>CM045989.1:110164512-120164512 GCA_025175895.1 Wurfbainia villosa | reverse complement strand
TGTCTGATTCAAATCATTAGATTTGAATCGTTTGGTATTTATGTTATAGACTGGGTTTTCAAGGTCTAGAACATAGAGTCCATTCATCAAGTGTGCACTACAATAGAACATTTCATTTAAATATACAGAACAACACTTGTCCTTAATTATAAATGAAAAACCTTTCTTGTCCAAACAAGACACAGATATAATGTTCTTAGTTATTGTAGGTACCAAATAACACTCTTTAAGTTCTAGAATTAAACCACTCGGTAATGATAAGGAATATGTTCCTACAGCTATAGCAGCAACTCTTGCGCCATTGCCAACACGTAGGTCAACTTCTCCTTTTGTCAAAGATCTACTTCTTCTCAAGCCCTGCACATTAATACAAATGTGAGAAGCACAACCGGTATCTAATACCCATGAGAAAGAAATAGATTGATTGACTTCTATAACATGTATACCTGAAGTGGAAGTCTCACTTCCTTTCTTCTTCTGAACTTCCTCGAGGTACTTTTTGCAGTTCCTCTTCCAATGTCTAGCTTCCTTGCAGTGGAAGCAAGTCCCTTCCTTGTCCACCCCACCTTTAGGCTTCAATGCTTTGTCCTTATCTTTATTCTGGGTCTTACCCTTGCCTTTAGACTTCTTCTTACCCTTGCCCTTTTTAACCATAAGTACATCACTAGTACTAGGTTGCATCTTCTTAAGATTGCTCTCAGCAGTTCTCAACATGCTTAAGAGCTCAGGCAATGGTTTGTCAATTTCGCTCATGTAATAATTCATGACAAATTGACTAAAGCCTCTAGGCAGCGAATACAGAATAAGGTCATAATAACTCTTGGCCTAAAGGAAACCCCAATCTTTCAAGGTTCTCAACATACCCAATCATCTTGAGTACATGAGTTCCTACGGGTGTTCCTTCTTGCATTTTGCATGAAAATAATGCCTTAGATACCTCAGATCTCTCGTGCCTCGTCTGCCCTTGATATAGTTGCTTCAAGTGTGCAACCATATCGAAGGCATCCATGTTCTCATGTTGCTTCTGAAGCTCAGAGTTCATGGTTGCAAGCATAAGGCATGATGCATCTAATGCATCATCTTGATGCTTTTTGTATGCATCCTTATCTGCATGAGTAGCATTATTGGCGGGTGGTTCAGAAATGGGTTGCTCTAGGACATAGAGTTTCCGGTCCTGTTTGAGAACTATTCTTAAATTTCTGAACCAGTCAATGAAGTTTTCTCCATTGAGCTTGTCCTTCTCAAGGACTGATCGCAGAGAGAGGGTATTTGTCGTATTTGAAGACATAGTAATCTACAACAGTAATGATATGCAAAAATGAGTATTATATCTGAAATCATTTAATTAGGCCTTTAATTAAATGAGACTCCCACTGATTCCCTTAGCTTCAATAGGAGCTAGTCATACCAGTTCTATTGAGCTTCAAGTTCATGTGGGACAAGATCCACATCATACCTCACCTTGAGTTAGCTTTGGCTAATCACTCAAGATTTAGTATCACTAGGTAGGTAACATTTTACCAATTGCATCGTATGCAGCTCTTGGAATAAAGGATCAAGATTCACATTATACATCATCTTGAGTTAGCTTTAGCTAATCGCCCAAGACTTAGTATAAATGTTCTCTTATCCGTGTCTCCTAACTATTAGGAAATGCCTCTAAGTATTTCTCAATCTAATTGAGACACTTAGTGAAGTCTCATCCAAAGTTTGATAGCGGGACATCACAATTGTCCTCTCGCACTCTACCAAGATAAAATGCGCTGCTTTGCTTTGGCAAACCCAACACAAATGATCGAGGTAGTTTATGAGTACCAAACTTTGGTAGGCATATTCATTTGACTTAATTTTAAGATAACAGATTATCTAGCATGCATCACATACACACAAAATATATCACATATACGCTAAACGTGACATGGTTATTGCCCTTATTCTCGATTTCTCAATGAGAAAATCAATTGGTTACCCTAGGGATAGCATCTTCTCCAAGCGCTTCCTTCGTCAAGATGTGTTGTCGATCGTCCTTGTAACATCCACCTTTAATGGACTTTCATTGCTTATTTATTTTGTACATTACAAAATGAGAATACTCTAGTTACATTCGAGTCTAAATCTATTTTACAACTAGAAAATAGAAGTGAAGGCACGACACACAGGCCATGTAAACAAAATACAACACCCACATACATATGACGGCACACAGGCCGTATTATGAATTACAACACATAACCACAATCATATTGGGTCCTAGGCCATAACCATGCACCATATACAAAACATTCACAATGATTTAATAAATTATTTTATTTATCAGTTTTATTATGTGCAATTTTTAAGCTGCTATGCCGATTAGCGCCCCCCGGTAAAATTTTTTTTTTTTGCTAATTCATCTTATGAGTCGCTGCCCATTTTGTCCATCTCTATGAACCCGAGACCTCCAGATGGCCAGGTGTGTTCGGCACCATCCGACTTGAACCAGCCCACTTGGCAGACCATTGAATCAACTCGGACACAGGCGGAGTCGGCACCATCCGACTTGATTCAGCCCACTCGGCAGACTATCTGCTTGGCTAAATCAACTCGGACATAGACCGAGTTGGCACCATCCGACTTGATTCAGCCCACTCGGCAGACTATCTGCTTGGCTAAATCAACTCGGACATAGACTGAGTTGGCACCATCCGACTTGATTCAGCCCACTCGGTAGACTATCCGCTTGGCTAAATCAACTCGGACATATACCGAGTCGGCAAAAAAAAAACATAATAAAACTAATCTCATGTTTATATCACATAAAACATCCAAAAAAAATGTGTACAATTTTTTTTACAAGTGGCTCTGATGCCACTATAGGGATCCCGAGCGATAAACAAAATTCGCAGCGGAAAACTTAGGATCCCTCTAGAGATCCAAGCAAAAAAAATATACTCGTTTCAATTATCGATTCTATCCTATAGGAATTGAGATTACCTTCGAAGCGTGCCCTTCGAATTCCAGTCAGCAACACTTGCGGATCTCAGTGTGGTCAGAATGTCCATGCCTCTACGGTGCACACACACACGATCTTGGACAGAAGAGGTAAGCCCTTTCGGTTGTGCTAGCAACCACTCCAAGGTCTCACTTTTCACTCTATACTTGGCCCTCTTGTGTTGTGTACGAAAAAATAAAATCTAATTTTCTTTTTTATTGTCCACGTTGAAGAAGAAGAAGCAACCATAATACACCTTAATGAGACATTAAATGCACTTCCTTATTCTTCATGGTAAAAGAAAGGAAGTCAATTAAATGCACATTAATGAGTTTTAAATCCCATTTAAAACCCCATTTATTAATTCGTGTATTATTCATTTTAACCTTCTTCTCTTGGTTTGACTTGAGTCTAACTCAACATAAACCAATTTGAGTCCAACTCAAATTTAGCCAAGTAATGAGTCTTACTCATTCTAGTTAATCCAATTAACTAATAATTCATTTTAGTCAAACAAAAATGATTTCCTCTCCAAAATAATATGTTCTTTGTGTGTGACCCTATAGGCTCTCATAACGTTGGCAATGTATCCAAAACCATTTTAGATACATAAGCAATGAGCGGCATCTAGCAATACATCATTGCTACCCAAGTGATGAGAATGTCGAGATCCAACAACCTCTTCCGTGACTATTATCATATGACAGTGTCCTTCTATCCTTGATATCTCAGATCGATCAATGAGGCATAGACCGTGTCACCCTCTTATCAATCTTTATGTTTCTTGATCCCCAAGTAGACTCACTCAAACAAATGAGCTCAATATCTCATATTGACTCATTTGAGCATGGCCATGCATTTCGTAGTCCTACTCTATCAAGAGGCCAAAGATATCTCTCCCGTCATATGGGAGGGATAGATCCCATCTACATCACTCACATCCCTCCGCATAATTCGTTACATACTCAGTGATCGCCGTTATAGTCACCCGATTCACGGTGGCGTTAGACGATACCAAAGTACATAACTCCTTATGTAGGGAACCGTAGTGACTTCAGGTCTAAGGACTATTCATACCAATAGTCACATGAGAAAGTATATGACACTCATATAACAATCCATGATACTTTCTCATGGTGGGTCAATTTAGTATATATAGTCTCCAATATATATACCCATGTATCAATGTGATATCACATATCCATGACTTGTGAGATCAAGTCATCCATTGACCTACATGCTAGTCTCAATGTATCAATATAGCCCTTGTCTATTAATACAATACTCGACTAGGAATATTTAAGAATAGTGTTCTCTACAGTTTCTCATAATCAATTCTACCAATTGATATACTGTAGATAACAACCTACTATTCATGGGCATTATTATATTTATTTAGCTGGCACACGCATAAAGAAATATAATAATCAATCTTTGCCTTTAATAATGCAAGAATATAATACAAAAGTCTCCCTCACCAATCATCTCATAATTGGCACTAAGGGCTCATACTAACACAATGCCCCAAGCATTTATATGTTTTGATGTTTGGATAATCATCTAAATTAGGCAATGCTTTGTGATCTAATTGTGAACATTTTTAAGGGACAGGAAAATCCAAGTTTGAAGACTTGGTAAAGGCAAAGTCCAAGTGTGATCTTGGCAAAGGAAGTCCACAGGCAAGTCTTGGCAGTGTAAGTCCAAGCATATAGTCTTGGCGGCATAAAGTCCAAGCATGCTTTGACAAAGGGAAACCCAAGACATGGCAAAATCGAAGGAAGCTCTTGGAAGCAAAGCGCAAAGGATGAACAAGTCGAGGACTCGGAGGGATCTTGGAGGCGCAAGGCTTAAGGAAGAGCTAGAAGGTTGAGTCTAAGTCTAGGGGGTAAATTCAAGTATGAATTATTCATACTTGATGAGTATCAGTCGATTGATACGATGTATCGATCATTGTTAAGGTACTCATCGAGTCGGTGAAAGGCGAGCGATCGATTACTAATCATAGCGATCGGCGATCGATGTTGACATCAATCGACTGCCAAATAGTGGCAGTTGACTGTTCGAGTTAAACACGGGTACAAAATGGATTTTCACTCGACTGCACTCCGTGATCACTTGACTGATCACTCCATCAATCGATTGATGGATAGATCAGGCGACTGATGGGAGTGCCGTTGAAAGATGACGATTATGAATCCTGTGAATCCGGCTATTCAGAAGCCGTTAACTGTGGCAACAGTCGACTGATGTTGTACATCAGTCGATTGATTGTGATCCAATGGGAAAAACAACCATCTCTCTATAAAAAGAGGGCTGGTGGTGGCTTTGAGGGCTAATGCTTACTTTCTGATCATCTTCTCAAGCCTCCATGATTTTTCCAAGCTTTCTAGTGTTTTAATTTCCCTCCTCCTCCCTAAACTTCATATTCATCCATTGTAAGAAGAGGAGGGTTGTTTGTAAAAGAAAGCTTCATAGTGAGATTGCTTAGGGTTGATCCACCTTAATGATCACCGTGGAGTAGGAGCGTTATCTCTGAACCACGTAAAGGATTTGTGTTAGCATTGTGTTTTCATTTCCTTTATTATTGTTGTTTTTATTTGTGCTTTCGCTAATCTTTTTGTAGAAACGAAAACAAGCTATTCACCCCCCTCTAACATTCCAACGATCTTCTACAAGTGGTATCAGAGCCCGGATCGTATCGGAAGATCTAACAATCAACCGGAGCAAGATGGCTTTCCAAGAGGGGTATAGCACGGTGAGGTCTCCGTTCTTCAACGGCAATGACTTTGGCTACTGGAAAGGTAGGAGGGAATACTGCCTTATGAATGATATTGAAAATTGATTTAGTGTTGTAGATGGATTTGAGAAGCCGATCGATGAACACGGAGCGCCCATACCGACCAAGGATTGGACGAGGGACATGGCGAAGAAGGCTCAAGCCAACGCCAAAGTAACAACCACACTTCAATGTGGGTTGTCAAAGGAGCAACTAAGCAAGGCGGGGCCTTTCGAATCGGCAAAGGAGCTTTGGGAGAAGTTAATTGAGCTCAACGAGGGATCCAAGGAAACAAGAAGAGCCAAGAGAGATCTCCTAATAGGCCAACTCCAAAGTTTC
Source organism: Wurfbainia villosa (assembly GCA_025175895.1). Classification (NCBI taxonomy): domain Eukaryota; kingdom Viridiplantae; phylum Streptophyta; class Magnoliopsida; order Zingiberales; family Zingiberaceae; genus Wurfbainia; species Wurfbainia villosa. The sequence continues at coordinate 120,158,426 of CM045989.1, read as the reverse complement.
GCCATGAAGACCAATGAGACCATGAGCCAAATGCACAATCGCTTCAAGGAAGTAGTCAATGGACTACATGTGATAGGTGAGAAGGTCGACAACCGAGACCTTGTGAGGTATGTACTCCAAGCCTTCCCTAGAACAACCTTATGGGCTTTAATGGTAGATGCCTATAAGGTCTCTAGGGATCTTTCTTTGGTTAAATTAGATGAGTTATTTTGTGAATTTGAGTTGCACGAGCAAGCTAACACTTCATCCAAAGAGAAAGGTGTAGCTATTTTTGTAGGGAAGAAGGACAAGAAGAAGAAGGAGAAGAAAGAAGTGTCTTCCTCATCTGAATCCAAGGAAGACTCATCTAGTAGTGAAGATGAGCTATCGACAAGCGAGGTGGCTCATTATGTCAAGAAGTTTGGTGGGAGGTCAAGGAAACTCACCAAGAAGGATGTGAGGAGGATGTTCCAATCCTCAAGAGGTAAGTCTTCTACTAGTTCAATTCCTTCATCTAACGTAACTTGTTATGGTTGCAACAAGAAAGGGCATATCATGCTAAATTGCCCGGAACTAAAGAAGGAGGAGAAGGAAAAGAAGCATAAGGAGAAGAAGGAAAAGAAGGAGAAGAAGAAGAAGAAGGCAATGGTGGCACAAACATGGGACACACTAAGCTTGGAGGACTCTTTTGATGATGAAGAACTGTGTCATGCCACCCGGAATCTAGCCCTCATGGCCTTGGAGGAGGAAGTCGGAAGCTCAAGTGAGGAGTCTTCATCCTCTTCTTCAAGCGACAAATCATCATCTAGTGATGATGAGGTAAGCAACTCCCCCAGAGTAGATTTACTTTACAAAACCATTGCATGCCTTCAAAATTTTTAAATAGATCAAAAACTAGGATTAAGGACTTAAAAGTAGAAATTAAGTCACTTAAAAATGTAGAACCACTTTGTAATGATACATGTACACTTAGAGATGAAAATGATGAATTAAGAAAAGGAATAGGTGAACTAAGAGCATGCTTAGAAAAATTTACAAATGAATCTAAATTCCTAGATATGATAATTAAAGATCAAAGAGCTATTTACAATAAGGCCGGAATAGGATATAGGCCTAAGGAAAAGGAGGTAGCATTTACATCTCTTGTTAGTAGAAAATCCACCTTTAGGAGCAAGGTTAGAAAGGCTTGGGTTCCTAAGAAGTTTTTGATTGATGCTAGTGGTCCTAAAATTTGGGTACCTAAGGCTTGCATTTTTCATGTTGTATAGGTAGAAGAACCAAGCTTATGGATTGTTGATAGTGGGTGCTCAAAACACATGACCGGTGATGAGAGTAAATTTTCCACTATCAACCACACTAGCAAGGGGAAGGTGTCTTTTGGAAATAGTGGCAAACTTAAGATTCTAGGAAAAGGCACAATTGAGGTATCCCCCAACCTTGCCATTCATAAAGTGTTATTAGTTAAAAATTTGAAATTTAATTTACTTAGTGTAAGCCAACTATGTGATGCAAATTTTGATGTTCAATTTGACTCTTCAAAATGTTTTATAAGACACAAAACTCTAAATGATTGTATGCTAGTAGGTTTTAGGAAATCAAATATATATTATGTTGATTTATCCTATACTACTAATGCTTCTACTAAGTGTCTTATTGCAAAAAAAGGAAGAGAGTTGGCTTTGGCATAGGAGGCTAGGGCACATAAACATGAAGAACATAGCCAAAATAACCAAAATGAAGTTAGTCAAAGGGTTGCCAAAAATCAAGTTTCTCAAGAACAAAATGTGTGATGCATGCCAAGAAGGGAAACAATCAAAAACATCACACAAAGGTAAAACTTTACTTAGGACCGCTTTACCTTTAGAACTATTGCATATGGACTTATTTGATTGTCATAGTACCCCTTCCATGATTGGTAGTAAATATTGCTTAGTAATAGTAGATGATTTCTCTAGATTTACTTGGGTATTTTTCATGAAAAATAAGGATGAAACCCTAGGAATAATCATAGGATTTATCAAGAGAGTAGAGAATGAAAGAAAACTCAAAATCAACTGGATCCGTAGTGATCATGGTGGAGAATTTGAGAATTCTAACTTCTCAAACTTTTTCTTAGAACAAGGGTACAAGCACGAGTTTTCTTGTCCTAGAACAGCCCAACAAAATGGGATTGTGGAAAGAAAAAATTGTGCCCTACAAGAAGCGGCTAGGACTATGCTAAATACATATTCTTTACCTAGCTACTTGTGGGAGGAAGCGGTTAACACCGCTTGCTATATCCAAAATAGGATTTTAATTCATAGGTTTTTAGGAAAAAACCCCATTTGAATTATGGAATGGTACAATTCCAACAATTCACTATTTTAAAGTCTTTGGATGCAAAGTCTATATTTTAAACACCAAAGACAACCTAGGTAAATTTGAGTCCAAAGCGGATGAGGGAATCCTAGTTGGATACTCATCCACTAGTGTAGGGTATAGAGTTTATAATAAAAGAACACAAAAGATTGAGGAGTCTTCAAATGTCCAATTTGATGAAACCTCTAATACATACCCTAGGAAATCCCCTATTGATGATGATATCAATGACAAAAATCAAGAAATTATCCAACAATTTCAATATTTAACTTTAGGGGGTAATGATCAATGGGGAGAATTGAATCAAGGGGGAGTAAGAGGTGATTCAGATGATGAAAGAAGGGTTGAAGATAATCATGATCAAACTCAATTTAATACACCTCCTAGAACAATAAGAGTTCATCAAAATCACCCTCTAGATCAAATTGTAGGTGAATTATCTCAAGGAGTTAGGACTAGGTTATTTCATAGAGATCCCTCTAGTCATATAACACTAATCTCCCAAATTGAGCCCAAAACAATCAAAGATGCATTACTTGATCCGGATTGGATCTTAGCAATGCAAGATGAATTGGCTCAATTTGAAAGGAGTCAAGTATGAGAGTTAGTTCCTAGACCTAATGACAACACCATCATTACTACAAGATGGGTCTTTAGGAACAAACTAGATGACCAAGAAAATATTACTAGGAATAAGGCAAGGTTAGTTGCAAGGTGCTTTAATCAAGTTGAAGGACTTGACTATGATGAAACATATGCCCCGGTTGCTAGATTAGAGTCTATTAGGATCCTATTAGGGTATACCTCTTATATGGGTTTCAAAATACATCAAATGAATGTTAAATCGGCATTCCTAAATGGGTTCATTAAGGAAGAGATATATGTAGAACAACCTCTCGGGTTTGAGAATATGGACTATGTTGGTGCAATCGGCCCAGGTCACGATTGACCAGGACTCGAGTTTGACTCGAGTGATGTTTTGATGTTTTGAAAAAAACATATGACAATGTAATTATCATGGTAAAGTCCAAGGGTGGAGTCTTGGCAGTATAAGTCCAATGGTTGGCGGCGTAATGTCCAAGCGGAGTCTTGGCGGTGTAAGTCCAATGTGGCTTGGCGGTGTAGACACCGTTAGCATGACATAGCCAATGGAAGCACCTGAAGGCTAGCGCGATGGATGAACAAGTCATGGATGACTTGGAGGGATCTGAGAGGCGTGAGGCTGATGGAGGTGGCTAGAAGGCTTAGGTCTAGGCTAAGGGTGGTCTAGCAAGTATGGGGAACCATACTTGGGCTAAAACCTCATGTTTGAGGTGTGCTAGTCGACTGGTGCCATGTGGCAGTCGATTGGACTAAGTCAACTAGGGTTTGACTGCGAGCATTACTCTAGCAGTCGACTGCCATAGGTGGGCAGTCGACTGATGGGCTCAGCAGTTGACTGATCTTGTGATCAGTCGACTGGTGCTCGTGAAATCGGGCACAGAATGGAGTCGAGACTCGACTGGTCGAGTGAGGCTCCATCAATTGACTGATGGGTATCATCAGTCGACTAATGATGGATCCGTTGGACTTATCCAGCATGGATCTAGCCGTTGTCTCATGACAACAGTGGCATCAGTCGACTGATGGTCCCGAGCTGTCGACTGATCGACTTTTTCCAGCACAGGTTGAAGCTTTAAATGGAGCTCGTGATAGAGGAAAAACTAAGCAATTTCTTGGACGTTTTTGAGGCGATTTGCTACTGCAAATCAGGGTCTTCAACCACGGTTCAAGCGATCAACAAGCAAGCAATCTAAAGGCATTTGTAAAGCATTTTCTTTACTTGTAGTGCATTGTATTTCATCTTATTTGCTTGATGTATTTAGTTTATTGTTGTAAACTATTATACGAGGTTTCTCCGGCTCTGGATTATTCCGAGGAGTGTTTATTAGTGGTGTGTGATTGGCATCGCTAGGGCTCGTTTGAGCCCGATCCGTGGAGTAGGAACCTTGAGGTTCCGAACCATGTTATATGACCATATTGTGATTGTTGGAATGTATACTGAAAGCCTAGCTCTTTTTGTATGAACATTTTTATTTTGAAATAAAAATCACATGATCATTGTTTGCACTTTATATTTATTATATGTGTGCATATTGTCTAATATTTTACATTGTAGATAACATGGTGCTTGGTGTGGCACAGAAGATCATGATATCAGTCCCTTGTAGAATATAAGTAGAGGCTCACAACCAAGATGGTTTTGGACAAACCATTGGCATGGTTGTAGTGTAGCTTGGTATTGGTTTGTCTTGAACATAGAGTTACACTAGTACACTTAAGTGTATTGAGTAGGACCGACATAGAGGTGATTCAATTTATTGCTGACTACATAATTGAATCGGACCTTAGATATTATGTTGTACATGCTCTTAATCCCGATATAATAATGGGCACATGTACTTAGTATTTATTTATTTGATTTACCAAAGGGTGAGATTTAAATGGATTAAATTAATATGCCCGGTAAGTTAGGAAATGATATTATTTACATGGTGTGCCGTTGATTATAGGAGGAAACCGTGTCCTATATATTAGGTTGATGATGTCCCCTTGAGGAGCTCATAAGGTTCATCATGTAAACCCAGCTGGTTGACTTAGTCAACATGATGATAAGGTTGAGTGATACTACTCGAGGAGTTAGATGTTAATTAATTGATGGTCAGTAAATCAATTAATTGATGGACATTCGATATCTTAAACATGGGGAGATGGATGTACAAATAATATATGGAGCCCATATTGATTTATGGGGGTTGGTGAGGTAGTTCAATGATGATCCTCTAGTGGAATGGAACATCATTGATGGATCAAGTTTGTGTGGTTCCGATCCATTGGGTGGCCAAGATCCAACTCCTCCTTATGGTCCCTATCGTAGCCTAATATAATCCTCAAGAAGCCTAGATCCAAGGATGTAAAACAAAACTCTAAAACCAATGGTTAGGATGAAACCCTAGATCCGATGGTTGGGATGAAACCCTAGATCCGACGGTTGGGATGAAACCCTATATCCGACGGTTGGGATGAAACCCTAGATCCGACGGTTGGGATAAAACCCTAGATCCGACGGTGGAGATTAAATCCCTAGATCCGACGGTGGAGATTAAAGGAGGCTTAAGCCTAATTCTATAAATAGAGGGCTAAGGCTTGGGCGGCAATGATGGTTCTCTTGGATTAGGGTTTTGCCTCTCAAGTGTTTTAGGCGGCTAGGGTTTTGGAAGTGGTTTGGGCGGCAACAAGAAAGGAGATTAGGGTTTCCTTCTTTTCTCCTTGGTGGCCGGCGCTCACTCCCTCTTCTTCCTTGCTTTGGATGGCCCTCTTCCTCCTCCTTTTCTCCTTGGTGGTCGGCAGTTCTCCAACTTCTTGGTGGCCGGTGCTTCTCCAACTTCTAGGTGGCCGGCGGCAACATTGTCACAAGGTTGGCCGGTGCTCAACCATTCACTCCTTGGCCGGCGGTTACATCGAGCTCCTTGGCTTGGTGGCCGGTTCTAGAAAGGAGAAGGAGTTTTGCTTGGTTCTTCTCTTTGTTCGCAGCGAACAAGGAAGGGAAGAATGCGATCTAGGAGGCTTCTACTCGTGGAGGATCTTCGCCCACACGACGTCCATGAGGAGGATAGGACATACGGTAGAAGATCGTGAGGTATAAAAGTTTTACAACTTTATTTTTTGATCTTAGCATGTTCTTTTATGTGTTGATTATACAAGTGTGCATTTGTATATATTTTGTATAATCATGGACCCCGAAGACAAACACAAAAATCGGCGATCCGTCCGTCGTCTCTTCCGTGGCTAACCAACTAGAAGAGTTGTGTTGCTTGAACAACTAGTTTGTTCAAGTGATCACTCAAGTTGTTAGCACGACGATGAATTGATTGTGCTAAGGAAACTCATCCCATCCGGATTAGTTCTTTCATTAGTGAAAATTTTAATCCGGGGACATGGGAGCCAATTAGCCTCCGAAGCAACTCCCTTCAAGTGGTATCAGAGCCACGGTTTCCGGTTTTGTGTGTTTTGGATTCGGTTACTTTCATGCACATATCATATATTGAGTATGCCGGATAATAGTAGGATGTGCGTAGGCTAACTTTTTGGTTGCAGGCATAAGATCCGACTATTATGGCTATTTGGTTGTATGTGATTGTTTTGTGTGTGATTGTATGTATATTATTTGAATCCTCGGGGTTGACGAGGCTAGATTAGTATTTAATTTTTGTAATTAAATACGGCATTGTTTAGCCGCTCATTTTAGTTTACTTTCGATCTAGATTATTTGTACACTCCTTCGTGGAGTATAGGATCGATGGATGTAAATTAAAATGATATATCTCGACTCGGATCTCTTTGGTGACTTGCGCACGGGAAAAGATGGAGCGGACGAGGTGGCGACATGACGGGATGCGTATTGGAGAACAATGCCATAATAGTTGGAAAAATTCTGTTTTTTTCCATATTTATTGCTTATTTGTTTTATATGCATGTTGTGTATGCTTTAAAATTCCTCATTTTCAATTTACTAAGTGGGAGAGGGATATTTTAATTAATTCCCGCGGCCTCCATTACAATTTGACGTGTGATGCAACAAACTTGTGTGTCGGCTCTGAGTGCCTTCCTCCCTGCGGACGGGTTTGTTTGCGGATCACTAGGTCAAATAATGGTTATAGGAAATTATCTAGGAGCATGTGTACTTCCACAGCGGTAAGGCACATAATCCGAAATAATTCCCTTAGTATCGTGTAATGGTGCACACTTAGATGCAAATAAAAGTATCCTCCCCATCGGAGTCACTGCTTTTATTTGTAGGGCCAAAGAGGAACCAACTATTAATTTTTTTTGTCAAAAAGTAAGGTCGACAAGAGAATAAAATTAATGGGTAAAACCTCCTCTTACAAATGTAGAATTCGTATACATCCACACAGCGTAGCATGCGACATTCTCGGTGATTTGAGGTGTTGGTTGATTTTGGAATTTTATTGTTTTGAGGAATCAATAATATTTGAAATCTAATGTTTTGATCATTGTGATTCTTAGGTTTTTCAAATGGCTTTCAACCCACTTGCTGTCATATTAAAAGAAAATAAACTTACTGGAACAAACTACATTGATTGGAAAAGAAATCTGGATATTGTCTTAACTGCGGAGGAGTACAAATTTGTACTCTTCGAGGTCTCCTCCTAAGCCCACCGATGACTCATGAAAAGGAGAAAGAAAGTTATAAGAAATGGATCAAGGCGATGAGATGGCGCGTGTTACATTTTGGCATCTATGTCAAATGTGCCGCAACATCAAAGATCGTGCCATAGCCATGACTTATGACATGATGTTCAATCTCAAGGAACTTTTCTGACATCGTAGTAGGGCTAGACAGAGGCGATGAGAAACTTGATGACGACCACCATGATCGAGGGAACACCCGTTAGGGATCATGTTCTCAAGATGATGGCTCATCTTAATGAGATGGAAGTCCCTGAGAGATCGATGGGGAAACCTGTCGTTATCATTCTCATCTCTCCGCTTAGGAGTTTTGAGTAGTTCCGCCTCAACTACAACATGAACAAGAGGTTGTATTCGTTGGTGGAGCTTCTGACAGAACTCCAGGCGACAGAGGGGCTTTTTCGTCAAAGCGCTCAAGCCATGGTCGCTCAGAAGGTTTCTTCCTCTAAACCGAAAGGAAAGAAGATGAAGAAGCAAGGTGGAGCGAAGAAAGTGGCAGTGGGACCTCAGGCAGGAGTGAAGAAGCCAAAAGGCAAGTGCTTCACTTGCAAGCAGACTGGACATTGGAAGGCGGACTGTCCTCACCGAAAGAACAAAGGTATATCTTCTTGTTTAGTTGTTGAAACATGTTTAGCGATGTTATCTACCAGTGCTTGGTGTGTAGATACAGGAGCCACTGATCATGTCTGCAATACTTTGCAAGGGTTCCAGGAAACTCGACGACTAGCTGAGGGAGATATTACCGTCTTCATGGCCAATGCTTCAAAGGTGGCGGCTATTGCAGTGGGAGACGTTTATTTATCTTTTGATAGGAATAAAGTTTTGGTTTTGAGAAATTGTCTTTATGTACCTACTTTTAGAAAGAATTTAATTTCAGTTTCTAAATTGTTTATGGATGGATATTCTGTTTCTTTTAATGACAAAGTGGTTATAAAAAGGAATAGGGAGATTATCTGTTCTGGTACATTGGTTGGCAATTTATATACTCTTGAACCGAAAACTTCCACGATGCATATAGAAGTCAATAACTCATCTTCTAAGTCTAATAAGAGAAAAAAACCTTCGCAAATGAACCAGACATATCTTTGGCATCTAAGGCTTGGTCATATTAACCTAAGTAGAATTCAAAGGTTGATAGCTGATGGACCTTTGGGTTCATTAGTGGTGGAGGATCTCCCAACCTACGAATCTTGCTTGGAAGGTAAAATGACCAAGAGGCCTTTCAAGGCCAAGGGGTATAGAGCCAAAGATGTGTTAGAATTAGTTCATTCTGATTTGTGCGGTCCTATGTCTATCCAGGCAAGAAGTGGTTTTGAATATTTCATCTCTTTTATAGACGATTATTCAAGATATGGATACATTTACTTGATGTGCCACAAGTCTGAATGCTTTGACAGGTTCAAAGAATTCAAGGCTGATGTGGAGAACCGTCAAGGTAAGAGTATCAAGACCCTACGATCTGATCGTGGTGGTGAGTACCTCTTGGGAGAGTTTAGGAATTACTTATCAGAGGCTGGGATTCAATCCCAATTGTCTGCACCTGGCACACCCCAGCAGAATGGTGTAGCGGAGCGAAGGAATAGGACTCTTATAGAGATGGTCAGATCGATGATGAGTTATTCTGAGTTACCTATTTTGTTCTGGGGGTATGCGCTGGATACGACAATGTATACTCTGAACTTGGTTCCATCTAAATCAGTACCTTCTACCCCTGTAGAATTGTGGACTGGGCGAAAGCCTAGTCTGAGACATATTCGGATATGGGGGAGTCCAGCACATGTGCTGAAGGCTGATCCTGGTAAGTTGGAACCTCGTACAGAAGTGTGCATGTTTGTTGGCTACCCTAAGGGAATGAAAGGTGATTTTTTTTATAATTCTAGAGATCAGAGGGTGATCGTTAACACGAACGCCAAATTTCTAGAGGAGGATTATGTAATGAACCACAAGCCCAAGAGTAGGATTGTTCTTGAGGAGTTGACAGGGGAAGTCCCGACTTCAGTACCACCGGTACAAGAGGAGATACCACAAGTCACTGCACCGCGTGTGATAGAGCATACACAGGAGGCACCTCGTCGTAGTGGGAGGGTTGTTAGACAACCCGAGAGATTCATGTTTTTGGGAGAGTCTTCGGACTTAGTCCCTGGTGAACATGAACCTGATCCCTGGACATATGATGAGACACTCCAAGATAGAGATGCGGTATCTTGGCAAAGAGCGCTGAATTCAGAGATAGAATCTATGGATTCTAATCAGGTCTGGGAGCTAGTAGAGCCACCCGATGGTGTAAAAGCCATTGGATGCAAGTGGATCTACAAGAGAAAGAGAGGGGTAGGCGGGAAGGTTGAGACCTTCAAAGTTAGGCTTGTTGCGAAAGGGTATACTCAGAAAGAGGACATCGATTATGAGGAGACCTTTCGCCGGTAGCTATGCTTAAGTCTATTTGGATTCTCTTATCTATAGCTGCTCATATGGATTATGAGATTTAGCAGATGGATGTCAAGACAGCTTTCCTTAACGAAAGTCTTGAGGAGAACATCTATATGCGACAACAAGAGGGATTCATTGCTAAAGGCAAAGAGCATCTTGTATGTAAGCTTAATCGGTCCATTTATGGATTGAAGCAAGCTTATAGATCTTGGAACATCCGCTTTGATGAGGTAATCCAGTCATATGGATTTATTCAAAGTCCGGATGAGCCTTGTGTATACAAGATATGTGACGGAAACGTAGTGGTGTTTCTTGTACTATACGTAGATGACATTTTGTTAGTTGGCAACAATATCAAAGTGTTATCAGATGTAAGGGTATGATTGTCCAAACAGTTTGACATGAAGGACTTGGGAGAAGTGGGACACATCCTTGGGATCAAAGTTATAAGGGATTGCAAGAAAAGGATGTTGTGCTTATCTCAAGCTTCATACATTGACACTATCCTTGATCGTTTTAGCATGCAGAACTCCAAGAAAGGTTTTTTACCTTTTAGGCATGGTGTACCTTTATCTAAAGAGATGTGTCCCAAAACATCAAAGAAGATAGAGGACATGAAGGCGGTTCCTTATGCTTCGGCAGTAGGAAGCCTCATGTATGCTATGCTATGTACGAGACCAGATATATGCTTTGCCATGGGCATAGTTAGCAGATATCAGAGTAATCCTGGATAGGGACATTGGACTGCGGTAAAGCATATATTGAAGTACCTGAGAAGGACTAGGGATTATATGCTGGTTTACCGGGCAGATCAATTAGTCCCTGTGGGTTACACAGATTTGGATTTCTAATCAGATAGGGACAAGAGTAAGTCTACCTCGGGGTTTGTGTTTACTTTTGGAGGTGGAGCCATAGTATGGAGGAGTGTCAAGCAGAAATGCGTGGCGGACTCTACCATGGAAGCTGAGTACGTGGCAGCCTCTGAGGCAGCCAAGGAAGCTGTATGGCTTAGGAACTTCTTGATGGACTTGGATGTGATTCCTGGTTTGCCCAGAACTATCACAATTTATTGTGATAACAGTGGTGCAGTTGCAAACTCGAAGGAACCACGAGCCCATAAGGCGAGTAAACACATAGAGCGCAAGTACCACTTGATACGAGAGATGGTAAAGTAAGGAGAAGTAGCTGTTGCCAAGATTGCATCAGAGGATAACCTGGCGGATCCATTCACTAAGGCCCTTCCAGTGAAAGTGTTTGATAGGCATGTGGAGGACATGGGGATCAGATGTATGGCAGTGTGATGACAGCATAGTCTTTTAGTATAAGTGGGAGATTGTTGGAATGTATACTGAAAGCCTAACTCTTTTTGTATGAACATTTTTATTTTGAAATATGAATCACATGATCATTGTTTGCACTTTATATTTATTATATGTGTGCATATTGTCTAATATTTTACATTGTAGATAACATGGTGCTTGGTTGGCACAGAAGATCATGTTATCAGTCTCTTGTAGAATATAAGTAGAGGCTCACAACCAAGATGGTTTTAGACAAACCATTAGCATGGTTGTAGTGTAGCTTGGTATTGGTTTGTCTTGAACATAGAGTTACACTAGTACACTTAGGTGTATTGAGCATGACCGACATAGAGGTGATTCAATTTATTGCTGATTACATAATTGAATCGGACCTCGGATATTATGTTGTACATGCTCTTAATCCCGATATAATAACGGGCACATGTACTTAGTATTTATTTCTTTGATTTACCAAAGGGTGAGATTTAAATGGATTAAATCAATATGCCCGGTAAGTTGGAAAATGATATTATTTACATGGTGTGCCGTTGATTATAGGAGGAAACCGTGTCCTATATATTAGGTTGATGATGTCCCCTTGAGGAGCTCATAAGGTTCATCATGTAAACCCAGCTGGTTGACTTAGTCAACATGATGATAAGATTGAGTGGTACTACTCGAGGAGTTAGATGTTAATTAATTGATGGTCAGTAAATCAATTAATTGACGAACATTCGATATCTTAAACACGGGGAGATGGATGTACAAATAATATATGGAGCCCATATTGATTTATGAGGGTTGGTGAGGTAGTTCAATGATGATCCTCTAGTGGAATGGAACATCATTGATGGATCAAGTTTGTGTGGTTCCGATCCATCGGGTGGCCAAGATCCAACTCCTCCTTATGGTCCCTATCGTAGCCTAATATAATCCTCAAGAAGCCTAGATCCAACGATGTAAAACAAAACTCTAAAACCAACGGTTAGGATCAAACTCTAGATCCGATGGTTGGGATGAAACCCTAGATCCGATGGTTGGGATGAAACCCTAGATCCGACGGTTGGGATGAAACCCTAGATCCGACGGTTGGGATAAAACCCTAGATCCGACGGTGGAGATTAAATCCCTAGATCCGACGGTGGAGATTAAAGGAGGCTTAAGCCCAATTCTATAAATAGAGGGCTAAGGCTTGGGCGGCAATGATGGTTCTCTTGGATTAGGGTTTTGCCTCTCAAGTGTTTTAGGCGGCTAGGGTTTTGGAAGTGGTTTGGGCGGCAACAAGAAAGGAGATTAGGGTTTCCTTCTTTTCTCCTTGGTGGCCGGCGCTCACTCCCTCTTCTTCCTTGCTTTGGACGGCCCTCTTCATCCTCCTTTGCTCCTTGGTGGCCGGCAGTTCTCCAACTTCTTGGTGGCCGGTGCTTCTCCAACTTCTAGGTGGCCGACGGCAACATTGTCACAAGGTTGGCCGGCGCTCAACCATTCACTCCTTGGCCGGCGGTTACATCGAGCTCCTTGGCTTGGTGGTCGGTTCTAGAAAGGAGAAGGAGTTTTGCTTGGTTCTTCTCTTTGTTCGCAGCGAACAAGGAAGGGAAGAACGCGATCTAGGAGGATTCTACTCGTGGAGGATCTTCGCCCACACGACGTCCATGAGGAGGATAGGACATACAGTAGAAGATCGTGAGGTATAAAAGTTTTACAACTTTATTTTCTGATCTTAGCATGTTCTTTTATGTGTTGATTATACAAGTGTGCATTTGTATATATTTTGTATAATCATGGACCCCGAAGACAAACACAAAAACCGGTGATCCGTCCGTCGTCTCTTCCGCGGCTAACCAACTAGAAGAGTTGTGTGGCTTGAACAACTAGTTTGTTCAAGCGATCACTCAAGTTGTTAGCACGACGATGAATTGGTTGTTCTAAGGAAACTCATCCCATGGACATGGGATTAGTTCTTTTATTAGTGAAAATTTTAATCCGGGGACATGAGAGCCAATGAGCCTCCGAAGCAACTCCCTTCAGTGATTGTGTATCTTGTTATATTTATTTGTTATTACTATTCCGCTGTGCTTACAAGATTGTAGACGATCAAACGCGAAAGAATTCCATCATCGTACGAGCACGTCGCTATTCACCCCCCTCTAGCGGCCTCAAATCTCCTTCAATTGGTATCAGAGCCCGGGGCTCTTCTACGGATTAACAACCCGGAGTCAAGACGCTAGAGGAACAAGATGGAATTCAAGGAGAGATTGGGTGATGACATCAACGTTCCGCCTTCCTTAGACCGCGAAGATTTCGCGTATTGGAAAGGTAGAATGATGCATTTTCTAATGTGTGACTTTGATAATTGGATTAGTGTCTTAGTAGGTTTTGACACTCCAAAAGACGAAGAAGGAAGAAAAATCAAGAAGAAGAATTGGAGTCAAGAACAACTCCGATACTATAACATCAACAATAAGGTAATGGGTATTTTGCTTAATATAATCCCTAATAATATTTTGATCAAGATAGGGGATTGTAAAGACGCCAAAAAGGTATGGAACAAATTGGAAAAATTCCATGAAGAGCCTCACTCAATCCAAGAAGATGAGGAGGATGAGGAAGAGAGTTCATCCTTACAAGAAAGTGAGGATTCGGAGGTCGAGGAGTGTTCGACATCCGAGGAGGAAGAAGTGGTGGAAGAGGTAGAATTAGAAGAAACCTCAACCTCTAGGATTGAGGGGGAGGGAATTAGAACATCTACACCAGAGCAACCCCAAGAAGAGCCTTCCACATCTGGTCAAGATGAAGAAGTTCCAACTCCGGCACCTCCACCACAAATACCCTAGGTAACTCAAGCAATGTAGGTTCAAATAAAAATCACATAATTTGTTTTGAGTGTAGGGAGGTAGGACATTACAAGAGTAAATGTCCTAAAAGAATCAAGAAGAGTCCACTGGTGCCAAAAGTCAATGAAGCCGGTGTTCCCACCAAAAAAAGCAAGGAACAAATCACTTGCTTTAAGTGCTGACTACCGGGACATTACCAGAGTCAATGCCCAAAGGGGGAAAAGAAGGGGCAAAGGGGAGCATCACAAGTAGGGGGAGCCTCTAAGGCAAACCCTAAGGTATATTTTAATAATGTGCCTTCTAAATTTAAAAGTCAAAATCATGCTAGGAATTTTAATTCTCTTGCAATTCATAATGAAAAGCATGCTAAAAATAAATATTTGTGTTTAGGTGCTAAAAGTGTCCACTTAGGAGATAAGGAGAAATTTGGGACTAATGTCCCTAGAAAAACCATACCTAGGGAATCTATTAGGAAAATACAAGAGCACCTAGGTTTTAATCCTAAATGGACTAGGCATATGCCTAGAAAAGATAATGCCCAAAGACCAAATCAAAATTCTAAAATTGGGCAATTAGAATTAGAAAACCAAGCCTTGAGATCAAGGCTTTAGAAATTGGAAAAGACCCTAAATAAGATACAAAATCAATTTCAAGGGTCTAATGGACAAAGTCAAGGGTCAAAATCTCAAAGTCAACACTTAGGACCTAAAAGACAAAAGTCAACCAAGGGCAAGAAAGGTTTGGGTCACAAACCTAAGCCTAAGGTGGCTTATCATAGTGTTCCATTAGATTATGGAATACTAACTAGGTCTAGGAAGACCAAGGTTACTAGGGAAGTTATCCCTAAGAGTAACCATGGTAAGTGCCTAGTGGCTAGGGTTTCTAGGAAACCTAGGGTAGCCACTAAGAAGGTTATTAGGGAGGCAATCCCTAAGGTTAACCATGACAAGACCACAATGACCAATGCTTCTAAGCCTAGGAGGGTCGTTAGGAAGGTATCTAGGGAGGTTATCCCTAAGGAATACCTAATTAACCCTAGGAGCTCAAATAGATTTTGGGTTCCTAAGAGCGTGATTGATTCACGCTAGTTGGATTTAGAGTGTGCCAATCTTGATTGGATGGGTAGTTAACTCAACCATGATAAAGGTGACATTTTAGGTCATTTTCAAGGTTACGATTACCTTGGAAATACATTTGAGCTTTAATCCTAAAAGATTTTAGGATGTGCCAATATTATTTGAGAAGTTTGATAAATTGATCAAATTGGCACAATTTAGGATTAGAGGTCTTAGTGTGTCATTTTGGGTTTTAGCACACTAGCGAGAAAAGTGAATATATAGCAAAATATATTTAATTATGTCAAATGAAAATTAATATTAAAATTTAGGTATTCTTATACCTATACTTTTCATTTGCCATGATTTGTTTTCCATATGCCATGACATGACATCATGTTTATTTTCATCACTTATATGTCATGATCATGTTTAGAAATTAAGATTAAATGTCATGTGCTTTAGTTTTATATCATATGCCATGACATCATGATCATTGACCATGATTTATTTTGCTATCATTATGCCATGATCATTTCATGCATCTAAATTGATTAAAATTGAGTTAAGGACAATGACATGACTTGAAGTCCCATTTATAAGGGAATCAAGTAGGGTTGCCTTAGAAAATGCATGAAATCCTAGATTAAATGAACCAAAACCCTCATCTCACATTAAATTGACATGTATATGTATGCTATACACCCTAGATACATGTGAGATGCTAGGATATGAGTTAAGTTCAAGGTGCATAGTTTCTGCATCTAGGTGAACTCAAACTCATCTTATATGAGTGGTGGATCATTGGGAAAGCTTGTGTGCAAGTCATGTGCATAGAGCCCAAGGAATATGATCCAAAATAAGGTTTTGAAAACATTTCAAAATGATTTTGAAAAACCTTGGTGAAGTCTATCTTTTGATAGCAATCACCATTGATGAGATTGATACAAAGTGAGCCAAAACATAGAAGTTTTCTTCACTTTTGAATTTTGTATCAATTTTAGTATTTTATGGGTAAAATAATTTTTAAATATTTTTCACCCATTGTATTGACTATAAGTAATATACGTATCAAATTTCGTGATTTTTCGATATACGTAGAATTACTTATGATTTTTTGAAATTCGATTCTGATAATTGAAATTTGGAAATTTCAGTTATCAGTCAACTGCCCTTGGTGGCAGTCAACTGATGTGACCGGCAGTCGACTGCCAATGCTGATTTCGGGAAAAATAAGTTTGTTTAGCCCGTGTTCAGCTGCGGTTAAGGTCCCTAACCACTCCTAACCCTAGGATATGCTTTGGGAAACATTATAAAGGGTGAAAATCCATTGGATATGGATTAGGAGAGGTGTTAGGATAATGTATCAAATTTAAGGTGGGGAGAGTTCATGTTTGAACTTATAACCTTTAATTTTGATGGTTTAGAGTTCCTATTGGCTTAGGGACTTCCCAAGGACATTGTTGGTGCAATGGTCAAGGGGGAGCAAGCCTTTAGGGGGAGGTATCCATCATGGGATGATGGATGTGTTTTTCTTCTTGAAGGGGAGAATGTTATCAATTTGGAAAATTGATGGGTTTTTGAGAGACCCAATTTGAAAATTGGGAGAGTGAATAGGATTGCCTCTCTTGTGTGATATGAGACTTATCACTAGGAAGATGGTAGGCATCCTAGGTATTTTTGGACCAAGGGGGAGATTGTAAGATCTCATTGGGACATGAGACTTTGACCTCCTTGGAGAGATAACCTTTTTGATGTATGTCAAAAAGGGGGAGAATATTTGGGGGAAAATGTTTGGGATTACCAATTTGGAATAATTGGTAAGAGTTTTGAGTTAGTGGTCTAACTCAATGGTTTGTTTGGTTTTTGTCAAACATCAAAAAGGGGGAGATTGTTAGTGCAATCGACCCAGGTCACGATTGACCAAGACTCGAGTTTGACTCGAGTGATGTTTTAATGTTTCGACAAAAACATATGACAATGTAATTATCATGGTAAAGTCCAAGCATGGGTCTTGGTAAGGTAAAGTCCAAGTCATGAGTACTTGGCATGGTAAAGTCCAAGCATGGGTCTTGGCAAGGTAAAGTCCAAGTCATGAGTACTTGGCATGGTAAGTCCAAGTGGGACACTTGGCATTTGGGAAAGTCCAAGTCTTGAGTACTTGGCATGGAAAGTCCAAGCTTGAGTCTTGGTATTTGAGAAGTCCAAGGGGTTTGATATTGGCGGCGTAAAGTCAAAGGGTGGAGTCTTGGCAGCATAAGTCCAATGGTTGGTGGCGTAAAGTCCAAGCGGAGTCTTGGCGGCGTAAGTCCAATGTGCCTTGGCGGTGTAGACACCGTTAGCATGACATAGCCGATGGAAGCACCTAAAGGCTAGCGCGATGGATGAACAAGTCATGGATGACTTGGAGGGATCCGAGAGGCGTGAGGCTGATGGAGGTGGCTAGAAGGCTTAGGTCTAGGCTAAGGGTGGTCTAGCAAGTATGGGGAACCATACTTGGGCTAAAACCTCATGTTTGAGGTGTGCCAATATGTGGTCAACCGGACTGAGTCAACTAGGGTTTGATCGCGTAGAATTGCCGGAATGATCGCCATAGGCAATGACCGATGTTATCGCCGACTGATTCAGATCACCGATCGCTCGGGAAATCGGGCCAGTATCGGAGTTTAGACTCGACTGGTCGAGTGAGGCTCTATCAGTCGACTGATGGGTATCATCAGTCGACTGATGATGGATCCGTTGGACTTATCCAGCGTGGATATAGCCGTTGTCTCACGACAACTGTGGCATCAGTCGACTGATGGTCCCGAGCAATCGACTGATCGACTTTTTCTAGCACAGGTTGAAGCTTTAAATGGAGCTCATGATGGAGGAAAAACTAAGCGATTTCTTGGACATTTTTGAGGCAATTTGCTGCTGCAAATCAGGGTCTTCAACCACGGTTCAAGTGATCAACAAGCAAGCAATCTAAAGGCATTTGTAAAGCGTTTTCTTTACTTGTAGTGCATTGTATTTCATCTTATTTGCTTGTTGTTATTAGTTTATTGTTGTAAACTATTCTACGAGGTTTCTCCGCCTCTGGATTATTCCGAGAAGGAGTGTTTATTAGTGGTGTGTGATTGGCATTGCTAGGGCTCGTTTGAGCCCGATCCGTGGAGTAGGAACCTTGAGGTTCCGAACCACATTATATGACCATGTTGTGATTGTGTATCTATTTATATTTATCTGTTATTACTATTCCACTGTGCTAACAAGATTGTAGATGATCAAACGCGAAAGAATTCCATCATTGTACGAGCACGTCGCTATTCACCCCCCTCTAGCGGCCTCAAATCTCCTTCAGACTATCCAAACCATGTATACAAGCTTAGAAAAGCATTGTATGGTTTGAAACAAGCTCCCCGGGCTTGGTATGAAAGATTATCATCTTTCTTAATCTCTAAGGACTTTAAGAGGGGTAGTGTAGATCAAACTCTATTTATAAAGTCAACATCAAAGGACATCTTTGTAGCCCAAGTATATGTTGATGACATTATCTTTGGGTCAACAAATGATGATCTTCTTCAAGACTTTATCAAGAATATGGAAAATGAGTTTGAGATGAGTCTAGTTGGGGAACTAAATTTCTTCCTAGGACAACAAGTCAAACAAACAAGTGTTGGAATTTATATTTACCAAACCAAATATGCTAAGGAAATGATTAAAAAATTTGGTTTGAAAAATGCTAAAGTAGTGTCAACCCCTATGACACCTAATACAAAAATAGATAGTGATAATGAAGGAAAACAAATTGACCTTACACTCTATAGGAGTATGATTGGTGTTCTCTTGTACCTACTCGCTGGTAGACCCGATATATTATTTGCGGTTGGTATGTGTGCTAGGTACCAATCATCTGCCAAAGAATCTCATTTAGTTGTCATTAAGAGAATCTTAAGATATATTAAAGGTACACTAAATGTAGGACTATGGTACCCTAGGACTAGGTCTTTTGATTTGGTTGGGTATACCGATTCCGATTATGACGATTGTAAATTGAATCGGAAGAGTACTAGTGGTGGATGCCAATTTCTTGGGTCCTCCCTAGTTAGTTGGAGTAGTAGGAAGCAACCTTGTGTTGCTCTATCCACCACCGAGGCCGAGTATGTGGCTATGGGTGGTTGTGTAACTCAACTACTATGGATGAAACATACCTTAGAGGACTGAGCTATCTTACTCCAACATGAAAGTATTTTGTGATAATGTGAGCACCATAAATTTGACCAAAAATCTGGTGCATCACTCTAGGACCAAGCACATTGAAGTAAAACATCACTTCATTAGATATCATGTGGCTAAGGGGGACATTGAGCTTAATTACATTGAATCTAAGTCTAACCTAGCCGACATCTTTACCAAGCCTCTCCCCGAAGTAGAATTTTCATCACTAAGGAGAGAACTTGGGATGTGCTTAGTTGAATAAAAGTATAGGTTTGCATGATCCTATAGAAATTCTAGGACTTATACCTTTAAGCATCTCACAAAACACCTAAGAAATCATGATTTTTGTATTGAGCCACTTAGACAACATGTGAGATGTTAGGAAGATGCACTTGGTTCATCATGCTTGTTATGATGCATTACTATGGACCAAAGTGCCATCTAGAGACATTAATCCTTCATTGGACCAATCATTGGGAAGGCTTATGCACAACTATTGTGTATATAGCTTCAAGAACATGATTGGAAATGTCAAATAAAATATAATTTAAACTATGTTTATCATATTTTGAAAAATAGTTTTCAAGTGGAAAACAAAAGTGGTACAAAGTTTGCAAAAATATTAGAATTTTTGTTAGTTTACAAGTTTGTATCAATCTTGAAATCTGGAAAACATATATTTTTCAAATTATTTTTTCTTGATAAAGAATGATTTCAGAAATGTGTACACAAAATTTTGTAATTTTTCGAGGTTTTTAGAATTTCTAACGCATTTCTGAAGATGGACTGAAAAGGCTGAAATTTAGATTTCAGGCATATCAGTCGACTGCATCAAAAACCAGTCGAGTGATACACTGTGTTTTCTGAAAAATAGCTTTATTTCCTGGTGTTTAGTGTATTTTTGATGTCCTGAAACTATGACATAATAATCTTCACTATAAAGAAGTTTTTAGGATTGTTTGATGCAAAGTTTTAGGGGGAGTTTCGTCATATAAATCTTTTCATCCCCTTAACCTATATTGTTGGTGCAAAGTTAGGATTTAACCTCCATTTTTTTGATAGACTTTGCTCCACATGTCTTTCATTCATCATAAACCATATCTTGGATTAAGGGGGAACTTAACTTCAACTTTATACCTTAGTTCAAGATACAACAAATTTCACTCTTTTATGCAAATTTATGTATTCTTCTCTTTTTGATGTATGTCAAAGGGAGAGAAGGAATGTTTAAGTTAGAATTCATATTTAAAATATGATGGAAATATGATTATGTGCATGAATGTCTAAAGATAGAATTCATATTGGAAATATGATTATGTGCATGTTTTAAAGACCTAACTTGCACATTACCATCCATGTCGGTTTTCTTCTTGAAAACCCACTTGCACCCTATAGGCTTTATGCCTTCAGGTGGGTCAACCAAGTTCCAAACTTGGTTTTCATACATGGAATCCATTTCCTACTTCATGGCACCAAGCCACTTATCCCTTTCTGAACTTGTCAGCACTTCTTCATAACTGGTAGGCTCCTCATCATCAATGAGTAACACGTCGTTCGATTCACTTACGAGAAATCCATATCTCTCAGGAATATTGCATGTTCTACCAGATCTACGAAGATGTGGTGTTACAATAGGTCCAGCCGATTGCTCATCACTATGAGATGTCGGCTGTTGTGCTTCACCAAGTATCTCATCAATGTCTATTTGAGTCTCTCGAGCCTCCTCAAGCTCGACGACACTCCCACTGTTTTCTTGCAAGAGAAACTCTTTCTCTAGAAACACAGCATGCCTTGAAACAAACACCTTTTGTTCCACAGGATGATAGAATTGGTAACCCCTTGTTTCCTTAGGCTATCCAATAAATAGACATTTATCAGACTTAGCATCTAATTTGTCTGATACTGTCCGCTTCACATAAGCAGGACAACCCCATATCTTCAAGTAAGATACATGAGGTTTCTTACTATTCCATATCTCATATGGAGTAGTTGAGACTACCTTGGTAGGCATTCTGTTTAACAAGTAAACAACTGTCTGATGTGCATAACCCCAAAAGGACTTGGGAAGATTCGCATGATTCATCATTGACTTGACCATGTCCAACAAGGTCCGGTTACGCCTTTCAGATACACCATTATGCTGTGGTGTATATGGCGGAGTCCATTGAGACAATATACCATTGTCTCTTAGGTAATCAAGAAATTCCTGACTCAAGTATTCACCACCTCGATCCGATCGAAGTATTTTAATACTCTTGTCATGATGTTTCTCTACTTCATTTCTGAATTCTTTGAACCTTTCAAAGGCTTCAGACTTGTGTTTCATCAAGAACACATACCCAAACCATGAGTGATCATCGGTGAAGGTAATGAAGTAGCTATAGCCTCCTAAAGCTTGAGTTGACATAGGTCCACATACATCAGTATGTATTAGACCTAGTAACTCTCCCACTCGTTCACCTTTTCCAGTAAAAGGTAACTTGGTCATCTTGCCTTTTAAGCATGATTCGCATGTATCATATGAATCCAATTCAAACGATTCCAGAATTCCACATCGGTGTAATTCGGACATGCGTTTCTTGCTTATATGGCCAAGATGACAATGCCACATATAGGAGTCTATTTGATTATCCTTTCGAGCACGCATGTTGCTCGCTTCGATATTGAAAATGTCACTGGATACGTCCAACGTATAAATGCCATTACTCAAAGTTCCAGTTCCATAAAGTACGCCATTCAAAGTTATATAACAACAATTGTTACTAAACGTCAAATGGAAACCATTTCTATTTAAACACGAAATAGAAACAATGTTCTTTATTAGAGAAGGAACATAATAGCAATTGTCCAGTTCTAAGACTAGTCCACTAGGGAGCTTCAGCAAATAAGTTCCGATGGCGACCGCAGCAACCTTTGCTCTATTGCCAACTCGCAAATTTGACTCCCCTCTGACAAGTCTTCTTCTATTCCTTAGCCCCTGTATGTCATTACATATATGTGAGCCACACCCAGTATCCAATACCCAAGTGTCTAAGGAAATAGAATGACAATCAATAACGAAGATACCTGAAGAGGATGGGGCATCGGATGCCTTCTTCTTCTTCATTGACTCAAGATAAATCTTGCAGTTTCTTCGCCAGTGGCCTTCCTTGCCACAGTGATGGCAAGTGCCCTTTTGCCTTTTTGTTCTTCCCTTTCTTCTGTTCTTTTGCCTTCCTCTTAGAACCTTTCTTTGAGGAATCAATTAACAGAACCGCCTTCTCCTCATGCTTCACAGAAGGCTCCACAGTCTTCAGCACATTGAGGAGCTCGGGAATGGTGGATTCTATTTTGTTCATCCGATAGTTTATCACAAATTGTGAGAAACACTTGGGGCAAACAATGCAGAATTAAGTCAATACTTAACTCATGATCCATCACAAACCCGAGGGTGGCTAGCCGCTCGATGTACCCGTTCATCTTTAGCACAAACTGTACTATAGACGAACCTTCTTGCATCTTCGTGGTGAAGAGGAGCCTAGAGACCTCGAACCTTTCGGATCTCGCTTGCTCATCGAACAGCTCATGAAGATGGAAGACCATAATATTAGCATCCATATGCTCATGCTGCTTTTGCAGCTCAGGTACCATCGTCGCTAGCATGATGCAACTCGCCAGCTCAAATCTGCCACATGCTTCTGATAGACCAACATTTGGTCTGGAGTTGCATCGTCCTTAGGACGGTTGGGAAGAGGCTCTTCAAGGACATATGCAAGCTTTTCTGCCTTGAGAACAATTCTCAGGTTTCTAAGCCAGTCCAGGAAGTTAGGCCCAGTCAATTTGTTTGAATCCAAAATAGTGCGCAAATTCAAAGACGTCATGATCAATTTATTGACCTAGAAATACAAAACGAGCATATATGAGAAAATGATTTTAAAATGCATCAATATACATTCATAAATCCCATTCATTTTTCGAATTTCAAAAACCCCAAAATCACTTCGGGAGATCGTAGGTCCATCTCCGAATGGGCTGATATCCATCATACATATGAACAACCTTGGAGAGAGTCCAACAAGCCATTCATAACTACGACGGTAGGTATCAACTATACCGATTGCATATCACGTATATGCAACTATCACAATGTGCTATCAACTAATTGAATGTTCACACATACATCGGGTTGTTAACACATTAACAAGTATGCATCATATGCATAGCACCCAACTTCACCTCCCTTTACATCGAAATTGGAGAGAGTCCAACAAGCCGATGCTCCAGGTTAAAACCAACCCATTAATCGAGAAATAGTTTTTAATATGGTTAGAGCGCATTCAACCAATTAGCCCAGCTTGGAGAGAGTCCAACAACCAAAGCTAACGATTGACCTCTGACTCTTACCATATTAGTATTAAACTATTCCATGGTTTGAACATGTTCGGGTTCGAGCCGGGCTTGGAGAGAGTCCAACAACCCAAACAAGAAATGGAACTCTGGTTCTAACCATAGTAATGGAAGGTGTAGGCTTTAATATTGAGTTAGGGTTTTTATGTCTCATCCTCTTTGCATGCAAATAACTATTATCTACATGACATGACATACATCTACATGTCACGACACGCATGGCATAATGATATGCATCTAATGCAATTACATGACATACAATTATGTCATATACATAATTTCCTTATTTGTCATAATTATTTATGGAAATAAAATATGTTTAAGATTTGATTCTCCAAATCAAATCATGATTAAATTAGGAAACAAATTTCCAAATCTAATCACATATTTTATTTATGAAAATAGTTGATTAAGGAAAATCAATTTAGGAAACCAATTTCCTAAATCATCAAAACTACTTATGGAAATAAAATATTTTAAGATTTGATTTCCCAAATCAAATCATGATTAAATTAGGAAACAAATTTCCAGAATCTAATCAAATATTTTATTTATGGAAAATATCAATTTCCATAAATACTTTCAACTTTCCAAAAGTGGAAGATTTTCATAAATACTTCTAGACTTTCCAAAATTAAAAATTTCCATAAATACTTCTAAATTTCCAAAATTAGAAAATTTTCAGAAATAAAATTATGACTATCGCAAAACCATTTTACGATTATGTCGAAACACAACCTAGGCTCTGATACCACTGTTGGGTTTCCGGCACCACGGCGAGTGTGTGTTCGAACATGTTTCGTAAACATGTGCACCGCGGAAGAAATAAAAATAATAAATCTACATTTATTACAACACACACAACACACGCATGCATAGTACAACATGTGTAGACATAACCGTAAATTTAAATTTTGCAATAAAGGAAATTTAACTACGTATACCTTTCATATCACGTGTAGCGGGAACGACATCAACCGGAACGATCCTCGCTAGAATCGTCTCTATCCGTATCCACGCCGAGTATCCTTAAGATGACTTCGCTAAGCCATGAGCTTCGTCTTCGTACAGGTTACTAGCCTCGTGTTGAAGACGACGTGATCGAGAGATGATCACGATCCAAATCCAAATCCGGACCCAAAGATGAGTCATCAAAAATTGCTTCTCCGGAGAGGTATTCGTCAACCGATTGACGAATCCTTCGTCCTCCACCTCTGAGGATTACCGGAGATCGAATCCCCGGTAAGTTAGCTGCTGTCGGAGCTCTAACCGTCGTCCAAACGGCACTCCGATGAGAGGAGAACAAGCTGTCCAGAAAACTGGACAACTTTGGTGGAGGAGATAGGCGCCAGCCAACCAAGGGAAGATAAAGCTCACCTTGATGCCAAACCTAAAGGAGATCACCGGAGCAACAACCGACAGCAGCTCGACGCCAGCGAGGGGAAAGGAAAGCTCCTTCTGAACGTCGGTTGGAGGAGAAGTGGGCGGCGGCAAGGAGTTGGCGCCGAGAACTCCAATGAGGAGGTGGGCGGCAACTTCAAGCTAGGGTTTTGGATTAGGGCTTAATTATCTCTTAAGCCCTCTTTTATAGAGAACTAATTCTCTTAATGGTTATTGGATCATAACCATTAGGTCCATTAACCCGCTCCATTAAGATAAGTTAAAATAAACCAAACCATGATGATTTATTTTAAGTTAAAATGAACCGAACCAACTTTTGGTTCATTCGTTTAAAATAAACCAAACCCTTTGGTTTATTCTCCTCCATTGGATTAGAACCAAACCATTTTGGTTCATCCATTATGTCTTCATAAGACACGGCCCATCCATGCTTCCATTGTGACTGAAACGATTTCATGCTCGCTTCATATTTGGTCCAACCAAACCTAGTTTCTCTCGGTCTGAGAATCCCATTCTCAAGCTCGTTTTAAATCCTTTGGATTACGCTCGTTATGCGTGTGACCAAATAGTTTCTCGGTTTATGTTGGCCATCTATAATTAACCATTAATTATAGAACGATCATGAGTGGCACCTAGTAGTACATCATGATCCCCAATTAACCGAAAAGATCAACGGTTGATCCAAAACTATTTCTGAAACCCATCAGCAGCTCGAATGATTCGTGCCCCATTCCCTTCACTCATCTTATACCCACTTGGTTCAGGACATGGTCTATAGTGTCAGTCCCCACTAGGCTGACTACGTCACACCTAACCCAAGTATCATTTCCTCGTCCTACGGATTCTAGTTACTCCACATGTATCGAAGAGTACCTTACTCTAAACATGTAATGCTTTGGCCAAAGACTTTAGTAACAATCCGACGAGAGGCCATGGGTATACATCTCGCAAGGAGTGGTGATTCCTTTATAGGCTATTCAAACACCTTCAATTATTTCGACTTATACCCAATCATCCCGGGTCCACATCTCCTTAGAGATGTTTGCTTAAGATGTCAAAGCATAAGTCTCAATGATCAAGATGACTTGAATACCGCAAGTCAAAGGAACATCGCACTTAAGCTACAGTAAGAACTTCATTGACATATCTATATATGCAGAGAACCATATGAAGTCTTACGGCTGGTCACTCCAATGAACTAGTTACCATAACTAGCATCCACGATTAACTCCGGACATCACAATGTCTCCAGCCAGTGAGAATCAGCTGCTTGTATACACCAAGGAGTATACCTCGTGCTAGTCTCAACAGAATTGATGGTGTCCAAAATCATCAATTCATCGACTAGGGATATTTCCGATACATCACAATTACACATGTAGAGATACTCACTAGTTGTGATCCAATCACAAATTCTTTCATGCTGTGAATCACATCATGGACATTCAGTAAATGAGTTTAAGATCCAATCAAATACCTGAAACATGTATACTCAAATAGTGAATCTTCATTTATCATATAAATGGTTCATACATAAGGCGATTGCCTTAGGACATCTCTCATATATATTACTAACAAGGGGAAGTCACTACTTCAGTACCACCGGTACAAGAGGATATACCACAAGTGACTGCACTGTGTGTCACAGAGGATACACAGGTGATACCTCATCGTAGTGGGAGGGTTATTAGATAGCCTGATAGATTTATGTTCTTGGGAGAATCTGTTGATTTGGTCCCTAGCGAACATGAACATGATACCTAGACATATGATGAGGCAATCCAAGATAAAGATGCGGTATCTTGGCAAAGTGCGATGAATTCTGAGATAGAATCTATAGATTCAAATCAGGTCTGGGAGCTAGTAGAACCACACAATGTTGTAAAAACCATTGGATGCAAGTGGATCTACAAAAGAAAGAGAGGAATAGAAGGGAAGGTTGAGACCTTCAAAGCAAGGCTTGTTGCAAAAGGGTATACTTAGAAAGAGGGTATCGATTATGAGGAGACCTTTTTGCCGGTAGCCATGCTTAAGTCTATCCGGATTCTCTTATGTATTGCTGCTCATATGGATTATGAGGTGTGGCAGATGGATGTCAGGGCAGCTTTCCTTAATGGAAGTCTTGAGGAAAACATCTATATAGAGCAACCAGAGGGATTCATTGCAAAGGGAAATGAGCATCTTGTGTGCAAGCTTAATCGGTCCATTTATGGATTGAAGCAAGCTTCGAGATCTTGGAACATCCACTTTGATGAGGTAATCCAATCTAATGGATTTATTCAAAGTCCAGATGAGTCCTGTGTATACAAGAGATGTGACGGAAACGTAGTGATATTTCTTGTACTATACGTAGATGACATTATTCTCATTGGCAACAATGTCAAAGTGTTATCAGCCGTAAGGGTATCGTTGTCTAAACAATTTGATATAAAGGACTTGGGAGAAGTGGGACACATCTTTGGGATCAAGGTTATAAGGGATCGCAAGAAAAGGATGTTGTGCTTATCTCAAGCTTCATACATAGACACTATTTTGACTCGTTTTAGCATGCAGAACTCCAAGAAAGGTTTTCTACCTTTTAGGCATGGAGTACCTTCATCTAAAGATATGTGTCCTAGAACATCAAAGGAGATAGTGGAGATGAAGGTGGTTCCTTATGCTTCGGCGGTAGGAAGCCTCATATATGCTATGTTATGTACGAGACCGGATATCTATTTTGCCATGGGTATGGTTAGCAGATATCAGAGTAATCCAAGACAGGGACATTGGACTGCGATAAAGCATATATTAAAGTACCTGAGAAGGACTAGGGATTATATGTTGGTATACTAGGCAGACCAATTACTCCCTGTGGGTTACACAGATTCTGACTTCCAATCAAATAGGGATAACAGTAAGTCTACCTTGGGTTTTGTGTTTACTTTGGGAGGTGGAGCCATTGTATGGAGGAGTGTCCAGCAGAAGTGTGTGGTGGACTCTACGATAGAAGCTGAGTATGTGGCAGCCTCTGATGCAGCCAAAGAAGTTGTATGGCTCAGGAACTTCTTGATGGACTTGGATGTGATTCCTAGTTTTCCCAGAACTATCACAATTTATTGTGATAATAGTGGAGCAGTTGCAAACTCGAAGGAACCACGAGCCCATAAGGCAAGTAAATACATAGAGCGCAAGTACCACCTAATACAAGAGATCGTAAAGTGAGGAGAAGTTGCTATTGCCAAGATTACATCAGAGAATAACCTGGCAGATCCTTTCATTAAGCCCCTTCCAGTAAGAGCTTTTGATAGGCATGTGGAGGGAATGAGAATCAGATGTATGGAAGTTTGATGGCAGCATAGTGTTTTAGTATAAGTGGGAGATTATTGGGATGTATACTGAATGCCTAGCCTTTGTATGAACATCTTTATTTTTGAAATAAGAATCACATGATCATTGTTTGCATTTTATGGTTATGCATATTGTCAGATACATTACATTATAGATAACATGGTGTGTGGTGTCACACAGAAGATCATGTTATCAGTTCCTTGTAGAGTATAAGTAGAGGCTCAGAACCAAGATGGTTTTGGACAAACCATTGGTATGATTGTAGTGTAATTTTTTATTGGTTTGTCTTTACCATAGAATTGCACTAGTACACTTTATGTGTATTGAGCAGGATCGACTTAGAGGTGATTCAATTTATTGCTCACTACATAATTTAATCAGACCTCGTATATTATGGTGTACATGCTCTTAATCCCGATATAATAACAGGAACATGTACTTAATATTTATTTCTTTGATTTACAAATGGGCGATATTTATGGATTAAATTGATAGGCTCGATAAGTTGGGAAATAATATTATTTACATGGTGTGTCGTTGATTATAGGAGGAAACTGTGTCCTATATATTAGTATAATGATGTCCCCTTGAAGAGCTCATAAGGATCATCATATAAATCATGCAGGTGGACTTCGCCCTGCATGATGATCAGGTTGAGTAGTATGATGCGCACGGTCGCAATCTTAAATCCCGCGACGGAGACTGTCGATGACTCAAAGTGCGCGCTCGCGCTCAATGCCCCCAAGTGCACGGATGTCGTCAAGTAAAAATAGATTATCGAGCTCATAGGGACTGGGATTCAAGTACCAATACGCTAAGTTGTTGCGATTGTTTGGACAAAATCTCAAAGAGAGTTGGTTGGTGAGGACTATTCGGAGGACCCTACTCAGTGCGGTGTCACACGGAGGAGGAAAAGAGTGCGCCGGGATCTTGAAAAGGCAATTCTAGGACTTTGATTTCGCTTGTGTACCATATAACAATGTTGTCAATTGGCATCGTCTAAACGTCTACCTATGATTTTGGGGAAGGGGCATCATACACTCTCCCACAGAGCTGCCGCATTCGCCGGGAGCTATCCTCGCCCAAAAGGACGGGATAGAGGGTACGAGGATGCCAAATCTATCCTTATGGTGGATCGTTTCCGATTCCACCTCTCCCTTCTCTCCACAGTTATGGGAGGTCAGGTTTACCCCTAGGTTCCTTAATCAAACCTCCTAAATATAGATTGCGAGGGTTGTCACCACCTCGTATCACCTAAGCACAGCGGAAAGAAAGCCAAATTCATGAAAGTATAATAGAGAACAACTACCAACTGTCAATATCAAACTTTTGGCCAGAATTTAATATCAACCAACATTGTATATGAACTCAAGCTACTCCCTAATCCTAGAATCAAAAGTTCTACTCCATAAACACGAAGGAAGAATAAGAAAACATGTTTAAGTTCAATTAAAATAGAAAGAGAGCGCAGAAATAGAGATTACAATGCTTCGTGATCCTCTCTCCGGCGTTGTATCGCAAGTTGTGGACCTCTGGCAGCATTCCTCCTCCCCGCTGTGAGCTACCGAAGCTTTTTAGAGCTTTGGCGTGCCATCCTAGCCATCGTGCCTCCCTCCAAGGGTTTGGGCGGAGCCATCCTTATATAGATGTCGCCTCGGACCACTGTGAAATTGGGAAAAAACCCTAGTCACACAACTCCATCGGGCCACCACACGACCGTGTGTTTCCACACGGCCAGGTCATGTGTGGCCCTGGTGTGCTGATCTTCGCCCATCGAAAACGGTCGTGTGAATCCATACGCCTTGGCTGTGTCCCACTCTGCATCTAGCATGAAATGTCCTTCTTTCGCTCCGAAAATGCATCTTTTCCACCCGAAAAGCCAACCTGCATTCAAAAGAACAACGAACAGACCTCTGAACTAGAAAATAGGAAATGCATGCAAAAACAGAGTAACATATGCATGAAACTAACGCAAAATATAACAAGATGTGAGCAAAAACTACTCCTAAAACACTATATGTTTTGCTCACATCACTTCCCCCACACTTAAATCTTTGCTTGTCCTCAAGCAAACCTCAGTGCCATAAAATTTTAAAAAGATATTGTTCTATAATGAGCATGCTAACTAAATTTATCAGGTGGTATTTGCAATCAAAGCGAAACAGATACGTACTAAAAATTCACTAAGTTAGCTCCTCATGCTCATGCTAGGTGAATCATTCTTAGGGGATGATGGTTCCATGATGAGTTAAGTCGTCACCCCATAGCTTTCCTAAGATTTCCAGCTCTTAGGCACTTACCTGCCTAAAGCGAGGGTCGTTCCCTAGATCTAGCATAAAGTCTCAAAGGCGTGCTCGGTATTTAGAGAAATTGGGAGGTGTTTCCCCAGTAACCTAACTCGGTCTCAAAGGGGCACCTGACCATTTCCACCCACGACAATTATTTTTTATCCCTCATAATTTTTTTTTAGCTCACAGGGATTCTGATTTTTTCGAATGGGCTTACATAATCCGATCATCTCCAGTAACTAAAATGCTAAACCAAGAGTCACCTATGGATGCCAAAGTACTAGCCTATTGAAGTGAATCATAACTATGTATGTACTAGATCCTCCCTGTCAGATTATTCGACATGTGTAAGTGCAAAAAAAGAGCTAACCAGTGTAAGTCTAGAACATTCAATAGAGCACATAGAATAAAATACCACAAGATAAATAGAGTTAAGCTACCTATGGGAACAACTCATGCAAGCAATTTTAAAAAATACTACTGAGGTAGCTTTTAAGACACCAAAAATTAAGTATTGAAAGGAACTAAACAACTCATGCATGCATGAACAAATGAAAATACCAAAAAAGAAACTGCTATTAGGAAAACAAAACAAAATAGATTTTAGGGTCCCCCCCCAGACTTAAACAAAAATATACCTCTAATATGGTGGACGAGGTGGAAAGTCTAGGAGCCTAGGCATCTCTGGATCGTGGGAGAACCTACTACTAAGTCGTTGATGCCACATATACATGTGGTCGATCTAAGAGCTGGTGGATGCAGCGGCTACTCGGTGCTCCATCTCCCTAGCCCACTGTGCCTGCTGGGCGTGCATATGCTCCCGCATCTCCCTGTGGTAAGCTGCCTCATCCTGGCGACGAGCAGCCTCCTCCTAGAAGTATATGTCACGCCCGCCCTTTCCTCGTAATCTATAGGGGTAGGAAGGGAGGCGCAACGTGATCATACATACATGCATTTACAGTGGAAGAATTTCATACCTTTGTTTTTCTTTTTAAAACATAAAGCATGAAACATGGAACATGCATAATCATTTCATAAGGACACTACTTAGTTCAAGTTCATGATAATCAACATAATGGACACCAAGTAGCAACCATCAACATCAAGTAGAGTTAGACTCATAACAACTAACATGCAAAACTTAAAGGGAAACATGCATAAGTCTTGGAACATAAACTTAAAGGGTAAACATGCATAAGTCTTGGAACATAAAACAGATCTCTTCCACCATGCCACTACCACACACACTTTGCCCCTCCTGTTGCTCCCTTTAGTTTAGCCATTCTTTACCCTTATCTGCAGTACAAGGGAAACATGAAACTATAAGCACATAGGCTTAGTAAGATTCTTTCCTACTCACAGAAACCATACATCATGAATTAGACATAGAGTAGTGACATGATCATTTAAGAACATATAAGCATAGCATTCATATAAAAGTAGTGACACGATCATTTAAGAACATATAAGCATAGCATTCATATAAGAGTAGTGACATGATCATTCAAGAACATATAAGCATAGCATTCATATAAGAGTAGTGACATGATCATTTAGGAACATATAACTAGAATTCGTAAACATAATAATCACATAGACATGAAAAGGGTATATGCAAGATGTTCTTTGAAAACATATATTTTATAGGTACTTAAACATAATCTCAACATGGGGGGCCCGACATTGTACCACATACATCATCATCTTTGCGCGCATCCCTAAATAGACCCGAGGTAGCTAATCCCGAACCTACTAGGGTACTAGGTCCGTACTACGACCGTCAACCTAGGGGCAACATAGAAGCCCATCCTAGGCCCGTACTACGACCGTCGGCCTAGAGCAACTTAGGAGCCCATCCTGTACTAGGTCCATTGGACCTTGCTAGGGTTCGATACAAGCCATACAAAAGTAAAATAGCATATCATGTTTCTTATCATAACATATCATGTTCCTTATCATAACATATCATATTCCTTATCATAACATATCATGTTCCTTATCATAACATATCATGTTCCTTTTCATAGCATATCATGTTCCTTTTCATAACATAAAGAGTGCTCTTAGTCCCCATTCATAGGGAAGCATCTCTTAGGCATTTCATCATACATACTTGTTCATCATGACGCAATGAGCATAACATAGTCATACATTCATACAATTAACATGGACATAAGATAGTGGCATAAAAAAATCATGCTATCACAAAGTCTAACTATCAACATGTTAACATTATATATATAGATATATCATGGCATGGTAGGTCATTAGAAGCCACATACATGATCTTGGCCGAAACCCGAGTGGAGGTTTTAAGGGTTCAAATGCTCAAACAACTTACACAAAGCCTAACTAATATCATATTAAGATCATATACATATAAAACATGGCAAGGGGAATCATTGGTGAGTACGAGCATGCTTTGGCCGAAACCCTAAGGAAGGGTCTTAGGAAGTCTACACCCAAACAACTTGTACAAAGCCTATCTACCAACATGTTAACATCAAATATATATAGATCATGGCATGGAGAATCATTAGTAGCCCAAACATGGTTTGGCTGAACCCTAATGGAGGTTTTTAGGGATTCAAATGCTCAACAACTTGTACAAAGCCTAACCATCAACATGTTAACATCAAATATATATATGAAACATGGCAAGGGCATGAACATATCTTGGACGAAACATCCAAGGGAGGGATCTTAAGAATTCAAACACTAATACAACTTATACAAGGTCTATCTAACATCATACTAACATCATATACATATATAGTATGGCATGAAACATCATTAACAAGCATAAACATGGGTTGGCCGAAACTTCATAGGGGCTCTTAAGAACTCAAACCCTAAAACAACTTGTACAAGGCCAAACTATCAACATGTTAACATCAAATACATATAGATCATGGCATGGAAGTATTGGATCGAGCGGATCGCTAGAGGGGGGGGGGGAGTGAATAGCGATAGAAATTTTTCGTTCAAAATCGTTCATTAAAATGCGAGTAGACACAGCGGAAGATAAAAACAAAACAAGCGAGACAATAGACACAAGGGTTTTACTTGGTTCGTAGCCGAAGGCTACTACTCCAAGGCCCTAGTGGTCCTTGACCACGTACGGAGGGCAAACTACTAAAGAACTCCTCCTCGTTGGAGGTAGGAGTTAGACGGATACACAAAATGACAAAAGCTCGAGGTAGAGGGACACTCCCCCTCTCCTCGTTATAATGAAAGCTTTACTAAAAAAAATAAACTGAAATACAATTTAAACTTTCGTTACCGACGACTTCAAAGGTTGGAGGTTGAAGCTCTAGTCGTCGTCTCGGCAGCGCTTCGTCGTAGGGATGTCGGAGAGTCGGAGCGTATCGGAAGCACTTGGAAGCCTTTTTAATTGATAAAAAACTCTAAGACAAGCCCTCCTTTTATAGCCTTTGAGCCCCTCATCGAATGAGTCTTCAACCAATCACAAATGGACACAAAACCTCCTTGAAATGGGGTGATAAGCCTTGACTCCTCGAAGCTGATCATTGACCATCGATCGATGGCCATCATCGATCGATGGTAGCATCGATCGAGTCGTGATAAACGATCGATGAAGGCGTCGAGTCCTCCAAGGGCGATCGGGATGCTTGCAAGGCAAAGTTAGCTCAAAGAAAACATTATTTCGACGACCTTCGACCGTCCGATCTCGACCTAGACCATCGATGGGATGCCTTTGGTCGGATCTACGCTTAAGACCATCCCCGTAAGGAGGATACGACCTCACTTACACTCGTACACACGAGCTTACCTCGATACTTACCATGTCGCTTTTTCTTCCGGCCTTCCACTCGATTCCTTCAGCTCCCTCCAAAGTCACTCGAGTGTCGCACGACCACCCGGCTTCCTCCGGGTGTCGCTAGCCTTCAGCTCCAGCTTTAGCAATCTTCTGCACACTCGATTCATCTCGTGAGATAACGACATAAGTTTAACTTTGTATCGTTTGCTATAATCAAAACTCAGGTTCGACTTAGGTGCCTACTGCACCAACAGGAAGGTCATATAAAGGGGGTCTTGGTCGAAACTTTCAAAGAGGGTTTTTAAGAAATCAACAATCGAAACAACTTCTATTGCAGGTGAGGGGATTACTTACATCCTTTTTCTTGTTTAGTATAAGGATATACCCTAGGTGGTGTCAAGACAAGAGCTCTTTCTTGCTTCTTGAGGTTTCGGAAATGGGAGAAAGGAGAGGGAGTTTTTGGTGGAGGAAGAAGAAAGGAGAAGAGAATGTTTAATTGTGTTCTCTTGTCTCCTCATTACCCCTATTTATTCAATTGAAGGTGTCCTCTTGCCTCCCCTACCCTTATCTATCATTTCCCTTACCCTTCTTATAGCACACCCCTATTGGGCTTCTGGTTATCGCATGCATCCTAAGGTTTAGTTTCCTGCTTGGAGGTTCAGGGTTCAATCCCTGGGCCATGCATCCCTTTTTGGCTCTAATTTCTTTTATTTTTGAAAGAGCCCACATAAAAGCTCATTATAATCATGCAAAAATTCTTATAAAATTTGCTAGAAATTTTACTGGCATTACAGTATATGCGGGCCTAATCGTAGAACTCCTCTGCCCGTTGGAAATGCTCCCGGAATCCCTAGAACTCCGTCTGCTGGTAGGCACTCTGCTCCTCCTATCGCTGCCTCTGCGTCTGCTGCTCAGTGTAAATGTCATCGGGGCACGATCGGAACTCTGAGAAATCATATGCCGACGTACCTGCATCCTGCTCAAAAGTAGAAAAAGATGGTGTCACAAGTGTAGGCTCATATCGGCGTGGACTAGGTGGGCTCCTATCTATGTGTGGACTGGAGGGAGAGTGGTACAAAGGTGGAGAGACGGGCGCTAAGGTGGATGGTCTCTCATGTGGAGGGGACTCCATTATCAGGTGTAAGCGCCAATTGGCGCGTATAGCGATGGTGGTACGATCTGGGTCGGGGAGCCTAAGGGCCGTAAGATTTTTCCTTACAAAGCATAAGGAGTCTCCTTCTATTACAATCATCTTCATGGCCATGCATACTCCTAGGTTGATCCTAGGGCTCCCCTCTATACTCTCTAATGCTGTGTAGTCGTACCGCATCCTATAACAAATGTGGATAAGTAGGCCTCCCACATGGATCTCTCCGCGTGCTTCTTTGCCCATCTTCACTAAGTGTCTGATGAAGTGGGACCCTACATCGATGCTACTCCTTTATTGTAGCATGTCCCATAGGCAAAGTAGCTCACTGACTCTCACTACACCGTCACTCTCCCCATGACCAAATATAGTACTGGCCATGACACGGTGAATGTATCGAAAGACGGGGTTTTGGAGATGTGACCCTTTGGCCTTGGAAGGGTCATAAACATCTCCCCGGTCAACTCAGTCCAAATCAAACGAGAGTTGTACCCATTAGGGATTCTTCTCACTCCCCCACTTGGCAAGCCAAAGCATGAGTTCCATTGGTGATGGGTCCACTCATGCTCAATATTAAAAAGTATAAAAGTTATCCTACCCTCCTCGTTCTCTCAACCCATTAAAACTTCCGCCTCTAAAGAACTCAAAAATTCCAAAACTATCCTAGGGTAGGTTAGGTGTCTTATTCCCATAATCTCATCCCACCCCATTTTTGCAAATAGGGCTTGCATGTCACCCAACAAACCTAAAGATCCTAGCAAATCCTCATCTAAGTAACTAGTAGCAGTAAGTTTACGAGTAGAGAGCATATTGAACCTATCTCTCTGCTCATTATTGCGAAAAAGTAGAGGGGGTAGGCCGTTACCCTCTTCCAGAGCTTGAGGAGCGTCAGCTCTTCTTGTTCGTCGCTTTGAGGCACCGGATCAGGATGCTACAGTCTTGGTCCTCCTCATCCTGGCTCCTTTTGGCTTCTAAATAGGTTGAAAATGCTTCTAGAGGAAGGGGAAAGCGAAATCACAAGGCTAGGGCAAGAACTTTTGAAGCACACGGTGCAAATGGGGTGAAAACACGTGGCTCATCCCTTTTAACCTCGCGTGCCACGGTCGTGTGAAAACACATGGCCAGGGCGTGTGCGCCTCTAGTCAAGCAGGCACGACCATGGGAAAACACACGGCCAGACAGTGTGCCCCCATTTTTTGCACCTTTCATACACCATGGTCGGAATTTGTTCATACACTTCGCCGTGTAGACTAATATGGGTTTCATTTTCGCCTAGCAAAGTTCTTTTCTACTCCTAACTCTAAATGTGATGGAAATCAAAACTAAAATCTAACACATGTATGCAATGCAAAAGAAAAAGGGAAATCTACAACCAGACTTGGGTTGCCTCCCAAGAAGTGCTTTGTTTAAGGTCGTTTAGCTCGACCGCACTCTTCTATCAACTCGACTCTGGTGGTTCAGTGAACCTCCATTCATCCGTTTTGGGATCCGCATATGCCGCTTCTTTCCTGGCTCTCACTGGAATCACATATTTCCCTGACGCAGGTTCCTGACTTCCTGTCCCAGTGGTCTCAAATTCGATCTTATCCTCTCAAACTTTTAGTGTCAGCTTGTGATTCTTAACATCAATGACCATTCCTTGTGTCGCTAAAAATGGTCGCCCCAGGATGATGGGTATCTTGGGATCTTCTTCCATATCCATCACCACAAAGTCAGTTGGTAATGTAAACTTCCCCACCTTAACAGGAACGTCTTCTAAAATCCCCAATGGGTAGCCGTATGTGTGGTCAGCTAGTTGTAGTGTCATAGTGGTGAATTTTAAATTTTCTAACCCTAGCCTTTTACATAAGGTATAGGGCATAAGACTCACACTCGCTCCCAAGTCACAGAAGGCTTTACTAATCAGTGTCGTCCCTATATAGCACGGGATATAGAAGCTCCCTAGATCTTTTAATTTCTGAGTAGCTTCATTTCGGAGATAAGCGCTTGACTCCTCCGTGAGGGCTACACTTTCCGACACTGCTACCTTCCTACAATGTGCCAGAATATCTTTCATGAGCCTAGCAAACTGGGGCATTTGGTGCAACGCTTCGAGTATCGGTACCTCTACCAAGATCGTCTTCAGCATATCCAGAAATTTACCAAACTCGGCATCTTTCTTTGCATTCGTCAACCGTTGTGGGAATGGTACAGTAAGGGGTGGTTTAGCCCTCTCAGCAGGCTCTCGGTTCGTCTCTCGTGTTTTTTCATTCTCTGCCTCCCCCAGAGGCTCTAGCGGTTCATATCCCTTGTCCTTTTTGGTAATCGACCATTCTGGCATTTCTTTCAGAATCCTCCCGCTTCGCAGCGTCACTGCCTGGCACTGCTCTACCGGATTGGCCTATGCTCTTCCTGGTAGCTTCCCTGGTATCCTAGAGATTTGGTTCGCGATCTGAGCTACTTGAATCTCCAGCGACTTCTACTTGGTGGTAAGATCTCTTACAGATAACCCCAACCCCTCGATCATCGTATCCGTCTATCAATGTCATCGTTGAAATTCAGTGTTCTCCTCCCGTTGTGTTTGAATGAAATCCTCTAGCATACTCTCTAGCTGGGTGTTAGAGGGACGAGGCTGCCCATTCTCTCCCGGCGGTTGAAACCTTCCTAAGGTAGTCTTATACGGAAAATTTTGGTGGTTCCTCCGTCCCGGATGAGAAGTGATGGAGTGTTGGTTGTTGAGTCTTGGGTTGTAGTCCCCAACCGCATCGCAGTGCTCAATCTGCTTGTCCTAGGTCCCTTGCCCTCCATAGTAGTCCATGGAATTGACAGTGTAACATTCCGCTGTAGGCGTGGGTTGACCACATTCGGAGGCCCATTGATGGTGGTTTTGGGCCACCTCTTCGATAAGCTACTCTACCTCTTCTATGGTCTTGTTCATTAAAGCTCCTCCTGCGGCAGAATCTAGGGACATCTTTATGGCGTAAGCGATCCCATTATAGAAAATGTGGATCACCAACCACCTCTCCAGTCCATGGTGTGGGCATTGATAAAATAGCCCCTTGTAGCAATCCCATGCTTCGAATAAGGACTCCCCCTCCTTTGTAGGGTTTTGCTTATCGAGTCCGTGAGGGGAAACTTCGCTTCCCACTTCACCTCGATAGCTTGTCCATGGCGATCCCTTCGATGTCCCCGGATTAAAAAAATTTAATCCTAGACAAAAGGGATTGCCCAAACCACCAAGCCATCGTCGTGCTATTCGTTTAGAGAGGTCACTTGAACAAACTAGTTGTTCAAGCGACCATCCTCTATTCTACGAGTAGCCGCGGAATAGACGATGTCCGGATCGCCGATTTTTGTGTTCATGCTCGGGATCCAAGTATTATTTAGCCATTTATAGATTTATAACATGCTTATAATTGAAAAACAAAAACAAGCAACAAACAAAAGAAGAAAGTAGATTAGGTATACCTCTCGATCTTCTAATGTATGACCTACCTCCTTTTGGACGTCGTGTGGGCGACGATCCACCAAAAGTCGAAGCTCTTAGATCACAAATCTTCCTTCCTTGCTCTTCCAAAGTAAGAGGAAGAATAGAAACAAGGTTTTTCTCCTCACTAGAAACAACCAACAAGGAACCAAAACTTTCCTTGCCGCCGGCCAACTAGATGAAAGAGAAGATGGTGGAAAACAACCAAGACACCAAGGGAAGCCCTATATCTTGTTTCCACCACCTAAGGAGAGGGAGAAGGGAGCTTTTGGGCACCAGCCAAGGGCTGGGAAGGGCCTGGAAACCTGCTGGACATTGGCCACAGGACAAGGAAGAAGAAAGGAAACCTTGCCTTATTTGATGCCGCCCTAGCCTCCAAACCCTAACCCTAATCCTAATCCTATCTCAACTAGGATTCCCTTCTCTTGCCACCCAAGCCTTACTCTCTTCAATGTTTTTTCCACGCCAACTCCCCATGTCCTCCATTTATAGAGTTAGGGATAAGTCATGAATTAATCTCCTCCATTGGTTCTAGGGATTTAATCTCAACCGTCGGATCTAGAGATTTAATCTCAACCGTCGGATCTTAGAGATTTAATCTCTACCAATGGATCTTAGACTTTTGTTTCTATCCATTGGATCTAAGCATCATGAGGTGTTAATAGGCTACATTAGGGACCATGAGGAGGAGTTGGGTCTTGGCCACCCATGGATCAAGCCCACATAAAGTCCGATCCACTAATGATGATCCAATCCACTAAAGGTTCATCATTGATCTACCACACCAACCCCCATATGATAATATGGGCTCCATATATTATTTGTATATTTTCTCCCTGTGTTTAAGATCTCGAATGTCCGTCGATTAATTAATTTACTGACCATTAATTAATCAACATCTAACTCCTTGAGTAGTACCACTCAACCTTTTCATCATGCC
This sequence comes from Wurfbainia villosa, assembly GCA_025175895.1. Classification (NCBI taxonomy): domain Eukaryota; kingdom Viridiplantae; phylum Streptophyta; class Magnoliopsida; order Zingiberales; family Zingiberaceae; genus Wurfbainia; species Wurfbainia villosa. The sequence continues at coordinate 120,118,289 of CM045989.1, read as the reverse complement.
GGACCAAGTCCACCTGTAGGGTTTACATGATGAACCTTATTAGCTCCTCAAGGGGACATCATCATCCTAATATATAGGACACGGTTTCCTCCTATAATCAACGACACACCATATAAATAATATCATCTCCCAACTTACCGAGTCTATCGATTTAATCTATAAATCTCGCCCATTGGTAAATCAAAGAGATGAGTACTAAGTATATGTGCCCGTTATTATATCGGGATTAAGAGCATGTACTAAATAATATCTGAGGTCCGATTCGATTATGTAGTCAGCAATAAATCGAATCACCTCTATGTCGGTCATGCTCAATACACACAAAGTGCACTAGTGTGATTCTATGGTCAAGACAAACCAACACCAAATCACACTACAACCATTCCGATGGTTTGTCCAAAGTCATCTCGGTTGTGAGTTTTTACTTATACTTTACAAGGAGCTGATAACATGATCTCCCATGTGACACCACAAACAATGTTATCTACAATGTAACGTATTAGACAATATGCATAAAAATATGCAAACAATGATTATGTGATTCTTATTTCAAAAATAAAGATGTTCATAGAAAAGATAGACTTTTCAGTATACATACCTACAATCTCCCACTTATACTAAAAGACTATGCTGTCCTCATACTGCCATACATCTGATTCCCCTTCCCTCCACATGCCTATCAAAGCTCTCGCTAGAAGGGCCTTAGTGAAAGGGTCTACCAGGTCATCCTCTGATGCAATCTAGGCGACAACAACTTCTACTCTCTTTACGATTTCTCGTATCAGGTGGTACTTGCGCTCTATGTGTTTACTAGCCTTATGGGCTCATGGTTCCTTCGAGTTTGCAACTGCACCACTATTATCACAATAAATTGTGATAGTTCTGTGCAAACCAGGAATCACATCCAAGTCCATCAGGAATTTCCTGAGTCATACAGCTTCTTTGGTCACATAAGAGGCCGCCACATACTCAGCTTCCATGGTGGAGTCCGCCACGCACTTCTACTTGACAGTCCTCCATACAATGGCTCCACCTCCCAAAGTAAACACAAAACCTGAGGTAGACTTACTATTATCCCTATCATATTGGAAGTCGAAATCCGTGTAACCCACAGGGAGTAATTGGTTTGCCCGGTAAACCAACATATAATCCCTAGTCCTTCTCAGGTACTTCAATATATGCTTTACTGCAGTCCAATGTCCCTGTCCTGGATTACTCTGATATCTGTTAACCATGCCCATGGCAAAGCAGATATCTAGTCTCGTACAGAGCATCGCATATATGAGGCTTCCTACTGCAGAAGCATAAGGATCCGTCTTCATCTCCTCTATCTCCTCAGATGATCTAGGACACATCTCCTTATATAAAGGAACTCCGTGCCTGAAAGATAGAAAACCCTTCTTGGAGTTCTGCATGCTAAAACACTCCATAATCGTGTCTATGTATGAAGCTTGGGATAAGCACAACATCCTTTTCCTGTGATCCCTTATAACCTTGATCCCAAGGATGTGTCCCACCTCTCCCAAGTCCTTCATATCAAACTGTTTGGACAACCATACCCTTACGTCCGATAACACCTTGATATTGTTGCCAATCAACAAAATGTCATCTACGTATAGTACAAGAAATACCACTACGTTTCCGTCACATCTCTTGTATACACAAGACTCATCCGGACTTTGAATAAATCCATAAGACTGGATCACCTCATCAAACCGGATGTTCCAAGACCTCGAAACATGTTTCAAACCATAAATGGACCGATTAAGCTTACATACAAGATGCTCTTTGCCCTTAGCAATGAATCCCTCTGGTTGCTTCATGTAGATGTTTTCCTCAAGACTTCCATTAAGGAAAGTTTTCTTGACATCCATCTGCCACACCTCATAATCCATATGAGCTGCTATGCATAAGAGAATCCAGATAGACTTAAGCATGGATACCGGCGAAAAGGTCTCCTCATAATGGATACCCTCTTTTTGAGTATACCCCTTGGCAACAAGCCTCGCTTTAAAGGTCTCAACCTTCCCATCTATCCTTCTCTTTCTCTTGTAGATCCACTTGCATCCAATGGTTTTTACACCATCGAGTGGTTCTACTAGCTCCCAGAACTGATTTGAATCCATAGATTCAATCTCAGCATTCATTGCACTTTGCCAAGATACTGCATCTTTATCTTGGATTGCCTCGTCATATGTCCAGGGATCAGGTTCATGCTCACCAGGGACCAAATCAGAAGATTCTCCCAAGAACATGAATCTCTGAGGCTGTCTCACAACCCTTCCACTACGATGAGGTATCACCTGTGTATCCTCTGTGACACGCGGTGCAGTGACATGTGGTATATCCTCTTGTACCGGTGGTACTAAAGAAGTGACTTCCCCTTTTAACTCCTCCAGAACAATTTTACTCTTGGGCTTGTGGCTCATCACATAGTCTTCCTCTAGAAATCTGGCGTTCATGCTAATGATGACCCTTTGATCTCTAGGACTATAAAACAATCCACCCTTCGTTGCCCTAGGATAGGCAACGAACAAGCATACTTCTGTACGAGGTTTCAACTTACCAGCATCTGCCTTCAGCACATGTGCTGGACTCCCCCATATCCGAATATGTCTTAGACTAGGCTTTCGCCCAGTCCACAACTCTGTGGGAGTAGAAGGTACTGATTTAGATGGAACCAAGTTAAGAATGTACACTGCCGTATCTAGAGCATATCCCCAGAACGAATCTGGCAAGTCAGAATAACTCATCATTGATCTAACCATCTCCATAAGAGTTCTATTCCTTCGCTCTGCTACACCATTCTACTGGGGTGTGCCAGGTGCAGTCAATTGGGATTAAATCCCAGCCTCTGATAAGTAGTTCCGAAACTCTCCCAAGAGGTACTCACCACCACGATCGGTTCGTAGTATCTTGATACTTTTACCTTGACGTTTCTTCACATCAGCCTTGAATTCTTTGAACTTGTCAAAGCATTCAGACTTGCGACGCATCAGATAAATATATCCATATCATGAGTAATCGTCTATAAAAGAGATGAAATACTCAAAACCACCTCTATCCTGGATAGACATAGGACCACACAAATCAGAATGAACAAATTCTAACACATCTTTGGCTCTATACCCCTTGGCCTTAAAAGGCCTCTTGGTCATCTTACCCTCCAAGCAAGATTCACAGGTTGGGAGATCCTCCACCACTAATGAACCCAAAGGTCCATCAACTATCATCCTTTGAATTCTTCTTAGGTTAATGTGACCAAGCCTAAGATGCCAAAGATATGTTTGGTTCATCTTCGAAATTTCTTTTCTCTTATTGGAATTAGAAGATGAGTTATTAACTTCAATTTGCATCGTGGGAGGTTTTGGTTCAAGTGTGTATAAATTTCCTATCAATGCACCCGAACAGATAATGTCCCTATTCCTTCTTATAAAAGCTCTGTCATTAAAAGAAATAGAATATCCATCCATAAACAATTTAGAAATTGAAACTAAGTTCTTTCTAAATAAAAGTACATAAAGAAAATTTTTCAGAACCTAAGTTTTATTTTTCTCAAGAGATAAATAAAACTTCTCTCACTGTAATAGTCGCCACCTTCATGGCATTGCCCAAGTAAATGGTAATCTCCCCTTTAGCTAGTCGTCTGTTTCTTGGAACCCCTGCAAAGTATTGCAGACATGATTAGTGGCTCCTGTATCTGCACACCAGGTGCCGGTAGATAACACCGCTAATCATGTTTCAACGACTAGTCCAAAGGATATATCTTTAAACTGCTTTGGATTGGGACAATCCTTCTTCCAATGTCCATCCTGCTTGTAAGTGAAGTACTTGCCTTTCAGCTTCTTCACTCCTACCTGAGATCCTCCCACCACCTTTGCTCCACCTTGTTTCTCCTTCTTCTTGCCTTTCAGCTTAGAAGTAAAAACCTTTTTGAGCAACCATGACTTGAGGACACTCTTCGAAGAGTGCATACTTGTACTCCTTAGCAGATAAGACAATATCTAGATTCCTCTTCCAATCAACATTATCTGGGTACAGTAAGTTTATTTCCTTTAGTATCATAGTAAGTGGACTGAAAGTCATTTTTGAAAATCCTAAGAATCACATAGATAATTACTGTAGATTTCAAAAATTATTGATTCCTCAAACAATAAAATTTCAAAATCAACCAACACCTCTAAACAGCAAGAATATCGCATGCCACGATCGTGTGGACGTATACGAATTCTACATTTGTAAGAGGAGGTTTTACCCATTAATTTTACTATCTTGTCAACCTAACCTTTTGACAAGTAAAATTAATAGTTGGTTTCTCTTCGGCCCTACAAATAAAAGCAGTGACTCCGACGGGGAGGATACTTATATTTGTATCTAAGTGTTCACCATTACTTGGTACCAAGGTAATTATCTTGGGTTATGTGCCTTACGATGGGCAAGTACACATGCTCCTTAATAATTTCCTATAACCATATTCGACCTTGTGATCCGCAAACAAACTCATCCGATGGGGAGGAAGGCACTCAGAGCCGATGCGCAAGTTTGTTTGCATCACATGTCAAATCGTAATGGAGGCCATGGGAATTTATAAAAATATCCCTCTCCCACTTAGTAATTTGAAAATGAGGAATTTTCTAGGCTACAACATGCATATCAAACAAAAAGTAATAAATATGAAAAATAAATTATTTTCCAACTATTATGGCTTTTGTCTTCAATATGACTCCCGTCGTATCGCCATCTCGTCCGCTCCTCCTATGCCATGTACGAGCCATCCGAAGATCCGAGCCGAGACTAAAACCTATTTTAATTTACATCCATCGATCCTATACTCCACGAGGGAGTGCACATGAAATCTAGATTGAAAGTAAAATAAAATAAAGAGTGGCTAAACAATGCCGTATTTAATTAACAAAAACTAAATACTAGCCTCATCAACCCCGAGGATTCAACAAAATATATATTTACACACATACAATCACATACACACATATGGTCATAATAGTCGGATCTTATGCCTACAACCAAAGAGTTAAACTACACATATCCTACTATTATCCGGCACATATAATATATGAAAAAGTGCATACAAATTAACCAAATCCTAAACACACAAAACCGGAAACCTTGGCTCTGATACAAAATGTAGGGTTTTGCTTATCGAGTCCATGAGGGGAAACTTTGCTTCCCACTTCACCTCGGTAGCTTGTCCATGGCGATCCCTTCGATGTCCCCGGATTAAAAAAATTTAATCCTAGACAAAAGTGATTGCCCAAACCACCATGCCATCGTCATGCTATTCGTTTAGAGAGGTCACTTGAACAAACTAGTTGTTCAAGCGACCATCCTCTATTCTACGAGTAGCCACGGAATAGACGATATCCGGATCGCCGGTTTTTGTGTTCATGCTCGGGATCCAAGTATTATTTAGCCATTTACAGATTTATAACATGCTTATAATTGAAAAACAAAAACAAGCAACAAACAAAAGAAGAAAGTAGAATAGGTATACCTCTCGATCTTCTAATGTATGACCTTCCTCCTTTTGGACGTCGTGTGGGCAACGATCCACCAAAAGTCGAAGCTCCTAGATCGCAAATCTTCCTTCCTTACTCTTCAAAAGCAAGAGGAAGAATAGAAACAAGGTTTTTCTTCTCACTAGAAACAACCAACAAGGAACCAAAACTTTCCTTGCCGCCGGCCAACTAGATGAAGGAGAAGATGGTGGAAAACAACCAAGACACCAAGGGAAGACCTATATCTTGTTTCCACCACCTAAGGTGAGGGAGAAGGGAGCTTTTGTTCACTGGCCAAGGGCTGGGAAGGGCCTAGAAACCTGCTGGACATTGGCCACAGGACAAAGAAGAAGAAAGAAAACCTTGCCTTATTTGGTGCCGCCCTAGCCTCCAAAACCTAACCCTAATCCTAATCCTATCTCAACTAGGATTCCCTTCTCTTGCCGCCCAAGCCTTGCTCTCTTCAATATTTTTTCCACGCCAACTCCCCATGCCCTCCTTTTATAGAGTTAGGGATAAGTCATGAATTAATCTCCTCCATTGGTTCTAGAGATTTAATCTCAACCGTCGGATCTAGAGATTTAATCTCAACCGTCGAATCTTAGAGATTTAATCTCTACTAATGGATCTTAGACTTTTGTTTCTATCCATTGGATCTAAGCATCATGAGGTGTTAATAGGCTACATTAGGGACCATGAGGAGGAGTTGGGTCTTGGCCACCCATGGATCAAGCCCACATAATGTCCGATCCACTAATGATGATCCAATCCACTAAAGGTTCATCATTAATCTACCTCACCAACCCCCATATGATAATATGGGCTCCATATATTATTTGTACATTTTCTCCTCGTATTTAAGATCTCGAATGTCCGTCGATTAATTAATTTACTAACCATTAATTAATCAACATCTAACTTCTTGAGTAGTACCACTCAACCTTTTCATCATGCCGAACCAAGTCCACCTGTAGGGTTTACATGATAAACCTTATGAGTTCCTCAAGGGGACATCATCATCCTAATATATAATACACGGTTTTCTCCTATAATCAACGGCACACCATATAAATAATATCATCTCCCAACTTACCGAGTCTATCGATTTAATCTATAAATCTCGCCCATTGGTAAATCAAAGAGATGAGTACTAAGTATATGTGCCCGTTATTATATCGGGATTAAGAGCATGTACTAAATAATATCCGAGGTCCGATTCGATTATGTAGTCAGCAATAAATCGAATCACCTCTAAGTCGGTCCTGCTCAATACACACAAAGTGCACTAGTGTGATTCTATGGTCAAGACAAACCAACACCAAATCACACTACAACCATTCCGATGGTTTGTCCAAAGTCATCTCGGTTGTGAGCCTTTACTTATACTTTACAAGGAGCCGATAACATGATCTCCCATGTGACACCACACACCATATTATCTACAATGTAACGTATTAGACAATATGCATACAAATATGCAAACAATGATCATGTGATTCTTATTTCAAAAATAAAGATGTTCATAGAAAAGATAGACTTTTCAGTATACATCCCTACATCATTCTGGCGAAAGCTAGTGATAAGCTGGTGCATGTGAGCAGTCTTACTTGGTGGGAAGTGTTTATTCAGAAACCATGCCTTAGCCTTATTCCACAGTGAAAATGGGAACATGCTCAGGCGGATCGCGTCAGAAGGGACTTCGTTCAGCTTCATAGTTGAGAAGATTTCGAGAAAAGCCTCAAGATGCCGGTCCGGGTCTTCAGTTGCAGCTCCCCCGAATTGGCTCTACTGGACCATATGTATAAGTGTCAGCTTCAGCTCAAAGTTATTTGCCAAAATTGATGGTCCAGCTATGCTCGGCCTGAATCCTCCAGCACTAGGAGCTGCGTAGTCCTGCAGAGGTCGGCTACCCATGTTCACCTCGGATGCAGCTTGATCTTCCATCTTTCGCTGTGCTGCTCTTTGTCGGTGAAAGGTTTGCTCAATCTCTAAATCAATCAAAATTAGACCTTTCGATCCTAGTCTTCTAAGCATACGATGAACCAACACGAAAGTAAGGGTGATAACCTAATGATAAAAGCAGAAAATAAATAAATCTAGCAAATAAAAACCTAAGATGAAGTAAGTAAATGGGAAACTACTACTGAAAATAAAAACTAAATCTAAATATGGAAAATAAAATTAAAGCAAATAAAGTAAATTAATAAGAAAATAAAGCAAGAAAATAATCTAATCCTAAATCTGATCCAATCTACCACCGTTCGATTTGATATCGAATCGATAGTCCCCGACAACGGTGCCAAAAACTTGATGCGCACGGTCGTGACCTTAAATCCCACGATGGAGACCGTCGAAGACTCAATGTGCGCGCTCGTGCTCAATACCCGCAAGTGCACGGATGACGTCAAGTAATAATAGATTATCGTTCCCACAGGGACTCAGATTCGAGTACCAATATGCTAAGTGGTTGCGATTGTTCAGACGAAATCTCAGAGAGAGTTGGTTGGTGAGGACTATTCGGAGGACCCTACTCAGTGCGGTGTCACACGGAGGAGGAAAAGAGTGCGCCAGGGTCTTGAAAAGGCGATTCTAGGACTTCGATTTCGCTTGTGTACCATATAACAATGTTGTCAATTGGCGTCGTCTAAATGTCTACCTACGGTTTTGGGGAAGGGACATCATACACTCTCCCGCAGAGCCGCTGCATTCACCGGGAGCTATCCTCGCCCAAAAGGACGGGATAGAGGGTACGAGGATGCCAAATCAATCCTTGCGTTGGACCGTTTCCGATTCCACCGCTCCCTTCTCCCCGCAGTTACGGGAGGTCAGGTTTACCCCTAGGTTCCTTGATCAAACCTCCTAAATATAGATTTCGAGGGCTGTCACCACCTCGTATCGCCTAAGCACAGCGGAAAGAAAGCCAAATTCACAAAAGTATAATAGAGAACAACTACCAACTGTCAATATCAAACTTTTGGCCAGAATTTAATATGAACCAACATTGTATATGAACTCAAGCTACTCCCTAATCCTAGAATCAAAAGTTCTACTCCATAAACACGAAGGAAGAATAACAAAACATGTTTAAGTTCAATTACAATAGAAAGAGAGCGCAGAAATAGAGATTACAATGCTTTGTGATCAACTCTCCAGCGTTGTATCGCAAGTTGTGGACCTCCGACGGCATTCCTCCTCCCCGCTGCGAGCTACCGAAGCTTTTTAGGGCTTCAGCGTGCCATCCTAGTCATCTTGCCTCCCCCCTAGGGTTTGGGCGGAGCCATCCTTATATATACGTCGCCTCGGACCGCTGCGAAATTGGGAAAAAAACCCTAGTCGCGCAACTCCATTGGGCCGCCACACGACCGTTTGTTTCCACATGGCCAGGCCGTGTGCAGCCCTGGTGTGCTGATCTTCGCCCATCGGACATGACCATGTGAATCCATATGCCCTGGCCATGTCCCACTATGTGTCTAGCATGAAATATCCTTCTTTCGCTCTGAAAATGCATCTTTTCCGCTCAAAAAGCCAACCTGCATTCAAAAGAACAACGAGTAGACCTCTGAACTAGAAAATAGGAAATACATGCAAAAATAGAGTAACATATGCATGAAACTAACACAAAATGTAACAAGATGTGAGCAAAAACTACTCCTAAAACCCTATATGTTTTGCTCACATCATGGTACTACTCATGGAGTTAGATGTTTATTAATTAATTATTAGTAAATTAATTAATTAATAGACATTCGATATCTTAAACACGGGGAGACATTTGTACAATTAATATATGGAGCCCATATTTAATTATGAGGGTTGGTGAGGTAGATCAATGATAATCCTCTAGTGGAATGGATTATCATTAATGGATTGGATTTTATGTGGGTCAGATCCATTGGGTGGCCAAGATCCAACTCCTCCTCATGGTCCCTATTGTAGCCTATTAAAACCCTCATGAAGCCTAGATCCAACGAACACAATTAAAAGGAGGCTTGGGAAAAATCTATAAATAAGAGGCAAGGCTTGGGCGGCAAAGAGGGATTTTTGTGATTCTAGGTTTTGCTTTCAAGGCTTGGGCAGAAAGAAGTTGGTTTAGGGTTTTGTCTCCTTTGGCTGGAGGCTCAAGAAGGTTTTAGGGATTCCTTTTCTTCTTGGCCGATGAACTTTCTTCTTCCCCTAGGGCCGGAGACGCCATCTTGTCCACTCTCTCTTTCGCCCGGCGACAAAGCAAGGAAGAAGGGCTGCTTTCTTCTTTGGTTTTGGTCGGTTCATCTCTCCCTTTCCTTATGGTTGGGGGACACCAAGGATTGGTTCTTGGTGGTTGGCGCATGTAAGGAGAATAAGGGAGCGTTTGTCTTCCCTTTTTTCGGAGCGAGCAAGGAAGGGAAGAACATGATCTAGGAGGCTTCAATTCTTGGAGGTTCATGTTGGATCGAAAGTGTCGCTAGAGGGGGGGGGTGAATAGCGATACGATGTCGTTAAAAAACTTTTGCAATAAGTAAAAAGCAAGTAGAGAGTGCACAGCGGAAATATAAAGTAGACAAGATATTTTTACGTGGTTCACAATCTTTCGATTGCTAATCCACGGCCCTAGTGATCCTTGATCACGTACGGAGGGCAATTCACTAAAACCACTCCTCCTCGTTGGAGGTAGGAGCAACGATTACAAAAAGAAATCAAGGCAAAGGGACACTCCCCCTTTCCTTGTTACGATTAAAGCACAAAGACAATTTAAAGAAGTAGAACTTAAATAAATATACCGACAACTCTTATAAGTAGAAGATGTAGCTTTCGTTGTCGGCGGCACTTCGTCGTAGCAAATGTGAGTAGTAGTAGCGGAGTTACGACGGCGTGTTGAGAGCTCTTGATGTCTTGTTATTTGCTTGGCTTGAACATGTCTATTTATGGATATTGATCTATGAATTTAGACATAGGTAGTGTCCAAGGTGAGGTTCTTATCCCCCAAGACTTGTTCATCCACATCCTTTGCGCCAACTCAAGGATGAGGTGTTTCATCCAACCACCTTGTGCCACCTCCAACCTCCTTGGGCGCCAACTTGAGGATGAGGTGTTTCATCCAACCACCTTGTGCCACCTCCAACCTCCTTGGGCGCCAACTTGTTGGAGCCATTCAACTTGTGCCACATCATGGGAGCCAACCATCTTGTGCCAACTCACCTTATCTTGGGCGTCCACCTCAAGGAAGCTTGGTGATGGTTTGGATGTCCACCTTGATGCCACATCACCCTTTGTACCAAAACACGAGTCAAGTCCAAATTCACCCCCTTGAAATTCGAGCTCTTCTCGAGGCTGGAACTTGACTAGCAGTTGACTGTAGTCAAAGGGTTTTGGATTGCAGTACAAGTTAGCTTAAAATATAAAGTACGATGGTTCTAACCATCTGATCTCGACCTAGACCTTCCATTGGAGGTATTGGGTCGGATCTACGCTTAACGACCTTGCTTCGCTTTCACACGAGCTTACCTTGTAGCCTCGCTTCCGGTCTTCACCCGAGTACCTCGGCTTCCTCCGAAGTCCCTCTGGCGTTGCCCGACCACCTCGGTTCCCACCGGGTGTCGCAGACCTTCCGCTCAACTTTAGCATTTCTGCACACTTAATTGAGCTCGTAAGATAACAAATATACCCTTAACTATTGAGCCTTTTGCCATAATCAAAATACCGGTTCGACTTTGGTGCCCACTGCACCAACAATCTCCCCCTTTTTGATTCATGGCAAACCGACACAAAAGTTAAGGAAAAATTAAGCATAACAAAGAAGCTAGCATAATGATTAAGCATGAATGAGCTAGCATAAAGATTAAATATGAATGAGCTAGCATAATGATTAAATATGAATGAGCTAGCATAATGATTAAATATGAATGAGCTAGCATAATGATTAAGTATGAATGAGCTAGCATAATGATTAAGTATGAATGAGCTAGCATAATGATTAAGTATGAGTGAGAAATATTATTGTTCCAAGTTCTCCCCTTTGAGGTAACCTCCCCCTTGACCGAAGGTGAGTTCTTGAAAAATAATTTTTACTCCCCCTTAATAGTTGCTTAAGTAAACGGAATTACTTAATATAAAAGGTAATAATTTTGTTTACTTTCTTCCCCTTTAATTTTGGTTAATTTTGGTTACTTTTGTGACTTTCTCCCCCTTTTGCCTTAACTCAAAAAGTTTGTAAATATATTTTAGGGTTTGTAAGTCCAAGCAAGTTCCCAATATGATTTCTAAGGTAAGACTTAGGCTAATTTCATAAAAAAGAAGCAAAAGTAGAGTACATATATAGAAAAATTTAAATCCTACTCTATTACGCACATACCTAACTTTTAATGTTGTTAAAGATTAAGCTAAAGTCTTGGAGAGTGTGCTTCATCCACGAGTGAGAGACACACTCACCCATCGCAACGTATCGGCCGGTGGTAGATAAGGCAACGTAATCCGCTTCCTACCGCACTAACCGGCATACTAAACATCGAGCGAAAATCTACTATATCTCTCTTTACACTGTTTCTACCAGTATAAATGTTTCAAATCTTAAGTCTAAGGACATGGTCAGGTTTATCTAGATTTTCGAATCCGGGAGGTTGACTGACGTAAACTTCTTCCTTAATGTATCCATTCAAAAATGCTGACTTGACATCCATTTGAAACAATTTAAAACCTCGATGTGCGATATGCTAACAACATTCGGATGGACTCTAGTCTTGCACGGGCGAGGTCTCATCGTAATCTAAACCTTCGACTTGACTAAACCCTTTTGCGACTAACCTGGCTTTATTTCTAACTACTTCACCTTTATCATCAAGTTTATTTCGAAATACCCACCAATAATTGATTTTTCTTTAGGTGGTGGTACTAATTCCTAGACTTCATTTCTAGTGAATTGAGCTAGCTCTTCTTGCATAGCAATAATCCAGTCGGGATCAAGAAGTGCTTGTTCAATAGTTTTGGGTTCGATTTTGGAAATTAACGAGATTTGACTAAGGTTTTGGTGATGAAGCTCTAGTTCGAACCCCTAAATTTGGATCACCTATAACTTGATTGATAGGATGACTTGGGTGAGTTCTAGTTTGACTTGGGTTAGAGTCATCTATCACTTGGTCGATAGGATGACTTGGGTTAGGACGAGATTCAAGTTCAAGATCAGAGTCGGGTTCGCTATAAGTTGATTTGCTAGTTGGTTTTGTTAAGGATTGAACGGGTTCGTGTCCTTCGTCGAAAACTATATTAATGGTTTCTTCGACTCTTATGTGTAGGATCAATGGAATTACTAAAGGGTTGTTTGTAAGTTTTTAAACCTAAATCATCTCACTAATATCTACATGATCAAAACATGTTATTCCTATGTGTTACTGTGAGATGACTTTCAATTTTACTTGATTAATTTTAATGAATTTAAATTAACCAACATTAGGTTAGATTCGGATTTAGTCTAAGCTCATCAAGTAATCTTTTCAAGAGATTAGCTTCCAGGTCGTGGCGAGGCACAGAGGCCTTCTTTGATCGGAACAACGACCACTTCCTTAGACAAAGCTAATTTCAAGAAATTGATAACTCGACTTACTTGAGACTACGTCTTGGTCTAACTAGTTATTTTTGAAAAGAGGCTCCCCGAGGCTCAATCTTTTCGTAGGATTTTAGTTGGTTTATTTTTGAAAAGAGGCTCCCCGAGGCTCAATCTTTTCGCAGGATTTTAGTTGGTTATGAGTCCTATCTAACCATTCTAAAAATAAAGGAAAAACTAAGCATGCAATTTCTAAGACTTAACAAAAATACATTTTGTATTGGCTCCCCCTGGACCATTGAATCGAGTGGGTCTATTCACATAGTGAATTTGGTCCTTGGGAACCCAATACATGTTAGATCCTAAAGTTGAAATCAAAGTGGTCTTAGGGACCCATGCTTGGACATTTTTCTTATGTTGGTTTACTATAGACATATATGACTTATTGGTTGTATTTGAGTTAAACCTGAGTCCGGCCTTGTTGTACACGGCCCTTTGTGATCCAAGTAAGAGGTCAAGTCCCTTGGATCCCAAAGTGAACCTTTCCAACGTGTTCCTAAGGTCTTCGACTTCTGTTTTCAAAAGCGAGTTCTCAACTTCAAGCTTTTCAACTTGAGTTGAGTCCTCCTCTTGAATACGAGTAGTCGAAGAGGTTAGGGAGACCTCATGTTTGAGAAGGTTAACCTCCTCAATTAGGGTCTCGACCTTGGACTCGGACTTAGCTAGTTTCTTATTTAAAAATTTAATTGCACCATACAAAGTATTAAGTAACGACCGACTTACCCTTAATGATTCTTTTGAACCGGATCACGGATCCGTGGCTTTGTCTTGAATGGAAGCTCATCATCGGATTCGACTCGGACTCTTCTTCGGTTTAGTCGTGCTCGGTCGGCTTGGCCATTAGAGCTTGGATATCGCCTTCTTCCTCCGAGGGTGGCTTGCTTGGGGGCTTCTTCTTCTTGGAACTCGCAACTAACGCAATACTCTTCTCGGCCCGACCACGTTAGTTTGCTCATGTAATTCAAGTTCAAAACAATTGCCTAACCTAATCTTAGAAAGGTCCTTGGAGACCTTGTAGGCATCGACCATGGATGCCCACAAGGTGGTCCTAGGAAACGAGTTAAGAGAATACGATAAGGTCGCGATCCTCGACCTTTTGTCCGATGGCATGGAGTTGGTTGACGATGTCTTGGATACGAGCATGTAGTTGAGTTGCGTCTCGTTTTCCTGCATTTTCAAGTTATACAATTTATTTAAAAGTAAATCTCTTTTACATACCTTCGTGTCGCGGTGCCTTCGTGTAGTTCCACTAGCTTGGTCCATAAGTCCTTTGCACTAATGAAGGGCCGACGCGGTTGAGCTCTTCCTTGACAACCCATTGCAAGATTTGAGTTGCCTTGGCATCGGCTTCTACTTGTTTTTCATGGAATTTGACCATTGATCGTAACCCAAAGATTCACTATCTTCATTAATAGGAAGTGTGAAACCGGTTTGATTACGATCCACATCTCGATTTGGGTTTTAAGAAAGCATTCCATCCGACCCTTCCAATAACGAAAGTCATTACCGCTGTAAAACGGTCGGGCGGTGCTAAACCCTTCGAGATGGGCCATTTAAAAACAAGAAGAAGAACGATTTAAAAGAATCTTGCAAAACACACACGAAAGAATATTCCAAGACTTTCGCCTTGGATTAGTAAAAGGGAAGTAAAAAAAGATATATAAAATGTAACTTGCAAAAAGAAATAAACAATCAAATGCGAATGTCGTTGAAGTTCCGGAGGACAACCTTACTCGGGATCTAACCCGAAGGACAACCTTATCCGGATCCTAAAGCCTCTAATGCAATTCTATATGTAGGAGAAGATAAGCAAGTGAAATGATTATACGAAAACAGAAATAAATAAATAAAAAATCTGTAAAAAAAAGAAAAACAAAGCTAGATTGGTGGTTTCACCGAATCTTAGCGCCCGCTCGATACCAATTGTTGGATCGAAAGTGTCGCTAGAGGGGGGGGGGTGAATAGCGATACGATGTCGTTAAAAAACTTTTGCAATAAGTAAAAAGCAAGTAGAGAGTGCACAACGGAAATATAAAGTAGACAAGATATTTTTACGTGGTTCACAATCTTTCGATTGCTAATCCACGGCCCTAGTGATCCTTGATCACGTACGGAGGGCAATTCACTAAAACCACTCCTCCTCGTTGGAGGTAGGAGCAACGATTACAAAAAGAAATCAAGGCAAAGGGACACTCCCCCTTTCCTTGTTACGATTAAAGCACAAAGACAATTTAAAGAAGTAGAACTTAAATAAATATACCGACAACTCTTATAAGTAGAAGATGTAGCTTTCGTTGTCGGCGGCACTTCGTCGTAGCAAATGTGAGTAGTAGTAGCGACGTTACGACGACGTGTTGAGAGCTCTTGATGTCTTGTTATTTGCTTGGCTTGAACATGTCTATTTATGGATATTGATCTATGAATTTAGACATAGGTAGTGTCCAAGGTGAGGTTCTTATCCCCCAAGACTTGTTCATCCACATCCTTTGCGCCAACTCAAGGATGAGGTGTTTCATCCAACCACCTTGTGCCACCTCCAACCTCCTTGGGCGCCAACTTGAGGATGAGGTGTTTCATCCAACCACCTTGTGCCACCTCCAACCTCCTTGGGCGCCAACTTGTTGGAGCCATTCAACTTGTGCCACATCATGGGAGCCAACCATCTTGTGCCAACTCACCTTATCTTGGGCGTCCACCACAAGGAAGCTTGGTGATGGTTTGGATGTCCACCTTGATGCCACATCACCCTTTGTACCAAAACACGAGTCAAGTCCAAATTCACCCCCTTGAAATTCGAGCTCTTCTCGAGGCTGGAACTTGACTAGCAGTTGACTGTAGTCAAAGGGTTTTGGACTGCAGTACAAGTTAGCTTAAAATATAAAGTACGATGGTTCTAACCATCTGATCTCGACCTAGACCTTCCATTGGAGGTATTGGGTCGGATCTATGCTTAACGACCTTGCTTCGCTTTCACACGAGCTTACCTTGTAGCCTCGCTTCCGGTCTTCACCCGAGTACCTCGGCTTCCTCCGAAGTCCCTCTGGCGTTGCCCGACCACCTCGGTTCCCACCGGGTGTCGCAGACCTTCTGCTCAACTTTAGCATTTCTGCACACTTAATTGAGCTCGTAAGATAACAAATATACCCTTAACTATTGAGCCTTTTGCCATAATCAAAATACCGGTTCGACTTTGGTGCCCACTGCACCAACAGTTCATTGCCCACACAACATCCAAGAAGAGGATACGTCATACGATAGAAGATCAAGAGGTAAACAAGAGGTATAATTCTTGTTTTGGTTTCCTTTTGTTCTATGCAATTTGTTTGTAATTGTATGATCATGGACCTCGAAGATAAACACAAAAACCGGTGATCCGTACATCATCTATTCTGTGGCTAAACGAGGAAAAGTGTTAGGTTGATTGAACAATAAGTTTGTTCAAGCGACCACTCTAATCAAATAGCACGATGATGGATCGGTTGCTTGGGTAATCCGTCTTCATCAAGGATTAATTTTTTTTAATCCGGGGACATAATGTGAGCAAAACATATAGGGTTTTAGGAGTAGTTTTCGCTCACATATCTTTAAATTTTATGTTAGTTTCATGCGTATGTTACTTTGTTTTGCATGCATTTCCTATTTTCTAGTTCGGAGATCTGCTCTTTGTACTTTTGCATGCAAGATAGCATTGTGACGAAAAAGGTGCACTTTCGGAGCAAAAGAAGGGCATTTTGCAGCTAGACACAGAATAGGACACGGCCAGGGCGTGTGGCTACACATGCCCGTGTCCAATGGGCGAGATCAGCCACCCCAGGGCCACACACGGCCTAACCGTGTGGGGCCCCAATAGATTGATGTGATTATGGTTTTTTCCTAATTTTATAGCGATTCGAAGTGATGTCTATATAAGGAGAGCTCCGCCTAAACCCTAGGGGGGAGGCACGACGGCTAGGACGGCACACCGAAGCCTTCAAAAGCTTCGGGAACTCATAACGGGGAGGAAGAACGCCGCCGAAGATCCAAGCTCTGCACTTCAACACCGGAGAGAAGGCCACATATGCATTGTAACCTCTTGTACTTGCATGTTATTTCTGATATATTCGAACATGAACATGCCTTGTGATTCTCCTCTTCTATATATAGAGTAGTTCCTTCGATTCTAGGATTAGGGAGTAGCATTTGTACTTGATGTGTTATTTTCCGCAAGTGCACGGTTGTCGTCAAGCAATAAAAATATCGATCCCACAGGGATTGGAACAATTACCGAATGATCGTGATACCAAGTTATCTAGTAAATCAATGTATGGTTTAAGCTAAGAAACTGAGCAGTCAATAACAACGAATGAGAAGAACGAGCTAAAAGTCGATAGTTGAGGAGAATCTCAGGATATGGGTTTCACCACGTCGATGATTTATAAGGTGATTTGATTCTTTCCTACCCCTATTAGAGTTTGTTTTGATGGAACCTATCCTAAGGTAAATCAACGGCCCCTTTCGAGGTCTACGCTGACTGTACCTATCAAATTCAATTTACCTGTCACGATGTTCGAGCATAGGGGATCATAATCAGCTAAGGGGACCTGTCACGAGACCCCCGCAAACCTCCCTATTCTTACCTCTGTCACTAGGTAGAAACTGGATTTGATAGATCCATTAAGTCCATAAGAGTTCCTCTAGAGTCAAATTTCCTTTTTCACGGTAGGTTTGCACACGGTACCATAATCAGCTAAGGGGACCTGTCACGAGACCCCCGCAAGCCCTCGTAGATACGCTACCGCTACTTGACAGGAGTTTATCCCTAGTTGGTTCGAGTTTGGGAACTTGGGTTCACTGTTAGGTACTTCCCCTTAGCTCCTTAGGTTTGTCAATAAGAATCCAACGAAAACCAAATCAACACAAACAATAATTTAAGTAGTATAGATTATATCATCATCGTAAATCGTCAAAGGGCTACTCCCCCATCCTAAGATTACAGGACACTACTCCATAGTCTGACAAGAGTTGCTAGAGAAAGAAAATACAATACTGGATGCCATCTGCGTTCCTCTGCCGACTCCTTCTCTTTTGCTTCCTCTGTTGTCGATCCCTTTGCCGTCTTCTCTCCTCCTTTTTAACCATCCGCCGTCCCCCCTTTTAGGGTTAGAATATCTTCTCTTTTATAGCCTTGCCTCCTCTTCAATTTAAGGCAATAGATTCCCACGAAGATCCTGATTGCTCGCAGAAAAGGAAGGCTGAAATCAGGCCAACACGCCCATGCCACATGAGGGCACCGGCGTGTCGCGGGTTTCCCACAAGGCGTGTTACGGTTTGAACTGGGGCGTGTCGCGGCTGCATAGGGCGTGTTGGCTGCTGGAATCACCGGCACGGGCGTGTTGCTCTTTGAACTCAGGCGTGTTGTCCGCTGGCTCTCATGACACAGGCGTGTCGATTCCGAGCACGCCTGTGTTGTTTTGATACGCCCTTCTTCTTCGCCCTGTTAACACAAAAACACCCTGACAGCAGTCTCTTCCTCCAAAATATGCTAATCATGATAAAATACATATCTAGGATATGAAATGAGATAAAATGCACATATATAAAGTAGTGAAAACATAGCATGATTCACCCACATCAAAATCCCCTAGTCTTAAACTTTTGCTTGTCCTCAAGCAAAGACAACTCGAAAGACAACTTATTTGTGGAAATACTAAGCATCATCTAGGGGTATACATCGATCTTAATCTTTTCAAATCATTCCTAGTTGCCAAGTTCGAAGATCCCTATATAGTGCGTGAAATGGTGGACTAAAGTCATTGGACACCAATCTGGACTTGACATCCCTTCTATCGTAGACTATTCTGATTTTGCATAGAGGCACTTAAATGCATGGATCATTCTTACCTATCATCAAAAGGTCTCAAAGGAGCACTTTCCAAGAAGAGAGAAGGTAAGGAATTACAGAGAGCATTTCCCCAGTTAACTAGTTAGTCTCAAAGGGGCACCTTTTAGGTGTTTTCCCCAGTAACTACTTGGTCTCAAAGGGGTGCTTGAAATCAATTCCCATACGCCCCTTTTTTTTTTTTTTTTACTTCTAGTGAAAGTGTTTCTCCGATAACCAAGTTGCAAGTAAGTCTCAATGGAAAATCGAGTACAAATGCGATATGGGGATTTAAATCTTTTCATTGGATACCTCGGACCTATAGACCGTGTTCAAGTGAAATAGGGTTCTTATCAAATAGGCAAAAGGAATTTCATGATCCGACCAATATTGATTGTATTACTGGATGATATATAAAAAAATTGCCTTTATTATGAGATATGAAAAGATGCAAATAAAATAAAATAGCAATAACCAAAAAGATCTAAGTAGAAACGCATAAGCGATAAAGGATGTGCATCAAAACTCACAAAATAGTTGAAGGTGGTCAATGGTCATTCGCTACTAGCATCCTCCTCTGCCCACCTACGTCGCTGCTCCTGGTAAAACTCCCGGGACTCTTGTCGAAATCTATCATTATCTTCCCTCCGGGCGGACTCAGCAGTGAAAAATTCATCAGCTCTCCTGTAAAAATCAGCTGCACTATCCAAATGCTGTGTCACCATGCGATGGTGCTCCTCTGTAGCTTGGGCATACCGATCCCACACACCAATGTGCGAGGTATGCTCGACCCTAAATGATTCGAATGATGATCGGAATCTGAAAATCAAAAGAAGAGTACCCTGCGTAAACATTGTCGAGGGAAACCGTGGGGTTCGAGTCGAATGTGATGGCTCGGGGCTATGTGAGATGGCTCCCTAGCGGGGGTGATGGAGCATGGGCGTTGGGGGTAGGAAAGGGTTCTGAACATCTCTAAAAAGCCAATTGGATGAATTACGCATCATCATCCGCTCGAGGTTGGAAGAGGATTTTAATTCCATTTCTTAACACCAAACGATATCCCGTCACATGCCTCAATCATCTTCATATTTATACAAGCATCCAAATCCAATCTAGGGCTAGCAGACAATATTCAAGGTCATCCAAATCACATCCTAAGGCTACAGAATCCTAGTGATAATACCCCTATGACTATGACTCGGATGGGCTATTACTAACCTTAACTAAATGCCTAACCATATGGGCTCTGAATCAATCTTAACTTCATTTAGCATGGCCCATAGAAATTGTAACTCACTCTGCCTAGCCACCCTGCACTATCATATCTCCGAGATTGTATTAGCCATGAATCTAAGGAGATAAGGAAAGTAAGATTAGGGATGTTAAATGATTTAGATCTAGATGCATCGTAAGGGCGAGGTCATCGAAATTAATCTCCAAAATTGATGATCAATAAAATGTCTATGAATTTGCCTCTCCTCCGCTAGGAAAATCAAATATCATATTAAAATCACTCGGAGAAAGGGTAAATTCATGGTTCATTAATCTAAATTTTATTTTTCCTTCCTCACAATCTTTTCCTTACGATTATTTGTGGACAGGAGCTAAGGAATTCAAGAGTGATACTAGGGTAAGTAAGGTGATGGTGTGTGATAAACTCATTCCGACCTATCCTATTTGTTAACCAAGTTATGTCATCTCTTAACCCTAAGGTGGTCAACGTGTAGAAGTCTATAGTTCTCGTAGATACTAACTTCCTCTTTTCAAGCTTCAATTTAGTCTTCATAATATCATCCCTAAAAACAATTCCATAAGGATGGCTAGAGGTCGGAGGAGGTTCGTTACCCAAATCCCGAGCTTTTCTTTTCCCTTGTCCTTTCAGAGGAAGAAGCTCCTCCTCTTGTCTTCACTCGCTTGCTCATGGCGTTGGAATTGGAGAGAGACAAGCAGTTTGCTCTCGCTCGCTTGAGAGGGAGACTGGCCGTGGTGCTTGACCTTGTATCGCGAGTGGAAGATTAGGCGTGCTCGGGCTGGTTTTAGAGGGTTATCCGCAGATAGGCGTGTCGGGCTTGTTCTTACGCAAATACCCGACCCGTTTGGTGCGACATGCGTGTTCCGTCCCTCCGTAGGCGTGTCGCGATCCGGCCCAGCGTGCCTAGTGTTGAGAAGTGTGCGACAGGCGTGCTAGTCGTCGCTACGCCTATGTTGTCTTGGTACCAACAACACGCTGTGTCGTCGCGGCATAGGAGGGTCGTGTCAATTTGGCACGCAGACGCGTTTATCACGTCGTGTCCTGTAAACTGAAAAAATGTAAAACTCAAAATCAAATAAAATAAAATAAAATTACTAAAAATGAAAATAGCTTGGGTTGCCTCCCAAGAAGCGCTTTGTTTAAGGTCGTTAGCTTGACCCTCGATTTATCCCCTAGTTTTGGGGATATGGCTTGAGGAGTGTGTTCTGCCTCTCCTCATCTCCAATCGACTCAGCAATTATTTTGCGAAGTATCTCTTAAGTCTTTGACCATTTACTTTGAAAATTAGGTAGACTCACTAGATATATCAATAGCTCCATGAGGATAAACCTTTTCAATTCGATATGGCCCCACCATCCGGATTTGACTTCAGGAAAGAGTTTCAATGAGTTGAATAGTAATACCAAGTCTCCTTGATGGAATTCTCTGCGCATGATATTCTTGTCATGCCACCTCTTCTTTCTCCTTATAAGACCTCGCATGTTCATAAGCATCAAGGCGTAGTTCTTCAAGTTCGTTTAGTGCAGCTTTTCTTTTCTCTCCGGCTTTCTTCAAGTCAAAATTAAGCCATTTAATTGCCCAATATGCCCTATGCTCTATTTCAACTGGAAGATGACATGGTTTTCCATAAACTAATCGAACGGAGTCATTCCAATGGGTGTCTTATAGGCAGTTCGATAGGCCCATAGAGCATCATCAAGTCTTAAAGACCAATCCTTCCTTGATCTTGATACTGTTTTTTCCAAGATAGTCTTGATCTCCCTATTCGAAACTTCTACTTGCCCACTCGTTTGTGGATGATATGGTGAGGCTAGTTTATGGGTTACTCCATACTTCTTGAGAAGACTTTCAAATTGTCTTTCGATAAAGTGTGAGCCTCCATCACTTATTACTGCTCTCGGTATTCCAAATCTTGGAAATATTATACTCTTAAAGAGCTTAATGACTGTTTTTGCATCACTAGATGGGGATGGTAGAGCCTCAACCCATTTAGACACATAGTCCACTGCTACGGATATAGGTGTTTTTATAGGAAGTAGGAAGGGTCCCATATAGTCAATTCCCCATACGTCGAACAATTCGACTTCCAATATCGAATTTTGAGGCATCTCATGTCTCCTTGATATGTTCCCGGTCCTTTGACAGCGGTCACAAGTCGTCACATAATTCCGAGAGTCTCTAAAAATGTGAGGCCAATAAAATCCCGCTTGCAAAACCTTTGCAGCAGTCTTATCTGTGCTCGCATGACCTCCATATGCAAAAAGAATAGCGGATGTACAATATATCCTCAATCTCTTCTTCGGATACGCATCTTCGATATATAGCATCCGCCCCTTGCTTGAAAAGGAATGGTTCGTCCCACACATAATGCTTTACATCCGAAAGAAACTTCTTCCTCTGATGATAACTCATGTTAGAAGGTATTATCCCGCAAGCTAGGTAGTTGGCAAAATCAAAGATACCACGGTGCCTTGATTGTTCGAACTGCTAGTAGCTGCTCATCCGGAAAGAAATCGTTTATAGCAAGATCGTCGGCTCTTCCCGCATTTGGTTCTAGATGAAGCCTCGACAGATGGTCTGCAACTACGTTCTCCGTTCCTTGCTTGTCTCGAATTTCTAAGTCAAACTCTTGTAGGAGAAGTATCCACCGGATCAGTCTTGGCTTAGATTCTTTTTTACTCAGCAAGTATCTTATGGCTGCATGATCTGTATAAACTATCACCTTGGTCCCTATGATATAAGATCTGAACTTGTCGAAAGCAAATACTATAGCCAAGAGTTCCTTCTCTGTGGTAGCATAATTCATTTGTGCTTCATCCAATGTCTTACTAGCATAGTAGATTGCATACACCTTGCGATCCTTTCTTTGTCCTAATACTGCGCCCACAGCAAAATCACTTGCATCACACATAATTTCAAAGGGGAGACTCCAATCGGGAGGTTGCATTATTAGGGCGGTTGTTAATGCTTCCTTTAACCTGGAAAATGCATCAAGACAAGGGTTATCAAAGTGAAACACAACATCTTTAGCAAGCAAATTAGTTAATGGCCTTGAAATTTTTGAGAAGTCCTTGATGAACCGTCGGTAGAACCCTGCATGTCCTAAGAAACTACGCACTCCCTTGACATCAGTTGGAGGTGGCAACCTCTTGATCACTTCAGTTTTAGCAATATCCACCTCGATACCCACGGTGTGAAATTAGGTGTCCAAGTACTATGCCTTTCGCACCATGAAGTGACACTTCTCCCAATTAAGCATTAAATTCATTTCCTCGCATCTGCAATACCTTGACCAAATTAGATAAACATATATCAAAATCTGCACCATATACAGAAAAATCATCCATGAATACTTCCATTATATTCTCGATCATATCAGAAAAAATTGAAGTCATACACCTCTGAAAAGTGGCGGGTGCATTGCATAACCCAAAAGGCATTCTCCTGAAGGCAAAGGTACCATAGGGGCAGGTGAAAGTTGTTTTCTCTTGGTCATTAGGAGAGATAGGGATTTGATAGAAACACGAGTATCCATCTAAATGCAATCGAGTGTTTTGCTAACGGTCTAACATTTGGTCAATAAATGGGATGGGAAAATGGTCCTTTCTGTTTCTTTATTCAATTTCTATAATCAATGCACATTCTCCATCCCAGAATGACTCTAGTGGGGATTAACTCATTCGTAGCATTCCTTATTACCGTTATCCCCCTTTCTTTGGCACAACATGGACAGGACTTACCCATTCGCCATCGGATATTGGATAGATAATTCTGCATCTAGCAATTTCATAACCTCTTTCTTGACTATCTCTTTCATAGCTGGGTTCAATCTTCTTTGATGCTCTATAGAGGTTTTAAAATTGTCTTCTAATAAAATCCTGTGCATGCAAACCGATGGACTAATTCCTTTAATGTCATCAATCTTGTATCCAATGACATTCTTATATATTTTCAATACCTCAATCAGTTTTTCAGTCTCTGCATTACTCAGATTAGCATTAATGATCACAGGGTAAGTAGAATTTTCGCCAAGAAACTCGTGACTGAGTGTCGATGGAAGAGGCTTAAGTTCTACTGTAGCGTGAGATCGAATCGAAATCTCCTGGTTCTTTATCTTCAAAATCCCCTCGAGCTTATTAAGATGAGTTTGTTCTGTGCTCCTTTTAGTCTTTGTTGATCGAATCAATCCTACAACAAACATCAAAAGCAGAGGGTTGTTTAACGACTTTTGAAAGATCAAATTCAATTTTTTCGTTTCCAAATGCAAGTGAAAGTTTGTGGTTTTTGACATCTATCATTGCTCCTGCAGTAGCCAAGAAAGGTCTCCCCAAGATAAGTGGGATACATGGGTCTTCATTCATGTCTAGTACTACAAAATCTGCTGGAACAATAAAATTTCCCACCTGTACTGGTACATCTTCTAAGATTCCCAAAGGATATCTAATGGAACGATCGGCTAACTGCAAAGCCATAGTAGTTAGTTTCATTTCTCCCAAATCCAATTTCTTGCATATGGAAAGAGGTATCAAATTTACACTGGCGCCCAAATCGCAAAAAGCCTTATCAAAATTTGAGTCATTGATTATGCAAGGTATAGAAAAGCTACCTGGATCATTTAGTTTGGGAGGTACCATGTTCTTAATTAAGGCACTGCACTCCTCAGTAAGAGCCACTGTTACATGCTCCTCGACTTTTCTTTTATTGGTTAAGATGTCCTTCAAGAACTTAGAGTACGTAGGCATTTGTTGAAGAGCTTCTGTAAAAGGTATATTGATATACAACTTCCTAATTACCTCAAGGAACTTACCAAATTGTTCATCCAATTTTTCCTTAATCAGTCTTTGAGGGAACGGGATAGGGGGCTTATATGCTCTTGGTTCCCTATTCGACATGCCTGTGTTGTTTGGCACAGCCTGGGCGTGTCGGCTGCTGGAATGACCCGACACGGGTGTGTCAGCTGACACGCGCTCGTGGGCCTCAGGCGTGTTGCTCAACACGCCCTGGGTCAGGGTGTGTCGGTTCAACACAGGCGTCTTCGTCATCTTCCAACTCCGACACGCTCGTGTCAGAGGCTGCTTGTTTAGCTCTGTCTCCTTCTAAAATCCTTCCACTTCTCAGACTTATAGAATTACAATGCTCGGCTGGGTTTACTTCTGAATTTCCAGGAAATCTGCCGGGCGTCCTTGATGCTGAGCTGGCAATTTGGGAAATTTGATTTTCCAGCATTCTTGTGTGATTAGTCAAATTATCAACCTTGCTTCCCAATTGCTTGATTGCCTCGGTATTATTTTGATGTTGCCTATTTGATTCTACAATATGCTGCCGAAATTCATCATTTATCTTCCCACGACGTGATAAAATTTTCCATCATCTTTTTAAGCTCGACTTGGGTCTGTTTGAAATCCAAGGTGCTCCAAAGTTGTTGTCGGAAGAATTTTGATTGGCTCTATAAGAAATGTTGGGATGATTTCTCCAACCGGGATTGTACGTGTTTGAGTAAGGGTTGCCACCATTAGGCTTCTGATTAAAATTATTCAATGCATCAACTTGCTCAATCCCAGCTTCCGATGATGGTGCGTGTAGGATTTGACAGTTCATCGCTACGTGCCCTGTTACACCACAGATCTCGCAAGTGACATTAGATGAGTTTACGGCTGATACATTAAAATGTTCGAGCTTTTGAGTTAATGCATCGACTTTTGCACTGAGTAGATCAATGGTACTTACCTCAAACTTACCTGGCATTTTAGTTTGATATCCTCGTTCTGTAGCCCATTGGTGAGAATTCATTGCCACATTCTCGATGATCTCAAAAGCTTCATCCAATGTTTTGTTCATAAGAGCTCCTCCTGCAGCAGAATCAAGAGAAACCTTAGTAGCATACGAGATTCCATTGTAGAAAGTATGCACAATGAGCCACTTCTCCAGCCCATGATGAGGGCATTGTTGTAGTAATCCCTTAAATCTGTCCCAGGCTTCAAATAATGTTTCTCCATCCTTTTGCGCAAAATTAGTGATTTGATGGCGAAGACTTGCAGTTTTGCTGGGTGGAAAATACTTGTCTAAAAATCTTTGCTCGATTGATCCCGAGTAGTTATACAATCTGGAAGAGAGTGTAGCCAAGCTCGCTTTGTCATGATGAGAAAGGAAACAAGCGCAGATCTAATAGCATCTCGAGGCTCCATTCAGTTTCAAAGTCTCGCAAATTCCAAAAATACTTCCAAGTGCAGATTTGGATCTTCAGTAGGTGCTCCTCCGAATTGATGCTGTTGGACCATAGATAGTAGCGCCGGTTTTAATTCGAAATTGTTTGCTTCAATAGGGGGTCTTCTAATACTCGATCTCAATCCCCTTGTACTAGGTGCTGCATAATCCCTTAAAGGTTTATTTTCGTTCTGGTCAGCCATGTCAGAGGTCAGATTGTTTTCCTGAGGTTGCTGAAATCGTCTTCTAACAAGGAAAGTTCTCTCTATCTCAGGATCAATATCGAGAATTTCCCTATTAAGTCTGTGCATGCAACAACAAGAGAGGCTCCCAAAACAAGAATTCAGAATAGATACAAAAGAAAAATAGGAACAATCAATATTCAGAACAAGAATTCAGAACAGAAATCTAGATTAACTAAATCACGCTCAATTCAATATTGAGTGCCAATCCCCGGCAACGGCGCCAAAAACTTGATGTGTTATTTTCCGCAAGTGCACGGTTGTCGTCAAGCAATAAAAATATCGATCCCACAGGGATTGGAACAATTACCGAATGATCGTGATACCAAGTTATCTAGTAAATCAATGTATGGTTTAAGCTAAGAAACTGAGCAGTCAATAACAACGAATGAGAAGAACGAGCTAAAAGTCGATAGTTGAGGAGAATCTCAGGATATGGGTTTCACCACGTCGATGATTTATAAGGTGATTTGATTCTTTCCTACCCTTATTAGAGTTTGTTTTGATGGAACCTATCCTAAGGTAAATCAACGGCCCCTTTAAAGTCTCTGTTGTTGTACCTATCAAATTCAATTTACATCACGATGTTCGAGCATAGGGATCATAATCAGCTAAGGGGACCTGTCACGAGACCCCCGCAAACCTCCCTATTCTTACCTCTGTCACTAGGTAGAAACTGGATTTGATAGATCCATTAAGTCCATAAGAGTTCCTCTAGAGTCAAATTTCCTTTTTTCACGGTAGGTTTGCACACGCGGGACCATAATCACTAAGGGGACTGTCACACGAGACCCCGCAAGCCCTCGTGAATACGCTACCGCTACTTGACAGAGTTTATCCCTAGTTGGTTCGGGTTTGGGAACTTGGGTTCTTAGGTACTTCCCTTAGCTCCTTAGGTTTGTCAATAAGAATCCAGAAAACCAACACAAACAATAATTTAAGTAGTATAGATTATATCATCATCTAAATCGTCAAAGGGCTACTCCCCCATCCTAAGATTACAGGACACTACTCCATAGTCTGACAAGAGTTGCTAGAGAAAGAAAATACAATACTGGATGCCATCTGCGTTCCTCTGCCGACTCCTTCTCTTTTGCTTCCTCTGTTGTCGATCCCTTTGCCGTCTTCTCTCCTCCTTTTTAACCATCCGCCGTCCCCCTTTTAGGGTTAGAATATCTTCTCTTTTATAGCCTTGCCTCCTCTTCAATTTAAGGCAATAGATTCCCACGAAGATCCTGATTGCTCGCAGAAAAGGAAGGCTGAAATCAGGCCAACACGCCCATGCCACATGAGGGCACCGGCGTGTCGCGGGTTTCCCACAAGGCGTGTTACGGTTTGAACTGGGGCGTGTCGCGGCTGCATAGGGCGTGTTGGCTGCTGGAATCACCGGCACGGGCGTGTTGCTCTTTGAACTCAGGCGTGTTGTCCGCTGGCTCTCATGACACAGGCGTGTCGATTCCGAGCACGCCTGTGTTGTTTTGATACGCCCTTCTTCTTCGCCCTGTTAACACAAAAACACCCTGACAGCAGTCTCTTCCTCCAAAATATGCTAATCATGATAAAATACATATCTAGGATATGAAATGAGATAAAATGCACATATATAAAGTAGTGAAAACATAGCATGATTCACCCACATCAGTACTCATGACATGTTCCTTCAAATTGAATTCTTTTTTTGAGTTTGAATTTGAAATTTGAAATTGTTTATACCAATATCTATTCGTATTTGGTTTTTTACCTGTTGTGCTTACGCGATAAGAGGGGTGATAGCCCTCGTATCTAAGATTTAGGGGAGTTATACAAGGAACCTAGGGGTAAACCTGATCTCCTATAACCGTGGGTAGAAGGATGTGATGTAACTGGAAACTGTTCATCACAGAGATTGATTTGGCATCCTCGTACTGCCTATCCTGCCCTTGTAAGGAAAAGATAGCTCCTGATAGATGCACTGGCTCATCGGGAGAGTATATGATGTCCCTTCCACAAAACCATAGTTATACGTTTAGACAACGCCTAGTTGATAACAATTTTTGCGACACACAAGTGAAATTAAAGTCCTAGAATCCCTTTTTAAGATCTCGCCATGCTCATTTCTTCCTTCGTGTGACACCGTACTAGAGTTTAGTCCACCGACAACCCTCGCAATCGAAATCTTTAGATTTCACTTTCGAACAATTTCACCCACTGAATAAATCTGTACTCGAATCTCAGTTCCTGTGGGATCGATAATCTTTTATTACTTGACAACATCCGTGCACTTGTGAGCGTTGAGCGCGAGCGCGCACTTCGAGTCCTCGACGGCCTCTGTCACGAGATTTGAGGTCGCATTCGCGTGCATCAAGTTTTTGGCGCCATTACCGGGGACTGATCGATTCAATATCGAATTGAACTGTGGATAATTGGATCGGACTTAGGATAGATTTACTTTTCTTGTTTTATTTTATTATATTTTATTTTATTTTATTTCAGTTTTGTTTATTGAGTTGCTCTTTCCATATTTATAATTTCCTGCATATAATGATGCATGCTTTTACTCATGATTATGGTCAATTTAATGCTGTAAGTTTTGGTAATATTTATTGTGAACATTGTGGTGAAACATGGCATACCATTAACGATTGTCCGAATATATTTGAACCTTCACAATATGAACAAGAAAATGTCACCTACAATTACAACCAGTGGCCACAAGATGATTTCTATTCATATAGTTATGACCCTGGGTACTTAAACCCTTAATATTGTCCGCCTAAATCATGACTTGAGCAGATGATGTAAGATTTCATTTGAACAGAACAAGTGGTGAACACTGAATTCCAACGGCAGCATTCGCAGACAAAGACTCAATATTGTTTCCCAAGTGAGAATGAGAGCTATGAATCATCATGCAAATTTTATCCAGAATCAAGTCCCCACTTAGAAGCCTTGCTAGACAATTCTACTAGGTAATGCAAGGAGCATAGTCTACAGTTAGCGGAGATTATGCAACGGAAAGAAGAAACCAAACGACTAGAAGGTGCCTTTGATGACTGGATTACACCTAATATGACGGAGACTCACTTTGAGCGAATGGATGAGGAAGATGTAGATGACATAGGAAGTAAAGAAGGGCAATCCATTCAATCACAACTTGAAGAAGAACTTGAGGATTATTTAATTGATACTTTAATCGAGAAGTGCATTGCTTCAATCAAAACACCTCCTAACCTCAAGAATCTAGAAGAGCCTACCTTAACCCTCACCGAAACTTTAGTTACCAATAACGAAGCCCACATAGTGATTTGTGATGATAAAATTTCATTCGACCTAATAGCATCTACTAATCAATCTTTTGGTGAGAATATTTGTGGTGAGTTATATTATTTATAGCATATGGATGAAATAGAAAATCATGATCAAACTTCTGATGATTCTTTAAGGATAAGCATGTTCACTCTTGAACCAAGGAAGGCAGCTAATAAATATCTTGCCCCACGAGCAAGATTTAAGGGATATGGTGATAAGGGACCACAAGGGAGGAGGCATAAGGTGAGCAAATATCTTGCTCCCCCACAAGCAAGATTCAAATGCCTCAAATGACAAGTAGGAATAAGGTCGATCTAAACGACCTTAAACAAAGCGCTTCTTGGGAGGAAACCCAAGTTTTGTTTTTAGATTTCCCTTTGATTGAATTGCATGCAATTAGTTATTTTGAACTTTGATATCCATTTCATTTAGCATTAGGATCAGAAGAGAACTTTGCTAGGTAAAAATAAAATCAATATTAGCTTAGGCAGCGAGGCGTATGAGGAAATTTGGACTGTGGTGCAAAAAGGGGAGAAGAAAGGGGACACATGGCCTAGCCATGTGTTTTCCCACGGCTGTGCCCGACTAACCCGAGGCACACAAGGCCTGGCCGTGTATTTTCACACGGCCGTGTCGCGCAAGGTTAAATAGGGTGAGTCATGTGTTTTCACCCCATTTGCGCTGTGTGCTTAGATTTCTCTTGCCCTAGCCATGTGGTTTCTTCTTCCCCGCCACCTAGAAGCTTTTCTAACCTTCAAGGAAGCAAAAAGAAGCAAGGATGAGGAGGACCAAGCATGTAGCTTCTCGATCCGGTGCTTCGGAGCGACGAACAAGGAGAACCGACGCCCCTCAATCTCCGGAGGAGGGTAACGCCCTACCAACCCTTCTTTTTCGCAATAATGAATATAGAAATAGATATAATATGCTTTCTACTCGTAAACTCACTGCTACTAGGTACCTAGATGATGATTTGCTAGAGTCTTTATGGTCATTGGGTGACATTCAAGCCCTATTTATAAAAATGGGGTGGGAAGAGATAATGGGAATAAGACACCCAACCTACCCTAGGATAGTTCTAGAATTTTTGAGTTCCTTAGAGGCGGAAATTTTAACGCGTAGAGAAAGCGAAGAGAGTAGGATAACTTTTAGGATTTTTAACATTGAGCATTAATGGACCCTTCAACAATGGAATTCATGCTTTGGCTTGTCGAGTGGGGGAGAGAGAAGAATCCCTATTGGGTTTAACTCTCGGATATTTTGGACCGAGTTGAAGGGGGAGCACGCTTATGACCCTTCTAGGGCCAAAGTGGTGCACCTCCAAAACCTCATTTTTTGGTACCTCCACTGCATCATGGCCAGTACTATATTTGGTCGTGGGGAGAGTGACGGTGTGGTTAGAGCTAGTGAGCTACTTTGCCTCTGGGACATGCTACAAGAAAGGAGTAGCATCGATGTAGGGTCCCACTTCATCAGACACTTAGTGAAGATGGGCAAAGCAGCATGAGGAGAGATTAATGTGGGGGGCCTACTTACCCACATTTTCCATATGATGGGGTACGATTACACTACATTAGAGAGTATAGAGAGAAGCCCTAGGATCGACCTAGGAGTGTGCATGGCCATGAAGATACTTGTGAAAGAAGAACACTCCTTATGCTTTGTAAGGAAAAATCTGACAGCCCTTAGGCTCCCCGACCCTGATCGTACCACTATCACTACACGCGCCAACTGCCGCTTGGACCTGATAGTGGAGTCCCCTCCACATGAGGGACCATCCACATTGGCGCCCATCTCTTCCCCTCCTTCCAGTCCACACATGCATAGGAGCCCACCTAGTCCACGCCGACATGAGCCTGCACCTCCACCACCACCTTTTTTCACTTTTGACCAGGATGCAGGTACGTCGACCTATGATTTCTTGGAGTTTCGATCGTGCCTCGATGACATATACGCCGAGCAGCAGGCGCAAAGGTAGCAATGGGAGCAGCAGAGTGCCTACACGTAGTCGGAGTTCCAGGGTTTCCGGGAGAACTTCCAGTGGACTGAGGAGTTCAATGACAAGGCCGGCATCTACTTCCAGGAGGAGGTTGCCCGTCACCAGGATGAGGCTGCCTATCGCTAGGAGAGACGGCAGCACATGCATGTCCAGCAGGCACAGTGGGCTAGGGAGGAGGAGCACCGAACAGCGGCTCCATCCACCAGCTCTCATATCGACAACATGTACATGTGGCACCAACGGCTCAACAATAGGTTCTCACAGGATCCCGAGATGCCGAGGCTTCCAGAATTTCCACCTCGTCCACCATACTAGAGGTATACTTTAATTTAAGTCTGGGGGGGCCAAATTTTATTTTGTTTCTAGCAGTAGTTTCTTTCTTGGTATTTGCATTGTTATTAGCATTCATTTATTCATAGACAGATTGTTGAGTTCCTTTCAGCACTTAGTTTTTGTTATCTATAAAGCTGCCTCAGTAGTATTTTTAAAAGTCTTCTTCATGAGTTGTTTCCATGAGTAGTGTAACTTCATTTATCTCATGGTATTTTATTTTATTTGTTCTAATGAATGTTCTAGACTTACACTGGTTAGCTTCTATTTTTACACATATATATGTCGAACATTCTTAAAGGGAGAGTCTAGTACATACGTAGTTATGATTCACCTCAATAGCCTAGTACTTTGGAATCCACAAGTGACCCTAATACTAGCATTTTAGTTACTGGAGATGCTCGGATTGTGTAAGCCCATTCGAAAAAATCAAAATCCCAGTGAACCGAAAAATAAAAAAGAGAAAGGAAAAGAAAAGAAAAATAAAAGAGAGAGAGAGAAAAATGAAAAAAAAAAGAAAGAAAAAAAAAGAAAAAAAAGAGAGAGATAGATTATGAGGGATAAAAAATAGTTGTTGTGGGTGGAAATGGCTAGGTGCCCCTTTGAGACTGAGTTAGGTTACTGAGAAAACACCTATCAATTTCTCTCAATATCGAGCACGCCTTTGATACTTTGTGCTAGATCTAGGGAACGACCATCGCTTTGGGCAGGTAAGTGCCTAAGAGCCGGAGACCATAGGAAATCTATAGGATGACGACTTAATTCACAATGGAACGAGTATCCCCGAAGAATGATTCGCTTGGCATGAGCATGAGGAACTAATTTAGTGAATTTCTAGAATATATTTATTTTGCTTTGATTGTAAATACCACTTGATAAATTTAGTTAACATGCTAGTATGGAACAATATCCTTTTAAAATTTCATGGCACTGAGGTTTGCTTGAGGACAAGCAAAGATTTAAGTCTGGGGGAAGTGATGTGAGCAAAACATATAGGGTTTTAGGAGTAGTTTTTGCTCACATCTTATTACATTTCAAGTTAGTTTCATGTGTATGTTACTTCATTTTGCATGCATTTCCTATTTTCTAGTTTGGATATCTGCTCTTTGTACTTTTGTGTGCAGGATAGCATTCCGGGAGAAAAAGGCGCACTTTCGGAGCAAAAGAAGGGTATTTTGTAGCTAGACGCAGAATGGGACTCGGCCAGGGCATGTGGCTACACACGGCCATGTCCAATGGGCGAGATCAGCCACCCCAGGGACGCACATGGTCTAGCCGTGTGGAAACACATGGCCATGTGGCGGCCCAGCATATTGACATGATTAGGGTTTTTTTTTGGATTTTAAAGCGATCCGATGTGATATCTATATAAGGAGAACTCCACCTAAACCCTAGGGGGAGGCACGATGGCTAGGATGATCCACCGAAGCCCTAAAAAGCTTCGGGAACTTTCAACGGGGAGGAAGAACGCCGCCGGTGAGACAAGCTCTGCACTTCAACGCCAGAGAGAAGGCCACATCGGCATTGTAACCTCTTGTACATGCATTTTATTTCTGATATATTCGAACATGAACATGCCTTGTGATTCTCCTCTTCTATATATGGAGTAGTTCCTTATATTCTAGGATTAAGGAGTAGCTTGTGTACGCATGACATGTTGCTTCAAATTGAATTCTTTTTTTGAGTTTGAATTTGCAATTTGAAATTGTTTATATCAATATCTATTCGTATTTGGTTTTCTACCTGTTGTGCTTACATGATACGAGGGGTGACAACCCTCGTATCTAAGATTTAGGAGAATTATCCAAGGAACCTAGGGGTAAATATGATCTCCTGTAACCGTGGGTAGAAGGATGCGATGGAACTGGAATCACAAAAATTGATTTGGCATCCTCGTACCACCTATCCTGTCCTTATAAGGCAGAGATAGCTCTCGATAGATGAGCTGGCTCATCGGGAGAGTGTATGATGTCCCTTCCACAAAACCATAGTTAGTCATTTAGACAATGCCCAATTGATAGCATGTTTTGTGACACACAAGTGAAACCGAAGTCCTAGAATCCCTTTTTAAGATCTCGCCACACTCATTTCTTCTTTCGTGTGACACCGTACTAGAGTTTAGTCCACCGACAACCCTCGCAATCAAAATCTTTAGATTTTGTTAGGGCAATCTCTTGCCATGATAAGGTTTTGATGTGTGTGGCAAAGGGTTTAAGTTAGGCTGTTATTATGATTTGATATGTGCGTTGGAGTCTCGCAGGACTTAGTAATTCGCACATGGAAGCCTAGGCAAGTTTCACAACTCATGACTCGGTCCTTGAGTCAGTAAAGGATAGCTTTGCGGAAGTCGTGCACTTGGAGCATCCGAGGGACCGCTGGACGAGGAGCTTGGAGTGAAGCTGGAGGAAGTAGACTTCAGGGCGAGACGCGAAGGATGGCGCTGCAGAGCTGTGCGCTTGGCGCATCCAAGGGACGTGGCTGGACGAAGACAACTTCGAAGGCGAGGGACTCCGAAGGATGAGAGTGAGCGAATGTAACCCGAGAAGGGGTAGTAGCTCCTAGGTGAAACTTGGCCATTTGTCTAAGTGTCGGATGAGTTTTCCTGACATCAGTCGACTTCCATGGAATGGCAGTTGACTTCTTTTAGTCGAATGGGTTCGACTAGTGTCTGACTCATGGGCATTTGACCCAGGCAGTCGACTGCCATGGACTAGCAGTCGACTGCTGACGACACCAATCGACTGCCAAGGGACGACAGTCGACTGATGGCACTGTGCACGGGCACAGAATGGAGTCGAGCTCGCGGAGCACTTGACTAATGGTACATCAGTCGACTGATGGCAAGATCAGTCGACTGATGATGATACCGTTGGATGAAATCCAACGTGGAAAGTGGCCATTATTGGACAACAGCTACAGGATCAGTCAACTGATCGGGGCATCAGTCGACTGCTCCTATGTCAACGGGAAGAAACCCTCTTTCTCTATAAAAAGGAAGGGGATGAGGCTTTGGGAAGCTAATGCTTGAACTCCAATCTTCTCCCAAAGTGTCATAAACATCTTCCCACTCTTCTTACTTGCTTTTACTTCATTCTTATTGTAAGAAGAGTGATCTTGGTTGTAAAGGTTACATCCACCTAGCTTAGTGCAAAGGAGAGACCAATAGTGATTGGCTTTAGAGGAGTGATTCACCTTGGACGAATCGGACCGTGGATTAGCGGCGTAGCCATGAACCACGTTACATTTTGTGTTAGCATTTGTATTCTTCTTTGTTTGTTTGATTGTCTTGTTTTTGTTATTTCCGCTTGCGCTAATTAGTTTTGTAGACGAGCAAATATCGTCATCCATCGATCGAGGGATATTCACCCCCCTCTAGCCGGCCGTTCGATCCCCTACAGATTTTACTTTCGAACAATTTCACCCACTAAATAAATCAGTACTCGAATCTCAGTTCCTGTTGGATCGATAATCTTTTATTACTTGACGACATTCGTGCACTTGCGAGTGTTGAGCGCGAGCGCATGCTTCGAGTCCTCGAAGGCCTCCGTCACGATATTTGAGGTCGCATTCGCGTGCATCAAGTTTTTGTCACCGTTGTCGGGGACTGATCGATTCGATATCAAATCGAACTGTGGATAATTGGATCAGACTTAGGACAGATTTACTTTTCTTGTTTTATTTTATTTTATTTTATTTTATTTCAGTTTTGTTTATTGAGTTGCTCTTTCCAAATTTATAATTTTTTGCATATAACGATGCATGTATTTACTCATGATTATGGTCAATTTAATGATGTAAGTTTTGGTAATATTTATTTTGAACATTGTGGTGAAACATGGCATACCATTAATGATTGTCCGGATATATTTAAACATTCACAATTTGAACAAGAAGATGTCACCTACAATTACAACCAGTGGCCATAAGATGATTCCTATTCATATAGTTATGACCCTGGGTACTTAAACCCTCAATATTGTCCGCCTAAATCCCAACTTGAGCAGATGATGGAAGATTTCATTTGAATAGAACAAGCGGCGAACACTGAATTCCAACAGGGACATTCGCAGACAAAGACTCAATATTGTTTCCCAAGTGAGAACTAGAGCTATGTAGGGATGTATACTGAAAAGTCTATCTTTTGTATGAACATCTTTATTTTGAAATAAGAATCACATGATCATTATTTGCATATTTTTATCATTATGCATATTGTCTAATACATTACATTGTAGATAACATGGTGTGTGGTGTCACACGGGAGATCATGTTATCGGCTCCTTGTAAAGTATAAGTAAAGGCTCACAACCGAGATGGCTATGGACAAACCATCGGAATGGTTGTAGTGTGAATTGATATTTGTTTGTTTTGACCATAGAATCACACTAGTGCACTTTAAGTGTATTGAGCAGGATCGACTTAGAGGTGATTCGATTTATTGTTGACTACATAATCGAATCAGACCTCAAATATTATTATGTACATGCTCTTAATCCTGATATAATAATGAGCACATATACTTAGTATTCATCTCTTTGATTTACCAATGGGCGAGATTTATAGATTAAATCGATAGGCTCGGTAAGTTGGGAGATGATATTATTTATATGGTGTGCCGTTGATTAAAAGAGGAAACCGTGTCCTATATATTAGGATGATGATGTCCCCTTGAGGAGCTCATAAGATTCATCATGTAAACCCTGCAGGTGGCCTTGGTCCGGCATGATAAAAAGGTTGAGTAGTACTACTCATGGAGTTAGATGTTGATTAATTAATGGTCAGTAAATTAATTAATCGATGGACATTCGAGATCTTAAACACGGGGAGAAAATGTACAAATAATATATGGAGCCCATATTATCGTATGGGGGTTGGTGAGGTAGATCAATGATAATCCTTTAGTGGATTGGATTATCATTAATAGATCGGACTTTATGTGGGCTTGATCCATGGGTGGCCAAGATCCAACTCCTCATCATGGTCCCTAATGTAGCCTATTAACACTTCATGAAGCTTAGATCCAATGGATATAAACAAAACTCTAGATCCAAAGGTAGAGTTTAAATCTCTAGATCCGACGGTTGAGATTAAATCTCTAGATCCGATGGTTGAGATTAAATCCCTATAACCAATGGAGGAGATTAAATCATGGCTTATCCCTAACTCTATAAAAGGAGGGCAAGGGGTGGGCGGCAAGAGAGGAATCCTAATTGAGATAGGATTAGGGTTTGGAGGCTTGGGCGCCAACAAATAAGGAAGTATTTTCCTTTCTTCTTCTTCCTTCAAGGTGGCCGGCGTCCAGCAGGTTTTTTCAGCCTTTTCCAGCCATTGGCCAGCGGCCAAAGAGCCTCTTCTCTTCCTCCTTGGCCGGTGGAAATAAGACTTAGGGCTTTCCCTTGGTGTCTTGGCCGGTTTCCATCATCATCTCCTCCTCCTTGTTGGCCGGTGGAAAGGATTCTCCCTGTTGCTTGTTGGTTAGCTATAGGAAAAAGAAGATCCTTATTTTTATTCTTCCTTTTGCTCGGAACGAGCAAGGAAGGAAGACTGTGTTGGTGCAATCGACCCAGGTCACGATTGACCAGGACTCGAGTTTGGCTCGAGTGATGTTTTGATGTGTTTTGATGTTTCGACAAAAACATATGACAATATAATTGTCAAGGAAAGTCCAAGCATGGGTCTTGGCATGTAAAGTCCAAGCATGGGTCTTGGCAAATGGAAAGTCCAACATTTGTTGGCAAGGAAAGTCCAAGCATGGGTCTTGGCAAATGGAAAGTCCAACATGGGTTGGCATTTGAAGTCCAAGGGGATTGATATTGGCGGCGTAAAGTCCAAGCGGTAGTCTTGGCAGCATAAGTCTAATGGTTGGCGGCGTAAAGTCCAAGCGGAGTCTTGGCGGCGTAAGTCCAATGTGCCTTGGCGGTGTAGACACCGTTAGCATGACATAGCCGACGGAAGCACCTGAAGGCTAGCGCGATGGATGAACAAGTCATGGATGACTTGGAGGGATCCGAGAGGCGTGAGGTTGATGGAGGTGGCTAGAAGGCTTAGGTCTGGGCTAAGGGTGGTCTAGCAAGTATGGGGGAACCATACTTGAGTTAAAACCTCATGTTTGAGGTGTGCCAGTCGACTGGTGCCATGTGGCAGTCGACTGGACCGAGTCAACTAGGGTTTGACTGCGGGTTATAGCCTAGCAGTCGACTGCCATAGGTTGGCAGTCGACTGATGGCTCGAGCAGTCGACTGATCGTGTGATCAGTCGACTGGTGCTCGAGAATTCGGCCACAGAATGGAGTCGAGACTCGACTGGTCGAGTGAGGACTCCATCAGTCGACTGATGGTCACAATCAGTCGACTGATGGTAGATCTGTTGGACTTATCCAGCGTGGATCTAGCCGTTGTCTCATGACAATAGTGGCATCAGTCGACTGATGGTCTCTATCAGTCGACTGATCGACTTTTTCCAGCACAGGTTGAAGCTATATATGGAGCTCGTGATGGAGGAAAAAGTAATCGGTTCTTGAGGGCTATTGGGGCGATTTGTTGGTGCAAATCAGGTCTCCAAGTGCAAGCAAGCAACCAAGCATTCAAGCAATCAAAACAAGTATTGTAAAGTCTTTTCTTTACTTGTATTTCATATTCATTATTGTAATTGCTTGTATTTGTATCTTATTGTTGTAAGATTACTTGTAAGGGGTTTCTCCACCCTTGACTTGTGTCAAGAAGGAGTTTTATTGGTTAGTGGTGTTTGTGGCATCGCTAGGGTTCGTACGAACCCAATCCGTGGAGTAGGAACCGGTTCGGTTCCGAACCACGTTATATGCTCCTGTTGTGATTTGTGTTGTGTCCATTTCGTTATTGCTTTTATCATTATATATATTCCGCTGCGCTAACGAAATTGTAGACACTGAGCAGATTAATTCCATCCACGATCGGGCAGCTATTCACCCCCTCTAGCCGTTCCAAGGGTCCTAACAAGTGGTATCAGAGCCCGAGGCTCTTCTACGGATTAACAACCGGGAGCTAAGGCAAAAGGCTAGAGGGTGAAGATGGAATTCCAAGACAAGCTTGGATGGGAAATCAACACTCCACCTCCATATGATCCAGAAGATTTTCTGGCATGGAGAGCAAGAATGGAAACATTCTTGATGATGAACATAGAGGATTGGTTCATCCTCATTGAAGGCCTTGAACCCCCTAGGGATAAGAAGGGGAATGTCCTAAAATTGAAAAAGTGGACCCAAGAGCAACGCCAAAAGCTCAAGACCGAAGTTAAGGTAATGAAACTTTTGGAAGATTTAATCCCTAATGATGTTTTGTGCAAGCTAGGGGATTACATGTATGCCAAGGAGCTATGGAGAAAATTGGCAAGATTCCATGAGGAGAGTTCATCCTCAAGTGAAAGTGAGGAATCGGAAGTTGAGATGGAGTCAACTTCCGAATCAGAGAAAGAAGAAGTAGAAGAGGTTGAAGAAGCATCTACTCCTAGGATTGAGGAAGAGAGACCATCCTCTACACCGGAGCAACCTCAAGAAGAGCTTTCAACATCCGATCAAGATGAGGAAGCTCAAAATTCAACTCCGGCACCTACCACCACCCTAGGTAACTCAAACACTTTATTTTCAAATAAAAATCATATTATGTGCTTTGAGTGTAGGGAGTATGGGCATTACAAGAGCAAATGTCCAAAGAGGATCAAGAAAGCTCCTCCGGCGCCTAAAAGTCAACAAAAGTCAACGGACGATGGTTCTCCAAGTCAAAAGAGCAAGGAGCATGTCATTTGCTTCAAATGCCGACTACCGGGTCATTACCGGAGTCAATGCCCAAAGAAGAAGAAGAAGGGGCAAAGGGGAGCAACACAAGTAGGGGGAGCCACTAAGGCAAACCCTAAGGTATATTTAAATAATGCTCCGTCTTATTTAAATATTAAAAAGCATGCTAGAACTAATTTTAGCAATTTTGTTATGTATCATAAAGAGCATGCTAGAAATAACAAACATATGTGTTTAGGAGCTAAGAATGTTCACCTTAAGAATAAGGAGAAATTTGGGACTAATGTCCCTAGAAAAACAATACCTAGGGAATCTATTAAGAAAATCCAAGAACATCTAGGTTTTAATCCAAAATGGACTAGGCATTTGCCAAGAAAGTCCAATGCCCAAGATTTAAATAAAAATTCTAAAATTGGGCAATTAGAATTAGAGAACCAAGCCTTGAGGTCAAGGCTTGAGAAATTGGAAAAGACCCTAAACAAGATACAAAATCAATTTCAAGGGTCAAATTGTCAAACTCTTAGGTCAAGAAGTCAAAGTCAACATCTAGGATTTAAGAGTCAAAAGTCAACCAAGGGCAAGAATGGTTTGGGTCACAAACCTAAGTCCAAGGTGACTTACCATAGTGTTCCGTTTGACTATGGGACACTAACTAGGTCTAGGAAGACCAAGGTCAATGGGGAAGTCATTCCTAGAGTTGACCAAGGTTTGTGCCTATTGGCCAAGGTTTCGAAGAAACCTAGGATGGCCACTAAGAAGGTTGTTAGGGAGGCAATCCCTAAGATTAACCTAGGCAAGACCAAAATTACCAAGGCTAATAAGCCTAGGAGGGTCATTAGGAAGATATCTAGGGAGGTTATCCCTAAGGAATACCTAATTAACCCTAGGAGCTCAAATCGATTTTGGGTTCCTAAGAGCGTGATTGATTCACGCTAAGATGGGTTTAGGGTGTGCCAACCTTGATTGGATGGGTAGTTAACTCAACCATGATAAAGGTGGCACTTTAGGTTACTTTCAAGGTTATGGTTACCTT
The DNA here is from genome assembly GCA_025175895.1 of Wurfbainia villosa. Lineage (NCBI taxonomy): Eukaryota > Viridiplantae > Streptophyta > Magnoliopsida > Zingiberales > Zingiberaceae > Wurfbainia > Wurfbainia villosa. The sequence goes on along the minus strand of CM045989.1, from coordinate 120,077,230 downwards.
GGAAATATCTTTGAGCCTTAATTTTAAAGAATTTAGGTTGTGTCAATATATATCTTGAAAACATGAAAATCAATAAAATTAACACGATCTAGATTTAGAGGTCATAGTGTGTACCTTTGATTATTGGCACACTTTGGAAGGTCATGTATCAAGAAATGTTTGGTTAAGATGTAAAGGTAACATCTAGAGTGATACTCAAGTGCCACACAACTTGATGTCTTGTACTCACCATGCTTCATATGTTTTACCATATGTTTGCATGGAAGGAATGTCTAGGATAGATTACATCTCACAAAACAAGTCTTTTACCTTGATTGTGTATTTTAACACTTAGAAAGGGTGAGATGTTAGGTTTTGGAAATCATTGAATGTTAATGTTTGCAAAAATGAAATAAAACATTAAAATACATTAACAAATACATGAATAAAAGTATAACTTCAATACATTCAATATACAAGATCTAACGTGACAAAATTGAATAATTAAGATGATGAAATCGAGATCTTTGATTTTGGCCCGGAAATCGAGATATCGATCGGTCCGATACTGATTATCGATTCGGCCGATAACCGCGTATGCTTGATACGATCTGACCATCGGATCGAGTGCTAGCTCCATGGCTCGATTGATCGAACATCGATCGTGATGAGTACATCGATCGGTGATGGTGCACTATTCACGAGGCGAAGGCCATCGATGTGAAGTGCTCGTGAGCGGATCAGTGATGTGCACATCGATGTCTATGCTGATGAGCAACATCGGATCGGCCCGATCAATGCTACTGTAAGCTGCGTTCTACGAAGGTTTGGCGATCGATTGATTGCCCGATAGGATCGATCATTGCCGGCTCGGTAAACCAGTAATAAACTTCACGCGACGAACCCTTCTTCGCCTTTCCTTCTCCGATCGTCGTCTTCCTTTCCGATCGACTCTTCCGGCCGTGCCAACCTCCCAAAGTGTTAGGCAAGCCTCTCCTCTTCTATTTTTCATTTCGAGCCCTAGTTCACGCGATTTAGGGCTTATCTTTCCTTGTTCCGATTAGGGTTCCGGCGTCTGAAGCTCTCCGGCGACTTTTCCGGCGACCCCCAGCAACATTTGAGTCTTCCCTCCGGCCACACCTTCAAATGGCACCTAAGTAACGATTTTTTTCCCGAGCCCTAATTTTCATCTCCATTACAATTTAAGTTTATCTAATCGTGTATTATTGCCATTGCATGCCATATCATTACATTGCATTCATAATAGGAGAGCCCGTAGGAATGATCCACCCGAGGGTGAATCTCGATTGTACCAACCTATGTTGGTTAGGTACATTGATAGGGACTTTTTCGATCGGCATTGTAGTGATGTCATGGAATTAATTGCATACTACAATCTGATGAAAATCGTCTTATGCACGCATCCAATTAATGATGACCTTGTTAAAGAATTTTATCAAAATCTAAAAAAGGTGGATGACAGCCCTACCTACACTACTCGCATTGCAAAACGCGAATTAGAGTTCACTCCTGCAATACTGCAGGAGTTTCTCGAGTGTAGGCCCTCAAATGACACCTTTATCTTTTACCCCGCCATGGATTTTCCTTTACCTGAGCCTTTTGACCATATCTCTATGGAGTCCATGCATGAGCATATCTTTGGTCATCCTCGTCCACCGGCCCAGAATCTATTTTCTATCATCGAAGTTATTCAGACTGACAATGTCCTTTACAAGGTCATTGTTGGGTGTTTTTCCCATCGTCACTGTGGTCCGCCAAGATTCGGCCTCCCCATCTCTTTCTTCTATACGCCATGCGTCATAGGTTAGACATTAACTTTGCACTAAACATGTTTTATTGCATTGTGCATTTCACCTCCCCTGTACAAGGGAAAGTGCATATGCCATTTGGTCATATCATCATAGCATGGCTCGACTCCGTAGGCGTCAACATCCACAGGGGTTCTCTGAGAGCGCTATCGGAGGTGTACGATCAGATATCACCAGAACTCTCGCTAGCAAAGCTACGGATGGCGCCGAGATGGAGTCGGCGCCACCACCACCCCGCACGCAGAGAGCCTCCTCCGGTACCGCAGAGGCGACAGAGGATCTGCGAGGATGCGACACCACCGATGAGGATGACCGATGCCGGCTGCACATCACGGGCGCGGTCCATCGATCGTCGTGGCCGACTGGAGTCCAGATTTTAGGACTATCGCAGCCGGCCGACGCTTAGGTCGCCGTGAGCTATTGGCGTGCCAGCTTCCTTCCCGCACGCCCGATCGGATGGAGGAGTCCCGAGCGCAGAGCAAAGATCACTCGATATGCTTAGAGATGATGCGTCCCGACCTCGAGTCACAGCCTCCTCCACCGCCACCTCCCGCGACGATTAGAGGATATTAGATGTTCTGTGGTTGTCAGTTTCTGTAGTGAGATTGAGCATAGCCAATCTCGATTTTGAATGTAAAAGACAAGTTTTAAGTTAAATGAAATCTTTGTTTATGAAAATCTTATTTGTATGGATGAATATTTGTATAATTGTATTGCTTATGAAAGTTGATATATCATGACATGAAATTGCATCCTATTATATACCATGTCATGTTATTGCTTAGGATTATTGTAGATGTCATGTGTTCTTAAATTTCATCTTATGCCATGACATCATGATTATGAGCATATGCTTATTTATATCATTTCTAATGCCATAATCATTCATGCATTTAAGGCAATTGGTTGAAATTGATTTAAGGACTATGGCATGACTTGACGTCCCATTTATAAGGGAATCAAGTAGGGTTGCCTAGGAAATGCATGAAACCCTAGATTAGGGAGAACCAAAACCCACATCTCACATTCAATTGACATGTATGTGTATTTATACACCCTAGATACATGTGAGATGCTAGGATATGAGTTAAGTTCAAGGTGTATAGTTTTTGCATCTAGATGAACTAAAACTCATCTAAGTTTAGTTGTGGATCATTGGGAGAGCTTGTGTACAAGTCACGTACATAGAGCCCAAGGAATATGATCCAAGATAAGGTTTTAAAAACATTTTAAAATCATTTTGAAAACCCTTGGTGAAGTCTATCTTTTGATAGCAATCACCATTGGTGAAGTTGATACAAAGTAGGGCCAAAACATTGAAAATTTCAATGGTTTTGAACTTTGTGCCAATTTCACTATTTAATGGGTAAAATAATTTTCAAACATTTTTCACCCATTGTATTAGTCATAAGTATTATACGTATCAAATTTCGCGATTTTTCGATATATGTATAATTAGTTATGATTTTTCAAAACTCATTTCGAATCAAAATCGATTTTAGATCACGATCGCTACTGGTGGCGATCGATGGAGGTGCCAATGATCGATTTCTGAATCACTCGACTGGTAGCCTGATTTCGGGGTAAACAAGGTTGTTTAACCCGATTTCAGCTACGGTTATGGTCCCTAATCACTCATAACCCTAGGATATGCTTTGGGAAGCATTACAAAGGGTGTAAATCCATTGGATATGGATTAGGAGAAGTATTTGGGGTTTGTATCAATTTTAAGGTGTTGGAAAGTTCAATGTTGAATTTCTAACCTTAATTTTGATGGTTTAGAGTTCCTATTGGCTTAGGGACTTCCCAAGGACATTGTTGGTGCAATGGTCAAGGGGGAGCAAGCTTTTAGGGGGAGGTATCCATCTTGGGATGATGGGTGTGTTTTTCTCCTTGAAAAGGAGAAGTTATTGGAAGAATATGACATCAATTGGGAAATTGATGGGATTTTTGAGAGACCCAATTTGGAAGTTGGGAGAGTAAATAGATTGTCCTCTCTTGAGTGATATTGACTTATCACAGGAAGATGGTAGGCATCCTAATCTCATTGGGACATGAGACATTGACCCTCTTGGGGAGACAACTTTTTGCTGTTAGTCAAAAAGGGGGAGAATGTTTGGGGGAAAATATTTGGAGAGTATTTATCAATTTGGGATAATTGGTAAAGGATTGGAGTTAGTATTCTTACTCAATCATTTGTTTGGTTTTTGTCAAACATCAAAAAGGGGGAGATTGTTGGTGCAATCGGCCCAGGTCACGATTGACCAGGACTCGAGTTTGGCTCGAGTGATGTTTTGATGTGTTTTGATGTTTCGACAAAAACATATGACAATATAATTGTCAAGGAAAGTCCAAGCATGGGTCTTGGCATGTAAAGTCCAAGCATGGGTCTTGGCATGTAAAGTCCAAGCATGGGTCTTGGCAAATGGAAAGTCCAACATGTGTTGGCAAGGAAAGTCCAAGCATGGGTCTTGGCAAATGGAAAGTCCAACATGGGTTGGCATTTGAAGTCCAAGGGGATTGATATTGGCGGCGTAAAGTCCAAGCGGTAGTCTTGGCAGCATAAGTCCAATGGTTGGCGGCGTAAAGTCCAAGCGGAGTCTTGGCGGCGTAAGTCCAATGTGCCTTGGCGGTGTAGACACCGTTAGCATGACATAGCCGACGGAAGTACCTGAAGGCTAGCGCGATGGATGAACAAGTCATGGATGACTTGGAGGGATCCGAGAGGCGTGAGGCTGATGGAGGTGGGTAGAAGGCTTAGGTCTGGGCTAAGGGTGGTCTAGCAAGTATGGGGGAACCATACTTGAGTTAAAACTTCATGTTTGAGGTGTGCCAGTCGACTGGTGCCATGTGGCAGTCGACTGGACCGAGTCAACTAGGGTTTGACTGCGGGTTATGGCCTAGCAGTCGACTGCCATAGGTTGTCAGTCGACTGATGGCTCGAGCAGTCGACTGATCGTGTGATCAGTCGACTGGTGCTCGAGAATTCGGCCACAGAATGGAGTCGAGACTCGACTGGTCGAGTGAGGACTCCATCAGTCGACTGATGGTCACAATCAGTCGACTGATGGTAGATCCGTTGGACTTATCCAGCATGGATCTAGCCGTTGTCTCACGACAACAGTGGCAACAGTCGACTGATGGTCTCTATCAGTCGACTGATCGACATTTTCCAGCACAGGTTGAAGCTATATATGGAGCTCGTGATGGAGGAAAAAGTAATCGGTTCTTGAGGGCTATTGGGGCGATTTGTTGGTGCAAATCAGGTCTCCAAGTGCAAGCAAGCAACCAAGCATTTAAGCAATCAAAACAAGTGTTGTAAATTCTTTTCTTTACTTGTATTTCATATTCATTATTGTAATTGCTTGTATTTGTATCTTATTGTTGTAAGATTACTTGTAAGGGGTTTCTCCACCCTTGACTTGTGTCAAGAAGGAGTTTTATTGGTTAGTGGTGTTTGTGGCATCGCTAGGGTTCGTACGAACCCAATCCGTGGAGTAGGAACCGGTTCGGTTCCGAACCACGTTATATGCTCCTGTTGTGATTTGTGTTGTGTCCATTTTGTTATTGCTTTTATCATTATATATATTCCGCTGCACTAACAAAATTGTAGACACGAACGAGATTGAATTCCATCCACGATCGGGCGAAATGCTATTCACCCCCCCTCTAGCCGTTCCAAGGGTCCTAACAGACTGGTGATCTCGGAGCTTCATCTTTTGGTAGATCGTCGCCCACACGACGTCGGAAAGGAGGAAGGTCATACATTAGAAGATCGAGAGGTATATAGATTCTCCATTCTCTTTTGTAACATGTTTGTTTTTTTTTTCAATTATGAGCATGTAATATTCTATTTGTGGCTAAATAATACTTGGATCCCGAATATAAATGCGAAAACCGGCGATCTGGACATCGTCTATTCTATGGCTACTCGTAGAATAGAGGTTGGTCGCTTGAATAACAAGTTTGTTCAAGTGACCTCTCTAAACGAATAGCACGACGATGACTTGGTTGTTTGGGAAATCCCTTTTGTCTAGGATTAAATTTTTTTAATCCGGGGACATCGATGGGATCGCCATGAACAAGCGACCGAGGTGAAGTGGGAAGTGAAGTTTCCCCTCACGGACTCGATAAGCAAAACCCTTCAATTGGTATCAGAGCCAAGGTTTTCGGTTTTGTGTGTTTTGGATTCGGTTAATTTTTATGCACTTTTCATATATTATATGTGCCAGATAATAGTAGGATATGCGTAGTTTAACTCCTTGGTTGCAGGCATAAATCAGACTATTATGACCATATGTGTGTATGTGATTGTATGTGTATATTTTGTTGAATCCTCGCGGTTGACGAGGCTAGTATTTGATTTTTTGTAAATAAGATACGACATTGTTTAGCCACTCTTTATTTTAGTTTACTTTCAATCTAGATTTCATGTACACTCCCTCGTGGAGTATAGGATCGATGGATGTAAATTAAAATAGGTTACAGTCTCGGCTCGGATCTCCGGATGGCTTGTACATGGCGTAGGAGGAGCGGACGAGAAGACGTTGCGACGGGAGACATATGAAGACAAAAGCCATAATAGTTGGAAAATAATTTATTTTTCATATTTTATTGCTTTTTGTTTGATATGCATGTCGTAGGCTAAGAAAATTTCTCAATTTCAAATTACTAAGTGGGAGAGGGAAATTTTTATAAATTCCCACAGCCTCCATTACGATTTGACAAGTGATGCAAACAAACGTGTGCGTCGGCTCTGAGTGCCTTCCTCCCCATTGGATGAGTTTGTTTGCGGATCACAAGATCAAATATGGTTATATGGAATTATTAAGGAGCGTGTGCACTTCCCCATCGGAAGGCACATAACCCGAGATAATTACCTTGGTACCGAGTAATGGTGAACACTTAGATACAAATATAAGTATCCTCCCCATCGGAGTCACTGCTTTTATTTGTAGGGCCAAAGAGGAACCAACTATTAATTTTACTTGTCAAAAAGTTAGGTTGACAAGATAGTAAAATTAATGGGTAAAACCTCCTCTTACAAATGTAGAATTCGTATACGTCCACACTATTGTGACATACGATATTCTCGGTGTTTTGAGGTGTTGGTTGATTTTAAAATTTTATTATTTGAGGAATCAATAATTTTTTGAAATCTAATGTTTTGATTTATGTGATTCTTAGGTTTTCTTTCAACCCACTTGCTGTGATACTGAAAGAGAACAAACTTACTGGACCCAACTATGTTGATTGGAAGAGGAATCTAGACATTGTCTTGATTGCTGAGGAATACAAATATGTACTCCTCGAAGAGTGCCCTCCTAAGCCTGCAGAAGATTCTGGGGAAAAGGAGAGAGAGAGTTATAAGAAGTGGGTAAAGGCCGATGAGATGGCGCGGTGTTATATTTTGGCATCTATGTCAAATGTACTGCAACATCATCATCAAGCCATGCCCACAGTTTATGACATGATGCTCAATCTCAAAGAGCTTTTCGGACACCAGAATCGGGCTGCGAGGTAAGAAGCCATGAGAAACTTGATGATGACCACCATGATCGAGGGAACACCCGTGAGGGTTCATGTTCTCAAGATGATGGCTCATTTGAATGAGTTGGAAGTCCTCGAAGCTGAAATCGATGGGGAAACCCAGGTCGATATCATTCTCCAGTCTCTACCTAGGAGTTTTGAGAAGTTTTGCTTGAACTACAACATGAACAAGAGGTTATATTCATTGGCAGAACTTCTGACAGAACTCCAAGCGGCAGAGGGGCTATTTCGTCAGAGTGCTCAGGCACATGCCATGGTGATCCAAAAGGTTTCTAATTCTAAGCCGAAAGGCAAGAAGAAGAAGAAACAAACTGGGGCGAAGGTGGTGGGAGGTACTCAGGGAGGAGTGAAGAAGTCGAAAGGCAAGTGCTTCACTTGTAAGCAGACTGGACACTGGAAGGACTGCCCCAACCGCAAGAACAAAGGTATATCTTTTGGTCTAGTCATTGAAACATGTTTAGCGGCGTTATCTACCGGCACATGGTGTGTAGATATGGGGCCACTGATCATGTCTGCAATACTTTGCAAGGGTTCCAGGAAACTAGATGACTGGCTGAGGGGGAGATTACCGTGTAGTTGAGCGATGCCACGAAGGTGGCAGCTGTTGCTGTGGAATATGTTCATTTATCTTTTGAGAAAAATAAACTTTTGGTTCTTAAGAATTGCCTTTATGTACCCTTATTTAGAAAGAATTTCTAAATTGTTTATGGATGGATATGCTATTTCTTTTAATGATAGAGTTGTTATAAGAAGGAATAGGGACATTATCTGTTTGGGTACATTGATAGGAAATTTATACACACTTGAACCAAAACCTCCCACGATGCAAATTGAAGTTAATAACTCATCCTCTAATTCCAATAAGAGAAAAGAACCTTCGAAGATGAACAAAACATATCTTTGGCATCTTAGGCTTGGTCACATTAACCTAAGTAGAATTCAAAGGTTGATAGCTGATGGACCTTTGGGTTCATTAGTGGTGGAGGATCTCCCAACCTGCAAATCTTGCTTGGAGGGTAAGATGACCAAAAGGCCTTTTAAAGCCAAGGGGTATAGAGCCAAAGATGTGTTAGAATTGGTTCATTCTGATTTGTGTTGTCCTATGTCTATCTAGGTTAGAGGTGGTTTTGAGTATTTCGTCTCTTTTATAGATGATTACTCAAGATATGGATATATTTACCTGATGTGCTGCAAGTCTGAATGCTTTGACAAGTTCAAAGAATTCAAGGCTGATATGGAGAAACGTCAAGGTAAAAGTATCAAGACACTACGATCTAATCGTGTTGGTGAGTACCTCTTGAAAGTGTTTAGGAACTACTTATCAGAGGCTGGGATTCAATCCCAATTGACTACACCTGACACACCCCAGCAGAATGGTGTAGCAGAGCGAAGGAATAGACTCTTATGGAGATGGTTAGATCGATGAAGAGTTATTATGAGTTGCCAGATTTGTTCTGGGGATATGCTCTAGATATGGTGGTGTACATTCTGAACTTGGTTCCATCTAAATTAGTGCCTTCTACTCCCACAGAATTGTTGACTGGACGAAAGCCTAGTCTAAGACATATTCGGATATGGGGGAGTCCAACACATGTGCTAAAGGCAGATGCTGGTAAGTTGAAACCTCGTATAGAAGTACGCATGTTCGTTGGGTAACCTAGAGGAACGAAGGGTGGTTTGTTTTATAGTCCTAGAGATCAGAGGGTGATCGTTAGCATGAACGCCAGATTTCTAGAGGAAGACTATGTGATGAGCCACAGGCCCAAGAGTAAAATTATTCTGGAGGAATTAAAAGGGGAAGTCACTTCTTTAGTACCACCGGTACAAGAGGATATACCATATGTCACTGCACCGCATGTCACAGATGATACACAGGTGATACCTCGTCGTAGTAGGAGGGTTGTGAGATAGCCTAATAGATTCATGTTCTTGGGAGAATCTTCTGATTTGGTCCCTAGCGAACATGAACCTAATCCCTGGACATATGACGAGGCAATCCAAGATAAAGATGCAGCATCTTGGCAAAGTGCAATGAATGCTGAGATTGAATCTATGGATTCAAATCAAGTCTGGGAGCTAGTAGACCCACCCGATGGTGTAAAAACCATTGGATGCAAGTAGATCTACAAAAGAAAGAGAGGAATAGATGGGAAGGTTGAGACCTTAAAAGTGAGGCTTGTTGTGGTATACTCAGAAAGAGGGTATCAATTATTAGGAGACCTTTTCGCCGATAGCCATGCTTAAGTCTATCCGAATTCTCTTATGCATAGCAGCTCATATGGATTATGAGGTGTGGAAGATGGATGTTAAGACAGCTTTCCTTAATGGAAGTCTTGAGGAAAACATCTATATGAAGCAACCAGAGGGATTCATTGCTAAGGGTAAAGAGCATCTTGTATGTAAGCTTAATCGGTCCATTTATGGATTGAAGCAAGCTTCGAGGTCTTGGAACATCCGTTTGGATGAGGTAATCCAGTCTTATGGATTAATTCAATGTCCGGATGAGTCTTGTGTATACAAGAGATGTGATGGAAACATAGTGGTATTTCTTGTACTTTACATAGATGACATTTTGTTGATTGACAACAATATCAAGGTGTTATCGGACTTAAGGGTATGGTTGGCCAAACAATTTGATATGAAGGACTTGGGAGAGGTGGGACACATCCTTGGGATCAAGGTTATAAGGGATCGCAGGTAAAGGATGTTGTGTTTATTCCAAGCTTCATACATAGACACCATTATGGATCGTTTTAGCATGCAGAACTCCAAGAAGGGATTTCTACCTTTCAGGCATGGAGTTCCTTTATCTAAGCAGATGTGTCCTAGATCATCTGAGGAGATAGAGGAGATGAAGGTGATTCCTTATGCTTCGGCAGTAGGAAGCCTCATGTATACGATGCTATGTACGAGACCAGATATCTGCTTTGTCGTGGGCATTGTCAGCAGATATCAGAGTAATCCAGGACAGGGACATTGGACTGCGGTAAAGCCTATATTGAAGTACCTGAGAAGGACTAGGGATTATATGCTAGTTTAACGGGCAGACCAATTACTCCCTATGGGTTACACGTATTTCTACTTCCAATCTAATAGGGATAACAGTAAGTCTACCTCATATTTTGTATTTACTTTAGGAGGTAGAGCCATTGTATGGAGGAGTGTCAAGCAGAAATGCGTGGCGGACTACACCATGGAAGCTGAGTATGTGGCAACCTCTAAGGTAGCCAAAGAAGTTGTTTGGCTCAGGAACTTCCTGATGGACTTGGATGTGATTCCTGGTTTGCCCAGAACTATCACAATTGATTGTGATAATAGTGGTGCAGTTGCAAACTCAAAGGAACCACGAGCCCATAAGGCGAGAAAACACATAGAGCACAAGTACCACCTGATACGAGAAATCATAAAGAGAGGAGAAGTTGCTGTGGCCAAGATTGAATCGGAGGATAACCTAGCAGATCCTTTCACTAAGGCTCTTCCGGCGATAGCTTTTGATAGGCATGTGGAGGGAATGGGGATCAGATGTATGGCAGTTTGAGGACAACATAGTCTTTTAGTATAAGTGAGACATTGTAGGAATGTATACTGAAAAGTTTATCTTTTATATGAACATCTTTATTTTGAAATAAGAATCACATGATCATTGTTTGCATATTTTTATAGTTATGCATATTGTCTAATACATTACATTGTAGATAACATGGTGTGTGGTGTCACACGAGAGATCATGTTATCGGCTCCTTGTAAAGTATAAGTAAAGGCTCACAACCGAGATGGCTTTGGACAAACCATCGGAATGGTTGTAGTGTGATTTGGTATTGGTTTGTCTTGACCATAGAATCACACTAGTGCACTTTGAGTGTATTGAGCAGGACCGGCTTAGAGGTGATTCGATTTATTGCTGACTACATAATCGAATCGGACCTCAGATATTATTATGTACATGCTCTTAATCCCGATATAATAACGGGCACATATACTTAGTATTCATCTCTTTGATTTACCAATGGGCGAGATTTATAGATTAAATTAATAGGCTCGGTAAGTTGGGAGATGATATTATTTATATGGTGTGTCGTTGATTATAGGAGGAAACCCTGTCCTATATATTAGGATGATGATGTCCCCTTGAGGAGCTCATAAGGTTCATCATGTAAATCCTGCAGGTGGACTTGGTCTGGCATGATGAAAAGGTTGAGTGGTACTACTCATGGAGTTAGATATAGATTAATTAATGGTCAGTAAATTAATTAATCGACGGACATTTGAGATCTTTAACACAGGGAGAAAATGTACAAATAATATATGGAGCCCATATTATCTTATGGGGGTTGGTGAGGTATATCAATGATAATCCTTTAGTGGATTGGATTATCATTAATCGATCGGACTTTATGTGGGCTTGATCCATGGGTGGCCAAGATCCAACTCCTCCTCATGGTCTCTAATGTAGCCTATTAACACCTCATGAAGCTTAGATCCAATGGATATAAACAAAACTCTAGATCAAAAGGTAGAGATTAAATCTCTAGATCTGACGGTTGAGATTAAATCTCTAGATCCGACGGTTGAGATTAAATCCCTAGAAGCAATGGAGGAGATTAAATCATGGCTTATCTCTAACTCTATAAAAGGAGGGCAAGGGGTGGGCGGCAAGAGAGGAATCCTAATTGAGATAGGATTAGGGTTTGGAGGCTTGGGCGGCACCAAATAGGGAAGTATTTTCCTTTCTTCTTCTTCCTTCAAGGTGGCCGACGTCCAGCAGGTTTTTCCAGCCTTTTTCAGCCATTGGCCGGTGGCCATAGACCCTCTTCTCTTCCTCCTTGGCCGGTGGAAACAAGACTTAGGGCTTTCCCTTGGTGTCTTGGGCGGTTTCCATCATCATCTCCTCCTCCTTGTTGGCCGTTGGCAAGGATTCTCCTTGTTGCTTGTTGGTTGGCTATAGGAAGGAGAAAAACCTTGTTTCTATTCTTCCTCTTGCTCGGAACGAGAAAGGAAGGAAGATTGGTGATCTAGGAGCTTCATCTTTTGGTAGATCGTCGCCCACACGACGTCCGAAAGGAGGAAGGTCATACATTAGAAGATCGAGAGGTATATCGATTCTCCATTCTCTTTTGTAACATGTTTTTTTTTGTTTTTCAAATATGAGCATGTAATATTCTGTTTGTCGTTAAATAATACTTGGATCCCGAACATAAACACGAAAACAGGTGATCGGTCGACGATCGACGGTTGGTCGGCGATCACGCCAACCGATCGACACCGACGGCGATCGCGGCGGCGCGATCGGACGGCCGACGATCGACGATCGCGATCGGTGGACCGGCGAGGACGGCTGATTTGGCCCGACGCCAACCGACAACCGACGGTGGTTAACGTAAACCCACCATGTGAGATGGGTTTTGTTGATTCCCAATTATTTAGAATTGATTTCCAAACCCTCCTTCCTAAAACCATTCTATATCATTCTCATTCCCATTCCCTCATTCCAAACCCACCAACCAAACGCCACCAGTTAATTTGAACTTTGATTTCCATTTCATTTAGCATTAGGATCAGAGTAGAACTTTGCTAGGTAAAAATAAAATCAATATTAGCTTACAAAGCGAGGAATATGAGGAAATTCAGACCGTGGTGCAAAAAGGGGAGAAAGGGGACACATGGCCTAGCCATGTGTTTTCCCACGGGCATGCCTGACTGACCCGAGGTACACATGGCCTGGACGTGTGTTTTCACACGGCCGTGTTGCGCAAGGTTAAATAGGGTGAGTCGTGTGTTTTCACTCCATTTACGCCGTGTGCTTCGATTTCTCTTTCCCTAGCCGTGTGGTTTCTTCTTCCCCGCCACCTAGAAGCTTTTCTAACCTTCAAGGAAGCCAAAAGAAGGAAGGATGAGGAGGTCCAAGCATGTAACATCTTGATCCGGTGCTTCAGAGTGACGAACAAGGAGAATCTACACCCCTCAAGCTCCGGAGGAGGGTAACGCCTTACCGATCCTTCTTTTTAACAATAATGAATATAGAAATAGATATAATATGTGTTCTACTCATAAACTCACTACTACTAGGTACCTAGATGAAGATTTGCTAGAGCCTTCACCAATGGAATTCATGCTTTGGCTTGCCGAGTGGGGGAGAGAGAAGAATCCCTATTGGGTATAACTCTCGGATATTTTGGACCGAGTTGACGGGGGAGCACGCTTATGACCCTTCTAGCGCTAAAGCGTCGCACCTTCAAAACCTCGATTTCCGATACCTCCACCGCATCATGGCCAGTACTATATTTGGTCATGGGGAGAGTGATGGTGTGGTTAGAGCTAGCGAGCTACTTTGCCTCTGGGATATGCTACAAGAAAGGAGTAGCATCGATGTAGGTTCCCACTTCATCATACACTTAGTGAAGTTGGGCAAAGTAGCATGAGGAGAGATTAATGTGGGGGGCCTACTTACTCACATTTTCCATAGGATGGGGTATGATTACACTACATTAGAGATTGTAGAGGAGAGCCCTAGGATCGACCTAGGAGTGTGCATGACCATGAAGATGATTGTGAGAGAAGGACACTCCTTATGCTTTGTAAGGAAAAATCTGATGGCTCTTAGGCTCCCCGACCTTGATCGTACCACCATCACTACACGCGCCAACTAGTGCTTGGACCTGATAGTGGAGTCCCCTCCACTTGAGGGACCATCCACATCGGCTCTCATCTCTCTCCCGCCCTCCAGTCCACACATGCATAGGAGCCCACCTCGCCCAGGCCAACATGAGCCTGCACCTGCACCACCACCTTTTTCCACTTTTGAGCAGGATTTAGGTACGTCGGCCTATGATTTCTCAGAGTTTCGATCGTGCCTCGATGACATATACGCCGAGCAGCAGACGTAGAGGCAGCGATGGGAGCAGCAGAGCACCTACACATAGGCGGAGTTCCAAGGCTTCCAGAAGCACTTCCAGCAGGCTGAGGAGTTCTACGACGAGGCCCGTATATGCTTCTAGGAGGAGGTTGTCCGTCGCCAGGATGAGGCCGCCGACCGCCAGGAGAGGCGGCAGCACATGCATGCCCAGCATGCATAGTGGGTTGGGGAGTAGGAGCACCGAGTAGCCGCTGCATCCTCCAGCTCTCAGATCGACAACATGTACATCTGGCATCAGCGGCTCAACAACAGGTTCTCCCAAGATATCGAGATGCCGAGGCTTCCAGACTTTCCACCTTGTCCACCATACTAGAGGTATGCTTTCATTTAAGTCTGGGGGGGACTCCAAATTTTATTTTGTTTCTAGCAGTAGTTTCTTTCTTGGTATTTACATTGTTATTAGCATTCATTTATTCATGCACAGGTTGTTGAGTTCCTTTAAGCACTTAGTTTTTGTTATCTATAAAGCTGCCTCAGTAGTATTTTTAAAAGTCTTCTTCATGAGTTGTTTCCATGAGTAGTGTAACTTCATTTATCTCATGGTATTTTATTTTATTTGTTCTAATGAATGTTCTAGACTCACACTGGTTAGCTTCTATTTTTACATATACACATGTCGAACATTCTGAAAGGGAGAGTCTAGTACATACCTAGTTATGATTCATCTCAGTAGTCTAGTACTTTGGAATCCACAGGTGACCCTAAGACTAGCATTTTAGTTACTGGAGATGCTCGAATTGTGTAAGCTCATTCGAAAAAATCAAAATCCCAGTGAACCGAAAAATAAAAAAGAGAAAGGAAAAGAAAAGAGAAATAAAAGAGAGAGAGAGAAAAATGAAAAAAAAGAAAAGAAAGAAAAAAAAAGAAAAAATAAAAAGAGAGAGATTTTGAGGGATAAAAAGCAATTGTCATGGGTGGGAATGGCTAAGTGCCCCTTTGAGACTGAGTTAGGTTACTAGAGAAACATCTACCAATTTCTCTCAATACCGAGCATGCCATTGAGACATTGTGCTAGATCTAGCGAACAACCCTCGCTTTCGGCAGGTAAGTGCCAAAGAGTCGGAGACCATAGGAAAGCTATAGGATGACGACTTAACTCACTATGGAACGAGAATCCCCTAAGAATGATTCGCTTGGCACGAGCACGAGGAACTAATTTAGTGAATTTCTAGAATATATTTATTTTACTTTGATTGCAAATACCACTTGATAAATTTAGTTAACATGCTAGTATGGAACAACATCCTTTTAAAATTTCATGGCATAAGGTTTGCTTGAGGACAAGCAAAGATTTAAGTCTGGGGGAAGTGATGTGAGCAAAACATATAGGGTTTTAGGAGTAGTTTTCACTCACATCTCATTACATTTCATGTTAGTTTCATGCGTATGTTACTTTATTTTGCATGCATTTCCTATTTTCTAGTTCGGAGATATGATCTTTGTACTTTTGCGTGTATGATAGCATTTCGGGGGAAAAGGCGCACTTTCAGAGCAAAAGAAGGGTATTTTGCAGCTAGACACAGAATGAGACACGGCCAGGGTGTGTGGCTACACACGGCCGTGTCCAATGGGCGAGATCAGCCACCCATGGCCGCACACGGCCTGACCATGTGGAAACACACGATTGTGTAGCAGCCTAGCAGATTGACGCGATTAGGGTTTTTTCTAGATTTTACAGTTATCTGATGTAATGTCTATATAAGGAGAGCTCCACCCAAACCCTGGGGGGAGGCATGATGGCTAGGACGACACATCGAAGCCCTAAAAAGCTTTGGGAACTCACAACGGGGAGGAAGAATGCCGCCTGAGATCTAAGCTCTGCACTTCAATGTGGGAGAGAAGGCCACATCGACATTGTAACCTCTTGTTCTTGCATTTTATTTCTGATATATTCGAACATGAACAAGCCTTGTGATTCTCTTCTTCTATATATGGAGTAGTTCCTTCGATTCTAGGATTAGGGAGTAGCTTGTGTACGCATGAGATGTTGCTTCAAATTGAATTCTATTTTTGAGTTTGAATTTGCAATTGGAAATTGTTTATACCAATATCTATGCGTATTTGGTTTTGTATCTACTGTGCTTAGGTGATACGAGGGGTGACAACCCTCGTATCTAAGATTTAGGGGATTTATACAAGGAACCTAAGGGTAAACATGATCTCATATAACCGCGGGTAGAAGGATATGATGGAACTAGAAACGGTTCATCACAGGGATTGATTTGGCATCTTTGTACCACCTATCCCGTCCTTGTAAGGCAGAGATAGCTCCTGATAGATGCGGTGGCTCATCGAGAGAGTGTATGATGTCCCTTCCACAAAGCCATAGTTAGACGTTTAGACAACACCTAGTTGATAGCATGTTTTGTGACACACAAGCAAAACCGAAGTCCTAGAATCCCTTTTTAAGATCTCGACATGCTCCTTTATTCCTCCGTGTGACACCATACTAGAGTTTAGTCCACTGACAACCCTGGCAATCAAAATCTTTAGATTTTACTGTTGGGATGTATATTGAAAAATCTATCTTTTTTATGAACATCTTTATTTTTGAAATAAGAATCACATGATCATTGTCTGCATATTTATGATTATGTATTTTGTCTAATACATTACATTGTAGATAACATGGTGTGTAGTGTCACATGGGAGATCATGTTATCAGTTCCTTATAAAGTATAAGTAAAGGCTCACAACCGAGATGGTTTTGGACAAACCATTTGTATGGTTGGAGTGTGATTTGGTATTGGTTTGTCTTGAGCATAGAATTACACTAGTACACTTTGTGTGTATTGAGCAGGACCGAATTAAAGGTGATTCGATTTATTGCTGACTACATAATTGAATCGAACCTTGGATATTATGGTGTACATGCTCTTAATCCCGATATAATAATGGGCACATGTACTTTGTATTTATTTCTTTGATTTACCAATGGGCGAGATTTATTGAGTAAATCGATAGGCTCGGTAAGTTGGAAAATGATATTATTTACATGGTGTGCCATTGATTATCGGAGAAAACCATGTCCTATATATTAGGATGATGTTGTCCCCTTGAGGAGCTCATAAGGTTCATCATGTAAACCTTGCAGGTGGACTTGGTCCGACATGATGATAAGGTTGAGTGGTACTACTCATGGATTAGATGTTGATTAATTAATTGTCAGTAAATTAATTAATTGACGGACATTCGAGATCTTAAACACAGGGAGACATTTGTACAAATAATATATGGAGCCCATATTTATTTATGGGGTTGGTGAGGTAGATCAATGATAATCCTCTAGTAGAATGGATTATCATTAATTGATCGGACTTTATGTGGGCTTGATCCATTGGGTGGCCAAGATCCAACTCCTCCTCATGGTCCAGATTGTAACCTATTAAAACCCTCATGAAGCCTAGATCCGATGATGGAAAATGAAACTCTAGATCCGACGGTGGAGATTAAATCTCTAGATCCGATGGTGGAGATTAAATCTATAGATCCGACGGTTGAGATTAAATCTCTAGATCCGATGGTGAAGATTAAAAGGAGGCTTAAGCCTAGCTCTATAAAAGGAGGGCCAAGGCTTGGGCGTGAATATACTTTTGGGAGATTAGGGTTTTGGAGTTGGCTTGAGAGGAGAAGTGGGCGGCAACCCTAGGGTTTCCTCTTGCTTTTGGGCGGCGGCAAACAAGACTAGGGTTTGGTGCTCCTCTTGGCCGGCTGCATCACAACCACCCTCTCTCTCTCTAGAGGCAACTCCTCCCTCTCTCTCTCTCTCTAGGTTGGCCGGCGACAGCCTTTCCTTAAGGTTGGTCGGTGCCCTAGATCCACTCCTTGGTCGGCGACAACATCAAGATTGGAGCTTGGTGGCCGGTTCTAGATAGGAGAAAGAGTTTCGTTTCATTCTTTCCTTTGTTCGGAGCGAGCAAGGAAGGGAAGAATGTGTTCTAGGAGGCTTCAACTTTTGGAAGATTGTCGCCCACACGACGTCCAAAAGGAGGAAGGACATAAAATAGAAGATCAAGAGGTATAACAAGAGGTATAATTCTTGTTTATGAATCTTTTCTTATTCTATGCATGTTGTACATTTTGTATGTGGCTAATTTACTTGGACCCCGAAGACAAACACAAAAACCGGCGATCTATATATCGTCTATTCCGCGGCTAATTGAAGAATAGAGGTAGGTTGCTTGAACAACAAGTTTGTTCAAGTGACCACTCTAATCGAATAGCACGACTATAGAACGATTGCTTGGGTAATCCCTCTTTGTCAAGGATTATTTTTTTTTAATCCGGGGACATAGACGGGATCGCCATGAACAAGCAATCGAGTTGAAGTGGGAAGCGAAGTTTCCACCTTCAAGTGGTATCAGAGCCACGATTTCTGGTTTTGTGTGTTTAGGATTCGGTTAATTTTATGCACTTTTCATATATTGTATGTGCCAGATGATAGTAGGATGTGCATAGGCTAACATTTTGGTTGCAGGCATAAGATCCAACTATTATGGCCATATGTGTGTGTATGTGATTGCATGTGTGTAATATTATTTGAATCCTCAGGGTTGACGAGGCTAGTATTTAATATTTTAATTAAGTACGACATTGTTTAGCCACTCCTTTATTTTAGTTTATTTTAAATCTAGATTTCCTGTACACTCCTTCGTGGAGTATAGGATCGATGGATGTAAATTAAAATAGTTATTCTCGGATTGAATCTCCGGATGACTTGTATATGGCGTAGGGAGGAGCGGACGAGATGGTGATACGAGGGGAGGCAAATTGGAGAACAAAAGCCATAATAGTTGGAAAATATTTTTTTCGTATTTATTGCTTCTTGTTTGATATGCATGTCGTGTGCTAGGAAAATTTCTAAATTTTAAATTACTATGTGGGAGAGGGATATTTTTATAAATTCCCACAGCCTCCATTACGATTTGACATGTGATGCAAACAAACTTGCGCATTGGCTCTGAGTGCCTTCCTCCCCATCGGATGAGTTTGTTTTGCGAGTCACAGGGTCGAATATGGTTATAGGAAATTATTAAGGAGCGTATGTACTTCCTCATCAAAAGGCACATAACCCGAGATAATTGCCTTGGTACCGAGTAATGGTGAATACTTAGATGCAAATAGAAGTATCCTCCCCATCGGAGTCACTATTATTATTTATAGGGCCGAAGAGGACCCAACTATTAATTTTATTTGTCAAAAAGTTAGTTTGACAAGATAGTAAAATTAATGGGTAAAACCTCCTCTTACAAATGTAGAATTCGTATACGTCCATACTATTGTGGCATACGACATTCTCGGTGTTTTGAGGTCTTGGTTGATTTTAAAATTGTATTGTTTGAGGAATCAATAATCTTTTGAAATCTAATGTTTTGATCTATGTGATTCTTAGGTTTTTCAAAAATGACTTTCAACCTGCTTGTTGTGATACTAAAAGAAAATAAACTTATTGGAACCAATTATGTTGATTAGAAGAGGAATCTTGATATTGTCTTGACTGCTGAAGAGTGCAAATATGTATTTTTCGAAGAGTGTCCTCCTAAGCCTGCAGATGATTCTGGGGAAAAGGAGAAGGAGAGTTATAAGAAGTGGATAAAGGCTGATGAGATGACGCAGTGTTACATTTTGGCTTCTATGTCAAATGTATTGCAACATCAGTATCAAGCCATGCCCACTGCTTATGACATGATGCTAAATCTAAAAGAGCTTTTTGGACACCAGAATTGGGTTGCTAGGCAGGAAGCCATGAGGAACTTGATGACGACCACCATGATCGTGGGAACACCCATGGGGGATCATGTTCTCAAGATGATGGCTCATTTGAATGAGTTTGAAGTCCTTGGAGCTGAGATCAATAGGGAAACGCAGGTCAATATCATTCTCTAGTCTCTACCTAGGAGTTTTGAGTAGTTTCGCCTGAACTACAACATGAATAAAATGTTGTATTAGTTTGCGGAGCTTCTGACAAAACTCCAGGCGCCAGAGGGGCTTTTTTGTCAGAGTGCTCAGGCTCAGGCCATGGTTTCCCAAAAAGTTTCTACTTCTAAGCTGAAAGATAAGAAGAAGAAGAAACTAGGTGGGGCAAAGGTGGTGGGAGGATCTCAGGTAGGAGTGAAGAAGCTGAAAGGCAAGTGCTTCACTTGCAAGTAGACTGGACACTGGAAAAAGGACTGCCCCAATCGGAAGCAAAACAAAGTTATATATTTTGGTCTAGTCTTTGAAACATGTTTAGCAGTATTATCTACCGGCACCTGGTGTGTAGATTTGGGAGGCACAGATCATGTCTGCAATACTTTGCAGGGGTTCCAGGAAACCAAACGACTGACTGAGGGGGAGATTACCGTTTACTTGGGCGATGCCACGAAGGTGGCGGCTGTTGCAGTGGGAGATGTTTATTTGTCTTTAGAGAGGATTAAAATTTTGGTTCTGAAAAATTGCCTTTATGTACCTTTATTTAAAAATAATTTAATTTCGATTTCTAAATTGTTTATGGATGGATATTTTATTTCTTTTAATGACAGAGTTGTTATAAAAAGGAATAGGGAGATTATCTGTTCTGGTGCATTGATAGGAAATTTATATACTCTTGAACCGAAAGCTCCCACGATGCAAATAAAAGTACATAACTCATCTTCTAATTCCAATAAGAGAAAACAACCTTCGAAGATGAACCAAACATATCTTTGGCATCTAAGGCTAGGTCATATTAACCTAAGCAAAATTCAAAGGTTGATAGTTGATGGGCCTCTGAGTTCATTAGTGGTGGAAGATTTCCCTACCTGCGAATATTGCTTAGAAGGTAAAATGACCGAGAGGTCTTTTAAGGCCAAGGGATATAGAGCCAAAGATGTGTTGGAATTGGTTCATTCTGATTTGTGTGGTTCTATGTCTATCCAGGCAAGAGGTGGTTTATAATATTTCATCTCTTTTATAGACGATTATTTAAGATATGGATACATTTACTTGATGCTCCGCAAGTCTGAATGCTTTGACAAGTTCAAAGAATTCAAGGCTGATGTGGGGAAACGTCAGGGTAAAAGTATTAAGACACTATGATCTGATCGTGGTGGTAAGTACCTCTTGGGAGAGTTTAGGAATTACTTATCAGAGGATGGGATTCAATCCCAATTGTCTGCACCTGGTACACCCCATCAGAATGGTGTAGCGGAGCGAAGGAATAAGACTCTTATGGAGATGGTTAGATCAATGATGAGTTATTCTGAGTTGCCAGATTCATTCTGGGGGTATGCTCTAGATACGACTGTGTATATTCTGAACTTGGTGCCATGTAAATCAGTGCCTTATACTTCCACAGAATTATGAACTGGGTGAAAGCCTAGTTTGAGACATATTCGGATTTTGGGGAGTCCAGCACATGTGCTGAAGGCAAATGCTGGTAAGTTGGAACCTCGTAAATAAGTGTGCATGTTCGTTGGCTATCCTAGAGGAACAAAAGGTGGTTTGTTTTATAGTCCTAGAGATCAGAGGGTGATCGTTAGCATGAACGCCAGATTTCTAAAGGAAGACTATGTGATGAACTACAAGCCCATGATTAAGATTGTTCTGGAGGAATTGAGAGGGAAAGTCACTACTTCAATACCACAGGTACAAGAGGATATACCATAAGTGACTGCATCGCGTGTCACAGAGGATACACAGGTGATACCTAATCGTAGTGGGAGGGTTGTTATATAGCTTGACAGATTTATGTTCTTGGGAGAATCTTCTGATTTGGTCCCTAGCGAACATGAACCTGATCCCTGGACATATGACGAGGCAATCCAAGATAAAGATGTGGTATCTTGGCAAAGTGCAATGAATTTTGAGATAGAATCTATGGATTCAAATCAGGTCTGGGAGCTAGTAGAACCACCCAATGGTGTAAAAGCCATTGGATGCAAGTGGATCTACAAAAAACAAGAGAGGAATAGACAGAAAGGTTGAGACCTTCAAAGCGAGGCTAATTGTGAAGGGGTATACTCAGAAAGAGGGCATCGATTATGAGGAGACCTTTTCGCCAATAGCCATGCTTAAGTCTATTCAGATTATCTTATGTATTGCTGCTTATATGGATTATGAGGTGTGGCAGATAGATGTCAAGACAGCTTTCCTTAATGGAAGTCTTGAGGAGAACATCTATATGATGCAACTAGAGGGATTCATTGAAAAGGGCAAAGAGCATCTTGTGTGCAAGCTTAATCAGTCCATTTATGGATTGAAGCAAGTTTCAAAATCTTGGAACATTTGCTTTGATGAGGTAATCTAGTCTTATAGATTTATTCAAAGTCCGGATGAGTCTTGTGTTTACAAGAGATGTGACGGAAATGTAGTGGTATTTCTTGTACTATATGTAGATGACATTTTGTTAATTGGCAACAATGTCAAGGTTTTATCGGACGTAAGGGTATGGTTGTCCAAACAGTTTGATATGAAGGACTTGGGAGATATCCTTGAGATCATGGTTATAAGGGATCGCAGGAAAAGGATGTTGTGCTTCTCTCAAGCTTCATACATAAACACCATTTTTGGCTCGGTTTAGCATGTAGAACTCCAAGAAAGGTTTTCTACCTTTTAGGCATGGAGTTCCTTTATCTAAGGAGATGTGTCCTAGAACATCAAAGGAGATAGAGGAGATGAAGGTGGTTCCTTATCCTTCGGCAGTAGGAAGCCTCATGTATGTTATGCTATCTATGAGACCAGATATCTGCTTTGCCATGGACATGGTTAGCAGATATCAGAGTAATCAAGGATAGGGACATTGAACTACGGTAAAGCATATATTGAAGTACCTGAGAAGGACTAGGGATTATATGCTGGTATACTAGGCAGATAAATTACTCCCTGTGGGTTACACAAATTCCGACTTCCAATCAGATAGGGATAACAGTAAGTCTACCTCACGTTTTATGTTTACTTTGGGAGGTGGAGCCATTGTATTGAGGAGTGTCAAGCAGAAATGTGTGGCAGACTCTACCATGGAAGTTGAGTATGTGGCAGCCTCTGAGGCACCCAAAGAAGTTGTATGGCTCAGGAACTTCTTGATGGACTTGGATGTGATTCCTGGTTTGCCCAGAACTATCACAATTTATTGTGATAATAGTGGTGCAGTTGCAAACTTGAAGGAACCACGAGCCCATAAGGCAAGTAAACACATAGAGCACAAGTACTACCTGATACGAGAAATCGTAAAGCGAGGAGAAGTTGTTGTGGTCAAGATTGCATTAGAGGATAACCTGGCAGATCCTTTCACTAAGGCCCGACCAGCGAGAGCTTTTGATAGGCATGTGGAGGGAATGGGAATAAGTTGTATGGCAGTATGAGGACAGCATAGTCTTTTAGTATAAGTAGGAGATTGTTGGGATGCACACTGAAAAGTCTATCTTTTGTATGAACACCTTTATTTTTGAAATAAGAATTACATGATCATTGTTTACACATTTATGGTTATGCATTTTGTCTAATACATTACATTATATATAACATGGTGTGTAGTGTCACACGGGAGATCATGTTATCAGTTCCTTGTAAGTATAAGTAAAGGCTCACAACCGAGATGGTTTTGGACAAACCATTGGTATGGTTGCAGTGTGATTTGGTATTGGTTTATCTTGACCATAGAATTACACTAGTACACTTTGTGTGTATTGATCAAGACCGACTTAGAGGTGATTCGATTTATTGCTGACTATATATTTGAATCAGACCTCCAATATTATGGTGTACATGCTCTTAATCCCGATATAATAATAGACACATGTACTTAGTATTTATTTCTTTAATTTACCAATAGGCGAGATTTATAAAGTAAATCGATAGGCTCGGTAAGTTAGAAAATGATATTATTTACATGGTGTGTCGTTGATTATAGGAGGAAATCGTGTCCTATATATTAGGATGATGATGTCCCCTTGAGGAGCTCATAAGGTTCATCATGTAAACCCTACAGGTGGACTTGGTCCGGCATGATGATAAGGTTGAGTGATACTACTCATGGAGTTAGATGTTGATTAATTAATTATCAGTAAATTAATTAATTGACGAACATTCGAGATCTTAAACATGGGGAAACATTTGTACAAATATTATATGGAGCCCATATTTATTTATGGGGTTGGTGAGGTAGATCAATGATAATTCTCTAGTGGAATGGATTATCATTAATGGATCAGACTTTATGTTGCTTGATCCATTGGGTAGCCAAGATCCAACTCTCCTCATGGTCCCTATTGTTGCCTAATAAAACCCTCATGAAGCCTAGATACAATGATGGAAAATGAAACTCTAGATCCGACGGTGGAAAATAAATCTCTAGATCCAATGGTGGAGATTAAATCTCTAGATTCGACGGTTGAGATTAAATCCCTAGATTCGACGGTGGAGATTAAAAGGAGGCTTAAGCCTAGCTCTATAAAAGGAGGGCCAAGGCTTGGGTGTGAATATACTTTTGGGAGATTAGGGTTTTGGAGTTGTCTTGAGAGGAGAAGTGGGCAGCAACCCTAGGGTTTCCCCTTGCTTTTGGGCGGCGGCAAACAAGACTAGGGTTTGGTGCTCCTCTTGGCCGACGGCATCACAACCACCCTCTCTCTCTCTAGATCGACAACAACTCCTTTCTCCCTCTCTCTCTCTCTCTAGGTTGGCCAACGGCAGCCTTTCCTTAAGGTTGGCCGGTGCCCTAGATCCACTCCTTGGCTGGCGACAACATCAAGATTGGAGCTTGGTGGCCGGTTCTAGATAGGAGAAAGAGTTTCGTTTCATTCTTACCTTTATTCGGAGGGAGCAAGGAAGGGAAGAACGTGTTCTAGGAGGCTTCGACTTTTGGAAGATCTTCGCCCACACGACGTCCAAAAGCAGGAAGGACATACAATAGAAGATCAAGAGGTATAACAAGAGGTATAATTCTTGTTTATGAATCTTTTCTTATTCTATGAATGTTGTACATTTTGTATGTGGATAATTTACTTGGACCCCGAAGACAAACAGAAAAACCGACGATCCATATATCGTCTATTCCGTGGCTAATCGAATAATAGAGGTAGGTTCCTTGAACAACAAGTTTGTTCAAGTGACCACTCTAATCGAATAGCACGACGATGGAATGGTTGCTTGGTTAATCCCTCTTTGTCAAGGATGAATTTTTTTTTAATCCGGGGATGTAGATGGGATCGCCAAGATTTAGCGACCGAGTTGAAGCGGGAAGCGAAGTTTCCACCTTCATTTACTTCCGAACAATTTCACACACTGAATAAATCGGTACTCGAATCTTAGTCCCTGTGGGATCGATAATCTTTTATTACTTGATGACATTTGTGCACTTGCGGGCGTTGAGCACGAGCGCGCGCTTCGAGTCCTCGACGGCCTCCATCGTCAGATTTGAGATCGCATTCATGTGCATTAGGACGTAGATAGGATCACCATGCACAAGCGACCGAAGTGGGAAGCAATTCCCTTCAGGTTAGGTTAACTACCCATCCATTTAAAGTTGGCACACCCCCTAACCCATTTAGCGTGAGTCGATCATGCTCCTAGGAACCAAAAACCTATTCGAGCTCCTTGGGTTAACTAGGTATTCCTTAGGGATGACCTCTCTAGATACCCTCCTAATGACCCTTCTAGGCTTGGTAGCCTTGGTCATTTGGGTCTTGCCTAGGTTAAGTCTAGGGGTGACTCGCCTTGTGACCTTCTTAGTGGCTTCCCTAGGTTTCTTTGAAACCCTAGCCACTAGGCACACTCCATGGTTAGACTTAGGGATGGCCTCCCTAGTAACCATGGCCTTCCTAAACCTTGGTTGTGTTCCATAATCAAATGGAACACTATGGTAGGTCTCCTTAGGCTTAGGTTTGTGACCCAAACCTTTCTTGCCTTTGGATGAACCTCGCCTCCTTGACCTTAGATTTTGACAATTTGACCCTTTAACTTGATTCTGTATCCTTGCAAGGGTCTTCTCCAATTTCTCACGCCTTGATCTCAAGGCTTGATTTTCTAGCTCTAATTTCTCTTTTTTTTTGGGCCCATTATTTCTATGAGTATTATTGCCCTTCCTAGGCATATGTCTATGGTTCTTGGAGTTAAAACCTAGATGGTTTTTTACCTTCCTAATAGACTCCTTCGGTAGGATTTTTCTTGGGATATTAGTCAAAAATTTCTCCTTATTTCTAAAGTTGACATATTTAGCTCGTAAGAAATAAAGCCTATTTTTACTAGCATGCTTTGAGTAATAGCAAGAGTGCTAAAAACATGTTTTTTAAACCTAAAACTCGAAGGTGCATTAAAATATATCTTATGGTTTGCTTTGGAAGCTCCCCCTACTTGTGTAGCTCCTTCTTGCCCCTTCTTCTTCCCCCTAGGGCATTGACTCCTATAATGCCCTCTTTCGTGGCACTTGAAGCACACAACGTGCTCCTTGTAGGAGAATTGAGGCCGCTAGAGGGGGGGTGAATAGCGTTTGACCGCACGTAGATGGAATTCGTTCGCGATCGTCTATACAAAACTCGTTATGCGCAGCGGAATAGAAATAATAAAAGCAATAACGAAAAGATACAATCACGAACACAAGGATATAACGTGGTTCAGAACCGAACGGTTCATACTCCACGGATTGAGCTCTAACGAGCTCTAGCGACGCCAATGCAATCACTAATCAATAAACTCCTTCTCGACAACAAGTTGGAGGTGGAGAAACCTCGTACAAACGTTTACAACAATAAACGAAAGAAATACAAGAAAATACAAGTGAAAATGTAAAGAACACTTTACAAACTAGGGTTTTGAGTGCTTGCTTGTCGGTTGCTTGGATGAGCTTGAAGGACTCTGAAATGCACCTGCAAATCGCCTCACCAAAGCCCCCAAAGAACTGATTTTGAAATCCTCCACGAGCTCCCCTTTTTATCTTGCGTCGGGCTAGATTTCCGCCTATCAGTCGACTGCCATAAGTCCCCAGTCGACTGATGCCACTGTTGTCGTGAGACAACGGCTCAATCCACATCGGACAAGTTCCAATGGGACTCTTAGCGATCATTGCTAAGCGCCCGATGGCCGGCTAGCGGTCGGCTCTGAGCGTTACATGCTCGACATTGAGCGGCGATCGGCTGCCGACCCTTAGCGATCGGCGGTCGTCGACACCGATCGGCGATCGTCGACACCGATCATTGCTCCAATGACGATCATTGCGAGCATTTCGGCTCTGGCGGGAGTCGAACTCAAGTCGACTCACGGCGATTGCCATAATGCGGTCAGCGCCAACCTCAAAAAAAAGGTTTTAACCCAAGTATGGTGTCTCCATACTTGCTAGACCACCCTTAGCCTAGACCTAAGCCTTCTAGCCACCTCCATCTGCCTCACGCATCTCGGATCCCTCCAAGTCATCCATGACTTGTTCATCCATCGCGCTAGCCTCTAGGTGCTTCCGTCGGCTATGTCATGCTAACGGTGTCTACACCGCCAAGGCACATTGGACTTACGCCGCCAAGACTCCGCTTGGACTTTACGTCGCCAACCATTGGACTTATACTGCCAAGACTCCCGCTTGGACTTTACGCAGCCAATATCAAACCCCTTGGACTTCTCATGCCAAGACTCAAGCTTGGACTTTCCCTTGCCAACCCATGTTGGACTTTTACATTGCCCCTTCCCAACCCATGTTGGACTTCTCAAATGCCAAGACCATGCTTGGACTTTCCCTTGCCAACCCATGTTGGACTTTTACATTGCCAAGACCCATGCTTGGACTTTTACATTGCCAAGACCCAAGCTTGGACTTTTCATGCCAAGTACTCAAGACTTGGACTTTACCAAATGCCAAGTGTTCTACTTGGACTTTCCATGCCAAGTACACAAGACTTGGACTTTCCCATGACAATTACATTGTCATATGTTTTTGTCGAAACATCAAAACATCACTCGAGTCCAACTCGAGTCCTGGTCAATCGTGACCTGGGCCGATTGCACCAACAATCTCCCCCTTTTTGATGTTTGACAAAAACCAAACAAATCATTTGAGTTAGACCACTAACTCAAATCCCTTACCAATTATCCCAAATTGGTAAACACTCTCCAATTGTTCTCCCCCAAACATTCTCCCCCTTTTTGACTAACATCAAAAAGGTTTTCTCTCCAAGGAGGTCAATGTCTCATGTCCCAATGAGATCTTACAATCTCCCCCTTGATCCAAAAATAAATACCTAGGATGCCTACCATCTTCCTAGTGATAATTCACATATCACTCAAGAGAGGCAATCCTATACTCTCTCCCAATTTCCAAATTGGGTATCAAAAACCCATCAATGTCCCAATTGATGATACTCTCCCAATAACTTCTCCTCTTCAAGGAGAAAAATACATCCATCATCCCAAGATGGATACCTCCCCCTAAACGCTTGCTTCCCCTTGACCATTGCACCAACAATGTCCTTAGGAAGCCCCTAAGCCAATAGGAACTCTAAACCATCAAAATTAAGGTTTTACGTTCAACATAGAACTTTCACTCACCCTAAATTTGATACTTTGACCTAACACAGCTCCTAATCCATATCCAATGGATTTTCACCCTTTATAATGCTTCCCAAAGCATATCCTAGGGTTAGGAGTGATTAGGAATATTTTCCATAGCTGAACACGGGCTAAACAAACCTTATTAACCCGAAATCAGACACAGAGTCGACTCGACGATGTCATCATTGCCACCCGAGAATCGTGATAGGAAATTTCTAAATTTAACATCGAATCGAGATTTAGAAAAGCATAAATAATTATATGTAATTTGAAAAATCATAAAATTTGATACGTATATTACTTATAGCCATTACAATGGGTGAAAAATATTTGAAAATTATTTTACCCATAAAATAGTGAGTTTGATACAAAACTCAAAACCATTGAGATTTTCAATGTTTTGGCCCTATTTTGTATCAACTTTATCAATGGTGATTGCTATCAAAGATAGACTTCACCAAGGTTTTTCAAAATGATTTTAAAATGTTTTCAAAACCTTATTTTGGATCATATTCCTTGGGCTCTATGTACATGACTTGTACACATGCTCTCCCAATGATCCACTAATTGAAATTAGATGAGTTTTAGTTCATCTAGATGCAAAAATTATGCACCTTGAACTTAACTCATATCCTAGCATATCACATGTATCTAGGGTGTATAAATACACATACATATCAATTGGATGTGAGATATGGGTTTTGATTCATTTTATCTAGGGTTTCATGCATTTCCTAGGCAACCCTACTTGATTCCCTTATAAATGGGACTTCAAGTCATGCCATAGTCCTTAAATCAATTTCAACCAATTGTCCTAAATGCATGAATGATTATGGCATTAGAAATGATATAAATAAGCATATGCTCATAATCATGATGTCATGGCATAAGATGAAATCTAAAAACACATGACATTTAAAACCTTAATCCTAAAACATGAACATGACATATAAAATGATTAAAAGTAAGCATGATGTCATGGCATGTTATATGGCAAACAAAGCATGGCATATAAAATATATAGGTATACTAATACCTAAATTTTAATATTAATTGCCATTTGTTGGGATTAATCATATTTTGCCATATTAACCTAATCTCCCTAGTGTGCCAAAAACACAAAATGACACACTAACCTCTAAACCTAAATTGTGCCAATTTAATTGATTTTTCTTAATTTCAAAAGTGCATTGGCACATCCTAAAATCTTTTAGGATATTGATTCAAATCTATTTCCATGGTAACCATAACCTTGAAAATATCCTAAAGTGCCACCTTTACCATGGTTGAGTTAACTACTCATCCAATCAAGGTTGACACACCCTAAACCCATCTTAGCGTGAATCAATCACGCTCTTAGGAACCCAAAACTGATTTGTGCTCCTAGGGTTAATTAGGTATTTCTTAGGGATAACCTTCCTAGATACCTTCCTAATGACCCTCCTAGGCTTGTTGGCCTTGGTCATTTGGGTCTTACCTAGGTTGACTCTAGGGGTAACTCCCCTTGCAACCTTCTTAGTGGCCACCCTAGGTTTCCTAGAAACCCTAGCCACTAGGCACAACCTTTGGTCAACCTTAGGGATGACTTCCCTATTGAACTTGGTCTTCCTAGACCTAGTTTGTGTTCCATAATCAAATGGAACACTATGGTAAGCCACCTTAGGCTTAGGTTTGTGACCCAAACCTTGCTTGCCCTTGGTTGACTTTTGTCTTTGAGCTCCTAGGTGTTGACTTTGAGTCCTAGACCTTTGACTTTGACTTTTGGACCCTTGATTTTGACCACTAGACCCTTGCATTTGATTTTGCATAATTTTGAGGGTCTTTTCTAATTTCTCAAGCCTTGATCTCAAGGCTTGGTTCTCTAATTCTAGTTGCCCAATTTTAGAATTTTCATTAAGTTTTTGGGCATTACCATTTTCTTTAGGCATATGCCTAGTCCATTTAGGATTGAAACCTAGGTGCTCTTGCACCTTTCTAATTGTCTCCATAGGTAAAATTGATCTTGAGTTATTTGACCTAGGTTTGTCCTTAGGTAAATTGTTTTTAGGGACATTAGTCCCAAATTTCTCCCTATTATCTAAGTAGACATTCTTAGCTCCTAAGCAAAAATACTTGTTCCTATTAGCATGCTTTTCATAAATTGCAAGTGAATTGAAATCCCTAGCATGCTTTTGCTTGTAAATTGAAGAAGGAGCAAAATTAGAAGTTACCCTAGGGTTTGCCTTAGCTCCCCCTACATATGATGCTCCATCTTGAGTCTTCTTGTCCCCCTTCTTGCATTGACTCTGGAAATGTCCCGGTTGTCGGCACTTGAAGCAAATTACTTATTCTTTGCTCTTTTGCGCTGAGGGACCGACATCCTTGACCTTTGGAGCCAGTGGATCTTTCCTATTCTTCTTTGGGCACTTGCTTTTATAGTGCCCGATTTCCCTACACTCAAAACATATTATATGCATTTTATTATTAACACATATGTTTGAGTTACCTAGGTTAATGGAGACTGGAATTGGACTTTGGGCTTCTTCATCTTGACCGGATGTCTAAGATTCTTCTTGATGTTCCGGTGTGGAAGTTATCTCCTCCCCCTCAATCCTTGAGGTGGATGCTTCTTCCACTTCCTCCACCTCCTTGGAGATTGATGGCCTCTCAACCTCCAATTCTTCACACTCTCCTCTTGCCCTGGATGTTGACTCTTCTTCAACTTCCGAATCCTCACTTGCTTGTGAGGAGGAGCTTGCTTCTTCGGCCTCTTCCGATTGAACCGATGAGCATTCTACATCTTCTTCTTCTTCTTGGACCAGTTGAGGGTTTTCATGAAGCTTGGCCAAATCGCTCTATAGCTCCTTGGCATCCACATAGTCACCTAGACTACACAAGAGGTCATTAGGAATTAAATCAAAAATGAATTTGATTATCTTCTTGTTTTTCTCGAATTGTTGGAGTTGCTCCTCACTCCACTTCTTCTTCTTGAGAAACCCTCCCTTTGGTCCCTTAGGATATTCAAATCCTTCCATCAACGCGGACCACTCCTCAAGGTCTCTCATCATCAAAAAATCTTCAATTCTCGCCTTCCAAGAATTGAAACCTTCTCGTCCATAGAAGGAATAGGGAATTGGGGTGTTGATGTCCCATCCCTATGGTTCTTCCATCTTCACCCTCTAGCCTCTTTGTCTTAGCTCCCGGCGGTTAGTCCGTAGAAGAGCCCCGGGATCTGATACCACTTTTTGGGGAATTGAGGCTGCTAGAGGGGGGGGGGGGTGAATAGCGTTTGACCGTACGTAGATAGAATTCGTTCGTGATCGTCTCTACAAAACTCGTTATGCGCAGTGGAATAGAAATAATAAAAGCAATAACGAAAAGATACAATCACGAACACAAGGATATAACATGGTTCGGAACCGAACGGTTTCTACTCCATGGATTGAGCTCTAACGAGCTCTAGTGACACCAATGCAATCACTAATCAATAAAATCCTTCTCGACAACAAGTCGGAGGCGGAGAAACCTCGTACAAACGTTTATAACAATAAACGAAAGAAATACAAGCAAATACAAGTGAAAATGTAAAGAACACTTTACAAACTAGGGTTTTGAGCGCTTGCTTGTCGGTTGCTTGGATGAGCTTGAAGGACCCTGAAATGCACCTGCAAATCGCCTTCAAATCGCCTCACCAAAGCTTCCAAAGAACTAATTTTGAAATCCTCCATGAGCTCCCCTTTTTATCTTGCATCGGGCTAGATTTCCGCCTATCAGTCGACTGCCATAAGTCCCCAGTCGACTGATGCCACTGTTGTCGTGAGACAAAGACTCAATCCACGCCGGACAAGTTCCAACGGGACTTTTGGCAGTCACCTACCAACATTGGCAGTCGACTGCCAGTGCCCGTAGCCGACTGGCCAGCCGGCTACGGAGTGTTCTGTGCTCGACATTGGACTAGTAGTCTACTGCCGACCCTTGGCAGTCGACTGCCAGAGCATTTCCAGCTCTAAACTGGGAGTCAAACTCAAGTCAACTCATGGCAGTCGAATCGGCCATAATGCCAGTCGACTGCCAACCTCAAAAAAGAGGTCTTAACCCAAGTATGGTGTCCCCATACTTGCTAGACCAGCCTTAGCCTAGACCTAAGCCTTCTAGCCACCTCCATCAGCCTCACGCATCTCGGATCCCTCCAAGTCATCCATGACTTGTTCATCCATCGCGCTAGCCTCTAGGTGCTTCCGTCGGCTATGTCATGCTAACGGTGTCTACACCGCTAAGGCACATTGGACTTACGCCGCCAAGACTCCGCTTGGACTTTACGCCGCCAACCATTGGACTTATACTGCCAAGACTCCCGCTTGGACTTTACGCAGCCAATATCAAACCCCTTGGACTTCTCATGCCAAGACTCAAGCTTGGACTTTCTCTTGCCAACCCATGTTGGACTTTTACATTGCCAAGACCTATGCTTGGACTTTTCCCTTGCCAACCCATGTTGGACTTCTCAAATGTCAAGACCATGCTTGGACTTTCCCTTGCCAACCCATGTTGGACTTTTACATTGCCAAGACCCATGCTTGGACTTTTACATTGCCAAGACCCATGCTTGGACTTTTCATGCCAAGTACTCAAGACTTGGACTTTACCAAATGCCAAGTGTTCCACTTGGACTTTCCATGCCAAGTACACAAGACTTGGACTTTCCCATGACAATTACATTGTCATATGTTTTTGTCAAAACATCAAAATATCACTCGAGTCAAACTCGAGTCCTGGTCAATCGTGACCTGGGCCGATTGCACCAACACTCCTTGCTCTTAATGGTTGGGGCTCTGACATCCTTAGTCTTTTCTTGAGGTTTTGGTACCGACGGAGTTTTCTTGACCTTCTTAGGGCACTTGCTCTTATAGTGCTAATATTCCCTACACTCAAAATACTTAATATGTTTTTTATTTTTAATTAAAGTGTTTGAGTTACCTAGGGTGGTGGAAGTTTGGACTTCTTCATCTTCTTGACCAGAGGTAGATGGTTCCTCTTCTTCTTTCTCCGGCATGGAAGATGACATAATCTCCTCCCCCTCAATCCTAGAGGCGGAGGCTTCTCCTATTTCTTCCACCTCCTCTTCCTCCTCAGAATGCAAACACTCCTCGACCTCCGAATCCTCACTTTCTTGTGAGGATGAGCTTGCTTCTTTGGCCTTCTCCGATTGAGCCGATGAGTAATCCTCTTCTTCCTCTTCTTCTTGGACCGGTTGTGGGTTCTCATGGAATCTTGCCACTTGGCTTCATAGCTCTTTGGCATCCATGTAATCCCCTACCTTGCACAAAATGTCATTAGGGATTAAATCAACCAAGAATTTTATTACCTTTGTATTTTTCTCAAATTCTTGGAGTTGTTCCCCGGTCCACTTCTTCATTTTGAGGAAACCTCCCTTTGGCTCTCTTGGATAATTAAATCCTTCCATCAAGATGGCCATTCTTCAATGTCCCTCATCATGATGAAGTCTTCAATCCTTCCCTTCCATGAACTGAAGCCTTCTTGTCCATAGAGTGCGTACGGGACCGGAGTGTTGATGTCCCATCCTAGTCTTTCTTCAAACTCCATCTTTTTCTTCACCCTCTAGCGGTGCTCCCTTGGCAGTTAGTCGAAATGAAGAGCGGTCTCGCTTTGATATCACTTGTTGGGAATTTGACCGTCGCTAGAGGGAATGAATAGCATTTCGTTGCATTGATGGATATTGTTCATGCTTGGGTCTCTACAATCATCATTAGCACAGTGGAATATAGAAATACAACTGTAGAAGAAAATACAAACACAACACCAAAATACGCAAGGATATATGTGGTTCGGAACCTTAGGATTCCTACTCCACGGGGTTAGCTCAACGAGCTTTAGTGATGACAACACCACTAATAAAACTCCTTCTCGACAACACGTCGGAGGCGGAGAAACCTTGTACAAAGATTACAACAGTAATATAACAAAAATACAAGAAAATACAATAGAATGCAAGTAAAGAAAACTTTACAAAGAGATTTTGAATCCTTGCTTGTTGATCGCTTGAATTGTACTTGAAGACCCTGATTTGCACAAGCAAATCACCTCAAAATGCCCAAGAAATCACTGCCCAAATCATCCATGATCTGCTCCTTTTATTCCTGCATCGGGTTGGATTCACGCATGGCAGTCGACTGCCTTAAGGCCCTAGTCGACTGCCAATAGTACCTTTGTGAGACAACAACTTAATCCACGTCGACATTCAAGCCATGATTACCTTTGGCGATGAGTATCGAGTCGTAGCCGTGGTACGGTCGACTCACAAAACGTCTGCTCCTGCAACCCCGACTAGCAGTCGACTATAGTAGTCAACTTCTCAAGCCATAAGTTGACTACCCAATTATGACAGTCGATTGTCAGGCCATTTCCAACAGTTGAACACGAGTCGAGTCCGAGCAGTTCGGCTAGCCATAATCCCAATCGACTGCTGCAAGTCGACTCGGTTGACAAGTGTCAAAACACTTGACTAGTCGACTGGTCCAAAACCCCAGTCAATTATTAACCTCAAACAGGAGGTTTACCCCAAGTATGATGCCCTCATATTTGCTAGACAACTCTTAGCCTAGACCTAAGCCTTCTAGCCACCTCCATTAGCTTCACGCTTATTGGATCCCTCCAAGTCATCCATGACTTGTTCATCCATATGCTAGCCTTCAGATGCTTCCATCAGCTTTTGTAATGCTATGTTAGTCTATACCGCCAAGGCAAATTGGGCTTATGCTGCTAAGACACCTGCTTGAACTTTACGACACCAACCATTGGACTTATGCTACCAAGACTCCCGCTTGGACTTTACGTCGCCAATATCATCCCTTGGACTTTCCTTGCCAACCCATGTTGGACTTTCCATTTGCCAAGACTCAAGCTTGGACTTTCCCTTGCCAAGACCCATGCTTGGACTTTCCATTCCATGTACCCATGACTTGAACTTTTCATGCCAAGTACACAGGACTTGGACTTCTCCATCATATGGTCAACCCCATGTCAACCATATAGTCAAATAATGGTCAAACCATCATCAAACATCAAAATACTACTCGAGTCAAACTCAGTCTGGTCAATCATGATCTGGGTCGATTGCACCAACAATCTCCCCAAAACATTGTTAAACATCAAAATACTACTTGAGTCTAACTCGAGTCTGGTCAATCGTGACCTGGGTCAATTGCACCAACAAGAGAGACATTTGTTGAGGCATGGGGGAAGTTCCATGAGCTTATACTTCGATGTCCACATCACGGTTTACAGGATTGACTACTCATTTACATTTTTTATTCCAGAATTTCCAGCTCAACTAAAGGACTCTTGGACACAACTGTAAGGGAGGGGGGTATTGATGACGAAGAGCATGTACGAGGTCTTCTGCATAGTAGAGACAGTGGTCTTGTTGTTGGTGTAGTGGCACTAGATAAGCGATCCTGAGTTTTGATTATGGCAAAGGTTCAAAGTTAAGTTATCATTGTTATCTTATAAGCTGAATTAAGTGTGCAAAAAGTGTTTAAACTGTGCTGAAGGTTAGCGACACTCAGAGATTCTCGAGTCGAGAAACTGTGGTGCCCGAGTGACACCAGGAGAACCTCGTGGAGTCGAGGAACCTAGGTGAAGATGTTGGGTCGAAAGCAAGCTAGAGGGGGGGGGGGGTGAATAGCGAGCTTGAAAACTTTTTGTTCGATAAAACTCAAGTGGCACAGTGGAAATTAAGATGCAATAAAAGTAAATGACTCAATTTTGCTTTTACTTCGTTCAGAACCAAAGGGTTGCTACTTCAAGGACACACGGTCCATGACCATGTATGAAGGGGCAATACACTAACTACGTCTCCTCCTTGTTGGAGGTAGGAGATGACGAATACAAGGAACAAAAGCTTGAGGAAGAGAGACAATCCCACCTCTCTTCTTTACAATGAAAGAACGATAAAAAAAGGCTCGAATACAAATGTAAGATAACAAAAATTAAAGAATACCGAATATTAGAAGGTAGAAGATAGGTGTGATGTTGATGTAGTGGCGGCGCAGTGTTGTTGTAGAACTTCGGCATTGTAGGTGCACTTTGAGAGCAATTTAGATGACCTAAAGGGGTGAAACCCCCTTCTTTTATAGCCCTTCAACCCCCTAGAGGTTGAGATCCAAATCCTATCAAAAAGGCCACATCACCCCACGATAAGGGGATCTTGTTTGACCTTCATCGAAGTGGGCAGTTCGAATAGAAGTCAACTGATGCACACGAATGTGACATCAAATCTTGCGATGGAGACCATCGAGGGCTTGAAGTGCGAGCTCACGCTCAACGCCCATAAGTGTACGGATGTCGTCAAGTAATAATATAGATTATCGATCCCATAGGGACTAAGATTTGAGTATCGATCTATTCAGTGGACGTTATTGTTCGGACTTTAGTTATAATGGTTGTGATTTAGAGGGTTGTCGGCGGTCCTAACTCTAGTACCGTATCACACGAAGGAAGATAAGGGTCACTACGAGGCATTTAGAGAAATCTTGGATTTCAGTTTCGCTTGTGTGTTGCAGAACACACTACCAATTGAGTATTATCTAGACTTCTAACTACGGCCTTGTGGAAGGGACATCATACACTCCCCCGATGAGCTTTCGCATCTATCGGAAGCTACCTCTGCCATCCCATGTCGACCCTTGTCTTTAGGACAGGGTAGGCAGTACGAGGATGCCAAATCAATCCCTGTGGTGAGATGGAATGTATCTCGTTCGGACTCAATTTCATCCTTCTATCTATGGTTACGGGAGATGAGGCCAACCCCTTAGGTTCCTCTTTAATTCTCCTAAATCTTTGATACGAGGTTTGTCACCCCTTGTATCGGCTTCGCACAGTAGAGAGAAAACCAAAACACATACTATTGATCTAAACAAATACCAATTGCAAATATAAACTAAAGAATCAGAAATATATTTGGAATAACATGTTCTATGCACACAAACTACTCCCTAATCCTAGAAATGGTAAATCTACTCCATGAATATAAGAGAAGAAACACAAAGAATGATCATGTTCAGATATACAATGGAAATTATGTGCAGAAAGTAAATTACAATGCAATGGTGCTCTTCTCCTTGGCATTGAGGTGCAGAATTTGATTCTCGAGCGGCTTCCTTCCTCCCTGTTGTGACTTCCCGAAGCACTTTAGGGCATCGGAGTGCCATCCCGACCGTCGTGCCTCTCCCCTAGGGTTTGGGTGTGACTTTCTTTATATAAACATGAGTTTGGCTCTTCATGAAATCTGGAAAAAGACCTAATCTCGTCAAAATTCTTAGCCGCCACATGACCATGTGTTTCCACACGGCCAAGCCGTGTGTGGCCCTGTGGTGGCTAATATCGAGCTTCAGACATGACCATGTGTAGCCACACAGCCTAGCCATGTGCCCTACTACATCCAATTGCCAAATGCTCTTTTTTGCTCCAAAAGTGTACTGTTTCCCCCATGAAATGTTATCCTGTACACAAAAGTACAAAGAGCAGATCTCCGAGCCAGAAAATAGGAAATGCATAGAAAATAAAGTAACATACGCATGAAACTATCATGAAATGTAATGAGATGCGAGCAAAAACTACTCCTAAAATCCTATTTGTTTTGCTCACATCAATTCCCCAGACTTAGATCTTTGCTTGTCCTCAAGCAAACCTCAGTGCCATGTGATTTTAAAAAGGTATTGATTCATACTTATCATATTAACTAGATTTATCAAATGGTATTTTCAATCAAAGCAAATTAAACATGTTCTAGAAGATTACTATGTTAGCTCCTCGTGCTCGTACTAAGCGAATCTTCTTAGGGGATACCCGTTCCATGGTAAGTTAAGTCGTCATCCTATAGCTTTGTTAAGGTCTCCGACTCTTAGGAACTTAGCTTCCTAAAGCAAGGATCATTCCCTAGATCTAGCACAAAGTCTTAAAGGCGTTCTCGGTATTGAGAAAAATTGGTAGGTGTTTCCCCAGTAACCTAACTCGGTCTCAAAGGGGCACCTAACCATTTCCACCCACGACAACTATTTTTATCCCTCATAATCTTTTTCAATCAATTTTTTTTCTCTTACTCTCTCTTTCTTTTTTCTCTTTTTTTCCCTCTTTTCTTATTCCATTTTTTGTCTCTCTTGGGATTTTGATTTTTACGAATGGGCTTCCACAATTCGAGCATCTCCAGTAACTAAAATGCTAAATCTAGAGTCACCTATGGAGTCCAAAGTACTAAACTATTAAGATGAATCATAACTAAGTACGTACTAGGATTTTCCTTTCAGAATGTTTGTCATGTGTAGGTGTAAAAATAAAAGCTAACCAGTGTAAGTCTAGAACATTCATTAGAGCAAATAAAATAAAATACCACGAGGTAAATGAAGCTAAGTTACCCATGGAAACAACTCATGAAGAAAACCTTAAAAATACTACTGAGGCAGCTTATAGATAGCAAAAACTAAGTACTGAAAGAAACTAAACAACTTATGCAAGAACAAATGAATGCTAACTAAAATGAAAATATCAGGAAAGAAGCTACTACTAGAAACAAAATAAATTAAAACTTGGGGCCCCCCTATACTTAAGCAAAACATATCTCTAGTATGGTGGGCGAGGTGGAATGTCTGGTTGCCTTGGCATCTTGGGGTCCTGGGAGAATCTGGTGTTGAGTCACTGATGTCACATGTACATGTGGTCGATCTGAGAGCTGGTGGATGCAGCGGCTGCTCGGTGCTCCTCCTCCTGGGCCCCCTGTGCCTACTGAGTACGCATATCCTGTCGCATCTCCTGGCGGTTGTTGGTGCAGTGGGCACCAAAGTCGAACCGGTATTTTGATTATGGCAAAAGGCTCAATAGTTAAGGGTATATTTGTTATCTTACGAGCTCAATTAAGTGTGCAGAAATGCTAAAGTTGAGCGGAAGGTCTGCGACACCCGGT
This sequence comes from Wurfbainia villosa, assembly GCA_025175895.1. Taxonomy (NCBI): domain Eukaryota; kingdom Viridiplantae; phylum Streptophyta; class Magnoliopsida; order Zingiberales; family Zingiberaceae; genus Wurfbainia; species Wurfbainia villosa. The sequence continues at coordinate 120,037,515 of CM045989.1, read as the reverse complement.
GGGAACCGAGGTGGTCGGGCAACGCCAGAGGGACTTCGGAGGAAGCCGAGGTACTCGGGTGAAGACCGGAAGCGAGGCTACAAGGTAAGCTCGTGTGAAAGCGAAGCAAGGTCGTTAAGCGTAGATCCGACCCAATACCTCCAATGGAAGGTCTAGGTCGAGATCAGATGGTTAGAACCATCGTACTTTATATTTTAAGCTAACTTGTACTGCAGTCCAAAACCCTTTGACTACAGTCAACTGCTAGTCAAGTTCCAGCCTCGAGAAGAGCTCGAATTTCAAGGGGATGAATTTGGACTTGACTCGTGTTTTGGTACAAAGGGTGATGTGGCATCAAGGTGGACATCAAACCATCACCAAGCTTCCTTGTGGTGGGCGCCCAAAATAAGGTGAGTTGGCACAAGATGGTTGGCTCCCATGATGTGGCACAAGTTGAATGGCTCCAACAAGTTGGCGCCCAAGGAGGTTGGAGGTGGCACAAGGTGGTTGGATGAAACACCTCATCCTCAAGTTGGCGCCCAAGGAGGTTGGAGGTGGCACAAGGTGGTTGGATGAAACACCTCATCCTCAAGTTGGCGCCCAAGGAGGTTGGAGGTGGCACAAGGTGGTTGGATGAAACACCTCATCCTTGAGTTGGCGCACAAGAAGGTTGGAGGTGGCACAAGGTGGTTGGATGAAACACCTCATCCTTGAGTTGGCGCACAAGAAGGTTGGAGGTGGCACAAGGTGGTTGGATGAAACACCTCATCCTTGAGTTGGGATAAGAACCTCACCTTGGACACTACCTATGTCTAAATTCATAGATCAATATCCATAAATAGACATGTTCAAGCCAAGCAAATAACAAGAATTCAAGAGCTCTCAACACGCTGTAAATAGCTGCTACTACTACTCACATTTGCTACGACGAAGTACATCCCGACAACTTCTACTTATAAGAGTTGTTATATTTATTTAAGTTCTACTTCTTTAAATTGTCTTTGTGCTTTAATCGTAACAAGGAAAGGGAGTGTCCTTTGCCTTGATTTCTTTTTATGTCGTTGCTCCTACTTCCAGCGAAGAGGAGTGGTTTTAGTGAATTGCCCTCCGTGCGTGATCAAGGATCACTAGGGCCGTGGATTAACAATCGAAGATTGTGAACCACGTAAAAATATCTTGTCTACTTTATATTTCATTGTGCATTCTCTACTTGCTTTTTACTTATTGCAAAAGTTTTTAACGACACCGTATCGCTATTCACCCCCCCTCTAGCGACACTTTCGATCCAACAATTGGTATCGAGTAGGCGCTAAGATTCGGTGAAACCACCAATCTAGCTTTGTTTCTCTTTTTTTACAGATTTTTATTTATTTATTTACATTTTCGTATAATCATTTCACTTGCTTATCTTCTCCTACATATAGAATTGCATTAGAGGCTTTAGGATCCGGATAAGGTTGTCCGGGTTAGATCCGAGTAAGGTTGTCCTCGGAACTTAGCGACATTCGCATTTGATTGTTTATTTCTTTTTGCAAGTTACATTTTATATATCTTTTTACTTCCCTTTACTAATCCAAGGCGAAAGTCTTGGAATATTCTTTCGTGTGTGTTTTGCAAGATTCTTTTAAATCGTTCTTCTTCTTGTTTTTAAATGGCCCATCTCGAAGGGTTTAGCACTTGCTTGAGACCCCGTTTTACAGCGGTAATGACTTTCGTTATTGGAAGGGTCGGATGGAATGCTTTCTTAAAACCCAAATCGAGATGTGGATATAATCAAACGGTTTCACACTTCCTATTAATGAAGATGGTGAATCTTTGGAGTTCACGATCAATGGTCAAATTCCATGAAAAACAAGTAGAAGCCGATGCCAAGGCAACTCAAATCTTGCAATGTGGGTTGTCAAGGAAGAGCTCAACGCGTCGGCCCCTTCATTAGTGCAAAGGACTTATGGACCAAGCTAGTGGAACTACACGAAGGCACGGCGACACGAAGGTATGTAAAGAGATTTACTTTTAAATAAATTGTATAACTTGAAAATGCAGGAAAGCGAGACCGCAACTCAACTACATGCTCGTATCCAAGACATGCCGTCAACCAACTCCATGCCATCGGACAAAGGTCGAGAATCGCGACCTTATCGGTATTCTCTTAACTCGTTTCCTAGGACCACCTTGTGGGCATCCATGGTCGATGCCTACAAGGTCTCCAAGGACCTTTCTAAAATTAGGTTAGGCAATTGTTTTGAACTTGAATTACATGAGCAAACTAACGTGGTCGGTAGAAAGAGTATTAGCGTTAGTTGCGAGGTTCCAAGAAGAAGAAGCCCATAAGCAAGCCACCCCGAAGGAAGAAGGCGAGTCGAATCGGAGTAGACTCCGAAATAGAATCCGAACTAGTCAATCTAGTTGGAAGATGATCAAGGCCGACCAACAACTCAAGGTAAGCCTAAACCTAATTCAAATACTTCTAATTTTAGATGCTATGAGTGCAGCGAGTTGGTCACATCAAGTCCGAGTGCCCAAAGCTAAAGAATAACGCATCAAAGACCAAGAAAGCGCTAAACGCTACTTGGGAGGAGTTGTCGGAGGAAGAAGGCGATATCCAAGCTCTAATGGCCAAGCCGAGCACGACTCGAAACCGAAGAAGAGTCCGAGTCGAATCCGATGATGAGCTTCCATTCAAGACAAGCCACGGATCCGTATCCGGTTCAAAAGAATCATTAAGGGTAAGTCGGTGCGTTACTTAATACTTTGTATGGTGCAATTAAATTTTTAAATAAGAAACTAGCTAAGTCCGAGTCCAAGGTCGAGACCCTAATTGAGGAGGTTAACCTTCTCAAACATGAGGTCTCCTAACCTCTTCGACTACTCGTATTCAAGAGGAGGACTCAACTCAAGTTGAAAAGCTTGAAGTTGAGAACTCGCTTTTGAAAACACAAGTCGAAGACCTTAGGAACACGTTGGAAAGGTTCACTTTGGGATCCAAGGGACTTGACCTCTTACTTGGATCACAAAGGGCCGTGTACAACAAGGCGGACTCGGGTTTAACTCAAATACAACCAATAAGTCATATATGTCTATAGTAAACCAACATAAGAAAAATGTCCAAGCATGGGTCCCTAAGACCACTTTGATTTCAACTTTAGGATCTAACATGTATTGGGTTCCCAAGGACCAAATTCACTATGTGAATAGACCCACTCGATTCAATGGTCCAGGGGGAGCCAATACAAAATGTATTTTTGTTAAGTCTTAGAAATTGCATGCTTAGTTTTTCCTTTATTTTTAGAATGGTTAGATAGGACTCATAATCAACTAAAATCCTACGAAAAGATTGAGCCTCGGGGAGCCTCTTTTCAAAAATAACTAGTTAGACCAAGATGTAGTCTCAAGTAAGTCGAGTTATCAATTTCTTGAAATTAGCTTTGTCTAAGGAAGTGGTCGTTGTTCCGATCAAAGAAGGCCTCTGTGCCTCGCCACGACCTGGAAGCTAATCTCTTGAAAAGATTACTTGATGAGCTTAGACTAAATCCGAATCTAACCTAATGTTGGTTAATTTAAATTCATTAATCAAGTAAAATTGAAAGTCATCTCACAATAACACATAGGAATAACATGTTTTGATCATGTAGATATTGGTGAGATGATTTAGGTTTAAAAACTTACAAACAACCCTTTAGTAATTCCAATATCCGATCCAACTACCTTATATGTAGGATCAATGGATGTTGGGCGATGGTTACTCGACACATGACCGGGGATCAACTCAAATTTTGAATTACGATTCAAGCGACAAGGATCGGTAGCCTTGAAATAGCGGCAAGCTCAAAATCATCGGATCGGTGATATTGAGCTCAACTCTAACTTTACAATTCAAAATGTCTTATTAGTAGAAAACTTTCAATATAATTTACTTAGTGTAAGCCAATTGTGTGATAACAATTATAAGGTCATATTTCTAGAAAATGAATGCGTAATCAAAATAAATGCAACATCTAAAATAATACTTAAAGGAACTAGGAGTAGCAACATCTACACAATAAATTTACCCAACTCCTCAACCAAGTGTCTTATGACACAGCAAGAGGAATCTTGGTTATGGCACCGAAGACTCGGACACTCACCCAAGACTGGTCCACAAGATGAGTCAGTGTGGCTATAGGTTATAGGTTTGCCTAAACTAAACAACTTGGATAATAAAATATGTAATGCTTGTCAACAAGGTAAACAATCTAGGACACAACATCAATTAACTAATCAAGAGCAGACCAAAAGTGTTCTTGAGCTCCTACACATGGATCTATTTGATTCACATGGAGCTAAGTCACTCAATGGTAGTCAATTTTGCTTAGTCATAATTGGCGACTATTCTAGATTTACTTGGGTTAGGTTTATCAAACATAAAAATGATACCTAGACCAACTAATCAATCTTTGTAGGTTAATCGAAAATCAAAAGAACCTTAAGATTAAAAGACTTAGAAGCGATCATGGTGGTGAATTGAAAACCACGAGGTTTACAGATCTCTGTAACCTAGCGGATACCACCATGAGTTTTCATGTCCTAGAACCCCACAACAAAATGGGTTAGTCGAGCGGAAAAATAGAACCCTACAAGAAGCGCTAGGACAATGTTAGCAGTATAACCTGCAGATAGATTTTGGCGGTAGGCCGTTAAATGCGACTTGCTATGTCCAAAATAGGATCCTTATGGTAAGAGGCACCAAAAGACCTCGTGCGAGATTTATCACGATAAAATACCGAACATCAAGTACTTTAGGGTATTTGGATGCAAGGTACATATCTTAAACACTAAGGATTACCTAGGAAATTCAAATCCAAAACCTCTCTGGAACCTTTCTAGGATACTCAACCACCGGTAGAGCTTATAGGGAATATACAATCACGACACTCTTAGAGTCGAAGAAACCATTAATATAGTTTTGACGAAGGACACGAACCCGTTCAATCCTTAACAAAACCAACTAGCAAATCAACTTATAGCGAACCCGACTGATCTTGAACTTGAATCTCGTCCTAACCCAAGTCATCCTATCGACCAAGTGATAGATGACTCTAACCCAAGTCAAACTAGAACTCACCCAAGTCATCCTATCGACCAAGTGATAGATGACCCTAACCAGTCACACTAAGACTCAAACAAATCATCCTATCAATCAAGTTATAGGTGATCCAAATTTAGGTTGAACTAGAGCTTCATCGAAACCTTAGTCAAATCTCGTTAATTTCCAAAATCGAACCCAAAACTATTGAACAAGCACTTCTTGATCCCATTTGGATTATTGCTATGCAAGAAGAGCTAGCTCAATTCACTAGAAATGAAGTGCAGAATTAGTACCACCACCTAAAGAAAAATCAATTATTGGAACAAGGTGGGTATTTGAAATAAACTTGATGATAAAGGTGAAGTAGTTAGAAATAAAGCTAGGTTAGTCGCAAAGGGTTTAGTCAAGTCGAAGGTTTAGATTACGATGAGACCTACGCCCCGTGGCAGACTAGAGTCCATCCGAATGTTGTTAGCATATGCACATCGAGGTTTTAAATTGTTTCAAATGGATGTCAAGTCAGCATTTTTGAATGGATACATTAAGGAAGAAGTTTACGTCACCAATCTCCGGATTGAAAATCTAGATAAACGACCATGTCCTTAGACTTAAGAAAGCCCTATATGGACTCAAACAAGCTCCAAGGCTTGAGTGCGAAAAACTTTCGATCTATCTTAAGTCAAAGGATTCAACCAAGGTTTAGTACCCAACCTTATTCGTTAAAACCGTAGGAAAAGAAATCTTTTATAGCCCAAATCTATGTAGATGATATAATTTTTGGAACTACCAACTCGATCTGCTAAGCGAATTCATCTCACTTATGGAAAGTGAATTTGAAATGAATTTAGTGGGAGAGTTAAGTTTCTTCTTAGGTTTACAAATTAAACAAACTAAAGATGGAATATATTTACATCAACAAAAATATACTAAGGACTTAATAAATCGATTTGGAATGCAAGATGCTAAAATAATCAATACACCTATGGCAACTAATGTTAATATAAGCGAAGATGTAGAAGGAAAACCCGTTGACCTAAAATACTATAGGGCGCAATAGGAAGTCTCCTATACTTAACATGAGCCGACCCGACATTTTATTCGCGGTAAGTATGTGCAAGGTTACAAACCTGTGCCAAGGAGTCTCACCTAACCTAGTCAGCGTATCCTTAGATATCTAAAGGCACGCCAAGCGTAGGTATTTGGTACCTAGATCTACCGAGTTTAATCTAATCGGCTACTCGACTCGACTATGCGGTAGTAAACTCGATAGAAAGAGCACAGTGGTTGTTGTCAAATCCTCGGCTCGAGTCTAGTAAGTTAGTGCGATGAGCGACATTGCGTTGCCTTATCTACCACCAAGCCGAATCGTTGCGATGGGTGAGTGTGTCTCTCGGCTCTGTGGATGAAGCACACTCTCCAAGACTTTAGCTTAATCTTTAACAACATTAAAACCTACATAGATAACATTAGTTCAATTAACTTAACTAAAAATCCAATATGTCATTCTAGGACAAAACATATAGAAGTTAAACACCACTTCATTAGGGAACATGTAACTAATGGAACTATACAACTAGAGTATGTTGAGTCCAAATCAAACCTAGCGGACATCTTCACCAAACCACTACCCGGCTGAATTTAGTTTATTAAGGCGAAAGTTAGGTATGTGCGTAATAGAGTAGGATTTAAATTTTCTATATATGTACTCTACTTTTTCTTTTTTTGTGAAATTAGCCTAAGTCTTACCTTAGAAATCATATACCTATAGATTTAAGGAGCCAACACATCTCACAACACATAGGACTAATGTGTTTGTGTACTTAGCCACGTGAGCAGGCGTGAGATGTTAGGACCTTACTCGGTTCGGATGTAGATTGGTGCATCGACATGAACCATGGAGTATAATTATTTAAAATTAATCAACTCCTTCAAGACTTATTGATCATTCTATATCAATCAAGTCCAACCGGAGTTGTACATTTTAGATAAACATATTTTCAAGCTTATTATTATTTTAAAAAAAAAAATATATTTATATTGGGAACTTGCTTGGACTTACAAACCTTAAAATATATTTACAAACTTTTTGAGTTAAGGCAAAAGGGGGAGAAAGTCACAAAAGTAAGGAAGAAAGTAAACAAAATTATTACCTTTTATATTAAGTAAATCCGTTTACTTAAGCAACTATTAAGGGGGAGTAAAAATTATTTTTCAAGAACTCACCTTCGGTCAAGGGGGAGGTTACCTCAAAGGGGAGAACTTGAAACAATAATATTTCTCACTCATGCTTAATCTTTATGCTAGCTCATTCATACTTAATCATTATGCTAGCTCATTCATATTTAATCATTATGCTAGCTCATTCATATTTAATCTTTATGCTAGCTCATTCATGCTTAATCATTATGCTAGCTTACTGTTATGCTTAATTTTTCCTTAACTTTTGTGTCGGTTTGCCATGAATCAAAAAGGGGGAGATTGTTGGTGCAGTGGGCACCAAAGTCGAACCGGTATTTTGATTATTGCAAAAGGCTCAATAGTTAAGGGTATATTTGTTATCTTACGAGCTCAATTAAGTGTGCAGAAATGCTAAAGTTGAGCGGAAGGTCTGCGACACCCGGTGGGAACCGAGGTGGTCGACAACGCCTTGAGGACTTGGAGGAAGCGGGTACTCGGGTGAAGACCGGAAGCGAGGATACAAGGTAAGCTCGTGTGAAAGCGAAGCAAGGTCGTTAAGCGTAGATCCGACCCTATAACTCCAATGGAAGGTATAGGTCGAGATCAGATGGTTAGAACCTTCGTACTTTATATATTAAGCTAACTTGTATCGCGGTCAAAACCCTTTGACTACACGCTAGTCAAGTTCGACCTCGAGAAGAGCTCGAATTTCAAGGGGTGAATTTGGACTTGACTCGTGTTTTGGTACAAAGGGTGATGTGGCATCAAGGTGGACATCAAACCATCACCAAGCTTCCTTGTGGTGGGCGCCCAAAATAAGGTGAGTTGGCACAAGATGGTTGGCTCCCATGATGTGGCACAAGTTGAATGGCTCCAACAAGTTGGCGCCCAAGGAGGTTGGAGGTGGCACAAGGTGGTTGGATGAAACACCTCATCCTCAAGTTGGCGCCCAAGGAGGTTGGAGGTGGCACAAGGTGGTTGGATGAAACACCTCATCCTCAAGTTGGCGCCCAAGGAGGTTGGAGGTGGCACAAGGTGGTTGGATGAAACACCTCATCCTTGAGTTGGCGCACAAGAAGGTTGGAGGTGGCACAAGGTGGTTGGATGAAACACCTCATCCTTGAGTTGGCGCACAAGAAGGTTGGAGGTGGCACAAGGTGGTTGGATGAAACACCTCATCCTTGAGTTGGGATAAGAACCTCACCTTGGACACTACCTATGTCTAAATTCATAGATCAATATCCATAAATAGACATGTTCAAGCCAAGCAAATAACAAGAATTCAAGAGCTCTCAACACGGTAAATGCGCTACTACTACTCACATTTGCTACGACGAAGTGCCGCCGACAACGAAAGCTACATCTTCTACTTATAAGAGTTGTCGGTATATTTATTTAAGTTCTACTTCTTTAAATTGTCTTTGTGCTTTAATCGTAACAAGGAAAGGGGGAGTGTCCCTTTGCCTTGATTTCTTTTTGTAATCGTTGCTCCTACTTCCAACGAAGAGGAGTGGTTTTAGTGAATTGCCCTCCGTACGTGATCAAGGATCACTAGGGCCGTGGATTAGCAATCGAAAGATTGTGAACCACGTAAAAATATCTTGTCTACTTTATATTTCCGCTGTGCATTCTCTACTTGCTTTTTACTTATTGCAAAAGTTTTTAACGACACCGTATCGCTATTCACCCCCCCCCCTCTAGCGACACTTTCGATCCAACAGCGGTAGGTGGCCTCCTCCTGGTGGCGGATAACCTCCTCCTGAAAGTAGATACGGGCCTCGTCGTAGAACTCTTCGGCCCGCTGGAAGTGCTCCCAGAAGCCCTGAAACTCTGCTTGCGTGTAGGCGCTCTGCTCCTACCATCACTGCCTCTGTGTCTTGATATACGCGAACACGACCTCAAATCTCACGACGAAGACCATCGAGGACTCGAAGCACGCACTCACACTCAATGGTCACAAGTGTATAGATGTCGTCAAGTAATAAAAATATTGTCGATCCCACACGGACTGAGATTCAAGTACCGATTTGGTAAGTGGAGGTTATTGTTCAGAATTCAGATCTAAGGGTTGTGATTGTGAGGGTTGACGGCGATCCCAACTCAATACAGTGTCACACGGAAGAAAAAAGAAACTAGTTGCGAGTCTTTGGAAAGGATTCTAGGATTTTGATTTCGTTTGTGTGTTGTAGAACACATTGTCAATTGGGTTTTGTCTAGGTTTCTAACTACGATTTTGTAGAAAGGACATCATACACTCCCCCGATGAGCCTTCGCATCTATCGAAAGCTACCTCTGCCATTACTAGGTTGACCCCTGGACTTAGGATGGGATGGTCGGTATGAGGATGCCAAATTGATCCCTGCGACGAGTCAAAAATGGGGCACGTTTCCTACTCTATCGGATCCTTCTACCCACGGTTATGGGAGATGAGGCCAACCCCTAGGTTCCTTCTTAATTCTCCTAAATCTTAGATACGAGGGTTGTCACCCCTCGTATCGGCTAGCACAATAGATAGAAAACCAAAACAATAGTTATAACTCTAAACCAAATGTCAATTGCAAATATAAATTCAAGAACGAAAAGATATTTGAACCAACATGTTCTAACTCAACACAAACTACTCCCTAGTCCTAGAATTGAAGAGTCTACTCCATAAATAAGAGAGGAGAAACACAAAGCACGATCATGTTCATATAAAAAATGGAAATTATGTAAATAACAGAAATTACAATGCGATGTGACTCTTCTCTTCGGTGTTGAAGTGCAGAATTTAGATCTCCGACGGCTTTCTTCCTCCCCGTTGTGAGTTCCCGAAGATTTTTAGGGTGTTGAAGTGTCATCCCGGTCGTCGTGCTTCCCCCCTAGGGTTTGGGCATAGCCTCATTTATATAGACATCAGCCTGGATCTCACTAAAAGTTGGAAAATAATCAAATTGCATCGGAATTGTGAAGTGCCACACGGTTGTATGTTTCCACATGGCCAGGTCGTGTGTGGCGGAATGGTGTCCAACTTCGAGCCTTGGACACGGTCGTGTGTAGCCACACGCCCTGGTCGTGTCCCTTTCTGCGTCCAGCTGCAAAATATCCTTCTTTTTCCCCAAAAGTGCACCGTTTCCCCCATGAAATGCTATCTAGCACACAAAAGTACAAAGAGCATATCTCCGAACTAGAAAATAGGAAATGCATGCAAAACAAAGTAAAATATGCATGAAACAAATATAAAATGTAATGAGATGTGAGCAAAAACTACTCTTAAAACCCTATATGTTTTGCTCACATCACGTCTACTGCTCGACATATATGTCATCGAGGCTCGATCGGAACTCCGTAAAATCATAGGCAGATGTACCTGCATCCTGCTCAAAAGTAGAAAAAGGTGATAGTGCAGGTGCACGGTCATGTCGACGTGGACTAGGTGGGCTCCTATACAAGTGTGGACTGGAGGGAGAGTGATGTATAGGGGCGAAACACACGGTGCAACACCCTTTATCGCTTGCGCAACACGGCTGTGTGAAAACACATAGCCTGACCGTGTGCACTGCTAGAATGTGGGGCACAACCATGTGAAAACACATGGCCAGGCCGTGTGAAAACACACGATGAGGCCATGTGCCCCCCGTTTCTCTCTCATGGTGCACAACGGTCCAAATTCTCCTTACACGCTCAGTCGTGTAGATTCAAAATGATTTTTGATTCCTAGCAAGTCCTTTCTAGTCCTAATTTATTTGTGAAATGCCAAATGTTATAAAATAAAGTTCAAATTACACAAAAAAATGTAATAAAATAAAAAGAGAATATAAAAACTAAACTTGGGTTGCCTCCCAAGAAGCGCTTTGTTTAAGGTCTTTTAGCTCGACCACACTCCATTATCTCAACTTGGCACCAGAGGCTCTGTGGACCTCCATTCATCCGTCTCTGTGTTGTCATCCAGTGGGCTCAGCTTTACCCTGCTAAAAGTGTAGCCATCTAAGAAGAGAGCTCTACACTCTAGCAGGTGGAAGAGAATGATCTCCCCGTCTACTTCCAAGGAGATATTGTGTGCCTTTACATATATACATGCTACCGTAGTCCCCAGAAAGGGTCTTCCCAAGATGATGGGATTCTTAGGGTTTGGTCCTGTGTCAAGTATAATAAAATCTGTATGTATCACAAAGTTCTCGATGACCATAGGCACATGTGCTAGCATGGCGACAGATTCCTTAACTGAGTCGTCCCCCATATGAATACCAAGCTTGACTGGTTGGATCCCATTCAACCCCATCTTCAGATAGAGTGCATAGGGAATCATGCTGACTGATGACCCTAAATCGCACAGCGCTTCATCGAAGCTCTCCCCATAAATCGAGCAGGGTATAACAAATTCACCAGGGTCCTCAAGCTGGGGTGGAGCCTTATCTTTAATTTCGGCTTGGTCGGGTAGGGTGGAAATCATGGCTGCACACCCCTTGGCGAATCTGTTTCTTTATGCTACTCTCTTGTTGTACACTCCCTCTTCCTTGGCCTAACTCGGCTCGAGTAATGGTGGAGAGCTATCCATGGTTTGTGACACAATTTAGGCTATCTGGGCCACTTGCATTTCCAACATCCTTAAGTGACTCTTCTGTTTTCTGATGTTGGCATCGAAATTCTTCATTTGCATTCGTTTGGATAGCAATGAAGTCTTCCATCATCAATTCTAGCCTAGACTTCTGTGGTTGCTACTGCCCATTGCCCTGTTGTTGCCCATACCCTCCTAATTGTTGAAAGTTCCCCGAGTTATTCCGATAGGATAAATTTGGGTGATTCCTCCATCAAGGATTGTAAGTATCGGAGTATGGGTTGTTGGGCCTTTGATTATAATCCCCAACCGCATCGACATGCTCAATATTCTCTTCTAAGCCACCCTTCCCTCTATAGTAGTCCTCCCGATACGCTTCTACTCCCTCTCCAAAGTCATTGGCCGCACATGCAGAAACAAGATTTAAAGAGTCGAACTGTCTGCTAAGCACGTCCATCCTCACTACTAGGTCATCTATAGAGTTTACAACATATCGTCCCACTGTAGAAGCTGGGTGACTACGTTCGGTAGCCCATTGATGGTGGTTCTGGGTCACCTCTTCTATCAGCTTCTCTGCTTCCTCGATAGCCTTGTTCATTAGCGCTCCTCCTGTAGCATAATCGAGGGACATCTTTGTGGTGCACAAGATCCCATTAAAGAAGATGTGGATCACCAACCACCTTTCCAGTCCATGGTGGGGGCATTGATAGAGTAGTCGCTTGTAGCGATCCCATGCTTCAAATAGGGACTCCTCTTCCTTCTGATGGAAGCTCGTGATTAGACGGTGCATGTAAGCAGTCTTGCTTTGTGGGAACTACTTGTTCAAAAATTGTTGCTCACACTATTCCCATATAGTAATGCTTCCCAATGGCAAAGAGTGAAGCCATGCCTTAGCCTTATCCCACAATGAGAAAGGGAATAGGCTAAGGCGGATTGCATCGACAGGGACTCCATTGATCTTCATTGTCGAGCAGATTTCCAAAAATGCCTCTAGGTGCCGTTTCGGGTCTTCAGTCGCAGCTCCCCCAAATTGACTTTGCAGGACCATGTGTATGAGTGTCGGCTTCAGCTCAAAGTTGTTTGCCGAAATGGACGGTCCAACTATACTTGGCCTAAATCCTCTAGCACTAGGGGTTGTGTAATCCCGCAAACGTCGGCTACCTACGTTCACCATGGATGCAGCTTGGTCCTCCACCCTCTTCTGTTAAGCTCTCCGGCGATGGAAGGTTTGTTCAATTTCTAGATCTATCAGAATAAGGCCTTCCGATCCTAGGCATCTAAGCATACGAAGAACCAAGCCACAAAATTAGGAGTATTCCCTAATTCTCAGAAATAGGAAATAAACTAATCTAGCTGACTAAATCAAATGAAGAAGAGCTAATTATAAAAGAAAACGTAAAATTACTGCTAAAATAAAAACTAAATCTAGATATGGAAAAACTAAAATGGAATTAAATACAGTAAAATAAAAATAAAGTAAAGCAAGTCAACAAATCTAACCTAAGTCCGATACAATTTGTTGGGATGTATACTGAAAGCCTAGCTCTTTCGTATGAACATTTTTATTTGGAAATAAGAATCACATGATCATTGTTTGCACTTTATATTTATTATATGTATGCATATTGTCTAATACTTTACATTGTAGATAACATGGTGCTTGGTGTGGTACAGAAGATCATGTTATCAGTCCCTTGTAGAATATAAGTAGAGGCTCACAACCAAGATGGTTTTGGACAAACCATTGGCATGGTTGTAGTGTAGCTTGGTATTGTTTTGTCTTGAACATAGAATTACACTAGTACACTTAGGTGTATTGAGTAGGACCGACATAGAGGTGATTCAATTTATTACTAACTACATAATTGAATCAGACCTCGGATATTATGTTGTACATGCTCTTAATCCCGATATAATAATGGGCACATGTACTTAGTATTTATTTCTTTGATTTACCAAAGGGTGAGATTTATATGGATTAAATCAATATGCCCGGTAAGTTTGGAAATGATATTATTTACATGGTGTGTCGTTGATTATAGGAGGAAACCGTGTCCTATATATTAGGATGATGATGTCCCCTTGAGGAGCTCATAAGGTTCATCATGTAAACCCTGCAGGTTGACTTAGTCAACATGATGATAAGGTTGAGTGGTACTACTCGAGGAGTTAGATGTTAATTGATTGATGGTCAGTAAATCAATTAATTGACGGATATTTGATATCTTAAACACGGGGAGATGGATGTACAAATAATGTGTGGAGCCCATATTAATTTATGGGGGTTGGTGAGGTAATTCAATGATGATCCTCTAGTGGAATGGAACATCATTGATGGATCAGGTTTGTGTGGTTCCGATCCATCGGGTGGCCAAGATCCAACTCCTTCTCATGGTCCCTATCGTAGCCTAATATAAACCTCATGATGTCTAGATCCAATGATGGAAAACAAAGCCCTAAATCCGACGGTGGAGATTAAATCTCTAGATCCGACGGTTGAGATTAAATCTCTAGATCCGACGGTTGAGATTAAATCCCTAGATCCGACGGTGGAGAATAAATCTCTAGATCCGACGGTTGAGATTAAATCTCTAGATTCGACGGTTGAGATTAAATCCCTAGATCCGACGGTGGAGATTAAATCTCTAGTTCCGACGGTTGAGATTAAATATCTAGATCCGACGGTTGAGTTTAAAACCCTAGAACCGACGATGGAGATTAAAACAAGGCTTAAGCCCAACTCTATAAAAGGGGGCTTAAGGTGGGCGGCAAGGTTGTCGAAGTTGGATGTTTTTTTGGAGATTAGGGTTTTACCTTTCATTGGCTTGGGCGGCAAGAAACCCTAGGGAGATTAGGGTTTGGTTGGGTGGCTAGGGTTTTGGGAGTTAGGGGTGGGCGGCAACATTGGGAGGAGATTTTCTTCTTCTTCCTAAGGAGAGCTTGGATTAGGGTTTGGAAGCTTAGGGTTTAGGAGGTTTGGGTGGCACCAAATAAGGAAGGTTTCTTCCTTTCTTCTTCATGCTTTGGTGGCCGGCGCCCATATCACTCTTTCCAGCCCTTGGCCAACATCCAAAGACTCCTTCTCCTTCTCCTTGGGTAGTGGAAACAAGACTTAGGGGTTTCCCTTGATGTCTTGGTCGGTTTCCACCATTATCTCCTTCTCCTTGTTGGCCGGCAGCAAACATTTCTTTTGTTGCTTGGCCATAGGAAGGAGATGAGCCTTGTTTCTATTCTTCCTCTTGCTTTGGATGAGCAAGGAAGGAAGATGTGTGATCTAGGAGCTTCAACTTGTGGAGGATCTTCGCCCACACGAAGTCTACAAGGAGGTTAGGACATACGATAGAAGATCGAGAGGTATAAAAGGTTTACAAGTTTTATTATTGATCTTTGCATGTTCTTATTAATATGATTTTATGTGTTGATTATACATGTCTACATCCATATGTATTTGTATAATCATGGACCCCGAAGATAAACACAAAAACTGACGATCCGTTCGTCGTCTCTTCCACGGCTAACCGACTAGAAGAGTTTGGTTGCTTGAACAACTAGTTTGTTCAAGCGATCGCTCAAGTCGTTAGCACGACGATGAATTGGTTGAGCTTAGGAAACTCATCCCATCCGGATTAGTTTTCATTAGTGAAAATTTTAATCCGGGGACATGGGAGCCAATGAGCCTCCGAGCAATGCCATCAAAATGGTATCAGAGCCACGGTTTCCAATTTTGTGTGTTTTGGATTCGGTTACTTTCATGCACTTATCATATATTGTATATGCCAGATGATAGTAGGATGTGCGTTGGATAACTTTTTGGTTGCAGGCATAAGATCCAACTATTATGGCTATATATGTGTGTATGTGATTGCATGTGTGTGTGATTGTATATTATTTGAATCCTCGGGGTTGACGAGGCTAAATTAGTATTTAATTTTTGTAATTAAATATGGCATTGTTTAGCCATTCATTTTAGTTTACTTTCTATCTAGATTATTTGTACACTCCTTCATGGAGTATAGGATCGATGGATGTAAATTAAAATTGTTTGTCTTGGCTCGGATCTCTTTGGTGACTTGCGCACAGGAAAAGGTGGAGCGGACAAGGTGGCGACATGACGGGACGCATATTGGAGAACAATGCCATAATAGTTGGGAAAATTCTGATTTTTTCCATATTTATTGCTGATTCGTTTTATATGCATGTTGTGTATGCTTGAAAATTCCTCACTGTCAATTTACTAAGTGGGAGAGGGACATTTTAATTAATTCCCGCGGCCTCCATTACAATTTGACGTGTGATGCAACAAACTTGCATGTCGGCTCTGAGTGCCTTCCTCCCCATCGGATGAGTTTGTTTGCGGATCACTAGGTCAAATAATGGTTATAGGAAATTATTTAGGAGTGTGTGTACTTCCCCATCGGTAAGGCACATAATCCGAAATGATTCCCTTAGTATCGTGTAATGGTGCACACTTAGATGCAAATAAAAAGTATCCTCTCCATCGGAGTCACTGCTTTTATTTGTAGGGCCAAAGAGGAACCAACTATTAATTTTATTTATTAAAAAGTAAGATTGACAAGATAATAAAATTAAAGTGTTAAACCTCTTCTTACAAATGTAGAATTCGTATATGTCCACACTATCGTGGCATACGATATTCTCGGTGTTTTGAGGTGTTGGTTGATTTTGAAATTTTATTGTTTGAGGAATCAATAATTTTTTGAAATCTAAAGTAATGATCTATGTGATTCTTAGGATTTTCAAAATGACTTTCAGTCCACTTACTGTAATACTAAAAGAAAATAAGTTTACTGTACCCAAATTATAATGATTGGAAAAGAATCTAGATATTGTCTTAACTACTGAGGAGTACAAGTATGCACTCTTCGAAGAGTGTCCTCAAGCCATGGTTGCTCAAAAAGGTTTCTACTTCTAAGCCGAGAGGCAAGAAGAAGGAGAAACAAGGTGGAGCAAAGGTGATGGGAGGATCTCAGGGAGGAGTGAAGAAGCCGAAAGGCAAGTACTTCACTTACAAGCAGGATGGACAATGGAAGAAGGACTATCCCAATCCAAAGTAGAACAAAGGTATATCCTTTGGACTAGTCGTTGAAACATGATTAGCGGTGTTATCTACCGGCACCTGGTGTGTAGACACGGGAGCCACTAATCATGTCTCCAATACTTTATAGGGGTTTCAGGAAACCCGACGACTAGCTGAGGGAGAGATTACCGTCTTCATGGGCAATGCTTCAAAGGTGGCGGCTATTGCAGTGGGAGACGTTTATTTATCTTTTGATAGGAATAAAGTTTTGGTTTTGAGAAATTGTCTTTATGTACCTACATTTAGAAAGAATATAATTTCAGTTTCTAAATTGTTTCTGCATGGATATTCTGTTTCTTTTAATGACAAAATTGTTATAAAAAGGAATAGGGAGATTATCTGTTCTGGTACATTGGTTGGAAATTTGTATACTCTTGAACCGAAAACTCCCACGATGCATATAAAAGTGAATAACTCATCTTCTAAGTCTAATAAGAGAAAAGAACCTTCGAAAATGAACCAGACATATCTTTGGCACCTAAGACTTGGTCATATTAACCTGAGTAGAATTCAAAGGTTGATAGCTGATGAACCTTTGGGTTCATTAGTGGTGGAGGATCTCCCAACCTGCGAGTCTTGCTTGGAAGGTAAGATGACCAAGAGGTCTTTTAAGGCGAAGGGGTATAGAGCCAAAGATGTATTGGAATTGGTTCATTCTGATTTGTGCGGTCCTATGTCTATCCAGGCTAGAGGTGGCTTTGAATACTTTGTCTCTTTTATAGATGATTATTCAAGGTATGGATACATTTACTTGATACGCCGCAAGTCTAAATGCTTTGACAGGTTCAAAGAATTCAAGTCTGATGTGGAGAATCGTCAAGGAAAAAGTATCAAGACACTACGATCTGATCGTGGTGGCGAGTACCTCTTGGGAGAGTTTAGGAGTTACTTATCAAAGGTTGGGATTCAATCCCAATTGTCCGCACCTGGCACACCCCAGCAGAATGGTGTGGCGGAGCGAAGAAATAGGACTCTTATGGAGATGGTCAGATCGATGATGAGTTATTTTGAGTTACCTGATTCGTTCTGGGGGTTTGCTCTGGAAATGGCAGCACACATTCTGAACTTGGTTCCATCTAAGTCAGTACCCTCTACTCCCACAGAATTATGGACTGGGCGAAAGCCTAGTCTAAGACATATTCGGATTTGGGGTAGTCCAGCACATGTGCTGAAGGGAGATGCTGGTAAGTTAGAATCTCGTACAGAAGTACGCCTGTTTGTTGGCTACCCTAAGGGAACGAAGGGTGGTTTGTTCTATAGTCCTAGAGATCAGAAGGTGATCGTGAGTACGAATGCCAGATTTCTAGAGGAGGATTATGTGATGAACCACAAGCCCACGAGTAGGATTGTTCTAGAGGAGTTGATAGGGGAAGTCCCGACTTCAGTACCACCGGTACAAGAGGAAATACCACAAGTCACTACACCACGTGTCACAGAGCATACACAGAAGGCACCTCGTCGTAGTGGGAGGGTTGTTGGACAACCCGAGAGATTCATGTTCTTGGGAGAGTCTTCGGACTTAGTCCCTGGTGAACATGAACTTGATCCCTGGACATATTATGAGGCACTCCAAGATAGAGATGCGGTATCTTGGCAAAGAGCGATGAATTCAGAGATAGAATCTATGGATTCTAATCATGTCTGGGAGCTAGTAGAAGCACCCGATGGTGTGAAAGCCATTGGATGCAAGTGGATCTACAAGAGAAAGAGAGGAGTAGACGGGAAGGTTGAGACCTTCAAAGCTAGGCTTGTTGCGAAAGGGTATACTCAAAAAGAGGGTATCGATTATGAGGAGACCTTTTCACCGGTAGCTATGCTTAAGTCTATCCAGATTCTCTTATCAAGTGGATCTACAAGAGAAAGAGAGGAGTAGACGGGAAGGTTGAGACCTTCAAAGCTAGGCTTGTTGCGAAAGGGTATACTCAGAAAGAGGGTATCGATTATGAGGAGACCTTTTCACCGGTAGCTATGCTTAAGTCTATCCGGATTCTCTTATCTATTGCTGCTCATGAGGATTATGAGATTTGGCAAATGGATGTCAAGACAGTTTTCCTTGACCGAAGTCTTGAGGAAAATATCTATATGAAGCAACCAGAGGGATTCATTGCAAAGGGCAAAGAGCATCTTGTGTGTAAGCTTAATCGGTCCATTTATGGATTGAAGTAAGCTTCTAGATCTTGGAACATCCACTTTGATGAAGTAATCCAGTCATATGGATTTATTCAAAGTCCGGATGAGCCTTGTGTATACAAGAGATGTGATGGAAACGTAGTGGTATTTCTTGTACTATACATAGATGACATTTTGTTTGTTGGAAACAATATCAGAGTGTTATCAGATGTAAAGGTATGGTTGTCCAAACAGTTTGATATGAAGGACTTGGGAGAAGTGGGACACATCCTTGGGATCAAGGTGATAAGGGATCGCAAGAAAAGGATGTTGTGCTTATCTCAAGCTTCATACATTGACACTATCCTTGCTTGTTTTTGCATGCAGAACTCCAAGAAAGGTTTTCTACTTTTTAGGCATGGAGTACCTTTATCTAAAGAGATGTGTCCCAAAAACATCAAAGGAGATAGAGGAGGTGAAGACGGTTCCTTATGCTTCGACAGTAGGAAGCATCATGTATGCTATGCTATGTACAAGACTAGATATCTGCTTTGCTGTGGGCATGGTTAGCAGATATCAGAGATATCAGAGTAATCCTGGACAGGGACATTGGACTGCGGTAAAGCATATATTGAAGTACCTGAGAAGGACTAGAGATTATATGCTGGTTTACCGGGCAGATCAATTAGTCCCTGTGGGTTACACAGATTCTGATTTCCAATCAGATAGGGACAACAGTAAGGCTACCTCGGGGTTTGTGTTTACTTTTGGAGGTGGAGCCAAAGTATGGAGGAGTGTCAAGTAGAAATGCGTGGCGGACTCCACCATGGAAGCTGAGTATGTGGCAGCCTCTGGGGCAGCCAAGGAAGATGTATGGCTCAAGAACTTCTTGATAGACTTGGATGTAATTCCTGGTTTACCTAGAACTATAACTATTTATTATGATAATAATGGTTCAGTTGCAAACTCGAAGGAACCACGAGCCCATAAGACGAGTAAACACATAGAGCATAAGTACCACCTGATACGAGAAATCGTAAAGGAGGTAGAAGTTGTTGTCGCCTAGATTGCATCAGAGGATGACCTGGTAGACCCTTTCACTAAGGCCCTTCTAGTGAGAGCTTTGATAGGCATGTGGAGGGAAGGGGACCAGATGTATGGCAGTGTGATAACAGCATAGTCTTTTAGTATAAGTGGGAGATTGTTGGGATGTATACTGAAAGCCTAGCTCTTTCGTATGAACATTTTTATTTGGAAATAAGAAACACATGATCATTGTTTGCACTTTATATTTATTATATATGTGCATATTGTGTAATACTTTACATTGTAGATAACATGGTGCTTGGTGTGGCACAGAAGATCATGTTATCAGTCCCTTGTAGAATATAAGTAGAGGCTCACAACCAAGATGGTTTTGGACAAACCATTGGAATGGTTGTAGTGTAGCTTGGTATTGTTTTGTCTTGAACATAGAATTACACTAGTACACTTAGGTGTATTAAGCAGGATTGAGATAGAGGTGATTCAATTTATTGCTGACTACATAATTGAATCGAACCTCGAATATTATGTTGTACATGCTCTTAATCCCGATATAATAATGGGCACATGTACTTAGTATTTATTTCTTTGATTTACCAAAGGGTGAGATTTATATGGATTAAATCAATATGCCCCGGTAAATTGGGAAATGATATTATTTACATGGTGTCTCGTTGATTATAGGAGGAAACCGTGTCCTATATATTAGGTTGATGATGTCCCCTTGAGGAACTCATAAGGTTCATCATGTAAACCCTGCAGGTTGACTTAGTCAACATGATGATAAGGTTGAGTGGTACTACTCGAGGAGTTAGATTTTAATTGATTGATGGTCAGTAAATGAATTAATTGACGGACATTCGATATCTTAAACACGGGGAGATGGATGTACAAATAATGTATGGAGCCCATATTAATTTATGGGGGTTGGTGAGGTAATTCAATGATGATCCTCTAGTGGAATGGAACATCATTGATGGATCAAGTTTGTGTGGTTCCGATCCATCGGGTGGCCAAGATCCAACTCCTCCTCATAGTCCCTAATGTAGCCTAATATAAACCTCATGAAGTCTAGATCCAATGATGGAAAACAAATCCCTAGATCCGACGGTGGAGATTAAATCTCTAAATCCGACGGTTGAGATTAAATCTCTAGATCCGACGGTTGAGATTAAATCCATAGATCCGATGGTGGAGATTAAATCTTTAGATCCGACGGTTGAGATTAAATCTCTAGATCTGACGGTTGAGATTAAATCCCTAGATCCGAAGGTGGAGATTAAATCTCTAGTTCCGACGGTTGAGATTAAATCTATAGATCCGACGGTTGAGATTAAAACCCTAGAACCGACGGTGGAGATTAAAACAAGGCTTAAGCCCAACTCTATAAAAGGGGGCTTAAGGTGGGCGGCAAGGTTGTTGAAGTTTGATGTTTTTTTTGAGATTAGGGTTTTTCCTTTCATTGGCTTGGGCGGCAAGAAACCCTAGGGATATTAGGGTTTGGTTGGGTGGCTAGGGTTTTGGGAGCTAGGGGTGGGCGACAACATTTGGAGGATATTTTATTCTTCTTCCTAAGGAGAGCTTGGATTAGGGTTTGGAAGCTTAGGGTTTAGGAGGTTTGGGTGGCACCAAATAAGGAAGTTTTCTTCCTTTCTTCTTCATGCTTTGGTGGCCGGCGCCCATATCACTCTTTCCAGCCCTTGGGCAGCATCCAAAGACTCCTTCTCCTTCTCCTTGGGTGGTGGAAACAAGACTTAGGGGTTTCCCTTGATGTCTTGGTTGGTTTCCACCATTATCTCCTTCTCCTTGTTGGCCGGCGGCAAGCATTTCTTTTGTTGCTTGTTGGTTGGCCATAGGAAGGAGATGAGCCTTGTTTCTATTCTTCCTCTTGCTTTGGATGAGCAAGGAAGGAAGATGTACGATCTAGGAGCTTCAACTTGTGGAGGATCTTCGCCCACACGAAGTCTACAAGGAGGTTAGGACATACGATAGAAGATCGAGAGGTATAAAAGTTTGACAAGTTTTATTATTGATCTTTGCATGTTCTTATTAATATGATTGTATGTGTTGATTATACATGTCTACATACATATGTATTTGTATAATCATGGACCCCGAAGATAAACACAAAAACCGGCGATCCGTCCGTCGTCTCTTCCGTGGCTAACCGACTAGAAGAGTTTGGTTGCTTGAACAACTAGTTTGTTCAAGCGATCGCTCAAGTCGTTAGCACGACGACGAATTGGTTGAGCTTAGGAAACTCATCCCATCCGGATTAGTTTTCATTAGTGAAAATTTTAATCCGGGGACATGGGAGCCATGAGCCTCCGAGCAATGCCATCACAATTATCTACTTCTTGATTTGATATCTAATCAATCAGTCCCCGGCAACGGCACCAAAAACTTGATGCACACTAATGCGACCTCAAATCTCACGACGGAGAACGTCGAGGACTTGAAGCACATGCTCGCGCTCAACGCCAACAAGGGCATGAGTGTCATCAAGTAATAATATAGATTATCGATCCCTCAGGGACTGAGATTTGAGTACCGATCTATTCAGTGGACATTATTGTTCGGACTTTAGTTCTAATGGTTGTGATTTAGAGGGTTGTTGATGGTCCTAACTCTAGTACAGTGTCACACGGAGGAAGAGAAGGGTCGCTACGAGGCTTTTAGCGAATTCTAGGATTTCGGTTTCTCTTGTGTGTCGCAAAACAAGCTACCAATTGAGTATTACCTAGACTTCTAACTACGACCTTGTGGATGGGACATCATTCACTCCCCCGATGAGCTTTCGCATATATCGGAAGCTACCTCTTCCATCCCAGGTCGACCCCTGGTTTTAGGACGGGGTAGGCGGTACGAGGATGCCGAATCAATCCCTGTGGTGAGACAGAACGTATCTCGTTCTGACTCTAACGCATCCTTCTATCTATAGTTACGGGAGATGAGGCCAACCCCTTAGGTTCCTCTTTAATTATCCTAAATCTTTGATATGAGAGTTGTCACCCCTCGTATCGGCTTCGCACAGTAGAGAGAAAACTAAAACACGTACTATTGATCTAACCAAATACCAATTGCAAATATAAACTAAAGAATCAGAAATATATTTGGAATAACATGTTCTACAAACACAAACTATTCCCTAATCCTAGAATCGGTAAATCTACTCCATGAATATAAGAGAAGAAACACAAAGCATGATCATATTCAGATATACAATGGAAATTATGTGTAGAAAGTAAATTACAATTCAATGGTGCTCTTCTCCTTGGCATTGAGGTGCAGAATTTGATCCTCGAGCGGCTTCCTTCGTCCCCGTTGCGAGTTCCTGAAGCTTTTCAAGGTGTCGGAGTGTCGTCCTGGCCATCGTGCCTCTCCCCTAGGGTTTGAGCATTGAAGGTTGAAGCTTCGCTTCTCGCCTCGACTCGGTCGCTTGTGCATGGCGATCCCATCTACGTTCCCGGATTAAAAAAAAATTAATCCAAGACGAAGACGGATTACCCAAGCAACCGATCCATCATCGTTCTATTCGATTAGAGTGGTCTCTTGAACAAACTAGTTGTTCAAGCAACCTAACTCTTTTCTTCGATTAGCCACAGAATAGATGATGTACAGATCGCTGATTTTGTGTTTATCTTTGGGGTCGAAGTAAATTAGCCACATGCAATTACATACATAATACAAAGAAATAAAAGTAAACCAAAACAAGAATTATACCTCTTGTTTACCTCTTGGTCTTCTATCGTATGTCCTATCCTCCTCTTGGACGTTGTGTGGGCAATGATCCTCTATGAGATGAAGCCTCCTAGATCTCGTATCTTCCTTTCCATGTTCGGTCCGAACAAAGGAAGATAATAAGCTCCCTTCTTCTCCTATCTAATTTCGGACACAATTCCTTTGGAGAAAGATCAAGCCACTTTCTCTTCTTTTTTGTTGTCGCCGGCCACCAAGGAGAGGGAGAATGAATAATGGGTGCCAGCCAAGAGCTCCAAAGGAAGAACCTTCATCCTTGTTGTCGTTGGCCAAAAAGAAGAATAGGAAGAGGTATGGGCGCCGGCCAAAGTAAGGAGGAAGAAGATGAGCGCCGGCTACCAATTAGGAAGAGAAGGAAACAAAACCCTTAACCCTCCTTTTATAGAGCTAGGCTTAAGCCTCCTTTCAATCTCCACTGTTGGATCTAGAGATTTAACCTCCACCGTTGGATCTAGGCTTCCATTTTCCACCGTCGGATCTAGGCTTCATGAGGGTTTTAATAGGCTACAATAGGGACCATGAGGAGGAGTTGGATCTTGGCCACCCAATGGATCCGACCAACATAAAATTCGATCTATTAATGTTAATTCATTCCACTAGAGGATTATCATTGATCTACCTCACCAACCCCCATAAATAAATATGGGC
Source organism: Wurfbainia villosa (assembly GCA_025175895.1). Taxonomy (NCBI): domain Eukaryota; kingdom Viridiplantae; phylum Streptophyta; class Magnoliopsida; order Zingiberales; family Zingiberaceae; genus Wurfbainia; species Wurfbainia villosa. Next base: position 120,013,098 of record CM045989.1, on the reverse strand, counting down.
TCCATATATTAATTATACAAATATCTCTCCGTGCTTAAGATCTCGAATGTCCGTAAATTAATTAATTTACTGATAATTAATTAATCAACATCTAACTTCATGAGTAGTACCACTCAACCTTATCATCATGTCGGACCAAGTCCACCTGTAGGGTTTATATCATGATCCTTATGAGCTCCTCAAGGGTACATCATCATCCTAATATATAGGGCACGATTTCCTCCTATAATCAACGGCACACCATGTAAATAATATCATTTCCCAACTTACCGAGCCTATCGATTTACTCTATAAATCTCGCCAATTGGTAAATCAAAGAAATAAATACTAAGTACATGTGCCCGCTATTATATCGGGATTAAGAGCATGTACACCATAATATCCGAGGTCCGATTCAATTATGTAGTTAGCAATAAATCGAATCACCTCTAAGTCTGTCCTGCTCAATACACACAAAGTGTACTAGTGTAATTCTATGGTCAAGACAAACCAATACCAAATCACACTACAACCATACCAATGGTTTGTCCAAAACCATCTCGATTGTGAGCCTCTACTTATACTCTACATGGAACTGATAACATGATCTCCTGTGTGACACTAAACACCATATTATCTACAATGTAATGCATCAGACAATATGCATAACCATAAATGTCATGCTCCGAGAGTATATCGTGCTGAAAAGCAAATGGACAGTATCTCCCCTGTATGTGGCAACATCTCGTGTTAATACAAGGCTCATAGGCCCACAATAAACATAACATATAAATATAACTACATCAAAACACAAAACACAGCGGAAACATAATACAACAACATCACAAACTACACACATGCATACCGGTATGACTAACACCGACTCAGAACACCATAACAAAACCATAAAAAGAAAAGTACAACATTTACAACTTTCATCACTACAAAACATCACATAAACCAAAACCATATCGGAACACCAATGAAAATCCAAAACCCGGACTCTCGGAGTTGAGATGAGACGATACCAGCCAGCAGTGCTCCAAGTCCATCACGAAGTCGGCTACCTATTACCGAGGCGACAGAAAAACCCAGGGTCCGTGGTGGTGGGTAAAACTCAGCGGGTAATATAAAAACATGTATATATCAATATCACATGTATTTAGATAGAAAAATCTAAATTTATATATCAGGTAACACTAGCATGATAACATATCCATGTATATACCTTCTAACCAAAGTCCAATATAAAATGCAGACATACCTGAACATCTGCTACGCTACACCTATCTAACCTGAGCACATATCCACAATATATACATATACAGGAAGTCTGCTCTAAACCATATAACGACATAAATATAGGTCAAAGAATCCAATAGACAATCCAACAACTATATAGGTATCCTACACGATCGTATAAGCAATGCGGGTAGCATGTATAAAGATGATGTACAACCAAATGCAACAAGCATAGTACAATCAAATGCAGCATCACAATAAGCATATATATATAGACAACATCTATATATGTATACCAATCACAATCATCCATATATATATATACATGCATATATGTATATATATGACAATATGCAAAAATGCCATAAGTCGGCAATGCAGCATGCATGGTTATGTCGACTCACCCTAAAGCTACCACAACCCCAGTGTGGCCTCGGTGGCTCGAGCATGACAACTGTCCCAACTCAACACCAACTACTACTCTCGAGTGGCCGAGTGGTCAGTATGATCAGTAGCATATAAGCGTGAAGAGCAAGCTACATGATAGGGGTCCCTGCTGTTGGCCACTCCGACAGTCACTACCCATGAGTGGTCGAGTGCCACACACGTAGGACTACGTCATGCAAATCCCACTACCACCGTCTATAGTGATAGAGTACAGTACCATAATGATCTTCCCTCACACCGATTACCCCTCTTTTGAGTAACTGTGGAGGCAGGATGACTGGTGACCCTCTCAACCACAAGAGATACCACGTCGCCAGCGTGTATGCAAATGACATGAATGCAATATCTCACATATAGACATCCACCATAGACTCTCTATTCTATAGAAAGTCATACTAATTAGATCAACGCAATCTCTATCCTACAGAGAGTCGTACTCAACTGATCATAACACTCTCTATCCTATAGAGAGTTATACCAATCTAATCGACTTACTCTCTATCCTGTAGAGAGTCATACTCAAACTGATTATATCAAGCTAGGAACATTGGTCCGTAGCGACACACTAAGTACCATTCACCTAACCATTTACACAATACATGGTCGGTGGTAAACATGCAACCTAAGGGTACTAGAATTAACCCTAGGTTCAAGACATTATCTACCCACGGATGACCTTTTTACCCAATTTTACAGTCAGGTTATCATCCGGACTTTACTATTTGCACTTAACTAAACAAATTCTAGGTTACTTACATCACCTATATATATAACTCCTAATCATGATAAAATCAAACATAATAGCAGTAATGGAGTTAATAGCCAACGGTAAAGTATCAAGCACAAGAGTAAATAAGAACAGAGTCAAGGTAACATGATCATATAAGATGATCATGCATCTAAATCTGTATGCATTAAAACTACCTGACCAGGGTAGGAATTACCCACCCGATATGTAACTGTGCTGATTGTATTCGCGTCCGAGAACTCTGCCTCAAATCAACGTCCTCACACTGATTCCACCTCAACCACTTCTTAATCTACTTAAGGAGTACAGTCCCAATTTAATCTAAATAAATCAAACATCACCACACAATGAACAGGTACTGTCATCACTATGTAATTATAGCAAATCCAGATCAGTTTACTAAAAAAAACTGCTACACAACCATGAACAACAAAGTCTATACTTACCTCGCGTCGTTTCACTTTCCTCACAAAGAATCCAGAAGTAAATCCAGTGTTAAAACCTGTAGTCACATACAATTCATCACCCACCTTATACTGATCAAAAATCTTAACTACACAATTCACCTTTGCCCATCATGCATCTCCAACCAATCCATAGATCCATCAAACCACTTATCAATGTTATGCCTTCATAAATATTGAGATTCAGACTTACCCAAACTCGTTTCATTCCTCCACATCTTCTTCATCGGCTTAAGGAAATCCAATCTATATCAAACAATTGGACTTAAGCAACATCCAATTCCAATAGATCTCTACAGATATATCAATCTTAATTCATCAATTGTATAACCAAACGACCACATAAAAATCCTTACCTAGCTTAGCATTCGTTGAAAACAGCCAAGGAAATTCATCGGAGCTTGCTGCAAAATATCCAACTCCTCTTGCCTTGGCGATTAATGCTCATAGCCAGTGGTCGGTGAGTGAAGTGTGGCGACGGCGATGATACGGTACAGTGATGGCATCACCAAACCGAGCTCACACTAAGAGAATTAAACAATTGATCAAGATCTGCGATATCGGTGAGAAACTCTACATAGAACGATGCTCGCGGAACGTCGAGCTACGAGGCGGAAAAGCGACTAGCGGTCGACTCACCGATGTGAGCGGCGGTGATCGAATCTCGCCCATGGCTCAAGGGTTTCGAATGCAGAGTGGTGGAGTTGCAACTATTTTGGGCGGCGTCACTGGCTGTTGTCGGTAGAACGGAGGGGCCGGAAGAGATGTGGCGGCCGTGGCATGCTTTCCATGAGCGGAAAACAAAAAGGGGTAGCAAAAAGTGGGCAGGAGGCAGAGTCTGGCTGTGTGACGGTGGGCGATAGGGCTACTCCTCAGTGGCGTGTACAGCGAGCGGCGACAAAATAAAAAGGCGGCCCTAGGGCGGCGGCAGCGAGCAAAGGGCGGAGATCTGGTGGAGATCGGCACTGTCGATAGCTCTCTCTTGTGGCAGACGAGTGGTGCAGCAAGCGGTGCGGTGACAGTGAGCACGGGCATGAGGGAAGGAGACGCGATCGGGAGAGGGATCGAGCTCTGGTCGCTCCGAAGACGAAGAGGAGAGGTCGCGCTCGACTGTGGGCGGCGAGGAGGCGGCCATGGGCAGCGGCAACGAGTTCGAGCCAGAGATTGTTGGATCAACACCGGCGGTAGCAGCTCTTCCTCTCGCAGTGGTGGCGAGTCGAGTTCAGGTGGCGTCGGCACCCACTACTGTTGGATCGGCAGAGACGAAGAGGCGACGACGAAGAAACAAAACAGGGGGAAGGAGAGTCGGGATCGGGAATTGGAAGAGAAAGAAACGCTCATGATAAAGCTGATGAGAAACTGCAGAAACGGTTCACGGAGAGGAAATGGGTTATGTGGATCGGGTTCGAGATTTAACCCGGTTCCTATTAACCCATTAATCTTAGTGTTATATTAATAAACCCCATTAACCCCTAGATTAAGATTTAAACTCATTTTAAATCCTATAAAATTTCTAAACACTCCTAAAAAATTCCATAAGTTAACTTCTTAATTAGCAAGGAATATTTTTTTTCCCGGTATTTTACATTCTCCTCCTCTAATAAAAGTTTGGTCCCCAAATTTTGTACTTACATTCAAAAATTACTTCAAGCAAGTTTCTGAAAGGACTGCATACATTCCTCAAGTGAAAAGATGAGGGTATCGAGCTCGGATAGTCTCATCCAACTCCCACATAGCCTTCTCATTGGTATGATGTTGTCATCCAACCCTTACAAGTCAGATGGTTTTCGTCTCACTACTATCGCTCCTTGCGACCAAAAATTCGCACCGGAATCTCCTCATAGGTCGCGTTAGACTGAGGTAGAATCGGAACCCCTAATAACTCATCCGATGACGTGCACCAACTCTACATCATGTTGGATACTCTGTGGCCCCCAACAGCTGTCATTCCCCGACTTCCTCCCAGTACACAGGAGATCTACAGGGTCTACCGTATTGGGCCTCAGAAGAAGTCATTTGAATGGATGAGGGATAACTATTTTTATAGCCAAATTCCACTAAAGGAAAGTAATTCTCCCAACTACCTCCATAATCCATGACACAGGATCTAAATAGATCCTCCAATGTCTGAATGGTATGCTCCGACTGTCTTTCTGTCTGCGGATAAAATGTTATACTGAGCCGAAACTCTATGCCCATAGCTTGCTGCTGACTCTGCCAAAATCGTGAGGTAAATCGTGGGTCTCTATCAGATATAGTACTCAAAAGTACTCCATGCAATCTAATAATCTCTCGGTAGTACAACTCTACCAGACGATCCAACAAGTCCATTCCATGAATAGACAGAAAGTAAGCTGATTTGGTTAGTTGATCCACGATTACCCAAATCGCATCATGCCTTTTTTGGGTTCTAGGCAATCCCATAACGAAATCCATAGTGATATGCTCCCACTTCTATTCCGGAATCAAAATTTCTTGGAGCAATCCAGCGAGTTTCTGATGTTCAACCTTCACCAACTGGTATACTAAATACCCAGCAACAAAGTCTACGATATCTCTCTTCATACCGTTCCCACCAGTATAATTGTTTCAACTCTCGGTACATCCGAGTACTATTAGGATGACCAGTAAATCTCTAATGATATGCTTCCTATAGCGACTCTTCCTTGACTGGACACGTGTCCGGAACACACTATCCTTATCATAGATGGGGAATTATCTTCTCAAAAGATAAGTCCATCAACCATTCAAAATCCACTCTACCACACACTCTGTAAGCACATGGAAGACTATAGTGATCAATCTCCTTTGTTGCAATTGTTGCAACTGTTCGCACTCCAGCAACTCCATTGTAGCTACCCAGTAGCTTGTTAAATTCAATGAGCACTTCTGCTCCATACAACTACAAATCCAGATAATAACTACTAAAGTCACGTCATGTATATGACAGTCTATCTCGTAGTCTCTTAACTGACGTAGGCATAAGATATGCCTCATTCAACTACATCGAAATCGTTTCGATCCCTGAAATGATGCATTTGTGTACATCATCCTTTTATCCACTCCAGAAGGATTACCTAATACTCGTGTAAAAGTTAACCATCGTCTAGGTCTTGCAACTGGTGTCACCAGCTTTCGACTAAATGATTTCCATCATCACCTTTGTCAAACAAGTCCGTGGTATAGTATTGCCAAGCATTCTATCCACATCTACGGAATTAACCAAAACATACAAGGAGAACCACCATCTACGGTGGTCGAGTGTGCAACTCCAACTACCACAATCAACAGTGGCCAGGTTATGTACTCCAACAATCACAAACTGATCCAATCGTGTCCAAGATACACGATTCTCAAATCCAGTGGCGACTAAATCGTTAATTAGTCTAACAACTTAATCATAACTCATAAAATTCATACTAAGTATGAAATTGTCGTCTTTACACACTTGCATCCTCTTTACTCTTCACTGATGATATATTAATCATCACAACGACAATGATAATTGTATGACACCATGTCACTACAATATCAATACTCCAGTCGTAAATCAACTCTAGAGTATTGATGTATTATTTTTCGCAAGTGCACGGTTGTCGTCAAGTAATAAAAATATCGATCCCACAGGGATGGAACAATTACCGAATGATCGTGATACCAAGTTATCTAGTAAATCAATTTATGGTTTAAGCAAAGAAACTGAGCAGTCAATAACAATGAATGAGAAGAACGAGCTAAAAGTCGATAGTTGAGGAGAATCTCAGGATATGGGTTTCACCACGTCGATGATTTATAAGGTGATTTAATTCTTTCCTACCCCTATTAGAGTTTGTTTTGATGGAACCTATCCTAAGGTAAATCAACGGCCCCTTTCGAGGTCTACGCTAACTGTACCTATCAAACTCAATTTACCTGTCACGGTGTTCGAGCATAGGGGATCATAATCAGCTAAGGGGACCTGTCACGAGACCCCCGCAAACCTCCCTATTCTTACCTCTGTTACTAGGTAGAAACTGGATTTGATAGATCCATTAAGTCCATAAGAGTTCCTCTAGAGTCAAATTTCCTTTTTCACGGTAGGTTTGCACACGGGACCATAATCAGCTAAGGGGACCTGTCACGAGACCCCCGCAAGCCCTCGTAGATACACTACCGCTACTTGACAGGAGTTTATCCCTAGTTGGTTCGGGGTTTCGGGAACTTGGGTTCACTGTTAGGTACTTCCCCTTAGCTCCTTAGGTTTGTCAATAAGAATCCAACGAAAACCAAATCAACACAAACAATAATTTAAGTAGTATAGATTATATCATCATCGTAAATCGTCAAAGGGCTACTCCCCCATCCTAAGATTATAGGACACTACTCCATAATCTGACAAGAATTGCTAGAGAAAGAAATTACGATACTGGTCGCCATCTGCGTTCCTCCGTCGTCGACTCCTTCGCCGTCTTCTGTCGTCCTTTATGACCACCCGTCGTCCCCCCTCCTCCCTTTAGGGTTAGAATATCTTCTCTTTTATAGCCTTGCCTCCTCTTCAATTTAAGGCAATAGATTCCCTTTTAATTGAGACGAAGATCCTGATTGCTCGCAGAAAAGGAAGGTCAAATCGTGCCAACATGCCCATGCCATGAGGGCACCGCGTGTCGCGTTTCTCCAGGCGTGTTACGGTTTGAATCTGGGCATGTCGCGGCTGCACTAGGCGTGTTGGTCACCGGAATCACCGACACGGACGTGTTGCGCTTTGAACTCGGCGTGTTGTCCGGCTCTCATGACACAGCGTCGATTCCCAACACGCCTGTGTTGTTTTGATACGCCTTCTTCTTCGCCTAACACAAAAACACCAAAAGCGCTCTTTTTTTTTTCCATATGCCACTTAACAATCGTGATAAAATACATGCCTAGGATATGAAATGAGATAAAATGCACATATATAAAGTAGTGAAAACATAGCATGATTTACCCACATCAAAATCCCCTAGTCTTAAACTTTTGCTTGTCCTCAAGCAAAGAAAACTCAAAAGACAACTTATTTGTGAGGATACTAGGCATCATCTAGGGGTATACAGTCTGATCTTAATCTTTTCAAATCATTCCTAGTTGCCAAGTTTGAAAGATCCCTATATAGTGCACGTGAAAAGTTGGACTAAAGTCATTGGACACCAATCCGGACTTGACATCCCTTCTATCGTAGAGCATTCTTATTTTCGGCATAGAGGCACTTACCTGCCTTACTGCATGGATCATCCTTACCTATCATCAAAAGGTCTCAAAGGAGCACTTTCTAAGAAGAGAGAAGGAAAGGAATTATAGAGAGCATTTCCCCAGTAACTAGTTAGTCTCAAAGGGGCACCTTTTAGGTGTTTCCCCAGTAACTACTTGGTCTCAAAGGGGTGCTTGAAAAATGAAGGAAAGGGATTATAGAGAGTATTTCCCCAGTAACTAGTTAGTCTCAAAGGGGCACCTTTTAGGTGTTTCCCCAGTAACCACTTGGTCTCAAAGGGGTGCTTGAAAACAATTCCAGTCTTTCTTTCTTTCTTTTTTTTTTTTTTTTTTTTTTTTTTTTTTGAAACCAAAACTTCCAGGGAAAGTGTTTCTCCAGTAACCAAGTTGCGCAGGCAAGTCTCCAATGGAAAATTGAGTACTCGTCCGATATGGGGGATTTAAATCTTTTCTTTGGATACCTCAGACCTATAGACCGTGTTAGAAGTGAAATAGGGTTCTTATCAAATAGGCAAAAAGGAACATCATGATCTGACCAATATTCAGTTGCATTACGCTAGATGATATATAAAAAATGCAATGTTATGATATATGAAAAGATGCAAACAAAAATAGCACTAACCAAACTAAAAATCTAAGTTGAGACAGAATAGTAAAGTAAAGGATGTGCATCGAAACTCACAAAATTGCTCAAGGTGGTCATAGGCGTGTTCCGTCGGCCCGAGCGTCTGCATAGTCGCCCCAGCGTGCACAGGTTGAGAAGTGTGCGACACGGCGTGCTTATCAACGCCGACTGCATGTTGTCTTGGGCAACCTCAACACGCCATGTGTCGTTGGCATGCGGTCATTAATCAATTTGGAAACAAATAAAATAAAAATAAAATGACAAAAAAAATGAAAATAGCTTGGGTTGCCTCCCAAGAAGCGCTTGTTTAAGGTCGTTAGCTTGACCCCTTAATTACTCCCTAGTTTTGGGGATATGGCTCGAGGGGTATGCTCTGCCCCTCCTTCTCTTCGTTCTTCTTGGTATTAGGTTGGGGGCGGAAATCTCCGGCTCTGTATCCTCAAAATCCCCTTCGAGCTTATTAAGATAAGTTTGTTACGTGCTCCTTCTAGTTCTTTTTATTTGAAAGCATCAATCCTACAACAAACATAAAAAACAGAAGGTTGTTTAACAGCTTTTGAAAGGTCGAATTCAATTTTGTCATTTCCAAATGCAAGTGAGAGTTTATGGTTCTTGACGTCTATCATTGCCCCTGCAGTAGCCAAGAAAGGTCTCCCCAAAATGAGTGGAATACATGGGTCTTCATCCATATCTAGCACTACAAAATCTGGCAGAATACTAAAATTTCCCACCCACCGGGTACATCTTCTAAGATTCCCAAAGGATATCTAATGGAGCGATCGGCTAAGCTATGAGGCCATAGTAGTTAGTTTCATTTCTCCCAAATCCAATTTCTTGCATATGGAAAGAGGTATCAGATTTACACTGGCACCCAAATCGCAAAAAGCCTTATCAAAATTTGAGTTATTAATTATGCAAGGGATAGAAAAACTACCCGGATCATTCAGTTTGGGAGATACCATGTTCTTAATTAAAGCACTGCACTCCTCAGTAAGAGCCACTGTTACATGCTCCTCGACTTTTCTTTTATTGGTTAAGATATCCTTCAAGAACTTGGAGTATGTAGGCATTTGTTGAAGAGCTTCTATAAAAGGTATATTGATATATAGCTTCCTAATTACCTCAAGGAACTTACCAAATTGTTCATCCAATTTTTCCTTAATCAGCCTTTGAGGGAACGGGATAGGGGGCTTATATGTTCTTGGTTCCCTATTCGACACGCCTGTGTTGTTTGGCACAGCCTGGGCGTGTTGTCTGCTGGAATGACCCGACACGGGTGTGTCGGCTGACACGCGCTCGTGGGCCTCAGGCGTGTTGAACAACACGCCCTGGGTCAGGGTGTGTCGGTTCCCTTTGCTGTTCAACCCAGGCGTGCTGCTGTCTTCTTCCAACTCCGACACGCTCGTGTCAGAGGCTGCTTGTTTAGCTCTGTCTCCTTCTAAAATCCTTCCACTTCTCAAACTTATAGAATTACAATGCTCGGCTGGGTTTACTTCTGAATTTCCAGGAAATCTGCCGGGCATCCTTGATGCTGAGCTGGCAATTTGGGAAATTTGATTTTCCAGCATTCTTGTGTGATTGGTCAAATTATCAACCTTGCTTCCCAATTGCTTGATTGCCTCGGTATTATTTTGATGTTGCCTATTTGATTCTACAATATGCTGCCGAAATTCATCATTTATCTTCCCCTGACACGTGATAAAATTTTCCATCATCTTTTCTAAGCTCGACTTGGGTCCTGGCTGAAATCCCGAAGGTGCTCCAAAATTGTTCGTCGGAAGAATTTTGATGGGCTCTATATGAAAAGTTGGGATGATTTCTCCAACCGGATTATGCGTGTTTGAGTAAGGGTTGCCACCATTAGGCTTCGATTAAAATTATTCAACGCATCAACTTGCTCAATCCCACTTCCGATGATGGGCGTGTAGGATTTGGGATTCATCGCTCGTGTCTGTTACACCAAAGATCTCGCAAGTGACATTAGATGAGTTCTGGTGATACATTAAAATGTTCGAGCTTTTGAGTTAATGCATCGACTTTTGCACCGAGTAGATCAATGGTACTTACCTCAAACTTACAGCATTTTAGTTTGATATCCTCGCTCAGAGCCCATTGGTGAGAATTCATTGCCACATTCTCGATGATCTCAAAAGCTTCATCCAATGTTTTGTTCATAAGAGCTCCTCCTGCAGTAATCAAGAGAAACCTTAGTAGCATACGAGATTCCATTGTAGAAAGTATGAACAATGAGCCACTTCTCCGACCCATGATGAGGGCATTCTTTGTAGTAATCCCTTAAATCTGTCGAGCTTCAAATAATGTTTCTCCATCCTTTTACAAAATTAGTGATTTGATGGTGAAGACTACAGATTTCTTTGGGTGGAAAATACTTGTCTAAAAATCTTTGCTCCGGTGATCCTGTAGTTATACAATCTGCTTGAAGAGAGTGTAGCCAAGCTCGCTTTGTCCGCAATGAGAAAGGAAACAAGCACAATCTAATAGCATCTGAGGCTCCATTCAGTTTAAAGTCTCAAAATTCCAAAAATACTTCCAAGTGCAGATTTGGATCTTGATGAGGTGCTCCTCCTAATTGATCTTTGTTGGACCATAGATAGTAGCGCCGGTTTTAATTCGAAATTGTTTGCTTCAATAGGGGTCTTCTAATACTCGATCTCAATCCCCTTGTACTAGGTGCTGCATAATCCCTTAAAGGTTTATTTTTCGCTTATTGTATGGAGGTCGATTGTTTTCTGAGGTTCTTTGAAATCGTCTTCTAGCAAGGAAAGTTCTCTCTATCTCAGGATCAATATCGAGAATTTCCCTATTAAGTCTGTGCATGCAACAACAAGAGAGGCTCCCAAAATAAGAATTCAGAATAGATATAAAAGAAAAATAGGAACAATCAATATTCAGAACAAGAATTCAGAACAGAAATCTAGATTAACTAAATCACGCTCAATTAAATATTGAGTGCCAATCCCCGGCAACGGTGCCAAAAACTTGATGTATTATTTTCCGCAAGTGCACGGTTGTCGTCAAGTAATAAAAATATCGATCCCACAGGGATTGGAACAATTACCGAATGATCGTGATACCAAGTTATCTAGTAAATCAATTTATGGTTTAAGCAAAGAAACTGAGCAGTCAATAACAATGAATGAGAAGAACGAGCTAAAAGTCGATAGTTGAGGAGAATCTCAGGATATGGGTTTCACCACGTCGATGATTTATAAGGTGATTTAATTCTTTCCTACCCCTATTAGAGTTTGTTTTGATGGAACCTATCCTAAGGTAAATCAACGACCCCTTTCGAGGTCTACGCTAACTGTACCTATCAAACTCAATTTACCTGTCACGGTGTTCGAGCATAGGGGATCATAATCAGCTAAGGGGACCTGTCACGAGACCCCCGCAAACCTCCCTATTCTTACCTCTGTTACTAGGTAGAAACTGGATTTGATAGATCCATTAAGTCCATAAGAGTTCCTCTAGAGTCAAATTTCCTTTTTCACGGTAGGTTTGCACAGGACCATAATCACTAAGGGGACTATCACGAGACCCAAGAAGCCCTCGTAGATACACTACCGCTACTTGACAGAGTTTATCCCTATTTGGTTCGGTGTTTCGTTAACTTGGGTTCACTGTTAGGTACTTCCCCTTAGCTCCTTAGGTTTGTCAATAAGAATCCAACGAAAACCAAATCAACACAAACAATAATTTAAGTAGTATAGATTATATCATCATCGTAAATCGTCAAAGGGCTACTCCCCCATCCTAAGATTATAGGACACTACTCCATAATCTGACAAGAATTGCTAGAGAAAGAAATTACCATACTGGTCGCCATCTGCGTTCCTCCGTCGTCGACTCCTTCGCCGTCTTCTGTCGTCCTTTATGACCACCCGTCGTCCCCCCTCCCCTTTTAGGGTTAGAATATCTTCTCTTTTATAGCCTTGCCTCCTCTTCAATTTAAGGCAATAGATTCCCTTTTAATTGAGACGAAGATCCTGATTGCTCGCAGAAAAGGAAGGCTGAAATCAGGCCAACATGCCCATGCCACATGAGGGCACCGGCGTGTCGCGGGTTTCCCACAGGGCGTGTTACGGTTTGAACTGGGGCGTGTCGCGGCTGCACTAGGGCGTGTTGGCTGCTGGAATCACTGACACGGACGTGTTGCGCTTTGAACTCGGGCGTGTTGTCCGCTGGCTCTCATGACACAGGCGTGTCGATTCCCAACACGCCTGTGTTGTTTTGATACGCCCTTCTTCTTCGCCCTGTTAACACAAAAACACCAAAAGCAGTCTCTTTTTTTTTCCATATGCCAAACTTAACTGAATCGTGATAAAATACATGCCTAGGATATGAAATGAGATAAAATGCACATATATAAAGTAGTGAAAACATAGCATGATTTACCCACATCAAGTATACACAGGTGTCATTGGCTGATCTAAATAGATCATTCATCCTCAACGAAGGATATTTACTTTCAACAACTATTGCATTCCATCATTGATAATTGATGCATAATTTCAAAGGTTCATCTCTCTTTCAACAAAGAGTTCCGGATCTTCTCAAGGAGGAATACTGGGATAGATAAATATCCCGTCCAACTTCTCCTATAATCGCAACTCACGTTCTTCTAATTTCTATAGTACTTAACAACACTGATACCAACAAAATTATCACTTATATGAAGTATTCAATATCGACACTATCCTCGAAATCACTCCAATCACCTACTCCACTTGCCTATGCAGCGGCAGGCCTAGGTGTTCATCCAAAACTACATCCGACTACTCTCGGATTATACACACATCTAAGAGACATAATCATACCATAATCTCAACAATTTGACCATCCGTAAGGATATGTCTACAGTAACGATATGTTTATCCAAGTCTAAGGGCATCCCTTAACTTCTTAATTGTTGGTCCTCATCTCACCTGAAGGTAGAGATACCACCGACCCACAAGTCGATGTAATCCATCTTATCCGAACTAATAATGTTCAAGTAAATCCAGTGTTAAAACCTATAGTCACATATAGTTCATCACCCACCTTATACTGATCAAAAATCTTAACTACACAATTCACCTTATGCCCATCATGCATCTCCAACCAATCCATGGATCCATCAAACCACTTATCAATGTTATACATTCATAAATATTCAGATTCAGACTTACCCAAACTCGTTTCATTCCTCCACAGCTTCTTCATCGGCTTAAAGAAATCCAATCTTTATCAAACAATTGGACTTAAGCAACATCCAATTCCAATAGACCTCTACATATATATCAATCTTAATTCATCAATTGTATAACCAAACTACCACATAAAAATCCTTACCTAGCTTATCATTAGTTGAACACAGCCAAGGGAATTCGTCGGAGCTTGCTGCTAAATGCCCAACTCCTCTTGCCTTGGCAATTAATGCTCATAGCCGGTGGTCGGTGAGTGAAGTGTGGCGACGGCGATGATCAGGTACAGTGATGGCATCACCAAACCGAGCTCACACTAAGAGGGGTCGACAATCGATCCAAGCTGCAAATAGTATCGGTGACGGAAACTCTATGTAGAACAGTATAACGGAACCGATCAAGCTACGAGGCAGAAGAAACAACTAGAGGAGGTCGACTCACCAACAGTAGGGCAGCGGCTGATCGAAGCTTGGCTATGGCTCAAGGGCGTCAAATGCAGAGTGGTGGAGTTGCAACTATTTTGGGCGGTGTCACTGGTTGTTGTCGGTAGAATGGAGGGGTTGGAGGAGATGTTACGACCGCGAAGTGTTGTGTGTTAGTGGCAAACAAAAAGGGGTGGCGACAAGAGGCCAGGCGACAGAGTCCGACTGCGTGACAGTGGGCGATAGGGCTACTGCCCGGTGGCGCGCACAGCGAGCGGCGGCAAAACAAAAGGCAGCCCTAGGGCGGCGATAGTGAGCACGGGGTGGAGATCGGCATCGGTAACAACTCTCTCTCGCGACCGACGAGTGGTGCGGCAAGCGACACGGTGACGACGAGCGCGGGCATGAGGGAAGGAGACGTGATTGGGAGAGGGATCAAGCTCTGGTCGCTCCGAAGACGAAGAGGAGAGGTCGCGCGTGACTGTGGACAGCAAGCGGCGATAAGGAGGCGGCCATGGGCAGCGGCAACGAGTTCGGGTCGAAGATCGCTGGATCAACACCGGCGGCGACAGCTCTTCCTCTCACAGCAAGTCGAGTTCAGGTGGCGTCGGCACCCACTGTTGTTGGATCGGCAGAGACGAAGAGGCGACAACAAAGAAATGAAACAGCGGGAAGGAGAGTTGAGATCGGGAATTGGAAGAGAAAGAAACGCTCGTGATAAAGCCGATGAGAAACTGCAGAAATGGTTCATGGAGAAGAAATGGGTTATGCAGATGGGGTGGGAGATTTAACCCGGTTCCTATTAACCCATTAATCTTAGGGTTATATTAATAAACCCCATTAACCCCTAGATTAGGATTTAAACACATTTTAAATCGTGTAAAATTTCTAAAAACTCATGAAAAATTCCATAAGTTAATTTCTTAATTAGCAAGGAATATTTTTTTTTGATATTTTACAATAAATATGCAAAAAATGATCATGATATTCTTATTTCAAAAATAAAGATGTTCATACAAAAGAAAGACTTATCAGTATACATCCCAATAATCTCCCACTTATACTAAAAGTCTATGCTATCCTCATATTGCCATACATCTGATTCCCATTCCCTCCACATGTCTATCAAAAGCTCTCGCTGGAAGGGCCTTAGTGAAAGGATCTTCCAGGTTATCCTCTAATGAAATCTTGGCTACAACAACTTCTCCTCGCTTTATGATTTCTCATATCAGGTGGTACTTGTGCTCTATGTGTTTACTTGCCATATGGGCTCAAGGTTCCTTCGAGTTTGCAACTACACCACTGTTATCACAATAAATTTTGATAGTTCTGGGCAAACCAAAAATCACATCCAAGTCCATCAAGAAGTTCCTAAGCCATACAACTTCTTTGGCCGCCTCAGAGGCTACCACATACTCAGCTTCCATGGTAGAGTCCGCCACACATTTCTTCTTGACACTCCTCCATAAAATAGCTCCACCTCCCAAAGTAAATACAAAACCTGAGGTAGACTTACTGTTATACCTATCTGATTGGAAGTCAGAATCTGTGTAACCCACAGAGAGTAATTGATCTGCCTGGTATACCAGCATATAATCCCTAGTCCTTATCTAGCACTTCAATATATTCTTTACCGCAGTTCAATGTCCCTGACCTGGATTACTCTGATATCTGCTAACCATGCCCATAGCAAAGCATATATTCGATCTCGTATATAGCATAACATACATGAGACTTCCTACTGCCAAAGCATAAGGAACTGCCTTCATATCCTCTATCTCCTTTGATGTTCTAGGACACATCTCTTTAGATAAAGGAACTCCATGGCTAAAAGGTAGAAAATCTTTCTTGGAGTTCTGCATGTTAAAACGAGCCAAAATAGTGTCTATGTATGAAGCTTGAGATAAGCACAACATCCTTTTCCTGCGATCCCTTATAACCTTGATCCTAAGGATGTGTCCCACTTCTCCCAAGTCCTTCATATCAAACTGTTTGGACAACCATACCCTTACGTCTGATAACACCTTGACATTGTTACCAATTAACAAAATGTCATCTACGTATAGTATAAGAAATACCACTATGTTTCCGTCACATCTCTTGTATACACAAGACTCATCCGAACTTTGAATAAATCCATAAGACTCGATTACCTCATCAAAGTGGATGTTCCAAGATCTCGAAGCTTGATTTAATCCATAAATGGACTGATTAAGCTTGCACACAAGATGCTCTTTGCCCTTTGCAATGAATCCCTCTGGTTGCTCCATATAGAAGTTTTCCTCAAGATTTCCATTAAGGAAAGATGTCTTGACATCCATCTGCCACACCTCATAATTCATATGAGCAGCAATACATAAGAGAATCAAGATAGACTTAAGCATGGCTACTGGCGTAAAGGTCTCCTCATAATCGATACCCTCTTTCTGAGTATTCCCTTTCGCAACAAGCCTTGCTTTGAAGGTCTCAACCTTCCCATCTATTCCTCTCTTTCTTTTGTAGATTCATTTGCATCCAATGGTTTTTACACCATTGGGTAGTTCTACTAGCTCCCAGACCTGATATGAATCCATAGATTCTATCTCATAATTCATCGAACTTTGCCAAGATACCGCATCTTTATCTTGGATTGCCTCATCATATGTCCAGGGATTAGGTTCATGTTCGCTAGGGACCAAATCAGAAGATTCTCCCAAGAACATAAATCTATCAGGCTATCTAATAACCCTCCCACTACAACGAGGTATCACCTGTGTATCCTCTGTGACACGTGGTACAGTCACTTTTGGTATATCCTCTTGTACCGGTGGTACTGAAGTAGTGACTTCCCCTCTCAATTCCTCCAGAACAATCTTACTCATGGGCTTGTTGTTCATCACATAGTCTTCCTCTAAAAATATGGCATTCGTGCTAACGATCACCCTCTGATCTCTTGAACTATAGAACAAACTACCTTTCATTCCTCTAGGATAGCTTACGAACATGCGCACTTCTGTACGAGGTTCTAACTTACCAGCATCTACCTTCGGCACATGTGTTGAACTCCCCCAAATCTGAATATGTCTCAGACTAGGCTTTCGCCCAGTCCACAATTCTATGGGAGTAGAAGGCACTTATTTAGATGGTACCAAGTTCAGAATATACACTGTCATATCCAGAGCATACCCACAGAACGAATTTGGCAACTCAGAATAACTCATCATCGATCTAAACATCTCTATAAGAGTCATATTTCTTCGCTCCGCTACACCATTCTTTTGGGGTGTGCCAGGTACAGACAATTGGGATTGAATCCCAGCCTCTGATAAGTAATCCCTAAACTCTTCTAAGAGGTACTCACGACCACGATCAGATCGTAATGTCTTGATGTTTCTCCACATCAGCCTTGAATTCTTTGATCCTGTCAAAACATTCTGACTTGCGGCGCATCAAGTAAATATATCCATATCTTGAATAATCATCTATAAAAGAGACGAAATATTCAAAACCACCTCTAGCTTGGATAGATATAGGACCACACAAATCAGAATAAACCAATTCCAACATATCATTGGCTCTATATGTTGGGATGTATACTGAAAAATCTATCTTTTGTATGAACATCTTTATTTTGAAAAAAGAATCACATGATAATTGTTTGCATATTTATGGTTATGCATATCGTCTAATACATTACATTGTAGATAACATGGTGTGTAGTGTCACACGGCAGATCATGTTATCGGCTCCTTGTAAAGTATAAGTAAAGGCTCACAACCGAGATGACTTTGGACAAACCATTGGAATGGTTGTAGTGTGATTTGGTATTGGTTTGTCTTGACCATAGAATCACACTAGTACACTTTGTGTGTATTGAGCAGGACCGACTTAGAGGTGATTCGATTTATTGCTGACTATATAATCGAATCGGACCAAATATATTATATTGTACATGCTCTTAATCCTGATATAATAACGGGCACATATACTTAATATTCATTTCTTTGATTTACCAATGGGAGAGATTTATAGATTAAATCGATAGGCTCGGTAAGTTGGGAAATTATATTATTTATATGGTGTGTCATTGATTATAGGAGGAAACCATGTCCTATATATTAGGATGATGATGTCCCCTTGAGGAGCTCATAAGGTTCATCATGTAAACCCTGCAGGTGGACTTGGTCCAGCATGATGATAAGGATGAGTGGTACTACTCATGGAGTTAGATGTTGATTAATTAATTGTCAGTAAATTAATTAATCGACAGACATTCGAGATCTTAAACACGGGGAGAAAAATTTACAAATAATATATGGAGCCCATATTAACTTATGGGGGTTGGTGAGGTAGATCAATGATAATCCTTTAGTCGATTGGATTATCATTAATGGATTAGACTTTATGTGGGCTTGATCCATTGGGTGGCCAAGATCCAACTCCTCCTCATGGTCCCTATTGTAGCCTATTAAAACCTCATGAAGCCTAGATCTAATGGTATAAAACAAAACTCTAGATCCAATGGTAGAGATTAAATCTCTAGATCCGACGATTGAGATTAATTCTCTAGATCCTACGGTTGAGATTAAATCCCTAGAATCGAAGGTGAAGATTAAAGGAAGGCTTGAGCCCAACTCTATAAAAGGAGGCGTAGGGCTTGGATGGTAAGCAATCAAGGGAGGGGCTAGGGTTTTGGGCGGCAAGGAGCAAGGGGTGTTCGGCGGCCTCAATTAAGGAAAGTATTTCTTTTCTCTTCTTCTTCTTGTTGTTGGCCGGCGCCCAAGACTTTCTTCTCTTCTCCTTGGCTGGAGTTTAAGCTCTTCTTTCTCTTCTCTTTGGCCGGTGGAAACAAGGGTTAGGGTAATTCCTTGGAGCTCTTGGCCGGCGCCCACTTCCTCACCTCTTCTTCTTGTTGGCTGGCGGCAAGCATCATGTTGGTGCTTGGTGGTTGGCTAAAGGAAGGAGGAGAGTTTTGTTTATATACTTTTTCTTGTTCAGAGCGTGCAAGGAAGGAAGATTGGTGATCTAGGAGCTTCCACTTTTGGAAGATGGTCGCCCACACGACGTCCAAAAGGAGGAATGACATACAATAGAAGATCGAGAGGTATAACGTTTGTTTATATTCTTTTGTAACATTTCTATAATTGTTTTTCAATAATATACATGTTGTATGATCTATTTTTATGGCTAAATTAACTTGGACCCTGAATACAAACACAAAAACCGACGATCCATACATCGTCTATTCCGCGACTAATCGTAGAATAGAGGTTGGTTTCTTGAACAACAAGTTTGATCAAGTGACCACTCTAATCGAATAGCACAATGATGAAATGGTAGCTTGGGTAATCCCTCTTGTCAAGGATAAATTTTTTTATCCGGGGACGTAGAAGGGATCGCCATGAACAAGCGACTGAGTTGAAGTGGGAAGTGAAGTTTCCTACCTTCAAGTGGTATCAGATCCACGATTTCCGGATTTGTGTGTTTAAGATTCGGTTACTTTTATGCACTTTTCATATATTATATGTGTCAGATAATAATAGGATGTGCATAGGTTAACTTTTTGGATGTAGGCATAGGATCCAACTATTATGGCCATATGTGTGTATGTGATTGTATGTGTGTAATTTTATATTTTGTTGAATCCTCGGGGTTGACGAGGCTAGTATTTAATTTTTGTAATTAGATACGATATTGTTTAGCCACTCTTTTTATTTTAGTTTACTTTCAATCTAGTTTTCATGTACACTCCCTCGTGGAGTATAGGATCGATGGATGTAAATTAAAATAGTTTTTAGTCTCAGCTCGGATCTCCGGATGGCTCATACATGGCATATGGAGGAGCGGACGAGATGGCGATACGACGGGAGACATATTGAAGACAAAAGCCATAATAGTTGGAAAATATTTATTTTTCATATTTATTGCTTATTGTTTGAAATGCATGTCGTAGGCTAGAAAATTCCTCAATTTTAAATTACTAAGTGGGAGAGAGATATTTTTATAAATTTCCACGGCCTCCATTATGATTTGACATGTGATGCAAATAAACTTGCGTGTCGGCTCTGAGTGCCTTCCTCCCCATCAGATGAGTTTGTTTGCGGATCACAAGGTCGAATATGGTTATAGAAAATTATTAAGGAGCGTGTGTACTTCCCCATCAGAAGGCACATAACCCGAGATAATTACCTTGGTGCCGAGTAATGGTGAACACTTAGATACAAATATAAGTATACTCCCCATCGGAGTCACTGCATTTATTTGTAGGGTCGAAGAGGAACCTAATTTTACTTGTCAAAAAGTTAGGTTGACAAGATAGTAAAATTAATTGGTAAAACCTCCTCTTACAAATGTAGAATTCGTATATGTCCACACTGTCGTGGCATACGACATTCTCGGTGTTTTGAGGTGTTGGTTGATTTTAAAATTTTATTGTTTGAGGAATCAATAATTTTTTGAAATCTAATGTTTTTGATCTATGTGATTCTTAGGTTTTCTTTCAAAATGACTTTCAACCCGCTTGCTGTGATACTGAAAGAAAATAAACTTACTAGACCCAACTATGTTGATTGGAAGAGGAATCTTGACATTGTCTTAACTGCTGAGGAATAAAAATATGTACTCCTCGAAGAGTGCCCTCCTAAGCCTGTAGATGATTCTAGGGAAAAGGAGAAGGAGAGTTATAAGAAGTGGATCAAGGCCGATGAGATGGCGCGGTGTTACATTTTGGCATCTATGTCAAATGTACTGCAACATCAGGATCAAGTCATGCCCACTGCTTATGACATGATGCTCAATCTCAAAGAGCTTTTTGGACACCAAAATCGGGCTGCCAGGTAGGAAGGCATGAGGAACTTGATGATGACCACCATGATCGAGGGAACACCCATGAGGGATCATGTTCTCAAGATGATGGCTCATTTGAATGAGCTGGAAGTCCTCGGAGCTGAGATCGATGGGGAAACCCAAGTAGATATCATTCTCCAGTCTCTACCTAGGAGTTTTGAGCAGTTTCGCCTGAACTACAACATGAACAAGAGGTTATATTCATTGGTGGAGCTTCTGACAGAACTCCAGGCGGCAGAGGGGCTTTTTCGTCAGAGTGCTCAAGCGCAGCCATGGTTGCCCAAAAGGTTTCTACTTCTAAGCCGAAAGGCAAGAAGAAGAAGAAATAAGCTAGGGAAAAGGCAGTGGGAGGAACTCAGGGAGGAGTGAAGAAGCCAAAAGACAAGTGCTTCACTTGTAAGTAGACTGGACACTGGAAGAAGGACTACCCCAACCAGAAGCAAAACAAAGGTATATCTTTTGGTCTAGTCGTTGAAACATATTTAGCAGTGTTATCTACCGGCACCTGGTGTGTAGATACGGGAGCCACTGATCATGTATGCAATACTTTGTAGGGGTCCCAGGAAACCAGACGACTGGCTAAGGGGGAGATTACCATATACTTGGGAGATGCCACGAAGGTGGCGGCTGTTGCAGTGGGAGATGTTTATCTATCTTTTGAGAAAAATAAAGTTTTGGTTCTTAAGAATTGCCTTTATATACCTTTATTTAGAAAGAATTTAATTTTAATTTCTAAATTATTTATGGTTGGATATTCTATTTCTTTTGATGACAGAGTTGTTATAAAAAGGAATATGGAGATTATCTATTCGGGTGCATTGATAGGAAATTTATACACACTTGAACCAAAACCTCCCACGATGCAAATAGAAGTTAATAACACATCTTCTAATTCCAATAAGAGAAAAGAACCTTCGAAGATGAACCAAACATATCTTTGGCATCTTAGGCTTGGTCATATTAACCTAAGCAGAATTCAAAGATTGATAGCCGATGGACCTCTGGGTTCATTAGTGGTGGAAGATTTCCCAACCTGCGAATCTTGCTTGGAGGGTAAAATGATCAAGAGGCCTTTTAAGGCCAAGGGGTATAGAGCCAATGATGTGTTGAAATTGGTTCATTCTGATTTGTGTGGTCCTATATCTATCCAGGCTAGAGGTGGCTATGAGTATTTTGTCTCCTTTATAGACGATTATTCGAGATATGGATACATTTACATGATGCGCCGCAAGTCTGAATGCTTTGACAAGTTCAAAGAATAAAAGGCTGATGTGGAGAAACGTCAAGGTAAAAGGATCAAGACACTACGATCTGATCATGGTGGTGAGTACCTCTTGGGAGATTTTAGGAATTACTTATCAGAGGTTGGGATTCAATCCCATTTGTCTGCACTTGGCACACCCCAACAGAATGGTGTAGCAGAGCGATGAAATTAGACTTTTATGGAGATGGTTAGATCGATGATGAGTTATTCTGAGTTGCCAGATTCGTTCTGGGGATATGCTCTAGATACGGCAGTGTATATTCTGAACTTGGTACCATCTAAATCAGTACCTTCTACTCCCACAAAATTATGGACTGGGCAAAAGCCTAGTCTGAGACATATTCGAATTTGGGGGAGTCCAGCACATGTGCTGAAGGCAGATACTGGAAAGTTGGAACCTCGTATAGAAGTACGCATGTCCGTTGGCTATCCTAGAGGAACGAAAGGAGGTTTGTTTTATAGTCCTAGAGATCAGAGGTTGATCATTAGCATGAATGCTAGATTTCTAGAGGAAGACTATGTAATGAACCACAATCCCATGAGTAAGATTGTTTTAGAGGAATTAAAAGAGGAAGTCACTTCTTCAGTACCACCGGTACAAGAGGATATACCACAAGTCACTGCACCGCGTGTCACAGAGGATACACAGGTGATACCTCGTCGTAGTGGGAGGGTTGTGAGACAACCTGATAGATTCATGTTCTTGGGAGAATCTTCTGATTTGATCCCTAGCAAACATGAACCTGATCCCTGGACATATGACGAGGCAATCCAAGATAAAGATGCGGTATCTTGGCAAAGTGCAATGAATGCTGAGATTGAATCTATGGATTCAAATTAGGTCTAGGAGCTAGTAGAACCACCCGATGGTGTAAAAACCATTGGTTGCAAGTGGATCTTCAAAAGAAAGAGAGGAATAGATGGGAAGGTTGAGACCTTCAAAGCAAGGCTTGTTGTGAAAGGGTATACTCAGAAAGAGGGTATCGATTATGAGGAGACCTTTTCGTCGGTAGCCATGCTTAAGTCTATCCGGATTCTCTTATGCATTGCTGCTCATATAGATTATGAGGTATGGCTTATGGATGTCAAGACACCTTTCCTTAATGGAAGTCTTGAGGAAAACATCTATATGAAGCAACCAGAAGGATTCATTGCAAAGGGCAAAGAGCATCTTGTGTGTAAGCTTAATCAGTCCATTTATGGATTGAAGTAAGCTTTGAGGTCTTGGAACATCCGCTTTGATGAGGTAATCCAGTCTTATGGATTTATTCAAAGTCCGGATGAGTCTTGTGTATACAAGAGATGTGACGGAAACGTAGTGGTATTTCATGTACTATACGTAGATGACATTTTGTTAATTGGCAACAATGTTAAGGTGTTATCGGATGTAAGGGTATGGTTGTCTAAACAGTTTGATATGAAGGACTTGGGAGAAGTGGGACACATCCTTGGGATCAAGGTTATAAGGGATCTCAGGAAAAAGATGTTGTGCTTATCTCAAGCTTCATACATAGACACCATTATGGATCATTTTAGCATGCAGAACTCCAAGAAGGGTTTTCTACCTTTCAGGCATGGAGTTCCTTTATCTAAGAAGATGTGTCCTAAAACATCTGAGGAGATAGAGGAGATGAAGGCGGTTCCTTATGCTTCGGCAGTAGGAAGCCTCATGTATGCGATGCTATATACAAGACTAGATATCTGCTTTGTCGTGGACAGGGACATTGGACTACAGTAAAGCATATATAGAAGTACTTGAGAAGGACTAGAGATTATATGCTAGTTTACCAGGCAGACCAATTACTCCCTGTGGGTTATACAGATTCCGACTTCCAATCAGACAGGGATAACAGTAAGTCTACCTCAGGTTTTGTGTTTACTTTGGGAGGTGGAACTATTGTATGTAGGAGTGTCAAGTAGAAATGCGTGGCGGATTCCACCATGGAAGCTGAGTATATGGCAGCCTTTGAGGCGGCCAAAGAAGTTGTGTGGCTCAGGAACTTCTTGATGGACTTGGATGTGATTCCTGGTTTGCCCAGAACTATCACAATTTATTATGATAATAGTGGTGCAGTTGTAAACTCGAAGGAACCACTAGCCCATAAGGCAAGTAAACACAAAGAGCGCAAGTACCACCTGATACGTGAAATCATAAAGAGATGAAAAGTTATTGTGGCCAAGATTTCATCGGAGGATAACCTAGCAGATCCTTTCACTAAGGCCCTTCCGACGAGAGCTTTTGATTGGCATGTGGAGGGAATGAGAATCAGATGTATGGCAGTTTGAGGACAACATAGTCTTTTAGTATAAGTGGGAGATTATAGGGATGTATACTGAAAAGTCTATCTTTTGTATGAACATCTTTATTTTGAAATAAGAATCACATGATCATTGTTTGCATATTTATGGTTATGCATATTGTCTAATACATTACATTGTAGATAACATGGTGTGTAGTGTCACACGGCAGATCATGTTATCGGCTCCTTGTAAAGTTTAAGTAAAGGCTCACAACCGAGATGACTTTGGGCAAACCATTGGAATGGTTGTAGTGTGATTTGGTATTGGTTTGTCTTGACCATAGAATCATACTAGTACACTTTGTGTGTATTGAGCAGGACCGACTTAGAGGTGATTCAATTTATTACTGACTACATAATCGAATCGGACCTCAGATATTATATTGTACATGCTCTTAATCCCGAAATAATAACGGGCACATATACTTAGTATTTATTTCTTTGATTTACCAATGGGCGAGATTTATAGATTAAATCGATAGACTCGGTAAATTGGGAAATGATATTATTTATATGGTGTGCCATTGATTATAGGAGGAAACTGTGTCCTATATATTAGGATGATGATGTCCCCTTGAGGAACTCATAAGGTTCATCATGTAAACCCTGCAGGTGGACTTGGTTCGGCATGATGATAAGGATGAGTGGTACTACTCGTGGAGTTAGATGTTCATTAATTAATTGCCAGTAAATTAATTAATCGAAGGACATTCGAGATCTTAAACATGAGGAGAAAAATGTACAAATAATATATGGAGCTCATATTAACTTATGGGGGTTGGTGAGGTAGATCAATGATAATCCTTTAGTGGATTGGATTATCATTAATGGATCGGACTTTATGTGGGCTTGATCCATTGGGTGGCCAAGATCCAACTCCTCCTCATGGTCCCTATTGTAGCCTATTAAAATCTCATGAAGCCTAGATCTAATGGTAGAAAATAAAACTCTAAATCCAATGGTACAGATTAAATCTCTAGATCCGACGGTTGAGATTAATTCTCTAGATTCGATGGTTGAGATTAAATCCCTAGAATCGAAGGTGGAGATTAAAGGAAGGCTTGAGCCCAACTCTATAAAAGGAGGCTTAGGGCTTGGACGACAAGCAATCAAGGGAGGGGCTAGGGTTTTGGGCGGCTAGGAGCAAGGGGTGTTGGGCGGCCTCAATTAAGGAAAGTATTTCCTTTTATCTTCTTCTTCTTGTTGTTGGCCGGCGCCCAAGACTTGCTTCTCCTCTCCTTGGCCGGCGTTCAAGCTCTTCTTTCTATTCTCCTTGGCCCGTGGAAACAAGGGTTAGGGTAATTCCTTTGAGCTCTTGGCCGGCGCCCTCTTCCTCACCTCTTCTTCTTGTTGGTCGGCGGCAAGCATCAAGTTGGTGCTTGGTGGTTGGCTAAAGGAAGGAGGAGAGTTTTGTTTCTTTACTTCCTCTTGTTTGGAGTGATCAAGGAAGGAATATTGGTGATCTAGGAGCTTCGACTTTTTAAAGATCGTCGCCCACACAACGTTCAAAAGGAGAAAGGACATACAATAGAAGATCGAGAGGTATAATGTTTGTTTATATTCTTTTGTAACATGTCTATAATTGTTTTTCAATCATATACATATTATATGATCTGTTTTTATGGCTAAATTAACTTGGACCCCGAATACAAACACAAAAACCGGCGATCCGTACATCGTCTATTCCGCGGCTAATCGTAGAATAGAGGTTGGTTGCTTGAACAACAAGTTTGTTCAAGTGACCACTCTAATCGAATATCACGACGATGTAATGGTAGCTTGGGTAATCCCTCTTGTCAAGGATAAATTTTTTTATTCAGGGATGTAGAAGGGATCGCCATGAACAAGCGACCGAGTTGAAGTGGGAAACAAAGTTTCCTACCTTGACTATACCCCTTGGCCTTAAAAGGTCTCTTGGTCATTTTACCTTCCAAGCAAGATTCGCAAGTTGGGAAATCTTCCACCACTATTGAACCCAAAGGTCCATCAGCTATCAACCTTTGAATTCTACTCAGGTTAATATGACCTAACCTTAGATGCCAAAGATATGTTTGGTTCATTTTCGAAGGTTCTTTTCTCTTATTAGATTTAGAAGATGAGTTATTTACTTCTATTTACATCATGCGAGCTTTTGGTTCAAGGGTATATAAATTTCCTATCAATGCAGCAGAACAGATAATCTCCCTATACCTTTTTATAACAACTCTGTCATTAAAAGAAATAGAATATCTATCCAAAAACAATTTAGAAACCGAAATCAAATTCTTTCTAAATAAAGGTACATAAAGGCAATTTTTCAGAACCAAAGTTTTATTCCTATCAAAAGATAAATAAACATCTCCACTGCAACAGCCGCCACCTTCGTGGCATCGCCCAAGTAAACTATAATCTCCCCTTCAGCTAGTCATCTGGTTTCCTGGAACCCCTGCAAAGTATTGCATACATGATCAGTGGCTCCCGTATCTACACACTAGGTGCCGGTAGATAACACTGCTAAACATGTTTTAACGACTAGACCAAAAGATATACCTTTGTTCTGCTTTCGGTTGGGGCAGTCCTTCTTCCAATGTCCGGTCTGCTTGCAAGTGAAGCACTTGCCTTTCGACTTCTTCACTCCTCCCTGAGATTCTCCCGCCACCTTTGCCCCCACCTTGTTTCTTCTTCTTCTTGCCTTTCGGCTTAGAAGTAGAAAACTTTTGGCCAACCATGGCTTGAGCCTGAGCACTCTGACGAAAAAGCCGCTCTGTCACCTGGAGTTATGTCAGAAGCTCCGCCAACGAATACAACCTCTTATTCATGTTGTAATTCAGGCAAAACTGCTAAAAACTCCTAGGTAGAGACTGGAGAATGATATCGACCTGGGTTTCCCCATCGATCTCAGCTCCAAGGACTTCAGCTCATTCAAATGAGCCATCATCTTGAGAACATGATCCCTCATGGGTGTTCCCTCGATCATGGTGGTCGTCATCAAGTTCCTCAAGGCTTCCTACCTCGCAGCCCGATTCTAGTGTCCGAAAAGCTCCTTGAGATTGAGCATCATGTCATAAGCTGTGGGAATGGCTTGATGCTGATGTTGCAATACATTTGACATAAAGGCCAAAATGTAACACCGCACCATCTCATCAGCCTTTATCAACTTCTTATAACTCTCTTTCTCCTTTTCCCCAGAATCATCCACAGGCTTAGGAGGACACTCTTCGAAGAGTACATACTTGTACTCCTCAGCAGTCAAGACAATATCAAGATTCCTTTTCCAATCAACATAATTGGGTTCAGTAAGTTTATTCTATTTTAGTATCACAGTAAGCGGGTTGAAAGTCATTTTTGAAAAACCTAAGAATCACATAGATAAAAACATTAGATTTTAAAAAATTATTGATTCCTCAAACAATAAAATTTTAAAATCAACCAACACCTCAAAACACCAAGAATATCGTATGCCCCGATCATGTGGACGTATACAAATTTTACATTTGTAAGAGGAGGTTTTACCCATTAATTTTACTATCTTGTCAACCTAAATTTTTGACAAACAAAATTAATAGTTGGTTCCTCTTCGGCCCTACAAATAAAAGCAATGACTCCGATGGGGTGGATACTCCTATTTGCCTCTAAGTGTTCATCATTACTCGATACCAAGGAAATTATCTAGGATTATGTGTCTTCCAATGGAGAAGTACACACACTTCTAAATAATTTTCTATAACCATATTCGACCATGTGATCTGCAAAATAAACTCATCTGATGGGGAGGAAGGCACTCAAAGCCGACGTGCAAGTTTGTTTCCATCACATGTCAAATTGTAATGGAGGCCGTGGAAATTTTAAAAAATATCCCTCTCCCACTTAGTAATTTAAAATTGTGGAATTTTCCTAGCACACGACATGCATATCAAACAAGAAGCAATAAATATGAAAAAAAATATCTTCCAACTATTATGGCTTTTGTTCTCCAATATGCCTCCCGTCGTATCGCCATCTCGTCCGCTCCTTCCACCACCATGTACAATCCATTCGGAGATCTGAGCCGAGAAAACTTATTTTAATTTACATCCATCTATCCTATACTCCGTGAAAGAGCGTACATGAAATCTAGATCAAAAGTAAACTAAAATAAAAGAGTGGGTAAACAATGTCGTACTTAATTATAAAAATTAAATACTAGCCTCGTCAACCCCGAGGATTCAAATAATAATACAATTTACACACATCCAATCACATACACACACATATGGCCATAATAATTGGATCTTATGCCTGCATTCAAAAAGTTAGCCTACGCACATCCTACTATCATCCGGCACATACAATATATGATAAGTGCATAAAAGTAACCGAATCCTAAACACACAAAACCGAAAATCGTGGCTCTGATACCACTTGATAGTTGAAGCTTCGCTTCTCGCCTTGACTCGGTCACTTGTGCATGGCGATCCCATCTACATCCCTGGATTAAAAAAAAATAATCCAAGACGAAGACGGATTACCCAAGCAACCGATCCATCATCGTGCTATTCGATTAGAGTGGTCTCTTAAACAAACTAGTTTTTCAAGCAACCTAACTCTTTTCTTCGATTAGCCGCGGAATAGATGATGTAGGGATCGCCGATTTTTGTGTTTATCTTCGAGGTCCAAGTAAATTAGCCACATGTAATTACATACATAATACAAAGAAACAAAAGGAACCCAAAACAAGAATTATACCTCTTGTTTACCCCTTGGTCTTCTATCGTATGTCCTATCCTTCTCATACACATTGTGTGGGCAACGATCCTCCAAGAGATGAAGCCTCTAAGATCTCGTATCTTCCTTTCCTTGTTCGCTCCGAACAAAGGAAGATAATAAGCTCCCTTCTTCTCCTATCTAGTTCCGGACACAATCCCTTTCGAGAAAGATCAAGCCACCTTCTCCTCTTTGTTGTTGCCGCCGGCCACCAAGGAGAGGGAGAAGAAATAATGGGTGCCAGCCAAAAGCTCCAAAGGAAGAACCTTCACCCTTGTTGCCGCCGGCCAAGGAGAAGAATAGGAAGAGGTATGGGTGCCGGCCAAAGTAAGGAGGAAGAAGATGGGCGCCGGTGTTAGGGCAATCTCTTGCCGTAATATGGTTTTGATGGTGTGGCAAAGGGTTTAAGTTAGTTTGATATGTTGATTTGATATGTGCGTTGAAGTCGTACAGGACTTAGTAATTCTCACATGGAGCCATGGTGAGTTTCACATCTCATGACTCGTGCCTTGAGTCGGTGAAGGATAAGCTTTGTGGAAGCCGTGCGCTGGAGCATCCGAGGGACCGCCGGACGAGGAGCTTGGAGTGAAGCCGGAGGAAGTAGACTTCGAGGCAAGAGACGCGAAGGAGCATTGCAGAGCCGTGCGCCTGATGCTGCCGAGGGACGTGGCCGCGAACGAAGAGAACTTCGAAGGCGAGGGACTCCGAGGGATGAGAGTGAGCGATTGTAACCCGGGAAGGGTAGCTCTTAGGTGAAACTTGGCCATTTGGCCAAGTGTCGGATGAGGTTTCCCGACACCAGTCGACTGCCATGTCACGACAGTCGACTGCTCTGAGTCGATGGTTCGATCGACTGGTCTAATGTGGCTGAATCAAGTTGATCGATCATTTGCCACATGAGGCGGTCGATCGATGGCTTGATCGATCGGCCGAAGGGACGGTAGTCGATGATGTCAGCGTGCACGGGCACGAGAATGGAGTCGACCGTTAAGGACTCATTGGTTGACATCGATCAAGCTGATTGGTGCCATCGGTCGGTGATGCGATGCACGCTGGATAGTATCCAACGTGGAAAGCAGCCGTTATTGGGCAACGGCCACAACACCAGTCGACTGATGGGTGCCATCAGTCGACTGCTCCTGTGTCAACGGGAAGAAACCCTCTTCCTCTATAAAAAGGAAGGGGATGAGGCTTTGGGGGGTTAATGCTTATACTCCAAATTGCTCCCAAAGTGCTCTAAGTGTTCTTCCACTCTTCTTACTAGTTTTATTTCCATTCTATTGTAAGAAGAGAGATTGTAAAGGTTACCTCCACCTAGCTTGGTGCAAAGGAGAGACCAATATTGGATTGGCTTTGAAGGAGTGATTCACCTCGGACGAATCGGGATCGTGGATTAGCGGCGTAGCCGTGAACCACGTTACATCTTCTTGTTAGCGTTTGTATTTTCATTTATTGCTTTGTCTTAGTTTATTGCTTCCGCTTGCGCTAACGATTGTGTAGACGAGCAAAATACGACGACCAACGAATGAGGGCTATTCACCCCCCTCTAGTCGGCCATTTGATCTGACCCTACAAGTGGTATCAGAGCCAAGGAAAGCTTGTCGAGGACTAACCGCCACAACAAGCAAATTTTCAAAATGGCCGGCTCAAACATCCATCCTCCGAAATTTGAAGGAGAATTCGCTTGGTGGAAGAAGCGAATGGAGGTATTTTTCGAAACGGATTTTGACATTATGATTACAATGAAATCCAGTTTCGTTTTGCCTAGGGATGAAGAAGGGAAGCCAATAGAGAAATCTAGGTGGACCAAAAAGTAAAGGGAAGAGCACCTTGCAAACTCGAAAGCCAAGCATCATCTTTTCAATGTGCTTCCCCAACAAGAAATCAACCGAATAGGAGAATGCCTAAGCGCCAAGGAGATGTGGGAGAAGCTAATTGAGCTTCATGAAGGCACATCCGAGGCGAAGCTAGCAAGGAGAGATCTCCTCTGCTCCCAACTATCCAACATTAAATTAGAAAAGGGAGAAAAGGTAATTTCTTTGCATTCTAGATTCAAAGAAATTTTAAATGGACTAACAAGTGTAGGAGAAAGGCTTTCCAACCGGGATATGGTAATGAAGGCCATAGATGCCTTTCCCCGGTCCTCAAAATGGAGCTCCATGGTGGACTCATTCTATATCTCCAAGAACTTAGAAGTAAGCACCTTGGAGGAATTTTTCTCAACAATGGAGCTTCACGAAACTAGGCTTGAAGGAATACAAGAGGAGCCTAGAATTCAACCCTCAAGAGGAGTAGCCTTGATGGCAAACAAGGGGAAGAAGAAGATGGAAGTCCCCTCCTCCTTATCCGATGAAGCCTCTACCTCCTCCATGGATACCACGGAAGAAGCCTACATGGTAAGGAAGGTAAGGCATGCATTTAAGAATCTTAGATTTGATAAATCTCAAGATAGGAATAGAAGACCAAGGGGGAAGGTCATATGCTATAATTGCCAAGGAGAGGGGCACATAAGGGACAATTGTCCCCTCCTAAACAAGAGCAAGGAAGAGAAGAAAAAGAAGGAAGAAAAGAAGAAGAAGAAAGGGAGCAAGAGAAAGGAAGAAGAGAAGAAGGCAAAAGGAAAAGGAAAGGCCATGGCACTCAAAGCCAAGACTTGGGATGATGTTGCTTCATTCTCCTCATCCGAAGAAGAAGAGCATGTCTACTCCAACCTAGCACTAATGGCTCTTCATGACTCGGATTGCTCCTCCTCCACCGAAAATGAAGGATCAAGCTCAAGTGGAGAGAGCTCAAATGAAGGGGGAGCTTCTACATCCGAAGAAGAAGAAGAAGACATGGAAACTATGGTAACGAATGCTTCTCCTAAGAAAATAGTTTCCATAATCTCTAGTTTAACTAAGGACTTATTTGGCATGAAAAAGAAAAATAAAAGCATGCTAGATCAAATTAAGGATTTAGAAAATAAACTAGAAAAATCATGCTTAAATGATAATATTTCTTCTGGCCTAAATGATGCATGCTCACATGATAACTATATGCCATTTAATGTTAGTGATGCATGCATGGATGAAAATAGGGCCTTAAGGGAAAAGGTAGATTATTTAACTAAAGCCCTAGAAAAATTCACTATTGGCTCCAACACATTAAATATGATTATAGGGAGCCAAAGAGCTAGCTTTAACAAAAAGGGCCTAGGCTACAAGGAAAAGAAAAATGAAAAGGCCTACAAATGCCTTATAGCTAGGGGACAAGATAAGAAGAAAGTAATTGCTAGAAAATGGATCCCCAAAGAATATCTAGTGAACCCAATAGGAAAGAACTTATTTTGGGTTCCAAAATCCATCCTTAAGGGTTAGGATAACCCTAGGGTAGTCAACCACATGGACCTAACCTATATCATATTTTGGTTGACTTAGGATGACGGGACAACATTTTTTAGATAGTGTTGGGTGATGATAACGTGCCCATAAATAGATAATATTGCTTAAATCATGATGATTAATGTAATTGCTATGTATGTTAGCAATCATGATTTATGATTTTTGACATTTGGCATATTATCATGAGAAACAGGTTTAAATCATGCTTTAGGTGATACATTGGTTATTATCATCATATAATACCTAAGGCATGACTTTTATTTGATGAATACATGAATTTCATGATCATAATGTAGAATTCATTCATATATGCCTTTATGATCATGATGATTATTAGGTTAATACTTAACCTTGATAGAATTGCATGAATATATTGGTTAAGTGTTGGCAATGTGCTATACCTCAGAATGCTCATAGGCTCCCATGTCCCCGGATTAAAATTTTCACTAATGAAAACTAATCCGGATGGGATGAGTTTCCTAAGCACAACCAATTCGTCGTCGTGCTAATGACTCGAGCGATCGCTTGAACAAACTAGTTGTTCAAGCAACCAAACTCTTCTAGTCGATTAGCCGCGGAATAGACGACGGACGGATTGCCGGTTTTTGTGTTTCTTATCGGGGTCCATGATTATACAAATAAATGCAAATGCAAACTAGTATAATCAACATATACTAACATAATGAACATAAGCTAGCATATCAAATAAGAACATGAAAAGAACAATAATAAAAGTTGTGAAACTTTTATACCTCTTGATCTTCTATCGTATGTCCTAACCTCCTTGTAGACTTCGTGTGGGCGAAGATCCTCCACAAGTTGAAGCTTCCTAGATCTTCTTCAATCCAAAGAATGAAGAACTCTCTTTCCCTTCTTGCTTGAGCCAACCACCAATCCACAAAGGATTGATGCCGCTGGCCCCAAGAATAGAGAGAATAATATGGAAACAACCAAGGAACCGAACTAGGGACAAACCCTAGTTTTGGTGCCGCCGGCCAAGATGGAGTGAATAGGAGAAAAGGAATATGTTGGGCCCCGACCACGGTGGAGGGAATAGGGGAAGGAGTCGGCCACACCCTAGGAAGAAGAAGACCTCCTCTCCTATAGTTGCCGCCCAACTTCCTTGCAATCCCTAGCCGCCCAACCTAAGGAGGAAACCCTAATTAGGGTTTCTCCTTAGGCTTTCTTGCCGCCCAACCATGGTGGAGAGAAGATATCTAGGAGCTAGCCACCTCCAAGGAAGAAGACAAACTCCTCCACAAGTGGCCGCCCAACCTTCATTCCCATCCATGGCCGCCCATGCAAAGGAGCCAAAATCCTAATCAAATTAGGGTTTCCTCCATAGGGTTCCTTGCCGCCCAAGCATGGTGGAGAGAAGAGATCTAGGAGCTATCCACCTCCATGGAAGAAGACAAGCTCCTCCATAGGTTGCCGCCCACTCTTCTTCCTCACCTTGGCCGCCCAACCCAAAAGAGCCAAACCCTAATTAGGGTTTCCTCCTAGGGTTGCTTGCCGCCCAAGCAATTGGAGGCTAAACCCTAATCACCTTAGCATCCATCATCCAACCTAAAAAAAACTTGTTGCCGCCCAACCCATAGCCACCCTTTTATAGAGTTAGGGTTTAGGCCTTGGTTTAATCTCCACCGTCGGTTCTAGGGTTTTAATCTCAACCGTCGGATCTAGAGATTTAATCTCAACTATCGGTTCTAGGGTTTTAATCCCAACCGTCGGATCTAGAGATTTAATCTCTACCGTCGGTTCTAGGAATTTAATCCCAACCGTCGGATCTAGAGATTTAATCTCCATGGTTTGATCTAGACTTCATGAGGTTTATATTAGGCTACGATAGGAACCATGAGGAGGAGTTGGGTCTTGGCCACCCGATGGATCGGAACCACACAAACTTGATCCATCAATGATGTTCCATTCCACTAGAGGATCATCATCGAACTACCTCACCAACCCCCATAAATTAATATGGGCTCCATATATTATTTGTACATCCATCTCCCCGTGTTTAAGATATCGAATGTCCGTCAATTAATTGATTTACTGACCATCAATTAATTAACATCTAACTCCTCGAGTAGTACCACTCAACCTTATCATCATGTTGACTAAGTCAACCTGCAGGGTTTACATGATGAACCTTATGAGCTCCTCAAGGGGACATCATCAACCTAATACATAGGACACGGATTCCTCCTATAATTAACGGCACACCATGTAAATAATATCATTTCCCAACTTACCGAGCATATTGATTTAATCCATAGAAATCTCACCCTCTGGTAAATCAAAGAAATAAATATTAAGTACATGTGCCCATTATTATATCGGGATTAAGAGCATGTACAACATAATATCCGATGTCCGATTCAATTATGCAGTCAGCAATAAATTGAATCACCTCTATGTCGGTCCTGCTCAATACACCTAAGTGTACTAGTGTAACTCTATGTTCAAGATAAAACAATAACAAGCTACACTACAACCATGCCAATGGTTTGTCCAAAACCATCTTGGTTGTGAGCCTCTACTTATATTCTACAAGGGACTGATAACATGATCTTCTGTGCCATCACCCAAGCACCATGTTATCTACAATGTAAAGTATTAGACAATTTTGCATAATCATAAAAATATGCAAACAATGATCATGTGATTCTTATTTCAAAATAAAGATGTTCATACAAAAGAGCTAGGCTTTCAGTATACATCCCAACATTAAGTATATACAAATACCCCCTAGGATGCATCTCACACTCACTATAGGCTAACTTGATTGAAAACTTAGCATGAGTGAGATGTTAGGATGATACAAATG
Organism: Wurfbainia villosa; assembly: GCA_025175895.1. NCBI lineage: Eukaryota > Viridiplantae > Streptophyta > Magnoliopsida > Zingiberales > Zingiberaceae > Wurfbainia > Wurfbainia villosa. The sequence goes on along the minus strand of CM045989.1, from coordinate 119,977,429 downwards.
TCCACTAATGCCTATGGCATTTAGATGGTCATTTAAGGTATCAAAATAGCAATAATAGACCAATCATGGGGAAGGCTTATGTTTAATTCATAGACATATTGCCCAAAGATCATGGTTGGATATTTCATATGTTTTCAAAACAATTTCTTACTTTAAAATACATGTACTCATGTTTTGAAACAATTGGATGCAAGACTAGGTGTTAAAATGGATACTCTTATGATCAAAAACCTAGTAGTTTTTAAAGCTTTTGGATTTTTGGCAAATATGTTGAAATATAATGATTTTTCATAAAAACATATTTTTCACTGATAGATATACTTAAAAGAAATGGGTTCCCCAAATTTCATGATTTTTTGAATTTTCTAGAATTTTTAATGCATAAATTCGATGCGAAAATCGAAAAATCCGAAATCGTGCCCGATCGGGTATACGAACGATCGACTGATGGCCTGAATATCAGACCAGTAAAAGCTAAATTTCGATTTTAAATCAACTTATGGTATTTTCTTTCTATTAGACTTGATGCCATGTGTTTTTAACTTAGTAATAATCTTTTTGATGGTGTCAAAGGGGGAGAAATGATTATGTTTAAGTTAATTATGATAGGGGGAGAAATTAAGGGGGAGTTTAATGGATTAAGGGGGAGTTGCATGTTGCTATATCATGATTATGTTTACATGCTTTCTTTCCTTTAAAATTTATATCAAATGTTTTTACCTAACTTAAACGGATTACCACACATCAAAAAGGGGGAGATCGTTAGGGCAATCTCTTGCTGTAATATGGTTTTGATGGTGTGGCAAAGGGTTTAAGTTAGTTTGATATGTTGATTTGATATGTGCGTTGAAGTCGTGCAGGACTTAGTAATTCGCACATGGAGCCATGGCGAGTTTCACATCTTATGACTCGTGCCTTGAGTCGGTGAAGGATAAGCTTTGCGGAAGCCGTGCGCTTGGAGCATCCGAGGGACCGCCGGACGAGGAGCTTGGAGTGAAGCCGGAGGAAGTAGACTTCGAGGCAAGAGACGCGAAGGAGCATTGCAGAGTCGTGCGCCTGATGTTGCCGAGGGACGTGGCCGCGAACGAAGAGAACTTCGAAGGCGAGGGACTCCGAGGGATGAGAGTGAGCGATTGTAACCCGGGAAGGGTAGCTCTTAGGTGAAACTTGGCCATTTGGCCAAGTGTCGTTTCCGACACGGTCATTGCCATGTCCTAATCGATGGTTCGATCAGTCTAATGTGGTGAATCAAGTTGATCGATCGGCACCGATGGCGATCGTGATGTAATCGATCGGCTACCGAGGATGGCGATCGACTAATGTCCTGTGCCGCAGACGCGAGAATAGAGTCGACCTCGTTGAGGACTCGACTGGTTGACATCAGTCGACTGATTGGTGCCATCAGTCGACTGATGCCAGTACCGTTGGATAGTATCCAACGTGGAAAGCGGCCGTTATTGGGCAACGGCCACAACACCAGTCGACTGATGGGTGCCATCAGTCGACTGCTCCTGTGTCAACGGGAAGAAACCCTCTTCCTCTATAAAAATGAAGGGGATGAGGCTTTGGGGGGTTAATGCTTATACTCCAAATTGCTCCCAAAGTGCTCTAAGTGTTCTTCCACTCTTCTTACTAGTTTTATTTCCATTCTATTGTAAGAAGAGAGATTGTAAAGGTTACCTCCACCTAGCTTGGTGCAAAGGAGAGACCAATATTGGATTGGCTTTGAAGGAGTGATTCACCTCGGACGAATCGGGATCGTGGATTAGCGGCGTAGCCGTGAACCACGTTACATCTTCTTGTTAGCGTTTGTATTTTCATTTATTGCTTTGTCTTAGTTTATTGCTTCCGCTTGCGCTAACGATTGTGTAGACGAGCAAAATACGACGACCAACGAACGAGGGCTATTCACCCCCCTCTAGCCGGCCATTCGATCCGACCCTACAGCCGGCTACTAATTAGGAAGAGAAGGAAACAAACCCTAATCCTTCCAAAGATTGTCGCCCAAGCCTTTTCCCAAATGCTAGCCGCCCAAGCCAAAAATCCTAATCTCCCAAAAAAATGTTCCACCCCCAAGCCCTTAGCCCTCCTTTTATTAAGCTAGGCTTAAGCCTCCTTTCAATCTCCACCATCGGATCTAGATATTTAACCTCCACCGTCGGATCTAGACTTCCATTTTCCATCGTCGGATCTAGGATTCATAAAAGTTTTAATAGGCTACAATAGGGACCATGAGGAGGAGTTGGATCTTGGCCACCCAATGGATCCAGCCCACATAAAATCCTATCCATTAATGATAATCTATTCCACTAGAGGATTATAATTGATCTACCTCACCAATCCCCATAAATAAATATGGGCTCCATATATTAATTGTACAAATATCTCCCCGTGTTTAAGAACTCAAATGTCCGTCAATTAATTAATTTACTGACAATTAATTAATCAACATCTAACTCCATGAGTAGTACCACTCAACCTTATCATCATGTCTTACCAAGTCCACCTGCACGGTTTACATGATGATCCTTATGAGCTCCTCATGGGGACATCATCATCCTAATATATAGGACACGGTTTCCTCCTATAATCAACGGCACACCATGTAAGTAATATAATTTTCTAACTTACCGAGCCTATCGATTTACTCTATAAATCTCGCCCATTGGTAAATCAAAGAAATAAATACTAAGTACATGTGTCCATTATTATATCGGGATTAAGAGCATGTACACCTTAATATCCGAAGTCCAATTCAATTATGTAGTCAGCAATAAATCGAATCACCTTTAAGTCAGTCCTGCTCAATACACACAAAGTGTACTAGTGTAATTATATGGTCAAGACAAACCAATACCAAATCTCACTACAACCATACCAATGGTTTGTCCAAAACCATCTTGGTTGTGAGCCTCTACTTATACTCTATAAGGAACTAATAACATTATCTCCCATGTGATACTACACACCATGTTATCTACAATGTAATATATCAGACAATATGCATAACCATAAATATGCAAACAATGATCATGTGATTCTTATTTCAAAAATAAAGATGTTCATACAAAAGATAGACTTTTCAGTATACATCCCAACAAGCTTGAATTTCTTTATATAGACATGAGGTCGGCTCTTCATAAAATTTGGAAAAAGCCCTAATTGCATCAAAACACTTGGTCGCCACACAACCGTGTCTTTCCACACGGCCAAGCTATGTGTGGCTAATCTCGAGCTTCAGACACGACCGTGTGTTGCCCATGCCTTGGCCATGTGCCCTACTGCATCCAGCTGCCAAATGCTCTTTTTCGCTTCGAAAGTGTGTCATTTTCCCCATAAAATGCTATTCTGCATATAAAAGTACAAAGGGCAGATCTCCAAACCAGAAAATAGGAAATGCATGCAAAATAAAGTAAAATATGCATGAAATAAACATATAATGAAATTATATGTGAGCAAAAACTACTCTTAAAACCCTATATGTTTTGCTCACATCATCGACTGATGACCCTTATTAATCGACTGATGCAAGCATCAGTCGACTGCCAGCTTTGTTATTCAACTGCAACAAAGAGTTAGCATAAGACAAATGAAAGATAGTAAATATGATGGTTCCTTACCGTCCGATCTCGACCTAGACCTTCCACCGGAAGTCTTAGTCGGATCACCACCTATAGTCATCCTCATTTGGAGGACACGACCTTAGCATCTCTCTTTGCACTCGTGCTTACCTTCGGTCCTTTCTGACCAGTTGCTTAGCTTCCGGTCTCCACCTGGGTTCTTCAACTCCCACTAAGTTCTCCTAGGGTCACCCGACCACCACGGTTTCTCGACTTGAGAATCTCCGGGTGTCGCTAACCTTCGACTTAGCTTAATCATTTCCTGAAGACTTAACAAACATATGAGATAACAATCAGACCTTAACTTTGGATATTTACCATAATCAAAACCTAGGTTCGATTAACAGGTGCCCCTGCACCAACAATCTCCCCCTTTTTTATCTATTGTAAATTGACACAAAGTTGAGGGAAAATTAAGTGTAAAACTAGATGAGTAGTAAATGTGAAACAAAATTAGCATGAGTATAAAAGAAGCATGAACATGAAAGAAGCATGAATATGAAAGAATGCATAACTTAGTAAGTTAGTATGAGTAACTTAGTAAGTTAGCATAAGTAAGAGCAAAATTTCTTTTTCATGTCTTCCCCCTTGAGGTAACCTCCCCCTTGATCTTAGGTGAGTACATGAAAAAGAAGCTTAGCTCTCCCCCTTAACATTTGCCACTAAAAAGGTTAAGTAATTAACGCTTGCCACTAAAAAGGTTAAGTTAAGTAATCAAGATTACTTAACTTTGGCCTGAACATTTTAAGTTAAGGGATAGGTAATTATCGTTTTCCACTAAAAAGGTTAAGTAAGTTAAGTAATCAAGATTATTGAACTTTGGCTTGAACGTTTTAAGTTAAGTTATCAAAAAATAATTTTTGATCCCTTAACTTTGGCCTTCCCCCCCCCTCCCCCCCGCTTTTGCCATAAATCGAAAAGTATGGGGGTTTGTACAAAAAAAAACTTTATAAAATAAAGATATTATAATTTGTAAGTCCAAGCATGTCCCGTATAGATTTTGAAAATAAATAATTTCAAAATAATCTCAACTAAAAGTATGTTCAACTCTTTGTGACTTAATTGATATAAAATGATCAATAAGTCTTGTATAGAGTTGGTTATTTTAAATAATTATACTCCATGGTTCATATCAATGCCTTGGATCTACATTTGGAACAAGGAGTAAGGTCCTAAAATCTCACGTCCATCTACATAGCTAAGTACACAAACACATTGATCCTATGTGTTGTGAGATGTGTTGGCTCCTTAAATCTATAGGTGCATTCTTGCTAAGGTAAACCCTAAGCTAGTTCCATGTAGCATTAAAAACAAAAATAGAGTATACAAGAATTATTGGGATGTATACTAAAAGCCTAGCTTTTGTAAGAACATCTTCTTTTGAAATAAGAATCACATGATCATTGTTTGCATTTTATATTTATGCATGTTGTCTGATACTTTACATTGTAGATAACATGGTGTGTGGTGTCACATAGAAGATCATGTTATCAGTTCCTTATAGAGTATAAGTAGATGCTCACAACCAAGATGGTTTTGGACAAACCATTGGCATGGTTGTAGTGTAATTTGGTATTGGTTTATTTTTACCATAAAATTCCACTAGTACACTTTGTGTGTATTGAGTAGGACCGATTTAGAGGTGATTCAATTTATACTGACTATATAATTGAATCAGACCTCAGATATTATAGTGTACAAGCTCTTAATCCTGATATAATAATGGGCACATGTAGTTAGTATTTATTTCTTTGATTTACCAATTGGCGAGATTTATGTGTTAAATCGATAAGCCTGGTAAGTTGAGAAATAATATTATTTACATGGTGTGTTGTTGATTAAAGGAGGAAACCACGTCCTATACACTAGGATGATGATGTCCCCTTGAGGAGCTCATAAAGTTCATCATGTAAATCCAACAGGTGGACTTGGTCCAACATGATGATAAAGATGAGTGGTACTACTCATGGAGTTAGATATTGATTAATTAAATTGTAAGTAATTTAATTAATTAATGGACATTCAATATCTTAAACACGGGGAGATATTTTTTACAAATAATATGTGGAGCCCATATTTAATTATGGGGGTTGGTGAGTTAGATCAATGATGATCCTCTAGTGGAATGGATCATCATTAATGGATCGGGTTATATGTGGTTCAGATCCATTGGGTGGCCAAGATCTAACTCCTCCTCATGGTCTATTGTAGCCTATTATAAATACTTCATGAACCCTAGACCTAATGGATATGTGGTGGACTTGAAGAGGCTTGGGTGGCAAAGGGTTAGGGTTTTCTTTTTAGGGCCGACGGCAACAAGAGGAGAGCTAGGGTTTTTCCTCCCTTTCTTTCCATTTGGCCGGTGCAACCCTCTCCTTCTCCTCAGGCCAGTGACAAGAGGAGCTAGGATTAGTCCTTTCTTCCTTTCTTTGGCCGGTGCCTCCCTCTCCTTGTCCTAGGGCTGCGACAAGAGGACCTAGGGTTTAGCCCTTTCTTCCTTTAATTGGCTGATGCATCCTTTCCTCTCCTTAGGGTCGGCAGACACCAAACTTGGAGTTTGGTGGTTGGCACAAGCAAGGAGAAGAAGGGGGGATTTTCTTCTCTTGTTCGGAGCGAGCAAGGAAGGGAAGATACGTGGTCTAGGAGGCTTCAATTCTTGGAGGATCATCGCCCACACGATGTCCAAGAAGAGGACAGGAATACAAAAGAAGATCAAGAGGTAAAACAAGAGGTATAATCTTGTTTAATTTTGATTCTTTTGTATTTTGTATGTTGTTAATTGACATGGACCCCGATCATAAACACAAAAACCGGCAATCCGTATATCATCTATTTCGCGTCTAATCGAGGAAATGGGTTAGGTTGCTTGAACAACTAGTTTGTTTAAGCGACCGCTCAAATCGAATAGCATGATGATGAATCGATTGCTTGGGTAATCCATCTCTATCTGGAATAGTTTTAATTAATAAAATTTTTAATCCGGGGACGTTAGATAGGATCACCATGAACAAGCGACCTAAGCGAAGTGAAGCGAAGAAACAACCTCTTCCCTTCAACTGGTATTAGAGCCACAGTTTCTGATTTTATGTGTTTGGATTCGGTTAATTTCACACATTTATCATATATTGTATATGCCGGATAATAGTAGGTTGTGCATAGGCTAACTTTTTGCTTGCAGGCATAAGATCCAACTATTATGGCTATGTGAATGTATGTGATTGTGTGTGTGTGATTGTAATTAATTATTTGAATCCTCGGGGTTGACGAGGCTAATTAGTATTTAATTTTTGTAATTAAATACGACATTGTTTAGCCGCTCATTTTAATTTAATTTTGATCTTGATATGTTGTACACTCCTTGATGGAGTATAGGATTGATGGATGTAAATTAATATAGTTTATCTTAGCTCGGATCCCCCTGTGGCTTGCGCATGGTAAAGGGAGGAGCGGACGAGGTTGCGACACGACTGGAAGCATATTGGAAAACAAAAACCATAATAGTTGGAATTATTTTTTTTATATTTATTGCTTATTGTTTGATATGCATATTGTGTGTGTTTGAAAATTCCTCAATTTTAAATTACTAAGTGGGATAGGGATAGTTTTTAATTCCCCGCGGCCTCCATTACAATTTGACATGTGATGGAATAAACTTGCGCGTTGGCTTTGAGTGCCTTCCTCCATATCTGATGAGTTTGTTTTGCTGATCAATAGGTCAAATATGGTTGTATGAAATTATTTAGGAGCTTGTGTACTTCCCCATCGGAAGGCATATAATCTGAGATAATTGCCTTAGTAACGGGTAATGGTAAACACTTCGATGCAAATAAAAGTATCTTCCCCATCGGAGTCACTGCTTTTATTTGTAGGGCCAAATAGGAACCAACTATTAATTTTATTTGTCAAAAAATAAGGTTGACAAAATAATAAAATTAATGGGTAAAACCTCCTCATACAAATGTAGATTTCGTATACGTCCACACTATCGTGGCATACGATATTCTCAGTGTTTTGAGGTGTTGGTTGATTTTTAAATTTTATTATTTGAAGAATCAATACATTTTTAAAATATAATGTTTTGATCACTGTGATTCTTAGGTTTTTCAAAATGGCTCTCAACCCACTTGTTGTGATTCTAAAAGAAAACAAACTTACTGGCTTTAATTATATTGATTGGAAACGGAATCTAGACATTGTCTTGACTATTGAGGAGTACAAATATGTGCTCTTCGAAGAATGTCCTCCTAAGCCTATGGACGATTCTGGTGAAAAGGAGAAAGAGAGTTATAGGAAGTGGATCAAGGGAGATAAGATGGCGCAGTGTTACATTTTGGCTTCTATGTCAAATGTATTGCAACATCAGCATCAGGCCATGACTACTGCCTTTGACATGATGCTCAATCTCAAGGAACTTTTCGGACACCAAAATTGGGCTGCTAGGCAGGAAGCTATAAGGAACTTGATGACGACCACCATTATTGAGGGAACAACCGTGAGGGATCATGTTCTCAAGATGATGGCTCATTTGAATGAGCTAGAAGTCCTTGGAGTGGAGATCGATGGGGAAACCCAGGTCGATATCATTCTCCAATCTCTACCTAGAAGTTTTGAGCAGTTTCGCCTAAACTACAACATGAATAAGAGGTTGTATTCATTGGCGGAGCTTCTGACAGAACTCTAGGTGGCAGAGGGGATTTTTTGTCAGAGTGCTCATGCCATGGTTGCTCAAAAGGTTTCTACTTCTAAGCTGAAGGGCAAGAAGAAGAAGAAACAAGGTGTAGCAAAGATGGCGATAGGATCTCAGGCAGGAGTGAAGAAGACGAAAGGCAAGTGCTTCACTTGCAAGTAGACTAGACATTAGAAGGCGGACTGTCCCAACCGAAAATAGAACAAAGGTATATCTTTTAGTTTAGTCGTTGAAATATGTTTAGCGGTGTTATCTACCAGTACCTAGTGTGTAGATACGGGAGTCATTGATCATGTCTGCAATTCTTTACAGGGGTTCTAGGAAACCAGATGACTAGCTGAGGGAGAGATTACCGTCTACATGGGGGATACTACGAAGGTGGCAGCTATTGCAGTGGGAGATGTTTATTTATCTTTTGATAGAAATAAAACTTTGGTTTTGAGAAATTACCTTTATATTCCTTCATTTAGAAAGAATTTGATTTCAGTTTCTTAATTGTTTATGAATGAGTATTTTATTTCTTTTAATGACAAAGTTGTTATAAAAAGGAATAGGGAAATTATCTGTGTTGGTGCGTGGGTAGGAAATTTATACACTCTTGAACCAAAAACTCTCACGATGCAAATAGAAATAAATAACTCATCTTCTAAGTCTAATAAGAGAAAAGAACCTTCGAAAATGAACCAAACATATCTTTGGCATCTAAGGTTAGGTCATATTAACCTGAGTAAAATTCAAAGGTTGATAGCTGATGGACTTTGGGTTCATTGGTGGTGGAAGATTTCCCAAGCTGCGAATCTTGCTTGGAAGGTAAAATGACCAAGAGGCCTTTTAAGGCTAAGGGGTATAAAGCCAAAGATGTGTTGGAATTGGTTCATTCTGATTTGGGTGGTCCTATGTCTATCCAGGCTAGAGGTGGTTTTGAATATTTTGTCTCTTTTATGGATGATTATTCAAGATATGGATACATTTACTTGATGTGCCGCAAGTCTGAATGCTTTGACAGGTTCAAAGAATTCAAGGCTGATGTGGAGAAATGTCAAGGTAAAAGTATCAAGACACTACGATCTGATCGTGGTGGTGAGTACCTCTTGGGAGAGTTTAGGAGTTACTTATCAGAGGTTGGGATTCAATCTCAACTATCTGCACCTAGTACACCCTAATAGAATGGTGTGACGGAGCGAAGGAATAGGACTCTTATAGAGATGGTTAGATCGATGATGAGTTATTCTGAGTTACCATATTCATTCAGGAGGTATACTCTAGAAATGGCAGCACGAATGCACAATTTTTAGAGGAAGACTATCTGATGAACCACAAGCCCATGAGCAAGATTGTTCTAGAGGAATTAAGAGAGGAAGTCACTACTTCAGTACCAACGGTACAAGAGGACATACCACAAGTGACTGCACCGCATGTCATAGAGGATACACAGGAGATACCTCGTCTTAGTGATAGGGTTGTTAAGCAATTTGATAGATTTATGTTCTTGGGAGAATCTTCTTATCTGGTCCCTAGCGAACATAAACCTGATCCCTGGACATATGACGAAGCACTCCAAGATAAAGATGTTGTATCTTGGCAAAGGGTGATGTATTCTGAGATAGAATCTATGGATTCAAATCAGGTCTAGGAGCTAGTAGAACCACCCAATGGTGTAAAAGTCATTGGATACAAGTGGATCTACAAAAGAAAGAGAGGATCAAATGGAAAGGTAGAAACCTTCAAAGCAAGGCTTATTGCGAAAGGGTATACTCAGAAAGAGGGCATCGATTATGAGGAGACTTTTTCGCGGGTAGCCATACTTAAGTCTATCTGGATTATGGATTATGAGGTTTAGCAGATGGATGTCAAGACAGCTTTCCTTAATGGAAGTCTTGAAGAAAACATCTATATGGAGCAACCAGCGGGATTCATTACAAAAGGCAAAGAGCATCTTGTGTGCAAGCTTAATCGATCTATTTATGGATTAAAGTAAGCTTCGAGATCTTGGAACATCCATTTTGATGAGGTAATCCAGTCATATGGATTTATTCAAAGTCCGAATGAGTCTTGTGTATACAAGAGATGTGACGGAAACATAGTGGTATTTCTTGCACTATACCTAGATGACATTTTGCTCATTGGCAACAATGTCAAAGTGTTATCAAATGTAAGGGTATGGTTGTCCAAACAATTTGATATGAAGGACTTGGGAGAAGTGGGACACATCCTTGGGATCAAGGTTATAAGGGATTAAAAGAAAAGGATGTTGTGCTTATCTTAAGCTTCATACATAGACACTATTTTAGCTTGTTTTAGCATGCAGAACTCCAAGAAAGGTTTTCTACGTTTTTGGCATGGAGTACCTTTATCTAAAGAGATGTGTCCTAGAATGTCAAAGGAGATAGAGGAGATGAAGACAATTCCTTATTCTTCGGTGGTAGGAAGCCTAATGTATGCTATGTTATGTACGAGGTCGGATATCTGCTTTGCTATGGGTATGGTTAGCAGATATCAGAGTAATCTAGGACAGGAATATTGGACTATGGTAAAGCATATATTGAACTACTTGAGACAGACTAGGGTTTATATGCTGGTATACCAGGAAGATCAATTACTCCCTGTGAGTTAAACAGATTCTGACTTCCAATCAGATAGGGATAACAGTAAGTATACCTTGGGTTATGTGTTTACTTTGGGAGGTTGAGTCATTTTATGGAGGAGTGTCAAGCAGAAATGCGTGGTGGACTCCACCAAGGAAGCTGAATATGTGGCAGCCTCTGAGGCAGCCAAAGAATTTGTATGGCTCAGGAACTTCTTAATGGACTTGAATGTGATTACTAGTTTGTCCAAAACTATCACAATTTATTGTGATAATAGTGGTGAAGTTGTAAACTCGAAGGAACCACGAGCCCATAAGGCAAGTAAACACATAGAGCCCAAGTACCACCTGATACGAGAGATCGTAAAGCGAGGAGAAGTTGCTATCCCTAAGATTGCATCAGAGGATAACTTGGAAGATCCTTTCACTAAGGCCTTTCCAGTGAGAGCTTTTGATAGGCATGTGGACTGAATGAGAATCAGATGTATGGTGGTTTGATGACAACATAGTCTTTTAGTATAAGTGGGAGATTGTTGGGATGTATACTAAAAGCCTAGCTTTTGTATGAACATCTTCTTTTGAAATAAGAATCACATAATCATTCTTTGCATTTTATATTTATGCATGTTGTTTGATACTTTACATTGTAGATAACATGGTGTGTGGTATCACACAGAAGATCATGTTATCAGTTCCTTGTAGATTATAAGTAGAGGCTCACAACCAAGATGGTTTTGGATAACCCATTAGCATGGTTATAGTGTAATTTGGTATTGGTTTATCTTGACCATAGAATTACACTTTGTGTGTAATGAGCATGACTGATTTAGAGGTGATTCAATTTATACTGACTATATAATTGAATCAGACCTCAGATATTTTGGTGTACATGCTCTTAATCCCAATATAATAATGGGCACATGTACATAGTATTTATTTCTTTGATTTACCAATGGGCGAGATTTATGTGTTAAATCGATAGGCCTGGTAAGTTGGGAAATAATATTATTTACATGGTGTGTCATTCATTATAGGAGGAATCTATGTAATATACACTAGGATGATGATGTCCCCTTGAGGAGCTCATAAAGTTCATCATTTAAATCCTGCAGGTGGACTTGGTCCAACATGATGATAAGGATGAGTGGTACTACTCATGGAGTTAGATATTGATTAATTAAATTGTCAGTAATTTAATTAATTAATGGGCATTCGATATATTAAACACGGTGAGATATTTTGTACAAATAATATGTGGAGCCCATATTTAATTATGGGGGTTGGTGAGGTAGATCAATGATGATCCTCTAGTGGAATGGATCATCATTAATGGATCGAGTTATATGTGGTTCGCATCCATTTGGTGGCCAAGATCCAACTCCTCCTCATGGTCCCTCTTGTAGCCTATTATAAATACCTAATGAAGCCTAGACCTAATGGATAAGAGGTGGATGTGGAGAGGCTTGGGCGGCAAAGGGTTAGGGTTTTCCTTTTAGGGCCGGCGACAACAAGAGGAGAGCTAGGGTTTTTTCTCCCTTTCTTTCCCTTTGGCCGAGCCACCCTTTCCTTCTCCTAGGGCCGGTGGCAACAGGAGCTAGGGTTTAGTCCCTTCTCCCTTTCTTTGGTCGGCGCCTCCCTCTCCTTGTCCTAGGGTCAGCGGCAAGAGGAGCTAGGGTTTAGCCATTTCTTCTTTTCATTGTCTGGCGCATCCTTTCCTCTCCTTAGGGCCGGCGGACACCAAACTTGGAGTTTGGTGGTCGGCACAAGAAAGGAGAAGAAGGGAGGATTTTCTTCCCTTGTTCGGAGCAAGCAAGGAAGGGAAGATACGTGGTCGAGGAGGCTTCAATTCTTGGAAGATCGTCGCCCACACGACGTCCAAGAAGAGAACAGGAATACAATAGATGATCAAGAGGTAAAACAAAAGGTATAATCTTGTTTAATTTTGATTATTTTTCTTTTGTATTTTGTATGTTGTTAATTGACATGGACCCCGATCATAAACACAAAAATCGGCAAACCGTACATCGTCTATTTCACGGCTAATTGAGGAAATGGGTTAGGTTGCTTGAACAACAAGTTTGTTCAAGCGACTGCTCAAATCGAATAGCACGATGATGAATCGATTGCTTGGGTAATCCATCTCCATATGGATTAGTTTTAATTATAAAATTTTTAATCCGAGGACGTCAAATAGGATCACCATGAACAAGCGACCGAAGCGAAGTGAAGCGAAGAAACAACCTCTTCCCTTCAAAAAAAATATAAGAGTTGAGTCCTACTCTATTAAGCACATTTCTAATTTCCATCTAAGCAAACTATGGTTTTCGAATTCACCACCATGATCACTTCTATGTCTTTTTACCTTAAGATTCTTTTCATTTTCTATTAATTTAGATATTTTGGTGAGTTGCTCTAAGGTTTCACTTTTATGTTTTAGAAATCTAACCCAAGGGAACCTAGAGAAGTCATCGACTATGACTAGACAATATTTACTTCCATTTAGTGACTTGGCTCCATGAGAATCAAATAGGTCTAAATGTAGGAGCTCAACTACACTTTTGGCACTTTCTTGGTTAGTTAGTTGATATGAGGTCCTAGTTTGTTTACCTTGTGATGCACGCAAATGCGACCTCAAATCTCGCGACGGAGATCGTCGAGGACTCGAAGTACGCACTCATGCTCAATGCCCGCAAGTGCACGGATGTCGTCAAGTAATAAAAATACCGATACCACAGGGACTGAGATTTCGAGTATCGATTTGTCCAATGGATGTGTTGTTGTTCGGATTGGTAATCTGAGGGTCACGAATGAGAGGTCATCGGTGGTCCGAACTCAGTACGGTGTCACACGGAAGAAGAGAAAAGTTCCTACGAGGGTTTGCATTGGATTCTAGGACTTCGATTTCATTTGTGTGTCACAGAACATGCTATCAATTGAATGTATCCAGATTTTCTAGCTAGAGTTTTATGGAAAGGACATCATACACTATGGTAGGAGGATGCCGAATCGATCCCTGCGACGAGTTGAAAACGATACACATTACCGACTCTATCGCATCCTTCTATCCACAGTTGCAGGCGATGAGGCCAATCTCTAGGTTCCTCCTAATATCCCCTAAATCTTAGATACGAGGACTGTCACTCCTCGTATCGTCTACGCACAGAAGATAGAAAACCAAAATACAAAGCTATAGATCTAAACAAACATTCAACTATAAATACAATTTCAAGAACAGAAACATATTTGAAATAGCAATGTTCTACTCAACATAAACTACTACCTAATCCTAGAATTGGAGAATCTACTCCATGAATACGAAAGAGAGTCACAATACATTAAAGAATTCATTAGTAAAACGATAAACGTGCAAGAAATAGAAATTACAATGTAATTGCAGCTCTTCCCTTTGGCATTGTGGTGTAGATCTTGATCCTTGAGCAGCTCTCTCCTTCCCGATGCAAGTTCCCAAAGCTTTTTTGGGCTTCGGAGTGTCGTCCCAGCTGGCGTGCCTCCTCCCTTTGGGCGGAGCTTTCCTTATATAGACATCACGCCGGATCACTGGGAAATTTGGAAAAAACCCTTGTCGCGTCAAATCACTTGGCCGCCATACAGCCGTGTGAAAACACATGACCTGGGCATGTGTCAGGCTGTTGTGGCTATTTTTGCCTTCTGAACACGGTCGTGTGTAGGCACACGCCCTGGTCATGTTCCCTTCTGCGTCCAGCTGCCAAATATCTTTTTTTTGCTCCGAAAGTGCGTCGTTATCCCCACGAAATGCTATCCTGTACACAAAAGTATACAAAGCAGATCTCCGAACTAGAAAATAGGAAATGCATGGAAAACAAAGTAAAATATGCATGAAACCAACATAAAATGAGATGAGATGTGAGTGAAAACTACTCCTAAAACCCTATATGTTTTGCTCACATCAATTCCCCCAGACTTAAGTCTTTGCTTCTCAAGTAAACCTCAGTGCCATGAAATTTTAAAAGGTATTGTTTCATACTTATCATGTTAACTAGATTTATCAAGTTGTATTTGCAATCAAAGCAAAATAGATATGATCTAGAAATTCACTAAGTTAGCTCCTCGTGCTCATGCTAAGGAAATCTTCTTAGGGAATACTCGTTCCATGGTAAGTTAAGTCGTCATCCTATAGTTATCCTAAGGTCTCTGACTCTTAGGCACTTACATTCCCAAAGCGAGGGTCGTTTCCTAGATCTTGCACAAAGTCTCAAAGGCGTGCTCGGTATTAAGAGAAATTGGTAGGTGTTTCCCCAGTAACCTAACTCGGTCTCAAAGGGGCACATAACCATTTCCACCCACGACAACTATTTTTTATCCCTCATAATCTCTTTTTCTTCTTTCTTTTCTTTTTCATTTCTTTTTTTTCTCTCTCTCTTTTTCTTTTCTTTTCTCTCTTTTATTTCTCAACTCACTGGAATTTTGATTTTTCCGAATAGGCTTACACAATCCAAGCATCTCCAGTAACTAAAATGCTAAACTTAGGGTCACCTATGGATTCAAAAGTACTAGACTACTGAGATGAATCATAACTAGGTATGTACTAGACTCTCCCTTTCAGAATGTTCGACATGTGTAGGTGTATAAATAAAAGCTAACCAGTGTAAGTATAGAACATTCATTAGAGCAAATAAAATAAAATACCTTGAGATAAATAAAGTTAAGCTACCTATGGGAACAACTCATGAAAGTAACTTTAAAAAAAATACTACTGAGGCAGCTTAAAGATAGCCAAGACTAAGTGCAGGAAGAAACTAAACACACTATGCATGAATAAATGAATGCTAACTAAAATGCAAACATTAGGAAAGAAACCACTGCTAGAAACAAAACAAAACTTGGGGTCCCCCCGAGACTTAAGTGAAGCATACCTCTAGTAAGGTGGACGAGGTGGAAAGTCTGGTAGCCTCGGCATCTCTGGGTCCTGGGAGAACCTAGTGCTGAGCCGCTGATGCCACATGTACATGTGGTCGATCTGAAAGCTGGTGGATGCAGTCGCTACTTGGTGCTCCTCCTCCCTAGCCCACTGTGCCTACTAGGCTCGCATATGCTGTCGCATCTCCTGGTGGTAGGCGGCCTCCACCTGGCGATGGGTAGCCTCCTCCTGGAAGTAGGTGTGGGCCTCATCGTAGAACTCCTCGGTGTGCTGGAAGAGCTCTTGGAAGCCCTGAAACTCCTCCTGCGTGTAGGCACTCTGCTCCTCCCATCGCTGCCTTTGTGTCTGCTACACGACATATATGTCATCGAGGCACGATCGAAACTCCAAAAAAATGTTGGCAGATGTACCTACATCCTACTCAAAAGTAGAAAAAGGTGGTGGTGTAGGAGCAGGTTGTTGGGATGTATACTGAAAAGTCTACCTTTTGTATGAACATCTTTATTTTGAAATAAGAATCACATAATCATTGTTTGCATATTTTTATGGCTATGCATATTGTCTAATACATTACATTGTAGATAACATAGTGTGTGGTGTCACACGGGAGATCATGTTATCGATTCCTTGTAAGGTATAAGTAAAGACTCACAACCGAGATGGCTTTGGACAAACCATTGGAATGGTTGTAGTGTGATTTGGGATTGGTTTGTCTTGACCATAGAATCACACTAGTGCACTTTGTGTGTATTGAGCAGGACCGACTTAGAGGTGATTCGATTTATTACTGACTACATAATTGAATCAGACCTCAGATATTATTTTGTACATGCTCTTAATCCCGATATAATAACGGGAACATATACTTAGTATTCATCTCTTTGATTTACAAATGGGCGAGATTTATAGATTAAATCGATAGGCTCGGTAAGTTGATAAGTTATATTATTTATATGGTGTGTCGTTTATTATAGGAGGAAACCGTGTCCTATATATTAGGATGATGATATCCCCTTAAGGAGCTCATAAGGTTCATCATGTAAACCCTGCAGGTGGACTTGGTCCGGCATGATGAAAAGGTTGAGTGGTACTACTCATGGAGTTAGATGTTGATTAATTAATGGTCAATAAATTAATTAATTGACGGACATTCGAGATCTTAAATACGGGGAGATACAAATAATATATGGAGATCATATTATCTTATGGGGGTTGGTGAGGTAGATCAATAATAATCCTTTAGTGGATTGGATTATCATTAATGGATCGAACTTTATGTGGGCTTGATCCATGGGTGGCCAAGATCCAACTCCTCCTCATGGTCCCTATTGTAGCCTATTAACACCTCATGAAGCTTAGATCCAATAGATAGAAATAAAACTCTAGATCCAAAGGTAGAGATTAAATCTCTAGATCCGACGGTTGAGATTAAATCTCTAGATCCGACGGTTGAGATTAAATCCCTAGAACCAATGGTGGATATTAAAAGGAGGCTTATCCCTAACTCTATAAAAGGAGAACAAGGGGTTGGTGTGGAGAACAACTAGAGAAGCTAGGGTTTTTGGAGGTTTGCGGCAAGAAGCAAAGGTTAGGGTTTGGAGCATTGGCGGCACCAAATAAGGAAACAATTTCCTTGTTTTCTTCTTCCACAAGCTTGCCGGCGCCTATTGAAGCCCTTCCAGCCCTTGGCCGGTGACCAAACTCCCTCTTCTCCTTCTCCTTGTCTAGTGGAAACAAGATTTAGGGCTTTCCCTTGGTGTCTTGGCCGGTTTCCACCCCAATCTCCTCTTCCTTCTTGGTCGGCGGCAAGCTCCAACATTGGATGTTGGAGGTTGGTTGAAAGAAGAAAAGGAGCTTTGTTTCTATTCTTCCTCTTGCTTGGAATGAGCAAGGAAGGAAGATTGGCGATCTAGGAGCTTCAACTTTTGGTAGATCATCGCCCACACGACGTCCGAAAGGAGGAAGGTCATACATTAGAAGATCGAGAGGTATATCGATTCTCTATTCTCTTTTGTAACATGTTTGTTTTTGTTTTTCAATTATGAGCATGATATATTCTTTTTGTGGCTAAATAATACTTGAATCCCGAACATAAACACGAAAGCTAGCAATCCACACATCGTCTATTCCGCGGCTACTCGTAGAATAGAGGTTGGTTGCTTGAACAACAAGTTTGTTCAAGTGACCTCTCTAAACGAGTAGCACGACGATGACTTAGTTGTTTGGGAAATCTCTTTTGTCTAGGATTAAAATTTTTTTTAATCCAGGGACATCGATGGGATCGCCATGAACAAGCGACCAAGGTGAAGTGGGAAGCAAAGTTTTCCCTCACGGATCAATGAATCAAACCCTTCAATTGGTATCAGAGCCAAGGTTTTTGATTTTGTGTGTTTAAGGATTCAGTTACTCTTATGCATTTTTCACATATTATATGTGCCAGATAATAGTAGGATATGCATAGTTTAACTCTTTGGTTGCTGACATAAGATCCGACTATTATGGCCATATGTGTGTATGTGATTGTATGTGTATATTTTGTTGAATCCTCGGGGTTGACGAGGCTAGTATTTAATTTTTTGTAAATTAGATACGACATTATTTAGCCACTCTTTTTATTTTAGTTTACTTTCGATCTAGATTTCATGTACACTCCCTCGTGGAGTATAGGATCAATGGATGTAAATTAAAATAGATTTTAGTCTCGGCTCGGATCTCCGAAAGACTCGTACATGGTGTAGGAGGAGCGGATGAGAAGGCGATGCGATGGGAGATATTGAAGACAAAAGTCATAATAGTTGGAAAATAATTTATTTTTCATATTTATTTCTTTTTGTTTGATATGCATGTCGTAGGCTAGGAAAATTCCTCAATTTCAAATTACTAAGTGGGAGAGGGATATTTTTATAAATTCCCACGGCCTCCATTACGATTTGACAAGTGATGCAAACAAACTTGCGTGTCGGCTCTGAGTGCCTTTCTCCCCATCGGATGAGTTTGTTTGCGGATCACAAGGTCAAATATGGTTATAGGGAATTATTAAGAAGCGTGTGAACTTCCCCATCGGAAGGCACATAACCCGAGATAATTACCTTGGTACCGAGTAATGGTGAACACTTAGATACAAATATAAGTATCCTCCCCATCGGAGTCACTGCTTTTATTTGTAGGGCCAAAGAGGAACCAACTATTAAATTTACTTGTCAAAAAGTTAGGTTGACAAGATAGTAAAATTAATGGGTAAAACCTCCTCTTACAAATGTAGAATTCGTATACTTCCACACTATCGTGGCATACGATATTCTCGGTGTTTTGAGGTGTTGGTTGATTTTAAAATTTTATTGTTTGAGGAATCAATAATTTTTTGAAATCTAATGTTTTGATTTATGTGATTCTTAGGTTTTCTTTCAAAATGACTTTCCACCCACTTGTTGTGATACTGAAAGAGAACAAACTTACTGGACCCAACTATGTTGATTGGAAGAGGAATCTAGACATTGTCTTGACTGCTGAGGAATACAAATATGTACTCCTAGAAGAGTTCCCTCCTAAGCCTGCAGATGATTCTGGGGAAAAGGAGAAAGAGAGTTATAAGAAGTGGATCAAGGCCGATGAGATGGCACGGTGTTACATTTTTGCATTTATGTCAAATGTACTGCAACATCAGCATCAAGTCATGCCCACTGCTTATGACATGATGCTCAATCTCAAAGAGCTTTTCAGACACCAAAATCGGGCTGCGAGGTAAGAAGCCATGAGAAACTTGATGACGACCACCATGATCGAGGGAACACCCGTGAGGGATCATGTTCTCAAGATGATGGCTCATTTGAATGAGCTGGAGGTCCTTGGAGCTGAGATCGATGGGGAAACCCAGGTCAATATCATACTCTAGTCTCTACCTAGGAGTTTTGATCAATTTTGCCTGAAATACAACTTGAACAAGCGGTTGTATTCGTTGGCGGAACTTTTGACAGAACTCCAGGCGGCAGAGGGGCTATTTCGTTAGAGTGCTCAGGCACATGCCATGGTGACCCAAAAGGTTTCTACTTCTAAGCCAAAAGGAAAGAAGAAGAAGAAACAAACTGGGGCAAAGGCGGTGGGAGGTACTCAGGGAGGAGTGAAGAAGTCGAAAGGCAAGTGCTTCACTTGTAAGCAGACTAGACACTGGAAGAAGGATTGCCCCATCCGCAAGAACAAAGGTATATCTTTTGGTCTAGTCGTTGAAACATGTTTAGCGGTGTTATCTACCGGCACCTGGTGTGTAGATACGGGAGCCACTGATCATGTCTGCAATACTTTGCAGGGTTTCCAGGAAACCAGACGACTGGCTGAGGGGGAGATTACCGTGTACTTGGGCGATGTCACGAAGGTGGCGGTTGTTGCAGTGGGAGACGTTCATTTATCTTTTGAGAAAAATAAACTTTTGGTTCTTAAGAATTGCCTTTATGTACCTTTATTTAGAAAGAATTTAATTTCGATTTCTAATTTGTTTATGGATGGATATTCTATTTCTTTCAATGACAAAGTTGTTATAAAAAGGAATAGGGACATTATCTGTTCTGGTACATTGATAGGAAATTTATACACACTTAAACCAAAAGCCCCCACGATGCAAATTGAAATTAATAACTCATCTTCTACTTCCAATAAGAGAAAAGAACCTTCGAAGATGAACCAAACATATCTTTGGTATCTTAGGCTTGGTCATATTAACCTAAGCACAATTCAAAGGTTGATAGTTGATGGACCTTTGGGTTCATTAGTGGAGGAGGATTTCCCAACCTGTGAATCTTGCTTGGAAGGTAAAATGACTAAGAGGCCTTTTAAGGTCAAGGGGTATAGAGCCAAAGATGTGTTAGAATTGGTTCATTCTGATTTGTGTGGTCCTATGTCTATCCAGGCTAGAGGTGGTTTCGAGTATTTTGTCTCTTTTATAGACGATTACTTGAGATATGGATACATTTACCTGATGCGCCGCAAGTCTGAATGGTTTAACAAGTTCAAAGAATTCAAGGATGATGTGGAGAAACGTCAAGGTAAAATAATCAAGACACTACGATCTGATCGTAGTGGTGAGTACCTCATGGGAGAGTTTAGGAATTGTCTATCAGAGGCTGGGATTCAATCCCAATTGACTGCACCTGGCACACCCCAGACGAATGGTGTAGCAGAGCGAAGGAATAGGACTCTTATGGAGATGGTTAGATCGATGATGAGTTATTCTGAGTTGCCAGATTCGTTTTGGGGATATGCTCTAGATACGGCGGAGTACATTATGAACTTAGTTCCATCTAAATCAGTGCCTTCTACTCCCACAGAATTGTAGACTGGGTGAAAGCTTAGTCTAAGACATATTCGGATATGGGGGAGTCCAGCACATGTGCTGAAGGCAGATGCTGGTAAGTTGGAACCTCGTACAGAAGTACACATGTTCATTGGCTATCCTAGAGGAACGAAGGGTGGTCTATTTTATAGTCATAGAGATCAGAGGGTGATCGTTAGCACGAACGCCAGATTTCTAGAGGAACACTATGTCATGAGCCACAAGCCCAAGAGTAAAATTGTTCTAGAGGAATTAAAAGGGGAAGTCACTTCTTTAGTACCACCGGTACAAAAAGATATACCACATGTCACTGAACCGTGTGTCATAGAGGATACACAGGTGATCCCTCGTCGTTGTGGGAGGGTTGTGAGACAGCTGGATAGATTCATGTTCTTGGGAGAGTCTTCTGATTTGGTCCATGGCGAACATGAACCTGATCCCTGGACATATGACGAGGCAATCCAAGATAAAGATGTAGTATCTTTGCAAAGTGCAATGAATGTTGTGATTGAATCTATGGATTCAAATCAAGTTTGGGAGCTAGTAGAACCACCCGATGGTGTAAAAACCATTGGATGCAAGTGGATCTACAAGAGAAAGAGAGGATTAGATGGGAAGGTTGAGACCTTCAAAGCGAGGCTTGTTGCGAAGGGGTATACTCAGAAAGAGGGTATCGATTATGAGGAGACCTTTTTGCCGGTAGTCATGCTTAAGTCTATCCGAATTCTCTTATGCATAGTATCTCATATGGATTATGAGGTGTGGCAGATGGATGTCAAGACATCTTTCCTTAATAGAAGTCTTGAGGAAAACATCTATATAAAGCAACCAGAGGGATTCATTGCTAAAGGCAAAGAGCATCTTGTGTGTAAGCTTAATCAGTCCATTTATGGATTGAAGCAAGCTTCGAGGCCTTGGAACATCCGCTTTGATGAGGTGATCCAGTCTTATAGATTTATTCAAAGTTCTGATGAGTCTTGTGTATACAAGAGATGAGACGGAAACGTAGTGGTATTTCTTGTACTATACGTAGATGACATTTTGTTGATTGGCAACAATATCAAGGTGTTATCGGACGTAAGGGTATGGTTGTCCAAACAGTTTGATATGAAGGACTTGGGAGAGGTGGGACACATCCTTGGGATCAAGGTCATAAGGGATCGCAGGAAAAGGATGTTGTACTTATCCCAAGCTTCATACATAGACACGATTATGGAGCGTTTTAGCATGAAGAACTCCAAGAAGGGTTTTCTACCTTTCAGGCATGGAGTTCCTTTATCTAAGGATATGTGTCCTAGAACATCTGAGGAGATAGAGGAGATAAGGCGGTTCCTTATGCTTCGACAGTAGGAAGCCTCATGTATGTGATGCTATGTACGAGACCAGATATCTGCTTTACCATGGGCATGGTCAGCAGATATCAGAGTAATCCAGGAAAGGGACATTGGACTGCGTTAAAGCATATATTGAAGTACTTGAGAAGGACTAGGGATTATATGCTAGTTTACCAGGCATACCAATTACTCCCTGTGGGTTACACAGATTCCGACTTCCAGTCTGATAGGGATAACAGTAAGTCTACCTCGGGTTTTGTGTTTACTTTGGGAGGTGGAGCCATTGTATAGAGGAGTGTCAAGCAGAAATGCGTGGCGGACTCTACCATGGAAGATGTGTATGTGGCAGCCTTTGAGGTGTCTAAAGAAGCTGCATGGCTCAGGAACTTCCTGATGGACTTGGATGTTATTCCTGGTTTGCCCAGAACTATCACAATTTATTGTGATAATAGTGGTGCAGTTGCAAACTCGAAAAAACCACGAGCCCATAAGGCTAGTAAACACATAGAGCGCAAGTACCACCTGATACGAGAAATCATAAAGAGAGGAGAAGTTGTTGTGGCCAAGATTGCATCAGAGGATAACCTGGCAGATCCTTTCACTAAGGCCCTTTCGGCAAGAACTTTCGATAGGCATGTGGAGGGAATGGGGATCAGATGTATGGCAGTTTGAGGATAGTATAATCTTTTAGTATAAGTGGGAGATTGTTGGGATGTATACTGAAAAGTCTACCTTTTGTATGAACATCTTTATTTTGAAATAAGAAACACATGATCATTGTTTGCATATTTTTATGGCTATGCATATTGTCTAATACATTACATTCTAGATAACATGGTTTGTGGTGTCACATGAGAGATCATGTTATCGGTTCCTTGTAAGGTATAAGTAAAGGCTCACAACCGAGATGGCTTTGGACAAACCATTGGAATGGTTGTAGTGTGATTTGGGATTGGTTTGTCTTGACCATAGAATCACACCAGTGCACTTTGTATATTGAGCAGGAATGACTTAGAGGTGATTCGATTTATTGCTGACTACATAATCGAATCAGACCTTAGATATTATTTTGTACATGCTCTTAATCCCGATATAATAACGGGCACATATACTTAGTATTCATCTCTTTCATTTACCAATAGGCGAGATTTATAGATTAAATCGATAGGCTCGGTAAGTTGGGAAATGATATTATTTATATGGTGTGCCGTTGATTATAGAAGGAAACCGTGTCCTATATATTAGGATGATGATGTCCCCTTGAGGAGCTCATAAGGTTCATCATGTAAACCCTACAGATGGACTTGGTCCGGCATGATGAAAAGGTTGAGTGGTACTATTCATGGAGTTAGATGTTGATTAATTAATGGTCAGTAAATTAATTAATCGACAGACATTCGAGATCTTAAACACGGGGAGAAAATGTACAAATAATATATGGAGTCCATATTATCTTATGGGGGTTGGGGAGGTAGATCATGATAATCCTTTAGTGGATTGGATTATCATTAATGGATCGGACTTTATGTGGGCTTGATCCATGGGTGGCCAATATTCAACTCCTCCTCATGGTCCCTATTGTAGCCTATCAACACCTCATGAAGCTTAGATCCAATGGATAGAAACAAAACTCTAGATCCAAAGGTTGAGATTAAATCTCTAGATCCGACGGTTGAGATTAAATCTCTAGATTCGACGGTTGAGATTAAATCCCAAGAACCAATGGTGGAGATTAAAAGGAGGCTTATCCCTAACTCTATAAAAGGAGAACAAGGGGTTGGCGTGGAGAACAACTAGAAAAGCTAGGGTTTTTGGAGGTTGGCAGTAAGAAGCAAGGGTTAGGGTTTGGAGCATTGGCGGCACCAAATAAGGAAACAACTTCCTTGTTTTCTTCTTCCACAAGCTTGTCGGCGCCCATTGTAGCCCTTCCAGCCCTTGGCCGGTGACCAAACTCCCTCTTCTCCTTCTCCTTGGCTGGTGGAAACAAGATTTAGGGCTTTCCCTTGGTGTCTTGCCCAGTTTCCTCCCCAATCTCTTCTTCCTTCTTGGCCAGCGGCAAGCTCCAACATTGGATGTTGGAGGTTGGTTGAAAGAAGAAAAGGAGCTTTGTTTCTATTCTTCCTCTTGCTCGGAATGAGCAAGGAAGGAAGATTGGCGATCTAGGAGCTTCAACTTTTGGTAGATCATCGCCCACCTGACGTTCGAAAGGAGCAAGGTCATATATTAGAAGATTGAGAGGTATATCGATTCTCTATTCTCTTTTGTAACATGTTTGTTTTTGTTTTTTAATTATGAGCATGATATATTCTGTTTGTGGCTAAATAATACTTGGATCCCGTACATAAACACGAAAGCCAGCAATCCGCACATCGTCTATTCCGTGGCTACTCATAGAATAGAGGATGGTCGCTTGAACAACAAGTTTGTTCAAGTGACCTCTCTAAACGAGTAGCATGACGATGACTTGGTTGTTTGGATAATCCCTTTAGTCTAGGATTAAATTTTTTTTAATCCAGGGACATCGATGGGATCACCATGTATAAGCGACCAAGGTGAAGTGGGAAGCGAAGTTTCCCCTCACGGATCAATGAATCAAACCCTTCAATTGGTATCAGAGCCAAGGTTTTTGGTTTTGTGTATTTAAGGATTCGGTTATTCTTATGCATTTTTCATATATTATATGTGTCGGATAATAGTAGGATATGCGTAGTTTAACTCTTTAGTTGCAGGCATAAGATCCGACTATTATGGCCATATGTGTGTATGTGATTGTATGTGTATATTTTGTTGAATCCTCGGGGTTGACGAGGCTAGTATTTACTTTTTTATAAATTAGATACGACATTGTTTAGCCACTCATTTTATTTTAGTTTACTTTCGATCTAGATTTCATGTACACTCCCTCGTGGAGTATAGGATCGATGGATGTAAATTTAAATAGATTTTAGTCTCGACTCGGATCTCCGGAAGGCTCATACATTGTGTAGGAGAGGACGAGAAGGTGATACGACGGGAGATATTGAAGACAAAAGCCATAATAGTTGGAAAATAATTTATTTTTCATATTTATTTCTTTTGGTTTGATATGCATGTCGTAGGCTAGGAAAATTCCTCAATTTCAAATTACTAAGTGGGAGAGGGATATTTTTATAAATTTTCATAGCCTCCATTACGATTTGACAAGTGATACAAACAAACTTGCGCGTCGGCTCTGAGTCCCTTCCTGCCCATCGGATGAGTTTGTTTGCGGATCACAAGGTCAAATATGGTTATAGGGAATTATTAAGGAGCGTGTGCACTTTCCCATCGGAAGGCACATAACCCGAGATAATTACCTTGGTACCGAGTAATGGTGAACACTTAGATACAAATATAAGTATCCTCCCCATCAGAGTCACTGCTTTTATTTGTAGGGCCAAAGAGGAACCGACTATTAATTTTACTTGTCAAAATGTTAGGTTGACAAGATAGTAAAATTAATGGGTAAAACCTCCTCTTACAAATGTAGAATTCGTATACGTCCACACTATCGTGGCATACGATATTCTCGGTGTTTTGAGGTGTTGGTTGATTTAAAAATTTTATTGTTTGAGGAATCAATAATTTTTTGAAATCTATTGTTGGTGCAATGGGCCCAGGTCACAATTGACCAGAGCTCGAGTTTGGCTCGAGTGATGTTTTGATGTGTTTTGATGTTTCGACAAAAACATATGACAATATAATTGTCATGGAAAGTCCAAGTTGGACACTTGGCATTTGGGAAAGTTCAAGTCCTGAGTACTTGGCAAATGGAAAGTCCAACATGTGTTGGCAAGGAAAGTCCAAGCATGGGTCTTGGCATGGAAAGTCCAACATGGGTTGGCATTCGAAGTCCAAGGGGATTGATATTGGCGGCGTAAAGTCCAAGCGGTAGTCTTGGCAGCATAAGTCCAATGGTTGGCGGCGTAAAGTCCAAGCGGAGTCTTGACGGCGTAAGTCCAATGTGCCTTGGCGGTGTAGACACCGTTAGCATGACATAGCCGATGGAAGCACCTGAAGGCTAGCGCAATGGATGAACAAGTCATGGATGACTTGGAGGGATCCGAGAGGCGTGAGGCTGATGGAGGTGGCTAAAAGGCTTAGGTCTAGGCTAAGGGTGGTCTAGCAAGTATGGGGGAACCATACTTGAGTTAAAACCTCATGTTTGAGGTGTGCCAGTCGACTGATGTCATGTGGCAGTCGACTGGACCGAGTCAACTAGAGTTTGACTGCGGGTTATGGCCTAGCAAATGTATCATAGGTTGGTAGTCGATCGATGAGCTGAGCAATGACCGATCGTGTGATCACCGACCGGGTGCTCGAGAATTCGGCCACAGAATGGAGTCGAGACTTGACTGGTCGAGTGAGGACTCCATCAATCGACTGATGGTCACAATCAGTCGACTGATGGTAGTTCCGTTGGACTTATCCAACGTGGAACTAGCCGTTGTCTCACGACAACAGTGGCATCAGTCGACTGATGGTCCCGATCAGTCGACTGATAGACTTTTTCCAGCATAGATTGAAGCTATATATGGAGCTCGTGATGGAGGAAAAAGCAATCGGTTCTTGAGGGCTATTGGGGCGATTTGTTGGTGCAAATCAGGTCTCCAAGTGCAAGCAAGCAACCAAGCATTCAAGCAATCAAAACAAGTGTTGTAAAGTCTTTTCTTTACTTGTATTTCATATTTACATTGTATATTGCTTGTATTTCATTCTTACTGTTGTAAGATCTATTGTAAGGGGTTTCTCCGCCTCCGACTTGTGTCGAGAAGGAGTGTTTATCATTAGTGAGTGTGTGTGCATCACTAGGGCTCTTTAGAGCTCGATCCGTGGAGTAGAAACCGTGCGGTTCCGAACCACGTTATATCATTGTGTTAGCTTGTTGTCTATTTCGTTATTGCTTTTATTATTTCTATTTCCGCTGCGCACTAACGAAATTGTAGACACTAACGCGATCGAATTACATCTACGCTATTCACCCCCCCTCTAGCCATTCCAAGGGTCCTAACAAGTGGTATCATAGCCCAGGTTGCTCTTCAACGGATTAACAACCGGGAGCAAGACGCTAGAGGGTGAAGATGGAATTTCAAGACAAGCTTGGATGGGATATCAACACTCCACCACCATACGACCGAGAAGATTTTCCGGCGTGGAGAGCAAGAATGGAAACATTCTTGATGATGAACATAGAGGATTGGTTCATCCTCATTGAAGGTCTTGAACCCCCTAGGGATAAGAAGGGAAATGTCCTAAAATTGAAAAAGTGGACCCAAGAGCAACGCCAAAAGCTCAAGACCGAAGTTAAGGTAACGAAACTTTTGGAAGATTTAATTCCTAATGATATTTTGTGCAAGCTAGGGGATTACACGTATACCAAGGAGCTATGGAGGAAATTGGCAAGATTCCATGAAGAGAGTTCATCCTCAAGTGAAAGTGAGGAATCGGAAGATGAGATGGAGTCAACTTCCGGATCGGAGAAAGAAGAGGTGGAAGAAGTGGAAGGAGCATCCACTTCTAGGATTAAGGAGGAAAGACCATCCTCTATAGCGGAGCAACCTCAAGAAGAGCCTTCAACATCTGGTCAAGATGAGGAAGCTCAAAATTCAACTCCGGCACCTACCAACACCCTAGGTAACTCAAACACTTTATTTTCAAATAAAAATCATATAATGTGCTTTGAGTGTAGGGAGTATGGGCACTACAAGAGCAAGTGCCCAAAGAAGGTTAGGAAAGCTCCACCGGCACCAAAGGCCAAGGATACCGGTCCCTCAAGTCAAAAGAGCAAGGAGCATATTATATGCTTCAAGTGCAACTCAAAGGGACATTATCGGAGTCAATGTCCAAGGGGAAAGAAGAAAGGGCAAGAAGGAGCAACACAAGTAGGGGGAGCCTCCAAGGCAAACCCTAAGGTAAAATTTATTAATGCACCTTCAATTTCTAGGGATAAGAAGCATGCTAGGAATAATTTCAATAGTCTTGCTATTGTACATGAAAAGCATGCTAGAAACGATAGACATATTTGTTTAGGTGCTAAAAACGTCCACTTAGGAAATAAGGAGAAATTTGGGACTAATGTCCCTAAAAACAATTTACCTAAGAACAAACCT
Organism: Wurfbainia villosa; assembly: GCA_025175895.1. NCBI lineage: Eukaryota > Viridiplantae > Streptophyta > Magnoliopsida > Zingiberales > Zingiberaceae > Wurfbainia > Wurfbainia villosa. The sequence continues at coordinate 119,948,853 of CM045989.1, read as the reverse complement.
AGGTCAAATAACTCAAGATCAATTTTACCTAGGGAGACAATTAGAAAGGTGCAAGAGCACCTAGGTGTTAACCCTAAATGGACTAGGCATATGCCTAGGAAGTCCAATGCCCAAGATTTAAATCAAAATTCTAAAATTGGGCAATTAGAAAAGGAAAATCAAGTCTTGAGATCAAGGCTTGAAAAACTTGAAAAGACCCTAAATAAGATACAAAATCAATTTAAAGAGTCTAATGGGCAAAGTCAAAGGTCCAAAAGTCAAAGTCAACACCAAGGACCTAAGAGTTAAAAGTCAACCAAGGGCAAGCAAGGTTTGGGTCACCAACCTAAGCCTAAAGTGGCTTATCATAGTGTTCCATTTGACTATGGAACACAAACTAGGTCTAGGAAGACCAAGGTCAATAGGGAAGTCATCCCTAGAGTTGACCAAAGGGTGTGCCTAGTGGCTAGGGTTTCTAGGAAACCTAGGGTGGCCACTAAGAAGGTTGCAAGGGGAGTTACCCCTAGAGTCAACCTAGGTAAGACCCAAATGACCAAGGCTAACAAGCCTAGGAAGGGCATTAGGAAGGTATCTAGGGAGGTTATCCCTAAGGAATACCTAATTAACCCTAGGAGCTCAAATCGTTTTTGGGTTTCTAAGAGCGTGATTGATTCACGCTAGATGGGTTAGGGTGTGCCAACTTTAAATGGATGGGTAGTTAACTCAACCATAGCAAAGGTGACACTTTAGGTTATTTTCAAGGTTATGGATACCTTGGAAATAGATTTGAAGTATCATCCTAAAAGATTTTAAGGTGTGCCAATATTATTTGAGAAGCTTGATAAAATGGTCAAATTGGCACAATTTAGGTTTAGAGGTCGTAGTGTGTCATTTTGAGTTTTTGGCACACTTGGGAAAATTTAGGTTAATATGGAAAAATATACTTAATTATATCAAATGGCAATTAATATTAAAATTTAGGTATTACCATACCTATATATTTTATTTTCCATGCCTTGATTGCCATATGTCATGCCATGACATCATATTTTTTTTTAATCATTTTTATATGTCATGATTATGCTTAGGTTTAAGGTGTTAAATGTCATGTGTTTTTAAATTTTATCATATGTCATGACATCATGATCATTGGCCATGTTTTAATAATGCTATTATTTATGTCATGATCATACATTCATGCATTAACTTGATTAAAATTGATTTAAGGACTATGACATGACTTGGAGTCCCAGTTATAAGGGAATCAAGTAGAGTTGCTTTAGAAAATGCATGAAACCTTAGTTTAGGGAGAACAAAACCCACATCTCACATCTAATTGACATGTATGTGTATTTATACACCATAGATACATGTGAGATGCTAGGATATGAGTTAAGTTCAAGGTGCATAGTTTTTACATCTAAATGAACTAAAACTCATCCAATTCCAAGGGGATCATTGGGAGAGCTTGTGTACAAGTCACGTACATAGAGCCCAAGGAATATGATCCAAGATAAGGTTTTAGAAAATATTTTAAAATCATTTTGAAAAACCTTTGTGAAGTCTATCTTTTGATAGCAATCACCATTGATGACGTTGATACAAAGTAGGGCCAAAACATTGAAAATTTCAATGGTTTTGAACTTTGTGCCAATTTCACTATTTAATGGGTAAAATAATTTTCAAACATTTTTCACCCATTGTATTAGTCATAAGTATTATATGTATCAAATTTCATGATTTTTCAATATACGTATAATTAGTTATGATTTTTCAAAACTCATTTCTGATAATTGAGAATCGGGATTTTGATTATCGATCGCTCGGTGGCTCGATGGAGGTGTCGATGACCGTGATTTACGAATCACTCATTGTAGCCTGATTTTGGGGTAAACAAGGTTGTTTAACCCGATTTGTCTGATTATGGTCCCTAATCACTCCTAACCCTAGGATATGCTTTGGGAAGCATTATAAAGGGTGTAAATCCATTGGATATGGGTTAGGAGAAGTATTTGGGGTTTGTATCAATTTTAAGGTGTTGGAAAGTTCAATGCTGAATTTCTAACCTTAATTTTGATGGTTTAGAGTTCCTATTGGCTTAGGGACTTCCCAAGGACATTGTTGGTGCAATGGTCAAGGGGGAGCAAGCCTTTAGGGGGAGGTATCCATCTTGGAATGATGGATGTGTTTTTCTCCTTGAAAAGGAGAAGCTATTGGGAAAATGTGACACCAATTGGGAAATTGGTGGGACTTTTGAGAGACCCAATTTGGAAATTGGGAGAGTAAATAGGATTGTCTCTCTTGAGTGATATTGGACTTATCACTAGGAAGATGGTAGGCATCCTAAGTATTTTTGGACCAAGGGGGAGATTGTAAGATCTCATTGGAACATGAGACATTGACCCTCTTGGGGAGACAACTTTTTGCTGTTAGTCAAAAAGGGGGAGAATGTTTGAGGGAAAACATTTGGTGAGTATTTACCAATTTGGGATAATTGGTAAAGAATTGAAGTTAGTATTCTAACTCAATCATTTGTTTGGTTTTTGTCAAACATCAAAAAGGGGGAGATTGTTGGTGCAATCGGCCCAGTCACATCACCGTGAGCTCGAGTTTGGCTCGAGTGATGTTTTGATGTGTTTTGATGTTTCGACAAAAAAATATGACAATATAATTGTCATGGAAAGTCCAAGTTGGACACTTGGCATTTGGGAAAGTCCAAGTCCTGAGTACTTGGCAAATGGAAAGTCCAACATGTGTTGGCAAGGAAAGTCCAAGCATGGGTCTTGGCATGTAAAGTCCAAGCATGGGTCTTGGCATGGAAAGTCCAACATGGGTTGGCATTCGAAGTCTAAGGGGATTGATATTGGTGGCGTAAAGTCCAAGCGGTAGTCTTGGCAGCATAAGTCCAATGGTTGACGGCGTAAAGTCCAAGCGGAGTCTTGGCGGCGTAAGTCCAATGTGCCTTGGCGGTGTAGACACCGTTAGCATGACATAGCCGATGGAAGCACCTGAAGGCTAGCGCGATAGATGAACAAGTCATGGATGACTTGGAGGGATCCGAGAGGCGTGAGGCTGATGGAGGTGGCTAAAAGGCTTAGGTCTAGGCTAAGGGTGGTCTAGCAAGTATGGGGGAACCATACTTGAGTTAAAACCTCAGGTTTGACCGAAAGTCAACTAGAGTTTCGATTGCGGGTTATGGCCTAGCGATGACCGCCATAGGTTGGCTCGGTCGATGCTCAGCGATCGGCGATCGTGTGATCGATCGGCCGGTGCTCGAGAATTCGCCACGTATCGGAGTCGAGACTCGACTGGTCGAGTGAGGACTCCATCAGTCGACTGATGGTCACAATCAGTCGACTGATGGTAGTTCCGTTGGACTTATCCAACGTGGAACTAGCTGTTGTCTCACGACAACAGTGGCATCAGTAGATTTATGGTCCCGATCAGTCAACTGATAGACATTTTCCAGCACAGATTGAAGCTATATATGGAGCTCGTGATGGAGGAAAAAGCAATCGGTTCTTGAGGGCTATTGGGGCAATTTGTTGGTGCAAATCAGGTCTCCAAGTGCAAGCAAGCAACCAAGCATTCAAGCAATCAAAACAAGTGTTGTAAAGTCTTTTCTTTACTTGTATTTCATATTTACATTGTATATTGCTTGTATTTCATTCTTACTGTTGTAAGATCTATTGTAAGGGGTTTCTCCGCCTCTGACTTGTGTCGAGAAGGAGTGTTTATCATTAGTGAGTGCGTGTGCATCACTAGGGCTCTTTAGAGCTCGATCCGTGGAGTAGGAACCGTGCGGTTCCGAACCACGTTATATCATTGTGTTAGCTTGTTGTCTATTTCGTTATTGCTTTTATTATTTCTATTTCCGCTGCGCACTAACGAAATTATAGACACTAACGCGATCGAATTACATCTACGCTATTCACCCCCCCTCTAGCCATTCCAAGGGTCCTAACAGTAATGGTGAACACTTAGATACAAATATAAGTATCCTCCCCATCAGAGTCACTGCTTTTATTTGTAGGGCCAAAGAGGAACCGACTATTAATTTTACTTGTCAAAATGTTAGGTTGACAAGATAGTAAAATTAATGGGTAAAACCTCCTCTTACAAATGTAGAATTCGTATACGTCCACACTATCGTGGCATACGATATTCTCGGTGTTTTGAGGTGTTGGTTGATTTAAAAATTTTATTGCTTGAGGAATCAATAATTTTTTGAAATCTAATGTTTTGATTTATGTGATTCTTAGGTTTTCTTTAAAAATGTCTTTCAACCCACTTACTGTGATACTGAAAGAGAACAAACTTACTGGACCCAACTATGTTGATTGGAAGAGGAATCTAGACATTGTCTTGACTGCTGAGGAATACAAATATTTACTCCTCGAAGAGTGTGCTCCTAAGACTTCAGATGATTCTGGGGAAAAGGAGAAAGAGAGTTATAAGAAGTGGATCAAGGCCGATGAGATGGCACGGTGTTACATTTTTGCATCTATGTCAAATGTACTACAACATCAGCATCAAGTCATGCCCACTGCTTATGACATGATGCTCAATCTCAAAGAGCTTTTCAAACACCAGAATCGGGCTGCGAGGTAAGAAGCCATGAGAAACTTGATGACGACCACCATGATCGAGGGAACACCCATGAGAGATCATGTTCTCAAGATGATGGCTCATTTGAATGAGCTGGAGGTCCTTGGAGTTGAGATCGATGGGGAAACCCAGGTCGATATCATACTCCAGTCTCTACCTAGGAGTTTTGAGCAGTTTCACCTGAACTACAACATGAACAAGAGGTTGTATTCATTGGCGGAACTTCTGACAGAACTCTAGGCGACAGAGGGGTTATTTCGTTAGAGTGCTCAGGAACATGCCATGGTGACCCAAAAGGTTTCTACTTCTAAGCCAAAAGGAAAGAAGAAGAAGAAGAAAACTGGGGCAAAGGCGGTGGGAGGTACTCAAGGAGGAGTGAAGAAGTCGAAAGGCAAGTGCTTCACTTGTAAGGAGACTGGACACTGGAAGAAGGGTTGCCCCAACCGCAAGAACAAAGGTATATCTTTTGGTCTAGTCATTGAAACATGTTTAGCGGTGTTATCTACTGGCACCTGGTGTGTAGATACGGGAGCCACTGATCATGTGTGCAATACTTTGCAGGGGTTCCAGGAAACCAGATGACTGGCTAAGGGGGAGATTACTGTGTACTTGGGCGATGCCACGAAGGTGACAGTTGTTGCAGTGGGAGACGTTCATTTATCTTTTGAGAAAAATAATCTTTTGGTTCTTAAGAATTGCCTTTATGTACCTTTATTTAGAAAGAATTTAATTTCGATTTCTAAATTGTTTATGGATGGATATTCTATTTCTTTCAATGATAAAGTTGTTATAAAAAGGAATAGGGACATTATCTGTTCTGGTACATTGATAGAAAATTTGTACACACTTGAACCAAAAGCCCCCACGATGCAAATTGAAATTAATAACTAATCTTCTAATTCCAATAAGAGAAAAGAACCTTCGAAGATGAACCAAACATGTCTTTGGCATCTTAGGCTTGGTCATATTATCCTAAGCAGAATTCAAAGGTTGATAGCTGATGGACCTTTGGGTTCATTAGTGGCGGAGGATTTCCCAACCTGTGAATCTTGCTTGGAAGGTAAAATGACCAAGAGGCCTTTTAAAGCCAAGGGGTATTGAGCCAAAGATTTGTTAGAATTGGTTCATTCTAATTTGTGTGGTCCTATGTCTATCCAGGCTAGAGGTGGTTTCGAGTATTTCAACTTTTTTATAGACAATTACTTGAGATATGGATACATTTACCTGATGCACCGCAAGTCTAAATACTTTGACAAGTTCAAAGAATTCAAGGCTGATGTGGAGAAACGTCAAGGTAAAATTATCAAGACACTACGATCTGATCATGATGGCGAGTACCTCTTGGGAGAGTTTAGGAATTGCCTATCAAAGGCTAGGATTCAATCCCAATTGACTGCACCTGACACACCCCAGTAGAATAGTGTAGCAGAGCGAAGGAATAGGAGTCTTATGGAGATGGTTCGATCGATGATGAGTTATTCTGAGTTGTCAGATTCATTCTGGGGATATGCTCTAGATACGGCAGTGTACATTCTGAACTTAGTTCCATCTAAATCAGTGCCTTCTACTCCCACAGAATTGTGGACTGGGCGAAAGCCTAGTCTAAGACATATTCGGATATGGGGGAGTCCAGCACATGTGCTGAAGGCAGATGCTGGTAAGTTGGAACCTCCTACAGAAGTACGCATGTTCGTTGGCTATCCTAGAGGAACGAAGGGTGGTCTATTTTATAGTCCTAGAGATCAGAGGGTGGTCGTTAGCACGAACGTCAGATTTCTAGAGGAACACTATGTCATGAGCCACAAGCCCAAGAGTAAAATTATTCTGGAAGAATTAAAAGGGGAAGTCACTTCTTTAGTACCACCGGTACAAGAAGATATACCACATGTCACTGCACCGCGTGTCACAGAGGATACACAGATGATGCCTCATCGTAGTGGGAGGGTTGTGAGATAGCCGGATAGATTCATGTTCTTGGGAGAGTCTTCTGATTTGGTCCCTAGCGAACATGAACCTGATCCCTGGACATATGACGAGGCAATCCAAGATAAAGATGTAGTATGTTGGCAAAGTGCAATGAATGCTGAGATTAAATCTATAGATTCAAATCAAGTTTGGGAGGTAGTAGAACCACCCGATGGTGTAAAAACCATTGGATGCAAGTGGATCTACAAGAGAAAGAGTGGATTAGATGGGAAGGTTGAGACCTTCAAAGCGAGGCTTGTTGCGAAGGGGTATACTCAGAAAGAGGGTATCGATTATGAGGAGACCTTTTCGCCGGTAGCCATGCTTAAGTCTATCCGAATTCTCTTATGCATAGCAGCTCATATGGATTATGAGGTGTGACAGATGGATGTCAAGACAACTTTCCTTAATGGAAGTCTTGAGGAAAACATCTATATGAAGCAACCAGAGGAATTCATTGCTAAAGGCAAAGAGCTTCTTGAGTGTAAGCTTAATCGGTCCATTTATGGATTGAAGCAAGCTTCGAGGTCCTGGAACATCCGCTTTGATGAGGTGATCCAGTCTTATGGATTTATTCAAAGTTTGGATGAGTCTTGTGTATACAAGAGATGTGACGGAAACGTAGTGGTATTTCTTGTACTATACGTAGATGACATTTTGTTGATTGGCAACAATATCAAGGTGTTATCGGACATATGGGTATGGTTGTCCAAACAGTTTGATATGAAGGACTTGGAAGAGGTGGGACACATCCTTGGGATCAAGGTCATAAGGGATCGCAGGAAAAGGATGTTGTGCTTATCCCAAGCTTCATACATAGACACGATTATGAAGCGTTTTAGCATACAGAACTCCAAGAAGGGTTTTCTACCTTTCAGGCATGGAGTTCCTTTATCTAAGGAGATGTGTCCTAGAACATCTGAGGAGATAGAGGAGATGAAGGCAGTTCCTTATGCTTCGGCAGTAGGAAGCCTCATGTATGCGATGCTATGTATGCGAGACCCGGATATATTTCTTTGCAGGCATGGTCGTGAGATATCGAGTAATCGGAGGGGGACATTGGACTGCGGTAAAGCATATATTGAAGTACTTGTGAAGGACTAGGGATTATATGCTAGTTTACCTGGCAGACCAATTACTCCCTGTGGTTTACAGAGATTCTGACTTCCAGTCTGATAGGGATAACAGTAAGTCTACCTCAGGTTCTGTGTTTACTTTGGGAGGTGGAGCCATTGTATGGAGGAGTATCAAGCAGAAATACGTGACGGACTCTACCATTGAAGCTGAGTATGTGGCAGCCTCTGAGGCATCAAAAGAAGTTGCGTAGCTCGGGAACTTCCTGATGGGCTTGGATGTTATTCCTGGTTTGCCCAAAACTATCACAATTTATTGTGATAATAGTGGTGCAGTTGCAAACTCGAAGGAACCACGAGCCCATAAGGCTAGTAAACACATAGAGCGCAAGTACCACCTAATACGAGAACTCGTAAAGAGAGGAGAAGTTGTTGTGGCCAAGATTACATCAGAGGATAACCTGGTAGATCCTTTCACTAAGGCCCTTCCGGCGAGAGCTTTTGATAGGCATGTGGAGGGAATAGGGATCAGATGTATGGTAGTTTGAGGATAGCATAGTCTTTTAGTATAAGTGGGAGATTGTTGGGATGTATACTGAAAAGTCTACCTTTTGTATGAACATCTTTATTTTGAAATAAGAATCACATGATCATTGTTTGCATATTTTTATTGCTATGCATATTGTCTAATTCATTACATTGAAGATAACATGGTGTGCGGTGTCACACGAGAAATCATGTTCTCGGTTCCTTGTAAGGTAAAAGTAAAGGCTCACAACGGATATGGGTTTGGACAAACCATTGGAAGGGTTGTAGTGTGATTTGGGATTGGTTTGTCTTGACCATAGAATCACACCAGTGCACTTTGTATATTGAGCATGAACGACTTAGAGGTGATTCAAATTATTGCTGACTACATAATCGAATCAGACCTTAGATATCATTTTTTACATGCTCTTAATCCCGATATAATTACGGGCACATATACTTAGTATTCATCTCTTTGATTTACCAATGGGCGAGATTTATAAATTAAATTGATAGGCTTAGTAAGTTGGGAAATGATATTATTTATATGGTGTGTCGTTGATTATAGAAGGAAACCGTGTCCTATATATTAGGATGATGATGTCCCCTTGAGGAGCTCATAAGGTTCATCATGTAAACCCTGCAGGTGGACTTGGTCCGGCATGATGAAAAGATTGAGTGGTACTACTCATGGAGTTAGATGTTGATTAATTAATGGTCTGTAAATTAATTAATCGACGGACATTTGAGATCTTAAACACGGGGAGAAAATGTACAAATAATATATGGAGCTCATATTATCTTATGGGGGTTGGTGAGGTAGATCAATGATAATCCTTTAGTCGATTGGATTATCATTAATGGATCAGACTTTATGTGGGCTTGATCCATGGGTGGCCAAGATCCAACTCCTCCTCATGGTCCTATTGTAGCCTTTTAACACCTCATGAAGCTTAGATCCAATGGATAGAAACAAAACTCTAGATCCAAAGGTAGAGATTAAATCTCTAGATCCGACGGTTGAGATTAAATCTCTAGATCCGACGGTTGAGATTAAATCCATAGAACCAATGTTGGAGATTAAAAGGAGGCTTATCCCTAACTCTATAAAAGGAGAACAAGGGGTTGGCGTGGAGAAAAACTAGAGAAGCTAGGGTTTTTGGAGGTTGGCGGAAAGAAGCAAGGGTTGGGGTTTGGAGCATTGGCAGCACCAAATAAGGAAACAACTTCCTTGTTTTCTTCTTCCACAAGCTTGCCAGTGCCCATTGAAGCCCTTCCAGCCCTTGGCCGGTGACCAAACTCGCTCTTCTCCTTCTCCTTGGCTGGTGGAAACAAGATTTAGGGTTTTCCCTTGGTGTCTTGGCCGGTTTCCACCCCAATCTCCTCTTCCTTCTTGGCCGGCGGCAAGCTCCAACATTGGATGTTGGAGGTTGGTTGAAAGAAGAAAAGGAGTTTTGTTTCTATTCTTCCTCTTGCTCAGAATGAGCAAGGAAGGAAGAATGGCGATCTAGGAGCTTCAAATTTTGGTAGATCGTGGCCCACACGACGTCCGAAAGGAGGAAGGTCATACATTAGAAGATCGAGAGGTATATCGATTCTCTATTCTCTTTTGTAATATGTTTGTTTTTGTTTTTCAATTATGAGCATGATATATTCTGTTTGTGGCTAAATAATACTTGGATCTCGAACATATACACGAAAGTCGGCGATCCGCACATCGTCTATTCCACGGCTACTCATAGAATAGAGGTTGTTCGCTTGAACAACAAGTTTGTTCAAGTGACCTCTCTAAACGAGTAGCACGATGATGACTTGATTGTTTGGGCAATTCCTTTTGTCTAGGATTAAATTTTTTTTAATCTGGGGACATTGATGGGATCGCCATGAACAAGCGATCGAGGTGAAGTGGGAAGTGAAGTTTCCCCTCATGGATCAATGAATCAAACCGTTCACAGGCTCATGTCTACGTGGACTAGGTGGGCTCCTATGTATGTATGGGGGAGAGATGGGCGCCGATGTGGAAGGTCCCTCTATGGCGAGGACTCCACTATCAGGTCTAAGTGTCATTTGACGTGTGTGGTGATGTTGGTACAATTAGGGTCGGGCAGCCTAAGGGTCGTCAGGTTTTTTCTTACAAAGCATAAGGAGTGTCCCTCTCTTACAATCATCTTCATGGCCATACACACTCCTAGGTCGATCCTAGGGCTCCCCTCTATGATATCTAGTGCAGTGTAGTCGTACCCCATCCTATAGCAAATGTGGGTAAGCAGGCCTCCCACATTAATCTCTCCTCTCACTACTTTGTCCATTTTCACTAAGTGTCTAATGAAATGGGACCCTATATCGATGCTACTTCTTTCTTGTAGCATGTCGCATAGGCAAAGCAGCTCACTAGCACTCACTACACTATCACTCTCCCCACGACCAAAAATAGTACTTGCCATGATTCGGTAAAGGTATCGAAAAATGGGGTTTTGGAGGCGTGATGCTTTGGCCCTAGAAGGGTTGTAAGCATGCTCTCCTGTTATTTCGGTCCAAAAGATCCGAGAGTTAAACCCAATAGGGGTTCTTCTTTCTCCCCCACTCAGCAAGCTAAAGCATGAGTTCCATTGGTGTAGTGTCCATTCATGCTCAATGTTAAATATCCTAAAGGTAATCCTGCCCTCTTCGCTCTCTCTACCCGTTAAAACTTCAGCTTCTAAATAACTTAAAAATTCCAAAACAATCAAAGGGTTGGTTGGGTGTCTTATCCCCATTATCTCTCCCCGCCTAATTTTTCCAAATAGGACTTGGATGTCACCCAACAACCCTAAGAACTCTAGTAAACCTTCATCAAGATACCTAGTTGTAGTGATTTTACGAGTATAATGCATGTTATATCAAACCCTATGCTCATTACGAAAAAGAAGGGTTGGAAGAGCGTTACCCTCCTCCAGAGCTTGAGGGGTGTCAGTTCTCCTTGCTCGTTGCTCCGAAGCACCAGATCGAGATACAACTTGCTTAGCCTCATCCTTGCTTTTTTTTTGGCTTCCTTAAAGGTTGGAAAAGCTTCTAGGTGGTGGGGAAGAAGGATCCACACAACTTTGGCAAGAAAAATTGAAACACATTGCGCATTTAGGGCGAAAACATACAGTGTGCCCTTTTTAACCTCGCGCTACATGGCCGTGTGAAAACACACGACCAGGCCATGTGCACCTCAGGTTGGTTGGGCATGACCGTGGGAAAAGACACGGCCAGGCCATGTGTCCCCTATTTCTCTCCTTTTGTGCACAATGGTCTAAATTTTCTCACACGCTTCACCGTGTATGCTAAAAATTGATTTTATTTTTAATTAGCAAGTTCTTTCTGTTCCTAATGCTAACCGAAATGGAAATCAAAGTTTAAATTAACCAAATGAATGCAATACAATCAAAAGAAAACCTAAAAAACTAAACTTGGGTTGCCTTCCAAGAATCGCTTTATTTAAGGACTTTTAGCTTGATCTTACTCCATTATCAACTTGGCTCTGAAGGTTCTATGAACCTCCATTCATCCATCTCGGTGTCTACATTCGGTGGGCTTGACTTTATCCTGCTGAAAGTAAAGCCGTCTAGGTAGGGAGCTCTACACTCTGATAGATTGAAAAGGATGATCTACCCATCTACCTCTAAGGAGATTTGCTGTGCATTTACATCTATACACGCCTCCGTAGTTGCCAGAAAGGGCCTTCCCAAGATGATGGGATTTTGGGGATCTGGTCCTATGTCGAGTATGATAAAATCCGTATATATCACAAAGTTCTCGACAACCATAGGCACATATGTTAGCATGCTGATGGGTTCCTTGATTGAGTCATCCCCCATACGAATATCAGGGTTCGCTGGTTGGAGCCCATTAAGTACCATCTTCAAGTAGTATGCATAGGGCATCACACTTACTAATGACCCTAAGTTGCACAACGCTTCATCGAAGCTTTCCCCATAAATCGAGCAGGGGATAACAAATTCATCAGGGTCCTCAAGCTGGGGTGGAATCTTGTCCTCAATTTCGGCTTGGTCAGGTAGTGTGGAAATCATGACTTCACACCCCTTGACGAATCTGTTTCCTTGCGCTCCTATCTCACTGCACCCTCCTTCTTCCTTAAATTTACCCAGCTCGGGTAATGCTGGAGAGCTCTCCATAGGTTGTTACACGGTTTGCCTATCTGGGCCCCCTATGTCTCTAACATCCTTGTGTGACTTGCAAGACCATCAACAATGACCTTCAAGTCTCTGAGTGACTCCTCTGTTTTCTGATGTTGGTGATGGAACTCTTCATTGGCCTTCGGTTGGGTAGCAATAAAGTCTTCCATCATAAATTCTAACCTAGACTTTTGTGGTTGATGCTGCCCATTGCCCTGTTGCTGCCCATGCCCTCCTGATGATTGAAAGTTCCCCGAGTTATTCTTTTAGGAAATGTTCGGGTGGTTCTTCCATCCAGGGTTGTAAGTACTGAAGTATGGGTTGTTGGGCCTTTGATTATAGTCCCCAACCACATCGACATGGTCAATCTGCTTTTCTAAGCCACCCTGCCCTCCATAGTAGTCCTCCCGATACGCTGTTATTCCTTCCCCAAAGTCAATGGTCACACGTGCAGATGCAAAATTTATAGAGTCGAATCGTCTGCTAAGCGTGTCCATTCTCGCTACTAGGTGGTCCACGGAGATGACAGAATACCGTCCCGCTGTAGTAGCTGGGTGACTACGTTCGGAAGCCCTTTGATGGTGGTTTTGGCCCACCTCTTCTATTAGCTCCACTGTTTCCTCTATAGTCTTATTCATAAGTACTCCTCCTACAGCAGAATCGAGGGATACCTTTGTGGCATACGTGATCCTATTGTAGAAGATGTGGATCACCAGCCACCATTCCAGTCCATGGTGGGGGCTTTGGTAAAGTAGCCCCTTGTAGCGATCCCAAGCTATAAATAGGGACTCCCCCTCCTTCTGATGGAAGCTTATGCTCAAATGGTGCATGTGAGCAGTTTTACTTGGTGGGAAGTATTTGTTTAAGAACTACTGCTCACATTGCTCCCATGTAGTAATGCTTCTCGAAGGCAGGGAGTGATGCCATGCCTTAGCCTTATCCCACAATGAGAACGGGAATAGGCTCAGGCAGATAGCATCTGCAGGGACTCTATTTATCTTCATCGTCGAGCAGATTTCCAAGAATGACTTCAGGTGCCGGTTCGGGTTTTCAATCATAGCTCCCCCGAATTGACTCTGCTGGAACATATGTATGAGTGTTGGATTCGGTTCAAAGTTGTTTATCGAAATGGATAGTCCAACTATACTCGGCCTAAATCCTCTAGCATTAGGGGCTGCGTAATCCCGCAAGGGTCGACTACCTATATTCACTTTGGATGCAGCTTGGTCCTCTATCCTCTTCTGTTCGGCTTTTCAGTGAAGATAGGTCCATTAGATTTCTAAATCGATCGAAATCAGGCCTGAAGGTTGAAGCTTCTCTTCTCACTTCTCCTCGGTCGCTTGTGCATGGCAATCCTATCTCACGTCCCCGAATTAAAAAAAATAATCCGAACGAAAATGGATTGCCCAAGCAACCGATTCATCATCATGCTTCTCGATTTGAGTCGTCGCTTGAACAAACTTGTTGTTCAAGTAACCTAACTCTTTTCCTCGATTAGTCATGGAATAGATGATGAACGGATCGCCGATTTTTGTGTTTATCATCGGGGTCCATGATCATACAATTATAGTCCAATTACATAGAACAAGAAAGAAAACTAAACAAGAATTATACCTTTTGATCTTCTATCGTATAACCTATCATTTTCTTGGACGTCGTGTGGGCGATGATCCTCCAAGAATCGAAGCCTCCTAGATCTCGTATCTTCCCTTCCTTGCTAGCACGAAACAAAGGAAGATAACCAAACTCTTCTTCTCCTATCTAGTGCCGACCACCAAGCCTCCTTGCTTGGTTGTTGCAGTCGGCCAAGGAGAGGAAGAAGGAGAGGTGGGCGTCGACCAAGAGATGTGCTCTTATTGCCACAGGCCAAAACTTGAGGGAAGAAGGTGCCGCCCTAGGAGAGGAGATAGAGGAGCAGACCAAGAGCAAAGGAGAAGATGAAACCCTTATCCTTTGTTTGTGTTGCTGCCGGCCCTAACGGAGAAGCAAAACCAAGCAACTAATGCTTGCCACCCAACCCTTGGAAACTACAAACCCTAGCACTCAAAAACTTTTCTTGCCGCCCAAGCCTTGGAATCTATTTATAGATTTCGCCCAAGCCTCCTTTTAATCGTGTCCGTTGGATCTAGGCTTCTTGAGGATTTTAATAGACTACAATAGGGACCATGAGGAAGAGTTGGATCTTGGCCACCCAATGGATCTAAACCCGATCCATTAATGATGATACATTCCACTAAAGCGATCATCATTGATCTACCTCACCAACCCCATAATTATATATGGGCTCCACATATTAATTGTACAAATATCTCTCCGTGTTTAAGATATTGAATGCCCATTAATTAATTAACTTACTGACAATTAATTAATTAACATCTAACTCCATGAGTAGTACCACTCCACCTTATCATCATGCTGGACCAAGTCCACCTGCAGGATTTACATGATGATCCTTATGAGCTCCTCAAGGGGACATTATCATCCTAATACATAGGACATGATTTCCTCCTATAATCAACGGCAAACCATGTAAATAATATTATTTCCAAACTTACCGAGCCTATCGATTTAACACATAAATCTCGCCCATTGACAAATTAAAGAAATAAATATTAAGTACATATGCCCATTATTATATCGGGATTAAGAGCATGTACACCATAATATCTGAGGTCTGATTCAATTATGTAGTCAGCAATAAATTGAATCACCTCTAAGTCAGTCCTGCTCAATACACACAAAGTGTACTAGTGTAATTCTATGGTCAAGATAAACTATACCAAATTACACTACAACCATGCCAATGGTTTGTCCATAACCATCTCAGTTGTGAGCCTCTACTTATTGTTGGTGCAATCAGCCCAGCAGTACCTTGATGGTATTTTGATGATAGACAAAACTCATGACATGGGATTGTCATGGGAAAGTCCAACATGGGTTGGCATGGAAAATCCAAGCATAGAGCTTGGTGTGGAAGTCCAAGGGGGAAGCCTTAGCATGGGAAAGTCCAAAGCATTGCGAAGCCGTGCGCTTGGTGCTTGGCATGGGAAATCCAAAGCATTGCGAAGTCGTGCGCTTGGTGCTTGGTGAGAAATGCATTGCGAAGCCGTGCGCTTGGTGCATTTGGGAAGTATTGAGAACTTGGCAAGTTCACTAGGCTCGGGTCCTTGAGTCGGTGAAGGATGGCATTGCGAAGCCGTGCGCTTGGTGCATCCGAGGGACCGCCGGACGGGGAGCGAATGGAGTGAGCCCAAAGGGAAGCATACTTCTAGGCCATGAGACGCGAAGGATGGCATTGCGAAGCCGTGCGCTTGGCGCATCCGAGGGACGTAGGCCGAGGGAAGAGAGCTTTGGTGAGGAACTCCATGAGGGATAAGGTGGACTTGGCCAAGTGGCTAAGACTGAGTGTCGGAGGCTCAAACTTGATGTTTGAGGGTTTACCCGACGGTCGGATGCTCAAACAACTTGGTGTTTGAGGTTTTGCCCGACATCAGTCGACTGGCATAGGTGCCGGTTCGACTAATCCAAGTCGACTAGAGTTCGACTGGTGTAAGGCTAGGGTTTTGTGCTTGGCGATCGGCCATGGTATGGATCGATGATTAAAGTCGACGGCAATGTCGAGGAATGGTAGTCGATCGATGGGAGTGTCGCGAGCCGCTCCGTGAGCCGATCGACTTATGGGCATCATCAGTCGACTGGTAGGTGATCCGTTGGAACTTGTCCGACGTGGATCTGGCCGTTGTGAGACAACGGCTACAGGGGCAGTCGACTGGGGCCTTTTGGCAGTCGACTGATGGGCGCAAAAATAGCTCGATGCAGGTTATAAAAGGAGCTCGAGATGGAGGTTTTTGCCATGGTTTTTGTGGAGCTATTGGAGGGGAATTGCTGCTGCATTCCAGTCCTTCAAGAGCCAATCAAAGCAAGCAACAAGCAAAGCAATCAAAGCAATCGGTGAAAGTTTTCTTGTGTATTGTATTTGTGTATTTGCTTGTATTTCTATATTACATTGTAATTGCTTGTGAGAGATTTCTCTACCTCCGACGTGTTGTCGAGAAGGAGTGTTATAGTTAGTGTCATGCGCATAACTAGAGCTCGATGAGCTTGCCCATGGAGTAGGAACCATTCGGTTCCAAACCACGTATATCTTGTGTTGTGTGATTGTGTATTGTTAGCTTCATTATTATTGTTATTCCGCTGCGCTAACGACAATCGTAGACAAGCAATGCAAGAAGAACGAACGAATTACGACATCTAACGAACGAGGGCTATTCACCCCCTCTAGCCGGCCGTTCGATCCCCTACAAGTGGTATCAGAGCCAGGTTGCTCTTCAAGGACTAACCGCCGCGAGAGCAGTACAAATTGCCGGCTTCATCCATCCACCGAAATTCGATGGAGATTTTGCTTGGTGGAGGAAACGGATGGAGGTATATCTTGAAACCGATTTTGATTTTATGATTATTATAGAAAACGGTTTTGAAATGCCTAGGGATAAAAACAACAAGCAAATTGAGAAGTCAAGGTGGACCCAAGACCAAATTAAGGACTTCAAGACAAATCGTGAGGTAATAAAATTACTTAGTGATTTATTACCTAACACTATTTGATCTAGATTGGGTGACTATAGGGATGCGAAGGAATTATGAGAGAAAATAATGAAATTCCAAGAAAATTCTCAATCGGCACAAGTAGAGGAGAATGCCGAAGAAGAAGCACCCACAACATTTGAAGATGTTGATGATTTGGTGGAGACCTCCACCTCTAGCATTGAAGGGGAGGAAAGGCAATCTTCCATCCCGGAGCAAGAACAAGAAGCATCCATATCCGGGAGAAGTGAAGATCGGGAAGAGGCCTCCACCACCTCCCTAGGTAACTCAAGTGTCATTATTTTAAATAAAAATCACATAATATGCTTTGAGTGTAGGGAGAAAGAGCATTACAAGAGCAAATGCCCAAAATTGGCTAAGGAAAAGGTATCCGCACCAAAAGTCAACCCAAAGTCAAAGGATGCCGGTGTTCCCAAAATCAAGAGCAAAGAGCACATTGTGTGCTTCAAATGCAATCAAAAGGGACACTACCGAAGCCAATGCCCTAGGGGAAGGAAGAAAGGGCAAGAAGGTGCAATTCATGTAGGGGGAGCTCCTAAAGCTAACCCTAAGGTACATTTAGTTAATGCACCTTTAATTCCTAAAGTCAAAAAGCATGCTAAAAATTATTTTAGTTCTCTTGCTATTATCAATGAAAAGCATGCTAAGAGAAATAATAAGGTTTATTGCTTAGGTGCCAAGCATGTTAGTTTCTCTAAGGACAAACCTAGGACTCAAAACACTGGATCTATTTTACCTAGGGAGTCAATTAGGAGAATTGAAGAAAACTTGGGTGTTAATCCCAAGAAATCTAGGCATATGCCTAAGAAGAAGAACATTTCCCCTAAACCTAATGAAAATTCAAAATTGAGAAAATTAGAGGTGGAGAACCAAGCCTTGAGGTCAAGGCTAGAAAAATTGGAGAAGACCCTAGCAATAATATCAAACTCGGTTAAGGGGTCTAATGCACAAAAGTCAAGACCTAGAAAACAAAAAACATCTAAGGGCAAGAAGGGTTTGGGTCACAAACCTATGTCCTACCATAATGTTCCATTTAATTATGGAACATCATCTAGGTCTAGACAAACCAAGGCTAATAGGGAAGCCATCCCTAAATCTAGCTATGGTATGTGTTTAGTGGCTAACACCTCAAAGAAATCAAATGTAGCCACTAAGAAGGTCAATGGAGGAGTCACCTCTAGAGTTAACCTAGGAAAGACCCAAAAGACTATGGCTTCAAAGCCTAAAAGGGTCATTAGGAAGGTATCTAGGGAAGTTATCCCTAGGGAATACCTTGTTAACCCAAGGAGCTCCAATAGATATTGGGTTCCTAAAAGCGTGATCGATTCACGCTAAATGGGTTAAGGTGTGTCAACCCTAAGTGGATGGGTAGTTAACCTAACCATAGTAGAGTTGACACCTTAGGGTGTGCCAATATGCTTGAGAAGGTAAAAATGATTTAAATTGGCAAAATTAGGTCATAGAGGTCATGGTGTGCCATTTTGGGTTTTTGGCACACTTGGGAGCTAAATGGTTTAAGGCAAAATGAATTTAATCCCTAGAAATGGCAAATTGATGTTAACACTTAGGTAGTTAATACCTTAGTATATTTTTCTTGCCATACTTTATTTGCCTTGCCATGTCATGACATCATTTTCATTTTCATCTATAAAAATGTCATGATCACGTTTAGATTTATGTTTAGATGTCATGTATGCTTAAGTTTCATTCACATGCCATGACATCATGATATTGGCATATGTTTTTATCTGTATCATATCTATGCCATAATCATATCATGCATGAATTAAAATGGAGTTAAGGACTATGGCATAATTTGAAAGGAATCAAATAATATTGCCTTAGAAATATGCATGAGAACATAAAGACAACAAAACCCACATCTCACTAAAAACTTGACTTGTATATGTTTTACACATCTAGATATTGGTGAGATGTTTAGGAAAAAGAAATTAAAGGTTTGAAAAACATTTTGAAAACATTTTGAAAAACCTTGGTGAAACCTATCTTTTGATAGCTATCACCATTGAATGGGATGACACAAAGATGACTCTTTATTGAAGCTTTTCTTAAATTTTGAACTTTGTATCAATCTCCTAATTTAGTGGGTAAAATAAATTTTCAATATTTTTCACCCATAGTGTTTAGGATAAGTATTATACGTATGCATTTTCAAGATTTTTAAAATTACGTATATTTACTTATGGATTTCGAAAATCCATTTAAATCAAAAGCTAGAATCCGATTATCGATCGCCTATAATGGCAATGATCGATGGTAAGTCCAAATCGATATTGGTATCGTGAGTCGATCGCACAGGCTGATTTCGGGTAAACTTGATAGTTAGGCCCATGTTTAGCCATGTTTTGGTCCCCTAACCACTCCTAACCCTTTTAAGGTGGAAGAGAGTTCATTGTTGAACTTTACCTTAATTTTGATTTGGTTAATGTTCCTATTGGCTTATGGACTCTCCAAGGACATTGTTGGTGCAATGGTCAAGGGGGAGCAAGCCTCTAGGGGGAGGTATCCATCATGGGATGATGGATGTGTATTTCCTCATGGGAGGAAAATTGGGTTGCCTCTCTTTAAGTGATATGGGATCACTAGAAAGATTGTAGGCATGTGTTCCTCCAAGGGAGAGATTGTAAGATCTCATTGGGATATGAGACATTCATACCCTTGGGGAGGACCTTTTTGATGTAATATCAAAAAGGGGGAGAAGTTACCAAGTTACCAATTAGGGTTCGTTGGAATTCTCATTGGGATATGAGAATTGCCAATATGGGAGAATTGGTAGACTTGAGATGGTAGTTTTGTCAATCATCAAAAAGGGGGAGATTGTTGGTGCAATCGGCCCAGCAGTACCTTGATGGTATTTTGATGATAGACAAAACTCATGACATGGGATTGTCATGGGAAAGTCCAACATGGGTTTGCATGGAAAATCCAAGCATAGAGCTTGGTGTGGAAGTCCAAGGGGGAATCCTTGGCATGGGAAAGTCCAAAGCATTGCGAAGCCGTGCGCTTGGTGCTTAGTGAGAAATGCATTGCGAAGCCGTGCTCTTGGTGCATTTGGGAAGTCTTGAGAACTTGGCAAGTTCACTAGGCTCGGGTCCTTGAGTCGGTGAAGGATGGCATTGCGAAGTCGTGCGCTTGGTGCATCCGAGGGACCGCCGGACGGGGAGCGAATGGAGTGAGCCCAAAGGGAAGCATACTTCTAGGGCATGAGACGCGAAGGATGGCGTTGCGAAGCCGTGCGCTTGGCACATCCGAGGGACGTAGGCCGAGGGAAGAAAGCTTTGGTGGGGAACTCCATGAGGGATAAGGTGGACTTGGCCAAGTGGCTAAGACTGAGTGTCGGAGGCTCAAACTTGATGTTTGAGGGTTTACCCGACGGTCGGATGCTCAAACAACTTGGTGTTTGAGGTTTTGCCCGACATCAGTCGACTGGCATAGGTGCCGGTTCGACTGATCCAAGTCGACTAGAGTTCGATTGGTGTAAGGCTAGGGTTTTGTGCTTAGCGGTCGCCATGGTGTGATCGGCCCGAAAGTCGGCAATGATCGGCTTGTCGAGGATGGCGGATCGGTGATGGGAGTGTCGCGAGCCGGGAAGCGCTCCGTGCGGTAGGCGATCGACTCTTGGGTCACCGATCGTGATGGGCATCATTAGTCGACTGGTAGGTGATCCGTTGGAACTTGTCCGACGTGGATCTGGCCGTTGTGAGACAATGGCTACAGGGGCAGTCGACTGGGGCCTTTTGGCAGTCGACTGATGGGCGCAAAAATAGCTCGATGCAGGTTATAAAAGGAGCTCGAGATGGAGGTTTTTGCCATAGTTTTTGTGGAGCTATTGGAGGGGAATTGCTGCTGCATTCCAGTCCTTCAAGAGCCAATCAAAGCAAGCAACAAGCAAAGGAATCAAAGCAATCGGTGAAAGTTTTCTTGTGTATTGTATTTGTGTATTTGCTTGTATTTCTATATTACATTGTAATTGCTTGTGAGAGGTTTCTCCACCTCCGACGTGTTGTCGAGAAGGAGTGTTATAGTTAGTGTCGTGCGCATAACTAGAGCTCGGTGAGCTCGCCCGTGGAGTAGGAACCATTCGGTTCCAAACCACGTATATCTTGTGTTGTGTTATTGTGTATTGTTAGCTTCATTATTATTGTTATTCCGCTGCGCTAACGACAATCGTAGATAAGCAACGCAAGAAGAACGAATGAATTACGACATCCAATGAACGAGGGCTATTCACCCCCCTCTAGCCGGCCGTTCGATCCCCTACACTTATACTCTATAAGGAACAGATAACATGATCCTCTGTGAGACACTACACACCATGTTATCAACAATATAAAGTATTAGACAATATGCATAACTATAAATATGCAAACAATGATCATGTGATTCTTATTCCAAAATGAAGATGTTCATACAAAGGCTAAGCTTTCAATATACATGTCAATAATCTCCCACTTATACTAAAAGACTATGCTACCATCAACCACCATACATTTGATTCCCATTCCCTCCACATGCCAATCAAAATCTCTCGCTGGAAGGGCCTTAGTGAAACGATCTGCTAGGTTATCCCATAATGCAATCTTGGCGACAACAACTTATCCTCGCTTTACGATCTCTCGTATCATGTGGTACTTACGCTCTATGTGTTTACTTGCCTTATGGGCTCGTGGTTCCTTCGAGTTTGCAACTGCACCATTGTTATCACAATAAATTGTGATAGTTCTGGGCAAACCAGGAATCACATCTAAGTCCATCCAGAAGTTCTTGAGCCATACAACTTTTTTGGCTACCTCAGAGGCCATAAACATGCACAAGAAAAGAGTCACAATACATTATAGAATTCATGAGTAAAACGATAAACATGCAAGAAATAGGAATTATAATGTAATTGCAGCTCTTCCCTCTAGCATTGTGGTGCAGATCTTGATCCTCGAGCGGCTCTCTCCTTCCCCGCTACGAGTTCTCGAAGCTTTTTAGGGCTTCGGAGTGTTGTCCCATCCGGCGTGCCTCCTCCCTAGGGTTTGGATGAAGCTTTCCTTATATAGACATCATGCCGGATCGCTGTGAAATCTGGAAAAAACCCTAGTCGCATCAAATCGCTTAGTTGCCACACGACCGTGTGAAAACACATGGCCTGGCCATGTGTTAGGCTGTGGCGGCCGTTTTTGCCTTCTGAACACGACCATGTGTAGGCACATGCCCTGGTCGTGTTCCCTTCTGCGTCCAGCTGTCAAATATCTTCTGCACGCAATGTTGTTCTGCACGCAAAAGTATACAGAGCAGATCTTCGAACTAGAAAATAGGAAATGCATGGAAAACAAAGTAAAATATGCATGAACCCAACATATAATGAGATGAGATGTGAGCGAAAACTACTCCTAATACTCTATATGTTTTGCTCACATCACCTTGTTTACAAGCATTACAAATTTTATTTTCCATGTGATTAAGGTCGGGTAGACCTCTGACTAAACCACTCTCACTAATTTTATGTACGAGTCTTGGTTGAGAGTGGCCGAGTCATCAGTGTCATAACCAGGACTCCTCTTGCTGTGTCATAAGACACTTGGTTGAGGAGTTGGGTAGGTTGATTGTGTAAATGTTGCTATTCTTAGTTCCTTTAAGTATTTTTTTTAGGTATCATTAATTTTAATTAAACATTCATTTTGTAAGAAGGTAACCTTATAGTTGTTATCACACAATTGACTTATGCTAAGTAAATTAAAATCAAAATTCTCAACTAAAAGTACATTACGAATTATAAAGTTGGAGTTCAGCTCAATATCACCTGAACCGATGATTTTGAGCTTCCCATTATTTTCAAAGGCTACCGATCCTTGACTTTTGAATCTAAGCTTCAAAAATTTTAGTCGGTCTCCGATCATGTGTTGGGAGCACCCACTGTCAAACATCCATTGATCCTACACATATAGTAGTTCGATCGGACATTGGAATTTTAAATTTGGTTGAATATTTTAGCCTAGAAGTCATCTCACCCTTTCTACTTGATCAAACATGTTAACCTTATATGTTTTGTGAGATGACTTCAATTGTACTTGATTAAGTTTAGTGAATTGAAGATAGTCAACCTTGGGTTAGATTCGGATTCAACCCTTAACTCGTCAAGTAATCTTTTCGAGAAATTAGCTTCTAGGTCGTGGCGAGGCACAGAGGCCTTCTTTGATAGGAACAACTACCACTTCCTTAGACAAAGCCAAATTCAAGAAATTGATCACTTGAGTCGCTCAAGATTACTTCCTGTTCTAACTAGTTTGAAATATGATGAGGTAGCTTCAGCTAGTTCAACTTAGTCGAGTGCATCAAGCTAGATACGCCTTATCTAGTTCAGACACACAAGACTTTGTTTCCCAAATGTACTATCATCTCGCCCCCTCCTGAAACTATGTTGTCAAGGTTGGCTAACTATTAACACATCTAGCCATTCTAAAAATTAAAACAAAAATTAACTAAGCATGCAAGTCTAATTTCAAGAAATAGAACAAACAAGTTTAGTACTAGCTTCCCTTGGAACATTGAATCAATTCGGTCTTTTCACGTAGTGGATTTGGTCCTTGAGAAACCAGTACTTGTTGGATCCTAATTGTGAAATTAAAGCGGTCTTAGGGACCCATGCTTAAACTATTAGTCTATTTCGATTCACAATTGACATATACGATTTATTTGTTGTGTTTGATCTAAACCTGAGTCCAACCTTATTGTATAGGGCCCTTTGTGATCTAAGTAGTAGGTCAAGACCCTTGGACCCCAAAGTGAACCATTCCAATGTTTTTCTAAGATCATGGACTTGTCCTTTCAATAGAGAGTTCTCTTCTTTGAGTTTATCAACTCGAGTTGAGTTCTCCTCTCAAACTTGACTAGTCGAAGAGGTTAGGGAGACCTTATGTTTAAGGTGTTTCACCTCCTCAACTAAGGTCTTGACCTTGGACTCAGACTTAGCTAAATTTTTAGTTAAATACTTAATTGTATTGTAAAGCGTATCAATTAATGACCGACTTACCTTGATCAAATCTCTTGAACCAGATACCGATCTATGGCTTGTCTTGAATTGAAGTTCATCTTTGGATCCAGAGTCGGACTTGATCTCGGACTTGTCACTTGCTTCGGGTTCGGACTCATCTTTGTGCTCGATCGACTTGGCTATGAACGTGAGATTGTTGTGCCCGTCTTCCTTCGATGATGACTCCTCCCATGTTGTGTTGAGTGCCTTCTTCTTGAATTGAGATGGTTTGTTCTTTAATCTTGAACAATCCGATTTGATATGGCCCATCTTGTTGCATTTGTAGCATCTATAGTTGGAACTTTTCTTTTCCTTGGATTGCTTGATTGGGCATTTTCAGCTCTTGATCATCTTTTGAACTAGATTCACTAGTTTGGTCTCTATCTCATCATTCACCTCCGATTCGTACTCCTCTTCTTCTTCTTCAGGAGGTGGTTTGCTCTTCATCTTCTTCTTTCGACCTATAACCAACGCAATACCTTTCTCGATCAGGACCGCATTAGATTATTCGTGTAATTCAAATTCTAAACAAAGTTTGTCTAACCTAATTTTAGAAAAATCTCTAGATACCTTGTAAGCATTAACATAGATGCCCACAAGGTGGTCCTAGGAAAAGCAATTAAGGCATACCTGATAACATCTCTGTTTTCGACCTTTTGTCCGATCGAGTGTAACCCATTCATAATATCTTGAATTCTTACGTGGAGTTGAGTGGCCAACTCATGTTCCTACATTTTCAAATTAAATAGTTTTTTCAATAGGAGATCTCTTTTGCATACCTTAGTGTCGACGGTTCCTTCGTGATGCTTGATGAGCTTATTCCATAGGTCCTTCATGCTTATGAACGGGTCGATGCGGTTGAGCTCCTCCTTGGAAAGACCACATTGTCGGATTTGGGTTGCCTTTGCATCGCCTCCACTTGATGCTTCATGGCGTTCATCCACTTGTCGCAATCTAGGAACTCATCGTATTCGTTGGTAGGTAGCGAGAATCCAGTTTGAATCACAATCCACATCTCTACTAGGGTTTTTAAGTAGCACTCCATCTGACCCTTCTAGTAACAGAAGTCATCTCCATTGTAAAAGGGAGGTCGGGCGGTGCTAAACCCTTCGAGATGAGCCATCTAATTCAAATCTTGTACACAAACAAAAAGACACTAAAAAAGTTCCAAAACTTTGCCTTGGATTAGTAGTGCGGGAAAAATAGTAAAGAAAAAATGAAATGAAAAACAATACGACAAGAAAATCAAATTGCTAGATTGGTTGTCGCACCAAATCGTAGCGCCCCCACTCTAATAGCAATTGTTGAATCGAAAGCAAGCTAGAGGGGGGTGAATAGTGAGCTTGAAAACTTTTCATTCGATAAAACTCGAGTGGCACAATGGAAATTAAGATGCAATAAAAGTAAATGACTCAATTTTCATTTACTTGGTTCGCAACCAAAGGGTTGATACTCCAAGGCCTTGTGGTCCTTGTGTTGGGTTTCCAGCACCGCGGCGAGTGTGTGTTCGAACATGTTTCGCAAACATATGCACAGCAGAAGGAATAAAATAATAAATCTAATTTATTACAACACACACATCACACGCATGCATAGTACACCATGTGTAGACATAACCATAAATTTAAATTTTGCAATAAAAGGAAATTTAACTATGTATACCTTACGTAGCACGTGTAGCGGGAAAGGCATCAACCGGAACGATCCTCGCTAGAATCGTCTCTATCCGTATCCACGCCGATTATCTTCGGAATGACTTCACCAAGTCACGAGCCTCGTCTTCGTACGGGTTACTAGCCTTGTGTTGAAGACGATGTGATGGAGAGAAGATCACGATCCGAATCCAAATTCGGATCCAAAAATGAGTCCTCAAAAACTCGCTTCTCCGGAGAGGTATTCGTCAACCGTTTGATGAATCCTTCGTCCTCCACCTATTAGGATTACCGGAGATCGAATCCCCGGTAAGTAAGGTGCTGTCAGAGCTCCAAACTTCGCCCAAACGACGCTCCGACAAGAAGGAAGCAAGCTGTCCAGAAAACTGGACAGCTTTGGTGGAGGAGTAGGGACCGACCAAAGGAAAGGTGGGAGCTCACCTTATTACCGAACCCAAGGGAGATCACCGGAGCTCCTCCGGCAGCAGCTCGACACCGGCAAGAGGGAAGGACAGCTCCTTCTGGATTCCCGGCAAGGGAGCTTGGTGGTGGGCGGCGGCAAGGGGAGGTGTTGGCGCCAAATTCACCAAGAAGAGGAGGGGCGGCAGCTTTTACGTCAAGGAATTTGGATTAGGGCTTAACAAACCCTTAAGCCCTCTTTTATAGAGAACTAATTCTCTTAATGGTTATCGGATCATAACCATAAGTCCCGTTAACCCGCTCCATTAATATAAGTTAAAATAAACCAAACCATGATGGTTTAGTTTAAGTTAAAACGAACCAAACCAACTTTGGTTCATTGGTTTAAAACAAACCAAACCCTTTGGTTTATTCTCCTCCATTGGATTAGAACCAAACCAATTTGGTTCGTCCATCGTGTCTTCATAAGATACGGCCCATCCATGCTTCCATTGCGACTGAAACGATTTCATGCTCGCTCCATGTTTGGTCCAACCAAACCCAGTTTCTCTCGGTCTGAGAATCTCATTCTCAAGCTCGTTTTAAATCCTTCGGATTACGCTCGTTGTGCGTGTGACCAAATAGGTTCTTGGTTTATGTTGGTCATCTATAATTAACCATTAATTATAGAATGATCATGAGTGGCACCTAGTAGTACATCATGATTCCCAATTAACTGAAAAGATCAACGGTTGATCCAGAACTATTTCTGAAACCCTTCAGCAGCTCGAATGAATCGTGCCCCATTCCCGTCACTCATCTTATACCCACTTGGTTAAGGACATAGTCTATAGTGTCAGTCCCCACTAGGTTGACTACGCCACAACTAGCCCAAGTATCATTTCCTCATCCTACGAATTCTAGTTACTGCACATGTATCGAAGAGTACCTTACTCTAAACATGTAATGCTTTGGCCAAAGACTTTAGTAACAATCCGACGAGAGGCCATGGGTATACATCTCCTCGCAAGGAGTGGTGAATCCTTTATAGGCTATTCAAACACCTTCGATCACTTCGACTTATACCCAATCATCCCGGGTCCACATCTCCTCAGAGATGTTTGCTTAAGATGTCAAAGCATAAGTCTTTATGATCAAGATGACTTGAATACCGCAAGTCAAAGGAACATCACACTTAAGCTACAATAAGAACTTCATTGACATATCTATATATGCAGAGAACCATATGAAGTCTTATGGTTGGTCACTCTAATGAACTAGTTACCATAACTAGCATCCACGATTAACTCCGGACATCACAATGTCTCCAGCCAGTGAGAATCAGCTGCTTGGATACACCAAGGAGTATACCTCGTGCTAGTCTCGACAGAATTGATGGTGTCCAAATCCATCAATTCATCGACTAGGGATAATTTCGATACATCATAATTACACATGTAGAGATACTCACTAGTTGTGATCCAATCACAAATTCTCTCATGCTGAGAGTTGTATCGCAAACATTCAGTAAATGAGTTTAAGATCCAATCAAATACATGAAACCATATATACTCAAATAGTGAATCTTCATTTATCATATAAATGGTTCATACATAAGGCGATTACCTTAGGACATCTCTCATATATTACTAACAGACTCCCACTTGGCCTAATGTCAATCGCTACGGTATCCAATACCATAGGCTGTAACATGACCCTCAAACTTACTTTGAGGTAATGCCTTAGTTAAAGGATCCGCTAAGTTCCTTTCAGTGGAGATTTTCTTGATTTGTATTTCTTTCCTACTGATGATCTCTCTGATAAGATGATAGCGGCGAAGCACATGTTTGGATCGTTGATGAGACCTTGGCTCTTTTGCCTGTGCAATTGCTCCATTGTTGTCATAGTAGACCGGTATTGCTTCAACAATGGTTGGAATCAGACCAAGTTCATAAATGAACTTCTTGATCCAAACCGCTTCCTTTGCTGCTTCTGAAGTTGCAATGTATTCTGCCTCAGTGGTAGAATCCGCTACAGTGTCTTGTTTGGAACTTTTCCAACTCACTGCGCCCCCATTCAAGGTGAACACGTATCCAGACTGAGACTTGGAATCATCCTTGTCTGTCTGGAAGCTAGCATCCGTATACCCGCGTATCACCGTGTCCCCTTCTCCATATATTAGGAACACATCCTTAGTTCTTCTTAAGTACTTAAGGATCATCTTAACAGCCACCCAATGATCCATTCCTAGATCAGACTGGTATCTGCTCGTGACACTTAGAGCATACGATACATCAGGCCTCGTTCATAACATAGCATACATGATAGATCCTATTGCGGATGCATAGGGAATCTTACTCATGCAAATTCTCTCGTCTTCTATGCGCGGACACATAGACTTCGAAAGGTGTACCCCATGCCTGATGGGTAGGAAACCTTTCTTGGATTCCGACATGCTAAACCTCTTTAGCACTCGGTCTATATATGTAGACTATGAAAGACCAAGCAACCGTTTCGATCTATCTCTATAGATCTTAATCTCGAGGATGTAGGTTGCTTCTCCCAGGTCTTTCATGGAGAATGTCTTGGATAACCAAACCTTAACTGACTGTAAGATTGAAACATCGTTTCCTATAAGTAATATGTCATCGACATACAATACTAGGAACACGACTGCACTCCCACTAACCTTCTTGTACACACAAGGTTCGTCTGGATTTTGTGAGAAATCAAACTTTTTGATTGTCTCATCAAAACGGATATTCCAGCTCCTGGATGCTTGCTTCAATCCATATATGGACCATCGCAATTTATATACCTTGGTTTTATCAACCGATGTGAAACCCTCAGGTTGTATCATATACACGTCCTCGAGCAGGTTTCCATTAAGGAAAGTTATTTTCACATCCATCTGTCATATCTCATAATCATAATGAGCCGCTATGGCCAGGAGCATCCGAATGGATTTAAGCACAGCTACAGGCGAATAGGTTTCGTTATAATCAACACCTTGTTTTTGACGATATCCTTTCGCCACTAATCTAGCTTTATAGGTAATCACATTACCATCCATGTCTGTTTTCTTCTTGAAAACCCACTTGCACCCTATAGGCTTGATGCCTTCAGGTGGGTCAACCAAGTTCCAAACTTGGTTTTCATACATGGAATCCATTTCAGACTTCATGGCATCAAGCCATTTATCCCTTTCTGAACTTGTTAGCACCTCTTCATAACTGGTAGGCTCCTCATCATCAATGAGTAACACGTCGTTCGATTCACTTACGAGAAATCCATATCTCTTAGGAATGTTGCGTGTTCTACCAGATCTACGAAGATGTGGTGTTACAATAGGTCCAGCCGATTGCTCATCACTATGAGTTGTCGGTTGTTGTGCTTTACCAGGTATCTCTTCAATGTCTATTTGAGTCTCTCGAGCCTCCTCAAGCTCGACGACACTCCCACTGTTTTCTTGCAAGAGAAACTCTTTCTCTAGAAACACAGCGTGCCTTGAAACAAACACCTTTTGTTCCACAGGATGATAGAACTGGTATCCCCTTGTTTCCATAGGGTATCCAATAAATAGACATTTATCAGACTTAGCATCCAATTTGTCTGATACAGTTTGCTTCACATAAGCAAGACAACCCCATATCTTCAAGTAAGATACATAAGGTTTCTTACCATTCCATATCTCATATGGAGTAGTAGAGGCTACCTTGGTTGGCATTCTGTTTAACAAGTAAACAGTTGTCTGAAGTGCATAGCCCCAAAAGGACTTGGGAAGATTCAAATGATTCATCATTGACCTGACCATGTCCAACAAGGTCCGATTACGCCTCTCAGATACACCATTATGTTGTGGTGTATATGGCGGAGTCCATTGAGACAATATACCATTGTCTCTTAGATAATCAAGAAACTCTTGACTTAAGTATTCACCACCTCGATCCGATCGAAGTATTTTAATACTCTTGTCATGTTGTTTCTCTACTTTATTTCTGAATTCTTTGAACCTTTCAAAGGCTTCAGACTTGTGTTTCATCAAGAACACATACCCAAACCGTGAGTGATCATCGGTGAAGGTAATGAAGTAGTTATAGCCTCCTAAAGCTTGAGTTGACATAGGTCCACATACATCAGTATGTATTAGACCTAGTAACTCTCCCACTCGTTCACCTTTTCCAGTAAAAGGTAACTTAGTCATCTTGCCTTTTAACCATGATTCGTATGTATCGTATGAATCCGATTCAAACGATTCCAGAATTCCACATCGGTGTAATTCGGACATGTATTTCTTGCTTACATGGCCAAGACGACAATGCCACATGTAGGAGTCTAATTGATTATCCCTTCGAGCATGCTTGTTGCTCGCTTCGATATTGAAAATGTCACTGGATACGTCCAACGTATAAATGTCATTGCTCAAAGTTCCAATTCCATAAAGTACGCCATTCAAAGTTATATAACAACAATTGTTACTAAACGTCAAATAGTAACCATTTCTATTTAAACAGGAAATAGAAACAATGTTCTTTATTAGAGAAGGAACATAATAGCAATTGTCCAGTTCCAAGACTAGTCCACTAGGGAGCTTCAGCAAATAAGTTCCGATGGCAACCGCAGCAACCTTTGCTCCATTGTCAACTCACAAATTTGACTCCCCTCTGATGAGTCTTCTTCTATTCCTTAGCCCCTATATGTCATTAAATATATGTGAGCCACACCCAATATCCAATACCCAAGTGTCTAAGAAAATAGAATGACAATCAATAACGAAGATACCTGAAGAGGATGGGGCATCGGATGCCTTCTACTTCTTCATGGACTCAAGATAAATCTTGCAGTTTCTTCGCCAGTGGCCTTCCTTGCCACAATGATGGCAAGTGCCCTTTTGTGCTAGTTCTGCCTTCTTTGCCTTCTTGTTCTTCCCTTTATTCTGTTCTTTTGCCTTCCTCTTAGAACCTTTCTTTGAGGAATCAACTAACAGAACCGCCTTCTCCTCATGCTTCACAGAAGGCTCCACAGTCTTCAGCATATTGTGGAGCTCAGGAATAGTGGATTCTAATTTGTTCATCCGATAGTTCATCACAAATTGTGAGAAACTCTTGGGCAAACAATGCAGAATTAAGTCAATACTTAATTCATGATCCATTACAAACCCGAGGGTGGCTAGCCGCTCGATGTACCCGTTCATCTTTAGCACAAACTGCACTACAGATGAACCTTCTTGCATCTTCATGGTGAAGAGGAGCCTGGAGACTTCGAACCTTTTGGATCTCGCTTGCTCATCAAATAACTCATGAAGATGGAAGACCATGGTATTAGCATCCATATTCTCATGCTGCTTTTGCAGCTCAGGTACCATCGTAGCTTGCATGATGCAACTCGCCAGTTTAGAATCTGCCACATGCTTCTGATAGACCAACATTTGGTCTGGAGTTGTATCGTCCTTAGGACGGTTGGGAAGAGGCTCTTCAAGAACATATGCTAGCTTTTCCGCCTTGAGAACAATTCTTAGGTTTCTAAGCCAGTCCAGGAAGTTAGGCCTAGTCAATTTGTTTGAATCCAAAATAGTACGCAAATTCAAAGATGTCATGATCAATCGATTGACCTAGAAATATAAAACGAGCATATATGAGAAAATGATTTTAAAATGCATCAATATACATTTATTAATCCCATTCATTTTTCAAATTTCAAAAACCCCAAAATCACTTCGAGAGATCATAGGTCCATCTCCGAATGGGCTGATATCCATCATAGATATGAACAACCTTGGAGAGAGTCCAACAAGTCATTCATAACTATGACGGTAGGTATCAACTATACCGATTGCATATCACGTATATGCAACTATCACAATGTGCTATCAACTAATTGAATATTCACACATACATCAGGTTGTTAACACATTAACAAGTATGCATCATATGCATAGCACCCAACTTCACCTCCCTTTACATCGACCTTGGAGAGAGTCCAACAAGCCGATGCTTCAGGTTAAAGCCAACCCATTAATCGAGAAATAGTTTTAATATGGTTAGAGTGCATTCAACCGATTAGCCTGGCTTGGAGAGAGTCCAACAACCAAAGCTAATGATTGACCTCTGACTCTTACCATATTAGTATTAAACTATTCCATGGTTTGAACATGTTCGGGTTCGAGCCGGGCTTGGAGAGAGTCCAACAACCCAAACAAGAAACGGAACTCTAGTTCTAACCATATTAATGGAAGGTGTAGGATTTAATATTGAGTAAGGGTTTTTATGTCTCATCCTCTTTGCATGCAAATAACTATTATCTACATGGCATGACATACATGGCGTTCATCTACATGTCACGACACGCATGACATAATGATATGCATCTAATGCAATTATATGGCATACAATTATGTCATGTACAAAATTTCCTTATATGTCATAACTATTTATGAAAATAAAATATGTTTAAGATTTGATTCTCCAAATCAAATCATGATTAAATTAGGAAACAAATTTCCAAATCTAATCACATATTTTATTTGTGGAAATAGTTGATTAAGGAAAGTCAATTTAGGAAACCAATTTCCTAAATCATCAAAACTACTTACGGAAATAAAATATTTTAAGATTAGATTTTCCAAATCAAATCAAGATTAAATTAGGAAACAAATTTCCAAAATCTAATCTAATATTTTATTTATGAAAATATTAATTTTCATAAATACTTCCAACTTTTCAAAAGTGGAAGATTTCCATAAATACTTCTAGACTTTCCAAAATTGAAAAATTTCCATAAATACTTCTAACTTTCCAAAAGTAGAAAATTTCCAGAAATATCATTATGACTATAGCAAAACCATTTTACGATTATGTCGAAATACAACCTGGGTTCTGATACCACTGTTGGGTTTCCGGCACCGCGGCGAGTGTGTGTTCGAACATGTTTTGCAAACATGTGCACAGCGGAAGGAATAAAATAATAAATCTAATTTATTATAACACACACATCACACGCATGCATAGTACATGTGTAGACATAACCGTAAATTTAAATTTTGCAATAAAAGGAAATTTAACTACGTATACCTTACGTATCACGTGTAGCGGGAAAGACATCAACCGGAACGATCCTCGCTAGAATCGTCTCTATCTGTATCCACGCCGATTATCTTCGGGATGACTTCACCAAGTCACGAGTCTTGTCTTCGTACGGGTTACTAGCCTCCTGTTGAAGACGATGTGATCTAGAGAAGATCACGATCCGAATACAAATTCGGATCCAAAAATGAGTCCTAAAAAACTCGCTTCTCCGGAGAGGTATTCGTCAACCGTTTGATGAATCCTTCGTCCTCCACCTATGAGGATTACCGGAGATCGAATCCCCAATAAGTAAGGCACTGTCGGAGCTCCAAACGTCGCCCAAATGACGCTCCGACAAGAAGGAAACAAGATGTCCAGAAAACTGGACAGCTTTGGTGGAGGAGTAGGGGCCGACCAAAGGAAAGGTGGGAGCTCACCTTATTACCGAACCCAAGGGAGATCACCGGAGCTCCTCCGGCAACAGCTCGACGCTGGCAAGAGGGAAGGACAGCTCCTTCTGGACGCCGGCAAGGGAGCTTGGTGGTGGGCGGAGGCAAGGAAAGGTGTTGGCACCGAATTCACCAAGAAGAGGAGGGGCGGCAACTTTTAGGTCAAGGGATTTGGATTAGGGCTTAACAAACCCTTAAGCCCTCTTTTATAGAGAACTAATTCTCTTAATGGTTATCGGATCATAACCATAAGGCCCGTTAACCCGCTCCATTAATATAAGTTAAAATAAACCAAACCATGATGGTTTATTTTATGTTAAAATGAACCGAACCAACTTTGGTTCATTCGTTTAAAACAAACCAAATCCTTTAGTTTATTCTCCTCCATTGGATTAGAACCAAACCAATTTGTTTCATCCATCATGTCTTCATAAGATACGGCTCATCCACGCTTCCATGTTTGGTCCAACCAAACCCAGTTTCTCTCGGTCTGAGAATCTCATTCTCAAGCTCGTTTTAAATCCTTCGGATTACGCTCGTTGTGTGTGTGACCAAATAGGTTCTTTGTTTATGTTGGCCGTCTATAATTAACCATTAATTATAGAACGATCATGAGTGGCACCTAGTAGTACATCATGATCCCCAATTAACCGAAAAGATCAACGGTTGATCCAGAACTATTTCTGAAACCCTTCAGCAGCTCGAATGAATCGTGCCCCATTCCCTTCACTCATCTTATACCCACTTGGTTCAGGACATGGTCTATAGTGTCAGTCCCCACTAGGCTGACTACGTCACACCTAGCCCAAGTGTCATTTCCTCGTCCTACGGATTCTAGTTACTGCACATGTATCGAAGAGTACCTTACTCAAAACATATAATGCTTTGGCCAAAGACTTTAGTAACAATCCGACGAGAGGCCATGGGTATACATCTCCTCGCAAGGAGTGGTGAATCCTTTATAGGCTATTCAAACACCTTCGATCACTTCGACTTATACCAATTATCCCAGGTCCACATCTCCTCAGAGATGCTTGCTTAAGATGTCAAAGCATAAGTCTTTATGATAAAGATGACTTGAATACCGCAAGTCAAAGGAACATCACACTTAAGCTACAGTAAGAACTTCATTGACATATCTATATATGCAGAGAACCATATGAAGTCTTACGGTTGGTCACTCCAATGAACTAGTTACCATAACTAGCATCCACGATTAACTCCGGACATCACAATGTCTCCAGCCAGTGAGAATCTGCTGCTTGGATACACCAAGGAATATACCTCGTGCTAGTCTCGATAGAATTGATGGTGTCCAAATCCATCAATTCATCGACTAGGGATAATTCCGATACATCACAATTACACATGTAGAGATACTCACAAGTTGTGATCCAATCACAAATTCTCTCATGTTGTGAGTCATATCGCGGACATTCAGTAAATGAGTTTAAGATCCATTCAAATACATGAAATCATGTATACTCAAATAGTGAATCTTCATTTATCATATAAATGGTTCATACATAAGGCGATTGCCTTAGGACATCTCTCATATATTACTAACACCTTGACCGCGTACCAAGGGGCAATCCACTAACTAAGTCTCCTCCTCGTTGGATGTAGGAGACGACAAATACAAGGAACAAAAGCATGAGGAAGAGGGACAATCACACCTCTCCTCTTTAAAATGAAAGCACGATAACGAAAGGATCGAATACAAATGTAAGACAACAAAAATTAAAGACTACAGATGTTTAGAAAGTGGAAGATAGGTGTGACACCGATGTAGTGGCAATGTAGCATTGTCGCAGAACTTCGACATTGTGGGAGTACTTTGAGAGAAATTTAGATGACCTAAAGGGGTGACCCCCCCCCCTTCTTTTATAGCCCTTTAACACCCTAGACGTTGAGATCCAAATCCTATCTAAAAGGCCCCCTTACCCAAGATAAGGGAATCTTGTTTGATGCTAGAATGACCGGCAAAGTGGTTATTCAACTACTACAAAGAGTTAGCACAAGATAAATAAAAGATAGTAAATATGACGGTACCTTATCATCCAATCTCGACCTAGACCTTCCGTCGGAAGTCTTAGTCGGATCACCGCCTACAGTCATCCCCATATGGACGATATAACCTTACCATCTCTCTTTGCACTGGTGCTTACCTCTGATCCTTTCTGACCAGTCACTTAGCTTCCAGTCTCCATCTGGATTCTTCGACTCCCATGAAATTCTCTCGGTGTCACCCGACCACCATAATTTCTCGACTCAAGATTCTCCGAGTGTCACTGACTTTTGGCTTAGGTTAACCATTTCCTGCACACTTAACAGAGCATATAAGATAATGATCAGACCATAACTTTGGGTCTTTGCCATAATAAAAACTTAAGTTCGATTATCTTGCACTCCTACAACAAAAGAATATCGGAAGCTAAGCTACAGGTCGTAACAGACCAGAGATAAGTGTAGGAACGTTGGTGACTGATAGAGGGGGGTGAATAGCGTATTTTTGTTTGACAATGAAAATCAATCGTGCTTGCTACAAAACTTGTTATACGCAGTGGAAATAATAATAACAATAACAAAATAGACATACATGATCACAACACACAAATATAACATGGTTCGAAACCTAGGGTTCCTACTCCACGGGTTGGGCTCGAATGAGCTCTAGCGATGCCAAACACAACTAATAATCAATACACTCATTCTCAGAACAAATCGGAGGTGGAGGAAACCTCTTACAATAGTTCTTACAACAATAAGAAATAAATATAAGCTAATACAAGTAAACTACACAAATATAAATAAAGAAAACTTTACATAATGTGAACTTGAGTGTTTGCTTTTGGTTGCTTGAGAAAAAGCTTGAAGGTCTGGATTGCAACAGCAAATCCCCTCGAAATCGCCTCAAAGAACCATAGCCAAATCCTCCTCCACGAGCTCCTATTAAAGCTTCACCTAAGGATGGATTCCGCCTAGCAGTCGATTGCTCGAGACCATCAGTCGACTGCTCCTGAAGCCATTGTCTCACAACGGCTTGAGCCATGTTGGATAAGTTCCAACAGATAGGCCATCAGTCGACTGATCATGCCCATCAGTTGACTGATCATGCCTCGACTCGACTGTCAAACCCTAACAGTCGACTAGGAAACCTTTTGTGCCTTCAACCTAAGCCATAAGTCGACTGCCTTCAATGGCAGTCGACTGCGCAAGCCATCAGTCGACTGCCCCATGCTGGCAGTCGATTGCCAGGGCCTTTTTTGTTGGATCGTGAAGCGTCGCTAGAGGGGGGAGAATAACGAGCATAAATATTTTCTTTTTCTTTCGTTCGATACACGAGTAAGAGCATCGGAAAATAAAGAGACACATTTATTTTTACTTGGTTCACAACACAGCGGTTGCTACTCCAAGGTCCTAACGGTCCTAGACCGCGTACGGAGGGCAAAACACTATAACATCTCCTCCTCGTTGAAGGTAGGAGATAACGATCACAAAATCGGAAGTACAAGGATGAGGCAACAAGCCTACCTCACCTCGTTACAATTAAAACAAAGAATACAATAAAAACAATTACTTGCTACTACTGCCGATGAAGGAGATTTGAACTTGTCGTCGCATCGACATTATGACGGCGTTGGAGCGTTGGCATTGTAGGAGCACTTGAGAATAAACTTGATGTTGTTTGGAGTTGGAATCCTTCCCTCCTTTTATAGATTTTGGCCTCTGAATATGTCTCCTCTTTTTATGGAACAGATCACGAAGTTGTACAAATTTTATCGCGAAGTGGTCGCGTCAAACCTTAATCATTTTGACCTAGCGCAAAGGCTGATTCGTTGCCATCAGTCGACTGATGCCTCCCATCACTCAACTGATGAGCATCAGTCAATTTCCCAGTGTCCAGCAGTCGAATGCTAGCCTGGGCACTTCCCTGCAGTAAGAGATTAGCTCGAAAAATGATAAATGTGATGGTTTCTAACCATCCGATCTCGACCTAGACCTTCCACAGGAAGTCTTAGTCGGATCGCCGCCTACGGTTGTTCCCATAAAGAGGACACAACCTTACAATCTCTCACTCACACGAGCTTTCCTTGATACTTACCTTGTAGCTCTCACTTCCGGTCTTCCACTCGATTCCTTCGGCTCCCTCCGAAGTCACTCGAGTTTCGCCCGACCACCGCGGCTTCCTCCGGGTGTCGCTCAGCTCCAGCTTTAGTACTTTTCTGCACACTCGATTTAGCTCGTGAGATAACGATGTAAACTTAACTTTGTGTCTTTGTCATAATCAAAACACAGGTTCGATTATCTAGTGCCCCTGCACCAACATTTTTCTATAGTCGACTCCCAGCAGTCGACTGATCATAATCCCAATGGACTGCTACAAGTCGACTCGGCTGCCAAGTGTCAAAACACTTGA
This sequence comes from Wurfbainia villosa, assembly GCA_025175895.1. Classification (NCBI taxonomy): domain Eukaryota; kingdom Viridiplantae; phylum Streptophyta; class Magnoliopsida; order Zingiberales; family Zingiberaceae; genus Wurfbainia; species Wurfbainia villosa. Next base: position 119,910,912 of record CM045989.1, on the reverse strand, counting down.
TCAGTCGATTGGTCCATAACCTCAATCGACTGATAACCTCGAACATGAGGTTTAACCCCAAGTTTGATGCCCTCATACTTGCTAGGCCACACTTAGCCTAGACCTAAGCCTTGTAGCCACCTCCGTCAATCTCACACCTATTGGATCCCTCCAAGTCATCCATGACTTGTTCATCTATACGCTAGCCTTCTGGTGCTTCCATCGGCTATTGTCATGATAAGCTGGTCTACACCGCCAAGGCACATTTGGGCTTACGCTGCCAAGACTACCGCTTGGACTTTACACCATCAACAATTGGACTTATGTTGCAAAGATTCCCACTTGGACTTTATGCTGTCAATATCAACTCTTGGACTTCCCTTTCCAACTCATGTTGGACTTTGCATTTTCCAAGACTCAAGCTTGGACTTTCCCTTGCCAAGAACCATGCTTGGACTTTGCATGTCAACCCATGTTTGACTTTTCAATTGCAAAGACTCAAGCTTGGATTTTCACTTGCCAAGACCCATGCTTGGACTTTCCATGCCAAGTGTCCCACTTGGACTTTCCATGCTAAGTACCCATAACTTGGACTTTTCCATGACAATCACATTGTTATACATTTTGTCGAACATCAAAATACTGCTCGAGTCAAACTCGAGTCTGGTCAATCGTGACCTGGGCCGATTGCACCAACAATCTTCACCTTTTTAATGTTCGACAAAAACCACAAACACCTTTGAGTTAGGGCACCTAACTCAAATCTCCTTACCAATTCTCTCAAATTGGTAATCTCAAATTCTCTCATTGATTTTCCCATCAATTCTCTCCCTTTTTAACATACATCAAAAAGGTTCTCTCCCAAGGATGTCAATGTCTCATATCCCAATGAGATCTTACAATCTCCCTCTTGGACCAAAACCATCTAGGATGTCTTCACTCATCCTAGTGATAATCTCATATCATTAAAGAGAGGCAATCCTCACACTCTTCTAATTTCCAAATTGAGCATCTCACATTCTCTCATTTTCCAAAATTCTCCCCCTCATGAGGAAGAACACATCCATCATCCCATGATGGATAATCTCTCCCGAAAGGCTTGCTCCCCCTTGATCATTGCACCAATAATGTCTTTGGAGAGTCCCTAAGCTAATAGGAACACTAAACCATCAAAATTAAGGGCAAAAGTTCAAACATGAACTTTCACATACCTAGAAATTGGTACATCACCCTAACAACTCTCCTAATCCATATCCAATGGATTTCCACCCTTTCCAATGCTTTCTAAAGCATATCCTAGAGTTAGGAGCAGTTAGGGTAGCCTAACATAGCTGAAATCAGGCTAAATAAATACTTTAATAAATAATAAATAATCGCTTATATCGATCATCGCTACAAGCGATACCAACTTTATCTACAAAATGCAGAAATCAGAATCAGAAAATGGAATTTGAAAAATCATAAGTAATTATATGTAATTTGAAAAATCTTGAAACATCATATGTATAATACTTATAACAATCATAATGGATGAAAAATATTTAAAAAATAAAATACCCATTAAATAATAAGATTGACACAAAGTTCAAAACCATTGAAAAGTTCGATGTTTTGGCTCTACTTTGTATCAACTCCATCAACGGTGATTGCTAACAAAAGATAGATTTCACCAAGGTTTTCTAAAATATTTTTTAAATGTTTTTGAAAACATATATTTGATCATGATCAATAGGCTCAATGCACATGACTTGTGCATTATCTTTTCCCATGATCCACCCATGGTATATGATGAGTTTGAGTTCATCTAGATGCAAAAACTATGCACCTTAAACTTAACTCATTTCCTATCATCTCACATGTGTCTAGGATGTTTAAAAGCACACACATGTCAATTTGACATGAGATGTAGGTTTTGTTCATCTTAATCTAAGTCCTCTTGCATTTTCTAAAGCAACACTATTTGATTCCCTTATACATGGGACTTCAAGTCATGCCAATTGTCCATAAATCAATTTTACTTAATGCATGGAATGATCATGGTATAAATGATAACATAAATAAGCATTGCCAAAAATCATGATGTCATGGCATATGATTAGATCTAAATACACATGACATAAAAGATAAGCCCTACGTATAATCATGACATTTATATGATTTAGAATAAATATGATGTCATGACATGGCATATGACAAATAAAGCATGGAAAATAAAAGATATAGGTATAACAATACATAAATTTTAATATTGATTGTCATTTGTTATTATTAAGTTCATTTTTCCATATAATCACTTATCCCCCAAGTGTGCTAAATGTTGGTGCAATCGGCCCAAGTTGACTCGAGTTTGACTCGAATAGTATTTTGATGATAGACAAAACTTATGACATGGGATTGTCATAGGAAAGTCCAACATGGAGTTGGCATGGTAAATCCAAGCATGGGGCTTGGTGTGGAAAAGTCCAAAGCATTGCGAAGTCGTGCGCTTGATGCATTTGGGAAGTCTTGAGGACTTGACAAGTTCACTAGGCTCAGGGTCCTTGAGTCGGTGAAGGATGGCATTGCGAACCCATATGCTTGGTGCATCCGAGGGACTACTGGACGGGGAGCGAATGGAGTGAGGCCCAAGGAAAGCATACTTCGAGGGCAAGAGACGTGAAGGATGGCGTTGCAAAGTCATGCGCTTGGTGCATCCGAGGGACGTAGGCCGAGGGAAGAGAGCTTCAGTGGGGAACTCCATGAGGGATGAGGTGGACTTGGCCAAGTAGCTAAGACTGAGTGTCGGATGATCACACAACTTGGTGTTTGAGATTTTACCCGACATCAGTCGACTAACATAAGTGCCAGTCGACTGCTCCAAGTCGACTAGGGTTCGACTGGTGTTCGACTGACCAGGGTTTGGCTGATTAGTCGATGGCAGTCGACTGATAACACCATCAATCGACTTATCAAGGTGTTTTCGGCCATAGAAGGTTTTTAGTCGAGTGCTCATGCCAGCACTCGACTGATGGGATCATTAGTCGACTGATGGGAATGATCAATCGACTGATGATGGATCCATTGGAGTTTTGCCAACGTGGATCGAGTCGTTGTGAGACAACTACTACAGGACCAGTCGACTGTGTTAGTAATATATGAGAGATGTCCTAAGGCAATCGCCTTATGTATGAACCATTTATATGATAAATGAAGATTCACTATTTGAGTATACATGTTTTATGTATTTGATTGGATCTTAAACTCATTTACTGAATGTCCACGATACGATTCACAGCATGAGAGAATTTGTGATTGGATCACAATTAGTGAGTATCTCTACATGTGTAATTGTGATGTATCGGAATTATCCCTAGTCGATGAATTGATGGATTTGGACACCATCAATTCTGTCGAGACTAGCACGAGGTATACTCCTTGGTGTATCCAAGCAGCTGATTCTCACTGGCTGGAGACATTGTGATGTCCGGAGTTAATCGTGGATGCTAGTAATGGTAACTAGTTCATTGGAGTGACCAGCCGTAAGACTTCATATGGTTCTCTGCATATATAGATATGTCAATGAAGTTCTTACTGTGGCTTAAGTGCGATGTTCCTTAGACTTGCGGTATTCAAGTCATCTTGATCATGGAGACTTATGCTTTGACATCTTAAGCAAACATCTCTAAGGAGATGTGGACCCGGGATGATTGGGTATAAGTCGAAGTGATCGAAGGTGTTTGAATAGCCTATAAAGGATTCACCACTCCTTGCAGGAGATGTATACCCATGGCCTCTCGTCGGATTGTTACTAAAGTCTTTGCCAAAGCATTACATGTTTAGAGTAAGGTACTCTTCGATACATGTGGAGTAACTAGAACTGTGAGGACGAGGAAATGATACTGGGCTAGGTGTGACGAGTCACCTAGTGGGGACTGACACTATAGACCATGTCCTGAACCAAGTGGGTATAAGATGAGTGAAGGGAATGGGGCACGATTCATTCGAGCTACTGAAGGGTTTCAGAAATAGTTCTGGATCAACCGTTGATTTTTTCGGTTAATTGGGGATCATGATGTACTACTAGGTGCCACTCATGATCGTTCTATAATTAATGGTTAATTATAGACGGCCAACATAAACCGAGAACCTATTTGGTCACACGCACAACGAGCATAATCCGAAGGATTTAAAACGAGCTTGAGAATGGGATTCTCAGACCGAGAGAAACTATGTTTGGTTGGACCAAACATGGAGCGAGCATGAAATCGTTTCAGGCGCAATGGAAGCGTGGATGGGCCGAGTCTTATGAAGACGTAATGGATAAACCAAACTGGTTTGGTTCTAATCTAATGGAGGAGAATAAACCAAAGGGTTTGGTTTATTTTAAACGAATGAACCAAAAGTTGGTTCGGTTCATTTTAACTTAAAATAAACCATCATGGTTTGGTTTATTTTAACTTATCTTAATGGAGCGGGTTAACGGGCCTAATGGTTATGATCCAATAACCATTAAGAGAATTAGTTCTCTATAAAAGAGGGCTTAATGGATAATTAAGCCCTAATCCAATCCAAAACCCTAGCTTGGCCGCCCAACCCCTCTTCCTCTTGTTGGCGTCAACTCCATTGCCGCCCAACCCTTGAGCCGCCATCCAGCTCTTTGCCGGCGTCTAAGCTTCAGCCGGTGATCCTCCGGCAACCCTCCGGTGATCTTCCTAGGCCTCGGTGAAAAGGTGAGCACTTGACTTCCTTGTTTTGGCCGGCGCCTACTCCTCCACCAAGCTGTCCAGTTTTCTGGACAGCTTCTTCTCCTCTAGTCGGAGCGTCGTTTGGACGACGGTTAGAGCTCCGACAGCGGCTAACTTACCGGGGATTCGATCTCCGGTAATCCTCTGAGGTGGAGGACGAAGGATTTGTCAATTGGTTGACGAATACCTCTCCGGAGAAGCGAGTTTTGAGAACTCGTATTAGGATCCGAATTTGGATTCGAATCGTGATCATCTCTAGATCACGTCGTCTTCAACACGAGGCTGGTAACCCGTACAAAGACGAAGCTCATGGCTTAGCGAAGTCATCCTGAGGAACTCGGCGTGGATACGGATAGAGACGATTCTTGCGAGGATCGTTCCGGTTGATGTCGTTCCCGCTACATGTCATACGAAAGGTATAACATAGTTAAATTTCCTTTTATTGCAAATTTAATTTTACGGTTATGTCTACACTTGTTGTAATATGCATGCGTGTGTTGTGTGTGTTGTAATAAATATAGATTTATTATTTTTATTTCTTCCGCTGTGTTCATGTTTACGAAACGTGAGCGAACACACACACGCCGCGGTGCCGGAAACCCAACAGTGGTATCTGAGCCCAGGTTGTGTTTTGACATAATCGTAAAAATGGTTTTGCGATAGTCATAATGTATTTCTGGAAATTTTCTAATTTTGGAAATTTAGAAGTATTTATGGAAATTTTTCAATTTTGGAAAGTCTAGAAGTATTTATGGAAATCTTCCACTTTTGGAAAGTTGGAAGTATTTATGGAAATTGATATTTTCCATAAATAAAATATTTGATTAGATTTTGGAAATTTGTTTCCTAATTTAATCATGATTTGATTTGGGAAATCAAATCTTAAAATATTTTATTTCCATAAGTAGTTTTAATGATTTAGGAAATTGGTTTCCTAAATAGATTTTTCTTAATTAAATAATTCCATGAATAAAATATGTGATTAGATTTGGAAATTTGTTTTCTAATTTAATTATGATTTGATTTGGAGAATTAAATCTTAAACATATTTTATTTCCATAAATAGTTATGACATATAAGGAAACATATACATGACATAATTGTATGCCATGTAATTGCATTAGATGCATAACAATATGTCATGCGTGTCGTGACATGTAGATGTATGCCATGTATGTCATGCCATGTAGATAATAGTTATTTGCATGCAAAGAGGATGAGACATAAAAACCCTTAGAACCAGAGTTCCATTTCTTGTTTGGGTTGTTGGACTCTCTCCAAGCCCGGCTCGAACCCGAACATGTTCAAACCATGGAATAGTTTAATACTAATATGGTAAGAGTCAGAGGTCAATCGTTAGCTTTGGTTGTTGGACTCTCTCCAAGCTGGGCTAATTGGTTGAATGCGCTCTAACCATATTAAAACTATTTCTCGATTAATGGGTTGACTTTAACCTGGAGCATCGGCTTGTTGGACTCTCTCCAAGGTCGATGTAAAGGGAGGTGAAGTTGGGTGCTATGCATATGATGCATACTTGTTAATGTGTTAACAACCCGATGTATGTGTGAACATTCAATTAGTTGATAGCACATTGTGATAGTTGCATATACGTGATATGCAATCGGTATAGATGATACCTACCGTCGTAGTTATGAATGGCTTATTGGACTCTCTCCAAGGTTGTTCATAACTATGATGGATATCAGCCCATTCGGAGATGGACCTATGATCTCCCGAAGTGATTTTGGGGTTTTTGAAATTCGAAAAATGAATGGGATTTATAAATGTATATTGATGCATTTTAAAATCATTTTCTCATATATGCTCGTTTTGTATTTCTAAGATTGATCATGATGTCTTTGAATTTGCGTTCCATTTTGGATTCGAATAAATTGACTGGGCCGAGCTTCTTGGACTGGCTTAGAAGCTTGAGAATTGTTCTCAAGGTTGAAAAGCTTGCAAATGTCCTCGAAGCGCCTCTTCCCACCCGTCCTAGTGACGATGCAACTCTGGACCAATTGTTGGCCTATCAGAAACATGTGAGTGATTCTGAACAAATGAGTTGCATCATGCTAGCCGCGATGGAACCCAAGCTACGAAAGCAGCATGAGCATATGGATGCTCATATCGTAGTCCTTCATCTTTGTGAGTTGGTTGATGAGCAAGTGAGATTCGAAAGGTTCGAAGTCTCAAAGCTCCTCTTCACCTCTGAGATGCTAGAAGGTTCATTTGTGGTACTGCTCAATATGCTGAAGACTGTGGAGTCTTCTGAGAAGCATGAGCAGGGGACGGTGCTATTAGTTGATTCCTCGAAGAAAGGTTCTAAGAGGAAGTCAAAGGAACAGCAGAAGGGAAAGAAGAGAAAGGCTAAGAAGGTAGAACTAGCACAAAAGGAAACTTGCCATCATTATGGCAAGGAGAGCCATTTGCGAAGAAAGTGCAAGATTTATCTTGAGTCCGTGAAGAAGAATAAGGCATCGGATGCCCCATCTTCTTCAGATATCTTCGTTATTGATTGTCATTCTATTTCCTCAAACACTTAGATATTGGATACTGGGTGTGGCTCACATATATGTAATGACATACATGGGCTAAGGAATAGAAGAAGACTCATCAAGGGAGAGTCAAATTTGCGTGTTGGGAATGGAGCAAAGGTTGATGCAGTCGCCATTGGAATGCATTTGTTGAAACTCCCTACAGGACTTGTCTTAGAACTGGACAATTTCTTTTATGTTCCTTCGTTGATAAAGAACATCATTTCTATTTCTTGTTTAAATAGAAATGGATATCATTTGACTTTTAGTAACAATTGTTGTTACATAACTTTGAATGGAGTTCTTTATGGGACTGGAACATTAAGCAATGGTGTTTATACGTTGGACGTATCCAGTGACATTTGCAATATCGAAGCGAGCAACAAGTGTGCTCGAAAGGATAATCAAATAGGCTCCTATATGTGGCATTGTCATCTTAGCCATATAAGCAAGAAACGCATGTCCGAATTACACCGATGTGGAATTCTGGAATCGTTTGAATTGGATTCATATGATACATGCGAATCATGCTTAAAAGGCAAGATGACTAAGTTACCTTTTACTGGAAAAGGTGAACGAGTGGGAGAGTTACTAGGTCTAATACATACTGATGTATGTGGACCTATGTCAACTCAAGCATTAGGAGGCTATAGCTACTTCATTACCTTCGATGATCACTCACGGTTTGGGTATGTGTTCTTGATGAAACACAAGTCTGAAGCCTTTGAAAGGTTCAAAGAATTCAGAAATGAAGTAGAAACAACATGACAAAAAGTATTAAAATACTTGATCGGATCGAGGTGGTGAATACTTAAGTCAGAGTTTCTTGATTATCTAAGAGACAATGGTATATTGTCTCAATGGACTCCGCCCTATACACCACATAATGGTGTATCTGAGGCGTACTTAGGACCTTGTTGGACATGGTCGGTCAATGATGAATCATCGACTCTTCCCAAGTCCTTTTGGGGTTATGCACTTGAGCGGTATTTACTTGTTAAGCGAGAATGCCTACCAAGGTAGTCTCAACTACTCCATATGAGATATGGAATAGTAAGAAACCTCATGTATCTTACTTGAAGATATGGGGTTGTCACCTTATGTGAAGCGGTGTATCAGACAAATTGGATGCTAAGTCGATAAATGTCTATTTATTGGATACCCTAAGAAACAAGGGGTTACCAATTCTATCATCTGTGGAACAAAGGTGTTTGTTTGGCATCTTTGTGTTTCTAGAAAGAGTTTCTCTTGCAAGAAAGCGATTGGGAGTGTCGTCGAGCTTGAGGAGGCTCGAGACTCAAATAGACATTGATGAGATACGGTGAAGCACTGACGGTAGGCAACTCATAGTGATGAGCAATCAATTTGGACCTATTGTAACACCACATCTTCGTAGATCTGGTAGAACCATGATATTCTGAGAGATATGGATTTCTCGTAAGTGAATCGAGCGACGTGTTACTCATTGATGATGAGAGCCTACAGGTTATGAAGAAGTCTTGACAAGTTGAGAAAGGGATAAGTGGCTTGGGCCATGAAGTCGAAATGGATTCCATGTATGAAAACCAAGTTTGGAACTTGGTTGACCCACCAAGGATAAAGCCTATAGGGTGCAAGTGGGTTTTCAAGAAGAAAACCGACATGGATGGTAATGTGATTACCTATAAGGCTAGATTGGCGAAAGGATATCGTCAAAAACAAGGTGTTGATTATGACGAAACCTATTAGTAGCTATGCTTAAATCCATTCGGATGCTCTCGCCATAGCGGCTCATTATGATTATGAGATATGGCGATGGATGTGAAAATAGCTTTCCTTAATGGAAACTCGCCGAGGACGTGTATATGATACGCTGAAGGTTTCACATCGGTTGATAAAACCAAGGTATGCAAATTACGGTCCATTTATGGATTGAAGCAAGCATCCAGAGTCGAATATCCGCTTTGATGAGACAATCAAAAGTTTGATTTCTCACAAAATCGACGAACCTTGTGTGTACAAGAAGGTTAGTGGGAGTGCAAATGTTCCTAGTGTTGTATGTCGATGACATATTACTTATAGGAAACGATGTCTCGATCTTACAGTCAGTGAAGGTTTGGTTATCCAAGACTTTCTCCATGAAAGACCTGGGAGAAGCAACCTACATCCTCGGGATTAAGATCTATAGAGATAGATCGAAACGGTTGCTTGGTCTTTCGCAGTCTACATATATAGACCGATTGCTAAAGAGGTTTAGCATGTCGGAATCCAAGAAAGGTTTCCTACCCATCAGGCATGGGGTACACCTTTCGAAGTCTATGTGTCCGCGCACAGAAGACGAGAGGATTTGCATGAGTAAGATTCCCTATGCATCCGCAATAGGATCTATCATGTATGTTATGTTATGTACGAGGCCCGATGTATCGTATGCTCTGAGTGTCACGAGCAGATACCAGTCTGATCCAGGAATGGATCATTGGGTGGCTCTTAAGACAATCCTTAAGTACTTGAGAAGAACTAAGGATGTGTTCCTAATATATGGAGAAGGGGACATGGTGATACGCGGGTATACGAATGCCAGCTTCCAGACAGACAAGGATGATTCCAGGTCTCAGTCTGGATACGTGTTCACCTTGAATGGGGGCGCAGTGAGTTGGAAAAGTTCCAAACAAGAGATCAGAGCGGATTACGCCACTAAGAGAATACATTGCGGCTTTAGGCAAAAAAGGAAGCGGTTTGGATCAAGAAGTTCATCTCTGAACTTGATGTGGTCTCATCAATGATCCAAACATGTGCTTCACCGCTATCATCTTATCAGAGAGATCATCAGTAGGAACGAAATACAAATCGAGAAAATTCTCACTGAAAGGAACTTAGCGGATCCTTTGACTAAGGCATTACCTCAAAGTAAGTTTGAGGGTCATGTTAGAGCTTATGGTATTGGATACCGTAGCGATTGGCATTAGGCCAAGTGGGAGTCTGTTAGTAATATATGAGAGATGTCCTAAGGCAATCACCTTATGTATGAACCATTTATATGATAAATGAAGATTCACTATTTGAGTATACATGTTTTATGTATTTGATTGGATCTTAAACTCATTTACTGAATGTCCACGATACGATTCACAGCATGAGAGAATTTGTGATTGGATCACAATTAGTGAGTATCTCTACATGTGTAATTGTGATGTATCGGAATTATCCCTAGTCGATGAATTGATGGATTTGGACACCATCAATTATGTCGAGACTAGCACGAGGTATACTCCTTGGTGTATCCAAGCAGCTGATTCTCACTGGCTGGAGACATTGTGATGTCCGGAGTTAATCGTGGATGCTAGTTATGGTAACTAGTTCACTGGAGTGACCAACCGTAAGACTTAATATGGTTCTCTGCATATATAGATATGTCAATGAAGTTCTTACTGTGGCTTAAGTGCGATGTTCCTTAGACTTGCGGTATTCAAGTCATCTTGATCATGGAGACTTATGCTTTGACATCTTAAGCAAACATCTCTAAGGAGATATGGACCCGGGATGATTGGGTATAAGTCGAAGTGATCGAAGGTGTTTGAATAGCCTATAAAGGATTCACCACTCCTTGCGAGGAGATGTATACCCATGGCCTCTCGTCGGATTGTTACTAAAGTCTTTGGCCAAAGCATTACATGTTTAGAGTAAGGTACTCTTCGATACATGTGGAGTAACTAGAATCCGTAGGACGAGGAAATGATACTTGGGCTAGGTGTGACGTAGTCAGCCTAGTGGGGACTGACACTATAGACCATGTCCTGAACCAAGTGGGTATAAGATGAGTGAAGGGAATGGGGCACGATTCATTCGAGCTGCTGAAGGGTTTCGTAAATAGTTCGATCAACCGTTGATCTTTTCGGTTAATTGGTGGGGATCATGATGTACTACTAGGTGCCACTCATGATCGTTCTATAATTAATGGTTAATTATAGACGGCCAACATAAACCGAGAACCTATTTGGTCACACGCACAACGAGCGTAATCCGAAGGATTTAAAACGAGCTTGAGAATGGGATTCTCAGACCGAGAGAAACTATGTTTGGTTGGACCAAACATGGAGCGAGCATGAAATCGTTTCAGGCGCAATGGAAGCGTGGATGGGCCGAGTCTTATGAAGACGTAATAGATAAACCAAAATGGTTTGGTTCTAATCCAATAGAGGAGAATGAACCAAAGGGTTTGGTTTATTTTAAACGAATGAACCAAAAGTTGGTTCGGTTCGTTTTAACTTAAAATAAACCATCATGGTTTGATTTATTTTAACTTATCTTAATGGAGCGGGTTAACGGGCCTAATGGTTATGATCCAATAACCATTAAGAGAATTAGTTCTCTATAAAAGAGGGCTTAATGGATAATTAAGCCCTAATCCAATCCAAAACCCTAGCTTGGCCGCCCAACCCCTCTTCCTCTTGTTGGCGTCAACTCCATTGCCGCCCAACCCTTAAGCTGCCGTCCAGCTCTTTGCCGGCATCCAAACTTCAGTCGGTGATTCTCCGGCGACCCTCCGGTGATCTTCCTAGGCCTCGGTGAAAAGGTGAGCACTTGGCTTCCTTGTTTTGGCCGGCGCCTACTCCTCCACCAAGCTGTCCAGTTTTCTGGACAGCTTCTTCTCCTCTTGTCGGAGCATCGTTTGGACAACGGTTAGAGCTCTGGCAGTGGCTAACTTATCGGGGATTCGATCTCCGGTAATCCTCTGAGGTGGAGGATGAAGGATTCATCAATTGGTTGACGAATACCTCTCCGGAGAAGCGAGTTTTGAGAACTCGTATTAGGATCCGAATTTGGATTCGGATCGTGATCATCTCTAAGACGGCGTGGCTCGTGGCTTAGCGAAGTCATCCCGAGGAACTCGGCGTGGATACGGATAGAGACGATTCTAGCGAGGATCGTTCCGGTTGATGCCGTTCCCGCTACACGTCATACGAAAGGTATAACGTAGTTAAATTTCCTTTTATTGCAAATTTAAATTTACGGTTATGTCTACACTTGTTGTAATATGCATGTGTGTGTTGTGTGTGTTGTAATAAATATAGATTTATTATTTTTATTGCTTCCGCTGTGTTCATGTTTACGAAACGTGATCGAACACACACACGCCGCGGTGCCGGAAACCCAACAGACTGATGGTCACGATCAGTTGACTGATGGGTGTGAAATCAGCTTGATACAGGTTATAAATAGAGCTCAAGATGGAGGATTTCGCCAAGACTTTACGGGTGAATTTGGAGGGGATTTGCTTCTGTATTCTAGACCTTCACGAGCCTACCAAAACAAGAAACAAGAAAGCATTCAAAGCCAATAGTTGTAAAGTGTTCTTTACTTGTATTTCTTAGTGTCTTTGTATTAGCTGTAATCTTGTAGTATTACTATTGTAATAGCTTGTATAAGGTTTCTCCACCTCCGACGTGTTGTCGAGAAGGAGTTTAGTTAGTGTCGTGCACATAACTAAAGCTCGGTGAGCTCGCCCATGGAGTAGGAACCATTCGGTTCCGAACCACTTATATCTTGGTGTATTGCATGTGCTTGTGTTATTGTTAGTATTTCTATTTGTTTTTATTATTTCTGCTGCGCTAACGACAATCGTAGACAAGCAACGCACGACGAAGATCATATTCCATCGTACAACGATTGAGGGCTATTCACCCCCCCTCTAGCCGATCACCTACGTTCCAACAAGGGGTATCAGAGCCAGGTTGCTTATTGAGGACTAACCGCCGCAACAAGCACATTCAAGGATGCTGGCTACAACCTTCAACCACAAAAATTTGAAGGATATTTTCAATGGTGGAGAAGAAAAATGGAGGTATATCTAGAAACGGATTTTGACTTTATGTTAATCTTATAAAATGGTTTTGAATTGCCGAGGGATGAAAGCAATAGGAAAATTGAGAAGTCAAGGTGGACCCAAGACCAAATCAAGGACTTCAAGACAAATCTCAAGGTAATCGAATTACTTAGTGATTTGATTCCTAACAACATTTTGTCTAGGGTAGGTAATTTTAGGGATGCTAAGGACCTATGGGACAAGGTGATAAGATTTCATGAAGAGCCCACATTGGTCCATGAAGAAGAAGAATGCCCATCAACATCCGGATTTGAGGATGTTGAAGAATTGCCCACCACATTCGAAGATGTTGATGATTTGGTGGAGACCTCCACCTCTAGCATTGAGGGGGAGGAGAGGCCTTCTATCCCGGAACAAGTTCAAGAAGAAGCTTCAACATCCGGGAGAAGCGAAAATTCCCTAGGTAACTCAAGTGTTGTTATTATAAATAAAAATTATATAACATGCTTTGAGTGTAGGGAACAAGGGCACTATAAAAGTAAATGTCCTAAGAAGGTGAAGAAGGTTCAACCGGCACCAAAAGTCAATAAAGCCGGAGTCCCCACAATTAGAAGCAAGGAGCATATTGTGTGCTTCAAATGCAACCAAAGGGGGCATTATAGAAGCCAATGCTCTAGGGGGAGGAAGAAAGGGCAAGAAGGTGTATCTCATGTAGGGGGAGCTTCCAAAGCTAACCCTAAGGTAAATTTAATTAATGCACCTTCAATTTCTAGAACTTATAAGCATGTTAAAAATTATTTTAGTTCTCTTGCAATTATTAATGAAAAGCATGCTAGTAGAAATAATAAGGTTTATTGTTTAGGTGCTAAGCATGTAAATTTATCTAAGGATAAACCTAGGACCAATAATGCTAGAACTATTTTACCTAGGGAATCAATTAGGAGAATAGAAGAAAATTTGGGTATTAATCCCAAAAAATCTAGGCACATGCCTAAGAAGAAGAGGCCTTCCCAAAAACCTAATGAACAATCAAAATTGGGAAAATTAGAATTAGAAAACCAAGTCTTGAGGTCAAGACTTGAGAGAATGGAAAAGACCCTTGAGATTATAGAAAATTCTATTCAAGGGTCAAATGCCCAAAAGTCAAGACCTAGGGTTCAAGAACGGTCTAAGGGCAAGGAAAGTTTGGGTCACAAACCTAAGCCCAAGAAGACTTATCATAATGTTTCATTTGATTATGGAACAACATCTAGGTCTAGGAAAACCAAGGCTAATAGGGAAGTTATCCCTAAGACTAGCCATGGTGTTTGCTTAGTAGCTAAGGACTTAAGAAAAACCAAGAAAGAGCAATACGTAAATTGAAAGGGAGTTACCCCTAGGTTTGACTTAGGAAATACCCAAAAGACTATGACTTCAAAGCCTAAAAAGGTCATTAGGAAGGTATCTAGGGAAGTTATCCCTAGGGAATACCTTGTTAACCCAAGGATCTCCAATAGGTATTGGGTTCCTAGGAGCGTGATCGATTCACACCAGATAGGTTAGGGTGTGTCAACCCTAAGGTAGTTAACCTAGCCATGGTGAGTTGACACACTAGGATGTGCCAATGTGCTTGAGAAGTTGAAAAAAGATTAAATTGGCACGCTTAGGTCTTAGAGGTATTGGTGTGTCATCTTGGGTTTATGGCACATTTGGGAGATATTGCTATTAAGGCAAAATAGAATTAATTCCTAGAAATGACAATTTGGATTTAACACTTAGGTATTTCATACCTTAGTATATTTTACTCGCCATGATTTATTTGCCTTGCCATGACATGACATTATTTTCATTTTTATCTCTAACAAATGTCATGATCATGTTTTAGACTTAGTTTTATATGTCATGTATGTTGGTGCAATCGGCCCAGCAGTACCTTGATGGTATTTTGATGATAGACAAAATTGATGACATGGGATTGTCATGTGAAAGTCCAACATGGTGTTGGCATGGAAAATCCAAGCATGGAGCTTGGTGTGGGAAAGTCCAACATGGGGTTGGCATGGAAAATCCAAGCATGGAGCTTGGTGTGGAAGTCCAAGGGGGAAGCCTTGGCATGATAAAGTCGCATATGGGAAGTCTTAAGGACTGGGTAAGTTCACTAGGCTCAGGGTCCTTGAGTCGGTGAAGGATGACATTGCGAAGCCGTGCGCTTGGTGCATCCGAGGGACCGCCGGACGGGGAGCGAATGGAGTGAGCCCAAAGGGAAGCATACTTCTAGGGTATGAGACGCAAAGGATGGCGTTGCGAAGTCGTGCGCTTGGCGCATCCGAGGGACGTAGGCCGAGGGAAGAGAGCTTCGGTGGGGAACTCCATGAGGGATAAGGTGGACTTGGCCAAGTGGATAAGACTGAGTGTCGGAGGCTCAAACTTGATGTTTGAGGGTTTACCCGACGGTCGGATGCTCAAACAACTTGGTGTTTGAGGTTTTGCCCGACGTCAGTCGACTGGCATAGGTGCCGGTTCGACTGGTCTAAGTCGACTAGAGTTTGATTGGTGTAAGGCTAGGGTTTTGTGCTTGGCAACGATCGCTATGGATCGCAATGATTAAAGTCGATAGCAATGATCGCCGAGGGATGGCAATGATCGATGGGAGTGTCACGAGCATTGACGCCCAGCCGATCGGGCGATTATTAGGTCACCAATGATCGATGGGAATCATCACGATCGTAGGTGATCCGCTGGAACTTGTCCGACGTGGATCCGCCGCTAGAGACACTGACAGGTGGCCGATCGGGCCTTTGGCAATGATCGCTAGCGCGAATACAGCTTGATACAGGTTATAAATGGAGCACGAGTTGGAGGATTTCGCCAAGCCTTTTGTGAAGCTATTGGAGGGGAATTGCTGCTGCATTCCAGACCTTCAAGAGCCATCTAAAGCAAGCAACAAGCAAAGGATTCTAAGCAAGCATTGTAAAGTGTTCTTTATGTGTATTTCGTATTTGTCTTTGTATTGCTTGTATTTCATTACTTAGTGTAATTGCTTGTGAGAGGTTTCTCCACCTCCGACGTGTAGTCGAAAAGGAGTGTTATAGTTAGTGTCGTGCGCATAACTAGAGCTCGAGGAGCTCGCCCGTGGAGTAGGAACCATTCGGTTCCGAACCACGTATATCGTGTGTGTTTGCGTGTGCTTATTTGTTGTTAGTATTATTATTGTTTTATTGTAGATTTGAGCAAACACGCACTTAACGAACGAACGAATTACGACATCCATCGTACGAGGGCTATTCACCCCCCTCTAGCCGGCCGTACCGATCTCCTACAAGTGGTATCAAAGCCAAGGTCGCTCTTCAAGGACTAACCGCCGCGAGAGCACTACAAATGGTCGGCTTCATCCATCCACCAAAATTCGAAGGAGATTTCCTATGGTGGAGAAGAAAAATAGAGGTATACCTAGAAACCGATTTTGATTTTATGCTAGTATTAGAAAACGGTTTCAAATTGCCTAGGGATGAAAGAAATAGGCAAATTGAGAAGTCAAGGTGGACCCAAGACCAAATGAAGGAATTCAAGACAAATCTCGAGGTAATAAAACTACTTAGTGATTTGTTACCTAATCATATTTGGTCTAGATTGGGTGACTATAGGGATGCCAAGGAATTATGGGAGAAGATAATGAAATATCAAGAAAATTCCCAACCGGCACAAGTAGAGGAGAGTGCCGAGGAAGAACCATCCACTTTCGAAGATGTGGATGACTTGGTGGAGACCTCCACCTCTAGCATTGAGGGGGAGGAAAGGGTGTCAACTCCGGAGCAAAGCCAAAATGAAGCATCTACCTCCGGAAGAAATGACCAAGAGGCTTCCACCACCTCCCTAGGTAACTCAAGTATTGTAATTTTAAATAAAAATCACATAATATGCTTTGAGTGTAGGGAGAAAGGGCATTACAAGAGTAAATGCCCAAAATTGGCTAAAGAAAAGGCATCCACACCAAAAGTCAACCCAAAGTCAAAGGATGCCGGTGTTCCCAAAATCAAGAGCAAAGAGCACATTGTGTGCTTCAAATGCAATCAAAAGGGACACTACCGAAGCCAATGCCCTAGGGGGAGGAAGAAAGGGCAAGAAGGTGCAATTCATGTAGGGGGAGCTCCTAAAGCTAACCCTAAGGTACATTTAGTTAATGCACCTTTAATTCCTAAAGTCAAAGAGCATGCTAAAAATTATTTTAGTTCTCTTGCTATTATCAATGAAAAGCATGCTAAGAGAAACAATAAGGTTTATTGCTTAGGTGCCAAGCATGTTCATATAACTAAGGACAAACCTAGGACTCATAATTCTAGAAATATCTTGCCTAGGGAGTCAATTAGGAGAGTAGAAGAAAATTTGGGTATTAATCCCAAAAAGTCTAGGCACATGCCTAAGAAGAAGAGGTACTCCCAAAAATTTAATGAAAATTCAAAAATGGGAAAATTAGAGCTAGAGAACCAAGTCTTGAGGTCAAGACTTAAGAGAATGGAGAAAGCCCTTAGAATCATAGAAAATTCAATTCTAGGGTCAAATGTCCAAAAGTCAAGACCTAAGGTTAAAAAACGGTCTAAGGGCAAGGAAGGTTTGGGTGACAAACCTAAGCCCAAGAAGACTTACCATAATGTTCCATTTAATTATGGAACCACATCTAGGTCTAGGAAAACCAAGGCTAATAGGGAAGTCATCCCTAAGTCTAGCCATGGTATGTGTTTAGTGGCTAACACCTCAAGGAAATCAAATGTAGCCACTAAGAAGGTCAATGGAGGAGTCACCTCTAGAGTTGACCTAGGAAAGACCCAAAAGACTATGGCTTCAAAGCCTAAAAGGGTCATTAGGAAGGTATCTAGGGAAGTTATCCCTAGGGAATACCTTGTTAACCCAAGGAGCTCAAATAAATATTGGGTTCCAAAAAGCGTGATTGATTTACGCTAGATGGGTTAGGGTGTGTCAACCCTAAATGGATGGGTAGTTAACCTAACCATAGTAGAGTTGACACATTAGGATGTGCCAATGTGTTTGAGAAGTCTAAAAATGATTAAATTGGCACAATTAGGTCTTAGAGGTATTGGTGTGCCATTTTGGGTTTTTGGCACACTAGGGAAATGAATGGCATTAAGGCAAAATGATTTTAATTCCTAGAAATGGCAAATTAATTTTAACACTTAGGTATTCTATACCTTAGTATATTTTACTTGCCATGCTTTATTTGCCTTGCCATGTCATGACATCATTTTCATTTGCATCTATAAAAATGTCATGATCATGTTTAGATTTATGTTTAGATGTCATGTATGCTTAAGTTTCATTCACATGCCATGACATCATGATATTGGCATATGTTTTTATCTATATCATATCTATGCCATAATCACATCATGCATAAATTAAAATGAAATTAAGGACTATGGCATGATTTGATGGGAATCAAATAATATTGCCTTAGAAATATGCATGAGAATTTAAAAGAACAAAAACCCACATCTCACTAGATTAATTACCTTGAATGTGTTTTTACACATCTAGATATAAGTGAGATGTTTAAGGAAAAGAAATTAAAGGTTTTGAAAACATTTTGAAAAACCTTGGTGAAGCCTATCTTTTGATAGCTATCACCATTGAATGAGATGATACAAAGAGGGCTCTTTATTGTAGCTTTTCTAAACTTTTGAACTTTGTATCAATCTCCTAATTTAATGGGTAAAATAATTTTCCAATTTTTTCACCCATAATGCTTAGGATAAGTAATATGCATATGAAATTTCACGAATTTTAAACTTATGTATATTTACTTATGGATTTCGGAAATCCATTTCTGAAATGCTGAAAATTGCAGATAGATTATCGGTCGTGACATGGAGGCGATCGGTGATGAGGGTAAAATGACCGATTTCTAATTTGATCATTGCCCAAGCTGATTTCAGGTAAATCTTGTTGGTTAGGCCCATGTTCAGCTAGGTTAAGGTCCCCTAACCACTCCTAACCCTAGGATATGCTTGGGAGAGCATTAGAGAGGGTGGAAATCCATTGTATATGGATTAGGAGTTGGGTTGAGGGTGAGTATCAATTTTAAGGTGGATGTGAGTTCATTGTTGAACTTTGCCTTAATTTTGATTTGGTTAATGATCCTATTGGCTTAGGGACTCTCCAAGGACATTGTTGGTCCAATGGTCAAGGGGGAGCAAGCCTCTAAGGGGAGGTATCCATCATGGGAAGATGGATTTGTATTTCCTCATGGGAGGAAATTGGGTTGCCTCTCTGTAAGTGATATGGGATCACTAGAAAGATTGTAGGCATGTGTTCCTCCAAGGGAGAGATTGTAAGATCTCATTGGGATATGAGACATTCATACCCTTGGGGAGGACCTTTTCGATGTAATGTCAAAAAGGGGGAGAAGTTACCAAGTTACCAATTAGGGTTCGTTGGAATTCTCATTGGGATATGAGAATTGCCAATATGGGAGAATTGGTAGACTTGAGATGGTAGTTTTGTCAATCATCAAAAAGGGGGAGATTGTTGGTGCAATCGGCCCAGCAGTACCTTGATGGTATTTTGATGATAGACAAAATTGATGACATGGGATTGTCATGTGAAAGTCCAACATGGTGTTGGCATGGAAAATCCAAGCTTGGAGCTTGGTGTGGGAAAGTCCAACATGGGGTTGGCATGGAAAATCCAAGCATGGAGCTTGGTGTGGAAGTCCAAGGGGGAAGCTTTGGCATGATAAAGTCCAAAGCATTGCGAAGTCGTGCGCTTGGTGCTTGGCATAGGAAATCCAAAGCATTGCGAAGTCGTACGCTTGGTGCTTGGTGAGAAATGCATTGCGAAGCCGTGCGCTTGGTACATATGGGAAGTCTTAAGGACTTGGTAAGTTCACTAGGCTCGGGGTCCTTGAGTCGGTGAAGGATGGCATTGCGAAGCCGTGCGCTTGGTGCATCCGAGGGACCGTCGGACGGGGAGCGAATGGAGTGAGCCCAAAGGGAAGCATACTTCTAGGGTATGAGACGCGAAGGATGGCGTTGCGAAGCCGTGCGCTTGGCGCATCCGAGGGACGTAGGCCGAGGGAAGAGAGCTTCGGTGGGGAACTCCATGAGGGATAAGGTGGACTTGGCCAAGTGGCTAAGACTGAGTGTCGGAGGCTCAAACTTGATGTTTGAGGGTTTACCCGACGGTCGGATGCTCAAACAACTTGGTGTTTGAGGTTTTGCCCGACGTCAGTCGACTGGCATAGGTGCCGGTTCGACTGGTCTAAGTCGACTAGAGTTCGACTGGTGTAAGGCTAGGGTTTTGTGCTTGGCAGTCGACTTCCATGGACTGGCAGTCGACTAAAGTCGGCCGAGGGATGGCAATGTGATCGATGGGAGTGTCGCGAGCAGACGCTCCGTAGCCGATCGGGGGCCGATCGATCTTGGGTCACCAATGATCGGTGATGGGCATCATCAGTCGACTGGTAGGTGATCCGTTGGAACTTGTCCGACGTGGATCTGGCCGTTGTGAGACAACGGCTACAGGGGCAGTCGACTGGGGCCTTTTGGCAGTCGACTTCTAGGCGCAAATACAGCTTGATGCAGGTTATAAATGGAGCACGAGTTGGAGGATTTCGCCAAGCCTTTTGTGAAGCTATTGGAGGGGAATTGCTGCTGCATTCCAGACCTTCAAGAGTCATCTAAAGCAAGCAACAAGCAAAGGATTCAAAGCAAGCGTTGTAAAGTGTTCTTTACGTGTATTTCGTATTTGTCTTTGTATTGCTTGTATTTCATTACTTAGTGTAATTGCTTGTGAGAGGTTTCTCCACCTCCGATGTGTAGTCGAAAAGGAGTGTTATAGTTAGTGCCGTGCGCATAACTAGAGCTCGAGGAGCTCGCCCGTGGAGTAGGAAACATTCGGTTCCGAACCACGTATATTGTGTGTGTTTGCGTGTGATTATTTGTTGTTAGTATTATTATTGTTTTATTGTTTCCGCTGTGCTAACGACAATCGTAGACGAGCACGTATGACGAACGAACGAATTACGACATCCATCGTACGAGGGCTATTCACCCCCCTCTAGCCGGCCGTATCGATCCCCTACAACGTATGCTAAAATTTCATTCACATGTCATGACATCATGATTTTGGCACATGCTTAGTCATATCATATATATGCCATAATCATATCATGCATAAAATAAAATTGATTTAAGGACCATTGGCATGACTTGAAGTCTCATGCATAAGGGAATCAAGTAGAGTTGCCTTATAATATGCATGAGATCATTAAAGAACAAAAACCCACATCTCACTAAAATATTTGACTTGTAAGTGTTTTACACATCTAGATACAAGTGAGATGTTTAGGAAAAAGGAATTAAAGGTTTAAAAACATTTTGAAAATATTTTAAAAAACCTTGGTGAAGTCTATCTTTTGATAGCTATCACCATTGAATGGGATGATATAAAGAGGGCTCAATATTGAAGCTTTTCTAAACTTTTGAACTTTGTGTCAATCTCACTAATTTGTGGGTAAAATAATTTTCCAATATTTTTCACCCATTATGATTATAATAAGTAATATACATACAAAATTTCAAGATTTTTCAACTTATGTATATTTTCTTATGAATTTCAGAAATTTGTTTCTGAAAATAAAAAAACTGCAAATGCAGTTATCAATCGACTGCCAGAGATGCCAGTTGACTGATATGGGAAGGATTCGACTGGTATCTGATTCAGTCAACTGATACTGTTGATTTCGGGTAAACCTTGGTGTTTAGGCCCATGTTCAGCTATGTTTTGGTCCCCTAACCACTCCTAATCCTAGGACATGCTATGGAAAGCATTAGAAAGGGTGGAAATCCATTGGATGTGGATTAGGAGAAGTGTTAAGGGAGAGTATCAATTTTAAGGTGGATGAGAGTTCATTGTTGAACTTTCCCTTGATTCTGATTGTTTAATGTTCCTATTGGCTTAGGGACTCTCCAAGGACATTGTTGGTGCAATGGCCAAGGGGAAGCAAGCCTCTAGGGGGAGGTATCCATCATGAGAATATGGATGTGTACTTTTCCTCATGGGAGGAAAATTGGGTTGCCTCTCTTTAAGTGATATAGGATTTATCACTAGAAAGATTGTAGGTGTGTGTTCCTCCAAGGGAGAGATTGTAAGATCTCATTGGGATATGAGACATTCATACCCTTGGAGAGGACCTTTTTTATGAACGTCAAAAAGGGGGAGAAGTTACCAAGTTACCAATTGCATTTGGAATTCTCATTGGGATGTGAGAATTGCCAATTAGGGATAATTGGTAGACTTGAGGGATAGTTTTGTCAATCATCAAAAAGGGGGAGATTGTTGGAGCAATCTCCCCGGGTTGACTCGAGTTTGACTCGAGCAGTATTTTGATTGATAGACAAAACTTATGACATGGGATTGTCATAGGAAAGTCCAACATGGAGTTGGCATGGTAAATCCAAGCATGGGGCTTGGTGTGGAAAAGTCCAAAGCATTGCGAAGTCGTGCGCTTGATGCATTTGGGAAGTCTTGAGGACTTAGCAAGTTCACTAGGCTTTGGATCCTTGAGTCGGTGAAGGATGGCATTGCGAAGCCGTGCGCTTGGTGCATCCAAGAAATCGCCGGACGGGGAGCGAATGGAGTGAGGCCCAAGGTAAGCATACTTCGAGGGCAAGAGACGCGAAGGATGGCGTTGCGAAGCCGTGCGCTTGCCGCATCCGAGGGATGTTGGCCGAGGGAAGAGATCTTCGGTGGGGAACTCCATGAGGGATGAGGTGGACTTGGCCAAGTGGCTAAGACTGAGTGTCGGATGCTCAAACAACTTGGTGTTTGAGATTTTACCCAACATCAGTCGACTGGCATAGGTGCCAGTCGACTGCTCCAAGTCGACTAGGGTTTGACTGGTGTTCAACTGACCAGGATCTGGCAGATCAGTTGACTGCTGAGGGATTACAGTCGACTCATAACACCATCAATTGACTGATCGAGGTGTTTTCGGCCACAGAAGATTTTCCAGTCGAGTGCTCACGCCACCACTTGGCTGATGGAATCATCAGTCGATTGATGGGAATGATTAGTCGACTGATGATGGATCCGTTGGAGTTTTGCCAATGTGGATCGAGTCGTTGTGAGACAACGGCTACAAGACCAGTCGACTGATGGTCATGATCAGTCGACTGATGGGCGCGAAATCAGCTTGATGCAGGTTATAAATGGAGCTCAAGATGGAGAATTTCACCAAGACTTTAAGGGTGACTTTGTGGGGGGGGGGGGGGGAATTGTTGCTGCATTCCAGACCTTTACGAGCCAACCAAAGCAAGCAACAAGAAAGCATTCAAAGCCAAGAGTTGTAAAGCATTCTTTACTTGTATTTCTTAGTGTCTTTGTATTAGCTTTAATCTTGTAGTATTACTGTTGTGATAGCTTGTATGAGGTTTCTCCACCTTCGACATGTTGTCGAGAAGGAGTTTAGTTAGTGTCGTGCACATAACTAGAGCTCAGTGAGCTCGCCCGTGGAGTAGGAACCATTCGGGTCCGAACCATGTATATCTTGGTGTATTGCGTGTGCTTGTGTTGTTGTTAGTATTTCTATTTGTTTTTATTATTTCTGTTGCGCTAACGACAATCGTAGACGAGCAATGCACGACGACGATCATATTCCACCGTATGACAATTGAGGGCTATTCACCCCCCTCAAGCCGGTCGCCTACGTTCCAACACCAAAAACCCAGAATGACACACTATGACCTATAGACCTAATTAGTGCCAATTTTGATCAATTTATCAAACTTATTAAATGATATTGGCACCTCCTAAAAACCTTTAGGATTATGATCAAAATTTATTTCCAAGGTATCCCAAAACCTTGAAAATGTCCTTGTGTCACGCCCTGAGAATATGCCTAGCCCGAAAATCGGACAACACCTCCCCTGTACGTGATACAATTCCCTATTGATATATAGCCTTCTGGCCACAATAACACGACATAATGAAATATAAAACCAAAGTCACATCGGAATACACCAACAAATAATAAAATACAGGACTCAAATAGTTGTGTACCGGTACGACATCCCACAACATGAAAACATAATCAGAATCAAATACATAACAACATAACCGATTGCCAACCAATGGAAACCATATAAGATAAAAATCCAAAACACACAATCAAAAATATACAACACCAATATGGATTATAGTCCAAATACTTATGGTGAGATGGGATCAGCTAGCGGAGCCCCGAGCATCCAAGGAATCTTCTACTTGATACCTGGGCGACAAGAAAACCCAAGGTTTGTGGTGGTGAGTATAAAACTCAATAGTAATATGCAAGATAGTGCATGAACAAATAACATATGTAGAGGAACAAGTATACAAATGAAGGTGAACAGATATATATAGATGGAGATCAACGGTATACAGTCGTGAAGGTAATGCCAACTATCTATCAATGTGAATCTAAGCAGTGGATAAACAACTAACTGATCAACTGTACATAACGTAATTTACTGACATACCTGAATGGTCTGCAACGACCCAACCTACACAACCTGAACAGATATACAACAATATAGCTCGTACGATAGAATAGAGTAAAACTACCTCTGTATTTAATATACGCTCTTGTGAACATACTACAACAAATACAACAACATACCTGATCCAACCTACTCAATATCAAGGTACTGGACAAATGCATACAACCATCCGGTCCAAGTCATACACTGGTATCCCACACATAACAGTATAGATCATGCAAATAACATGCAAGATGATGTACAATCAAATGCAGCAAACATAGCACCAACAAATGCAATAATACAACAAGCATATATATATAGATCGTATCTATATATACTTCTCACACTCACACACACATGCCCTCACACATGGCAATGCAAATGCATGGTCATGCCTGTGCACCCCACTCGCTACCACAGCCTGTAGGGATGTATACTGAAAAGTCTATCTTTTGTATGAACATCTTTATTTTGAAATAAGAATCACATGATCATTGTTTGCATTTTTATGGTTATGCAATATTATCTAATACATTACATTGTAGATAACATGGTGTGTGGTGTCACACGTGATATCATGTTATCGGCTCCTTGTAAAGTATAAGTAAAGGCTAACAACTGAGATGACTTTGGACAAACCATCGGAATGATTGTAGTGTGATTTGGTATTGGTTTGTCTTGACCATAGAATCACACAAGTGCACTTTGTGTGTATTGAGCAGGACCGACTTAGAGGTGATTCGATTTATTGCTGACTACATAATCGAATCGGACCTCAGATATTATTTTGTACATGCTCTTAATCCCGATATAATAACGGGCACATATACTTAGTATTCATCTCTTTGATTTACCAATGGGCAAGATTTATAGATTAAATCGATAGGCTCGGTAAGTTGGGAAATGATATTATTTATATGGTGTGTCGTTGATTATAGGAGGAAACCGTGTCCTATATATTAGGATGATGATGTCCCCTTGAGGAGCTCATAAGGTTCATCATGTAAACCCTACAGGTGGTCTTGGTCCGGCATGATGAAAAGGTTGAGTGGTACTACTCATGGAGTTAGATGTTGATTAATTAATGGTCAGTAAATTAATTAATCGATGGACATTCGAGATCTTAAACACGGGGAGAAAATGTACAAATAATATATGGAGCCTATATTACCTTATGGGGGTTGGTGAGGTAGATCAATGATAATCCTTTAGTGGATTGGATTATCATTAGTGGATTGGACTTTATGTGGGCTTGATCCATGGGTGGCCAAGATCCAACTCCTCCTCACGGGGTCTAATGTAGCCTATTAACACCTCATGAAGCTTAGATCCAATGGATAGAAACAAAACTCTAGATCCAAAGGTAGAGATTAAATCTCTAAGATCCGACGATTGAGATTAAATCTCTAGATCCGACGGTTGAGATTAAATCCCTAGAACCAATGGTGGAGATTAAAAGGAGGCTTATCCCTAACTCTATAAAAGGAGGACAAGGGGTTGGCGTGGAGTTTCAATCAAGAGAAGTTAGGGTTTTGGAGGTTGGCGGAAAGAGATAGGAGCTAGGGTTTGGGCTTGGGCGGCACCTAATAAGGAAAGATTTCCTTGCCTTCTTCTCCTTCCTCAAGCTGTCGGTGCCCCTCCAGCCTTTTCCAGCCATTGGCCAGTGGCCAAAGACCCTCTTCTCCTTCTCCTTCGGTGGTGGAAACAAGATATAGGGCTTTCCCTTGGTGTCTTGGTCGGTTTCCACCATAATCTCCTCCTCCTTCTTTGCCGGCGACAAGCTCCATCCTTGGAGGCTGTTGGTTGGTTGAAAGAAGGAATAGAGCTTTGTTTCTATTCTTCCTCTTGCTCGAAATGAGCAAGGAAGGAAGATTGGAAATTTAGGAGCTTCAACTTTTGGTAGATCGTCGCCCACACGATGTCCGAAAGAAGGAAGGTCATACATTAGAAGATCGAGAGGTATATCTATTCTCTATTCTCTTTTGTTACTTGCTTGTATTTGTTTTTCCAATTATGAGCAAGATATATTCTGTTTGTGGCTAAATAATACTTGGATCCCAAACATAAATACAAAAACCGGCGATCCGTACATCGTCTATTCCACGGCTACTCGTAGAATAGAGGTTGGTCGCTTGAACAACGAGTTTGTTCAAGTGACCTCTCTAAACGAATAGCACGACGATGACTTGATTGTTTGGGCAATCCCTTTTGTCTAGGATTAAATTTTTTTTAATCCGGGGACATCGATGGGATCGCCATGAACAAACAACCAAGGTGAAGTGGGAAGCGAAGTTTCCCCTCACGGATTGATCACAAAAACCTACACAGCCCCAGTGTGGCCTAGGTGGTACGACATGACAACTGCCCAACTCAACAACAACCACAACTCTCGAGTGGCCGAGTAGGCAGTATGAATAAGTAGCGATAAGATAAAGAGCTATAATCTACACAACGGGGGTCCCTGTTGCTGGCCACTTCGACTGACACTACCCATGAGTGGTCGATTGCCACACACCCAGGACAACTCCACACTACTCTAACAACCACTGTCAATAGTGGGGTGAGCATGGCATAACAAATGCTCTACCATCACACCAGTTACTCCTCCACGTGTAACCTAGGAGGCAGGTTGACTGATGACCCTCTCAACCACAAGGGAGACCAGGTCACCAGCATGAATGTAAATGAAATGAATACACGATAGCACATACATATGTCCACAACACACTCTATTCTATAGAGAGGCATATATAACTGACAAAAACCAAGCTAGGACCTCGAGTCCGTAACGACACTCTATCGACAAACCACATGTCCATACACGACTACATGATTCGTAGTAGGTATATATACAACAAAAAGGAAGATGAAACGACCATAAACTCTTCCTTAAGGACATCACCCAACCCCGGATGATTAATCCTGACGACACAAGTCAAGACTACAATCATACTCAGCTACATACCCATGGTTAAGCATCTAAAGACCTACATACTATAGCATCAGTAATTTATAGCAACGATGAACAAAATATGACAACAACAACAGTATATCTCAAAGTACAAAGACTAAGTATCAAGCACATGATTAAATAAGAGTGGAGTCAAGGTAAAGGTATCATCAACATAAATATTATGCACTAGGAATAATCAACTACCTGACGAGGGTAGAATATTACCCACTTGATATGAAGACTTATCTAAGAGTCTTCACGTCCAAAACAAAATCCTAGATCAATGTCCTGCAATTTACATACAAACATTAACAAATTCTATCATAATTCCAATGTTGGTATCAAATCCCAAATCAAACCTAAATCCTAATTTCCTAACCGAACAATCTAATACTATAAGATGAACGAAGTCATATATTAAACAATCTACCACATTCATCAAGATCAAATCCTATTAATCTTTCAACTACATTCCAGCCATTCTACAACCAATTCAACAATATCAACTATAAATATACTAATCGGACTTACCTCGCACTGCCGAATTAGATTCACAAGTAAATCTCTGTTTCCTCACCCTTACAACCTATCATAAATAAAACATATGCCATAACAATCTTCACTCGATCAACTAATTATCATCCCACAATAAACTAGCTACACAATTATTATACAACAATAATACAATCAGATCAAACTTACCAATTTTAGCTTCTTTTTGATAGCCTCCTACTCCAAATCAAAGTATCATATTTGATTCCAACCAACTAAATTGAAAACAAGCTCTAAGCTGAGCTCCCTCATCACCACTTGAGCAAATATGGTTGCTGCTGATAGAAGATGCTCGGGTTGTGGCAACAGGCAAATGAATAAGAAGATAATGTGGTGAAGTTGCTTAACTCACATCTACAAAACATATTCGCAACAACAGATCGAAGCCTCGATGACATCAGGAATTTTCAATGCAAGTGACTCTGGCAATGTCACGTGCGGGCAGAGGCTAGGCACACCGAGATGGTATCGAGTGTGCGACTGCAGCAACAACGAGTGAAAGCTCTGGTAGCGATAGAATGGCAATCCAGGCGGTGGCTGGGTAGAGGTGTTCAGTTGGAGATCTCCGCGACGAAGCTGCAGAAGTGGGCAACCAGCGATCGAAAAAGAAGAGTCGACGAAGAGAAACAGAGGAAGCCGACAATCGAAGAGTCGCCGACATCGTGTGATCTTTCTCAGCCGGTAGTGATGGAGCAGCGACCACCGCGATGATGCCACTGTAAGATCGTGCATTGAAGAGACAAAGGAGAAATCCGACGGCAACGCTGCACAATCGAGAGAGGAGGAGAACGCGATGGGATGCGGTGAGAAATCGGGGTGGAGATCGGGCGGAGATCGGCAAGAAATTGAGTGGGAGGAAGAAGGACTTGCAGCTACGGCTGGGCCTGGGAGGAAAATCGCGATGAAGATCGGGATTGGGGAAAATAAACATAGGGTTACCTTATAACCTAGGTTAATTAACCCAATTAATTCTTTAATAGCGGATAGTCTAAACAGGCTTCCAAAAGCCTATTCGCTTTATCCCCATAAAATGTCCATAAAACTTCCGTTTAAATCTAGAAAAATTCCGAGAAAATTATATAAAATTATTTCTTAATTAACAAGGGATATTATTATTTTTTTCGATATCTTACATTCTCCCCCACTAATAAAAATTTGGCCCCCAAATTTCCTACTCAAGTACGATGAGTAAGAGATGTCACAACAATCAACTCAAATATTTTGAGAAAAGTCACACATCTCAAATAGCCAAGTGGGGGTACTGAGCTTGAATATTATTTTCTAGCTCTCACATGGCCTCTAAAATCTAGCACGCATGCTTCCAAAAAACCTTCCAAAATCTGAATAGTACCTTCGTATTGACCATCTATCAGAAAGGTAATTAATCGTACCCGAGTGGAGCTCTATATCCATGACTTGTTGGAGACTTTTTCAGAATCATGAGGTGAACCTCGAATCACTAACTGATACGATACTAAAAGATACTCCATAAAACTGGAAATCTCCTCACAGTATAAAATTATCAATCGATTCAACAAATTCATCTTACAGTTGGGTAGAAAATGAGCAGATTTGATTAATCACCCATCGATTACCCCGAATCGTATCATATCCCTTCCGAATTCAGCAAAGATTCCAACACTGTCCATCGTACTAGGCTACCACTTTTTTTCTTGGTACGTAACTCTACTAGTTACAAATATTCCACCTTTACTTGTTAACAGACCCAACATCAAACTATGAAATCAATCATGTCCTACATGTCATTCCACCATGCAGAATGGTTCAAAACTCATTATTTTTTGGATAAAATCCGAATAGATCACCAATCTCAAATGACAAGCCTCCTAAAGCAACTCGTCCTAAACAAATTCAACTCTGGAAAACCACTATCCTTATCAGAGACGGGGAATTATCTTCTCAATAGAGAAGTCCATCTTCTATCCATAATCCATTCCACCACATATATTGTAAGTAATTAGGAGACTATTGCGATCAATCTCGCTTGTTGCAACTGATCATGTTCTAACAACTCTGTAGTAGCTATCCAGTAGCAAGCCAAAACTCTAGGAGCACTTCTGCTCCATATATCTACAAATCAGGATAATAATTGCTAAGTCCACGTCATGTGTATGACAACTTATCTTGAAGTTTCTCGACTTACGTAATCATAAGATACGTAACATTTAACTACATCGAAATCGCTCCAATCCCGGCAATGATGCATCCATGTACAGTTCCCTTCCATCCACACCAGAAGGACTGACTAATACTAGATCAAAAGTTAACCACAGTCTAGGCCCTAAAAACAGGTTTCACAAGCTTTTGACCAAGTGAATGCCACATCTTCCTGGTCAAACAAGTCAGTGGTATAGCAACGCTAAAAGCATTCTATCCACCTCTACGGTGATAACCAAATCCATACAAGGAAACCACCAACTACGGTGGTCGAGTGCTCAACTCCAACCACCACCATCAACAGTGGCCAAGTTACGCAACTTCGACAACCACAAACTAATCCAATCGTGTCTAGGATACTCGATTTCTCAAGTCTATGAATGACTAAATCGTTCAAGAAGTCTCATAGTATTATCCCAAAGCTCATAAAATTCATACCAAGTATGAAATGTCATCTCTACACACCTGCATCCTTTTTTACTCTAAGCTGATGATATATTAATCATCACAATGACCATGATAATTATATGACACCATGTCACTACAATATCAACACACCAATCGTAAACTAACCCAAGAGTATACACAGGTGTCCTTATCGGATATTCTCGAGAAGAAATACTAGGACAGTTAAATATCCCATCTAACACCTCCTATAATCGCAACTTACGTTCTTCCAATTTCTATAGTGTATAGCAACATTGATACCAATAAAATTATCTCCTGGTAAAATCGTCATTCTAACAAATACCTCCTATGCATCATCAACGTTGCCAACTTCGCAAAACCGATCAATGAGGGTATTAAAACAACTCGATTTGGCTCACAACCAATTGAGTGACATTGCCTTGAGTATATCATGAACTTTAATTACTTTGTGAGCTTTGCACCAGCCCTAAGCCAACGCATCATAAGTAAAAATATTTTGCTCTAAAATATCATTACCTCAATCGGTAACGTAATGATCCAAAATTCTCGACTGATATGAGGTCTTCAATATCGAACTACTTCTATAATCACCCCGATCGTATACACCACTTGCCTATGCAGTGGCAAGCCTGGTAGTTCATCCGAAACTACAACCGAATACTCTCGGATTATACGCACATCTGAGAGATATAACATACCATCATTTTAACAATTTAACCATCCATAAGGTTATGTCTACAGTAAAGGTATGTTTATCAAAATCTAAGGGCAGCCCTTGACTTCTTGATTGTTGGTCAACATCTCACATGACGATAGGGATACCATCGACCCACAAGTCGATGTATAAGAACCCTTCTAATCCGAACTAAGAATGTTCTAGACATAGATACATGTAACTACCAGTATCTCTCAATATATCAACTGAGAGGGTAAACTAAAGTAATACCCTGAACAACTAATACATCGACACTCTGTGTCTTCTCCCTAGTAATTCTATACTCTCGTCCAACTTCTACTCATGGCGACTGAGCTTATATAGGCGCAAAAGACTACTCTGAAGGAATTGAAATCAACTGCTGAAGCTAAGATACAAACCAACCGACTGCAAAGAAAGTGACAAACACTGTTGTACCAGTAACGAGTACACCACCAACTGAAAGGTACTAAAGAACTGCCACCATCGTAGCACGCTCCAACTCTTCAAATAATATAACTGCAACTGAAGAATTCAGAATAGATACGACCCTCGTCGTATACTCTCTCCTTTGTACAAAGCAAATCCATGTCTGGGGAGGTAACAGTTGTTGTTCTCTGCATGAGTCTTCTAAGATGTTGTCTGCTGATATTGCTAAGTAAATCACTTCCCCTGAAAGGAAGTATCAAGGAACTCCAACTATGTATGAGGTAGTAGATCGTTACTGGTGTGATAACCTAATCTTCTATGATGATCTCCACTATCGAGACAGTGCATCATCCTCTCGAAACAACATCGACAGTCTTTAACAGAGTATTCAAAGTACACCTCAAATGTACTGGTTGCTTACAATAGCAACAGATGAACTGATCCAATGGAAAATCTTACTTAGCGTGTCATCGTGTCCTACACTACACACACATAATCTCTTCCAAGTCTTTCTTCTGATTTTCGCTGATAACATGAGACAGTCGTGACGATCTGCGGTTGGTCTTCTATGATCATAAAAACTCTCCAATAGTAGCTCGTGACCTATGACTCTGATCTTGCTCCTTTTATCCAACATTTGGAGACTTCTGATTCCAACATCTGACTTGCAATGTCTCCTTATCGATCTTCAACTTTACAACACTTGTACGGAGTCATTTCTAAACTCATGACTCGTTACAATGTCTACCGGTAGGATCTGATAGAAGATCCAAATATTCTAATCTGAATGTAAGATAATAAATCGTGGGTGGCTTAAAACATCCCTTCATATTCTTGAGCATTAGGTGGTCGTAACTTTTGCAAGTCGAATAACTCTGCATGGTACTCCTATTATCAAACAATCATCCTACTTGATGCTCAAGAATTCCCTGACAATGAGTCAAAGAAAGTGACGCGGAGAAATACTCTCTCACAATATTACTACACTGTGATCCAGTGATGTATTGTTTCGCCGAAGGTTATTTTCTACATCATCCACTAAGTACCGACTTTATATCGTTAATGGTATGCAACTAACCCTACTTTCTCTGTATAACTCAAGTTAAGTACTCGAAAGTACCTTCAAAATTATACAATCTAACACAAACAACTCAGGAATCAAAATCCATATGAAACACCGTAAACTAACCCTCCGCTATCTGTAGCAACAATAGCCTACATGCCTTGTCCATTACCCAACAAGAAATATGACTACCTACCCCCTGCATTCCGACTGGGTATCAGTTGGCTCTCAAAGGTAATTCACCTTTTCGATAGCAGGTACATGTTTAATAACCTCAACATGGCGTTCCTGTGGTTAACTCAAACCATGGTTACGAATAATGACTAACACACTACATGTCATGCACTGTTATAAGCAACTAAATGCATAGCCAACAAAAGATATGAGATAACAATTAGCATACCATATCCCTTGCAGCTCGAAGACGTCCTGCAATAGCCAAATCCCAGAACTCACAAAATCAAAATCGAGTAAATCAAAACTGGATATCTAAACTGAAAAAAATCCAAAAATAAACTTTACAACCTAGGGCTCTAAAACCAATAAAATTGTCATGCCCCAAGAGTATGTCGAGCTCGAAAATCAGACAGCATCTCTCCTGTACGTGATACAATTCCCTGTTGATACATAGCCTTCCGGACACAACCACACAACATAATGAAATGTAAAACGAAAGTCACAGCGGAATACACCAACAAATAATAAAATACGTGACTCAAATAGTTGCGTACTAGTACAACATGACACAACAGGGAAACATAATCAGAATCAAATACATAACAACATAATCGATTACCAACCAACGGAACCCATATAGGATAAAAATCCAAAATATACAACACTAATATGGATTACAGTCCAAATACTTGAGGTGGGATGGGATCAGCTGGCGGAGCTCCGAGCATCCAAAGAATCTTCTACCTGTTACCTGGGCAATAATAAAACCCAGGGTTTGTGGTGGCGAGTATAAAACTCAGCGATAATATGCAATATAGTGCATGAACAAATAACATATGTAGAGAAACGAGTATACAAATGAAGGCGAATAGATATATATAGATGGAGATCAATGGTATACAGTCGTGAAGGTAATGCTAACTAACTATCAATGTGAATCTAAGCAGTGGATAAACAACTAACTGATCAACTGTACATAACATAATATACTGACATACCTGAATGGTCTGCAATGACCCAACCTACACAACCTGAACAGATATACAACAATATAGCTCGTACGATAGAATAGAGTAAAACTACCTCTTTATTTAATACACGGTCTTGCGAACATACTACAACAAATACAACAACATACCTGATCCAACCTACTCAACATCAAGGTACTGGTCAAATGCATACAACCGTCCAGTCAAAGTCATACACTTGTATCCCACACACAATAGTATAGATCATGTAGATAACATGCAAGATGATGTACAATCAAATGCAGCAAATATAGCACAAACAAATGCAACAATACAACAAGCATATATATATAGATCGTATCTATATATACTACTCACAAACACACATATATATACATAAATATATATATGTATATATATGCAAATGCCCTCACACATGGCAATGCAAATGCATGGTCATGCCTGCGCACCCCACTCGCTACCACGACCCCAGTGTGGCCTAGGTGGCACGACATGACAACTGTCTCAACTCAACAACACCCATAGCTCTCGAGTGGCCGAGAGGGCAGTATGAATATGTAACGATAAGCTAAAGAGCTATAAGCTACACAACGGAGGTCCACACTGCTGGCCACTCCGACTGACACTACCCATGAGTGGTCGAGTGTCATACACCCAGGACAACTGCACGCTACTCCAACAACCACTATCAATAGTGGGGTGAGTGAGGTACAACAAATGATCTACCCTCACACCAGTTACTCCTCCATAAGTAACCTGAGAGGTAGGATGACTGACGACCCCCTCAACCACAAGAGAGACCAGGTTGCCAGCATGCATGTAAATGAAATGAATGCACGACAGCATATAAATATGTCCACAACACACTCACTATTCTATAGAGAGGCATATAAAACTGACAACAACCAAGCTAGGACCTCCAGTCCGTAACGACACTCTATCGACAAACCACACGTCCATATACGACTACATGATCCGTAGTAGGTATATATACAACAAGAAGGAAGATGAAACGACCATCAACTCTACCTTAAGGCCATCACCCAACCCCGGATGATTAATCCTGATGACACAAGTCAAGACTACAATCATACTCAGCTACATACCGATGGTTAAGCATCTAAATACCTACATACTATAGCATCAGTAATTTATAGCAATGATGAACAAAATATGACAACAACAATAGTATATCTCAAAGTGCAAAGACTAAGTATCAAGCACATGATTAAATAAGAGTGGAGTCAAGGTAAAGGTATTGTCAACATACATATTATGCACTAAGAATAATCAACTACCTGACCAGGGTAGATTATTACCCACTTGATACGAAGACTTATCCGAGAGTCTCCATATCCAAAACAAAATCCTAGATCAATGTTATGCAATTTACATACAAACATTGACAAGTTCTATCATAAATTCAATGATGGTATCAAA
The DNA here is from genome assembly GCA_025175895.1 of Wurfbainia villosa. Lineage (NCBI taxonomy): Eukaryota > Viridiplantae > Streptophyta > Magnoliopsida > Zingiberales > Zingiberaceae > Wurfbainia > Wurfbainia villosa. The sequence goes on along the minus strand of CM045989.1, from coordinate 119,875,455 downwards.
TCCCAAATCGAACCTAAATCCTAATTTGCAAACCGAACAATCTAATACTATAAGATAAACGATCTCATATATTAATCATTCTACCACATTCATCAAGATCAAATCCTATTAATCTTTCAACTACATTCCAGCCATTCTACAACCAATTCAACAATATCAACTATAAATATACTAATCGGACTTACCTCGCACTGCCAAATTAGATCCACAAGCAAATCTCTGTTTCCACACCCTTACAACCTGTCATACATAAAACATATGCTATAACAATCTTCACTCGATCAACTAATTATCATCCCACCATAAACTAGCTACACAATTATTATACAACAATTATACAATCAGATCGGACTTACCAATTTTAGCTTCTTTTGGACAGACTCCTACTCCAAATCAAAGTATCAGATTTGAGTACAACCAGCCATATTGGAAACAACCTCTAAGCTGAGCTCCCTCATCACCACTTGAGAAAATAATGACTGCTATTGATCGAAGATTCTCGGGATGTGGCAATAGGCAATCGAAGAAGAAGACACTGCGACGAAGCTGCTGAACTCACATCGACAAAACATATTCGCAACAATAGATCGAAACCTCGATGGCATTAGGAATTTCCAATGCAAGTGATGCTGGCAGTGTCACGTGCGGGCGGAGGCTGGCCACACTGAGATGGTGTCGAGTGTAAGGCTACCGCGATAGCGAGTGAAAGCTCTAGCAGCGACAGAATGGCAATCCAGGCGGCGACTGGGTAGAGGTGTTCACTTGGAGATCTCTGACGAAGAAGCGACAGAAGAGGGTAACCCGGGATCAAGGAATAAGAGTCGGCGAAGAGAAATAGAAAAGGTCGACAATCAAAGAGGTCGGTTGCATTGTGTGATCTAGCTCAGCCGGCGGTGAAGGAGGAGCGACCACCGCGACGATGCCACCGTGAGATCGCGCGTTGAAGAGCCAGAGGAGAAATACGACGGCGACACTGCGCGGTCGGGAGAGGAGGAGAACGTGAAGGGCTACGGTGAGAAATTGGGGCAAAGATTGGGCGGAGATCGGCAAGAAATCGGGCGGGAGGAAGAAGGACTCGCGGCTGTGGCTGGGAGGAAAATCGCGATGAAGATCGGGATCGGGGAAAATAAACATAGGGTTAACTTATAACCTAGGTTAATTAACCCAATTAATTCTTTAATAGCATATATTCTAAACAGGCTTCCCAAAAGACTATTCACTTTATCCCCATAAAATGTCCATCAAACTTCCGTTTAAATCTAGAAAAATTCCTAAAAATTCTAGGAAAATTATATAAAATAATTTCTTAATTAAGAAGGGATATTATTATTATTATTGATATCTTACATTCTCCCCCACTAATAAAAATTTGCTCTCCAAATTTCTTACTCAAGTACGATGAGTAAGAGATGTCACAACAATCAACTCAAATATTTTGAGAAAAGTCATACATCTCAAATAACCAAGTGGGGGTACTGAGCTCGAATATTATTTTCTAACTCTCACATGACCTCAAAAATCTAGCACGCATGCTTCCAACAAACCTTCCAAAATCTGAATAGTACCTTCATATTGACCATCTATCAAAAAGGTAATTAATCATACCCGAGTGGAGCTCTATATCCATGACTTGTTGGAGACTTTTTCATAATCATGAGGTGAACCTCGAATCACTATCCGATATGATACTCAATGATACTCCATGAAACTGAAAATCTCCTCACAGTATAAATCTATCAATCGATTCAACAAATTCATCTTACAGTTGGGTAGAAAATGAGCGGATTTGATTAATCGCCCATCGATTACCCCAAATCGTATCATATCCCTTCCAAATTCAGCTAATCTCCCAACAATGTCCATCGTACTGGCTACCACTTTTTATCTTGGTATGTAACTCTACTGGTTACTAATATTCCACCATTACTTGTTAGCATACCCAACATCAAACTATGAAATCAACCATGTCCTACATGTCATTCCACCATGCGGAACGGTTCAAAACTCATTATTTTCCTGATACAATCCGAATAGATCACCAATCTCGAATGACGAGCCTCCTAAAGCAACTCATCCTGAACAAATGCAACTCTAGAAAACTACTATCCTTATCAGAGACAGGGAATTATCTTCTTACTAGAGAAGTCCATCTGCTATCCAAAATCCATTCCACCACATATACTGTAAGTAATTAGGAGACTATAGTGGCCAATCTCCCTTGTGGCAACTGTTCGTGTTCTAACAACTCTGTAGTAGCTATCCATTAGCTAGCCAAAACTCTAGGAGCACTTCTGCTCCATATATCTACAAATCAAGATAATAACTGCCAAGTCCACGTCATGTGTATGACAACTTATCTCGAAGTTTCTCGACTGATGTTAGCATAAGATGCGTCCCATTCAACTACATCGGAATCGCTCCAATCCCTGCAATTATGCATCTGTGTACAATACCCTTCCATCCACACCATAAGGACTGACTAATAATAGTGCAAATGTTAACCACAGTCTAGGCCCTGAAAACGGATTTCACAAGCTTTTGACCAAGTGAATGCCACATCTTCCTGGTCAAACAAGTCAGTGGTATAGCAATGTTAAAAGCATTCTATCCTCCTCTACGGTGATAACCAAATCCATACAAGCAAACCACAAACTACGGTGGTCGAGTGTGCAACTCCAACTACCACCATCAACTGTGGCCAAGTTATGCAAATCTGACAATTGCAAACTGATCCAATCGTGTCTAGGATACTCAATTTCTCAAGTCCATGAATGACTAAATCGTTCAATAAGCCTCACAGTATTATCCCAAAGCTTATAAAATTCATACCAAGTATGAAATGTCATCTCTACACACCTGCATCCTTTTTTACTCTAAGCTGATGATATATTAATCATCACAACTACTATGATAATTATATGACACCATGTCACTACAATATCAAGACACCAATCGTAAACCAACCCTAGAGTATACACAGGTGTCCTTACCCGATCTTCTTGAGAAGAAATACTGGGACAGTTAAATATCCCATCTAACACCTCCTATAATCATAGCTTATGTTCTTCCAATTTCCATAGTGTATAGCAACATTGATACCAATAAAATTATCTCCTGGTAAAATTGTCATTCTAACAAATACCTACTGTGCATCATCAACCTTGGCAACTTTACAAAACCGATCAATGAGGGTATCAAAACAACTCGATTTGGCTCACAACCAATTGAATGACATTGCCTTGATTATATCACGAACTTCAATTACTTTGTTAGCTTTGCACCAGCCCCCAGCCAATGCATCATAAGTAAAAATATTTGGCTCTAAAATATCATTACCTCAATCGTTAATGTAATCATTCAAAATTCTCGACTGATAAGAGGTCTTCAATATCGAACTACTTCCGTAATCACCCCAATCGTATACTCCACTTGCCTATGTAGTGGCAAGCCTGGGAGTTCATCCAAAACTACAACCGAATACTCTCAGATTTTACGCACATCCGAGAGATATAGCATACCATCATTTCAATAATTTAACCATCCATAAGGATATGTCTACAGTAAAGGTATGTCTATCAAAATCTAAGGGCATCCCTTGACTTCTTTGTCATTGCTCAACATCTCACCTGACGGTAGAGATACCACCAACCCACAAGTCGATCTATAAGAACCCTTCTAATCCGAACTAAGAATGTTCTAGACATAGATACCTATAACTACCAGTATCTCTCAAAATATCAACTGAGAGGGTAAACTAAAGTAATACCCTGAACGACTAATCCTTCGACCCTCTGTGTCTTCTCTCTAGTAATCATATACTCTCATCCAATTTCAGCTCATGGCGACTGAGATTATGTAGGTGCAAAAGACTACTTTGAAGGAACTGAAATCAGCTGCTGAAGCTAAGATACAAACCAACCGGTTGCAATGAAAGTGACAAACACTATTGTACTGGTAACGAGTACACCACCAACTGAAAGGTACTGAAGAACTGCCAACATCGTAGCACACTCCAACTTTGCAAATAATATAACTGTAACTGAAGAATTCAAAATAGATACAACCCTCGTCGTATACTCTCTCCTCTGTATAAAAAAAATCCACATCTGGGGAGGTAACAATTGTTGTTGTCTGCATGAGTCTTCTAAGATTTCTTCTGATGATACTGCTGAGTAAATCACTTCCCCTGGAAGGAAGTATCAAGGAACTCCAACTATGTATGAGGTAGTAGATCGCTGCTGGTGTGATAACCCAATCTTCTGTGATGATCTCTCCTATCGAGATTGTGCATCATCCTCTCGAAACAACATCGACAGTCTTTAACTAAGTCTTCAAAGTACATCTCAAATGTACTGGTTGCTAACAATAGCAACAGATGAACTAATCCAATGGAAAATCTGACTTTGCATGTCATCGTGTCCCACACTGCACGCACATAATCTCTTCGAAGTCTTTCTTTCGGTTTTCGCTGATAACATGAGAATGTCCTGACGATCTGTGGTTGGTCTTCTATGATCGTAAAAACTCTCCAATAGTAGCTCAAGGCATATGACTCTGATCTTGCTCCTTTTATCCAACATTTGGAGACTTCTGATTCCAACATCTGACTTGCAATGTCTACTTATCAATCTTCAACTCTTACAACACATGTACGGAGTCATTTCTAAACTCATGACTCATTCCAATGTCTACCAGTAAGATCTGATAGAAGATCCAAACATCCTGATCCGAATGTAAGCTAATAAACTATGGGTGGATTAAAACATCCCTTCACATTCTTGAGCATTAGGTGGTCGTAACCTCTGTAAGTCTAACAACTCTGCATGATACTCCTATTACCAAACAATCATCCTACTTGATGCTCAAGAATTCCCTGACAATGAGTCAAAGAAAGTGATGTAGGGAAATACTCTCTCACAACATTACTACATTGTGACCCAGTGATGTATTATTTCCCCGAAGGTTATTATCTACATCATCCACCAAGTACCGGCTTAATACCAATAATGGTATGCAACTAACCCTACTTTCTCTATATAACTCAAGTTAAGTACTCGAAAGTACCTTCAAAATTATACAATCCAGCACAAACAACTCAGGGATCAAAATCCCTATGAAACATCGTAAACTAATCCTCCTCTATCTTCATCAATAATAGCCTACATGCCTTGTCCATTACGCAACAAGAAATATGACTACCTGACCCCTGCTTTCTGACTCGGTATCAGTCGGCTCTCAAAAATAGTTAACCTTTTCGATAGCTAATAACCTCAACATGTCATTCTCGTGGTCAACTCAAACCATGGTTAGAATAATGACTAACACACTACATGTCATGCACTGTTATAAGCAACTAAATGTATATCAAACAAAAGATATTTGATAACAATTAGCATACCTTATTGTTAGTTATATATGTGAGGTGTCCTAAGGCAATCACCTTATGATTAAACCATTTATATGATAAATGAAGATTCACTATTTGAGTATACATATTTTCATGTATTTGATTAGATCTTAAACTCATTTACTGAATGTCCGAAATATGATTCACAGTATGAGAGAATTTGTGATTGGATCACAACTAGTGAGTAACTCTACATGAGTAATTGTGATGTATTGGAATTATTTCTAGTCGATGAATTGATGGATATCAATTCTGTCGAGACTAGCACGAGGTATACTTTTTGGTGTATCCAAGTAGCTGATTCTCACTGGTTGAATACATAGTGATATTCAGAGTTAATCGTGGATGCTAGTTATGGTAACTAGTTCATTGGAGTGACCAGCTGTATGACTTCATATGGTTCTCTACATATATAGATATGTCAATAAAGTTCTTACTGCAGCTTAAGTGTGATGTTCCTTAGACTTGCGGTCTTCAAGTCATCTTGGTCATGAAGACTTATGCTTGGACATCTTAAGTAAGCATCTCTGAGGAGATGTGGACTCGGGATGATTGGGTATAAGTCAAAGTAGCCGAAGGTGTTTGAATTGCCTATAAAGGATTCACCACTCCTTGCAAGGAGATGTATACCCATGGCCTCCCGTCAGATTGTTACTAAAGTCTTTGGCCAAAGCATTACATGTTTAGAGTAAGCTACTCTTGGATACATGTGCAGTAACTAGAATTCGTAGGACGAGGAAATGATACTTGGGCTAGGTGTGACGTAGTTAGCCTTATGGGGACTAACACTATAGACCATGTCCTGAACCAAGTGGGTATAAGATGAGTGAAGGGAATGGGGCACGATTCATTGTAGCTGCTGAAGGGTTTCAGAAATGGTTCTTGAATCTACCGTTGATTTTCTGATTAATTGGAGATCATGATGTACCACTAGGTGCCACTCATGATCATTCTATAATTAATGGTTAATTATAGATGGCCAATATAAATCGGGAACCTATTTGGTCACACGCACAATGAGCGTAATCTGAAGGATTTAAAATGAGCTTGAGAATGAGATTCTCAAATCGAGAGAAACTAGGTTTGGTTGGACCAGACAAGGAGTGAGAATGAAATTGTTTCAGTCGCAATGGAAGCATGGATGGGCTGAGTCTTATGAAGACATGATGGATGAACCAAATTGGTTTGGTTCTAATACGATGGTGGAGAATAAACCAAAGGGGTTTGGTTTGTTTTAAACGAATGAACCAAAGTTGGTTCGGTTCGATTTAACTTAAAATAGACCAACACGGTTTGGTTTATTTTAACTTAAGTTTTTAGAGCGGGTTAATGGGCTTTGGTTATGAACCAATTACCGTTAGAAAACCTAGCCTCCGTCTCCCTCTCTTCTCCTTGCCGCCGCGCAAGCAGTCCACGCTGTCAGCCTTTGTGCCGCCATCCACCTTGCTGCTAGTGTCCAAGCTGCTGCCGGTCATCTTCCGATGACCCTCCGGCGACATCCCTTGGCTCCGGTGACCAAGGTGCAGCCGGCCTTCCTCCTTTTGGCTGGTGCAACTCCTTCACCAAGCTGTCACGTTTTCTGGACAGCTTCTTTCCTTTCATGTCGGAGCATCGTTTGGACAATGTTTGGAGATCCGACAGCGACTACTTTGTCGGGGATTCGATCTCCGGTAATCCTCATAGGTGGAGGATGAAGGATTCGTCAATCGGTTAACGAATACCTCTCCGGAGAAGCGAGTTTTGGGGACTCATTTTTGAATCCGAATTTTGATTCGGATTGTGATCTTCTCTCGATCACATCGTCTTCGACATGAGGCTAGTGACTCCTACGAAGATGAGGCTCGTGGCTTTGTGAAGCCATCCCAATGATACTCGGTGTGGATACGTTTAGAGGTGATTCTAGCAAGAGTCGCTCCGATTGATGGCATTCCCGCTGCACATGATACATCAGGTATAACTAGAGTAATTTCCTTTTATTGCAAAATTTGAAACTACGATTATGTCTACACATGTTGTACTATGCATGTGTGTGATGTGTGTGTTGTAATAAATTAGATTTATCGCTTTTAAATTCTTCCTCTATGCACATGTTTACGAAACATGTTCGAACACATACTCACCGCAGTGCCGGAAACCCAATAGTGGTATCAGAGACCAGGTTGTATTTCGACATAATCGTAAAATTATTTTGCGATAGTCATAATTGTATTTATGGAAAATTTCTACTTTTGGAAAGTTTAGAAGTATTTATGAAAATTTTCTAATTTTGGAAAGTATAGAAGTATTTATGGATATTAACACTTTACATAAATAAAATATGGGATTAGATTTGGAAATTTGTTTCCTAATTTAATCATGATTTGATTTGGAGAATCAAATCTAAAACATATTTTATTTCCATAAATAGTTTTGACAATTTAGGAAATTTATTTCCTAAATTAAATTTGACTTTCCTTAATTGAGAACTTCCATAAATAAAATATGTGATTAGATTTGGAAATTTATTTCCTAATTTAATCATGATTTGATTTTGGGAATCAAATCTCAAACATATTTTATTTTCATAAATAGTTATGACATATAAGGAAATTTTGTACATGTCATGTAATTGCATTATATGCATATCATTATATCATGCGTGTCGTGACATGTAGTTGTATGTCATGTATGTCATACAATGTAGATAATAGTTATTTGCATGCAAAGAGGATGAGACATAAAATCCCATACTCAATATTAAAGCATACACCTTCCATTAATATGGTTAGAACTAGAGTTCTGTTTCTTGTTTGGGTTATTGGACTCTCTCCAAGCCCGGCTCGAACCTAAATATGTTCAAACCATGAAATAGTTTAATACTAATATGGTAAGAGTCAGAGGTCAATCGTTTGCTTTGGTTGTTGGACTCTCTCCAAACCAGGCTAATTGGTTGAATGTGCTCTAACCAAATTAAAATTATTTCTCGATTAATGGGTTGGTTTTAACCTGGAGCATCGGCTTGTTGGACTCTCTCCAAGGTCGATGTGAAGGGAGGTGAAGTTGGGTGTTATGTATATGATGCATACTTGTTAATGAGTTAACAACCTAATGTATGTGTGAACAATCAATTAGTTGATAGCACATTGTGATAGTTACATATACGTGATATGTAATCGGTATACTTGATACCCACCATCATAGCTAAGAATGACTAGTTGGACTCACTCCAAGGTTATTCTTATCTATGTTGGATATCAGCCCATTCGAAGATTGACCTACGATCCCCCAAATTTATTTTGAGGGTTTTTGAATTCGAAAAATGAATGGGAGTTTGTAAATGTATGTGGATGCATTTTAAATCATCTTTCTCATATATGCTCGAATTGTATTTCTAAGTTAATCAATTGATCATGATATCTTTGAATTTGTGTTCTATTTTGAATTCGAATAAATTGACTGGGCCGAACTTCTTGGACTGGCATAGAAACTTGAGAATTGTTCTCAAGGCGGAAAAGCTTGCATATGTCCTCGAAGAGTCTCTTCCCGCCCGTCCTAGTGATGATGCAACTCTGGATCAATTATTAGCCTATCAGAAATATGTGAGTGATTCTGAACTAGTGAGTTACATCATGCTAGCCGCGATGAGCATATGGATGCTCATACCATAGTCTTTCATATGTAATTGCATTAGATGCATATCATTATAGCTACTTCATTACCTTCACCGATGATCACTCACGGTTTGGGTATGTGTTCTTGATGAAATACAAGTCTGAAGACTTTGAAAGGTTCAAAGAATTCAGAAATAAAGTAGAGAAACAATTTGGCAAGAGTATTAAAATACTTCGATCGGATCGAGGTGGTGAATACTTGAGTCAAGAGTTTCTAGATTATTTGAGGAACAATAGTATATTGTCTCAATGGACTCCGCCGTATACACCACAGCTTAATGGTGTATCTGAGAGGCAAAATTGGACCTTGTTGGACATGGTCAAGTCAATGATGAATCACACGAATCTTCCCAAGTCCTTTTGGGGCTATGCACTTCAGAAAGCTATTTACTTGTTAAATAGAGTCCCAACCAAGGTAGTCTCTACTACTCTATATAAGATATGGGCTAGTAAGAAACCTCATTTATCTTACTTGAAGATATGGGGTTGTTCTGCTTATGTGAAGTGGACTGTGTCAGACAAATTGAATGCTAAGTCTGATAAATGTCTATTTATTTGATATCCTAAGGAAACGAGGGGTTACCAATTCTATCATCCCTTGGAACAAAAGGTGTTTGTTTCAAGGAATGTTGTGTTTCTAGAGAAAGAGTTTCTCTTTCAAGAAAACAGTGGGAGTGATGTTGAACTTGAGGAGGTTCAAAAGACTCTAGTAGACATTGAGGAGATACCTGGTCAAGCACCTAGACCGATGACTCATAGTGATGAGACATCGGCTGAACCTATTGTGACACCACATCTTCGTAGATCTAGTAGGACACGCAACATTCGTGAGAGATGTGAATTTCTCATAAGTGAATCGAACGATGTGTTACTCATTGACGATGAGGAGCCTACCAATTATGAAGAAGTTCTGAAAAGTTCAGAAAGAGACAAATGGCTTGAATCCATGAAGTCGAAAATGGATTCCATGTATGAAAATCAAGTTTGGAACTTTGTGTACCCACCTGAAGGCATTAAGCCTATAGGGTGCAAGTGGGTTTTCAAGAAGAAACCCGACATGGATGGTAATGTCTATAAGGCTAGGTTGGTGGCGAAATGTTATCGTCAAAAGCAAGGTGTTGATTATGACGAGACCTATTCACCTGTAGCTATGCTTAAATCCATTCAGATGCTCTTGGCTATACCAGCTCATTATGATTATGAGATATGGCAGATGGATGTGAAAACAACTTTCCTTAATGGAAACCTACTCGAGGACGTGTATATGATACAACCTGAGGGTTTCACATCGGTTGATAAAACCAAGGTATGCAAACTGCGACGGTCTATATATGGACTGAAGCAAGCTTCCAGGAGCTGGAATATCCATTTTGATGAGATAATCAAAAAGTTTGGTTTCTCACAAAATCTGGACGAACCTTGTGTGTACAAGAAGGTTAGTGGGAGTGCAGTTATGTTCCTAGTATTGTATGTCGATGACATATTACTTATAGGAAATGATGTTTCTGTCTTACAGTCAGTTAAAATTTGGTTATCCAAGACATTCTCCATGAAAGACCTGGGAGAAGCATCATACATCCTCGAGATTAAGATCTATAGGGATAGATCAAAACGGTTGCTTGGTCTTTCACAGTCTACATATATAGATTGAGTGATAAAGAGGTTTAGCATGTTAGAATCCAAGAAAGGTTTTCTACCCATTAGGCATGGGATACACCTTTCGAAGTCTGTGTGTCCACACACAGAAGACGAGAGGATTTGCATGAGTAAGATTTCCTATGCATCCGCAATATGATCTATCATGTATGCTATGTTATGTACAAGGCTCGATGTATCATATGCTCTGAGTGTCATGAGCAGATACTAGTCAGATCCAGGAATGGATCATTGGGTACCTGTTAAGACGATCCTTAAGTACTTAAGAAAAACTAAGGATGTGTTCCTAATATATGGAGAAGGGGACATGGTGATATGCGAGTATAGGGATGACAGCTTCTAGACAGACAAGGATGATTCCAGGTCTCAGTCTGGGAACGTGTTCACCTTGAATGGGGGCACAGTCAGCTGAAAAAGTTCAAAACAAGACATTGTAGCAAATTCAACCATAGAGGCAGCATACATTGCAGCTTTGGAAGCAGCAAAGGAAGCAGTTTAGATCAAGAAGTTCATCTCTGAACTTGATGTGGTCTCATCAATAATCCAAACATGTGCTTCACTGCTATCATTTGATCAGAGAGATCATAAGTAGGAAGGAAATACAAATCGAGAAGATTCCAACTGAAAGGAACTTAGCGGACCCTTTAACTAAGGTCTTACCTCAAAGTAAGTTTGAGAGTCATGTTAAAGCTTATGGTATTGGATACTGTGGCGATTGACATTAGGCCAAGTGAGAGTTTGTTAGTTATATATGTGAGGTGTCCTAAGGCAATCGCCTTATGTTTAAACCATTTATATGATAAATGAAGATTCACTATTTGAGTATACATGTTTTCATGTATTTGATTAGATCTTAAACTCATTTGCTGAATGTCCACAATACGATTCACAGCATGAGAGAATTTGTGATTGGATCATAACTAGTGAGTATCTTTACATATGTAATTGTGATGTATTGGAATTATTCCTAGTCGATGAATTGATAGATATCAATTCTGTCGAGACTAGCACGAGGTATACTCTTTGGTGTATCCAAGCAGCTGATTCTCACTGGCTGGAGACAAAGTGATATCCAGAGTTAATCGTGGATGCTAGTTTTGGTAACTAGTTCATTGGAGTGACAAGCTGTAAGACTTCATATGGTTCTCTGCATATATGGATATGTCAATGAAGTTCTTACTGCAGCTTAAGTGCGATGTTCCTTTGACTTGTGGTATTCAAGTCATCTTTGTCATTAAGACTTATGCTTTGACATCTTAAGCAAGCATCTCTGAGGAGATATGGACCCGGGATGATTGGGTATAAGTCGAAGTGGCCGAAGGTGTTTGAGTAGCCTATAAAGGATTCACCACTCCTTGCAAGGAGATGTATACCCATGGCCTCTCGTCGGATTGTTATTAAAGTCTTTGGCCAAAGCATTACATGTTTAGAGTAAGCTACTCTTGGATACATGTGCAGTAACTAGAATCCGTAGGATGAGGAAATGATACTTGGGCTAGGTATGACGTAGTCAGCCTAGTGGGGGCTGACACTATAGACCATGTCCTGAACAAAGTGGGTATAAGATGAGTGAAGGGAACGGGGCACGATTCATTGTAGCTATTGAAGGGTTTCAGAAATGGTTCTTGAATCAACCGTTGATTTTCTGATTAATTGATGATCATGATGTACTACTAGGTGTCACTCAAGATCGTTCTATAATTAATGGTTAATTATAGACGACCAACATAAATCGGGTACCTATTTGGTCACACGCACAACAAACGTAATCTGAAGGATTTAAAACAAGCTTGAGAATGAGATTCTCAGATCGAGAGAAACTAGGTTTTGTTGGACCAAACAAGGAGCGAGCATGAAATTGTTTCAGTCGCAATGGAAGCATAGATGGGCTGAGTCTTATGAAGACATGATGGATGAACCAAATTGGTTTGGTTCTAATACAATGGTGGAGAATAAACCAAAGGGGTTTGGTTTCTTTTAAACGAATGAACCAAAGTTGGTTCGGTTCGTTTTAACTTAAAATAGACCAACGTGGTTTGGTTTATTTTAACTTAAATTATTGAAGTGGGTTAACGGGTTTTGGTTATGAACCAATAACCATTAGGAGAATGTGTTCTCTTTAATAGCATGGCTTAAGGGTTTTTCGTGGATAACTTGTTTGTTGGAAAACCTAGCCATGCTCTCCCTCTCTTCTTCTTGCCGCCGCCCAAGCAGTCCACGCCGCCAGCCTTTGTCCCACCATCAACCTTGCTGCCGGGGTCCAAGATGCTGCCGGTCATCCTCCGGCGACCCCGGTGGCCAAGGTGCAGTCGGACTTCCTCCTTTGGGCCGGCGCAACTCCTCCACCAAGCTTTCCAGTTTTTTGGACAGCTTCTTTCCTTTGGTGTCGGAGCATCATTTGGACGACATTTGGAGCTCCGACAGCGGCTACCTTGCCGGGGATTCGATCTCCGGTAATCCTTATAGGTGGAGGATGAAGGATTCGTCAATCGGTTGACGAATACCTCTCCGGAGAAGCAAGTTTTAGGGACTCGTTTTAGAATCCGAATTTTGATTCGGATTGTGATCTTCTCTCGATCACATCTTGTTCGACACGAGGCTAGTGACTCCTACGAAGATGAGGCTCGTGGCATGTGAATCCATCCCGATGAAACTCGGCGTGGATACGTATAGAGGCGATTCTAGCAAGAATCGCTCCGGTTGATGTCATTCCCGCTACACGTGATACGTCAGGTATAACTAGAGTAATTTCCTTTTATTGAAAAATTTGAAACTATGATTATATATACACATGTTGTACTATGCATGCGTGTGATGTGTGTGTTGTAATAAATTAGATTTATTGCTTTTTAATTCTTCTGCTGTGCACATGTTTACGAAACATGTTCGAACACACACTCGCTGCGGTGCCGGAAACCCAACACTTATCCCTTACAGCTCGGAGACATCCTGAAACAGCCAGATCCCAGAACTCACAAAACCAAAACCGAGTATCTATATATACTTCTCACACTCACACACATATATATACATAAATATATATATGTATATAAATGCAAATGCCCTCACACATGACAATGCAAATGCATGGTCATGCATGTGCACGTCACTCGCTACCATGACTCCAGTGTAGCCTGATCTGCACGGACAAGGCCTCGAATCTCATGATGGATACCGTCGAGGACTCAAAGCGCACGCTCGTGCTCAATGCCCGCAAGTGCATGGATATCGTCAAGTAATAAAGATTATCGATCCCACATGGACTGGGATTCGAATACTAATATACTTAGTGGTTGTAATTGTTCGGACATGATCTCTAAGAGGTTACGGTTGGTGAGGGCTATCGGTGGACTCTACTCTGTACGGTGTCACAGGAAGGAGGAAAGGAGTGTACCTAGGTCTTCAAAGGTGATTCTAGGACTTCGGTTTTGCTTGCGTATCATAGAACAATGTTGTCAATTGGCGTTGTCTAGACGTTTACTTATGGTTTTGTGGAAGGTGTTAGTTAAAGCCCTAGAACCAATCATGTGATGGTTGAATAGGGAACATTTTGTATCATATTCTATAAAGGCAAAGGATTGGTTATTATATTTACATCTTGCTTGTGCCAGCTAATTTAAATATAATAATGCCCTAGAAAAGTAGGTTCTTATCTACAGCACATCAATTGGCAGAATTGATTATGAGAGGCTGTAGAGAACACTTTCCTAAATGTTCCTAGTCGAGTATTAATATGCAAGGGCAATATTAATACATAAAGACTAGCATGTAGGTCAATTGATGACTTGATCTCACAAGTCATGGATATATGATATCAAGTTGACACATGGGTATATATTGGAGAATATATACTGAACTGACCCGCCATGAGAAAGTTTCATGGATCGTTATATGAGTGTCATAAACTTTCTCATGTGACTATTGGTATGAATAGTCCTTAGACCTGAAGTCACTATGGTTCCCTACATAAGGAGTTATGTACTTTGGTATCGTCAAACGTCACCCGTAACAGGGTGGACCATAAAGGCGATTACTGGGTATGTAACAAATTATGCGGAGGGATGTGAGTGATGTAGATGGGATCTATCCCTTCCATATGACGGGAGTGATATCGGTGGGCCCCTTGATTGAGTAGAACTACTAAAACGCATGGCCATGCTCGAATGAGTCAATATGAGATATTGAGCTCATTTGTTTGAGTTAGTTTACTCAGGGATCAAGAAACACATAGATTGATCGAGGATGACACGGTCTATGCCTCATTGATCAATCTGATATCTAGGATAGAAGGACACGGTCATATATTATAGTAGTCACGGAAAGGTTAGTCGGATCTTGACTTATCTCGTAACTTGGGTAGCAATGATGTATTGCTAGATGCCGCTCATTGCTTGTGTATCTAAAAGAGTTTAGATCCACTGCCAACGTTATGAAAGCCTATAGGGTCACACACAAAGAGCATGATAATTAGAGGAATTAGAGTATTCTAGTTTGACTAGAATAATATGGGAATAATCTTAAGTACAAAATGGTTTTTGGACTTTAAGCTTAATGAGAATTTTAGCTAATTGATTTAATGAGATTAATTCAATATGTTACCTTATTGATTTAATAAGATTAATTCAATATGATAACATAAGCTTAATTGAATTAATAAGATTAATTCAATATGATAACATAAGCTTAATTGAATTAATAAGATTAATTCAACATGCATGAATGCCACATAAGAATGCCACATAAGCATGCCACATAAGCATGCCACCTAAGCATCCACCTAAGCTAGTTAAGGTGGAAGGAAACAAAATGGTTTTGTCTCCTTAAGTGGCCGGCCAAACAAGGAAGCCAAATCCTTTTTGAGTGTGTCTCAATGCAATGGATTGCATTGAATGTGAAGGAGGTGGAAGGGTTTTTCCAACCCTATAAAGGCTCCATGGAGTGGCGGCCATAGTGAGTTTTTGGTGTTGTGGTTGTGAGAAAGCTTGGTGGAAGCTTTAGTTGTGTGGGTTTGTGAGTGTAGGCTAGCAAGAAGAGGAGTCTTCTTCTTCCTTTCTCCTTTTCCCTCTCTTCCTCTCCTTTAGGGACTTCTCTAGCAAGAAGTAAAGGAGAGCTCTTCTAGTTTTCCTTTTGTGAGACAAGAGCGTGCTCGTGTGGATACGTATAGAGGCACGGACACTTGAACGTGCTAAAGATCCAACAAACCGAAAGGAAAAGCGAGATTAACAAGGGCACGCAACAAAGGTAATCCTCTCCTATAAGATAGGTTTGGTTTAGAGAAATTTATTTTATACGAGTTTGCTTTGCATGGATCACTTGGAAGGGATCCTATTTTCCGTTCTTGCATATGCCATTTGGCATACGAGATTTCCCTACAGGTATCGAGCCACGTGCGAAAGATCGTATAAAAATAGGTGTTCTCTATTTTATATGTGATATAGAAGTAGGATAAATTTTATTATGAGTTGATAATTGCATTAGCAAATTTTCAAACATAATAAAATATCCAATGTCTTTTAAAAGTTAAAATGACATGGTGCATGGTTATGGCCTAGTCCCAAAGAGTTTGTGATTGTGTGTTGTAATTCTTAATACGGCCTGCGTGTCGTGCCTTTCTCCTAATATTCTTGTTGTAAAATTAGTTTTAGACTCGAATGTAACTCGAGTATTTCTCCTTTTGTAATGTACAAAACAAGGATGGAGGGTCCATTGGAAGATGAGGTTACAAGGAGGAAGTCAACACACAAGACAACCAAAAGGAAGCACTTAGGAGAAGATGCTATCCCTAGGTTGACCAATCAATCTTTTCATTGGCTTGAGAAGATTGTAGAATAAGGGCCATAACCATGACACGTTAGTTTAATATGTATGTGATGCATGTTAGTTTAGCTTGTATGTGATGCATGATTAGTTTAGCTTATATGTGATGTATGCTAATATGTATATGATACATGTTTATTTCTTAATAAGTCTAAACGATATGCCTACCAAAGTTGGTACTCACTACTTCCTCGATCATTTGTTATTGGGTTTGCCAAAGCAAAGCAATGCATTTTATCTTGGAGGTGCGAGTGGACAATCGTGATGTCCCCAGTCTTAGTTAAGACTTAATTAAGTGTTTTCTTAATTGGTTAAGAAAGTAGAGGCATATATTAGCTTTGAACATAAGTGTTAACATTAGTTTTGTGTGATTTCAACATCGGCTTTGTCTTAGAAGTGGTCGTTGCTCAGATATCCAAGAAGGCCCTGTGCCTCGCCACACGGAAGTCGGTTTAGGAATAAACACTAAACTAATCTAAAACTTAACCAAAGCTATTAAAGAGTTACATCAGATGTAATTGGCAAAAGATTGCCTACCTAATTATACTACGTCTTGGGCGATTAGCCAAAGCTAACTCAAGGCAATTATGATGTGGATCTTTATCCCATATAAATTTATAGCTAAATAGTAGCTATGAGAATTTAGTGAGCCTCATTTAATTAAAGGCCTAATTAAATGATTTAGGTATGATACTTAACTTTGCATTTTAATGTTGTAGATCACCATGTCATCTAACACGACACACCCTCAACTTGCGATCTGTCCTTGAGAAGGACAAGCTCAATGGAGCAAACTTTCTTGGTAGTATAGGAACTTGAGGATTATCCTCAAGCAAGAACGCAAACTATATGTCCTAGAGCAGGCTACCCTGAAATACCCCCTACGGCCACTCGTCTTTGAAAAGGATGCTTATAAGAAGCATCAAGATGACGCATTAGATGTGTCATGCCTTATGCTTGCCACCATGAACTCTGAGCTTCAGAAGCAACATGAGAACATGGATGCCTATGATATGGTTGAGCATTTGAAACAACTATATCAAGGACAAGCTAGGCACGAGCGTTTTGAAGAGTCTAAGGCTCTTTTTGCATGCAAGATGCAAGAAGGAACACCTGTAGGAACTCACGTACTCAAAATGATTGGGTACGTTGAGAACCTTGAAAGACTAGGTTTTCCACTGAGCCAAGAATTGGCAATCGATGTTATCCCGCAATCGTTGCGGAAGCATACAATCAATTCGTCATGAATTATAACATGAATGAAATTGATAAACCTTTGCCTGAGATTCTCAGCATGTTGAGAACTGCTGAACCAAATCTCAAGAAGAAAGTTAGTAATGTACTAATGGTCAAGAAGGACAAAGGTAAGCGCAAAGGCAAGGGTAAGACCCAAGCCAAAGGCAAGGCCAATTCATCCACTTCAAAGGGTAAAGGTAAAGTACCTAAGGAAGGGGATCGCTTCCATTGCGGTGAGGCGGACCTAGGCGGGCTACTTGAGGAAGTAAAAACAAGAGAAGTGGGACTTACGCCTCGGTATACACGTTATAGAAGTTAATCTATCTATTTCTTCTACATGGGTATTAGATACCGGATGTGCATCTCACATTTGTACTAATGTGCGAGGGGTGAGAAATAGTAGAATAATGGCAAAGGGTGAAGTGGACCTACGAGTAGGCAATGGCGCAAAAGTTCTTTGCCATTTGTAGGAACATATTCTTTGTCTTTGCCTTGGGCTTATCTTAGAACTAGAGGAGTGCTTCTATGTACCGCATTAACAAAGAACATAATTTACGTATCTTGTTTAGACAAGAAAAACTGTTCTTTTATAATAAAGGACAAATGTTGTTCCATTTATTTAAATGAAATGTTCTATTGTAATGCACCACTTATGAATGGTCTCTATGTTCTAGATTTAGATAACCCAATTTATAACGTAAATACCAACGGTTCAAATCGAATGATTTGAACTGACATATCTTCACAGCATCGCCTAGGTCACATAAATGAAAAACGACTCCATAAAGATGGATTATTGGACTCATTTGATTTTGAATCATATGAGGTATGCGAGTCTTGTCTTTAGGAAAGATGACTAAAACTCCATTTAGTGGACATGGCGAGAGAGCGACTGATTTGTTAGGACTCATACATCTTGATGTATGTGGCCCTTTCAATGTCGAAGCGAGGAGGCTATAAGTACTTTATTACTTTCAGCGATGATATGAGTAGATTTGGCTACTTATATTTGATGAGACATAAGTCGAATCCTTTGAAAAGTTCAAAGAATTCAAGAATGAAGTACAAAACCAACTTGGTAAGCGTATTAAGCTACTTGATCGGATCGAGGTGGTGAATACCTTAGTCAAGAGTTTCGTGATCACTGGTGAGTGTGGGATAATATCCCAACTCACTCCACCGAACACCACAATGGAATGGTGTATCGAGAGGAGAAATCGTACTCTATTAGATATGGTACGATCAATGATGAGCCAGCGATCTACCTACTTCCTTTTGGGGTTTAGCTCTAGAGGCAGTAGCTTTCACACTTAATCGCGTCCCATCAAAGCCGTAGAAAAGACACCATATCTGATATGGACGAAGAGTCCCAAAATGTCTTTTATAAAGATTTGGGGTTGTGAAGCTTACGTTAGGCGTCAAGTCTCGGATAAACTAGGACCCAAATCGGATAAGTGTTATTTTGTAGGATATCCCAAGGAAACTAAGGGATATTACTTTTACAATCCCACACTTGGCAAGGTGTTTGTTGCGAAATGTCATCTTTCTAGAAAGAGAATTTATTTCTAGAAATACTAGTGGGAGTAAAATTCATCTTGAAGAAGTTCAAGATGATGATAACACTAAGGCTTGATGGAAAATGAACAGCAGTGTTGTGGATGAGGAATTTGTTGCCCAAAGAGTTGTGGAGCAAACACTGTTCAAGTAGACCAACCTCTTCGTAGATCTAATAGGATCCGTTGTCAACCCGAGATATTCTTTTCTCTTGGTGACAGCGGTGAAGTATTGCTTATCGATCTTGGCGAGCCTACATCCTATCAAGAAGCTATGATGAGCCCAGATTAGAGAAATGGCTAGAGGCCATGAGATCCGAAATGGAATCCATGTACACTAACCAAGTATGGACTTTGGTTGATCCACGAAGGGTAAAACCCATTGGGTGTAAGTGGGTCTTTAAAGTAAAGAGACATGGATGGTAATAAGCATACCTATAAAGGTAGATTGGTGGCTAAAGGATTCAAACAAATTCATGGTATTGACTATGAAGAAACCTTTTCACCGATTGCGATGCTTAAATCCATTCGGATCATACTTGCTATTGCGACCTACCATGATTATGAGATCTGGCGGATGGATGTCAAACCGCTTTTACGAATGGAAAGCTACTCGAGGATGTGTACATGACACAACTTTGAGGTTTTGAAGATCCAAAGCATCCTGGAAAGGTATGCAAACTGCAAAGGTCCATTTATGGACTAAAGCAAGCCTCTCAAAGCTGGAATCTTCGATTCGATGATGCAATCAAAGAGTTTGGTTTCATCAAGAATGAAGATGAGCCTTGTGTCTACAAGAGAAATAGTGGGAGCACAGTTGTATTTCTTGTCTTGTATGTAGATGACATACTTCTCATCGGAAATGATATTCCCTCACTCCAGTCTGTGAAGATGTGGTTAGGGAATTGTTTCTCGATGAAGGACTTAGGTGAAGCCTATATTCTAGGCATCAAGATCTATAGAGATAGATCTAGAAGATTACTTGGCCTAAGTCAGAGTACATACATTGATAAAGTGCTAGATCGTTTTGCTATGCAAAATTCTAAGAAAGGGTTTCTGCCTTTATCACATGGTGTGAGTCTTTCGAAGACTCAATGTCCCTCTTCTAAGGAGGAGAGAGATCGCATGGATAAGATCCCTTATGCATCAGCTATAGGGTCTATCATGTACGCCATGCTTTGTACTCGTCCTGACGTCTCGTATTCTTTGAGCATGACGAGTAGATACGATCGGATCGGTGAAAGTCCTTTGGATGCGTCAAAAATATTCTTAAGTACTTACGAAGAGCGAAAAGAATATTTCCGATATTTGGAGGCAATGAGAGCTAAGCGTAAAGGGTTACGATGATGCAAGCTTCCAAGCAGACAAGGATGACTATAGATCGCAATCGAGTACGTGTTTTGCACGAATGGTGGAGTGGTGGAAGAGTTGAGCGGAGACACGATTCTGATTCTACAACGAAGAGTATATTGCGCATCGATGCGTGAAGGAGGTGTTTGGCTCCATGAAGTTCATCGATGAACTTGGGGTAGTTCCTAGCATTGCAGATCCAATAGACCTCTATTGTGACAACAATGGGGCTATTATTACGCGAGCTAAGGAACCTCGATCACATCGCCGGACCAAACACATCTTGCGGCGCTTCCATCTCATTCGAGAGATCATCGATAGAGAGATGTGAGGATATGCACGAAAGCTAACATCGCAGATCCATTGACCAAGGCTTTGTACGAGGAAGCATGATGGTCACACTAGGTCACTAGGTATTAGATATCAAAGTGATTGGTACTAGTGATATTGGGAAATTGTTAGTTAAAGACCTAGAACCAATCATGTGATGGTTTAATAGGGAACATTTTGTATCATATTCTATAAAGGCAAAGGATTTTTTATTATTTTTAAATCTTGCTTGTGCCTGCTAATTTAAATATATTAATGCCCTATAAATGTAGGTTCTTATCTACAGCACATCAATTGGCAGAATTGATTATGAGAGGCTGTAGAGAACACTTTCCTATATGTTCCTAGTCGAGTATTAATATGCAAGGGCAATATTAATACATAAAGACTAGCATGTAGGTCAATTGATGACTTGATCTCACAAGTCATGGATATATGATATCAAGTTGACACATGGGTATATATTGGAGAATATATACTGAACTGACCCGCCATGAGAAAGTTTCATGGATCGTTATATGAGTGTCATAAACTTTCTCATGTGGCTATTGGTATGAATAGTCCTTAGACCTGAAGTCACTATGGTTCCCTACATAAGGAGTTATGTACTTTGGTATCGTCAAACGTCACCCGTAACAGGGTGGACCATAAAGCGACATCGGGTATGTAACAAATTATGCGGAGGGATGTGAGTGATGTAGATGGGATCTATCCCTCTCATATGACGAGAGTGATATCGGTGGGCCTCTTGATTGAGTAGAACTACTAAAACGCATGGCCATGCTCGAATGAGTCAATATGAGATATTGAGCTCATTTGTTTGAGTTAGTTTACTCAGGGATCAAGAAACACATAGATTGATCGAGGATGACACGGTCTATGCCTCATTTATCAATCTGATATCAAGGATAGAAGGACACGGTCATATATTATAGTAGTCACGGAAAGGTTAGTCGGATCTTGACTTATCTCAGAACTTGGGTAGCAATGATGTATTGCTAGATGCCGCTCATTGCTTGTGTATCTAAAAGAGTTTAGGTCCACGCCAACATTATGAGAGCCTATAGGGTCACACACAAAGAGCATGATAATTAGAGGAATTAGAGTATTCTAGTTTGACTAGAATAATATGGGAATAAGCTTAAGTACAAAATGGTTTTTGGACTTTAAGCTTAATGAGAATTTTAGCTAATTGATTTAATGAGATTAATTCAATATGTTACCTTATTGATTTAATAAGATTAATTCAATATGATAACATAAGCTTAATTGAATTAATAAGATTAATTCAATATGATAACATAAGCTTAATTGAATTAATAAGATTAATTCAACATGCATGAATGCCACATAAGCATGCCACATAAGCATGCCACCTAAGCATCCACCTAAGCTAGTTAAGGTGGAAGGAAACAAAATGGTTTTGTCTCCTTAAGTGGCCGGCCAAACAAGGAAGCCAAATCCTTTTTGAGTGTGTCTCAATGCAATGGATTGCATTGAATGTGAAGGAGGTGGAAGGGTTTTTCCAACCCTATAAAAGGCTCCATGGAGTGGCCGGCCATAGTGAGTTTTTGGTGTTGTGGTTGTGAGAAAGCTTGGTGGAAGCTTTAGTTGTGTGGGTTTGTGAGTGTAGGCTAGCAAGAAGAGGAGTCTTCTTCTTCCTTTCTCCTTTTCCCTCTCTTCCTCTCCTTTAGGGACTTCTCTAGCAAGAAGTAAAGGAGAGCTCTTCTAGTTTTCCTTTTGTGAGACAAGAGCGTGCTCGTGTGGATACGTATAGAGGCACGGACACTTGAACGTGCTAAAGATCCAACAAACCGAAAGGAAAAGCGGGATTAACAAGGGCACGCAACAAAGGTAATCCTCTCCTATAAGATAGGTTTGGTTTAGAGAAATTTATTTTATACGAGTTTGCTTTCGCATGGATCACTTGGAAGGGATCCTATTTTCCGTTGCGCATATGCCATTTGGCATACGAGATTTCCCTACAGAAGGGACATCATACACTCTCCCGCATAGCTGCCGCATTCACCGGGAGCAATCTCCTCCCACAAGGACGAGATAGACGGTACGAGGATGCCAAATCAATCCCTACGGTGGACCGTTTCCGATTCCACCGCACCCTTTTCCCCGCAGTTGTAGGAGATCAGGTTTACCCCTAGGTTCCTTAATCAAATCTCCTAAATTTTAGATTGCGAGGACTGTCACCACCTCGTATCGCCTAAGCACAGCGGAAAGAAAGCCAAACATGCGTAGATATAATAAAGAGCAACTACCAATTGTCAAATCAAACTTATGGCCAGAATTTAATATGAACCAACATTCTTTATGTACACAAGCTTCTCCCTAATCCTAGAATCGAAAGTACTACTCCATAAATACGAAGGAAGAATCACAAAGCATGTCTATGTTTGAATACAATAGAAGTAAAGTGCAGAAATAGAGATATACGATGCTTTCGTGATCTTCTCTCCGGCATTGTATTGCAAGTTGTGGACCTCCAGCGGCATTCCTCCTCACCGTTGTGAGTTACCGAAGCTTTTTAGGGCTTCGACGTGTCGTCATGCCTATCCTCCAGGATTTGGGTGGAGCCATCCTTATATAGACATCACCTCGGACTGCTGCAAAATCCGAAAAAAGCCATAGTCACGCAAATCCGTCGGGCCGCCACATGGTTGTGTGTTTCTACAAGGCGAGGTTGTTTGCGGCCCTGGGGTGCTGCTCTCGCCCATTGGACACAGCCATGGGAATCCCCACGCCCTGGTCGTGGACCACTCTACGTCTAGCTGCGAAATGTCCTTCTTTTGCTCTGAAAATGCATCTTTTTCACCCGAAAAGCTAACCTGCACACAAAAGTACAACAAGAATACCTCCAAAAATGAAAATATTAAATGCATTCCAAAATAGAGTAACATATGCATGAAACTAACACAAAATGCAATGGGATGTGAGCGAAAATTACTCCTAAAACCCTATATATTTTGCTCACATCACTTCCCCCAGACTTAAATCTTTGCTTATCCTTAAGCAAACCTCAGTTCCACGAAATTTCAAAAAAATATTGTTCCATAATTAGCATGTTAACTAAATTTATCAGATGGTATTTGCAATCAAAGCAAAACAAATATATTCTAGAAGTTCACTAAGTTAGCTTCTCGTGCTCGTGCTAGGCGAACCATTCATAGAGGATGCCCGTTCCATGGTGAGTTAAGTCGTCACCCCATAGCTTTCCTAAGGTTTTCGGCTCTTAGGCACTTACCTGCCCAAAGCGAGGGTCGTTCCCTAGATCTAGCATAAAGTCTCAAAGGCGTGCTCGGTATTGAGAGAAATTAGTAGGTGTTTCCCTAGTAACCTAACTCGGTCTCAAAGGAGCACCTAGTCATTTCCACCCACGACAACTTTTTCTTTTCCCTCATAATCTCTTTCTTTCTTTTTTTTTCCTTTTTTTTCATTTTTTTTTCATTTCTTTTTTTTTTCTTTTGTTTCTCTTTTTCTTTTCTCTCTTTATTTTTTGGCTCACTGGGATTTTGATTTTTTCAAATGGGCTTACACAATCCAAGTATCTCAAGTAACTAAAATGCTAAGCCTAGAGTCACCTGTGGATTCCAAAGTACTAGACTACCGAAGTGAATCATAACTAGGTATGTACTAGATTCTCCCTTTCAGGATATTCGACATGTGTAAGTGCAAAAACAAAGCTAACCAGTGTAAGTCTAGAACATTCAATAGAGCAAATAAAATAAAATAACACAAGATAAATGGAGTTAAGATACCTATGGGAACAACTCATGCAAGCAATTTTCAAAAATACTACTGAGGTAGCTTTACAGACAACAAAAATCAAGTACTGAAAGAAACTCAACAACTCAGGAATGAATAAATGAAAATACTAGAAAAGAAACTACTGCTAGGAAAAAAAATAAATAAAGCTTGGGGTCTCCCCCCTAGACTTAAATGAAAATATACCTCTAATATGGTGGACGAGGTGGAAAATCAGGGAGCCTGGGCATCTCTGGATCCTGGGAGAACCTGCTGCTGAGCCGCTGATGCCACATATACATGTGGTTGATCTGGGAGCTGGCGGATGCAGCGGCTGCTCGGTGCTCCTCCTCCCTAGCCCACTGTGCCTGCTGGGCATGCATGTGCTGCCGCATCTTCCTACGGTAGGCGACCTCATCCTGACGACGAACAACCTCCTCTTGGAAGTATATGTTAGGACAATCAACCCGTGATATGGTTTTGATATGTGTGGCAAAGGGTTTAAGTTAGGTTGTTATTGTGATTTGATATGTGCATTGGAGTCTTGCAGGACTTAGTAATTCGCACATGGAGCCTTGAAGAGTCGTGCGCTTGATGCTGCCGAGGGACCGCCGGACGAGATGACTTGAAGCGAAGCCATGGAAGCAGACTTCGGAGGCAAGAGACGCCAAGGAGCATTTCAGAGCCATGCGCCTGATGCTGCCGAGGGATGTGGCTGCGAACAAAGAGAGCTTCGGCGAAAGACTTCGAGTGAGATGAGAGAATGAGTGAATTGTAAGTAGCTCATTAGGTGAACTTGGTCGAATGGCTGAGTGTCGGAGGCTCGACCGTAAGGGTTGAGGTTTACCCGACCGCCGAAAGCTCAAACAAATGTTAAGTTTGAGTTTCACACGGCACCAGTCGACTGCCATGAAATGACAGTCGACTGCTCTGAGTCGAACAGGTTCGACTGGTATCCGACTGAGTGGTTTTTGGGCCAGCAATATATATGTTTAAGTAAGGGGGAATTACATTTCGGGGGAGTTTCATGTATTAAGGGGGAGAGTTTCTAATCATGTTATTTACATACTTTCCTTTCTAAATATTTTATCAAATATTTTTACCTAACTTAAATGGATTGCCACACATCAAAAAAGGGAGATTGTTAGGGCAATCAACCTGTGATATGGTTTTGATATGTGTGGCAAATGGTTTAAGTTAGGTTGTTATTGTGATTTGATATGTGCGTTGGAGTCTTGCAGGACTTAGTAATTCGCACATGGAGCCTTGCAGAGTCGTGCGCTTGATATTGCCGAGGGACCGTCGGATGAGATGACTTGAAGCAAAACCAAGGAAGCAGACTTCGGAGGCAAGAGACACGAAGGAGTATTGCAGAACCATGCGCCTGATGCTACCGAGGGACGTGGATGCGAACGAAGAGAGCTTCAGCGAAGGACTTCGAGTGAGATGAGAGAATAAGTGAATTGTAAGTAGCTCATTAGGTGAACTTGGTCGAATGGCTGAGTGTCGGAGGCTCGACCGCAAGGGTTGAGGTTTACCCGATCGTCGGAAGCTCAAACGAATGTTAAGTTTAGGTTTCACACGGCACCAGTCGACTGCCATGAAATGGCAGTCGACTACTCTGAGTCGAACGGGTTCGACTGGTATCCGACTAAGTGGTTTTTGGGCCAGTAGTTGACTACCATATGTTGGCAGTCGACTACCAAGACCATCAGTCGATTGCTGATGGCTGCAGTCGACTGGTCAAGAGGGTTTGGGCCACAGAACTGCTCGTAGCCGACTGGGTAGTTGACTACGAGGCATCAGTCGACTGATGGATACATCAGTCGACTGCCAAGGGATCCGTTGGACTACAATTGTTGGGATCCGACGTGTTCGGAGGCCGTTGAAGTGGCGGCAGTCGACTGCCAAGGGTAGCAGTCGACTGGTGGCAGCCAACGGGAAGAAATCAACCCTCTCTATAAAAAGAGAGGGTCTGGGCTTTTGGATGGCTAATGCTTATATTTCAAACCATCATCCAAGTGCTCTACAAGTGATAAACTCCTTCTTCTAGTTTCTTTCACATCAATTGTAAAAGGAGTGTTCTTGAGTTGTAAGGGTTACCTCCACCTAGCTTGGTGAAAAGGAGAGACCAATAGTGGATTGGTTGCGGAGTGATTTACCGAGGACGAATCGGGGATCGGGGGTTAGTGGCATAGTCATGAACCACGTTATATATTGTGTTAGCATTGGTTTTATTCTTGTTGTTTTGATTTGCTTGTCTTGTTTATTAGTATTCCGCTTGCGCTAACGATTTTGTAGACGAGCAAATTCTATCATCGTACGAAGAGGGCTATTCACTCCCTCTAGCCAGCCAATACACACCGATTGATCCCCTACAATTGGTATTAGAGCCAAGGAAAACTTGTCGAGGACTAACCGCCACAACAAGCACATTCAAGAATGGCCAGCTCCAACATTCACCCACCAAAATTTGAAGGTGAATTCTCTTGGCGGAAAAAGAGAATGGAGGTATTTTTCGAAACCGATTTCAAAATTCTTTTAATTATGGAAAACGGTTTCGAATTGCCTAGGGATGAAAAAGGGGAGCCATTGGAAAAATCAAGGTGGAGCAAGAGGCAAAGGGAAGAGTACTTGGCAAACTCAAAAGCCAAACATCATCTCTACAACGTGCTCCCCCAACAAGAAGTGAATAGGATTGGGGAATGCTCTAGTGCCAAGGAGATGTGGGAGAAGCTAGTAGAGCTTCATGAAGGCACTTCGGAGGCCAAGCTTGCAAGAAGAGACCTCCTCCACTCCCAACTATCAATCATCAAATTAGAAAAGGGAGAAAAGGTAACATCATTGCATTCTAGGTTTAATGAAATTTTGATTGGACTAACAAGTGTAGGAGAAAGACTTTCGAACTGAGATATGCTCATGAAAGCAATCGATGCTTTTCCTCGGTCATCGAAATGGAGCTCAATGGTGGACTCCTTCTACATGTCCAAGAATTTAGAAGTGAGCACTTTGGAGGAGTTCTTCTCAACTATGGAGCTCCACGAAACAAGACTTGAAGGAATAATAGAAGAGCCAAGAATTCAACCTTCAAGAGGAGTGGCACTTTTGACAAAAAAAGGGGAAGAAGAAGATGGAGACTCCCTCCTCCTCTGACGAAGCTTCCTCCTCCTCCTCCATGGATAGCACAGAAGAAGCTTATATGGTAAGGAGGGTAAGGCGTGCATTAAAAGGTTTTAGATTTAATAAATCTAATGATAGGAGTAGAAGACCAAGGAGGAAGATGATTTTCTACAATTGCCAAGGAGAGGGACATATAAGGGATAATTATCCCCTCTTGAACAAGAGCAAGGAGGAGAAGAGAAAGAAAGAAGAAAAGAAGAAGAAGGGGAGCAAGAAGAAGAAAGAAGAAGAAAAGAAAGCCAAGGAGAAAGGGAAGACAAAATCACTCAAAGCAAGGACATGGGATGATCCCTCTTCATCATCATCATCAACCGAAGAGGAAGAACATGTCTACTCCAACCTTGCCCTAATGGCCTTTAATGACCTAGACTCATCCTCCTCCGAAAATGAAGGATCAAGCACAAGTGAGGAGAGCTCTAGTGAAGGGGGAGCTTCTTCACCATCCTCATTCGAAGAAGAAGAAGACATGGAAACTATGGTAACGAACTTCTCACCAAGTAAAATAGTTTCCATGATTTCTAGTCTCACTAAGGATCTATTTAGAGCTAAAAAGAAAAATAAAAGCATGCTAGATCAAATTAAGGATTTAGAAAATAAGCTAGAAAAAGCATGCTTAAATGATAATGAAAATATTTCTTCTAGTCATGATGATACATGCTCACATGAATATATGCCTTTCAATGTTAATGATGCATCCATAGAAGAAAATAGGGCTTTAAGGGAGAAAGTAGATCATTTAACCAAGGCCCTAGAAAAATTCACAATAGGCTCCAATACCCTTAACATGATAATTGGGAGCCAAAGGGCAAGCTTCAACAAGAAAGGCCTAGGTTATAAGGAAAAGAAAAATGAAAAGGCCTATAAATGTCTAATTGCTAGGGGTCAAGATAAAAAGAAGGTAATTGCTAGAAAATGGATCCCTAAGGAGTATTTAGTGAGCCCCATAGGCAAGAATTTGTTTTGGGTTCCTAAATCCATCCTAAAGGGTTAGGAAAACCCTAGGATAGTCAACCATAAGGATTTCACCGATATCATATTTTTGGTTGACTTAGGATGGTGGGACAATATTTTTGAAATAGTGTTAGGTGATGATAATGCACCTATAAATAGATAAATCATGCTTTAGGTGATATTTGCCTTATTATCATGATGTAATACCTAATGCATGATCACAATTTGATGAATATATTTGTTTCATGATCATAATGTGGAAACAATACATATATGTCTTTATGATCATGTGGATTGCTAGGATGATACTTAACCTTGTATAGAATTGCATGAAAATAATGGTTAAGTATATAAAAATACCTTTAGGATACATCTCACACTCACCATAGGCTACCTTGATTGAAAACATAGCATGAGTGAGATGTTAGGATGATACAAATGTCCACTAATGCCTATGGCATTTAGATGGTCATTTAAAGTATCAAAATAGCAATAATAGACCAATCATGGGGAAGGCTTATATTTAATTCATAGACATATTGCCCAAAGATCATGGTTGGATATTTCATATGTTTTTAAAATAATTTCTTACTTTAAAATCTATGTGTTCATGTTTTGAAACAATTTAAAGCAAAATTAGGTGTTAAATGTGATACAAACTTGATCAAAACACTAGTTGTTTTTAAAGCTTTTTGATTTTTGGAAAATATCTGAAAATATAATGATTTTTCATGAAAAACTATTTTTCATTGATAGATATACTTACAAGAAATGTGTTCCCCAAATTTCACTATTTTTAGAATTTTTTGGAATTTATAGTGTATTTCTGAAATTCGTCTAGGAAATCAGAAATTCGGATTTGACCGCCATAATCGATAGAATGATCGATGGATCGTGAACGAAAGCACAAGAATCTGATTTTATCAGGTTTTTGACTGGTTTTAGTTTTTGTTTCTCTCTAGACATGATGTCATGATATATAAACTTTGTTAATTATTTTTGATGGTGTCAAAGGGGGAGAAATATATATGTTTAAGTAAGGGGGAATTACATTTAGGGGGAGTTTCATGTATTAAGGGGGAGATTTGTTAATCATGTTATTTACATGCTTTCCTTTCTTAATATTTTATCAAATGTTTTTGCCTAACTTAAACGGATTGCCACACATCAAAAAGGGGGAGATTGTTAGGGCAATCAACCCGTGATATGGTTTTGATATGTGTGGCCAAGGGTTTAAGTTAGGTTGTTATTGTGATTTGATATGTGCATTGGAGTCTTGCTAAACTTAGTAATTCACACATAGAGCCTTGCAGAGTCGTGCGCTTGATGCTGCCGAGGGACCATCGGACGAGATGACTTGAAGCAAAGCCAAGGAAGCAGACTTCGGAGGCAAGAGACGCGAAGGAGCATTGCAGAGTTGTGCGCCTGATGCTGCCGAGGGACGTGGCCGCGAATGAAGAGAGCTTCGGCAAAGGACTTCGAGTGAGATGAGAGAATGAGTGAATTGTAAGTAGCTCATTAGGTGAACTTGGCCGAATGGCTGAGTGTCGGAGGCTCGACCGCAAAGGTTGAGGTTTACCCGACCGCCGGAAGCTCAAACGAATGTTAAGTTTGAGTTTAACACGGCACCAGTCGACTGCCATGAAATGGCAGTCGACTGCTTTGAGTCAAACGGGTTCGACTGGTATTCGACTGAGTGATTTTTGGGCCAGCAAATAATCCATATATTGGCTGATCCAAGATTATCACGATCGGCCGATGGCGACTCGATCGTCAAGAGGGTTTGGGCCAGAACGCTGTAGTCGATGCATACATCGCCGATCGCGCCAAGGGATCTATTATGTTAGGTTTCCGGCACCGCGGCGTGTGTGTGTTCGATCATGTTTCGTAAACATGAGCACAAAGGAAGCAATTAAAATTAATAAATCTATATTTATTACAACACACACAACACACGCATGCATATTACAACAAGTGTAGACATAACCGTAAATTAAAATTTGCAATAAAAGAAATTATCTACGTTATACCTTTCGTATGACGTGTAGCGGGAACGGCATCAACCGGAACGATCCTCGTAAGAATCGTCTCTATCCGTATCCACGCCGAGCTCCTCGGGATGACTTCGCTAAGTCACGAGATTCGTCTTCGTACGGGTTACTAGCCTCGTGTTGAAGACGACGTGATCGAGAGATGATCACGATCCGAATCCAAATTCGGATCCTAAAACGAGTTCTCAAAACTCGCTTCTCCGGAGAGGTATTCGTCAACCGTTTGAAGAATCCTTCGTCCTCCACCTCAGAGGATTACCAGAGATCAAATCCCCGGTAAGTTAGGCGCTATCGGAGCACTAACCGTCGTCCAAACGATGCTCCGGCAACAAAGAAACAAGCTGTCCAGAAAAACTGGACAGCTTTTGGTGGAGGAATAGAGGCCGGCCAAGGAGAGATGGAAGCTCACCTTATCACCGAACCTAGAGGAGATCGCCGGAGGGTCGCCGGAGGTTCTCCGGCTGAATCTTGGACGCCGGCAAAGACTTAGACGGCTGCACACAAGCTGGGCGGTGGCAGCTTTAGGTGTTGGCGCCGAATAGGAGAGGGAGGGGGTTTGGGCGGCCAAAACTTGATTAGTTTTAGGGTTAGGGTTTAAGCCCTATTTTATAGAGAACTAATTCTCTTAATGGTTAATGGATCATATCCATAAAGCCCATTAACCCGCTCCATTAAGATAAGTTAAAATAAACCAAACCATGATGGTTTATTTTAAGTTAAAACGAACCAAACCAACTTTTGGTTCATTCGTTTAAAATAAACCAAACCCTTTGGTTTATTCTCCTACATTGGATTAGAACCAAACCATTTTGGTCCATCCATTATGTCTTCATAAGACACGGCCCATCCACGCTTCCATTGCGACTGAAACAATTTCATGCTCGCTTTATGTTTGGTCCAACCAAACATAGTTTCTCTCGGTCTGAGAATCCCATTCTCAAGCTCGTTTTAAATCCTTTGGATTACACTCATTGTGCGTGTGACCAAATAGGTTCTCGGTTTATGTTGGCCGTCTATAATTAACCATTAATTATAGAACGATCATGAGTGGCACCTAGTAGTACATCATGATCCCCAATTAACCGAAAAGATCAACGGTTGATCCGGTAACTATTTCAAACCCTTCAAGAGCTCGAATGAATCGTGCCCCATTCCCTTCACTCATCTTATACCCACTTGGTTCAGTGACATGATCTATAGTGTCCCCTCACTAGGCCGACTACGTCACACCTAGCCCAAGTATCATTTCCTCGTCCTACGGATTCTAGTTACTCCACATGTATCGAAGAGTACCTTACTCTAAACATGTAATGCTTTGGCCAAAGACTTTAGTAACAATCCGACGAGAGGATATGGGTATACATCTCCTCGCAAGGAGTGGTGAATCCTTTATAGGCTATTCAAACACCTTCGATCACTTCGACTTATACCCAATCATCCCGGGTCCACATCTCCTCAGAGATGTTTGCTTAAGATGTCAAAGCATAAGTCTCCATGATCAAGATGACTTGAATACCGCAAGTCAAAGGAACATCGCACTTAAGCCACAGTAAGAACTTCATTGACATATCTATATATTCAGAGAACCATATGAAGTCTTACGGCTGGTCACTCCAATGAACTAGTTACCATAACTAGCATCCACGATTAACTCCGGACATCACTATGTCTCCAAACTGAGAATCAATCCGCTTGGATACACCAAGGAGTATACGCTAGTCTCGATGAACTGATGGTGTCCAAATCCATCAATTCATCGACTAGGATAATTCCGATACATCACAATTACACATGTAGAGATACTCACTAGTTGTGATCCAATCACAAATTCTCTCATGCTGTGAATCGTATCGTGGACATTCAGTAAATGAGTTTAAGATCCAATCAAATACATAAAACATGTATACTCAAATAGTGAATCTTCATTTATCATATAAATGGTTCATACATAAGGTGATTGCCTTAGGACATCTCTCATATATTACTAACAGACTCCCACTTGGCCTAATGCCAATCGCTACGGTATCCAATACCATAAGCTCTAACATGACCCTCAAACTTATTTTGAGGTAATGCTTTAGTCAAAGGATCCGCTAAGTTCCTTTCAGTGGGAATTTTCTCGATTTGTATTTCGTTCCTACTGATGATCTCTCTGATAAGATGATAGCGACGAAGCACATGTTTGGATCATTGATGAGACCACTTCAAGTTCAGAGATGAACTTCTTGATCCAAACCGCTTCCTTTGCTTCCAAAGCTGCAATGTATTCTGCCTTAGTGGCAGAATCCGCTATAGTGTCAAGCTTGGAACCTTTCCAACTTATTGCGCCTCCATTCCAGGTGAATACATACCCAGACAAAGACATGGAATCATCCTTGTCTCTCTGGAGCTGGCATCCGTATACCCACATATCACCATGTACCCTTCTCTATATATTAGGAACGCATCCTTAGTTCTTCTTAAGTACTTAAGGATCGTCTTAACAGTCACCCAATGATCCATTCCTGGATCAGACTGGTATCTGCTCGTGAAACTCAGAGCATACGATACATCGGGCCTCGTACATAACATAGCATACATGATAGATCCTATTGCGGATGCATAGGGAATCTTACTCATGCAAATCCTCTCATTTTCTGTGCGCGGACACATAGACTTCGAAAGGTGTACCCCATGCCTGATGGGCAGATAACCTTTCTTGGATTTCGACATGCTAAACCTCTTTAGCACTCGGTCTATATATGTAGACTGCGAAAGACCAAGCAACCGTTTCGATCTATCTCTATAGATCTTAATCCCAAGGATGTAGGTTGCTTCTCCCAGGTCTTTCATGGAGAATGTCTTGGATAACCAAACCTTAATCGATCAGAAGATTGACACATCGCTTCCTATAAGTAATATGTCATCGACATACAATACTAGGAACACGATCGCACTCCCACTAACCTTCTTGTACACACAAGGTTCATCCGGATTTTGTGAGAAATCAAACTTTTGATCGCTCATCAAAACGGATATTCCAGCCTCGGATGCTTGCTTCAATCCATAAATGGACCGTCGCAATTTGCATACCTTGGTTTTATCAACCGATGTGAAACCCTCAGGCTGTATCATATACACGTCCTCGAGCAGGTTTCCATTAAGGAAAGTTGTTTTCACATCCATCTGCCATATCTCATAATCATAATGAGCCGCTATGGCCAGGAGCATCCGAATGGATTTAAGCATAGCTACAGGCGAATAGGTTTCGTCAAAATCAACGCCTTGTTTTTGACGATATCCTTTCGCCACCAATCTAGCCTTATAGGTAATCACATTACCATCCATGTCGGTTTTCTTCTTGAAAACCCACTTGCACCCTATAGGCTTTATGCCTTCAGGTGGGTCAACCAAGTTCTAAACTTTGTTTTCATACATGGAATCCATTTTCGACTTCATGGCACCAAGCCACTTATCCCTTTCTTAACTTGTCAGCACTTCTTCATAACTGGTAGGCTCCTCATCATCAATGAGTAACACGTCGTTCGATTCACTTACGAGAAATCCATATCTCTCAGGAATATTGCGTGTTCTACCAGATCTACGAAGATGTGGTGTTACAGGTCCAAATGATTGCTCATCACTATGAGTTGCCTGCTGTGCTTCACCGTATCTCATCAATGTCTATTTGAGTCTCTCGAGCCTCCTCAAGCTCGACGACACTCCCACTGCTTTCTTGCAAGAGAAACTCTTCTCTAGAAACACAAAGATGCCTCAAACAAACACCTTTGTTCCACAGATGATAGAATTGGTAACCCTTGTTTCCTTAGGGTATCCAATAAATAGACATTTATCGACTTAGCATCCAATTTGTCCGATACAAACCGCTTCACATAAGCAGATAACCCCATATCTTCAAGTAAGATACATGAGGTTTCTTACCATTCCATATCTCATATGGAGTAGTTGAGACTACCTTGGTAGGCATTCTGTTTAACAAGTAAACAGCTGTCTGAAGTGCATAACCCCAAAAGGACTTGGGAAGAGTCATATGATTCATCATTGACCTGACCATGTCCAACAAGGTCCGGTTATGCCTCTCAGATACACCATTATGCTGTGGTGTATAGGGCGGAGTCCATTGAGACAATATGCCATTGTCTCTTAGATAATCAAGAAACTCTTGACTTAAGTATTCACCACCTCGATCCGATCGAAGTATTTTAATACTTTGTCATGTTGTTTCTCTACTTCATTTCTGAATTCTTTGAACCTTTCAAAGGCTTCAGACTTGTGTTTCATCAAGAACACATACCCAAACCGTGAGTGATCATCGGTGAAGGTAATGAAGTAGCTATAGCCTCCTAAAGCTTGAGTTGACATAGGTCCACATACATCAGTATGTATTAGACCTAGTAACTCTCCCACTGCTCACCTTTTCCAAAGAAAGGTAACTTAGTCATCTTGCCTTTTAAGCATGATTCGCATGTATCGATGAATCCAATTCAACGATTCCGCATTCCACATCGTGTAATTCGACATGCGCTTTGCTTATATGGCCAAGACGATAATGCCATATAGGAGTCTATTTGATCTTACGACATGCTTTCGAGCACGCTCAGCAATACGTAACTGAAACGAAGCACACTGGATACGTCCAACGTATAAACACCATTGCTTAAAGTTCCAGTCCCATAAAGAACTCCATTCAAAGTTATGTAACAACAATTGTTACAAAAAGTCAAATGGTACCCATTTCTATTTAAACAAGAAATAGAAATGATGTTCTTTATCAACGAAGGAACATAAAAGCAATTGTCCAGTTCTAAGACAAGTCCTACAGGGAGTTTCAACAAATACGTTCCGATGGCGAGTGCAGCAACCTTTGCTCCATTCCCAACACATAAATTTGACTCTCCCTTGACGAGTCTTCTTCTATTCCTTAGCCCATGTATGTCATTACATATATGTGAGTCACACCCAGTATCCAATACCCAAGTGTCTAAGGAAATAGAATGACAATCAATAAAGAAGATTTCTGAAAAAGATGGGGCATCCGATGCCTTATCCTTCTTTACGGACTCAAGATAAATCTTGTACTTTCTTCGCAAATGGCTCTCCTTGCCATAATGATGGCAAGTTTCCTTTTGTGCTAGTTCTACCTTCTTAGCCCTTCTCTTCTTTCCCTTCTGATGTTCCTTTGACTTCCTCTTAGAACCTTTCTTCGAGGAATCAACTAACAGCACCGTCCCCTGCTCATGCTTCTCAGAAGACTCCACAGTCTTCAGCATATTGAGCAGTACCACAGATGAACCTCCTAGCATCTCAGAGGTGAAGAGGAGCTTTGAGACTTCGAACCTTTCGAATCTCACTTGCTCATCAACCAACTCACAAAGATGAAGGACTATGATATGAGCATCCATATGCTCATGCTGCTTTCGTAGCTTGGGTTCCATCGCGGCTAACATGATGCAACTCATTTGTTCAGAATCACTCACATGTTTCTGATAGGCCAACAATTGGTCCAAAGTTGCATCGTCACTAGGACGGGCGGGAAGAGGCGCTTCGAGGACATACGCAAGCTTTTCCACCTTGAGAACAATTCTCAAGTTTCTAAGCTAGTCCAAGAAGTTCGGCCCAGTCAATTTATTTGAATCCAAAATGGAACGCAAATTCAAAGACGTCATGATCAATTTATTGACCTAGAAATACAAAACGAGCATATATGAGAAAATGATTTTAAAATGCATCAATATACATTTATAAATCCCATTCATTTTTTGAATTTCAAAAACCCCAAAATCACTTCGGGAGATTGTAGGTCCATCTCCGAATGGGCTGATATCCATCATAGTTATGAACAACCTTGGAGAGAGTCCAACAAGCCATTCATAACTACGACGGTAGGTATCATCTATACCGATTGCATATCACGTATATGCAACTATCACAATGTGCTATCAACTAATTGAATGTTCACACATACATCGGGTTGTTAACACATTAACAAGTA
Organism: Wurfbainia villosa; assembly: GCA_025175895.1. Lineage (NCBI taxonomy): Eukaryota > Viridiplantae > Streptophyta > Magnoliopsida > Zingiberales > Zingiberaceae > Wurfbainia > Wurfbainia villosa. Next base: position 119,838,526 of record CM045989.1, on the reverse strand, counting down.
TGCATCATATGCATAGCACCCAACTTCACCTCCCTTTACATCGACCTTGAGAGAGTCCAACAAGCCGATGCTCTGTGTTAAAGCCAACCCATTAATCAGACATAGTTTTAATATGGTTAGAGCGCATTCAACCAATTAGCCCAGCTTGGAGAGAGTCCAACAACCAAAGCTAACGATTGACCTCGACTCTTACCATATTAGTATTAAACTATTCCATGGTTTGAACATATGTTCGAGCGGGCTTGAGAGAGTCCAACAACCCAAACAAGAAACAGAACTCTGGTTCTAACCATATTAATGGAAGGTGTAGGCTTTAATATTGATTAAGGGTTTTTATGTCTCATCCTCTTTGCATGCAAATAACTATTATCTACATGGCATGACATACATGGCATACATCTACATGTCACGACACGCATGGCATAATGTTATGCATCTAATGCAATTACATGGCATACACTTATGTCATGTTTATAATTTCCTTATATGTCATAACTATTTATGGAAATAAAATATGTTTAAGATTTGATTCTCCAAATCAAATCATAATTAATTTAGGAAACAAATTTCCAAATCTAATCACATATTTTATTCATGGAATTATTTGATTAAGGAAAATCTATTTAGGAAACTAATTTCCTAAATCATTAAAACTACTTATGGAAATAAAATATTTTAAGATTTGATTCTCCAAATCAAATTATGATTAAATTAGGAAACAAATTTCCAGAATCTAATCAAATATTTTATTTATGGAAAATATCAATTTCAATAAATACTTCCAACTTTCCAAAAGTGGAAGATTTCCATAAATACTTCTAGACTTTCCAAAATTAAAAAATTTCCATAAATACTTCTAAATTTCCAAAATTTAGAAAATTTCCAGAAATACATTATGACTATCGCAAAACCAATTTTACGATTATGTCGAAACACAACCTGGGCTCTGATACCACTGTTATGTTTCCGGCACCGCGGCATGTGTGTGTTCGATCATGTTTCGTAAACATGAGCACATCGGAAGCAATTAAAATTAATAAATCTATATTTATTACAACACACACAACACACGCATGCATATTACAACAAGTGTAGACATAACCGTAAATTAAAATTTGCAATAAAAGAAATTATCTACGTTATACCTTTCGTATGACGTGTAGCGGGAACGGCATCAACCGGAATGATCCTCGTAAGAATCGTCTCTATCCGTATCCACGCCGAGCTCCTCGGGATGACTTCGCTAAGTCATGAGCTTCGTCTTCGTACGGGTTACTAGCCTCGTGTTGAAGACGACGTGATTGAGAGATGATCACGATCCGAATCCAAATTCGGATCCTAAAACGAGTTCTCAAAACTCGCTTCTCCGGAGAGGTATTCGTCAACCGTTTGACGAATCCTTCGTCCTCCACCTCAGAGGATTACCGGAGATCAAATCCCCGGTAAGTTAGGCGCTATCGGAGCACTAACCGTCGTCCAAACGACGCTCCGGCAACAAAGAAACAAGCTGTCCAGAAAAACTGGACAGCTTTTGGTGGAGGAATAGAGGCCGGCCAAGGAGAGATGGAAGCTCACCTTATCACCGAACCTAGAGGAGATCGCCGGAGGGTCGCCGGAGGTTCTCCGGCTGAAGCTTGGACCCCGGAAAAGACTTGGACGGCTGCACACAAGCTGGGCGGTGGCAGCTTTAGGTGTTGGCGCCGAATAGGAGAGGGAGGGGGTTTGGGCGGCCAAAACTTGATTAGTTTTAAGGTTAGGGTTTAAGCCCTATTTTATAGAGAACTAATTCTCTTAATGGTTAATGGATCATATCCATAAAGCCCGTTAACCCGCTCCATTAAGATAAGTTAAAATAAACCAAACCATGATGGTTTATTTTAAGTTAAAACGAACCGAACCAACTTTTGGTTCATTCGTTTAAAATAAACCAAACCCTTTGGTTTATTCTCCTCCATTGGAATAGAACCAAACCATTTTGGTCCATCCATTATGTCTTCATAAGACACGGCCCATCCATGCTTCCATTGCGATTGAAACAATTTCATGCTCGCTTTATGTTTGGTCCAACCAAACATAGTTTCTCTCGGTCTGAGAATCCCATTCTCAAGCTCGTTTTAAATCCTTTGGATTACACTCGTTGTGCGTGTGACCAAATAGGTTCTCGGTTTATGTTGGCCGCCTATAATTAACCATTAATTATAGAACGATCATGAGTGGCACCTAGTAGTACATCATGATCCCCAATTAACCGAAAAGATCAACGGTTGATCCAGAACTATTTCTGAAACCCTTCAGTAGCTCGAATGAATCGTGCCCCATTCCCTTCACTCATCTTATACCCACTTGGTTCAGGACATGGTCTATAGTGTCAGTCCCCACTAGGACTCGTCACGCCACACTAGCCCAAGTATCATTTCCTCGCCCCACGGATTCTAGTTACTCCACATGTATCCAAGAGTACCTTACTCTAAACATGTAATGCTTTGGCCAAAGACTTTAGTAACAATCCGACGAGAGGCCATGGGTATACATCTCCTCGCAAGGAGTGGTGAATCCTTTATAGGCTATTCAAACACCTTCAATCACTTCGACTTATATCCAATCATCCCGGGTCCACATCTCCTCGGAGATGTTTGCTTAAGATGTCAAAGCATAAGTCTCCATGATCAAGATGACTTGAATACCGCAAGTCAAAGGAACATCGCACTTAAGCCACAGTAAGAACTTCATTGACATATCTATATATATGCAGAGAACCATATGAAGTCTTACGGCTGGTCACTCCAATGAACTAGTTACCATAACTAGCATCCACGATTAACTCCGGACATCACTATGTCTCAAAGAGAATCACCGCTTGGATACACCAAGGAGTATACCTCGTGCTAGTCTCGTGTAATTGATGGTGTCCAAATCCATCAATTCATCGACTAGGATAATTCCGATACATCACAATTACACATGTAGAGATACTCACTAGTTGTGATCCAATCACAAATTCTCTCATCTTTGTGAATCATATCGTGGACATTCAGTAAATGAGTTTAAGATCCAATCAAATACATAAAACATGTATACTCAAATAGTGAATCTTCATTTATCATATAAATGGTTCATACATAAGGCGATTGCCTTAGGACATCTCTCATATATTACTAACATGTTAGACTACAACGGTCGAGATCTGACGTGTTCGGAGTCCTTTGAAGTGGCGGCAGTCGACTGCCAAGGGCAGCAGTCGACTGGTGGCGACCAACGGGAAGAAATTAGCCCTCTCTATAAAAAGAGAGGGTGTGGGCTTTTGGATGGCTAATGCTTATATTCCAAACGATCATCCAAGTGCTCTACAAGTGATAAACTCCTTCTTCTAGTTTCTTTCACATCAATTGTAAAAGGAGGAGTGTTCTTGAGTTGTAAGTGTTACCTCCACCTAGCTTGGTGCAAAGGAGAGACCAATAGTGGATTGGTTGCGGAGTGATTCACCGAGGACGAATCGGGGATCGTGGATTAGCGGCGTAGCCGTGAACCACGTTATATATTGTGTTAGCATTGGTTTTATTCTTGTTGTTTTGATTTGCTTGTCTTGTTTATTAGTATTCCGCTTGCGCTAACGATTTTGTAGACGAGCAAATTCTATCATCGTACGAAGAGGACTATTCACCCCACTCTAGCTGGCCAATACACACCGATCGATCCCCTACAATATATATGGGTCTCATCATAGAACTCCTCAGGCTGCTAGAAATGCTCTCAGAATCCCTAGAACTCCACCCGTTGGTAGGCGCTCTGCTCATCCTATCGCTGCCTCTGTGTCTGCTGCTCAGTGTAAATGTTGTCGTGGCGCGATCGGAACTCCGAGAAATCATAGGCCGATGTACCTACATCTTGCTCAAAAGTAGAAAAAGGTGGTGGTGCAGGTGTAGGCTCATGTCGGAGTGGACTAGGTAGGCTTTTATGCTTGTGTGGACTGGAGGGAGAGTGATATAAAGGTGGAGAGATGGGTGCTGATGTGGATGGTCCCTCATGTGGAGGGGACTCCACTATCAGGTCTAAGAGCTAGTTGGCGCGTATAGCGATGGTGGTAAGATCTGGGTTGGGGAGCCTAAGGGCCATCAGATTTTTCCTTACAAAGCATAAGGAGTCTCCTTCTCTCACAATCATTTTCATGGCCATGCATACTCCTAGGTCGATCCTAGGGCTCCCCTCTATACTCTCTAATGTTGTGTAATCGTACCCCACCCTATGGCAAATGTGGGTAAGTAGGCCTCCCACATTGATCTCTCCTCGTGCTGCTTTACCCATCTTCACTAAGTGTCTGATGAAGTGGGAACCTATATCGATGTTGTTGGGATGTATACTGAAAAGTCTATCTTTAGTATGAACATTTTTATTTTGAAATAAGAATCACATGATCATTGTTTGCATACTTATGGTTATGCATTTTGTCTAATACATTACATTGTAGATAACATGGTGTGTAGTGTCACACGGGAGATCATGTTATCAGTTCCTTGTAAAATATAAGTAAAGGCTCACAACCGAGATGGTTTTGGACAAACCATTGGCATAGTTGTAGTGTGATTTGGTATTGTTTGTCTTGACCATAGAATTACACTAGTACACTTTGTGTGTATTGTGCAGGACCGACTTAGAGGTGATTCGATTTATTGCTGACTACATAATTGAATCAGACCTCAGATATTATGTTGTACATGCTCTTAATCCCGATATAATAACGGGCACATATACTTAGTATTCATTTCTTTGATTTACCAATGGGCAAGATTTATAAAGTAAATCGATAGGCTTGGTAAGTTGGGAAATGATATTATTTTTATGGTGTGTCATTGATTATAGGAGGAAATCGTGTCCTATATATTAGGATGATGATGTCCCCTTGAGGAGATCATAAGGTTCATCATGTAAACCCTGCAGGTGGACTTGGTCCGGCATGATGATAAGGTTGAGTGGTACTACTCATGTAGTTAGATGTTGATTAATTAATTGTCAGTAAATTAATTAATCGACGAACATTCGAGATCTTAAACACGGGAAAATAAATATACAAATAATATATGGAGCCCATATTAACTTATGGGGCTTGGTGAGGTAGATCAATGATAATCCTCTAGTGGAATGGATTATCATTAATGGGTCGGACTTTATGTGGGCTTGATTCATTGGGTAGCCAAGATCCAACTCCTCCTCATGGTTCCTATTGTAGCCTATTATAACCCTCTTGAAGACTAGATCTGATGATGGAAAATGAAACTCTAAATCCGACGGTGGAGATTAAATCTTTAGATATGATGGTGGAGATTAAATCTCTAGATCCGACGGTTGAGATTAAATCTCTAGATCCGACGGTTGAGATTAAATCCCTAGAACCGACGGTGGAGATTAAAAGGAGGCTTGAGCCCAGTTCTATAAATAAGGCTCCTAGGGTGGGCGGCAAGTAGATAGAAGGAGAATTAGGGTTTGGGCGGCTAGGGCTTGGAGGGCATTGGGCGGTTAGGGTTTGGAGAATCCTTGGGTGGCAAGGCTTCTTCCTCTTTTCCTTGATCGGCACTCATCTTGCTCTTCTCAACCTTGGCCGGTGCTCATCCTCTTCTTCTCTCCATCCTTGGCTGACGGTGACTAGGGTTAGGGTTCTTCCCTTGGAGCTCTTGGTCGGTGCCCACCCCATTCTCTTCATCTACTCCTTGTTCTCTCCTTGGCCGGCGGCAATCACCAAACAAGGAGGCTTTGTGGTCGGTTCGAGATAGGAGAAGAGTTTTGTTCTATACTTCCTCTTGTTCGGAGCGAGCAAGGAAAGGAAGACCGTGATCTAAAAGGCTTCATCTCTTGGAGGACTATTTCCCACACAACGTCCAAGAAGAGGATAGGACATACGATAGAAGATCTTGAGGTAAACAAGAGGTATAAATTTTTTTTTGTTTTCCTTGTTTATTTCTTTGTATATTGTATGTATGGCATGTGGCTAAATTTACTTGGACCCCGAATACAAATGCAAAAACCAACAATCCGTACATCGTCTATTCCGTGGCAATTCGAAGAATAGAGGTTGGTTGCTTGAACAACAAGTTTGTTCAAGTGACTACTCTAATCGAATAGCACGACGATGGAACGGTTGCTTTGGTAATCCCTCTTTGTCGAGGATTAATTTTTTTAATCCGGGGATGATGACGGGATCACCATGAACAAGCGACCGAGTTAAAGTGAGAAGCGAAGTTTCCTACCTTCAAGTGGTATCAGAGCCACGGTTTCCAATTTTGTGTGTTTAGGATTCGGTTACTTTTATGCACTTTTCATATATTATATGTGTCGGATAATAGTAGGATGTGTGTAGGTTAACTTTTTGGTTGCAGGCATAGGATCTAACTATTATGGCCATATGTGTGTATGTGATTGTATATTATTTAAATCCTCGGGGTTGACGAGACTAGTATTTAATTTTTGTTATTAAGTATGACATTGTTTAGCCACTCTTTTTATTTTAGTTTACTTTCGATCTAGATTTCATGTACACTCCTTCATGGAGTATAGGATCGATGGATGTAAATTAAAATTATTTTTCTCGGCTCGGATCTCCGGATGGCTTGTACATGGCGTAGGGAGGAGCGGACGAGATGGCGATACGACGGTAGGCATATTGGAGACAAAATCCATAATAATTGAAAAATATTTTTTGTCATATTTATTGTTTTTTGTTTTATATGCATGTCGTAGGCTAGGAAAATTCCTCAATTTTAAATTACTAAGTGGGAGAGGGACATTTTTATAAATTCCCATGGCCTCCATTATGATTTGGCATGTGATGCAAACAAACTTGCGTGTCGGCTCTGAGTGTCTTCCTCCCTACCGGATGAGTTTCTTTGTGGATCACAGGGTCGAATATGGTTATAGGAAATTTTTAAAGAGCGTTTGTACTTCCCCATCGGAAGGCACATAACCCAAGATAATTGCCTTGGTACCGAGTAATGGTGAACACTTAGATATAAATAGAAGTATCCTCCCCATAAGAGTCACTGCTTTTATTTGTAGGGTCGAAGAGGAACCAACTATTAATTTTATTTGTCAAAAAGTTAGGTTGACAAGATAGTAAAATTAATGGGTAAAACCTCTTCTTACAAATGTAGAATTTGTATACGTCCACACTATCATGGCATACGATATTCTCGGTGTTTTGAGGTGTTGGTTGATTTTAAAATTTTATTGTTTGAGGAATCAATAATTTTTTGAAATCTAATGTTTTGATCTATGTGATTCTTAGGTTTTTCAAAATGACTTTCAACCCGCTTACTGTGATACTGAAAGAAAATAAACTTACTGGACCTAATTATGTTGATTGGAAGAGGAATCTTGACATTGTCTTAACTGCTGAGGAGTATAAATATGTACTCTTCGAAGAGTGTCCTCCTAAGCCTGCGGAAGATTCTGGGGAAAAGGAGAAGGAGAGTTATAAGAAGTGGATTAAGGCTGATGAGATGGCGTGATGTTACATTTTGGCATCTATGTCAAATGTACTCAACATCAGCATCAAGCCATGCCCACTACTTATGACATGATGCTCAATCTCAAAGAGCTTTTCGGACACCAAAATTGGGCTGCCAGGCAGGAAGCCATGAGGAACTTGATGACGACCACCATGATCAAGGGAACACCCATGAGGGATCATGTTCTCAAGATGATGGCTCATTTAAATGAGCTGGAAGTCCTCAGAGCTGAGATCTATGGGGAAACCAAGGTCGATATCATTCTCTAGTCTCTACCTAGAAGTTTTGAGCAGTTTAACCTGAACTACAACATGAATAAAAGGTTGTATTCATTGGCGTAGCTTCTGACAGAACTCCAGGCGACAGAGGGGCTATTTTGTCAGAGTGCTCAAGCGCAGGCCATGGTTTCCCAAAAGGTTTCTACTTCTAAGCCGAAAGGAAATAAAAAGAAGAAACAAGCTGAGGTAAAGGTGGTGGGAGGATCTCAGGAAGGAGTGAAGAAGCCGAAAGGCAAGTGTTTAACTTGCAAGCAAACTGGACACTGGAAGAAAGACTGCCCCAACCGAAAGCAGAACAAAGGTATATCTTTTGGTCTAGTCATTGAAACATGTTTAGCGATGTTATCTACCAGCACCTGGTGTGTAGATATGGGAGCCACTGATCATGTCTACAATACTTTGCAGGGGTTCCAGGAAACCAGAGGACTGGGTGAAGGGGAGATTACCGTCTACTTAGGTGATGCTATGAAGGTAGCAGTTGTTGCAGTGGGAGATGTTTATTTTTCTTTTGAGAGGAATAAAGTTTTGGTTATTAAGAATTGACTTTATGTACCTTTATTTAGAAAGAATTTGATTTTGGTTTCTAAATTGTTTATAGATTGATATGCCATTTCCTTTAATGACAAAGTTGTTATAAAAAGGAATAGGGAGATTATCTGTTCAGGTGCATTGATAGGAAATTTGTAGACACTTGAACCAAAAGCTCTCATGATTCAAATAGAAGTAAATAACTCATCTTCTAATTCCAATAAGAGAAAAAAACCTTCGAAGATGAACCAAACATATCTTTGGCAAGGCTAGGTCATATTAACCTAAGCAGAATTCAAAGGTTGATAGTTGATGGACCTCTAGGTTCATTAGTGGTGGAAGATTTCCCAACCTGCGAATCTTGCTTGGAGGGTAAAATGACCAAGAGGCCTTTTAAGGTCAAGGGGTATAGAGCCAAAGATGTGTTGGAATTGGTTCATTCTGATTTGTGTGGTCCTATGTCTATCCACGCAATAGGTGGCTTTGAATATTTCGTCTCTTTTATAGATGATTATTCGAGATATGGATACATTTACTTGATGCGCCGCAAGTCTGAATGCTTTGACAAGTTCAAAGAATTCAAGGCTGATGTGGAGAAATATCAAGGTAAGAGTATCAAGACACTACGATCTGATCGTGGTGGTGAGTACCTCTTGGGAGAGTTTAGGAATTACTTATCAGAGGCTGGGATTCAATCCCAATTGTTTGCACCTGGCACACCCCAGCAGAATGGTGTAGCAGTGCGAAGGAATATGACTCTTATGGAGATGGTTAGATCGATGATGAGTTATTCTGAGTTGCCAGATTCATTCTGGGGATATACTCTAGATACGGCGGTGTACATTCTGAACTTAGTTCCATCTAAATCAGTGCCTTCGACTCTCACAAAATTGTGGACTTGGCAAAAGCCTAGTCTGAGACATATTCGGATTTGGGGGAGTCCAGCACATATGCTAAAGGCAGATGCTGGTACGTTGGAACCTCATACAAAAGTGCGCTTGTTCGTTGGCTATCCTAGAGGAATGAAAGGTGGTTTGTTTTATAGTCCTAGAGATCAGAGGGTGATCGTTAGAACGAACACTAAATTTCTAGAGGAAGACTATGTGATGAACCACAAGCCCATGAGTAAGATTGTTCTGGAGGAATTGAAAGGGGAGCTCACTGCTTCAGTACCACCAGTACAAGTAGATATACCACAAGTCACTGCGCCATGTGTCATAGAGGATACACAGGTGATACCTCGTCGTAGTGGGAGGGTTGTTAGACATCCTGATAGATTCATGTTCTTGGGAGAATCTTCTGATTTAATCCCTGGCGAACATGAACCTGACCCCTAGACATATGATGAGGCGATCCAAGATAAAGATGCGATATCTTGGCAAAGTGCGATGAATTCTGAGATAGAATCTATGGATTCAAATCATGTCTGGGAACAAGTAGAACCACCCAATGGTGTAAAAGTCATTCGATGCAAGTGGATCTACAAAAGAAAGAGAGGAATAGACGGAAAGGTTGAGACCTTCAAAGCGAGGCTTGTTGCGAAGGGGTATACTCAGAAAGAGAGTATCAATTATGAGGAGACCTTTTCGCCGGTAGCCATGCTTAAGTCTATTCGGATTCTTATATATATTGATGCTCATATGTATTATGAGGTATGGCAGATGGATGTCAAGACAGCTTTCCTTAATGGAAGTCTTGAGGAAAACATCTATATGAAGCAACCAGAGGGATTCATTGCAAAGGGCAAAGAGTATCTTATGTGCAAGCTTAATCGATCCATTTATGGATTGAATCAAGATTCGAGATCTTGGAACATCCGCTTTGATGAGGTAATCTAGTCTTATGGATTTATTCAAAGTCCGGATGAGTCTTGTGTATACAAGAGATGTGACGAAAATGTAGTGGTATTTCTTGTACTATACATAGATGACTTTTTGTTAATTGGTAACAATGTCAACGTGTTATCGGACATAAGGATATGGTTGTCCACACAGTTTGATATGAAGGACTTGGGAGAAGTGGGACACATCCTTGGGATCAAGGTTATAAGGGATCGCAAGAAAAGGATGTTGTGCTTATCTCAAGCTTCATACATAGACACCATTATGGATCATTTTAGCATGCAAAACTCCAAGAAAGGTTTTCTACCTTTCAGGCATGGAGTTCCTTTATCTAAGGAGATGTGTCCTAGAACATCTAAAGAGATAGAGGAGATGAAGGCGGTTCCTTATGCTTCGGCAGTAGGAAGCCTCATGTATGCTATGCTATGTACGAGACCGGATATCTGCTTTGTCATGGCATGGTCAGCAGATATCAGAGTAATCCAGGATAGGGACATTGGACTGCAGTAAAGCATATATTGAAGTATCTGAGAAGGACTAGGGATTATATACTGGTCTACCAGGTAGATCAATTACTCCCTGTGGGTTACACAGATTCCGACTTCCAATCAGATAGGGATAACAGTAAGTCTACCTCAGGTTTTATGTTTACTTTGAGAGGTGGAGCCATTGTATGGAGGTGTGTCAAGTAGAAATGTGTGGCAGACTCTACCATGGAAGCTGAGTATGTGGCGGCCTCTGAGGCGGCCAAAGAAGTTGTGTAGCTCAGGAACTTCTTGATAGACTTGGATGTGATTGTAGGTTTGCCCAGAACTATCACAATTTATTGTGATAATAGTGGTGTAGTTGCAAAATCGAAGGAACCACAAGCCCATATAGCAAGTAAACACATAGAGCGCAAGTACCACCTAATACGAGAAATCGTAAAGAGAGGAGAAGTTGCTATGGCCAAGATTGCATCGGAGGATAACCTGGCAGATCCTTTCACTAAGGCCCTTCCAGCGAGAGCTTTTGATAGGCATGTGGAGGGAATGGGAATCAGATATATGGTAGTTTGAGGACAGCATAGTCTTTTAGTATAAGTGGGAAATTGTTGGGATGTATACTGAAAAGTCTATCTTATATATGAACATCTTTATTTTGAAATAAGAATCACATGATCATTGTTTGCATATTTATGGTTATGCATTTTGTCTAATACATTACATTGTAGATAACATGGTGTGTAGTGTCACATGGGAGATCATGTTATCAGTTCCTTGTAAAGTATAAGTAAAGGCTCACAACCGAGATGGTTTTGGACAAACCATTGGCATGATTGTAGTGTGATTTGGTATTGGTTTGTCTTGACCATAGAATTATACTAGTACACTTTGTGTGTATTGAACAGGACCGACTTAGAGGTGATTCGATTTATTGCTGACTACATAATCGAATCAAACCTCAGATATTATGTTGTACATGCTCTTAATCCCGATATAATATTGGGAACATATACTTAATATTCATTTCTTTGATTTACCAATGGGCGAGATTTATAGAGTAAATCGATAGGCTCGGTAAGTTGGAAAATGATATTATTTATATGGTGTGTCGTTGATTATAGGAGGAAACCGTGTCCTATATATTAGGATGATAATGTCCCCTTGAGGAGCTCATAAGGTTCATCATGTAAACCCTGCAGGTGGACTTGGTCTGGCATGATGATAAGGTTGAGTGGTACTACTCATGGAGTTAGGTGTAGATTAATTAATTGTCAGTAAATTAATTAATCGACGGACATTCGAGATCTTAAACACGGGGAGATAAATGTACAAATAATATATGGAGCCCATATTAACTTATGGGGGTTGGTGAGGTAGATCAATGATAATCCTCTAGTGGAATGGATTATCATTAATAGATGCGACTTTATGTGGGCTTGATCCATTAGGTGGCCAAGATCCAACTCCTCCTCATGGTCCCTATTGTAGCCTATTAAAACCCTCTTGAAGCCTAGATCAGATGATGGAAAATGAAACTCTAAATCCGACGGTGGAGATTAAATCTCTAGAACCAATGGTGGAGATTAAATCTTTAGATCCGACGGTTGAGATTAAATCTCTAGATTCGACGGTTGAGATTAAATCTCTAGATCCGACGGTTGAGATTAAATCCCTAGAACCAACGGTGGAGATTAAAAGGAGCCTTGAGCCCAACTCTATAAATAAGGCTCCTAGAGTGGGCGGCAAGAAGATAGAAGGTGAATTAGGGTTTGGGCAGCTAGGGCTTGGAGGGCATTGGACGGCTAGGGTTTGGAGAATCCTTGGGCGGCAAGGCTTCTTCCTCTTTTCCTTGATCGGCGCCCATCTTGCTCTTCTCAACCTTGGCCGGTGTTCATCCTCTTCTTCTCTCCATCCTTGGCCGGTGGTGACTAGGGTTAGGGTTCTTCCCTTGGAGCTCTTGGTCGGTGCCCACCCCGTTCTCTTCATCTACTACTTGTTCTCTCCTTCGCCGGTGGCAATCACCAAGCAAGGTGCCTTGGTGGTCGGTTCTAGATAGGAGAAGAGTTTTGTTTTATACTTCCTCTTGTCCGGAGCGAGCAAGGAAAGGAAGACCGTGATCTAGGAGGCTTCATCTCTTGGAGGACCGTTGCCCACACAACGTCCAAGAGTAGGATAGGACATACGATAGAATATCTTGAGGTAAACAAGAGGTATAAATCTTGTTTTGTTTTCCTTGTTTGTTTTTTTGTATATTGTATGTATGGCATGTGGCTAAATTTACTAGGACCCTGAATACAAATGCAAAAACTGGTGATCCGTACATCGTCTATTCCGCGGCTATTCGAAGAATAGAGGTTGGTTGCTTGGACAACAAGTTTGTTCAAGTGACTACTCTAATCGAATAGCACGACGATGGAACGGTTGCTTTGGTAATCCCTCTTTGTCAAGGATTAATTTTTTTAATCCGGGGACGACGACGGGATCGCCATGAACAAGCGATCGAGTTGAAGTGGGAAGCGAAGTTTCCTAATTTCAGATGCTACTCCTTTCTTGTAGCATATCCCATAGGCAAAGCAACTCGCTAGCTGTAACTACACCGTCACTCTCCCCACGATCAAATATAGTACTGGCCATAATTCGGTGAAGGTATCGAAAGATGGGGTTTTGGAGGCGTGACTCTTTAGCCCTAGAAGGGTCATAAGCGTGCTCCCCCGACAACTCAGTCCAAACTATTCGAGAGTTGTACCCATTAGGGGGCCTTCTCTCTCCCCCACTTGGTAAGCCAAAGCATGAGTTCCATTGGTTAAGGGTCCACTCCTGCTCAATGTTAAAGAGCCTAAAAGTTATCCTACCCTCCTCGCTCTCTCTCTGCCCGTTAAAACTTCCGCCTCTAAGGAACTTAAAAATTCCAAAACTATCCTAGGGTAGGTTAGGCGCTTTATTCTCATAATCTCTTCCCACCCCATTTTTGCAAATAGGGTTTGCATATCACCCAACAACCCTAAAGATTCTAGCAAATCCTCATCTAAGTACCTAGTAGTAGTAAGTTTACGAGTAGAGAGCACATTGTATCTATCCCTATGTTCATTATTGCGAAAAGGTAGAGTGGGTAGAGCGTTACCCTCCTCCGGAGCTTGAGGGGCGTCGGCTCTCCTTGTTTGTCGCTCCGAGGCGCCGGATTGGGGTTCTACGATCTTGGTCCTCCTCATATTTGCTTCTCTTGGCTTCTTTAGAGGTTAAAAATGCTTCTAGAGGATGGGGAAAATGAAATCACATGGCTAGGGCAAGAACTTATGAAGCACACGGCGCAAATGGGGTGAAAACACACAGTGTTGGGTTTCCGGCACCGCGGCGTGTGTGTGTTCGATCACGTTTCGTAAACATGAACACAGCGGAAGCAATAAAAATAATAAATCTACATTTATTACAACACACACAACATACGCATGCATATTACAACAAGTGTAGACATAACCGTAAATTTAAATTTGCAATAAAAGGAAATTTATCTACGTTATACCTTTCGTATGACGTGTAGCGGGAACGGCATCAACCGGAACGATCCTCGCTAGAATCGTCTCTATCCGTATCCACGCCGAGTTCCTCGGGATGACTTCGCTAAGCCACGAGCTTCTTCTTCATATGGGTTACAAGCCTCATGTTGAAGACGACGTGATCAAGAGATGATCACGATCCGAATCCAAATTCGGATCCTAATACGAGTTCTCAAAACTCGCTTCTCCGGAGAGGTATTCATCAACCAATTGACGAATCCTTCGTCCTCCACCTCAGAGGATCACCGGAGATCGAATCTCCGGTAGGTTAGCCGCTGTCGGAGCTCTAACCATCGTCCAAACGATGCTCCGACGAGAGGAGAACAAGCTGTCCAGAAAACTGGGCAGCTTTGGTGGAGGTGATAGGCGCCGGCCAACCAAGGGAGATAGAGCTCACCTTGATGCCAAACTTGAAGGAGATCACCGGAGCACTAACCGGCAGCAGCTCGACGCCGGCGAGGGGGAAGGTCAGCACCTTCTGGACGTCGGTTGGAGCCTCAAGGTGGGCGGCGGCAAGGACGAGGAGAGTTGGCTCCGAATTTCTCCAAGGAGAGGTGGGCCTCAACTTAGGGTTGTCGATTAGGGCTTAATTATCCCTTAAGCCCTCTTTTATAGAGAACTAATTCTCTTAATGGTTATTGGATCATAACCATTAGGCCCGTTAACCCGCTCCATTAAGATAAGTTAAAATAAACCAAACCATGATGGTTTATTTTATGTTAAAACGAACCGAACTAACTTTTGGTTCATTCGTTTAAAATAAACCAAACCCTTTGATTTATTCTTCTCCATTGGATTAGAACCAAACCATTTTGGTCCATCCATTATGTCTTCATAAGACACGACCCATCTACGCTTCCATTTCGACTGAAACGATTTCATGCCCGCTCCATGTTTGGTCCAACCAAACTTAGTTTCTCTCGGTCTGAGAATCTCATTCTCAAGCTCGTTTTAAATCCTTTGGATTACGCTCGTTGTGCGTGTGACCAAATAGGTTCTCGGTTTATATTGGCCGTCTATAATTAACCATTAATTATAGAACGATCATTAGTGGCACCTAGTAGTACATCATGATCCCCAATTAACCGAAAAAATCAACAGTTGATCCAGAACTATTTCTGAAACCCTTCAGCAGCTCGAATGATTCGTGCCCCATTCCCTTCACTCATCTTATACCCACTTGGTTCAGGACATGGTCTATAGTGTCAGGCCCCACTAGGCTGACTACGTCACACCTAGCCCAAGTATCATTTCCTCGTTCTACGGATTCTAGTTACTCCACATGTATCGAAGAGTACCTTACTCTAAACATGTAATGCTTTGGCCAAAGACTTTAGTAACAATCCGACGATAGGCCATGGGTATATATCTCCTCGCAAGGAGTGGTGAATCCTTTATAGGCTATTCAAACACCTTCGATCACTTCGACTTATACCCAATCATCCTGGGTCCACATCTCCTTAGAGATGCTTGCTTAAGATGTCAAAACATAAGTCTCTATGATCAAGATGACTTGAATACCGCAAGTCAAAGGAACATCGCACTTAAGCCACAGTAAGAACTTCATTGACATATCTATATATGCAGAGAACCATATGAAGTCTTACGGCTGGTCACTCCAATGAACTAGTTACCATAACTAGCATCCACGATTAACTCCGACATCACTATGTCTCCAACCAAAGGAGAATCACCGCTTGATACACCAAGGAGTATACCTCTATAGTCTCGACAGAATTGATGGCGTCCAAATCCATCAATTCATCGACTAGGGATAATTCCGATACATCACAATTACACATGTAGAGATACTCACTAGTTGTGATCCAATCACAAATTCTCTCATGCTATGAATCGTATCGTGGACATTCAGTAAATGAGTTTAAGATCCAATCAAATACATAAAACATGTATACTCAAATAGTGAATCTTCATTTATCATATAAATGGTTCATACATAAGGCGATTGCCTTAGGACATCTCTCATATATTACTAATAGACTCCCACTTGGCCTAATGCCAATCGCTACGGTATCCAATACCATAAGCTCTAACATGACCCTCAAACTTATTTTGAGGTAATGCCTTAGTCAAGGGATCCGCTAAGTTCCTTTTAGTGGGAATTTTCTCGATTTGTATTTCGTTCCTACTGATGATCTCTCTGATAAGATGATAGCGGCGAAGCACATGTTTGGATCATTGATGAGACCACATCAAGTTCAGAGATGAACTTCTTGATCCAAACCGCCTTTTGTCGCCTAAAGCTGCAATGTATTCTGCCTTAGTGGCAGAATCCGCTATAGCGTCAAGCTTGGAACCTTTCCAACTTATTGCGCCTCCATTCTAGGTGAATACATACCCAGACTGAGACATGGAATCATCCTTGTCTGTCTGGAGCTGGCATCCGTATACCCACGTATCACCATGTACCCTTCTCCATATATTAGGAACACATCCTTAGTTCTTCTCAAGTACTTAAGGATCATCTTAACAGCCACCAAATAATCCATTCCTGGATCAGACTAGTATCTGCTCGTGACACTCAGAGCATACGATACATCGGGCCTCGTATATAACATAGCATACATGATAGATCCTATTGCGGATGCATAGGGAATCTTACTCATGCAAATCCTCTCATCTTCTATGTGCGGACACATAGACTTCGAAAGGTGTATCCCATGCCTGATGGGTAGGAAACCTTTCTTGGATTCCAACATGCTAAACCTCTTTAACACTCGGTCTATATATGTAGACTGCGAAAGACCAAGCAACCGTTTCGATCTATCTCTATAGATCTTAATCCCGAGGATGTAGGTTGCTTCTCCCAGGTCTTTCATGGAGAATGTCTTGGATAACCAAACCTTAACTGACTGTAAGATTGAAACATCGTTTCCTATAAGTAATATGTCATCGACATATAATACTAGGAACACGACTGCACTCCCACTAACCTTCTTGTACACACAAGGTTCGTCTGGATTTTGTGAGAAATCAAACTTTTTGATGGTCTCATCAAAACGGATATTCCAGCTCCTGGATGCTTGCTTCAATCCATAAATGGACCGTCGCAATTTGCATACCTTGGTTTTATCAACTGATGTGAAACCCTCAGGTTGTATCATATACACGTCCTCGAGCAGGTTTTCATTAAGGAAAGTTGTTTTCACATCCATCTGCCATATCTCATAATCATAATGAGCCGCTATGGCCAGGAGCATCCGAATGGATTTAAGCATAGCTACAGGGGAATAGGTTTCGTCATAATCAACGCCTTATTTTTGACGATATCCTTTCGCCACCAATCTAGCCTTATAGGTAATCACATTACCATCCATGTCGGTTTTCTTCTTGAAAACCCACTTGCACCCTATAGGCTTTATGCCTTCAGGTGGGTCAACCAAGTTCCAAACTTTGTTTTCATACATGGAATCCATTTTCGACTTCATGGTACCAAGCCACTTATCCCTTTCTGAACTTGTCAGCACTTCTTCATAACTGGTAGGCTCCTCATCATCAATGAGTAACACGTCGTTCGATTCACTTACGAGAAATCCATATCTCTCAGGAATATTGCGTGTTCTACCAGATCTACGAAGATGTGGTGTTACAACAGGTCCAGTCGATTGCTCATCACTATGAGTTGTCGGCTGTTGTGCTTCACCAGGTATCTCATCAATGTCTATTTGAGTCTCTCGAGCCTCCTCAAGCTCGATGACACTCCTATTGTTTTCTTGCAAGAGAAACTCTTTCTCTAGAAACACAGCATGCCTTGAAACAAACATCTTTTGTTCCACAGGATGATAGAATTGGTAACCCCTTATTTCCTTAGGGTATCCAATAAATAGACATTTATCAGACTTAGCATCCAATTTGTCTGATACTGTCCGCTTCACATAAGCAGGACAACCCCATATCTTCAAGTAAGATACATGAGGTTTCTTACTATTCCATATCTCATATGGAGTAGTAGAGACTACCTTGGTTGGCATTCTGTTTAACAAGTAAACAGCTGTCTGAAGTGCATAGCCCCAAAAGGACTTGGGAAGATTTGCATGATTCATCATTGACCTGACCATGTCCAACAAGGTCCGGTTACGCCTCTCAGATACACCATTATGCTATGGTGTATATGGCGGAGTCCATTGAGACAATATCTCATTGTCTCTTAGATAATCAAGAAACTCTTGACTTAAGTATTCACCACCTCGATCCGATCGAAGTATTTTAATACTCTTATCAAGTTGTTTCTCTACTTCATTTCTGAATTCTTTGAACCTTTCAAAGGCTTTAGACTTGTGTTTCATCAAGAACACATACCCAAACCGTGAGTGATCATCGGTGAAGGTAATGAAGTAGCTATAGCCTCCTAAATCTTGAGTTGACATAGGTCCACATACATCAGTATGTATTAGACCTAGTAACTCTCCCACTCGTTAACCTTTTCTAGTAAAAGGTAACTTAGTCATCTTGCCTTTTAAGCATGATTCGCATGTATCGTATGAATCCAATTTAAACGATTCCAGAATTCAACATTTGTGTAATTCGGACATGCGTTTCTTGCTTACATGGCCAAGACGACAATGCCACATATAGGAGTCTATTTGATTATCCTTTTGAGCACGCGTGTTGCTCGCTTCGATATTGAAGATGTCACTGGATACGTCCAACGTATAAACACCATTGCTTAAAGTTCCAGTCCCATAAAGAACTCCATTCAAAGTTATGTAACAACAATTGTTACTAAAAGTCAAATGGTACCCATTTCTATTTAAACAAGAAATAGAAATGATGTTCTTTATCAACGAAGAAACATAAAAGCAATTGTCCAGTTCTAAGACAAGTCCTGTAGGGAGTTTCAACAAATGCGTTCCAATGGCGACTGCAGCAACCTTTTCTCCATTCCCAACACGCAAATTTGACTCTCCCTTGACGAGTCTTCTTCTATTCCTTAGCTCATGTATGTCATTACATATATGTGAGCCACACCCAGTATCCAATACCCAAGTGTTTGAGAAAATAGAATGACAATCAATAACGAAGATATCTGAAGTAGATGGGGCATCCGATGCCTTATTCTTCTTCACGGACTCAAGATAAATCTTGCACTTTCTTCGCAAATGGCTCTCCTTGCCATAATGATGGCAAGTTTCCTTTTGTGCTAGTTCTACCTTCTTAGCCTTTCTCTTCTTTCCCTTCTGCTGTTCCTTTGACTTCCTCTTAGAACCTTTCTTCGAGGAATCAACTAATAGCACCGTCCCCTGCTCATGCTTCTCAGAAGACTCCACAGTCTTCAGCATATTGAGCAGTACCACAGATGAACCTTCTAGCATCTCAGAGGTGAAGAGGAGCTTTGAGACTTCGAACCTTTCGAATCTCACTTGCTCATCAACCAAATCACAAAGATGAAGGACTACGATATGAGCATTCATATGCTCATGCTGCTTTCGTAGCTTGGGTTCCATCGCGGCTAGCATGATGCAACTCATTTGTTCAGAATCACTCACATGTTTCTGATAGGCCAACAATTGGTCTAGAGTTGCATCGTCACTAGGATGGGCGGGAAGAGGCGCTTCGAGGACATTTGCAATCTTTTCAACCTTGAGAACAATTCTCAAGCTTCTAAGCCAGTCCAAGAAGCTCGGCCCAGTCAATTTATTCGAATCCAAAATGGAACACAAATTCAAAGACATCATGATCAATCTATAAAATACAAAACGAGCATATATGAGAAAATGATTTTTAAAAATGCATCAATATACATTTATAAATCCCATTCATTTTTTCGAATTTCAAAAACCCCAAAATCACTTCGGGAGATCGTAGGTCCATCTCCGAATGGGCTGATATCCATCATAGTTATGAACAACCTTGGAGAGAGTCCAACAAGCCATTCATAACTACGACGGTAGGTATCAACTATACCGATTGCATATCACGTATATGCAACTATCACAATGTACTATCAACTAATTGAATGTTCACACATACATCGGGTTGTTAACACATTAACAAGTATGCATCATATGCATAGCACCCAACTTCACCTCCCTTTACATCGACCTTGGAGAGAGTCCAACAAGCCGATGCTCCAGGTTAAAGCCAACCCATTAATCGGGAAATAGTTTTAATATGGTTAGAGCGCATTCAACCAATTAGCCCAGCTTGGAGAGAGTCCAACAACCAAAGCTAACGATTGACCTCTGACTCTTACCATATTAGTATTAAACTATTCCATGGTTTGAACATGTTCGGGTTCGAGCCGGGCTTGGAGAGAGTCCAACAACCCAAACAAGAAACGGAACTCTGGTTCTAACCATATTAATGGAAGGTGTAGGCTTTAATATTGTTTAAGGGTTTTTATATCTCATCCTCTTTGCATGCAAATAACTATTATCTACATGGCATGGCATACATGGCATACATCTACATGTCACGACACGCATGGCATAATGTTATGCATCTAATGCAATTACATGGCATACAATTATGTCATGTATATAATTTCCTTATATGTCATAACTATTTATGGAAATAAAATATGTTTAAGATTTGATTCTCCAAATCAAATCATAATTAATTTAGGAAACAAATTTCCAAATCTAATCACATATTTTATTCATGGAATTATTTGATTAAGGAAAATCTATTTAGGAAACCAATTTCCTAAATCATTAAAACTACTTATGGAAATAAAATATTTTAAGATTTGATTTCCCAAATCAAATCAAGATTAAATTAGGAAACAAATTTCCAAAATCTAATCAAATATTTTATTTAAGGAAAATATCAATTTCCATAAATACTTCCAACTTTCCAAAAGTGGAAGATTTCCATAAATACTTCTAGACTTTCCAAAATTGAAAATTTTCCATAAATACTTATAAATTTCCAAAATTAGAAAATTTCCAGAAATAACATTATGTCTATCGCAAAACCATTTTATGATTATGTCAAAACACAACCTGGGCTCTAATACCACTGTTGGGTTTCCGGCACCGCGGCGTGTGTGTATTCGATCACATTTCGTAAATATGAACACAGCGGAAGCAATAAAAATAATAAATCTACATTTATTACAACACACGCATGCATATTACAACAAGTGTAAACATAACCGTAAATTTAAATTTGCAATAAAAGGAAATTTATCCACGTTATACCTTTCGTATGACGTGTAGCGGGAACGGCATCAACCGGAACGATCCTCGCTAGAATCGTCTCTATCCGTATCCATGCCGAGTTCCTCGGGATGACTTCGCTAAGCCACGAGCTTCGTCTTCGTATGGGTTACTAGCCTCGTGTTGAGGACGACGTGATCGAGAGATGATCACGATCCGAATCCAAATTCGGATCCTAATACGAGTTCTCAAAACTCGCTTCTCCGGAGAGGTATTCGTCAACCAATTGATGAATCCTTCGTTCTCCACCTCAGAGGATTACTGGAGATCGAATCCCCGGTAAGTTAGCTGCTGTCGGAGCTCTAACCGTCGTCCAAACGATGCTCCGACGAGAGGAGAACAAGCTGTCCAGAAAACTGGACAGCTTTGGTGGAGGTGATAGGCGCCGACCAACCAAGGGAGATAGAGCTCACCTTGATGCCAAACTTGAAGGAGATCACCGGAGCACTAACCGACAGCAGCTCGACGCCGGCGAGGGGGAAGGTCAGCACCTTCTGGACGCCGGTTGGAGCCTCAAGGTGGGCGGCGGTAAGGAGGAGAGTTGGCTCCGAATTTCTCCAAGGAGAGGTGAGCCGCAACTTAGGGTTGTCGATTAGGGCTTAATTATCCCTTAAGCCCTCTTTTATAGAGAACTAATTCTCTTAATGGTTATTGGATCATAACCATTAGGCCTGTTAACCCGCTCCATTAAGATAAGTTAAAATAAACCAAACCATGATGGTTTTTTTTAAGTTAAAACGAACCGAACCAACTTTTGGTTCATTCATTTAAAATAAACCAAACCCATTGGTTTATTCTTCTCCATTGGATTAGAACCAAACCATTTTGGTCCATCCATTATGTCTTCATAAGACACGACCCATCCACGCTTCCATTGCGACTGAAATGATTTCATGCTCGCTCCATGTTTGATCCAACCAAACTTAGTTTCTCTCGGTCTGAGAATCCCATTCTCAAGCTCGTTTTAAATCCTTTGGATTAGGCTCGTCGTGCGTGTGACCAAATAGGTTCTCGGTTTATGTTGGCCGTCTATAATTAACCATTAATTATAGAACGATCATGAGTGGCACCTAGTAGTACATCATGATCCCCAATTAACCGAAAAAATCAACGGTTGATCCAGAACTATTTCTGAAATCCTTCAGCAGCTCGAATGATTCGTGCCCCATTCCCTTCACTCATCTTATACCCACTTGGTTCAGGACATGGTCTATAGTGCCAGTCCCCACTAGGCTGACTACGTCACACCTAGCCCAAGTATCATTTCCTCATCCTACGGATTCTAGTTACTCCACATGTATCGAAGAGTACCTTACTCTAAACATGTAATGCTTTGGCCAAAGACTTTAGTAACAATCCAACGAGAGGCCATGGGTATACATCTCCTCGCAAGGAGTGGTGAATCCTTTATAGGCTATTCAAACACCTTCGATCACTTCGACTTATACCCAATCATCCCGAGTCCACATCTCCTTAGAGATGCTTGCTTAAGATATCAAAGCATAAGTCTCTATGATCAAGATGACTTGAATACCGCAAGTCAAAGGAACATCGCACTTAAGACACAGTAAGAACTTCATTGACATATCTATATATGCAGAGAACCATATGAAGTCTTACGGCTGGTCACTCCAATGAACTAGTTACCATAACTAGCATCCACGATTAACTCCGGACATCACTATGTCTCCAGCCAGTGAGAATCAGCTGCTTGGATACACCAAGGAGTATACCTCATGCTAGTCTCGACAGAATTGATGGTGTCCAAATCCATCAATTCATCGACTAGGGATAATTTCGATACATCACAATTACACATGTAGAGATACTCACTAGTTGTGATCCAATCACAAATTCTCTCATGCTATGAATCGTATCGTGGACATTCAGTAAATGAGTTTAAGATCCAATCAAATACATAAAACATGTATACTCAAATAGTGAATCTTCATTTATCATATAAATGGTTCATACATAAGGCGATTGCCTTAGGACATCTCTCATATATTACTAACACACAGCTCACCCCTTTTAACCTCGCGCGCCATGACCATGTTAAAAGACACGGCCAGGCCGTGTGTGCCTCTGGTTGGTTGGGCACGGCCATGGGAAAACACATGACTAGGTCGTGTGTCCCCTTTTTCATCCCATTTATGCACCATGGTCCGAATTTTCTCATACACTTCGCCGTGTAGGCTAATATGGATCTCATTTTTGCTTAGCAAAGTTCTTTTCTAGACCTAACTCTAAATGGAATGGAAATCAAAACTAAAAATCAAAAAAATGCATGAAATGAAATAAAAAAACAAATCTAAAACTAAACTTGGGTTGCCTCCCAAGAAGCGCTTTGTTTAAGGTCGTTTAGCTCGACCGTACTCTACTATCAGCTCGGCTCTGGTGGTTCAGTGAACCTCCATTCATCCATCTTGGGATCTTCATCTGGAGGTTCCGACTTAATTCTGCTAAATGTGAAGCCGTCGAGGTAGGAAGCTCTATGCTCCGAAAGGATGAAAAGGATGACCTCCCCATCTACCTCAAGGGAGATCTGGTGTGCCTTCACATCTATGCACGCCCCTATAGTCGCTAGAAAAGGCCTTCCCAGAATGATGGGATTCTGGGGATTTGGTCCTGTGTCCAATATAATGAAGTCTGTGGGTATCATGAACTCCTCAATTATCACAGGCACGTGTGGTAGTAGGCCAACGGGCTCCTTGACTGAATCATCCCCCATACAAATACCAAGATTCGCAGGTTGGAGCTCGCTCAGTCCAATCTTCAGATAGTATGCATAGGGCATCACACTGACTGATGACCCCAAGTCGCATAGCGCTTCATCGAAGCTCTCCCCATAAATCGAGCAAAGAAGAACAAATTCACCAAGGTCCTCAAGCTGTATGGGAATCTTCTCTTCAAACTCTGCTTGGTCAGGTAGGGTGGAAACTATGGTTGCACACCCCTTGGCAAATTGGCTACTTTGCCCCACTCCTTCCTCTTTTCCTTGACTCGCCGGAGAGCTCTTCACAAGTTGCGACACGGATTGGGCTATTTGAGCCACTTGCGTCTCCAACATCCTAGTATGACTCGCAAGGCCATCAATGGTGGCCTTCAAGTCTCTGAGTGATTCTTCATACTTTTGATGTTGGCAACGAAATTCCTCATTGGCCTTAGTTTTGGTAGCGATGAAGTCCTCCATCATCAGTTCCAGTTTGGACTTCTATGGTCGCTGCCCATTTCCCTGCTGCTGCTGCCCATACCCCCCTCATGGTTGGGAGTTTCCTGAGTTATTCTTATAGGAGAAATTCGGGTGATTCCTCCATTCGAGATTATAAGTATTGGAGTACGGGTTGTGGGGCCTTTGATCATAGTCCCCAATCACGTCACAATGCTCAATCTGCTCGTCTGAGGTCCCCAGCCCTCCATAGTGGTCCTCTTGATACGCTGCCACTCCCTCTCCAAAATCAATGGTCGCGCATGTAGATGAAGGATTTAAAGATTCAAATCGTCTGCTGAGCGCGTCCATCCTTGCCGAAAGGTGGTCCATGGAGTTGACAGTATATCATCCTGCTGCAGGTGTAGGCTGACCACGTTCAGAAGCCCATTGATGGTGGTTCTGGGCCACCTCTTCGATAAGCTCTTTCGCTTCCTCTATGGTCTTATTCATCAGTGCTCCTTCTGCGGCAGAATCTAGAGACATCTTCGTGGCGTAAGCGATCTCATTATAGAAAATGTGGATCACCAGCCACCTCTCTAGTCCATGGTGGGGGCATTGGTAGAATAGGGATTCCCCCTCCTTCTGGCGAAAGCTCGTGATAAGATGGCACATGTGAGCAGTCTTACTTGGTGGGAAGTATTTATTCAGAAACTGTTGCTCGCACTACTCCCATGTGGTGATGCTGTCAGAGGGTAGGGAGTGAAGTCATGTCTTAGCCTTATCCCGCAGTGAAAACGGAAACAGGCTCAAGCGGATAGCATCAGTAGGGACTCCGTTCATTTTCATCGTTGAGCAGATTTCAAGAAATGCCTCTAGGTGCCAATTCGGGTCTTCAGTCACAGCTCCCCCGAATTGGCTTTGCTGGACCATATGTATAAGTGTCGGCTTCAGCTCAAAGTTATTTGCCGAAATAGACGGTTCAGCTATACTCAGCCTGAATCCTCTAGCACTAGGAGCTGCGTAGTCCCACAGAGGTCGACTACCTATGTTCACCTCGGATGCAACTTGATCCTCCATCTTTCGCTGTTCTGCTCTCCAACGGTGAAAAGTTCGTTAAATTTCTAAGTCGATCAGAATTAGACCTTCCGACCCTAATCATCTAAGCATACGACGAACCAAACCACAAAGTTAAGAGTGCTAATCTAATTCTAAAAGTAGAAAATAAATCGATCTAGAAAATAAAAATCTAAGATGCAATAAGTAAATAGGAAAGTACTGCTAAAAATAAAAACTTAATCTAAATATGAAAAATATAGAACTAAAGCAAATAAGATAAACTAGAAAGAAAATAAAGCAAGCAAATAATCTAATCCTAAGTCTAATCCAATTTACCACTGTTCGATTTTATATCGAATCGATCAGTCCCAGGCAACGGCGCCAAAAACTTGATGCGCATGGATGCGACCTTGAATCTCATGATGGATACCATCAAGGACTCAAAGCGCACACTCGCTTTTAACGCCTGCTAGTGCACGGATGTCGTCAAGTAATAAAGATTATCGATCCCATAGGGACTGGGATTCGAATACCAATATACTTAGTGGTTGTAATTGTTCAGACGTGATCTCTAAGAGGTTACGGTTGGTGAGGGTTGTCGATGAACTCTACTCTGTACGGTGTCACACGGAGGAGGAAAGGAGTGTACCTAGGTCTTCAAAGGTGATTCTAGGACTTCGATTTCACTTGCGTATCACAGAACAATGTTGTCAATTATCGTTGTCTAGACGTTTACCTACGATTTTGTGGAAGGGACATCATACACTCTCCCGCAGAGTCACCGCATTCACCGGGAGCTATCTCCGCCCACAAGGACGAGATAGACGGTATGAGGATGCCAAATCAATCCCTACGGTGGACTGTTTCCGATTCCACCGCACCCTTTTCCCCGTAGTTGCAGGAGATAAGGTTTACCCCTAGGTTCCTTAATCAAATCTCCTAAATTTTAGATTGCGAGGGTTGTCACCACCTCGTATCGCCTAAGCACAGCGGATAGAAAGCCAAACACGCATAGATATAATAAAGAGCAACTACCAATTGTCAAATTAAACTTATGGCCAGAATTTAATATGAACCAACATTGTTTATGTACACAAGCTACTCCCTAATCCTAGAATCGAAAGTACTACTCCATAAATACAAAGGAAGAATCACAAAGCATGTCTAAGTTTGAATACAATAGAAGTAAAGCGGAGAAATAGAGATATACGATGCTTTCGTGATCTTCTCTCCGGCATTGTATTGCAAGTTGTGGACCTCTGGTGGCATTCCTTCTCCCCGTTGCGAGTTACTGAAGCTTTTTAGGGCTTCGGCGTGCCTTCCTAGCCATCATGCCTACCCTCCATGGTTTGGGCAGAGCCATCCTTATATAATCATCGCCTCGGACCACTGTAAAATTCAGAAAAATCCCTAGTCATGCAAATCCATCGGGCCGCCACACGGGCATGTGTTCCCACATGGCCAGGCCGTGTGTAGCCCTGGGGTGCTGTTCTCGCCCGTTGGACACGACCGTGGGAATCCCCACCCCTAGCCGTGTACCACTCTGTGTCTAGCTGCGAAATGTCCTTTTTTTGCTCCGAAAATGCATCTTTTTCACCCGAAAAGCTAACCTGCACACAAAAGTACAACGAGCAGACTTCCGAACTAGAAAATAGAAAATGCTTGCCAAAATATAGTGCTTCTCCATCCTCCTGCACCCAGACGTTCTTCTGAAATAAAAGATGCTAGCGGTTCATAGTCGACGGGCATGGACGTTGATGACCCTGACTCTTAGATAGTCATCGGTTGTATTTTTTTCTTTTTGTTTTCCTTAACATGTGTAAGGCAATGCCTTTAACCTCGTGATTAATGAAACGAATATTTTTGGTACATCCTTATAGTCTCTTTCATATTCTTATGGATTGGTAATTTGAAATTCAAGAGTTGACACAATTTAATAGGTATTCTTGAAACCCTTAATGGTCTAAATAACTTGATCACAATCATCATTAATGTTATTGATACATTGTTGTTCAAACAAGTTAACAATTTTTACTAGTTTGAATTTTGTTTCAATCCGCTAATATGATGGGTAAATTTTTAGTTTTCTATTTTTCACCCATTGTACTAGACTTGAGTAATGTGTATGTCAAGTTTCGTGAATTTCGGGCATTCATCGAATTACTTATGTATTTCTTAAACTCATCTAAATATCATAATTTTAGAAATCTCTAATATCAGTCAACTACTCAGTATGGCAGTCGACTGCCAGGGTGTTGGTACAGGGGCACCAGATAATCGAACCTATATTTTGATTATGGTAAAGACACAAAGTCAAAGTTATTTTGTTATCTCACTAGCTAAATCAAGTGTGTAGAAAATGCTAAGCTAAAGCTGAAGGTCAGCGACACCCGGAGGGAACTGTGGTGGTTGGGCAACACCAGGAGGACTTCGGAGGGATCTGAAGGAATCAGGTGGAGACCGGAAGCAAGGCTTCAAAGGTAAATATTGAGGTAAGCTCGAGTGAGTAAAGTGAGGTGAGGTCATGTCCTTCATACGGGGACGTCCTTAGGCGACGATCCGACCAAGACTTCCCATGGAAGGTCTATGTCAAGATCGGACGGCAAGTGGCCATCGAATTCACTTA
This sequence comes from Wurfbainia villosa, assembly GCA_025175895.1. NCBI lineage: Eukaryota > Viridiplantae > Streptophyta > Magnoliopsida > Zingiberales > Zingiberaceae > Wurfbainia > Wurfbainia villosa. The sequence goes on along the minus strand of CM045989.1, from coordinate 119,810,330 downwards.
TATTTCGAGCTAACTCTTTATTGCAGTTGAAAATTCTGGCAATCAGTTCAACCGGCCAGTTCAACTGCTGAGCCATCAGCTCAACCGGAAAAGATTAGTTGAACTGCTGAGCTATCAGTTAAACCAGCCAAGGATCAGTTCAACTTTTGAGTCATCAGTTCAACCGACCAAGAAATCAGTTCAACCGTGTGTCAAGGATCATCTTCGAGATGAGTCAAAACTCATCCATTTCTTCATGGGTGAGGTGGCCATTGATGTAGGATCTTGATGTGCTCGAGAAGGGGACTTCTAGGTCTATAAAAGAAGGTCCATTCCTCACCATTTCATCAATCCTAAGTGCTCCAAAATGCTCTCGCAATGCCGCTCTCCTACGACGACTCTACTACGCTAAAGTGTCGTCGGAACGATGATGACTCAACCTTAGCTCAAGATCTTCTTCATTGTCGGTATAAATATCTTTATTTAGAATCTTAATTGTGCATTCATTTCATTTTCAGAGCTTTAATCATAACAAGGAGAGGAGAAGTGTCCTTCTACCTTGAGATTTATTGTTTTCTTGTAATCATTCACTCCTACCTCTAACGAGGAGGAGTATTTTAGTAGATTGCCCTCAGTACACGGTCTAGGACCGTTAGGGCCTTGGATTAGCAGCCGAAAGCTGTAAACCAAGTAAAAAACAAACCTTGTCTTTTATATTTCCCCTATGATCTCGCTCTTTTAATTGTTTCATATCGAAAGAACAAACGAAATTTGTTTTACGCTATTCACCCCCCTCCCCTCTAGCGCTCAAATCGATCCAACAATTGGTATCATAGCCAGGGGCGCTACGATTTGGTAAAACCACCAATCTAGCAATTTCTTACAGATTTATTTCTTTTTATTTTGGATTTTACGAGATTTTTTGTTTAAATTAAATTTGTTCTCCTGCACTACTAATCCAAGACGAAAGTCTTGGTACATTTTGGTGTTTTTGTTTTTGCGAGGTACTTGTCTTTTGTATTATGTCTAAATGGCCCATCTCGAAGGGTTTAGCACCGTCCGACCTCCGTTTTACAATGGAGACAACTTCTGCTATTGAAAGGGTCAGATGGAGTGCTTCCTAAAGACCCAAATCGAGATGTGGATTATAATCCAAATCGGATTCACGCTTCCTACTAATAAAGTGGGTGAATCGTTGGATTATGATCAATGGACTAATGCCATGAAAAGACAAGTTGAAGCCGACGCCAAGGCAACCCAAATCATTCAATGTGGCTTGTCCAAAGAGGAGCTAAACTACGTCGGCCCCTTCATTAGCACTAAAGATTTATGGACTAAACTCATAGAGCTACACAAAGGAACCGACGATGCAAAGGTATGTAAGCATGATCTTCTTTTCAATAAGTTGTATAACCTTAAGATGCAGGAACACGAGACGGAGACACAACTACACGCCCGTATTCAAGACATCATCAATAGCTTGCATGCCATCGGACAAAAGGTTGAGAATCGAGATCTCATAAGGTATGCCTTAACTCTTTTCCTAGGACCACCTTGTGGGCATCCATGGTCGATGCCTACAAGGTTTCTAAGAATCTTTCTAAACTTAGATTAGACGAGTTATTTTTTGAGTTTGAACTTCATGAACAAACTAACATGGTCCGGGCCGAGAGAGGTGTTGCTTTACTTGCTAGACGAAGAAGAATGGAAAAGAGCAAGCTACCTCCCGAGGAAGAAGATAGATCCGAACCCAAGGACGAATCCGAATTTGAATCTTAAGAGGAGGCCGCGATAGTCAACATGGTGCAAAGAATAGTTCAAAAAGAAAGAGAGAAATTGAGGAACGAGAAGAAGGGGTGATTCAAATCAAAAAGGAGATCAAAATAAAAGGGAGCAAAGAAGGCTCTTCATGTGACTTGGGAAAACGAAGAAGAAGACGTCGGCATAGCTTACATGGCAAGACCAGAGGAGTCCGAGTTAGAGTCTGAAGTCGAGTACGAGTCCAATTCCGACTCCGACTCTGACCCCGAAGCCTACTTCGAGAAGAAACTCAAAGCTGGATCAAAAGAGAAAATAAAGGTTAGTTGTTTGTTAATTAGTACTTTGTATCTTACAATTAAAATGCTTATTAGGAAATTAGCTAAGTCCGAGTCTAGGGTCGAGTCCTTACTTGAGGAAGTTGAAACCCTCAAGCAAGAGGTCACCCTAACCTCTTCGACTAGTCAAGTTCGAGAGGAGGACTCAACTCGAGTTGAAAAACTTGAAGAAGAGATCTCTCTCTTGAAAGGACAAGTCCAAGAGCTCGAGGCTCGGTTGGACAAGTTCTCGACAGGATCCAAGAATCTTAACCGACTTCTTGGAACTCAAAGAGCTGTGTACAACAGAGCCGGACTCGGGTTTAGTCCAAAGACTATGAATATATCATATATGTCTATCGTAAATCGTAGTCATCAACGAGTCCAAGCTTGGGTCCCAAAGGTCTTACTAAATTCACATATAAGGACAAACAAGTATTGGATTCCCCAGGATCAAGTTCATTACTTGACTAGACCATATTGGTTCAATGATCCAGGGAGAGCTAATATCAAAATAGTATATCCGATAACTTAGCATGATCAAACTTTTATTTTTTTTTAGAATGGCTAGATAGGACAAGTAGTTAGTTAACTCTTGACAACATAGTATCAGGACGCGGCGAGATGATATTACATTAGGGAAACAAAGTCTCGTGTATTTGTGCTAGATAAGGCGTATCTAGCTTAGTGCACTTGACCGAGTGGAACTAGCTAAAGCTATCTCGCCGTATCCTAAACTAGTTAGACCAAGAAGTAGTCTTAAGTGACACAAGTTATCATTTTCCTGAACTTGGCTTTGTCTAAGGAAGTGGTCATTGTTCTGATCAAAGAAGGTCCCTGTGCCTCTCCACGACCTGGAAGCCAATTTCTCGAAAAGGTGACTTGACAAGCTTAGGGTTAAATCCGAATCTAATCCAAGGTTGACTAACTTTAATTAAGTTCAAATCATCTCACAAGACATATAAGGCGAACAAATCATGAGACACTTAGAATGGGTGAGATAATTAAGGAATAATTTTAACTTACACAACATTTTCAAAATGTTACTTATTTTTCAACCATTGCGCTTAAACGAATAATTATAATTGGCCAATGTTAACTATAAAACTCTCTAGGCCAAAGTTTAGTGCCCCCTAACTCTCTTATACCTTATATACTTGACTAAGGGGGAGAGCAAACTAACCCTAAGGGTGCGTTTGGTTCATGTAATCACATATAATCTTGGTTATGTGATTACCAGGGAATACAACATAACCTTAGAATAAAGTATAACCTTTGATAAAAACCTTGTTTGGTTGGAAGTTTTAATATATAACTTAGTTTAACATTTTACTAAATTATCCTTTATCTTTTGCTCAATAAATTTGATGACGATGACGAAAATATTAATGACGACGGCAGCGATCGGGCAGCGGCTGCGGTGACTGACTAGCGGTGAGCCGACGACGATGGTGGCAACGGTCTACCGACCGGTAGCAACGATGGTGGCTGATCGATCGGCGGTGACAATGATGGGCGATCGATCGGCGGCGGTGGCGACGGTGATGGGCGGTGGCGATGATCGATCGACGATGGGCAGCGGCGGCAACCGGCCGGCGATGGGTGGTGGCAGCGGCTGGCCGACGATGGGTGGCGACAGCGGCCGGCCGACGACGGGCGGCGGCGGTGATGACGACGGCGACGGGTGGTGGCAATGGAGGTGGCGATGGCGAGCGTGGCGGCGGCTTGATGGCAGCGGTGGCAGCGGCTCTGGCGGCGCGGCAGCGGCGGCGATATGGCGACAAATTGATTGAGTTTTGACAAATTGACATTTAATATATTGCTAGGGATAATATTGGAAAAAAAATTTTCCTTAACCCTGGGAATCAACAAAAACCTTGGTTCTCCAAGGTTTTCTGATTCCCCCTAAAAAGGTTTTTGTTCATAACCAGGTAATGAACAATTACTAGGTAATTGTTCTTAACCTAAACCAAACAAAGTTTTTGTTAATAATCTATCAAGGTTATCAACAAAAACCTCCAACCAAACACACCCTGAGGGTTATAAATCTTTAAAGTTTTTCTTGAAACTAAACTTATAAGTATTTTGAAATTCAAAACTATCTTTCAAATACTTTTATGGTTGGTGCAGAGGGATATACCTTGAACCAATGAACTTAACCAATTCGAGATGCATGCTTGGACTCATACTAGATTATTTTTATGCATGCTATAATATTACATTTTTTCAAACCCCTACTTTTTATAAACACCCCCAAACCTTGTTTTTGATTCATGGCAAAAGGGAAAGAAGAGCGTAAGTAAAGGGGGAGTACCACAAAATTTTAAATTATTTCTTTCAAAACTCACCTAGGGTTAAGGGGGAGTTCTTTAAAGTGAGATTATCATTTATTACTTGTTTTATGCCTTATGCTTTAAATTTCCCTTAACTTTGTGTTGGTTTGCCATAGATAAAAAAGGGGGAGATTGTTGGTACAGGGGCACCAGATAATCGAACCAATGTTTTGATTATGGCAAAGACACAAAGTCAAGGTTATTTTGTTATCTCATGAGATAAATCAAATGTGAAGAAAATGCTAAACTAAAGCTGAAGGTCAGCGACACCCGGAAGGAACCGTGGTGGTCGGACAACACTGGGAGTACTTCGAAGGGAGCCGAAGGAATCAGGTGGAGACCAAAAGCAAGGCTTCAAAGGTAAATGTTGAGGTAAGCTCGAGTGAGTAAAGTGAAGTGAGGTTGTGTCCTTCGTATGGGGACGTCCTTAGGAGACGATCTGACCAAGACTTCCCATGGAAGGTCTATGTCGAGATCAGATGGCAAGTGGCCGTCGAATTCACTTATATTTCGAGCTAACTCTTTATTGTAGTCAAAAATTCTGGCAATCAGTTCAACCGGCCAGTTCAACTGCTGAGCCATCAGTTCAATCGGCCAAAGATCAGTTCAAATGTTGATCCATCAGTTCAATCATCCAAGGATCAATTCAACTGCCGAGCCATCAGTTCAACCGGCCAAGAAATTAGTTCAACCACTAGTCAAGGATCAGCTTCGAGATGAGTCAAAACTCATCCCTTTCTTCTAGGGTGAGGTGGTCATTGATGTAGGATATTGATATGCTCAAGGAGGGGACTTCTAGGGCTATAAAAGAAGGTCCATTCCTCACCATTTCATCAATCCTAAGTGCTCCAAGACGCTCTCACAATGTCACTCTCCTACGATGACTCTACTATGCTAAAGTGTCTCCGGAACGACGACAACTCAACCTTAGCTCAAGATCTTCTTTGTTGTCGGTATAAATATCTTTATTTAGAGTCTTAATTCTGTATTCTTTTTGTTTTTAGAGCTTTAATCGTAACAAGGAGAGGGGGAGTGTCCTTCTACCTTGAGTTTTATTGTTTTCTTGTAATCGTTCACTCCTACCTCTAACGAGGAGTATTTTAGTAGATTGCCCTCCGTACATGGTCTAGGACCATTAAGGCCTTGGATTAGCAGCCGAAGGCTGTGAACCAAGTAAAAACAAACCTTGTCTTTTATATTTCCGTTGCATTCTCACTCTTTTAATTATTTCATATTGAAAGAACGAACGAAATTTATTTTGCGCTATTCACCCCCCCCCCCCACCTCTAGCGCTCAAATCGATCCAACACAGGGATCACAGTTGACTGATCACTGCCTCAATCGACTGTTGATTCTATTTTGGGCAGCATACCTTGTGTTCATGGTTTAGAAGTAAAATTCTAAGTGCTCCACCTCCATACTATGATTACTACAGTATATTATGATAACTTGTATGGAATTTAGGACTAGATTGATGCACGAGTTAAGGGGGAGTATTGTCTCTATTTACATACCCTAAAATTGTTGGTGCAAAGTTGTGGCTCAATTCTCATGTATGATATTCTGCTTTGCTCAACTTACTATTTACACATGGTAACCTATGTTTTGGATTAAGGGGGAGCCTTATGTCTATTTTTTACCTTAGTTCAAGGTATAACATGTGTTATTCATGAACTCACTCACTATGATTCCTTTCTCTTTTTGATGTGTGTCAAAGGGGGAGAAAGGAGAATTTAAGTTAGAATTTGTCTATTGTACATTGGATGTATGATGCATTTATGGTTTATGATGCCTTCATTTATGCATATTTCAAGACCTAACATAAATGATTGTCAAACATCTAAAAGGGGGAGATTGTTTGTGCAACAATGCCCCAAGAACTTATGTATTTTGATGTTTGGATAATCATTTATAGTTAGGCAATATTTGTGATCTAACTGTGAATGTGTTAAGTGATAGGAAAATCCAAGTATGAAGACTTGGTAAAGAGAAGTCCAGGTAGGATATTGGCAAGGAAAGTCTAAGGGAAGGTCTTGGCAACATAAGTTCAAGCATGTAGTCTTGGCGACGTAAAGTCCAAGCAGACCTTGGCAAAGGAAGTCCAAAGACAAGGTCTTGGTAGCGTAAGTTTAAACATGTAGTTTTGGAGGCGTAAAGTCCAAGCAGACTTTGGCAATGAAGATGCCCAAAGCATGATGAAATCGAAGGAAGCTTTTGAAGGCAAGGGCAAGGATGGAGTCGTGGACTCAGAGGAATCCTGAAGGTGCAAGACTGATGGAGAAGCTAGAAGGTTGAATCTAGGCTTAGGGTATGGTTTCAAGTATGAATTAGTCATACTTGAGGTATGCCACGACCGCATATGTGTCACGAATCGTCTCGAGTATTCGACTCGGTTCGAAGACGCGTTAGCGATCGAATTTTTCCCAATCGATGGTAGTCGACTAAGACCAAACTGTCGAACATAAGCTGGCAGTCGACTGCCATTATGGGAAGTCGACTGTTGATAGTCGACTATGGATTAAACTGCCGAACGTAAGCTGGCAATCGACTGCCATTATGGGAAGTCGACTGTCGCGAGCACAGAAAGGCTGGTAGTCGACCGATCAGTCGGCTACGGAGATACCAATCGAACTGATCATTATGGCAGTCAACTTGTCAACTAGACGTTGAGCTATGACGTTTGCAATCAAGCTTTGCTAGAAGTCGTTGGATTTGGGGAACAGTGATAGCAGTCAACTGATGGTGTTCACTAGTCGACTACTGGAGGCTCAATGGGAAAATCAATCTTTTCTCTATAAAAGGAGACCTTGGGGAGCTTGGGAAGGCTAGTGCTTACATTCCAAATTCAATCTTCAAGCTCCCCAAGTCTTCTCTAAGTTTTCTTGTGCTCTTAAACATCCTCTTCTCTAATCTTTATTTCTATCATTTGTAAGAAGAGGAGTGTCTTGTAAAAGAAGCTTTCTTAGTGGAAGATTTGTTTGGATTGATCCACCTTAAGGATCGCCATGGAGTAGGAGCATAATCTTCGAACCACGTTAAACATTTCATGTTAGTGTTTGTATTTAGTTCTTAATTTCGTTTATATTTGTTTTGCTTCCGCTAATCATTTTTGTATAAATGAAAAGAGGCTATTCACACCCCCCCCCTCTAGCCTTCCAAGGATCCCCAACAAGAAAGAGGTCTTTGTGTACCGCTTGTAGAAGAAAAAACCATCCATCTCCTTCCTTCTCTCTTCCACCTCTGCCCCATTTATAGGAGATATGTACTGCTTCCCTCCAAGTGAATTTACTTGAATGCCCCCACCAGTTTGTTGAGATGTAACTAATTTTCTCGCTTCTTCAAAATAACCTCCTTCACATCTTCCACGTATCCCTTACCTTTCCTACACATCATTAACCAAATAAACAAACACACAAATAAATAATAACAAAATATCTCCTATCAACAATATTCCTTATTCCAAAAATTCCTCGTCACCTCATGTACCCAATAATACCTATATCTCCTTCCTCACCTCATTCAGCAAATACCCAAGAAATATATACATCACTCGAAAAAAGAATATACTACTCAGGAAATACACTGACCACTCGGGAAATATACTGACTACTCGAAAAATACACTAACTGCTCGAGAAATACACTAACAGTTCAAGAAATATATTGATGGCTCAAAAAATATACTTAACCACTTCTATATCTCAGATACTAGCCTTTTTACTTAACTCTAGAAATATGCTACTTGCTCAGGAAATTTATTGATTGCTCGAGAAATACACTAACTGCTCAGGGAATGGACTAACAACTCAGGAATCATACTGATTGATCATAAATAATACTAACAACTCAAGAATTTCACTGATCGCTCAGGAAATACACTATTTGCTCGGGAAACACTCTAATAACTCAGAAATTATACCAATCACTCAGGAATCATACTATCTAATCAGAAATCATACTAACGACTCTAGAATTTCACTGATCCCTTCGGGAAATACACTATCTACTCAGGAAGCACTCTGATAACTCAGAAATTATACCAATCACTTAGGAATCATACTGAGTGATAGGAAATAATACTACCGACTCTGTAAACATTCTAACTGTTCAAGAATTACACTAACCAATCAGAAAATATACTAACTAACCAGAGAAGATACCGATTGCTCGAGAAACATGTCAATTGTTCAATAATTCTACTAATTGATTTAAAAACACACTAACTTATCAAAAATGACTCAGAAATCATACTAATTGCCTGAGAATGATAATATTGTCTCAGGAAACATACTGACTTTATCAGAAGTGGCTCAGAAAACACACTGATTGCCCGGGAATGATACTGCTAATTCAGGTAATATACTGATTGCTTAGAAATCACATTTATCATTCAAAAAACATACTGATACCTGGGGAAACATGTTAACTATTTTGAAATCATACTGACCACTTCAGGAAATGTACTGATTGATTAGAAACCACACCCATGACTCAAAAAACACACTAACTGCTCGTAATTTATACTGATCACCCGGAAAACCTACTAACTGCTTAGAAATTATGTTGCCTTCTCTTAAAATGTAGTAAACACCCTGAACACTACTAAGTACTGAAAATCCCGAATCCATCAACTATATTGAGCAATTTGGATCATTAGGATTTTTCATGGACCATGAATTAAGTATTGACTTAATTCTTCACTGTGTGACTGCTAGCTATTCACAATTTATGATGAATTATCAGATGAATAAGATTGAGTCCACTATTCTTGAGTTGATCAATATGCTCAAAATAGTGTAACCATCTATTGCTAAAGAACAGAAGCCAGTGATTCTGGTTGATTCCTCAAAGAAAAGTTCTAAGAGGAAGTCAAAAACTATAACTAAAGGAAAGAAAAAGACAAAGAAGGAAGAACCAACTCCCAAAGTCACCTACCTATTAGGATGTATACTGAAAAATCTATCTTTTGTATGAACATCTTTAGTTTTGAAATAAGAATTACATGATCATTGTTTGCATATTTATGGCTATGCATATTGTCTAATACATTACATTGTAGATAACATAGTGTGTAGTGTCACAAGGGAGATCATGTTATCAGTTCCTTGTAAAGTATAAGTAAAGGCTCACAACTGAGATGGTTTTGGACAAACCATTGGCATGGTTGTAGTGTGATTTGGTATTGGTTTGTCTTGACAATAGAATCAGACTAGTATACTTTGTGTGTATTGAGCAGGACCAACTTAGAGGTGATTCGATTTATTGCTGACTACATAATCAAATCGGACCTCAGATATTATGTTGTACATGCTCTTAATCCCGATATAATAACGGGCACATATGCTTAGTATTCATTTTTTTGATTTACCAATGAGAGAGATTTATAGAGTAAATCGATAGGCTCGGTAAGTTGGGAAATGATATTATTTATATGGTGTGTCGTTGATTATAGGAGGAAATCGTGTCCTATATATTAGGATGATGATGTCCCCTTGAGGAGCTCATAAGGTTCATCATGTAAACCCTGCAAGTGGACTTGGTCCGGCATGATGATAAGGTTGAGTGGTACTACTCATGGAGTTAGATGTTGATTAATTAATTGTCAGTAAATTAATTAATCGATAGATATTCGAGACCTTAAACACGGGGAGATAGATGTACAAATAATATATGGAGCCCATATTAACTTTTGGGGGTTGGTGAGGTAGATCAATGATAATCCTCTAGTGGAATGGATTATCATTAATGGATCGGACTTTATGTGGGCTTAATCCATTGGGTAGTCAAGCTCCAACTCCTCCTCATGGTCCCTATTGTAGCCTATAAAAGGACCATGAGGAGATTAGGGTTTTGCTTCCCTTGGCTTGGCTTGGGCGGCAACTAAGAGAGGCTAGGGTTTGTTGGGCGGCAACTAGGAGGTGGCTAGGGTTTACTTCTCATCTTGGGCGGCAACCTAGGGTTGGCTTCTCCTCTTGGCCGGCGGCAACAACACCATCATCTTCTCCTTTGGCCGGCGGCGCCACCCTCTTCTCCTCTTCCTTGGCCAGCGGCAAGAGCTAGGGATTCTTCCCTTGGAGTTTTTGGTCGGCGCCTACACTTCTATCTTCATCTCCTTGGCCGGCGGCAACCACCAAGCAAGGTGGCTTGGTGGCCGGTTCTAGATAGGAGAAGAGTTTTGTTTTATCATCTTCCTTTGTTCAAAGTGAACAAGGAAAGGAACATTGGTGATCTAGGAGGCTTCGACTTTTGGAAGATCGTTGCCCACACGACGTCCAAATGGAGGAAGGACATAGAATAGAAGATCGAGAGGTATAATGCTTGTTTATATTCTTTTTTATATTATGTCTATAATTGTTTTTCAATTATATGCATGTTGTATGTTTTGTTTTGTGGCTAAATTAACTTGAACCCCGAATACAAACACAAAAGTCGGCGATCCGTACATCGTCTATTCCACGGCTAATCTTAGAATAGAGGTTGGTTGCTTGAACAACAAGTTTGTTTAAGTGACTACTCTAATCGAATAACACGACGATGAAACGGTAGCTTGGATGATCCGTCCTTGTCAAGGATAAATTTTTTTTATCTGGGGACGTAGAAGGGATCGCCATGAATAAGCGACCGAGTTGAAGTGGGAAGCGAAGTTTCCTACCTTCACTACCATCATTGTGTCAAGGATAGACATTGGAAGAGAAACTGCGAGCAGTATCTGGAGTCACTGAAGCAGAAAAAGGCATATGATGCCCAATCTACTTCAAGTATATACGTTATTGAATGTCATACTATTTTTTCTAACACTTGGGTTTTGGATATTGGGTGTGGCTCACATATATGTAATGACATAAAGGGGTTGAGGAACAGAAGAAGACTGGTTCAGGGAGAAGCAGATCTAAGAGTTAGCAATGGAGCAAAAGTTATTGTTGTAGCCAAGGGAACTTATATGTTGCAACTTTCTACTGGACTAGTTTTAGAGTTGGATGATTGTTTTTATATTCCCACATTAATAAAAAAAACATTTTTTCTATTTCATGTTTGAATAAGAAAAGTTATCATTTGACGTTCAGTAATAATTGTTGTTACATTACATTAAATGGTATTCTTTATGCTACAGGAATGTTAAATAATGGAATCTACACGTTAGATACATCCAACGAGATATTCAAGATCAAATCAAATAGCAAACACGCTAAGTTAGATAATCAGCTAACCTCGCAATTATGGCATTCTCGTCTTAGCCATATAAGCAAAGAACGCATGTCCAAACTCATAAGCTTGGCATTTTGGAGTCTTATTAATCAGATTCATTAGACACATGGGCTTCAAGCTTAAAAGGAAAGATGACTAAGTTACCTTTTAGGGGAAAAGGTCAACGGGCAGTTAAGGTATTGGGCCTTGTACATACTGATGTATGTGGACAATGTCAACTCATGACATTCACAATATGGGTATTTATATTTGTTAAGGTACAAATCTGAAGTATTTGAAAGATTTAAAGATTTCAAAAATGAAGTAGAAAAATAACTTGGGAAAGTATTAAAATACTTCAATTGGATCATGGTGGTGGATACTTAAGCCAAGAGTTTCAAGATTATCTAAAGGACAATGGCATCTTGTCCCAAAGGACTCCACCTTATATGCCACAACATAATGGTGTGGCTGAAAGATGAAACCGAACCTTGTTAGATATGGAGATGCAGCATGCAAGTCTTCCAAAAATATTTTGGAGTTACACACTCGAGACCGTTGTTTACTTGTTAAATAGAGTCCCAACTAAGGCAGTCTCTACTACTCCATATGAGATGCGGAATAGTAGAAAACCTCATTTATCTTATTTGAAGATATGGGGTTATACTGCTCATGTGAATAGGATAGTATCAAACAATTTGAAGGCTGAGTCTGATAATTGTCTATTTATTGGTTACCCTAAGGAAACAAGGGGTTACCAATTCTATCATCACTTGGAACAAAAGGTATTTGTTTCAAGGCATGTTGTATTCCTAGAGAAGGAGTTTCTCTTACAGGAAAATAGTGGGAGTAAGATTAAATTAAGCGTAGTTCAAGAGACTCCGGTAGACATCGAAGAGATGCTTAGTCAAAAACCACAGCTGATTACTCATTCGGATGAGATAATAGCTGAACCTGATGATACACCACCTCCTCATAGATCTAGTAGGATTCCTCATAAGTGAATCTAATGATGTGCTGCTCATAGAGGATGAGGAACCCACTAGTTATGAAGATTCACTGAATAGTTTAAACATGGATAAGTGGCTAACAATCATGAAATCAGAAATGGATTCCTGATGCACACAAACACGACATCAAATCTTATGATGGGGACCGTCGAGGACTCAAAGCGCTCGCTCGCGCTCAATACCCGCAAGTGCACGGATGTCGTCAAGTAATAAATAGATTATCAATCCCACAAAGACTGAGATTCGAGTACCGATTGTTCAGTGGATGTTATTGTTCGGAGTTAAATTCTAAGGGTTGTTGTTGCGTGTCTGATAGTGGTCCTAACTCAAGTACGGTGTCACATAGAGGAAGGGAAAGTTGGTTAAAGGTTCAAAAGGAAATTCTAGGACCTCGGTTTCACTTGTGCGACATGGAACATGCTATCAATTAAATGTTGACTGGTTCTCTAATTATGGTCTTATGAAAGGGACATCATACCCTTTCTCGATGAGCCTTCGCTTCTACCGGGAACTACCTATGCCTAACCAGGCCAACCCTTTCGTTAAGATAGAATAAATGGTACGAGGATGACAAATCGATCCTTATGAAGAGTTGGAACGTGTCCTGTACCCTACTCCCTCATACTCTTCTACCTTCGGTTACCGGAGATGAGGACAACCACTAGGTTCCTCCTTAGTTCTCCTAGATTTTTGATACAAGGGTTGTCACCCCTTGTATCGGCTATGTACAAACTGCGAATAAAAATCCATAAACAGAATTAACATTCGAACTAGCCTGTTCTATGTTACACAAGTTACTCCTTAATCCTAGAATCTAAGATTCTACTCCATAGACGGAAAAGAAAGGATGCAAGGCATAATAGAATCAATCATTACAATGCAGAAGATGAATAGGAATTGAATTGTAGTCCTCTTGGTCCTTCTCTTTGGTGTTGGAGCACGGATACGATCCTCGAGCCGCTTCCTATTTCCTCGTTACGAGTTTACGGTGCCTTTTAGGGCACCAGTGTGCCGTCCCAGCCGTCCGACTTCTTCCTAGGGTTTGGGTGTAGCATTCCTTTTATAGACTTGAAGTCGGCGCTGCCCAAAGCCATGAAAGAACCCTAGTCAAATCAAAATAAGCCAGCGCCACATGACCGTGTGGATCCACACGGTCAGGCCATGTGTGGAGCTGGGTGGCCAAATCTATGGTTTGGACATGGTCGTATGGATTCACATAGCTAGGCCATATCGCCTTCTATTCCTCCTGCCAAATGTCTTCCTTTTCTAAAAGAATGTCATTTTCCCTATAAAATGTTGTCCTGCACAAAAATGTACAATGAGCAGATCTCCGAACTAGAAAATAGGAAATGCATGCAAAGCAAAGTGAAATATGCATGAAACAAGTATGATATGTAACAAGATGTAAGAAAAAACTACTCCTTAAACCCTATATGTTTTGCTCACATCAATTCCCCTAGACTTAAATCTTTGCTTGTCCTTAAGAAAACCTCAGTCCCATGAAATTTTAAAAAGCATTGTCCCATACTCAGCATGTTAACTAGATTTATCAAGTGGTATTTTCCATCAAAGCAAAATAGATATGTTCTAAAGGTTCACTAAATTAGCTTCTTGTGCACGTGTTAAGCGAATCTTCTTAAGGGATACATCGTTCCACGGTAAGTTAAGTCCCCATCTTATAGCTTTCCTAAGGTTTCTGACTTTTAAGCACTAGTCTTCCCTATGCGAGGGGCATTCCCTAGATCTACCATAATGTCTCAAAGGCATGCTTGGTATTGCAAGAAATTGGTAGGTGTTTTCCCAGTAACCTAACTCGGTCTCAAAGGGGCACCTATCCATTTCCACCCGCGACAAACTATTTTTTATTTTTTATTTTTTGCGAATAGAACTTTCGTTCTTCTCATACTCACGGGTGATTTTGATTTTTTTCAAATGGGCTTACACAATCCAAGCATCTCCAATAACAAAAATGTTAAATCTAGAGTCACCTATGGATTCCAAGATACTAGACTATTGGGATGAATCATAACTAGGTATGTAATAGGTTCTCCCTTTCAGAATATTTGTCAAGTGAAAGTGTAAAAATAAAATCTAACCAGTGCAAGTCTAGAACATTCATTAAAGCAATAAAATACCACGAGATAAAAGAAGTTACGCTACTTACGGAGACAATTCGTGAAGAAATCTTAAAAATATTAATGAGATAGCTTATAGATTGAAAAAGCTAAGTGCTGAAAGAACTATACACTCTATGCATAAACAAATGAATGTCAACTAAGACTAAAATGCAAATATCAAGAAAGAAAGTACTGCTAGAAACAAAACATATCAAAACTTGGGGTCCCCCCTTATACTTGTATGAAACAATAACTCTAATACGGTGGCCGAGGTGGGAAGTTCGGCAGTCTCGGCATGTCGGGCTCCTGAGAAAACCTAGTGCTCAATCACTAATACCACATGTACTTGTGGTCGATCTGAGAATTGGTGGATGCAATGGTTGCTCTGTGCTCCTTCTCTCGGGCCCACTGTGCCTGCTGGGCACACATGTGTTGTCGAACCTCCTGGCGATATGCAGCCTCCTCCTGAAATACATACAGGCCTCATCGTAGAACTCCTCAGCTCGCTGGAAGTGCTCCCCTAAGCCCTTAAATTCTGCCTACGTATAAGTGTTCTTCTCCTCCCTTTGTTGCCTCTGTGTATGTTGCTCAGTGTATATGTCATCGAGGTGTGATTAGAACTCTGAAAAGTTGTAGGCAGATGTACCTGTATCCTGCTCAAAAGTAGAAAAATATGGTGGTGTAGGTGCAATCTCCCGTTGTGGACTAGGTGGGCTCAAAATGATTTTTGCTTCTACCTAGAAAGTTATTTCTAATCCTAAACTATTTGAAAAAACATAAGTGACCATAAATCAAAGTCTAAATTATACACATGAATGCAATAAAGTCAAAAACATATATAAAACTAAACTTGGGTTGCCTCCCAAGAAGTGCTAATTTAAGGTCTCTAGCTCGACCGTATCGCTATGCTTCAGCTTGGCTCCAATGGCCAAAGGAGATCTTTCATCCTTCCCTTCTTGATGCATTTGAATCTTGCTCATGGGGGAGCAAGATATTTTTTCACTTTAAGGCTCCTGCCTTGTGGTCCCTCATCACCATATCTCTTAAACCTTGCTCGTGGAGGGGTAAGATATTTATTAGCTGACATCCTTGGTTCAAGATTGAGCATGCTTATCTTCAAAGAATTATCAGGAGTTTGATCATAATATTCCATTTTGTTCAAATGTTGTAAATAACGTAACTCGCCACCGACTTCCTCACCAAAAGATTGATCTGTAGATTCTATTATGTCAAAAGAAATTTTATCATTACCAATCACTAAAAGGGCTTCGTTATTGGCAACTAAAGTTTCGATGAGGGTTAAGGTAGGCTTCTCTGGGTCCTTGAGGTTAGGAGGTATTTTGATTGAAGCAATGCACTCTTCGATTAAAGTATCAACTATATAATCTTCAAGTTCTCCTTCAAGTGGTGATTGAATGGATTGTCCTTCTTCACTTCCTATGTTATCTACATCTTCCTAATTTGTTCATTCAAAGTGAGTCTCCGCCATATTAGATGTAATCCAGTCATCAAAGCCACCTTCTAGTCATTTGGTTTCTTCTTCTGCTAGATTTCGTTGCATAAATTCTGTGAATTGTCGAATATGCTCCTTGCATTCCCTAGTAAAATTATCTAGCAGGGCTTCTAAGTGAGGACTTGGCTCTGGATAAAATTCGCATGGTGATTAATAGCTCTCATTCTCATTTGGGAAAAAATAATGAGTCTCTGTCTGCGAATGCCGCCGTTGGAATTCAATGTTTGTCGCTTATTGTGTGTGAATAAAATTTTCCATCATCTGCTCTAGTCAGAATTTAGGTGGACAATACTGAGGGTTTAAGTATCCAGGGTCATAACTATATGAATAGGAATCATTTTGTGGCCATTGGTTGTAATCGTAGGTGAAATCTTCTTGTTCAAATTGCGAAGGTTCAAATATATTCGGACAATCGTTAATGGTATGTCATGTTTCACCACAATGCTCACAATAAATGTTACCAAAACTCACATCCTTAAATTGATCATGATCACGAGTGTAAGCATGAATCATTATATATAGGAAATTATAGATAAGGAAAGAACAGCAGTGCTTTGGCAAGAGACTAAAAAAATAAACTACTAGAAATTACTAAAGCTAGAAGAAAACTAAAATCTAAATTATTACTAAATTAAACTAGAAAGTAATAAAGACTTGGATAAATAAATCTAAACTAGGTCCGATCCAAACTATCCACTTTCGATTCAATATCAAATCAACAGTCCCCGGCAACGGTGCCAAAAACTTGATGCACAAACACGACATCAAATCTTATGACGAGGACTCGAAGTGCGTGCTCACGCTCAACGCTCGCAAGTTCATGGATGTCGTCAAGTAATAAATTGATTATCGATCCCACAAAGACTGAGATTCGAGTACCGATTGTTCAGTGGATGTTATTGTTCGGAGTTAAATTCTAAGGGTTGTCGTTGCATGGCTGACGGTGGTCCAAACTCAAGTACCGTGTCACATGGAGGAAGGGAAAGTTGGTTAAAGGTTCTAAAGGGGATTCTAGGACCTCAGTTTCACTTGTGTGACATGGAACATGCTATCAATTAAATGTTGACTGGTTCTCTAATTATGGTCTTACGGAAGGGACATCATACCCTTTCTCGATGAGCTTTCGCTTCTACCAGAAACTGCCTATGCCTAACCAAGCTGACCCTATCGTTAAGATAGGATAGACGGTATGAGGATGCCAAATCGATCCTTATGAAGAGTTGGAACGTGTCCCATTCCCTACTCCCTCATACTCTTCTACCTACGCTTATCGGAGATGAGGACAACCACTAGGTTCCTCTTTAGTTCTCCTAGATCTTTGATACAAGGGTTGTCACCCCTTGTATCGGTTATGCACAATAGATCGAAAACCAAAACCCAATCTTCATCAAATTAACAAACACAAACTGCAATAAAGATCCATAAATAGAATTAACATTCGAACTAGCATGTTCTACGTTACACAAGTTACTCTCTAATCCTAGAATCGAAGATTCTACTCCATAGATAGAAAAGAAAGGGCACAAGGCATAATAGAATCAATCATTACAATGAAGAAGATGAATAGGAATTGAATTAAAGTACTCTTGGTCCTTCTCTTTGGCGTTGGAGTGCGGATTACGATCCTCGAGCCACTTCCTTCCTCCCCATTTCAAGTTTTTGATGCCTTTTAGGGCACCGGTGTGTTGTCCCAGCCTCCGGCCTCCTTCAAGGATTTTGGCATGGCTTTCCTTTTATATACTTGAAGTCAGTGTTGCCTGAAACAACGAAAGAACCCTAGTCATGTCGAAATAAGCCAACGCCACATGGCCATGTGGATCCACACGACCTGCCCATGTGGATCCACACTACTAGGATATGTGTGGCATTGGGTGGCAAATCCATGGTTTGGACATGACCGTGTTGATTCACACAGCTAGGTCATGTCCCCTTCTTTTCCTCCTACCAAATGTCTTCCTTTTGCTAAAAGAATATGTCATTTTCCCTATAAAATGTTGTCCTGCACATAAAAGTACAACGAACAGATCTCCAAACTAGAAAATAAGAAATGCATGCAAAATAAAGTGAAATATGCATGACACAAGTATGAAATGTAGCGAGATGTGAGCAAAAACTACTCCTAAAACCCTATATGTTTTGCTCACATCAATTCCCCTAGACTTAAATCTTTGCTTGTCCTCAAGAAAACCTTAGTCCCATGAAATTTTAAAAAGCATTGTTCCATACTCATCATGTTAACTAGATTTATCAAGTGGTATTTTCCATCAAAGAAAAATAGATATGTTCTAAAGGTTCACTAAGTTAGCTTCTCGTGCACATGCTAAGATAATATTCTTAAGGGATACATCGTTCCACGGTAAGTTAAGTCATCATATTATAGCTTTCCTAAGGTTTCTGACTTTTAGGCACTAGTCTATCCTACGCGAGGGTCGTTCCCTAGATCTAGCATAAAGTCTCAAAGGCATGCTCGATATTGAGAGAAATTGGTAGGTGTTTCCCCAGTAACCTAACTCGGTCTCAAAGGGGCACCTAGCCATTTCCACCCACGACAAACTATTTTTTTCTTGTGAATAGAACTTTCGTTCTTCTCATACTCATGGGTGATTTTCATTTTTCCAAATGGGCGTACATAATCTGAGCATCTCCAGTAACTAAAATACTAAATCTAGAGTCTCCTATGGATTCCAAGGTACTAGACTATTGGGATGAATCATAACTAGGTATATAATAGATTCTCCCTTTAGAAATATTTGTCGAGTGAAAGTGTAAAAATAAAAGCTAACCAGTGCAAGTCTAGAACATTCATTAGAGCAATTAAATACCATGAGATAAATGAAGTTAAGCTACTTACGGAGATAATTCATGAAAAATCTTAAAAATGTTACTGAGGTAGCTTAAAGAAAGCAAAAACGAAGTGTTGAAAGAAACTAGACACTCTATGCTTGAACAAATGAATGCCAACTAAGACTAAAATGCAAATATCAAGAAAGAAAGTACTACTAGAAACAAAACATATCAAAACTTGGGGTCCCCCCTAGACATTTATGAAACAATACCTCTAATACAGTGGCTGAGGTGGGAAGTCCAGCAGTCTCAGCATGTCAAGCTCCTGAGAAAACCTAGTGCTCAGCTATTGATGCCACATGTACATGTGGTCGATCTGAGAACTGGTAGATGCAATGATTATTGTGTGCTCCTCCTCCGGGGCCCACTGTGCCTGTTGGGTACGCAAGTGTTGTCGAACCTCCTGGCGATATGCAGCCTCCTTTTGGAAATACATATGGGTTTCGTAGTAGAACTCCTTGGCACGTTGGAAGTGCTCCCGTAAGCCGTAAAATTTTTCATGCGTATAAGTGCTCTGCTCCTCCCTTTGCTACCTCTGCGCCTGTTGCTCGGTGTATATGTCATCGAGGCACGATTGGAACTCTGAAAAGTCATAGGCAGATGTACCTGTATCCTGCTCAAAAGTAGGAAAAGATTGTGGTGTAGGTGCAAGCTCCCGTCGTGGACTAGGTGGACTCAAAACAATTTTTGCTTATACCTAGCAAGTTCTTTCTAATCCTCAACTATTTGGAAAAACATAAGTGACCATAAATCAAAGTCTAAATTATACACATGAATGCAATAAATTCATAAACATATATAAAACTAAACTTGGGTTGCCTCCCAAGAAGCGCTTGTTTAAGGTCTCTAGCTCGACCGTACCGCTATACTTCAGCTTAGCTCAAATGGTCAAAGGAGATCTTTCATCCTCCCCTTCTTGATGCATTTGAATCTTGCTCGTGGGGGAGTAAGATATTTGCTCACTTTACGCCTCCTGCCTTTTGGTCCCTTATCACTATATCTCTTAAATCTTGCTCATGGAGGGGTAAGATATTTATTAGCTGCCTTCCTTGGTTCAAGATTTAGCATGCTTATCTTCAAAGAATTATCAGGAGTTTGATCATAATATTCCATTTTGTCCAAATGTTGTAAATAACGAAACTCACCATCGACTTCCTCACCAAAAGATTGATCAGTTGATTCTATTATGTCAAATGAAATTTTATTATTACCAATCACTAAAAGGGCTTCATTATTGGCAACTAAAGTTTCGGGGAGTGTTAAGGCAGGCTTCTTTGGGTCCTCGAGGTTATGAGGTATATTGGTTGAAGCAAT
Organism: Wurfbainia villosa; assembly: GCA_025175895.1. Lineage (NCBI taxonomy): Eukaryota > Viridiplantae > Streptophyta > Magnoliopsida > Zingiberales > Zingiberaceae > Wurfbainia > Wurfbainia villosa. The sequence continues at coordinate 119,789,961 of CM045989.1, read as the reverse complement.
TCACTCCTCGATTAAAGTATCAATTATATAATCCTCAAGTTCTCCTTCAAGTGGTGATTGAATGGATTGTCCTTCTTCACTTCCTATGTCATCTACGTCTTTCTCATCCATTCGTTCAAAGTGAGTCTCCACCATATTAGGTGTAATCCAGTCATAAAAGCCACCTTCTAGTCATTTGGTTTCTTCTTTTGCTAGATTTTGTTGCATAAACTCCATGAATTATCGACTATGCTCCTTGCATTCCCTAGTAAAATTATCTAGTAGGGCTTCTAAGTGGGGACTTGGTTCTGAATAAAATTCACATAGTGATTCATAACTCTCGTTCTCATTTGGGAAACAATATTGAGTCTCTGTCTACAAATGTCACCGCTAGAATTCAGTGTTTTTCGCTTGTTGCGTTTGAATGAAATTTTCCATCATCTACTCTAGTCAGGATTTAGGCAGACAATACTGAGGGTTTTGTTGGCATGCTCGGAGGCTCGTTGGCTCCCATGTCCCCGGATTAAAATTTTCACTAATGAAAACTAATCCGGATGGGATGAGTTTCCTAAGCTCAACCAATTTGTCATCGTGCTAACGACTCGAGCAATCACTTGAACAAACTAGTTGTTCAAGCAACAAAACTCTTCTAGTCGGTTAGCCGCAGAATAGACGACGGACGGATCGCCGATTTTTGTGTTTATCTTCGGGGTCCATGATTATACAAATACATATGGATGTAGACATGTATAATCAACACATACAAACATATTAATAAGAACATGCAAAGATCAATAATAAAACTTGTAAAACTTTTATACCTCTCGATCTTCTATCGTATGTCCTAACCTCCTTGTAGACTTCGTGTGGGCGAAGATCCTCTACAAGTTGAAGCTTCCTAGATCTTCTTCAATCGAAAGAAAGAAGAACTCTTCTTCCCTTCTTGCTTGAGCCAACCACCAAGCCACAAAGGCTTGATGCCGTCGGCCCCAAGAAAAGAGAGAACAAGATGGCCAACCAAGGAACCAAACAAGGGAACAATCCCTAGCTCCTTTGTGCCACCGGCCAAGAGGAAAAGAAGAGGAGAAGAGGAATAGGTTGAGCGCCGACCAAGGTAGAGGGAAAAGAGATAGGTGCCGGCAACACCCTAGGAAGAAGAAGAGCACATCTCCTATAGTTGCCGCCCACCTTACCTTCCAAACCCTAGCCGCCCAACCAAACCCTAATCTCTTTAGGGTTTCCTCCTTAGGGTTTCTTGCCGCCCAAGCTTATGATAGGCAAAACCCTAATCTCCAAAACCAACCAACTTACTCTTGCCGCCCACCTTAAGCACCCTTTTTATAGAGTTGGGCTTAAGCCTTTTTTTAATCTCCACCGTTGGTTCTAGGGATTTAATCTCAATCGTCGGATCTAGAGATTTAATCTCAACCGTCGGATCTAGAGATTTAATCTCAACTGTCGGATCTAGGGATTTAATCTTAACCGTTGGATCTAGAGATTTAATCTCAACCGTCGGATCTAGAGATTTAATCTCCACCGTCGGATCTAGGGATTTAATCTCAACCGTCGGATCTAGAGATTTAATCTCAATCGTCGGATCTAGAGATTTAATCTCCACCGTCGGATCTCGGGATTTGTTTTCCATCATTGGATCTAGGCTTCATGAGGTTTATATTAGGCTACGATAGGGACCATGAGGAGGAGTTAGATCTTGGCCACCCGATGGATCGGAACCACACAAACTTGATCCATCAATGATGTTCCATTCCACTAGAGGATCATCATTGAATTACCTCACCAACCCCCATAAATTAATATGGGCTCCATACATTATTTGTACATCCATCTCCCCGTGTTTAAGATATCGAATGTCCGTCAATTAATTGATTTGCTGACCATCAATCAATTAACATCTAACTCCTCGAGTAGTACCACTCAACCTTATCATTATGTTGACTAAGTCAACCTGCAGGGTTTACATGATGAACCTTATGAGCTCCTCAAGGGGACATCATCAACCTAATATATAGGACACGGTTTCCTCCTATAATCAACGGCACACCATGTAAATAATATCATTTCCCAACTTATCGGGCATATTGATTTAATCCATATAAATCTCACCCTTTGGTAAATCAAAGAAATAAATACTAAGTACATGTGCCCGCTATTATATCGGGATTAAGAGCATGTACAACATAATATCTGAGGTCCGATTCAATTATGTAGTCAGCAATAAATTGAATCACCTCTATGTCGGTCCTGCTCAATACACCTAAGTGTACTAGTGTAACTCTATGTTCAAGACAAAACAATACCAAGCTACACTACAACCATGTCAATGGTTTGTCCAAAACCATCTTGGTTGTGAGCCTCTACTTATATTCTACAAGGGACTGATAACATGATCTTCTGTGCCACACCAAGCACCATGTTATCTACAATGTAAAATATTAGACAATATGCACACATATAATAAATATAAAGTGCAAACAATGATCATGTGATTCTTATTTCAAAGTAAAAATGTTCATACAAAAGAGCTAGACTTTCAATATACATTCCAACAGGTTTAAGTAGCCAAGGTCATAACTATATGAATAGGAATCATTTTGTGGCCATTGGTTGTAATCGTAGGTGAAATCTTCTTATTCAAATTGCGAAGGTTCAAATATATCAGGACAATCATTAATGGTGTGCCATGTTTCACCACAATGCTCACAATAAATGTTACCAAAACTCACAGGCTTAAATTGACCATGATCATGAGTGTAAGCATGCATCATTATATATAGGAAATTATAGATAAGGAAAGAATAGCAGTGCTTTGGAAAGATACTAAAAAAATAAACTTCTAGAAATTACTAAAGCTAGAAGAAAACTAAAATCTAAATTATTACTAAATTAAACTTGAAAGTAATAAAGACCAGGAAAAATAAATCTAAACTAAGTCCGATCCAAACTATCCACTTTCGATTCAATATCGAATCAATAGTCCCCGGCAACGGCGCCAAAAACATTATGCACGCGAATGCGACCTTAAATCTTACAACGGGGACCTTCAAGGACTCGAAGCGTGCGCTCGCACTCAACACCCGCAAGTGCACAGATGTCGTCAAGTAATAAATAGATTATCGATCCCATAGAGACTGAGATTCGAGTATCGATTGTTCAGTGGATGTTGTTGTTCAGAGATAAATTCTAAGGGTTGTGGTTGTGTGACTGACGTGTTAGTGAAAGCCCTAGAGCCAATCATGTGATGATTGTTGTATGGACTTTATTGTATCATATTCCTATTTATAAAGGCATGGTTATTATATTTACTTGTATTGGTGCCAAATAACTAAATATAATAATGTCCTTGAGTAGTAGGTTCTTATCTATATCAATCGATTGGTTGAATCGATAATGAGATGATATAGAGAACACTACTCTTAATCATTCCTAGTCGAGTATTAACATTGGGACAATGTTAATGCGTAGAGACTAGCATGTAGGTCAACAAGATGACTTGATCTCACAAGTCATGGATATGAGATATCAAGTCGACACATGGGTATGCATCGAGAATGTATACTTGAATGACCCGCCATGAGAAAGTATCATGGATCGTTATATGAGTGTCATATACTTTCTCATGTGGCTATTAGTATGACTATTAGTCCTTAGACCTGAAGTCACCATGGTTCCCTACATAAGGAGTTGCATACTGGCCAAACGCCACCCGTAAATGGGTGGACTATAAAGGCGACATCGGGTATGTAACAAATTATGCGGAGGGATGTGAGTGATGTAGATGGGATCTATCCCTCCTATATGACGGGGGTGACATCGATATTCTTGATAGAGTGAGACCACGAAGTGCATGGCCATGCCCAAATGAGTCAATATGAGATATTGAGCTCATTTGATTAGAGTGAGTCTACTTAGAGTTCAAGATTTAGATTGTACCGAGGATGACACGGTCTATGCCTCGATTGGTCAATCTAGATGTCAAGGATAGAGGGACATTGTCACATATTGTGAGAGTCACAATTAGTAGTCACAAAGGTGATGTTGGAGCTCAACATTCTTGTAACTTGGGTAGCAATGATGTGTTGCTAGATACCGCTCATTGCTTATGTTCCTAAATCGGTTTAGGGACATTGCCAACGTTACAAGAACCTATAGGGTCACACACATAAGAGCAATTAGATGGAGATTAGGTTCATATGATGAACCATGAGGATTAGGTTCATGGGATGAACCAAATTGGATTAAGAGTAATCCAAATTAGACTAATTGAGTTAGACTCAAGTTGATTCAAGTGTTGAATGAGTCTAATTGAGATTTGATTCATCAAATCAATTTAAATTAATGAATAAAGATTCATTAAATTAAATTGACTTGAATCAAGTGGTTAGATTTGATCAACCATGGGAGATTAGAGGTCAAGTTTGACTTGACTTGAGAGGGAAGATGAAAGGTCAAGTTTGACTTGACCAAATGCCATGTCATGGTGGTGACTTGGCATGGGCCAATGATGATGCTCCACATCATCATTGACTTTGTCAATTGATGCCACATCATGAGGGAGATCAAGGGTCATGGGAGTTACATGCATGCATGTAACCTCCATGAAGTGCCGCCACTCCATTAGATGGGGTATTGATTTTTGGTGGCTAATTGACTTCATCTTCAACCTTGGAACTTTTCCTCTCAAGCTCTCTCCCTCTCCTTCCTCATCTTGCCGAGACACCTTAGGAGTGCTAGCACACTCAAGTGTGTTTTTCTTCCACCTATTGCTTGTGTGGATACCATAGAGGAGTGTGCACTTGACACTCTCGAGTTCCATGACTTTGGACGAGCGGGATTTGCGAAGGGCATCGATCGAGGGTAACGCTCTTATCTCTTAGATATAAGGTAGATCTAGGGTTTTTATACAAGCACATACATGTTTTGTTTTATCTTCAGACGGATCCGCGGGTCGGGCTTCCGAGGTTTCGCAACGCAAAAGCGGTTTTGGGCTCTAAAAAACCCAACAAAGGGTATCGAGCCACGCAGAAGCATGTATGTGTTTCATTTTGTTGTTTTTATATTAGATATAAAAATTACAGATTTATATGTTTCTGTAAATTTTCTTATTTTATAGAATTTTTGGGTATTTTTCTCAGAGAGTTAAGCAACGAGTGTTGGGACACTCGTAGGCTTCAACCGTCGAGAAAACTCTCGAATCGTGAGTTCTCACTTTAGGTTTTGGGACAGCGACTTAAGTCGCTGTAAGATCATTGTAGGGACACTCGCGAAGTTTATTTTATGCAGTAGGGCGCTGCCCCTATCCCCGAAAGGGGCCATGTCCCGCGATCGCAAACCGCTTAGCGGACCGTTCTGAGAGTTGACTCATAAATTCGAAATAAATTAAGAAAAATTATAGAAATTTCTGTAAAATACATAATTTAGAATTATGTATAATTCTGTGATTGTCATGGCCCAATAACCCAATTGGATTGGATTAAGTGTGTTGTAATTCATAATACGGCTGCGCTGCTTTGTGGTCAGGCGTGTTGTAAAGTGTTTCATGACACTGCGGCCGCACCTATTATTTTAATATTCTAGTTATAAATAGTTTTAGACTCGAATGTAACTCGAGTTTGCATTTGTAATGTACAAAAATGGAGGTGGAAAGTCCACTTGAAGACGAGCTACGAGAAGGGTGACGACGACACATGGCGGTCAAAGGAAGCGCTGAGAAGCCGCTTAGCCTTAGTTGATCGTCCGATCTTCTCATTGGCTTGAGAAGATCGTAGTAGGGACATGACTATAACACATTTAATGATATATATATATGTTGATATATATATATGTATATTTAATTGATTTTGCTTGTATGTATGTGATGCATGCTAGTAGAAACATGTTTGTATGTATATGATGCATGCTAGGTTAATTTTCTTGTATGTATATGATGCATGCTAGAATAATTAATGTATGTATATGATGAATGCTAATATAGGATAATAAAGGCCTAAATGCGTATAAGATACACATTACGATTAGATTAGATCATAATCGAATCAACTCGAAAATGCCTACCGAGCCTTGATACCCATCACTACCTCGATCATTTGTTGTTGCTGAATCCGCCAAAGCAGAGCAACGATATTATCTTGGTAGGGTGCGGAGGGACAATCTTGGTCCCGCCTATCACACTTAGGTTAGAGTAAGCTCAATTAGATTGAGCAAAACTAGTTAACTCAATTGGATCGAGTAGAACTATAGGCATATTCCAATCGTTGGAAAGATAGGTTAAGATCGCATTTACACTAAATCTTGGGCGATTTAGCCAAAGCTAACTCAAGGTCTTTTGTAAATGTGGGTCTTAATCCTATAAACAAGAGTTGCATAGAGATGTAATCAGTAATGTGTTACCCACCGATCGTACTAAGTCTTGGGCGATTTAGCCAAAGCTAACTCAAGGCTTAGTATGATGTGGATCTTGTCCCGCAAGAATTATAGCTAGTTTGTATGAATCTAGTAAAAGTGGTTTGACCACATCCATAACTCGATTCTACAAAATTCCTATAATTTAGTGGGAGCATCATTTGATTAAAGGCCTAATTAAATGATAAAAGGAATATGATATTAATCCTCTGCATTGTATGTTGTAGATTACTATGTCAACAAACACGAACACTCTCTCTCTGCGATCTGTCCTTGAGAAGGACAAGCTCAATGGAGCAAATTTCCGGATCGCACAGAACCCGAGAATTGTTCTCACCCAAGAAAGGAAGTCAGACGCCCCGAGCCCCATTCCGGAGGCACCTCCGCCAATGCCTCACGAGTGACAAAGATGCTTACAAGAAGCATCAAGATGATGCATTAGATGTGTCATGTCTAATGCTGCGACCATGAACTCGAGCTTGAAGCAAACACGAGTTCATGAATGCTTATGATATGGTTGGACATCTTCACAACTATATCAAGGACAAGCTAGGCATGAGAGATATGAAGTCTCTAAGGCATTATTTGGGTCCAAAATGCAAGACGGGACTCAGTAGGTACATATGTACTCAAAATGATTGGGTACGAGAAAACCCGCAAAGGCCGGGATTCCCACTTGGCCAAGAGTTGGCCACGACCTAATCTTGCAATCTTTGCCAAGAGCCTTCGATCAATTTGTCATGAATTATAACATGAATGAAATTGATAAGCCATTACTGAAATGCTCAAAGATGTTGAGAACTGCTGAGCTTAACCTTGAGAAGGGTAAATCTGACACCATTTTGATGGTGCAGAAGAAGAAAGGCAAGGGCAAGCCTAAAGGTAAGGGAAAGTCCCAAGCCAAGGGCAAAGGCAAAGAACTTAAACCCAAAGGAGGGGTAGCCAAGGAAGGCTTGCTTCTCGCAAGGAAGGTGACACCGAAGCGAATCGCAAGGCATACTCGAAGATCTTAAGAAGAAGAGAAGTGAGACTTCTACTGTATAAATGTTATAGAAGTCAATCTATCTATTTCTTCATCATGGGTATTAGATACCGGATGTGCATCTCACATTTGTACCAATGTGCAGGGGCTGAGAAATAGCAAGGCATTGACAAAGGGCGAGGTGGACCTACGAGTAGGCAATGGAGCAAGGGTTGCTGCTGTCGCTGTAGGAACTTATGATCTATCTCTGCCCTCTGGGCTTGTACTAGAATTAGAAGAATGTTGTTATGTGCCTGCTTTAACTAAGAACATCATTTCAGTTTCTTGTTTGGACAAGAAAGGGTTTTCATTTATAATAAAGAACAAATGTTGTTCAGTTTATTTAAATGATATGTTCTATTGTAGTGCACCTCTAATGAACGGACTCTACTTTCTAGACTTAGAGAGCCCTATCTATAACATAAGTACCAAGAGGTTCAAATCAAATGAGTTGAACCAAACCTATCTCTGGCATTGTCGCTTAGGTCACATAAATGAGAGTCGCTTATCTCAGCTCCATAAGGATGGGCTGCTAGACTCATTTGATTTTGAATCATATGAGACATGCGAGTCTTGCCTTTTAGGCAAGATGACCAAGACTCCCTTTAGTGGACATAGCGAAAGAGCAACAGATTTGTTAGGACTTATACATAGTGATGTATGTGGTCCTTTCAATGTTGCTGCTAGAGGTGGTTACAGGTACTTCATTACATTTACTGATGACTTCAGTAGATATGGTTATGTGTATCTTATGACACATAAATCTGAATCCTTTGAAAAGTTCAAAGAATTCAAGAATGAAGTACAAAACCAGCTTGGCAAGAGTATTAAGATACTTCGATCAGATCGAGGTGGTGAATACCTTAGCCATGAGTTTCGTGACTATCTAGCTGAGTGTGGGATTCTATCCCAACTCACTCCTCCTGGAACACCACAGTGGAATGGTGTATCCGAAAGGAGGAATCGTACCCTATTGGATATGGTACGATCTATGATGAGTCACACAGATCTTCCTATATCCTTTTGGGGATATGCTCTGGACACAGCAGCCTTTACCCTTAACCGTGTACCATCCAAGGCTGTGGTAAAGACACCATATACGATATGGACAGGGAAAAATCCCAAGATGTCTTTTATGAGGATTTGGGGTTGTGAGGCTTACGTTCGACGTCAAGTCTCAGACAAACTGGGACCCAAATCCGATAGGTGCTATTTTGTTGGATATCCCAAGTCTACAAAGGATATTACTTTACATTCCCACCAAAGACAAAAGTGTTTGTGGCAAAGACTGGATTTTTCTAGAAAGGGATTTTGTTTCTAGAAAAACTAGTGGGAGTACCTTCGATCTTGAAGAAATTCAAGATAAGGACCATAGCACTGAGGCCTTGATGGAGGTTGAACAGGAACCACAAAGTGTTGTGGGTGAAGAGGTTGTTGCACAAAGAGTTGTGGAACAACCACCTGTTCAAGTAGACCTACCTCTTCGCAGTCCGATAGGTACGCCGTCACCGAGAGATACTCATTTCTCTTGTCTCGACCATGATGACGTTATGCTCATTGAGAATGAGCCTACCTCCCATCAGAAGCCGTGATGAGCCCAGATTCGAGAAATGGCTAGACGCCATGAGATCCGAGATGGAATCCATGTACACTAACCAAGTATGGACTTTGGTTGATCCACCAAGGGGTCAAACCCATTGGGTGTAAGTGGGTCTTTAGGAGAAAGACTCCATGGATGGACTTACGATACCTATAAGGGCCGATTGGTGGCTAAAGGTTTCAAGCAAATTCATGGTATTGACTATGATGAAACCTTTTCTCCAAAGGGCGATGTTTAAGTCCATTCGGATCTTGCTTGTTATTGCAAAGATACCACGATTATGAGATCTGGCGATGGATGTCAAAACCGCGTTCGAATGGAAACTTACTCGAGGATGTGTACATGACACAACCCGAGGGTTTTGTAGATCCACAAAGATATCGGGAAGGTATGCAAGCCGCAAAGGTCCATTTATGGGCTAAAGCAAGCTTCTGAGCCGGAATCTTCGATTCGATGATGCGATCAAACAATTTGGTTTCATCAAGAATGAAGATGAACCTCGTGTCTACAAGAGGGTTAATGGGAACACATTTGTGTTCCTTGTATTGTATGTGGATGACATACTACTCATTGGGAATGACATCCCTTCGCTACACCGTGAAGACTTGGCCGGGACGTGCTTCTCAACGAAGGACTTAGGTGAAGCACCAGATTCTAGGCATCAAGATCTATAGAGATAGATCTAAGAGATTGCTTGGCCTAAGTCGAGTACATACATCGACACGATATTTCTTGGGCCATGCAGATTCCAAGAAAGGACTTCACCGATGTCACATGGTGTGAGTCTTTCAAGACTCAAAGTCCCTCTTCTAGAGAGGAGAGAGACCGCATGGATAAGATCCCTTACGATCCGCTATAGGATCTATCATGTACGCCATGTTGTGTACTGCCTCCGATGTCTCGTATGCTTTGAGCATGACGAGTAGATACTACCAGATCCAGTGAGCGCCATCGATAGTAAAAGAATATTCTTAAGTACTTGAGAAGGACTAAAGAATATTTCTTGATATTCGAGGCGATGAGGAGCTAGTCAGAAGGGTTACAGCGATGCCAGCCTTCCAAACCGACTGTGATGATTACAGATCGCAATGTGGTTCGTGGTTTTGCTTGAATGGTGGCGCTGTGAGTCGGAAGAGTTCAAGCAGACACGCTTGTCGATTCTACAACAAAGGCCGAGTATATCGCTGCATCTGAGGCAGCAAAGGAGGCAGTTTGGATCCGTAAGTTCATTACTGAGCTTGGGGTGGTTCCTAGCATTGCAGATCCTATAGAGCTCTATTGTGACAACAATGGAGCGATTGCACAGGCTAAGGAACCTCGCTCACACCAAATGACCAAACACATACTACGGCGCCCATCTCATTCGAGATCATCGATAGAGGAGATGTGAAGATTTGCAGAGTACCCACAGAGGCTAACATCGCAGATCCTCACCAAGGCTTCATACGAAAAAGCATGATGGTCACACTAGGTCATTGGGTATTAGATACTACGGTGATTGGCACTAGTGCTAGTGGGAGATTGTTAGTGAAAGCCCTAGAGCCAATCATGTGATGATTGTTTCATGGACTTTATTGTATCATATTCCTATTTATAAAGGCATGGTTATTATATTTACTTGTATTGGTGCCAAATAACTAAATATAATAATGTCCTTGAGTAGTAGGTTCTTATCTATATCAATCGATTGGTTGAATCGATAATGAGATGATATAGAGAACACTACTCTTAATCATTCCTAGTCAGTATTAACATTCGGGGACAATGTTAATGCGTAGAGACTAACATGTAGGTCAACAAGATGACTTGATCTCACAAGTCATGGATATGAGATATCAAGTTGACACATGGGTATGCATTGAGAATGTATACCGAATGACCCGCCATGAGAAAGTATCATGGATCGTTATATGAGTGTCATATACTTTCTCATGTGGCTATTAGTATGACTATTAGTCCTTAGACCTGAAGTCACCATGGTTCCCTACATAAGGAGTTGCATACTTTGGCTTCACAAACGTCCACCCGTAAATGGGTGGACTATAAAGGCGACATCGGGTATGTAACGAATTATGCGGAGGGATGTGAGTGATGTAGATGGGATCTATCCCTCCTATATGACGGGGTGACATCGATATTCTTGATAGAGTGAGACCACGAAGTGTATGGCCATGCCCAAATGAGTCAATATGAGATATTGAGCTCATTTGATTAGAGTGAGTCTACTTAGAGTTCAAGATTTAGATTGTACCGAGGATGACACGGTCTATGCCTCGATTGGTCAATCTAGATGTCAAGGATAGAGGGACATTGTCACATATTGTGAGAGTCACAATTAGTAGTCACAAAGGTGATGTTGGAGCTCAACATTCTTGTAACTTGGGTAGCAATGATGTGTTGCTAGATACCGCTCATAGCTTATGTTCCTAAATCGGTTTAGGGACATTGCCAACGTTACAAGAACCTATAGGGTCACACACATAAGAGCAATTAGATGGAGATTAGGTTCATATGATGAACCATGAGGATTAGGTTCATGGGATGAACCAAATTGGATTAAGAGTAATCCAAATTAGACTAATTGAGTTAGACTCAAGTTGATTCAAGTGTTGAATGAGTCTAATTGAGATTTGATTCATCAAATCAATTTAAATTAATGAATAAAGATTCATTAAATTAAATTGACTTGAGTCAAGTGGTTAGATTTGATCAACCATGGGAGATTAGAGGTCAAGTTTGACTTGACTTGAGAGGGAAGATGAAAGGTCAAGTTTGACTTGACCAAATGCCATGTCATGGTGGTAACTTGGCATGGGCGGCCAATGATGATGCTCCACATCATCATTGACTTTGTCAATTGATGCCACATCATGAGGGAGATCAAGGGTCATGGGAGTTACATGCATGCATGTAACCCCCCTCCATGAAGTGGCCGGCCACTCCATTAGATGGGGTATTGATTTTTGGTGGCTAATTGACTTCATCTTCAACCTTGGAACTTTTCCTCTCAAGCTCTCTCCCTCTCCTTCCTCATCTTGCCGAGACACCCTAGGAGTGCTAGCACACTCAAGTGTGTTTTTCTTCCACCTATTGCTTGTGTGGATACCATAGAGGAGTGTGCACTTGACACTCTCGAGTTCCGGCGGACTTTTGGACGAGCGGGATTTGCGAAGGGCATCGCATTGAGGGTAACGCTCTTATCTCTTAGATCTAAGGTAGATCTAGGGTTTTTATACAAGCACATACATGTTTTGTTTTAATACTTCTTCGCACGGATCCGTGGCCGGGGGCTTCCGAGGTTTCCGCAACGCAAAAAGCGGTTTTTGCGGCTCGGAAAAACCCAACATGACGGTGGTCCTAAGTCAAGTATGGTGTCACACGGAGGAAGGGAAAGTTGGTTCAATGTTCAAAAGGGGATTCTAGGACTTCAGTTTCACTTGTGTGACATGGAACATGATGTTAATTAAATGTTGACTAGTTCTCTAATTATGGTCTTGCGGAAGGGACATCATACCCTTTCCCGATGAGCTTTCGCTTCTACCAGAAACTACCTATGCCTAACCAGGTTGATCCTTTCGTTAAGATAGGATAGACGGTACAAGGATGTCGGATCCTTATGAAGAGTTGGAACGTGTCCCGTTCCCTACTCCCTCATACTCTTCTACCTACAGTTACCAAAGATGAGGACAACCACTAGGTTCCTCCTTAGTTCTCCTAGATCATTGATACAAGGGTTGTCACCCCTTGTATCAGCTATGCACAATAGATAGAAAACCAAAACCCAATCTTCATAAAATCAAACAAACATAAACTGTGAATAAAAATCCATAAACAGAATTAACATTCGAACTAGCATGTTCTACGTTACACTAGTTACTCCCTAATCCTGCAATCCAAGATTCTACTCCATAGATGGAAAAGAAAGGAAACAATGTAGGGGATTGATCGGTGTAGATGTGGTCGGCTAGAGGGGGGTGAATAGCCCTCTTTCGTTCGATGACGTAATTTGCTTGTCTACACAATCATTAGCGCAAGCGGAATACTAATAAACAAGCAAACAAAACAATAAATGCAAAGATAAACAATGCTAACACAATATGTAACGTGGTTCACGATTACGCCGCTAATCCACGGTCCCCGATTCGTCCAAGGTGAATCACTCCTTTGCCAAATCCACTAGATCTCTCCTTTGCACAAAGCTAGGTGGAGGTAACCTCTTTTACACAAGGATCACTCTTCTACAATAGAATGAAGATTAGCAAAAGTAGAAGAGTGGAAAATGTTTAGGGCACTTTGGGAGCTGTTAGGAGTTCAAGCATTAGGCTCCCAAAGCCCAACACCCTCTCTTTTTATAGAGAGGGATGATTTCTTCCCATTGGTCGCCACCAGTCGACTACTGCCCTTGGTAGTCGACTGCCGCCACTATAACGGCCTCCGAACATATCGAATCTCAACTGTTGTAGTTCAATGGATCCCTTGGCAGTCAACTGATGTAACAATCAGTTGACTGCTGCCTCCATAGTCGACTGCCCAGTCGGCTACGAGAGGTTCTGTGCTCGCGACTTCCTCTGGCAGTCGACTACCATTCCATGGTAGTCGATTGCTGGGCATAAACCCATCAGTCGGATACCAGTCGAACCCCATTCGACTGGTGTCGGTAAACCTCATCCGACACTTAGTCAAATGGCCAAGTTTCACCTAAGAGCACTACCCCTTCCCGGGTTACATTCGCTCACTCTCATCCCTTGGAGTCCCTCGCCTTTGAAGTTATCTTCGTTCAGCCACGTCCCTCGGATGCGCCAAGTGCACGGCTCTACAGCGCCATCCTTCACATCTCGCCCTAAAGTCTACTTCCTCCGGCTTCACTCCAAGCTCCTTGTCCGGTGGTCCCTCGGATGCTCCAAGCGCACGGCTTCCGCAAATCCATCCTTCACCGACTCAAAGACCGAGTCATGAGATGTGAAACTCGCCAAGGCTCCATGTGTGAATTACTAAGTCCTACAAGACTCCAACACACATATCAAATCACAATAATAACCTAACTTAAACCCTTTGTCACACACATCAAAACCATATCACGGGTTGATTGCCCTAACAACCCTTTGCCATTTAATGTTAGTGATGCATGTATGGATTGAAGCAAGCATCCAGGAGTTAGAATATCCGTTTTGATGAGGCAATCAAACAATTTGATTTCTCAAAAAATCCTGAAGAGCCCTGTGTGTATAAGAAGGTCAGTGGGAGTGCGATCTTGTTCCTAATATTTTATGTCGATGACATATTAATCATAGGAAACGATATTCCTATTTTGCAAACAGTCAAAGTCTAGTTGTCCAAAATGTTTTCCATGAAAGACATGAGAGAACCAACCTATATTTTGGGGATTAAGATCTATAGAGATAGATCGAATTTGTGTTGGGTTTCCGGCACCGCGGCGTGTGTGTGTTCGATCATGTTTCGTAAACATGAACACAGCGGAAGCAATTAAAAATAATAAATCTATATTTATTACAACACACACAACACACGCATGCATATTACAACAAGTGTAGACATAACCGTAAATTAAAATTTGCAATAAAAGGAAATTAAACTACGTTATACCTTCCGTATGACGTGTAGCGGGAACGGCATCAACCGGAACGATTCTCGTAGGAATCGTCTCTATCCGTATCCACGCCGAGCTCCTCGGGATGACTTCGCCAAGCCACGAGCTTCGTCTTCGTACGGGTTACTAGCCTCGTGTTGAAGACGACGTGATCGAGAGATGATCACGATCCGAATCCAAATTCGGACCTAAAACAAGTCCTCAAGACTTGCTTCTCCGGAGAGGTATTCGTCAACCGATTGACGAATCCTTCATCCTCCACCTCAGAGGATTACCGGAGATCAAATCCCCGGTATTTTAGCCGCTGTCGGAGCACTAACCGTCGTCCAAACGACGCTCCGACGAGAGGAGAAGAAGCTGTCCAGAAAACTGGACAGCTTGGTGGAGGAGATAGGCGCCGGCCAACAAAGGAAGCCAAGTGCTTACCTTGATGCCAAACCTAAGGAGGATCGCCGGAACTCTTCCGGCAGCAGCTCGACGAAGTCGAGGAGGAAGGAAGCCACCTTTACGGACGCTGGTTGGATGAGTCGTGGGCGGCGCAACACAAGTCGGGCGGCAGCTCTTGATGTTGGGCGGCCACTAATTGGATTAGGTTTAGGGTTAGGGTTTAATCCCTATTTTATAGAGAACTAATTCTCTTAATGGTTAATGGATCATATCCATAAAGCCCGTTAACCCGCTCCATTAAGATAAGTTAAAATAAACCAAACCATGATGGTTTATTTTAAGTTAAAACGAACCGAACCAACTTTTGGTTCATTCGTTTAAAATAAACCAAACCCTTTGGTTTATTCTTATCCATTGGATTAGAACCAAACCATTTTGGTCCATCCATTATGTCTTCATAAGACACTGCCCATCCACGCTTCCATTGCGATCAAACAATTTCATGCTCGCTTATGTTTGGTCCAACCAAACATAGTTTCTCTCGTCCGAGAATCCCATTCTCAAGCTCGCTTTAAATCCTTGGATTACACTATTGTGCGTGTGACCAAATAGGTTCTCGGTTTATGTTGGCCGTCTATAATTAACCATTAATTATAGAACGATCATGAGTGGCACCTAGTAGTACATCATGATCCCCAATTAACCGAAAAGATCAACGGTTGATCCAGAACTATTTCTGAACCCTTCAGTAGCTTGAATGAATCGTGCCCCATTCCCTTCACTCATCTTATACCCACTTGGTTCAGGACATGGTCTATTGTGTCAGTCCCCACTAGGCTGACTACGTCACACCTAGCCCAAGTATCATTTCCTCGTCCTATGGATTCTAGTTACTCCACATGTATCGAAGAGTACCTTACTCTAAACATGTATTGCTTTGGCCAAAGACTTTAGTAACAATCCGACGAGAGGCCATGGGTATACATCTCCTCGCAAGGAGTGGTGAATCCTTTATAGGCTATTCAAACACCTTCGATCACTTCGACTTATACCCAATCATCCCGGGTCCACATCTCCTTAGAGATGTTTGCTTAAGATGTCAAAGCATAAGTCTCCATGATCAAGATGACTTGAATACCGCAAGTCAAAGGAACATCGCACTTAAGCCACAGTAAGAACTTCATTGACATATCTATATATGCAGAAAACCATATGAAGTCTTACGGTTGGTCACTCCAATGAACTAGTTACCATAACTAGCATCCACGATTAACTCCGGACATCACTATGTCTCCAGCCAGTGAGAATCAGCTGCTTGGATACACCAAGGAGTATACCTCGTGCTAGTCTCGACAGAATTGATGGTGTCCAAATCCATCAATTCATTGACTAGGGATAATTCCGATACATCACAATTACACATGTAGAGATACTCACTAGTTGTGATCCAATCACAAATTCTCTCATGCTGTGAATCGTATCATGGACATTCAGTAAATGAGTTTAAGATCCAATCAAATACATAAAATATGTATACTCAAATAGTGAATCTTCATTTATCATATAAATGGTTCATACATAAGGCGATTGCCTTAGGACATCTCTCATATATTACTAACAGACTCCCACTTGGCCTAATGTCAATCGCTACGGTATCCAATACCATAGTCTCTAACATGACCCTCAAACTTGCTTTGAGGTAATGCTTTAGTCAAGGGATCCGCTAAGTTCCTTTCAGTGGGAATTTTCTCGATTTGTATTTCGTTCCTACTGATGATCTCTCTGATAAGATGATAGCGGCGAAGCACATGTTTGGATCGTTGATGAGACCTTGGCTCTTTCGCCTGTGCAATTGCTCCATTGTTGTCGCAGTAGACCGGTATTGCTTCAACAATGACCGGAATCACACCAAGTTCATGAACGAACTTCTTGATCCAAACCGCTTCCTTTGCTGCTTCCGAAGCTGCAATATATTCTGCCTCAGTGGTAGAATCCGCTACAGTCTCTTGTTTGGAACTTTTCCAACTCACTGCGCCCCATTCAAGGTGAACACGATCCGCATCGAGACACGAATCATCCTTGTCTGCCGAAGCCGCATCTGATACCCAGTATCACCATGTCCCTTCTCCATATATTAGGAACACATCCTTAGTTCTTCTTAAGTACTTAAGGATCGCCTTAATAATGCCACCAATGATCCATTCTCGATCGGGATCGATGTATCTGCCGTGACACTCGTGAGCATACGATACATCGGGCCTCGACATAACATAGCATACATGATAGATCCTATTGCGATGCATAGGGAATCTTACTCATGCAAATCCTCTCGCCTTCGCGGCGGACACATAGACTTTGAAAGGTGTACCCCATGCACGATGGGTAGATAACCTTTCTTGGATTCTCGACATGCTAAACCTCTTTAGCACTCGGCCTATATATGTAGATCGCGAAATACCAAGCAACCGCTTCGATCTATCTCTATAGATCTTAATCCCAAGGATGTAGGTTGCTTCTCCCTGTGTCTTTCATGGAGAATGTCTTGGATAACCAAACCTTCATCGATCGTAAGATTGACACATCGCTTCCTATAAGTAATATGTCATCGACATACAATACTAGGAACACGATCGCACTCCCACTAACCTTCTTGTACACACAAGGTTCGCGATTTTGTGAGAAATCAAACTTTTGATCGTCTCATCAAAGCGGATATTCCACTCTGGATGCTTGCTTCAATCCATAAATGGATCGTCGCAATTTGCATACCTTGGTTTTATCAACCGATGTGAAACCCTCAGGCTGTATCATATACACGTCCTCGAGCAAGTTTCCATTAAGGAAAGCTATTTTCACATCCATCTGCCATATCTCATAATCATAATGAGCCGCTATGGCGAGCATCCGAATGGATTTAAGCATAGCTACAAAGAATAGGTTTCGTCATAATCAACACCTTGTTTTTGACGATATCCTTTCGCCACCAATCTAGCCTTATAGGTAATCACATTACCATCCATGTCGGTTTTCCTCTTGAAAACCCACTTGCACCCTATAGGCTTTATGCCTTCAGGTGGGTCAACCAAGTTCCAAACTTGGTTTTCATACATGGAATCCATTTCCACTTCATGGCATCAAGCCATTTATCCCTTTCTCGAACTTGTCAAGACTTCTTCATAATCGTAGGCTCTCATCATCAATGAGTAACACGTCGCTCGATTCACTTATGAGAAATCCATATCTCTCGTGAATGTTGCGTGTTCTACCGTGATCTACGAAGATGTGGTGTTACAAGAGGTCCACCGATTGCTCATCACTATGAGTTATCTACACAGGCTTCACTGTATCTCATCAATGTCTATTTGAGCCTCGAGCCTCAAGCTCGACACTCCCACCGCTTTCTTGCAAGAGAAACTCTTTCTCTAGAAACACAAGATGCCTTGAAACAAACACCTTTTGTTCCACAGATGATAGAATTGGTAACCCTTGTTTCCTTAGGGTATCCAATAAATAGACATTTATCGACTTAGCATCCGCTTTGTCGATACACCGCTTCACATAAGCAGGACAACCCCATATCTTCAAGTAAGATACATGAGGTTTCTTACCATTCCATATCTCATATGGAGTAGTTGAGACTACCTTGGTAGGCATTCTGTTTAACAAGTAAACAGCTGTCTGAAGTGCATAACCCCAAAAGGACTTGGGAAGAGTCGCATGATTCATCATTGACCTGACCATGTCCAACAAGGTCCGGTTACGCCTCTCAGATACACCATTATGCTGTGGTGTATAGGGCGGAGTCCATTGAGACAATATGCCATTGTCTCTTAGATAATCAAGAAACTCTTGACTTAAGTATTCACCACCTCGATCCGATCGAAGTATTTTAATACTTTTGTCATGTTGTTTCTCTACTTCATTTCTGAATTCTTTGAACCTTTCAAAGGCTTCAGACTTGTGTTTCATCAAGAACACATACCCAAACCGTGAGTGATCATCGGTGAAGGTAATGAAGTAGCTATAGCCTCCTAATGCTTGAGTTGACATAGGTCCACATACATCAGTATGTACTAAACCTAGTAACTCTCCCACTCGTTCACCTTTTCCAGTAAAAGGTAACTTAGTCATCTTGCCTTTTAAGCATGATTCGCATGTATCGTATGAATCCAATACAAACGATTCCAGAATTCCACATCGGTGTAATTCGGACATGCGTTTCTTGCTTATATGGCCAAGACGACAATGCCACATATAGGAGTCTATGTGATTATCCTTTCGAGCACGCGTGTTGCTCGCTTCGATATTGAAAATGTCACTGGATATGTCCAACGTATAAATGCCATTACTCAAAGTTCCAGTTCCATAAAGTACGCCATTCAAAGTTATATAACAACAATTGTTACTAAACGTTAAATGGAAACCATTTCTATTTAAGCAGGAAATAGAAACAATGTTCTTTATTAGAGAAGGAACATAATAGCAATTGTCCAGTTCCAAGACTAGTCCACTAGGGAGCTTCAAAGAATAAGTTCCGATGGCGCATGAAAGAACCTTTGCTCCATTGCCAACTCGCAAATTTGACTCTCTCGACAAGTCTTCTTCTATTCCTTAGCCCATGTCATTACATATATGTGAGCCACACCGAAGATCCAATACCCAAGTGTCTAAGGAAATAGAATGACAATCAATAACGAAGATACCTGAAGAGGATGGGGCATCGGATGCCTTCTTCTTCTTCATGGACTCAAGATAAATCTTGCAGTTTCTTCGCCAGTGGCCTTCCTTGCCACAGTAATGGCAAGTGCCCTTTTGCGCTGGTTCTGCCTTTTTCTTTCCTTTCTTCTGTTCTTTTGCCTTCCTCTTAGAACCTTTCTTTGAGGAATCAACTAATGAACCGCCTTTCTCATGCTCATGTAGTAAGGCTCCAGTTTCAAAGATATTGAGGAGCTCGGGAATGGTGGATTCCAATTTGTTCATCTGATAGTTCATCACAAATTGCGAGAAACTCTTGGGTAAACAATGCAGAATTAAGTCAATACTTAACTCATGATCCATCACAAAACTGAGGGTAGCTAGCCGCTCCATGCTCCCGTTCATCTTTAACACAAACTGCACTACAGATGAACCTTCTTGCATCTTCGTGGTGAAGAGGAGCCTAGAGACCTCGAACCTTACGGATCTCGCTTGCTCATCGAACAACTCATGAAGATGGAAGACCATAGTATTAGCATCCATATGCTCATGCTGCTTTTGCAGCTCAGGTACCATCGCCGCTAGCATGATACAACTCGCCAGGTCAGAATCTGCCACATGCTTCTGATAGACCAACATTTGGTCTGGAGTTGCATTGTCCTTAGGACGGTCAGGAAGAGGCTCTTCAAGGACATATGCAAGCTTTTCCGCCTTGAGAACAATTCTCAGGTTTCTAAGCCAGTCCAGGAAGTTAGGCCCAGTCAGTTTGTTCGAATCCAAAATAGTGTGCAAATTCAAAGACGTCATGATC
The DNA here is from genome assembly GCA_025175895.1 of Wurfbainia villosa. NCBI lineage: Eukaryota > Viridiplantae > Streptophyta > Magnoliopsida > Zingiberales > Zingiberaceae > Wurfbainia > Wurfbainia villosa. Next base: position 119,769,440 of record CM045989.1, on the reverse strand, counting down.
AATTTATTGACCTAGAAATACAAAATGAGCATATATGAGAAAATGATTTTTAAAATGCATCAATATACATTTATAAATCCCATTCATTTTTCGAATTTCAAAAACCCCAAAATCACTTCGAGATTGTAGGTTCATCTCCGAATGGGTTGATATCCATCATAGTTATGAATAACCTTGAGAGAGTCCAACAAGCCATTCATAGCTACGATGTAGGTATCATCTATACCGATTGCATATCACGATATGCAACTATCACAATGTGCTATCAACTAATTGAATGTTCACACATACATTGGGTTGTTAACACATTAACAAGTATGCATCTTATGCATAGCACCCAACTTCACCTCCCTTAACATCGACCTTGGAGAGAGTCCAACAAGCCGATGCTCCAGGTTAAAGCCATCCCATTAATCAAGAATAGTTTTAATATGGTTAGAGCGCATTCAACCAATTAGCCCAGCTTGGAGAGAGTCCAACAACCAAAGCTAACGATTGACCTCGACTCTTACCATATTAGTATTAAACTATTCCATGGTTTGAACATGTTCAGTTCGAGCCGGGCTTGAGAGAGTCCAACAACCCAAACAAGAAACGGAACTCGGGTTCAAACCATATTAATGGAAGGTGTAGGCTTTAATATTGTTTAAAGGTTTTTATGTCTCATCCTCTTGCATGCAAATAACTATTATCTACATGGCATGGCATACATGGCATACATCTACATGTCACGACACGCATGGCATAATGTTATGCATCTAATGCAATTACATGTCATACAATTATGTCATTGTACAATATTTCCTTATATGTCATAACTATTTATGGAAATAAAATATGTTTAAGATTTGATTCTCCAAATCAAATCATAATTAAATTAGGAAACAAATTTCCAAATCTAATCACATATTTTATTCATGGAATTATTTGATTAAGGAAAATCTATTTAGGAAACCAATTTCCTAAATCTTCAAAACTACTTATGGAAATAAAATATTTTAAAGATTTGATTTCAAATCAAATCATGATTAAATTAGGAAACAAATTTCCAGAATCTAATCAAATATTTTATTTATGGAAAATATCAATTTCCATAAATACTTCCAACTTTCCAAAAGTGGAAGATTTCATAAATACTTCTAGACTTTCCAAAATTGAAAAATTTCCATAAATACTTCTAAATTTCCAAAATTTAGAAAATTTCCAGAAATACATTATGACTATCGCAAACCAATTTTACGATTATGTCGAAACACAACCTGGCTCGATACCATCGTTGGGTTTCTGACCGCAAGGCAGGTGTGTTCGATCATGTTTCGTAAACATGAGCACAGCGGAAGCAATAAAAATAATAAATACTCCTATTTATTACAACACACACAACACACGCATGCTATTACAACAAGTGTAGACATAACCGTAAAGTAAAATTGCAATAAAAGGAAATTAAACTACGTTATACCTTCCGTATGACGTGTAGCGGGAACGACATCAACCGGAACGATCCTCGTAAGAATCGTCTCTATCCGTATCCACGCCGAGCTCCTCGGGATGACTTCGCTAAGTCACGAGCTTCGTCTTCGTACGGGTTACTAGCCTCGTGTTGAAGACGACGTGATCGAGATGATCACGATCCGAATCCAAATGACCTAAAACAAGTCCTCAAGACTTGCTTCCGAGAGGTATTCACAACCGATTGACGAATCCTTCGCCCTCCACTCAGAGGATTACCGAGATCAAATCCCGTATGTTAGCCGCTGTCGGAGCACTAACCGCCGCCCAAACGACGCCCGACGAGAAGAAGCTGTCCAGAAAACTGGACAGCTTGGTGGAGGAGACGAGGCGCAGGAGGAAGGAAGCTCACCTTGACGCGTTGAGGAGCCGGGCTGGGCGGCAAGCAGCTGGCGCAGTTACTCATAGGGTTTGGTTGCGCAACTAGGATTAGGTTTAGGATTAGGTTTAATCCCTATTTTATAGAGAACTAATTCTCTTAATGGTTAATGGATCATATCCATAAAGCCCGTTAACCCGCTCCATTAAGATAAGTTAAAATAAACCAAACCATGATGGTTTATTTTAAGTTAAAACGAACCAACCAACCTTTTGGTTCATTCGCTTAAAATAAACCAAACCCTTTGGTTTATTCTCATCCATTGGATTAGAACCAAACCATTTTGGTCCATCCATTATGTCTTCATAAGACACGCCCATCCACGCCTCCATTGCGCATCGATTTCATGCTCGCTTATGTTTGGTCCAACCAAACATAGTTTCTCCTGGCCGAGAATCCCATTCTCAAGCTCGCTTTAAATCCTTTGATTACACTCACAGCGTGACCAAATAGGTTCTCGGTTTATGTTGGCCGCCTATAATTAACCATTAATTATAGAACGATCATGAGTGGCACCTAGTAGTACATCATGATCCCCAATTAACCAAAAGATCAACGCTGATCCGTAACTATTTCTCAAACCCTTCAAGAGCTCGAATGAATCGTGCCCCATTCCCTTCACTCATCTTATACCCACTTGGTTCAGGACATGGTCTATTGTGTCAGTCCCCACTAGGCTGACTACGTCACACCTAGCCCAAGTATCATTTCCTCGTCCTACGGATTCTAGTTACTCCACATGTATCGAAGAGTACCTTACTCTAAACATATATTGCTTTGGCCAAAGACTTTAGTAACAATCCGACGAGAGGCCATGGGTATACATCTCCTCGCAAGGAGTGGTGAATCCTTTATAGGCTATTCAAACACCTTCGATCACTTCGACTTATACCCAATCATCCCCGGTCCACATCTCCTTAGAGATGTTTGCTTAAGATGTCAAAGCATAAGTCTCCATGATCAAGATGACTTGAATACCGCAAGTCAAAGGAACATCGCACTTAAGCCACAGTAAGAACTTCATTGACATATCTATATATGCAGAAAACCATATGAAGTCTTACGGTTGGTCACTCCAATGAACTAGTTACCATAACTAGCATCCACGATTAACTCCGGACATCACTATGTCTCCAGCCAGTGAGAATCAGCTGCTTGGATACACCAAGGAGTATACCTCGTGCTAGTCTCGACAGAATTGATGGTGTCCAAATCCATCAATTCATTGACTAGGGATAATTCCGATACATCACAATTACACATGTAGAGATACTCACTAGTTGTGATCCAATCACAAATTCTCTCATGCTGTGAATCGTATCGTGGACATTCAGTAAATGAGTTTAAGATCCAATCAAATACATAAAATATGTATACTCAAATAGTGAATCTTCATTTATCATATAAATGGTTCATACATAAGGCGATTGCCTTAGGACATCTCTCATATATTACTAACAATTTGTTGCTTGGTCTTTCGCAGTCTACATACATAAACAAAGTGCTAAAATAATTTTGCATTGAAAAATCCAAGAAAGGTTTCATTCCCATGAGGCATGGGATTCGCCTTTTGAAGTCTATGTGCCCGCGCACTAAAGACGAGAAGATTTGCATGAGTCAAATCCCATATGCATCAGCTATAGGATCGATCATGTATGCTATGTTATGTACGAGGCCCGATGTATCGTATTCTTTGAGCATTACGAGTATATACCAGTCGGATCCTGGTATGGACCATTGGGTGGCTGTCAAGATAATCCTTAAGTACTTGAGAAAGACTAAGGATTTGTTCTTTGTATATGGAGGAGATGATATGGTAGTGAGCGGGTATATTGATGCCAGTTTCCAGATAGATAAGGATGATTCCAAATCCTAGGCTGAATACATATTCATCTTGAATGGAAGTGCGATGAGTTGAAAAAGTTCCAAACAAGACACCATTGCTGATTCTAGGACGGAAGTAGAGTACATTGTAGCTTCTGAAGCAACAAAGGAGGCGGTATGGATCAAGAAGTTCATTACTGAACTTGGAGTAGTTTCGAGCATTGTTGAAGCATTACTGGTTTACTATGACAAAAATGGCACCATTGCACAAGCCAAAGAACCACGATCTGATTAACGATCCAAGCACGTAATTCATCGTTACCATTTGATCAGAGAGATCATAGGTAGAAGAGACGTGTAAATAGAAAAAGTTCCAATTGATAGGAATCTAGCAGATCTCTTGACAAAGCCTCTTCCCCATGAAAAGTTTGAGAGGCATTTAAAGGCCTATGGTATTAGATACGAAGGAGATTGGTTGTAGGCCAAGTGGGATTTGATGTAATTGAGAGATGTCCTAAGACAATCGCCTTAGAATTTATTAATAAAATTCACTATTTGAGTATGCATTGGTTATGTATTTGATTGGATCTTAAACTCATCTACTGAAGTCCACAATACGATACATAGCATGAAAGAAATTGTGATTGGATCACAATTAGTGGGTATTTTATCATGTGTAATCATGTAAGTATTGAAACTATCCATAGTCGATGAATTGATGAGATTGGACTGTAGGACCTTTGGTGACACGCTAGAGGGGGGGTGAATGGCACGTTCGTTCATTCGCTTGGAATTCGATCGCTTTTGTGCTTGTCTACAAAACTTGTTAATGTAGCGGAATATAGAAGTACAATATGAATACAAATACAAACTGACAAGCGCAATCAACACAAGGATATACGTGGTTCGAAACCTAGGGTTCCTACTCCACGAGGTGAGCTCAAGTGAGCTCTAGTAATGTACACACCACTAATCAAATCTCTCCTCGGTGACACACCGAAGGTGAAGAAACCTCGTACAATAGTCTTACAATAATAAGAATAAAGATACAAGCAATTACACTAAGCAAATGAATACAAGTAAAGAAAAACACTTTACACATGTGAGCTTTGAATGCTTGATTTTTGGTTGCTTTTGGAATGCCTTGAAGGTCTGGAATTCACAGCAATTCCCCTTCAAATTCCTCAAGAAACGCTAGTAAAAATCCTCCTCTTCATGCTCCTTATAAAGTTGCAACTCAGATTGATTTTCACCTAGCAGTCGACTTCCATAAGGTACCAGTCGGCTGCCCCTGTAGTTGTTGTCTCACAATGGCTCAATCCACGCTGGAAAAATTCCAACAGATACACTAGCAGTCAACTGCCCTTATCAACAATCGACTGATCAGTCGACTATCGAAGCTTCCATGCTCATGTCCACCTTGAGCGCGATCATCGACTATTAAACCCTAGCGATCATTCTGGACCATAAAATAGCGATCAAGCATCGATCGACTCTACTGATGCTTGTAACCCTAGTCGACTGATCCAAGTTAACTAGGCTGCCAAGTGTCAAATATTTGGCTAGTCGACTGATCCATAACCCCAGTCGACTGACACACCTCAAATATGAGGTTTACCTCAAGTATGATCCCTTCATACATGATAGACCACCCTTAGCCTAGACCTAAGCCTTCTGGCCACCTCCATCATCCTTGCACCTATTGGATCCCACCAAGTAATCTATGACTTGTTCATCCATACACTAGCCTTTAGGTACTTCCATCGGCTATTATCATGCTTACCGGGTCTACACCGCCAAGGCACATTTGGGCTTACACTTCCAAGATACACACTTGGACTTTATGCCGCCAAATATTGGACTTATGCTGCCAAAACTATCGCTTGGACTTTACGCCGCCAATATGACACCCTTGGACTTTCCCTTGCCAACTCCATGTTGGACTTTCCAATTGCCAAGACCCATGCTTGGACTTTCCATTGCCAAGTACCCATGGCTTGGACTTTCCAATTGCCAAGTACCCATGACTTAGACTTTACCATTGTCAATACACATGCTTGGACTTTCCATGCCAAGTACTCAAGACTTGGACTTTCCATGTCAAGTACACAAGACTTGGACTTTCCATGCTAAGTGTCCCACTTGGACTTATCCATCATATGGTCAATCCCCTGTCAACCATATAGTCAACCCATTGTAAAACAATAGTCAACCCATTATCAAACATCAAAATACTACTCGAGTCAAACTCGAGTCCGGTCAATCGTGACCTAGGTCGATTGCACCAACATGGACATCACTAATTCTATGAGACTAGCACATTTTATGCTCCTTGGTTCATCCAAGCATTTGGTACTCACTGAATGAAAACATAGGGATGTAGAGAGTGAACATGTGGATGCTAGTTAAGGTAACTAGTTCATTGGAGTGACCTACTATGAGACTTCATATGGTTTTAATGTCGTTAAAGATCTCATTGCGGCTCAATTTTGAGATTACTTAGACTTGAGGTATTCAAGTTATCTTGGTCATGACGCCTTATACTTTGACTTCTTCGCAGCCATCTTCATAGAAGGTGTAACTCCAGGTTGATTGGGGTATAAGTCAAAATTGAAAGGACCAGTAGTACACAAGAGGGGGGTGATTACTTTTTAAAAATGTTTAGAGACGACGCAGCGGAAATACAATTTAAGATCTCAGTTATAAGTAAAACATGGAAATCACTAGTAAATGAATGTAGCCGAAGTTTGAGCACAACCACGAAAATCACGAAGAACTCAACACAAGACAAATAAAGAAAACAACGTAGACATAGTCGATTTTTTACTCGGTTCACAGCACTCTCCTAGAGCTACTAGTCCAAGGCCTACCACTTTCTTTTCTCCTTTTTGAAGACACGCTTCAAGGGTGGATAAAACCTCTTAAAAATATTTATAGATTATAGATTGTAGATATTGAAAATAAGCACAGAGTTCTAAATTACAAGCAATCAAATAGACTGTAAGAAATAGAGTTTGACAGTTTAAAATGATACCAGCCTTCGTTCTCGTCATGATCACACGAACCAGTGTTCAGGAAGAAGACGGTGCAACTTTTCAGATGTCGGATGCAAGCAGAGGATGCAGTAACTTTGACCATGTGAAAAACTTGCAAGAGCCGAGCCAAATTTGCCAAGAACACAGGAAGAAGATATAGCTTTTCTTTTGAATGGAATGTGCAGAGACTGTTCCCCCTTCTTGTAGTCGTTGCTTGAAGCTGTTGCAGCGGAAGAAGATGAATGCAAAGTAGTAACAAGAAGAAGGCTCGAAGGAAGCAGAAAGCACGAAGTTGTTCTTTGGAGGAAGAAGACGCACGAGCCAGATCTTTGTTTTTCTGCGTGAGCGATAATAAAAACCTCGATCCTTCATCCGATATCTTTTCTCGATCGCACACCTAACCCTTAAGCTCGGATCACTTTCAAACCTTTAGCGAAAACCATTCCTAATCATAGGATTTTGATAGCCATTTGAAAATTACTGATAGAAATCATTCACATGTCAAAACAGAAGGTTTTCTCACCGGAATCGCGACTCTACTTCCCATCAGTCGAGGCGACAGTCGGGCGCACCTTGCGTCTGTGTGATTTTTCCGAAGGCCAGTCGAGGAGCTGGCTTAACTGCTCATGTTAAATGCCGAGACTTCCTCTACTGTAGTCGAGGTGCCAGTTGAAGCTCCCTTGCTTCTGTTCGATGCTGCCAACGATCAATTGAGGCACCGGGTGGAGCTCCCTTGCTTCTACTTGATACTGCCAATGATCAGTCGAGGCACTGGCTCGACTGCTCCAGTCGAAGCACCAGTCGAGCGTGGCTTTCTTCTATCTGCTTCAGCTCACAATCAATCGAGGCGCTGCCTCGACTGCCTCAGTCGAAGAGTCGGTCGAGGTGCCAACTCGACTACCACTTGTCCTGCAACAATCCCATTAGCTGCTACATGCGTTCAGTCGAGGTAGTGCCTTGACTGCTCCTGGCTGTCGGCAAATTCTTCGACTGATGAATGCAGTAAGGGCAATAGTTGAGGTGTCAACTCATTATTGTCCTTATGACACATTGTTTCTGTCAACTCTAAGACTGAAACACGTCTAGTAAAGACTCTACCCAGAGACCCTTTACCTGCCAAGACTCCGGCCTCCAGCCATTCTTGGACTTTTCACCTTGCCGCTTCCACAAGGAATTTCTACCTGCCAAGGAATTTCCCTTCTTAGACTTTTCACCAAGGTTCCACCCTTGGATTTCTCATTTGCCAAGGAATTACCCATCTTGGACTTTTTACCAAGGTTCCACCCTTGGATTTCTCCAGTCCCCTAGACCTTGTTTACTTAAACCTTTATTTACTTAAACGTTTGTCAAACACCAAAATATAACTTAGAGCATCAGCTCCAACAGTCTCCCCCTTTTTGATATTTGACAATTCGTTTAAGTTTAGGTAACCCTTTTTAGGTTTAAGTTACAATCAAAACTTATATGTGAGCTCATGAGAAACAAGTAACAATAACAATGTAATAGTGATATAAATGATAAGGGGATGAATGATAACCTAAACTATAAACATATTCTCCTCCCCCTTTGGCAAAAACCTAAAAGGGATCATATGATTATTGAAAGTATAAGGAATACAATAACCCAGAAAGGATTAAAGTATCCTCCCCCTGAATCCTTACTCCCAGTTATCCATTGTACCAACAATGAATATCAACAAAATGTAATGAAAGCAAACTGTAATGAATTTCAGTAAAAATTTTGATAGAGTTTCCCCTTAAAATGGTTGTGATAAAACATGTCATAATACTTATAAACAACAAGAAACATCATATCAAAATCACATTGATCAATAAGCACCAAATTTTAACACAAACAATTAAACAAAACCATAATCATATGTATTTTTTTTTAAAAGAAACTACACACAGAAATGCCAATATCCAGCTGACACACAAAATGTCATTTTTATACTGTGTTCATTTTACAAAGTCTTTAAGTCTTCGACACCATCCAAGATTCTAAAATTCAGATATTTACAATTCACTGGCGGAAGAATTATCAGAACTACATGGTTGGTGATGAGGGACCTGACGAATCAATCGTCAGAGAGCATAGGAGTCTGAGTATCTCAATCTGCTGATCTAGAAGTTTCATTTGTCGGGTTGAGACTTCCAAGAAATGTGTATCAATCATCATCTCAAGATCCAAGAGTCGTGTGCCCACCGTCTCAACGAACTCAACATAATCACGGCGTAGACTGTCTAGTTGCTCAGACACAGATGCATAGGGCTCGTCAGCTAGAGCCAGACGTTCTTCTTCTTCTTCCTCTTGTGTGCCCATATCCCATCTCTCTCCTGCCTGGTGCCCATCGGCCCACACAACAGTCTTTTTGCCTTGAGCCATATTGGCCAAGGCAAAGTTTCTCCATTTGATGAAATCAAATTCTGTCATCTTCACGACCTTGCCCTTGCTAGTGTTCATGCCTATGGACTCTAACCAAGATGTGATGATATGTCCAAAGGCATGTAAATTTTCTTTTGGACTAGAACTGTGAAGTAGACAATGTAGAGAAACATATTCAATGCAATGTTGAAATCTAGGTGGTTCTTGAGGAAATGGAGGGCTAGTAAATGATGCGATCTCACCTTAGCTTGCCCCCTCGTGACTATCGGATGAATGCAACCTACAATGACCTTATATAGGACATTGTTGGGGGCAGCTAATGCCATGGCTGGAGCAAGGTTGACACCAAGTTATCGTGGTCTCCTAAATAATTGTTCATGAATGTCATTGAGAGAGTAACCTTCAATAGGTTCTTGGATGCTTGGATAGAATTCAAGAGTTGATGTTGACTCTCTACACCCTAAAAAGGCCCTAAGAACATTAGGAGTGAAGGAGATATCTCTCCTAGCTACCCTACTCCTGTAAATGAGTCGATCCCCTGTAGGTTGTAGATTATTGTAAAACTCAGAAACTAAGTCTACATTAACGTCGTGATCGTAGTAGACTAGTTTACTAAGTTGATAATAATCAATGACACCTATTACTTCAGGAGCAAACTCCTTGAAAAAATCTCTCTAAAGAGCGAGTAGGCATCATCTGAAACTTATAGTTCATGAATGTATGTTGATGTAATTCGGAAGGAAATCAGGGATCCGTAGAGGGGTTCTCCCTAGATGTTTCCTTCCTACTGACCTCGTAATGTTTTTATTTTTGTCTAGAGATGCAAACATTAGGTCAAAAATGTAGAATGAATGCGTTATGATGCAGTATGATGAATGACAAGGTTAAACAGTGATCAATAATCAATCATTTTCTATTAATCGCGAAAACAAAGAGAAGGAAGAAAGAAGGGTTATACATGGGCGCCATTGATTCTCGTTTAGAGCTGGTGAGACCTCAAGGTTGACACCCCTTCTTTCAAAGATGGATTTTTCCAGCGAGGAGGACAAGTCCGACGAATCCTAGCTGGAGAAACCGTTGGGTTTAGGGTTAGGAGTTTAACCTAGACATGGAAGAAGATATAAAAGGGCTTACCCTAGGTTATCTTGGGTCCGAGGGAGGTAGTGTAGGTGTGGTTGGCACTGAAAGGTGGTCGGAGAATCGAGCAGCGATGACGAAAGCGACGAAAGAAGAAGGAAAAATCGTGGGTGAGTCGAATGGGAGAAAGATTTCCTTATATAATTCTGCATTAAATAGTCGAGGCGATAAGTTAAACGCCTCGACTGATAAAGCAGTCGAGGCGTGGGTCGAGTTTGCCTCGATTCTACACCTTCGTTAAATCATCCAGTCGAGGCGTTGGTCGAGCCCGCCTCGATTCTATTCCTTCGTTAAATCATCCAGTCAAAGCGTTGGTCGAGCGCGCCTCAATTCTGTTCGGTGGTGGTTGTAACCGAGGGTGCCATTCGAGTCAGTGCTTGGACTGGAAGTGTGGTCGAGCTCCTAGTCGAGAGCAGCCTCGTGTTTTATGCTATGAGCAGTCGAGGTGCTGCCTCGACTGGTTACTGATAATTGATTTGCGTAGTTTTTTAGACAAACTTCAGAAATTCATATTTAATTCCAGAGATTTCAAAAAATCTTGAAATTTTGCATATAGAATTCGAAAGTCATGCTCTTACATAGAAAAATCTGTGAAAAATACATGACCTAATATTTCCACGGATTGATACGGTTTCCAAAAATCTAAAAATTAAGCCTTTTTAGTGTTTATTTCCATTTGTATCACTAACTCCAAATGTGATCCTTATACCTAGATGTGATTGATCAGAGTGAAGATAACATCCTTTTAAAACAATTTAAGACATTTATCTTAGGTTTGCACTTGTCTTAAGTGATCCAACCAATTTTACTTGGTTGGAATGTCCAATTATGATCTTCGGACCAAGTGCACATGAATTATGCAATGGTCTTCCCCATAATTGGTGAAATTAATTATCGCTATCTCGATAACCTCCTTGCCCAAGGGATGCAATGAACATTTTGGGTAAGTTGGTTATACCTAAACATCTCACCCCCACCAACCAGAAATACAAAAACAGTTTTGTTAACCTTATAGTTTGTGTGAGATGCTTCCCAAGGTATCCCTGATTTCCATAGTTCTTTTTGTTATGGTGAATTCGTCCTTATGATCATGGAGAGATTTCTCACTCAGTGACACACATACCTAGTTCCCTTCTCAATTGACTAAATTCCTTCTCAGGGAGTGGCTTAGTGAAGATATTTGCTAGGTTAGATTTTGACTCAACGTAATTGAGTACAACATCTCCCTTAGCTACATGATCCCTAATGAAGTGGTGTCTCACTTCAATGTGCTTCATTCTAGAGTGGTGGACAGGGTTCTTTATCAAATTGATAGTGCTCATATTATCACACAGTACTTGCACATTTCTGTATGACAACCCATAGTCCTCCAGCGTGAGTCATCCACAACAGTTGTGACACACTCTCTCCCATGGCGATATACTCAGCCTCAATAGTGGAGAGAGCAACACAATGTTGCTTTCAACTTGACCAACTCACTAGCGAAGAACATAAAAACTGGCATCCTCCACTTGTACTCTTTCTGTCTAACTTGCACCCAACATAGTTAGAGTCAGTATAGCCAACTAAATCAAATGTTTCAGTACGGGGATACCATAACCCAACCTTAATAGTTCCTTTAAGATATCTCATTATCCTTTTTACAGCACTTAGGTGAGACTCTTTAGCACATGACTGATACTAGCACAGACCCCCACAGCATATAAAATATCAGGTCGACTTTCTGTGAGATAAAGTAAACTACCAATCATGCTTCTATAATATTTTAGATCCACCAATTTTCCTCCATCATCATTTACAAGATTTGTGCTTTGTGTCATAGGAGTGGATATCTCCTTTGAATTCTTCATATTGAATTTCTTCAGCAGATTCATGGCAAACCTAGACTAATGGATGTATATACCTTCCTTTGTTTGTTTGATGTCAAGTCCAAGGAAGAATGTGAGTTCTCCCACAAGACTCATCTTAAACTCACTCTCCATGTGCCCTATGAACTCGTTCAGATAGTCATTATTTGAGCCACAAATTATGTCATCGACGTAAACCTGGGCTACAAAAACATTTTCACCATCTCTTCTCAGAAATAGTGTGGGATCTATCTGACCTCTACTTAATCCTTTCTCTATGAGAAATGAGGATAGCCTTTCGTACCAAGCACGAGGTGCTTGTTTCATCCCATAAATGGCTTTTTTTTGTTTGTACATGTGGTCTGGAAAGTCTATACTTTCAAACCCTGGTGGCTATTCAACAAACACTTCTTCCTTAATTACCCCGTTCAAGAAGGCAGACTTCACATCCATTTGATATAGTTTGAAGCCTTTATATGCAGCAAAAGCTAGCATGAGCCTTATGGATTCTAGTCGGGCTACAGGAGTGTAAGTCTCTTCATAATCTAACCCTTTAACTTGGTTATATCCTTTGGCAACTAACCTTGCTTTATTTCTTATTATTTCTCCCTTATGGTTCGTTTTGTTTCTAAACACCCATTTAGTACCAATTATGGAGACTTTTTTCGATCTCGGAACTAAGTCCCATACTTGGTGTCTTTTGAATTGCCCTAGTTCATCTTGCATTGCTAAAATCCAATCATGATCAAGCAAAGCTTCTTCTACTACCCTTGGTTCAATTTCTGAGATTAGTGCCACTTCAACCCCTTCATTCCTAAAGGATGATCTGGTCCTCACCCCTTGTTGAAGTTCTCCAATAATCTGATCGTGGGGATGACTGACACTTGTCCTACTGGATCTTGGTGCTTGAGATGTTTCAAGTACTTGGTCATTTGATACATCTTCAAGCAATGCCCCTTGTGACTTAGACTTTTCTTCATCAGACTCGACCTTAACTCCCCCTACTTCAGTGTTCTCTTGTAATTTATTCTTCTCCATTCCAAATTGAATTTCTTCATCAATTCTTCGGGTATCGTCAGGTTTTTCACCTTCTTCAAAAATAACATCTTGTGATTCTTCAATTAATTTTGACCTTTTGTTGTAGACTCTATATGCTTTGTTAATAGAAGAATATCCAACAAGAATACCTTCATCAACTTTAGCAGTGAATTTTCCTAAATGATCTCTGGTATTTAGGATAAACACCTTGCAACCAAACACCCTAAGATGCATAACTATAGGTTGTTTTCCAAACCAGAGTTCATGAGAGGTTTTTCCTAGAAACCTATGTATTATCACCCTATTCTGAACATAACAAGCTACGCTTACGGCTTCGATCCACAAGTATCTTGGAAGAGCATACTCATTGAGCATGCTTCTAGCAGCTTCTTGTAAGGCTCGATTTTTCCTTTCCACAACACCATTTTGTTGGGGTGTTCTTGGAACAGAAAATTCATGCCTATACCCTTTTTCTAAACAATAGTCCTTAAACCTGGTATTTTCAAATTCCCCTCCATGATCACTCCTAAGGGTTTTAATGGTTGTGTTTTTCTCATTTTCAATTCTTTTACTAAAAGAAATAAAAATTTCAAGAGTTTCATCCTTATGTTTCAAGAAAAATGTCCAAGTGTATCTAGTGTAATCATCAATAATTACCAAGCAATATCTACTACCATTAAGCGATTTAATAGTGTTACAGTCAAAAAGATCTAAATGCAATAAATCTAAAGTAGTAGAAGTACTTACAATGTTTTTGGGCTTGTGTGATGCCCTAATTTGCTTACCTTTTTGATAGGCATCACATAACCTATCTTTTTGAAATTTCAACATCGGTAGCCCCCTGACCAATTCCTTTCCAACTAGTCTTCTCAAATTTTTCAGGTTGATGTGTGCGAGCCTTCTATGCCATAGCCAAGATTCATTTGTTCTAGACACAAGACACTTGGCAGATAGATTAGTAGTATTATCAAAATATACTTGATACATGTTTTCCTTTCGAATTCCTACTAACATGGTAATATTTGAACTTTTGTGCTTTACTAGACATTGAGTTGAATTGAATTCAACCTTACATCCATCATCACACAACTAACTCACACTTAATAAGTTAAATGACATATTCCTAACTAGCAACACATTTTTAATCATAAAATGCTCAGAAACACAAATGTCTCCTATTCCTATAACCATTAACTTACCGCTATTGCCAAAAGAAACAGTACCTCTATTTTTATTTTGCAGAGAGGAAAACAGAGATATGTCGTTGGTCATGTGCTTGGAGCATCCGCTGTCTATGAACCAGGTCAATGGGCACTCCCCCTCAATTGATGCCTGCTAAACACGAAAGATAAAAGATTTCGGAACCCAAATATTGGGTTCATTAGCTTCCAAAATGTATTTCCTAGGAATCCATGCCTTAGTTGTTTTCTTCCTACCAGGAATTCTAGAAACTAAGGAAATAAAACTATGTTCTTGTTGTTTAGGTCTATAACATATTCCAGCTTTGTTTTAAACAACTCGTTGTGATTCTAGAATCATATTCAACGTTCGAGAGCTAGAGATAAACTTCTTAAGAGTACACTTGATATCATTCACCTGTGCTCTCAGAGTTGTGTTTTCATCCATAATTTCATCAAATTTGGAGGTGTTAGCACTAGATTCTATAGCATGCTCCTTAAGATTCTTAAAATGTCCTAATTCAGATTTTAAAGTTTTGATTCTACATTTGGATTTTTCTATCATGTCAGTTAAATATGCAATAGTTTTATAGCAATCTCTAAGTTCCGAATTTACCTGACCATCATCCGTCGATGATGGTTCTGCCTCTAAGTCTGAATCTATTCCGGAGTCCTCCAGCACCATCAGAGTAGTGTGTCGTCCAGCCTTGTCTTCTTTGTCTTCTTATGACGATCCGGATGAAGACTCATCCCACGTAGCCCGCAAAGCTTTTCGTCTCCTCCTCTTTTCTTCCTTCTTCTTGAGACGAGGACATTCATTTCTAAAATGTCCTTTCTTGCTGCATTCATAGCAAACCACATTAGTTTTATCTATTGCATTATCAACTGGCTTACCTTTGTTTTTGCTAAATCTTATGCTCCTCCTCATCATCTTCCTCACGAAGTTGGCCATCTCGCTGGAAAAGGATTCATCATCTCCATCTGATTCTGTGCTTGAGGATGACGACTGCTCCTTCTTCTTCTCCTTCTTCTTCTTTCCCTCCTTGTTTTGATCACCTACAAACAAAGCCATACCTTTCTCTTTTTGACCTTTATTAGCATGTTCATGCAATTCCATTTCACAAAATAGTTCATCTATTTTAACAGTTGATAAGTCCCTTGATACCTTATAGGTATCTACCATAGATGACTATAAGACATTTCGGGGAAAAGATTTAAGCACATACCTAACCAGATCTCGGTTCTCAACACTCTCTCCAGTAGAGTGGAGACCGTTGAGCAACTCCTTGAATCTTCCATGAAGCTCACTGACAGATTTAGTGTCCTTCATAGCAAAATTCTAGAGTTGGCTTAGGAACAAGTCTCTCTTGGCTATACGAGAGTCTCTAGTACCCTCGTGCAGCTCAAGTAGCTTGTTCCATAGGTCTTGCACACTGCTAAAAGGACCAACTTTATTAAGTTGTTCCTTTGCTAGGCCACACTGTAATGTTACAATAGCTTTAGCATTTTCCTGTGCTTTGCACTTTTCCTCAATTGTCCAAAGAGCAGACCCTAAGACTTTACCATCATCACCTACGGAAGTAATGAAGCCCTCCGTGATAGAGGATCACATTTCTATCTCAGTCATGAGATAGTACTCCATCCGACTTTTTCAGTATTGGAAATTTGTTCCATCAAAAAATGGAGGTCAGTTTGTACTGTAACCCTCTTGCATGGTTACGACTCTAGGGAGGTTAAACCGGGTAATTAGAGCCCTAGCTCTGATACCACTTGAAAGGACCAATAGTATGCAAGAGGGTGTGATTACTTTTTAAAAATGTTTAGAGACGACGCAGAGGAAATACAATTTAAGATCACAATTATAAGTAAAACACGGAAATCACTAATAAATGAACGCAACCGAAGTTTGAATACAACCACGAAAATCACGAAGAACGCAGCACAAGACAAATAAAGAAAACAACATAGACACAGTTGATTTTTTACTTGGTTCACAGCTCTCTCCTAGAGCTGCTAGTCCAAGGCCTACCACTTTCTTTTCTTCTTTTTGAAGACACACTTCAAAGGTGGAGAAAACCTCTTAAAAATCTTTACAGATTACAAATCTTAGATATTGAAAATAAGCACAGAGATCTAAATTACAAGCAATCAAATAGACTATAAGAAATAGAGTTTGACAGTTTAAAATGATACCAGCCTTCGTTCTCATCATGATCACATGAACTAGTGTTCAGGAAGAAGACGGTGTAGCTTTTCAGATGTCGGATGCAAGCAGAGGATGCAGTAACTTTGATCGTGTGAAAACTTGCAAAAGCCGAGCCAAATTTGCCAAGAACAGAGGAAGAAGATACAGCTTTTCTTTTGAATGGAATGCGCAGAGACTATTCCCCCTTCTTGTAGTTGTTGCTTGAAGTCGTTGCAGCGGAGAAGATGAACGTAGAGCAGTCACAAGAACAAGGCTCGAGGGAAGCAGAAAGCACGAAGTCATTCTCTAGAGGAAAATCACGCACGAGCCAGATCTTTGTTTTTCTGTGTGAGCGAAAATAAAAACCTCGATCCTTCGTGCGATATCTTTTCTCGATCGCACACCTAACTCTTAAGCTTGGATCACATTCAAACCTTTAGCAAAAACCATTCCTAATCATAGGATTTTGATAGTCATTTGAAAATTACCGATAGAAATCATCCACACGTCGAAACAGAAGGTTTTCTCACCGAAATCGCGACTCCGCTTCCCATTAGTTGAGGCGGCAGTCGGCATGCCTTTCGTCTATGCGATTTTTTCAAAGGTCAGTCGAGGTACTGGCTCGACTGCTCATGTTAAATGTCGAGACTTCCTCTGCTGCAATCGAGGCGCCAGTCGAATCTCCCTTGCTTCTGTTCGATGCTGCCAACGATCAGTCGAGGTGTCAGTCGAAGCTCCCTTTCTTCTACTTGATGTTGCCAATGATCAGTCGAGGCGCCGGCTCGACTGCCCCAGTTGAAGCACTAGTAGAGCATGGCTTGCTTCTATCTGCTTCAGCTCAGGATCAATCAAGGCGCTGCCTCGACTGCCTCAGTCGAAGAGTCGGTCAAGGTGTCAGCTCGACTGTCACTCCTCCTATAGCAATCCCATTAGCTGCTACACGCGTTCAGTCGAGGCACTACCTCGACTGCTCCTGGGTGTTGGCAAATTCTTCGACTGATGAATGCAATAAGAGTAATAGTTGAGGTGTCAACTCATTGTTGTCCTTATGACCCATTGTTTCAGTCAACTCTAAGACTAAAACACACCTAGTAAAGACTCTACCCAGACACCCTTTACCTGCCAAGACTCCGGCCTCCATCCATTCTTGGACTTTTCACCTTGCCACTTTCGCAAGGAATTTTTGTCTGCCAAGGAATTGCCCTTCTTGGACTTTTCACCAAGGTTTCACCCTTGGATTTCTCATTTGCCAAGGAATTACTCATCTTGGACTTTTCACCAAGGTTCCACCCTTGGATTTCTCATTTGCCAAGGAATTACCCATCTTGGACTTTTCACCAAGGTTCCACCCTTGGATTTCTCATTTTCCAAGGAATTACCCATCTTGGACTTTTCACCAAGGTTCCACCCTTGAATTTCTCATTTGCCAAGGAATTACCCATCTTGGACTTTTCACCAAGGTTCCACCCTAGGATTTCTCCAGTCCTCTAGACCTTGTTTACTTAAACCTTGGTTTACTTAAACATTTGTCAAACACAAAAACATAACTTGAAGCATCAGCTCCAACAAAAATGATCCAAAGTGTTTGAATAGCCCACAGAGAATTCACCACTCCTTATGTAAAGGAGATGTATATCCTAGACCTCTTGTCAGGATTGTTACTTAGAAGTCTCTGGCCAGAGCAAGCATGATAAGAAGACAGTCTTCTTGAGGATATGGATGTATAACTTGAATCCACAAGACAAGGAAACTAACTTGGGCTAGGTGTGACGTAGTCAGCCTAGCGGGAAAGAGTACATAGATCATGTCCTAAACAAAGTGGGTATAAGATGAGTGAAAGGAACAAGGCACGAAAATAACTGTAGCTGCAAAAGGGTTTAGAAATATTCTGAATTCGATTTAGACTTTCTGGTCAATTGGGGATCATGATGTACTACTAGGTGTCACTCATGATGTATTCATAATTAAGGGGTTAATTATGAATGGTCAATATAGCCGAGAACTTATTGGGGTCACACACACTACGGGTGATCTCGAGACATAAAACAAGCCTGAGAATGAGATTCTCAATGAGAGAGGATGTATCTTGTTGGACCATACCAAGAGGGTGCCAAATGGAGGCTATGGAACCTCCTACAGTCTTGTTGGACTTAGAATGGTCATATCGCACCAAAACAAAGTCAAAGGGATCATATAAAGCCTCACACAATCGTGCCTAATCAGGCACGGGTTGTTCCTTGCTCTGGCCAAAAATGGCCAAAACTAGGGTTGTGTACAGTAGGACACAAGCCCAGCCATGTGTCCTGGCATGGTTGTGTCTTTGGGCATGGTCGACCGTGTGCAAAACACACGGTCGTGTCGCGACTCTATCAATTTTGGGATTTTTCTTATGGAAATTTTATGGGTTGTTCTTACCATAATTATGAGTTAATTATGGAAAGAAAGGTTCTTTTTAAGCCTCCTTAAATACCCTAATCAAGAGATATATAAATATATCCTTTGATATTCTTTGGAGGCAACTCTTGTTTTCTTTTAAGGTAGCCATTTTTCTCACTATTTCTACTCTTGTCTCCATCGATTGGCTAGCACCAATCGGAGTCAAAGGCTTGCTTCTCTAGGAGTTATCTCAAGTGATCCCGGCGTGGATACTGATAAAGGCAATGCTCGTTGGCCTTGCTCATGATTTTGATAGATTCAATAAGAATCTCGAAGGTATAACTTCTCTCCTTTTGTGTGTTTGCATGAGATTATGTCAATAGCAAGGATTCCTAGCCCCTAAGGGATGTATGGGATGAAATAAAAATTATTTTATTTATTTTATTCCGCTGCGCATGTTCCCAAAATCTCCAATAATTTTCAATGCTTTTGAACTTTGTATCAATCTCTTAATTTAATAGGTATTTTATTATGAAAAAATATTCATCCATTATATTTCATGTAAGTAATGTACCTATGAATTTTCAAGATTTTTTAAATTATGTACAATTACTTATGAATTTTTGAAATTTGATTGAAAACTCTGATTTCTAAAAAATCAGAGTCTAGTCAACTACTGCTTGGAGCAGTCGACTGGTGATGGTGCAGTCGATTGATTTCTGCTTCAGTCGACTTCCATGGCTGATTTCGATTGAACAAGATTTGTTTATCTATTAATCCGCAATGTTAGGCAAGCCTAATGTCTTCTAACCCTAGAATATGCTTTGGAAATATTGGAAGGGTGAAACAATAATTGGAAATGATTAAAAGAGTTATTTAAGATGGAGTATCGAATTTTAAGGGAGGTTAAAGATCAAGTATGAACTTTTACCTTTATATTTGATGGTTTAAGTTTCCTATAGGCTTAGGAACTCTCCAAGGATATTGTTGGTGCAATGGTCAAGGGGGAGCAAGTCTTTAGGGGGAGTTTTTGTCTATCTTGGTATGATGGATAACCTTTGATTTCAAAGGGAGAGAAATGAGGGTTTAGGTACCTTCATTGTGGATTACCTCTCATTTAGTGATATGGGACTTATCACTAGAAAGAGTGAAGGAATCCAAGATGTTTTTAAACAAAGGGGGAGAATATAGAATCTCTTTGGGAGATGAACATTGAAAACCGTGGTAGTCTTTTTGATGTATGTCAAAGGGGGAGAAGTGAGGTTTAAGTTAGGTAAATCGTCATTATGCTTTGGCATTGGAAGAGTTAAATTGGGTTATTGTTAGCCTAACTTAAAGGTATTGTCAAAAATTAAAAAGGAGGAGATTATTGGTGCAACAAGCCCCGGGACAATGTTGACCAAACTCCAGTGGAACTCGAGTAGTATTTTGATATTTGACAATAGATTGACAATGGATTTGACCATTGTTTGACAATATTATTTGACCATATATTGACCATATGACTAGTGGATGATTGAGATATCCAAAGTCATATGGGAGAGATTATTTGGAGGAGATTGTTGGATCAATCAACCTCGAAAGTCCAAGTTTGGATACTTGACATGGAAAGTCCAAGAATGGTCTTGGCATGGAAAGTCCATGAATGGTCTTGGCATGGAAAAGTCCAAGCATAGTATTGGGCAATTGGAATGTCCAAGAATGTTCTTGGCAATTGAGAAATCCAAGTTTGGATACTTGGCAATTGAAAAGTCAAAGTATAGTCTTGGCAATGGTAAAGTCTTGGCAGCATAAGTCCAAGTGTTGGCAATTGAGAAATCCAAGTTTAGATACTTGGCAATTGAAAAGTCAAAGTATAGTCTTGGCAATGGTAAAGTCTTGGCAACATAAGTCCAAGTGTGTAGTCTTTGCAACATAAAGTCCAAGCGAACTTTGGCAAGGGAAAGTCCAAGCATGGTCTTGACATTTGGAGAGTCTAACATCGAGTTGGAAATGAAAATCCAAGGGTGTGGATATTGGTAGAGTAAAGTCCAAGCATGTAGTCTTGGTGACATAAGTCCAGTTTTGGCAGTGTAAAATTCAAGCATGGAGTCTTTGTGGCATAAATACAAATAAACCTTGGCAAATGACCCAGCTAGCATGACATAGCCAATGGAAGCACCTAAAGGCTACTGCGAAAGATGAAGAGTCACGGACATGAAGGATCCGAGAGGCATGAGGCTAATGGAGGTGGCTAGAAGGCTTAGGTCTTGGCAATGGGTGAGTATCAAGTATGAGGATATCATACTTAGGTTAAATCTCATGTTTGAGGTTTAACAGTCGATTGGGACCTTGGGTCAGTCGACTGGTCGAGTGTTTGACACTCGGGAGCCTAGTTGACTTAGAGCAGTCGACTAAGATTATGACCAATCGACTAGTCGGGGAATCGACTAAAGCTCGACTATTGATCCGCAGCTCTAGCAGTCGACTGCTAGGGTTGAGCAGTCAACTGGAATTATATGACCATACCACAGAATGTCTAGCAGTCGACTACTTTCCCATGGCAGTCGTCTGCTAGGTCAGGGCAGCCGACTGATGGGCACTAATCTGACGTGGATTAAGTCATTGTGAGGCAAAAACATTAAGGTCAGTCGACTGCTGGGTAGAAATCCAGCTTAATGTAAGCTTTAAATGGAGCTCGAGGAGGAAGATTTCCACAGCGTTTTTGGGCCGATTTTAAAGGGGAAGTATTGTTGCATTCCAGACCTTTAAAAGCAATCTAAAGCAACCAAAGATTAAGTAAGCAAAGCTTACTTCTTGTAAAGTATTTAGTTCTTTATTCTTGTATTTCATCTTTGGTTACATTCTTATTATGGTAAGATCTTGTAAGAGGTTTCTCCACCTCTAGTGTCATACCGAGAAGGAGAAGTTCAATAGTAGTGGTGTGCATCACTAGAGCTCAACCCATAGAGTAGAAACCTTAGTTTCGAACCACGTAAATCATATTGTCGTACTTGTGTTGCTTTCATTTATGCTATTTTGTATATTCCGTTGCGCTAACGAATTATAGACAAGCAACATCGCAATCCATTGAAGTGAAGCGAAAATCGCTATTCACCTCTCCTTCTAAGCGTGACATCGATTTGTCTACATTCTTCTGTCCAGAAGAACCACTCCATACAAGGTTCTTACCTTTGTCAAACCCTTGGTCCTTTGACATGTTTGGACTTTCCTACTTAACGTCTGATCCTTTGATCACCCTAGCTCTCTCTGATGTTTATACTCTGCTGACCCACCGAGAGTTTATTTAGAGTCCTGAATATGCTAAGACTCCCAGGCCTACTAGGGCTTTCATCCATCTAGTCGGTCCAATAGACCTACTAGTATATTTACCTGTTAAGTCTTGCAAACTTGTCCTATAAACTTAACATAATATCATATCACAATATGTTTTAACTTTGAACCTTTTCTATTATTAAAACCTAGATTAATTATCAGGTGCTCCTGCACCAACACTTGACTAATAATCTCCTCCAATAGAGTATTATTTGGTCATCACTACATATTATTTAAATATCAAAATTCAACTCGAACTCAATTTGAACTTGGTCAATTTTGACTAGATATCAATTGCATCAACACACATTAGATCATATACAACCTAAATGTAAACCCTTCTGTCATACATTAAAATATAAATTCAATCACCACAACAATTTAAGGTTGCAATTTTATTATAAAATAAAGAATGTATTTTAATATAAAATAAAAGAACGAGTTTAAATAGAACTAGATCTACAAATGATATTCATTGACTTAGAAAAAACTTATGATAGAGTCCCAAGAGAAATTATATGGAGAATTCTAGAAAAGATAGGTATTAATATAACATATATTGAATTAATTAAGAATATATATGAGAAAGTAATGACCATAATGAAGATTTCAGGTGGATTAACTGAAGTGTTTCCAATAAAGATAGGGTTATATCAAAGATCAGTTCTAAGTCTCTATCTTTTTATATTAATCATGGATGAACTTACTTGACACATTCAAGACATACACTACTAAAAATGAACCTTTTAACGAAGGAAAATCCTGTCGTTAAAGAGTAAATTCCCGTCGTTGATGAGTTTTAACGATGGTATTAAATATCGTAGGAAGTTGTCGCTAAAAGGCTCCGTCAGAAAAAGATTAACGACGAGAATAAAAGTACCGTCGTTAATAGTCTTTAATGACGGTATTCACTACCGTCGTTATTGATAATGATGATGGGTTTATATACCATCGTTATTGGCAACAACGACGGTCAAATATACCGTCGTTAATAACAACAACGACGGTTATATATACCATCGTTAATAACAACAACGACGGGTATATGTACCGTTGTTATTAATTTAATATTATTTAATTATTTAATGACGGTTTAACATACCATAGTTAATGACAACAATGATGGTCGTTATATAGTTATTATTTTGTCATTATTACTTGTAAACAATTCACAATACATATTAATTAATGTTACTAAAAATCAAAATACAATATATTAAAATCAAAATATCATATATATTAAAATATCATCAAGTAGTTTTACATCATTAAAATTGTAAAATTAACATCCATCTACTTCAAAAGAAAATATTTCATTGATGTCTTCGTGTGCAAAATGTTGACTATGCAAAAAATGAAGCACTGCAATGCAACCCATCGCATTCTTGTATGCTTGACTCAACGATTGCTTCTAACACAACACCAGCATCAAGACCCATCCTTGACCTCGCCTTTACAACACAAACCTAAGCCAGCAGAAAATAGCAAATCACTGTTGTCACTTGAATGTGGCTTGTATATGAATGGTAGTTCATGAGGAGCATCAACAAAAACAAATTCCACCATGTTCTTCAATTTCTTAGCAAGTGATGAAGCTCTTCCTTTAAAATTTGAAGCATTTTGTCTGAACCCATGCAAGCATAGAATCCTCAGCTTTCTATCCCTATTATTCCCTGAATAACAGACAAAGAATTTGATGCATAATTATAGTTAGGAGAGTTATATTGACCAGGATAAACAGCAACCAAGGACACTCAAACACAAGTAACATCTAGTGAAGGGCATAAAATGAAGAAAAGATATACAACATTTCCTCCTCTTTTTTTTTTTAATCTCAAGGACCTCAATAAGATTTCATTTAACAAGAACCAACACACTAATAGGACCAGGAATATATTAACTTGTTTCTGAACTGTAGAGTTCTTTAAAGAAAAAAATGAAGTTAAAAAAAAAATGAAACACGTCTCTATTTTTTTTTTTCATTACCAAAAGGAAGATTGTTTGATTTTAACTTGAATACAGACCTTACCATGAGTCCTACACAACTGTGCTGGCTTGATATCAAGAAAGTTGGAATTCAAAATACCCATTTCCTTCAAGGAATCAGGTGAAACATCTTCATGCTCATCCTCCTGTAACATATTGGATTGCTTCCCTTGCCATTTTTTTCGGCATAACTCACAAACATAAACTCGGATGGAAATGACCTGGGCACAAGTTCATTCCTGTAGGATATTTGAAGCCGCTAGAGGGGGGTGAATAGCGTAGTGTTCGTTCGTAGATAGAATTCGATCGTGGCTGTCTCTACAATTTCGTTAGCGCGCAGCGGAATAGTAATGAAAGCAATAACGAAATAAACAACAACGCAAACACAAATATTTAACGTGGTTCGGAACCGAATGGTTCCTACTCCACGGATTGGGTTCGTACGAACCCTAGCGATGTCAATCACACACCACTATGATAAACACTCCTTCTCGACACAAGTCGGAGGCGGAGAAACCCCTTACAAGTAATCTTACAACAGTAAGAAACTAAAACAAGCAATTACAACAATTTATATGAAAGACAAGTAAAGAAAAACTTTACAACTCTTGCTTTTGATTGCTTGAATGCTTGGTTATTTGATTAGCACTTGGAGACCTGATTTGCAGCAATAAATCGCCCCTAAAGCTCTCAAAAATTGGATCCATTTTTCTCCATCACGAGCTCCTTTTATAGCTTCAACCTGTGCTGAAAAAAGTCGATCAATCGACTGATCGGGACCATCAGTCGACTGATCACATTGTTGCTGTAAGACAATGATGTAATCCACGCTGAAAAAATCCAACGGCTAGGACATCAGTCGACTGATCATGAGCATCGATCGGTGATGAGCTCATCACCACCGCTCGTCCCAGCGATGAAAGTGAGACTCCATTCTGTGCCCCAAAATCGAGGCATCGATCTGATCGCTGATCGATCGACTTCACGACTTTCGATCGACTACCCACCTATGGCAGTCGACTACTAGGACAATTCCCACAATCAAACCCTAGTTGACTACACCAGTCGACTGTCACATGGCATCAGTCGACTGGCACACCTCAAACATGAGGTTTTAACCCAAGTATGGTGTCCCCATACTTGTTAGACCACCCTTAGCCTAGACCTAAGCCTTCTAGCAACCTCCATCAGCCTCATGCCTCTCAGATCCCTCCAAGTCATCCATGACTTGTTCATCCATCGCGCTAGCCTTCAGGTACTTCCATCTGCTATGTCATGTTAATGGTGTCTACACCGCCAAGGCACATTGGACTTACGCCGCCAAGACTCCGCTTAGACTTTACGCCGCCAATCATTGGACTTATGCTGCCAAGACTCCCGCTTGGACTTTACGCTGCCAATATCAAACCCCTTGGACTTCTCATGCCAAGACCCATGCTTGGACTTTCCCAAATGCCAAGTGTCCCACTTGAACTTTCCATGCCAAGTACCCATGACTTGGACTTTACCATGACAATCACATTGTCATATGTTTTTGTCTAACATCAAAACATCTCTCGAGCCAAGCTCGAGTCCTGGTCAATCGTGACCTGGGCCGATGCACCAACAATCTTCCCCTTTTTGATGTTTGATAAAAATCAAACAAAACAAACCATTTGAGTTAGACCATCTAACTCATAGACTCCTTACCAATTATCCCAAATTGGTGATTTAATGTTCTCCCCCTTTTTGACATACATCAAAAAGGTTATCCCTCCAAGGAGGTCAATGTCTCATGTCCCAATGAGATCTTACAATCTCTCCCTTGGTTCAAAAATACCTAAGATGCCTACCATCTTCCTAGTGATAAGTCTCATATCACTCGAGAGAGGCAATCATATACTTTCTCAATTTCCAAATTGGATATGTGAAAATCTCATTTTTCCTTCCCATGAACCACCATCCATCATACCATGATGGATATCTCCCCCTAAAGGCTTGCTCCCCCTTAACCATTGCACCAACAATGTCTTTGGGAAGTCCCTAAGCCGATAGGAACTCTAAACCATCAAAGATAAGGTTAGAAATTCAACATTGAACTTTCCAACACCTTAAATTTGATACAAAACCTAAACACCTCTCCAAATCCATATCCAATGGAATTTCACCCTTTATAATGCTTCCCAAAGCATATCCTAGGGTTAGGAGTGATTAGGGACCTTAACCGTAGCTGAAATCGGGCTAAACAACCCTAGTTTTCCCGAAATCAGTATTAACAGTCGACTGATGTACTAATCTACAGTGATACTCGCTGATGTGCCCATCGCGTGACCGAATGGCAACAATGAGTGATATTTCAAATATCAGACTCGACTTTTGGAAATTCATAAGTAATTCTACGTAAATCAAAAAATCACGAAATTTGATACGTATATTACTTATCACACATACAATCGGTGAAAAATTTTGGAAAAATATTTTTACCATTGAAATAGGAGATTGGTACAAAGTTTAAAAACTATTAAAAACTTTAAAGTTTTTGATCTACTTTGTATCAACTTCTACAATGATGATGGCTATCAAAAGATAGACTTCACCAAGATTTTCTAAATTGATTTTAAAATATTTTTGAAAACCTATTTTGAACCATGGTTTATTGCTAAATATACATAACTTGTATATTAGCTTTCCTCATGATTCTTGGTGATGATTGAAAAAAGTTTTAGTTCATTTAGATGCACTATCTATGCATCTTGAACCTAACTTATTATCCTAGCATCTCACATGTATCTAAGGTGTATAAATACACATACATGTCAATGTGATGTGAGATGTGGAGTTAGGATTATTATGGCCTCATGCATTTTCTAGGCAACCCCACTTGATTCCCTTATAAATGGGACTCCAAGTCATGTCATTCTTCCTTAAATCAATTTTAATCACAATAAATGCATGAATTATCATGGCATAATGATAGCAAAATAATAACACATGGCCAATGATCATGATGTCATAGCATATGATATAATCTAAAAACAAACATGACATCTAAAATAATCCTAAACAATGGCATGACATGTTATATGATAAGATGAAATTTCATGTCATGATATGGTAATTTTCCATAAACCAATACATTAATACAGACACACAATCAGACACAAGTGATTTTCATAAAGAGAATATTTCATTCAATTAAAAAAAACTTTAGTTTTTTACATCCAAAATGGAGATTTGAGAGGCTCAATCTCACTACAAAAACTGAAAACAAAAATCCTAACATCCTCTAGCTCTAATCGTCTGCAGAAGGTGGAGGTGGAGGAGGCTGCTGGCTCAAGGTCCAAGCTTGCATCATCTCATATATGTTGAGCTGGCGCTGCTCAATGCGGCCCTTCCCTGCCAGAATCTCATCCAGTCTAGAGTCCACTGTTTGCTGGTACTCCTGAAATCTGGCCTCCAACTGTCCAAGCCTATCTGATGGACCTGCTGCTGATGCATCTACAGGTATTTGATCATCCTCATCAACAGCATCAGGATCCTCATAGTCCTCTGTAGCCTCTCTAGGCACTAGAGGTGGCTCCCCACGTGCCCTAGGCGGAGGTTGAGGTTCCAGCTCCATCTGCCCCTGTCCCATCTGCAGCTTCGCCAACGAGAAGTTACGAACTGATATGCAGTCGTACACCTCAGATAGCGCCCTCAGCGATCCCTTGTGAATGTTGATGCCTACTGACTCTAACCATGCAGTGATGATGTGGCCATAAGGCATATGCACTTTCCCTTGTACAGGGGATATGAAATGTACAATGCAATGAAACATGTTCAATGCAATGTTTATGTCTAGTCTATTACGCATGGCGTACAGGAGAAAGAGATGGGGAGGTCAAATCTTGGCCAGACCCCGAGTCACAATCGGAAGAAAACACCCAACAATGACCTTATAGAGTACATTGTCAGGTGCAGATAGCTCAGTAATAGGAAATAAGTTCTGAGCTGGTGGACGAGGATGGCCAAAAATATGCTCATGCATGGAGTCCAAAGAGATATGGTCAAAGGGCTCGGGTAAAGGGGCATCGAAGGTAAGGTAGAAAATGAAGGTTTCATCTGATGGCTTACACTCAAGAAACTCCTGCAATATCGCAGGAGTGAACTCTAAATCGCATTTTGCAACGCGAGTAGTGTAGGTAGGGCCATCGTCTACCTTCTTTAAGTTCTGATAGAACTCCTTAAGGAGATCATCATTGATGGCATGTGTGCATAATACTATTTTCATAAGATGATAATATGCAAATATGTCCATGACATCACTACAGTAACATGTAAAGAAGTCCCTATCGATGTACCTAACCAACATGGTTTGGTACAATCATGATTCAACCTCGAGTGGGTCATTTCTACAGGATCGCCTATATGAATGTAATGCAATGACATGAAATGCAAGGGCACCAATGCACGATTAGATTATAATAGATTATAATGGAAAGAAAAATTAGGGTTTTAGAGTAAGAAAATTTTACTTTGGCGCCATTTAGAGGGATGATGAGAGAATACTCGGATATCGCTGAAAAGGCCGCCGAAGCACTGGATCGTCGAAACCCTAATCAAAAAGGGAAAAATCGCTGGAAATGAGTGGATTAGGGTTGTGAGATGAGTGAAAACGTGAGTGGAAGAGCTTAGCTACCAAACCTAAGGCTTGGGTGACCGGCGCGGTCGGAAACACTGGTCGGAGAAGGCAGCGGCGACCGGAGAGGAGGAAGAAGCGAAGGATCGACGCGTGAAGATGCCGAACCCTAGCGGTTCGGCATTATAAAATCACGACGCCAATCGATCGGATGATGATCACGATCGATCGCGGCTTATGGCGCTTTTCGAACCAGCGATTGCTCCGGCTGCCAATCGATCGCCGAGTCTTCTATGTCGTACTCTGATAACATCACGATCGCTGTTGCTCATCACGATCGATGCGATCACCACTCGATCGCCTCGAGCACTCGATCGATGATCCTCTGCCTCAATGAATAGCACCATCACGATCGATGTATCCCATCACGACTAATGTATCCTATCACCAATCGATGTGCAACAATGAGTCTGACTCAAGGACGATCGTATCGCTCTATAGTATGATCACGATCGATAATCACGATCTCTGATTTCCAATTCTGAAATTCAGAAAATCTCGATTTCTTTATCCAACTTATTTCATTTTCTCATGTTTAATCTTGTATATCTAATATATTGATGTTATGCTTATGTTCATGTATTCGTTAATGTATCTTGATATTTTATTTCATTTTAGCAAACATTAACATCCAATGGTTTCAAAATCCTAACATCTCACCCTTTCTAAGTGTTGAAATACACAATCAAGGTAAAATACTTGTTTTGTGAGATGCAATCCACCCTAGACATTCCTTCCATGGTGAAACACATAAAGCATGGTAAGTGCAAGACATCAAGGTGTGTGGCACTTGAGTATCACTCTTGATGTAACTTCTACACCTTAAACACACTTCTCTTGATACATTGATTCCTAAAGTGTGCCAAAGATCAAAGTGACACACTATGACCTCTAAATCTAGATTGTGCCAATTTTATTGATTTTCATGATTTCAAAAATATATTGGCACATCCTAAAATCTTTTAGGATTAAAGCTCAAATGTATTTCCAAGGTAACCATAACCTTGAAAATAACCTAAAGTGACACCTTTACCATGGTTGAGTTAACTACCTATCCAATCAAGGTTGGCACATCCTAACCCATTTAACGTGAATCAATCATGCTCTTTGGAACCCAAAATCTATTTGAGCTCCTAGGGTTAATTAGGTATTCCTTAGGGATAACCTCCCTAGATACCTTCCTAATGACCCTTCTAGGCTTATTAGCCTTGGTCATTTGGGTCTTGCTATGGTTAACTCTATGTAAAATACCACAAAAAAAAATATTTCTTGGTAATTGATAAATTATCATGTGGATTTTTTTTTAGGAATTTTTAGAAATTCTTCTGGATTTAAACGGAAGTGTTATGGATATTTTACGGGGATAAAGCAGATAGACTTTAGTAAAGCCTGTTTAGACTATCTGCTATTAAGAGATTTAAATGCTAAGTATTTAATTTTCTCTCGTCGATTTCTTTCCATTTTCCCCGATCGGCGTTTCTTCTTTTCATTTTCCCGATCGCGCGACTTCTTCTCTTCCCCTCCGGATCTTGATCCTTCATCTCTCGTGCGATCCATCACCGCTGATAGCTGCCACCATCGCCTCCCTCACGCTGACTCATGACGGCCACTGCCGCCTGCCGCGCCCTCGTGCCCTCGGCCCTAGTTTTCATCCGCTACGGATCTCACCGTGTTGCCGCTGACCACCGAGACAACTCGCTATCAACCTTCTCCACTGCCGCCTCGAGCCTAAGCTCAATTATTGCCGCCACGCCTCGCTCTATAGCCGCCAATTTCGCCTAGCTTCGCCTTCGAAGCTAGTATTTTATTACCGCCATGGCCTACTCGAGCCGTTTCGTCAGACACTCCTATCGCAAATGGTTGCGTTATCATATCACCGCTTGTTTCGAGCGCACGCCGCCGTCGACCACCGCTTGTTCTTTGGAGCGCACGTCGCCCGGTGGACTGCCATCTCCGACTGGCGTCGACGAATTTCTATCAACCGCCTTCAACCAGCAGCCTGTGATCACCGTCCAACGGCCTTTCTTCTCTGCCGTGTTTCTGATCTGGATCGGTGCCATCACATCCGAAGATTTCCTTGGTTGTGTGTGGAAGATCTTAGTTGCGTAGCTCGATAGTCGAAGTTGGTACGTGTTCTGCGATCT
The DNA here is from genome assembly GCA_025175895.1 of Wurfbainia villosa. NCBI lineage: Eukaryota > Viridiplantae > Streptophyta > Magnoliopsida > Zingiberales > Zingiberaceae > Wurfbainia > Wurfbainia villosa. Next base: position 119,738,442 of record CM045989.1, on the reverse strand, counting down.
CGCCGCCAACAAGCTTCGTCACGATTTGCGAGGGTTCGAGATGAGATCCACGGATCAACCCTAATTGATGTCTGGTAATCTCGTTCACCCTTTATGTTGCTATGAATTAAGAATGCATTAATCAATGGATCAATTGGAAATATAGGCTTAATGTGTTCACAGGGTAGGGAAATTGATATAATTGTGATTACGGGAGATTGACAATAGGTTTATCTGCCAGATAAGTTGTGGGTTGCGGAAGCTTCATGGTATTGGGCTTTGTTGACTTGAAGTCAGTGATGGAGCTCGATCTGTATCGCAAAACCAGGATCAAGCGATTGAAGCAAGGCTAAGTTGGGTAATCCTTGTCCCATCCTGTTTTGATTTGGAATAGTTGATGAATTTGTGTGGATGCTTGTATAGATTGGTTGTGTAATCATGGAAATGGATTATAGGTGATTGACACCGGATTGTTCTTCCAGAAAAGCTATGGGGATTGCAACAATTGTAAGGTAAGCGTTGATTTGGTTTTGTTATGAAGTAGGATGTGTTATCTTTATAGTTAATGCTAAAGTTGACTTATGAACGATACAGTGATTTTAATCTGAGTAAGATTGGAGAATGTTGAATTAGTTGAATAAGAGATCGATGTAGGATTCAATTTGGTCATGTTAGAACTTAATCGTAGTTCATGTGGTCTTGCAGGACTTTGGTAAGTGACAGAGGCTTGTACGCATGGACAGCTAGCGGAGCTAATTAACAGGTGGGTAATTTCCTACCTGGTCCGGGTAGATGTATTGCATTCAGATTTAGTTATTGATATGAGCATGTTAGGTGTTCATATTACCTTGACCCTATTCTTTTTATCGTATGCTTGATCCTTTACCGTTGGCTATTAACTCCATTGTTGATATCATGTTTATTTTATCATAATTAGGAGTTATACATATAGGTGATGCAAGTAACTTAGAATTTGTTTAAGTTAAGTGCAAATAGTAAAGTCCGGATGACAACCTGACTGTACATTGGGCAAAAAGGTCATCTATAGGTAGATAATGTCTTTAACCTAGGGTTAGTTCTAGTACCCTTAGGTTGTATGTTACCACCGAACATTTATTGTGTAAATGGTCAGAGCAATGATACTTAGGGTATTGCTACGGACCGGTGGTCCTAGCTTATTATAATTAGAGTGTTATGACTCTCTACAGGATAGAGAGTATTATGATCAGTTGAGTATGACTCTCTGCAGGATAGAGAGTGCGTTGATCTGGTTAGTATGATTCTCTGTAGAATAGAGAGTCTATGGTGGATGTCTGTATGTGAGACATTGCATTCATGTCATTTGCATGCATGCTAGCGACGAGGTCTCCCTTGTGGTTGAGAGTGTCGTCAGTCATTCTGCCTCCACGGTTACTCATAGGAGGAGTAACCGGTGTGAGAGCAGAGCATTGTGGTGCCGCACTCTACCACTATAGACGGTGGTAGTTGGATTTGTGTGTCGTAGTCCTGCGTGTGTGGCACTCGACCACTCATGGGTAGTGACTGTCGGAGTGGCCAACAGCAGGGACCCCCATCGTGTAGCTTTCTCTTTACGCTTATATGCTACTCGATCATACTGCCCACTCGGCCACTCGAGAGTAGTGGTTGGTGTTAAGTTGGGACAGTTGTCATGCTCGAGCCACCGAGGCCACACTGGGGTCGTGGTAGCTTTAGGGTGAGCCGACATGACCATGCATGCTGCATTGCCGTATCTGATGGCACTTTGCATATTACCATATATATATACATATATGCATGTATATATATATATATATGGATGGTTGAGATCAATATATATATAGATGCGGTCTATATATATATATGATTATTGTGATGTTGCATTTGATTGTATTATGTTTGCTGCATTTGATTATACATCATATTCATGCATGTTTCTTGCATATGTTATACAGTTGTGTCGGATATTGGTATGTGTTGGACAGACCATAGATACCTTTGCCTGTAGCATGAGTAGATTATGTGTTGGTATTACTCTTCCTGTTATATATATGTTGGATATATGTTCAGGTTGGATCAGAGTAGCATAGCAAACTTCAGGTATGTCTGTATTTTATGTTATTCATTTCAGTTAGACGGTATATGCTTGTATTTATATACTATGCTGATATACCTGTTGTACATCTAGATTATGTTGTCGAAATACATGTGATATTACATATATACATGTTTTCTATTACCTGCTGAGTTTTACTCACCACCCCATCGGACCCACAGGTTTTATCGCCTAGTAGCAGGTAGCCGACTTCGTGATGGACTTGGAGCACCGCTGGCTGGCATCATCTCATCTCAACTCCGAGAGTCCGGATTTTTGGTGTTCTCATTTGTATTCCGTTATGGATCTATTTTATGTGATGATTGTAGTTGTGACTATTGATGTTGTACCCCTTTTCTTCCTTGCTGGTTTTATTATGGTGTCCTGAGTCGGTGTTAGTCATACCGGTATGCTGTGTGTTGTTGTTTGTGAGATTGTAGTATGTTTTCGCTGTGTCTTGTGTAGTTTTTGTTTTCATATATATATATATATATTGTTGTTATTGTGGGCCTACGGGCCTTGTATTAACCCGAAATGTTGCCACGTACAAGGGAGATGTCGTTCGTTTGATTTTCGGCTCGGCATGCTCTCGGGGCGTGACACTCTAGGTGTAACTCCCCTTGCAACCTTCTTAGTGGCTTCCCTAGGTTTCCTTGAAACCCTAGCCACTAGGCACAACTTTTGGTCAACCTTAGGAATGACTTCCCTATTGACCTTGGTCTTCCTAGACCTAGGTTTAGTTCCATAATCAAATGGAACATTGTGATAAGTATGCATTACTTTCTTAGACATAGATTTGTGACTCAAACCTTGTCTCCTAGATGATTCTTGCCTCTTACACCCTTTTTGTTGACTTTTAGATCCTAGAGTTTGACACTTTGACCCTTTAAATTGATTTTGCATATTTGCAAGGGTCTTTTCCAATTTCTCAAGCCTTGACCTCAAGGCTTGATTTTCTAACTCTAATTGTCCAAATAATTTTTGATTAGGTTTTTGGGCATTACCATTCACTTTAGACATATGTCTACCCTTATTGGGATTGATACCTAAATAGTTTTCAATTTTCTTAATTGTTTTCTTAGAAATGACATTTCTAGGGACATTAGTCCCAAATTTCTCCTTCTTTAAAATAGACCTAGAGTTATCATTCCTAGCATGCTTTGATTCATGAGTAATAGCAAAGTTATTTGAATTAATTCTAGCATGCTTTTGCTTAGAATTTAAAGAATGAGCATTATGAAAATATACCTTAGGGTTAGTCTTAGATACTCCCCTTACTTGTGAAGCTCCCTCCTTTCTTCTAGGACATTGGCTCCTATAGTGTCCCGGTTGTCGGCATTTGAAGCACACCACGTGCTCCTTGCTCTTCTTGGTGGGGACACCGGCATCCTTGACTTTTTCATTGACTTTTGGTGCCGGAGGAGACTTCTTAACCCTTTTTGGACACTTACTTTTGTAGTGTCCGAATTCCCTACACTCAAAGCATATTATATGATTTTTATTTACAATTGACATGCTTGAGTTACCTATGGTGGTGGTAGGTGCCGGAATTGGAACTTCTTCATCTTGACTAGATGTTGAAGCTTCCTCTTGTTGCTCCGGAGTGAAAATTCTTTCCTCCCCCTCAATCCTAGAGGTGGAGGTGTCTTCTACTTCTTCTTCCACCGATCCGGAAGTTGACTCCTCTTCAACTTCCGATTCCTCACTTGCTCTTGAGGATGATGAACTCTCTTCATCCTCTTCCTTATCTTCTTCTACTTGTGCCAAGTGGGGCTTCTCTTTGAACTTGGCTAATTTGTCTCATAGCTCCTTGGCATCAAGATATTCACCTAGCCTAGACAAAACATCATTAGGTATCAAATCTTCTAAAAGTTTTGTTACCTTGGCTTCGGTTTTGAATTTTTGTCGTTGCTCTTGGGTCCATTTCTTCAACTTGAGGACTTGTCCATTCCTATCCCGAGGAGGTTCAAAACCTTCTACGAGGATGAACCAATCCTCTATATCCATCATCAAGAATGTCTCCATTCTTGTTCTCCACGCCGAAAAGTCTTCTCGATCATATGGTGGTGGAGTGTTGATGTCCCATCCAAGCTTGTCTTGGGATTCCATCTTGTTCCTCTAGCGTCTTGACTCCGGGTTGTTAGTCCGTAGAAGAGCCCCGGGCTCTGATACCAATTGTAGGATATTTAAAGCCGCTAGAGGGGGTGAATAGCGTAGTGTTCGTTCGTAGATGGAATTCGATCGTGGTTGTCTCTACAATTTAGATTAGGCGCGTGAGAATAGTAATGAAAGCAATAACGAAATAAACAACAACGCAAACACAAATATTTAACATGGTTCGGAACTGAATGGTTCCTACTCCACTGATTGGGTTCGTATGAACCCTAGCGATGCCAATCACACACCACTATGATAAACACTCCTTCTCGACACAAGTCGGAGGCGGAGAAACCCCTTAGAAGTAATCTTACAATAGTAAGAAACTAAAACAAGCAATTACAACAATTTATATAAAAGACAAGTAAAGAAAAACTTTACAACTCTTGCTTTTGATTGCTTGAATGCTTGGTTATTTGATTAGCACTTGGAGACCTGATTTGCAGCAACAAATCGCCCCTAAAGCTCTTAAAAACCAGATCCATTTTTCTCCATCACGAGCTCCTTTTATAGCTTCAACCTGTGTTGGAAAAAGTCGATCAGTCGACTGATCGGGACCATCAGTCGACTGATCACACTATTGCTGTGAGACAACGGTGTAATCCACGCTGAAAAAATCCAACGGCTAGGACATCAGTCGACTGATCATGAGCATCAGTCGACTGATGAGCCATCACTCGGCTGCTTGTCCTAACGGTCGAGTGAGACTCCATTCTGTGCCTCAAAATCCGAGCATCAGTCGACTGATCACATGATCAATCGACTGCTCGGCCAATCAGTCGACTGCCCACCTATGGCAGTCGACTGCTAGGGCAATTCCCGCAATTAAATCCTAGTTGACTATGTCAGTTGACTTCCAAATGGCATCAGTCGACTGGCACACCTCAAACATGAAGTTTTAACCCAAGTATGGTGTCCCCATACTTGCTAGACCACCCTTAGCCTAGACCTAAACCTTTTAGCCACCTCCATCAGCCTCACGCCTCTCGGATCCCTCCAAGTCATCCATGACTTGTTCATCCATCGTGCTAGCCTTCAGGTGCTTCCATCGGCTATGTCATGCTAACGGTGTCTACACCGCCAAGGCACATTGGACTTACGCCGCCAAGACTCCGCTTGGACTTTACGCCGCCAATCATTGGACTTATGCTGCCAAGACTCCCGCTTGGACTTTACGCTGCCAATATCAAACCCCTTGGACTTCTCATGCCAAGACTCATGCTTGGACTTTCCCAAATGTCAAGTGTTTGACTTGGACTTTCCATGCCATGTACCCATGACTTGGACTTTACCATGACAATTATATTGTCATATGTTTTTGTCTAACATCAAAACATCTCTCGAGCCAAGCTCGAGTCCTGGTCAATCATGACCTGGGCCGATTGCACCAACAATTCCAACAATAATAATATAATAGTTCATGCAATAAGAAACAAAAAAAAAAAGGGTTTAGATTCTCCAGCTAATTAATATCCATAAAGTGAAGAATTCCACTGATTGAAATGAAAATTTTGAACTATGATCAACATAGGCAACTGCAAATCACAGTAAATTTTTTTAATCAAACCACAAAATTAACAACACTAAAAAATTAGCAATTGTTTTGCTAAATAGTAACTACTAAGAACATTCTAAAAAATATTTAGAGACTTTTTACATTACTTCATCCTTGGTTACATTTTCTTGAGGTAGGCACTAGATGGAATATCAGTTCATGAAAGACTCGAGGAAAGAACCAACACATGTATAATAAGTAAAATATATTTTTGTTACAAGAGTACAACATATATTACATATTAAACATAATAGAGGGTAAGATAAATAGTAAAATATCTTAACATATTTTTGTTATAGGATTGCAGTATTTTTTTGCATAAACCAACTTTATCTCCTCTAATCATAACCAACATTCACAATAATTGACAAAAGAAACAAGAACATTGCAATAATAGTTGTCTAACATTATAACAACATATTAAATAACATTACAACAAAAGTTAGCCTACGCACATCCTACTATTATCCGGCATACTCAATATATGATATGTGCATGAAAGTAACCGAATCCAAAATACACAAAACCGGAAACCGTGGCTCTGATACCATTTGTTGGCAATGTGCTTTTCCTCGGAGGCTCATTGGCTCCCATGTCCCCGGATTAAAATTTTCACTAATGAAAACTAATCCGGATGGGATGAGTTTCCTAAGCACAACCAATTCGTCGTCGTGCTAACAACATGAGTGATCGCTTGAACAAACTAGTTGTTCAAGCAACACAACTCTTCTAGTCGGTTAGCCGCGGAAGAGACGACGGACGGATCACCGATTTTTGTGTTTATCTTCGGGGTTCATGATTATACAAATACATACAAATGTAAACTAGTATAATCAACATATACTAACATAAAGAACATAAGCTAGCATATCAATAAGAATATGCAAAGAACAATAATAAATGTTATAAAACTTTTATACCTCTTGATCTTCTATTGTATGTCCTAACCTCCTTGTAGACTTCGTGTGGGCGAAGATCCTCCACAAGTTGAAGCTTCCTAGATTTTCTTCAATCCAAAGAAAGAAGAACTCTCTTTCCCTTCTTGTTTGAGCCAACCACCAATCCACAAAGGATTGATGCCACCGGCCCCAAGAATAGAGAGAACAAAATAGAAACAAAACTCATCTCTTATCTAGGACCAACCATCAAGCTCCAAGCATGATGTTTGCCGCCGGTCCAAAGAGAACAAGAAGAGGATGAGAGGAATAGGTTGAGCGCCGACCAAGGTAGAGGGAAAAGATCTAGGAGCCGGCAACACCCTAAGAAGAAGAAGAAGATATCCTCTCCTATAGTTGCCGCCCACTTTCCCCTCCATAACCTAGCCGCCCAACCAAGGAAAGGAAAACTCTAGGGTTTCTTGCTGCCCACTAATGGAAGGGCAAACCCTAATTTCCCAAACCAACATAATCCATAGAAAGAAGGGTGAAGCTTGGGCGCCGGCCAAACCAAGGAGGAAGGAGGAAGAAGGGTTGCCGCCCACCATCATGGACTAAACCCTAACCCTAGCCTCTTCCTATTTCTTGCCGCCCAACCATGGTGGAAGGAGGAGATCTAGAACCGGCCACCTTCCCTAGGAAGAAGAAGAACTCTTCCACAAGTTTCCGCCCACTCTCCTTCCCTCACCATGGCCGCCCAACCCAAGGAGCCAAACCCTAATTAGGGTTTCCTCCTTAGGGTTTCTTGCCGCCCAAGCAAAGAGAGGCTAAACCCTAATTTCCATCATCCAAAAAAAAACTTATTGCCGCCCAACCCATGCTCCCTTATATATAGAGTAAGGTTTAGGCCTTGGTTTAATCTCCACCTTCGGTTCTAGGGTTTTAATCTCAACCGTCGGATCTAGAGATTTAATCTCCACCGTCGGTTCTAGGGTTGTAATCCCAACCGTCGGATCTAGAGATTTAATCTCAACCGTCGGATCTAGGGATTTAATCCCAACCGTCGGATTTAGAGATTTATTTTCCATCATTTGATCTAGACTTCATGAGGTTTATATTAGGCTACGATAGGGACCATGAGGAGGAGTTGGGTTTTGGCCACCCGATGGATCGGAACCACACAAACTTGATCCATCAATGATGTTCCATTCCACTAGAGGATCATCATTGAACTACCTCACCAACCCCCATAAATTAATATGGGCTCCATATATTATTTGTACATCCATCTCCCCGTGTTTAAGATATCGAATGCCCGTCAATTAATTGATTCACTGACCATCAATTAATCAACATCTAACTCCTCGAGTAGTACCACTCAACCTTATCATCATGTTGACTAAGTCAACCTGCAGGGTTTACATGATGAACCTTATGAGCTTCTCAAGGGGACATCATCAACCTAATACATAGGACACGGTTTCCTCCTATAATCAACGACACACCATGTAAATAATGTCATTTCCCAACTTACCGGGCATATTGATTTAATCCATAGAAATCTCACCCTCTGGTAAATCAAATAAATAAGTATTAAGTACATGTGCTCGTTATTATATCGGGATTAAGAGCATGTACAACATAATATCCGAGGTCCGATTCAATTATGTAGTCAGCAATAAATTGAATCACCTCTATGTCGGTCCTGCTCAATACACCTAAGTGTACTAGTGTAACTTTATGTTCAAGACAAAACAATACCAAGCTACACTACAACCATGCCAATGGTTTGTCCAAAATCATCTTGGTTATGAGCCTCTACTTATACTCTACAAGGGACTGATAACATGATCTTCTGTGCCACACCCAAGCACCATGTTATCTACAATGTAAAATATTAGACAATATACACATATATAAATAAAGTGCAAACAATGATCATGTGATTCTTATTTCAAAATAAAAATGTTCATACAAAAGAGCTAGGCTTTCAGTATACATCCCAACAATCTCCCACTTATACTAAAAGACTATGTTGTCCTCATATTGTCATACATCTGATTCCCCTTCCTTCCACATGCCTATCAAAGCTCTCGCCAGAAGGGCCTTAGTGAAAGGGTCTACCAGGTCATCCTCTGATGCAATCTAGGCGACAGCAACTTCTACCTCCTTTACGATTTCTCGTATCAGGTGGTACTTGCACTCTATGTGTTTACTAACCTTATGGGCTCGTGGTTCCTTCGAGTTTGCAACTGCACCATTATTATCACAATTAATTGTGATAGTTCTGGGCAAACCAGGAATCACATCCAAGTCCATCAGGAAGTTCCTGAGCCACAAAACTTCTTTGGCTGCCTTATAGGCTGCCACATACTCAGCTTCCATGGTGGAGTCCGCCACACATTTCTGCTGGGCACTCCTCCATACAATGGCTCCACCTCCTAAAGTAAACACAAAACCTGAGGTAAACTTACTGTTATCCCTATCCGATTGGAAATCGCAATCCATGCAACCCACAGGGAGTAATTGGTCTGCACGGTAAACTAGCATATAATCCCTAGTCCTTCTCAGGCACTACAATATATGCTTTTACCGCAGTCCAATGTCCCTGTCCTAGATTACTTTGATATCTGCTAACAATGCCTACGGCAAAGCAGATATCTTGTCTCGTACATAGCATACATGAGGCTTCCTACTGCTGAAGCATAAGGAACCGCCTTCAGCTCCTTTATCACCTCAAATGATCTAGGACACATCTCCTTAGATAAAGTAACTCCATACCTGAAAGGTAGAAAACCCTTCTTGGAGTTCTGCATGCTAAAACGATCCAAAATCATGTCTATGTATGAAACTTGGGATAAGCACAACAACCTTGATCCCAAGGTTGTGACCCACTTCTCCCAAGTCCTTCAAAACTGTTTGGACAACCATACCCTTACGTCTGATAACACTCTGATATTGTTGCCAACTATCAAAATATTATCTACGTATAGTACAAGAAATACCACTACGTTTCTGTCACATCTCTTGTATACACAAGACTCATCCGGTCTTTGAATAAATCCATAAGTCTGGATTTACCTCATCAAAGTGGATGTTCCAAGACCTCGAAGCTTGCTTCAATCCATAAATGGACCGATTAAGCTTACATACAAGATGCTCTTTGTCCTTAGCAATGAATCCCTCTGGTTGCTTCATATAGATGGATTCCTCAAGACTTCCACTAAGGAAAGCTGTCTTGACATCCATCTATCACACCTCATAATCCATATGAGATGCAATGCATAAGAGCTCCCAGACCTGACTTGAATCCATAGATTCAATCTCAGTATTCATTGCACTTTGTCAAGATGTTGTATTTATATCTTGGATTGTCTTGTCGTATGTCTAGGAATCAGGTTCATGTTTGCTAGGGACCAAATCAGAAGATTCGTCCAAAAACATGAATCTAAGAGGCTGTCTAACAACCCTCCCACTACGACGAGGTATCATCTGTGTATCCTTTGTGACACGCGGTGCAGTGACATGTGGTATATCCTCATGTACCGGTGGTACTAAAGAAGTGACTTCCCTTTTAACTCCTCCAGAACAATTTTACTCTTGGGCTTGTGGCTTATCACATAGTCTTCCTCTAGAAATTTGGCGTTCGTATTAACGATCACTCTCTGATCTCTAGGACTATAAAACAAGTCAGAATAACTCATCATCGATCTAATCATCTCCATAAGAGTCATATTCCTTCGCTCTGCTACACTGTTCTGCTGGGGTGTGCCAGGTGCAGTCAATTGGGATTGAATCTCAACCTCTGATAAGTAGTTCCTAAACTCTCCCAAGAGGTTCTCACCACCACGATCAGATCGTAGTGTCATCCATATCTTGAATAATTGTCTATAAAAGAGAAGAAATATTCAAGACCACCTCTTGCCTAGATAGTCATAGGACCACACAAATCAGAATGAACCATTTCTAACACATCTTTGGCTCTATACCCCTTGGCCTTAAAAAGGCCTCTTGGTCATCTTACCCTCCAAGCAAGATTCATAGGTTGGGAGATCCTCCACCACTAATGAACTCAAAGGTCCATCAGCTATCAACCTTTGAATTCTGCTTAGGTTAATGTGACCAAGCCTAAGAAGCCAAAGATATGTTTGGTTCATCTTCGAAGGTTCTTTTCTCTTATTGGAATTAGAAGATGAGTTATTAACTTCAATTTGCATCGTGGGAGGTTTTGGTTCAAATTTCCTTTCAATGTACCTGAATAGATATTCTCCCTATTCCTTTTATAACAACTCTGTCATTAAAAGAAATAGAATATTCATCCATAATAATTTAGAAACTGAAACTAAATTCTTTCTAAATAAAGGTACATAAAGGGAATTTTCCATAACCAAAGTTTTATTATTTTCAAGAGATAAATAAAACTTCTTCCACTGCAATAGCCGCCGCCATCATGGCATTGCCCAAGTAAATGGTAATCTCCCCTTTAGCTAGTCATCGGGTTTCCTAGAACCCCTGCAAATTGTTGCAGACATGATTAGCGGCTCCCGTATCTACTCACCAGGTGCCGGTAGATATCACCGCTAATCATGTTTCAATGACTAGTCCAAAAGATATACCTTTGTTCTGTTTTGGATTGGGACAGTCCTCCTTCCAATGTCCATCCTGCTTGTAAGTGAAGTACTTGCCTTTCGGCTTCTTCACTCCTCCCTGAGATCCTCCCACCACATTTGCTCCACCTTGTTTCTCCTTCTTCTTGCCTTTCGGCTTAGAAGTAGAAACCTTTTTGAGCAATGATGGCTTGAGGACACTCTTTGAAGAGTGCATACTTGTACTCCTTAGCAGATAAGACAATATCTAGAATCTTTTCCAATCAACATTATTTAGGTACAGTAAGTTTATTTCCTTTAGTATCACAGTAAGTGGACTGAAAGTCAATTTTGAAAATCCTAAGAATCACATAGATCATTACTTTAGATTTCAAAAAATTATTGATTCCTCAAACAATAAAATTTCGAAATCAACCAACACCTCAAAACACCGAGAATATTGCATGCCACGATAGTGTGGACGTATACGAATTCTACATTTGTAAGAGGAGGTTTTACTCATTAATTTTATTATCTTGTCAACCTTACTTTTTGACAAATAAAATTAATAGTCGGTTCCTCTTTGACCCTACAAATAAAAGCAGTGACTCCGATGGGGAGGATACTTTATATTTGCATCTAAGTGTGCGCCATTACACGATACTAAGGGAATTATTTCGGATTATGTGTCTTACCGCTGTGGAAGTACACACGCTCCTAGATAATTTCCTATAACCATTATTTGACCTAGTGATCCGCAAACAAACTCATCCGCAGGGAGGAAGGCACTCAGAGCCGACACGCAAGTTTGTTGCATCACACGTCAAATTGTAATGGAGGCCGCGGGAATTAATTAAAATATCCCTCTCCCACTTAGTAAATTGAAAATGAGGAATTTTCAAGCATACACAACATGCTTATTATTACTGTAGATTTCAATAAAAATTATTGATTCCTCAAACAATAAAATTTTGAAATCAACCAACACCTCAAACACCGAGAATATCGCATGCCACGATAGTGTGGACGTATACGAATTCTACATTTGTAAGAGGAGGTTTAACCCATTAATTTTATTATCTTGTCAACCTTACTTTTTGACAAATAAAATTAATAGTTGGTTCCTCTTTGGCCCTACAAATAAAACTACTTTTTATTTGCATCTAAGTGTGCACCATTACACGGTACTAAGGAAATTATTTTGGATTATATGTCTTACCGCTGTGGAAGTACACACGCTCCTAGATAATTTCCTATAACCATTATTTGACCTAGTGATCCGCAAACAAACTCATCCGATGGGGAGGAAGGCACTCAAAGCCGACGCGCAAGTTTGTTGCATCACATGTCAAATTGTAATGGAGGTCGCGGGAATTAATTAAAATATCCCTCTCCCACTTAGTAAATTGACAATGAGGAATTTTCAAGCACACACAACATGCATATAAAACAAATCAGCAATAAATATGGAAAAATCAGAATTTTTCCAACTATTATGGCATTGTTCTCCAATATGCGTCCAGTCGTGTCGCCACCTCGTCCGCTCCTCCTACGCCATGTACAAGCCAACCGGAGATCCGAGCAGAGAATAAAACCTATTTTATTTTACATCCATCGATCCTATACTCCACGAGGGAGTGTACATGAAATCTAGATCGAAAGTAAAATAAAATAAAGAGTGGCTAAACAATATCGTATTCAATTACAAAAATTAAATACTAATTTAGCCTCGTCAACCCCGAGGATTCAAATAATATACAATCACACACACAAAACCACATACACACATATAGCCATAATAGTCGGATCTTATGCCTGCAACCAAAAAGTTAGCCTACGCACATCCTACTATTATTCGGCATACTCAATATATGATATGTGCATGAAAGTAACCGAATCCAAAACACACAAAACCGGAAACCGTGACTCTGATACCATTTGTTGGCAATGTGCTTTGCCTCGGAGGCTCATTGGCTCCCATGTCCCCGGATTAAAATTTTCACTAATGAAAACTAATCCGGATAGGATGAGTTTCCTAAGCACAACCAATTCGTCGTCGTGCTAACAACATGAGCGATCGCTTGAACAAACTAGTTGTTCAAGCAACACAACTCTTCTAGTCGGTTAGCCGCGGAAGAGACGACGGACGGATCGCCGGTTTTTGTGTTTATCTTCAGGGTTCATGATTATACAAATACATACAAATGTAAACTAGTATAATCAACATATACTAACATAAAGAACATAAGCTAGCATATCAATAAGAACATACAAAGAACAATAATAAAAGTTATAAAACTTTTATACCTCTTGATCTTCTATCGTATGTCCTAACCTCCTTGTAGACTTCGTGTGGGCGAAGATCCTCTACAAGTTGAAGCTTCCTAGATCTTCTTCAATCCAAAGAAAGAAGAACTCTCTTTCCCTTCTTGTTTGAGCCAACTACCAATCTACAAAGGATTGATGCCGCCGGCCCCAAGAATAGAGAGAACAAAATGGAAACAAAACTCATCTCTTATCTAGGACCAACCATCAAGCTCCAAGCATGATGTTTGCCGCCGATCCAAAGAGAACAAGAAGAGGATGAGAGGAATAGGTTGAGCGCCGACCAAGGTAGAGGGAAAAGATCTAGGAGCCGGCAACACCCTAGGAAGAAGAAGAAGATATCCTCTCCTATAGTTGCCGCCCACTTTCCCCTCCATAACCTAGCCGCCCAACCAAGGAAAGGAAAACTCTAGGGTTTCTTGTCGCCCACTAATGGAAGGGCAAACCCTAATTTCCCAAACCAACCTAATCCATAGAAAGAAGGGTGAAGCTTGGGCGCCGGCCAAACCAAGGAGAAAGGAGGAAGGAGGAAGAAGGGTTGCCGCCCACCATCATGGACTAAACCCTAACCCTAGCCTCTTCCTATTTCTTGCCGCCCAACCATGGTGGAAGGAGGAGATCTAGAACCGGTCACCTTCCCTAGGAAGAAGAAGAACTCTTCCACAAGTTGCCGCCCACTCTCCTTCCCTCACCATGGCCGCCCAACCCAAGGAGCCAAACCCTAATTAGGGTTTCCTCCTTAGGGTTTCTTGCCGCCCAAGCAAAGAGAGGCTAAACCCTAATTTCCATCATCCAAAAAAAAACTTATTGCTCCCTTATATATAGAGTTAGGTTTAGACCTTGGTTTAATCTCCACCTTCGGTTCTAGAGTTTTAATCTCAACCGTCGGATCTAGAGATTTAATCTCAACCGTCGGTTCTAGGGTTGTAATCCCAACCGTCGGATCTAGAGATTTAATCTCAACCGTCGGATCTAGGGATTTAATCTCAACCGTCGGATTTAGAGATTTGTTTTCCATCATTTGATCTAGACTTCATGAGGTTTATATTAGGTTACGATAGGGACCATGAGGAGGAGTTGGGTTTTGGCCACCCGATGGATCGGAACCACACAAACTTGATCCATCAATGATGTTCCATTCCACTAGAGGATCATCATTGAACTACCTCACCAACCCCCATAAATTAATATGGGCTCCATATATTATTTGTACATCCATCTCCCTGTGTTTAAGATATCGAATGTCCGTCAATTAATTGATTCACTGACCATCAATTAATCAACATCTAACTTCTCGAGTAGTACCACTCAACCTTATCATCATGTTGACTAAGTCAACCTGCAGGGTTTACATGATGAACCTTATGAGCTCCTCAAGGGGACATCATCAACCTAATACATAGGACACGGTTTCCTCCTATAATCAACGGCACACCATATAAATAATATCATTTCCCAACTTACCGGGCATATTGATTTAATCCATAGAAATCTCACCCTCTGGTAAATCAAAGAAATAAGTATTAAGTACATGTGCCCGTTATTATATCGGGATTAAGAGCATGTACAACATAATATCCGAGGTCCGATTCAATTATGTAGTCAGCAATAAATTGAATCACCTCTATGTCGGTCCTGCTCAATACACTTAAGTGTACTAGTGTAACTTTATGTTCAAGACAAAACAATACCAAGCTACACTACAACCATGTCAATGGTTTGTCCAAAACCATCTTGGTTGTGAGCCTCTACTTATACTCTACAAGGGACTGATAACATGATCTTCTGTGCCACACCCAAGCACCATGTTATCTACAATGTAAAGTATTAGACAATATACACATATATAAATAAAGTGCAAACAATGATTATGTGATTCTTATTTCAAAATAAAGATGTTCATACAAAAGAGCTAGACTTTCAGTATACATCCCAATAGATTGTTGTTATTGTTATTGTTGGATTTAAATGGAACATTTTATAAACCATTCAACACAACTCTAGTATTCATAGAACTCCGAGTTTCACAGGTAATCCAACATGGCAGCACCAAACGAGGCCAGGTTTTCTGCACGTATCCTGAAATCTAAATCAATATGCTACGATTCTATATGTGAGTGTTATGAATATAGACAAGTGACAAGTTCAGCAAACAGGTTCCACAACTTATATCTCTCAACTCCTGCCAAAAATCTTGAGCTGCACGAATCCAATCCACATCTTGGAGAACTTGAGAGTTATGTCTCTTGACACACTTCTTGTTTCAGTTGACCTAGATTGGTTTTTGCATTTTATGATGGTGAAGATGGAGCAGGGTCTACCTCAGGACTGCCTGATGGCGCTGTGAGAAAACTCAGTGAAATAACAACATCAGCCATTGATGGTCGAACTGAAGTCTCTTCTTGCAGGCACATTGCAGCAACAGCTACTGCCTGGCTTAAGCCTTTTGGTGTGTAGTTCCCTTGTATAAGTGGATCAACTAGCTCAGGGAACCTCTTCTGGTCTCCCAACATTGGCCTCGCCTGTTGAGACAAAAACATGTTTAGGTAAACATGATACATGTGATACTGGAATGTTATAAAAAATAAAGAATTGACAACCATGCTGTTGTAACTGGGATGTCCAATGCATCGGCTCAAAGTGTCAATGTACAACATAAGAAGAAAAAAAGGATCTAGTGGATTTCATACCCATGCTACAAGATTCTGTTCATTTGTTGGCCTAGTTGAGTCAATGGCCCTTCTTCCTGTGATCAACTCGAGCAAAACAACTCCAAAACTGTATACATCTGATTTCAAGCTTAGATGCCCTGTTCTTGCATACTCAGGTGCACAGTAGCCAATTGTTCCCATCACCCTTGAAGACACGTGAACTTTATCCTCAACAGGGCCTAGTTTTGCGAGACCAAAATCAGAGAGTTTGGCATTGAAATCTTGATCGAGTAGGATGTTAGATGATTTGAGGTCACGAAAGATGACTGGTGGATTTGCCTTCTCATGCAAATACTCTAGACCTTGAGCAGTGCCATATGCTATTTTCATCCTTGTGTACCAGCTCAGGACTTTGTGATTGGATGAGATATCTGTAGAGAAAAAATCCTTATTCCCATGGAAAAATATAATTTTTCTTTGCAAGATTGAATATTGATATTTTCCCAAACTCTTCTAGAAACAAGTAAAAACAGAGATTGTTAACTATCATGTGCAAGCAGCTGTTTCTGTTCTATGTTATACCATTTAAGCATTAAGCATTAGAACCAAATTAGCTTGAAAGTATCATCACTAACTTTTCTAAATGGATATGGAATAATTTTAGAGAAATAAGAAAAAAGATAGTAAAAAATCTCTTCTAAACCTTGTAGTGATGATCAACTCATGCCATATGTTGGTCCTGATTCCTTTGATAATACAAATATAAAACAGAAATAGGCAGTTTTATATTTGCAATTAAATTTCATTAAAAGGTGATTTTGCCTATATGATTATAGTGTAAACAAATATTAAGAGGAAACCGGAAGTTTCCAGAGACTTGAAATAGAACCAGCAGAAACAAAAGTGGAATACAGTAATAGATAAGGCAGGAGAATTATATGCCATCATACAGGCCTATCAAATGAAATTCCTCTAGAAAATTGATGCGAAATTTACAGTATGAAGAATAACATGCTGCTGTAAAATATGAATGCTTCAAAAAGTTACTGATAATTAGTACCAAGCAAATGATCTTCCAAGGAGCCCATAGGCATGAACTCATACACCAATAGTCTTTGATCACCATCAGCACAGTATCCAATAAGCTTGACTAGATTTTGATGATGAAGGAGACTAAGCATCAGTACTTCCACAACAAATTCTTTGTTACCTTGGAAGCCATCCCTGTTTAACTGTTTAACAGCTACAATCTAAAGCCAACAAATCATAATTATGTCAGTAATCTTATCATACACTAAGATCCATCTTTAAAGCATATGAAAATGTCATTTCAATTAAAAATGACTCAGGTCAAATTTATCAACTTACCTGTCCAGTGTTCTGAAGGCAACCTTTATACACTCTACCGAACCCTCCTTCACCTAGGAGACATTCTGCTAGAAAATTCTTTGTGGCCAATACAAGCTCCTCAAATGTAAATGTTTGTGCAGCAATATTACCCTTGCCAGAATCCCTTTGGGATGATGCGATGGAAGGCTTCTGCTGATAGTCTGGGAATACAAGTTCACAGGTAGATGTATGAAAATGAAACAGTGCAAGGAGATGGTTAATCAAGTAGTGCCTGTATTTATATTCCTAGCTTACAAATTCAGTAGTTTAGTTTTCCTAAGTATTCATTCTTCTAGGAATTATCATCACCTTTAAAAACTTGAGAAGATAAATTTGCAACCTTGAACAATACTTTCTTAGCAAGCAAGATGACATACAGAAATGTTGTCTGAAGTTATTGTTTACTTTCAACTATCACAGGAAATGAAAGAAGTGAAGTTAGAAGAGTGTTGAATTGTTATATCCCAGAGGTTCCAAATAAAAGGTTGAGTTTGATAAGTTAGAAGATGATATTCTATTTTTTTTATTCTATGCTTTAAAGTATATATCCACTTCCTGTCTTTGGGGATAAAAAAAACTCTTATTTCTTTTAAAAATCTTTGTTTATTCAAGCTTCCAATGCAGACACAAACCTAGATAGCATTTGTGCATATACTAGGTAGTACAGATAATAACAACGATATAAAATTGATTTTAAGAGTGAATTTCGCATTGATGTAGTCTAATGCATGAAGTTTGAAATGGTAACGTCTTCCCGCATGCAAAAGTTCATTTTAAAAGGAGTTACTTGAGATAATACATATTTAAGAAATAGTTTATAACGGAGCCTAGACATCCATATAATAGATGTGGCAAATAAGAGCAAATATTTTGTAGGGTTTTCTTCTGATTTTTTCCCCATATAATGGAAAGAAGGAAAGGCAGAGCTCGAACAACAGGTTGAAATAATAATAATAATAATAATAATAATAATAATAATAATAACAGCAATAAGATTATGCATTTAAAAATGAACAAAGTTCACCAGCCGTTTTCTTTGAGGCATTATTCTTTCCGAGGCTTTGGTTTGGAGCAATTTCCTTCTTTGAGCTCTTCTTCGAGAAACATTTCTTTGAGAAACATGGAAAACAGACCATTGTTGTAACCCCACTTTGTAAATTTCCGATTTCCTGTCAAACTCGGAGAACCATTTTGCATACGAAAAAACGAATACTTTCCGGCATTCGAATTAGCATAACCGGAATGTCCTTCAAGATGCCCGAACACCACAACCAAGGCCCGAAATATTGAAACGAAGATTCAACGCATAAAAGCAATAGGTCGGAGTTTGATCAAAGATTCCCCGAAAGACTCCAAAACACCATCCGGGGAGATCAAAGCCCCAGCACCATTGCGATTTGCGTCGAAGAATAGATCTTTGCCCGGAAGATGGAAGAGAATAAATGAATAATAAAAGTAACCCTTTTTTAGGCCAAAAAGCGGGATGCATCCTCCGGAAGCGGAGGCGATGCTGAGGCTATATTTGACCGCGCAGAGAACCAAGCAAACGGGCATCCAAATCCATAGAGCGAGACTAGAAATGAGAGAGGATTGAAATTATTAACAAAATAATAAGCATGCACATAATATTTAAATTCATTTAAAAGATTAGTTTTAAAAAAAAAACTAAAATCGGACCATAAATTTCTATTTTCCCTTTATCTACTAGGAAAATAAAGTTGAGTTGATAATCTTTAAGTAAAAAATCTAGTAGAAAAAATTAATTTTACAAAATAAAAAATAATCACATTCATAAAATTTATTAATATTAAAATTCATAAAAATATATATATAATTTTACAAAATATTTAACAATATAAAACAAAATTCAAGATAGAAATATTAAATTCATAGAAGTTTAATTTAGATTTTATATTTTTTGGATTTGTAAACGTAAATATATTAAGTGAATAGTCAACTTATAGTCACATAATCATCCTATCATAAGTTATATCAATAATCACCCCCTAAATAATTCATCCCATCTTCTAAAGATTAATTTTATATAATTTTTATTCAATATTCATATAGGGATTGAACCTCGAGATACATTACAAATAAGATTCTAAAAATTATAATTTTAATTTTATGAACTACCTGCCCCTTGATGTATAATGTCTTCCAAAAATAGTGGTTTTGCATCCTCCAGATACAGTAAACTATGCAAGTAAGGGGCAACTCTTTATTTTTATATTCTACCTACATCCATTTGCAGATACTTTTGAGAGTCATCATTCGCCTTGAAATCACCATTTTATAACTTGATACATTCTCATATTTTATTGCAATAATCACATTTGAAGAATAAGTGCATATGGTTTTCCCAGGGCACAAAATATTGAGCAGTCAACTGCTAGCCCATGGCAGTCGACTAGTGATTATGACAATTGACTACTAGGTCAAGACAGTCGACTGATGGGTAACTTTTTGATGTAGATTAAGTCGTTGTGAGGCTACGGCTAAGTGTCCAGTCGACTATTAGATAAGAGTAGTTGATTGAAAGGCGAAGAATCAGCTCGAGCTGAATTATAAAAGGAGCTCGATAGGAAGATTTGGAGCAGCGATTTTTGGGAGCTTTTGGGGGAGAATTATTATTGCATTCTAGATCTTCAAGAGCCTTTCAAAGCAACCAACAAGAAAGCAATCACAAGTTCTTTTTGTAAAGTTCTTTTTTACTTGTATTTGATTATTGCTTAGTATACTTGTTGTATGTAGTTGTATTTCTTTCTTATTATTGTAAAAATCTTATAAGAGATTTCTCTATCTCCAGATTGTTCCGAGAAGGAGAAGTTAGTTGTGGTGTGCATCACTAGAGTGTTGGGATGTATATCGAAAAGTCTATCTTTTGTATAAACATCTTTATTTTTGAAATTAGAATCACATGATCATTGTTTGCATATTTATGATTATGTATATTGTCTGATACATTACATTATAGATAACATGGTGTGTGATGTCACACGGAAGATCATGTTATCAGTTCCATATAGAATATAAGTAGAGGCACACAACCGAGATGATTTTGGACAAACTATTGGTATGGTTGTAGTGTGATTTGGTATTGATTTGTCTTGACCATAGAATTACACTAGTACACTTTGTGTGTATTGAGTAGGACCAACTTAGAGGTGATTCAATTTATTCCTGACAACATAATTGAATCGGACCTCGGATATTATGGTGTACATGCTCTTAATCCCGATATAATAACGGGCACATGTACTTAGTATTTATTTCTTTGATTTACCAATGGGCGAGATTTCTAGATTAAATCGATAGACTCGGTAAGTTGGGAAATGATATTATTTACATGGTGTGTTGTTGATTATAGGAGGAAACCGTGTCCTATATATTAGGATGATGATGTCCCCTTGAGGAGCTCATAAGGATCATCATGTAAACCCTGTAGGTGGACTTGGTCCAGCATAATGATGAGGTTGAGTGGTACTACTCATGGAGTTAGATGTTGATTAATTAATTGTCAATAAATTAATTAATTGACGGACATTCGAGATCTTAAACACGGAGAGATATTATTGGTGCAAGGGCACCAGATAATCGAACATGTGTTTTGATTATGGCAAAGACACAAAGTTAAGTTTACATTGTTATCTCACGAGCTAAATCGAGTGTGCAGAAAAGTACTAAAGCTGGAGTTGAAGACTAGCGACACTCGGAGGAAGCCGCGGTGGTCGGGCAACACTCGAGTGACTTCGGAGGGAACCGAAGGAATCGAGTGGAAGGCTGGAAGCAAAAGCGACACAATAAGTATCAAGGTAAGCTCGTGTGAGTGAAAGATAGTAAGGTCGTGTCCTCTGTACGGGGACGACCGTAGGCGGCGATCCGACTAAGACTTCCTGTGGAAGGTCTAGGTCGAGATCGGATGGTTAGAAACCATCACATTTACCATTTTCCGTGCTAACCTCTTACTGCAGGGAAGTGGGCAGTCGATACTCTGGACATTGGGCGATCGATCGATGCTCATCGACCGATGATGGAGGCATCACCGACCGATGGCGATAAATCGCCTTTGGCTTAGGTCAAAACGGATAACGTTTGACGCGATCACTTCGCGATAAAATTTGTTACCACTTTGTGATCTATTCTGAAAGATGAGGAGACATATTTTGAGGACAAACTCTATAAACTGAGGGGAGGATTCCAACCCAAAGTATCATCAAGATTATTCTTAAGTGCTCCTACAATGCTAAAGCTCCAACACCGTCATAACGCCGACGCGACGCCAAGCTTTCACCTTCTTCATCGGCAGCAGCAATAAGTAACATATTTTGTTATTGTATTCTTTGTTTTTATTCGTAACGAGGTGAGATAGGCTTGTTGCCTCATCCTCGTACTTTCGATTTTGTGATCGTTGTCTCCTACCTCCAACGAGGAGGAGACATTATAGTGCTTTGCCCTCTGTACGTGGTCTAGGACCGTTAGGGCCTTGGAGTAGCAACCGCTGGGTTGTGAACCAAGTAAAAATAAATGTGTCTTTTTATTTTTCCGCTGTGATTACTCGTATATCGAACGAACGAATGAAAAGATTTACGCTCGCTATTCACCCCCCCTCTAGCGACGCTTCTCGATCCAACAAAAAGGATGTTGTGCTTATCTCAAGCTTCATACGTAGATACTATTTTGGCTCATTTTAGCATGCATAACTCCAAGAAAGTTTTTATACCTTTTAGGCATGGAGTACCTTTATCTAAAGAGATGTGTCCTAGAACATCAAAGGAGATAAAGGAGATGAAGGTGGTTCCTTATGCTTCGGCGGTAGGAAGCCTCATGTATAATATGTTATGTACGAGGCCGGATATCTACTTTGTTGAGGATTCGGTGACCGCTAGAGGGGGGGGTGAATAGCTCGTTTCGATGCATCGATGGAATTCGTTCGTGTTTGATCGTCTACACTCTTGTTAGCACAGCGGAATAGTAATAACAAATAGAAATAACAAGAAACACAATCACAATGCAAGATATAATGTGGTTCGGAACCGAATGGTTCATACTCCACAGATTGAGCTCTAAAGAGCTCTAGCGATGCCACAAACACCACTAAACAATAAACTTCTTCTCGATAATACGTTGGAGGCAGAGAAACCTCTTACAAGATATTACAATAGTAATACAAGTAGAACAAGCAAATACAAATGAAAATGTAAAAGACACTTTACAATCTAGGGTTTTGAGTGCTTGCTTATTGGTTGCTTGGATGAGCTTGAAGGACCCTGAAATGCACCTGCAATTTGCCTTCAAATCGCCTCACCAAAGCTCCCAAAGAACCAATACCGAAATCCTCCTCGAGCTCCTCTTTTAACTCGACGGCCGGGATTTTCGCCTACCACGATCGCTAAAACCCCATTGATCGCTAATATCGTGTCGTGAGACAACAGCTCAATCCGCACTGAAAAAATTTCAACGGATCTCTTGGCAGTCGACTGATGACATCACCAGTTGACTGCTAACGTCCGTAGCTGACTGCCCAATCGACTATGAAGCGTTATGTGGTCGCAGCCGAAAAACCCCGTCCAACAATGATCGGCATCCATGGCGTCGATCGCTATCACCGATCGATTCAATGATCACGATCGATCCAATGATCACCGATCGCTAAGGCATTTTTAGCCCTTAACCGGCAGTCGAACTCTTGTCGACTCATGACAGTCGAACCGGCCATATTGTCATTCGACTGCCAACCTTAAACATGAGGTTTTAACCCAAGTATGGTGCCTCCATACTTGCTAGACCACCATTAGCCTAGACCTAAGCCTTCTAGCCACCTCCGTTAGCCTCGCACCTATCGGATTCCTCCAAGTCATCCATGACTTGTTCATCCATACGCTAGCCTTTAGGTGCTTCCATCGGCTATGTCATGCTAACGATGTCTACATCGCCAAGGCACATTGAACTTACGCTGCCAAGACTCTGCTTGGACTTTACGCCGTCAACCATTGGACTTATGCTGCTAAGACTCCACCCTTGGACTTTACACCACCAATATCACCCCTTGGACTTTTCAAATACCAAGTACTCATGACTTGAACTTTCACTGACATAGTCAACTCTAGTCAACCATCAAAATCTTCTCGAGTCAAACTCGAGTCTGTTCAATCATGACCCGGGTCGATTGCACCAACAATCTCCCCAAAACATTATCAGATATTAATGTCAAACATCAATGTCAAACCTTCATGTCAAACATCAAAACATCTCTCGAGTCAAACTCGAGTCCGGTCTTCTTATCAATTATCCCAAATTGGCAATCCCATAAATTCTCCCAAACATTCTCCCCAAACATTCTTCCCCTTTTTGACTAACATCAAAAAGATTTTCTCCAAGGAGGTCAATGTCTCATGTCCAATGAGATCTTATAATCTCCCCCTTGGTCCAAAAATACCTAAGATGTCTACAATCTTCCTAGTGATAAGTCCCATATCACTCAAGAGAGATAATCCTATAAACTCTCCCAATTTCCAAATTGGGTATCTCAAAATTCTCATTTCCCCCTTATGAGGAAAAATACCATCCATCATCCCATGATGAACACCTCTCCCTAAAGGCTTGCTCCCCCTTGACCATTGCACTAACAATGTCCTTGGGAAGTCCCTAAGCCAATAGGAACTCTAAAACATCAAAAATAAGGTTCAAAGTGTTGGGATGTATATTGAAAAGTCTATCTTTTGTATGAAGATCTTTATTTTGAAATAAGAATCACATGATCATTGTTTGCATATTTTTATGGTTATGCATATTGTCTAATACATTGCATTGTAGATAACATGGTGTGTGGTGTCACACGGGAGATCATGTTATCGGCTCCTTGTAAAGTATAAGTAAAGGCTCACAACCGAGATGACTTTGGACAAACCATCGTAATGGTTGTAATGTGATTTGATATTGATTTGTCTTGACCATAGAATCACACTAGTGCACTTTGTGTATATTGAGCAGGACCGACTTAGAGGTGATTCGATTTATTGCTAACTACATAATCGAATCGGACCTCAGATATTATTTTGTACATGCTCTTAATCCCGATATAATAACGACCACATATACTTAGTATTCATTTCTTTGATTTACCAATGGACGAGATTTATAGATTAAATCGATAGGCTCGGTAAGTTGGGAGATGATATTATTTATATGGTGTACCATTGATTATAGGAGGAAACCGTGTCCTATATATTAGGATGATGATATCCCCTTGAGAAGCTCATAAGGTTCATCATGTAAACCCTGCAGGTGGACTTGGTCCGACATGATGAAAAGGTTGAGTGGTACTACTCATGGATTTAGATGTTGATTAATTAATGGTCAGTAAATTAATTAATCGACGGACATTCGAGATCTTAAACACGGGGAA
Source organism: Wurfbainia villosa (assembly GCA_025175895.1). Classification (NCBI taxonomy): domain Eukaryota; kingdom Viridiplantae; phylum Streptophyta; class Magnoliopsida; order Zingiberales; family Zingiberaceae; genus Wurfbainia; species Wurfbainia villosa. Next base: position 119,713,425 of record CM045989.1, on the reverse strand, counting down.
AAAATGTACAAATAATATATGAAGCCCATATTAACTTATGGGGGTTGGTGAGGTAGATCAATGATAATCCTTTAGTGGATTGGATTATCATTAATGGATCGGACTTTATGTGGGCTTAATCCATGGGTGGCCAAGATCCAACTCCTCCTCATGGACCCTAATGTAGCCTATTAACACCTCATAAAGCTTAGATCCAATGGATAGAAGCAAAACTCTAGATCCAAAGGTAGAGATTAAATCTCTAAGATCTGACGGTTGAGATTAAATCTCTAGATCCGACGGTTGAGATTAAATCCCTAGAACCAATGGTGGAGATTAAAAGGAGGCTTATCCCTAACTCTATAAAAGGAGTTTGAGGGGTTGGCGTGGAGAAAAAAATCAAGATAAGCTAGGGTTTTGGTGGTTGGCGGCAAGAGATAGGAGCTAGGGTTTGGGCTTGGGCGGCACCTAATAAGAAAAGATTTCCTTGCCTTCTTCTTCCTCAAGTTGTCGGCGCCCCTTGAGCTCCTTCCAGCCCTTGGCCGACGTCCAAACTCCAACTTCTCCTTATCCTTGGCCGGTGGAACAAAGGTTTAGGGTCCTCCCTTGAAGCTTTTGGCCGGCAACCCTTAATCTCTTCTTCCTTCTTGGCTGGCGGCAAAGCTCCATCCTTGGAGGTTGTTGGTTGGTTGAAAGAAGGAATAGAGCTTTGTTACTATTCTTCCTCTTGCTCGGAATGATCAAGGAAAAAAGATTGGTGATCTAGGAACTTCAACTTTTGGTAGATCGTCGCCCACATGACGTCCGAAAGGAGGAAGGTCATACATTAGAAGATCGAGAGGTATATCTATTCTCTATTCTCTTTTTGTTACTTGCTTGTATTTATTTTTTCAATTATGAGCATGATATATTCTGTTTGTGGCTAAATAATACTTGGATCCCGAACATAAATACAAAAGCCGACGATCCGGACATTGTCTATTCCGCGGCTACTCGTAGAATAGAGGTTGGTCGTTTGAACAACGAATTTGTTCAAGTGACCTCTCTAAACGAATAGCACGACGATGACTTGATTGTTTGGGAAATCTCTTTTGTCTAGGATTAAATTTTTTAATCCGAGGACATCGATGGGATCGCCATGAATAAACAACCAAGGTGAAGTGGGAAGCGAAGTTTCCCCTCACGGATTAATGAAACCAAAACCCTTCAATTGGTATCAGAGCCAAGGTTTCCAATTTTGTGTGTTTAGGATTCGGTTAATTTTTATGCACTTTTCATATATTATATGTGTCGGATAATAGTAGGATATGCGTAGGTTAACTCTTTGGTTGCAGGGATAAGATCCGACTATTATGGCCATATGTGTGTATGTGATTGTATGTGTATATTTTGTTGAATCCTCGGGGTTGACGAGACTAGTATTTAATTTTTTGTAAATTAGATACGATATTGTTTAGCCACTCCTTTTATTTTAGTTTACTTTCGATCTAGATTTCATGTACACTCCCTCGTGAAGTATAGGATTGATGGATGTAAATTAAAATAGATTTTAGTCTCGGCTCGGATCTCCGGATGACTCGTACATGGTGTAGGAGGAGCGGACGAGAAGGTGTTGCGACGGGAGACATATTGAAGACAAAAGCCATAATAGTTGGAAAATAATTTATTTTTCATATTTATTGCTTTTTGTTTGATATGCATGTCATAGGCTAAGAAAATTCCTCAATTTCAAATTACTAAGTGGGAGAGGGAAATTTTTATAAATTCCCACGGGCTCCATTACGATTTGACAAGTGATGCAAACAAACTTGCGCATCGGCTCTGAGTACCTTCCTCCCCATCAAATGAGTTTGTTTGCAGATCACAAGGTCAAATATGGTTATAGGAAATTATTAATGAGCATGTGCACTTCCCCATCGGAAGGCACATAACCCGAGATAATTACCTTGGTACCGAGTAATAGTGAACACTTAGATACAAATATAAGCATCCTCCCCATCGGAGTCACTGCTTTTATTTGTAGGGCCAAAGAGGAACCAACTATTAATTTTACTTGTCAAAAAGTTAGGTTGACAAGATAGTAAAATTAATGGGTAAAACCTCCTCTTACAAATGTAGAATTCGTATACGTCCACACTATCGTGGCATACGATATTCTCGGTGTTTTGAGGTGTTGGTTGATTTTAAAATTTCATTGTTTGAGGAATCAATAATTTTTTGAAATCTAATATTTTGATTTATGTGATTCTTAGGTTTTCTTTCAAAATGACTTTCAACCCACTTGCTGTGATACTGAAAGAGAACAAACTTACTGGACCCAACTATGTTGATTGGAAGAGGAATCTAGACATTGTCTTGACTGTTGAGGAATACAAATATGTACTCCTCGAAGAGTGCCCTCCTAAGCCTGCAGAAGATTCTGGGGAAAAGGAGAAAGAGAGTTATAAGAAGTGGGTAAAGGCCGATGAGATGACGCGGTGTTACATTTTGGCATCTATGTCAAATGTACTGCAACATTAGCATCAAGCCATGCCCATAGCTTATGACATGATGCTCAATCTCAAGGAGCTTTTCAGACACCAGAATCGGGTTGCGAGGCAAGAAGCCATGAGAAACTTGATGTCGACCACCATGATCGAGGGAACACCCGTGAGGGATCATATTCTCAAGATGATGGCTCATTTGAATGAGTTGGAAGTCCTCGGAGTTGAGATCGATGGAGAAACCCAGGTCGATATCATTCTCCAGTCTCTACCTAGGAGTTTTGAGCAGTTTCGCCTGAACTACAACATGAACAAGAGGTTGTATTCGTTGGCGAAACTTCTGATAAAACTCCAGGCGGCAGAGGGGCTATTTCGTTAGAGTGCTCAGGCAAATGTCATGGTGACCCAAAAAGTTTCTACTTCTAAGCCGAAAGACAAGAAGAAGAAGAAGCAAACTGGGGAAAAGGCCGTGGGAGGTACTCAGGGAGGAGTGAAGAAGCCGAAAGGCAAGTGCTTCACTTGTAAGCAGACTGGACACTGGAAGAAGGATTGCCCCAACCGCAAGAACAAAGGTATATCTTTTGGTCTAGTCGTTGAAACATGTTTAGCGATGTTATCTACCAGCACCTGGTGTGTAGATACGAGAGTCACTGATCATGTCTACAATACTTTGCAGGGATTCCAGAAAACTAGACGAATGGCTGAGGGGGTGATTACCGTGTACTTGGACGATGTCACGAAGGTGGCGGCTGTTGCAGTGGGAGATGTTCATTTATCTTTTGAGAAAAATAAACTTTTGGTTCTTAAGAATTGCCTTTATGTACCCTTATTTAGAAAGAATTTAATTTCAGTTTCTAAATTGTTTATGGATGGATATTCTATTTCTTTTAATGACAGAGTTGTTATAAGAAGGAATAGGGACATTATTTGTTCGGGTGCATTGATAGGAAATTTATACACTCTTGAACCAAAACCTCCCACGATGCAAATTGAAGTTAATAACTCATCTTCTAATTCCAATAAGAGAAAAGAACCTTCGAACATGAACCAAACATATCTTTGTCATCTTAGGCTTGGTCATATTAACCTAAGCAGAATTCAAAGTTGATAGCTGATGGACCTTTGGGCTCATTAGTGGTGGAAGATTTTCCAACCTGCAAATCTTCCTTGGAGGGTAAAATGACCAAGAGGCCTTTTAAGGCCAAGGGGTATAGAGCCAAAGATGTGTTAGAATTGGTTCATTCTGATGTGTGTGGTCCTATGTCTATCCAGGCTAGAGATGGTTTCGAGTATTTCATCTCTTTTATAGACGAATACTCGAGATATGGATACATTTACCTTATGCACCGCAAGTCTGAATGCTTTAACAAGTTCAAAGAATTCAAGACTGATGTGGAGAAACGTCAAGGTAAAAGTATCAAGACACTACATTCTGATCGTGGTAGCGAGTACCTCTTGGGAGAGTTTAGGGATTATCTATCAGAGGTTGGGATTCAATCCCAATTGACTGTACCTGGCACACCCCAGCAAGATGGTGTAGCAGAACGAAGGAATAGGACTCTTATGGAGATGGTTAGATCGATGATGAGTTATTCTGAGTTGTCAGATTCGTTCTGGGGATATGCTTTAGATACGACGGTGTACATTCTGAATTTGGTTCCATCTAAATCAGTGTCTTCTACTCCCATAGAATTATGGACTGGTCGAAAGCCTAGTCTAAGACATATTCGGATATGGGGGAGTCCAGCACATGTGCTGAAGGCAGATGCTGGTAAATTGGAACCTCGTACAGAAGTATGCATGTTCGTTGGCTATCCTAGAGGAATGAAGGGTGGTTTGTTTTATAGTCCTAGAGATCAGAGGGTGATCGTTAGCACAAACGCCAGATTTCTAGAGGAAAACTATATGATGAGCCACAAGCCCAAGAGTAAAATTGTTCTGGAGGAATTAAAAGGGGAAGTCACTTCTTTAGTGTTGGTGCAATCGGCCCAGGTCACGATTGACCAAACTCGAGTTTGACTCGAGTGATGTTTTGATGTTTGACAAAGGGATTTGACAAAGTGGATTGGCATTGATGTTTGACATTAATGTCGGTTAATATGTTGGGGAGATTGTTGGAGCAATCGACCCGGGTCATGTTTGACCGGACTCGAGTTTGACTCGAGGAAGACCTTGATGGTTGACTGGGGTTGACCATGTGATTATAGGTAAAGTCCAAGTCATGGGTACTTGGCATGGAAAGTCCAAGTGGGACACTTGGCACATGGAAAGTCCAAGTCTTGAGTACTTGGTATGAAAAGTCCAAGTGGGACACTTGGCGCATGGAAAGTCCAAGTCATGGGTACTTGACATTTGGGAAAGTCCAAGTCTTGAGTACTTGGCATGAGAAGTCCAAGCATGGGTCTTGGCAAATGAGAAGTCCAACATGGGTTGGCAAGGGAAAGTCCAAGCTTGAGTCTTGGCATTTGGAAGTCCAAGGGGATTGATATTGGCGGCGTAAGTCCAATGTGCCTTGGCGGTGTAGACACCGTTAGCATGACATAGCCGAGGGAAGCACTTGGAGGCTAGCGCGATGGATGAACAAGTCATGGATGACTTGGAGGGATCCGAGAGGCGTGAGGCTGATGGAGGTGGCTAGAAGGCTTAGGTCTAGGCTAAGGGTGGTCTAGCAAGTATGGGGGCACCATACTTGGGTTAAAACCTCATCTTTGAGGTTGGCAGTCGACTGACATTATGGCCGGTTCGACTGTCGTGAGTCGACTTGAGTTCGACTGCCAATTTAGAGCTAGAATTAGCTCGCGCCGACGCCAAGGGTTGGCATCGATCGCTAGTTCTCGGTCGCGACAGACGCTCCGTAGAGCCGAGCCGCGACTACGGGTGTTGGCAGTCGACTGCCAATGTTGGCAGTCGACTGCCAAGAGATCCGTTGGAGTTTTTCCAGCGTGGATCGATCCGTTGTCTCACGACAACAGTGGCATCAGTCGACTGGTGACTTATGGCAGTCGACTGATAGGCGGAAATCCAGCCCGACGCAGGTTATAAAGGCAGCTCGGAAGGAGGGATTTTCAAGCGATTTTCTTGGGCAAAATTGAAGAGGAAAGTTGGTGCTTTCCAGTTCTTCAAAGCTAGTTCAAGGCAATCAAAGTTCAAGCAATCTAAAGGCAATTGTAAAGTAGTTTTCTTTACTTGCATTGTATTTCATTATTGTAATTGCTTGTATTTGTATCTTATTGTTGTAAGATTACTTGTAAGGGGTTTCTCCACCCTTGACTTGTGTCAAGAAGGAGTTTTTATTGGTTAGTGGTGTTTGTGGCATCGCTAGGGTTCGTACGAACCCAATCCGTGGAGTAGGAACCGGTTCGGTTCCGAACCACGTTATATGCTCTTGTTGTGATTTGTGTTGTGTCCATTTCGTTATTGCTTTTATTATTATATATATTCCGCTGCGCTAATGAAATTGTAGACACGATCACGATTGAATTCCATCGACGTACGGTCAACGCTATTCACCCCCCCTCTAGCGGCCTCAAATCTCCAACAAGTGGTATCAGAGCCCGGGGCTCTTCTACGGACTAATCGCCGGGAGCTAGGACAAAGAAGCTAGAGGGTGAAGATGGAATTCCAAGACAAGCTTGGATGGGATATCAACACACCTATCCCTTATACCTTTTATGGACAAGAAGGATTCAATCAATGGAAGGTGAGGATTGAAGAATTCTTGATGATGAAGGACTTTGAAGAGTGGGGCATTTTGATGGAGGGATTTCAATATCCAATAGGACCAAAGGGAGGATTCCTCAAGAAGAAGAAGTGGAGTGAAGATCAACTCCAAGCCTTCGAGAAAAACATGAAGGTAGTAAAATTTATTCTTGATTTGGTCCCTAATGAAATTGTGTGTTTGGTAGGGGACTATATGGACGCTAAGGAGTTGTGGAGCCAAGTGGCAAAGCTCCATGAAAACTCATCATTGGTCTAAGAAGAAGAAGAAGAAGAAGAAGAGTGCTCACCCTCTCAAGCTCAAGCAACTACATCATCATCTAAAGAGCTTGAGGATTCGGAGGTTGATAGGGAGTCAACTTCCCGATCGGTGGAGGAAGTGGAAGAAACATCCACGTCTAGGATTGAGGAGGAGATTAGAGTTTCCTTAACACCGGAGCATCAAGAAGAAGCTTCGACATCCGGTCAAGATGAAGAAGCCCAAAATCCAATTCCGGTCTCAATTAACCTAGGTAACTCAAACACTCTAATGTCAAATAAAAATAATATTATGTGTTTTGAGTGTAGGGAATTTGGGCACTATAAGAGCAAGTGCCCAAAGAAGATTAGGAAAGCTCCACCGACACCAAAAGTCAAGGATGCCGGTTCCCCAACACCTAAAGGCAAGGAGCACATCATATGCTTCAAGTGCAATTCAAAAGGACATTATAGGAATCAATGTCCTAGGGGGAGCAAGAAGACTCAAAATGGAGCATCATATGTAGGGGGAGCTAAGGCAAACCCTAGGGTAACTTCTAATTTTGCTCCTTCTTCAATTTACAAGCAAAAGCATGCTAGGGATTTCAATTCACTTGCAATTTATGAAAAGCATGCTAATAGGAACAAGTATTTTTGCTTAGGAGCTAAGAATGTCTACTTAGATAATAGGGAGAAATTTGGGACTAATGTCCCTAAAAACAACTTATCTAAGGACAAACCTAGGTCAACTAACTCTAGAAAACTTTCACCTAGGGAGACAATTAGAAAGGTGCAAGAGCACCTAAGTCTAAACCCTAAATGGACTAGGCATATGCCTAGGAAGTCTAATGCCCAAGATTTAAATCAAAATTCTAAAATTGGGCAATTAGAAAAGGAAAATCAAGTCTTGAGGTCAAGACTTGAAAAACTTGAAAAGACCCTTAAGGTTATGCAAAATCAAATGCAAGGGTCAATTAGTCAAACTTCTAGGTCCAAAAGTCAAAGTCAACACCTAGGACCTAAGAGTCAAAAGTCAACCAAGGGCAAGCAAGGTTTGGGTCACAAACCTAAGCCTAAGGTGGCTTACCATAGTGTTCCATTTGATTATGGAACACAAACTAGGTCTAGGAAGACCAAGGTCAATAGAGAAGTCATCCCTAGGTTTGACCAAAGGGTGTGCCTAGTGGCTAGGGTTTCAAGGAAACCTAGGGTGGCCACTAAGAAGGTTGCAAGGGGAGTTACCCCTAGAGTCAACCTAGGTAAGACCCAAATGACCAAGGCTAACAAGCCTAGGAGGGTCATTAGGAAGGTATCTAGGGAGGTTATCCCTAAGGAATACCTAATTAACCCTAGGAGCTCAAATTGGTTTTGGGTTCCTAAGAGTGTGATTGATTCACGCTAGGTGGGTTTAGGATGTGCCAACCTTGAGTGGATGGGTAGTTAACTCAACTATGATAAAGGTGACATTTTAGGTTATTTTCAAGGTCATGGATACCTTGGAAATAGGGTTGAATTATAATCCTAAAAGATTTTAGGATGTGCCAATATTAGTTATGTAGTCTTGATAAAATGATCAAATTGGCACAATTAGGGTTTAGAGTGTTAGTGTGCCATTTTGGGTTTTTGGCGCACTAGGGAGATTAAGGTTAATATGGCAAAAATATGATTAATCCCAACAAATGGCAATTAATATTAAAATTTAGGTATTACTATACCTATATATTTTATATGCCATGCCTTGTTTGCCATATGCCATGTCATGACATCATGTGTATTTCTAATCATTTTATATGTCATGATTATGCTTAGATTTAAATGTCATGTGTTTTAGATTTCATATTATGCCATGACATCATGATCATTGGCCATGCTTAATTATTGCTATTATTATGCCATGATCACTCATGCATTTAAGATAATTTGATTGAAATTGAATTAAGGACTATGGCATGACTTGAAGTCCCATTTATAAGGGAATCAAGTAGGGTTGCCTTAGAGAATGCATGAAACCCTAGATTAGGATGAACAAAACCCACATCTCACATCAAATTGACATGTATGTGTATTTATACACCTTAGATACATGTGAGATGCTAGGATATGAGTTGAGTTCAAGGTGCATAGTTTTTGGATCTAGATGAACTAAAACTCATCTAATTTCAAATGTGGATCATTGGGAGAGCATGTGTACAAGTCATGTACATAGAGCCCAAGGAATATGATCCAACATAAGGTTTTGAAAATATTTTAAAATCATTTTTGAAAAACCTTGGTGAAGTCTCTCTTTTGATAGCAATCACCATTGATAGAGTTGATACAAAATAGGACCAAAACATTGAAAAATTCAATGGTTTTGAGTTTTGTATCAAACTCACTATTTTATGGGTAAAATAATTTTCAAATATTTTTCACCCATTGTATGTGTCATAAGTATTATACGTATGAATTTTCATGATTTTTTGAATTACGTATAATTATTTATGAATTTTAAAAATTCATTTCTGATAGCTGAAAATCGAGATTTTCGATTTATCGATCACCGTCTGTGCGATCTGATCGATGTGAGTGGCATCGACTAATTATCCGCCAGAGTCGACTGCCAGGTCTGATTTCGGGTTAACAAGGTTTGTTTAGCCCGTGTTCAGCTATGGAAAAGGTTCCTAATCACTCCTAACCCTAGGATATGCTTTGGGAAGCATTATAAAGGGTGAAAATCCATTGGATATGGATTAGGAGAAGTGTTAGGTCAAAGTATCAAATTTAGGGTGAGTGAAAGTTCTATGTTGAACTTAGAACCTTAATTTTGATGGTTTAGAGTTCCTATTGGCTTAGGGGCTTCCCAAGGACATTGTTGGTGCAATGGTCAAGGGGGAGCAAGCCTTTAGGGGGAGCTATCCATCTTGGGATGATGGATGTGTTTTTCTCCTTGAAGAGGAGAAGTTATTGGGAGAGTATCATCAATTGGGAAAATTGATGGGTTTTTTGATACCCAATTTGGAAATTGGGAGAGAGTATAGGATTGTCTCTCTTGAGTGATATGTGAATTATCACTAGGAAGATGGTAGGCATCCTAGGTATTTAATTTTGGTTCAAGGGGGAGATTGTAAGATCTCATTGGGATATGAGACATTGACCTCCTTGGAGAGAAAACCTTTTTGATGTTAGTCAAAAAGGGGGAAAATGTTTGGGGGAGAACATTTGGAGAGTGTTTACCAATTTGGGATAATTGGTAAGGGATTTGAGTTAGTGGTCTAACTCAGATGATTTGTTTGGTTTTTGTCAAACATCAAAAAGGGGGAGATTGTTGGTGCAATCGGCCCAGGTCACGATTGACCAGACTCGAGTTTGACTCGAGTGATGTTTTGATGTTTGACAAAGGGATTTGACAAAGTGGATTGGCATTGATGTTTGACATTAATGTCGGTTAATATGTTGGGGAGATTGTTGGAGCAATCGACCCGGGTCATGTTTGAGCGGAATCGAGTTTGACTCGAGGAAGACCTTGATGGTTGACTGGGGTTGACCATGTGATTATAGGTAAAGTCCAAGTCATGGGTACTTGGCATGGAAAGTCCAAGTGGGACACTTGGCGCATGGAAAGTCCAAGTCTTGAGTACTTGGTATGAAAAGTCCAAGTGGGACACTTGGCGCATGGAAAGTCCAAGTCATGGGTACTTGGCATTTGGGAAAGTCCAAGTCTTGAGTACTTGGCATGAGAAGTCCAAGCATGGGTCTTGGCAAATGAGAAGTCCAAGCATGGGTCTTGGCAAATGGAAAGTCCAAGCATGGGTCTTGGCATGGAAAGTCCAACATGGGTTGGCAAGGGAAAGTCCAAGTTTGAGTCTTGGCATTTGGAAGTCCAAGGGGATTGATATTGGCGGCGTAAGTCCAATGTGCCTTGGCGGTATAGACACCGTTAGCATGACATAGCCGAGGGAAGCACCTGGAGGCAAGCGCAATGGATGAACAAGTCATGGATGAGTTGGAGGGATCCGAGAGGCTGAGGCTGATGGAGGTGGCTAGAAGGCTTAGGTCTAGGCTAAGGGTGGTCTAGCAAGTATGGGGGCACCATACTTGGGTTAAAACCTCATCTTTGAGGTTGGCAGTCGACTGGCATTATGGCCGGTTCGACTGCCGTGAGTCGACTTGAGTTCGACTGCCAATTTAGAGCTGGAATTGCTCGCAATGATCGGGCAAGGGCTGGCGCCGATCGCTAGTTCTCGGTCGAAAGAGAACGCCCGTAGCCGATCGCCGCCGATCGAGGCCGGCTGACGCCAATGTTGGCGTGATCGCCAAGAGATCCGTAGTTTTTCCGTGGATCGATCCGTTGTCTCACGACAACGATGGCATCACCGATCGTGACTTATGGCGGCAATGACGATAGCGGAAATCCCGACGCAGTTATAAAGGCCTGGAAGGAGGGATTTTCAAGCGATTTTCTTGGGCAAAATTGAAGAGGAAAGTTGGTGCTTTCCAGTTCTTCAAAGCTAGTTCAAGGCAATCAAAGTTCAAGCAATCTAAAGGCAATTGTAAAGTAGTTTTCTTTACTTGCATTGTATTTCATTATTGTAATTGCTTGTATTTGTATCTTATTGTTGTAAGATTACTTGTAAGGGGTTTCTCCACTCTTGACTTGTGTCAAGAAGGAGTTTTTATTGGTTAGTGGTGTTTGTGGCGTCGCTAGGGTTCGTACGAACCCAATCCGTGGAGTAGGAACCGGTTCGGTTTCGAACCACGTTATATGCTCTTGTTGTGATTTTTGTTGTGTCCATTTCGTTATTGCTTTTATTATTATATATATTCCGCTGCGCTAACGAAATTGTAGACACGATCACGATTGAATTCCATCGACGTACGGTCAACACTATTCACCCCCCCTCTAGCGGCCTCAAATCTCCAACATTTAGTACCACCGGTACAATAGGATATACCACATGTCACTGCACCGCGTGTCACAGAGGATACACAAGTGATACCTCGTCGTAGTGGGAGGGTTGTGAGACAGCATGATAGATTCATGTTCTTGGGAGAATCTTCTGATTTGGTCCCTGATGAACATGAACCTGATCCTTGGACATATGACAAGGCAATCCAAGATAAAGATGCAGTATCTTGACAAAGTGCAATGAATGCTGAGATTGAATCTATCGATTCAAATCAGGTCTGAGAGCTAGTAGACCCACCCGATGGTGTAAAAACCATTGAATGCAAGTGGATCTACAAAAGAAAGAGAGGAATAGATGGGAAGGTTGAGACCTTCAAAGCGAGGCTTATTGCAAAGGGGTATACTCAGAAAGAGGGTATCGATTATGAGGAGATCTTTTTGCCGGTAGCCATGCTTATGTCTATCCGGATTCTCTTATGCATAACAGCTCATATGGATTATGAGGTGTGGCAGATGTATGTCAAGACAGCTTTCCTTAATGGAAGTCTTGAGGAAAACATCTATATGAAGCAACCAGAGGGATTCATTGCTAAGGGCAAAGAGCATCTTGTATGTAAGCTTAATCGGTCCATTTATGGATTGAAGCAAGCTTTGAGGTCTTGGAACATCCGCTTTGATGAGGTAATCCAGTCTTATGGATTTATTCAAAGTCCGGATGAGTCTTGTGTATACAAGAGATGTGACGGAAACGTAGTGGTATTTCTTGTACTATAGGTAGATGACATTTTGTTGATTGACAACAATATCAAGGTGTTATCGGACATAAGGGTATGATTGTCCAAATAGTTTGATATAAAGGACTTGGGAGAGGTGGGACACATCCTTGGGATCAAGGTTATAAGGGATCGCAGGAAAAGAATGTTGTGCTTATCCCAAGCTTCATACATAGACATGATTATGGATCGTTTTAGCATGCAGAACTCCAAGAAGGGTTTTCTACCTTTCAGGCATGGAGTTCCTTTATTTAAGGAGATGTGTCCTAGATCATCTAAGGAGATAGAGAAGATGAAGGCAGTTCCTTATGCTTCGGCAGTAGGAAGCCTCATGTATGCGATGCTATGTACGAGACCAGATATCTGCTATGCCGTGGGCATGATCAGCAGATATCAGATTAATCTAGGACAGGGACATTGGACTGCGGTAAAGCATATATTAAAGTACCTGAGAAGGACTTGGGATTATATGCTAGTTTACCAGGTAGACCAATTACTCCCTGTGGGTTACACGGATTTCGACTTCCAATCTGATAGGGATAACAGTAAGTCTACCTCAGGTATTGTGTTTACTTTGGGAGGTGGAGTCATTGTATGGAGGAGTGTCAAGCAGAAATGCATGGCAGACTCTACCATGGAAGCTGAGTATGTGGCAGCCTCTGAGGCGGCCAAAGAAGCTGTGTGGATCAGGAACTTCCTGATAGACTTGGATGTGATTCCTGGTTTGCCCAGAACTATGACAATTTATTGTGATAATAGTGGTGCAGTTGCAAACTCGAAGGAACCACGAGCCCATAAGGCTAGTAAACATATAGAGCGCAAGTACCACCTGATACGAGAAATCGTAAAGAGAGGAGAAGTTGTTGTGGCCAAGATTACATCGGAGGATAACCTGACAGATCCTTTCACTAAGGCCCTTCCGGCGAGAGCTTTTGATAGGCATGTGGAGGGAATGGGGATCAGATGTATAGCAGTTTGAGGATATCATAGTCTTTTAGTATAAGTGGGAGATTGTTGGGATGTATACTGAAAAGTCTATCTTTTGTATGAACATCTTTATTTTGAAATAAGAATCACATGATCATTATTTGCATATTTTTATGGTTATGCATATTGTCTAATACATTACATTGTAGATAACATGGTGTATGGTGTCACACGGGAGATCATGTTATCGGCTCCTTGTAAAGTATACGTAATGGCTCACAATCGAGACGACTTTGGACAAACCATCGGAATGGTTGTAGTGTGATTTGGTATTGGTTTGTCTTGACCATAGAATCACACTAGTGCACTTTGTGTGTATTGAGCAGGACCGACTTAGAGGTGATTCGATTTATTGCTGACTACGTAATCGAATCGGACATCAGATATTATTTTGTACATGCTCTTGATTCCGATATAATAATGGGCACATATACTTAGTATTCATTTTTTTTATTTACCAATGGGCGAGATTTATAGATTAAATCGATAGTCTCGGTAAGTTGGGAGATGATATTATTTATATGGTGTGTCGTTGATTATAGGAGGAAACCATGTCCTATATATTTGGATGATGATGTCCCCTTGATGAGCTCATAAGGTTCATCATGTAAACCCTACAGGTGGACTTGGTCCGGCATGATGAAAAGGTTGAGTGGTACTACTCATGGAGTTAGATGTTGATTAATTAATGGTCAGTAAATTAATTAATCGACGGACATTCGAGATCTTAAACACAGGGAGAAAATGTACAAATAATATATGGAGCCCATATTAACTTATGGGGGTTGGTGAGGTAGATCAATGATAATCCTTTAGTGGATTGGATTATCATTAATGTATCGGACTTTATGTGGGTTTGATTCATGGGTGGCCATGATCCAACTCCTCCTCATGGTCCCTAATGTAGCCTATTAACACCTCATGAAGCTTAGATCCAATGGATAGAAATAAAACTCTAGATCCAAAGGTAGAGATTAAATCTCTAAGATCCGACGGTTGAGATTAAATCTCTAGATCCGACGGTTAAGATTAAATCCCTAGAACTAATGGTTGAGATTAAAAGGATGCTTATCCCTAACTCTATAAAAGGAGTTTGAGGGGTTGCGTGGAGAAAAAATCAAGAGAAGCTAGAGTTTTGGAGGTTGGCGGCAAGAGATAGGAGCTAGGGTTTGGGCTTGGGCGGCACCTAATAAGGAAAGATTTCCTTGCCTTCTTCTTCTTCCTCAAGTTGCCGGCACCCCTTGAGCTCCTTCTAGCCCTTGGCCGGCGTCCAAACTCCCTCTTCTCCTTCTCCTTGGCCGGTGGAACAAAGGTTTAGGGTCATCCCTTGAAGCTTTTGGCCGGCAACCCTTAATCTCTTCTTCCTTCTTGGCCGGCGACAAAGCTCCATCCTTGGAGGTTGTTGGTTGGTTGAAAGAAGGAATAGAGCTTTGTTTCTATTATTCCTCTTGCTCGGAACGAGCAAGGAAGAAAGATTGGCGATCTAGAAGCTTCAACTTTTGGTAGGTCGTCGCCCACATGACGTCCGAAAGGAAGAAGGTCATACATTAGAATATCGAGAGGTATATCTATTCTCTATTCTCTTTTGTTACTTGCTTGTATTTGTTTTTTCAATTATGAGCATGATATATTCTGTTTGTGGCTAAATAATACTTGGATCCCGAACATAAATACAAAAGTCGACGATCTGGACATCGTCTATTCCGTGGCTACTCGTAGAATAGAGGTTGGTCGCTTGAACAACGAATTTGTTCAAGTGACCTCTTTAAATGAATAGCATGACGATGACTTGATTGTTTGGGCAATCCCTTTTGTCTAGGATTAAATTTTTTAATCCGGGGACATCGATGATAGCGGTGATTTGTGTCGTGTGGTACCGTTTTAAATTAATTACTGAACCCTCTAACTACACTAATATAGCATAGTGGATGACCCGGATCGTTTCCCAATGAGTGTAATCGACAGAATAGTAAACTTAGGATTTCTAATTATTTCTTGAGTTTTCTATTGAAGATTGGGGGTTTTGGGTTTTAAAAGGCTAATCCTACCAAACGAAAGACAATGCAAGAAAATTAAGCTCTAATCTAACTAAACTACGAGTGTGATGAAATTAAAAGAAACCTAAACTAAGCATTCAAACAATAAAGTGCATGAATTTAAATATGCAGAATAACATAAGAGTAAAACATAACATGAAATTAAATCTAAACTAATCAACTACAACCTAATTACTCTAAGAGACATTTCACCAAACACTTTGTAAGCATGAAACAAATTAAACTAATTAAGTGCAAATCTAAACATGGAAGGAATTTTGATTACAACCATTCATCACAAACTAAACGAATAAACAATCAAACACATCAATATTGGAAAAGTTGCTGTAGGATTCTGAAATTGGAGCTAGAAGAGCTGCTGAAAATGCGCTAGAATTGAGAAGCTGCCGGCGGTTGGGAAGAAGCTGATGGTGGATGGAGTGGCTGGCCGGAAGCTGGAAACTCAGAGTTGCCGGCAGTTGTGAAGCTTCTGCTGGAGTGAAATGGATGGATCCGGAGCTGGAATTGGACTGTCGGCACTGTGGATGACACCTCCGATCGGAGGTGGAGGTTGGCTGTGCGTCGGGCGAACGACGGTGAAACGGGCGGAAATGGTGGCTGCCGGTGGTAGAGGAAATGGAGGGACACCGGTCACCGGAGAAGGAGGGGATCCCCTTCCTCTCCGGCGACCGGCGAGGGAGGAGATGAGCGCGGCTGAAGGAGAGGGCGTCGGCGTTTGTCGCATGCGGAAAGAAGAGTGAAGCCGGTTGCCGATCAAGGGAAAATGTTGGATTTTTAAAGCCTTTTTCCTTGACCATCCGATCTAAGATGGATCAAATCTTAGCCGTCCAACTGAAGCTAGGTTAATTGTCTTGATGAATCAAATTAAGGGCTGTGCATCCTACGGCTGAGAATTCTCCGACGTTAAATGGATGGATCTGATCAATCTGAAAGGCTAATCACGATCGGTCGAATATGGATGAACGGTCAAGATGTCCAGATCTAAATGTATGGACCAGATCACTCCAGATTTAGATGGATGGCTCAGATCAATCAGATCTCATCGGACGGTCAAGATTAAATAGATCTGAACCCTTGATTAAATTGCCTCTTATCTTAATGAAGGGCTCATATTCTTCTAGCTTAAAATGCCCAATATGACCCTTAGATGAAGCCATATTTGATCCAACCTGAGTCTAGTCCAGCGGCTCATCTTGATCTCCTACAAACAAAGATAAAATTCGCATATAAGTCCAAAATTTAAGAGAATTTGCAATAAGGTTCAAAAATATATCCAACTCATAAAATATGCAAATAATCGATAATTAATCACTAGAGAGGATAAAAATAGTGAGATTAAGTACCAAAATAACATGATAAAATGGTAGTTATCAATGAGATCGCCATGAATAAACAACCAAGGTGAAGTGAGAAGCAAAGTTTCCCCTCACAGATCAATGAAACCAAAACCCTTCACAAAGTTCAACATTGAACTTTCCACCCCCTTAAATTTGATACATCACCCTAACAACTCTCCTAATCCATATCCAATGGATTTTCACCCTTTATAATGCTTTCCAAAGCATATCATAGGGTTAGGAATGGTTAGGGAACTTACCGTAGCTGAACACGTGCTAAACAACCTTATTTTTCCCGAAATCAGCTTGGCAGTCGACTTTATGAGGCATCAGTCGACTGCCATACCCATCAGTCGACTTCCACCAAGGGCAGTCGACTGATAACTGAAATATCAGAATTTCAATTATCAGAAATGAATTTTAAAAAAGCATAAGTAATTCTACGTATATCGAAAAATCATGAAAATTCATATGTATATTACTTATAAGAAATACAATGGGTGAAAAATGTTAGAAAAATATTTTACCCATAAAATAGTGAAATTGACACAAAGTTCAAAAGTGAAGAAAAACTTCAATGTTTTAGCTCACTTTGTATCAAATTCATCAATGGTGATTGCTATCAAAAGATAGACTTCACTAAGGTTTTTCAAAATGTTTTTAAAATAGTTTTAAAACCTTATATTGGATCATATTCTTTGGGCTTAATATACATGGCTTGAACATAAGCTTTCCCAATGATCCACCTCTAATATAAGATGAGTTTTGGTTCATCTAGATGCAAAAACTATGCACCTTGAACTTAACTCATATCCTAGCATCTCACATGTATCTAGGGTGTATAAATATACATACATGTCAATGTAATATGAGATGTGGATTTTGTTCTCCTAATCTAGGGCCTCATGCATTTTCTAAGGCAACCCTACTTAATTCCCTTATGCATGAGACTTCAAGTCATGCAATAGTTCTTAAATCTATTTTAATTATTTTAAATGCATGAACGATCATGACATAAATGATAACATAAATAAAGCATGACCAATGATCATGATGTCATGGCATAAGATGGAATCTAAGCATACATGACATTTAACCATAATCCTAAATATGATCATGACATATTAAAAGATTGAAAGTAGATATGATGTCATGGCATGTTTATGGCAAATCAAGCATGGAAAATAAAATATAAGGTATATAATACCTAAATTTTAGTATTTGTTTCCATTTGTTATTATTAATCTCATTTTTCCATATTTCTACTAATCCCTCAAGTGTGCCAAAAATCTAAAATGACACACTAAGACCTCTAAACCTAAATTGTGCCAATTTGATTGATTTCTCATAATTCCAAAAATATATTGGTACATCCTAAAATCTTTTAGGATTTAAGATCAAACTTATTTCCAAGGTATCCATAACCTTGAAAATATCCTAAAGTGCCAACTTTACTATGGTTGGGTTAGCTACCATTCCAATCAAGGTTGACACACCTAAACCCATCTAGCGTGAGTCGATCACGCTCTTAAGAACCCAAAACCTATTTGAGCTCCTAGGATTTACTAGGTATTCCTTAGGGATGACCTCCCTAGATACCTTCCTAATGACCCTTCTAGGCTTGTTAGCCTTGGTCATTTGGATCTTGCCTAGGTTGACTCTAGGGGTAACTCCCCTTGCAACCTTCTTAGTGGCTTTCCTAGATTTCCTTGAAACCCTAACCACTAGGCATACACCTTGGTTACCCTTAGGGATAATTTCCCTAGTAACCTTGGTCTTCCTAGACCTAGTTTGTGTTCCATAATCAAATGGAACACTATGGTGAGCCTCCTTAGGTTTAGGTTTGTGACCCAAACCTTTCTTACCTTTGGATGACTCTTGTCTCTTAGGCCTTAGGTGTTGACTCTTTAACCTAGATCCTTGACTTTGACCATTTGACCCTTTTATTTGATTTTGTATAATCCTAAGGGTCTTTTCCATTTTCTCAAGCCTTGACCTCAAGGCTTGATTTTCCTTTTCTAATTGCCCAATTTTTGAATTTTGATTTAATCTTTGGGCATTGTTCTTTCTAGGCATATACCTAGTCCATTTGGGGTTAAAAACTAGGTGGTCTTCTTATTTTCTTGATAGATTCCCTAGGTAAGGTTTTTCTAGGGACATTAGTCCCAAATTTCTCCTTATTATTAAAATGGACACTCTTAGCTCATAGGCAAAAATATTTGTTATTTCTAGCATGTTTTTCATGATAAATAGCAAGATTACTCCTAGCATGCTTTTGCCTAAAAATTAAAGTAGAAGCATTATTGAATTTTACCTTAGGGTTTGCCTTAGAGGCTCCCCTACATGTGTAGCTCCCTTTCGAGTCTTTTTCTCTCCCTTTGGGCATTGACTCTGGTAGTGTCCCGGTTGTCGGCTTTTGAAGCAAATGACATGCTCCTTGCTCTTGATTGTTGGGGGACCGACATCCTTGACTTTTTGCACTGGTGGAGTCTTCTTGATCCTTTTAGGATACTTACTCTTGTAGTGTCCGGATTCCCTACACTCAAAATAAATTATATGATTTTTATTTAAACCTACATTGTTTGAGTTACCTAGGTCCGTGGTGGAAGCCGGAGTTGCTTCTTCACTTCTTTCGAAGGTTGAAGCGACTTCTTGCTCTTGCTCCGGTGTGGGAATTCTCTCCTCCCCCTCAATCCTAGAGGTGGAGGCTTCTTCCACCTCTTCTTCCTTCTCGGATGTTGATTCTTTATCAACTTCCGAATCCTCACTTGCTTGTGAGGATGATGTGCTTGCTTCCTCGATCTCCTCCAATTGAGCCGATGAGCACTCTTGTTCTTTGGGCTCCTCATGGAATCTTTCCACTTGGCTCCATAGCTATTTGGCATCCATGTGTTCACCTAAGCTACACAATATGACAATACGAAGCAGATCAATAATAAATTTTTCTACCTTCTTGTTTTCTCGAACTCTTGGAGTTTCCCTTCGGTCCATTTCTTCTTCTTGAGGAAGCCTCCCTTTGGTCCTCTTGGATATTCGAATCCTTCCATCAAAATGGACCACTCCTTAAAGTCCCTCATCATCAATAAGTCTTCAATCCTTGCCTTCCATTGGTTGAAGCCCTCTCGTCCATAGAAAGCATACAGGATTGGGGTGTTGATGTCCCAACCCAAGTTTTCTTGAATTTCCATCTTGTTCCTCTTCACCCTCTAGCGTCTTGGCTATGGGTTGTTAATCCGTAGAAGAGCCCCGGGCTCTAATACTAATTGTTGAGGATTCGGTGACCGCTAGAGGGGGGGTGAATAGCTCATTTCGATGCGTCGATGGAATTCGTTCGCGTTTGATCATCTACACTCTTGTTAGCACAGCAGAATAGTAATAACAAATAGAAATAACAAGAAACACAATCACAGCGCAAGATATAATGTGGTTCGGAACCGAATGGTTCCTACTCCACGGATTGAGCTCTAAAGAGCTCTAGCGATGCCACAAACACCATTAAATAATAAACTACTTCTCGACAACACGTCGGAGGTGGAGACACCTCTTATAAGATATTACAATAGTAATACAAGTAGAACAAGAAAATACAAATGAAAATGTAAAGAACACTTTACAATCTAGGATTTTGAGCGCTTGCTTGTTGGTTGCTTGGATGAGCTTGAAGGACCCTGAAATGCACCTACAATTCACCTTTAAATCGCCTCACCAAAGCTCCTAAAGAACCAATATCGAAATCCTCCTCGAGCTCCTTTTTTTAACCTGCATCGGGCTGGATTTCTGCCTGGCAGTTAACTGCCAAAATCCCTAGTTCGACTGCCAACACTGTTGTCCTGAGACAATGGCTCGATCCACACTGAAAAAATTCCAATGGATCTCTTAGCAGTCGACTGATGACATCACCAGTCATCTGCTAACGTCTATAGCCGACTGCCCAGTCGGCTACGAAGTGTTTTGTGGTCGCGGCCGAAAAACTCCGTCCAACAATCGACTGCCATCAGTCGACTGATCCAATGATCAGTCGACTGCCAAGGCATTTTCATCCCTTAACCAACAATTGAACCAACCATATTGTCAGTCGACTGCCAACCTCAAACATGAGGTTTTAACCCAAGTATGGTGCCCCCATACTTGCTAGATCACCCTTAGCCTAGACCTAAGCCTTCTAGCCACCTCCATCAACCTCACGCCTCTCAGATCCCTCCAAGTCATCCATGACTTGTTCATCCATCGCGTTAGCCTTCAGGTGCTTCTATTGGCTATGTCATGCTAATGGTGTCTACACCGCAAAGGCATATTGGACTTACGCTGCCAAGACTCCGCTTGGACTTTACACCGCCAACCATTGGACTTATGCTACCAAGACTCCACCCTTGGACTTTACACCGCCAACATCACCCCTTGGACTTTTCAAATGTCAAGTACTCATGACTTGGACTTTCACCGACATGGTCAACTCCAGTCAACCATCAAAATCCCCCTCGAGTCAAACTCGAGTCCGGTCAATCATGACCCGGGTCGATTGCACCAACAATCTCCCCAAAACATTATCAGGGATTAATGTCAAACATCAATGTCAAACCTTCATATCAAACATCAAAACATCTCTCGATTCAAACTCGAGTCTGGTCAATCGTGACTTGGGCCGATTGCACCAACATGCTTTGCCATGGGTATGGTTAGCAAAAATCAATCGTGCCCCATTCCTTTCACTCATCTTATACCCACTTGGTTCAGGACATGGTCTATAGTGTTAGTCCCCACTAGGTTGACTACGTCACACCTAGCCCAAATATCATTTCCTCGTCCTACGGATTCTAGTTACTGCACATGTATCAAAGAGTATCTTACTCTAAACATGTAATGCTTTGGCCAAAGACTTTAGTAATAATTCGACGAGAGGCCATGGGTATACATCTCCTCGCAAGGAGTGGTGAATCCTTTATAGGCTATTCAAACACCTTCGATCACTTCGACTTATACCTAATCATCCTGGGTCCACATATCCTCAGAGATGCTTGCTTAAGATGTCAAAGCATAAGTCTTCATGACCAAGATGACTTGAATACCACAAGTCAAAGGAACATCGCACTTAAGCTACAGTAAGAACTTCATTGATATATCTATATATGCAGAGAACCATATGAAGTTATATAGCTAGTTACTCCAATGAACTAGTTAGCATAACTACCATCCACGATTAACTTCGGACATCACAATGTCTCCAGCCAGTGAGAATCAGCTGTTTAGATACACCAAGGAGTATACCTCGTTATAGTCTCGACAGAATTGATGGTGTCTCAATCCATCAATTCATCGACTAGGGATAATTCCAGTAAATCACAATTACACATGTAGAGATACTCACTAGTTGTGATCCAATCATAAATTCTCTCATGCTATGAATTGTATCGGGGACATTCAGTAAATGAGTTTAAGATATAATCAAATACATGAAAACATGTATACTCAAATAGTGAATCTTTATTTATCATATAAATGGTTCAAACATAATGCGATTGCCTTAGGACATCTCTCATATATTACTAACAAACTCCCACTTGGCCTAATGCCAATCGCTACGGTATCCAATACTATAAGCTTTAACATGACCCTCAAACTTACTTTGAGGTAATGCCTTAGTTAAAGGATTTGCTAAGTTCTTTTCAGTGGGAATCTTCTCGATTTATATTTCCTTCCTACTTATGATCTCTCTAATCAAATGATAGCGACGAAGCATGTATTTGGATCATTGATGAGACCACATCAAGTTTAGAGATGAACTTCTTGATCCAATCCGCTTCCTTTGCTGCTTCCAAAGCTGCAATGTATTCTACCTTAGTGGCAGAATCCGCTATAGTGTCAAGCTTGGAACCTTTTCAACTTATTGTGCCTCTATTCTAGGTGAATACATACCCAGACTGAGACATGGAATAATCCTTGTCTGTCTAGAAGCTGGCATCCGTATACCCACGTATCACCATGTACCCTTCTCCATATATTAGGAACACATCCTTAATTCTTCTTAAGTACTTAAAGATCGTCTTAACAGTCGGCCAATGATCCATTCTTGGATCAGACTGGTATCTGCTCGTGACACTCAGAGCATACGATACATCGGGCCTCATACATAACATAACATACATGATAGATCTTATTGCGGATGCATAGGGAATCTTACTCATGCAAATCCTTTCGTCTTCTGTGCGCAGACACATAGACTTCGAAAGGTGTATCCCATGACTGATGGGTAGGAATCCTTTCTTGGATACCGACATGCTAAACCTCTTTAGCAATCAGTATATATATGTAGACTGCGAAAGACCAAACAACCGTTTCGATCTATCCCTATAGATCTTAATCCCGAGGATGTAGTTTACTTCTCCCAAGTCTTTCATGGAGAATGTCTTGGACAACCAAATCTTAACTGACTGTAAGACTGAAACATCATTTCCTATAAGTAATATGTCATCGACATACAATACTAGGAACACGACTGCACTCCCACTAACCTTCTTGTACACACAAGGTTCGTCCGGATTTTGTGAGAAATCAAACTTTTTGATTGTCTCATCAAAATGGATATTTCAGCTCCTAGATGCTTGCTTCAGTCCATATATGGACCGTTGCAATTTGCATACTTTGGTTTTATCAGCCGATGTGAAACCCTCAGGTTGTATCATATACACATCCTCGAGTAGGTTTCCATTAAGGAAAGTTGTTTTCACATCCATCTGTCATATCTCATAATCATAATAAGCTGCTATGGCCAGGAGCATCCGAATGGATTTAAGCATAGCAACAGACGAATAGATTTTGTCATAATCAACATCTTGCTTTTGACGATATCCTTTCGCCACCATTCTAGCCTTATAGGTAATCACATTACCATCCATGTCGGTTTTCTTCTTGAAAACCCACTTGCACCCTCTTGTCTTTATGCCTTCAGGTGGGTCAACCAAGTTCCAAACTTGGTTTTCATACATGGAATCCATTTCCGACTTCATGGCGTCAAGCCACTTATCCCTTTCTGAACTTTTCAGAACTTCTTCATAACTGGTAGGATCTTCATCATCAATGAGTAACACGTCGTTCGATTCACTTACGAGAAATCCATATCTCTCAGGAATATTACGTGTTCTACCAGAAGATGTGGTGTCTCAATAGGTCCACCCGATGTCTCATCACTATGAGTCATCGATCGAGGTGCTTGACCAGGTATCTCTTCAATGTCTACTGGAGTCTCTTGAACCTCCTCAAGTTCAACGACACTCCCACTATTCTCTTGCAAGAGAAACTCTTTCTCTAGAAACACAACATTCCTTGAAACAAACACCTTTTGTTCCAAGGGATGATAGAATTATTAACCCCTCGTTTCCTTAGGGTATCCAATAAATAGACATTTATCAGACTTAGCATCCAATTTGTCTGACACAGTCCGCTTCACATAAGCAGGACAATCCCATATCTTCAAGTAAGATACATGAGGTTTCTTACTAGCCCATATCTCATATGGAGTAGTAGAGACTACCTTGGTCGGGACTCTGTTTAACAAGTAAATAGTTGTTTGAAGTGCATAGCCCCAAAAGGACTTGGGAAGATTCACGTGATTCATCATTGACTTGACCATGTCCAACAAGGCTCGGTTTCTCCTCTCAGATATACCATTAAGTTGTGGTGTATACGACGGAGTCCATTAAGACAATATACCATTGTCCCTCAGATAATCTAGAAACTCTTGACTCAAGTATTCACCACCTCGATCCGATCGAAGTATTTTAATACTCTTGCCAAGTTGTTTCTCTACTTCATTTCTGAATTCTTTGAACCTTTTAAAGGCTTCAGACTTGTGTTTCATCAAGAACACATACCCAAACCGTGAGTGATCATCGGTGAAGGTAATGAAGTAGCTATAGTCTCCTAAAGCTTGAGTTGTCATAGGTCCACATACATCAGTATGTATTAGACCTAGCAACTCTTCCACCCATTCACATTTTCCAGTAAAAGGGAACTTAGTCATCTTGCCTTTTAAGCATGATTCACATGTATCGTATTAATCCAATTCAAATGATTCCAGAATTCTACATCGGTGTAATTCAGACATGCGTTTCTTGCTCACATAGCTAAGAAGACAATGCCACATGTAGGAGTCTAATTGATTATCTTTTCGAGCACGCTTGTTGCTCGCTTCGATATTGAAAATGTCACTGGATATGTCCAACGTATAAATACCATTGCTTAAAGTTCCAGTCCCATAAAGAATGACATTCAAAGTTATGTAACAACAATTGCTATTAAAAGTTAAATGGTACCCATTTCTATTTAAACAAGAAATAGAAATGATGTTCTTTATCAATGAAGGAACATAAAAGCAATTATCCAATTCTAAGACAAGTCCTGTAGAGAGTTTCAATAAATACGTTCCAATGGTGAGTGCAACAACCTTTACTCCATTCCTAACATGTAAATTTAACTCTCCCTTAACGAGTCTTCTTCTATTCCTTAGCCCATGTATGTCATTACATATATGTGAGCCACACCCAGTATCCAATACCCAAGTGTCTGAGGAAATAGAATGACAATCAATAACTAAGGTATCTGAAGAAGATGGGGCATCTGATGCCTTATTCTTCTTTATGGACTCAAGATAAATCTTGCAGTTTCTTCGCCAATGACCCTCCTTGCCATAATGATGGCAAGTGCCCTTTTGAGTTGGTTCTATCTTTTTAGCCTTTTTTTTCTTCCCCTTCTGCTGTTCCTTTGACTCCCTCTTAGAACCTTTCTTTGAGAAATCAACTAACAACACCGTCCCCTGCTCATGCTTCTCAGAAGACTCCACAGTCTTCAGCATGTTAAGCAGTACCACAGATGAACCTTCTTGCATCTCAGAGGTGAAGAGGAGCTTGGACGCTTCGAACCTTTCCAATGTCACTTGCTCATTAAACAACTCATAAAGATGAAGGACTATGGTATGAGCATCCATATGCTCATGCTGCTTCTGCAACTCGGGTACCATCACGGCTAGCATGATGCAACTCACTTGCTCAAAATCACTCACATGTTTTTGATGGGCCAACAATTGGTCCGGTGTTGCATCATCACTAGGATGGGCGGGAAGAGATGCTTCGAGGACATGCTCAAGCTTTTCCGCCTTGAGAACAATTCTCAAGTTTCTAAGTCAGTCCAAGAAGTTCAGCCCAATCAATTTATTCGAATTCAAAATAGAGCGCAAATTCAAAGACATCATGATCAAGTGATTAACCTAGAAATACAAAATGAGCATATATGAGAAAGATGATTTAAAATGCATCCACATACATTTACAAAATCCCATTCATTTTTCAAATTAAAAAACCCTCAAAATCAATTTGAGAGATCATAGGTCAATCTCCGAATGGGCTGATATCCAATATAGATAAGAACAACCTTGGAGTGAGTCCAATAAGCCATTCTTAGCTATGATGATGGGTATCAAGTATACCGATTACATATCACATATATGTAACTATCACAATGTGCTATCAACTAATTAAATGTTTACACATACATCGGGTTGTTAACACATTAACAAATATGCATCATATGCATAGCACCCAACTTCACCTCTCTTCACATCAACCTTGGAGTGATTCCAACAAATCGATGCTCCAAGTTAGAGCAGGCCCATTAATCGAGAAATAGTTTTAATATGGTTAGAGTGCATTCAACCAATTAGCTAGGCTTGGAGTGAGTCCAATAACCCAAACTAACGATTGACCTCTGACTCTTACCATATTAGAGTTAAACTATTCCAATTATTTGAACATGTTCAGGTTCGAGCCGGGCTTGGAGTGAGTCCAACAACCCAAACAAGAAACAAAACTCTGGTTCTAATCATATTAATGAAAGGTGTAGGCTTTAATATTGTATAAGGGTTTTAAAGTCTCATCCTCTTTGCATGCAAATAACTATTATCTACATGACATGACATACATGACATACATCTACATGTCACGACATGCATGACATAATAATATGCATCTAATGCAATTACATGACATACAATTATGGCATGTACAAAATTTCCTTATATGTCATAGCTATTTATGGAAATAAAATATGTTTAAGATTTAATTCCCAAAATCAAATCATGATTAAATTAGGAAATAAATTTCTAAATCTAATCACATATTTTATTTATGGAAGGTCTCAATTAAAGAAAGTCAAATTTAATTTAGGAAACAAATTTCCTAAATTTTCAAAACTATTTATGGAAATCAAATATATTTTAGATTTGATTTCCCAAATCAAATAATAATTAAATTAGGAAATAAATTTCCAAATCTAATCAAATATTTTATTTATGGAAAGTGTTAATTTCCATAAATACTTCTAACTTTCCAAAAGTAGAAGATTTCCATAAATACTTCTAGACTTTCCAAAATTAGAAAATTTTCATAAATACTTCTAAACTTTCAAAAGTAAAAAATTTCTATAAATACAATTATGACTATCACAAAGCAATTTTACGATTATGTCGAAACACAACTTGGGCTCTGATACCACTGTTGGGTTTCCGACACCGCGACGAGTGTGTGTTTGAACATGTTTCGTAAACATGTGCACAGTGGAAGAATTAAAAACAACAAATCTAATTTATTATAACACACACATCGCATGCATGCATAGTACAATATGTGTAGAATTAATCACAATTTCGAATTTTGCAATAAAGGAAATTACTCTAGTTATACCTGACGTATCACGTGCAGCGGGAATGACATCAACCGGAGCGACTCTCGCTAGAATCGCCTCTATCCGTATCCACACCGAGTATCATCGGGATGACTTCACAAAGCCACGAGCCTCATCTTCGTATGAGTCACTAGCCTCGTGTCAAAGACGATGTGATCGAGAGAAGATCACAATCCGAATAAAAATTCGGATTCAAAAATGAGTCCCCAAAACTCGCTTCTCCGGAGAGGTATTAATCAACCGTTTGACTAATCCTTCATCCTCCACCTATGAGGATTACCGGAGATCAAATCTCCGACAAGGTAGCCGCTGTCGGAGCTCCAAACGTCATCTAAATGACGCTCCAACATGAAGGAAACAAGCTGTCCAGAAAATTAGACAGCTTGGTGGAGGATGTTGCGCCGACCAAAGAGGATGACCGGCCAACCCTTGGTCGTTGGAACCAAGGTGAGTCGTTGGAGGGTCGCCGGAGGATGGCCGGCAGCAGCTTGGATGCCGACAGCAGTTGGAACGGCAACAAGGTTGGGCGGCGACAAGGAGAAGAGAGGGAGAGGGGTTGGGCGGCTAGGTTTTTCCAACAACCAAAAGTTATCAACGAAAAATCCTTAAGCCATGTTTTTATAGAGAACACATTCTCCTAACGGTTATTGGTTCATAACCAAAACCCATTAACCCGCTCCAATAACTTAAGTTAAAATAAACCAAACCGATTTGGTCTATTTTAAGTTAAAACGAACCGAACCAACTTTGGTTCATTCGTTTAAAACAAATCAAACCCTTTTGGTTTATTCTTCACCATTGGATTAGAACCAAACCAATTTGATTCATCCATTATGTCTTCGTAAGACACGGCCCATCCACGCTTACATTGTGACTAAAACGATTTCATGCTCGCTCCTTGTTTGGTCCAACCAAACCTAGTTTTTCTCGGTCTAAGAATCTCATTCTCAAGCTCGTTTTAAATCCTTCGGATTACGCTCGTTGTGCGTATGACCAAATAGATTCTTGGTTTATGTTGGCCATCCATAATTAACCATTAATTATAGAACGATCATGAGTTGTACCTAGTAGTACATCATGATCTCCAATTAACCGAAAAGATCAACGGTTGATCCAGAACTATTTCTGAAACCCTTCAGTAGCTACAATGAATCGTGCCCCATTCCTTTCACTCATCTTATACCCACTTGGTTCAGGACATGGTCTATAGTGTTAGTCCCCACTAGGTTGACTACGTCAAACCTAGCCCAAATATCATTTCCTCGTCCTACGGATTCTAGTTAATGCACATGTATTCAAGAGTACCTTACTCTAAACATGTAATGCTTTGGCCAAAGACTTTAGTAACAATCCGACGAGAGGCCATTGGTATACATCTCCTCGCAAGGAGTGGTGAATCCTTTATAGGCTATTCAAACACATTCGATCACTTCGTCTTATACCCAATCATCTCGGGTCCACATATCGTCAGAGATGCTTGCTTAAGATGTCAAAGCATAAGTCTTCATGACCAAGATGACTTGAATACCGCAAGTCAAAGGAACATCGCACTTTGTAGGGAGTTGCTTCGGAGACTCATTGACTCCCATGTCCCCGGATTAAAATTTTCACCAATGAAAGAACTAATCTGGATGGGATGAGTTTCCTTAGCACAACCTATTCATTGTCGTGCTAATAACTTGAGTGATCGCTTGAACAAACTAGTTGTTCAAGCAACACAACTCTTCTAGTTGGTTAGCCGCGGAAGAGACGACAGACGGATCGCCGGTTTTTGTGTTTGTCTTCGGGGTCCATGATTATACAAAATATATACATACGCACACTTGTATAATCAACACATAAAATAACATGCTAAGATCAGAAAATAAAGTTGTACTACTTTATACCTTACGATCTTCTACCGTATGTCCTATCCTCCTCGTGGACGACGTGTGGGCGAAGATCCTCCACGAGTAGAAGCCTTCTAGATCGCGTTCTTCCCTTCCTTGTCCACTGCGAACAAAGAGAAGAACCAACAAAACCTTTCCTTTCTAGAACCGGCCACCAAGCAAGGGAGTTTGATGCAACCGCCGGCCAAGGAACGAAGGGATGAGCGCCGACCAACCTTGAAGAGAGGTTGCCGCCGGCCACCTAGAGGTTGGAGAAGCACCGGCCACCAATTGTTGGAGGACCGGCGGCCACCAAGGATCAAAGGAGAAGGAAGAGGGCCGACCAAAGCTTAGAGAAAGAAGGAGTGAGCGCCAGCCACCAAGGAGAAAAGGAAGAAGATGGGCGCCGGCTTCTTGTCCAAGAGTTGCCGCCCAAAACTTTGCTTCCAAACCCTAGACGCCCAAACTAAAACCCTAACTCCAAAATTGAACCGCTTTTGCCGCCCAACCTAAGCCCTCTATTTATAGAATTGGGCTTAAGCCTCCTTTAATCTCCACCGTCGGATCTAGGGATTTAATCTCCACCATCGGATCTAGGGTTTTATCCCAACCGTCGGATCTAGGGTTTCATCCCAACCGTCAGATCTAGGATTTCATCCGAACCGTCGGATCTAGGGTTTCATCCCAACCGTCGGATCTAGGGATTTAATCCCAACCGTCGATTCTAGGGTTTCATCCTAACCATCAGATCTAGGGATTTAATCCCAACTGTTGGTTCTAGGGTTTCATCCCAACCATCGGATCTAGGGATTTAATCCCAACCGTTGGTTCTAGAGTTTTGTTTTACATCCTTGGATCTAGACTTCTTTAGGATTATATTAGGCTACGATAGGGACCATAAGGAGGAGTTGGATCTTGGCCACCCGATGGATCGGAACCACACAAACATGATCCATCAATGATGTTCCATTCCACTAGAGGATCATCATTGAACTACCTCACCAACCCCCATAAATTAATATGGGCTCCATATATTATTTGTACATCCATCTCCCCGTGTTTAAGATATCGAATGTCTGTTAATTAATTGATTTACTGACCATCAATCAATTAACATCTAACTCCTCGAGTAGTACCACTCAACCTTATCATCATGTTGACTAAGTCAACCAGCTGGGTTTACATGATGAACCTTATGAGCTCCTCAAGGGGACATCATCAACCTAATATATAGGACACGGTTTCCTCCTATAATCAACGGCACACCATGTAAATAATATTATTTCCCAACTTACCGGGCATATTGATTTAATTCATCTAAATCTCACCCTATGGTAAATCAAAGAAATAAATACTAAGTACATGTGCCCGTTATTATATCGGCATTAAGAGCATGTACATCATAATATCCGAGGTCCGATTCAATTATGTAGTCAGCAATAAATTGAATCACCTCTATGTCGGTCCTGCTCAATACACCTAAGTGTACTAGTGTAACTCTATGTTCAAGACAAAACAATACCAAGCTACACTACAACCATGCCAATGTTTTGTCCAAAACCATCTTGGTTGTGAGCCTCTACTTATATTCTACAAGGGACTGATAACATGATCTTCTGTGCCACACCAAGCACCATGTTATATACAATATAAAATATTAGACAATATGCACACATATAATAAATATAAAGTGCAAACAATGATCATGTGATTCTTATTTCAAAATAAAAATATTCATACAAAAAGAGCTAGGCTTTCAGTATACATTCCAACAATCTCCCACTTATACTAAAAGACTATGCTGTCATCACACTGCCATACATCTGATCCCCATGTCCTCCACATGCCTATCAAATGCTTTCGCTGGAAGGGCCTTAGTGAATGGATCCGCCAGGTTATCCTCTGATGCAATCTTGGCGACAACTACTTCTCCTCGTTTTACGATCTATCGTATCAGGTGGTACTTGCGCTCTATGTGTTTACTCGCCTTATGGGCTCGTGGTTCCTTCGAGTTTGCAACTGCACCACTGTTATCACAATAAATTGTGATAGTTCTGTGCAAACCAGGAATCACATCCAAGTCCATCAAGAAGTTCCTGAGCCATACAGCTTCCTTGGCTGCCTCAGAGGCTGCCACATACTCAGCTTCCATGGTAGAGTCCGCCACGCATTTCTGCTTGACACTCCTCTATACTATGGCTCCACCTCCAAAAGTAAACACAAACCCCGAGGTAGACTTACTCTTGTCCCTATTTGATTGGAAATCCGAATCCGTGTAACCCACAGGGACAAATTGATCTGCCCAGTAAACCAACATATAATCCCTAGTCCTTCTCAGGTACTTCAATATATGCTTTACCGCAGTCCAATGTCCATGTCCAGGATTACTCTGATATATGCTAACCATGCTCACGACAAAGCAGATATCCGGTCTCGTACATAACATAGCATACATAAGGCTTCCTACTGCCGAAGCATAAGGAACTACCTTCATGTCCTTTATCTCCTTTGATGTTTTGGGACACATCTCTTTAGATAAAGGAACTCCATGCCTAAAAGGTAGAAAACCTTTCTTGGAGTTCTGCATGCTAAAACGAGCAAGGATAGTGTCAATGTATGAAGATTGAGATAAGCACAACATCCTTTTCTTGCGATCCCTTATAACTTTGATCCCAAGGATGTGTCCCACTTCTCCCAAGTCCTTCATGTCAAACTGTTTGGACAACCATACCCTTACGTCTGATAACACTTTGATATTGTTGCCAACTAACAAAATGTCATCTACGTATAGTACAAGAAACACCACTACGTTTCTGTCACATCTCTTGTATACACAAGGCTCATCCGGATTTTGAATAAATCCATATGACTGGATTACCTCATCAAAGTGGATGTTCCAAGATCTAGAAGCTTGCTTCAATCCATAAATGGACCGATTAAGCTTACATACAAGATGCTCTTTGCCTTTAGCAATGAATCCCTCTGGTTGTCGCATATAGATGTTCTCCTCAAGACTTCCGTTAAGGAAAGCTGTCTTGACATCCATCTGCCAAATCTCATAATCCATATGAGCAGCTATAGATAAGAGAATCCGGATAGACTTAAGCATAGCTACCGGTGAAAAGGTCTCCTCATAATCGATACCCTCTTTCTGAGTATACCCTTTCGCGACAAGCCTAGCTTTGAAGGTCTCAACCTTCCCGTCCACTCCTCTCTTTCTCTTGTAGATCCACTTGCATCCAATGGCTTTTACACCATCGGGTGGCTCTACTAGCTCCCAGACTTGATTAGAATCCATAGATTCTATCTCTGAATTCATCGCACTTTGCCAAGATACCGCATCTCTATCTTGGAGTGCCTCGTCATATGTCCAGGGATCCGGTTCATGTTCACCAGGGACTAAGTCCGAAGACTCTCCCAAAAACATGAATCTCTCGGGTTGTCTAACAACCCTCCCACTACGACGAGGTGCCTCCTGTGTATACTCTGTGACACGCGGTGCAGTGACTTGTGGCATCTCCTCTTGTACCGGTGGTACTGAAGTCGGGACTTCCCCTGTTAACTCCTCAAGAACAATCCTACTCGTGGGCTTGTGGTTCATCACATAGTCCTCCTCTAGAAATCTGGCATTCGTACTCACGATCACCTTCTGATCTCTTGGACTATAGAATAAACCACCCTTCGTTCCCTTAGGGTAGCCAACAAACAAGCGTACTTCTGTACGAGATTCCAACTTACCATCATCTCCCTTCAGCACATGTGCTGGACTACCCCAAATCCGAATATGTCTTAGACTAGGCTTTCTCCCAGTCCACAACTCTGTGGGAGTAAAGGGTACTGACTTTGATGGAACCAAGTTCAGAATGTGTGCTGCTGTTTCCAGAGCAAACCCCCAGAACGAATCAGGTAACTCAGAATAACTCATCATAGATTTGACCATCTCCATAAGAGTCCTGTTCCTTCGCTCGCTACACACCATTCTGGCAGGGTGTGCAGTGCGGACAATTGGGATTGAATCCCACCTCGATAAGTAACTCCTAAACTCTCCCAAGAGGTACTCGCCACCATGATCGGATCGTAATGTCTTGATACTTTTACCTTGAGCGGTTCTCCACATCACCTTGAATTCTTTGAACTGTCACAAAGCATTCAGACTTTCAGTAAATGTATCCATATCTTGAATAATCGTCTATAAAAGAGACGAAATATTCAAAACCACCTCTTGCACTGGATAGACATAGGATCGCACAAATCGAATGAACCAATTCTAACACATCTTTGGCTCTATACCCCTTGGCCTTGAAAGGCCTCTTGGTCATTTTACCTTCCAAGCAAGATTCGTAGGTTGGGAGATCCTCCACCACTAATGAACCCAAAGGTCCATCAGCTATCAACCTTTGAATTCTGCTTAGGTTAATATGACCAAGCCTTAGATGCCAAAGATATGTTTGGTTCATTTGCGAAAGTTCTTTTCTCTTATTAGACTTAGAAGATGAGTTATTGATTTCTATATACATCGTGGGAGTTTTCGGTTCAAGAGTATATAAATTGCCAACCAATGTACCAGAACAGATAATCTCCCTATTCCTTTTTATAACCACTTTGTCATTAAAAGAAACAGAATATCCATCCATAAACAATTTAGAAACTGAAATTAAATTCTTTCTAAAAGTAGGTACATAAAGACAATCTCTCAAAATCAAAATTTTATTCCTATCAAAAGATAAATAAACGTCTCCCACTGCAATAGCCGCCACCTTTGAAGCATTGCCCATGAAGACGGTAATCTCTCCCTCAGCTAGTCGTCGAGTTTCCTGAAACCCCTGCAAAGTATTGCAGACATGATCAGTGGCTCTTGTATCTACACACCATGTACTGGTAGATAACACTGCTAAACATGTTTCAACAACTAAACAAGAAGATATACCTTTGTTCTTTCGGCGAGGACAGTCCGCCTTCCAATGTCCAGTCTACTTGCAAGTGAAGCACTTGCCTTTTGGCTTCTTCACTCCAGCCTGAGGTCCCACTGCCACCTTCTTCGCTCCACCTTGCTTCTTCTTCTTCTTACCTTTCAGTTTAGAGGAAGAAACCTTCTGAGCGACCATGGCTTGAGCACTTTGATGAAAAAGCCCCTCTGTCGCCTGGAGTTCTGTCAGAAGCTCCGCCAACGAATACAACCTCTTGTTCATGTTGTAGTTGAGGCGGAACTGCTCAAAACTCCTAGGCAGAGACTGGAGAATGATATCGACCTGGGTTTCCCCATCGATCTCAATTCCGAGGACTTCCATCTCATTAAGATGAGCCATCATCTTGAGAACATGATCCCTAACGGGTGTTCCCTTGATCATGGTGGTCGTCATCAAGTTTCACATCGCCTCCTGTCTAGCCGCCCTACTCTGATGTCCGAAAAGTTCTTTGAGATTGAACATCATGTCATAAGCTGTGGCTATGACCTGATACTGATGTTGCAGCACATTTGACATAGATGCCAAAATGTAACACCGCGCCATCTCATCTGCCTTGACCCATTTCTTATAACATTCTTTCTCCTTTTCATCAGAGTCATCGGAGGGCTTAGGAGGACAGACCTCGAAGAGTACAAATTTGTACTCCTCCGCAGTTAAGACAATATCCAGATTTCTTTTCCAATCAATGTAGTTTGGTCCAGTAAGCTTATTTTCTTTTAAAATCACAGCAAGTGGGTTGAAAGCCATTTGAAAATCCTAAAAATCACAATGATAAAAATATTAGATTTCAAATATTATTGATTCCTCAAAACAATAAAATCCCGAAATCAACCAACACCTCAAAACACCGAGAATATCGCATGCCACGATAGTGTGGACGTATACGAATTCTACATTTGTAAGAGGAGATTTTATCCATTAATTTTATTATCTTGTCAACCTTACTTTTTAACAAATAAAATTAATAGTTGGTTCCTCTTTAGCCCTACAAATAAAAGCAGTGACTCCTATAGGGAGGATACTTTTATTTGCATCTAAGTGTGCACCATTACACGATACTAAGGGAATTATTTCGGATTATGTGCCTTACCGATGGGGAAGTACACACGCTCCTTAAACCCATCCGATGGGGAGGAAGGCACTCAGAGCCAACGCGCAAGTTTGTTGCATCACACGTCAAATTGTAATGGAGGCCACGGGAATTAATTAAAATGTCCCTCTCCCACTTAGTAAATTGACAATGAGAAATTTTCAAGCATACACAACATGCATATAAAACAAATCATCAATAAATATGAAACAAACAGAATTTTCCCAACTATTATGGCATTGTTCTCCAATATGCATCCCATCGTGTCGCCACCTCGTCCGCTCCATCTTTTCCCGTGCGCAAGTCACCAAAGAGATCCGAGCCGAGATAAACTATTTTAATTTACATCCATCGATCCTATACTCCACGAAGGAGTGTACAAATAATCTAGATCGAAAGTAAACTAAAATGAACGGCTAAACAATGCCGTATTTAATTACAAAAATTAAATACTAATCTAGCCTCGTCAACCCCGAGGATTCAAATAATATACATACAATCACACACAAAACAATCACATACAACCAAATAGCCATAATAGTCGGATCTTATGCCTGCAACCAAAAAGTTAGCCTACGCACATCCTACTATTATCCGGCATACTCAATATATGATATGTGCATGAAAGTAACCGAATCCAAAACACACAAAACCGGAAACCGTGGCTCTGATACCAAATGTAGGGAGTTGCTTCGGAGACTCATTGGCTCCCATGTTCCCGGATTAAAATTTTCACCAATGAAAGAACTAATCCGGATGGGATGAGTTTCCTTAGCACAACCTATTCGTCGTCGTGCTAACAACTTGAGTGATCGCTTGAACAAACTAGTTGTTCAAGCGACACAACTCTTCTAGTTGGTTAGCCGCGGAAGAGACGACGGACGGATCGCCGGTTTTTGTGTTTGTCTTCGGGGTCCATGATTATACAAAATATATACATACGCACACTTGTATAATCAACACATAAAATAACATGCTAAGATCAGAAAATAAAGTTGTACCACTTTATACCTTATGATCTTCTACCATATGTCCTATCCTCCTCATGGACGACGTGTGGGCGAAGATCCTCCACGAGTAGAAGCCTTCTAGATCGCGTTCTTCCCTTCCTTGTCCGCTGCGAACAAAGAGAAGAACCAACAAAACCTTTCCTTTCTAGAACCGGCCACCAAGCAAGGGAGTTTGATGCAACCGCCGGCCAAGGAACGAAGGGATGAGCGCCGGCCAACCTTGAAGAGAGGTTGCCGCTGGCCACCTAGAGGTTGGAGAAGCACCGGCCACCAATTGTTGGAGGACCGCCGGCCACCAAGGATCAAAGGAGAAGGAAGAGGGCCGGCCAAAGCTTAGAGAAAGAAGGAGTGAGCGCCGACCACCAAGGAGAAAAGGAAGAAGATGGGCGCCGGCTTCTTGTCCAAGAGTTGCCGCCCAAAACTTTGCTTCCAAACCCTAGCCGCCCAAACTAAAACCCTAACTCCAAAATTGAACCACTTTTGCCGCCCAACCTAAGCCCTCTATTTATAGAATTGGGCTTAAGCCTCCTTTAATCTCTACCGTCGGATCTAGGGATTTAATCTCCACCGTCGGATCTAGGGTTTTATCCCAACCGTCAGATCTAGGGTTTCATCCCAACCGTCGGATCTAGGATTTCATCCAAACCGTCGGATCTAGGGTTTCATCCCAACCATGGGATCTAGGGTTTCATCCCAACCGTCGGATCTAGGGATTTAATCCCAACCATCGATTCTAGGGTTTCATCCTAACCATCGGATCTAGGGATTTAATCCCAACCGTTGGTTCTAGGGTTTCATCCCAACCATCGGATCTAGGGATTTAATCCCAACCGTTGGTTCTAGAGTTTTGTTTTACATCCTTGGATCTAGACTTCTTTAAGATTATATTAGGCTACGATAGGGACTATAAGGAGGAGTTGGATCTTGGCTACCCGATGGATCGGAACCACACAAACTTGATCCATCAATGATGTTCCATTCCACTAGAGGATTATTATTGAACTACCTCACCAACCCCCATAAATTAATATGGGCTCCATATATTATTTGTACATCCATCTCCCTGTGTTTAAGATATCGAATGTTCGTTAATTAATTGATTTACTGACCATCAATCAATTAACATCTAACTCCTCGAGTAGTACCACTCAACCTTATCATCATGTTGACTAAGTCAACCAGCTGGGTTTACATGATGAACCTTATGAGCTCGTCAAGGGGACATCATCAACCTAATATATAGGACACAGTTTTCTCCTATAATCAACGACACACCATATAAATAATATTATTTCCCAACTTACCGGACATATTGATTTAATCCATCTAAATCTCACCCTATGGTAAATCAAAGAAATAAATACTACATGTGCCCGTTATTATATCGGCATTAAGAGCATGTACAACATAATATCCGAGGTCCGATTCAATTATGTAGTCAACAATAAATTGAATCACCTCTATGTCGGTCCTGCTCAATACACCTAAGTGTACTAGTGTAACTCTATGTTCAAGACAAAACAATACCAAGCTATACTACAACCATGCCAATGGTTTGTCCAAAACCATCTTGCTTGTGAGCCTCTACTTATATTCTACAAGGGACTGATAACATGATCTTCTGTGCCACACCAAGCACCATGTTATCTACAATGTAAAATATTAGATAATATGCACACATATAATAAATATAAGGTGCAAACAATGATCATGTGATTCTTATTTCAAAATA
Source organism: Wurfbainia villosa (assembly GCA_025175895.1). Classification (NCBI taxonomy): domain Eukaryota; kingdom Viridiplantae; phylum Streptophyta; class Magnoliopsida; order Zingiberales; family Zingiberaceae; genus Wurfbainia; species Wurfbainia villosa. The sequence goes on along the minus strand of CM045989.1, from coordinate 119,675,572 downwards.
AAAATGTTCATACAAAAAGAGCTAGGCTTTCAGTATACATTCCAACACACTTAAGCTGTAGTAAGAACTTCATTGACATATCTATATATGTAGAGAACCATATGAAGTTTTACAGCTGGTCACTCCAATAAACTAGTTACCATAACTAGCATCCACGATTAACTTCGGACATCATAATGTCTCCAGCCAGTGAGAATCAGCTGCTTGGATACACCAAGAAGTATACGTCATGTTAGTCTCGACAGAATTGATGGTGTCCCAATCCATCAATTGATCGACTAGGGATAATTCCAATACATCACAATTACACATGTAGAGATACTCACTAGTTGTGATCCAATCACAAATTCTCTCATGTTGTGAATCGTATCGGGGACATTCAGTAAATGAGTTTAAGATCAAATCAAATACATGAAAACATGTATACTCAAATAGTGAATCTTCATTTATCATATAAATGGTTCAAACATAAGGTGATTGCCTTATAACATCTCTCATATATTACTAACAAACTATGCCCTGTACCGAGTCATAGTGAACTGCATTCTGCCACTCACCACTAGGGATATCGCTATGATGTGCCCTTATCACTCATTTTTACTTTATGCACTTAGTCATAGATTAGATTTAGACATTATCTTACAGATGTTCCATTCCATCGTTTTTCATTCTAGGTCAATTACTAGCAGGAAGGCACATTTGCCTTACTGTCATGTCATCACATCCCTCTTAGTTGCATTAGGGTTTGATGTTACCACAGGTAACATCAAACAGCTTACTGAGTACAACATTATAGGGTCTAGGCAGTTTGGTTTAGTAAAAATGGGTTTAGATGAAAATAATATCCTTGCATGGAAGAGAGATGACCCTCAGCCCCAGCCCAGCCTGAGCCAGAGCAGGAGCATGAGCCAGAGATTGACCCAGACCACCACTTCGAGTCCGAGCATCAGGATGCCCCAGGATTCGATAGTCTATCACCATTTCATGGGATTCTATCACCTCCTACCGTAGCAGAGAGATTATATAGGTTGGAGGATGCGATGCAGCACTAGGACCAGCAGCATCTTGAGATGATGCAGATATTGTAGGCGTAGAGAGAGGATCATTGAGAGATGATGGAGCTTCTTAGGTCTTGGGGCATGGGTCCTTCTCATCCTCCATCTACTGGCTAGGATTGTTATGTCACTAGAACTTAATAAATTTAATAATTTTTAAATCTTGTGTGTGAATTATGTTATGCTTGGTAAAATAGGATGTTTTCATGCTTAATATTCAGAATTTATTTTGAAAAGCAATATTATATTATTTTTAAAAGGAATTGAAAATAAATCTAGATTAGGTAAATCTAGACTTCATGATCCTATAGATTTAAGCAAACCTTTGCATCTCACAAACACTTAGGATTACCTGTTTGTGTATTGAGCCATAAAGATGGGCGTGAGATGTTAGGACTGCATCCCTGATTCCAGATGTAGATCAAGTGCATCGACATGAACCTATATGGGATTTACAAGAGTAAATTGATCACTTCGGTGACTAACTCTAATTCAAAGCTTAATGATTAATTCTATATCATTTGAGCTAGTAAAGAGTTGGGCATTTGCTTTAAAGCCGATTTTTAGATGTCTATTTTTAAAATATAAATATAATATTTAGGAATTCATGCTTGGATTTATTCCCTATCATTTTTGCATCAACTTAAAAATTCTTTAAAATTTTGAAAATAATTTGTTATTCGGGGGGAGTTAGAAAAATTGTTTGAAAAGTTTGAGAATTCTTGAAAATTTTGAAAATAAGTTGTTATTTAGGGGGAGTTAGAAAAATTGTTTGAAAATTTTGAAAACCTTGGATTTTTAAAACTTTTAAATAATAAGGGGGAGTTAGAAAAAATTGTTTGAAATTTTTTGAAAAGTTTAAATTAATTTTTTAAAATCAAATTCGCGGGTGAAATATTTTAAAACATAATTTTTGAGCTTGAAAATTTCTCATTTTTGTAATTTCAACTCTCCACTATATGTGTAAAATACCACAGATAAATGACTAAAAGGGGTAATATTATTATTGAAAATAATAATAATAATAATAATAATAATAATAATAAAAGCTTATGGGTTAATTAAACCTAACTTAGGCTTATTGTTATGGGTTTAATTGGGGCTAGGTTTAAGCCTTATAGGGTAAACCCGTCCCGGTTTTATTCAAATTAAACCCATTTTCTCCTTCTCTAATGCCAAGTCATTCGGCGTTTTCTTCACCGCACTCAGCCTTCTCCGCGTGAGCGTTTCCCCAACTTGTATTATCTCCTTCACTTCTTCCCATCGCGAGAGCCAAATCGTCTCATATTCTCTTCTTCTCCGAAGCACGCGGCTGTCGAGACTCTTCTTCTCCCTTTCGTCCATCTCATCTCCTCTATTCTGGTCGACGCTTGGTCGGCGAAAGGGAAGGAAGCCGACACCTCTTCGGTGGAAGATCTGGCTGGGGCAAAAAATGGCGACCGAGAAGTCGAGTGGAGGTTTTTCTTCGGATAGCGAGTAGAGTCGCCGGTGAGGGGGATTTCACTATCGGTGGGCGTTGGAGCTAGGTAAGAATCACTTACCTTCTTACCTTGGACAAAATCCATTCTTCCTTTGAAATCCATACCACTTGGACAGGGGATTGCCGAGCTAGGGCAGCAAGGGTCTTTCCTGCGAACACGACAGTTTGGGGGAAAACTGCCAGTGGATCCCAAGTGCAGGTATAGCTGGTTGTTCATTCTCTTCAATTGTTGTTGTTCGAATTTGTTGTTTGCCGAGGAGTTTTGGCTGTGATTAGGAGTCTTGGTTGGTTGAGAGGGTTGTGGGTCTTGGCTGTGGTGTTCTATGGAGGGGTTGTGCGTGTTCTGTGATTTGGTTTTGAATAAGGTTGTGAAGGTTGTGATGATTGTGGATGGAGCTGTGATCAGTGGTTTAAATGGTTAGAGAGCTATTTTGGGTTGTGAAATTATTCTGTGAATGGTTGGGTTGTTAGTAATATATGAGATATGTCCTAAGGCAATCGCCTTATGTTTGAACCATTTATATGATAAATGAAGATTCACTATTTGAGTATACATGTTTTCATGTATTTGATTAGATCTTAAACTCATTTACTGAATGTCCACGATATGATTCACAGCATGAGAGAATTTATGATTGGATCACAACTAGTGAGTAACTCTACATGTGTAATTGTGATTTATCGAAATTATCCCTAGTGGATGAATTGATGGATTTGGACACCATTGATTCTGTCGAGACTAGCACGAGGTATACTCCTTGGTGTATCCAAGCAGCTGATTCTCACTGGCTGGAGATATTTGAAGGGAGTTGCTTTGGAGGCTCATTGGCTCCCATGTCCCCGGATTAAAATTTTCACTAATGAAAGAATTAATCCGGATGGGATGAGCTTCCTTAGCACAACCATTTCGTCGTCGTGCTAACAACTTGAGTGATTGCTTGAACAAACTAGTTGTTCAAGCAACTCAACTCTTCTAGTTGGTTAGCCGCGGAAGAGACGACGGACGGATCGCCGGTTTTTGTGTTTGTCTTCAGGGTCCATGATTATACAATATATTTACTAATTTACACATGCATAATCAAAACATAAAAGAACAAACTCAGATATGTAAATAAAGTTAAAATAACTTTATACCTCACGATCTTCTACCGTATGTCCTATCCTTCTCGTGGACGACGTGTGGACGAAGATCCTCCACGAGTAGAAGCCTTCTAGATCGCTTTCTTCTCCACCTTGTCCACTGCAAACAAAGAGAAGAAACAACAAATACCTTCCTATCTAGAACCGGCCACCAAATTAGGGAATTTGGTGCAACCGCCGGCCAAGGAACAATTGGATGATGCGTCGGTCAACTTCAAGAAGTGTTGCCGTCGGCCACTCTAGGATGAAGGGAGGAAGATGAATGCCGGCCACCTATGGAAGGAGAACCGCCGTCCAAGGAAGAGGGGAGAGGCCTCTAGGATGGGCGCCGACCAAGTGTTGATTGAAGGAAGTGGGCGCCGGCAACAATTGATGGAAGATGGTTGCCGCCCACTTTTGCTCCAAACCCTAGCCGCCCACCTTTGCTCCAAACCCTAATCCCAATTCAAATTGATACTTGCCGCCCAACCCTAAGCTTTCCTTTTATAGAGTTGGGCTTAGGACTCCTTTAATCTCCACCGTCGGATCTAGGGATTTAACCTCCACCGTCGGATCTAGGGTTTTATCCCAACCGTCGGATCTAGGGTTTCATCTCAACCGTCGGATCTAGGATTTCATCCCAACTGTCGGATCTAGGATTTCATCCCAACCATCGGATCTAGGGTTTTATCCCAACCGTCGGATCTAGGGATTTAATCTCAACCGTCGATTCTAGGGTTTCATCCTAACCATCGGATCTAGGGATTTAATCCCAACCGTTGGTTCTAGGGTTTCATCCTAACCATCAGATCTTAGGGATTTAATCCCAACCGTTGGTTTTAGGTTTTGTTTTACATTTTTGGATCTAGACTTCACAAGGATTATATTAGGCTACGATAGGGACCATAAGGAGGAGTTGGGTCTTGGCCACCCAATGGATCGGAACCACACAAACTTGATCCATCAATGATGTTCCATTCCACTAGAGGATCATCATTGAACTACCTCACCAACCCCCATAAATTAATATGGGCTCCATATATTATTCGTACATTAATCTCCCCGTGTTTAAGATATCGAATGTCCGTCAATTAATTGATTTACTGACCATCAATTAATTAACATCTAATTCCTCGAGTAGTACCACTCAACCTTATCATCACGTTGACTAAGTCAACCAGCTGAGTTTACATGATGAACTTTATGAGCTCCTCAAGGGGACATCATCAACCTAATATATAGGACACGGTTTCCTCCTATAATCAACGGCACACCATGTAAATAATATTATTTCCCAACTTACCGGGCATATTGATTTAATCCATCTAAATCTCACCCACTGGTAAATCAAAGAAATAAATACTAAGTACATGTGCCCGTAATTATATCGGGATTAAGAGCATGTACAACATAATATCCGAGGTCCGATTCAATTATGTAGTCAGTACTAAATTGAATCACCTCTATGTCGGTCTTGCTCAATACACCTAAGTGTACTAGTGTAACTCTATGTTCAAGACAAAACAATACCAAGCTACACTACAACCATGCCAATGGTTTGTCCAAAACCATCTTGGTTGTGAGCCTCTACTTATATTTTACAAGGAACTGATAACATGATCTTCTGTGCCACACCAAACACCATGTTATCTACAATGTAAAATATTAGACAATATGCACACATATAATAAATATATAAAGTACAAACAATGATCATGTGATTCTTATTTCAAAATAAAATGTTCATACAAAAAGAGCTAGGCTTTCAGTATACATTCCAACAATCTCCCACTTATACTAAAAGACTATGCCGTCATCTCTCTTCCATACATCTGATCCCCATGTCCTCCACATGCCTATCAAACGCTTTCGCTGGAAGGGCCTTAGTGAATGGATCCGCCAGGTTATCCTCTGATGCAATCTTGGCGACAGCAACTTCTCCTCGCTTTACGATCTCTCGTATAAGGTGGTACTTGCGCTCTATGTGTTTACTCGCCTTATGGGCTCGTGGTTCCTTCGAGTTTGCAATCGCATCATTATCACAATAAATTGTGATAGTTCTGGGCAAACCAGGAATCACATCCAAGTCCATCAAGAAGTTCCTGAGCCATACAGCTTCCTTGGCTGCCTCAGAGGCTGCCACATACTCAGCTTCCATGGTAGAGTCCGCCACGCATTTCTGCTTGACACTCCTCCATACTATGGCTCCACCTCCAAAAGTAAACACAAACCCCGAGGTAGACTTACTCTTGTCCCTATCTGATTGGAAATCCGAATCCGTGTAACCCACAGGGACTAATTGATCTGCCCGGTAAACCAGCATATAATCCCTAGTCCTTCTCAGGTACTTCAATATATGCTTTACCGCAGTCCAATGTCCCTGTCCAGGATTACTCTGATATCTGATAACCATGCCCACGGCAAAGCAGATATCCGCTCTCGTACATAGCATAGCATACATAAGGCTTCCTACTGCCGAAGCATAAGGAACCACCTTCATGTCCTTTATCTCCTTTTATGTTTTGGGACACATCTCTTTAGATAAAGGGACTCCATGCCTAAAAGGTAGAAAACCTTTCTTGGAGTTCTGCATGCTAAAACGAGCAAGGATAGTGTCAATGTATGAAGCTTGAGACAAGCACAACATCCTTTTCTTGCGATCCCTTATAACTTTGATCCCAAGGATGTGTCCCACTTCTCCCAAGTCCTTCATATCAAACTGTTTGGACAACCATACCCTTACGTCTGATAACACTTTGATATTGTTGCCAACTAACAAAATGCCATCTACGTATAGTACAAGAAACACCACTACGTTTCCGTCACATCTCTTGTATACACAAGGCTCATCCGGACTTTGAATAAATCCATATGACTGGATTACCTCATCAAAGTGGATGTTCCAAGATCTAGAAGCTTGCTTCAATCCATAAATGGACCGATTAAGCTTACATACAAGATGCTCTTTGCCTTTAGCAATGAATCCCTCTGGTTGCCGCATATAGATGTTCTCCTCAAGACTTAAGGAAAGGTCGACATCCATCCGCCAAATCTCATAATCCATATGAGCACTATAGATAAGAGAATTGGATAGACTTAAGATATAGCTACCTAAAAGGTCTCTCATAATCGATACCCTCTTTCCGAGTATACCCTTTCGCAACAAGCCTAGCTTTGAAGGTCTCAACCTTCCGCCTACTCCTCTTTCTCTTGTAGATCCACTTGCATCCAATGGTTTTTACACCATCGGGTGGCTCTACTAGCTCCCAGACTTGATTAGAATCCATAGATTCTATCTCTAAATTCATCGCTCTTTGCCAAGATACCGCATCTCTATCTTGGATTGCCTCGTCATATGTCCAGGGATCAGGTTCATGTTCACCAGGGACTAAGTCCGAAGACTCCCCCAAAAACATGAATCTCTCGGGTTGTCTAACAACCCTCCCACTACGACGAGGTGCCTCCTGTGTATGCTCTGTGACACGTGGTGCAGTGACTTGTGGTGTCTCCTCTTGTACCGGTGGTACTGAAGTCGGGACTTCCCCTGTCAACTCCTCAAGAACAATCCTACTCTTGGGCTTGTGGTTCATTACATAATCCTCCTCTAGAAATCTGGCGTTCGTGCTAACGATCACCCTCTGATCTCTAGGATTATAAAACAAACCAGCTTTCATTCCCTTAGGGTAGCCAACAAACATGCACACTTCTGTACGAGGTTCCAACTTACCAGCATCAGCCTTCAGCACATGTGCTGGACTCCCCCATATTCGAATATGTCTCAAACTAGGCTTTCGCCCAGTCCACAATTCTACATGGGTAGAAGGTACTGATTTAGATGGAACCAAGATCAGAGTGTACATTGCCGTATCCAGTGCATACCCCCAGAACGAAATAGGTAACTCAGAATAACTCATCATCGATCTGACCATCTCTATAAGAGTCCTATTCCTTCGCTCCGCTACACCATTCTGCTGGGGTGTGCCAGGTGCAGACAATTGGGATTGAATCCCAGATTCCGATAAGTAACTCCTAAACTCTCCCAAGAGGTACTCGCCACCACGATCAGATCGTAGTGTCTTGATACTTTTACCTTGACGGTTCTCCACATCAGCCTTGAATTCTTTGAACTTGTCAAAGCATTCAGACTTGCGGCGCATCAAGTAAATGTATCCAAACCTTGAATAATGATCTATAAATGAGACGAAGTATTCAAAGCCACCTCTTGCCTGGATAGACATAGGACCGCACAAATCAGAATGAACCAATTCTAACACATCTTTGGCTCTATACCCCTTGGCCTTGAAAGGCCTCTTGGTCATTTTACCTTCCAAGCAAGATTCGCAGGTTGGGAGATCCTCCACCACCAATGAACCCAAAGGTCCATCAGCTATCAACCTTTGAATTCTGCTTAGGTTAATATGACCAAGCCTTAGATGCCAAAGATATGTTTGGTTCATTTGCGAAGGTTCTTTTCTCTTATTAGATTTAGAAGATGAGTTATTGATTTCTATATGCATCGTGGGAGTTTTTGGTTCAAGAGTATATAAATTGCCGACCAATGTACCAGAACAGATAATCTCCCTATTCCTTTTTATAACCACTTTGTCATTAAAAGAAACAGAATACCCATCCATAAATAATTTAGAAACTGAAATTAAATTCTTTCTAAAAGTAGGTACATAAAGACAATTTCTCAAAACCAAAACTTTATTCCTATCAAAAGATAAATAAACGTCTCCCACTGCAATAGCCGCCACCTTTGAAGCATTGCCCATGAAGACGGTAATCTCTCCTCCTAGTCGTCGTTTCGAACCCCGTAAAGTATTGCAGACATGATCGGTGGCTCTCAGATCTACACACCGTGCAATCGTAGATAATACCGCTAAATATGTTTCAACAACTAAACAAGAAGATATACTGTTCTTTCGGCGAGGACACCGCCTTCCAATGTCATGTCGCTGCAAGTGAAGCACTTGCCTTTCGGCTTCTTCACTCCCGCTCAGGTCCCACGCCACTTTCTTCGCCTCCACCTTGTTTCTTCTTCTTCTTACCTTTCGGTTTAGAGGAAGAAACCTTCTCGAGCGACCATGGCTTGAGCACTGACGAAAAGCCTCTCCGCCTCGGAGTTCTCACAAGCTCCCCAACGAATACAACCTTTTGTTCATGTGTTGTAGTTGAGGCGAACTACTCAAAACTCCTAGGCAGAGATCGAGAATGATATCGACTGGGTTTCATCGATCTCACTCCTAGGACTTCCATCTCATTAAGATGAGCCATCATCTTGAGAACATGATCCCTAACGGGTGTTCCCTCGATCACGGAGGTCGTCATCAAGTTTCTCATTGCCTCCTGCCTAGCCGCCCTACTCTGATGTCCGAAAAGTTCCTTGAGATTGAACATCATGTCATAAGTCGCGGGCTATGGCCGATGTCGATGTTGCAAAGACATTTGACATAGATGCCAAAATGTAACACCGTGCCATCTCATCTACCTTGACCCATTTCTTATAACGTTCTTTCTCCTTTTCATCAGAGTCATCGGTGGGCTTAGGAGGACAGACCTCGAAGAGTACAAATTTGTACTCCTCCGCAGTTAAGACAATATCCAGGTTTCTTTTCCAATCAATGTAGTTTGGACCAGTAAGTTTGTTTTCTTTTAAAATCACAGCAAGTGGGTTGAAAGCCATTTGAAAATCCTAAAAATCACAATGATCAAAATATTAGATTTCAAAAATTATTGATTCCTCAAAACAATAAAATCCCGAAATCAACCAACACCTCAAATCACCGAGAATGTCGCATGCCACTCTGTGTGGACGTATACGAATTCTACATTTGTAAGAGGAGGTTTTACCCATTAATTTTATTATCTTGTCAACCTTAATTTTTGACAAATAAAATTAATAGTTGGTTCCTCTTTGGCCCTACAAATAAAAGCAGTGACTCCTATGAGGAGGATACTTTTATTTGTATCTAAGTGTGCACCATTACACGATACTAAGGGAATTATTTTGGATTATGTGCCTTACCTCTGTGGAAGTACACATGCTCCTAGATAATTTCCTATAACCATTATTTGACCTAGTGATCCGCAAACAAACCCATCCTCAGGGAGGAAGGCACTCAGAGCCAAACACACAAGTTTGTTGCATCACATGTCAAATTGTAATGGAGGTCATGAATTAATTAAAATGTCCCTCTCCCACTTAGTAAATTGCAAATGAGGAATTTTAAATCATACACAACATGCATATAAAACAAATAAGCAATAAATATGGAAAAAACAAAATTTTTCCAACTATTATGGCATTGTCCTCCAATATGCATCCCGTCGTGTCGCCACCTCGTCCCGCTTCCATCTTTTCCCGCAAGCGCAAGTCACCAAAGAGTTCCTAGCTTAGATAAATCATTTTATTTACATCCATCGATCCTATACTCCACGAAGGAGTGTACAAATAATCTAGATCGAAAGTAAACTAAAATGAGCGGCTAAACAATGCCGTATTTAATTACAAAAATTAAATACTAATCTAGCCTCGTCAACCCCGAGGATTCAAATAATAAATTTTTACACACATCCATTCACATACACACACATGGCCATAATAGTCGGATCTTATGCCTGCAACTAAAGAGTTAAACTACGCATATCCTACTATTATCCGACACATAATATATGAAAAAGTGCATAAAAAATTAACCGAATCCAAAACACACAAAACCGGAAACCGTGGCTCTGATAACATTTTTAGGGAGTTGCTTCGGAGGCTCATTGGCTCCCATGTCCCCGAATTAAAATTTTCACTAATGAAAGAATTAATCCGGATGGGATGAGCTTCCTTAGCACAACCATTTCGTCGTCGTGCTAACAACTTGAGTGGTCGCTTGAACAAACTAGTTGTTCAAGCAACACAACTCTTCTAGTTGGTTAGCCGCGGAAGAGACGATGGACGGATCGCCGGTTTTTGTGTATGTCTTCGGGGTCCATGATTATACAATATATTTACTAATTTACACATGCATAATCAAAACATAAAAGAACAAGCTCAGATCTGTAAATAAAGTTAAAATACCTTTATACCTAACGATCTTCTACCGTATGTCCTATCCTTCTCGTGGACGACGTGTGGACGAAGATCCTCCACGAGTAGAAGCCTTCTAGATCGCTTTCTTCTCTACCTTGTCCCGTGCGAACAAAGAGAAGAAACAACAAATACCTTCCTATCTAGAACAGCCACCAAATTAGGAATTTGGTGCAACACCTTGACAAAGGAACAATTGGATGATCATGGTCAACTTCAAGTATTTGCTGGCCACTCTAGGATGAAGGGAGGAAGATGAATCGACCACCTATGGAAGGAGAACCACGCCCAAGGAAGAGGGAGGCTCTAGGATGGCGCCCGGCAGTGTTGATTGAAGGAAGTGGGCGCCGACAACAATTGATGGAAGATGGTTGCCGCCCACTTTTGCTCCAAACCCTAGCCACCCACCTTTGCTCCAAACCCTAATCCCAATTCAAATTGATACTTGCCGCCCAACCCTAAGCTTTCCTTTTATAGAGTTGGGCTTAGGACTCCTTTAATCTCCACCGTCGGATCTAGGGATTTAACCTCCACCGTCGGATCTAGGGTTTTATCCCAACCGTCGGATCTAGGGTTTCATCTCAACCGTCGGATCTAGGATTTCATCCCAACCGTCGGATCTAGGATTTCATCCTGACCGTCGGATCTATGGTTTTATCCCAATGATCGGATCTAGGGATTTAATCTCAACCGTCGATTCTAGGGTTTCATCCTAACCATCGAATCTAGGGATTTAATCCCAACCGTTGGTTCTAGGGTTTCATCCTAACCATCGGATCTTAGGGATTTAATCCCAACCGTTGGTTCTAGGGTTTCATCCTAACCATCGGATCTTAGGGATTTAATCCCAACCGTTGGTTCTAGGTTTTGTTTTACATTCTTGGATCTAGACTTCACAAGGATTATATTAGGCTACGATAGGGACCATAAGGAGGAGTTGGGTCTTGGCCACCCGATGGATCAGAACCACACAAACTTGATCCATCAATGATGTTCCATTCCACTAGAGGATCATCATTGAACTACCTCACCAACCCCCATAAATTAATATGGGCTTCATATATTATTCGTACATTAATCTCCCCGTGTTTAAGATTTAATGTCCGTCAATTAATTGATTTACTGACCATCAATTAATTAACATCTAATTCCTCGAGTAGTACCACTCAACCTTATCATCACGTTGACTAAGTCAACCAGCTGGGTTTACATGATAAACTTTATGAGCTCCTCAAGGGGACATCATCAACCTAATATATAGGACACGGTTTCCTCCTATAATCAACGGCACACCATGTAAATAATATTATTTCCCAACTTATCGGGCATATTGATTTAATCCATCTAAATCTCACCCACTGATAAATCAAAGAAATAAATACTAAGTACATGTGCCCGTTATTATATCGGGATTAAGAGCATGTACAACATAATATCCGAGGTCCGATTCAATTATGTAGTCAGTACTAAATTGAATCATCTCTATGTCGGTCTTGCTCAATACACCTAAGTGTACCAGTGTAACTCTATGTTCAAGACAAAACAATACCAAGCTACACTACAACCATGCCAATGGTTTGTCCAAAACCATCTTGGTTGTGAGCCTCTATTTATATTTTACAAGGAACTGATAACATGATCTTCTGTGCCACACCAAACACCATGTTATCTACAATGTAAAATATTAGACAATATGCACACATATAATAAATATATAAAGTGCAAACAATGATCACGTGATTCTTATTTCAAAATAAAATGTTCATACAAAAAGGGCTAGGCTTTCAGTATACATTCTAACAATATTGTGATGTCCGGAGTTAATCGTGGATGCTAGTTATGGTAACTAGTTCATTGGAGTGACCAGCCGTAAGACTTCATATGGTTCTCTGCATATATAGATATGTCAATGAAGTTCTTACTACAGCTTAAGTGCGATGTTCCTTTGACTTGCGGTATTCAAGTCATCTTGATCATGAAGACTTATGTTTTGACATCTTAAGCAAGCATCTCTGAGGAGATGTGGACCCGGGATGATTGGGTATAAGTCGAAGTGATAGAAGGTGTTTGAATATCCCATAAAGGATTCACCACTCCTTGCGAGGAGATGTATATGTTGGGAGATCAGTTGGCCGGCTAGAGGGGGGTGAATAGCCCTAATTCGTTGTTCGTCGTATTTTGTTCGTTCTCGTCTACAATTCTTGTTAGCGCAGCGGAATAACAATAATAATACTAACAAGAAACATAAATACACACAAACAAAACACAACGATATACGTGGTTCGGAACCGAATGGTTCCTACTCCACGGGTGAGCTCCTTGAGCTCTAGTTATGCTCACGGCACTAACTATAACACTCCTTTTCGACAACACGTCGGAGGTGGAGAAACCTCTCACAAGCTATTACACTAAGTAATGAAATACAACAAGAAATACAAAGACAATACAAAAGAGAACTTTTACACCGATTGCTTTTGATCGCTTTCTTGTTGCTTGCTTTTGCTTGCTCTTGAAGGTCTGGAATGCAACAAAGAATTCTTCAAAGTCACCCAAAAAGCCTTAGCGAAATCCGTGCTCCATTTATAACTGCATCACGCGCCCATCGATTGATCGTGACCATCGATCATCGGTATTGTAGCCGTTGTCTCAGCCGTAGGATCCACGCTGGTTAAGTTCCAACGGAACCGATCGTCTCTGGCGCCGATCGATCATCCCATCACCGACGACCGCCTGCAAATGATCGATCACCCCTCGTTCGTCCATCGAACACCGGTCGAACCTATTCGACGAGCAATGCGACGGCGATCGCACCTATACCGATCGATGTCGGCTAAAACCTCAAACATTACCATGTTTGAGCCTCCGACATTCAGTCTTAGCCACTTGGCCAAGTCCACACGGAGTTCCCCACTGAAGCTCTCTTCCCTCGGCCTACGTCCCTCGGATGCGCCAAGCGCACGGCTTCGCAACGCCATCCTTCGCGTCTCATGCCCTAGAAGTATGCTTCCTTTGGGCTCACTCCCTTCGCTCCCCGTCCGGCGGTCCCTCGGATGCACCAAGCGCACGGCTTCGCAATGTCATCCTTCACCGACTCAAGGACCCCGAGCCTAGTGAACTTACCAAGTCCTCAAGACTTCCCAAATGCACCAAGCGCACGGCTTCGCAATGCATTTCTCACCAAGCACCGAGCGCACGGCTCCGTAATGCTTTGGATTTCCCATGCCAAGCACCGAGCGCACGGCTCCGCAATGCTTTGGACTTCCCATGCCAACCCCATGTTGGACTTTCCCATGACAATCCCATGTCATGAGTTTTGTCTGTCATCAAAATACCATCGGGAGTCTACCTGGGACGATTGCACCAACAATCTTCCAACAATCTCCCCCTTTTTGATGATTGACAAAACTACCATCTCAAGTCTACCAATTCTCCCATATTGGCAATTCTCATATCCCAATGAGAATTCCAACGAACCCTAATTGGTAACTTGGTAACTTCTCCCCCTTTTTGACATTACATCAAAAAGGTCCTCCCCAAGGGTATGAATGTCTCATATCCCAATGAGATCTTACAATCTCTCCCTTGGAGGAACACATGCCTACAATCTTCCAAGTGATCCCATATCACTTAAAGAGAGGCACCCCAATTTCCTCCCATGAGGAAATACAAATCCATCCTCCCATGATGGATTCCTCCCCCTAGAGGCTTGCTCCCCCTTGACCATTGCACCAACAATGTCCTTGGAGAGTCGCTAAGCCAATAGGAACATTTACCAATCAAAATTAAGGCAAAGTTCAACAATGAACTTTCTTCCACCTTAAAATTGATACTCACCCTCAACCCAACTCCTAATCCATATCCAATGGATTTCCACCCTCTTTAATGCTATCCCAAGCATATCCTAGGGTTAGGAGTGGTTAGGGGACCTTAACCTAGCTGAACATGGGCCTAATTATCAAGATTTACCCGAAATCACAGGCTACGACTCACGATAATAATGATCTGGGCTTACCATCGACTTGATCGCGCTCGGCAATGATCGATAATCGAATTTTCAGTTTTTCAGATTTCAAAAATGAATTTCCGAAATCCATAAGTAAATATACATACATAGATAAATCTTGAAATTTGGTATGCATAATACTTATTACAATCATTATGGGTGAAAATTATTGGAAAATTATTTTACCCATTAAATTAGGAGATTGATACAAAGTTCAAAAGTTTAGAAAAGCTTCAATAAAGAGCCCTCTTTGTATCATCCCATTCAATGGTGATAGCTATCACAAGATAGTCTTCACCAAGGTTTTGCAAAATATTTTCAAAATGTTTTCAAAACCTTTAATTTCATTTTCCTAAACATCTCACTAATATCTAGATTTGTAAAACACATTCAAGGCAATTAACATAGTGAGATGTGGGTTTTTGTTCTTTTCTTGGTCTCATGCATATATCTAGGCAATATTTATTTGATTCCCATCAAATTGTGCCATAGTCCTTGAATTCATTTTATTATGCATGATGATTATGGCATAGATATGATTTAGATAAAAACATATGCCAATATCATGATGTCATGGCATGTAAAAATAACATTAAACATGATCATTTTTATAAATAAAAAAATGAGAATGATGTCATGACATGGCAAGACAAACAAATCATGGCAAGTAAAATATACTAAGGTATAGAATACCTAAGTGTTAAAATCAATTTGCCATTTCTAGGAATTAAATTCATTTTGCCTTAATGCCATTCATTTTTCTAGTGTGCCAAAAACCCAAAATGGCACACCAATAACTCTAAGTCCTAATTGTGCCAATTTAAATCATTTTAAACTTCTCAAGCATATTGGCACATCCTAATGTGTCAACTCTTCTATGGATAGGTTAACTACCCATCCATTTAGGGTTGACACACCCTAACCCATTTAGCGTGAATCGATCACGCTTTTAGGAACCCAATACCTATTGGAGCTCCTTGGGTTAACAAGGTATTCCCTAGGGATAACTTCCCTAGATACCTTCCTAATGACCCTTTTAGGCTTTAAAGCCATAGTCTTTTGGGTCTTACTTGGGTCAACTCTAGAGGTGACTCCTCCATTGACCTTCTTAGTGGCTTTCTTGGTTTTCCTTAGGTCCTTAGCCACTAAGCAAACACCATGGCTAGACTTAGGGATAACTTCCCTATTAGCCTTGGCTTTCCTAGACCTAGAAATAGTTCCATAATCAAATGGAACATTATGATAAGTCTTCTTGGGCTTAGGTTTGTGACCCAAACCTTCCTTGTCCTTAGACCGTTTTTGAATCTTAGGTCTTGACTTTTGGGCATTTGACCCTAGAAATGAATTTTCTATGATTCTAAGGGTTTTCTCCATTCTCTCAAGTCTTGACCTCAAGACTTGGTTCTCTAGCTCTAATTTTCCCAATTTTGAATTTTCATTAGGTTTTTGGGAAAGGTTCTTCCTCTTAGGCATGTGCCTAGATTTCTTGGGATTAATACCCAAGTTTTCTTCAACTCTCCTAATTGACTCTTTAGGTAAAATTGATCTAGAATTGTGAGTCCTAGGTTTGTTCTTAGAGAAACTAACATGCTTAGCACTTAAACAAACATGTTTATTCCTACTAGCATGCTTTTCATTAATCATAGCAAGAGAGCTAAAATAATTCCTTTTGGCATGCTTTTTGACTTTAGGAATTAAAGGTGCATTAAGTAAATTTACCTTAGGGTTAGCTTTAGGAGCTCCCCCTACATGAGTTGCACCTTCTTGCCCTTTCTTCCTCCCCCTAGGGCATTGGCTTCGGTAGTGTCCATTTTGATTGCATTTGAAGCACACAATGTGCTCTTTGCTTCTAGTTGAGGGAACACCGGCATCCTTTGACTTTGGGTTGACTTTTGGTGTCGATGCCTTCTTCTTAGCCAATTTAAGGCATTTGCTTTTGTAATGCCCTTTCTCCCTACACTCAAAGCATATTATGTGATTTTTATTCAAAATGATAACACTTGAGTTACCTAGGGAGGTGGTGGAGGCCTCTTCTCGATCTTCACTTCTCCCGGATGTAGATGCTTCTTGTTCTTGCTCCGGGATGGAAGATTGCCTTTCCTCCCCCTCAAAGCTAGAGGTGGAGGTCTCCACCAAGTCATCAACATCTTCAAATGTTGTGGGTGCTTTTCCTCGCATTTTCCTCTACTTGTGCCGATTGGGAATTTTCTTGGAATTTCATTACCTTATTCCATAATTCCCTTGCATCCCTATAATCACCCAATCTAGACCAAATAGAGTTAGGTAATAAATCACTAAGTAATTTTATTACCTCAAGATTTGTCTTGAAGTCCTTAATTTGGTCTTGGGTCCACCTTGACTTCTCAATTTGCTTGTTGTTTTTATCTAGGCATCTCAAAACCATTTTCTACAATAATCATATAATCAAAATTGGTTTGAGATATACCTCCATCCGCTTCTCCACCAAGAAAAATCTCCATCGAATTTTGGTGGAGCCATTTGTAGTGCTCTCGCAAGTGCTTAGTCCTCAAGAGCGACCTCGCCTCGATACCACTTGTTGGGAGATCTGGCCTGGCTAGAGGGGGTGAATAGCTCCACTGTTGTTCGTCAGATTTTGTTCTGCTCGCCTACAATTCTTGTTAGCGAGCGGAATAACAATAATAATACTAACAAGAAACATAAATACACACAAACAAAACATTAACGATATACGTGGTTCGAACCGAATGGTTCCTACTCCACTGTGAGCTCCTTGAGCTCTAGTTATGCTCACGACTAACTATAACACTCCTTTCGACAACACGTCTGAGGTGGAGAAACCTCTCACAAGCTATTACACTAAGTAATGAAATACAACAAGAAATACAAAGACAATACAAAGAGAACTTTTACACCGATTGCTTTTGATCGCTTGTTGCTTGCTTTTGCTTGCTCTTGAAGGTCTGGAATGCAACAGCAATTCCCCTTCAAAGTCACCCAAAAAGCCTTAGCGAAATCCTCCAACTCGTGCTCCATTTATAACCTGCATCAAGTCTGTTTCGCCATCGATCAGATCGTGACCATCGATCATGATCGGTATTGTAGCCGTTGTCTCACAACGGCCGGATCCACGTTGGTTAAGTTCCAACGGATCACACATCAGTCGACTGATGACACCCATCAGTCGACTGATCATCCATCACCGAAAGTCCGGCGAAGCTCGACTCCATTCGTCCCGTGCAGGTGTCATCGATCCCGTCCCTTGGCATCGAATGATCATCCATCGATCATCCCTCCTCGCATCGGTGATCGACCCCGATTCGGTTGAACTTGAACGGTCGAACCTATTCGACCTCAGCGATCGGGGCACCTTTATGCTACCGATCGATGTCGGCTAAAACCTCAAACATTACCATGTTTTAGCCTCCGACATTCAGTCTTATCCACTTGGCCAAGTCCACACGGAGTTCCCACCGAAGCTCTCTTCCTCGCCTACGCCTCGGATGCGCGCGACGCGGCCGCAACGCCATCCTTCGCGTCTCATGCCCTAGAAGTATGCTTCCTTTGGGCTCACTCCCTTCTCTCCCCGTCCGGCGGTCCCTCGGATGCACCAAGCGCACGGCTTCGCAATGTCATCCTTCACCGACTCAAGGACCCCGAGCCTAGTGAACTTACCAAGTCCTCAAGACTTCCCAAATGCACCAAGCGCACGGCTTCGCAATGCATTTCTCACCAAGCACCGAGCGCACGGCTCCGCAATGCTTTGGATTTCCCATGCCAAGCACCGAGCGCACGGCTCCGCAATGCTTTGGACTTCCCATGCCAACCCCATGTTGGACTTTCCCATGACAATCCCATGTCATGAGTTTTGTCTGTCATCAAAATACCATCGGGAGTCTACCTGGGACGATTGCACCAACAATCTTCCAACAGTATACCCATGGCCTCTCGTCGGATTGTTACTAAAGTCTTTGGCCAAAGCATTACATGTTTATAGTAAGGTACTCTTCGATACATGTGTAGTAACTAGAATCCGTAGGACGAGGAAATGATACTTGGGCTAGGTGTGACGTAGTCAGCCTAGTGGGGACTGACAATATAGACCATGTCCTGAACCAAGAGGATATAAAATGAGTGAAGGGAATGGGGCGCGATTCATTCGAGCTGCTGAAGGGTTTCAGAAATAGTTCTGGATCAACCATTGATCTTTTCGGTTAATTGGGGATCATGATGTGCTACTAGGTGCCACTCATGATCATTCTATAATTAATGGTTAATTATTGACGGCCAACATAAACCGAGAACCTATTTGGTCACATGGACAACGAGCGTAATCCGAAGGATTTAAAACGAGCTTGAGAATGAGATTTTCAGACCGAGAGAAACTAGGTTTGGTTGGACCAAACATGGAGCGAGCATGAAATCGTTTCAGTCGCAATGGAAGCATGGATGGGCCATGTCTTATGAAGACATGATGGATGAACCAAATTGGTTTGGTTCTAATCCAATAGAGGAGAATAAACCAAAGGGGTTTGGTTTGTTTTAAACGAATGAACCAAAAGTTGGTTCAGTTCGTTTTAACTTAAAATAGACCAACATGGTTTGGTTTATTTTAACTTAAATTAATGGAGCGGGTTAACGGGATTTTGGTTATGATCCGATAACCATTAAGAGAATTTGTTCTCTATAAAATAGGGCTTAAGGGTTTTGTTAAGCCCTAATCCTTGCAACTCTAAAGTTGCCGCCCACCCTCTCCCTCTTCTCCAAGTGGTCGGTGCCAACTTCTTGCCGCCGCCCACCACTGCCCAAAGCCCTTGTCGGTGTCCAAGAATGCTGCCGCCCTTCCCCTTGCCGACGCCGAAGCCGGTCACGAGGAGCTCCGGTGATCTCCTTTGGGTCCGGCGACAAGGTGAGCTTCAACCTTCAATATTTGGCCGGCCCCTAATCCTCCACCAAAGCTGTCCAATTTTCTGGACCGCTTGTTTCCTTCTTGTCAGAGCGTCGTTTAAATGATGTTTGTAGCTCCGACAGCGGTAGCCTTGCCGGGGATTCGATCTCCGGTGATCCTCATAGGTGGAGGACGAAGGATTCGTCAAACGGTTGACGAATACCTCTCCGGAGAAGTGAGTTTTTGAGGACTCATTATGGATCCGAATTTAAATTCGAATCATGATCTTCTATCGATCACATCTTCTTCAACATGAGGCTAGTAACTCGTACGAAGATGAGGCTCGTGACTTTGTGAAGTCATCCCGAAGATACTCAGCGTGGATATGGATAGAGACGATTCTAGCGAGGATCGTTCCGATTGATGCCTTTCTCGCTACACGTGATACGTCAGGTATACGTAGTATAAATTTCCTTTTATTGCAAAATTTGAATTTACAGTTATGTCTACACATGTTGTACTATGCATGCGTGTGGTGTGTGTGTTGTAATAAATTAGATTTATTATTTTATTCCTTCCGCTGTGCACATGTTTACGAAACATGTTTGAACACACACTCGCCGCGGTGCCAGAAACCCAACATGGGTGTGATACCTCCACTTGAGATCAAGAAGTTGTGCAAGTGTAGATAAGGTTAGTAAGTTAAGTGTTGTGATTGGGGATTGATTTTACCATTTATCTTGTTGGTGTTATTGTTACGACAGATTACTTGTGAAGGCTACTAGTTAGGGGCATTTGCCTTTGATTCGACTATGGGATTGATAAATGGGATCATAGAATTGGGGAAAGAAGCTATACTGGTGAAACAAATCAAGGTGAGTTGTGATTTAAGTGCTATGGATGAGAATGTTTGATTTATAGCTAGCGTATTATCGATTTGTTGATTAAGAGCTGATGGAGGAAGTTGTTCAGTTAGCTGATCGAGATATAAAGGTGATGTAGGATGTGTGATCGAGACTTTAATTAGTATTTGAATAATGGATTTGAATATGAGATCGATGTAGGATTCGATTTGGTCATGTTAGAACTTAATTGTATTAGTGATATATGAGATATGCCCTAAGGCAATCGCCTTATGTTTGAACCATTTATATGATAAATGAAGATTCACTATTTGAGTATACATATTTTCATGTATTTGATTAGATCTTAAACTCATTTACTGAATGTCCATGATACGATTCACAGCATGAGAGAATTTGTGATTGGATCACAACTAGTGAGTATCTCTACATGTGTAATTGTGATGTATCGAAATTATCCTTAGTCGATGAATTGATGGATTTGGACACCATTGATTCTGTCGAGACTAGCACGAGGTATACTCCTTGGTGTATCCAAGCAGCTGATTCTCACTGGCTGGAGACATTGTGATGTCCGGAGTTAATCGTGGATGCTAGTTATGGTAACAATTTCATTAGAGTGACCATCCGTAAGACTTCATATGGTTCTCTGCATATATAGATATGTCAATGAAGTTCTTACTGAAGCTTAAGTGCGATGTTCCTTTGACTTGCGGTATTCAAGTCATCTTGATCATAAAGACTTATGCTTTGACATCTTAAGCAAGCATCTCTAAGGAGATGTGGACCCGAGATGATTGGGTATAAGTCGAAGTGATCGAAGGTGTTTGAATAGCCTATAAATGATTCACCACTCCTTGCGAGGAGATGTATACCCATGGCCTCTTGTCGGATTGTTACTAAAGTCTTTGGCCAAAGCATTACATGTTTAGAGTAAGGTACTCTTCAATACATGTGCAGTAACTAGAATCTGTAGGACGAGGAAATGATACTTGGGCTAGGTGTGACGTAGTCAGCCTAGTGGGGACTGACACTATAGACCATGTCCTGAACCAAGTGGGTATAAGATGAGTGAAGGGAATGGGGCACGATTCATTCGAGCCACCAAGGGTTTCAGAAATAGTTCTGGATCAACCGTTGATCTTTTCGGTTAATTGGGGATCATGATGTACTACTAGGTGCCACTCATGATCGTTCTATAATTAATGGTTAATTATAGACGACCAACATAAACCGAGAACCTATTTGGTCACACGCACAACGAGCGTAATCCAAAGGATTTAAAACGAGCTTGAGAATGAGATTCTCAGACCGAGAGAAACTAGATTTGGTTGGACCAAACATGGAGCGAGCATGAAATCGTATCAGTCGCAATGGAAGGGTGGATGGGTCGTGTCTTATGAAGACATGATGGATGAACCAAATTGGTTTGGTTCTAATCCAATGGAGGAGAATAAATCAAAGGGTTTGGTTTGTTTTAAACGAATGAATCAAAGTTGGTTCGGTTCGTTTGAACTTAAAATAGACCAACATGGTTTGGTTTATTTTAACTTAAATTAATAGAGCGGGTTAACGGGTTTTTGGTTATGATCTGATAACCATTAAGAGAATTTGTTCTCTATAAAATAGGGCTTAAGGGTTTTTGTTAAACCCTAATTCATGCAACCCTAATTGTTTGGCCGCCCACCCTCTCCCTCTTCTCCAAGTGGTCGGCGCCAACCTCCTTGCCGTCGCCTAGCTCCTTCAACCGGTGTCCAGCTGCTGCCGACCACCCCTCTTGACGGCGTCGAGCTGCTGCCGGAGGAGCTCCGGTAATCTTCCTTGGCTCCGGCGACAAGGTGAGCAAATTTCTTTCCTTATTTGGCTGGCGCAAGGTCTCCACCAAAGCTGTCCAATTTTCTGGACAGCTTGTTTCCCTCTTGTCGGAGCGTCATTTGTTAGTAATATATGAGAGACGTCCTAAGGCAATCGCCTTATGTATGAACCATTTATATGATAAATGAAGATTCACTATTTGAGTATACATGGTTTCATGTATTTGATTGGATCTTAAACTCATTTACTGAATGTCCGCGATACGACTCACAGCATGAGAGAATTTATGATTGGATCACAACTAGTGAGTATATCTCTCATGTGTAATTGTGATGTATCGGAATTATCCCTAGTCGATGAATTGATGGATTTGGACACCATCAATTCTGTCGAGACTAGCACGAGGTATACACCTTGGTGTATCCAAGCAGCTGATTCACACTGGCTGGAGACATTGTGATGTCCGGAGTTAATCGTGGATGCTAGTTATGGTAACTAGTTCATTGGAGTGACCAGCCTTAAGACTTCATATGGTTCTCTGCATATATAGATATGTCAATGAAGTTCTTACTGTAGCTTAAGTGCGATGTTCCTTTGACTTGCGGTATTCAAGTCATCTTGATCATGGAGACTTATGCTTTGACCTCTTAAGCAAACATCTCTAAGGAGATGTGGACCCGGGATGATTGGGTATAAGTCGAAGTGATCGAAGGTGTTTGAATAGCCTATAAAGGATTCACCACTCCTTGCGAGGAGATGTATACCCATGACCTCTCGTCGGATTGTTACTAAAGTCTTTGGCCAAAGCATTACATGTTTAGAGTAAGGTACTCTTCGATACATGTGCAGTAACTAGAATCCGTAGGACGAGGAAATGATACTTGGGCTAAGTGTGATGTAGTCAGCCTAGTGGGGACTGACACTATAGACCATGTCCTGAACCAAGTGGGTATAAGATGAGTGAAGGGAATGGGGCACGATTCATTCGAGCTACTGAAGGGTTTCAGAAATAGTTCTGGATCAACCGTTGATCTTTTCGATTAATTGGGGATCATGATGTACTACTAGGTGCCACTCATGATCGTTCTATAATTAATGGTTAATTATAGACGACCAACATAAACCGAGAACCTATTTGGTCACACGTACAACGTGTGTAATCCGAAGGATTTAAAACGAGCTTGAGAATGAGATTCTCAGACCGAGAGAAACTAGGTTTGGTTAGACCAAACATGGAGCGAGCATGAAATCGTTTCAGTCACAATGGAAGCGTGGATGGGCTATGTCTTATGAAGAAATAATGGATGAACCAAAATGGTTTGGTTCTAATCCAATGGATGAGAATAAACCAAAGGGTTTGGTTTATTTTAAATGAATGAACCAAAAGTTGGTTCGGTTCATTTTAACTTAAAATAAACCATCATGGTTTGGTTTATTTTAACTTATATTAATGGAGCGGGTTAACGAGCCTTATGGTTATGATCCAATAACCATTAAGAGAATTAGTTATCTATAAAAGAGGGCTTAAGGTGTTGTTAAGCTCTAATCTAAAACCCTAACCTAGTTTTGGCCGCCCACCTCTCCCTCCTCTCCTTGGTGATTCGGCGCCAACACCATTGTGCCGCCGCCCAACCCCTTGTGCCACCGTCCAACTTGTTTCCGGCGTCCAAGCTTCAGCCGGTGATCCTCTGGCAACTCTCCGGTGATCTCCTTTGGGTTCGGTATCAAGGTGAGCTTCATCTTACCCTTTTTGGCCGACGCCTACTCCTCCACCAAAGCTGTCCAGTTTTCTGGACA
The DNA here is from genome assembly GCA_025175895.1 of Wurfbainia villosa. Taxonomy (NCBI): domain Eukaryota; kingdom Viridiplantae; phylum Streptophyta; class Magnoliopsida; order Zingiberales; family Zingiberaceae; genus Wurfbainia; species Wurfbainia villosa. The sequence continues at coordinate 119,651,492 of CM045989.1, read as the reverse complement.
GCTTGTTTTCTTCTCGTCGGAGTGTCATTTGGACGACGTTCGGAGCTCCGACAGCGCCTTACTTACCGGGGATTCGATCTCCGGTAATCCTCAGAGGTGGAGGACGAAGGATTCGTCAAACGGTTGACGAATACCTCTCCGGAGAAGTGAGTTTTGAGGACTCATCTTTGGATCCGAATTTGGATTCGGATCGTGATCCTCTCTCGATCACGTCATCTTCAACACGAGGCTAGTAACCCGTACGAAGACGAAGCTCATGACTTTGTGAAGTCATCCCGAAGATACTCGGTGTGGATACGGATAGAGACGATTCTAGCGAGGATCGTTCCGGTTGATGCCTTTTCCGCTACAGGTGATACGAAAGGTAGACGTAGTTAAATTTCCTTTTATTGCAAATTTAAATTTATGGTTATGTCTACACATGTTATACTATGCATGCGTGCGATGTGTGTGTTGTAATAAATGTAGATTTATTATTTTTATTTCTTTCGCTGTGCACATGTTTGCGAAACATGTTCGAACACACACTCGCCGCGGTGCCGGAAACCCAACAGTGGTATCAGAGCCCAGGTTGTGTTTCGACATAATCGTAAAATGGTTTTGCGATAGTTATAATGATATTTCTGGAAATTTTCTACTTTTGGAAAGTTAGAAGTATTTATGGAAATTTTTCAATTTTGGAAAGTCTAGAAGTATTTATGGAAATCTTCCACTTTTGGAAAGTTGAAAGTATTTATGGAAATTGATATTTTCCATAAATAAAATATTTGATTAGATTTTGGAAATTTATTTCCTAATTTAATCATGATTTGATTTGGGAAATCAAATCTTAAAATATTTTATTTCCATAAGTAGTTTTGATGATTTAGGAAATTGGTTTCCTAAATTGACTTTCCTTAATCAACCATTTCCATAAATAAAATATGTGATTAGATTTGGAAATTTGTTTCCTAATTTAATCATGATTTGATTTGAAGAATCAAATCTTAAACATATTTTATTTCCATAAATAGTTATGACATATAAGGAAATTATTTACATGACATAATTGTATGCCATGTAATTGCATTAGATGCATATCATTATGCCATGCGTGTCGTGACATGTAGATGTATGCCATGCCATGTAGATAATAGTTATTTACATGGAAAGAGGAAGAGACATAAAAACCCTTACTCAATATTAAAGCCTACACCTTCCATTAATATGGTTAGAACTAGAGTTCCGTTTCTTGTTTGGGTTGTTGGACTCTCTCCAAGCCCGGCTCGAACCCGAACATGTTCAAACCATGGAATAGTTTAATACTAATATGGTAAGAGTCAGAGGACAATCGTTAGCTTTGGTTGTTGGACTCTCTCCAAGCCGGGTTAATTGGTTGAATGCGCTCTAACCATATTAAAACTATTTCTCGATTAATGGGTTGGCTTTAACCTGGAGTATCGGCTTGTTGGACTCCCTCCAAGGTCGATGTAAAGGGAGGTGAAGTTGGGTGCTATGCATATGATGCATACTTGTTAATGTGTTAACAACCCGATGTATGTGTGAACATTCAATAAGTTGATAGCACATTGTGATAGTTGCATATACGTGATATGCAATCGGTATAGTTGATACCTACCATCGTAGTTATGAATGACTTGTTGGACTCTCTCCAAGGTTGTTCATATCTATGATGGATATCAGCCCATTCGGAGATGAACCTACGATCTCCCGAAGTGATTTTGGTGTTCTCATATATGCTCGTTTTGTATTTCTAGGTCAATCGATTGACCATGACGTCTTTGAAGTTGCACACTATTTTGGATTCAAACAAACTGACTGGGCCTAACTTCCTGGACTGGCTTAGAAACCTGAGAATTGTTCTCAAGGTGGAAAAGCTAGCATATGTCCTTGAAGAGCCTCTTCCCAACCGTCCTAAGGACGATGCAACTCCAGACCAAATGTTGGTCTATCAGAAGCATGTGGCAGATTCTGAGCTGGCGAGTTGCATCATGCTAGCGCCGATGGTACCTGAGCTACAAAAGCAGCATGAGAATATGGATGCTAATACTATGGTCTTCCATCTTCATGAGTTGTTTGATGAGCAAGATGTTAGTAATATATGAGAGATGTCCTAAGGCAATCGCCTTATGTATGAACCATTTATATGATAAATGAAGATTCACTATTTGAGTATACATGTTATATGTATTTGATTGGATCTTAAACTCATTTACTGAATGTCCACGATACGATTCACAGCATGAGAGAATTTGTGATTGGATCACAACTAGTGAGTATCTCTACATGTGTAATTGTGATGTATTGGAATTATCCCTAGTCGATGAATTGATGGATCTGGACACCATCAATTCTGTTGAGACAAGCACGAGGTATACTGCTTGGTGTATCCAAGCAGCTGATTCTCACTGGCTGGAGACATAGTGATGTCCGGAGTTGATCGTGGATGCTAGTTATGGTAACTAGTTCATTGGAGTGACCAGCCGTAAGACTTCATATGGTTCTCTGCATATATAGATATGTCAATGAAGTTCTTACTGTGGCTTAAGTGCGATGTTCCTTTGACTTGCGGTATTCAAGTCATCTTGATCATGGAGACTTATGCTTTGACATCTTAAGCAAACATCTCTAAGGAGATGTGGACCCGGGATGATTGGGTATAAGTCGAAGTGATCGAAGGTGTTTGAATAGCCTATAAAGGATTCACCACTCCTTGCGAGGAGATGTATACCCATGGCCTCTTGTCGGATTGTTACTAAAGTCTTTGGCCAAAGCATTACATGTTTAGTGTAAAGTACTCTTCGATACATGTGGAGTAACTAGAATCCGTAGGACGAGGAAATGATACTTGAGCTAGGTGTGACGTAGTCAGCCTAGTGGGGACTGACACAATAGACCATGTCCTGAACCAAGTGGGTATAAGATGAAGTGAAGGGAATGGGGCACGATTCATTCGAGCTACTGAAGGGTTTCAGAAATAGTTCTGGATCAACCGTTGATCTTTTCGGTTAATTGGGGATCATGATGTACTACTAGGTGCCACTCATGATCGTTCTATAATTAATGGTTAATTATAGATGGCCAACATAAACCGAGAACCTATTTGGTCACACGCACAACGAGTGTAATCCAAAGGATTTAAAACGAGCTTGAGAATGGGATTCTCAGACCGAGAGAAACTATGTTTGGTTGGACCAAACATAAAGCGAGCATGAAATTGTTTCATGTTAGTAATATATGAGAGATGTCCTAAGGCAATCGCCTTATGTATGAACCATTTATATGATAAATGAAGATTCACTATTTGAGTATACATGTTTTATGTATTTGATTGGATCTTAAACTCATTTACTGAATGTCCACGATACGATTCACAGCATGAGGGAATTTGTGATTGGATCACAACTAGTGAGTATCTCTACATGTGTAATTGTGATGTATCGGAATTATCCCTAGTCGATGAATTGATGAATCTGGACACCATCAATTCTGTTGAGACTAGCACGAGGTATACTCCTTGGTGTATCCAAGCAGCTGATTCTCACTGGCTGGAGACATAGTGATGTCCGGAGTTAATCGTGGATGCTAGTTATGGTAACTAGTTCTTTGGAGTGACCAGTCGTAAGACTTCATATGGTTCTCTGCATATATAGATATGTCAATGAAGTTCTTACTGTGGCTTAAGTGCGATGTTCCTTTGACTTACGGTATTCAAGTCATCTTGATCATGGAGACTTATGCTTTGACATCTTAAGCAAACATCTCCGAGGAGATGTGGACCCGGGATGATTGGGTATAAGTCGGCGATCAAGGTGTTTGAATAGCCTATAAAGGATTCACCACTCCTTGCGAGGAGATGTATACCCATGGCCTCTCGTCGGATTGTTACTAAAGTCTTTGGCCAAAGCATTACATGTTTAGAGTAAAGTACTCTTCGATACATGTGGAGTAACTAGAATCCGTAGGACGAGGAAATGATACTTGGGCTAGGTGTGACGTAGTCAGCCTAGTGGGGACTGACACAATAGACCATGTCCTGAACCAAGTGGGTATAAGATGAGTGAAGGGAATGGGGCACGATTCATTCGAGCTACTGAAGGGTTTCAGAAATAGTTCTGGATCAACCGTTGATCTTTTCGGTTAATTGGGGATCATGATGTACTACTAGGTGCCACACATGATCGTTCTATAATTAATGGTTAATTATAGACCGCCAACATAAACCGAGAACCTATTTGGTCACACGCACAACGAGTGTAATCCAAAGGATTTAAAACGAGCTTGAGAATGAGATTCTCAGACCGAGAGAAACTATGTTTGGTTGGACCAAACACAAAGCGAGCATGAAATTGTTTCAGTCGCAATGGAAGCATGGATGGGCCGTGTCTTATGAAGACATAATGGATGGACCAAAATGGTTTGGTTCTAATCCAATGGATGAGAATAAACCAAAGGGTTTGGTTTATATTAAACGAATGAACCAAAGGTTGGTTCGGTTCGTTTTAACTTAAAATAAACCATCATGGTTTGGTTTATTTTAACTTATCTTAATGGAGCGGGTTAACGGGCTTTATGGATATTATCCATTAACCATTAAGAGAATTAGTTCTCTATAAAATAGGGCTTAAACCCTAACCCTAAGGCTAATCAACCTTGGCCACCCAAACCCCCTCCCTCTCCTATTCGGCGCCCAACATCTTGTTGCCGTCCAGCTTGTGGTGCAGCCTTCCAACTTGTTGCCGGCGACCAACCTTCAGCCGGTGAACCTCCGGTGACCCTCCGGTGATCTCCTATAGGTTTGGCATCAAGGTGAGGCTTTTCTTTCCTTGGTTGGCCGGCGCCTATATCCTCCACCAAGCTGTCCAGTTTTCTGGACAGCTTCTCCTCCTCTCGTCGGAGCGTCGTTTGGACGACGGTTAGTTCTCCGACAGCGGCTAACTTACCGGGGATTTGATCTCCGGTAATCCTCTGAGGTGGAGGACGAAGGATTCGTCAAACGGTTGACGAATACCTCTCCGGAGAAGCGAGTTTTGAGAACTCATTTTAGGATCCGAATTTGGATTCGGATCGTGATCATCTCTCGATCACGTCGTCTTCAACACGAGGCTAGTAACCCGTACGAAGACGAAGCTCGTGACTTAGCGAAGTCATCCCGAGGAGCTCGGCGTGGATACGGATAGAGACGATTCTTACGAGGATCATTCCGGTTGATGCCGTTCCCGGTACACGTCATACGGAAGGGGTTTTTGAATTCGAAAAATGAATGGGATTTATAAATGTATATTGATGCATTTTAAAATCATCTTTCTCATATATGCTCGTTTTGTATTTCTAAGTTAATATATTGATCATGATGTGTTTGAATTTGTGTTCCATTTTGGATTCAAATAAATTGACTGGGCCGAACTTCTTGGACTGGCTTAGAAACTTGAGAATTGTTCTCAAGGTGCAAAGCTTGTGTACTCTTCCGCTTCCCTAGTGACGATGCAACTTTGGACCAATTGTTGGCCTATCAGAAACATGTGAGTGATTCTGAACAAATGAGTTGCATCATGCTAGCCGCGATGGAACCCAAGCTACGAAAGCAGCATGAGCATATGGATGCTCATATCGTAGTCCTTCATCTCTGTGAGTTGGTTGATGAGCAAGTGAGATTCGAAAGGTTCTAAGTCTCCAAGCTCCTCTTCACCTCTGAGATGCGAGTAGGCTCATCTGTGGTATCGCCAACATGTCAAGACTGCGTGGAGCCTTCCGAGAAGCATGAGTAGGGACAGGTTGTTGTTAGTTGATTCCTCAAGAAAGGTTCTAAGAGGGAGTCAAAGGAACAATAGAAGGGAAGAAGAAAAGGCTAAAAGGCGTAACTACAAAGGGCACTTGCCATCATTATGGCAAGGAGGGTCATTGGCGAAGAAATTGCAAGGTTTATCAAGAGTCCGTGAAGAAGGATAAGGCATCGGATGCCCCATCTTCTTCAGAAATCTTCTTTATCGATTGTCATTCTATTTCCTTAGACACTTGGGTATTGGATACTGGGTGTGGCTCACATATATGTAATGACATACATGGGCTAAGGAATAGAAGAAGACTCGTCAAGGGAGAGTCAAATTTACGTGTTGGGAATGAAGCAAAGGTTGCTGCACTCGCCATCGGAACGTATTTGTTGAAACTCCCTACAGGACTTGTCTTAGAACTGGACAATTGCTTTTATGTTCCTTCGTTGATAAAGAACATCATTTCTATTTCTTGTCTAAATAGAAATGGTTTCCATTTGACGTTTAGTAACAATTGTTGTTACATAACTTTGAATGGGGTTCTTTATGGGACTGGAACTTTAAGCAATGATGTTTATACGTTGGACGTATCCAGTGACATTTGCAATATCGAAGCGAGCAACAAGAGTGCTCGAAAGGATAATCAAATAGACTCCTACATATGGCATTGTCGTCTTGGCCATGTAAGCAAGAAACGCATGTCCGAATTACACCGATGTGGAATTCTAGAATCGTTTGAATTGGATTCATACGATACATGCGAATCATGCTTAAAAGGCAAGATGACTAAGTTACCTTTTACGGGAAAAGGTGAACGAGTGGGAGAGTTACTAGGTCTAATACATACTGATGTATGTGGACCTATGTCAACTCAAGCTTTAGGAGGCTATAGCTACTTCATTACCTTCACCGATGATCACTCACGGTTTGGGTATGTGTTCTTGATGAAACACAAGTCTGAAGCCTTTGAAAGGTTCAAAGAATTCAGAAATGAAGTAGAGAAACAACATGACAAGAGTATTAAAATACTTCGATCGGATTGAGGTGGTGAATACTTAAGTCAAGAGTTTCTTGATTATCTAAGAGACAATGGCATATTGTCTCAATGGACTCCGCCCTATACACCACAGCATAATAGTGTATCTGAGAGGCGTAACCGGACCTTGTTGGACATGGTCAGGTCAATGATGAATCATGCGACACTTCCCAAGTCCTTTTGGGGTTATGCACTTCAGACAGCTGTTTACTTGTTAAACAGAATGCCTACCAAGGTAGTCTCAACTACTCCATATGAGATATGGAATGGTAAGAAACCTCATGTATCTTACTTGAAGATATGGGGTTGTCCTGCTTATGTGAAGCGGACTGTATCAGACAAACTGGATGCTAAGTCTGATAAATGTCTATTTATTGGATACCCTAAGGAAACAAGGGGTTACCAATTCTATCATCCTGTGGAACAAAAGGTGTTTGTTTCAAGGTATGCTGTGTTTCTAGAGAAAGAGTTTCTCTTGCAAGAAAACAGTGGGAGTATCGTCGAGCTTGAGGAGGCTCGAGAGACTCAAATAGACATTGATGAGATACCTGGTGAAGCACAACAGCCGACAACTCATAGTGATGAGCAATCGGCTGGACCTATTGTAACACCACATCTTCGTAGATCTGGTAGAACACCCAACATTCCTGAGAGATATGGATTTCTCGTAAGTGAATCGAACGACGTGTTACTCATTGATGATGAGGAGCCTACCAGAAGTGCTGACAAGTTCAGAAAGGGATAAGTGGCTTGGTGCCATGAAGTCGGAAATTGATTCCATGTATGAAAACCAAGTTTGGAACTTGGTTGACCCACCTGAAGGCATAAAGCCTATAGGTGCAAGTGGTTTTCAAGAAGAAAACCGACATGGATGGTAATGTGATTACCTATAAGGCTAGATTGGTGGCGAAAGGATATCGTCAAAAGCAAGGTGTTGATTATGACGAAACCTATTCGCCTATAGCTATGCTTAAATCCATTCGGATGCTCCTGGCCATAGCGGCTCATTATGATTATGAGATATGGCAGATGGATGTGAAAATAGCTTTCCTTAATGGAAACTGCCGAGGACGTGTATATGATACACTGAGGGTTTCACATCATTGATAAAACCAAGGTATACGCAAATTGCACGGTCCATGGATTGAAGCAAGCATCCAGAGTCGAATATCCGCTTTGATGAGACAATCAAAAAGTTTGATTTCTCACAAAATCCGCATTTAACCTTGTGTGTACAAGAAGGTTAGTGGGAGGCAATGATTCCTAGTATTGTATGTCGATGACATACTACTTATAGGAAACGATGTTTCAATCTTACAAATGTGTGAAGGTTTGGTTATCCAAGACATTCTCCATGAAAGACCTGGGAGAAGCAACCTACATCCTCGGGATTAAGATCTATAGAGATAGATCGAAACGGTTGCTTGGTCTTTCGCAGTCTACATATATAGACCAAGTGCTAAAGAGGTTTAGCAAGTCGGAATCCAAGAAAGGTTATCTACCCATCAGGCATGGGGAACACCTTTCGAAGTCTATGTGTCCGCGCACAGAAGACGAGAGGATTTGCATGAGTAAGATTCCCTATGCATCCGCAATAGGATCTATCATGTATGCTATGTTATGTACGAGGCCCGATGTATCGTATGCTCTGAGTGTCACGAGCAGATACCAGTTTGATCCAGGAATGGATCATTGGGTGGCTGTTAAGACGATCCTTAAGTACTTGAGAAGAACTAAGGATGTGTTCCTAATATATGGAGAAGGGTACATGGTGATACATGGGTATACGATTAACCTGCATGCATAAGGATGATTCCATGTCTCACGGGTATGTATTCACCTAGAATGGAGGCGCAATAAGTTGGAAAGGTTCCAAGCTTGACACTATAGCGGATTCTGCCACTAAGGCAGAATACGTTGCAGCTTTGGAAGCAGCAAAGGAAGCGGTTTGGATCAATAAGTTCATCTATGAAATTGATGTGGTCTCATCAATGATCCAAACATGTGCTTCGCCGCTATCATCTTATCAGAGAGATCATAAGTAGGAACGAAATACAAATCGAGAAAATTCCCACTGAAAGGAACTTAGCGGATCCTTTGACTAAAGCATTACCTCAAAGTAAGTTTGAGGGTCATGTTGGTGCTTATGGTATTGGATACCGTAGCGATTGGCATTAGGCCAAGTGGGAGTCTGTTAGTAATATATGAGAGATGTCCTAAGGCAATCGCCTTATGTATGAACCATTTATATGATAAATGAAGATTCACTATTTGAGTATACATGTTTTATGTATTTGATTAGATCTTAAACTCATTTACTGAATGTCCACGATACGATTCACAGCATGAGGGAATTTGTGATTGGATCACAACTAGTGAGTATCTCTACATGTGTAATTGTGATGTATCGGAATTATCCCTAGTCGATGAATTGATGGATTTGGACACCATCAATTCGCTGAGACTAGCACGAGGTATACTCCTTGGTGTATCCAAGCACCGATTCTCACCGGGCCGAGACATAGTGATGTCCGGAGTTAATCGTGGATGCTAGTTATGGTAACTAGTTCATTGGAGTGACCCGTAAGACTTCATATGGTTCTCTGCATATATAGATATGTCAATGAAGTTCTTACCGTGGGCTTAAGTGCGATGTTCCTTCGACTTATGTGGTATTCAAGTCATCTTGATCATGGAGACTTATGCTTTGACATCTTAAGCAAACATCTCTAAGGAGATGTGGACCCGGATGATTGGGTATAAGTCAAGTGATCAAGGTGTTGAATAGCCTATAAAGGATTCACCACTCCTTGCGAGGAGATGTATACCCATGGCCTCTCGGGCCGGATTGTTACTAAAGTCTGCCAAAGCATTACATGTTTAGAGTAAAGTACTCTTCGATACATGTGGAGTAACTAGAACTGTGAGGACGAGGAAATGATACTTGGGCTAGGTGTGACGAGTGTACCTAGTGGGACGGACACAATAGACCATGTCCCGAACCAAGTGGGTATAAGATGAGTGAAGGGAATGGGGCACGATTCATTCGAGCCATCAAGGGTTTCAAATAGTTCTCGATCAACCGCTGATCTTTTCGCTAATTGGGGATCATGATGTACTACTAGGTGCCACTCATGATCGCTCTATAATTAATGGTTAATTATAGACGGCCAACATAAACCGAGAACCTATTTGGTCACACGCACAACGAGTGTAATCCAAAGGATTTAAAACGAGCTTGAGAATGAGATTCTCAGACCGAGAGAAACTATGTTTGGTTGGACCAAATACAAAGCGAGCATGAAATTGTTTCAGTCGCAATGGAAGCATGGATGGGCCGTGTCTTATGAAGACATAATGGATGGACCAAAATGGTTTGGTTCTAATCCAATGGATGAGAATAAACCAAAGGGTTTGGTTTATATTAAACGAATGAACCAAAGGTTGGTTCGGTTCATTTTAACTTAAAATAAACCATCATGGTTTGGTTTATTTTAACTTATCTTAATGGAGCGGGTTAACGGGCTTTATGGATATGATCCATTAACCATTAAGAGAATTAGTTCTCTATAAAATAGGGCTTAAACCCTAACCCTAAGGCTAATCAACCTTGGCCACCCAAACCCCCTCCCTCTCCTATTCGGCGCCCAACATCTTGTTGCCGCCCAGCTTGTGGTGCAGCCTTCCAACTTGTTGCCGGCGACCAAGCTTCAGCCGGTGAACCTCCGGCGACCCTCCGGTGATCTCCTATAGGTTTGGCATCAAGGTGAGGCTTTTCTTTCCTTGGTTGGCCGGCGCCTATATCCTCCACCAAGCTGTCCAGTTTTCTGGACAGCTTCTCCTCCTCTCGTCGGAGCGTCGTTTGGACGACGGTTAGTGCTCCGACAGCGGCTAACTTACCGGGGATTTGATCTCCGGTAATCCTCTGAGGTGGAGGACGAAGGATTCGTCAAATGGTTGACGAATACCTCTCCGGAGAAGCGAGTTTTGAGAACTCGTTTTAGGATCCGAATTTGGATTCGGATCGTGATCATCTCTCGATCACGTCGTCTTCAACACGAGGCTAGTAACCCGTACGAAGACGAAGCTCGTGACTTAGCGAAGTCATCCCGAGGAGCTCGGCGTGGATACGGATAGAGACGATTCTTACGAGGATCATTCCGGTTGATGTCGTTCCCGCTACACGTCATACGGAAGGTATAACGTAGTTTAATTTCCTTTTATTGCAAATTTTAATTTACGGTTATGTCTACACTTGTTGTAATAGCATGCGTGTGTTGTGTGTGTTGTAATAAATATAGATTTATTATTTTTAATTGCTTCCGCTGTGCTCATGTTTACGAAACATGATCGAACACACACGCCGCGGTGCCGGAAACCCAACATTTCAGTCGCAGAGGAAGCGTGGATGGGCCGTGTCTTATGAAGACATAATGGATGGACCAAAATGGTTTGGTTCTAATCCAATGGATGAGAATAAACCAAAGGGTTTGGTTTATATTAAACGAATGAACCAAAGGTTGGTTCGGTTCGTTTTAACTTAAAATAAACCATCATGGTTTGGTTTATTTTAACTTATCTTAATGGAGCGGGTTAACGGGCTTTATGGATATGATCCATTAACCATTAAGAGAATTAGTTCTCTATAAAATAGGGCTTAAACCCTAACCCTAAGGCTAACCAACCTTGGCCGCCCAAACCCCCTCCCTCTCCTATTCGGCGCCCAACATCTTGTTGCCGCCCAGCTTGTGGTGCAGCCTTCCAACTTGTTGCCGGCGACCAAGCTTCAGCCGGTGAACCTCCGGCGACCCTCCGGTGATCTCCTATAGGTTTGGCATCAAGGTGAGGCATTTCTTTCCTTGGTTGGCCGGCGCCTATATCCTCCACCAAGCTGTCCAGTTTTCTGGACAGCTTCTTCTCCTCTCGTCGGAGCGTCGTTTGGACGACGGTTAGTGCTCCGACAGCGGCTAACTTACCGGGGATTTGATCTCCGATAATCCTCTGAGGTGGGGGACGAAGGATTCGTCAAACGGTTGACGAACACCTCTCCGGAGAAGCGAGTTTTGAGAACTCGTTTTGGATCCGAATTTGGATTCGGATCGTGATCATCTCTCGATCACGTCGTCTTCAACACGAGGCTAGTAACCCGTACGAAGACGAAGCTCGTGACTTAGCAAAGTCATCCCGAGGAGCTCGGCGTGGATACGGATAGAGACGATTCTTACGAGGATCGTTCCGGTTGATGCCGTTCCCGCTACACGTCATACGGAAGGTATAACATAGTTTAATTTCCTTTTATTGCAAATTATAATTTACGGTTATGTCTACACTTGTTGTAATATGCATGCGTGTGTTGTGTGTGTTGTAATAAATATAGATTTATTATTTTTAATTGCTTCCGCTGTGCTCATGTTTACGAAACATGATCGAACACACACACGCCGCGGTGCCGGAAACCCAACAGGGGTATCAGAGCCCAGGTTGTGTTTCGACATAATCGTAAAAATGGTTTTGCGATAGTCATAATGTATTTCTGGAAGTTTTCTAAATTTTGGAAATTTAGAAGTATTTATGGAAATTTTTCAATTTTGGAAAGTCTAGAAGTATTTATGGAAATCTTTCACTTTTGGAAAGTTGGAAGTATTTATGGAAATTTATATTTTACATAAATAAAATATTTGATTAGATTCTGGAAATTTGTTTCCTAATTTAATCATGATTTGATTTGGGAAATCAAATCTTAAAATATTTAATTTCCATAAGTAGTTTTAAAGATTTAGGAAATTGGTTTCCTAAATAGATTTTCCTTAATCAAATAATTCCATGAATAAAATATGTGATTAGATTTGGAAATTTGTTTCCTAATTTAATTATGATTTGATTTGGAGAATCAAATCTTAAACATATTTTATTTCCATAAATAGTTATGACATATAAGGAAATTATATACATGACATAATTGTATACCATGTAATTGCATTAGATGCATAACATTATGCCATGCGTGTCGTGACATGTAGATGTATGCCATGTATGCCATGCCATGTAGATAATAGTTATTTGCATGCAAAGAGGATGAGACATAAAAACCCTTAATCAATATTAAAGCCTACACCTTCCATTAATATGGTTAGAACCAGAGTTCTGTTTCTTGTTTGGGTTGTTGGACTCTCTCCAAGCCCGGCTCGAACCTGAATATGTTCAAACCATGGAATAGTTTAATACTAATATGGTAAGAGTCAGAGGTCAATCGTTAGCTTTGGTTGTTGGACTATCTCCAAGCTGGGCTAATTGGTTGAATGCGCTCTAACGATATTAAAACTATGTCCTGATTAATGGGTTGGCTTTAACCTGGAGTATCGGTTTGTTGGGCTTGTTGGACTCTCTCCAAGGTCGATGTAAAGGGAGGTGAAGTTGGGTGCTATGCATATGATGCATACTTGTTAATGTGTTAACAACCCGATGTATGTGTGAACATTCAATTAGTTGATAGCACATTGTGATAGTTGCATATACGGGATATGCAATCGGTATAGATGATACCTACCGTCGTAGTTATGAATGGCTTGTTGGACTCTCTCCAAGGTTGTTCATAACTATGATGGATATCAGCCCATTCGGAGATGGACCTACAATCTCCCAAAGTGATTTTGGGGTTTTTGAAATTCGAAAAATGAATGGGATTTATAAATGTATATTGATGTATTTTTAAAATCATCTTTCTCATATATGCTCGTTTTGTATTTCTAAGTTAATATATTGATCATGATGTGTTTGAATTTGCGTTCCATTTTGGATTCAAATAAATTGACTGGGCCGAACTTCTTGGACTAACTTAGAAACTTGAGAATTGTTCTCAAGGTGAAAAGCTTGTGTATGTCCTCGAAGCGCCTCTTCCCGCCCATCCTAGTGACAATGCAACTCTGGACCAATTGTTGGCCTATCAGAAACATGTGAGTGATTCTGAACAAATGAGTTGCATCATGCTAGCCGTGATGGAACCCAAGCTATGAAAGCAGCATGAGCATATGGATGCTCATGTCGTAGTCCTTCATCTTTGTGAGTTGGTTAATGAGCAAGTGAGATTCGAAAGGTTCGAAGTCTCAAAGCTCCTCTTCACCTCTGAGATGCTAGAAGGTTCATCTGTGGTACTGCTTAATATGCTGAAGACTGTGGAGTCTTCTGAGAAGCATGAGCAGGGGACGGTGCTGTTAGTTGATTCCTCGAAGAAAGGTTCTAAGAGGAAGTCAAAGGAACAGCAGAAGGGAAAGAAGAGAAGGGCTAAGAAGGTAGAACTAGCTCAAAAGGGCACTTGCCATCATTATGGCAAGTAGGGCCATTTGCGAAGAAAGTGCAAGATTTATCTTGAGTCCGTGAAGAAGGATAGGGCATCGGATGCCTCATCTTCTTTAGAAATCTTCTTTATTGATTGTCATTCTATTTCCTCAGACACTTGGGTATTTGATACTGGGTGTGGCTCACATATATGTAATGACATATATGGGCTAAGGAATAGAAGAAGACTCGTCAAGGGAGAGTCAAATTTACGTATTGGGAATGGAGCAATGGTTGCTGCACTCGCCATCGGAACGTATTTGTTGGAACTCCCTGTAGGACTTGTCTTAGAACTGGACAATTGCTTTTATATTCCTTTGTTGATAAAGAACATCATTTCTATTTCTTGTTTAAATAGAAATGGTTTCCATTTGACGTTTAGTAACAATTGTTGTTACATAACTTTGAATGGGGTTCTTTATGGGACTGGAACTTTAAGCAATGATGTTTATACGTTGGACGTATCCAGTGACATTTGCAATATCGAAGCGAGCAACAAGAGTGCTCGAAAGGATAATCAAATAGACTCCTACATGTGGCATTGTCGTCTTGGCCATGTAAGCAAGAAACGCATGTCCGAATTACACCGATGTGGAATTCTGGAATCGTTTGAATTGGATTCATACGATACATGCGAATCATGCTTAAAAGGCAAGATGACTAAGTTACCTTTTACTGGAAAAGGTGAATGAGTGGGAGAGTTACTAGGTTTAGTACATACTGATGTATGTGGACCTATGTCAACTCAAGCATTAGGAGGCTATAGCTACTTCATTACCTTCACCGATGATCACTCACGGTTTGGGTATGTGTTCTTGATGAAACACAAGTCTGAAGCCTTTGAAAGGTTCAAAGAATTCAGAAATGAAGTAGAGAAAAAACATGACAAGAGTATTAAAATACTTCGATCGGATCGAGGTGGTGAATACTTAAGTCAAGAGTTTCTTGATTATCTAAGAGACAATGGTATATTGTCTCAATGGACTCGCCTATACACCACAAAGATAATGGTGTATCCGAGAGGCGAATCGACCTTGTTGGACATGGTCAGTCAATGATGAATCATGCAACTCTTCCCAAGTCCTTTTGGGGTTATGCACTCGCATACCGCTTACTTTGTTAAATGTAATGCCTACCAAGGTAGTCTCAACTACTCCATATGAGATATGGAATGGTAAGAAACCTCATGTATCTTACTTGAAGATATGGGGTTGTCTCGCTTATGTGAAGCTGGATCAGACGCATAAACCGGATGCTAAGTCCGATAAATGTCTATTTATTGATACCCTAAGGAAACAAGGGGTTACTAATTCTATCATCCCGTGGAACAAAAGGTGTTTGTTTCAAGGCATGGTTTCTAGAGAAAGAGTTTCTTGCAAGAAAACAATGGGAGTGTCGCCGAGCTTGAGGAGGCTCGAGAGACTCAAATAGACATTAATGAGATACCCGGTGAAGCACAACACCGGCTAACTCATAGTGATGAGCAATCGGTCGACTTATTGTAACACCACATCTTCAGAGATCCGTAGAACACGCAACATTCCCGAGAGATATGGATTTCGTTTAATCGAACGACGTGTTACTCATTGATGATGAGGAGCCTACCAGTTATGAAGAAGTGCTGACAAGTTCAGAAAGGGATAAGTGGCTTGGTGTCATGAAGTCGGAAATGGATTCCATGTACGAAAACCAAGTTCGAACTTGTTGACCCACCAAGGCATAAAGCCTATAGGGTGCAAGTGGGTTTTCAAGAAGAAAACCGACATGGATGGTAATGTGATTACCTATAAGGTTAGATTTGAAAGGATATCGCCAAAAGCAAGGTGTTGATTATGACGAAACCTATTCACTGTAGCTATGCTTAAATCCATTCGATGCTCCCGCCATAGCGGCTCATTATGATTATGAGATATGGCAGATGGATGTGAAAACAATTTCCTTTATGGAAACTCGCCGAGGACGTGTATATGATACACCGAGGGTTTCACATCGGCTGATAAAACCAAGGTATGCAAATTGCGTACGTCCATCCATTTATGGATTGAAGCAAGCATCCAGAGTCGGAATATCCGTTTTGATGAGACAATCAAAAGGTTTGATTTCTCACAAAATCCAGACGAACCTTGTGTGTACAAGAAGGTTAGTGGGAGTGCAGTCGTATTCCTAGTATTGTATGTCGATGACATATTACTTATAGGAAACGATGTTTCAATCTTACAGTCAATTAAGGTTTGGTTATCCAAGACATTCTCCATGAAAGACCTGGGAGAAGCAACCTACATCCTTGGGATTAAGATCTATAGAGATAGATCGAAACGGTTGCTTGGTCTTTCGCAGTCTACATATATAGACCGAGTGCTAAAGAGGTTTAGCATGTTGGAATCCAAGAAAGGTTATCTGCCCATCAAGCATGGGGAACACCTTTCGAAGTCTATGTGTCCGCGCACAGAAGACGAGAGGATTTGCATGAGTAAGATTCCCTATGCATCCGCAATAGGATCTATCATGTATGCTATGTTATGTACGAGGCCCGATGTATCGTACGCTCTAAGTGTCACGAGCAGATACCAATCCGATCCAGGAATGGATCATTGGGCGGCTGTTAAGACGATCCTTAAGTACTTGAGAAGAACTAAGGATGTGTTCCTAATATATGGAGAAGGGTACATGGTGATACGTGGGTATACGGATGTGATCCCGCATGCATAAGGATGATTCCATGTCTTAGTCTGGGTATGTATTCACCTAGAATGGAGGCGCAATAAGTTGGAAAGGTTCCAAGCTTGACACTATAGCGGATTCTTCCACTAAGGCAGAATACGTTGCAGCTTTGGAAGCAGCAAAGGAAGAGGTTTGGATCAAGTAGTTCATCTATGAACTTGATGTGGTCTCATCAATGATCCAAACATGTGCTTCGCCGCTATCATCTTATCAAAGAGATCATCAGTAGGAACGAAATACAAATCGAGAAAATTCCCACTGAAAGGAACTTAGCGGATCCTTTGACTAAAGCATTACCTCAAAGTAAGTTTGAGGGTCATGTTGGTGCTTATGGTATTGGATACCGTAGCGATTGGCATTAGGCCAAATGGGAGTCTGTTAGTAATATATGAGAGATGTCCTAAGGCAATCGCCTTATGTATGAACTATTTATATGATAAATGAAGATTCACTATTTGAGTATACATGTTCTATGTATTTGATTGGATCTTAAACTCATTTACTGAATGCCCACGATACGATTCACAGCATGAGAGAATTTGTGATTGGATCACAACTAGTGAGTATCTCTACATGTGTAATTGTGATGTATCGTAATTATCCCTAGTCGATGAATTGATGGATTTGGACACCATCAATTCTGTCGAGACTAGCACGAGGTATACTCCTTGGTGTATCCAAGCAGCTGATTCTCACTGGCTGGAGACATAGTGATGTCCGGAGTTGATCGTGGATGCTAGTTATGGTAACTAGTTCATTGGAGTGACCAGCCGTAAGACTTCATATGGTTCTCTCGCATATATAGATATGTCAATGAAGTTCTTATCGTGGCTTAAGTGCGATGTTCCTTCGACTTATGCGTATTCAAGTCATCTTGATCATGGAGACTTATGCTTTGACATCTTAAGCAAACATCTCTAAGGAGATGTGGACCCGGATGATTGGGTATAAGTCGTGATCAAGGTGTTTGAATAGCCTATAAAGGATTCACCACTCCTTGCGAGGAGATGTATACCCATGGCCTCTCGTCGGATTGTTACTAAAGTCTTTGGCCAAAGCATTACATGTTTAGAGTAAAGTACTCTTCGATACATGTGGAGTAACTAGAACTGTGAGGACGAGGAAATGATACTGGGCTAGGTGTGACGAGTCACCTAGTGGGACCGACACAATAGACCATGTCCTCAACCAAGTGGGTATAAGATGAGTGAAGGGAATGGGGCACGATTCATTCGAGCCATCAAGGGTTTCGTAAATAGTTCGATCAACCGCTGATCTTTCGGTTAATTGGGGATCATGATGTACTACTAGGTGCCACTCATGATCGCTCTATAATTAATGGTTAATTATAGACGGCCAACATAAACCGAGAACCTATTTGGTCACACGACAACGAGTGTAATCCAAAGGATTTAAAACGAGCTTGAGAATGGGATTCTCGCATCGAGAGAAACTATGTTTGGTCGACTAAACATAAAGCGAGCATGAAATTGTTTCATGCAATGGAAGCGTGGATGGGCAGTGTCTTATGAAGACATAATGGATGGACCAAAATGGTTTGGTTCTAATCCAATGGATGAGAATAAACCAAAGGGTTTGGTTTATATTAAACGAATGAACCAAAGGTTGGTTCGGTTCATTTTAACTTAAAATAAACCATCATGGTTTGGTTTATTTTAACTTATCTTAATGGAGCGGGTTAACGGGCTTTATGGATATGATCCATTAACCATTAAGAGAATTCGTTCTCTATAAAATAGGGCTTAAACCCTAACCCTAAGTTGCCGCCGCCTAAACCCTTGTGAGTGGCCCAAGTTGCCGCCACAGCTTCAGCCGGGTGAACTCCTCCGCGACCCTCCTCCGGTGATCTCCTAGGTTTGGCATCAAGGTGAGGCTTCTTCTTTTTGGCCGGGCGCTTATTTCCTCCACCAAGCTGTCCAGTTTTCTGACAGCTTCTTCTCCTTCGCCGAGCGCCGCTTGACGACGGTTAGTGCTCCGACAGCGGCTAACTTACCGGGGATTTGATCTCCGGTAATCCTCTGAGGTGGAGGACGAAGGATTCGTCAAACGGTTGACGAACACCTCTCCGGAGAAGCGAGTTTTGAGAACTCGTTTTGGATCCGAATTTGGATTCGGATCGTGATCATCTCTCGATCACGTCGTCTTCAACACAAGGCTAGTAACCCATACGAAGACGAAGCTCGTGACTTAGCGAAGTCATCCCGAGGAGATCGGCGTGGATACGGATAGAGACGATTCTTACGAGGATCGTTCCGGTTGATGCCGTTCCCGCTACACGTCATACGGAAGGTATAACGTAGTTTAATTTCCTTTTATTGCAAATTATAATTTACGGTTATGTCTACACTTGTTGTAATATGCATGCGTGTGTTGTGTGTGTTGTAATAAATATAGATTTATTATTTTTAATTGCTTCCGTTGTGCTCATGTTTGCGAAACATGATCGAACACACACACGCCGCGGTGCCGGAAACCCAACACAAGCGAGATCCGAAAGGTTCGAAGTCTCCAGGCTCCTCTTCACCACGAAGATGCAAGAAGGTTCGTCTGTAGTGCAATTTGTGCTAAAGATGAACGGGTACATCGAGCGGCTAGCTACCCTCGGGTTTGTGATGGATCACGAATTAAGTATTGACTTAATTTTGCATTGTTTTCCCAAGAGTTTCTCACAATTCGTGATGAACTATCGGATGAACAAATTGGAATCCACTATTCCTGAGCTCCTCAACATGCTGAAGACTGTGGAGCCTTCTGTGAAGCATGAGGAGAAGGCGGTTCTGTTAGTTGATTCCTCAAAGAAAGGTTCTAAGAGGAAGGCAAAAGAACAGAAGAAAGGGAAGAACAAGAAGGCAAAGAAGGCAGAACCAGCACAAAAGGGCACTTGCCATCATTGTGGCAAGGAAGGCCACTGGCGAAGAAACTGCAAGATTTATCTTGAGTCCATGAAGAAGAAGAAGGCATCCGATGTCCCATCCTCTTCAGGTATCTTCGTTATTGACTGTCATTCTATTTCTTTAGACACTTGGGTATTGGATACTGGGTGTGGCTCACATATATGTAATGACATACAGGGGCTAAGGAATAGAAGAAGATTCGTCAGAGGGGAGTCAAATTTGCGAGTTGGCAATGGAGCAAAGGTTACAGCGGTCGCCATCGGAACTTATTTGCTGAAGCTCCCTAGTGGACTAGTCTTAGAACTGGACAATTGCTATTATGTTCCTTCTCTAATAAAGAACATTGTTTCTATTTCCTGTTTAAATAGAAATGGTTTCCATTTGATGTTTAGTAACAATTGTTGTTATATAACTTTGAATGATGTATTTTATAAAACTGAAACTTTGAGTAATGGCAATTATACGTTGGACGTATCCAGTGACATTTTCAATATCGAAGCGAGCAACACGTGTGCTCGAAAGGCTAATCAATTAGACTCCTATATGTGGCATTGTCGTCTTGGCCATGTAAGCAAGAAACACATGTCCGAATTACACAGATGTGGAATTCTGGAATCGTTTGAATTGGATTCATACGATACATGCGAATCATGCTTAAAAGGCAAGATGACTAAGTTACCTTTTACTGGAAAAGGTGAACGAGTGGGAGAGTTACTAGGTCTAATACATACTGATGTATGTGGACCTATGTCAACTCAAGCTTTAGGAGGCTATAGCTACTTCATTACCATCACCGATGATCACTCACGATTTGGGTATGTGTTCTTGATGAAACACAAGTCTGAAGCCTTTGAAAGGTTCAAAGAATTCAGAAATGAAGTAGAGAAACAACATGACAAGAGTATTAAAATACTTCGATCAGATCGAGGTGGTGAATACTTAAGTCAAGAGTTTCTTGATTATCTAAGAGACAATGGCATATTGTTTCAATGGACTCCGCCATATACACCAAAGCATAATGGTGTATCTGAGAGGCGTAACCGGACCTTGTTGGACACGGTCAGGTCAATGATGAATCATGCGAATCTTTCCAAGTCCTTTTGGGGCTATGCACTTCAGACAGCTGTTTACTTGTTAAACAGAATGCCAACCAAGGTAGTCTCTACTACTCCATATGAGATATGGAATAGTAAGAAACCTCATGTATCTTACTTGAAGATATGGGGTTGTCCTGCTTATGTGAAGCGGACTGTATCAGACAAATTGGATGCTAAGTGTGATAAATGTCTATTTATTGGATACCCTAAGGAAACAAGGGGTTACCAATTCTATCATCCTGTGGAACAAAAGGTGTTTGTTTCAAGGCATGCTGTGTTTCTAGAGAAAGAGTTTCTCTTGCAAGAAAATAGTGGGAGTGTCGTCGAGCTTGAGGAGGCTCGAGAGACTCAAATAGACATTGATGAGATACCTGGTGAAGCACAACAGCCGACAACTCATAGTGATGAGCAATCGGCTGGACCTATTGTAACACCACATCTTCGTAGATCTGGTAGAACACGCAACATTCCTGAGAGATATGGATTTCTCATAAGTGAATCGAATGACGTGTTACTCATTGATGATGAGGAGCCTACCAGTTATGAAGAAGTGCTGACAAGTTCAGAAAGGGATAAGTTGCTTGAAGCCATGAAGTCGGAAATAGATTCCATGTATGAAAACCAAGTTTGGAACTTGGTTGACTCACCTGAAGGCATAAAGGCTATAGGGTGCAAGTGGGTTTTCAAGAAGAAAACCGACATGGATGGTAATGTGATTACCTATAAGGCTAGATTGGTGGCGAAAGGATATCATCAAAAACAAGGTGTTGATTATGACGAAACCTATTCGCCTGTTGCTATGCTTAAATCCATTCGGATTCTCCTGGCCATAGAGGCTCATTATGATTATGAGATATGGCAGATGGATGTGAAAACAACTTTCCTTAATGGAAACCTGCTCGAGGACGTGTATATGATACAGCCTGAGGGTTTCACATCGGTCGATAAAACCAAGGTATGCAAATTGCGACGATCCATTTATGGATTGAAGCAAGCATCCAGGAGCTGGAATATCTGTTTTGATGAGACAATCAAAAAGTTTGATTTCTCGCAAAATCCAGACGAACCTTGTGTGTACAAGAAGGTTAGTGGGAGTGCAGTCGTGTTCCTAGTATTATATGTCGATGACATATTACTTATAGGAAATGATATTTCAATCTTACAGTCAGTTAAGGTTTGGTTATCCAAGACATTCTCCATGAAAGACCTGGGAGAAGCAACCTACATCCTCGGGATTAAGATCTATAGAGATAGATCGAAACGATTGCTTGGTCTTTCGCAGTCTACATATATAGACCGAGTGCTAAAGAGGTTTAGCATGTCGGAATCCAAGAAAGGTTTCCTACCCATCAGGCATGGGGTACACCTTTCGAAGTCAATGTGTCCGCGCATAGAAGACGAGAGGATTTTCATGAGTAAGATTCCCTAAGCATCTGCAATAGGATCTATCATGTATGCTATGTTATGTACGAGGTCCGATGTATCGTATACTCTGAGTGTCACAGATAGCAGTCTGATCTAGGAATGGATCATTGGGTGGTTGTTAAGACGATCCTTAAGTAGTTAAGAAGAACTAAGGATGTGTTCCTAATATATGGAGAAGGGGACATGGTGATACGCGGGTATAACGATGCCAGCTTCCAGACAGACAAGGATGATTACAGGTCTCAGTCTGGATACGTGTTCACCTTGAATGGGGGCGCAGTAAGTTGGAAAAGTTCCAAACAAGACACTGTAGCGGATTCTACCACTGAGGCAGAATACATTGCAGCTTCGGAAGTAGCAAAGGAAGCGGTTTGGATTAAGAAGTTCATTTATGAACTTGGTGTGATTCCAGCCATTGTTGAAGCAATACCGATCTACTGCGACAACAATGGAGCAATTGCACAGGCGAAAGAGCCAAGGTCTCATCAACGATCCAAACATGTGCTTCGCCGCTATCATCTTATCAGAGAGATCATCAGTAGGAAAGAAATACAAATCGAGAAAATCCCCACTGAAAGGAACTTAGCAGATCCTTTGACTAAGGCATTACCTCAAAGTAAGTTAGAGGGTCATGTTACAGCTTATGGTATTGGATACCGTAGTGATTGGCATTAGGCCAAATGGGAGTCTGTTAGTAATATATGAGAGATGTCCTAAAGCAATCACCTTATGTATGAACCATTTATATGATAAATGAAGATTCACTATTTGAGTATACATGGTTTCATGTATTTGATTGGATCTTAAACTCATTTACTAAATGTCCGCGATACGACTCACAACATGAGAGAATTTGTGATTGGATCACAACTAGTGAGTATATCTCTACATGTGTAATTGTGATGTATCGGAATTATCCCTAGTCGATGAATTGATGGATTTGGACACCATCAATTCTGTCGAGACTAGCACGAGGTATACTCCTTGGTGTATCCAAGCAGCTGATTCTCACTGGCTGGAGACATTGTGATGTCCAGAGTTAATCGTGGATGCTAGTTATGGTAACTAGTTCATTGGAGTGACCATCCATAAGACTTCATATGGTTCTCTGCATATATAGATATGTCAATGAAGTTCTTACTGTAGCTTAAGTACGATGTTCCTTTGACTTGCGGTATTCATGTCATCTTGATCATAAAGACTTATGTTTTGACATCTTAAGCAAGCATCTCTGTGGAGATGTGGACCCGGGATGATTGGGTAAAAGTCGAAGTGATCGAAGGTGTTTGAATAGCCTATAAAGGATTCACCACTCCTTGCGAGGAGATGTATACCTATGGCCTCTCGTCGGATTGTTACTAAAGTCTTTGGCCAAAGCATTACATGTTTAGAGTAAGGTACTCTTCGATACATGTGCAGTAACTAGAATCCGTAGGACGAGGAAATGATACTTGGACAAGGTATGACGTAGTCGACCTAGTAAAGACTGACACAATAGACCATGTCCTGAACCAAGTGGGTATAAGATGAGTGAAGGGAATGGGGCACGATTCATTCGAGCTGCTGAAGGGTTTCAGAAATAGTTCTGGATCAACCGTTGATCTTTTCGGTTAATTGGGGATCATGATGTACTACTAGGTGCCACTCATGATCGTTCTATAATTAATGGTTAATTATAGGCGACCAACATAAACCGAGAACCTATTTGGTCACACGCTGCGAGCGTAATCCAAGGATTTAAAGCGAGCTTGAGAATGGGATTCTCAGACCGAGAGAAACTATGTTTGGTTGGACCAAACATAAAGCGAGCATGAAATTGTTTCAGTCGCAATGGAAGCGTGGATGGGCCGTGTCTTATGAAGACATGATGGATGGACCAAAATGGTTTGGTTCTAATCCAATGGATGAGAATAAACCAAAGGGTTTGGTTTATATTAAACGAATGAACCAAAGGTTGGTTCGGTTCGTTTTAACTTAAAATAAACCATCATGGTTTGGTTTATTTTAACTTATCTTAATGGAGCGGGTTAACGGGCTTTATGGATATGATCCATTAACCATTAAGAGCATTAGTTCTCTATAAAATAGGGCTTAAGGGTTTTGTTAAGCCTAATCCGAAACCTAGTTTGCCGCCCACCTCCCTCTCCTTGTCTTGGTGCGCCAACTTGCCTCCACCTGCGCCCGCCCCGTCTTCTCCTTTGCGTCCGGAAGCTTCGTCCTTCCCCCAACTTGCGGCGTGATCTCCTTAGGTTTGGCATCAAGGTGAGCATTCCACCAAGCTGTCCAGTTTCTGGACAGCTATTTGGCCGGCACAAGGTCTCCACCAAAGCTGTCCAGTTTTCTGGACAGCTTGTTTCCCTCTTGTCGGAGCATCGTTTGGACGACATTTGGAGCTCCGACAGCGCCTTCCTTACCGGGGATTCGATCTCCGGTAATCCTCATAGGTGGAGGATGAAGGATTCATCAAACGGTTGACGAATACCTCTCCGGAGAAGGGAGTTTTTGAGGACTCATTTTGGATCCGAATTTTGATTCGGATCGTGATCTTCTCTCGATCATGTCGTCTTCAACATGAGGCTAGTAACCCGTACGAAGACGAGGCTAGTAACCCATACGAAGACGAGGCTCGTGACTTCGTGAAGTCTTCCCGAAGATACTCGGCGTGGATACGGATAGAGACGATTCTAGCGAGAATCGTTCCGGTTGATGCCTTTCCCGCTACACGTGATACGTCAGGTATACGTAGTTTAAGTTTCCTTTTTTTTTTGCAAAATTTGAAATTGTGGTTATGTGTACACATGTTGTACTATGCATTCGTGTGATGTGTGTGTTGTAATAAATTAGATTTATTATTTTATTCCTTCCGCTGTGCACATGTTTACGAAACATGTTCGAACACACACTCGCCGCGGTGCCGGAAACCCAACAAATTGTAGTTCATGTTGTCTTGCAGGATTTTGGTAAGTGATAGATGCTTGTACACATGGACAGCTAGTGAAGCTATTTAATAGGTGGGTAATTTCCTACCCTGGTCAGGTAGTAGCTAAACCCTAAAGTATATAACTTCATATTATTGTCACTTTGACCTTGACTTAACTCTAGTTTTTTTGATGCTTGATACTTTTGCCTTTGCACTTAAATACTCTGTTATTTTTGTTATTTATTCATTCATCTTTGTTATGAATTATATATTGTTATGGTAAGTGGACCTGTAGTGGTTTACCTATGCGTTTGTAGCTAAATTCGGTTGTAAAATTGAATTGTGCAATCTAGATAAATCATCCAGGGATGAGTAGGATTCTAGATGTAAAGTTGAGTTTCCATGTTATATCCTGATGATTTGTGCATATCCACTATGGATCAGGTAGTCGTGTAAGGACGTGTGATTGTCGATACAACATCGTTATGGACCGGTGGTCCTAGCTTGGTTGTGATCAATTGAGTATGACTCTCTGTAGAATAGAGAGTTTGTTGATCAGTCGAGTATAACTCTCTGCAGAATAGAGAGTCTGTTGATCAGTTGAGTATGACTCTCTGCAGGATAGATAGTGTTATGATCAGTTAAGTACGACTCTCTACACGATAGAGAGTGTGTTGATCAGTTGAATATGACTCTCTGTAGGATGGAGAGTGTGTTGATCAGATTAGTATGTCTCTCTGTAGAATAGAGAGTCTATGATAAATGTCTGTATGTTTGTCTGTGCATTCATGTCATTTATATGCATGTTGGCGACTAGGTCTCCCTTGTGGTTGAGAGGGCCATCAGTCATCCTACCTCTCAGGTTACTCATGGAGGAGTAACTGGTGTGAAGGCAGATCATTTGTTGTGCTACACTCTACCACTATAGACGGTGATAGTTAGAGTTGTGTGTAGTTGTCCTATGTGTGTGACACTCAACCACTCATGGGTAGTGACTGTTGGAGTGGCCAACAGCAGGGACCCCCATTGTGTAGCTAACTCTTTACGCTTATATGCTACTTGACCATACTGCCCACTCGACCACTCGAGAGTAGTGGTTGGTGTTTAGTTGGGACAGTTGTCATGTCGATCCACCCAGGCCACACTGGGGTCATTGTAGCTATTGGGGTGAGCTGGCATGACCATGCATCCTGCATTGTCGTGTTCTTATGACGTTTTGCATATTGTCATATATATATATATATATATATATATATATATATATATATGGTTGTGATTAGTATATATATAAATGCAGTCTATATGTATGCTTGTTGAGATGTTGCATTTGTTTGTGCTATGTTTGCTGCATTGTTTGTACATCATCATACATGCTACTTGCATTTGTTATATGATCGTGTGTGGATTACCAGAGTTTAGTTGGTAAGACAGTTGTATACCTTTGAACAGTACCTTGAGGTGATACGGGATGGACCCGGTTCATTGAGTATTGGACATAGAATGGTAGTATGTCGATATTGTTGTTTATAGAGTTAGTATTTACTCTACCATGTTGTAGGTGTTGTATTATGGTACTTATACTCAGTGTAGGGATGTATACTGAAAAGTCTATCTTTTCTATAAACATCTTTAATTTTGAAATAAGAATCACATGATCATTGTTTGCATATATTTATGCATATTGTCTAATACGTTACATTGTAGATAACATGGTGTGTGGTGTCACACGGGAGATCTTGTTATCGGCTCCTTGTAAAGTATAAGTAAAGGCTCACAACCGAGATGGCTTTGGACAAACCATCGGAATGGTTGTAGTGTGATTTGGTATTGGTTTGTCTTGACCTTAGAATCACACTAGTGCACTTTGTGTGTATTGAGCAGGACCGACACAGAGGTGATTCGATTTATTGCTGACTACATAATCGAATCGGACCTCAGATATAATAACGGGCGCATATACTTGGTACTCATCTCTTTGATTCACCAATGGGCGAGATTTATAGATTAAATCGATAGACTCGGTAAGTTGGGAGATGATATTATTTATATGGTGTGCCGTTGATTATAGGAGGAAACCGTGTCCTATATATTAGGATGATGATGTCCCCTTGAGGAGCTCATAAGGTTCATCATGTAAACCCTGCAGGTGGACTTGGTCCGGCATGATGAAAAGGTTGAGTGGTACTACTCAAGGAGTTAGATGTTGATTAATTAATGGTCAGTAAATTAATTAATCGACGGACATTCGAGATCTTAAACACGAGGAGAAAATGTACAAATAATATATGGAGCCCATATTATCATATGGGGTTGGTGAGGTAGATCAATGATGGACCTTTAGTGGATTGGACCATCATTAGTGGATCGGACTTTATGTGGGCTTGATCCATGGGTGGCCAAGACCCAACTCCTCCTCATGGTCCCTAATGTATCCCATTAACACCTCAAGATGCTTAGATCCAATGGATAGAAACAAAACACTAAGATCCATTGGTAGAGATTAAATCTCTAAGATCCGATGGTTGAGATTAAATCTCTAGATCCGACGGTTGAGATTAAATCCCTAGAACCAATGGAGGAGATTAATTCATGGCTTATCCCCAAACTCTATAAAAGGTGGCATGGGGTTGGCGTGAAGATGATGATAGAGAGGGAGCAAGGCTTGGGCGGCAAGAATAGGGCAATCCTAGTTGAGATAGGATTGGAATTAGGGTTAGGGTTTGGAAGCAAGGGTGGCACCAAATAAGGCAAGTTTTCCTTCTTCTTCCTTGCCTTGTGGCCAACGTCCAGCAGCTATTTCAGCCCTTCCCAGCCCTTGGCCAGCGGCCAAAACACTCCCCTCTCTTCTCCTTAGGTGGTGGAAACAAGATATAGGGTTTCCCTTGGTGTCTTGGTAGTTTTCCATCATCTTCTTCTCCTTCTAGTTGGCCGGCGGCAAGAACTTCTATAGTTCTTTGTTGGTTGAGTTTTTGAAGGAGAAAAACATTGTTTCTCTTCTTCCTCTTGCTTGGGAAAAGCAAGGAAGGAAGTTTTGCGATCTAGGAGCTTTGACTTTTGGTGGATCGTCGCCCACACGACGTCCAAAAGGAGGAGGGTCATACATTAGAAGACCAAGAGGTATAACTATTCTTCTATCTCTTTTATTCATTGCTTGTGTTTGTTTTTCAAAATATAAGCATGTTATATTTCTGTAAATAGGCTAAATAATGTTAGGGCAATCTCTTGCCGTGATATGGTTTTGATGGTGTGGCAAAGGGTTTAAGTTAGTTTGATATGTTGATGTGATATGTGCGTTGAAGTCATGCAGGACTTAGTAATTCGCACATGGAGCCGTGGCGAGTTTCACATCTCATGACTCGTGCCTTGAGTCGGTGAAGGATAGCTTTGCGGAAGCCGTGCGCTTGGAGCATCCGAGGGACCGCCGGACGAGAAGCTTGGAGTGAAGCCGGAGGAAGTAGACTTCGAGGCAAGAGACGCGAAGGAGCATTGCAGAGCCGTGCGCCTGATGCTGCCGAGGGACGTGGCCGAGAACGAAGAGAACTTCGAAGGCGAGGGACTCCGAGAAATGAGAGTGAGCGATTGTAACCCGGGGAAGGGTAGCTCTTAGGTGAAACTTGGCCATTTGGCCAAGTGTCGGATGGGTTTTCGACCGCCGATCATTGCCGTATGTCATGGCAATGATCGCCCGAGTCGAGTGAGTTCGACCGTATACGATCGATCGATTGGCGGATTGATCGCCATACGGCGCCGATCAAGAAGACGATCATCAGACCATCGATCGGCATCACGATCGATAGATAAGGGTTCGACCAGAACCGTCGTAAAGCCGATCGGGCACGACGACTACGAGGCGATGAGGTCCATCAGTCGACTGCCAAGAGTTCCGTTGGACTACAACGGTCGGGATCCGACGTGTTCGGAGGCCGTTGTAGTGACGACAGTCGACTGCCAAGGGCGGCAGTCGACTGATGGCGGCAAACGGGAAGAAGTTAGCCCTCTCTATAAAAAGAGAGGGTGTAAGCGTTTGAGAGGCTAATGCTCATACTCCAAACGATCTTCCTAGTGCCCCACAAGCTCTAAACTCTTCTTACTTGTCTTTACTTCAATCCTATTGTAAGAAGAGTGATCTTGGTTGTAAAGGTTACCTCCACCTAGCTTTGTGCAAAGGAGAGACCGATAGTGATTGGTTTTGGCGGAGTGATTCACCGTGGACGAATCGGACCGTGGATTAGCGGCGTAGCCGTGAACCACGTTATATCTCGGTGTTTGTATTGCTTGTTTATATTTTGCTTGTCTTTACTTATAGTTGTATATTCCTCTTGCGCTAACATTTTGTAGACGAGCAATTTACGACGTCCAACGTACGAGGGCTATTCACCCCCCTCTAGCCGGCCATATCGATCCCCTATAAGTGGTATCAGAGCCGAGGTTGCTTGTCACCGGACTAACCGCCGCAACAAGCCCTACATCAAAATGGCCGGCTCCAACATCCATCCTCCGAAGTTTGAAGGAGAATTCGCTTGGTGGAAGAAGCGAATGGAGGTATTTTTCGAAACGGATTTTGATATAATGATTACAATGGAATCCGGTTTCGTTTTGCCTAGGGATGAAGAAGGGAAGCCAATAGAGAAATCTAGGTGGACCAAGAGGCAAAGAGAAGAGCACCTTGCAAACTCCAAAGCCAAGCACCATCTCTACAATGTGCTCCCTCAACAAGAGATCAACCGGATCGAAGAATGTGCTAGCGCCAAGGAGATGTGGGAGAAGCTAATTGAGCTTCATGAAGGCACATCCAAGGCAAAGCTAGCAAGGAGAGATCTCCTCCGCTCCCAACTATCCAACTTCAAATTAGAAAAGGGAGAAAAGGTAATTTCTTTGCATTCTAGATTCAAAGAAATTTTAAATGGACTAACAAGTGTAGGTGAGAAGCTATCAAACCGGGATATGGTAATGAAGGCCATAGATGCCTTTCCCCGGTCCTCAAAGTGGAGCTCCATGGTGGACTCATTCTATATCTCAAAGAATTTAGAAGTGAGCACCTTGGAGGAGTTCTTCTCAACAATGGAACTCCACGAAACTAGGCTTGAAGGAATACAAGAGGAGCCTAGAATTCAACCTTCAAGAGGAGTAGCATTATTGGCAAGTAAGGGGAAGAAGAAGATGGAAATCCCCTCCTCCTCCGATGACGAAGCGTCTTCCTCCTCCTCCATGGATAGCACCGAAGAAGCCTATATGGTAAGGAGGGTAAGACGTGCATTTAAGAATTTTAGATTTGATAAATCTAATGATAGGAATAGAAGACCAAGGGGGAAGGTCATATGCTATAATTGCCAAGGAGAGGGACACATAAGGGACAATTGTCCCCTCCTAAACAAGAGCAAGGAAGAGAGGAAGAAGAAAGAAGAAAAGAAGAAGAATAAGGGGAGCAAGAGAAAGGAAGAAGAAAAGAAGGCAAAAGAAAAGGGGAAGGCCAAAGCATTCAAGGCCAAGACATGGGATGATCCTTCCTCATCCTCTTCATCATCATCGGAAGAGGAGAATGCCTTTGTCACCAATTTGGCCTTGATGGCCTTTGATGACTTGGATTGCTCTTCATCCGAAAATGAAGGATCAAGCTCAAGAGGAGAGAGCTCAAATGAAGGGGGAGCTTCCACATCCTCATCATCCGAAGAAGAAGAGGACATGGAAACTATGGTAACCAACCTCTCACCTAATAAAATAGTTTCTATGATTTCTAGCTTAACTAAGGACTTATTTAGGGCAAAGAAGAAAAATAAATGCATGCTTGAACAAATTAAGGAATTAGAACAAAAATTAGAAAAGGCATGCTTAAATGATAATATTTCTTCTAGCTTAGATGATGCATGCTCACATGACCTTTATATGTCTTTGGATGTTAGTGATGCATGTATAAATGAAAATAGGGCTTTAAGGGAAAAGGTAGATTATTTAACAAAAGCCCTAGAGAAATTCACAATTGGCTCCAACACATTGAACATGATCTTAGGGAGCCAAAGAGCTAGTTTCAACAAGAAAGGCCTAGGCTACAAGGAAAAGAAAAATGAAAAAGCCTACAAATGTCTTATAGCTAGGGGACAAGATAAAAAGAAAGCAATAGCTAGAAAATGGATCCCCAAGGAATATTTAGTGAACCCAATAGGAAAGAATTTATTTTGGGTTCCAAAATCCATCCTTAAGGGTTAGAATAACCCTAGGGTAGTCAACCATATGAACTTGATCTATATCATATTTTGGTTGACTTAGGATGACGGGACAACATTTTTTAGATAGTGTTGGGTGATGATAACGTACCCATAAATAGGTAATAATGCTTAAATCATAATGATTGATGTAATTGCTATGTATGTTTTAAATCATGATTTATGATTTTGAAATTTGGCACGTTATCACTAGAAATAGGTTTAAATCATGCTTTAGGTGATAATTTGTTTATTATCATCATATAATACCTAATGCATGACTATTATTTGATGGATACATGAGTTTCATGATCATAATGTAGAATTGATTGGTATATGTCATTATGATCATGTAGAATGTTAGGTTGATACTTAACCATGATAGAATTGCATGAATATATGGGTTAAGTATATACAAATACCCCCTAGGATACATCTCACACTCACTATAGGCTAACTTGATTGCAAACTTAGCATGGGTGAGATATTAGGATGATACAAATGTCCACTAATGCCTATGGCATTTAGATGGTCATTTAAAGTATCAAAATAGCAATAATAGACCAATCATGGGGAAGGCTTATGTTTAATTCATAGACATATTGCCCAAAGATCATGGTTGGATATTTCATATGTTTTCAAAACAATTTCTTACCTTAAAATACATATATTCATGTTTTGAAACAATTGGATGCAAAACTAGGTAGCTAACTTGATACTAGAATGATCAAAAACCTAGTGGTTTTTAGAACTTTTGGATTTTTGGCAAAAACAAGAAAATATAATGAGTTTTCATGAAAAACTATTTTTCCTTGATAGATATACTTAATAGAACTATGTTCCCCAATTTTCATGATTTTTAGAATTTTCGAATTTATAATGCATTTCAAATTGCCTAGAAAATCGTAAATTTAGATTCTTTATGCTACGGTCGCCATCGATAGAATGATCGGTGGCCTGTAAATCAGAATATTGAAGGCCGAATTCAGTTTGTAAACCTCCTACAAGTGGTAGAAATATACTTGATGCCACCAACAAGTGGTAGAAATATACTTGATGCCATCAACAAATGGTACCCAATTTTTAAATCAACTTGACATATTTTTTCCCTCCATTATACTTGATGCCATGAGCTTATAACTTAGTGTTAATCTTTTTGATGGTGTCAAAGGGGGAGAAATAATTATGTTTAAGTTAATCACTTTAGGGGGAGAAATATATGATAGGGGGAGAAAATTTACATGGAGAGTTTCATGGATTAAGGGGGAGTTGCATGTTGCTATATCATGTTTATCTTTACATGCTTTCTTACCTTAGAATTTATATCAAATGTTTTTACCTAACTTAAACGGATTGCCACACATCAAAAAGGGGGAGATTGTTAGGGCAATCTCTTGCCGTGATATGGTTTTGATGGTGTGGCAAAGGGTTTAAGTTAGTTTGATATGTTGATGTGATATGTGCGTTGAAGTCATGCAGGACTTAGTAATTCGCACATGGAGCCGTGGCGAGTTTCACATCTCATGACTCGTGCCTTGAGTCGGTGAAGGATAGCTTTGCGGAAGCCGTGCGCTTGGAGCATCCGAGGGACCGCCGGACGAGAAGCTTGGAGTTAAGCCGGAGGAAGTAGACTTCGAGGCAAGAGACGCGAAGGAGCATTGCAGCCGCCGCGCTGATGTCGCGAGGACGGGCCGAGAACGAAGAGAACCGGCGAGGACTCAGAAATGAGAGTGAGCGATTGTAACCCGGGAAGGGTAGTCTTAGGTGAAACTTGGCCATTTGGCCAAGTGTCGATGGGTTTTCCGACACCGGCCGATCGCCATGTCATGGCGCGATCGCCCGAGTCGAGTGAGTTCGACCGTATACGATCGATTGGATCGGCCGCAATGATCCATACGTGGCGGCCGATCGCCAAGACCATCATCATCGCTAACATCGGGCCGATCGATAGATAAGGGTTGACCCGCAGTCGTAGATCGGCCGATTGAGGTCGACTACGGAGGAAGCATCGGCGATGAGGTCCATCACGATCGCTAAGAGTTCCGTTGGACTACACGGCCGGATCCGACGTGTTCGGAGGTCGCTAGGAGATAATGACGATCGCCAAGGGCGGCAAATCGATGGCGGCAAACGGAAAGAAGTTAGCCCTCTCTATAAAAAGAGAGGGTGTAAGCCTTTGAGAGGCTAATGCTCATACTCCAAACGATCTTCCTAGTGCCCCACAAGCTCTAAACTCTTCTTACTTGTCTTTACTTCAATCCTATTGTAAGAAGAGTGATCTTGGTTGTAAAGGTTACCTCCACCTAGCTTTGTGCAAAGGAGAGACCGATAGTGATTGGTTTTGGCAGAGTGATTCACCGTGGACGAATCGGACCGTGGATTAACGGCGTAGCCGTGAACCACGTTATATCTCGGTGTTTGTATTGCTTGTTTATATTTTGCTTGTCTTTACTTATAGTTGTATATTCCGCTTGCGCTAACGTTTTGTAGATGAGCAATTTACGACGTCCAACGTACGAGGGCTATTCACCCCCCTCTAGCCGGCCATATCGATCCCCTATAAATAATACTTGGATCCTGAGTATAAACACAAAAACCGGTGATCCGGACATCGTCTATTCCACGGCTACTCGTAGAATAGAGGATGGTCGCTTGAACAACTAGTTTGTTCAAGTGACCTCTCTAAACGAATAGCACGACGATGACTTGGTTGATTTGGGAATCCCTTTTGTCTAGGATTACATTTTTAATCCGGGGGCATCGAAGGGATCACCATGGTTAAGCAACCGAGGTGAAGGGGAAGCGAAGTTTCCCCTCACGGACTCGATAAGAAAAACCCTACAATTAGTAGGAGAGCTTCCGGGGCTAAACCCTTCAATTGGTATCAGAGCTTCCGGGCAAAACCTTCAATTGGTATCAGAGCCAGGTTTCCGGTTTTGTGTGTTTAGGATTCGGTTAATTTTTATGCACTTTTTCATATATTAAATGTGTCGGATAATAGTAGGATATGCGTAGTTTAACTCTTTGGTTGCAGGCATAAGATTCGACTATTATGGCATGTGTGTGTATGTGATTGTATGTGTGTAAATGTTTATTTTGTTAAATCCTCGGGGTTGACGAGGCTAGTATTTAGTTTTTGTAAATTAAATACGGCATTGTTTAGCCGCTCTTTATTTTATTTTACTTTCGATCTAGATTTCATGTACACTCCCTCGTGGAGTATAGGATCGATGGATGTAAATTAAAATAGGATTTAGTCTCGGCTCGGATCTCCGGATGGCTCGTACATGGCGTAGGAGGAGCGGACGAGATGGCGATGCGACAGGAGTCATATTGAAGACAAAAGACATAATAGTTGGAAAATAATTTATTTTTCATATTTATTGCTTTTTGTTTGATATGCATGTCGTAGGCTAAGAAAATTCCTCAATTTCAAATTACTAAGTGGGAGAGGGATATTTTTATAAATTCCCGAAGCCTCCATTACAATTTGACAAGTGATGCAAACAAACTTGCGCGTCGGCTCTAAGTGCCTTCCTCCCCATCGGATGAGTTTGTTTGTGGATCACTAGGTCAAATAATGGTTATAGGAAATTATTTAGGAGCGTGTGTACTTCCATATCGGTAAGGCACATAATCCGAGATAATTCCCTTAGAATCGTGTAATGGTGCACACTTAGATACAAATAAAAAGTATCCTCCCCATCGGAGTCACTGCTTTTATTTGTAGGGCCAAAGAGGAACCAACTATTAATTTTATTTGTCAAAAAGTAAGGTTGACAAGATAATAAAATTAATGGGTTAAACCTCCTCTTACAAATGTAGAATTCGTATACGTCCACACTATCGTGGCATGCGATATTCTCGGTGTTTGAGGTGTTGGTTGTTTTCAAAATTTTATTGTTTGAGGAATCAATAATTTTTATTGAAATCTACAGTAATAATAAGCATGTTGTGTGTGCTTGAAAATTCCTCATTTTCAATTTACTAAGTGGGAGAGGGATATTTTAATTAATTCCCGCGGCCTCCATTACAATTTGACATGTGATGCAACAAACTTGTGCGTCGGCTCTGAGTGCCTTCCTCCCCATCGGATGAGTTTGTTTGCGGATCACTAGGTCAAATAATGGTTATAGGAAATTATTTAGAAGCGTGTGTACTTCCCCATCGGTAAGGCACATAATCCGAAATAATTCCCTTAGTACCATGTAATGGTGCACACTTAGATGCAAATAAAAAGTATCCTCCCCATCGGAGTCACTGCTTTTATTTGTAGGGACAAAGAGGAACCAACTATTGATTTTATTTGTCAAAAAGTAAGGTTGACAAGATAATAAAATTAATGGGTAAAACCTCCTCTTACAAATGTAGAATTCGTATACGTCCACACTATCATGGCATGCGATATTCTCGATGATTTGAGGTGTTGGTTGATTTCAAAATTTTATTGTTTGAAGAATCAATAATTTTTTGAAATCTAAAGTAATGATCTATGTGATTCTTAGGATTTTCAAAATTGACTTTCAGTCCACTTATTTTGATACTAAAGGAAATAAACTTATTGTACCCAAATTATATTGATTGGAAATGAATCCAAATATTGTCTTATCTGCTAGTATGCACTCTTCGAAGAGTGTCCTCAAGCCATCATTGCTCAAAAGAGTTTCTACTTCTAAGCCGAAAGGCAAGAAGAAGAAGAAACAAGGTGAAGCAAAGATGGTGGGAGGATCTCAGGGAAGAGTGAAGAAGCCGAAAGGCAAGTACTTCACTTGCAAGCAGGATGGACATTGGAAGAAGAACTGTCCCAATCCAAAATAGAACATAGGTATATCTTTTGGACTAGTCATTGAAACATGATTAGCGGTGATATCTACCGGCACCTGGTGAGTAGATACGGGAGCCACTAATCATGTCTGCAACAATATGCAGGGGTTCCAGGAAACCTGATGACTAGTTGAAGGGGAGATTACCATTTACTTGGGCAATGCCATGATGGTGGCGGCTATTGCAGTGGGAGAAGTTTTATTTATCTCTCGAAAATAATAAAACTTTGGTTCTGGAAAATTCCCTTTATGTACCTTTATTTAGAAAGAATTTAGTTTCAGTTTCTAAATTATTATGGATGGATATTCTATTTCTTTTAATGACAGAGTTGTTATAAAAAAGAATAGGGAGAATATCTATTCAGGTACATTGAAAGGAAATTTGAACCAAAACCTCCCACGATGCAAATTGAAGTTAATAACTCATCTTCTAATTGCAATAAGAGAAAAGAACCTTCGAAGATGAACCAAACATATCTTTGGCTTCTTAGGCTTGGTCACATTAACCTAAGCAGAATTCAAAGGTTGATAGCTGATGGACCTTTGGGTTCATTAGTGGTGGAGGATCTCCCAACCTACGAATCTTGCTTGGAGGGTAAGATGACCAAGAGGCCTTTTTAAGGCCAAGGGGTATAGAGCCAAAGATGTGTTAGAAATGGTTCATTCTGATTTGTGTGGTCCTATGGCTATCTAGGCAAGAGGTAATCTTGAATATTTCGTCTCTTTTGTAGATGATTATTCAAGATGTGGATGACACTACGATCTGATCGTGGTGGTGACAACCTCTTGGGAGAGTTTAGGAACTACTTATCAGGGGTTGGGATTCAATCCCAATTGATCGCACTGCACACCCCAATGTAACGGGTAGCAGAGCGAAGGAATAGGACTCTTATGGAGATGGTTAGATCGATGATGAGTTATTCGACTTGTTTTATAGTCCTAGAGATCGAGAGGTGATCGTTAACACGAATGCCGATTTCTAGAGGAAGACTATGTGATAAGCCACAAGCCCAAAGGTAAAATTGTTCGAGGAGTTAAAAGGGAGTCACTTCTTTAGTACCAATGCATAAGAGGATATACCACATGTCACGCACCGCATGTCACAGAGGATACAGTAAGATACCTCAGTAGTGGGAGGGTTGTTAGACAACCTCTTAGATTCATGTTTTTGGACAAATCTTCTGATTTGGTCCCTAGCAAACATGAACCTGATCCCTAGACATACGACAAGGCAATCCAAGATATAAATACAGCATCTTTGCAAAGTGCAATGAATACTGAGATTGAATCTATGGATTCAAGACAGGTCTGGGAGCTCTAATGCATAGCAACTCATATAGATTATGAGGTGTGACAGATGGATATCAAGACAGCATTCCTTAGTGGAAGTCTTGAGGAATCCATCTATATGAAGCGACCAGAGGGATTCATTGCTAAAGGCAAAGAGCGTATTGTATGTAAGCTTAATCGGTCCATTTATGGATTGAAGCAAGCTTCGAGATCTTAGAACATCCGGTTTGATGAAGTGATCCAGTCTTATGGATTTATTCAAAGTCCGGATGAGTCTTGTGTATACAAGAGATGTGACGGAAACGTAGTGGTATTTCTTGTACTATACGTAGATGACATTTTGGTGGTTGGCGACAACATCGAAGTGTCATCGGACGTAAGGGTATGGTTGTCCAAATAGTTTGATATGAAGGACTTGGGAGAGGTGAGACACATCCTTGGGATCAAGGGATCGCTGGAAAAGGATGTTGTGCTTATCCCAAGCTTCATACATAGACACGATTATGGAGCGTTTTAGCATGCAGAACTCCAAGAAGGGTTTTCTACCTTTCAGGCATGGAGTTCCTTTATCTAAGGAGATGTGTCCTAGATCATTTGAGGAGATAGAGGAGATGAAGGCGGTTCCTTATGCTTCGGCAGTAGGAAGCCTCATGTATGCGATGCTCTGTACGAGACCAGATATCTGCTTTGCCGTGGGCATGGTCAGCAGATATCAGAGTAATCCAGGATAGGGACATTGGACTGCGGTAAAGCATATATTAAAGTACCTGAGAAGGACTAAGGATTATATGCTGGTTTACCGAGCAGACCAATTACTCCCTGTGGGTTATACGGATTCCGACTTCCAATCTGATAGGGATAACAGTAAGTCTACCTCAGGTTTTGTGTTTACTTTGAGAGGTGGAGCCATTGTATGGAGGAGTGTCAAGCAAAAGTGCGTGGCGGACTCCACCATGGAAGCTGAGTATGTGGCGGCCACTGAGGCGGCCAAAGAAGCTGTATGGCTCAGGAACTTCCTGATGGACTTGGATGTGATTCCTGGTTTGCCTAGAACTATCACAATTTATTGTGATAATAATGGTGCAGTTGTAAACTCGAAGGAACCATGAGCCCATAAGGCTAGTAAACACATAGAGCGCAAGTACCACCTGATACGAGAAATCGTAAAGGAGGTAGAAGTTGTTGTCGCCTAGATTGCATCAGAGGATGACCTGGTAGACCCTTTCACTAAGGCCCTTCTAGCGAGAGCTTTGATAGGCATGTGGAGGGAAGGGGAATCAGATGTATGGCAGTAAGAGCACAGCATAGTCTTTTAGTATAAGTGGGAGATTGTGGGGATGTATACTGAAAAGTCTATCTTTTCTATAAACATCTTTAATTTTGAAATAAGAATCACATGATCATTGTTTGCATATATTTATGCATATTGTCTAATACGTTACATTGTAGATAACATGGTGTGTGGTGTCACATGGGAGATCATGTTATCGGATCCTTGTAAAGTATAAGTAAAGGCTCACAACCGAGATGACTTTGGACAAACTATCGGAATGGTTGTAGTGTGATTTGGTATTGGTTTGTCTTGACCTTAGAATCACACTAGTGCACTTTGTGTGTATTGAGCAGGACCGACACAGAGGTGATTCGATTTATTGCTGACTACATAATCGAATCGGACCTCAGATATTATTTAGTACATGCTCTTAATCCCGATATAATAACAGGCACATATACTTGGTACTCATCTCTTTGATTCACCAATGGGCGAGATTTATAGATTAAATCGATAGACTCGGTAAGTTGGGAGATGATATTATTTATATGGTGTGCCGTTGATTATAGGAGGAAACCGTGTCCTATATATTAGGATGATGATGTCCCCTTGAGGAGCTCATAAGGTTCATCATGTAAACCCTGCAGGTGGACTTGGTCCCAAGATGATGAAAAGGTTGAGTGGTACTACTCAAGGAGTTAGATGTTGATTAATTAATGGTCAGTAAATTAATTAATCGACGGACATTCGAGATCTTAAACACGGGGAGAAAATGTACAAATAATATATGGAGCCCATATTATCATATGGGGTTGGTGAGGTAGATCAATGATGGACCTTTAGTGGATTGGACCATCATTAGTGGATCGGACTTTATGTGGGCTTGATCCATGGGTGGCCAAGACCCAACTCCTCCTCATGGTCCCTAATGTAGCCCATTAACACCTCAAGATGCTTAGATCCAATGGATAGAAACAAAACACTAAGATCCATTGGTAGAGATTAAATCTCTAAGATCCGACGATTGAGATTAAATCTCTAGATCCGACGGTTGAGATTAAATCCCTAGAACCAATGGAGGAGATTAATTCATGGCTTATCCCCAAACTCTATAAAAGGTGGCATGGGGTTGGCGTGAAGATGATGATAGAGAGGGAGCAAGGCTTGGGCGGCAAGAATAGGGCAATCCTAGTTGAGATAGGATTGGAATTAGGGTTAGGGTTTGGAAGCAAGGGTGGCACCAAATAAGGCAAGTTTTCCTTCTTCTTCCATGCCTTGTGGCCAACGTCCAGCAGCTATTCCAGCCCTTCCCAGCCCTTGGCCGGCACCCAAAACACTCCCCTCTCTTCTCCTTAGGTGGTGGAAACAAGATATAGGGTTTCCCTTGGTGTCTTGGTAGTTTTCCATCATCTTCTTCTCCTTCTAGTTGGCCGGTGGCAAGAACTTCTATAGTTCTTTGTTGGTTGAGTTTTTGAAGGAGAAAAACATTGTTTCTCTTCTTCCTCTTGCTTGGGAAAAGCAAGGAAGGAAGTTTTGCGATCTAGGAGCTTTGACTTTTGGTGGATCGTCGCCCACACGACGTCCAAAAGGAGGAGGGTCATACATTAGAAGACCAAGAGGTATAACTATTCTTCTATCTCTTTTATTCATTGCTTGTGTTTGTTTTTCAAAATATAAGCATGTTATATTTCTGTAAATAGGCTAAATAATACTTGGATCCTGAGTATAAACACAAAAACCTGCGATCCGGACATCGTCTATTCCGCGGCTACTCGTAGAATAGAGGATGGTCGCTTGAACAACTAGTTTGTTCAAGTGACCTCTCTAAACGAATAGCACGATGATGACTTGGTTGATTTGGGAATCCCTTTTGTCTAGGATTACATTTTTAATCCGGGGACATCGAAGGGATCACCATGGTTAAGCAACCGAGGTGAAGGGGAAGCGAAGTTTCCCCTCACGGACTCGATAAGAAAAACCCTACAATTAGTAGGAGAGCTTCCGGGGCTAAACCCTTCAATTGGTATCAGAGCTTCCGGGTAAAACTTTCACTCAGGTTGTATGAGTTATATCATTGGCAATCCTCAGGTATGTCAGTACCTTATGTTGTTACTGTTGATCAGTTTAGTTATACAGTTGATATATATATTATGTTGGTGTATTCATGTTATACCTTTAGACAACATATTGTTGATTCGCATGTGATATATATAAATATTATGCATGCACTTTTATTCTTATTACCGCTGAGTTTTGTACTCACCACCACAGACCCTGGGTTTTCTTGTAGCCCAGGTAACAGGTACTCGACTTCGTGATGGATTTGGAGCACTGCTGGCTGACATCATCTCATCTCAACTCCGAGGGTCTGGGCTTTTGGGTTTTTCATAGGTGTTTCGTTATGGATTTGGATTTATATGGTGGATGTGTGTTAGACATTGTTGTTGTACACACTTGTTATTTCGAGTTTTGCCGATGTTTTCTGTATGTTTTGGTGTTAGTCATACCGGTATGCACTTTATGTAGGTTGTTATGTCGTTGTGTTTAGATTTTTGCTGTGCTTTGTTATATTTATATTTGTATATGTTATTGTGTTTGTGGCTGAAAGGCTTGTATAAATAGGATATGTTGCCACGTACAGGGGAGATGTTGTTCGTTTATTTTCGGTTCGGCATACTGTCAGGGCATGACAACTTTATTGGTATCAGAGCACTAGGTTTTGCGATGTCATACAATGATGTTTTCATTGAGTCTTGGATTCTCAGGAGTCGATTTGTTTCGGTTTTGTTTTGTGAGATAAGATTGATAGCGGCATGAGCTCCGGGCAGCATGAAGTAAGAATTCCTGATAACTTATATCTAGTTAGATACTTATCTAAATTTGTTCAACAGGTATATACAGACAGAGTGATGACATCTATACAGACTTGTAGCAAGGGTCGTCCACCAGGGCGACCAGCTAGAGTTGACTTTAGGGTTTATACTCTCAATTTTGTTGGCTATGCATTTAGTGTTTATAACAAGAAATAACATGTAGTGTGTTGGTTAATCACTATTCGTAACCGTGGTATGAGTTGAGTACGAGAACGACATGTTGAGTCTGTGAGACTTGAACCTGCTGTCAAAAAGGTGATTTACCTTTGAGAGCCGACTGATATCGAGTCGGATAATAGGGATGAGGTTGTTGCATTTATTGTGGAAATCAGACATTGCAGTCTTAGGGATTTTCACTAACGATGTTAGTCAGATCATTACCTATTGGGTAATGGACAAGGTGTGTAGGCTATTGTTGGTGCAAATAGCGGAAGGTTAGTATATGATGTTTTATTGGGATTTTGATCCCTGAGTTTGTCATGCTAGGTTGTATAACTTTGAATGTACTTTTGAGTACTTAACTTGTGTTATACAAAGGAAGTAGAGTTAGTTGCATACCATTATCAGAATCAGGCCGGTACTTGGTGGAAGATGTAGAAAATAACCTTCGGGAATAATATATCACTTATCATGGTTAGTGATGTTGAGAGAGAGTATTTCCCCACGTCACTTCTTTACCTCATTGTAGGGAATTCTTGAGCTTCAAGTAGGGTGATCATTTGGTAATGGGAGTAAAATCAGAGTCGTTAGACTTGTAGAGGTTACAACCACCTAATAACTCAAGGAAGAGAAAGGATGTTTTTAGCCACACATGGTTTATTGGCTTACACTTGGATTAAGATGTTTGGATCTTCTACCAGATCCTGCCAGAAGAAATTGGATCGAGACAGGAGTTTAGAAATGACTTCGTATAGTTGTTTAAGAGTTGGAGATCGATAAGAAGATATTGCAGGTCAAATTATTAAAATCAGAAGTCTCCAAATGTTAGATAAAGGGAGCAAGATAGGAGTCATGGGTTATGAGCCGTTTCTATTTGCATCTCTGTTTTGACAGTTGACTTTAGTTTCTCCATGGTAGTCTTTTGCACCTACATGAGCTCAGTCGCCAAGAGAGAAGTTGGATGAGTTTACATCTTTATTCGAGAGGAGATGTAGAGGGTTGAAGCATTTATCATTTGGGGTATTACTGTAGTTTACCTTACTTGATGATATATTGAAAGATACTGGTAGATTACAGGTATCTTTGTCCAGAACATTCATAGATAGGATTAGAAGGATTTCTATATTTGGATGTTTTAGAGGTTGATTGTTGGAGATGTTATATGATGGTGGGAGATTTGACTCAGTAGTTATATTGTTGACTTGGTTGATATGATGTAGATATCTTGATATTAACTTGGATGTTATAGTGTTGAAATGATAGTATAAAGTGTCTCTCAAAAGTGTGTATAATCTGAGAGTATTCAGATATAGTTTTGGATGAACTCCCAGGCTTGCCATTGTATAGGCTAGTGGAGTATACAATTGGAGTGACTTCGGGGAATAGTTTCGATACTGAAGACCTCATATCGGGAGAAAATTTCTGATGATTACTTTATCGATTGAGGTAATGACATTTTAGAGCCAAATGTCCTTTCTTATGGTGTATTGGCTGAGGGCTGGTGTAAAGCACACGAAGTAGTTGAAGCACATGATGTACTCAATGCAATGTCATTCATTGGTGGTGAGCCTAATTAGATTGTTTGATACCTTCAGTGATTGGTTTTGCAAAATTGGCAAGGTTGATGATGCATAGGAGGTATTTGTTGGAATGACGATTTTACCAGGAGATGATTTTATTAAAAATAGTGTTGCTAAACGCTATAGAAATTGGAAGAACGTAAGTTGCGATTATAGGAGATTGAAGCACATGATGTACTCAATGCAATGTCATTCATTGGTGGTGAGCCTAATTAGATTGTTTGATACCTTCAGTGATTGGTTTTGCAAAATTGGCAAGGTTGATGATGCATAGGAGGTATTTGTTGGAATGACGATTTTACCAGGAGATGATTTTATTGAAAATAGTGTTGCTAAACGCTATAGAAATTGGAAGAACGTAAGTTGCGATTATAGGAGATGTTCGATGGGATATTTATCTGTCCCAGTATTTCTTCTTGAGAATATCCGGATCTCTTTGCTGAAAGAGAGATGGACCTTTGAGATTATGCATCGATTATCGATGATGGAATGCAGTAGTTGTTAAAAATGAATATCCTTTATTGTGGATAGATGATTTGTTTAGATCAGCTAAGGACACCTATGTATACTCTAGGATTGGTTTACGACTGGAGTGTTGATATTGTAGTGACATTGTGTCATACAATTATCATTATCGTTGTGATGATTGATATATCATCAGTTTAGAGTAAAGAGGATGCAGGTGTGTGGAGACGACAATTTCATACTTGGTATGAATTTTATGAGCTTTTGATTATGTTGTTACACTATTTAATGAATTAATCATCCATGAATTTGAGAAATCATGTATTCTGGATACGATTGGATCAGTTTGTGGTTGTTGGAGTTGCGTAACTTGGCCACTATTGATGGTGGTAGTTGGAGTTGTGCACTCGACCACCGTAGATGGTGGTTTCTTTGTATGATTTGGTTATTAATGTAGATGTGGATAGAATGATTGGCATTACTATACCACGGACTTGTTTGACTAAGAGGGTGATGGAATTCACTTAGTTGGAAACTGGTGAAACCAATTTACAGGACCTAGACGGTGGTTAACTTTTGCACGGGTATTAGTTAATCCTTCCGAGGTGGATGAAAGGATGTTGTATGCAGATGTATCATTTCAGGGATCGGAGAGATCCCGATGTAGTTGAATGAGGCGTATCTTAAGCTTACGATAGTTGAGGAATGGTGAGACAAGTAGTCATACACATGACGTAGACTTAGTGGATGTTATCCTGATTT
Source organism: Wurfbainia villosa (assembly GCA_025175895.1). NCBI lineage: Eukaryota > Viridiplantae > Streptophyta > Magnoliopsida > Zingiberales > Zingiberaceae > Wurfbainia > Wurfbainia villosa. The sequence goes on along the minus strand of CM045989.1, from coordinate 119,606,847 downwards.
GTAGATGTATGGAGCAGGAATGCTCATGGGATTTTGGCTAGCTACTGGGTAGCTACTATAGAGCTACTAGAATATGGACTGATGCAACTAGGGAGATTGGTCATTATTGTCTCCAAGTCACTTCCTGTTCTGTGTGATAGAGTAGATTATGGACAGTAGATGAATTTCTTAAGTGCATGATTATTATGAAGGCAATCTCATTTGTTTTTCATCACTTCTTTTGTCGCCACATGCTTATTGAATAACATTCTAGTCATTCATCATTTATATTTTTCTTTCCTTCCATTACTTTCTTCTCCATTTCTATTTCTGGATGTGGAATACTTGGATGTTCCATGATGAGTGTTTTGCCCAGGATGGACAAAAGTTTAAGTGTGGGGAAGAGGAGTAGCTTAGGGAAATTCAATGTAAGCATAGGCAAGCCGTGCTTGATCACAATGAGCTAGCCATGCTCTATATCTTTTTAGCTGAGCTTGATGTTAGAGCATAGGAAAGTGCACTACATGTAAAAAAAAAAAGAGTTTGAAAAAAAAAGATAAAAAAAAAAGCTGAAAAAAAAGGAAGTTGAAAAAAAAAGAATAAACATTTGGGTGCCCATGAAATAAAAAAATAATATATTGTGAAAATTTTGACATGTTGTGCTATTTTTTTTATTCATGTGTGATAGTATTTTTGTGATGGGCATCCCTTGTTGCAACCATTGAGAGATTTATTGTATATCATGAGTGGATTTTTATTGAAGAATGTGATAAGGGTTGTTTACATGTTTATTGGATTGGAAAATTTTTTTAGGGTAATGCTTTCTTGTACTCATCTATGTAGCATTCCATTATTTCCATATCTTCCACTATTTTGTTTATCCCTTTCATTTCTTTTTCTTGCATACACACCATCATTACTTTTATTTCATGTTTCCCTTACATTCCTAATAAACCTTCAAAGATTGTGCATTCTTATGTATATAATAGTGGTGAAGAGTAGAAGAGAAGCAAGGATATGGTAGTGCATAAACCATGAATAGCTTGAGTGAACTCCACTATTACATGCTTATATGAGCGAGAGAAACCACCACTTACCTTGTGAGGCTTAGTCATTCTCAGTCTATTCATAATGGATTGAAGTTACCTTGTTTGTTAACCTATGTAAGATTTGAGTCCATGATTGCTTGAGTCTTTGAGAATTGACGATCCTAGGTAACTTTCTTTCATGATTTTGTATGTATGATTGGAATTGCTAGGGGAATGCATCTTTAGTCGCTTTATTAGTTTTGTTTATTTGTACGAGACGTGCAAGAATAAGTGTGGAGGAATTGATAACTCACATTTTTACATGATATTTGATATTCATTCCTCGATGTTTTGATCCACTTGTATGTGTAATTTGACATATTTATCATATTTTACGAATATGGATCATTTGAGAGTTTTAATGCAAATATATGCTAATTTGATGTCTTAAACACTAATTTGTTATATACTTTATTTTGTAGGACATTTAAGAGAAAATCGAGGAATGCACATTGAAAAAAATGGGAAGTTACTGTAGCAAAGTTACGGTACCAGGTTACTGTAGCACCGTGTTTTTTTTTCTCTAGAAAAAGACACAGCCTGGCCGTGCCAAAAGGCACGATCGTGTCGTGGACCCAGAATTTGCATTGGAGCATGTTTAAAAGCAAAAAAACGGACAAAACGACATCTCTTCTTCCCTTGAGCCCTAACATCCACCTCCACCTCCCTTCCATCCATTTTCCTCCTCGGATTCGAGGAGGAACTGCTTTATCGAGGAATTTTGGCGACGTTCTCTATCTCCACAGCTCATCCACCTTCTCCTTTGGATTCAAGGAGGAGTTCCGCCCCGATGACACTTCTTCGAGCTCAACCAGATCCGCGAGAGTTTGGAGCATTCATCAAGCTACTGGATTCAGGAGTTTGTGCCATCCCACATCCACCACTATTTGCGGAGTCTCGATCGAGCTTCGTTGGACTTAGTCGGAGGAACTTGTTTATACACTGGGCAAATCTTGGGTTGATTAGATCATTTATTTTCTTATTTATTTTACTTGAACATTAATTTTGTATGCATGTCAATTGTTGGGTTAATTGCCCCTTACATTTATGGTAATTTTGGGTTATGCACATTAGGTGTTTGGTTTAATTCTTGTTACAGTTTTTGTTCCTTTAATTACTGCAATTAACTTGTTTACTTTAATTTCTACATTGTTTTACTTATTGCATGTTTTAATTACTTGGATTGTTAGATTAGCATTTTAATTACGTTGCAATCGTAGGTTAGAACTCAAATCACAAACCCTCCCAGTTATATTTAGAAAACCCAAAGCAATAACGAAATGATCCTAAGAAAACTATTCTACCGATTGCATTCGTTGGGAGACGACCCGAGTCATCTCTATGCTACATTAGTGTAGAGCGGGTTCGGTTTAATTATAAATTTTGTTTTGTAATGGTACCACGATAAAAACCATTATAAAAAAATGGTGTCATTGTCGGGCAGTGTAATGGTGCTTGGTAGACTTACGATTGTTTACCCATTTTTTTGAAAAAAAAAATTAAAAATCCAAAAATTTTGTTTAGGGCTTCATTCTTTTATTCTCTTGTATATCCACGTATTTATCATGTATACTTCCTATGTCTTTTGATTTGTTTGTTAGTGTTTTAGGAAAGAACATGAAATTTCTTTAAACATGGATCCATATTATCAGCAGTTTAGAGATTTCAATGATCTTTATTATTCAGGCACTGGACAACAGGAGTATAATCAGCTTGAACATCAACAGTATCAGTACCAACTGCAATATCATCAGCCTATTTCTCAGTATCATCAGTCTTATCTTCAAGATAGGTATAATTAAAATTTTGGTACATCTTTTCATAATTTTGATTCAGATTTTAGGTATGGGCACACACCATAGTATGTTCTTGTGCAGCCTCAGTGCTATCCACCCCCACCATTTACCGATACTTACATGCCCAGTTGGGGAGATCAATCAAGTTCTAGTTATGGAAAAGCACATCAGGAAAAGGCTTAGAATTTTTTAGCTTATAAGTGTCCATTAGGATTTCAAGATGACACAGTGTGTGATGGACTATAACCATTCCAACAAGCTGAGTCAACTACCTAGGAGATATACCAAGACTACTGTGAAGAAACCCCTGCTCCCAGTCAAGCATATACAGAGGCACTAGAAAAGCTTTTACAGCTATGATCATTTCTACAACAACACCAGAAACAAATTAGTCGAGGTTACGAGAGCAGAACACTCGATAGCTAACTGGTCAGTCGGCTACAACCTTGGCAATCGACTGATGAGTAATGACAGTCGACTGCCTGTGTATCCGTTGGAGTTTTGCCAACGTGGATTAAGTCGTTGTGAGACAACGCTCACAGAATCAGTCGACTGGCGCCTTATGGCAGTCGACTGTTAGGCAGAAATCTAGCCCGATGCAGGTAATAAATGTAGCTCGAAGTGGAGGATTTCCTAATGATTTTCTTGGACGATTTGAAGGGGAATAGTTGGTGCTTCCCAATCCTTCAAGGCTAGTCCAAGGCGATCAACAAGCAAGCATCCAAAAGAGTTTTTGTAAAGTGTTCTTTACTTCTCTTATTGTATTTACTTTGTATTTTCTTGTTGTTTCTTTGTATTACTATAGTAATCATTGTACGAGGTTTCTCCTCCTCCGACTTGTTGTCGAGAAGGAGTGTTTACTATTTAGCGGTGTTGTGCATCGCTAGGGCTCGTTTGAGCTAACTCCGTGGAGTAGGAACCCTAAGGTTCCGAACCACGTTATATCAATGTGTTCTTGTGTGTTGTGTACTTGTATATTTTGTTATTGCTTTATTATCTTTATTTCCACTGCGCATAACAAGTTTTGTAGCAAGCACGAACGAATTCCGTCAAGTCAATGAAGACGCGCCATTCACCCCCCCTCTAGAGACATCTAATTCTTAACAAGTGGTATCAGAGTCCGGTGGCTCTAAGAAGAAGAAGACGCTCCGATACCCAACAAGAAGGTAGGGAGCAAAAGCGCTAGAGAAGATGGAGTTTGAAGAAAAATTGGGATGAGATATCAACACGCCGGTTCCATATGCGCTCTATGGACGAGAAAGCTTCAATCAATGGAAGGGCAAGGATTGAAGACTTCACGATGATGAAAGACATTGAAGATTTGTCTACCTTAATGGAAGGATTTGAATATCCGAGAGGGCTAAAGGGAGGTTTCCTAAAGATGAAGAAATGGACCGAGGAACAACTCTAAAGATTCGAGAAAAACAAGAAGGTAGTAAAATTTCTTGTTGATTTGATCCCTAATGATATTTTATGCAAGCTAGGGGATTACATGGATACAAAGGAGCTATGGATCAAATTGGCAAGATTCCATGAGGAGCCTCACTCGACACAAGAAGAAGAAGAGGATGAAGAAGAAAGCTCATCCTCACAAACAAGTGAGGATTCGGAAGATGAAGAGGAGTCAACATCCGGGTCGATAGAAGAATGTGAAGAATTGGGGGTTGAGAGGCTATCAACGTCCAAGGAAGAGGTGGAAGAAGACTCCACCTCTAGGATTGAGGGGGAGGAGAGATCACCAGAGCCGGAGCAAAATCAAGAAGTATCTTCAACCTCCGGAAGAAGTGAAGAATCAACTCCAGCGTCGGCCACCATTGACCTAGGTAACTCAAGCATTCCATTTAAAAATAAAATTCATATCATATGCTTTGAGTGTAGGAAAGTAGGACATTACAAGAGTAAATGTCCTAAAAGAGTCAAGAAAAGTCAACCAACACCAAAATCTCAAGAAAAGTCAAAGGATGTTGGTGCCCCAATTAGGAAGAGCAAGGACCACGTAGTGTGCTTCAAGTGCCAACAACCGGGGCATTATAGGAGTCAATGCCCTAGGGGGAGGAAGAGAGTCCAAGAAGGAGCATCACATGTAGGGGGAGCTTTAGAAGCAAACCCTAAGGCATATTTCAATAATGCACCTTCGAGTTTTAGTTATAAAAAGCATGCTTTCAATACTCTTGCAATTGTACATAATCATAAGGAGCATGCTAGAAATAATAGATTTTATTGCCTAGGGGCTAAACATGTCAATTTTAGGACTAAGGAGAAATTTGGGACTAATGTCCCTAAAATAATTTTATCTAAGAAAAGTATTAGGAAGATAGAAAACCATTTAGGCATTAACCCTAAGAAGGGTAGGCATATGCCTAGAGGAAATGGTAATGCCCAAAGGCTCAATCAAAAATCAAAGATTAGGAAATTAAAATTGGGGAATCAAGTCTTGAGGTCAAGACTTGAGAAATTAGAAAAGACCCTTAGGAAAATACAAGGGTCAAATAGTCAAAGCATAGGGTCAAAGAGTCAAAGCCTAGGGTTAAAGAGTCAAAGCCTAGGGTCTAGGAGGCAAGGTTCATCCAAAGGCAAAAAAGGTTTGTGTCACAAACCTAAGCCCAAGGAGACCTACCACAATGTTCCATTTGATTATGGAACTCAACCTAGGTCTATGAAGGTCATGGTTACTAGGGAGGTCATCCCTAAGGCTAACCATGGAGTGTGCCTAGTGTCTAAGGTTTCGAAGAAACCTAGGGAAGCCACTAAGAAGGTTATAAGGGGAGTCACTGTTAGTGTTATATGAGAGATGTACTAAGAAAATTGCCTTATGGTTGTACGATTTATTTGATAAATGAATATTCACTATTTGAGTATACATATTTTCAAGTATTTGATTGGATCTTGAACTCATTTACTGAATGTCCGCAATACAATTCACAGCATGAGAGAATTTATGATTGGATCACAACTAGTGAGTATCTCTACGTGTGTATTTGTGATGTATTGGAATTATCTGTAGTTAATAAATTGATGTATTCGGACACCATCAATTCTGTTGAGACTAGCACGAGTTATATTTTTTGGTTTATCCAAGCAGTTGTTCCTCACTAGCTGGAGACATTGGGATGTCTGGAGTTAATCGTGGATGCTAGTTATGGTAACTAGTTCATTGGAGTGACTAGCTATAAGACTTCATATGGTTCTCTACATATATGGATATATCAATGAAGTTCTTACTGCAGCTTAAGTGCGATTTTCCTTCGACTTGAGGTATTCAAGTCATCTTGGTCATGAAGACTTATGCTTTAACATCTTAAGCAAACATCTCTAAGGAGATGTGGACCCGAGATGATTGGGTATAAGTCGAAGTGGTCGAAGGTGTTTGAATAGCCTACAGAGGATTCACCACTCCTTGCGAGGAAATGTATACCCTATGGCCTCTCGTCGGATTGTTACTAAAGTCTTTGGCCAAAGCATTACATGTTTAGAGTATGGTACTCATGTATACATGTGCAGTAACTAGAATCCGTAGGACGAGGAAGTAATACTTGGGCTAGGTGTGATGTGGTCAGCCTAGTGAGGACTGACATATAGACCATATCCTGAACCAAGTGGGTATTAGATGAGTGAAGGGAACGGGGCATGATTTACTATAGCTGCTGAAAGATTTTAGAAGTTGTTCTGGGGTCAATCGTTGATTTTTTGGTTAATTGGAGATCATGATGTACTACTGGGTGCCACTCATGATCGTTCTATAATTAATGGTTAACTATAGATGGCCAACATAAACTGGGAACCTATTTGGTCACACGCACAACGAGTGTTATCCGAAGGATTTAAAATGAGTTTGGGAATAGGATTCTCAGATCGAGAGAGACATGGTTTGGTTGGACCAAATGAAGAGCAAGAATGAAATTGTTTCAGTAGCAACGGAAGTGTGGATGGGCCGAGTCTTATGAAGACATGATGGATGAACCAAATCGGTTTGGTTCTAATCCAATGGTGGAAAATAAACCAAAGGGGTTTGGTTTGTTTTAAACGAATGAACCGAAATTGGTTCGGTTCGTTTTAACTTAAAATAGACCAATGTGATTTGGTTTATTTTAACTTAAGTTATTGGAGCAGGTTAACGAATTTTGGTTATGAACCAATAACTGTTAAGAGAATATGTTATCTATAAAAACACGGCTTAAGGGGTTTTGTGAATCAATTGGTTCAAGGTTTTGGAAACCCTAGCCACCTCTCCTCTTACTCCTCTAGAGTTGCTGCCCAACAAGGTTGCCGCCCAACCTTGTTGTCGCTGCTGTCTTTGGCTGGACCACCCTAGCTGCCTCTGGTCTCCACCTGCCGTCGACCATCCTCCCTTGGCTTCGATGACCAAAGACCAGCCGACCATCTTCTTTGGCCAGCACCAACTCCTCCACCATAAGCTGCCCAGTTTTGGATAGCTTGTTGTCCCTTGCGTGGAGAGGTCATTTGGCCATTGTTTCATGCTTCGGCAGTGATCTACTTGTCAGGGGATTGGATCTCCGGCAATCCCCTTTGGTGGAGGATCAAGGTTTCGTCAATTGGTTGACGAAAATCATTTTCGAGAAGCGAGTTCGTGGAACTCAATTTTTGGATCGAAATTTGATTCGGATTGTGATCATCTCTCGATCACAATAACTTTGATTCGAGACTAGTATCTCATGAGAAGATGGGGCTCATGGCTTTGTGAAGCTATCCTGACAATACTCGACATGGATACAGATAGAGGCGAGACTTGCAAGTGTCGCTCGGTTGATGTCATTCCCACTTCACGTAATCCGTCAGGTATACCTAGAGTAGTTTTCCTTTATTGTAAAATTTGAAACGACGATTATTTCTACACTTGATGTATCCTTGCATGCAGTTGGTGTGTGTGTTGTAATAAGTTAGTTATTACTTGTTTTATTTGTTTCCGTTGTGCATGTTTACGAAACATGTTCGAACGCACACCCACATCTGTGTCGGGAAACCCAACAGTCACCCCTAGAGTTAACCTAGGTAAGACCCAAATGACCAAGACTTCTAAGCCTAAGAGGGTCATTAGGAGGGTATCTAGGGAAGTTATCCCTAAGGAATACCTAGTAAACCCAAGGAGCTCCAATAGGTTTTGGGTTCCTAGGAGTGTGATCGATTCACGCTAAATGGGTTAGGGTGTGTCAACCCTAAGTGGATGGGTAGTTAACCTAACCATGGTAGAGTTGACACTCTAGGACATTTTCAAGATTTTGGGATACCTTGAAAATAAGTTTTGATTATAATCCTAAAGGATTTTAGGATGTGCCAATATAACTCATGGAATTGAAAAATTAATCAAATTCGCACAATTAAGGTTTAGAAGTCATAGTGTGCCATTTTGAGTTTTTGGCACACTTGGGAGAAGAGTGATAATATGACAAATATGGATTTAACTCTATAAATGGCAACTAAAATTAAAATTTAGGTATTCTTATGTCTTATATTTTATTTTCCATGATTTGTTTTCCATATGTCATGTCATAACATCATATTTAATTTTAATCATGTTATATGTCATGATCATGCTTAGAGTTTATCTTTTATGTCATGTACGTTTAGATTAAATCATATGCCATGATATTATGATTATTGTCACTTGCTTTTATTTATACTATCATTTAGGCCATAATCATAATTCATGCATTTAAGTTAGTTAAAATTGATTTAAGAACTATGGCATGACTTGAAGTCCCATGTATAAGGGAATCAAGTAGTGTTGCCTTAGAAAATGCATGAGACTTTAGTTTAGGATGAACAAAACTCACATCTCACATCACATTGATATGTGTGTGTGTTGATACACCCTAGACACATGTGTGATGCTAGGAAATGAGTTAAGTTTAAGGTGCATAGTTTTTGCATCTAGATGAACACAAACTCATCATATATCATGGGTGGATCATGGGGAAAGCTAAGTGCAAGTCACGTGCATTGAGCCCTTTGATCATGATCCAATATAGGTTTTCAAAAACATTTTAAAATAATTTTAGAAAACCTTGGTGAAGTCTATCTTTTGATAGCAATCACCATTGATAGAGTTGATACAAAGTAGGGTCAAAACTTTGAACTTTTCAATAGTTTTGAACTTTGTGTCAATCTCATTATTTTATGGGTATTTTATTTTTCAAATATTTTTCACTCATATTGATTGACATAAGTATTATACATATAAAATTTCATAATTTTTTGTTTTATGTATAATTACTTATGATTTTCCAAAAACCATTTTCTGAATATGATTTCTGCATTTTGCAGATATCAGTCGACTGTCGCATGTGGGCAGTCGATTGGGTTGGGAATCGGTACGTCGCTAGAGGGGGGGGGGGGTGAATAGCGCATTCGTTGACGAAGATGAAAATCGATCACGTGCTTGCTACAATTATATTAGTACGCAGCGGAAATAGAAAATACAATACAAATACAAATACACAAGCACAAATATACCAAGATATAACGTGGTTCAGAACCTTAGGGTTCCTACTCCACGGATTAGGCTCGAATGAGCCCTGGTGATGCAACACCACCACTAATCACAAACCCTCCTTCTCGATGACACACAAGATGTGGAGAAACCTCTTACAATGATTACAATAGTAATACAAAACAAATACAAGCAAATACAATAAAATGCAAGTAAAGAAAACTTTATAAAGAACTTTAGATTGCTTGTTTGTTGATTGCTTGAACCAAGCTTGAAGACACTGATTTGCACAAGCAAATCGCCACGAAATTGCCCAAGAAATCGCTGCCAAATCCTCCTCATGAGCTACTTTTATACCCTGCATTCGGGTTGGATTCACGCCTAGTAGTCGACTGCCAATAATATGTTGGAACGTCGGTGGCCGATTAGAGGAGGGTGAATAGCCCTAATCGTCATATGCGGTGGAATTCGATCGCTCTTCATGTGCTCATCTACAATTCTTGTTAATGCATAGCGGAATGATAATAAAACAAATACACAACAAGAATACAAGCACACGACATAAAATATACATGGTTCAGAACCTTAGGGTTCCTACTCCATGGGTGAGCTCAAAGAGCTCGTAGAGATGCACACGACAATACTCAAACTCTTTCTGACAACACGTCGGAGGTGGAAAAATCTCGTACACGCAATTACACTAAGTAATACAATCAAATACAAATACAAGAAGAAATACAAGTAAAGAACACTTTACAAACTTTGCTTCGAACACTTGCTTGTTGCTTGCTTTGGATTTCTCTTGAAGGTCTGGAATGCAGCAACAATTCTCCTCCAAAATCTCTCAAAAAACTCTTGTTGAAATCCTCCCCAAGCTCCTCCTTTTATGCTTGTCTCAGCCTGATTTCTCATCAATCAGTCGACTACTCATCACCTCCAATCGACTACTCCTGTAGGCGTTGTCTCACAACGGCCGAATCCACATTAGCAAAAACCCAACGGATAACCATCAGTCGACTGATCCTACCCATCAGTCGATTGGTAACCCCATCAGTCGAGTGCTCGGTGCAATCACTCGAATGGAAAGTGTTCTGTGCCCGGAAACACCCTGATCAGTCGACTGATCTCCATCATCAGTCGACTGATGGTGTCTGTAGTCGACTACCCTCCCTCAGTAGTTGACTGTTCGGTCAGAACCTCGTCAGTCGAACACCGATCGAGTCCAATCGACCTAGAGCAGTCGACTGGTACCTATATCAGTCGACTGATATCAGGTAAAACCTCAAACACCAAGTTGTTTGAGCATCCGACCGTCGAGTAAACCCTCAAACACCATGTTTGAGCCTCCGACACTCAGTCTTAGCCACTTGGCCAAGTATACCTCATCCTCTCAAGGAGTTCCCCACCGAAGCTCTCTTCCCTCGGCCTACGTCCCTCGGATGCACCAAGTGCACGGCTTTGCAATGCCATCCTTCGCGTCTCTTGCCCTAGAAGTCTTCTTCCCTTGGGCCTCACTCCATTCGCTCCCTGTCTGACGTTCCCTCGAATGCACCAAATGCACGACTTTACAATGCCATCCTTCACCTACTCAAAAACCCCGAGCCTAGTGAACTTGCCAAGTCCTCAAGACTTCCCACACCAAGCCTCATGCTTGGATTTTCACCGCCAAGGCTACACACTTGGACTTACATGGCCAACCCATGTTGGACTTTCCAACACCAAGCCCTATGCTTGGATTTTCCCAACACCAAGCCCCATGCTTGGACTTTTCACCACCAAGGCTACACACTTAAATTTACGTGGCCAACCCATGTTGGACTCCCGATGACAATCCTATGTCATACGTTTTGTCTAACATCAAAATACAGTTAGAGTCAAACTCGAGTCCTAGGCCGAATGCACCAACAATCTCCCCCTTTTTGATGTTTGACAAAACCTCAAACTCAAGTCTACCAATTATCCCCAATTGGCAATTCTCACATCCCAATGAGAATTCCAACTATCCAAATTGGTAACTTCTCCCCCTTTTTGACATGCATCAAAAAGGTCCTCCCTAAGGGTATGAATGTCTCATATCCCAATGAGATGTTACAATCTCTCCCTTGGAGGAACAAACATGCCTACAATCTTTCTAGTGATAAGTCTCATATCACTTAAGAGAGACAATCTCCCAATTTTCCTCCAATGAGGAAAAATACACATCCATCTTCCCATGATGGATACCTCCCCCTAAAGGCTTGCTCCCCCTTGACCATTGCACTAACAATGTCCTTGGAGAGTCCCTAAGCCAATAGGAACATCTAAACAATCAAAATTAAGGCAAAGTTCAACAATGAACTCTCATCCACCTTAAAATTGATACTCACCCTAAACACTTCTCCTAATCCATATCCAATGGATTTCCACCCTTTCTAATGCTCTCTATAGCATGTCCTAGGGTTAGGGGACCAAAACATAGCTGAACATGGGCCTAAGAACCATGGTTTACCCGAAATCAACATTATCAGTTGATTCTCTCAGAGATCAGTCAACTCTTTCCCACATCAATCGACTGCCATCCATGGCAGCCGACTGATAACTGCAAAATGCAGTTTTTAGTTTTTCAAAAATGAATTTTTGAAATTCATAAGTGAATATACATACATTGAAAAATCATGAAATTTTGTACGTACATTACTTATCACAATCACTATGGATGAAAAATATTTGAAAATTATTTTACCAACAAAATAGTGAGATTGATACAAAGTTCAAAAGTTAAGAAAAGCTTCAATATTGAGCCCTCTTTGTATCACCTCATTCAATGGTGATTGCTATCAAAAGATAGACTTCACCAAGGTTTTTCAAAATATTTTTGAAATATTTTTAAAACCTTTAATTCCTTTTTCCTAAACATCTCACTTGTATCTAAATGTGTAAAACACATACAAGTCAAGTATTAGTGAGATGTGAGCTTTGTTCATTTAGGGTTTCATGCATATCTCTAGGCCACAATATTTGATTCCCTTCAAATTATGCCTTAGTCCTTAAATCCATTTTATTTATGCATGAATGATGATTATGGAATAATTGATAACATGAATAAGCATGTGCCAAAATCATGATGTCATGCCATATGAATGAAATCTAAGCATACATAACATATAAAGAATAACCCTAAAATGATCATGACATTTTATATAATAAAATGTAAATATGATGTCATGTCATGGCAAGACAACCAAAGAATGACAATTATAAAATACTAAGGTATAGAATACCTAAGTGTTAAGCCCAAATTGTCATTTCTAGGATTAAGTCCATTTTTGCCTTAATGCCAATTATCCCCCTAGTGTGCTAAAAACCCAAAATGGCACACCATTACTCCTAAGACCTAATTTTGCCAATTTAATCATTTTTCATCTTCTCAAACCACATTGGCACATTCTAATGTGTCAACTCTACCATGGCTAGGTTAACTACCCATCCACTTAGGGTTGACACACCCTAACCCATCTAGCGTGAATCGATCATGCTCCTAGAAACCCAATACCTATTGGAGCTCCTTGGGTTAACAAGGTATTCACTAAGGATAACTTCCCTAGATACCTTCCTAATGACCCTTTTTGGTTTTGACACCTTAGTCAAATGGGTCTTTCCTAGGTCAACTTTAGAGGTAACTCCCCCTTTGACCTTCTTAGTGGCTACCTTAGCTTTTCTTGAATCCTTAGCCACTAAACATACACCATGGCTAATCTTAGGGATAACTTTCCTATTAGCCTTGATTTTTCTAGACCTAGAAATAGTTCCATAATTGAATGGAACATTATGATAGGACTTAGGTTTGTGACCCAAACCTTTCTTGCCCTTAGACATTTCTTGTTTCCTAGGTACTAGATTTTGACCATTTGACCTCTTAAATGAATTTGTTATAATTGCTAGGGTCTTCTCAAGTTTCTCAAGCCTTGACCTCAAGGCTCGGTTCTCTAACTCTAATTTTCCCAATTTTGAATTTTCATTAATCTTTTGGGAATTGTTTCTTTTCTTAGGCATATGCCTAGATTTCTTGGGGTTAATGCCCAAGTTCTCTTATATTCTCCTTATAGACTCCCTAGGTAGGATTGGTCTAGAGTGATGATGTCTAGGTTTGTCCTTAGGTAAGCTAACATGCTTGGCACCTAAACAAAAATATTTATTTCTACTAGCATGCTTTTCATTAATAATAGCAAGTGAACTAAAGTAATTAGCATGCTTTTTTGTCCTAGAAATTGAAGGTGCATTAACTAAATTTACCTTAGGGTTAGCTTTAGAAGCTCCCCCTACATGTGATACACCTTCTTGCCCTTTCTTCCTCCCCTAGGGCATTGGCTTCGGTAGTGTCCTCTTTGGTTGCATTTAAAGCACACAATGTGCTCTTTGCTCTTTCTAGCGAGGACTCCGGCATCCTTTGACTTTTGGTTGACTTTTGGTGCCGGTGCCTTTTCCTTAGCCAATTTTGGGCACTTACTTTTGTAATGCCCTTTCTCCCTACATTCAAAGCAAATTATGTGAGCTTTATTATTAATTACATTGCTTGAGTTACCTAGGGTTGTGGAAGCCTCTTGATCACTTCTTCCAGAGGTAGATGCTTCATCTTGACCTTGCTCCGAAATGGAAGGCCTTTCCTCCCCCTCAATGCTAGAGGTGGAGGTTTCCACCAAGTCATCTACATCTTCGAATGTAGATGGAGATTCTTCAACATCCTCGGATCCGGATGTTGATGGGCATTCTTCCTCGGCTTCCTCCTCTACTTATGCTGGTTCGGGATGTTCATTGAAATTGATCACCTTATACCATAGGTCTTTTGCATCCCTATATTCATCTAGCCTAGACCAAATGTTGTTAGGAATCAAATCACTTAGCATTTTTATTACCTCGAGATTTGTCTTGAAATCCTTCATTTGATCCTTGGTCCATCTTGATTTTTCTATTGGCTTGTTTTCCTTGTCCCTAGGCACTACAAAACCATTTTCAATAATTAACATTGAAATCAAAATTGGTTTCGATATATACCTCAATCCTTTTCATCCACCAAGAAAAGTCTCCATCGAATTTCGGTGGATGGATGTTGTAGCCGGCCATCTTATCGTGCTTGTGTTGGCAGTTAGTCCTTGAAAAGCTCCTCGCTATGATACCACTTGTTGGAACGTCGGTGGCCGACTAGAGGGGGGTGAATAGCCCTAATCGTCGTATGTGGTGGAATTCGATCGCTCTTCTCGTGCTCATCTACAATTCTTGTTAATGCATAGTGGAATGATAATAAAACAAATACACAACAAGAATACAAGCACACGACACAAGATATATGTGGTTCGGAACCTTAGGGTTCCTACTCCACGGGTGAGCTAAATGAGCTCGTAGAGATGCACACGACAATACTCAAACTCCTTCTCGATAAGACATCGGAGGTGGAGAAACCTCGTACAAGCAATTACACTAAGTAATACAAGAAAATACAAATACAAGAAGAAATACAAGTAAAGAACACTTTACAAACTTTGCTTTGAACACTTGCTTGTTACTTGCTTTGGATTACTCTTGAAGGTCTAGAATGCAGTAACAATTCCCCTCCAAAATCTCCCCAAAAACTCTTGTTGAAATCCTCCCCAAGCTCCTCCTTTTATGCTTGTCTCAAGCTGATTTCTCGCCGATCAGGCGACTGCTAATGACCTCCAGTCGACTGCTCCTGTAGCCGTTGTCTCACAACGGCCGAATCCACATTGACAAAAACCCAACGAATAACCATCAGTCGACTGATCCTACCCATCAGTAGACTGGTAACCCCATCAGTTGAGCACTCGGTGCAATCACTCGACTGGAAAGTATTCTATGCCTGAAAACACCCCGATTAGTCGACTTATCTCCATCATCAGTCGACTGATGGTGTCGACAATCGACTGCCCTCCCTCGACAGTCGACTGTTCGGCCAAAACCTGGTCAGTCGAACACCGGTTGAGTCCAATCGACCTAGAGCAGTCGACTAGTACCTATACCAGTCGACTGATGTCGGGTAAAACCTCAAACACCAAGTTGTTTGAGCATCCGACCGTCGAATAAACCCTCAAACACCATGTTAGAGCCTCCGACACTCAGTCTTAGCCACTTGGCCAAGTCCACCTCATCCTCTCATGGAGTTCCCCACCGAAGCTCTCTTCCCTCGGCCTACGTCCCTCGGATGCACCAAGCGCACGACTTCGCAATGCCATCCTTCACGTCTCTTGTCCTAGAAGTCTTCTTCCCTTGGGCCTCACTCCATTTGCTCCACATATGGTGTTCCCTCAGATGCACCAAGCGCACGACTTCGCAATGCCATCCTTCATCGACTCAAGGACCCCGAGCCTAGTGAACTTGCCAAGTCCTCAAGACTTCCCACACCAAGCCTCATGCTTGAATTTTCACCACCAAGGCTACACACTTGGACTTACATGGCCAACCCATGTTGGACTTTCCAACAACAAGTCCTATGCTTGGATTTTCCCAACACCAAGCCCCATGCTTGGACTTTTCACCACCAAGGTTATGTAGGGGATCCTTGGAAGCTAGAGGGGGGTGAATAGCTTGTTATCATTGCTCAATGGAAATCGTTCACGTTTGTTTACAATTTTCGTTAGCGCAGCGGAAATAAAACAAATAACAATAACGAAATACTACAAACACAATTCACAACACAAGCATATAATGTGGTTCAGAATCGAACGGTTCATACTCCACTGATCGGGCTCTAAAAGCCCTAGCAATTCAAACACACACTACTAATCACAATAACTCCTTCTCGACACAAGTAGAAGGTAAAGAAACCTCATCCAAATGATCTTACAACAACAATAAATAAATGCAAGCAATATACAATACAAATATGAAAGACAAGTAAAGAAAACTTCACAAAACTTTGCTTTTGATTGCTTGAATGTTTGGTTTCTTGACTTGCACTTGGAGACTTGATTTGCAGCAATAAATCGTCCCAAAAGCTCTAAAGAACCGGTTGATTTTTCCTCCTCCATGAGCCCCATTTAAAGCTTATGCCTGGGCTGGAAAACGCTAATCAGTCGATTGATGACACTGTTGTTGTGAGACAACGGTGTAATCCACGTAGGAAAAAATCCAACGGCTAGTTGATCAGTCGACTGATTATGACTATCAGTCGACTGAACAAGCCATCACTCAACTGCTGACTGCAGTGGTCGAATGAGACTCTATTATGTGCCCCAAAACCCGAGCATCAGTCGACTACTCGGCCAATCAGTCGACTTCCCTCTTCTGGCAGTCGACTACTAAGGCACTTCCCACAATGAAACCCTAGTTGATTGATACCAGTCGACTGCCACATTGCACCAGTCGACTGGCGCACCTCAACCATGAGGTTTTAACCCAAGTATGGTGCCCCCATACTTGCTAGACCACCCTTAGCCTAGACCTAAGCTTTCTAGCCACCTCCGTCAGCCTCACACCTCTCGGATCCCTCCAAGTCATCCATGACATATTCATCCATTGCGCTAGCCTTCAGGTGCTTCCATCGGCTATGTCATCCTAACGGTGTCTACACCGCCAAGGCACATTGGACTTACGCTGCCAAGACTCTGCTTGGAGTTTACGCCACCAACCATTGGACTTATGCTGCCAAGACTCCCGCTTGGACTTTACGCCGCCAATATCAAACCCCTTGGACTTCTCAAATGCCAAGACTCAAGCTTGGACTTTCCTTTGCCAACCAATGTTGGACTTTTCATGCCAAGACCCATGCTTGGACTTTTCCTTGCCAAGACCCATGCTTGGAATTTACGTGTCATGTACTCAAGACTTGGACTTTCCATGACATGGTCAACTCCAGTCAACCATCAAAATCCCCTCGAGTTAAACTCGAGTCCGGTTAATCATAACCTGGGTTGATTGTTCCAACAATCTCCCAAAGATATTATTAGACATCAATGTCAACTTACTGTGTCAAACATCAAAACAACACTCGAGTCAAACTCGAGTCCGGTCAATCGTGACCTGGGCCGATTGCACCAACAATCTCCCCCTTTTTGATGTTTGACAAAAACACTTACCTTTGAGTTAGAACACTAACCCAAATTCTCTTATCAATTTCCCAAATTGGTAATCTTACCTTTCTCCCCCTTTTTTACATACATTAACAAGGTTCACCCAAGAGGGTCAATGTCTCATATCCAATGAGATCTTACAATCTCCCCCTTGGTCTAAAAATACCTAGGATGCCTACCATCTCCCTAGTGATAAGTCTCATACACTCAAGAGAGGCAATCTTATTCACTCTCCCAATTTCCAAATTGGGTACCTCAAAATCCCATTTCTCCTCTTCATGAGGAAGAGTAACATCCATCATCCCTTGATGGATACCTCCCCCTAAAGGCTTGCTCCCCCTTGACCATTGCACCAACAATGTCCTTGGGAAGTCCCTAAGCCAATAGGAACTTTAAATCATCAAAAGTAAGGCCTAAAGCTGAACATTGAACTTTTCTTCACCTTAAAATTGATACAAACCCTAAAATACTCTCCTAATCCATATCCAATGGATTTACCCGATAAGCTGCGCGAGCAGTTCTACGAGGCACTCGCGGGTGGTTTTTCGAGGCATTTTTCGCGAGCGGTTTGATCAGGCGGTGCCACCGTGCGCCAGGCGATTTGCGGGGCAATTTTTTCGCAGGCGGTTTGCCAGCGATTTTTCCGTCGAGCGATTTCCGCCAGTAATTCTTTGCAGTAGCTGCCGCCCATCAGTCGACTACCAAACAGAGGCAGTCGACTGATAACTGAATACTCAGTTTTTCAGTTATCAGAAACAAGCTTTGAAAAATCATAACTAATTATACATAGCTTGAAAAATCATGAAATTTCATATGTATAATACTCATAACACATACAATCGGTGAAAAATATTTTACCCATTAAAAAAGAAGATTGATACAAAGTACAAAACAATTGAAATTTTCAATATTTTGGCCCTACTTTGTATCAACTTCATCAATGGTGATTTCTATCAAAAGATAGACTTCACCAATATTTTCTAAAGTGATTTTAAATTGTTTTTGAAAACTTATTTTGAACCATGGACTCTTGGCTATATATATGTACATGACTTGTACATTAGCATTCCTCATGATTCATATTGATGATAGAGATAAGTTTAAGTTCATCTAGATGCACTACTTATGCACCTTGAACTTAACTTATTTTCCTAACATATCACATTTTATATAAGGTGTATACATACACATACATGTCTATTTAGATGTGAGACGTGGAGTTAGGATTATTATAGCCTCATGCATTTTCTAGGCAACTTTACTTGATTCCCTTATAAATGGGACTCCAAGTCATGCCATTGTCCTTAAATCAATTTTAACAAAAATAAATGCATGAATGATCATGGCATAAATAATAACATAAGTAAACATGGCACATGATCATGATGTCATGACATATGATATAATCTAGAAACACATGACATTAAACATAACCCTAAGCATGATCATGACATTTTAAATAATTTAAAAATAGATATGATGTCATGGCATGTTATATGGAAAACAAAGCATGACAAATAAAATATATGTAACGCCCACCCTTATCTGCTCTCAGGGCGGTGCTACTTTTTTTTTTTTTCATAACCTATATGGTTCATTTCACAATCTAAATACTTAAACATGTTATCATGGCATAAACCTTCTTTTATACATGCATCACATATCATATTCATAATTAGCATGTTAACATATCTTATCTCATTTCATAACATGCATAACATTAAGATCCATTCATGGGTTCTAACATATCAAACTTTCTTAAGTAATTGACAGTAACATACTAAGCAACATCCAACATGGTACTAATAAATCACAAGTCTTATAAGCGGGAGCAATGTCTTAAGTTGTTCATTGAGCATATAAATATGAGCAGATAGTAATAGGGTCTTTTTCCACCATGCCACTATCACACACACTTGGCCCATCCTGCTACTTCCTCTAGTTCGTGTTTCCTTTATCTGCAGTATATGGACAACATAAACTATAAGCATATAGCTTAGTAAGATTCTTGCCTACTCACAAAAGCCACAAACTTAATCAAACAATTAGCAACATGAGCATACCAGCATAAATAGTATGAGTATTTCATAACAACACTAATCATCAACATACCAACGTAATAAAACATAAGCATGACATAAAATTTACATAAGCATGCTAAGCATAATTAAATCTAAGCAGGGCATAATTTAAACATAAGCATTCAGGACATCATCAAATCCTAAACATACATAAAGGACATAATCATAAGCATTCTTAAACTTGAACATAAGCATTCATCATATCATAAAATCCTAAACATACATAAAGGACATAATCATAAGTATTCTTAAACTTGATCATAAGCATTCATCATATCATAAAATCCTAAACATACATAAAGGACATAATCATAAGCATTCTTAAACTTGAACATAAGCATTCATCATATCATAAAATCCTAAACATACATAAAGGACATAATCATAAGCATTCTTAAACTTGATCATAAGCATTCTTAATTTCATACAAGTCCTTTCTTTTCAAAACATATACATATAGGTACTTCAACATAATCATAACTTGCATGGGGGGCCCCAGGCTAAGTACCACATAAAGCGCGTTCCCTAATAGGCTGGGGTAGCGAGCCACCAGACCTACTAGAGCAAGACCTCTTACGTCTTACCAGGGCAAGACCTCTTACGTCTTCTTATGTCCCTTGGATTTGATTAACGACCACCTAACGGGTCGGGTACTTAACCTCTTACAAAGTAAAATACTTAATTTTCTTTCCTTTCTTTCTTGTCATATCATAAAGAATGCTCTTAATCCCCCACCAAAAAGGGAAGCATCTCCGTCTTATCTTATCATAAGGAGAGCTCTTAATCCCTACTTGAAAGGGAAGCATCTCCATCTTATCTTATCATAGGGAGAGCTCTTAATCCCTACTTGAAAGGGAAGCATCTCCATCTTATCTTATCATAAGGAGAGCTCTTAATCCCTACTTGAAAGGGAAGCATCTCTTAGACATGTCATAACATATATGCATTCATAACGTGAGAGTACCCTAAAGGGGTCTTAAAGCATAATCATGTTCATCACATAAGCATATTTCATGGCATATAAAATCATCAACTTGTTCATCACATAGGCATACTTCATGGCATATTAAAAACATAATCATATTCATCACATAGGCATAATTCATGACATATGAAAATCATAAACATATTCATCACATAGGCATAATTCATGGCATATTAAAAACATAAACATATTCATCACATAGGCATAATTCATGACATATGAAAATCATAAACATATTCATCACATAGGCATAATTCATGGCATATTAAAAACATAAACATATTCATCACATAGGCATAATTCATGACATATGAAAATCATAAACATATTCATCACATAGGCATAATTCATGGCATATTAAAAATCATAAACATATTCATCACATAGGCATAATTCATGGCATATTAAAAACATAAACATATTCATCACATAGGCATAATTCATGACATATGAAAATCATAAACATATTCATCACATAGGCATACAACATATCCTAATTTCCTAAGGGGTGTTTTCATGCCACCCTAGCCCTACAACCATTGTTGGCTGAAACTTGTAGGGTACCAATTTCTTTATTTTTGTTACATAAACTCCTACATGAAGGCACACAACATAATATAACTTCATAAGGGGTGTTTTCATGAAACCCTAACCCTTAAAACCAATGTTGGCCGAAACATGTAGGGTACCAATTTCTTTATTTTTGTTTCATAAACTCCTACATGAAGGCACACAACATAATATAACTTCATAAGGGGTGTTTTCATGAAACCCTAACCCTAAAAACCAATGTTGGCCGAAACATGTAGGGGCAATAAGCTTGGATTTTTTTCACCTAAAAATTCCTACATGAAGCATACAATCTATAAAAATATCCTTAGAATCATTTTCATGCAACCCTAGCCCCAAAAACCTTGGTTGGCCGAAACATGTAGGGGCTATAAGCTTGGATTTTTGGTCACCTAAAAATTCCTACATGAAGCATACAACCTATAAAAATATCCTTAGAATCATTTTCATGCAACCCTAGCCCCAAAAACCTTGGTTGGCCGAAACATGTAGGGGCTATAAGCTTCATATTCTTTCATGTATCTACAAAAACAAATATACTGCAGGTGAGGGAATCTTACTTCCTTCGCTTTGCTCTGAGGGGGAAGATGACCTAAGGAAACAAAAACCTAGCCTTCTCCTTGCTTGAATGGGGTTCGGCCAAAGGATGAAGAGGGAGCTCTAGAATTCGGTGAGGAAGAAGAAGAGGAGGAGAAATGAAGTTTGGATAGCTCATGCCCCCTCATTCCCCCTATTTATTCATTTGAAGAGCTCCTTGATCTCCCTTACACTTAACCATAATTTCCCCTATTCCTCTAATGATTTAATCCTATTGGGCTTCTGGTTTGTGGGTGCATCTATAGGGCTTGACTATCTCTAGAGGTTTGGGGTTCAATTCCTAGGCCTTACATCCTTTTTGGCTCATTTTCTTTTATTTTTGAAAGAGCCCACATAAAG
This sequence comes from Wurfbainia villosa, assembly GCA_025175895.1. Lineage (NCBI taxonomy): Eukaryota > Viridiplantae > Streptophyta > Magnoliopsida > Zingiberales > Zingiberaceae > Wurfbainia > Wurfbainia villosa. The sequence goes on along the minus strand of CM045989.1, from coordinate 119,584,904 downwards.
CCCATTATAATCATAAAAAAATAATTATAAAATTTCTAGAGCTTGGGATGAAAAGGGAGGAAAGGGAAATGGGGAATTTGGCCAAGGATGAGGAAGAAGGAGAATGAAGAAGGAAAGTGGGATTTTACTTCCTCTCTTTTCTTAATTCTCCTCTTTAATACCTAGGGAATGAACACTCTCTATCCTTTCATGGGAGGGTATGAACCAACTCCTCATCTTCCCATCTATATTCTTTGTATATTCTTTATATATCTTATCCATAAATCATCCTATGGTCTTGTACATTCTTTATATATCTTATCCATAAATTATCTTAGGGTCTAGTGGTGTCAAGGCTACCTCCCTATTAGGAGGTTCATGGTTCAAATCCTACCTATAACCATCGTTTATTTTATTTTATTCTAAACCTTTTATGGCCTTAAAACCTATATAATTACTTGGCATAGTTTAGAATTTTACGGGCATTACAATCCTTCATACCACCTAAAAGTTTCGTCCTCGAAACTTAGAACAATTCCGGATACTTTTATTTCATGTCATCCTCGCGTTCCTAAGTTGCTTCTTCAAACTTTTGATTTTGCCATATGACTTTCACTAAGGGTACTTCTTTGGTTCTCTATTTCTTGATTTCTCGATCTATTATCTGAATAGATCGACTTTCATAACTTAAATATTCTTGAACTTGTACCGTTTGTGGCTCGATCACATGGTCTTACGGACTCTATGCAATCTGATCACCTCCTCAACATACAACTGAGCTAGTTGTTCCATTGAGTACGATACTTGATTGCCAGAATTCACATTTGGAGAATTTTGCATACAGCTGCTTTTTTTGAAGAATCTGCAACACCGTATTCAGGTGTTCGGCGTGCTCTTCTTGGGTTCTCGATTATATCAGTATATCGTCGATGAAGACAATCACAAATTTGTCGAGAGATGCCGAGAAGACCTGATTCATCAGATCCATAAACCTCGCAGGTGCATTCGTCACTCCGAAAGGCGTAACTATAAACTCATAATGTCCGTATCTTGTTCGGAAAGCCATCTTCGGTCAGGTTTATCTAGGATTTCGAATCCTGGGGGTTGGCTAGCGTACACCTCTTCTTTAATAAGTCCATTTAAAAATGCTGACTTGACATCCATTTGACATAACTTAAATCCTCGATGTGCAGCGTAGGCTAACAACATTCAGTTGGATTCTAGTCTAGCTACAGGGGCATAGGTTTCATCGTAATCTAATCCTTCGACTTGACTAAAACCCTTGGCGACTAACCTTGCTTTATTTCTAACTACTGGTTTCCTCGCTGGTTCATTAAAGCATTTATTACTTGTTGTTGTTCTGTGACTTGACGTTGTAGCTCGGTAACCACATGCATCAAATCTGGTGGGGGTGCTGATTCCTTCCCTCTATTACTACGTCTCCCATCCATGTTATCTAAGTGATAAATAAATAATTAAGGTATTATTATAATTTCTACTCATATACATGCATCTAAACATTTCCTTATCATGAACAAGGTAAGGTATCCTTTCTAGTTGTATTTCTAGGTTAGAAGCATGTTTCCATCATATAAAGCATGGTAAGGTATCATTACTATCTAAGTCACAAGTGTGATTCCATTCTACTAAAACATGATGAGGTATTATTTCTATCTAAGTCACAAGTGTGATTCCATTCTACTAAAACATGATGAGGTATTATTTCTATCTAAGTCACAAGTGTGATTCCATTCTACTAAAACATGATGAGGTATTATTTCTATCTAAGTCACAAGTGTAGTTCCATTCTACTAAAACATGACGAGGTATTGTTTCTATCTAAGTCACAAGTGTGATTCCATTCTACTAAAACATGATGAGGTATTATTTCTACCTAAATCACAAGTGTGATTCCATTCTACTAAAACATGATGAGGTATTATTTCTATCTAAATCACAAGTGTGATTCCATTCTACTAAAACATGATGAGGTATTATTTCTATCTAAATAGAAGACATTCTTCATTATAAAAGGAACTTAGGTATGCATAAAGTTACTTACTTGGAAATAGCAGGATGGAGGCTTGATGTGTGATAGTGGAAAGGTGAACCCCGCTCTGATACCAACCTGTAACGCCCGCCCTTATCTGCTCTCAGGGCGGCGCTACTTTTTTTTTTTCATAACCTATATGGTTCATTTCACAATCTACATACTTAAACATGTTATCATGGCATAAACCTTCTTTTATACATGCATCACATATCATATTCATAATTAGCATGTTAACATATCTTATCTCATTTCATAACATGCATAACATTAAGATCCATTCATGGGTTCTAACATATCAAACTTTCTTAAGTAATTGACAGTAACATACTAAGCAACATCCAACATGGTACTAATAAATCACAAGTCTTATAAGCGGAAGCAATGTCTTAAGTTGTTCATTGAGCATATAAATATGAGCAGATAGTAATAGGGTCTTTTTCCACCATGCCACTATCACACACACTTGGCCCCTCCTGCTACTTCCTCTAGTTCGTGTTTCCTTTATCTGCAGTATATGGACAACATAAACTATAAGCATATAGCTTAGTAAGATTCTTGCCTACTCACAAAAGCCACAAACTTCATCAAACAATTAGCAACATGAGCATACCAGCATAAATAGCATGAGTATTTCATAACAACACTAATCATCAACATACCAACGTAATAAAACATAAGCATGGCATAAAATTTACATAAGCATGCTAGGCATAATTAAATCTAAGCAGGGCATAATTTAAACATAAGCATTCAGGACATCATCAAATCCTAAACATACATAAAGGACATAATCATAAGCATTCTTAAACTTGAACATAAGCATTCATCATATCATAAAATCCTAAACATACATAAAGGACATAATCATAAGCATTCTTAAACTTGATCATAAGCATTCATCATATCATAAAATCCTAAACATACATAAAGGACATAATCATAAGCATTCTTAAACTTGAACATAAGCATTCATCATATCATAAAATCCTAAACATACATAAAGGACATAATCATAAGCATTCTTAAACTTGATCATAAGCATTCTTAATTTCATACAAGTCCTTTCTTTTCGAAACATATACATATAGGTACTTCAACATAATCATAACTTGCATGGGGGGCCCCAGGCTAAGTACCACATAAAGCGCGTTCCCTAATAGGCTGGGGTAGCGAGCCACCAGACCTACTAGAGCAAGACCTCTTACGTCTTACCAGGGCAAGACCTCTTAAGTCTTCTTATGTCCCTTGGATTTGATTAACGACCACCTAACGGGTCGGGTACTTAACCTCTGACAAAGTAAAATACTTAATTTTCTTTCCTTTCTTTCTTGTCATATCATAAAGAATGCTCTTAATCCCCCACCAAAAAAGGGAAGCATCTCCGTCTTATCTTATCATAAGGAGAGCTCTTAATCCCTACTTGAAAGGGAAGCATCTCCATCTTATCTTATCATAGGGAGAGCTCTTAATCCCTACTTGAAAGGGAAGCATCTCCATCTTATCTTATCATAAGGAGAGCTCTTAATCCCTACTTGAAAGGGAAGCATCTCCATCTTATCTTATCATAAGGAGAGCTCTTAATGCCTACTTGAAAGGGAAGCATCTCTTAGACATGTCATAACATATATGCATTCATAATGTGAGAGTACCCTAAAGGGGTCTTAAAGCATAATCATGTTCATCACATAAGCATATTTCATGGCATATAAAATCATCAACTTGTTCATCACATAGACATACTTCATGGCATATTAAAAACATAATCATATTCATCACATAGGCATAATTCATGACATATGAAAATCATAAACATATTCATCACATAGGCATAATTCATGGCATATTAAAAACATAAACATATTCATCACATAGGCATAATTCATGACATATGAAAATCATAAACATATTCATCACATAGGCATAATTCATGGCATATTAAAAACATAAACATATTCATCACATAGGCATAATTCATGACATATGAAAATCATAAACATATTCATCACATAGGCATAATTCATGGCATATTAAAAATCATAAACATATTCATCACATAGGCATAATTCATGGCATATTAAAAACATAAACATATTCATCACATAGGCATAATTCATGACATATGAAAATCATAAACATATTCATCACATAGGCATACAACATATCCTAATTTCCTAAGGGGTGTTTTCATGCCACCCTAGCCCTACAACCATTGTTGGCCGAAACTTGTAGGGTACCAATTTCTTTATTTTTGTTACCTAAACTCCTACATGAAGGCACACAACATAATATAACTTCATAAGGGGTGTTTTCATGAAACCCTAACCCTAAAAACCAATGTTGGCCGAAACATGTAGGGTACCAATTTCTTTATTTTTGTTACATAAACTCCTACATGAAGGCACACAACATAATATAACTTCATAAGGGGTGTTTTCATGAAACCCTAACCCTAAAAACCAATGTTGGCCGAAACATGTAGGGGCAATAAGCTTGGATTTTTATCACCTAAAAATTCCTACATGAAGCATACAATCTATAAAAATATCCTTAGAATCATTTTCATGCAACCCTAGCCCCAAAAACCTTGGTTGGCCGAAACATGTAGGGGCTATAAGCTTGGATTTTTGGTCACCTAAAAATTCCTACATGAAGCATACAACCTATAAAAATATCCTTAGAATCATTTTCATGCAACCCTAGCCCCAAAAACCTTGGTTGGCCGAAACATGTAGGGGCTATAAGCTTCATATTCTTTCATGTATCTACAAAAACAAATATACTGCAGGTGAGGGAATCTTACTTCCTTCACTTTGCTCTGAGGGGGAAGATGACCTAAGGAAACAAAAACCTAGCCTTCTCCTTGCTTGAATGGGGGTCGGCCAAAGGATGAAGAGGGAGCTCTAGAATTCGGTGAGGAAGAAGAAGAGGAGGAGAAATGAAGTTTGGATAACTCATGCCCCCACATTCCCCCTATTTATTCATTTGAAGAGCCCCTTGATCTCCCTTACACTTAACAATAATTTCCCCTATTCCTCTAATGATATAATCCTATTGGGCTTTTGGTTAGTGGGTGCATCTATAGGGCTTGACTATCTCTAGAAGTTTGGGGTTCAATTCCTAGGCCTTGTATCCTTTTTGGCTCATTTTCTTTTATTTTTGAAAGAGCCCACATAAAGCCCATTATAATCATAAAAAAATAATTATAAAATTTCTAGAGCTTGGGATGAAAAGGGAGGAAAGGGAAATGGGGAATTCGGCCAAGGATGAGGAAGAAGGAGAATGAAGAAGGAAAGTGGGATTTTACTTCCTCTCTTTTCTTAATTCTCCTCTTTAATACCTAGGGAATGAACACTCTCCATCCTTTCATGGGAGGGGATGAACCAACTCCTCATCTTCCCATCTATATTCTTTGTATATTCTTTATATATCTTATCCATGAATCATCCTATGGTCTTGTATATTCTTTATATATCTTATCCATAAATTATCCTAGGGTCTAGTGGTGTCAAGGCTACCTCCCTATTAGGAGGTTCATGGTTCAAATCCTACCTATAACCATCGTTTATTTTATTTTATTCTAAACCTTTTATGGCCTTAAAACCTATATAATTACTTGGCATAGTTTAGAATTTTACGGGCGTTACAATATATAGGTATAATAATACCTAAATTTTAATATTAATTTCCATTTGATATAATTAATTATATTTTTCCATATTACCAAAATTTCTCAAAATGTGCCAAAAACCCAAAATGGCACACTATGACGTTTAAACCTAAATTGTGCCAATTTAATTGATTTTTCATAATTCCAAGAATGTATTGGAACATTCTAAAATATTTTAGGATCAAAGATCAAACCTATTTCCAAGGTATCCATAACCTTGAAAATAACCTAAAGTGCCACCTTTATCATGGTTAGGTTAACTACCCTTCCATTTAAAGTTGGCACACCCTAAACCTATTTAGCATGAATCGATCACGCTCTTAGGAACCCAAACCCTATTTGAGCTCCTAGGATTTACTAGGTATTCCTTAGGGATAACCTCCCTAGATACCTTCCTAATGACCCTTCTAGGCTTGTTAGCCTTGGTCATTGTGGTCTTACCTAGGTTGACTCTAGGGGTACTCCCCTTGCAACCTTCTTAGTGGCCACCCTAGGTTTCCTTGAAACCCTAGCCACTAGGCACATACCTTGGTCAACTCTAGGGATGACTTCCCTATTGACCTTTGTCTTCCTAGACCTAGTTTGTGTTCCAAAATCAAATGGAACATTATGATAAGCCACCTTAGGCTTAGGTTTATGACCCAAACCCTTCTTTCCCTTAGTTGACTTTTGTCTCTTAGGCCCTAGGTGTTGACTCTTGGTCCTAGACTCTTGACTTTGACCATTTGACCCTTTAACTTGATTTTGCATAATCCTAAGGGTCTTTTCCAATTTCTCAAGCCTTAATCTCAAGGCTTTATTTTCTAATTCTAATTGCCCAATTTTTGAATTTTGATTTGGTCTTTGGGCATGGGACTTCCTAGGCATATGTCTAGTCCATTTAGGGTTGAGATCTAGGTGTTCTCCTATTTTCCTAATAGACTCCCTAGGTAAACCTTTTCTAGGGACATTAGTCTCAAATTTCTCCTTTGAAATATTAACATTTTTAGCACCTAAACAAATATATCTATTATTTCTAGCATGCTTTTCATGAGAGATAGCAAGAGAATTAAAAGCATGCTTTTGACATTTAGCTAAAGAAGGAGCATTACAATATACCTAAGGGTTTGCCTTAGAGGCTCCCCCTACTTGTGAAGCTCCCCTTTGAGTCTTCTTCTCCCCCTTTGTGCATTGATTCTGGTAGTGTCCCGATTGCCGACATTTGAATCAAATCACTTGCTTCTTGCTTTTAATTGTTGGGGCACCGACATCCTTTGATTTTTCTTGAGGTTTTGGTGCCGGAGGAGTCTTCTTGACTTTCTTTGGGAACTTACTCTTATAGTGCCCAAATTCCCTACACTCAAAACACATAATATTATTTTTATTTTAAATTATGGTGTTAGAGTTACATAAGTCAATGGAGGCTGGAATCGGATTTTGAGCTTCTTCATCTTGACCGGATGTCGAAGCTTCTTCTTAGTGTTGCTCCGGTGATCTAATATCCTTCCCCTCAATCCTAGAGGTGGAGGTCTCCTCCAATTCTAATTCCTCTTCCTCCTTGGATGTTGATGGTCTCTCAACCTCCAAGTCCTCACTTTCTTGTGAGGATGATGTTCATGCCTCTTCGGTCCCTTCCTCTTGGACCGGTGATGGACTTTCATGGAGCTTTGCCACTTGACTCCATAGCTCCTTGGCATCTATATAATTACCTAATATACACAAGATATTTTTAGGTATTAAATCAATCAAAAATTTTATTACCTTATTATTTTTCTCGAAGGCTTGGACTTGCTCTTCGGTCCATCTCTTCTTCTTGAGGAATCCACCTTTTGGTCCTCTCGGATACTCAAATCCATCCATCAAAATGGACCATTCTTCGAAGTCCCTCATCATCAGGAAGTCCTCAATTCTCCCCTTCCATTGTCTAAACCCCTCTTGTCCATAGAAGGTATATGGTAAAGGGGTGTTGATATCCCATCCTAGTTGTTCTTGAACTTCCATCTTCACCCTCTAGCGTGCTCCCTTAGTTGTTAAACTTCAAGAGCGGCCTCGCACTGATACCACTTGTAGGGGATCCTTGGAAGCTAGAGAGGGGGGGAGTAAATAGCTTGTTATCGTTGCTCGATGGAAATCGTTCATGTTTGTCTACAATTTTCGTTAGCGCAGCGGAAATAAAACAAATAACAATAACGAAATACGACAAACACAATTCACAACACAAGCATATAACGTGGTTCGGAACCGAACGGTTCATACTCCACGGATCGAGCTCTAAAAGCCCTAGCAATGCAAATACACACTACTAATCACAATAACTCCTCGACACAAGTCGGAGGTGGAGAAACATCGTACAAATGATCTTACAACAACAAGAAATAAATACAAGCAATATACAATACAAATATGAAAGACAAGTAAAGAAAACTTTACAACACTTTGCTTTTGATTGCTTGAATGCTTGGTTGCTTGACTTGCACTTGTAGACTTGATTTGTAGCAACAAATCGCCCCAAAAACTCTCAAGAACCTGTTGCTTTATCCTCCTCCACGAGCACCATTTAAAGCTTCTGCTTGGGCTGGAAAATGTCGTTCAGTCGACTGCTCAGGACCATCAGTCGACTGATGACACTGTTGCTGTGAGACAACGGTGTAATCCACGCTAGAAAAATCCAACGGCTAGTTGATCAGTCGACTGATTATGCCCATTAGTCGACTGATCAAGCCATCACTCGACTACTGACCACAGCGGTCGAGTGAGACTCCATTCTGTGCCCTAAAACCCGAGCATCAGTCGACTGATCACAAGATCAGTCGATTGCTCAGCCAATCAGTCGACTGCCCTCCTCTGGCAGTCGACTGCTAAGGCACTTCCTGCAGTCAAACCCTAGTTGACTCATACCAGTCGACTGTCACATGGCACCAATCGACTGGCACACCTCAACCTTGAGGTTTTAACCCAAGTATAGTGCCCCCATACTTGCTAGACCACCCTTTGCCTAGACCTAAGCCTTCTAGCCACCTCCGTCAGTCTCACGCCTCTCGGATCCCTCCAAGTCATCCATGACTTGTTCATCCATTGCGCTAGCCTTAAGGTGCTTCCATCGGCTATGTCATGCTAATGGTGTCTACATCGCCAAGGCACATTGGACTTACGCTGCCAAGACTCTGCTTGGACTTTACGCCACCAACCATTGGACTTATGCTGCCAAGACTCTCGCATGAACTTTACACTGCCAATATCAAACCCCTTGGACTTCTCAAATGCCAAGACTCAAGCTTGGACTTTCCCATGCCAACCCATGTTGAACATTCCATGCCAAGACCCATGCTTGGACTTTTCCTTGCCAAGACCCATGCTTGGACTTTACGTTCCAAGTACTCAAGACTTGGACTTTCCATGACATGGTCAACTCCAGTCAACCATCAAATCCCCTTGAGTCAAACTCAAGTCCGGTTAATCATAACCCGGGTCGATTGTTCCAACAATCTCCCAAAGATATTATTAGACATCAATGTCAACTTACTGTGTCAAACATCAAAACATCACTCGAGTCAAACTCGAGTCTGGTCAATCGTGACCTGGGCCGATTGCACCAACAATCTCCCCCTTTTTGATGTTTGACAAAAACACTTACCTTTGAGTTAGAACACTAACCCAAATTCTCTTACCAATTTCACAAATTGGTAATCTTACCTTTCTCTCCCTTTTTGACATACATCAAAAAGGTTCACCCAAGGAGGTCAATGTCTCATATCCAATGAGATCTTACAATCTCTCCCTTGGTCCAAAAATACCTAGGATGCCTAACATCTTCCTAGTGATAAGTCTCATATCACTCAAGAGAGGCAATCTTATTCACTCTCCCAATTTCCAAATTGGGTACCTTAAAATCCCATTTCTCCTCTTCATGAGGAAGAGTAACATCCATCATCCCTTGATGGATACCTCCCCCTAAAGGCTTGCTCCCCCTTGACCATTGCATCAACAATGTCCTTGGTAAGTCCCTAAGCCAATAGGAACTTTAAATCATCAAAATTAAGGCCTAAAGCTCAACATTGAACTTTTCTTCAACTTAAAATTGATACAAACCCTAAACAACTCTCCTAATCCATATCCAATGAATTTTCACGATCGGGTGATAAGCTGCGCCCGAGCGATTCTGCGGAGCACTTCCGCTGGGTGGTTTTTCGCCGAGCATTTTCCGAGCGATTTACGCGGTGTAGTGCCGCCGTGCGCCAGAGAGCCAGGGCGGTTTTGTCAGGGTGGTTTTGCCGCCAGGGTAGTTTTGCTAGGACAGTTTTTGCCTTCAGGGCGATTTCTTCCAGGCGATTGTCACGAGGCATTCCGCCCATCGATCGGCCGCGCCAAGCGGTGGTAGTCGGTCGATAATCAAAACTTAGTTTTTCAATTATCAGAAATAGACTTTGAAAAATCATAACTAATTATATATAGCTTGAAAAATCACGAAATTTCATATGTATATTACTCATAACACATACAATCGGTGAAAAATATTGGAAAAATATTTTACCCATTAAAATAGGAGATTGATACAAAGTTCTAAACAATTGAAATTTTCAATTTTTTGGCCCTACTTTGTATCAACTTCATCAATGGTGAATGTTATCAAAAGATAGACTTCACCAATGTTTTCTAAAGTGATTTTAAAATGTTTTTGAAAACCTATTTTGAACCATGGACTCTTGGCTATATGTACATGACTTGTACATTAGCATTCCTCATGATTCATATTGATGATAGATATAAGTTTAAGTTCATCTAGATGCACTACCTATGCACCTTGAACTTAACTTATTTTCCTAACATCTCACATTTTATCTAAGGTGTATACATACAAATACATGTCTATTTAGATGTGAGATGTGGAGTTAGGATTATTATAGCCTCATGCATTTTCTAGGCAACCCTACTTGATTCCCTTATAAATGGGACTCCAAGTCATGCCATTGTCTTTAAATCAATTTTAACCAAAATAAATGCATGAATGATCATGGCATAAATAATAGCAAAAGTAAACATGGCCAATGATCATGATGTCATGACATATGATATAATCTAGAAACACATGACATTAAACCAAACCCTAAGCATGATCATGACATTTTAAATAATTTAAAAATAGATATGATGCCATGGCATGTTATATGGAAAACAAAGCATGACAAATAAAATATATAGGTATAATAATACCTAAATTTCAATATTAATTTCCATTTGATATAATTAAGTATATTTTGCCATATTACCTAAATTTCCCAAAATGTGCCAAAAACCCAAAATGGCACACTATGACCTCTAAACCTAAATTGTGCCAATTTAATTGATTTTTTATAATTCCAAAAATGTATTGACACATCCTAAAATCTTTTAGGATCAAAGATCAAACCTATTTCCAAGGTATCCAAAACCTTGAAAATAACCTAAAGTGCCACCTTTATCATGGTTAGGTTAACTACCCTTCCATTTAAAGTTGGCACACCCTAAACCTATTTAGCATGAATCGATCACGCTCTTAGGAACCAAAACCCTATTTGAGCTCCTAGGGTTTACTAGGTATTCCTTAGGGATAACCTCCCTAGATACCTTCCTAATGACCCTTCTAGGCTTGTTAGCCTTGGTCATTGTGGTCTTACCTAGGTTGACTCTAGGGGTACTCCCCTTGCAACCTTCTTAGTGGCCACCCTAGGTTTCCTTGAAACCCTAGCCACTAGGCACATACCTTGGTCAACTCTAGGGATGACTTCCCTATTGACCTTTGTCTTCCTAGACCTAGTTTGTGTTCCATAATCAAATGGAACATTATGATAAGCCACCTTAGGCTTAGGTTTGTGACCCAAACCCATCTTGCCCTTAGTTGACTTTTGTCTCTTAGGCCCTAAGTGTTGACTCTTGGTCCTAGACTCTTGACTTTGACCATTTGATCCTTTAACTTGATTTTGCATAATCCTATGGGTCTTTTCCAATTTCTCAAGCCTTAATCTTAAGGCTTGATTTTCTAATTATAATTGCCCAATTTTTGAATTTTGATTTGGTCTTTGGGCATGAGACTTCCTAGGCATATGTCTAGTCCATTTAGGGTTGAGATCTAGGTGTTGTCCTATTTTCCTAATAGACTCCCTAGGCAAAACTTTTCTAGGGACATTAGTCCCAAATTTCTCCTTCTTTGAAAAATTAACATTTTTAGCACATAAACAAATATATCTATTATTTCTAGCATGCTTTTCATGAGAGATAGCAAGAGAATTAAAGCATGCTTTTGACTTTTAGCTAAATAAGGAGCATTACAATATACCTTAGGGTTTGCCTTAGAGGCTCCCCCTACTTGTGAAGTTCCCCTTTGAGTCTTCTTCTCCCCCTTTGGGCATTGATTCCGGTAGTGTCCCGATTGCCGGCATTTGAAGCAAATAACTTGCTTCTTGCTTTTAATTGTCGGGGCACCGACATCCTTTGATTTTTCTTGAGGTTTTGGTGCCGGAGGAGTCTTCTTGACTTTCTTTGGGCACTTACTCTTATAGTGCCCAAATTTCCTACACTCAAAACACATAATATTATTTTTTATTTTGAATTACGGTGTTTGAGTTACCTAAGTCAATGGAAGTCGGAATCAGATTTTGAGCTTCTTCATCTTGACCGGATGTCGAAGCTTCTTCTTGGTGTTGCTCCGGTGATCTAATCTCCTCCCCCTCAATCCTAGAGGTGGAGGTCTCCTCCAATTCTACTTCCTCTTCCTCCTTGGATGTTGATGGTCTCTCAACCTCTAAGTCCTCACTTTCTTGTGAGGGTGATGTGCTTGCCTCTTCGGTCCCTTCCTCTTGGACCGGTGATGGACTTTCATGGAGCTTTGCCACTTGGCTCTATAGCTCCTTGGCATCTATATAATTACCTAATATACACAAGATATTGTTAGGTATTAAATCAATCAAAAATTTTATTACCTTATTATTTTTCTCGAAGGCTTGGACTTGCTCTTTGGTCCATCTCTTCTTCTCGAGAAATCCACCTTTTGGTCCTCTCGGATACTCAAATCCATCCATCAAAATGGATCATTCTTCGAAGTCCCTCATCATCACGAAGTCCTCAATTTTCGCCTTCCATTGTCTAAACCCCTATTGTCCATAGAAGGTATATGGGATAGGGGTGTTGATATCCCATCCTAGTTGTTCTTGAACTTCCATCTTCACCCAATAGCGTGCTCCCTTAGTTGTTAAACTTCAAGAGCGGCCTCGCTCTAAAACCACTTCTAGGGGATCCTTGGAAGCTAGAGGAGGGGGGGGGTGAATAGCTTGTTTTCATTGCTCGATGGAAATCGTTCGCGTTTGTCTATAATTTTCATTAGTGCAGCAAAAATAAAACAAATAGCAATAACAAAATATGAAAAACACAATTCACAACACAAGCATATAACGTGGTTTGGAACTGAACGGTTCCTACTCCACGGATCGGGCTCTAGAAGCCCTAGCAATGCAAACAAGCACTACTAATCACAATAACTCCTTCTCGATACAAGTCGGAGGTGAAGAAATCTAGTACAAATGATCTTACAACAGCAAGAAATAAATACAAGCAATATACAATACAAATATGAAAGATAAGTAAAGAAAACCTTACAACACTTTGCTTTTGATTGCTTGAATGCTTGGTTACTTGACTTGCACTTGGAGATCTGATTTGCAACAGCAAATTGCCCCAAAAGCTCTCAAGAACCGGTTGCTTTTTCCTCCTCCACGAGCACCATTTAAATCTTTTGCCTGGGTTAGAAAACGCCGATCAGTTGACTGCTCCGGACCATCAGTCGACTGATGACACTATATCTGTGAGACAACAGTGTAATCCACGCTGGAAAAAATCCAACGACTAGTTGATCAGTCGACTGATTATGACCATCAGTTGACTGATCAAGTCATCACTCGACTACTGACCATAGCGGTCGAGTGAGACTCCATTCTGTGCCCCAAAACTCGAGCATCAGTCGACTACCCTCCTCTGGCAGTCGACTGCTAAGGCACTTCCCGCAGTCAAACCCTAGTTGACTCATACCAATCGACTGCCACATGACACCAATCGACTGGCACACCTCAACCATGAGGTTTTAACCCAAGTATGGTGCCCCTATACTTTCTAGATCACTCTTAGCCTAGACCTAAGCCTTATAGCCACCTCCGTCAGCCTCACGCCTCTCGGATCCCTCCAAGTCATCCATGACTCGTTCATCCATTGCACTAGCCTTCAGGTACTTCCATCGGCTATGTCATGCTAACGGTGTCTACACTGCCAAGGCACATTAGACTTACGCTGCCAAGACTTCGCTTGGACTTTATGCCGCCAATCATTGGACGTATGCTGCCAAGACTCCCGCTTAGACTTTACGCCGCCAATATCAAACCCCTTGGACTTCTCAAATGCCAAGACTCAAGCTTGGACTTTCCCTTGCCAACCCATGTTGGACTTTCCATGCCAAGACCCATGCTTGGACATTTCCTTGCCAAGACCCATGCTTGGACTTTACGTGGCAAGTACTCAAGACTTTGACTTTCCATGACATGGTCAACTCTAGCCAACTATCAAAATCCCCTCGAGTCAAACTCGAGTCCGGTTAATCATAACCCAGTTCGATTGTTCCAACAATCTCCCAAAGATATTATTAGACATCAATGTCAAACATCAATGTCAACTTACTGTGTCAAACATCAAAACATCACTCGAGTCAAACTCGAGTCCGATCAATCGAGACCTGGGTTGATTGCACCAACAGGCTACACACTTGGATTTATGTGGCCAACCCATGTTGGACTCCCCATGACAATCCCATGTCATACATTTTGTCTAACATCAAAATACAGTTCGAGTCAAACTCGAGTCCTTGGCCGATTGCACCAACACAGTACCATTGTCTCACAATGGACTTAATCCACATCGACATTCAAGCCAACGGATACACTGACAGTCGATTGCCGAGCCGTAGTCGATTGACCAGTTGGCTACTGAGTGTTCTGCTCTCGTAACCTCGACCAGTAGTCGACTGCCCAATGCTGAAAGTCTACTGCCTAGGCTTTTTGCCATAGTCGAACCCCAGTCGACTCACAACAGTCGACTGGTCATAATCTCAGTCGACTACCAAGAGTGAACTAGGTTGCCAAGTGTCAAAACACTTGACCAATCGACTAGTTCAAAGCCCCAGTCGACTAATAACCTCAACCATGAGGTTTAATTCTAAGTATGATGTCATCATACTTGCTAGACCACCATTATCCTAGACCTAAGCCTTCTAGCCACCTCTGTCTGCCTCATGCCTATCGGATCTCTCCAAGTCATCCATGACTTGTTCATCCATACGCTAGCCTTCAGGTGCCTCCATCGACTATTATCATGTTAAGCTAGTTTACACCACCAAGGCACATTTGGGTTAGGCTGCTAAGACTACTGCTTGGACTTTACTCTGCCAACCATTGGACTTATGCTATCAAGACTCCCGCTTAGACTATACGCCGCCAATATCAACCCTTGGACTTTCCTTGCCAACCCATGTTGGACTTTCCAATTGCCAAGACTCAAGCTTGGACTTTCCCTTGCAAGACCCATGCTTGGACTTTCCATGCCAACCCATGTTGGACTTTCCCATTGTCAAGTGTCCCACTTGGACTTTCCATGCCAAGTACCCATGAATTTGATTTTCCATGCCAAGTAGACAAGACTTGGACTTTCCATTGCCAAGTATCCCACTTGGACTTCTCCATCATGGTCAACCCCAAGTCAACCATCTAGTCAACCAATTGTCAAACAATGGTCAACTTATTATCAAACGTCAAAACACTAACATCAACCACTACTCGAGTCAAACTCGAGTCTGGTCAATTATGACCTAGGCCGATTACACCAATAATCTCCCCCTTTTTGATTTTTGACAAAAACCAACATCTTTGAGTTAGAACACTAACTCAATCCAATCATCCCAATTGTCCAAATTGGGAATCTCCACATCAATTCTCCTCCTTTTTGACATATATCAAAAAGGTTCTCCCCAAGGGTGTCAATGTCTCATATCCCAATGAGATCTTACAATCTCCCCCTTAATCCAAAACATCCAGGATGCTTTCACTCTTCCTAGTGTTAAGTCTCATATCACTAAAGAGAGACAATCCTCACACTCTCCTAATTTTCCCAATTGGGCATCTCACATTCCTATTTCTCCAAAATTCTCCCCCTCGTGAGGAAGAATATATCCATCATTCCATGATGGATAATCTCCCCCTAAAGGCTTGCTCCCCCTTGACCATTGCACTAACAATGTCCTTGGAGAGTCCCTAAGCCAATATGAACAATAAACCATCAAAATTAATGCTAAAAGTTTAACCTTAAACTTTCACACACCTTAAAATTTGATACACACTCAACCAACTCTCCTAATCGATATCCAATGGATTTCCATCCTTTCCAATGCTTTCTAAAGCATATCCTAGGGTTAAGAATAGTTAGGGTAGCCTAACATAACTGAAATCAGGCTAAACAAACCTTGTTTACCCAAAATCATCCATGGAAGTCGATTCTATAAGCCAGCAGTCGACTGTCCATGATGCCAGTCGATTTCCATAAGTGACAGTCGACTGATTTCTGTAAATGTAGAAATCAGAATTCAAAAACCGAAATTGATAAATACAAAAGTAAAAATATATATTTTGAAAAATCTTGAAAATTCATACGTACATTACTTAAGTCAATCATAATGGGTGAAAAATATTGGAAAAATAAAATACCCATAAAATAATGAGATTGACACAAGGTTCAAAACTATTAAAAAATTTAATGTTTTGGCCCTACTTTGTATCAACTCTATCAATGGTCATTGCTATCAAAAGATAGTCTTCACCAAGGTTTTCTAGAATAATTTTAAAATATTTTTGAAAACCTATATTGGATCATGATCAATGGGCTCAATGCACATGACTTGCACATTGACTTTCCCCATAATCCACCCATGATATATGATGAGTTTGAGTTCATCTAGATGCAAAAACTATGCACCTTGAATTTAACTTATTTCCTAGCATCTCACATGTGTCTAGGGTGTTTGAAAACACACACATGTCCATTTTATGTGAGATGTGGGTCTTGTTCATCCTAATCTAAGGCCTCATGCATTTTCTAAGGCAACACTACTTGATTCCCTTATACATTGGACTTTAAGTCATATCATAGTCCTTACATCAATTTTAATCAAACCTAAATGCATAAATGATGATTATGGCATATAATGATAGCATAAATAAACATGTGCCAAAATCATGATGTCATGACATAAAAATGAACCTAAGCACTCATGACATAAAACTAAACCCTAGAAATTAATCATGACATTTTATATGATTTAAATGAATATGATGTCATGACATGGTATATGGCAATCAAGGCATGACAAATAAGATGTAAGGCATAAGAATACCTAAATTTTAATATTTGTTGTCATTTGTTAGGATTAGGTTTATTTTTCCATATTACCACTTATCCCCCAAGTGTGCCAAAAACCCAAAATGGCAATTTGATTAATTTATCAAACTTCTCAAAATATATTGGCACATCCTAAAATCCTTTAGGATTATGATCAAAACTTATTTCCAAGGTACCCATAACCATGAAAATGACCTAAAGTGCCACCTTTACCAAGGTTAGGTTAACTACCTATCCATTTAAAGTTGGCACAACCTAACCCATTTAACGTGAATCGATCACGCTCCTAGGAACCCAATACCTATTTGAGCTCCTTGGGTTAATTAGGTATTCCTTAGGGATGACTTCCCTAAATACCCTCCTAACGACCCTCCTAGGCTTGGTAGCCTTGGTCATTGTGGTCTTGCCTAGGTTAACTTTAAGGGTGACTCCCTTGTAACCTTCTTAGTGGCCTCCCTAGGTTTCTTCGAAACCTTAGCCACTAGGCACCTACCATGGTCAACTCTAGGGATGACTTCCCTTGTGACCTTGATTTTTCTAGACTTAGTACTGGTTCCATAATTGAATGGAATGTTATGATAGGTAGGCTTATCTACCTTGGACCTAAGCTCGTGGCTCAAGCCTCTCTTGCCCATAGATGAGCCTTCCCTCCTAGACTCTAGGTTTTGGCAATTTGACCCTTTAATTTGATTTTGCATCTTTTCAAGGGTCTTCTCCATTTTCTCAAGTTTTGACCTCAACACTTGATTCTCTAACTCCAATTTTTCTATTTTTGTGGGCCCATTATTTTTTTAATCAATTTTGCCCTTCCTAGGTATGTGTCTAGATTTCTTTGGATTAAAGCCTAGACAATCTTTTATTTTCTTAATTCTTGCCTTAGGTAGGATTGTTTTAGGGAAATTAGTCCTAAATTTCTCCTTGGTTCTAAAATTACATGATTTTGCACCTAGGCAATAAAATCTATTTCAAGCATGCTTTTGTTCATGAGCAATAGCAATAAAATTCCTAGCATGCTTTTGCCTATTTATTAAAGAAGGAACATAATTAAAGGATACCTTAGGGTTTGCCTTAGCTCCCCCTACATGTAATGCTCCTTCTTGTCCCTTGGTTATCTTCCTCCTAGGGCATTGGCCCCCTATAATACCCTTTTTGATTGCATTTGAAGCACACCACGTGCTCCTTGTTTTATGTGTTGAGGCACCAGGTTCCTTGGCCTTTGGCACACCTTGTGCTATTTTCTTGACCTTTTTCGAACACTTTCTCTTATAGTGTCCGGCTTCCCTACACTCGAAGAATATAATATGGATTTTATTTTTAATTGAAATGCTCGAGTTACCTAGGGTGTGTTGGATCGATTTGAAATGCTAGAGGGGGGTGAATAGCGTTAGTGAAAACTTTTCTTTTTCGACGATTAAAACCAAGTACGCAGCGGAAAACAAAAGATAAACACAAGAAAGACACAAAGCTTTTTACTTGGTTCACAGCCCACCGGCTGCTAATCCAAGGCCCTGCGATCCTTGATCGCTTCCGAAGGGCAATCACTAAAAGTCTCTTCCTCATTGGAGGTAAGAGACAAGACGATTACAATGATTATAAGGCCGGTAACAATCTTACCGGTCCTTATACAAATTAAGTATAGAAATATAATAATACCGACAATTAATTAGAAGATGACGCACGATCGGAGTAGCGTTGTAGAGAGCACGAGCACTTGAGAGATTCTTGAATTTAGGTTTGACTCCTCCCCTCCTTTTATAGATTTGCACCTTGGAATTTGTCTCGATCCAGATCCAAAACTCGTGGATCTTATCTTGAGGTGGCAGCTTATCTTATCTTGAGGTGGCGGCTTATCTTATCTTGAGGTGGTGGCTTATCTTATCCTGAGGTGGTGGCATCAATCTCTATCTCTTTGACCTTGTGCACTGGGCTGATTCGTCTACATCAGTCGACTGATCCTCTTAGCAGTCGACTGTTGACATCTCCAGTTGACTACTGCACTTGAGAATTCCTGCAATACAAGATTAGCATAATAGATGCATAATGCCATGCAGTGTGACAGTCCTTTGACTGTCTGATCTCGACTTCGGCATTCCTCCGGAAGCCTTAGTCGGATCGACGCCTAAGATTGTCCTCTAACCGAGGACGCGTCCTTACCACCGCTCCACACACGGAGCTTACCTTTGGTCCTCTTGACTTGTCGCTTAGCTTTCGGTCACCACCGAGGTTCCTCGACTCCCCGAGGTTTTCCTGGTGTCGTCTGACCACCACGATTTCTCAACTTGAGATTATCCGGATGTTGCTCGACCTTTGGCTTAGCTTAAACACTTCCTGCACACTTAGCATATCACATGAGATAATAAAATAGTTTAACTTTGAATCTTTGCCATCATCAAAATCAAGGTTCGATTTTCTAGTGCCCCTGCACCAACAGGGTGGTGGTGGAATTTTGATCTTGTGCTTGGCTCCCGGAGGTAGAAGCTTCCTCTTGATCCAACATGGAAGGTGATCTCTCCTCCCCCTCAAACCTAAAGGTGGAGGCTTCTTCCACCTCTTCAACCTCTTCTCTATCAGATGTTGATGGCCTCTCAACCTCCGAATCTTCACTTCCTTGTGAGGATGAACTCTCCTCTTTGGGCTCCCTTTCTACTTGAGCCATGGATGGTTCTTCATGGAGCTTGGCCAATCTATCCCATAGCTCATTGGCATCTTGAAATTCACCTAACCTAGATAAATATCGTTAGGTATTGAATTTAATATTAATTGTATTACCTTATCATTTCTTTCGAAATCTTGGACTTGCTCTTTGGTCCATCTTTTCTTCTTGAGGTATCCACCTTTTGGACCTCTTGGAATTTCAAACCCCTTCACTAGGATCATCCAATCCTCAAAGTCCATCATGAAGAAGTTCTCCATTTGTGCCCTCCATTGCTCAAACCCTTCTTGTTCATAGAAGGTATATGAAATTGGGGTGTTGATGTCCCATCCCAATTTCTCTTGAAACTCCATCTTCTTCCCTCTAGCATGCTCCCTTGGTTGTTAAACCTTGAAGAGCCACTGAGCTCTGATACCACTTGTTGGGAATCGATACGTCGCTAGAGGGGGTGAATAGTGTGTTCGTTGATGAAGATGGAAATCGATTGCGTTCTTGCTACAATTATATTAGTACGCAGGCGAAATAGAAAACACAATACAAATACAAATATACAAATGCACTAAGATATAACGTGGTTCGGAACCTTAGGGTTCCTACTCCACGGGTTGGGCTTGAATAAGCCCTAGCGATGCAACACCACCACTAATCACAAACTCTCCTTCTTGGTGACACACCGGAGGTGAAGAAACCTCTTACAATAATTACAACAGTAATACAAAACAAATACAAGAAATATAATAGAATGCAAGTAATGAAAACTTTACGAAGAGCTTCGGAATGCTTGCTTGTTGATTGCTTGAACCGAGCTTGAAGACCCTGATTTGCACCATCAAATCGCCTCAAAATCGCCCAAGAAATCACTGCTAAATCCTCCTCCATGAGCTACTTTTATAACCTGCATTCGGGCTGGATTCGTGCCTACCAATCAACTACCATAAGGTCCCAGTCGACTGCAAATAATACCGTTGTCTCACAATGGACTTAATCTACGTCGACATTCAAGCCAATGGATACACTGACAGTCGACTACCATTACCCATCAGTCGAATGCCGAGGCCATAGCTGACTGACTAGTCAGTTACCAAGCATTCTGCTCCCGTAACCTCGACCAGCAGCCGACTGCTCAAGCCATCAGTAGACTGCCTAGGCTTTTTACCGCATTCAAACCCCAGTCGACTCATAGAAGTCGACTGGTCATAATCTCAGTCGACTGTCAAGAGTCAACTCGGCTGACAAGTGTCAAAACACTTGACCAATCGACTCGTCCAAAGCCCTAGTCGACTAATAACCTCAACCATGAGGTTTAACCCCAAGTATGATGCCCTCATACTTGCTAGACCACCCTTAGCCTAGACTTAAGCCTTCTAACCACCTCTGTCAGCCTCACGCCTATCAGATCCCTCCAAGTCATCCATGACTTGTTCATCCATACACTAGCCTTTAGGTGCTTCCTGTAAGATCCTTGAATGGCAAGAGGGGGGGGGGGGTGAATAGCCTCTTTTCATTTTCTACAAAAAGATTAGTGGAAACACAACAAATACAATAATAATAGAAACGAAAATGCAATGCTAACGTGGAAGCTTTTACGTGATTCGGAGATAACGCTTCTACTCCACGGCGATCCTTATGGTGGATTAACCCAAATCAATCTTCACTAATAAGCTTTCTCTTTTACAAAACCTCCTCTTCTTACAAAAGATGACAATGAAGATTTGAGAGGAGGAAAGAAATTAACACACTTAGAAAGCTTGGAAAACTTGTGGGAGCTTAGGAGAATGATCAGAATATAAGCATTAGGCTCTTCTTGCTCCCCTTGGCCTCTTTTTATAGGAAAGAGCCTCTTTTTCCTATTGGAGGTCTATCAGTCGACTGATGACTTACATCAGTCGACTGCCATCGATTCTAATGGCTTCTGAATAGCCGGATTCACGGGATTTGTCAAATGCCGCCATCGCTAACGGAAGACTATCACCGATCACAATAATAGCGATCGATCGACATCGCTTCAGTGCCACGCTGGCCGATCACGGGCCTTTCGCTCGTGGCGCTTGACTACTAGCTTGTATGCGTAGGGTCCGAGTCGACTCAGGATAACCCCTGATTGTCCAACCTCTAATGTCGCATTTTAAAGGCCGACACCATGTTCCGATCACACCCCAAGTATGACTAATTCATACTTGAAAACATACCCTAAGCCTAGACTTAACCTTCTAGCTTTTCCATCAGCCTTGCGCCTCCAGGATTTCTCTGAGTCCACGACTCCATCCATGCGCTTGCCTTCAAAAGCTCCCTTCAGTTTCGTCATGCTTTGGGTTTCTTCTTTGCCAAAGTACGCTTGGACTTTACGCTGCCAAGACTACATGCTTGGACTTATGCCGCCAAGACTTTCCTTTGGTCTTTCCTTGCCAAGGACTGTTTGGACTTTACGCCACTAAGACAACATGCTTGGACTTACGTCGCCAAGACCTTTCCTTTGACTTCTCTTTGCCAAGATCACACTTGGACTTGTCTTTTACCAAGTCTTCATACTTGGATTTTCCTGTCACTTAAACATGTTCACAATTAGATCACAAAGCATTGCCTAACTTAGATGATTATCCAAACATCAAAATATATAAATGCTTAGGGCATTGTTGCACCAACAATCTCCCCCTTTTTGATGTTTGGTAATCATTTAAGTTAGGTCTTTAACATATGCACATAAACATATTTCAATATGAATTCTAACTTAAATATCCCTTCTCCCCCTTTGACATACAACAAAAAGAGAAGAGTTCATCCAATAAGTTCAGGAAAGAATTATAATTGACACATCTCGAACTAAGGTATAAAATTGATATGAAGCTCCCCCTTAATCCAAGACATGATTCATGATGTGGAAATAATATGTGAAGCAAATCATAAACAATAGAATAGGCAAATATGTCCTAGCTTTGCACCAACAATTATACAATTAAGGGATGTAGCTCCCCCTAAACCAGTGCATCAAGAAAATCCTTCTTTCCATACAAATTATCATGTATATACTGTGGGAATCATAGTGTGAAGATATAATGTCCAAAATTGGACCTTTTAACCGATGAAAAACCGTTTTCGATTCCAAAATAGTATCACCGGTTCGATCAAGTCAGTAATCTCAACTATCGTTATAGCAATGATCGCCAATAACGGCAATGATCGATATCGACAATTTCAAATCAATTTTTCAAATAAGGTTTAAAAGCGCGTAGAAAATTCCATGGATGTCCAAAAATCATGAAACTCATCAAACACATTATATTTGACTAATATAACATATGAAAAATATTAGACGAAACACATGCTCATCAGATTAACGGATTGATACGATATTCAAAATGATAAAAATATGAAGCAAAAATGGAATTGTATCATATCAATATTCATAATTTAGAATTACAATAAAGGTTTTTTAAGAAAAACTTAGTACTATGTGCTCAATTTCTAAACTTGAAAATAACAAATTATAGTAATGTAGGCACGAATAGAAGTGAACTAAAAACACAACTTCATTTCATTAAACAAAAATCATTATACAAGTTTGAGTTTGTGTCGTACATACGACCAAAAAGAAAATAAAAAAAAATGCTAGCTAAAGATCGTCGTCATCAACATCCATCGGTGCAGATGATGAACCATTGTGAGGAGGTGGGTGTCCGGGTGCAGGAGGATGGAGAATCGCCAAAATATCTTGCTGCTTACGATGCATCCCACTCACGAGGGAGAGGAGCTCCTGATGCTCCCGGCGAAGCTCCTCAAGGCGTGTATCTACCCGCTTTGCAAAAGAATCGAAGTGGGCTATGAAGGATGAGTCTGGCAGAACAACATCGCCTGCAGCAGTCCCCTCTGCATCGGCTCTCTCAGTAGTAGCACCCTCAGCATCTCCTGCAGCAGCGGCATCCTCTGGTGCCGGAGCACCACCTGCTGGCCGTCGTGCAGGGTCCCAGAAAATGGACCCCTCGCGGGCCTTCAAGCCTGCCAAGGAGAAGCTCCGACGGTTCATCTGGTCATATTTCTTATTCATGATTTTAATGACCCCTATGCTTACATCAATGCCTACGGAACTAAGCCACTGAGTAAGGACATTTCCAAATGGCATATGAACCTTCCCATTGTTTGGCTTTATGAAATGAGTAATGCAGTGGAAGGTGTTGAGACCAATGTTGATGTCTAAGTACTGACGGAGGATATGCATGAGAAAGAAGTGTGTAGGTCAAACTAAGGCCAACCCGCATGTAACTATAGGAAGAATACAATGAGCAATGACCTTATAAAAGACATTGTCAGAAGCAGAAAGCTCTTGGGATTGAAAGAGATTGGTGTTTAAAGGACGAGGAGAATTATAGAAAGTAGTATGAAGTGAGTCTAGAGAAATCTCCTCAAAGGGAGGTGGAAGTGGATCACTCCAAGATAGATAAAAAAATGAAGTCATTCTCGGAAGAGCAACATCCGAGAAAATCTATCCAGATCTGGGGGCTGAAATCCAGATTGCATTGAGCAACGCAAGTCCGGTATCTCAAGCCATCTCCAACCGGTCACAAATTGTTGAAGAATTCAGAAAGAAGGGTGATATTGGCATGATGTTCACAAAAGACTAATGATTCAAGTTTGTAAAATTGGATGATTTGGACAATATCAAAGCAGTTGTCCTTAAGAAATTTTGGGTCCATTGATCGAGGCGGGATGAGTTGAAATTTGTTTTTATTGAAAGCATTTTCAAGTGCGGAGTTTGGAAACCTAGGATCGACAATGGGTGGAGGGTTTGACGGGCCCTCATTGGCCGGTGGTACCCGGGCACGCTTAGATGCATAATGCTTAATTCTAAATGTGAGAAAAGAACAATGTAGGTTAAGGATGATGAATGCATACACAAAGACAACAAACAAATAATGGTTAGTGAAACGAAACTAGATAAACAACCAAACTATCAGTAGGGATGAAGGTTTACCTAGGAGGCATGGTGAACGATCAAAGAAGGGTGCCGGAAGCGAGTGTCCACGAAACCCTAGCCGAGTGAGTGGTCTGCGGTGGAGACTAGGGCGTGAACCGGGTGAGAGGAGGTGGTCCTTGAGTCGGAGAACACTTCAAACGGGAGCACCGGTCAGTGAAATCGTCGAAAAATGAGGGAAAACGGCGAGAGAGATGCGGTGGAAATTCGTCGGAAGAAGAAGAAGAAGGAAGGTCGAGAATTTTTGGCGAGTCGAACCGGTGGGAAAGCCCTAAAATCGCATGAGAATGATCATTAGTAGTCGAATCGATGGAGATCGTCAATCGGCCGATTGGATACGAGTGCTTCTATCCGATCGATCGCCATAAATGGCGATCGACCGTTAGTGAACCGGGTAAACCCGGTTCGATAACATCGTATCAGTCGAACTGGCGATATCAGTCTGATAGGCCTTTTTGGCCAGATTAAAAAATTCATAATTAATTCAATAAAGATCAAAAAATTATGAAATTTTGTGGTTAACATTGTTATATCATTTACTATCAAGGAAAATTTATTTTAAAAATATATCACCTCTATATTTTGATATTGACACAAACTTGAGATTTTGCAAAAGTTATGATATTTTTGCAAGCTTTGTATCACTTTGGCTTATCAATTGAAAATTGTTTCTCAAAGTTTGATAGACATAGTTTAAATTTTATTTTATTTGACATTTCCAATCATATTCTTGGAACTATATGCACATTAATTGTACATAGGCCTTCCCAATGATTGGTCCAATGAAGGATTAATGTCTCTAGATGACACTTTTGTTCATTGTAATGCATCATAACAAGCATGATGAACCAAGTGCATCTTCCTAACATCTCACATGATGTCTAAGTGTCTAAATACACAAATCATGGTATCTTAGGTCTATTGTGAGATGGTTAGAGATATAAAACCTAGATTTTTTATGGGATCATGCAAATCTACACTTCTATTCTACAAAGCACATTCTAAGTTCTCTCCTAAGTGATGAAAATTCTATTTCGGGGAGAGACTTGGTAAAGATCTCGACTAGGTTGGACTTAGATTCAATGTAATTGAGCTCAATGTCCCCTTTAGCCACATGATCCCTAATGAAGTGATGTTTCACTTCAATGTGCTTGGTCCTAGAGTGATGCACCGGATTTTTAGTCAAATTTTTGGTGCTCACATTATCACAAAATACTTTTATGTTGGAGTAAGATAGCTCATAGTCCTCTAAAGTGTGTTTTATCCATAGAAGTTGAGCTACACAACCACCCACATCCACATATTCGGCTTCGGTGGTGGATAGGGCAATACAAGGTTGCTTCCTACTACTC
The DNA here is from genome assembly GCA_025175895.1 of Wurfbainia villosa. Taxonomy (NCBI): domain Eukaryota; kingdom Viridiplantae; phylum Streptophyta; class Magnoliopsida; order Zingiberales; family Zingiberaceae; genus Wurfbainia; species Wurfbainia villosa. The sequence goes on along the minus strand of CM045989.1, from coordinate 119,558,792 downwards.
CAACTAACTAGGGAGGACCCAAGGAATTGACATCCACCACTAGTACTCTTCCGATCCAATTTGCAACCGACATAATCAGAATCGGTGTACCCAACCAAATCAAAAGACCTAGTCCTACATTTTGTGTGCCTTTAATATATTTTAAGATTCTCTTAACGACAACTAAATGAGATTCTTTTGCACATGATTGGTACCTAGCACACATACCAACCGCAAATAATATATCGGGTCTACTAGCGGTTAGGTACAAAAGGCTACCAATCATGCTCCTATAGAGTATAAGATCAATTTGTTTTCCTTCATTATCACTATCTATTTTTGTATTGGTTGCCATTGGAGTTGAAACTACCTTAGCATTTTCCAAACCAAATTTCTTAATTATTTCCTTAGCATATTTGGTTTGGTAAATATAAATTCCTTCACTTGTTTGTTTGACTTGCAATCCTAGGAAGAAATTTAATTCCCCAACTAGACTCATTTCAAACTCTTTTTCCATATTCTTAATAAAGTCTTGGAGAAGTTCATCATTTGTTGACCCAAAGATAATGTCATCAACATATACTTGGGCTACAAAGATGTCCATTGATGTTGACTTTATAAATAGAGTTTGATCTGTACTACCCCTCTTAAAGTCCTTAGAGATTAAGAAAGATGATAATCTTTCATACCAAGCCCGGGGAGCTTGTTTCAAACCATACAAAGCTTTCCTAAGCTTGTATACATGATTTGGATAGTCCATATTCTCAAACCCGGGAGGTTGTTCTATATATACCTCTTCCTTAATAAACCCATTTAGGAATGCCGATTTAACATCCATTTGATGGAGTTTGAAACCCATATAGGAGGCATACCCTAATAGTATTCTAATAGACTCTAACCTAGCAACCGGGGCATATGTTTCATCATAGTCAAGTCCTTCAACTTGATTAAAGCCCCTTGCAACTAATCTTGCCTTATTCCTTGTAATATTCCCTTGGTCATCTAGTTTGTTCCTAAAGACCCATCTTGTAGTAATGATGGTGTTTTCATTAGGTCTAGGAACTAACTCCCATACTTGACTCCTTTCAAATTGAGCCAATTCATCTTGCATTGCTAAGATCCAATCCGGATCAAGTAATGCATCTTTGATTGTTTTGGGCTCAATTTGAGAAATTAGAGCTATATGACTAGTGGGATCCCTATGAAATGACCTAGTCCTAACACCTTGAGATAATTCACCCACAATTTGATCTAAGGGGTGATTTTGATGAACTCTTATGGTTCTAGGAGGTGTATTAATTTGAGTTTGATCATAATTAATCTCAATCCTTTGCTCATCATCGGAATCACCTCTTACTCCCCCTTGATTCAATCCTCCCCCTTGATCACTACCCCCTAAAGTTAAATCATGAAATTGTTGGGTAATTTCTTGATGTTCATTATTAATATCATCATCAATAGGGGATTTCCTAGGGTATGTATTGGAAGTTTCATCAAATTGGACATTTGAAGATTCCTCAATCTTTTGAGTCCTTTTATTCTAAACTCTATACCCTACACTAGTGGATGAGTATCCAACTAGGATTCCCTCATCCGCTTTGGACTCAAACTTACCTAGGTTGTCTTTGGTATTTAAAATATAGACTTTGCATCCAAAGACCTTAAAATAATGAATTGTTGGAATTGTACCATTCCACAATTCAAATGGGGTTTTTCCTAGGAACCTATGAATTAACACTCTATTTTGGATATAGCAAGCGGTGTTAACCGCTTCCGCCCACAAGTAGCTAGGTAAGGAGTATGCATTAAGCATTGTCCTAGCCGCTTCTTGTAGGGCACGATTCTTCCTTTCCACAATCCCATTTTGTTGGGGTGTTCTAGGATAAGAAAATTCATGCTTGTACCCTTGTTCTAGACAAAAAGTTGAGAAATTAGAATTCTCAAATTCTCCACCATGATCACTACGGATCCGGTTGATTTTGAGTTTTCTTTCATTCTCTACTCTCTTACTAAATCCTATGATTATTCCTAGGGTTTCATCTTTATTTTTCATGAAAAATACCCAAGTAAATCTAGAGAAATCATCTACTATTACTAAGAAATATCTACTACCAATCATAGAAGGGGTACTATAACAATCAAATAAGTCCATATGTAAAAGTTCTAAAGGTAAAGCGGTACTAAGTAAAGTTTTACCTTTGTGTGATATTTTTGATTGTTTCCCTTCTTGGAATGCATCACGCATTTTATCCTTGAGAAATTTGACTTTAGGCAACCCTTTGACTAACTTCATTTTTGCTATTTTGGCTATGTTTTTCATGTTTATGTGTCCTAGCCTCCTATGCCAAAGCCAACTTTCTTCCTCTTTTGCAATAAGACACTTAGTAGAAGCATTAGTAGCATAGGATAAATCAACATAATATATATTTGATTTCCTAAAACCTACTAACATGCAATCATTTAGAGTTTTATGTCTTATAAAACATTTTGAGGAGTCAAATTTAACATCAAAATTTGCATCACATAGTTGGCTTACACTAAGTAAATTAAATTTCATATTTTTGACTAATAACACTTTATGAATGACAAGGTTGGGGGATACCTCAATTGTGCCCTTTCCTAGAATCTTAAGTTTGCCACTATTACCAAAAGATACCTTTCCCTTGCTAGTGTGGTTGATAGTGGAGAATTTTCTCTCATCACCGGTCATGTGTTTTGAACATCCACTATCAATAATCCACAAGCTTGGTTCTTCTACCTATATCACATGAAAAATACAAGCCTTAGGTACCCACATTTTAGGACTACTAGCATCAATTAGAAATTTGTTAGGGACCCAAGCCTTTCTACCCTTGCTTCTAATTATGGTTTTTCTACTAACAAGAGATGTAAATTCTACCTCCTTTTCCTTAGGACTATATCCTAGTCCGACCTTGTTGTAAATAGCCCTTTGATCCTTAATTATCATGTCTAGGTATTTAGAGCCATTAGTAAATTTTTCTAAGCATGCTCTTAAGTTACCTATTTCTTTTCTCAATTCATCATTTTCATCTCTAAGGGTACATGTATCATCATCACAAGGTAATTTATCACAAGATGGTTCTACACTCTTAAGTGATTTAATCTCTACTTTTAAGTCCTTAATCCTAGTTTTCGATCTATTCAATGCATTTTGAAGGAATGCAATTGTCTTGTAAAGTAAATCTACCCTAGGGGAGTTGTTTACCTCATCATCATCACTTGATGATGATTCGTCGCTTGATGAATAGGATGAAGACTCCTCACTTGAGCTCCCGACTTCTTCCTCTAAGGCCATGAGGGCTAGATTTCGGGTGGCATGGCATACTTCTTCATAATTGGAAGTGTCCTCCATGCTTAGGGTGTCCCATGTTTGAGCCACCATTGCTTCTTTCTTCTTTTCCTTCTTTTCCTTCTTCTCCTTATGCTTCTCTTCTTTCTCCTCCTTCTTCTTTAGTTCCGGGCAATTTGGCTTGATGTGCCCTTTCTTATTGCAACCATAACAAGTTACATTAGATGAAGAATTTGAACTATTTGAAGGCTTACCTCTTGAGGATTGGAACATCCTCCTCACATCTTTCTTGGTGAGTTTCCTTGATCTCCTACCAAACTTCTTGACGTAATGAGCCACCTTACTTGCCGATAGCTCATCTTCACTACTAGATGAATCTTCCTCGGATTCGGATAAGGAGGATACTTCTTTCTTCTCCTTGTTTTTTTTGTCCTTCTTTCCTACAAAAAGAGCTATACCCTTATCTTTGGATGAAGTGTTAGCTTGTTCATGTAATTAAAATTCACAAAATAACTCATCTAACTTAACCAAAGAGAGATCCCTAGAGACCTTATAGGCATCTACCATTGAAACCCATAAGGTTGTTCTAGGGAAGGCTTGGAGCACATACCTTACAAGGTCTCGGTTGTCGACCTTCTCACTTATTACATGTAGTTCGTTGACTACTTCTTTGAAGAGACCGTGCATTTGGCTCATGGTTTCATTTGTCTTCATGGAGAAACTTTGAAGTTGACCAATTAGGAGATCTCTCTTGGCTCTTCTTGTTTCCTTGGATCCCTCATTGAGCTCTATCAACTTCTCCCAAAGCTCCTTTGCCGATTCAAATGGCCCCACCTTGCTTAGTTGCTCTTTTGACAACCCACATTGAAGTGTGGTTGTTGCCTTGGTGTTGGCTTGAGCCTTCTTGGCCATGTCCCTTGTCCAATCCTTTGTCGGTATGGGTGCTCCATATTCGTCGACCAACTTCTCAAACCCATCTACAATGCTAAACCAGTTATCAATATCATTCATAAGGTAGTATTCCATCCTACCTTTTCAGTAGCCGAAATCGTTGTCGTTCAAGAATGGAGGCCTCGTCGTGCTATACCCCTCTTGGAAAGCCATCGTGCTCCGGTTGATTGTTAGATCTTTCGATGCGATCCGGGCTCTGATACCACTTGTAGGATCCTTGAACGGCTAGAGGGGGGGGGGGGTGAATAGCCTCTTTTCGTTTTCTACAAAAAGATTAGTGGAAACACAACAAATACAATAATAATAGAAACAAAAATGCAATGCTAACGCGGAAGCTTTTACGTGGTTCGGAGATAACGCTCCTACTCCACGACGATCCTTAAGGTGGATCAACCCAAATCAATCTTCACTAATAAGCTTTCTCTTTTACAAAACCTCCTCTTCTTACAAAAGATGACAATGAAGATTTGAGAGGAGGAAAGAAATTAACACATTTAGAAAGCTTGGAAAACTTGTGGGAGCTTAGGAGAATGGTCAGAATATAAGCATTAGACTCTTCTTGCTCCCCTTGGCCTCTTTTTATAGGAAAGAGCCTCTTTTTCCTGTTGGAGGTCTATCAGTCGACTGATGACTTACATCAGTCGACTGTCGTCGATTCTAACGGCTTCGAGCGGTCAATTCAGGATTTGCGTCGTCGCCATAACGAAGACTATCGGTCGACTAGCAACAATAGCGATTCGGCCCGTCGACGATCGGCCAGCGATCGGCTCACGACGCCTTATTCATGGCGATCATGCGGCGAATCGCATCTTGTCGATCGGGTGCAGTCGACTCTCGGCCAGTTTGGTAGGATAACCCTCGAGCCAAGTAACTCTCGACCTCTAATGTGCATTTTAAAGGCGATTCATGACACCATGTTCCCGATTGGACACCCCAAGTATGACTAATTCATACTTGAAAACATACCCTAAGCCTAGACTTAACCTTCTAGCTTCTCCATCAGCCTTGCGCCTCCAGGATTTCTCTGAGTCCATGACTCCATCCATGTGCTTACCTTCAAAAGCTTCCTTCGGTTTCGTCATGGTTTGGGTTTCTTCTTTGCCAAAGTACGCTTGGACTTTACATTGCCAAGACTACATGCTTGGACTTATGCCGCCAAGACTTGCCTTTGGTCTTTCCTTGCCAAGGACTGTTTGGACTTTACGCCGCCAAGACTACATGCTTGGACTTACGCCGCCAAGACCTTTCCTTTGACTTCTCTTTGCCAAGATCACACTTGGACTTGTTTTTTACAAAGTCTTCATACTTGGATTTTCCTGTCACTTAAACATGTTCACAATTAGATCACAAAGCATTGCCTAACTTAGATGATTATCCAAACATCAAAATATATAAATGCTTGGGGCATTATTGCACCAACACTTCCATCGGCTATTGTTATGCTAAGCTAGTCTACACCGCCAAGGAACATTGGACTTACATTGCCAAGACTACCGCTTGGACTTTATGCTGCCAACCAATGGACTTATGCTGCCAACACTCCCGCTTGGACTTTACTCTACCAATATCAACCCTTGGACTTTCCTTGCCAACCCATGTTAGACTTTCTAATTGCCAAGACTCAAGCTTGGACTTTCCCTTGCCAAGAGCCATGCTTGGACTTTCCATGCCAACCCATGTTGGACTTTCCCATTGCCAAGTGTTCCACTTTGACTTTCCATGCCAAGTACCCATGACATGGACTTTCCATGCCAAGTATAGAAGACTTGGACTTTCCATTGCCAAGTGTCCCACTTGGACTTCTCCATCATGATCAACCCTAAGTCAACCATCTAGTTAACCCATTGCCAAACAATGATCAACTCATTGTCAATCATTAAAACAATAACATCAACCACTACTCGAGTCAAACTCGAGTCTGGTCAATCGTGACTTGGGCCAATTGCACCAACAGATTGATCAGGGCCGAACTGACGCGACACCGAATCGTAGTGATACAGCCAGCCTTACAGTATACTCGATACTTGGCATGTGTATTTATTTTGGGAGTTGTGACATGCACTTGATGATTCTTTCGCATATACTCTCTGAACCGATATACCTAGCTACCGAGCATGCATCATTTGTCGTGAGTTAAAGCAATACGTAACCGCTTAGATTGAACTTTTAACCTCAATTTTGATGGTTTAGTGTTTCTATAGGCTTAGAGACTCTCCAAGAATATTGTTGGTGCAATGGTTAAGGGAGAGCAAGCCTTTAGGGGGAGGTTATCCATCATGGGATGATGGATGTAATCTTCCTCATGAGGGGGAGAATTTTGAGTTTTTAGAGAAGTGAGGATTGCCTCTCTTTAGTAATATGGGACTTATCACTAGGAAAAGTGAAGGCATCCTAGATGTTTATGGACCAAGGGGAAGATTGTAAGATCTCATTGGCATATGAGACATTGACACTCTTGGGGAGAGTACCTTTTTTATGTATGTCAAAAAGGAGGAGAATTGATGTGGAAGAAAATGGAATTCCCAATTTGGAAAATTGGGAGGATTGGATTAAGTTAGTTTTCTAACTCAAAGATTTTGGTTTTTGTCAAACATCAAAAAGGGGGAGATTATTGGTGCAATCGACCCAGGTCACGATTGACCAGTCTCAAGTTTGACTCTAATAGTGGTTTGATGTTAGTGTTTTGATGTTTGACATTAATGTTTAATAATGAGTTGATAATTGTTTAACAATGGATTGACTATATGGTTGACATGGGGTTGACCATATGATGGAGAAGTCCAAGTGGGATACTTGGCAAGGGAAAGTCCAAGCTTGAGTCTTGGCAATTGGAAAGTCCAACATGGGTTGACATGGAAAGTCCAAGCATGGGTCTTGGCAAGGGAAAGTCCAAGCTTGAGTCTTGGCAATTGGAAAGTCCAACAAAGGTTGGCATGCAAAGTCCAAGCAAGGGTCTTGGCAAGGGAAAGTCCAAGCTTGAGTCTTGGCAAATGGAAAGTCCAACATGGGTTGGCAAGGGAAGTTCAAGGGTTAATATTGGCAGCGTAAAGTCCAAGCGAGAGTCTTGGCAACATAAGTCCAATGGTTTGTTGGCGTAAAATCCAAGCATGTGTCTTGGAAACGTATGCCCAAATGTGCCTTGGCGGTGTAGACCAGCTTAGCATGACAATAGCCGATAAAAGCACCTGAAGGCTAGCGTATGGATGAACAAGTCATAGATGACTTGGAGGGATCCAATAGGCGTGAAGCTGATGGAGGTGGCTAGAAGGCTTAGGTCTAGGCTAAGGGTGGTCTAGCAAGTATGAGAGCATCATACATGGGGTTAAACCTCATGGTGGAGGTTATTAGTCGACTAGGACTTTGGACCAGTCGATTAGTCAAGTGGTTTGACACTTGGTAGCCGAGTTGACTATGGGCAGTCGACTGGGATTATGACCAGTCGACTGTCATGACTCGACTAGGGTTCGACTGCGGAAAATATCCTTGGCAGTCGACTGCCAGCATTGGGCAGTCGAATGATGGCTTGAGCAGTCGACTGCCATGTATGGCAGTCGACTGCTAGTCAAGGTTATGAGAGCAAAATGCTCGGTAGCAGATTGATCAGTCGGCTACGACCTTGGCAGTCGACTGATGGGTAATGTCAGTCAACTGCCTGTGTATCCGTTGGAGTTTTGCTAACGTGGATTAAGTCATTGTGAGACAACATCTACAGGAGCAGTCGACTAGGGCCTTATGGAAGTCGATTGCTAGGCAGAAATCTAGCACGATGCAGGTTATAAATGCAGCTCAAAGTAGAGGATTTCCTAATGATTTTCTTGGACGATTTGAAGGGGAATAGTTGGTGCTTTCCAGTCCTTCAAGGCTAGTCCAAGGTGTAGGATTTCCTCGGCACCGACGTGGGTGTGCATTCGAACATGTTTCATAAACATGCACAATAGAAGCAAATAAGATGAGTAATAACTAACTTATTACAACACACACCACACGCATGCAAGGATACATCAAGTGTAGACATAATCGCTATTCTAAATTTTGAAATAAAAAAACTAATCTAGGTATACCTGACGGATTATGTGAAGATGAAATGACATCAACCTTAGCGACCCTCATAAGTTTTGCCTCTATCCATATCCACGTCAAGTATCATCGAGATAGCTTCAACAAGCTACAAGCTCCGTCTTCACACGAGATACTAGTCTCATATCGAAGACGTTGTGATCCAAGAGATGATCACAATTCGAATCCAAAATGAGTTTCGCAAACTCACTTCTCGAAAGCGGTTTTCGTCAACCGATTGATGAAACTTCAATCCTACACAAAAGAGGATTGTCGGATATCTGATCCTCAGCAAGTAGGTCACTGTCGGAGTTCTAAATGTCGGCTAAACGATACTCTCATCGTAAAAGACACAAGCTATCCAAATGGGCCGTTTGGTGGAGGAAGGTTGTCGGGCAAGCAAGAATGGTCGGCGGCAGCCAAGGGGGACGACAGCTGGTGGAAGTCCGCGGTGGAGCTGCTGGCCAGCGGCTGGGGTTGCTGGGCGATGGTGGTGGCTGGTCGGTGGCTGGAGGAGGTGGCGGTCAAGGTGTTGGGTGGCACCAAGAGCTTGGGCGATGCACAAGGGAGAAGAGTAGAAGAGAAACTAGGGTTTTCCAAAAACCTAAGTCGTTCGATCCGGGTTATCTCTCAAGCCCGTTATTTATAGAGAAAGTATCTCTTATCCAATAAGAGACCTTTTCTCAAGACCTCTTCTCTAAAACCTTTTCTTAAGAAACATTTTCTCAAAGGGTTATTGGTTCACAACCAAAACCCGTTAACCCACTCCATTAACTTAAGTTAAAATAAACCAAACTGCATTGGTCTATTTTAAGTTAAAATGAACCGAACCAATTTTGGTTCATTCGTTTAAAACAAACAAAACCACTTTTGTTTATTTTTCCACCATTGGATTAGAACCAAACCGATTTGGTTCATCCATCATGTCTTCATAAGACTCGACCCATCCATACTTCCAATACGACTGAAATAATTTCATGCTCACTCCATGTTTGGTCCAACCAAACCAAGTCTCTCTCGATATGAGAATCTCATTCTCAAACTCATTTTAAATCCTTTGGATAACACTCATAGTGCGTGTGACAAAATAGGATCTCAATTTATGTTGGCCGTCTATAATTAACCATTAATAATAGAACGATCATGAGTGGCACCAAGTAGTACATCATAATCCCTAATTAACCAAAAAAATCAATGGTCGACCCCAGAACAACTTCTGAAACCTTTCAACAGCTACAGTGAGTCGTACCCTATTCCCTTCACTCATTCATCTATACCCACTTGGTTCAGGACATGGTCCATTGTGTCAGTCCCCACTAGGTTGACCATGTCACACTTAGCTCAAGTATTACTTCCTCGTCCTCCGGATTCTAGTTACTGCACATGCATCAAAGAGTACCATACTCTAAACTGTTGGGTTTCCGGCACCGCGGCGAGTGTGTGTTCGAACATGTTTCATAAACATGTGCATAGCGGAAGAAATAAAAAGCAATAAATCTAATTAATTACATCACACACACCACATGTATGCATAGTACAACATGTGTGTAGACATAACCATAGTTTTAAATTTTGCAATAAAAGAAAATTATTCTATGTATACCTGACGTAACACGTGTAGCGGGAAAGACATCCACTGGAGCGACTCTCGCTAGAATCGCCTATATCCGTATCCACGCCGAGTATCGTCGAGATGATTTCACAAAGCCACGAGACTCATCTTCGTACGAGTCACTAGCCTCGTGTCGAAGAAGATGTGATCGAGAGAAGATCACAATCCGAATCAAAATTCGGATTCAAAAATGAGTCCCTAAATCTCGCTTCTCCGGAGAGGTATTCGTCAACCGTTTGACGAATCCTTCATCCTCCACCTATGAGGATTACCGGAGATCGAATCCCTGGAAAGGTAGCCGCTGTCGGAGCTCCAAATGTCGTCCAAACGATGCTCCGACACGAAGGAAACAAGCTTGTTTCCGGAGCCAAGGAAGATCACCGGAGGGTCGCCGGCAAGAGCTTGGACGCCGGTAACAGCTTGGACGGCGGCACAAGGGCTGGGTGGCAACAAAGATCGGGCAACAACCTTGTTGGGCGATGACACCATGAGAAGAGAGGGAGGGGCGGCAACAAAATTAGAGTTAGGTCTTCAGAAAACCCTTAAGCCCTATTTTTATAGAGAACAAATTCTCCTAATGGTTATTGGTTCATAACCAAAAACCCGTTGACCCGCTCCATTAACTTTAAGTTAAAATAAACCAAACCGCGTTGGTCTATTTTAAGTTAAAATGAACTGAACCAACTTTGGTTCATTCATTTAAAACAAACCAAACCCCTTTGGTTTATCCTTCACCATTGTATTAGAACCAAACCAATTTGGTTCATCCATCATGTCTTCATAAGACACAGCCCATCCATGCTTCCTATGTGACTGAAACGATTTCATGTTCGATCCTTGTTTGGTCCAACCAAACCTAGTTTCTCTCAGTCTGAGAATCTCATTATCAAGCTCATTTTAAATCCTTCGGATTACGCTCGTTGTGTGTGTGACCAAATAGATTCTAGAATTATGTTGGTCGTCTATAATTAACCATTAATTATAGAATAATCATGAGTGGCACCTAGTTGTACATCATGATCCCCAAATAACCGAAAGATCAACGGTTGATCCAGAACTATTTCTGAAACCCTTCAGCAGCTACAATGAATCGTGCCCCATTCCCTTCAAGCATCTTATACCCACTTGGTTCAGTACATGGTCTATAGTGTCAGTCCCCACTAGGTTGACTACTTCACACCTTGCCCAAGTATCATTTCCTCATCCTACGGATTCTAGTTACTGCACATGTATCCAAGAGTACCTTACTCTAAACATGTATTGCTTTGGCCAAAGACTTTAGTAACAATCCGACGAGAGGCCATGGGTATACATCTCCTCGCAAGGAGTGGTGAATCCTTTATAGGCTATTCAAAAACCTTCGGCCACTTCGACTTATACCCAATCATCCCGTGTCCACATCTCCTCAGAGATGCTTGCTTAAGATGTCAAAACATAATTATTCATGACCAAGATGACTTGAATACTGCAAGTCGAAGGAGCATCACACTTAAGCTGCCGTAAAAACTTCATCAACATATCCATATATGCAGAGAACCATATGAAGTCTTACAGCTGGTCACTCCAATGAATTAGTTACCATAACTAGCATCCACGATTAACTCCGGACAACACAATGTCTCCAGCCAATGAGAATCAACTGCTTGGATACACCAAGGAGTATACCTCGTGCTAGTCTCGACAGAATTGATGGTGTCCTAATCCCTCAATTCATCAACTAGGGATAATTCCAATACATCACAAGTACACATGTAGAGATACTCATTAGTTGTGATCCAATCACAAAATCTCTCATGCTGTGAATCGTATCGGGGACATTCAGTAAATGAGTTTAAGATCTAATCAAATACCTGAAAACGTGTATACTCAAATAGTGAGTCTTCATTTATCGTATATATGATTCAAATATAAGGCGATTGCCTTAGGAAATCTCTCATATATTACTAACAAACTCCCACTTGGCCTAATGTCAATCGCTACGATATCCAATACCATAAGCTCTAACATGACCCTCAAACTTACTTTGAGGTAATGCCTTAGTTAAAGGATCCGCTAAGTTCCTTTCAGTGGGAATCTTGTCGATTTGTATTTCCTTCCTACATATGATCTCTCTGATCAAATGATAGCGGCGAAGCACATGTTTCGATCATTGATGAGACCACATCAAGTTCAGAGATGAACTTCTTGATCCAAACTGCTTCCTTTGCTGCTTCGAAAGCTCCACCTCAGAGGTATTCGTCAACCGTTTGACGAATCCTTCGTCCTCCACCTCAGACGATTACCGGAGATCGAATCCCCGATAAGTTAGCCACTGTCAGAGCTCTAACCGTCGTCCAAACGACGCTTTGACGAGAGGAGAACAAGCTGTCCAGAAAACTGGACAGCTTTGGTGGAAGAGATAGGCGCCGGCCAACCAAGGGAAGATAAAGCTCACCTTGATGCCAAATCTAAAGGAGATCACCGGAGCAACAACCGGCAGCAGCTCGATGCCGGCGAGGGGAAAGGAAAGCTCCTTCTGGACGCCGGATGGAGGAGAAGTGGGCGGCGGCAAGGAGTTGGCGCCGAGAACTCCAATGAGGAGGTGGGCGGCAACTTCAAGCTAGGGTTTTGGATTAGGGCTTAATTATCCCTTAAGCCCTCTTTTATAGAGAACTAATTCTCTTAATGGTTATTGGATCATAACCATTAGGCCCGTTAACCTGCTCCATTAAGATAAGTTAAAATAAACCAAACCATGATGGTTTATTTTAAGTTAAAACGAACCGAACCAACTTTTGGTTCATTCGTTTAAAATAAACCAAACCCTTTGGTTTATTCTCCTCCATTGGATTAGAACCAAACCATTTTGGTTCATCCATTATGTCTCCATAAGACACGGCCCATCCATGCTTCCATTGCGACTGAAATGATTTCATGCTCGCTTCATGTTTGGTCAAACCAAACCTAGTTTCTCTCAGTCTGAGAATCTCATTCTCAAGCTCGTTTTAAATCCTTTGGATTACGCTCATTGTGCGTGTGACCAAATAGGTTCTCGATTTATGTTGGCCGTCTATAATTAACCATTAATTATAGAACAAACATGAGTGGCACCTAGTAGTACATCATGATCCCCAATTAATCGAAAAGATCAATGGTTGATCCAGAACTATTTCTGAAACCCTTCAGCAGCTCGAATGATTCGTGCCCCATTCCCTTCACTCATCTTATACCCACTTGGTTCAGGACATGGTCTATAGTGTCAGTCCCCACTAGGCTGACTACGTCACACCTAGCCCAAGTATCATTTCTCATCCTACGGATTCTAGTTATCGCACATGTATCAAGAGTACCTTACTCTAAACATGTAATGCTTTGGCCAAAGACTTTAGTAACAATCCGACGAGAGGCCATGGGTATACATCTCCTCGCAAGGAGTGGTGAATCCTTTATAGGCTATTCAAACACCTTCGATCACTTCGACTTATACCCAATCATCCTGGGTCCACATCTCCTTAGAGATGCTTGCTTAAGATGTCAAAGCATAAGTCTCCATGATCAAGATGACTTGAATACCGCAAGTCAAAGGAACATCGCACTTAAGCTACAGTAAGAACTTCATTGACATATCTATGTATGCAGAGAACCATATGAAGTCTTACGGCTGGTCACTCCAATGAACTAGTTACCATAACTAGCATCCACGATCAACTCCGGACATCACATTGTCTCCACCGCTGAGAATCACCGCTTGGATACACCAAGGAGTATACCTCGTGCTAGTCTCGACAGAATCAATGGTGTCCAAATCCATCAATTCATCGACTAGGGATAATTCCGATACATCACAATTACACATGTAGAGATACTCACTAGTTGTGATCCAATCACAAATTCTCTCATGCTGTGAATCGTATCGTGGACATTCAATAAATGAGTTTAAGATCCAATCAAATACATCAAAACATGTATACTCAAATAGTGAATCTTCATTTATCATATAAATGGTTCATACATAAGGCGATTGCCTTAGGACATCTCTCATATATTACTAACAGACTCCCACTTGGCCTAATGTCAATCGCTACGGTATCCAATACCATAAGCTCTAACATGACCCTCAAACTTACTTTGAGGTAATGCTTTAGTCAAAGGATCCGCTAAGTTCCTTTCAGTGGGAATTTTTCTCGATTTGTATTTCGTTCCTACTGATGATCTCTCTGATAAGATGATAGCGGCGAAGCATATGTTTGGATCATTGATGAGACCACATCAAGTTCAAAGATGAACTATTTGATCCAAACCGCTTCCTTTGCTGCTTCCAAAGCTGCAATGTATTCTGCCTTAGTGGCAGAATCCGCTATAGTGTCAATCTTGGAATCTTTCCAACTTATTGCGCCTCCATTCCAGGTGAATACATACCCAGACTGAGACATGGAATCATACTTGTCTGTCTGGAGTTGGCATCCGTATACCCACGTATAACCATGTACCCTTCTCCATATATTAGGAACGTATCCTTAGTTCTTCTTAAGTACTTAAGGATCGTCTTAATAGTCACCCAATGATCCATTCCTGGATCAGACTGGTATCTGTTCGTGACACTCAGAGCATACGATACATCGGGCCTCGTACATAACATAGCATACATGATAGATCCTATTGCGGATGCATAGGGAATCTTACTCATGCAAATCCTCTCGTCTTCTGTGCGCGGACACATAGACTTCGAAAGGTGTATCCCATGCCCGATGGGTAGGAAACCTTTCTTGGATTCCGACATGCTAAACCCCTTTAGCACTTGGTCTATATATGTAGACTGCGAAAGACCAAGTAACCGTTTCGATCTATCTCTATAGATCTTAATCCCGAGGATGTAGGTTGCTTCTCCCAGGTCTTTCATGGAGAATGTCTTGGATAACCAAACCTTAACTGACTGTAAGATTGAAACATCGTTTCCTATAAGTAATATATCATCAACATATAATACTAGGAACACGACTGCACTCCCACTAACCTTCTTGTACACACAAGGTTCGTTTGGATTTTGTGAGAAATCAAACTTTTTGATGGTCTCATCAAAACGGATATTCTAGCTCCTAGATGCTTGCTTCAATCCATAAATGGACCGTCGCAATTTGCATACCTTGGTTTTATCAACCGATGTGAAACCTCAGTCGTATCATATACACGCCCTCAAGGTGTTTCCATTAAGGAAAGCTATTTTCACATCCATCCGCCATATCTCATAATCATAATGAGCCGCTATGGCCAGAGCATCCGAATGGATTTAAGATAGCTACAAAGTAATAGGTTTCGCCATAATCAACACCTTGCTTTGACGATATCCTTTCGCCACCAATCTAGCCTTATAGGTAATCACATTACCATCCATGTCGCTTTTCTTCTTGAAAACCCACTTGCACCCTATAGGCTTTATGCCTTCAGTGGGTCAACCAAGTTCCAAACTTGGTTTTCACATGGAATCCATTTTCGATTTCATGGCACCAAGCCACTTATCCCTTTCTAAACTTGTCGACTTCTTCATAACCGTAGGCTCTCATCATCAATGAGTAACACGTGCTCGATTCACTTACGAGAAATCCATATCTCTCGTGAATATTATGTGTTCTACCAGATCTACGAAGATGTGGTGTTACAATAGGTCCAAATTGATTGCTCATCACTATGAGTTGTCGTTGTGCTTCACCGTGTATCTCATCAATGTCTATTTGAGTCTCTTGAGCCTCACGACACTCCCACTGCTTTCTTGCAAGAGAAACTCTTTCTCTAGAAACACAAAGATGCCTTGAAACAAACACCTTTTGTTCCATAGGATGATAGAATTGGTAACCCCTTGTTTCCTTAGGGTATCCAATAAATAGACATCTATCGACTTAGCATCCAATTTGTCCGACATCACCCGCTACATAAGGTGACAACCCCATATCTTCAAGTAAGATACATGAGGTTTCTTACCATTCCATATCTCATATGGAGTAGTTGAGACTACCTTGGTAGGCATTCTGTTTAACAAGTAAACAGCTGTCTGAAGTGCATAACCCCAAAAGGACTTGGGAAGAGTCGCATGATTCATCATTGACCTGACCATGTCCAACAAGGTCCGGTTACGCCTCTCAGATACACCATTATGCAGTGGTGTATAGGGCGGAGTCCATTGAGACAATATGCCATTGTCTCTTAGATAATCAAGAAACTCTTGACTAAGTATTCACCACCTCGATCCGATCGAAGTATTTTAATACTCTTGTCATGTTGTTTCTCTACTTCATTTCTGAATTCTTTGAACCTTTCAAAGGCTTCAGACTTGTGTTTCATCAAGAACACATACCCAAACCGTGAGTGATCATCGGTGAAGGTAATGAAGTAGCTATAGCCTCCTAAAGCTTGAGTTGACATAGGTCCACATACATCGCATGTATTAGACCTAATAACTCTCCCACTGCTCACCTTTTCCAAAGAAAGGTAACTTAGTCATCTTGCCTTTTAAGCATGATTCGCATGTATCGTATGAATCCAATTCAAACGATTCCAGAATTTCACATCGGTGTAATTCGGACATGCGTTTCTTGCTTATATGGCCAAGACGACAATGCCACATATAGGAGTCTATTTGATTATCCTTTCGAGCACGCGTGTTGCTCGCTTCGATATTGAAAATGTCACTGGATACGTCCAACGTATAAATGCCATTACTCAAAGTTCCAGTTCCATAAAGTACGTCATTCAAAGTTATATAACAACAATTGTTACTAAACGTCAAATGGAAACCATTTCTATTTAAACAGGAAATAGAAACAATGTTCTTTCTTAGAGAATGAACATAATAGCAATTGTCCAGTTCCAAGACTAGTCCACTAGGGAGCTTCAGCAAATAAGTTCCGATGGCGACCACAGCAACCTTTGCTCCATTGCCAACTCACAAATTTGACTCCCCTCTGACGAGTCTTCTTCTATTCCTTAGCCCCTGTATGTCATTACATATATGTGAGCCACACCCAGTATCCAATACCCAAGTGTCTAAGGAAATAGAATGACAATCAATAACGAAGATACCTGAAGAGGATGGGGCATCGGATGCCTTCTTCTTCTTCATGGACTCAAGATAAATCTTGCAGTTTCTTCGCCAGTGGCCTTCCTTGCCACAATGATGGCAAGTGCCCTTTTGCGCTGGTTCCGCCTTCTTTGCCTTTTTGTTCTTCCCTTTCTTCTGTTCTTTTGCCTTCCTCTTAGAACCTTTCTTTGAGGAATCAACTAACAGAACCACCTTCTCCTCATGCTTCACAGAAGGCTCCACAGTCTTCAGCATATTGAGGAGCTCGGGAATAGTGGATTCAAATTTGTTCATCTGATAGTTCATCACGAATTATGAGAAACTCTTGGGAAAACAATACAGAATTAAGTCAATACTTAATTCGTGATCCATCACAAACCCGAGGGTAGCTAGCCGCTCGATGTACCCGTTCATCTTTAGCACAAACTGCACTACAGACGAACCTTCTTGCATCTTCGTGGTGAAGAGGAGCCTAGAGACCTCGAACTTTTCGGATCTCGCTTGCTCATCGAATAACTCATGAAGATGGAAGACCATAGTATTAGCATCCATATGCTCATGCTGCTTGGTACCGGTACCATCGCCGCTAGCATGATGCAACTCGCCACTCAGACCGCCACATGCTTCGATAGACCAACATTTGGTCCGAGTTGCATCATCCTTAGGACGGTTGAAGAGGCTCTTCAAGGACATATGCAAGCTTTTCTACCTTGAGAACAATTCTCAAGTTTCTAAGCCACCCAGAAGTTAGGCCCAAATACTTTGTTTGAATCCTAAATAGTGCACAAATTATAAGACGTAATGTTCAATTTATTGACCTAGAAATACATTACGTGCATATATGAGAAAATGATTTAAAATGAATCAATATACATTAATAAATCCCATTCATTTATCTAATTTCAAAAACCACAAAATCACTTCGAGATCAGAGGTCCATCTCCAAATGGTGGTATCCATCATAGATATGAACAACCTTGAGAGCGATCCAACAAGCCATTCATAACTACGACGGTAGGTATCAACTATACCGATTGCATATCACGTATATGCAACTATCACAATGTGCTATCAACTAATTGAATGTTCACACATACATCGGGTTGTTAACACATTAACAAGTATGCATCATATGCATAGCACCCAACTTCACCTCCCTTTACATCGACCTTGAGAGAGTCCAACATGCCGATGCTCGGGTTAAAGCCAACCCATTAATCGAGAAATAGTTTTAATATGGTTAGAGCATTCAACCAATTAGCCCAGCTTGGAGAGAGTCCAACAACCAAAGCTAACGATTGACCTCTGACTCTTACCATATTAGTATTAAACTATTCCATGGTTTGAACATGTTCGGGTTCGAGCCGGGCTTGGAGAGAGTCCAACAACCCAAATAAGAAACGGAACTCTGGTTCTAACCATATTAATGGAAAGTGTAGGCTTTAATATTGAGTTAGGGTTTTTATGTCTCATCCTCTTTGCATGCAAATAACTATTATCTACATGGCATGGCATACATGGCATACATCTACATGTCACGACACACATGGCATAATGATATGCATCTAATGCAATTACATGACATACAATTATGTCATGTACATAATTTCCTTATTTGTCATAATTATTTATGGAAATAAAATATGTTTAAGATTTGATTCTCCAAATCAAATCATGATTAAATTAGGAAAAAAATTTCCATATCTAATCACATATTTTATTTATGGAAATAGTTGATTAAGGAAAATAAATTTAGGAAACCAATTTCCTAAATCATCAAAACTACTTATGGAAATAAAATATTTTAAGATTTGATATCCCAAATAAAATCAAGATTAAATTAGGAAACAAATTTCCAAAATCTAATCAAATATTTTATTTATGGAAAATATCAATTTCCATAAATACTTCCAACTTTCCAAAAGTGGAAGATTTCCATAAATACTTTTAGACTTTCCAAAATTGAAAAATTTCCATAAATATTTCTAAATTTCCAAAATTAGAAAATTTCCAGAAATAACATTATGACTATCGCAAAACCATTTTACGATTATGTCGAAACACAACCTGGGCTCTGATACCACTGTTGGGTTTTCGACACCGCGGCGTGTATGTGTTCGATCATGTTTCGTAAACATGAGCACAGCGGAAGAAATAAAAATAATAAATCTACATTTATTACAACACACACATCACACGCATGCATAGTACAACATTTGTAGACATAACCGTAAATTTAAATTTGCAATAAAAGGAAATTTAACTACGTTATACCTTTTGTATTACGTGTAGCGGGAACGGCATCAACCGGAACGATCCTTACTAGAATCGTCTCTATCCGTATCCACGCCGAGTATCCTTAGGATGACTTCGCTAAGCCACGAGCTTCGTCTTTGTATGGGTTACTAGCCTCGTGTTGAAGACGACGTGATCGAGAGATGATCACGATCCGAATCAAAATTGGGATGCAAAGACGAGTCCTCAAGACTCGCTTCTCCGGAGAGGTATTCGTCAACCGTTTGACGAATCCTTCATCCTCCACCTCAGAGAATTACCGGAGATCGAATCCCCGGTAAGTTAGCCGCTGTCGGAGCTCTAACCATCGTCCAAACGACACTCCGACGAGAGGAGAACAAGCTGTCCAGAAAACTGGACAGCTTTGGTGGAGGAGATAGGCGCCGGCCAACCAAGGGAAGATAAAGCTCACCTTGATGCCAAACCTAAAGGAGATCACCGGAGCAACAACCGGCAGCAACTTGACGCCGGCGAGGGGAAAGGAAAGCTCGTTTTGGACGCTGGTTGGAGGAGAAGTGAGCGGCGGCAAGGAGTTGGCGCCGAGAACTCCAATGAGGAGGTGGGCGGAAACTTCACGCTAGGGTTTTTGATTAGGGCTTAATTATCCCTTAAGCCCTCTTTTATAGAGAACTAATTATCTTAATGGTTATTGGATCATAACCATTAGGCCCGTTAACCCGCTCTATTAAGATAAGTCAAAATAAACCAAACCATGATGGTTTATTTTAAGTTAAAACGAACCGAACCAACTTTTGGTTCATTCGTTTAAAATAAACCAAACCCTTTGGTTTATTCTCCTTCATTGGAATAAAACCAAACTATTTTGGTTCATCCATTATTTCTCCATAAGACACGGCCCATCCATGCTTCCATTGCGACTAAAACGATTTCATGCTCGCTTCATGTTTGGTCCAACCAAACCTAGTTTCTCTCGGGCTGAGAATCTCATTCTCAAGCTCGTTTTAAATCCTTTGGATTACGCTCGTTGTGCGTGTGACCAAATAGGTTCTCGGTTTATGTTGGTCGTCTATAATTAACCATTAATTATAGAACGATCATGAGTGGCACCTAGTAGTACATCATGATCCCCAATTAACCGAAAAGATCAACGGTTGATCCAGAACTATTTCTGAAACCCTTCAGCAGCTAGAATGATTCGTGCCCCATTCCCTTCAGTCATCTTATACCCACTTGGTTGGGACATGGTCTATAGTTTGATCCCCACTAGTCGACTACGTCACACCTAGCCCAAGTATCATTTCCTCGTCCCCACGGATTCTAGTTACTGCACATGTATCGAAGAGTACCTTACTCTAAACATGTAATGCTTTGGCCAAAGACTTTAGTAACAATCCGACGAGAGGCCATGGGTATACATCTCCTCGCAAGGAGTGGTGAATCCTTTATAGGCTATTCAAACACCTTCAATCACTTCGACTTATACCCAATCATCCCGGGTCCACATCTCCTTAGAGATGCTTGCTTAAGATGTCAAAGCATAAGTCTCCATGATCAAGATGACTTGAATACCGCAAGTCAAAGGAACATCGCACTTAAGCTACAGTAAGAACTTCATTGACATATCTATGTATGCAGAGAACCATATGAAGTCTTACGGCTGGTCACTCCAATGAACTAGTTACCATAACTAGCATCCACGATCAACTTCGGACATCACAATGTCTCGGTCGGTGAGAATCGATTGCTTGGATACACCAAGGAGTATACCTCGTGCTAGTCTCGACAGAATCAATGGTGTCCAAATCCATCAATTCATCGACTAGGGATAATTCCGATACATCACAATTACACATGTAGAGATACTCACTAGTTGTGATCCAATCACAAATTCTCTCATGCTGTGAATCGTATCGTGGACATTCAATAAATGAGTTTAAGATCCAATCAAATACATCAAAACATGTATACTCAAATAGTGAATCTTCATTTATCATATAAATGGTTCATACATAAGGCGATTGCCTTAGGACATCTCTCATATATTACTAACACTAGATCATCTGAGGAGATAGAGGAGATGAAGGTGGTTCCTTATGCTTCGACAGTAGGAAGCCTCATGTATACAATGCTCTATACGAGACCAGATATCTGCTTTGCCATGGGCATGGTCAGCAGATATCAGAGTAATCCAGGACAGGGACATTGGACTGCGGTAAAGCATATATTGAAGTACCTGAGAAGAACTAGGGATTATATGTTAGTTTATCGGGCAGACCAATTACTCCCTGTGGGTTACACAGATTCCGACTTCCAATCAGATAGGGATAACAATAAGTCTACCTCAGGTTTTGTGTTTACTTTGGGAGGTGGAGCCATTATATGGAGGTGTGTCAAGCAGAAATGCGTGGCAGACTTTACCATTGAAGCTAAGTATGTGGCGGCCTCTAAGGTGGCCAAAGAAGATGTGTGACTCAGGAACTTCCTAATGGACTTGGATGTGATTCCTGGTTTGCCCAGTACTATCACAATTTATTGTGATAATAATGGTGTAGTTGCAAATTCGAAGGAAACACGAGCTCATATGGCAAGTAAACACATAGAGCGTAAGTACCACCTGATACGAGAAATCGTAAAGGAGGTAGAAGTTGTTGTCGCCTAGATTGCATCAGAGGATGACCTGGTAGACCCTTTCACGAAGGTCCTTCTAGCGAGAGCTTTGATAGGCATGTGGAGGGAAGGAAAATCAGATGTATGGCAGTATGAGGACAGTATAGTCTTTTAGTATAAGTGGGAGATTGTAGGGATGTATACTGAAAAGTCTACTTTTTGTATGAACATCTTTATTTTGAAATAAGAATCACATGATCATTGTTTGTATATTTTTATGGTTATGTAATATTGTCTAATACTTTACATTGTAGATAACATAGTGTGTGCTGTCACACAGGAGATCATGTTATCAGCCCCTTGAAAAGTATAAGTAAAGGCTCACAACCGAGATGACTTTGGACAAACCATCGGAATGGTTGTAGTGTGATTTGGTATTGGTTTGTCTTGACCATAGAATCACACTAGTGCGCTTTGTGTGTATTGAGCAGGACCGACTTAGAAGTGATTCGATTTATTGCTGACTACATAATCGAATCGGACATCAGATATTATATTGTACATACTCTTAATCCCGATATAATAACGGGCACATATACTTAGTACTCATCTCTTTGATTTACCAATGGGCGAGATTTATAGATTAAATTGATAGGCTCGGTAAGTTGGGAGATGATATTATTTATATGGTGTGTCGTTGATTATAGGAGGAAACCGTGTCCTATATATTAGGATGATGATGTCCCCTTGAGGAGCTCATAAGGTTCATCATGTAAACCCTGCAGGTGGACTTGGTCCGACATGATGAAAAGGTTGAGTGGTACTACTCATGGAGTTAGATGTTGATTAATTAATGGTCAGTAAATTAATTAATCAACGGACATTCGAGATCTTAAACACGGGGAGAAAATGTACAAATAATATATGGAGCCCATATTATCATATGGTGGTTGGTGAGGTAGATCAATGATGATCCTTTAGTGGATTGGATCATCATTAGTGGATCGGACTTTATGTCGGCTTGATCCATGGGTGACCAAGATCCAACTCCTCCTCATGGTCCTTAATGTAGCCTATTAACACCTCATGAAGCTTAGATCCAATGGATAGAAACAAAACTCTAGATCCAAAGTTTGAGATTAAATCTCTAGATCCGACGGTTGAGATTAAATCTCTAGATCCGATGGTTGAGATTAAATCCCTAGAACGCATGGAGGAGATTAAATCATGGCTTGAGCCCAACTCTATAAATAGAGATTGTAAAGTGGGCAGCAAGATGGATGATGGATGAGGGGATTAGGGTTTGTCCCTTGGGCGGCAACCAATCCTAATTAGATTAGGATTGGGAGTGGGGACTAGGGTTATGGTTTTGGGATTAGGGTCGGCGGCAACAAGAAGATGAAGCTCTTTTCTTCTTCTTCCTAAGTTTGGCCGACCCCTATTCTTCTTCCCTCTACCTTTGCATGAGCTCATCCTATTCTTCTTCCCCTCTTCCATGGCCGGCAATAAGGAAAGCTAGGATTAGGGTTTCGGAGCTTAGGGTTTAGGAGGCTTGGGCGGCACCAAATAAGGAAGTAGTTTGCTTTCTTCTTCCTCTCCCCTGGTGGCCAGCTCCC
Organism: Wurfbainia villosa; assembly: GCA_025175895.1. Classification (NCBI taxonomy): domain Eukaryota; kingdom Viridiplantae; phylum Streptophyta; class Magnoliopsida; order Zingiberales; family Zingiberaceae; genus Wurfbainia; species Wurfbainia villosa. The sequence goes on along the minus strand of CM045989.1, from coordinate 119,535,354 downwards.
ACAACCTTCTTTCCATCCCTTGGATGGCATCCAAAGACCCTCCTCTCCTTCTCCTTTGGTGGTGGAAACAAGATATAGGGCTTTCCCTTGGTGTCTTGGCCAGTTTCCACCATAATCTCCTTCTCCTTGTTGGCCGGCGGCAAGGATTATTTTTGTTCCTTGTTGGTTGGTTTTAGGGAGGAGAAAAACCTTGTTTCTATTCTTCCTTTTGCTTTTGAAGAGCAAGGAAGGAAGATTTGCGATCTAGGAGCTTTGACTTTTGGTAGATCGTCGCCCACATGACGTCCGAAAAGAGGAAGGTCATACATTAGAAGATTAAGAGGTATATCGATTCTCTAATTTTTATATGTTACATGCTTGTATTTGTTTTTCAACTATGAGCATGATATAAATCTGTATATGGCTAAATAATACTTGGATCCCGAGCATAAACATAAAATTGGCGATCCGGACATCGTCTATTCCGCGATTACTCATAGAATATGTTGGAGATCGAAACGGCCGGCTAGAGAGGGGTGAATAGCCCTTTATCGTTGGATGCCGGTATTTGCTCGTCTACAAAACTAATTAGCGCAACGGAAACAATAAAGACAAGCAAATGCAAATACAAGAAAACAAACGCTAACACGATAGTATAACGTGGTTCACGGCTATGCCGCTAATCCACGGTCCCCGATTCATCCTCGGTGAAACCCTCAGGCTGTATCATATACACGTCCTCAAGCAGGTTTCCATTAAGGAAAGCTATTTTCACATCCATCTGCCATATCTCATAATCATAATGAGCCGCTATGGCCAGGAGCATCCGAATGGATTTAAGCATAGCTACAGGCGAATAGGTTTCGTCATAATCAACGCCTTGTTTTTGACGATATCCTTTCGCCACCAATCTAGCTTTATAGGTAATCACATTACCATCCATGTCGGTTTTCTTCTTGAAAACCCACTTGCACCCTATAGGCTTTATGCCTTCAGGTGGGTCAACCAAGTTCCAAACTTGGTTTTCATACATGGAATCCATTTTCGACTTCATGGCACCAAGCCACTTATCCCTTTCTAAACTTGTCAGCACTTCTTCATAACTGGTAGGCTCCTCATCATCAATGAGTAACACGTCGTTCGATTCACTTACGAGAAATCCATATCTCTCGGGAATATTGCGTGTTCTACCAGATCTACGAAGATGTGGTGTTACAATAGGTCCAGCCGATTGCTCATCACTATGAGTTGTCGGCTGTTGTGCTTCACCAGGTATCTCATCAATGTCTATTTGAGTCTCTTGAGCCTCCTCAAGGTCGACGACACTCCCACTGTTTTCTTGCAAGAGAAACTCTTTCTCTAGAAACACAGCATGCCTTGAAACAAACACCTTTTGTTCCATAGGATGATAGAATTGGTAACCCCTTGTTTCCTTAGGGTATCCAATAAATAGACATCTATCAGACTTAGCATCCAATTTGTCTGATACTGTCCGCTTCACATAAGCAGGACAACCCCATATCTTCAAGTAAGATACATGAGGTTTCTTACTATTCCATATCTCATATGGAGTAGTTGAGACTACCTTGGTAGGCATTCTGTTTAACAAGTAAACAGCTGTCTAAAGTGCATAACCCCAAAAGGACTTGGGAAGAGTCGCATGATTCATCATTGACCTGACCATGTCCAACAAGGTCCGGTTACGCCTCTCAGATACACCATTATGCTGTGGTGTATAGGGCGGAGTGCATTGAGACAATATACCATTGTCTCTTAGGTAATCAAGAAACTCCTGACTCAAGTATTCACCACCTCGATCCGATCGAAGTATTTTAATACTCTTGTCATGTTGTTTCTCTACTTCATTTCTGAATTCTTTGAACCTTTCAAAGGCTTCAGACTTGTGTTTCATCAAGAACACATACCCAAACTGTGAGTGATCATCGGTGAAGGCAATGAAGTAGCTATAGCCTCCTAAAGCTTGAGTTGACATAGGTCCACATACATCAGTATGTATTAGACCTAATAACTCTCCCACTCGTTCACCTTTTCCAGTAAAAGGTAACTTGGTCATCTTGCCTTTTAAGCATGATTCGCATGTATCGTATGAATCCAATTCAAACGATTCCAGAATTCCACATCGGTGTAATTCGGACATGCGTTTCTTGCTTATATGGCCAAGACGACAATGCCACATATAGGAGTCTATTTGATTATCCTTTCGAGCACGCGTGTTGCTCGCTTCGATATTGAAAATGTCACTGGATACGTCCAACGTATAAATGCCATTACTCAAAGTTCCAGTTCCATAAAGTACGTCATTCAAAGTTATATAACAACAATTGTTACTAAACGTCAAATGGAAACCATTTCTATTTAAACAGGAAATAGAAACAATGTTCTTTCTTAGAGAATGAACATAATAGCAATTGTCCAGTTCCAAGACTAGTCCACTAGGGAGCTTCAGCAAATAAGTTCCGATGGCGACCACAGCAACCTTTGCTCCATTGCCAACTCACAAATTTGACTCCCCTCTGACGAGTCTTCTTCTATTCCTTAGCCCCTGTATGTCATTACATATATGTGAGCCACACCCAGTATCCAATACCCAAGTGTCTAAGGAAATAGAATGACAATCAATAACGAAGATACCTCAAGAGGATGGGGCATCGGATGCCTTCTTCTTCTTCATGGACTCAAGATAAATCTTGCAGTTTCTTCGCTAGTGGCCTTCCTTGCCACAATGATGGCAAGTGCCCTTTTGCGCTGGTTCCGCCTTCTTTGCCTTTTTGTTCTTCCCTTTCTTCTGTTCTTTTGCCTTCCTCTTAGAACCTTTCTTTGAGGAATCAACTAACAGAACCACCTTCTCCTCATGCTTCACAGAAGGCTCCACAGTCTTCAGCATATTGAGGAGCTCGGGAATAGTGGATTCAAATTTGTTCATCTGATAGTTCATCACGAATTATGAGAAACTCTTGGGAAAACAATACAGAATTAAGTCAATACTTAATTCGTGATCCATCACAAACCCGAGGGTAGCTAGCCGCTCGATGTACCCGTTCATCTTTAGCACAAACTGCACTACAGACGAACCTTCTTGCATCTTCGTGGTGAAGAGGAGCCTAGAGACCTCGAACTTTTCGGATCTCGCTTGCTCATCGAATAACTCATGAAGATGGAAGACCATAGTATTAGCATCCATATGCTCATGCTGCTTTTGCAGCTCGGGTACCATCGCCGCTAGCATGATGCAACTCGCCAGCTCAGAATCTGCCACATGCTTCTGATAGACCAACATTTGGTCTGGAGTTGCATCATCCTTAGGACGGTTGGGAAGAGGCTCTTCAAGGACATATGCAAGCTTTTCTACCTTGAGAACAATTCTCAAGTTTCTAAGCTGGTCCAGGAAGTTAGGCCCAGTCAGTTTGTTTGAATCCAAAATAGTGTGCAAATTCAAAGACGTCATGATCAATTTATTGACCTAGAAATACAAAATGAGCATATATGAGAAAAATGATTTAAAATGAATCAATATACATTCATAAATCTCATTCATTTTTCGAATTTCAAAAACCCCAAAATCACTTCGGGAGATCGTAGGTCCATCTCCAAATGGGCTGGTATCCATCATAGATATGAACAACCTTGGAGACAGTCCAACAAGCCATTCATAACTACGACGGTAGGTATCAACTATACCGATTGCATATCACGTATATGCAACTATCACAATGTGCTATCAACTAATTGAATGTTCACACATACATCGGGTTGTTAACACATTAACAAGTATGCATCATATGCATAGCACCCAACTTCACCTCCCTTTACATCGACCTTGGAGAGAGTCCAACATGCCGATGCTCCAGGTTAAAGCCAACCCATTAATCGAGAAATAGTTTTAATATGGTTAGAGCGCATTCAACCAATTAGCCCAGCTTGGAGAGAGTCCAACAACCAAAGCTAACGATTGACCTCTGACTCTTACCATATTAGTATTAAACTATTCCATGGTTTGAACATGTTCGGGTTCGAGCCGGGCTTGGAGAGAGTCCAACAACCCAAATAAGAAACGGAACTCTGGTTCTAACCATATTAATGGAAAGTGTAGGCTTTAATATTGAGTTAGGGTTTTTATGTCTCATCCTCTTTGCATGCAAATAACTATTATCTACATGGCATGGCATACATGGCATACATCTACATGTCACGACACACATGGCATAATGATATGCATCTAATGCAATTACATGACATACAATTATGTCATGTACATAATTTCCTTATTTGTCATAATTATTTATGGAAATAAAATATGTTTAAGATTTGATTCTCCAAATCAAATCATGATTAAATTAGGAAAAAAATTTCCATATCTAATCACATATTTTATTTATGGAAATAGTTGATTAAGGAAAATAAATTTAGGAAACCAATTTCCTAAATCATCAAAACTACTTATGGAAATAAAATATTTTAAGATTTGATATCCCAAATAAAATCAAGATTAAATTAGGAAACAAATTTCCAAAATCTAATCAAATATTTTATTTATGGAAAATATCAATTTCCATAAATACTTCCAACTTTCCAAAAGTGGAAGATTTCCATAAATACTTTTAGACTTTCCAAAATTGAAAAATTTCCATAAATATTTCTAAATTTCCAAAATTAGAAAATTTCCAGAAATGACATTATGACTATTGCAAAACCATTTTACGATTATGTCGAAACACAACCTGGGCTCTGATACCACTGTTGGGTTTTCGACACCGCGGCGTGTATGTGTTCGATCATGTTTCATAAACATGAGCACAGCGGAAGAAATAAAAATAATAAATCTACATTTATTACAACACACACATCACACGCATGCATAGTACAACATTTGTAGACATAACCGTAAATTTAAATTTGCAATAAAAGGAAATTTAACTACGTTATACCTTTTGTATTACGTGTAGCGGGAACGGCATCAACCGGAACGATCCTTACTAGAATCGTCTCTATCCGTATCCACGCCGAGTATCCTTAGGATGACTTCGCTAAGCCACGAGCTTCGTCTTCGTATGGGTTACTAGCCTCGTGTTGAAGACGACGTGATCGAGAGATGATCACGATCCGAATCAAAATTGGGATGCAAAGACGAGTCCTCAAGACTCGCTTCTCCGGAGAGGTATTCGTCAACCGTTTGACGAATCCTTCATCCTCCACCTCAGAGAATTACCGGAGATCGAATCCCCGGTAAGTTAGCCGCTGTCAGAGCTCTAACCATCGTCCAAACGACACTCCGACGAGAGGAGAACAAGCTGTCCAGAAAACTGGACAGCTTTGGTGGAGGAGATAGGCGCCGGCCAACCAAGGGAAGATAAAGCTCACCTTGATGCCAAACCTAAAGGAGATCACCGGAGCAACAACCGGCAGCAGCTTGACGCCGGCGAGGGGAAAGGAAAGCTCGTTTTGGACGCTGGTTGGAGGAGAAGTGAGCGCGCAAGGAGTTGGCGCCGAGAACTCCAATGAGGAGGTGGGCGGAAACTTCACGCTAGGGTTTTTGATTAGGGCTTAATTATCCCTTAAGCCCTCTTTTATAGAGAACTAATTATCTTAATGGTTATTGGATCATAACCATTAGGCCCGTTAACCCGCTCTATTAAGATAAGTCAAAATAAACCAAACCATGATGGTTTATTTTAAGTTAAAACGAACCGAACCAACTTTTGGTTCATTCGTTTAAAATAAACCAAACCCTTTGGTTTATTCTCCTTCATTGGAATAAAACCAAACTATTTTGGTTCATCCATTATTTCTCCATAAGACACGGCCCATCCATGCTTCCATTGCGACTAAAACGATTTCATGCTCGCTTCATGTTTGGTCCAACCAAACCTAGTTTCTCTCGGGCTGAGAATCTCATTCTCAAGCTCGTTTTAAATCCTTTGGATTACGCTCGTTGTGCGTGTGACCAAATAGGTTCTCGGTTTATGTTGGTCGTCTATAATTAACCATTAATTATAGAACGATCATGAGTGGCACCTAGTAGTACATCATGATCCCCAATTAACCGAAAAGATCAACGGTTGATCGAACTATTTCAAACCCTTCAGACTCGAATGATTCGTGCCCCATTCCCTTCACTCATCTTATACCCACTTGGTTCAGGACATGGTCTATAGTTTGATCCCCACTAGGTCGACTACGTCACACCTAGCCCAAGTATCATTTCCTCGCCCCACATTCTAGTTATCGCACATGTATCAAGAGTACCTTACTCTAAACATGTAATGCTTTGGCCAAAGACTTTAGTAACAATCGACGAGGCCATGGGTATACATCTCCTCGCAAGGAGTGGTGAATCCTTTATAGGCTATTCAAACACCTTCGATCACTACGACTTATACCCAATCATCCCGGGTCCACATCTCCTTAGAGATGCTTGCTTAAGATGTCAAAGCATAAGTCTCCATGATCAAGATGACTTGAATACCGCAAGTCAAAGGAACATCGCACTTAAGCTACAGTAAGAACTTCATTGACATATCTATGTATGCAGAGAACCATATGAAGTCTTACGGCTGGTCACTCCAATAAACTAGTTACCATAACTAGCATCCACGATCAACTCCGGACATCACAATGTCTCCAGTCAGTGAGAATCAGTTGCTTGGATACACCAAGGAGTATACCTCGTGCTAGTCTCGACAGAATCAATGGTGTCCAAATCCATCAATTCATCGACTAGGGATAATTCCGATACATCACAATTACACATGTAGAGATACTCACTAGTTGTGATCCAATCACAAATTCTCTCATGCTGTGAATCGTATCGTGGACATTCAATAAATGAGTTTAAGATCCAATCAAATACATCAAAACATGTATACTCAAATAGTGAATCTTCATTTATCATATAAATGGTTCATACATAAGGCGATTGCCTTAGGACATCTCTCATATATTACTAACACTAGATCATCTGAGGAGATAGAGGAGATGAAGGTGGTTCCTTATGCTTCGACAGTAGGAAGCCTCATGTATACAATGCTCTATACGAGACCAGATATCTGCTTTGCCATGGGCATGGTCAGCAGATATCAGAGTAATCCAGGACAGGGACATTGGACTGCGGTAAAGCATATATTGAAGTACCTGAGAAGAACTAGGGATTATATGTTAGTTTATCGGGCAGACCAATTACTCCCTGTGGGTTACACAGATTCCGACTTCCAATCAGATAGGGATAACAATAAGTCTACCTCAGGTTTTGTGTTTACTTTGGGAGGTGGAGCCATTATATGGAGGTGTGTCAAGCAGAAATGCGTGGCGGACTTTACCATTGAAGCTAAGTATGTGGCGGCCTCTAAGGTGGCCAAAGAAGATGTGTGACTCAGGAACTTCCTAATGGACTTGGATGTGATTCCTGGTTTGCCCAGTACTATCACAATTTATTGTGATAATAATGGTGTAGTTGCAAATTCGAAGGAAACACGAGCTCATATGGCAAGTAAACACATAGAGCGTAAGTACCACCTGATACGAGAAATCGTAAAGGAGGTAGAAGTTGTTGTCGCCTAGATTGCATCAGAGGATGACCTGGTAGACCCTTTCACGAAGGTCCTTCTAGCGAGAGCTTTGATAGGCATGTGGAGGGAAGGAAAATCAGATGTATGGCAGTATGAGGACAGTATAGTCTTTTAGTATAAGTGGGAGATTGTAGGGATGTATACTGAAAAGTCTACTTTTTGTATGAACATCTTTATTTTGAAATAAGAATCACATGATCATTGTTTGTATATTTTTATGGTTATGTAATATTGTCTAATACTTTACATTGTAGATAACATAGTGTGTGCTGTCACACAGGAGATCATGTTATCAGCCCCTTGAAAAGTATAAGTAAAGGCTCACAACCGAGATGACTTTGGACAAACCATCGGAATGGTTGTAGTGTGATTTGGTATTGGTTTGTCTTGACCATAGAATCACACTAGTGCGCTTTGTGTGTATTGAGCAGGACCGACTTAGAAGTGATTCGATTTATTGCTGACTACATAATCGAATCGAACATCAGATATTATATTGTACATACTCTTAATCCCGATATAATAACGGGCACATATACTTAGTACTCATCTCTTTGATTTACCAATGGGCGAGATTTATAGATTAAATTGATAGGCTCGGTAAGTTGGGAGATGATATTATTTATATGGTGTGTCGTTGATTATAGGAGGAAACCGTGTCCTATATATTAGGATGATGATGTCCCCTTGAGGAGCTCATAAGGTTCATCATGTAAACCCTGCAGGTGGACTTGGTCCGACATGATGAAAAGGTTGAGTGGTACTACTCATGGAGTTAGATGTTGATTAATTAATGGTCAGTAAATTAATTAATCAACGGACATTCGAGATCTTAAACACGGGGAGAAAATGTACAAATAATATATGGAGCCCATATTATCATATGGTGGTTGGTGAGGTAGATCAATGATGATCCTTTAGTGGATTGGATCATCATTAGTGGATCGGACTTTATGTCGGCTTGATCCATGGGTGACCAAGATCCAACTCCTCCTCATGGTCCTTAATGTAGCCTATTAACACCTCATGAAGCTTAGATCCAATGGATAGAAACAAAACTCTAGATCCAAAGTTTGAGATTAAATCTCTAGATCCGACGGTTGAGATTAAATCTCTAGATCCGATGGTTGAGATTAAATCCCTAGAACGCATGGAGGAGATTAAATCATGGCTTGAGCCCAACTCTATAAATAGAGATTGTAAAGTGGGCAGCAAGATGGATGATGGATGAGGGGATTAGGGTTTGTCCCTTGGGCGGCAACCAATCCTAATTAGATTAGGATTGGGAGTGGGGACTAGGGTTATGGTTTTGGGATTAGGGTCGGCGGCAACAAGAAGATGAAGCTCTTTTCTTCTTCTTCCTAAGTTTGGCCAACCCCTATTCTTCTTCCCTCTACCTTTGCATGAGCTCATCCTATTCTTCTTCCTCTCTTCCATGGCCGGCAATAAGGAAAGCTAGGATTAGGGTTTCGGAGCTTAGGGTTTAGGAGGCTTGGGCGGCACCAAATAAGGAAGTAGTTTGCTTTCTTCTTCCTCTCCCCTGGTGGCCAGCTCCCACAACCTTCTTTCCATCCCTTGGATGGCATCCAAAGACCCTCCTCTCCTTCTCCTTTGGTGGTGGAAACAAGATATAGGGCTTTCCCTTGGTGTCTTGGCCAGTTTCCACCATAATCTCCTTCTCCTTGTTGGCCGGCGGCAAGGATTATTTTTGTTCCTTGTTGGTTGGTTTTAGGGAGGAGAAAAACCTTGTTTCTATTCTTCCTTTTGCTTTTGAAGAGCAAGGAAGGAAGATTTGCGATCTAGGAGCTTTGACTTTTGGTAGATCGTCGCCCACATGACGTCCGAAAAGAGGAAGGTCATACATTAGAAGATTAAGAGGTATATCGATTCTCTAATTTTTATATGTTACATGCTTGTATTTGTTTTTCAACTATGAGCATGATATAAATCTGTATATGGCTAAATAATACTTGGATCCCGAGCATAAACATAAAATTGGCGATCCGGACATCGTCTATTCCGCGATTACTCATAGAATATGTTGGAGATCGAAACGGCCGGCTAGAGAGGGGTGAATAGCCCTTTATCGTTGGATGCCGGTATTTGCTCGTCTACAAAACTAATTAGTGCAACGGAAACAATAAAGACAAGCAAATGCAAATACAAGAAAACAAACGCTAACACGATAGTATAACGTAGTTCACGGCTATGCCGCTAATCCACGGTCCCCGATTCATCCTCGGTGAATCACTCCGCCAAAACCAATCCACTAATGGTCTCTCCTTTGCACCAAGCTAGGTGGAGGTAACCTTCACAATCAAGATCACTCTTCTTACAATAAGAATGAAGTAAAAGCAAGTAAGAAGAGTTTAAAGCTTGTGGGGCACTTGGATGGTCGTTTGGAGTAAGAACATTTTTCATTCAAAAGCCCACACCCTCTCTTTTTATAGAGAAGAAGCTTTTCTTCCCGTTGGCCGCCACCAGTCGACTGCTGCCCTTGGCAGTCGACTGCCGCCACTCCAACGGCCTCCAAACACGTCGGATCCCGACCATTGTAGTCCAATGGAACACTTGGCAGTCGACTGATGGACCTCATCAGTCGACTGCTGCCTTCATAGTCGACTGCCAAGTCAGCTACGAGTGGTTCTATAGCCAAACTCTTTCGACCGATCTCGCCGCCTTGATGGTCGGTGATTATCTTAGCGATCGGCGCCCACATATGGCGATCACGGCCTCAAAATAACCAGTCGAATACCAGTCGAACCACGTTCGACTCAGAGCAGTCGACTGCCATTCCATGGGAGTCGACTGGTGTCGAGAAATCCCATCCGACACTTAGCCAAATGGACAAGTTTCACCTTAGAGCTACTACCCCTTCCCGGGTTACATTCGCTCACTCTCATCTCTCGGAGTCCCTCGCCTTCGAAGTTATCTTCGTCCTCGGCCACGTCCCTCGGCAGCATCAGGCGCACGACTCTGTAATGCTCCTTCGTGTCTTTTGCCTCGAAGTCTACTTCCTCCGGCTTCATCCAAGATCCTCGTCCGGCAGTCCCTTGGATGCTCCAAGCGCACGGCTTCCGCAAAACCATCCTTTACTGACTCAAGGACCGAGTCATGAGTTGTGAAACTCGCCACGGTTCCATATGCGAATTACTAAGCCCTCCAAGACTCCAACGCACATATCAAATCACACTAACACCCTAACTTAAACCCTTTGCCACATACATCAAAACCTTATCATGGCAGGAGATTGCCCTAACAATCTCCCCCTTTTTGATGCGTGGCAATCCGTTTAAGTTAGGTAAAAACATTTGATAAAAATTCTAAAGTAAGAAAGCATGTAAACATAAACATGATATAGCAACATGCAACTCCCCCTTAATCCATGAAACTCCCCATACATATTTCTCCCTCTATCATAATTTACTTAAACATAATCATTTCTCTTCTTTTGACACCATCAAAAAGATTAACACTAAGTTATAAACTCATGGCATAAAGTCTCATAGAAGGAAAATACCAAAAATTGGTCTAAAACCTGAATTCGGCCTTAACTAGTCTAATTTTCAGGCCACGAGTCGACTGCTATCAGTATGGCAGTCGACTGGCACAATGAATTCCGAAATTCTGATTTTCTGGGCGAAATTCAGAAATGCATTAAAAATTCCAGAAAATTCGAAAAATCATGAAATTTGGGGAACACATTTCTTTTAAGTATATCTATCAATGAAAAATAGGTTTTCATGAAAAGTCATTAAATTTTCCGAGATTTGCCAAAAATCTAAAAGCTTTAAAAACCACTAGTTTTTGAACATGTTAGTATCCATTTTAACACCTAGTCTTGCTTTGGATTGTTTCAAAACATGAATACATGGATTTTAAAGTAAGAAATTGTTTTGAAAACATATGAAATATCCAACCATGATCTTTGGGCAATATGTCTGTGAATTAAACATAAGTCTTCCCCATGATTGGTCTATTATTGTTATTTTGATACTTTAAATGACCATCTAAATGCCATAGGCATTAGTGGACATTTGTATCATCCTAACATCTCACTCATGCTAAGTTTTCAATCAATGTAGCCTATAGTGAGTGTGAGATGCATCCTAAAGGGTATTTGTATATACTTAACCATTATATTCATGCAATTCTATCAAGGTTAAGTATTATCCTCACAATCCTCATGATCATAAAGGCATGTATGAACTAATTTCACATTATGATCATGAAACACATGTATTCATTGAATTGTTATCATGCATTAGGTATTATATCATGATAATAAACAAAGTATCACCTCAAACATGATTTAACCCTATTTCTCATGATGATGTGCCAAATTTCAAAATCATAAATCATGATTGCACATATACATAGCAATTACATTGATTATCATGATTTAAGCATTATTATCTATTTATAGGTGCATTATTATCACCTAACACTATTTCAAAAATGTGTCCCGACATCCTAAGTCAACCAAAGATATGATATAGGTCAAGTCCATATGGTTGACTACCCTAGGGTTTTCCTAACCCTTAAGGATGGATTTTGGAACCCAAAATAGATTCTTGCCTATGGGGTTCACTAGAAATTCCTTAGGAATCCATTTCCTAGCAATTACTTTCTTCTTATCTTGTCCCCTAGCAATTAGGCATTTGTAGGCCTTTTCATTTTTCTTTTCTTTATAACCTAGGCCTTTCTTATTAAAACTAGCTCTTTGGCTCCCTATAATCATGTTCAATGTATTTGAGCCAATTGTAAACTTTTCTAGGGCTTTGGTTAAATAATCTACTTTCTCTCTTAAAGCCCTATTTTCTTCTATACATGCATCACTAACATCCAAAGGCATATAGTTATCATGTGAGCATGCATCATTTAAGCTAGAAGAAATATTATCATCATGTAAGCATGCTTTTTCTAGTTTATTTTCTAAGTCCTTAATTTGCTCAAGCATGCTCTTATTTTTCTTCTTAGCTCTAAATAGGTCCTTAGTGAGGCTAGAAATCATAGAAACTATTTTACTAGGTGAAAGATTAGTTACCATAGTTTCTATGTCCTCTTCTTCTTCTTCGGATGAGGATGTAGAGGCTCCCCCTTCACTAGAGCTCCCTCCACTTGAGCTTGATTCTTCATTTTCGGTGGAGGAGCAATCCGAGTCATCAAATTCCATTAGAGCAAGGTTGGTGACGAAAGCGTTCTCCTCTTCCGATGATGATGAAGAGGAAGAGGAAGGGTCATCCCACGTCTTTGCTTTGAATGCCTTAGCCTTCCCCTTTTCCTTTGCCTTCTTCTCCTCTTCCTTTTTCTTCTTCTTTTCTTCTTTCTTTCTCTTCTCCTCCTTGCTTTTGTTCAAGAGGGGACAATTGTCCCTTATGTGTCCCTCTCCTTGGTAATTGTAACAAATGATCTTCCCCCTTGGCCTTCTATTCCTATCATTTGATTTGTTAAATCTAAAACCTTTTAATGCACGTCATACCCTTCTTACCATATAGGCTTCTTCCGTGCTATCCATGGAGGAGGAGGAGGAAGCTTCGTCATCGGAGGAGGAGGGAATCTCTATCTTCTTCTTCCCCTTGTTTGCCAACAATGCTACTCCCCTTGAAGGTTAGATTCTAGGCTCTTCTTGTATACCTTCAAGCCTTGTTTCATGAAGCTCCATGGTTGAGAAGAATTCCTCCAAGGTGCTTACTTCTAAGTTCTTGGAGATATAAAATGAGTCCACCATGGAGCTCCATTTTGAGGATCGCGGAAAGGCATCTATAGCCTTCATAACCATATCCCGGTTTGATAGCTTCTCACCTACACTTGAGAAAAATACCTCCATTCGCTTCTTCCACCAAGCGAATTCTCCTTCAAACTTCGGTGGATGGATGTTGGAGCCAGCCATTTTGAAAGTTGCTTGTTGTGGCGGTTAGTCCTCGACAAGCTTTCCTTGGCTCTGATACCACTTGTTGGAGATTGAAACGACCGGCTAGAGGGGGGTGAATAGCCCTTTGTCGTTGGATGCCGGTATTTGCTCGTCTACAAAACTAATTAGCGCAACAGAAACAATAAAGACAAGAAAATGCAAATACAAGAAAACAAATGCTAACACGATAGTATAACGTGGTTCACGGCAATGACGCTAATCCACGGTCCCCGATTCGTCCTCGGTGAATCACTCCGCCAAAACCAATCATCTAATGGTCTCTCCTTTGCACCAAGCTAGGTGGAGGTAACCTTCACAATCAAGATCACTCTTCTTACAATAAGAATGAAGTAAAAGCAAGTAAGAAGAGTTTAAAGCTTGTGCGGCACTTGGATGGTCGTTTGGAGTAAGAACATTTTTCATTCAAAAGCCCACACCCTCTCTTTTTATAGAGAGGAAGCTTTTCTTCCCGTAGGCCGCCACCAGTCGACTGCTGCCCTTGGCAGTCGACTGCCGCCACTCCAACGGCCTCCAAACACGTCGGATCCTGACCATTGTAGTCCAACGGAACACTTGGCAGTCGACTGATGGACCTCATCAGTCGACTGCTGCCTCCGTAGTCGACTGCCCAGTCGGCTACGAGTGGTTCTGTGGCCAAACCCTTTCGACTACCGATCGCGCGCTTTTAGCGAATGATCGATGTCTCTTGCGATCATTGCCCACATATGGCGATCGCTGGCCTCAAAACAACCAGTCGAATACAAGTCGAATCAGGTTCGACTCAGAGCAGTCCACTGCCATTCCATGGCAGTCGACTGGTGTCGGGAAATCCCATCCGACACTTAGCCAAATGGCCAAGTTTCACCTTAGAGCTACTAACCCTTCCCGGGTTACATTCACTCACTCTCATCTCAGAGTCCCTCGCCTTCGAAGTTATATTCGTCCTCGGCCACGTCCCTCGACAGCATCAGGCGCATGACTCTGCAATGCTCCTTCGCATCTCTTGCCTCAAAGTCTACTTCCTCCGGCTTCACTCCAAGCTTTTCGTCCGGCGGTCCCTCGGATGCTCCAAGCACACGGCTTCAGCAAAGCCATCCTTCACCGACTCAAGGACCGAGTCATGAGTTGTGAAACTCACCACTGCTCCATGTGCGAATTACTAAGCCCTGCAAGACTCCAACGCACATATCAAATCACACTAACACCCTAACTTAAACCCTTTGCCACACACATCAAAACCTTATCATGGCAAGAGATTATTGGAATGTATACTGAAAGCCTAGCTCTTTTTGTATGAACATTTTTATTTTGAAATAAGACTCACATGATCATTGTTTGCACTTTATATTTATTATATGTGTGCATATTGTCTAATATTTTACATTGTAGATAACATGGTGCTTGGTGTGGCACAGAAGGTCATGTTATCAGTCCCTTGTAGAATATAAGTAGAGGCTCACAACCAAGATGGTTTTGGACAAACCATTGGCATGGTTGTAGTGTAGCTTGGTATTAGTTTGTCTTGACCATAGAGTTACACTAGTACACTTAGGTGTATTGAGCAGGACCGACATAGAGGTGATTCAATTTATTGCTGACAACATAATTGAATCAGACCTCGGATATTATGTTGTACATGCTCTTAATCCTGATATAATAACAGGCACATGTACTTAGTATTTATTTCTTTGATTTACCAAAGGGTGAGATTTAGATGGATTAAATCAATATGCCCGGTAAGTTGGGAAATGATATTATTTACATGGTGTGTCGTTGATTATAGGAGGAAATCGTGTCCTATATATAGGTTGATAATGTCCCCTTGAGGAGCTCATAAGGTTCATCATGTAAACCATGCAAGTTGACTTAGTCAACATGATGATAAGGTTGAGTGGTACTACTCGAGGAGTTAGATGTTAATTAATTGATGGTCAGTAAATCAATTAATTGACGGACATTCGATATCTTAAACACGGGGAGATGGATGTACAAATAATATATGGAGACCATATAATCATATGGGGGTTGGTGAGGTAATTCAATGATGATCCTCTAGTGGAATGGAACATCATTGATGGATCAAGTTTGTGTGGTTCCGATCCATCGGGTGGCCAAGATCCAACTCCTCCTCATGGTCCCTATTGTATCCTATTAACACCTCATTAAGCCTAGATCCAATGATGGAAAACAAAACTCTAGATCCGACGGTGGAGATTAAATCCCTAGATCCGACGGTGGAGATTAAATCCCTAGATCCGACGGTTGGGATTAAATCCCTAGATCCGACGGTTGGGATGAAACCCTAGATCCGGCAGTTGGGATGAAACCCTAGATCCGACGATTTAGATTAAATCCCTAGAACCAATGGAGGAGATTAAACCAAGGCCTAAACCTAACTCTATATATATGGGCTTAGGCTTGGGCGACAAGTAGGATGAGAAAGACAAAAACCTAATTGAGATAAGGTCGCTTGGGCGGCAAGAAATAGGAGGAGGCTAGGGTTAGGGTTTGGTTCATGTTGTTGGGCGGCAACAAGGAGAAGGGAGCTTCTTCTTCTTGTTCCCAATGGTGGCCGACACCCTTCTTCCGCCTTCCTCTTTGGTTTGGATGGTGCCCAAGCTTCTCCCCTTGATCTATGGCTTGTGGTGGATGAGATGAGGGTTGCTTCCCATGGGCGGCAAGAAATAGGAGGAGGCTAGGGTTAGGGTTTGGTTGTTGGTGTTGGGCGGCAACATGGAGAGGGAGATTCTTCTTCATTTTCCTTTGATGGTCGGCCCCTCTACGTTCTTCCCTCTACCTTGGCCAAAGCTCAATCTATTCTACTTCCCTTCATCCTTAGCCGGAAATCAAGGGGAGCCTAGTTTAAGGTTTGGGCGGCAACAAGGAGAAGGGGTGTTTTCTTTTTTCTTCTCCAAGTGTTGGTCGGCGCCCATGCCCTTGTTGTTTCTCTTTTGGTTGGTTTCCATACTCTATTTTATCTTCCTTGGCCAGCGGCAACATCGAGTTTATTGACTTGGTGGCCGGTTCTAGAAAGGATGATGAGTTTTATTTTAGGATCTTCCTTTGTTCCTAGTGAACAAGGAAAGGAAGATCGGTGATCTAGGAGGCTTCAACTTTTGGTAGATCGTCGCCCACACGACGTCCAAAAGGAGGGAGGACATACAATAGAAGATCAAGAGGTATAACAAGAGGTATAATCTTGTTTATTTTGATTAATATTCTTTTTGTATTATGTTTATAATTGCTTTTCAATTATATGCATGTATTATGTGGATGTTTACTTTATGTATGTGTTGATTATACATGTCTATATTCATATGTATTTGTATAATCATGGACCCCGAAGATAAACACAAAAACCGACGATCCGTGCGTCGTCTCTTCCGCGGCTAACCGACTAGAAGAGCTTGGTTGCTTGAACAACTAGTTTGTTCAAGCGATCGCTCGAGTCGTTAGCACGACGATGAATTGGTTGAGCTTAGGAAACTCATCCCATCCGGATTAGTTTTCATTTGTTGAAAATTTTAATATGGGGACATGGGAGCCGACGAGCCTCCGAAGTAGCCGATTGCCTACAATTGGTATCAGAGCCACGGTTTCCGGTTTTGTGTGTTTAGGATTCGGTTAATTTTTATGCACTTTTTCATATATTATATGTGTCGGATAATAGTAGGATATGCGTAGTTTAACTCTTTGGTTGCAGGCGTAAGATCCGACTATTATGGCCTTATGTGTGTATGTGATTGTATGTGTGTAAATATTTATTATTTGAATCCTCGGGGTTGACGAGGCTAGATTAGTATTTAATTTTTGTAATTAAATACGGCATTGTTTAGTCGCTCATTTTAGTTTACTTTCGATCTAGAGTATTTGTACACTCCTTCGTGGAGTATAGGATTGATGGATGTAAATTAAAATGATATATCTCGGCTCGGATCTCTTTATGTGGCTTGCGCACGGAAAAGGTGGAGCGGACGAGGTGGTGACCCGGCGGGACGCATATTGGAGAACAAATCCATAATAGTTGGAAAAATTCTGTTTTTTCCATATTTATTGCTGATTTGTTTTATATGCATGTTGTGTGTGCTTGAAAATTCCATATTTTCAATTTACTAAGTGGGAGAGGGATATTTTAATTAATTCCCGCGGCCTCCATTACAATTTGACATATGATGCAACAAACTTGCACGTCGGCTCTGAGTGCCTTCCTCCCCATCGAATGAGTTTGTTTGCGGATCACTAGGTCAAATAATGGTTATAGGAAATTGTTTAGGAGCGTGTGTACTTCCACATCGGTAAGGCACATAATCCGAGATAATTCCCTTAGTATCGTATAATGGTGCACACTTAGATGCAAATAAAAAGTATCCTCTGCATCGGAGTCACTGCTTTTATTTGTAGGGCCAAAGAGGAACCAACTATTAATTTTATTTGTCAAAAAGTAAGGTTGACAAGATAATAAAATTAATGGGTAAAACCTCCTCTTACAAATGTAGAATTCGTATACGTCCACACTATCGTGGCATGCGATATTCTCGGTGTTTTGAGGTGTTGGTTGATTTTGGAATTTTATTGTTTTAAGGAATCAATAATATTTGAAATCTAATATTTTGATCAATGTGATTCTTAGGATTTTCAAAAATGACTTTCAGTCCACTTACTATGATACTAAAGGAAATAAACTTACTGTACCTAAATAATGTTGATTGGAAAAGAATCTAGATAATTTCTTATCTGCTAAGAAGTACAAGTATACACTCTTCAAAGAGTGTCCTCAAGCCATGGTTGCTCAAAAAAGTTTTTACTTCTAAGCCGAAAGGCAAGAGAAAGGAGAAACAAGGTGGAGCAAAGGTGGTGGGAGGATCTTAGGGAGGAGTGAAGAAGCCGAAAGGCAAGTACTTCACTTGCAAGCAGACTGGACATAAGAAGAAGGATTATCCCAATCCGAAGCAAGAACAAATGTATATCCTTTGGTCCAGTCGTTGAAACATGGTTAGAGGCATTATCTACCGGCACCTGGTGTGTAGATACGAGAGCCACTAATCATGTCTGCAACACTTTGCAGGGGTTCCAGGAAACCCGACGACTAGCTAAAGGGGATATTACCATTTACTTGGGCAATGCCATGAAGATGACAGCTATTGCAGTGGGAGATGTTTTATTTATCTTTTGAGAAAAATAAAGTTTTTGGTTCTTAAGAATTTTCTTTATGTACCTTTATTTAGAAAGAATTGCTTTCGGTTTCTAAATTATGGATGGATAATCTATTCCTTTTAATGACAGATTTGTTATAAAAGGAATAGGGACATTATCTATTCAGGTACATAGATAGGAAATTTATAACTTGAACCACAAGCTCCCACGATGCAAATTGAAGTTTACAACTCATCTTCTAATTCCGATAAGAGAAAAGAACCTTCGAAGATGAACCAAACATATCTTTGGGATCTTAGGCTTGGTCATATTAACCTAAGCAGAATTCAAAGGTTGATAGCTGATGGACCTTTGGGTTCATTAGTGGTGGAGGATCTCCCAACCTGCGAATCTTGCTTGGAGGATAAGATGACCAAGAGGCCTTTCAAGGCCAAGGTGTATAGATCCAAAGATGTGTTGGAATTGGTTCATTCTGATTCGTATGGTCCTATGTCTATCCAGGCAAGAGGTAGTTTTGAATATTTCATCTTTTTCATAGACAATTATTCAAGATGACACTATGATCTGATCATAGTGGTGAATACCTCTTGGGAGAGTTTAGGAATTACTTATCAGAGGCTGGGATTCAATCCCAATTGTCTGCACCTGGCATACCCCAGCAGAATGGTGTAGCGGAGCGAAGGAATAGGACTCTTATAAAGATGGTTAGATCGATGATGAGTTATTCTGACTTGCCAGATTCGTTCTAGGGATATGCTCTAGATACGGCGGTGTACATTCTGAAATTGGTTCCATCTAAATCAGTGCCTTCTACTCCCACAGAGTTGTGGACTGGGCGAAAGCCTAGTCTAAGACATATTCGGATATGGGGGAGTCCAACACATGTGCTGAAGGCTGATGCTGGTAAGTTGGAACCTCGTATAGAAGTGCGCATGTTTGTTGGCTATCCTAAGGGAACGAAGGGTGGTTTGTTTTATAGTCCTAAAGATCAGAGGGTGATCGTTAGTACGTATGCCAGATTTCTAGAGGAGGACTATGTGATGAACCACAAGCCCATGAGTAGGATTGTTCTTGAGGAGTTGACAGGGGAAGTCCCGACTTCAGTACCACCGGTACAAGAGGATATACCACATGTCACTGCACCGCGTGTCACAGAGGATACACAAGTGATACCTCATCGTAGTGGGAGGGTTGTGAGACAGCCTGAGAGATTCATGTTCTTGGGAGAATCTTCCGATTTGGTCCCTGGCGAACATGAACCTGATCCTTGGACATATGACGAGGCAATCCAAGATATAGATGCAGCATCTTTGCAAAGTGCAATGAATACTGAGATTGAATCTATGGATTCAAATCAGGTCTGGGAGCTCTTATGCATAGCAGCTCATATGGATTATGAGGTGTTGCAGAAGGATGTCAAGACAACTTTTTTTAATGGAAGTTTTGAGGAAAACATCCATATGTAGCAACCAGAGGGATTCATTGCATAGGGCAAAGAGCATCTTGTATGTAAGCTTAATCGGTCCGTTTATGGATTGAAAAAAGCTTCGAGGTCTTGGAACATCCACTTTGATGAGGTAAATCCAGACCTATGGATTTATTCAAAGTCCGGATTAGTCTTGTGTATACAAGAGATGTGACGGAAACATAGTGGTATTTCTTGTACTATACGTAGATAATATTTTGGTAGTTGGCAACAATATCAGAGTGTTATCAGACGTAAGGGTATGGTTGTCCAAACAGTTTTGAAGGACTTGGGAGAAGTGGGACACATCCTTGGGATCAAGGTTAGTGTGCTAATCCTAAGCTTCATACATAGACACGATTATGGATCATTTTAGCATGGAAAACTCCAAGAAAGGTTTTCTACCTTTCAGGCATGGAGTTCCTTTATCTAAGGAGATGTGTCCTAGATCATCTGAGGAGATAGAGGAGATGAAGGCGGTTCTTTATGCTTCGGCAGTAGGAAGCCTCATGTATACGATGCTATGTACGAGACCCGATATCTGCTATGCCGTGGGCATGGTCAGTAGATATCAAAGTAATCCAGGACAGGGACATTGGACTGCGGTAAAGCATATATTGTAGTGCCTGAGAAGGACTAGGGATTATATGATAGTTTACCGAGCAGACCAATTACTCCCTGTGGGTTACATAGATTCCGATTTCCAATCTGATAGGGATAACAGTAAGTCTACCTCAAGTTTTGTGTTTACTTTGGGAGGTGGAGCCATTGTATGGAGGAGTGTCCAGCAAAATTGCGTGGCAGACTCCACCATAGAAGCTGAGTATGTGGCAGCCTCTTAGGCGGCCAAAGAAGCTGGGTGGCTCAGGAACTTCCTGATGGACTTGGATGTGATTCCTGGTTTACCCAGAAATATCACAATTTTTTGTAATAATAATGGTGCAGTTGCAAACTCGAAGGAACCACGAGCCCATAAGGTAAGTAAATGCATAGAGCGCAAGTAACCTCTTACGAGAAATCGTAAAGGAGGTAGAAGTTGCTGTCGCCAAGATTGCATCAGAGGATGACCTGGTAGACCCTTTCACTAAGGCCCTTCTAGCGAGAGCTTTGATAGGCATGTGGAGGGAAGGGGAATCAGATGTATGGCAGTGTGATGACAACATAGTCTTTTAGTATAAGTAGGAGATTGTTGGAATGTATACTAAAAGCTTAGCTCTTTTTGTATGAACATTTTTATTTTGAAATAAAAATCACATGATCATTATTTTCACTTTATATTTATTATATGTGTGCATATTGTCTAATATTTTACATTGTAGATAACATGGTGCTTGGTGTGGCACAGAAGATCATGTTATCAGTCCCTTGTAGAATATAAGTAGAGGCTCACAACCAAGATGGTTTTGGACAAACCTTTGGCATGGTTGTAGTGTAGCTTGGTATTGGTTTGTCTTGACCATAGAGTTACACTAGTACACTTAGGTGTATTGAGCAGGACCGACATAGAGGTGATTCAATTTATTGCTGACTACATAATTGAATCGGACCTCGGATATTATGTTGTACATGCTCTTAATCCCGATATAATAACGGGCACATGTACTTAGTATTTATTTCTTTGATTTACCAAAGGGTGAGATTTAGATGGATTAAATCAATATGCCCGGTAAGTTGGGAAATGATATTATCTACATGGTGTGTCGTTGATTATAGGAGGAAACCGTGTCCTATATATAGGTTGATAATGTCCCATTGAGGAGCTCATAAGGTTCATCATGTAAACCCTGCAGGTTGACTTAGTCAACATGATGATAAGGTTGAGTGGTACTACTCGAGGAGTTAGATGTTAATTAATTGATGGTCAGTAAATCAATTAATTGGCGTACATTCGATATCTTAAACATGGGGAGATGGATGTACAAATAATATATGGAGCCCATATTATCATATGGGGGTTGGTGAGGTAATTCAATGATGATCCTCTAGTGGAATGGAACATCATTGATGGATCAAGTTTGTGTGGTTCCGATCCATCGGGTGGCCAAGATCCAACTCCTCCTCATGGTCCCTATTGTAGCCTATTAACACCTCATGAAGCCTAGATCCAATGATGGAAAACAAAACTCTAGATTCGACGGTGGAGATTAAATCCCTAGATCCGACGGTGGAGATTAAATCCCTAGATCCGACGATTGGGATTAAATTTCTAGATCCGACGGTTGGGATGAAACCCTAGATCCGATGGTTGGGATGAAACCCTAGATCCGACGGTTGGGATGAAACCCTAGATCCGACGGTTGGGATGAATCCCTAGATCCGACGGTTTAGATTAAATCCCTAGAACCAATGGAGGAGATTAAACCAAGGCCTAAACCTAACTCTATATATATGGGCTTAGGCTTGGGCGGCAAGTAGGATGAGAAAGAGAAAAACCTAATTGAGATAAGGTGGCTTGGGCGGCAAGAAATAGGAGGAGGCTAGGGTTAGGGTTTGGTTCATGGTGTTGGGCGGCAACAAGGAGAAGGGAGCTTCTTCTTCTTGTTCCCAATGGTGGCCAACACCCTTCTTCCTCCTTCCTCTTTGGTTTGGCCGGCGCCCAAGCTTCTCCCCTTGATCTATGGCTTGTGGTGGATGAGATGAGGGTTGCTTCCCATGGGCGGCAAGAAATAGGAGGAGGCTAGGGTTAGGGTTTGGTTGTTGGTGTTGGGCGGCAACAAGGAGAGGGAGATTCTTCTTCATTTTCCTTTGATGGCCGGCCCCTCTACCTTCTTCCCTCTACCTTGGCCAAAGCTCAATCTATTCTACTTCCCTTCATCCTTAGCCAAAAATTAAGGGGAGCCTAGTTTAGGGTTTGGACGGCAACAAGGAGAAGGGGTGTTTTCTTTTTTCTTCTCCAAGTGTTGGCCGGTGCCCATGCCCTTGTTGTTTCTCTTTTGGTTGGTTTCCATACTCCATTTTATCTTCCTTGGCCGGCGGCAACATCAAGTTTATTGACTTGGTGGCCGGTTCTAGAAAGGAAGATAAGTTTTGTTTTAGGATCTTCCTTTGTTCCTAGTGAACAAGGAAAGGAAGATCGGTGATCTAGGAGGCTTCAACTTTTGGTAGATCGTCGCCCACACGACGTCCAAAAGGAGGGAGGACATACAATAGAAGATCAAGAGGTATAACAAGAGGTATAATCTTGTTTATTTTGATTAATGTTCTTTTGTATTATGTTTATAATTGCTTTTCAATTAATGCATGTATTATGTGGATGTTTACTTTATGTATGTGTTGATTATACATGTCTATATTCATATGTATTTGTATAATCATGGACCCCAAAGATAAATACAAAAACTGGCGATCCGTGCGTCGTCTCTTCCGCGGCTAACCGAATAGAAGAGCTTGGTTGCTTGAACAACTAGTTTGTTCAAGCGATCGCTCAAGTCGTTAGCACGACAACGAATTGGTTGAGCTTAGGAAACTCATCCCATCCGGATTAGTTTTCATTTGTTGAAAATTTTAATACGGGGACATGGGAGCCAACGAGCCTCCGAAGTAGCCGATTGCCTACAATTGCCCTAACAGAATAGAGGATGGTCGCTTGAACAACGAGTTTGTTCAAGTGACCTCTCTAAACGAATAGCACGACGATGACTTGGTTGTTTGGGCAATCCCTTTTGTCTAGGATTAGATTTTTTTAATCCGGGGACATCGATGGGATCGCCATGAACAAACGACCAAGGTGAAGTAGGAAGCGAAGTTTCCTCTCATGGAATCGATAAGCTAAAACCATTAAATTGATATGAGAGCTTCCGGGGAAAAACCCTCCACATCATTGTGGAGTTAGCAATACCATTGTAGAAAATGTGGATCACTAGCCACCTTTCCAGTCCGTGGTGGGGGCATTGGTAGAGTGTCCCCTTATAGCGATCCCAAACCTCGAATAAGGACTCCCCCTGCTTCTGGCGAAAGCTCGTGATGAGATGGCACATGTGAGCAGTCTTACTTGATGGGAATGATTTATTTAGAAACTTCTGCTCCCATGTAGTGATGCTACCAGAAGGTAGGGAGTGAAGCCATGCCTTAGCCTTATCCCGCAGTGAAAACGGGAACGGGCTCAGGCGGATTGCGTTAGTAGGGACTACGTTCATTTTCATCGTCGAGCAGATTTCAAGAAATGCCTCAAGGTACCGGTTCGGGTATTCAGTTGCAGCTCCCCCGAATTAGCTCTGCTGAACCATATGTATAAGTGTCAGCTTCAGCTCAAAGTTATTTGCCGAAATAGATGGTCTAGCTATACTCGGCTTTGTTGGTTTTCCGGCACCGCGGCGAGTGTGTGTTCGAACATGTTTCATAAACATGTGCACAGCGGAAGAAATAAAAATAATAAATCTACATTTATTACAACACACACATAATATAGACATAACCGTAAATTTAAATTTGCAATAAAAGGAAATTTAACTACGTATACCTTTCGTATCACGTGTAGCGGGAACGACATCAATCGGAACGATCCTCGCTAGAATCGTCTCTATCCGTATCCACGCCGAGTATCTTTGGGATGACTTCACAAAGTCACGAGCTTCGTCTTCGTACGGGTTACTAGCCCCATGTTGAAGATGACGTGATCGAGAGAGGATCACAATCCGAATCCAAATTCGGATCCAAAGATGAGTCCTCAAAACTCGCTTCTCCGGAGAGGTATTCGTCAACCGTTTGACGAATCCTTCGTGCTCCACCTATGGGGATTACCGGAGATTGAATCCCCGGTAAGTTAGGCACTGTCGGAGCTCCAACCGTCGTCCAAACGACGCTCCGATGAGAGGGAAACAAGCTGTCCAGAAAACTGGACAGATTTGGTGGAGGAGTAGGCATCGGCCAAAAAGGGTAAGATGAAGCTCACCTTGATGCCGAACCCAAAGGAGATCACCGGAGAGTTGCCGGAGGATCACCGGCTGAAGCTTGGACGCCGGCAACAATTTGGACGACGGCACAAGGGGGTGGGCGGCGGCAATGAAGGTTGGCGCCGACTAGATGAAGAGGAGGGAGAGGTGGGCGGCCAGAACTAGGTTAGGGTTTTGGATTAGGGCTTAACAACACCTTAAGCCCTCTTTTATAGAGAACTAATTCTCTTAATGGTTATTGGATCATAATCATAAGGCCCGTTAACCCGCTCCATTAATATAAGTTAAAATAAATCAAACCATGATGGTTTAGTTTAAGTTAAAACGAACCGAACCAACTTTTGGTTCATTCGTTTAAAATAAACCAAACCCTTTGGTTTATTCTCCTCCATTGGATTAGAACCAAACCATTTCGGTTCATCCATTATGTCTTCATAAGACACGGCCCATCCATGCTTCCATTGCGACTGAAACGATTTCATGCTCGCTTCTTGTTTGGTCCAACCAAACCTAGTTTCTCTCGGTCTGAGAATCTCATTCTCAAGCTCGTTTTAAATCCTTTGGATTACGCTCGTTGTGCGTGTGACCAAATAGGTTCTCGGTTTATGTTGGCCGTCTATAATTAACCATTAATTATAGAACGATCATGAGTGACACCTAGTAGTACATCATGATCCCCAATTAACTGAAAAGATCAACGGTTGATCCAAAACTATTTCTGAAACCCTTCAGCAGCTCGAATGAATCGTGCCCCATTCCCTTCACACATCTTATACCCACTTGGTTCAGGACATGGTCTATAGTGTCAGTCCCCACTAGGCTGACTACGTCACACCTAGCCCAAGTATCATTTCCTCGTCCTACGGATTCTATTTACTGCACATGTATCGAAGAGTACCTTACTCTAAACATGTAATGCTTTGGCCAAAGACTTTAGTAACAATCCAACGAGAGGCCATGGGTATACATCTCCTCACAAGGAGCGGTGAATCCTTTATAGGCTATTCAAACACCTTCGATCACTTCGACTTATACCCAATCATCCCGGGTCCACATCTCCACAGAGATGTTTGCTTAAGATGTCAAAGCATAAGTCTTTATGATCAAGATGACTTGAATACCGTAAGTCAAAGGAACATCGCACTTAAGCTACAGTAAGAACTTCATTGACATATCTATATATGCAGAGAACCATATGAAGTCTTACGGCTGGTCACTCCAATGAACTAGTTACCATAACTAGCATCCACGATTATCTCCGGACATCACAATGTCTCCAGCCAGTGAGAATCTGCTGCTTGGATACACCAAGGAGTATACCTCGTGCTAGTCTCGACAGAATTGATGGTGTCCAAATCCATCAATTCATCGACTAGGGATAATTCCGATACATCACAATTACACATGTAGAGATACTCACTAGTTGTGATCCAATCACAAATTCTCTCATGCTGTGAATCGTATCGTGGACATTCAGTAAATGAGTTTAAAATCCAATCAAATACATGAAACATGTATACTCAAATAGTAAATCTTCATTTATCATATAAATGGTTCATACATAAGGCGATTGCCTTAGGACATCTCTCATATATTACTAATAGACTCCCACTTGGCCTAATGCCAATCGCTACGGTATCCAATACCATAAGCACTAACATGACCCTCAAACCTACTTTGAGGTAATGCTTTAGTCAAAGGATCCGCTAAGTTCCTTTCAGTGGGAATTTTCTCGATTTGTATTTCGTTCCTACTGATGATCTCTCTGATAAGATGATAGCGGCGAAGTACATGTTTGGATCATTAATGAGACCTTGGCTCTTTCACCTGTGCAATTGCTCCATTGTTATCGTAGTAGACCGGTATTGCTTCAACAATGGCCGGAATAACACCAAGTTCATAAACGAACTTCTTGATCCAAACCGCTTCCTTTGCTGCTTCCGAAGCTGCAATGTATTCTGCCTCAGTGGTAGAATCCGCTACAGTGTCTTGTTTGGAACTTTTCCAACTCACTGCGCCCCCATTCAAGGTGAACACGTATCCAGACTGAGACCTGGAATCATCCTTGTCTGTCTGAAAGTTGGCATCCGTATACCCGCGTATCACCATGTCCCCTTCTCCATATATTAGGAACACATCCTTAGTTCTTCTTAAGTACTTAAGGATCGTCTTAATAGCCACCCAATGATCCATTCTTGGATCAGACTGGTATCTACTCGTGACACTCAGAGCATACGATACATCGAGCCCCGTACATAACATAGCATACATGATAGATCCTATTGCGGATGCATAGAGAATCTTACTCATGCAAATCCTCTCGTCTTCTGTGCGCGGACACATAGACTTCGAAAGGTGTACCTCATGCCTGATGGGTAGGAAACCTTTCTTGGATTCCGATATGCTAAACCTCTTTAGCACTCGGTCTATATATGTAGACTGCGAAAGACCAAGCAACCGTTTCGATCTATCTCTATAGATCTTAATCTCGAGGATGTAGGTTGCTTCTCCCAGGTCTTTCATGGAGAATGTCTTGGATAACCAAACCTTAACTGATTGTAAGATTGAAACATCGTTTTCTATAAGTAATATGTCATCAACATATAATACTAGGAACACGACTGCACTCCCACTAACCTTCTTGTACACACAAGGTTCGTCTGGATTTTGTGAGAAATCAAACTTTTTGATTGTCTCATCAAAATGGATATTCCAGCTCCTGGATGCTTGCTTCAATCCATAAATGGACCGTCGCAATTTGCATACCTTGGTTTTATCAATCGATGTGAAACCCTCAAGCTGTATCATATACACGTCCTCGAGCAGGTTTCCATTAAGGAAAGATGTTTTCACATCCATCTGCCATATCTCATAATCATAATGAGCCGCTATGGCCAGGAGCATCCGAATGGATTTAAGCATAGCTACAGGCGAATAGGTTTCGTCATAATCAACACCTTATTTTTGACGATATCCTTTCGCCACCAATCTAGCCTTATAGGTAATCACATTACCATCCATGTCGGTTTTCTTCTTGAAAACCCACTTGCACCCTATAGGCTTTATGCCTTCAGGTGGGTCAACCAAGTTCCAAACTTGGTTTTCATACATGGAATCCATTTCCGACTTCATGGCTTCAAGCCACTTATCCCTTTATGAACTTGTCAGCACGTTTTCATAATTGGTAGGCTCCTCATCATCAATGAGTAACACGTCGTTCGATTCACTTACGAGAAATCCATATCTCTCAGGAATATTGTGTGTTCTACCAGATCTACGAAGATGTGGTGTTACAATAGGTCCAGCCGTTTGCTCATAACTATGAGTTGTCGGCTGTTGTGCTTCACCAGGTATCTCATCGATGTCTATTTGAGTCTCTCGAGCCTCCTCAAGCTCGACGACACTCCCACTATTTTCTTGCAAGAGAAACTCTTTCTCTAGAAACACAGCATGCCTTGTAACAAACACCTTTTATTCCACAAGATGATAGAATTGGTAACCCCTTGTTTCCTTAGGGTATCCAATAAATAGACATTTATCAGACTTAGCATCCAATTTGTCTGATGCAGTCCGCTTCACATAAGCAGGACAATCCCATATATTCTAGTAAGATACATGAGGTTTCTTACTATTCCATATCTTATATGGAGTAGTAGAGACTACCTTGGTTGGCATTCTGTTTAACAAGTAAACAGCTGTCTGAAGTGCATAGCCCCAAAAGGACTTAGGAAGATTCGCATGATTCATCATTGACCTGACCATGTCCAACAAGGTCCGGTTACGCCTCTCAGATACACCATTATGCTGTGGTGTATATGGCGGAGTCCATTGAGACAATATGCCATTGTCTCTTAGATAATCAAGAAACTCCTGACTCAAGTATTCACCACCTCGATCCGATCGAAGTATTTTAATACTCTTATCATGTTGTTTCTCTACTTCATTTCTGAATTCTTTGAACCTTTCAAAGGCTTCAGACTTGTGTTTCATCAAGAACACATACCCAAACCGTGAGTGATCATCGGTGAAGGTAATGAAGTAGCTATAACCTCCTAAAGCTTGAGTTGACATAGGTCCGCATACATCAGTATGTATTAGACCTAGTAACTCTCCCACTCGTTCACCTTTTCCAGTAAAAGGTAACTTAGTCATCTTGCCTTTTAAGCATGATTCGCATGTATCGTATGAATCCAATTCAAACGATTCCAGAATTCCACATCGGTGTAATTCGGACATGCGTTTCTTGCTTACATGGCCAAGACGACAATGCCACATATAGGAGTCTAATTGATTACCCTTTTGAGCATGCGTGTTGCTCGCTTCGATATTGAAAATGTCACTGGATACGTCCAACGTATAAATGCCATTACTCAAAGTTCCATTTCCATAAAGTACGCCATTCAAAGTTATATAACAACAATTGTTACTAAACGTCAAATGGAAACCATTTCTATTTAAACAAGAAATAGAAATGATGTTCTTTATCAACGAAGGAACATAAAAGCAATTGTCCCGTTCTAAGACAAGTCCTACAGGGAGTTTCAACAAATACGTTCCGATGGCGAGTGCAGCAACCTTTGCTCCATTCCCAACACATAAATTTGACTCTCCCTTGACGAGTCTTCTTCTATTCTTTAGCCCATGTATGTCATTACATATATGTGAGCCACACCCAGTATCCAATACCCAAGTGTCTGAGGAAATAGAATGACAATCAATAACGAAGATATATGAAAAAGATAGAGCATCTTATGCCTTATTCTTCTTCACAGACTCAAGATAAATCTTGCAATTTCTTCGCCAATGGCCCTACTTACCATAATGATGGCAAGTACCCTTTTGAGCTGGTTCTGCCTTTTTAGCCTTTTTCTTCTTCCCCTTCTGTTGTTCCTTTGACTCCCTCTTAGAACCTTTCTTCGAGGAATCAACTAACAACACCGTCCCCTGCTCATGCTTCTCAGAAGGCTCCATAGTCTTCAACATGTTGAGCAGTACCACAGATGAACCTTCTTGCATCTCAGAGGTGAAGAGGAGCTTGGAGACTTCGAACCTTTCGAATCTCACTTGCTTATCAAACAACTCATAAAGATGAAGGACTACGATATGAGCATCCATATGCTCATGCTGCTTTCATAGCTTGGGTTCCATCGCAGCTAGCATGATGCAACTTGTCAGTTCAGAATCAGTCACATGTTTCTGATAGACCAACAATTTGTCCAGAGTTGCATCGTCACTAGGATAGGCGGGAAGAGGCGCTTCGAGGACATACACAAGCTTTTCACCTTGAGAATAATTCTCAAGTTTCTAAGCTAGTCCAAGAAGTTCGGCCCAGTCAATTTATTCGAATCCAAAATGGAACGCAAATTCAAAGACATCATGATCAATCTTAGAAATACAAAACGAGCATATATGAGAAAGATGATTTTAAAATGCATCATTATACATTCATAAATCCCATTCATTTTTCGAATTTCAAAAACCCCAAAATCACTTCGGGAGATCGTAGGTCTATCTCCGAATGGGCTGATATCCATCATAGATATGAACAACCTTGGAGAGAGTCCAACAATCCATTCATAACTATGATGGTAGGTATCAAATATACCGATTGCATATCACGTATATGCAACTATCACAATGTGCTATCAACTAATTGAATGTTCACACATACATCGGGTTGTTAACACATTAACAAGTATGCATCATATGCATAGCACCCAACTTCACCTCCCTTTACATCGACCTTGGAGAGAGTCCAACAAGCCGATGCTCTAGGTTAAAGCCAACCCATTAATCGAGAAATAGTTTTAATATGGTTAGAGCGCATTCAACCAATTAGCCCAGCTTAGACAGAGTCCAACAACCAAAGCTAACGATTGACCTCTGACTCTTACCATATTAGTATTAAACTATTTCATGGTTTGAACATGTTCGGGTTCGAGCCGGGCTTGGAGAGAGTCCAACAACCCAAACAAGAAACGGAACTCTGGTTCTAACCATATTAATGGAAGGTGTAGGCTTTAATATTGAGTAAGGGTTTTTATGTCTCATCCTCTTTGCATGCAAATAACTATTATCTACATGGCATGACATACATGGCATACATCTACATGTCACGACACGCATGGCATAATGATATGCATCTAATGCAATTACATGACATACAATTATGTCATGTATATAATTTCCTTATATGTCATAACTATTTATGGAAATAAAATATGTTTAAGATTTGATTCTCCAAATCAAATCATGATTAAATAAGGAAACAAATTTCCAAATCTAATCACATATTTTATTTATGGAAATGGTTGATTAAGGAAAGTCAATTTAGGAAACTAATTTCCTAAATCATCAAAACTACTTATGGAAATAAAATATTTTAAGATTTGATTTCCCAAATCAAATCATGATTAAATTAGAAAACAAATTTCCAAATCTAATCAAATATTTTATTTATGGAAAATATCAATTTCCATAAATACTTCCAACTTTCCAAAAGTGGAAGATTTCCATAAATACTTCTAGACTTTCCAAAATTGAAAATTTTCCATAAATACTTCTAACTTTCCAAAAGTAGAAAATTTCTAGAAATATCATTATGACTATCGCAAAACAATTTTACGATTATGTCGAAACACAACCTGGGCTCTGATACCACTGTTGGGTTTCCGGCACCGCGGCGAGTGTGTGTTCGAATATGTTTCGTAAACATGTGCACAGCGGAAGAAATAAAAATAATAAATCTACATTTATTACAACACACACATCACATAGACATAACCGTAAATTTAAATTTGCAATAAAAGGAAATTTAACTACGTATACCTTTCGTATCACGTGTAGCGGGAACGACATCAACCGGAATGATCCTCGCTAGAATCGTCTCTATCCGTATCCACGCCGAGTATCTTCGGGATGACTTCACAAAGTCACGAGCTTCGTCTTCGTACGGGTTACTAGTCCCGTGTTGAAGACGACGTGATCGAGAGAGGATCACGATCCGAATCCAAATTCGGATCCAAAGATGAGTCCTCAAAACTCGCTTCTTCGGAGAGGTATTCGTCAACCGTTTGACGAATCCTTCGTCCTCCACCTATGAGGATTACCGGAGATCGAATCCCTGGTAAGTTAGGCACTGTCGGAGCTACAACCGTCGTCCAAACGACGCTCCGACGAGAGGGAAACAAGCTGTCCAGAAAACTGGACAGCTTTGGTGGAGGAGTAGGCGTCGGCCAAAAAGGGTAAGATGAAGCTCACCTTGATGCCGAACCCAAAGGAGATCACCGGAGAGTTGCCGAAGGATCACCGGCTGAAGCTTGGACGCCGGCAACAATTTGGACGACGACACAAGGGGGTGGCCGGTGGCAATGAAGGTTGGCGCCAACTAGATGAAGAGGAGGGAGAGGTGGGCGGCCAAAACTAGGTTAGGGTTTTGGATTAGGGCTTAACAACACCTTAAGCCCTCTTTTATAAAGAACTAATTCTCTTAATGGTTATTGGATCATAACCATAAGGCCCGTTAACCCGCTCCATTAATATAAGTTAAAATAAACCAAACCATGATGGTTTATTTTAAGTTAAAACGAACCGAACCAACTTTTGGTTCATTCGTTTAAAATAAACCAAACCCTTTGGTTTATTCTCCTCCATTAGAGTAGAACCAAACCATTTCGGTTCATCCATTATGTCTTCATAAGACACGACCCATCCACGCTTCCATTGCGACTGAAACGATTTCATGCTCGCTTCTTGTTTGGTCCAACGAAACCTAGTTTCTCTCGGTCTGAGAATCCAATTCTCAAGCTCGTTTTAAATCCTTCGGATTACGCTCGTTGTGCGTTTGACCAAATAGGTTCTCGGTTTATGTTGGACGTCTATAATTAACCATTAATTATAGAACGATCATGAGGTGCACCTAGTAGTACATCATGATCCCCAATTAACTGAAAAGATCAACGATTGATCCAGAACTATTTCTGAAACCCTTCAGCAGCTCGAATGAATCGTGCCCCATTCCCTTCACTCATCTTATACCCACTTGGTTCAGGACATGGTCTATAGTGTCAGTCCCCACTAGGCTGACTACGTCACACCTAGCCCAAGTATCATTTTCTCGTCCTACGGATTCTAGTTACTGCACATGTATCGAAGAGTACCTTACTCTAAACATGTAATGCTTTGGCCAAAAACTTTAGTAACAATCCGACGAGAGGCCATGGGTATACATCTCCTCGCAAGGAGCGGTGAATCCTTTATAGGCTATTCAAACACCTTCGATCACTTCGACTTATACCCAATCATCCCGGGTCCACATCTCCACAGAGATGCTTGCTTAAGATGTCAAAGCATAAGTCTTTATGATCAAGATGACTTGAATACCGCAAGTCAAAGGAACATCGCACTTAAGCTACAGTAAGAACTTCATTGACATATCTATATATGCAAAGAACCATATGAAGTCTTACGGCTGGTCACTCCAATGAACTAGTTACCATAACTAGCATCCACGATTATCTCCGGACATCACAATGTCTCCAGCCAGTGAGAATCTGCTGCTTGGATACACCAAGGAGTATACCTCGTGCTAGTCTCGACAGAATTGATGGTGTCCAAATCCATCAATTCATCGACTAGGGATAATTCTGATACATCACAATTACACATGTAGAGATACTCACTAGTTGTGATCCAATCACAAATTCTCTCATGCTGTGAATCATATTGTGGACATTCAGTAAATGAGTTTAAGATCCAATCAAATACATGAAACATGTATACTCAAATAGTGAATCTTCATTTATCATATAAATGGTTCATACATAAGGCGATTGCCTTAGGACATCTCTCATATATTACTAACATGCTTGAATCCTCTAGCGCTTGGAGCTGCGTAGTCCCGCAGAGGTCAGCTACCTATGTTCACCTCGGGTGCGGCTTGATCCTCCATCCTTTGCTGCTTTGCTCTTCGACGATGAAAGGTTCGCTCAATTTCTAAGTCGATCGGAATTAAACCTTCCGATCCTAAATGTCTAAGCATACGACAAACCAAGCCACAAAGTTAGGAGTGCTAATCTAATTCTAAGAGAAGAAAATAAAACAATCTAGCTAATCAAAATCTAAGATGCAATAAGGAAATCGAAAACTACTGCTAAAAGTAAAAACTAAATCTAAATATGGAAAATATAGAACTAAAGCAAATGAAGCAAACTGAAAAAAATATATAAAGCAAGTAAATAAATCTAATCCTTAATCCGATCCAATTTACCATTGTTCGATTTGATATCGAATCGATCAGTCCCTGACAACGGTGCCAAAAACTTGATGCGCATGAACGCGACTACAAATCTCGCGACGGAGACCATCGAGGACTCAAAGCGCGCGCTCGCGCTCAATGCCCGCAAGTGCACGGATGTCGTCAAGTAATAAAGATTATCGATCCCAAAGGGACTGGGATTCGAATATCAATATATTCAGTGGTTGTAATTGTTCGGACATAACTCTAAGAGGTTTCAATTGGTGAGGGCTGTCGATGGACTTTACTCTATACGGTGTCACACGGAGGAGGAAAGGAGTGTGTCGAGGTCTTCAAAGGTGATTCTAGGATTTTGGTTTCATTTGTGCATCACAAAATAATGTTGTCAATTGGCGTTGTCTAGACATTTAGCTATGGTTTTGTGAAGGGACATCATACACTCTCCCGCAGAGCCACCGCATCTACCGGGAGCTATCTCTGCCTAAAAGGACGGGATAGATGGTACGAGGATGCCAAATCAATCCCTACGATGAACCGTTTTCGATTCCACTGCACCCTTCTACCCACAGTTATAGGAGA
The DNA here is from genome assembly GCA_025175895.1 of Wurfbainia villosa. Lineage (NCBI taxonomy): Eukaryota > Viridiplantae > Streptophyta > Magnoliopsida > Zingiberales > Zingiberaceae > Wurfbainia > Wurfbainia villosa. The sequence goes on along the minus strand of CM045989.1, from coordinate 119,500,532 downwards.
TCAGGTTTACCCCTAGGTTCCTTGTATAAAATCCCCTAAATCTTAAATACGAGGGTTGTCACACCTCGTATCGCCTAAGCACAACAGATAGAAAATCAAACATGCATAGATATTGTAAAAACAACTACCAATTGTCAAATCAAACTCAAAGGAAGAATTTAACATGAACCAACATTGTAATGTGCACACAAGCTACTCTCTAATCCTAGAATCAAAAGTACTACTCCATGTATATAAAGGAAGAATCACAAAGCATGTTTATGTTCGAATACATAAGGAATAAAACACAGGAACAAAAGATTACAATGCTTTTGTGGTCTTCTCTCCGGCGTTGAAGTGCAAGGCGTGGACCTCCGACGACGTTCCTCCTCCCCGTTGTGAGTTCCCGAAGCTTTTTAGGGCTTCAGCATGTCATCCTAGCCATCGTGCCTCCCCCCTAGGGTTTGGGTGGAGCCATCCTTATATAGATATTGCCTCGGACCGCTGTAAAATCCAGAAAAAGCCCTAGTCGTGCAAATATGGTGGGCCACCACACGGCTAGGTCGTGTGTGGCCCTGGGGTGCTAATCTCGCCCATTGGGCATGACCGTGTGAATCCACATGCCCTGGTCATGTCCCACTCTGCGTCTAGCTGCGAAATGTCCTTCTTTTGCTCCGAAAGTGTCTTTTTAACTCGAAATGCTAACCTGCACACAAAAGTCCAACGAGCATACCTCTGAACTAGAAAATAAGAAATGCGTGCAAAATAGAGTAACATATGCATGAAACTAACATGAAATGTAACAAGATGTGAGAAAAAACTACTAAATCCCTATACGTTTTGCTCACATCAGTAATCGACCCAGGTTAGTATTTATTTTTTGACGATGGTTTGACCATTGTCATGGGAAAAGTCCAAGTCTTGAGTACTTGGCATGCAAAGTCCAAGCATGGGTCTTGGCAAGGGAAAGTCCAACATGGGTTGGCAAAGGAAAGTCCAAGCATGGGTCTTGGCATGGAAAGTCCAACATGAGTTGGAAAGGGAAAGTCCAAGCTTGAGTCTTGGCATTTTGAAAGTCCAAGGGATTTGATATTGGTGGCGTAAAGTCCAAGCAGGAGTCTTGGCAGCATAAGTCCAATGGTTGTCAGTGTAAAGTCCAAGCGGAGTCTTGGCAGCGTAAGTCCAATGTGCCTTAGTGGTGTAGACACCGTTAGCATTACAATAGCTGATGGAAGAACCTGAAGACTAGCATATGGATGAACAAGTCATGGACGACTTGGAGGGATCCGATAGACGCGAGGCTGATGGAGGTGGCTAGAAGGCTTAGGTCTAGGCTACGGGTCATCTGACAAGTATGGGGGCACCATACTTGGGTTAAAACCTCATGTTTGACTTGTATCAGTCGACTTGGACCATGGGTCAGTCGACTGGTGTGTGTCAACCAAGGTTTGACTGTAGGAAGTGCCCTGTTAGTCGACTGCCAAAGGTGGGCAGTCGACTGCTGGCCTAAGCAGTCGACTGATCTGGTGATCAGTCGAGTGATGGCTATGATCTCTGGCACAGAAGGTTCTCCAGTCGAGTGATCACATCGACCACTCGACTGATTGAGACATCAGTCGACTGATGTGTAATGTCAGTCGACTGATGGTGTATCCATTAGATTTTTCCAGTGTGGATCGAGCCGTTGTCTCACAACAACAGTGGAAAAAGTCGACTGATGGTCCCGAGCAATCGACTGATAGGTGAAATTCAGCCCAGGCAGCAGCTTTAAATGGAGCTCGTGGAGGAGGGATTTGGCACCGATTCTTGAGGATTTTTGGGGCAATTTGCTGCTGTAAATCAGGGTCTCCAAGTGCATTTCAAGCAACCACAAAGCAAGCATCCAAAAGCGCAATTGTAAAGTGTTTTTCTTTACTTGTATTGCATTTCATTAGTGTAATTGCTTGTATTTGTTGTATTACTTAGTGTAATCATTTGTACGAGGTTTCTCCACCTTCGACTTATGTCGAGAAGGAGTTTACTTAGTAGTGGTGTGTGATTTGCATCGCTAGGGTTCTTACGCGCCCAATTCATCGAGTAGGAACCATTCAGTTCCGATCCACGTTATATGACTGTGTTTGTATTTCATTATTGCTTTATTTCCACTGTGCACTAATCATTTGTAGAAAGCACGAACGAATGAATTCTATCAAGCAATGCCAACGCTACTCACCCCCCCCCTCCCCCTCTAGCAGGCGCAATGTTCTTAACAATAGCTTCTTGGATAAACCAATGAGTATAACTCGTGCTAGTCTCAACAGAATTAATGGTGTTCGAATACATTAATTCATTGACTAGGGATAATTCCAATACATCACAATTACACATGTAGAGATACTCACTAGTTGTGATCCAATCACAAATTCTCTCATGTTGTGAATCATATTATGGACATTCAGTAAATGAGTTTAAGATCCAATCAAATACATGAAAACATGTATACTCAAATAGTGAATCTTCATTTATCCAATAAATGGTACAACCATAAGACGATTGCCTTAGAACATCTCTCATATATAACCAATAAACTCCCACATGGCCTAATGCCAATCGCCACGATATCCAATACCATAAGCTCTCACATGACCCTCAAACTTACTTTTAGGTAAGACCTTAGTTAAAGGATCCGCTAAGTTCCTTTCAGTGGAAATCTTCTCGATTTGTATTTCTTTTCTAATGATGATCTCTCTGATCAAATGATAGCGACGAAGAACATGTTTGGATCATTGATGAGACCTTGGTTCTTTTGCCTATGAAATCGCTCCATTGTTGTCGCAGTAGACTGGTATTACTTCAACAATGTTTAGAACCACACTAAGTTTATAGACAAACTTATTGATCCAAACTACTTCTTTTGCTGCTTCCGAAGCTGCAATGTATTCTGCCTCAGTGGTAGAATCCACCACAGTATCTTGCTTGGAACCTTTCCAGCTTATTGCGCCTCCATTTAAGGTGAATATGTACCCAGACTGAGACCTGGAATCATCCTTGTTTTTCTGGAAGCTGGCATCCATATACCCGCATATTACCATATCACCTTCTCCATATATTAGAAATACATCCATAGTTCTTCTCAAGTAATTAAGGATTGTCTTAATAGTCACCCAATGATCCATTCCTGGATCAGACTAGTATGTGCTCATGAAACTCAGAGATACGATACATCGGGTCTCGTACATAATACAACATACATGATAGATCCTAATGCGGATGCATAGGGGATCTTACTCATGAAAATCCTCTCTTCTTCTGTGCGTGAATATATAGACTTTGAAAGGTGTATCCCAGCCTGATGGGAAGGAAATCTTTCTTGGATTCTGACATGCTAAACTTCTTTAGCACTCGGTCTATATATGTAGACTGTGAAAGACCAATCAACTATTTCGATCTACTTCTATAGATCATAATCCTGAGGATATAGGTTGCTTCTCCCAGGTCTTTCATGGAGAATGTTTTGGATAACCAAATTTTAACTGTCTATAAGACCGATATATCATTTCCTATAAGTAATATGTCATCGACATACAACACTAGGAACATGACCGCACTCCAACTAACCTTCTTGTACACACAGGATTCATCTGGATTTTTGTGAGAAATCAAACCTTTTGATTGTCTCATCAAAACGGATATTCCAGCTCCTGGATGCTTGCTACAATCCAAATATGGACCGTCGAAGCTTGCATACCCTGGTTTTATCATTCGATGTGAAACCCTCGGGTTGTATCATATACACATCCTTGAGTAGGTTTCCATTAAGAATAGTCATTTTCACATCCATATATCATATCTCATAGTCATAATGAGCTGCTATGGCCAGAAGCATCCGAATGGATTTAAGTATAGCTACCGGTGAATAGGTCTGGTCATAATCAACACCTTGCTTTTGACGATAGCCTTTCACCACTAATCTAGCCATCAAAGTAATCACATTACCATCCATGTAGGTCTTCTTCTTGAAAGCCCACTTGCACCCTATAGGCTTAATGCCTTCAGGTGGGTCCACCAAGTTCCAAACTTGATTTTCATACATGGAATTCATTTTCGACTTCATGGCTTCAAGCCATTTGTCCCTTTCTGAACTTTTCAGAACTTCTTCATAACTGGTAGGCTCCACATCATCAATGAGTAACACGTCGTTCGATTCACTTACGAGAAATCCATATCTCTCAGGAATATTACGTGTTCTACCAGATCTATGAAGATGTGGTGTCACAATAGGTTCAACCTATTGGGATGTATACTGAAAAGTCTATCTTTTGTATGAATATATTTATTTTGAAATAAGAATCACATGATCATTGTTTGCATATTTATGGTTATGCATATTGTCTAATACATTACATTGTAGATAACATGGTGTGTAGTATCACACAAGAGATCATGTTATCAGTTCCTTATAAAGTATAAGTAAAGGCTCACAACCTAGATGGTTATGGATAAACCATTGGAATGGTTGTAGTGTGATTTGGTCATAGTTTGTCTTGACCATTGAATTACACTAGTATACTTTGTGTGTATTGAGCAGGACCGACTTAGAAGTGATTCAATTTATTGCTGACAACAAAATTGAATCGGACCTCGGATATTATGTTGTTCATGCTCTTAATCCCGATATAATAACGGGCACATATACTTAGTATTCATTTCTTTGATTTACCAATGGGAGAGATTTATAGAGTAAATCGATAAGCTCGGTAAGTTGGAAAATGATATTATTTATATGGCGTGCCATTGATTATAGGAGGAAACCGTGTCCTATATATTAGGATGATGATGTCCCCTTGAGGAGCTCATAAGGTTCATCATGTAAACTCTGCAGGTGGACTTGGTCCGGCATGATGATAAGGTTGAGTGGTACTACTCATGGAGTTAGATGTTGATTAATTAATGGTTAGTAAATTAATTAATCAACGGACATTCGAGATCTTAAACACGGTGAGGTAGATCAACGATAATCCTCTAGTGGAATGGATTATCATAAATGGATCAGACTTTATGTGGGCTTGATCCATTGGGTGGCCAAGATCCAACTCTTCCTCATGGTCCCTATTGTACCCTATTAAAACCCTCATGGAGCCTAGATCCAATGATGCAAAATGAAACTCTAGATCCCACAGTGGAGATTAAATCTCTAGATCAAATGGTGGAGATTAAATCTTTAGATCCGACAGTGGAGATTAAATCTCTCGATCCAACGGTTGAGATTAAATCCCTAGATCCGATGGTTGAGATTAAATCCCTAGATCCGACGGTAGATATTAAAAGGAGGCTTAAGCCTAGCTCTATAAAAGGAGACTTAAGGGGTGGGTGGAAACAACACACAAGGGAGATTAGGGTTTGGGTCGGCAAGCTTTGGGAAGCTAGGGTTAGGGTTTTGGCTTGGCCGGCAACAAGGTGGAAGGTTGAGGTTTGCTTCCTTTCTCTTCCTAAGAGTTGGCCAGCGCCCATCATCATCCTCTCATCCTTGGCCGGCGCTCATCCCCTCCCTTTATTCATCCTTGGCCGGCATCCTCTCCTCTCTTTAGGCCAACGGCAACCCTTCTTCAAGGTTGGCCGGCGATCCATCACCTATTCCTTGGCCGGCGGCAACATCAAGTCCTTTGACTTGGTGGCCGGTTTTAGAAAGGAAGAAGAGTTTCATTTCATTCTTCCCTTTGTTTGAAGCGAGCAAGGAAGGGAAGAACATGTTCTAGGAGGCTTCGACTTTTGGAAGATCGTCGCCAACACGACGTCCAAAAGGAGGAAGGACATACGATAGAAGATCAAGAGGTATAACGAGAGGTATAATGCTTGTTTATGAATCTTTTCTTATTCTACACATGTTGTATGCTTTGTTATGTGGCTAATTTACTTGGACCCCGAATACAAACACAAAAATCTACGATCCGTACATCGTCTATTCCGCAGCTATTCGAAGAATAGAGGTAGGTTGCTTGAACAATAAGTTTGTTCAAGTGACCACTCTAATCGAATAACACGACAATTGAACGGTAGCTTGGGTGATCCCTATTTTTCAAGGATTAATTTTTTTATCCGGGGACATAGACGGGATCGCCATGAACAAGCGACCGAGTTGAAGTGGGAAGCAAAGTTTCCTCTCTTCAATTGGTATCATAGCCACGATTTTCGATTTTGTGTGTTTATGATTCGATTACTTTTTATGCACTTTTCATATATTATATGTGTCTGATAATAGTAGGATGTGCATAAGTTAACTTTTTGGTTGCAGGCATAAGATCCAACTATTATGGTCATATGTGTGTATAATTGTATGTTATTTGAATCCTCAGGGTTGACGAGCCTAGTATTTAATTTTTGTAATTAAGTACGACATTGTTTCGATCTAGATTTCATGTAAACTTTTTTGTGGAGTATAGGATCGATGGATGTAAATTAAAATAGTTTTTCTCGGCTCGGATCTCCAGATGGCTTGTACATGGCGTAGGGAGGAGCAGACGAGATGATGATACGATGGGAGGCATATTGGAGAACAAAAGCCATAATAGTTGGAAAATATATTTTTTTCATATTTATTGCTTCTTGTTTGATATGCATGTCGTGTGATTGGAAAATTCTCAATTTTAAATTACTAAGTGGGAGAGGGATATTTTTATAAATTCCCACGGCCTCCATTACGATTTGACATGTGATGCAAACAAACTTGCGTGTCATCTCTGAGTGCCTTCCTCCATATCAGATGAGTTTTTTTGTGGATCATAGGGTCGAATATGGTTATAGAAAATTATTAAGGAGCATGTGTACTTCCCCATCGGAAGGCACATAACCCGAGATAATTGCCTTGATACCGAGTAATGGTGAACACTTAGATGCAAATAGGAGTATCCAACCCATCAGAGTCACTGCTTTTATTTGAAGGGCCGAAGAGGAACTAACTATTAATTTTATTTGTCAAAAAGTTAGGTTGACACGATAGTAAAATTAATGGGTAAAACCTCCTCTTACAAATGTGGAATTCGTATATGTCCACACGATCGTGACATACAATATTCTCGGTGTTTTGAGGTGTTGTTTGATTTTAAAATTTTATTGTTTGAGGAATCAATAATTTTTTGAAATCTAATGTTTTGATCTATGTGATTCTTTGGTTTTTTCAAAAATGACTTTCAACCCACTTGTTGTGATACTGAAAGAAAATAAACTTACTAGACCCAATTATGTTGATTGGAAAAGGAATCTTGATATTGTCTTGACTGCTGAGGAGTACAAATATGTAGTCTTCGAAGAGTACCCTTCTAAGCCTGCAGATGATTCTGGGGAAAAGGAGGAGAGTTATAAGAAGTGGATTAAGGCTGATGAGATGGTGCGGTGTTACATTTTGGCATCCATGTCAAATGTATTGCAACATCAGCATCAAGCCATGCCCACTGCTTATGACATGATGCTTAATCTTAAAGAGCTTTTCGGACACCAGAATCAGGCTGCTAGGCAGAAAGCCATGAGGAACTTGATGACGACCACCATGATGGAGGGAACACCCGTGAGGGATCATGTTCTCAAGATGATGGCTCATTTGAATGAGCTGGAAGTCCTCGGAGCTGAGATCGATGGGGAAACCCAGGTTGATATCATTCTCCAGTCTCTACCTAGGAGTTTTGAGCAGTTTTTCCTGAACTACAACATGAATAAAAGATTGTATTCGTTGGCGGAGCTTATGACAGAACTCCAGGCGGCAGATGGGCTTTTTCGTGAGAGTGCTCAGGCTCAGGCCATGGTAGCCCAAAAGGTTTCTGCTTTTAAGCCAAAAGGCAAGCAGAAGAAGAAACAAGCTGGGGTGAAAGTGGTGGGAGGATCTTAGGGAGAAGTGAAGAAGCCGAAAGGAAAGTGCTTCACTTGCAAGCAGACTAAACACTGGAAGAAGGACTGCCCCAACCGAAAGTAGAACAAAGGTATATCTTTTGGTCTAGTCGTTGAAACATGTTTAGCGGTGTTATCTACCGTACTTGGTGTGTAGATACGGGAGCCACTGATCATGTCTGCAATACTTTGCAGGGGTTCCATGAAACCAGACGACTGATTGAAAGAGAGATTACCGTCTACTTGGGTGATGCTACGAAGGTACCGGCTGTTGTAATGGGAGATGTTTATTTGTCTTTTGAGAGTAATAAAGTTTTGGTTCTAAAAAATTGCCTTTATGTACCTTTATTTAGAAAGAATTTGATTTCGATTTCTAAATTGTTTATAGATGGATATTCTATTTCTTTTAATGACAGAGTTATTATAAAAAGAAATAGGAAGATTATCTGTTCTGGTGCATTGATAGGAAATTTATATAGACTCGAACCAAAAGCTCCCACGATGCAAATAGAAGTAAATAATTCATATTCTAATTCCAATAAGAGAAAAGAACCTTCGAAGATGAACCAAACATATCTTTGGCATCTAAGGCTAGGTCATATTAACCTAAGCAGAATTCAAAGGTTGATAGCTGATGGATCTCTGAGTTTATTTATGGTGTAAAATTTCCCAACCTGCGAATCTTGCTTGGAGGGTAAAATGACCAAGAGGCTTTTTAAGGCCAAGGGGTATAGAGCCAAAGACGTGTTGGAGTTGGTTCATTCTGATTTGTGTGGTCCTATGTCTATCCAGGCAAGAGGTGGTTACGAATATTTCGTCTCTTTCATAGATGATTATTCAAGATATGGATACATTTATTGTTGGGATGTATACTGAAAAGTCTATCTTTTGTATGAACATCTTTATTTTTGAAATAAGAATCACATGATTATTGTTTGCATATTTGTCATTATGCATATTGTCTCATACATTACACTATAGATAACATGGTGTGTAGTGTCACATGGTAGATCATGTTATCAGCTCCTTGTAGAGTATAAGTAAAGGCTCACAACCGAGATGGCTTTGGACAAACCATTGGTATGGTTGTAGTGTGATTTGGTATTGGTTTATCTTGACCATAGAATCACACTAATATACTTTGTGTGTATTGAGCAGGACCGACTTAGAGGTGATTCGATTTATTGCTAACTACATAATCGAATCGGACCTCAGATATTATATTGTACATGCTCTTAATCCCGATATAATAACGGGCACATATACTTAGTATTCATTTCTTTGATTTATCAATGGGTGAGATTTATAGATTAAATCGATAGGCTCGGTAAGTTGGGAAATGATATTATTTATAAGGTGTGCCGTTGATTTTGGGAGGAAACCGTGTCCTATATATTAGGATGATGATGTCCCCTTGAGGAGCTCATAAGGTTCATCATGTAAACCCTGCAGGTGGACTTGGTCCGGCATGATGATAAGGATGAGTGGTACTACTCATGGAGTTAGATGTTGATTAATTAATGGTCAGTAAATTAATTAATCGACGGACATTCGAGATCTTAAAGACGGAGAGATAAATGTACAAATAATATATGGAGCCCATATTAACTTATGGGGGTCGGTGAGGTAGATCAATGATAATCTTTTAGTGGATTGGATTATCAGGAATGGATCGGACTTTATGTGAGCTTGATCCATTGGGTGGCCAAGATCCAACTCCTTCTCATGGTCCCTATTGTAGCCTATTAAAACCTCATGAAGCCTAGATCCAATGGTTGAAAACAAAACTCTAGATCCACGGTGGAGATTAAATCTCTAGATCCGATGGTTGAGATTAAATCTCTAGATCCGACGGTTGAGATTAAATCCCTAGAACCAATGGTGGAGATTAAAACAAGGTTTATCCCTAACTTTATAAAAGGAGAAGATTTGGGTTGGCATGAAGAGGAATAAGAATCAAGGGAGGAGCTAGGGTTTTGGGTGGCAAGTAGCAAAGGGGTTGGACGACCTCAATTAAGGAAAGAATTTCCTTTCTCTTCTTCTTCTTGTTGTTGGCCGGCGCCCAAGTCTTCTTCCCCTCTCCTTGGTCGGTGTTCAAGCCCTCCTTCTCTACTCCTTGGCCGATGGAAACAAAGCTTAGGGTCTTCCCTTGGAGCTCTTGGCCGGCATCCATCTCCTTCATCCATTCCTTTGGCCGGCGCACACCAAGTTGGTGCTTGGTGGTTAGCGCAAGTAAGGAGAGGGAGAGTTTTGTTTCTTGATCTACCTTGTTTGGAGAGAACAAGGATAGGAAGATTGGTGATCTAGGAGCTTAGACTTTTGGAAGATCGTCGCCCACACGACATCCAAAAGGAGGAAGGACATACAATAGAAGATAGAGAGGTATAACGATTGTCTATTTTCTTTAGTAACATGTCTATAATTGTTTTTCAATCATATACATGTTATATATTCTGTTTTTATGGTTAAATATACTTGGACCCCGAACATAAACACAAAAGCCGGTGATTCGTAGAATAGAGGTTGGTGGCTTGAACAACAAGTTTGTTCAAGTAACTACTCTAATCGAATAGCACGATGATGAAACGGTTGCTTGGATGATCCCTTTTGTCTAGGATTAAATTTTTTTAATCCGGGGACGTCGATGGGATCGCCATTAACAAGTGACCAAGTTGAAGTGGGAAGCGAAGTTTCCAACCTTCAAGTGGTGTCAGAGCCACGGTTTCCGATTTTGTGTGTTTAGGATTCTGTTACTTTTATGCACTTTTCATATATTATATGTGTCGGATAATAGTAGGATGTGCGTAGGTTTACTTTTTGGTTGCAGGCATAGGATCCAACTATTATGGCCATATGTGTGTATGTGATTGTATGTGTTTAATTGTATATTTTGTTGAATCCTCGGGGTTGACGAGGCTAGTATTTAATTTTTGTAATTAGATACGGCATTGTTTAGCCACTATTTTTATTTTAGTTTACTTTCGATCTAGATTTCATGTACACTCCCTCGTGGAGTATAGGATCGATGGTTATAAATTAAAATAGTTTTTAGTCTCGGCTCAGATCTCCGGATGACTCGTACATGGCGTAGGGAGGAGCGGACGAGATGGCGATACGACAGGAGACATATTGAAGACAAAAGCCATAATAGTTGGAAAATATTTATTTTTCATATTTATTGCTTATTGTTTGATATGCATGTCGTGGGCTAGAAAATTCTTCAATTTTAAATTACTAAGTGGGAGAGGGATATTTTTATAAATTCCCACGGTCTCCATTACAATTTGACATGTGATGCAAACAAACTTGTGCGTCGGCTCTGAGTGCCTTCCTCTCCATCGAATGAGTTTGTTTGCGGATCACAAGGTCGAATATGGTTATAGGAAATTATTAAGGAGCGTGTGTACTTTCCCATCGGAAGACACATAACCCGAGATAATTACCTTGGTACCGAGTAATGGTGAACACTTAGATACAAATATAAGTATCCTCCCAATCGGAGTCACTGCCTTTATTTGTAGGGCCGAAGAGGAACCAACTATTAATTTTACTTATCAAAAAGTTAGATTGACAAGATAGTAAAATTAATGGGTAAAACCTCCTCTTACAAATGTAGAATTCGTATACATCCACACTATTGTGGCATACGATATTCTCGGTGTTTTGAGGTGTTGGTTGATTTTAAAATTTTATTTTTTGAGGAATCAATAATTTTTGAAATCTAATGTTTTTGATCTATGTGATTCTTAGGTTTTCTTTCAAAATGACTTTCAACCCGCTTGCTGTGATATTGAAAGAAAATAAACTTACTGGACCCAACTATGTTGATTGGAAGAAGAATCTTGACATTATCTTGACTATTGAGCAATACAAATATGTACTCCTTGAAGAGTGCCCTCCTAAGCCTGTAGATGATTCTGGGGAAAAGGAGAAGGAGAGTTATAAGAAGTGGATCAAAGCCGATGAGATAGTGCGGTGTTACATTTTGACATCTATGTCAAATGTACTGTAACATCAGTATCAAGCCATGCACACTGCTTATGGCATGATGCTCAATCTCAAAAAGCTTTTCGGACACCAGAATCGGGTTGCCAGGCAGGAAGCCATGATGAACTTGATGACGACCACCATGATCAAGGGAACACCCGTGAGGGATCATGTTCTCAAGATGATGGCTCATTTGAATGAGCTGGAAGTCCTCGGAGCTGAGATCGATGGGGAAACCCAAGTCGATATCATTCTCCAGTCTCTACCTAGGAGTTTTAAGCAGTTTTGCCTCAACTACAACATGAACAAGAGGTTGTATTCGTTGGCGGATCTTCTGACAGAACTCCAGGCGGCAGAGGGGCTATTTCGTCAGAGTGCTCAGGCGCAAGCCATGGTTACCCAAAAGGTTTCTACTTCTAAGCCGAAAGGTAAGAAGAATAAGAAACAAGCTGGGGCAAAGGCGGTGGGAGGAACTCAGGGAGGAGTGAAGAAGCCGAAAGGCAAGTGCTTCACTTGTAAGCAGACTGGACACTGGAAGAAGGACTGCCCCAACCGCAAGCAGAACAAAGGTATATCTTTTGGTCTAGTCATTGAAACATGTTTAGCGGTGTTATCTACGGGCACATAGTGTGTAGATACGGGAGCCACTGATCATGTTTGCAATACTTTGCAGAGGTTCCAGGAAACCAAACGACTGGCTGAGGGAGAGATTACCGTATACTTGGGCGATGCCACGAAGGTGGCGGCTATTGCAGTGGGAGATGTTTATTTATCTTTTGAGAAAAATAAAGTTTTGGTTCTTAAGAATTGCCTTTATGTACCTTTATTTAGAAAGAATTTAATTTCAGTTTCTAAATTGTTTATGGATGGATATTCTATTTCTTTTAATGACAGAGTTGTTATAAAAAGAAATAGGGAGATTATCTATTCTGGTGCATTGATAGGAAATTTGTATACACTCGAACCAAAAGCTCCACACAATGCAAATAGAAGTTAATAGCTCATCTTCTAATTTCAATAAGAGAAAAGAACCTTCGAAGATGAACCAAACATATCTTTGGCATCTTAGGCTTGGTCATATTAACCTAAGCCGAATTCAAAGGTTGATAGCTAATGGACCTTTGGGTTCATTAGTGGTGGAAGATTTCCCAACCTGCGAATCTTGCTTGGAGGGTAAAATGACCAAGAGGCCTTTTAAGGCCAAGGGGTATAAAGCCAAAGATGTGTTAGAATTGGTTCATTCTGATTTGTGTGGTCCTATGTCTATCTAGGCTAGAGGTGGTTTTGAGTATTTTGTCTCTTTTATAGACGATTATTCGAGATATGGATACATTTACTTGATGCGCTGCAAGTCTGAATGCTTTGACAAGTTCAAAGAATTCAAGGATGATGTGGAGAAACGTTAAGGTAAAAGTATCAAGACACTACGATCTGATCGTGGTGGTGAGTACCTCCTGGGAGAGTTTAGGAATTACTTATCAGAGACTGGGATTCAATCCCAATTGTCTGCACCTAACACACCCCAGCAGAATGGTGTAGCAGAGTGAAGGAATAGGACTCTTATGAAGATGGTTAAATCAATGATGAGTTATTCTGAGTTTCCAGATTTGTTCTGGGGATATTCTCTAGATACGGCAGTGTACATTCTAAACTTGGTTCCATCTAAATCAGTGCCTTCTACTCCCACAGAATTGTGGACTGGACGAAAGCCTAGTCTAAGACATATTCGAATTTGGGGGAGTCCAGCACATGTGTTGAAGGCAGATGCTGGTAAGTTGGAACCTAGTATAGAAGTACGCATGTTCGTTTGCTATCCTAGAGGAACGAAAGGTGGTTTGTTTTATAGTCCTAGAGATCATAGGGTGATCGTTAGCACGAATGCTAGATTTCTAGAGGAAGACTATGTGATGAATAACAAGCCCATGAGTAAGATTGTTCTGGAGGAATTGAAAGGCATAGTCACTTCTTCAGTACCACTGGTACAAGAGGATATACCACAAGTCACTGCACCGTGTGTCACAGAGGATACACAGGTGATACCTCGTCGTAGTGGGAGGGTTGTGAGATAGCCTGATAGATTCATGTTCTTGGGAGAATCTTCTGATTTGGTCCCTGGCAAACTTGAACCTAATCCCTGAACATATAACGAGGCAATCCAAGATAAAGATGCGGTATCTTGGCAAAGTGCAATGAATACTGAGATTGAATCTATCGATTCAAATTAGGTCTGGGAGCTAGTAGAACCACCTGATGGTATAAAAACCATTGGATGCAAGTGGGTCTACAAAAGAAAGAGATGAATAGATGGGAAGGTTGAGACCTTCAAAGCGAAGCTTATTACGAAAGGGTATACTCAGAAAGAGGGTATCAATTATGAGGAGACCTTTTCACCGGTAGCCAAGCTTAAGTCTATCCAGATTCTCTTATGAATTGCTGCTATTATGGATTATGAGGTATGGCAGATGGATGTCAAGACAACTTTCCTTAATGGAAGTCTTGAGGAAAACATCTATATGAATTAACCAGAAGGATTCATTGCAAAGGGCAAAGACCATCTTGTGTGTAAGCTTAATTGGTCCATTTATGGATTGAAGCAAGCTTCGAGGTCTTGGAACATCCGCTTTGATGAGGTAATCCAGTCTTATGGATTTATTCAAAGTTCGGATGAGTTTTGTGTATACAAGAGATGTGATGGAAACGTAGTGGTATTTCTTGTACTATATGTAGATGACATTTTTTTAATTGGCAACAATGTCAAGGTGTTATCGGACGTAAGGGCATGGTTGTCCAAACAGTTTGATAAGATGGACTTGGGAGAAGTGGGACACATCCTTGGGATCAAGGTTATAAGGGATCGCAAGAAAAGGATGTTGTGCTTATCTCAAGCTTCATACATAGACACTATTATGGATCGTTTTAGCATGCAGAACTCCAAGAAGGGTTTTCTACCTTTTAGGCATGGAGTTCCTTTATCTAAGGCGATGTGTCCTAGAACATCTGAGGAGATAGAGGAGATGAAGGCGGTTCCTTATGCTTCGGCAGTAGGAAGCCTCATGTATGCGATGCTATGTACGAGACCAGATATCTGCTTTGTCATGGGCATGGTCAGCAGATATCAGAGTATCCAGGACAGGGACATTGGAATGCGATAAAGCATATATTGAACTACCTGAGAAGGACTAGGGATTATATGCTAGTTTACCAGGCAGACCAATTACTCCCTGTGGGTTATACTGATTCTGACTTCCAATCATACAGGGATAACAGTAAGTCTACCTTAGGTTTTGTGTTTACTTTGGGGGGTGGAGCCATTGTATGGAGGAGTGTCAAGCAGAAATGCGTGGCGGACTCCACCATGGAAGCTGAGTATGTGGCGGCCTCTGAGGCGGCCAAAGAAGTTGTGTGGCTCAGGAACTTCTTGATGGACTTTGATGTGATTCCTGGTTTGCCCAGAACTATCACAGTTTATTGTGATAATAGTGGTGCAGTTGCAAACTCGAAGGAACCATGAGCCCATAAGGCAAGTAAACACATAGAGCGCAAGTACCACCTGATACGAGAAATCGTAAAGAGAGGAGAAGTAGTTGTGGCCAAGATTGCATCGGAGGATAACCTGGCAGATCCTTTCACTAAGGCCCTTTCGGTGAGAGATTTTGATAGGCATGTGTAGAGAATGGGAATCAGATGTATGGCAGTTTGAGGACAGCATAGTCTTTTAGTATAAGTGGGAGATTGTTGGGATATATACTGAAAAGTCTATCTTTTGTATGAACATCTTTATTTTTGAAATAAGAATCACATGATCATTGTTTGCATATTTGTGATTATGCATATTGTCTCATACATAACACTGTAGATAACATGGTGTGTAGTGTCACACAGTAGATCATGTTATCAGCTCCTTATAGAGTATAAGTAAAGGCTCACAATCGAGATGGCTTTGGACAAACCATTGGTATGGTTGTAGTGTGATTTGGTATTGGTTTGTCTTGACCATAAAATCACACTAGTACACTTTGTGTGTATTGAGCATTACCGACTTAGAGGTAATTCGATTTATTGCTGACTACATAATCGAATCGGACCTCAGATATTATATTGTACATGCTCTTAATCCTGATATAATAACGGGCACATATACTTAGTATTCATTTCTTTGATTTACCAATGGGCGAGATTTATAGATTAAATCGATAGGCTTGGTAAGTTGGGAAATGATATTATTTATATGGTGTGTCGTTGATTATAAGAGAAAACCGTGTCCTATATATTAGGATGATGATGTCCCCTTGAGGAGCTCATAAGGTTCATCATGTAAACCCTGCAGGTGGACTTGGTCCGGCATGATGATAAGGATGAGCAGTACTACTCATGGAGTTAGATGTTGATTAATTAATTGTCAATAAATTAATTAATCGATGGACATTCGAGATCTTAAACACGGGGAGATAAATGTACAAATAATATATGGATCTCATATTAACTTATGTGGGTTGGTGAGGTAGATCAATAATAATCCTTTAGTGGATTGGATTATCATTAATGGATCGGACTTTATGTGAGCTTGATCCATTGGGTGGCCAAGATCCAACTCCTCCTCATGGTCCCTATTGTAGCCTATTAAAACCTCATGAAACCTAGATCCAATGGTTGAAAACAAAATTCTAGATCCACGGTGGAGATTAAATCTCTAGATCCGACGGTTGAGATTAAATCTCTAGATCCGATGGTTGAGATTAAATCTCTAGAACCAATGGTGGAGATTAAAACAAGGCTTATCCCTAACTCTATAAAACGAGAAGATTAGGGTTGGTGTGAAGAGGAATAAACATCAGGGGAGGAGCTAGGGTTTTGGGCGGCAAGGAGCAAAGGGGTTGGGCGGGCTCAATTAAGGAAAGAATTTTCTTTCTCTTCTTCTTCTTCTTGTTGGCTGGCGCCTAAGTCTTCTTCTCCTCTCCTTGGCCGGTGTTCAAGCCCTCCTTCTCTTCTCCTTGGCTGGTGGAAACAAAGCTTAGGGTCTTCCCTTGGAGCTCTTGGCCGGCATCCATCTCCTTCATCCATTCCTTTGGCCGGCGCACACCAAGTTGGTGCTGGGTGGTTGGCGCAAGTAATGAGAGGGAGAGTTTTGTTTCTTGATATTCCTTGTTTGGAGAGAACAAGGATAGGAAGATTGGTGATCTAGGAGCTTCGACTTTTGGAAGATCGTCGCCCACACGATGTCAAAAAGGAGGAAGGACATACAATAGAAGATCGAGAGGTATAACGATTGTCTATTTTCTTTTGTAACATGTCTATAATTGTTTTTCAATCATATACATGTTATATATTCTGTTTTTATGGTTAAATATACTTGGACCCCGAACATAAACACAAAAGCCGGTGATCCGTACATCGTCTATTTTGCGGCTATTCGTAGAATAGAGGTTGGTGGCTAGAACAACAAGTTTGTTCAAGTAAATACTCTAATCGAATAGCACGACGATGAAACGGTTGCTTGGATGATCCCTTTTGTCTAGGATTAATTTTTTTTAATCCGGGGGTGTCGATGGGATCGCCATGAACAAGCAACCGAGCTGAAGTGGGAAGCAAAGTTTCCTACCTTCATTTACTTGATGTGCCGCAAGTCTGAATGCTTTGAAATGTTCAAAGAATTCAAGGCTGATGCTGAGAAACGTAAAAGTAAAAGTATCAAGACACTACGATCTGATCGTGGTGGTGAGTACCTCTTGGGAGAGTTTAGGAATTACTTATCAGAGGTTGGGATTCAATCCAAATTGTCTGCACCTGGCACACCCCAGCAGAATGGTGTAGTAGAGCGAAGGAATAGGACTCTTATGGAGATGGTTAGATCGATGATGAGTTATTCTGAGTTGCAAGATTCATTCTGGGGTATGCTCTAGACACGACAGTCTATATTCTGAACCTGATACCATCTAAATCAGTGCCTTCTACTCCCACAGAATTGTACACCGGGCGAAAGCCTAGTCTGAAACATATTCGGATATGGGGGAGTCCAGCACATGTGCTTAAGATAGATGCTAGTAAGTTGGAACCTCATACAGAAGTGCGCATGTTCGTTGGCTATCCTAGAGGAACGAAAGGTGGTTTGTTTTATAGTCCTATAGATCAAAGGGTGATCGTTAGCACGAATGCTAGATTTCTAGAAGAAGACTATGTGATGAACCACAAACCCATGAGTAAGATTGTTCTGGAGGAATTAAGAGGGGAAGTCACTGCTTCAGTACCACTGGTACAAGAAGATATACCACAAGTCACTGCACCGTGTGTCACAGAGGATACATAGGTGATACCTCGTCGTAGTGGGAGGGTTGTTAGATAGCCTGATAGATTCATGTTCTTGGGAGAATCTTCTGAATTGGTCCCTGGCAAACATGAACCGAATCCCTGGACATATGACGAGGTGATCCAAGATAAAGATGCTGTATCTTGGCAAAGTGCAATGAATTCTGAGATAGAATCTATGGATTCAAATCGGGTCTGAGAGCTAGTAGAACCACCCAATGGTGTAAAAGCCATTGGATGCAAGTGGATCTACAAAAGAAAGAGAGGAATAGACGGGAAGGTTGAGACCTTCAAAGCGAGGCTTGTTGCAAAAGGCTATACTCAGAAATAGGGTATCAATTATGAGGAGACCTTTTCGCCAGTAGCCATGCTTAAATCTATCCAGATTCTCTTATGTATTGCTGCTCATATGGATTATGAGGTGTGGCAGATGGATGTCAATATAGCTTTCCTTAATGGAAGTCTTGAGGAGAACATCTATATGAAGCAACCAGAGGGATTCATTGAAAAGGGCAAAGAGCATCTTGTGTGCAAGCTTAATCGGTCCATTTATGGATTGAAGCAAGCTTCTAGGTCTTGGAACATTTGCTTTGATGAGGTAATCCAGTCTTATGGATTTATTCAAAGTCGGGATGAGTCTTGTGTATACAAGAGATGTGACGGAAACGTAGTGGTATTTTTTGTACTATACGTAGATGACATTTTGTTAATTGGCAAATATGTTAAGGTGTTATCAGACGTAAGGGTATGGTTGTTCAAACAGTTTGATATGAAGGACTTGGGAGAAGTGGGACACAACCTTGGGATCAAGGTTATGAGGGATCGCAGGAAAAAGATGTTGTGCTTATCTCAAGCTTCATACATAGACACCATTATGGATCGTTTTAGCATGTAGAACTCCAAGAAAGGTTTTCTACCTTTTAGGCATGGAGTACCTTTGTCTAAAGAGATGTGTCCTAGAACATCAAAGGAGATAGAGGAGATGAAGGTGGTTCCTTATGCTTCAGCAGTAGGAAGCCTCATGTATGCTATGCTATGTACGAGACCAGATATCTGCTTTGTCGTGGGCATGGTTAGCAGATATTAGAGTAATCCAGGATAGAGATATTGGACTCCGGTAAAGAATATATTGAAGTACTTGAGAAGGACTAGGGATTATATGCTAGTTTACTAGGCAGACCAATTACTCCCTGTGGTTACATAGATTTTGACTTCCAATCCGATAGGGATAACAGTAAGTCTACCTCAGGTTTTGTGTTTACTTTGGGAGGTGGAGCCATTGTATGGAGGTGTGTCAAGCAGAAATGCGTGGCGAACTCTACCATGGAAGCTGAGTATGTGGCAGCCTCTGAGGCGACCAAAGAAGTTGTATGGCTAAGGAACTTCTTGATGGACTTGGATGTGATTCCTGGTTTGCCCAGAACTATCACAATTCATTGTTATAATAGTGGTGCAGTTGCAAACTCGAAGGAACCACGAGCACATAAGGCAAGTAAACACATAGAGCGCAAGTACCACCTGATACGAGAAATCGTAAAGCGAGGAGAAGTTGTTGTGGCCAAGATTGCATCAGAGGATAACCTGGCAGATCCTTTCACTAAGGCCCTTCCAGCGAGAACTTTTGATAGGCATGTGGAGGGAATGGGAATTAGATGTATAGAAGTATGAGGAAAGCATAGTCTTTTAGTATAAGTTGGAGATTGTTGGGATGTATACTGGAAAGTCTATCTTTTGTATGAACATATTTATTTTGAAATAAGAATCACATGATCATTGTTTGTAAATTTATGGTTATGCATATTGTCTAATACATTACATTGTAGATAACATGGTGTGTAGTGTCACACGGGAGATCATGTTATCAGTTCCTTGTAAAGTATAAGTAAAGGCTCACAACCTAGATGGTTATGGAAAAACCATTGGAATGGTTGTAGTATGATTTGATATTGGTTTGTCTTGACCATTGAATTACACTAGTATACTTTGTGTGTATTGAGTAGGACTGACTTAGAGGTGATTCGATTTATTGCTGACTACATAATTGAATCGGACCTCGGATATTATGTTGTACATGTTCTTAATCCCGATATAATAATGGGCACATATACTTAGTATTCATTTCTTTGATTTATCAATGGGCGAGATTTATAGAGTAAATCGATAGGTTCGGTAAGTTGGGAAATGATATTATTTATATGGTGTGTCATTGATTATAGGAGGAAACCGTGTCTTATATATTAGGATGATGATGTCCCCTTGAGGAGCTCATAAGGTTCATCATGTAAACCCTGCAGGTGGACTTGGTCCGGCATGATGATAAGGTTAAGTGGTACTACTCATGGAGTTAGATGTTGATTAATTAATTATTAGTAAATTAATTAATTGACGGACATTCAAGATCTTAAACACAGGGAGACATTTGTACAAATAATATATGGAGCCCATATTTATTTATGGGCTTGGTGAGGTAGATCAATGATAATTCTCTAGTGGAATGAATTTTCATTAATGGATCGGACTTTATGTGGGCTTGATCCATTTGGTGGCCAAGATCCAACTCCTCCTCATGGTCCCTATTGTAGCCTATTAAAAATCTCATGGAGCCTAGATCCGATGATGCAAAATGAAACTGTAGATCTGACGGTGGAAATTAAATCTCTAGATCCAATGGTGGAGATTAAATCTTTACATCCGACGGTGGAGACTTAATCTCTAGATCCGACGATTGAGATTAAATCCCTAGATCTGACGGTGGATATTAAAAGGAGGCTTAAGCCTAGCTCTATAAAAGGAGGCTTAAGGGGTGGGTGGCAACAACACACAAGGGAGATTACGGTTTCGGGCGGCAAGCTTTGGGCGGCTAGGGTTAGGGTTTTGGCTTGGGCGGCAACAAGGTGGAAGGTTGAGGTTTGCTTCCTTTCTCTTCCTAAGAGTTGGCCGGCCCCCATCATCATCCTCTCATCCTTGGACGGCACTCATCCTCTCCCTTTATTCATCCTTGGATGGCGTCCTCTCCTCTCCTTAGGCCGGCGGCAACCCTTCTTTAAGGTTGGCCGGTGATCCATCACCTATTCCTTGGCCGGCGGCAACATCAAGTCCTTTGACTTGGTGGCCGGTTTTAGAAAGGAAGAAGAGTTTCATTTCATTCTTCCATTTGTTTGGAGCAAGCAAGGAAGGGAAGAACGTGTTCTAGGAGGCTTTGACCTTTTGAAGATCGTCGCCCACACGACGTCCAAAAGGAGGAAGAGCATACGATAGAAGATCAAGAGGTATAATGAGAGGTATAATGCTTGTTTATGAATCTTTTCTTATTCTACGCATGTTGTATGCTTTGTTATGTGACTAATTTACTTGGACCCCGAATACAAACATAAAAATCGGCGATCCGTACATCGTCTATTCCGCGGCTATTCGAAGAATAGAGGTAGGTTGCTTGAACAACAAGTTTGTTCAAGTGACCACTCTAATCGAATAGCACGATGATGGAACGGTAGCTTGGGTGATCCCTATTTGTCAAGGATTAATTTTTTTTTCCGGGGACATAGACGGGATCGCCATGAACAAGCCACCAAGTTGAAGTGGGAAGCAAAGTTTCTTCCCTTTACAACCGATGGCTCATCACTATGAGTTATCGGTTGTAATGCTTGATCGGGTATCTCTTCAATGTCTATTGGAGTCTCTTGAACCTTCTCAAGTTCAACAATGCTCCCACTATTTTCTTGTAAGAGAAACTCTTTCTCTAGAAACACAGCATGTCTTAAAATAAACACATTTTGTTCCACAGGATGATAGAATTGGTAACCCCTCGTTTCCTTAGGGTATCCAATAAATAGACATTTATCAGACTTAGCATCCAGTTTGTCTGATACAGTCTATTTCACATAAGCAAGACAATCTCATATCTTCAAGTAAGATAAATGAGGTTTCTTACTATTCCATATCTCATATGGAGTAGTGGAGACTATCTTGTTCGGGACTCTATTTAGCAAGTAAATAGTTGTCTGAAGTGCATAGCCCCAAAAGGACTTGGGAAGATTCGTGTGATTCATCATTGACCTAACCATGTCCAACAAGGTTCGATTTCACCTCTCAGACACACCATTAAGCTATGGTGTATACGGCAGAGTCCATTGAGACGATATACCATTGTCCCTTAGATAATTCAGAAACTCTTGACTCAAGTATTCACCACCTCGATCAGATCGTAGTATTTTAATACCTTTTCCAAGTTGTTTCTCTACTTCATTTCTGAATTCTTTGAACTTTTCAAAGGCTTCAGACTTGTGTTTTATCAAGAACACATACCCATACCATGAGTAATCATCGGTAAAGGTGATGAAGTAGCCATAGACTCCTAGGGCATGAGTTGACATGGGTCCGCATACATTAGTATGTATTAGACCAAGCAACTCTCCCACCGGTTCAACTTTTCTAGTAAAAGGTAACTTAGTCATCTTGCCTTTTAAGAAAGATTCGCATGTATCGAATGAATCAAATTCAAACGATTCCAAAATTCCACATTGGTGTAATTCATACATGCATTTCTTGCTTACATGGCCAAGATGACAATGTCACATGTAGGAGTCTAATTGATTATCTTTCCGAGCATGCTTGTTTCTCGCTTCGATATTGAAAATATCACCGGATACATCTAATGCATATATTCCATTACACAATGTTCTAGTACCATAAAGAACGCCATTCAAAGTTATGTAACAATAATTGTTACTAAAAGTCAAATGGTACCCATTTCTATTTAAGCAGGAAATAGAAACAATTTTCTTCTATAACAAAGGTACATAATAGCAATAGTCCAGTTCTAAGACAAGTCCTGTAGGGAGCTTCAACAAATATGTTCCGATGGCGACCGCAGCAACCTTTGCTCTATTACCAACTCGCAAATTTGATTCTCCCTTGACTAGTCTTCTTCTATTCCTTAGTCCCAATATGTCATTAAGTATATGTGAGCTACACCCAGAATCCAATACCCAAGTGTCTGAGGAAATAGAATGACAATCATTAACAAAGATTCCTAAAGACGATGGGGCATTGGATGCCTTCTTCTTCTTCATGGACTCAAGATAAATCTTGCAGTTTCTTCGCGAATGACCCTCCTTGCCACAGTGATGGCAAGTGCCCTTTTAAGCTGGTTCCATCTTCTTTGCCTTTTTCTTCTTCCCCTTTCGTTGTTCCTTTAACTTCCTCTTAGAACCTTTCTTAGAGGAATCAACTAACAGTGCTTTCTTCTCCTCATGCTTCACAGAAGCCTCCACAGTCTTCAGCATGTTGAGGATCTCAAGTATTGTGGTTTCAATTTTGTTCATCCTGTAGTTCATCACAAACTGTGAAAAACTCTTGGACAAACAATGTAGAATTAAGTCAATACTTAATTCATGATCCATCACAAAACCGAGTGTTGCTAACCGCTAGATGTACCCATTCATCTTTAGCATAAATTGCACTACAGATGAACCTTCTTGCATCTTAGAGGTGAAGAGGAGCTTGGAGACATCGAACCTTTTAGATCTCACTTGCTCATCAAACAACTCTTGAATATGAAAGACTATAGTATTCGCATCCATATGCTCATGATGCTTTTGAAACTCAGGTACCATCGCAGTTAGCATGATGCAACTCGCCAGTTCAGAATCATTGACATGTTTCTGATATGCCAACAATTGGTCCGAAGTTGCATCATCCTTAGGACAGGCGGGAAGAGGCTCTTCGAAGACATACACAAGCTTTTCTGCCTTGAGAACAATTCTCAGGTTTCTAATCCAGTCCAAGAAGTTCGGCCCAGTCAATTTATTTGAATCCAAAATCAATCGCAAATTCAAAGACGTCATGGTTAAGCGATTAACCTAGAAATACAAATCGAGCATATATGAGAAAGATGATTTAAATGCATCAACATACATTTATAAATTCCATTCATTTTTCGAAATAAAAAACCCTCAAAATCAATTCGGGAGATTGTAGGTCCATCTCCGAATGGGTTAATATCCAACATAGATAAGAACAACCATGGAAAGAGTCCAACAAGCCATTCTTAGCTATGATGGTAGGTATCCATTATACCAATTACATATCACGTATATGTAACTATCACAATGTGCTATCAACTAATTGAGTGTTCACACATACATTGGGTTGTTAACACATTAACAAGTATGCATCATATGCATAGAACCCAACTTCACCTCCCTTCACATCGACCTTGGAGTGAGTCCAACAAATCAATGCTCCAAGTTAAAACCAACCCATTAATTGCGAAATAGTTTTAATATGGTTAGAGTGCATTCAACCAATTAGCCAGGCTTGGAGAGAGTCCAACACCCCAAACTAACGATTGACCTCTGACTCTTACCATATTAGTAATAAACTATTTCAATGGTTTGAACATGTTCAGGTTTGAGCCGGGCCTGGAGAGAATCCAACAACCCAAACAAAGAAATGAACTCTGGTTCTAACCATATTAATGGAAGGTGTAGGCTTTAATATTGTGTAAGGAATTTAAGGTCTCATCCTCTTTGCATGTAAATAACTATTATTTACATGGCATACATCTACATGTCATGACACGCATGACATAATGATATGCATCTAAAGCAATTACATGGCATATAATTATGGCATGTACAAATAGTTTCCTTATTTGTCATAACTAATTTTGGAAATAAAATATGTTTGAGATTTGATTTCTCAAATCAAATCTTGATTAAATTAGAAAACAAATTTCCAAATCTAATCACCATATTTTATTAATGGAAAATATTAATTAAGGAAATTCAAATTTAATTTAGGAAATAAATTTCCTAATCACATTAAAAAATTTCCAATTTTGAATTTCTTTATTAATTAAAATTTCTAAAATTACAATTATGACTATCGCAAAATAATTTTATGATTATATCAAAACATAGTAGGGCTCTGATACCACTGTTGAATTTCCCCAGCACCGACATGGCTGTGCATTCAAACATGTTTCGTAAACATGTACAGCGGAAGCAAATAAAATGAGTAATAACTAACTTATTACAATACACACACCACACACATGCAAGGATACATCAAGTGTAGACATAATCGCTATTTCAAATTTTGTAATAAAGAAAATAATCTAGGTATAACTGGGGAATTATGTGAAGCGGAAATGACATCAACCTTAGCGACCCTCGTAAGTTTCACCTCTATCCGTATCTGTTGGGATGTATACTGAAAGCCTAGCCTTTGTATGAACAAATTCATTTTGAAATAAGAATCACATGATCATTGTTTGCATTTTATATTTATTATATGTGTGCATCTTGTCTGATACTTTACATTGTAGATAACATGGTGTATGGTGTCACACAGAAGATCATGTTATCAGTTCCTTGTAGAGTATAAGTAGAGGCTCACAACCAAGATGGTTTTGGACAAACCATTGGTATGGTTGTAGTGTAATTTAGTATTGGTTTATCTTGACCATAGAATTACACTAGTATACTTTGAGTGTATTGAGCAGGACCAATTTAAAGGTGATTCAATTTATACTGACTATATAATTGAATCGGACCTCAGATATTATGGTGTACATATTCTTAATCCCGATATAATAATGGGCACATGTACTTAGTATCCATTTCTTTGATTTATCAATGGGCCAGATTTATAGGTTAAATCGATAGGCCCGGTCATTGATTATAGGAGGAAACTGTGTCCTATGTATTAGGATGATGATGTCCCCTTGAGGAGCTCATAAGGATCGTCATGTAAATTCTACAGGTGGACTTGGTCCAGCATGATGATGAGGTCGAGTGGTACTACTCATGGAGTTAGATGTTAATTAATTAATTGTCAATAAATTAATTAATTAACGGACATTCGATATCTTAAACACAGGAAGATATTTGTACAAATAATATATGGAGCCCATATTTATTTATGGGGGTTGGTGAGGTAGATCAATGATAATCCTCTAGTGGAATGGATCATCATTAATGGATTGGGTTTGTGTGGTTCGGATCCATTGGGTGGCCAAGATCCAACTCCTCCTCATGGTCCCTATTGTAGCCTATTAAAAATACCTCGTGAAGCCTAGATTTATAAAAGGGATGGAAAGGCTTGGGCAGAAACTTGAATTGGGGAAGTGTTAGGGATTAGAGATGGCTTTGGGCAGCGGCAACAAGTGGAAGAGTTAGGGTTTTTGTTTTCCTCTCTTCCTAAGGTTTAGCCAGCGCCATCTTCTTCATCTCTTTAGGGTCGGCACCCATCTTCTTCCTCTCTTTTGGTCAGCGGCAACAAGAGAGCTCTCTTGGTCGGCACACCTTTTCCTTCTCCTTGGCTAGCGGCAACAACCAAGCAAGGAGGCTTGGTGGTCGGTGCTAGATAGGAGAAGAAGGGAGCTTGTATCTTCCTTTGTTCGAAGAGAGCAAGGAAAGAAAGATACATGATCTAGGAGGCTTCAATTCTTAGAAGATCGTTGCCCACAAAACGTCCAAGAAGAGGATAGGTCATACAATAGAAGATCAAGAGGTAAACAAGAGGTATAAATCTTGTTTGTTTTTATTTTAGTTCTCTTGTATCATGTATGTGGTTTATTTACTTCGACCCCGATGATAAACATAAAAACCGGTGATCCGTAGATCATCTATTCCGCAGCTAATCGAGGAAAAGAGTTAGGTTGCTTGAACAACAAGTTTGTTCAAGCAACCACTTAAATCGAATAGCATGATGATGGATCGGTTGCTTGGGTAATCCATCTTCGTCTGGATTAATTTTTTAATCCGGGGACGTGTGATAGGATCACCATGCATAAGCGACCGAAGGGGGAAGCAATTCCCTTCAAGTGGTATCAGAGCCACGGTTTTCGGTTTTGTGTGTTATGGATTCAGTTACTTTTATGCACTTATCATATATTATGTGTGCCGGATAATAGTAGAATGTGTGTAGGCTAACTTTTTGTTTGCAGGCATAAGATCCAACTATTATGACCATATGTGTATGTATGTAATTGTATGTGTGTAATCGTAATATTATTTGAATCCTCGGGGTTGACGAGGCTAGTATTTAATTTTTATAATTAAGTATGACATTATTTTGCCACTCTTTTATTTTAGTTTACTTTCGATCTAGACTTCATGTACACTCCTTTGTGGAGTATAAGATCGATGGATGTAAATTAAAATAATTTTTCTCGGCTCGGATCTCCGAATGGCTTGTACATGGCATAGGGAGGAGCAGATGAGGTGCCAACACGACTGGAGGCATATTGGAGAACAAAAGCCATAATAGTTGGAAAATTTGTTATTTTTCATATTTATTGCTTTTGATTTATATGCTTGTTGTGCTTGCATAGTTAAAATTCCTCAATTTTAAATTACTAAGTGGGAGAGGGATATTTTTTAAATTCCTGCGGCCTCAATTACAATTTGACATGTGATGCGAACAAACTTGCTCGTTGGCTCTGAGTGTCTTCCTCCATATCGGATGAGTTTTTTTTACAGATCATTAGGTCAAATATGGTTATAGGAAGTTATTTAGGACCGTATGTACTTCCCCATCGGAAGGCACATAATTCGAGATAATTGCCTTAGTATCGGGTAATGGTAAACACTTAGATGCAAATAAAAGTATCCTCTCCATCGGAGTCACTACTTTTATTTGTAGGGCCGAAGAGGAACCAACTATTAATTTTATTTGTCAAAAAATAAGGTTGACAGGATAATAAAATTAATGGGTAAAACCTCCTCTTACAAATGTAGAATTCGTATATGTCCACACTATCGTGGCATACAATATTCTCGGTGTTTTGAGGTGTTGGTTGATTTTAAAATTTTATTGTTTGAGGAATCAATAATTTTTTGAAATCTAATGTTTTGATCTATGTGATTCTTAAGTTTTTCAGAATGACTTTCAACCCACTTGCTGTGATTCTGAAAGAAAATAAACTTATTGGACCTAACTATGTTGATTAAAAAAGAAATCTAGACATTGTCTTAACTGCTGAGGAGTACAAATATATACTCTTCAAAGAGTGTCCTCCTAAGCCTACGAATGATTCTGGTGAAAAGGAGAAAGAGAGTTATAAGAAGTGGGTCAAGGCTGATGAGATGGCGCAGTGTTACATTTTGGCTTCTATGTCATATGTATTGCAACATCAGCATCAGGCCATGACTACTACCTATGACATGATGCTCAATCTCAAGGAACTTTTTAGACACCAGAATTGGGCTGCTAGGCAAGAAGCCATGAAAAACTTGATGACGACCACCATGGTTGAGGGAACACCCGTGAGGAATCATGTTCTCAAGATGATGGCTCATTTGAATGAGCTGGAAGTCCTTAGAGTTGAGATCGATGGAAAACCCAAGTTGATATCATTATCCAATCTCTACCTAGGAGTTTTGAGAAGTTTTGCCTCAACTACAACATGAATAAGAGGTTGTATTTATTGGCGGAGCTTCTGACAAAACTCCAGGCGACAGAGGGACTTTTTTGTCAGAGTTCTCAGGTTTTGGTTGCTCAGAAGGTTTCTACTTCTAAGCCGAAAGGCAAGAAGAAGAAGAAACAAGACGGAGAAAAAGTGGTGGGAGGATCTCAGGAAGGAGTGAAGAAGACGAAAGGCAAGTGCTTCACTTGCAAGTAGACTGGACATTGGAAGGCGGACTGAATGCGGACTGTCCAAACTGCAAACAGAACAAAGGTATATCTTATGGTCTAGTCATTAAAACATCTTTAGCGGTGTTATCTACCGGCACCTGGTGTGTAGATGGGAGTCACTGATCATGTCTGCAACTCTTTGTAGGGGTTCCAGGAAACCAGATGACTAGCTGAGGGGGAGATTACTGTCTAGATGGGCAATGCTACGAAGGTGGTGGCTATTGCAGTGGGAGATGTTTATTTATCTTTTGATAGGAATAAAACTTTGGTTCTGAGAAATTGCCTTTATATACCTTCATTTAGAAAGAATTTAATTTCAGTTTCTAAATTGTTTTTGGATGGATATTCTATTTCTTTTAATGACAGAGTTGTTTTAAAAAGGAATAGTGAGATTATCTGTTCTGGTGCATTGGTAGGAAATTTATACACTCTTGAACCGAAAGCTCCCACGATGCAAATAGAAATAAATAACTCATCTTCTAAATCTAATAAGAGAAAAGAACCTTCAAAAATGAACCAAACATATCTTTGACATCTAAGGTTAGGTCATATTAACCTGAGTAGAATTCAAATGTTGATAGATGATGGACCTTTGGGTTCATTAGTGGTGGAAGATTTCCCAGCCTGTGAATCTTGCTTGGAAGGTAAAATGACTAAGAGGCCTTTTAAGGCCAAGGGGTATAGAGCCAAAGATGTGTTGGAATTGGTTCATTCTGATTTGTGTGGTCCTATTTCTATCCAGGCTAGAGGTGGTTTTCAATATTTCATTTATTTTATAGATGATTATTCAAGATATGGATACATTTACTTGATGCACCGCAAGTCTGAATGCTTTGACAGGTTCAAAGAATTCAAGGCTGATGTGGAGAAACGTCAAGGTAAAAGTGTCAAGATACTACGATCTGATTGTGGTAGTGAGTACCTCTTGGGAGAGTTTAGGAGTTACTTATCAGAAGCTGGGATTCAATCTCAACTGTTTGCACCTGGTACACCCCAATAGAATGGTGTGGCGGAGCGAAGGAATAGGACTCTTATGGAGATGGTTAGATCGATGATGAGTTATTCTGAGTTATCAGATTCGTTCTGGGGGTACGCTCTGGATACGACAGTATATATTCTGAACTTAGTACCATCTAAATCATTACCTTCTACTCCCATAGAATTGTGGACGGGGCGAAAGCCTAGTCTAAGACATATTCGGATTTAGGGGAGTCTTACTCATATGCTAAAGGGAGATGCTGGTATGTTGGAACCTCATACAGAAATGCGCTTGTTCGTAGGCTATCCTAGAGGAATGAAAGGTGGTTTGTTCTATAGTCCAAGAGATCAGAGGGTGATCATTAGCACAAATGCCCGATTTTTAGAGGAAGACTATGTGATGAACCACAAGCCCATGAGAAAGATTTTTCTGAAGGAGTTAAGAGGGGAAGTCCCTACTTTAGTACCAAGGGTACAAGAGGACATGCCACAAGTGACTGCACCACGTGTCCCAGAGGATAAACAGGTGATACCTCATCGTAGTGGGAGGGATGTTAGACAACCTGAGAGATTTATGTTCTTAGGAGAATCTTCTGATTTGGTCCCTGCCGAACATGAATCTGATCCCTGGACATATGACGAGGCAATCCAAGATAAAGATGCGGTATCTTGGCAAAGGGCAATGAATTCTAAGATAGAATCTATGGATTCAAATCAGGTCTGGGAGCTAGTAGAACCACCCAATAGTGTAAAAGTCATTGGATGCAAGTGGATCTACAAAAGAAAGAGAGGAATAGACAGGAAGGTTGAGACCTTCAAAGCAAGGCTTGTTGTGAAAGGGTATACTCAGAAAGAGGGTATCGATTATGAGGAGACCTTTTCGCCGGTAGCCATGCTTAAGTCTATCTGAATTCTCTTATCTATTACTACTCATATGGATTATGAGGTTTTACAGACGGAAGTCAAGATAGCTTTCCTTAATGTAAGTCTTGAAGAAAACATCTATATGGAGCAACCAGAAGGATTCATTGCAAAGGACAAAGAGCATCTTGTGTACAAGCTTAATCGGTCCATTTATGGATTGAAGCAAGTTTCGAGATCTTGGAACATCCACTTTGATGAGGTAATCCATTCATATGGATTTATTCAAAGTCCGGATGAGTCTTGTGTATACAAGAGATGTGACGGAAACATAGTGGTATTTCTTGTACTATATGTAGATGACATTTTGCTCATTGGCAACAATGTCAAAGTGTTGTCAAATGTAAGGGTATGGTTGTCCAAACAGTTTGATATGAAGGACTTGAAAGAAGTAGGACACATCCTGGGGATCAAGGTTATAAGGGATCGTAAGAAAAGGATGTTGTGCTTATCTCAAGCTTCATACATAGACACTATTTTGGCTCGTTTTAGCATGCAGAACTCCAAGAAAGGTTTTCTACCTTTTAGGCATGGAGTACCTTTATCTAAAGAGATATGCCCTAGAACATCAAAGAAAATAGAGAAGATGAAGGTGGTTCCTTATGCTTCGGCGGTAGGAAGCCTCATGTATACTATGTTATGTACAAGGTCGGATATCTTCTTTGTCATTGGCATGGTTAGCAGATATCAGAGTAATCCAAGACAGGGACATTGGACTGTGGTAAAACATATATTGAAGTACCTGAGAAGGACTAAGGATTATATGTTGGTATGCCAGGTAGATAAATTACTCCTTGTGGGTTAGATAGATTCTGACTTCTAATC
Source organism: Wurfbainia villosa (assembly GCA_025175895.1). NCBI lineage: Eukaryota > Viridiplantae > Streptophyta > Magnoliopsida > Zingiberales > Zingiberaceae > Wurfbainia > Wurfbainia villosa. Next base: position 119,469,038 of record CM045989.1, on the reverse strand, counting down.
AGATAGGGATAACAGTAAGTCTACCTCGGGTTTTGTATTTACTTTGGGAGGTGGAGCCATTATATAAAGGAGTGTCAAGCAGAAATGTGTGGCGGACTCCACCATGGAAACTGAGCATGTGGCAACCTCTGAGGCAACTAAAGAAGTTGTATGGCTCAGGAACCTCTTGATGGACTTGGATGTGATTCCTGGTTTGCCGAGAACTATCACTATTTATTGTGATAACAGTGGTGCAGTTGCAAACTCGAAGGAACCACTAGCCCATAAGGCAAGTAAACACATAGAGAGCAAGTACCACCTGATACGAGAGATCGTAAAGCGAGGAGAAGTTATTGTCGCCAAGATTGCATCAGAGGATAACCTGGCAGATCCTTTCACTAAGGCCCTTCCAGCGAAAGCTATTGATAGGCATGTGGAGGGAATGAGAATCAGATGTATGACAGTTTGATGGCAGCATAGTCTTTTAGTATAAGTGGGGGATTGTTGGGATGTATACTTAAAGCCTAGCCTTTGTATGAACATCTTCATTTTGAAATAAGAATCATATGATCATTGTTTGCACTTTACATTGTAGATAACATAGTGTGTGGTGTCACACAGAAGATCATGTTATCAGTTCCTTGTAGAGTATAAGTAGAGGCTCACAACCAAGATGGTTTTGGACAAACCATTGGCATGGTTGTAGTGTAATTTGGTATTGGTTTTTCTTGACCATAGAATTACACTAGTACACTTTGAGTGTATTGAGCAGGACCGATTTAGAGGTGATTCAATTTATACTGACTATATAATTGAATCGGACCTCAGATATTATGGTGTACATGCTCTTAATCCCGATATAATAACGAGCACATGTACTTAGCATCAATTTCTTTGATTTACCAATGGGCGAGATTTATGGGTTAAATCCATAGGCCTGGTATGTTGAGAAATAATATTATTTACATAGTGTGTCGTTGATTATAAGAGGAAACTGTGTCCTATGTATTAGGATGATGATGTCCCCTTGAGGAGCTCATAAGGATCATCATGTAAATCTTGCAGGTAGACTTGGTCCAGCATGATGATGAGGATGAGTGGTACTACTCATGGAGTTAGATGTTAATTAATTAATTATCAGTAAATTAATTAATTAATTAACGGACATTCGATATCTCAAACACGGGAAGATATTTGTACAAAATAATATATGGAGCCCATATATATTTATGGGGGTTGGTGAGGTAGATCGATGATAATCCTCTAGTGGAATAGATCATCATTAATGGATCAGGTTTGTGTGGTTCGGATCCATTGGGTGGACAAGATCCAACTCCTCCTCATGGTCCCTATTGTAGCCTATTAAAAATACCTCGTGAAGTCTAGATCTATAAATGGGATGGAAAGGCTTGGGCGGCAACTTGAATTGGGGAAGTGCTAGGGTTTGGAGTTGGCTTTGGGCGGCAGCAACATGTGGAAGAGTTAGGGTTTTTGTTTTCCTCTCTTCCTGAGGTTTAGCCGGTGCTATCTTCTTCATCTCTTTTGGGCCGGCGCCCATCTTCTTTGTCTCTTTTGGCCGGCGACAAGAGATCTCTCTTGGCTGACACACCTTTTCCTTCTCCTTGGCCGGCGGCAACAACTAAGCAAGGAGGCTTGGTGGTCGGCGCTAGATAGGAGAAGTAGGGAGCTTGTATCTTCCTTTGTTCGGAGAGAGCAAGAAAAGGAAGATACGTGATCTAGGAGGCTTCAATTCTTGGAAGATCGTTGCCCACACAACGTCCAAGAAGAGGATAGGTCATACAATAGAAGATCAAGAGGTAAACAAGAGGTATAAATCTTGTTTGTTTTTATTTTAGTTCTCTTGTAACATGTATGTGATTTATTTACTTGGACCCCGATGATAAACACAAAAATCGGCGATCCGTACATCATCTATTCTGCGGCTAATCGATGAAAAGAGTTAGGTTGCTTGAACAACAAGTTTGTTCAAGCGACCACTCAGATCGAATAGCATGATGATGGATTGATTGCTTGGATAATCCATCTTCATCTGGATTAATTTTTTAATCTGGGGACATGTGATAGGATCGCCATGCACAAGCGATCAAAGGGGGAAGAAATTCTTTTCAGTATTCACGCCGAGTATCATCGGGATAGCTTCAACAAGCTACGAGCCCCGTCTTCAAACAAGATACTAGTCTCGTATCGAAGACGTTATGATCCAAGAGATGATCACAATTCGAATCCAAAACGAGTTTCGCAAACTCACTTCTCGAAAGCGGTTTTCGTCAACCGATTAACGAAACTTCGATCCTCCACCAAAGAGGATCGCCGGAGATCTGATCCTCGACAAGGAGGTCGCTGTTGGAGTTCCAAACATCGGCTAAACGACGCTCTCATCATAAAAGACACAAGTTGTCCAAGAGGGAAGCTTGGTGGAGGAAGGTTGTCGGCCAAGCAAGGATGGTCGGCGACAGCAAAGGGGGTTGGTGGTTGATGGTAGTCCGACGGTGGAGCTGCTAGCCGGCGGCTGGGGCTGCTGGCTGACATTGGTAGCTAGACGGCAGCTGGAGGAGGTGGCGGCCAAGGTGTTGGGTGACACCAAGAGCTTGGGCGGCGCACAAGGGAGAAGAGGAGAAGAGAAACTAGGGTTTTCCAAAAACCTAAGTCATTCGATCCAAGTTATCTCTCAACCCTTTTATTTATAGAGAAAGTATCTCTTATACAAAAAGAGACCTTTTCTCAAGACCTCTTCTCTAAAACCTTTTCTCAAGAAACATTTTCTCAAAGGGTTATTGGTTCACAACCAAAACCCGTTAACCCGCTCCATTAACTTAAGTTAAAATAAACCAAACCGCATTGGTCTATTTTAAGTTAAAACGAACCGAACCAATTTTGGTTCATTCGTTTAAAACAAACCAAACCACTTTGGTTTATTTTCCACCATTGGTTTAGAAGCAAACCGATTTGGTTCGTCCATCATGTCTTTATAAGACTCGGCCCATCCATGCTTCCGATGCGACTGAAACAATTTCATGCTCGCTCCATGTTTAGTCCAACCAAACCAAGTCTCTCTCGATCTGAGAATCCAATTCTCAAACTCATTTTAAATCCTTCAGATAACACTCGTAGTGCGTGTGACCAAATAGATTCACGATTTATTTTGGTCATATATAATTAACCATTAATTATAGAATGATCATGAGTGGCACCTAGTAGTATATCATGATCCCTAATTAATTGGAAAATCAACGGTTGACCCCGGAACAACTTCTGAAACCTTTCAGCAGCTACAGTGAGTCGTGCCCCATTCCCTTCACTCATTTTATACCCACGTGGTTCAGAACAAGGTCCATTGTGTCAGTCCCCACTAGGCTGACCATGTCACACCTAGCCCAAGTATTACTTCCTCGTCCTTCGAATTCTAGTTACTGCACATGTATCCAAGAGTACCATACTCTAAATATATAATGCTTTTACCAAAGACTTTAGTAACAATCTGACGAGAGGTCATAGGGTATACATCTCTTCGCAATGAGTGGTGAATCCTCTGTAGGTTATTCAACACCTTCGGTCACTTCGACTTATACCCAATCATCTCGGGTCCACATCTCCTCGGAGATGCTTACTTAAGATGTCAAAGCATAAGTCTTCATGACCAAGATGACTTGAATACCGCAAGTCAAATGAACATCGCACTTAAGCTACAGTTAGAACTTCATTGACATATCCATATATGCTGAAAACCATATAAAGTCTTACAGCTAGTCACTCCAATAAACTAGTTACCATAACTAGCATACACGGTTAACTCCGGACATCCTAATGTCTCCAGCCAGTGAGAATCAACTGCTTGGATAAACCAAAGAGTATAACTCGTACTAGTCTCAACAGAATTGATGGTGTCCGAATACATCAATTCATAGACTAGGGATAATTCCAATACATCACAATTACACATGTAGAGATACTCACTAGTTGTGATCAAATCTCAAGTTCTCTCATGTTCTGAATCGTATTGCGGACATTTAGTAAATGAGTTTAAGTTCCAATCAAATACATGAAAATATGTTTACTCAAATAGTGAATCTTCATTTATCCAATAAATGGTATAATCATAAGACGATTGCCTTAGGACATCTCTCATATATAACCAACACAAGGAGATCAACAAGCAAGCATCCAAAAGAGTTTTTGTAAAGTCTTCTTCACTTCTCTTGTTGTATTTACTTTGTATTTACTTGTTATTTCTTTGTATTACTATTGTAATCGTTGTATGAGGTTTCTCCGCCTATGACTTGTTGTCGAGAAGGAGTGTTTACTGTTTAGTGGTGGTGTGCATCACTAGGGCTCGTTTGAGCTCAACCCATGGAGTAGAAGCCCTAAGTTTCCAAACCACATTATATCGGTGTGTTCTTGTGTGTTGTGTGCTTGTATATTTTGTTATTGCTTTATTATCTTTATTTCTGCTGCGCATAACAAGTTTTGTAGCTAGCATGAACGAATTTCATCAAGTCAATGAAGACGCGCCATTCAACCCCCCCCCCTAGTGACGTCCAATTCCTAACAAGTGGTATCAGAGCCCAGTGGCTCTAAGAAGAAGAAGACGCTCTGATACCCAACACAAGGGTATGAGTTTGGCGACGTAAAGTCCAAGTGTGTGTCTTGGCAATGTAAGCCTAATGTGCCTTGGCGGTGTAGACCTGGTTAGCATGACAAAAGCCAATGGAAGCACCTGAAGGCTAGCATATGGATGAACAAGTCATGGATGACTTGAAGGGATCCAATAGGTGTGAGGCTGATGGAGGTGGCTAGAAGGCTTAGATCTAGGCTAAGGGTGGTCTAGAAAGTATGAGGGCATCATACTTGGGCTTAAACCTCTTGTTTGAGGTTATCAGTCGACTGGGATTTTGTACCAGTCGATTGGTCAAGTGTTTTGACACTTGGCAGTCGAGTCGACACAGAGTAGTCGATTGGGATTATGACCAATCGACTATTGTGAGTCGACTGGCGATCAACTGTGACCGAGTTGCAGTCATATCCGCAAGGCGACTCAACTGGCACCTCGACTTGAGTCCCAGTTGAAGCGGTGCCTCGATTGCCCTTGAGCAGTCTACTGCCATGGAGGGCAGTCGACTGCTGGTTTTGTTCGCGAGTGCAGAAAGCTCGGTAGGCGATGGAGCAGTTGGCTACGGGCTTAGCAGTCGATTGCTTGTAATGGAAGTTGACTACCAGTGTATCCGTTGGCTTGACTGCCAGTGTGGATTAAGTCATTGTGAGACAACGTCTACAAGAGTAGTCAACTGCTAGGCAGAAATTAGCCTGATTTGTATCTTTATAAGGAGCTCAAAAGGGAGGTTTTTGGACATGGTTCTTGGGGTGATTTGAAGGGGAATTGCTACTACATTTCAGACATTCAAGAGCAAACCAAAGCAATCAACAAGCAAGCAATCCAAAGCTCTTAGTGTAAAGTTTTCTTTATTTGTATTTGTGTATTGCTTAGTCTATTTGTTGTATTTCATTGTATTACTTTTTTAATCATTTGTACGAGGTTTCTCCACCTCCAGATTGTTCCGAGGAGTGTATTGATTAGTAGTGGTATTTGCATCACTAGAGCTCATTTGAGCTCACCTCGTGGAGTAGGAACCCTAAGGTTCCGAACCACATTATATCATGGTGTTTGTGTTTGTGTGCTTACATTGTTGTTATTGTGTTATTTGTTATTTGTATTCTGCTACAATAACGACAATTGTAGACAAGTAACGTGATTGAATTTCGTCGAATGAACGACGACGCTATTCACCCCCCCCCCCTTAAGCAGTCATACGATGCCCTATATATTTCAAAAGAAAGACAAGATGTGGAGTAAAGAGAGAGCTAGAATAGTAAAGGTTTGTAATTTCAAAAATTTAAACTCTTTTAATATGATTTAACTTTTTCCCTTTCAATACAAGAGAAATATAATGAACTTGCACAGAGAAATTTAGGTGTAAGTGATGATGTAGTCGAATCTAAGCCATCTATTGGAAATATTAATCTATGGCTCGAAGCGACTGGCGGATCGAAAGGTAGAAAAATAGTTGAACTGGATTCTTTAAGTCGAACTTATTAAGTTCCTGGTACATTTTCTTTAACCTCACTGATAGTAAGAGTAGAAATAAATCAATTGACTGAAGAGATTAGTCATTTGAAAAAGTTACTAGTACAAAAGCATAATGAACTTGAAGATGTTCACACTTTACAAAAACAAAGGGGTCAGGAAGTCAAGGACTTAAATGAACATATGAATAAATTTCATAGACAACATATGATAATCATGCAACATCTTCAATTACCCTCTGGTTCAAGTCAACTTCCTCCTCCTCGATCTCCTCCTACTGCGTACTCAGAAGCCGGGATTATGGACTGACCTCTTCAAGAAGAATAGAGTATACGATGCTGATACTGCCCTGATGCACTTCCAGAAACAAGAAGAGCATGCAAAACTGGAAGCTGAGGATCTAGAAGCACTAGAGGAGACAGTGGGGTTCTGCCTGATTGGTAGGTTCCTGGGGAGGTTTCCGAGATGGAGGGCATTGAAGGAGATTACAACAAGATGGAAGGCGCCACACAAACTCCTCATGCACAACTCGTTATGGATGGTATTTAAATTCGCAACTAAGGAACTAAGGGATGCTGTATTAATAAGGGGGTCATACATTGCATACATGAGCCCACTATATCTTAAAGCATTGCCGCCATGCTTCTCCTTCAAGGCAGAAACCCACGCTCACATCCTAGTGTGGATGCAAATCCATGGCTTGCCACTGGATTGCTGGTCCACCTCAGGCTTAAGCAAGGTAGCCTCCCAGGTAGGCACGCCGTTATACACCAACAGATATACCAAGGTGAGGGAACGGGTGAACTATGCAAGAGTGCTAGTAGAAGTGGACATCTCCAAGGATTTTCCTGCAACCATTGTTGTTTCTCTTCCGGATGGCACAGACACGGATCTAGAGATTAAGTTTGAATCCAATCTAAAACTCTGTGTTTGCTGTAAACAATTGGGACACTATCAGAAAGACTGCTCAATGACCGCACGACGACAAGAAGTAGTAGCAACCACAGATATTGTTAGTAATATATGAGAGATGTCCTAAGGCAATCGCCTTATGTATGAACCATTTATATGATAAATGAAGATTCACTATTTGAGTATACATGTTTAATGTATTTGATTGGATCTTAAACTCATTTACTGAATGTCCACGATCGATTCACGGCATGAGAGAATTTGTGATTGGATCACAACTAGTGAGTATCTCTACATGTGTAATTGTGATGTATTGGAATTATCCCTAGTCGATGAATTGATGGATTTGGACACCATCAATTCTGTCGAGACTAGCACGAGGTATACTCCTTGGTGTATCCAAGCAGCTGATTCTCACTGGCTGGAGACATAGTGATGTCCGGAGTTGATCGTGGATGCTAGTTATGGTAACTAGTTCATTGGAGTGACCAGCCGTAAGACTTCATATGGTTCTCTGCATATATAGATATGTCAATGAAGTTCTTACCGTGGCTTAAGTGCGATGTTCCTTTGACTTGCGGTATTCAAGTCATCTTGATCATGGAGACTTATGCTTTGACATCTTAAGCAAACATCTCCGAGGAGATGTGGACCCGGGATGATTGGGTATAAGTCGAAGTGATCGAAGGTGTTTGAATAGCCTATAAAGGATTCACCACTCCTTGCGAGGAGATGTATACCCATGGCCTCTCGTCGGATTGTTACTAAAGTCTTTGGCCAAAGCATTACATGTTTAGAGTAAAGTACTCTTCGGTACATGTGGAGTAACTAGAATCCGTAGGACGAGGAAATGATACTTGGGCTAGGTGTGACGTAGTCAGCCTAGTGGGGACTGACACAATAGACCATGTCCTGAACCAAGTGGGTATAAGATGAGTGAAGGGAATGGGGCACGATTCATTCGAGCATCAAGGGTTTGAAATAGTTACGGATCAACTTGATCTTTTCGGTTAATTGGGGATCATGATGTACTACTAGGTGCCACTCATGATCGTTCTATAATTAATGGTTAATTATAGGCGGCCAACATAAACCGAGAACCTATTTGGTCACACGCACAACGAGTGTAATCCAAAGGATTTAAAACGAGCTTGAGAATGGGATTCTCAGACCGAGAGAAACTATGTTTGGTTGGACCAAACATAAAGCGAGCATGAAATTGTTTCAGTCGCAATGGAAGCGTGGATGGGCAGTGTCTTATGAAGACATAATGGATGGACCAAAATGGTTTGGTCCTAATCCAATGGATGAGAATAAACCAAAGGGTTTGGTTTATATTAAACGAATGAACCAAAGGTTGGTTCGGTTCGTTTTAACTTAAAATAAACCATTATGGTTTGGTTTATTTTAACTTATCTTAATGGAGCGGGTTAACGGGCTTTATGGATATGATCCATTAACCATTAAGAGAATTAGTTCTCTATAAAATAGGGATTAAACCCTAACCCTAAAGTTGATCAACTAGTTGCCGCCCAATCTGTTTTGGCCGCCCAGCTTGTGTTGCCGCCCAGCCCACAGCTCCTCCAACCGGCGTCCAGAAGGCGGCTTCCTTCCTCCTCGCCGGCGTCGAGCTGCTGCCGGAAGAGTTCCGGCGATCCTCCTTAGGTTTGGCATCAAGGTAAGCACTTGGCTTCCTTTGTTGGCCGGCGCCTATCTCCTCCACCAAGCTGTCCAGTTTTCTGGACAGCTTCTTCTCCTCTCGTCGGAGCGTCGTTTAGACGACAGTTAGTGCTCCGACAGCGGCTAACATACCGGGGATTTGATCTCCGGTAATCCTCTGAGGTGGAGGACGAAGGATTCGTCAAACGGTTGACGAATACCTCTCCGGAGAAGCGAGTTTTGAGAACTCGTTTTGGATCCGAATTTGGATTCGGATCGTGATCATCTCTCGATCACGTCGTCTTCAACACGAGGCTAGTAACCCGTACGAAGACGAAGCTCATGACTTAGCGAAGTCATCCCGAGGAGCTCGGCGTGGATACGGATAGAGACGATTCTTACGAGGATCGTTCCGGTTGATGTCGTTCCCGCTACACGTCATACGGAAGGTATAACGTAGTTTAATTTCCTTTTATCGCAATTTTAATTTACGGTTATGTCTACACTTGTTGTAATAGCATGCGTGTGTTGTGTGTGTTGTAATAAATAGGAGTATTTATTATTTTTATTGCTTCCGCTGTGCTCATGTTTACGAAACATGATCGAACACACACACGCCGCGGTGCCGGAAACCCAACAGATATAACAGGGTACCAGATGGTAGCATACATAGCAGACACAAACAGTGCAAGCATTGGAAGGAATGATGCAGAGGGAACTAGCACCGAAAATGGCACACAAGACCGCACACCAGAAATATCTGAACCCCTAGATGACACTATGGCTGGACCCCAGGCAACATTGGTAATGGGTCAGGAGAAACATTAGCAAGGGGAGGAGCTAAGATCTGAACATATCATAACTGGGGAAAGAGGAGGAGGGAATCAATATAATGGCAAAAGGAAGAAACACCAACATGACCAAATGCAGCAAAGGCAGGAAAATTCAGATACATCAGGAAGTTTGAAAAGTTAGAAAAGTCAGAATGGATACATTATTAACAAGCCAGAGATACTGCATAACCACTACACCCAAGGTAGTATCAGAAGGAGCAACAGCAAGAGGGAGCAAGCACAACAACATGAGATAATATTAATGGAACAATCAAGCTAGGGGAGGAGGCTTAACAAGCAGGCACAAGTAGTAAAAGGGAAGCTACAGTGGAAACTAGCACAAAAAATGGCACGCACTAGCATGCTTGTATCACTGGCACGTTACACAATGCCGGGGAAAATTCCGACAATATACCTCAGATAGTAGAGGTAACGGAAACTTATCACTGTAGGGAAGAGATGAGGGCTAATTCAAACGCACAATCACAAGAGCAAAGAGGGAATCCAAAAGGAGGGCCAGATAAGATATGCCAACAAGAACAAACTCATAGGGTGCAAGAGGCAACAGAAATGCCATGCAGTTAGCAGGTGATTTACCTAGCACAGATTGAGACTGAGATGAATCCTAGACGGAGCAATAGAAGGGCAGGAATCAATATTGCAAGCCAACAAGAACTGCAACAAAACATACAAGAAGACGCAGTGAAACCAATGCAAGTACTAGCACACCAGAAGCAGCCTGGATCAAGCTCAAATTCAAGGAAGCAAGAATATGGAGAATCAAATAGGAAGGGGGGAAAAACAATGGCATCACAGTTCCACAGGGAGGGACCTCTGGGAGAGCCAGTGCAAGGGAAGGAAATAGTTCAACAGGTAGTTGGTCAAATTCACAATAACTACCCTGGAAGGGAACAAGGACCCAAAAGGAGGTCAAACAGAGAGATATGCAATGTGTACCTAGGCCTAGCACTTCAAAAGATGCATGTAGACAACTTCCCACCGATCATTCTAGCCCTTCCAGCAGATAGATGGGGCAAGGAGAAGAAGGAGGCAAAATCAGATGTTAGCTTACCAATAGAGGAAGAGCATCAGGGCACTACCCTGGGGCACAATGGTAGGAAGGAATCATCTGACAATGATGTAGAGGAAATGTGACCGCTAGAGGGGGTGAATAGCGTCGTAGGATACGTAGATGGAAATCGTTCGCGTTCGTCTACAAACTTTGTTAGCACGCAATGGAATAATAATAATAATAATAAAGCAATAATGAAATAGACAAATATGCAAACACAAGTATTTAACGTGGTTCGGAATCGAACGGTTCCAACTCCACGGATCGAGCTCTAAAGAGCTCTAGTGATGCACAAGCAACCACTAATCAATAATAACTTCATCTCGGAACAATCCGAAGGTGGAGAAACCTCTTACAAAAGATTACAATAGTAATACAATAAGAATATAAGCAACTACACTAAAATGCAAGTAAAGAAAACTTTACAACGAGCTTTTGAATGCTTGCTTGCTAGGTTGATCGAGCAGCACTTGGAGACCCTGAATTACAGCAGCAACTCGCCCCAAAACACCTCAAAGAAGCTTGTTGATTTCCTCCTCCATGAGCTCCATTTAAAGCTTCTACCTGGGCTGGAAATCGCCGATTAGTCGACTGCTCGGGACCATCAGTCGACAGATGACACTGTTGCTGTGAGGCAACGGTGTAATCCATGTTGGAAAAATCCAACGGATAGGACATCAGTCGACTGATCATGACCATCAATCGACTGATCGAGCCTCCACTCGACTGCTAACCCCAGCAGTCGAGTCAGACTCCATTCTGGTCCTGAAATACCGAGCACCAGTCGACTGATCACATGATCAGTCGACTACCCACCTCTGGCAGTCGACTGCTAGGTCACTTCCCACAGTCAAACCCTAGTTGACTCACACTAGTCGACTGCCATATGACACCAGTCGACTGGCACACCTCAAATATTAGGTTTTACCCCAAGTATGGTGCCCCCATACTTGCTAGACCACCCTTATCCTAGACCTAAGCCTTCTAGCCACCTCCATCAGCCTCGCGCCTCTCGGATCCCTCCAAGTCATCCATGACTTATTCATCCATTACGCTAGCCTTCATGTGCTTCCATCGGCTATGTCATGCTAACGGTGTCTACACCGCCAAGGCACATTGGACTTACACTGCCAAGACTTCGCTTGGACTTTACGCTGTCAACCATTGGACTTATGCTGCCAAGACTCCCGCTTGGACTTTACGCCGCCAATATCAAACCCCTTGGACTTCTCAAATGCCAAGACTCAAGCTTGGAATTATTGGGATGTATACTGAAAAGTCTATCTTTTGTATGAACATATTTATTTTTAAATAAGAATCACATGATCATTGTTTGCATATTTTTATGGCTATGCATATTGTCTAATACATTACATTGTAGATAACATGGTGTGTGGTGTCACACGGGAGATCATGTTATCGGTTCCTTGTAAAGTATAAGTAAAGGCTCACAACCGAGATGGCTTTGGACAAACCATTGGAATTGTTGTAGTGTGATTTGGTATTGGTTTGTCTTGACAATAGAATCACACTAGTGCACTTTGTGTGTATTTAGCAGGACCGACTTAGAGGTGATTCGATTTATTGCTGACTACATAATTGAATCAGACCTCAGATATTATATTTTACATACTCTTAATCCCAATATAATAACGGGCACATATACTTAGTATTCATTTCTTTTATTTACCAATAGGCGAGATTTATAGATTAAATCGATAGGCTCGGTAAGTTCGGAAATGATATTATTTATATGGTGTACCGTTGATTATAGGAGGAAATCGTGTCCTATATATTAGGATGATGATGTCCCCTTGAGGAGCTCATAAGGTTCATCATGTAAACCCTGCAGGTGGACTTGGTCCGGCATGATGAAAAGGTTGAGTGGTACTACTCATGGAGTTAGATGTTGATTAATTAATGGTCAGTAAATTAATTAATCGACGGACATTCGAGATCTTAAACACGGGGAGAAAATGTACATATAATATATGGAGCCCATATTAACTTATGGGGGATGGTGAGGTAGATCAATGATAATCCTTTAGTGGATTGGATTATCATTAATGGATCAGACATTATGTTGGCTTGATCCATTGGGTGGCCAAGATCCAACTCCTCCTCATGGTCCCTATTAATACCTCATGAAGTTTAGTGTTAGGGCAATCTCTTGCCGTAATATGTTTTGATGGTGTGGCAAAGGGTTTAAGTTAGTTTGATATGTTGATTTGATATGTGTGTTGAAGTCGTGCTGGACTTAGTAATTCGCACATAGAGCCGTGGCGAGTTTCACATCTCATGACTCGTGCCTTGAGTCGGTGAAGGATAGCTTTGCGGAAGTCGTGCGCTTGGAGCATCCGAGGGACCGCCGGACGAGAAGCTTGGAGTGAAGCCGGAGGAAGTAGACTTCGAGGCAAGAGACGCGAAGGAGCATTGCAGCCGCGCTCGATCTTTGCCGGGGGCGTGGCGAGAACGAAGAGAACCGGGCGAGGACTCAGAGATGAGAGTGAGCGATTGTAACCCGGGGAAGGGTATCTCTTAGGTGAAACTTGGTCATTTGGCCAAGTGTCGGATGGTTTTTCCCGACACGATCGGCGCCATGTCATGGCGATCGGATCGAATCAGTGAGTTCGACCGTATCCGGGATTATGGCGTGATTGCTATACGTGCGATCTGCAAGATTATCGCCGATCGAAAGCGGCCGATCGGTAGTCAATAGGGTTTTGCCACAGAACCGTTGTATGGCCGTAGCGGCGTCGATTACGGAGCGTGATCGACGATGAGATCCACATCGATTGGCGCCAAGAGTTCCATTGGACTACAACGGTCGGGATCCGACGTGTTCGGAGGCCGTTGTAGTGACGGCAGTCGACTGCCAAGGGCGGCAGTCGACTGATGGCGGCGAACGGGAAGAAATCAGCCCTCTCTATAAAAAGAGAGGGTGTAAGCCTTTGAGAGGCTAATGCTTATGCTCCAAGTGATCTTCCTAGTGCCCCACAAGCTCTAAACTCTTCTTACTTGCTTTTACTCCATTCTATTTGTAAGAAGAGTGATCTTGATTGTAAAGGTTACCTCCACCTAGCTTGGTGCAAAGGAGAGACCAATAGTGATTGGCTTTGGAGGAGTGATTCACCTCGGACGAATCGGGATCGTGGATTAGCGGCGTAGCTGTGAACCACGTTACATTCTTTGTTAGCGATTGTTTTCTTGTATTTCTATTTGCTTGTCTTTATTAGTCTTCCGCTTGCGCTAATTAGTTTTGTAGACGAGCAAATACCGGCATCCAAACGAAAAGGGATATTCACCCCCCTCTAGCCGGCCGTATCGATCCCCTACAAGTGGTATCAGAGCCGAGGAGAGCTTGTCGAGGACTAACCGCCACAACAAGCAACTTTCAAAATGGCCGGCTCCAACATCCATCCTCCGAAGTTTGAAGGAGAATTCGCTTGGTGGAAGATGCGAATGGAGGTATTTTTCGAAACGGATTTTGACATTATGATTACAATGGAATCCGGTTTCGTTTTGCCTAGGGATGAAGAGGGGAAGCCAATAGAGAAATCTAGGTGGACCAAAAGGCAAAGGGAAGAGCACCTTGCAAATTCAAAAGCCAAGCATCATCTCTTCAATGTGCTCCCCCAACAAGAAATCAACCGAATAGGAGAATGCCTAAGCGCCAAGGAGATGTGGGAGAAGCTAATTGAGCTTCATGAAGGCACATCCAAGGCAAAGCTAGCAAGGAGAGATCTCCTCCGCTCCCAACTATCCAACATCAAATTAGAAAAGGGAGAAAAGGTAATTTCTTTGCATTCTAGATTCAAAGAAATTTTAAATGGACTAACAAGTGTAGGAGAAAGGCTCTCCAATCGCGATATGATAATGAAGGCCATAGATGCTTTCCCCCGATCATCCAAGTGGAGTTCAATGGTGGACTCATTTTATATTTCAAAGAATCTAGAGGTAAGTACTCTAGATGAATTTTTCTCCACTATGGAATTACATGAATCTAGGCTTGAAGGAATACAAGAAGAGCCAAAAATACAACCTTCAAGGGGAGTAGCATTGTTGGCAAATAAGGGGAAGAAGAAGATGGAAATCCCCTCCTCCTCCGATGACGAAGCGTCTTCCTCCTCCTCCATGGATAGCACCGAAGAAGCCTATATGGTAAGGAGGGTAAGACGTGCATTTAAGAATTTTAGATTTGATAAATCTCATGATAGGAATAGAAGACCAAGGGGGAAGGTCATATGCTACAATTGCCAAGGAGAGGGGCACATAAGGGACAATTGTCCTCTCCTAAACAAGAGCAAGGAAGAGAGGAAAAAGAAAGAAGAAAAGAAGAAGAAAAAGGGGAGCAAGAAAAAGAAGGAAGAGGAGAAGAAGACAAAAGAAAAGGGGAAGACCAAAGCTCTAAAGGCAAGGACTTGGGATGACCCATCCTCATCCTCCTCATCATCATCGGATGAGGAGAATGCCTTTGTCACCAATTTGGCCTTGATGGCCTTTGATGATTTGGATTGCTCTTCATCCGAAAATGAAGGATCAAGCTCAAGCGGGCAGAGCTCAAATGAAGGGGGAGCTTCTACATCCTCATCATCCGAAGAAGAAGAGGACATGGAAACTATGGTAATGAAAGCTTCTCCTAAGAAAATAGTTTCCATAATTTCTAGTTTAACTAAGGACTTATTTGGAATGAAAAAGAAAAATAAAAGCATGCTTAATCAAATTAAGGCATTGGAAAATAAGCTAGAAAATGCATGCTTAAGTGATAATATTTCTTCTAGCTTAAATGATGCATGCTCACATGACCTTTATGTGCCATTGAATGTTAATGATGCATGCATAGAGGAAAATAGGGCCTTAAGGGAAAAGGTAGATTATTTAACAAAAGCCCTAGAAAAATTCACAATTGGCTCCAACACATTGAACATGATCTTAGGGAGCCAAAGAGCTAGTTTCAACAAAAAGGGCCTAGGCTACAAGGAAAAGAAAAATAAAAAGGCCTACAAATGCCTAATAGCTAGGGGACAAGATAAGAAGAAAGTAATAGCTAGGAAATGGATCCCCAAGGAATACTTAGTGAACCCAATAGGAAAGAACTTATTTTGGGTTCCAAAATCCATCCTTAAGGGTTAGGAAAACCCTAGGGTAGTCAACCATATGGAATTAACCTATATCATATTTTGGTTGACTTAGGATGGCGGGACAACATTTTTAGAATAGTGTTGGGTGATGATAACGTGCCCATAAATAGATAATAATGCTTAAATCATGATGATTAATGTAATTGCTATGTATGTTTGAAATCATGATTTATGATTTTGATATTTGGCACATAATCATGGGAAATAGGGTTGAATCATGCTTTAGGAGATACTTTGCTTATTATCATCATACAATACCTAATGCATGACTATTATTTAATGAATACATGTATTTCTTGATCATAATGTAGAATTCATTCATATATGCCTTTATGATCATGATGATTATTAGGTTGATACTTAACCATGATAGAATTGCATGAATATATTGGTTAAGTATACACAAATACCCCCTAGGATGCATCTCACACTCACTATAGGCTAACATGATTGCAAACTTAGCATGGGTGAGATGTTAGGATGATACAAATGTCCACTAATGCCTATGGCATTTAGATGGTCATTTAAAGTATCAACATAGCAATAATAGACCAATCATGGGGAAGGATTATGTTTAATTCATAGACATATTGCCCAAAGATCATGGTTGGATATTTCATATGTTTTCAAAACAATTTCTTAATCTAAAATCTATGTATTCATGTTTTGAAATAATTCAAAGCAAGACTAGGTGTTAAAATGGATACTCTTATGATCAAAAACCTAGTAGTTTTTAAAGCTTATGGATTTTTGGCAAATACGTGGAAATATAATGATTTTTCATGAAAACCTATTTTTCACTGATAGATATACTTAAAAGAAATGTGATCCCCAAATTTCATGATTTTTCAAATTTTCTAAAATTTTTAACGCATTTCTGAAATTCACCCCAGAAATCAGAAATCTCGAATACAATTGTGCAAATGACTAGTAGTCCGAACCGAATGATCGTGATGACTGAAATCGACGATAAGAAAGGCTGAATTCCGATTTTAATTCAACTTGTGGTATTCTCTTTCTATTAGACTTGATGCCATGTGCTTTTAACTTAGTGTTAATCTTTTTGATGGTGTCAAAGGGGGAGAAATAATTATGTTTAAGTTAATTATTTTAGGGGGAGAAATATATGAGAGGGGGAGAAAATTTGTATAGAGAATTTCATGGATTAAGGGGGAGTTGCATGTTGCTATATCATGTTTATCTTTACATGCTTTCTTACCTTAGAATTTATATCAAATGTTTTTACCTAACTTAAACGGATTGTCACACATCAAAAAGGGGGAGATTGTTAGGGCAATCTCTTGCCGTAATATGGTTTTGATGGTGTGGCAAAGGGTTTAAGTTAGTTTGATATGTTGATTTGATATGTGCGTTGAAGTCATGCAGGACTTAGTAATTCGCACATGGAGCCGTGGCGAGTTTCACATCTCATGACTCGTGCCTTGAGTCGGTGAAGGATAGCTTTGCGGAAGCCGTGCGCTTGGAGCATCCGAGGGACCGCCGGACGAGAAGCTTGGAGTGAAGCCGGAGGAAGTAGACTTCGAGGCAAGAGACGCGAAGGAGCATTGCAGAGCCGTGCGCCTGATGCTGCCGAGGGACGTGGCCGAGAACGAAGAGAACTTCGAAGGCGAGGGACTCCGAGAGATGAGAGTGAGCGATTGTAACTCGGGGAAGGGTAGCTCTCAGGTGAAACTTGGTCATTTGGCCAAGTGTCGGATGGTTTTTCCCGACACCAGTCGACCGCCATGTCATGGCGATCGGTCGATCCGAGCCGAGTGAGTTCTGACCGTATCCGATCGGCCGGATTGTGGCGCGATCGACTTCCATACGTGGGGGCCGATCGCTAAGACATCACCGATCGGCCAAGGGCACAATGATCGGGTCAATAGGGTTTTAGCCACGAATCGCTAGCCGATCGAGCGAGCCGACGGAGGCAGCAGTCGACCGATGAGGTCCATCAGTCGACTGCCAAGAGTTCCGTTGGACTATAACAGTCGGGATCTGACGTGTTCGGAGGCCGTTGTAGTGACGGCAGTCGACTGCCAAGGGCGGCAGTCGACTGATGGCGACGAACGGGAAGAAATCAGCCCTCTCTATAAAAAGAGAGGGTGTAAGCCTTTGAGAGGCTAATGCTTATTCTCCAAGTGATCTTCCTAGTGCCCCACAAGCTCTAAACTCTTCTTACTTGCTTTTACTCCATTCTATTTGTAAGAAGAGTGATCTTGATTGTAAAGGTTACCTCCACCTAGCTTGGTGCAAAGGAGAGACCAATAGTGATTGGCTTTGGAGGAGTGATTCACCTCGGACGAATTGGGATCGTGGATTAGCGGCGTTGCCGTGAACCATGTTACATTCTTTGTTAGCGATTGTTTTCTTGTATTTCTATTTGCTTGTCTTTATTAGTCTTCCGCTTGCGCTAATTAGTTTTGTAGACGAGCAAATACCGGCATCCAAACGAAAAGAGCTATTCACCCCCCTCTAGTCGGCCGTACCGATCCCCTACACTTAGATCCAATGAATAGAAATAAAACTCTAGATCTAAAGGTAGAGATTAAATCTCTAGATCCGACGGTTGAGATTAAATCTCTAGATCCGATGGTTGAGATTAAATCCCTAGAACCAATGGTGGAGATTAAAAAAAGGCTAATCCCTAACTCTATAAAAGGAGGGCAAGAGGTGGGCGGCAACTTGAATCCAACAAGAGATAGGATTAGGGTTTTTGGGCGGCAAGAAGCTAGGCATAGGGTTTGGGCTTGGCGACACCAAATAAGGAAGGTCTTTCCTTTCTTCTTCTTCTCTAAAGGTGGCCAGCGACCTAGCATCCCTTTCCAGCCCTCGGACGGCGTCCAAAGCTGCCCATCTCCCTCTTCAAGGTGTAAAACCTAGGCTTAGGTTCTCCTTGAGTTTTGGTCAAGATTCACCTAGCAATACGTAACCCTTGTTGGTCGGCGGCAAGCAAATTGCTTGTTGCTTGTTAGTTGGCTAAAGGAAGGAGAAGTGTCTTGTTTCTATTCTTCCTCTTACTCGGAACGAGCAAGGAAGAAATATTGGTGATCTAGGAGCTTCAACTTTTGGTAGATCGTCGCCCACACGACGTCCGAAAGGAGGAAGGTCATACAATAGAAGATCGAGAGGTATATCGATTCTCTATTCTCTTTTGTAACATGTTTATATTTGTTTTTCAATTATGTGCATGATATATTCTATTTTGTGGCTAAATATACTTGGACCCCGAACATAAACACAAAAGTCGGCGATCCGTACATCATCTATTCCGCGACTATTCGTGGAATAGAGGTTTGTCACTTGAACAACAAGTTTGTTCAAGTGACTACTCTAAACGAATAGCACGACGATGAAAAGGTTGCTTGGGCAATCCCTCTTGTCAAGGATAAATAATTTTTATCCGGGGACGTAGAAGGGATCGCCGTGAACAAGCGACTAAGTTGAAATGGGAAGCGAAGTTTCCCCTCACCAACAATTGGTATCAGAGCTATGGTTTTCGATTTTATGTGTTTAAGATTCGGTTACTCTTATGCATTTTTCATATATTATATGTGTCAGATAATAGTAGGATATGCGTAGGTTAACTCTTTGGTTGCAGGCATAAGATCCGACTATTATTGTCATATGTGTGTATGTGATTGTATGTGTGTAATAGTATATTTTGTTGAATCCTCGGGGTTGACTAGGCTAATATTTAATTTTTTGTAAATTAGATACGGCATTGTTTAGCCACTCTTTCCATTTTAGTTTACTTTTGATCTAGATTTCATGTACACTCCCTCGTGGAGTATAGGATCGATGGATATAAATTAAAATTGTTTTTAGTCTCGGCTCAGATCTCCGGATGGCTCGTACATGGCGTAGGAGGAGCGGATGAGATGGCGATGCGAAAGGAGACATATTGAAGACAAAAGCCATAATAGTTGGAAAATAATTTATTTTTCATATTTATTGCTTATTGTTTGATATGCATGTCGTAGGCTAGAAAAATCCTCAATTTCAAATTACTAAGTGGGAGAGGGATATTTTTATAAATTCCCACGGCCTCCATTACGATTTGACAAGTGATGCAAACAAACTTGCGCGTCGGCTCTGAATGCCTTCCTCCCCATCGGATGAGTTTGTTTGCGGATCACAAGGTCGAATATGGTTATAGGGAATTATTAAGGAGCATGTGTACTTCTCCATCGGAAGGCACATAACCCGAGATAATTACCTTGGTATCGAGTAATGGTGAACACTTAGATACAAATATAAGTATCCTCCCTATTGGAGCCACTGATTTTATTTGTATGGCCAAAGAGGAACCAACTATTAATTTTACTTGTCAAAAAGTTAGGTTGACAAGATAGTAAAATTAATGGGTAAAACCTCCTCTTACAAATGTAGAATTTGTATACGTCCACACTATCGTGGCATACGATATTCTCGGTGTTTTGAGGTGTTGGTTGATTTTAAATTTTATTGTTTGAGGAATCAATACTTTTTTGAAATCTAATGTTTTGATCTATGTGATTCTTAGGTTTTCTTTCAAAATGACTTTCAACCCGCTTGCTGTGATACTGAAAGAGAATAAACTTACTGGACTCAATTATATTGATTGGAAGAGGAATCTTGACATTGTCTTGACTGTTGAGGAATACAAATATGTACTCCTCGAAGAGTGTCCTCCTAAGCCAGCAGATGATTCTGGGGAAAAGGAGACAGAGAGTTATAGAAAGTGGATAAAGATTGATGAGATGGCGCGGGGTTACATTTTGGCATCTATGTCAAATGTACTGCAACATCAGCATCAAGCCATGCCCACTTCTTATGACATGATGCTCAATCTCAAAGAGCTTTTCGGACACCAGAATCGGGTTGCGAGGCAGGAAGCCATGAGGAACTTGATGACGACCACCATGATCGAGGGAACACCCGTAAGGGATCATGTTCTCAAGATGATGGCTCATTTGAATGAGTTGGAAGTCCTCGGAGCTGAGATCGATGGGGAAACCTAGGTCGATATCATTCTCCAGTCTCTACCTAGGAGTTTTGAGCAGTTTTGCCTCAACTACAACATGAACAAGAGGTTGTATTCATTGGCAGAACTTCTGACAGAACTCCAAGCGGCAGAGGGGCTATTTCGTCAAAGTGCTCAGGCGCATGCTATGGTGACCCAAAAGGTTTCTACTTCTAAGCTGAAAGGTAAGAAGAAGAAGAAACAAACTGGGGTGAAGGCGGTGGGAGGAGCTCAGGGAGGAGTGAAGAAGACGAAAGGTAAGTGCTTCACTTGTAACCAGACTGGACACTAGAAGAAGGACTGCCCCAATCGCAAGCAGAACAAAGGTATATCTTTTGGTCTAGTCGTTGAAACATGTTTAGTGGTGTTATCTACCGGCACCTAGTGTGTAGATACGGGAGCCACTGATCATGTTTGCAATACTTTACAGGGGTTCCAAGAAACCAGATGACTGGCTGAGGGGGAGATTATCGTGTACTTGGGCGATGCCACGAAGGTGGCGGCTATTGCAGTGGGAGACATTCATTTATCTTTTGAGAAAAATAAAGTTTTGGTTCTTAAGAATTGCCTTTATGTACCTTTGTTTAGAAAGAATTTAATTTCGGTTTCTAAATTATTTATGGATCGATATTCTATTTCTTTTAATGACAGAGTTGTTATAAAAAGGAATAGAGACATTATCTGTTCGGGTGCATTGATAAGAAATTTATACACACTTGAACCAAAAGCTCCCACGATGCAAATTGAAGTTAATAACTCATCTTCTAATTCCAATAAGAGAAAAGAACCTTCGAAGATGAACCAAACATATCTTTGGCATCTTAGGCTTGGTCATATTAACCTAAGCAGAATTCAAAGGTTGATAGCTGATGGACCTCTAGGTTCATTAGTGGTGGAGAATTTTCCAACCTGTGAATCTTGCTTGGAGGGTAAAATGACGAAGAGGCCTTTTAAGGCTAAGGGGTATAGAGCCAAAGATGTGTTGGAGTTGGTTCATTCTGATTTGTGTGGTCCTATGTCTATCCAGGCTAGAGGTGGTTTTGAGTATTTCGTCTCTTTTATAGACGATTATTCGAGATATGGATACATTTACTTGATGCGCCGTAAGTCTGAATGCTTTGACAAGTTCAAAGAATTCAAGGTTGATGTGGAGAAACGTCAAGGTAAAAGTATCAAGACACTACGATCTGATCGTGGTGGCGAGTACCTCTTGGGAGAGTTTAGGAATTACTTATTAGAGGCTGGGATTCAATCCCAATTGTCTGCACCTGGCACACCCCAGCAGAACGGTGTAACAAAGCAAAGGAATAGGACTCTTATGGAGATGGTTAGATCGATGATGAGTTATTCTGAGTTGCCAGATTTGTTCTGGGGATATGCTCTAGATATGGCGGTGTACATTCTGAACTTGGTTCCATCTAAATCAGTGCCTTCTACTCCCACAGAATTGTGGATTGGGCGAAAGCCTAGTCTAAGACATATTCGGATATGGGGGAGTCCAGCACATGTGCTGAAGGCAGATGCTGGTAAGTTGGAACCTCATATAGAAGTACACATGGGGTTAGTGCATAATTGCACTGGAATATAGATGTATGTGTGGACATTCAATAATTTGATAGCACATTGTGATAGTTGCATATATGTGATATGCAATCGGTATATTTGATACCTACCATCGTATTTATGAATGGCTTATTGCACTCTCTCCAAGGTTGTTCATATCTATGTTGGATATCAGCCCATTCGGAGATGGACCTACGATCTCTCGAAGTGATTTTGGGGTTTTTGAAATTCGAAAAAATGAATGGGATTTATGAATGTATATTGATGCATTTTAAAATCATTTTCTCATATATGCTCGTTTTGTATTTCTGGTTAATCGATTGATCATGACATCTTTGAATTTGCGCACTATTTTGGATTCAAACAAATTGACTGGGCCTAACTTCCTGGACTGGCTTAAAAACTTGAGAATTGTTCTCAAGGCGGAAAAGCTAGCATATGTCCTTGAAGAGCCTCTTCCCAACCGTCCTAGGGACGATGCAACTCCAGACCAATTGTTGGCCTATCAGAAACATGTGGCAGATTCTGAACTGGCGAGTTGCATCATGATAGCTGCGATGGTACCTGAGCTGTAAAAGCATCATGAGCATATGGATGCTAATACCATAGTCTTCCATCTTCATGAGTTGTTTGATGGGCAAGCGAGATCCGAAAGGTTCGAAGTCTCCAGGCTCCTCTTCACCTCTAAGATGCAAGAAGGTTCATCTGTAGTGCAGTTTGTGCTAAAGATGAACGGGTACATCGAGCGGCTGGCCACCCTCGGGTTTGTAATGGATCATGAGTTAAGTATTGACTTAATTCTGCATTGTTTGCCCAAGAGTTTCTAACAATTTGTGATGAACTATCGGATGAACAAATTAGAATCCACTATTCCTGAGCTCCTCAATATGCTGAAGACTGTGGAGCCTTCTATGAAGCATAAGGAGAAGGCGGTTCTATTAGTTGATTCCTCAAAGAAAGGTTCTAAGAGGAATGCAAAGGAACAGAAGAAAGGGAAGAACAAGAAGGCTAAGAAGGCAGAACCAGCACAAAAGGGCACTTGCCATCATTATGGCAAGGAAGGCCACTGGCGAAGAAACTACAAGATTTATCTTGAGTCGGTGAAGAATAAGAAGGCATCCGATGCCCCATCCTCTTCAGGTATCTTTGTTTTTGATTGTCATTCTATTTCCTTAGACACTTGGGTATTGGATACGGGGTATGGCTCACATATATGTAATGACATACAGGGGCTAAGGAATAGAAGAATACTCATTAGAGGGGAGTTAAATTTGCGAGTTGGCAATGGAGCAAAGGTTGCTGCGGTCGCCATCAGAACTTATTTGCTAAAGCTCCCTAGTGGACTAGTCTTGGAACTAGACAATTGCTATTGTGTTCCTTCTCTAATAAAGAACATTGTTTCTATTTCCTTCTTAAATAGAAATGGTTACCATTTGACATTTAGTAACAATTATTGTTATATAACTTTGAATGGCGTACTTTATAGAACTAGAACTTTAAGCAATGGTATTTATATGTTGGACGTATCCAGTGACATTTTCAATATCGAAGCGAGCAATAAGCGTGCTCGAAAGGATAATCAATTAGACTCATATATGTGGCATTGTCGTCTTGGCCATGCAAGCAAGAAATGCATGTCCGAATTACACCAATGTGGAATTCTGGAATCGTTTGAATTGGATTCATACAATACATGCGAATCATGCTTAAAAGGCAAGATGACTAAGTTACCTTTTACAGAAAAAGGTGAACGAGTGGCAGAGTTGCTAAGTCTAATACATACTGATGTATGTGGACCAATGTCAACTCAAGCTTTAGGAGACTATAGCTACTTCATTACCTTCACCGATGATCACTCATTATTGCGAAACACAAGTCTGAAGCCTTTGAAAGGTTCAAAGAATTCAGAAATAAAGTAGAGAAACAACATGACAAGAGTATTAAAATACTTCGATCAGATCGAGGTGGTGAATACTTAAGTCAAGAGTTTCTTGATTATCTAAGAGACAATGGTATATTGTCTCAATGGACTCCGCCATATACACCACAGCATAATGGTGTATCTAAGAGGCGTAACCGGACCTTGTTGGACATGGTCAGGTCAATGATGAATCATGTGAATCTTTCCAAGTCCTTTTGGGGCTATGCACTTCAGAAAACTATTTACTTGTTAAACAGAATGCCAACCAAGGTAGTCTCTACTACTCTATATGAGATATGAAATAGTAAGAAACCTCATGTATCTTACTTGAAGATATGGGGTTGTCCTGCTTATGTGAAGCGGACTGTATCAGACAAATTGGATGCTAAGTCTGATAAATGTCTATTTATTGGATACCCTAAGGAAACAAGGGGTTACCAATTCTATCATCCTGTGGAACAAAAGATGTTTGTTTCAAGGCATGCTGTGTTTCTAGAGAAAGAGTTTCTCTTGCAAGAAAATAGTGGGAGTGTCGTCGAGCTTGAGGAGGCTCAAGAGACTCAAATAGGCATTGATGAGATACCTGGTGAAGCACAATAGCCGATAACTCATAGTGATGAGCAATCGGCTAGACCTATTGAAACACCATATCTTCGTAGATCTGGTAGAACACGCAATATTCCTGAGAGATATGGATTTCTCGTAAATGAATCGAACGACATGTTACTCATTGATGATGAGTAGCCTACCAGTTATGAAGAAGTTCTGACAAGTTCAGAAAGGAATAAGTGGCTTGAAGCCATGAAGTAGGAAATGGATTCCATGTATGAAAACCAAGTTTGGAACTTGGTTGACCCACCTAAAGGCATCAAGCCTATAGGGTGAAAGTGGGTTTTCAAGAAGAAAACCAACATGGATGGTAATGTGATTACCTATAAGGCTAGATTAGTGGCGAAAGGATATTGTCAAAAGCAAGGTGTTGATTATGACGAAACCTATTCGCCTGTAGCTATGCTTAAATCCATTCGGATGCTCCTGGCCATAGCGGCTCATTATGATTATGAGATATGGCAAATGGATGTGAAAATAGCTTTCCTTAATGGAAACCTGCTCGAGGATGTGTATATGATACAGCCTCAGGGTTTCACATCGATTGATAAAACCAAGGTATGCAAATTGCGACGGTCCATATATGGAATGAAGCAAGCATCCAGGAGCTGGAATATCCATTTTAATGAGACAATCAAAAAGTTTGATTTCTCACAAATGAACCTTGTGTGTACAAGAAGGTTAGTGGGAGTACAGTCGTGTTCCTAGTATTGTATGTCGATGACATATTACTTATAGGAAACGATGTTTCAGTCTTACAGTCAGTTAAGATTTGGTTGTCCAAGACATTCTCCATAAAAGACCTAGGGATACACCTTTCGAAGTCTATGTGTCCGCGCACAGAAGACGAGAGGATTTGCGTGAGTAAGATTCCCTATGCATCCGCAATAGGATCTATCATGTATGCTATGTTATGTACGAGGCCCGATGTATCATATGCTCTGAGTGTCACGAGTAGATACTAGTCTGATCCAGGAATGGATCATTGGGCGGCTGTTAAGACAATCCTTAAGTACTTGAGAAGAACTAAGGATGTGTTCCTAATATATGGAGAAGGGGAGATGGTGATACGTGGGTATACGGATGCCAGCTTCCAGACAGACAAGGATGATTCCAGGTCTCAGTCTGGATACGTGTTCACCTGGAAAGGAGGCGCAATAAGTTGGAAAGGTTCTAAACTTGACACTATAGCGGATTCTACCACTAAGGCAGAATACATTGCAGCTTCGGAAGCAGCAAAGGAAGCGGTTTGGATCAAGAAGTTCATCTTTGAACTTGATGTGGTCTCATAGATGATCCAAACATGTGCTTCGCCGCTATCATCTGATCAAAGAGATCGTTAGTAGAAAGGAAAAACAAATCGAGAAGATCTCACTGAAAGGAACTTAGCGGGTCCTTTAACTAAGGCATTACCTTAAAGTAAGTTTGAGGGTCGTGTTAGAGCTTATGGTATTGGATACCGTAGCGATTGGCATTAGACCAAGTGGGAGTTTGTTAGTAATATATGAGAGATGTCCTAAGGCAATCGTCTTATGGTCGTACCATTTATTTGATAAATGAAGATTCACTATTTGAGTATACATGTTTTCATGTATTTGATTAGATCTTAAACTCATTTACTGAATGTCCCCGATATGATTCACAGTATGAGAGAATTTATGATTGGATCACAACTGGTGAGTATCTCTACATGTGTAATTGTGATGTATTGGAATTATCCCTAGTCGATAAATTGATGGATTTGGACACCATCGATTCTGTCGAGACTAGCACGAGGTATACTCCTTGGTGTATCCAAGCAGCTGATTCTCACTGGATGGAGACATTGTGATGTCCGGAGTTAATCATGGATGCTAGTTATGGTAACTAGTTCATTGGAGTGACCAGTCGTAAGACTTCATATGGTTCTCTACATATGATATGTCAATGAAGTTCTTACTGAAACTTAAGTACGATGTTCCTTTGACTTGCGGTATTCAAGTCATCTTGATCATAAAGACTTATGCTTTGACATCTTAAGCAAGCATCTCTGAGGAGATGTGGACCCGGGATGATTGGGTATAAGTCGAAGTGATCAAAGGTGTTTGAATAGCCTATAAAGGATTCACCACTCCTTGTGAGGAGATGTATACCCATGGCCTCTCATCGGATTGTTACTAAAGTCTTTGGCCAAAGCATTATATGTTTAGAGTAAGGTACTCTTGGATACATGTGCAGTAACTAGAATCCGTAGGATGAGGAAATGATACTTGGGCTAGGTGTTACGTAGTCAACCTAGTGGGGACTGACACTATAGATCATGTCCTGAACCAAGTAGGTATAAGATGAGTGACGGGAATGGGGCACGATTCATTGTAGCTGCTGAAGGGTTTCAGAAATATTTCTGGATCAACCGTTGATCTTTTTTGGTTAATTGGGGATTATGATGTACTACTAGGTGTCACTCATGATCATTCTATAATTAATGGTTAATTATAGATGGTCAACATAAACCGAGAACATATTTGGTCAAACGCACAATGAGCGTAATCCGAAGGATTTAAAACTAGCTTGAGAATGAGATTCTCAGACCGAGAGAAACTAGGTTTGGTTGGACCAAACAAGGAGCGAACATGAAATTGTTTCAGTAGCAATGGAAGCATGGATGGGTCGTGCCTTATGAAGACATGATGGATGAACCAAATTGGTTAGGTTCTAATCCAATGGTGGAGAATAAACCAAAGGGGTTTGGTTTGTTTTAAACGAATGAACCAAAGTTGGTTCGGTTCGTTTTAACTTAAAATAGACCAACATGGTTTCATTTATTTTAACTTAAATTAATGGAGCGGGTTAACGGGATTTTGGTTATGATCCGATAACCATTAGGAGAATTTGTTCTCTATAAAATAGGGCTTAAGGGTTTTGTGAAAACCTAATCCAAGCAACCCATAGTTGCCGCCCACCCTCTCCCTCTCCTCTTGTGGTCGGCGCCCAACCCTAGCCGCCGCCCACCCTTGTGCCGCCTGTTAGGGCAATCTCTTGCCGTAATATGGTTTTGATGGTGTGGCAAAGGGTTTAAGTTAGTTTGATATGTTGATTTAATATGTGCGTTGAAGTCGTACAGGACTTAGTAATTCGCACATGGAGCCATGGCGAGTTTCACATCTCATGACTCGTGCCCTGAGTCGGTGAAGGACAGCTTTGCGGAAGCCGTGCGCTTGGAGCATCCGAGGGACTACCGGACGAGGAGCTTGGAGTGAAGCCGGAGGAAGTAGACTTCGAGGCAAGAGACGCGAAGAAGCATTGCAGAGTCGTGTGCCTGATGCTGCCGAGGGACGTGGCCACGAACGAAGAGAACTTCGAAGGCGAGGGACTCCGAGGCGATTGTAACCCGGGAAGGGTAGCTCTTAGGTGAAACTTGGCCATTTGGCCAAGTGTCGGATGAGTTTTCCCGACACCAATCGACTGCCATGTCACGGCAGTCGACTGCTCTGAGTCGATGGTTCGATCGACTGGTCTAATATGGCTGAATCAAGTTGATCGATCATTGCCGACATGGAAAGTCGACGGTGATGTAATCGATCGGCCGCCAACGGTCGGTGATGGAAGCGTACTGCGGGCATAAAATGGAGTCGACCTCGTTGAGGACTCGACTGGTTAACATCAGTCGACTGATGGGTGCCATCAGTCGACTGATACCAGTACCATTGGATGGTATCCAACGTGGAAAGCGGCCGTTATTGGGCAACGGCTACGGGACCAGTCGACTGATGGGTGCCATCGTTCGACTGCTCCTGTGTCAACGGGAAGAAACCCTCTTCCTCTATAAAAAGAAAGGGGATGAGGCTTTGGGGGGTTAATGCATATACTCCAAATTGCTCCCAAAGTACTCTAAGTGTTCTTCCACTCTTCTTACTAGTTTTATTTCCATTCTATTGTAAGAAGAAAGATTGTAAAGGTTACCTCCACCTAGCTTGGTGCAAAGGAGAGACCAATATTGGATTGGCTTTGAAGGAGTGATTCACCTCGGACGAATCGGGATCGTGGATTAGCGGCGTAGCCGTGAACCACGTTACATCTTCTTGTTAGCGTTTGTATTTTCATTTATTGCTTTGTCTTTGTTGTTTATGCTTCCGCTTGTGCTAACGATTGTGTAGACGAGCAAAATACGACGACAACGAACTAGGGCTATTCACCCCCCTCTAGCCGGCCATTCATACCAATCGATCCCCAACAAGTGGTATCAAAGCAAGGTTAAGCTTGTCGAGGACTAACCGCCACAACAAGCAACATTAAAAAATGGCCGGCTCAAACATCCATCCTCTGAAATTTGAAGGAGAATTTGCTTGGTGGAAGAAGCGAATGGAGGTATTTTTCGAAACGGATTTTGACATTATGATTACAATGGAATCTGGTTTCATTTTGCCTAGGAATGAAGAAGGGAAGCCAATAGAGAAATCTAGGTGGACCAAAAAGCAAAGGAAAGAGCACCTTGCAAACTCGAAAGCCAAGCATCATCTTTTCAATGTGCTTCCCCAACAAGAAATCAACCGAATAGGAGAATGCCTAAGCGCCAAGGAGATGTGGGAGAAGCTAATTGAGCTTCATGAAGGCACATCCGAGGCGAAGCTAGCAAGGAGAGATCTCCTCCGCTCCCAACTATCCAACATTAAATTAGAAAAGGGAGAAAAGGTAATTTCTTTGCATTCTAGATTCAAAGAAATTTTAAATGGACTAACAAGTGTAGGAGAAAGGCTTTCCAACCGGGACATGGTAATGAAGGCCATAGATGCCTTTCCCCGGTCCTCAAAATGGAGCTCCATGGTGGACTCATTTTATATCTCCAAGAACTTAGAAGTAAGCACCTTGGAGGAATTTTTCTCAACAATGGAGCTTCACGAAACTAGGCTTGAAGGAATACAAGAGGAGCCTAGAATTCAACCCTCAAGAGGAGTAACCTTGATGGCAAAAAAGGGGAAGAAGAAGATGGAAGTCCCCTCCTCCTCATCCGATGAAGCCTCTACCTCCTCCATGGATAGCACGGAAGAAGCCTACATGGTAAGGAAGGTAAGGCGTGCATTTAAGAATCTTAGATTTGATAAATCTCATGATAGGAATAGAAGACCAAGGGGGAAGGTCATATGCTATAATTGCCAAGGAGAGGGGCACATAAGGGACAATTGTCCCCTCCTAAACAAGAGCAAGGAAGAGAAGAAAAATAAGGAAGAAAAGAAGAAGAAGAAAGGGAGCAAGAGAAAGGAAGAAGAGAAGAAGGCAAAAGGAAAAGGGAAGGCCATGGCACTCAAAGCCAAGACATGGGATGACGTTGCTTCATCCTCCTCATCCGAAGAAGAAGAGCATGTCTACTCCAACCTAGCACTAATGGCTCTTC
This sequence comes from Wurfbainia villosa, assembly GCA_025175895.1. Taxonomy (NCBI): domain Eukaryota; kingdom Viridiplantae; phylum Streptophyta; class Magnoliopsida; order Zingiberales; family Zingiberaceae; genus Wurfbainia; species Wurfbainia villosa. The sequence continues at coordinate 119,438,870 of CM045989.1, read as the reverse complement.
ATGACTCGGATTTCTCCTCCTCCACTGAAAATGAAGGATCAAGCTCAAGTGGAGAGAGCTCAAATGAAGGGGGAGCTTCTACATCCTCCTCATCCGAAGAAGAAGAAGAAGACATGGAAACTATGGTAACGAATGCTTCTCCTAAGAAAATAGTTTCCATAATCTCTAGTTTAACTAAGGACTTATTTGGCATGAAAAAGAAAAATAAGAGCATGCTAGATAAAATTAAGGCATTAGAACAAAAGCTAGAAAATGCATGCTTAAATGATAATATTTCTTCTAGCTTAAATCATGATGCATGCTCACATGATAATTATGTGCCATTAGATGTTAGTGATGCATGTATAGAGGAAAATAGGGCATTAAGGGAAAAGGTAGATTATTTGACAAAAGCCCTAGAGAAATTCACAATTGGCTCCAACACATTGAACATGATCTTAGGGAGCCAAAGAGCTAGTTTCAACAAAAAGGGCCTAGGCTACAAGGAAAAGAAAAATGAAAAGGCCTACAAATGCCTTATAGCTAAGGGACAAGATAAGAAGAAGGTAATAGCTAGAAAATGGATCCCCAAGGAATATCTAGTGAACCCAATAGGAAAGAACTTATTTTGGGTTCCAAAATCCATCCTTAAGGGTTAGGATAACCCTAGGGTAGTTAACCACATGGACCTAACCTATATCATATTTTGGTTGACTTAGTATGGCGGGACAACATTTTTAGAATAGTGTTGGGTGATGATAACGTGCCTATAAATAGATAATATTGCTTAAATCATGATGATTGGTGTAATTCCTATGTATATTTGCAATCATGATTTATGATTTTGACATTTGGCACATTATCATGAGAAATAGGTTTGAATCATGCTTTAGGTGATACTTTATTTATTATCATCATATAATACCTAATGCATGATTATAATTTGATGAAAACATGTATTTCATGATCATTATGTGAAATTCATTCATATATGTCATTATGATCATGTTAATTGTTAGGTTGATACTTAACCATGATAGAATTGCATGAATATATTGGTTAAGTATAAACAAATACCCCCTAGGATGCATCTCACACTCACTATAGGCTAACTTGATTGAAAACTTAGCATGAGTGAGATGTTAGGATGATACAAATGTCCACTAATGCCTATGGCATTTAGATGGTCATTTAAAGTATCAACATAGCAATAATAGACCAATCATGGGGAAGGCTTTTGTTTAATTCATAGACATATTGCCCAAAGATCATGGTTGGATATTTCATATGTTTTCAAAACAATTTCTTACTTTAAAATACATGTATTCATGTTTTGAAACAACTGGATGCAAGACTAGGTGTTAAAATGGATACTCTTATGATAAAAAACCTAGTAGTTTTTTAAAGCTTTTGGATTTTTGGCAAATACGTGAAAATATAATGATTTTTCATGAAAACCTATTTTTCACTGATATATATACTTAAAAGAAATGTGTTCCCCAAATTTCATGATTTTTTGAATTTTTTGGAATTTTTAATGTGCCGATCTGATATCACGAACGATCGATGATGAATCAAATATCAGACCAGTAAAAGCTGAATTCCAATTTTAAATCAACTTATGGTATTTTCTTTCTATTAGACTTGATGTCATGTATTTTTTAACTTAGTAATAATCTTTTTGATGGTGTCAAAGGGGGAGAAATGATTATGTTTAAGTTAATTATGATAGGGAGAGAAATTAAGGGAGAAATTAAGGGGGAGTTTCATGGATTAAGGAGGGGGAGTTGCATGTTGCTATATCATGTTTATATTTACATGCCTTCTTTCCTTTAAAATTATATCAAATGTTTTTACCTAACTTAAACGGATTGCCACACATCAAAAAGGGGGAGATTGTTAGGGCAATCTCTTGCCGTAATATGGTTTTGATGGTGTGGCAAAGGGTTTAAGTTAGTTTGATATGTTGATTTGATATGTGCGTTGAAGTCGTGCAGGACTTAGTAATTCGCACATGGAGCCATGGCGAGTTTCACATCTCATGACTCGTGCCCTGAGTCGGTGAAGGACAGCTTTGCGGAAGCCGTGCGCTTGGAGCATCCGAGGGACCGCCGGACAAGGAGCTTGGAGTGAAGCCGGAGGAAGTAGACTTCGAGGCAAGAGACGCGAAGGAGCATTGCAGAGTCGTGCGCCTGATGCTGCCGAGGGACGTGGCCACGAACGAAGAGAACTTCGAAGGCGAGGGACTCCGAGGCGATTGTAACCCGGGAAGGGTAGCTCTTAGGTGAAACTTGGCCATTTGGCCAAGTGTCGGATGAGTTTTCCCGACACCAGTCGACTGCCATGTCACTAGCCGATCGCTTCCGAGTCGATGGTTCGATCGACCGTGGTCTAATATGGTGAATCAAGTTGATCACCGACCGCCGATGGGAAGTCGATCGATGGTTGATCACCGACCGCTAAGGGACGGCATGATCGATGTCACTGTGCACGGGCACAGAATGGAGTCGACCTCGTTGAGGACTCGACTGGTTAACATCAGTCGACTGATGGGTGCCATCAGTCGACTGATACCAGTACCGTTGGATGGTATCCAACGTGGAAAGCGGTCGTTATTGGGCAACGGCTACGAGACCAGTCGACTGATGGGTGCCATCAGTCGACTTCTCCTGTGTCAACGGGAAGAAACCCTCTTCCTCTATAAAAAGGAAGGGGATGAGGCTTTGGGGGGTTAATGCATATACTCCAAATTGCTCCCAAAGTGATCTAAGTGTTCTTCCACTCTTCTTACTAGTTTTATTTCCATTCTATTGTAAGAAGAGAGATTGTAAAGGTTACCTCCACCTAGCTTGGTGCAAAGGAGAGACCAATATTGGATTGGCTTTGAAGGAGTGATTCACCTCGGACGAATCGGGATCGTGGATTAGCGGCGTAGCCGTGAACCACGTTACATCTTCTTGTTAGCGTTTGTATTTTCATTTATTGCTTTGTCTTTGTTGTTTATGCTTCCGCTTGTGCTAACGATTGTATAGACGAGCAAAATACGACGACAACGAACGAGGGCTATTCACCCCCCTCTATCCGGCCATTCGTACCAATCGATCCCCAACACCGCCGTCCAAGCTTGTTTCCAGTGTCCAAGCTCCAGCCGGCTATCCTCCGGCGACCCTCCGGTGATCCTCCTTGGCTCCGATGACCAAGGACTTGCTGGCCCTCTTCTCTTTGGCCGGCGCAAACTCCTCCGCCAAGCTGTCCAGTTTTGCTTACTTTGACTCGGAGCGTCGTTTGGACTACGTTTGGAGCTCCGACAATGGATACTTTGCCGGAGATTCGATCTCCGGTAATCCTCATAGGTGGAGGATGAAGGATTCGTCAAACGGTTGACGAATACCTCTCCGGAGAAGCGAGTTTTTGAGGACTCATTTTGGATCCGAATTTTGATTCGGATTGTGATCTTCTCTCGATCATATCGTCTTCAACACGAGGCTAGTAACTCATACGAAGACGAGGCTCGTGACTTTGTGAAGTCATCCCGAAGATACTCGGTGTGGATACGGATAGAGGCGATTCTAGCGAGGATCACTCCGGTTGATGTCTTTCCCGCTACACGTGATACGTCAAGTATACGTAGTACAAATTTCCTTTTATTGCAAAATTTAAAATTGTGGTTATGTCTACACATGTTGTACTATGCATGCGTGTGATGTGTGTGTTGTAATAAATTAGATTTATTATTTTTATTTCTTCTGCTGTGCACATATTTACGAAACATGTTCGAACACACACTCGCCGCGGTGCCGGAAACCCAACACCCAGGTCATGATTGATCGGACTCGAGTTTGACTCGAGTGATATTTTGATGTTTGACAAAGTAAGTTGACATTAATGTCTGTTGATGTTTTGGGGAGATTTTTTATTCAATCAACCCGGGTTAGGTTTAACCAGAATTGAGTTTGACTCGAGGAAGACTTTGATGGTTGACTGGAGTTGACCATGTCAAGGGAAAGTCCAAGTCTTGAGTACTTGACATGTAAAGTTCAAGCATGGGTCATGGCAAGGTAAAGTCCAAGTCTTGAGTACTTGACATGTAAAGTCCAAGCATGGGTCTTGGCAAGGTAAAGTCCAAGTATTGAGTACTTGGCATGGAAAGTCCAACATGGGTTGGCAAGGGAAAGTCCAAGCTTAAGTCTTGGCATTTGAGAAGTCCAAGGGGTTGATATTGGTGGCGTAAAGTCCAAGTGGGAGTCTTGGCAGCATAAGTCTAATGGTTGGTGGCATAAAATTCAAGCGACGTCTTGGAGGTATAAGTCCAATGTGCCTTGGCAGTGTAGACACCGCTAGCATAACATAGCCGATGGAAGCATCTGAAGGCTAACGCGATGGATGAACAAGTCATGGATGACTTGGAGGGATCCAAGAGGCATGAGGCTGATGGAGGTGGCTAGAAGGCTTAGGTCTAGGCTAAAGGTGGTCTAACAAGTATGGGGGAACCATACTTGGGCTAAAACCTCATGTTTGAGGTGTGCCAGTCGACTGGTGTCATATGGAAGTCAATTGGGATGAGTCAACTAGGGTTTGACTGTGAAAAGTGTCCCAACTGTCGACTGCCAGAGGTGGGCAGTCAACTGATCTTGTGATCAGTCGACTGGTGCTCAGTTTTTTGGGCACAGAATGTAGTCTGACTCCACAGTTGGGGTTAGCAGTCGAGTGGAGGCTTGTGCAGTCGACTAATGATGGATCCGTTGGATTTTTCCAGCGTAGATCTAGTCGTTGTCTCACGACAACAGTGGCATCAGTCGACTGATGATCCCGAGTAGTCGACTAATCGACTTTTTCCAGCACAGGTAGAAGCTTTAAAGGGAGCTCGTGGAGGAGGAAAAAGGCAGCGATTTTCTTTGGCGAATTGAAGGGGAGAGTTGGTGCTTTCCAGTTATTCAAGGCTAGTCTAAGGTAATCAAAGATCAAGCAACCAAAGTGCTCTTGTAAAGTATTTTTCTTTACTTACATTGTATTTCTTATTTGCATTATCTTGTATCTTTTGTATTACTTAGTGTAATCATTGTACGAGGTTTCTCCACCTCCGACGTGTTGTCGAGAAGGAGTTTATTGCTTAGTGGTGTTTGTGGCATCGCTAGATCTCGTTTGAGCTCGATCCATGGAGTAGGAACCGTGCGGTTCCGAACCACGTTACATACTCATGTTTGTGTGTGATTGTCTATTTCATTATCATTATTATTATCTATATTCCACTGCGCTAACGAAGTTTGTAGACGAACATGCGAACGAGTTCCATCAACGTATAGCACGATGCTATTCACCCCCCTCTAGCGTTCCAACGATCTCCTACACTCTTTAGTCCTAAAACAACATCTACCCCTTACTACCCCATCTTCTAGGACGGTCCCTCAATTTCAAGGCAGTTATCTTTGGTTCCAGGGCAATCCCCGCCATTGGGCCCCCTCCAAGGCAGTTCTCTGGAAAAAAAAAACTCAACGTGGTTTTACAGCTGGTCAAGGTGGTTTCTGCCTCAGTCAGTGTGGTTTTTTTGGATCAGAGTAGTCAGTCAGGGTGGTTTCTGCCTCAGTCAGAGCGGTTTTCCTGGATCAGAGTAGTCTGTTCTGCGCCTCCAGGGTGGATCAGGTGGGAATACTAGCCCACCTCCAGACTAGTTTAACCCTGGGCAGGGCAGTCTACTTCGTCCTCAAGCAGTGTTTTCCTTGTCCCGGCTGGTTCACCTTGAACGGTGAGGAAACCCTACTCCCTCTCAAGACTGGTCGGCACTTGGACAGGGCAATACCTTCGGCTTCATGGTGGACCCCTAAGACCTAGGGTGGTCCCAAACTCTTCTAGCCGCCTTCGTCAGGGCGGTTCAGGGTGGTTCGACTGCTTCAGGGCGCCCCCAGGCCGACTCAGTGGCTCTAGGGCAACATAGGGAAGCTACCAGCTCCAAGGCGGTCCATGGTGGATCAGGGAGATTCCTTCGTCAGGGAAGTTCGACTGCTCCAGGGCGCCCCCAGGCCAACTCAGTGGCTCCAGGGCAACACAAGGAAGCTACCAGCTCTAGGGCAGCCCAGGGCGGATCAGGGTGGTTCAGGGGCTCAGGGCCGACCCAGGGTGCCTCCAGGGCTGATCAGGGAAGCTGCCAGTTCCAGGGCGGTTCAGCGGCTCTTTTAATCGCCTTCGTTAGGACAGTTCGGACCGGATCAAGAGCTCTGTATGGTCCAGACTATCTAGGGTGGTGGGGGAAAAAAACAAAACCTCTTTGGCATTACTGTTAGGATAAGGGACGGTGAATAGTCCCACCTATAATGGCCTATCTAGTCCGTAGCAAATGGCTACGGTAAAGACGTTGCAAATCCGTTTATGGCTGAGGCTTGGCCAAAAAGCCTAACAGAGGTGAATAAGCCCACCTAAATGGCCTATCTAGTCCGTAGAAAATGACTACGGTAAAGACACGTCAAATCCGTTATCAGCTGATCACGTGCTAAAAGTGACAAGCATTGGAGGGCACGCAGATAGGCGGGCTTTGGAGGATAGACACTGCACGAGATGGTGCAAGGACGTACACAGGAGAGTTTAAGGATGCATGAGTACTCATGGAGGATGTGCAGGAGTGCAACGAGACATGGATGGTACACATACACAGGTAGCAGGACTTGGACGTATCAAGAGAGAGTGTTAGCTCCCATGAGAGCACATGTACGCTATACCTTGGATACACCTTAGATCTGACACTTCGTCAGACATGACATGAGCATGAATTTCAGGCTATTGTATGATTGTGCTTTTCTTTGATGATATATATTTACCTTTCATAAAAAAAATGACGATGAAGATGAATTTTTTGATAATGGTGGTGATGAAGATGGTTATGTTTGAAGTGTTATATCTAAATGTTACTTGACTTGTCACATTCGATATGCTTGTATTAAGTTTCATGCAATGAATGATTTGATATCTATCTGTTGATTTAGTATTAAATCATTTTGAATGATTAAATGTTTATGGAGTTTAATATGTGAAATATTTTATATTGTTAGATGTTAAATTTTTGTTGAATCATTTTATAGGTATTTTGATTGTAAAATTTGTAACACATGTAAACATAGTTCGTTTTATTGTGATATTTTTTTTCCTAGATTTGTGACAAAAATAAGTTTCATCGCAGATTTGGCGATGAAAAAATATTTTCGTCGCAATTTCTAGACCATCAGATGATTGGATATGGTCATCAGTTGATTGTCAATGTACGAGTCAACAAAAAAATTGTAACACCCCACTCTCTTAGCATCATACTTTATCTTTTTCTTTATGTCAAGAAGCCAAACATGACTCAATTATTCCATAAACTCACATACACTATTTATAAACTAACTAATACCAGATTTAAAACAAAAGAGTATAAACCACTCATAACAAGATCTAAACATGGTTTATAAATAAGTATCATAATTCAAACTCTTAACTTGGAACAGCAGAAGCTAAAGAAATAAATCAACTACATTGACATGTTGACACTGGGATATTGCACAAGTTCTTAATATATCTAGGCATGCACATAAGTTCTAACATAAAACATTCTTAAGTAACTCAACCTCATGCATGGTGATAGTAATGATATGCATCTTCAACGTAAAATAAACATAAACAATAGCACATAACATCAACACTAGTCCCTAACATGAACAATAGCACATAACATAAACACTGGTACACTAACAAGTTCAAAGGTCTTTAACATAGCATAATAGCACACTAGCAAGTTCAAAGATCTTCAACATAGCATAATACTAGCAAGTTCGACATTCTTAATACCACATAACCATTAGTAAATTTAGAGTTCTTAACATCACATAAATTCTAGAAAGTTCAGAATCGTAATCTATTGTTCCGCCGCCAAACACACCAAGCACTTCATCCACTGCCCCCTCTTACTCAAACCTTGCTTTACCCTTATCTGGAGTATAAGGAATGCAAACTATAAGCAATGAAGCTTAGTAAATACCTCCTATTCTCACAAAACATCACATTAAGAAAATATGCTATTAGAATACTTGCATGCAAACACATGCTCATACTTGTCATTAAGAAAATTCTGCATTAAACATTTAGAAACACTTGTACATAACACAATGATTCAACTTGAAATGCATGAACTTTCTGCATTAAACATATAGAAACACTTGTACATAACACAATGGTTCAACTTGAAATGCATGAATTTGAAATACACAACTTGCAATACATGGTTTTGAAATATGCTTCGCTTGTAGAAACATGCACATGAGATATACTTAAGCTTGTAAACATTGTGCTTTAGTTAACTTTAGAAACCATATATATATATACTTTAAAATCAGTAAACATCTTTGTTTGAGCAGCCCGGCATAGTACCAATTTACGCGCAACCCTAATAGAATTCGGGGTAGCTAGCCACCGAACTTATTAGAGCAACTTATTAAGGGCGATCTAGGGCCCGTGGCTGATCTAATGGCCCGGTACATGTCATTTAAAGTAAAATACCTTCTTTATATATGACATACTGACTTTGTCATTTAACAAACACTTAACATGCTCATACTCTCAAAAACCCATATGGGAATCATTTCAAGACATCTAATCATGCTCTTTGTCCCCAAAACTCGTAGGGGGAGCATCTTTGTGATCTTATGTCTTGCTTCAAAAGAACTATACTTTATAAATCTGAACACACACATATAATCTGAACAAAACATGGTAATAGAAGCTAGTTATACAAATCGAAAATCTACTTATACTGCAGGTGAGAAATACTTACATCCTCTCGCTATCTTTACTAATATGCTGCTAGGGTTTTTTTTTTATTTTTGAGATGAAGACCTTCCCCCTTTCCTTAGCCTTAAGAGTGATCCTCTAGCATATACTAAGCCTTTGTAAGAGAATTCCCTTGAAACCTCTCTTGAGAACCCCAACCAAGAGCCCTATGGGTTCCGATGAGAAGGACAATCAAGGAGATGGAATTTTGGTGGAGAAGGAGGAAAAAGGATGGAGTTTGATCCCCTAGAAACACCAAGCCTTGTGAAAAAATTCCCTTAAAAACCCTCTTGAGGATCCCCAACCCAAGAAACCCTATAGCTTTGGATGGAGAGGGAGGAAGAGGGAGAGGAGGTTTCGGCCAAGAAGGAGGAAAAAGGAAGAAGGAAGAAGGAAGATGAAGTGGTTTGTTTTCTTTCTCTCTTTAATTCCCTCTTTAATACCTAAGGAGATGAAACCACTCTTCATTCTCTCATGGGGAGATGAAACAACCCTTCATCTTCTCATTTATATGCTTTATAGATTCCATGTATATTCTAGACAAGAATTATCCTATGGCATAGTGGTATCAAGGCTCTCTCCCAATTTAAAGGTTCATGGTTTGAATCTTAGCTATAACGAACCACTATATTTATTTTTATCTTTTTTTTTATTTCTAAACCTTTTACAGCCATTACAATCTATATAACCACTTTGAACATCTTAGAATTTTTACAGGCATTACAATCATCCATACCTTATAAAAGTTTCATCCTCGAAACTTAGAACTCCGGATACTTTTGTTTCATGTAATCCTCAAGTTCCCAAGTTGCTTCTTCAAACCTTTGATTTTTCCATATGACTTTAAGTAAGGGTACCTCTTTGTTTCTCAATTTCTTGATTTCTTGATCTATTATCTGAATAAGTCAACTTTCATAACTCAAATCTTCTTGAACTTGTACCGTTGTGGCTCAATCACATGGTCTGCATGAGGAATGTACTTTTTCAGCATTAAGACATGAAATACGTTGTGAATAGTTGATATTTCTTGAGGTAGCTCTAACTCGTAAGCTACTTTGCCAACTCTTTTCGTGATCAAGTAAGGTCCTACATAGCGTGGACTCAATTTGCCTTTCTTCCCAAATCTCATCACTCCCTTCATAGGAGCTACTTTAAGGAATACAGAATCCCCAGCTTCGAATTCAAGCGATCTACGTCGTACATCGGCATAACTTTTCTGCTGACTCTGGGCAGTCTCTATTCTTTGGCGGATGCTCTTTATAGCTTTGGTGGTGTCATCTATAAAGTTTTTCTTGAGCCACATTTATTTCTTCTCACCACCTTCATACCAACAAATAGGAGACCTACACTTTCTTCCATATAAAGCTTCATAGGGTGTCATTCCAATTGTAGCTTGGTAGCTATTATTGTAAGCAAATTCTGCCAAACATAGGTATTTGCACCAGCTTCCTTTAAAATCTAAAGCATAAGCTCGTAGCATATCTTTTAGAATTTGATTTACTCGTTCGGTTTGGCCATCTGTTTGAGGATGAAATGTTGTGCTAAATCGGAGCTTAGTGCCAAGGACCTTCTGAACACACTCCCAAAAGTATGAAGTAAATCAACTATCCCTATCAGAAATGATGGTCTTAAGAACTCCATGCAATTTGATCACCTCCTTAACATACAATTGAGCTAGTTGTTCCATTGAGTACGATATTTTGATTGCCAGAAAATGAGCAGATTTTGTCAATCTATCAACAATCACCCAAATAGCATCATAACCATTAGTTGTTTTGGGTAGTCCTACTATGAAATCCATAGCTATATCTTCCCACTTCCATTCTGGGATTTGAATAGGCTACAGAACTCCTCTAGGTCTCTGATGTTCTGCTTTGACTCATTGACACATCAGACATGAACTGACTTATTTAGCCACATCCCTTTTCATACTGAACCACCAGAACTTTTCTTTCAAATCTTGATACATCTTGGTAGATCCAGGATGCATTGAATATGGTGTCCCATGAGCTTCTTTCAAAATTCAACATCTCTTTCTCCAATGGTTGGGATAATGAAGATAAAGACATTAAGGTGGCACTTGATTTCCTACTCAATGTGCCTTCTACTTTGTTTGCCATTCCAGGATGGTAGAGATTTCACAGTCATAATCTTTAACCAGCTCAAGCCATCTACGCTATCTCATGTTTAAATCCTTCTGAGTGAAGAAATATTTCAGACTCTGGTGATCTGTATAAATTTTGCACTGGACTCCATACAAATAATGTCTCCAAATTTTGAGAGTGAAGACCACTGCTGCCAACTCAAGTTCATGAGTGGGATAATTCTTTTCATAATCCTTAAGTTGTCTAGATGCATAGGCAATGACTTTACCATTCTGCATAAGCACAACTCTGAGTCCCATTTTGGATGCATCACTATATATATCAAAGCTTTCATTACTTTGTAAAAGAGTAAGAATTGGAGCACTTGTTAATCTCCTCGTTAATTTAAGGAAACTTTTCTCACAATCCTCGGTCTATTCAAACTTTCTGTTCTTTCTGGTAAGAACCATCAGTGGTGAAGCTATCCTCGAGAAGTCTTCTACAAATTTTCTGTAGTACCCTGCTAAACCAAGGAAACTTCTGATTTCACTGGCATTCTTTTGTTGACTCCAGTTACTAACAACTTCTATCTTTGTCGGATCTATCATAACCCCATCTTTCGAAATAATGTGACCCAGGAAAGATACTCGATCGAGCCAAAATTCACACTTGGAGAACTTTGCATACAATTATCTCTGCTGAAGGGTATGTAATATTGTCTTCAAATGTTCAGCATGGTCTTCCTGAGTTCTCGAGTAAATAAGGATATCGTCAATGAAGACGATCACAAACTTGTCAAGGAATGCCTTAAATACTCGATTCATTAGTTCCATAAATGTTGCTGGAGCATTTGTCACTCCAAAAGGCATGACCATGAACTCATAGTGTCCATACCTTATTTGGAAAGTTGTTTTCGGTACATCATCCTCTTTAACTTTTACTTGATGATATCTGGACCGCAAATCAATCTTGGAGAAAACTGTGGCTCCCCTTAATTGATCGAACAGATCATCAATCCTTGGCAAGGGATATCTGTTTTTGATTATCACCTTATTCAGTGCTCGTTAATCTATGCACATTCTCATAAACCCATCTTTCTTCTTCACGTACAATACCGGAGATCCCCACGGTGAGTGACTAGGGCGAATAAATTGCTTGTCGAGTAACTCCTATAATTGTTCCTGAAGCTCCTTCAATTCTGCTGGAGCCATACGATAGGGTGCTTTTGAGATTGGATTGGTACCAAGAATAAGTTCAATCTTAAACTCGATTTCTCTTTTAGGAGCCAACCCTGGCAACTCATCAAGGAATACTTTTGGGTAGTCACGTACAATTCGGACTTCTTTGAGCTTTTGGCCTCTTTCTTGCTTTGTATCAACCACATGTGCTAGATACCCAGTGCATCCACTAACTAATATCTTTTGAGATTTTATGGAAAATAAGAACTTCTTAGTTCTTTTATTTGGTTCTCCGATAAATTCAAACTTAGACTCTACCTCAGGTTGGAATACGACTTTTCGCTTACGACACTCAATGGAAGCACAGTACTTGCTGAGAAAGTCTATTCCTAAGATGACATCATAATCATGCATATCCAGCATTATCAAATAACTATAAAGTTCTCTTTCTGAAATTCAGACTGGTGCGGCACATAACCAATGCGTAGATGTCATTACCTCTCCCGAAAGCATTGTTGTTACAAACTTAAGATCCAGGACATCCGGAGATATATTTATCTTCTTAGAAAATATCATAGAAATAAACATATGGGTTGTCCCAGTATCAAATAGCACAGTAACATACTGATTAAGGATAAGTATCTGACCTGTGACAACAGTAGAAGCATTTGCTACCTCTTCCTTGGTGAGAAAAAAGATCCGAGCATTCGGTGTAACTGGTGGGGCCTCCAATCTTCCTTGACTAATTTAAGGACCCTCCAGGGTATTAGGACCCTTGGAACGGCTAGAGGGGGGGTGAATAGCGTTTCGCCCGATCGTGGATGGAATTCAATCTCGTTCGTGTCTACAATTTCGTTAGCGCAGCGGAATATATATAATGATAAAAGCAATAACGAAATGGACACAACACAAATCACAACAGGAGCATATAACGTGGTTCGGAACCGAACCGGTTCCTACTCCACGGATTGGGTTCGTACGAACCCTAGCGATGCCACAAACACCACTAACCAATAAAACTCCTTCTTGACACAAGTCAAGGGTGGAGAAACCCCTTACAAGTAATCTTACAACAATAAGATACAAATACAAGCAATTACAATAATGAATATGAAATACAAGTAAAGAAAAGACTTTACAACACTTGTTTTGATTGCTTGAATGCTTGGTTGCTTGCTTGCACTTGGAGACCTGATTTGCACCAACAAATCGCCCCAATAGCCCTCAAGAACCGATTGCTTTTTCCTCCATCACGAGCTCCATATATAGCTTCAACCTGTGCTGGAAAAAGTCGATCAGTCGACTGATCGGGACCATCAGTCGACTGATGCCACTGTTGTCGTGAGACAACGGCTAGATCCACACTGGATAAGTCAAACGAATCTACCATCAGTCGACTGATTGTGACCATCAATCGACTGATGGAGTCCTCACTCGACCAGTCGAGTCTCGACTCCATTCTGTGGCCGAATTCTCGAGCACCCCGATCGGCCCGATCACACGATCGGGCCGATCGCCGAGCTCATCCCAATCGCCAACCTATGGCGGTGATCGCTAGGCCATAACCCGCAGTCAAACCCTAGTTGACTCGGTCCAGTCGACTGCCACATGGCACCAGTCGACTGGCACACCTCAAACATGAGGTTTTAACTCAAGTATGGTTCCCCCATACTTGCTAGACCACCCTTAGCCCAAACCTAAGCCTTCTAGCCACCTCCATCAGCCTCACGCCTCTCGGATCCCTCCAAGTCATCCATGACTTGTTCATCCATCGTGCTAGCCTTCAGGTTCTTCCGTGGGCTATGTCATGCTAACGGTGTCTACACTGCCAAGGCACATTGGACTTACGCCGCCAAGACTCCGCTTGGACTTTACACCGCCAACCATTGGACTTATGCTGCCAAGACTACCGCTTGGACTTTACGCCGCCAATATCAATCTCCTTGGACTTCAAATGCCAACCCATGTTGGACTTTCCATTTGCCAAGACCCATGCTTGGACTTTCCTTGCCAACACATGTTGGACTTTCCATTTGCCAAGACCCATGCTTGGACTTTACATGCCAAGACCCATGCTTGGACTTTCCTTGACAATTATATTGTCATATGTTTTTGTCGAAACATCAAAACACATCAAAACATCACTCGAGCCAAACTCGAGTCCTGGTCAAACGTGACTTGGGCCGATTGCACCAACAATCTCCCCCTTTTTGATGTTTGACAAAAACCAAACAAATGATTGAGTTAGAATACTAACTCCAATCCTTTACCAATTATCCTAAATTGATAAATACTCTCCAAATATTTTCTCCAAAACATTCTCCCCCTTTTTGACTAACAGCAAAAAGTTGTCTCCCCAAGAGGGTCAATGTCTCATCTCCCAATGAGATCTTACAATCTCCCCCTTGGTCCAAAAATACTTAGGATGCCTACCATCTTCCTAGTGATAAGTTCAATATCACTCAAGAGAGACAATCCTATTTACTCTCCCAACTTCCAAATTGGGTCTCTCAAAAATCCCATCAATTTCCCAATTGATGTCATATTCTCCCAATAACTTCTCCTTTTCAAGGAGAAAAACACACCCATCATCCCAAGATGGATACCTCCCCCTAAAAGCTTGCTCCCCCTTGACCATTGCACCAACAATGTCCTTGGGAAGTCCCTAAGCCAATAGGAACTCTAAACCATCAAAATTAAGGTTAGAAATTCAACATTGAACTTTCCAACACCTTAAAATTGATACAAACCCCAAATACTTCTCCTAATCCATATCCAATGGATTTACACCCTTTGTAATGCTTCCCAAAGCATATCCTAGGGTTGTGAGTGATTAAGGGTCATAACCGTAGCTGAAATCGGGTTAAACAACCTTGTTTACCCCGAAATCAGGCTACCAGTCGAGTGATTCAAAAATCACGATCGGCATTTCCATCATCGATCGCCACCTGTAGTAGGCTGATCGAGCAATCAAAATCCCGATTTTCAGTTATCATAAATGAGTTTTGAAAAATTATAACTAATTATACGTATATCGAAAAATCACGAAATTTGATGCGTATAATACTTATGACTAATACAATGGGTGAAAAATGTTTGAAAATTATTTTACCCATTAAATAGTGAAATTGGCACAAAGTTCAAAACCATTGAAATTTTCAATGTTTTGGCCCTACTTTGTATCAACTTCATCAATGGTGATTGCTATCAAAAGATAGACTTCACCAAGGTTTTTCAAAATGATTTTAAAATGTTTTTAAAACCTTATCTTGGATCATATTCCTTGGGCTCTATGTACGTGACTTGTACACAAGCTCTCCCAATGATCCACAACTAAGCTTAGATGAGTTTTAGTTCATCTAGATGCAAAAACTATGTACCTTGAACTTAACTCATATCCTAGCATCTCACATGTGTCTAGGGTGTATAAATACACATACATGTCAATTGAATGTGAGATGTGGGTTTTGGTTCTCCCTAATCTAGGGTTTCATGCATTTCCTAGGCAACCCTACTTGATTCCCTTATAAATGGGACGTCAAGTCATGCCATAGTCCTTAAATCAATTTCAACCAATTTCCTTAAATGCATGAATGATTATTGCATTAGAAATGATATAAATAAGCATATGCTCATAATCATGATGTTATAGCATAAGATGAAATTTAAGAACACATGACATCTACAATAATCCTAAGCAATAACATGACATGGTATATAATAGGATGCAATTTCATGTCATGATATATCAACTTTCATAAGCAATACAATTATACAAATATTCATCCATACAAACAAGATTTTCAGAAACAAAGATTTCATTTAACTTAAAACTTGTCTTTTACATTCAAAATCGAGATTGGCTATGCTCAATCTCACTACAGAAACTGACAACCACAGAACATCTAATATCCTCTAATCGTTCGCAGGAGGTGGCGATGGAGGAGGCTGCTGACTCAGGGTCCAGACCCGCATCATCTCTAGCATATCGAGCTGATGCTGCTCTATGCGGCTCTGGAACTCCTCCATCCGATCCAGACGTGCGCCGAAGGAAGCCTAGCCTGCCAATAGCTCTGACAGCCTAGCATCAATCGACTGCTAATAGTCCTGAAATCTGGACTCCAGCCGGCCACGACGATCTGATGGACCCACCACTGATGTGTCTGCCGGCATCTGGTCATCCTCATCAGTGGTGTCCCATCCTCGCAGTCCTCTGTCGCCTCTCTGGGTACCGGAGGAGGCTCTCTGCGTGCCCGGGGGGTGGTCGAGGTGCCAACTCCATCTGTCCAGCGCCCATCCGTAGCTTTGCTAGCGAGAAGTTACGAACTGATATACAGTCGTACACCTCCAATAGCGCTCTCAGAGAACCCCTGTGGATGTTGACGCCTACGGAGTCGAGTCATGCTGTGATGATATGACCAAATGGCATATGCACTTTCCCTTGTACAGGGGAAGTGAAATGCACAATGCAATGAAAAATGTTTAGTGCAAAGTTAATGTCTAACCTATGACGCATGGCGTATAAAAGAAAAAGATGGGGAGGCCAAATCTTGGCCAGACCCCGAGTGACGATGGGAAGAAAACACCCAACAATGACCTTGTAAAGGACATTGTCAGGTGCAGATAACTCAGTGATAGGAAATAGATTCAGGGTCGGTGGACGAGGATGACCAAAGATATGCTCATGCATGGAATCCATAGAGATATGGTCAAAAGGCTCAGGTAAAGGAAAATCCATGACAGGGTAAAAGATAAAGGTGTCATCTGAGGGCCTACACTCGAGAAACTCCTGCAGTATCGCAGGAGTGAACTCTAACTCGCGTTTTGCAATGCGAGTAGTGTAGGTAGGGTCGTCATCCACCTTTTTTAGATTTTGATAAAATTCATTAACAAGGTCATCATTAATTGGATGCGTGCATAAGACGATTTTCATCAGATTGTAGTATGCAATTAATTCCATGACGTCACTACAATGCCGATCGAAAAAGTCCTTATCGATGTACCTAACCAACATAGGTTGGTACAATCGAGATTCACCCTCGGGTGGATCATTCCTACGGGCTCTCCTATTATAAATGCAATGTAATGATATGGCATGCAATGGCAATAATACACGATTAGATAAACCTAAATTGTAATGGAGATGAAAATTAGGGCTCGGAAAAAAAAATCATTACTTAGGCGCCATTTGAAGGTGTGGCCGGAGGGAAGACTCAAATGTTGCTGGGGGTCACCGGAAAAGTCGCCAGAGAGCTTCAGACGCCGGAACCCTAATCGGAACAAGGAAAGATAAGCCCTAAATCGCGTGAACTAGGGCTCGAAATGAAAAACGGAAGAGGAGAGGCTTGCCTAACACTTTGGGAGGTTGGCACGGCCGGAAGAGTCGGTCGGAGAGGAAGACGACGATCGGAGAAGGAAAGGCGAAGAAGGGTTCGTCGCGTGAAGACGCCGAACCCTAGCGGTTCGGCGTTATAAAAATGCGATGCAGTCGACTGATGTGGAGCATCAGTCGACTGATAGCGGTTTATTACCGGGTTTACCGGGCCCAATGACCGATTCGCCTCGGCAATCGATCACAACCTTCGTAACATATGCTACGAGTATCGATCGATGATGTGCACATCACTCGACCGCTCATCGAGCACTGACCGATGGCCTTGGCCTCGGTGAAAAGCATCATCATCGGATCGATGGACCTCATCACGATCGATGTTCAATCCGAGTTATGAAGCTAGCACTGATCGATGGCCGTATCGTATCGCTACATAATATTATCACGATCGATAATCAGATTTCGATCGATATCTCGATTTCATCATCTTAATTATTCAATTTTGTCACGTTAGATCTTGTATATCGAATGTATTGAAGTTATACTTTTATTCATGTATTTGTTAATGTATTTTAATATTTTATTTCATTTTTGCAAACATTAACATTCAATGATTTCCAAAACCTAACATCTCACCCTTTCTAAGTGTTAAAATACACAATCAAGGTAAAAGACTTGTTTTGTGAGATGTAATCTATCCTAGACATTCCTTCCATGCAAACATAAGGTAAAACATATGAAGCATGGTGAGTACAAGACATCAAGTTGTGTGGCACTTGAGTATCACTTTAGATGTTACCTTTACATCTTAACCACACATTTCTTGATACATGACCTTCCAAAGTGCGCCAATAATCAAAGGTACACACTATGACCTCTAAATCTAGATCGTGTCAATTTTATTGATTTTCATGTTTTCAAGATATATATTGACACAACCTAAAATTCTTTAAAATTAAGGCTCAAAGATATTTCCAAGGTAACCATAACCTTGAAAGTAACCTAAAGTGTCACCTTTATCATGGTTGAGTTAACTACCCATCCAATCAAGGTTGGCACACCCTAAACCCATCTTAGCGTGAATCAATCACGCTCTTAGGAACCCAAAATCGATTTAAGCTCCTAGGATTAATTAGGTATTCCTTAGGGATAACCTCCCTAGATATCTTCCTAATGACCCTCCTAGGCTTATTAGCCTTGGTCATTTTGGTCTTGCCTAGGTTAATCTTAGGGATTGCCTCCCTAACAACCTTCTTAGTGGCCATCCTAGGTTTCTTCGAAACCTTGGCCAATAGGCACAAACCTTGGTCAACTCTAGGAATAACTTCCCCATTGACCTTGGTCTTCCTAGACCTAGTTAGTGTCCCATAGTCAAACGGAACACTATGGTAAGTCACCTTGGACTTAGGTTTGTGACCCAAACCATTCTTGCCCTTGGTTGACTTTTGACTCTTAGATCCTAGATGTTGACTTTGACTTCTTGACCTAAGAGTTTGACAATTTGACCCTTGAAATTGATTTTGTATCTTGTTTAGAGTCTTTTCCAATTTCTCAAGCCTTGACCTCAAGGCTTGGTTCTCTAATTCTAATTGCCCAATTTTAGAATTTTTATTTAAATCTTGGGCATTGGACTTTCTTGGCAAATGCCTAGTCCATTTTGGATTAAAACCTAGATGTTCTTGGATTTTCTTAATAGATTCCCTAGGTATTGTTTTTCTAGGGACATTAGTCCCAAATTTCTCCTTATTCTTAAGGTGAACATTCTTAGCTCCTAAACACATATGTTTGTTATTTCTAGCATGCTCTTTATGATACATAACAAAATTGCTAAAATTAGTTCTAGCATGCTTTTTAATATTTAAATTAGACGGAGCATTATTTAAATATACCTTAGGGTTTGCCTTAGTGGCTCCCCCTACTTGTGATGCTCCCCTTTGCCCCTTCTTCTTCTTCTTTGGGCATTGACTCCGGTAATGACCCGGTAGTCGGCATTTGAAGCAAATGACATGCTCCTTGCTCTTTTGACTTGGAGAACCGGCGTCCGTTGACTTTTGTTGACTTTTAGGCGCCGGAGGAGCTTTCTTGATCCTCTTTGGACATTTGCTCTTGTAATGCCCATACTCCCTACACTCAAAGCACATAATATGATTTTTATTTGAAAATAAAGTGTTTGAGTTACCTAGGGTGGTGGTAGGTGCCAGAGTTGAATTTTGAGCTTCCTCATCTTGATCGGATGTTGAAAGCTCTTCTTGAGGTTGCTCCGGTGTAGAGGATGGTCTCTCTTCCTCAATCCTAGGAGTAGATGCTTCTTCCACCTCTTCTACTTCTTCTTTCTCCGATTCGGAAGTTGACTCCATCTCAACTTCCGATTCCTCACTTTCACTTGAGGATGAACTCTCCTCATGGAATCTTGCCAATTTTCTCCATAGCTCCTTGGCATACATGTAATCCCCTAGCTTGAACAAAACATCATTAGGGATTAAATCTTCCAAAAGTTTCGTTACCTTAACTTCGGTCTTGAGCTTTTGGCGTTGCTCTTGGGTCCACTTTTTCAATTTTAGGACATTCCCCTTCTTATCCCTAGGGGGTTCAAGGCCTTCAATGAGGATGAACCAATCCTCTATGTTGATCATCGAGAATGTTTCCATTCTTGCTCTCCATGCCGGAAAACCTTCTAGATCATATGGAGGTGGAGTGTTGATTTCCCATCCAAGCTTGTCTTGGAATTCCATCTTCACCCTCTAGCCTTTTGCCTTAGCTCCCGGTTGTTAATCCGTAGAAGAACCCCGGGCTCTGATACCACTTGTTAGGACCCTTGGAACGGCTAGAGGGGGGTGAATAGTGTTTCGCCCGATCGTGGATGGAATTCAATCTCGTTCGTGTCTACAATTTCGTTAGCGCAACGGAATATATATAATGATAAAAGCAATAACGAAATGGACACAACACAAATCACAACAGGAGCATATAACGTGGTTCGGAACTGAACCGGTTCCTACTCCACGGATTGGGTTCAGATGCCACAAACACCACTAACCAATAAAACTCCTTCTTGACACAAGTCAAGGGTGGAGAAACCCCTTACAAGTAATCTTACAACAATAAGATACAAATACAAGCAATTACAATAATGAATATGAAATACAAGTAAAGAAAAGACTTTACAACACTTGTTTTGATTACTTGAATGCTTGGTTGCTTGCTTGCACTTGGAGACCTGATTTGCACCAACAAATCGCCCCAATAGCCCTCAAGAACCGATTGCTTTTTCCTCCATCACGAGCTCCATATATAGCTTCAACCTGTGCTGGAAAAAGTCGATCGATCGGTCGAGTCGGGACCATCGATCGGTGATGCCACTTGTTCGTGAGACAACGGCTAGATCCGTTGGATAAGTCAGCGGAACTACCATCGATCGGGATTGTGACCATCGATCGGGATGGAATCCTCACTCGACGGATCAGTCGACTCCGATACGTGGCGAATTCTCGAGCACGGATCGGTGATCACCGCGATCGGTCATTTGCTCGACCATCGATCGGCCCGCCACCTAGCGTCGGCGCTAGGCCATAACCCGCAGTCAAACCCTAGTTGACTCGGTCCAGTCGACTGCCACACCTCAAACATGAGGTTTTAACTCAAGTATGGTTCCCCCATACTTGCTAGACCACCCTTAGCCTAGACCTAAGCCTTCTAGCCACCTCCATCAGCCTCACGCCTCTCGGATCCCTCCAAGTCATCCATGACTTGTTCATCCATCGCGCTAGCCTTCAGGTGCTTCCGTCGGCTATGTCATGCTAACGGTGTCTACACCGCCAAGGCACATTGGACTTACGCCGCCAAGACTCCGCTTGGACTTTACGCCGCCAACCATTGGACTTATGCTACCAAGACTACCGCTTGGACTTTACGCCGCCAATATCAATCCCCTTGGACTTCAAATGCCAACCCATGTTGGACTTTCCATTTGCCAAGACCCATGCTTGGACTTTCCTTGCCAACACATGTTGGACTTTCCATTTGCCAAGACCCATGCTTGGACTTTACATGCCAAGACCCATGCTTGGACTTTCCTTGACAATTATATTGTCATATGTTTTTGTCGAAACATCAAAACACATCAAAACATCACTCGAGCCAAACTCGAGTCCTGGTCAAACGTGACCTGGGCCGATTGCACCAACACAGGGCTACTTGCATTTTGTGTAACTGAGCAGATTTACCCCCGTATTGATTTGGCTATGGTGGAGGTGGATTGGTCTTGGTAGGGCAATATCTGGCCAAGTGTCCCTCAAAGCCACATGTATAACACCCACTCATGCCCTAGCAGCAAACTCCTAGATGCATCTTCCCACATTTAGAACATATAGGATACTTAGGCTGCTTGCTTGCTAAACCTCCCTTTGGTTTATTCCATTGTTTCCTCTTGCTATTGTTATTTCCCTTCCAGTTAGAATTATTTCTCTGTGATTTCTGACCTCTAGAACTTCCATGACTTCTGTTTTCAGTCGAGGTCTATTTTTGTTGCTTGATGTTGTTCAGGTAATGCTTCGTGATTAAAGCACTACTGATTAACTCTTCTGCAGTCTATGGTCTATTAATTCCACTGGCCACATTTAGAGCTATCTAGGTCTCAGCATTTTGAGCATAAGTCTAACCCTTTCTCATTCAGTGCTGACTAGCTCTGGACATAAGCGAGCTAGTCTATTGAATTTATTCATGGCTTCATTAACTGACAAGTCCCCTTGTCGAAATTCCGTGAACTCATCGTAGTGCTTATTCATGAATCGCATATGGAAAAACTCCTCAAATAACTCCGTTTCAAAGTTAGCCCATGTCATTTGATTAATCACTCTTTTTGTCTTTACTCATTCCCACCACATTCTGGCTTCTCTAGTCAAGCAGAATGATGCACATTTGACTTTCTCATTTTCAGGCCAATCCAGCAGTTCTACAATACTTTCTAACGTCTTGAACCAAGCATGAGCATCCCATGGTTCACTTGTACCAACAAAACTCTCTGGCCTCAGCTTTTACCATTGAATTAAGTACGCCTCTTGCCTCACCCCCACCGCTGGGGCTATTGGGGGAACTGGTGGGGCAAGGGGTGCAACCGGTATGACATTCTGAGCAACTGGTGGAGTAAGAGGATTATTTTGTTGGTTCATCATCATGGTATTGATAACCTGTTGTTGCTCTGCAACCTGATGCTAAAGCTGAGTGACTACCTGCATCAAGTCAGGTGGTGGTACTGCTTCATTTGTCCTATGATCTCCATTGGTCGGTCTTTTAGCCATTTCTTTCGCTTCATAATGTGGCAAGTAAGACCAATATAAGACTACTACCCTTAATTACCTTCTATCATCATCACATACATATGTAAGTATGTTAAAAACTCAAAACACTCAACATTCTTTACTAATCATAAAGGAAAGTAAATCATATGTGTACTTTCTTACTTGGAAGCGGCAGGATTGATGCTCGATGTGCGTGTGACTAAAGGGCGGAACTTGCTATGATACCATACTGTAACACGACACCCTCTTCTTACTCTAATAAAGGAGGTATTACCATCATACTTTATCTTTTTTTTTTTACGTCAAGAAGCCAAACATGACTCAATTATTCCATAAACTCACTTACACTATTTATAAACTAACTAATACCAGATTTAAAACAAAAGAGTATCAACCACTTGTAACGAGATCTAAACATGGTTTCTAAACAAGTATCATAATTCAAACTCTTAACCTGAAATAGCGGAAGCTAAAGAAATAAATCAACTACATTGACACGTTGACACTAGGATATTGCACAAGTTCTTAACATATCTAGGCATGCACATAAGTTCTAACATAAAACATTCTTAAGTAACTCAACCTCATGTATGGCGATAGTAATGATATGCATCTTCGACGTAAAATAAACATAAACAATAGCACATAACATCAACACTAGCACCTAACATGAACAATAGCACATAACATGAACACTAGTATACTAACAAGTTCAAAGGTCTTTAACATAGCATAATAGCACACTAGAAGTTCAAAGGTCTTTAACATAGCATAATACTAGCAAGTTCGACATTCTTAACACCACATAACCATTAGTAAATTCAGAGTTCTTAACATCACATAAATTCTAGCAAGTTCAGAATCGTAATCCACTGTTCCGCCGCCACACACACTAAGCACTTCATTTGTTGCCCCCTCTTACTCAAACCTTGTTTTATCCTTATCTGCAGTATAAGAAATGCAAACTATAAGCAATGAAGCTTAGTAAATACCTCCTATTCTCACAAAACATCGCATTAAGAAAACATGCTATTAGAATACTTGCATGCAAACACATGCTAATACTTGCCATTAAGAAAATTCTGCATTAAACATTTAGAAACACTTGTACATAACACAATGATTCAACTTGAAATGCATGAACTTTCTACATTAAACATATAGAAACACTTGTACATAACACAATGGTTCGACTTGAAATGCTTGAACTTGAAATACATAACTTGCAATACATGATTTTGAAATATGCTTCGCTTGTAGAAACATGCACTTGAGATATACTTTAAAATCAGTAAACATCTTTGTTTGGGCAGCCCGGTATAGTATTAATTTGCGCACAACCCTAATAGAATTCGGGGTAGTCAGCCACCGAACTTATTAGGGCAACTTACTAAGGGCGGTCTAGGGCCCGTGGGCGATCTAATGGCCTAATACATGTCATTTAAAGTAAAATACCTTCTTTATATATGACATACTTACTTTTTCATTTAACAAACACTTAACATGCTCATACTCCCAAAAACCCACATAGGAAGCATTTTAAGATATCTAATCATGCTATTTATCCCCAAAACTCGTAGGGGAGTATCTTTGTGATATCATGTCTTGCTTCAAAAGAACTATACTTTATAAATCTAAATACACTCATATAATCTGAACAAAACATGGTAATAGAAGCTAGGTATACAAATTGAAAAGTTACTTATACTGCAGGTGAGAAATACTTACATCATCTTGCTATCTTTATTAATATACCGCTAGGATTTTTTTTTTTGTGAGATGAAGACCTTCCCCCTTTTCTTAGCTTTAGGAGTGATCCTCTAGCATATACTAAGCCTTTGTAAGAGAATTCCCTTGAAACCTCTCTTGAGGGCCCCAACCAAGAGCCCTATGAGTTCGGATGAGAAGGACAATCAAGGAGATGGAATTTCGATGGAGAAGGAGGAAGAAGGATGGAGTTTGATCCTCTAGCAACACCAAGCCTTGTGAGAAAATTCCCTTGAAAACCCTCTTGAGGATCCCCAACCCAAGAAACCCTATAGCTTCGGATGGAGAGGGAGGAAGAGGGAGAGGAGGTTTCGACCAAGAGGGAGGAAGAAGGAAGAATGAAGAAGGAAGATGAAGTGGTTTGTTTTCTTTCTCTCTTTAATTCTCTCTTTAATACCTAGGGAGATGAAACCACTCTTCATTCTCTCATTGGGAGATGAAACAACCCTTCATCTTCGCATTAATATGCTTTTATAGATTCCTTGTATATTCTAGACAAGAATTATCCTATGACATAGTGATATACAGGTTATTTCACAATTTAAAGCTTCATGGTTCGAATCTTAGCTATAACGATCCACTATATTTATTTTTATCTTTTTTTTTTTATTTCTGAACCTTTTACTACCATTACAATCTATATAACCACTTTGAACAGCTTAGAATTTTTTACGGGTATTACAAAAATACTCTGTGGCCTGCTACAATATAACCAGTCAATTGCTTGTTCCCGTCTTCCCAACCGATTGAGTATCAATCAACTGGAAAAACTATCAGTCGACTGATACTCAGTTGTTTGGGAGGAGGTGAACTAGCAGTTGACTGGTGATACTATAGCAGGTCACTGAAAGTTTTTTAGTCGACTAGTGCATTGTCAGTCAACTGATGGTCCATAATTTGTCGATGAAAATATTTTTTCGTGGCAAAAACTATGACGACAATATTTTTTTATCGCCAAATTATGGACTATCAGTGGACTAGTGGACGTCACTAGTCGACTGGCTACCATGCCAGCGACTGCTAATGAAATATATATTTATCAGATTTTATGACGAAATTTTATTTCCTCGAGAATTTGGCAACGTAAAGTTATTTTTGTCACCGATTTGGCGACCAAAATATTTTTGTCCCAATTATTTGCGACCAAAATAATTTTCGTCGTAATTATCTACGACAAATATTTGTTCATTGTAAGTTTTATCACTAATTTATAATAAATTGTGCAACGAAATATTTATTCGTCGTAAAATTATAACGAATTTATTTATTTTTCATCGTAAAATTTTACTGTGATGTATTTGCAATGAAAACAATTTCGTTGCAAATTTTGTTGTAAAAATATTTTGCAACGAATTTTGTAAAATTCGTCGCAAAATTCTTTTATTTTTTTTATAGTGCACACTTCACTTATGAATTTGGGTAATACAATTTTAAAATATATTTATTATTATTTAATGAGGATACATGATTTTCGTTTTTATAAAAAAAAACTTCATTCAATATTAGATGAAAGGTATCTATAAGAGGTGACTTAGTTATAATTGTCTTAAATTTTGGAAAAGTAATTTAATCAAAATACATGTGTTTATGAAATGTTAACAAATTTCTTTGTTTAATTATAAAATGTGGATTGTTTAGTTAATTATTAAGATATCTTCATTCTAATAAAAATAACAAGAATGCAAAAGATATAAGGTTTTTTTTTAATTATAAAAGATGTCTTCGTTTATCTGTAACTGTGTATCTTTAATTATAACAATTGCATGATAAATATTATTTTATAATTCGTATAAAATTGTTTTAAGATTAGGGTGAAAAGATCTAAACAAGTTTCTTGTTATCATGCGCTAATTGTTATATAGTGCTCTGTGTTCATAAGTAAAGAAAAGAAAAATATTATTTTGTGTGAGTGATTTTGTTACTGTAAACATATTAACTACCCCTGAATCGTATTTAATTAAATAGCAAATCACATTTACAAAATTTCAAAAAAAAAAAAAAAACTTGCAAACGTACTTCGTCCACTTGATGCGCGACGTTTCGGGAAAGGCATGGCCAAGAACAGATGGACGTTGTCAGCCACGGCTAAGAATAGGAATGATATTGTTGTTGTTGGCCTTTCCCTCCCCAATCGATTCAATCAATAATGCCGGAACCGAAATTCCTCTAAACTTTTAGGACAAAGATCATTGCAGAAAATTTCCAGCAAAAGATATACTTTTGGAATTGGCTCCCTGTTTTAACAAGTAGTCTAAGTACCTCGGCGGCGGCATTTCATGAGACGCCGCCTGGTTTTGAGGCCAGCCATGGCGAGACTCGGCAACAAACACATCATCGGCTGCAGCAAAAATCGATATTGGATCCTCCTCCCCATTATCTGCGCCTTCCTCGTCACGGTTTCCGGTGCTTTGTGGTTCTTCTTAATCCTATATCCTAAGAATTCCGAGGAACGACTTGTAGGTGTTGTTGAGACGCCAGTCGGGCTTCTTTCATCCCATCCTTCGCTACCTCCACCTCCACCTTCGCCACCGCCACCTCCACCACCGCCTTCGCCGCTGACCCCTCCACCGCCGTCGCCTCCACCACGGCCACCGCAGAAGCAACCTCGACGCTCCATCGTCAAGGGAGATGATCGCTGCGCCGGCCGATACATTTTCGTGCACGACCTTCCGCCAAAGTACAACATTGAGATGCTCCAACATTGCCGGACGCTAAGCCGCTGGACCGATATGTGTCGGTATACGTCCAATGCCGGGCTCGGACCCAAGCTTGAGAAAGATGCCAATGTCTTCTCCGGCCGCGGATGGTACGCCACAAATCAGTTCGCACTCGACGTTATCTTCCATAACCGGATGCGGCAGTATGAGTGCCTCACAACCAACTCTTCCCTCGCAGCTGCTATATTTGTACCCTACTATGCCGGCCTCGATATCGCGAGATACCTCTGGGCTCCAAACACCGCGGCGGTGCGCGATGCAACTCCCCGGGAGCTATTCCGTTGGCTCCGGTCGCAGCCGGAGTGGGCGGCCATGAGCGGACGGGACCACTTCATGGTTGCAGGGCGCATCACATGGGACTTCCAAAGGCCGACTGATCACGACGATGACTGGGGAAACAAGTTGATGCTTCTCCCGGAGGCACAGAATTTGACGGTGCTAGTGATTGAATCAAGCCCCTGGAAGAGAAACGACGTCGGAGTACCTTACCCGACCTACTTCCACCCATCGACGGATAGCGAGGTGAGAGCATGGCAGGACAAGATGCGGCGGGCACGGAGGCCGTGGATGTTCTCCTTTGCAGGCGGATCGCGGCCAGGCGAGACTGCGTGGATCCGCAACGAGGCAATGCAACAGTGCCGGCAGTCGCGACAGTGCAAGTTGTTGGAGTGTGACATCGGTTACAGCAAATGCCACTCGCCAGACAGCGTAATGCGGGTGTTCGAGCGGTCGGTGTTCTGCCTCCAGCCGCAGGGCGATTCGTTCACACGTCGGTCGACGTTCGACGCCATGGTGGGCGGGTGCG
Organism: Wurfbainia villosa; assembly: GCA_025175895.1. Lineage (NCBI taxonomy): Eukaryota > Viridiplantae > Streptophyta > Magnoliopsida > Zingiberales > Zingiberaceae > Wurfbainia > Wurfbainia villosa. Next base: position 119,410,918 of record CM045989.1, on the reverse strand, counting down.
TGCCGGTCTTCTTCCACCCGGGGTCGGCCTACGTTCAGTATCCATGGCACCTGCCGAGGAACTACAATAGGTACTCGGTGTTCATCCCGGAGAACAAGGTGAGGGAGGGAAAGGTGAGGATAGAGGAGGTGCTGAAGAAAATTAAGAAGAAGGAGGTGAAGGCGATGAGAGAGGAGGTGATAAGGATGATCCCGAGGTTGGTGTATGCGGATCCCAGAGCAAGACAGCCAGGAGTGAGGGACGCCTTTGATTTGGCAATTGCCGGCATGATTGAGAGGGTGAGGGATATTAGAAGAAGAAAAGCTGCGGTTTTCAAAGAAAGGGAAACATGGAAGTATGCACTGGTGGGGAGGGAGATGGAAATTGCCGGGTGGGAGCATTTCTTCAGCAAAGGGAGGAACTAACGTCCTCTTCATGTTAAGATTACATCCCATTTGCTCAAAAGGCTTCAGGTTGACAGATGCTAAAGGCCTATATATCAAACATACATATTTTTGTATTTGTTTTAACACTTGGGTTTCTTCCTCAATTTGTAGATAAGTAGTTGCTCAGCATCTTCACTGTTTTGAATTTCTTTTTTTATCACTAGCTAAAGAAACAAAGATAGAGAAACCCAAATGAAACGGATTCATACTTTTTTTTTCCAGAAATTTTAAATAATCTTGAGTTCAATGGAAATTTTGTTAAAGTTTGCAAGAACAAAGTAAATTTTATTCTGATTAATCTCTAGAAGGGGAATATTTGTTTACCTGGAAATATTGGAAAAAAAAATTGATCAAGAATCAATTTACATGGGATGAGAATTAGGTAAAGTATTACCTTCTTATTTAAAAAAAAAAGTATTTCAAATATAATTGTTACAAACTTAGTTCAACCAGCTGCTGATAAAACATCCGAACCAAAATCATGATTAATTAGTCCGTCCACCATAACCGACCTTAACTCAATTTTGTTTATTTGGCAAAAGCAATTTTTCCATATTCAATATTAGTTGAATGCAGAAGAAATCATAAAAGTCCTTAACCAATTCCATCATTGATTTCGTTTAACATACTTCAACTTAATCCATAGTAATACTACCATGAATCATATCATAAATGATGCGGGTATAAGCGGATTTTCTCACATCCTTTTAACACGAAAGAGCGCCCAAGAGGTTCAGAATTTTCTCCGGCCGCAACAGTAGTAGAAAATGATTTAGATGATGAAAAAAATAATACAAAGAACAAAGCGAGTTGTGGTGCCAAAACACTTTTACTATGAAACTTCTCCTTCTTGGAAATATCTCCCGAGGTGGAGGAAATCCCTTACAACTTCAACGATATACAATATAGAGAGATAGAGTATGAATTACTTTCCGCTTCCCCTCTATTCTCCTCCTCTTTCTTGAATCTCCTCCTTCTCCAATATAAGGTCTTTCTCCTCTTTAATGATGTCCCTGTTGATGCAACAATGTCCCAAGTATTTATATGTGTTGATGTTTGGATAATCATCTAAGTTAGGTAATGCTTTGTGATCTAATTGTGAACGTGTTTAAGTGACAGGAAAATCCAAGTATGAAGACATGGTAAAGACAAAGTCCAAGTGTGATCTTGACAAAGGAAGTTCAAAGGCAAGTCTTGACAGCGTAAGTCCAAGCATGTAGACTTGATGGCATAAAGTCCAAGCACGCTTTGGCAAAGGGAAACCCAAGACATGACAAAACCGAAGGAAGCTCTTGGAAGAAAGCGCAAAGGATGAACAAGTCGTGGACTCGGAGGGATCCTGGAGGCGCAAGACTTAAGAAAGAGCTAGAAGGTTGAGTCTAGGTCTAGGGAGTCAAAGTCAAGTATGAATTATTTGTAGGGGATCGATACGGCCGGCTAGAGGGGAGTGAATAGCCCTCGTTCGTTGGATGTCGTAATTCGTTCGTTCTCGTGTGCTCGTCTACAATTGTCGTTAATATACGCAGCGGAATACAATAGAAATAACAATAATACTAACAACAATACAAGCACACCAAATACGCAAGCATATACGTGGTTCGGAACCTTAGGGTTCCTACTCCACGGGGCGAGCTCAACGAGCTCTAGAGATGCACACGGCAATACTCAACCTCCTTCTCGACAACACATCGGAGGTGGAGAAACCTCTCACAAGCAATTACAATGGTAATATAGAAATACAAACAAGAATACAAATACAATACAAAAGAAACTCTTTTCACCGATTGCTTTTGATCACTTGTTTGTTGCTTGCTTTGGTTAGCTCTTGAAGGACTGGAATGCAACAGCAAATCCCCTCCAATAGCTTCACAAAAACCATGGCAAAAACCTCCATCTCGAGCTCCTTTTATAACCTCGTGATCGAATGTTGCCTAGCGATCGCCAAAAGGCCCCCGATCGCTCGAGCGTTGTCTCACAACGCCATATCCACGCCGACAAGTTCCAACGGATCACCTACGGTCGATTGATGATGCCCATCACCGATCGGTGACCTAGTAGTCGACCGCCTCGGCCACAGCGCGCGTTCGCGACATTCCCATCACCGATCGCCATCCCTAGCCGAATCATTGCGACATCGGGCCGATCGCACCCATGGCCGATCGCCAAGCACAAAACCCTAGCCTTACACCAGTCGAACCCTAGTCGACTTGGACCAGTCGAACCGGCACCTATGCCAATCGACTGACGTCGGGCAAAACCTCAAACACCAAGTTGTTTGAGCATCCGACCGTCGGGTAAATCCTCAAACATCAAGTTTGAGCCTCCGACACTCAGTCTTAGCCACTTGGCCAAGTCCACCTTATCCCTCATGGAGTTCCCCACCAAAGCTCTCTTCCCTCGGCCTACGTCCCTCGGATGCGCCAAGCGCACGGCTTCGCAATGCCATCCTTCGCGTCTCATGCCCTAGAAGTATGCTTCTCTTTGGGCTCACTCCATTCGTTCCCCGTCCGGCGGTCCCTCGGATGCACCAAGTGCACGGCTTCACAATGTCATCCTTCACCGACTCAAGGACCCCGAGCCTAGTGAACTTACCAAGTCCTCAAGACTTCCCAAATGTATCAAGCGCACGGCTTCGCAATGCATTTCTCACCAAGCACCAAGCGCACGGCTTCGCAATGCTTTGGATTTCCCATGCCAAGCACCAAGCGCACGGCTTCGCAATGCTTTGGACTTCCCATGCCAACCCCATGTTGGACTTTCCCACACCAAGCTCCATGCTTGGATTTTTCATGCCAACTCCATGTTGGACTTTCCCATGACAATCCTATGTCATGAGTTTTGTCTATCATCAAAATACTATCAGGGTACTGCTTGAGTCAAACTCGAGTCAACCTGGGACGATTGCACCAACAATCTCCCAATAATCTCTCCCTTTTTGATGATTGACAAAACTACCATCTCAAGTCTACCAATTCTCCCATATTGGCAATTCTCATATCCCAATGAGAATTCCAAACCTAATTGGTAACTTGGTAATATCTCCCCCTTTTTGACATTACATCAAAAAGGTCCTCCCCAAGGGTATGAATGTCTCATATCCCAATGAGATCTTATATCTCTCCCTTGGAGGAACACATGCCTACCATCTTTCTAGTGATCCCATATCACTTAAAGAGAGGCAACCCAATTTCCTCCCATGAGGAAATACACATCCATCTTCCCATGACGGATATCTCCCCCTAGAGGCTTGCTCCCCCTTGACCATTGCACCAACAATGTCCTTGGAGAGTCCCTAAGCCAATAGGAACATTAAACCAATCAAAATTAAGGTAAAGTTCAACAATGAACGTTCTTCCACCTTAAAATTGATACTCTCCCTAAACTCTTTTCCTAATCCATATCCAATGGATTTCCACCCTCTCTAATGCTCTCCCAAGCATATCCTAGGGTTAGGAGTGGTTAGGGGACCTTAACCTAGCTGAACATGGGCCTAACCAACAAGATTTCATTGAAATCGAAATCGGTCATTGCCACCCTCATCACGATCATTGCCATCCATGGCGGTCATACGATCTCGATCTGATTTTCAACATTTCAGAAATGGATTTCCGAAATCCATAAGTAAATATACATAAGTTTAAAATTTGTGAAATTTCATATGCATATTACTTATCCTAAACATTATGGGTGAAAAATATTGGAAAATTATTTTACCCATTAAATTAGGAGATTGATACAAAGTTTAAAATTTTAGAAAAGCTTCAATAATAAGCCTTCTTTGTATCATCCTATTCAATGGTGATAGCTATCACAAGATAGGCTTCACCAAGGTTTTTCAAAATGTTTTCAAAATCTTTATTTTCATTTTCCTAAACATCTCACAAATATCTAGATGTGTAAAACACATTCAAGGCAATTAATCTAGTGAGATGTGAGTTTTTGTTCTTTTAAATTCTCATGCATATTTCTAAGGCAATATTATTTGATTCTCATCAAATCATGCCATAGTCCTTAATTTCATTTTAATTTATGCATGATGATGATTATGACATAATTATGATATAGATAAAGACATATGCCAAAATCATGATGTCATGACATGTGAATGAAAATTAAGCATACATGACATACAAACATAAGTCTAAACATTATCATGACATTTTTATAAATAAAAATGAGAATGATGTCATGACATGGCAAGACAAACAAATCATGGCAAGTAAAGTATACTAAGGTATAGAATACCTAAGTGTTAGAATCAATTTGCCATTTCTAGAGATTAATTCAATTTTGCCTTAATGTCATTCATTTCCTAGTGTGCCAAAAACCCAAAATGACACACCAATATCTCTAAGACCTAATTGTGCCAATTTAATTATTTTTGACTTCTCAAGCATATTGGCACACCCTAATGTGTCAACTCTACTATGGTTAGGTTAACTACCCATCCACTTAGGGTTGACACACCCTAATCCATTTAGCGTGAATCGATCACGCTTTTAGGAACCCAATACCTATTGGAGCTCCTTGGGTTAACAAGGTATTCCCTAGGGATAACTTCCCTAGATACCTTCCTAATGACCCTTTTAGGCTTTAAAGCCATAGTCTTTTGAGTCTTACTTGGGTCAACTCTAGAGGTGACTCCTCCATTGACCTTCCTAGTGGCCTTCTTGGTTTTTCTTAAGTCCTTGGCCACTAAACATACACCATGGCTAGATGTAGGGATAACTTCCCTATTAGCCTTGGTTTTTCTAGACCTAGATGTTGTTCCATAATTAAATGGAACATTATGGTAGGACATAGGTTTGTGACCCAAACCCTTCTTGCCCTTAGATATTTCTTGCTTCCTAGGTCTTGATTTTTGGACATTTGACCCCTTAACCGAATTTGATATTATTTCTAGGGTCTTCTCCAATTTTTCTAGCCTTGACCTCAAGGCTTGGTTTTCTAGCTCTAATTTCTTCAATTTTGAATTTTCATTAGATTTTTGAGGAATGATTTTCTTTTTAGGCATGTGCCTAGATTTCTTGGGATTAACACCCAAGTTTTCTTCAATTCTCCTAATTGACTCCCTAGGTAAAATAGATCTAGTGTTTTGAGTCCTAGGTTTGTCCTTAGTTATATGAACATGCTTGGCACCTAGACAATACACCTTATTATTTCTCTTAGCATGCTTTTCATTGATAATAGCAAGAGAACTAAAATAATTTTTAGCATGCTTTTTGACTTTAGGAATTAAGGTGCATTAACTAAATGTACCTTAGGGTTAGCTTTAGGAGCTCCCCCTACATGAATTGCACCTTCTTGTCCTTTCTTCCTCCCCCTAGGACATTGGCTTCGGTAGTGTCTCTTTTGATTGCATTTGAAGCACACAATGTGCTCTTTGCTCTTGATTTTGGGAACACCGGCATTGTTTGACTTTGGGTTGACTTTTGGTATCGATGCCTTCTTCTTAGCCAATTTAGAACATTTGCTCTTGTAATGCCCTTTCTCTCTACACTCAAAGCATATTATGTGATTTTTATTTAAAATAATAACACTTGAGTTACCTAGGGAGGTGGTGGAGGCCTCTTCACTTCTTCCGGAGCTGGATGCTTCATTTTGATCTTGCTCCGGAATCGAAATCCTTTCCTCCCCCTCAACGCTAGAGGTGGAGGTCTCCACCAAGTCATCCACATCTTCAAAAGTGGATGGTGATTCTTCTTCGATATTCTCCTCTACTTGTGCCGATTGGGAATTTTCTTGGAATTTCATTACCTTATTCCATAATTCCCTTGCATCCCTATAATCACCCAATCTAGACCAAATAGTGTTAGGCAACAAATCACTAATCAACTTGATTACCTTGAGATTTGTCTTGAAGTCTTTGATTTGGCCTTGGGTCCATTTTGACTTCTCAATTGGCTTGTTGTATTTATCCCTAGGCATCTCAAAACCGTTTTCTACAATAATCATGTAATCAAAATCGGTTTCGAGATATACCTCCATCCTTTTCTTCCACCAAGGAAAGTCTCCATCGAATTTCGGTGGATGAATGAAGCCGGCCATTTTGTAGTGCTCTCACGGCGGTTAGTCCTCGAAGAGCGACCTCGCTCTGATACCACTTGTAGGGGATCGATACGGCCGGCTAGAGGGGGGTGAATAGCCCTCGTTCGTTGGATGTCGTAATTCGTTTGTTCTCGTGTGCTCGTCTACAATTGTCGTTAATATACGCAGCGGAATACAATAGAAATAATAATAATACTAACAACAATACAAACACACCAAATACGCAAGCATATACGTGGTTTGGAACCTTAGGGTTCCTACTCCACGGGGCGAGCTCAACGAGCTCTAGAGATTCACACGACAATACTCAAACTCCTTCTCGACAACACGTCGGAGGTGGAGAAACCTCTCACAAGCAATTACAATGGTAATATAAAAATACAAACAAGAATATAAATACAATACAAAAGAAACTCTTTTCACCGATTGCTTTTGATCACTTGTTTGTTGCTTGCTTTGGTTGGCTCTTGAAGGAATGGAATGCAACAACAAATCCCCTCCAATAGCTTCACAAAAACCATGGCAAAAACCTCCATCTCGAGCTCCTTTTATAACCTGCATCGAGCTATTTTCGCGCCTAGCGCGCCGCTAAAGACCCTTGATCGCTCTCAGAGTTGTCTCACAACGGCGGATCCACGCGACAAGTTCCAGCGCATCACCTACGATCGATGATGCCCATCGGTCGTGACCTAATAGTATCGATCGTCTAGGCCACAGAGCGCTTCGCGGCTCGCGACACTCCCATCGATCGACATCACGACTCGACTACCCATGGCGCCGCGCCAAGCATAATACCCTAGCCTTACACCAGTCGAACCCTAGTCGACTTGGACCAGTCGAACCGGCACCTATGCCAGTCGACTGACGTCGGGCAAAACCTACAACACCAAGTTGTTTGAGCATCCGACCGTCGGGTAAATCCTCAAACATCAAGTTTGAGCCTCCGACACTCAGTCTTAGCCACTTGGCTAAGTCCACCTTATCCCTCATGGAGTTCCCCACCAAAGCTCTCTTCCCTCGGCCTACGTCCCTCGGATGCGCCAAGCGCATGGCTTTGCAACGTCATCCTTCGCGTCTCATGCCCTAGAAGTATGCTTCCCTTTGGGCTCACTCCATTAGCTCCCCGTCCGGCGGTCCCTCGGATGCACCAAGCGCACGGCTTCGCAATGCCATCCTTCACCGACTCAAGGACCCCGAGCCTAGTGAAATTACCAAGTCCTCAAGACTTCCCAAATGCACCAAGCGCATGGCTTCGCAATGTATTTCTCACCAAGCACCAAGCGCACGGCTTCGCAATGCTTTGGATTTCCCATGCCAAGCACCAAGCGCACGACTTCGCAATGCTTTGGACTTCTCATGCCAACCCCATGTTGGACTTTCCCACACCAAGCTCCATGCTTGGATTTTCCATGCCAACTCCATGTTGGACTTTCCCATGACAATCCTATTTCATGAGTTTTGTCTATCATCAAAATACTATCAGGGTACTGATCGAGTCAAACTCGAGTCAACTTGGGATGATTGCACCAACAATCTCCCAACATTATTCATACTTGACGAGTATCAGTCGACTGATACGATGTATCAGTCGATTGGTCAGGTGCTCGACTGAGCATAATGAAACCCTAACGAGCAATCGACTGCTTAGTCGTGGCAGTCGACTGATGTTGTGATCAGTCGACTGCCAAATAGTGTCAGTCGACTAATCAAGTTAAACACGGGCACAGAATGAAGTCTCGCTCGACTGCGCTCCGTGATCACTCGACTGATCACTCTTTTAGTTGACTGATGTTGTGATCAGTCGACTGATGAAAGTATCGTTGGAGGTAACGACTATGAATCCCGCGAATCTGGCTATTCAGAAGTCGTTAACCGCGCCAGCAGTCAACTGATGTTGTACATCAGTCGACTGATAGTGCTCCAACGGGAAAATCAACCCTCTCTCTATAAAAAGAGGGCTTGTGGTGGTTTTGAGGGCTAATGCTTATTCTTGGATCATACTCTCAAGCCTCCACAATTTTTCCAAGCTTTATAGTGCTTTTAAATCCCCTCCTTCTCTCTAAGCTCCATCTTCATTCTTTGTAAGAAGAGGAGGGTTGTTGTAAAGGAAAGCTTCATAGTGATATTGATTAGGGTTGATCCACCTCAAGGATCACCATGGAGTAGGAGCGCTATCTTCGAACCATGTAAAGGAATTGTGTTAGCTTTGTTTTCATTGTTTTTATTATTATTTTTGTTGTGCTTCCACTAATCATCTTTGTAGAAATGAAAATAAGCTATTCACCCCCCTCTAGCTTTCAACGATCTCCTACAAGTGGTATCAGAGCTCGGATCGCATCAGAAGATCTAACAATCAACCGGAGCAAGATGACTTTCCAAGAGGGGTATAGCACGGCGAGACCTCCGTTCTTTGACGACAACAATTTCGGCTACTGGAAAGGTAGGATGGAGTATCTTATGAATGATATTGAAAATTGGTTAAGCGTTATAGATGGTTTCGAGAAGTCGATCGATGAACACGAAGCGCCCATACCGACCAAGGATTGGACGAGAGACATGGGCAAGAAGGCTAAAGCCAACGCTAAGGCAACAACCACACTTCAATGTGGGTTGTCAAAAGAGCAACTAAGCAAGGTGGGACCATTTGAATCGGCGAAGGAGCTTTGGGAGAAGTTGATAGAGCTCAACAAGGGATCCAAGGAAACAAGAAGAGCAAAGAGAGATCTCCTAATTGGCTAACTTAAAAGTTTCTCCATGAAGACCAATGAGACCGTGAGCCAAATGCACGGTCGCTTCAAAGAAGTAGTCAATGGACTACATGTAATAGGTGAGAAGGTCGACAACCGAGACCTTGTAAGGTATGTGCTCCAAGCCTTCCCTAGAACAACCTTATGGGCTTCAATAGTAGATGCCTATAAGGTCTCTAGGGATCTCTCTTTGGTTAAGTTAGATGAGTTATTTTGTGAATTTGAATTGCATGAACAAGCTAACACTTCATCCAAAGAGAAGGGTATAGCTCTTTTTGTAGGAAAGAAGGACAAAAAGAAGAAGGAGAATAAAGAAGTGTCCTCCTCATCCGAATCTGAGGAAGACTCATCTAGTAGCGAAGATGAGCTATCGGCAAGTGAGGTGGCTCATTATGTTAAGAAGTTTGGTGGGAAGTCAAGGAAACTCACTAAGAAAGATGTGAGGAGGATGTTCCAATCCTCAAGAGGTAAGTCTTCAAATAGTTCAAATTCTACACCTAACGTAACTTGCTATGGTTGCAACAAGAAAGAGCATATCAAGCCAAATTGCCCGGAACTAAAGAAGAAGGAGGAGAAGGAAAAGAAAAAGAAGGAAAAGAAGGAAAAGAAGGAGAAGAAGAAGAAGGAGGCAATGATGGCACAAATATGGGACACCCTAAGCATGGAGGACTCTTCCGATGATGAAGAAGTGTGTCATGCCACCCGAAATTTAGCCCTCATGGCCTTGGAGGAAGAAGCCGGGAGCTCAAGTGAGGAGTCTTCATCCTCTTCCTTAAGCGACGAATCATCATCAAGTGATGATGATGAGGTAAACAACTCCCCTAGGGTAGATTTACTTTACAAGACAATTGCATGCCTTCAAAATGCATTGAATAGATCAAAAATTAGGATTAAGGACTTAAAAGTAGAAATTAAATCACTTAAGAATGAAGAACCATCTTGTGAAAAATTATCTTGTGATGATGCATGTACTCTTAGAGATGAAAATGATGAATTGAGAAAAGAAATAGGTAATCTAAGAGCATGTTTAGAAAAATTTACTAATGGCTCTAAATACCTAAACATTATAGTTAAGGATCAAAGGGCTATTTACAACAAGACCAGACTAGGATATAAGCCTAAGGAAAAGGAGGTAGCATTTATATCTCTTGTTAGTAGAAGATCCATAATTAGAAGCAAGGGTAGAAAGGCTTGTGTCCCTAAGAAATTTCCAATTGATCTAGTGGTCCTAAAATTTGGGTGCCTAAGGCTTGTATTTTTCATGTGATATAAGTAGAAGAACCAAGCTTATGGATTATTGATAGTGGGTGTTCAAAACACAAGACCGGTGATGAGAGAAAATTCTCCACTATCAACCACATTAGCAAGGGAAAAGTATCATTTGGTAATAGTGGCAAACTTAAGATTCTAGGAAAGGACACAATTGAGGTATCCTCCAACATTGTCATTCATAAAGTGTTATTAGTCACTACAATAAATGCGCAATTGCGTGATGCGGTTAAGTTCATTCACAGTGCGCGATCGCACGTTGCGGTTAAGTGCATTTGCAGCGCGCGATCGCACGTTGCGGTTAAGTGCATTCGCGGCCATGTATTCGCGGTAGCAATCGCGCTACGCGGTTAGTGTATTCGCGCAACGGTTAAGTGCATTAAGTAGAGCGCGATCGCGCGCTGCGTTAAGTGCATTCAGATCGATCGCTAGCGCGATCGCTAATGCATTAGTATTCGTGCGATCGCACGCGGTTATGCGCAAGTGATTGTAATATAAAAACTCAAATAATTATAATCCAATCCACAAAGACCACACAATTATAATATCACATACAAATATTATACCCATTTTTAACATCACATACACATGATTATAAAATCAAAACTAAAACAATTATGATACCATAAATAATCATCACCACCACACTTAAATAGCTAGTGTACTAATTATTCATTTAGTCATAGAAAAAAATTCAAACTAATAACATAAATTCACTTACATAATTTCTTTCCTACAAAATAAATACTCACTTAATCGCATTAACAATTCAACCAACAACACAATCTATATCAGTCACACAAAACTATACACTTAGAGAACCAAGCGACTATGCTTCCTATTGCATCCTCAAGAAAATACATTTCATCATTGGGTCGATCCACCTTCTCCATCAAAACTCTATTAATCCAAACTTTCCAACAAGATCCACCAAGAGGAACGTGATGCACTTTTGCTTTTGGATCTGTGGATGCAATTCGACCTTTTGCAACAACTCCATCACCAGACCAATGAAGCAGCTTATACTTAGTATTAACGCTGACAACTCCACAATTCACGAAATTAGTTGCAAACAAATAACAAATGTGTCTCACCCAAAAAAGTTGTATTCATTAGACAAAAAGAGAAAGATGAAACATGTAGCCAGAGTAAAATACAAGATGGATGAATATTTAAAATAAATTTCTTCTGACTGAAGAACTAACACATGCAATTAAATAATTAACAATTCTGTAGGCTCGATTATATCAAATCAACTAACATCATTGCAAGACATGAAAATCAGATAGAGATTTGAGAGCATACATTAGCGCCTCACCGGATAAATAGTTTCCCATGGCATGTTCTAGTGTTTCTATGTCCAGTAGAAAAATAAAGCAGATAAATAAATAAATAAACTCCTTTCACCGTAACTTCCAAATTGGACATGCAAAGGACCCACGTGGTCCAGAAGTTTCCAAACTAAAACACAAAAGAGAAGTAGAATTGTTTAACAAAAAATCATTATACACTTGTCTTAACAATTTTTTTATATTATAAAAGTATAATGTTACTTCATGTTTGAAGCCTCAATTAACATCTTCTAAAAACAAAAAATCCAGCTAAAAACAGAATTAATATATTTAAATAGGCTTACAAACCTGATGATCATGAATAGCTTGGAGTAATTCATCCCTATAAAGGTAAATAGGCAGTCTTTCTCTCTTCCTGGCAAAAAAAAGCAAGAAGAAACAAGCAGTTAGTTAATGATTTAGGAAAAAGTGCAAGATCTACATTCAACAAACAGAAAAGTATTTTGTCTCAGAACTTAAAATGAAGTGTATAAATGGCAAAATATATCCTCAAAAGATGACATACTTGAAGTTTTTGCAATGCATTCTTTGCAGTTGAATCATCAGGTTTCTCAGAAGACATTTCATCTTCAAACTGTCAAAATTTATATTAAATTAATAAATAAAGGAATATCTAGAACGAGACAAAGAGATATCTCACAATAGTTATATATGAAGAATGTTTGTTCTGTCACATACATTGACTCCATCCATAATGAACTCCTTGATGAAGTCAATACCATCTTCAAAGACAAATCTGAGCAGAAAGTAGAAGTAACTTGGTTGTGTCCAACAATCATAAAATGAAAGATGATAATAGTATCTAGCTACAGTTACATGGCAATTAGCATTGACATACTAAGCATTAGCAGGAAAGCAAATTAGATTTTCAAACGCAAAAAATAAAGAAATGACTTGCTCATAGTCAGCAGAAGCTTGTTTGTTCCTCGAACCAAATTTTAAAGCTGCCTTCCCTGCATAACCAACATTGGCAACTTGACATTAGTACTACAACTAAAGGATAAACAAAACAAGTTGGTTGAAACAAAAAAAAAAAAAATCTCCGTACCACTTTGATAGTTTTCCCATGCTTCCTGTTCAGCAAAAGGGTCCATCTTATCTCCAAAGACTGTGGACTCTAAATAACAAGAAAATAAAAAATACAAATAGAATATTACAGCAATGCAATAACAATGGTTAGAAGGTTAAAGATGAGTTCGACCAAGAAGGTCCAAATGAAAAAGGATGTGTGTGCACACACTATCATACCTGTATCTCTGGATAGCTACAGCAAATCTTTTCTCTTGATTTACACCTCCTTCTTGGTCATATGCCTCAGGCATCCTATACTGCATTATGATTATACGATCTTATATATATGACGCATCATATGATATAAGACGATCATATGATCTTCTTATATATATGACGCATCATATGATCTTGACTTTTGTGATTTGTTTTTCCTAGTTGTTGCTCTGTTGAATATTAAGTAACTCAGTTTTACTTAAAATTCAATATTTTCGGTTCACAGCCATTCTTTAACTTTGGTGTGGAGAAGTGTGGTTTAGTTCATTATCAAAATGAAGGAATACGAATCTAACATAAATATTCATGAAACTGGATAAAATACAGCAAGATATATGTTATAGGATCTAGTTTCGTCATATTTTTATAGCATACACAATAAAACCAATAGACTGTAAAGACACTGGCGAACCTGAATGATGGAGACGGAAGGCGGCGAGCATGAGAAGAGCGTGCAGTGAGGAAGGTGAAGAAAATCGCCGGAGAAAGCTACGGCGGCAAGCGTGAGAAATTGCCGCGTGAGAAACCTACGGCGGCGAGCGTGAGAAGAGCGTGCAGAAAGCACTGACGAAGGTGAAGAAAGTCGCCGGAGAAAGCTACGGCGGCGATCGTGAGAAATCGCCGCGTGAAAAGGCTACGGCGGCGAGCGTGAGCAATTGGCGCGTGAGAAAGCTGCGGCGGGTTTGGGAAACTTTTAACCTAAAACAAAAGTATAATTAATTAATAATATACTTAATAAAAATGGCAATGAATAGATAAGTTTATTCGTGAATAATTTTTAAAGCTTTTTTTTAGTTATAATATAAATGCGTTGTTAATCTTTTTTTAAAAAATATATTTTCAGATTAAAAAATAATTTAATTTTATAATGATGTTTTTAACGACATACAAAATATACACTACAGATAATATTAAAAAATTTAATTATTATCTACAGTGCACTTGATTGGTACACTGTGAATAATTTATTTTTATATAATGAAACTTTTAATGGCGTGCAAATTGTGCACTATTATTATTTCATATTAACAAGTTTAGTATTATTCGCAGCACACTGGATTGGCACGCTGTGAAAATTTTTATTTTTTATAATGATACTTTTAACGGCGTGCAAATTGTACGCCGTTATAATTTCATATTAACGAACGTTGTAATATCCGCAGTGCACTTAATTGGCGCGCTGTGAAAAATTTAATTTTCTATTGGGGGACTTTTAACAACGTGCAAAATGTACGCTGTCAATATTATCTGCAACACACATGATTGGCGTGCTGTGAAAAATTTAATTTTTTATAATAAAATTTTTAACAGCACGCAAAATGCACGCTGTTATTATTTATAATGATACTTTATTAGTGATTTTGTCCACCTTCATTATTAAAATTTAAGTTTTTATAATGATACTTTTAACGGCATGCAAATTGTACGTCGTTATTATTTCATATTAACAAACATTGTATCCGCAGCGCATTTGATTGACACGCTACAAAAAATTTAATTTTTTATAGCGAGACTTTGAACAGTGTGCAAATTGCACGTTGTTAAAAGTCTCATATTAATAAATCTAATATTATCCACAGCGCATGGTGCACTGCGAAAAGTTTAATTTTTTATAATAAAATTTTTAACATTGTATGAGAATGCGCGTTATTATTTAATATTAATAGCGTAATCGCATGCTTTGTTAAAATGAGTATTGACAGCGTATTATTTTTGCATGTTGTTGTTTGCAAAAATATAATATTATCCGCAGCGTACAAAATTAGGCGCGCTGTAAAAACTATTATTAGCAGTGTGCTAAAATTGTGCGCTATTGATAACGTGCTGTGGAAAGTCAAATTTGTTGTAGTGTACTTTTAACGGCGTGCAAAATGCACGCTGCGGATAATATAAACAATGCTAATATTATCCGCAGTGCACTTGATTGACACGCTGTGAAAAATTTAAGTTTTTTATAATGATACTTTTAACGGCGTGCAAATTGTACGCCGTTATTATTTCATATTAACAAACATTGTATCCGCAGCGCACTTGATTGGCACGCTACGAAAAATTTAATTTTTATAGTGAGACTTTTAACATCGTACAAAATGCACGCTGTTAAAAGTCTCATATTAATAAATCTAATATTATCCGTAGCGCACATGATTGACGCGCTGCGAAAAGTTTAATTTTTTATGATAAATTTTTTAACAACGCGCAAAATGCACGCTGTTATTATTTAATATTAATAGCGTGCACTATACGCTGTTAAAATGAGTATTGACAGCGTATTATTTTTGCATGTTGTTGTTTGCAAAAATATAATATTATCCGCAGTGTATAAAATTGGGTGCACTGTAAAAATTATTATTAACAGCGTGCTAAAATTGTGCGCTGTTGATAATGTGCTGCGGAAAGTCATATTTGTTGTAGTGAGTTAAGGATATGAAATTTAATTTACTTAGTGTAAGCCAACTATGTGATGCAAATTTTGATGTTAAATTTAACTCTTCAAAATATTTTATAAAACACAAAACTTTAAATGATTGCATGCTAGTAGGTTTTAGGAAATCAAACATATACTATGTTGATCTATCCTATGCTACTAATGTCTCTACTAAGTGTCTTATTGCAAAAGAAGAGGAGAGTTGACTTTGGCATAGGAGGCTAGGACACATAAACATGAAGAACATAGCCAAAATAGAAAAAATGAAGTTAGTTAAAGGGTTGCCTAAATTCAAATTTCTCAAGGACAAAATGTGTGATGCATGCCAAGAAGGGAAACAATCAAAAACATCACACAAAGGTAAAACTTTACTTAGTACCGCTTTACCTTTAAAACTTTTACATATGGACTTATTTGATTGTCATAGTACCCCTTCTATGATTGGTAGTAGATATTTCTTAGTAATAGTAGATGATTTCTCTAGGTTTACTTGGGTATTTTTCATGAAAAATAAAGATGAAACCCTAGGAATAATTATAGGATTTAGTAAGAGAGTAGAGAATGAAAGAAAACTCAAAATCAACTGGATCCGTAGTGATCACGGTGGAGAATTTGAGAATTCTAATTTCTCAACCTTTTGCTTAGAACAAGGGTACAAGCACGAGTTTTCTTGTTTTAGAACACCCCAACAAAATGGGGTTGTCGAAAGGAAAAATCATGTCCTACAAGAAGCGGCTAAGACTATGCTAAATGCATATTCCTTACCTAGCTACTTGTGGGCGGAAGCGGTTAACACTACTTGCTATATCTAAAATAGGGTTTTAATTCATAGGTTTTTAGGAAAAACCCCATTTGAATTATGGAATGGTACAATTCCAATAATTCACTATTTTAAGGTCTTTAGATGCAAAGTTTATATTTTAAACACCAAAGATAACCTAGGCAAATTTGAGTCCAAAGCGGATAAGGGAATCCTAGTTGGATACTCATCCACTAGTGTAGGGTATAGAGTTTATAATAAAAGAACTCAAAAGATTGAGGAGTCTTCAAATGTCCAATTTGATGAAACCTCTAATACATACCCTAGGAAATCGCCTATTGATGATGATATCAATGACAAAAATCAAGAAATTATCCAACAATTTCAAGATTTAACTTTAGGGGGTAATGATCAAGGGGGAGTAAGAGGTGATTCCGATGATGATAGAAGAATAGAGGATAATCATGATCAAACTCAATTTAATACACCTCCTTGAACAATAAGAGTTCAACAAAATCACCCTCTAGATCAAATTGTAGGTGAATTATCTCAAGGAGTTAGGACTAGATCATTTCATAGGGATCCCTCTAGTCATATAACCCTAATCTCCCAAATTGAGCCCAAAACAATCAAAGATGCATTATTTGATCCGGATTGGATCTTAGCAATGCAAGATGAATTGGCTCAATTTGAAAGGAGTCAAGTATGAGAGTTAGTTCCAAGACCCAATGACAACACCATCATTACTGCAAGATGGGTCTTTAGGAACAAACTAGATGACTAAAGAAATATTACTAGGAATAAGGCAAGGTTAGTTGCAAGGGGTTTTAATCAAGTTGAAGGACTTGACTATGATGAAACATATGCCCCGGTTGCTAAATTAGAGTCTATTAGGATCTTATTAGGGTATGCCTCTTATATGGGTTTCAAACTCCATCAAATGGATGTCAAATCGGCATTCCTAAATGAGTTCATTAAGAAAGAGGTACACGTAGAACAACCTCCCGGGTTTGAGAGTATAGAATATCCAAACCATGTATACAAGCTTAGGAAAGCCTTATATGGTTTGAAACAAGCTCCCCGGACTTGGTATGAAAGCTTATCATCTTTCTTAATCTTTAAGGATTTTAAGAGGGATAGTGTAGATCAAACTCTATTTGTAAAATCAACCTCAAAGGACATCTTTGTAGCCCAAGTATATATTGATGACATTATCTTTGGGTCAACAAATGATGATCTTCTTCAAGACTTTGTCAATAATATGGAAAATGAGTTTGAGATAAGTCTAGTTGGGGAACTAAATTTCTTCTTAGGACTACAAGTTAAACAAACAAGTGAAGGAATTTATATTTACCAAACCAAATATGCTAAGGAAATGATTAAGAAATTTAGTTTGGAAAATGCTAAAGTAGTGTCAACCCCTATGATAACTATTACAAAAATAGATAGTGATAATGAAGGAAAACAAATTGACCTTACATTCTATAGGAGTATGATTGGTAGTCTCTTATACCTAACCGCTAGTAGACTCGATATCTTATTTGTGGTGGGTATGTGTGCTAGGTACTAATCATGTGCCAAAGAATCACATTTAGTTGCCGTTAAGAGAATCTTAAGATATATTAAAGGCACACTAAATGTAGGACTATGGTACCCTAGGACTAGGTCTTTTGATTTGGTTGGGTACACCGATTTCGATTATGCCGATTGCAAATTAGATCGGAAGAGTACTAGTGGTGGATGCCAATTTCTTGGGTCCTCCCTAATTAATTGGAGTAGTAGGAAGCAACCTTGTATTGCTCTATCCACCACCGAGGCCGAGTATGTGGCTATGGGTGGTTGTGTAGCTCAACTACTATGGATGAAGCATACCTTAGAGGATTATGAGCTATCTTACTCCAACATGAAAGTATTTTGTGATAATGTGAGCACCATAAATTTGACCAAAAATCCGCTGCATCACTCTAGGACCAAGCACATTGAAGTGAAACATCACTTCATTAGAGATCATGTGGCTAAGGGGGACATTGAGCTTAATTACATTGAATCCAAGTCCAACCTAGCCGACATATTTACCATGACTCTCTCCGAAGTAGAATTTTCATCACTTAGGAGAGAACTTGGGATGTGCTTAGTTGAATAAAGGTGTAGGTTTGCATGATCCTATAGAAATCCTAGGATTTATACCTTTAAGCATCTCACAAAATACTTAAGAAACCATGATTTTTGTATTGAGCCACTTAGACAACATGTGAGATGTTAGGAAGATGCACTTGGTTCATCATGCTTATTATGATGCATTACTATGGACCAAAATGTCATCTAAAGACATTAATCCTTCATTGGACCAATCATTGGGAAGACTTATACACAATTGATGTGCATATAGCTCCAAGAAGATGATTGGAAATGTCAAATAAAATATATTTTAAACTATGTTTATCATATTTTGAAAAATATTTTTCAAGTGGAACACAAAAGTGATACAAAGTTTGTAAAAACATTAGAACTTTTGTTAGTTTCCAAGTTTGTATCAATCTTAAAATCTGGAAAACATATATTTTCAAATTATTTTTCCTTGATAAACAATGATTTTAGAAAATGTGTACACAAAATTTTATAATTTTTCAAGGTTTCTAGAATTTCTAATGCATTTCTGAAGTTGGGCTAAAAAGGTTGAAATTTGGATTTCTAGCATAGTAGTCGACTGCGTCAGAAACCAGTCGACTGATACACTATGTTTTCTGATAAAAAGCTCTATTTATTGGATTTGAATGTATCTGTGTATGTCCTAATGCTATGGTATGATAATATTCATTATAATGAAGTTTTTAGGACTGATCTATGCAATATTTTAGGGGGAGTTTCATAACATATATCTTTTCATCCCCAAACTTACATTGTTGGTGCAAAGTTAGGATTTAACCTTCAATCTTTTGTTAGGGTTTGTTCCACAAGTTAGTCATCCATCATGAACCATATCTTGGATTAAGGGAGTGCTTAATTTCAATCTTATACCTTAATTCAAGATTACAACAAATTCAATTCTCTTATGAAATTTATGAATCCTTCTCTTTTTGATGTATGTCAAAGGGGGAGAAGAAATGTTTAAGTTAGAATTCATATTGAAAATATGATGGAAATATGATTATGTGCATAAATGTCTAAAGATAGAATTCATATTGGAAATATGATTATGTGCATATTTTAAAGACCTAACTTAAATGATTGCCAAACATAAAAAGGGGGAGATTGTTGGTGCAACAATGCCCCATGCATTTATATGTGTTGATGTTTGGATAATCATCTAAGTTAGGCAATGCTTTGTGGTCGAATTGTGAACGTGTTTAAGTGACAGGAAAATCCAAGTATGAAGACATGGTAAAGACAAAGTCCAAGTGTGATCTTGGCAAAGGAAGTCCAAAGGCAAGTCTTGGCAGCGTAAGTCCAAGCATGTAGACTTGACGGAATAAAGTCCAAGCACGCTTTGGCAAAGGGAAACCCAAGACATGACAAAACCAAAGGAAGCTCTTGGAAGCAAGCGCAAAGGATGAACAAGTCGCAGACTCGGAGGGATCCTGGAGGCGCAAGGCTTAAGGAAGAGCTAAAAGATTAAGTCTATGTCTAGGGAGTCAAAGTCAAGTATGAATTATTCATACTTGACGAGTATCAGTCGAATGATATGATGTATCAGTCGACTGGTCAGGTTCTCGATTGAGCATAATGAAACCACGAGCGATCATTGCTTAGTCATGGCGGATCGGTGATGTTGTGATCGGTCGATCACAAACGATGTCGATCGGTGATCAAGTTAAACACGGCCATAGAATGGAGTCTCGCTTGACTGCGCTCCATGATCACTCGACTGATCACTCTATCAGTCGAATGATGTTGTGATTAGTCGACTGATGAAAGTACCGTTGGAGGTAATGACTATGCATCCCGTGAATCCGGCTATTCAGAAGTCGTTAACCGCGCCAGCAGTCTACTGATATTGTACATCAGTCGACTGATAGTGCTCCAATGGGAAAATCAGCCCTCTCTCTATAAAAAGAGGGCTTGTGGTGGTTTTGAGGGCTAATGCTTATTCTATGATCATACTTTCAAGCCTCCACGATTTTTCCAAGCTTTCTAGTGCTTTTAAATCCCCTCCTTCTCTCTAAGCTCCATCTTCATTCTTTGTAAGAAGAAGAGGGTTGTTGTAAAGGAAAGCTTCATAGTGATATTGATTAGGGTTGATCCACCTCAAGGATCACCGTGGAGTAGAAGCGCTATCTCCGAACCATGTAAAGGAATTGTGTTAGCATTGTTTTCATTGTTTTTATTATTATTTTTGTTGTGCTTCCGCTAATCATCTTTGTAGAAATGAAAACAAGCTATTCACCCCCCCCTCTAGCTTTCAACGATCTCCGACAATCCCCTCCTCTTTGCTATGGAATTCGCAGTAATGGTGGTCTTGTCCCAATTCTGAAAAAGGAAACCGTAGAAGAAGATGAAGAAGAAAAATGAAGAAGTCCCCTTCTCTATCTGCTCCCCCCTTCCTCTTATCCTCCTCTTTCCTTGCTCCTTGTGCTGTAATGAACTTTCCTCATCACCGTCCATATGGAAGGCTCCTCCTCCCTATAGAGTAATTCTGTTAGGAGTATAAGGGATAGAAACTCTTGCGAATATTCCATGGGGTCCTAATTTGTTATATCATATAACAAACTCTCGTAAATTATTATCTCAGGAAATATTTTGCCCCCACTTTTCACCCTCTCTTCCTTCACTAAATCTTATCTTCAACTCTATCTCTGTCTCAACCAGACGCTCCTCATTCATTCGGACCAAGGTGTACATTACCCATTTTACCTTGCCAGGCTAATACTTAAACCCACTCTGACCATGAGACCCAGTGCACCTATTTTTCATAACTCCCCGAGTCAATCCCCAACCCACTCTCAACTTGTATCCCGGGTCGCTCTTCTGGTCTTCTTTTAGTGATAGAGCTTATCTTCCTGATCCTGTACCTTCACCCTGTCGGCTTAGTCGACCCCCCCCCCCCCCGGGTCGGGTTCCACTGGTTCAGTCAGTGTTTCACGCATGACCTTCTTCATCTTAATCCCTAAATTAGGTCACAACAGTATCATTAGCCAGCCCCTAAAAATAGTCATACAAAGTGTTGAGTTTGGCTTTTCGAGTGAAAAACTTTGCTCTATCCTCCTCCTTATCGATCCCATTACATCTAAGTGACCCTCCTCCTTCACTTTATCATATCCGCCCAGAGCGCCATATTGGGCCCATGGGCCCCACCTCCTTTCTTTCGCAGGAAAGTTTAAAAACTGAAAACCATGCGTAAGCTATTCTCCATGCGACCCCTTCAACTTCCCAGCTTCGACTCTTCTTATATCTTTTTCAGTGACTCTTGTTGGCGACAATTCTTCTAACTCCTGGCACCTAGGAGTTCCTCTTCCTTCTTAAGTGCCTCTCCTTAACCCTAAGTGAGTTTCGTATCCCTAACTCCTCTTATTTCCTTGTCTTTCACAGTTATGGCCTCGAAAAATGTTAAGTCGATCCCCTGGTACGAAAAAACCATTACTTGCCTAAATGCCCAAAGCTCCTTCTTTGCCACTAAAGACCAATATATAGATCCCTTCATACCATGTCATTTTACCGCAGCCTCTTTCAGACACCATCGTCCCCTTCCTGACTTCTATTGCTTTTTCTCCAACTAACTACTGAACGATCTACGTTTGTCGATACCTTATGTTTACACTGATATATTAGATTTTTACATATTACCTATTAACCAACTGTCCCCTAATGCCTTCCGTATATTAACAGGGGCAGTAATAGTTTTCCAACATCCAAACCTTAATTTATCCCCTATACTTTTCCACTATCTTTTTCAATTAAAGTCTTCAAAAGAAGGCATTTTCTACTTCGCCAGTCGGCAAGATTGCCAATTTCTCGTAAACATGACATCCTCCCATAAGGGTTGGGAGGATTTATACTTCTTTGCCCAATTTCCCACTCCGATACCCCACTCAGAAACCTAGAAGACCACTCTCCCTGATCTGCCCCCTTTTCAAGAGAGTAGGGCTCAAGGCTCTTTTCAGGAGGTTTTTCCAGTGCTGAGGGAGTGCCATTACAATTCTAATGATTTACTGAAGCCCCCTCTCCTGAGTCGCTATGGGCTATCTCCTTTCCCCTTGGTCGATCCGGGCATCATACTGTTTCCACCTTAACGCACTGCATACCTCACCATTTGTGACTATTAATCACTATTTTCATTGGTTGGTGTCACAGATAACATAATGCAGGATGCTAGAATCAACGGGGAAAAAATTATTGCTACGAAGAAGAAACCCTCAAAGAAACGAGCTAGGGGTAAATCTCTTGTTGTTCCTTCCTCTCCTCGCAGGAGGCTTCACTCCCGCAGAGAGGGTGCCCCCCGAGTTCCTCTTCCTTTCATGTATCTTCTTCCTCCCACTCTTCTCCTCCTCCTCCCCCTCTAAAACTAACTAGGCACCAATGCCTAGTCATTTCTGAGCCCCCAGAGGAGAAGGTTGCTCCTTTAATCCTTCCCCCTCCCCTCCAGAAGAACTTTCTCCTTCCCCTTCTCTTCATTCCTCCCCATCTCTGAAGGGTTTTGCTTATCGAGTCCGTGAGGGGAAACTTCGCTTCCCACTTCACCTTGGTTGTTTGTTCATGGCGATCCCATCGATGTCCCCGGATTAAAAAAAAAATAATCCTAGACAAAAGAGATTGCCCAAACAATCAAGTCATCATCGTGCTATTCGTTTAGAGAGGTCACTTGAACAAACTCGTTGTTCAAGCGACCAACCTCTATTCTACGAGTAGCCGCGGAATAGACGATGTACAGATTGCCGATTTTTGTATTTATGTTTGGAATCCAATTATTATTTAGCCATAAACAGAATTTATCATGCTCATAATTGGAAAAAACAAATACAAGCAAGTAACAAAAGAGAATAGAGAATAGGTATACCTCTCGATCTTCTAATGTATGAACTTCGTCCTTTCGGACGTTGTGTGGGCGACGATCTACCAAAAGTTGAAGCTCCTAGATCACCAATCTTCCTTCATTTCTCGTTCCGAGCAAGAGGAAGAATAGAAACAAAGCTCTATTCCTTCTTTCAACCAACCAACAACCTCCAAGGAAGGAGCTTGCCATCGGCCAAGAAAGAGGAGGAGATTATGGTGGAAACCGGCCAAGACACCAAGGGAAAGCCCTATATCTTGTTTCCACCACCTAAGGAGAAGGAGAAGAGGGTCTTTGGCCACCGACCAATGGCTGGAAAGGGCTGGAGGGGCGCCGGCAGCTTGAGGAAGGAGAAGAAGGCAAGAAAATCTTTCCTTATTAGGTGCCGCCCAAGCCCAAACCCTAGCTCCTATCTCTTGCTGCCAACCTCCAAAACCCTAACTTCCCTTGATTGAAACTCCACGCCAACCCCTTGTCCTCCTTTTATAGAGTTAGGGATAAGCCTCCTTTTAATCTCCACCATTGGTTCTAGGGATTTAATCTCAACCGTCGGATATAGAGATTTAATCTCAACCGTCGGATCTTAGAGATTTAATCTCTACCTTTTGATCTAGAGTTTTATTTCTATCCATTGGATCTAAGATTCATGAGGTGTTAATAGGCTACATTAGGGACCATGAGGAGGAGTTGGATCTTGGCCACCCATGGATCAAGCCCACATAAAGTCCGATCCACTAATGATAATCCAATCCACTAAAGGATTATCATTGATCTACCTCACCAACCCCCATAAGATAATATGAGTTCCATATATTATTTGTACATTTTCTCCCCGTGTTTAAGATCTCGAATGTCCGTCGATTAATTAATTTACTTACCATTAATTAATCAACATCTAACTCCATGAGTAGTACCACTCAACCTTTTCATCATGTCGAACCAAGTCCACCTGCAGGGTTTACATGATGAACCTTATGAGCTCCTCAAGGGGACATCATCATCCTAATATATAGGACACGGATTCCTCCTATAATCAACGACACACCAGATAAATAATATCATTTCCCAACTTATCGAGCCTATCGATTTAATCTATAAATCTCGCCCATTGGTAAATCAAATAGATGAATACTAAGTATATATGCCCGTTATTATATCGGGATTAAAAGCATATACAAAATAAAATCTGAGGTCTGATTCGATTATGTAGTCAGTAATAAATCGAATCACCTCTAAGTCGGTCCTTTTCAATACATACAAAGTGCACTAGTGTGACTCTATGGTCAAGACAAACCAATACCAAATCACACTACAACCATTCCGATGGTTTGTCCAAAGCTATCTCGGTTGTGAGCCTTTACTAATACTTTACATGGAGCCGATAACATGATCTCCCGTGTGACACCACAAACCATGTTATCTACAATGTAATGTATTAGACAATATTGCATAACCATAAAAATGCAAACAATGATCATGTGATTCTTATTTCAAAATAAAGATGTTCATACAAAAGATAGACTTTTCAGCATACATCCCTACAATCTCCCACTTATACTAAAAGACTATGCTGTCCTCAAACTGCCATACATCTGATCCCCATTCCCTCCACATGCCTAACAAAAGCTCTCGCCAGAAGGGCCTTAGTGGAAGGATATGCCAAGTTATCCTCTGATGCAATCATGGCCACAGCAACTTCTCCTCTCTTTACGATTTCTCGTATCAGGTGGTACTTGCGCTCTATGTGTTTACTAGCCTTATGGGCTCGTGGTTCCTTCGAGTTTGCAACTGCACCACTATTATCACAATAAATTGTGATAGTTCTGGGCAAACCAGGAATCACATCCAAGTCCATCAGGAAGTTCCTGAGCCACACAGCTTCTTTGGCCACCTCAGAGGCTGCCACATACTCAGCTTCCATGGTGGAGTCCGCCACACATTTCTTCTTGACACTTCTCCATACAATGGCTCCACCTCCCAAAGTAAACACAAAACCTGAGGTAGACTTATTGTTATCCCTATCAGATTGGAAGTCATAATCCGTGTAACCCACAGAGAGTAATTGGTCTGCCCGGTAAACCAGCATATAATCCCTAGTCCTTCTCAGGTACTTCAATATATGCTTTACCACAGTCCAATGTCCCTGCCCTGGATTACTCGATGTCTGGCGACCACCATGCCGACGGTGATATAAGCAGATATCCACATACATGAGGCTTCCTACTGCCGAAGCATAAGGAACCGTCTTCATCTCCTCTATCTTCTCAGATGATCTAGGACACATCTCCTTAGATAAAGGAACTCCATGCCTGAAAGGTAGAAAACCCTTCTTGGAGTTCTGCATGCTAAAACGATCCATAATTGTGTCTATGTATGAAGCTTGGGATAAGCACAACATCCTTTTCCTACGATCCCTTATAACCTTGATCCCAAGGATGTGTCCCACCTCTCCCAAGTCCTTCATATCAAACTGTTTGGACAACCATACCCTTACGTCCGATAACACCTTGATATTGTTTCCAATCAACAAAATGTCATCTACGTATAGTACAAGAAATACCACTACGTTTCTGTCACATCTCTTGTATACACAAGACTCATCCGGACTTTGAATAAATCCATAAGACTGGATTACCTCATCAAAGGGGATGTTCCAAGACCTCGAAGCTTACTTCAATCCATAAATGGACCGATTAAGCTTACATACAAGATGCTCTTTGCCCTTAGCAATGAATCGCTCTGGTTGCTTCATATAGATGTTTTCCTCAAGACTTCCATTAAGGAAAGCTGTCTTGACATCCATCTGCCACACCTCATAATCCATATGAGCTGCTATGCATAAGAGAATCCGGATAGACTTAAGCATGGCTACCGGCGAAAAGGTCTCCTCATAATCGATACACTCTTTCTGAGTATACCCCTTCACAACAAGCCTCGCTTTGAAGGTCTCAACCTTCCCATCTATTCCTCTCTTTCTTTTGTAGATCCACTTGCATCCAATGGTTTTTACACCATCGGGTGGGTCTACTAGCTCCCAGACCTGATTTGAATCCATAGATTCAATCTAAGCATTCATTGCACTTTGCCAAGATACTGCATCTTTATCTTGGATTGCCTCGTCATATGTCCAGGGATCAGGTTCATGTTCGCAAGGGACCAAATCAGAAGATTCTCCAAAGAACATAAATCTATCAGGCTGTCTCACAACCCTCCTACTACGATGAGGTATCACTTGTGTATCCTCTGTGACATGTGGTATATTCTCTTGTACCGGTGGTACTAAAGAAGTGACTTTCCCTTTTAATTCCTCCAGAAAAATTTTACTCTTGGGCTTGTGGCTCATCACATAGTCTTCCTCTAGAAATCTGGCGTTTGTGCTAACGATCACCCTCTGATCTCTAGGACTATAAAACAAACCACCCTTCGTTCCTCTATGATACCCAACGAACATGCGTACTTCTGTACGAGGTTCTAACTTACTAGCATCTGCCTTCAGCACATGTGCTGGACTCCTCCATATCCGAATATGTCTTAGACTAGGCTTTCGCCCAGTCCACAATTCTATGGGAGTAGAAGGCACTGATTTAGATGGAACCAAGTTCAGAATGTACACCGCCGTATCTAGAGCATATCCCAGAATGAATCTGGCAACTCAGAATAACTCATCTCCATAAGAGTCCTATTCCTTCGCTCTGCTACACCATTTTGCTAAGGTGTGCTAGGTGCAGTAAATTGGGATTGAATCCCAGCCTCTGATAAGTAGTTCCTAAACTCTCCCAAGAGGTACTCTCCACCACGATCAGATTGTAGTGTCTTGATACTTTTACCTTAACGTTTCTCCACATGAGCCTTGAATTCTTTGAACTTGTCAAAGCATTCAGACTTGCGGCGCATTAGGTAAATGTATCCATATCTTGAGTAATCGTCTATAAAAGAGACGAAATACTCAAAACCACCTCTAGCCTGGATAGACATAGGACCACACAAATCAGAATGAACCAATTCTAGCACATCTTTGGCTCTATACCCCTTGGCCTTAAAAGTCCTCTTGGTCATCTTACCTCCCAAGCAGGATTCGCAGGTTGGGAGATCCTCCACCACTAATGAACCCAAAGGTCCATCAGCTATCAACCTTTGAATTCTGCTCAGGTTAATGTGACCAAGCCTAAGATGCCAAAGATATGTTTGGTTCATCTTCGAAGGTTCTTTTCTCTTATTGGAATTAGAAGATGAGTTATTAATTTCAATATGCATCGTGGGAGCTTTTGGTTCAAGTGTGTACAAATTTCCTATCAATGCACAAGAACAGATAATGTCCCTATTCTTTCTTATAACAACTCTGTCATTAAAAGAAATAGAATATCCATCCATAAACAATTTAGAAACCGAAATTAAATTCTTTCTAAATAAGAGTACATAAAGGCAATTCTTAAGAACAAAAAGTTTATTTTTCTCAAAAGATAAATGAACATCTCCCACTGCAACAGTCGCCACCTTCGTGGCATCGCTCAAGTATACGGTAATCTCCCCCTCAGCCAGTCGTCTAGTTTCCTGGAACCCCTGCAAAGTATTGCAGACATGATCAGTGGCTCCCGTATCTACACACCAGGTGTCGATAGATAACACCGCTAAACATGTTTCAACGACTAGACCAAAAGATATACCTTTGTTCTTGCGGTTGGGGCAGTCCTTCTTCCAGTGTCCAGTCTGCTTACAAGTGAAGCACTTGCCTTTCGGCTTCTTCACTCCTCCCTAAGTACCTCTCACCGCCTTTGCCCCAGTTTGTTTCTTCTTCTTCTTGCCTTTCGGCTTAGTAGTAGAAACCTTTTGGGTCACCATGGCATGTGCCTGAGCACTCTGACGAAATAGCCCCTCTACCGCCTGGAGTTCTGTCAGAAGTTCCGCCAACAAATACAACCTCTTATTCATGTTGTAGTTCAGGCAAAACTGCTCAAAACTCCTAGGTAGAGACTGGAGTATGATATCGACTTGGGTTTCCTCATCGATCTCAGCTCCTAGGACCTCCAGCTCATTCAAATGAGCCATCATCTTGAGAACATGATCCCTCATGGGTGTTCCCTCGATCATGGTGGTCATCATCAAGTTTCTCATGGCTTCTTACCTCGCAGCCTGATTCTGGTGTCCAAAAAACTCTTTGAGATTGAGCATCATGTCATAAGCTGTGGGCATGGCTTGATGCTGATGTTGCAGTACATTTGACATAGATGCCAAAATGTAACACCGAGCTATCTCATCGGCCTTAACCCACTTCTTATAACTCTCTCTCTCATTTTCCCCAGAATCTTCTGTAGGCTTAAAAGGGCACTCTTTGAGGAGTACATATTTGTATTCCTCAGCAGTCAAGACAATGTCTAGATTCCTCTTCCAATCAACATAGTTGGGTCCAGTAAGTTTGTTCTCTTTCAGTATCACAGCAAGTGGGTTGAAAGTCATTTTGAAAGAAAACCTAAGAATCACATAAATCAAAACATTATATTTTAAAAAATTATTGATTCCTCAAATAATAAAATTTTAAAATCAACCAACACCTCAAAACACCGAGAATATCATATGCCACGATAGTGTGGACGTATATGAATTCTATATTTGTAAGAGGAGGTTTTACCCATTAATTTTACTATCTTGTCAACCTAACTTTTTGACAAGTAAAATTAATAGTTGGTTCCTCTTTGGCCCTACAAATAAAAGCAGTAACTCTGATGGGTAGGATACTTATATTTGTATCTAAGTGTTCACCATTACTCAGTACTAAGTAAATTATCTCAGGTTATGTGCCTTCCGATGGGGAAGTGCACACGCTCCTTAATAATTTCCTATAACCATATTTGACCTTGTGATCCGCAAACAAACTCATCCGATGGGGAGGAAGGCAATCAGGGCCGACGTGCAAGTTTGTTTGCATCACATGTCAAATTGTAATGGAGGCCGTGAGAATTTATAAAAAATTTTCTCTCCCACTTTGTAATTTGAAATTGAGGAATTTTCCTAGCCTACGACATGCATATCAAACAAAAAGCAATAAATATGGAAAATAAATTATTTTCCAACTATTATGACTTTTGTCTTCAATATGTCTCCCGTCGCAACGCCTTCTTGTCCGCTCCTCCTACGCCATGTACAAGCCATCCGGAGATCCGAGCCGAGACTGTAACCTATTTTAATTTACATCCATCGATCCTATACTCCACGAGGAAGTGTACATGAAATCTAGATCGAAAGTAAACTAAAATAAAGAGTGGCTAAATAATGTCGTATCTAATTTACAAAAAATCAAATACTAGTCTCGTCAACCTCGAGGATTCAACAAAATATACACATACAATCACATACACACATATGGCCATAATAGTCGGATCTTATGCCTGCAACCAAACAGTTAAACTATGCATATCCTACTATTATCCGGCACATATAATATATGAAAAGTGCATAAAAAATAACCGAATCCTAAACACACAAAACCGGAAACCTTGGCTCTGATACCAATTGAAGGGTTTTGCTTATCGAGTCAGTGAGGGGAAACTTCGCTTCCCACTTCACCTTGGTTGTTTGTTCATGGCGATCCCATCGATGTCCTCGGATTAAAAAAAATTTAATCCTAGACAAAAGAGATTGCCCAAATAATCAAGTCATCGTCGTGCTATTCGTTTAGAGAGGTCACTTGAACAAACTCGTTGTTTAAGCGACCAACCTCTATTCTACGAGTAGCCGCGGAATAGACGATGTATGAATCGTCGATTTTTGTATTTATGTTTGGGATCCAAGTATTATTTAGCCACAAACAGAATTTATCATGCTCATAATTGGAAAAAACAAATACAAGCAAGTAACAAAAGAGAATAGAGAATATGTATACCTCTCGATCTTCTAATGTATGACCTTCCTCCTTTCGGACATCATGTGGGCGATGATCTACCAAAAGTTGAAGCTCCTAGATCACCAATCTTCCTTCCTTGCTCGTTATGAGCAAGAGGAAGAATAGAAACAAAGCTCTATTCCTTCTTTCAACCAACCAACAACCTCCAAGGAAGGAGCTTGTCGGCGGCCAAGAAGGAGGAGGAGATTATGGTGGAAACCGGCCAAGACACCAAGGGAAAGCCCTATATCTTGTTTCCACCACCTAAGGAGAAGGAGAAGAGTGTCTTTGGCCACCGGCCAATGGCTGGAAAGGGCTGGAGGGGCGCCAACAACTTGAGGAAGGAGAAGAAGGCAAGGAAATCTTTCCTTATTAGGTGTCGCCCAATCCCAAACCCTAGCTCCAATCTCTTGCCGCCAACCTCCAAAACCCTAACTTCCCTTGATTGAAACTCCATGCCAACCCCTTGTCCTCCTTTTATAGAGTTAGGGATAAGCCTCCTTTTAATCTCCACCATTGGTTCTAGAGATTTAATCTCAACCGTCGGATCTAGAGATTTAATCTCAACCGTCGAATCTTAGAGATTTAATCTCTACCTTTAGATCTAGAGTTTTGTTTCTATCCATTGGATCTAAGCTTCATGAGGTGTTAATAGGCTACATTAGGGACAATGAGGAGGAGTTGGATCTTGGCCACCCATGGATCAAGCCCACATAAAGTCCGATCCACTAATGATAATCCAATCCACTAAAGGGTTATCATTGATATGCCTCACCAACCCCCATAAGATAATATGGGCTCCATATATTATTTGTACATTTTCTCCCCGTGTTTAAGATCTAGAATGTCCATCGATTAATTAATTTACTGACCATTAATTAATCAACATCTAACTCCATGAGTAGTACCACTCAACCTTTTTATCATGCCGGACCAAGTCCACCTGCAGGGTTTACATGATGAACCTTATGAGCTCCTCAAGGGGACATCATCATCCTAATATATAGGACACGGTTTCCTCTTATAATCAACGGCACACCATATAAATAATATCATTTCCCAACTTACTGAGCCTATCGATTTAATCTATAAATCTTGCCCATTGGTAAATCAAAGAGATGAATACTAAGTATATGTGCCCGTTATTATATCGGGATTAAGAGCATGTACAAAATAATATCTGAGGTACGATTCGATTATGTAGTTAGCAATAAATTGAATCACCTCTAAGTCGGTCTTACTCAATACATACAAAGTGCACTAGTGTGATTCTATGGTCAAGACAAACCAATACCAAATCACACTACAACCATTCCGATGGTTTGTCCAAAGTCATCTTGGTTGTGAGCCTTTACTTATACTTTACATGGAGCCGATAACATGATCTCCCGTGTGACATCACACACCATGTTATCTATAATGTAATGTATTAGACAATATTGCATAACCATAAAAATGCAAATAATGATCATGTGATTCTTATTTCAAAATAAAGATGTTCATACAAAAGATAGACTTTTCAGTATACATCCCTACAATCTCAACCTAGCAGGAGAATCAACTCTCCTATTTCTCCTCCTCCTTTGCTTGATTGTACAGACTTACCTTCTTCACACCCTCCTATTCCTACCCTGGACTTTTCTGCTCCACACGTATCTACAGAAGAGCCTTTTTTGATTGGGGGGATATCCCTCCCTTACATACTCCATCTACTTTTTTAGGATCTTCTCTTAGGATCCGCAATACAGAGGAAGTACGATTCTTCAATCAATCCCATCTACAAGGCCCCTATGAATGTCTATGCAAGCTCTTGACTGAGGCAGGTTCTTCTTTTCTTCACATTTAATATATGCTAGTGCTTATTATTGTAACACCATATTTTCTTCTCCACCTAGTTATTGCTTGCAATGAGACGACTCCTAACATAGTAAACTATCAATCTACCATGGTTGCCCGCCACACTGCCTCCCTCGCTCAACAGAAAAAATTGACTCAACAATTGGATGAGAGCAAACAAAAGGAGGCCACTCTGACCATGCAATGCGAGGATTTGATGACGCAACTAGCGATGTCTTGGAGTGAAAAAGAAAAACTTTTAAAGAAGAATGTTGACCTCCACCAATAGCTATTTCTATAATCTAGTCAGCTCCAACAAGTTGATATCCTTACCAAGGAAATAATGGAGCATAGAGTGCAGCTTAAATAGGCAGAGACCCAAACTTCGCAATCTTCAGTGGCTCTCCTTCAAATTCAAGAAACGAACCAAGCATTGGAAGCCGCTCTGACGTCCTGTCGACAACAATTGGAGAACTTCTCTTTGACTATCTCCACTCTTCCTGGGATGCTGGCTACAATTGCAGAACAACAATAGGAATTTCAGAGGGAGCAGTCTAAAGCCCTAGCTTCCTTGGGTCAGCAAGCTATAGCAGCGGCTAAAGGCAGAGACACCGTGGCTGCCCAACTATCTGAATATCAAGCCCAGTGGAAAGAGTGGGAAGAGGACTTGAAGATGCAATACGCCAAGAAGGGAGTTCAATTATTCATCCTGGGCTTTGAAGGATCTTCCACTCTGAATGCTGCCAAGGGCTCCCCTCCACTAGGTGCAGATATAGGCCACCTGGATCCCGAGGTTTCCCTAGCTAACTACCCCCCAGATATCTTTGAACTATAGTTTTGGTATTCCCCATATTGTATTGACAACTATTATCAATGAGAAACATTTGAGGGTCACTCTTGTTCTTCCCTTTTCGTTATAATGAATTAAACTTCTCTCTTATATCTCCTAGGATCACCTATCCTCCATAGTATCAGTCGACTACTATTTTCTCTCACTCGGGGATTCATTCGGGATGGAATAAAAACTATCCCCCCTGGTTCAGAGTCACTTCCCATGTGGTAGAGATGGGCTACGATTTATTGAGCCAGATTACCTCTCCTTACCTAGATAGGAATGCAATTACCCATTTCGGGATTAATACCTTTATTATTCCCCAAACTTAGTGCAATTACATCCCTCGACACTTCATCTTCTCTTTCATTTTCTCAGGAGGAGTATGAATCTCTGACCCCTTCTATAAATTACCACTAGGAGTCTTGCTCCTTCTTACGTTACCTCCATGGCTTCTGAAGGACACCCCATCGACGTAAGCTCGGGCTCTGACTCCCTTGACTTAGATTATTCTAACACGGGCTCCTCCGATGATTTCGATATTCAATCTACAACCACGTCCGCGTATCGACCTCCCTTTCCTTTGGCTCCACCCGGTACACCAGCTCCCAATGCGAGAAGGTCATTTTGAGCTCTTTTCCCCTCCTTCGATAACTGGGTCTGGAACCCTCTGATGACCTGGGAGTACACCGTAGGAGATCCCTAGGCCTCAGTCGAACTTCCTTCTCTTCCCCCAGCCCTCGCCTTTCTTCCAGTCCCTTCAAATGAGGTTCCTCCATTCCACTCATCCAGAGCTTCGCCTCCTTCACCCCGAGCACGGGGTAACTTCCATAAGGTCATCCTGGTGCCCCCTCCTGCACAGGAGTCCTATGTCGGCTCTAATAGTAATAATAATAAACTTGTATGAACAATAGTTTAACTAATGTGATTGTTACTTTTCATATAAAAAGAATGAAATATTTAAACGTGTCTTGTTTATTTTCCTTTTGCTTGCTTTGAGTATTCTGATCAGGATACCTTGGATAATACTTGACCTACTCCACAGGGTTGACCCCGCATAGTAGCACTAACGAATGACGCCATAAAATCATTAGATCTGAATCAAATGAGACCCGCTTCGTATCTGCTTCTCTCTACAGAATACGACTAGTCTCTTCAGCATTAATGCATCCAACTACCCCTGCTACTATTTTTACATCTTCCCATCTTATCTACATTTACTACCTCTATTTCCCAAGAGGAGTAATTAATACCTCCCTTTCTTCCTATAAAAAACCTCAACACTACCTTCATCCAACACACCCCTCTATTCTCCTGCTTATGCTAGTATGCTTCTCCCTTCCTCCACCTTCACCATGGAAGGCATGTCAGAGCAAGACAACAACTCTCCTTCTCCCACTAGAAAGACCGAAGAGCAACGCCGCATAGAAGAACTGGAAGAATAGGTCATGGACCTGAGGAAGCGTCTACAGTCAGCTTCCACTCGCAACTACACCCTACGCCAAGAGTTGGATGTAGCCCAAAGGGCCTTGTCAAAACACTACTTCATGCAACAATCATACCATAAACAACTTCTCAACGTCAAGTTTGGTGGCCAACAACCCCCAATATCACTTCCAGAGAAGATCATCTGTGAAACACCTTAGCTCTCCTCAGAGTAAACTTTCGTCATTTTCTTATAGAAGACTAGATTTTGTAATCCTTCTATTTGTTAATAAAAATCTTCTTTTAGAAACTGCGTATGTCCCTTCTTGCTAAATGAAGATCCTTCTGAAATGGATAAAGTATCCCAGCATCAGCGGTAAACAAAAACTTACCAACGTCATATCAATGTCCCCTTCGCTTCATCTATCAACTTAGCTGACATCCCTCTTGTGTATGATCTCGGACGTGTTGGAGACCCAGGTCATGATTGACCAGACTCGAGTATGACTCGAGTAGTATTTTGATGTTTGACAAGGGAGTTGACCATTGTTTGACAATGGGTTGACTATATGGTTGACATGGGGTTGACCATATGATGGAAAAGTCCAAGTCTTGGGTACTTGGCACGGAAAGTTTGTTGTGAGCAAAACATATATGATTTTAGGAGTAGTTTTCGCTCACATCTCATCTCATTTTATGTTGGTTTCATGCATATTTTACTTTGTTTTTCATGCATTTCTTGTTTTCTGGTTCGAAGATCTACTCTGTATACTTTTGTGTGCAGGATAGCATTTTGTGGGGATAACGGTGCACTTTTAGAGCAAAAAAAAGACATTCGGTAGCTGGATGCAGAAGGGAACATGACCAGGCTATGTGTTTACACATGGCCATGCTCAGAAGGCAAAAATGGCTGCCACGACTAGACACACGGCCAGGCCATGTGTTTTCACACGGCCTTGTGGCGGCCAAATGATTTGATGTGACTAGGGTTTTTCCAGATTTCACAGCGATCCAGCATGATGTCTATATAAGGAAAGCTCCACTCAAACCCTAGGGAGGAGGCACGCCGATCAGGGCAGCACTCCGGAGACCTAAAAAACTTCGAGAACTCGCATCGGGGAAGGAGAGAGTCGCTCGAGGATCAAGATCAGCACTACAACGCCAAAGGGAAGAGTTGCAATTACATTGTAATTCCTATTTCCTGCACATTTATAATTTTACTCATGAATTCTAGAATGTACTGTGACTCTCTTCTCGTATCCATGGAGTAGATTCTCCGATTCTAGGATTAGGGAGTAGTTTGTGTTGAGAAAGAACATTGCTATTTCAAATATGTTTCTATTCTTGAAATCTATTTGCAGTCGAATGATTGTTTAGATATGTAGCTTTGTGTTTTGGTTTTCAATCTTCTGTGCATAGACGATACGAGGAGTGACAATCCTCG
The DNA here is from genome assembly GCA_025175895.1 of Wurfbainia villosa. Lineage (NCBI taxonomy): Eukaryota > Viridiplantae > Streptophyta > Magnoliopsida > Zingiberales > Zingiberaceae > Wurfbainia > Wurfbainia villosa. The sequence continues at coordinate 119,375,203 of CM045989.1, read as the reverse complement.
TATCTAAGATTTAGGGGATATTAAGAGGAACCTATAGATTGGTCTCATCGCTTGTAACTGTGGATAGAAGGATGCAATAGAGTCGGTAACATGTCTCATTTTCGGCTCATCGCAGGGGTCAATTTGGCATTCTCGTACCATAGTGTATGATGTCCTTTACACAAAACCCTAGCTAGAAAATCTGGATACATTCGATTGATAGAATGTTCTGCAACACACAAACGAAACCGAAGTCCTAGAATCCCATTCAAATCCTCGTAGCAACCTTCTCTCTTCTTTCGTGTGACACCGTACTGAGTTCGAACCACCGACGACCTCTTATTCGTGAACCCTAAGATTACCAATCTGAACAACAACACATCCACTTGCTGGCGTTGAGCGCGAGTGCACACTTCGAATCCTCGATGGTCTCCATTGCGAGATTTGAGGTTGCATTTGTGTGCATCATGTTTTTGGCGCCGTTGCCGGGGACTGATTGATTCGATATCAAATCAAGAAAGTGGATAGTTGTATCGAACTTATGTTAGATTTATTTACTTGCTTATTTTTATTTTTTATTTTATTTTTATTTATTCTGAATTTTTATATTTTCCATATCTAGATTTAGTTTTTATTTTATTTTAGCAGTGATTCTCTATTTCTTATTCGCTCTTTGATTAGTTTGCTGGATTAGTTTATTTTCTATTTCTAAACCTTAGGTGAATACCCCTAATTTTGTGGCTCGGTTCTTCGTATGCTTAGACACTTAGGATTGGAAGACCTGATTTCGATCGATTTAGAAATTAAACGAACCTATCACCGTCGGAAAGCCGAACAGAAGAGGATGGAGGACCAAGCTGCATACAAAGTGAATATAGTTAGCCGACCCTTGCAGGATTATGTAGCCCCTAGCACTAGAGGATTTAGGTCGAGTATAGCTGGACCATCCATTTCGACAAACAACTTTGAACTAAAGCCATCACTCATACATATGGTCCAGCAGAGTCAATTCGAGTGAGCTGCGACTGAAGACCCGAACCGGCACCTGGAATCATTCTTGGAGATCTGCTCGATGATGAAGATAAATGGAGTCCCTGAGGATGCGATCCGCTTGAGCCTATTTCTGTTCTCATTGCAGGATAAGACTAAGGCATGACTTCACTCCCTGCCTTCGGGAAGCATTACTATATGAGAGCAATGTGAGCAGTAGTTCGTGAACAAATACTTCCCATCAAGAAAAATTGCTCACATGCACCATCTGATCACAAGCTTCCGTCGGAAGGAGGGGGAGTCCCTATTTGAAGCTTGGGATCACTACAAGGGGCTACTTTACCAATGCCCCCACCATGGACTAGAAAGGTGGATGGTGATTCACATCTTCTACAATGGGATCACGTATGGCACAAAGATGTCCCTCGATTCTACCGCAGGAGGAGCACTTATGAACAAGACTATCGAGGAAGCAGAGGAGCTGATAGAAGAGGTGGCCCAGAACCACCATCAATGGGCTTCTGAACGTAGTCACCCAGCTCCTGCAGCAAAATGATATGCTGTCAACTCCATGGACCACCTAGCAGTGTATCGAGAGACCTACTATGGAGGGCAGGGTGTCTTAGAGGAGCAGATTGAGCATTGCAATGTGGTTGGGGACTATAATCAAAGGCCCAACAACCCATACTCCAATACTTACAAACCCGGATGGAAGAACCACCCGAACTTTTCCTATCGGAATAACTCGGGGAACTTCTAATCATCAGGAGGGTATGGGCAGCAACAGGGCAATGGGCAGCATCAACCACAGAAGTCTAGGTTAGAATTGATGATGAAAGAATTTATTGCTACCCAAACGAAGGCCAATGAAGAGTTCCATTGCCAACATCAGAAAATAGTGGAGTCACTCAGAAACTTGAAGGCCACTGTTGACAATCTTGCAAGTCACATAAGGATGTTGGAGACACAAGTGGCCCAAATAGCCCAAACCGTGTCGCAACCTATGGATAATTCTCCGTCATTACCCGAACCGGGTAAATTTAAGGAAGAAGGAGGGTGCAGCGAGAAAGGAGCGCAAGGAAACAGATTCGCCAAGGGGTGTGCAGCCAAGATTTCCACACTACCTAACCAAGCCAAAATTGAGGACAAGATTCCACCCCAGCTTGAGGACCCTGGTGAATTTGTTATCCCCTGCTCGATTTTTGGGGAAAGCTTCGACGAAGAACTGTATGACTTAGGGTCATCAGTAAGTGTGATGCCCTACGCATACTACTTGAAGATGAGACTGAATGGGCTCCAACCAGCGAACCTTGGTATTCGTATGGGGGATGACTCAGTCAAGGAACCCATCGACATGCTAACACATGTGCCTGTGGTTATCGAGAACTTTGTGATACATACAGATTTTATTACACTCGACACAGGACCCGACCCCCAGAATCCCATTATCTTGGGAAGGCCCTTTCTGGCAACTACGGGGGTGTGCATAGATGTAAAGGCACACCAGATCTTCTTAGAGGTAGATGGGGAGATCATCATTTTTAGGCTATCAGAGTGTAGAGCTCCCTACCTAGATGACTTTACTTTCAGCAGGATAAAGCCGAGCCCACCGAATGTAGACACCGAGATGGATGAATAGAAGTTCATAGAACCTCCAAAGCCAAGTTGATAATGGAGTGTGGTCGAGCTAAATGACCTTAAACAAAGCGCTTCTTGGGAGGCAACCAAAGTTTAGTTTTTAGATTTTCTTTTGATTGTATTGCATTCATTTGGTTAATTTGAACTTTGATTTCCAATTCATTTAACATTAGGACCAAAAAGAACTTGTTAGGTAAAAATAAAAATCAATTTCAGCTTATACGATGAAGCGTGTGAGAAAATTCGGACCGTTGTGCACAAGGGGAGAGAAAAAGGGACACACGGCCTGGCCGTGTGTTTTCCTACGGTTGTGCCCGACCAACTCAAGGCGCACATAGCCTGGCCATGTGTTTTCACACGGTCGTGTCATGCAAGTTTAAAAAGGGCACTCCGTGTATTTTCACCCCAAATGTGTCGTGTGTTTCGATTTTTCTTGCCCTAGCTGTATGGATCCTTTGTCTCCCCCACCTAGAAGCTTTTCCAACATTCAAAGAAGCCAAAAGAAGAAAGGATGAGGAGGACCAAGCAATTGGTATTTCGATCCGATGCTTCGGAGCGACAAGCAAGGAGAGCTGATGACCCTCAAGCTCCAGAGGAGGGTAACGCTCTTCCAACCCTTTTTTTCACAACAATGAACATAGGGATAGATATAACAAGCTTTCTACTCATAAAATCACTGCAACTAGGTATCTTGATGATGATTTACTAGAGTCCTTAGGGTTGTTGGGAGACATTCAAGCCCTATTTGCAAAAATAGAGTGGGGAGAGATAATGGGGATAAGACACCCAACCTATCCTAGGATAGTTTTGAAATTTTTAAGTTCTTTAGAAGCTGAAGTTTTAACGCATAGAGAGAGCGAGGAGGGTAGGATTACCTTTAGAATATTTAACATTGAGAATGAATGGATACTACACCAATGGAACTCATGCTTTGGCTTGCCGAGTGGGGAGAGAAAAGAACTCCTATAGGATTCAACAATCAAATCTTTTGGACTGAATTGATAGGAGAGCACACTTACGACCCTTCTAGGGCCAAAGCATCACGCCTCTAAAACCCCATTTTCTGATACCTCCACCGAATCATGGCAAGCACTATTTTTGGTCGTGGGGAGAATGACGGTGTAGTGAGAGCTAGCGAGCTGCTTTACCTATGGGACATGATACAAGAAAGGAGTAGCATCGATGTAGGGTCCCATTTCATTAGACACTTAGTGAAAATGGGCAAAGCAGCGAGAGAAGAGATTAATGTGGGGGGCCTGCTTATCCACATTTGCCATAGGATAGGGTACAACTACACTGCACTAGATAGCATAGAGGGGAACCCTAGGATCAACCTGGGAGTGTGCATGGCCATGAAGATGATTGTAAGAGAGGGACACTCCTTATGCTTTGTAAGGAAAAACCTGACGACCCTTAGGCTCCCCGACCTTGATCGTACCACTATCACCACATGCGCCAACTGGCGCTTAGACCTGATAGTGGAGTCCCCGCGATATGAGGGATTATCCACATTGGTGCCCATCTCTCCCCCTTTGCATCACTCTCCCTCAAGTCCACACATACATAGGAGCCCACCTAGTCCACATTGACATGAGCTTGCACCTACACCGCCACCTTTTTCTACTTTTGAGCAGGATGCAGGTACATCTGCCTAAGATTTTTTGGAGTTTCGATTGCACATCGACGACATATATCTTTGGCTTGATGAGACACAAAGCGTGATGGGAGGAAGCGCGCCTACACACAGGTGAGTTTGGGGCTTAGGAGCACTTCGGTATGAGGAGTTCTACAATAAGGCCCGTATCTACTTCCATAAGGAGGCTACCCGTCGCCAAGTGGAGGCCGCCTACCACCAAAAGATGCGACAACATATGCGAGCCCAACAGGAACAGTGGGTAAGGGAGGAGGAGCACCGAGCAATCGCCACATCCACCAGCTCTCAGATCGACCACATGTACATGTGGCATCATCGACTAAGCAGTAGATTCTCCCAGGATCCCGAGATGCCAAGGCTACCAGACTTTCCACCTCGTCCACCATACTAGAGGTATGCTTCACTTATGTCAGGGGGGACCCCTAGTTTTGTTTTGTTTCTAACAGTGATTTCTTTTCTAATGTTTGCATTTTAGTTAGTATTCATTTATTCATGCATTAGTTGTTTAGTTTCTTTCAGCACTTAGTGTTTGCTACCTATAAGCTGTCTCAGTAGTATTTTTAAAATTGCTTTCATGAGTTGTTCCCATAGGTATCTTAACTTTATTTATCTCATGGTATTTTATTTTATTTTCTCTAATGAATGTTCTATACTTACACTAGTTAGCTTTTATTTTTACACCTATACATGTCGAACATTCTAAAAGGGAGAATCTAGTATAACCCTAGTTATGATTCATCTTAGTAGTCTAGTACTTTGGAATCCACAAGTGACCCTAAGTTTAGCATTTTAGTTACTGGAGATGCTCGGATTGTATAAGTCCATTCGGAAAAATGAAAATCCCAGTGAGCTGAGAAATAAAAGAGAGAAAAGGAAAGAAAAAAAGGAGAGAGAAAAAGAAATGGAAAAGAAAAGAAAGAAGAAAAAAGAGATTATGAGGGAGAAAAAAAATAGTTGTCGTGGGTGGAAATGGTTAGGTGTCCCTTTGAGACCGAGTTAGGTTACTAGAGAAACACCTATCAATTTCTCTCAATACCGAGCACACCTTTAAGACTTTGTACTAGATTTAGGGAACGACCCTCTCTTTGGGCAGGTAAGTACCTAAGAGTCGGAGACGTTAGGAAAGTTTTAGGATGACGACTTAACTCACCATGGAACGAGTATCCCCTAAGAAGATTAGCTTAGCACTAGTATAAGAAGCTAACTTAGTGAATTTCTAGAACATATATATTTTACTTTGATTGCAAATACCACTTGATAAATCTAGTTAACATGCTAAGTATGGAACAACACCTTTTGAAATTTCATGGCACTAAGGTTTGCTTGAGGACAAGCAAAAACTTAAGTCTGGGGGAATTGATGTGAGCAAAACATATAGGATTTTAGGAGTAGTTTTCGCTCACATCTCATCTCATTTTATGTTGCTTCATGCATATTTTACTTTGTTTTTGATGCATTTTCTATTTTCTGGTTCAGAGATATGCTCTGTATACTTTTGTGTGCAGGATAGCATTTCGTGGGGATAACATCGCACTTTCGAAGCAAAAAGAAGACATTTGGCAGCCGAATGCATAAGGGAACACGACCAAGCCGTGTGTTTATACACGGCCGTGCTAAGAAGGCGAAAATGGATACCACGACCCGACACATGGCCAGGCCATGTGTTTTCACACGACCATGTGGCGGCCAAATGATTTGACGCGACTAGGGTTTTTTCCAGATTTCACAGCGATCCGACATGATGTCTATATAAGGAAAGCTTTGCCCAAACCCTAGGGAGGAGACACGCCGGCCGGGACGGCACTTCAGAGCCCTAAAAAGTTTCAGGAACTCCCATCAGGGAAGGAGCCAGCTGCTCGAGGATCAAGATCAGAACTAGAACGCCAGAAGGGAAGAGCTGCAATTACATTGTAATTCCTATTTCCTGCACGTTTATCATTTTACTCATGAATTCTAGAATGTATTGTGACTCTCTTCTCGTATCCATGGAGTAGATTCTCCGATTCTAGGATTAGGGAGTAGTTTGTGTTGAGTAGAACATTGCTATTTCAAATATGTTCCTATTCTTGAAATCTATTTGCAGTCGAATGATTGTTTAGATCTGTAGCTTTGTGTTTTGGTTTTCTATCTTCTGTGCATAGATGATACGAGGAGTGACAGTCATTGTATCTAAGATTTAGGAGATATTAAGAGGAACCTATAGGTTGGTCTCATCGCCTGCAACTGTGGATAGAAGGATGCGATAGAGTCAGTAATATGTCTCGTTTCTGGCTCATCGCAGGGATCGATTCGGCATCCTTGTACCATAGTGTATGATGTCCTTTCCATAAAACCCTAGCCAGAAAATCTAGATACATTCGATTGATAGCATGTTCTGCGACACACAAACGAAACCGAAGTCCTAGAATCTCATTCAAATCCTCGTAGCAACCTTCTCTCTTCTTCCATGTGACACCATACTGAGTTCGAACAACCGACGACCTCTCATTTGTGAACCCTCAAATTACCAATCCTAACAACAACACATCCACTGAAAAAATCGATACTCAAAATCTCTGTCACTGTGGGATCGATATTTTTATTACTTGATGACATCCGTGCACTTGCGGGCATTGAACGCGAGCACGCACTTTGAATCCTCGATGGTCTCCATCGCGAGATTTGAGGTCGTGTTTGTGTGCATCAAAGTCCAAGTGGGACACTTGCCAATGGGAAAGTCCAAGTCATGGGTACTTGGCATGGAAAGTCAAAGAATGGATCTTGGCAAGGGAAAGTCCAAGCTTGAGTCTTGACATTTGGAAAGTCCAACATGGGTTGGCATGGAAAGTCCCAGCATGGGTCTTGCCAAGGGAAAGTCCAAGCTTGAGTCTTGGCAAATGGAAAGTCCAACATGGGTTGGCATGGAAAGTCCAAGCATGAGTCTTGGCAAGGGAAAGTCAAAGCTTGAGTCTTGGCAAATGGAAAGTCCAATATGGGTTGGCAAGGGAATTCCATGGGTTGATATTGGCGGCGTAAAGTTGAAGCGGGAGTCTTGGCAGCATAAGTTTAATGGTTTGGTGGCTAAAGTCCAAGCGGTGGTCTTGGCAGCATAAGCCCAAATATGCCTTGGTGGTATAGAGTAGCTTAGCATGACAATAGCCGATGGAAGCACCTGAAGGCTAGCATATAGATGAACAAGTCATGGATGATTTGGAGGGATCCGATAGGCATGAGGTTGACAGAGGTGACTAGAAGGCTTAGGTCTAGGTTAATGGTGGTCTAGCAAGTATGAGGATATTATACTTGAGGTTAATAGTCGAATAGGGATTTGGATCAATCGATTGGTCAAATATTTTGACACTTGGCAGCCTAGTTGACTTGTGGCAGTCGACTGAGATTATGGCCAGTCGAATTGATCAGAGTCAATTGGTGTTTGACTGCAGGAAATAGCCTGATAGTCGATTGCCAGAATTGGACAGTCGATTGATGGCAGTCGATTGCTGGTCATGTTGTAGGAGCAGAATGCTTGGTAGCCGACTCATCAGTCGGCTATTGCTCTGGCGAGACTTATAAGTAAAGCTCTGCTCTGCGGCCATTGTTGGGTAATGGCGATCATTGCCGGTCTTAGTTAACTTGGATATCGGCGTGGTTTAAGTCATTGTCTCCCTTATGGTAGTTGTTATAAAAGCAGCTTGGATTGGAGCATTTGGCAGTGATTTTCTTGGGTGATTTGGAGGGGATTTGCTGCTGTAATCCAGACCTTCAAGGCTAGTCTAAGGTGATCAACAAGCAAGCATTCAAAGCAAAGTTTTGTAAAGTTTTCTTTACTTATCTTTTGTATTTACTTTGTATTTGCTTGTTGTATTTCATATTACTATTGTAATCATTTGCACGAGGTTTCTCCACCTCCGGACTATTCCGAGAAGGAGTATTTATTAGTGGTGAGTGCATCACTAGAGCTCGTTGAGCTCAACCTGTGGAGTAGGAACCCTAAATTTTCAAACCACGTTATATTTGCATGTTGTGGTTGTCATCTTTCATTATTGTTATTATTATTTTTGCTTCATTAACAAGTGTTGTTGAGATGAACACGATCGAAATCCATCTAGACGCAACATACGCTCTATTCACCCCCTTCTAGCGACGTCTAATTCCCAACAAGTGGTATCAGAGCAAGACCGCTCTTCATTTGGACTAACCGCCAAGAGAGCACCACTAGAGGGTGAAGAAGAAAATGGTGTTTGAAGAAAGACTAGGATGGGATATCAACACTCCGATCTCGTATGCACTCTATGGACGAGAAAGCTTCAATCAGTTGAAGGCAAGGATTGGAGACTTTATCATGATGAGTGATGCACGCGAACGTGACCTCAAATCTCATGATGGAGACAGTCAAGGACACGAAGTGCGTGCTTGCGCTCAATGCCCGCAAGTGCATGGATGTCGTCAAGTAATAAAAATATTATCGATCCCAGAGGGACTAAGATTCGAGTACTGATTTGGTAAGTCGAGGTTATTGTTCGAAATTCAGATCTAAGGGTTATGATTGTGAGGGTTGATGGCGGTCCCAACTCAATACGGTGTCACACGAAAGAAGGAAGGAACTAGTTGCGAGTCTTTGGAAGGGATTCTAGGATTTCGATTTCGTTTGTGTGTCACAAAACACGTTGTCAATTGGGTTTTGTCTAGGTTTCTAGCTACGATTTTGTGAAAAAGACATCATACACTCCCCTGATGAGCCATCACATCTATCGGAAGCTACCTCTTCCATTACCAGGTCGACCCCTGGACTTAGGATGGGATAGTCGGTACGAGGATGCCGAATCGATCCCTACGACGAGTCAAAAATGGGGTGCATTTCCTACTCTATCGCATCTTTCTACCCACGGTTACGGGAGATGAGGCCAACCCCTTAGGTTCTTCCTTAATTCTCCTAAATCTTAGATATGAGGGTTGTCACCCCTCGTATCGGCTAGCACAGTAGATAGAAAACCAAAACAATAGTTATAGCTCTAAACCAAATGCCAATTGCAAATATAAATTTAAGAACGAAAAAATATTTGAACCAACATGTTCTAACTCAACACAAACTACTCCCTAGTCCTAGAATCGAAGAGTCTACTCCATAAATAAGAGAGGAGAAACACAAAGCATGATCATGTTCGTATAAACAATAGAAATTATGCAAGGAACAGAAATTACAATGCGATGTGTCTCTTCTCTCCGATGTCGAAGTGCAGAATTTGGATATCCAGTGACATTCTTCCTCCCCGTTGTGAGTTCCCGAAGCTTTTTAGGGTGTCGGAGTGTCGTCCCGACCATCGTGCCTCATTCTAGGGTTTGGGCATAGCCTCCTTTATATATACACCAGCCTAGATCTCTCTAAAATCTGGAAAATAACTGACTCACGTCGGAATTGCACAGTACCACACGACCGTGTGTAGCTAGACGCCTTGGTCGTGTCCTCTTCTGCGTCCAACTGCAAAATATCCTTCTTTTGCTCCGAAAGTGCATGGTTTTTCCCATGAAATGCTATCCTGCACACAAAAGTATAAAAAGCATATCTCCAAACTAGAAAATGGGAAATACATGCAAAACAAAGTAAAATATGCATGAAAGAAATATAAAATGTAATGAGATGTAAGCGAAAACTACTCCTAAAATCCTATATGTTTTGCTCACATCAATTCCCCCAGACTTAAGTCTTTTCTTGTCCTCAAGCAAACCTTAGTGCCATGAAATTTTAAAAAGATATTGTTCCATACTTAGCATGTTAACTAGATTTATCAAGTGGTATTTACAATCAAAGCAAAATAGATATGTTCTAGAAATTCACTAAGTTAGCTCCTCGTGCTCGTGCTAAGCGAATCTTCTTAGGGAATACTTATTCCATGGTAAGTTAAGTCATCATCCTATAACTTTCCTAAGGTCTCCAGCTTTTAGGCACTGGCCAAAGCAAGTGTTGAAGGTAGGAAACTTCGCTTCCCACTTCAACTCGGTCGCTTGTTCATGGTGATCCCTTCTACGTCCCCGGATAAAAAAAAATTATCTTTGACAAGGAGGGATCACCCAAGCTACCATTTCATCATCGTGCTATTCGATTAGAGTAGTCACTTGAACAAACTTGTTATTCAAGCAACCATCCTCTATTCTACGATTAACCGCGGAATAGACGATGTACGGATCACTGGTTTTTGCGTTTGTATTCGGGGGTCCAAGTTAATTTAGCCACAAAACAAAACATACAACATGCATATAATTGAAAAACAATTATAGACATAATACAAAAGAATATAAACAAGTGTTATACCTCTCGATCTTCTATTGTATGTCCTTCCTCCTTTTGGACGTCGTGTGGGCGACGATCTTCCAAAAGTCGAAGCCTCCTAGATCACCAATCTTCCTTTCTTTGCTTGCTCCGAACAAAAGGAAGAATATGAAACAAAACTCTTCTCCTTCCTTTAACCGACCACCAAGCTCCAAGCTTGGTGCTTGCCACCGACCAAGGAGAAGAACAAGGAGATGTGAGTGCGGGCCAAGAGCTACAAGGAACAACCCTAGCCCTTGTTTCCACTAGCCAAGGGGAAGAAGAGGAATAGGTTGAGCGATGGCCAAGGTGGAGAGGAGAAGGAAGGGCGCCGGCAACACCTAAGGAGGAAGAAAACCTTCCTTAATTATGGCCACCCAAGACACCTCCAAAACCCTAGCCGCCCACTTCTTCCTTACCGCCCAAGCCAAGGAAGAAAAACCCTAACCTCTCTTATTCATCTCCACGCCCAAGCCTTAATCTCATATTTATAGAGTTAGGCTTAAGCCTCCTTCAATCTCCACCATCGGATCTAGGGATTTAGTCTCAACCGTTGGATCTAAAGATTTAATCTCCACCGTCGAATCTAAAGATTTAATCTCCACCGTCGGATCTAGAGTTTTATTTTCCATCATTGGATCTAGGCTCCATGAGGTTTTAATAGGCTACAATAGGGACCATGAGGAGGAGTTAGATCTTGGCCACCCAATGGATCAAGCCCACATAAAGTCCGATCCATTAATGATAATCCATTCCACTAGAGGATTATCATTGATCTACCTCACCAACCCCCATAAGTTAATATGGGCTCCATATATTATTTGTACATCTATCTCTCCGTGTTTAAGAACTCGAATGTCCGTCGATTAATTAATTTACTGACAATTAATTAATCAACATCTAACTCCATGAGTAGTACCACTCAACCTTATCATCATGTTAGACCAAGCCCACCTGCAGGGTTTACATGATGAACCTTATGAGCTCCTCAAGGGGACATCATCATCCTAATATATAGGACACAGTTTTCTCCTATAATCAATGGCACACCATATAAATAATATCATTTTCTAACTTACCGAGCCTATCGATTTACTCTATAAATCTCGCCCATTGGTAAATCAAAGAAATGAATACTAAGTATATGTGTTCGTTATTATATCAGGATTAAGAGTATGTACAACATAATATCTGAGATCCGATTCGATTATGTAGTCAGCAATAAATCGAATCACCTCTGAGTCGGTCCTGCTCAATACACACAAAGTGTACTAGTGTGATTCTATGGTCAAGACAAACCAATACCAAATCACACTACAATCATACCTATGGTTTGTCCAAAACCATCTCGGTTGTGAGCCTTTAGTTATACTTTACAAGGAACTGATAACATGATCTCCCGTGTGACACTACACACAATGTTATCTATGTTAGTAATATATGAGAGATGTCCTAAGACAATCGCCTTATGTATGAACCATTTATATGATAAATGAAGATTCACTATTTGAGTATACATGTTTTATGTATTTGATTGGATCTTAAACTCATTTACTGAATGTCCACGATACGATTCACAGCATGAGAGAATTTGTGATTGGATCACAACTAGTGAGTATCTCTACATGTGTAATTGTGATGTATCGGAATTATCCCTAGTCGATGAATTGATGAATCTGGACACCATCAATTCTGTTGAGACTAGCACGAGGTATACTCCTTGGTGTATCCAAGCAGCTGATTCTCACTGGCTGGAGACATAGTGATGTCCGGAGTTAATCGTGGATGCTAGTTATGGTAACTAGTTCATTGGAGTGACCAGTAGTAAGACTTCATATGGTTCTCTGCATATATAGATATGTCAATGAAGTTCTTACTGTGGCTTAAGTCGATGTTCCTTTGACTTGCGGTATTCAAGTCATCTTGATCATGGAGACTTATGCTTTGACATCTTAAGCAAACATCTCAGGAGATGTGGACCCGGATGATTGGGTATAAGTCGAAGTGATCGAAGGTGTTTGAATAGCCTATAAAGATTCACCACTCCTTGCGAGGAGATGTATACCCATGGCCTCTCGTCGGATTGTTACTAAAGTCTTTGGCCAAAGCATTACATGTTTAGAGTAAGGTACTCTTCGATACATGTGGAGTAACTAGAATCCGTAGGACGAGGAAATGATACTTGGGCTAGGTGTGACGTAGTCAGCCAAGTGGGGACTGACACAATAGACCATGTCCTGAACCAAGTGGGTATAAGATGAGTGAAGGGAATGGGGCACGATTCATTCGAGCTACTGAAGGGTTTCAGAAATAGTTCTGGATCAACCGTTGATCTTTTCGGTTAATTGGGGATCATGATGTACTACTAGGTGCCACTCATGATCGTTCTATAATTAATGGTTAATTATAGACGGCCAACATAAACCGAGAACCTATTTGGTCACACGCACAACGAGTGTAATCCAAAGGATTTAAAACGAGCTTGAGAATTGGATTCTCAGACCGAGAGAAACTAGGTTTGGTTGGACCAAACATAAAGCGAGCATGAAATCGTTTCAGTCGCAATGGAAGCGTGGATGGGCTGCGTCTTATGAAGACGTAATGGATGGACCAAAATGGTTTGGTTCTAATCCAATGGATAAGAATAAACCAAAGGGTTTGGTTTATTTTAAACGAATGAACCAAAAGTTGGTTCGGTTCGTTTTAACTTAAAATAAACCATCATGGTTTGGTTTATTTTAACTTATCCTAATGGAGCGGGTTAACGGGCTTTATGGATATGATCCATTAACCATTAAGAGAATTAGTTCTCTATAAAAGAGGGCTTAAGGGATTGTTAAACCCTAATCCAAAATCAAAACCCTAGCCTCCAAGGAGTTGCAGCCCAACTTTGGTTGTGCCGCCCAACCTCCTTGCCGCCCGGCTGATTGTCTTTGCCGTCTAGCTCCTTGCCGGCGACAAAGCTTCAGCCGGTGAACCTCCGGCGACCCTCCGGTGATCTCCTATAGGTTTGGCATCAAGGTGAGGCTTTTCTCTCCTTGTTTTGGCCGGTGCCTACTCCTCCACCAAGCTGTCCAGTTTTCTGGACAGCTTCTCCTCCTCTCGTCGGAGCGTCGTTTGGACGACGGTTAGTGCTCCGACAGCGGCTAACATACCGGGGATTTGATCTCGGGTAATCCTCTGAGGTGGAGGACGAAGGATTCGTCAAACGGTTGACGAATACCTCTCCGGAGAAGCGAGTTTTGAGAACTCGTTTTGGATCCGAATTTGGATTCGGATCGTGATCATCTCTCGATCACGTCGTCTTCAACACGAGGCTAGTAACCCGTACGAAGACGAAGCTCGTGACTTAGCGAAGTCATCCCGAGGAGCTCGGCGTGGATACGGATAGAGACGATTCTTACGAGGATCGTTCCGGTTGATGCCGTTCCCGCTACACGTCATACGGAAGGTATAACGTAGTTTAATTTCCTTTTATTGCAATTTTAATTTACGGTTATGTCTACACTTGTTGTAATAGCATGCGTGTGTTGTGTGTGTTGTAATAAATAGGAGTATTTATTATTTTTATTGCTTCCGCTGTGCTCATGTTTACGAAACATGATCGAACACACACACGCCGCGGTGCCGGAAACCCAACAATCTACAATGTAATGTATTAGATAATATGCATAACCATAAATATGCAAACAATGATCATGTGATTCTTATTTCAAAAATAAAGATATTCATATAAAAGATAGACTTTTCAGTATACATCCCAACAAGGGTCATTCCATAGATCTAACACAAAAGTCTCAAAGGGATGCTTAGTATTGAGAGAAATTGATAGTGTTTCCCTAGTAATCTAACTCGGTCTCAAAGGGGTACCTAACCATTTCCACCCACGACAACAATTTTTTTTTTAATTTTGATTTTTTTCGAATGGTCTTCCACAATCCGAGCATCTCCAGTAACTAAAATGTTAAACTTAGGGTCACCTATGGATTACAAAGTACTAGACTACTGAGATGAATCATAACAAGGTACGTACTAGACTCTCCCTTTCAGAATGTTTGTCAATTGTAGAGGAAATGTTGATCGCTAGAGAGGGGATGAATAGCGTCGTGCTCGTAAGTTAATGGAATTCATTCGCGCTTGTCTCTACAATTTTTGTTAGCGCAGTGGAAATAAAAATAAAGTAATAACGAAATAGACAAACACGCAAACACAACTATGTAACGTGGTTCGGAACCGAATGGTTCCTACTCCATGGGTTGGGCTCGTAAGAGCCCTAGCGATGCCAATCTCACACCACTATTAAATATACTAATACCTAAATTTTAATATTAGTTGTCATTTGATATAATTAAGTATATTTTTCCATAATAACAATTTTCTCCCAAGTGTGCCAAAAACTCAAAATGACACACTATGAATTTTAAACCTAAATTGTGCCAATTTAATTGATTTTTCATAATTCCAAAAATGTATTGGCACATCCTAAAATCTTTTAGGATCATAATGTCAAATCTATTTCTAAGATATCCATAACCTTGAAAATTACCTAAAGTGTCACCTTTACCATGGTTAGGTTAGCTACCCTTCCATTTAAAATTGGCACATCCTAAACCCATCTAATGTGAATCAATCACGCTCTTAGGAACCCAAAACCTATTTGAGCTCCTAGGGTTAATTAGGTATTCCTTAGGAATAACCTCCCTATATACCTTCATAATGACCCTTCTAGGCTTGTTAGCCTTGGTCATTTGGGTCTTACCTAGGTTGACTCTAGGGGTAACTCCCCTTGCAACCTTCTTAGTGGCTTCCCTAGGTTTCCTTGAAACCCTAGCCACTAAGCACATACCTTGGTCAACTCTAGGGATGACTTCCCTATTGACCTTGGTCTTCCTAGACCTAGTTTGAGTTCCATAATCGAATGGAACGTTGTGGTAGGTATTTTTGGGCTTAAGCTTTCCCTTAGATTGTTCTTGTTTTCTAGATCTTTGATTTTGACTTCTAGACCCTAGGCTTTGACCATTTGAATCTTTAATTTGATTTTGCATAATCCTAAGGGTCTTTTCTAATTTTTCAAGTCTTGACCTCAAGACTTGATTTTCAACCTCTAATTGCCCAATTTTAGAATTTTGATTTAATCCTTGGGCATGGTTCTTCCTAGGCATATGCCTAGTCCATTTGGGGTTAAAACCTAGGTGCTCTTGCACCTTTCTAATTGTCTCCCTAGGTAGAATTGGTCTAGAGTTATTTGACCTAGATTTGTCTTTAGATAAATTATTTTTAGGGACATTAGTCTCAAATTTCTCCTTATTTTCAAGGTGAATATTCTTAGCTCCTAGGCAAAAGTATTTGTTATTCCTAGCATGATTTTCACGAATAATTGCAAGATTACTTAAGTTATTTTTAGCATGCTTTTTGACATTAAAACTAGAAGAATGAGCATTATTGAAATGATATACCTTAGGGTTTGCCTTAGTGGCTCGCCCTACTTGTGATGCTCCCCTTTGCCCCTTCTTCTCCCCCTTCGGGCATTTACTCCGATAGTGTCTCGGTTGTTGGCATTTGAAGCAAATCACTTGCTCCTTGATTTTCATGGTGGGAACACCGGCATCCTTTGACTTTTCTTGACTTTTAGGTGTCGGAGGAGCTTTCCTTACTCTCTTTGAGCACTTGCTTTTATAGTGCCCGGATTCCCTACACTCAAAGTAAATTATATGATTTTTGTTTAAGCCTAAATTGCTTGAGTTACCTAGGGTATTTGTGGTGGTTGGAGTGGATTCTTCATCTCTCCCGGAGGTGGATGGCTCCTCTTGAGGTTGCTCCGGTGTGGATGGTCTCTCCTCCCCCTCAATCCATGAACTGGAGGCTTCTTCCACCTTTTCTTCTTCTTCCACCGATTCGGAGGTTGACTCTCTATCAACTTCTAAGTCCTCACTCGCTTGTGAGGATGAGGATTCATCATCGGCCTCCTCTTCTTGAGCCGGTGATGGGTCTTCATGGAGCTTGGCCAATTCCCTCCAAAGCTCGTTGGCATCCATGCAATCACCTAGGCTACACAAGAAATCATTAAAAATTAAATCAAAAATAAATTTGATTACCTTCTTGTTTTTCTCGAATTGTTGGAGTTGCTTCTCACTTCATCTCTTCTTTTTGAGGAAGCCACCTTTTGGTCCTCTTGGATATTCAAATTCTTTCATTAAGATGGACCACTCCTCAAAATCTTTCATCATGACAAAATCTTCAATTCTTCTCTTCCAAGAATTGAAACCTTCTCGTCCATATAGGGTGTAAGGCACCGGTATGTTGATGTCCCAACCTAGTTGTTCTTCCAATTCCATCTTCACCCTCTAGTGTCTTTATCTTTGCTCTCGGCGGTTAGTTCGTAGAAGAGCCCCAGGCTCTGATACCAATTGTAGAGGAAATGTTGACCGCTAGAGGGGGGGGGGGTGAATAGCGTCATGCTCGTAAGCTAATGGAATTCGTTCGCGCTTGTCTCTACAATCTTCGTTAGCGCAACGAAAATAGAAATAAAGCAATAATGCAATAGACAAACACGCAAACACAACTATGTAACGTGGTTCGGAACCGAATGGTTCCTACTCCACGGATTGGGCTCGTAAGAGCCTTAGAGATGCCAATCACACACCACTACTAAATAAACTCCTTCTCGACACAAGTCGGAGGCGGAGAAACCTCGTACAAACAATCTTACAATAGTAAGAAACAAATACAAGCAATTACAATAATGAAATACAATGCAAGTAAAGAAAACTACTTTACAATTGCTCTTTTGAATGCTTGATCTTTGGTTGCTTGAAATGCACTTGGAGACCCTGATTTGCAGCAACATGTTGGGTTTCCAGCACCGCGGCGAGTGTGTGTTTGAACATGTGTGCAGCGGAAGAAATAAAAAGCAATAAATCTAATTTATTACATCACACACACCACATGCATGCATAGTAAAACATGTGTAGACATAACCATAGTTTCAAATTTTGCAATAAAAGGAAATTATTCTACGTATACCTGACGTATCACGTGTAGTGGGAAAGACATCAACCACAGGGACTCTCGCTAGAATCGCCTATATTCGTATCCACACCGAGTATCGTCGGGATGACTTCACAAAGCCACGAGCCTCGTCTTCGTACGAGTCACTAGCTTCGTGTCGAAGACAATGTGATCGAGAGAAGATCACAATCCGAATCAAAATTCGGATTCAAAAATGAGTCCGCAAAACTCGCTTCTCCGGAGAGGCATTCGTCAATGGTTTGACGAATCCTTCATCCTCCACCTATGAGGATTACCGGAGATCGAATTCTTGGTAAGGTAGCCACTGTCAGAGCTCCAAACACCGTCCAAACGACTCTCCGACACGAAGGAAATAAGCTGTCCAGAAAACTGGACAGCTTTGGTGGAAAACTTGTGTCGGCCAAATAAGGAAAGCTAGGTGCTCACCTTGTCGCGGGAGCCAAGGAAGATCACCAGAGGGTCGCCGAAGGATCGCTGGCAGGGTGGAACAAGGGCTAGGCCGCAACAAAGGTTGGCCGGCGGCACCATGAGAAGAGAGGGAGGGGCAGCAACAAAATTAGGGTTAGGTCTACACAAAACCCTTAAGACCTATTTTTATAGAGAACAAATTCTCCTAACGGTTATTGGTTCATAACAAAAAACCCATTAACCCGCTCCATTAACTTTAAGTTAAAATAAACCAAACCGCGTTGGTCTATTTTAAGTTAAAACGAACCGAATCAACTTTGGTTCATTCGTTTAAAACAAACCAAACCCCTTTAGTTTATCCTTCACCATTGGATTAGAACCAAACCAATTTGGTTCATCCATCATGTCTTCATAAGACACGACCCATCCACGCTTCCATTGCGACTGAAACGATTTTATGCACGATCCTTGTTGGGTCCAACAAAACCTAGTTTCTCTTGGTTTGAGAATCTCATTCTCAAGCTCATTTTAAATCCTTCAGATTACACTCGTTGTGCGTGTGACCAAATAGATTCTCGGTTTATGTTGGCTGTCTATAATTAACCATTAATTATAGAATGATCATGAGTGACACCTAGTAGTACAATATGATCCCTAATTAACCGAAAAGATCAACGGTTGATCCAGAACTATTTCTGAAACCCTTTAGCAGCTACAATGAATCGTGCCCCATTCCTTTCACTCATCTTATACCCACTTGGTTCATGACATGGTTTATAGTGTCAGTCCTCACTAGGTTGACAATGTCACACCTAGCCCAAGTATCAATTTCTCGTCCTACGGATTCTAATTACTGCACATGTATCCAAGAGTACCTTACTCTAAATATATAATGCTTTGGCCAAAGACTTTAGTAACAATCCGACGAGAGGCCATTGGTATACATCTCCTCGCAAGGAGTGGTAAATCCTTTATAGGCTATTCAAACACCTTCGATTACTTCGACTTATACCCAATCATCTCGGGTCCACATCTCCTCAGATATACTTGCTTAAGATGTCAAAGCATAAGTCTTCATGATCAAGATGACTTGAATACCGCAAGTCAAAGGAACATCACACTTAAGCTGCAGTAAGAACTTCATTGACATATCTATATATGCAGAGAACCATATAAAGTCTTACGGCTGGTCACTCCAATGAACTAGTTACCATAACTAACATCCACGATTAACTCCAGACATCAGAATGTCTCCAGCCAGTGAGAATCAGCTGCTTGGATACACCAAGGAGTATACCTCATGCTAGTCTCGACAGAATTGATGGTGTCCAAATCCATCAATTCATCGACTAGGGATAATTCTGATACATCACAATTACACATGTACAGATACTCACTAGTTGTGATCCAATCACAAATTCTCTCATGCTATGAATCGTATCGTGGACATTCAGTAAATGAGTTTAACATCTAATCAAATACATGAAAACATGTATACTAAAATAGTGAATCTTCATTTATCATATAAATGGTTCAAATATAAGGCGATTGCCTTAGGACACCTCTTATATATTACTAACAAACTCCCACTTGACCTAATGTCAATCGCTACGGTATCTAATACCATAAGCTCTAACATGACCCTCAAACTTACTTTGAGGTAATGCCTTAGTCAAAGGATCTGCTAAGTTCCTTTCAGTGGGGATTTTCTCGATTTGTATTTCCTTCCCACTAATGATCTCTCTGATCAAATGATAGCGGCGAAGCACATGTTTGGATCATTGATGAGACCTTGACTCTTTCGCCTGTGCAATTTCTCCATTGTTGTCGCAGTAGATCGATATTGCTTCAACAATGGCTGGAACCACACCAAGTTCATAAATGAACTTCTTGATCCAAACTGTTTCCTTTGCTGCTTCCGAAGCTGCAATGTATTCTGCCTCAGTGGTAGAATCCGCTACAGTGTCTTGTTTGGAACTTTTCCAACTCACTGCACCCCTATTCAAGGTGAACACATATCCAGACTGAGACATGGAATCATCCTTGTCTGTCTGGAAGCTGGCATCCGTATACCCGCGTATCACCATGTCCCCTTCTCCATATATTAGGAACACATCCTTAGTTCTTCTTAAGTACTTAAGGATCGTCTTAACAGTCGCCCAATGATCCATTCCTGGATCAGACTGGTATCTGCTCATGACACTCAGAGCATACGATACATCGGGCCTCGTACATAACATAGCATACATGATAGATCCTATTGCGGATGCATAGGGAATCTTACTCATGCAAATCCTCTCGTCTTCTGTGCGTGGACACAGACTTCGAAAGGTGTATCCCATGCCTGATGGGTAGGAAACCTTTTTTGGATTCCGACATGCTAAACCATTTTAGCACTCGGTCTATATATGTAGACTGCGAAAGACCAAGCAACCGTTTTGATCTATCTCTATAGATCTTAATCCCGAGGATTTAGGTTGCTTCTCCCAGGTCTTTCATGGAGAATGTTTTGGACAACCAAATCTTAACCGACTGTAAGATAGAAATATCGTTTCCTATAAGTCATATGTCATCGACATACAATACTAGGAACACGACTGCACTCCCACTAACCCTCTTGTACACACAAGGTTCGTTCGGATTTTGTGAGAAATCATACTTTTTGATTGTCTTATCAAAACGGATATTCCAGCTCCTGGATGCTTGCTTCAGTCCATATATGGACCATTGCAATTTGCATACCTTGGTTTTATCAACCGATGTGAAACCCTCAGGTTGTATCATATATACATCCTTGAGTAGGTTTCCATTAAGGAAAGCTATTTTCACATCCATTTTGTCATATCTCATAATCATAATGAGTCGCTATGGCCAGGAGCATCCGAATGGATTTAAGCATAGCAACAGGCGAATAGGTTTCATCATAACTAACACTTTGCTTTTGACGATATTCTTTCACCACAAATCTAACCTTATAGGTAATCACATTACCATCCATGTCGGTTTTCTTCTTGAAAACCCACTTGTACCCTATAGGCTTTATGCCTTCAGGTGGGTCAACCAAGTTCCAAACTTGGTTTCATACATAGAATCCATTTCTGACTTCATGGCGTCAAGCCACTTATCCATTTCTGAACTTTTCAAAACTTCTTCTTAACTGGTAGGCTCTTCATCATCAATGAGTAACACGTCGTTCGATTCACTTACGAGAAATCCATATCTCTGAGGAATATTGCGTGTTCTACCAGATCTATGAAGATGTGGTGTCTCAATAGGTCCAGCCGATGGCTCATCACTATGAGTTATCGACTGTGGTGCTTCACCAGGTATCTCATCAATGTCTATTTGAGTCTCTCGAGCCTCCTCAATCTCAACGACACTCCCACTATTTTCTTATAAGAGAAACTCTTTCTCTAGAAACACAGCATGCCTTGAAACAAACACCTTTTATTCCACAGGATGATAGAATTGGTAATCCCTTGTTTCCTTAGGGTATCTAATAAATAGACATTTATCAGACTTAGCATCCAATTTGTCTGATACAGTCCGCTTCACATAAGCAGGACAACCCCATATTTTCAAGTAAGATACATTAGGTTGCTTACTATTCCATATCTCATATGGAGTAGTAGAGATTACCTTGGTTGGCATTCTGTTTAACAAGTAAACATCTGTTTGAAGTGCATAGCCCCTAAAGGACTTGGGAAGATTCGCATGATTCATCATTGACCTGACCATGTCCAACAAGGTCCGGTTACGCCTCTCAGATACACCATTATACTGCGGTGTATATGGCAGAGTCCATTGAGACAATATACCATTGTCTCTTAGATAATCTAGAAACTCTTGACTTAAGTATTCACCACCTCGATCCGATTGAAGTAATTTAATACTCTTGTCATGTTGTTTCTCTACTTCATTTCTAAATTCTTTGAACCTTTCAAAGGCTTTAGACTTATGTTTCATCAAGAACACATACCCAAACCGCGAGTGATCATCGGTGAAGGTAATGAAGTAGCTATAACCTCCTAAGGCTTGAGTTGACATAGGTCCACATACATCAGTATGTATTAGACCAAGCAACTCACCCACCGATTCACCTTTTCCAGTAAAAGGTAACTTGGTCATCTTGCCTTTTAAGCATGATTCGCATGTATCGTATGAATCTAATTCAAACGATTCCAGAATTTCACATCGGTGTAATTCGTACATGCGTTTCTTGCTCGCATGGCCAAGATGACAATGCCACTTGTAGGAGTCTAATTGATTATATTTTCGAGCACGCTTGTTGCTCGCTTCGATATTGAAAATGTCACTGGATACGTCCAACGTATAAATACCATTGCTTAAAGTTCCAGTCCCATAAAGAACGCCATTCAAAGTTATGTAACAACAATTGTTACTAAATGTTAAATGGTACCCATTTCTATTTAAACAAGAAATAGAAATTATGTTCTTTATCAACGAAGGAACATAAAAGCAATTGTCCAGTTCTAAGACAAGTCCTATAGGGAGTTTCAATAAATACGTTCCGATGGCGAGTGCAACAACCTTTGCTCCATTCCCAACACGTAAATTTGACTCTCCCTTGACGAGTCTTCTTCTATTTCTTAGCCCATGTATGTCATTACATATATGTGAGCCACACCAATATCCAATACCCAAGTGTCTGATGAAATAGAATGACAATCAATAACGAAGATATCTGAAGAAGATGGGGCATCTGATGCCTTATTCTTCTTTACGGACTCAAGATAAATCTTGCAGTTTTTTCGCCAATGGCCCTCCTTGCCATAATGATGGAAAGTTCCCTTTTGAGCTGGTTCTGCCTTTTTAGCCTTTTTCTTCTTCCCCTTCTGATGTTCCTTTGACTCCCTCTTAGAACTTTCTTCGAGGAATCAACTAACAACATCATCCCCTGCTCACGCTTCTTAGAAGGCTCCACAATCTTCAGCATACATGATATATCGGGCCTCGTACATAACATAGCATACATGATAGATCCTATTGCGGATGCATAGAGAATCTTACTCATGCAAATCCTCTTGTCTTCTGTGCGCGGACACAGACTTCGAAAGGTGTATCCCATGCCTGATGGGTAGGAAACCTTTCTTGGATTCTGACATGCTAAACCTCTTTAGCACTCGGTCTATATATGTAGATTGCGAATGACCAAGCAACCGTTTTGATCTATCTCTATAGATCTTAATCCCGAGGATTTATGTTGCTTCTCCCAGGTCTTTCATGGAGAATGTTTTGGACAACCAAATCTTAACCGACTGTAAGACAGAAACAACGTTTCCTATAAGTAATATGTCATCGACATACAAAACTAGGAACACGACTGCACTCCCACTAACCTTCTTGTACACACAAGGTTCGTTCGGATTTTGTGAGAAATCAAACTTTTTGATTCTCTCATCAAAATGGATATTCCAGCTCCTGGATGCTTGCTTCAGTCCATATATGGACCATTGCAATTTGCATACCTTGGTTTTATCAACCGATGTGAACCCTCAGGCTGTATCATATATACATCCTTGAGTAGGTTTCCATTAAGGAATGTTGTTTTCACATCCATCTTCCATATCTCATAATCATAATGAGCCGCTATGGCCAGGATAATCCGAATGGATTTAAGCATAGCAACAGGCGAATAGGTTTCGTCATAACCAACACCTTGCTTTTGACGATATCCTTTTGCCACAAATCTAGCCTTATAGGTAATCACATTATCATCCATGTAAGTTTTCTTCTTGAAAACTCACTTGCACCCTATAGGCTTTATGCCTTCAGGTGGGTCAACCAAGTTCCAAACTTGATTTCATACATGGAATCCATTTTTGACTTCATGGTGTCAAGCCACTTATCCATTTCTAAACTTTTCAGAACTTCTTCTTAATTGGTAGGCTCCTCATCATCAATGAGTAACACGTCATTCGATTCACTTACGAGAAATCCATATCTCTTAGGAATATTGCGTGTTCTACCAGATCTATGAAGATGTGGTGTCTCAATAGGTCCAACCAATGGCTCATCACTATGAGTTATCGGCTGTGGTTCTTCACCAGGTATCTCATCAATGTCTATTTGAGTCTCTTGAGCCTCCTCAATCTCAACGACACTCCCACTATTTTCTTACAAGAGAAACTCTTTCTCTAGAAACACAACATGCCTTGAAACAAACACCTTTTATTCCACAGGATGATAGAATTGGTAACCCCTTGTTTCCTTAGGGTATCCAATAAATAGACATTTATCAGACTTAGCATCCAATTTGTCTGATACAGTCCGCTTCACATAAGCAGGACAACCCCATATCTTCAAGTAAGATACATGAGGTTTCTTACTATTCCATATCTCATATGGAGTAGTAGAGACTACCTTGGTTGACATTCTGTTTAACAAGTAAATAGCTGTTTGAAGTGCATAGCCCCAAAAGGACTTGGGAAGATTCGCATGATTCATCATTGACCTGACCATGTCCAACAAGGTTTGATTACGCCTCTCAGATACACCATTATGCTGCGATGTATATGGCGGAGTCCATTGAGACAATATACCATTGTCTCTTAGATAATCTAGAAACTCTTGACTTAAGTATTCACCACCTCGATCCGATCGAAGTATTTTAATACTCTTGTCATGTTGTTTCTCTACTTCATTTCTGAATTCTTTGAACCTTTCAAAGGCTTCAGACATATATTTCATCAAGAACACATACCCAAACCGTGAGTGATCATCGGTGAAGGTAATGAAGTAGCTATAACCTCCTAAGGCTTGAGTTGACATAGATCCACATACATCAGTATGTATTAGACCAAGCAACTAACCCACCGGTTCACCTTTTCCAGTAAAAGGTAACTTGGTGATCTTGCCTTTTAAGCATGATTCGCATGTATCGTATGAATCTAATTCAAACGATTCCAGAATTTCACATCGGTGTAATTCGTACATGCGTTTCTTGCTCGCATGGCCAAGATGACAATGCCACTTGTAGGAGTCTAATTGATTATATTTTCGAGCACGCTTGTTGCTCGCTTCGATATTGAAAATGTCACTAGATACGTCCAACGTATAAATACCATTGCTTAAAGTTCCAGTCCCATAAAGAACGCCATTCAAAGTTATGTAACAACAATTGTTACTAAATGTTAAATGGTACCCATTTCTATTTAAACAAGAAATAGAAATGATGTTCTTTATCAACGAAGGAACATAAAAGCAATTGTCCAGTTCTAAGACAAGTCCTATAGGGAGTTTCAATAAATACGTTCCGATGGCGAGTGCAACAACCTTTGCTCCATTCCCAACACGTAAATTTGACTCTCCCTTGACGAGTCTTCTTCTATTTCTTAGCCCATGTATGTCATTACATATATGTGAGCCACACCAATATCCAATACCCAAGTGTCTGATGAAATAGAATGACAATCAATAACGAAGATATCTGAAGAAGATGGGGCATCTGATGCCTTATTCTTCTTTACGGACTCAAGATAAATCTTGCAGTTTTTTCGCCAATGGCCCTCCTTGCCATAATGATGTCAAGTTCTCTTTTGAGCTGGTTCTGCCTTTTTAGCCTTTTTCTTCTTCCCCTTCTGATGTTCCTTTGACTCCCTCTTAGAATCTTTCTTCGAGGAATCAACTAACAGAATCGTCCCCTGCTCACTCTTCTTAGAAGGCTCCACAATCATCAGCATGTTGAGCAGTATCACAGATGAACCTTCTTGCATCTCAGAGGTGAAGAGGAGCTTGGAGACTTCGAACCTTTCGAATCTCACTTGCTCATCAAACAACTCATAAAGATGAAGGACTATGGTATGAGCTCCATATGCTCATGCTGCTTCCGCATCTTGGGTACCATCGCGGCTAGCATGATGCAACTCACTTACTCAGAATCACTCATAGGTTTCTGATGGGTCAACAATTGGTCCGGTGTTGCATCATAACTAGGACAGGCAGGAAGAGACGCTTCGAGGATATACTCAAGCTTTTCCACCTTGAGAACAATTCTCAAGTTTCTAAGCTAGTCCAAGAAGTTCGGCCCAGTCAATTTATTCGAATTCAAAATAGAGCGCAAATTCAAAGACATCATAATCAAGCGATTAACCTAGAAATACAAAACGAGCATATATGAGAAAGATGATTTAAAATGCATCCACATACATTTACAAAATCCCATTCATTTTTCAAATTCAAAAACCCTCAAAATCAATTCAGGAGATCGTAGGTCCATCTCCGAATGGGCTGATATCCAACATAGATATGAGTAACCTTGGAGAGAGTCCAACAAGTCATTCATAGCTACGATAGTAGGTATCAAATATACCGATTGCATATCACATATATGCAACTATCACAATGTGCTATCAACTAATTGAATGTTCACACATACATTGGGTTGTTAACTCATTAACAAGTATGCATCATATGCATAGCACCCAACTTCACCTCCCTTCACATCGACCTTAGAGAGAGTCCAACAAGCCGATGCTCCAGGTTAAAGCCAACCCATTAATCGAGAAATAGTTTTAATATGGTTAGAGCACATTCAACCAATTAGCCCGGCTTGGAGAGAGTCCAACAAACAAAACTAACGATTGACCTCTGACTCTTACCATATTAGTATTAAACTATTTCATGGTTTGAACATGTTCAGGTTCGAGCCGGGCTTAGAGAGAGTTCAACAACCCAAATAGGAAACAGAACTCTAGTTCTAACCATATTAATGGAAGGTGTAGGCTTTAATATTGTGTTAGGATTTTTATGTCTCATCCTCTTTGCATGCAAATAACTATTATCTACATGACATGACATACATCTACATGTCATGACACGCATGACATAATGATATGCATCTAATGCAATTACATGGCATACAATTATGACATGTACAAAATTTCCTTATATGTCATAACTATTTATGGAAATAAAATATGTTTAATATTTGATTCTCAAAATCAAATCATGATTAAATTAGGAAACAAATTTCCAAATCTAATCACATATTTTATTTAAGGAAGGTCTCAATTAAGGAAAGTCAATTTTTAATTTAGGAAACAAATTTCCTAAATTGTCAAAACTATTTATGGAAATAAAATATATTTTAGATTTGATTTCCCAAATCAAATCATGATTAAATTAGGAAACAAATTTCCAAATATAATCAAAAATTTTATTTATGGAAAATGTTAATTTTCATAAATGCTTCTAACTTTCCAAAAGTAGAAGATTTCCATAAATACTTCTAGACTTTCCAAAATTAAAAAGTTTCCATAAATACTTCTAACTTTCCAAAAGTAGAAAATTTCCATAAATACAATTACGACTATCGCAAAATAATTTTATGATTATGTCGAAACACATCTTGGGCTCCAATACCACTGTTGGGTTTCCAGCACCGCGGCGAGTGTGTGTTCGAACATGTTTCGTAAACATATGCACAGTGGAAGAAATAAAAAGCAATAAATCTAATTTTTGACATCACACACACCACACGCATGCATAGTACAACATGTGTAGACATAACCGTAGTTTCAAATTTTGTAATAAAAGGAAATTATTCTACGTATACCTGATGTATCACATGTAGCGGGAAAGACATCAACCGGAGCGACTCTCGCTAGAATTGCCTCTATCCTATCCATGCCGAGTATCGTCGCGATGACTTCATAAAGCCATGAGCCTCGTCTACGTATGAGTCAGTAGCCTCGTGTCGAAGACGATGTGATCGAGAGAAGATCACAATCTGAATCAATATTCGAATTCAAAAATGAGTCCCCAAAACTCGCTTCTCCGGAGAGATATTAGTCAACCATTTGACGAAACCTTCGTCCTCCACCTATGAGGATTACCGGAGATCGAATCCCCAGTAAGGTAACTTCCGTCGGAGCTCCAAATGCCGTCCAAATGACTCTCCGACACGAAGGAAACAAGCTGTCCAGAAAACTGGATAGCTTTGGTGGAGAACTTGCGCCGGCCAAATATGGAAAGCTAGGTGCTCACCTTGTCGCCGGAGCCAAGGAAGATCATCGAAGGGTCGCCGGCAGGAGCTTGGACGTCGGCAACAACTTGGACAGTGGTACAAGGGATGGGCGCCAACAAAGGTTGGGCGGCAACCTTGTTGGGCGGCTACACCATGAGAAGAGAGGGTGGGGCAGCAACAAAATTAGGGTTAGGTCTTCACAAAACCCTTAAGCCCTATTTTTATAGAGAACAAATTCTCCTAACGATTATTGGTTCATAACCAAAAACCCGTTAACCTGCTCTATTAACTTTAAGTTAAAATAAACCAAACCGTATTGGTCTATTTTAAGTTAAAACGAACATAACCAACTTTGGTTCATTCGTTTAAAACAAACCAAACCCCTTTGGTTTATCCTTCACCATTGGATTAGAACCAAACCAATTTGGTTCATCCATCATGTCTTCATAAGAAATGACCCATCCACGCTTCCATTGTGACTGAAACTATTTCATGCTCGATTCTTGTTTGGTCCAACAAAACCTAGTTTCTCTCAGTCTGAGAATCTCATTCTCAAGCTCATTTTAAATCCTTCGGATTACGCTCATTGTGCGTGTGACCAAATAGGTTATCGGTTTATGTTGGTCGTCTATAATTAATCATTAATTATAGAACGATCATGAGTGACACCTAGTAATACATCATGATCCCCAATTAACCGAAAAGATCAACGGTTGATCCAGAACTATTTCTGAAACCCTTCAGCAACTACAATGAATCGTGCCCCATTCCTTTCACTCATCTTATACCCACTTGGTTCAAGACATGGTCTATAGTGTCAGTCCTCACTAGGTTGACAACGTCACACCTCGCCCAAGTATCATTTCCTCGTCCTACGGATTCTAGTTACTGCACATGTATCCAAGAGTAGCTTACTCTAAACATGTAATACTTTGGCCAAAGACTTTAGTAATAATCCGACGAGAGGCCATGGGTATACATCTCCTCGCAAGGAGTGGTGAATCCTTTATAGACTATTCAAACACCTTCATTCACTTCGACTTATACCCAATCATCCCGGGTCCACATCTCCTCAGAGATGCTTGCTTAAGATGTCAAAGCATAAGTCTTCATGATCAAGATGACTTGAATACTACAAGAACATCGCACTTAAGCTGTAGTAAGAACTTCATTGACATATCTATATATGCAAAAAACCATATGAAGTCTTATGGTTGGTCACTCCAGTGAACTAGTTACCATAACTAGCATCCACGATTAACTCTGGACATCACAATGTCTCCAGCCAGTGAGAATCAACTGCTTGGATACACCAAGGAGTATACCTCATGCTAGTCTCGACAGAATTGATGGTGTCCAAATCCATCAATTCAACGACTAGAGATAATTTCGATACATCACAATTACACATGTAGAGATACTCACTAGTCGTGATCCAATCACAAATTCTCTCATGCTGTGAATCGTATCATGGACATTCAGTAAATGAGTTTAAGATCTAATTAAATACATAAAAACATGTATACTGAAATAGTGAATCTTCATTTATCATATAAATGGTTCAAACATAAGGCGATTGCCTTAGGACTTCTCTCATATATTACTAACACAACAAATCACCCCAAAAAGCCCTCAAGAAACGCTGATGATTTCCTCCTCCACGAGTTCCCTTTAAAGCTGCTGCCTGGGTAGGAAATCGCCGATCAGTCGACTGGTCGGGACCATCAGTCGACTGATGACACTGTTGCTGTGAGACAATAGTGTAATCCACTCTAGAAAAATCCAACGGATAGGACATCAGTCGACTGATAGAGCCTTCACTCGATTGCTAACCCCAGCAGTCGAGTCAGACTCCATTCTATGTCCAAATTCTTGATCACCAATCGACTGATCACATGATCAGTCGACTGCTCGAGCCATCAGTCGACTATCCACCTCTGGCAGTCGACTGCTGGGATACTTCCTGCAATCAAATCCTAGTTGACTCACACCAGTCGATTACCATAAGACACCAGTCGACTGGCACACCTCAAACATGAGGTTTTAACCCAAGTATGGTGCTCCCATACATGCTAGACCACCCTTAGCCTAGACCTAAGCCTTCTAGCCACCTCCGTCAGCCTCGCACCTCTCGGATCCCTCCAAGTCATCCATGACTTGTTCATCCATTACGCTAGCCTTCAGGTGCTTCCATCGGCTATATCATGCTAACTGTGTCTACACCGCCAAGGCACATTGGACTTATGGTGCCAAGACTCTGCTTGGACTTTAATCCGCCAACCATTGGACTTATGCTGCCAAGACTCTTGATTGGACTTTACGCCGCCAATATCAAACCCCTTGGACTTCTCAAATGCCAAGACTCAAGCTTGTACTTTTCCTTGCCAACCCATGTTGGACTTTCCATGCCAAGACCCATGCTTGGACTTTTCCTTGCCAAGACCCATGCTTGGACTTTACATGACAAGTACTCAAGACTTGGACTTTCCATGACATGGCCAACTCCAGTCAACCATCAAAATCCCCTCAAGTTAAACTCGAGTCCAGTCAATCATGACCAGGGTTGATTACTTCAACAACTCCCAAAAATATTATCAGACATCAATGTCAAACTTCCATGTCAAACATCAAAATATCACTCGAGTCAAACTCGAGTCTGGTCAATCGTGAACTGGGCCGATTGCACCAACAATCTCCCCCTTTTTGATGTTTGACAAAAACACATACATTGAGTTAGAACACTGACTCAAATCTTCTTACCAATTATCCCAAATTGGTAATCCCAATCATTCTCCCCAATTCTCCGAATTGACAATTGATAACATCAATTGATAACACTCTCCAAAACATTCTCCCCCTTTTTGACTAACATCAAAAAAGTTATCTCTCCAAGGAGGTCAATGTCTCATGTCCCAATGAGATCTTACAATCTCCCCCTTGGTTTAACAATACCTAGGATGCCTACCATCTTCCTAGAGATAAGTCTCATATCACTTAAGAGAGACAATCCTATATACTCTCCCAATTCCCAAATTGGGTATCTCCTAATTCCATTTTTCCCCCTCATGAGGAAAAATATCATCCATCATCCCATGATAGATACCTCCCCTTAAAGGCTTGCTCCCCCTTGACCATTGCACCAACAATATCCTTGGGAAGTCCCTAAGCTAATAGGAACTCTAAACCATAAAAAATAATCTTCAAAGTTCAAACATGAACTCTCCACACCTTAAATTTGATACATCATCCTAACACCTCTCCTAATCCATATCCAATGGATTTTCACCCTTCATAATGCTTCCTAAAGCATATCCTAGGGTTAGGAGTGGTTAGGGGACTTTACCATGGCTGAAAATGGGCTAAACAATCTTGTTTTTCCTGAAATCAGCCTGGCAGTCGACTCTATCAGAGATCAGTCGACTGCCATGTCCATCAGTCGACTGCCACTAAGGGCAGTCGATTGATAATTGAAAATCTCGATTTTCAATAATCAGAAATGAGATTTAAAAATTTATAAATAATTATACGTATATCGAAAAATCATGAAAATTCATACGTATAATACTTATGATCAATAAAATGGGTGAAAAATGATAGAAAACTATTTTACCCATAAAATATCGAAATTGATACAAAATTCAAAAGTGAAGAAAAACTTCAATGTTTTAGCTCACTTTGCATCAACTTCATCAATGGTGATTGCTATCAAAAGAAAGACTTCACCAAGGTTTTCTAAAAGGATTTTAAAATGTTTTTAAAACCTTATTTTGGATCATATTCCTTGGGCTCAATGTACATGACTTGTACACAAGCTTTCCCAATGATCCACAATTAAGATAAGATGAGTTTTAGTTCATCTAGATGCAAAAACTATGCACCTTGAACTTAGCTCATATTCTAGCATCTCACATGTATCTAGGGTGTATAAATACACATACATGTCAATGTGATGTGAGATGTGAAGGTTTTGCGGAACCGAAGCTCTGATACCACTTGAAGGGAGGAAACTTCGCTTCCCACTTCAACTCGGTCGCTTGTTCATGGCAATGCCATCTACGTCCCCAGATAAAAAAAATTTATCCTTGACAAAGATGGATTACCCAAGCAACCATTCCATCATCGTGCTATTCGATTAGAGTGGTTACTTGAACAAACTTGTTGTTCAAGTAACCCACCTCTATTCTTCGATTAGCCACGGAATAGACGATGTACGGATCTCCGATTTTTGTGTTTGTATTCGTGGTCAAAATAAATTTGCCACATACAAAATATACAACATGCATACAATAAGAAAAGATTCATAAACAAGAATTATATCTCTTGTTATACCTCTTGATCTTCTATTGTATGTCCTTCCTCCTTTTGGATGTCGTGTGGGGGACGATCTTCCAAAAGTCGAAGCCTCCTAGATCATGAATCTTCCTTTCCTTGTTCGCTCTAAACAAAGGAAGATAATAAAATGAAACTCTTCTCCTACCTAGAACCGATCACCAAGCTCCAAGCTTGATCCTTGCCGCCAGCCAAGGAGAAAAATAAGGAGTATAGGCGCCGGCCAAAAGCTCCAAGGGAAGAGACCCTAGCTCTTGCCGTCGGCCAAGGATAAGAGGAAGAGGATTGGGACATCGACCAAGGATAAGAGGAAGAGGATTGGGACGCCGACCAAGGATGAGAGAAAGAAGAGGGGCGCCGGCCAAAATCCTAGGAAGATGGGAGAGTCTTCTTGCCCAAGGCTTCTCCAAACCCTAGCCGCCCAATGCTTCTCCAAACCCTAGCCGCCCAAAACCTTAATCTCCCAAGATGTGTTCCATGCCCAAGCCTTGGCCATCCTTTTATAGAGCTAGGCTTAAGCCTCCTTTTAATCTCCACTATCGGATCTAGGGATTTAATCTCAACCGTCGAATCTAGGGATTTAATATCAACCGTCGGATTTAGAGATTTAATCTCCACCGTTGGATCTAGAGATTTAATCTCCACCGTCAGATCTAGAGTTTCATTTTTCATCATCGGATCTAGGCTCCATGAGAGTTTTAATAGGCTACAATAGGGACCATGAGGAGGAGTTGGATCTTGGCCACCCAATGGATCAAGCCCACATAAAGTCCGATCCATTAATGATAATCTATTCCACTAGAGGATTATCATTTATCTACCTCACCAATCCCATAAATAAATATGGGCTACATATATTATTTATACAAATGTCTCCCCATGTTTAAGATCTCGAATGTCTATCAATTAATTAATTTACTAACAAATAATTAATCGACATCTAACTCCATGAGTAGTACCACTCAACCGTATCATCATGGCGGACCAAGTCCAGCTGCAGGATTTACATGATGAACCTTAAGAGCTCCTCAAGGGGACATCATCATCCTAATATATAGGACACAGTTTCCTCCAATAATCAACGACACACCATATAAATAATATCATTTCCCAACTTACCGAGCCTATCAATTTACTCTATAAATCTCGCCCATTGGTAAATCAAAGAAATAAATACTAAGTATATGTGCCTGTTATTATATCGGGATTAAGAGCATGTACACCATAATATCCGAGGTCCGATTCAATTATGTAGTCAGCAATAAATCGAATCACCTCTAAGTCGGTCCTGCTCAATACACACAAAGTGTACTAGTGTAATTCTATAGTCAAGACAAACAAACACCAAATTACACTACAACCATTCCAATGGTTTATCCATAACCATCTCTGTTGTGAGCCTTTACTTATACTTCACAAGGAACTGATAACATGATCTCCCGTGTGACACTACATACCGTGTTATCTACAATGTAATGTATTAGACAATATGCATTACCATAAATATGCAAACAATGATCATGTGATTCTTATTTCAAAAATAAAGATGTTCATACAAAAGATAGACTTTTCAGTATACATCCCAACAATCTCCCACTTATACTAAAAGACTATGTTGTCCTTATACTGCCATACATCTGATTCCCATTCCCTCCACATGCCTATCAAAAGCTCTCGCTGGAAGGGCCTTAGTGAAAGGATCTGCCAAGTTATCCTCTGATGTAATCTTAGCCACAACAACTTCTCCTCGCTTTACGATTTCTCGTATCAGGTGGTACTTGCACTCTATGTGTTTACTTGCTTTATGGGTTCGTGGTTCCTTCGAGTTTGCAACTGCACCACTGTTATCACAATAAATTGTGATAGTTCTGGGCAAACCAGGAATCACATCTAAGTCCATCAAGAAGTTCCTGAGCCATACAGCTTCTTTGGCCGCCTCAGAGGCTGCCACATACTCAGCTTCCATGGTATAGTCCGCCATGCATTTCTGCTTGACACTCCATACAATGGCTCCACCTCCCAAAGTAAACACAAAACCTGAGCTACATTTACTGTTATCCCTATTTGATTGGAAGTCGAAATCTGTGTAACCCACAGGGAGTAATTGATCTGCCTGGTAGACCAGCATATAATCCCTAGTCCTTCTCAGGTACTTCAATATATGCTTTACCATAGTCCAATGTCCCTGTCCTAGATTACTTTGATATCTGCTAATCATGCCAATGGAAAAGCATATATCTGGTCTCGTGCATAGCATAGCATACATGAGGCTTCCTACTGTCGAAGCATAAGGAGCCTCCTTCATCTCCTCTATCTCCTTTGATGTTCTAGGACACATCTCCTTAGATAAAGAAACTCCATGCCTAAAAGGTAGAAAACCTTTCTTGGAGTTCTGCATGCTAAAATGATCCATAATAGTGTCTATGTATGAAGCTTGAGACAAGCACAACATCCTTTTACTGCGATCCCTTATAACCTTGATCCCAAGGTTGTGTCCCACTTCTCCTAAGTCCTTCATATCAAACTGTTTAGACAATCATACCCTTATGTCCGATAACACCTTGACATTGTTGCCAATTAACAAAATGTCATCTACATATAGTACAAGAAATACCACTACATTTCTGTCACATCTCTTGTATACACAAGACTCATCCGGACTTTGAATAAATCCATAAGACTGGATTACCTCATCAAAGCGGATGTTCCAAGATCTCGAAGCTTGCTTTAATCGATAAATGGACCGATTAAGCTTGCACACAAGATGCTCTTTGCCTGTTGCGATGAATCCCTCTGGTTGCTTCATATAGATATTTTCCTCAAGACTTCCATTAAGGAAAGTTGTCTTGACATCCATTTGCCATACCTCATAATCCATATGAGCAGCAATACATAAGAGAATCTGAATAGACTTAAGCATGGCTACCGGCGAAAAGGTCTCCTCATAATCGATGCCCTATTTCTGAGTATACCCCTTCGCAACAAGCCTCGCTTTGAAGGTCTCAACCTTCCCGTCTATTCCTCTTTTTATTTTGTAGATCCACTTGCATTCAATGACTTTTACACCATTGGGTGGTTCTACTAGCTCCCAGACTTGATTTGAATCCATAGATTCTATCTCAGAATTCATTGCACTTTGCCAAGATATTGCATCTTTATCTTGGATTGCCTCGTCATATGTCCAGGGATCAGGTTCATGTTCTCTAGGGATCAGGTTCATGTTCGCCAGGGATCAAATCAGAAGATTCTCCCAAGAACATAAATTTTTCAGGCTATCTAACAACCCTCCCACTACGATGAGGTATCACCTGTGTATCCTCTATGACACGCGGTGCAGTCACTTGTGGTATATCCTCTTGTATCGGTGGTACTGAAGTAGTGACTTCCTCTCTCAATTCCTCCAGAATAATCTTACTCATGAGCTTGTTGTTCATCACATAGTCTTCCTCTAGAAATCTGGCGTCCGTGCTAACGATCACCCTCTGATCTCTAGGACTATAAAATAAACCACCTTTCGTTCCTCTAGGATAGCCAACGAACATGCACACTTCTGTACGAGGTTCTAACTTACCAGCATCTGCCTTCAGCACATGTGCTGGAGTCCCCCAAATCCGAATATGTCTCAGAGTAGGGTTCTCCCATTCCACAATTCTGTGGAAGTAGAAGGCACTGATTTAGATGGTACCAAGTTCAGAATATACACTGTCGTATCTAGAGCATACCCCCAGAACGAATCTGGTAACTCAGAATAATTCATCATCGGTCTAACCATCTCCATATGAGTCTTATTCCTTTGCTCCGCTACACCATTCTCCTGGGGTGTGCCAGGTGCAGACATTTGGGATTGAATCCCAGTCTCTTATAAGTAATTCCTAAACTCTCCCAAGAGGTACTCACCACCACGATCAGATCATAGTGTCTTGATACTTTTATCTTGATGTTTCTCCACATCAGCCTTGAATTCTTTGAACCTGTCAAAGCATTCAGACTTGCGGCGCATCAAGTTAATGTATCCATATCTTGAATAACCGTTTATGAAAGAGACAAAATATTCAAAACCACCTCTTGCCTGGATAGACATAGGACCACACAAATTAGAATGAACCAATTCCAACACATCTTTGGCTCTATACCCCTTGGCCTTAAAAGGTCTCTTGGTCATTTTACCTTCCAAGCAAGATTCGCAGGTTGGAAAATCTTCCACCACTAATGAACCCAGAGGTCTATCAGCTATCAACCTTTGAATTCTACTTAGGTTAATATGACCTAGCCTTAGATTCCATAGATATGTTTGGTTCATCTTCGAAGGTTCTTTTCTCTTATTGGAATTAGAAGATGAGTTATTTACTTCTATTTGCATTGTGGGAGCTTTTGGTTCAAGGGTATATAAATTTCCTATCAATGTATCAGAACAGATAATCTCCCTATTCCTTTTTATAACAACTCTGTCATTAAAAGAAATAGAATACCCATCCATAAACAATTTAGAAACTGAAATCAAATTCTTTCTAAATAAAGGTACATAAAGGAAATTTTTCAGAACCAAAATTTTATTCCTCTCAAAAGATAAATAAACATCTCCCACTGCAGTAGCTGCCACCATCGTGGCATCGCCCAAGTAAACGGTAATCTCATCCTCAGCCAGTCGTCTAGTTTCCTGGAACCCCTGCAAAGTATTGCAGACATGATCAGTGGCTCCCGTATCTACACACCAGGTGCCGGTAGATAACACCGCTAAACATGTTTCAACGACTAGACCAAAGGATATATCTTTGTTCTACTTCCGGTTGGGACAATCCTTCTTCCAATGTCCAGTCTGCTTGCAAGTGAAGCACTTGCCTTTCGACTTCTTCACTCGTCCCTGAGATCCTCCCACCACCTTTGCTCCACCTTGTTTCTTTTTATTCTTGCCTTTCGGCTTAGAAGTAGAAACCTTCTGAGCAACCATGGTTTGAGCCTGAGCAAGCCCTTCTGCCGCTTGGAGTTCTGTCAGAAGCTCCGCTAACGAATACAACCTCTTATTCATGTTGTAATTCAAGCGAAACTGCTCAAAACTCCTAGGTAGAGACTGGAGAATGACATTGACCTGGGTTTCCCCATCGATCTCAGCTCCAAGGACTTCCAGCTCGTTCGCAGGCTTAGGAGGACACTCTTCGAAGAGTACATACTTGTACTCGGTAACAGTCAAGACAATATCAAGATTCCTTTTCCAATCAACATAATTGGGTCCAGTAAGTTTATTCTCTTTTAGTATCACAACAAGTGGATTGAAAGTCATTTTTGAAAAACCTAAGAATCACATAGATCAAAACTTTAGATTTCAAATAATTATTGATTCCTCAAACAATAAAATTTTAAAATCAACCAACACCTCAAAACACCGAGAATATCATATGCCACGATCGTGTGGACGTATACAAATTCTATATTTGTAAGAGGAGGTTTTACCCATTAATTTTACTATCTTGTCAACCTAACTTTTTTACAAATAAAATTAATAGTTGGTTCTTCTTCGGCCCTACAAATAAAAGCAGTGACTCCGATGGGGAGGATACTCCTATTTGCATCTAAGTGTTCATCATTACTCGGTACCAAGGCAATTATCTCGGGTTATGTGCCTTCCAATGGGGAAGTACACACACTCCTAAATAATTTTCTATAACCATATTCGACCCTGTGATCCACAAAACAAACTCATCCGATGGGAAGGAAGGCACTCAGAGTCGACGCGCAAGTTTGTTTGCATCACATGTCAAATCATAATAGAGGTCGTGGGAATTTTTAAAAACTATCCCTCTCACACTTAGTAATTTAAAATTGAGGAATTTTCCTAGCACACGATATACATATCAAACAAGAAGCAATAAATATGAAAAAAAAATCCAACTATTATGGCTTTTGTTCTCCAATATGCCTCTCGTCGTATCGCCATCTCGTCCGCTCCTCCCTATGCCATGTACAAGTCATCCGGAGATCCGAGCCGAGAATAACTATTTTAATTTACATCCATCGATCCTATACTCCACGAAGGAGTGTACATAAAATCTAGATCGAAAGTAAACTAAAATAAAAAAGTGGCTAAACAATGGCGTACTTAATTACAAAAATTAAACACTAGCCTCGTCAACGCCGAGGATTCAAATAATATTACACACATGCAATCACATACACACACATATGGCCATAATAGTTGGATCTTATGCCTGCAACCAAAAAGTTAGCCTACTCACATCCTACTATCATCCGGCACATACAATATATGAAAAGTGCAAAAAATTAACTGAATCCTAAACACACAAAACCAGAAACCGTGGATCTGATACCACTTGAAGGTTTTGCGGAACCAAAGCTCTGATACCACTTGAAGGGAGGAAACTTCGCTTCCCACTTCAACTCAGTCACTTGTTCATGAAAATCCCATCTACGTCCTCGGATAAAAAAAAATTTATCCTTGACAAAGATGGATTACCCAAGCAACCGTTCCATTGTCGTGCTATTCGATTAGAGTGGTTACTTGAACAAACTTGTTGTTCAAGCAACCCACCTCTATTCTTCGATTAGTCACGGAATAGACGATGTACAGATCACTGGTTTTTGTGTTTGTATTCGGGGTCAAAATAGATTAGCCACATACAAAATATACAACATGCATAGAATAAGAAAAGATTCATAAACAAGAATTATACCTCTTGTTATACCTCTTGATCTTCTATTGTATGTCCTTCCTCCTTTTGGATGTTGTGTGGGCGACGATCTTCCAAAAGTCGAAGCCTCCTATATCACGAATCCTCCTTTCCTTGTTCGCTCCGAACAAAGGAAGATAATAAAATGAAACTCTTCTCCTACCTAGAACCGATCACTAAGCTTCAAGCTTGATCCTTGGTGCCGGCCAAGGAGAGGAATAAGGAGTATAGGCGCCGGCCAAAAGCTCCAAGGGAAGAGACCCTAGCTCTTGCCGCCGGCCAAGGAGGAGAGGAAGACGATTGGGACGCCGGCCATGGATAAGAGAAAGAAGAGGGGTGCCGGCCAAAACCCTAGGAAGATGGGAGAGTCTTGCCGCCCAAGGCTTCTCCAAACCCAAGCCTCCCAATGCTTCTCCAAACCCTAGCCGCCCAAAACCCTAATCTCCCAAGATGTGTTCCACGCCCAAGTCTTGGCCATCCTTTTATAGAGCTAGGCTTAAGCCTCCTTTTAATCTCCACAGTCGGATCAAGGGATTTAATATCAACCGTCAGATCTAGGGATTTAATCCCAACCGTCGGTTCTAGAGATTTAATCTCCACCGTCGGATCTAAGGATTTAATCTCCACCGTTGGATCT
The DNA here is from genome assembly GCA_025175895.1 of Wurfbainia villosa. Classification (NCBI taxonomy): domain Eukaryota; kingdom Viridiplantae; phylum Streptophyta; class Magnoliopsida; order Zingiberales; family Zingiberaceae; genus Wurfbainia; species Wurfbainia villosa. The sequence continues at coordinate 119,335,582 of CM045989.1, read as the reverse complement.
AGAGATTTAATCTCCATCGTCGGATTTAGAGTTTCATTTTCCATCATCGGATCTAGGCTCCATGAGGGTTTTAATTGGCTACAATAGGGACCATGAGGAGGAGTTGGATCTTGGCCACCCAATGGATCAAGCCCACATAAAGTTCGATCCATTAATGATAATTCATTCCACTAGAAGATTATCATTGATCTACCTCACCAACCCCATAAATAAATATGGCCTCCATATATTATTTGTACAAATGTCTTCCCGTGTTTAAGATCTCGAATGTTCGTCAATTAATTAATTTACTGACAATTAATTAATCAACATCTATCTCCATGAGTATTACCACTCAATCTTATCATCATGCCGGACCAAGTCCACCTGCAGGGTTTACATGATGAACCTTATGAGCTCCTCAAGGGGGCATCATCATCCTAATATATAGGATACGGTTTCCTCCTATAATCAACATCACACCATATAAATAATATCATTTCCCAACTTACCGAGCCTATTGATTTACTCTATAAATCTCGCTCATTGGTAAATCAAAGAAATAAATACTAAGTATATGTGACCGTTATTATATCAGGATTAAGAGCATGTACACCATAATATCCGAGGTCCGATTTAATTATATAGTCAGCAATAAATAGAATCACCTCTAAGTCGGTCCTGCTCAATACACACAAAGTGTACTAGTGTAATTCTATGGTCAAAACAAACCAACACCAAATCACACTACAACCATTCCAATAGTTTGTCCATAACCATCTCGGTTGTGAGCCTTTACTTATACTTCACAAGGAACTGATAACATGATCTCCTGTGTGACACTACACACCATATTATCTACAATGTAATATATTAGACAATATGCATAACCATAAATATGCAAACAATGATCATGTGATTCTTATTTTAAAAATAAAGATGTGCATATAAAAGATAGACTTTTCAGTATACTTCCCAACAAGATGTGGGTTTTGTTCTCCTAAACTAGGGTTTCATGCATTTTTCTAAGGCAACCCTACTTGATTCCCTTATAAATGGGACTCCAAGTAATGCCATTGTCTTTAAATCAATTTTAATCAAATTAAATGCATGAATGATCTTGGCATAAATAATAACATAATTAAGCATGACCAATGATCATGATGTCATGGCATATGATATAACCTAAAAACACATGACGTTTAACCTAACCCTAAGCATGATCATGACATTTCAAATGATTAAAAATAGATATGATGTCATGACATGTTATATGACAAACAAGCATGGCATATAAAATGTATAGGTATACTAATACCTAAATTTTAATATTAGTTGTCATTTGATATAATTAAGTATATTTTGTCATAATACCAATTTTCTCCCAAGTGTGCCAAAAACCCAAAATGACACACTATGACTTCTAAACCTAAATTGTGTCAATTTAATTGATTTTTCATAATTCCAAAAATATATTGGCACATCCTAAAATATTTTAGGATCATAATATCAAATCTATTTCCAAGATATCCATAACCTTAAAAATTACCTAAAGTGTCACCTTTACCATGGTTAGGTTAGCTACCCTTCCATTTAAAATTGGCACATCCTAAACCCATCTAATGTGAAACAATCACGCTCTTAGGAACCTAAAACCTATTTGAGCTCCTAGGGTTAATTAGGTATTCTTTAGGGATAACCTCCCAATATACCTTCCTAATGACCCTTCTAGGCTTGTTCGCCTTGGTCATTTGGGTCTTACCTAGGTTGACTCTACGGGTAACTCCCCTTGCAACCTTCTTAGTGGCTTCCCTAGGTTTCCTTGAAACCCTAGCCACTAGGCACATACCTTGGTCAACTCTAGGGATGACTTCCCTATTGGCCTTGGTTTTCTTAGACCTAGTTTGAGTTCCATAATCGAATGGAACATTGTGGTAGGTCTTTTTGGGCTTAAGCTTGCCCTTAGATTGTTCTTGTTTCCTAGGTCTTTGATTTTGACTTCTAGACCCTAGGCTTTGAACATTTGACCCTTTAATTTGAACTTGCATAATCCTAAGGGTCTTTTCTAATTTTTCAAGTCTTGACCTCAAGACTTGATTTTCAACCTCTAATTGCCCAATTTTAGAATTTTGATTTAATCCTTGGGCATGGTTCTTCCTAGGCATATGCCTAGTCCATTTGGGGTTAAAACCTAGGTGCTCTTGTACCTTTCTAATTGTCTCCCTAGGTAGAATTGGTCTAGAGTTATTTGACCTAGATTTGTCTTTAGATAAATTATTTTTAGGGACATTAGTCCAAAATCTCTCCTTATTTTCAAGGTGAATATTCTTAGCTCCTAGGCAAAAGTATTTGTTATTCTTAGCATGCTTTTCACGAATAATTGCAAGATTACTTAAGTTATTTCTAGCATGCTTTTTGACATTAAAACTAGAAGAATGAGCATTATTGAAATGATATACCTTAGGGTTTGCCTTAGTGGCTCCCCCTACTTGTGATGCTCCCCTTTGCCCCTTCTTCTCCCCCTTCGGGCATTGACTCCGGTAGTGTCCCAGTTGTCAGCATTTGAAGCAAATCACTTGCTCCTTGCTTTTCTTGGTGGGAACACTATCATCCTTTGACTTTTCTTGACTTTTAGGTGCCGGAGGAGCTTTCCTTACTCTCTTTGGGCACTTGCTTTTATAGTGCTCGGATTCCCTACACTCAAAGCAAATTATATGATTTTTGTTTAAGCCTAAATTGCTTGAGTTACCTAGGATATTTGTTGTGGTCGGAGTGGATCCTTCATCTCTCCCGGAAATGGATGACTCCTCTTGAGGTTGCTCCGGTGTGGATGGTCTCTCCTCCCCCTCAATCCTTGAAGTGGAGGCTTCTTCCACTTTTTCTTCTTCTTCCACCGATTCGGAGGTTGACTCCCTATCAACTTCCGAGTCCTCACTCGCTTGTGAGGATGAGGATTCATCTTCGGCCTCCTCTTCTTGAGCCGGTGATGGGTCTTCATGGAGCTTGGCTAATTCCCTCCAAAGCTCCTTGGCATCCATGCAATCACCTAGGCTACACAAGAAGTCATTAAAAATTAAATCAAAAATAAATTTGATTACCTTCTTGTTTTTCTCGAATTGTTGGAGTTACTCCTCACTCCATCTCTTCTTTTTGAGGAATCCACCTTTTGGTCCTCTTGGATATTCAAATCCTTCCATGAAGATGGACCACTCCTCAAAATCTCTCATCATGATAATATCTTCAATTCTTCTCTTCCAAGAATTGAAGTCTTCTCGTCCATATAGGGTGTAAGGCACCGGTATGTTGATGTCCCAACCTAGTTGTTCTTCCAACTCCATCTTCACCCTCTAGTGTCTTTGTCTTTGCTCCCGACGGTTAGTCCGTAGAAGGGCCCCAGGCTCTGATACCAATTGTAGAGGAAACTTTGACCGCTAGAGGGGGGGGTGAATAGCGTCGTGCTCGTAAGTTGATGGAATTTGTTCGCGCTTGTCTCTACAATCTTCGTTAGCGCAACAGAAATAGAAATAAAGCAATAACGAAATAGATAAACACGCAAACACAACTATGTAACGTGGTTCAGAACCAAATGGTTCATACTCCACAGATTGGGCTTGTAAGAGCCCTAGCAATGCCAATCACACACCACTACCAAATAAACTCCTTCTCGACACAAGTCGGAGGCGGAGAAACCTCGTACAAACAATCTTACAACAGTAAGAAACAAATACAAGCAATTACAATAATGAAATACAATGAAAGTAAAGAAAACTATTTTACAATTGCTCTTTTGAATGCTTGATCTTTGGTTGCTTGAAATGTACTTGGAGACCCTGATTTGCAGCAACATGTTGGGTTTCCAACACCGCGGCGAGTGTGTGTTCGAACATGTTTTGTAAACATGTGCACAACAGAAGAAATAAAAAGCAATAAATCTAATTTATTACATCACACACACTACACGCATGCATAGTACAACATGTGTAGACATAACCGTAGTTTCAAATTTTGTAATAAAAGGAAATTATTCTATGTATACCTGACGTATCACGTGTAGCGGGAAAGACATCAACTGGAGCGACTCTTGCTAGAATCACCTCTATCTGTATCCACGTCGAGTATCGTCGGGATGACTTCACAAAGCCATGAGCCTCGTCTTCATACGAGTCACTAGCCTCGTGTCGAAGAAGATGTGATCGAGAGAAGATCACAATCCGAATCAAAATTCGGATTCAAAAATGAGTCCCCAAAACTCGCTTCTCCGGAGAGGTATTCATCAACCGTTTGACGAATCCTTCGTCCTCCACCTATGAGGATTACCGGAGATCGAATCCTCGGTAAGGTAGCCGCTGTCGGAGCTCCAAACGCTGTCCAAATGACTCTCCGACACGAAGGAAAGAAGCTCTCTAGAAAACTGGACAACTTTGGTGGAGAACTTACGCCGACCAAATAAGGAAAGCTAGGTGCTCACCTTGTCGTCGGAGCTAAGGAAGATCACCGGAGGGTCACCGGAGGGTCGCTGAAGGATCGCCGGCAGGAGCTTGGATGCCGGCAATAGCTTGGACGGTGGCACATGGGCTGGGCAGCAACAAAGGTTGGGCGGCGGCACCATCAGAAGAGAGGGAGGGGCAGCAACAAAATTAGGGTTAGGTCTTCACAAAACCCTTAAGCCCTATTTTTATAGAGAACAAATTCTCCTAATGGTTATTGGTTCATAACCAAAAGCCCGTTAACCCGCTCCATTAACTTTAAGTTAAAATAAACCAAACCGCGTTGGTTTATTTTAAGTTAAAATGAACCGAACCAACTTTGGTTCATTCGTTTAAAACAAACCAAACCACTTTGGTTTATGCTTCACCATTGGATTAGAACCAAACCAATTTGGTTCATCCATCATGTCTTCATAAGACACGACCCATCCACGCTTCCATTGCGACTGAAATGATTTCATGCTCGATCCTTGTTTGGTCCAACCAAACCTAGTTTCTCTCGGTCTGAGAATCTCATTCTCAAGCTCATTTTAAATCCTTCGGATTACGCTCGTTGTGCGTGTGACCAAATAGGTTCTCGGTTTATGTTGGTTGTCTATAATTAACCATTAATTATAGAATGATCATGAGTGGCACCTAGTAGTACATCATGATCCCCAATTAATCGAAAAGATCAACGGTTGATCCAGAACTATTTCTGAAACCCTTCAGTAGATACAATGAATCATGCCCCATTCCTTTCACTCATCTTATACCCACTTGGTTCAGGACATGGTCTATAGTGCCAGTCCCCACTAGGTTGACTATGTCACACTTCGCCCAAGTATCATTTCCTCGTCCTACAGATTCTAGTTACTGGACATGTATCCAAGAGTACCTTACTCTAAACATGTAATGCTTTGGCCAAAGACTTTAGTAACAATCCGACTAGAGGCCATGGGTATACATCTCCTCGCAAGGAGTGGTGAATCCTTTATAGGCTATCCAAACACCTTCGATTACTTCGACTTATACCCAATCATCTTGGGTCCACATCTCCTCAGAGATGCTTGCTTAAGATGTCAAAGCATAAGTCTTGATGATCAAGATGACTTGAATACTACAAGTCAAAGGAACATCGCACTTAAGCTACAGTAAGAACTTCATTGACATATCTATATATGTAGAGAATAATATGAAGTCTTACGGCTGATCACTCCAATGAACTAGTTACCATAACTAGCATCAATGATTAACTCCGGACATCACAATGTCTCTAGCCAGTGAGAATCAGCTGCTTGGATACACCAAGGAGTATATCTCGTGCTAGTCTTGACAAAATTGATGGTGTCCAAATCCATCAATTCATCGACTAGGGATAATTTCGATACATCACAATTACACATGTAGAGATACTCACTAGTTGTGATCCAATTACAAATTCTCTCATACTGTGAATCGTATCATGGACATTTAGTAAATGAGTTTATGATCTAATCAAATACATGAAAACATGTATACTCAAATAGTGAATCTTCATTTGTCATATAAATGGTTCAAACATAAGGCGATTGCCTTAGGACATCTCTCATATATTACTAACATAACAAATCACCCCCAAAGCCCTAGAGAAATGTTGATGATTTCTTCCTCAATGAGCTCCCTTTAAAGCTGCTGCCTGGGCTAGAAATCGCCGATCAGTCGACTGGTCGGGACCATCAGTCAACTGATGACACTGTTGCTGTGAGACAACAGTGTAATCCACGCTAGAAAATCCAACGGATAGGACATCAGTGGACTGATCATGTCTATTAGTCGATTGATAGAGCCTTCACTTGACTGCTAACTCCAGCAGTCGAGTCAGACTCCATTCTGTATCTAAATTCTTGAGGACCAGTCGACTGCTCAAGCCATCAGTCAACTTCCTACCTCTGGCAGTCGACTGTTGGGATACTTCCTGGAGTCAAACCCTAGTTGACTCATATCAGTCAACTACCATATGACACCAGTCGACTGACACACCATAAACATGAGGTTTTAACCCAAGTATGGTGCCCCCATACTTGCTAGACCACCCTAAGCCTAGACCTAAGCCTTCTAGCCACCTCCGTCAGCCACGTGCCTATCGGATCCCTCCATGTCATCCATGACTTGTTCATCCATTGTGCTAGCCTCCAGGTGCTTCCATCGGCTATGTCATGCTAACGGTGTCTACACCGCCAAGGCACATTGGACTTAGGCTGCCAAGACTCCGCTTGGACTTTACGCCACCAACCATTAGACTTATGCTGCCAAGACTCCCGCTTGAACTTTACACTGCCAATATCAAACCCCTTGGACTTCTCAAATGCTAAGACTCTGTTGGGTTGATACGAGAGGGGAAACTTCGCATCCCACTTCACCTCGGTCGTTTGTTCATGGCGATCCCATCGATTTCCCCGGATTAAAAAAAATTTAATCCTAGATAAAAGGGATTGCCCAAACAATCAAGTCATTGTCGTGCTATTCATTTAGAGAGGTCACTTGAACAAACTTGTTGTTCAAGCGACCAACCTCTATTTTATGAGTAGCCGCGGAATAGACGATGTCTGGATCGCCGACTTTCATGTTTATGTTCGGGATCCAAGTATTATTTAGCTACAAACAGATTATATCATGCTCATAATTGAAAAACAAAAACAAACATGTTACAAAAGAGAATAGAGAATCGATATACCTCTTCATCTTCTAATGTATGACCTTCCTCCTTTCGGACGTCGTGTGTGAGACGATCTACCAAAGGTTGAAGCTCCTAGATCGCCAATCTTCCTTGCTCTTTCAAAGCAAGAGGAAGAATAGAAACAAGACTCTTCTCCTTCCTATAGCCAACCAACAAGCAACAAGGAGAATCCTTGCCGCCGGCCAACAAGGAGGAGGAGAATATGGTGGAAACCGGCCAAGACACCAAGGGAAAGCCCTAAGTCTTGTTTCCACCGGCCAAGGAGAAGGAGAGGAGCTACTTTGGATGCCGGCCAAGAGACGAAAAGACTTCAATGGGCGCCGACCACCAATGTAGAAGGAGAAGACAAGGAAAAACTTTCCTTATTAGGTGCCGCCAAGCCCAAACCCTAGCTCCAAGCTCTTGCCGCCAACCTCCAAAACCCTAACTTCTCTCAATTAATTCTCCATGCCAACCCCTTGTTCTCCTTTTATAGAGTTAGGGATAAGCCTCCTTTTAATCTCCACCATTGGTTCTAGTAATTTAATCTCAACCATTGGATCTAGAGATTTAATCTCAACCGCTGGATCTAGAGATTTAATCTCTACCTTTGGATCTAGAGTTTTGTTTCTATCCATTGGATCTAAGCTTCATGAGGTGTTAATAGGCTACAATAGGGACCATGAGGAGGAGTTGGATCTTGGCAACCCATGGATCAAGCCCACATAAAGTCCGATCCATTAATGATAATCCAAACCACTAAAGGATTATCATTGATCTACCTCACCAACCCCCATAAGATAATATGGGCTCCATATATTATATGTACATTTTCTCCCCGTGTTTAAGATCTCGAATGTCCGTCGATTAATTAATTTACTGACCATTAATTAATCGTCATCTAACTCCATGAGTAGTACCACTCAACCTTATCATCATGTCGGACCAAGTCCACCTGCAGGGTTTACACGATGAACCTTATGAGTTCCTCAAGGGGACATCATCATCCTAATATATAGGACACGGTTTCCTCCTATAATCAATGACACACCATATAAATAATACTATTTCCCAATTTACCGAGCCTATCGATTTAATCTATAAATCTTGCCTATTGGTAAATCAAAGAAATGAATACTAAGTATATGTGTCCGTTATTTTATCGGGATTAAAAGCATGTACAATATAATATCTGAGGTCCGATTTGATTATGTAGTTAGCAATAAATTGGATCACCTCTAAGTCGGTCCTGCTCAATACACACAAAGTGCACTAGTGTGATTCTATGGTTAAGACAAACCAATCCCAAATCACACTACAACCATTCCAATGGTTTGTCCAAAACCATCTCGGTTGTGAGCCTTTACTTATAACTTACAAGGAACCGATAACATGATCTCCCGTGTGACACCAAACACCATGTTATCTACAATGTAATGTTTTAGACAATATGTATAGCCATAAAAATATGCAAACAATGATCATGTGATTCTTATTTCAAAATAAAGATGTTCATACAAAAGGTAGACTTTTCAGTATACATCCCAACAATCTCCCACTTATACTAAAAGACTATGTTGTCCTCAAACTGCCATATATCTGATCCCCATTCCCTCCACATGTCTATCAAAAGCTCTCGCCGGAAGGGCCTTAGTGAAAGGATATTCCAGGTTATCCTCTGATGTAATCTTGGCTACAACAACTTCTCCTCTCTTTACGATTTCTCGTATCAGGTGGTACTTGTGCTCTATGTGTTTACTAGCCTTATGGGCTTGTGGTTCCTTCGAGTTTGCAACTGCACCACTATTATCACAATAAATTGTGATAGTTCTAGGCAAACCATGAATCACATCCTAGTCCATCAAGAAGTTCCTGAGCCACATAGCTTCTTTGGCAGCCTCAGAGGCTGCCACATAATCATCTTCCATGGTGGAGTCCACCACGCATTTCTGCTTGACACTCCTCCATACAATGGCTCCACCTCCCAAAGTAAACACAAAATCTGAGGTAGACTTACTGTTATCCCTATCAGATTGGAAGTCAAAATCCGTGTAACCCACAGGGAGTAATTGGTATGCATGGTAAACTAGCATATAATCCCTAGTCCTTCTCAGGTACTTCAATATATGCTTTATCGCAGTTCAATGTTCCTGTCCTGGATTACTCTGATATCTGCTGACCAAGCCCACGTCATAGCAGATATCTGGTCTTGTACATAGCATCGTATACATGAGGCTTCCTACCATTGAAGCATAAGGAACCGCCTTCATCTCCTTTATCTCCTCTGATGTTCTAGGACACATCTCCTTAGATAAAGGAACTCCATGCCTGAAAGGTAGAAAACCCATCTTGGAGTTCTGCATGCTAAAACGATCCATAATCGTGTCTATGTATGAAGCTTGGGATAAGCACAACATCCTTTTCCTGCGATCCCTTATTACCTTGATCCCAAGGATGTGTCCCACCTCTCCCAAGTCCTTCATATCAAACTGTTTGGACAATCATACCCTTATATCCGATAACACCTTAATATTGTTGCCAATCAACAAAATGTCATCTACGTATAGTACAAGAAATACCACTACGTTTTCGTCACATCTCTTGTATACACAAGACTCATTCGGACATTGAATAAATCCATAAGACTGGATTACCTCATCAAAGCGGATGTTCCAAGACCTCGAAGCTTGCTTCAATTCATAAATGGACCGATTATCTTACATACAAGATGCTCTTTGCCTTTAGCAATGAATCCCTCTGTTTGCTTCATATAGATGTTTTCCTCAAGACTTCCATTAAGGAAAGTTGTCTTGACATCCATCTGCCACACCTCATAATCCATATGAGCTGCTATGCATAAGAGAATTCAGATAGACTTAAGCATGGCTACCGGCGAAAAGGTCTCCTCATAATCGATAATCTCTTTCTGAGTATACCCCTTCGCAACAAGCCTCGCTTTGAAGGTCTCAACCTTCCCATCTATTCCTCTCTTTCTTTTGTAGATCCACTTGCATCCAATGGTTTTTACACCATCAGGTGGTTCTACTAGCTCCCAGACCTAATTTGAATCCATAGATTCAATCTCAGCATTCATTGCACTTTGCCAAGATACTGCATCTTTATCTTGGATTGCCTCGTCATATGTCCAGGGATCAAGTTCATGTTCGCCATGGCCCAAATCAGAAGACTCTCCCAAGAACATGAATCTATCTGACTGTCTAACAACCCTCCCACTACGACGAGGCATCACCTGTGTATCCTCTGTGACACGCAGTGCAGTGACATGTGGTATATCTTCTTGTACCGGTAGTACTAAAGAAGTGACTTCCCCTTTTAATTCCTCCAGAATAATTTTACTCTTGGGCTTGTGGCTCATGACATAGTCTTCCTCTAGAAATATGGCATTCGTGCTAACGATCACCCTCTGATCTCTAGGACTATAAAATAAACCACCCTTGGTTCCTCTAGGATAGCCAATGAACATGCGTACTTTTGTACGAGGTTCTAACTTATCAGCATCTGCCTTCAGCACATGTGCTAGACTCCCCCATATCTGAATATGTCTTAGACTAGGCTTTCGCCCAGTCCATAATTCTGTGGGAGTAGAAGGCACTGATTTAGACGGAACTAAGTTCAGAATGTACACCGTCATATCTAGAGCATATCCCCAGAATGAATCTGGCAACTCAGAATAACTCATCATCGATCTAACCATCTCCATAAGAGTCCTATTCCTTTGCTCTGCTACACCATTCTGCTGGGGTGTGCCAGGTGCAGTCAATTGGGATTGAATCTCAGCCTCTGATAGGTAATTCCTAAACTCTCCTAAGAGGTACTCGCCACCACGATCAGATCGTAGTGTCTTGATACTTTTACCTTGACGTTTCTCCACATCAGCCTTGAATTCTTTGAACTTGTCAAAGCATTCGCACTTACTACAAGATCGTAAATGTATCCATATCTCGAGTAATCGTCTATAAAAGAGATGAAATACTCGAAACCACCTCTAGCCTGGATAGACATAGGACCACACAAATCAGGATGAACCAATTCTAACACATCTTTGGCTCTATACCCCTTGGCTTTAAAAGGCCTTTTGGTCATTTTACCCTCCAAGCAAGATTCACAGGTTGGGAAATCCTCCACCACTAATGAACCCAAATGTCCATCAGCTATCAACCTTTGAATTCTGCTTCGGTTAATATGACCAAGCCTAAGATGCCAAAGATATGTTTGGTTCATCTTCGAAGGTTCTTTTCTCTTATTGGAATTAGAAGATGAGTTATTAATTTCAATTTGCATCGTGGGAGCTTTTGGTTCAAGTGTGTACAAATTTTCTATCAATGTACCAGAACAGATAATGTCCCTATTCCTTTTTATAACAACTTTGTCATTGAAAGAAATAGAATATCCATCTATGAACAATTTAGAAACCGAAATTAAATTCTTTCTAAATAAAGGTACATAAAGGCAATTCTTAAGAAGCAAAAGTTTATTTTTCTCAAAAGATAAATGAACGTCTCCCACTCCAACAGCCGCCACCTTTATGGCATCGCCCAAGTACACGGTAATCTCCCCCTCAGCTAGTCATCTGGTTTCCTGGAACCCCTGCAAAGTATTGTAGACATGATCAGTGGCTCCCGTATCTACACACCAGGTGTCGGTAGATAACACTGCTAAACATGTTTCAACGACTAGACCAAAAGATATACCTTTGTTCTTACGGTTGGGGCAGTCCTTCTTCCAGTGTCCAGTCTCCTTACAAGTGAAGCACTTGCCTTTCGACTTCTTCACTTCTCCCTGAGTACCTCCCACCGCCTTGTAGGAGATCGATATGGCCGGCTAGAGGGGGGTGAATAGCCCTCGTACGTTGGACGTTGTAAATTGCTCGTCTACAAAAACGTTAGCGCAAGCAGAAGCAATAAACTAAGACAAGCAATAAATGAAAATACAAACGCTAACAAAGAATGTAACGTGGTTCACGGCTACGCCGCTAATCCACGATCCCTGATTCGTCCTCGGTGAATCACTCCGTTAAACCAATCCACTAAATGGTCTCTCCTTTGCACCAAGCTAGGTGGAGGTAACCTTTACAAATCAAGCACACTCTTCTTACAAATAGAATGGAGTAAGAACAGGTAAGAAGAGTTTAGAGCTTGTGGAGCACTAGGAAGATTGTTTAGAGTATGAGCATTAGCCTCTCAAAGGCTCACACCCTCTCTTTTTATAGAGAGGGCTAACTTCTTCCCGTTTGCCGCCATCACGATCACCGCCCTTGGCGCCGATCATTGTTACTACAACGGCCTCGAACACGCCGGATCCCGACCGCTGTAGTCCAACGGAACTCTTGGCAATGACCGATGGACCTCATCGGGCCGATCACGCTTTTAGTCGATCGCCTACCGGCTACGAACGGTTCGCGGGTCGAAACCCCATTGACTACCAATCGCCGCTTTAGCGATCGATGATCTTGGCGATCGCCACGATGGCGGCGATCATTACAATCCGCCAATGTGATACCAGAACTCACTGATTCAGAGCAATGACCGCTGCTGACATGGCAATGACCGTGTCGGAAAACCCATCCGACACTTGGCCAAATGACCAAGTTTCACCTAAGAGATACCCTTCCCCGGGTTACAATCGCTCACTCTCATTTCTCGGAATCCCTCGCCTTCGAAGTTCTCTTCGTTCTCAGCCACGTCCCTCGGCAGCATCAGGCGCACGACTCTGCAATGCTCCTTCGCGTCTCTTGCCTCGAAGTCTACTTCCTCCGGCTTCACTCCAAGCTTCTCGTCCGGCGATCCCTCGGATGCTCCAAGCGCACGGCTTCCGCAAAGCTATCCTTCACCGACTCAAGGCACGAGTCATGAGATGTGAAACTCGCCACGGCTCTATGTGCGAATTACTAAGTCCTGCACGACTTCAACGCACATATCAAATCAACATATCAAACTAACTTAAACCCTTTGCCACACCATCAAAACCATATTATGGCAAGAGATTGCCCTAACACGCCTTTGCCCCAGTTTGTTTCTTCTTCTTCTTGCCTTTCGGCTTAGAAGTAGAAACCTTTTGGGTCACCATGGCATGTGCCTAAGCACTCTGACGAAATAACCCCTCTGCTGCCTGGAGTTCTATCAGAAGTTCCGCCAACGAATACAACATCTTGTTCATGTTGTAGTTCAGGCAAAACTGCTCAAAACTCCTAGGTAGAGACTGGAGTATGATATTGACCTGGGTTTCCCCATTGATCTCAGCTCCAAGGACCTCCAGCTCATTCAAATGAGCCATCATCTTGAGAACATGATCCCTCATGGGTGTTCCCTCGATCATGGTGGTCATCATCAAATTTTTCATGGCTTCTTGCCTCGCAGTCCGATTCTGGTGTTCGAAAAGCTCTTTGAGATTGAGCATCATGTCATAAGTAGTGGGCATGGCTTGATGCTGATGTTGCAGTACATTTGACATAGAAGCCAAAATGTAACACCGCGCCATCTCATCGGCCTTTATCCACTTCTTATAACTCTCTCTCTCCTTTTCCCCAAAATCATCTGCAGGCTTAGGAGGGCACTCTTCGAGGAGTACATATTTGTATTCCTCAGCAGTCAAGACAATGTCTAGATTCTCTTCCAATCAACATAGTTGGGTCTAATAAGTTTGTTCTCTTTCAGTATCACAGCAAGTGGGTTGAAAGTCATTTTGAAAGAAAACCTAAGAATCACATAAATCAAAACATTAGATTTCAAAAAATTATTGATTCCTCAAACAATAAAATTTTAAAATCAACCAACACCTCAAAACACCGAGAATATCATATGCCACGATAGTGTGGACGTATACGAATTCTACATTTGTAAGAGGAGGTTTTACCCATTAATTTTACTATCTTGTCAACCTAACTTTTTGACAAGTAAAATTAATAGTTGGTTCCTCTTTGGCCCTACAAATAAAAGCAGTGACTCTGATGGGGAGGATACTTATATTTGTATCTAAGTGTTCACCATTACTCGGTACCAAGGTAATTATCTCTGGTTATGTGCCTTCCGATGGGGAAGTGCACACACTCCTTAATAATTCCCTATAACCATATTTGACCTTGTGATCCACAAACAAACTCATCCGATGGGGAGGAAGGCACTCAGAGCCGACGCGCAAGTTTGTTTATATCACATGTCAAATTATAATTGAGGCCATGGGAATTTATAAAAATATCCCTCTCCTACTTAGTAATTTGAAATTGAGGAATTTTCCTAGCTTACGACATGCATATCAAACAAAAAGCAATAAATATGAAAAATAAATTATTTTTCAACTATTATGGCTTTTGTCTTCAATATGTCTCCCGTTGTATCGCCTTCTCGTCTGCTCCTCCTACGCCATGTACGAGCCTTCCGGAGATCCGAGCAGAGACTAGAATCTATTTTAATTTACATCCATCGATCCTATACTCCACAAGGGAGTGTACATGAAATCTAGATCGAAAGTAAACTAAAATAAAAGGAGTGGCTAAACAATGCCGTATCTAATTTACAAAAAATCAAATACTAGCCTCGTCAACCCCGAGGATTCAACAAAATATACTATTACACACATACAATCACATACACACATATGACCATAATAGTCGGATCTTATGCCTGCAACCAAAGAGTTAAACTACGCATATCCTACTATTATCTGGCACATATAATATATGAAAAATGCATAAGAGTAACCGAATCCTTAAAAACACAAAACCGAAAACCTTGGCTCTGATACCAATTGTTGGGTTGATCCGTGAGGGGAAACTTTGCTTCCCACTTCACCTCGGTCGTTTGTTCATAGCGATCCCATCGATGTCCCCGGATTAAAAAAAAAATTAATCCTAGATAAAAGGGATTGCCCAAACAACCAAGTCATCATCGTGCTATTCATTTAGAGAGGTCACTTGAACAAACTTGTTGTTCAAGCGACCAACCTCTATTCTACGAGTAGCTGCGGAATAGATGATGTCCGGATCGCCAACTTTCATGTTTATGTTCGGGATCCAAGTATTATTTAGCCACAAATAGATTATATCATGCATAATTGAAAAACAAAAACAAACATGTTACAAAAGAGAATAGAGAATCAATATACCTCTCGATCTTCTAATGTATGACCTTCCTCCTTTCGGACGTCATGTGGGCGACGATCTACCAAAGGTCGAAGCTCCTAGATCGCCAATCTTCCTTCCTTGATCTTTCAAAGCAAGAGGAAGAATAGAAACAAGGATTTTCTCCTTCCTATAGCCAACCAACAAGCAACAATGAGAATCCTTGCTGCCGACCAACAAGGAGGAGGAGAATATGATGGAAACCGGCCAAGACACCAAGGGAAAGCCCTAAGTCTTGTTTCCACCGGCCAAGGAGAAGGAGAGGAGCTACTTTGAATGTTGTCCAAGAGCTGGAAAGACTTCAATGGGTGCTGGCCACCAATGGAGAAGGAGAAGACAAGGAAAAACTTTCCTTATTAGGTGCCGCCATGCTCAAACCCTAGCTCCAAGCTCTTGCCGCCAACCTCCAAAACCCTAGCTCCTCTCAATTAATTCTCCATGCCAACCCCTTGTTCTCCTTTTATAGAGTTAGGGATAAGCCTCCTTTTAACCTCCACCATTGGTTCTAGGGATTTAATCTCAACCGTCGGATCTAGAGATTTAATCTCTACCTTTGGATCTAGAGTTTTGTTTCTATCCATTGGATCTAAGCTTCATGAGATGTTAATAGGCTACAATAGAGACCATGAGGAGGAGTTGGTTCTTGGCCACCCATGGATCAAGCCCACATAAAGTCTGATCCATTAATAATAATCCAATCCACTAAAGGATTATCATTGATCTACCTCACCAACCCCCATAAGATAATATGGGCTCCATATATTATATGTACATTTTCTCCCCGTGTTTAAGATCTCAAATGTCCGTCAATTAATTAATTTACTGACCATTAATTAATCAACTTCTAACTCCATGAGTAGTACCACTCAACCTTATCATCATGCCGGACCAAGTCCACTTATAGGGTTTACATGATGAACCTTATGAGGTCCTCAATGGGACATCTTCATCCTAATATATAGGATACGGTTTCCTCCTATAATCAACGACACACCATATAAATAATACGATTTCCTAACTTACCGAGCCTATCGATTTAATCTATAAATCTCGCCCATTGGTAAATCAAAGAAATGAATACTAAGTATATGTACTCGTTATTATATCGGTATTAAGAGCATGTACAATATAATATCTGAGATGTAGTCAGCAATAAATCGAATCACCTCTAAGTCGGTCCTGCTCAATACACACAAAGTGCACTAGTGTGATTCTATGGTCAAGACAAACCAATCCCAAATCACACTACAACTATTCCAATGGTTTGTCCAAAACCATCTCGGTTGTGAGCCTTTACTTATACCTTACAAGGAACCAATAACATGATCTCCCATGTGACACCGCACACCATGTTATCTACAATGTAATGTATTAGACAATATGCTTAGCCTTAAAAATATGCAAATAATAATTATGTGATTCTTATTTCAAAATAAAGATATTCATACAAAAGGTAGACTTTTCAATATAGATCCCAACAGACTCAAGCTTGGACTTTCCCTTGCCAACCCATGTTGAACTTTCCATGCCAAGACCCATGCTTGGACTTTTCCTTGCCAAGACCTATGCTTGGACTTTACATATCAAGTACTCAAGACTTGGACTTTCCATGACATGGTCAACTCCAGTCAACCATCAAAATCCCCTCAAGTCAAACTCGAGTCCAGTCAATCATGACCCGGGTCGATTGCTCCAACAATCTCCCCAAAACATTATCAGACATCAATGTCAAACATTGATGTCAAACTTCCATGTCAAATATCAAAATATCACTCGAGTCAAACTTGAGTCTGGTCAATCGTAATCTGGGTCGATTGCACCAACAATGTGTAGGTGTAAATATAAAAGCTAACCAGTATAAGACTAGAACATTCATTAGAGAAAATAAAATAAAATACCATTAGATAAATAAAGTTAAGATACCCATGGAAACAACTCATGAAAGAAAACTCTAAAAATACTACTGAGGTAGCTTAAAGATAGCAAAAATTAAGTACTGACGAAACTAAAAACTCTTTGTATGGACAAATGAATGCTAACTAAGATGCAAATATCAGGAAAGAAACTACTGCTAGAAACAAAATAAATCAAAACTTGGGGCCCCCATGTTGGGAGTATGGGGAATACAATCAAAGTCCCACATTGGTAAGACATGGAAAAGATCATGTGCTTATAAGAAAAAAGATATCTCCATTGGCATGAGGCCTTTTGGGTAAAGCCCAAAAACAAAACCATGAGGGCTTAGGCCCAAAGTGGACAATATCATACCATTGTGGAGATATGTGGATCTATAGGCACTAACAATTGGTATCAGAGCCATGGTCCATGTCAAGCCATGAACCTCGAACGAAGGAAGTTGAGCTCCCACGTCCGGATCAAGAGAACCAGACATCAGGAAGGAAGTCTAGTTGGGTCGGGGGGACCGAACAACTGGCAGGAAGTCCTGGTGGGTTGAAGATCGGACATCACGCAGAGAAAATCCTTCGAGGAGGGATAGGCTTGAGGGGGGGCCCAATGTGGTCCTTCGTTTGAGGGGGGGATTGTTGGGAGTATGGGGAATACAATCAAAGTCCCACATTGGTAAGACATGGAAAAGATCATGTGCTTATAAGAAAAAAGATATCTCCATTGGCATGAGGCCTTTTGGGTAAAGCCCAAAAACAAAACCATGAGGGCTTAGGCCCAAAGTGGACAATATCATACCATTGTGGAGATATGTGGATCTATAGGCACTAACACCCCAGACTTATATGAGATTGTACCTCTAATATGGTGGCCAAGGTGGGAAGTCCGACAGTCTCGGCATGTTAGGCTCCTGGGTAAACCTGGTGCTCAGCCGCTGATGCCACATGTACATGTGATCAATCTGAGAGCTGGTGGATGAAGTGGCCGCTCTGTGCTCCTCCTCCCGGGCCCACTGTGCTTGCTGGGCATGCATGTACTGGTGCATCTCTTGGCGGTAGGTGGCCTCATCCTAGCGACGGACATCCTCCTCCTAGAAGTAGACGTGGGCCTCATCGTAGAACTCCTCAGCCCTTTGGAAGTTCTCCCGAAAGCCCTGAAACTCTGCCTGCGTGTAAGCGCTCTTCTCCTCTCATCGTTGCCTCTGCATTTGCTGCTCGGCATATATGTCGTTGAGGCGTGATCGGAACTCCGAAAAATCATAGGTAGATGTACCTGCATCCTGCTCAAAAGTAGAAAAAGGTGGTGGTGTAGGCTCATGTCGATGTGGACTAGGTGGGCTCCTATACATGCATGAACTGGAGGGAGAGTGATGTAAAGGGATGAAACACACGGTGCGGCGCCCCTTTATCCCTTGCGCAACATGACCGTGTAAAAACATATGGCCAGGTCATGTGCACTATTAGAATGTGGGGCATGACCATGTAAAAACACACGGGCAAGCCGTGTGCCCCCCCTTTCTCTCTCATGGTGCACAATGGTCCGAATTCTCCTTACATGCTCAGTCATGTAGGTTCAAAATGATTTTTTGTTTCTACCTAGCAAGTCCTTTCTAGTCCTAATTTATTTACAAAGAACATAAGCGATAATAAATCAAAGTCTAACTTATACGTATAAATGCAGAAAAATTAAAAATATGTAAATTAAACTTGGGTTGCCTCCCAAGAAGCGCTTTGTTTAAGGTCTTTTAGCTCGACCCTACTCCATGGTCTTAACTTGGCTCTGGAGGTTCTATGAACCTCCACTCATCCGTCTCGGAGTTGACATCTGGTGGGTTCGGCTCTACCCTACTGAAAGTGTAGCTGTCTAGGAAGGGTGCTCTACATTCTGACAGATTAAAGATGATGATATCCTCGTCTACCTCCATGGAGATCATGTGCGCCTTTACATCTATAAATGCTCCCGCAGTTGCCAGAAAGGGTCTTCCCAAAATGATGGGATTCTGGTGATTTGGTCCTGTGTCCAATATAATAAAATCCATGTGTATCACGAAATTCTCAATGATTACAGGCACATGTTTTAACATGCCAATGGGCTTCTTGATCGTTGGTTGTATATTGCCCAGCCCCATATCTAGGTAGAATGCATAGGGCATCACGCTAACTGATGACCCTAAGTCGCACAACGCTTCATCGAAGCTTTCCCCATAAATCGAGTAAGGGATAACAAATTCACCAGGGTCCTCAAGCTGTGGTGGAATTCTGTCATCAATTTCAGCTTGGTTGGGTATGGTGGAAATCATGGTTGCACACCCCTTGGTGGATCTGTTCTTCTGACCTACTCTTTCATCATATATTCCCTCCTCCTTGACTTGACTCGGTTCGAGTAATGATGGAGAACTATCCATAGGTTGTGACACGGTTTGGGCTATCTGGGCCACTTGTGTTTCCAACATCTGCATGTGACTTGTAAGACCGTCAACAGTGGCCTTCAAATCCTTAAGTGACTCTTCTATTTTCTGATGTTGGCGTTGAAACTCTTCATTGGCCTTTGTTTGGGTAGCAATGAAGTCTTCCATCATCAATTCTAGCCTAGACTTCTATGGTTGTTGCTGCCCATTGCCCTATTGTTGCCCATACCCTCTTGATGGTTGGAAGTTCCCTGAGTTATTTCGATAGAAAAAGTTCGGGTGGTTCTGTTGGTGTAATCGGCCTAGGTCATGATTGACAAGACTCAAGTTTGACTCGAGTAGTATTTTGATGTTTGACATTGTGTTGGGGAGATTTTTGGTGCAATCAACCAAGGTCATGTTTTGATGTTTGACGATGGTTTGACCATTGTCATGGGAGAAGTCCAAGTCTTGTGTACTTGTCATGGAAAGTCCAACATGGGTTGGCAAGGGAAAGTCCAAGCTTGAGCCTTGGAAATTGAGAAGTCCAAGGGGAATATTGCGGCGTAAAGTCCAAGGGTGGAGTCTTGGCGGCATAAGTCCAATGGTTGACGGCGTAAAGTCTAAGTGGAGTCTTGGCAGCATAAGTCCAATGTGCCTTGGTGGTGTAGACCACATTAGCATGACAATAGCTGATGGAAGCACCTGAAGGCTAGCGTATGGATGAACAAGTCATGGATGACTTGGAGGGATCCTATAGGCATGAGGCTAATGGAGGTGGCTAAAAGGCTTTGGTCTAGGCTAAGGGTGGTCTGGCAAGTATGGGGGCACCATACTTGGGGTTAAAACCTCATGGATGAGGTTATCAGTCGACTGATATTATGGTCAATCGACTGATGGGAGTTGACTAGTGTTCGGCTACAGGAATTGGCCTAGCAAATGACTACCAAAGATTAGCGTCGATCACGCCCGAGCAAATGATCGATCTTCGATGAGTCGATCAGGTATTCGAGGATAGAATATTTCTGAGTCGACTGTTAGGGTTTGACAGTCAAGTGATGACTCGATCAGTCGACTGATGGGTATGATTAGTCGACTGATGGTCTATCCATTGGAACTTATCTAACGTGGCTCATGCCATTGTGAGGCAATGATTACAAGAGTAGTCGACTGATGGTCTCGATCAGTTGGTTGCTAGGCAAAAATCAGCCCAAGTTGCAAGTTTAAAAGGAGCACGAAGGGAAGATTTTGGCTAAGGTTTCTTTAGAAGTTTTGGGATGATATGCTACTGCAATTCACGGTCTCCAAGTGCAACTCAAGTAACCAAACAAGCAAGCATAAAAAAGCTCATTTGTAAAGTTCTCTTTACATAAATTGTTGTATTCATTTTGTATTTGCTTATATTTGCTTAGTATTACTATTGTAATCACTGAAAGAGGTTTCTCCACCTCCGACTTATTATCGAGAAGGAGTTTATTGGATTAGTGGTGTGTGTTTGCATCGCAAGGGCTTTTAGAGCCCAATCCATGGAGTATGAACCATACGGTTCCGAACCACGTTACATCCTCATGTTGTGATTATGTTTGTGTATTTGTTTTTGTTATTATTATTATTTCACTGCACGCTAACATGATTTGTAGAAACGAATGAATTTCGATCAACTGACGACAAACGCTATTCACCCCCCCTCTAGCGGGTGCATAGGTCCTAACAAGTGGTATCAGAGCTTGGAGCTCTTCTACGGACTAACACCCGGGAGAAAAAGTGCTAGAGGGAACAAGATGGAATTTGAAGGAAAATTAGGATGGGATATCAACACAACTCCACCATACAACCAAGAAGATTTTCTGGCATGGAGGGTGAGAATGGAGACATTCTTGATGATGAACATAGAGGAGTGGTTCATCATCATGGAAGGTTTTGAACTCCCTAGGGATAAGAAGGGAGATGTCTTGAAATTGAAAAAGTAGACCCAAGAGCAACGTCAAAAGTTCAAGACCGAAGTTAAGGTAACAAAGCTTTTAGAAGATTTGATACCTAATGATATTTTGTCTAGACTAGGTGAATATCAAGATACCAAAGAGCTTTGGAGCAAATTGGCAAAGTTCCATGAAGGCCCATCACCGGTCCAAGAGGAAGAGGAGTGCTCATCCTCTCAAGCTCAAGAAGAAGCAAGCACATCTTCAACACAAGAGCTTGATGATTCGGAGGGTGATAGAGAATCAATATCCGGATTGGGAGAGGAGGAAGAAGTGAAAGAAGTCTCCACCTCTAGGATTAAGGGAGAGGAGACTAGGTCATCTTCAATACTGAAGCTGACTCAAGAGGAACCATCTACCTCCGGTCGAGAAGATGAAGAACCAATTCCAACCATCATTGACCTAGGTAACTCAAGCACATCAATTCAAAATAAAGATCATATTATGTATTTTAAGTGTAGGTAATATGGGCACTATAAGATCAAGTGCCCTAAGAATGTCAAGAAAAGTCAACCGACACCGAAACCTCAAGAAAAGACCAAGGAACCTGGTGTCTCAACCATTAAGAGCAAGAAGCACATGGTATGCTTCAAATGTCAACAACGGGGCCATTATAGGAGTTAACGCCCTAGGGGAAGAAAAAGGTCCAAGAAGGAGCATCACAAGTAGGGGGAGCTAAGGCAAACCCTAAGGTAACTTTTAAGTATGCTTCTTCTTCAATTATTTATCAAAAGCATGCTAGAAGTAATCTTGCAATTATTCATGAAAGGCATGCTAGAAATAATAGGTTTTATTATTTAGGAGCGAAACATGTCAACCTTAGGAATAAGGAGAAATTTGGAACTAATGTCCCTAAAAATATTCTACCTAAGGCAAGTATTAGAAAAATTGAAGATCATCTAGGCTTTACTCCAAAGAAATCTAGAAATATGCCTAGGAAGGGCAAAAATGACCAAAGAAACAATGGGCCCAGCAAAATTGAAAAATTAGAAGTTGAAAATCAAGTCTTGAGGTCAAGACTTGAGAAGTTGGAGAAGACTCTTAGGATTATGCAAAATCAAATGCAAGGGTCAAATGATCAAAAATCTAGGTCAAAGAGTCAAAACCTAGGATTTAGAAAGCAAGAACCATCCAAGGGCAAGCGTATGCCCAAAAAGACCTATTACAATGTTCTATTCGATTATGAAACTCAAGTTAGGACTAAGAAAACTAAGGTAAATATGGAAGTCATCCCTAAGGTTGACCAAGGTAGATGCCTAGTGGCTAGGTGATGTGAGCAAAACATATAGAGTTTTAGGAGTAGTTTTTGCTCACATCTCATCTCATTTTATGTTGGTTTCATGCATATTTTACTCTGTTTTCCATGAATTTCCTATTTTCTGGTTCAGAGATCTGCTCTGTATACTTTTGTGTGCGGGATAGCATTTTGTGGGGATAACGGTGCACTTTCGGAGCAAAAAGAAGACATTTGGCAGCTGGACGCAAAAGGGAACACGGCCAGGGCATATGCCTACACACGACCGTGTTTTGAAGGAGAAAATGGCCACCACAGCCTAACACATGGCCAGGCTATGTGTTTTCACACGACCATGTGGCGGCCAAGCGATTTGACGTGACTAGGGTTTTTTCCATATTTCGCAGCGATCCGGCATGATGTCTATATAAGGAAAGCTCTGCCCAAACCCTAGGGGAGAGGCACGCCGGCCGGGATGGCACTCCGAAGCCCTAAAAAGCTTCGGGAACTCACATCGAGGAAGGAGAGAGCCGCTCGAGGATCAAGATCAGCACCACAATGCCAGAGGGAAGAGCTGCAATTACATTGTAATTCCTATTTCTTACACGTTTATCGTTTTACTCATGAATTCTATAATGTATTGTGACTCTCTTCTCATATTCATGGAGTAAATTCTTCAATTCTAGGATTAGGGAGTAGTTTGTGTCGAGTAGAACATTGCTATTTCAAATATGTTTCCGTTCTTGAAATCGTATTTGCAGTGGAATGATTGTTTAGATCTATAGCTTTGTGTTTTGGTTTTCTATCTTTTGTGCATAGAAGATACAAGGAGTGATAGTCCTCGTATCTAAGATTTAGGGGATATTACGAGGAACCTAGAGGTTGGCCTCATCACCTTCAATTGTGGATAAAAGGATGCGATAGAGTCGGTAATGTGTATCATTTTCGGCTTGTCGCAGGGATCGATTCGGCATCCGCGTATCATAGTGTATGATGTCCTTTCCACAAAACCCTAGATAGAAAATTTGGATACATTCAATTGATAGCATGTTCTGTGACACACAAATGAAACCGAAGTCCTAGAATCCAATCCAAACCCTCGTAGAAACTTTTCTCTTCTTTCGTGTGACACCGTACTGAGTTTGGACCACCGACAACCTCTCATTCGTGAACCCTTAGATTACCAATCCGAACAACAACACATCCACTAGACAAACCGATACTCGAAATCTCAGTCCCTGTAGGATCGATATTTTTATTACTTGATGACATCCGTGCACTTGCGAGCATTGAGCATGAGCGCGGATCAAATTTTCGACGTCGTTGCCGGGGATTGATTGATTCGATATCAAATCAAGAAAGTGGATAGTTGGATCAGACTTAGGTTAGATTTATTTACTTGTTTATTTTTATTTTTTTATTTTATTTGAATTTTTAGATTTTTCATATCTAGATTTAGTTTTTATTTTATTTTAGCAGTGATTCTCTATTTCTTATTCGCTCTTCGATTTAGTTAGCTAGATTAGTTTATTTCCTATTTCTAGACCTTAGGTAGATACTCCTAATTTTGTGGTTCAGTTCTTCGTATGCTTAGATGCTTAGGATCGGAAGGCCTTATTCCGATCAATTTAGAAATCGAACAAACCTATCACCGCTGGAAAGCCGAACAGAAGAGGATGGAGGACCAAGCTGCATCCGAAGTGAATATAGGTAGCCGACCCTTATGGGATTATACAACCCCTAGCGCTAGAGGATTTAGGCCGAGTATAGCTGGACCATCCATTTCGGCAAACAACTTTGAACTGAAGCCAACGCTCATACATATTGTCCAGCAGAGTCAATTTGGGAGAGATACGACTGAAGACTCGAACCGACACCTGGAGTCATTCTTGGAAATCTGCTCGACGATGGAGATGAATGGAGTCCCTGCAGATGCGATCCGCCTGAGCCTATTCTCGTTCTCATTGAGGGATAAGGCTAAGGCATGGCTTCACTCCCTGCCTTCGAAAAGCATTACTACATGGGGGTAATGTGAGCAGCAGTTCTTGAACAAATACTTCCCACCAAGCAAAACTACTCACATGCGCTATCTGATCACAAACTTCCATCAGAAAGAGGGGGAGTCCCTATTTGAATCTTGGGATCGCTACAAGGGGCTACTTTACCAATGCCCCCACCATGGACTGGAAAGGTGGTTGTTGATCCACATCTTCTACAATGGGATCATGTACGCCACTAAGGTGTCCCTCGATTCTATCGTAGGAGGAGCACTTATGAATAAGACTATCGAGGAAGCAGAGGAGCTAATAGAAGAGGTGACCCAGAACTACCATCAATGGGCTTCTGAACGTAGTCACCCAGCTCCTATAGTGGGACGGTATGCTATCAACTCCGTGGACCACCTAGCAGTGAGAATGGACGTGCTTAGTAAACGATTTGACTCTTTAAATCCTGCATCTGCATGTGCGGCCATTGACTTTGGGGAAGGAGCAGCAACGTATCGGGAGGACTACTATGGAGGGCAGGGTGGCTTAGAAGAGCAGATTGAGCATTGCTATGTTGTTAGGGACTACAATCAAAGGTCCAACAACCCATACTCCAGTACTTACAACCCCGGATAGAAGAACCACCCAAACTTTTCCTATCGGAATAACTCGGGGAACTTCCAATCATCAAGAGGTATGAGCAGCAGCAGGGCAATGGACAACATCAACCACAAAAGTCTAGGTTAGAATTGATGATGGAAGACTTTATTGCTATCCAAACGAAGGCCAATGAAGAGTTCCATCACCAACATCAAAAAACAGAGGAGTCACTCAGAGACTTGAAGGTCACTATTGATGGTCTTGCAAGTCACACAAGGATGTTGGAGACACAGGTGGCCCAGATAGCCCAAACTGTGTCACAACCTATGGAGAGCTCTCCAGTATTACCTGAGCCAGGTATATTTAAGGAAGAAGGAGTGTGCAGTGAGAGAGTAGCACAGCGAAATAGATTCGCCAAGGGGTGTGCAGCCATGATTTCCACACTACTTGACCAAGTCAAAATTGAGGCCAAAATTCCACCCCAACTTGAGGACCCTGGTGAATTTGTTATCCCCTGCTCGATTTATGGGGAAAGCTTCAATAAAACGCTGTGCGAATTAGGGTCATCAGTAAGCATGATGCCTTATGCATTCTACCTAGAGATGGGACTGGGCAGTATACAACCAACGGGTATAGGCATTCGCATGGAGGATGACACGATCAAGAAGCCCGTTGGCATGTTAAAACATGTTCCTGTGATCATTGAGAACTTCGTGATATATATGGATTTTATCATACTCGACATAGGACCAGACCCCCAGAATGCCATCATCTTGGGAAGGCCCTTTCTAGCAACTGCGGGGGCGTACATAGATATAAAGGCACACCAGATCTCCTTAGAGGTAGATGGGGAGATCATCCTCTTCAGCCTATCAGAGTGTAGAGCTCCCTACCTAGACGACTTTACTTTCAGCAGGATAAAGTCGAGTCCACCGGATGTAGATGTCGAGATGGATGAATGGAGGTTCACAGAATCTCCAGAACCAAGTTGATAATGGAGTGTGGTCGAGCTAAACGACCTTAAACAAAGCGCTTCTTGGGAGGCAACCCAAGTTTAGTTTTTAGGTTTTCTTTTGATTATATTGCATTCATTTGGTTACTTTGAACTTTGATTTCCATTTTGGTTAGCATTAGGAACAGAAAGAACTTTCTAGGTAAAAATAAAATCAATTTTTAGCTTACACGGCGAAGCTTGTGAGAAAATTCGAACCGTTGTGCACAAAAGGAGAGAAATAGGGGATACACGGCCTGACCATGCATTTTCCCAACGCCGTGCCCGACCAACCCGAGGCGCACACAGCCTGGCCGTGTGTTTTCACACGGCTATGTCACACGAGGTTAAAAAGGGCACACCGTGCATTTTCACCCCAAATGCGTCGTGTGTTTCGATTTTTCTTGCCCTAGTCATGTGGATCCTTCATCCCCACCACCTAGAAGCTTTTCCAACCTTCAAAGAAGCTAAAAGAAGCAAGGATGAGGAGGACCAAGTAAGTGGTATCCCGATCCGATGCTTCGGAGCGACGAGCAAGGAGAACCGACACCTCTCAAGTTCCAGAGGAAGGTAACGCCTTACCAACCCTTCTTTTTCGCAACAATGAGCATAGGGATAGATACAACATGCTTTCTACTCATAAAATCATTGCAACTAGGTATCTTGATGATGATTTACTAGAGTCCTTAGGATTGTTGGGTGACATTCAAGCCCTATTTGCAAAAATAGGGTGGGGAGAGATAATAGGGATAAGACACCCAACCTACCCTTGGATAGTTTTGCAATTCTTAAGTTCTTTAGAAGTTGAAGTTTTAACGGGTAGAGAGAGCGAAGAGGGTAGGATTACCTTTAGGGTTCGTTTGGTTGGGGGTCATCTGTGATTACCTTAGTCATGTGATTACCAAATAATCACATAACCAAGATTATGGGGAATAAAACATAACCTTGTTTGGTTTAATCCTAGATAATGAGATAAAACCTTGTTTATTTGAAGGTTTTAATGTATTACTTACTTTGCCATTTACAATATTACCCTCTATAAATGGCCATAAATTAACTTTCATGACCCATTAATTGAATAGATATATAGATGCTTATTTTCATCGTAAATTAATTTATTGAATGAATGCAAAAATAATATTTAAAAGTATTTGAGTAATGTGAAAACCCATTATATAATAATTGGTTTGCATGGTCCTTATGAATTTGAATTTAAATATACAAAAATATTTATTCGCGTAGGACTAAAATTAAGAGATTCATAAGACACATTGATCATGCTTTGTGTTTGCTAAATAGCGCATATGAATTTTGCTATTGATATTGTCTTCCTTTTATTAATAAAAATATTTATTGTGACTTATTGTCTTGAGTTTTAATTCACTCTTTTCTCTCGTCTTCAAAAGAATTTTAAAATTTTAAAAGTCCATCGAAACTCAAAATTCAAAGTGTTTATTTTTTTAAATTGTAAATAGCAGCTGCCTTATTTGAATATCACTTCCCACATTCATATACTTGGCGTCATGATAGTACTTGGATGCCCACTACCTGAATTTATCTGCAACTATTTGCTTATCACCAACAGCGAGCCTTTCCATCTTCCATCTTTACTAATAGAACACCAAAAGGGAGCCAATACTTGTCATAGAAGTCATACATGGTTCTTTGTATACTGCCATTAAGAAACCACAGTATCAACATAAGTTTTTCTTTCAAGCAATTAAAAAGTTTAAGTGTATTAATTGCATCTAAAGCAAAATATTTGATCCACAATTTCCGTTCTTCTCTTTGTAGAACATCAACAGGAGGAAGTGTAAGGAAGAAGCATAACTGTCAAGAAGAATCACTAGTACAGAAAAGATTATCATAAAACAAATAATGATCTTAGTGTAGGAAGTACTAATCCTCAAACCCAGATCAACAATCTATGCAGCATAATGGAATGAATAAGAAATGACAGTGACAAACAGCTATCTTTCATAATTTAATTTAGAAACGATGTGGATAATGGTATAGCACATCTCCAGACCAAGCTCAAAAGCTTGTTGAGACTTAGAATGAAAGATCACATATCCACCATTGCTATAGTCACATAGAAAACAAACAATATGCTTAAGCAATGCAGCACAAACATAAATAAGCTACACTACCAAGAAGATGTAATCAAAACATTTGAATGCAACACTAAGGAAACAAATCTAGAGAATGTCAGAAGAACATGAGACAAGAATAGAATTTTAGCATATTGAAATGGATAAACCAACAATGAACTACACCTTCTTGATAGATGGATCTTGAAAAATTGGAGCAAACTCCATTAGCACTTCCACTCCACCATCGAGGACATCAACCCAGACACAAGACTTTCCATTTCCAGAGTCTGGCAGTGGACCAGAGTAGATACTGAAGCATATAACCTTCCCATGTCCAACTTGTGAATCAGACTTCACATTAATATTGGCTACCTATGAGGTAAATATCAGGTAAAAGGTAAGCAAGAGTAGCCACATTCAGATAAAATCAGGATGTAAATTCACCCCTTAAATCCACATTCAGTAGAAATCAAAGCAATATCAACATAATGAATGTGAGTCAAACAATTGTGCACATTCAGTAGAACCCAAAATGGCATTCATCCAAAAACTTTTGTTCAAAATGATATCATGACTATCCAAAAGTATATCCAAAATATAAGTACTAACAATGTATACCAAAATGACAATCTAATTCAAATAGCTAATTTATTTGGAATGGATCTCAAATAGCAGCTTCAACACATAACTTCTCCTAAATATCTTTGGCAATGCAAAGAAGTTGTCAAGCTTGTGTTCATCCTTGAGAATATACTCTCCAACATCCATAATTTCTTGCTTAGAGAATTCAGAAAGTTCTATTAACTCTTCATATATCTTTTTTTTTCTATGATTATTCTCTGTTTGTTGCTTGAAGTAGTTGGAGATCTCCTTATCAGATTTAGAAATAGAAGTAATATATTTTTGAATCTCTCCCACCAAATCACCAAGAGCATCATCTGACTTCCCTTTTTTCTTTCTGGTTGACATCTTGTTTGTTGGACAAACTGATAAACTTGGAGTCTCAGATGTCTTTATTGCTTGGTTGTCATCAACAGATTCTTCATCTTTGTCACCTTCAGCATATTCATCTTTTTCAAGCTCAAACGCACCAACCTCTTCATCACATAAATTTATCTCTACTACTGCATCAGCTGGGGTTTCTGCATTAGCTCCCGTGGCACGATCTATCCCCCACACAGACATCAAGTCATCAAGGTGGGGGAACTCTTTGTTCCTTAAACCAATAGCAGCTGGATGACTCTAAATTAAAAATATATCATTAGTAAAAAAAAACTCACAATATAATTAGTTTACCCAAGAACAAAATTATGAGACAAAACAAGAACTAAAACTGTTTCAGGAAAATAAAAACATGAAAGAAGCATTAATTCAAGAAGAATAAAAACATGACTAATAATATTACCTAAGCATGATAGAAGCATTAAGACATGAAAGAAGCATTAATTCTAGGCACAACCATATAAAAACATGAAAGAAGCATTAATTCAGGAAGAATTAGAAGCCAGAACAAGACTATCTAAGAAAATTAAAGAAACAATATTACCTAAGAAAATCAGATAGGTGACTCTATTGGGAATTCTAGTCAAAATTAAATGACTAATAACCTCAATTGGAACCTGTTACTCCACACTATTGTACCAAAAAATGAGCCCAATATTTTATACAAGTATGCTGAAGTTGGGAAGGATAGAAGTATGCATTGATTTTACATTGTGATGATTAGTTATCTTGCTTATCAAGATATTGCCACAAACACATTTATTGACCAAACCAATCACAAAGGGCATCAGAAATAAAGACAAGTTCATAGTCAAAGAACATAACATTTGCATTGTTTATTTGCAGGTACATCAGACATGAGATAACTTCCAATATTTTAGAATCTATCAGTATGGCTCTAGCATAGAAAATTGTTTCATACACTCAGCAGGATATTAAATAAAGTACATATTATGACCCATTAAGAAACTGTTGGATCTAGATATGAGTATGGACTCCTTAAGCTGACATACGTTTGAACAGTGTCTGAATCTAGAAAAAATTATTGGATAAATAAGGACAAGAGCTGTTTAAAAAAAGTTACCTTTATCCAATCATCGAAGACATCCTTTGTTGCAATGATACACTTCTCAACATCGTTCCATCCAAATCAACTACTATGATTCAACATCTCATTGATAGCATAGAATTGCCTCTTCAGTAGCTTGTACCTTGACTCGATATGAGGGGTAGCCTTTAGATTGCTAGATGGCAATTTAGCAGCCATGACTTTCTCCAAATGCAGCAAGTACCCAGTTCGAAAACCATTCTCACTCTTCCAAGCTGAATTTTTTCTTAACTCAACAAGGCAGTCAACTAAAACAGCATCCTCTTGTTTTGTCCACAGGTGTTTAGTGCTTGAAGTTTTTCTTTTGAACTTCGGTAGCATTGAAGTTTCTACTTGTTCACTTGATGCATCCTTGGTTATTGCTACTCCTTTTATCCTCTTCTGCCTATGTCCTTCCATTGAAAACTGAAATTAAACCATCCAAATAACACATTATTCTTGCATCAAACATAATCAAATTGTTTAAATAAAAAATATACAAACCTAGATACAATCAAATTGTTCAAACGTAATAAATCCAAGATACAATCAAATTGTTCAAACTTAATTAAACCCAGATACAATCAGATTGTTCAAACTTAATCAAATTCAGATACAACAAAATTGTTTAAACTATTCAAATGGATAATAAACCCAAATACAACATAAGCAAATAGTTCAAATACATGGACACTCAAATTTCAAGAAAGAACATTATATTTAATTAACTGATGTCTGCCAACTCATGAACATATCATCCCCAAGTTTGTCTCTCCATTCAGTCCAAGCAGGGTTGGTCTCACAATGTCTGATCAAATCATCACCATCATCAACATCATCATCATCACTTTCATTTGACTCGAGGACATCAAGCTCACTCTCTATCGGATCAATTGTCATTTCATACCTTATGAAATTATGCAGGATACAACAAGAAGAAATAATCCTACATTGAGTCTTAACATCATAAAATGACTTATCTCTCAATATAGCCCATCTGGCTTTTAAAATACCAAAACACCTCTCAATGCAATTTCTGGCTTGAGAGTGTTTCATATTAAAGTACTCTTTGGCTGTCGCTGGTTGGTAACCTTGCCTCCATTCAGTCAAGTGGTAACTTTGACCTCTATATGGTGCCAAAAATCCATCCCCATTTGTGTATCCAGCATCACACAAATAATAACAACCTATATTACAAGTGAACATGTGTTAATATATATAATAACAACCCATTTTATGATAATTATAACTTAATTACCTCGAGGAATCTTCAAGTCATTCCTCCTACTAATAGCATCCCTTAAGACTCTACCATCTGCTACAGATCCTTCCCAACCTGGTAAGACATAGCTAAATTGCATGTCCGATGTGCACACACCCAAGACATTGGTTGCAATTTCACCTTTTCTAGTTTGGTACCTAGGTTTATCAACTGCTAGGACATTGACATTAATATACGTCCCATCTAATGCTCCCAAACAACCCTACAATCAAAGAAGTATCATAAATCAAATTAATTTATTGTGTACATTAAAATGATTAAAAAATAAATATGTAGAAATTATATAATTGTACCTTAAACCATTTCCACCTCTCATCCGTGCAATTTTCTAGGATTGGTTCAGGCTTTCTAAGCAAAATGTTATGTAATTGTAGAACAAAATTCAAAACTGAATGAAATTGTCTACTAACTGTCTCACCGGATTTAGCTGTTTGGCGTTTTAGGACTCTATTCTTCACATTATGTGAAATAATATGAAGAAAAGATATTACAAGTTCACTAATTGACATATTTTTATTTCCTTCCAGTTTTCCATGAGTCGTTAGTAAAGAACAAAGTTTGTCTAAAGACCTTCTATCCATCCTACAGTTATCGACACATTGTCGATCACTATGAAAAACCATCTCATTTAAGTTTATAGGCCTAATATTATATCTAGACAATGCTTGATTAGTATATGATATGCTCCTCCTAAACCTAGCACTCCTCTTGTTAGCTAAGACCACTGCCAACAATAAAAACATCAATAACTTCCTTTGCATCCTCTTCTTGCATATAATAAGTAGAGAAATTATCTTCATCTCTTGCCTTACTGCTAATTGATCCATATTAGCCTATCATGAAAATAAGGCAATGAGAAGTAAATCTAGCAACAAAATCTACTACCTCATGAGTCAAATCTTCAAAATAAATTATGTATGAAATGTAAAACGAGAGAAACATTTTAGATGGATAAGGAAATCTAGCAGTTTGATCTCATCAAATCTACTCATTTAAAAATAATTGAATAGAAGCATGGAGCAAAATCTAGCAGTTTGATCCCATCTGCAAATTTGGTAATATAGTTTTAATGATTAAATGATATACATACATTTATATACTGATTTGAAAGAAACGAGCAAAATGGAAAAATTCAATGATTCAGATACAAGAATTTGTTCATAAACTGATTTTACTTTCCACGACCTCATGTGGTTTCGTCTACACTGAATCATTTGGTAACTCGATTCTCGTCGAGTGTGTATATAGTTTTTGTAACAACCCTGATGTCATTAGCATTTAAATTGAATGTGTTTCAAGAATTCATCATACATAAAGTGGCCTGGTTTCAATGGCAAATGCATTTTTAGGTAGCTTCCAGGAAAAATGAAAATTGCCATGGAGTATCATGTTTTTGGGCAAATGTGACAGGTCTCATTGTGGAAGTGAAATGGTGGATAAGAGAACCTTCATTAAACTTATGTTTATTGAAATAGGAAAAGACTCCATAAAAAAAATTTAATGCGATAGAAAAATATTCCACATAGGAAAAGTAAATCAATGAAGAATTGCTTCCATTTGGTTGTACATTCAGAAACTAAATGGATAGATGAAAATCATATTTAGGTATGTAAACATTGACTAGATAGTTGTGCATATTAGATTCAATAGAAAAGAGCATTCTTCATGTCTATCCAAAATTGCTAGGTTAGAAATTTTGATTCATCATACAAATAGCAACTGGAAAATTCCTAAACATTATGGCAAATTTATGTTATGAGGAATGCCCTCAGTTCAATGCTTTGCTTCCTAAAATGAAAAAAAACAATACTATCAGTTTGAAATACAAAGTTGAAATCTAAATAAAGACCAAGTCGACGAGATCTGAGGGGGAAAATGGCAATGACTTCAATCGCATTGGCAATCCACAGAAGTTTATAAAGCAGAAAAAAAATTGATGCACAAGACAATGCTAACCTAATTTTGTCGATGCTCTCTGCTATATGCAATGCTTCTTTTACTAGAAGACAACTTCACAAAGGAAGTTAAAACCCATGATTCAATTTGTAAGCCAACTAAATAAGTAAAGAACCACAAACTGCAAAATGACTAGCAGTAAAGGTATAGGCCTACAAGCGACGTACACAAATGTTGCGAACAAGCGAAATTTAGGGTATACACATGAGACTAAGTCCAAGTAAGCAGAAAAGATTTGAGTTTGAAGTCAAAAAATAATCATGACAAAGATGCAAATAAAGCCACAATGAATCATCGACAATTCCATACAGGATTAACACTTGTTGGAAGAAAAGAAACTAAAGAAGACAGGAAAAAAAGGGTTTGATGCACTATAGAAAATCTCGCATACCGCTTAGAGAGGATAGAAGGGGAAGAGAGGGTACTCAGGGAGAGGGAGGAGACTCTACCGGCCGGAGGAGAAAACGACGAAGTGTAGGCTACGCAGCCTTCCACAGTGGTAAGTTTGTCGCCGCCAAACATCGAATCGCCACGCAATCGCCGCCGCTAGGGTTTCGCTGGGCTCTACTCGCATGATGGGGGGAGAAATTGAGTCGGAGGTTGTTATTAGGTGTAATTTAATTTATTTTTGAAGGATAATTTTGTAAAAAAAAACTTAACCCCAAAATCAAGAAAAACCTAGGTTTCCTTGGTTTTTCAATTCCGGGTTGAATACCCCCTTTTGCTGATTTATGCTGACGTGTCGGACATGAGGAATTACTTGGGAATCGCCAATTACCTAAACCAAACAAGGTTTTCATCGATAACCTTGGATGGATAACCAAGGTTATCCTCAATAACCCCCAACCAAATGCACCCTTAGGATATTTAACATTGAGCATGAATGGACACTACACCAATGGAACTCATGCTTTGACTTGCTAAGTGGGGGAGAGAGAATAACCCCTGTTGGGTTTAACTCTCGAATCTTTTGGACTGAATTGACAGGAGAGCACACTTATGACCCTTCTAGGGCCAAAGCATCACGCCTCCAAAACCCCATTTTCCGATACCTCCACCGAAACATAGCAAGTACTATTTTTGGTCGTGGGGAGAGTGACAGTGTAGTGAGAGCTAGCGAGCTGCTTTGCCTATGGGACATGCTATAAGAAAGAAGTAGCATCGATGTAGGGTCCCATTTCATTAGACACTTAGTGAAAATGGACAAAGCAGCAAGAGGAGAGATTAATGTGGTGGGGGGGGGGGGGGGGCTTGCTTACCCACATTTGCCATAGGATGGGGTATGACTACACTACGCTAGATAGCATAGAGGGGAGCCCTAGGATCGACCTGAGAGTGTGTATGGCCATGAAGATGATTGTAAGAGAGCGACACTCCTCATGCTTTGTAAGGAAAAACTTGATGGTCCTTAGACTCCCCGCCCCTGATCGTACCACCATCACTACACGCGCCAACTGATAGTGGAGTCCCCGCCATATGAGGGACCATCCACATCGGCGCCCATCTCTCCCCCTTTGCAGCATGGTCCCTCCAGTCCACACATGCATAGGAGCCCACCTAGGCCACGTCGACATGAGCCTGCACCTGCACTGTCACCTTTTTCTACTTTTGAGCATGATGTAGGTACATCTGCCTATGATTTTTCGGAGTTCCGATCGTGCCTCGACGACATATATGTCGAGCAGCAGACACAGAGGCAACAATGGGAGGAGCAGAGTGCCTACATGCAGGCGGAGTTTCAGGACTTCCGGGAACACTTCCAGTGTACCGAGGAGTTCTACAATGAGGCTCGCATTTACTTCCAGGAGGAGGCTATCCGTCGCCAGGCGAAGGTCGCTTACTGCCAGGAGATGCGGCAGCATATGCGAGCCCAGCAGGCATAGTGGGCTAGGGAGGAGGAGCACCGAGCAGCCGCTGCATCCACCAGCTCTCAGATCAACCATATGTACATGTAGCATCAGCGACTCAACAGCAGATTCTCCTAGGATCTCGAGAAGTCGAGGCTACCAGACTTTCCACCTCGTCTACCATACTAGAGGTATGCTTCACTTAAGTCTGGGGGAGGACCCCAAGTTTTGTTTTGTTTCTAGCAGTGGTTTCTTTCCTAATGTTTGCATTTTAGTTAGCATTGATTTATTCATGCATAGTGTGTTTAGTTTCTTCCTGCACTTAGTCTTGGCTATCTTTAAGCTGCCTCAGTAGTATTTTTAAAGTTACATTCCTGAGTTGTTCCCATAGATAGCTTAACTTTATTTATGTCATGGTATTTTATTTTATTTGCTCTAATGAATGTTCTATACTTATACTGGTTAGCTTTTATTTTTACACCTACACATGTCGAACATTCTGAAAGGGAGAGTCTACTACATACCTAGTTATGATTCATCTTAGTAGTCTAGTATTTTGGAATCCACAGGTGACCCTAAGTTTAGCATTTTAGTTACTAGAGATGCTCGGATTGTGTAAGCCCATTCGAAAATATCAAAAATCCCAGTGAGCCGAGAAAAAAAGAGAGAAAAGAAAAGAAAAGAAAAGAAAAAAGAGATAGAGAGAGAGGGAGAGAGAAAAAGAAATAAAAAAAAAAGAAGAAAAAGAGATTATGAGGGATAAAAAAAATAGTTGTCGTGGGTGGAAATGGTTAGGTGCGCCTTTGAGACCGAGTTAGGTTACTGGGGAAACACCTACCAATTTATCTCAATACCGAGCATGCCTTTGAGACTTTGTGCTAGATCTAGGGAACAACCCTCTCTTTGGGAAGGTAAGTGCCTAAGAGCCGAAGACCTTAGGAAAGCTATAGGATGACGACTTAACTCACCATGGAACGAGTATCCCCTAAGAAGATTCGCTTAGCACGAGCACGAGGATCTAATTTAGTGAATTTTTAGAACATATCTATTTTGCTTTGATTACAAATACCATTTGATAAATCTAGTTAACATGATAAGTATGGAACAATACCTTTTAAAATTTCATGGCACTGAGGTTTGCTTGAGGACAAGCAAAGACTTAGGTATGGAGGAATTGATGTGAGCAAAACATATAGAGTTTTAGGAGTAGTTTTTGCTCACATCTAATCTCATTTTATGTTGGTTTCATGCATATTTTACTTTGTTTTCAATGAATTTTCTGTTTTATGGTTCGGAGATCTGCTCTGCATACTTTTCTATGCAAGACAACATTTCGTGGGGATAACGGCTCACTTTCGGAGCAAAAAGAAGACATTTGGCAGCTGGACGCAGAAGGGAACACGACCAGGGCTTGTGCCTACACACGGTCGTGTTCAGAAGGTGAAAATAGCTGCCACAGCCTGACACACGACCAGACCATGTGTTTTCACATGGCCGTATGGCAGCCAAGCGATTTGACGTGACTTGTTGGGATGTATACTGAAAAGTCTATCTTTTGTATGAACATCTTTATTTTGAAATAAGAATCACATGATCATTGTTTGCATATTTATAGTTGTGCATATTGTCTAATACATTACATTGTAGATAACTTGGTGTGTAGTGTCACATGGGAGATCATGTTATTAGTTCCTTGTAAAGTATAAGTAAAGGCTCACAACCTAGATGGTTATGGACAAACCATTGGAATGGTTGTAGTGTGATTTGGTATTGGTTTGTCTTGACCATTGAATTACACTAGTAGACTTTGTGTGTATTGAGCAGGACCAACTTAGAGGTGATTCGATTTATTGTTGACTACATAATTGAATCGAACCTCAGATATTATGTTGTACATGCTCTTAATCCCGATATAATAACGGGCACATATACTTAGTATTCATTTCTTTGATTTACCAATGGGTGAGATTTATAGAGTAAATCGATAGGATCGGTAAGTTGGGAAATGATATTATTTATATGGTGTGTCATTGATTATAGGAGGAAACTGTGTCCTATATATTAGGATGATGATGTCCCCTTGAGGAGCTCATAAGGTTCATCATGTAAACCTTGCAGGTGGACTTGGTCCGACATGATGATAAGGTTGAGTGGTACTACTCATGGAGTTAGATGTTGATTAATTAATTGTTAGTAAATTAATTAATTGATGGACATTCAAGATCTTAAACACGGGGAGACATTTGTACAAATAATATATAGAGCCCATATTTATTTATGGGGTTGGTGAGGTAGATCAATGATAATCCTCTAGTGGAATGGATTATCATTAATGGATAGGACTTTATGTGGGCTTGATCCATTGGGTGGCCTAGATCCAACTCCTCCTCATGGTCCCTATTGTAGCCTATTAAAACCCTCATGGAGCCTAGATCCGATGATGCAAAATGAAACTCTAGATCCGACGGTGGAGATTAAATCTTTAGATCCAACGGTGGAGATTAAATCTTTAGATTCGACGGTGGAGATTAAATCTTTAGATTCGACGGTTGAGATTAAATCCCTAGATCCGACGGTTGAGATTAAATCCCTAGATCCGACGATGGATATTAAAAGGAGGCTTAAGCCTAGCTCTATAAAAGGAGGTTTAAGGGGTGGGCGGCAACAACACACAAGGAAGATTAGGGTTTGGGGCGGCAAGCTTTGGGCGGCTAGGGTTAGGGTTTTGGCTTGGGCGGCAACAAGGTGGAAGGTTGAGGTTTGCTTCCTTTCTATTCCTAAGAGTTGGCCAGCGCCCATCATCATCCTCTCATCCTTGGCCGGTGCTCATCCCCTCCCTTTATTCATCCTTGGCCGACATCCTCTCCTCTCCTTAGGCCGGCGGCAACCCTTCTTCAAGGTTGGCCGGCAATCCATCACCTATTCCTTGGCTGGTGGCAACATCAAGTCCTTTGACTTGGTGGCCGATTTTAGAAAGGAAGAAGAGTTTCATTTCATTCTTCCCTTTGTTTGGAGGGAGCAAGGAAGGGAAGAACGTGTTCTAGGAGGCTTCGACTTTTGGAAGATGGTCGCCCACACGACGTCCAAAAGGAGGAAGGACATATGATAGAAGATCAAGATGTATAACGAGAGGTATAATGCTTGTTTATGAATCTTTTCTTATTCTACGCATGTTGTATGCTTTGTTATGTGGCTAATTTACTTGGACCCCGAATACAAACACAAAAACCGACGATCCGTACATCATCTATTCCGTAGCTATTCGAAGAATAGAGGTAGGTTACTTGAACAACAAGTTTGTTCAAGTGACCACTCTAATCGAATAGCACGACGATGGAACGGTAGCTTGGGTAATCTCTATTTGTCAAGGATTATTTTATTTTAATCTGGGGATGAAGAAGGGATCACCATGAACAAGCGACCGAGTTGAAGTGGGAAGCGAAGTTTCCTCCCTTCAAGTGGTATCAGAGCCACGGTTTTCGGTTTTGTGTGTTTAGGATTCGATTACTTTTATGCACTTTTCATATATTATATATGCCAAATAATAGTAGGATGTGCGTAAGTTAACTTTTTGGTTGCAGGCATAGGATCCAACTATTATGGGCATATGTGTGTATGTGATTGTATGTGTATAATTGTATATTATTTGAATCCTCGGGATTGACGAGGCTAGTATTTAATTTTTGTAATTAAGTACGACATTGTTTAGCCACTCTTTTTATTTTAGTTTACTTTTGATCTAGATTTCATGTACACTCCTTCGTGAAGTATAGGATCGATGGATGTAAATTAAAATAGTTTTTCTCGGCTCGGATCTCCGGATGGCTTGTACATGATGTAGGAAGGAGCGGACGAGATGGCAATACGACGGGAGGCATATTGGAGAACAAAAGCCATAATAGTTGGAAAATATTTTTTTCATATTTATTGCTTCTTGTTTGATATGCATGTCGTGAGCTAGGAAAATCCCTCAATTTTAAATTACTAAGTGGGAGAGGGATATTTTTATAAATTCCCATGGCCTCCATTACGATTTGACATGTGATGCAAACAAACTTGCGTGTCGGCTCTGAGTTCCTTCCTCCATATTGGATGAGTTTGTTTTGCGGATCATAGGGTCGAATATGGTTATAGGAAATTATTAAGAAGTGTGTGTACTTCCCCATAGGAAGGCACATAACCCGAGATAATTGCCTTGGTACCGAGTAATGATGAACACTTAGATGCAAATAGGAGTATCCTCCCCATCGGAGTCACTGCTTTTATTTGTAGGGCCGAAGAAGAACCAACTATTAATTTTATTTGTCAAAAAGTTAGGTTGACAAGATAATAAAATTAATGGGTAAA
This sequence comes from Wurfbainia villosa, assembly GCA_025175895.1. Taxonomy (NCBI): domain Eukaryota; kingdom Viridiplantae; phylum Streptophyta; class Magnoliopsida; order Zingiberales; family Zingiberaceae; genus Wurfbainia; species Wurfbainia villosa. The sequence goes on along the minus strand of CM045989.1, from coordinate 119,295,608 downwards.
ACCTCCTCTTACAAATGTAGAATTCGTATACGTCCACACGATCGTGGCATACGATATTCTCGGTGTTTTGAGGTGTTGGTTGATTTTAAAATTTTATTGTTTGAGGAATCAATAATTTTTTGAATTCTAATGTTTTGATCTGTGTGATTCTTAGGTTTTTCAAAATGACTTTCAACCCACTTGCTGTGATACTGAAAGAGAATAAACTTATTGGACACAATTATGTTGATTGGAAGAGAAATCTTGATATTGTCTTGACTGCTGAGGAGTATAAATATGTACTCTTCAAAGAGTGTCCTCCTAAGCCTACGGATGATTCTAGGGAAAAGGAGAAGGAGAGTTATAAGAAGTGGATTAAGGCTGATGAGATGACGCGGTGTTATATTTTGGCTTATATGTCAAATGTATTGCAACTTCAGCATCAAACCATGCCCACTACTTATGACATGATGCTCAATGTCAAAGAGCTTTTCAGACACCAGAATCAGGTTGCTAGGCAGGAAGGCATGAGGAACTTGATGACGACCACCATGATCGAGGGAACACCCGTGAGGGATCATGTTCTCAAGATGATGGCTCATTTGAATAAGTTGGAAGTCCTTAGAGCTGAGATCGATGGGGAAACCCAAGTCAATATCATTCTCCAGTCTCCACCTAAAAGTTTTGAGTAGTTTCGCCTGAACTACAATATGAATAAAAGGTTGTATTCGTTGGTGGAGCTTCTGACAGAACTCCAGGCGGCAGAGGGACTTTTTCGTCAGAGTGCTCAGGCTCAAGCCATGGTCGCCTAAAAGGTTTCTGCTTCTAAGACAAAAGGCAAGAAGAAGAAGAAACAAGCTGGGGCGAAAGTGGCGGGAGGATCTCAGGGAGGAGTGAAGAAGCCGAAAGGCAAGTGCTTCACTTGCAAGTAGACTGGACACTAGAAGAAGGACTGCCACAACCTAAAGCATAACAAAGGTATATCTTTTGGTCTAGTCATTGAAACATGTTTAGTGGTGTTATCTACCGACACCTGGTGTGTAGATACGGGAGCCACTGATCATGTCTGCAATACTTTACAGGGGTTCCAGGAAACCAGATGACTGGTTGAAGGGGAGATTACCGTCTACTTGGGTGATGCTATGAAGGTAACGGTTGTTTGCAGTGGGAGATGTTTATTTGTCTTTTGAGAGGAATAAAGTTTTGGTTCTAAAAAATTGCCTTTATGTACCTTTATTTAGAAAGAATTTGATTTCAATTTCTAAATTATTTATGGATGGATATTCTATTTCTTTTAATGACAGAGTTGTTATAAAAAGAAATAGGGAGATTATCTGTTCTGGTGCATTGATAGGAAATTTATATACACATGAACCAAAAGCTCCCATGATGCAAATAGAAGTAAATAATTCATCTTCTAATTCCAATAAGAGAAAAGAACCTTCAAAGATGAACCAAACATATCTTTGGCATCTAAGGCTAGGTCATATTAACCTAAGTAGAATTCAAAGGTTGATAACTGATGGACCACTGAGTTCATTAGTGGTGGAAGATTTCCCAACCTACGAATCTTGCTTGGAGGGTAAAATGACCAAGAGGCCTTTTAAGGCCAAGGGGTATAGAGCCAAAGATATGTTGGAGTTGGTTCATTCTGATTTGTGTGGTCCTATGTCTATCCAGGCAAGAGGTGGCTTTGAGTATTGCGTCTCTTTCATAGATGATTATTCAAGATATGGATACATTTACTTGATGTGCCGCAAGTCTGAATGCTTTGACAAGTTCAAAGAATTCAAGGCTGATGCAGAGAAATGTCAAGGTAAAAGTATCAAGACCCTACGATCTGTTCGTGGTGGTGAGTACCTCTTGGGAGAGTTTAGGAATTACTTATCAAAGGATGGGATTCAATCCCAATTGTCTGCACCTGGCACACCCCAACAGAATGGTGTAGCAGAGCGAAGGAATATGACTCTTATGGAGATGTTTAGATCGATGATGAGTTATTCTGAGTTGCAAGATTCATTCTGGGGATATGCTCTAGACACGGCAGTGTATATTCTGAACCTGGTACCATCTAAATTAGTGCCTTCTACTCCCATAGAATTGTGGACTGGGTGAAAGCCTAGTCTGAAACATATTCGGATTTGGGGGAGTCCAGCACATGTGCTGAAGGAAGATGCTGGTAAGTTGGAACCTCGTACAGAAGTGCGCATGTTCGTTGTCTATCCTAGAGGAACGAATGGTGGTTTATTTTATAGTCCTAGAGATCAGAGGGTGATCATTAGCACGAACGCCAGATTTCTAGAAGAAGATTATGTGATGAACCACAAACCCATGAGTAAGATTGTTCTGAAGGAATTAAGAGGGGAAGTCACTGCTTCAGTACCACAGGTACAAGAGGATATACCACAAGTCACTGCACTGCGTGTCACAGAGGATACAAAGGTGATACCTCATTGTAGTGGGAGGGTTGTTAGACAACCTGATAGATTCATGTTCTTGGGAGAATCTTCTGATTTGGTCCCTGGCGAACATGAACCAGATCCCTGGACATATGACGAGGCGATATAAGATAAAGATGTGGTATCTTGGCAAAGTGCAATGAATTCTGAGATAGAATATATGGATTCAAATCAGGTCTAGGAGTTAGTAGAACCACCCAATGGTGTAAAAGCCATTGGATGCAAGTGGATCTATAAAAGAAAGAGAGGAATAGATGGGAAGGTTGACACCTTTAAAACGAGGCTTGTTGCAAAAGGGTATACTCAGAAAGAGGGCATCAATTATGAGGAGACCTTTTCACCGGTAGCAATGCTTAAATCTATCCGGATTCTCTTATGTATTGCTGCTCATATGGATTATGAGGTGTGGTAGATAGATGTCAAGACAGCTTTCCGTAATGGAAGTCTTGAGGAGAACATCTATATGAAGCAACCAGAGGGATTCATTGAAAAGAGCAAAGAGCATCTTGTGTGCAAGCTTAATCGGTCCATTTATGGATTGAAGCAAGCTTCGAGGTCTTGGAACATCCGCTTTGATGAACATCCGCTTTGATGATGTAATCCAGTCTTATGGATTTATTCAAAGTCTAGATGAGTCTTGTGTATACAAGAGATGTGACGGAAACGTAGTGGTATTTCTTGTACTATAAGTAGATGACATTTTGTTAATTGGCAACAATGTTAAGGTGTTATCAGATGTAAGGGTATGGTTGTCCAAACAGTTTGATATGAAGGACTTGGGAGAAGTGGGACACATCCTTGGGATCAAGGTTATGAGGGATCGCAGAAAAAATATATTGTGCTTATCTCAAGCTTCATACATAGACACCATTATGGATCGTTTTAGCATGCAGAACTCTAAGAAAGGTTTTCTACCTGTTAGTCATGGAGTACCTTTGTCTAAAGAGATGTGTCCTAGAATATCAAAGGAGATAGAGGAGATGAAGGTGGTTCCTTATGCTTCGGCAGTAGGAAGCCTCATGTATGTTATGCTATGTACGAGACCGGATATTTGCTTTGTCATGGGCATGGTTAGCAGATATCAGAGTAATCCAGGTCAGGGACATTGGACTGCGGTAAAGCATATATTGAAGTACCTGAGAAGGACTAGGGATTATATACTAGTTTACCAGGCATACCAATTACTCCCTGTGGGTTACACAGATTCCGACTTCTAATCAGATAGGGAAAATAGTAAGTCTACCTTAGGTTTTGTGTTTACTTTGGGAGGTGGAGCCATTGTATGGAGGAGTGTCAAGCAGAAATGCGTGGCAGACTCTTCTATGGAAGCTGAGTATGTGGCAGCCTCTGAGACAACCAAAGAAGTTGTATGACTCAGGAACTTCTTGATGGACTTGGATGTGATTCTTGATTTGCCCAGAACTAACCTAATTTATTGTGATAACAGTGGTGCAGTTACAAACTCGAAGGAACCACGAGCCCATAAGGCAAGTAAACACATAGAGCGCAAGTACCACCTGATACAAGAAATCGTAAAGCGAGGAGAAGTTGTTGTGGCCATGATTGCATCAGAGGATAACCTGGCAGATCCTTTCACTAAGGCCCTTCCAGCGAGAGCTTTTGATTGGCATGTGAAGGGAATGGGAATCAGATGTATGGTAGTATGAGGACAGCATAGTCTTTTAGTATAAGTGGGAGATTGTTGGGATGTATACTGAAAAGTCTATCTTTTGTATGAACATCATTATTTTTGAAATAAGAATCACATGATCATTGTTTGCATATTTATGATTATGCATATTGTCTGATACATTACATTGTAGATAACATGGTGTGTGGTGTCACACGGGAGATCATGTTATCAGTTCCTTGTAAAGTATAAGTAAAGGCTCACAACCGAGATCGTTTTGGACAAACCATTGGTATGGTTGTAGTGTGATTTGGTATTGGTTTGTCTTGACTATAGAATTACACTAGTACACTTTATGTGTATTGAGCAGGACCGACTTAGAGGTGATTCGATTTATTGCTGACTACATAATTGAATCGGACCTCGGATATTATGTTGTATATGCTCTTAATCCCGATATAATAACGGGCACATATACTTAGTATTCATTTCTTTGATTTACTAATGAGCGAGATTTATAGAGTAAATCGATAGGCTCAGTAAGTTGGGAAATGATATTATTTATATGGTGTATCGTTGATTATAGGAGGAAACCATGTCCTATATATTAGGATGATGATGTCCCCTTGAGGAGCTTATAAGATTCATCATCTAAACCCTGCAGGTGGCTTGGTCCGGCATGATGATAAGGTTGAGTGGTACTACTCATGGAGTTAGATGTTGATTAATTAATTGTCAGTAAATTAATTAATTGACGAACATTCGAGATCTTAAACACGGGGAGACATTTGTATAAATAGTATACAGAGCCCATATTTATTTATGGGGTTGGTGAAGGTGGGAAACTTCGCTTCCCACTTCAACTCGGTCGCTTGTTCATGGCGATCCCGTCTACGTCCCCGGATTAAAAAAATTAATTCTTGACATAGAGGGATTACCCAAGCAACCGTTCAATTGTCGTGCTATTCGATTAGAGTAGTCACTTGAACAAACTTATTGTTCAAGCAACCAACTTCTATTATTCGAATAGCCGCGGAATAGACGATGTACGGATCACCGGTTTTTGCGTTTGTATTCGGGGTCCAAGTAAATTTAGCCACATGTCATACATACAATATACAAAGAAACAAACAAGGAAATCAAAACAAGATTTATACCTCTTGTTTACCTCAAGATCTTCTATCATATGTCCTATCTTCCTCTTGGACGTTGTGTGGGCAACGGTCCTCCAAGAAATGAAGCCTCCTAGATCATGATCTTCATTCCCTGCTCGCTCTGAACAAGAAGAAGTATAGAAACGAAACTCTTCCCTATCTAAGACCGCCACCAAGTCAAGGGACTTGATGATGCCGTCGGCCAAGGAATAGAGGAGGGAGAGGGCACCGGCCAAGAGCTCCAAGGATAAACCCTAACCCTTGTTTCCACCAGCCAAGGAGAAGATGAAGAGGGGAAGAGCGCCGACCAAGGTTGAGAGGAGGAAGAGGGGCACCGGCCAAAACCCTAGGAAGAAGGAAGCCTTGTCGTCCAAGACTTCTAGCCGCCCAATGCTTCTCCAAAACCCTAGCCACCCAAAAACCTAATCCTTTTTCAATGCTCTTGCCGCCCACCCTTATGCCTCCTTTTATAGAGCTAGGCCTAAGCCTTCTTTTAATCTCCACCATCGGTTCTAGGGATTTAATCTCAACCGTCAGATCTAGAGATTTAATCTCAACCGTCAGACTTGGGGATTTAATCTCCACCGTCGGATCTAAAGATTTAATCTCCACCATCGGATCTAGTGATTTAATCTCCACCGTCGGATCTAGAGTTCTATTCTCCACAATCAGATCTAGGCTTCATGTGGGTTTTAATAGGCTACGATAGGGACCATGAGGAGGAGTTGGATCTTGGCCACCCAATGGATCAAGCCCACATTAAGTTCAATCCATTAATGATAATCCATTCCACTAGAGGATTATCATTGATCTACCTCACCAACCCCCATAAGTTAATATGAGCTCCATATATTATTTTTACATTTATCTCCCCGTGTTTAAGATCTCGAAAGTCCGTAAATTAATTAATTTACTGACAATTAATTAATCAACATCTATCTCCATGAGTAGTACCACTCAACCTTATCATCATGCTGGACCAAGTCCACCTGCAGGGTTTACATGATGAACCTTAAGAGCTCCTCAAGGGGACATCATCATCCTAATATATAGGACACGGTTTCCTCCTATAATCAACGACACACCATATAAATAATATCATTTCCAAACTTACCGAGCCTATCGATTTACTCTATAAATCTCGCTCATTAGCGAATCAAAGAAATGAATACTAAGTATATGTGCCCATTATTATATCGGGATTAAGAGCATATACAACATAATATCCGAGGTCCGATTCAATTATGTAGTCAGCAATAAATTGAATCACCTCTAAGTCCGTCCTGCTAAATACACACAAAGTGTACTAGTGTAATTCTATGGTTAAGACAAACCAATACCAAATCACACTACAACCATGCCAATGGTTTGTCCAAAACCATCTCGGTTGTGAGCCTTTACTTATACTTTACAAGGAACTGATAACATGATCTCCCGTGTGACACCACACACCATGTTATCTACAATGTAATGTATTAGACAAAATGCATAACCATAAATATGCAAACAATGATAATGTGATTCTTATTTCAAAATAAAGATGTTCATACAAAAGATAGACTTTTCAGTATACATCCCAACAATCTCCCACTTATACTAAAAGACTATGTTGTCCTTAAACTTCCATACATCTAATTCTCATTCCCTCCACATGTCTATCAAAAGCTCTCGCTGGAAGGGTCTTAGTGAAAGGATCTGTCAGGTTATCCTCCGATGCAATCTTGGCCACAGCTACTTCTCCTCTCTTTATGATTTCTCGTATTAGGTGGTACTTGCGCTCTATGCGTTTACTTGCCTTATGAACTCGTGGTTCCTTCGAGTTAGCAACTGCACCACTATTATCACAATAAATTGTGATAGTTCTGGGCAAACTAGGAATCACATCCAAGTCCATCAAGAAGTTCCTGAGCCATACAACTTCTTTGGCTACCTCAGAGACTGCCACATACTCAGCTTTCATGGTGGAGTCCGCCACGCATATCTGCTTGACACTCCTCCATACAATGGCTCCACCTCCCAAAGTAAACACAAAACTTGAGGTAGACTTACTATTATCCCTGTATGATTGAAAGTCGGAATCTGTGTAACCCACAGGGAGTAATCGGTCTGCCTGATAAACTAGCATATAATCCCTAGTCCTTCTTAGGTACTTTAATATATGCTTTACCGCAGTCCAATGTCCCTGTCCTGGATTACTCTGATATCTGCTAACCATGCCAACGATAAAGTAGATATCTGATCTTGTACACAGCATAGCATACATGAGGCTTCCTACTGGCGAAGCATAAGGAACCGCCTTCATCTCCTCTATCTCCTCAGATGTTCTAGGATACATCTCCTTAGATAAAGGAACTGCATGCCTGAAAGGTAGAAAACCCTTCTTGGAGTTCTGCATGCTAAAACGAGCCAAAATGGTGTCTATGTATGAAGCTTGAGATAAGCACAACATCCTTTTCTTGCGATCCCTTATAAACTTGCTCCCAAGGATGTGTCCCACTTCTCCCAAGTCCTTTATATCAAACTGTTTGGACAACCATACTCTTACGTCCAATAACACCTTGACATTGTTGCCAATTAACAAAATGTCATCTACGTATAGTACAAGAAATACCACTACGTTTCCATCACATCTCTTGTATACACAAGACTCATCCGGATTTTGAATAAATCCATAAGACTGGATTACCTCATCAAAGCGGATGTTCCAAGACCTCGAAGCTTGCTTTAATCCATAAATGGACCGATTAAACTTACACACAAGATGCTCTTTGCCCTTTGCAATGAATCCCTCTGGTTGCTTCATATAGATGTTTTCCTCAAGACTTTTATTAAGGAAAGTTGTCTTGACATCCATCTGTCAGACCTCATAATCCATATAAGCAGCAATACATAAGAGAATCCGGATAGACTTAAGCATGGCTACCGGCGAAAAGGTCTCCTCATAATCGATGCCCTCTTTCTGAGTATACCCCTTCACAACAAGCCTCGCTTTGAAGGTCTCAACCTTCTCATCTATTCCTCTCTTTCTTTTGTAGATCCACTTGTATCCAATGGCATTTACACCGTTGGGTGGTTCTACTAGCTCCCAGACCTGATTTGAATCCATAGATTCAATCTCAACATTCATTGCACTTTGCTAAGATACCGCATCTTTATCTTGGATTGCCTCATCATATGTCTAGGGATCAGGTTCATGTTCGACAGGGACCAAATCAGAAGATTCTCCCAAGAACATGAATCTATCAGGCTATCTCACAACCCTCCCACAATGACGAGGTATCACCTGTGTATCCTCTGTGACATGCGGTGCAGTGACTTGTGGTATATCCTCTTGTACCGGTGGTACTGAAGTAGTGACTTTCCCTTTCAATTCCTCTAGAACAATCTTACTCATGGGCTTTGTGGTTCATCACATAGTCTTCCTCTAGAAATCTAGCGTTCGTGTTACTGATCACCCTCTGATCTCTAGGACTAAAAAACAAACCTCCTTTCATTCCTCTAGGATAGCCAATGAACATGCGTACTTCTGCACGAGGTTCCAACTTACCAGCATATGCCTTCAGCACATGTGCTGGACTCCCCCAAATTTGAATATGTCTTAGACTAGCCTTTCGCCCAGTCCACAATTTTGTGGGAGTAGAAGGCATTGATTTAGATGGTACCAAGTTCAGAATATACACTGTCATATCTAGAGCATATCCCCAGAATGAATCTGGCAACTCAGAATAACTCATCATCAATCTAACCATCTCCATAAGAGCCATTTTGCTGGGGTGTGCCAGGTGCAGACAATTGGGATTGAATCTCAACCTCTAATAAGTAATTTCTAAACTCTCCCAAGAGGTACTCACCACCACGATCAGATGTAGTGTCTTGATACTTTTACCTTGACGTTTTTCCACATCAACCTTGAATTCTTTGAACTTGTCAAAGCATTCAGACTTGCGGTGCATCAAGTAAATGTATTTATATCTCATATAATCATCTATAAAGGAGATGAAATATTCAAAACCACCTCTAGCCTGGATAGACATAGGACCACACAAATCAGAATGAACCAATTCAACACATCTTTGGCTCTATACCCCTTGGCCTTAAAAGGCCTCTTGGTCATTTTACCCTCCAAGCAAGATTCGTAGGTTGGGAAAACTTCCACCACTAATGAACCCAGAGGTCCATCAACTATCAACCTTTGAATTCTGCTTAGGTTAATATGACCTAGCCTTAGATGCCAAAGATATGTTTGGTTCATCTTCGAAGGTTCTTTTCTCTTAGTGGAATTAAAGGATGAGTTATTCACTTCTATTTGCATCGTGGGAGCTTTTGGTTCAAGCGTATATAAATTTCCTATCAATGCACCAGAACAGATAATCTCCCTATTCCTTTTTATAACAACTCTGTCATTAAAAGAAATAGAATATCCATCCATAAACAATTTAGAAACCAAAATCAAATTCTTTCTAAATAAAGGTACATAAAAGCAATTTTTAAGTATCAAAACTTTATTCCTCTCAAAAGACAAATAAACATCTCCCACTGCAAAAGCCGCCACCTTCGTGGCATCACCCAAGTATACGGTAATCTCCCCCTCAGTTAGTCATCTGGTTTCCTGGAACCCCTGCAAAGTATTGCAGACATGATCAGTGGCTCCCATATCTACACACCAGGTGCCGGTAGATAACACCGCTAAACATGTTTCAATGACTAGACTAAAAGATATACCTCTGTTCTGCTTCCGATTGGGGTAGTCTTTCTTTCAGTGTCTAGTCTTCTTGCAAGTGAAGCACTTGCCTTTCGGCTTCTTCACTCCTCCCTGAGTTCCTCCCGCCACCTTTGCCCCAGCTTGTTTCTTCTTCTTCTTGCCTTTCGGCTTAGAAGCAGAAACCTTTTGGGCAACCATGGCCTGTGCCTTAGCACTCTGAAAAAAAAGCCCCTTTGTCGCCTGGAGTTCTGTCAGAAGCTTCGCCAACTAATACAACCTCTTGTTCATGTTGTAGTTTAGGCGAAACTGCTCAAAACTTCTAGGTAGAGAATGGAGAATGATATTGACCTGGGCTTCCCCATCGATCTCAGCTCCGAGGACTTCCAGCTCATTCAAATGAGCCATTATCTTGAGAACATGATCCCTCACGGGTGTTCCCTCGATCATGGTGGTCGTCATCAAGTTCCTCATGGCTTCCTGTCTAGCAGCCCGATTCTGGTGTCTGAAAAGCTCTTTGAGATTGAGCATCATGTCATAAGCAGTGGGCATAGCTTGATGCTGATGTTGCAGTACATTTGACATATATGCCAAAATGTAACATCGCGCCATCTCATCAGCCTTAATCCACTTCTTATAACTCTTCTCCTTTTCTCCAGAATCTTCCGCAGGCTTAGAAGGGAACTCTTCAAGGAGTACATATTTGTATTCCTCAGCAGTCAAGGCAATGTCAAGATTTCTCTTCCAATCAACATAATTGGGTCCAGTAAGTTTATTTTCTTTCAGTATCACAGCAAGCGGGTTGAAAGTCATTTTGAAAAAACTTAAGAATCACATAGATCAAAACATTAGATTTCAAAAACTTATTGATTCCTCAAACAATTATATTTTAAAATCAACCAACACCTCAAAACACCGAGAATATCGTATGCCACGATAGTATGGACGTATATGAATTCTTAATTTGTAAGAGGAGGTTTTATCCATTAATTTTACTATCTTGTCAACCTAACTTTTTGACAAATAAAATTAATAGTTGATTCCTCTTCGGCCCTACAAATAAAAGCAGTGACTCCGGTGGGGAGGATACTTCTATTTGTATCTAAGTGTTCACCATTACTCGGTACCAAGGTAATTATCTCGGGTTATGTGCCTTCTGATGGGGAAGTACACACGCTCCTTAATAATTTCCTATAACCATATTCGACCTTGTGATCCGCAAACAAACTCATCCGATGTGGATGAAGGCACTTAGAGCCGATAGGCAAGTTTGTTTGCATCACATGTCAAATCGTAATGGAGGTCGTGAGAATTTATAAAAATATCCCTCTCCCACTAAGTAATTTAAAATTGAGGAATTTTCTAGCCTACGACATGCATATCAAACAATAACCAATAAATATGAAAAAGAAATATTTTCCAACTATTATGACTTTTGTCTCCAATATGCCTCCTATCGTATTGTCATCTCGTCTGCTCCTCCCTACGTCATGTACAAGCCATCCGGAGATCCGAGCCGAGAAAAACTATTTTAATTTACATCCATCGATCCTATACTCCACGAAGGAGTGTACATGAAATCTAGATTGAAAGTAAACTAAAATAAAAAGAGTGGCTAAACAATGTCGTACTTAATTACAAAAATTAAATACTAGCCTCGTCAACCCTGAGGATTCAAAAAATATACAATTACACACATATAATCATATACACACATATGGCCATAATAGTTGAATCTTATGCCTGCAGCCAAAAAGTTAACCTACGCACATCCTACTATTATCCAACATATAGAATATATGAAAAGTGCATAAAAGTAACCGAATCATAAACACACAAAACCAGAAATCGTGGCTCTGATACCACTTGAAGGTGGGAAACTTCGCTTCCCACTTCAACTCGGTCGCTTGTTCATTGCGATCCCGTCTACATCCTCGGATTAAAAAAATTAATCCTTGACATAAAGGGATTACCCAAGCAACCGTTCCATCGTCGTGCTATACGATTAGAGTAGTCACTTGAACAAACTTGTTGTTCAAGCAACCAACTTCTATTATTCGAATAGCCGCGGAATAGACGATGTACGAATCACCGATTTTTGCATTTGTATTCGGGGTCCAAGTAAATTTAGCCACATGCCATACATACAATATACAAAGAAACAAACAAGGAAATCAAAACAAGATTTATACCTCTTATTTACCTCAAGATCTTCTATCGTATGTCCTATCCTCTTCTTGGATGTTGTGTGGGAAATGGTCCTCCAAGAGATGAAGCCTCCTAGATCATGATCTTCTTTCCTTGCTCGCTCCGAACAAGAAGAAGTATAGAAATGAAACTCCTCCCTATCTAAGAACGGCCACCAAGTCAAGGGACTTGATGATGTCGTCGGCTAAGGAATAGAGGAGGGAGAGGGTGCCGACCAAGAGCTCCAAGGATAAACCCTAACCCTTTTTTCCACCGGCCAAGGAGAAGAGGAAGAGGGGAAGAGTGCCTGCCAAGGTTGAGAGGAGGAAGAGGGTCGCAGGCCAAAACCCTAGGAAGAAGGAAGCCTTTCCACCCAAGACTTCTAGCCGCCTAATGCTTCTCCAAAACCCTAGCTGCCCAAAACCCTAATCCCCTTTCAATGCTCTTGCAGCCCAGCCTTATGCCTCCTTTTATAGAGCTAGGCCTAAGCCTTCTTTTAATCTCCACCGTCAGTTCTAGGGATTTAAACTCAACCGTCGGATCTAGAGATTTAATCTCAACCGTCGGACTTGGGGATTTAATCTCCATCGTCGGATCTAAAGATTTAATATCCACCGTCGGATCTAATGATTTAATCTCCACCGTCGGATCTAGAATTCTATTCTCCACCATCGGATCTAGGCTTCATGAGGGTTTTAATAGGCTATGATAGGGACCATGAGGAGGAGTTGGATCTTGGCCACCCAATGGATCAAGCCCACATTAAGTCCGATCCATTAATGATAATCCATTCCACTAGAGGATTATCATTGATCTACCTCACCAACCCCCATAAGTTAATATGAGCTCCATATATTATTTGTACATTTATCTCCCTGTGTTTAAGATCTCGAATGTCCGTCAATTAATTAATTTACTGACAATTAATTAATCAACATCTATCTCTATGAGTAGTACCACTCAACCTTATCATAATGTCGGATCAAGTCCACCTGTAGGGTTTACATGATGAACCTTATGAGATCCTCAAGGGAACATGATCATCCTAATATATAGGACATAGTTTCCTCCTATAATCAATGACACACCATATAAATAATATCATTTCACAACTTACCGAGCCTATCAATTTACTCTATAAATCTCGCTCATTGGTGAATCAAAGAAATGAATACTAAGTATATGTGCCCGTTATTATATCGGGATTAAGAGCATGTACAACATAATATCTGAGGTCCGATTCGATTATGTAGTCAGAATTAAATCAAATCACTTCTAAGTCGGTCCTGTTCAATGCACACAAAGTGTACTAGTGTAATTCTATGGTCAAGACAAACCAACACTAAATCACACTACAATCATGCCAAAGGTTTGTCCAAAACCATTTTGGTTGCGAGCCTTTACTTATACTTTACAAGAAACTGATAACATGATCTCTCGTGTGACACTACACACCATGTTATCTACAATGTAATGTATTAGACAAAATGCATAACCATAAATATGCAAACAATGATCATGTGATTCTTATTTCAAAATAAAGATGTTCATATAAAAGATAGACTTTTCAATATACATCCCAATAGTTGATGAGGTAGATCAATGATAATCCTCTAGTGGAATGGATTATCATTAATGGACCGGACTTTATGTGGGTTTGATCCATTGGGTGGCCAAGATCCATCTCCTCCTCATGGTCCCTATTGTATCCTATTAAAACCCTCATGGAGCCTAGATCCGATGATGCAAAATGAAGCTCTAGATCCGACGGTGGAGATTAAATCTCTAGATCCAACGGTGGAGATTAAATCTTTAGATCTGACGGTGGAGATTAAATCTCTAGATCCGACGGTTGAGATTAAATCCCTAGATCTGACGGTTGAGATTAAATCCCTAGATCCGACGGTGGATATTAAAAGGAGGCTTAAGCCTAACTCTATAAAAGGAGGCTTAAGGGGTGGGTGGCAACAACACATAAGGGAGATTAGGGTTTGGGGCGGCAAGTTTTGGGCGGCTAGGGTTAGGGTTTGGGCTTGGGCGGCAACAAGGTGGAAGGTTGAGGTTTGCTTCCTTTCTCTTCCTAAGAGTTGGCCGACGCCCATCATCATCCTCTCATCCTTGGCTGGCGTTCATCCCCTCCCTTTATTCATCCTTGGTCGGCGTCCTCTCCTCTCCTTAGGCCGGCGGCAACCCTTCTTCAAGGTTGGGCGGTGATCCATCACATATTTTTTGGCCGGCGGCAACATCAAGTCATTTGACTTGGTGGCCAGTTTTAGAAAGGAAGAAAAGTTTCATTTCATTCTTCCCTTTGTTCGGAGGGAGCAAGGAAGGGAAGAACGTGTTCTAGGAGGCTTCGACTTTTGGAAGATCGTCGGCCACACGACGTCCAAAAGGAGGAAGGACATACGATAGAATATCAAGAGGTATAACAAGAGGTATAATGCTTGTTTATGAATCTTTTCTTATTCTACGCATGTTGTATGCTTTGTTATGTGGCTAATTTACTTGGACCCCGAATACAAACACAAAAATCGGTGATCCGTACATCATCTATTCCGCAGCTATTTGAAGAATAGAGGTAGGTTGCTTGAACAACAAGTTTGTTCAAGTGACCACTCTAATCGAATAGCACGACGATGGAACGATAGCTTGGGTAATCCCTATTTGTCAAGGATTAATTTTTTTAATCCTGGGACGAAGACGGGATCGCCATGAATAAGCGACCGAGTTGAAGTGAGAAGTGAAGTTTCCTCCCTTCACGACTAGGGTTTTTTCTAGATTTCACAGCAATCTGGCATGATGTCTATATAAGGAAAGCTCTGACCAAACCCTAGGGGAGAGGCACGCCGGTCGGGATGTCACCACGAAGCCCTAAAAAACTTCGAGAACTCGCATCAGGGAAGGAGAGAGTCGCTCAAGGATCAAGATCGACACCACAACGCCAGAGGGAAGAGCTGTAATTACATTGTAATTCCTATTTCTTGCACATTTATCATTTTACTCATGAATTCTATAATGTTTTGTGACTATCTTCTTGTATTCATGGAGTAGATTCTCCAATTCTAGGATTAGGAAGTAGTTTGTGTCGAGTAGAACATTGCTATTTCAAATATGTTTCCGTTCTTGAAATCATATTTGCAGTTGAATGATTGTTTAGATCTATAGCTTTGTGTTTTAGTTTTCTATCTCCTATGCGTAGACGATACAAGGAGTGACAGTCCTCGTATCTAATATTTAGGGGATATTAGGAGGAAACTAGAGGTTGGCCTCATCGCCTGTAATTGTGGATAGAAGGATGCGATAGAGTCGGTAATGTGTATCATTTTTGGCTCATCGCATGGATTGATTCGGCATCCTCGTACCATAGTGTATGATGTCCTTTCTACAAAACCCTAGCAAGAAAATCTGGATACATTCAATTGATAGCATGTTCTGCGACACACAAACGAAACCGAAGTCCTAGAATCCAATCCAAACCCTCATAGCAACTTTTCTCTTCTTCCGTGTGACACCATACTGAGTTCGAACCACCGACGACCTCTCATTCATGAACCCTCAGATTACCAATCCGAACAACAACACATCCACTGAATAAATCGATACTCGAAATCTCAGTCCCTGTGGGATTGATATTTTTATTACTTGACGACATCCATGCACTTTCGGGCGTTGAGCGCAAGTGCGCACTTCGAGTCCTCGATGGTCTCCATCGCGAGATTTGAGGTCGTGTTTGCGTGCATCACTAGGGTTTCAAGGAAACCTAGGGAGACCACTAAGAAGGTCAAAAGGGGAGTTACCCCTAGAGATAACCTAGGTAAGACCCAAATGACCAAGGCTTCTTAGTCTAGGAGGGTCATTAGGAGGGTATCTAGGGAAGTTATCCCTAGTGAATACCTAGTAAACCCAAGGAGCTCCAATAGGTATTGGGTTCCTAGGAGCGTGATCGATTCACACTAGATGGATTTAGGCATGCCAACCTTGAATGGATAGGTAGTTAACCTAATCATAGTAAAAGTGGCACTTTAGGTCATTTTCAAGGTTATGGATACCTTGAAAATAGGTTTGAATTTAAAATCCTAAAAGATTTTAGGATGTGCCAATTTAATTTATGGAACTATGAAAAATTGATCAAATTGACACAACTTTGGTTTAGAGGTCATAGTGTGTCATTTTGGGTTTTTGGCACACTTGGGAGATAAGTGATAATATGACAAAATGAATTTAATTCTAAAAAATGGAAAAAAATATTAAAATTTAGGTATTATATACCTTTATATTTTATTTGCCATGTCTTGAGTGTCATATACCATGTCATGACATCATATTCATTTAAATATCATGATTATGCTTAGGGTTTGTCTTTTAATGTCATGTATATTTAGATTATATCATATGTCATGACATCATGATCATTGGCAATGTTTATTTATGTTATCTTTTATGTCATGATCATTCATGCATTAATAAAAATTGAGTTAAGGACAATGACATGATTTGAAGTCCCATGTATAAGGGAATTAAATAGTGTTGCCTTAGAAAAATGCATGAAACCCTAGATTAGGATGAACAAAACCCACATCCCACATTACATTAACATGTATGTGTATTGATACACCCTAGATATATGTGAGATGCTAGGATATGAGTTGCGTTCAAGGTGCATAGTTTTTGTATCTAGATGAACTAAAACTCATTTATATTATGTAATTGATCATTGGGAAAGCTTATGTTCAAGCCATGTATATTAAGCCCAAATAACATGATCCAATATAAGGTTTTAAACCAATTTGAAAATCATTTTGAAAAACCTTGGTGCAATCTATCTTTTGATAGAAGTCACCATTGATGATGTTGATACAAAGAGGGCTCAAACAATGAAGTTTTTCTTCACTTTTGAACTTTGTATCAATTTCACTATTTTTTGGATAAATTATTTTTCCAATATTTTTCACCCATTGTATTGCTTATAAGCAATCTACATATTAATTTTCACGATTTTTCAAAATACATAGAATTACTTATGTTTTTCCAAAGTGTATTTCTGATAACTAAAATTCAAAAATTTCAATTATCAGTCGATTGCAGCTTGGTGGCAATCGATTGATGTATAGGACAGTCGACCGATTACTGTAAGAGTCAACTGCCAGAGCTGATATCGGGTAAACAAGGATGTTTAGCCCATATTTCAGCTATGATAGGGTTCTCTAAGCACTCCTAACCCTAGGATATGCTTTGGAAAGCATTAGAAAGGGTGAAAATCCATTGGATATGGATTAAGAGAGTTGTTAGAGTGTGTATCAATTTTAAGGTGTGGGAAAGTTCAATGTTGAACTTTTAATCTTATTTTTGATAGTTTAGAGTGTCTATAGGCTTAGGGACTTCCCAAGGACATTGTTGGTGCAATGGTCAAGGGTGAGCAAGCCTTTAGGGGGAGGTTATCCATCTTGGGATGATGAATGTATATTCTTCCTTGTAAGGGGGAGAATGTGGAGAATTTTAGAGAAGTTAGGATTTGCTCTCTTAAGTGATATAGGACTTATCACTAGGAAGATTGTAGGCATCCTAGATGTTTTTGGACCAAGGGGGAGATTGTAAAATCTCATTGGGATATGAGACATTGACCTCCTTGGGGAGAACCTTTTTGATGTATGTAAAAAAGGGGGAGAAAGTAAAATTACCAATTTGGGATAATTGGTAAGGAGAGTTAAGTAAGGGTTTAAGCCTAACTCAAAGGTGTTTGGTTTTTTTCAAACATCAAAAAGGGGGAAATTGTTAGTGCAATCAGCTCAGGTCACGATTGATCAGACTCTAGTTTGACTTGAGTAGTGTTTTGATGTTTGACATTGATGTCTGACAATGTGTTGGGGAGATTGTTGGTGCAATCGACCCAGGTCATGTTTTGATGTTTGACGATCGTTTGACCATTGTCATGGGAGAAGTCCAAGTCTTGTGTACTTGGCATGGAAAGTCCAACATGGGTTGGCAAGGTAAAGTCCAAGCTTGAGTCTTGGAAATTGAGAAGACCAAGGGGAATATTGGCGGCGTAAAGTCCAAGGGTGGAGTCTTGGCAACATAAGTCCAATGGTTGGCGGCGTCAAGTCCAAGCGGAGTCTTGGCAACATAAGTCCAATGTGCCTTGGCAGTGTAGACCACATTAGCATGACAATAGCTGATGGAAGCACTTGAAGGCTAGCATATGGATGAACAAGTCATGGATGACTTGGAGGGATCCGATAGGCGTGAGGCTGATGGAGGTGGCTAGAAGGCTTAGGTTTAGGCTAAGGGTGGTCTAGAAAGTATAGGGGAACCATACTTGGGGTTAAAATCTCATGGATGAGGTTATCAGTCGACTGATATTATGGTCAGTCGACTGATGGGAGTCGACTAGAGTTCGACAGCGGGAATTAGCCTAGCAGTCGATTGCCAGCATTGGCCAGTCGATTGATGGTCGAGTATTTGGGAACAGAATGTTTTTGAGTCGACTGTTAGGGTTTGACAGTTGAGTGATGACTCGATCAGCTGACTGATGGGTATGATCAGTCGACTGATGGTCTATCAATTGGAACTTATCCAACGTGGCTCATGTCGTTGTGAGACAACGGCTACAGGAGCAGTCGACTGATGGTCTCAATCAGTCGACTACTAGGCGAAAATCAGCCCAAGTTACAGGTTTAAAAGGAGCACGAAGGGAAGATTTTGGCGGAGGTTTCTTGAGGAGTTTTGGGGTGATTTGCTGCTGCAATTCAGGGTCTCCAAGTGCAATTCAGGGTCTCCAAGTGCAACTCAAGCAACCAAATAAGCAAGCATCAAAAAGCTCATTTGCAAAGTTCTCTTTACATAGATTGTTGTATTCATTTTGTATTTGCTTGTATTTGCTTAGTATAACTATTGTAATCATTGTAAGAGGTTTCTCTACCTCCGACTTATTGTCGAGAAGGAGTTTATTGGATTAGTGGTGTGTGTTTGCATCGCTAGGGCTTTTAGAGGCCAATCTGTGGAGTATGAACCATACGGTTCTGAACCACATTACATCCTCGTGTTGTGATTGTGTTTATGTATTTGTTTTTGTTATTATTATTATTCTTCTGTGCACTAACACGATTTGTAGAAACGAATAAATTCTGATCAACTGACGACAATCGCTATTCACCCTCCCTCTAACGGGCGCATAGGTCCTAACAGGTTCTTCCATCCGAGATTGTAAGTACAGGAGTATGGGTTGTTGGGCCTTTAATTATAGTCCCCGACCGCATCAACATGCTCAATCTTCTCTTCTGAGTCACCCTTCCCTCTATAGTAGTCCTCCCGATATACTGCTGCTCCTTCTCCAAAGTCATTAACCGCACATGCAGAAACAGGATTAAAAGAGTCGAACCATCTGCTAAGCGCGTCCAACCTCACTGTCATGTGGTCCACGGAGTTGACAACATATCGTCCCGCGGCAAGAGTTGGGTCACTACGTTCGGAAGTCCATTGATGGTGGTTCTGGGCCACCTCTTCTATTAGATCCTCCGCTTCCTCCATAGTCTTGTCCATAAGTGCTCCTCCTGCAGAAGAATCGAGGGACATCTTTGTGGTGTACGTGATCCCATTATAGAAGATGTTGATCACAAGACACCTTTCCAGTCCATGGTGGGGGCATTGCTAGAGTAGCCCCTTGTAGCGATCCCAGGCTTCAAATAGGGACTCCCCTTCCTTATGATGGAAGCTCGTTATTAGATGGCGCATGTGAGCAGTCTTGCTAGGTGGGAAGTATTTATTCAAGAAATGCTGCTCACATTGCTCCCAGGCAGTAATGCTTCCCGAAGGCAGGGAGTGAAGTCATGCCTTAGCCTTATCCCGCAATGAGAACGGGAATAGGCTCAGGCGGATCGCGTCTACAGGGACTCCATTAATCTTCATTGTTGAGAAGATTTCCAAAAATGTCTCCAGGTGCTGGTTCGGGTCTTCAGTCGCAGCTCCCCCAAATTGACTCTGCTGGACCATGTGTATGAGTGTCAGTTCAGCTCAAAGTTGTTTGCCAAAAAGGACAATCTAGCTATACTCGGCTTAAATCCTTTAGCACTAGGGGTTGCGTAATCTTGCAAAGGTCGGCTACCTATATTCACCTCGGATGCAGCATGGTTCTCCATCCTCTTCTATTCAGCTCTTCGGCGATGATAGGTTCGTTCAATTTCTAGATCGATCGGAAGCAAGTCTCCCATCTTAGGCGTCTAAGCATACGAGAAACCAAACCACAAAATTAGAAGTATTACCTAATACTTAATCAAAATAGAAAATAACCTAAACTAATACTAAATCAAATGCAGAAAATTTAACTAAAGGTTAATGCAACGTAATTACTGAAAGAAATATAAATTTACTCTAGATATTAAAAATCTAAAACTGAAGTAAATAAAAATAAACAAAAGAAAAAAAAGTAAATCAAGTAAATAAATCTACCTTAAGCCTGATCCAATTATCCGCTTCTTGATTCGATATTGGATCAATACGTCCCCGACAACGACACCAAAAACTTGATGCACGCGAATGCGACATCAAATCTCGTGACAGAGACCGTCGAGGACTCAAAGTGCGTGCTCGCGCTCAACGCTCGCAAGTGCACGAATGTCGTCAAGTAATAAAAAGATTATCGATCCCACAGGGACTAAGATTCGAGTACTGATTTGGTAAGTGGAGGTTATTGTTCGGAATTTAGATCTAAGGGTTATTATTGTGAGGGTTGATGGCGGTCCTAACTCAATACAGTGTCACACGGAAGAAGAAAGGAACTAGTTGCAAGTCTTTGGAAGGGATTCTAGGATTTCGATTTCGTTTGTGTGTCATAGAACACATTGTCAATTGGGATTTGTCTCGGTTTCTAACTATAGTTTTGTGGAAAGGACATCATACACTCCCCCGATGAGCCTTCGCATCTATCGGAAGCTACCTCTTTCATTAACAAGTCGACCCCAGGACTTAGGACGAGATAGTCGGTACAAGGATACCGAATCGATCCCTACGACGAGTCGAAAATGGGGCACGTTTCCTATTCTATCGTATCCTTCTACCCATGGTTACGGGAGATGAGGCCAACCCCTTAGGTTCTTCCTTAATTCTCCTAAATCTTAGATACGAGGGTTGTCACCCCTCGTATCGGCTAGCACAGTAGATTGAAAACCAAAATAATAGTTATAGCTCTAAACCAAATGCCAATTGCAAATATAAATTCAAGAACGAAAAGATATTTAAACCAACATGTTCTAACTCAACACAAACTACTCCCTAGTCCTAGAATCGAAGAGTCTACTCCATAAATAAAAGAGGAGAAATACAAAGCACGATCATGTTCATATAAACAATAGAAATTATGCAAGGAACAGAAATTACAATGCGATGTGACTCTTCTCTCCGGCGTTGAAGTGCAGAATTTGGATCTCCAATGACTTTCTTCTTCCTCGTTGCGAGTTCTTGAAGCTTTTTAGGGCATCGGAGTATCGTCCCGACCGTCGTGCCTCCTTCTATGATTTGGGCGTAGCCTCTTTTATATAGACACCAGCCTAGATCTCTCTAAAATCTAGAAAATAACTGACTCACGTCGGAATCGCACAGTGCCACATGGCCAGGCCGCGTGTGGCATCGTGGTGCCCAATTTCCACCCTTGGACATGGTCGTGTGTAGTCACACGCCCTGGTCGTGTCCCCTTTTGCGTCTAGCTGCAAAATGTCCTTCTTTTTCTCTGAAAGTGTGCTGTTTTCCCCATGAAATGCTATCTTGCACACAAAAGTACAAAGAGCAGATCTCTGAACCAGAAAATAGGAAATGCATGCAAAACAAAGTAAAATATGCATAAAACAAACATAAAATGTAATGAGATGTGAGCGAAAACTACTCCTAAAACTCTATATGTTTTGCTCACATCAATGAGGAATTTTGAAGAATGGTCCGCCTTAATGGAAGGATTCAATTATCCAAGAGGGCCTAAGGGAGGATTCCTCAAAATAAGAAGTGGACAGAGAAACAAATCCAAGAATTCGAGAAAAATAAGAAGATAATTAAATTCTTGGTTGATTTAATTTCTAATGATATTTTGCGTAGTTTAGGTGACTACATGGATGCCAAGGAGCTATGGAGCCAAGTGGCAAGATTCTATGAAAATCCACAACCGATCCAAGAAGAAGAGGAAGAAGAGGAATGTTCATCGGCTCAATCGGAAGAGACCGAAGAAGCAAGTTCATCCTCACAAGAAAGTGAGGATTCAGAGGTCGAGGAGTGTTTGACATCTGAGGAGGAAGAGGTAGTGGAAGAGGAAGAAGTAGAGGAAGCCTCCACCTCTAGGATTGAGGAGGATATTAGGTCATCTTCCATGCCGGAGCAAGAGCAAGAAGAGGCATCTACCTCCGGTCGAGGAGATGAAGGACTGACTTCAGTCACCACCATTGACCTAGGTAACTCAAACACTTTAATTAATAATAAAAACCATATTATGTGTTTTGAGTGTATGGAATATGGGCAATATAAGAGCAAGTTCCCTAAGAAGGTCAAGAAGGCTTCGTCGGCACCAAAAGTCAACAAAAATTCAAAGGATGCCAGAGTCCCCACTAGTAAGAGCAAGGAGCATGTGGTGTGCTTTAAGTGTCATCAATGGGGACACTACCGAAGTCAATGCCCTATGAGGAGAAAGCAAACCAAAGGGCAAGGAGGAGCTACACATGTAGGGGGAGCCTTTAAGGCAAACCTTAAGGTATATTTTAGCAATTCACCCACTAGTTTTAATGTTAAAAAGCATGCTTTTAATTCACTTGCCATTGCTCATGAAAAACATACTAGTAGAAATAGATTGTATTGTTTAGGTGCTAAGAGTTGTAACATTAGAACTAAGGAGAAATTTGAGACTAATGTCCCTAAAATAATTTTACCTAAGGAAAGTATTAGGAAGATAGAAAATCATTTAGGCATTAACCCTAAGAAGGGTAGGCATATTGATGTGAGCGAAACATATATGGTTTTAGGAGTAGTTTTCGCTCACATCTCATTACATTTTTATGTTAGTTTCATGCATATGTCCCTCTATTTTGCATGCATTTTCTATTTTCTGGTTCGGAGGTCTGCTCTTTGTACTTTTATGTGCAGGATAGCATTTCGGAGGAAAAAGATGCACTTTCGGAGCAAAAGAAGGACATTTTGCAGCTAGACGCAGAATGGGACACCGCCAGGGTGTGTGGCTACATAAGGTTGTGTCCAATGGGTGAGATCAGCCACCCCAGGGCCGCACACGACCTGGTCGTGTGTTTCCACATGGTCGTGTGGTGGCCCGCCAGATTTGCATGACTAGGGTTTTTTCAGATTTTACAATGGTCCGAGGTGATATCTATATAAAGATGGCTCTGCCCAAACCCTAGGGAGGGGGCACGACGGCTAGGACAACACGCTGAAGCCCTAAAAAGCTTCGAGAACTCGCAATGGGGAGGAGGAATGCCATCAGAGGTCCATGCCTTGCACTTCAACGTCGGAGAGAAGACCATGAAAGCATTGTAATCCTTTGTTCCTGCGTTTTATTCCTTATGTATTCGAACATAAACATGCTTTGTGATTCTTCCTTCATATACATAGAGTAGTACTTTCGATTCTAGGATTAGGGAGTAGCTTGTGTGCACATTACAATGTTGGTTCATGTTAAATTCTGCCTTTGAGTTTGATTTGACAATTAGTAGTTGTTTTTACTATATCTTGTAGGGGATCGATCGGTGTGTATTGGTCGGCTAGAGGGGGGTGAATAGCCCTCTTTCGTTGGATGGTGGAATTCGCTCGTTCTCGTTGCGTTGCTTGTCTATGATTGTTGTTAGCGCAGCGGAATAACAATGATAATAACAATACTAACAACACATAACAATCACAAGCAATACACAAACATATACGTGGTTCGGAACCGAATGGTTCCTACTCCACAGGCGAGCTCACCAAGCTCTAGTTATGCGCACGACACTAACTAAACTCCTTCTCGACTACACGTCGGAGGTGGAGAAACCTCTCACAAGCTATTACAACAAGTAATATATGAAATACAAGCAATACAAAGACAAATATGAAATACACGTAAAGAACACCTTACAATGCTTACTTTGAACCCTTTGCTTGTAGCTTGCTTTAGATGTCTCTTGAAGGTCTTGAATGCAGCACCAATTCCCCTCCAATAGCTTCACAAAAGTCTTGGCGAAATCCTCCAACTTGAGCTCCTTTTATAACCTGCACCAAGTTTTGCTGCTGCCAAGCAATGACCGCCAGGTCTCTAATGGCGGATCCACGTCGGATAAGTTCCAATCGATCACCTACTAGTCGACTGCTAGTCCATGGCAGTTGACTGGTGACCTAGTAGCCGACTACCCAGTCGACTACAGAGCATTCTATGCTCACGACACTCTCATCAGTCGACTGCCATCCCTCGGCAGTCGACTGTTGTCGACATGAGTCGCCTGCCAGTCCATGAAAGTCGACTGCCAAGCACAAAACCTGCAGTCTTACACCAGTCAAACCCTAGTCGACTTGGACCAGTCAACTGTTGTCGAGCAAAACCTCAAACACCAAGTTGTTTGAGCATCCGACCATCGGGTAAACCCTCAAACATCAAGTTTGAGCCTTCGACACTCAGTCTTAGCCACTTGGCCAAGTCCACCTTATCCCTCATGGAGTTCTCCACCGAAGCTCTCTTCCCTCGGCCTACGTCCCTCGGATGCGCCAAGCGCATGGCTTCGCAACGCCATCCTTCGTGTCTCATGCCCTCGAAGTATGCTTCCCTTGGGCCTCACTCCATTCGCTCCCCTTCCAGCGGTCCCTCGGAAGCACCAAGCGCACAGCTTCACAATGTCATCCTTCACCGACTCAAGGACCCCGAGCCTAGTGAACTTACCAAGTCCTCAAGACTTCCCACATGCACCAAGTGCACGGCTTCACAATGCTTTGGACTTTTCCCACACCAAGCTCCATGCTTGGATTTTCCATGCCAACCCCATGTTGGACTTTCCCATGACAATCCCATGTCATGAGTTTTGTCTATCATCAAAATACTATCAAGGTATTGCTCGAGTAAAACTCGAGTCAACCTGGGTCGATTGCACCAACAATCTCCCCCTTTTTGATGATTGACAAAACTACCATCTCAAATCCACCAATTCTCCCATATTGGTAATTCTCACATCCCAAATGAGAATTCCAAACCTAATTGGTAACTTGGTAACTTCTCCCCCTTTTTGACATTAAATCAAAAAGGTCCTCCCCAAGGGTATGAATGTTTCATATCCCAATGAGATCTTACAATCTCTCCCTTGGAGGAACCACATGCTTACAATCTTTCTAGTAATCCCATATCACTTAAGAGAGGCAACCCAAACTTTCCTCCCATGAGGAAATACACATCCATCTCCCCATGATGGATACCTCTCCCTAGAGGCTTGCTCCCCCTTGACCATTGCACCAACAATGTCCTTCAAATGTTGTGGGTGCTTCTTCCTCGGCATTCTTCTCTACTTGTGCCGGTTGGGAGTTTTCTTGGAATTTTATTATCTTATTCCATAGTTCCCTTGCATCCCTATAGTCACCCAATCTAGACCAAATATGGTTAGGTAACAAATCACTAAGTAATTTTATTACCTCGAGGTTTATCTTGAAGTCCTTGATTTGGTCTTGGGTCCACCTTGACTTCTCAATGAGCTTGTTGTCTTTATCCCTAGGCATCTCAAAACCATTTTCTACAATAATCATATAATCAAAATCGGTTTCGATAAATACCTCCATCTGTTTCTTCCACCAAGCAAAATCTCCATCGAATTTCGGTGGATGGATGAGGTCGGCCATTTTGTAGTTCTCTCGCGACGGTTAGTCCTTGAAGAGCGACTTGGCTCTGATACCACTTGTAGGGGATCGATCGGTGTGTATTGGCCGGCTAGAGGGGGTGAATAGCCCTCTTTCGTTGGATGGTGAAATTTGCTCGTTCTTGTTGTGTTGCTTGTCTACGATTGTTGTTAGCGCAGTGGAATAACAATGATAATAACAATACTAACAACACATAACAATCACAAGCAAAACACAAGCATATACGTGGTTCGGAACCGAATGGTTCCTACTCCACGGGCGAGCTCACCGAGCTCTAGTTATGCGCACGACACTAACTAAACTCCTTCTCGACTACACGTTGGAGGTGGAAAAACCTCTCACAAGATATTACAACAAGTAATATATGAAATACAAACAATACAAAGACAAATACAAAATACACGTAAAGAACACTTTACAATGCTTGCTTTGAACCCTTTGCTTGTAGCTTGCTTTAGATGTCTCTTGAAGGTCTGGAATGCAGCAGCAATTCCCCTCCAATAGCTTCACAAAAGTCATGGCAAAATACTCCAACTTGAGCTCTTTTTATAACCTGCATCAAGCTATTTTCACGCCCAGCAGTCGACTGCCAAAAGGCCCCAGTCGACTGCCCCTATAGCCGTTGTCTCACAACTGCCAAATCCACGTCGGATAAGTTCCAACGGATCACCTACTATTAAACTGCCAGTCCATGGCAGTTGACTGGTGACCTAGTAGCCGACTGCCCAGTCGGCTACGGAGCATTTTGTGCTCACGACACTCCCATCGATCATTGCCATCCCTTGGCGATCATTGTCGACATCGATCGCTTTGCCGATCCATAGCGATCGGCATAAACCTAAAACCAGCGATCTTACACCAGTCGAACCCTAGTCGACTTGGACCAGTCGATTGACACCTATGCCAGTCGACTGCTGTCGGGCAAAATGTAACGCCCGTAAAATTCCTAGCAATTTTACAAGAATTTTTGGCTTGATGATCATGGGCTTTATGTGGGCCTTTTTCCAAATAAAAGAAAATAAGCCAAAAATGGATGTAATACCTAGGAATTGAACTCCAAACCTCTAGAGATAGCCAAACCCTATAGATGCACCCACTAACCAGAAGCCCAATAGGATATTATCATTAGAGGAAGGGGGGGGATTATAGATAAGTGTGATAAAGGTAAATGAAGAGGCATGGAAGAAGAGAAGAGAAACTTCTCTTCCTCCCTTTATAAAGAAGAGGGAAGGTTCTAATTGACCACTTCCTCTCTTCTTCTCCTTATCACCGAAACCTAGAGCCTCTCCCTCTCCATTTCCCTCTTTTGGCCTAACCTCATCCAAGCAAGAAAGAAAAGGCTAGGTTGGTTCTTTAGGTTATCTTCCCCACCCAAAGCAAAGCGAAGGATGTAAGTATCCCTCACCTGCAGTACGGGTAGCTTCGATTGCTATTTTGTAAAAGAAACTCATATGATATATTCGGCCAAGATGAGGTTTTGGGTGTTTTATTGAAATTCTATGTCATGTTTGTAAGAAGAAGATGTTGTTAGGAAGTAAATGATGATGTTAGGGTGGAAAAAGGGTTTAGGTTAAAAGCTAACCCTAATAACCACTAAGGTGAATTCGGCCAAGCTATGATTTAGGGTTTCCATGAAGTTATATGCTATGTTTTAGTAACTATATGATGATGTTAGGATTTAAAATGAATTAGGACAAAAGCTAACCCTATTAGCTACTAAGGTTCATTCGGCCAACCTAGGTTTTGGGTGAACAAATGAAGTTTTAATCCATATGTTATATGCAAATGAAGTTGTTGTTATATGAAATGAATTAGGTTAAAGGTTAACCCTAAAAACCCTACTTGGACCATTCGGCCAACCTAGGTTTTGGGTGAACAAATGAAGTTTTAATCCATATGTTATATGCAAATGAAGTTGTTGTTATATGAAATGAATTAGGTTGTTGTTATATGAAGTGAATTAGGTTAAAGGTTAACCCTAAAAACCCTACTTGGACCATTCGGCCAACCTAGGTTTTGGGTGAACAAATGAAGTTTTAATCCATATGTTATATGCAAATGAAGTTGTTGTTATATGAAATGAATTAGGTTGTTGTTATATGAAGTGAATTAGGTTAAAGGTTAACCCTAAAAACCCTACTTGGACCATTCGGCCAACCTAGGTTTTGGGTGAACAAATGAAGTTTTAATCCATATGTTATATGCAAATGAAGTTGTTGTTGTATGAAATGAATTAGGTTAAAAGATAACCCTAGAAGACCCTATGGACCATTCGGCCATCATGCATTTTGGGGATTAGATGAAGTTTTAATATAAGTCTTATGTGCATATGAAGTTGTTGTTAAGTTAAATGAATAGGTTAACATGTGTTTTATGTTGGGTTAATTCATGTTGAATTGTGATATTAAATAATGCTAGATGAAGATAACATGCCTTAGGTTAGTGTTTACTTACTTTTGATGCCATGCCTTTTTGCCATGTCCATGTGTATGTGATATTTAAAATATGTTATGAAATGGAAGAAGATAAGATTATGAAATGAAACAAAATGATATGTTCACGACATGAATATGACATGATGATGAAATGAAGAATGATATATTACGAAATGAAGAATGACATGTTTACGAAATGAAAGATGATATGTCCATGAAGGGAAGCATGACGTGTTATGAAATGAAGTATGCTATGTTTGCAAAATGAAATAAGCTATGTTATAAAATAAGCATATAAGTATTTTACCTTCTGCATGGCTTGTACCAAGACCCTAACAGGGTCCAAGAAGGGATGGGCTCCTAAGATGCCCTAGGTCGATGGAATAAGACTCGGGCCTAGGATGGGCTTCTATGTATAATTGCCCCTAGGTCGATGGAATAAGACTAAGACCTAGTACGGGATGGGCTCCAAGATGCCTTAGGTCGATGGAGTAAGACTCGGGCCTAGGATGGGCTTCTACGCTATGACGATTGCCCTAGGTCGACGGACTAAGATCGAGCCTAGTAACCTATTAGGTTCGAGACTTGCTACCTCGGGCCTATTTATGGATGCGCGCTATGATATTGAAGAAGTGGTACAATGTCAGGCCCAAATATGTTGAGATTTATATTTACGTACCTATATTATATGTTTTCAAAAGCATCCTGCATATGTTACCTGATTAGATTGATTATGTTACATGCTAGGTTTGATATGCCATGTTTATGCCCCTATGTTACACATGAAGTATGTTATGTTTGATATGCCATGTTTATGCCCCTATGTTACACATGAAGTATGTTATGTTGATATGCCATGTTTATGCCCCTATGTTACACATGAAGTATGTTATGTTGATATGCCATGTTTATGTCACTATGCTACATATGATGCATGCTATGTTTGATATGCCATGTTTATGCCCCTATGTTACACATGAAGTATGTTATGTTTGATATGCCATGTTTATGCCCCTATGTTACACATGAAGTATGTTATGTTGATATGCCATGTTTATGTCACTATGCTACATATGATGAATGTTACGTTTGATATGCCATGTTATGTCACTATGCTACATATGATGTAGGTTATGTTTGATAGGTCATACCTATATGTTTTATGTTATGTTTATTTGCTACGTTACATATGTTATATGTTATGTTTAAGTAAGTCCTAGATGTACATGACATGATGCTATGTTATAGATGATACATGTTATGCTGCCATGCTATGGATGAGATATGTTATGTTTACTCACGCGTTATTTATGCTATATGTTAAGTTGATTACGCCATGTATGTTGCATGTTATGTGGCTTATATGTTATGAATGTTACATGCTTATATGTTATGAATGGTACATGCTATGATTAATGTCGATATATGGTTTTGTGAGTAGGACTGGATCTTACTAAGCCTATGTGCTTATAGTTTATCTTTCCCTCGTACTGCAGATAAGGGTAAGGGATGGATAAACTAAAGGGAGCAGCAGGAGGGGCCAAATGTGTGTGGCAGTGGCATGGTGGAGAAGATCCGTTAGGTTTATATATATATATGTTTACCTATGATGATGATGTTCATGGATGTCCTTACTTATGTCTCCGTATGACAACGATGGTTATGAACCTGAACTAAGCACTAGGTATCTATATACGTTATGATGCATGCTCCATGTTAATAAGAAGAAGAAGTAAGAAGAAGTATCTACATATGCTATGATGCATGCCCTATGTTAAGAAGAAGAAGTATATATATATGTATATGTCAATGCACATGTTTAAAAGAAAAAAAAATAAGTCTAAAGTCTTCCGCTGTAAGAAATAAAGAAGTATGTCTAAAGTCTTCCGCTGTATGTAATGTATGTATGTACGGTCGCGTCACGCACCGCCCCTCCCGGATTCTGGGTCCGAAAAGGGCGGGCGTGACAGGCTGGTATCAGAGCGGATCTGCCTTTCCACTACACACACATCAAGCTCCAAATCCTGCCGCTCCAAGTAAGAATTCTATGTCTTCTCTAATTTTGTGAATTTGTTTTCCATGTATGATAGGAAATGCTTCTAGCTTAAATATGCATGAAAATATATATGATACCCTTATGCTTGTTCTTGTATGATATAAAATACCTTAAGCTTAAACTATGCATGAGAACATGAATGATGCCTTAAGCTTAAAATAACTTTATGCTAGCTTCAGTTTAATTATGCGTAGGACAACGAACGAAAACTTATACTAGCTTACCTTAATATATGAAGATAAACATGTCTGGAAGACGCAGTAGTAGAGCTGATGAGCTAGCACCCCCGCATGACCTTACACACGTAGTCACAGAACTCCAACGACAAGTTACAGAACAACAACAAGTAATAAATGCCTAATGAATCGCCGAGAAACCCTCTTTGCCCGACGCGGGCCCGATGGTTCGACAGGAAGCTTACCTGATCCAGTGGCAGAGACTAAAGCCGGAAAATTTCTCTGGTACTGGTGAACCATGGGATGCCCAATCCTGGTTCAAGACGGTGGAAAACATCGTGGAGCTACTAGACTGGCCCGAATGCGAGAAGATTAAGTGTGCATCATTCTTCCTTTCGGGAGATGCTCGGATGTGGTGGGAACGGGTTAAAACAAAGAGACAAGTAAATCAGATGAGATGGACAGATTTCGAGTACGAGTTCTTCGAAGAATTCTTCCACATGAGGGTGACCAACAAGCATTACGACGAGTTCACTGGGTTCCGACAAGGTGACCTATCGGTAAAAGCCGTGAAGAGATTCAACCGACCAGACGCCGCGTGCCCAGAGTTGGTCAGCACGGAAAGAGAAAGGGTCAGACTCATGCTGAAGATGCTCCGACCAGAAATAGCTCTGAATGTGGCCGGCGGAGTTCATAGACCGCAGACCGCAGAGGAGCTGTTCAGTAGTGCCTTAATTACCGAGCATTACCTGAACAACATTAGTCAGCAAAAGAAAGCACTGAGTGAAGGTAGGGGTCAGGCCCAGTCAGGAGGTCAGAGGAATCAGAGTGCTTGGAAAGGGAACCCCACTGGCAAGAGAAGACAATGGGAGAATCCTAAAGGAGGTCCAGCGAGCAAGCAACCCAGGATCCCTCTATGTGCTACCTGCGGGAAGATACATCCTGGAGTATGCTACCAAGGCACAAATCGATGTTACAACTGTGGACGGACAGGGCATAGAATCAAGGACTGCCCTATCCAGGTTTAGGCACCTCCTCAGCCGTATGCCCAGCCCAGGAGTGCTCCTCCACAGTTACATCAGATGCAGGCCGCAATCGAAGGAACCCCAATCCACCAAGGGAGACTAGAAGCCCCACCAGCTATGACAGATGCTAGGGTATTCTCTCTCACCCAGGAAGATGTGGCAAATGCCTCTACAGTTGTCACAGGTCAGATATTTATTTTCTGTCAGCATGCTACTGCATTATTTGATACTGGGGCAACACATTCGTTTGTTTCTACACACTTTACTGGAAAGATAGACATACCACCACAAGCTCTAGATCACAAGTTCTTAACCACTCTACCCTCGGGAGAAGTAATGCCCTCCACTCATATGCTGCGAGCCGCACCCATCGGAATTGCAGACAGAGAACTCTACTGCGATCTGATAGTGCTCGACATGTAGGATTATGACATTATATTGGGCATGGATTTCCTAAGCAAGTACAGTGCTTCGATCGAGTGCCGAAAAAGGAAAGTGGTATTCCAGCCGGAGGCGGAGCCTAAGTTCGAATTTATCGGAGAACCGAGGAGAAGAGTCAATAAGATTTTATCAGCCCTACAGGCACGTAAGATGTTAGACAGTGGGTGCACTGGGTTTCTGGCACACGTAGTTGATACAAGTCAAGATGAGGACCAGAAGCTAGAGAATGTCAGAGTTGTATGCAACTACCCAGAGGTATTCCCAGATGAACTACCAGGGTTAGCCCCAGATAGAGAAGTTGAATTTGAGATCGAGTTGATTCCTGGTACTAACCCGATCTCTAAAGCACCTTACCGTATGGCGCCGGCTGAATTAAAGGAACTTCAGGGACAACTACAGGAGTTACTCGACAAGGGACTTATTCGCCCAAGTCGCTCTCCATGGGGAGCTCCAGGTCTTGTGGTGAAGAAGAAAGATGGGTCTATGCGAATGTGCATAGACTACCGAGCGCTGAATAATGTGACGATCAAGAACCGGTATCCTTTATCGCGGATTGATGACCTGTTCGACCAACTAAAAGGTGCCGCCATTTTCTCTAAGATTGACCTGAGGTCCGACTATCATCAAGTAAAAGTAAAACCAGATGATATACCAAAGACGGCCTTCCGGACAAGGTATGGGCATTACGAGTTCGTAGTTATGCCCTTCGGAGTGACGAATGCACCTGCCCTGTTCATGGATTTGATGAATCGGGTATTCTCGGCATTCCTCGACAAGTTTGTGATCATCTTCATAGACGACATATTAATATATTCGAGAACCCCCGAGGAGCATGCAGAACACCTGAATGTGGTATTGCAGATTCTTCGGGAAAAACAGCAATTAGCAAAGTTCTCCAAATGCGAGTTCGCGAAACAAGTATCATTTTGGGTCACGTGATTTCCAAGCACGGAGTGATGGTAGACCCAATAAAGATTGAAGCCGTGAGTAATCGAACCGACCAAAGAATGCCAAATAAATCGAAGCTTTCTTGGGCCAGCAAGCTACTCTGGAAGTTTGTAGAGAACTTCTCGATTGCCGCCTATGACCAGTCCTCACCAAAAGAACAAGAAATATGAGTGGATGGGCGCTGCGAGGAGTTTCAGAATTAAAAAGGAGACTGACCAGCGCTCCAATCCTCGCTCTTCCGGACAGTAATGAAGGCTTCGACATGTACAGTGACGCTTCCAAGTTGGGACTCGGAGCTGTACTTATGCAAAATGGCAAGGTCATTGCCTACGCCTCTAGGCAACTCAAGGAACACAAAAGGAATTATCCCACCCATGATTTAGAGCTAGCGGTCGTGGTCTTTTCCCTCAAAACATGGAGGCATTATCTCTATGGAGCTCAGTGTAGGATCTATACAGACCACCAGAGTCTGAAATATTTCTTCACACAGAAGGACCTGAACATGAGACAGCGCAGATGGCTCGAGCTCGTCAAGGATTATGACTACGAGATTCTTTACCATCTGGGGAAAGCTAACAAGGTGGCTGATGCACTCAGCAGGAAGTCCTGCGCCACCTTGATGTCCCTATCAGTGTTATCTCGACCCTTAGAAAAAGAGATTATGCGTTACGGGGTTGAAATCGTCTCCGGACAGCTCTCGACCATGATGATAACACCGACGTTGTTCGATGATATACTGGAAAAACAAGCCCGTGACCCAAGCCTTCAGAGGATCAAGCAAGAGGTCTTAGAAGGAAAGGACGACGGGTTTCGGATCTCTGATAGTGGAGTACTCTACCTCAGGGATCGCATGTGTATTCCCGATGATCCAGGATTACAGAAGG
Source organism: Wurfbainia villosa (assembly GCA_025175895.1). Classification (NCBI taxonomy): domain Eukaryota; kingdom Viridiplantae; phylum Streptophyta; class Magnoliopsida; order Zingiberales; family Zingiberaceae; genus Wurfbainia; species Wurfbainia villosa. The sequence continues at coordinate 119,261,687 of CM045989.1, read as the reverse complement.
AGATAATTGAGGAAGCTCACGGAACTCCTTATGCGATGCATCCTGGAACCACCAAGATGTACCAAGACCTAAAACGAAAGTTCTGGTGGTTCGGAATGAAAAGAGATGTGGCTCAGTATGTCAGTACTTGCCTGACCTGCTAGAGGGTTAAGGCAGAACACCAGAGACCTGGAGGAACACTGCAGTCGATCCAGATTCCAGAATGGAAATGGGAGGACATTTCTATGGATTTCATCTCAGGATTGCCCAAGACGACAAACGGTTATGATGCTATATGGGTAATTGTGGATGATTTAAGTCCGCCATTTCTTAGCAATCAAGATGACCTATTCGACGGAGCAACTGGCTCAGTTATATGCTAGGGAAATTATCAGGCTACATGGAATTCCTAAGACCATCATTTCTGACAGAGATGGTCGCTTTATTTTCCATTTCTGGGAATGTGTCTGTAAGGCCCAGCACGGTTATTGTTCAAGATCGCCTTCCATCCCGCACTGACTGATGCATCAAGAAAGAGTAAATCAAGTACTGGAGGATATGTTACGAGCCTGCGCCCTGGATTTCAAAGGTAGCTGGTGCCGATACTTATGTTTGGCAGAATTCGCCTACAATAATAGCTACCAGGCTACTATTGGAATGGCACCCTACGAGGCTCTATACGGGAGGAAATGTAGATCTCCCATATGCTGGTACGAGGGTGGTGAAATGAAGAGGATGGGACTCCAGACGGACTTCATCGACAACACCACCCGAGCTATACGTAACATCCGTCAGAGAATTGAAACTGCTCAGAGCCGACAAAAGAGCTATGCGGATATGCAGCGTAGACCGTTAGAATTCGAAGTTGGGGACCTAGTATTCCTCAAAGTAGCTCCTATGAAAGGAGTGATGAGATTCGGAAGGAAGGGTAAACTGAGTCCACGCTACGTGGGACCGTATCCGATATTGCAGAGGATTGGCAAGGTAGCTTACAAGCTAGAGCTGCCTCAAGAGATGTCGGCTATTCACAACGTGTTCCATGTCTCTGTGCTCAAGAAATGCATTTCCAGTACGGACCAAGTGATCGAGCCACAAACAGTACAAGTTCAAGAGGACCTGAGTATTGAAAGTCGGCCTATCCAGATACTAGACCGAGAAATCAAGAGGCTAAGGAACAAAGAGGTGCCCTTAGTAAAGGTCCTGTGGCAGAATCAACGGTACGAGGAAGCTACCTGGGAACGCGAGGAGGACATGAAGCAGAAGTACCCACAATTGTTCTAAGTTTCGAGGACGAAACTTTTAAAAGGTATGAAGGATTGTAACGCCCGTAAAATTCCTAGCAATTTTACAAGAATTTTTGGCTTGATGATCATGGGCTTTATGTGGGCCTTTTTCCAAATAAAAGAAAATAAGCCAAAAATGGATGCAATACCTAGGAATTGAACTCCAAACCTCTAGAGATAGCCAAACCCTATCGATGCACCCACTAACCAGAAGCCCAATAGGATATTATCATTAGAGGAAGGGGGGGATTATAGATAAGTGTGATAAAGGTAAATGAAGAGGCATGGAAGAAGAGAAGAGAAACTTCTCTTCCTCCCTTTATAAAGAAGAGGGAAGGTTCTAATTGACCACTTCCTCTCTTCTTCTCCTTCTCACCGAAACCTAGAGCCTCTCCCTCTCCATTTCCCTCTTTTGGCCGAACCTCATCCACGCAAGAAAGCAAAGGCTAGGTTGGTTCTTTAGGTTATCTTCCCCACCCAAAGCAAAGCGAAGGATGTAAGTATCCCTCACCTGCAGTACGGGTAGCTTCGATTGCTATTTTGTAAAAGAAACTCATATGATATATTCGGCCAAGATGAGGTTTTGGGTGTTTTATTGAAATTCTATGTCATGTTTGTAAGAAGAAGATGTTGTTAGGAAGTAAATGATGATGTTAGGGTGGAAAAAGGGTTTAGGTTAAAAGCTAACCCTAATAACCACTAAGGTGAATTCGGCCAAGCTATGATTTAGGGTTTCCATGAAGTTATATGCTATGTTTTAGTAACTATATGATGATGTTAGGATTTAAAATGAATTAGGACAAAAGCTAACCCTATTAGATACTAAGGTTCATTCGGCCAACCTAGGTTTTGGGTGAACAAATGAAGTTTTAATCCATATGTTATATGCAAATGAAGTTGTTGTTATATGAAATGAATTAGGTTAAAGGTTAACCCTAAAAACCCTACTTGGACCATTCGGCCAACCTAGGTTTTGGGTGAACAAATGAAGTTTTAATCCATATGTTATATGCAAATGAAGTTGTTGTTATATGAAATGAATTAGGTTGTTGTTATATGAAGTGAATTAGGTTAAAGGTTAACCCTAAAAACCCTACTTGGACCATTCGGCCAACCTAGGTTTTGGGTGAACAAATGAAGTTTTAATCCATATGTTATATGCAAATGAAGTTGTTGTTATATGAAATGAATTAGGTTGTTGTTATATGAAGTGAATTAGGTTAAAGGTTAACCCTAAAAACCCTACTTGGACCATTCGGCCAACCTAGGTTTTGGGTGAACAAATGAAGTTTTAATCCATATGTTATATGCAAATGAAGTTGTTGTTGTATGAAATGAATTAGGTTAAAAGATAACCCTAGAAGACCCTATGGACCATTCGGCCATCATGCATTTTGGGGATTAGATGAAGTTTTAATATAAGTCTTATGTGCATATGAAGTTGTTGTTAAGTTAAATGAATAGGTTAACATGTGTTTTATGTTGGGTGAATTCATGTTGACTTGTGATATTAAATAATGCTAGATGAAGATAACATGCCTTAGGTTAGTGTTTACTTACTTTTGATGCCATGCCTTTTTGCCATGTCCATGTGTATGCGATATTTAAAATATGTTATGAAATGGAAGAAGATAAGATTGTGAAATGAAACAAAACGATATGTTCACGACATGAATATGACATGATGATGAAATGAAGAATGATATATTACGAAATGAAGAATGACATGTTTACGAAATGAAAGATGATATGTCCATGAAGGGAAGCATGACGTGTTATGAAATGAAGTATGCTATGTTTGCAAAATGAAATAAGCTATGTTATAAAATAAGCATATAAGTATTTTACCTTCTGCATGGCTTGTACCAAGACCCTAACAGGGTCCAAGAAGGGATGGGCTCCTAAGATGCCCTAGGTCGATGGAATAAGACTCGGGCCTAGGATGGGCTTCTATGTATAATTGCCCCTAGGTCGATGGAATAAGACTCGGGCCTAGTACGGGATGGGCTCCAAGATGCCTTAGGTCGATGGAGTAAGACTCGGGCCTAGGATGGGCTTCTACGCTATGACGATTGCCCTAGGTCGACGGACTAAGATCGAGCCTAGTAACCTATTAGGTTCGAGACTTGCTACCTCGGGCCTATTTATGGATGCGCGCTATGATATTGAAGAAGTGGTACAATGTCAGGCCCAAATATGTTGAGATTTATATTTACGTACCTATATTATATGTTTTCAAAAGCATCCTGCATATGTTACCTGATTAGATTGATTATGTTACATGCTAGGTTTGATATGCCATGTTTATGCCCCTATGTTACACATGAAGTATGTTATGTTTGATATGCCATGTTTATATGTTACACATGAAGTATGTTATGTTGATATGCCATGTTTATGCCCCTATGTTACACATGAAGTATGTTATGTTGATATGCCATGTTTATGTCACTATGCTACATATGATGCATGCTATGTTTGATATGCCATGTTTATGCCCCTATGTTACACATGAAGTATGTTATGTTTGATATGCCATGTTTATGCCCCTATGTTACACATGAAGTATGTTATGTTGATATGCCATGTTTATGTCACTATGCTACATATGATGAATGTTACGTTTGATATGCCATGTTATGTCACTATGCTACATATGATGTAGGTTATGTTTGATAGGTCATACCTATATGTTTTATGTTATGTTTATTTGCTACGTTACATATGTTATATGTTATGTTTAAGTAAGTCCTAGATGTACATGACATGATGCTATGTTATAGATGATACATGTTATGCTGCCATGCTATGGATGAGATATGTTATGTTTACTCACGTTATTTATGCTACATGTTAAGTTGATTACGCCATGTATGTTGCATGTTATGTGGCTTATATGTTATGAATGTTACATGCTTATATGTTATGAATGGTACATGCTATGATTAATGTCGATATATGGTTTTGTGAGTAGGACTGGATCTTAAGCCTATGTGCTTATAGTTTATCTTTCCCTCGTACTGCAGATAAGGGTAAGGGATGGATAAACTAAAGGGAGCAGCAGGAGGGGCCAAATGTGTGTGGCAGTGGCATGGTGGAGAAGATCCGTTAGGTTTATATATATATATGTTTACCTATGATGATGATGTTCATGGATGTCCTTACTTATGTCTCCGTATGACAACGATGGTTATGAACCTGAACTAAGCACTAGGTATCTATATACGTTATGATGCATGCTCCATGTTAATAAGAAGAAGTAAAGAAGAAGTAAGAAGAAGTATCTACATATGCTATGATGCATGCCCTATGTTAAGAAGAAGAAGTATATATATATGTATATGTCAATGCACATGTTTAAAAGAAAAAAAAATAAGTCTAAAGTCTTCCGCTGTAAGAAATAAAGAAGTATGTCTAAAGTCTTCCGCTGTATGTAATGTATGTATGTACGGTCGCGTCACGCACCGCCCCTCCCGGATTCTGGGTCCGAAAAGGGCGGGCGTGACAGGCTGGTATCAGAGCGGATCTGCCTTTCCACTACACACACATCAAGCTCCAAATCCTGCTCCCAAGTAAGAATTCTATGTCTTCTAATTTTGTGAATTTGTTTTCCATGTATGATAGGAAATGCTTCTAGCTTAAATATGCATGAAAATATATATGATACCCTTATGCTTGTTCTTGTATGATATAAAATACCTTAAGCTTAAACTATGCATGAGAACATGAATGATGCCTTAAGCTTAAAATAACTTTATGCTAGCTTCAGTTTAATTATGCGTAGGACAACGAGCGAAAACTTATACTAGCTTACCTTAATATATGAAGATAAACATGTCCGGAAGAGAGTAGAGCCGATGAGCTAGCACCCCGCATGACCTTACACACGTAGTCACGTAACTCCAGCGACAAGTCACAGAACAACAGCAAGTAATAAATACCCTAATGAATCAGCAAGGAAACCCATCGCTTCCACCAACGGGCCCCGGCCCGATGGTTCGACAGGAAGCTTACCTGATCCGGTGGCAGAGACTAAAGCCAGAAAATTTCTCTGGTACTGGTGAACCATGGGATGCCCAATCCTGGTTCAAGACGATGGAAAGCATCGTGGAGCTACCGGACTGGCCCGAATGCGAGAAGATTAAGTGTGCATCATTCTGCCTTTCGGGAGATGCTCGGATGTGGTGGGAACGGGTTAAAACAAAGAGACAAGTAAATCGATGAGATGAGATGAGATTTGAGTACGAGTTCTTCGAAGAATTCTTCCACATGAGGGTGACCAACAAGCATTACGACGAGTTCACTGGGTTCCGACAAGGTGACCTATCGGTCAGCAAAGCCGTGAAGAGATTCAACCGACTCGCACGTCTGTGCCTGCAGTTGGTCGACGAAAGAGAAAGGGTCGACTCATGCCAAGATGCTTCGACCAGAAATAGCTCTGAATGTGGCCGGCGGAGTTCATAGACCGCAGACCGCAGAGGAGCTGTTCAGTAGTGCCTTAATTACCGAGCATTACCTGAACAACATTAGTCAGCAAAAGAAAGCACTGAGTGAAGGTAGGGGTCAGGCCCAGTCAGGAGGTCAGAGGAATCAGAGTGCTTGGAAAGGGAACCCCACTGGCAAGAGAAGACAATGGGAGAATCCTAAAGGAGGTCCAGCGAGCAAGCAACCCAGGATCCCTCTATGTGCTACCTGTGAAAAGATACATCCTGGAGTATGCTACCAAGGCACAAATCGATGTTACAACTGTGGACGGACAGGGCATAGAATCAAGGACTGTCCTATCCAGGTTCAGGCACCTCCTCAGCCGTATGCCCAGCCCAGGAGTGCTCCTCCACAGTTACATCAGATGCAGGCCGCAATCGAAGGAACCCCAATCCACCAAGGGAGACTAGAAGCCCCACCAGCTATGACAGATGCTAGGGTATTCTCTCTCACCCAGGAAGATGTGGCAAATGCCTCTACAGTTGTCACAGGTCAGATATTTATTTTCTGTCAGCATGCTACTGCATTATTTGATACTGGGGCAACACATTCGTTTGTTTCTACACACTTTACTGGAAAGATAGACATACCACCACAAGCTCTAGATCACAAGTTCTTAACCACTCTACCCTCGGGAGAAGTAATGCCCTCCACTCATATGCTGCGAGCCGCACCCATCAGAATTGCAGACAGAGAACTCTACTGCGATCTGATAGTGCTCGACATGCAGGATTATGACATTATATTGGGCATGGATTTCCTAAGCAAGTACAGTGCGTCGATCGAGTGCCGAAAAAGGAAAGTGGTATTCCAGCCGGAGGCGGAGCCTAAGTTCGAATTTATCGGAGAACCGAGGAGAAGAGTCAATAAGATTTTATCAGCCCTACAGGCACGTAAGATGTTAGACAGTGGGTGCACTGGGTTTCTGGCACACGTAGTTGATACAAGTCAAGATGAGGACCAGAAGCTAGAGAATGTCAGAGTTGTATGCAACTACCCAGAGGTATTCCCAGATGAACTACCAGGGTTAGCCCCAGATAGAGAAGTTGAATTTGAGATCGAGTTGATTCCTGGTACTAACCCGATCTCTAAAGCACCTTACCGTATGGCGCCGGCTGAATTAAAGGAACTTCAGGGACAGCTACAGGAGTTACTCGACAAGGGACTTATTCGCCCAAGTCGCTCTCCATGGGGAGCTCCAGTGCTGTTGGTGAAGAAGAAAGATGGGTCTATGCGAATGTGCATAGACTACCGAGCGCTGAATAATGTGACGATCAAGAACCGGTATCCTTTATCGCGGATTGATGACCTGTTCGACCAACTAAAAGGTGCCGCCATTTTCTCTAAGATTGACCTGAGGTCCGACTATCATCAAGTAAAAGTAAAACCAGATGATATACCAAAGACGGCCTTCCGGACAAGGTATGGGCATTACGAGTTCGTAGTTATGCCCTTCGGAGTGACGAATGCACCTGCCCTGTTCATGGATTTGATGAATCGGGTATTCTCGGCATTCCTCGACAAGTTTGTGATCATCTTCATAGACGACATACTAATATATTCGAGAACCCCCGAGGAGCATGCAGAACACCTGAATGTGGTATTGCAGATTCTTCGGGAAAAACAGCTATTAGCAAAGTTCTCCAAATGCGAGTTCTGGCTTGAACAAGTATCATTTTTGGGTCACGTGATATCCAAGCACGGAGTGATGGTAGACCCAATAAAGATTGAAGCCGTGAGTAACTGGAACTGACCAAAGAATGCCAGCGAAATCAGAAGCTTTCTTGGGCTAGCAAGCTACTACCGGAAGTTTGTAGAGAACTTCTCCAGGATTGCCGCCCCTATGACAGTCCTCACCAAAAAGAACAAGAAATATGAGTGGATGGACGCCTGCGAGAGGAGTTTCACAGAATTAAAAAGGAGACTGACCAGCGCTCCAATCCTCGCTCTTCCGGACAGTAATGAAGGCTTCGACATGTACAGTGACGCTTCCAAGTTGGGACTCGGAGCTGTACTTATGCAAAATGGCAAGGTCATTGCCTACGCCTCTAGGCAACTCAAGGAACACAAAAGGAATTATCCCACCCATGATTTAGAGCTAGCGGTCGTGGTCTTTTCCCTCAAAACATGGAGGCATTATCTCTATGGAGCTCAGTGTAGGATCTATACAGACCACCAGAGTCTGAAATATTTCTTCACACAGAAGGACCTGAACATGAGACAGCGCAGATGGCTCGAGCTCGTCAAGGATTATGACTGCGAGATTCTTTACCATCCGGGGAAAGCTAACAAGGTGGCTGATGCACTCAGCAGGAAGTCCTGCGCCACCTTGATGTCCCTATCAGTGTTATCTCGACCCTTAGAAAAAGAGATTATGCGTTACGGGGTTGAAATCGTCTCCGGACAGCTCTCGACCATGACGATAACACCGACGTTGTTCGATGATATACTGGAAAAACAAGCCCGTGACCCAAGCCTTCAGAGGATCAAGCAAGAGGTCTTAGAAGGAAAGGACGACGGGTTTCGGATCTCTGATAGTGGAGTACTCTACCTCAGGGATCGCTTGTGTATTCCCGATGATCCAGGATTACAGAAGGAGATAATTGAGGAAGCTCACGGAACTCCTTATGCGATGCATCCTGGAACCACCAAGATATACCAAGACCTAAAACGAAAGTTCTGGTGGTTCGGAATGAAAAGAGATGTGGCTCAGTATGTCAGTACTTGCCTGACCTGCTAGAGGGTTAAGGCAGAACACCAGAGACCTGGAGGAACACTGCAGTCGATCCAGATTCCAGAATGGAAATGGGAGGACATTTCTATGGATTTCATCTCAGGATTGCCCAAGACGACAAACGGTTATGATGCTATATGGGTAATTGTGGACAGATTGACGAAGTCTGCCCATTTCTTAGCAATCAAGATGACCTATTCGACGGAGCAACTGGCTCAGTTATATGCTAGGGAAATTATCAGGCTACATGGAATTCCTAAGACCATCATTTCTGACAGAGATGGTCGCTTTATTTTCCATTTCTGGGAATGTGTTCAGAAGGCCCTAGGCACGGTTATTGTTCAAGATCGCTTCCATCCCCGCACGGACTGACGTGCATCAAAGAGTAAATCAAGCATCTTGGAGGATATGTTACGAGCCTGCGCCCTGGATTTCAAAGGTAGTTGGTGCCGATACTTATGTTTGGCAGAATTCGCCTACAATAATAGCTACCAGGCTACTATTGGAATGGCACCCTACGAGGCTCTATACAGGAGGAAATGTAGATCTCCCATATACTGGTACGAGGGTGGTGAAATGAAGAGGATGGGACTCCAGACGGACTTCATCGACAACACCACCCGAGCTATACGTAACATCCGTCAGAGAATTGAAACTGCTCAGAGCCGACAAAAGAGCTATGCGGATATGCGGCGTAGACCGTTAGAATTCGAAGTTGGGGACCTAGTATTCCTCAAAGTAGCTCCTATGAAAGGAGTGATGAGATTCGGAAGGAAGGGTAAACTGAGTCCACGCTACGTGGGACCGTATCCGATATTGCAGAGGATTGGCAAGGTAGCTTACAAGCTAGAGCTGCCTCAAGAGATGTCGGCTATTCACAACGTGTTCCATGTCTCTGTGCTCAAGAAATGCATTTCCAAAGCGGACCAAGTGATCGAGCCACAAAAGCGATACAAGTTCAAGAGGACACAGTATGGAAAGTCGGCCCATCCAAATACTAGACCGAGAAATCAAGAGGCTAAGGAACAAAGAGGTGCCCTTAGTAAAGGTCCTGTGGTAGAATCAACGGTACGAGGAAGCTACCTGGGAACGCGAGGAGGACATGAAGCAGAAGTACCCACAATTGTTCTAAGTTTCGAGGACGAAACTTTTAAAAGGTATGAAGGATTGTAACGCCCGTAAAATTCCTAGCAATTTTACAAGAATTTTTGGCTTGATGATCATGGGCTTTATGTGGGCCTTTTTCCAAATAAAAGAAAATAAGCCAAAAATGGATGCAATACCTAGGAATTGAACTCCAAACCTCTAGAGATAGCCAAACCCTATCGATGCACCCACTCAACCGTAAGCCCAATAGGATATTATCATTAGAGGAAGGGGGGGGATTATAGATAAGTGTGATAAAGGTAAATGAAGAGGCATGGAAGAAGAGAAGAGAAACTTCTCTTCCTCCCTTTATAAAGAAGAGGGAAGGTTCTAATTGACCACTTCCTCTCTTCTTCTCCTTCTCACCGAAACCTAGAGCCTCTCCCTCTCCATTTCCCTCTTTTGGCCGAACCTCATCCACGCAAGAAAGCAAAGGCTAGGTTGGTTCTTTAGGTTATCTTCCCCACCCAAAGCAAAGCGAAGGATGTAAGTATCCCTCACCTGCAGTACGGGTAGCTTCGATTGCTATTTTGTAAAAGAAACTCATATGATATATTCGGCCAAGATGAGGTTTTGGGTGTTTTATTGAAATTCTATGTCATGTTTGTAAGAAGAAGATGTTGTTAGGAAGTAAATGATGATGTTAGGGTGGAAAATGGTTTAGGTTAAAAGCTAACCCTAATAACCACTAAGGTGAATTCGGCCAAGCTATGATTTAGGGTTTCCATGAAGTTATATGCTATGTTTTAGTAACTATATGATGATGTTAGGATTTAAAATGAATTAGGACAAAAGCTAACCCTATTAGATACTAAGGTTCATTCGGCCAACCTAGGTTTTGGGTGAACAAATGAAGTTTTAATCCATATGTTATATGCAAATGAAGTTGTTGTTATATGAAATGAATTAGGTTAAAGGTTAACCCTAAAAACCCTACTTGGACCATTGGCCAACCTAGGTTTTGGGTGAACAAATGAAGTTTTAATCCATATGTTATATGCAAATGAAGTTGTTGTTATATGAAATGAATTAGGTTGTTGTTATATGAAGTGAATTAGGTTAAAGGTTAACCCTAAAAACCCTACTTGGACCATTCGGCCAACCTAGGTTTTGGGTGAACAAATGAAGTTTTAATCCATATGTTATATGCAAATGAAGTTGTTGTTATATGAAATGAATTAGGTTGTTGTTATATGAAGTGAATTAGGTTAAAGGTTAACCCTAAAAACCCTACTTGGACCATTCGGCCAACCTAGGTTTTGGGTGAACAAATGAAGTTTTAATCCATATGTTATATGCAAATGAAGTTGTTGTTGTATGAAATGAATTAGGTTAAAAGATAACCCTAGAAGACCCTATGGACCATTCGGCCATCATGCATTTTGGGGATTAGATGAAGTTTTAATATAAGTCTTATGTGCATATGAAGTTGTTGTTAAGTTAAATGAATAGGTTAACATGTGTTTTATGTTGGGTGAATTCATGTTGACTTGTGATATTAAATAATGCTAGATGAAGATAACATGCCTTAGGTTAGTGTTTACTTACTTTTGATGCCATGCCTTTTTGCCATGTCCATGTGTATGCGATATTTAAAATATGTTATGAAATGGAAGAAGATAAGATTGTGAAATGAAACAAAACGATATGTTCACGACATGAATATGACATGATGATGAAATGAAGAATGATATATTACGAAATGAAGAATGACATGTTTACGAAATGAAAGATGATATGTCCATGAAGGGAAGCATGGCGTGTTATGAAATGAAGTATGCTATGTTTGCAAAATGAAATAAGCTATGTTATAAAATAAGCATATAAGTATTTTACCTTCTGCATGACTTGTACCAAGACCCTAACAGGGTCCAAGAAGGGATGGGCTCCTAAGATGCCCTAGGTCGATTGAATAAGACTCGGGCCTAGGATGGGCTTCTATGTATAATTGCCCCTAGGTCGATGGAATAAGACTCGGGCCTAGTACGGGATGGGCTCCAAGATGCCTTAGGTCGATAGAGTAAGACTCGGGCCTAGGATGGGCTTCTACGCTATGACGATTGCCCGAGGTCGACGGACTAAGATCGAGCCTAGTAACCTTTTAGGTTCGAGACTTGCTACCTCGGGCCTATTTAGGGATGCGCGCTATGATAATGAAGAAGTGGTACAATGCCGGGCCCAAATATGTTGAGATTTATATTTACGTACCTATATTATATGTTTTCAAAAGCATCCTGCATATGTTACCTGATTAGATTGATTATGTTACATGCTAGGTTTGATATGCCATGTTTATGCCCCTATGTTACACATGAAGTATGTTATGTTTGATATGCCATGTTTATGCCCCTATGTTACACATGAAGTATGTTATGTTGATATGCCATGTTTATGCCCCTATGTTACACATGAAGTATGTTATGTTGATATGCCATATTTATGTCACTATGCTACATATGATGCATGCTATGTTTGATATGCCATGTTTATGCCCCTATGTTACACATGAAGTATGTTATGTTTGATATGCCATGTTTATGCCCCTATGTTACACATGAAGTATGTTATGTTGATATGCCATGTTTATGTCACTATGCTACATATTGTTAGTAATATATGAGAGATGTCCTAAGGCAATCGCCTTATGTATGAACCATTTATATGATAAATGAAGATTCACTATTTGAGTATACATGTTTTATGTATTTGATTGGATCTTAAACTCATTTACTGAATGTCCACGATACGATTCACAGCATGAGAGAATTTGTGATTGGATCACAACTAGTGAGTATCTCACTGTTGGATTTCCGGCACCGCGGCGTGTGTGTGTTCGATCATGTTTCGTAAACATGAGCACAGCGGAAGCAATTAAAATTAATAAATCTATATTTATTACAACACACACAACACACGCATGCTATTACAACAAGTGTAGACATAACCGTAAATTAAAATTTGCAATAAAAGGAAATTAAACTACGTTATACCTTCCGTATGACGTGTAGCGGGAACGGCATCAACCGGAACGATCCTCGTAAGAATCGTCTCTATCCGTATCCACGCCGAGCTCCTCGAGATGACTTCGCTAAGTCACGAGCTTCATCTTCGTACGGGTTACTAGCCTCGTGTTGAAGACGACGTGATCGAGAGATGATCACGATCCGAATCCAAATTCGGATCCAAAACGAGTTCTCAAAACTCGCTTCTCCGGAGAGGTGTTCACAACCGCTTGACGAATCCTTCGCCTCCACTCAAGGATTACCGGAGATCAAATCTCGTAGTTAGCCGCTGTCGAGCACTAACCGCCGCCCAAACGACGCCCGACGAGGAGAAGCTGTCCAGAAAACTGGACAGCTTGGTGGAGGAGTAGGCGCCGCCAAAACAAGGAGAGAAAGCCTCACCTTGATGCCAAACCTATAGGAGATCATCGAGGGTCGCCGGAGGTTCACCGGCTGAAGCTTGGTCGCCGCAACAAGTTGGACGGCGGCACAAGTGGTTGGGCGGGCACAAGGTTGTTGGCGCCAATTCACCAAGGAGGTGGCGGCAACTTTGTGTTGGGCGCCAAAATAGATTAGGTTTAGGGTTAGGGTTTAATCCCTATTTTATAGAGAACTAATTCTCTTAATGGTTAATGGATCATATCCATAAAGCCCGTTAACCCGCTCCATTAAGATAAGTTAAAATAAACCAAACCATGATGGTTTATTTTAAGTTAAAACGAACCGAACCAACCTTCTGTGCTCATGTTTACGAAACATGATCGAACACACACACGCCGCGGTGCCGGAAACCCAACAGTGGTATCAGAGCCCAGGTTGTGTTTCGACATAATCGTAAAATGGTTTTGCGATAGTCATAATGTATTTCTGGAAATTTTCTAATTTTTGAAATTTAGAAGTATTTATGGAAATTTTTCAATTTTGGAAAGTCTAGAAGTATTTATGGAAATCTTCCACTTTTAGAAAGTTGGAAGTATTTATGGAAATTGATATTTTCCATAAATAAAATATTTAATTAGATTCTGGAAATTTGTTTCCTAATTTAATCATGATTTGATTTGGGAAATCAAATCTTAAAAATATTTTATTTCCATAAGTAGTTTTAATGATTTAGGAAATTGGTTTCCTAAATAGATTTTCCTTAATCAAATAATTCCATGAATAAAATATGTGATTAGATTTGGAAATTTGTTTCCTAATTTAATTATGATTTGATTTGGAGAATCAAATCTTAAACATATTTTATTTCCATAAATAGTTATGACATATAAGGAAATATATACATGACATAATTGTATGCCATGTAATTGCATTAGATGCATAACATTATGCCATGCGTGTCGTGACATGTAGATGTATGCCATGTATGCCATGCCATGTAGATAATAGTTATTTGCATGCAAAGAGGATGAGACATAAAAACCCTAACTCAATATTAAAGCCTACACCTTCCATTAATATGGTTAGAACCAGAGTTCTGTTTCTTGTTTGGGTTGTTGGACTCACTCCAAGCCCGGCTCAAACCTGAACATGTTCAAATCATTGGAATAGTTTAACTCTAATATGGTAAGAGTCAGAGGTCAATCGTTAGTTTGGGTTGTTGGACTCACTCCAAGCCTGGCTAATTGGTTGAATGCGCTCTAACCATATTAAAACTATTTCGCGATTAATGGGTCGGCTTTAACTTGGAGCATCGATTTGTTGGACTCACTCCAAGGTCGATGTGAAGAGAGGTGAAGTTGGGTGCTATGCATATGATGCATACTTGTTAATGTGTTAACAACCCAATGTATGTGTAAACATTCAATTAGTTGATAGCACATTGTGATAGTTACATATACATGATATGTAATCGGTATACTTGATACCCACCATCATAGCTAAGAATGGCTTGTTGGACTCACTCCAAGGTTGTTCTTATCTATGATGGATTTTGGGGTTTTTGAATTCGAAAAATGAATGGGATTTATAAATGTATATTGATGCATTTTAAAATCATTTTCTCATATATGCTCGTTTTGTATTTCTAAGTTAATATATTGATCATGATGTGTTTGAATTTGTGTTCCATTTTGGATTCAAATAAATTGACTGGGCCGAACTTCTTGGACTGGCTTAGAAACTTGAGAATTGTTCTCAAGGTGAAAAGCTTGTGTATGTCCTCGAAGCGCCTCTTCCCGCCCGTCCTAGTGACGATGCAACTTTGGACCAATTGTTGGCCTATCAGAAACATGTGAGTGATTCTGAACAAATGAGTTGCATCATGCTAGCCGCGATGGAACCCAAGCTACGAAAGCAGCATGAGCATATGGATGCTCATATCGTAGTCCTTCATCTCTGTGAGTTGGTTGATGAGCAAGTGAGATTCGAAAGGTTCGAAGTCTCCAAGCTCCTCTTCACCTCTGAGATGCAAGGAGGTTCATCGTAGTCTTGCTCAACATCTTTGAAGACTGTGGAGCCTTCTGAGAAGCATGAGTAGGGGACAGTGTTGTTAGTTGATTCCTCGAAGAAAGGTTCTAAGAGGGAGTTAAAGGAACAACAGAAGGGGAAGAAGAAAAAGGCTAAAAGGCAGAACCAGCTCAAAAGGGCACTTGCCATCATTATGGCAAGGAGGGTCATTAGCGAAGAAATTGCAAGGTTTATCAAGAGTCCGTGAAGAAGGATAAGGCATCGGATGCCCCATCTTCTTCAGAAATCTTCTTTATTGATTGTCATTCTATTTCCTTAGACACTTGGGTATTGGATACTGGGTGTGGCTCACATATATGTAATGACATACATGGGCTAAGGAATAGAAGAAGACTCGTCAAGGGAGAGTCAAATTTACGTGTTGGGAATGAAGCAAAGGTTGCTGCACTCGCCATCGGAACGTATTTGTTGAAACTCCCTGCAGGACTTGTCTTAGAACTGGACAATTGATTTTATATTCCTTTGTTGATAAAGAACATCATTTCTATTTCTTGTTTAAATAGAAATGGTTTCCATTTGACGTTTAGTAACAATTGTTGTTACATAACTTTGAATGGGGTTCTTTATGGGACTGGAACTTTAAGCAATGGTGTTTATACTTTGGACGTATCCAGTGACATTTGCAATATCGAAGCGAGCAACAAGCGTGCTCGAAAGGATAATCAAATAGACTCCTACATGTGGCATTGTCATCTTGGCCATGTAAGCAAGAAACGCATGTCCGAATTACACCGATGTGGAATTCTGGAATCGTTTGAATTGGATTCATACGATACATGTGAATCATGCTTAAAAGGCAAGATGACTAAGTTACCTTTTACTGGAAAAGGTGAACGAGTGGGAGAGTTGCTAGGCCTAATACATAGTGATGTATATGGACCTATGTCAACTCTATCTTTAGGAGGCTATAGCTACTTCATTACCTTCACCGATGATCACTAACGGTTTGGGTATGTGTTCTTGATGAAACACAAGTCTGAAGCCTTTGAAAGGTTCAAAGAATTCAGAAATGAAGTAGAGAAATAACATGATAAAAGTATTAAAATACTTCGATCGGATCGAGGTGGTGAATACTTAAGTCAAGAGTTTCTTGATTATCTAAGAGACAATAGCATATTGTCTCAATGGACTCCGCCCTATACACCACAGCATAATGGTGTATCTGAGAGGCGTAACCGGACCTTGTTGGACATGGTCAGGTCAATGATGAATCATGCAACTCTTCCCAAGTCCTTTTGGGGTTATGCACTTCAGACAGCTGTTTACTTGTTAAACAGAATGCCTACCAAGGTAGTCTCAACTACTCCATATGAGATATGGAATGGTAAGAAACCTCATGTATCTTACTTGAAGATATGGGGTTGTCCATCTTATGTGAAGCGGACTGTATCAGACAAATTGGATGCTAAGTCTGATAAATGTCTATTTATTGGATACCCTAAGGAAACAAGGGGTTACCAATTCTATCATCCCGTGGAACAAAAGGTGTTTGTTTCAAGGCATGCTGTGTTTCTAGAGAAAGAGTTTCTCTTGCAAGAAAAGCGATGGGAGTGTCGTCGAGCTTGAGGAGGCTCGAGAGACTCAAATAGACATTGATGAGATACCTGGTGAAGCACAACAGCCGACAACTCATAGTGATGAGCAATCGGCTGGACCTATTGTAACACCACATCTTCATAGATCTGGTAGAACACGCAATATTCCTGAGAGATATGGATTTCTCGTAAGCGAATCGAACGACGTGTTACTCATTGATGATGAGGAGCCTACCAGTTATGAAGAAGTGCTGACAAGTTCAGAAAGGGATAAGTGGCTTGGTGCCATGAAGTCGGAAATGGATTCCATGTACGAAAACCAAGTTTGGAACTTGGTTGACCCACCTGAAGGCATAAAGCCTATAGGGTGCAAGTGGGTTTTCAAGAAGAAAACCGACATGGATGGTAATGTGATTACCTATAAGGCTAGATTGGTGGCGAAAGGATATCGTCAAAAGCAAGGTGTTGATTATGACGAAACCTATTCGCCTGTAGCTATGCTTAAATCCATTCGGATGCTCCTGGCCATAGCAGCTCATTATGATTATGAGATATGGCAGATGGATGTGAAAACATCTTTCCTTAATGGAAACCTGCTCGAGGACGTGTATATGATACAGCCTGAGGGTTTCACATCGGTTGATAAAACCAAGGTATGCAAATTGCGACGGTCCATTTATGGATTGAAGCAAGCATCCAGGAGCTGGAATATCCGTTTTGATGAGACAATCAAAAGGTTTGATTTCTCACAAAATCCAGACGAACCTTGTGTGTACAAGAAGGTTAGTAGGAGTGCAGTCGTGTTCCTAGTATTGTATGTCGATGACATACTACTTATAGGAAACGATGTTTCAATCTTACAGTCAGTGAAGGTTTGGTTATCCAAGACATTCTCCATGAAAGACCTGGGAGAAGCAACCTACATCCTCGGGATTAAGATCTATAGAGATAGATCGAAACGGTTGCTTGGTCTTTCGCAGTCTACATATATAGACCGAGTGCTAAAGAGGTTTAGCATGTCGGAATCCAAGAAAGGTTATCTGCCCATCAGGCATGGGGAACACCTTTCGAAGTCTATGTGTCCGCGCACAGAAGACGAGAGGATTTGCATGAGTAAGATTCCCTATGCATCCGCAATAGGATCTATCATGTATGCTATGTTATGTACGAGGCCCGATGTATCGTATGCTCTGAGTGTCACGAGCGGATACGATCGATCGAGAATGGATCATTGGGTGATTAAGGCGATCCTTAAGTACTTAAGAAGAACTAAGGATACGTTCTAATATATGGAGAAGGGTACATGGTGATACGTGGGTATACGGATGCGGATCCGCATGCAAGGATGAGTCCATGTCTTAGTCTGGGTATGTATTCACCTAGAATGGAGGTGCAATAAGTTGGAAAGGTTCCAAGCTTGACACTATAGCGGATTCTGCCACTAAGGTAGAATACGTTGCAGCTTTGGAAGCAGCAAAGGAAGCGGTTTGGATCAAGTAGTTCATCTATGAACTTGATGTGGTCTCATCAATGATCCAAACATGTGCTTCGCCGCTATCATCTTATCAGAGAGATCATAAGTAGGAACGAAATACAAATCGAGAAAATTCCAACTGAAAGGAACTTAGCGGATCCTTTGACTAATGCATTACCTCAAAGTAAGTTTGAGGGTCATGTTGGTGCTTATGGTATTGGATACCGTAGCGATTGGCATTAGGCCAAGTGGGAGTCTGTTAGTAATATATGAGAGATGTCCTAAGGCAATCGCCTTATGTATGAACCATTTATATGATAAATGAAGATTCACTATTTGAGTATACATGTTTTATGTATTTGATTGGATCTTAAACTCATTTACTGAATGTCCACGATACGATTCACAGCATGAGAGAATTTTTGATTGGATCACAACTAGTGAGTATCTCTACATGTGTAATTGTGATGTATCGGAATTATCCCTAGTCGATGAATTGATGGATCTGGACACCATCAATTCTGTTGAGACTAGCACGAGGTATACTCCTTGGTGTATCCAAGCAGCTGATTCTCACTGGCTGGAGACATAGTGATGTCCGGAGTTAATCGTGGATGCTAGTTATGGTAACTAGTTCATTGGAGTGACCAGCCGTAAGACTTCATATGGTTCTCTGCATATATAGATATGTCAATGAAGTTCTTACTGTGGCTTAAGTGCGATGTTCCTTTGACTTGCGGTATTCAAGTCATCTTGATCATGGAGACTCATGCTTTGACATCTTAAGCAAACATCTCCGAGGAGATGTGGACCCGGGATGATTGGGTATAAGTCGAAGTGATCGAAGGTGTTTGAATAGCCTATAAAGGATTCACCACTCCTTGCGAGGAGATGTATACCCATGGCCTCTCGTCGGATTGTTACTAAAGTCTTTGGCCAAAGCATTACATGTTTAGAGTAAGGTACTCTTCGATACATGTGGAGTAACTAGAATCAGTGAGGACGAGGAAATGATACTTGGGCTAGGTGTGACGTGAGTCGACTTAGTGGGGATGACACAATAGACCATGTCCTGAACCAAGTGGGTATAAGATGAGTGAAGGGAATGGGGCACGATTCATTCTGAAGGGTTTCAAATAGTTCGGATCAACCGTTGATCTTTTCGGTTAATTGGGGATCATGATGTACTACTAGGTGCCACTCATGATCGTTCTATAATTAATGGTTAATTATAGACGGCCAACATAAACCGAGAACCTATTTGGTCACACGCACAACGAGTGTAATCCAAAGGATTTAAAACGATCTTGAGAATGGGATTCTCATACCGAGAGAAACTATGTTTGGTTGGACCAAACATAAAGTGAGCATGAAATTGTTTCAGTCGCAATGGAAGCGTGGATGGGTCGTGTCTTATGAAGACATAATGGATGGACCAAAATGGTTTGGTTCTAATCCAATGGATGAGAATAAACCAAAGGGTTTGGTTTATATTAAATGAATGAACCAAAGGTTGGTTCGGTTCGTTTTAACTTAAAATAAACCATCATGGTTTAGTTTATTTTAACTTATCTTAATGGAGCGGGTTAACGGGCTTTATGGATATGATCCATTAACCATTAAGAGAATTAGTTCTCTATAAAATAGGGATTAAACCCTAACCCTAAACCTAATCTATTTTTGGCCGCCCAACACAAAGTTGCCGCCCACCTCCTTGGTGAATTCGGCGCCAACAACCTTGTGCCGCCGCCCAACCACTTGTGCCGCCGTCCAACTTGTTGCCGGCGACCAAGCTTCAGCCGGTGAACCTCCGGCGACCCTCCGGTGATCTCCTATAGGTTTGGCATCAAGGTGAGGCTTTTCTCTCCTTGTTTTGGCCGGCGCCTACTCCTCCACCAAGCTGTCCAGTTTTCTGGACAGCTTCTCCTCCCTTCGGGCGTCGTTTGGACGACGGTTAGTGCTCCGACAGCGGCTAACTTACCGGGGATTTGATCTCCGGTAATCCTCTGAGGTGGAGGACGAAGGATTCGTCAAACGGTTGACGAACACCTCTCCGGAGAAGCGAGTTTTGAGAACTCGTTTTGGATCCGAATTTGGATTCGGATCGTGATCATCTCTCGATCACGTCGTCTTCAACACGAGGCTAGTAACCCGTACGAAGATGAAGCTCGTGACTTAGCGAAGTCATCCCGAGGAGCTCGGCGTGGATACGGATAGAGACGATTCTTACGAGGATCGTTCCGGTTGATGCCGTTCCCGCTACACGTCATACGGAAAGTATAACGTAGTTTAATTTCCTTTTATTGCAAATTTTAATTTACGGTTATGTCTACACTTGTTGTAATAGCATGCGTGTGTTGTGTGTGTTGTAATAAATATAGATTTATTAATTTTAATTGCTTCCGCTGTGCTCATGTTTACGAAACATGATCGAACACACACACGCCGCGGTGCCGGAAACCCAACACATATGATGCATGTTACGTTTGATATGCCATGTTATGTCACTATGCTACATATGATGTAGGTTATGTTTGATAGGTCATACCTATATGTTTTATGTTATGTTTATTTGCTACGTTAAATATGTTATATGTTATGTTTAAGTAAGTCCTAGATGTACATGACATGATGCTATGTTATAGATGATTCATGTTATGCTGTCATGCTATGGATGAGATATGTTATGTTTACTCACGTTATTTATGCTACATGTTAAGTTGATTACGCCATGTATGTTGCATGTTATGTGGCTTATATGTTATGAATGTTACATGCTTATATGTTATGAATGGTACATGCTATGATTAATGTCGATATATGGTTTTGTGAGTAGGACTGGATCTTACTAAGCCTATGTGCTTATAGCTTATCTTTCCCTCATACTGCAGATAAGGGTAAGGGATGGATAAACTAAAGGGAGCAGCAGGAGGGGCCAAATGTGTGTGGCAGTGGCATGGTGGAGAAGATCCGTTAGGTTTATATATATATATATGTTTACCTATGATGATGATGTTCATGGATGTCCTTACTTATGTCTCCGTATGACAACGATGGTTATGAACCTGAACTAAGCACTAGGTATCTATATACGTTATGATGCATGCTCCATGTTAATAAGAAGAAGTAAAGAAGAAGTAAGAAGAAGTATCTACATATGCTATGATGCATGCCCTATGTTAAGAAGAAGAAGTATATATATATGTATATGTCAATCCACATGTTTAAAAGAAAAAAAAATAAGTCTAAAGTCTTCCGCTGTAAGAAATAAAGAAGTATGTCTAAAGTCTTCCGCTGTATGTAATGTATGTATGTATGGTCGCGTCACGCGCCGCCCCTCCCGGATTTTGGGTCCGAAAAGGGCGGGCGTGACAGGCTGGTATCAGAGCGGATCTGCCTTTCCACTACACACACATCAAGCTCCAAATCCTGCCGCGTCTCATGCCCTCGAAGTATGCTTCCCTTGGGCCTCACTCCATTCGCTCCCCGTCCGACGGTCCCTCGGATGCACCAAGCGCACGACTTCACAATGTCATCCTTCACCGACTCAAGGACCCCAAGCCTAGTGAACATACCAGGTCCTCAAGACTTCCCACATGCACCAATCGCACGACTTCGCAATGCATTTCTCACAAAGCACCAAGCTCACGGCTTCGCAATGCTTTGGACTTTTCCCACACCAAGCTCCATGCTTGGATTTTCCATGCCAACCCCATGTTGGACTTTCCCATGACAATCCCATGTCATGAGTTTTATCTATCATCAAAATACTATCAAGGTATTGCTCGAGTCAAACTCGAGTCAACCTGGGTCGATTGCACTAACATATCTATGCCTGTTTGATTTTCTATCTGCTATGCTTAGGTGATACGAGGGGTGACAACCCTCATATCTAAGATTTAGGGAATTTTATACAAGGAACCTAGGGGTAAAACTGATCTCCTATAACTGTGGGTAGAAGGGTGCGGTGAAATCAGAAATGGTTCATCATAGGGATTGATTTGGCATCCTCATACCATCTATCCCGTCCTTTTAGGCGGAGATAGCTTCCAGTAGATGCGGCGGCTCTGTGGGAGAGTGTATGATGTCCCTTACACAAAACGATAGATAAACGTCTAGACAACACCAATTGACAGCATTGTTTTGTGATACACAAGCAAAACCGAAGTCCTAGAATCACCTTTAAAGACCCCGACACACTCCCTTCCTCTTCTGTGTGACACCGTATAGAGTAAAGTCCACCGATAGCCATCACCAATCGAAACCTCTTAGAGTTACGTCCGAACAATTACAACCACTGAATATATTGATATTCAAATCCTAGTCCCTGTGGGATCGATAATCTTTATTACTTGACAACATCCATGCACTTGCGGGCATTGAGCGCGAGCGCTTGCTTTGAGTCCTCGACAATCTCCGTCGTGAGATTTGAGGTCGCGTTCGTGCGCATCAAGTTTTTGGCGTCGTTGCTGAGGACTGATCGATTCGATATCAAATCGAAAAGTGGTAAATTGGATCAGATTTAGGATTAGATTTATTTACTTGTTTTATTTTCTTTTTAGTTTGCTTCATTTGCTTTAGTTCTATAATTCCATATTTAGATTTAGTTTTTACTTTTAGCAGTAGCTTCCTATTTACTTATTGCATCTTAGATTTTGATTAGCTAGATTGTTTTATTTTTTGCTCTTAGAATTAGATTAGCACTCCTAACTTTGTGGCTTGGTTCGTCATATGCTTAGACGTTTAGGATCGGAAGGCCTAATTCCGATCGACTTAGAAATTGAGCGAACCTTTCATCATCGGAGAGCAGAGCAACGAAGGATGGAGGATCAAGTCACATCCGAGGTGAACATAGGTAGCCGACCTCTGTGGGACTACGCAGCTCCTAGCACTAGAGGATTCAGGCCAAGTATAGTTGGACCATCTATTTCGGCAAATAACTTTGAGCTGAAACCGACACTTATACATATGGTCCAGCAGAGCCAATTTGGGGGAGCTGCAATTGAAGACCCGAATCGGCACCTTGAGGCATTTCTTGAAATCTACTCGACAATGAAAATGAACGGAGTCCCTACTGACATGATCTGTCACGCCCCGAAGGAGACCCCGCCAGACAAAAATCCGACAGCATCTCCCCTGTACGGGTGACAATCCCAATTTACATACAAGGCCTACACGGCCACTATACATCGGTCAACACGACCTGAATCCAAACTCACATGCAGTTATATAATTTGGCCTCAGGCCATCAACCAAAATAAATGATAAACAGTCTACCATAAATCAACTTACCCCTTCTGCCATCTGGCAGGAATACTCACCAAAATCCAATCAAACCAAAATCCGAATAAGGTCCATACGGACACCAAAAATCCAAATACAAAATCAATCTCCAAACCTATACATGTCCTCTAACCAAAATATCCAAACCATAAAGCAAATATCCAAAATAAAACATTCACGACGAGTGGGGGTCCGGCAGCTGCACTCTCCTGACAGCTTCATCCTGAAATAGATATAAATCAACGGGGTGAGTTCAAAGAACTCTGCGGGTATAGTAGATATGCAAAGTAAGGTATAGCTAACAATAAAAATATCATGCCAGTACAGTCTCACATAAATAGGGTATGCAAGCAAGAAATACAAAATGACTGTACTTACCTGAATCTCCTACCCTGATATAGGAGCATGTTCCTGACTAGAAGTAATAAAGTCCTGACCATATATAAACATGTATCCTGTATGCATGACAATCATATGCACATCCAAGGCATCAATAAAAATGCAGCAAACACAATACAAATGCAATCCGTGCAAAGTGCATGTCGTGCCAATGACATGGTCACCCCTGACGCCAGTCAGCCGCCTCACACGCAATGGTGAAGCCGAGTGGGTAGGGCTATGACAACTATGCACTCTACCATCACTGCTCCTGAGTGACCGAGTGGACAGGATGTGTCAGAGTACACCTAACCTCCTGCCCCAAACATAGTGGGGGAGCTAAGCTCTCATCTCCCGGTGTCATAGGCCAGAGGAGGGATCTCTGCCCGCTACCACGCTGCCTCATCGCTACCCATGAGCAGACCAGCGGAGCCTGATAGAGCAACTGCACACACCCTTTTGATGTACCACTAACCCATGAGTGGCAGTGTGTGCAGGCCATGTAACTAGCTGCGGGCTCAACAATAATGGAACCCCGTCCAGCTAGCATGCAATCATGCAAAAATGGTGCATGATACTAAAACATGTAAATCCTACTCAAAATACCTATCCGAATAATATGTACAATCAATATGTACATATCCCTAATCCATATACTATGGTCCAAATCAAACAGGGAAGATAAAATCATATCCTATCACATGCATGTATCTAGTAGGCACCAAAAGCATACTAGGCATATAAACATGAAAAATTATTGTAAGCTATCCTAACTAGCATATCAACATGACTTAATCTAAAAGTTAAGTCAAAATACCCGCCTGATAATATATCCGTAAAAGAACCAGATCGTCACGATCGGAGACCTGCCTCGTGACCAAAACCTGCATAATGTATAACTATTGTTAAGCACAAAATACCATTCACCAACAAATCGAATACTTAATCGATTTCCTTCATAACCCAATTAACCCAAACCAATTTCCAATTCTCCTTGTCCACAAATATCCATACAATTAATTTAGCCCAATTAATTCCAAATCAATTAACCTAATTCATCACCTACAAAAAAAATATCCTCAAGATCAAACAATATCACCCAAATCCCATATCCTCTGAATACCGTACCGATCAACCGAATAACACCGGAATCAACTCAAATCGACCAATCAAGCTCACCCGCCCTAGAAATTTCATCCACGACCGATACCCCCAACTCAATTTCTTAAATTCACAGTGACACCTCCAACCCTAACCACACGACACCCTCCAAATAAAACTCTCACAACCCCTCTCAGCCGACACTCCCTTGCTGCCCTAATTACTACCCCTAAATCAACCAAATCAAACAACCGGAAGGCAAGGAAGAAACTAGTTCATGTTATACCTGCGATGGAATTTCCCCCAAACCGCTCGGTTCACCGGAACGAGGACCTGCCGATGCCCTAATAGTCTCCTCCGGCCAGAAATCCCAGCGAAGGGGAAGAAACGGCGGCGATCCGGTGGCTGCAGGCGTCTTTGGGAAGCGGCGTTGCGCTGCGCTTCGCGGAGGAACAACGATCTCGGCGTCGGCGGTGGAAGGGAGCCACAGCGCTCGCGATGGAAGGCGAGCTTCGCGTCGAGCGGCGATGCTCATGAGCGCAACGCAAATAAGTGCGGCGTAGGCGGCATCGGCTCGAGGAAAGCGTCGTCAGCGAAGGGAAGAGGCAACGACGGCGAGGGCGTCGGCCCGCGGGAGAAAGGAAGAAGGCGGCGGCGGCGCTCTTTGGCGAGGGCCGCCAGCGCCGTCGATGGCGAAGGCCGTGACAGCGGCGTTAGTGAGCGAGGTAGGCGGCGAAGGAAGAGTCTTGTGGCATCGGTCACTCGGAAGAAGAAGAGGCGTCTCTCGGTGAGGACGACGAGCCATCTGCCGGCGCGTGTCGTCTGGACAACGAGCGCGCAGAGAAATCAGCGGAGAAGACGTCGCCGACGAAGAAACCGTCGCGCGAGGGAACTGCCGAGGAAAAGGTCGTGACGGGGAAAAAAATAGAAATCCAGAAATTAAAAAAAATAGAAAACCTAGACTAAATAGGCCCTTTAAAAGCCTGTTTTCTCTATCCCCGTAATTATCTCGTACGACCTCCATTTAAATCCAGAAAAAATCCTAAAATTCCCTAAAAATCCCGTAAATAATCCCTAGGATTATTTCCCCAAAATTTTGGCCATTAAATTTTGTATTTTAATTTCAGTATTTTACATGATCCGCCTGAGCCTGTTCCCATTTTCACTGCGGGATAAGGCTAAGGCATAGCTTCACTCCCTACCTTCTGGTAGCATCACTACATGGGAGCAATGTGAGCAGCAGTTTCTAAATAAATACTTCCCATCAAGTAAGACTGCTAACATGCACCATCTCATCACGAGTTTTCGCCAGAAGGAGGGGGAGTCCTTGTTCGAGGCTTGGGATCGCTACAAGG
This sequence comes from Wurfbainia villosa, assembly GCA_025175895.1. NCBI lineage: Eukaryota > Viridiplantae > Streptophyta > Magnoliopsida > Zingiberales > Zingiberaceae > Wurfbainia > Wurfbainia villosa. Next base: position 119,235,463 of record CM045989.1, on the reverse strand, counting down.
GGCTACTCTACCAATGCCCCCACCATGGACTGGAGAGGTGGCTAGTGATCCACATCTTCTACAATGGGATCACGTATGCCACAAAGATGTCCCTAGATTCTACTTTGGAAGGAGCACTGATGAACAAGACCATAGAGGAAGCAGAAAATCTGATTGAAGAAGTGGCTCAGAACCACCATCAATGGGCTTCCAAACATGGTCAACCAACACCTGCAGCGGGACGATACACTGTCAACTCAATGGACCACCTAGCAGCAAAGATGGATGCGCTCAGCAGACGATTTGAATCTTTGAATCCTTCATCTGTATGCACGGCCATTGATTCTAGAGAGGGAGCGGTAGCATACCGAGAGGACCACCATGGAGGGCAGGGAACCCTAGACGAGCAGATTGAGCATTGCGATGCGGTTGGGGACTACGACCAAAGGCCAAACAACCCATACTCCAATACCTACAATCCCAGATGGAGGAATCACCCAAATTTCTCCTATAAGAATAACTTGGGAACCTCCCAACCATCAGGGGGTATGGGCAGCAGCAGGGCAATGGGCAGCGACCACAGAAGTCCAGACTAGAACTGATGGTGGAGGACTTCATTGCTACCCAGACTAAGGCCAATGAGGAATTTCGTCGCCAACATTAGAAATCTAAAGAATCACTCAGAGACTTGAAGGCCATCGTTGACGCCCTTGCAAGTCACACAAGGATGTTGGAGACACAAGTGGCCCAGATAGCCCAATCCGTGTCGCAACCTGTGAAGAGCTCTCCGGTGAGTCAAGGAAAATAGGAAGGAGTGGGGCAAAGTAGCCAATTCACCAAGGGGTGTGTAGCCATGATTACCACCCTACCTGACCAAGCTGAGTTTGAAGAGAAGATTCCATTACAGCTTGAGTACCTTGGTGAATTTGTTATCCCCTGCTCGATTTATGGGGAGAGCTTCGATGAAGTGCTATGCGACTTGGGGTCATCAGTTAGTGTGATGCCCTACGCATACTATCTGAAGATGAGACTGAATGGGCTCTAACCAACGAATCTTGGTATTCGTATGGGGGATGATTCAGTCAAGGAGCCCGTCACTTGCTGGCACATGTGCCTGTGGTGATTGAAGATTTCGTGATACCCACGGACTTCATCATACTGGACACAGGACCGGATCCCCAAAATTCTATCATTCTAAGAAGGCCTTTTCTGGCAACTGCAGGGGTGTGCATAGATGTGAAGACACACCAGATCTCCCTGGAGGCAGATGGGGAGATCATCCTCTTCAGCCTTTCGGAGCATAGGGCTCCCTACCTCGACGACTTCACATTTAGCAGAATAAAGTCAAAACCTCCAGATGAAGATCCCGAGATGGATGAATGGAGGTTCACTGAACCTCCAGAGCCAAGTTGATAGTGGAGTGCGGTCGAGCTAAACGACCTTAAACAAAGCGCTTCTTGGGAAGCAACCCAAGTTTAGTTTTAGATTTCCCTTTGATTGTATTGCATGCATTTGTTATATTTAAGTTTTGATATCCATCTCATTTAGATTTAGGACTAGAAAAGAACTTTGCTAGGCAAAAATGAAATCCATATTAGCCTACACGGCGAAGTGTATGAGAAAATTCGGACCGTGGTGCATAAATGGGTGAAAAATGGGGACACACGGCCTGGCCGTGTGTTTTCCCACGGTCGTTCCTGACTGACCAAAGGCAAACATGGCCTGGCTGTGTGTTTTCACATGGCCGTGTCGCGCGAAGTTAAAAGGGGCGAGCCGTGTGTTTTCACCCCATTTGCGACGTGTGCTTCAAAAGCTCTTGCCATAGATTTTGTCTTCCCCACCATCTAGAAGCACTTTTAACCTCTAAGGAAGCCAAAAGGAATAAGGATGAGGAGGACCAAGCAAGTAGCACCTCGATCTGGCACCTCGGAGTGACGAACAAGGAGAGCCGACGCCCCTTAAGCTCCGGAGGAGGGTAACGCCCTACCCACTCTTCTTTTTCATAATAATGAACATAGAGATAGATATAATGTGCTCTCTACTCGTAAGCTCACTGCTATTAGGTACTTAGATGAAGATTTGCTAGAGTCTTTAGGGTTGTTGGGTGATATTCAAGCCCTATTTGCAAAAATGGGGTGGGAAGAGATGATGGAAATAAGGCACCCAACATACCCTAGGATAGTTCTAGAATTTTTAAGTTCCATAGAGGCGGAAATTTTAACAGGTAGAGAGAACGAGGAGGGTAGGATAACTTTTAGGCTTTTTAACATTGAGCATGAGTGGACCCTTAACCAATGGAACTCATGCTTTGGCTTGCCAAGTGGGGAGAGAGAAAACTCCCTATTGGGTTTAACTCTCGGATAGTTTGGACTGAGTTGACGGGGGAGCACACTTATGACCCATCTAAGGCTAAAGCGTCGCGCCTCCAAAATCCCATTTTCTGATACCTCCACTGTATCATGGTCAGTACTATATTTGGTCATGGAGAGAGTGACGGGGTAGTTAGAGCTAGCGAGCTGTGTTGGATTGAAGCGGATCGCTAGAGGGGGGGTGAATAGCGATAAAACCTTTTTCTTTTCTTTTCGTTCGTTAAAACTCGAGAGATAATTAATTGCAGCGGAAATGTAAATGTAAAGTAAAAAGAGACAAAGGAGTTTTACTTGGTTCGTAGCCTTCGGCTACTACTCCAAGGCCCTAGCGGTCCTCGACCACGTACGGAGGGCAAAAACACTAAAGAACTCCTCCCCTTTAGAGGTAGGAGTTTAATCGATACAAGTAAAGCACAAAGCTTGAGGTAGAGGGACACTCCCCCTCTCCTCGTTATGATAAAAGCTCCGAAAATGAAAGTACTAAACTGAAATAAAACTCTAACCGACGTAATAAAATGAAAACAAATAAACCTAGATGTCGAAGAAGAAGCACTTCGTTGTCGGAGAAGTTGTAGCTTTGCGGAGGCTTTTGGAGGCTTAGAATTGATGAAGAAACCCTAGGTTAGGACCTCCTTTTATAGCCTTTAAGCCCCTCATCAAATGGGTCTTCAACCAATAGGAATTGGGCACAAAACTCCTTAAAAAATGGTGATAAAGCTTGACTCCTCGAGGCTGATTTTTGACCATCGGTTGAACTGATTTCTTGGCCGGTTGAACTGATCCTTAGCCGGTTAAACTGATGGCTTAGCAGTTGAACTGATTTTTGGTCGGTTGAACTGATTTTTAGACTTTTCGACTGTAATAAAGAGTTAGCTCAAAATATAAGTGAATTCGACGGTCACTTGCCATCCGATCTCAACATAGACCTTCCATGGGAAGTCTTGGTCGGATCGTCGTCTAAGGATGTCCCCGTATGGAGGACTCGACCTTACTTACGCTCACTCACACGAGCTTACCTCAACATTTACCTTTGAAGCCTTGCTTTCGGTCTCCACCTGATTCCTTCGGCTCCCTCCGAAGTCCTCCCGATGTCGCCCGACCACCGCGGCTTCCTCCGGGTGTCGCTAGCCTTTAGCTCCAGCTATAGCAATCTTCTGCACACTCGATTCAGCTCGTGAGATAACGACATGAGCTTAACTTTGTATCGTTTGCTATAATCAAAACTCAGGTTCGACTTAGGTGCCTACTGCACCAACAATCTCCCCCTTTTATGGCAAACCCACATACAAAGTTAAGTAAATAGCAAGCATGAAGAATAATGTGCATTAGAAACAAGAAATAAAGAAGATTAAGTTGGAGTAGTAAGGATTTTCTTCAAGTACTCCCCCTTGAGGAAACCTCCCCCTTGACCGACGGTGAGTCTTGAAGAAAGACCTTAATCCTCCCCTTTGAGGGTTTCTTTAAGTAATTAACATTACTTAAAGTTGGCCTTAGTAAAACGTTTAAGTTTAAGAGTTCTTTTTAACTTGGCCCTTTCTCCCCCTTAAGTAAAACATTAAGGGCATAATAAAAAATAAGTAAAACGTTGATGCCACAAATAAGTTTAAGTTAAGAATTCTCTTAACTTGGCCTTTAATAAGTTTTCAAAACTTAAAGTTAACTTTTGGTTTAAATATAAGAGTTAAGTTATCAAAAAAAAAAAAATTGACCCCTTAACTTTGGCCTTTTTCTCCCCCTTTTGCCATATATCGAAAAGAGTGAGTGTGTGTGTGGAAAACAAAAATAAGTGTTAAATTTAAAGTCCAAGCATGTTCCACATTATTTTGAAAATAATATGCTGAAAATAAGTTCATCTATAAGATGTTTGACTCATATTTAGCTTGATTGATATGAAAGATCAACAAGTCCTGGTCAGAGTCGGTTAGTATGTATGATTATACTCCGTGGTTCATAGCGATGCACTAGCTCTACATCTGGAACCAGGAGTAAGGTTCTAACATCTCACGCCCATCTACGTGGCTAAGTACACAAACACATTAGTCCTATGTGTTGTGAGATGTATTGGCTCCTTAAATCTATAGGTGCATGATATCTAAGGTATGTCCTATGCTAGTTCCATAAAAATGAAAATTTAAGAAATAGTAGTAAGAAAATATAATTTGCAAGTTTCTATTCTACTATGCACATGCCCAATTTTCGTCTTAATAGACTAAATTCGGCTTCGGGTAGGGGTTTAGTAAATAGGTCTGCTAAGTTAGACTTTGATTCGACGTATTCGAGTTGTATGGCTCCGTTGGCCACATGTTCTCGAATGAAATGGTGTTTGACCTCTATATGTTTGGTCCTAGAGTGACATATCGGATTCTTTGTAAGATTAATTGAACTAATGTTATCTATGTGAAGTTTAGTATTCGTAAAGTCTAACTTAAAGTCGCGGAGAGTGTGCTTCATCCAAAGAAGCTGCGTGACACACTCACCCATCGCGATGTATTCGGCTTCGGTGGTAGATAAAGCAACACAGTGTTGCTTCCTACTGCACCAACTCACTAGACTCGAGCCGAGAAGTTGACAACAACCACTCGTACTCTTTCTATCGAGCTTACTACCGGCATAGTCTGAATCGAAGTAGCCGGTTAGTTCGAACTCGATAGATCTAGGATACCAAATACCGACATTAAGTGTACCCTTTAGATATCTAAGGATACGCTTGACTAGAGTTAGGTGAGACTCCTTGGCACAGGTTTGAAACCTTGCGCACATACTTACTGCAAATAAGATATCTGGTCGGCTTGCAGTTAAGTAAAGGAGACTCCCTATTATGCTCCTATAGTATTTTAAATCAATTGAATTTCCGATTACATCTTCTTCTATATTCACATTAGTTGCCATTGGGGTATTAATAATTTTAGCGTCTTGCATTCCAAAGCGTTTAATTAATTCCCTAGTATATTTGCGTTGATGTAGGTATATTCCATCTTTAGTTTGTTTAATTTGTAGACCTAAAAAGGAACTTAACTCACCTACTAAATTCATTTCAAATTCACTTTCCATAAGTGAAATGAACTCATTTAGTAGGATTGAGTTGGTGGTTCCGAAAATAATATCATCTACGTAGATTTGGGCTATGAATATGTCTTTACCTAAGGTTTTTACGAAAATGGTTGGGTCAACTACACCTTGGTTAAAGCCTTTGGACTTAAAATAAATCGAAAGTCTCTCGTACCAAGCTCGAGGAGCTTGTTTAAGTCCATAAAGAGCTTTCTTTAACCTAAGGACATGATCGGGTTTGTCTAAACTTTCGAAACCGGGGGGTTGACTAACATAAACTTCTTCTTTAATGTATCCATTTAAGAATGCAGATTTCACATCCATTTGAAACAACTTAAATCCTCGATGTGCTGCATATGCTAATAGCATTCGAATCGACTCTAATCTAGCTATTGGGGCATAGGTCTCGTCGTAATCTAAACCTTCAACTTGACTAAACCCTTTAGCAACTAGTCTAGCTTTATTTCTAACTACTTCACCTCTATCATCAATTTTATTTCTAAACACCCACCTTGTTCCAATGATTGTTTTATCTTTAGGTGGTGGTACTAATTCCCACTTCATTCTAGTGAATTGAGCCAACTCTTCTTGCATTGCAATAATCCAATCGGGATCAAGAAGAGCTTGGTCAATAGTTTTGGGTTCAATTTTAGAAATCAAAGATATTTGACTAAGGTTTCTGTATGAGGCTCTAGTTCGAACTCCTAGACTTGGATCACCTATCACTTGGTCGATAGGATGATTCGTTTGAGTCCTAGTTGGATTTGGGTTTGAGTCTACAACTTGATTTATAGGATGACTCGTTTGAGTTCTAGTTTGGTTGGAGTCATCTATCACTTGGTCGATAGAGTGACTTGGTTGACTTAGGTTAGGATTAACACTAGACCTGATCTCCGGATCAGAGTTAGGTCTAGTATGAATCAGCTCGCTAGTTGGGGTTGCCGGGGGTTTTGTAGGTTCGTGTCCTTCATAAAAAACTACATTGATAGTCTCCTCGACTCTAAGGGTGTCGTGGTTATATACTCTATAAGCTCTGCTTGTAGTCAAGTATTCTAGAAAGATTTCGGTCGTGGTTTTGGATGTAAATTTCCCTAGGTAATCCTTAGTGTTTAGGATATGTACCTTACACCCAAATACCCTAAAGTACTTGATGTTAGGTATTTTATCGTGATAAATCTCGTATGAGGTCTTAAGGTGCCTCTTTATCATAAGGATTCTATTTTGGACATAGCATGCCGTATTCACGGCTTCGGCCCAAAACCTATCGGGTAGGTTATACTCATTAAGCATTGTCCTAGCGGCTTCTTGTAGGGTTCTATTTTTGCATTCTACTAGGCCATTTTGTTGTGGAGTTCTAGGGCAAGAGAACTCATGGTGGTATCCATTTAGGTTACAAAATTCTGTAAACCTATGGTTTTTGAATTTACCACCATGATCAGTCCTAAGTCTTTTGATTTTAATGCTTTGTTGATTTTCTATTAATTTAAATAGATTGATTAATTGATCTAGGGTATCACTTTTGTGTTTGATGAACCTAACCCAAGTAAATCTAGAATAGTCATCAATTATGACTAAGCAGAATTTACTTCCGTTAAGTGACTTAGCTCCGTGTGAATCAAATAGATCCATGTGTAGGAGCTCAAGCACACTTTTGGTTCGTTCTTGACTAGTTAGTTGATGTTGTGTCTTAGATTGTTTACCTTGTTGACAAGCATTACATATTTTATTATCCAAGTTATTGAGGTTAGGCAAACCTCTAACTAAGTCACTCTGACTCATCTTGTGGATGAGTCTTGGGTGTGAGTGACCGAGTCGTCGGTGCCACAACCATGATTCCTCTTGCCATGTCATAAGACACTTAGTTGAGGAGTTAGTTAAGTTAATAGTGTAAATGTTATTATTTCTAGTTCCCTTAAGAATTGTTTTAGAGGTTTCGTTTGTATTAATTACGCATTCGTTTTCTAGAAATATGACCTTATAGTTATTATCACACAATTGGCTTACACTGAGAAGATTATATTGAAAATTTTCTACTAATAAAATGTTTTGAATGATAAAATTTGAGTTAAGCTCAATATCACCTGATCCGATGATTTTGAGCTTGTCGTTATTTCTGAAGGCTACCGATCCTTGTCGTTTGAATCGAAGCTTCGAAAACTTGAGTTGATCCCCGGTCATGTGTCGGGAGCAACCACTGTCCAACATCCATTGATCCTACACGTAAGGTAGTTGGATCGGATATTGGATTTATTAAAAATTGGTTGAAAATTATTAACCTAAATCATCTCACCCATGTCTACATGATCAAACATGTTAATCCTATATGTTCTTGTGAGATGACTTCCAATTTTAGTTGAATTAAATTTAATGACTTAAACACTTGTCAACCTTGCGTTAGATTCGGATTTGACCTTAGGCTCATCAAGTCACCTTTTCAAGATCATGACTTCCAGGTCGTGGCGAGGCACAGAGGCCTTCTTTGATCGGAACAACGACCACTTCCTTAGACAAAGCCATTTTCAAGAAAATAGAGACTTGACTCATCTAAGACCACTTCCTGGTCTAACTAGTCTAGGATACGACGAGGTAGCTTTAGCTAGTTCCGCTCGGTCAAGTGCACCGAACTAGATACTCCTTTTCTAGCCCGAATACACAAGACTCCGCTTTCCTAGCGTACTATCATCTCGTCGCATCCTGGTACTATGTTATCAAGTATTGACGAGTTATAGTCCTATCTAACCATTCTAAAAAGAAAAATAAAAACCTAAGCATGCAATTTCTAAGTTAAAACACAAACAAATTTCGTACTAGCTCCCCCTGGACCGTTAAATCGATTCGGTCTCTCCACATAGTGGATTTGGTCCTTGGGAACCCAGTACTGGTTTGATCCTAAGTTTGAAATTAAGGTGGTCTTAGGGACCCATGCTTGGACACATTTTTTATGTCTACTTACGATTGACATATATGACTTATTGGTCGTGTTTGAGCTAAACCCTAGCCCGACCTTGTTGTACACGGCCCTTTGCGATCCAAGTAGGAGGTCAAGTCCTTTGGATCCCAAAGTAAACCTTTCCAATGTATTCCTAAGATCTTCGACTTGACTTTTCAAGAGTGAGTTCTCAACTTCGAGTTTTTCAACCCGAGTTGAGTTCTTCTCTTGAACTCGACTAGTCGAAGAGGTTAGGGAGACCTCGTGTTTGAGGAGTTTAACTTCCTCAACCAGGGTCTCGACCTTGGACTCGGACTTAGCTAACTTTCTATTTAAAAACTTAATTGCACTATAAAGTGTGGTAATAAGAGAGCGACTTACCTTGAGTTTATCTTTTGAACCGGATGCGTATCCGTGGCTTGTCTTGAATAGTGCTTCGCAGTCCGACTCATCTTTGATTTCCGATTCAAGTTTTGGTTCCGACTCCGTCTCCGATTCCACCGGTTTAGCCATAAGGACTTGATCATTGTCTTCTTCCTCGGAAGCTTCTTCCCAAGTAGCGTCGAGTGCCTTTTTGTATTTTGGTGCCTTGCTCTTGAGTTTTGGGCATTCGGACTTAATGTGTCCAAACCTGATGCATTCATAACATCTTATGTTTGAACTTTTAGGTTTACCTTCGTTGGGTCGAGTGACGGCTCATTTTCGGCCCTTGACTATCCTCCGAACTAGGTTGACTAGTTCGGCTTTCATTTCCGAGTCGACCTTTGAATCTGACTCATCCTCTTCTTCCTTCGGAGGTGGCTTGCTAGCGGTTTTCTTCTTTGAACCTGCAAATAAAGCTATACCTTTCTCGGGTTCCGAATTAGACTGCTCATGAAGTTCAAAATCAGAAAAAAGTTCATCTAATCTAAGTTTAGAAAGATCCTTGGAGACCTTGTAGGCATCGACCATGGATGCCCACAAGGTAGTCCTTGGAAAGGAGTTTAGGACATACCTTATAAGATCGTGGTTTTCGACCTTTTGCCCGATTGCGTGTAGGTTGTTGACTATGTCCTGGACTCGGGTGTGAATTTGCATCTCGGACTCGTGTTCCTGCATTTTTAGGTTATATAGTTTATTGAATAGAAGATCACGCTTACATACCTTGGCTTCATCGGTCCCTTCGTGTAGCTCCACTAGTTTTGTCCAAAGGTCCTTTGCGCTTATGAAGGGGCCGACGCGATTTAGCTCTTCCTTAGATAAGCCGCATTGGAGGATTTGTGTTGCCTTGGCGTCAGCTTCGACTTGTCATTTTGTCGCAATGGTCCATTGATCATAATCCAAGGAGTCACCCACTTCATTAGTCGGAAGTGTGAAACCCGTTTGGATTATGATCCACATCTCGATTTGGGTTTTGAGAAAGCATTCCATCTGACCCTTCCAATAACGGAAGTCATCTCCGTTGAAAAACGGAGGTCGGACGATGCTAAAACCCTCGAGATGGGCCATTAGAACAAAAGACACAAGGAGACGAAGACGAAGAAACTAGCAACGACAAAAACACAAAAAAAAAAGTACCAAGACTCGCGTCTTGGATTAGTAGTGCGGGAGAAAAAATAACAAAGCAAAATAAATCTGAAATAAACAAAATTAAAAAGAAAAAAAATCGGTAAAATGGCTAGATTGGTGGTTTCACCAAATCTTAGCAACCCCCGGCTCTGATACCAATTGTTGGATCTAAGCGGATCGCTAGAGGGGGATGAATAGCGATAAAACCTTTTTCTTTTCTTTTCGTTCGTTAAAAATCGAGAGATAATTAATTGCAGCGGAAATGTAAATGTAAAGTAAAAAGAGACAAAGGAGTTTTACTTGGTTCGTAGCCTTCGGCTACTACTCCAAGGCCCTAGCGGTCCTCGACCACGTACGGAGGGCAAAAACACTAAAGAACTCCTCCCCTTTAGAGGTAGGAGTTTAATCGATACAAGTAAAGCACAAAGCTTGAGGTAGAGGGACACTCCCCCTCTCCTCGTTACGATAAAAGCTCCGAAAATGAAAGTACTAAACTGAAATAAAACTCTAACTGACGTAATAAAATGAAAACAAATAAACCTAGACGTCGGAGAAGAAGTACTTCGTTGTCGGAGAAGTTGTAGCTTTGCGGAGGCTTTTGGAGGCTTAGAATTGATGAAGAAACCCTAGGTTAGGACCTCCTTTTATAGCCTTTAAGCCCCTCATCGAATGGGTCTTCAACCAATAGGAATTGGGCACAAAACTCCTTCAAAAAATGGTGATAAAGCTTGACTCCTCGAGGCTGATTTTTGACCATCGGTTGAACTGATTTCTTGGCCGGTTGAACTGATGGCTCAGCAGTTGAACTGATCCTTGGCCAGTTGAACTGATGGCTTAGCAGTTGAACTGATTTTTGGCCGGTTGAACTGATTTTTAGACTTTTCGACTGTAATAAAGAGTTAGCTCGAAATATAAGTGAATTCGACGGTCACTTGCCATCCGATCTCAACATAGACCTTCCATGGAAAGTCTTGGTCGGATCGTCGCCTAAGGATGTCCCCGTATGGAGGACTCGACCTTACTTACGCTCACTCACACGAGCTTACCTCAACATTTACCTTTGAAGCCTTGCTTTCGATCTCCACCTGATTCCTTCGGCTCCCTCCGAAGTCCTCCCGGTGTCGCCCGACCACCGCGGCTTCCTCCGGGTGTCGCTAGCCTTTAGTTCCAGCTATAGAAATCTTCTGCACACTCGATTCAGCTCGTGAGATAACGACATGAGCTTAACTTTGTATCATTTTCTATAATCAAAACTCAGGTTCGACTTAGGTGCCTACTGCACCAACAAGCTGCTTTGCCTATGGGATATGCTACAAGAAAGGAGTAGCATCGATGTAGGGTCCCACTTCATCAGACACTTAGTGAAGGTGGGCAAAGCAGCACTAGGAGAGATTAATGTGGGAGGCCTACTTACCCATATTTGCCATAGGATGGTGTATGATTACACTACATTAGAGAGTATAGAGGGGAGCCCTAGGATCGACCTAGGAGTGTGCATGACCATGAAGATGATTGTTAGAGAAGGAGACTCCTTATGCTTTGTAAGGAAAAATCTGACGGCCCTTAGGCTCCTCGACTCGAATCGTACCACCATCGCTATACGCACCAACTGGCATTTGGACCTGATAGTGGAGTCCCCTCCACATGAGGGACCATTCACATTGGCGCCCATCTCTCCACCTTTATATCACTCTCCCTCTAGTCCACACATGCATAGGAGCCCACCTAGTCCACGCCGACATGAGCCTGCACCTGCACCACCACCTTTTTCTACTTTTGAACAGGATGTAGGTATGTCAGCTTATGATTTCTCTGAGTTTTGATCATGCCTCGACGATATTTACACTAAGTAGCAGACGCAGAGACAGCAATGGGAGGAGTAGAGCGCCTACCAACAGGCGGAGTTTCAGGGATTCCGGGAGCATTTTCAGTGGCCTGAGGAGTTCTACGATGAGGCCCGCATATACTTCCAGGAGGAGGTTATTCGTCGCCAAGATGAAGTCGCCTACCGCAGGGAGATGCAGCAGCACATGCATGCCTAGCAGGTGTAGTGGGCTAGGGAGGAGGAGCACCGAGCAGCCGCTGCATCCACCAGCTCCCAAATCGACCACATGTACATGTGGCATCAGCGGCTCAGCAGTAGGTTCTCCCAGGATCCAGAGATGCTTAGGCTCCCAGACTTTCCACCTCGTCCACCATACTAGAGGTATATTTTCATTTAAGTCTGGGGGGAGACCCCAAAGTTTATTTTATTTTGTTTCCTAGCAGTAGTTTCTTTAATGGTGTTTTCATTCATTTATTCATGCATGGGTTGTTAAACTTCTTTCAGTCCTTAGTTTTTGTTATCTATAAAGCTGCCTCAGTAGTATTTATAAAAAAGTTGCTTACATGAGTTGTTCCCATAGGTAGCTTAACTTCATTTATCTCATGGTATTTTATTTTATTTGCTTTAATGAATGTTTTAGACTTACACTGGTTAGCTTTATTTCTTTACACTTACACATGTTGAACATTCTGAAGGGGATAATATAGTACATACCTAGTTATGATTCATCTCAGTAGTCTAGTACTTTGGAATCCATAGGCGACTCTAGGTTTAACATTTTAGTTACTAAAGATGCTCGGATTGTATAAGCCCATTTGGAAAAATTAAAATCCCAGTGAGAAGAAAAAAAAAAGAGAAGAGAGAAAGAGAAAAGGATGAAAAAGAAAACAAGAAAAAAAAGAGAAAAAAAAAGAGAGAGAAGAAAGAGATAGAAGATTATGAGGGATAAAAAATAGTTGTCATGGGTGGAACTGGTTAGGTGCCCCATTGAGACCGAGTTAGGTTACTGGGGAAACACCTATTGATTTCTCTCAATACCAAGCACACCTTTGAGACTTTATGCTATATCTAGAGAACGACCCTCGCTTTGGGAAGGTAAGTGTCTAAGAGCCGGAAACCTTAGGAAAGCTATGAGGTGACAACTTAACTAACCATGGAACGGGCATCCCCTAAGAATGGTTCGCTTAGCACGAGCACGGGGAGCTAACTTAGTGAATTTCTAGAACATATTTATTCTGCTTTGATTGTAAATACCACTTGATAAATTTAGTTGTCATGCTAAGTATGGAACAATGTCTTTTAAATTTCATGGTACTGAAGTTTGCTTGAGGATAAGCAAAGATTTAAGTCTGGGGGAAGTGATGTGAGCGAATCATATAGGGGTTTAGGAGTAGTTTTCGCTCACATCTCATTACATTTTTATGTTAGTTTCATGCATATGTCACTCTATTTTGCATGCATTTCCTATTTTATGGTTTGGAGGTCTGCTTTTTGTACTTTTGTGTGTAGGATAGCATTTCCGGGGATAAGGCGCACTTTCGGAGCAAAAGAAGGACATTTTGCAGCTAGTTGCAGAATGAGACATGGCCAGGGCGTGTGGCTACACACGACCGTGTCCAATGGGCAAGATCAACCATCCTAGGGCCGCACACGGCCGTGTGGTGGCCCACCAGATTTGCGTGACTAGGGTTTTTTCGGATTTTGTAGTGGTCCGAGGTGATGTCTATATAAGGATGGCTCCGGCCAAACCCTAGGGAGGGGGCACGACGGCTAAGACGGCATGCCGAAGCCCTAAAAAGCTTCGAGAACTCACAATGGGGAGGAGGAATGCGTCGGAGGTCCACACCTTGCACTTCAACGCCAGAGAGAAGACCATGAAAGCATTGTAATCCTTTGTTCCTGCATTTTATTCCTTATGTATTTGAACATAAACATGCTTTGTGATTCTTCCTTCATATACATGGAGTAGTACTTTCGATTCTAGGATTAGGGAGTAGCTTGTGTACACATTACAATGTTGGTTCATGTTAAATTCTACCTTTGAGTTTGATTTAACAATTGGTAGTTGTTTTTACTATATCTATTCATGTTTGGTTTTCTATCTGCTGTGCTTAGGTGATATGAGGGGTGACAACCCTCGTATCTAAGATTTAGGGGATTTTATACAAGGAAACTAGGGGTAAACCTGATCTCCTGTAACTGTGGGTAGAAGGATGCGGTGGAATCGGAAATGGTTCATTGTAGGGATTGATTTGGCATCCTCATACCGTCTATCCCATCCTTTTAGGTGGAGATAGCTCCCGGTAGATGCGGCGGCTCTACGGGGGAGTGTATGATGTCCCTTCTTTAAAACCATAAATAAACGTCTAGACAACACCAATTGATAGCATTGTTTTGTGATATACAAGTGAAACCGAAGTCCTAGAATCATCTTTGAAGACCCCGGCACACTCCCTTCCTCCTCTGTGTGACATCGTATAGAGTAAAGTCCACCGACAGCCCTCACCAATCGAAACCTCTTAGAGTTACGTCCGAACAATTACAACCACTGAATATATTGATATTCGAATCCCAGTCCCTGTGGGATCGATAATCTTTATTACTTGACGACATTCGTGCACCTGCATGTGTTGAGCGCGCGCTTTGAGTCCTCAACGGTCTCCGTCGTGAGATTTGAGGTCGCATTCATGCGCATCACATATGCCTAGAAGAAATGGTAATGCCCAAGGACTAAATCAAAATTTAAAAATTGGGCAACTAGAATTGGAGAACCAAGCCTTGAGGTCAAGGCTTGATAAACTAGAAAAGACTCTTAGAAATATGCAAAATCAAACTCTAGGGTCCAGAAGTCAAAACCTAGGGTGTAAAAGGCAAGAACTATCTAGGAGGCAAAGTTTGGGTCACAAGCCTATGTCTAAGAAGGTAATGCTTAATTACCACAATGTTCCATTTGATTATGGAACTAAATCTAGGTCTAGGAAAGCCAAGGTTAATAGGGAGGTCATCCCTAAGGCTAACCATGGAGTGTGCCTAGTGGCTAGGGTTTCAAAGAAACTTAGGGAGACCACTAAGACGATTACAAGGGGAGTCACCCCTAGAGTTAACCTAGGCAAGACCCAAATGGCTAAGGCTACCAAGGCTAGGAGGGTCATTAGAAGGATATCTAGGGAAGTTATCCCTAAGGAATACCTAGTAAACCCAAAGAGCTCAAATAGGTTTGGGTTCCTAGGAGCGTGATCGATTCACGCTAAATGGGTTAGGGTGTGTCAAACTTAAATGGATGGGTAGTTAACCTAACCATGGTAAAGGTGGCACTTTAGGTCATTTTCAAGGTTATGGGTACCTTGGAAATGTTGTTTGATCATAATCCTAAAGGTTTTTAGGATGTGCCAATATATTTTAAGAATTATGAAAAATCAATCAAACTAGACACACTAGGTTTAGAGGTAATGGTGTGCTATTTTGGGTTTTTGACACACTTGGGGGATTAGTAGTAATATGGTAAAATGGAATTAATAATAACAAATGACAATTAATATTAAAATTTAAGTATTGTTATACCTATACCTTTTATTCTCCATGCTTTATTTTCCATATGTCATGTCATGATATCATATTTATTTTTATCATATAAATGTCATGATTATGCTTAGGTTATGTAATAGTGTCATGTGTATGCTTAGGTTATATTTTATGTCATAACATCATGATTATTGGCACATATTTTATTATGCAATCATTTATGTTATAATCATCATTCATGTATTAATAAAATTGATTTAAGGACTATGACATGACTTGATGTCTCATGTATAAGGGAATCAAGTAGTGTTGCCTAGAAAATGCATGAGACTTAGATTAGGATGAACAAAACTCATATCTCACATCAAATTGACATGTGTGTGTTTTCAAACACCCTAGACACATGTGAGATGCTAGGAAATGAGTTAAGTTCAAGGTGCATAATTTTTGCATCTAGATGAACTCAAACTCATCTTATACCATGGTGGATCATGGGGAAAGCTAATGTGCAAGTCATGTGCATTGAGCCCATTGATCGTGATCCAATATAGGTTTTCAAAAATATTTTAAAATCATTTTAGAAAACCTTGGTGTAGTCTATCTTTTGATAGGAATCACCATTGAGAGAGTTGATACAAAGTAGGACCAAAACATTAAACTTTTCAATGTTTTTGAACTTTGTGTCAATCTCATTATTTTATAGGTAATTTATTTTTCAAATATTTTTCACCTATAATGATTGTTATAAGTATTATACATATGAATTTTCATGATTTTTCATATTACATATAATTACTTATGATTTTCCGAAATTAATATCGGATTACTAAAATTCTGCATTTGCAAAAATCAATCGACTACCACTTATAGCAGTTGATTGGTGAATGTAAGAGTCGACTGTCAGAGCTGATTTTAGGTAAACAAGATTTGTTTAGCTTGATTTCAGCTATGTTAGGCTACCCTAACTGCTCCTAATCTTAGAATATACTTTGGAAAGCATTAGAAAGGGTGAAACTCCATTAGATATGGATTAGGAGAGTTTTTTAGTATGTGTATCAATTTTAAGGTGTGTGAAAGTTCAAGTTTGAACTTTTAACCTTAATTTTGATGGTTTTGTGTTTCTATAGGCTTAGGGACTCTCCAAGTACATTGTTGGTGCAATGGTCAAGGGGGAGCAAGCCTTTAGGGGGAGTTATCCATCATGGGATGATGGATGTTTTCTTCCTCATGAGGGGGAGAATTTTTGAGAAATGAGAATGTGAGATGCTCAATTTTGAAATTGGGAGAGTTTTTAGGATTGCCTCTCTTGAGTGATATGGGACTTATCACTATGAAAAGTGAAGACATCCTAGATGTGTTTGGACCAAGAGGGAGATTGTAAGATCTCATTGAGATATGAGACATTGACCTCCTTGGGGAGAACCTTTTTAATGTATGTCTAAAATGGGGAGAATCAATGGGATTACCAATTTGGGAGAATTGGTAAGGAAATTTGAGTTAGGTGGCCTAACTCAAAGGTGTTTATGGTTTTTTGTCAAACATCAAAAAGAGAGAGATTGTTGGTGCAATCGGCCCAGGTCACAATTGAACGAACTCGAGTTTGACTCGAGTAGTGTTTTGATTTTTGACATTGATATTGACCATTTTTTGATAATGGGTTGACTATATGGTTGACATGGGGTTGACCATATTATGGAGAAGTCCAAGTCTTGGGTACTTGGCATGGAAAGTCCAAGTGGGACACTTGGCAATAGAAAAGTCAAAGTCATGGGTACTTGGCATGAAAAGTCCAAGCATGGGTCTTGGAAAGGGAAAGTCCAAGCTTGAGTCTTGGCATTTGGAAAGTCCAACATGGGTTGGCATGGAAAGTCCAAGCATGGGTCTTGGCAAGGGAAAGTCCAAGCTTGAGTCTTGGTAAATGGAAAGTCCAACATGGGTTAGCATGGAAAGTCCAAGCATGGGTCTTTGTAAGGGAAAGTCCAAGCTTGAGTCTTGGCAAATGAAAAGTCCAACATGGGTTAGCAAGAGAAGTCCAAGAGTTGATATTGGTGGCGTAAAGTCCAAGCGTAAGTCTTGGCAGTATAAGTCCAATAGTTTGGTGGCGTAAAGTCCAAGTGATAGTATTAGCAGCGTAAGCCCAAATGTGCCTTGGCCGTATAGACCAGCTTGGCATGACAATTGCCGAAGGAAGCACCTGAATGCTAGAGTATGGATGAATAAGTCATGGATGACTTGGAGGGATCCAATAGGCGTGAGGCTGACAGAGGTGGCTAGAAGGCTTAGGTCTAGGCTAAGGGTGGTCTAGCAAGTATGAGGACATCATACTTGGGGTTAAACCTTATGGTTGAGGTTATCAGTCGACTGGGGCTTTGGATCAGTCGATTGGTCAAGTGTTTTTACACTTGGAAGCTTAGTTGACTCGTAACAGTCGATTGAGATTATGGCCAGTCGAATTGATCAGAGTCGACTAGTGTTCGAATGCAAGAAATAACCTGGTAGTCAACTACCAGAATTGGGCAGTCGACTGATGGCGGTCGACTGCCATGGATAGCAGTCGACTGTTGGTTGGGTTACAGGAGTATAATGCTCGATAGCCAACTGGTCAGTCGGCTACTGCCCTAACAATCAACTGTTGGGTAATGGCAGTCGACTGATAGTGTAACTATTGGCTTGGATGCCGATGTGGATTAAGTCATTGTCTCACAACGGTACTGTTAGCAGTCGACTGGGGCCTTATGGCAATCGACTGCCAAGCGCAAAATCAGTTCGACGAAGGTTATAAAAGCAGCTCAGATTGGAGTATTTGGCAGTGATTTTCTTGGGCGATTTAGAGGGGATTTGTTGCTACAATTCATACCTTCAAGGCTAGTCCAAGGAGATTAACAAGCAAGCATTCAAAGCAAAGTGTTGTAAAGTTTTCTTTACTTATCTTTCGTATTTACTTTGTATTTGCTTATTGTATTTTGTATTACTGTTGTAATCGTTTGTACGAGGTTTCTCTGCCTCCGAATTGTTTCGAGGAGTATTTAGTAGTGGTGAGTGCATCACTAGAGCTCGTTAAGCTCAACCCATGGAGTATGAACCCTAAGGTTCCGAACCACGTTATATTTGTGTGTTGTGGTTGTGTTTGTCGTCTTTCATTATTGTTATTATTATTTCCGCTACATTAACAAGTGTTGTAGAGATGAACACGATCGAAATTCATCAAGATGCAACATACACGCTATTTAGCCCCCCTCTAGCAACGTCCAATTCCCAACAGGACAGATAAACTTTAAACCCCCTTCCTTCAATCCGCCCCCATATGAGGGTAATAATACAACATATGAGTAATGACTCAGCTCTTTCAATCTACCATCATATCTTCCAACCCATCACTATACGAGGATAATAATAACATAGTTGAGTGAAGACTCAACTCTTCCACTCTACCATCACACGGGGATAATAACAATATAGTTGAGTGAAGACTCAACTCTTCCGATCCACCACCACACGGAGATAATAATAACATAGTTGAGTGAAGACTCGACTCTTCTGATCCACCACCACACGAGGATAATAAGAGTATAGCTGAGTGAAGACTCAACTCTTTCGATCCACCACCACACGGGGATAATAATAATATAGTTGAGTGAAGGCTCAACTCTTCTGATCCACCACCACACGGGGATAATAATAGTATAGATGAGTGAAGACTCAACTCTTCCAATCCACTACCACACGGGGATAATATTAATATAGTTGAGTGAAGACTCAACTCTTCCGATCCACTACCACATGGGGATAATAATAGTATAGCTGAGTGAAGACTCAACTCTTCCGATCCACCACCACACAGGGATAATAATAATATAGCTAAGTGAAGAATCAACTCTTCCGATCGATCACCACACGAAGATAAAAATAGTATAGTTGAGTGAAGACTCAACTCTTCCGATCCACCACCACACGGGGATAATAACAATATAGTTGAGTGAAGACTCAACTCTTCCGATCCACCACCATATGGGGATAATAACAATATAGTTGAGTGAAGACTCAACTCTTCCGATCCACCACCACACGGGGATAATTGCTTGACCTTAGGATAAGCAGAAAGAATGGCAACGACTTGACCTAGGGCTTCGCCTAATCAAGTTGGAATAATTTTTTACTCCGCCATTTCTTTCTATTGCCTCTACCTTGAGCCCAACTCCTCCGATCCACCACCATACGAGGATAATTGCTTGCCTTTGAGGCAAGCAGAAAGAATTGTGATGACCTGACTTAGGGCTTCGCCTAGTCAGGTCGAAATTTTTTACTCCGCCATTTGTTCATCAATAGTGCATCTACCTTGAACCCAACTCCTCCGTTCCACCACCATACGGGGATAATTGCTTGACATGTAGGCAAGCAAAAAGTCTTGTGATGACCTGACTTAGGGCTTCGCCTAGTCAGGTAGGAATTATTTACTCCACCATTTGTTCTTCAACAATGCATCTACCTTGAATCCAACTCCTTCATTCTGCCACCATACGGGGATAATTGCTTGACTTGTAGGCAAGCAGAAAGAATTGTGATGACCTGACTTAGGGCTTCACCTAGTCAAGTCAAAATTTTTTACTCCGTCGTTTGTTCTTCAACAATGCATTTACCTTGAATCCAACTCCTCCGTTTCGCCACCATACGGTGATAATTGCTTTACTTATAGGCAAACAAAAAGAATTGTGATGACTTGACTTAGGGCTTCGCCTAGTCAGGTTAGAATTTTTTACTCCGCCGTTTGTTCTTCAACAGTTCATCTACCTTGAACCCAACTCCTCCGTTCCGCCACCATACGGGATAATTGCTTGACTTATAGGGAAGCAGAAAAAATTGTGATGACTTAATTCAGGGCTTCACCTGATCAAATCAGAATAATTTTTTACTCCATCGTTTGTCATTAGTGCATTAGCTTTGAACCCCAACTCCTCCGTTCCGCCACTGCACGGGGATGATAGCCCTGGGTAATATCAGGCCATAAGAAATGTGATGACCAGATATAGGGTGTTGCCCAATCAGGACGGAATAAATATTTTACTCCGCCACTCTTCACAGGTGTATTTACCTTAAACCCTACTTCTCTGTTCCGCCATCGCACGGGGATGAAAGCCCTGGGTAATACTAGGTCATAAGAAAAGTGATGACCTAATTTAGGGCATTCCCCAATCAGGTCAAAATAAATATTTTACTCCGTCTCTCTTCATAGATGTATTTACCTTAAACCCTACTCCTCCATTCCTCCATTACACAGGGATGATAGCCCTAGGTAATACCAAGCCATAAGAAATGTCACGACCTAATCTAGGGCATTGCCCAATTAGGTCATAATAAATATTTTACTCTGCCGCTCTTCACAAGTGTATTACCTTAAACCCTATTCCTCCGTTCCGCCACCACAATGGGATGATAGCCCTAGATAACACCAGGCAATAAGAAATGTGATGACCTAATCTGGGGTATTGCCCAATCAGATCGGAATAAATATTTTACTTCGCAGCTCTTCACAGGTGTATTTACCTTAGACCCTACTCCTCCATTCCGCCACCGTACAGGGATGATGGCTTCGTCTAATAACGGGTCATGAAAAAAACAAGTCATGATTCTGAATCTCCTTGGGGCCCACATCTCCTCTCTAAATCCCAATTAACACCATAAGCATACCCTGAACCCTATATAAGACTCTTCACCTTCCCCCTTCTTCATCTTCGCCCCCCTTTAGTTTTCAGCCCTTTTCCTCCTTTCTCCACCGGCAAAACACTTCCTTGGGTCCTTCAAACGACCTCCTTATTCTACTTGCTTCTTGAAAGCCAAGATGCACTCTCTTCTTCAACAACTAATGGCGGAGTACCGTCAGGAGCTTAGGAAAAGTGGAAATCAACCATCTACTACCACAACATCCCCACCCCTTGTTTCAGCTTCTTCTATACCACCCCCCCCCCCTCCCTTGCTCCAACATCCACCTCTTCTCCATGTTCCTCCACGCCATTGATGTGTGTAAATCATGCTATGTTTTCACTACTCCATATACATGCATTCTATCACATTTCATATCCTAGGCATGTATTTTATCATGATTCAGTTAAGTTTAGCATATTTTGGATGAAGGGACTGCTTTTGGGTGTTTTTGTGTTAAACAGGGCGAAGAAGCAGGCGTATGAAAACAACACATCAAGTTTTTGGCGCCGTTGCCGGGGATTGGCACTCAATATTGACACGCCCGTGTCATGAGAACCAGCAACCAACATGCCCTGGTTCACCGATTGACACGCCTGTGTCCAGGGTTCCAGCAGCCGACACGCCCAGTTCAGCTCCAACACGCCCTAGTTCACCGATTGACACGCTGGTCGTGGGTTCCGAGCCAACACGCCGCCTCAGCTCCAACACGCCTCCTGCGCAACACGCCGGGGAAATGCCCGACACGCGGTGCCCTCATTTGGCACGGCGTGTTGGCCTCGATTCCGCAATTCCTTTTCGTGAGCAATCAGATCTTCGCCTCACCACGGGAAATCTATTGCCTTAATTGAAGAGGAGGCCAAGGCTATAAAAGAGGAGAGATTCTAACCGGAGGATGTGGTCGAGAGATTGACGATGTAAGAAGTAAAAAGAGAAGGAGCTCAGTAAGAAGGATATGGCACCCAAGATCGTAATTTCTTTCTCTAGTAATTCTTGTCGACTATGGAGTAGTATCCTGTAATCTTAGGATGGGGAGTAGCCCTTGACGCATTTATGACGGATGATATAATCTATACTACTTGAACTATTGTTTATTTTGATCTGGTTCTTTTGGATTCTTATTGATAAACCTAAGGAGCAAAGGGGAAGTACCTAACGGTGAACCCGAGTTCCCGAAAGCCAGAACCAACTAGGGAATAACTCCTACTAGTAGCGGTAGTGTATCTATGAGGGCTTGTGGGGGTCTCGTGACAGGTCTCCTTAGCTGATTATGGTCTCGTGTGCAAACCTACCGTGAAGAGGAAATTTGACTCTAGAGGAACTCTTATGAACTTAATGGATCTATCAAATCCAATTTTTACCAAGTAACGGAGGTAAGACATAGGAGGCTCATGGGGTCTCGTGACAGGTCCCCTTAGCTGATTATGATCCCCTATGCTCGAACACCATGACAGGTAAATTGAGTTTGATAGGTACAGTTAACGTAGACCTCGAAAGGGGCCGTTGATTTACCTTAGGATAGGTTCCATCAAAACAACTCTAATAAGGTTAGGAAAGGATTAAATCACCTTATAAATCGTCGACGTGGTGAAACCCATATCCTGAGATTCTTCTCAACTCTTGACTTTCAGCTCGTTCTTCTCATTCATTGTTCTTGACTTCTCAGGATTCTTTGCTTAAACCATAATTTGATTGACTAGATAACTTGGTATCACGACCACTTGGTAATTGACCCAATCCCTGTGGGATCGATATTTTTATTACTTGACGACAACCGTGCACTTGCGGAAAACAACACATCAAGTTTTTGGCGCCGTTGCCGGGGATTGGCACTCAATATTGAATTGAGCGTGATTTAGTTAATCTAGATTTCTGTTTTTTTTTTTCTTGTGTCTATTCTGAATTCTTGTTTTGGGAGCCTCTTGTTGTTGCATGCATGCATTTAATAGGGAAATCTCGATATTGATCCCGAGATAGAGAGAACGCTCCTTGTTAGAAGAGATTTCAAGAATGACAGAAGAAAATCTGACCTCCAACATGGTCGATCGTAATGAGAATAAACCTCTAAGGGATTATGCAAAGACCTAGTACAAGGATTGAGATCGAGTATTAGAAGACCCCTATCAAGCAAACAATTTCAATTAAACCGCCTACTACTATCCACGGTCCAACAAATCAATTCGGAGGAGCACCCATCAAGATCCAAATCGCACTTGGAAGTATTTTTGGAATTTTGAGACTTTAACACTGAATGGAGCCTCAGCTGATGCTATGAGACGGCGCTTGTTTCCTTTCTCATTGCGGGACACAGCTAGAGCTTGGCGACACTCTCTTCCATCAGATTGTATAACTACCTGGGATCAGCTGGAGCACAGATTCTTAGATAAGTATTTTCCACCAAAGAAATGCAAGTCTTCGCTATCAAATCACGAATTTTGCGCAAAAGGATGGAGAAACATTATTTGAAGCCTGGGACAGATTTAAGGGATTACTACAGCAATGCCCTCATCATGGGCTGGAGAAGTGGCTCATTGTTCATACTTTCTACAATGGAATCTCGATGCTACTAAAGTTTCTCTTGATTCTGCAGAGGAGCTCTTATGAACAAAACATTGGATGAAGCTTTTGAGATCATCGAGAATGTGGCAATGAATTCTCACCAATGGGCTACAGATATCAGGATATCAAACTAAAATGCCGTAAGTTTGAGGTAAGTACCATTAATCTACTCAAGGCAAAAGTCGATGCGTTAACTCAAAAGCTTGAACATTTTAATGTATCACCAGAACTCATCTAATGTCACTATAGATATGTGGTGTAACAGACATGTAGCAATGAATTGCCAAATCCTACACGCACCATCCAAGGAGCTGGGATTGAGCAAGTAGATGCGCTAAATAATTTTAATCAGAAGCCTAATGGTGGCAACCCTTACTCGAACACGTACAATCCCGGTTGGAGGAATCATCCCAACTTTTCATATAGAGCCAACCAAAATTCTTCTGATAGAATAGCTTTGGAGCACCTTCTCGATTTCACAGACCCAAGTCGAGCTTAGAAAAGATGATGGAAAATTTTATTACGTGTCGGAAGATAAATGATGAATTTCTGACATATTGTAGAATCAAATCGCAACATCAAAATAATACCGAGGCAATCAAGCAATTGGGAAGCAAGGTTGATAATTTGACTAATCACACAAGAATGCTGGAAAATCAAATTTCCCAAATTGCCACCAAGATCAAGGATGCCCAGATTTCCGAAATTCGTATAAACCCAAATGAGCGTAATTCCATAAGTTTGAGAAGTGGAAGGATTTTAGAAGGAGACAGAGCTCAACAAGCGCCCTGTCTAAATGACACGAGCGTGCGAGTTGGAAGAAGACAAAGAAGACGCCTCGGGTTGAGTAGCAAAGGAAGCCGATAACACACTCGACTCGTATGCGTGTTGTTCAACACGCTCGAGGAAAAGAATGCACACGAGCGCTGTTGTCACCGACACACCGCGTAACTCCAGAATGACACGCCCAGGCCGAACGACACAGCGGTCGAATAGGGAACCAAGAACATATAAGCCCCCTATCCCGCTCCTCAAAGGTCGATTAAGGAAAAATTGGATGAACAATTTGGTAAGTTCCTTGAGGTAATTAGGAAGCTATATATCAATATACCTTTTACAAGCTCTTCAACAAATGCCTACATACTCCAAGTTCTTAAGGACATCTTAACAAATAAAAGAAAAGTCGAGGAGCATGTAGCAGTGGCTCTTCTTGAGGAGTGCGGCTTTAATTAAGAACATGGTACCTCCCAAACTAAATGATCCATGTAGCTTTTCTATCCCTTGCATAATTAATGACTCAAATTTTGATAAGGCTTTTTGCGATTTGGGCGCCAGTGTAAATCTGATACCTCTTTCCATATGCAAGAAACTAGATTTAGGAGAAATGAAACTAACTACTATGGCCTTGCAGTTAGCCGATCGCTCCATTAGATATCCTTTGGGAATCTTAGAAGATGTACCAGTCTGTGGGAAATTTTATTATTCCTGCAGATTTGTAATCGGACATGGATGAAGACCCATGTATTCCACTCATTTTGGGAGACCTTTCTTGGCTCTGCAGAGCAATGATAGATGTCAAGAACCACAAACTCTCACTTGCATTTGGAAACAACAAAATTGAATTTGACCTTTCAAAAGCTATTAAACAACCTTCTATTTTTGATGTTTGTTGTAGGATTGACAGTTTCCAGTCAATAGCACTAGAAGGAGCACCAGAACAAACTCATCTTAATAAGCTCGGAGGGGATTTTGAGGATAAAGAGCTGGAGATTTGCGACCCCAACCTCACACCACTGTAGAACTTAAGCCTTTTCCATCCACACTGTGGTATGAATTCCTCGTAAAACTCTACTTATCCTGTGATCATTAATGCTAATCTGAGCAATGCAGAGACCGAAAAACTGATTGAGGTATTGAAAACACATAAGAATGTCATTGGATACAAGATTGATGATATTAGGGGAATTAGTCCATCGGTTTGCATGCACAGAATTCTACTATAAGACAATTTTAAAACCTCTATAGAGCATCAAAGAAGGCTGAACCCAGCTATGAAAGAGATAGTCAAGAAAGAGGTCATGAAATTGCTAGATGCAGGAATTATCTATCCAATATCCGATAGCGAATGGGTAAGTCCAGTCCATGTCGTGCCAAAGAAAGGGGAGATAACGGTGATAAGGAATGCTACGAATGAGTTAATCCCCACTAGAGCTATTACGGGATAGAGAATGTGTATTGATTACAAGAAATTGAATAAGGAAACTAGAAAGGACCACTTTCCCATCCCATTTATTGACCAAATGCTAGACCAATTGGCAAAACACTCGCATTTCTGTTACTTAGATGGATACTCCGGTTTCTATCAAATCCCTATTTATCCTAATGACCAAGAGAAAACAACTTTCACCTGCCCATATGGTACTTTTGCTTTCAGAAGAATGCCTTTTGGACTATGCAATGCACCAGCCACATTTCAGAGGTGTATGACTTCAATTTTTTCTGACATGATCGAGAATATAATGGAAGTGTTCATGGATGATTTTTCTGTATATGGTGCAGATTTTGATATGTGTTTATCTAATTTGGTCAAGGTCTTGCAGAGATGCGAGGAAATGAATTTAATGCTTAATTGGGAGAAGTGCCACTTCATGGTGTGAGAAGGCATAGTACTTGGGCACCTAGTCTCACACCATGGTATCGAGGTGGACATTGCTAAAACTGAAGTGATCAAGAAGTTGCCTCCTCCAACTGATGTCAGGGGAGTGCGTAGTTTCCTAGGACATGCAGGGTTCTACCGACGGTTCATCAAAGACTTCTCAAAAATTTCAAAACCATTAACTAATTTGCTTGCTAAAGATGCTGTGTTTCACTTTGATAATCCTTGTCTTGATGCATTTTCCAGGTTAAAGGAAGCATTAACAACCGCCCCAATAATGCAACCTCCAGATTGGAGTCTCCCTTTTGAAATTATGTGTGATGCCAGCGATTTTGCTGTGGGAGCAGTGTTAGGACAAAGGAAGGATCGCAAGGTGTATGCAATCTACTACGCCAGTAAAACATTGGATGAAGCACAAATGAATTATGCTACCACAGAGAAGGAACTCTTGGCTATAGTATTTGCTTTTGACAAGTTCAGATCTTATATCATAGGGACCAAGGTGATAGTTTACACAGATCATGCAGCCATAAGATATTTGCTGAGTAAAAAGAAATCTAAGCCAAGACTTATCCGGTGGATACTTCTCCTACAAGAGTTTGACTTAGAAATTCGAGACAAGCAAGGAACGGAGAAAGTAGTTGCAGACCATCTATCAAGGCTTCATCTAGAATCAAATGCAGGAAGAGCCGATGATCTTGCTATAAATGATTTCTTTCAGGATGAGCAGCTACTAGCGGTTAGAACAATCAAAGCTCCGTGGTATGCTGATTTTGCCAACTACCTAGCTTGCGGGATAATACCTTCTCACATGAGTTATCATCAGAGGAAGAAGTTCCTTTCGGATGTAAAGCATTATGTGTGGGACGAACCATTCCTGTTCAAGCAAGGGGCGGATGCTATATATCGAAGATGCGTATCCGAAGAAGAGATTGAGGATATATTGTATCACTGTCATTCTTCTGCATATGGAGGTCACACGAGCACAGACAAGACTGCGGCAAAGGTTTTGCAAGCAGGATTTTATTGGCCTCATAGTTTTAGAGACTCTCGGAATTATGTGACGACTTGTGACCGCTATCAAAGGACCGGAAACATATCAAGGAGACATGAGATGCCTCAAAATTCGATATTGGAAGTCGAATTGTTCGACGTCTGGGGAATTGACTATATGAGACCCTTCCCTACTTCCTATAAAAATACCTATATACTGGTAGCAGTGGACTATGTGTCTAAATGGGTTGAGGCTCTACCATCCCCCTCTTGTGATGCAAAAACAGTCATTAAGCTCTTTAAGAGTATAATATTTCCAAGATTTGGAATACCGAGAGCAGTAATAAGTGATGGAGGCTCACACTTTATCGAAAGACAATTTGAAAGTCTTCTCAAGAAGTATGGAGTAACCCATAAACTAGCCTCACCATATCATCCACAAACGAGCGGGCAAGTAGAAGTTTCGAATAGGGAAATCAAGACTATCTTGGAGAAAACAGTATCAAGATCGAGGAAGGATTAGTCTTTAAGACTTGATGATGCTCTATGGGCCTATCGAAATGCCTACAAGACACCCATTGGAATGACTCCGTTTTGATTAGTTTATGGAAAACCATGTCACCTTCCAGTTGAAATAGAGCACAGGGCATATTGGGCAATTAAATGGCTTAATTTTGACCTGAAGAAAGCCGGAGAGAAAAGAAAACTGCAGCTAAATGAACTTGAAGAACTACGCCTTGATGCTTATGAACATGCAAGGTCTTACAAGGAGAAAACGAAGAGGTGGCATGACAAGAATATCATGCGCAGAGAATTCCATCAAGGAGACTTGGTATTACTATTCAACTCCAGATTGAAACTCTTTCCTGAGAAGCTGAAATCTAGATGGTCGGGGCCATATCGAGTTGAAAAGGTTTATCCTCATGGAGCTATTGATATATCTAGTGAGTCTACGGGAATTTTCAAAGTAAATGGTCAAAGACTTAATAGATACTTCGCAAACAATTCTGTTGAGCTGATTGGAGATGAGGAGAGGCAGAGCATACTCCTCAAGTCATATCCCCAAAACTAGGGAGTAATCGAGGGGTCAAGCTAACGACCTTAAACAAGCGCTTCTTGGGAGGCAACCCAAACTATTTTCATTTCTTTTTTGTTATTGTATTTTATTTTATTTTATTCTTTATTCTATTTTTATTTTTTCAGGTTTTCAGGATACGTGCCACTGTGTGCCAAGTTGACACGACCCGCCTGTGCCGAACGACACAGGTGTGTTGTTGGTACCCGAAGACAACACAGGCAGGGCGTGCTGACTAGCACGGCCGTGTCACACCCTTCTCAACCTAGGCACGCCTGGGCCGGACTGTGGCATGCCTGGGTCGGACTGCGGCACGCCTGGGGAGCGACGGAGCACGCCTATGTCGCGCTTAAACGGGTCAGGTATTTGCGTATGAGGATGCCCGACACACCTATGCTGCGGATAGCCCTCTAAAGCCGACCCGAGCACGCCCTAATTTTCCACTCGCGATCCAAGGTTGAAGCAGCCGAGGAGCTAACCTGCTGTCTCTCCATCACCAACGCCATGAGCAAGCGAGTGAAGACCAGAGGAGGATGCTAGTAGTGAAGACGATGACCATTGACCACCTTGAACTATTTTGTGAGTTTCGATGCACATCCTTTATTGTTTGTTCTGTCTCTACTTAGATTTTTAGTTTGGTTACTGCTATTTTGTTTGCATCTTTTCATATATCATAACAGTGCATTTTTATATCATCTAGCGTAATACAACTGAACATTGGTCGGATCATGATATTCCTTTTTGCCTATTTGATAAGAACCCTATTTCACTTCTAACACGGTCTATAAGTCTGAGGTATCCAAAGAAAAGATTTAAATCCCCCATATCGGACGAGTACTCGATTTTCCATTGGAGACTTACCTGCGCAACTTGGTTACTGGAGAAACACTTTCACTAGAAGTATTGTAAAAAAAAAAAAAAAAGGTTACTGGAATTGTTTTCAAGCACCCCTTTGAGACCAAGTAGTTACTGGGGAAACACCTAAAAGGTGCCCCTTTGTGTGTAAATCATGCTATGTTTTCACTACTCCATATACATGCATTCTATCACATTTCATATCCTAGGCATGTATTTTATCATGATTCAGTTAAGTTTAGCATATTTTGGATGAAGGGACTGCTTTTGGGTGTTTTTGTGTTAAACAGGGTGAAGAAGCAGGTGTATGAAAACAACACATCAAGTTTTTGGCGCCGTTGCCGGGGATTGGCACTCAATATTGACACGCCCGTGTCATGAGAACCAGCAACCAACACGTCCTGGTTCACCGATTGACACGCCTGTGTCCGGGGTTCCAGCAGCCGACATGCCCAGTTCAGCTCCAACATGCCCTAGTTCACCGATTGACATGCCTGTGTCAGGGGTTCCAGCAGCCGACACGCCTAGTTCAGCTCCAACACGCCCCAGTTCAAGCGCAACACGCTCGGTGGGAAATGCCCGACACGCCAGTGCCCTCATTTGGCACGGGCGTGTTGGCCTGATTCCAGAATTCCTTTTCTGCGAGCAATCAGGATCTTCGTCTCAATTACGGGGAAATCTATTGCCTTAATTGAAGAGGAGGCCAAGGCTATAAAAGAGGAGAGATTCTAACCCTGGAGGAGACGGCGGGTGGTCAGAGATCGACGACAGAAGAATTAAAAGAGAAGGAGTCGGCAGAAGAAGGATATGACACCCAGTATCGTAATTTCTTTCTCTAGTAATTCTTGTCAGACTAAGGAGTAGTATCCTGTAATCTTAGGATGGGGGAGTAGCCCTTGATGATTTATGACGGATGATATAATCTATACTACTTGAACTATTGTTTATTTTGATCTGGTTCTTTTGGATTCTTATTGATAAACCTAAGGAGCAAAGGGGAAGTACCTAACGGTGAACCCGAGTGTTAGGGCAATCTCTTGCCGTAAAATGGTTTTGATGGTGTGGCAAAGGGTTTAAGTTAGTTTGATATGTTGATTTGATATGTGCGTTGAAGTCGTGCAGGACTTAGTAATTCGCACATAGAGCCGTGGCGAGTTTCACATCTCATGACTCGTGCCTTGAGTCGGTGAAGGATAGCTTTGCGGAAGCCGTGCGCTTGGAGCATCCGAGGGACCGCCGGACGAGAAGCTTGGAGTGAAGCCGGAGGAAGTAGACTTCTAGGCAAGAGACGCGAAGGAGCATTGCAGAGCCGTGCGCCTGATGCTGCCGAGGGACGTGGCCGAGAATGAAGAGAACTTCGAAGGCGAGGGACTCCGAGAAATGAGAGTGAGCGATTGTAACCCGGGGAAGGGTAGCTCTTAGGTGAAACTTGGCCATTTGGCCAAGTGTCGGATGGGTTTTCCCGACACCAGTCGACTGTCATGTCATGCGTCGGCGGCTGCTCAGTGAGTCGAGTGAGTTCGACCGTATACGATCGATCGGATTGTGGCCGCATCGATCGTATACGCCAACCATCGATCGGATCACGGCTGACCGGGCGCAATGATCGTCAATAAGGTTTCGGCCACAGAACCGTTCGTAGCCGACTAGGCAGTCGACTACGGAGGCAGCAGTCGACTGATGAGGTCCATCAGTCGACTGCCAAGAGTTCCGTTGGACTACAACGGTCGGGATCCGACGTGTTCGGAGGCCGTTGTAGTGACGATGGCGATCGCCAAGGGCGGCAATCGGTGGCGCCAACGGGAAGAAGTTAGCCCTCTCTATAAAAAGAGAGGGTGTAAGCCTTTGAGAGGCTAATGCTCATACTCCAAACAATCTTCCTAGTGCCCCACAAGCTCTAAACTCTTCTTACCTGTTCTTACTCCATTCTATTTGTAAGAAGAGTGTGCTTGATTTGTAAAGGTTACCTCCACCTAGCTTGGTGCAAAGGAGATACCATTTAGTGGATTGGTTTAACGGAGTGATTCACCGAGGACGAATCAAGGACCGTGGATTAGCGGCGTAGCCGTGAACCACGTTATACCATCGTGTTAGCGTTTGTTTTATTGTTTGTCTTTTGCTTTGTATTTGTATATTCCGCTTGCGCTAATCTTTTGTAGACGAGCAATTTACGACGTCCAACGTACGAGGGCTATTCACCCCCCTCTAGCCGGCCATACCGATCCCCTACAAGTGGTATCAGAGCCAAGGAAAGCTTGTCGAGGACTAACCGCCACAACAAGCAACATTCAAAATGGCCGGCTCCAACATCCATCCTCCGAAGTTTGAAGGAGAATTCTCTTGGTGGAAAAAGAGAATGGAGGTATTTTTCGAAACGGATTTTGATATAATGATTACAATGGAATCCGGTTTCGTTTTGCCTAGGGATGAAGAAGGGAAGCCAATAGAGAAATCTAGGTGGACCAAAAGGCAAAGGGAAGAGCACCTTGCAAACTCAAAGGCAAAACACCATCTTTTCAATGTGCTCCCCCAACAAGAGATTAACCGGATCGGAGAATGTGCTAGCGCCAAAGAGATGTGGGAGAAGCTTATAGAACTCCATGAAGGCACATCCGAGGCCAAGCTAGCAAGGAGAGACCTCCTCCGCTCCCAACTATCCAATATAAAACTAGAAAAGGGAGAAAAGGTAACCTCACTACACTCTAGGTTTAAAGAAATTTTAATTGGGCTAACAAGTGTAGGTGAGAAGCTATCAAACCGGGATATGGTAATGAAGGCCATAGATGCCTTTCCCCGGTCCTCAAAATGGAGCTCCATGGTGGTGTTGGGGTTGATCCGTGAGGGGAAACTTCGCTTCCCCTTCACCTCGGTTGCTTGACCATGGTGATCCCTTCGATGTCCCCGGATTAAAAAATTTAATCCTAGACAAAAGGGATTCCTGAAGCAACCAAGTCATCATCGTGCTATTCGTTTAGAGAGGTCACTTGAACAAACTAGTTGTTCAAGCGACCATTCTCTATTCTACGAGTAGCCGCGGAATAGACGATGTCCGGATCGCCGGTTTTTGTATTTATACTTGGGATCCAAGTATTATTTAGCCTATTTACAGAAATATAACATGCTTATATTTTGAAAAACAAACACAAGCAATGAATAAAAGAGATAGAAGAATAGTTATACCTCTTGGTCTTCTAATGTATGACCCTCCTCCTTTTGGACGTCGTGTGGGCGACGATCCACCAAAAGTCGAAGCTCCTAGATCGCAAAACTTCCTTCCTTGCTTTTCCCAAGCAAGAGGAAGAAGAGAAACAATGTTTTTCTCCTTCAAAAACTCAACCAACAAAGAACTATAGAAGTTCTTGCCGCCGGCCAACTAGAAGGAGAAGAAGATGATGGAAAACTACCAAGACACCAAGGGAAATCCTATATCTTGTTTCCACCACCTAAGGAGAAGAGAGGGAGTGTTTTGGGCGTGCCAAGGGCTGGGAAGGGCTGGAATAGCTGCTGACGTTGGCCACAAGGCAAGGAAGAAGAAGGAAAACTTGCCTTATTTGGTGCCACCCTTGCTTCCAAACCCTAACCCTAATTCCAATCCTATCTCAACTAGGATTGCCCTATTCTTGCCGCCAAGCCTTGCTCCTCCCTTTCATGTATCCACGACCACTTCCCATGCCCTCCTTTATAGAGTTTAGGATAAGTCATGAATTAATCTCTCCATTGGTTCTAGGATTTAATCTCAACCGCCGGATCTAGAGATTTAATCTCAACCGCTTGATCTTAGAGATTTGATCTCTACCAACGGATCTTAGAGTTTTGTTTCTATCCATTGGATCTAAGCATCTTGAGGTGTTAATGGGCTACATTAGGGACCATGAGGAGGAGTTGGGTCTTGGCCACCCATGGATCAAGCCCACATAAAGTCCGATCCACTAATGATGATCCAATCCACTAAAGGTCCATCATTGATCTACCTCACCAACCCCCATATGATAATATGGGCTCCATATATTATTTGTACATTTTCTCCTCGTGTTTAAGATCTCGAATGTCCGTCGATTAATTAATTTACTGACCATTAATTAATCAACATCTAACTCCATGAGAAAATACTCAACCCCTTTTCATCATGCCAGACCAAGTCCACCTGCAGGGTTTACATGATGAACCTTATGAGCTCCTCAAGGGGACATCATCATCCTAATATATAGGACACGGTTTTCTCCTATAATCAACGGCACACCATATAAATAATATCATCTCCCAACTTACCGAGTCTATCGATTTAATCTATAAATCTCGCCCATTGGTAAATCAAAGAGATGAGTACCAAGTATATGTGCCCGTTAATATATCGGGATTAAGAGTATGTACTAAATAATATCTGAGGTTTGATTCGATTATGTAGTCAGCAATAAATCGAATCACCTCTGTGTCGGTCCTGCTCAATACACACAAAGTGCACTAGTGTGAATCTATGGTCAAGACAAACCAATACCAAATCACACTACAACCATTCCGATGGTTTGTCCAAAGCCATCTCGGTTGTGAGCCTTTACTTATACTTTACAAGGAGCCGATAACATGATCTCCCGTGTGACACCACACACCATGTTATCTACAATGTAACGTATTAGACAATATTGCATAACCATAAAAATATGCAAACAATGATCATGTGATTCTTATTTCAAAATAAAGATGTTCATACAAAAGAGCTAGGCTTTCAGTATACATCCCAACAATCTCCCACTTATACTAAAAGACTATGCTGTCCTTATACTGCCATACATCTGATTCCCCTTCCCTCCACATGCCTATCAAAGCTCTCGCTAGAAGGGCCTTAGTGAAAGGGTCTACCAGGTCATCCTCTGATGCAATCTAGGCGACAACAACTTCTACCTCCTTTACGATTTCTCGTATCAGGTGGTACTTGCGCTCTATGTGTTTACTAGCCTTATGGGCTCGTGGTTCCTTCGAGTTTGCAACTGCACCACTATTATCACAATAAATTGTGATAGTTCTGGGCAAACTAGGAATCACATCCAAGTCCATCAGGAAGTTCCTGAGCCATACAGCTTCTTTGGCCGCCTCATAGGCTGCCACATACTCAGCTTCCATGGTGGAGTCCGCCACGCATTTTTGCTGGGCACTCCTCCATACAATGGCTCCACCTCCCAAAGTAAACACAAAACCTGAGGTAGACTTACTGTTATCCTTATCAGATTGGAAATCGGAATTCGTGTAACCCACAGGAAGTAATTGGTCTGCCCGGTAAACTAGCATATAATCCCTAGTCCTTCTCAGGCACTACAATATATGTTTTACCACAGTCCAATATCCCTGTCCTGGATTACTCACGATGTCCCATGCCCACGGCAAAGCAGATATCTGGTCTCGTACAGAGCATCGCATACATGAGGCTTCCTACTGCCGAAGCATAAGGAACCGCCTTCATCTCCTCTATCTACTCAAATGATCTAGGACATATCTCCTTAGATAGAGGTACTCCATGCCTGAAAGGTAGAAAACCCTTCTTGGAGTTCTGCATGCTAAAACGCTCCATAATCGTGTCTATGTATGAAGCTTGGGATAAGCACAACATCCTTTTCCTGCGATCCCTTATAACCTTGATCCCAAGGATGTGTCTCACCTCTCCCAAGTCCTTCATATCAAACTGTTTGGACAACCATACCCTTACGTCTGATAACACTTTGATGTTGTTGCCAACCACCAAAATGTCATCTACGTATAGTACAAGAAATACCACTACGTTTCCGTCACATCTCTTGTATACACAAGACTCATCCGGACTTTGAATAAATCCATAAGACTGGATTATCTCATCAAAGCGGATGTTCCAAGATCTTGAAGCTTGCTTCAATCCATAAATGGACCGATTAAGCTTACACACAAGATGCTCTTTGCCCTTAGCAATGAATCCCTCTGGTTGCTTCATATAGATGGTTTCCTCAAGACTTCCATTAAGGAAAGCTTTCTTGATATCCATATGCCACACCTCATAATCCATATGAGCTGCTATGCATAAGAGCTCTCAAACCTGACTTGAATCCATAGATTCAATCTCAGTATTCATTGCACTTTGCCAAGATAGTGCATCTTTATCTTGGATTGCCTCCATATGTCCAGGATCAGGTTCATGTTCGCCAGGACCAAATCGAAAGATTCTCCCAAGAACATGAATCTATCAGTTCTCACAACCCTCCCACTACGACGAGACATCACTTGTGTATCCTCTGTGACACGCGGTGCTGACATGTGGTATATCCTCTTGTACTGGTACTAAAGAAGTGACCTCCCTTTAACTCCTCCGAACAATTTTACTCTTGGGCTTGTGGCTCATCACATAGTCTTCCTCTAGAAATCTAGTGTTCGTGCTAACGATTACTCTCGATCTCTAGGACTATAAAACAATCCACCCTTCGCTCATCTAGGATAGCCAGCGAACAACAAGCGCACTTTATGCGAGGTTCCAACTTACCATCATGCGCCTTCAAAGACATGTCTTTGGACTCTCCCATATCCGAATATGTCTTAGACTAGGCTTTCGGGTCCACAACTCTGGGAGTAGAAGGCACTGATTTAGATGGAACCAAGTTCGAATGTACACCGTAGTATCTAGAGCATATCCCCGAGCAGTCCGCAAGTCGTAATAACTCATCATCGATCTAACCATCTCTGTAAGAGTCCTATTCCTTCGCTCTTCTACATCATTCTGCTGGGGTGTGCCAGGTGCAGACAATTGGGATTGAATCCCAACCTCTGATAGGTAATTCCTAAACTCTCCCAAGAGGTACTCGTCACCACGATCAGATCGTAGTGTCATCTTGAATAATTGTCTATGAAAAAGACGAAATATTCAAAACTACCTCTTGCCAGGATAGACATAGGACCATACGAATCAGAATGAACCATTTCTAACATATCTTTGGCTCTATACCCCTTGGCCTTGAAAGGCCTCTTGGTCATCTTACCCTCCAAGCAAGATTCGTAGGTTGGGAGATCCTCCACCACTAATGAACCCAAAGGTCCATCAGCTATCAACCTTTGAATTCTGCTTAGGTTAATGTGACCAAGACTAAGATGGCAAAGATATGTTTGGTTCATCTTCGAAGGTTCTTTTCTCCTTTTGGAATTAGAAGATGAGTTATTAACTTCAATTTGCATCGTGGGAGGTTTTGTATACAAATTTCCTTTCAATGTACCTGAACAGATATTCTCCCTATTCCTTTTTATAACAACTCATTAAAAG
Source organism: Wurfbainia villosa (assembly GCA_025175895.1). NCBI lineage: Eukaryota > Viridiplantae > Streptophyta > Magnoliopsida > Zingiberales > Zingiberaceae > Wurfbainia > Wurfbainia villosa. Next base: position 119,199,138 of record CM045989.1, on the reverse strand, counting down.
AAATAGAATATCCATCCATAATAATTTAGAAACTGAAACTAAATTCTTTCTAAATAAAGATACATAAATGGAATTTTCCAGAACCTTAGTTTTATTTTTCTCAAGAGATAAATAAAACTTCTCCCACTGCAATAGCCGCCACCTTCATGGCATTGCCCAAAATGGTAATATCACCTTTAGCTAGACGTTGGGTTTCAAACCCTCGCAAAGTGTTGCGACATGATTAGTGACTCTCATATCTACACACCAAGTGCCGTAGATAACACCGCTAATCATGTTTCAACGACTAGTCCAAAGGATATACCTTTGTTACATTTTGGTGGGACAGTCCTTCTTCCAATGTCCATCTGCTTAAAGTACTTGCCTTTGGCTTCTTCACTCCTCCACGAGATCCTCCCACCACCTTTGCTCCACCTTGTTTTTCTTCTTCTTGCCTTCGGTTTAGAAGTAGAAACCTTTTGAGCAACCATGGCTTGAGGACACTCTTCAAGAGTGCATACTTGTACTCCTTAGCAGATAAGACAATATCTAGATTCTTTCCAATCAACATGATTTGGGTACAGTAAGTTTATTTGTTTTAGTATCACAACCAGTGGACTGATAGTCATTTTGAAAATCCTAAGAATCACATAGATCATTACTTTAGATTTCAAAAAATTATTGATTCCTCAAACAAAAAAATTTTGATATCAACGAACACCTCAAAACACCGAGAATATCGCATGCCACGCAGTGTGGACGTATACGAATTCTACATTTGTAAGAGGAGGTTTTACCCATTAATTTTATTATCTTGTCAACCTTACTTTTTGACAAATAAAATTAATAGTTGGTTCCTCTTTGGCCCTACCAATAAAAGCAGTGACTCCGATGGGGAGGATACTTTTTATTTGCATCTAAGTGTGCACCATTACACGATACTAAGGGAATTATTTCGATTATGTGCCTTCTGCGTGGAAGTACACACGCTCCTAGATAATTTCCTATAACCATTATTTGACCTAGTGATCCAAATAAACTCATCCGCAGGAGGAAGGCACTTGAGCCGACACGCAAGTTTGTTGCATCACACGTCAAATTGTAATGGAGGCCGTGGGAATTAATTAAAATATCCCTCTCCCACTTAGTAAATTGACAGTGAGGAATTTTCAAGAATCCCATAGATTATTATTTTAGATTTCAAAAAATTATTGATTCCTCAAAACAATAAAATTTCGAAATCAACCAACACCTCAAAACACCGAGAATATCGCATGCCACGCAGTGTGGACGTATACGAATTCTACATTTGTAAGAGGAGGTTTTACCCATTAATTTTATTATCTTGTCAACCTTACTTTTTGACAAATAAAATTAATAGTTGGTTCCTCTTTGTCCCTACAAATAAAAGCAGTGACTCCGATGGGGAGGATACTTTTTATTTGCATCTAAGTGTGCACCATTACACGATACTAAGGGAATTATTTCGGATTATGTGCCTTACCGCTGTGGAAGTACACATGCTCCTAGATAATTTCCTATAACCATTATTTGACCTAGTGATCCGCAAACAAACTCGTCCGCAGGGAGGAAGGCACTCAGAGCCGACACGCAAGTTTGTTGCATCACACGTCAAATTGTAATGGAGGCCGCGGGAATTAATTAAAATATCCCTCCCCCACTTAGTAAATTGAAAATGAGGAATTTTCCTAGGACATGCATATCAAACAAAAAGCAATAAATATGAAAAATAAATTATTTTCCAACTATTATGGCCTTTGTCTTCAATATGGCTCTGTCAGATCGCCATCTCGGCCCGCCTCCTCCTACGCCATGTACAAGCCCTCCGGAGATCCGAGCCGAGACTAAAACCTATTTTAATTTACATCCATCGATCCTATACTCCACGAGGGAGTGTACATGAATCTAGATCGAAAGTAAAATAAAATAAAGAGCGGCTAAATAATGCCGTATTTAATTTACAAAAAAAAACTAAATACTAGCCTCGTCAACCCCGAGGATTCAACAAAATAAATATTTACACACATACAATCATATACACACACACGACCATAATAGTCGGATCTTATGCCTGCAACCAAAGAGTTAAACTACGCATATCCTACTATTATCCGGCACATATAATATATGAAAAAGTGCATAAAATTAACCGAATCCTAAACACACAAAACCGGAATCCTTGGCTCTGATACCAATTGTTGGGGTTGATCCGTGAGGGGAAACTTTGCTTCCCCTTCACCTCGGTTGCTTGACCATGGTGATCCCTTCGATGTCCCCGGATTAAAAAATTTAATCCTAGACAAAAGGGATTCCCAAAGCAACCAAGTCATCGTCGTGCTATTCGTTTAGAGAGGTCACTTGAACAAACTAGTTGTTCAAGCGACCATTCTCTATTCTACGAGTAGCCATGAATAGACGATGTCCGGATCACGGTTTTTGTGTTTATACTGGATCCAAGTATTATTTAGCCTATTTACAGAAATATAACATGCTTATATTTTGAAAAACAAACACAAGCAATGAATAAAAGAGATAGAAGAATAGTTATACCTCTTGGTCTTCTAATGTATGACCCTCCTCCTTTTGGAGCTCGGGTGGGCGACGATCCACCAACAGTCGAAGCTCCTAGATCGCAAAACTTCCTTCCTTGCTTTTCCCAAGCAAGAGGAAGAAGAGAAACAATGTTTTTCTCCTTCAAAAACTCAACCAACAAAGAACTATAGAAGTTCTTGCCGCCGGCCAACTAGAACGAGAAGAAGATGATGGAAAAATACCAAGACACCAAGTGAAACCCTATATCTTGTTTCCACCACCTAAGGAGAAGAGAGGGGAGTGTTTTTGGGCGTGGCCAAGGGCTGGGAAGGGCTGGAATAGCTGCTGGACGTTGGCCACAAGGCAAGGAAGAAGAAGGAAAACTTGCCTTATTTGGTGCCACCCTTGCTTCCAAACCCTAACCCTAATTCCAATCCTATCTCAACTAGGATAGCCCTATTCTTGCCACCCACTCCTTGCTCCTCCCTTTCATGTATGTCACGACCACTCCCATGCCCTCCTTTATAGAGTTAGGATAAGTCATGAATTAATCTCTCCATTGGTTCTAGGATTTAATCTCAACCGCCGGATCTAGAGATTTAATCTCAACCGTTTGATCTTAGAGATTTGAATCTCTACCAATGGATCTTAGAGTTTTGTTTCTATCCATTTGATCTAAGCATCTTGAGGTGTTAATGGGCTACATTAGGGACCATGAGGAGGAGTTGGGTCTTGGCCACCCATGGATCAAGCCCACATAAAGTCCGATCCACTAATGATGATCCAATCCACTAAAGGTCCATCATTGATCTACCTCACCAACCCCCATATGATAATATGGGCTCCATATATTATTTGTACATTTTCTCCCCGTGTTTAAGATCTCGAATGTCCGTCGATTAATTAATTTACTAACCATTAATTAATCAACATCTAACTCCATGAGTAGTACCACTCAACCTTTTCATCATGCCGGACCAAGTCCACCTGCAGGGTTTACATGATGAACCTTATGAGCTCCTCAAGGGGACATCATCATCCTAATATATAGGACACGGTTTCCTCCTATAATCAACGGCACACCATATAAATAATATCATCTCCCAACTTACCGAGTCTATCGATTTAATCTATAAATCTCGCCCATTGGTAAATCAAAGAGATGAGTACCAAGTATATGTGCTTATTATATCGGGATTAAGAGCATGTACTAAATAATATCCGAGGTCCGATTCGATTATGTAGTCGAATAAATCGAATCACCTCATGTCGGTCTGCTCAATACACACAAAGTGCACTAGTGTGATTCTATGGTCAAGACAAACCAATACCAAATCACACTACAACCATTCCGATGGTTTGTCCAAAGCCATCTCGGTTGTGAGCCTTTACTTATACTTTACAAGGAGCCGATAACATGATCTCCCGTGTGACACCACACACCATGTTATCTACAATGTAACGTATTAGACAATATTGCATAACCATAAAAATATGCAAACAATAATCATGTGATTCTTATTTCAAAATAAAGATGTTCATACAAAAGAGCTAGGCTTTCAGTATACATCCCAACAGGTGGACTCATTTTATATCTCCAAGAACCTAGAAGTGAGCACCTTGGAGGAATTCTTTTCAACCATGGAGCTTCACGAAACTAGGCTTGAAGGAATACAAGAGGAGCCTAGAATTCAACCCTCAAGAGGAGTAGCCTTGATGGCAAACAAGGGGAAGAAGAAGATGGAAATCCCCTCCTCCGATGACGAAGCGTCTTCCTCCTCCTCCATGGATAGCACCGAAGAAGCCTATATGGTAAGGAGGGTAAGACGTGCCTTTAAGAATTTTAGATTTGATAAATCTAATGATAGGAATAGAAGACCAAGGGGGAAGGTCATATGCTACAATTGCCAAGGAGAAGGGCACATAAGGGATAATTGTCCCCTCCTAAACAAAAGCAAAGAAGAAAAGAAAAAGAAGGAAGAAAAGAAGAAGAAAAAGGGGAGCAAGAAAAAGAAGGAAGAGGAGAAGAAGACAAAGGAAAAGGGAAAGGCTAAAGCTCTCAAGGCAAGGACTTGGGATGATCCATCCTCATCCTCCTCATCATCATCAGATGAGGAGAATGCCTTTGTCACCAATTTGGCCTTGATGGCCTTTGATGACTTGGATTGCTCTTCCTCCGAAAATGAAGGATCAAGCTCAAGAGGAGAGAGCTCAAGTGAAGGGGGAGCTTCTGCATCCTCATCATCCGAAGAAGAAGAAGAAGACATGGAAACTATGGTAACAAATGCTTCTCCTAAGAAAATAGTTTCCATAATCTCTAGTTTAACTAAGGACTTATTTGGCATGAAAAAGAAAAATAAGAGCATGCTAGATAAAATTAAGAATTTAGAAAATAAGCTAGAAAATGCATGCTTAAATGAAAATATTTCTTCTAGCTTAGATGATGCATGCTCACATGATTATATGCCTTTGAATGTTAATGATGCATGCATAGAGGAAAATAGGGCATTAAGGGAAAAGGTAGATTATTTAACCAAAGCCCTAGAGAAATTCACAATTGGCTCCAACACCTTAAATATGATCTTAGGGAGCCCAAGAGCTAGTGCAAGAAAGGCCTAGGATACAAAGAAAAGAAAAATGAAAAGGCCTATAAATGCCTAATAGCTAGGGGACAAGATAAAAAGAAAGTAATTGCTAGGAAATGGATCCCCAAGGAGTATTTAGTGAACCCAATAGGAAAGAATTTATTTTGGGTTCCAAAATCCATCCTTAAGGGTTAGAAAACCCCTAGGGTAGTCAACCATATGAACTTGACCTATATCATATTTTGGTTGACTTAGGATGACGGGACAACATTTTTTAGATAGTGTTGGGTGATGATAACGTGCCCATAAATAGGTAATAATGCTTAAATCATAATGATTAATGTAATTGTTACACATATGTACAATCATGATTTATGATTTATGATATTGGGCACATCATCTTGAGAAATAGGTTTAAATCATGCTTTAGGTGATAATTTGGTTATTATCATCATAAAATACCTAATGCATGACTATTATTTAATGAATACATGTCTTTTATGATCATAATGTAGAATTCATTCATATATGTCATTATGATCATGTTAATTGTTAGGTTGATACTTAAACATGATAGAATTGCATGAATATATTGGTTAAGTATATACAAATACCCCCTAGGATGCATCTCACACTCACTATAGGCTAACTTGATTGCAAACTTAGCATGGGTGAGATGTTAGGATGATACAAATGTCCACTAATGCCTATGGCATTTAGATGGTCATTTAAAGTATCAACATAGCAATAATAGACCAATCATGGGGAAGACTTATGTTTAATTCATAGACATATTGCCCAAAGATCATGATTGGATATTTCATATGTTTTCAAAACAATTTCTTACCTTAAAATACATGTATTTATGTTTTGAAACAATTGGATGCAAAACTAGGTAGCTAACTTGATACTAGAATGATCAAAAACCTAGTGGTTTTTGGAGCTTTTGGATTTTTGGCAAAAACAAGAAAATATAATGAGTTTTCATGAAAAACTATTTTTCATTGATAGATATACTTAAAAGAAATATGTTCCTCAAATTTCATGATTTTTCGAATTTTCTGGAATTTATAATGCATTTCTGAAATTCGTCCAGAAAATCAAAAATTCGGATTCCTTTGTGCCAGTCGACTGCCATACTGATAGCAGTCGACTGGTGGCCTGTAAATCAGAACATTGAAGGCCGAATTCAGTTTGTAAACCTACAACAAGTGGTAGAAATATACTTGATGCCATCAACAAGTGGTACCCAATTTTAAATCAACTTGTCATATTTTTCCTCCATTATACTTGATGCCATGAGCTTATAACTTAGTGTTAATCTTTTTGATGGTGTCAAAGGGGGAGAAATAATTATGTTTAAGTTAATTATTTTAGGGGGAGAAATATATTTCAGGGGGAGAAATATATGATAGGGGGAGAAAATTTGCATAGAAAGTTTCATGGATTAAGGGGGAGTTGCATGTTGTTATATCATGTTTATCTTTACATGCTTTCTTACCTTAGAATTTATATCAAATGTTTTTACCTAACTTAAACAGATTGCCACACATCAAAAAGGGGGAGATTGTTAGGGCAATCTCTTGCCGTAAAATGGTTTTGATGGTGTGGCAAAGGGTTTAAGTTAGTTTGATATGTTGATTTGATATGTGCGTTGAAGTCGTGTAGGACTTAGTAATTCACACATAGAGCCGTGGCGAGTTTCACATCTCATGACTCGTGCCTTGAGTCGGTGAAGGATAGCTTTGCGGAAGCCGTGCGCTTGGAGCATCCGAGGGACCGCCGGACGAGAAGCTTGGAGTGAAGCCGGAGGAAGTAGACTTCGAGGCAAGAGACGCGAAGGAGCATTGCAGAGCCGTGCGCCTGATGCTGCCGAGGGACGTGGCCGAGAATGAAGAGAACTTCGAAGGCGAGGGACTCCGAGAAATGAGAGTGAGCGATTGTAACCCGGGGAAGGGTAGCTCTTAGGTGAAACTTGGCCATTTGGCCAAGTGTCGGATGGGTTTTCTTACACCCCGATCGCCATGTCATGGCATGGATCGCCGAAGCCGAGTGAGTTCGATCGTATACGATCGATCGGATTGCGGGCCGCAATGATCGCCATACGGGCGCGATCGCTAAGACCGATCGCCGGAAGGCGCAATGATCGGGTCAATAAGGTTTCGCCATTAACCGCTTCGTAGCCGATCAGGCAAATAACACGAGGGTAGCAATGATCGATGAGGTCCATCACGATCGCTAAGAGTTCCGCTGACTACACCGCCGTGATCCGACGTGTTCGGAGGCCATTGTAGGGCAATGATCGCCAAGGGCGGCAATGATCGTGGCGGCCAACGGGAAGAAGTTAGCCCTCTCTATAAAAAGAGAGGGTGTAAGCCTTTGAGAGGCTAATGCTCATACTCCAAACAATCTTCCTAGTGCCCCACAAGCTCTAAACTCTTCTTACCTATTCTTACTCCATTCTATTTGTAAGAAGAGTGTGCTTGATTTGTAAAGGTTACCTCCACCTAGCTTGGTGCAAAGGAGAGACCATTTAGTGGATTGGTTTAACGGAGTGATTCACCGAGGACGAATCAGGGACCGTGGATTAGCGGCGTAGCCGTCAACCACGTTATACCATCGTGTTAGCGTTTGTTTTATTGTTTGTCTTTTGCTTTGTATTTGTATATTCCGCTTGCGCTAATCTTTTGTAGACGAGCAATTTACGACGTCCAACATACGAGGGCTATTCACCCCCCTCTAGCCGGCCATACCGATCCCCTACACCGAGTTCCCGAAAGCCAGAACCAACTAGGGAATAACTCCTACTAGTAGTGGTAGTGTATCTATGAGGGCTTGCGGGGGTCTCGTGACAGGTCTCCTTAGCTGATTATGGTCCCGTGTGCAAACCTACCGTGAAGAGGAAATTTGACTCTAGAGGAACTCTTATGAACTTAATGGATCTATCAAATCCAGTTTTTACCAAGTAACGGAGGTAAGACATAGGGAGGTTTGCGGGGGTCTCGCGACAGGTCCCCTTAGCTGATTATGATCCCCTATGCTCGAACACCGTGACAGGTAAATTGAGTTTGATAGGTACAGTTAACGTAGACCTCGAAAGGGGCCGTTGATTTACCTTAGGATAGGTTCCATCAAAACAAATCTAATAAGGTTAGGAAAGGATTAAATCACCTTATAAATCGTCGACGTGGTGAAACCCATATCCTGAGATTCTCCTCAACTCTTGACTTTCAGCTCGTTCTTCTCATTCGTTGTTCTTGACTTCTCAGGATTCTTTGCTTAAACCACAATTCGATTGACTAGATAACTTGGTATCACGACCACTTGGTAATTGACTCAATCCCTGTGGGATCGATATTTTTATTACTTGACGACAACCGTGCACTTGCGGAAAACAACACATCAGCCATCATCTCCAGTTGTTTCATCTTCGCTCAATGTAAACCCCCAATCATTACAATCTTCTCCCCTTCCTCCTTCACCATTATCACCGAACCCTAGCCTGTCTGCCTTTCCCCCTTCACTTTTGGGTGGCCATGTTAGTGAAAGCCCTAGAGTCAATCATGTGATGATTGTGGTATGGACTTGTTGTATCATATTCCTATTTATAAAGGCATGATTATTATATTTACTTGTATTGGTGCCAAATAACTAAGTATAATAATGTCCTTGAGTAGAAGGTTCTTATCTATATCAATCGATTGGTTGAATTGATAATGAGATAATATAGAGAACACTACTTTTAATAATTCCTAGTCAAGTATTAACATTCAAGGACAATGTTAATGCAAAGAGACTAGCATGTAGGTCAACTCGATAACTTGATCTCACAAGTCATGGATATAAGATTTCAAGTTGACACATGGGTATGCATTGGAGAATGTATACTGAATGACCCACCATGAGAAAGTATCATGGATCGTTATATGAGTGTCATATACTTTCTCATGTGACTATTAGTATGACTATTAGTCCTTGGACCTGAAGTCACCATGGTTCCCTACATAAGGAGTTGCATACTTTGGCTTCGTCAAATGTCACCCGTAAATGGGTGGACTATAAAGGCGATTACTGGAGTGACATCTTTATTCTTGATAGAGTGAGACCACGAAGTGCATGGCCATGCCCAAATAAGTCAATATGAGATATTGAGCTCATTTGATTAGAGTGAGTCTACTTGGAGTTCAAGATATAGATTGTACCGAGGATGACGCGGTCTATGCCTCAGTTGGTCAATCTAGATGTCAAGGATAGAGGGACATTGTCACATATTGTGAGAGTCACAATTAGTAGTCACAAAGGTGATGTTGGATCTCAACATTCTTGTAACTTGGGTAGCAATGATGTGTTGCTAGATACAACTCATTGCTTATGTTCCTAAATCGGTTTAGGAGCATTGCCAACGTTACAAGAACCTATAGGGTCACACACAAAGGGCAATTAGATGGAGATTAGGTTCATATGATGAACCATGAGGATTAGGTTCATGGGATGAACCAAATTGGATTAAGAGTAATCTAAATTAGACTAATTGAGTTGGACTCAAGTTGATTCAAGTGTTGAATGGGTTAAGATTTGATTCATCGAGTCAATTTAAACTAATGAATTGAGATTCATTAAATCAAATTGACTTGAATCAAATGGTTGGATTTGATCAACCATGGGAGATAAGAGGTAAAGTTTGACTTGACTTGAGAGGGAAGATGAATGGTCAATTTTGACTTGACCAATTGCCATGTCATGGTGACTTGGCATGGGGGCCGACCAATGATGATGTTCCACATCATCATGGACTCATCATGGGGTGCCACCTCATGAGGGAGACCAAGGCTCTTGTAGTTACATGCATGCATGTAACCCCCCAAATAGTGGCCAACAACTTTGATGGGTTATCAAAGTGTGAAGTTAAGTGTGTAACTTCGTCATCTTCTTCCTTGGATCTTCCCTCAAGCTCTCTTCCTAATCTTCCTCATCTTGCCGTGAGCCTCCAAGGGGTGCTAGCACACTCTAGGTTGCTTTTCTCCACCTATTGCTTGTGTGGATACCAATAGAGGAGTGTACACTTGACACTCTCGAGTTCTGGCAAGCCGTTTGGACGAGCGGGATAAGCGAAGGGTGTCACATCAAGGGTAAACTCTTAACATGTAGATCTAGAGTAGATCTAAAGTTTTTAAACACGTACATGTAGTTTTATTTACCTTTGCACAGATCCGTGGCCGACTTCCGGGGTTTCTAATGCAAAAGCGGTTTCATGGCTGATAGTCCAACAGGGTATCGTGAGCCACGCTAACATGTATGTGTTTTAGTTTTATAGTTTTTGTATTAGATAAAAAAAATTACAGATCTGTAAGTTTCTCTAAATTTTCTATTTTTATAGATTTTTGGGTATTTTTCTCGAAGTGTCGAAGCAACAAGTGTTGAGACACTTATAGGCTTCAACCACTGAGAAAAACTCTCCGGAACGGCAAATTCTCGCTTTAGGTTTTTGGGACAGGGACTTAAGTTGTTGTAAGATCAAGATGGGACACTCACAAAGTTCATTTTGTGAGTAGGGGTGCTGCCCCTAACCCTGAAAGGGGCATTGTCTCGCGATCTTGCCCGGAAATCGCTTAGCGGGACCATTATGGAGATGTGACTCATAAAAATTGAAAAAAAATAGAAAAAATTATAGAAATTTCTATAAAATACATAATTTAGAATTATGTATAATACTGTGATGGTCATGGCCCAAGAACCCCAATGTGATTGGATAAATGTGTTATAATTCATAATACGGCTTGCGTGCCATTTTTGTGGTTGTGCATGTTGTATATGGTATGCGACCTTCGCATTGTGCCTCTTCTTTTAATATTCCAACTATAAATAGTTTTAGACTCGAATGTAACTCAATTTTCATATTTGTAATGTACAAAAATAGAGTGGTGGAAAGTCCACTAGTAGACAGAGTTACGAGGAGGGTGCTGACGACACATGGCGGTCAAAGGAGGCGCTTGGAGAATTTGCTAACCCTAGGTTGACCGTCCGATCTTTTCATTGGCTTGAGAAGATCGTAGTAGGGTCATGACCTCATCACAATTAATTTATGTATATATATATATATATATATATATATATATATATATATATATTTTGCTTGTATGTATGTGATGCATGCTAGTAAATTTTGCTTGTATGTATATGGTGCATGCTAGGATATTTTGCTTGTATGTACATGATGCATGCTAGTATATTGCTTGTATGTATGTGATGCATGCTAGTGTAGGGTAATAAAGGCCTTAATATGTATATGATACACATTCACGATTAGATTAGATTATATCTTAATTGAATCAACTCAAAAATGCCTACCAAGTTTTGATACCCATCATTACCTTGATCATTTATTGTTGTTGAATATGCCAAAGCAGAGCAACGCATATTATCTTGGTAGGGTGCGGAAGGACAATCTTGGTCCCGCCTATCACAGCTTGGGTGAGAATAAGCTCAATTAGATTGAGTAAAACTAGTTAACTCAATTGGATTGAGTAAAACTATAGGCATATTCCAACCGTTGGAAAGGTAGGATAAGGTTACATTTACACTAAATCTTGGGCGATTTAGCCAAAGCTAACTCAAGGTCTTTTGTAAATATGGATCTTCATCCTATAAACAAGAGTTGCATAGAGATGTAATCGGTAATGTGTTACCTACTGATCATACTAAGTCTTGGGCGATTTAGCCAAAGCTAACTCAAGGCATAGTATGATGTGGATCTTGTCCCGCTAGAATTATAGCTAATTTGTATGAATCTAGTAATGTGGTTTGACCACATCCATAACTTGATTCTACAAAAGTCCTATAATTCAGTGGGAGAATCATTTGATTAAAGGCCTAATTAAATGATAAATGGAATATGATATTAATTTTCTGCATTATGTATGTTGTAGATTATCATGTCAACAAACACGAACACTCTCTCCCTGCGTTCTGTCCTTGAGAAGGACAAGCTCAATGGAGCTAATTTCCTGGACTGGTACAGGAATCTGAGAATCGTTCTCACCCAAGAAAGAAAATTGTACGTCCTAGAGCAGCCCATTCCAGAGGCACCTCCTGCCACTGCCTCGCAAACTGACCGAGATGCTTACAAGAAGCATCAAGATAATGCATTAGATGTGTCATGTCTCATGCTCGCCACCATGAACTCTGAGCTTCAGAAGCAACACGAGTTCATGAATGCTTATGATATGGTTGAACATCTTCATCAACTGTATCAAGGACAAGCAAGGCATGAGAGATATGAGATCTCTAAGGCACTGTTTCAGTCCAAGATGTAAGATGGGACTCTCGTAGGTCCATATGTACTCAAGATGATTGGGTACATAGAGAACCTACAGAGGTTGGGATTCTTACTTGGCTAAGAGTTGGCCACTGACTTTATCTTGTAATCTTTGCCACAAAACTACAATCAATTTGTCATGAATTACAACATGAATGAAATTGATAAGTCACTGCCTGAGATGCTTAGCATGTTGAGAACTACTGAGCTTAACCTTAATTAAGAAGGAAAAATCTGACTCCATTTTGATGGTGCAAATGAAGAAAGGCAAGGGCAAGCCTAAAGGTAAAGGAAAGTCCCAAGCCAAGGGCAAAGGCAAGGCACTGAAACCGAAAGGAGGGGTAGCCAAGGAAGGGACTTGCTTCCATTACAAAGAAGCTGGACACTGGAAGCGTAACTGCAAAGTATACCGAGAAGATCTTAAGAAGAAAAGAAGTGAGACTTCTACTTTAGGTATAAATGTTATAGAAGTCAATCTATCTATTTCTTCATCAAGGGTATTAGATACCGGATGTGCATTTCACATTTGTACCAATGTGCAGGCGCTAAGAAATAGCAGGGCATTGACGAAGGGTGAGGTGGACCTACGAGTAGGCAATGGAGCAAGAGTTGCTACTGTTGCTATAGGAACTTATTTTCTATCTCTGCCCTCTGGGCTTGTACTAGAACTAGATGAATGTTGTTATGTGTCTGCTTTAACTAAGAACATAATTTTAGTTTCTTGTTTGGACAAGAAAGGCTTTTCATTTATAATAAACAATAAATGTTGTTCAGTTTATTTAAATGATATTTCTATTGTAGTGCACCTCTGATGAACGGACTCAACATTCTAGACTTAGAGAGCCCCATCTATAACATAAGTACCAAAAGGTTCAAGTCAAATGAGTTGAACTAAACCTATCTTTGGCATTGTTGCTTTTGTCACATAAATGAGAATAGCTTATCCCAGCTCTATAAGGATGGGCTGTTGGACTCATTTGATTTTGAATCATATGAGACATGCGAGTCTTGCCTTCTAGGCAAGATGACCAAGACTCCCTTTAGTGGACACAGCGAAAGAGCAATAGACTTGTTAGGACTTATACATAGTGATGTATGTGGCCCTTTCAATGTTGCTGCTAGAGGTGGTTATAGGTACTTCATTATATTTACTGATGACTTCAGTAGATATGGTTATGTGTATCTGATGACACATAAGTCAGAATCCTTTGAAAAGTTTAAAGAATTCAAGAATGAAGTACAAAACCAGCTTGGCAAGAGTATTAAGATACTTCGATCATATCGAGGTGGTGAATACCTTAGCCATGAGTTCCGTGACTATCTAGCTGAGTGTGGGATTCTATCCTAGCTCACTCCTCCTAGAACACCACAGTAGAATGGTGTATCCGAAAGGAGGAATCGTACCCTATTAGATATGGTACGATCTATGATGAGTCACAAAGATCTTCCTATATCCTTTTGGGGATATGCTCTAGACACAACAGCCTTCACACTTAATCGTGTACCATCCAAGGCTATGATGAAGACACCATATACGATATGGACAGGGAGAAATCCCAAGATGTCTTTCATGAGGATTTGGAGTTGTGAGGATTACGTTCGACGTCAAGTCTCAGACAAACTGGGACCCAAATCCGATAAGTGTTATTTTGTTGGATATCCCAAGGAAATGAAGGGATATTACTTCTATATTCACAGTCAGCACAAAGTGTTTGTAGTAAAGATTGGGGTATTTCTAGAAAGGGATTTTGTTTCTAGAAAAACTAGTGGGAGTACGTTTGATCTTGAAGAAATTCAAGATAGGGATCATAGCACTAAGGCCTTGATGGAGGTTGAACAGGAACCACAAAGTGTTGTGGGTGATGAGATTGTTGCACAAAGAGTTATGGAACAACCATCTGTTCAGGTAGACCTACCTCTTCGCAGGTCTGATAGGGTACATCGTCAGCCTGAGAGATACTCATTTCTCTTGTCTGACCATGATAACGTTATGCTCATTGAGAATGAGCCTACATCCTATCAGGAAGATGTGATGAGCCCAGATTCTGAGAAATGGCTAGAGGCCATGAGATCCGAGATAGAATCCATGTACACTAACCAAGTATGGACTTTGGTTGATCCACCTGAAGGTGTCAAACCCATTGGGTGTAAGTGGGTCTTTAAGAGAAAGACTGACATGGATGAACTTATGCATAGCTATAAGGGCCAATTGGTGGCTAAAGGTTTCAAGCAAATTCATGGTATTTACTATAATGAAACCTTTTCTCCAGTGGTGATGTTTAAGTCCATTCGGATCATGCTTGTTATTGTAGCATATCATGATTATGAGATCTGGTAGATGGATGTCAAAACTGCGTTTCTGAATGGAAACTTGCTCGAGGATGTGTACATGACACAACCTGAGGGTTTTGTATATCCACAGCATACTGGCAATGTATGCAAGCTGTGAAGATCCATTTATGGGCTAAAGCAAGCTTCTCGGAGCTGGAATCTTCGATTCGATGATGCGATCAAATAGTTTGGTTTCATAAAGAATAAAGATGAATCTTGTATCTACAAGAGGGTTAATGGGAACACAGTTGTCTTCCTTGTATTGTATGTGGATGACATACTAGTCATTGAGAATGACATCCCTTTGCTATAGTCTGTGAAGACTTGACTAGGGACGTGATTCTCAATGAAGGACTTAGGTGAAGCAGCCTGTATTCTAGGCATCAAGATCTATAGAGATAGATCTAAGAGATTGTTTGGCCTAAGTTAGAGTACATATATTGACACGGTATTACTACGGTTTGCCATGCAAAATTCCAAGAAGGGACTTCTGCCGATGTCACATGGTGTGAGTCTTTCGAAGACTCAAAGTCCCTCTTCTAGAGAGGAGAGAGATCACATGGATAAGATCCCTTATGCATCTGCTATAGGATCTATCATATACACCATGTTATATACTCGTCCTGATATCTCGTATGCTTTGAGCATGATGAGTAGATACCAGTCAGATCTAGGTGAGCGTCACTGGATAGCAGTCAAGAATATACTTAAGTACTTGAGAAGGACTAAAGAATATTTCTTGATATTTGGAGGTGATGAGGAGCTAGCTATAAAGGGTTACAGCGATGACAGCTTCGAAACTGACCAGGATGATTATAGATCACAGTCAGGGTTCATGTTTTGCTTTAATGGTGGTGCTGTGAGCTGGAAGAGTTCGAAGCAGGACACAGTTGTTGATTCTACAACAGAGGCCGAGTATATCGCTGCATTAGAGGCAGCAAAGGAGGCAGTTTGGATCCACAAGTTCATTACTGAGCTTGGGGTGGTTCCTAGCATAGCAGATCCCATAGAGCTCTATTGTGACAACAATGGAGCGATTGCGGAGGCTAAGGAACCTCGCTCACACCAGCGGACCAAACACATACTACGACGCTTCCATCTCATTTGAGAGATTATCGATAAAGGTGATGTGAAGATTTGCAGAGTACCCAAAGAGGCTAACATCGCAGATCCCTTGACATAGGCTTTGGCACAGAAAAAGCATGATGGTCACACTAGGTCATTGTGTATTAGATACTAAAGTGATTGACGCTAGTGCTAGTGGAAGATTGTTAGTGAAAGCTTTAGAGTCAATCATGTGATGATTGTTGTATGGACTTGTTGTATTATATTCCTATTTATAAAGGCATGGTTATTATATTTACTTGTATTGGTACCAAATAACTAAGTATAATAATGTTTTTGAGTAGAAGGTTCTTATCTATATCAATCGATTGGTTGAATCGATAATGAGATGATATAGAGAACACTACTCTTAATCATTCATAGTCAAGTATTAACATTCAGGGACAATGTTAATGTGAAGAGACTAGCATGTAGGTCAACTCGATGGCTTGATCTCACAAGTCATGGATATGAGATATCAAGTTGACACATGGGTATGCATTGGAGAATGTATACTGAATGACCCGCCATGAGAAAGTATTATGGATCGTTATATGATTGTCATATACTTTCTCATGTGACTATTAGTATGACTATTAGTCCTTGGACCTGAAGTCACCATGGTTCCCTACATAAGGAGTTACATACTTTGGCTTCGTCAAACGTCACCCATAAATGGGTGAACTATAAAGGCAATTACTGGGTATGTAACAAATTATGTGGAGGGATGTGAGTGATATAGATGGGATCTATCCCTCCTATATGACAGGAGTGACATTGTTATTCTTGATAGAGTGAGACCACGAAGTGCATGGCCATGTCCAAATGAGTTAATATGAGATATTGAGCTCATTTGATTAGAGTGAGTCTACTTGGAGTTCAAGATATAGATTGTACCGAGGATGACACGGTCTATGCCTCAATTGGTCAATCTAGATGTCAAGGATAGAGGGACATTGTCACATATTGTGAGAGTCACAATTAGTAGTCACAAATGTGATGTTGGATCTCAACATTTTTGTAACTTGGGTAGCAATGATGTGTTGCTAGATACCGCTCATTGCTTATGTTCCTAAATCAGTTTAGGAGCATTGCCAACATTACAAGAATCTATAGGGTCACACACAAAGGGCAATTAGATGGAGATTAGGTTCATATGATGAACCATGAGGATTAGGTTCATGGAATAAACCAAATTGGATTAAGAGTAATTCAAATTAGACTAATTGAGTTGGACTCAAGTTGATTCAAGTGTTGAATGGGTCTAATTAAGATTTGATTCATCGAGTCAATTTAAACTAATGAATTGAGATTCATTAAATCAAATTGACTTGAATCAAATGGTTGGATTTGATCAACCATGGGAGATAAGAGGTTAAGTTTGACTTGACTTGAGAGGGAAGATGGATGGTCAATTTTGACTTGACCAATTGCCATGTCATGGTGACTTGGCATGGGGGCCGGCCAATGATGATGTTCCACATCATCATAGACTCATCATGGGGTGCCACTTCATGAGGGAGACCAAGAGCTAATGCTCTTGGAGTTACATGCATGCATGTAACCCCCCAAATAGTGGCCGGCCACTTTGATGGGTTATCAAAGTGTGAAGTTAAGTGTGTAACTTCATCATCTTCTTCCTTGGTTCTTCCCTCAAGCTCTCTTCCTAATCTTCCTCATCTTGCCATGAGCCTTCAAGGGGTGCTAGCACACTCTAGGTTGCTTTTCTTCACCTATTGCTTGTGTGGATACCAATAGAGGAGTGTACACTTGACACTCTCGAGTTCCGACAAACCGTTTGGACAAGCGGGATAAGCGAAGGGCATTGTATCGAGGGTAAACTCTTAACATGTAGATCTAGAGTAGATATAAAGTTTTTAAACACGTGCATGTAGTTTTATTTACCTTCGCATGAATCTGTGGCCGACTTCTGAGGTTTCCATAATGCAAAAAGAGGTTTTTGTGGCTCGGATAGTCCAACATGCCATAGGTCCCCCCCCCCTCCTTTTTTACAGAGCCAAGTCAAATTGAGAGGAGTTGCGCGCCAACAGCTGCAGGAAGAGAATATCACTTCCCTCGATTCTTTTTCTTCTCCTGAACTTCCCCCAGAATTAGAACCAGTTTCAACTACATCTCCTCCATCTTGACCATCACAAATTCCGACCATGTTCCCATCATCTTCCCCATCGACCCCTAGCATGGAAAGTCTTTCTCACCAGCCTAGTTTAGAACTCATCCCTGGCACCTTTCCCCCTACTAATGAAGAACCACTAATAACGGTGCCCCCTCCAGCCACCAATTTTCCTTCAACTTTATCTCTTCTACCTGTGCCCCTATCATCAGACACATTTAATCCCCCTGTCTTCCCCTCCTTTCCTTCTCCTGGTGGTTCACATTCCCCCATCATCCATCAGGTGGTTTCTGACATTCGGCCACTACCATCAACCTCCACCTCCACCCCTTCCTCTCCTACTTCCCTGAGCCTTCTGGCGACGATTCTTTTTGCTACCCCTTCGACATCTCCCTTCTCCTCATGAACCCCCTTCATTTTCCAGAGTGTCATCTTTCCCCCTCTGGGATTATTAGAACAATCCTCCGGGCTTCCCCCCTTCATAACCATCATGAGTGAGTCCACTCCCCTAGTTGCCTCCACTCCTTCCTCTTCTGAGAGGAATACTCGAATACTAAACTTAGAAGAGCTCCTTGTGAGGATGGAGAGTCTGCATCATACCCTGGAGTTGGTAAGCCTCTCAGCTACTTTGGCATATATTTATAGCCATGATATCCCTCCTTGTTTTCGGTTTTCAGACTCTGGTGAATTATCAGGAGCTGAACTACTCCTTCTCCCATTATGATACTCAATTGCGACAACAGACTCAACAACAGATGGAGGACCACATTGCTTCCCAAGAAAGAGAGAGCTTTTTGTTGCAAGAACTGGCTCATTGCCAGAATCAAATGGCCAAAGCCCGTTCTCAAAAGCAGAAGGACGCGGAGACTATCGCTACCCTCCAAGATCAGCAACAGAGAGATGCTGACATCATATCCGCTCTTCAGAGCATTCAGCAAGAAAATGAAAATGCTCCTGCCCCTATTGACAGAGAGAATTCCATCTTGCAAGAAGTGGCAGGCTACCAGGATCAAATAACTAAGCTTCAGCGGCAGAAGCAGGGAAATGTCAAAACAATAGTAGCACTTCAGTGCCAACAAGAGAAGGATACAGAGACTATATCCATTCTTAGGTGCGAGAAACAAAAGGATGAGAATACCATATCCGACCTCCAGACTCAATTAAGTAAGGAGGTACACGAAAATTCAACTTTAATAACCTCTAGAGCTCATGCTCATTCTCAACTCCGCTGCCAAGAAGCTTCCTTATAGCAGCTGAGTAGCGAAATTATTTGGACCAGGACATATACTAAAGCGGTGGAGGAAATTTTGGCTTCCATACGCCGAGATATGATGGAAATGTCAGCGATCATGCAACAGGGTAAGACTTCCCGATCCGATGATATATCCACTCTGGTCGATGCTATCATTTAGGTATCCCAGCGATATTGTCAAATCCGTCAAGATCTTAGGGATCATCGAGAGTATTGTGCCAGGTTTCATCAGGATACGTGCATGACTGACCCAAACCAACAAGAGCGTCTACTATCTTTAATGTGAGCTACATATCAGGACGGATTCAACGAAGCGGTTCAACAGTATACTGACCAGGGATTCTCTCTGGCCGATCGACCTTCTCTTTTTATACATTGGGAAATTGACTTCAGGCATTATGCCTCAGATCATTTTAAATTGTAACCTTCAGGTTGGCTTTGACATTTTAGAACTGTTGTTACCTATGGACAATTACCTCAACGGATTATTTGTCCTTGATATTATTCTTAACCTTCTTTGTTCTGCAAATGGGAAGCTACTTTTCAATGATATTTCTTTCTCTCCCCTACTCATGTTTATTACTCATGATGTTATATATTGAGGGTCACATAAAACCAACAGGAAATAGGCCAAATTTCTCCTTTCAATAGCTTTCTTCTACATTGTATGAAAATATTTTAAGTGTACAACATTCCAGGGTCAAGGTAACTCCTTGCCCTTATCTTCTTTTAGATAATAAGTTGACCCCTCCACTCGATGAGTAACAATGTAAGGTCGTTCCCAATTAGGAGCTAGCTTCTCAAGATCTCCTGTCGGGTTGACCTTACGTAAGACTAGGTCGCCTTCTTGAAATCTCCTGGGCACCACCTTCTTGTTAAAGGATTGCTGCATTCTTTGCTTGTAAAATCCATCTCACATTCGGGCTTGCTCCCGTTTCTCTTCCAGCAAATCCAGCTCAGTTCTTCTAATGATCTGATTCTGTTCTGGCTCATAGGCTTCGATTCGGGCACTACTCAAGATGGCTTCTACCGACTGCTTCTCTTCCATACACCAAGCTAAACAGAGTCTCCCCCGTGGCCATTTTGGGAGTAGTTTCGTAGGCCCATAGAATCTCAGGCAATTCATCTACCCAATTTCCTCTCTAACCGCCCAGTTTAGTCTTCAATCCCTGAATGAGGATTATATTAGTTACCTCCACCTGGCCATTAGCTTGAGGGTGAGCTACTGAGGTGAAAGCTTGCTGAATATTGAGGCTTCGACACCATTCTCTAATCTTTTTACCCTGAAATTGTCGCCCATTATTGCTTACTAACCTTCGTGGGATTCCATACCGGCATATAATGTTCTTCAACAGAAACTATATTACTATATTTTCTGTGATTTTAGCTAAAGGTTCATCTTCTACCCATTTAGAAAAGTAATCCACTGCTATCAATAGAAACTTATTCTATAAAGGTGCAATAGGCATGGGACCCACTATATCCATTCCCCATTGATCAAAGGGGCAGGAAGCAACTACAACCCTCATCAACTCGGCTGGTCGCTCAAATCGATTGTTGTGTTTCTGACATGCCGAACAAGCTTGCACCAGGCGAGTTGCATTTTGATGAAATGTTGGCAAAAAATATCTAGCCAGCAGTACTTTCCTTGCCAAAGCTCTTCCTCCCAAATGATTACTGCAACATCCTTCGTGTACTTCTCGAAGCACCCAATTGGCATCTTCCTTTCCTAAGCATTTCAATAGAGGGCGCCCAAAAGAAATCTTTTACAGAATCCCATCAACAATTGTGAATCGATTTGCTCTAGTCACCAAGCTAGATGTTGTTCCTCTTTTATCAGGAACCTTCCTTTGTTACAAATATGTCATAATATCAGTTCTCCAATCTAGGATATGATCAGTTCCCGGTGTCACCTCTTCTACATTACATACTGCCAAGGAGTTGGGAACTTCCACGCAAACAGAGTCTTGCTGTCTCATCCCTTCTAGGGCACTAGCTAGCCGAGCCAATTCATCCATCTTTCGGTTGTTTTCTCTTAGAATCTGCTGCAAGATGACCTCCTGGAAATGAGCTTTTTCTTTTTCAAAAGCTATCAGATATTTCTACAATCTTTCTTCCCGAACAGTAAAGGCACCCTGAAGTTGCGATACAGCTAACTGGGAATCTGAATGCATGATAATTGAGGTTGCCCCAACAGCTTTGGCTACCTACAATCTGGATAAGATGGCCTCATACTCTACCTCATTGTTGGACGCTCAGTATCCGAGGTGAATGGATATGCGGGTTTCTTCCTCTTCGGGAGATACCAACAACACCCCTACTCCTCTACTTGTAGATTCAGAAGACCCATCCACAAAAACATTCCATACCTTCTTCCCTTCTTCTTCTTTGGTCGAACTGTTCTCCAACCCTGTGGGTCCCTCTACTAGGAAATCAGCTAATGACTGAGCCTTGACAATAGTTTAGGGATGGTAGTGGATGTCATATTCACTTAGCTCCATAGCCCACTTAGCTAATCTTCCTGAAAAATTAGGTTTGGTAACCACTTTACCTAATTCACTGTGAGTAAAGATGTTGACCGGATGGGCTAAGAAATAAGGCCTCAATTTACGAGCCATGAGAACTAGGATGTATGCCAATTTCTCTAATTCAGTGTACCATGACTCTGCTCCTTTCAAGATATGACTGGTATAATAAATGGGCTACTGTTGAGAACCTTCCTGCTTCAACAACACCGAACTGATAGCTCCTTCTGAAACTGCTAAATACATCCACAGTGATTCTCCAGAGACTGGTTTGGCTAGCAGAGGTAGTTCAGCTAAATACTTCTTTAGTTCTTGGAAAGCTTGCTCACACTGATCATCCCACTGGAACCGAGTGACCTTGCGCAGAATCCGAAAAAAGGGTAGCCCTTTGTCTGTCGATCTGGCTATAAAACGAGACAAAGAAACTATTCTTCCCACTAACTTTTGAGTATCCCACAGATTAGTAGGTGATTTCATGTTACACAATGCTTGCACTTTCTCCAGGTTGGCTTGCAATCCCTTTTTTGTCACAATATATCCTAGAAATTTCCCACTCTTCACCCCGAACAGACACTTCTTGGGATTTAACTTCATGTAGCACCTAAGGGTAGCGAAAGTCTCTTCTAAATCCATAACTATATTCCGAATGGTTTTTGATTTGACGAGAATGTCATCAACATATACTTCCACATTCTTGCCTTTTTGTTCTGCAAAAATTCTGTCCATAAGCCATTGATAAGGAGCTCTGACATCTTTCAACCCAAAGGGCATGACTACATAAGCATACAACCCTCCTGATGTTATGAAACTGACATGCTTATGATCATCCTTTGGTAGTGGGATTTGATGATACCCCTGGTAAGCATCCATAAGAGATACAACTTCATACCCCACAGTAGAGTCAACTAACTGATCAATACGAGGCAAGGGGTAGTAGTCTTTAGGGCACACTTTATTCAAATCACAAAAGTCAATACACATCCTCCACTGCCCAGAGGGCTTGGGGATCAGAACTACATTAGACACTGATGCGCACAGATGCGACCTAAAATCTCACGATGGATACAGTCGAGGACTCAAAGCGCACTCGCGCTCAATGCCCACAAGTGCACGGATATCGTCAAGTAATAAAGATTATCGATCCCACGGGGACTGGGATTCGAATACCAATATACTCAGTGGTTGTAATTGTTCGGATGTTATCTCTAAGAGGTTTCGATTGGTGAGGGATATTGGTGGACTCTACTCTGTACGGTGTCACACGGAGGAGGAAAGGAGTGTGCTTAGGTCTTCAAAGGTGATTCTAGGACTTCGGTTTCGCTTGTGTATCACAGAACAATGTTGTCAATTGGCATTGTCTAGACGTTTACCTACGATTTTGTGGAAGGGACATCATACACTCTCCCATAGAGCCACCGCATTCACTGGGAGCTATCTCTGCCTGAAAAGACAGGAAAGACGGTACGAGGATGCCAAATCAATCCCTACAGTGGACCGTGTCCGATTCCATTGTACCCTTCTCCCCGCAGTTGATGGAGGTCAGGTTTACCCCTAGGTTCCTTAATCAAACCTCCTAAATTTTAGATTGCGAGGGCTGTCACCCCACCTATCGCCTAAGCGCAATGAAAAGAAAGCCAAATATGCATAGATATAGTAAAGAGCAACTACCAATTGTCAAATCAAACTCATGGGCATAATTGAACGTGAACAAACATTGTATATGTACACAAGCTACTCCCTAATCCTAGAATCGAAAGTACTACTCCATGTATACGAAGGAAGAATCACAAAGCATGTCTAAGATTGAATACATAAGGAATGAAACACAGAAATAGAGATATATAATGCTTCTGTAATCTTCTCTCCGATGTTGAATTGCAAGGTATAGATCTCCGACAGCTTTCCTCCTCCCCGTTGCGAGTTACCGAAGCTTTTTAGGGCTTCGTCATGCCGTCCTAGCCATCGTGCCTCCACGTTAGGGTTTGGGCGGAGCCATCCTTATATAGACATCGCCTCGGACCGCTGTAAAATCCAGAAAAAACCCTAGTCGCGCAAATTCGTCGGGCCGCCACACGGCCGTGTGTTTCCACACGGCTAGGTCGTGTGCGGCCCTAGGGTGCTGATCTCTCCCATTGGACATGGTCGTGTGAATCCACATGCCCTGGTCGTGTCCCACTCTGCGTCTAGCTGTAAAATGTCCTTCTTTTGTTCTGAAAATGCATCTTTTTCACCCGAAAAGCTAACCTGCACACAAAAGTACAACGAGCAGACCTCCGAACCAGAAAATAGGAAATGCATACAAAAATAGAGTAACATATGCATGAAACTAACATAAAATGAAATGAGATGTGAACGAAAACTACTCCTAAAACCCTATATGTTTTGCTCACATCACTTCCCCCAGACTTAAATCTTTGCTTGTCCTCAAGCAAACCTCAGTGCCATGAAATTTTAAAAAGATATTATTCCATAATTAGCATGTTAACTAAATTTATCAGGTGGTATTTGCGATCAAAGCAAAAATAAATATGTTCTAGAAGTTCACTAAGTTAGCTCCTCGTGTTCGTGCTAAGAGAATCATTCTTAGGGGATGCCCGTTCCATGGTGAGGTAAGTCGTCACCCCATAGCTTTCCTAAGGTTTCCGGCTCTTAGGCACTTACCTGCCCAAAGCGAGGGTTGTTCCCTAGATCTAGCATAAAGTTTCAAAGGCGTGATCGGTATTGAGTGAAATTGGTAGGTGTTTCCCCAATAACTTAACTCAGTCTCAAAGGGGCACTTAGCCATTTCCACCCACGACAACTATTTTTTTATCCCTCATAATCCCCTTTTTCTTTTCTTTTCTTTTTCTTCTCTCTCTCTCTCTCTTTTTTCTCTTTATCTTTTGTTTCTCTTTTTTTCTTTTCTCTCTTTATTTTTCAGCTCACTAGGATTTTAATTTTTTTGAATGGGCTTACATAATCCGAGCATCTCCAGTAACTAAAATGCTAAACCTAGAGTCACCTATGGATTCCAAAGTACTAGACTACTGAAGTGAATCATAACTAGGTATGTACTAGATTCTCCCTTTCAGGATGTTCGATATGTGTAAGTGCAAAAACAAAGCTAACTAGTGTAAGTCTAGAACATTCAATAGAGCGAATAAAATAAAATATCACAAGATAAATGGAGTTAAACTACCTATGGGAACAACTCATGCAAGCGATTTTCAAAAATACTACTGAGGTAGCTTCACAGACAACAAAAATCAAGTACTAAAAGAAACTCAACAACTCAGGCATGAATAAATGAAAATACCATAAAAGAAACTACTTCTAGGAAACAAAATAAAATAAACCTTGGGGTCTCCCCCCAGACTTAAACGAAAATATACCTCTAATATGGTGGACAAGGTGGAATGTCTGGGAGCCTGGGCATCTCTGGATCCTGGGAGAACTTGCTGCTGAGCCATTGATGTCACATATACATGTGGTCGATCTGAGAGCTGGTGGATGCAGTGGCTGCTCGGTGCTCCTCCTCCCTAGCCAACTACGCCTGCTGGGCATGCATGTGCTGCCGCATCTCCCTACGGCAGGTGACCTCATCCTGGCGATGAACAACCTCCTCCTGGAAGTATATGTGGACCTCATCGTAGAACTCTTCAGCCCACTGGAAATGCTCCCAGAATCCCTGGAACTCCGCCTACTGGTAGGCGCTCTGCTCCTCCCATCGCTGCCTCTACGTCTGCTGAACAGTGTAAATGTCGTCGAGGCACGATCAGAACTCCGAGAAATCATAGGCCGACGTACTTGCATCCTGCTCAAAAGTAGAAAAAGGTGGTTGTGAAGGTGTAGGCTCATGTCGGCATGGACTAGGTGGGCTCCTATGCATGTGTGGACTAGAGGAAGAGTGATATAAAGGTGGAGAGATGGGTGCTGATGTGGATGGTCCCTCATGTGGAGGGGACTCCACTATCAGGTCTAAGCACTAGTTGGTGCATATAGCGATGGTGGTACGATCTGGGTCGGGGAGCCTAAGCGCCGTCAGATTTTTCCTTACAAAGCATAAGGAGTCTCTTTCTCTCACAATCATTTTCATGGCCATGCATACTTTTAGGTCGATCCTAGGGCTTCCCTCTATACTCTCTAATATTGTGTAATCGTACCCCATCCTATGGCAAATGTGGGTAAGTAGACCTCCCACATTGATCTCTCCTCGGGTTGCTTTACCCATCTTCACTAAGTGTCTGATGAAGTGGGACCCTACATCGATGCTACTCCTTTCTTGTAGCATATCCCATAGGCAAAGAAGCTCGCTAGCTCTAACTACACCGTCACTCTCCCCATGACCAAATATAGTATTGGCCATGATGCGGTGAAGGTATCGAAAGACGGGGTTTTGGAGGCGCGACGCTTTGGCCCTAGATGGGTCATAAGCGTGCTCCCCTGTCAACTCGCTCCAACATTGCCGAGAGTTGAACCCAATAGGAGTTCTTCTCTCTCCCCTACTTGGTAAGCCAAAGCATGAGTTCCATTGGTGAAGGGTCTACTCGTGCTCAATGTTAAAAAGCCTAAAAGTTATCCTACCCTCCTCACTCTCTCTACCTGTTAAAACTTCTGCCTCTAAGGAACTCAAAAATTCCAAAACTATCCTAGGGTAGGTTAGGTGCTTTATTCCCATAATCTCTTCCCACCCCATTTTTCCAAATAGGGTTTGCATATCACCCAACTACCCTAAAGATTCTAGCAAATCCTCGTCTAAGTACCTAGTAGCAGTAAGTTTACGAGTAGAGAGCATATTGTATCTATCTCTTTGTTCATTATTGCGAAAAAGTAGAGTGGGTACGGTGTTACCCTCCTCCGGAGCTTGAGGGGCATCAGCTCTCCTTGTTCGTCGCTCCAAGGCACCGAATCGGGGTGCTACGGTCTTGGTCCTCCTCATATTTGCTTCTTTTGGCTTCTTTAGAGGTTCAAAACGCTTCTAGATGGTGGGGAAGACGAAATCACACGGCTAGGGAAAGAACTTTTGAAGCACACGGGGCAAATGAGGTGAAAACACACGGCTCGCCCCTTTTAACCTCATGCACCACGGCCGTGTGAAAACACACAGTCAGGCTATGTGCGCCTCTGGTCAATCGGGCACGGCCGTGGGAAAACACATGGTCAGGCCGTGTGTCTCCTTTTTTCTCCCATTTATGCACCACGGTCCAAATTTTCTCATACACTTCACTGTGTAGGCTAATATGGATTTCATTTTTGCCTAGCAAAGTTATTTTCTATTCCTAACTCTAAATGTGATGGAAATCAAAACTAAAATCAAACAAATGTATGCAATGCAATCAAAAAGGGAAATCTAAATCTAAACTTGGGTTGCCTCCCAAGAAGCACTTTGTTTAAGGTCTTTTAGCTCGACCTTATTCCTAGGTTTCATTCGATGTGTTTGAATCTTGCTCATGGGGGAGCAAGATATTTGCTCACCTTACACCTCCTCCCTTGTGGTCCCTTATCACCATATCTCTTAAATCTTGCTCGTGGAGGGGCAAGGTATTTATTAGCTGCCTTCCTTGGTTCAAGATTGAACATGCTTAGCCTCAAGTAATCATTAGGAGTTTGATCATAATATTCTATTTTGTCAAATGTTGTAAATAACATAACTCACCATGAACATCCTCAACAAAAGATTGGTTAGCAGATTCTATTATGTCGAATGAAATTTTATCATTACAAATCGCTAAATGGGCTTCGTTATTGGTAGCTAAAGCTTCGGTGAGGGTTATGGTAGGCTCTTCTAGATCCTTAAGGTTAGGAGGTGTTTGGATTGAAGCAATGCTCTCCTCGATTAAAGTATCAATTATATAATCCTCAAGTTCTTCTTCCAGTGGTGATTGAATTGATTGTCCTTCTTCACTTCCTATGTCATCTACACCCTCCTCATTCATTCACTTAAAGTGAGTTTCCACCCTATTAGGTGTGATCCAGTCATTAAAACCACCTTCTAATCATTTGGTTTCTATTCTAGCTAGATCTCATTCCATCATCTTTGCAAATTGTTGGCTATGCTCTTTGCATTCCCTAGTAAAATTATCTAGCGGGGCTCCTAAGTGGGGGCTTGGTTCTGGATAAAATTTTCATGGTGACTCATAGCTCTCATTCTCATTTTGGAAATGATATTGAGTCTCTTTCTGTGAATGCCGCCATCGGAATTCATCGTTCGCCGCTTGTTCTATTCGAATGAAATCTTCCATCATCTGCTCAAGTCAGGATTTAGGCGGACAATATTGAGGTTTTAAGTGCCCAGGGTCATGACTATATGAATAGAAATCATCTTGTGGCCACTGGTTGTAATTGTAGGTGACATCTTCTTGTTCAAATTATGAAGGTTCGAATATATCCGGACAATCATTAATGGTATGCCATGTTTCACCACAATGTTCACAATGAACATTACCAAAACTTACAGCATTAAATTGACCATAATCATGAGTAAAAGCATGCATAGTTATATGCAAGAAATTATAAATAAGGAAATAGCAACTAATTAAACAAAACTGAAATAAAATAAAATAAAATAAAATAAAACAAAACAAGAAAAGTAAATCTATCCTAAGTCTGATCCAATTTACCACTATTTGATTTGATATCGAATCACTGAGTCCCCGGCAACGGTGCCAAAAACATGATGTGCACGGACGCGCCCTCAAATCTCGCGACGGATACCATCGAGGACTCAAAGCACGCTCGCGCTCAATGCCCGCAAGTGCACGGATGTCGTCATGTAATAAAGATTATCGATCCCACAGGGACTAGGATTCGAATATCAATATACTCAGTGGTTGTAATTGTTCGGACGTGATCATTAAGAGGTTTCGATTGGTGAGGGTTGTCGGTGGACTCTACTCTATATGGTGTCACATGGAGGAGGAAAGGAGTGTGCCTAGGTCTTCAAAGGTGATTCTAGGACTTCGATTTTGCTTGTGTATCACAGAACAATATTGTCAATTGGCGTTGTCTAGACGTTTACCTATGGTTTTGTGGAAGGGACATCATACACTCTCCTGCAGAGCCGCCACATTCACCGGAAGCTATCTCCGCCTGAAAGGATGGGATAGACGGTACGAGGATGCCAAATCAATCCCTACAGTGGACTGTGTCCGATTCCACTGCACCCTTCTCCCCGCAATTGCAGGAGGTCATGTTTACCCCTAGGTTCCTTAATCAAACCTCCTAAATTTTAGATTACAAGGGTTGTCACCCCTCGTATCGCCTAAGCGCAGCGAAAAGAAAGCCAAATATACATAGATATAGTAAAGAGCAACTGCCAATTGTCAAATCAAACTCATGGGCAAAATTTAACGTGAACCAACATTGTTTATGTACACAAGCTACTCCCTAATCCTAGAATCGAAAGTATTACTCCATGTATACGAAGGAAGAATCACAAAGCATGTCTAAGATTGAATACATAAGGAATGAAATGCAGAAATAGAGATATACAATGCTTCTGTGATCTTCTCTCCGGCGTTGAATTGCAAGGTGTGGACCTCCGACGATGTTCCTCCTCCCCGTTGTGAGTTACCGAAGCTTTTTAGGGTTTCGGGGTGTCGTCCTAGCCGTCGTGCCTCCCCGTTAGGGTTTGGGCAGAGACATCCTTATATAGACATCGCCACGGACCGCTGCAAAATCCGAAAAAAAACCCTAGTTGTGCAAATCCGTCGGGCCGCCACACGACCGTGTGTTTCCACACGACCAGGCCGTGTGCGGCCCTAGGGTGCTGATCTCTCCCATTGGACACGGTCGTGTGAATCCACACACCCTGACCATGTCTCACTCTGCGTCTAGCTGCAAAATGTCCTTCTTTTGCTCCGAAAATGCGTCTTTTTCACCCGAAAAGCTAACCTGCACACAAAAGTACAACGAGTAGACCTCCGAACTAGAAAATAGGAAATGCATGCAAAAATAGAGTAACATATGCATGAAACTAACACAAAATGCAATGAGATGTGAGCGAAAACTACTTCTAAAACCCTATATGTTTTGCTCACATCAGACACCCACTCAGGGAATTGAATTTCTCTAATATGACTAGCCTATAGTAATTTATCTACTTCCTTAGCAATGACTTTATCCTTCTCGGGCCCAAAGTATCGTCTTTTCTGCTGGATGGGCCAGACTCCTCGAGTGTTGTTAAGATGGTGCTCAGCAACTTTAGGGTCTATCCCTGTGAGGTCATGCACATCCTTGGCGAAGATATCTTCATTCTTGCGCAGGCATTTCACAAGTTCTTCCTTCGTCTCCAGTTGTTGGGCCACCCACGTGACCTTTCCAGGAGCTATCTCCACAGGTTCACCTTCTTCTATTTTTTTAGCTCTAAGTGGGGACTCTTCTAGCATGTAGACATCAGAGGTGATGACAGTTTTCCCCTTAGGGTCATCCACCCTTGCTTTCTTCTTATTGTCCCTTACCATTTGCACATAACAACTCTGAGCCGCTTTCTTCTCTCCCCGTGCTTCCCCGATCAGCTGTTCGATTGGGAATTTTACCTTTTGATGGTAAGGGGAGGCCACCGCCTAAAAAATAGATAAAAAAGGATGACCCATAATAGCATTATAAGTGGATGGAGCATCCACTATGAGAAAAGGAGTAATATTAGTTTTTTGGCTGAGTTTTGCACCCAGAGTGAGAGGCAAGGAGATTTACCCCACGGGATGCACCATGTGTCCCGCAAATCTAAATAAATGAGTAGCCACGCCCTCCAATTGCACATTTCCTAGCTGCATCTGCCCGAATGCCTCCTGGAAAAGGATATTGACTGAACTCCCTGAGTCAACTCGGACCCGGGCTACCTTATAGTTGGTTAAAGAAATTCAGATTACCAGAGCATCAGTATGACATTGCAGGACGCACCTCAGATCTTCAGGTCTGAAAGATATTTGTGGCACACTCTGGATGGCTTGCTCTGTCCCAATGGTCAAACTTCCCATGAGGTGACCGTATGACTTTCGGGCCCTATTGGAGTCCCTATCAGTGGGTCCTTCAGTAATGATATGAATAACTTTCCGAGTGGGGATGTTATTCGGGGCAACTGAAGGGCCTTCGCCTACTGATCCTCCTTGTGAAGTGCCCTCCTGAGTAGGTATTTGCTGGCTCAGCAGGAGAGGAGCTTGAGGTCTTCCATTGTAGGGTCCCTCGTTGGAACATAGGTTGCCGCCTAGAGGGAGGGTGAATAGCCCTCTTTCGTCGTACGGTAGAATTCGTTCGTTGATTGTCTACAAATAAGATTAGAGCAAGCGGAAATATAAAAGACAATACAAAGGCAATGCTAACAAACCGATATAACGTGATTCACGGCCTTGTCGCTAATCCACGGACCGATTCGTTCCTGGTGAATCACGCCTTGAACTTTCCACTAGTCTCTCCTTTGCACCAAGCTAAGTGGAGGTAACCTTTCTTACACAAGAATCACTCCTCTTACAATATAATTGAAATAATCTCAAGGAAGAGGATTGAAAATGTTTGGACACTTGAGAAGATGTTTAGAGTAGAAGCATTAGGCTCCCCAAGTGTCCAAAGGCCCCATTTTATAGAGAAGACCTCATTCTTCCCGTTGGGCGCCTAGCAGTCAACTGATGGCCTGATCAGTCGACTGCTCCTTTAGCCGTTGCCCAATAATGGCTTCTTCCATGTTGGATTTCATCCAACAACTCCCACATCAATCGACTGATCATTCCATTAGTCGACTGATCGTCCCATCAGTCAACTGATGGAGCTACCAGTCGAGTGCCGGAAGCGAGCACTCAACTGATTAACATTCTGTGCCCGAAACCCTTGCGACTAGTCGACTGATGCCACATCAATCGACTGGTGGTTTCGTCAGTCGATTGCCAATCCTTGGCGATCGATGTGACATGCATAAGACTCAACACCAATCGAGTCACGCCGATTTGATACCGACCGCCATGACATGGCAGTCGACTGATGTCGGGAAATCCCATCCGACACTTTGCCAAATGGCCAAGTTTCACCTGCGATCTACCCCGTCTCGAGTTACAATCGCTCACTCTCATTTCCTTGGAGTCCCTTGCCTTTGAAGTTGTCTTCATCCGGCCACGTCCCTCAGATGCGTCAAGCGCATGGCTTCGCAGTGCCATCCTTCATGTCTCGCTCTGAAGTCTACTTCCTCCGGCTTCACTCCAATGCTTCTCGTCTGGCGGTCCCTCGGATGCCCCAAGCGCATGGCTTCCGCAAAGCTATCCTTCACCGACTCAAGGACCGAGTCATGAGAGGTGAAACTCGCCAATGCTCCATGTACGAATTACTAAGTCCTGCAAGACTCCAACGCACACATCAAATCCAATATCAAACCTAACTTAAACCCTTTGCCACACACATCAAAACCATATCACTGGGTTGATTGCCCTAACAATCTCCCCCTTTTTTATGTGTGATAATCTGTTTAAGTTAGGTAAACAAATAACAATAACAACATAAGGCAAGAAAGCATGTAAGTAAAAATATGAGTATCAAACTCCCCATTAAACATGCAACTCCCCCTTAAGACATGCTAAATTTTCCCTTTTAGCATGATTAACTTAAACCTAATAATTCTCCCCCTTTGACATCATCAAAAATATTATCTAAATATCATAATCCAAGGCATCAAAGTCTAAGAGTCAAAAAACCATCAAAACAGCCTGAAAATACTAAAATCAAGTCAGTGAATACTACCAATGATCAATCGTACATCACGATCGGCAAAGAGTTTCAAATTCGACCATTTCTAATTTTCGAACCGAAATTCAGAAATGCACCAAAAATTCCAAAAAATTCAAAAAATTGTAAAATTTTGAAAACATATTTATTTTAAAGTCCTTTATTAGTGAAAAATGAGTTTTCATGAAAATTACTTATATTTTCAATGATTTTCCAAAAATCCAAAAGTTTCAAAAAATAACTAGTATTTGATCAAGTTTGTATCAATTTTAACACCTAGTTTTGCTTTAGCTTGTTTCAAAGCATGAAGACACAGATTTTAAAGTAAGGAATGGTTTTGAAAACATATGAAATATCCAACCATGATTTTTGGGCAATATGTCTATGAATTAAACATAAGTCTTCCCCATGATTGGTCTATTATTACTATTTTGATACTTTAAATGATCATCTAAATGTCATAGGCATTAGTGGACCATTAGTATCATCCTAATATCTCACCCATGCTAAGTTTTCAATCAAAGTTAGCCTTATAGTGGGATGTGAGATGTTCCTAAAGGTATTTATATACTTAACTAAAATTTCATGCATTTCTACCCATGGCTAAGTATCACCCCAAAAACCCAAACATGAACATGCATCAAGAGTTATCAATCATGATTATAAATCATCAATCATTGCATATCATGATTATAAATTATAAAATTGAGCATGAAACATGATTTAACCATTTAATTTATGGGTTATGCATTATCATCGCCCAATACTATTTCAAAAATTAAGTCTCACACCATCCTAAGTCAACCAAATAATATGATATAAGTTAAGTCCACTATGGTTGACTAACCTAGGGTTTTTCTAACCCTTAAGGATGGATTTAGGAACCCAATACAAGTTTTTTCTTATGGGGTTCACTAAATATTCTTTAGGGATCCATTTTCTAGCAATTGTTTTGTTTTTGGCTTGACCCCTAGTAATTAAACAATGATAGGTCTTTTCATTTTTATTTTCTTTATAACCTAAGCCTTTTCTATTGAAGCTTGCCCTTTGGCTCCCTATGATCATGTTCAATGTGTTGGAGCCTATAGTGAATTTTTCTAGGGCCTTGGTTAAATGGTCTACCTTTTTCCTTAAGACCCTATTTTCCTCCATACATGCATCACTAACATTAAAAGGCATGTAATTATCATGTGAGCATGCATCATGGATACTAGAAGAAACATTATCATTAATATTTAAACATGATTTTTCTTGCTTTTCTTCTATGGCCTTAATTTCATTTTTCATGCTTTTGTTTTCCCTTTTAGCCCTAAATAATTCTTTAGTTAAGCTAGATATCATGGACATAATTTTATTGGGAGGGAGATTTGTTACCTCACTTACCAAATCCCCTTCCGATGATGAGGATGAAGATGTGGACGCTCCCCTTTCACTTGAGCTCTCCTCCTCGCTAGTGCTTCTTTCTTCTTCCTCGGAGGAGGTAGAGTCCAAATCATCTATCCCCATAAGAGAAAGATTTGTAAAGTCTTCTTCTTCGGATGATGAGGATGAAGGATCATCCCATGTGGCCTTGTGTGCCTTAGCCTTCCCCTTTTCATTGGCCTTCTTTTCATCCTCCTTCTTCTTTCTCCACTTCTTCCTTTCTTCTTTCTTCCTCCTCTCTTCTTTGCTCTTGTTCAAGAGGGGACAATCATTCCTTACGTGTCCCTCTCCTTGGCAATTGTAGCATATGATTTTTCGCCTCGGCCTTCTCCTCTTATCATTTGATTTGTTAAATTTAAAACTTTTTAAAGCACGTCTTACCTTCCTTACCATGTAAGCTTCTTCCGTGCTATCCATGGAGGAGGAGGAGGAGGAGTCTTCATCGGATGAAGAAGGTGGCGTCTCCTTCTTCTTCTTCCCCTTGTTGGCCATTAGTGTCACTCCCTTGATGGCTTGATGCTTGGTTCTTCAATTACTCCTTCAAGCCTTGTTTCATGTAGCTCCATGGTGGAGAAGAATTCTTCTAGGGTGCTCACTTCTAAATTCTTCGAAATATAGAAGGAGTCCACCATGGAGCTCCACTTTGAGGAGCGAGAAAAGGCATCTATAGCCTTCATGACCATATCCCGATTTGATAGCTTCTCACCTACACTTGACAAACCGGTTATAATTTCCTTAAAGTGAGAATGTAAAGAAAGTACCTTTTCTGCCTTTTCTAGTTTAATGTTGTTGAGTTGGGAGCGGAGAAGGTCCCTTCTTGCAAGCTTTACCTCGGAAGTGCCTTCATGAAGTTCTATTAATTTTTCCCACATTTCCTTGGTGCTTGCACACTCTCCAATTCAGTTAATCTCTTGTTGGGGGAGCGCATTGAAGAGGTGGTGCTTGGCCTTTCAGTTTGCAAGGTGCTCTTCCCTTTGCTTCTTGGTCCACCTTGACTTCTCTAGTACCCTCCCCTCTTCATCCCTAGGCATCTCGAAACAGTTCTCCATTATAAGCATAATATCAAAGTCGGTCTCGAAAAATACCTCCATACTCTTCTTCCACCAAGAGAATTCTCTTTCAAACTTCGATGGGTGAATGTTTGAGCTGACCATCGTAGTTGTTGTGCTTGTTGTGGCGGTTAGTACGGTGACAAGCGACTTGGCTCTGATACCACTTGTTGGAACGTAGGTGGCCGGCTAGAGGGGGGTGAATAGCCCTCTTTCATCGTACAGTGGAATTCGTTCGTCGATTGTCTACAAATAAGATTAGCGCAAGCGGAAATATAAAAGACAATACAAAGGCAATGCTAATAAACCGATATAACGTGGTTCACGACTTTGCCGCCAATCCACGGACCGATTCGTTCCAGTTGAATCACACCTTGAATTTCCACTAGTCTCTCCTTTGCACCAAGCTAGGTGGAGGTAACCTTTCTTACACAAGAATCACTCCTCTTACAATATAATTGAAATAAGCTCAAGGAAGAGGATTGAAAATGTTTGGACACTTGAGAAGATGTTTAGAGTAGAAGCATTAGGCTCCCCAAGTATCCATAGGCCCCATTTTATAGAGAAGACCTCATTCTTCTCGTTGGGCGCCTGATAGTCGATTGATGCCCCGATCAGTTGACTGCTCCTATAGCCATTGCCCAATAATGGCTTCTTCCACGTTGGGTTTAATCCAACGGCTCCCACATCATTCGACTGATCGTCCCATCAGTCGACTGATGGAGCTACCAGTCGAGTGCCGGAAGTGAGCACTCGACTGATCAATATTCTGTGCCTGAAACCCTTGCGACCAGTCGACTGATGCCATCATCAGTCTGTAGGGGATCGATCGGTGGTTATGTGGCCAGCTAGAGGGAGGTGAATAGCCCTCAATCGTTCGATGGTGGAATTTGTTGGTTCTCGTTGCGTTGCTTTCCTATGATTGTCGTTAGCGCAGAAGAAACAATAGAAACAATAATAATACTAACAACAAATAAGCATACGCAAACACACACGATATACGTGGTTTGGAACCGAATGGTTC
The DNA here is from genome assembly GCA_025175895.1 of Wurfbainia villosa. Lineage (NCBI taxonomy): Eukaryota > Viridiplantae > Streptophyta > Magnoliopsida > Zingiberales > Zingiberaceae > Wurfbainia > Wurfbainia villosa. Next base: position 119,163,182 of record CM045989.1, on the reverse strand, counting down.
CTACTCCACGAGCGAGCTCACCGAGCTCTAGTTATGCCCACGACACTAACTAAACTCCTTCTCGACTACACGTCGGAGGTGGAGAAACCTCGTACAAGCTATTACAATAGTAATACTACAAGAAATACAAGTAAAGAACGTTTTACAAATCTTTGCTTTGAATCCTTTCTTGTTGCTTTCTTTGGATGGCTCTTGAAAAACTGGAATGCAGCAACATTTCCCCTCCAATCGCTTCCTTAAAGTCTTGGCAAAATCCTCCCACTTGAGATCCATTTATAACCTGCATCAAGCTATTTTCGCACCCAGCAGTCGACTGCCAAAAGACACTAGTCGACTGCCCCTATAGTCGTTGTCTCACAACGGCCAGATCCACATTGGATAAGTTCCAACGGATCACCTACCAGTCAACTGCCAGCCCATTGCAGTCGACAGGTGACCTAGTAGTCGACTGCCCAGTCAGCTACGAAGCATTCTGTGCTCACGACATTCCCATCAGTCGACTACCATCCCTCGGCAGTCGACTGTTGTCGACATCAGTCGACTGCCAAGCACAAAACCCACGGTCTTATACTAGTCGAACCCTAGTCGACTTGGATCAGTCGACTGGCACCTATGCCAGTCGACTGCTGTCGGGCAAAACCTCAAACACCATGTTGTTTGAGCATCCGACCATCGGGTAAACCCTCAAACATCAAGTTTGAGTCTCCAACACTCAGTCTTAGCCACTTGGCCAAGTCCACCTTATCCCTCATGGAGTTCCCCACCGAAGCTCTCTTCCCTCGGCCTACGTCCCTCGGATGCGCCAAGTGCACGGCTTCGCAACGCCATCCGTCGCATCTCATGCCCTCAAAGTATGCTTCCCTCAGGCCTCACTCCATTCTGTTGGTGCAGTGGGCACCAAAGTCGAACCGATATTTTGATTATGGCAAAAGGCTCAATAGTTAAGAGTATATTTGTTATCTTACGAGCTCAATTAAGTGTGCAGAAATGCTAAAGTTGAGCGGAAGGTCTGCGACACCCGGTGGGAACCGAGGTGGTCGGGCAACGCCAGAGGGATTTCGGAGGAAGCCGAGGTACTCGGGTGAAGACCGGAAGCGAGGCTACAAGGTAAGCTCGTGTGAAAGCGAAGCAAGGACGTTAAGCGTAGATCCGACCCAATACCTCCAATGGAAGGTCTAGGTCGACCCAAAATTAGGTGATGTGGCATCAAGGTGGACATCCAAACCATCATCAAGTTGGACGCCCAAAATGAGGTGAGTTGGCACAAGATGGTTGGCAAACCACCATCAAGCTTGGACGCCCAAAATGAGGAGAGTTGGCACAAGATGGTTGGCTCCCATGATGTGGCACAAGTTGGATGGTTCCAACAAGTTGGCGTGAAGGCCTCCTTGAGGTGGCACAAGGTGGTTGGATGAGCACCTGACTTGGGGGATAAGAACCTCACCTTGGACACTACCTATGTCTAAATTCATAGATCAATATCCATAAATAGACATGTTCACGCCAAGCAAAATGATAAGAAATCAAGAGCTCTCAACACGCCGTCGTAACGCCGCTACTACTACTCACATTTGCTACGACGAAGTGCCGCCGACAACGAAAGCTACATCTTCTACTTATAAGAGTTGTCGGTATATTTATTTAAGTTCTACTTCTTTAAATTGTCTTTGTGCTTTAATCGTAACAAGGAAAGGGGGAGTGTCCCTTTGCCTTGATTTCTTTTGTGATCGTTGCTACTTCCAACGAGGAGGAGTGGTTTTAGTGAATTGCCCTCCGTACGTGATCAAGGATCACTAGGGCCGTGGATTAGCAATCGAAAGATTGTGAACCACGTAAAAATATCTTGTCTACTTTATATTTCCGCTGTGCACTCTCTACTTGCTTTTTACTTATTGCAAAAGTTTTTTTTTAACGACACCGTATCGCTATTCACCCCCCCCCTCTAGCGACACTTTCGATCCAACAATTGGTATCAGAGCCGGGGGCGCTAAGATTCGGTGAAACCACCAATCTAGCTTTGTTTTTATTTTTTTCACAGATTTTTTATTTATTTATTTCTGTTTTCGTATAATTATTTCACTTGCTTATCTTCTCCTACATATAGAATTGCATTAGAGGCTTTAGGATCCGGATAAGGTTGTCCTTCGGGTTAGATCCCGAGTAAGGTTGTCCTCCGGAACTTCAACGACATTCGCATTTGATTGTTTATTTCTTTTTGCAAGTTACATTTTATATATATTTTTTTTACTTCCTGCACTACTAATCCAAGACGAAAGTCTTGGAATATTCTTTTCGTGTGTGTTTTGCAAGATTCTTTTCGTCGTTCTTCTTCTTGTTTTTAAATGGCCCATCTCGAAGGGTTTAGCACCGCCCCCCGTTTTACAACGGTAATGACTTTCGTTATTGGAAGGGTCGGATGGAATGCTTTCTTAAAACCCAAATCGAGATGTGGATCGTAATCCAAACCGGTTTCACACTTCCTATTAATGAAGATGGTGAATCTTTGGGTTACGATCAATGGTCAAATTCCATGAAAAACAAGTAGAAGCCGATGCCAAGGCAACTCAAATCTTGCAATGTGGGTTGTCCAAGGAAGAGCTCAACCGCGCGGCCCCTTCATTAGTGCAAAGGACTTATGGACCAAGCTAGTGGAACTACACGAAGGCACCGACGACACGAAGGTATGTAAAAGAGATTTACTTTTAAATAAATTGTATAACTTGAAAATGCAGGAAAACGAGACCGCAACTCAACTACATGCTCAGATCCAAGACATCACAACCAACTCCATGCCATTGGACAAAAGGTCGAGAATCGCGACCTTATCGTGTATTCTCTTAACTCGCTTCCTAGGACCACCTTGTGGGCATCCATGGTCGATGCCTACAAGGTCTCCAAGGACCTTTCTAAAATTAGGTTAGACGAATTGTTTTGAACTTGAATTACATGAGCAAACTAACGTGGTCGGGCCGAGAAGAGTATTGCGTTAGTTGCGAGGTTCCAAGAAGAAGAAGCCCGCAAGCAAGCCACCCCAAGGAAGAAGACGAGTCCGAATCGGAAGTAGACTCGAATAGAATCCGAACTAGTCAATCTAGTTCGAAGATGATCAAGAGACGAAACGACCAACAACTCAAGGTAAGCCTAAACCTAATTCAAATACTTCTAATTTTAGATGCTATGAGTGCAACAGTTCGGCCACATCAAGTCCGAGTGCCCAAAGCTAAAGAATAACGATCAAAGACCAAGAAAGCGCTAAACGCTACTTGGGAGGAGTTGTCGGAGGAAGAAGACGATATCCAAGCTCTAATGGCCAAGCCGACGAGCACGACTCGAAATCAAGAAGAGTCCGAGTCCGAATCCGATGATGAGCTTCCATTCAAGACAAGCCACGGATCCGTATCCGGTTCAAAAGAATCATTAAGGGTAAGTCGGTCGTTACTTAATACTTTGTATGGTGCAATTAAATTTTTAAATAAGAAACTAGCTAAGTCCGAGTCCAAGGTCGAGACCCTAATTGAGGAGGTTAACCTCCTCAAACATGAGGTCTCCCTAACCTCTTCGACTACTTGTATTCAAGAGGAGGACTCAACTCAAGTTGAAAAGCTTGAAGTTGAGAACTCGCTTTTGAAAACACAAGTCGAAGACCTTAGGAACACGTTGGAAAGGTTCACTTTGGGATCCAAGGGACTTGACCTCTTACTTGGATCACAAAGGGCCGTGTACAACAAGGCCGGACTCGGGTTTAACTCAAATACAACCAATAAGTCATATATGTCTATAGTAAACCAACATAAGAAAAATGTCCAAGCATGGGTCCCTAAGATCACTTTGATTTCAACTTTAGGATCTAACATGTATTGGGTTCCCAATGACCAAATTCACTATGTGAATAGACCCACTCGATTCAATGGTCCAGGGGGAGCCAATACAAAATGTATTTTTGTTAAGTCTTAGAAATTGCATGCTTAGTTTTTCCTTTATTTTTAGAATGGTTAGATAGGACTCATAATCAACTAAAATCCTATTTAAAAGATTGAGCCTCGGGAGCCTCTTTTCAAAATAACTAGTTAGACCAAGATGTAGTCTCAAGTAAGTCGAGTTATCAATTTCTTGAAATTAGCTTTGTCTAAGGAAGTGGTCGTTGTTCCGATCAAAGAAGGCCTCTGTGCTCGCCACGACCGAAGCTAATCTCTTGAAAAGATTACTTGATGAGCTTAGACTAAATCCGAATCTAACCTAATGTTGGTTAATTTAAATTCATTAAAATTAATCAAGTAAAATTGAAAGTCATCTCACAATAACACATAGGAATAACATGTTTTGATCATGTAGATATTGGTGAGATGATTTAGGTTTAAAACTTACAAACAACCCTTTAGTAATTCCAATATCCGATCCAACTACCTTATATGTAGGATCAATGGATGTTGGATGCTGGTTGCTCGACACATGACCGGGATCAACTCAGATTTTCGGGTTACGATTCAAACGACAAGGATCGGTAGCCTTCGAATAACGGCAAGCTCAAAATCATCGGATCGTGATATTGAGCTCAACTCTAACTTTACAATTCAAAATGTCTTATTAGTAGAAAACTTTCAATATAATTTACTTAGTGTAAGCCAATTGTGTGATAACAATTATAAGGTCATATTTCTAGAAAATGAATGCGTAATCAAGATAAATGCAACATCTAAAATAATACTTAAAGGAACTAGGAATAGCAACATCTACACAATAAATTTACCCAACTCCTCAACCAAGTGTCTTATGACACAAAGAAGAGGAATCTTGGTTATGGCAATCAAGACTCGGACACTGCACAAGACTCGGCCCACAAGATGAGTCGAGTGGCTTGTTATAGGTTTGCCTAAACTAAACAACTTGGATAATAAAATATGTAATGCTTGTCAACAAGGTAAACAATCTAGGACACAACATCAATTAACTAATCAAGAACGAACCAAAAGTGTTCTTGAGCTCCTACACATGGATCTATTTGATTCACATGGAGCTAAGTCACTCAATGGTAGTCAATTTTGCTTAGTCATAATTGGCGACTATTCTAGATTTACTTGGGTTAGGTTTATCAAACATAAAAATGATACTCTAGACCAACTAATCAATCTTTGTAGGTTAATCGAAAATCAAAAGAACCTTAAGATTAAAAGACTTAGAAGCGATCATGGTGGTGAATTCGAAACCACAGTTTCTGATTTCAGAACCTAAACGGATACCACCATGAGTTTTCATGTCCTAGAACCCCACAACAAAATGGGTTAGTCGAACGGAAAAATAGAACCCTACAAGAAGCCGCTAGGACAATGTTAAAGTATAACCTACCTGATAGATTTTGTAGAGGCCGTTAGTACGGCTTGCTATGTCCAAAATAGGATCCTTATGGTAAAGAGGCACCAAAAGTCCTCGTGACGAGATTTATCATGATAAAATACAACATCAAATACTTTAGGTATTTGGATGCAAGGTACATATCTTAAACACTAAGGATTACCTAGGAAATTCAAATCCAAAACCTCATCGAACCTTTCTAGGATACTCAACCACCAGAGAGCTTATAGGTATACAATCACGACACTCTTAGAGTCAAGAAACCATTAATATAGTTTTCGACGAAGGACACGAACCCGCTCAATCCTTAACAAAACCAACTAGCAAATCAACTTATAGCAAACCCGACGATCTTGAACTTGAATCTCGCCTAACCCAAGTCATCCTATCGACCAAGTGATAGATGACCCTAACCCAAGTCATCCTATCAATCAAGTTATAGGTGATCCAAATTTAGGGTTCGAACTAGAGCTTCATACACAAACATTAGTCAAATCTCGTTAATTTCCAAAATCGAACCCAAAACTATTGAACAAGCACTTCTTGATCCCGATCGGATTATTGCTATGCAAGAAGAGCTAGCTCAATTCACTAGAAATGAAGTCCGGGAATTAGTACCACCACCTAAAGAAAATCAATTATTGGAACAAGGTGGGTATTTCAAATAAACTTGATGATAAAGGTGAAGTAGTTAGAAATAAAGCTAGGTTAGTCGCAAAAGGGTTTAGTCAAGTCGAAGGTTTAGATTACGATGAGACCTACGCCCCGTAGCAAGACTAGAGTCCATCCGAATGTTGTTAGCATATCTGCACATCGAGGTTTTAAATTGTTTCAAATGGATGTCAAGTCAGCATTTTTGAATGGATACATTAAGGAAGAAGTTTACGCCAATCAACCTCCGGATTCGAAAATCTAGATAAACTCGACCATGTCCTTAGACTTAAGAAAGCCCTATATGGACTCAAACAAGCCCCAAGAGCTTGGTACGAAAAGGCTTTCGATCTATCGTCAGTCCAAAGGATTCAACCAAGGGGTAGTCGACCCAACCTTATTCGTAAAAACCTTATGAAAAGAAATCTTTATAGCCCAAATCTATGTAGATGATATAATTTTTGGAACTACCAACTCGATCCTGCTAAACGAATTCATCTCACTTATGGAAAGTGAATTTGAAATGAATTTAGTAGGAGAGTTAAGTTTCTTCTTAGGTTTACAAATTAAACAAACTAAAGATGGAATATATTTACATCAACAAAAATATACTAAGGACTTAATAAATCGATTTGGAATGCAAGATGCTAAAATAATCAATACACCTATGGCAACTAATGTTAATATAAACGAAGATGTAGAAGGAAAACCCGTTGACATAAAATACTATAGGAGCGCAATAGGAAGTCTCCTATACTTAACCGCGAGCCGACCCGACATTTTATTCGCGGTAAGTATGTGCGCAAGGTTACAAACCTGTGCCAAGGAGTCTCACCTAACCCTAGTCAAGCGTATCCTTAGATATCTAAAGGGCACGCTAAACGTAGGTATTTGGTACCCTAGATCTACCGAGTTTAATCTAATCGGCTACTCCGACTCCGACTATGCCGGTAGTAAACTCGATAGAAAGAGCACGAGTGGTTGTTGTCAAATCCTCGGCTCGAGTCTAGTGAGTTGGTGCAGTAGGAAGCAGCATTGCGTTGTAGATTCAGTGCATCGATATGAACCATGGAGTATAATTATTTAAAATTAATCAACTCCTTCAAGACTTATTGATCATTCTATATCAATCAAGTCCAACCGAAGTTGTACATTTTAGATGAACATATTTTCAAGCTTATTATTATTTTTAAAATATATATATATATATATATATATATATATATATATATATATATATATATATATATATATATATATATATATATATATATATATATTGGGAACTTGCTTGGACTTACAAACCCTAAAATATATTTACAAACTTTTTTGAGTTAAGGCAAAAGGGGGAGAAAGTCACAAAAGTAACCAAAATTAACCAAAATTAAAGGGGAAGAAAGTAAACAAAATTATTACCTTTTATATTAAGTAATTCCGATTACTTAAGCAACTATTAAGGGGGAGTAAAAATTATTTTTCAAGAACTCACCTTCGGTCAAGGGGGAGGTTACCTCAAAGGGGAGAACTTGAAACAATAATATTTCTCATTCATATTTAATCATTATGCTAGCTCATTCATATTTAATCTTTATGCTAGCTCATTCATGCTTAATCATTATGCTAGCTTAATTTTTCCTTAACTTTTGTGTCGGTTTGCCATGAATCAAAAAGGGGGAGATTGTTGGTGCAGTGGGCACCAAAGTCGAACCGATATTTTGATTATGGCAAAAGGCTCAATAGTTAAGAGTATATTTGTTATCTTACGAGCTCAATTAAGTGTGCAGAAATGCTAAAGTTGAGCGGAAGGTCTGCGACACCCGGTGGGAACCGAGGTGGTCGGGCAACGCCAGAGGGATTTCGGAGGAAGCCGAGGTACTCGGGTGAAGACCGGAAGCGAGGCTACAAGGTAAGCTCGTGTGAAAGCGAAGCAAGGACGTTAAGCGTAGATCCGACCCAATACCTCCAATGGAAGGTCTAGGTCGACCCAAAATTAGGTGATGTGGCATCAAGGTGGACATCCAAACCATCATCAAGTTGGACGCCCAAAATGAGGTGAGTTGGCACAAGATGGTTGGCAAACCACCATCAAGCTTGGACGCCCAAAATGAGGAGAGTTGGCACAAGATGGTTGGCTCCCATGATGTGGCACAAGTTGGATGGCTCCAACAAGTTGGCGTGAAGGCCTCCTTGAGGTGGCACAAGGTGGTTGGATGAGCACCTCATCCTTGAGTTGTGGCACAAGGTGGTTGGATGAAGCACCTCATCCTTGAGTTGGCGCAAAGGATGTGGATGAGCAAGACTTGGGGGATAAGAACCTCACCTTGGACACTACCTATGTCTAAATTCATAGATCAATATCCATAAATAGACATGTTCATGCCAAGCAAAAAAGATAAGAAATCAAGAGCTCTCAACACGCCGTCGTAACGCCGCTACTACTACTCACATTTGCTACGACGAAGTGCCGCCGACAACGAAAGCTACATCTTCTACTTATAAGAGTTGTCGGTATATTTATTTAAGTTCTACTTCTTTAAATTGTCTTTGTGCTTTAATCGTAACAAGGAAAGGGGGAGTGTCCCTTTGCCTTGATTTCTTTTTGTGATCGTTGCTCCTACTTCCAACGAGGAGGAGTGGTTTTAGTGAATTGCCCTCCGTACGTGATCAAGGATCACTAGGGCCGTGGATTAGCAATCGAAAGATTGTGAACCACGTAAAAATATCTTGTCTACTTTATATTTCCGCTGTGCACTCTCTACTTGCTTTTTACTTATTGCAAAAGTTTTTTTTTAACGACACCGTATCGCTATTCACCCCCCCCCCTCTAGCGACACTTTCGATCCAACACATTCGCTCCCCGTTCGACGGTCCCTCGGATGCACCAAGCGCACGGCTTCGCAATGCCATCCTTCACCGACTCAAGGACCCCGAGCCTAGTGAACTTGCCAAGTTTTCAAGACTTCCCACATGCACCAAGCGCACAGCTTCGCAATGCATTTCTCACCAAGCACCAAGCGCACGGCTTCGCAATGCTTTGGACTTTTCCATACCAAGCTCCATGCTTGGATTTTCCATGCCAACCCCATGTTGGACTTTCCCACACGAAGCTCCATGCTTGGATTTTTCATGTCAACTCCATGTTGGACTTTTCCATGACAATCTCATGTCATGAGTTTTGTCTATCATCAAAATACTATCAAGGTACTGCTCGAGTCAAACTCGAGTCAACCTGGGCCGATTGCACCAACAATCTCCCCCTTTTTGATGATTGACAAAACTACCATCTCAAGTCTACCAATTCTCCCATATTGGCAATTCTCACATCCCAAATGAGAATTCCAAACCTAATTGGTAACTTGGTAACTTCTCCCCCTTTTTTCCATTACATCAAAAAGGTCCTCCCCAAGGGTATGAATGTCTCATATCCCAATGAGATCTTACAATCTCTCCCTTGAAGGAACACCAAGCTCCATGCTAGTGATCCCATATCACTTAAGGAGAGGCAACCCAATTTTCCTCCCATGAGGAAATACATATCCATCCTTCCATGAGGGATACCTCCCCCTAGAGGCTTGCTCCCCCTTGACCATTGTACCAACAATGTCCTTGGAGAGTCCCTAAGCCAATAGGAACATTAACCATATCAAAATTAAGGCAAAGTTCAACAATGAACTCTCTTCCACATTAAAATTGATACTCTTCCTAAATCCATCTCCTAATCCATGTCCAATGGATTTTCACTCTTTCTAATGCTCTCCCAAGCATATCCTAGGGTTAGGAGCGGTTAGGAGACCTTAACCTAGCTGAACATGGGCCTAACCAACAATCGATTACACCATCACTGATCGCCTCCTCGGCAATGATCGATAATCGATTTGCAGCTTAACATTTCAAAAATGGATTTCTGAAATCCACAAGTAAATATACATAAGTTTAAAATTCTTGAAATTTGGTATGTATATTACTTATCATAAACACTATGGGTGAAAAATATTTGAAAATTATTTTACCCACTAAATTAGGAGATTGATACAAAGTTCAAAAGTTAAGAAAAACTTCAATAAAGAGCCCTCTTTGTATCATCTCATTCAATAGTGATAGCTATCAAAAGATAAGCTTCACTAAGGTTTTTTAAAATGTTTTTGAAACATTTAATTCTTTTTTCCTAAACATCTCACTTGTATCTAGATGTGTAAAACATATACAAGTCAAGTTTTTAGCGAGATGTGGGTTTTTGTTCTTTTAATGGTTTCATGCATATTTCTAGACAATATTATTTAATTCCCATCAAATCATGCCATAGTCCTTAATTTCATTTTAGTTATATGCATGATGATGATTATGGCATAAATATAATTTAACTAAGCATGTGCCAAAATCATGATGTCATGGCATGTGAATGACATTTTAGCATACATGACATGCAAAAATAATTCTAAACATGATCATGACATTTTTAGAGATAAAAATGAAGATGATGTCATGACATGGTAAGGCAAATAAATCATGATAAGTAAAATATACTAAGGTATGGAATACCTAAGTGTTAAATCTAAGTTGCCATTTCTAGGATTAATTCCATTTTTCCTTAAAGCCATTATCTCCCTAGTGTGCCAAAAAACCCAAAATGGCACACCAATACCTCTAAGACCTAAATGTGTCAATTTAATCATTTTTCAACATCTCAAAGCATATTGGCACATCCTAATGTGTCAACTCACCATGGCTAGGTTAACTACCAATCCACATAGGGTTGACACATCCTAACCCATCTGCGTGAATCGATCACGCTCCTAGGAACCCAATACCTATTGGAGCTCTTTGGGTTAACAAGGTATTCCCTAGGGATAACTTCCCTAGATACCTTTCTAATGACCCTTTTAGGCTTTGAAGCCTTAGTCAAATGGGTCTTTCCTAGGTCAACTCTAGAGGTGACTCCTCCTTTGACCTTCCTAGTGGCTACATTTGATTTCTTTGAGGTCTTAGCCACTAAGCAAACACCATGGCTAGTCTTAGGGATAACTTCCCTATTAGCCTTAGTTTTCCTAGACCTAGAAATAGTTTCATAATCAAATGGAACATTATGATAGGACATAGGTTTGTGACCCAAACCTTTCTTGCCCTTAGACCATTCTTGTTTCCTAGGCCTTGACTTTTGTACATTAGACCCCATAACCGAATTTGTGATTATTGCTAGGGTCTTCTTAAGTTTTTCTAGCCTTGACCTCAAGGCTTATTTCTCTAGCTCTAATTTTCCCAATTTTGAATTTTCATTTATCTTTTGGGAAATGTTCTTCTTCTTAGGCATGTGCCTAGATTTCTTGGGATTAACACCCAAATTTTCTTCAATTCTCCTAATTGATTCCCTAGACAAAATAGTTCTAGTGTTATTGGTCCTAGGTTTATCCTTAGATGAATTAACATGCCTTCCACCTAAACAATAAACTTTATTATTTCTACTAGCATGCTTTTCATTTATAATTTTAAGAGAACTAAAATAATTTTTAGCATGCTTTTTAACTTTAGAAATTGAAGGTGCATTATTTAAATATACCTTAGGGTTAACTTTGGGAGCTCCCCCTACATGAGATACACCTTCTTGCCCTTTCTTCCTCCCCCTAATGCATTGGCTTCGGTAGTGTCTCTTTTGATTGCATTTAAAGCACACAATGTGCTCTTTGCTTCTAGTTGTGGGGACTCTAGCATTCTTTGACTTTTGGTTGACTTTTGGTGCCGATGTCTTTTCCTTAGCCAATTTTGAGCATTTACTCTTGTAATGCCCTTTCTCCCTACACTCAAAGCATATTATGTGATTTTTATTTAAAATTATAATACTTGAGTTACCTAGGGAGGTGGTGGAGGCCTCTTCACTTCTTCCGGAGGTAGAAGCTTCATTTTGATCTTGCTCCGGAATGGAAATCCTTTCCTCCCCCTCAATGCTAGAGGTGGAGGTCTCCACCAAATCATCAACATCTTCAAATGTGATGGGTGCTTCTTCCTCGGCATTCTCCTCTACTTGTGCCGATTAGGAATTTTCTTAGAATTTCATTACTTTATCCCATAATTCCTTTGCATCCCTAAAATTACCCAACCTAGACCAAATATTGTTAGGAATCAAATCACTAAGTAATTCGATTACCTTGAGATTTGTCTCGAAGTCCTTGATTTGGTCTTGGGTCCACCTTGACTTCTTAATTTGTCTATTTCTTTCATCCCTAGGCAATTCGAAACCATTTTCTAAGATTAGTATAAAATAAAAATCGGTTTCTAGGTATACCTCCATTTTTCTTCTCCACCATAGGAAATCTCCTTCGAATTTTGGTGGTTGGAGGTTGTAGTCGGCCATCTTGTAGTGCTTGTGTCGACGGTTAGTCCTTGGCAAGCATCTTGGCTCTGATACCACTTGTAGGGGATCGATCGGTGTGTATGTGGCTAGCTAGAGGGGGGTGAATAGCCCTCAATCGTTCGATGGTGGAATTCGTTCGTTCTCATTGTGTTGCTTTCCTACGATTGTCATTAGCGCAGCGGAAACAATAGAAACAATAATAATACTAACAACAAATAAGCATACGCAAACAAACACGATATACGTGGTTCGGAACTGAATGATTCCTACTCCACGGGCGAGCTCACCGAGCTCTAGTTATGCATACGACACTAACTAAACTTCTTCTAGACTACACGTCGGAGGAGGAGAAACCTCGTACAAGCTATTACAACAGTAATACTACAAGAAATACAAAGACACAAGAAATACAAGTAAAGAACGCTTTACAACTCTTTGCTTTGAACCCTTTCTTGTTACTTGCTTTGGATGGCTCTTGAAGGACTGGAATGCAGCATCAATTCCCCTCCAATCGCTTCCTTAAAGTCTTGGCAAAATCCTCTCACTTGAGCTCCATTTATAACCTGCATCAAGCTATTTTCGCGCCCAGCAGTCGACTGCCAAAAGGTACCAGTCGACTACCCCTGTAGCCGTTATCTCACAACGACCAGATCCATGTTGGATAAGTTACAACGGATCACCTACCGATCGGCGATCCATGGCAATGATCGTGACCTAAGTAGTCAATCGCCTACGGCTACGAGCATTCTCTCTCACGACATTTCCATCGATCGCCATCCTCGCGATCAGCTGCCGACTATCGATCGCTACCCATGGAAGCACAAAACCCGCAGTCTTATACCAGTCGAACCCTAGTTGACTTGGATCAGTCGACTGGCACCTATGCCAGTCGACTGCTGTCGGGCAAAACCTCAAACACCAAGTTGTTTGAGAATCCGACAGTCGAGTAAACCCTTAAACATCAAGTTTGAGCCTTCGACACTCAATCTTAGCCACTTGGCTGTTAGGGCAATCTCTTGCCGTGATATGGTTTTGATGGTGTGGCAAAGGGTTGAAGTTAGGTTGGTATTGTTGATGTGATATGTGCGTTGAAGTCGTGCAGGACTTAGTAATTCGCACATGGAGCCGTGGCGAGTTTCACATCTCATGACTCGTGCCTTGAGTCGATGAAGGATAGCTTTGCGAAAGCCGTGCGCTTGGAGCATCCGAGGGACCGCCGGACGAGAAGCTTGGAGTGAAGCCGGAGGAAGTAGACTTCGAGGCAAGAGACGCGAAGGAGCATTGCAGAGCCGTGCGCCTGATGCTGCCGAGGGACGTGGCCGAGAACGAGAACTTCAAAGGCGAGGACTCAGAAATGAGAGTGAGCGATTGTAACCCGTGGAAGGGTAGTTTAGGTGAAACTTGGCCATTTGGCCAAGTGTCGGATGGTTTTTCGACACCACCGATGCCATGTCATGGCGATCATCGCTTCCGAGTCGATGGGTTGATCGGACCGTATAAGCCCGGTGTAGGGCTTGGCAGTCGACTGCCATGGAACTGGCGATCGATGTCGAGCAATGACCGCTGTGGAAGGCAATGATCGATGGAACTGCAGACGGGCACGTAATGGAGTCGACTCGATCGAGCACTCGGATCGAGCATCGATCGATCGATGGTCCCATCACGATCGATGCTACCGTTGGATGGAATCCAACGTGTAAAGCAGCCGTTATTGGGCAACGGCTACGAGATCAGTCGACTGATCGAGGGCATCAGTCGACTGATCCTGTGTCAACGGGAAGAAACCCTCTTCCTCTATAAAAAGGAAGGGGGTAAGGGTTTGGGAGCTTAATGCTTATGCTCTAATACTCTCCCAAAGATCCCTAAAGCTTTCCATCCTCTTACTCAAGCTTATTTCCATTCTATTTGTAAGAGGAGTGTTTGTAAAGGTTACCTCCACCTAGCTTGGTGCAAAGGAGAGACCAATAGTGATTGGGTTTCGGAGTGATTCACCGTGGACGAATCGGACCGTGGATTAGCGGCGTAGCCGTGAACCACGTTATATCTCCGTGTTTGTATTGTCTTTGTTTTACCTCTATTTGCTTGTCTTAGTTTATTGCTTCCGCTTGCGCTAACGTTTTCGTAGACGAGCAAAATACGACATCCAACGAACAAGGGCTATTCACCCCCCTCTAGCCGGACAACCGATCCTCCCAACAAGTGGTATCAGAGCCAAGTCGTTTGTCAAGGACTAACCGCCACGACAAACACTTCATTAAAAGATGGCCGGCTCCAACATCTACCCGCCGGTTGACGGCCGAATTAAGCAGTGGAAGAAGCGAATGGAGGTATTCTTCGAGACCGATTTTGATGTTATGCTTATAATGGAAAATGGTTTCGAGTTGCCTAGGGATGAAAGGGGTGAACCAATAGAGAAGACAAGGTGGACTAAGAAGCAAGAGAGGAACACATTGCAAATTCATAGGGCTAAGCATCATCTCTCAACGCATTTCCCAACAAGAGATAAACCGAATTGGGGAGTGCTCTAGTGCCAAGGAGATGTGGAGAAGCTAGTAGAGCTTCATGAAGGTACCTCGGAGGCAAAGCTAGCAAGAAGAGACCTCCTCCGCTCCCAACTATCAAACATCAAATTAGAAAAGGGAGAAAAGGTAACTTCATTGCATTCTAGGTTTAAAGAGATTTTGCTTGGACTAACAAGTGTAGGAGAGAAGTTATCCAACCGGGATATGGTAATGAAGGCCATAGACGCCTTTCCCGGTCCTCAAGATGGAGCTCCATGGTGGATTCATTCATCTCCAAGAACTTGGAAGTAAGTACCTTGGAGGAGTTCTTCTCAACAATGGAGCTCCATGAAACAAGACTTGAAGGAATACAAGAAGAACCAAGAATTCAACCTTCAAGAGGAGTGGCCTTGATGGCCAACAAAGGGAAAAAGAAGATGGAAATCCCTTCCTCCTCATCCGATGAAGCATCTTCCTCCTCCTCCATGGATAGCACCGAAGAGGCATATATGGTAAGGAGGGTAAGACGTGCTTTAAAGGGTTTTCATTTTAACAAATCAAATGATAGGAGTAGAAGACCAAGGGGGAAGGTGATATGCTACAATTGCCAAGGAGAAGGGCACATAAGGGATAATTGTCCCCTCCTAAACAAGAGCAAGGAAGAGAAGAAAAATAAAGAAGAGAAGAGGAAGAAGGGAGCAAGAGAAAGGAAGAAGAAAAGAAGGCAAAAGGAAAAGGGAAGGCCATGGCTCTCAAAGCAAAGACATGGGATGACCTTGCCTCATCATCATCATCGGAAGAAGAGAACGATTTGTTGCCAACCTAGCACTAATGGCTCTTCATGACTCGGATTGCTCCTCCTCCTCAAATGAAGATTCAAGCACAAGTGGGGAGAGCTCAAATGAAGGGGAGGCTTCCACATCCTCATCATCCGAAGAAGAAGAAGAGGATATGGAAACAATGGTAACGAATGCCTCTCCTAAGAAAATAGTTTCCATAATTTCTAGTTTAACTAAGGACTTATTTGGAATGAAAAAGAAAAATAAAAGCATGCTTAATCAAATTAAGGAATTAGAGCAAAATTAGAAAAAGCATGCTTAAGTGAAAATATTTCTTCTTGCCATGATGATGCATGCTCACATGATGAATATATGCCATTAGATGTTAGTGATGCATGTATAAATGAAAATAGGGCTTTAAGGGAAAAGGTAGATTATTTAACCAAAGCCCTAGAGAAATTCACAATAGGCTCCAATACCCTTAACATGATAATTGGGAGCCAAAGGGCAAGTTTTAACAAGAAGGGCCTAGGATATAAAGAGAAGAAAAATGAGAAGGCCTATAAATGCCTAATTGCTAGGGGACAAGACAAAAACAAAGTAATAGCTAAGAAATGGATCCCCAAGGAATTTCTAGTGAATCCCATAGGCAAAAATCTATTTTGGGTTCCAAAATCCATCCTTAAGGGTTAGAAAACCCCTAGGGTAGTCAACCATATGAACTTGACCTATATCATATTTTTGGTTGACTTAGGATGACGGGACAACATTTTTTAGATAGTGTTGGGTGATGATAACGTACCCATAAATAGGTAATAATGCTTAAATCATGATGATTGTTGTAATTCCTATGTATGTTTTAAATCATGATTTATAATTTTGAAATTTGGCACGTTATCACTAGAAATAGGTTTAAATCATGCTTTAGGTGATAATTTGCTTATTATCATCATATAATACCTAATGCATGACTATTAGTTGATGGATACATGTGTTTCATGATCATAATGTAGAGTTCATTCATATATGTCATTATGATCATGTAGGATGTTAGGTTGATACTTAACCATGATAGAATTGCATGAATATATGAGTTAAGTATATATAAATACCCCCTAGGATGCATCTCACACTCACTATAGGCTAACTTGATTGCAAACTTAGCATGGGTGAGATATTAGGATGATACAAATGTCCACTAATGCCTATGGCATTTAGATGGTCATTTAAAGTATCAAAATAGCAATAATAGACCAATCATGGGGAAGGCTTATGTTTAATTCATAGACATATTGCCCAAAGATCATGGTTGGATATTTCATATGTTTTCAAAACAATTTCTTACCTTAAAATACATGTATTCATGTTTTGAAACAATTGGATGCAAAACTAGGTAGCTAACTTGATACTAGAATGATCAAAAACCTAGTAGTTTTTAGAACTTTTGGATTTTTGGCAAAAACAAGAAAATATAATGAGTTTTCATGAAAAACTATTTTTCCTTGATAGATATACTTAATAGAAATATGTTCCCAAATTTCATGTTTTTCAAATTTTCTGAATTTTTATGTATTTACGAAACTTCGGCGGAAAAATCGAAATCCAGAAAATCATGTGCCTGGTATCTGAACGATCATTGATGGCTGCATTCAGACCGATATGGCTGAATTCCAATTTTTTATCAACTTGTGGTGTTTTCTTTCTATTAGACTTGATGTCATATGTTTATAACTTAGTATTCATATTTTTTATGGTGTCAAAGGGGGAGAAATGAATATGTTTAAGTTATTTATGATAGGGGGAGAGATTAAGGGGGAGTTTCATGGATTAAGGGGGAGTTGCATGTTGCTATCAAATGTTTATGTTTACATGCTTTCTTTCCTTAAAAATTTTTATCAAATGTTTTTACCTAACTTAAACGGATTGCCACACATCAAAAAGGGGGAGATTGTTAGGGCAATCTCTTGCCGTGATATGGTTTTGATGGTGTGGCAAAGGGTTGAAGTTAGGTTGGTATTGTTGATGTGATATGTGCGTTGAAGTCGTGCAGGACTTAGTAATTCGCACATGGAGCCGTGGCGAGTTTCACATCTCATGACTCGTGCCTTGAGTCGGTGAAGGATAGCTGGGGCCGCGGCGCTTGGAGCATCCGAGGGACCACGGACGAGAAGCTTGGAGTGAAGCCGGAGGAAGTAGACTTGAGGCAAGAG
The DNA here is from genome assembly GCA_025175895.1 of Wurfbainia villosa. Classification (NCBI taxonomy): domain Eukaryota; kingdom Viridiplantae; phylum Streptophyta; class Magnoliopsida; order Zingiberales; family Zingiberaceae; genus Wurfbainia; species Wurfbainia villosa. The sequence continues at coordinate 119,145,346 of CM045989.1, read as the reverse complement.
ACGCGAAGGAGCATTGCAGAGCCGTCGCGATGCCGCCAGAGGACATGGCCGAACGAAGAGAACTTCAAAGGCGAGGGACTCGAGAAATGAGTGAGCGATTGTAACCGAGGAAGGGTAGCTCTTAGGTTGGTATAAGACCGGTTTAGGGCTTGGCGTCATTGCCATGGGGCAGCGATCGGTGATGTCGACAGACCGATCATTGCCCGGGAAAGCGATCGATCGATGGAACCGTGAGGCCGCGAGAATGGAGTCGACTCGACCGAGCACTTGGTCGATCGAGCATCGGTCGATCGATGTCCCATCGATCGGTGATGCCAATACCGCTGGATGGAATCCAGCGTGGAAAGCGGCCGTTATTGGGCAGCGGCTACGAGATCGATCGGTGATCGAGGCATCGATCGGCGATCCTGTGTCAACGGGAAGAAACCCTCTTCCTCTATAAAAAGGAAGGGGGTAAGGGTTTGGGAGCTTAATGCTTATGCTCTAATACTCTCCCAAAGATCCCTAAAGCTTTCCATCCTCTTACTCAAGCTTATTTCCATTCTATTTGTAAGAGGAGTGTTTGTAAAGGTTACCTCCACCTAGCTTGGTGCAAAGGAGAGACCAATAGTGATTGGGTTTCGGAGTGATTCACCGTGGACGAATCGGACCGTGGATTAGCGGCGTAGCCGTGAACCACGTTATATCTCCGTGTTTGTATTGTCTTTGTTTTACCTCTATTTGCTTGTCTTAGTTTATTGCTTCCGCTTGCGCTAACGTTTTCGTAGACGAGCAAAATACGACATCCAACGAACAAGGGCTATTCACCCCCCTCTAGCCGGACAACCGATCCTCCCAACATTGGCCAAGTCCACCTTATCCCTCATGGAGTTCCCCACCGAAGCTCTCTTCCCTCGGCCTACGTCCCTTGGATACGCAAAGCGCATGGCTTCGCAACGCCATCCTTCGCGTCTCATGCCCTCGAAGTATGCTTTCCTTGGGCCTCACTCCATTCGCTCCCCGTCCGGCGGTCCCTCGGATGCACCAAGCACATGGCTTCGCAATGTCATCCTTCACCGACTCAAGGACCCCGAGCCTAGTGAACTTGACAAGTTCTCAAGACTTCCCACATGCACCAAGCGCACGGCTTCGCAATGTTTTGGACTTTTCCACACCAAGCTCCATGCTTGGATTTTCCATGTCAACCCCATGTTGGACTTTTCCACACCAAGCTCCATGCTTGGATTTTCCATGCCAACTCCATATTGGACTTTTCCATGACAATCTTATGTCATGAGTTTTGTCTATCATCAAAATACTATCAAGGTACTGCTCGAGTCAAACTCGAGTCAACCTGGGCTGATTGTACCAACACAGTCGATTGGTGATTTCATCAGTCGACTGTCAATCCTTGACAGTCGACTGATGTGACACAAACTAGATTCGGACACCAGTCGTGTCATAGTTAACTTGGAGCAGTCAACTGATGTCGAGAAATCCCATCCGACACTTAGCCAAATGGCCAAGTTTCACCTACGATCTATCTCGTCCCGGGTTACAATTGCTCACTCTCATTCCCTTGGAGTTCCTCGCCTTTGAAGTTGTCTTCGTCCGACCATGTCCCTCAGATGCACCAAGTGCATGACTTCGCAGTGCCATCTTTCGCGTCTCGCCCTGAAGTCTACTTCCTCCAGCTTCACTCCAATGCTTCTCGTCCGATGGTCCCTCGGATGCCCCAAGTGCACGACTTCCGCAAAGCTATCCTTCACCGACTCAAGGACCGAGTCATGAGAGGTGAAACTCGTCAATGCTCCATGTGCGAATTACTAAGTCCTGCAAGACTCCAACGCACACACCAAATCCAATATCAAACCTAACTTAAACCCTTTGCCACACACATTAAAACCATATCACTGGATTGATTGCCCTAACAGGGTCCCGGGCGAGCCATATTGGGTCGGCGACCCCTTCTTGTTGGTTCTTCTGTCTGAGGCTACAACTACGGATAAGTGGCTCGAATGTGCTCTAACTCCTCTTGCAATTTGAAACAGCGGCCACTGGTATGGTCGTACTCCATATGGTACTGGCAAAAATAAAGGGTGGGAGGATTCCGAGGAACTCCCCGAGATCTAGTTTGGCGATGAAGAACACCCTACTGATCATATGCCTCCATTTCCCGCTCCTTCCATGTCCGTGGGGGAGGGATTGCATCGGGGACTATGATCTATAAGGGAGGGGTCAAACGAGCCCCTGGCAGCAACAATCGAGGTCTAGGGGCTTCTAGTATGAAAGACCTAACATACTCCCTTCGGGGAGGTGCTCGAGGGGTTGTAGGACGACTTCTTTCCGCTGGGGTAGCTGTAGGCATCTGTTTAGCTCGCCTAACTTTCAGCCCCTCTTTCTCATTTATGTATTCTTCGGCGCGACTTAGAAATTCTTCATAATTGGCCACTGGTTTTCTCAATAAGGAGCTGAGAAAAGGTCCTTCTCTCAGCCCATGAGGGATGACCATCTTCAGAATATATGGACCCTGTGAAAGGGATATTCCTAGCAGTGGCGATGAACCGATGAAGATAACCTCTAAGAGATTCTGAGGGTTCTTGCTTGATGTGCAATAAAATTGAAGCATCATGCCTATAAATCTTACAACTAGCAAATTCTTGGCAGAAAACTCCCTTAAGATCTGCAAAGCAGGGGATGAATCTAGGAGGCAGAGCACCAAACCATATCTGTGTTGAGCCTGTTAATGTGGTGCGAAAAACTCGACACTTAAGGGCATCTGTAGAACAATGAAGAGAAGCAGCTCTTGCAAATTGCGACAGATGTTCTTCTGGATTAGTTGTGCCATCATACTTCTCCACCTGGGGGTTTCTAAAATATGAAGTTGGCTGCTTAGAAAGAATGTCCACAGTAAATGGGCTAGGTTCATAAACTTCTGGAGCCCTAGTGGACTGACTTTCTCCTTGCTCTTCTTGCCTTATTTGTGTCACGAGCATAGGAGGCTGATATATCCTCCCTACAGGTACTTCACCTGGCAGGACTTCAGTTTGGTGTAGAGTAACGAGACGGGCTTGAGGAGGTACTTCAAGAGGAGAGGGCTCACCAGAATGGGGAAGAAGATACCCCACCCTTCTCCTTTCCTTAGCCAGAGCATCGGCCAGAGCGACATCCACTGTTGGTGCAATCGGCCCAGGTCACGATTGACTAGGACTCGAGTTTGACTCGAGTGATGTTTTGATGTTTCGACAAAAACATATGACAATGTAATTGTCATGGGAAAGTCCAAGTCTTGTGTACTTGGCATGAAAAGTCCAAGTGGAACACTTGGCATTTGGTAAAGTTCAAGTCTTGAGTACTTGACATGAAAAGTCCAAGTGGGACACTTGGCACATGAAAAGTCCAAGCATGGGTCTTGGCAATGTAAAAGTCCAACATGGGTTGGAAAGGGAAAGTCCAAGCATGGTCTTGGCATTTGAGAAGTCCAACATGGGTTGGCAAGGGAAAAGTCCAAGCATGGGTCTTGGCAATGTAAAACTCCAACATGGGTTGGCAAGGGAAAGTCCAAGCTTGAGTCTTGGCATGAGAAGTCCAAGGGGTTAGATATTGGTTGCGTAAAGTCCAAGCGGGAGTCTTGGCAGCATAAGTCCAATGGTTGGCGGCGTAAAGTCCAAGAGGAGTCTTGGCGGCGTAAGTCCAATGTGCCTTGGCGGTGTAGACACCGTTAGCATGACATAGCCGAGGGAAGCACCTGGAGGCTAGCGAGATGGATGAACAAGTCATGGATGACTTGGAGGGATCCGAGAGGCGTAAGGCTGATGGAGGTGGCTAGAAGGCTTAGGTCTAGGCTAAGGGTGGTCTAGCAAGTATGGGGGCACCATACTTGGGTTAAAACCTCATTTCAATGATCGCTCATTGAGCAGCCGATCGTGTCGACGGCGCCGATCGCTAAGGGTCGCGGCCGATCGCCTCGAATGTCGAGCGCGAACGCCCTTAGCCGATCGCGGGCGGGTGCGATCGGCCGAATCCGCTAATGTTGTCAGTCGACTGCCAAGAGTCTCGTTGGAACTTTTCCGACATGGATTGAGCCATTGTATCACGACAATAGTTGCATCAGTCGACTGGTGACTTATGGCAGTCGACTGATAGGTAGAAATCCAGCCCGATGCAGGTCAAAAAGAGGAGCTCGTGGAGGATTTCATTATCAGTTCTTTGGGGGCTTTGGTGAGGTGATTTGAAGGCGATTTGCAGGTGCATTTTAGGGTCCTTCAAGCTCATCCAAGCAAGCGCTCAAAACCCTAGTTTGTAATGTGTTCTTTACATTTTCACTTGTAATTGCTTGTATTTCTTTCGTTTATTGTTGTAAACATTTGTACGAGGTTTCTCCGCCTCCGACTTGTTGTCGAGAAGGAGTTTATTGATTAGTGATTGCATTGGCATCGCTAGAGCTCGTTAGAGCTCAATCCGTGGAGTAGGAATCGTTCGGTTTCGAACCATGTTATATCCTTGTGTTCGTGATTGTATCTTTTTGTTATTGCTTTTATTATTTCTATTCCGCTGCGCATAACGAGTTTTGTAGAGACGATCGCGAATGAATTCCATCTACGTATGGTCAAACGCTATTCACCCCCCCTCTAGCGGCGTCAAATCTCCAACAAGTGGTATCAGAGCCAGGTTGCTCTTCAATGGATTAACAACCGGGAGCAAGACGCTAGAGGGTGAAGATGGAAGAACCATTGGGATGGGACATCAACACCCCAATTCCCTATTCCTTCTATGGACGAGAAGGTTTCAATTCTTGGAAGGCGAGAATTGAAGATTTTTTGATGATGAGAGACTTTGAGGAGTGGTCCGCGTTGATGGAAGGATTTGAATATCCTAAGGGACCAAAGGGAGGGTTTCTCAAGAAGAAGAAGTGGAGTGAGGAGCAACTCCAACAATTCGAGAAAAACAAGAAGGTAATCAAATTCATTTTTGATTTAATTCCTAATGACCTCTTATGTAGTCTAGGTGACTATGTGGATGCCAAGGAGCTATGGAGCGATTTGACCAAGCTCCATGAAAACCCTCAACTGATCCAAGAAGAAGAAGAAGATGTAGAATGCTCATCGATTCAATCGGAAGAGGCCGAAGAAGCAAGCTCCTCCTCACAAGCAAGTGAGGATTCGGAAGTTGAAGAAGAGTCAACATCCGGGGCAAGAGGAGAGTGTGAAGAATTGGAGGTTGAGAGGCCATCAATCTCCAAGGAGGTGGAGGAAGTGGAAGAAGCATCCACCTCAAGGATTGAGGGGGAGGAGATAACTTCCACACCGGAACATCAAGAAGAAGCTTCAACATCCGGTCAAGATGAAGAAGCCCAAAGTCCAATTCCGGTCTCCATTAACCTAGGTAACTCAAACATATGTGTTAATAATAAAATACATATAATATGTTTTGAGTGTAGGGAAACCGGGCACTATAAAAGCAAGTGCCCAAAGAAGAATAGGAAAGCTCCACCAGCTCCAAAGGTCAAGGATGTCGGTCCCTCAACGCAAAAGAGCAAAGAACAAGTAATTTGCTTCAAGTGCCGACAACCGGGACATTACCGGAGTCAATGTTCTAGGGGGAGCAAAAAGACCCAAGAAGGAGCTATACATGTAGGGGGAGCCTCCAAGACAAACCCTAAGGTATATTTCAATAATGCACCTTCTAGATTTAATAGTCAAAAGCATGCTAGGAATTTTAATTACCTTGCAATTCATAAAGAGCATGCTAGGAATTTTAATTACCTTGCAATTCATAAAGAGCATGCTAGAAGTAAGGAATTTTGCTTAGGTGCTAAAAATGTTTACCTTAGGAGTAAGGAGAAATTTGGGACTAATGTCCCTAAAAATAATTTACCTAAGGACAAACCTAGGTCAAATAACTCAAGATCAATTTTACCTAGGGAGACAATTAGAAAGGTGCAAGAGCACCTAGGTCTAAACCCTAAATGGACTAGGCATATGCCTAGAAAGTCCCATGCCCAAGAATTTAATCAAAAATCAATTGGGCAATTGGAATTAGAAAACCAAGCCTTGAGGTCAAGGCTTGAGAAACTAGAAAAGACCCTTAAGAATATACAAAACCAATTTAAAGGGTCTAATGGTCAAAGTCAAAGGTCCAAAAGTCAAAGTCAACACCAAGGACCTAAGAGTCAAAAGTCAACCAAGGGTAAGCAAGGTTTGGGTCACAAACCTAAGCCTAAAGTGGCTTATCATAGTGTTCCATTTGACTATGGAACACAAACTAGGTCTAGGAAGACCAAGGTCAATAGGGAAGTCATCCCTAGAGTTGACCAAAGGGTGTGCCTAGTGGCTAGGGTTTCTAGGAAACCTAGGGTGGCCACTAAGAAGGTTGCAAGGGGAGTTACCTCTAGAGTCAACCTAGGTAAGGCCCAAATGACCAAGGCTAACAAGCCTAGGAGGGTCATTAAGAAGGTATTTAGGGAGGTTATCCCTAAGGAATACCTAATTAACCCTAGGAGCTCAAATCGGCTTTGGGTTCCTAAGAGCGTGATTGATTCACGCTAGGTGGGTTTAGGGTGTGCCAACCTTGATTGGATGGGTAGTTAACTCAACCATGGTAAAGGTGGCACTTTAGGATATTTTCAAGGTTATGGTTACCTTGGAAATAGATTTGAATCAATATCCTAAAAGATTTTAAGATGTGCCAATGCACTTTTGAAATTAAGAAAAATCAATTAAATTAGCACAATTTAGGTTTAGAGGTTAGTGTGCCATTTTAGGTTTTTGGCACACTAGAGAGATTAGGTTAATATGACAAAATATGATTAATCCCAACAAATAGCAATTAATATTAAAATTTAGGTATTATTATACCTATATATTTTATATGTCATGCTTTGTTTGCCATATAACATGTCATGACATCATGCTCACTTTTAATCATTTTATATGTCATGTTCATGTTTTAGGATTAAGGTTTTAAATGTCATGTGTTTTTTAGATTTCATCTTATGCCATGACATCATGATTATGAGCATATGCTTATGTATATCATCATTAATGCCATAATCATTCATGCATTTAAGACAATTTGGTTGAAATTGAATTAAGGACTATGACATGACTTGAAGTCTCATTTATAAGGGAATCAAGTAGGGTTGCCTTAGAAGATACATGAAACCCTAGTTTTAAATGAACCAAAACCCACATCTCACATCCAATTGACATGTATGTGTATTTATACACCCTAGATACATGTGAGATGCTAGGATATGAGTTAAGTTCAAGGTGCATAGTTTTTGCATCTAGATGAACTAAAACTCATCTAATTTCAATTAGTGGATCATTAGGAAAGCTTGTGTACAAGTCATGTGTGTAGAGCCCAAGGAATATGATCCAAAACATAGTTTTGAAATCATTTTAAAATCAATTTAGAAAACCTTGATGAAGTCTATCTTTTGATAGCAATCACCATTGATGAAGTTGATACAAAATAGGGTCAAAACATTGAAAATTTCAATGGTTTTGAGTTTTGTATCAAACTCACTATTTTATGGGTAAAATAATTTTTAAATATTTTTCACCCATTGTAATGACTATAAGTAATATACGTATCAAATTTTATGATTTTTCAAATTACGTATAATTACTTATGATTTTCCAAATCTTGATTCTGATAGCTGAAATTCGGAAATTTCATATTCATCGATGCCCTTGGTGGCGATCGGTGATATAGGTGGCGATCGTGATTACCATCAGGAGTCGACTGCCAGGTCTGATTTCGGGTTAACAAGGTTTGTTTAGCCCGTGTTCAGCTATGGAAAAGGTTCCTAATCACTCCTAACCCTAGGATATGCTTTAGGAAGCATTATAAAGGGTGAAAATCCATTGGATATGGATTAGGAGCTGTGTTAGGTCAAAGTATCAAATTTAGGGTGAGTGAAAGTTCTATGTTGAACTTAGAACCTTAATTTTGATAGTTTAAAGTTCCTATTGGCTTAGGGGCTTCCCAAGGACATTGTTGATGCAATGGTCAAGGGGAAGCAAGCCTTTAGGGGGAGGTATCCATCTTGGGATGATGGATGTGTTTTTCTCCTTGAAGATGAGAAGTTATTGGGAGAGTATCATCAATTGGGAAAATTGATGGGTTTTTGATACCCAATTTGGAAATTGGGAGAGGGTATAGGATTGCCTCTCTTGAGTGATATGTGACTTATTACTAGGAAGATGGTAGGCATCCTAGGTATGTATTTTTGGATTAAGGGGGAGATTGTAAGATCTCATTGGGACATGAGACATTGACCTCCTTGGAGAGAAAACCTTTTTGATGTTAGTCAAAAAGGGGGAGAATGTTTGGGGGAGAACATTTGGAGAGTGTTTACCAATTTGGGATAATTGGTAAGGGATTTGAGTTAGTGGTCTAACTCAAATGATTTGTTTGGTTTTTGTCAAACATCAAAAAGGGGGAGATTGTTGGTGCAATCGGCCCAGGTCACGATTGACCAGGACTCGAGTTTGACTCGAGTGATGTTTTGATGTTTCGACAAAAACATATGATAATGTAATTGTCATGGGAAAGTCCAAGTCTTGTATACTTGGCATGGAAAGTTCAAGTGGAACACTTGACATTTGGTAAAGTCCAAGTCTTGAGTACTTGGCATGAAAAGTCCAAGTGGGACACTTGGCACATGAAAAGTCCAAGCATGGGTCTTGGCAATGTAAAAGTCCAACATGGGTTGGCAAGAGAAAGTCTAAGCATGGTCTTGGCATTTGAGAAGTCCAACATGGGTTGGCAAGGGAAAAGTCCAAGCATGCATCTTGGCAATGTAAAAGTCCAACATGGGTTGGCAAGGGAAAGTCCGAGCTTGAGTCTTGGCATGAGAAGTCCAAGGGGTTTGATATTGGCTGCGTAAAGTCCAAGCGGGAGTCTTGGCAGCATAAGTCTAATGGTTGGTGGCGTAAAGTCCAAGCGGAGTCTTGGCGGCGTAAGTCCAATGTGCCTTGGCGGTGTAGACACCGTTAGTATGACATAGCCGAGGGAAGCACCTGGAGGCTAGCACGATGGATGAACAAGTCATGGATGACTTGGAGGGATCCGAGAGGCGTGAGGCTGATGGAGGTGGCTAGAAGGCTTAGGTCTAGGCTAAGGGTGGTCTAGCAAGTATGGGGGCACCATACTTGGGTTAAAATCTCATTTTTGAGGTTGGCAGTCGACTGACATTATGGCCGGTTTAGAGCTGGAAATGCTCTGGCGGTTTAGAGCTGGAAATGCTCGTGATCAGACCGCTCATTGGAGCGATGATCGTGTCGACGGGCACGACTACCAAGGGTCGCTACCGATCGCTACCCAATGTCGAGCAAGAAGCGCTCCGTGAGCCGATCGGGCGGAACTTGTTCGACGTGGATTGAGCCGTTATCTCACGACAACAGTGGCATTAGTCGACTAGTGACTTATGGCAGTCGACTGATTGGCGGAAATCCAGCCCGATGCAGGTAAAAAAGAGGAGCTCGTGGAGGATTTCATTATCAGTTCTTTGGGGGCTTTGGTGAGGCGATTTGCAGGTGCATTTCAGGGTCCTTCAAGCTCATCCAAGCAACCGACAAGCAAGCGCTCAAAACCCTAGTTTGTAAAGTGTTCTTTACATTTTCACTTGTAATTGCTTGTATTTCTTTCGTTTATTGTTGTAAACGTTTGTACGAGGTTTCTCCGCCTCCGACTTGTTGTCGAGAAGGAGTTTATTGATTAGTGATTGCATTGGCGTCGCTAGAGCTCGTTAGAGCTCAATCCGTGGAGTAGGAATCGTTCGGTTCCGAACCACATTATATCCTTGTGTTCGTGATTGTATCTTTTCGTTATTGCTTTTATTATTTCTATTCCGTTGCGCATAACGAGTTTTGTAGAGACGATCACGAACGAATTCTATCTACGTACGGTCAAACGCTATTCACCCCCCTCTAGCGGCGTCAACTCTCCAACATCCACCATGGCCTGTAACTGTGTTGGTAGCAGTGTGATAGGGCTCTCTTCAGCAGAAGAGGCCGCTGGATTCTGTATTTCGTCCAATGACATCTCGACGTCTTGCTCAACAAATTTTCTCACAGACGGTGTCAACTGATGCATGTGTATGTGGGTTTTCTCACCTCCTTCTAACGCGAAAGAGCGTCCAAGAGGTTCAGGATTCTCTCCGACCGCAATAGTAGTAGAAAATGATTTAGATGATGAGAAAAATAATATAAGGAATAAAGACACAAGATTTAATGTGGTTCGAAATTCTAATTCCTACTCCACAGGATGAGCTCTATAGCAAGCTGCGGTGTCAAAGCACTTTTACTATGAAACTTCTCCTTCTTAGAAATATCTCATGAGGTGGAGGAAACCCCTTACAACTTCAACGATGCACAATATAGAGAGAGAATGAATTGCTCCCCGCTTCCCCTCTATTCTCCTCCTCTTTCTTGAATCTCCTCCTTCTCCGATGTAAGGTCTTTCTCCTCTTCAATGATGTCCCCTCCTCTTTGCTATGGAATTCGTAGTAATTGTGGTCTTGTCGCAATTCTGAAAAAGGAAACCGTAGAAGAAGCTGAAGAAGATGATGAAAAAATGAAGAAGTCCCCTTCTCTCTCTGCTCCCCCCTTCCTCTTATCCTCTTTCTCTTTCCTTGCTCATTGTGCTGTAATGAACTATCCTCATCACCGTCCACGTGGAAGGCTCTTCCTTCCTAGAGAGTAATTCTGTTAGGAGTATAAGCGATGGAAACTCTCGCGAATATTCCGTGGGGTCCTAGTTTGTTATATCATATAATAAACTCTCGTAAATTACTCCATCGGAAAATATTCTGTCCACACTTTTCACTCTTTCTTCCTTTACTAAATCTAATCTTCACTTTGTCTCTTCTCAACCAGACCCTCCTCATTCATTCAGATCAAGGTGTACAATACTCATTTTATCTTGTCAGGCTAATACTTAAATCCAATATGACCATGAGACTCAGTGCCCCTGCTTTTCATAACTCCCTGAGTCCATTCTCGACTCACTTACCAAGCCAAACTCTCGACTTATATCCCGCATCGCTCCTCTGGTCTTCTTTTAATCTTAGAGATTATCTTTCTGATCATGTACCTTCACTCTGTCGGCTCAGTCGACCCTTCTCGGATCAGTCAATATTTCACATATGACCTTCATTTTAATCTCTAAATTAAATCACAATGGTATCAATCAACATCCATTTGAATACTCTAATCTTACAATCGACAAGTTATACAAATGACACTGAATCCGCTACTGCACCGTCGTAACTACAGCTACCTAAAAACTACTTTGATGTCTTCCATGATGTCTTCCATAACAATTGTACTAACAAGTAAGCATGAAGTCATTTTAATAAACTAATTCTGCTTTACCCTTGATGTTTGCTCACTTAACACTTTAACCTCCAAACTTCTAAAATGCTAATTTGAATCCGCCTAATTTTCCAAGCAAGCAAATAAAACTATTCTAAAATTTAAGGATTAAATAATAAAGATGAAAACTTGCGGGGGAAGTGAATTTTTTTTCCCAGGGTTTTTCTTCATCGTCCACTTGCAGGTGGACAAAAGGTAATGAGATATCTGGACGCCCTGCACATGTTCAAGCTGGAAGCGTCGTCGTAGGCGAAGCTATACGCGCGGGGGCAAATAGCCTTGAAGAGGTGGGAGAACAGCGTGGGCTTGCAGATTGCCGGCGACGCGTAGTTCCCCCGGCAGCAGTACTTGTCGCCACCCAGAGCAAGGCAGGCACTCTTGCAGCCCACCGCCCTCCCGCCCTGCCCCTTCACCTCGAACTTGCTGGGGCAGCAGGCGTTCAGATCCACATCGCACCCTGCCACTCCACACCCCACTCCGCCTCCCACCGGAGCCACCGTCACCGGCAGGTTGAACCCGTCCACCAGGCTCACGTCGTAGTAGTGGAGGGGGGAACGGTCGGTGCCGAAGGTCAACTCCACCACCGTCGCCGGAGGCTCTCCGCCCGCGCCCTTGCACTGTAGCACCCCGCCACAGTCGCCCGTTTCGCAGCGCCCTCGGTCGAGGCCGTCGAAACCGCAGCCTTGGCGACCCCAGATCCTCCCCGACCACCCGTTCGGCACCTCGAAGACAACCTCCTCGCCCACTGCCAAGTGGAAGCCGCCGTTCTCAGGCGATGGGTGTCCGGCGCTGCCGAGGACGCCCGGCCACACGCTGTAATTGCAGTTGTTCACCAGGATCAGCTGGATTCCATCTAAAACAAAGCAAGAATTAAAACAGGGAAGATTAGGGGCAACGGTGCCGCAATGCATGCTTAACGGTCGCTGAAATACCCAGCGTACACACATGAAGTTCGATGAAATGCCTCTAGGACGATGTACTACTCACCTGAGAATGCGATTGGAATGAGGAGGCAGAGGAGGAAAAGTTGCCGTGTCAATGAAGGAGACAGCATTCTACTCGGCACTTACCGATATCTTTGTGGGATGTAATTAACGCTTCCCCGGATTCAATTAAGTAGTGGATAGGGTGGAGTGCTGGCCTTTGATTTCGTTGCCGTGAAGCAGCGTGGCAACGGCCAATGAGCGGTTTAAAGGGTGAACATGGTAACCGCAGGTACCAGTATCCGTGCCAATCCTACTTGCTTTACCTCTCCCCCACCCTTTTTTTTTTTTTTTGTTCCTTTTTCTTTTTCTTTTTCTTTTTCTTTTTCTCTTATATATATATATATATATATATATATATACCTTACTTGCCGTTGGGTTTAGAAGAAAAGTAATTCGGGTGAAGGCAAATATTAGAAATGGATCGGGATTTCGTCAGGCATACTGAATCCAAGATCCAAATATTTAGAATATGAAAGAGAAGCTATTCGATCATGCCCAAAGCATATGCTTGAAGTGTGGTTTTAATGTTTCAATAAAATTAGACAGATAATTTTTAATCTTATATGCGTATGTCAAGTATATTGAAATTTTCATTCTATTATGTAGTTAGACAGTTAACTGTTTTGATGAGTTAAACAAAATGTTTAATTAGATTTATTTTTTATCTAACTTATGTGTAAAGTTGCATAGGATTTATCATTTATATAGTTGATTGGGTATAACTAAGGTGTTTATTGGCTCGATGACTCAAAGGAGATAGAGATTAAAGCAGAATGATGCAAACATCCGAGGGATTGCACGGTGAAGTCAATAAAGATCGAAGAAAGATGACAGAAATATCCGAGAGACCATAGGACAAGGAACATTAGAATATGACAAATTGAGGAGGTGAACTATGTAAATGAAGACATAAAAAATGATACGAGGTGGAGTTGAGGGTTCAAAGCATTTGAAAGATGTAACTTGACTAGAGAAAGGCTCGAGACTTACAAAAATTTCAAAGTGATGTGAGTGGAGTAACCTATATATATGAGACGATGATAGATGACAATGTAGATGGACATAACTATTGATGTGGTTGAAGTCAAAGGAATGAGTCTACTGGTATTGAGTTTGAATTGACTAGTATTAAAAAAAAATCACATCTTAAGTGTTTCAGAGTTGTATGGATTGATTAGTCAACTAATAGTTATGTATCTACGTACTTGTGGCCGAGAGAGTAAATATCCAAAGTGTTTAGAGTTTTTGATTTTTTTCAGTCGACCAGTAAATGGAGACCAGTTGATTAGTAGCTAGATATCACAAATTGTTATGTTTGGGGTATTACAGTCAAGTAAGTGTTGGGTTACGGTCGATGCGTAGATGTCCTTTTGTCGTTTCACAAATGAACACAACGGAAGAAAAATGTAATAATTTCCAAAATTATTACAACACTCACACTCACGAATACAGAATTACAACATGTGCGGACATATCCGCCAAATAAAATTTTACATACAATAAGAATAAAATAAATTTTATTCTAGGTATACCTTTCGAATGATGGTGAGCCGGAAGGGCATCAATCGTACAACACTTGTAGAGCTTCATCTCTATTCGTATCCACGCCGAATCTTCGGAGGGACGACTTCTCAAAGCCACAAGTTTGACCTTCTCTTTGCTACTAGACGAAGCAAGAAGGTCGGGTGATCGGAGAGCAATCACCGACTCATTTTGCGACATAAACAAGTCCTCAAACAACCTTCGTAAGGTTGTCGATTCGTGTCGAAATTAGCTGCTGTTTTTGAAGCTTCAATAAGCGACAATAACAACCCTAAAACCTAGAGTGGTCGACCTCTAAAGAGGTGGAAACAACCCTTATTTCCTTGATGGCCGACGGAAGAACACCAAACCCTAATTCTCCTAGGTTCGACTAGGTTGAGGAAGAGGGCCTTAAGGACTTCTATTAATTAGGTTTAGCCTTTATAACCCTTTATATAGGCACTAATCCTAATGGGTTATAGGTTAGTGGATCAAATCCCTAAGTCCATTACCATTAATTAAGGCTTAATCTTATCCATTAAACCCTAATTGGGCCCTTAACCAAAAGAGGACCCTTTTAATTAAAACCAAATGGGTTTGGTTTATAATTAAACCTTTTAAGGCCCAACCCATCTTCTTAAGATGTACTCCTTTCGCGTTTCCGACTTGACAAATATTTTCATATTTGTGATGTGTTTGGTCCAACTAAACTTGATCTCTCTCGATTTTGAGAATCCAATTCTCAAACTTGTTTTAAGTCTCTTCTAAGGATTCGTAGTGCGTGTGACATAATAGTTTCTCAGTTTATATTGGTCGTCCATAATTAACCATTAATTATGGAACGATCATGAGTGACACCTAGTAGTACATCATAATCTTCAATTAATCGAAAAATCAATGGTTGATCTTGGAACCATTTCCGAACTCTTCAACAGTTACAGTGAATCGTGCCTCAATCCTCTCACTCACCTTATACCCACTTGGTTCAGGACATGGTCTATGTGTCAATCCCGACTAGGCTGACTATGTCACACCTAGCCCAAGTTTTACTTCCTCGTCTAATGGATTCTAATTACTTCGACATGTATCCAGAAGTATCATACTCTTGACATGCAATGCTTTGGCCAAAGACTTTGAGTAACAATCCTGACGAGCGACCATAGGGTATACATCTCCTCGCAAAGAGTGGTGAATCCTTTGTTGGCTATTCAATCACCTTTGGACACTTCGACTTATACCCAATCATCCCGTACCCACACCTTCCTAGAGATCTATTGGCTAAGATGTCAAAGTATAAGTCTCCATGACAAAGATGACTTGAATACCTCAAGTCGAATGAAACTCGCACTCGAGATGCAGTAAGTGCTTCACTGACATATCTTATATGCAGAGAACCATGTGAAGTCTTACAACAGGTCACTCAAATTAACTAGTTACCATAATTAGCATCAATGTTTAACTCTTGACATCTCAATGTCTCCAGCCAATGAGAAGCAGCTGCTTGAATAAACCAAAGAGTATAACCCGTGATTGTCTCCTAGAATTGATGATGTTCGAACTTATCAATTCATCGACTAGGGATTATTTCAATACATTCATAATTACACATGTAGAGATACTCACTAGTTGTGATTCAATCACAAGTTCTCTCATACTATGAATCGTATCGCGGACATTCAATAAATGAGTCTAAGATCCAATCAAATACATATGACATGTGCACTCAAATAATGAATCTTTATTTATCAAATAAATAGTACAACAATAAAATGATTGCCTTAGGACACCTTTCAAACATAATATACTCCAACTTGGCCTAAAGCCAATTGCCATGGTAACCAATATCATAGTCCTTGACGTGACTCTCAAATTTACTTTGTGATTGAGCTTTTGTCAAAGGATCCGCTAGGTTCCTTCTGTGGGAATCTTCTCAATTTGTATTTCTTTTCTACTGATGATTTCTCTGATCAGATGATATCGCCGAAGCATGTGTTTAGATTGTTGGTGAGACCTGGGTTCCTTTGCCTGTGCGATAGATCTAATGTTGTCACAGTAAATTGGTAATGCTTTAATAATGGACGGAACTGCCCCAAGTTCAGAGATGAACTTCTTAATCCAAACTTCCTATTTTGCTACTTTAGAAGCTGCAATGTATTTTGCCTCTATGGTAGAATCGACAACTATGTCTTGTTTGAAACTTTTCCAACTCACTGTGCCACATTAAGTATGAATATGTACCCAGACTGTGACATGGAGTCATCCTTGTCTGTCTGGATGCTGGCATCTGTATACCTGCATATCACCATATCACCTTTTCTATATACCAAGAACATATCCTTAGTTCTTCTCAAGTACTTAAGAATTACCTTGACAACCACCCAATGATCCATTCCTGGATCAGACTTGTATCTGCTCGTGACACTCAGAGCATATGATATGTCGGACTTTGTACATAACATAACATACATAATAGATCCTATTGCAAAAGTATAAGAAATCTTATTCATACAAATCCTCTCGTCTTTTGTGCGGGAACACATAGACTTTGAAAGGTGAATCCCATGTCGCATGGGTATATAATCTTTTTTGGATTCAGACATGCTAAACTGCTTTAGTACTTTGTCTATATATATAGACTGCGAAAGACCAAACAACATTTTTGATCTATCTCTATAGATCTTAATCTCCAGGATGTAGGTCGCTTCTCCCATGTATTTCATGGAGAACATTTTGGATAATCAACCTTTGACTGACTATAAGATAGGTATATCTTTTCCTATGAGTAATATGTCATCGACATATAGTACTAGGAGTACGATCACACTCCCACTAACCCTCTTGTACACACAAGGTTAGTCAGAATTTTGTGAGGATCAAACTCTTTGATTGCCTCATCAAAATGGATATTCCAACTTTTGGATGCTTGCTTCAGTCCATAAATAGACCGTTGAAGCTTGCATACTTTGTTTTTGTTAACCGATCTGAAACCCTCAGGTTGTATCATATACACATCCTCATGTAGGTTTCCATTAAAGAAAGTTATTTTCACATCCATCTGTCATATCTCATAATCATAATGAGCTGTTGTGGCTAGGAGTATCCGAATAGATTTAAGCATGACAACCGGTGTGAAGGTCTTGTCATAGTCAATATTTTGCTTTTGACAATAACCTTTTGTCACTAATCTAGCTTTATAGGTAATCACATTACCATCCATGTCAGTTTTCTTCTTGAAAACCCACTTGCACCCAATAGGCGTGATGCCTTCAGGTGGATCCACCAAGTTCTAAACTTGGTTTTCATACGCGGAATCCATTTTCGACTTCATGGCTACTAGCCATTTATCATTTTCTAGACTTTTCAGAACTTCTTCGTAACTAGTAGGTTTCTGTTCCTCAATAAGTAACATATCATTAGATTCACTTACGAGAAATCAATATCTCTCAGGAATCTTATGTGACCTACCAGATCTATGAAGAGGTGGTGTAACGATAGGATTAGTCATTATCTCATCATCATGAAGTTTCTTGAACTTCCTCAAGTTCAACCTGACTTCCACTATTTTCTTACAAGAGAAACTCTTTCTCTAGAAATATAATATTTCTTGAAACAAACATCTTTTGTTCCAAGGGATGATAGAATTGATAACCCCTCATTTTCTTGGGGTATCCAATAAATATACACTTATCAGACTTGGAATCCAGCTTGTCTGATGTAGTCCTCTTCACGTAAGCAGGACATCCCTATGTCTTCAAATAAGACAACTGGGTTTCTTACTAGTCCATATCCGATTTAGTATAGCAAAGAATGCCTTGGTCAAGACTCTATTCAGTAAGTGAATAGTGTTGGTGCAATCGTCCTAAGTCACAATTGACCAAACTCGAGTTTGACTCAAGTAGTGTTTTGATGTTTGACGATGAGTTGACCATTGTTTGACAATGGATTGACTATATGGTTGACATGAGGTTGACCATATAATGGAGAAGTCCAAGTGGAACACTTGGCATGGAAAGTCCAGACATGGGTCTTGGCAATGGAAAAGTCCAAGTGGGACACTTGGCATGGAAAGTCCAAGTCTTGAGTACTTGGCATGGAAAGTCCAAGTATGAGTTTTGGCAAGGGAAAGTCCAAGTTTGAGTCTTGGCAATTAGAAAATTCAACATGGGTTGGCAAAGAAAGTCCAAGTGTGTAGCCTTGGCCACGTAAGTCCAAGTATATAGTCTTGGTGGTGAAAGTCAAAGTCATAGGTACTTGGAAATTGGGAAGTCCAAGGGTGTAGTCTTGTCCACGTAAGTCCAAGTGTGTAGTCTTGGCAGTGAAAGTCCAAGTCATGGGTATTTTGTTGGAGGATCGGTGGCCGGCTAGAGGGGAGTGAATAGCCACTTGATCGTAGACGATGAAATTTGTTCGCTTAATTGTCTACAAATACTATTAGCGCAGTGGAAAACAAACACTAAAAAAGTAATTAAGACAAAACAAGATAAGCAAAGAGAAGCCAAGAAAGCAAACACTAACAACTTGATGTAACGAGGTTCACGACCCTTGCGGCTAATACATGACCCGATTCATTCCAGGTGAATCACTCCTAACTGAATCCACTAGATCTCTCCTTTTGCCCAAGCAAGGTGGAGGTAACCCTTCTTACAACACAACACTCCTTCTTACAATATGATTGAAAGAAATGCAAGTGCAGTAGTCGATTGTCGCCTTTGCAATGACTTCTGACGACGTCTGATCCACGATCGTCACCGTCCAACGGAAATCTTGGCAGTCCACTGATGTCTTCATCAATCGACTGATGACCTCGTAGCTGACTGATCAGTCGGCTATGAGTGCTTCTCTGCCTGCGCGAACATCGTGATCATTGCGCCATCCATGAGCCGATCGATTGCGGCGATCAATCGCCATCCATGGCGATTGATCGCCAACAATCAATCTGCTAATGTAGCGGTCGACTACTAATCGGTCGACCATCGCACACGCGAACTCATTCAACTTGGACTGGCCGATTTGTACATTCATAGGTAGTCAGCGGTGCGGGTAAACCTCAAACAAGAGACTTGTTTGAGCATCCGATGGTTGGGTAGAATCTCAACCCAATCGGTTGAGCATCTGACACTTGACTTAGCCATTCGTCCAAGTTCACCTATGAGCTACGTTACATTTCGCTCATTCTCTCATCTCCGTTGAAGTTGTTAGGAATGATGTGCCCGCTAGAGGGGGGGGTGAATAGCATTGTCGATGCTTGATGGATTACAATCGTGTTCGTCTCTACAAGTCATTTTAGCACAGTGGAATATATAGCAATAACAAAATAAGACAAACACAATTCACAATACAAAAATATAACGTGGTTTGGAACCGAATGGTTCCCACTCCACGTATTGGGCTTTAAAAGCCCTAGCAATGCAAACACTCACTACTAATCACAAATACTTCTTCTCAGAACAATCCGGAGGTCGAGAAACCTATTACAAGATATTACAACAGTAATATAAGTAAACAACAAGCAAATACAAATGAATACAACAAAGGAAAGCTAAGAATACTTTACAACAATCTTTTGGAAGCTTGCTTGTTGATTGCCTTGGACTAGCCTTGAAGACCCTGATTTGCAATAACAAATCGCTCCAAATCGTCCAAGAAAACCAGTGCCAAAATCCTTCTTCCGAGCTGCCTTTCTAACCTACAATCGGGCTAGATTTTTGCCTATCAGACAACTTCTCGGGACCATCAGTCGACTGATGCCACTATTGTCGTGAGAAAATGGCTAGATCTATGCTGGAAAAATCCAACGAATCCATCATCAGTCGATTGATAGAGCCTTCACTCGACTGTTAACTCCAACAGTCGAGTCTGACTCCATTCTATGCTTGAATTCTCGAGCATCAGTCGACTGATCGGTAGATCAATCGACTGATTAGGCAAGCAGTCGACTGCTAGGCCAATTCTCGCAGTCAAACCCTAGTTGACTCCCACCAGTCGACTGCCCATAGGTCCTAGTCGACTGATACACCTCAAACATGAGGTTTTAACCCAAGTATGGTGCCCCCATACTTGCTAGACCACCTGTAGCCTAAACCTAAGCCTTCTAGCCACCTCCGTCAGCCTCGCGCCTATCGGATCCCCCAAGTCATCCATGACTTGTTCATCCATATGCTAGCATTCAGGTGCTTCCATCGGCTATTGTCATACTAACGGTGTCTACACTGCCAATGCACATTGGACTTATGTTGCCAAGACTCCTCTTGGACTTTACACCGCCAACCATTGGACTTATGCAGCCAAGACTCTCGCTTGGACTTTATGAAGGTAGGAAACTTCGCTTCCCACTTCAACTCGGTCTCTTGTTCATGGCAATCCCATCGACGTCCTTGGATTAAAAAAATTTAATCCTAGATAAAAGGGATCACCCAAGCAACCGTTTCATCATCGTGCTATTCGATTATAGTGCTCACTTGAACAAACTTGTTGTTCAAGCAACCAACCTCTATTCTACGATTAGCCGCGGAATAGACGATGTACGGATCGCCGGCTTTTGTGTTTATGTTCAGGGTCCAAGTATATTTAACCATAAAAACAGAATACAACATGTATATATAATTGAAAAATAATTATAGACATGACCAAGCACCAAAACTCTACCTCTCCTTACTTTCGCCAACCACCAAGCACCAACTTGGTGTGCGCCGGCCAAAGGATTGGATGAAGAATATGGATGCCGGCCAATAGCTCCAAGGGAAGACCCTAAGCTTTGTTTCCACCGGCCAAGGAGAAGAGAAGGAGGGCTTGAATGCTGGCCAAGGAGAAGGGAGAAGAAGATGGGCGCCGACCACCAAGGAAGAAGAAGAAGAAAGGAAACAAATTCCTTATTTGTGGCCGCCCAAGCCTCCAAACCCTAAGCCTCCCAAACCCTAATCCTATCTCCTTTCTAATTTTTCTTGCCACCCACCCTAAAGCCCCTTTTTATAGAGTTAGGGATAAGCCTTGTTTTAATCTCCACCATTGGTTTTAGGGATTTAATATCAACCGTCGGATCTAGAGATTTAATCTCAACTGTCGAATCTGGAGATTTAATCTCTACCGTTGGATCTAGAGTTTTGTTTTCAACCATTGGATCTAGGCTTCATGAGGTTTTAATAGGCTACAATAGGGACCATGAGGAGGAGTTGGATCTTGGCCACCCAATGGATCAAGCCCACATAAAGTCCGATCCATTAATGATAATCCAATCCACTAAAGGATTATCATTGATCTACCTCACCAACCCCCATAAGTTAATATGAGCTTCATATATTATTTGTACATTTATCTCCCCATATTTAAGATCTCGAATGTCTATCGATTAATTAATTTACTGACCATTAATTAATTAACATTTAACTCCATGAGTAGTACCACTCAACCTTATCATCATGCCGGACCAAGTCCACCTGCAGGGTTTACATGATGAACCTTATGAGCTCCTCAAGGGGACATCATCATCCTAATATATAGGACACGGTTTCCTCCTATAATCAACGACACACCATATAAATAATATCATTTTCCAACATACCGAGCCTATCGATTTAATCTATAAATCTCGCCCATTGGTAAATCAAAGAAATGAATACTAAGTATATGTGCCCGTTATTATATCGGGATTAAGAGCATGTACAATATAATATCTGAGGTCCGATTCGATTATGTAGTCAGCAATAAATCGAATCACTTCTAAGTCGGTCCAGCTCAATACACACAAAGTGTACTAATGTGATTCTATGGTCAAGACAAACCAATACCAAATCACACTACAACCATACCAATGGTTTGTCCAAAGCCATCTTTGTTGTGAGCCTTTACTTATATTCTACAAGGATCTGATAACATGATCTGCCGTGTGACACTACACACCATGTTATCTACAATGTAATGTATTAGACAATATGCATAACCATAAATATGCAAATAATGATCATGTGATTCTTATTTCAAAATAAAGATGTTCATACAAAAGATAGACTTTTCAGTATACATCCCAATAATCTCCCACTTATACTAAAAGACTATGCTGTCCTCAAACTTCCATACATCTGATTCCCATTCCCTCCACATGTCTATCAAAGGCTCTCGCTGAAAGGGCCTTAGTGAAAGGATCTGCCAGGTTATCCTCTGATGTAATCTTGGCCACAACAACTTCTCCTCTCTTTATGATTTCTCATATCAGGTGGTACTTGCGCTCTATGTGTTTACTTGCCTTATGGGCTCGTGGTTCCTTCGAGTTTGCAACTGCACCATTATTATCACAATAAATTATGATAGTTCTGGGCAAACTAGAAATCACATCCAAGTCCATCAAGAAGTTTTTGAGCCACACAGCTTCTTTGGCCGCCTCAGAGGCTGCCACATACTCAGCTTCCATGGTGGAGTCCGCCACGCATTTTTGCTTGACACTCCTCCATACAATGGCTCCACCCCTCAAAGTAAACACAAAACCTGAGGTAGACTTAATATTATCCCTATCTGATTGGAAGTCGGAATCCGTATAACCCACAGGGAGTAATTGGTCTGCCCGATAAACTAGCATTTAATCCCTAGTCCTTCTCAGGTATTTCAATATATGCTTTACCACAGTCCAATGTCCCTGTCCTGGATTACTCTGATATCTGCTGACCATGCCCATGACAATGCAGATATCTAGTCTTGTATATAGCATCACATACATGAGGCTTCCTACTGCCGAAGCATAAGGAACCGCCTTCATCTCCTTTATCTCCTCAAATGTTTTATGACACATCTCCTTGTTAGTAATATATGAGAGATGTCCTAAGACAATCGCCTTATGTTTGAACCATTTATATGATAAATGAAGATTCACTATTTGAGTATACATGTTTTCATGTATTTGATTAGATCTTAAACTCATTTACTGAATGTCCACGATACGATTCACAGCATGAGAGAATTTATGATTGGATCACAACTAGTGAGTATCTCTACATGTGTAATTGTGATGTATCGGAATTATCCCTAATCGATGAATTGATGGATTTGGACACCATCGATTCTGTTGAGACTAGCACGAGGTATACTCCTTGGTGTATCTAAGCAGCTGATTCACACTGGCTGGAGACATTGTGATGTCCGGAGTTAATCGTGGATGCTAGTTATGGTAACTAGTTCATTGGAGTGACCAGCCATAAGACTTCATATGGTTCTCTACATATATAGATATATCAATGAAGTTCTTACTATAGCTTAAGTGCGATGTTCCTTTGACTTGCGATATTCATCTTGATCATAAAGACTTATGTTTTGACATCTTAAGCAAGCATCTCTAAGGAGATGTGGACCCGAGATGATTGGGTATAAGTCGAAGTGATCGAAGGTGTTTGAATAGCCTATAAAGGATTCACCACTCCTTGCGAGGAGATGTATACCCATGGCCTCTCATCGGATTGTTACTAAAGTCTTTGGCTAAAGCATTACATGTTTAGAATAAGGTACTCTTTGATACATATGCAGTAACTAGAATCCGTAGGACGAGGAAATGATACTTGAGCTAGGTGTGACGTAGTCAACCTAGTGGGGACTGACACTATAGACCATGTCCTGAACCAAGTGGGTATAAGATGAGTGAAAGGAATGGGGCATGATTCATTGTATCTATTGAAGGGTTTCATAAATAGTTCTGGATCAACCGTTGATCTTTTCGGTTAATTGGGGATCATGATGTACTACTAGGTGCCACTCATGATCATTCTATAATTAATGGTTAATTATAGACGTCCAACATAAACCGAGAACCTATTTGGTCACACGCACAACGAGCATAATCCGAAGGATTTAAAATAAGCTTGAGAATGAGATTCTCAGACCGAGAGAAACTAGATTTGGTTGGACCAAATAAGGAGCGAGCATGAAATCGTTTCAGTCGCAATGGAAGCATGGATGAGCCATGTCTTATGAAGACATAATGGATGAACCAAATTGGTTTGGTTCTAATCCAATGGAGGAGAATAAACCAAAGGGGTTTGGTTTGTTTTAAACGAATGAACCAAAGTTGGTTCGGTTCGTTTTAACTTAAAATAGACAAACATGGTTTGGTTTATTTTAACTTAAATTAATGAAGCGGGTTAACGGGGATTTTGGTTATGATCTGATAACCATTAGAAGAATTTGTTCTCTATAAAATAGGGCTTAAGGGTTTTGTAAAACCTAATTCATGCAATCCCTAGTTGCCGCCCACCCCTCCTCTCCTCTAGTGGTCGACGCCCAACCCTAGCCGCCGCCCAGCTTTGTGCCACCGTCCAAGTTTGTTGCCGACATCCAAGCTTCAGCCGGTGATCCTCCGGCGACCCTCCGGTGATATTCTTTTGGTCCGGCGACAAGGTGAGCGTCTAGCTTCCTTATTTTGCCGGCCCTATTCCTCCACCAAAGCTGTCCAGTTTTCTGGACAACTTGTTTATTTCGTGTCAGAGCATCGTTTGGACGACGTTCGGAGCTCCGACAGCGGCTTCCTTTCCGGGGATTCGATCTCCGGTAATCCTCATAGGTGGAGGATAAAGGTTTCGTTAAACGGTTGATGAATACCTCTCCGGAGAAGCGAGTTTTTGAGGACTCGTTTTGAATCCGAATTTTGATTCGGATTGTGATCTTCTCTCACTCACATCATCTTCGACACGAGGCTAGTAACTCGTATGAAGACGAGGCTCATGACTTTGTGAAGTCATCCTGAAGATACTCAGCATGGATACGGATAGAGATGATTCTAGCGAGGATTGTTTCGATTGATGCCTTTTCCGCTACACGTGAATCGTAAGGTATACGTAGTATAAATTTTCTTTTATTGCAAAATTTGAATTTATGGTTATGTCTACACATGTTGTACTATGCATGCGTGTGGTGTGTGTGTTGTAATAAATTAGATTTATTATTTTATTTCTTCCACTGTGGACATGTGATGTCATTTTTTTCCGCAAGTGCACGGTTGTTGTCAAGTAATAAAAATATCGATCCCACAGGGATTGGGTCAATTACCGAGTGGTCGTGATACCAAGTTATCTAGTCAATCGAATTGTGGTTTAAGCAAAGAACCTGAGAAGTCAAGAACGACGAATGAGAAGAACGAGCTGAAAGTCAAGAGTTGAGGAGAATCTCAGGATATGGGTTTCACCACGTCGACGATTTATAAGGTGATTTAATTCTTTCCTACCCTTATTAGAGTTGTTTTGATGGAACCTATCCTAAGGTAAATCAACGGCCCCTTTCGAGGTCTACGTTAACTGTACCTATCAAACTCAATTTACCTGTCACGGTGTTCGAGCATAGGGGATCATAATCAGCTAAGGGGACCTGTCATGAGACCCCCGCAAACCTCCCTATGTCTTACCTCCGTTACTTGGTAAAAACTGGATTTGATAGATCCATTAAATTCATGAGAGTTCCTCTAGAGTCAAATTTCCTCTTCACGTAGGCTTGCACACGGACCATAATCACCTAAGGAGACCACACGAGACCCCGCAAGCCCTCATAGATACACTACCGCTACTAGTAGGAGTTATTCCTAGTTGGTTCGCTGAACTCGGGTTCACTGCTAGGTACTTCCCTTTGCTCCTTAGGTTTATCAATAAGAATCCAAAAGAACCAGATCAAAATAAACAATAGTTCGTAGTATAGATTATATCATCCATAAATCGTCAAGGGCTACTCCCCCATCCTAAGATTACAGGATACTACTCCATAGTCTGACAAGAATTACTAGAGAAAGAAATTACGATACTGGGTGTCATATCCTTCTTCTGTCGACTCCTTCTCTTTATCTTCTTCTGTCGTCGATCTCTGACCACCCGCCGTCCTCTTTTAGGGCTAGAATCTCTCCTCTTTTATAGCCTTGGCCTCCTCTTCAAAGACGTAAGATCCTGATTTCAGCCAACACGCGCTAAATGAGGGCACCCGCATTTCTCCGAGCGGGCGCGAATGGGCATGTTGAAGATGAATCGGGCGTGTCGGCCGCTGGAACCTTGACACAGCGTGCGATCTGAACTAGGGCGTGTCGAGCCGAATCGGGCGTGTTTACGGCCGTTGGTTTCATGACACGGGCGCTGTTGATTTCTAACACGCCAGCGTTGTTTTGATACGCTGCTTTTCGCCTGCAACACAAAAACACCCAAAAGCAGTCTCTTCGTCCAAAATATGCTAAACTTTAACTGAATCATGATAAAATACATGCTTAGGATATGAAATGTGATAGAATTCATGTATATGGAGTAGTGAAAACATAGCATGATTTACACACATCAACATGTTTACGAAACATGTTTGAACACACACTTGCCGCGGTGCCGGAAACCCAACACTCCTTAGATAAAGGAACTCCATGCCTGAAAGGTAGAAAACCTTTTTTGGAGTTCTGCATGCTAAAATGATCCATTATGGTGTCTATGTATGAAGCTTGAGAAAAGCACAACATCCTTTTCTTGCGATCCCTTATAACCTTGATCCCAAGGATGTGTCCTACTTCTCCCAAGTCTTTCATATCAAACTGTTTGGACAACCATACCCTTACGTCCGATAACACCTTGACATTGTTGCCAATTAACAAAATGTCATCCACGTATAGTACAAGAAATACCACTACGTTTCTGTCACATCTCTTATACACACAAGACTCATCTGAACTTTGAATGAATCCATAAGACTAGATTACCTCATCAAAGCGGATGTTCCAAGACCTCGAATCTTGCTTCAATCCATAAATGGACCGATTAAGCTTACAAACAAGATGTTCTTTGCCCTTTGTAATGAATCCCTCTGGTTGCTTCATATAGATGTTTTCCTCAAGACTTCCATTAAGGAAAGCTATCTTGACATCCATCTGCCACATCTCATAATCCATATGAGCAGCAATGCATAAGAGAATCCGGATAGACTTAAGCATGACTACCGGCGAAAAGGTCTCCTCATAATCGATACCCTCCTTCTGAGTATACCCTTTCGCAACAAGCCTCGCTTTGAAGGTCTCAACCTTCCCATCTATTCCTCTCTTTCTTTTGTAGATCCACTTGCATCCAATGGTTTTTACACCGTCGGGTGGTTCTACTAGCTCCCAGACCTGATTTGAATCCATAGATTCAATCTCAGCATTCATTGCACTTTGCCAAGATACTGCATCTTTATCTTAGATTGCCTCGTCATATGTCCAGGGATCAGGTTTATGTTCGCCAAGGACCAAATCAAAAGATTCTCCCAAGAACATAAATCTATCAGGCTGTCTCACAACCCTCCCACTACGACGAGGTATCACCTGTGTATCCTCTGTGACATGCGGTGCAGTGACTTGTGGTATATCCTCTTGTACCAGTGGTACTGAAGAAGTGACTTCCCCTTTCAATTCCTCCAGAACAATCTTACTCATGGGCTTGTGGTTCATCACATAGTCTTCCTCTAGAAATCTGGCGTTCATGCTAACGATCACCCTCTGATCTCTAGGACTATAAAACAAAGCAACTTTCATTCCTCTAGGATAGCCAACGAACATGCGTACTTCTGTACGAGGTTCCAACTTACCAGCATATGCCTTCAGCACATGTGCTGGACTCCCTCAAATCCGAATATCTCTTAGACTAGACTTTCGCCCAGTCCACAATTCTGTGGGAGTAGAAGGCACTGATTTAGATGGAACCAAGTTCAGAATGTACACTGCCGTATCTAGAGCATATCCCCAGAACGAATCTGGCAACTCAGAATAACTCATCATTGATCTAACCATCTCCATAAGAGTCCTATTCCTTCGCTCTGCTACACCATTCTAGTGGAGTGTGTCAGGTGCAGACAATTGGGATTGAATCTCAGCCTCTGATAAGTAATTCCTAAACTCTTCCAGGAGGTACTCACCACCATGATCAGATCGTAGTGTCTTGATACTTTTACCTTACCGTTTCTCCACATCAGCCTTGAATTCTTTGAACTTGTCAAAGCATTCAGACTTGCGGCGCATCAAGTAAATGTATCCATATCTCGAATAATCATCTATAAAAGAGACGAAATACTCAAAACCACCTCTAGCCTGGATAGACATAAGACCACACAAATCAGAATGAACCAATTCTAACACATCTTTGGCTCTATACCCCTTGGCCTTAAAAGGCCTCTTGGTTATTTTACCCTCAAAGCAAGATTTGCAGGTTGGGAAATCTTTCGCCACTAATGAACCCAAAGGTCCATCAGCTATCAACCTTTGAATTCTGCTTAGGTTAATATGACCAAGCCTAAGATGCCAAAGATATGTTTGGTTCATCTTCGAAGGTTCTTTTCTCTTATTGGAATTAGAAGATGAGCTATTAACTTCTATTTGCATCGTGGGAGCTTTGGGTTTGAGTGTATACAAATTTCCTTTCAATGCACCAGAATAGATAATCTCCCTATTCCTTTTTATAACAACTCTGTCATTAAAAGAAATAGAATATCCATCCTTAAACAATTTAGAAACCGAAATTAAATTCTTTCTAAATAAAGGTACATAAAGGCAATTCTTAAGAACCAAAACTTTATTTTTCTCAAAAGATAAATAAACATCTCCCACTGCAATAGCTGCCACCTTCGTGGCATCGCCCAAGTATATGGTAATCTCTCCCTCAGCCAGTCGTCTGGTTTCCTGGAACCCCTGCAAAGTATTGCAGACATGATCAGTGGCTCCCGTATCTACACACCAGGTGCCGGTAGATAACACCGCTAAACATGTTTCAATGACTAGACCAAAAGATATACCTTTGTTCTGCTTGCGGTTGGGGCAGTCCTTCTTCTAGTGTCCAGTCTGCTTACAAGTGAAGCACTTGCCTTTCGACTTCTTCACTCCTCCCTGAGTTCCTCCCACCGACTTTGCCCCAACTTGTTTCTTCTTCTTCTTGCCTTTCGGCTTAGAAGTAGAAACCTTTTGGGTAACCATGACTTGCGCCTAAGCACTCTGACGAAATAGCCCCTCTGCCGCCTGGAGTTCTGTCAGAAGCTCCGCC
Organism: Wurfbainia villosa; assembly: GCA_025175895.1. Lineage (NCBI taxonomy): Eukaryota > Viridiplantae > Streptophyta > Magnoliopsida > Zingiberales > Zingiberaceae > Wurfbainia > Wurfbainia villosa. The sequence goes on along the minus strand of CM045989.1, from coordinate 119,116,480 downwards.
AACGAATACAACCTCTTGTTCATATTGTAGTTCAGGCAAAACTGCTCAAAACTCCTAGGTAGAGACTGGAGAATGATATCGACCTGGGTTTCTCCATCGATCTCAGCTCCGAGGACTTCCAGCTCATTCAAATGAGCCATCATCTTGAGAACATGATCCCTCACGGGGGTTCCCTTGATCATGGTGGTCGTCATCAAGTTCCTCATGGCTTCTTGCCTAGCAGCCCAATTCTGGTGTTCGAAAAGCTATTTGAGATTGAGCATCATGTCATAAGAAGTGGGCATGACTTGATGCTGATGTTGCAGTACATTTGACATAGATGCCAAAATGTAACACCGCGCCATCTCATCGGCCTTAATCCACTTCTTATAACTCTCCTTCTCCTTTTCCCCAGAATCATCCATAGGCTTAGGAGGGCACTCTTCGAGGAGTACATATTTGTATTCCTTAGCAGTCAAGACAATGTCAAGATTGCTCTTCCAATCAACATAGTTGGGTCCAATAAGTTTATTTTCTTTCAGTATCACAACAAGCGGGTTGAAAGTCATTTTGAAAGAAAACCTAAGAATCACATAGATCAAAACAATAGATATCAAAAAATTATTGATTCCTCAAACAAAATTTTTTTAAAATCAACTAACACCTCAAAACACCGAGAATGTCGTATGCCACGATAGTGTGGACGTATACGAATTCTACATTTGTAAGAGGAGGTTTTACCCATTAATTTTACTATCTTGTCAACCTAACTTTTTGATAAGTAAAATTAATAGTTGGTTCCTCTTTGGCCCTACAAATAAAAGCAGTGACTCCGATGGGGAGGATACTTATATTTGTATCTAAGTGTTCACCATTACTCGGTACCAAGGTAATTATCTCAGGTTATGTGCCTTCCGATGGGGAAGTACACACACTCCTTAATAATTTTCTATAACCATATTCGACCTTGTGATCCGCAAACAAACTCATCCGATGGGGAGGATGACACTCAGAGCTGACGCGCAAGTTTGTTTGCATCACATGTCAAATCATAATGGAGGCCATGGGAATTTATAAAAATATCCCTCTCCCACTTAGCAATTTGAAATTGAGGAATTTTCTAGCCTACGACATGCATATCAAACAATAAGCAATAAATATGAAAAATAAAAATTTTCCAACTATTATGTCTTTTGTCTTCAATATATCCCCCGTTGTATCACCATCTCGTTCGCTCCTCCCTATGCCATGTACAAGCCATCTGGAGATCCGAGCCGAGAAAAATCTATTTTAATTTACATCCATCGATCCTATACTCCATGAGGGAGTGTACATGAAATCTAGATCAGAAGTAAACAAAAATAAAAAGAATAGCTAAACAATGTCGTATCTAATTACAAAAATTAAATACTAGCCTTGTCAACCCCGAGGATTCAACAAAATATACAATTACATACATACAATCACATACACACATATGACCATAATAGTTGGATCCTATGTCTGCAACCAAAAAGTTAACCTACGCACATCCTACTATTATCCAGCACATATAATATATGAAAAGTGCATAAAAGTAACCGAATCCTAAACACATAAAATCGGAAACCGTGGCTCTGATACCACTTGAAGGTAAGAAACTTCGCTTCCCACTTCAACTCAGTCGCTTGTTCATGACGATGCCATCGACGTCCCCGGATTAAAAAAATTTAATCCTAGAAAAAAGGGATCACCCAAGAAACCGTTTCATCGTCGTGCTATTCAATTAGAGTGGTCACTTGAACAAACTTGTTGTTCAAGCAACCAACCTCTATTCTACGATTAGCCGCGGAATAGACGATGTACGGATCGCTGACTTTTGTGTTTATATTCGGGGTCCAAGTATATTTAACCATAAAAATAGAATACAACATGCATATATAATTGAAAAACAATTATAGACATGTTACAAAAGAAAATAGACAATCGTTATACCTCTCGATCTTCTATTGTATGTCCTTCCTCCTTTTGGACGTCGTGTGGGCGATGATCTTCCAAAATTCGAAGCTCCTAGATCACCAATATTCCTTCTTTGCTCGCTCTGAACAAGAGGAACAATAAGAAACAAAACTCTCCCTCTCCTTATTTGCGCCAACCACCAAGCACCAACTTGGTGTGCGTCGACCAAAGGATTGGATGAAGAAGATGGATGCCGGCCAATAGCTCCAAGGGAAGACCCTAAGCTTTGTTTCCACTGGCCAAGGAGAAGAGAAGGAGGGCTTGAACACTGGCTAAGGAGAAGGGAGAAGAAGATGGGCGCCGGTCGCCAAGGAAGAAGAAGAAGAAAGGAAATAAATTCCTTATTTGTGGCCGCCCAAGCCTCCAAACCCTAAGCCTCCCAAACCCTAATCCTATTTCCTTTCTAATTTTTCTTGCCGCCCACCCTAAATCCCCTTTTTATAAAGTTATGGATAAGCCTTATTTTAATCTCCACCATTGGTTCTAGGGATTTAATCTCAACCGTCTGATCTAGAGATTTAATCTCAACCGTCGAATCTAGAGATTTAATCTCTATCGTTGGATCTAGAGTTTTGTTTTTAACCATTGGATCTAGGCTTCATGAGGTTTTAATAGGCTACAATAGGGACCATGAGGAGGAGTTGGATCTTGGCCACCCAATGGATCAAGCCCACATAAATTCCGATCCATTAATGATAATCTAATCCACTAAAGGATTATCATTGATCTACCTCACTAACCCTCATAAGTTAATATGAGCTCTATATATTATTTGTACATTTATCTCCTCGTGTTTAAGATCTCGAATATCCATCAATTAATTAATTTACTGACCATTAATTAATCAACATCTAACTCCATGAGTAGTACCACTCAACCTTATCATCATGTCGGACCAAGTCCACCTGCAGGGTTTACATGATGAACCTTATGAGCTCCTCAAGGGGGCATCATCATCATAATATATAGAACACGGTTTCCTCCTATAATCAATGGCACACCATATAAATAATATCATTTCCCAACTTATCGAGCCTATCGATTTAATCTATAAATCTTACCCATTGGTAAATCAAAGAAATGAATACTAAGTATATGTGCCCGTTATTATATCGGGATTAAGAGCATGAACAATATAATATCTGAGGTCCGATTCGATTATGTAGTCAGCAATAAATCGAATCACCTCTAAGTCACTCATGCTCAATACACACAAAGTGTACTAATGTGATTCTATAGTCAAGACAAACCAATACCAAATCACACTACAACCATACCAATGGTTTGTCCAAAGCCATCTAGGTTGTGAGACTTTACTTATACTCTACAAGGATCTGATAACATGATCTACCGTGTCACACTACACACCATGTTATCTACAATGTAGTGTATTAGATAATATGCATAACCATAAATATGCAAACAATGATCATGTGATTCTTATTTCAAAATAAAGATGTTCATACAAAAGATAGACTTTTCAGTATACATCCCAACACTTTACGCCTCCAATATTCCCCTTGGACTTTCCAAATGCCAAAACTCAAGCTTGAACTTTTCCTTACCAACCCATGTTGGACTTTCCATGCCAAGACCCATGCTTGGACTTTCCTTTGCCAACCCATGTTGGACTTTCCATGCAAAGTACTCAAGACTTGGACTTTTCCCATGACAATGGTCAAACCATCATCAAACATCAAATACTAATCTGAGTCGATTGCATCAGCAATCTCCCCAACACATGTCAGACATCAATGTCAAACATCCATATCAAACATCAAAACACTTACTCTAGTCAAACTCAAGTCTGGTCAATCGTGACATGGGCCGATTGCACCAACAATCTCTCCCTTTTTGATGTTTGACAAAAATACCCTTGAGTTAGGCCCCTAACTCAAATTCCCTTACCAATTATCCCAAATTGGTCATTTTAACATTCTCCCCTTTTTGACATACATAAAAAAGGTTCACCCCAAGGAGGTCAATGTCTCATGTCCCAATGAGATCTTACAATCTCCCCCTTGGTCCAAAAATACCTAAGATGCCTACAATCTTCCTAGTGATAAGTCCCATATCACTCAAGAGAGGCAATCCTATAAACTCTCTCAATTTCCAAATTGGGTATCTCAAATTCCCATTTCTCACCTTTACATGGAGGAATATACATCCATCATCCCATGATGGATATCCCCCCCCTAAAGGCTTGCTCCTCCTTGACCATTGCACCAACAATGTCCTTGAGAAGTCCCTAAGCCAATAGGAACTCTAAAACATAAAAAAAAAGATTAAAAGTTCCACATTAAACTTGTTAGTAATATATGAGAGATGTCCTAAGGCAATCGCCTTATGTATGAACCATTTATATGATAAATGAAGATTCACTATTTGAGTATACATGTTTCATGTATTTGATTGGATCTTAAACTCATTTACTGAATGTCCATGATACGATTCACAGCATGAGAGAATTTGTGATTGGATCACAACTAGTGAGTATCTCTACATTTGTAATTGTGATGTATCAGAATTATCCCTAGTCGATGAATTGATGGATTTGGACACCATCAATTCTGTCGAGACTAGCATGAGGTATACTCCTTGGTGTATCCAAGCAGCTGATTCTCACTGGCTGGAGACATTGTGATGTCCGGAGTTAATCGTGGATGCTAGTTATGATAACTAGTTCATTGGAGTGACCAGCCGTAAGACTTCATATGGTTCTCTGCATAATGATATTTCTGGAAAATGGTTTTGCGACATAATCGTAAAATGGTTGTGTTTCGACATAATCGTAAAATGGTTTTGCGATAGTCATAATGATATTTTTGGAAATTTTCTACTTTTGGAAAGTTAGAAGTATTTTTGGAAATTTTTCAATTTTGGAAAGTCTAGAAGTATTTATGGAAATCTTCCACTTTTGGAAAGTTAGAAGTATTTATGGAAATTAATATTTTCATAAATAAAATATTAGATTAGATTTTGGAAATTTGTTTCCTAATTTAATCTTGATTTGATTTGGGAAATCAAATCTTAAAATATTTTAATTTCCATAAGTAGTTTTGATGATTTAGGAAATTGGTTTCCTAAATTGACTTTCCTTAATCAACTATTTCCACAAATAAAATATGTGATTAGATTTGGAAATTTATTTCCTAATTTAATCATGATTTGATTTGGAGAATAAAATCTTAAACATATTTTATTTCCATAAATAGTTATGACATATAAGGAAATATTGTACATGACATAATTGTATGTCATGTAATTGCATTAGATGCATATCATTATGTCATGCGTGTCGTGACATGTAGATGTATGCCATGTATGCCATGCAATGTAGATAATAGTTATTTGCATGCAAAGAGGATGAGACATAAAAACCCTAACTCAATATTAAAGCTTACACCTTCCATTAATATGGTTAGAACCAGAGTTCCGTTTCTTATTCGGGTTGTTGGACTCTCTCCAAGCCCGGCTCGAACCCGAACATGTTCAAACCATGGAATAGTTTAATACTAATATGGTAAGAGTTAGAGGTCAATCGTTAGCTTTGGTTGTTGGACTCTCTCCAAGCTGGGCTAATTGGTTGAATGCACTCTAACCATATTAAAACTATTTCTTGATTAATGGGTTGGCTTTAACCTGGAGCATCGGCTTGTTGGACTCTCTCCAAGGTCGATGTTAAGGGAGGTGAAGTTGGGTGTTATGCATATGATGCATACTTGTTAATGTGTTAACAACCCGATGTATGTGTGAATATTCAATTAGTTGATAGAACATTGTGATAGTTTCATATACGTGATATGCAATCGGTATAGTTGATAGCTACCATCGTAGTTATGAATAACTTGTTGGACTCTCTCTAAGGTTGTTCATATCTATGATGGATATCAACCTATTCGGAGATGGACCTACGATCTCCCGAAGTGATTTTGGGGTTTTTGAAATTTGAAAAATGAATGGGATTTATAAATTTATATTGATGAATTTTAAAAATCATTTTCTCATATATGCTCGTTTTGTATTTCTAGTTCAATCGATTGATCATGACGTCTTTGAATTTGTGCACTATTTTGGATTCAAACAAACTGACTGGGCCTAACTTCCTGGACTGGCTTAGAAACCTGAGAATTGTTCTCAAGGCAGAAAAGCTTGCATATGTCCTTGAAGAGCCTTTTCCCAACCATCCTAAGGACGATGCAACTCCAGACCAAATGTTGGTCTATCAGAAGCATGTGGCAGATTCTGAGCTGGTGAGTTGCATCATGCTAGCGGCGATGGTACCTGAGCTGCAAAAGCAGCATGAGCATATGGATGCTAATACTATGGTCTTCCATCTTCATGAGTTGTTCGATGAGCAAGCGAGATCCGAAAGGTTAGAGGTCTCTAGGCTCCTCTTCACCACGAAGATGCAAGAAGGTTCGTCTGTAGTGCAGTTTGTGCTAAAGATGAACGGGTACATCGAGCGGCTAGCTATCCTCGGGTTTGTGATGAATCACGAATTAAGTATTGACTTAATTCTGCATTGTTTGCCCAAGAGTTTCTCACAATTTGTGATGAACTATCGGATGAACAAATTAGAATCCACTATTCCTGAGCTCCTCAATATGCTGAAGACTGTGGAGCCTTCTGTGAAGCATGAGGAGAAGGCGATTTTGTTAGTTGATTCCTCAAAGAAAGGTTCTAAGAGGAAGGCAAAAGAACAGAAGAAAGGGAAGAACAAAAAGGCAAAGAAGGCAAAACCAGCACAAAAGGGCACTTGCCATCATTGTGGCAAGGAAGGCCACTGGCGAAGAAACTGCAAGATTTATCTTGAGTCCATGAAGAAGAAGAAGACATCCGATGCTCCATCCTCTTCAGGTATCTTCGTTATTGATTGTCATTCTATTTCCTTAGACACTTGGGTATTGGATACTGGGTGTGGCTCACATATATGTAATGACATACAGGGGCTAAGGAATAGAAGAAGACTCATCAGAGGGGAGTCAAATTTGCGAGTTGGCAATGGAGCAAAGGTTGCTGCGGTCGCCATCGGAACTTATTTGCTGAAGCTCCCTAGTGGACTAGTCTTGGAACTGGATAATTGTTATTGTGTTCCTTCTCTAATAAAAAACATTGTTTCTATTTCCTGCTTAAATAGAAATGATTTCCATTTGACGTTTAGTAACAATTGTTGTTATATAACTTTGAATGGCGTACTTTATGGAATTGGAACTTTGAGCAATGACATTTATACGTTGGATGTATCCAGTGACATTTTCAATATCGAAGCGAGCAACAAGCGTGCTCGAAAAGATAATCAATTAGACTCCTACATGTGGCATTATCGTCTTGGCCATGTAAGCAAGAAACGCATGTCCGAATTACACAGATGTGGAATTCTAGAATCGTTTGAATTGGATTGATATGATACATGTGAATCATGCTTAAAAGACAAGATGACTAAGTTACCTTTTACTGGAAAAGGTGAACGAGTGGGAGAGTTACTAGGTCTAATACATACTGATGTATGTGGACCTATGTCAACTCAAGCTTTAGGAGGCTATAGCTACTTCATTACCTTCACCGATGATCACTCACGGTTTGGGTATGTGTTCTTGATGAAACATAAGTCTGAAGCCTTTGAAAGGTTCAAAGAATTCAGAAATGAAGTAGAGAAACAACATGACAAGAGTATTAAAATACTTCGATCGGATTGAGGTGGTGAATACTTAAGTCAAGAGTTTCTTGATTATCTAAGAGATAATAGCATATTGTCTCAATGGACTCCGCCATATACACCACAACATAATGGTGTATCTGAGAGGCGTAACCGGACCTTGTTGGACATGGTTAGGTCAATGATGAATCATGCGAATCTTCCCAAGTCCTTTTGGGGCTATGCACTTCAGACAGCTGTTTACTTGTTAAACAGAATGCCAACCAAGGTAGTCTCTACTACTCCATATGAGATATGGAATAGTAAGAAACCTCATGTATCTTACTTGAAGATATGGGGTTGTCCTGCTTATGTGAAGCGGACAGTATCAGACAAATTGGATGCTAAGTCTGATAAATGTCTATTTATTGGATACCCTAAGGAAACAAGGGGTTACCAATTCTATCATCCTGTGGAATAAAAGGTGTTTGTTTCAAGGCATGCTGTGTTTCTAGAGAAAGAGTTTCTCTTGCAAGAAAACAGTGGGAGTGTCGTCGAGCTTGAGGAGGCTCGAGAGACTCAAATAGACATTGATGAGATACCTAGTGAAGCCTGACGGTAAATGACTCATAGTGATGAGCAATCATTTGGACCTATTGTAACACCACATCTTCGTAGATCACGGTAGAACACGCAATATTCCTGAGAGATATGGATTTCTCGTAAGTGAATCGAACGACGTGTTACTCATTGATGATGAGGAGCCTACCAGTTATGAAGAAGTGCTGACAAGTTCAGAAAGGGATAAGTGGCTTGATGCCATGAAGTCGGAAATGGATTCCATGTATGAAAACCAAGTTTGGAACTTGGTTGACCCACCTGAAGGCATCAAGCCTATAGGGTTCAAGTGGGTTTTCAAGAAGAAAACCGACATGGATGGTAATGTGATTACCTATAAGGCTAGATTGGTGGCGAAAGGATATCGTCAAAAGCAAGGTGTTGATTATGACGAAACCTATTCGCCTGTAGCTATGCTTAAATCCATTCGGATGCTCCTGGCCATAGTGGCTCATTATGATTATGAGATATGGCAGATGGATGTGAAAACATCTTTCCTTAATGGAAACCTGCTCGAGGACGTGTATATGATACAACCTGAGGGTTTCACATCGGTTGATAAAACCAAGGTATGCAAATTGCGACGGTCCATATATGGATTGAAGCAAGCATCCAGGAGCTGGAATATCCATTTTGATGAGACAATCAAAAAGTTTGATTTCTCACAAAATCCAGACGAACCTTGTGTGTACAAGAAGGTTAGTGGGAGTGCAGTCGTGTTCCTAGTATTGTATGTCGATGACATATTACTTATGGGAAACGATGTTTCAATCTTACAGTCAGTTAAGGTTTGGTTATCCAAGACATTCTCCATGAAAGACCTGGGAGAAGCAACCTACATCCTCGGGATTAAGATCTATAGAGATAGATCGAAACGATTGCTTGGTCTTTCGCAGTCTACATATATAGACCGAGTGCTAAAGAGGTTTAGCATGTCGGAATCCAAGAAAGGTTTCCTACCCATCAGACATGGGGTACACCTTTCGAAGTCTATGTGTCCACGTACAGAAGACGAGAGGATTTGCATGAGTAAGATTCTCTATGCATCCGCAATAGGATCTATCATGTATGTTATGTTATGTACGAGGCCCGATGTATCGAATGCTCTGAGTGTCACAAGCAGATACCAGTCTGATCCAGGAATGGATCATTGGGTGGCTGTTAAGACGATCCTTAAGTACTTAAGAAGAACTAAGGATGTGTTCTTAATATATGGAGAAGGGGACATGGTGATACGCGGGTATACGGATGCCAGCTTCCAGACAGACAAGGATGATTCCAGGTCTCAGTCTGGATATGTGTTCACCTTGAATGGGGGCGGAGTGAGTTGGAAAAGTTTCAAACAAGACACTGTAGCGGATTCTACCACTGAGGCAGAATACATTGCAGCTTCGGAAGCAGCAAAGGAAGCGGTTTGGATCAAGAAGTTCATTTATGAACTTGGTGTGATTCCTGCCATTGTTGAAGCAATACCGGTCTACTGCGACAACAATGGAGCAATTGCACAGGCGAAAGAGCTGAGGTCTCATCAATGATCCAAACATGTACTTCGCCGCTATCATCTTATCAGAGAGATCATCAGTAGGAACGAAATACAAATCGAGAAAATTCCCACTGAAAGGAACTTAGCGGATCCTTTGACTAAAGCATTACCTCAAAGTAAGTTTGAGGGCCATGTTAGTGCTTATGGTATTGGATACCGTAGCGATTGGCATTAGGCCAAGTGGGAGTCTGTTAGTAATATATGAGGGATGTCCTAAGGCAATCGCCTTATATATGAACCATTTATATGATAAATAAAGATTCACTATTTGAGTATACATGTTTCATGTATTTGATTGGATCTTAAACTCATTTACTGAATGTCCACGATACGATTCACAGCATGAGAGAATTTGTGATTGGATCACAACTAGTGAGTATCTCTACATGTGTAATTGTGATGTATCGGAATTATCCCTAGTCGATGAATTGATGGATTTGGACACCATCAATTCTGTCGAGACTAGCACGAGGTATACTCCTTGGTGTATCCAAGCAGCTGATTCTCACTGGCTGGAGACATTATGATGTCTGGAGTTAATCGTGGATGCTAGTTATGGTAACTAGTTCATTGGAGTGACCAGCCGTAAGACTTCATATAGTTCTCTGCATATATAGATATGTCAATGAAGTTCTTACTGTAGCTTAAGTGCGATGTTCCTTTGACTTGCGGTATTCAAGTCATCTTGATCATGGAGACTTATGCTTTGACATCTTAAGCAAGCATCTCTAAGGAGATATTGACCCGGGATGATTGGGTATAAGTCGAAGTGATCGAAGGTGTTTGAATAGCCTATAAAGGATTCACCACTCCTTGCGAGGAGATGTATACCCATGGCCTCTCGTCGGATTGTTACTAAAGTCTTTGGCCAAAGCATTATATGTTTAGAGTAAGTTACTCTTCGATACATGTGCAGTAACTAGAATCCGTAGGACGAGGAAATGATACTTGGGCTAGGTGTGACGTAGTCAGCCTAGTGGGGACTGACACTATAGACCATGTCCTGAACCAAGTGGGTATAAGATGAGTGAAGGGAATGGGGCACGATTCATTCGAGCTGCTGAAGGGTTTCAGAAATAGTTTTGGATCAACCGTTGATCTTTTCGGTTAATTGGGGATCATGATGTACTACTAGGTGTCACTCATGATCGTTCTATAATTAATGACTAATTATAGACGACCAACATAAACCGAGAACCTATTTAGTCACACGCACAACGAGCGTAATCCGAAGGATTTAAAATGAGCTTGAGAATGTGATTCTCAGACCGAGAGAAACTAGGTTTGGTTGGACCAAACATGGAGTGAGCATGAAATCGTTTCAGTCGCAATGGAAGCGTGGATGAGCCGTGTCTCATGAAGACATAATGGATGAACCAAAATGGTTTGGTTCTAATCCAATGGAGGAGAATAAACCAAAGGGTTTGGTTTATTTTAAACGAATGAACCAAAAGTTGGTTCAGTTCATTTTAACTTAAAATAAACCATCATGGTTTGGTTTATTTTAACTTATATTAATGGAGCGGGTTAACGGGCCTTATGGTTATGATCCAATAACCATTAAGAGAATTAGTTCTCTATAAAAGAGGGCTTAAGGGTTTGTTAAGCCCTAATCTAAAACCCTAACCTAAGAGTTGCCGCCCACCTCCCCTTGGTTATTTCGGCGCCAACCCTCCTCCTTGCCGCCGCCCACCTTGAAGCTCCTTGGCCGGCGTCGAGAAGGTGTTGACCTTCACTCTTGCCGGCATCGACCTGTTGCCGGAGGAGCTCCGGTGATATCCATTGGGTTTGGTATCAAGGTGAGCTTCATCCTACCTTTTTGGCCGGCCCTAATTCCTCCACCAAAGCTGTCCAATTTTCTGGACAGCTTATTTCCCTCTCGTCGGAGCGTCGTTTGGACGATGGTTGGAGCTCCGACAGCGCCTAAATTACCGGGGATTCGATCTCCGGTAATCCTCATAGGTGGAGGACGAAGGATTCGTCAAATGGTTGACTAATACCTCTCCGGAGAAGCGAGTTTTGAGGACTCGTCTTTGGATCCGAATTTGGATTCGGATCGTGATCCTCTCTTGATCACGTCGTCTTCAACACGAGGCTAGTAACCCGTACGAAGATGAATCTTGTGACTTTGTGAAGTCATCCCGAAGATACTCGGCGTGGATACGGATAGAGACGATTCTAGCGAGGATCGTTCCGGTTGATGCCGTTCCCGCTACACGTGATACGAAAGGTATACGTAGTTAAATTTCCTTTTATTGCAAAATTTAAATTTACAGTTATGTCTACACATATTGTACTATGCATGCGTGTGATGTGTGTGTTGTAATAAATGTAGATTTATTATTTTTATTTCTTCCGCTGTGCACATGTTTGCGAAACATGTTCTAACACACACTCGCCGCGGTGCCGGAAACCCAACAAAACTTTCCCACACCTTAAATTTTATACATCACCCTAACAACTCTCATAATCCATATCCAATGGATTTTCACCCTTTCCAATGCTTTCTAAAGCATATCCTAGGGTTAGGAGTAGTTAGGGAACCCTAACATAGCTGAAATTGGGCTAAACATATCATATTTTCTTGAAATCAGCATTGGCAATGACTTTATCGTGCATCGATCGACGTTGCATCAATGATCGCTAACAAAGGGCGATCGATAATTGAAAATTCCGATTTTCAGTTATCAAAATTGAATTTGGAAAAAACATAAGTAATTCTACGTATATCAAAAAATAATGAAAATTCATACCTATATTAATTATAATCAATACAATGGGTAAAAAATATTTGAATAATATTTTACGTATAAAATAGTGAAATTGATACAAAGTTCAAAAGTGAAGAAAAACTTCAAAGTTTTAGCTCACTTTGTATCAACTTCATCAATGGTGATTGCTATCAAAAGATAGACTTCACCAAGATTTTCTAAAAGGATTTTAAAATGATTTTGAAAACCTATATTGGATCATGTTCCTTGGGCTTAATGTACATGACTTGAATATAAGCTTTCCCAATGATCCACAGCATGATTTTAGATGAGTTTGAGTTCATCTAGATGTAAAAACTATGCACCTTGAACTTAACTCATATTCTATCATGTCACATGTATCTAGGGTGTATAAATACACTTATATATCAATTTAGATGTGAGATGTGGGTTTTGGTTTATCTTAAACTAAGACCTCATGAATTTTTCTAAGGAAACACTACTTGATTCCCTTATAAATAGGACTTCAAGTCATGCCATAGTCCTTAACTCAATTTTTATTAATGCATGAATGATTATGACATTAATGATGATATAAATAAACACATGCTCATAATCATTATGTCATGGCATAAGATGGAATCTAAGCATACATGACATTTAACCTTAATCCTAAGCATGATCATGACATATTATATGATAAAAAATAGATATGATGTCATGACATTTTATATGACAAACAAAGCATGACAAGTAAAATGTATAGGTATAATAATACCTAAATTATAATATTAATTGCCATTTGTTATTATTAAGTCTCATTTTGCCATATTATCATTTATTCCCTAAGTGTGTCAAAAATCCAAAAATGACACACTATGACCTCTAAATCTAAATTGTGCCAATTTGATTGATTTATCAAATTTCTTGAATAATATTGGCACATCCTAAAATCTTTTAGGATTAAAAATCAAATCTATTTCCAAGGTATCGATAACATTGAAAATATCCTAAAGTGCCAACTTTGCTATGGTTGGGTTAGCTACCCTTCCAATCAAGGTTGACACACCTAAACCCATCTAGCGTGAATCGATCATGCTCCTAGGAACCCAAAACTTATTTGAGCTCCTTGGATTTACTAGGTATTCCTTAGGGATGACCTCCCTAGATACCCTCCTAATGACCCTTATAGGCTTGTTAGCCTTGGTCATTATGGTCTTGTCTAGGTTAACTCTAGGGGTAACTCCCCTTGTAACCTTCTTAGTGGCTTCCCTAGGTTTCCTTGAAACCCTAGCCACTAGGCACACACCATGGTCAACTCTAGGGTTGACTTCTCTTGTGACTTGGTCCTCCTAGACCTAGTTTGATTTCCATAATCAAATGGAACATTGTGATAGGTCTTTTTGGGCTTAAGCTTGCCCTTGGATGGTTCTTGATTTCTTGGTCTTTGACTTTGACTTCTAGACCCTAGGCTTTGACCATTTGACCATTTAATTGAATTTTATATCTTCCTAAGGGTCTTCTCTAATTTCTCAAGCCTTAACCTCAAGGCTTGATTTTCTAGCTCTAATCTTTCCAAATTAGATTTTTCATATGTCCTTTGGGAATTGTTCTTCCTAGGCATGTGTTTAGTCCATTTAGGATTCAAACCTAGGTGGTCTTCAATTTTTCTAATAGATTCCCTAGGTAAGGTTTTTCTAGGGACATTAGTCTCAAATGTCTCTTTATTGTTAAAACAGACACTTTTTGCACCTAGATAATAAAATCTATTATTTCTACTAGCATGCTTTTCATGATGAATTGTAAGAAAATTAAAAGCATGCTTTTTGACCTTTAAACTAGAAGGTGAATTATTGAAATATACCTTAGGGTTAGCCTTAGCTCCCCCTACTTGTGATGCTCCTTCCCTTCTCCTAGGGCATTGGCTCCTATAGTGTCTCGGTTGTCGGCATTTGAAGCACACCATGTGCTCCTTGCTCTTCTTGGTAGGGACACTAACATCCTTGACTTTTTCATTGACTTTTGGTGTCGGAGGAACTTTCTTTACTCTTTTCGAGCACTTACTCTTGTAATGCCCGGATTCCCTACACTTAAAGTAAATTATATAATTTTTATTTAAAACCGACATGCTTGAGTTACCTAGGGTGGTGGTAGGTGCCAGAGATTGAGCTTCTTCATCTTGACCGGATGTGGAAGGCTCTTCTTGATGCTTCGGAATGGAAGGTCTTATCTCCTCCCCCTCAATCCTAGAGGTGGAGGCTTCTTCCAATTCCACCTCTTCTTCCTCTTCTGATTGGGATCCGAATGTTGATCCCCTATCAGCTTCCGAATCCTCACTTGCTTGTGAGGATGGAGGTTCTTCTTCTTCGGGCTCTTAGACCGGTTGAGGGTTCTCATGGAGCTTGGCCAAATCACCCCAAAGCTCCTTGGCATCTATGTAATTACCTAACATACACACAATGTCGTTAGGAATCAAATCAACAAAGAATTTTATTACCTTTGTATTTTTCTCGAATCTTTGGAGTTGTTCCTCACTCCATCTCTTCCACTTGAGGAATCCTCCCTTTGGGCCTCTTGGATATTCGAATCCTTCCATCAAAATGGACCATTCCTCAAAGTCTCTCACCATGATGAAGTATTCAATTCTTCTCTTCCATGAATTGAAGCCTTCTCGTCCATATAGCGCATATGGGACTGGCGTGTTGATGTCCCATCCTAGTTGTTCTTGAAACTCCATCTTCTTCCTCTAGCAGTTTTGCTCCCGGCGGTTAGTCCGTAGAAGAGCCCCGGGCTCTGATACCAATTGTTAGGAACGATGCACCCGCTAGAGGGGGGTGAATAGTGTCGTCGATGCTTGATGAATTACGATCGTGTTCGTCTCTACAAGTCATGTTAGTGCAGCAGAATATATATCAATAACAAAATAAGACAAACACAATTCACAACACAAAATATAACGTGGTTTGGAACCGAATGGTTCCTACTCCACGGATTGGGCTCTAAAAGCCCTAGCAATGCAAAAATGCACTACTAATCACAAATACTCCTCGGAATAATCTGGAGGTGGAGAAACCTCTTACAAGATATTACAATAGTAATACAAGTAAACAATAAGAAAATACAAATGAATACAACAAAAGAAAGCCAAGAACACTTTACAACAATCTTTTGGAAGCTTGCTTGTTGATTGCCTTGGACTAGCCTTGAAGACCCTAATTTGCAACAGCAAATCGCTCCAATTCATCCAAGAAAACCGGTGCCAAAATCCTTCTTCCGAGCTGCCTTTATAACCTACAATCGGGCAGGATTTTTGTCTATCAGTCGATTGCTCAGGGCCATCAGTCGATTGATGCCACTGTTGTTGTGAGACAATGGCTAGATTCATGCTGAAAAAATTCAACGGATCCATCATCAGTCGACTGATCATGCCCATTAGTCGCCTGATAGAGCCTTCACTCGACTGTCAACCCCAACAGTCGAGTCCGACTCCATTCTATGCCCGAATTCTCGAGCATCAGTTAACTGATCACCAGATCAGTCGACTGATCAGGCAAGCAGTTGATTGCCAAAAGCTGGTAGTTGACTGCTAGGCCAATTCCCATAGTTAAACCCTAGTTGACTCCCACCAATCGACTGCCCATAGGTCCCAGTTGACTGATACACCTCAAACATGAGATTTTAACCCAAGTATGGTGCCCCCATACTTGCTAGACCACCCGTAGCCTAAACCTAAGCCTTCTAGCCACCTCCGTCAACCTCGCGCTTATCGGATCCCTTCAAGTCATCCATGACTTGTTCATCCATACGCTAGCCTTCAGGTGCTTCCATCGGCTATTGTCATGCTAACGGTGTCTACACCGCCAAGGCACATTGGACTTATGCTACCAAGACTCCCGCTTGGACTTTATGCCGCCAATATTCCCCTTGGACTTTCTAAATGCCAAGACTCAAGCTTGGACTTTCCCTTGCCAACCCATATTGGACTTTCCATGCCAAGACCCATGCTTGGACTTTCCTTTGCCAACCCATATTGGACTTTCCATGCCAAGTACTCAAAACTTGGACTTTTCCCATGACAATGGTCAAACCATCGTCAAACATCAAATACTAACCTGGGTTGATTGCATCAGCAATCTCCCCAACACATGTCAGATATCAATGTCAGACATCCATGTCAAACATCAAAACACTTACTCGAGTCATACTCCAGTCTGGTAAATCATGACCTTGGCCGATTGCACCAACAGAAGTCCCTTGCCGAAGTTCTCTTCGTCTGGCCACGTCCCTCGGATGCACCAAGTGATTTGAGCAAAACATATAGGGTTTAGGAGTAGTTTCCGCTCACATCTCATTACATTTTATGTTAGTTTCATGCACATGTCACTCTATTTTGCATGCATTTCTTATTTTCTGGTTCGGAGGTCTGCTCTTTGTACTTTTGTGTGCAGGATAACATTTAGGGGGAAAAGGCACACTTTTGGAGCAAAAGAAGGACATTTTGTAGCTAGACACAGAATGGGACACGACCAGGGCATGTGACTACATACGGTCGTGTCCAATGGGTGAGATCAGCCACCCCAGGGCCGCACACGGCATGGCCGTGTGGAAACACACGGTTGTGTGGTGGCCCAGCAGATTGAAGTGACTAGTATTTTTTTCCAGATTTTGTAGTGATCCGATGTGATGTCTATATAAGGAGAGCTCCGCCCAAACCCTAGGAGGGAGGCACGATGGCTAGGATGACATACTGAAGCCCTAAAAAGCTTCGGGAACTCGCAATGGGGAGGAAGAATACCGCCGGAGATCCAAGTTCTGCACTTCAACGCCGGAGAGAAGGCCACATCGACATTGTAACCTCTTGTTCTTGCATTTTTTTTTGATATATTCGGACCTGAACATGCCTTGTGATTCTCCTCTTCTATACATGGAGTAGTTTCTTCGATTCTAGGATTAGGGAGTAGCTTGTGTGCGCATGACATGTTGCTTCAAATTGAATTCTATTCTGAGTTTGAATTTGCAATTGGAAATTGTTTATACCAATATCTATGTGTATTTGGTTTTCTACCTACTGTGCTTAGGCGATACGAGGGGTGACAACCCTCGTATCTAAGATTTAGGAGATTTATACAAGGAACCTAGGCGTAGACCTGATCTCCTGTAACCGTGGGTAGAAGGATGCGATGGAACTGGAAATGGTTCGTTGTAGGGATTGATTTGACATCCTCATACCGCCTATCCAGTCCTTGTAAGGCAGAGATAGCTCTCGATAGATGTGGTGGCTCATCGGGAGAGTGTATGATGTCCCTTCCACAAAATCATAGTTAGACGTTTAGACAACGCCTAGTTGATAGCATATTTTGCAACACACAAGCGAAACCGAAGTCCTAGAATCCCTTTTTAAGATCTCAGCATGCTCCTTTCTTCCTCCATGTGACAATGTACTAGAGTTTAGTCCACTGACAACCCTCGCAATCGAAACCTTTAGATTTTACTTCCGAACAATTTCACCCACTGAATAAATCAGTACTCGAATCTCATCCCTTGTGGAATCGATAATCTTTTATTACTTGACGGCATTCGTGCACTTGCGTGCGTTGAGCGCAAGCATGCGCTTTGAGTCCTCGATGACCTCCATTGCGAGATTTGAGGTCATATTCACGTGCATCAAGTTTTTGGAGCCATTGTCGAGGACTGATCGATTCGATATCGAATCTAACAGTGGAAAATTGGATTAGATCTAGGATTAGATTTATTTACTTGTTTAATTTTCTTTTTAGTTTGCTTCATTTACTTTAATTTTATATTTTCCATATTTAGATTTAATTTTTATTTTAGCAGTAGTTTTCTATTTCCTTATTGCCTCTTTGATTTTGTTAGCTAGATTTGTTTATTTCTTGATTATTAGAATTAGATAGCATTCCTAATTTTTGTTGCTCGGTTCTTCGTATGCTTAGACATTTAGGATTGGAAGGCCTGATTCCGATCGACTTAGAAATTGAATGAACCTATCATTGTCGGAGAGAAGAATAAAAGAGGATGGAGGACCAATCTACATTCGAATTAAATATAAGTAGCCGACTTCTGTGAGATTACGCAGCTCTTAGTGCTAGGGGATTTAGGCCGAGTATAGCTAGACCATCTATTTCAAAAAAGAACTTTGAACTGAAGTCGACACTCATACATATGGTCTAGTAGAGTCAATTCGGGGGAGCCACGACTGAAGACCCGAACAGGCACCTAGAGACATTTCTGGAAATCTTCTCAATAATGAAGATGAATGGAGTCCCTACAGACGCAATCCACCTAAGTCTATTCCCGTTCTCATTGTAGGATAAGGCTAAGGCATGGTTGCACTCCTTGCCTTCGGGAAGCATCACTACATGGGAGCAGCAATTCCTGAACAAATACTTCCCACCAAGCAAGACTGCTCACATGCGCCATCTTATCACAAGCTTCCGTCAGAAGGAGGGGGAGTCCCTATTCGAAGCTTGGGATCGCTACAAGGGGCTACTCTACCAATGCCCCCACCACGGATTGAAAAGATGGCTGGTGATCCATATCTTATATGTTGGTGCAATCGGCCCAGGACTCGAGTTTGACTCGAACTGTATTTTGATGTTAGACAAAATGCATGACATGGGATTGTCATGGGAAGTTCAACATGGGTTGGCCACGTAAATCCAAGTGTGTAGCCTTGGTGGTGAAAAGTCCAAGCATGGGGCTTGGTGTTGGGAAAATCCAGGCATAGGGCTTGGTGTTGGAAAGTCCAATATGGGTTGGCCACGTAATTTTAAGTGTGTAGCCATGGCGGTGAAAATCCAAGCATGAGGCTTGGTGTGGGAAGTCTTAAGGACTTGGAAAGTTCACTAGGCTCGGGGTCCTTGAGTCGGTGAAGGATGGTACTGCGAAGCCATGTGCTTAGTGCATCCGAGGGACCATCGGATGGGGAGCAAATGGAGTGAGGCCCAAGGGAAGCATACTTCGAGGGCAAGAGACGCGAATGATGGCGCTGTGAAGTTGTGCGCTTGGTGCATCCGAGGGACGTAGGCCGAGGGAAGAGAGCTTCGGTGGGGAACTCCATGAGAGGATGAGGTAGACTTTTTCAAGTGTCTAAGACTGAGTGTCAGAGGCTCAAACATGAGGTTTGAGGGTTTACCCGATGGTTGGATGCTCAAACAACTTAGTGTTTGAGATTTACCCGACAGAAATCGACTGGCATAGGTGCCGGTTCGACTGATAACTAGGATTCGACTGGTGTTAAACTACGATTATGGCTGTGCAATGATCGCTAAGGATGGCGATCATGATCGCCAAGGAATGGCAATTGGATGGAAGTGTCGCGGCATTGAATGCTCAGTAGCCATCGGGCAATCACGAGGTCGTGATCGATGATGGTCATCATCAGTCTATTGATGGAGGATCCGTTGGAACTTGTCCAGTGTGAATAAAGCCGTTGTGAGACAATGGCTATAGGAGCAGTCGAATGGGGCCTTTTGACAGTTGACTGATAGGCACGAAATCAGCTCGATGCAAGTTATAAATGGAGCTCGAGATAGAGGATTTTGCAAATACTTTAAGGGTGATTTTGGAGGGGAATTGCTGCTGCATTCTAGACCATCAAAGTCAATCCAAAGCAAGCAACAAGCAAGTGATTCAAAGCGATTTGTGTAAAGTGTTCTTTACTTGTATTTCGTATTGTATTTGTATTCTTGCTTGTACTTTAGTATTACTGTTGTAATAGCTTGTACGAGGTTTCTCCACCTCCGACGTGTTGTCGAGAAGGAGTTTAGTTAGTGTCGTGCGCATAACTAGAGCTCGTTGAGCTCGCCCCGTGGAATAGGAACCATTCGGTTCCGAACCACGCATATCTTGTGTATGCTTATTTGTGTTGTTAGTATTTTCATTTATATTACTATTCCACTACGCTAACGATAATTGTAAACAAGTGACACAAGAACAACGAACGATTTCCATCTTACGATGATAAAGGGCTATTCACCCCCCTCTAGCCAGCCACATACGCTCCAACAAGTAGTATCAAAGCCAAGTTGCTTGTCGAGGACTAACCGCCAACACAAGCACGACAAGATGGCCTGCTACAACCTCCAATCACCAAAATTCGAAGGAGATTTTCAATGGTGGAGAAGGAAGATGGAGGTATATCTAGAAATCGATTTTGATATTATGTTAATTCTAGAAAACGGTTTCAAAATGCCTAGGGATGAAGAAAATAGGCAAATTGAGGAGTCAAGGTGAACCCAAGACCAAATCAAGGACTTCAAGACAAATCTCAAGTTAATCAAATTGCTTAGTGATTTGATTCCTAACTATATTTGATCTAGATTAGGTGAATATAGGGATGCAAAGGACCTATGGGACAAGGTGATATAATTTCATGAAGAGCCCACATTGGTCCATGCCAAGGAAGAATGTTCATCAACATCCGGATCCGAGGATGTTAAAGAATCGTCATCCACATTCGAAGATGTTGATGATTTGGTGGAGACCTCCACCTCTAGCATTGAGGGGGAGGAGAGGGCTTCCATCCCGGAACAAGTTCAAGAAGAAGCTTCAACATCTGGGAGAAGCGAAAGTTCCCTAGGTAACTCAAGTATTGTGATTATAAATAAAAATCATATAACATGCTTTGAGTGTAGGGAACAAGGGCACTATAAAATTAAGTGTCCCAAGAAGGTGAAGAAGGTTCAACCGGCACCAAAGGTGAAAGATCTCGGTGTCCCCACAATTAGAAGCAAGGAGCACATTGTGTGCTTCAAATGCAACCAAAGGGGGCATTATAGAAGCCAATGCCCTAGGGGGAGGAAGAAGGGGCAAGAAGGAGCATCTCATGTAGGGGGAGCTTCCAAAGCTAACCCTAAGGTAAATTCAATTGATGCACCTTCAATTTCTAGGACTTATAAGCATGCTAAAAATTATTTTAGTTCACTTGCCATGATTAATGAAAAGCATGCTAGTAGGAATAAATATATTTGTCTAGGTGCCAAGAATGTTAACTTACCTAAGGACAAACCTAGACACCATAATTCTAGACCTATCTTGCCTAGGGAGAGTATAAGGAGAGTAGAAGAAAATTTGGACTTTAACCCTAAGAAGAGTAGACACATGCCCAAGAAGAAAAACAATTCCCAAAAGATCAATAAAAAAAATCAAAATTGGGAACATTAGAGGTGGAAAACCAAGCCTTGAGGTCAAGGCTTGAGAAACTTGAGAAGACTCTAGCAATAATTACAAATTCATTTAAGGGGTCAAAGGATCAAAATTTAAGGCCTAGGAAACAAAAAATTTCCAAGGGCAAGAAAGGTTTGGGTCACAAACCTATGTCCTACCATAATGTTCCATTTAATTATGGAACAATTTTCAGGTCTAGAAAAACCAAGGCTAATAGGGAAGCTATCCCTAAGACTAGCCATAGTGTGTGTTTAGTGGCTAAGGACTTAAGAAAAACCAAGAGAGCCATTAAGAAGGTCAAAGGAGGAGTCATCTCTAGAGTTGACCTAGGAAAGACCCAAATGACTAAAGTGTCAAAACCTAAAAGGGTCATTAGAAAGGTATCTAGGGAAGTTATCCCTAGTGAATACCTAGTTAATCCAAGGAGCTCCAATAGATATTGGGTTCCTAGAAGTGTGATCGATTCACGCTAGATGGGTTAGGGTGTGTCAACCCTAAGTGGATGGGGAGTTAACCTAGCCATGGAAGAGTTGACACATTAGGATGTACTAATGTTCTTTGAGAAGATAAAAATGATTAAATTGGCACAATTAGGTCTTAGGAGTGATGGTGTGCCATTTTGGGTTTTTGGCACACTAGGGGGATAATTGGCATTAAAGCAAAAATGAACTTAATCCTAGAAATGACAATTTGTGTCTAACACTTAGGTATTCAATACCTTAGTATTTTATAATTGTCATGCTTTGTTTGCCTTGCCATGACATGACATCATATTTATTTTTTATCATATAAGATGTCATGATCATTTTTAGGGTTATTTTTATATGTCATGTATGCTTATAATTCATTCACATGCCATGACATCATGATTATGTGGCACATGCTTTATTCTTGTATCATTATGCCATAATCATCATTCATGCATAAATAAAATGAATTTAAGGACTAAGGCATGATTTGAAGTCTTATAGATAAGGGAATCAAATAATGTTGCCTAGAGATATGCATGAAACCCTAAATAACAAAGTCCCCACATATCACTAATATTTGACTTGTATGTGTTTTACACATGTAGATACAAGTGAGATGTTTAGGAAAAAGAAATTAAAGATTTTAAAAACACTTCAAAAACATTTTGAAAAATCTTGGTGAAGTCTATCTTTTGATAGCAATCACCATTGAATGGGATGATACAAAGAGGGCTCAATATTGAAGCTTTTCTTAACTTTTGAATTTTGTATCAATCTCGCTATTTTGTGGGTAAAATATTTTTCTAATATTTTTCACACATAATGATGGTAATAAGTAATATACATATGAATTTTCATGATTTTTCACCTTATGTATATTTACTTACGAATTTCAAAAATTCATTTCTGAAAACCTGAAAACTTCATTTTGCAGTTATCAGTCGAATGCCATAGAGGTCAGTCAACTGATGAGGGTGGTAGTCGACTGATATCTGATACAGTCGACTGCCCAAGCTGATTTCGGGTAAACCATGGTGGTTAGGCCCATGTTCAGCTATGTTTTGGTCCCCTAACCACTCCTAACTCTAGGACATGCTATGGAGAGCATTAGAAAGGGTGTAAATCCATTGGATATGGATTAGGAGAAGTGTTTAGGGTGAGTATCAATTTTAAGGTGGATAGAAGTTCATTGTTGAACTTTGCCTTAATTTTGATTGTTTTAATGTTCTTATTGGCTTAGGGACTCTCCAAGGACATTATTGTTGCAATGGTCAAGGGAGAGCAAGCCTTTAGGGGGAGGAATCGATCATGGGAGGAAAATTGGGTTGCCTATCTTAAGTGATATGAGACTTATCACTAGAAAGATTGTAGGCGTGTGTTCCTCCAAGGGAGAGTTTGTAAGATCTCATTGGGATATGAGACATTCATACCCTTGGGGAGGACCTTTTTGATGTATGTCAAAAGGGGGAGAAGTTACCAATTGAGATAGTTGGAATTCTCATTGGGATGTGAGAATTGCCAATTGGGGATAATTGGTAGACTTGAGTTTGAGGTTTTGTCGAACATCAAAAAGGAGGAGATTGTTAGTGTAATCGGTCCAGGACTCGAGTTTGACTCAAACTGTATTTTGATGTTAGACAAAACACATGACATGGGATTGTCATGGGAAGTCCAACATGGGTTGGCCACATAAATCCAAGTGTGTAGCCTTGGTGGTGAAAAGTTCAAGCATGGGGCTTGGTGTTGGAAAAATCCATGCATAGGGCTTGGTGTTGGAAAGTCCAACATGGGTTGGCCATGTAAGTCTAAGTGTGTAGCCATGGCGGTGAAAATCTAAGCATGAGGCTTGGTGTGGGAAGTTTTGAGGACTTGGCAAGTTCACTAGGCTCGGGGTCCTTGAGTCGGTGAAGGATGGCACTGCGAAGTCGTGCGCTTGGTGCATCCGAGGGACCACCGGACGGGGAGCGAATGGAGTGAGGCCCAAGGGAAGCATACTTCGAGGGCAAGAGACACGAAGGATGACTCTGCGAAATCGTATGCTTAGCGCATCCGAGGAACGTAGGCCGACGGAAGAGAGCTTCGGTGGGGAACTCCATGAGAGGATGAGGTGAACTTGGCCAAGTGGCTAAGACTGAGTGTCGGAGGCTCAAACGTGAGGTTTGAGGGTTTACCCGATGGTCGGATGCTCAAACAACTTGGTGTTTGAGGTTTACCCGACAGCAGTCGACTGGCATAGGTGCCGGTTCGACTGATCCAAGTCGACTAGGGTTCGACTGGTGTTAGACTGCAGTTTTGTGGCCTGGCAGTCGACTGCCAAGGACTGGCAGTCGACTGATGGAAGTGTCGTGGGCACAGAATGCTCCGTAGTTGACTGGGCAATCGGTTATGAGGTCAGCAGTTGACTGATGGTCATCATCAGTCGACTGATGGAGGATCTGTTGGAACTTGTCCAGCGTGGATCGAGCCGTTGTGAGACAACGGCTACAGGAGCAATCAACTGGGGCCTTTTGGCAGTCAACTGATATGGGTGAAATCATCTTGATGCAGGTTATAAATGGAGCTCGAGATGGAGGATTTTGGAAAAACTTTAAGGGTGATTTTGGAGGGGAATTACTGCTGCATTCCAGACCTTCAAAGCCAATCCAAAGCAAGCAACAAGCAAGTGATTTAAAGCGATTTGTGTAAAGTGTTCTTTACTTGTATTTCATATTGTATTTGTATTCTTGCTTGTACTTTAGTATTACTGTTGTAATAGCTTGTACGAGGTTTCTCCACCTCCGACGTGTTGTCGAGAAGGAGTTTAGTTAGTGTCGTGCGCATAACTAGAGCTCGTTGAGCTCGCACCATGGAGTAGGAACCATTCAGTTCCGAACCATGTATATCTTGTGTATGCTTGTATGTGTTGTTAGTATTTTCATTTATATTACTATTCCACTGCGCTAACGACAATCGTAGACAAATGACATAAGAAGAACGAACGATTTCCATCTTACGACGATAAAGGGCTATTCACCCCCCTCTAGTCGGCCACATATGCTCCAACATTCTACAATGGGATCACGTACGCCACGAAGATGTCCCTAGATTCTGCTACAGGAAAAGCACTTATGAATAAGACCATAGAGGAAGCAAAGGAGATGATAGAAGAGGTGGCCCAGAACCACTATTAGTGGGCTTTCGAACGTGGTCAAGCAGCTCCTGCACCGGGACGATACACTGTCAACTCCATGGACCACCTAGCAGCAAGGATGGACGCACTCAGTAGACGGTTCAAATCTTTGAATCCTTCATCTGCATGTGCGACGATTGACTTTGGAGAGGGAGTGACAGCATATCGAGAGGACCATTATGGAGGGCAGGGAACCTCAGAAGAGCAGATTGAGCATGTTGATGCGATTGGGGACTATAATCAAAGGCCCAACAACCCATACTCTAGTACCTACAATCCCGGATGGAGGAATCACCCGAATTTCTCCTATAAGAATAACTCGGGAAACTCTCAACCATCAGGGGGGTATGGGCAGCAGTAGGGCAATGGGCAGCAACCATAGAAGTCCAGACTAGAACTGATGATGGAGGACTTCATTGCTACCCAAACTAAGGCCAATGAGGAATTTCATCGCCAACATCAGAAAGCTGAAGAATCGCTCAGAGACTTGAAGGCCACCATTGACGACCTTGCAAGTCACACAAGGATGTTGGAGACACAAGTGGCCCAGATAGCCCAAACCGTGTCGCAACCCATGAAGAGCTCTTCGTCATTACCCGAGTAGAGTCAAGCTAAAGAGGAAGGAGTGGGGCAAAGTGGCAAATTCTCCAAGGGGTGTGTAGCCATGATTTCCGCCCTACATGACCAAGCTGAAATTGAAGACAAGATTCCACCACAGCTTGAGGACCCCGATGAATTTGTTATCCTTTGGTCAATTTATGGGGAAAGCTTCGATGAAGCACTAAGTGACTTGGGGTCATCAGTAAGTGTGATGCCCTATGCATACTATCTGAAAATGGGACTGAATGGGCTCCAACCAGCGAATCTTGGTATTCGTATGGGCGATGACTCAGTCAAGGAACCCGTCGGCTTGCTAGCACACATGCCTATGGTTGTCGAGAATTTCATGATACCCACGGACTTCATCATACTAGACATAGGACCCAATCCCCAGAATCCCATCATTCTGGGAAGGTCTTTTCTGGCAACTGCGGAAGCGTGCAAAGATGTGAGGGCACACCAGATCTCCCTGGAGTTAGATGGGGAGATCATCCTCTTCAGCCTTTCGGAGCATAGAGCCCCCTACCTCGACGGCTTCACTTTCAGCAAGTTAAAGCCGAGGCCACCAGATGTCGATCCCGAGACTGATGAATGGAGGTTCACTGAACCTCCAGAGCCAAGTTGATAGTGGAGTGCGATTGAGCTAAACGACCTTAAACAAAGCACTTCTTGGGAGGCAACCCAAGTTTAGTTTTTAGATTTCCCTTTGATTGTATTGCATGCATTTAGTTAATTTGAATTTTAATTTCCATTTCATTTAGAATTAGGACTAGAAAGGAACTTTGCTAGGTAAAAATAAAATCCATATTAGCTTACACGGCGGAGTGTATGAGGAAATTTGGACCGTTATGCAAACATGGGAGAGAAAGGGGACACATAGCCTAGCCGTGTGTTTTCCCATGGTCGTGCATGACTAACCTGAGGCACACATGGCCTGGTTGTGTGTTTTCACATGGCTGTGTCGCGCCAGGTTAAGTAGGGCGAGTCGTGTGTTTTCGCCCCATTTATGCCGTGTGCTTTAATTTTTCTTGCCCTAGCCGTGTGGATTCTTCTTCCCCGCCAACTAGAAGCTTTTCTAATCTTCAAGGAAGCCAAAAGAAGCAGCGATAGGAGGAGCAGAGCGCCTACACGTAGGCGGAGTTCTAGGGCTTCCGAGAGCACTTCCAGTGGGCTGAGGAGTTCTACGACAAGACCCCCATCTACTTCTAGGAGGAGGCTGCCCGTCGCCAGGATGAGGCCACCTACCGCCAGGAGAGGCGGTAACACATGCATGCCCAGCAGGCACAGTGGGCTAGGGAGGAGGAGCACCGAGCAACCGCTACATCCACCAGCTCCCAGATCAACCACATGTACTTGTGGCATCAGCGACTCAGCAGCAGGTTCTCCTAGGATCCCGAGATGCCGAGGCTTCCAGACTTTCCACCTCGTCCACCATACTAGAGGTATACTTTCATTTAAGTCTGGGGGGATCCCAAATTTTATTTTGTTTCTAGCAGTAGTTTCTTTCTTGGTATTTGCATTGTTATTAGCATTCATTTATTCATGCACAGGTTGTTGAGTTTCTTTCATCACTTAGTTTTTGTTATCTATAAAGTTGCCTCAGTAGTATTTTTAAAGTCTTCTTCGTGAGTTGTTTCCATGAGTAGTGTAACTTCATTTACCTCATGGTATTTTATTTTATTGGCTTTGAATGAATATTCTAGACTTACACTGGTTAGCTTCTATTTTTACACCTACACATGTCGAACATTCTGAAAAGGAGAGTCTAGTACAAACCTAGTTATGATTCATCTCAGTAGTCTAGTACTTTGGAATCCACAGGTGACCCTAAGACTAGAATTTTAATTACTGGAGATGCTCGGATTGTGTAAGCCCATTCAGAAAAATCATAATCCCAGTGAGCCGAAAAAAAAATGAAAAAAAAGAAGAGAAGAAAGAAAAAAAAGAAAAAAAGAAAGAGAGAGAGATTATGAGGGATAAAAAATAGTTGTCGTGGGTGAAAATGGCTAGGTGCCCCTTTGAGACCGAGTTAGGTTACTGAGGAACACCTACCAATTTCTCTCAATACCGAGCACACCTTTGAGACTTTATGCTAGATCTAGGGAATGACCCTCGCTTTGGGCAGGTAAGTTCTTAAAAGTCGAAGACCTTAGGAAAGCTATAGGATGACGACTTAACTCACCATGGAACAAGTATCCCCTAAGAATGATTTGCTTGGCACGAGCACGAGGAGCTAATTTAGTGAATTTCTAGAATATATTTATTTTGCTTTGATTGCAAATACCACTTGATAAATTTAGTTAACATGCTAAGTATGGAACAATATCTTTTTAAAATTTCATGGCACTGAGGTTTGCTTGAGAACAAGCAAAGATTTAAGTTTGGGGGAAGTGATGCGAGCAAAACATATAGGGTTTTAGGAGTAATTTCCGCTCACATCTCATTACATTTTATGTTAGTTTCATGCATATGTCACTCTATTTTGCATGCATTTCCTATTTTCTGGTTCGGAGGTATGCTTTTTGTACTTTTGTGTGCAGGATAGCATTTAGGGGGAAAGAGGTGCACTTTCAGAGCAAAAGGACATTTTACAGCTAGACGCAGAATGAGACACGGCCAGGGCATGTGGCTACACACGGCCATGTCCAATGGGCGAGATCAGCCACCCCAGGGCCGCACATGGCCTGACCGTATGGAAACACACGGCCGTGTGGCGGCCCAACAGATTGATGTGACTAGGGTTTTTTCCGAATTTTGCAGTGATTCGATGTGATGTCTATATAAGGAGAGCTTAGCCCAAATACTAGAAGGGAGGCACGACGGCTAGGACGGCACACCGAAGCCCTAAAAAGCTTCGGAAACTCGCAACAGGAAGGAAGAACGCCGCCGGAGATCCAAATTATGCACTTCAATGCCGGAGAGAAGGCCACATCGGCATTTTAACCTCTTGTTCTTGCATTTTATTTTTGATATATTCGAACCTGAACATGCCTTGTGATTCTCTTCTTTTATACATGGAGTAGTTCCTTCGATTCTTGGATTAGGGAGTAGCTTGTGTGCGCATGACATGTTGCTTCAAATTGAATTCTGTTCTGAGTTTGAATTTGCAATTGGAAATTTTATACCAATATCTATGCATATTTGGTTTTCTACCTGTTGTGCTTAGGTGATACGAGGGGTGACAACCCTCGTATCTAAGATTTAGGGGATTTATACAAGGAACTGATGTGAGCGAAACATATAGGGTTTTATGAGTAGTTTTCGCTCACATCTCATTACATTTTTATGTTAGTTTCATGAATATGTCACTCTATTTTGCATGTATTTCCTATTCTTTGGTTTGGAGGTCTGCTCTTTGTACTTTTGTGTGCAGGATAACATTTGGGGGGAAAAGGCGCACTTTCGGAGCAAAAGAAGGACATTTTGCAGCTAGACGCAGAATGGGATACGACCAGGGCGTGTGGCTACACACGGTCGTGTCCAATGGGTGAGATCAGCCACCCCAGTGTCGCACATGACCTGGCTGTGTGTTTCCACATGGCCATGTGGCGGCACACCAGATTTGCACGACTAGGTTTTTTTGGATTTTGCAATGGTCCGAGGTGATGTTTATATAAGGATGGCTCCGCCCAAACCCTAGGAGGAGGCACGACGATCGAGACGGCACACCGGTGCCCTAAAAAGCACTGGGAACTCACAACGGGAAAGAAGGGAGATGCTCGAGGATCAAGTTCTACACCTTAACGCCAGAGAGAAGGGTTGCAGAGCATTGTAATTCGTATTCCTTACACGTCTATTATTGTATTCATGAATTCCATAATGCTTTGTGATTCCCTTCTCGTATTCATGGAGTAGATTCTCCGATTCTAGTATTAGGGAGTAGTTTGTGTTGAGTAGAACATTGCTATTTCAAATATGTTTCTTGAAATCGTATTTGCAGTTGAATGATAGTTTAGATCTATAGCTTTGTGTTTTGGTTTTCTATCTTTTGTGTGTAGACAATACAAGGGGTGACAGTCCTTGTATCACAAATTTAGGGGATATTAGGAGGAACCTAAGTGTTGGCCTCATCGCCTGCAACTGTGGATAGAAGGATGCGATAGAGTCGGTAATGTATCTCATTTCTGACTCGTCGCAGGGATCGATTCGGCATCCTCGTACTGACTATCCCGTCCTGAGGCCAGGGGATGACCTGGCATGGCAGATGTAGCTTCCGATAGATGTGAAGGCTCATCGGGGGAGTGTATGATGTCCTTTCCACAAATCCCTAGTTAGAAAGATTGGATTCATTCAATTGATAACATGTTCTGCGATACATAAATGAAATCAAAGTCTTAGAATCCCTTAAAAATTCTCGTAGCAAACCCTCTCTCCTTCCGTGTGACACCGTACTAGAGTTTAGTCCACCGACGACCCTCACAATCACAAATATTTAAATCTGATCTCCAAACAATAACATCCACCGAATAGATTTGTATTTGAATCCCAGTCCCTGTGGGATCAATAATCTTTATTACTTGATGACATCCGTGCACTTGCGGGCGTTGAGCGCGAGCGCACGCTTTGAGTCTTCGATGGTCTTCGTCGCGAAATTTGAGGTCGCGTTCATGCGCATCAAGTTTTTGGCATCGTTCTAGGGACTGATCGATTCGATATCAAAATCAAACAGTGGTAAATTGGATCGGATTTAGGATTAGATTTATTTACTTGCTTTATTTTCTTTTTAGTTTGCTTCATTTGCTTTAGTTCTATATTTTCCATATTTAGATTTAGTTTTTACTTTTAGCAGTAGTTTCCTATTTCCTTATTGCATCTTAGATTTTGCTTAGCTAGATTGTTTTGTTTTATTCTCTTAGAATAGGGTAGCACTCCTAATTTTTATGGCTCGGTTCTTCGTATGCTTAGATGCTTAGGATCGGGAGGCCTGATTCTGATCGACATAGAAATCGAACGGACCTTTCATCGCCGAAAAGCAGAGCAGCGAAGGATGGAGGATCAAGCCGCATCTGAAGTGAACATAGGTAGCCGACCTCTGCTAGATTACGCAGCTCCTAGCGCTAGAGGATTTAGGTCGAGTATAGTTGGACCATCTATTTTGGCGAATAACTTTGAAAATAAACCA
Source organism: Wurfbainia villosa (assembly GCA_025175895.1). Lineage (NCBI taxonomy): Eukaryota > Viridiplantae > Streptophyta > Magnoliopsida > Zingiberales > Zingiberaceae > Wurfbainia > Wurfbainia villosa. Next base: position 119,085,443 of record CM045989.1, on the reverse strand, counting down.
GCACTTATACATATGGTCTAGCAGAGTCAATTCGGGAGAGCTGCGACTGAAGACCCGAATCGACACCTAGAGGCATTTTTAGAAATATGCTCAACAATGAAGATGAACGGAGTCCCTGCTGACGCAATCTGCCTGAGCCTATTCCAATTCTCATTGCGGGATAAGGCTAAGGCATGGCTTCACTCCCTACCTTTGGGAAGCATCACTACATGGGACCAATGTGAGCAGCAGTTCCTGAACAAATACTTCCCACCAAGCAAGACTGCTCACATGCGCCATCTTATCACGAGCTTCCGCTAGAAGGAGGGGGAGTCCTTATTTGAGGCTTGGGATCGCTACAAGGGGCTACTCTACCAATGCCCCCACCATGGATTGGAAAGGTGGATGGTGATCCACATTTTCTACAATGGGATCGCTTACGCCACGAAGATATCCCTAGATTCTGCCGCAGGAGGGGTATTGATGAATAAGCCCATAGAGGAAGCGGAAGAGCTAATTGAAGAAGTGGCTCAGAACCACCATTAATGGGCTTCCAAACGTGGTCAACCATCACCTACAGCAAGATGATACACTGTCAACTCCATGGACCACCTAGCAGCAAGGATGGATGCGCTCAACAGACGATTCGAATCTATGAATCCTTCATCTGCATGCGCTGCCATTGACTTTGGAGAGGGAGCGACAGCATATCAAGAGGACCACCATGGAGGGCAGGGAACCCTAGATGAGCAGATCGAGCACTGCGATGTGGTTGGGGACTACGACTAAAGGCCCAATAACCCATACTCCAATACCTACAATCCCAGATGGAGGAATCACCCGAATTTCTCCTATAAGAATAACTCGGGAACCTCCCAACCATCAGAGGGTATGGGTAGCAGCAGGGCAATGGGCAGCGACCACAAAAGTCCAGACTGGAACTGATGATGGAGGACTTCATTGCTACCCAGACTAAGGCCAATGAGAAATTTCGTCGCCAACATCAGAAATCTGAAGAATCACTCAGAGACTTGAAGGCCACCGTTAACGGCCTTGCAAGTCACACAAGGATGTTGGAGACACAAGTGGCCCAGATAGCCCAATCCGTATCGCAACCTGTGAAGAGCTCTCCGTTATCACACGAGCGGAGTCAAGCTAAAGACGAAGTAGTGGGGCAGAGTAACAAATTCGCCAAGGGGTGTGCAACCATGATTACCACCCTACCTGATCAAGTTGAAATTGAAGATAAGATTCCACTACTACTTGAGGACCCCGGTGAATTTGTTATCCCCTGCTCAATTTATGGGGAGAGCTTCGATGAAGCGTTATGCGACTTGGGGTCATCAGTCAGTGTGATGCCTTACGCATACTATCTGAAGATGGGACTGAGCGGGCTCCAACTAGCGAATCTTGGTATTCATATGGGGGATGATTCAGTCAAGGAGCCCGTTGGCTTGCTGGCACATGTGCCTGTGGTGATTGAGGATTTCGTGATACCCACGGACTTCATCATACTAGACATAGGACCGGATCCCCAGAATTCTATCATTCTGGGAAGGCCTTTTCTATCAACTGCAGGAGCGTGCATAGATGTGAAGGCACACCAGATCTCCTTGGAGGTAGATGGGGAGATCATCCTCTTCATCCTTTCGAAGCACAGAGCCCCCTACCTCGACGGCTTCACATTTAGTAGAATGAAGCCGGAACCGCCAGATGAAGCTCTCGAGATGAATGAATGGAGGTTCACTGAACCTCCAGAGCCGAGTTGATAATGGAGTGCGGTCGAGCTAAACGACGTTAAATAAAGTGCTTCTTGGGAGGCAACCCAAGTTTAGTTTTAGATTTCCCCTTGATTGTATTACATGCATTTTTAGATTTTAGTTTTGATATCCATCTCATTTAGAGTTAGGGCTAGAAAATAATTTGCTAGGAAAAAATAAAATCCATATTAGCCTACACGGTGAATTGTATGAGAAAATTCGGACTGTGGTGCATAAATGGACAAAATGGGGACATACGACCTAGCCGTGTGTTTTCCCACGGCCGTGCCTGACCGACCCGAGGCGCACATGACCTGGCCATGTGTTTTCACACGGCCGTGTCGCGCGAGGTTAAAAGGGGCGAGCCGTGTGTTTTCACCCCATTGCGTCGTGTGCTTCGAAAGCTCTTGCCCTAGCCGTGTGGTTTCGTATTCCCCACCATCTAGAAGAACTTTTAACCTCTAAGGAATCCAAGAGAAGCAAGGATGAGGCCAAGCATGTATCACCTCGATTCGACGCCTCGGAGTGACGAACAAGGAGAGCCGACACCCCTCAAGCTCCGGAGGAGGGTAATGTCATACCCACTCTTCTTTTTCGCAACAATGAACATAGAGATAGATATTATATGCTTTCTACTCATAAACTCACTACTACTAGGTACTTAGTGTAGGGTCGATCGATGTGATTGTTTTGGCTGGCTAGAGGGGGGTGAATAGCCCTCTTTTGTTCGATGGTGGAATTTGCTCGTCTACAAAGAATATTAGCGCAACGGAAACAAAAAAGACAAGCAAATATAAATAAGAATACCAAACAATGCTAACACAAAGTCGTAACGTGGTTCACGGACTCGTCGCTAATCCACGACCCCGATTCGTCTACGGTGAATCACTCTGTAACCAATCCACTATTGGTCTCTCCCTTTAGCCAATGCAAGGTGGAGGTAAACCCTTACAACTCAAGAACACTCCTTATTTTACAATAGATGTGAAAGACACTAGAAGAAGGAGTTTAACACTTGTGTAGCACTTGGAAGATGATTTGGAATATAAGCAATAGCCATCCAAAAGCCAACACCCTCTCTTTTTATAGAGAGGGCTGATTTCTTCCCGTTGGCCGCCACCAGTCGACTGCCGCCACTACAACGGCCTTCGAACACGTCAGATCCTGACCATTGTAGTCCAACGGAACCCTTGGCAGTCGACTGATGTATCCATCAGTGGACTGATGCCTCGTAGTCGACTGCTCAGTCGGCTACGAGAGGTTCTATGCCCAAAACCCACTGCGATCACCGATCACGCCATTAGCATTGGATCGATGGTCTTGGATCGATCGCAATATATAGCGATCGGCTGGGCCAAAAACCCATCAGTCGGATACCAATCGAACCCTATTTGACTTAGAACAGTCGACTGCCATTCCATGGCAGTCGACTGATGTCGGGAAATCTCATCCGACACTTAGCCAAATGGCCAAGTTTCACCTAAGAGCACTACCCCTTCCCGGGTTACATTCGCTCACTCTCATCCCTTGGAGTCCCTCGCCTTTGAAGTTGTCTTCGTTTGGCCACATCCCTCGGATGCACCAAGCGCACGGCTCTGCAGCGCCATCCTTCGCGTCTCACCCTGAAGTCTACTTCCTTCGACTTCACTCCAAGCTCCTCGTCCGGCGGTCCCTCGGATGCTCCAAGCGCACGGCTTCCACAAAGCCATCCTTCACCGACTCAAGGATCGAGTCATGAGATGTGAAACTCGCCAAGGCTCCATGTGTGAATTACTAAGTCCTGCAAGACTCCAATGCACATATCAAATTACAATAACAACCTAACTTAAACCCTTTGCCACACACATCAAAACCATATCACAGGTTGATTGCCCTAACAATCTCCCCCTTTTTGATGTGTGGCAATCTGTTTAAGTTAGGTAAAAACATTTGATAAAATATTAAGGAAAGAAAGCATGTAAATAACATGATTAGCAACTATCCCCCTTAATACATGAAACTCCCCCTAAATGCATGCCCCCTTTACTTAAATATATATCTTTCTCCCCCTTTGACACCATCAAAAAGATTAAACAGGGTTTATATGGCATGTCATCAAGTCTAGAGAGAAGCAAAAAATCAAAAACACTTAAAATCCTGATAAAATCAGGTTACTGTGCTCGTGAATAGTACATCACGATCATTTTATCGAGTATGGCAATGATCGGGCAAAGAAAATCGTAATTTCGATTTTACAGACGAAATTCAGAAATGCACTATAAATTCCAAAAATTTTGAAAAATAGTGAAATTTGGGGAACATATTTCTTTTAGGGTTCTTTATCGACGAAAAATAGTTTTCCATGAAAAATCATTATATTCTCAAAGATTTGCCAAAAATCCAAAAGCTTTAAAAACAACTAGATTTTTGATCAAGTTAGTATCACATTTAACACCTAGTTTTGGTTTGAATTGTTTCAAAACATGAACACTTTAATGTAAGAAATTGTTTTGAAAACATATGAAATATCCTACCATGATCTTTGGGCAATATGTCTATGAATTAAACATAAGTCTTCCCCATGATTGGTCTATTATTGCTATTTTGATATCTTAAATGACCATCTAAATGTCATAGGCATTAGTGGACATTTGTATCATCCTAACATCTCACTCATGCTAAGTTTTCAATAAAGGTAGCCTATGATGAGTGTGAGATGCATCCTAAAGGTATTTGTATATACTTAACCATTAATTTCATGCATTTCTACCCATGGTTAAGTATCATCCTAATATCCCACATGATCATAAAAACATATATGTATGAATTTCATATTATGATCATGAAACAAATATATTCATCAAATTGTAATCATGCATTAGGTATTACATCATGATAACAAATAAAAACATGATTTATCTAGTTATGGGTGCATTATCATCACCCAACACTATCTCAAAAACTTAGTCCCGCCATCCTAAGTCAACCAAAAATATGATATAGGTATATTCCATTTGGTTGACTATCCTAGGGTTTTCCTAACCCTTTAGGATGGATTTAGGAACCCAAAATAAATTCTTTCCTATAGGGTTCACTAAAAATTCTTTAGGGATCCATTTTCTAGCGATTGTTTTCTTTTTATCTTGACCCCTAGCAATTAAGCATTTATAGGCCTTTTCATTTTTATTTTCTTTATATCCTAGGCCTTTTTTGTTGAAGCTTGCTCTTTGGCTCCCAATGATCATGTTAAGGGTGTTGGAGCCTATTGTGAATTTTTCTAGGGCTTTGGTCAAATGATCTACCTTTTCCCTTAAAACCCTATTTTCATCCATACATGCATTACTAACATTGGAAGGTATATATTCATGTGAGCATGCATTATCATGACTAGAAGAAGTATCATCATTAATATTTAAGCATGCTTTTTCTAGCTTATTTTCTAAATCATTAATTTGATCTAGCATGCTCTTATTTTTCTTTTTGGCCCTAAATAAGTCCTTAGTGAGGCTAGAAATCATGGAAACTATTTTATGGTGTGAGAGGTTCGTTACCATAGTCTCCATGTCCTCTTCCTCCGATTCCGATGATGGTGAAGAAGCTTCCCCTTCACTAGAGCTCTCCTCACTTGTACTTGATTCTTCATTTTCGGTGGAGGAAGAGTCTAGATCGTCAAAGGCCATCAAAGCTAGGTTGGTGACAAAAGAATTCTCCTCTTCCGATGATGATGAAGATGATGAAGAGGGGTCATCCCATGTCCTTGCTTTTAGTGCCTTGGCCTTCCCTTTTTCTTTGGCATTCTTCTCTTCTTCCTTCTTCTTGTTCCCCTTCTTCTTCTTCTTTTCTTCCTTCTTTCTCTTCTCCTCTTTACTCTTGTTTAGGAGGGGACAATTGTCCCTTATGTGTCTCTCTCCTTGGCAATTATAATAAATCACCTTCCCCCTTGGTCTTCTCCTCCTATCATTAGATTTATTAAATTTAAAATTTCTTAAAGCACGCCTTACCCTCCTTACCATATAAGCTTCTTCCGTGCTATCCATGGAGGAGGAGGAGGATGCTTCATCAGAGGAGGAGGGGGTCTCCATCTTCTTCTTCCCTTTGTTAGCCATCAAGGCTACTCCTCCAAGTTTCGTGGAGTTCCATAGTTGAGAAGAACTCCTCCAAGGTGCTCACTTCTAAATTCTTGGACATGTAGAAGGAGTCCACCATTGAGCTCCATTTTGATGACCGGGGAAAGGCATCAATTGCTTTCATGAGCATGTCCTGGTTCGAAAGTCTTTCTCCTACACTCGTTAGCCCAATTAAAATTTCTTTGAATCTAGAATGTAAGGAGGTTACCTTTTCTCCCTTTTCAAGCTTGATATTTGTTAGTTGGGAGTGGAGGAGGTCTCTTCTTGCAAGCTTGGCCTCCGAAGTGCCTTCATGAAGCTCTACTAGCTTCTCCCACATCTCCTTGGCACTAGAGCATTCCCCAATCCGGTTTACTTCTTGTTGGGGGAGTATGTTGTAGAGGTGATGTTTGGCTTTTGAGTTTGCCAAGTACTCTTCCCTTTGCCTCTTACTCCACCATGATTTCTCCAATGGCTCCCCATCTTCATTCCTAGGCATTTCGAAACCGTTTTCCATAATTAAAAGAATTTCGAAATCGTTTTCGAAAAATACCTCCATTCTATTTTTCCACCAAGAGAATTCTCCTTCAAACTTTGGTGGGTGAATGTTTGAGCCGACCATTCTTGAATGTGCTTATTGTGGCAGTTAGTCCTCGACAAGCTTTCCTCGCTCTGATACCACTTGTAGGGTCGATCGATGTGATTGTGTTGGTCGGCTAGAGGGGGGTGAATAGCCCTCTTTTATTCGATGGTGGAATTTGCTCATCTACAAAGAATATTAGCGCGACGGAAATAAAACAAGACAAGCAAATATAAATAAGAATACCAAACAATGCTAACACAAAGTCGTAACGTGGTTCAAAGCCTCGCCGCTAATCCACGACCCCGATTCGTCCACGGTGAATCACTCCGCAACCAATCCACTATTGGTCTCTCCCTTTAGCCAATGCAAGGTGGAGGTAAACCCTTACAACTCAAGAACACTTCTTCTTTTACAATAGATGTGAAAGACACTAGAAGAAGGAGTTTAACACTTGTGGAGTAGTTGGATGATTATTTGGAATATAAGCATTATCCATCCAAAAGACCACACCCTCTCTTTTTATAGAGAGGGCTGATTTCTTCTCGTTGGCCGCCACCAGTCGACTGCTGCCCTTGGCAGTCGTCTACCGCCACTACAACGACCTCCGAACACGTCAAATCCAGACCGTTGTAGTCCAACAAATCCCTTGGCAGTCGACTGATGTATCCATCGGATCGGTGATCTAAAGTCAATCAGAGGTTCTCGACTAGTTGGATCGATGCCATCAAGAATGATCGATGTCGGCAATGATCGCCAATATATGGCAAATCGACCATCGGGCCAAAACTCATCGGGCCGATACCACCGAACTCCGTTTGATCGAGAGCGATCATTCGCCATTCCATGGCGATCGATGTCGAAATCTCATCCGACACTTAGCCAAATGGCCAAGTTTCACCTAAGAGCACTACCCTTTCCCGGGTTACATTCGCTCAATCTCATCCCTTGGAGTCCCTCGCCTTTGAAGTTGTCTTCGTCCGGCCACGTCCCTCGGATGCACCAAGCGCACGGCTCTATAGTGCCATCCTTCACGTCTCGCCCTGAAGTCTACTTCCACTGACTTCACTCCAAGCTCCTCGTCCGGCGGTCCCTCAGATACTCCAAGCGCACAACTTCCTCAAAGCCATCCTTTACCGACTCAAGGACCGAGTCATGAGATGTGAAACTCGCCAAGGCTCCATGTGTGAATTACTAAGTCCTGCAAGAATCCAACGCACATATCAAATTACAATAACAACCTAACTTAAACTCTTTGCCACACACATCAAAAACATATCACGGGTTGATTGCCCTAACAATCTCCCCCTTTTTGATGTGTGGCAATCCGTTTAAGTTAGGTAAAAACATTTGATAAAATATTAAGGAAAGAAAGCATGCAAATAACATGATTAGCAACTCTCCCCCTTAATAAATGAAACTCCCCCTAAATGCATTCCCCCTTTACTTAAACATATATCTTTCTCCCCCTTTGACACCATCAAAAAGATTAAACAGGGTTTATATGGCATGTCATCAAGTCTAGAGAGAAGCAAAAATAAAAAACACTTAAAATCCTGATAAAATTAGGTTATTGTGCTCGTGCATAGTACATGATTATTACTTTATCGGTATATGGCATTAGTAGCTCAAAAATCGAATTTCGATTTTACGGATGAAATCAAATGCACTATAAATTCCAAAAAATTTGAAAAATAGTGAAATTTGGGGAACATATTTCTTTTAGGGTTCTTTATCAACAAAAAATAGTTTTCCATGAAAAATCATTATATTCTCAAAGATTTGCCAAAAATCCAAAAGCTTTAAAAACAACTAGGTTTTTTTATCAAGTTAGTATCACATTTAACACCTAGTTTTGAGCATGATGCAGGTATGTCAGCTTATGATTTCTCGGAGTTCCGATCGTGCCTCGACGACATTTACACTGAGCAGCAGATGCAGTGTAGGGGATCCTTGGAAGCTAGAGGGGGGTTAATAGCTTCTTTTCGTTTCGTGATGGAAATCGTTCTTGATCGAGTCTACAATTTTCGTTAGCGTGCTGCGAAATAATATAAATAATGCAATAACGAAATAAACAAACACAAATACACAAGTATTTAACGTGGTTCAGAACCGAATGGTTCCTACTCTACGGATCGAGCTCTAAAGAGCTCTAGCGATGCCACAAACACACCACTATGCAATAACTCCTTCTCGACACAAGTTGGAGGTGGAGAAACCTCTTACAAAATATTACAACAGTAATACAAGTGAATAACAAGCAATTACAAGTGAATACAATAAAAGAAAGCAAAGAAAACTTTACACAAATCTTTTGGAAGCTTGCTTGTTGATTGCCTTGGACTAGCAGCTGAAGGCCCTGATTTGCAACAGCAAATCGCTTCAAAACATCCAAGAAAATCGGTGGTGATTTCCTCCTCAACGAGCTTCATTTAATCCTATAACATGGGCTGGAAATCGTCGATCAGTCGACTACTCAGGACCATCAGTCGACTGATTCCACTATTGTCGTGAGACAACGGCTAGATCCATGCAGAAAAAATCCAACGGATCCATCATCAGTCGATTGCCAATGACCATCAGTCAACTGTTTGAGCCTCCACTCGACTGCTAACCCTAGCAGTCGAGTCAGACTCCATTCTGTGCCCGAAAAAATGAGCACAAGTCGACTGATCACAAGATCAGTCGACTGCTTGGCCAATCAGTCGACTGCCCTCCTATGGCAGTCGATTGCTAAGCCAATTCCCGTAGTCAAAACCTAGTTGACTCACGCCAGTCGACTGTCACATGACACCAGTCGATTGGTACACCTCAAACATGAGGTTTTAACCCAAGTATGGTGCCCCCATACTTGCTAGACCACCCTAAGCCTTCTAGCCACCTCCGTTAGCCTCATGCCTCTCGGATCCCTCCAAGTCATCCATGACTTATTCATCCATTGCGCTAGCCTTCAAGTGCTTCCATCGGCTATGTCATGCTAATGGTGTCTACACTGCCAAGGCACATTGGACTTACGCTGCCAAGACTCCACTTGGACTTTACGCCACCAACCATTGGTCTTATGTTGCCAAGACTTACGCTTGGACTTTACACAACCAATATCAACCCCTTGGACTTGTCAAATGCCAAGACTCAAGCTTAGACTTTCCTTTACCAACCCATGTTAGACTTTCCATGCCAAGTACTCAAGACTTGGAATTTACCTTGCCAAGACCCATGCTTGGACTTTACATGCCAAGTACTCAAGACTTGGACTTTCCATAACATGGTCAACTCCAGTCAACCATCAAAATCCCTTCGAGTCAAACTCAAGTCCGGTTAATCATAACCCAGGTCGATTGTTCCAACAATCTCCCAAAGATATTATTAGACATCAATGTCAAACTTCCATGTCAAATATCAAAATATCACTCGAGTCAAAATCGAGTCCGGTCAATCGTGACCTGGGCCGATTGCACCAACAATCTCCCCCTTTTTGATGTTTGACAAAAACACATACCTTTGAGTTAGACCACTAACTCAAATCTCCTTACTAATTATCCCAAATTGATAATCCCAAACATTCTCCCCAATTCTCCGAATTGATAATTGATAACACTCTCCATAACATTCTCCCCCAAAACATTTTGGAGAAAGGTAAGATTACCAATTTCCATAGCATTCTCCCTAAAACATTCTCCCCTTTTTGACTAACATCAAAAAGGTTCTCTCCTAGGAGGTCAATGTCTCATGTCCCAATGAGATCTTACAATCTCCCCCTTGGTCCAAAAATACCTAGGATGCATACCATCTTCCTAGTGATAAGTCTCATATCACTCAAGAGAGGCAATCCTATACACTCTCCCAATTTCCAAATTGGATATCTCAAAATCTCATTTTCCTCCTCATGAGGAAAAAAATACCATCCATCATCCAATGATGGATACCTCCCCTTAAAGGCTTGCTCCCCCTTGACCATTGCACCAACAATGTCCTTGGGAAGTCCTTAAGCCAATAGGAACTCTAAATCATCAAAAATAAGGTTCAAAGTTCAAACATGAACTCTCCCATCCTTAAATTTGATACAAACCTTAAACAACTCTCCTAATCCATATCCAATAGATTTTCATCCTTTATAATGCTTCCCAAAGCATATCCTAAGATTAGGAGTGATTAGGAAACTCTAACATAACTGAAAGTGGGGTAAACAAACCTTATTTTCTCGAAATCAGCTTGGCAGTTGACTTTATCAAGGATCAGTCGACTGTCACTCCCATCAGTCGACTTCCACAAAGGGCAGTCGACTGATAACTAATTTCTGAATTTCAATTATCAGAAATGGATTTTGAAAATTCATAAATAATTATACGTATATCGAAAAATCATGAAAATTCATACGTATAATACTTATGACCAATACAATGGGTGAAAAATGATAGAAAAATATTTTACACATAAAATATTGAAATTGACACAAAGTTCAAAACTATTGAAATTTTCAATGTTTTGGCCCTACTTTGTATCAACTTCATCAATGGTGATTACTATCAAAAGATAGACTTTACCAAGGTTTTCTAAAAGGATTTTAAAATGTTTTTAAAAACCTATATTGGATCATATTCCTTGGGATCAATGTACATGACTTGTACATAAGCTTTCCCAATAATCCACCATTAAGATAAGATGAGTTTTAGTTCATCTAGATGCAAAAACTATGCACCTTGAACTTAACTTATATCCTAGCATCTCACATGTATCTAGGGTGTATAAATACACATACATGTCAATGTAATGTGAGATGTGAGTTTTGTTTTCCTAATCTAGGGTTTCATGCATTCTCTAAGGCAACTCTACTTGATTCCCTTATAAATGGGACTCCAAGTCATGCCATTGTCCTTAACTCAATTTTAATCAATTTAGATGCATGAATGATCATGGCATAAATGATGACATAAGTAAAGCATGACCAATGATCATGATGTCATGGCATATGATATAATCTAAAAACACATGACATTAATCCTTAATCCTAAACATGATCATGACATATAAATGATAAAAATAGATATGATGTCATGGCATGTTATGTGGCAATCAAGGCATGACAAATAAAAGATATAGGTATAAAAATACCTAAATTTTAATATTAGTTGCAATTTGATATTATTAATTGTATTTTGCCATATTATCACTTTTCTCCCTAGTGTGCCAAAAACCCAAAATGGCACACTATGATCTCTAATCCTAAATTGTGTCAATTTAATTAATTTTTTATAATTCCAAAAATATATTGGTACATCCTAAAATCTTTTAGGATCATAAGATCAAATCTATTTCCAAGGTACCCATAACCTTGAAAATTACCTAAAGTGTCACCTTTACAATGGTTAGGTTAACTACTCTTCCATTTACAGTTGGCACACCCTAAACCCATCTAGCATGAATCGATCACGCTCTTAGGAATCCAAAACCTATTTGAGCTCCTAGGGTTTACTAGGTATTCCTTAGGGATAACCTCCTTAGATACCTTCCTAATGACCCTTCTAGGCTTATTAGCTTTGGTCATTGTGGTCTTACCTAGGTTGACTCTAGGGGTAACCCCCTTGCATCCTTCTTAGTGGCCACCCTAGGTTTCTTAGAAACCCTAGCCACTAGGCACATACCTTGGTCAATCTTAGGGATGACTTCCCTATTGACCTTGGCTTTCTAATTTGAGTTCCATAATCAAATGGAACATTATGATAAGCCACCTTAGGCTTAGGTTTGTGACCCAAACCCTTCTTGCCCTTAGTTGACTTTTGTCTCTTAGGCCCTAGGTGTTGACTCTTGGTCCTAGACTCTTGTCTTTGACCATTTGACTCTTTAACTTGATTTTGCATAATTCTAAGAGTCTTTTCCAATTTCTCAAGCCTTGATCTCAAGGCTTGATTTTCTAATTCTAATTGCCCAATTTTTGAATTTTGATTTGGTCTTTGGGCATGGGACTTCCTAGGCATATGTCTAGTCCATTTAGGGTTGAGATCTAGGTGTTCTCCTATTTTCCTAATAGACTCCTTAGGTAAAATTTTTCTAGGGACATTAATGTTGGGAGATCGGTTGGCCGGCTAGAGGGGGGTGAATAGCCCTCTTACAATGTATGTCGTATTTTGCTCGTCTACAAAACGTTAGCGCAAGCGGAATATGCAAATATAAATAAAGACAAGCAAAATATAAACAAGCAATACAAACACGAGATGTAATGTGGTTCACGGCTACGCCGCTAATCCATGGTCCGATTCGTCCAAGGTGAATCACTCCTCCAAATCTATCCACACAAAGCTAGGTGGAGGTAACCTCTTTACACAAAAACACTCCTCTTACAAATATAATGGAAATAAGCTTGAGTAAGAGGATGGAAAGCTTTAGGGAACTTGGGAGAGTATTAGAGCATCAGCATTAGCCTCCCAAACCCCCACCCCCTTCCTTTTTATAGAGGAAGAGGGTTTCTTCCCGTTGACACAGGATCAGTCGACTGATGCCCTCGATCAGTCGACTGATCCCGTAGCCGTTGCCCAATAACGGCCGCTTTCCACGTTGGATTCCATCCAACGGTATTGGCATCAGTCGACTGATCCTACCATCAGTCGACTGATACTCGATCAGTCGAGTGCTCAATGGAGTCGACTCCATTCTGTGCCCGTGCATAGTGCCATCAGTCGCCATTCCATTCCTGCTGATCATCGGCTATCGATCATCGCCGATCCATAGCAATCGATTGCCAAGCACTAAACTGGTTTTATACCAGTCGATCGACCCATCGACTCAGAGCAGTCGACTGCCATGACATGGTAGTCGACTGGTGTCGGGAAAACCCATCCGACACTTGGCCAAAATGGCCAAGTTTCACCTAAGAGCTACCCTTCCCGGGTTACAATCGCTCACTCTCATCCCTCGGAGTCCCTCGCCTTCGAAGTTCTCTTCGTTCGCGGCCACGTCCCTCAGCAGCATCAGGCGCACGACTCTGCAATGCTCCTTCGCGTCTCTTGCCTCGAAGTCTACTTCCTCCGGCTTCACTCCAAGCTCCTCGTCCGGCGGTCCCTCGGATGCTCCAAGCGCATGACTTCCGCAAAGCTATCGTTCACCGACTCAAGGCACGAGTCATGAGATGTGAAACTCGCCACGGCTCCATGTGCGAATTACTAAGCCCTGCACGACTTCAACGCACATATCAAATCACAATAACAACCTAACTTAAACCCTTTGCCACACCATCAAAACCATATTACGGCAAGAGATTGCCTTAACAATTAATCCCAAAATTTTCCTTTGAAATATTAACAATTTTAGCACCTAAACAAATATATCTATTATTTCTAGCATGCTTTTTTATGTACAATAGCAAGATTGTTGACATTATTCCTAGCATGCTTTTTATCCCTAGAAATTGAAGGTGCATTAATAAATTTTACCTTAGGGTTTGCCTTAGAGGCTCCCCCTACATGTGATGCTCCTTCTTGTCCTTTCTTTTTCCCTTTAGGACATGAACTCCTATAGTGCCATTTTTGTTGACATTTAAAGCACACCACGTGCTCTTTGCTTTTAATTATCGAAGCACCAACATCCTTTGATTTTTCTTGAGGTTTTGGTGCCGGAGGAGTCTTCTTGACTTTCTTTGGGCACTTACTCTTATACTGCCCAAATTCCCTATACTCAAAACACATAATATTATTTTTATTTTGAATTGAGGTGTTTGAGTTACCTAAGTCAATGGAGGCCGGAATTGGATTTTGAGCTTCTTCATCATGACCGGATGTTGAAGCTTCTTTTTGATGTTGCTCCGATGATCTAATCTCCTCCCCCTAAATCCTAGAGGTGGAGGTCTCCTCCGATTCTACTTCCTCTTCCTCTTTGGATGTTGATGGTCTCTCAATCTCCAAGTCCTCACTTCCTTGTGAGGATGATGCGTTTGCCTCTTCGGTCCCTTCCTCTTGGACCGGTGATGGACTTTCATGGAGCTTGACCACTTGGCTCCATAGCTCCTGGCATCTACATAATTACCTAACATACACAAGATATTGTTAGGTATTAAATAAATTAAAAACTTCATTACCTTATCATTTTTCTCGAAGGCTTGGACTTGCTCTTCGGTCATCTCTTTTTCTTGAGGAACCCTCCCTTTGGTCCTATTGGATAGCTATATCCCTCCACCAAAATGGACCATTCTTCGAAGTCCCTCATCATGATAAAATCTTCAATTTTTCTCTTCCAAGAATTGAAGCATTCTCGTCCATATAAGGTGTAAGGAACTGGTGTGTTGATGTCCCAACCTAGTTGCTCTTGAACTTCCATCTTCACCCTCTAGCGTGCTCCCTTAGTTGTTAAACTTGAAGAGCGGCCTCACTGTGATACGACTTGTAGGGGATCCTTGGAAGCTAGAGGGGGGTGAATAGCTTCTTTTCGTTTCGTGATGGAAATCGTTCATGATCGAGTCTATAATTTTTGTTAGTGCGTAGCAGAATAATAGAAATATTGCAATAACAAAATAGACAATAACAAATACACAAGTATTTAACGTGGTTCGGAATTGAATGGTTCCTACTCCGCGGATCGAGCTCTAAAAAGCTCTAGCGATGCCACAAACACACCACTATGCAATAACTCCTTCTCGACACAAGTCGAAAGTGGAGAAACCTCTTACAAAATATTTCAACAGTACTACAAGTGAATAACAAGCAATTACAAGTGAATATAACAAAAGAAAGCAAATAAAAATTTACACAAATCTTTTAGAATCTTGCTTGTTGATTGCCTTGGACTAGTAGCTGAAGGCCCTGATTTGCAACAGCAAATCGCTTCAAAACGTCCAAGAAAATTGGTGGTGATTTCCTCCTCCACGAGCTCCATTTAAAGCTACAACTTGGGCTGGAAATCGTCGATCAGTCGACTGCTCGAGACCATCAGTCGACTGATTCCACTGTTGTCGTGAGACAATGGCTAGATCCACGCAGGAAAAATCCAACGAATCCATCATCAGTAGACTGACAATGACCATTAGTCGACTGTTCGAGCCTCCACTCGACTGCTAACCCCAGCTGAGCCGGACTCTATTCTCGTGTCAAAAACCGAGCACCGGGCCGATCGCTTGGCCAATCGACCGACTACCTCCTCTGGCGCCATCGCTAGGCCAATTTCCAGAGTCAAACCCTAGTTGACTCACGCCAGTCGACTGCCACATGACACCAGTTGATTGACACACCTCAAATTTGAGGTTTTAACCCAAGTATGGTGCCCTCATACTTGCTAGACAACTCTTAGCCTAAACCTAAGCCTTCTAGCCACCTCCGTCAGCCTCACGCCTCTCGGATCTCTCCAAGTCATCCATGACTTGTTCATCCATTGCACTAGCCTTCAAGTGCTTCCATCAGCTATGTCATGCTAACGGTGTCTACACCGCCAAGGCACATTGGACTTACATTGCCAAGACTCCACTTGGACTTTACGCCGCCAACCATTGGACTTATGCTGCCAAGACTCCCACTTAGACTTTACGCCGCTAATATCAACCCCTTGGACTTGTCAAATACCAAGACTCAAGCTTGGACTTTCCTTTGCCAACCCATATTGGACTTTCCATGCCAAGTACTCAAGACTTGGACTTTCCATAACATGGTCAACTCCAGTCAACCATCAAAATCCCTTCGAGTCAAACTCGAGTCCGATTAATCATAACCCGGTTCGATTGTTCCAACAATCTCCCAAAGATATTATTAGACATCAATGTCAAACATCATTGTCAAACTTCCATGTCAAACATCAAAACATCACTCGAGTCAAACTCGAGTCTGGTCAATCGTGACTTGGGCCGATTGCACCAACACGCAGAGGCAACGATGGGAGGAGCATAGCACCTTCTGACAGGCGGAGTTCTAGGGATTCTGGGAGTATTTCCAATGGGCTGACGAGTTCTACGACGAGGCCCACATATACTTTCAAGAGGAGGATGCCCGACACCAGGAGGAGGCCACCTACCGCAAGGAGTTGCGATAGCATATGCGTGCCCAGCAGGCATAGTGGGCCTGGGAGGAGGAGAACCGAGCAGCCGCTGCATCCACCAGCTCCCAGATTGACCACATGTACATGTGACATCAGCGGCTTAGCAGGAGGTTCTACTAAGATCTAGAGATGCCCAGGCTCCTAGATTTTCCACCTCGTCCACCATACTAGAGGTATATTTTCATTTAAGTCTGAGGGGACCCCAAAGTTTATTTTGTTTTGTTTCCTAGCAGTAGTTTCTTTTCTGGTATTTTCATTCATTTATTCATGCATGGGTTGTTGAACTTCTTTCAGTACTTAGTTTTTGTTATCTATAAAGCTACCTCAGTAGTATTTATAAAAAAGTTGCTTACATGAGTTGTTCCCATAGGTAGCTTAACTTCATTTATCTCATGGTATTTTATTTTATTTGCTTTAATGAATGTTCTAGACTTACACTGGTTAGCTTTATTTCTTTACACTTACACATGTTGAACATTCTGAATGGGATAATCTAGTACATACATAGTTATGATTCATCTCAGTAGTCTAGTACTTTGGAATCCATAGGTGACTCTAGGTTTAGCATTTTAGTTACTGGAGATGCTCGGATTGTGTAAGCCCATTTGGAAAAATCAAAATTCTAGTGAGAAAAAAAAAAGAGAACAGAGAAAGAGAAAAGGATGAAAAAGAAAACAAGAAAAAAAAATGGAGAGAGAAGAGAGAGATAGAAGATTATGAGGGATAAAAAATAGTTGTCGTGGGTGGAAATGGCTAGGTGCCCCTTTGAGACCGAGTTAGGTTACTGGGGAAACACCTACCAATTTCTCTGAATAACGAGCACACCTTTGAGACTTTATGTTAGATCTAGGGAACGACCCTCACTTTGGGCAGGTAAGTGCCTAAGAGCTGGAAACCTTAGGAATGCTATGGGGTGACGACTTAACTCTCCATGGAATAGGCATCCCCTAAGAATGGTTCACTTAGCACGAGCACGAGGAGCTAACTTAGTGAATTTCTAGAACATATTTATTCTTCTTTGATTGTAAATACCACTTGATAAATTTAGTTGTCATGCTAAGTATGGAACAATGTCTTTTAAATTTCATGGTACTGAGGTTTGCTTGAGGACAAGCAAAGATTTAAGTCTGGGGGAAGTGATGTGAGCGAAACATATAGGGTTTTAGGAGTAGTTTTCGCTCACATCTCATTACATTTTTATGTTAGTTTCATGCATATGTCACTCTATTTTGCATGCATTTCCTATTTTCTGGTTTGGAGGTCTGCTCTTTGTACTTGTGTGTGCAAGATAACATTTCAAGGGAAAAAGGTACACTTTCGGAGCAAAAGAAGGATATTTTGCAGCTAGATGCAGAATGGGACACGGCCAGGGCGTGTGGCTACACATGACCTTGTCCAATGGGCGAGATCAACCACCCAGGGCCACACACGACCTGGTCGTGTGTTTCTACATGGTCGTGTGGCGGCCCGCAAGATTTGCGCGACTAGGGTTTTTTCAGATTTTGCAGTGGTTGGAGGTGATGTTTATACAAGGATGGCTCCGCCCAAATCCTAGGAGGAGGCACGATGGCTGGGACGGCACACCGGTGCCCTAAAAAGCACCGAGAACTCGCAACGGGGAAGAAGGGAGACGCTCGAGGATCAAGTTCTGCACCTCAACGCTAGAGAGAAGGGTTGCATAGCATTGTAATTCATATTCCTTACATGTCTATTATTGTATTCATGAATTCCATAATGCTTTATGATTCCCTTCTCGTATTTATGGAGTAGATTCTCCGATTCTAGGATTAGGGAGTAGTGTTGGATCGAGAAGCGTCGCTAGAGGGGGGGTGAATAGCGAGCATAAATCTTTTCGTTTGTTCATTTGAAACACGAGTAAGCAAAGTGGAAAATAAAGAGACACATTTATTTTTTACTTGGTTCACAACCCAGCGGTTGCTACTCCAAGGCCCTAACGGTCCTAGACCGTGTACTGAGGGCAAAGCACTATAACGTCTCCTCCTCGTGGGAGGTAGGAGACAACGATCACAAAACCGAAAGTACTAGGATGAGGCAACAAGCCTACCTCATCTCATTACGAATAAAAACAAAGAATACAATAGAATATGTTACTTGTTCCTGTTGTCGACGAAGAGGATGAGAACTTGATGTCGCGTCGGCGTTATGATGGTGTTGGAGCGTTGGCGTTGTAGGAGAACTTGAGAATAAACTTGATGATCTTTGGAGTTGGAATCCACCCCTCCTTTTATATATTTTGGCCTCTGAATATGTCTCCTCTTTTTTCAGAACATATCACAAAGTTGTATAAATTTTATCGCGAAGTGGTTGCGTCAAACCTTACCCATTTTGATCTAGCACAAAGGATGATTCATCGCCATCAGTCGACTGATGCCTCCCATCAGTCGACTGATGAGCATCAATCGACTGCCCAATGTCCAACAGTCGACTGCCAGCCTGGCCACTTCCCTACAGTAAGAGGTTAGTACAGAAAATGGTAAATACGACGATTTCTAACCGTCCGATCTCGACCTAGACCTTCCACAGGAAGTCTTAGTCGGATCGCTACCTACGGTCATCCCCGTACAGAGGACACAACCTTACCATCTCTCACTCACATGAGCTTACCTCGATACTTACCTTGTAGCTCTCGCTTCCGGCCTTCTACTCGATTCCTTCGGCTCCCTCTGAAGTCACTCGAGTGTCGCCTGACCACCGCGGCTTCCTCCGGGTGTCGCTAGCCTTCAGCTCTAGCTTTAGTACTTTTCTGCACACTCGATTTAGCTCGTGAGATAACGATGTAAACTTAACTTTGTGTCTTTACCATAATCAAAACACAGGTTCGATTATCTAGTGCCCCTGCACCAACAAGTAGTTTGTGTTGAGTAGAACATTGCTATTTCAAATATGTTTCTTGAAATCGTATTTGTAGTTGAATGATAATTTAGATCTATAGCTTTGTGTTTTGGTTTTCTATCTTCTGTGTGTAGATGATACAAGGGGTGACAGTCCTTGTATTGCAAATTTAGGGGATATTAGGAGGAACCAAAGGGTTGGCCTCATCGCCTGCAACTGTGGATAAAAGGATGCAATAGAGTCGGTAATGTATCTCGTTTCTGACTTGTCGTAGGGATCGATTCGGCATCCTCGTACCGACTATCCCATCCTGAGGCCAGAGGATGACCTGACATGACAGAGGTAGCTTCCGATAGATGCGAAGGCTGATCGAGGGAGTGTATGATGTCCTTTCCACAAATCCCTAGTTAGAAAGTCTAGATTCATTCAATTGATAGCATGTTCTGCGATACACAAACGAAACCGAAGTCTTAGAATCCCATAAAAATCCTCGTAGCAAATCCTCTCTTCTTCCGTGTGACATTGTACTAGAGTTTAGTCCACCGACGACCCTCACAATCACAAATCTTTAAATCTGATCTCCGAACAATAACATCCACCGAATAGATCGGTATTTGAATCCCAGTCCCTGTGGGATTGATAATCTTTATTACTTGACGACATCCGTGCACTTGCGGGAGTTGAGAGCGAGCACACGCTTTAAGTCTTCGACGGTCTCAGTTGCGAGATTTGAGTTCGCGTTCGTGCGCATCAGGAACCTAGGGGTAAACCTGATCTCCAATAACCGTGGGTAGAAGGATGCGATGGAACTGGAAATGGTTCGTCATTGGGATTGATTTGGCATCCTCGTATCGCCTATCCCGTCCTTGTAAGGTAGAGATATCTCCCGAGAGATGTGATGGCTCATCGGGAGAGTATATGATGTCCCTTCCACGAAACTATAGTTAGATGTTTAGACAATGCCCAATTGATAGCATGTTTTGTGACACACAAGCGAAACCGAAGTTCTAGAATCCCTTTTTAAGATCTCGGCATGCTCCTTTTTTCCTCCGTGTGACACCGTACTAGAGTTTAGTCCACCGACAACCCTTGCAATCAAAACCTTTAGATTTTACTTCTGAACAATTTCACCCACTGAATAAATCGGTACTCGAATCTCAGTCCCTGTGGAATCGATAATCTTTTATTACTTGACGACATCCATGCACTTGCGGCCGTTGAGCGCGAGCGCACACTTTGAGTCCTCGACGGCCTCCATTGTGAGATTTGAGGTCGTATTTGCGTGCATCACCAAGCGCACGACTTCGTAATGCCATCCTTCGCGTCTTGCCTTAAAGTCTACTTCCTTTGGCTTCACTCCAAAGCTCCTCATCCGGCGGTCCCTCGGATGCACCAAGCGTACGACTTCGCAATGCCATCCTTCACTGACTCAAGGATCAAGTCATGAGATGGTGAACCCACCAATGCTATCATCAATCTAACTCCTGTGTGAATTACTAAGTCCTGCATGACTTCAACACACATATAAAATCCATAAACAACCTAACTTAAACCTTTGCCTCACACATCAAAACCACATCACACATGGGTTGATTTCCCTAACAATCTTCCCCTTTTTGATGTCGGCAACCATGTTTAAGTTAGGTAAAACATTAACATAAAAACATAATACAAGAAAGCATATAAAACATGTTGGTGCAGGGGCACCTAAGTCGAACCTGTATTTTGATTATGGCAAAAGACGCAAAGTTAAGGATATATCATTATCTCACGAGCTGAATTGAGTGTGCAGAAAAGTGCTAAAGCTGGAGCTAAAGGCTAGCGACACCCGGAGGGAGCTGCGGTGGTCGGGCGACACTCGAGTGATTTCAGAGGAAGCCGAAGGAATCGAGTGGAAGGCCGGAAGCGAAAGAGACATAGTAAGTATCGAGGTAAAGCTCGTGTGTGTGAGAGTAAGAGAGGTCGTATCCTTCTTACGGGGATGATCTTAAGTGTAGATCCGACCAAAGACATCCTATAGATAGTCTAGGTCGAGATCAGACGGTCGGCGGCCGTCGAAATAATGTTTTTGTTAAGCTAACTTTGCTTTGCAGCTAGCATCAGTCGACTGCCAGCTTGGAGGACTCGACTGCCGTCAATCAGTCGACTGCCTGCGGTCAACACTCGACTGATGATGACCATCAGTCGACTGATGGTCAAGGATCAACCTTGAGGAGTCAAGCTTTATCACCATTTTTCAAGGAGTCTTGTGCCCAATTCCTATTGGTTGAAGACCCATTCGATGAGGGGCTCAAAGGCTATAAAAGGAGGGCTTATCCTAGGGTTTTTCATCAATTCAAAAGCTTCCAAGTGCTTCTGGTACGCTATGAGTCTCCGACATTCCTACAATGAAGCTCTGCAGACACGACGACTAGGGTTTCATCTTTTCATCTACGAGTCATCGGTATAATCTTAGTTTAATTCCATTCTGTACTTCTTTTTATTGTGGTTTTATCGTAATGAGAAGAGGGGGAGTGTCCCTCTATCTCGAGTCTCTTTCGTGGTTTTTGTATCCGATTAACTCCTACCTCTAACGATGAGGAGTTCATTAGTGATTTGCCCTCCGTGCGTGATCAAGGATCACTAGGGCCTTGGAGTAGTAGCCGAAGGCTATGAACCAAGTAAAAAATCTACTTGTCTCTTTTATTTTTTTATTTATCTTTCCGCTGCACTTAATTGCTTTGAAACGAATTCATACAAAAAAGTTTTATCGCTATTCACCCCCCCTCTAGCGATCCGCTTCGATCCAACAATTGGTATCAGAGCCGGGGGCGCTCAGTTTCAGTGCAACCACCGATCGAGCATTTTTCTTTTCGTATTTATCATTTTAAGATATCTCCCACACTACTAATCCAAGACCAAGTCTTGGTACATAGTTTTTTTATTGTGTTTTTGCAAGTACTAATTGCCTTCGGAGTACCTCACGATCAAACGAGCATAACTTTTGCTACAAGTGGACTCATGAAACGATCTACCCACTAAATCGAAGCTCTCTAAGAGATCTACACTTCTTATGGGGGTTTACCCCATAACAAGCTGTTTCATCCCCAGAAATCGACGTTTAGTACCCTTTCGGGGACATTGAAGGTTGTGAGTACTTACTTTTTGTTTAAGTTTCTTTTCTCTTTGTTTAACCTTCTATTTCTCATTTGTTTTTTTTTATTATTTCTCGCACCACTAATCCAAGACTCGAGTCTTGGCAAGTTTTTTTTTTGTGTTTTTTTTGTTTTGTGTGTGAAAGTTTTTCTTTATGGCTCACATTGAGGGGTACAGCATCACCCGACCTCCGTTCTTTAGCGGAGATGATTTTCGTTACTGGAAAGGTTGGATGGAGTGTTTTCTAAAAACACAAGTTGAGTCTTGGATATTCATCCAAACCGGCTTTGGTCTACCCACCAATGATCAAGGCGAGCCCTTGGATTTCAATAGGTGGACCAATGCAACCAAGAGGCAAATCGAAGTTGATGCAAGAGCAACACAAATATTGCAATGTGGTTTGTCTAAGGAAGAGCTCAACCGCATCGGACCCTTCATCAGTGCAAAAGATCTGTGGACAAAACTCATAGAACTACACGAAGGGACTAACGACGCGAAGGTAAGTAAGCGTGACTTACTACTTAATAAATTGTATAACCTAAAAATGCAGGAATGTGAGACGGCAACGCAACTACACGCCCGTGTCCAGGACATTGTCAATGGCCTACACACCATCAGACACAAGGTCGAAAACCGAGACCTCCTAAGGTACGTTCTTAATTGATTTCCTAGGACTACCTTGTGGGCATCCATGGTCGATGCCTACAAGGTCTCTAAGGACCTTTCAAAGCTTAGGTTAGACGAATTATTTTTCGAGTTTGAACTTCACGAGCAAACTAACATGGTCCGGGCCGAGAGAGGTATTGCTCTACTTGCAGGACAAAGAAGCAAGACACCCACCAAGCAAGAAGATGGACTCGAACCCGAAGACGAATCAGAGTTCGAATCCGAAAGGTGGAAGCAATAGTGAACGTAGTGCGGAAGATCATTCGAAGGGAAAGGAGGCTACTAAAGAACCAAAAGAGGGCACAATTCAAATCAAATCAAAAGAAGGCGTTTCATGCAACATGGGACAACGAAGAAGGCGTCGGCATAGCATGCATGGCAAGACCCGAAGAGTCCGAGTCAGAGTCCGAATCTGAATCAAACTACAACACCGACTCTGAACTCGAGGACTACTTCGAGAAGCAACTCAAAGCCGGACCGAAAGAGAAAATTAAGGTTAGCCGCTCACTAATTCATACGCTTTACAATATGATTAAATTGCTAAATAGGAAATTAGCTAAATCTGAGTCTAGGGTCGAGTCCTTGGTTGAGGAGGTTGAAACCCTCAAACAAGAGACACCCCTAAACTCTTCGACTAGTCGAGTTCAAGACGAGGACTCAACTCGAGTTGAAAAACTCGAAGAAGAGAACTCTCTCTTGAAAGGGCGAGTCCAAGAGCTCGAAGCTCGGTTGAACAAGTTCTCGACGGGGTCCAAGAATCTTAACCGACTTCTTGGAACTCAGAGAGCCGTGTACAACAGAGCCAGACTCGGATATAGCTCAAAGACTACAAATATATCTTACATGTCTATCGTAAACTATAGTCATCATCGAGTCCAAGCATGGGTCCCGAAAACTTTATTAAACTCACATATAAGGACCAATAGGTTATGGATTCCGAAGGATCAAGTTCATTACTTGACCAGACCATATCGGTTCAATGATCCAAGGGGAGCTAATACCAAAATAGTATATCCGATAACCTAAACCTCTTATTTATTTTAGAATGGTTAGATAGGACTATAACTCGTCAATGCTTGATAACATAGTACCAGGATGCGGCGAGATTATAGTACACTAGGAAAGTGGAGTCTTGTGTATTTGGGCTAGATAAGGCATATCTAGTTCGGTGCACTTGACCGAGTGGAACTAGCTGAAGCTACCTTGTCGTATCCTAGACAAGTTAGACCAGGAAGTGGTCTTAGGTGAGTCAAGTTACTGTTGGTGCAATCGGCCCAGGTTGACTCGAGTTTGACTCGAGCAGTACCTTGATAGTATTTTGATGATAGACAAAACTCATGACATGGGATTGTCATGGGAAAGTCCAACATGGGGTTGGCATGGAAAATCCAAGCATGGAGCTTGGTGTGGAAGTCCAAGGGGGAAGCCTTGGCATGGGAAAGTCCAAAGCATTGCGAAGCCGTGCGCTTGGTGCTTGGCATGGGAAATCCAAAGCATTGCGAAGCCGTGCGCTTGGTGCTTGGTGAGAAATGCATTGCGAAGCCGTGCGCTTGGTGCATTTGGGAAGTCTTGAGAACTTGGCAAGTTCACTAGGCTCGGGTCCTTGAGTCGGTGAAGGATGGCATTGCGAAGCCGTGCGCTTGGTGCATCCGAGGGACCGCCGGACGGGGAGCGAATGGAGTGAGCCCAAAGGGAAGCATACCTCTAGGGCATGAGACACGAAGGATGACATTGCGAAGCCGTGCGCTTGGCGCATCCGAGGGACGTAGGCCGAGGGAAGAGAGCTTCGGTGGTGAACTCCATGAGGGATAAGGTGGACTTGGCCAAGTGGCTAAGATTGAGTGTCGGAGGCTCAAACATCGTTATGTTTGAGGTTTTAGCCGACATCACGATCCATAGGTGCCGATCGCTCTAGGTCGTATGGGTTCGACTCGGTGTTCGATCAACCAAGTTCGGTGATCACCGACCGCCGAGGAGGGCAATCGATCGTTAGGATCATCGATCGCCGAGGGATGGCAATGATCGATGACACTGCACGGGCACATAATGGAGTCGAGCTCACGACTTTCGATCGATGGATGATCGATCGGTGATGGGTGCCATCGATCGATGTGTGATCCGTTGGAACTTAACCAACGTGGATTGGGCCGTTGTGAGACAACGGCTACGGGACCAGTCGACTGATGGTCACGATCAATCGACTGATGGGCGCGAAAACAGCTTGATGCAGGTTATAAAAGGAGCACGAGTTGGAGGATTTTGCCAAGCCTTTTGTGGAGCTATTGGAGGGGAATTGCTGCTGCATTCCAGTCCTTCGAGAGCCATCTAAAGCAAGCAACAAGCAAAGTGATCAAAGCAATCGGTGAAAGTTTTCTTATGTATTGTATTTGTGTATTTGCTTGTATTTCTATATTACTGTTGTAATTGCTTGTGAGAGGTTTCTCCACCTCCGACGTGTAGTCGAGAAGGAGTTTGAGTATTGTCGTGTGCATCTCTAGAGCTCAAGGAGCTCGCCCGTGGAGTAGGAACCATTCGGTTCCGAACCACGTATATCATGTGTGTTTGCGTGTGCTTATTTGTTGTTAGTATTATTATTATTTTTATTGTTTCCGCTGCGCTAACGACAATCGTAGACAAGCAACGCAACGAACGAACTACTTACATCCAATCTAACGAGGGCTATTCACCCCCCTCTAGCCGGCCAATCGATCCCCTACAAGTGGTATCAGAGCCGAGGTTGCTCTTCAAGGACTAACCGCCGTGAGAGCACTATAAGATGGCCGGCTACAACCTCCAACCACCAAAATTCGAAGTAGATTTTGCTTGGTGGAGAAAACGGATGGAGGTATATCTCGAAACCAATTTTGATTATATGATTATTATAGAAAACGGTTTTGAAATGCCTAGGGATAAAAACAACAAGCAAAATGAGAAGTCAAGGTGGACCCAAGACCAAATTAAGGTCTTCAAGACAAATCTTGAGGTAATAAAATTACTTAGTGATTTATTACCTAACACTATTTGGTCTAGATTGGGTGACTATAGGGATGCGAAGGAATTATGGGAGAAAATAATGAAATTCCAAGAAAATTCCCAATCAGCACAAGTAGAGGAGAATGCCGAAGAAGAAGCACCCACAATATTTGAAGATGTTGATGATTTGGTGGAGACCTCCACCTCTAGCATTGAGGGGGAGGAAAGGCAATCTTCCATCCCGGAGCAAGAACAAGAAGCATCCACATCCGGGAGAAGTGAAGATCATGAAGAGGCCTCCACCACCTCCCTAGGTAACTCAAGTGTCATTATTTTAAATAAAAAATCACATAATATGCTTTGAGTGTAGGGAGAAAGGGCACTACAAGAGTAAATGCCCTAAATTGGCTAAGAAGAAGGCATCGACACCAAAAGTCAACTCAAAGTCAAACGATGCTGGTGTTCCCAAAATCAAGAGCAAAGAGCACATTGTGTGCTTCAAATGCAATCAAAAGGGACACTACCGAAGCCAATGCCCTAGGGGGAGGAAGAAAGGGCAAGAATGTGCAATTCATGTAGGGGGAGCTCCTAAAGCTAACCCTAAGGTACATTTAGTTAATGCATCTTTAATTCCTAAAGTCAAAAAGCATGCTAAAAATTATTTTAGTTCTCTTGCTATTATCAATGAAAAGCATGCTAAGAGAAATAATAAGGTGTATTGTCTAGGTGCCAAGCATGTCCATATAACTAAGGACAAACCTAGGACTTAAAACACTAGATCTATTTTACCTAGGGAGTCAATTAGGAGAATTGAAGAAAACTTGGGTGTTAATCCCAAGAAATCTAGGCATATGCCTAAAAGGAAAAACATTTCCCAAAAGATAAATGAAAATTCAAAATTGGGAAAATTAGAGCTAGAAAACCAAGCCTTGAGGTCAAGGCTAGAAAAATTGGAGAAGACCCTAGCAATAATATCAAACTCGGTTAAGGGGTCTAATGCACAAAAGTCAAGACCTAGGAAACAAGAAACATCTAAGGGCAAGAAAGGTTTGGGTCACAAACCTATGTCTTACCATAATGTTCCATTTAATTATGGAACCACATCTAGGTCTAGGAAAACCAAGGCTAATAGGGAAGTCATCCCTAAGTCTAGCCATGGTATGTGTTTAGTGGCTAACACCTCAAAGAAATCAAATGTAGCCACTAAGAAGGTCAATGGAGGAGTCACCTCTAGAGTTGACCTAGGAAAGACCCAAAAGACTATGGCTTCAAAGCCTAAAAGGGTCATTAGGAAGGTATCAAGGGAAGTTATTCCTAGGGAATACCTTGTTAACCCAAGGAGCTCTAATAGATATTGGGTTCCTAAGAGCGTGATTGATTCACGCTAAATGGGTTAGGGTGTGTCAACCCTAAGTGGATGGGTAGTTAACCTAGCCATTGTGAGTTGACACATTAGGGTGTGCCAATAGGGTTTGAGAAGTTAAAAATGATTTAAAATTGGCACAATTAGGTCTTAGAGGTATTTGTGTGCCATTTTGGGTTTTTGGCACACTAGGGAAATGAATGGTTTAAGGCAAAGTGAATTTAATCCCTAAAAATGACAAATTGATTTTCACACTTAGGTATTCTATACCTTAGTATATTTTACTTGCCATGATTTGTTTGCCTTACCATGTCATGACATCATTTTCATTTTTATCTATAAAATGTCATGATCATGTTTAGAATTATGTTTAGATGTCATGAATGCCTAGATCTCATTTACATGCCATGACATCATGATATTGGCATATGCTTTTACCTATATCATATCTATGCCATAATCATATCATGCATATAAATAAAATGAAATTATGGACTATGGCATGATTTGATGGGAATCAAAGAATATTGCCTTAGAAATATGCATGAGAACATAAACAAAACAAAACCCACATCTCACAAAAATTTGACTTGTATGTGTTTTACACATCTAGATATTGGTGAGATGTTTAGGAAAAAGAAAATAAAGGTTTGAAAAACATTTTGAAAACATTTTGAAAAACCTTGGTGAAGCCTATCTTTTGATAGCTATCACCATTGAATGGGATGATACAAAGATGGCTCTTTATTGAAGCTTTTCTTAAATTTTGAACTTTGTATCAATATCCTAATTTAATGGGTAAAATAAATTTTCAATATTTTTCACCCAGTGTTTATGATAAGTATTATACGTATGCATTTTCAAGATTTTTAAAATTACGTATATTTACTTATGGATTTCGAAAATCCAATTTTCTGAAACTGAAAACTGCAGAATGCAGTTATCAGTCGACTGCCTGTAATGGCAGTCGACTGATGGTAAGTCCAGTCGACTGGTATCTGACGGAGTCAACTGGCACAGGCTGATTTCAGGTAAACTTGATAGTTAGGCCCATGTTTAGCCATGTTTTGGTCCCCTAACCACTCCTAACCCTAGGATATGCTTGGGAGAGCATTAGAGAGGGTGGAAATCCATTGGATATGGATTAGGAGTTGGGTTGAGGGTGAGTATCAATTTTAAGGTGGAAGAGAGTTCATTGTTGAACTTTGCCTTAATTTTGATTTGGTTAATGTTCCTATTGGCTTAGGGACTCTCCAAGAACATTGTTGGTGCAATGGTCAAGGGGGAGCAAGCCTCTAGGGGGAGGTATCCATCATGGGTAGATGGATGTGTATTTCCTCATGGGAGGAAAATTGGGTTGCCTTTCTTTAAGTGATATGGGATCACTAGAAAGATTGTAGGCATGTGTTCCTCCAAGGGAGAGATTGTTGTTGGTGTAACAATGCTCCAAGCATTTATATGTTTTGATGTTTGGATAATCATTTAAGTTAGGCAATGTGTTGTGATCTAATTGCGAATATGTTTAAGTGACAGGTAAAAGAGAAGTCCAAGTATGATCTTGGCAAAGGAAGTCCAAGGGATGGACTTGGCAGCATAAGACCAAGCTTGTAGTCTTGGCAGCGTAAAGTCCAAGTGAACCTTGGCAAAGGAAGTCCAAAGTAAGGTCTTGGCAGCATAAGTCCAAGCTTGTAGTCTTGGCAGCGTAAAGTCCAAGTGAACCTTGGCAAAGGAAGTCCAAAGTAAGGTCTTGGCAGCATAAGTCCAAGCTTGTAGTCTTGGCGGCGTAAAGTCCAAGCATTTGGCAACCCAAGACATGACGAAACCGAAGGAAGCTCCTGGAAGCAAAGCGCAAAGGATGAACAAGTCGCGGACTCGGAGGGATCCTGAAGGCGCAAGGCTTAATACGGAGCTAGAAGGTTGAGTCTAGGTCTAGGGTATAAAAACAAGTATGAATTATTCGATGTATCGATCGTCGGTGAGTCGGTGAAACTCGACCATCGATCCGCTCGCCTTGGGCATGTCGGTCGATCGATGCTACGATCGATCGGTCGATATGGGCAACAATGATCGATCAAGGAAAGAAATGCTGAATGCGTCTCACTCATTGCTGCGCGTGATCACTCGATCGATCACTCCATCGAGCCGATCGATGGAGAGATCGATCGGTGATCACCTGGCCGTTGGAGATTACGACGAATCTCCGCGAGATCGCGTGAAGCCGTTGGCTGGCGGCCGTGATCGATGGCATGCATCGATCCGATCGAGGCAACGGAAAACAGCCCCTCTTCTATAAAAGGGGTCATGGGGAGCATGGTGCGGCTAGTGCTCTAACTCCTAACTTCATCCTCGTGCTCACCAAGTTTTCTAAGTGCTTTTAGCAATCCAAAACCTCCTCTTCTCTTGTTCTTCATCATCCATCATTGTAAAGAAGAGGAGTGTATTGTAAGAAAGGTTTCTCCACCTTGGTTCATCCAAAGGAGAAGATAGTGAAGCTTGGCTAGGGCTAATCCACCTTACGGATTGCCGTGGAGTAGGAGCGTCATCTCCGAACCACGTAAATTGGGTGTTAGCGTTTGGTTTCTTATTTCGTATTTGTATTAGTTTTGTATTTGTATTGCTTCCGCTAACTTGATTGTAGAAACGAAGAAACGCTAATCACCCTCTAGCGTTACAAAGGTACTAACAAGTGCTATAAGAGCCCGGATCTCTAGGAAGATCTAAACATCAACCAACGCATAAATGGCTCTTCAAGAGGGATATAGCATACACAAGCCACCACTCTTCTAAGGGAGTCACTGCATATTGGAAAGGTAGTATGAAGTACTATTTAATTAGTAATATTGTATTTTGGGATTGTGTTGTAGATGGCTTCGAGGAACCGGTTGATGAGCGTGTAAACCCTATTCCAATCAAGGATTTGACAAGTGAGATGAACCTCAATTTCGAGTCAAACGCAAAAGCCGTCCTCACCATCCAATGCGGCGTCACAATGGAGCAACTCAACAAGGTGGGGCCTTTTGAATCCGCCAAGGAGCTATGGGAAAAGCTCATTGAGCTAAATGAAGGTTCCAAGGAGTCAAAGAGGGCAAAGAAGGACCTTCTAATTGGACAACTTCAAGCCTTCCAAATGAAGATGCATGAAACCGTAAGCCAAATGCATGGAAGGTTCAAGGAAATTGTGAACGGACTCCATATCATAGGTGAGCGAGTTGACAACCGGGATTTAGTAAGGTATATTTTACAAGCTTTTCCTAGAAATTCTTTATGGACCTCTATAGTTGATGCCATTAAGGTAACTAGGGATCTCTCACAAATTAAAATTGATGAACTATTTTGTGAGTTTGAATTGCATGAACAAACTAACATGTCTTCTAAGGAAAAGGGTTTGGCCCTATTTGTTGAAAAGAAAGAAAAGAAGAAGAAAGAAAGGAAAGAGGTGTCATCTTCATCCGAGTCAGAGCAAGAGTCAAGTAGTGATGGAGACTCGGCTAGTGAGGTGGCCCATTTTGTCAAGAAGTTCCTTAGAAAATCAAAGGAATTCAAGAATAGAGAAGCAAGGAAGGGGTCCTACTCATCAAGAGGTAAAAGTAGTGGTAATTCAAATTTTAACAATAATGTGATTTGTCATGCTTGCAATAAGAAGGGGCACATAAAGCCAAATTGCCCGGAGCTAAAGAAGAAGGAGGAAAAAGAAAAGAAGAAGAAGGACAAGAAGGAGAAGAAGAAGAAGGAGGCTATGGTGGCTCAAACCACATGGGACACACCAAGCGTTGAAGACTCATCTTCCGATGATGAGCTTTGCCACATCACTCGCCATGTGGCACTCATGGCACTAGGAGATGATTCCGGAACGTCAAGCCAAGAAGAAAGCTCCTCAAGTGATGAATCGTCATCTAGTGACGATGAGGTAATGAATTCTCCTAAAGTAGAACTTCTTTATAAATCAATTGCATATCTTCAAGAAGCTCTAGATAAATCTAAATCTAAGGTTAAGAGCATGAGGATAGAATTAAAAGCCATTAGGGATGAAAAACTTGTACATATTGACTCTTGCATGCTTAGGGAAGAAAATGAAAAACTTAAGGATGAGGTTAGTAAATTGAAAACATGTTTAGAAAAATTTTCAAATGGCTCAAAAGGTCTTGACATGATCCTTAGTAGGCAAAGAGTCGTTTATAACAAGGCCGGTTTAGGATATAAGCCAAAAGAGAAAGAGGTTGCTTATATTTCATTAATTAATAGGAAAGGAACCATTAAGGGTAAGGTTAAGAAAGCTTGGGTACCTAAGAAGTTTTTAATTAATGTTACCGTTCCAAATGTTTGGGTACCAATAGCTTGTGTTTTTCATGTGATTTAGGT
Organism: Wurfbainia villosa; assembly: GCA_025175895.1. NCBI lineage: Eukaryota > Viridiplantae > Streptophyta > Magnoliopsida > Zingiberales > Zingiberaceae > Wurfbainia > Wurfbainia villosa. The sequence goes on along the minus strand of CM045989.1, from coordinate 119,053,679 downwards.
AGGAGAGCGAGGTATGTGGATTGTGGATAGCGGTTGCTCAACACATATGACCGGGGATGTGATCAAGTTCTCCACAATTAAATATGTGAAGAAGGGAGCGGTATCTTTTGGGAATAGTGGAAAACTCAAGATACTAGGTAGAGGTACAATTGAGGTATCCCTAAAATTGTTATTCACAAAGTCTTGCTAGTTGAAAATATGAAGTTTAATTTATTAAGTGTTAGTCAACTTTGTGATGCAAACTATCATGTTTCGTTTGAATCCTCTAAATGCATGATTAAACACAAGGAATTAAATGATTGCATGTTAGTTGGATATAGGAAATCAAACATCTATTATGTTGATCTTTCATATGCTTCTAACATTTCTACTAAGTGTCTTGTGGCAAAAGAAGAAGAATGTTGGCTATGGCATAGAAGATTGGGGCACGTCAACATGAAAAACATAGCCAAGGTAGCCAAGATGGAGTTGGTCAAAGGGTTACCAAAGATCAAGTATGTCAAGAACAAAATGTGTGATGCATGCCAAGAAGGAAAACAAACAAAAGCATCACACAAAGGTAAAACCTTAACTAATACGTCTTTACCATTAGAACTATTGCATCTTGATTTATTTGATTGCCATAGCACTCCATCTTTAAATGGTAACAAATATTGTTTAGTCATTGTGGATGATTTTTCTAGGTATACTTGGGTTTACTTTATGAAACATAAGGATGATACCTTAGAAATAATCATAGGATTTAGTAAAAGGGTTGAAAATGAAAAGAAACTCAAAATCAACCGGATCCGTAGTGATCATGGTGGTGAATTTGAAAACTTTAAATTTTCACAATTTTGTTTAGAGCAAGGGTACAAGCATGAGTTCTCTTGTCCTAGAACACCCCAACAAAATGGGGTGGTGGAAAGGAGAAATCGTGCCCTACAAGAAGCGGCTAGGACTATGCTAAATGCATATTCTCTACCTAGCTACTTGTGGCAAGCGGTTAATACCGCTATATATCCAAAATAGGGTTCAAATCCATAGGTTTTAGGAAAGACACCTTTGAACTATGGAATGGAACTATTCTCACAATTCACTATTTCAAAGTCTTTGGATGTAAAGTTTATATCTTAAATACCAAAGACAACTTAGGTAAATTTGAATCTAAAGCGGATGAGGTAATTCTAGTTGGATACTCATCCAGAAGTAAAGGGTATAGAGTCTACAATAAGAGAACCCAAGGGATTGAGGAGTCCTCAAATGTTAAATTTGATGAAACTACGAGTACCTACCCTAGAAAGTCCTCCATTGATAAGGATATTAATGACAATAATCAAGACATTACCCAAAAACTTCAAAATTTGACTATTAGGGGCAATGATCAAGGGGGAGGAAAAGAAGATTCCGATGATGAAAGAAGGGTGAAGGATAACAATGATCAATTTGAAACCCCTTCTAGAAACCTAAGAATTCATCAAGATCATCCACTTGACCAAGTAGTAGGAGATCTATCTCAAGGAGTAAGAACTAGGTCATTTCATAGGACTCCTACTAGTCAAGTTGCTCTCATCTCACAAATTGAGCCTAAATCGATCAATGATGCACTCCATGATCCGGATTGGATTTTGGCAATGCAAGATGAATTGGCTCAATTTGAGAGGAGTCAAGTTTGGGAGTTAGTACCTAGACCCAATGATAGCACCATAATTACTACAAGATGGGTCTTTAGGAATAAGTTAGATGACCAAGGGAATATCACTAGAAATAAGGCTAGGTTGGTTGCTAGAGGATTTAATCAAGTTGAGGGGCTTGACTATGATGAGACTTATGCCCCGGTTGCTAGATTAGAATCTATTAGAATTCTCTTAGGGTATGCTTCCTACATGGGATTTAAACTTTACCAAATGGATGTTAAATCGGCATTTTTAAACGGTTTTATTAAGGAGGAAGTGTATGTAGAGCAACCACCCGGGTTTGAGAACATAGATTATCCAAATCATGTATATAAGCTTAGGAAAGCATTATATGGGTTAAAACAAGCTCCTAGGGCATGGTATGAAAGATTGTCATCCTTCTTAATTTCTAAGGATTTTAGAAGAGGACAAGTAGATCAAACCTTATTTATAAAGTCAACATTGAAAGATATATTCATAGCCCAAGTATATGTTGATGATATCATCTTTGGGTCTACAAATGATGATCTACTTCAAGACTTTATAAAAAATATGGAAAATGAATTTGAAATGAGTTTAGTTGGAGAACTCAATTTTTCCTAGGATTACAAGTAAAACAAACCAATGAAGGTATCCATATTTATCAAACCAAATATGCAAATGAAATGATCAAGAAATTTGGTTTGGAAAATGCCAAAATTATAAGCACTCCTATGGCCACTAGCACTAGAATAGATAGTGATCATGATGGTAAATCAATCGATCTTAAACTTTATAGGAGTATGATAGGTAGCCTACTATACCTAACCGCTAGTAGACCCGATATTTTATTTGCGGTAGGTATGTGTGCAAGATACCAATCTTGTGCCAAAGAATCACATTTAGTAGCCGTCACAAAAGAATTTTAAGATATATTAAAGGTACTCTAAATGTAGGACTTTGGTATCCTAGGACTAGGTCATTTGAATTGCTTGGTTATACCGATTCCGATTATGCCGGGTGCAAATTGGATAGGAAAAGTACTAGTGGTGGATGCCAATTTCTTGGGTCCTCCCTAGTTAGTTGGAGTAGTAGGAAGCAACATTGTGTTGCTTTATCAACCACCGAAGCCGAATATGTGGCTATGGGTGGTTGTGTAGCTCAATTGCTTTGGATGAGACATACTCTTGTGGACTATGAGCTACACTACTCTAACATTAAAGTTTATTGTGACAATGTGAGTACCATCAACTTGACCAAAAATCCGGTACATCACTCTAGGACCAAGCACATTGAAGTGAAACATCACTTCATAAGAGATCATGTGGCAAGAGGGGACATTGAACTTAATTATGTAGAATCTAAGTCCAACCTTGCCGATATCTTCACCAAAGCTCTTCCCGAAAATGAATTTTCATCTTTAAGGAGAGAGCTTGGTATGTGTGGAGTAAAATTCTAGGCTTGCATAATCCCATGTTTATATGTTATCTTTATACCTTGTTACATCTCACAAAAAGCCTTAAGAACCTTGATTTTTGTATTGAGACACCTAGAACCATGTGAGATAATAGGGAAGGTGTACTTGGCTCATCATGCTTGTTATGATGCATTACTATGAGCCAATGACACACCTAGAGACATAAACACCTTATGGACCAATCATTGGGAAGGCTTGTATTCAAGTAATGGATACATAGCTCAAAGAACATGGTTGGAAATTCCAAATAATATATATTTTAAACTATGTTCATCATATTTTGAAAAACAATTTCCAAATGAACCACAAAAGTGATACAAAGGTTGCAAACTCTTTAGAACTTTTGTTAGATTCCAAGGTTGTATCAATCTTGAAATCTGAAAAACATATATTTTTCAAATTATTTTTCCTTCATCAAGTATGATTTCAGAAATGTGTACGCGAAATTTCGTGATTTTTCAAGATTTCTGGAATTTCTACCGCATTTCTAAAGTTAAATGAAAAGGTCAAATTTCATTAGTCTAGCAATGACGTTCGAAACCAATGACCGATAATAATCGCTTTCTGATATTAAGCTCCATTTTATCCTTGATGTCCTAAAACTATGGTATGATAATGTTGCGATAAACAAAGTTTTAGGATGATTAATGCAGTGTTTTAGGGGGAGTTTCATATATAATATCGTTTTCTTCCCTAAAATCCATTGTTGGTGCAAAGTTAGAACTTCATGTTTAATTCATTGATATGCTTTGCTTCAAATATGGTTTACACATCATATCTTGGATTAAGGGGGAGCTTAATTTCAATCTTATACCTTAGTCCAAGATCCAATACCCTTAACTCTTTCATTTATAAATCCTTCTCTTTTTGATGTCTGTCAAAGGGGGAGAAGGAATGTTTAAGTTAGAATCCATATTGGAAATATGAGTATATTTTTTAAATACCTAACTTAAATGATTGTCAAACATCAAAAAGGGGGAGATTGTTGGTGCAACAATGCTCCAAGCATTTATATGTTTTGATGTTTGGATAATCATTTAAGTTAGGCAATGTGTTGTGATCTAATTGCGAATATGTTTAAGTGACAGGTAAAAGAGAAGTCCAAGTATGATCTTGGCAAAGGAAGTCCAAGGGATGGACTTGGCAGCATAAGACCAAGCTTGTAGTCTTGGCAGCGTAAAGTCCAAGTGAACCTTGGCAAAGGAAGTCCAAAGTAAGGTCTTGGCAGCATAAGTCCAAGCTTGTAGTCTTGGCAGCGTAAAGTCCAAGTGAACCTTGGCAAAGGAAGTCCAAAGTAAGGTCTTGGCAGCATAAGTCCAAGCTTGTAGTCTTGGCGGCGTAAAGTCCAAGCATTTGGCAACCCAAGACATGTGAAGCGAAGGAAGCTCCGGAAGCAAAGCGCAAAGGATGAACAAGTCGCGGACTCGGAGGGATCTGAAGGCGCAAGGCTTAATCTGAGCTAGAAGGTTGAGTCTAGGTCTAGGGTATAAAAACAAGTATGAATTATTCATACTTATCGAGTATCGATCGATCGATCGATGTCGATCGGCCGATCGGTCGTCGGTGAGTCGGTGAAACCACGACCATCGATCAGCTTGCCTTGGGCATGTCGGTCGGGATGCTCGATCGATCGGGATATGGGCAATGATCGATCAAGGAAAAAATGCCACGAGAATGCGTCTCACTCATTGCGCGTGATCACTGATCGATCACTCCATCGATCGGTGATGGAGAGATCGGATCGATCACCTGGCCGTTGGAGATTGCGGCTACGAATCTCCGCGGAGATCGCGTTTCAGAAGCCGTTGGCTTCGGCGGCAGTCGACTGATGGCATGCATCAGTCGACTGATCGAGGCCCAACGGGAAAAACAGCCCCTCTTCTATAAAAAGGGGTCATGGGGAGCATGGTGAGGCTAGTGCTCTAACTCCTAACTTCATCCTCGTGCTCACCAAGTTTTCTAAGTGCTTTTAGCAATCCAAAACCTCCTCTTCTCTTGTTCTTCATCATCCATCATTGTAAAGAAGAGGAGTGTATTGTAAGAAAGGTTTCTCCACCTTGGTTCATCCAAAGGAGAAGATAGTGAAGCTTGGCTAGGGCTAATCCACCTTACGGATTGCCGTGGAGTAGGAGCGTCATCTCCGAACCACGTAAATTGGGTGTTAGCGTTTGGTTTCTTATTTCGTATTTGTATTCGTTTTGTATTTGTATTGCTTCCGCTAACTTGATTGTAGAAACGAAGAAACGCTAATCACCCCCCCTCTAGCGTTACAAAGGTCCTAACAATTGTAAGATCTCATTGGGATATGAGACATTCATACCCTTGGGGAGGACCTTTTTGATGTAATGTCAAAAAGGGGGAGAAGTTACCAAGTTACCAATTAGGGTTCTTTGGAATTCTCATTGGGATATGAGAATTGCCAATATGGGAGAATTGGTAGACTTGAGATGGTAGTTTTGTCAATCATCAAAAAGGGGGAGATTGTTGGTGCAATCGGCCCAGGTTGACTCAAGTTTGACTCGAGCAGTACCTTGATAGTATTTTGATGATAGACAAAACTCATGACATGGGATTGTCATGGGAAAGTCCAACATGGGGTTGGCATGGAAAATCCAAGCATGGAGCTAGGTGTGGAAGTCCAAGGGGGAAGCCTTGGCATGAGAAAGTCCAAAGCATTGCGAAGCCGTGCGCTGGGTGCTTGGCATGGGAAATCCAAAGCATTGCGAAGCCGTGCGCTTAGTGCTTGGTGAGAAATGCATTGCGAAGCCGTGCGCTTGGTGCATTTGGGAAGTCTTGAGAACTTGGCAAGTTTACTAGGCTCGGGTCCTTGAGTCGGTGAAGGATGGCATTGCGAAGCCATGCGCTTGGTGCATCCGAGGAACCGCCGGACGGGGAGCGAATGGAGTGAGCCCAAAGGGAAGCATACCTCTAGGGCATGAGACACGAAGGATGGCGTTGCGAAGCCGTGCGCTTGGCGCATCCGAGGGACGTAGGCCGAGGGAAGAGAGCTTCGGTGGGGAACTCCATGAGGGATAAGGTGGACTTGGCCAAGTGGCTAAGACTGAGTGTCGGAGGCTCAAACTCCTTATGTTTGAGGTTTTAGCCGACATCAATCGACTGGCATAGGTGCCAGTCGACTGCTCTAGGTCGTATGGGTTCGACCAGTGTTCGACTGAACCAAGTTCGCCGATCGATCGGTGTCGAGGAGGGATCGGTGTTGGGAGGATCGATCGCCAAGGGATGGCAATCGGTGATGACTCTGCACGCAGAATGGAGTCGAGCTTCGCCGACTCGGTGATGGATGATCAGTCGACTGGTGGGTGCGATCAATCGACTGATGTGTGATCCGTTGGAACTTAACCAACATGGATTGGGCCGTTGTGAGACAACGGCTATGGGACCAGTCGACTGATGGTCACGATCAGTCGGTCGTGATGGGGCGGTTATAAAAGGAGCACGAGTTGGAGGATTTCGCCAAGCCTTTTGTGGAGCTATTGGAGGGGAATTGCTGCTGCATTCCAGTCCTTCGAGAGCCATCTAAAGCAAGCAACAAGCAAAGTGATCAAAGCAATCGGTGAAAGTTTTCTTGTGTATTGTATTTGTGTATTTGCTTGTATTTCTATATTACTGTTGTAATTGCTTGTGAGAGGTTTCTCCACCTCCGACGTGTAGTCGAGAAGGAGTTTGAGTATTGTCGTGTGCATCTCTAGAGCTCGAGGAACTCGCCCGTGGAGTAGGAACCATTCGGTTTCGAACCACGTATATCGTGTGTGTTTGCGTGTGCTTATTTGTTGTTAGTATTATTATTGTTTTTATTGTTTCCGCTGCGCTAACGACAATCGTAGACAAGCAACGCAACGAGAACGAACGAATTATGACATCCAACGAACGAGGGCTATTCACCCCCCTCTAGCCGGCCAATCGATCCCCTACAGTTACTATTTTCTCGAAATTGGCTTTGTCTAAGGAAGTGGTCATTTTTTCGATCAAAGAAGGCCCCTATGCCCCGCCACGACCTGGAAGCCAAGATTTTGAAAAGATGACTTGATCAGCTTAGGATCAAATCTGAATCTAACTCAAGGTTGACAAGTTTCAAATCATTAAAACTTAATTAAGATAAAATTGGAATCATCTCACACAACATATAAGGTGAACCAATTCTAAGACACTTAGAATGGGTGAGATGACTAAGGAACAATTTCAATTTGCATAATCTTTTCAAAAATGTTATCTATTTTTCAAACTATCGAGCTTAAATGTGTACTTATACTCGGACAAAACTCTAAATATACAACCTTCTAGGTCAATGTTTAACACCCCCTAACTCTTCTGTACCTTATATATTTGATTAAGGGGGAGAGCAAACTAACCCTAAGGGTTATATATTTTCAAAAGTTATTAGCATATAAGTACTGTAGAACTCAAAGCTAATTTTATAAGTATTTTGAAAATTAAACTTAGTTTCCAAAAAGTTACATTGTTGGTACAGAGGGCTATACCTCGAACCAAATTAAATCAAGACACATGCTTGGACTCATGTTAGATAATCTTTATGCATGCTACCTTTTCTATTAAAAAACCCCTACTTTTTATATAAAACTCCATACCTTTTTTGATTCATGGCAAAAGGGGGAGAAGAGCATAAGTTAAGGGGGAGAACAAAATTTAAATTTTTGAAAATTAAACTTTTGTTTTAAAACTCACTGAAGGTTAAGAGGGAGTTCACTACAAATGAGCGTAATGTTTATCTTACTCATTTTCTGCTTTATATTTTCCCTTAACTTTGCGTAAATTTGCCATAGGATCAAAAAGGGGGAGATTGTTGGTGCAAGGGCACCTAAGTCGAACCTGTATTTTGATTATGGCAAAAGACGCAAAGTCAAGGATATATCATTATCTCATAAGCTGAATCGAGTGTGCAGAAAAGTGCTAAAGTTGGAGCTAAAGGCCAGCGACACCCGGAGGGAGCCGCGGTGGTCGGGCGACACTCGAGTGATTTCGGAGGAAGCCGAAGGAATCGAGTAGAAGGCCGAAAGCGAAAGTGACATAGTAAGTATCGAGGTAAAGCTCGTGTGTGTGAGAGTAAGAGAGGTCGTATCCTTCTTACGGGGATAATCTTAAGCGTAGATCCGACCAAAGACATCCCATAGATAGTCTAGGTCGAGATCAGACGGTCGATGACCGTCGAAATAATGTTTTTGTTAAGCTAACTTTTACTTGCAGCAAGCATCGGATTAGTGCCGGACTTGGAGGACTCATTTGTATCGATCGATCATTGGTAGGATTTGCCATTGATCGATGTCGCCATTAGTCGACTGATGATGACCATCAGTTGACTGATGGTCAAGGATCAGCCTCGAGGAGTCAATCTTTATCACCATTTTTCAAGGAGTCTTGTGCCCAATTCCTATTGGTTGAAGACTCATTCGATGAGGGACTCAAAAGCTATAAAAGGAAGGCTTATCCTAGGGTTTTTCATCAATTCAAAAGCTTCCAAGTGCTTCCGGTACGCTACGAGTCTCTGACATTTCTACGATGAAGCTCTACAAACACGACGACTAGGGTTTCATCTTTTCATCTACGAGTCGTCGGTATAATCTTAGTTTAATTTCATTCTGTACTTCTTTTTATTGTGGTTTTATCGTAACGAGAAGAGGGGGAGTGTCCCTCTATCTCGAGTCTCTTTCGTGATTTTTGTATCCGATTAACTCCTACCTCCAACGAGGAGGAGTTCATTAGTGATTTGCCCTCCGTGCGTGATCAAGGATCACTAGGGCCTTGGAGTAGTAGCCGAAGGCTACGAACCAAGTAAAAAATCTACTTGTCTCTTTTATTTTTTTATTTATCTTTCCGCTACACTTAATTGCTTTGAAACGAATTCATACGAAAAAGTTTTATCGCTATTCACCCCCCTCTAGCGATCCACTTCGATCCAACAAAACATGGATATCAAACACTCCCCCTAAATACATGCAACTCCCCCTTAACACATGCCAATTTCTCCCCCTAGCATGATTAACTTAAACCTACAATTTCTCCCCCTTTGACACCATCAAAAACATCAAACATATGTAATAAAGCATGGAATCCAATTTAAAGGAAGAAAAATACCAAAACAGCCTCAAAATCTATCAAAATAGGTTACTGTGCTCATGCACAGTTTAGCAGTCGACTGTTATTAACATGGCAGTCAGCTGGCACAAGTAAATCCAGATTTTCTAATTTTTCGGACGAAATTCAGAAATGCACTAAAAAATCTATAAATTCCAAAAAATCATAAAAATTGAGGAACATAATTCTTGTAAATCCCTTTATCAATGAAAAATAGTTTTTCATGAAAATTAATTCAATTTTCAAACATTTGGCAAAAACTCAAAGGTTATAAAAACCTTCAATTTTGTATCAAGTTGAAAGCTAGTTTTGCCTTAGAAACTTTTCAAAGCATGAACTCAGATTATCAAATATAAAATGATTTTGAAATATTTGAAATATCCAACCATGATCTTTGAGCAATATGTCTATGAATTTAACATATGCTTTCCCCATGATTGGTCTATTATTGCTATCATGATACCTATAATGACTCATCAAAATGTTATAATCATAAGTGAGTCATTTGTATCATCCTAACATCTCACCAATGCTATGTTTTCAATCAAGTTAGCCTATAGTGAGTGTGAGATGTACCTAAAGGTATTTATACTTAACCTTCAATTTCATGCAATTTCTACCAAGGTTAAGTGTTATCCTAAGACTACCATTATGATCATAACACAAACATGATCCTAATTGCATATCATGATCATAATAAAAGTAAATCATCAAGTATAAATCATGATTTAAGAATTATCAATAATTACACATCATGATAAAATAAATACATCATTCAATTCCTAGGTCACACATTATCATCACCCAACACTAAGTCAAAAATCACCCACATCATCCTAAGTCAACCATTTAATATGATATAAGTAAAGTCCACTTTATGGTTGACTTTTCTAGATTCCTCTAATCCTTGAGGATTGACTTGGGAACCCAATACAAATTCTTTCCAATGGGCTTCACCAAGTATTCCTTTGGGATCCATTTCCTACCTACCATTGTAGTTTTAGCTTGACCCCTTGCAATTAGGCAATGGTAGGCCTTCTCATTCTTGGTTCCCTTATAACCTAGGCCTTTCTTGTTGAAACTAGCCCTTTGACTCCCAATGATCATATTAAGGTGTTGGAGCCAATAGTAAACTTTTCTAAAGCCTTAGTCAAATAATCTACCTTTTCCCTTAAGGTCTTATTTTCTTCTACTAAGCATGCATCACTAGTCATAGAAGAAGAAGCATTATTATTAACATTTAAACATGCATTTTCTAGCTTTTCTTCTAATTTCCTAATTTCATCAAGCATGCTTTTATTTTTCTTCTTAGCCTTAAATAAACCCTAGTTAGGCTAATAATCATAGAAACTGAAATGCAAGGAGAAGGAGTAGAACGTGTAGGGCACTTAGGGGATACTTGGGAGCATGAAGATTAACCTCCCCAAAGCCCACACCCTCTCTTTTTATAGAGAGGGGCGAATTTTTCTCGTTGGGGTTTCATCAACAGTCGACTACCGCCTTTGCAATGGCTTCTGATGACATCTGATCCACGATCGTCACCGTCTAATGGAAACCTTGGCAGTCGACTGATGTCCTCATCAGTTGACTGATAACCTCGTAGCCGACTGATCAATCGACTACGAGTGCTTTTGTGCCCGCGCGAACTCCAGCAGTCGACTATCATCCATGGCAGTCGACTGCAAGAGTCAACTACTAATGTAGCAGTTCGACTGCTGATCGAGTAGCTCCGTCGCACACCAGTCAAACTCATTTGACTTGGATTAGTTCGACTGCCCATTCATGGTAGTCGACTAGTGCCGGGTAAACCTCAAACAAGAGACTTGTTTGAGCATTCGACGGTCGAGTAAAACCTCAACCCACTTGGTTGAGCATCCGACACTTGACTTAGCCATTCGACCAAGTTCACCTATGAGCTACGTTACATTTCGATCATTCTCTCATCTCCCTTGAAGTCCCTTGCCGAAGTTCTCTTCTTTCAGCCACGCCCCTTGGATGCACGAAGCACACAACTTTGCAATGTCATCCTTCGCATCTTGACCTGAAGTCTACTTCATTTGGCTTCACTCCAAAGCTCCTTGTCCGGCAGTCCCTCGGATGCACCAAGTGCACAACTTCTGCAATGCCATCCTTCACCAACTCAAGGATCGAGTCATGAGATGGTGAACCTACTAATGCTATCATCAAGCTAACTCCTGTGTGAATTACTAAGTCCTGCATGACTTCAATACACATATCAAATCCATAAACAACCTAACTTAAACTTTTGTCACACATATCAAAACCACATCATACATGGGTTGATTGCCCTAACATACTTGGCATTTGTGAAGTCCAAGATTTGATATTGGCGGCATAAAGTCCAAGGGTGGAGTCTTGGTAGTATAAGTCCAATGGTTAGTGGCATAAATTCCAAGCGTGTGTCTTGGCAACGTAAGCCCAAATATGCCTTGGCGGTGTAGGGCAGCTTAGCATGATAATAGTCGATGGAATCACCTAAAGGTCAGCGTATGGATGAACGAGTCATGGATGACTTAGAGGGATCCGATAGGCGTGAAGATAGGATCGCTTCTCAGTTCAAGACCGCAGGATGGAGCCAGTACCTAGGGCCAAGAACAACGAGAGAAGATGCACTGAGAGAGAGAGAGGAACACTAAAACGAGTCTTTATAAAAACAGAGAGAAGTAAGGAGATCTGGATCGCTGTTTGCCTTGCAACCCATTACAAGGGGACTTAAATAGAGAAGGAAAAGATTAATTATCACATGTCAGGTGCTCATTGGGCCCCATCGTCACATGAGGAGATTCTTTTCTTTTCCACTAAGTCAAGATGAGTGGCGGGACAGTGCCACTGATGACTCGTAAACCACAAGCTCAAAACAGTGAGCGCCCACGGTTTTCACAAAACCAGGAATCCAAGTGAACCCTGTTGAATAGTATGACACATGGGTGGCCACCTTTGGGTGCTTATCAGGCAAACTATTCGACACGACAAAAGAAAAGACACTCGTGGCTAACTCAGCCATGTTATAGACTGGGCCAATAGAGGCCGACACTGCTGACACAATGATGCGCTGAGAAATTGGGTCCTCCACGCTCCATTATTGACTCTGATAATGTACAGCCTTCGGGTAGCTGGCTGTACGGAGCCGTCACTAGTTCTTGCTTGATGGGCCAGCAACTCCATCACCAAACTTCACGGCGTTTGTTGCGGTCGCTTTCCGTTTCCTCTGCTGTATAGAATACCAACGGAAGTGCCGTCTACTCGGCATCCTCTTTCTTTGGGTCGGGCTTGGGATTTTTCTTTGGGTCGCGATTGGATTTGCAGGTGCCAAGATGGATTTTAGAATAGTACAAGGCCCACGGGTCTGCTTCTGCTTTGTCACCTTTCCTTTCTCCAGACGTCGCCCTACGCTGGAGCTATTCATCTTCTCTGGGCGCCTATGGTACCGACACAAAATCCGTTTTTGCGGTGGCGCTCTCTGAAGACGCAATGAAGGTGGAAGTGGCACTAGGCTACCACTCTCCCCACCACCTTCCGAAAAAGGATGAGACATCCTTTTAATTGTCGGTGAACAGTGGGAATTTTTTGGCTGTTCGTCGTCCCATCTCAGTAGATCTTCCTCATTAACTGATCGACAGCGTAGGCATGCTGCCGAGGCTGCCTCACAGCAGCAGGTCATGGCTGTCTCCAATGAAGATTTTGACTCATCAGTCATTATAGTCTCCCATTCGGATGACGATGTCTCAGGGAAAATCCTGCAAGAGCCAGAGCAGTCAGTGTAGCTAGAGCAAAATTTACCTGATGCATTGCTGGCCACTGAGTTGGTGCCATCGTCCATTTCCTAGTCGGATGAGGTGGGACTATCGTTGGGTTCAGAGCGCCGGGAACCATCGCTTGATCCGGATGCTGAAGCGTGCTAGCATGGACAATAGGGTTGTGATTGTCTGTCATCAGATGAGTAAGACGCTTCGCGGGCACAACAACCCCAGACTGATTGTTGTGGAGACAAGCGATCATAAGGATAGTCGCTGTAATTTGCACCTCTTCCCTCATCGTAGTCTGGGTCGCTCCAGACCTCGATATTCTTTGGGTCCTCAAAGAAGTCTCTCGTGTATTCATAGAAAGCATGTTGCTCACCATCTGAGTAGTAGGATCCTTCCATCCTTGTACTTGATGATCTTGAGCAAATGCTGAGCTGAACGGGACTGTGCCTATTGCGGCTGCGGACGTCAAAGGAGGTGACTACTTCCTGATGTCGTTACCTCAGGGACTCAACTTATCTCTACAACTGCGCCTCTTGCATCTTACGGAGGTTACGTCTTTTGTCTCCTTGGGTGTGATCGACGGTCAGTAGACTTTGCACATAGACACCTTCTTCGCGAGCAGAGTATAGCTAACACAGTGCCTTGCACAACTCGAGACTCCTTTCAAGCTCTGAAACTAAAAGGATAGGATTGCTTCTCAGTTCGAGGCCACAAGATGGAGCCGGTACCTTGGGCTAAGAACAACGAGAGAAGATGCACTGAGAAACAGAGAGGAACACCAAAATGAGTGTTTATAAAAAAAGAGGGAAGTAAGGAGATCGGGATCACCATCTACCTTGCAACCCATTACAAGGGGACTTAATTTAAAAGGAAAAGATTAATCATCACATGCCGGGTGGTCATTGGGCCCCATCGTCATATGCGGAGATTCTTTTCATCTCCACTAAATCAAGACGAGTGGCAGGACAACACCACTGATGACTCGTAAACTACAAGTTCAAAAGCGTGAGCGCCCATGGTTTTCACAAAACCGAGAATCCAAGTGGACCCCGTTGAACAATATGGCACATGGGCGGCCACCTTTGGGTGCTTATCAAGCAAACTGTTATACACGACAAAAGAAAAGACACTCGTGGCTGACTCAGCCACATTACAGACTAGGCCAATAGAGACCGACACTACCGACACAAGGATGCACTGGGAAACCGTGTCCTCCATGCTTCATTATTGACTTTGATAATGTACAGCCTTCGGGCAGTTGGCTGTAAGGAGACGTCGCTGGTTCTTGCCTGATGGGCCAGGAACTCTCTCACCAATCTTCATAGCGTTTGTTGTGGTCGCTTTCCATTTCCTCTACTGCACAGAATAACAATGGAAGCACTGTCTACTCGGCCTCCTCTTTCGTTGGGTCGGGCTTGGGATTTCTCTCTGGGTCGCGATTGGATTTGCAGGTGCCGAGATGACTTTTGGAATAGTACAAGGCCCACGGGCCCGCTTCTGCTCGGTCACCTTTCCTTTCTTTGGACGTCACCCTACGCCGGAGTTGTTCATCTTCTCCGGGAACCTATGGTACGGACGCAAAATCCATTTTTGTGGTGGCACTCTATGAAGACGCAATGAAGGCAGAAGTCGCACTAGGCTACCACTCTCCCCACCACCTATCGAAGGATAGGATTGCTTCTTAGTTCGAGGCTGCAGGATGGAGCCGGTACCTAGGGCCAAGAACAATGAGAGAAGATGCACTGAGAGACAGAGAGGAACACCAAAATGAGTCTTTATAAAAACAGAGGGAAGTAAGGAGATCGGGATCGCCGTCTGTCTTGCAACCCATTACAAGGGGACTTAAATAGAGAAGGAAAAAGTTAATCATCACATGTCGGGTGCTCATTGGGCCCCATCGTCACATGCGGAGATTCTTTTCTTCTCCACTAAGTCAAGACGAGTGGCGGGACAACGCCACTGATGACTCGTAAACCATGAGCTCAAAACTATGAGCGCCCGCGGTTTTCACAAAATCGGGAATCCAAGTGGACCCCATTGAACAGTATGACACATGGGCGGCCACCTTTGGGTGCTTATCTGGCACACTGTTCGACACGACAAAAGAAAAGACACTCGTGGCTGACTGATGAACCGGTAAATTTTGTGTCACACGTGATATCGTTTCCCAAATTATTTACCGAACCCCCTAACTACACTAATACAGTATAGGACTGACTCGGATCGTCTCCCAACGAACCTAATGGCTGGACGTTTGTTTTTAAACAGAAGTAAACACTAGGGGTTTTCTAAATCTATTAAAATGCAAAATCAAAAAGCAAACATGAGAAGTCCAAATAAATCTGACCAAGCACCGCACTGTCACTACGTGATACAATGATTAAGTGTTGGCCAAAAGCCAAACTAACAAACCCAAGCAATTCAACCATGCACCACACTGTTACTATACAATACAATGATCAAACCTTTAGGAAACTAACCTAAGGTGAAAAAGTAAAAGATCATGCACCGCACTATCATTATACGGTACAATGATCAAAGAAACAAATGTGAACAATTCAACCAAGCACCGCACTGTCACTATACGACACAGTGGTCAAACAGTCACTAAAAACTAAACTAACAAACATAAAATAATTCAACCAAGCACCGCACTATCACTATACGACATAGTGGTCGTAGACTAACTACAAACTAAATGCAAGGAAAGTAAACAATTCAACCCAGCACCGCACTGTCATTATACGGTACACTGACCAAATGTAAATAAAAACTAAACTAATAACTAAAGCAATTCAACCAAGCATCGCATTGTCACACTATAGGGTACACTGGCCAAAGATTAACTAAAAACTGGGAAGAAAAATTACACTAAAGGAAATAAATCTAACCACTAGGTAAACACTGTAAATGACTAACAAGACTCACTAAACTATCAAACCAAATTACCACATGTACAATATACCACACAAACAAAATACGACTGAAACATCGTTGAAACACAACTGAACACTAGGAAATCAATACTGAAAAAAAATAGTGAACAATAGTGAGCCAACAATGTAAAAATACTGAAACAACCAAAGTAAAACAATAAAACAATAGTATAAAAATTAATGGACAGATCTCCACAAACATCAGAAAGGTACCACCCTCTCCGGTGACCCACGATGGTACCGAACATCTCCTACGACCTCAGTGTACGGATCTCTCGTCAGAATCCGACGAGAGTTGGATCGATGGTGGTAGTTCACAGCTCCGATGGTGGCTTCGGGACTATCGTGACCACAACAGTCAATGGGTGGCTCTATGGAGATGAACCGGCGTGAATCACAGTCGCTAATGTGGAAGGAATCGGAGTTGGGAACAGGTATTGATCATCACCAACAGCTGCAAATGGAGAACGCCTTCTGAATCGGAAGAATTACTGCCACTGGAAGCTGGAAATTGATGTTGTCATGACCACAACAGTAGCATGTCACCCCTAGCTTCGCGTGACCACGTCCTGCTAGGGTAGCTCAGTTCCAGTGGTGAGGGATCTGAGAATCGTCGGTGATGATGGATGAACCCACGCCGCTTGGTCGATGGACTACCGCTGCCCAACTTCAGTCGCTTGGTCAAGGAGAGTACGCCAGATGGAATGGGATTGGGGAAGACCTCTGGAATCGTCGAAATCATCGCCGGAAGTGCTGGAGTGGATCTCTTTCGCTGCGCTCGTGAGGAAGAAGAAGATGCCACTGTTCTGTTCTCGGTGCTTCGTCGCGTGATAGAAGATGTTTGCTTTTAACTCGATTTTCCTCAGCCGCTCGATTGTGCCGTTTCCAATCTCAGCCACCCATTTAGATCTAGGGTTAAATAACTTCAATTAATCTCCCTAAGTGGCTGATCAATCAATCAAACGACTGCGATTGATTTGATCCGGATCGACGACTGTGATTACTCCGATTAGGCTCTTTTCATGTTCCCTATAAAATCACATTCAACCCATGAAAAATAATATTGAAATTTTAGGGATTAAACAATTAATTCCAAATAGATCCAATATGCAAAAACATACTGAATAACACTAAGTACCCCATCAAAGAACCTAAAATATCTAATCCATGAAGTAAAACAACACGATAAAAGTGAAGCTATCAAATTCCCCCACACTTATTTTTGTGTGTCCCGAGCAATAATAAAAACAAAGAAACACTGACTCCCTAACTCGTTCCCCAAACAATACCCATATCAATAATTCAGAGATAAGAAAAATAAGTTACTTAGGATCACCAAATAGGTCCGAATCTAGGGTAGTCAAAAAAATCTAACTCCTACAACAATCAACATGTATGATGATTTATAGTCAAATCAAATAGACATAGCCTGATACAAAACCTCCCAAAATGGATAAATGCCCTGATGCTCACATAATAAACGTAGGAGTGGGGTGCCCTTAAAATAACATGTAATCCTGCACTACCATATGCTTGCTTATCATCTACTTCTCTACTACTATCAATACATTCTATACATGAATCAAAAGGATTTATCAAGAATCAGAATGAGATCAAAAGTAGACCGCAGATAAAGTATATGAAGAGAAGTACAAAACAAAGGTATAATCAACAGGAAACAATAGAAGAATTGGAGAAATAAACCTGATGAGTTGATCTGTGAAATGCTCAGTAACCAGCAAAATGGGAAGAGACTAGGACAATTGGAAACTTTAGAATTGGATTGAGGATCAAATGACTCTATCCAACACATTGCAATTCCATTTGCCTGCATTATAACTGTGCAATTTTTTTCTCTTTTTTTTTTTTACAAAAGAAACATCAATGGCGCTATTTTTTTTTTTTGCAAAAAATCAAGTCCTAATCACAGGCAAATATATCTTAGGACTAATGACCTCTGAAAACTATGCCTTTCATATCAATGTTTCCAAAAAAAATAATATAGCTCCTCCCCCACACTTAAAAATTTTGTCCGTCTAGGACAATACAACCCATCAAACTATTCCTCCAACATGGAAAATAATAGATATACAAAAGATAATCCACAAAGATACAAAGACAATGGATAGCAAATGAAGAGATATGATAAGTAAGACATGGAATAAGTAAGTATCACGTGGATTAGACAAGCAAACCAAGTCAGAAAAGAGTCAAGAGTGAAATCTTTCATCATATTCATGCAAGTAAATGTTACTGTAGTTTTGAAAAGGCTCAAATCAAGTTCTAGAGCAACAAGGATCACATGTGTTATCACACAAAAGTGGGCAGATGATAAAAATGACTTGCAACCTTACTAGGTGAATCAAAATCAAGCTTAGTCTATCAAAAAAAAAGAGTTCACCATCATAACAAGTGACTGCATACAGGTGAAGTCTCCTATCATACACTAAAAATCCATAATTTGATGTACAAACTTAACTAATTTTTACCACCACTGAAATGATATTAAGGCATGCATAAGGAATATTATTTGACTTAACAACAGAAAAACAAACCTAGGTTAACAGGAAAACAAGCAATCAACCCATACAAATTATTCCGAACATGAAAGGAAGAAAATAAATGCAGTAAATAAAAGAATACACTCCCCTTTCAAGTCGGAGAAGAAGCATCATCATGTCTAACCCAACTGTATTCTCCAATATAGACTTGATCTCTTTGCTTAAAATGGTCATTGTCTATTACGAAAGTGAGACCCTTGATCACTAATGATCGCCCCTGGGTACACCAAATCCTACAAGTGAAAAAAATCTGAGTTGCAAGTGAATTAATAAAATCATCTGGTTCTTCAGCATCTTGATCCTCCAAGTATTCCCTGTTGGTCATTTCCTATAAATGGAAAATGATTTACAGCTGCATTCCCAATCATAGACCGTTCAAGAAGTAACTTGGAATATTCTCTATGAATAGCATTTTGTGTTGATTTTCATCTAGAGAGGATTGGCCATCATATATCAATGTAGGCAACAAGTGAAACAAACAGACCATGCACGTTTTAGCATTTGATATGATTATGAATTCTTTAGGGCCCTCAACAAGACATTGATGCAGACCATTCCAAAATGAAATTCTTAGTAATTTGTTCTTTTCTGGTTCGCAAGTCAAGTATGATGAAGAAGATGAACTAAAATACTCAGCCAAATCACTGAACAACCTCTCAAGCCTCTGACTTGAAAATATTTTACATATATCTGAGACATGTTGTAATAGAAAAGTTTGCAAATTTAGTTCAAGTCTCCCGAATCTAGAAGAGTCAGAGAGCTCATCCACAAGATGCAGGAAAGGGCCAACATGGCTTGCATGAGCTAAAGATAGATTTAAGCATTCTATCCGAAGTGATTGAATAGCATGTGGCATGTGCATTTCTGAAATTAATTTCAAATCATACTGCATGCATCGTCTAATGATAACTCCCCAATCCAAAGTAGGCAGTCTAGGAGCTTTAAAAAGCATCTTAGAACACGTGCAATTGTATTTGCATCAACAACTTCACCTTCTTCCTTAATTTTGTTGACATCCCTTAGCTACTTGGAGAGTCTCCAAACTAAACTTTCCTCCTCAAAATTTTGTGAGTTTGAACTTGTAAAAATATTTTGTGAACAACTCAAATTAGGAAGCTCACTTGACCGCAACCTGAGTCTAAGAAGTGAAAGTACCCAAGCAGCATATTTTTTTAATTTGCAAATCACTTGAGTCCTTGGCAATCAGAAAAATTTCTTGCACCATTGATGTTGCCAGTATTTCACAAGCAGGAATTGAAAGAAGAAGACCACTGATAAACTTCGATTCCTGATCATGATTTAGCTGTGATATGGTTGCCAGAGGATACATGTGAAAAACATCACCAACACTTGCACCAAGGGCATTGACAATCTCCAAGCATCCCACCAAAGCAGGCAGAAGGATATGAAAGATTATAGGTGCTTCTCAAAATTTCCATTAGATGATTTACATCACCAATTTTCACTGTGTGCACCCCTATGTCCAGTATGTAGGAAAGAAATGAACTAGCACCAATACAAGATGCCATCAGAAAATTTTGATAAACAGCTCCAGATTTTTAAGATTCAAAAGTTGAAAAATCAGCAAACAATAACGACAATATAGAAGATCAAAGTCAATGTTTGCTAATTCGTGTCTTTGGAAAAAAACTGCAACAAATGGAAGGGCAATACATGATCCCCTACATAGGGGTATATCTGACTCATTGAAAACTGATAAAGTATGTCCACAGAGATCATATGAAATCCATGAAAGCATTAAATCCTTAACGTTAAGCACGGCTTCACAGAGACCAAAGTGATAGAGAGCGACAACAGAGTATCCAAAGCCAAGAACTAGTCCTGAATTGAAAATGATGGTTTTTGTGCGCTTATCTCTGTAGACAATGGAGCTAAACTTGCCTCACTCAACTCATCCATGGTTAAATGCATTTCATTACCCTCACCAGCAATAGAATCAATGTCAATTGGAATAGTTGACATTGAATGATCTCTTGAATGTGGTGGAGGGAGCTGATCAGCATCAAAAACTTCATAGCATACTTTACACAAGTCAAAATCTGGGCAACTATTACCATGCCACTTGTAAATTTCCACTTGTTGTGTTTACAGAAGAACCTGTGTGGTTACGTGACATTTTGCAGGTTCATCAGAAGGTATAATTGTCTGCCTTGGAAAAGGGACTTGAGGCAACCAAGATGATATAGCCAAACTACTGGATGTCTGAACAGCTTCATAAGGTGCAAAGAGAAGCTTCTTAAGTAATGCAAAAGCAGATGCAACAGAACGAGTTTGATTTCTCTGCAAAGCCAGGCATTCAGCATAACTCTATATATGTTCCACTGTAGGCATTATGATGTTGTTTATTGTCTGTGTTTCTGGTCATTCCCAATCCAGAATTGCCCAGAGAACTGATCCTTATATGTGAGGTGACATATGACAAAGCAGCTGGAAGTAGAAGCATAAAATCATCCTCAGAAAGGCAAAGGTTGTAGTTCAGGTTAACACCTTAGTCCTTTGTGACCATCCACTAGCTATATTTAGGAAATCACAACCAGATGTACCCTTGCTCAAAATGCCCAAGAATATCTGTCCAAAGAGACTCATGAACAAAGGACTTACTTCCTTGTAGAATTTAGGCAGCAGATAACAAAATTCATTGGACTATGGATGATCAACCTAGAAAATAGCATGTACAATGGAAGAGAAGTAGGGTGAACATATGAAGACTTCTGATTGTACACAATATAAACAGCTTTCAGAAGGCAAGTAATTGCAGTTTTCATATTAAAGCATAAGATCAAATGAATGATATTGTAGTAAACCTTCTGAAGAATGGCAACATTAAAACTTTTCTCATCTTCTCGATACAAACCATATGATTCAGATGCGCCAATCTTCTACTCCATATAATTGTATAGCAAATCCCCTGCACTATCAACAATAGTCATACAGAAATGAAAAGGCACAAGAAGGTATGAACTACATCTAGAATCTTTGGTCTCTATCTTTGATAACATCCAGTTAGCCAGTTCAAGAAGATCAAAAGGAGAACAGAAATTCATCATGGAGTAAAAGATATAGAAGTGAGGAAGAAGGTCGACCAGAAACTGCAGCTGCAGGATCTACCAGAATATGCTCAAAGATGCACTCTACAAGAGTGAAGCACACTTGGAAGAGTTCTTCAAGAACATCAGATGGCTCAGCTTTATAAAATGACCACATACGGTGAGCCCAAAAGAGTGTACATCCGAGATATAAAACCAAGTCATCAATTGAACCTTTGGCTATCTTATCTTTAAGAAGATCTAGAAATAAGGGAGAGCGCAATATTTCTAACATTCTGATTGAATACTTCCTACATCTATCTGCCACCTTAGAACCATTCAGTAACTTACTTCCATAAAAATGCATTGAAGAAAATCTGCATATCTCAGGATACATTAGATGCTGCTCATTAAGCATTATCCCTGGATAACCAGCTCTTTACAGCCGCTCAAACAAACATTATACATTTGGTTCCTTTGGACTTGAGTAGCTGAAAAGGAATTAATGTTGTAGGTTCAAGAGCTTGAGTCGCCTCTTCAATAATAACAGCATCGAACCAGTTATACTCAGTGAACTCCAAATCTATTGTTAGAAGCAGATTCGGAGCACACACCGTATATATATCACCACCACATCCACTAAGGGTTGTTACAACAATTTCTGCTTCCTTAGGGATAGATTTTTGGATTCTCCACTTGAGGGACCAACTTTCTTCAGACTTCCTTTTCTCGAGCATGAGCAGCAGCAAAATCTGCACAGATTGCTTTTTCTGCTGTACAAAAAATTATTGCATAAGATTAGCAAATTATCACCTGAAGACCTAGTCATCACCGCAACAAATTATACAATGAGTATCAAATAGAAATGATAAGAAAGACACTAATAACAAAAGAAAAGAAAACAAACTAACTAACTACAGTTTAAAGACAAACGAATGCCATTAAAGTTCCCTGACAACGGTGCCAAAATTTTGATGAATTGGTAAATTATGTGTCGCGCGTTATACCATTTCCCAAATTATTTACTGAACCCGCTAACTACACTAATGCAGTATAGGACTGACTCAGATCGTCTCCCAACGAATCTAATGGCTGGATGTTTGTTTTTAAACAGAAGTAAACACTGAGGGCTTTTTGAATCTATTAAAATGCAAAATCAAAAAGCAAACATGAGAAATCCAAACAATCCGACCAAGCACCGCACTGTCACTATGCGATACAATGATCAAGTATTGACCAAAAGCCAAACTAACAAATCCAAGTAATTCAACCATGCACCGCACTGTCACTATACGATACAATTATCAAACCTTTTGGAAACTAACCTAAGGTGCAAAAGTAAAAGATCATGCACCGCACTGTCACTATATGGTACAATGATCAAAGAAATAAATGTGAACAATTCAACCAAACACCGCACTGTCATTATACGACACAATGGTCAAACAATCACTAAAAACTAAACTAACAAATATAAAATAATTCAACCAAGCACCTCACTATCACTATACGGCATAGTAGTCGAAGACTAACTACAAACTAAATGCAAGGAAAGTAAGCAATTCAACCAAGCACCGCACTGTCACTATACGGTACACTGGCCAAATGTAAATGAAAACTAAACTAATAACTAAAGCAATTCAACCAAGAACCGCACTGTCACTATACAGTACACTGGCCGAAGATTAACTAAAAATTGGGAAGAACAATTACACTTAAGGAAATAAATCTAACCACTAGGTAAATACTGTAAATGACTAACAAGATTCACTAAACTATCAAACCAAATTACCACATGCACAATATACCACACAAACAAAATACGACTGAAACATTGTTGAAACACAATTGAACACTAGGAAATCAATACTAAAAAAAATATAGTGAACAGTAGTGAGCCAACAATGTAAAAATACTGAAACAACCAAAGTAAAACAATAAAACAATAGTATAAAAATTAACCGACAGATCTCCACAAACACCGAAAAGGTACCACCCTCTCCGGTGACCCACGACGGTACTGAATAGCTCCTACGGCCTCAGTGTATGGATCTCTCATCAAAATCCGACAAGAGTTGGATCGATGGTGGTAGTTCACAGCTCCGATGGTGGCTTCGGGACTGCCATGACCACAACAGTCAATGGGTAGCTCTGCAAAGATGAAGCGACGCGAATCACGACCGCTAATGTTGAAGGAATCGGAGCTGGGAATAGGTACTGATCATCACCAATAGCTAGAAATGGAGAACGCCGCTTGAATCGGAAGAATTACTGCCGCCAGAAGCTAAGAATTGATGCTTCCGTGACCACAGCAGTAGAAGGTCACCCCTATCTTCGCGTGACCATGTCCCGCTAGGGTAGCTCAGCTCCGGTGGTGAGGGATCTGAGAATCGCCGATGATGATGGATGAACCCACGCTGCTTGGTCGATGGACTGCCGCTGCCCAACTTCAGCCACTAGCTCTGCCGGACCAAGGGAAGGAGAGTACGCCGGATGGAATGGGATTGGGGAAGACCTATGGAATCGCCAAAATTGTCGTCGGAAGTGCTGGAGTGGATCTTTGTCATTGCGCTCGCGAGGAAGAAGAAGACACCGCTGTTCTATTCTCGGTGCTTCGTCGTGCGATAGAAGATGTTTGCTTTTAACTCGATTTTCCTCAGCTGCTCGATTGTGCCATTTCCAATCTCAGCCACTCATTTAGATCTAGGGTTAAATAACTTCAATTAATCTCCCTAAGTGGTTGATCAATCAATCCAATGGCTACGATCGATTTAATCCGGATCGCCGATTGTTATTACTCCGATTAGGCTCTTTTCATGTTCCCTATAAAATCACATTCAATCCGTGAAAAATAATACTGAAATTATAGGGATTAAAAAAATAATTGCAAATAGATCCAATATGCAAAAACATACCGAATAACACTAAGTACCCCATCAAAGAGCATAAAATATCTAATCCATAAAGTAAAACAACGTGATAAAAATGAAGCTATCACTGACTTAGCCACGTTACAGACTAGGCCAATAGAATCTGACACTGTCGACACAAGGATGCGCTGGGAAACCGGGTCCTCCACGCTCCATTATTGACTCTGATAATGTACAACCTTCGGGCAGTTGGCTTACGGAGCCGTCGCTGGTTCTTGCCTGATGGGCCAACAACTCCATCACCAATCTTCACAGAGTTTGTTGCGGTCACTTTCCGTTTCCTCTCCTACATGAAATACCAATGGAAGTGCCATCTACTCAGCCTCCTCTTTCTTTGGGCTGAGCTTGGGATTTCTCTTTGGGCCGCAATTGGATTTATAGGTGCCTAGATGGCTTTTGGAACAGTACAAGGCCCACGGGCCCACTTTTGCTCTGTCACCATTCCATTCTCTGGACATCGCCCTACGTCGGAGTTGTTCATCTTCTCCGGATGCCTATGGTATAGACGCAAAATCTATTTTTACGGTGGCACTCTTTGAAGACGCAATGAAGGCGGAAGTGGCACTAGGATACCACTCTCCCCACCACCTTTCGAAAAAGGATGGGACATCCTTTTAATTGTCAGTGGGAATTTTTCGGTGGTTCGTCGTCCCATCTCGATAGATCTTCCTCGTCAACCGATCGACATCATAGGCATGCTGCCGAGGCTGCCTCATAGGAGTAGGTCGTGGTTGTCTCCCATGAAGATTCTGACCCATCAGTCGTTACAGTCTCCCATTCGGATGACGATGTCTCAGGGGAAATCCTGCAAGATCTAGAGCAGTCAGTGGAGCCAGAGAAAAGTTTACCTAATGCATCGTTGGCCACTGAGCTAGTGCCATCATCCGTTTCCTAGTCGGACGAGGTGCGACTGTCATTGGATTCAGAGCGCCGGGAACCATCGCTTGATCCGGATGCTAAAGCATGCTGGCATGGACAATAGGGTTGTGATTGTCTGTCATCAGATGAGTAAGATGCTTCACGAGCACAACAACCCCAAACTGGATGTTGTGGAGACAAGCGATCATAAGGATAGTCGCTGTAATTCGCACCTCTTCCCTCATCGTAGTCTGGGTCGCTCCAGACCTCGATATTCGTTGAGTCCTCATAGAAGTCTCTCGTGTATTCATAGAAAGCATGTTGCTCACCATCCGAGTAGTAGGATCCTTCCATCCTTGTACTTGATGATCTTGAACAAAGGCTGAACTGAACGGGACTGTGCCTATTGTGGTTACCAACGTCAACGACGGTGACTACTTTCTGATGCAGTTACCTCAGGGACTCAACTTATCCCTACAACTGTGCCTCTTGCGTCTTACGATGGTTACGTCTTTTGTCTACTTAGGTGCAATCGACGGTCAGTAGACTTCGCACACAGACACCTTCTTCACGGGCAGAGTACAACTAACACATCGCCTTGCACAGCTCGAGACTCCTTCCAAGCTCTGATACAGAAGGATAGGATCGCTTCTCAGTTCGAGGCCGCAGGATGGAGCTGGTACCTAGGGTCAAGAACAACGAGAGAATATGCACTGAGAGATAGAGAGGAACACCACAATGAGTGTTTATAAAAACAGAGGGAAGTAAGGAGATCGGGATCGCCATCTGCCTTGCAACCCATTACAAGGGGACTTAAATAGAGAAAGAAAAGGTTAATCATCACATGTCGGGTGCTCATTGGACCCCATTGTCACATGCAGAGATTCTTTTCTTCTCCACTAAGTCAAGATGAGTGGCGGGACAACGCCACTGATGACTCGTAAACCACGAGCTCAAAATCATGAGCGTCCACGGTTTTCACAAAATCAGGAATCCAAGTGGACCCCATTGAACAATATGGCACATGGGCGGCCACCTTTGGGTGCTTATTTGGTACACTGTTCGACACGACAAAAGAAAATACACTCGTGGCTGACTCAGCGACGTTTCAGACTGGGCCAATAGAGGCTGACACTTCCGGCACAAGGATGCACTTGGAAACTAGGTCTTCCACACTCCATTATTGACTCTGATAATGTACAACCTTCGAACAGCTGGTTGTACGAAGCTGTTGCTGGTTCTTGCAAATGGAAGAAGCAGAAGTATGACCCAAAGTTGATAGATAAAATCTGCACATATGCAAGCGGCAAGTTCAGCCCGCCCAAATCTACAATAGATGCAGAGATCCACGCCATCATGAATAGCCTTGAGGCCTTAAAAATCTACTTCCTTGACAAGGAAGAGGTCATCATCCGAACCGACTGCCAGGCAATAATAAGTTTTTTCGGAAAGACGACCAACAACAAGCCCTCAAGGGTCAGGTGGCTCACATTCACAGATTACATAACAGGCGTAGGAGTAAACATCACATTTGAACATATAAGTGGGCAGGACAACCAACTGGTGGACAGTTTATCTCGATTAATTAATTGTCTTGTTTTTTCAGAATGGCCACAGGATTCCCTGGTGCAACTGGAGTAGGCGGTTCTATCACTATAAGAGTTACAAGAGCAGCCGAACAAAACAGCCAAGGTCCAATTGGGAGAAGCTCTCCTAGTGCTAAGCCGGTCAGTCAAAGGTACAGAGAGCTACTCCAATTCCACCGACGATGAATGCTCGAAGGAAGATTCTTGCAAGAAGAAGAACGATGGGTTTTTCACGAACTCCATTTACTGCAGGAGCAGGCAGCCCAAGATGACATCGCATCAGTCCTACAGTTGCATCAAATTCATGAAATGATGTGACAGAAATGCATCAACATGTGTGGGCGCGACAACTAGTGCCACGACTGGCTCCCGTTCGTAGTAGAGGTAAACAAGCAACTGGCGGAAGTCTCCAACACCCTCCAGAAATTGGCCAAGGAGTTGGCCCACTTCAAGTTGTAAAGAGTCCTTTGTGTGCTGTAAAGCATCCTAGTTTACTAGTGCGCGTCCTTTGTGTGTTGTGTGTGATGTAAAGCGTCCTAGAGTGCGTTGTATAAGTCCTTGATGCGCTATAAAGTATACCAGTGTGTGATGTGTAAGTCCTTTGTGTGCTATAAAACGTCCTAGTGTGTGCTATAAAATGTACCAGTGTGTGCTGTGCGATTCCGATCTAAAGCAAAGAAGTAGTGTCGATGGGGCCCCTCTTTGAGCACCCGGCTCCTTCTTGGAAGCTATATAAGGACTCCCAAGTCACTATAGCGAAGCATTCAAGCATACCTTGAGCTTCACTTTGGTTTGTTTGTAAGCCCCATCTTCAAGGCAAGAAATAAGAATCTGTGAGTTTTCATCATTTCTCCTTATTTCTTTGTTTCTTGTCTTCTGCCAATTTTCCACTACATTTATATTTTTTGGTATCAGAGCTAGCAAAAATGATGCTAGCTTAAACTCCAAGGTTAAGGTATCTCTGGGGGGAACGGTAGTGAAGCTCTCTAGCTTCCCAACCTGGGAGGCATAATCATAGCATTTCTTCCCTTCTAAAGGCAAAAGGGCAAGCCCTAACTTGGCAGACAGAACCCGAGGTTCTCTTAAGACCAAGGGCATATCTGCATGAGCAAAGATTTGGGGAAGAATTATTGTGATTAATGTCTAATAAATGGGAAGAATCCATTCAAGAATGGTATAGAGTGTCTCACACTGTCAACCTAGAATACCTTGACCTAGCCTCCAAAGACAAAGTAACCACCTCCCAACTAGCCCATAACATTTCAATAATCTACGACCGGACCTGTCTATCAGCAAAAGTACATCTCAAAAACTTCAAATTCTTGAGCTCTGCCAGAAGCTTGAGAAGAGGGTTGACACACTCTCTCCCTGAAGACCATGAAACAAAATTACAAAACCTAACGCTCGGACCAACTGAGCATCCCAAGGAAGCCAGGGGAAGAATCTGAGTCTTCAAAGACCCCTACAAAATCCTAAAGGAAGAGCAGCACAAGCTCAAGCAAAAATGGCCTCCCGAAGCATAACCCAGCTGGAGTAGACCACTACCCCACTTTTTGAAGACCAGGTGCAAGAATACCGAAGGCACTAGAGAAGAATGTACAATGCCCAACAAGCCTTAAGGTGTATGGGAAGAAGGATAATGGGCAGAAGCGCCCAACAAACACTTGAGCAACAGCTAGTTCCTCAGGTACAATTACAGTTATAAATGCAGGAAAGAGCATCGATAGTCCCAGCGGAGGTCCTATACCATTCCAGAAGAGATGATATCCACCACCGAGTATACATGCACCGATTTGAGGAAGCACTTCTCTGTGTAGACAATCAACAGCAAAACAGATGCTTCATCCAGGAAAGCAGCTTCAACCAACTACAGATAAGCCACATGCGTTTCATCCACCTAGGAATCCTGCAAGTCCGGATCCAGGCGCTGCACAGACAAGAGGAAGGAACATAGGCTCTTGTTCTGTTCAGAGACATCAGATGGCAAGGAGACAGAGCCATTATAGCAGCCATGGAAGTAGACCTTTCACATGGGTCACAAATGGTATACATAATATCTGATTTAATGCTGACAATTGGAGACTTCTACAGAAACATTCAGGTCTCCATCCTGACAAGAAGATACGACCAATGGAGAAACGACGAAGAAAACCTGCTAATCACAAGAGGCCTTATCGGTCGACTATCAAACACGCCGAATGTAGGTTTCTCCTACGAAGTGCAAGGAGTGGTGGACTACCTAGTCAACCACGGATTAAGGGCACTGCAAGGAAGAAGGTACTCAGCTGAAGCATTGCAGGGTCTAATCTGGATAATCCAGCCAACACAAATAACGATCCCCTGCCAGCCAAGGGAGATCAGTAGCAGGAACCAGATTGATGGAAGGATGCCCATCAAATTTGACAACTACATAGTAGCAGCCCATTAAGGATGACCGTGCTATAACGCTCGGGATGAGGAAGTCCCCAGCGATGAGGAAGAACTCAGGACGCACTCCCTCGCCATCCTACTAGAAGGAGAAGCATCCTACATACATGAACAACAAGAACCAGGGGTGCTGATCCAAAGACTAACTCCAACCGCAACACTGCCAACACAGTATGTTCAAGGATCTGCCAGATATGAGTTAGCGGTGGACGAAAATTGTGTAATCCTCCCTTTGAAGCACAGGCAAATATCCACAGGACTGAGCCTCGAATTCCCATATGGGATCTTCAGACAAATCATAGCAAGGTCTCTCTCCCTGACGGATAGCCAGCTCAGCATTGAAATGACTACCATTGACAACCACTACCAAGAGGAGGTAAAAATCTCAGTCAGAAATCTTACCCATGCAACTATTAATATATATCAAGGGTAGATCATCGCCTAGCCAATCACTCAGTACAGCTACAACCATGCACTAATAGAAATCTCAGCAAACGAGGAGAGGCCACAAAGAAATTGGGACCAAGAGCAGCATGGTTACAATTATGAAGGAAATATGGAAGGATGCTCATCCTAGGAGCACCAAGTGCCAGAGATTTTCTCATTATTACTCCCAAAGGAATGGAAGGAAAAGGGACCAGTAGAGGTGTCACAAAAACTAGGGTACATCTCCGTCAAGACCCTAGCAGACAAATACGAAAAAATGGCCATTAATGCCCTTCTGGAGGAATCACCCTTCTTTGAATAATTGCAAAAAGGCACCCATGTAGGAGATACAAGCCTAGGGACCACTGTACTCTGGTCCATGGACTGCTCATTGCAAGACTCAAACTCCGAGGATGATTACCTAGGGCAAATTCAGTACCTAGCAGCCATGACAAACAAAACAGAGGTCATATGGGACAGTTACCCGGAAGACGACGACGACACAATAGGTGAATCAATCAACCCATTTATAGAGGAAGGGCACCACACCTTAGCCGTAGGGATGGAAACCAGCTTGGAATACCCTTCTTTGAGACAGCTAATGGAGACCCAGCAACGGGATGGGCATCAAGTATACTCCACAAGCACTGTAGCATCCCCCTACAATCCTCCTCAGAATGAAGCAAATATAGGACCACCTGGGTACCCCCTGGCGAGTACGGAACCAGAGCCATCTCAACCAAGGATCCCCCAAGGAAGGCCCTATACCAACGTAAGGTTTAGAAGAGAAGAGAACAATGAGCTATGGACGATCCCCTAAGATCAACAAAAGGGAGGAGCGCTGTTAGTCATTCCTAGCCAGCTCAGCCTATTTGACGAAGTATTCTCAAGATGTGAGTCTATTACGAAGAACCATGTCTCGTCCCAAGGATTCACAGATGTCAGGGACAATGCTGAATATATAGAAAATCTCCTAGGGGAGATAGAGAAATTGGTATGGATCCAATGGAGAATGAGCTACCCGACCGAGTACGACGCACTTCTTGGCACAGCTGAAGGAAGGGAAGGGACACAGAATATCCTGTCCCAAATGAGATGAGTCTTCTCATCGGAAGACTCGGCTCAAGGATCTACAGCCATCCAGGATCAAGCATATAAAGACTTGGAAAGATTATCCTGTGAGAATATAAAAGACCTGATCAAGTATATGAACGACTACATGAGACTGGCAGCCAAGACAGGTAGGTTATACATAGGACCAGAACTTTCAGAAAAATTTTGGTTCAAGATGCCCAGAGACCTAGGCAGCAGAATAAAAGCGACATTTGATGACAAGTACGCAGGGCTCACGGTGGGAGTATTCCCTAGAATTCTGTTTGCATATAAATATCTGGAATAGGAGTGCAAGGATGCTACATTCCAGAGGTCTCTCAAAAACTTATCATTCTATAGCCAGATCCCCATACCCGGCTACTACCAAGAAAAGAAACGCCTGGGGATCCGAAGGTCAAAAACATTCAAGGGCAAGCCACACAACTCCCATGCACGCATAGAGAAAAGGAAGCACCTCATTCGCCATAAGGAATGCAAGTGCTACCTATGTGGGGAGGAGGGACATTTCACAAGGGAATGCCCGAGCGAAAGACGCAACATCAAGAGGGTGGCCCTATTTGAGCAATTAC
Organism: Wurfbainia villosa; assembly: GCA_025175895.1. NCBI lineage: Eukaryota > Viridiplantae > Streptophyta > Magnoliopsida > Zingiberales > Zingiberaceae > Wurfbainia > Wurfbainia villosa. The sequence goes on along the minus strand of CM045989.1, from coordinate 119,022,237 downwards.
AAATACCAGATGACTGTGACATCCTCTCTGTCCAGAAAGGAGAGGAACAGAGCAATGCCATTTTCAACATCTCAGAGGGGAAAGATGACTGCGAGGATCTCCACAGGTCACTCCAAACTCTCCAAATTGATGAATCCATATTCATGCTTGGGCAGGTAGATGGGGGATACCGACCCCTAGTAAAGGTGACAGAAGAAAAGATGAATTGTCACCACGACTGGAAAACAAATGAAGTAGTTCTACCTCCACAATTGAGCAAGTGTACCTGTTGCCGACGGGAGACAATGTAGAGGGCAAGAATCCATTGTCCCCTATGCCTAACCACAACATGCAACCTATGTGGACCTTACAACTACAACAAATAGGACCCCATAGCACCAGCTCTGCCGGCCCAGTTCTTTCCAGACCACCTGATTGAGCAGCAGAATTACTACATATCTTGGTGTACAAGGGAGATCGAAAGACTAAAGAAAGAGGTCGAATTATACAAGACGCAATACGGACAACTCCTCTTAGAGAAGGACCTAATGCGTGACTTTCAGTGAATGGAGATACAAGAGGAAGAAGAAGAAAAAGAAAATAAGAAAAAAAAATGAAAAAAAATAAAAGAAAAAAAAACTGGGTCAACAATTAGAAGGTTGTCTCATCCTTTTTTAGAAGGTGGTGCGGAGAGTGGTAGCCTAGTGCCACTTCCACCTTCATTGCGTCTTTAGAGAGCTCCACCACAAAAACGGATTTTACGTCCATACAATAGGCGCCCGGAGAAGATGAAAAGCTCCGGCGTAGGACGACGTCCGGAGAAAGGAAAGATGACCGAGCAGAAGCAGGCCTGTGGGCCTTGTACTGTTTCCAAAGCCATCTCGGCACCTGCAAATCCAATCGCGGCCCAGAGAGAAATCCTAAGCCCGACCCAAAGAAAGAGGAGGCCGAGTAGACGGTGCTTCCGTTGGTATTCCGTGTAGCAGAGGAAATGGAAAAGCGACCGCAACAAACATCGTGAAGATTGGTGATGGAGTTGCTGGCCCATCAGGCAAGAACCAGTGACGGCTCCGAACAGCCAGCTTCCCGAAGAATGTACATTATCAGAGTCAATAATGAAGCATGGAGGACCCAGTTTCCCAGCGCATCCTTGTGTCGACAGTGTCGACATCTATTGGCCCAGTCTGTAACGTGGCTGAGTTAGCCACGAGTGTCTTTTCTTTTGTCGTGTCGAACAGTGTGCCTGATAAACACCCAAAGGTGGCCACACATGTGCCATACTATTCAATGAGGTCCACTTGGATTCCTGGTTTTGTAAAAATCACGGGCGCTCACGGTTTTGAGCTCGTGGTTTACGAGTCATCAGTGGCGCTGTCCCGCCACTCATCTTGACTTAGTAGAGAAGAAAAGAATCTCTGCATGTGACGATGGGGCCCAATGAGCACCCAACATGTGATGATTACCCTTTTCCTTCTGTATTTAAGTCCCCTTATAATGGGTTGTAAGGCAGACGACAATCCCAATCTCTTTACTTCCCTCTGTTTTTATAAAGACTCGTTTTGGTGTTCCTCTCTATCTATCAGTGCATCTTCTCTCGTTGTTCTTGGCCCTAGGTACCAGCTCCATCCTACGGCCTCGAACTGAGAAGCAATCCTATCCTTCTGGTATCAGAGCTTGAAAGGAGTCTCGAGCTGTGCAAGGCACTATGTTAGCTGTACTCTGCCCGCGAAGAAGGTGTTTGTGTTCGAAGTCTACTGACTGCCGATCACACACAAGGAGACAAAAGACATAACCTCCGTAAGATGCAAGAGGTGTAGTTGTAGGGATAAGTTGAGTCCCTGAGGTAACGACATCAGGAAGTAGTCACCGCCTTTGACATCGGCAGCTGCAATAGGCACAGTCCCGTTCAGCTCAGCCTTTGTTCAAGATCATCAAGTACAAGGATGGAAGGATCCTACTACGCGAATGGTGAGCAATATTCTTTCTATGAATACACGAGAGACTTCTATGAGGACCCAATGAATATCGAGGTCTGGAGCGACCCAGACTACGATGAGGGAAGAGGTACGGATTATAACGACTATCCTTATGATCGCTTGTCTCCACAACAACCAGTCTGGGATTGTTGTGCTCGCGAAGTGTCTTACTCATCTGACGACAAAAAATCACAACCCTATTGTCCATGCCAGCACGCTTCAGCATCTGGATCAAGCGATGGTTCCCGGTGCTCTGAATCCAACGACAATCGCACCTCGTCCGATTGGGAAATGGACGATGGCACTAGCTCAGTGGCCGACGATGCATCAGGTAAACTTTGCTCTGGCTCCACTGACTGCTCTAGTTCTTGCAAGATTTCCCCTAAGACATCGTCATCTGAATGAGAGTCTGCAATGACTGATGAGTCAGAATCTTCATGGGAGACATCCACGACCTGCTTGTGTGAGGCAGCCTCGGCAGCATGCCTACGCTGTCGATCGGTTGACGAGGAAGATCTACCGAGATGGGACGATGAACCGCCGAAAAATTCCCACTGTTCACCAGCAATTAAAAGGATGTCCCATCCTTTTTTGGAAGGTGGTGGGGAGAGTGGTAGCCTAGTGCCACTTCTGCCTCATTGTGTCTTCAGAGAGCTCCACCGCAAAAATGGATTTTGTGTCTGTACCATAGGCACTCGGAGAAGATGAACAGCTCCAGCGTAGGGCGACGTCCGGAGAAAGGAAAGGTGACCAAGCAGAAGCGATCCCATGGGCCTTGTACTGTTCCAAAATCCATCTCGGCAGCTACAAATCCAATCGCGGCCCAGAGAGAAATCCCATGCCCGACCCAAAGAAAGAGGAGCCCGAGTAGACGGTGCTTCCGTTGGTATTCCGTGTAGCAGAGGAAATGGAAAGTGACCGCATCAAACACCGTGAAGATTGGTGTTTGAGTTGCCGGCCCATTTGGCAAGAACCAATCACGGCTCCATACAGCCAGCTGCCCGAAGGCTGTACATTATCAAAGTCAATAATGGAGAGTGGAGGACCCGATTTTTCAGTGCATCCTTGTGTTGGCAGTGTCGACCTCTATTGGCCCAGTCTATAACTTAGCTGAGTCAGCCACAAGTGTCTTTTTTTTTGTCGTGTCGAACAGTGTGTCTGATAAGCACCCATAGGTGGCCTCCCATTTGTCATACTGTTCAACTGGGTCCACTTGGATTCCCGATTTTGTGAAAACCGCGAGCACTCACAGTTTTGAGCTCGTGGTTTATGAGACATCAATGGCATTGTCCTACCACTCGTCTTGACTTAGTGGAGAAGAAAAGAATCTCCGCATGTGATGATGGGGCCCAATGAGCACCCGACATGTGATGATTAACCTTTTCTTTCTCTATTTAAGTCCCCTTGTAATGGGTTTCATGGCAGACGACGATCCCGATCTCCTTACTTCCCTCTATTTTTATAAAGACTCATTTTGGTGTTCCTTTCTGTCTCTCAATGCATATTTTCTCGTTGTTCTTGGCCCTAGGTACCGGCTCCATCCTGCGGCCTCGAACTGAGAAGCGATCCTATCCTTCTGGTATGTCTCATCCTTTTTCGGAAGGTGGTGGGTAGAGTGGTAGCCTAGTGCCTCTTCCGCCTTCATTGCGTCTTTAGAGAATGCCACCGCAAAAATGGATTTTACGTCCGTACCATAGGCGCCCGGAGAAGATGAACAATTCCGGTGTAGGGCGACGTCTGGAGAAAGGAAATGTGACCAAGCAGAAGCGGGCCCATGGGCCTTGTACTATTCCAAAAGCCATCTCAGTACCTGCAAATCCAATTATGGCCCAGAGAGAAATCCCAAGCCTAGCCCATAGAAAGAGGAGGTCGAGTAGATGACACTTCTGTTGGTATTCCGTGCAGCAGAGGAAATGGAAAGCGACCACAACAAACGCCGTGAAGATTAGTGATGGAGTTAAAAAATCTCTCAGTCACTCAGTTGCGCTCAAGGGTTAGAGAGAAAAGCTCTCCCTTCTCTTTAGATTTCCTAGAGAGCGGACGGTGGAGCCTGGCTAGGAGGGTCGGCAAGCTCATTTCTCATGTTAGGTGGTGTCCGAGGTTGCTATCGATGCTGGTGGGCTTCCTGGAGGGTGGCTCCGTTGCAAGTGATCAGCAAATAACGGAGTTTTCTAGAGCGATAGACATTTGCAACCAGTGAACCACAGTTTGCGATGGGCTGAAGCGGTGAGCTGATGCGACGTGAAGCAAGGTACGTGATTGTCTAAGTGTTTATGTATGCAGGGGTGGCTGGCCAGTAACCAGATGCTGCGGAATAAGTGAGTAAAAGCGAGGTGCAAACTGAGAGAAGATTCGACAGCAAGGAGCTTGGTGCATTTGGAACATAAAGTTTGCAGGGGAGGATCTGGTGCAGTTTTTCGGTGACCAACAGAACTAGGGTTTTTTCCGGTTGCGGGAGGAAGAAGAAGCACAAGGATAGGGTGGTAGGTGGGGAGCAGGCATGGGTACAATCCTTTCGGACACCGGGATTGAGGTGTCTGCTGCTTGAAAGGGCGAACATTAAGATTTTTGATTCAAACTGTCAAAGCCAAAAGTCAAGCAAATTCCCGCTTGGGACCACCTCACCTATTCCCACTCAACCTGCTAACACGTTTAACTTAAAGCTCTCGAAATGAGAGGAGGGAAGGAATCATCCCGACGAAGGTGGAAGGTTCTCCAACTCGACAAAATAGGGGGTTCCAAAGCCAACCTAGGGATCATGCTACAACCAACCAGTAACCCCCTGATGCAAGCTGCTCAGGCGAAAGACAGGAAGAACTCCTAACAGGGAAGCCGGGGGGAAGCGACGGCTGCAGTGAGACCCCCCCCCCCCCTCATGTGCAGAAGCCTAGAACATGGGCAGACCTTTTCAAGAAGAATAGAATATGTGCTGCTGACACTGCTTTGAAGCAATTTCAGAAGTAAGAAGGTCGGGCAAGATTGGTCATGGAGGATATAGAATCCCTAGAAGAGACAGTAGGATATTGTCTGATTGGCAGATTCCTAGGGAGGTTCCCAGGGTGGAAGGCCCTCAAGGAGATCACAACAAGGTGGAAGACGCCACATAAGCTACTCACATACAACTCTCTATGGCTGGTATTTAAATTTGGCACAAAGGAGCAGCGTGATGCAGTATTAATAGGAGGACCCTACATTGAATACGAAAGTCCACTCTACCTCAAGGCACTACCACAATGTTTTTCTTTCAAGACAGAAACTCAATCCCGCATTCCAATATGAATGCAAATTCATGGCCTACCCCTTGACTGTTGGTCTACTTCGGGTTTAAGTAAGGTAGCATCCCAAGTTGGTGTCCCACTGTACACAGACAGATACACCAAAGTGAGGGAGTGGGTGAACTTTGCAAGAGTCCTTGTGGAAGTGGACATCTCCGAGCATTCGCCTACATCTATTGTTGTTACCCTCCCGGATAGCACAGACACTGACTTGGAGATAAGGTTTGAATCCAATCTAAAACTATGCAATGGCTGCAAACAACTGGGACATTATCAGACGGGCTGCACATTGACTGCTGGGGTTGATCAGACGCAAAAACAGTCAGTAGTGACTAAGGGGCAGTCAGACTGGCAGATGGTACCATATATAACAAATGCAGACAATGGAGGAAATGCTACTATGGAAATTGGCACGCAAAATGGCATGCAAGGGCACATCATTGAAATACTACATAACACTATGGAAAATATTCAGACTGGAACTCAGACAGTACTGGCGCATGGAAATCATCAACAAAGAGTGAAGCCGGGCACTACATCAGTCTCAACAATGCAGAAGGGAAAAGGGAAACAAACTGGTGAGAAGAGCAAGCAGCGACAGCAGGAGCAAATGCATCAAGGTCAGGAAGTTTCAGACACATCATATGGGTAGGAGGTATGCACCCTGGGACAATCTGATCTACTGGGACATTATCGGACAGACTGCACAGAGGCTACTAGGGGGACTCCTGCTCAAGGGATGGGCCAACTGCAGTGGCAAGCACCAATAAATATGGATCAGTTGGGCCAACAGATGGTAGCACAAATAGCAGGCATGAGCAACACAAACAATGGTGGGAATGACACAGAAGGAGCTAGCATGGAAAATGGTACGCAAAGGCATTTAAATGAAATAACTGAAATAATTGAAAGGCTAGACAACACTGGGGAAAACATGGGGGCAGGACCTCAGGCAGTAATGGCACAAGAGAAGTAACAACAATGGGAGGAGCTGGAACCCGGGCAAACCTCAATCATGCAACAAAGGAAAGGGAATCACTTTAGTGAGGAAAGCACACAGCAGCAGCAGGAACAAATGCATCAAGAGTGGGAGAATACAGATACATCAGATAATCAGGAAGGTTATACTCTAATCCTGTCTGGTACACTGTGTAAAAATGATAATAAGGGAAGTCTCAGATGGAGTAATAGAAGGATGGAGCAAAATAAAAATGGTCAAAAAGAATCTCACCAAGGCAAGCATATAGCTGCAATCGTAACCATAGTTAGCAGGACAGTGATAACAGCTCAAACAACAGTGCAGCAGATGCAGACACAACCTGAGATAAGCCCAAGTTCAGGGAAGTAGGATAACGTGGATCCGGATATGAATGGCATCAATGCAACTATGCCACATCAACTCACTGGAAGGACCCTGGAGGAGCCAATGAGGGGAGCGCAAAAGTATGATGGGTACACCAGGAAGCAAGTCAGTTAACATATACATCCACTAGAAGAGCACAAGGGCTCAAAAGGAAGACCAATAAATGGGTAAGCAGTGGGGATTTAACAATGCAAAAAGTAACTACAGATACCATCCCACCGATCATCCTAGCCCTACCAGCTGCTAGATGGAGTAATAAGGGGAAACTGACAAAATCAGATGCATTCAGGACAGAAGAGGTAGCGTATCAATGAAATTGTCCGGGACAACATGATGAATATGGAGCACTGAAGAATGCAGAGAGACAATTTGACAAGGGAATGAATTCAGGAAAGGGGTAGACACACAAAAGGAAGGGAAAGAACATCACAGCTAGGCGGCGAAAGCCGGCTGCACAACCATGAAGATTGGAGCATGGAACATTAGGGGCCTAAACAAGGGCCTCAAACAGAAGGTGGTGGCAGACCTCCTTCTGAAACAAAAATTGGGTGTTCTATGTGTACTAGAGGCAAAACTTACCCAGCAGTACTACTAGACTTAGAAAAGCAAGAGATTCCAGACATGGAGACAGAACAACAGCTAGCTAACTCATCCAGAAGCAGAATGTTACTTATATGGGACCCATAGCTCTTCACTCTAGATATTGAAATATGGGAAGAACAGCTGATACACACCAGAGTAAAATGCAAAGTCACAGGAGCTACCTATGCAGTCATTTTTGTATATGGTCAGCTCTCCATCGTGAGCAGGAAAACCATGTGGGCAGCACTGTTATGGATTGCTAGAATCATGGAGATGCCATGGCTAATATGAGGAGATTTTAACTCCCCCCTCTCACCAATTGATAAACAAGGTGGAATGGCGGTTACAACATATGCCACAGCTGATTTCCAAGACTTTATTCTAGAGGCAGGGATTGAGGACTTGCACTCCATTTGATGCCGATACACATGGACAAATGGCAACATAGTGAGCAAACTCGATCATGCAATGGTCAACAAAGCATGGATGGAGCAGAATCAGAGTAGTTATGCTGAATTTAGTGCTCAATGGGCAGTCTCAGATCATGCCTCATGTATTGTCTCCGTTCTAGGAAATACAAGGAAGTAAGTGAAACCTTTTATTTTTTTTTGAGAATGGTAAATATGTATATATGAAAATGTGGAAAAGTATAGAAGCTATGCTTCTACAAAGCGATAAACATGTGTCTGTATTTTGAGGAACATCCTCTCAATACTAGACTCACGGTCCTCAAACCAACTTCGATTACGAGCCTTCCATACAAGAAAAATCATACAGGATATAGCCAAATCACGTGCCTTCCTCACCCATCCTTTCCCACGAATCTCGCGTCGAAAGGCCCGAAAAAGGCGAGGCATTGTATATATCTGGGGCCAAATGTGTAGCCATCTCTGCACCATATCCCATAGCCGCCTAGTGAAGGAGCATCGGAAGAAAATGTGAGCATTGGATTCCTCCGCCGAATGACATAATACACACTCCTTCTTTGGCTCATACTCCATACAATCCATCATGCGCAATCTACCATGTGCCGCTAACCAATATGTGAAGCGATGCTTAGGCATAATGCCTGGCTGCCACACCGTCGTTGCCCAGGGTACCGCAGTACCTCACAGCTGAAAAAATCTGTACGCCATAGTAGCTGATGCCCGCCTACCACAAGATAGAGGTCCGTCAGTCCGCCCGGTGCCATGTGCCCCATGATGCGCTCGCGGTCCACACCACAGGTCTCAACTAGCCTCCGATGGAGGCTCGCCTATTCGTCCAGTGCCGCGTGTACTGCGATGCATTGAAACACCGCCCCGCAGCTCTCCGTCATCCCCCCACAGAGAATCATCCAGCTGCACGTGATCCGCTCGAGCCATACATGTGCCACGATCACCGTCAGCAGCCCGCAGCAGGTTGCCTGTCCAACCAGTTCATGTTGCGATGCTAGTCTGAGCCACACATGTGCCCCGATCATCGTCAGCAGTCTGCTGCATTCTGCCTATCTACCCAGTGCGTGGTGCACCGTCTGTCCGAGCCACGCATGTTCCATGATCACCGTCGATGACCCATGGCAGGCTGCCTGTTCGCCCAATGCATGGTGCGCTGTCTGTCCGAGCCACACATGTGCCATGATCACCGTCGACGACCCATGGCAGGCTGCCTATTCGCCCAATGCATGGTGCACTGTCTGTCTGAGCCACGCATGTGCCATGATCACTGTTGACGACCCATGGTAGGCTGCCTGTCCGTCCAGTGCATGGTGCGTTGTCTGTCCGAGCCACGCATGTGCCATGATCACCGTCGACGACCCATGGCAGGCTGCCTGTTCGCCCAGTGCATGGTGCACTATTTGTCCGAGCCACGCACGTGCCACGATCACCGTCAACAGTGTGCACCAGTCCTCCTGGCCATCCAGTGCGTGATGCACTGTCCACCTGAGCCACGTATGTGCCACAGTCACCGTCAAGGTGTCTGCCTAGTCTTTTAAGTGACGCCCCTTATGTCATGCACGGTGCACAGTCTGCTCGAGCCGCGCCTATGCCAATTTCATTGCCAGTCCAACTTTCTTCCTGCTGCCAGTCTGTAGCCCCATGGTGCTCTGCCAGGCCGCACCATGGGCCACCGTCCAAGCTGGCTGCATGTTGATCATCGCCAGGCCCACTGTGCACCGTCCAGCGACACCCTGGGCCTGCACATGGTCTGTCTTCCTCCTGATACTAGCCGTTCAGCAGTGTTTTGGCCTCCTCCATGCCACCTACATGCTGTAATATGATGTCCCGAAGTTGCCCTATCTTCTTCATCAAAGGTGAGTCCGAAGTCCTCCCTTGCCAATGCCAAACATCCATGCGTTTGAGATATTGATGATGAATCCATCTCACCCAAAGAGACTCCGCATTACGTTGTAGATTCCATAATACTCGGCAAAGTACCGAATTCCATTCTCGCAAGTCCTGGAGGCCATAGCCCCCTTCCTCCTTTAAAAGACAAAAAGTCTCCCATGACACCACGGGATGCTTGGTAGATCACAAAAAAGAGCGGCAAATACTATACACCTTATCCACCACGCCACTCGAAACCGGTAGGATAGAAAGCCAATAGCACTCCACTCCTTGGAGCACCGATTGTACAAGCTCAAGCCACCCCGCATAAGATAAGGTGTGCATCGGCCATCCTGTTAGTGAAAGCCCTAGAGCCAATCATGTGATGATTGTTGTATGGACTTTATTGTATCATATTCCTATTTATAAAGGCATGGTTATTATATTTACTTGTATTGGTGCCAAATAACTAAATATAATAATGTCCTTGAGTAGTAGGTTCTTATCTATATCAATCGATTGGTTGAATCGATAATGAGATGATATAGAGAACACTATTCTTAATCATTCCTAGTCGAGTATTAACATTCAGGGACAATGTTAATGCGTAGAGACTAGCATGTAGGTCAACACGATGACTTGATCTCACAAGTCATGGATATGAGATATCAAGTTGACACATGGGTATGCATTGGAGAATGTATACTGAATGACCCGCCATGAGAAAGTATCATGGATCGTTATATGAGTGTCATATACTTTCTCATGTGGCTATTAGTATGACTATTAGTCCTTAGACCTGAAGTCACCATTGTTCCCTACATAAGGAGTTGCATACTTTGGCTTCGTCAAACGTCACCCGTAAATGGGTGGACTATAAAGGCGATTACTGGGTATGTAACAAATTATGCGGAGGGATGTGAGTGATGTAGATGAGATCTATCCCTCCTATATGACGGGAGTGACATCGATATTCTTGATAGAGTGAGACCACGAAGTGCATGGCCATGCCCAAATAAGTCAATATGAGATATTAAGCTCATTTGATTAGAGTGAGTCTACTTGGAGTTCGAGATATAGATTGTACTGAGGATGACACGGTCTATGCCTCAATTGGTCAATCTAGATATCAAGGATAGAGGGACATTGTCATATATTGTGAGAGTCACAATTAGTAGTCACAAAGGTGATGTTGGAGCTCAACATTCTTGTAACTTGGGTAGCAATGATGTGTTGCTAGATACCGCTCATTGCTTATATTCCTAAATCAGTTTAGGGACATTGCCAATGTTACAAGAACCTATAGGGTCACACACAAAGGGCAATTAGATGGAGATTAGGTTCATATGATGAACCATTAGGATTAGGTTCATGGGATGAACCAAATTGGATTAAGAGTAATCCTAATTAGACTAATTGAGTTGGACTCGATTTCATTCAAGTGTTGAATGAGTATAATTTAGATTTGATTCATCAAATCAATTTAATTTAATGAATAGTGATTCATTAAATTAAATTGACTTGAATCAAGTGGTTAGATTTGATCAACCATGGGAGATAAGAGGTCAAGTTTGACTTGACTAATTGAGAGGGAAGATGAAAGGTCAAGTTTAACTTGACCAAATGTCATGTCATGATGATGACTTGGCATGGCTGGCCAATGATGATGCTCCACATCATCATGGACACATCATGGGGTGCCACCTCATGAGGGAGACCAAGAGCCATTGGTTCTTGGAGTTACATGCATCCATGTAACCCCCTTATAGTGGGTTATGGATGATGTGAAGTTAAGTTGTGTAACTTCATCTTCTTCCTCTTCTCTTCCCTCAAGCTCTCTCTTCCTCATCTAGCCATGAACGTCCAAGGGGTGCTAGCACACTCTAAGGTGTTTTTCTCCACCATTTGTCTGTGTGGATACTTGTAGAGGAGTGTACACTTGACACTCTTGAGTTCCGACAAAGCGTTTGGACGAGCGGGATAAGCGAAGGGCGTCGCTACGAGGGTAATGCTCTCACCTTCTAGATCTAAGGTAGATCTAGGGTTTTATAAACACATACATGTTTTTATTTTTATATACCTTGACGGATCCATGGTCAAGCCCGAGGTTTCATAGCGCAAAAAGCGGTTTTTGCGGCTCGGAAAGTCCAACAGTGGTATCAGAGCCACATGCGAAGCATGTATGTGTTTCATTTTTGTGGTTTTTATATTAGATATAAAAATTACAGAATTTTATGTTTCTGTAAATTTCCTATTTTTATAGAATTTTTGGGTATTTTTCTCGAAGAGTCGAAGCAACGAGTGTTGGGACACTTGTCGGCTTCAACCACCGAGAAAGACTCTCCGAAACGGCGAGTTCTCGCTTTAGGTTTTTGGGACAGTGACTTAAGTCACTGTAAGATCGTAGTAGGACACTCGCAAAGTTTATTTTGTGAGTAGGGGCGCTGCCCCTATCCCCGAAAGGGGCCTTGTCCCGCAATCGCTCCCGGAAACCGCTTAGCGGGACCGTTACGGAGAGGTGACTCATAAAATTGGAAAAAATAGGAAAAATTATAGAAATTTTCTGTAAAAATACATAATTTAGAATTATGTATAATTATGTGATTGTCATGGCCCATTGATCCCAATTTGATTGGATTATGATGTGTTGTAATTCATAATACGGCCTGTGTGCCATTTTTGTGGTTGTGCGTGTTGTATAGTGTATGCGACCTGCGCATCGTACCTCTTATTTTGAAATTCTAGTTGTAAATAGTTTTAGACTCGAATGTAACTTGAGTTTCATATTTGTAATGTACAAAATGGAGCGGTGGAAAGTTCACTTGTAGACGAAGTTACGAGAAGGGTGCCGACGACACATGGCGATCAAAGGAAGCGCTTGGAGAAGCCGCTAGCCTTAGGTTGACTGTCCGATCTTCTCATTGGCTTGAGAAGATCGTAGTATGGTCATGACTACATCACAGTTAATTATATATATATATATATATATATATATATATATATATATATATATATATATATATATATATATATATATATATATATATATATATATATATATATATATATATATATATATATATATATTTTTCTATATATATATATATATATATATATATATATATATATATATATATATATATATATATATATTTGATTTTTCTTGTATGTATGTGATGCATGCTAGTAGAATAATGCTTGTATGTATATGATGCATGCTAGGATAATTTTCTTGTATGTATATGATGCATGCTAGAATAATGTATGTATGTATGTGATGCATGCTAATATAGAATAATAAAGGCCTTAATGCGTATATGATACACATTACGATTAGATTAGATCTTAATCGAATCAACTCGTAAATGCCTACCAGGTCCTTGATACCCATCACTACCTCGATCATTTGTAGTTGTTGAATCTGCCAAAGCTGAGCAACGCATATTATCTTGGTAGGGTGCGGAGGGACAATCTTGGTCCCACCTATCACGGCTTGGGTTAGAGTAAGCTCAATTAGATTGAGTAAAAACTAGTTAACTCAATTGGATCGAGTAGAACTATAGGCATATTCCAATCGTTGGAAAGATAGGATAAGATCGCATTTACACTAAATCTTGGGTGATTTAGCCAAAGCTAACTCAAGGTCTTTTGTAAATGTGGGTCTTGATCCTATAAACAAGAGTTGCATAGAGATGTAATCGGTAATGTGTTACCCACCGATCGTACTAAGTCTTGGGCGATTTAGCCAAAGCTAACTCAAGGCTTAGTATGATGTGGATCTTGTCCCACAAGAATTATAGCTAGTTTGTATGAATCTAGTAATGTGGTTTGACCACATCCATAACTCGATTCTATAAAATTTCTATAATTCAGTGGGAGCATCATTTGATTGAAGGCCTAATTAAATGATAAAAGGAATATGATATTAATTCTCTGCATTGTATGTTGTAGATTACTATGTCGATAAACACGAACACTCTCTCTCTGTGTTCTGTCCTTGAGAAGGACAAGCTCAATGGAGCAAATTTCAATTTGATCTAAAAACGCGAGAATTGTTCTCACCCAAGAAAGGAAGCGTACATCTGGAGCGGCCCATTAGGAGGCACCTCACCGCCATCGCCGATGGTGACAAAGATGCTTACAAGAAGCATCAAGATGATGCATTAGATGTGTCATGTCTAATGCTCGCGACCATGAACTCTGAGCTTCAGAAGCAACACGAGTTCATGAATGCTTATGATATGGTTGAACATCTTCGTCAACTATATCAAGGACAAGCAAGACACAAGAGATATGAAGTCTCTAAGGCATTGTTTGGGTCCAAAACGCAAGATGAGACTCCCATAGGTCCATATGTACTCAAGATGATTGGGTACGTAGAAAACCAACAAAGGTTGGGATTCCCACTTGGCCAAGAGCTGGCCACTGACCTGATCTTGCAATCTTTGCCACAAGCCTACAATCAATTTGTCATGAATTATAACATGAATGAAATTGATAAGCCACTGCCTGAGATGCTCAGCATGTTGAGAACTGCTGAGCTCAACCTTAAGAAGGGAAAATCTAACGCCATTTTGATGGTGCAAAAGAAGAAAGGCAAGGGCAAGCCTAAAGGTAAGGGAAAGTCCCAAGCCAAGGGCAAGGGCAAGGAACTAAAACCCAAAGGAGGGGTAGCCAAGGAAGGGGCTTGCTTCCACTGCAAGGAAGCTAGACACTGGAAGCGTAACTGCAAGGCATATTTGGAAGATCTTAAGAAGAAGAGAAGTGAGACTTCTACTTCAGGTATAAATGTTATAGAAGTCAATCTATCTATTTCTTCATCTTGGGTATTAGATACCGGATGTGCATCTCACATTTGTACCAATGTGCAGGCGCTGAGAAATAGAAGGGCATTGACAAAGGGCGAGGTGGACCTACAAGTAGGCAATGGAGCAAGAGTTGCTGCTGTTGCTGTAGGAACTTATGATCTATCTCTGCCTTTGGGCTTGTACTAGAATTAAATGAATGTTGTTATGTGCCTGCTTTGACAAAGAACATAATTTCGATTTCTTGTTTGGACAAGAAAGGATTTACATTTATAATAAAGAACAAATGTTGTTCAGTTTATTTAAATGATATGTTCTATTGTAGTGCACCTCTAATGAACGAACTCTACTTTCTAGACTTAGAGAGCCCTATCTATAACATAAGTACCAAAAGGTTCAAGTCAAATGAGTTGAACCAAACCTATCTCTGGCATTGTCGCTTAGGTCACATAAATGAGAGTCGCTTATCTCAGCTCCATAAGGATGGGCTGCTAGACTCATTTGATTTTGAATCATATGAGACATGCGAGTCTTGCCTTTTAGGCAAGATGACCAAGACTCCCTTTAGTGGACGCAGCAAAAGAGCAATAGACTTGTTAGGACTTATACATAGTGATGTATGTGGCCCTTTCAATGTTGCTGCTAGAGGTGGTTACAGATACTTCATTACATTTACTAATGACTTCAGTAGATATGGTTATGTGTATCTTATGACACATAAATCAGAATCCTTTGAAAAGTTCAAAGAATTCAAGAATGAAGTACAAAAGCAGCTTGGCAAGAGTATTAAGATACTTCGATCAGATCGAGGTGGTGAATACCTTAGCCATGAGTTTCGTGACTATCTAGCTGAGTGTGGGATTCTATCCCAACTCACTCCTCCTGGAACACCACAGTGGAATGGTGTATCCGAAAAGAGGAATCATACCCTATTAGATATGGTATGATCTATGATGAGTCACACAGATCTTCCTATATCCTTTTGGGGATATGCTCTAGACACAGTAGCCTTTACCCTTAACCGTGTACCATCCAAGGCTGTGATAAAGACACCATATACGATATGGACAGGGAGAAATCCCAAGATGTCTTTCATGAGGATTTTGGGTTGTGAGGCTTACGTTCGACGTTAAGTCTCAGACAAACTGGGACCCAAATCCAATAGGTGCTATTTTGTTGGATATCTCAAGGATACAAAGGGATATTACTTCTACATTCCCAGTCAGCACAAAGTGTTTGTGGTAAAGACTGAAGTTTTTCTAGAAAGGAATTTTGTTTCTAGAAAAACTAGTGGGAGTACGTTCGATCTTGAAGAAATTCAAGATAAGGACCATAACACTAAGGCCTTGATGGAGGTTGAACAGGAACCACAAAGTGTTGTGGGTGATGAGATTGTTGCACAAAGAGTTATGGAACAACCACCTGTTCAGGTAGACCTACCTATTCGTAGGTCTGATAGGGTACGTCATCAGCCTGAGAGATACTCATTTCTCTTGTCTGACCATGATGACGTTATGCTCATTGAGAATGAGCCTACCTCCTATCAGGAAGCTGTGATGAGCCCAGATTCTGAGAAATCGCTAGAGGCCATGAGATCCGAGATGGAATCCATGTACACCAACCAAGTATGGACTTTGGTTGATCCACCTGAAGGGGTCAAACCCATTGGGTGTAAGTGGGTCTTTAGGAGAAACACTGACACGGATGGACTTACACATACCTATAAGGGTCGATTAGTGGCAAAAGATTTCAAGCAAATTCATGGTATTGACTATGATGAAATCTTTTTTCCAGTGGCGATGTTTAAGTCCATTCGGATCTTGCTTACTATTGTAGCATACCATGATTATGAGATCTGGCAGATGGATGTCAAAACCGCGTTTCTGAATGGAAACTTACTCGAGGATGTGTACATGATACAACCTGAGGGTTTTGAAGATCCACAACATATTGGGAAAGTATGCAAGCTGCAAAGGTCCATTTATGGGCTAAAGCAAGCTTCTCGGAGCTGGAATCTTCGATTTGATGATGCGATCAAACAGTTTGATTTCATCAAGAATGAAGATGAACCCTGTGTCTACAAAAGGGTTAATGGGAATACAGTTGTCTTCCTTGTATTGTATATGGATGACATACTACTCATTGGGAATGACATCCCTTCGCTACAGTATGTGAAGACTTGGCTGGGGACGTGCTTCTCAATGAAGGACTTAGGTGAAGTAGCCTGTATTATAGGCATCAAGATCTATAGAGATAGATCTAAGAGATTGCTTGGCCTAAGTCAGAGTACATACATTGACACGGTATTACTACGGCTTGCCATGCAGAATTCCAAGAAGGGACTTCTGCCGATGTCACATGGTGTGAGTCTTTCGAAGACTCAAAGTCCCTCTTCTAGAGAGGAGAGAGACCGCATGGATAAGATCACTTATGCATCTGCTATAGGATCTATCATGTATGCCATGTTGTGTACTCGTCCTGATGTCTCGTATGCTTTGAGCATGACGAGTAGATACCAGTCAGATCCAGGTGAGCGTCACTGGATAGCAGTCAAGAATATTCTTAAGTACTTGAGAAGGACTAAAGAATATTTCTTGATATTTGGAGGCGATGAGGAGCTAGCTGTAAAGGGTTATTGCGATGCCAGCTTCCAAACTAACCAGGATGATTATAGATCGCAGTCAGGGTTCGTGTTTTGCTTGAATGGTGACGCTGTGAGCTGGAAGAGTTCGAAGCAGAACACAGTTGCTGATTCTACAACAGAGGCCGAATATATCGATGCTTCCATCTCATTCGAGAGATTATCGATAGAGGAGATGTGAAGATTTGCAGAGTACTCACAGAGGCTAACATCGCAGATCCCTTGACCAAGGCTTTGGCACAGAAAAAGCATGATGGTCACGATAGGTCATTGGGTATTAGATACTACGGTGATTGGCACTAGTGCTAGTGGGAGATTGTTAGTTAAAGCCTTAGAGCCAATCATGTGATGATTGTTGTATGGACTTTATTGTATCATATTCCTATTTATAAAGACATGGTTATTATATTTACTTGTATTGATGCCAAATAACTAAATATAATAATGTCCTTGAGTAGTAGGTTCTTATTTATATCAATCGATTGGTTGAATCGATAATGAGATGATATAGAGAACACTATTCTTAATCATTCCTAGTCGAGTATTAACATTCAGGGACAATGGTAATGCATAGAGACTAGCATGTAGGTCAACACGATGACTTGATCTCACAAGTCATGGATATGAGATATCAAGTTGACACATGGGTATGCATTGGAGAATGTATACTGAATGACCCGCCATGAGAAAGTATCATGGATCGTTATATGAGTGTCATATACTTTCTCATGTGGCTATTAGTATGACTATTAGTCCTTAGACCTGAAGTCACCATGGTTCCCTACATAAGGAGTTGTATACTTTGGCTTCGTCAAACGTCACCCGTAAATGGGTGGACTATAAAGGCGATTACTGGGTATGTAACAAATTATGCAGAGGGATGTGAGTGATGTAGATGAGATCTATCCCTCCTATATGACGGGGGTGACATCGATATTCTTGATAGAGTGAGACCACGAAGTGCATGGCCATGCCCAAATGAGTCAATATGAGATATTGAGCTCATTTGATTAGAGTGAGTCTACTTGGAGTTCAAGATATAGATTGTATTGAGGATGACACGGTCTATGCTTCAATTAGTCAATCTAGATGTCAAGGATAGAGGGACATTGTCACATATTGTGAGAGTCACAATTAGTAGTCACAAAGGTGATGTTGGAGCTCAATATTCTTGTAACTTGGGTAGCAATGATGTGTTGCTACATACCGCTCATTGTTTATGTTCCTAAATCGATTTAGGGACATTGCCAACGTTACAAGAACCTATAGGGTCACACACAAAGGGAAATTAGATGGAGATTAGGTTCATATGATGAACCATGAGGATTAGGTTCATTGGATGAACCAAATTGGATTAAGAGTAATCCTAATTAGACTAATTGAGTTGGACTCGATTTGATTCAAGTGTTGAATGAGTATAATTTAGATTTGATTCATCAAATAAATTTAATTTAATGAATAGAGATTCATTAAATTAAATTGACTTGAATCAAGTGGTTAGATTTGATCAACCATGGGAGATAAGAGGTCAAGTTTGACTTGACTAATTGAGAGGGAAGATGAAAGGTCAAGTTTGACTTGACCAAATGCCATGTCATGATGATGACTTGGCATGGCCGGCCAATGATGATGCTCCACATCATCATGGACACATCATGGGGTGCCACCTCATGAGGGAGACCAAGAGCCATTGGTTCTTGGAGTTACATGCATGCATGTAACCCCCTTATAGTGGGTTATGGATGATGTGAAGTTAAGTTGTGTAACTTCATCTTCTTCCTCTTCTCTTCCCTCAAGCTCTCTCTTCCTCATCTAGCCATGAACGTCCAAGGGGTGCTAGCACACTCTAAGGTATTTTTCTCCACCATTTGTCCGTGTGGATACTTGTAGAGGAGTGTACACTTGACACTCTTGAGTTCCGACAAAGCGTTTGGACGAGCGGGATAAGCGAAGGGCGTCGCTACGAGAGTAATGCTCTCACCTTCTAGATCTAAGGTAGATCTAGGTTTACTTAAGCACATACATGTTTTTATTTATATATATTTTCGCACGGATCCGTGGTCGAGCTTTCGAGGTTTCCGCAACGCAAAAAGCGGTTTTTGCGGCTCGGAAAGTCCAACACATCCAACTATCTTCTGTCGCACCGCATCAAGTAATGGATCATAGTTAGAAATCCTAAGCTTCTCAGCTGCCAATGGTACACCAAGATACCGAAAAGGAAAAGTGCCTTCTTGGAAGCCCGTAATACGGAGGAGGTCCTCCCTTACTCGATCATCCACCCCGGCCATATATATGTTGGACTTCAAAGGATTTGCTCGTAGGCCTGCCATACCTCCAAATTCCTCCAAGCACCGATAGATCCCCATAAGTGAGGTAGTATCCGCCCGAGCAAATAATAATAGGTCATCCGCATATGCCAAATGGGTGACCCCTACTTCCCCACACATGGGATGGTAGTGAAAGCCGGGTCGTTGTCCTATCACCTTCAAATTCCGGGAGAAAACTTCCAAGCATAAGCCAAAAAGTAGAAGAGATAAAGGATCACCTTGCCGAAGTCGCCGCCTTCCATTAAAATGACCATACATTGCTCCATTAATGCTAATGGAGTAGGATACTGTAGAGACAAACACTATAAGGGTGTGATTCCATTGTTTGAGAAGTCGTCCTATGCGAAAGAATTCCTACACTGCATCAATGAAATCCTTTTGTACTATGTCCCATGCTGAGGTGAAAAATTTTGAGCTATATCCATTCGGCCCCGGCGCTTTGTCTCCCCCAATGTCAAAAAGAGCAGCCCACACCTCCTCAGTAGTGACCGACTCCTCCAAGACTGCAGATTGGGCCAAACTGAGATGCTGTCCAAGCATGGCAGCGCTGTCCAATGCACTACAACCCCCTGTGGTGCCCAGTAAAGTGCAAAAGTGGTCCACAAACTCCTCTGCAACCTCATCTATGCTTTCCATCAACTCCCCAGATGCTTTGGCGATGCTAAGTATGCCATTTCTCTTGTTATTCCGCTTCACCAAATCATGAAAAAACCTTGTGCAGCGATCACTCCCTCGGAGACACGCCCCATGAGCCCTTTGCTGATAGAAAATCCTCTCCGCATTTGCAAGCATTGTGGCACTCCGTCACAAAGCTGCATAGTCTGCAGTCCCATCCATGTCCTGCGGTGCACTACCCACCACACGTGGTGTACAGTCTATCCGAGCCGGGCATGTGCCACCAACTCTGTTAGGTGTTCTGCCTTGCCTGTCCTACGGTGTAGAATCTGCTGTGCGTGGTGCGCCGTCAGCCTGAGCCATATGCATGCCAAGACCTCCACTAACTGTTTTTCTCCTCCTATCTTGGTGCTCAGCATTTTCCATGTATCGTGTTTATTTCCTCGAGCCACGCAGGTGCCATGGGCATCGTCAAATGTTCTGTCTGACGACGCACATTCTGCACTGTGTGGTCCATCATCACCCTGAGCCATGCTCATGCCACAGACGCCATCAAGTGTCCTGTCTTCTTCCTCCTATGGTAACCGCTCTGCTGTGCATGGTGCAAATTCTGTCCGAGCCACGCATGTGCCAGAAGCTCCGTCAAGTGTTCTGCCTGCATCCCTCAGCGGTGCAAAAACTGCCATGTCTGGTGCGGTGACTGCTCGAGCCAGTTCTGCGCCATGTGCACCATTCAGCTCATTGCCCTCGCCCAGTAAAGCACACTAGTGAAACCTTTTAAATTCTATAACATGTGGACATCGCACCTAGATTTTGGTCAACTGGTAGAGGACAAATGGAACAATTTCAATTTCAAAAATGTGGAGGGCACGACACAATACAAGCTTAAGCACAAACTCACACTCCTCAAAATTGATCTCCGACAACTTAATCGTCTCCACTATCAGCATATTCAGGAAAGGGTCAAGCAGTCTCAAAAGCAATTGGAAAAATGCAATAAAGAGGGCTAGCGCAAGGGCATATGGAAGACAATTACCAAGCAACAAGTAAAAAAGTAGAACTACTTGAGCGGGCAGAATACCTTTTCTACTTACAGCGAGCCAAGCATGAATATCATGAGGAGTAGATAAGAACACCTCTTTCTTTCATGCTTTGGTAAAGAGGAACAACAAAAGGAGAGAGGTAGTAGTCATTGAGAAGAGTAATGGGGAATCCACTAGCTTATCGGAGGAGGTCGTGCAGGAATTCCTGACATATTTTTAGGGTCAATTAGGAGAGCAGGGGACCCAGGCTCAGTTTTAAGGAGACTGCATGAACTTTAGCAGAATGCTAACTGATGCGCAGCAGGTCCAGCTAGTCAGGCTTTCAACTGAGGGAGAAATTAAAGAGTCTTTATTCGACATTGGAGATCTCAAAGCTCCATGGCCAGATGGGTACAATTCGAAATTCTTTAAGCACTCATGGAGCACAGTTAAACACGATGTTATAGCAGCAGTCATGGAGTTCTTTGCGAATGGGCAACTCTTAAAATCATGGAATCATACTCTCATTTCTCTAGTGTCGAAGTCCTCCCACGCTAGCAAGGTGCAAGATTATCGACCCATTTCTTGTTGCACAGTGTTCTATAAGATTATTGCCAAAATCCTACCAAGCAGATTAGCGGAAGTTATAGATCACTTGCTCCACCCAGTGCAGACTGCTTTTGTAAAGGGTTGTAGCATCACAGATAATATCCACCTAGCTCAAGAACTCATGCGCAACTACACCAGGAAAAGAATCTCTCCGAGGTGCATCCTAAAAATTGATCTACAAAAGGCATTTGACTCAGTCCACTGGGGTTTCCTTCAAAACGTCCTCACAGCACTACAATTCTCTGACAGATTCATCGCATGGATTAGAGAGAGTATCACCATCCCAACCTATTCGGTGGCAATTATTGGTAATATGCATAGATTTTTTAGGGGTGGTAGAGGCCTTAGACAGGGGGATCCTCTCTCCCCGTACCTATTTGGGATATGTATGGAGTACCTTTCCCGATTGCTCGCCAGGTGCACTAGCCGGTCTGATTTCCACATCCACCCAAAATGTGAGCAACTGAGAATAGGCCACCTAGTGTATGCTGACGATCTCTTACTTTTGGGGCGTGGAGATGTATCATCGGTTGGAGTTTTGATAGGATGTTTATCGTAATTTGCTAGTATGGCAGGGCTGACTACTAACATGGCCAAATCTAACATATACATGGTAGGAGTAGATGCAGGTGCTCGAGAAAGACTACTATCTATCACTGGATTCTGTGAAGGGGAGATGCCATTTAGATACTTAGGTGTCCCAATAGTATCACAGAAATTAAAGATTGCTGACTACAATACACTAATGGATGCTCTCACTAAATGTATCAGCTCTTGGCCAAAGAATACACTGTCATATGCGGGTAAAAGTCAGCTCATATCTTTAGTCCTGTAGGGAGTTGAATGCAACTGGATGTCGATCTTACCTCTCCCGATTGGAGTAATTGACAGAATTTACAGCATCTGTCGTTCTTTTATGTGGACCACAAAGAACTCGCTGGTAGCATGGAATGATATATGCAGACCTAAAGAGGAAGGAGGGATGGGGCTACAGGATTTGAGGGCATGGAATATGACACTACTAGTCAAGGTCCTATAGTGAATACAAGATAAGCAGGACACCTTATGGATTCGATGGGTACACCACACATATATACAACAAGGAAATATTTGGGAGTGGCAAAGCAAACACATGGATTCCCCGCTTTTAAAGAAGCTGATCCTCATCAAGAATGACATCCTATCCACTGCAGGTACCCTAGAGGGAGCAGGATGACTCCTAGCTGCATGGTTTGGGCAAAGCAAGGGCGGAGTTAAGAGGGCATACGATCACTTCAAAGAAGCTGGAACCAGGAAGTCATGGGCGGTGACAGTGTGGCAGAAAGATATACAGCCAAGTCATGGCTTTACGCTGTGGATGCTAACCCAGGGTGAAGTTCCAGTACGAGTCAGGCAGGAATATCTAGAGGATAGGAGATGTGTATTCTATAACCAGCAAGAGGAGACAAATGATCACGTTTTCTTCAGGTGTGAACAAATTTGACAGCTTTGGGGGAGAGTTAAAGGATGACCGTGGATGAGGGTAGAGATGGCCACTTTCTGTCAAATGCTGAGAATATTCAGAACACAGTACAAGAAAGCCTCAGGTTTGAACCGTGCCCGTCACTTAGCCATGTCAGCACTGATCCACCTCGTCTGGAGGGCAAGAAACTCAAGCAGGTTTGAAGGGGCAAGGTTTGAAGGAGATTTGATCTTCCGCAAAATACAAATCCATGTATACAGGGCAATGGAGGGTTAGAATATCCAGTTGCCACCATGAATCACATGAAGCTAGGGCAGTCATTTCCTCCCCCCTTCTTTTATTTCTCTTACTCCTTTACCGGGCAATTTTGTCTTCCCAGGGTAGTATTTGGTCATGGCCTCATCCACCATTTAGATAGTTAGCCTTTCAGGCAAGTTTCCATTGTCTAGATTAGTTTCCTCTCCAGGGAAACTCCATCGTGTCATCTCCCTTGGTCCAGGGCACCTCCACTGTGTCATCCCCCCTTCTCTCTAAGTTGCTCCGTTATTCTTTGTCCATAGTTCCCCCCGGGGGCTCAGGGGAGTTTCTCTTTGAACCCAGGGCAGTTCCCCCTGCCCATCTCCATTCTCAAGAGCGGTTCCGGGCCTCCCAGGGTAGTTTCTCCTACTTCCCAAACTCTTTCCCCCTTGCTCCAGGGCGGTTCCCCCTATCTCCAGGCCTCTTTCGCCTTGGCCCAGGGTTGTCTTCCTAAATGTGTCTCTATATTCATTGTCCTTGGTCCTCTCATCCCCTCATCCCCCCTCTCCAGGCCAGTTCTCCACCTTTCCAAGGTAGTCTTCTGGCTTCCCAGAGTAGACCCCCTGTTCCAGGGCAGTCTTCCTTGGATCCAGGGTAGTTCCCTCCCCGCCCATCACCATACTCTAGGGCGGTTCCGGGCCTCCCAGGGCAGTTTCCCTTGCTTCCTGACCTCTTTCCCCTTTCTCTAGGGAAGTTTCCCCTACTTCCCTGCCTCCTTTTCCTTGCTTCAGGGCAGTATTCCTAAAGGAGTCCCTATTTTCTTTGTCTTTGGTCCTCTCCCGACCAGTTCTCCACCTTCCCAAAGCAGTTTTCGGGCTTCCCGAAGCAGGTCCCCTCTTCCAGGGTAGTTAACCCTAGATCTAGGGTAGTCCCCCTCTCTCTTTCTCCAGGATGGTACCAGAGCTCCAGGACGGTCCCCCTAGTTTGCACTCATTGTCAAATACAACTTGTACCACCCCTGACCAGTTTGCCCACTGTCCAGGGCATCTCTCTTTGTCAGGCTAGTCTCCTCTGCACCCGATCGGTTCCCTCTGGTCCCTGTTGCAGAGAATTTTGTGTAGGAAGGGGACTGTTTAAAAAAAATTATTATATTCAACCAGGGCAGTTTTGCATGTTCGAGAGATTGACCCCTGGTCCTTTTGGAGTGTCAGGCCAGTTTTCTATGGCTCAGGGTGGTTTCTTTGGTCAGCACACCTCGCTAAGAGCGGTATCCTGGGCCAGGGAAGTTTCCTGTGCCCAGAAGTCACCTCTTGACTAGGGCGGTTTTTGTGGCTCTAGGGCAACGTTCCTCGACTCTAGGGCAATTTCTTGTGCACAGGAGTCACCTCTTGACCAGGGCGGTTTCTGTTGCTCCAGGGCAACGTTCCTCCGCTCTAGGGCGGTTATCCTACTCCCGGCTGGATCACCTCATTCAGTGAGGGAGCACCTGCCCTTCTCAGACCAGTGTCTTTGTCCCTTCTCCAGGAGGAAACCTTGGCCAGTGTTGGCTCTATCGTACACTGTCTCCCTTGGAAGGACAATATACTTGGGAAGGGATGTATTTAAAAAAAAAAAACTTGGACAATTTTTGGCAGTGATGTATTGCTGAGGGATGGTGAATAGGCCCACCCATAATGGCCTATCTAGTCCGTAGCAAACGACTATGATAAAGACGTTGCAAATTCGTTTATGGTTGAGGCTTGGCCAAAAAGCCTAGGAGAGGTGAATAGGCCCACCTGAATGGCCTATCTAGTCTATAGCAAATGACTATGTAAAGACATGCCAAATCCGTTATCAGTTGATCACTAGCTAAAAGTGATAAACACCGGAGAACCATGAAGCCAGGCGGCCTGGAGACAGGATGACATAAGAAGGTACACAGAAGGAGTAGAGTGCAGTTGGATGGTACATAGGACCACATGGAGATATGGATGGGACACATGCACCATTTGACAGGGTTTGGATGCAAGAAGGACGATGGAGAGGAATGAGTGGATGTATCAAGCGAGGGGTTGGTAGCCATGAGAGCACATGTACGTTGCACATTGGAAACATACCAGATCTGACACTTCGTCAAACATGACATGAGCATGAATCCTAGTCTATTATATGATTGTGCTTTTCTTTGATGATATATATTTACCTTTCATAAAAAAAGAAGAATGGTGACGGAGTTGCTGGCCCATTTGGCAAGAACCAACGATGGCTCCGTACAGCCAGCTGCCCGAAGGGTGTACATTATCAGAGTCAATAATGGAGCATAGAGGACCTGATTTCCTAGCACATCCTTGTGTCGGCAGTGTCAGCCTCTATTGGCCCAGTCTGTAACATGGCTGAGTCAACCACGAGTGTCTTTTCTTTTGTCATGTCGAACAGTGTGCCTGATAAGCACCCAAAGGTGGTCGCCCTTGTGCCATACTATTCAACGGGGTCAACTTGGATTCCCAGTTTTATGAAAACTGTTGGCTCTAATGGTTTTAAGCTCGTGGTTTACGAGTCATCAATGGTGCTCTCCCGCCACTCATCTTGACATAGTGGAGAAGAAAAGAATCTCCTCATGTGACGATGGGGCCCAATGAGCACCCGACATGTGATGATTAAACTTTTCCTTCTCTATTTAAGTCCCCTTGTAATGGGTTGCAAGGTAGACGGCGATCCCGATCTCCTTACATCCCTCTATTTTTATAAAGACTCATTTTGGTGTTCCTCTCTGTCTCTCAGTGCATCTTCTCTCGTTGTTCTTGGCCCTAGGTACCGACTCCATCCCGCGGCCTCGAACTGAGAAGCGATCCTATCTTTCTGGTATCAGATCTTGAAAGGAGTCTCGAGCTGTGCAAGGTGATGTGTTAGCTGTACTCTGCCCGCGAAGAAGGTGTCTGTGTGCGAAGTCTACTGACCGCCAATCGCACCCAAGGAGACAAAAGACGTAACCACCGTAAGATGCAAGAGGTGCAGTTGTAAGGATAAGTTGAGTCCCTGAGGTAACAACATTAGGAAGTAGTCACCGTCTTTGACGTCGGCAGCTAAAATAGGCACAGTCCCGTTCAGCTCAGCCTTTGTTCAAGAGCATCAAGTACAAGGATGGAAGATCCTACTACTCGGATGGTGAGCAACATGCTTTCTATGAATACATGAGAGACTTATACGAGGACCCTACAAATATCGAGGTCTGGAGTGACCAGGCTAGGATGAGGGAAGAGGTGCGGATTATAGGGACTATCCTTATGATCGCTTGTCTCCACAACAACCAGTCTGGGGTTGTTGTGCCCGCGAAGCGTCTTACTCATCTGACGACAGACAATCACAACCCTATTGTCCATCCCTGCACGCTTCAGTATCCGGATCAAGCGATGGTTCCCGACGCTCTAAATCCAACGACAGTCGCACCTCGTTCGATTAGGAAATGGATGATGGTACTAGCTCAGTGGTCAGCGATGCATCTGGTAAACTTTGCTCTAGATCCACTGACTGCTCTGGCTCTTGCCGAATTTTCCCTAAGACATCGTCATCCGAATGCGAGACTGCAATGACTGATGATTCAGAATCTTCATGGGAGACTGCCACGACCTACTCCTGTGAGGCAGCCTTGACAGCATGCCTACGCTGTCGATCGGTTGATGAGGAAGATCTACCAAGATGGGATGATGAACCGTCGAAAAATTCCCACTGTTCACCGACAATTAAAAGGATGTCCCATCCTTTTACGGAAGGTGGTGGAGAGAGTGGTAGGCTAGTGCCACTTCCGCCTTCATTGCATCTTCAGAGAGCTCCACCACAAAAATAGATTTTGCGTCCGTACCATAGGTGCCCGGAGAAGATGAACAACTCCGGCATAGGGCGACATCCGGAGAAAGGAAAGGTGACCAAGTAAAAGTGGGCCTGTGGGCCTTGTACTGTTCCAAAAGCCATCTCGGTACCTACAAATCCAATCGCGGCCCAGAGAGAAATCCCAAGCCCGACCCAAAGAAAGAGGAGGCCGAGTAGACGACCCTTCCATTGGTCTTCCGTGTAGTAGAGGAAACAGAAAGCGACCACATCAAATGCAGTGAAGATTGGTGTTGGAGTTGCTAGCCCATCAGGCAAGAACCAGCGACGGCTCCGTACAGCCAGCTGCCCGAAGGCTGTACATTATCAGAGTCAATAATGGAGCATGGAGGACCCGATTTCCTAGCGTATTTTTGGGTCAACAGTGTTAGCCTCTATTGGCCTAGTCTGTAACGTGGATGAGTCAGCCACGAGTGTCTTTTCTTTTATCGTGTCAAACAGTGTGCCTGATAAGCACCCAAAGGTGGCCGCCCATGTGCCATACTATTCAACAGGGTCCACTTGGATTCCAGGTTTTGTGAAATCCACGGGCACTCACGGTTTTGAGCTCGTGGTTTATGAGTCATCAATGGCGCTGTCCCACCACTCGTCTTGACTTAGTAGAGAAGAAAAGAATCTCCGTATGTGACGATACGGCCCAATGAGCACCCGGAATGTGATGATTGACCATTTCTTTCTCTATTTAAGTCCCCTTGTAATGGGTTGCAAGGTAGATGACGATCTTGATCTCCTTACTTCCCTTTGTTTTTATAAAGACTCATTTTGGTGTTCCTCTCTGTCTCTCAATGAATCTTCTCTCATTGTTCTTGGCCCTAGGTACCAGCTCCATTGTGCGGTCTCGAACTGAGAAGCGATCCTATCCTTCTGGTATATCCCATCCTTTTTTAGAAGGTGGTGGGTAGAGTGGTAGCCTAGTGCTTCTTCCGCCTTCATTGCGTCTTCAGAGAGCGCCACCCCAAAAATAGAATTTGCGTCCGTAGCATAGGTGCCAGGAGAAGATGAATAGCTCCGGCGTAGGTAGACGTCCGGAGAAAGGAAAGGTGACCAAGCAGAAGCGGGCCCATGGGCCTTGTACTGTTCCAAAAACCATCTCGGCACCTGCAAATCCAATCGTGACCCAGAGAGAAATCCCAAGCCTTTCCCAGAGAAAGAAGAGGTCGGGTTGACGACGCTTCCGTTGGTATTCCGTGCAGTAGAAAAAACGGAAAGCGACCGCGACAAATGCTGTGAAGATTGGTGATGGAGTTGCTGGCCAATCAAGCAATAACTAGCGACGACTCCGTAAGCCAGCTGTCCGAAGGCTGTACATTATCAAAGTCAATAATGGAGGGTGGAGGACCCGGTTTCCCAGCGCATCCTTGTGTCGGCAGTGTCAACCTTTATTGGCCCAGTCGGCAATGTGGCTGAGTCAACCACGATTATCTTTTCTTTTTTCGTGTCAAACAGTGTGCCTGATAAGCACCAAAAGGTGGCCACCCATGTGCCATACTATTCAACGGGGTCCTCTTAGATTCCCAGTTTTATGATAATCGCGGGTGCTAATGGGTTTGAGCACGTGGTTTACGAGTCATTAGTGGCACTGTCCTGCCACACGTCTTGACTTAGTGGAGAAGAAAATAATCTCCGCATGTGACGATGGGGCCCAATGAGCATCCGACATGTGATGATTAACCTTTTCCTTCTCTATTTAAGTCCCCTTGTAATGGGTTGCAAGACAGACGGCGATCCCGATCTCCTTACTTCCCTCTATTTTTATAAAGACTCATTTTGGTGTTCCTCTCTGTCTCTCAGTGCATCTTCTCTCATTGCTCTTGGCCCTAGTTACCGGCTCCATTTTGCGGCCTCGAACTGAGAAGTGATCCTATCCTTCTGGTATCAGAGCTTGAAAAGAGTCTCGAGCTGTGCAAGGCACTGTGTTAGCTGTACTCTGCCTGTGAAGAAGGTGTCTGTGTGTGAAGTCTACTGATTGTCGATCGCACCCAAGGAGATAAAAGACGTAACCTCTGTAAGATGCAAGAGGCATAGTTGAAGGGATAAGTTGAGTCCCTGAGGTAACGACATCAAGAAGTAGTCATTGCCTTTGACGTCGGTAGCGCAATAGGCACAATCCCATTCATCTCAGCCTTTGTTCAAGATCATCAAGTACAAGGATGGAAGGATCCTACTACTCAGAAGGTGAGCACCATGCTTTCTATGAATACACGAGAGACTTCTACATGGACCCAACTAATATCGAGGTCTGGAGCGACCCAGACAACGTTGAGGGAAGAGGTGCGGATTACAGTGACTATCCTTTTGATCGCATGTCTCCACAACAACCAGTCTGGGGTTGTTGTGCCCGCGAAGCGTCTTACTCATTTGACGTCAAACAATCACAACCCTATTGTCCATGCCAGCACGCTTCAGCATCCGAGTCAAGCGATGGCTCCCGATGCTCTGAGTCCAACGACAGTCGGACCTCGTCCGACTAGGAAACGGACGATGACATCGGTTCAGTGGCCAGCGATGCATTAGGTAAATTTTGCTCTGGCTCCACTGACTTCTCTGGCTCTTGTAGAATTTTCCCTGAGACATCGTCATCCGAATGGGAGACTGCAATGACTGATGAGTTAGAATCTTCATGGGAGACTGCCACGACCTTCTCCTATGAGGTAGCCTCGGCACCATGCCTAGGCTGTCGATTTGTTGACGAGGAAGATCTACCGAGATGGGATGACGAACTGCCAAAAAATTCCCACTGTTCACCGGCAATTAAAAGGATGTCCCATCCTTTTTCGGAAGGTGGTGGGGAGAGTGGTAGCCTAGTGCCATTTCCGCCTTCATTGCTTCTTGAGAGAAGTCCACCACAAAAATGGATTTTGCATCCGTACCATAGGCGCCCGGAGAAGATGAATAGCTCCAGCGTAGGGCGACGTCCAGAGAAAGGATAGGTCACCGAGCAGAAGCGGGCCCGTGGGCCTTGTACTGTTCCAAAAACCATCTCGGCACCTACAAAACCAATCGCGGCCCAGAGAGAATTCCCAAGCCAGGCCCAAAGAAAGAGGAGGTCGAGTAGACGACGCTTCCGTTGGTATTTCGTGCAGCACAGGAAATGGAAAGCAACAACATCAAACACCGTGAAGATTATTGTTGGAGTTGCTGGACCATCAGCCTAGAACCAGCGACGGTTCCATATAGACAACTGCTCAAAGGTTGTACTTTATCAGAGTCAATAATGGAGCGTCGAGGACTCGATTTCCCAGCACATCCTTGTGTCGGCAGTGTTGGACACTATTGGCCCTGTATGTAATGTAGCTGAGTCAGCATTGAGTGTCTTTTCTTTTGTCGTGTCAAAAAGTGTGCCTGATAAGCACACAAAGGTGGCCGCCCATGTGCCATACTATTCAACGGGGTCCACATGGATTCCTGGTTTTGTGAAAATCGTGGGCGCTCATGATTTTGAGCTGGTGGTTTATGAGTCATCAGTGGCGTTGTCCGACCACTCGTCTTGACTTAGTAGAGAAGAAAAGAATCTCCGCATGTGACGATGGGGTCCAATAAGCACCCAACATGTGATGATTAACCTTTTTCTTCTCTATTTAAGTCCCCTTATAATGGGTTGCAAGGTAGATGGCGATCTCGATCTCCTTACTTTCCTCTGTTTTTATAAAGACTCATTTTGGTGTTCCTCTATGTCTCTCAATGCATCTTCTCTCATTGTTCTTGGCCCTAGGTACTGGCTCCATCCTGTTGCCATGAACTAAGAAGTGATCCTATCCTTCTGGTATGTGCCATCCTTTTTCAGAAGGTGGTGGGTAGAGTGGTAGCCTAGTGCCTCTTCCACCTTCATTGCGTCTTCAGAGAGCGCCACCATAAAAATGGATTTTGCGTATGTACCATAGGCGCCCAGAGAAGATGAACAACACCGACGTAGGGCGACGTCCGAAGAAAGTGTTAGGGCAATCTCTTGCCGTAATATGGTTTTGATGGTGTGGCAAAGGGTTTAAGTTAGTTTGATATGTTGATTTGATATGTGCATTGAAGTCGTGCAGGACTTAGTAATTCACACATGGAGCCATGGCGAGTTTCACATCTTATGACTTGTGCCTTGAGTCGGTGAAGGATAGCTTTGCGGAAGCCGTGCGCTTGGAGCATCCGAGGGACCGCCGGACGAGGAGCTTGGAGTGAAGCCGGAAGAAGTAGACTTCGAGGCAAGAGACGCGAAGGAGAATTGCAGAGCCGTGCGCCTGATGCTGCCGAGGGACGTGGCCGCAAACGAAGAGAACTTCGAAGGCGAGGGACTCTGAGGGATGAGAGTGAGCGATTGTAACCCGGGAAGGGTAGCTCTTAGGTGAAACTTGGCCATTTGGCCAAGTGTCGGATGAGTTTTCCCGACACCAGTCGACAGCCATGTCACGGCAGTCGACTGCTTTGAGTCGATGGTTTCGATCGACTGGTCTAATGTGGATGAATCAAGTTGATCACCAATCGCGCATGGGCAAGATCGATGGTTTGATCACCGATCGCTAAGGGACGACATACGATCGACTGATGTCACTATGCACGGGCACAGAATGGAGTCGACCTCGTTGAGGACTCGACTGGTTGACATCAGTCGACTGATGGGTGCCATCAGTCGACTGATACCAGTACCGTTGGATAGTATCCAACGTGGAAAGCGGCCGTTATTGGGCAACGGCAAAGACCCGATCGATGGGTGCCATCGACCGCCCTGTGTCAACGGGAAGAAACCCTCTTCCTCTATAAAGAGGAAAGGGTTGGGGCTTTGGGGGGTTAATGCTTATGCTCCAAATTGCTCCCAAAGTGCTCTAAGTGTTCTTCCACTCTTCTTACTAGTTTTATTTCCATTCTATTGTAAGAAGAGAGATTGTAAAGAGGTTACCTCCACCTAGCTTTGTGCAAAGGAGAGATCTAGTGGATAGATTGCGGAGTGATTCACCATGGACGAATCGGACCGTGGATTAGCGGCATAGCCGTGAACCACGTTACATCTCGGTGTTTGTATTGTCTTTGTTTTATTTCTATTTGCTTGTCTTAGTTTATTGCTTCCGCTTGCGCTAACATTTTGTAGACGAGTGAATTACGACATCCAACGAACGAGGGCTATTCACCCCCCTCTAGCCGGCCATTCGATTCGACCCAACAAGTGGTATCAGAGCAAGGTTGTTTGTCGAGGACTAACCGCCGCAACAAACACTTCATCTAAAGATGGCCGGCTCAAACATCCACCCACCGAAGTTCGACGGCGAATTCTCTTGGTGGAAAAAGAGAATGGAGGTATTCTTCGAAACCGACTTTGAAATCCTTTTAATAATGGAAAACAGTTTCGAGTTGCCTAGGAACGAAAATGGAGAGCCATTGGAGAAATGTAGGTGGAGCAAGAGGCAAAGAGAAGAATACTTGGCAAACTCAAAGGCCAAGCACCACCTATACAATGTCCTCCCTCAACAAGAAGTAAATAGAATAGGGGAGTGCTCAAGTGCCAAAGAGATGTGGGAGAGATTGGTTGAACTTCATGAAGGCACTTCGGAAGCCAAGCTAGCGAGAAGAGATCTCCTCCGCTCCCAACTATCAAATATTAAGCTTGAAAAGGGAGAAAAGGTAACTTCCCTACATTATAGAATTAAAGAAATATTAATTGGGCTAACAAGTGTAGGTGAGAAGCTATCAAACCAGGATATGGTAATGAAGGCCATAGATGCCTTTCCCCGGTCCTCAAAATGGAGCTCCATGGTGGACTCATTTTACATCTCCAAGAACTTGGAAGTAAGTACCTTGGAGGAATTTTTCTCAACAATGGAGCTTCATGAGACAAGGCTTGAAGGTATACAAGAAGAGCCTAGAGTCCAAAATTCAAGGGGAGTAGCCTTGTTGGCAAATAAGGGGAAGAAGAAGATGGAAGTTCCCTCCTCCTCATCCGATGAAGCCTCTACCTCCTCCATGGATAGCACGGAAGAAGCCTACATGGTAAGGAAGGTAAGGCGTGTATTTAAGAATCTTAGATTTGATAAATCTCATGATAGGAATAGAAGACCAAGGGGGAAGGTCATATGCTATAATTGCCAAGGAGAGGGGCACATAAGGGACAATTGTCCCCTCCTAAACAAGAGCAAGGAAGAGAAGAAAAAGAAGGAAGAAAAGAAGAAGAAGAAGGGGAGCAAGAGAAAGGAGGAAGAGAAGAAGGCAAAAGGAAAAGGGAAGGCCATGGCACTCAAAGCCAAGACATGGGATGACGTTGCCCCATCCTCCTCATCCAAAGAAGAAGAGCATGTCTACTCCAACCTAGCTTTAATGGCTCTTCATGACTCGGATTGCTCCTCCTCCACCGAAAATGAAGAATCAAGCTCAAGTGGAGAGAGCTCAAATGAAGGGGGAGCTTCTACATCCTCATCATCCGAAGAAGAAGAAGAAGACATGGAAACTATGGTAACAAATGCTTCTCCTAAGAAAATAGTTTCCATAATCTCTAGTTTAACGAAGGACTTATTTGGCATGAAAAAGAAAAATAAGAGCATGCTAGATAAAATTAAGGATTTGGAAAATAAGCTAGAAAATGCATGCTTAAATGATAATGTTTCTTCTTGCCATGATGATGCATGCTCACATGAATATATGCCATTTAATGTTAGTGATGCATGTATGGATGAAAATAGGGCCTTAAGGGAAAAGGTAGATCATTTAAATAAAGCCCTAGAGAAATTCACTATTAGCTCCAACACATTAAATATGATCATAGGGAGCCAAAGAGCTAGCTTCAATAAAAAAGGCCTAGGCTACAAGGAAAAGAAAAATGAAAAGGCCTATAAATGCCTTATAGCTAGGGGACAAGATAAGAAGAAAGTAATAGCTAGGAAATGGATCCCTAAGGAATACTTAGTGAACCCAATAGGAAAGAACTTATTTTGGGTTCCAAAATCGATCCTTAAGGGTTAGGATAACCCTAGGGTAGTCAACCATATGGGCCTAACCTATATCATATTTTGGTTGACTTAGGATGACGGGACAACATTTTTTAGATAGTGTTGGGTGATGATAACGTACCCATAAATAGATAATAATACTTAAATCATGATGATTAATGTAATTGTTATGTATATTTGCAATCATGATTTATGTTTTTGAAATTTGGCACGTTATCATGAGAAATAGGTTTGAATCATGCTTTAGGTGATACTTTGCTTATTATAATCATATAATACCTAATGCATGACTATTATTTAATGAATATATGTATTTCATGATCATAATGTAGAATTCATTCATATATGCCTTTATGATCATGAGGATGATTAGGTTGATACTTAACCATGATAGAATTGCATGAATATATTGGTTAAGTATACACAAATACCCCCTAGGATGCATCTCACACTCACTATAGGCTAACTTGATTGAAAACTCAGCATGAGTGAGATGTTAGGATGATACAAATGTCCACTAATGCTTATGGTATTTAGATGGTCATTTAAAGTATCAAAATTGCAATAATAGACCAATCATGGGGAAGGCTTATGTTTAATGCATAGACATATTGCCCAAAGATCATGGTTGGATATTTCATATGTTTTCAAAACAATTTCTTACTTTAAAATACATGTATTCATGTTTTGAAACAATTGGATGCAAGACTAGGTGTTAAAATGGATACTCTTATGATCAAAAACCTAGTAGTTTTTAAAGCTTTTGGATTTTTGGCAAATACGTGGAAATATAATGATTTTTCATGAGAACATATTTTTCACTGATAGATATACTTAAAAGAAATGTGTTCCCCAAATTTCATGATTTTTTGAATTTTTTGGAATTTTTAATGTATTTCTGAAATTCGGTCTGAAAATCAGAAAATCCCGAAATTCATGTGCCGACGTCGTATATGAACGATCCGATCGTGAATATCGAATATCAGGACGAAGGTTGAATTCCGATTTTAATTCAACCTGTGGTATTTTCTTTCTATTAGACTTGATGCCATGTGCTCTTAACTTAGTGTTAATCTTTTTGATGGTGTCAAAGGGGGAGAAATAATTATGTTTAAGTTGATTATTTTAGGGGGAGAAACATATGATAGGGGGAGAAAATTTGCATAGAGAGTTTCATGGATTAAGTGGGAGTTGCATGTTGCTATATCATGTTTATCTTTACATGCTTTCTTACCTTAGAATTTATATCAAATGTTTTCACCTAACTTAAACGGATTGCCACACATCAAAAAGGGGGAGATTGTTAGGGTAATCTCTTGCCGTAATATGGTTTTGATGGTGTGGCAAAGGGTTTAAGTTAGTTTGATATGTTGATTTGATATGTGCGTTGAAGTCGTGCAGGACTTAGTAATTCGCACATGGAGCCATGGCGAGTTTCACATCTCATGACTCGTGCCTTGAGTCGGTGAAGGATAGCTTTGCGGAAGCCGTGCGCTTGGAGCATCCGAGGGACCGCCAGACGAGGAGCTTGGAGTGAAGCCGGAAGAAGTAGACTTCGAGGCAAGAGACGCGAAGGAGCATTGCAGAGCCGTGCGCCTGATGCTGCCGAGGGACGTGGCCGCGAACGAAGAGACCTTCGAAGGCGAGGGACTCTGAGGGATGAGAGTGAGCGATTGTAACCCGGGAAGGGTAGCTCTTAGGTGAAACTTGGCCATTTGGCCAAGTGTCGGATGAGTTTTGACCGCCATGTCGCCGATCAGTCGATGGTTTCGATCGACCGTCTAATGGTGAATCAGTTGATCACCAATCGCAGCATGGGCGTGGCGAGTGATGGCTTGATCGATCGGCAGCGGCGGGACGATATGATCGATGTCACTGTGCACGGGCACAGAATGGAGTCGACCTCGTTGAGGACTCGACTGGTTGACATCAGTCGACTGATGGGTGCCATCAGTCGACTGATGCCAGTACCGTTGGATAGTATCCAACGTGGAAAGCGGCCGTTATTGGGCAACGACTACAACACCAGTCGACTGATGGGTGCCATCAGTCGACTGCTCCTGTGTCAACGGGAAGAAACCCTCTTCCTCTATAAAGAGGAAAGGGTTGGGGCTTTGAGGGGTTAATGCTTATGCTCCAAATTGCTCCCAAAGTGCTCTAAGTGTTCTTCCACTCTTCTTACTAGTTTTATTTCCATTCTATTGTAAGAAGAGAGATTGTAAAGAGGTTACCTCCACCTAGCTTTGTGCAAAGGAGAGATCTAGTGGATAAATTGCGGAGTGATTCACCGTGGATGAATCGGACCGTGGATTAGCGGCGTAGCCGTGAACCACGTTACATCTCGGTGTTTGTATTGTCTTTGTTTTATTTCTATTTGCTTGTCTTAGTTTATTGCTTCCGCTTGCGCTAACGTTTTGTAGACGAGTGAATTACGACATCCAACGAACGAGGGCTATTCACCCCCCTCTAGCCGGCCATTCGATTCGACCCAACAGAAAGGAAAGGTGACCGATAAGAAGCGGACCCGTGGGCCTTGTACTATTCCAAAAGCCATTTCGGCACCTGCAAATCCAATCGCAACCCAGAGAGAAATCCCAAGCCCATCCCAAAGAAAGAGGAGGCCGAGTAGACGGTGCTTCCGTTGGTATTCCGTTCAGGCGAGAAAATGGAAAGCGACCGCAACAAACGCCGTGAAGATTGGTGATGGAGTTGCTGGTCCATCAGGCAACAACCAACGACAGCTCCGTATAGCTAGCTGCCCGAAGGGTGTACATTATCAGATTCAATAATGGAGCGTGGTGGACCCAATTTCCCAGCGCATCCTTTTGTTGGCAGTGTTGACCTCTATTGGGCCAGTCTGTAACGTGGCTGAGTTAGCCACGAGTGTCTTTTCTTTTGTCGTGTCAAACAGTGTTCCTCATAAGCACCCAAAGGTGGCCGCCCTTGTGTCATACTGTTCAATGAGGTCCACTTGGATTCTCAATTTAAAACCACAGGCACTCACGATTTTAAGCTTGTGGTTTACGAGTCATCAGTGGCACTGTCCCGCCACTCATCTTGACTTAGTGGAGAAGAAAAGAATCTCCGTATGTGACGATGGGACCCAATGAGCACCCTACATGTGATGATTAACCTTTTCCTTCTCTATTTAAGTCCCAATGTAATGGGGTGCAAGGCAGACGACGATCCTGATATACTTACTTCCCTCTGTTTTTATAAAGACTCATTTTGGAGTTCCTCTCTGTCTCTCAGTGCATCTTCTCTCGTTGTTCTTAGCCCTAGGTACCGGCTCCATCTTGCTGTCTCAAATTGAGAAGCGATCCTATCCTTTTTGTATTAGAGCTTGAAAGGAGTTTTGAGCTGTGCAAGGCACTGTGTTAGCTGTACTCTGCTCGCGAAGAAGGTGTCTATGTGCGAAGTCTACTGACTGCAGATCACACCCAAGGAGAAAAAAGACGTAACCTCCGTAAGATGCAAGAGGTGCATTTGTAGGGATAAGTTGAGTCCTAATCCATATCAGTAAGGCAATCAATGCTACTAAGAACACATTCAAGCCTAAATTTCTCCTCCTTGTTAGCAATACGTAGTTCAAGATCATCAAGTACAAGGATGGAAGGATCCTACTACTCGGATGGTGAGCAACATGCTTTCTATGAATACACGAGAGACTTTTATGAGGACCCAATGAATATCGAGGTCTGGAGTGACCTAGACTACGATGAGGGAAGAGGTGCAGATTATAGTGACTATCCTTATGATCGCTTGTCTCCACATCAACCAGTCTGGGGTTGTTGTGCCCGCGAAGTGTCTTACTCATCTGACGACAGACAATCACAACCCTATTGTCCATGCAAGCACGCTTCAGCATCCAGATCAAGCGATGGTTCACGGTGCACTGAATCCAACGACAGTCGCACCTCGTCCAACTGGGAAACGGACGATGGCACCATCTCAGTGGCCAACGATGCATCAGGTAAACTATGCTCAGGATCCACTGACTGCTCTGGCTCTAGCAAGATTTCCCCTGAGACATCGTCATCCGAATGGGAGACTGCAATGACTGATGAGTCAAAATCATCATGGGAGACAACCACGACCTGCTCCTGTGAGGCAACCTCGGTAGCATGCCTACGCTATCGATCGGTTGATGAGGAAGATCTATCGAGATGAGACGTCGAACTGTCAGAAAATTCCCACTGTTCATCGTCAATTAAAAGGATGTCCCATCATTTTTCGAAAGGTGGTGGGGAGAGTGGTATCCTAGTGCCAATTCCGCCTTCATTGCTTCTTCAGAGAGCGCCACCACAAAAATGGATTTTGTGTCCGTACCATAGGCGCCCGAAGAAGATGAGCAGCTCCAGCGTAGGGCGACGTCCAGAGAAAGGAAAGGTGACCGAGCAGAATCGGGCCCATGGGCCTTGTACTATTCCAAAATCCATCTCGACACTTGCAAAACCAATCGTAGCCCGGAGAGAATTCCCAAGACAGGCCCAAAGAAAGAGGAGGTCGAGTAGACGACGCTTCCGTTGGTATTCCGTGCAGCAGAGGAAATGGAAAGCGACTGCATCAAACACCGTGAAGATTATTATTGGAGTTGCTGGCCCATCAGCC
This sequence comes from Wurfbainia villosa, assembly GCA_025175895.1. Classification (NCBI taxonomy): domain Eukaryota; kingdom Viridiplantae; phylum Streptophyta; class Magnoliopsida; order Zingiberales; family Zingiberaceae; genus Wurfbainia; species Wurfbainia villosa. The sequence goes on along the minus strand of CM045989.1, from coordinate 118,983,643 downwards.
TAGAACCAGCAACGGCTCCATACATCCAGCTTCCCGAAGGCTGTACTTTATCAGAGTCAATAATGGAGCGTGGAGGACCCGATTTCCCAGTGCATCCTTGTGTCGGCAGTGTCGAACACTATTGGCCTAGTATGTAATGTTGCTGAGTCAGCATTGAGTGTCTTTTCTTTTGTCGTGTCAAACAGTGTGCCTGATAAGCATATAAAGGTGGCTGCCAATGTGCCATACTGTTCAACGGGGTCTACTTGGATTCATGGTTTTGTGAAAATCACGGGCGCTCAAGGTTTTGAGCTTGTGGTTTACGAGTCATTAGTGGCGCTGTCCGACCACTCGTCTTGACTTAGTGGAGAAGAAAAGAATCTCCACATGTGATGATGGGGCACAATAAGCACCCAACATGTGATGATTAACCTTTCTCTTCTCTATATAAGTATCCTTATAATGGGTTGCAAGGTAGACGACAATCTCGATCTCCTTACTTCCCTCTGTTTTTATAAAGACTCATTTTGGTGTTCCTCTATGTCTCTCAACGCATCTTCTCTCGATGTTCTTGGCCCTAGGTACTGGCTCCATCGTGTTGTCATGAACTGAGAAGTGATCCTATCCTTCTACTATGTGCCATCCTTTTTTGGAAGGTGGTGGGTAGAGTGGTAGCCTAGTGCCTCTTCTGCCTTCATTGCGTCTTCAAAGAGCGCCACTGCAAAAATGGATTTTGCGTCCGTACCATAGGCGCCCGGAGAAGATGAACAACACCGGCGTAGGGCGATGTCCGGAGAAAGGAAAGGTGACCGAGCAGAAGCGAACCCGTAGGCCTTGTACTGTTCCAAAAGCCATTTCGGCACCTGCAAATCCATTCGCGACCTAGAGAGAAATCCCAAGCCCAGCCCAAAGAAAGAGGAGGCCGAGTAGACAGCGCTTCCGTTGGTATTTCGTGCAGCAGTGGAAACGGAAAGCGACCGCAACAAATGCCGTGAAGATTGGTGATGGAGTTGCTGGCCCATCAGGCAAGAACCAATGACAACTCCGTACAGCCAGCTGCCCGAAGGGTGTACATTATCAGAGTCAATAATGGAGCATGGTGGACCCGATTTCCCAACGCATCCTTGTGTCGGCAGTGTCATCCTCTATTGGGAAGTCTGTAACGTGGCTGAGTCAGCCACGAGTGTCTTTTCTTTTGTCGTGTCGAACAGTGTGCCTGATAAGCACCCAAAGGTGGCCGCCCTTGTGCCATACTATTCAATGGGGTCCACTTGGATTCCCAATTTTTTGAAAACCACAGGCACTCATGGTTTTAAGCTCGTGGTTTACGAGTCATCAGTGGCGCTGTCCCGCCACTCGTCTTGACTTAGTGGAGAAGAAAAGAATCTTCGCATATGACGAGGGGGCCCAATGAGCACCCGACTTGGTGTTCCTCTCTGTCTCTCAGTGCATCTTCTCTCGTTGTTCTTGGCCCTATGTACCGGCTCCATCCTGTTGCCTCAAATTGAGAAGCGATCCTATCCTTTTTGTATTAGAGCTTGAAAGGAGTCTCGAGCTGTGCAAGGCGTTGTGTTAGCTATACTCTGCTCGTGAAGAAGGTGTCTGTTTGCGAAGTCTACTGACTGCCGATCGCACCCAAGGCGACAAAAGACGTAACCTCCATAAGATGCAAGAGGTGCATTTGTAGGGATAAGTTGAGTACCTGAGGTAACGACATCAGGAAGTAGTCACCGCCTTTGACATCGACAGCCGCAATAGGCAAAGTCCCGTTCAGCTCATCCTTTGTTCAAGATCATCAAGTACAAGGATGAAAGGATCCTACTACTCGGATGGTGAGCAACATGCTTTCTATGAATACACGAGAGACTTCTATGTGGACCCAACGAATATCGAGGTCTGGAGTGACCCAGACTACGATGAAGGAAGAGGTGCGAAATACAGCGACTATCCTTATGAACGCTTGTCTCCACAACAACCAGTCTGGGGTTGTTGTGCCCGCCAAGCATCTTACTCATCTGACGACAGACAATCATAACCCTATTATCCATGCTAGCACGCTTCAGCATCCAGATCAGGCGATCGTTCACGGTGCTCTGAATCCAACGATAGTCGTACTTCGTTCGACTAGGAAACGAACGATGGCACCAGCTCAGTGGACAACGATGCATCAGGTAAACTTTGCTCTGGATCCACTGACTGCTCTGGCTCTTTCAAGATTTCCCTTGAGATATCGTCATCCGAATGGGAGACTGCAATGACTGATGAGTCAAAATCATCATGGGAGACAACCATGACCTACTCCCGTGAGGCAGCCTCGGCATCATGCCTACACTATCGATCGGTTGACGAGTAAGATCTATCGAGATGAGACGACGAACTATCGGAAAATTCCCACTGTTCATCGGCAATTAAAAGGATGCCCCATCCTTTTTTGGAAGGTGGTGGGGAGAGTGGTAGCCTAGTGTCACTTCCGCCTTCATTATGTCTTCAGAGAGCACCACCGCAAAAATGGATTTTGTGTCAGTACCATAGGTGCCCGAAGATGAAGAATAGCTTCGGCGTAGGGCGATGTTCGGAGAAAAGAAAGGTGGCGGAGCCGAAGCAAGCCCGTGGGCCTTTACTGTTCTAAAAGCCATCTAGGCACCTACAAATCCAATCGTAGCCCAGAGAGAAATACCAATCTCGGCCCAAAGAAAGAGGTGGTCTAGTAGATTGCGCTTCCGTTGGTATTCCGTGCCGCAGAGGAAACGAAAAGCGACCGCATCAAACGCCATGAAGATTGGTGTTGGAGTTGCTGGCCCATCTGGAAAGTGTAGGAATTGCTTCGGAGGCTCATTGGCTCCCATGTCCCCGGATTAAAATTTTCACTAATGAAAAAACTAATCCGGATGGGATGAGTTTCCTAAGCACAACCAATTCATCGTCGTGCTAACAACTTGAGTGATCGCTCGAACAAACTAGTTGTTCAAGCAACCCAACTCTTCTAGTTGGTTAGTCGCGGAAGAGACGACGGACGGATCCCCGGTTTTTATGTTTGTCTTCGGGGTCCATGATTATACAAATACATACAAATGCAAATTAGTATAATCAACACATACTAACATAAAGATAAGAACATGCAAAGATCAATAAAAGTTGTAAAACTTTTATACCTCTCGATCTTCTATCGTATGTCCTATCCTCCTCGTGGACGTCGTGTGGGCGAAGATCCTCCACGAGTAGAAGCCTCCTAGATCACGTTCTTCCTTTCCTTACTCTATCCGAACAAAGAGAAGAACCAAACAAAAACTCCTTCTCCTTATCTAGAACCAGCCACCAAGCCAAGGAGCTTGATATAACCGCCGGCCAAGGAGTAGCTTCTTGAGCGCCGGCCAACCTTGAAGCAAAGTTGCCGCCGGCCACCAAAAGAGAAAAGAAGAGGGCGCCGGCCAAGAGCTCCAAGGATAAAACCTAGCCCTTGTTTCCACCGGCCAAGGAGATGAGGAAGAAGGGAAGAGCGCCGGCAAAGGGTTGAGAGGAGGAAGAGGGGCGCCGGCCAAAACCCTAGGAAGAAGAAAGCCTTGCCTCCCACTTCTAGCTGCCCAATCTTCTCCAAAAACTCTAGCCGCCCAAAACCCTAATTCCCTTAGGGTTTCTTGCCGCCCAAGATTAGGTAGACAAAACCCTAATCTCTCAAAAAAAAAAACTTCTCTTGCCGCCCACTTAAGTCTCCCTTTTATAGAGTTAGGCTTAAGCCTTGATTTAATCTCAACCGTTGGTTCTAGGGTTTCATCTCAACCGTCGGATCTAGGGTTTTATCCCAACTGTCAGATCTAGGGTTTAATCCCAACTGTCGGATCTAGGGTTTCATCCCAACCGTCGAATCTAGGGTTTAATCCCAACCGTTGGTTTTAGAGATTTAATATCAACCATCGGTTCTAGGGATTTAATCTCAACCATCGGTTCTAGAGATTTAATCTCCACGTCGGATCTAGAGATTTAATCTCAACCGTCGGTTCTAGAGTTTTGTTTTCCATCCTTGGATCTAGATTTCATGAGGATTATATTAGGCTACGATAGGGACCATGAGGAGGAGTTGGATCTTGGCCACCCGATGGATCGGAACCACACAAATTTGATCCATCAATGATGTTCCATTCCACTAGAGGATCATCATTGAATTACCTCACCAACCCCCATAAATTAATATGGGCTCCACATATTATTTGTACATCCATCTCCCCGTATTTAAGATATCGAATGTCCGTTAATTAATTGATTTACTGACCATCAATCAATTAACATCTAACTCCTCGAGTAGTACCACTCAACCTTATCATCATGTTGACTAAGTCAACCAGCTGGGTTTACATGATGAACCTTATGAGCTCCTCAAGGGGACATCATCAACCTAATATATAGGACATGGTTTCCTCCTATAATCAACAGCACACCATGTAAATAATATCATTTCCCAACTTACCGGGCATATTGATTTAATCCATCTAAATCTCACCCTTTGGTAATGTTGGGATGTATACTGAAAGCCTTGCTCTTTTGTATGAACATCTTTATTTTGAAATAAGAATCACATGATCATTGTTTGCATATTTTTATAGTTATGCAAAATTGTCTAATATTTTACATTGTAGATAACATGGTGCTTGGTGTGGCACAGAAGATCATGTTATCAGTCCCTTGTAGAGTATAAGTAGAGGCTCACAACCAAGATGGTTTTGGACAAACCATTGGCATGGTTGTAGTGTAGCTTGGTATTGTTTTGTCTTGAACATAGAGTTACACTAGTACACTTAGGTGTATTGAGCAGGACTGACATAGAGGTGATTTAATTTATTGCTGACTACATAATTGAATCAGACCTCGGATATTATGTTGTACATGCTTTTAATCCCGATATAATAACGGGCACATGTACTTAGTATTTATTTCTTTGATTTACCAATGGGTGAGATTTAGATGGATTAAATCAATATGCCCGGTAAGTTGGGAAATGATATTATTTACATGGCGTGTCGTTGATTATAGGAGGAAACCGTGTCCTATATATTAGGTTGATGATGTCCCCTTGAGGAGCTCATAAGGTTCATCATGTAAACCCTGCAGGTTGACTTAGTCAACATGATGATAAGGTTGAGTGGTACTACTCGAGGAGTTAGATGTTAATTAATTGATGGTCAGTAAATCAATTAATTGACGGACATTCGATATCTTAAACACGGGGAGATGGATGTACAAATAATATATGGAGCCCATATTAATTTATGGGGGTTGGTGAGGTAGTTCAATGATGATCCTCCAGTGGAATGGAACATCATTGATGGATCAAGTTTGTGTAGTTCCGATCCATCGGGTGGCCAAAACTCAACTCCTCTTCATGGTCCCTATCGTAGCCTAATATATACCTCATGAAGTCTAGATCAAATGATGGAAAACAAATCTCTAGATCCGACGGTTGGGATTAAATCCCTAGAACCGACGGTGGAGATTAAATCTCTAGATCCGACGATTGGGATTAAAACCCTAGAACCGACGGTGGAGATTAAATCTCTAGATCCGACGATTGGGATTAAAACCCTAGAACCGACGGTTGAGATTAAATCTCTAGATCCGACAGTTGAGATTAAAACCCTAGAACCGACGGTGGAGATTAAACCATGGCCTAAACCTAACTCTATATATATAGGCTTATGGTGGGCGGCAAAAATAAGATGATGGATGATGGAAATTAGGGTTTAGCCTCTCATTGCTTGGGCGACAAGAAACCCTAAGGAGGAAACCCTAATTGGATTAGGGTTTGGCTCTTTGGTTGGGCGGCAAGGTTTGGAAGGGAGAGTTGGCGGCAACTTGTGGAGGATCTCTTCTTCTTCCAAGATGGTGGCCGGCTCCTAGATCTCTTCCCTCCACCTTGGTTGGGCGGCAAGTAAGCCTAAGGAGGAAACCCTAACTAGGGTTTGGCTCCTATGGTTGGGCGGCTAGGGTTTGCAAGAAGGTGGGCGACATCTATAAGAGAGGAGCTCTTCTTCTTCCTAGGGTGTGGCCGGCTCCTTCCTCTATTCCCTCCACCTTGGTCGGAGCCCAACATATTCCCTTTCACCTCTTTACTCCATCTTGCCCGGCGACACTAGAAGCTAGGGTTTGTCCCTATTTTGGTTCCTTGGTGGTTTCCATTTTGTTCTCTCTATTCTTGGGGCCGGCGGCATCAATCCTTTGTGGATTGGTGGTTGGCTCAAGCAAGAAGGGAAAGAGAGTTCTTCTTTCTTTGGATTGAAGAAGATCTAGGAAGCTTCAACTTGTGGAGGATCTTCGCCCACACGAAGTCTACAAGGAGGTTAGGACATACGATAGAAGATCAAGAGGTATAAAAGTTTTACAACTTTTATTATTGTTCTTTGCATGTTCTTATTGATATGCTAGCTTATGTTCTTTATGTTAGTATGTATTGATTATACTAGTTTACATTTGTATGTATTTGTATAATCATGGACCCCGAAGATAAACACAAAAACCGGCAATCCGTCCGTCGTCTCTTTCGCGGTTAACCGACTAGAAGAGCTTGGTTGCTTGAACAACTAGTTTGTTCAAGCGATCACTCAAGTCGTTAGCACGACGACGAATTGGTTGTGCTTAGGAAACTCATCCCATCCGGATTAGTTTTCATTAGTGAAAATTTTAATCCGGTGACATGGGAGCCGATGAGCCTTCCGAGGAATAGCACGATTCTAACAGGTAAATCAAAGAAATAAATACTAAGTACATGTGCCCGTTATTATATCGGGATTAAGAGCATGTACAACATAATATCCGATGTTCGATTCAATTATGTAGTCAGCAATTAATTGAATCACCTCTATGTTGGTCCTGCTCAATACACCTAAGTGTACTAGTGTAACTCTATGTCCAAGACAAAACAATACCAAGCTACACTACAACCATGCCAATGGTTTGTCCAAAACCATCTTGGTTGTGAGCCTCTACTTATATTCTACAAGGGACTGATAACATGATCTTCTGTGTCACACCAAGCACCATGTTATCTACAATGTAAAATATTAGACAATATGCACACATATAAAGTGCAACCAATGATCATGTGATTCTTATTTCAAAATAAAAATGTTCATACAAAAAGAGCTAGGCTTTCAGTATACATTCCAATAATCTCCCACTTATACTAAAAGACTATGCTGTCATCACACTGCCATACATCTGATCCCCATGTCCTCCACATGCCTATCAAACGCTTTCATTGGAAGGGACTTAGTGAATGGATCCGCCAGGTTATCCTCTGATGCAATCTTGGCGACAGCTACTTCTCCTCGCTTTACGATCTCTCATATCAGGTGGTACTTGCGCTCTATGTGTTTACTCGCCTTATGGGCTCGTGGTTCCTTCGAGTTTGCAACTGCACCACTGTTATCACAATAAATTGTGATAGTTCTGGGCAAACCAGGAATCACATCCAAGTCCATCAAGAAGTTCCTGAGCCATACAACTTCCTTGTCTGCCTCAGAGGCTGCCACATACTCATCATCCATGGTAGAGTCCGCCAGCATTTCTGCTTGACACTCCTCCATACTATGGCTCCACCTCCAAAAGTAAACACAAACCCCAAGGTAGACTTATTGTTATCCCTATCTGATTGGAAATCAGAATCCGTGTAACCCATAGGGACTAATTGATCTGCCCGATAAACCAACATATAATCCCTAGTCCTTCTCAGGTACTTCAATATATGCTTTACCGTAGTCCAATGTCCCTGTCCAGGATTACTCTAATATCTGCTAACCATACCCACGACAAAGTAGATATCTGGTCTCGTACATAGCATAGCATACATGAGGCTTCCTACTGCCGAAGCATAAGGAACCGCCTTCATCTCCTCTATCTCCTTTGATGTTTTAGGACACATCTCTTTAGATAAAGGAACTCCATGCCAGAAAGGTAGAAAACCCTTCTTGGAGTTCTGCATGCTAAAACGAGCTAGGACCGTGTCTATGTATGAAGCTTGAGATAAGCACAACATTCTTTTCTTGCGATCCCTTATAACTTTGATCCCAAGGATGTGTCCCACTTCTCCCAAGTCCTTCATGTCAAACTGTTTAGACAACCATACCCTTACGTCTGATAACACTTTGATATTATTGCCAACTAACAAAATGTCATCTATGTATAGTACAAGAAATACCACTACGTTTCCGTCAAATCTTTTGTATACACATGGCTCATCCGGACTTTGAATAAATCCTTATGACTGGATTACCTCATCAAAATGGATGTTCCAAGATCTGGAAGCTTGCTTCAATCCATAAATGGACCGATTAAGCTTACACACTAGATGCTCTTTGCCTTTAGCAATGAATCCCTCTGGTTGCCGCATATAGATGTTCTCCTCAAGACTTCCATTAAGGAAAGCTGTCTTGACATCCATCTGCCAAATCTCATAATCCATATGAGTAGCTATAGATAAGAGAATCCGGATATACTTAAGCATAGCTACTGGCGAAAAAGTCTCCTCATAATCGATACCCTTTTTCTGAGTATACCCTTTCGCAACAAGCCTAGCTTTGAAGGTCTCAACCTTCCCGTCTACTCCTCTCTTTCTCTTGTAGATCCACTTGCATCCAATGGCTTTCACACCATCGGGTGGTTCTACTAGCTCCCATACATGATTAGAATCCATAGATTCTATCTCTGAATTCATCACTCTTTGCCAAGATACCGCATCTCTATCTTGGAGTGTCTTGTCATATGTCCAGGGATTAAGTTCATGTTCGCCAGGGACCAAATCAGAAGATTCTCCCAAGAACATGAATCTCTCGAGTTGTCTAACAACCCTCCCACTATGACGAGGTACCTCCTGTGTATGCTCTATGACACGCGGTGCAGTGAATTGTGGTATCTCCTCTTGTACCGGTGGTACTGAAGTTGGGACTTCCCCTGTCAACTCCTCAAGAACAATCCTACTCGTGGGCTTGTGGTTCTTCACATAGTCCTCCTGTAGAAATCTGGCATTCGTACTCACGATCACCTTCTGATCTCTAGGACTATAGAACAAATCACCCTTCATTCCCTTAGGGTAGCCAACAAACAAGCGTACTTCTGTACGAGATTCCAACTTACCAGCATCTCCCTTCAGCATATGTGCTGGACTACCCCAAATCCGAATATGTCTTAGACTAGGCTTTCACCCAGTCCACAATTCTGTGGGAGTAGAGGGTACTGACTTAGATGGAACCAAGTTCAGAATGTGTCTTCTTTGCTTCGAGCAAACCCCCAGAACGAATCAGGTAACTCAGAATAACTCATCATCGATCTGACCATCTCCATAAGAGTCCTATTCCTTCGCTCCGCCACACCATTCTGCTGGGGTGTGCCAGGTGCGGACAATTGGGATTGAATCCCAGCCTCTGATAAGTAACTCCTAAACTCTCCCAAGAGGTACTCGCCACCACGATCAGATCGTAATGTCTTGATACTTTTACCTTGACGGTTCTCCACATCAGCCTTGAATTCTTTGAACCTGTCAAAGCATTCAGACTTGTGGCGCATCAAGTAAATGTATCCATATCTTGAATAATCATCTATAAAAGAGACGAAATATTCAAAACCACCTTTAGCCTGGATAGACATAGGACCGCACAAATCAGAATGAACCAATTCTAACACATCTTTGGCTCTATACCCCTTGGCCTTGAAAGGCCTCTTGGTCATTTTACCTTCCAAGCAAGATTCGCAGGTTGGGAGATCCTCCACCACTAATGAACCCAAAGGTCCATCAGCTATCAACCTTTGAATTCTACTCAGGTTAATATGACCAAGCCATATGTCTGGTTCATTTTCGAAGGTTCTTTTCTCTTATTAGACTTAGAAGATGAGTTATTTACTTCTATATGCATCGTGGGAGTTTCCGGTTCAAGAGTGTACAAATTGCCAATCAATGTACCAGAACAGATAATCTCCCTATTCCTTTTTATAACCACTTTGTCATTAAAAGAAACAGAATATCCATCCATAAACAATTTAGAAATTGAAATTAGATTCTTTCTAAAAGTAGGTACATAAAGACAATTTCTCAAAACCAAAACTTTATTCCTATCAAAAGATAAATGAACGTCTCCCACTGCAATAGTCGCCACCTTTGAAACATTGCCCATGAAGACGGTAATCTCTCCCTCAGCTAGTCGTCGGGTTTCCTGGAACCCCTGCAAAGTATTGCAGACATGATCAGTGGCTCCTGTATCTACACACCAGACACTGGTAGATAACACCGCTAAACATGTTTCAACAACTAAACAAGAAGATATACCTTTGTTCTTTCGGCGAGGACATTCCTCCTTCCAATGTCCAGTCTGCTTGCAAGTGAAGCACTTGCCTTTTGGCTTCTTCACTCCTGCCTGAGGTCCTACTGCCACTTTCTTTGCTTCACCTTGCTTCTTCTTCATCTTACCTTTCGGTTTAGAAGAAGAAACCTTCTGAGCCACCATGGCTTGAGCGCTTTGACGAAAAATCCCCTCTGCCGCCTGGAGTTCTGTCAGAAGCTCCACTAACGAATACAACCTCTTGTTCATGTTGTAGTTGAGGTGGAACTGCTCAAAACTCCTAGGAAGAGACTGGAGAATGATATCGACCTGGGTTTTCCCATCGATCTCAGCTCCGAGGACTTCCATCTCATTAAGATGAGCCATCATCTTGAGAACATGATCCCTGACGGGTTTTCCCTCGATCATGGTGGTCGTCATCAAGTTTCTCATAGCCTCCTGTCTAGCCGCCCTACTCTGATGTCCGAAAAGTTCCTTGAGATTGAACATCATGTCATAAGCTGTGGCCATGGCCAGATGCTAATGTTGCAGCACATTTGACATAGATGCCAAAATGTAACACCGCGCCATCTCATCTGCCTTGATCCATTTCTTATAACTTTCTTTCTCCTTTTCATCAGAGTCATCGGTGGGCTTAGGAGGACAGACCTCGAAGAGTACAAATTTGTACTCCTCTGCAGTTAAGACAATATCCAAATTTCTTTTCCAATCAATATAATTTGTTCCAGTAAGTGGGTTGAAAGTCATTTGAAAAACCTAAGAATCACAATGATCAAAATATTAGATTTCAAATATCATTGATTCCTCAAACAATAAAATTTCGAAATAAAAAAACACCTCAAAACACCGAGAATATCGCATGCCACGATAGTGTGGACGTATACGAATTCTACATTTGTAAGAGGAGGTTTTACCCATTAATTTTATTATCTTGTCAACCTTACTTTTTGACAAATAAAATTAATAGTTGGTTCCTCTTTGGCCCTACAAATAAAAGCAATGACTCCGAAGGGGAGGATACTTTTTATTTGCATCTAAATGTGCACCATTACACGATACTAAGGTAATTATCTCGGATTATGTGCCTTACTGATGTGGAAGTACACACGCTCCTAAATAATTTTCTATAACTATTATTTAACCTAGTGATCCGCAAACAAACCTATCCGATGGGGAGGAAGGCACTCAGAGCCGACGCGCAAGTTTGTTGCATCACACGTCAAATTGTAATGGAGGCCGCGGGAATTAATTAAAATGTCCCTCTCCCACTTAGTAAATTGACAATGAGGAATTTTCAAGCACACACAATATTCATATAAAACAAATCAGCAATAAATATGGAAAAAACAGAATTTTCCCAACTATTATGGCATTGTTCTCCAATATGCGTCCCGTCGTGTCGCCACCTCGTCCGGTCCACCTTTTCCCATGCGCAAGTCACCAAAGAGATCCGAGCCAAGATAAACTATTTTAATTTACATCCATCGATCCTATACTCCATGAAGGAGTGTACAAATAATCTAGATCGAAAGTAAACTAAAATGAGTGGCTAAACAATGCCGTATTTAATTACAAAAATTAAATACTAATCTAGCCTCGTCAACCCCGAGGATTCAAATAATATACATACAATCACACACAAACAATCACATACACACATATAGCCATAATAGTAGGATCTTATGCATGCAACCAAAAAGTTAGCCTACGCACATCATACTATTATCCGGCATACTCAATATATGATATGTGCATGAAAGTAACCGAATCCAAAACACACAAAACCGGAAACGTGGCTCTGATACTAATTTTGTAGGAATTGCTACGGAGGCTCATTGGCTCCCATGTCCCCGGATTAAAATTTTCACTAATGAAAAAATTAATCCGGATGGGAAGAGTTTCCTAAGCACAACCAATTCGTCGTCGTGCTAACAACTTGAGTGATCGCTTGAACAAACTAGTTGTTCAAGCTGTTGGGTTTCCGGTACCGCGGCGAGTGTGTGTTCGTACATGTTTCGTAAACATGTGCACAGCGGAAGAAATAAAAATAATAAATCTACATTTATTACAACACACGCATGCATAGTACAACATGTGTAGACATAACCATAAATTTAAATTTTGCAATAAAGGAAATTTAACTACGTATACCTTTCGTATCACGTGTAGCGGGAACGACATCAACCGGAATGATCCTCGCTAGAATCGTCTCTATCAGTATCCACGCCGAGTATCCTTAGGATGACTTCGCTAAGACACGAGTTTCGTCTTCATACGAGTTACTAGCCTCGTGTTGAAGACGACGTGATCGAGAGATGATCACGATCCGAATCCAAATTCGGATCCAAAGATGAGTCCTCAAAACTCGCTTCTCCGGAGAGGTATTCGTCAACCGTTTGACGAATCCTTCGTCCTCCACCTCAGAGGATTACCAGAGATTGAATCCCCGGTAAGTTAGGCACTGTCGGAGCTCTAACCGTCGTCCAAACGATGCTCCGACGAGAGGAAAACAAGCTGTCCAGAAAACTGGACAGCTTTGGTGGAGGAGTAGGCGCCGGCAAACCAAGGGAAGCCAATGTTAGGGCAATCTCTTGCCGTGATATGGTTTTGATGGTGTGGCAAAGGGTTTAAGTTAGTTTGATATGTTGATATGATATGTGCGTTGAAGTCGTGCAGGACTTAGTAATTCGCACATGGAGCCGTGGCGAGTTTCACATCTCATGACTCGTGCCTTGAGTCGGTGAAGGATAGCTTTGCGGAAGCCATGCGCTTGGAGCATCCGAGGGACCGCCGGACGAGAAGCTTGGAGTGAAGCCGGAGGAAGTAGACTTCGAGGCAAAAGACGCGAAGGAGCATTGCAGAGCCGTGCACCTGATGCTGCCGAGGGACGTGGCCGAGAACGAAGAGAACTTCGAAGGCGAAGGACTCCGAGAAATGAGAGTGAGCGATTGTAACCCGGGGAAGGGTAGCTCTTAGGTAGAACTTGGCCATTTGGCCAAGTGTCGGATGGGTTTTCCCGACACTACCGATCAGCCATGTCATGGCCGATCGCTCGAGTCGAGTGAGTTCGATCGTATACGAATGATCGGATTGTGGCTAGCGATGCCATACATGGGCGGCCGATCAAGAAGATTATCCCCGATCAAGGCGCAAGGCGAATGATCGATAGATAAGGGTTCGCCATAATCGCTCGTAGCCGATCGGGCCGACTACGAGGCGATGAGTCGACTGATGAGGTCCATCAGTCGACTGCCAAGAGTTCCGTTGGACTACAACGGTCGGGATCCGACGTGTTCGGAGGCCGTTGTAGTGACGGCAGTCGACTGCCAAGGGCGGCAGTCGACTGATGGCGGCAAACGGGAAGAAGTTAGCCCTCTCTATAAAAAGAGAGGGTGTAAGCCTTTGAGAGGCTAATGCTCATACTCCAAACAATCTTCCTAGTGCCCCACAAGCTCTAAACTCTTCTTACTTGTCTTTACTTCAATCCTATTGTAAGAAGAGTGATCTTGGTTGTAAAGGTTACCTCCACCTAGCTTTGTGCAAAGGAGAGACCGATAGTGATTGGTTTTTGCGGAGTGATTCACCGTGGACGAATCGGACCGTGGATTAGCGGCGTAGCCGTGAACCACGTTATATCTCGGTGTTTGTATTGCTTGTTTATATTTTGCTTGTCTTTACTTATAGTTGTATATTCCGCTTGTGCTAACGTTTTGTAGACGAGCAATTTACGACGTCCAACGTACGAGGGCTATTCACCCCCCTCTAGCCGGCCATATCGATCCCCTACAAGTGGTATCAGAGCCGAGGTTGCTTGTCACCGGACTAACCGCCGCAACAAGCCCTACATCAAAATGGCCGGCTCCAACATCCATCCTCCGAAGTTTGAAGGAGAATTCGCTTGGTGGAAGAAGCGAATGGAGGTATTTTTCGAAACGGATTTTGATATAATGATTACAATGGAATCCGGTTTCGTTTTGCCTAGGGATGAAGAAGGGAAGCCAATAGAGAAATCTAGGTGGACCAAGAGGCAAAGAGAGGAGTACCTTGCAAACTCCAAAGCCAAGCACCATCTCTACAATGTGCTCCCTCAACAAGAGATCAACCGAATAGGAGAATGCCTAAGCGCCAAGGAGATGTGGGAGAAGCTAATTGAGCTTCATGAAGGCACATCCGAGGCAAAGCTAGCAAGGAGAGATCTCCTCCGCTCCCAACTATCCAACATCAAATTAGAAAATGGAGAAAAGGTAATTTCTTTGCATTCTAGATTCAAAGAAATTTTAAATGGACTAACAAGTGTAGGTGAGAAGCTATCAAACCGGGATATGGTAATGAAGGCCATAGATGCCTTTCCCCGGTCCTCAAAGTGGAGCTCCATGGTGGACTCATTCTATATCTCAAAGAATTTAGAAGTGAGCACCTTGGAGGAGTTCTTCTCAACAATGGAACTCCAAGAAACTAGGCTTGAGGGAATACAAGAGGAGCCTAAAATTCAACCCTCAAGAGGAGTAGCACTATTGGCAAGTAAGGGGAAGAAGAAGATGGAAATCACCTCCTCCTCTGATGACGAAGCATCTTCCTCCTCCTCCATGGATAGCACCGAAGAAGCCTACATGGTAAGGAGGGTAAGACGTGCATTTAAGAATTTTAGATTTGATAAATCTAATGATAGGATGAGAAGACCAAGGGGGAAGGTCATATGCTATAATTGCCAAGGAGAAGGGCACATAAGGGACAATTGTCCTCTCCTAAACAAGAGCAAGGAAGAAAGGAAAAAGAAAGAAGAAAAGAAGAAGAAAAAGGGGAGCAAGAAAAAGAAGGAAGAGGAGAAGAAAACAAAGGAGAAGGGAAAGGCTAAGGCTCTCAAGGCAAGGACTTGGGATGACCCATCCTCATCCTCCTCATCATCATCGGATGAGGAGAATGACTTTGTCACCAATTTGGCCTTGATGGCCTTTGATGACTTGGATTGCTCTTCATCCGAAAATGAAGAATCAAGCTCAAATGGGGAGAGCTCAAATGAAGGGGGAGCTTCCACATCCTCCTCATCCGAAGAAGAGGACATGGAAACTATGGTAACAAATCTAACCCTAAGAAAATAGTTTCCATGGTTTCTAGCTTAACTAAGGACTTATTTAGAGCAAAGAAGAAAAATAAATGCATGCTTGAACAAATTAAGGACCTAGAACAAAAATTAGAAAAAGCATGCTTAAATGAAAATGATAATATTTCTTCTAGCTTAAATGATGATGCATGCTCACATGATTATATGCTTTTAAATGTTAATGATGCATGCATAGAGGAAAATAGGGCATTAAGGGAAAAGGTAGATTACTTAACCAAAGCCCTAGAGAAATTCACTATTGGCTCCAACACATTGAACATGATCTTAGGGAGCCAAAGAGCTAGCTTCAACAAAAAGGGCCTAGGCTACAAGGAAAAGAAAAATGAAAAAGCCTACAAATGTCTTATAGCTAGGGGACAAGATAAAAAGAAAGCAATAGCTAGAAAATGGATCCCCAAGGAATATTTAGTGAACCCAATAGGAA
Source organism: Wurfbainia villosa (assembly GCA_025175895.1). Lineage (NCBI taxonomy): Eukaryota > Viridiplantae > Streptophyta > Magnoliopsida > Zingiberales > Zingiberaceae > Wurfbainia > Wurfbainia villosa. Next base: position 118,967,799 of record CM045989.1, on the reverse strand, counting down.
AGAATCTATTTTGGGTTCCAAAATCCATCCTTAAGGTTTAGAATAACCCTAGGGTAGTCAACCATATGAACTTGACCTATATCATAATTTGGTTGACTTAGGATGACGGGACAACATTTTTTAGATAGTGTTGGGTGATGATAACGTACCCATAAATAGGTAATAATGCTTAAATCATAATGATTGATGTAATTGCTATGTATGTTTTAAATCATGATTTATGATTTTGAAATTTGGCACGTTATCACTAGAAATAGGGTTAAATCATGCTTTAGGTGATAATTTGTTTATTATCATCGTATAATACCTAATGCATGACTATTATTTGATGGATACATGAGTTTCATGATCATAATGTAGAATTCATTCATATATGTCATTATGATCATGTAGAATGTTAGGTTGATACTTAACCATGATAGAATTGCATGAATATATGGGTTAAGTATATACAAATACCCCCTAGGATACATCTCACACTCACTATAGGCTAACTTGATTGCAAACTTAGCATGGGTGAGATATTAGGATGATACAAATGTCCACTAATGCCTATGGCATTTAGATGGTCATTTAAAGTATCAACATAGCAATAATAGACCAATCATGGGGAAAGCTTATGTTTAATTCATAGACATATTGCCCAAAGATCATGGTTGGATATTTCATATGCTTTCAAAACAATTTCTTACCTTAAAATACATGTATTCATGTTTTGAAACAATTGGATGCAAAACTAGGTAGCTAAATTGATACTAGAATGATCAAAAACCTAGTGGTTTTTAGAACTTTTGGATTTTTGGCAAAAACAAGAAAATATAATGAGTTTTCATGAAAAACTATTTTTCATTGATAGATATACTTAAAAGAAATATGTTCCCCAAATTTCATGATTTTTAGAATTTTCTGGAATTTATAATGCATTTCTGAAATTCGTCCAGAAAATCAGAAATTTAGATTCTTTAGCTACCGATCGCCATACCGATAGCAATGACTCGTGGCCTGTAAATCAGAATATTGAAGGCCGAATTCAGTTTGTAAACCTACAACAAGTGGTAGAAATATACTTAATGCCATCAACAAGTGGTACCCAATTTTAAATCAACTTGTCATATTTTTCCTTTATTATACTTGATGCCATGAGCTTATAACTTAGTGTTAATCTTTTTTGATGGTGTCAAAGGGGGAGAAATAATTATGTTTAAGTTAATCACTTTAGGGGGAGAAATATATTGTAGGGGGAGAAATATATGATAGGGGGAGAAAATTTGCATGGAGAGTTTCATGGATTAAGGGGGAGTTGCATGTTGCTATATCATGTTTATCTTTACATGCTTTCTTACCTTAGAATTTATATCAAATGTTTTACCTAACTTAAACGGATTGCCACACATCAAAAAGGGGGAGATTGTTAGGGCAATCTCTTGCCGTAATATGGTTTTGATGGTGTGGCAAAGGGTTTAAGTTAGTTTGATATGTTGATATGATATGTGCGTTGAAGTCGTGCAGGACTTAGTAATTCGCACATGGAGCCGTGGCGAGTTTCACATCTCATGACTCGTGCCTTGAGTCGGTGAAGGATAGCTTTATGAAGCCGTGGCGCTTGGAGCATCCGAGGGACCGCCGGACGAGAAGCTTGGAGTGAAGTCGGAGGAAGTAGACTTCGAGGCAAAAGACGCGAAGGAGCATTGCAGGGTCGTGCGCCTGATGCTGCCGAGGGACGTGGCTGAGAACGAAGAGAACTTCGAAGGCAAGGGACTCCGAGAAATGAGAGTGAGCGATTGTAACCCGGGAAGGGTAGCTCTTAGGTAAAACTTGGCCAGTTGGCCAAGTGTCGGATGGGTTTTTTCGACACCGCCGATCGCTATGTCATGGCGATCGCTTCGAGTCGAGTGAGTTCGACCGTATACGATCGATCGATTAGGCCGCAAATAATCGCCATACGTGGGCGGCCGATCGAAGATTATCCGATCGCCAAGGCGCAATGATCGATAGATAAGGGTTCGCCACAGACCGCTGAGCCGATCGGGCCGACGATTAAGCAATGATCGATGAGGTCCATCACGATCGCCAAGAGTTCCGCTGACTACAACGGCTGGGATCCGACGGTTCGTGAGGCCGCTAGATGGCACTGATCGCCAAGGGCGGCAATGATCGATGGCGGCAAACGGGAAGAAGTTAGCCCTCTCTATAAAAAGAGAGGGTGTAAGCCTTTGAGAGGCTAATGCTCATACTCCAAACAATCTTCCTAGTGCCCCACAAGCTCTAAACTCTTCTTACTTGTCTTTACTTCAATCCTATTGTAAGAAGAGTGATCTTGGTTGTAAAGGTTACCTCCACCTAGCTTTGTGCAAAGGAGAGACCGATAGTGATTGGTTTTGGCGGAGTGATTCACCGTGGACGAATCGGACCGTGGATTAGCGGCGTAGCCGTGAACCACGTTATATCTCGGTGTTTGTATTGCTTGTTTATATTTTGTTTGTCTTTACTTATAGTTGTATATTCCGCTTGCGCTAACGTTTTGTAGACGAGCAATTTACGACGTCCAACGTACGAGGGCTATTCCCCCCCCTCTAGCCGGCCATATCGATCCCCTACAGCCAAGTGCTCACCTTATCGCCACACCCAAGGGAGATCACCGGAGCACCAACCGGCAGCAGCTCGACGCCGGCGAGGGGGAAGGAAAGCTCCTTCTGGACGCCGGTTGGAGGAGAAGTGGGCGGAGGCAAGGAGTTGGCGCCGAGACCTTCAATGTGGTGGGCGGCAACTCTAGCTAGGGTTTTTGGATTAGGGCTTAACAATCCCTTAAGCCCTCTTTTATAGAGAACTAATTCTCTTAATGGTTATTGGATCATAACCATTAGGCCCGTTAACCCGCTCCATTAATATAAGTTAAAATAAACCAAACCATGATGGTTTATTTTAAGTTAAAACAAACCGAACCAACTTTTGGTTCATTCGTTTAAAATAAATCAACCCCTTTGGTTTATTCTCCTCCATTGGATTAGAACCAAACCATTTTGGTTCATCCATTATGTCTTCATAAGACACGGCCCATCCACACTTCCATTGCGACTGAAATGATTTCAAGCTCGCTCTATGTTTGGTCCAACCAAACCTAGTTTCTCTCGGTCTGAGAATCCCATTCTCAAGCTCGTTTTAAATCCTTTGGATTACGCTCGTTGTGCGTGTGACCAAATAGGTTCTCGGTTTATGTTGGCCGTCTATAATTAACTATTAATTATAGAACGATCATGAGTGACACCTAGTAGTACATCATGACCCCCAATTAATCGAAAAGATCAACGGTTGATCCAGAACTATTTCTGAAACCCTTTAGCAGCTCGAATGAATCGTGCCCCATTCCCTTCACTCATCTTATACCCACTTGGTTCAGGACATGGTCTATAGTGTCAGTCCCCACTAGGCTGACTACGTCACACCTAGCCCAAGTATCATTTCCTCGTCCTACGGATTCTAGTTACTGCACATGTATCGAAGAGTACCTTACTCTAAACATGTAATGCTTTGGCCAAAGACTTTAGTAACAATCCGACGAGAGGCCATGGGTATACATCTCCTCGCAAGGAGTGGTGAATCCTTTATATGTTATTCAAACACCTTCGATCACTTCGACTTATACCCAATCATCCCGGGTCCACATCTCCTTAGAGATGCTTGCTTAAGATGTCAAAGCATAAGTCTCCATGATCAAGATGACTTGAATATCGCAAGTCAAAGGAACATCGCACTTAAGCTACAGTAAGAACTTCATTGACATATCTATATATGCAGAGAACCATATGAAGTCTTACGGCTGGTCACTCCAATGAACTAGTTACCATAACTAGCATCAACGATCAACTCCGGACATCACAATGTCTCCAGCCAGTGAGAATCAGCTGCTTGGATACACCAAGGAGTATACCTCGTGCTAGTCTCGACAGAATTGATGGTGTCCAAATCCATCAATTCATCGACTAGGGATAATTCCGATATATCACAATTACACATGTAGAGATACTCACTAGTTGTGATCCAATCACAAATTCTCTCATGCTGTGAATCGTATCGTGGACATTCAGTAAATGAGTTTAAGATCCAATCAAATACATGAAAACATGTATACTCAAATAGTGAATCTTCATTTATCATATAAATGGTTCATACATAAGGCGATTGCCTTAGGACATCTCTCATATATTACTAACAGACTCCCACTTGGCCTAATGCCAATCGCTACGGTATCCAATACCATAAGCTCTAACATTACCCTCAAACTTACTTTGAGGTAATGCTTTAGTCAAAGGATCCGCTAAGTTTCTTTCAGTGAAAATTTTCTCGATTTGTATTTCGTTCCTACTGATGATCTCTCTGATAAGATGATAGCGGCGAAGAACATGTTTGGATCATTGATGAGACCACATCAAGTTCATAGATGAACTACTTGATCCAAACCGCTTCCTTTGCTGCTTCCAAAGCAGCAACGTATTCTGCCTTAGTGGCAGAATCCGCTATAGTGTCAAGCTTGGAACCTTTCCAACTTATTGCGCCTCCATTCCAGGTGAATACATACCCAGACTGAGACATGGAATCATCCTTGTCTGTCAGGAGCTGACATCCGTATACCCACGTATCACCATGTACCCTTCTCTATATATTAGGAACATATCCTTAGTTCTTCTTAAGTACCTAAGGATCATCTTAACAGTCACCCAATGATCCATTCCTGGATCAGACTGGTATCTGCTCGTGACACTCAGAGCATACGATATATCGGGCCTCGTACATAACATAGCATACATGATAGATCCTATTGCGGATGCATAGGGAATCTTACTCATGCAAATCCTCTCGTCTTCTGTGCGCGGACATAAAGACTTCAAAAGGTGTATCCCATGTCTGATGGATAGGAAACCTTTCTTGAATTCCGACATGCTAAACCACTTTAGTACTCGGTCTATATATGTAGACTGCGAAAGACCAAGCAACTGTTTCGATCTATCTCTATAGATCTTAATCCCGAGAATGTAGGTTGCTTCTCCCAGGTCTTTCATGGAGAATGTCTTGGATAATCAAACCTTAACTGACTGTAAGATTAAAACATCGTTTCCCATAAGTAATATGTCATCGACATACAATACTAGGAACACGACTGCACTCCCACTAACCTTCTTGTACACACAAGGTTCGTCTGGATTTTGTGAGAAATCAAACTTTTTGATTGTCTCATCAAAACGGATATTCCAACTTTTGGATGCTTGCTTCAATCCATAAATGGACCATCGCAATTTGCATACCTTGGTTTTATCAACCGATGTGAAACCCTCGGGCTGTATCATATACACGTCCTCGAGCAGGTTTCCATTAAGGAAAGCTGTTTTCACATCCATCTGCCATATCTCATAATCATAATGAGCCGCTATGGCCAGGAGCATCCGAATGGATTTAAGCATAGCTATAGGTGAATCGGTTTCGTCATAATCAACACCTTGCTTTTGACGATATCCTTTCGCCACCAATCTAGCCTTATAGGTAATCATATTACCATCCATGTCGATTTTCTTCTTGAAAACCCACTTGCACCCTATAGGCTTAATGCCTTCAGGTGGGTCAACCAAGTTCCAAACTTGGTTTTCATACATGGAATCCATTTCCGACTTCATGGCTTCAAGCCACTTATCCCTTTCTGAACTTGTCAGCACTTCTCCATAACTGGTAGGCTCCTCATCATCAATGAGTAACACGTCGTTCGATTCACTTACGAGAAATCCATATCTCTCAGGAATGTTGCGTGTTCTACCAGATCTACGAAGATGTAGTGTTACAATAGGTCCAGCCTGTTGGAGATCGATTGGCCGGCTAGAGGGGGTGAATAGCCCTTTTACTATGGATGTCGGAATTCTCTCGTTCGTTTGCTCGTCTACAAAGTGTTAGCGCAAGAGGAATATACAAATACAAATAAAGACAACACAAAAGATAGACAAGCAATACAAACACGATGGTGTAACGTGGTTCACGACTACGCCGCTAATCCACGGTCTGATTTGTCCACGGTGAATCACTCCGCAATCTATCCACTAGATCTCTCCTTTGCACAAAGCTAGGTGGAGGTAACCTCTTTACACAAAAACACTCCTCTTACAAATATAATGGAAATAAGCTTGAGTAAGAGGATGGAAAGCTTTAGGGAACTTTGGGAGAGTATTAGAGTATAAGCATTAGCCTCCCAAGGCCCCATCCCCTTCCTTTTTATAGAGGAAGAGGGTTTCTTCCCGTTGACACAGGATCAGTCGACTAATGCCCTCGATCAGTCGACTGATCCCGTAGCCGTTGCCCAATAACGACTGCTTTCCACGTTGGATTCCATCCAGTCAGATCGCCGATCGATGGCGCACCCGATCGATGTCAATCACCGAGTGCTCGCGAGATCGACTCATTCTCGCGCCTACGCACGCTTATCACGATCGTTGCTCCGCGCCGATCACACCATGGCAATGAATCGCTTGGGCCAAATGCCCATGAGTCAGACACGAGTCGAACCCAATCGACTCAGAGCAGTCGACTGGTGTCGGGAAATCCCATCCGACACTTGGCTAAATGGCCAAGTTTCACCTACGAGCTACTGCCCCTTCCTGGGTTACATTCGCTCACTCTCATCCCTCGGAGTCCCTTGCCTTCGAAGTTCTCTTCGTTCTTGGCCACGTCCCTCGGCAGCATCAGGCGCATGGCTCTGCAATGCTCCTTCGCGTCTCTTGCCTCGAAGTCTACTTCCTCCGGTTTCACTCCAAGCTTCTCGTTGGGCGGTCCCTCGGATGCTCCAAGCGCACGACTTCCGCAAAGCAATCCTTCACCGACTCAAGGACCGAGTCATGAGATGTGAAACTCGCCAAGACTCCATGTGAGAATTACTAAGTCCTGCACAACTTCAACACACATATCAAATCAACATAACAAACTAACTTAAACCCTTTGCCACACACATCAAAACCTAATCATGGCAAGAGATTGCCCTAACACAGTCGATTGCTCATCACTATGAGTTGTCGGCTGTTGTGCTTCACCAGGTATCTCATAAATGTCTATTTGAGTCTCTCGAGTCTCCTCAAGCTCGACGACACTTCCACTGTTTTCTTGCAAGAGAAACTCTTTCTCTAGAAATACAGCATGCCTTGAAACAAACACCTTTTGTTCCACAGGATGATAGAATTGGTAACCCCTTGTTTCGTTAGGGTATCCAATAAATAGACATTTATCAGACTTAGCATCCAATTTGTCTGATACAGTCCGCTTCACATAAGCTGGACAACCCCATATCTTCAAGTAAGATACATGAGGTTTCTTACCATTCCATATCTCACATGGAGTAGTAGAGACTACCTTGGTTGACATTCTGTTTAACAAGTAAACAACTGTCTGATGTGCATAGCCCCAAAAGGACTTGGGAAGATTCGCATGATTCATCATTGACCTGACCATGTCCAACAAGGTTCGGTTACACCTCTCAGATACACCATTATTCTGTGGTGTATATGGCGGAGTCCATTGAGACAAAATACCATTGTCTCTTAGATAATCAAGAAACTCTTGACTTAAGTATTCACCACCTCGATCTGATCGAAGTATTTTAATACTCTTGTCATGTTGTTTCTCTACTTCATTTCTGAATTCTTTGAACCTTTCAAAGGCTTCATACTTGTGTTTCATCAAGAACACATACCCAAACCGTGAGTGATCATCGGTGAAGGTAATGAAGTAGCTATAGCCTCTTAAAGCTTGAGTTAACATAGGTCCACATACATCAGTATGTATTAGACCTAGTAACTCTCCCACTCGTTCACCTTTTCCAGTAAAAGGTAACTCAGTCATCTTGCCTTTTAAGCATGATTCGCATGTATCGTATGAATCCAATTCAAACGATTCTAGAATCCACATCGGTGTAATTCGGACATGCGTTTCTTGCTTACATGGCCAAAACGACAATGTCACATGTAGGAGTCTAATTGATTATCCTTTCGAGCACGCTTGTTGCTCGCTTCGATATTGAAAACATCACTGGATACGTCCAACGTATAAACACCATTGCTTAAAGTTCCAGTCCCATAAAGAACTCCATTCAAAGTTATGTAACAACAATTATTACTAAAAGTCAAATGGTACCCATTTCTATTTAACCAAGAAATAGAAATGATGTTCTTTATCAACGAAGGAACATAAAAGCAACTGTCCAGTTCTAAGACAAGTCCTGCAGGGAGTTTCAACAAATACGTTCTGATGGCGAGTGCAGCAACCTTTGCTCCATTCCCAACACATAAATTTGACTCTCCCTTGACGAGTCTTCTTCTATTCCTTAGCCCATGTATGTCATTACATATATGTGAGCCACACCCAGTATCCAATACCCAAGTGTCTGAGGAAATAGAATGACAATCATTAACGAAGATATATGAAAAAGATGGAGCATCTTATGCCTTATTCTTCTTCACGGACTCAAGATAAATCTTGCAATTTCTTCGCCAATGACCCTACTTGCCATAATGATGGCAAGTGCCCTTTTGAGCTGGTTCTGCCTTTTTAGCCTTTTTCTTCTTCCCCTTTTGTTGTTCCTTTGACTCCCTCTTAGAACCTTTCTTCGAGGAATCAACTAACAACACCGTCCCCTGCTCATGCTTCTCAGAAGGTTCCACAGTCTTCAGCATGTTGAGCAGTACCACAGATGAACCTTCTGGCATCTCAGAGGTGAAGAGGAGCTTGAAGACTTCGAACCTTTCGAATCTCACTTGCTTATCAAACAACTCATAAAGATGAAGGACTACGATGTCAGCATCCATATGCTCATGCTGCTTTCGTAGCTTGGGTTCCATCGTGGCTAGCATGATGCAACTTACCATTTCAGAATCATTCACATGTTTCTGATAGGCCAACAATTGGTCCAGAGTTGCATTGTCACTAGGACGGGCGGGAAGAGACGCTTCGAGGACATTCGCAAGCTTTTCCACCTTGAGAACAATTCTCAAGTTTCTAAGCCAGTCCAAGAAGTTCGGCCCAGTCAATTTATTCGAATCCAAAATGGAACACAAATTCAAAGACATCATGATCAATCTTAGAAATACAAAACGAGCATATATGAGAAAGATGATTTTAAAATGCATCAATATACATTTATAAATCCCATTCATTTTTCAAATTTCAAAAACCCCAAAATCACTTCGGGAGATCGTAGGTCCATCTCCGAATGGGCTGATATCCATCATAGATATGAACAACCTTGGAGAGAGTCCAACAAGCCATTCATAACTATGACGGTAGGTATCAACTATACCGATTTCATATCACGTATATGCAATTATCACAATGTGCTATCAACTAATTGAATGTTCACACATATATCGGGTTGTTAACACATTAACAAGTATGCATCATATGCATAGCACCCAACTTCACCTCCCTTTACATCGACCTTGGAGAGAGTCCAACAAGCCGATGCTCCAGGTTAAAGCCAACCCATTAATCGAGAAATAGTTTTAATATGGTTAGAGTGCATTCAACCAATTAGCCCAGCTTGGAGAGAGTCCAACAACCAAAGCTAACGATTGACCTCTGACTCTTACCATATTAGTATTAAACTATTCCATGGTTTGAACATGTTCGGGTTCGAGCCGGGCTTGGAGAGAGTCCAACAACCCAAACAAGAAACGGAACTCTGGTTCTAACCATATTAATGGAAGGTGTATGCTTTAATATTGAGTAAGGGTTTTTATGTCTCATCCTCTTTGCACGCAAATAACTATTATCTACATGGTATGACATACATGACATACATCTACATGTCACGACACGCATTACATAATGATATGCATCTAATGCAATTACATGACATACAATTATGTCATGTACATAATTTCTTTATTTGTCATAACTATTTATGGAAATAAAATATGTTTAAGATTTGATTCTCCAAATCAAATCATGATTAAATTAGGAAACAAATTTCCAAATCTAATCACATATTTTATTTATGGAATTAGTTGATTAAGGAAAATCAATTTAGGAAACTAATTTCCTAAATCATCAAAACTACTTATGGAAATAAAATATTTTAAGATTTGATTTCCCAAATCAAATCATGATTAAATTAGGAAACAAATTTCCAGAATCTAATCAAATATTTTATTTATGGAAAATATCAATTTCCATAAATACTTCCAACTTTCCAAAAGTGGAAGATTTCCATAAATACTTCTAGACTTTCCAAAATTGAAAAATTTCCATAAATACTTCTAAAATTCCAAAATTAGAAAATTTCTAGAAATAACATTATGACTATCGCAAAACCATTTTACGATTATGTCGAAACACAACCTGGGCTCTGATACCACTGTTGGGTTTCCGGCACCGCGGCGAGTGTGTGTTCGTACATGTTTCATAAACATGTGCACAGCGGAAGAAATAAAAATAATTAATATACATTTATTACAACACACACAACACACACATGCATAGTACAACATGTGTAGACATAACCGTAAATTTAAATTTTGCAATAAAGGAAATTTAACTACGTATACCTTTCGTATCACGTGTAGCGGGAACGGCATCAACCGGAATGATCCTCGCTAGAATCGTCTATATTCGTATCCACGCCGAGTATCCTTAGGATGACTTCGCTAAGCCACGAGCTTCGTCTTCATACGGGTTACTAGCCTCGTGTTGAAGACGACGTGATCGAGAGATGATCACAATCCGAATCCAAATTCGGATCCAAAGACGAGTCCTCAAAACTCGCTTCTCCGGAGAGGTATTCGTCAACCGTTTGACGAATCCTTCATCCTCCACCTCAGAGGATTACCAGAGATCGAATCCCCGGTAAGTTAGGCTCTGTCGGAGCTCTAACCGTCGTCCAAACGACGCTCCGACGAGAGGAAAACAAGCTGTCCAGAAAACTGGACAGCTTTGGTGGAGGAGTAGGCGCCGGCCAACCAAGGGAAGCCAAGTGCTCACCTTATCGCCACACCCAAGGGAGATCACCGGAGCACCAACCGGTAGCAGCTCGACACCGGAGAGGGAGAAGGAAAGCTCCTTCTGGACTCCGGTTGGAGGAGAAGTGGGCGGAGGCAAGGAGTTGGCGCCGAGACCTTCAATGTGGTGGGCGGCAACTCTAGCTAGGGTTTTTCGATTAGGGCTTAACAATCCCTTAAGCCCTCTTTTATAGAGAACTAATTCTCTTAATGGTTATTGAATCATAACCATTAGGCCCGTTAACCCGCTCCATTAATATAAGTTAAAATAAACCAAACCATGATGGTTTATTTTAAGTTAAAATGAACCGAACCAACTTTTGGTTCATTCGTTTAAAATAAACCAAACCCTTTGGTTTATTCTCCTCCATTGGATTAGAACCAAACCATTTTGGTTCATCCATTATGTCTTCATAAGACACGGCCCATCCATGCTTCCATTGCGACTGAAACGATTTCAAGCTCGCTCTACGTTTGGTCCAACCAAACCTAGTTTCTCTCGGTCTGAGAATCCCATTCTCAAGCTCGTTTTAAATCCTTTGGATTACGCTCGTTGTACGTGTGACCAAATAGGTTCTCGGTTTATGTTGGCCATCTATAATTAACCATTAATTATAGAACGATCATGAGTGGCACCTAGTAGTACATCATGATCCCCAATTAACCGAAAAGATCAACGGTTGATCCAGAACTATTTCTGAAACCCTTCAGTAGCTCGAATGAATCGTGCCCCATTCCCTTCACTCATCTTATACCCACTTGGTTCAGGAAATGGTCTATAGTGTCAGTCCCCACTAGGCTGACTACGTCACACCTAGCCCAAGTATCATTTCCTCGTCCTACGGATTCTAGTTACTGCACATGTATCGAAGAGTACCTTACTCTAAACATGTAATGCTTTGGCCAAAGACTTTAGTAACAATCCGACGAGAGGCCATGGGTATACATCTCCTCGCAAGGAGTGGTGAATCATTTATAGGCTATTCAAACACCTTCGATCACTTCGACTTATACCCAATCATCCCGGGTCCACATCTCCTTAGAGATGCTTGCTTAAGATGTCAAAGCATAAGTCTCCATGATCAAGATGACTTGAATACCGCAAGTCAAAGGAACATCGCACTTAAGCTACAGTAAGAACTTCATTGACATATCTATATATGCAGAGAACCATATGAAGTCTTACGGCTGGTCACTCCAATGAACTAGTTACCATAACTAGCATCCACGATCAACTCCGGACATCACAATGTCTCCAGCCAGTGAGAATCAGCTGCTTGGATACACCAAGGAGTATACCTCATGCTAGTCTCGAAAGAATTGATGGTGTCCAAATCCATCAATTCATCGACTAGGGATAATTCCGATACATAACAATTACACATGTAGAGATACTCACTAGTTGTGATCCAATCACAAATTCTCTCATGCTGTGAATCGTATCGTGTGTAGGGAGTTGCTTCGGAGGCTCATTGGCTCCCATGTCCCCGGATTAAAATTTTCACTAATGAAAGAATTAATCCAGATGGGATGAGTTTCCTTAGCACAACCAATTCGTCGTCGTGCTAACAACTTGAGCGATCGCTTGAACAAACTAGTTGTTCAAGCAACCCAACTCTTCTAGTTGGTTAGCCGCGGAAGAGACGACGGACGGATCGCCGGTTTTTGTGTTTGTCTTCGGGGTCCAAGATTATACAAAATATATACATATGCATAATTGTATAATCAACAATTAAAATAACATGCTCAGATCTGAAAATAAAGTTGTACCACTTTATGCCTTACGATCTTCTACCGTATGTCCTATCCTCCTCGTGGACGACGTGTGGGCGAAGATCCTCCACGAGTAGAAGCCTTCTAGATCGCGTTCTTCCCTTCCTTGTCCGCTGCGAACAAAGAGAAGAACCTACAAAACCTTTCCTTTCTAGAACCGGCCACCAAGCAAGGGAATTTGATGCAACCGCCGGCCAAGGAACGAATGGATGAAGCGCCGGCCACCAATGCAAAGGGAACCGCCGGCCACCTTGGAGATTGGACAAGTGCCGGCTACCAAGGAGAAAGGGAGGAGGAAGAGCGCCGGCCTAGGAATAGAGGAGGAAGATAGATAGGTGCCGCCAACCTTAGGAAGAAGAAGGGTTCTTCTTCTCTTGATGCCGCCCAAGCTCCTTCCAAAACCTAGCCGCCCAAGCCCTCTTTCTCCTAGGGTTTCTTGCCGCCCAAGATTGGAGAGGCAAAACCCTAATTTTTCCTTGAACCAATTCTCCTTGCCGCCCAACCTAAGCTTTCCTTTTATAGAGTTAGGCTTAGGACTCCTTTAATCTCCACTGTCAGATCTAGGGATTTAATCTCCACCGTCGGATCTAGGGTTTCATCCTAACCGTCGGATCTAGGATTCATCCCAACCGTCGGATCTAGGATTTCATCTCTACTGTCGGATCTAGTATTTCATCCCAACTGTCGGATCTAGGATTTCATCCCAACCGACGGATCTAGGGATTTAATCCCAACCGTTGATTCTAGGGTTTCATCCTAACCATCGGATCTAGGGATTTAATCCCAACCGTTGGTTCTAGGGTTTCACCCCAACCATCGGATCTAGGGATTTAATCCAAACCGTTTGTTCTAAGGTTTTGTTTTACATCCTTGGATCTAGACTTCATGAGGATTATATTAGGCTATGATAGGGACCATAAGGAGGAGTTGGATCTTGGCCACCCGATGGATCGGAACCACACAAACTTGATCCATCAATGATGTTCCATTCCACTAGAGGATCATCATTGAACTACCTCACCAACCCCCATAAATTAATATGGGCTCCATATATTATTTGTACATTCATCTCCGCGTGTTTAAGATATCGAATGTCCGTCAATTAATTGATTTACTGACCATCAATTAATTAACATCTAATTTCTCGAGTTGTACCACTCAACCTTATCATCATGTTGACTAAGTCAACCAGCTGGGTTTACATGATGAACCTTATGAGCTCCTCAAGGGGACATCATCAACCTAGTATATAGGACACGGTTTCCTCCTATAATCAATGACACACCATGCAAATAATATTATTTCCCAACTTACCGGGCATATTGATTTAATCCATCTAAATCTCACCCTCTGGTAAATCAAAGAAATAAATACTAAGTACATGTGCCCGTTATTATATTGGGATTAAGAGCATGTACAACATAATATCCGAGGTCTGATTCAATTATGTAGTCAGCAATTAATTGAATCACCTCTATGTCGGTCCTGCTCAATACACCTAAGTGTACTAGTGTAACTCTATGTTCAAGACAAAAAAATACCAAGCTACACTACAACCATGCCAATGGTTTGTCCAAAACCATCTTGGTTGTGAGCCTCTACTTATATTTTACAAGGGACTGATAACATGATCTTCTGTGCCACACCAAGCACCATGTTATCTACAATGTAAAATATTAGATAATATGCACACATATATAATAAATATATAAGTGCAAACAATGATCATGTGATTCTTATTTCAAAATAAAATGTTCATACAAAAAGAGCTAGGCTTTCAGTATACATTCCAACATCGTGGACATTCAGTAAATGAGTTTAAGATCCAATCAAATACATGAAAATATGTATACTCAAATAGTGAATCTTCATTTATCATATAAATGGTTCATACATAAGGCGATTGCCTTTGGACATCTCTCATATATTACTAACACAAGCAACCCAACTCTTCTAGTTGGTTAGTCGCGGAAGAGACGACGGACGGATCCCCGGTTTTTGTGTTTGTCTTCGGGGTCCATGATTATACAAATACATACAAATGCAAACTAGTATAATCAACACATACTAACATAAAGATAAGAACATGCAAAGATCAATAAAAGTTGTAAAACTTTTATACCTCTTGATCTTCTATCGTATGTCCTATCCTCCTCATGGACGTCGTGTGGGCGAAGATCCTCCACGAGTAGAAGCCTCCTAGATCACGTTCTTCCTTTCCTTGCTCTATCCGAACAAAGAGAAGAACCAAATAAAAACTCCTTCTCCTTATCTAGAACCGGCCACCAAGCCAAAGAGCTTGATATAACCGCTGGCCAAGGAGTAGCTTCTTGAGCGCCGACCAACCTTGAAGCAAAGTTGCTGCCGGCCACGAAAAGAGAAAAGAAGAGGGCGCCAGCCAAGAACTCCAAGGATAAAACCTAGCCCTTGTTTCCACCGGACAAGGAGATGAGGAAGAAGGGAAGAGCACCGGCAAAGGGTTGAGAGGAGGAAGAGGGGCGCCGGCCAAAACCCTAGGAAGAAGAAAGCCTTGCCTCCCACTTCTAGCCACCCAATCTTCTCCAAAAACTCTAGCCGCCCAAAACCCTAATTCCCTTAGGGTTTCTTGCCGTCCAAGCTTAGGTAGACAAAACCCTAATCTCTCAAAAAAAAAAAACTTCTCTTGCCGCCCACTTAAGTCTCCCTTTTATAGAGTTAGGCTTAAGCCTTGATTTAATCTCAACCGTTGGTTCTAGGGTTTCATCCCAACCGTCGGATCTAGGGTTTTATCCCAATTGTCGGATCTAGGGTTTAATCCCAACCGTCGGATCTAGGGTTTTATCCCAACCGTCGGATCTAGGGTTTAATCCCAACCGTTGGTTTTAGAGATTTAATCTTAACCGTCGGTTCTAGGGATTTAATCTCAATCGTCGGTTCTAGAGATTTAATCTCCATCGTCGGATCTAGAGATTTAATCTCAACCGTCGGTTCTAGAGTTTTGTTTTCCATCCTTGGATCTAGACTTCATGAGGATTATATTAGGCTACGATAGGGACCATGAGGAGGAGTTGGATCTTGGGCACCCGATGGATCAGAACCACACAAACTTGATCCATCAATGATGTTCCATTCCACTAGAGGATCATCATTGAATTATCTCACCAACCCCCATAAATTAATATGGGCTCCACATATTATTTGTACATCCATCTCCCCATGTTTAAGATATCGAATGTCTGTTAATTAATTGATTTACTGACCATCAATCAATTAACATCTAACTCCTCTAGTAGTACCACTCAACCTTATCATCATGTTGACTAAGTCAACCAGCTGGGTTTACATGATGAACCTTATGAGCTCCTCAAGGGGACATCATCAACCTAATATATAAGACACGGTTTCCTCCTATAATCAACGACACACCATTTAAATAATATCATTTCCCAACTTACCGGGCATATTGATTTAATCCATCTAAATCTCACCCTTTGGTAAATCAATGAAATAAATACTAAGTACATGTGCCCGTTATTATATCGGGATTAAGAGCATGTACAACATAATATCCGAGGTCCGATTCAATTATGTAGTCAGCAATAAATTGAATCACCTCTATGTCGATCCTGCTCAATACACCTAAGTGTACTAGTGTAACTCTATGTTCAAGACAAAACAATACTAAGCTACACTACAACCATGCCAATGGTTTGTCCAAAATCATCTTGGTTGTGAGCCTCTACTTATATTCTACAAGGGACAGATAACATGATCTTCTGTGCCACACTAAGCACCATGTTATCTACAATGTAAAATATTAGACAATATGCACACATATAAAGTGCAAACAATGATCATGTGATTCTTATTTCAAAATAAAAATGTTCATACAAAAAGAGTTAGGCTTTCAGTATACATTCCAATAGAAAGAACCAGCGACGACTCCGTACAGCCAGCTGCCCGAAGGCTGTACATTATCAGAGTTAATAATGGAGCGTGGAGGACTCGGTATCCCAACGCATCCTTGTATCGGTAGTGTCGGCCTCTATTGGCCCAGTCTGTAATGTGGCTGTGTCAACCATGAGTGTCTTTTCTTTTGTCGTGTCGAACAATGTGCCTGATAAGCACCCAAAGGTGGCTGCCCATGTGTCATACTGTTCAACGGGGTCCACTTGGATTCCTGATTTTGTGAAAACTGCAGGCGCTCACGGTTTTGAGCTTGTGGTTTACAAGTCATTAGTGGCACTGTCCCACCACTCGTCTTGACTTAGTGGAGAAGAAAAGAATCTCAACATGCGACGATGGGGTCCAATGAGCGCCTGACATATGATGATTAATCTTTTTCTCCTCTATTTAAGTCCCCTTGTAATGGGTTGCAAGGCAGACGGCGATCTCAATCTCCCTACTTCCCTCTGTTTTATAAATACTCATTTTCGTGTTCCTCTCTGTCTCTCAATGCATCTTCCCTCGTTGTTCTTGGCCCTAGGTACCGACTCCATACTGCGGCCACGAACTGAGAAGCGATCCTATCCTTCTGGTATGTGCCATCCTTTTTCGGAAGGCGGTGGGCAGTGTGGTAGCCTAGTGCCTCTTCCGCCTTCATTGCGTCTTCAGAGAGTGCCACCAGAAAAATGGATTTTGCATCAGTACCATTGGCGCTCGGAGATGATGAACAGCTCCGACATAGGGCGACATCCGGAGAAAGGAAAGGTGACTGAGCAGAATCGGGCCCATGGGCCTTGTACTATTCCAAAAGCCATCTCAGCACATGCAAATCCAATTGTGACCCTCAGAGAAATCCCAAGCCCAGCCCAAAGAAAGATGAGCCTGAGTAGACGACGCTTCCATTAAAATTCCATGCAGTAGAGGAAACGGAAAGCGACCACAACAAATGCTGTGAAGATTGGTGATGGATTTGCTGGCCCATCAGGCAAAAACCAACGACGGCTCCGTATAGCCAGCTGGCCGAAAGGTGTATATTATCAGAGTCAATAATGGAGCGTGGAGGACCAGGTTTCCCAGTGCATCCTTGTGTCGGCAGTGTCGGCCTCTATTGGGCCAGTCTGTAATGTAGCTGAGTCAGCCACGGGTGTCTTTTCTTTTGTTGTGTTGAACAGTGTGCCAGATAAGCACCCAATTGTGGTCTCCCTTGTGCATATTGTTCAAAACAGGGTCCACTTGAATTCCAAGTTTTATGAAAACCATGAGCGCTCACAGTTTTATGCTCGTGGTTTACGAGTCATCAGTGGTGCTGTCCTGCCACTCATCTTGACTTAGTGGAGAAGAAAAGAATGTCCGCATGTGACGATGGGGCCCAATGAGCACCCGACATGTGATGATTAACCTTTTCCTTCTTTATTTAAGTCCCCTTGTAATGGGTTGCAAGGCAGACGGCGATCCCGATCTCCTTACTTCCCTTTATTTTTATAAAGACTCATTTTGGTATTCCTCTCTGTCTCTCAGTGCATCTTCTCTTATTGTTCTTGGCCCTAGGTTCCGGCTCCATCCTGCAGGCTTGAATTGAGAAGCGATCCTATCTTTCTGGTATCAGAGCTGGAAAGGAGTCTCGAGTTGTTCAAGGCACTGTGTTAGCTGTACTCTGCCCGTGAAGAAGGTGTCTGTGTGCGAAGTCTACTGATCGCCGATCGTACCCAAGGAGACAAAAGATGTAACCTCCGTAAGACGCTAGAAGTGCAGTTGTAGGGATAAATTGAGTCCCTGAGGTAATGGCATCAGGAAGTAGTCACTATCTTTGACGTCGACAGTCACAATAGGCACAGTCCCATTCAGCTCAACCTTTGTTCAAGATCATCAAGTACAAGGATGGAACGATCCTACTACTCGGATGGTGAGCAAAAATGCTTTCTATGAATACATGAGTGACTTCTATGAGGACCCAACGAATATCGAGGTCTGGAGCGACCCAGACTATGATGTGGGAAGAGGTGTGGATTACAGCGACTATCCTTATGATCGCTTATCTCCACAACAACAAGTCTAGGGTTGTTGTACCCGCGAAGCATCTTACTCATCTGTTGACAGACAATCACTACCCTATTGTCCATGCTAGCACGCTTCAGCATTTGGATCAAGTGATGGTTCCCTATGCTATGAATCGAACGACAGTCGCACCTCGTTCGACTGGGAAACAGACGATGACACTAGCTCAGTGGCTAGCGATGCATTAGGTAAACTTTGCTATGGCTCCACTGACTGCTCTGGCTCTTTCAGAATTTCCCCTGAGACATCGTCATTCGAATGGGAGACTGCAACGACTGATGAGTCAGAATCTTCATGGGAGACATCCATGACCTGCTCCTATGAGGCAGCCTAGGCAACATGCCTACACTGTCTATCGGTTGACAAGGAAGATCTACCGAGATGGGACGACGAACTGTCGAAAGATTCCCACTGTTCACCGGGAATTAAAAGGTTGTCCCATCCTTTTCTAGAAGGTGGTGGGTAGAGTGGAAGCCTAGTTCTACTTCCGCCTTCATTATGTCATCAGAGAGCGCCACTGCAAAAACGGATATTGTCTCCATACCATAGGTGCCCGGAGAAGATGAACAGCTCTGGCATAGGGCGATGTCTGGAGAAAGGAAAGGTGACCGAGCAGAAGCGGGCCTGTAGGCCTTGTACTGTTCTAAAAGCCATCTCGTCACCTGCAAATCCAATCGCATCCCAGAGAGAAATCCCAAGCCCAGCCCAAAGAAAGAGGAGGTCGAGTAGATGGCGCTTTCGTTGGTCTTCCGTGCAATAGAGTAAACGGAAAGCGATCGCATCAAACACCGTAGAGATTGGTGTTGGAGTTGCTGGCCCATCAGGCAAGAACCAGCGACGCCTCCGTACAGCCAGCTGCCCGAAGGCTGTAGATTATCAGAGTCAATAATGAAGCATGGATGACCCGATTTCCTAGCACATTCTTGTGTCGGCAATGTCGACCGCTATTGGCCAAGTCTGTAACATGGCTGAGTCAGCCATGAGTGTCTTTTCTTTTGTCGTGTCGAACAGTGTGCCTGATAAGCACCCAAAGGTGGCCGCCCATGTGCCATACTGTTCAATAGAGTCCACTTGGATTCCAGGTTTCGTGAAATCCGTGGGCGCTCATGGTTTTGAGATCGTGGTTTACGAGTCATCAGTGGCACTGTCCCACCACTCGACTTGACTTAGTGGAGAAGAAAATAATCTCCGCATGTGACGATAGGGCCCAATGAGCATCCGACATGTGATGATTAACCTTTTCTTTCTCTATTTAAGTCCCCTTGTAATGGATTGCAAGGCAGATGACGATCCCGATCTCCTTACTTCCCACTGTTATTATAAAGACTCATTTTGGTGTTCCTCTATGTATCTCAATGCATCTTCTCTCATTGTTCTTGGCCTTAGGTACCGGCTCCAGCCTGCGTCCTTGAACTGAGAAGCGATCCTATCCTTCTGGTATGTCCCATCCTTTTTTGGAAGGTGGTGGGTAGAGTGGCAGCCTAGTGCCTCTTCCACCTTCGTTGCATCTTCAGAGAGCGCCATCGCAAAAATAGAATTTCCGTCCATACCATAGGTGCCAGAAGAAGATGAATAGCTCCGGCGTAGGGCGACGTCCGAAGAAAGGAAAGGAGACTGAGCAGAAGAGGGCCCGTGGGCCTTGTACTATTCCAAAAGCCATCTCGGCACTTGCAAATCCAATCACAACTCAGAGAGAAATCCCAAGCCTAGCCCAAAGAAAGAAGAGGCCGAGTAGATGACACTTCCATTGGTATTTCGTGCAGTAGAGGAAATGAAAAGTGACACAATTAACGCCGTGAAGATTGGTGATGGAGTTGCTAGCCCATCTGGCAAGAACAAACGATGGCTTCGTACAGCCAGCTCCTCGAATGGTGTACATTATCAGAGTCAATAATGGAGTGTGGAGGACGCAATTTCCCAGTGCATCCTTGTGTTGGCAGTGTCGGCCTTTATTAGCCCAGTCTATAACATGGTTGAGTCTACCACGAGTGTCTTTTCTTTTGTCGTGTCAAAGAGTGTGCCTGATAACCACCCAAAGGTGGCCACCCATGTGCCATACTGTTCAATGGGGTCCACTTGGATTCCCGATTTTGTGAAAACCGTGGGCACTCATGGTTTTGAGCTCGTGGTTTACGAGTCATCAGTGGCACTGTCCCACCACTCGTCTTGACTTAGTGGAGAAGAAAAGAATCTCCGCATGTGACGATGGGGCCCAATGAGCATCAGACATGTGATGATTAACCTTTTCCTTCTCTATTTAAGTCCCCTTGTAATGAGTTGCAAGACAGACGAAGATCCCAATCTCCTTACTTCTCTATGTTTTTATAAAGATTCATTTTGGTAATCCTCTCTGTCTCTCAGTGCATCTTCTCTCGTTGTTCTTGGCCATAGGTACCGGCTCCATCCTACGACCTCAAACTGAGAAGCGATCCTATCCTTCTGGTATCAGAGCTTGAAAGGAGTCTCGAGCTGTGCAAGGCACTGTGTTAGTTGTACTCTGCCCACGAAGAAGGTGTCTGTGTGCGAAGTCTACTGACAACCGATCGCACCCAAGGAGACAAAAGACGTATCCTCTGTAATAAATAAGAGGTTCAGTTATAGGGATAAGTTCAGTCTCTGTGGTAACAACATCGGGAAGTAGTCACTGCCTTTGACGTCGGCAGCTGCAATAGGCACAGTCCCGTTCAACTCAACCTTTGTTCAAGATCATCAAGTACAAGGATGGAAGGATCCTACTACTCGGAAGGTGAGCAACATGCTTTCTATGAATACACGAGAGACTTCTACGTGGACCCAAGGAATATCGAGGTCTGGAGCGACCCAGACTACGTTGAGGGAAGAGATACGGATTACTGTGACTATCCTTTAATCGCTTGTCTCCACAACAACCAGTCTGGGGTTGTTGTGCCCCGAAGCGTCTTACTCATCTGACGACAGACAATCACAACCCTTTTGTCCATGCCAGCACGCTTCAGCATCCGGATCAAGTGATGGCTCCCAATGCTCTGAATCTACCAACAATCGCACCTTGTCCGACTGGGAAACGGACAATGGGACTTGCTTAGTGGCTAACGATGCATCAGTTAAACTTTGTTCTAGCTCCACTGACTGCTCTGACTCTTGCAGGATTTCCCCTGAGACATCGTCATCCGAATGGGAGACTACAACAATTGAAGATTCAGAATATTCATGGGAGACAACCATGACCTGCTTCTGTGAGGCAGCCTCGGCAACATGCCTACGCTGTCAATCGGTTGATGAGGAAGATCTACCGAGATGGGACGATGAACCACCTGAAAATTCCCACTGTTCACAACAATTTAAAGGATGTCCCATCCTTTTTTCGAAGGTGGTGGGGAGAGTGGTAGACTAGTGCCACTTACGCCTTCATTGCTTCTTCAGAGAGCACCACCACAAAAATGGATTTTGCGTCCATACCATAGGTTCCCGGAGAAGATTAATAGCTCCGGTGTAGGATGACGTCAAGAGAAAGGAAAGGTGACTGAGCAAAAGCAGGCCCGTGGGCCTTGTACTATTCCAAATACCATCTCGACACCTGCAAATCCAATCGCGGCCGAGAGAGAAATCCCAAGCCTGACCCAAAGAAAGAGGAGGCCGAGTAGACGACGCTTCCATTAATATTCCGTGCTGTAAAGGAAACGGAAAAAGACCGTATCAAACGTCATGAAGATTGGTGTTGGAGTTGCTGGACCATCAAGTAAGAACCAACGACGGCTCCGTACAGCCAGCTGCCCGAAGGTTGTACATTATCAGAGTTAATAATGGAGCATGGAGGACCCAATTTCCCAGCATATCCTTGTGTCGACAGTGTCAGCCTCTATTGGCCTAATCTGTAATGTGGCTGAGTCAGCCACGAGTGTCTTTTCTTTTGTCGTGTCGAACAGTGTTCCTGATAAGCACCCAAAGGTGGCCGCGCATGTGCCATACTGTTCAACGGGGTCCACTTGGATTCTCGATTTTGTGAAAAACATGGGCTCTCATGGTTTTGAGCTCGTGGTTTATGAGTTATCAGTGGCGCTGCCCCACCACTCATCTTGACTTAGTGGAGAAGAAAAGAATCTCCGCATGTGACGATGGGGCCCAATGAGCACTCGACATATGATGATTAATCTTTTTCTTCTCTATTTAAGTCCCCTTGTAATGGGTTGTAAGGCAGACAATGATCTCGATCTCTTTACTTCCCTCTATTTTTATAAAGACTCGTTTTGATGTTCCTCTCTGTCTCTCAATGCATCTTCTCTCGTTGTTCTTTGCCCTAGGTACCCCCTCCATCCTGTAGCCATGAACTGAGAAGAGATCCTATCCTTCAGCTATGTGCCATCCTTTTTCGGATGGTGGTGGGTAGAGTGGTAGCCTAGTGCCTCTTCCGCCTTCATTGCGTCTTCAGAGAGGACCACCGCAAAAATGGATTTTGCATCTGTACCATAGGCGCCCCGAGAAGATTAACAACTCTGACGTAGGGCGACATTCGGTGAAAGGAAAGGTGACCTAGCAGAAGCAGGCCCATGGGCCTTGTCCTGTTCCAAAAGCCATCTCGGCACCTGCAAATCCAATCACAGCCCAGGGAGAAATCCCAAGCCCGGCCCAAAGAAAGAGGAGGCCGAGTAGGCGACACTTATGTTGGTATTCCATGCAGCAGAGGAAACGGAAAGCAACGACAACAAACGTCGTGAAGATTGGTGATGGAGTTGCTGGTCCATCAGGCAAGAACCAATGACGGCTCCGTACAGCTAGCTGCCAGAAAGGTGTACATTATCAGAGTCAATAATGGAGCATGGAGGACCCGATTTCCTAGCGTATCCTTGTGTCGCGATGTCGGCTCTACCGCCCGATGCAGTAATGTGGTGAGTCACCACGAGTGTCTTTTCTTTGTCATGTCATGTGAGCTGTGCAAGTCACGTCCCATGTGCCATATTGTTCAACGGGGTCCACTTGGATTCCCAATTTTATTAAAACTGTGGGAGCTCACAGTTTTAAGCTCGTGGTTTACGAGTAATTAGTGGCGTTGTCCTGCCACTCGTCTTGACTTAGTGGAGAAGAAAAGAATTTCAGCATGTGACGATGGGGCCCAATGAGCACTCGACATGCGATGATTAACCTTTTCCTTCTCTATTTAAGTCCCCTTGTAATGGGTTGCAAGGCAGACGACGATCCCGATCTCCTTACTTTCCTCTATTTTTATAATGACTGATTTTGGTGTTCCTCTCTGTCTCTCAGTGCATCTTCTCTCGTTGTTCTTGTCCCTAGGTACCGGCTCCATCCTACTGCCTCGAACTGAGAAGCGATCCTATCCTTCTGGTATCAGAGCTTGAAAGGAGTCTCGAGCTGTGCAAGGCACTGTGTTAGTTGTACTATGCCCACGAAGAAGGTGTCTGTGTGTGAAGTCTACTAACCGTCGATCGCACCCAAGGAGACAAAATACGTAACCTCTGTAAGATGCAAGAGGTGCAGTTGTAGGGATAAGTTGAGTCCCTGAGGTAACGACATCAGGAAGTAGTCACCACCTTTGACATTGGCAGCAACAATAGGCACAGTCCCGTTCAGCTAAACCTTTGTTCAAGATCATCAAGTACAAGGATGGAAGGATCCTACTACTCGGATGGTGAGCAACATGCTTTCTATGAATACAAGAGAGACTTTTATGAGGACCCAACGAATATCGAGGTCTGGAGCGACCCAGACTACGATGAGGGAAGAGATGCGGATTATAGCGACTATCCTTATGATCGCTTGTCACCACAACAACCAGTCTGGGGTTGTTGTGCCCGTGATGCATCTTACTCATCTGACGACAGACAATCACAACCCTATTGTCCATGCCAGCACGCTTCAACATCCGGATCAAGTGATGGTTCCCCTGAAGGGTTTTGTTTATCGAGTCCGTGAGGGGAAACTTTGCTTCCCACTACACCTTGGTCGTTTGTTCATGGCGATCCCATCGATGTCCCCAGATTAAAAAATTTAATCCTAGACACAAGGGATTGCCCAAACAACCAAGTCATCATCGTGCTATTCATTTAGAGAGGTCACTTGAACAAACTCGTTGTTCAAGCGACCATCCTCTATTCTACGAGTAGCCGCGGAATAGACGATGTACGGATTGCCGACTTTCGTATTTATGATCGGGATCCAAGTATTATTTAGCCACAAATAGATTTATATCATGCTCATAATTGAAAAACAAATACAAAAATGTAACATATAAAAATTAGAGAATCAATATACCTCTCGATCTTCTAATGTATGACCTTCCTCCTTTCGGACGTCGTGTGGGAGACGATCTACCAAAAGTTGAAGCTCCTAGATCGCAAATCTTCCTTCCTTGCTCTTCCAAAGCAAGAGGAAAAATAGAAACAAAGCTCTATTCCATCTTTCAACCAACCAACAACTTCCAAGGAGGAAGCTTGCCGCCGGCCAAGAAGGAAGAGGAGATTGAGAGTGGCCGGCCAAAAGCATCAAGGGAGGACCCTAAACCTTTGTTCCACCGGCCAAGGAGAGAAAGAGGACCTATTTTGGAAGCCGGCCAAGGGCTGGAAGGAACTCCAATGGCGCCGGCAGCTTGGGGAAGAAGAACAACACAAGGAAAAATTTCCATATTAGGTGCCGCCCAAGCCCAAACCCTAATTCCTATGCCTTGCCGCCAACTTCCAAAACCCTAGCTTCTCTTGAATTAATCTCCACGACAACCCCTTTCTCTCCTTTTATAGAGTTAGGGATAAGCCTCCTTTTAATTTTCACCATTGGTTCTAGGGATTTAATCTCAACCGTCGGATCTAGAGATTTAATCTCAACCGTCGGATCTTAGAGATTTAATCTCTACCTTTGGATCTAGAGTTTTGTTTCTATCCATTGGATCTAAGCTTCATGAGGTGTTAATAGGCTACATTAGGGACCATGAGGAGGAGTTGAATCTTGGCCACCCATGGATCAAGCCCACATAAAGTCTGATCCACAAATGATAATCCAATTTACTAAAGGATTATCATTGATCTACCTCACCAACCCCCATAAGATAATATGGGCTCCATATATTATTTGTACATTTTCTCCCCGTGTTTAAGATCTCGAGTGTACATCGATTAATTAATTTATTGACCATTAATTAATCAACATCTAACTCCATGAGTAGTACCACTCAACCTTTTCATCATGTCGGACCAAGTCCACCTGCAAGGTTTACATGATGAACCTTATGAGCTCCTCAAGGAGACATCATCATCCTAATATATAGGACATGGTTTCCTCCTATAATTAACGTCACACCATATAAATAATATCATCTCTCAACTTACCGAGCCTATTGATTTAATCTATAAATCTCGCCCATTGGTAAATCAAAGAGATGAATACTGAGTATATGTGCCCGTTATTATATCGGAATTAAGAGCATATACATAATAATATCTGAGGTTCGATTCGATTATGTAGTCAGTAATAAATCGAATCACCTCTAAGTCGGTCCTGCTCAATACACACAAAGTGCACTAGTGTGATTCTATGGTCAAGTCAAACCAATACCAAATCACACTACAACCATTCCGATGGTTTGTCCAAAGCCATCTCGGTTGTGAGCCTTTACTTATACTTTACAAGGAGCCGATAACATGATCTCCCGTGTGACACCACACACCATGTTATCTACAATGTAATGTATTAGACAATATTGCATAACCATAAAAATGCAAACAATGATCATGTGATTCTTATTTCAAAATAAAGATGTTCATACAAAAGATAGACTTTTCAGTATACATCCCTACATCCTCGCGATCTGAATCCAACGACAGTCGTACCTCGTTCGATTAGGAAATGGACGATGGCACTAGCTTAGTGGCCAGTGATGCATCAGGTAAACTTTGCTCTGGCTCCACTGACTACTCTGGCTCTTGCAGGATTTACCTTGAGACATCGTCATCCGAATGGGAGACTGCAACGACTGATGAGTCTCGAATCTTCATGGGAGACAACAATGACCTGCTCCTATGAGGCAGCCTCGGGTGCATGCCTACGTTGTCGATCGGTTGATGAGGAAGATCTACCGAGATGGGACGACGAACTGTCGAAAAATTCCCACTGTTCATCGGAAATTAAAAGGATGTCCCATCCTTTTTTGGAAGGTGGTGGGGAGAGTGGTAGCCTAGTGCCACTTCCGCATTCTTTATGTCTTTAGAGAGTGCCACCACAAAAATAGATTTTGCGTGTGTACCGTAGGCACTCGGAGAAGATGAACAACTTTGGCGTAGGGCGACGTCCGGAGAAAGGAAAGGTGACCGAGCAGAAGCGGGCTCGTGGGCCTTGTACTATTCCAAAAACCTTCTCGGCACCTGCAAATCCAATCATAGCCCAGAGAGAAATCCCAAGCCCGACCCAAAGAAAGAGGAGGCCGAGTAGATGGTGCTTCCATTGGTATTCCGTGCAGCAGAGGAAACAAAAAGTGACCACAACAAACGCCGTGAAGATTGGTGATGGAGTTGCTGGCCCATCAGGCAAGAACCAGCGATGACTCCATATAGCTAGCTGCCCAAAGGTTGTATTATCAGAGTCAATAATGGAGCGTGGAGGATGATGTGAACGAAACATATAGGGTTTTAGAAGTAGTTTTCACTCACATCTCATTATGTTTTGTGTTAGTTTTATGGATATGTCACTCTATTTTGCATGCATTTCCTATTTTCTGGCTCGGATGTCTGGTCATTGTACTTTTACGAGTAGGATAGCATTTCGGGGGGAAAAGATGCACTTTTGGAGCAAAAGAAGAACATTTTGTAGCTAGATGCAGAATGGGACACGGCCAGGGTGTGTGGCTACACACGGCCGTGTCCAATGAGCGAGATCAGCCACTCTAGGGCCGCACATGGTCTGACTGTGTTGAAACACATGGTCGTGTGGTGGCTCGGCAGATTGACGCAACTAGGGATTTTTCCGGATTTTGCAGTGGTCCGAGGTGATGTCTATATAAGGATGGCTCTGCCCAAACCCTAGGGGGAAGGCACGACCATTGGGACAGCACACCGAAGCCCAAAAAAGCTTCGGGAACTCGCAATAGGGAGGAAGAACGCCGCCGGAGGTCCACATTCTGCACTTTAACGCCATAGAGAAGGACACATAGGCATTGTAATTTCTTGTTCTTGCATTTTATTTCTGATATATTCGAACATGTACATGTCTTGTGATTCTTCTCTTTTATATATGGAGTAGTTTCTTCGATTCTAGGATTAGGGAGTAGCTTGTGTGCACATGAAATGTTGGTTCAAATTAAATTCTATTTTTGAGTTAGAATTTGCAATTGGAAATTGTCTATACCTATATCTATGCGTATTTGGTTTTTCTGTTGGGTTTCCGGCACCGCGGCGTGTGTGTGTTCGATCATGTTTCGTAAACATGAGCACAGCGGAAGCAATTAAAATTAATAAATCTATATTTATTACAACACACACAACACACGCATGCTATTACAACAAGTGTAGACATAACCGTAAATTAAAATTTGCAATAAAAGGAAATTAAACTACGTTATACCTTCCGTATGACGTATAGCGGGAACGACATCAACCTGAACGATCCTCGTAAGAATCGTCTCTATCCGTATCCACGCCAAGCTCCTCGGGATGACTTCGCTAAGTCACGAGCTTCGTCTTCGTACGGGTTACTAGCCTCGTGTTGAAGACGACGTGATTGAGAGATGATCACGATCCGAATCCAAATTCGGATCCTAAAACGAGTTCTCAAAACTCGCTTCTCTGGAGAGGTATTCGTCAACCGTTTGATGAATCCTTCGTTCTCCACCTCAGAGGATTACCGGAGATCAAATCCCCGGTAAGTTAGCCGCTGTCGGAGTACTAACCGTCGTCCAAACGACGCTCTGACGAGAGGAGGAGAAGCTGTCCAGAAAACTGGACAGCTTGGTGGAGGAGTAGGCGCCGGCCAAAACAAGGAGAGGAAAAACCCACCTTGATGCCGAACCTATAGGAGATCACCGGAGGGTCGCCGGAGGTTCACCGGCTGGAGCTTGGACGCCGGCAAGGGTCTTGGACGGCGGCACAAAGCTGGGCGGTGGCAGCTTGTAGTTGGGCGCCGAAATCACCAACAAGGGGTGGGCGGCAACTAGGTTGGGCGGCCAAAATAGATTAGGGTTAGGGTTTAAGCCCTATTTTATAGAGAACTAATTCTCTTAATAGTTAATGGATCATATCCATAAAGCCCGTTAACCCGCTCCATTAAGATAAGTTAAAATAAACCAAACCATGATGGTTTATTTTAAGTTAAAACGAACCGAACCAAGCTTTGGTTCATTCGTTTAATATAAACCAAACCCTTTGGTTTATTCTCATCCATTGGATTAGAACCAAACCATTTTGGTCCATCCATTATGTCTTCATAAGACACGGCCCATCCACGCTTCCATTGCGACTGAAACAATTTCATTCTCGCTTTATGTTTGGTCCAACCAAACATAGTTTCTCTCGGTCTGAGAATCCCATTCTCAAGCTCGTTTTAAATCCTTTGGATTACACTCGTTGTGCGTGTGACCAAATAGGTTCTCGGTTTATGTTGGCCGTCTATAATTAACCATTAATTATAGAATTATCATGAGTGGCACCTAGTAGTACATCATGATCCCCAATTAACCGAAAAGATCAACGGTTGATCGAACTATTTACGAAACCCTTGATGGCTCGAATGAATCGTGCCCCATTCCCTTCACTCATCTTATACCCACTTGGTTCAGGACATGGTCTATTGTGTCAGTCCCCACTAGGTTGACTACGTCACACCTAGCCCAAGTATCATTTCCTCGTCCTACGGATTCTAGTTACTCCACATGTATCGAAGAGTACTTTACTCTAAACATGTAATGCTTTGGCCAAAGACTTTAGTAACAATCCGGCGAGAGGCCATGGGTATACATCTCCTCGCAAGGAGTGGTGAATCCTTTATAGGCTATTCAAACACCTTCGATCACTTCGACTTATACCCAATCATCCAGGGTCCACATCTCCTTAGAGATGCTTGCTTAAGATGTCAAAGCATAAGTCTCCATGATCAAGATGACTTGAATACCGCAAGTCAAAGGAACATCGCACTTAAGCCACAGTAAGAACTTCATTGACATATCTATATATGCAGAGAACCATATGAAGTCTTACATTTGGTCACTCCAATGAACTAGTTACCATAACTAGCATCCACGATTAACTCGGACATCACTATGTCTCCGGCCGGTGAGAATCAACGCTTGGATACACCAAGGAGTATACCTCGTGCTAGTCTCCATGAATTGATGGTGTCCAGATTCATCAATTCATCGACTAGGGATAATTCCGATACATCACAATTACACATGTAGAGATACTCACTAGTTGTGATCCAATCACAAATTCTCTCATGCTGTGAATCGTATCGTGGACATTCAGTAAATGAGTTTAAGATCCAATCAAATACATAAAACATGTACACTCAAATAGTGAATCTTCATTTATCATATAAATGGTTCATACATAAGGCGATTGCCTTAGGACATCTCTCATATATTACTAACAGACTCCCACTTGGCCTAATGCCAATCGCTACGGTATCCAATACCATAAGCACCAACATTACCCTCAAACTTACTTTGAGGTAATGCTTTAGTCAAAGGATCCGCTAAGTTCCTTTCAGTGGGAATTTTCTCGATTTGTATTTCGTTCCTACTGATGATCTCTCTGATAAGATGATAGCGGCGAAGCACATGTTTGGATCATTGATGAGACCACATCAAGTTCATAGATGAACTTATTGATTCAAACCGCTTCCTTTGCTGCTTCCAAAGCTGCAACGTATTCTGCCTTAGTGGCAGAATCCGCTATAGTGTCAAGCTTGGAACCTTTCCAACTTATTGCGCCTCCATTCTAGGTGAATACATACCCAGACTAAGACATGGAATCATCCTTGTCTGTCTGGATCTGGCATCTGTATACCCACATATCACCATGTACCCTTCTCCATATATTAGGAACACATCCTTAGTTCTTCTCAAGTACTTAAGGATCGTCTTAACAGCCACCCAATGATCCATTCTGGATCTGGTATCTCTGCCGTGACACTTTCAGGCATACGATACATCGGGCCTCGTACATAACATACATGATAGATCCTATTGCGGATGCATAGGGAATCTTACTCATGCAAATCCTCTCGTCTTCTGTGCGCGGACACATAGACTTCGAAAGGTGTACCCCATGCCTGATGGGTAGGAAACCTTTCTTGGATTCCGACATGCTAAACCTCTTTAGCACTCGGTCTATATATGTAGACTGCGAAAGACCAAGCAACTGTTTCGATCTATCTCTATAGATCTTAATCCCGAGGATGTAGGTTGCTTCTCCCAGGTCTTTCATGGAGAATGTCTTGGATAACCAAACCTTCACTGACTGTAAGATTGAAACATCGTTTCCTATAAGTAGTATGTCATCGACATACAATACTAGGAATACAACTGCACTCCCACTAACCTTCTTGTACACACAAGGTTCGTCTGGATTTTGTGAGAAATCAAACTTTTTGATCGTCTCATCAAAACGGATATTCCAGCTCCTGGATGCTTGCTTCAATCCATAAATGGATCGTCGCAATTTGCATACCTTGGTTTTATCAACCGATGTGAAACCCTCAGGCTGTATCATATACACGTCCTCGAGCAGGTTTCCATTAAGGAAAGCTGTTTTCACATCCATCTGCCATATCTCATAATCATAATGAGCTGCTATGGCCAGGAGCATCCGAATGGATTTAAGCATAGCTACAGGCGAATAGGTTTCGTCATAATCAACACCTTGTTTTTGACGATATCCTTTCGCCACCAATCTACCCTTATAGGTAATCACATTACTCTCCATGTCGGTTTTCTTCTTGAAAACCCACTTGCACCCTATAGGCTTTATGCCTTCAGGTGGGTCAACCAAGTTCCAAACTTGGTTTTCATACATGGAATCCATTTCCGACTTCATGGCACCAAGCCACTTATCCCTTTCTGAACTTGTCAACACTTCTTCATAACTTGTAGGCTCCTCATCATCAATGAGTAACACGTCGTTTGATTCACTTACGAGAAATCCATATCTCTCAGGAATATTGCGTGTTCTACCAGATCTACGAAGATGTGGTGTTACAATAGGTTCAGCCGATTGCTCATCACTATGAGTTGTCGGCTGTTGTGCTTCACCAGGTATCTCATTAATGTCTTTTTGAGTCTCTCGAGCCTCCTCAAGCTCGACGACACTCCCACTGTTTTCTTGCAAGAGAAACTCTTTCTCTAGAAACACAGCATGCCTTGAAACAAACACCTTTTGTTCCACAGGATGATAGAATTGGTAACCCCTTGTTTCCTTAGGGTATCCAACAAATAGACATTTATCAGACTTAGTATCCAATTTGTCTGATACAGTCCACTTCACATAAGCAGGACAACCCCATATCTTCAAGTAAGATACATGAGGTTTCTTACCATTCCATATCTCATATGGAGTAGTTGAGACTACCTTGGTAGGTATTCTGTTTAACAAGTAAACAACTGTCTGAAGTGCATAGCCCCAAAAGGACTTGGGAAGAGTCGCATGATTCATCATTGACCTGACCATGTCCAACAAGGTCCGGTTACGCCTCTCAGATACACCATTATGCCTTGGTGTATATGGCGGAGTCCATTGAGACAATATACCATTGTCTCTTAGATAATCAAGAAACTCTTGACTTAAGTATTCCCCACCTCGATCTGATCGAAGTATTTTAATACTCTTGTCATGTTGTTTCTCTACTTCATTTCTGAATTCTTTGAACCTTTCAAAGGCTTCAGACTTGTGTTTCATCAAGAACACATACCCAAACCATGAGTGATAATCGGTGAAGGTAATGAAGTAGCTATAGCCTCCTAAAGCTTGAGTTGACATAGGTCCACATACATCAGTATGTATTAGACCTAGTAACTCTCCCACTCGTTCACCTTTTCCAGTAAAAGGTAACTTAGTCATCTTGCCTTTTAAGCATGATTCGCATGTATCGTATGAATCCAATTCAAACGATTCCAGAATTCCACATCGGTGTAATTCGGACATGCGTTTCTTGCTTATATGGCCAAGACGACAATGCCACATATAGGAGTCTATTTGATTATCCTTTCGAGCACGCGTGTTGCTCGCTTCGATATTGAAATCGTCACTGGATACGTCCAACGTATAAAAACCATTGCTTAAAGTTCCAATCCTATAAAGAACTCCATTCAAAGTTATGTAACAACAATTGTTACTAAAAGTCAAATGGAACCCATTTCTATTTAGACAAGAAATAGAAATGATGTTCTTTATCAACGAAGGAACATAAAGCAATTGTCGACTTCTAAGACAAGTCCTACAGGAGTTCTAACAAATACGCTCGATGGCGAGTAAAGAACCGCTGCTCCATTCCCAACACGTAAATTTGACTCTCCTCGACGAGTCTTCTTCTATTCCTTAGCCCATGTATGTCATTACATATATGTGAGCCACACCCAAGATCAAATACCCAAGTGTCCGAGGAAATAGAATGACAATCAATAAAGAAGATTTCAAGAAGATGGGGCATCCGATGCCTTATCCTTCTTCACTGACTCAAGATAAATCTTGCACTTTCTTCAAGAATGGCTCTCCTGCCATAATGATGGCAAGTTTCCTTTGTGCTAGTTCTACCTTCTTAGCCCTTCTCTTCTTTCCCTTCTCGCTGTTCCTTTGACTTCCTCTAGAACCTTTCTTCGAGGAATCAACTAACAAAGACCGTCCCCTCGCCATGCTTCTCAAGACTCCACAGCCTTCAAAGATATTGAGCATACACAGATGAACCTCCTAGCATCTCAGAGGTGAAGAGGAGCTGAGACTTCAAACCTTTCAATCTCACTTGCTCATCAACCAACTCACAAAGATGAAGGACTACGATATGAGCATCCATATGCTCATGCCGCTGTGAGCTTGGGTTCCATCGTGGCTAGCATGATGCAACTCATTTGTTCGTAATCACTCACATGTTTCGATAGGCCAACAATTGGTCCAGAGTTGCATTGTCACTAGGATGGCGGGGAAGAGGCGCCGAGGACATACAAAGCTTTTCCACCTTGAGAACAATTCTCAAGTTTCTAAGCTAGTCCAAGAAGTTCTACTAATTTATTTGAATCCAAAATGGAATGCAAATTCAAACACATCATGATCAATATATTAACTTAGAAATACAAAACGAGCATATATGAGAAAGATGATTTTAAAATGCATCAATATACATTTATAAATCCCATTCATTTTTCGAATTTCAAAAACCCCAAAATCACTTCGGGAGATTGTAGGTCCATCTCCGAATGGGCTGATATCCATCATAGTTATGAACAACCTTGGAGAGAGTCCAACAAGCCATTCATAACTACGACGGTAGGTATCATCTATACCGATTGCATATCCCGTATATGCAACTATCACAATGTGCTATCAACTAATTGAATGTTCACACATACATCGGGTTGTTAACACATTAACAAGTATGCATCATATGCATAGCACCCAACTTCACCTCCCTTTACAAAGACCTTGGAGAGAGTCCAACAAGCCGATGCTCCAGGTTAAAGCCAACCCATTAATCAGGACATAGTTTTAATATGGTTAGAGCACATTCAACCAATTAGCCCAGCTTGGAGAGAGTCCAACAACCAAAGCTAACGATTGACCTCTGACTCTTATCATATTAGTATTAAACTATTCCATGGTTTGAACATATTCAGGTTCGAGCCGGGCTTGGAGAGAGTCCAACAACCCAAACAAGAAACAGAACTCTGGTTCTAACCATATTAATGGAAGGTGTAGGCTTTAATATTTATTAAGGGTTTTTATGTCTCATCCTCTTTGCATGCAAATAACTATTATCTACATGGCATGACATACATGGCATACATCTACATGTCACGACACGCATGGCATAATGTTATGCATCTAATGCAATTACATGGCATACAATTATGTCATGTATATAATTTCCTTATATGTCATAACTATTTATGGAAATAAAATATGTTTAAGATTTGATTCTCCAAATCAAATCATAATTAAATTAGGAAACAAATTTCCAAATCTAATCACATATTTTATTCATGGAATTATTTGATTAAGGAAAATCTATTTAGGAAACCAATTTTCTAAATCATTAAAACTACATATGGAAATAAAATATTTTAAGATTTGATTTCCCAAATCAAATCATGATTAAATTAGGAAACAAATTTCCAGAATCTAATCAAATATTTTATTTATGGAAAATATCAATTTCCATAAATACTTTCAACTTTCCAAAAGTGGAAGATTTCCATAAATACTTCTAGACTTTCCAAAATTGAAAAATTTCCATAAATACTTCTAAATTTCCAAAATTTAGAAAATTTCCAGAAATACATTATGACTATCGCAAAACCATTTTTACGATTATGTCGAAACACAACCTGGGCTCTGATACCACTGTTGGGTTTCCGGCACCGCGGCGTGTGTGTGTTCGATCATGTTTCGTAAACATGAGCACAGCGGAAGTAATTAAAATTAATAAATCTATATTTATTACAACACACACAATACACGCATGCTATTACAACAAGTGTAGACATAACCGTAAATTAAAATTTGCAATAAAAGGAAATTAAACTACGTTATACCTTCCGTATGACGTATAGCGGGAACGACATCAACCTGAACGATCCTCGTAAGAATCGTCTCTATCCGTATCCACGCCGAGCTCCTCGGGATGACTTCGCTAAGTCACGAGCTTCGTCTTCGTACGGGTTACTAGCCTCGTGTTGAAGACGACGTGATTGAGAGATGATCACGATCCGAATCCAAATTCGGATCCTAAAACGAGTTCTCAAAACTCGCTTCTCCGGAGAGGTATTCGTCAACCGTTTGATGAATCCTTCGTTCTCCACCTCAGAGGATTACCGGAGATCAAATCCCCGGTAAGTTAGCCGCTGTCGGAGTACTAACCGTCGTCCAAACGACGCTCTGACGAGAGGAGAAGCTGTCCAGAAAACTGGACAGCTTGGTGGAGGAGTAGGCGCCGGCCAAAACAAGGAGAGGAAAAACCCACCTTGATGCCGAACCTATAGGAGATCACCGGAGGGTCGCCGGAGGTTCACCGGCTGGAGCTTGGACGCCGGCAAGGGTCTTGGACGGCGGCACAAAGCTGGGCGGTGGCAGCTTGTAGTTGGGCGCCGAAATCACCAACAAGGGGTGGGCGGCAACTAGGTTGGGCGGCCAAAATAGATTAGGGTTAGGGTTTAAGCCCTATTTTATAGAGAACTAATTCTCTTAATAGTTAATGGATCATATCCATAAAGCCCGTTAACCCGCTCCATTAAGATAAGTTAAAATAAACCAAACCATGATGGTTTATTTTAAGTTAAAACGAACCGAACCAAGCTTTGGTTCATTCGTTTAATATAAACCAAACCCTTTGGTTTATTCTCATCCATTGGATTAGAACCAAACCATTTTGGTCCATCCATTATGTCTTCATAAGACACGGCCCATCCACGCTTCCATTGCGATCAAACAATTTCATCTCGCTTATGTTTGGTCCAACCAAACATAGTTTCTCTCGGCCGAGAATCCCATTCTCAAGCTCGCTTTAAATCCTTTGGATTACACTCGTTGTGCGTGTGACCAAATAGGTTCTCGGTTTATGTTGGCCTATAATTAACCATTAATTATAGAACGATCATGAGTGGCACCTAGTAGTACATCATGATCCCCAATTAACCGAAAAGATCAACGGTTGATCCGTAACTATTTCAAACCCTTCAAGAGTTCGAATGAATCGTGCCCCATTCCCTTCACTCATCTTATACCCACTTGGTTCAGGACATGGTCTATTGTGTCATCCCCACTAGGTCGACTCACGCACACCTAGCCCAAGTATCATTTCCTCGCTCTACTGGATTCTAGTTACTCCACATGTATCGAAGAGTACCTTACTCTAAACATGTAATGCTTTGGCCAAAGACTTTAGTAACAATCCGACGAGAGGCCATGGGTATACATCTCCTCGCAAGGAGTGGTGAATCCTTTATAGGCTATTCAAACACCTTCGATCACTTCAACTTATACCCAATCATCCCGGGTCCACATCTCCTTAGAGATGTTTGCTTAAGATGTCAAAGCATAAGTCTCCATGATCAAGATGACTTGAATACCGCAAGTCAAAGGAACATCGCACTTAAGCCACAGTAAGAACTTCATTGACATATCTATATATGCAGAGAACCATATGAAGTCTTACGGCTGGTCACTCCAATGAACTAGTTACCATAACTAGCATCCATGATTAACTCCGGACATCACTATGTCTCCAGCCAGTGAGAATCAGCTGCTTGGATACACCAAGGAGTATACCTCGTGCTAGTCTCAACAGAATTGATGGTGTCCAGATCCATCAATTCATCGACTAGGGATAATTCCGATACATCACAATTACACATGTAGAGATACTCACTAGTTGTGATCCAATCACAAATTCTCTCATGCTGTGAATCGTATCGTGGACATTCAGTAAATGAGTTTTAGATCCAATCAAATACATAAAACATGTATACTCAAATAGTGAATCTTCATTTATCATATAAATGGTTCATACATAAGGCGATTGCCTTAGGACATCTCTCATATATTACTAACATTTTCTACCTGCTGTGCTTAGGCAATACGAGGGGTGACAACCCCCATATCTAAGATTTAGGGAATTTTATACAAGGAACCTAGGAGTAAACCTGATCTCCTATAACCGTGGGTAGAAGGATGTGATGGAACTGGAAATGGTTCATTGGGAGAGTGTATGATGTCCCTTCCACAAAACCATAGCTAGATGTTTAGACAACACCCAGTTAACAGCATGTTTTATGACACACAAGCGAAACCGAAGTCCTAGAATCCCCTTTTATAGATCTCAGCACGCTCCTTTCTTCCTCCGTGTGACACCGTATTAGAGTTTAGTCCACCGACAACCCTCACAATCGAAACCTTTTAGATTTTACTTCTGAAAAATTTCAACAACTGAACATATTGATATTTGAATCCTAGTCCTTATGGGATCGATAATCTTTTATTACTTGACGACATCTGTGTACTTGCGGGTGTTGAGCACGAGTGCGTGCTTCGAGTCCTCGACGACCTCCATCGCAAAATTTGAGGTTGCGTTCGCGTGCATCATATTTTTGGCGTTGTTACCGGGGATTGATCGATTCAATATCGAATTGAACAGTGGAAAATTGGATCGGATTTAGGATTAGACTTATTTACTTCCTTCATTTTCTTTTTAGTTTGCCTTATTTACTTTAGTTCTAAATTTTCCATATTTAGATTTAGTTTTTGATTTTCATTTTTTTTAGCAGTAGGTTTCTTTTTCCTTATTGCTTCTTAGATTTTATTAGCTATATTGTTTTATTTCCTGCTTCTTAGAATAAGGTAGCACTCCTAATTTTTGTGGCTCGGTTCTTTATATGCTTAGATGCTGAGGATCGAAAGGCCTGATTCCGATCGACATAGAAATCGAACGAACCTTTCATCGTCGGAAAGCAGAACAGCAAAGGATGGAGGATCAAGCAGCGTCCGAAGTAAATATAGGTAGCTAACCTCTGTGGGATTACGCAGCTCCTAACGCTAGAGGATTTAGGCCGAGTATAGCTGGACCATCTATTTCGGCGAACAACTTTGAACTTAAACCAGCAATTATACATATGGTCCAACAGAGTCAATTAGGGGAGCTGTGACTGGAGACCCAAATCGGCACCTTGAGGCATTTTTAGAAATCTGCTCGACAATGAAGATGAATGGAGTCCCTGCTGATGCGATCTGCCTGAGCCTATTCCCGTTCTCATTGCAGGATAAGGCTAAGGCATGACTTCACTCCCTACCTTCGGAAAGCATCACTACATGGGAGC
This sequence comes from Wurfbainia villosa, assembly GCA_025175895.1. Classification (NCBI taxonomy): domain Eukaryota; kingdom Viridiplantae; phylum Streptophyta; class Magnoliopsida; order Zingiberales; family Zingiberaceae; genus Wurfbainia; species Wurfbainia villosa. Next base: position 118,929,042 of record CM045989.1, on the reverse strand, counting down.
AATGCGAGCAACAGTTTTTGAACAAATACTTCCCACCAAGCAAGACTGCTCACATGCACCATCTCATCACGAGCTTCTGCTAGAAAAAGAGAGTCCTTATTCGAAGATTGGGATCGCTACAAGGGGCTACTCTACCAATGCCCCCACCATGGACTGGAAAGGTGGCTGGTGATTCACATCTTCTACAATAGGATCGCATATGCCACAAAGATGTCCATGTATTCTATTGTAGGAGGAGCACTGATGAATAAGACCATAGAGGAAGCAGAGGAGCTAATAGAAGAGGTGGCCTAGAACGACCATCAATGGGCTTCCGAACGTGGTCAACCAATGCCTGCAGTGGGATGATACACTGTCAACTCCATGAAACACTTATCATCAAGGATGGGCGCACTTAGCAGACATTTTGACTCTTTGAATCCTTCATCTACATGCGCGGCCATTAACTTTGGAGAGGGAGCGGCAATGTATCGAGAGGACTGTTAGTGAAAGCCCTAGAGCCAATCATGTGATGATTGTTGTATGGACTTTATTGTATCATATTTCTATTTATAAAGGCATGGTTATTATATTTACTTGTATTAGTGCCAAATAACTAAGTATAATAACGTCCTTGAGTAGAAGGTTCTTATCTATATCAATCGATTGGTTGAATCGATAATGAGATGATATAAAGAACACTACTCTTAATCATTCCTAGTCAAGTATTAACATTCAGGGACAATGTTAATGTGTAGAGACTAGCATGTAAGTCAACACGATGACTTGATCTCACAAGTCATGGATATGAGATATCAAGTTGATACATGGGTATGTATTAGAGAATGTATACTGAATGACCCGCCATGAGAAAGTATTATGGATCATTATATGAGTGTCATATACTGTAGGGGATCGATCGATCGGCTAGAGGGGGTGAATAGCCCTCTTTCGTTGGATGACAGAATTTGCTCGTCTACACAATTGTTAGCGCAAGCGGAACACTAATAAAGACAAGCAAATAAACAATAAAGAATACAAACAATGCTAACACTGAAATATAACATGGTTCAAGGCTACGCCGCTAATCCACGGTCCGATTCGACCCCGGTGAATCACTCCGTAACCAAATCACTATCTGTCTCTCCTTTGCACTAAGCTAGGTGGAGGTAACCCTTACAACTCAAAGACACTCCTCCTTTTACAATAGATGTGAAAGAAAACTAAGAGAAGGAGTTTAAATCTTGTAGAACACTTGGATGGTCACTTAGAGCATAAGCATTAGGCATCCATAAGCCCACACCCTCTCTTTTTATAGAGAGGGCTGATTTCTTCCCGTTGGTCGCCACCAGTCAACTGCCGCCCTTGGCAGTCGACTGCCGCCACTTCAATGGCCTCCGAATGTGTCGGATCCTGATCGTTGTAGTCCAACGGATCCCTTGGCAGTTGACTGATGGATCCATCAGTCTACTGCTGCCTCCGTAGTCCGTAGTCGACTGCCTGGCCGCTACGAGCGCGGGCCCAAACCTCTTGACTAGCTTGATCGCCGCCAGCAGCCGATCGATGTCTTGGCAATGATCGCCGGGCCAAAATCCACTCCGGATACCGGTCGAACCACGCTCGACGAGCAATGATCGCCATTTCATGGCAGTCGACTGATGTCGGGAAAACTCATCCGACACTTAGCCATTCGGCCAAGTTCACCTAATGAGCTACTTACAATTCACTCAATCTCTCATCTCACTCGAAGTCCCTCGAAGCTCTTCGCTTCGTGCCACGTCCTCGGCAAAGATCAGCGCACGACTCAAAGAATGCTCCTTCACGCCTCTCTTCGCCGCCTTGGCTTCGCTTCAAGTCATCTCGTCCTGCGATCCCTCAGCAGCATCAAGTGCACGACTCTGTAATGCTCCTTCTCCGACTCAAGCACGAGGTTATGATGTTGGGTTTTTCCGAGCCGCAAAAACCGCTTTTTGCGTTGCGGAAACCTCGGAAGCCCCCGGCCACGGATCCGTGCGAAGAAGTATTAAAACAAAACATGTATGTGCTTGTATAAAAACCCTGGATCTACCTTAGATCTAAGAGATAAGAGCGTTACCCTCGATGCGATGCCCTTCGCAAATCCCGCTCGTCCAAAAGTCCGCCGGAACTCGAGAGTGTCAAGTGCACACTCCTCTATGGTATCCACACAAGCAATAGGTGGAAGAAAAACACACTTGAGTGTGCTAGCACTCCTAGGGTGTCTCGGCAAGATGAGGAAGGAGAGGGAGAGAGCTTGAGAAGAAAAGTTCCAAGGTTGAAGATGAAGTCAATTAGCCACCAAAAATCAATACCCCATCTAATGGAGTGGCCGGCCACTTCATGGAGGGGGGTTACATGCATGCATGTAACTCCCATGACCCTTGATCTCCCTCATGATGTGGCATCAATTGACAAAGTCAATGATGATGTGGAGCATCATCATTGGCCGCCCATGCCAAGTCATCACCATGACATGGCATTTGGTCAAGTCAAACTTGACCTTTCATCTTCCCTCTCAAGTCAAGTCAAACTTGACCTCTACTCTCCCATGGTTGATCAAATCTAACCACTTGACTCAAGTCAATTTAATTTAATGAATCTTTATTCATTAATTTAAATTGATTTGATGAATCAAATCTCAATTAGACTCATTCAACACTTGAATCAACTTGAGTCTAACTCAATTAGTCTAATTTGGATTACTCTTAATCCAATTTGGTTCATCCCATGAACCTAATCCTCCTGGTTCATCATATGAACCTAATCTCCATCTAATTGCTCTTATGTGTGTGACCCTATAGGTTCTTGTAACGTTGGCAATGTCCCTAAACCGATTTAGGAACATAAGCAATGAGCGGTATCTAGCAACACATCATTGCTACCCAAGTTACAAGAATGTTGAGCTCCAACATCACCTTTGTGACTACTAATTGTGACTCTCACAATATGTGACAATGTCCTCTATCCTTGACATCTAGATTGACCAATCGAGGCATAGACCGTGTCATCCTCGGTACAATCTAAATCTTGAACTCCAAGTAGACTCACTCTAAACAAATGAGCTCAATATCTCATATTGACTCATTTGGGCATGGCCATGCACTTCGTGGTCTCACTCTATCAAGAATATCGATGTCACCCCCGTCATATAGGAGGGATAGATCCCATCTACATCACTCACATCCCTCTGCATAATTTGTTACATACCCAGTAATCGCTTTTATAGTCCACCCATTTACGGGTGACGTTTGACGAAGCCAAAGTATGCAATTCATTATGTAGGGAACCATGGTGACTTCAGGTCTAAGGACTAATAGTCATACTAATAGCCACATGAGAAAGTATATGACACTCATATAACGATCCATGATACTTTCTCATGATGGGTCATTCAAGATACATTCTCCAATGCATACCCATGTGTCAACTTGATATCTCATATCCATGACTTGTGAGATCAAGTCATCTTGTTGACCTACATGCTAGTCTCTACGCATTAACATTGTCCCTGAATGTTAATACTCGACTAGGAATGATTAAGAGTGGTATTCTCTATATCATCTCATTATCGATTCAACCAATCGATTGATATAGATAAGAACCTACTACTCAAGGACATTATTATATTTAGTTATTTGGCACCAATACAAGTAAATATAATAACCATGCCTTTATAAATAGGAATATGATACAAAGTCCATACAACAATCATCATATGATTGTCTCTAGGGCTTTCACTAACAATCTCCCACTAGCACTAGTGCCAATCACCGTAGTATCTAATACCCAATGACCTAGTGTGACCATCATGCTTTTTCTGTGCCAAAGCCTTGGTCAAGGGATCCGCGATGTTAGCCTCTCGTGGGTACTCAGAAATCTTCACATCTCCTCTATCGATGATCTCTCGAATGAGATGGAAGCGCCGTAGTATGTGTTTGGTCCACGTGTGAGCGAGGTTCCTTAGTCAGGTAATCGCCTCCATTGTTGTCACAATAGAGCTCTATAGGATCTGCAATGCTAGGAACCACCCCAAGCTCAAGAATGAACTCATGGATCCAAATCGCCTTTCACGCCTCGATGCAGCCGATATACTCTCTGTAGAATCAAGAATCGTGGTCCTCGCTTCAACTCTTCCACCACAGCCACCATTCAAGCAAAACACGAACCTCGATCGCGATCTATAATCATCCCGGCCGGGCTTGAAGCCGCATCGTCAGAACCCTTTACAACCTAGCTCCTCATCGCTTCAAATATCAAGAAATATTCTTTAGTCCTTCTCAAGTACTTAAGAATATTCTGATCGCTATCCAGCTGACGCCACCGATCTGATCGTATCTACTGGCCATGCTCAAAGCATACGAGACATCGTGACGAGTACACAACATGGCGCATATGATAGATCCTATAGCGTATGCGTAAGGGATCTTATCCATGCGGCCTCTCCTCTCTAGAAGAGGGACTTTGAGTCTTCGAAAGACTCACACCATGTGACATCGGCAGAAGTCCTTTCTTGGAATTTTGCATGGCAAACCGAAGTAATACCGTGTCAATGTATGTACTCTGACTTAGGCCAAGCAATCTCTTAGATCTATCTCTATAGATCTTGATGCCTAGAATACAGGCTGCTTCACCTAAGTCCTTCATTGAAAAGCACGTCCCCAGCCAAGTCTTCACAGACTGTAGCGAAGGGATGTCATTCCCAATGAGTAGTATGTCATCCACATACAGTACAAGGAAGACAACTGTATTCCCATTAACCCTCTTGTAGACACAGGGTTCATCTTCATTCTTGATGAAACCAAACTGTTTGATCGCATCATCGAATCGAAGATTCCAGCTCCGAGAAGCTTGCTTTAGCCCATAAATGGACCTTTGCAGCTTGCATACCTTCCCAGTATGCTGTGGATCTACAAAACCCTCAGGTTGTGTCATGTACACATCCTCGAGTAAGTTTCCATTCAGAAACGCGGTTTTGACATCCATCTGCCAGATCTCATAATCGTGGTATGCTGCAATAGCAAGCAAGATCCGAATGGACTTAAACATCGCCACTGGAGAAAAGGTTTCATCATAGTCAATACCATGAATTTGCTTGAAACCTTTAGCCACCAATCGACCCTTATAGGTATGCGTAAGTCCATCCATGTCAGTCTTTCTCCTAAAGACCCACTTACACCCAATGGGTTTGACCCCTTCAGGTGGATCAACCAAAGTCCATACTTGGTTAGTGTACATGGATTCCATCTCGGATCTCATGGCGCCTAGCCATTTCTCGAACTGCTCATCACTTTCCTCGATAGGAGGTAGGCTCATTCTCAATGAGCATAACGTCATCATGGTCGACAAGAGAAATGAGTATCTCTCAGCCGACGACGCACTCTATCGACCGCCAAGAGGTAAGTCTACTTGAATGTGGTTGTTCCACAACTCTTTGTGCAACAACCTCTTCACCCACAACACTTTGTGGTTCCTGCTCAACCTCCATCAAGGCCTCAGCATATGGTCCTTATCTTGAATTTCTTCAAGATCGAAGGTACTCCCACTAGTTTTTCTAGAAACAAAATCCCTTTCTAGAAAAACCCCGCCTTTGCCACAAACACTTTGTGCCGACCGAATGTAGAAGTAATATCCTTTGTATCCTTGGGATATCCAACAAAATAGCACCTATCGGATTTGGGTCCCAGTTTGTCTGAGACTTGACGACGAACGTAAGCCTCACAACCACAAATCCGCATAAAAGACATCTTGGGAATTCTCCCTGTACATATCGTATATGGTGTCTTTACCACAGCCTTGGATGGTACACGGTTAAGGGTAAAGGCTGCTGTGTCCAGAGCATATCCCCAAAAGGATATAGGAAGATCTGTGTGACTCATCATAGATCGTACCATATCCAATAGGGTACGATTCCTCCTTTCGGATACACCATTCCACTGTGGTGTTCCAGGAGGAGTGAGTTGGGATAGAATCCCACACTCAGCTAGATAGTCACGAAACTCATGGCTAAGGTATTCACCACCTCGATCTGATCGAAGTATCTTAATACTCTTGCCAAGCTGGTTTTGTACTTCATTCTTGAATTCTTTGAACTTTTCAAAGGATTCAGATTTATGTGTCATAAGATACACATAACCATATCTACTGAAGTCATCAGTAAATGTAATGAAGTACCTGTAACTACCTCTAGCAGCAACATTGAAAGGACCACATACATCACTATGTATAAGTCCTAACAAATCTGTTGCTCTTTCGCTATGTCCACTAAAGGGAGTCTTGGTCATCTTGCCTAAAAGGCAAGACTCGCATGTCTCATATGATTCAAAATCAAATGAGTCTAGCAACCCATCCTTATAGAGCTGAGATAAGCGACTCTCATTTATGTGACCTAAGCGACAATGCCAGAGATAGGTTTGGTTCAACTCATTTGACTTGAACCTCTTGGTACATATGTTATAGATAGGGCTCTCTAAGTCTAGAAAGTAGAGTCCATTCATTAGAGGTGCACTACAATAGAACATATCATTTAAATAAACTGAACAACATTTGTTCTTTATTATAAATGAAAACCCTTTCTTGTCCAAACAAGAAACTGAAATGATGTTCTTAGTTAAAGGTGCACATAACAACATTCTTCTAATTCTAGTACAAGCCGAGGGCGTAGATAGATCATAAGTTCCTACAAAGAATAAAGCAACAGAACCCTTGCTCCATTGCCTACTCGTAGGTCCACTCGCCTTTGTCAATGCCTTGCTATTTCTCACCGCACATTGGTACAAATGTGAGATGCACATCCAGATCTAATACCCATGATGAAGAAATAGATAGATTGACTTCTATAACATTTATACCAAGTAAGTCTCACTTCTCTTCTTAAGATCTTCCTGTGCTGTCCCGCTTCCTTGCAAAGGGAAGCAAGCCCCTTCCTCGCTACCCTCCTTTGGGTTTAAGTTCTTTGCCTTTGCCCTTGGCTTGGGACTTTCCCTTACCTTTAGGCTTGCCCTTGCCTTTCTTTTCGCACCATCAAAATGGTGTCGATTTACCCTTCTTAAGGTTAAGCTCATAGCTTCTCAACATGCCGAGCATTTGTCAGTAATGGCTTATCAATTTCATTCATGTTATAATTCATGACAAATTGATCAAGGCTCTTGGCAAAGATTGCAAGATTAGGTCAAGGCCAACTCTTGGCCAAGTGGGAATCCCACCTTTGTAGGTTTTCTACGCATCCAATCATTTTGAGTACATATGTACCTACGGAGTCCCGCTCTTGCATTTTGGACCCAAATAATGCCTTAGAGACTTCATCTCTCATGCCTAGCTTGTCCTTGATATAGTTGACGAAGATGTCCAACCATATCATAAGCATTCATGAACTCGTGTTGCTTCAAGCTCGTAGTTCATGGTCGCGAGCATTAGACATGACACATCTAATGCATCATCTTGATGCTTCTTGTAAGCATCTTTGTCACCGTGAGGCATTGGGCAGGAGGTGCCTCCTGAATGGGCCGCCCAGACGCATAACTTCCTTTCTTGGGTGAGAACACTCTGTGTTCCTGCATCACCCAGAAATTTGCTCCATTGAGCTTGTCCTTCTCAAGGACAGATCGCAGAGAGAGAGTGTTCGTGGTTTGTTGACATAGTAATCTACAACATACAATGCAGAGGATTAATATCATATTCCTTTTATCATTTAATTAGGCCTTTAATCAAATGATGCTCCCACTGAATTATAGGAATTTTGTAGAATCGAGTTATGGATGTGGTCAAACCACTTTTACTATATTCATACAAACTAGCTATAATTCTTGCGGGACAAGATCCACATCATACTAAGCCTTGAGTTAGCTTCAAATCGCCAAGACTTAGTACGACGATCGGGTAACACATTACCGATTACATATCTATGCAACTCTTGTTTATAGGATTAAGACCCACATTTACAAAAGACCTTGAGTTAGCTTTGGCTAAATCGCCCAAGATTTAGTGTAAATGAGATCTTAACCTATCTTTCCAACGATTGGAATATGCCTATAGTTCTACTCGATCCTATTGAGTTAACTAGTTTTGCTCAATCTAATTGAGCTTACTCTAACCCGAGTCGTGATAGGCGGGACCAAGATTGTCCCTCCGCACCCTACCAAGATAATATGCGTTGCTCTGCTTTAAGATTCAACAACAACAAAATGATCGAGGTAGTGATGGGCATCAAGGCTCGGTAGGCATTTTCGAGTTGATTCGATTATGATCTAATCTAATCGTAATGTGTATCTTATACGCATTTAGGCCTTTATTATCCTATATTAGCATGCATCATATACATACATTAATTATTCTAGCATGCATCATATACATACAAGAAAATTAACCTAGCATGCATCATATACATACAAACATGTTTCTACTAGCATGCATCACATACATACAAGCAAAATCAATTAAATATACATATATATATATCAACATATATATATATCATTAAATGTGATATAGTCATGGCCCTACTACGATCTTCTCAAGCCAATGAGAAGATCGGACGGTCAACCTAAGGCTAGCGGCTTCTCCAAGCGCTTCCTTTGACCGCCATGTGTCGTCGTCACCCTTCTCGTAAGCTCGTCTTTAAGTGGACTTTCCACCGCTCCATTTTTGTACATTACAAATGCGAAACTCGAGTTACATTCGAGTCTAAAACTATTTATAACTAGAATATTAAAAGAATAGGTGCGACGCAGTCGCAAACACTTTACAACACGCGACCCACAAAACTACGCAGAGTATTATGAATTACAACACACTTAATCCAATCCAATTGGGTTATTGGGCCATGACAATCACAGAATTATACATAATTCTAAATTATGTATTTTTACAGAAATTTCTATAATTTTTCTTAATTTATTTCGAATTTATGAGTCAACTCTCCGTAACGGTCCCGCTAAGCGGTTTCCGGGCGCGATCGCGGGACATGGCCCCTTTCGGGGATAGGGGCAGCGCCCCTACTCGCAAAATAAACTTCGCGAGTGTCCCTACAATGATCTTACAGCGACTTAAGTCGCTGTCCCAAAAACCTACAGCGAGAACTCGCCGATTCGGAGAGTTTTTCTCGACGGTTGAAGCCTACGAGTGTCCCAACACTCGTTGCTTCGACTCTACGAGAAAAATACCCAAAAATTCTATAAAATAAGAAAATTTACAGAAACATATAAATCTGTAATTTTTATATCTAATATAAAAACAACAAAACGAAACACATACATGCTTCGTGACGTGGCTCGATACCATGCTGGGTTTTTCCGAGCCGCAAAACCGCTTTATGCTATGAAACCTCGAAGCCCCTACCACGGATCCATGCGAAGAAGTATTAAAACAAAACATGTATGTGCTTGTATAAAAACCCTGGATCTACCTTAGATCTAAGAGGTTAGAACGTTACCCTCGATGCGATGCCCTTCGCAAATCCCGCTCGTCCAAAAGGTTCGCCGGAACTCGAGAGTGTCAAGTGCACACTCCTCTATGGTATCCACACAAGCAATAGGTGGAAGAAAAACACACTTGAGTGTGCTAGCACTCCTAGGGTGTCTCGGCAAGATGAGGAAGGAGAGGGAGAGAGCTTGAGAAGAAAAGTTCCAAGGTTGAAGATGAAGTCAATTAGCCACCAAAAATCAATACCCCATCTAATGGAGTGGCCGGCCACTTCATGGAGGGGAGTTACATGCATGCATTTAACACACATGACCCTAGATCTCCCTCATGATGTGGCATCAAATGACAAAGTCAATGATGATGTGGAGCATCATCATTATGCCAAGTCATCACCATGACATGGCATTTGGTCAAGTCAAACTTGACCTTTCATCTTCCCTCTCAAGTCAAGTCAAACTTGACCTCTAATCTCCCATGGTTGATCAAATCTAACCACTTGACTCAAGTCAATTTAATTTAATGAATCTTTATTCATTAATTTAAATTGATTTGATGAATCAAATCTCAATTAGACTCATTCAACACTTGAATCAACTTGAGTCTAACTCAATTAGTCTAATTTGGATTACTCTTAATCCAATTTGGTTCATCCCATGAACCTAATCCTCATGGTTCATCATATGAACCTAATCTCCATCTATTGCTCTTATGTGTGTGACCCTATAGGTTCTTGTAACGTTGGCAATGTCCCTAAACCGATTTAGGAACATAAGCAATGAGCGGTATCTAGCAACACATCATTGCTACCCAAGTTACAAGAATGTTGAGCTCCAACATCACCTTTGTGACTACTAATTGTGACTCTCACAATATGTGACAATGTCCATCTATCCTTGACATCTAGATTGACCAATCGAGGCATAGACCGTGTCATCCTCGGTACAATCTAAATCTTGAACTCCAAGTAGACTCACTCTAAACAAATGAGCTCAATATCTCATATTGACTCATTTGGGCATGGCCATGCACTTCGTGGTCTCACTCTATCAAGAATATCGATGTCACCCCCGTCATATAGGAGGGATAGATCCCATCTACATCACTCACATCCCTCCGCATAATTCGTTACATACCCAGTAATCGCCTTTATAGTCCACCCATTTACGGGTGACGTTTGACGAAGCCAAAGTATGCAATTCATTATGTAGGGAACCATGGTGACTTCAGGTCTAAGGACTAATAGTCATACTAATAGCCACATGAGAAAGTATATGACACTCATATAACGATCCATGATACTTTCTCATGGCGGGTCATTCAGGATACATTCTCCAATGCATACCCATGTGTCAACTTGATATCTCATATCCATGACTTGTGAGATCAAGTCATCTTGTTGACCTACATGCTAGTCTATATACGCATTAACATTGTCCCCGAATGTTAATACTGACTAGGAATGATTAAGAGTAGTGTTCTCTATATCATCTCATTATCGATTCAACCAATCGATTGATATAGATAAGAACCTACTACTCAAGGACATTATTATATTTAGTTATTTGGCACCAATACAAGTAAATATAATAACCATGCCTTTATAAATAGGAATATGATACAATAAAGTCCATACAACAATCATCATATGATTGGGTCTAGGGCTTTCACTAACATATGAGTGGTGAACCCGCCAAGGCTCCATGTGCGAATTACTAAGTCCTGCATGACCTCAATGCACATATCAAATCACAATAACAAACTAACTTAAACCCTTTGCCACACACATCAAAACCATATCATGGCAAGAGATTTCCCTAACAATATCCTCCTTTTTGATGTGTGGCAATCCGTTTAAGTTAGGTAAAAAAATTTGATAAAATATTAGAAAAGAAAAGCATTGTAGGGGATTGATTGGCCGACTAGAGGGGGGTGAATAGCCCTCTTACGATGGATGTCGGAATACTCTCGTTCGTTTGCTCGTCTACACAATCGTTAGCGTAAGCGGACGCATAAACAATAAAGACAAAGCAATAAACGAAAATATAAACGCTAACAAAGAAGATGTAACGTGGTTCACGGCTACGCCGCTAATCCACGATCCCGATTCGTCCGAGGTGAATCATCCTCCAAAGCCAATCACTATTGGTCTCTCCTTTGCACCAAGCTAGGTGGAGGTAACCTTTACAATCAAGATCACTCTTCTTACAATAAGAATGGAGTAAAAATAAGTAAGAAGAGTTTAGAGCTTGTGGGGCACTAGGAAGATCACTTAGAGCATAAGCATTAGCCTCTCAAAGGCTCACACCCTCTCTTTTTATAGAGAGGGCTGATTTCTTCCCGTTGGCCGCCACCAGTCGACTGCTGCCCTTGGCAGTCGACTGCCATCACTACAAGGCCTCTGAACACGTCGGATCCCGACCGTTGTAGTCCAACAGAACTCTTGACAGTCGACTGATGGACCTCACTAGTCGATCGCCTCGTAGTCGACGCCAAATGACTACGAGCAGCTTCGTGCCGCGACATCCTTCGGTAATGATTGCCATTCCATGGCGATGGATCACCGGGCATAAACCCATCAGTCGGATACCAGTCGAACACACTCGACTCAGAGCAGTCGACTGCCATTACATGGCAGTCGACTGGTGCCGTGTGAAACTCAAACTTAACATAAGTTTGAGCTTCCGGCGGTCGGGTAAACCTTAACCCTTGCGGTCAAGTCTCCGACACTCAGCCATTCGGCCAAGTTCACATAATGAGCTACTTACATTTCACTCATTCTCTCATATCACTCGAAGTCCCTCGCCGAAGCTCTCTTCATTCGCGGCCACGTCCCTCTGCAGCATCAGGCGCACGGCTCTGCAATGCTCCTTCGCGTCTCTTGCCTCCGAAGTCTGCTTCCTTGGCTTCACTTCAAGTCATCTCGTCCGGCGGTCCCTCGGATGCTCCAAGCGCACGGCTTCCGCAAAGTCATCCTTCACCGACTCAAGGACCGAGGTTGTGAGGGTGAACCCGCCAAGGCTCCATGTGCGAATTACTAAGTCCTGCAAGACTCCAACGCACATATCAAATAACAATATCATCCTAACTTAAACCCTTTGCCACACACATCAAAACCTTATCATGGCAAGAGATTGCCCTAACAATCTCCCCCTTTTTGATGTGTGGCAATCTGTTTAAGTTAGGTAAAAACATTTGATGAAAATTCTAAGGTAAGAAAGCATGTAAACATAAACATGATATAGCAATATGCAACTCCCCCTTAATCCATGAAACTCCCCATACAAATTTTCAAATTTTCTCCCCCTATCATAATTTACTTAAACATAATTACTTCTCCCCCTTTGACACCATCAAAAAGATTTACACTAAGTTATAAACCCATGGCATCAAGTTTAATAGAAGGAAAATACCAAAAACATGATTAAAATTGAAATCAGAAAATATTGGACTGTAGTTCAGGTGGGCAGTCGACTGGCACAAAAGATTCCGAAATTCTGATTTTCTGGGTGAAATTCAGAAATGGATTATAAATTCCAAAAAATTAGAAAAATCATGAAATTTGAGGAACATATTTCTTTTAAGTATATCTATCAATGAAAAATAGATTTTCAAGAAAAATCATTATATTTTCCGAGATTTGCCAAAAATCCAAAGGCTTTAAAAACCACTAGTTTTTGAGCATGTTAGTATCCAATTTAACACCTAGTATTGCTTAGGATTGTTTCAAAACATGAATACATGGATTTTAAAGTAAGAAATTGTTTTGAAAACATATGAAAAATCCAACCATGATCTTTGGGCAATATGTCTATGAATTAAACATAAGCCTTCCCCATGATTGGTCTATTATTGCTATTTTGATACTTTAAATGACCATCTAAATGCCATAGGCATTAGTGGACATTTGTATCATCCTAACATCTCACCCATGCTATGTTTTCAATCAAAGTAGCCTATGGTGAGTGTGAGATGCATCCTAGGGGGTATTTGTATATACTTAACCATCATAGTCATACAATTCTATCAAGGTTAAGTATCAACCTAACAATCCTCATGATCATAAAGATATATATGACTTAATTTCACATTATGATCATGAAATACATGTATTCATTGAATTGTTCTCATGCATTAGGTATTATATCATGATAATAAGTAAAGTATCACCTAAAGCATGATTTAAACCTATTTTTTTATGATAATGTGCCAAATTTCAAAATCATAAATCATAATTGCAAACATGTGTAACAATTACATTAATCATCATGATTTATGCATTATTAACTATTTATAGGCACGTTATCATCACCTAACACTATTTAAAAATGTTGTCCCGCCATCCTAAGTCAACCAAGATGAGGTAATTGAATCCTCTCTAGTTGACTTAGGTGCCACCCGAATCAGCCATTTAGCAATACGCAACCCTAAATAGGTTCTTTCCTATGGGGTTCACAAGATACTCCTTGGGGATCCATTTCCTAGCTATTACTTTCTTTTTATCTTGTCCCCTAGCAATTAGGCATTTATAGGCCTTTTCATTTTTCTTTTCTTTATAACCTAGGCCTTTCTTATTAAAACTTGCCCTTTGGCTCCCAATTATCATATTCAATGTGTTGGAGCCAATTGTGAATTTTTCTAGGGCTTTTGTTAAATAGTCTACCTTTTCCCTTAATGCCCTATTTTCATTTATACATGCATCACTAACATCTAATGGCACATAAAGATCATGTGAGCATGCATCATTTAAGCTAGAAGAAATATTATCATTTAAGCATGCATTTTCTAGCTTATTTTCCAATGCCTTAATTTGATTAAGAATGCTTTTATTTTTCTTTTTCATTCCAAATAAGTCCTTAGTTAAACTAGAAATTATGGAAACTATTTTCTTAGGAGAGGCATTCGTTACCATAGTTTCCATATCCTCTTCTTCTTCTTCGGATGAGGAGGATGTAGAAGCTCCCCCTTCACTTGAGCTCTCTCCTCTTGAGCTTGATCCTTCATTTTCGGAGGAAGAGCAATCTAAGTCATCAAAGGCCATCAAGGCCAAATTGGTGACAAAGGCATTCTCCTCATCTGATGATGATGAGGAGGATGAGGATGGGTCATCCCAAGTCCTTGCCTTTAGAGCTTTGGTCTTCCCCTTTTCTTTTGTCTTCTTCTCCTCTTCCTTCTTTTTCTTGCTCCCCTTTTTCTTCTTCTTTTCTTCTTTCTTTTTCTTCTCTTCCTTGCTCTTGTTTAGGAGGGGACAATTGTCCCTTATGTGGCCCTCTCCTTGGCAATTGTAGCATATGATCTTTCCTCTTGGTCTCCTATTCCTATCATTTGATTTGTTAAATCTAAAACCTTTTAATGCATGTCTTACCCTCCTTACCATATACGCTTCTTCCGTGCTATCCATGGAGGAGGAGGAGATCTCTATCTTCTTCTTCCCCTTATTTGCCAACAATGCTACTCCCCTTGAAGGTTGTATTTTTGGCTCTTCTTGTATTCCTTCAAGCCTAGATTCATGTAATTCCATAGTGGAGAAAAATTCATCTAGAGTACTTACCTCTAGATTCTTTGAAATGAAAAATGAGTCCACCATTGAACTCCACTTGGATGATCGGGGGAAAGCATCTATGGCCTTCATTATCATATCGCGATTGGAGAGCCTTTCTCCTACACTTGTTAGTCCAATTAAAATTTCTTTGAATCTAGAATGCAAAGAAGTTACCTTTTCTCCCTTTTCTAATTTAATGTTGGATAGTTGGGAGCGGAGGAGATCTCTCCTTGCTAGCTTCGCCTCGGATGTGCCTTCATGAAACTCAATTAGCTTCTCCCACATCTCGTTGGCACTTAGGCATTCTCCTATTCGGTTGATTTCTTGTTGGGGGAGCACATTGAAAAGATGATGCATGGCTTTTGAATTTGCAAGGTGCTCTTCCCTTTGCCTTTTGGTCCACCTAGATTTCTCTATTGGCTTCCCTTCTTCATCCCTAGGCAAAACGAAACCGGATTCCATTGTAATCATGATATAAAAATCCGTTTCGAAAAATACCTCCATTCGCTTCTTCCACCAAACGAATTCCCCTTCAAACTTCGGAGGATGGATGTTGGAGCCGGCCATTTTGAAAGTTGCTTGTTGTGGCGGTTAGTCCTCGACAAGCTTTCCTTGGCTCTAATACCACTTGTAGGGGATCGATTGGCCGGCTAGAGGGGGGTGAATAGCCCTCTTACGATGGATGTCGGAATTCTCTCGTTCGTTTGCTCGTCTACACAATCGTTAGCGCAAGCGGAAGCATAAACAATAAAAACAAAGCAATAAACGAAAATACAAACGCTAACAAAGAAGATGTAACGTGGTTCACGGCTACGCCGCTAATCCACGATCCCGATTCGTCCGAGGTGAATCACCCCTCCAAAGCCAATCACTATTGGTCTCTCCTTTGCACCAAGCTAGGTGGAGGTAACCTTTACAATCAAGATCACTCTTCTTACAATAAGAATGGAGTAAAAACAAGTAAGAAGAGTTTAGAGCTTGTGGGGCACTAGGAAGATCACTTAGAGCATAAGCATTAGCCTCTCAAAGGCTCACACCCTCTCTTTTTATAGAGAGGGCTGATTTCTTCCCGTTGGCCACCACCAGTCAACTGCTGCCCTTGGCAGTCGACTGCCGTCACTACAACGGCCTCCAAACACGTCGGATCCCGACCATTGTAGTCCAACGGAACTCTTGGCAGTCGACTAATGGACCTCACCGATCATTGCGCCTCCGTAGTCGACGCCCACTACGGCGGTTATGCGTCTGTGACATCCTTCGGAAGTCGATCGCCATTCCATGGCGTGATCGGCTGAGCATAAACCCATCACGGATTCCAATGAACACACTGATTCGAGTAGCGATCGCCATTACATGGCGGATCGGTGTGTGAAACTCAAACTTAACATAAGTTTGAGCTTCCGGCGGTCGGGTAAACCTTAACCCTTGCTATCAAGTCTCCGACACTCAGCCATTCGGCCAAGTTCACCTAATGAGCTACTTACATTTCACTCATTCTCTCATCTCACTCGAAGTCCCTCGCCGAAGCTCTCTTCGTTCGCGGCCACGTCCCTCGGCAGCATCAGGCGCACGACTCTGTAATGCTCCTTCGTGTCTCTTGCCTCCGAAGTCTGCTTCCTTGGCTTCACTTCAAGTCATCTCGTCCGACGGTCCCTCGGATGCTCCAAGTGCACGACTTCCACAAAGTCATCCTTCACCGACTCAAGGACCGAGGTTGTGAGGGTGAACCCGCCAAGGCTCCATGTGCGAATTACTAAGTCCTGCAAGACTCCAACGCACATATCAAATAACAATATCATCCTAACTTAAACCCTTTGCCACACACATCAAAACCTTATCATGGCAAGAGATTGCCCTAAAAAGCATGTGGATAACATGATTAGCAACTCTCCCCCTTAATACATGAAACTTCCCCTAAATATATTCCCTCTTACTTAAACATATAATTTTCTTCCCCTTTGACACCATCAAAAAGGTTAAACAAAGTTTATATATCATGGCATCAAGTATAGAGAGAAACAAAAATTAAAATCAGTCAAAAACCTGATAAAATCAAGTTACTGTGCTCGTTTACAGTCCATCAGTCGACTGCTATCAATATGGCAGTCGACTGGCACAATGAATTCGTAATTTCTAATTTTTTGGACGAATTTCAAAAATGCACTATAAATTCCAAAAAATTCAAAAAATTGTGAAATTTGGGGAACACATTTCTTATAAGTATATCTATCAATGAAAAATAGTTTTTCATAAAAAAACACTATATTTTCCGTGATTTGCTAAAAATTCAAAAGCTTTAAAAACCACTAGGTTTTGATCATGTTAGTATCCATTTTAACACCTAGTGTTGCTTTGGATTGTTTCAAAACATGAATACACAGATTTTAAAGTAAGAAATTGTTTTGAAAACATATGAAATATCCAACCATGATCTTTGGGCAATATGTCTATGAATTAAACATAAGTCTTCCCCATGATTGGTCTATTATTGCTATTTTGATACCTTAAATAACCATCTAAATGCCATAGGCACTAGTGGACATTTGTATCATCCTAACATCTCACTCATGCTAAGTTTTCAATCATGTTAGCCTATGGTGAGTGTGAGATTCATCCTAAAGGTATTTGTATATACTTAACCATTATTTTCATGCAATTCTATCAAGGTTAAGTATCATCCTAACAATCTACATGATCATAAAGATACATATGCATTGATTTCATATTATGATCATGAAACAAATGTATTCATCAAATTGTGATCATACATTAGGTATTACATCATGATAATAAAGCAAATATCACCTAAAGCATGATTTATCTACTTATAGGTGCATTATCATTACCTAACACTATTTCAAAAATGTTGTTCCGCCATCCTAAGTCAACCAAATATATGATATAGGTAAATTGCATATGGTTGACTACCCTAGGGTTTTCCTAACCCTTTAGGATGGATTTAGGAACCCAAAATAAGTTCTTTCCTATGGGGTTCACTAAAAATTCTTTAGGCATTTTCTAGCTATTACCTTCTTTTTATCTTGACCCCTAGCTATTAGACATTTATAGGCCTTTTCATTTTTCTTTTCCTTTTAACCTAGGCCTTTCTTGTTGAAGCTTGCCCTTTGGCTCCCAATTATCATGTTAAGGGTATTGGAGCCTATTGTAAATTTTTCTAGGGCTTTGGTCAAGTGGTCTACCTTTTCCCTTAGAGCCCTATTTTCTTCTATGCATGCATCATCATTATTATCATTAAAACATGCTTTTTATAATTTTTGTTCTAAATCCTTAATTTGATCAAGCATGCTTTTGTTCTTTTTCTTGGCTCTAAATAAATCCTTAGTGAGGCTAGAAATCATGGAAACCATTTTACTAGGTGAGAGATTCATTACCATAGTTTCCATGTCCTCTTCTTCGGATGAGGGGGATGATGAAGCTCCCCCTTCACTAGAGCTCTCCTCACTTGAACTTAATTCTTCATTTTCGGAGGAGGAGCAATCTAGGTCGTCAAAAGCCATCAATGCTAAATTTGTGACAAAAGCATTTTCTTCCTCGAATGATGATGAGGAGGAGGAGGAAGGGTCATCCCAAGTCCTTGCTTTTAATGCCTTTGCCTTCCCTTTTTCTTTGGCCTTCTTTTCTTCTTCCTTTTTCTTCTTGCTCCCCTTCTTCTTCTTTTCTTCCTTCTTTCTCTTCTGCTCTTGCTTTTGTTCAAGAGAAGAAAATTGTCCCTTATGTGTCCCTCTCCTTGGCAATTGTAGCAAATAATCTTCCCCCTTGGTCTTCTACTCCTATCATTAGATTTATTAAATCTAAAACCTTTTAATGCACGCCTTACCCTCCTTACCATATAGGCTTCTTTCGTGCTATCCATGGAGGAGGAGGAAGATGCTTCAACAGAGGAGGAGGGGATCTCCATCTTCTTCTTCCCCTTGTTGGCCAAAAGTGCTACTCCTCTTGAAGGTTGAAATCTTGGCTCTTATATTATTCCTTCAAGTCTTGTTTCGTGGAGCTCCATCGTTGAGAAGAACTCCTCCAAAGTGCTCACTTCTAAATTCTTGGACATATAGAAGGAGTCCACCATTGAGCTCCATTTCGATGACTAGGGAAAGGCATCGATTGCTTTCATGAGCATATCCCGGTTCGAAAGTCTTTCTCCTACACTTGTTAGTCCAATCAAAATTTCTTTAAACCTAGAATGCAATGATGTTACCTTTTCTCCCTTTTCTAATTTGATGTTTGATAGTTGGGAGCGGAGGAGGTCTCTTCTTGCAAGCTTGGCCTCCGAGGTACCTTCATGAAGCTCTACTAGCTTCTCCCACATCTCCTTCGCACTAGAGCATTCCCCAATCTGGTTAACTTCTTGTTGGGGGAGTACATTGTAGAGGTGGTGTTTGGCCTTTGAATTCGCCAAGTACTCCTCTCTTTGTCTTTTACTCCATCTTGATTTTTCCATTAGCTCCCCTTCTTCATTCTTAGGCATCTCGAAACCATTTTCCATAATTAATAAAATCTCAAAGTCGGTTTCGAAGAATACCTCCATTCTCTTTTTCCACCAAGAGAATACCCCCTCGAACTTTGGTAGATGAATATTAGAGCTGGTCATTCTTGAATGTTCTTGTTGTGGTGCTTAGTCCTCGACAAGCTTTCCTTGGCTTTGATACCACTTGTAGGGGATTGATCGGCCGACTAGAGGGGGGTGAATAGCCCTCTTTCGTTGGATGACGGAATTTGCTCGTCTACACAATTGTTAGCGCAAGCGGAATACTAATAAAGATAAGCAAATAAACAATAAAGAATACAAACAATGCTAACATCGAAATATAACGTGGTTCACGACTACGACGCTAATCCATGGTCCGATTCGTCCCCGGTGAATCACTCCACAACCAAGTCACTATCGGTCTCTCCTTTGCACTAAGATAGGTGGAGGTAACCCTTACAACTCAAAGACACTCCTTTTACAATAGATGTGAAAGAAAACTAAGAGAAGGAGTTTGAATCTTGTAGAGCACTTGGATGGTCACTTAGACCATAAGCATTAGGCATCCACAAGCCCACACCCTCTCTTTTTATAGAGAGGGCTGATTTCTTCCAGTTGGTCGCCACCAGTCGACTGCCACCCTTGGCAGTCGACTGTCGCCACTTCAACGACCTCCGAACACATCGGATCCCGACCATTGTAGTCCAATGGATCCCTTGGCAGTCGACTGATGGATCCATCAATCGACTGCTACCACCGTAGTCCGTAGTCGACTGCCCAGTTGGCTACGAGCGGTTTTGTGGCCCAAACCCTCTTGACCAGTCGACTGCTGCCTTCAGCAGTCGACTGATGGTCTTGGGAGTCGACTGCGTCCATATGGCAGTCGACTGCTAGGCCAAAATCCACTCAGTCGGATACCAGTCGAACCACGTTCGACTTAGAGTAGTCGACTGCAATTTCATGGCAGCCGACTGATGTCGGGAAAACTCATCCGACACTTAGCCATTCGACCAAGTTCACCTAATGAGCTACTTACAATTTACTCATTCTCTCATCTCACTCGAAGTCCCTCGCCGAAGCTCTCTTCGTTCGCGGCCATGTTCCTCGGCTGCATCAGGCGCATGGCTTTGTAATGCTCCTTCGCGTCTCTTGCCTTCGAAGTCTGCTTCCTTGGCTTCGCTTCAAGTCATCTCGTTCGGCGGTCCCTCAGTAGCATCAAGCGCACAACTCTGCAAATGCTCCTTCTCCGAATCAAGCACGAGGTTATAAGTGGTGAACCTGCCAAGGCTCCATGTGTGAATTACTAAGTCCTGCATGACTTCAACGCATATATCAAATCACAATAACAAACTAACTTAAACCCTTTGCCACACACATCAAAACCATATCACGGCAAGAGATTGTCCTAACACATACTTTCTCATGTGACTATTAGTATGACTATTAGTTCTTGGACCTGAAGTCACCATGGTTCCCTACATAAGGAGTTGCATACTTTGGCTTCATCAAACATCACCCGTAAGTGGGTGGACTATACAGGTGATTACTGGGTATGTAACAAATTATGCGGAGGGATGTGAGTGATGTAGATGAGATCTATCCCTCCTATATAACGGGATGGATATCGTTATTCTTGATAAAGTGAGACCACGAAGTGCATGGTCATGCCCAAATGGGTCAATATGAGATATTGAGCTCATTTGATTAGAGTGAGTATACTTGGAGTTCAAGATATAGATTGTACCGAGGATGACACGGTCTATGCCTCAATTGGTCAATCTAGATGTCAAGGATAGAGGGACATTGTTACATATTGCAAGAGTCATAATTAGTAGTCACAAAGGTGATGTTGCATCTCAACTGTTGGGTTTCCGCCACCGCGGTGAGTGTGTGTTTGAACATGTTTCCTAAACTTGTGCACAGCGGAAGAAAAAAAAAATAAATCTAATTTATTACAACACACACACCACACGCATGCATAGTACAACATGTGTAGACATAACCATAGTTTCAAATTTTGCAATAAAAGGAAATTTATTATATGTATACCTGACGTATCACATGTAGCGGGAAAGGCATCAACCGGAGCGATCCTAGCAAGAATCGCCTCTATCCGTATCCACGCCGAGTATCTTCAGGATGAATTCAGAAAGTCACGAGCCTCATCTTCGTACGAGTCACTAGCCTCGTGTCGAAGATGATGTGATCGAGAGAAGATCACAATCCGAATCAAAATTCGGATTCAAAATGAGTCCTCAAAAACATGTTTCTCCGGAGAGGTATTCGTTAACCGTTTGATGAATCCTTCATCCTCCACCTATGAGGATTACCGGAGATCAAATCCCCGGAAAAGTAGGCCACTGTCGGAGCTCCAAACGTCGTCCAAACAACGCTCCAACACGAAATAAATAAGCTGTCCAGAAAACTGGACAGCTTTGGTGGAAGATTAGGGCCGGCCAAATAAGGAAGCTAGATGCTCACCTTGTCGCCGGACCCAAGGAAGATCACCGAAGGGTCGCTAGAGGATCGCCGGCTGAAGCTTGGACGCCGGCAACAAGTTTGGACGGCGGAACAAGGCTGGGTGGTGGCTAGGGTTGGGCGCCAACCACTAGAGGAGAGGAGGGGTGGGCGGCAACTTGTGGATTGCTTGGATTAGGGCTCTCATTAAACCCTTGAGCCCTATTTTATAGAGAACAAATTCTTCTAATGGTTATTTGTTCATAACCAAAGCCCATTAACTCGCTCCATTAATTTAAGTTAAAATAAATCAAACCGATTTGGTCTATTTTAAGTTAAAACGAACCGAACCAACTTTGGTTCATTCGTTTAAAACAAATCAAACCCCTTTGATTTATTCTCCACCATTGGATTAGAACCAAACCAATTTGGTTCATCCATCATGTCTTCATAAGACACGTCCGATCTACGCTTCCATTGCGACTGAAACGATTTCATACTCGCTCCTTGTTTGGTCCAACCAAACCTAGTTTCTCTTAGTCTGAGAATCTCATTATCAAGCTCGTTTTAAATCCTCTGGATTACGCTCGTTGTGCCTGTGACCAAATAGGTTCTCGGTTTATGTTGGTCGTCTATAATTAACCATTAATTATAGAATGATCATGAGTGGCACCTAGTAGTATATCATGATCCCCAATTAACCGAAAAGATCAACGATTGATCCAGAACTATTTCTGAAACCCTTCAGCAGCTACAATGAATCGTGTCCCATTCCCTTCACTCATCTTATACCCACTTGGTTCAGGACATGGTCTATAGTGTCAGTCCCCACTAGGTTGACTATGTCACACCTAGCCCAAGTATCATTTCCTCATCCTACGGATTCTAGTTACTGCACATGTATCCAAGAGTACCTTACTCTTAACATGTAATGCTTTGGCCAAAGACTTTAGTAACAATCTGACGAGAGGCCATGGGTATACATCTCCTCGCAAGGAGTGGTGAATCCTTTATAGGCTATTCAAACACCTTCGATCACTTCGACTTATACCCAATCATCTCGGGTCCACATCTCCTCAAAGATGCTTTCTTAAGATGTCAAAGCATAAGTCTTCATGATCAAGATGACTTGAATACCGCAAGTCAAAGGAACATCGCACTTAAGCTGCAGTAAGAACTCATTGACATATTTATATATGCAGAGAACCATATGAAGTCTTACCGCTGGTCACTCCAATGAACTAGTTACCATAACTAGCATCCACGATTAACTCACGACATCACAATGTCTCCAACCAATGAGAATCAGCTGCTTGGATACACCAAGGAGTATACCTCGTGTTAGTCTCGACAGAATCAATCGTGTCCAAATCCATCAATTCATCGACTAGGGATAATTCTGATACATAACAATTACACATGTAGAGATACTCACTAGTTGTGATTCAATCACAAATTCTCTCATGCTGTGAATCGTATCGTGGACATTCAGTAAATGAGTTTAAGATATAATAAAATATATGAAAACATGTATACTCAAATAGTGAATCTTCATTTATTATATAAATGGCTCAAACATAAGGCGATTGCCTTAGGACACCTCTCATATATTACTAACAAACTCCCACTTGGCCTAATGTCAATCGCTATGGTATCCAATGTCATAAGCTCTAACATGACCCTCAAACTTACTTTGAGGTAATGCCTTAGTCAAAGGATTTGCTAAGTTCCTTTCAATGGGAATTTTCTCGATTTGTATTTCCTTCCTACTAATGATCTTTATGATCAGATGATAGCGGCGAAGCACATGTTTAGATCATTGATGAGACCACATCAAGTTCAGAGATGAACTTCTTGATCCAAACCGCTTCCTTTGCTGCTTCAAAAGCTGCAATGTATTCTGCCTTAGTGGCAGAATCCGCTATAGTGTCAAGCTTGGAACCTTTCCAACTTATTGCGCCTCCATTCCAGGTGAATACATACCCAGACTGAGACATGGAATCAACCTTGTCTGTCTGGAAGCTGGCATCCATATACCCATGTATCACCATGTCCCCTTCTCCATATATTAGGAACACATCTATAGTTCTTCTTAAGTACTTAAGGATCGTCTTAACAGCCGCCCAATGATCCATTCCTGGATCAGACTGGTATCTACTCGTGACACTCAGAGCATACGATACATAGGGCCTTGTACATAACATAACATACATGATAGATCCTATTGCGTATGCATAGGGAATCTTACTCATGCAAATCCTCTCGTCTTCTGTGCGCGAACACATAGACTTCGAAAGGTGTATCCCATGCCTGATGGGTAGGAAACCTTTCTTGGATTCTGACATGCTAAACCTCTTTAGCACTCGGTCTATATATGTAAACTGCAAAAGACCAAGCAACTATTTCGATCTATCTCTATAGATCTTAATCTCGAGGATGTAGGTTGCTTCTCCCAGGTCTTTCATGGAGAATGTCTTGGACAACCAAATCTTAATCGACTGTAAGACTGAAACATCATTTCCTATAAGTAATATGTCATCGACATACAATACTAGGAACACGACTGCACTCCCACTAACCTTCTTGTACACACAAGG
This sequence comes from Wurfbainia villosa, assembly GCA_025175895.1. Lineage (NCBI taxonomy): Eukaryota > Viridiplantae > Streptophyta > Magnoliopsida > Zingiberales > Zingiberaceae > Wurfbainia > Wurfbainia villosa. Next base: position 118,904,552 of record CM045989.1, on the reverse strand, counting down.
TTCGTCTGGATTTTATGAGAAATCAACTTTTTAATTGTCTCATCAAAATGGATATTCCAGCTCCTGGATGCTTGCTTCAATCCATATATGAACCGTCACAATTTGCATACCTTGGTTTTATCAATCGATGTGAAACCCTCAGGCTGTATCATATACATGTCCTTGAGCAGGTTTCTATTATGGGAAGCTATTTTCACATCCATCTGCCATATCTCATAATCATAATGAGCCTCTATGACCAGGAGCATCCGAATGGATTTAAGCATAGCTACAGGCGAATAGGTTTCGTCATAATCAACACCTTGCTTTTGACGATAGCCTTTCACCACCAGTCTAGCCTTATAGGTAATCACATTACCATCCATGTCAGTTTTGTTCTTGAAAACCCACTTGCACACTATAGGTTTTATGCCTTCAGGTGGGTTAACCAAGTTCCAAACTTGGTTTTCATACATGGAATCCATTTCCGACTTCATGGCTTCAAGCCACTTATCCCTTTCTAAACTTGTCAGAACTTCTTCATAACTGGTAGGCTCCTCATCATCAATGAATAACATGTCGTTCGATTCACTTACGAGAAATCCATATCTCTCAGGAATATTACATGTTCTACCAGATCTACGAAGACATGGTGTTTCAATAGGTCCAGCCAATTGCTCATCACTATGAGTTATCGATTGTTGTGCTTCACCAGGTATCTCTTCAATGTCTATTTGAGTCACTCGAGCCTCCTCAAGCTCGACGACACTCCCACTGTTTTCTTGCAAGAGAAACTCTTTCTCTAGAAACACAACATGCCTTGAAACAAACACCTTTTGTTCCATAGGATGATAGAATTGTTAACCCCTTATTTCCTTAGGATATCCAATAAATAGACATTTATCGGACTTAGCATCCAATTTGTCTGATATAGTCCGCTTTACATAAGCAGGATAACATCATATCTTCAAGTAAGATATATGAGGTTTCTTACTATTCCATATCTCATATGAAGTAGTAGAGACTACCTTGGTTGGCATTCTGTTTAATAAGTAAACAACTATCTGAAGTGCATAGCCCCAAAAGGACTTGGGAAGATTGACATGATTCATCATTGACCTAACCATGTCCAACAAGGTCTGGTTACACCTCTCAGATACACCATTATGCTGTGGTGTATATGGCGGAGTCCATTGAGACAATATACCATTGTCTCTTAGATAATCAAGAAACTCTTGACTTAAGTATTCATCACCTCGATATGATCAAAGTATTTTAATACTCTTGTGATGTTATTTCTCTATTTCATTTCTGAATTCTTTGAACCTTTCAAAGGCTTCAGACTTGTTTTTCATCAAGAACACATACCTAAACCGTGAGTGATCATCGGTGAAGGTAATGAAGTAGCTATAGCCTCCTAAAGCTTGAGTTGACATATGCCCACATACATCAGTATGTATTAGACCTAGCAACTCTCCCACTCGTTCACCTTTTCCTGTAAAAGGTAACTTAGTCATCTTGCCTTTTAAGTATGATTCACATGTATCATATGAATCCAATTCAAACGATTCCAGAATTCCACATCGGTGTAATTCAGACATGCGTTTCTTGCTTGCATGGCCAAGATGACAATGCCACATGTAAGAGTCTAATTGATTATCCTTTTAAGCACGCTTGTTGTTCGCTTCGATATTGAAAATGTCACTGGATACGTCCAACGTATAAATACTATTGCTAAATGTTCCAGTCCCATAAAGAACTCCATTCAAAGTTATTTAACAACAATTGTTAATAAAAGTCAAATGGTACTCATATATATTTAAAAAAGAAATAGAAATGATGTTCTTTATCAATGAAGGAACAAAAAAGTAATTGTTTAGTTCTAAGACAAGTCCTGCAGGGAGTTTCAACAAATACGTTCCGATGGCGAGTGCATCAACCTTTGCTCCATTCTCAACACATAAATTTGACTCTCCCTTGACGAGTCTTCTTCTATTCCTTAGCCCATGTATGTCATTACATATATGTGAGCCACACCCAGTATCCAATACCCAAGTGTTTGAGGATATAGAATTACAATGAATAACGAAGATATCTGAAGAAGATGGGGCATCCGATGCCTTATTCTTCTTCACGAACTCAAGATAAATCTTGCAATTTCTTCGCCAATGGCCCTCCTTGCCATAATGATGGCAAGTGCCCTTTTGAGCTGGTTTTGCCTTTTTAGCCTTTTTCTTCCCCTTCTGCTATTCCTTTGACTTCCTCTTAGAACCTTTCTATTGGTGCAATCGACCCAGGTCACGATTGACCAGACTCGAGTTTGACTCGAGTGATGTTTTGATGTTAAACATAGTAGGTTTGACATTGATGTTTGATATTGATGTCGGTTAATGTTTTGGCGAGATTGTTTATACAAACAACCCAGGTTATAATTAACCAGACTCGAGTTTGACTCGAGGGAGACTTTGATGGTTGACTAGGGTTGACCATGTGATTATGGGAAAGGTAAAGTCCAAGTCATGGGTCTTTGGCATGGAAAGTCCAAGTGGGACACTTGGAAATTTGGGAAAGTCCAAGTCTTGAGTACTTGGCACAAGGGAAGTCCAAGCATGGGTCTTGGCTTGGAAAGTCCAACATGGGTTGGCAAGGGAAAGTCCAAATATGGGTCTTGGCATGGAAAGTCCAACATGAGTTGGCAAGGGAAAGTCCAAGCTTGAGTCTTGGCATTTGAGAAGTCCAAGGGGCTTGATATTGGTGGCATAAAGTCCAAGCGGAGTCTTGGCGGCGTAAGTCCAATGTGCCTTGGTAGTGTGGACACCGTTAGCATGACATAGCCGATGGAAGCACCTGAAGGCTAGCGCGATGGCTGAACAAGTCATGGATGACTTGGAGGGATCCGAGAGGCGTGAGGCTAATGGAGGTGGCTAGAAGGCTTAGGTCTAGGCTAAGGGTGGTCTAGCAAGTATGGGGGAACCATACTTGGGTTAAAACCTCATTTTTGAGGTTGGCAATCGACTGGCATTATGGCCGGTTCGACTGCCGTGAGTCGACTTGAGTTCGACTACCGTTTAAGAGCTAAAATTGCTCTGGCAGTCGACTGATGTCGATGGCAGTCGACTGCCAAGGGATGGCAGTCGATTGCCAGTTGAGTTGCGAGCACAGAATGCTCCATAGCCGACTGGGCAGTCGGCTACAGGCGTTGGTAGTCGATTTCCAATGTTGGCAGTCGACTGCCAAGAGTCCCGTTGGAACTTGTCCAACGTGGATTGAGCCATTGTCTCACAGCTACAGTGTTGGCAGTCGACTGGGGACTTATGGCAGTCGACTGCCAGGGGGAAATCAATCCCGACGCAAGATAAAAAGGGGAGCTCGTGGAGGATTTCATCATCAGTTTTTGGGGAGCTTACTTGAGGTGATTTGAAGGCGATTTGCAGGTGTATTTCAGGGCCCTTCAACCTCATCCAAGCAACCAATAAGCAAAGTGCTCAAACCCTAGTTTTGTAAAGTGTTCTTTACATTTCTTTGTATTTTGCTTGTATTTTTGTGTATTACTTGTTGTAATTCAGTGTACGAGGTTTCTCCACCTTCGACTTGTTGTCGAGAAGGAGTTTAATGTTTAGTGGTGTTTGTGGCATCGCTAGGGTTCGTAAGATCCCAATACATGGAGTATGAACCGTTTCGGTTCCGAACCACATTATATCGTGCGTGTTGTGATTGTATCTTGTGTTTGTATTTGCTATTGTTTATTCTGCTGCGTACTAACAAGATTGTAGACAAGCAATGCGAACCAATTCCATCATCGTACGGTCACAAGCTATTCACCGCCCCCTCTAGCGGCCTCAAATCTCCTACAATTGGTATCAGACCTCGGGGCTCTTCTACGGATTAACCGCCGGGAGCTAAAGAAGCTAGAGGGAAGACAATGGATCTTCAAGAAAGATGGGGCGATGACATAGCGACTCCACCCGCCTTTGACCGCGAAGATTTCGCGTATTGGAAAGGTAGGATATTTTCTAATGTTGAATATAGAAAATTGGTTTGCCGTGATTATAGGTTTTGATGCTCCGAGAGGAGAGAATGGTGAAATCCTCAAAAAGAAGCGATGGACCGAGGAGCAACGGAAAAAATTCAAGACAACCGTTAAGGTAACAAAAATATTGGTTAATTTGATACCTAACGATATTTTGTCTAGATTAGGAAGCTATAGGGATGCCAAGGAGTTGTGGAACAAGTTGGTCAAGTTCTACGACAATCCCGAATCGGTCCAAGAAGACTTGGAAGAGGAGGAGACCGAAGAGGAAGCTTCATCATCCTCACAAGAAAGTGAGGAGACAACTTCCGGATCGGAAAAAGAAGAGGTGAAAGAAGTGGAAGAAGTATTCACTTCTAGGATTGAGGAGAAGAGACCATCTACATCGGAGCAACCTCAAGAAGAGCCTTCAACATCCGGTCAAGATGAGCAAGCTCAAGAGAACTCCATCACTACCCTAGGTAACTCAAACATATGTGTTAATAATAAAAGGCATATAATATGTTTTGAGTGTAGGGAAACCGGGCACTATAAGAGCAAGTGCTCAAAGAAGATTAGGAAAGCTCCACAGGCACCAAAAGTCAAAGACGCCTGTTTCCCAACACCTAAAGGCAAGGAGCACATCATATGCTTCAAGTGCAATTCAAAAGGACATTATAGAAATCAATGTCCTAGGGGGAGCAAAAAGACCCAAGAAGGAGCTTCACAAGTAGGGGGAACTAAGGCTAACCCTAAGGTATATCATTTCAATAATGCTCATTCTTCTAGGTTTAATGTTAAAAATCATGCTTTTAATTCTCTTGCAATTCATCATGAAAAGCATGCTAAGAACAATAAATATTATTGTTTAGGAGCTAAGAGTGTCCATTTTGAAACTAAGGAGAAATTTGGGACTAATGTCCCTAAAAAAATTTTACCTAGGGAATCTATCAAGAAAATAGGAGAACACCTAGGTCTTAATCCTAAATGGACTAGGCATATGCCTAGAGGAAATGGTAATGCCCAAGGACCAAATGAGAAATCAAAAATTGGAAAATTAGAGTTGGAAAACCACGCCTTGAGGTCAAGGCTTGAAAAACTAGAAAAGACCCTTAGGAATATACAAAATCAAGTTCAAGGGTCTAGTGGTCTAAGGCAAGGGTCCAAAAGTCAAAGTCAACACCTAGGACCTAAGAGTCAAAAGTCAACCAAGGGCAAGTAAGGTTTGGGTCACAAACCTAAGCCTAAGGTGGCTTATCATAGTGTTCCATTTGATTATGGAACACAAACTAGGTCTAGGAAGACCAAGGTCAATAGGGAAGTCATCCCTAGAGTTGATCAGGGTGTGTGCCTAGTGGCTAGGCTTTCAAGGAAACCTAGGGAAGCTACTAAGAAGGTTGCAAGGGGAGTTACCTCTAGAGTCAACCTAGGTAAGACCAAAATGACCAAGGCTATCAAGTCTAGGAGGGTCATTAGGAAGATATCTAGGGAGGTCATCCCTAAGGAATACCTAATTAACCCAATGAGCTCAAATAGATTTTGAGTTCCTAAGGGCGTGATTGACTCACGCTAGATGGGTTAGGTCATGTCAACCTTGATTGGATGGGTAGTTAACTCAACCATAGCAAAGTTGACATTTTAGGTCATTTCCAAGGTTATGGATATCTTGGAAATAGATTTGATTATAAATCCTAAAGGTTTTTAGGATGTGCCAATATTAATTATGAAGTTTGATAAATCAATCAAATTGGCACAACTTAGGGTTTAGAGTCATAGTGTGTCATTTTGGGTTTTTGGCACACTTGGGAGATTAATAGGAATATGACAAAAATATACTTAATTATCTCAAAAGGCAATTAATATTTTAATTTAGGTATTATTATACCTATACTTTTTATTTGTCATGCCTTGATTTGCCATATGCCATGTCATGATATCATACTTATCTTTAATCTTTTATATGTCATGATTATGTTTAGGAATTAGGATTGAATGTCATGAGTTTAAGTTTTATATCATATGCCATGACATCATGATCATTGGCCATGTTTTATTTTGCTATCATTATGTCATGATCATTTTATGCATTAATTTGATTGAAAATTGATTTAAGGACTTTGGCATGACTTGGAGTCCCATTTATAAGGGAATTAAGTAGAGTTGCCTTAGAAAAATGCATGAAACCCTAGATTAGGAAGAACAAAACCCACATCTCATATCCAATTGACATGTATGTGTATTTATACACCCTAGATACATGTGAGATGCTAGGATATGATTTAAGTTCAAGGTGCATAGTTTTTGCATCTAGATGAACTAAAATTCATCTTTAACCAACAAGTGGATCATTGGGAAAGCATGTGTACAAGTCATGTACATTGAGCCCAAGGAATATGATTCAAAATAAGTTTTCAAAAATATTTTGAAATAAATTTAGAAAACCTTGGTGAAGCCTATCTTTTGATAGCAATCACTAATGATGAAGTTGGTACAAAGTAAGCTAAAACATTGAAGTTTTTCTTCACTTTTTGATTTTGTATCAATCTCAATATTTTATGGGTAAAATAATTTTCAAATATTTTTCACCCATTGTATTGACTATAAGTAATATACGTATGAATTTTCATGATTTTTCAAAATACGTAGAATTACTTATGATTTTTCAAAATACGTAGAATTACTTATGACTTTTCAAAACTCGATTCTGATAGCTGAAATTCGAGAATTTCAGTTATCAGTCGACTGCCACCTGATGGCAGTCGACTGATGTGAGTGGTAGTTGATTGATTACTATAAATAGTCGACTGCCAAGCTGATTTTGGGAAAAACAAGGTTGTTTAGCCCGTGTTCAGTTATGGTAAAGGTTCCTAATCACTCCTAACCTTAGGATATGCTTTGGGAAGCATTAGAAAGGGTGAAAATCCATTGGATATGGATTAGGAGAGGTGTTAGGGTAATATATCAAATTTAAGGTGGGGAGAGTTCATGTTTGAACTCTAAGCCTTAATTTTAATGGTTTAGAGTTCCTATTGGCTTAGGGACTTCCCAAGGACATTGTTGGTGCAATGGTCAAGGGGGAGTAAGCCTTTAGGGGGAGTTATCCATCTTGGGATGATGAATGTATTTCTCTTCTTGAAGGGGGAGAAGTTATTGGGAGAGTATCATCAATTGGGAAAACTGATGGGATTTTGAGAAACCTAATTTGAAAATTAGGAGAGAGAGTATAGGATTGCATCTCTTGAATGATATGGGACTTATCACTAGGAAGATGGTAGACATCCTAGGTATTTTTGGATCAAGGGGGAGATTGCAAGATCTCATTGGGACATGAGACATTGACCTCCTTGGAGAGATAACCTTTTTGATCTATGTCAAAAAGGGGGAGAAGGTAAATTACCAATTTTGAAAATTGGTAAGGGAATTTGAGTTAGTAGTCTAACTCAAGGTTTGTTTTGTCAAACATCAAAAAGGGGGAGATTGTTGGTGCAATCGGCCCAGGTCACGATTGACCAGACTCGAGTTTGACTCGAGTGATATTTTGATGTTTGACATTGATGTCGGTTAATGTTTTGCGGAGATTATTTATACAAACAACCCAGGTTATAATTAATCAGACTCGAGTTTGACTCGAGGGAGACTTTGATGGTTGACTAGGGTTGACCATGTGATTATGGGAAAGGTAAAGTCCAAGTCATAGTTACTTGGCATGGAAAGTCCAAGTGGGACACTTGGCAATTTGGGAAAGTCCAAGTCTTGAGTACTTGGCACAAGGGAAGTCCAAGCATGGGTCTTGGCATGGAAAGTCCAACATGGGTTGGCAAGGGAAAGTCCAAGTATGAGTCTTGGCATGGAAAGTCCAACATGAGTTGGCAAGGGAAAGTCCAAGCTTGAGTCTTGGCATTTGAGAAGTCCAAGGGGCTTGATATTGGCGGCGTAAAGTCCAAGCGGAGTCTTGGCGGCATAAGTCCAATGTGCCTTGGTGGTGTAGACACCGTTAGCATGACATACCCGATGGAAGCACCTGAAGGCTAGCGCGATAGATGAACAAGTCATGGATGACTTAGAGGGATCCGAGATGTGTGAGGCTGATGAAGGTGGCTAGAAGGCTTAGATCTATGCTAAGGGTGGTCTAGCAAATATGGGGGAACCATACTTGGGTTAAAACCTCATTTTCTTATTATATGAGATTCGTGAGTCGATAACAGGTTTGATTGCCGTTTAAAATTTGAAATTGCTCTTGGCGTCGCTCATTGGAAGCGATCGTGATGTATAACAATGATCGCTGCCAAGGGATGGTAGTCGAATGCTCTGTAGCCGACTGGGCAGTCGGCTACGGGCATTGGCAGTCGACTGCTAATGTTGGCAGTCGACTGCCAAGAGTCCCGTTGGAACTTGTCCAATGTGGATTGAGCCATTGTCTCACAGCTACAGTGTTGGCAGTCGACTGGGGACTTATGTCAGTCGACTTCCAGGTGGAAATCCAGCCCGACGCAAGATAAAAAGGGGAGCTCGTGGAGGATTTCATCATCAGTTCTTGGGGAGCTTACTTGAGGCGATTTGAAGGCGATTTGCAGGTGCATTTCAGGGCCCTTCAACCTCATCCAAGCAACCAACAAGCAAAGTTCTCAAACCCTAGTTTTGTAAAGTGTTCTTTACATTTCTTTATATTTTGCTTGTATTTTTGTGTATTACTTGTTGTAATTCATTGTACGAGGTTTCTCCACCTCCGACTTATTATCGAGAAGGAGTTTATTGCTTAGTGGTGTTTGTGGCATCGCTAGGGTTCGTACGAACCCAATCTATGGAGTAGGAACCGTTTCAGTTCTGAACCATGTTATATCGTGCGTTTTGTGATTGTGTCTTGTGTTTGTATTTGTTATTATTTATTCCGCTGCGTACTAACAAGATTGTAGATCAGCAATGCGAACAAATTCCATCATCGTACGGTCGCACGCTATTCACCCCCCCCTCTAGCGGCCTCAAATCTCCTACACTTTTTTCGAAGAATCAACTTACGACACCGTCCCCTGCTCATGCTTCACAGAAGACTCCACAGTCTGTAGCATGTTGAGCAGTACCACAGATGAACCTTCTTGCATCTCAGAGGTGAAGAGGAGCTTGGAGACTTCGAACCTTTCGAATCTCACTTGCTCATCAACCAACTCATAAAGATGAAAGACTATGGTATGAGCATTCATATGCTCATGCTGCTTCCGCAGCTCAGGTACCATCATGGCTAGCATGATGCAACTTTCCATTTCAGAATCAGTCACATGTTTCTGATAGGCCAACAATTGGTCCAGAGTTGGATTGTCACTAGGACGGGCGGGAAGAGGCACTTCGAGAACATTTGCAAGCTTTTCAACCTTGAGAACAATTCTCAAGTTTCTAAGCCAGTCCAAGAAGTTCGGCCCAGTCAATTTATTCGAATCCAAAATGGAACGCAAATTCAAAGACATCATGATCAATAGATTAACTTAGAAATACAAAATGAGCATATATGAAAAAGATGATTTAAAATGCATCAATATACATTCATAAATACCATTTATTTTTGAATTTCAAAAAACCCCAAAATCACTTCGGGAGATCGTAGGTCCATCTCCGAATGGGCTGATATCCATCATAGATATGAACAACCTTGGAGAGAGTCCAACAAGCCATTCATAGCTACGATGGTAGGTATCAAATATACCGATTGCATATCACATATATGCAACTATCACAATGTGCTATCAACTAATTGAATGTTCAGACATACATTGGGTTGTTAACTCATTAACAAGTATGCATCATATGCATAGCACCCAACTTCACCTCCCTTCACATCGACCTTGGAGAGAGTCCAACAAGACGATGCTCCAGGTTAAAGACAACCCATTAATCAAGACATAGTTTTAATATGGTTAGAGCGCATTCAACCAATTAGCCCGCCTTGGAGAGAGTCCAACAACCAAAGCTAACGATTGACCTCTGACTCTTACAATATTAGTATTAAACTATTCCATGGTTTGAACATGTTCGGGTTCGAGCCGGGCTTAGAGAGAGTCCAACAACCCAAACAAGAAACGAAACTCTGGTTCAAACCATATTAATGGAAGGTATAGGCTTTAATATTGAGTAAGGGTTTTATGTCTCATCCTCTTTGCATGCAAATAACTATAATCTACATGACATGACATACATGACATACATCTACATGTCACGACACACATGACATAATGATATGCATCTAATGCAATTACATGACATACAATTATGACATGTACAAAATTTCCTTATATGTCATAACTATTTATGGAAATAAAATATGTTTGAGATTTGATTCTCCAAATCAAATCATGATTAAATTAGGAAACAAATTTCCAAATCTAATCACATATTTTATTTGTAGAAAGTGTTGATTAAGGAAAGTCAATTTAGGAAACATATTTCCTAAATCATCAAAACAACTTATGAAAATAAAATGTTTTTAAGATTTGATTTCTCAAATCAAATCATGATTAAATTAGGAAACAAATTTCCAAATCTAATCAAATATTTTATTTATGGAAAATATCAATTTCCATAAATACTTCTAACTTTCCAAAAGTAAAAGATTTCCATAAATACTTCTAGATTTTCCAAAATTAAAAATTTCCATAAATACTTCTAACTTTCCAAAAGTAGAAAATTTCCATAAATAACATTATGACTATCGTAAAACAATTTTACAATTATGTCGAAACACAACCTGGGCTCTGATACCACTGTTAGATTTCCGGCACTGCGGTGAGTGTGTGTTTGAACATGTTTCGTAAACATGTGCACAGCGGAAGAAACAAAATTAATAAATCTAATTTATTACAACACACACACCACACGCATGCATAGTACAACATGTGTAGACATAACTATAGTTTCAAATTTTGCAATAAACGGAAATTTATTCTACGTGTACCTGACGTATCACGTGTAGCGGGAAAGATATCAACCGGAGTGATCCTAGCTAGAATCGCCTCTATCCGTATCAACGCCGAGTATCTTCAGTATGACTTCACAAAGTCATGAGCCTCGTCTTCGTATGAGTCACTAGCCTCGTGTCGAAGACGATGTGATCGAGAGAAGATCACAATCCGAATCAAAATTTGGATTCAAAACGAGTCCTCAAAAACTCGCTTCTCCGGAGAGGTATTCGTCAACCGTTTGACGAATCCTTCGTCCTCCACCTATGAGGATTAACGGATATCGAATCTCCGGCAAATTAGGCTGCTTTCGGAGCTCCAAACGGCGTCCAAACGATGCTCCGACACGAAATAAACAAGCTGTCCAGAAAACTGGACAGCTTTGGTGGAGGATTAGGGCCGACCAAATAAGGAAGCTAGATGCTCACCTTGTCGCAGGACCCAAGGAAGATCACTGGAGGGTCGCCGGCTGAAGCTTGGATGCCGACAACAAGTTTGGATGGTGACACAAGGCGGGACGGCGGCTAGGGTTAGGCGCCGACCACTAGAGGAGAGGAGGGGTGGGCGGCAACTTGTGGATTGCTTGGATTAGGGCTCTCATTAAACCCTTGAGCCCTATTTTATAGAGAACAAATTATCCTAATGGTTATTGGTTCATAACCAAAATCCGTTAACCCGCTCCATTAATTTGAGTTAAAATAAACCAAACCGATTTGGTCTATTTTAAGTTAAAACGAACCTAACCAACTTTGGTTCATTGGTTTAAAACAAACCAAACCCCATTGGTTTATTCTCCACCATTGGATTAGAACCAAACCAATTTGGTTTATCCATCATGTCTTCATAAGACACGTCCCATCCACGCTTCCATTATGACTGAAACGATTTCATGCTCGCTCCTTGTTTGGTCCAACCAAACCTAGTTTCTCTCGGTCTGAGAATCTCATTCTCAAGCTCGTTTTAAATCCTTCGGATTACGCTCGTTGTACGTGTGACCAAATAGGTTCTCGGTTTATGTTGGTCGTCTATAATTAGCCATTAATTATAGAACGATCATGAGTGACACCTAGTAGTACATCATGATCCCCAATTAACCAAAAAGATCAACGGTTGATCCAGAACTATTTCTGAAACCCTTCAGCAGCTACAATGAATCGTGCCCCATTCTCTTCAATCATCTTATACCCACTTGGTTCAGGACATGGTCTATAGTATCAGTCCCCACTAGATTGACTATGTCACACCTAGCCCAAGTATCATTTTCTTGTCCTACGGATTCTAGTTACTGCACATGTATCCAAGAGTACCTTACTCTTAACATGTAATGCTTTGGCTAAAGACATTAGTAAAAATCCAACGAGAGGCCATGGGTATACATCTCCTCGCAAGGAGTGGTGAATCCTTTATAGGCTATTCAAACACCTTCGATAACTTTGACTTATAGCCAATCATCCCGGTTCCACATCTCCTCAGAGATGCTTGCTTAAGATGTCAAAGCATAAGTCTTCATGATCAAGATGACTTGAATACCGCAAGTCAAAGGAACATCGCACTTAAGCTGCAGTAAGAACTTCATTGACATATCTATATATGCAGAGAACCATATGAAGTCTTACCGCTGGTCACTCCAATGAACTAGTTACCATAACTAGCATCCACGATTAACTCTGGACATCACAATGTCTCCAGCAAGTGAAAATCAGCTGCTTAGATACACCAAAAAGTATACCTCGTGCTAGTCTCGACAGAATCGATGGTGTCCAAATCCATCAATTCATCGACTAGGGATAATGCCAATACATCACAATTACACAAGTAGAGATACTCACTAATTGTGATCCAATCACAAATTCTCTCATGCTGTGAATCGTATCGTGGACATTCAGTAAATGAGTTTAAGATCTAATCAAATACATGAAAACATGTATACTCAAATAGTGAATCTTAATTTATTATATAAATGGTTCAAACATAAGGCGATTGCCTTAGGACATCTCTCATATATTACTAACATCAACATTCTTGTAACTTGGGTAGCAATGATGTGCTGCTAAATACCGCTCATTGCTTATGTTCCTAAATCAGTTTAAAAGCATTGCCAATGTTACAAGAACCTTTAGGGTCACACACAAAGGGCAATTAGATGGAGATTAGGTTCATATGATGAACCATGAGAATTAGGTTCATGGGATGAACCAAATTGGATTAAGAGTAATCCAAATTAGACTAATTGAGTTAGACTTAATTTTATTCAAGTGTTGAATGAGTCTAATTTAGATTTGATTCATTGAGTCAATTTAAATTAATGAATAGAGATTCATTAAATTAAATTGACATGAATCAAGTGGTTAGATTTGATCAACCATGGGAGATAATAGGTCAAGTTTGACTTGACTTGAGAGGAAAGATGAATGGTCAATTTTGACTTGACCAATTTCCATGTCATGGTGACTTGGCATGGGGGCCGACCAATGATGATGTTCCACATCATCATGGACTTATCATGTGGTGCCACCTCATGAGGGAGACCAAGAGCCATTGGCTCTTGGAGTTACATGCATGCATGTAACCCCCCAAAACAAAGTGGCCGACCACTTTTGTATTAGTGTGGCAAGTTAATTGTGTGTAACTTAATCTTCTTCTTCCTTGCTCGTCTCAAGCTCTCTCCCTCATCCTCTTCTTGTTGAGATTCCTCAAGGGTGCTATCACACTCTAAGGTGTCTTCTCCACAATTTGTCCGTGTGGATACTTGTAGAGGAGTGTACACTTGACACTCTTCGAGATCCGATAAAGCGTTTGGACAAGCGGGATAAGCGAAGGGCGTCGCTACGAGGGTAACGATCTCATCATGTAGATCTAGGTTTCTATAACACGTACATGAATTTATTTTTTTTATACTTTGCACAGATTCGTGGCCGGGCTTCCGAGATTTCCGCAATGCAAAAAGCGTTTTTTGCGGCTTGGAAAGTCAAATAGTGATATTAGAGCCACGTGCTAAGCATGTATGTGTTTTAAATTTGTAGTTTTTGTATTAGATATAAAAATTAAAGATTTTTAAGTTTCTGTAAATTTCCTATTTTTATAGATTTTTGGGTATTTTTCTCGAAGAGTCGAAGCAACAAGTGTTGGGACACTTGTAGGCTTCAACCACCGAGAAAAACTCTCCCGAACGACGAAATCCCGCTTTAGGTTTTTGGGACAGCGACTTAAGTCTCTGTAAGATCAAGATGGGACACTTTCAAAGTTTATTTTGCGAGTAGGAGTGCTGCCCCTAACCCCGAAAGGGGCATTGTCCCGAGATCGCGCCCGGAAACCGCTTAGCGGGATCGTTATGGAGATGTGACTCATAAAATTGAAAAAATAGGAAAAATTATAGAAATTGTATATAAAATACATAATTTAGAATTATGTATAATTCTACGATGGTCATGGCCCAAGAACCCCAATATGATTGGATAATAAATGTGTTGTAATTCATAATACGGCCTACGTGTCATTTTTGTGGTTGTTCATGTTGTATAGGGTATGCGACCTACGCGTCGTGCCTCTTCTTTTAAAATTCTAGTTGTAAATAGTTTTAGACTCGAATGTAACTCGAGTTTCATGTTTGTAATGTACAAAATGATGCGGTGGAAGGTCCACTAGTAGACAGAGTTACGAGAAGGGTGCCGACGACACATGACAGTCAAAGGAGGCGCTTGGAGAAGCCGCTAACCCTAGGTTGACCGTCCGATCTTCTCATTGCCTTGAGAAGATCGTAGTAGGGTCATGACCACATCACAATTAATTTATATATATATATATATATATATATATATATATATATATATATATATATATATATATTTGTTTTGCTTTTATGTATGTGATGCATGCTAGTAAATTTTACTTGTATGTATATGATGCATGCTAGGATATTTTTCTTGTATGTATATGATGCATGCTAGAATAATGCTTGTATGTATGTGATGCATGCTAGTGTAGGGTAATAAAGATCTTGATGCGTATATGATACACATTCACGATTAGATTAGATCCTAATCGAATCAACTCGAAAATGCCTACCAAGTCTTGATACCCATCACTACCTCAATCATTTCTAGTTGTTGAATCTACCAAAGCAGAGCAATGCATATTATCTTGGTACGATGCGGAGGGACAATATTGGTCCCGCCTATCATGCCTTGGGTTAGAGTAAGCTCAATTAGATTGAGTAAAACTAGTTAACTCAATTGGATTGAGTAGAACTATAGGCATATTCCAACCGTTTGAAAGATAGGATAAGATCGCATTTACACTAAATCATGGGAGATTTAGCCAAAGCTAACTCAAGGTCTTTTGTAAATGTGGGTCTTGATCCTATAAACAAGAGTTGAATAGAGATGTAATCGGTAATGTGTTACCTACCAATCATACTAAGTCTTGGGCGATTTAGCCAAAGCTAACTCAAGGCCTAGTATGATGTGGATCTTATCCCGCAAGAATTATAGCATATTTGTATGAATCTAGTAATGTGGTTTGACCACATCCATAATTCGATTCTACAAAAGTCCTATAATTCAGTGGGAGCATCATTTGATTAAAGGCCTAATTAAATGATAAATAAAATATGATATTAATTTTCTGCATTGTGTATGTTGTAGATTACCATGTCGACAAACACGAACACTCTCTCCCTGCATTCTGTCCATGAGAAAGACAAGCTCAATGGAGCTAATTTCCTGGACTGGTATAGGAACCTGAGAATCGTTCTCACCCAAGAAAGGAAACTGTACATCCTGGAGTAGCCCATTCCGGAGGCACCTCCTGCCATTGCCTCACGAACTGACAAAGATGCTTACAAGAAGTATCAAGATGATGCATTAGATGTGTCATGTCTCATGCTCGTGACAATGAACTCTGAGCTTCAGAAGCAACACGAGTTCATGAATGCTTATGATATGGTTGAACATCTTCGTCAACTATATCAAGGACAAGCAAGGCACAAGAGATATGAGATCTCTAAGGTATTGTTTCAGTCCAAGATGCAAGATGGGACTCCCGTAGGTCCATATGTACTCAAGATGATTGGGTACGTAGAAAACCAACAGAGATTGGGATTCCCACTTGGCCAAGAGCTGGCCACTGACTTGATCTTTATTGGGATGTATATTGAAAAGTCTATCTTTTGAATGAACATCTTTATTTTGAAAAAAGAATCACATGATCATTGTTTGCATATTTATGGTTATGAAATTTGTCTAATACATTACATTGTAGATAACATGGTATGTAGTGTCACACGGGAGATCATGTTATCAGTTCCTTGTAAAGTATAAGTAAAGGCTCACAACTGAGATGGTTTTGGACAAACCATTGGCATGGTTGTAGTGTGATTTGGTATTGGTTTGTCTTGACCATAGAATTACACTAGTACACTTTGTGTGTATTGAGCAAGACCGACATAGAGGTGATTCGATTAATTGCTGACTACATAATCGAATCGGACCTCAGATATTATGTTGTACATGCTCTTAATCCCGATATAATAACGGGCACATATACTTAGTATTCATTTCTTTGATTTAGCAATGGGCGAGATTTATAGAGTAAATCGATAGGCTCGGTAAGTTGGGAAATGATATTATTTATATGGTGTGTCATTGATTATAGGAGGAAACCGTGTCCTATATATTAGGATGATGATGTCCCCTTGAGGAGCTCATAAGGTTCATCATGTAAACCCTGCAGGTGGACTTGGTCCGGCATGATGATAAGGTTGAGTGGTACTACTCATGGAGTTAGATGTTGATTAATTAATTATCAGTAAATTAATTAATCGACGAACATTCGAGATCTTAAACACGGGGTGATATATGTACAAATAATATATGGAGCCCATATTAACATATGGGGGTTGGTGAGGTAGATCAATGATAATCCTCTAGTGGAATGGATTATCATTAATGGATCAGACTTTATGTGAGCTTGATCCATTGGGTGGCCAAGATCCAACTCCTCCTCATGGTTTCTATTGTAGCCTATTAAAACCTCATGGAGCCTAGATCCAATGATGGAAAATAAAACTCTAGATCCGATGGTGGAGATTAAATCTCTAGATCCGATGGTTGAGATTAAATATCTAGATCCAACGGTTGAGATTAAATCCCTAGAACCGATGGTGGAGATTCAAAGGAGGCTTAAGCATAACTCTATAAATAAGGGCTTAAGGTGGGCGACAAGGATATAGCTAAGGGATTAGGGTTTGGGTGGCAAGGGGCTTGGAAGCTTGGGCGGCCACAAATTTGGAAATTTTTTCCTTCTTCTTCCTTAGGTTGCCGATGCCCATCCTCTCTTCTTCTCTCCTTGGCCGGCGTCCAAGCTTCATCTTCTCATCCTTTTCTCTTGGATGACACACTCTCTCCTTTTCCAAGGGCCGACGACATCAAGGGTTGGGGTGATCCTTTTCCCTTGGCCGGCAACATCTCCTTGTTCTTCTCCTTGGCCGACGGCAAGCACCAAGCTTGGAGCTTGGTGGTCGGTTAAAGGAAGGAGAAGAGTTTTGTTTTACCATCTTCCTTTGTTCGGAGTGAACAAGGAAAGGAAGATTGGTGATCTAGGAGGCTTTGACTTTTGGAAGATCGTCGCCCACACGACATCCAAAAGGAGGAAGGATATACAATAGAAGATCAAGAGGCATAATGTTTGTTTATATTCTTTTGTATTATGTCAATAATTGTTTTTCAATTATATGCATGTTGTATATTTTTATATATGACTAATTTACTTGGACTCCGAATACAAATATAAAACCCGGCGATCCATACAACATCTATTCCACGGCTAATCGTAGAATAGAGGTTGGTTGCTTGAACAACAAGTTTGTTCATGTGACTACTCTAATCGAATAGCATGACGATGAAATGGTAGCTTGAGTAATCCCTAATTGTCATGGATTAAATTTTTAATCCGGGAACGACGACGGGATCGCTATGAACAAGCAACCGAGTTGAAGTGGGAAGCAAAGTTTCCTCCCTTCAATCTTGTAGTCATTGTCAATCAGCTACAATAAATTTGTCATGAATTACAACATGAATGAAATTGATAAACCACTACCTGAGATGCTATGCATGTTGAGAACTGCTGAGCTCAACCTTAAGAAGGGAAAGTCTAACTCCATTTTGATGGTGCAAAAGAAGAAAGGCAAGGGCAAGCCTAAAGGTAAGGGAAAGTCCCAAGCCAAGGGCAAAGGCAAAGAACTGAAACCCAAAGGAGGGGTGGCCAAAGAAGGGACTTGCTTCCACTACAAGGAAGCTGGACACTGAAAGAGTAACTGCAAAGCATACCTGGAAGATCTTAAGAAGAAGAGATGTGAGACTTCTACTTCAGGTATAAATGTTATAGAAGTCAATCTATCTATTTCTTCATCATGGGTATTAGATACCGGATGTGCATATCACATTTGTACCAATGTGCAGGTGCTGAGAAATAGTAGGGCATTGACAAAGGGCGAGGTGAACCTATGAGTAGGCAATGGAGCAAGGGTTGCTACTGTTACTGTAAAAACTTATGATTTATCTCTGCCCTCTTGGCTTGTACTAGAACTAGATGAATGTTGTTATGTGCCTGCTTTGACTAAGAACATAATTTCAGTTTCTTGTTTGGACAAGAAAGGATTTTCATTTATAATAAAGAAAAAATGTTGTTCAGTTTATTTAAATGATATGTTCTATCTTAGTGCACCTCTAATGAACGGACTCTACATTCTAGACTTAGAGAGCCCCATCTATAACATAAGTGCCAAAAGGTTCAAGTCAAATGAGTTGAACTAAACCTATCTCTGGCATTGTCGCTTAGGTCACATAAATGAGAGTCGCTTATCCCAGCTCCATAAGGATGGGCTGCTGGACTCATTTGATTTTGAATCATATGAGACATGCAAGTCTTGCCTTCTAGGCAAGATGACCAAGACTCCCTTTAGTGGACACAGCGAGAGAGCAACAGATTTGTTAGGACTTATACATAGTGA
Source organism: Wurfbainia villosa (assembly GCA_025175895.1). Taxonomy (NCBI): domain Eukaryota; kingdom Viridiplantae; phylum Streptophyta; class Magnoliopsida; order Zingiberales; family Zingiberaceae; genus Wurfbainia; species Wurfbainia villosa. The sequence goes on along the minus strand of CM045989.1, from coordinate 118,885,612 downwards.
TATATGCGGCCCTTTCAATGTTGCTGCTAGAGGTGGTTATAGGTACTTCATTACATTTACTGATGACTTCAGTAGATATGATTATGTGTATCTGATGACACATAAATCTGAATCCTTTGAAAAGTTCAAAGAATTCAAGAATGAAGTACAAAACCAACTTGGCAAGAGTATTAAGATAATTCGATCAGATTGAGGTGGTGAATACCTTAGCCATGAGTTTCGTGACTATCTAGCTGAGTGTGGGATTCTATCCCAACTCACTCCTCCTGGAACACCACAGTGGAATGGTGTATCCGAAAGGAGGAATCATATCCTATTAGATATGGTACGATCTATGATGAGTCACACAGATCTTCCTATATCCTTTTAGGGATATGCTCTAGACACAGTAGCCTTCACACTTAACCGTGTACCATCCAAGGCTATGATAAAGACACTATATAAGATATGGACAGGGAGAAAGACCAAGATGTCTTTCATGATGATTTGGGGTTGTGAGGCTTATGTTCAACGTCAAGTCTCAGACAAACTGGGACCCAAATCTGATAAATACTATTTTGTTGGATATCCTAAGGAAACGAAGGGATATTACTTCTACATTCCCAGTCAGCACAAAGTGTTTGTGGCAAAGACTGGGGTATTTCTAGAAAGGGATTTTATTTCTAGAAAAACTAGTGAGAGTACGTTCGATCTTGAAGAAATTCAAGATAAGGACTATAACACTGAGGCCTTGATGGAGGTTGAACAGCAACCACAAAGTGTTGTGGATGATGAGATTGTTGCACAAAGAGTTGTGGAACAACCACCTGTTCAGGTAGACCTACCTCTTCGCAAATCTAATAGGGTACGTCGTCAGCCTGAGAGATACTCATTTCTCTTATCTAACCATCATGATATTATGTTCATTGAGAATGAGCCTACCTCCTATCAGGAAGCTATAATGAGCCCAGATTTTGAGAAATGGCTAGAGGCCATGAGATCCAAGATGGAATCCATGTACACCAACCAAGTATGGACTTTGGTTGATCCACCTGAAGCTGTCAAACCCATTGGGTGTAAGTGGGTCTTTAAGAGAAAGACTGACATGGATGGACTTACGCATACCTATAAGGGTCAATTGGTGGTTAAAGGTTTCAAGCAAATTCATGGTATTGACTATGATGAAACCTTTTCTCCGGTGGCGATGTTTAAGTCCATTCGGATCATGCTTGCTATTGCAGCGTACCACGATTATGAGATCTGGCAAATGGATGTCAAAACTGTATTTCTGAATGGAAACTTGCTCGAAGATGTGTACATGACACAACCTGAGGGTTTTGTAGATCCTCATCATACTGGGAAAGTATGCAAGCTGTAAAGGTCCATTTATGGGATAAAGCAAGCTTCTCGGAGCTGGAATCTTCGATTCGATGATGCAATCAAACAGTTTGGTTTCATCAAGAATGAAGATGAACCCTGTGTCTATAAGAGGGTTAATGGAAACACAATTGTCTTCCTTGTATTGTATGTGGATGACATACTACTCATTGGGAATGACATCCCTTTGCTACAGTCTGTAAGACTTGGCTGGGGACGTGCTTCTCAATGAAGGACTTAGGTGAAGCAGCCTGTATTCTAGGCATCAAGATCTATAGAGATAGATCTAAGAGATTGCTTGGCCTAAGTCAGAGTACATATATTGACACGGTATTACTACGGTTTGCCATGCAGAATTCCAAGAAGGGACTTCTGCCGATGTCAAATGGTGTGAGTCTTTCGAAGACTCAAAGTCCCTCTTCTAGAGAGGAGAGAGACCACATGGATAAGATCCCTTATGCATCTGCTATAGGATCTATCATGTACGCCATGTTGTGTACTCGTCCTGATGTCTCGTATGCTTTGAGAATGACGAGTAGATACCAGTCAAATCTAGGTGAGCGTCACTGGATAGCAGTCAAGAATAATCTTAAGTACTTAAGAATGACTAAAGAATATTTCTTGATATTTGGAGGTGATGAGGAGCTAGCTATAAAGGGTTATAGCGATGCCAGCTTTCAAACTGACCAGGATGATTATAGATCGCAGTCAGGGTTCATGGTTTGCTTTAATGGTGGCATTGTGAGATTGAAGAGTTCGAAGCAGGACACAGTTATTGATTCTACAACAGAAGCTGAGTATATCACTGCGTCAGAGGCAACAAAGGAGGTAGTTTGGATTCGCAAGTTCATTACTGAGCTTGGGGTGGTTCCTAGCATAGCAGATCCTATAGAGCTCTATTGTGACAACAATGGAGCGATTGCGCAGGCTAAGAATCCTCGCTCACACCAGTGGACCAAACACATACTACGGCACTTCCATCTCATTCGAGAGATTATCGATAGAGGACATGTGAAGATTTGCAGAGTAACCACAGAGGCTAACATCGCAGATCCCTTAACCAATGCTTTGGCACAGAAAAAACATGATGGTCACACTAGGTCATTAGGTATTAGATATTACGGTGATTGACACTAGTGCTAGTGGGAGATTGTTAGTGAAAGCCCTAGAGCCAATCATGTGATGATTGTTGTATGGACTTTATTGTATCATATTCTTATTTATAAATGCATGGTTATTATATTTACTTGTATTGGTGCCAAATAACTAAGTATAATAACGTCCTTGAGTAGAAGGTTCTTATCTATATCAATCGATTGGTTGAATCGAAAATGAGATGATATAGAGAACACTACTCTTAATCATTCCTAGTCAAGTATTAATATTCAGGGACAATGTTGATGCATAGAGACTAGCATGTAGGTCAACATGATGACTTAATCTCACAAGTCATGGATATAAGATATCAAGTTCACACATGAGTATGCATTGGAGAATGTATACAGAATGACCCACATAAGAAAGTATCATGGATCGTTATATGAGTGTAATATACTTTCTCATGTGACTATTAGTATGACTATTAGTTCTTGGACCTGAAGTCACCATGGTTCCCTACATAAGGAGTTGCATACTTTGACTTTGTCAAACGTCACCCGTAAATGGGTGGACTATAAAGGCAATTACTGGGTATGTAACAAATTATGCGGAGGGATGTGAGTGATGTAGATGAGATCTATCCCTCCTATATGATGGGAGTGACATCGTTATTCTTTATAGAGTGAGACCACGAAGTGCATGGCCATGCCCAAATGGGTCAATATGAGATATTGAGCTCATTTGATTAGAGTGAGTTTACTTGGAGTTCAAGATATAGATTGTACCGAGGATGACACGGTCTATGCCTCAATTGGTTAATCTAGATGTCAAGGATAGAGGGACATTGTCACATATTGTGAGAGTCACAATTAGTAGTCACAAAGGTGATGTTGGATCTCAATATTCTTGTAACTTGGGTAGCAATGATGTGTTACTAGATACTGCTCATTGCTTATGTTCCTAAATCGGTTTAGGAGCATTGCCAACATTACAATAACCTATAGGGTCACACACAAAGGGCAATTAGATGGAGATTAGGTTCATATGATGAACCATGAGGATTAGGTTCAAGGGATGAACCAAATTGTATTAAGAGTAATCCAAATTAGACTAATTGAGTTAGACTCAATTTGATTCAAGTGTTGAATCACTCTAATTTAGATTTGATTCATTGAGTTAATTTAAATTAATGAATAGAGATTCATTAAATCAAATTGACTTGAATCAAGTGGTTAGATTTGATCAACGATGGGAGATAATAGGTCACGTTTGACTTGACTTGAGAGGAAAGATGAATGGTCAATTTTGACTTGACCAATTGTCATGTCATGGTGACTTGGCATGGGGGCCGGCCAATGATGATGTTCCACATCATCATGGACTTAGCATGAGGTGCCACCTCATGGGGGAGACCAAGAGCCATTGGCTCTTGGAGTTACATGCATGCATGTAACCCCCCAAAACAAAGTGGCCGGCCACTTTTGTATTAGTGTGGGAAGTTAATTGTGTGTAACTTAATCTTCTTCTTCCTTGCTCCTCTCAAGGTCTCTCCCTCATCCTCTTCTTGCTGAGATTCCTCAAGAGTGCTAGCACACTCTAAGGTGTCTTCTCAACCATTTGTCCGTGTGGATACTTGTAGAGGAGTGTACACTTGACACTCTTCGAGATTCGACAAAGCGTTTGGACGAGAGGGATAAGCGAAGGGTGTCGCTACGAGCGTAACGATCTCATCATGTAGATCTAGGTTTTTATAACATGTACATGAATTTATTTTTGTTATACTTCACGCGGATCCATGGCTGGGATTCCGAGGTTTGCACAATGCAAAAAGCGGTTTTTGCGGCTCGGAAAGTCCAATAAGGACCACTATGGAGGGCAGGGAACCTCAGAAGAGAAGATTGAGCATGTTGCTACAGTTGGGGACTATAACCAAAGGCCCAACAATCCATACTCCAGTACCTACAATCTCGGATGGAGGAATCACCCGAATTTCACCTATAAGAATAACTCGGGAAACTCTCAACCATCAGGGGGATATGAGTAGCAGTAGGGCAATGGGCAACAACCATAGAAGTCCAGACTGGAACTGATGATGGAGGACTGCATTGCTACCCAAACTAAGGCCAATGAATAATTTCATCGCCAACATCAGAAATATGAAGAATCACTCAGAGACTTGAAGGCCACTGTTGATGGCCTTGCAAGTCACACAAGGATGTTGGAGACACAAGTGGCCTAGATAACCCAAACCGTGTCACAACCCATGAAGAGCTCTCCGTCATTACCCAAGTGGAGTCAAGCTAAAGAGGAAGGAGTGGGGCAGAGTAACAAATTCGCCAAGGGGTGTGCAACCATGATTTCCACCCTACCTGACCAAGCTGAAATTGAAGATAAGATTCCACCATAGCTTGAGGACCCCGGTGAATTTGTTATCCCCTGGTCAATTTATAGGGAGAGCTTCGATGAAGAGCTATGCGACTTGGGCTCATCAGTCAATGTGATGCTCTATGCATACTATCTTAAGATGGGACTGAATGGGCTCCAACCAACGAATCTTGGTATTCGTATGGGGGATGACTCAGTCAAGGAACCCATCGGCTTGCTAGCACACGTACTTGTGGTTGTCGAGAATTTCGTGATACCCACAGACTTCATTGTACTAGATACAGGATCAGATCCCCAGAATTCCATCATTCTGGGAAGGGCTTTTCTGGCGACTGCGGGAGCATGCATAGATGTGAAGGCACATCAGATCATCCTCTTCAGCCTTTCAGAGCATAGAGCCCCCTACCTCGACGGCTTCACGTTTAGCAGAATGAAGTCAGAGCCACCAGATGAAGCTTCCGAGACGGATGAATGGAGGTTCATTGAACCTCCAGAGCCAAGTTGATAGTGGAGTCTGGTCGAGCTAAACGACCTTAAACAAAGCGCTTCTTGGGAGGCAACCCAAGTTTAGTTTTTTTAGATTTCCCTTTGATTGTATTGTTGGGTTTCCGGCACCGCGGCGTGTGTGTGTTCGATCATGTTTCGTAAACATGAGCACAGCGGAAGCAATTAAAAATAATAAATCTATATTTATTACAACACACACAACACACGCATGCTATTACAACAAGTGTAGACATAACCGTAAATTAAAATTTGCAATAAAAGGAAATTAAACTACGTTATACCTTCCGTATGACGTGTAGCGGGAACGGCATCAACCGGAACGATCCTCGTAAGAATCGTCTCTATCCGTATCCACGTCGAGCTCCTCGGGATGACTTCGCTAAGTCACGAGCTTCGTCTTCGTACGGGTTACTAGCCTCGTGTTGAAGACGACGTGATCGAGAGATGATCACGATCCGAATCCAAATTCGGATCCTCAAACGAGTTCACAAAACTCGCTTCTCCGGAGAGGTATTCGTCAACCGTTTGACGAATCCTTCGTCCTCCACCTCAGAGGATTACCGGAGATCGAATCCCCGGTAAGTTAGCCGCTGTCGGAGCTCTAACCGTCGTCCAAACGACGCTCCGACGAGAGGAGAACAAGCTGTCCAGAAAACTGGACAGCTTTGGTGGAGGTGATAGGCGCCGGCCAACCAAGGGAGATAGAGCTCACCTTGATGCCAAACTTGAAGGAGATCACCGGAGCACTAACCGGCAGCAGCTCGACGCCTGCGAGGGGGAAGGAATCAGCCTTCTAGACGCCGGTTGGAGCCTCAAGGTGGGCGGCGGCAAGGAGGAGGAGAGTTAGCTCCGAATTTCTCCAAGGAGAGGTGGGAGGCAACTTAGGGTTGTGGATTAGGGCTTAATTATCCATTAAGCCCTCTTTTATAGAGAACTAATTCTCTTAATGGTTAATGGATCATATCCATAAAGCCCGTTAACCCGCTCCATTAAGATAAGTTAAAATAAACCAAACCATGATGGTTTATTTTAAGTTAAAACGAACCGAACCAACTTTTGGTTCATTCGTTTAAAATAAACCAAATCCTTTGGTTTATTCTCATCCATTGGATTAGAACCAAACCATTTTGGTCCATCCATTATGTCTTCATAAGACATGGCCCATCCACGCTTCCATTGCGACTGAAACAATTTCATGCTCGCTTTATGTTTGGTCCAACCAAACATAGTTTCTCTCGGTCTGAGAATCCCATTCTCAAGCTCGTTTTAAATCCTTTGGATTACACTCGTTGTGCGTGTGACCAAATAGGTTCTCGGTTTATGTTGGCCGTCTATAATTAACCATTAATTATAGAACGATCATGAGTGGCACCTAGTAGTACATCATGATCCCCAATTAACCTAAAAGATCAACGGCAGTTGATCCGAACTATTTCTCAAACCCTTCAAGATGCTCGAATGAATCGTGCCCCATTCCCTTCACTCATCTTATACCCACTTGGTTCGGGACATGGTCTATTGTGTGTCACCCCTAGTGACTCGTCACACCTAGCCCAAGTATCATTTCCTCGTCCTATGGATTCTAGTTACTCCACATGTATCGAAGAGTACTTTACTCTAAACATGTAATGCTTTGGCCAAAGACTTTAGTAACAATCCGACGAGAGGCCATGGGTATACATCTCCTCGCAATCCTTTATAGGCTATTCAAACACCTTCGATCACTTCGACTTATACCCAATCATCCCGGGTCCACATCTCCTCGGAGATGTTTGCTTAAGATGTCAAAGCATAAGTCTCCATGATCAAGATGACTTGAATACCGCAAGTCAAAGGAATATCGCACTTAAGCCACAGTAAGAACTTCATTGACATATCTATATATGCAGAGAACCATATGAAGTCTTACGGCTGGTCACTCCAATGAACTAGTTACCATAACTAGCATCCACGATTAACTCCGGACATCACAATGTCTCGGCGGTGAGAATCACCGCTTGGATACACCAAGGAGTATACCTCGTGCTAGTCTCGATGATGATGGTGTCCAAATCCATCAATTCATCGACTAGGATAATTAGATACATCACAATTACACATGTAGAGATACTCACTAGTTGTGATCCAATCACAAATTCTCTCATCTTTGTGAATCATATCGTGGACATTCAAGAAATGAGTTTAAGATCCAATCAAATACATAAAACATGTATACTCAAATAGTGAATCTTCATTTATCATATAAATGGTTCATACATAAGGCGATTGCCTTAGGACATCTCTCATATATTACTAACAGACTCCCACTTGGCCTAATGCCAATCGCTACGGTATCCAATACCATAAGCACCAACATGACCCTCAAACTTACTTTGAGGTAATGCTTTAGTCAAAGGATCCGCTAAGTTCCTTTCAGTGGGAATTTTCTCGATTTGTATTTCGTTCCTACTTATGATCTCTCTGATAAGATGATAGCGGCGAAGCACATGTTTGGATCATTGATGAGACCACATCAAGTTCATAGATGAACTACTTGATCCAAACCGCTTCCTTTGCTGCTTCCAAAGCTGCAACGTATTCTGCCTTAGTGGCAGAATCCGCTATAGTGTCAAGCTTGGAACCTTTCCAACTTATTGCGCCTCCATTCTAGGTGAATACATACCCGATCGAGACATGGAATCATCCTTATGCATGCGGGTAACATCCGTATACCCACGTATCACCATGTACCCTTCTCCATATATTAGGAACACATCCTTAGTTCTTCTCAAGTACTTAAGGATCGTCTTAACAGCCGCCCAATGATCCATTCCTGGATCAGACTGGTATCTGCTCGTGACACTCAGAGCATACGATACATCGGGCCTCGTACATAACATAGCATACATGATAGATCCTATTGCGGATGCATAGGGAATCTTACTCATGCAAATCCTCTCGTCTTCTGTGCGCGGACACATAGACTTCGAAAGGTGTACCCCATGCCTGATGGGTAGGAAACCTTTCTTGGATTCCGACATGCTAAACCTCTTTAGCACTCGGTCTATATATGTAGATTGCGAAAGACCAAGCAACCGTTTCGATCTATCTCTATAGATCTTAATCCCGAGGATGTAGGTTGCTTCTCCCAGGTCTTTCATGGAGAATGTCTTGGATAACCAAACCTTCACTGACTGTAAGATTGAAACATCGTTTCCTATAAGTAGTATGTCATCGACATACAATACTAGGAATACGACTGCACTCCCACTAACCTTCTTGTACACACAAGGTTCGTCTGGATTTTGTGAGAAATCAAACTTTTTGATGATCTCATCAAAACGGATATTCCAGCTCCTGGATGCTTGCTTCAATCCATAAATGGACCGTCGCAATTTGCATACCTTGGTTTTATCAACCGATGTGAAACCCTCAGGCTGTATCATATACACGTCCTCGAGCAGGTTTCCATTAAGGAAAGCTATTTTCACATCCATCTGCCATATCTCATAATCATAATGAGCCGCTATGGCCAGGAGCATCCGAATGGATTTAAGCATAGCTTCAGGCGAATAGGTTTCGTCATAATCAACACCTTGCTTTTGACGATATCCTTTCGCCACCAATCTAGCCTTATAGGTAATCACATTACCATCCATGTTGGTTTTCTTCTTGAAAACCCACTTGCACCCTATAGGCTTTATGCCTTCAGGTGGGTCAACCAAGTTCCAAACTTGGTTTTCGTACATGGAATCCATTTCCGACTTCATGGCACCAAGCCACTTATCCCTTTCTGAACTTGTCGACTTCTTCATAAGCTGGTAGGCTCCTCATCATCAATGAGTAACACGTCGTTCGATTAAACACGAAATCCATATCTCTCGGGAATATTGCGTGTTCTACCGGATCTCTGAAGATGTGGTGTTACAATAGGTCCACCGATTGCTCATCACTATGAGTTGTACCGTAGTGGTTCACCGGTATCTCATTAATGTCTATTTGAGTCTCTCGAGCCTCCTCAAGCTCGCGACACTCCCACTGTTTTCTTGCAGAGAAACTCTTTCTCTAGAAACACAGCATGCCTTGAAACAAACACCTTTTGTTCCACAGGATGATAGAATTGGTAACCCCTTGTTTCCTTAGGGTATCCAATAAATAGACATTTATCAGACTTAGCATCCATTTTTCTGATACAGTCCGCTTCACATAAGCAGGACAACCCCATATCTTCAAGTAAGATACATGAGGTTTCTTACCATTCCATATCTCATATGAAGTAGTTGAGACTACCTTGGTAGGCATTCTGTTTAACAAGTAAACAGCTGTCTGAAGTGCATAACCCCAAAAGGACTTGGGAAGAGTCGCATGATTCATCATTGACCTGACCATGTCCAACAAGGTCCGATTACGCCCCTCAGATACACCATTATGCTGTGGTGTATATGGCGGAGTCCATTGAGACAATATGCCATTGTCTCTTAGATAATCAAGAAACTCTTGACTTAAGTATTCACCTCCTCGATCCGATCGAGTATTTTAATACTCTTGTCATGTTGTTTCTCTACTTCATTTCTGAATTCCTTGAACCTTTCAAAGGCTTCAGACTTGTGTTTCATCAAGAACACATACCCAAACCGTGAGTGATCATCGGTGAAGGTAATGAAGTAGCTATAGCCTCCTAATGCTTGAGTTGACATAGGTCCACATACATCAGTATGTACTAGACCTAGTAACTCTCCCACTCGTTCACCTTTTCCAGTAAAAGGTAACTTAGTCATCTTTCCTTTTAAGCATGATTCGCATGTATCGTATGAATCCAATTCAAACGATTCCAGAATTCCACATCGGTGTAATTCGGACATGCGTTTCTTGCTTATATGGCCAAGACGACAATGCCACATATAGGAGTCTATTTGATTATCCTTTCGAGCACGCTTGTTGCTCGCTTCGATATTGCAAATGTCACTGGATACGTCCAACGTATAAACACCATTGCTTAAAGTTCCAGTCCCATAAAGAACCCCATTCAAAGTTATGTAACAACAATTGTTACTAAACGTCAAATGGAAACCATTTCTATTTAGACAAGAAATAGAAATGATGTTCTTTATCAACGAAGGAACATAAAAGCAATTGTCCAGTTCTAAGACAAGTCCTGTAGGGAGTTTCAACAAATACGTTCCGATGGCGAGTGCAGCAACCTTTGCTTCATTCCCAACACGTAAATTTGACTCTCCCTTGACGAGTCTTCTTCTATTCCTTAGCCCATGTATGTTATTACATATATGTGAGCCACACCCAGTATCCAATACCCAAGTGTCTAAGGAAATAGAATGACAATCAATAAAGAAGATTTCTGAAGAAGATGGGGCATCCGATGCCTTATCCTTCTTCACGGACTCTTGATAAACCTTGCAATTTCTTCGCCAATGACCCTCCTTGCCATAATGATGGCAAGTGCCCTTTATGGTTCGCCTTTTTAGCCTTTTCTTCTTCCCTTCTATTGTTCCTTTGACTCCCTCTTAGAACCTTTCTTGAGGAATCAACTAACAACACTTGTCCCCTACTCATGCTTCTCGAAGGCTCCACAGTCTTGACATGTTGAGCGATACAGATGAGCCTCCTCGCATCTCGAGGTGAAGAGGAGCTTGGAGACTTGAACCTTTGAATCTCACTTGCTCATCAACCAACTCACAGAGATGAAGGACTACGATATGAGCATCCATATGCTCATGCGCTTCGTAGCTTGGGTTCCATCCATCGCTAGCATGATGCAACTCATTTGTTCGAATCACTCACATGTTTCGATAGGCCAACAATTGGTCCAAAGTTGCATCGTCACTAGGATCAGAAGAGGCGCTTGAGGACATACACAAGCTTTTCACCTTGAGAACAATTCTCAAGTTTCTAAGTCATCCAAGAAGTTCGGCCCATAATTTATTTGAATCCAAAATGGAACGCAAATTCAAACACATCATGATCAATATATTAACTTAGAAATACAAAATGAGCATATATGAGAAAGATGATTTTAAAAATGCATCAATATACATTTATAAATCCCATTCATTTTTCGAATTTCAAAAACCCCAAAATCACTTCGGGAGATCGTAGGTCCATCTCCGAATGGGCTGATATCCATCATAGTTATGAACAACCTTGGAGAGAGTCCAACAAGCCATTCATAACTACGACGGTAGGTATCATCTATACCGATTGCATATCCCGTATATGCAACTATCACAATGTGCTATCAACTAATTGAATGTTCACACATACATCGGGTTGTTAACACATTAACAAGTATGCATCATATGCATAGCACCCAACTTCACCTCTCTTCACATCGACCTTGGAGTGAGTCCAACAAATCGATGCTCCAAGTTAAAGCCGACCCATTAATCGCGAAATAGTTTTAATATGGTTAGAGCGCATTCAACCAATTAGCCAGGCTTGGAGTGAGTCCAACAACCCAAACTAACGATTGACCTCTGACTCTTACCATATTAGAGTTAAACTATTCCAATGATTTGAACATGTTCAGGTTCGAGCCGGGCTTGGAGTGAGTCCAACAACCCAAACAAGAAACAGAACTCTGGTTCTAACCATATTAATGGAAGGTGTAGGCTTTAATATTGAGTTAGGGTTTTATGTCTCATCCTCTTTGCATGCAAATAACTATTATCTACATGGTATGGCATACATGGCATACATCTACATGTCACGACACGCATGGCATAATGTTATGCATCTAATGCAATTACATGGCATACACTTATGTCATGTTTATAATTTCCTTATATGTCATAACTATTTATGGAAATAAAATATGTTTAAGATTTGATTCTCCAAATCAAATCATAATTAAATTAGGAAACAAATTTCCAAATCTAATCACATATTTTATTCATGGAATTATTTGATTAAGGAAAATCTATCTAGGAAACCGATTTCCTAAATCATTAAAACTACTTATGGAAATAAAATATTTTAAGATTTGATTTCCCAAATCAAATCATAATTAAATTAGGAAACAAATTTCCAGAATCTAATCAAATATTTTATTTATGGAAAATATCAATTTCCATAAATACTTCCAACTTTCCAAAAGTGGAAGATTTCCATAAATACTTCTAGACTTTCCAAAATTGAAAAATTTCCATAAATACTTCTAAATTTCCAAAATTTAGAAAATTTCCAGAAATACATTATGACTATCGCAAAACCATTTTACGATTATGTCGAAACACAACCTGGGCTCTGATACCACTGTTGGGTTTCCGGCACCGCGGCGTGTGTGTGTTCGATTATGTTTCGTAAACATGAGCACAATGAAGCAATTAAAAATAATAAATCTATATTTATTACAACACACACAACACACGCATGCTATTACAACAAGTGTAGACATAACCGTAAATTAAAATTTGCAATAAAAGGAAATTAAACTACGTTATACCTTCCGTATGACGTGTAGCGGGAACGGCATCAACCGGAACGATCCTCGTAAGAATCGTCTCTATCCGTATCCACGCCGAGCTCCTCGGGATGACTTCGCTAAGTCACGAGCTTCGTCTTCGTACGGGTTACTAGCATCGTGTTGAAGACGACGTGATCGAGAGATGATCACGATCCGAATCCAAATTCGGATCCTCATACGAGTTCTCAAAACTCGCTTCTCCGGAGAGGTATTCGTCAACCAATTGACGAATCCTTCGTCCTCCACCTCAGAGGATTACTGGAGATCGACTCCCCGGTCAGTTAGCCACTGTCGGAGCTCTAACCGTCGTCCAAGCGGCGCTCCGGCGAGAGGAGAACAAGCTGTCAGAAAACTGGACAGCTTTGGTGGAGGTGATAGGCGGCCAACCAAGGGAGATAGAGCTCACCTTGATGCCAAACTTGAAGGAGATCACCGGAGCACTAACCGGCAGCAGCTCGGCGCCTGCGAGGAAGGAATCAGCCTTCTAGGCGCGGTTGGAGCCTCAAGGTGGGCGGCAAGGAGGAGGAGAGCTAGCTCCGAATTTCTCCAAGGAGAGGTGGGAGGCAACTTAGGGTTGTGGATTAGGGCTTAATTATCCATTAAGCCCTCTTTTATAGAGAACTAATTCTCTTAATGGTTAATGGATCATATCCATAAAGCCCGTTAACCCGCTCCATTAAGATAAGTTAAAATAAACCAAACCATGATGGTTTATTTTAAGTTAAAACGAACCGAACCAACTTTTGGTTCATTCGTTTAAAATAAACCAAATCCTTTGGTTTATTCTCATCCATTGGATTAGAACCAAACCATTTTGGTCCATCCATTATGTCTTCATAAGACACGGCCCATCCACGCTTCCATTGCGACTGAAACAATTTCATGCTCGCTTTATGTTTGGTCCAACCAAACATAGTTTCTCTCGGTCTGAGAATCCCATTCTCAAGCTCGTTTAAATCCTTTGGATTACACTCGTTGTGCGTGTGACCAAATAGGTTCTCGGTTTATGTTGGCCGTCTATAATTAACCATTAATTATAGAACGATCATGAGTGGCACCTAGTAGTACATCATGATCCCCAATTAACCGAAAAGATCAACAGTTGATCCAGAACTATTTCTGAAACCCTTCAGTAGCTCGAATGAATCGTGCCCCATTCCCTTCACTCATCTTATACCCACTTGGTTCAGGACATGGTCTATTGTGTCAGTCCCCACTAGGCTGACTACGTCACACCTAGCCCAAGTATCATTTCCTCGTCCTATGGATTCTAGTTACTCCACATGTATCGAAGAGTACCTTACTCTAAACATGTAATGCTTTGGCCAAAGACTTTAGTAAAAATCCGACGAGAGGCCATGGGTATACATCTCCTCGCAAGGAGTGGTGAATCCTTTATAGGCTATTCAAACACCTTCGATCACTTCGACTTATACCCAATCATCCCGGGTCCACATCTCCTCGGAGATGTTTGCTTAAGATGTCAAAGCATAAGTCTCCATGATCAAGATGACTTGAATACCGCAAGTCAAAGGAATATCGCACTTAAGCCACAGTAAGAACTTCATTGACATATCTATATATGCAGAGAACCATATGAAGTCTTACGGCTGGTCACTCCAATGAACTAGTTACCATAACTAGCATCCACGATTAACTCCGGACATCACAATGTCTCGGCCCAGTGAGAATCACCGCTTGGATACACCAAGGAGTATACCTCGTGCTAGTCTCGGCGAATTGATGGTGTCCAAATCCATCAATTCATCGACTAGGATAATTAGATACATCACAATTACACATGTAGAGATACTCACTAGTTGTGATCCAATCACAAATTCTCTCATCTTTGTGAATCATATCGTGGACATTCAGTAAATGAGTTTAAGATCCAATCAAATACATAAAACATGTATACTCAAATAGTGAATCTTCATTTATCATATAAATGGTTCATACATAAGGCGATTGCCTTAGGACATCTCTCATATATTACTAACATGTATTGCATGCATTTATTTAATTTGAGTTTTGATTTCCATCTCATTTAGAATAAGGAATAGAAAGGAACTTTGCTAGGTAAAAATAAAATCCACATTAGCTTACACGGCGAAGTGTATGAGGAAATTTGGACCGTTATGCAAAAATGAGAGAAAAAGGGGGACACACGGCCTGGTCGTGTGTTTTCCCATGGTCATGCCTGACTGACCCGAGGTGCACATGACCTGGCCGTGTGTTTTTACACGGCCGTGTCGCACAAGGTTAAATAGGGCGAGCAGTGTGTTTTCACCCCATTTGCGTCGTGTGCTTCGATTTCTCTTGCCCTAGCCGTGTGGTTTCATCTTCCCCGCCACCTAGAAGCTCTTCTAACCTCAAAGGAAGCCAAAAGAAGCAAGAATGAGGAGGACCAAGCATGTAGCGCCTCGATCCGGTGCTTCAGAGCGACGAGTAAGAAGAACCAACACCCCTCAAGCTCCGGAGGAGGGTAACGCTCTACCAACCCATCTTTTTCACAATAATGAACATAGTGATATATATAATATGATTTCTACTCATAAACTCACTACTACTAGGTACCTAGATGAAGATTTGCTAGAGTCTTTAGAGTTGTTAGGTGACATTCAAGCCCTATTTGCAAAAATGGGATGGGAAGAGATGATGGGAATAAGACACCCAACCTACCCTAGGATAGTTCTAGAATTTTTGAGTTCCTTAGAGGTGGAAATTTTAACGGGAAGAGAGAGCGAGGAGGGTAGGATAACATATAGGATATTTAACATTGAGCATGAATGGACCCTCCACCAATGGAATTCATGCTTTGGCTTGGGGGGGGGGGGGGAAGAGAAGAACCCCTATGGGGTTTAACTCTCAGATATTTTCGACCAAGTTGACAGGGGAGCATGCTTATGACCCTTCTAGGGGCAAAGCATCGCGTCTCCAAAACCCCATTTTCCGATACCTCCACGGAATCATGGCCAATACTATATTTGGTCGTGGGGAGAGTGACGGTTGATATGAGGATAACATATAGGGTTTTAAGAGTATTTTTTGCTCACATCTCATTACATTTTATGTTTTTTTCATGCATATTTCACTTTATTTTGCATGCATTTCCTATTTTATGGTTAAGAGATCTGCTCTTTGTACTTTTGCGTGCAGGATAGCATTTTGTGGGAAAAAGGTGCACTTTCGAAGCAAAAGAAGGGCATTTTGCAACTAGACATAGAAGGGGACAAGACCAGGGCATGTGGCTACACATGATCGTGTCCAAGGGGCGAAATCAGCCACCCCAGTGCCACACACAGCCTGGCCATGTTGAAACACACGACCGTGTGGCGCTGCGCGATTCCAACGTGAGTTGGTTATTTTTCAGTTTTCGCAGCGATCCGGCATGATGTCTATATAAAGGAAGCTCCGCCCCAAACCTTGGGGGATCTCGAGGGAGCCACCCTAGGGCTCCCAAACCCTAGGGTGGAGGTACGATGGCTAGGATGACACACCGAAGCCCTAAAAAGCTTCAGGAACTTGCAACAGGGAGGAGGAACGCCGCCGGAGGTCCACACTTACACTTCAACACCGGAGAGAAGACCACGAAGGCATTGTAATCCCTTATTCCTACACTTTATTTTTGATGTATTCGAACATGTACATGCCTTGTGATTCCTCCCTTATATACATGGAGTAGTTCCTTCGATTCTAGGATTAGGGAGTAGCTTGTGTGCACATTACATGTTGGTTCACGTTAAATTCTATCTTTGGGTTTAATTTGGCAATTGGAAGTTGTTTATACTATATCTATGCGTGTTTGGTTTTCTACCTATTGTGCTTAGGCGATACGAGGGGTGAAAACCCTCGTATCTAAGATTTAAAAGATTTTATACAAGGAACCTAGGGGTAAACCTGATCTCCTGTAACCGTGGGTAGAAGGATGCGATGGAACCAGAAACGATTTATTGTAGGGATTGATTCGACATCCTCATACCATATATCCCATCCTTTTAAGGCGGAGATAGCTCCCGGTAAATGCGGTGGCTCATCGGGAGAGTGTATGATGTCCCTTCCACAAAACCATAGCTAAATGTCTAAACAACGCCAGTTGACAGCATTATTTTACGACACACATGCGAACCGAAGTCCTAGAATCACCTTTGAAGACCTTGGCACGCTCCCTTCTTCCTCCGTGTGACACCGTATAGAGTATAGTCCACCAACAACCCTCACAAATTGAAACCTCTTAGAGTTTACTTCCGAACAATTTCAACCACTAAACATATCGATATTCGAATCCCAGTCCCTGTGGGATCGATAATCTTTTATTACTTGACGATATTCGTGCACTTGCAGGCATTGAGCACGAGCGCACGCTTCGAGTCCTCGACGGTCTCCGTCGTGGGATTTGAGGTCGCGTTCATGTGCATCAAGTTTTTGGCGCTATTGCGGGGACTGATCGATTCGATATCGAATCGAGAAGTGGATAATTGGATCAAACCTAGGGTAGATTTACTTTTCTTGTTTTATTTTATTTTATTTTATTCTATTTTAGTTTTGTTTATTCAGTTGCGCTTTCCTTATTTATAATTTTTTGCATATAACGATGCATGCTTTTACTCATGATTTTGGTCAATTTAATGTTGTGAGTTTCGGTAACATTTATTGTGAGCATTGTGGTGAAACATGACATAACATTAATGATTGTCCGAATATATTTGAATGTTCACCATGTGAACAAGAAGATATCACCTATGATTACAACCAGTGGCCATAAGATTATTCCTATTCATATAGTTATGACCCTGGTTACTTAAACCCTCAATATTGTTCGCCTAAATCTCGACTAGAGCAGATGATAGAAAGCTTTGTTCAGACGCAATAAGAGGCGAATGCTGAATTTTAGTAGCGACATTCCCAGATAAAAACAATGATTGAAGAATTAAGTTTATCTATGAATGACATTGCTACCCGAAAAAAGAAGCTAGAGATTCAGATATCACAGATCGCCAGTCAGTTTGCTAGAACACCGAGTCGATTACCAAGAAGTGAGGAAGGACAATCCATTCAATCACCACTAGAAGGAGAACTTGAGGATTATATAATTGATACTTTAATCGAGGAGTGCATTGCTTCAATCAAAACACCTCCTAACCTCAAGGATCTAAAAGAGCCTGCCTTAACCCTCACCAAAACTTTAGTTACCAATAACGAAGCCCATATAGTGATTTGTGATGATAAAATTTCATTCGACCTAATAGAATCGACTGATCAATCTTTTGGTGAGAATATTTGTGGTGAGTTATATTATTCATAGCATATGGATGAAATAGGATATTATGATCAAACTCCTAATGATTCATTAAAGATAAGCATGTTCACTCTCGAATCAAGGAAGGCAGCTAATAAATATCTTGCCCCTCCACGAGCAAGATTTAAGAGATATGGTGATAAGGGACCACAAGGGAGGAGGCATAAGGTGAGCAAATATCTTGCTCCCCCACGAGCAAGATTCAAATGCCTCAAATGAAACGTAGGAATAAGGTTGAGCTAATAGACTTTAAACAAAGCACATCTTGGGAGGCAACCCAAGTTTAGTTTATAGGATTTCTTTTTATTGCATTCAATTTTTTGTAATTCGAACTTTGATTTATGGTATTTAGCATTTGTAGGTAAGGAAAGAACTTGCTAGGTAAAAACAAAAGTCATTTTAAGTTTATGCGGTGAAGTGAGTGAGAGAAATCAGACCATTGTGCACCACGAGAAAAGAAACAAAGGGCGCACGGCCAGGCTGTATGTTTTCACACGACCGTGCCCTGACTTCCATAGTCACACACGGTCAGGCAGTGTGTTTTCACAAGGTCGTGCCCTGACTTTTAGAGGCATAAACGGTCAAGCCGTGTGATTTCACATGGTCGTGTCGCGCTGCCTAATCCATGTGAAAAGCCTATACCTGCACCGTTTTCTTTTCCTACTTTTGAGCAAGATGCAAGTACTTCTGCCTATGATTTCTCAGAGTTCCGATCACATCTCGATGACATATACGCCAAGTAGTAGACGCAGGGGCAACGATGGGATGATCATAGCTTCTATACTCAGGCGGAGTTTACAGTCTTACGGGAGCACTTCTAGTGGGCCGAGGACTTCTACGACGAGGCCCGTATTTACTTTCAAGAGGAGGATACCTGACGGCAAGAGGAGGCCACCTACCGCCAGGAGATGTGGCAGCATATGCATGCCTAGCAGGCATAGTGGGCCCGGGAGGAGGAGCACAGAGCGGTTGTTGCATCCACCATCTCTCAGATCGGCCACATGTACATGTGGCATCTGTGGATCAGTAGTAGGTTCTCCCAAGATCCAAAGATGTCGAGGCTCCCAGAATTTCCACCTCGCCCTCCATACTAGAGGTATATTTTCGTTGAAGTCTGGGGGGGAACCCCAAAGTTTATTTTGTTTGTTTCCTAGCAATAGTTTCTTTTCTGGTATTTTCATTCATTTATTCATGCATGGGTTGTTGAGTTTCTTTCAGTACTTAGTTTTTGTTATTTGTAAAGCTGCCTCAGTTGTATCTTTTTTTTAAAAAAAAAAAGTTACTTACACGAGTTGTTCCCATAGGTAGCTTAACTTCATTTATCTCGTGGTATTTTATTTTATTCGCTCTAATGAATGTTCTAGACTTACACTGGTTAGCTTTTATTTTTACACCTACAAATGTCGAACATTCTAAAAGGGAGAATCTAGTACATACCTAGTTATGATTCATCTCAATAATCTAGTACTTTGGAATCCATAGGTGACTCTAGATTTAGCATTTTAGTTACTGGAGATGCTCGAATTGTTGGGGAAAACTCCGGATCTGATGTTCACAACATTACGGGCGAATACTTCACACAACCGCAGTGGAAACAATAATTATACTGAATCCCACCAGAGATCCATGCAAAACTATATAAATCATTTTCTTTAATCTAGTCTAGATCTTATCTAGAGGAGGAATATACCTTCGGTGTGTTCCTTTCGCAATCTCGCTTTTCCAAACGCTGTCGGATCTCAATATGGTAAGGGTAACCGTATATCTATAGTATCCACACTGACACCCACACTAGCTTTGGAGTCACATTGTGCTAGCAACCCCTAGCAAAATGCCAAGAACTCTTTTGGAAGAAGAAGGAGAGGAAGGAGGAGATAAGAGAACTCTTTCTCTTGACCCTTTTGGCTTGCACACCCAAAACAAAGACCACACACATGTTGTTATCCACGTTGAACACCAAAAAGGCCCTTTTAATCCATAGCCATCAATGCCATTATCTCCCCATTAAGAGTTCTCTTAATACTAAGACACTTGGAATTCCCTTCTTTTAATTCTCATCATGAACACCAAGCCCTTTGGTATTCCTATGCATGATTAATCAAATTAATCATGCATGATGATGAATCATCTTCCATGGTTCAACTTGAGTCTAACCCAAGATTAACCAGTTTGAGTCTAACTCAAATCTTGGCCATATGCTCAATTGTCCTTTTAGTCCAACTAAAAGAAACCATCTCCAAAATAGAATGTCATTTTTGTGTGACCCTATAGGCTCTTGTAACATTGGCAATGTATCTAAAACCATTTTAGATACATAAGCAATGAGCAATATCTAGCAATACATCATTGCTACCAAAGTTACAAGATCGTCGAGATCCTACAACCTTTCCGTGACTATTATCATGTATGACGATGTCCTTCTATCTCTGATATCTTAGATCGATCAATAAGGCATAGACCGTGTCATCCCCTTATCGATCTATATGTTTCTTGATCCCCATGTAGACACACTCAAACAAATGAGCTCAATATCTAATATTGACTCATTTGAGCATGACCATGCATTTCGTGGTCCTACTTTATCAAGAGGCCAAAGATATCACTCCTGTCATATAGGAGGGATAGATCCCATCTATATCACTAATATCCCTCCGCATAATTCATTACATACCCAGTGATCGCCGTTATAGTGCACCCAGTTACTGTGTGATGTTAGACGATACCAAAGTACATAACTTCTTATGTAGGGAACCGTAGTGACTTCAGGTCTAAGGACTATTCATACCAATAGTCACATGAGAAAGTATATGACACTCATATAACGATCCATGATACTTTCTCATGGTGGGTCAATTCATTATATATATTCTCCAATAAATATACCCATGTGTCAATGTGATATCACATATCCATGACTTGTGAGATCAAGTAATCCATTGACCTACATGCTAGTCTCAATGTATTAATATTGCCCTTGTATATTAATACTTGACTAGGAATATTAAGAATAGTATTCTCTATAGCTTCTCATAATCAATTATACCAATTGATAAACTGTAGATTAGAACCTACTATTCAAGGGCATTATTATATTTATTTAAGCTGGCACATGCTTAACGTAAATATAATAAATAATCTTTGCCTTTTATTAATGAAATATGATACACATGATCCCTAATCAATCATCTCATGATTGACACTAAGGGCTGACACTAACAATCTCCCACAAGCACTAGTGCCAATCATTGTAATCTCTAAGACCTAGTGACCTAGTATGACCATCATGCTTTCTCTGTGCCAAAGCCTTGGTCAGGGGATCCGCAATGTTAACATCAGTATCTACTCTGCATATCCGCACATCTCCTCTATCGATGATCTCTCGAATGAGGTGATACCGTAGTATATGTTTGGAACGCTGGTGAGAATGAGGTTCCTTAGCCTGTGCTATAGCCCCGTTGTTATCACAATAAAGCTCTATAGGGATCACAATGCTAGGAACTACACTAAGCTCAGAAACAAACATTCTGATCCAAACTACCTCCTTTGCTACATCTAAAGCAGCAATATACTCGGCTTCTATTGTAAAATCTGTGACTGTGTCTTACTTCAAACTCTTCCGGCTCACAGCACCACCATTCAGACAAAATACATACCCTGATTGTGAACGCGAATCATCTCTGTCGGTTTGGAAGCTTGCATCGCTATAACCCTTTACAACTAGCTCCTCCTTACCTCCAAAGATCAAGAAATATTCTTTTGTCCTTCTCAAGTACTTAAGAATACTCTTGACTGCTATCTAGTGACACTCACCGGGATCTGACAGGTACCTACTCATCATGCTCAAAGCATACGAGACATCGGGGTGAGTACAAATCATGGCGTACATGATAGATCCTATAGCAGATACATAAGGAATCTGATCCATGCATTGTTTCTCTTTCGTAGAAGAGGGACATTGAGTCTTCGAAAGACTTACACCATGTGGCATTGGCAGAAATCCCTTCTTGGAATTCTTCATGGCAAAACGCTTAAGCACCTTGTCAATATATGTACTCTGACTCAGGCCAAGCAATCTCCTAGATCTATCCCTATAGATCTTGATGCCAAGAAAATAGACTGCTTCACCTAAGTCTTTCATTGAGAAACAATTCCCAAGCCAAGTCTTCACAGACTCCAGCATAGGGATATCATTTCCAATGAGTAGTATGTCATCTACATACAAAATGAGGAAAACAACTATGCTCCCACTAACCTTCTTGTAGACACAAGGTTCATCTTCATTCTTAATGAAATCAAACGTTTTGATCGCATCATCGAATCGACGATTCCAGCTTTTAGAAGCTTTCTTTACACAATAAATGTGTTAGTGAAAGCCCTAGAGCCAATCATATGATGATTGTTGTATGGACTTTATTGTATCATATTCCTATTTATAAAGGCATGGTTATTATATTTACTTGTATTGGTGCCAAATAACTAAATATAATAATGTCCTTGGGTAGTAGGTTCTTATCTATGTCAATCGATTGGATGAATCGATAATGAGATGATATAGAGAACACTACTCTTAATCATTCCTAGTCGAGTATTAACATTCAGGGATAATGTTAATGCGTAGAGACTAGCATGTAGGTCAACAAGATGACTTGATCTCACAAGTCATGGATATGAGATATCAAGTTGACACATGGGTATGCATTGGAGAATGTATACTGAATGACCCGCCATGAGAAAGTATCATGGATCGTTATATGAGTGTCATATACTTTCTCATGTGGCTATTAGTATGACTATTAGTCCTTAGACCTGAAGTCACCATGGTTCCCTACATAAGGAGTTGCATACTTTGGCCGTCAAGCGTCACCCGTAAATGGGTGGACTATAAAGGCGATTCTTGGGTATGTAACGCAATTATGCGGAGGATGTGAGTGATGTAGATGGGATCTATCCCTCCTATATGACGGGGTGACATCGATATTCTTGATAGAGTGAGACCACGAAGTGCATGGCCATGCCCAAATGAGTCAATATGAGATATTGAGCTCATTTGATTAGAGTGAGTCTACTTGGAGTTCAAGATTTAGATTATGAGGATGACACGGTCTATGCCTCGATTGGTCAATCTAGATGTCAAGGATAGAGGACATTGTCACATATTGTGAGAGTCACAATTAGTAGTCACAAAGGTGATGTTGGAGCTCAACATTCTTGTAACTTGGGTAGCAATGATGTGTTGCTAGATACCGCTCATTGCTTATGTTCCTAAATCGGTTTAGGGACATTGCCAACGTTACAAGAACCTATAGGGTCACACACATGAGAACAATTAGATGGAGATTAGGTTCATATGATGAACCATGAGGATTAGGTTCATGGGATGAACCAAATTGGATTAAGAGTAATCCAAATTAGACTAATTGAGTTAGACTCAAGTTGATTCAAGTGTTGAATGAGTCTAATTGAGATTTGATTCATCAAATCAATTTAAATTAATAGAGATTCATTATATTAAATTGACTTGAGTCAAGTGGTTAGATTTGATCAACCATGGGAGATTAGAGGTCAAGTTTGACTTGACTTGAGAGGGAAGTTGAAAGGTCAAGTTTGACTTGACCAAATGCCATGTCATGATGATGACTAGGCATGGCCGACCAATGATGATGCTCCACATCATCATTGACTTGGTCAATTAGGGCCACATCATGAGGGAGACCAAGGGTCATGGGAGTTACATGCATGCATGTAACTCCCCCTCCATGAAGTGGCCAGCCACCATTTGGGGGTTATGTGAGTGAAAATTCATTTTGGTGAGTAATCACTCATTACTTCATCTTCTTCCTTAGGAATTTTCCTCTCAAGCTCTCCCTCTCCTTCCTCTCTTTGGCCGAACCAACCAAGGAGTGCTAGCACACTCAAGGTTGAGTTTTCTTCCACCTATTGCTTGTGTGGATACCATAGAGGTGTACACTTGACACTCTCGAGTTCGGACTTTGTGGCGGGATGCGAAGGAGCATCGCATCAAGGGTAACATCCTTATCTCTTAGTTCTAAGGTAGATCTAGAGGATTTTGTAAGCACATACATGTAATTAGTTTTAATACTTCTTGCGGATCGTGGCGGGACTTAGAGGTTTCATAGCAAAAAGCGGTTTTTGCGGCTCGGAAAAACCCAACAGTGGTATCAGAGCCACGTGCGAAGCATGTATGTGTTTCGTTTTTGTATTTTTATATTAGATATAAAAATTACAGATTTTTATGTTTCTGTAAATTTCCTAATTTTATAGAATTTTTGGGTATTTTTCTCGTGAAATTGAAACGAGTGTTGGGACACTCGTAGGCTTCAACCGTCGAGAAAAACTCTCCGAATCGGCGAGTTCTCGCTTTAGGTTTTTGGGACAGCGACTTAAGTCGCTGTAGGATCATTGTAGGGACACTCGCGAAGTTTATTTTGCGAGTAGAGCGCTGCCCTATCCCGAAGGGGCCATGTCCTTGATCGCGCCGGAAGCGCTTAAGCGGGACCGTTGAGATGACTCATAAATTCGAAATAAATTAGGAAAAATTATAGAAATTTTCTGTAAAAATACATAATTTGAATTATGTATGATTCTGTGATTGTCATGGCCCAATAACCCAATAGGATTGGATTATGTGTTGTAATTCATAATTCTGACTGCGGCTGCGTCTTGTTTTGTGGTTGTGCGTGTTGTAAAATGTTTTGCGACCTGCGTACTTCGCACCTCTTTAATATTCTAGTTGTAAATAGTTTTAAGACTCGAATGTAACTCGAGTTTCGTATTTGTAATGTACAAAAATGGGCGGTGGAAAGTCCACTTGAAGGCGAGCTTACGAGAAGGGTGGCGGCGACACATGGCGGTCAAAGGCGCTTGGAGAAGCCGCTAGCCTTAGGTTGACCGTCCGATCTTCTCATTGGCTTGAGAAGATCGTAGTAGAACCATGACTATATCACATTTAATTATATATATATATATATGTTGATATATATATATTTAATTGATTTATGCTTGTATGTATGTGATGCATGCTAGTGAAAAAAAAAATGCTTGTATGTATATGATGCATGCTAGGTTAATTTTCTTGTATGTATATGATGCATGCTAGAATAATGAATGTATGTATATGATGCATGCTAATATAGGATAATAAAGGCCTAAATGCGTATAAGATACACATTACGATTAGATTAGATCATAATCGAATCAACTCGAAAATGCCTACCGAGCCTTGATACCCATCACTACCTCGATCATTTGTTGTTGTTGAATGCGCAAAGCGAGCAGCATATTATCTTGGTAGGTGCGGAGGACAATCTTGGTCACTTTATCACGACTCGGGTTAGAGTAAGCTCAATTAGATTGAGCAAAACTAGTTAACTCAATTGGATCGAGTAGAACTATAGGCATATTTCAATCGTTGGAAAGATAGGTTAAGATCGCATTTACACTAAATCTTGGGCGATTTAGCCAAAGCTAACTCAAGGTCTTTTGTAAATGTGGGTCTTAATCCTATAAACAAGAGTTGCATAGAGATGTAATCGGTAATGTGTTACCCACCGATCGTACTAAGTAAATGTGGGTATGAATCAAGTAAATGTGGTTTGACCACATCCATAACTCGATTCTATAAAATTCCTATAATTCAGTGGGAGCATCATTTGATTAAAGGCCTAATTAAATGATAAAAGGAATATGATATTAATTCTCTGCATTGTATGTTGTAGATTACTATGTCAAACAACACGAACACTCTCTCTCTGCGATCTGTCCTTGAGAAGGACAAGCTCAATGGAGCAAATTTCCTGGACTGGTACAGGAACCTGAGAATTGTTCTCACCCAAGAAAGGAAGCTGTACGTCCTGGAGCAGCCCATTCCAGAGGCACCTCCTGCCCGCCTCGCGGTGACAAAGATGCTTACAAGAAGCATCAAGATGATGCATTAGATGTGTCATGTCTAATGCTCGCGACCATGAACTATGAGCTTCAGAAGCAACATGAGTTCATGAATGCTTATGATATGGTTGGACATCTTCGTCAACTATATCAAGGACAAGCTAGGCATGAGAGATATGAAGTCTCTAATGCACTATTTGGGTCTAAAATGCAAGAAGGGACTCTGTAGGTTCATATGTACTCAAGATGATTGGATCGTAGAAAACCTACAAAGGCCGGATTCCCACTTGGCCAAGAGCCGCCACCGACCTAATCTTGCAATCTTTGCCAAGAGCCTTGATCAATTTGTCATGAATTATAACATGAATGAAATTGATAAGCCATTACTGAAATGCTCAAAGATGTTGAGAATCAGCTTAACCTTAAGAAGGGTAAATCGACACCATTTTGATGGTGCAAGAAGAAAGGCAAGGGCAAGCCTAAAGGTAAGGGAAAGTCCCAAGCCAAGGGCAAAGGCAAAGAACTTAAACCCAAAGGAGGGGTAGCCAAGGAAGGGCTTGCTTTACGCAAAGCGAGGACATTGGAAGCGTAGCAAGGCATACTGAAGATCTTAAGAAGAGAAGTGAGACTTCTACTTGGTATAAATGTTATAGAAGTCAATCTATCTATTTCTTCATCATGGGTATTAGATACCGGATGTGCATCTCACATTTGTACCAATGTGCAGGGGCTGAGAAATAGCAGGGCATTGACAAAGGGCGAGGTGGACCTACGAGTAGGCAATGGAGCAAGGGTTGCTGCTGTTGCTGTAGGAACTTATGATCTATCTCTGCCCTCTGGGCTTGTACTAGAATTAGATGAATGTTGTTATGTGCCTGCTTTAACTAAGAACATCATTTCAGTTTCTTGTTTGGACAAGAAAGGTTTTTCATTTATAATAAAGAACAAATGTTGTTCAGTTTATTTAAATGATATGTTCTATTGTAGTGCACCTCTAATGAACGGACTCTACTTTCTAGACTTAGAGAGCCCTATCTATAACATAAGTACCAAGAGGTTCAAGTCAAATGAGTTGAACCAAACCTATCTCTGGCATTGTCGCTTAGGTCATATAAATGAGAGTCGCTTATCTCAGCTCCATAAGGATGGGCTGTTAGACTCATTTGATTTTGAATCATATGAGACATGCGAGTCTTGCCTTTTAGGCAAGATGACCAAGACTCCCTTTAGTGGACATAGCGAAAGAGCAACAGATTTGTTAGGACTTATACATAGTGATGTATGTGGTCCTTTCAATGTTGCTGCTAGAGGTGGTTACAGGTACTTCATTACATTTACTGATGACTTCAGTAGATATGGTTATGTGTATCTTATGACACATAAATCTGAATCCTTTGAAAAGTTCAAAGAATTCAAGAATGAAGTACAAAACCAGCTTGGCAAGAGTATTAAGATACTTCGATCAGATCGAGGTGGTGAATACCTTAGCCATGAGTTTCGTGACTATCTAGCTGAGTGTGGGATTCTATCCCAACTCACTCCTCCTGGAACACCACAGTGGAATGGTGTATCCGAAAGGAGGAATCGTACCCTATTGGATATGGTACGATCTATGATGAGTCACACAGATCTTCCTATATCCTTTTGGGGATATGCTCTGGACACAGCAGCCTTTACCCTTAACCGTGTACCATCCAAGGCTGTGGTAAAGACACCATATACGATATGGACAGGGAAAAATCCCAAGATGTCTTTTATGAGGATTTGGGGTTGTGAGGCTTACGTTCGACGTCAAGTCTCAGACAAACTGGGACCCAAATCCGATAGGTGCTATTTTGTTGGATATCCCAAGGATACAAAGGGATATTACTTCTACATTCCCAGTCAGCACAAAGTGTTTGTGGCAAAGACTGGGGTTTTTCTAGAAAGG
This sequence comes from Wurfbainia villosa, assembly GCA_025175895.1. NCBI lineage: Eukaryota > Viridiplantae > Streptophyta > Magnoliopsida > Zingiberales > Zingiberaceae > Wurfbainia > Wurfbainia villosa. Next base: position 118,857,673 of record CM045989.1, on the reverse strand, counting down.
GATTTTGTTTCTAGAAAAACTAGTGGGAGTACCTTCGATCTTGAAGAAATTCAAGATAAGGACCATGCTTGAGGCCTTGATGGAGGTTGAGCAGAACCACAAAGTGTTGTGGGTGATGAGGTTGTTGCACAAAGAGTTGTGGAACAACCACCTGTTCAAGTAGACCTACCTCTTCGCAGGTCTGATAGGGTACGTCGTCAGCCTGAGAGATACTCATTTCTCTTGTCTGACCATGATGGCGTTATGCTCATTGAGAATGTGCCTACCTCCTATCAGGAAGCTGTGATGAGCCCAGATTCTGAGAAATGGCTAGACGCCATGAGATCCGAGATGGAATCCATGTACACTAACCAAGTATGGACTTTGGTTGATCCACCTGAAGGGGTCAAACCCATTGGGTGTAAGTGGGTCTTTAGGAGAAAGACTGACATGGATGGACTTATGCATACCTATAAGGGCCGATTGGTGGCTAAAGGTTTCAAGCAAATTCATGGTATTGACTATGATGAAACCTTTTCTCCAGTGGCGATGTTTAAGTCCATTCGGATCTTGCTTGCTATTGCAGCATACCACGATTATGAGATCTGGCAGATGGATGTCAAAACCGCGTTTCTGAATGGAAACTTACTCGAGGATGTGTACATGACACAACCTGAGGGTTTTGTAGATCCACAGCATACTGGGAAGGTATGCAAGCTGCAAAGGTCCATTTATGGGCTAAAGCAAGCTTCTCGGAGCTGGAATCTTCGATTCGATGATGCGATCAAACAGTTTGGTTTCATCAAGAATGAAGATGAACCCTGTGTCTACAAGAGGGTTAATGGGAATACAGTTGTCTTCCTTTGTATGTGGATGACATACTACTCATTGGGAATGACATCCCTTCGCTCTGATGCTGTGAAGACTTGGTCGGGACGTGCTTCTCAATGAAGGACTTAGGTGAAGCGACTGTATTCTAGGCATCAAGATCTATAGAGATAGATCTAAGAGATTGCTTGGCCTAAGTGAGTACATACATTGACACGGTATTACTTCGGTTTGCCATGCAGAATTCCAAGAAAGGACTTCTGCCGATGTCACATGGTGTGAGTCTTTCGAAGACTCAAAGTCCCTCTTCTAGAGAGGAGAGAGACAGCATGGATAAGATCCCTTACGCATCTGCTATAGGATCTATCATATACGCCATGCTGTGTACTCGTCCTGATGTCTCGTATGCTTTGAGCATGGCGAGTAGATACGTCGGATCGGTGAGCGTCATCGATAGCGATCAAGAATATTCTTAAGTACTTAAGAAGGACTAAAGAATATTTCTTGATATTTGAAGGCAATGAGGAGCTAGTAAGGGTTACACGATGCGGCTTCCAAACCCGGGATGATTACAGATCGCGATCGGGGTTCGTGTTTTGCTTGAATGGTGGCGCTGTGAGTGGAAGAGTTGACGAGACCACGATTCTTGATTCTACAGAAGCCGAGTATATCGCGCATCCGAGGCGAAAGGAGGCGATTTGGATCCGCAAGTTCATTCGAGCTTGGTGGTTCCTAGCATTGCAGATCCTATAGAGCTCTATTGTGACAACAATGGAGCGATTACCTGAAACTAAGGAACCTCGCTCACACCGGACCAAACATACTACAGCGCTTCCATCTCATTCAGAGATCATCGATAGAGGAGATGTGAAGATTTGCGAGTACCCACAGAGGCTAACATCGCAGATCCCTTGACCAAGGCTTTGTACGGAAAAAGCATGATGGTCACACTAGGTCATTGGGTATTAGATACTACGGTGATTGGCACTAGTGCTAGTGGGAGATTGTTAGTGAAAGCCCTAGAGCCAATCATATGATGATTGTTGTATGGACTTTATTGTATCATATTCCTATTTATAAAGGCATGGTTATTATATTTACTTGTATTGGTGCCAAATAACTAAATATAATAATGTCCTTGGGTAGTAGGTTCTTATCTATGTCAATCGATTGGATGAATCGATAATGAGATGATATAGAGAACACTACTCTTAATCATTCCTAGTCGAGTATTAACATTCAGGGACAATGTTAATGCGTAGAGACTAGCATGTAGGTCAACAAGATGACTTGATCTCACAAGTCATGGATATGAGATATCAAGTTGACACATGGGTATGCATTGGAGAATGTATACTGAATGACCCGCCATGAGAAAGTATCATGGATCGTTATATGAGTGTCATATACTTTCTCATGTGGCTATTAGTATGACTATTAGTCCTTAGACCTGAAGTCACCATGGTTCCCTACATAAGGAATTGCATACTTTGGCTTCGTCAAACGTCACCCGTAAATGGGTGGACTATAAAGGCGATTACTGGGTATGTAACGAATTATGCGGAGGGATGTGAGTGATGTAGATGGGATCTATCCCTCCTATATGACGGGGGTGACATCGATATTCTTGATAGAGTGAGACCACGAAGTGCATGGCCATGCCCAAATGAGTCAATATGAGATATTGAGCTCATTTGATTAGAGTGAGTCTACTTGGAGTTCAAGATTTAGATTGTACCGAGGATGACACGGTCTATGCCTCGATTGGTCAATCTAGATGTCAAGGATAGAGGGACATTGTCACATATTGTGAGTCACAATTAGTAGTCACAAAGGTGATGTTGGAGCTCAACATTCTTGTAACTTGGGTAGCAATGATGTGTTGCTAGATACCGCTCATTGCTTATGTTCCTAAATCGGTTTAGGGACATTGCCAACGTTACAAGAACCTATAGGGTCCCACACATGAGAGCAATTAGATGGAGATTAGGTTCATATGATGAACCATGAGGATTAGGTTCATGGGATGAACCAAATTGGATTAAGAGTAATCCAAATTAGACTAATTGAGTTAGACTCAAGTTGATTCAAGTGTTGAATGAGTCTAATTGAGATTTGATTCATCAAATCAATTTAAATTAATAGAGATTCATTATATTAAATTGACTTGAGTCAAGTGGTTAGATTTGATCAACCATGGGAGATTAGAGGTCAAGTTTGACTTGACTTGAGAGGGAAGTTGAAAGGTCAAGTTTGACTTGACCAAATGCCATGTCATGATGATGACTAGGCATGGCCGGCCAATGATGATGCTCCACATCATCATTGACTTGGTCAATTAGGGCCACATCATGAGGGAGAGCAAGGGTCATGGGAGTTACATGCATGCATGTAACTCCCCCTCCATGAAGTGGCCGGCCACCATTTGGGGGTTATGTGAGTGAAAATTCATTTTGGTGAGTAATCACTCATTACTTCATCTTCTTCCTTAGGAATTTTCCTCTCAAGCTCTCCCTCTCCTTCCTCTCTTTGGCCGAACCAACCAAGGAGTGCTAGCACACTCAAGGTTGAGTTTTCTTCCACCTATTGCTTGTGTGGATACCATAGAGGAGTATGCACTTGACACTCTCGAGTTCCGGCGGACTTTGGATGAGCGGGATTTGCGAAGGGCATCGCATCAAGGGTAACATCCTTATCTCTTAGTTCTAAGGTAGATCTAGAGGATTTTGTAAGCACATACATGTAATTAGTTTTAATACTTCTTCGCACGGATCCATGGCCGGGACTTCCGGGGTTTCCGCAACGCAAAAAGCGGTTTTTGCGGCCCGGAAAAGCCCAACAAAATGGACCTATGCAACTTACAAATCTTTCCAGCATCCTTTGGATTGACAAAACTGTCAGGTTGTGTCATATACACATCCTCGAGTAGATTTCCATTAAGAAATCTAGTTTTGATATCCATTTGCCAGATTTCATAGTCATAGTAAGCAACAATAGCAAGCATGATCCGAATGGATTTGAGCATCGCAACTAGAGAAAAGGTTTCATCATAGTCAATACCATGAATCTGCTTGAATCCTTTTGCTACCAATCGCCCCTTATAGGTATGCACATTGCCATCCATGTCAGTCTTTCTCCTAAAGACCCACTTACACCCAATGGGTTTAACCCCTTCAAGTGGATCAACCAAAGTCCATACTTGGTTAGTGTACATGGATTCCATTTCGGATCTCATGGCCTCAAGCCATTTCTCAGAATCTGGGCTCATTACAGCTTCCTGATAGGATGTTGGCTCATCTAGCATGACACCATCGTTGTCATCCAAGAGAAAAGAATATCTCTCAGGTTGATGATGTATCCTATCAAACCTGCGTAGAGCTTGGTCTACATGAACAGATTGTACCATAACTCCTTGTGATGCCTGTTCTTGTTGTATTAAGGCATCAGTGCTATTTTGTGTATCTTGAATTTCTTAAAGATCAATTTTACTCCCACTTGCCTTTCTAGAAATAAATTCCCTTTCTAGAAAGACACCATTTCTGGCAACAAACACTTTGCCTAGCGTGGGATTGTAAAAATAATATCCTTTTGTTTCCTTTGGATATCCTACAAAATAGCACTTGTCTGATTTGGGGCCTAATTTATCTTAAACTTAACGTCTCACATAAGCTTCACATCCCCAAATCCTCATAAAAGACATCTTGGGACTCTTCCCAGTCCATATCACATATGGTGTCTTTATGACTGCCTTAGATGGAACACGGTTAAGTGTGAAAATAATTGTCTCTAGAGCATATCCCCAGAAGGAAGGAGGAAGATCCGTATGACTCATCATTGATTGTACCATGTCTAACAGAGTACGATTTCTCCTCTTGGATACACCATTCAACTGTGGTGTTCCGGGGGGAGTGAGTTGAGATCGTTTCCCACACTCAACTAGATAGTCATGAAACTCTTGGCTAAGGTATTCCCCACCTCGATCTGATCGAAGCATCTCAATACTCTTTCCAAGTTGGTTATGTACTTCATTCTTGAATTTTTTGAACTTTTCAAAGGATTCTGATTTGTGCCTCATAAGGTACACATATCCATATCTACTGAAATCATCAATAAATGTAATGAAGTATTGATAACCACCTCTGGCTGTGACTTTGAAAGGACCACAAACATCACTATGTATGAGGCCTAACAAATCTGTCGCTCGTTCGCCTTGTCCACAAAATGGAGTTTTGGTCATCTTGCCTAAAAGACAAGATTCCCATGTCTCATATGATTCAAAATCAAATGAGTCCAGTAATCCATCTCTATTGAGCTGGGATATGCGACTCTCATTTATGTGACCCAAACGACAATGCCAAAGATATGTCTGATTCAAATCATTAGATTTGAATCGTTTGATATTTATGTTATAGACTGGGCTTTCTAGATCTAGAATATATAGTCCAATCATCAAAGGTGCACTGCAATAGAACATTTCATTTAAATAAATAGAACAACAATTGTCCTTTATAGTAAATGAAAAACCTTTCTTGTCCAAATAAGAAACAGACATAATGTTCTTAGTTATTGCATGTACAAAATAGCACTCATCAAGTTCTAAAATCAAAACCACTCGGCAACAATAAAGAATATGTTCTTATAGCTATAGCAGCAACTCGTGCGCCATTGCCCACATGTAGGTCCACTTCCCCTTGCGTCAATGATCTACTTCTTCTCAGGCCCTACACATTAGTGCAAATGTGAGAAGCACAACCGATATCCAATACCCATGAAGAAGAAATAGATAGATTGACTTCTATAACATGTATACCTGAAGTAGAAGTCTCACTTTGCTTCTTCTTAACTTCCTCAAGATACTTTTTATAGTTCCTCTTCCAATGTGCAGCTTCCTTACAGTAGAAGTAAGTCCCTTCCTTGGCCACCCCACCTTTGGGTTTCAATGCTTTCTTGCCTTTTTCTTGGGTCTTGCCTTTCGACTTCTTCTTACCTTTTCCCTTTTTAACCATAAGTACATTACTAGTACTAGGTTGTATCTTCTTAAGATTGCTCTCAGCAGTTCTCAACATGCTTAAGAGCTCAGGCAAGGGTTTGTCAATTTCACTCATGTAATAATTCGTGACAAATTGACTAAAGTCTCTAGGCAAGGATTGCAGAATAAGGTCAGTGGCCAACTTTTGGCCTAAAGGAAATCCCAATCTATCAAGGTTCTCCACGTACCCAATCATCTTGAGTACGTGAGTTCCTACGGGTGTTCCTACGGGTGTTCCTTCTTGCATCTTGCATTGAAATAATGCCTTAGATACCATGGATCTCTCATGCCTCGCTTGCCCTTGATATAGTTGCTTCAGGTGTACAACCATAGCAAAGGCATCCATGTTCTCATGTTGCTTCTGAAGCTCAGAGTTCATGGTTGCAAGCATAAAGCATGATGCATCTAATGCATCATCTTGATGTTTCTTGTAAGCATCCTTATCAGCACGAGTGACATTTTTGGCGAGTGGTTCAGGAATGGGTTCCTCTAAGAAATAGAGATTCCGCTCCTGTTTGAGAACTATTCTCAAATTCCTATACCAGTCAATAAAGTTTGCTCCATTGAGCTTGTCCTTCTCAAGGACCGATCACAGAGATAGGGTATTTGACGTATTTGAAGACATAGTGATCTACAACAAAAATGCAGACATGTATCATATTTTAATCATTTAATTAGGCCTTTAACTAAATGATTCTCCCACTGGTCACAAAGTGGTACAAGATCCATATTATACCGCATCTTGAGTTAGCTTTGGCTAATCGCCAAAGACTCGTATAAATTAGGTAGGTAACTCGTACCAATTACATCTAATGTAACTCTTGTATATCTTTATGAACAACATTTGTTCATAGTGGCCATCGAATGAGATATCCTTCTAAATTACTACTCATCTTGAGTTAGCTTTGGCTAATCGCCCAAGATTTGTATAATGTAGGTAGATGTCTCGTATGAGCTATGCCTCTAAGTTCATTAATCTAATTGAGAGAGCTTAGTTAAATCAAACCCAAAGTTTAATAGGGGGACATCACAATTGTCCTATCATACTTTACCAAGGTAAATCGAGTCACTTTGCTTTGGCAAACGCACTACGATTGAACAAGGTAATAGTAAGTATTAAACTTTGATAGGCATATAATAAGTGACCTAATTTTTGTGACAACTAACTACGCATGCATCTCATACAAGCATCACATGCAAGCATAATATATATCAACATATAATTTTTAAACGTGACATGGTTATGGCCCGAATCTATGATCTTCTCAAGCAAATGAGAAGACCGAATGGATAACCTAGGGATGCCATCTTCTCCAAGTGCTTCCTTCGGTCATCCTGTGTTGTCGGCATCCTCCTTGTAACTTCAACCTTCAATGGACTTTCCATTTCTTCATTTTGTAGATTAAAAAATAAGAACACTCAAGTTACATTCGAGGATAAATCTATTTTACAACAGGAAAAATAGAGATGAAGGTGTGATATACAAGCCGCATTATGAATTACAACATGCACACACAACACATACAACCACAATCATATTGGGTCCTAGGCCATAACCATACACCATGCATCATATTCATTCAAAATGATGTGATTTTATAAAATTAATTATACATACATGAATTTTAAGGCTGCTTCGCCGATAAGCCGCAATGCCACGGCGGTAGCGGAGGCCTAAGGGGGCAGCGCCCCCGAAGCAAAATTTTATTTTCAACTCCATGAATGAGTTGTTGCACTCGGTCCATCACTATGAACCCAAGACCCTTGCTTCCGGAGCATCCTGCATCCAACACAGTCGGGCTGTGCCAATTGGCACGACCATTCTGGGGTGATCAGAGGCCCACACGGGCAGGTCGTGTCTTTCCACACGACAGTGGGTTGCTCTTGTAGAGCCGCCCACGGCCAGGCCGTGTTCTTCAACACGGCCGTGGGTTTGAACATGGTCAGGCTGTTTTTTTCAACACGGCCGTGTGTCATCTTGTTCAACCCTGTTTTTGCCCCTTTATCAACATTTCAAGCCTAAAATTCGTGTATCCATAATTCATATGTTTTATATCTCATAGAAAACATGAAGATTTAGGTTTATATCACATATTAATCATTATAACAAAATATATGATTTGCAAGTGGCTCTGATACCACTATTGGGAAAAACTCCGGATCTGATGTTCATAACATCGCGGGCGAATACTTCAGACAACCGTAGAAGAAACAATAATTATACCCGATTCCACCAGAGATCCATGCAAAACTATATAAATAATTTTCTTTAATCTAGTCTAGATCTTATCTAGAGGAGGAATATACCTTCGATGTGTGCCCTTCGCAATCCCGCTTTTCCAAACGCTGTCGAATCTCAATACGGTAAGGGTAATCGTATATCTATTGTATCCACACTGACACCCACACTAGCTTTGGAGTCACGTTGTGCTAGCAACCCCTAGCAAAACACAAAGAACTCTTTTGGAAGAAGAAGGAGAGGAAGAAGGAGATAAAAGAACTCTTTCTCTTGACCCTTTTGGCTTGCACGCCCAAAAAAAACCATACACAAGTTGTTATCTGTTAGTGCTTATAAGATCCACATATCTCCACAATGGCATGATATTGTCCACTTTGGGTCTAAGCCCTCATGGTTTTATTTTTGGGCTTTACCCAAAAGGCCTCATACCAATGGAGATATCTTTTTTCTTATAAGCACATGATCTTTTCCATGTCTTACCAATGTGGGACTTTGATTGTATTCCCCATACTCTCAACAATCCCCCCCTCAAACGAAGGACCACATTGGGCCCCCCCTCAAGCCTATCCCTCCTCGAAGGATTTTCTCTGCTTGATGTCCGATCTTCAACCCACCAGGACTTCCTGCCAGTTGTTCGGTCCCCCCGACCCAACTAGACTTCCTTCCTGATGTCTGGTTCTCTTGATCCGGATGTGGGAGCTCAACTTCCTTCGTTCGAGGTTCATGGCTTGACATGGACCATGGCTCTGATACCAATTGTTAGTGCTTATAAGATCCACATATCTCCACAATGGCATGATATTGTCCACTTTGGGTCTAAGCCCTCATGGTTTTATTTTTGGGCTTTACCCAAAAGGCCTCATACCAATGGAGATATCTTTTTTCTTATAAGCACATGATCTTTTCCATGTCTTACCAATGTGGGACTTTGATTGTATTCCCCATACTCTCAACATTATCCACGTTGAACACCAAAAAGGCCCTTTTAATCCATATCCATCAATGCCATTATCTCCCCATTAAGAGTTCTCTTAATACCAAGACCCTTGGTATCTCCTTCTTTTAATTCTCATCATGAATACCAAGCCCTTTGGTATTTCTATGCATGATTAATCAAATTAATCATGCATGATGATGAATCATCTTCCATGGCTCAACTTGATGTAGGGTCGATTGTGGCCAGCTAGAGGGGTGAATAGCCTTTATCGTAGATGGGGGAAGTAGTTCGTTCATTGCTCATCTACAAATACTATTAGCACAAGTGGAATATACTAATACAAATAATTAAAGACAAAGCAAAGGAAGAATAGAAACACAAACGCTAACACCAAAATGTAATGTGGTTCACGGTTTCGCCGCTAATCCACAGTCCGATTCGTCCAAGGTGAATCACGTCTCAAGCTTTCACTATTCTCTCCTTTGCACCAAGCTAGGTGGAGGTAACCTCTTTACACAAGAATCCACTCTTCTTACAATGAAATGAGAATTAGCACAAGTAGAAGAGTGGAAGATCTTTAGAGCACTTTGGGAGATGTTATGAGTTGAAGCATTAGGCTCCCAAATGCCCTCACCCCTTCTTTTTATAGAAGAAGAGGGTTTCTTCCCGTTAACATAGGATCAGTCGACTGATGCCCCGATTATTCGACTGGTCCTGTAGCCATTGCCCACTAACGGCTTCATCCACATTGGATTTCAACCAAGTGCTCCTACATCAGTCGACTGATGGAGCTATCAGTCGAGTGCCGGAAGCGAACACTCCATTCTGTGCCCGAAACCCTTTCTACCAGCCGACTGATGCCTTCATCAGTCGACTAGTGGTCTCGCAGTCGCCTGCCATTCTATGGCAGTCGATTGTTGGCACATGAATCGGACTCGAACACTATTCAAGTCTCAGTCGACTTAGAGTAGTCAACTACCATAACATGGTAGTCGACTGATGTCGAGAAATCTCATCCGACACTTAGCCAATTGGCCAAGTTCCACCTAAGTGCACTACCCCTTCACGGGTTGCATTCGCTCACTCTCATCTCTTGGAGTCCCTCGCCTTTGAAGTTATCTTCGTCCGACCACGTCCCTCGGATGCGCCAAGCGCACGGCTCTGCAACGCCATCCTTCACATCTCGCCCTGAACTCTACTTCCTTCGGCTTCACTCCAATCTCCTCGTTCGGCGATCCCTCGGATGCTCCAAGCGCACGACTTACGCAAAGCTATCCTTCACCGACTAAAGGACCGAGTCATGAGAGGTGAAACTCGCCAATGCTCCATGTGCGAATTACTAAGTCCTACAAGACTCCAATGCACATCAAATCCAAACATCCTAACATAAACCCTTTGCCACACACATTAAAACACTATCACGGGTTGATTGCACTAACAATCTCCCCCTTTTTGATGTGTGGCAATCCGTTTAAGTTAGGTAAAATATTTGATAAAAATATTAAGGTAAGAAAGCATATAAATAAACAAGATTATCAACTCTCCCCCTTAATACAATTCTCCCCGTACTTAAACATGCATATTTCTTCCTCTTTGACATCATCAAAAATATTAAACAAAGTTTATACAAGCATGACATCAACTCTAGGGAAAAAAAATTACCAAAACATACCTTAAAATCTGATAAAAGAAGGTTATTGGGCTTGTTATCAGTCGAGCATTCGACTGGTTCAGACTACCAGTCGACAGACACTTGAAATTTAGGTTTTTCTTATTTTCGGAGTGAATTTCAGAAATGCATTAAAAATTCTACAAAATTCGAAAAATCATGAAATTTGGGGAACATATTTCTTGTTAGTATCTTTATCAATGAAAAATATATTTTCATGAAAATTCATTATACTTTCAAAAATTAGCCAAAAATCAAAAAGCTTCAAAAACAACAAGGTTTTTGATCAAGTTTGTATCAATTTTAACACATAGTTTTGCTTTGGATTGTTTCAAAACATGAACACACAGATTTTAAAGTAAGAAAATGTTTTGAAAACATATGAAATATCCAACCATGATCTTTGGGAAATATGTCTATGAATTAAACATAAGTCTTCCCCATGATTGGTCTATTATTGCTATTTTGATACTTTAAAAGACCATCTAAATGCCATAGGCATTAGTGGACCATTTGTAACATCCTATCATCTCACTCACGCTAAGTTTTCAATCAAGGTAACCTATGGTTAGTGTGAGATGTATCCTAAAGGTATTTATATATACTTAACCATTAATTTCATGCAATTCTATACAAGGTTAAATATCATCCTAACATCCCACATGATCATAAAGACATATATGTATTGATTCCACATTATGATCATGAAACAAATGTATTCATTAATTTATAATCATGCATTAGGTATGAATTATAATAATAAGTAATGTATCACCCAAAGCATGATTTAAAAACCTTATTCCCCATGATTATATATCAAATGTCAAGACCATAAATCATGATTGCAAACATATATGACAATTACATCAATTATCATGATTTAAGCATTATTATCAATTTATTGGCACATTATCATCCCCCAACACTATACTAGAAATTTATAGGTCATGAATGTCAAATAGCACTAAGTGTTGAGCGTGATTTAAGCTATTTAAGGGTGCATTATCATCACCCAACACTATTTCAAAAACTTAGTCCCGCCATCCTAAGTCAACAAAAATATGATATAGGTGAAATCTTTATGGTTGACAATCCTAGGGTTTTCCTAACCCTTAAGGATGGATTTAGGAATCCAAAACAAATTCTTTCCTATGGGGTTCACTAAAAATTCTTTAGGGATCCATTTTCTAGCTATTTTTTTCTTTTTATCTTGACCCCTAGCAATTAAATATTTATAGGTCTTTTCATTTTTATTTTCCTTTTATCCTAGGCCTTTCTTATTGAAGCTTACGCTTTGGCTCCGTATGATCATGTTAAGGGTGCTGGAGCCTATGGTGAATTTTTCTTGGGCCTTGGTTAAATGATCTACTTTCTCCCTTAAAGCCCTATTTCCTTCAATGCATGCATCATTTACATCAAATGGCATATAGTTATCATGTGAGCATGCATCATCATGACTAGAAGAAGTATCATCATTAATATTTAAGCATGCTTTTTCTAGTTTATTTTCTAAGTCCTTAATCTGATCAAGCATGCATTTATTTTTCTTCTTTGCCTTAAATAAGTCCTTAGTAAGGCTAGAAATCATGGAAACTATTTTATTGGGTGAGAGATTTGTTACCATACTTTCCATGTCCTCTTCCTCCGATTATGATGATGATGAGGATGAAGCTCCCCCTTCACTTGAGCTCTCCTCACTAGTGCTTCTTCCTTCTTGCTCGGAGGAGGAAGTGTCTAGGTCATCAAATGCCATCAAAGCAAGGTTGGTGACAAAAGCATTCTCCTCTTCCCATGATGATGATGATGAAGAGGGGTCATCCCAAGTTATTGCTTTTAGTGCCTTGGCCTTCCCCTTTTCTTTTGCCTTCTTCTCTTCTTCTTTCTTCTTGCTCCCCTTCTTCTTCTTTTCTTCTTTCTTTCTCCTCTCTTCTTTGCTCTTGTTCAAGAGGGGACAATTATCCCTTATGTGTTCCTCTTGTTGGCAATTGTAGCAAATTACCTTCCCCCTTGGTCTTCTCCTCCTATCATTAGATTTATTAAATTTAAATTTTTTCAAAGCATGTCTTACCTTCCTTACCATGTAAGCTTCTTCCGTGCTATCCATGGAGGAGGGGGAGGATGCTTCATCGGAGGAGGAAGGAGTCTCCATCTTCTTTTTCCCTTTGTTGGGTAATAGTGCCACTCCTCTTTATGGCTTGATACTTGGTTCTTCACTTATTCTCTCAAGACTTGTTTCATGGAGCTCCATGGTTGAAAAGAACTCCTCCAAGGTGCTCCATCTTGAGGACCGAGGAAAGGCATCTATAGCCTTCATTGCCATATCCCGGTTGGAGAGCTTTTCCCCTATACTTGTCAAACCAGTTAGAATTTCTTTAATCCTAGAGTGTAGAGATTTTACCTTCTCTCCCTTTTCGAGTTTGATATTGGTTAGTTGGGAGGGAACGATATCTCTCCTTGCTAGCTTGAACTCGGATGTGCCTTCATGAATCTCTATGAGTTTCTCCCACATTTTCTTGGCGCTAGCACATTCTCCTATTCGGTTGACTTCTTGTTGGAGGAGTACATTGTAGAGGTGGTGCTTTGCCTTTGAGTTTGCCAAGTACTCCTCCCTTTGCCTCTTACTCCACCTTGATTTTTCCAATGGCTCTCCTTCTTCATCCCCAGGTATCTCGAAACCATTTTCCATAATTAATAAAATTTCAAAGTCGGTTTCCAAAAATACCTCCATTCGCTTCTTCCACCAAGCGAATTCCCCCTCGAACTTAGGCGGATGAATATTAGAGTCGGCCATCTCGTGATGTAGTGCTTGTTGCGGTGGTTAGTCCGGTGACAAAGCAACTTGGCTCAGATACCACTTGTAGGGTAGATGGTGGCCGGCTAGAGGGGGGTGAATAGCCTTTATCGTAGATGGTGGAAGTTGTTCGTTCATTGCTCGTCTACAAACACTATTAGTGCTAGCGGAATATACTAATACAAAAAATTAAAGACAAAGCAAAAGAAGAATAGAAACACAAATGCTAACACCACAATGTAACGTGGTTCACGGCTTTGCTGCTAATCCACGGTCTGATTTGTCAAAAGTGAATCATGCCTTAAGCTTTCACTATTCTCTCCTTTGCACCAAGCTAGGTGGAGATAACCTCTTTACACAAGAATCCACTCTTCTTACAATGAAATGAGAATTAGCACAAGTAGAAGAGTGGAAGATCATTAGAGCACTTTGGGAGATGTTATAAGTTGAAGCATTAGACTCCCAAATGCCCTCACCCCTTCTTTTTATAGAAGAAGAGGGTTTCTTCCCGTTAACAGAGGATCAGTCGACTGATGCTCCAATCAGTCGACTGGTCCTGTAGTCGTTGCCCACTAACGACTTCTTCCATGTTGGATTTCACCCAACAGCTCCAACATCAGTAGACTGATCTTACCATCAGTCGACTAATGGAGCTATCAGTTGAGTACCGGAAGCGAACACTCCATTCTGTGCCCAAAACCCTTTCTACCAGTCAACTGATGCCTTCATCAGTCGACTGGTGGTCTCGCAGTCGACTGCCATTCCATGGCAGTCGACTGTTGCCACATGAACCGGACTCGAACACTAGTCGAGTCACAGTCGACTTAGAGTAGTCGACTACCGTAATATGGTAGTCGACTGATGTCGAGAAATCTCATCCGACACTTAGCCAATTGGCCAAGTTCCACCTAAGCGTACTACCCCTTCACGAGTTACATTCGCTCACTCTCATCCCTTGGAGTCCCTCGTCTTTGAAGTTATCTTCGTCCGACCTTGTCCCTCGGATGCGCCAAGCTCACGGCTCTGCAGTGCCATCCTTTGCATCTCGCCCTGAAGTCTACTTCCTCCGTCTTAACACCAATCTCCTCGTCCGGTGGTCCCTCGGATGCTCCAAGCGCACGGCTTCCGCAAAGCTATACTTCATTGACTCAAGAACCGAGTCATGAGAGGTGAAACTCGCCAATGCTCTATGTGTGAATTACTAAGTCCTGGAAGACTCCAACGCACATATCAAATCCAAACATCCTAACTTAAACCCTTTGCCACACACATCAAAACCATATCACGGGTTGATTGCACTAACAATCTCCCCCTTTTTGATGTGTGGCAATCCGTTTAAGTTAGGTAAAATATTTGATAAAAATATTAAGGTAAGAAAGCATGTAAATAATCATGATTATCAACTCTCCCTCTTAATATATGAAACTCCTCCTAAATACAATTCTCCCCTTACTTAAACATGCATATTTCTCCCCCTTTGACACCATCAAAAATATTAAACTAAGTTTATACACGCATGCCATCAACTCTAGGGAACAAAAATTACCAAAATATTCCTTAAAATCTGATAAAAGAAAGTTACTGGGCATGTTATCAGTCGAGCAGTCGACTGGTTCAGACTACCAGTAGACTGGCACTTGAAATTCAGGTTTTTCTGATTTTCGGGGTGAATTTAATAAATGCATTAAAAATTCTACAAAATTCAAAAAAATCATGAAATTTTGGGAACATATTTCTTGTTATTATCTTTATCAAAGAAAAATAGTTTTTCATGAAAAATCATTATACTTTCGAAAATTAGCCAAAAATAAAAAAGCTTCAAAAACAACTAGGTTTTTGATCAAGTTTGTATCAATTTTACCACTTAGTTTTGCTTTGGATTGTTTCAAAACATGAACACACAGATTTTAAAGTAAGAAAATGTTTTGAAAACATATGAAATATCCAACCATGATCTTTGGGCAATATGTCAATGAATTAAACATAAGCTTTCCCCATGATTGGTCTATTATTGCTATTTTGATACTTTAAAAGACCATCTAAATATCATAGGCATTAGTGGTCCATTTGTATCATCCTATCATCTCACTCATGCTAAGTTTTCAATCAAGGTAGCCTATGGTTAGTGTGAGATGTATCCTAAAGGTATTTATATATACTTAACCATTAATTTCATGCAATTCTATACAAGGTTAAGTATCATCGTAACATCCCACATGATAAAAAAGACATATATGAATTGATTCCACATTATGATCATGAAACAAATGTATTCATCAATTTATAATCATGCATTAGGTATGAATTATGATAATAAGTAAAGTATCACCCAAAGCATGATTTAAAAACCTTTTTGCCCATGATTATATATCAAATGTCAAGACCAAAAATCATGAGTGCAAACATATATGACAATTACAAAAATTATCATGATTTAAGCATTATTATCAAATTATGGGCACATTATCATCACCCAACACTGTGCTAGAAATTTATAGGTCATGAATGTCAAATAGCACTAAGTGTTGAGCATCATTTAAGCTATTTAAGGGTGCATTATCATCACACAATACTATTTCAAAAACTTAGTCCCGCCATCCTAAGTCAACCAAAATATGATATAGGTGAAATCCTTATGGTTGACTATCCTAGGGTTTTCCTAACCCTTAAGGATGGATTTAGGAACCCAAAACGAATTCTTTTCTATGGGGTTAACTAAAAATTCCTTAGGGATCCATTTTCTAGCTATTTGTTCTTTTTATCTTGACCCCTAACAATTAAATATTTATAGGCCTTTTCATTTTTATTTTCCTTATATCCTAGGCCTTTCTTATTGAAGCTTGCCCTTTGGCTCCCTATGATCAATTTAAGGGTGTTGGAGCCTATGGTGAATTTTTCTAGGGCCTTGGTTAAATGATTTACTTTCTCCCTTAAAGCCCTATTTTCTTCAATGCATGCATCATTTACATCAAATGACATATAGTTATCATGTCAGCATGCATCATCATGACTAGAAGAAGTATCATCATTAATATTTAAGCATGTGTTTTCTAGTTTATTTTCTAAGTCCTTAATTTGATCAAACATGCATTTATTTTTCTTCTTTTCCCTAAATAAGTCCTTATTAAGGCTAGAAATCATGGAAACTATTTTATTGGGTGAGAGATTCGTTACCATAGTTTCCATGTCCTCTTCCTCCAATTCTGATGATGATGAGGATGAAGCTCCCCCTTCACTTGAGCTCTCCTCACTAGTGCTTCTTCCTTCTTGCTCGGAGGAGGAGGTGTCTAGGTCATCAAATGTCATCAAAGAAAGGTTGGTGACAAAAGAATTCTCCTCTTCCAATGATGATGATGATGAAGAGGGGTCATCCTAAGTTCTTGCTTTTAGTGCCTTGGCCTTTCCCTTTTATTTTGCCTTCTTCTCTTCTTCTTTTCTTCTTTCTTTCTCCTCTCTTCTTTGCTCTTGTTCAAGAGGGGACAATTATCCCTTATGTGTCCCTCTTGTTGGCAATTGTAGCAAATTACCTTCCCCCTTGGTCTTCTCCTCCTATCATTAGATTTATTAAATTTAAAATTTCTCAAAGCACGTCTTACCTTCCTTACCATGTAAGCTTCTTCCATGCTATCCATGGAGGAGGAGGAGGATGCTGAAGGGTTTGGATCGATCCGTGAGGGGAAAATTCGCTTCCCACTTCAACTCGGTCGCTTGTTCATGGCGATCCCGTCTATGTCCCCGGATTAAAAAAAAAATAATCCTAGACAAAAGGGAACACCCAAGCAACCTTGTCATTATTGTGCTATTCGTTTAGAGTGGTCACTTGAACAAACTTATTTTTCAAGCGACCTACCTCTATTATACGAGTAGCCGCGGAATAGATAATGTACGAATCATCGGTTTTTGTGTTTATGTTCGGGATCCAAGTATTATTTAGCCACATACATAAATTAAACATCCACATAAAACATGCATATAATTGAAAAGCAATTATAAACAAAATACAAAGGAACACTAATCAAAATAAACAAGATTATACCTCTTATTATACCTCTTGATCTTCTATTGTATGTCCTTCATCCTTTTGGATGTCGTGTGGGCGACGATCTTCCAAAAGTCGAAGCTCCTAGATCACCAATCTTCTATTCCTTGTTCACTCCGAATAAAGGAAGATCATCAAACAAAACTCTTCTTCCTATCTAGAACCGACCACCAAGTCAACAAACTCGATGTTGCTGCCGGCCAAGGAAGAGAACATGGAGTATAGGAACTGGCCAAAGGAGAATCAATGAGGGCATGGGTGCCGACCAACACTTGGAGAAGAGAAAGGAAAGCAATCCTTCTCCTTGTTGCTGCCCAAACCCTAAACTAAGCTCTCCTAATTTCCGGCCAAGGATGAAGGGAAGAAGAATAGGTTGAGCTCCGGCCAAGTTAGAGGGAAGAAGAATAGGGGCCGGTCAACCTTAGGAAGAAGAAGAAGAAGCTTCCTCCACTTGTTGCCGCCCACCACCAACACCCAAACCCTAACCCTAGCCGCCCACTCCTAATCCTATCACAACTAGGATTGCTTGCCGCCCAAGGGAAGCAAACCCTAACCCTCATCCATCAAGTTTCCGCCCACCCCTATCACCTCCTTTTATAGAGTTAGGGATAAGCCATGATTTAATCTCCTACATTGGTTCTAGGGATTTAATCTCAACCGTCGGATCTAGAGATTTAATCTCAACCGTCGGATCTAGAGATTTAATCTCTACCTTTGGACCTAGAGTTTTGTTGTCATCCATTGGATCTAAGCTTCATGAGGTGTTAATAGGCTACAATAGGGACCATGAGGAGGAGTTGGATCTTGGCCACCCATGGATCAAGCCCACATAAAGTCCGATCCATTAATGATTATCCATTCCACTAGAGGATTATCATTGATCTACCTCACCAACCCCCATAAGTTAATATGGGCTCCATATATTATTTGTACATATATCTCCCCGTGTTTAAGATCTCGAATGTCCATTGATTAATTAATTTACTGTCCATTAATTAATCAACATTTAACTCCATGAGTAGTACCACTCAACCTTTTCATCATGCCAGACCAAGTCCACCTGCAGGGTTTACATGATGAACCTTATGAGCTCCTTAAGGGGACATCATCATCCTAATATATAGGACACGGTTTCCTCCTATAATCAATGACACACCATATAAATAATATCATTTCCCAACTTACCGAGCCTATCGATTTAATCTATAAATCTCGCCCATTGGTAAATCAAAGAGATGAATACTAAGTATATGTGTCCGTTATTATATCGGGATTAAGAGCATGTATAATATAATATTTGAGGTTTGATTCGATTATGTAGTCAGCAATAAATCAAATCACCTCTAAGTTGGCCCTGCTCAATACACACAAAGTGCACTAGTGTGATTTTATGGTCAAGACAAACCAATACCAAATCACACTACAACCATACCAATGGTTTGTCTAAAGCCATCTGTGTTGTGAGTCTTTACTTATACATTACAAGGAGCCAATAACATGATCTCCCGTGTGACACCACACACCATGTTATCTACAATGTAATGTATTAGACAATATGCATAGTCATAAAAATATGCAAACAATGATCATGTGATTCTTATTTCAAAAATAAAGATGTTCATACAAAAGATAGATTTTTCAGTATACATCCCAACAATCTCCCACTTATACTAAAAGACTATGCTGTTTTCATACTGCCATACATCTGATTCCCCTTCCCTCCACATGCCTATCAAAGCTCTAGCTCCAAGGGCCTTAGTGAAAAGGGTCTACTAGGTCATCCTCTGATGCAATCTAGGCGACAACAACTTCTACTTCTTTTACGATTTCTCGTATCAGGTGGTACTTGCACTCTATGTGTTTACTTGCCTTATGGGCTCGTGGTTCCTTCGAGTTTGCAACTGCACCACTATTATCACAATAAATTGTGATAGTTCTGGGCAAACTAGGAATCACATCCAAGTCCATCAGGAAGTTCCTGAGCCAGACAACTTCTTTGGCTGCCTCAGAGGCTGCCACATACTCAGCTTCCATGGTAGAGTCCACCACGCATTTCTGCTTGACACTCCTCCATACAATGGCTCCACCTCCCAAAGTAAACACAAAACCTAAGGTAGACTTATTGTTATCCCTATCAGATTAGAATTCAGAATCCGTGTAACCCTCAGGGAGTAATTGGTCTGCCTGGTAAACCAGCATATAATCCCTAGTCCTTCTCAAGTACTTCAATATATGGTTTACTGCAGTCCAATGTCCCTATCCTGGATTACTCTGATATCTGCTGACCATGCCCACGACAAAGCAGATATTTGGTCTCGTACATAGCATCGCATACATGAGGTTCCCTACTGCCGAAGCATAAGGAACCGCCTTCATCTCCTCTATCTCCTCAGATGTTCTAGGACACATCTCTTTAGATAAAGGAACCTCATGCCTGAAAGGTAGAAAACCCTTCTTGGAGTTCTGCATGCTAAAACGATCCATAATTGTGTCTATGTATGAAGATTGGGATAAGCACAACATCCTTTTCCTTCGATCCCTTATAACCTTGATCCAAAGGATGTGTCCCACTTCTCCCAAGTCCTTCATATCAAACTGTTTGGACAACCATACCCTTAGGTCCGATAACACCTTGATATTGTTGCCAATCACCAAAATATCATCTACGTATAGTACAATAAATACCACTATGTTTTCGTCACATCTCTTGTATACACAAGACTCATCCGAACTTTGAATAAATCCATAAGACTAGATTACCTCATCAAAGCGGATGTTCCAAGACCTCGAAGCTTGCTTCAATCCATAAATGGACCGATTAAGCTTACATACAAGATTCTCTTTGCCCTTTGCAATGAATCCCTCTGGTTGCTTCATATAGATGTTTTCCTCAAGACTTCCATTTAAGGAAAGCTATCTTGACATCCATCTGTCACACCTCATAATCCATATGAGCTGCTATGCATAAGAGAATCCAAATAGACTTAAGCATGGCCACCGGCGAAAAGGTCTCCTCATAATCGATACCCTCTTTCTGAGTATACCCCTTTGCAACAAGCCTCGCTTTAAAGGTCTCAACCTTCCCATCTATTCTTCTCTTTCTTTTGTAGATCCACTTGCATCCAATGGTTTTTACACCATCGGGTGATTCTACTAGCTCCTAGACCTGATTTGAATCCATAGATTCAATCTCAGCATTCATTGTACTTTGCCAAGATACTCATCTTTATCATGGACTGCCTCGTCATATGTCTAGAGATCAGGTTCATGTTCGCTAGGGACCAAATCAGAAGATTCTCCCAAGAACATGAATCTATCAGGCTATCTAACAACCTTCCCACTACGATGAGGTATCTCCTGTGTATCCTCTGTAACACACGGTGCAGTGACTTGTGGTATATCCTCTTGTATCGGTGGTACTGAAGAAGTGACTTCCCCTTTTAATTCTTCCAGAACAATTTTACTCTTGGGCTTGTGGCTCATCACATAGTCTTTCTCTAGAAATCTGATGTTCGTGCTAACAATCACCCTTTGATCTCTAGAACTATAAAACAACCCACCCTTCATTCCTCTAGGATAGCCAACGAACATGCGTACTTCTGTATGAGGTTCCAACTTACCAGCATCTGCACATGTGCTGAACTCCCCCATATCCGAATATGTCTTAGACTAGGCTTTCACCCAATCCATAACTCTATGGGAGTAGAAGGCACTGATTTAGATGGAACCAAGTTCAGAATGTACACCGTCGTATCTAGAGCATATCCCCAGAACGAATCTGGAAACTCAGAATAACTCATCATCGATCTAACCATCTCCATAAGAGTCCTATTCCTTCGCTCTGCTACACCATTCTGCTGGGGTGTGCCAGGTGCAGACAATTGGGATTGAATCCCAGCCTCTGATAAGTAATTCCTAAACTCTCCTAAGAGGTACTCGCCACCACGATTAGATCGTAGTGTCTTGATACTTTTACCTTGACATTTCTCCACATCAGCCTTGAATTCTTTGAACTTGTTAAAGCATTCAGAGTTGCGGAGCATCAGGTAAATGTATCCATATCTTGAATAATCGTCTATAAAAGAGACGAAATACTCAAAACCACCTCTAACCTGGATAGATATAGGACCACACAAATTAGAATGAACCAATTATAACACATCTTTGGCTCTATACCCCTTGGCCTTAAAAGGCATCTTGGTCATTTTACCCTCCAAGCAAGATTCGCTGGTTGGGAAATCTTCCACCACTAATGAACCCAGAGGTCCATCAGCTATCAACCTTTAAATTCTGCTTAGGTTAATATGACCAAGTCTTAGATGCCAAAGATATGTTTGGTTCATCTTCGAAGGTTCTTTTCTCTTATTGGAATTAGAAGATGAGTTATTAACTTCTATTTGTATCGTGGGAGCTTTTGGTTCGAGTGTAAACAAATTTCCTATCAATGTACCTGAATAGATATTCTTGTTGGTGCAGTAGGCACCTAAGTCGAACCTGAGTTTTGATTATAGCAAATGATACAAAGTTAAGCTCATGCCGTTATCTCATGAGCTGAATCGAGTGTGCAGAAAATTTCTATAGTTGGAGCTGAAGGCTAGCGACACACGGAGGAAGCCGCGGTGGTCGGCCGACACTCGAGTGACTTCGGAGGGAGCCGAAGGAATCGAGTGGAAGGCCGAAAGCGAAAGCAACACAGTAAGTATCGAGGTAAGCTCGTGTGTGTGCTAGAGTAAGTGAGGTCGTATCCTCTTTACGGGGATGATCTTAGGCGTAGATCCGACCAAAGACATCCTATAGGTGGTCTAGGTCGAGATCGGATGGTCGGAGGCCGTCGAATTAATGTTTTTGTTAAGATAACTTTGCCTTGAAGCTAGCATCAGTCGACTGCCAGCTTGGAGGACTCGACTGCCATCCAACAGTCGACTGCCTGAGGTTAGCATTCGACTGATGCTGCCATGAGTCGACTGATGATGGCCATCAGTCGACTGATGGTCAAGGATCAGCCTCGAGGAGTAAAGCCTTATCACCATTTTTCAAGGAGCCATGTGCCAAAACTCTATTGGGTGAAGTTCCTCTTGGAAAGGGGCTCAAAGGCTATAAAAGGAGGGCCAATCCTAGGGTTTCTTCATCAATTCTAAGCTTCCAAAAGCCTCCTCCAAGCTACAACTTTCCGAAAACGAATTGCTTCTTCTCCGACGTCTAGGTTTAATTGTTTTCTTTATTATGTTGGTTTAAGTTGTTTATTTTAGTTCATTACTTTCAAATCTCGGAGCTTTTATCGTAACGAGGAGAGGGGGAGTGTTCCTCTACCTCAAGCTTTTTGCTTTTATTTGTAACGATTAACTCCTACCTCTAACGAGGAGGAGTTCTTTAGTGTTTTGCCCTCCGTGCGTGGTCAAGGACCACTAGGGTCTTGGAGTAGTAGCCGAAGGCTACGAACCAAGTAAAAATATTTGTCTCCTTTATTTATTGCTTATCTTTCCGCTGTGATTAATTATCTACTCGGGTTTTAACGAACAAACAAAAAAAGGTTTTATCACTATTCACCCCCCCCTCTAGCGATTCGCTTCGATCCAACAATTCTCCCTATTCCTTTTTATAACAACTCTATCTTTAAGAGGAATAGAATATCCATCCATAAACAATTTAGAAATCGAAATTAAATTCTTTCTAAATAAAGGTACATAAAGGGAATTTTTCAGAACCAAAGTTTTTTTTTCTCAAAAGATAAATAAAACATCTCCCACTGCAATAGCCGTCACCATTATGGCATTGCCCAAGTAAACGGTAATCTCCCCATTGGCTAGTCGTCGGGTTTCCTGGAACCCCTGCAAAGTATTGCAGACATGATCAGTAGCTCCCGTTATCTACACACCAGGTGCTGATAGATAACACCACTAACCATGTTTCAATGACTAGACTAAAGGATATACCTTTGTTCTGCTTCGGATTGGGACAACCCTTCTTCCAATGTCCATCCTGCTTGCAAGTGAAGCACTTGCCTTTCGGCTTCTTCACTTGTCCCTGAGCTCCTCCCACCACCTTTGCTCCACTTTATTTCTTCTTCTTCTTTCCTTTCGGCTTAGGAGTAGAAACCTTTTGGGCAACTATGGCCTAAGCCTGAGCAAGCCTTTCTGTCGACTGGAGAATGATATCGACCTGGGTTTCCCCATCGATCTTAGCTCCAAGGACTTCCAGCTCATTCGCAGGCTTAGGAGGACACTCTTCAAAGAGTACATACTTGTACTCCTTAGCAGTTAAGACAATATCTAGATTTTTTTCAATCAACATTATTTGGGTACAGTAAGTTTATTTTCCTTTAGTATCATAGCAAGTGGACTGAAAGTCATTTTTGAAAATCCTAAGAATCACATAGATCATTACTTTAGATTTCAAACAATTATTGATTCCTCAAACAATAAAATTTTAAAATCAACCAATACCTCAAAACACCGAGAATATCGTATGCCACGATAGTGTGGACGTATACGAATTCTACATTTGTAAGAGGAGGGTTTACCCATTGATTTGACTATCTTGTCAACCTAACTTTTTGAAAAGTAAAATTAATAGTTGGTTTCTCTTCGGCCCTACAAATAAAAGCAGTGACTCCGATGGGGAGGATACTTATATTTGTATCTAAGTGTTCACCATTACTTGGTACCAAGGTAATTATCTCGGGTTATGTGCCTTACAATGGGGAAGTACACACGCTCCTTAATAAATTCCTATAACCATATTCGACCTTGTGATCCACAAACAAACTCATCCTATGGGGAAGAAGGCACTCTGAGCCGACACGCAAGTTTGCTTGCATTACATGTCAAATCGTAATGGAAGCCGTGGGAATTTATAAAAATATCCCTCTCCCACTTAGTAATTTGAAAATGAGGAATTTTCTAGCCTATGACATGCATATCAAACAATAAGCAATAAATATGAAAAATAAATTATTTTCCAACTATTATGGCTTTTGTCTTCAATATGTCTCCTGTCGCATCGCTTTCTCGTCCGCTCCTCCTACGCCATGTACGAGCCTTCCGGAGATCCGAGCCGAGACTAAAATCTATTTTAATTTACATCCATCATTCCTATACTCCATGAGGGAGTGTACATGAAATCTAGATCGAAAGTAAACTAAAATAAAAAGAGTGGCTAAACAATGCCGTATCTAATTTACAAAAAATCAAATACTAGCCTCGTCAACCCCGAGGATTCAACAAAATATACTATTACACACATACAATCACATACACACATATGGCCATAATAGTCGGATCTTATGCCTGCAACCAAAGAGTTAAACTACGCATATCCTACTATTATCCGACACATATAATATATGAAAAATACATAAGAGTAACCGAATCCTTAAACACACAAAACCGAAAACCTTGGCTCTGATACCAATTGAAGGGTTGGATCAATCCGTGAGGGTAAACTTCGCTTCCCACTTCAACTCGGTCGCTTGTTCATGGCGATCCCATCT
This sequence comes from Wurfbainia villosa, assembly GCA_025175895.1. Taxonomy (NCBI): domain Eukaryota; kingdom Viridiplantae; phylum Streptophyta; class Magnoliopsida; order Zingiberales; family Zingiberaceae; genus Wurfbainia; species Wurfbainia villosa. The sequence continues at coordinate 118,832,673 of CM045989.1, read as the reverse complement.
ATGTCCCCGGATTAAAAAAAAGTTAATCCTAGACAAAAGGGAACACCCAAGCAACCTTGTCATCGTCGTGCTATTCGTTTAGAGTGGTCCCTTGAACAAACTTGTTGTTCAAGCGACCTACCTCTATTCTACGAGTAGCCGCTGAATAGACGATGTACGGATCATTGGTTTTTGTGTTTATGTTCGGGATCCAAGTATTATTTAGCCACATACATAAAGTAAACATCCACATAAAACATGCATATAATTGAAAAGCAATTATAAACATAATACAAAGGAACACTAATCAAAATAAACAAGATTATACATCTTGTTATACCTGTTGATCTTCTAATGTATGTCCTTCCTCTTGTTGGGCGTCGTGTGGGCGATGATCTTCCAAAAGTCAAAGATCCTAGATCACCAATCTTCCTTTCCTTGTTCACTCCGAACAAAGGAAGATCATCAAACAAAACTCTTCTTCCTATCTAGAACCGGCCACCAAGTCAACAAACTCGATGTTGCCGCTGGCCAAGGAAGAGAACATGGAGTATAAGAACCGGCCAAAGGAGAATCAATGAGAGCATGGGCGCCGGCCAACACTTGGAGAAGAGCAAGGAAAGCAATCCTTCTCCTTGTTGTCGCCCAAACCCTAAACTAAGCTCTCCTAATTTCCAGCCAAGGATGAAGGGAAGAAGAATAGGTTCAGCTCCGGCCAAGGTAGAGGGAAGAAGAATAGGGGCCGGCCAACCTTAGGAAGAAGAAGAAGAAGCTTCCTCCACTTGTTGCCGCCCACCACCAACACCCAAACCCTAACCCTAGCCGCCCACTCCTAATCCTATCCCAACTAGGATTGCTTGCCGCCCAAGGGAAGCAAACCCTAACTCTCATCCATCAAGTTGCTGCCCACCCCTATCACCTCCTTTTATAGATTTAGGGATAAACCATGATTTAATCTCCTCCATTGGTTCTAGGGATTTAATCTCAACCGTCGGATCTAGAGATTTAATCTCAACCGTCGGATCTAGAGATTTAATCTCTACCTTTGGATCTAGAGTTTTGTTGTCATCCATTGGATCTAAGCTTCATGAGGTGTTAATAGGCTACAATAGGGACCATGAGGAGGAGTTGGATCTTGGCCACCCATGGATCAAGCCCACATAAAGTCCGATCCATTAATGATTATCCATTCCACTAGAGGATTATCATTGATCTACCTCACCAACCCCCATAAGTTAATATGTGCTCCATATATTATTTGTATATTTTCTCCCCGTGTTTAAGATCTCGAATGTCCATCGATTAATTAATTTACTGACCATTAATTAATCAACATCTAACTCCATGAGTAGTACCACTCAACCTTTTCATCATGCCGGACCAAGTCCACCTGCAGGGTTTACATGATGAACCATATTATCTCCTCAAGGGGACATCATCATCCTAATATATAGGACACGGTTTCCTCCTATAATCAACGACACACCATATAAATAATATCATTTTCAAACTTACCGAGCCTATCGATTTAATCTATAAATCTCGCCCATTGGTAAATCAAAGAGATGAATACTAAGTATATGTGCCCGTTATTATATCGGGATTAAGAGCATGTACAATATAATATCCGAGGTCCGATTCGATTATGTAGTCAGCAATAAATCGAATCACCTCTACGTCGGTCCTACTCAATACACACAAAGTGCACTAGTGTGATTCTATGGTCAAGACAAACCAATACCAAATCACACTACAACCATACCAATGGTTTGTCTAAAGCCATCTAGGTTATGAGCCTTTACTTATACTTTACAAGGAGCCGATAACATGATCTCCCGTGTGACACCACACACCATGTTATCTACAATGTAATGTATTAGACAATATGCACAGTCATAAAAATATGCAAACAATGATCATGTGATTCTTATTTCAAAAAAAAAATGTTCATACAAAAGATAGACTTTTCAGTATACATCCCAACAGATGCTTCATCGGAGGAGGAAGGAGTCTCCATCTTCTTTTTCTCTTTGTTGGCTAATAGTGTCACTCCTCTTTATGGCTTGATGCTTGGTTCTTCACTTATTCTCTCAAGCCTTCTTTCATGGAGCTCCATGGTTGAGTAGAACTCCTCCAAGGTGCTCACTTCTAAATTCTTGGAGATGTAGAAGGAATCCACCATTGAGCTCCATCATGAGGATCGGGGAAAGACATCTATAGCCTTCATTACCATATCCCGGTTGGAGAGCTTTTCTCCTACACTTGACAAACCAGTTAGAATTTTTTTAAACCTATAGTATAGAGATTTTACCTTCTCTCCCTTTCGAGTTTGATATTGGTTAGTTGGGAGCGAAGAACATCTCTCCTTGCTAGATTGGCCTCGGATCTGCCTTTATGAATCTCTATGAGTTTCTCCCACATTTTCTTGGCTCTAGCACATTCTCCTATTCGGTTGACTTCTTGTTGGGGCAGTACATTGTAGAGGTGGTGCTTTGCCTTTGAGTTTGAGAAGTACTCTTCCCTTTGCCTCTTACTCCACCTTGATTTTTCCAATGGCTCTCCTTCTTCATCCCTAGACATCTCGAAACCGTTTTCCATAATTAATAAAATTTCGAAGTCGGTTTCGAAAAATAGCTCCATTCGATTCTTCCACCAAGCGAATTCCCCCTCGAACTTAGGCGGATGAATATTAGAGCCGGCCATCTCGTGTAGTGCTTGTTGCGGCGGTTAGTCCGGTGACAAGAAACATAGCTCTGATACCACTTGTAGGCTAGAGGGGGGGTGAATAACCTTTATCGTAGATGGTGGAAGTCGTTCGTTTGTTGCTTGTCTATAAACTGTTAGTAATATATGAGAGATGTCCTAAGACAATCGCCTTATGTATGAACCATTTATATGAAAAATGAAGATTCACTATTTGAGTATACATGTTTCATGTATTTGATTGGATCTTAAACTCATTTACTGAATGTCCACGATGTGATTCACAGCATGAGAGAATTTGTGATTGGATCACAACTAGTGAGTATCTCTACATGTGTAATTGTGATGTATCGGAATTATCCCTAGTCGATGAATTGATGGATCTGGACACCATCAATTCTGTCGAGACTAGCACGAGGTATACTCCTTGGTGTATCCAAGCAGCTGATTCTCACTGGCTGGAGACATAGTGATGTCCGGAGTTAATCGTGGATGCTAGTTATGGTAACTAGTTCATTGGAGTGACCAACCGTAAGACTTCATATGGTTCTCTGCATATATAGATATGTCAATGAAGTTCTTACTATAGCTTAAGTGCGATGTTCCTTTGACTTGCGGTATTCAAGTCATCTTGATCATAAAGACTTATGCTTTGAAATCTTAAGCAAGCATCTCTGAGGAGATGTGGACCCGGGATGATGGGTATAAGTCGAAGTGATCGAAGGTGTTTGAATAGCCTATAAAGGATTCACCACTCCTTGCGAGGAGATGTATACCCATGGCCTCTCGTCGGAATGTTACTAAAGTCTTTGGCCAAAGCATTACATGTTTAGAGTAAGGTACTCTTCGATACATGTGGAGTAACTAGAATCCGTAGGACGAGGAAATGATACTTGGGCTAGGTGTGACGTAGTCAGCCTAGTGGGGACTGACACAATAGACCATGTCCTGAACCAAGTGGGTATAAGATGAGTGAAGGGAATGGGGCACGATTCATTCGAGCTACTGAAGGGTTTCAGAAATAGTTCTGGATCAACCGTTGATCTTTTCGGTTAATTGGGGATCATGATGTACTAATAGGTGCCACTCATGATCGTTCTATAATTAATGGTTAATTATAGACGGGCAACATAAATCGAGAACCTATTTGGTCACACGCACAACGAGTGTAATCCAAAGGATTTAAAACGAGCTTGAGAATGGGATTCTCAGACCGAGAGAAACTATGTTTGGTTGGACCAAACATAAAGCGAGCATGAAATTGTTTCAGTCGCAATGGAAGCGTGGATGGGCCGTGTCTTATGAAGACATAATGGATAGACCAAAATGGTTTGGTTCTAATCAAATGGATGAGAATAAACCAAAGGGTTTGATTTATTTTAACCGAATGAACCAAAAGTTGGTTCGGTTCGTTTTAACTTAAAATAAACCATCATGGTTTGGTTTATTTTAACTTATCCTAATGGAGCGGGTTAACGGGCTTTATGGATATGATCCATTAACCATTAAGAGAATTAGTTCTCTATAAAATAGGGCTTAAACCCTAACCCTAAAACTAATGAAGTTTTGGCCGCCCAACCCTAGCCCCCTTTTGTTGTTGCCGCCCAACATGGTGTTGCCGCCAACTTCATGGAGCTGCTGCCACCTCCTTGCCGCCGGCATCCAAGCTTCAGCCGGCGATGCTCCGGCGACCCTCCGGTGATCTCTTGTGGGTTCGGTGATAAGGTGAGCTCCACATCTCCTTTGGCCGGCCTCTATTCCTCCACCAAAAGCTGTCCAGTTTTTCTGGACAGCTTGTTTCTTTGTTGTCGGAGCGTCGTTTGGACGACGGTTAGTGCTCCGACAGTGGCTAACTTACCGGGGATTTGATCTCCGGTAATCCTCTGAGGTGGAGGACGAAGGATTCATCAAACGGTTGACGAATACCTCTCCGGAGAATCGAGTTTTGAGGACTCGGTTTTGGATCCGAATTTGGATTCGGATTGTGATCATCTCTCGATCACGTCGTCTTCAATACGAGGCTAGTAACCCGTACGAAGATGAAGCTCGTGGCTTAGCGAAGTCATCCCGAGGAGCTCGGTGTGGATACGGATAGAGACGATTCTTACGAGGATCATTCCGGTTGATGCCGTTCCCGCTATACGTCATACGAAAGGTATAACGTAGATAAAATTCCTTTTATTGCAAATTTTAATTTACGGTTATGTCTACACTTGTTGTAATATGCATGCGTGTGTTGTGTGTATTGTAATAAATATAGATTTATTAATTTTAATTGCTTCCGTTGTGCTCATGTTTACGAAACATGATCGAACACACACACGCCGCGGTGCCTGAAACCCAACATAAACACTATTAGCGCAAGCGAAATATACTAATACAAACAATTAAAGACAAAGCAAAGGAAGAATAGAAACACAAACGGTAACACCACAATGTAACGTGGTTCACGGATTCGCCGCTAATCCATGGTCCGATTTGTCCAAGGTGAATCATGCCTCAAGCTTTCACTATTCTCTCCTTTGCACCAAGCTAGGTGGAGGTAACCTCTTTACACAAGAATCCACTCTTCTTACAATGAAATGAGAATTAGCACAAGTAGAAGAGTGGAAGATCTTTAGAGCACTTTGGGAGATGTTATGAGTTGAAGCATTAGGCTCCCAAATGCCCTCACCCCTTCTTTTTATAAAAGAAGAGGGTTTCTTCCCATTAACATAGGATCATTCGACTTATGCTCCGATCAGTCGACTGGTCCTGTAGTCGTTGCCCACTAACGTCTTCTTCCATATTGGATTTCACCCAACGACTCCTACATCAGTCGATTGATCTTACCATCAGTCGACTGATGGAGCTATTAGTCAAGTGCCGGAAGCGAACACTCCATTCTGTGCCCGAAACCCTTTCTACCAGTCGATTGATGCCTTCATCAGTCGACTGGTTGTCTCGCAGTCGACTTCCATTCCATGATAGTCGACTATTGGCATATGAACCAGACTCAAACACTAGTCGAGTCACAGTCGACTTAGAGTAGTCGACTACCATAACATGGTAGTCGACTGATGTCGAGAAATCCCATCCGACACTTAGCCAATTGTCCAAGTTCCTTCTTAAGCGTACTACCCCTTCATAGGTTACATTCGCTCACTCTCATCCCTTGGAGTCCCTCGCCTTTGAAGTTGTCTTCGTCTGGCCACGTCCCTCGGATGTGCCAAGCGCATGAATCTGTAGTGCCATCCTTCGCATCTTGCCCTGAAGTCTACTTCCTTCGGCTTCACTCCAATCTCCTCGTCCGGCGGTCCCTCGGATGCTCCAAGCGCATGACTTTCGCAAAGCTATCCTTCACCGACTCAAGGACCGAATCATGAGAGGTGAAACTCGCCAATGCTCCATGTGCTAATTACTAAGTCCTGCAAGACTCTAACGCACATATCAAATCCAAACATCTTAACTTAAACCCTTTGCCACACACATCAAAATCATATCAGGGGTTGATTGCACTAACAATCTCCCTCTTTTTGATGTGTGGCAATCCGTTTAAGTTAGGTAAAATATTTGATAAAAATATTAAGGTAAGAAAGCATGTAAATAAACATGATTATCAACTCTCCCCCTTAATACATGAAACTCCCCCTAAATACAATTCTCCCCTTACTTAAACATGCATATTTCTCCCCCTTTGACACCATCAAAAATATTAAATAAAGTTTATACAAGCATGACATCAACTCTAGGGAACAAAAATTACCAAAACATGCCTTAAAATATGATAAAAGAAGGTTACTGGGTATGTTATTAGTCGAGCAGTCGATTGGTTCAGACTACCAGTCGACTGGCACTTGAAATTCTGGTTTTTTCATAGTTTCGGGGTGAATTTTAGAAATGTATTAAAAATTCAACAAAATTTGAAAAATCATGAAATTTGGGCAACATATTTCTCGTTAGTATCTTTATCAAAGAAAAATAGTTTTTCATGAAAAATTATTATACTTTCGAAAATTAGCCAAAAATAAAAAAACTTCAAAAACAACTAGGTTTTTGATCAAGTTTGTATCAATTTTAACACCTAGTTTTTTTTTGGATTGTTTCAAAACATGAACACACAGATTTTAAAGTAAGAAAATATTTTGAAAACATATGAAATATCCAACTATGATCTTTGGACAATATGTCTATGAATTAAACCAAAGCCTTCCCCATGATTGGTCTATTATTGTTATTTTTGTACTTTAAAAGACCATATAAATGCCATAGGCATTAGTGGACCATTTGTATCATCCTATCATCTCACTCATGCTACGTTTTCAATCAAGGTAGCCTATGGTGAGTGTTAGATGTATCCTAAAGGTATTTATATATACTTAACCATTAATTTCATGCAATTCTATACAAGGTTAAGTATCATCCTAACATCCCACATGATCATAAAGACATATATGTATTGATTCCACATTATGATCATGAAACAAATGTATTCATCAATTTATAATCATGCATTAGGTATGAATTATCATAATAATTAAAGTATCACCCAAAGCATGATTTAAAAACCTTATTGCCCATGATTATATATCAAATGTCAACACCATAATTCATGATTGCAAACATATATGACAATTACATCAATTATCATGATTTAAGCATTATTATCAATTTATGGGCACATTATCATCACCCAACAATATGATAGAAATTTATAGGTCATGAGTGTCAAATAACACTAAGTGTTGAGCATGATTTAAGCTATTTAAGGTGCATTATCATCACCCAACACTATTTCAAAAACTTAGTCCCGCCATCCAAAGTCAACCAAAATATGATATAGGTGAAATCCTTATGGTTGACTATCCAAGGGTTATCCTAACCCTTAAGGATGAATTTAGAAACCCAAAACAAATTCTTTCCTTTGGGGTTCACTAAAAATTCCTTAGGGATCCATTTTCTAGCTATTTTTTTTCTTTTTATCTTGACCCCTAGCAATTAAACATTTATAGGTCTTTTCATTTTTATTTTCCTTATATCCTAGGCCTTCTTATTGAAGCTTGCCCTTTGGCTCTCTATGATCATGTTAAGGGTGTTGGAGCCTATGGTGAATTTTTCTAGGGCCTTGGTTAAATGATCTACTTTCTCCCTTAAAGCCCTATTTTCTTCAATGCATGCATCATTTACATAAAATGGCATATAGTTATCATATGAGCATGCATCATCTTGACTAGAAGAAGTATCATCATTAATATTTAAGCATGCTTTTTCTAGTTTATTTTCTAAGTCCTTAATTTGATCAAGCATGCATTTATTTTTCTTCTTTGCCCTAAATAAGTCCTTAGTAAGGCTAGAAATCATGAAAACTATTTTATTGGGTGAGAGATTCGTTACCATAGTTTCCATGTCCTCTTCCTCCGATTCTGATGATGATGAGGATGAAGCTCCCCCTTCACTTGAGCTCTCCTCACTAGTGCTTCTTCCTTCTTGCATGGAGGAGGAGGTGTCTAGGTCATTAAATGCCATCAAAGCAAGGTTGGTGACAAAAGCATTCTCCTCTTCCGATGATGATGTTGATGAAGAGGGGGCATTCCAAGTTCTTGCTTTTAGTGCCTTGGCCTTCCCCTTTTCTTTGGCCTTCTTCTCTTCTTCTTTCTTCTTGCTCCCCTTCTTCTTTTCTTCTTTCTTTCTCCTCTCTTCTTTGCTCTTGTTCAAGAGGGGACAATTATCCCTTATGTGTCCCTCTTGTTGGCAATTGTAGCAAATTACCTTCCCCCTTGGTCTTCTCCTCCTATCATTAGATTTATTAAATTTAAAATTTTTCAAAGCATGTCTTACCTTCCTTACCATGTAAGCTTCTTCCGTGCTATCCATGGAGGAGGGGGAGGATGCTTCATCGGAGGAGGAAGGAGTCTCCATCTTCTTTTTCCCTTTGTTGGGTAATAGTGCCACTCCTCTTGATGGTTTGATTCTTGGTTCTTCACTTATTCCCTCAAGCCTTGTTTCATGGAGCTCCATGGTTGAGAAGAACTCCTCCAAGGTGCTCACTTCTAAAATTCTTGGAGATGTAGAAGGAATCCACCATTGAGCTCCATCTTGAGGACCGGGGAAAGGCATCTATAACCTTCATTACCTTATCCCGATTGGAGAGATTTTCCCCTACACTTGTCAAACCGGTTAGAATTTCTTTAAACCTAGAGTGTAGAGATGTTACCTTCTCTCCCTTTTCGAGTTTGATATTGGTTAGTTGGGAGCGAAGGACATCTCTCCTTACTAGCTTGGCCTCGGATGTGCCTTCATGAATCTCTATGAGTTTCTCCCACGTTTTCTTGGCGCTAGCACATTCTCCTATTCGGTTGACTTCTTGTTGGAGGTGGTACTTTGCCTTTGAGTTTGCCAAGTACTCCTCCCTTTGCCTCTTACTCCACCTTGATTTTTCCAATGGCTCTCCTTTTTCATCCCTAGGCATCTCGAAACCGTTTTCCATAATTAATAAAATTTCGAAGTTGGTTTCGAAAAATACTTCCATTTGCTTCTTCCACCAAGTGAATTCCCCCTCGAACTTAGGCGGATGAATATTTGAGCCGACCATATCGTGATGTAGTTCTTGTTGCAGCGGTTAGTTCAGTGACAAGCAACTTGGCTCTGATACCACTTGTAGGGTAGATGGTGCCGGGCTAGAGGGGGGTGAATAGCCTTTATCGTAGATGGTGGAAGTTGTTCGTTCGTTGCTCGACTACAAACACTATTAGCGCAAGCGGAATATACTAATACAAACAATTAAAGATAAAGCAAAGGAAGAATAGAAACACAAATGCAAACACCACAATCTAACGTGGTTCACGGCTTCACCGCTAATCCACGGTCTGATTTGTCCAAGGTGAATCACGCCTCAAGCTTTCACTACTCTCCTTTGCACCAAGCTAGGTGGAGGTAACCTCTTTACACAAGAATCCACTCTTCTTACAATGAAATGAGAATTAGCACAAGTAGAAGAGTGGAAGATCTTTAGAGCACTTTGGGAGATGTTATGAGTTGAAGCATTAGGCTCCCAAATGCCATCACCCCTTCTTTTTATAGAAGAAGAGGGTTTCTTCCCGTTAACACAGGATCATTCGACTGATGCCCTGATCAGTCGATTGGTCCTTTAGCCGTTGCCCACTAACGGCTTCTTCCACGTTGGATTTCACCCAACGACTCCTACATCAGTTGACTGATCTTACCATCAGTCGAATGATGGAGCTATCTATCGAGTGATGGAAGTGAACACTCCATTATGTGCTCGAAACCCTTTCTACCACGATCATTGGTGCCTTCATCGATCATTGGTGATCATGATCATTGCCATTCCATGGCGATCATGTTACATGAACCGAACTCGAACACTAGTCGAGTCATAGTTGACTTAGAGTAGTCGACTACTATAACATGGTAGTCGACTGATGTCGAGAAATCTCATCCGACACTTAGCCAATTGGCCAAGTTCCACCTAAGCGCACTACCCCTTCACGGGTTACATTCGTTCACTCTCATCCCTTGGAGTCCCTTACCTTTGAAGTTGTCTTCGTCCGACCACGTCCCTCGGATGCGCCAAGCACGCGACTCTGCAGTGCCATCCTTCGCATCTCGCCTTGAAGTCTACTTCTTTCGGCTTCACTCCAATCTCCTCGTCCGTTGGTCAGTCAGATGCTCCAAGCGCACGGCTTCCGCAAAGCTATCCTCCATCGACTCAAGGACCAAGTCATGAGAGGTGAAACTCGCCAATGCTCCATGTGTGAATTACTAAGTCCTGCAAGACTCCAACGCACATATCAAATTCAAACATCCTAACTTAAACCCTTTGCCACACACATCAAAACCATATCATGGGTTGATTGCACTAACACTTGAGTCTAACTTAAGTTTAATCAGTTTGAGTCTAACTCATGTCTTAGCCATATGCTCAATTATCCTTTTAGTCCAACTAAAAGAAACCATCTCCAAAATAGAATGCCATTTGTGTGTGACCCTATAGGCTCTTGTAACGTTGGCAATGTATCTAAAATCATTTTAGATACATAAGCAATGAGCGGCATCTAGCAATACATCATTGCTACCAAAGTTACAAGATCGTCGAGATCCTGCAATCTTTCCGTGACTATTATCATGTATGACGATGTCCTTCTATCTCTGATATCTTAGATCGATCAATGAGGCATATACCGTGTCATCCTCTTATCGATCTTTATGTTTCTTGATCCCCAAGTAGATACACTCAAACAAATGAGCTCAATATCTCATATTGACTCATTTGAGCATGGCCATGCATTTCGTGGTCCTACTCTATCAAGAGGCAAAAGATATCACTCTTGTCATATAGGAGGGATAGATCTCATCTACATCACTCACATCCCTCCGCATAATTCGTTACATACCCAGTGATCGCCGTTATAGTGCACTCAGTTATTGTGTTGTCACGCCTGCCCTTTTCAAAACCAGAATCCGAAAAGGGGCGGCGCGTGACGCGACCGTACATACATACATTACTTACAGCGGAAGACTTTATACATATTTCGTACTTCTTACAGTTGAAGACTTTAGACTTATTATTATTTTTTCTTCTTTTAAAACATAAACTTGCATTGACATATATATATACTTCTTCTTCTTAACATATAGCATGCATCATAACATATATGCATTCTTCTTCTTACTTCTTCCTTACTTCTTCTTATTAACATAGAGCATGCATCATAACATATATAGATACTTAGTACTTAGTTCAAGTTCATAAACATCATCATCATAAGGAGACATAAACAAGGACATCCATAACGTCATCACCATGGGGAAACATATATATGAGGACATAACGAATCTTCTCCACCATGCCACTACCACACATATTTGGCCCCTCCTGCTGCTCCCTTTAGTTTATCCATCCCTTACCCTTATCTGCAGTACGAGGGAAAGATAACTATAAGCACATAGGCTTAGTAAGATCCTGTCCTACTCACAAAAACCATACCTCAACATTATTCATGGCATGTAACATTCATAACATATAAGCAACATAACATATAACATACATGGCATAAGCAACTTAACATGTAGCATAAGTAACATAAGTAGACATAACATGTATTATCCATAACTTAGCAGCATAACATGTATATATATGACTTAATCAAACATAACATGCATCATATGTAACATAGCAACATGTACATGACATATCAACATAACATGCAACCTATGTATGACATATCAACCATAACATACATCATATGTAACATAGCAGCATAAACATGACATATATCATATGTAACATGGCAGCAATAACATGACATATCAAACATAACATGCAACATATATATGACATATCAACATAGCATGTGAACATAACTATCAAATCATGTGAACATATGCAGGATGCTTTTGAAAACATATATTATAGGTACGTAAACATAATCTCAACATATTTGGGCCCGGCATTATACCACTTCTTCATTATCATAGCGTGCATCCCTAAATAGACCCGAGGTAGCAAGTCTCGAACCTACTAGGTTATTAGGCCCGATCTTAGTCCGTCGACCTAGGGCAATCGTCATAGCGTAGAAGCCCATCCTAGGCCCGAGTCTTATTCCGTCGACCTAGGGCATCTTGGAGCCCATCCCGTACTAGGCCCAATCTTAGTCCGTCGACCTAGGGGCAATCATACATAGAAGCCCATCCTAGGCCCGAGTCTTATTCCATCGACCTAGGGCGTCTTAGGAGCCCATCCCTTTGGACCTTGTTAAGGTCTTGGTACAAGCCATGCAGAAGGTAAAATACTTATATGCTTTTGTTATAACATAGCTTATTTCATTTTGCAAACATAGCATACTTCATTTTATAGCATATCGTTCTTCACTTCATGAACATATTATTTTTTTTCACTTCATACATATATCATACTTCGTTTCATAAACATATCATTTTTCATTTCATGATCATATCGTATTTCGTTTCATAACATATCTTAAACATCACATACACATAGGGCATGGCATAAGGCATAAACATCAAGAGTAAATAAACACTAACCTAAAGCATGTCGTCTTCATCTAGCCTCATTTAATATCACAAGTCAACATGAATTCCCCCAACATAAAACACATGTTAACCTAACCTAGAGCATGTTAAAGGACAATGGTTGGCCGAATGGTTCATGTAGGTTTCTAGGGCCAGTCCTTTAACCTAATTCAATTAACATACTAACAACATCATATGCATACAAACATGGAATAAAACTTCATTGGAGCATCCATACAAGAGGGGTGGCCGAATGGTCCTTGTAGGTTTTTAGGGCTAGTCGTTTAACCTAATTCAATTAACATACTAACAACACCATATGCATACAAACATGGAATAAAACTTCATTGGAGCATCCATACAAGAGGGGTGGCCGAATGTCCTTATAGGTTTTTAGGGCTAGTCCTTTACCCTAATTCAATTAACATACTAACAACATCATAAGCATACAAAACATGGAATAAAGCTTCATTGAATCATCAAAATATAGGGGTGGCCGAATGTCCTTATAGGTTTTTAGGGCTAATCCTTTACCCTAATTCGATTAACATACTAACAACATCATAAGCATACAAAACATGGAATAAAGCTTCATTGAATCATCAAAATATAGGGGTGGCCGAATGTCCTTATAGGTTTTTAGGGCTAGTCCTTTACCCTAATTCAATTAACATACTAACAACATCATAAGCATACAAAACATGGAATAAAGCTTCATTGAATCATCAAATATAGGGGTGGCCGAATGATCCATGTAGGTTTTTAGGGTTAACTTTTAACTTAATCCAATTAACCTCCTAACAACATCTTCTTCTTACAAACATGATATAGAATTTCAATAAAACACCCAAAAACATGTGTTGGCCAAATAGTCCATAGGGGTTTCTAGGGTTATCTTTTAACCTAATCCAATTAACATACTAACAACGTCATAAGCCTACAAAACATGGATTAAAGCTTCATTGAATCATCAAAATATAGGGGTGGCCGAATGATCCATGTAGGTTTTTAAGGTTAACTTTTAACTTAATCCAATTAACCTCCTAACAACATCTTCTTCTTACAAACATGATATAGAATTTCAATGAAACACCCAAAAATTCATGTTGGCCGAATATATCATATGGATTTCTTTTACAAACATCAATCGAAGCTACTCGTATGTAGGTGAGGGATACTTACATCCTTTGCTTTGGTTTGAGTGGGAAGATGACCTAAGGAAAAACAAAACCTAGCCTTCTCCTTGCTTGGATGGGTTTCGGCCAAGAATGGGGAGGGAGCTCTAGAATTCGGTGAGGAAGAGGAAGAGGAAGAGGAGGAGAAATGAAATTTTGATAACTCATGCCCCCTCATTCCCCCTATTTATTCATTTGAAGAGTCCCTTGATCTCCCTTACACCTAACCATAATTTTTCCTATTCCTCTAATGATATAATCCTATTAGGCTTCTGGTTAGTGGGTGCATCTATAGGGCTTGGCTATCTCTAAAGGTTTGGGGTTCAATTCCTAGGCCTTGCATCCCTTTTTGGCTTATTTTCTTTTATTTTTGAAAAAGGCCCACATAAAGCCCATTATCGTAAAGCCAAAAATTCTTGTAAAATTGTTAGAAATTTTACGGGTGTTACTTGTGTGACGTTAGATGATACCAAAGTACATAACTCCTTATGTAGGGAACCGTAGTGACTTCAGGTTTAAGGACTATTCATATCAATAGTCACATGAGAAAGTATATGACACTCATATAACGATCCATGATACTTTATCATATATATTCTCCAATATATATATTCATGTGTCAATGTGATATCACATATCCATGACTTGTGAGATCAAGTCATCCATTGACCTACATGCTAGTCTCAATGTGTTAATATTGCCCTTGTATATTAATACTTGACTAGAAATATTAAGAATAGTGTTCTCTACAGCTTCTCATAATCAATTCTACCAATTGATAAACTGTAGATTAGAACCTACTATTCATGGGCATTATTATATTTATTTTAGTTGGCACATGCTTAAAGTAAATATAATAAACAATCCTTGCCTTTTATTAATGAAATATGATACACATGATCGTTAATCAATCATCTCATGATTGACACTAAGGGCTGACACTAACAATCTCCCACTAGCACTAGTGTCAATCACTGTAATCTCTAAGACCCAGTGACCTAGTATGACTATCATGCTTTCTCTATGCCAAAGCCTTGGTCAGGGGATCCGCAATGTTAAAATCAGTATCTACTCTGCATATCCGTACATCTCCTCTATCGATGATCTCTTGAATGAGGTGATACCGCCACAATATATGTTTGGAACATTGGTGAGAATGAGGTTCCTTAGCCTGTGTTATAGCCCCGTCGTTATCACAATAAAGCTCTATAGGGCTCACAATGCTAGGAACTACACCAAGCTCAGAAACAAACTTTCTGATCCAAACTACCTCCTTTGCTGCATTTGAAGCAGCAATGTACTCGACTTCTATTGTAGAATCTGCGACTGTGTCTTTCTTCGAACTCTTCCAGCTCACAACACCACCATTCAGACAAAATACATACCCTAATTGCGATCGCGAATCATCTCTGTTGGTTTGGAAGCTTCCATCGCTATAACCCTTTACAACTAGCTCCTCCTCACCTCCAAAGATTAAGAAATATTCTTTCGTCCTTCTCAAGTACTTAAGAATACTCTTGACTGCTATCCAGTGACACTCATCGGGATCTGACTGGTACCTACTCATCATGCTCAAAGCATACGAGACATCGGGGCGAGTATAAATCATGGCGTACATGATAGATCCTATAGCAGATACATAAGGAATCTGATCCATGCGTTGTTTCTCTTCCGTAGAAGAGGGACATTGAGTCTTCGAAAGACTTACACGATGTGACATTGGCAGAAATCGCTTCTTGGAATTCTACATGGCAAAACGCTTAAGCACCTTGTCAATATATGTACTCTGACTCAGGCCAAGAAATCTCCTAGATCTATCCCTATAGATCTTGATGCCAAGAATATAGGCTGCTTCACCTACGTCCTTCATTGAAAAATAATTCCCAAGCCAAGTCTTCACAGACTCCAGCATAGGGATATCATTTCCAATGAGTAGTATGTCATCTACATACAAAATGAGGAAAACAACTGTTCTCCCACTAGCCTTCTTGTAGACACAAGGTTCTGTAGGGGATTGATCGGCCAGCTAGAGGGGGGTTAATAGCCCTTTGTCGTTGGATGGTGGAATTTGCTCGTCTACACAATTGTTAGCACAAGTGGAATACTAATAAAGACAAACAAATAAACAATGAAGAATGCAAACAATGCTAACACCGAAATATAACGTGGTTCATGACTACACCGCTAATCCACGGTCTGATTCGTCCCCGGTGAATCACTCCACAACCAAATCACTATCGGTCTCTCCTTTGTACTAAGCTAGCTAGTGGTAACCCTTACAACTTAAAGACACTCCTTCTTTTACAATAGATGTGAAAGAAAACTAAGAGAAGGAGTTTAAATCTTGTAGAGCACTTGGATGGTCACTTAGAGGATAAGCATTAGCCATCCAAAAGCCCACACCCTCTCTTTTTATAGAGAGGGCTGATTTCTTCCCGTTGGCCGCTACCAGTCGACTGCTGCCCTTGGCAGTCGACTGCCGCCACTCCAACGGCCTCCGAACACGTCGGATCCTGACTGTTGTAGTCCAACGGAACACTTAGGCGCGATCGATGGATCCCATCGATCGGACAACGCCTCCATAGTCGGCAGCCCGATCGGCTACGAGCGATTCTGGCCCAAACCCTCTTGATCACCGATCACGCCGCCGGTCGATTGATGGTCTTAACAATCGACGCCCACATATGGCGCGATCCTAAAACAACTCGGATACCGGTCGAACCCATTCGACTGCGTACGACACTTAGCCATTCAGCCAAGTTCACCTAATGAGCTACTTACAATTCACTCATTCTCTCATCTCACTCGATGTCCCTCGCCGAAGTTCTCTTCGTTCGCGGCCACGTCCCTCGGCAGCATCAGGCGCACGACTCTGCAATGCTCCTTCACGTCTCTTGCCTTCGAAGTCTGCTTCCTTGGCTTCGCTTCAAGTCATCTCGTCTGGCGGTCCCTCGGCAGCATCAAGCGCACGACTCTGCAATGCTCCTTCTCCGACTCAAGCATGAGGTTCTAGTTGGTGAACCCGCCAAGGCTCCATGTGCGAATTACTAAGTCCTGCAAGACTCCAATGCACATATCAAATCATAATAACAACCTAACTTAAACCCTTTGTCACACACATTAAAACCTTATCATGGCAAGAGATTTCCCTAACACCAATGTCAACCCTGCTTGCAAGTGAATTACTTGCCTTTCGGCTTCTTCACTCCTCCCTGAGATCCTCCCACCACCTTTGCTCCATCTTATTTCTTCTTCTTCTTGTCTTTCGGCTTAGAAGTAGAAACCTTCTGAGCAACCATGGCCTGAGCCTGAGCAAGCCTTTCTATTGACTGGATAATCATATCGACCTGGGTTTCCCCATCGATCTTAGCTCCAAGGACTTCCAGCTCATTCGCAGGCTTAGGAGGACACTCTTCGAAGAGTACATACTTGTACTCCTTAGCAGTTAAGACAATATCTAGATTCTTTTCCAATCAACATTATTTGGGTACAGTAAGTTTATTTTCCTTTAGTATCATAGCAAGTGGACTGAAAGTCATTTTGAAAATCCTAAGAATCACATAGATCATTACTGTAGATTTCAAAAAATTATTGATTCCTCAAACAATAAAATTTTAAAATCAACCAACACCTCAAAACACCGAGAATATCGTATGCCACGATAGTGTGGACGTATACGAATTCTACATTTGTAAGAGGAGGTTTTACCCATTAATTTTACTATCTTGTCAACCTAACTTTTTGACAAGTAAAATTAATAGTTGGTTCCTCTTTGGCCCTACAAATAAAAGCAGTGACTCCGATGGGGAGGATACTTATATTTGTATCTAAGTGTTCGCCATTACTCGGTACCAAGGTAATTATCTCGGGTTATGTGCCTTTCGATGGGGAAGTGCACACGCTCCTTGATAATTCCCTATAAGCATATTTGACCTTGTGATCTGCAAACAAACTTATCCGATGGGGAGGAAGGCACTCAGAGCCGATGCGCAAGTTTGTTTGCATCACTTGTCAAATTGTAATGGAGGTCGTGGGAATTTTAAAAAAAATTCCCTCTCCCACTTAGTAATTTGAAATTGAGGAATTTTCCTAGCCTACGACATGCATATCAAACAAAAAGCAATAAATATGAAAAATAAATTATTTTCCAACTATTATGGCTTTTGTCTTCAATATGTCTCCCGTCATAACGCCTTCTCATCCGCTCCTCCTACGCCATGTACGAGCCATCCGGAGATCCGAGCCGAGACTAAAATCTATTTTAATTTACATCCATCGACCTATACTCCACGAGGGAGTGTACATGAAATCTAGATCGAAAGTAAACTAAAATAAAGAGTGGCTAAACAATGCCGTATCTAATTTACAAAAAAAAAAAATCAAATACTAGCCTCGTCAACCCCGAGGATTAAACAAAATATACACATACAATCACATACACACATATGACCATAATAGTCGGATCTTATGCCTGCAACCAAAGAGTTAAACTACGCATATCCTACCATTATCCGGCACATATAATATATGAAAATTTCATAAAAATTAACCGAATCCTAAACACACAAAATTGGAAACCTTGGCTTTGATACCAATTGAAGGGTTTTGCTTATCGAGTCCGTGAGGGGAAACTTCGCTTCCCACTTCACCTTGGTTGTTTGTTCATGGCGATCCCATCGATGTCCCCGGATTAAAAAATTTAATTCTAGACAAAAGGGATTGCCCAAACAATCAAGTCATCGTCGTGCTATTCGTTTAGATAGGTCACTTGAACAAACTCATTGTTCAAGCGACCAACCTCTATTCTACGAGTAGCCGCGGAATAGACGATGTACGGATCGCCGACTTTTGTATTTATGTTTGGGATCCAAGTATTATTTAGCCACAAATAGATTTATATCATGCTCATAATTGGAAAAACAAATACAAGCAAGTAACAAAAGAGAATAGAGAATAGATATACCTCTCAATCTTCTAATGTATGACCTTCCTCCTTCCGGACGTCGTGTGGGCGACGATCTACCAAAAGTTGAAGCTCCTAGATCGCAAATCTTCCTTCCTTGCTCTTCCAAAGCAAGAGGAAGAATAGAAACAAGACTCTTCTCCTTCATATAGCCAACCAACAAGCAATAAAAAGAATGCTTGCCGCCGGCCAACAAGGAGAAGGAGATTATGGTGGAAACTGGCCAAGACACCAAGGGAAAACCCTATATCTTGTTTCCACCACCCAAGGAGAAGGAGAAGAGGGTATTTGGATGCCATCCAAGGGATGGAAAGAAGGTTGTGGGCGCCGGCCACCAAGGGAGAGGAAGAAGAAAGGAAACTACTTCCTTATATGGTGCCGCCCAAGCCTCCAAAACCCTAAGCCTCCAAACCCTAATCCTAGCTCTCCTAAATGCTGGCCATGGAAGAAGAGAAGAAAAATAGGATGAGCACCGGACAAGGTAGAGGGAAGAAGGAAGGAACCGGCCAAACCTTAGGAAGAAGAAGAAGAAGCCTCCTCCACTTGTTGCCGCCCACCCCTAGCTCCCAAACCCTAGCCGCCCACTCCTAGTCCTACCCTAATTAGGATTGCTAGCCACCCAAGGGAAGCAAACCCTAATCCTCTTAAGCCATCATCAAGTTGCCGCCCAAGCCAATAAGCCTTATTTATAGAGTTGGGTTTATGCCTTGGATTAATCTCCACCATTGGTTGTAGGGATTTAATCTCAACCGTCGGATCTAGAGATTTAATCTCTACCATTGGATCTAGAGTTTTGTTTCTATCCATTGGATCTAAGCTTCATGAGGTGTTAATAGGCTACATTAGGGACCATGAGGAGGAGTTGGATCTTGGCCACCCATGGATCAAGCCCACATAAAGTCCGATCCATTAATGATAATTCAATCTACTAAAGGATTATCATTGATCTACCTCACCAACCCCCATAAGTAAATATGGTCTCCATATATTATTTGTATATTTCTCCCCGTATTTAAGATCTCGAATTTCCGTCAATTAATTAATTTACTGACCATTAATTAATCAACATCTAACTCCATGAGTAGTACCAGTCAACCTTTTAATCATGCCGGACCAAGTCCACCTGCAGGGTTTACATGATGAACCTTATTACCTCCTCAAGGGGGCATCATCATCCTAATATATAGGACACGGTTTCCTCCTATAATCAACGACACACCATATAAATAATATCATCTCCCAATTTACCGAGTCTATCGATTTAATCTATAAATCTCGCCCATTAGTAAATCAAAGAGATGAATATTAAGTATATGTGTCCGTTATTATATCGGGATTAAGAGTATGTACAATATAATATCTGAGGTCCGATTCGATTATGTAGTCAGCAATAAATCGAATCACCTCTAAGTCGGTCCTACTCAATACACACAAAGTGCACTAGTGTGATTCTATGGTCAAGACAAACCAATACCAAATCACACTACAACCATTCCGATGGTTTGTCCAAAGCCATCTCGGTTGTGAGCCTTTACTTATACTTTACAAGGAGCTGATAACATGATCTCCCATGTGACACCACACACCATGTTATCTACAATGTAATGTATTAGACAATATTGCATAACCATAAAAATGAAAACAATGATCTTGTGATTCTTATTTCAAAATAAAGATGTTCATACAAAAGATAGACTTTTCAGTATACATCCCTACACAACAAGTTTGTTCAAGTAACCACTCAAATCGAATAGCACAATGATGAATCGATTGCTTGGGTAATTCATCCCCATCTGGATTAGTTTTAATTAATAAAATTTTAATCCGGGGATGCGAGATAGTATCACCATGCACAAGAGACTGAAACGAAGCGAAACACTTCCCTGCTAGTGGTATCAGAGCCACGATTTCCGATTTTGTGTGTTTTGGATTCGGTTACTTTCATGTATTTATCATATATTGTTTATGTCGGATAATAGTAGGATGTGCGCAGGCTAACTTTTTTCTTGCAGACATAAGATCCAACTATTATGGCTATGTGAATGTATGTGATTGTGTGTGTGTGATTGTAATTAATTATTTGAATCCTCGGGGTTGACGAAGCTAATTAGAATTTAATTTTTATAATTAAATATGACATTGTTTAGCCACTAATTTTAATTTACTTTCAATCTAGATATGTTGTACACTCTTTCATGGAGTATAGGATCGATGGATGTAAATTAAAACATTTTATCTCGGCTCGGATCCCCTTGTGGCTTGCACATGGTAAAGGGAGGAGAAGATGAGGTGGCAACACGACGGGAAGCATATTGGAAAAAAAAAATCCATAATAGTTGGAAAATTTAATTTTTTATATTTATTGCTTATTGTTTGATATGCATGTTGTGTGTGTTTGAAAATTCCTCAATTTTAAATTACTAAGTGGGAGAGGGATATTTTTTAATTCCCGGGGCCTCCATTACAATTTGACATGTGATGCGAACAAACTTGGGTGTTGGCTCTAAGTGCCTTCCTCCATATTGGATGAGTTTTTTTTTGCGGATCACTAGGTCAAATATCGTTATAGAAAATTATTTAACACTGTGTGTACTTCCCCATCGGAAGGCACATAATACGAGGTAATTGCCTAAGTATCGGGTAATTGTAAACACTTAGAAGCAAATAAAAATATCCTCCCCATCGGAGTCACTGCTTTTATTTGTAGGGTCGAAGAGGAACCAACTATTAATTTTATTTATCAAAAAGTAAGGGTGACAGGATAATAAAATTAATGGGTAAAACCTCCTCTTACAAATGTAGAATTCATATACGTCCACACTATCGTGACATACAATATTCTCAGTGTTTTGAGGTATTGGTTGATTTTAAAATTTTATTGTTTGAGAAATCAATAAATTTTGAAATATAATGTTTTGATCACTGTGATTCTTAGGTTTTTCAAAATGGTTTTCAACCCACTTGCTGTGATTCTAAAAGAAAACAAACTCACTAGACCTAATTATGTTGATTGGAAACGAAATCTGGACATTGTCTTGACTGCTGAGGAGTACAAATATGTACTCTTCGAAGAATGTCCTCCTAAGCCTACGGATGATTCTAGTGAAAAGGAAAAAGAGAGTTATAGGAAGTGGATCAAGGCAGATGAGATAGCGCGGTGTTACATTTTGGCTTCTATGTCAAATATATTGCAACATCAGCATCAGGCCATGACTACTGCCTGTGACATGATGCTCAATCTCAAGGAACTTCTTGGACACCAGAATCGGGCTGCTAGGAAGGAAGCTATGAGGAAATTGATGACGACCACCATGATTGAGGGAACACCCGTGAGGGATCATGTTATCAAGATGATGGCTCATTTGAATGATCTGAAAGTCCTTGGACCAGAGATCGATGGGGAAACCCAGGTCAATATCATTCTCCAATCTCTACCTAGAAGTTTTGAGCAGTTTCGCCTGAACTACAACATGAATAAGAGGTTGTGTTCGTTGGCAGAGCTTCTGATAGAACTCCAAGTAGCAGAAGGGCTTTTTCGTCAGAGTGCTCATGCCATGGTTGCTCAAAAGGTTTCTACTTCTAAGCCAAAAGGCAAGAAGAAGAAGAAACAAGGCATATCAAAGATGGTGGCAGGATCTCAGGCAAGAGTGAAGAAGTCGAAAGGCAAGTGCTTCACTTACATGCAAACTGGACATTGGAAGGTGGACTGTCCTAACTGGAAATAGAACAAAGGTATATCTTTTAGTTTAGTCGTTGAAACATGTTTAGCGATGTTATCTATCGGTATCTGGTGTGTAGATACGAGAACCACTGATCATGTCTGCAATTCTTTGTAGGGGTTCCAGGAAACTAGACGACTAGCTGAGAGAGAGATTACCGTCTACATGGGCAATGCTACGAAGGTGGCGGCTATTGCAGTGGGAGACATTTATTTATTTTTTGATAGAGATAAAACTTTGATTCTGAGAAATTGCCTTTATGTACCTACATTTAGAAAGAATTTGATTTCAGTTCTAAATTGTTTATGGATGAGTATTCTATTTCTTTTAATGATAGAGTTGTTATAAAAAGGAATAGGGAGTTTATCTATTCTGGTGCGTTGGTAGGAAATTTATACACTCTTGAACCAAAAACTCCCATGATGCAAATAGAAATAAATAACTTATCTTCTAAATCTAATAAGAGAAAAGAACCTTCAAAAATGAACCAAACATATCTTTGACATCTAAGGTTAGGTCATATTAACCTGAGTAGAATTCAAAGGTTGATAGCTGATGGACCTTTGGGCTCATTAGTGGTAAATGATTTCCCAACCTGCGAATCTTGCTTGGAAGATAAAATGACCAAGAGGCCTTTTAAGGCCAAGGCGTATAGAGCAAAAGATGTGTTGGAATTGGTTCATTCTGATTTGTGTGGTCCTATGTCTATCCAAGCTAGAGGTGGTTTTGAATATTTTGTCTCTTTTATAGATGATTATTTAAGATATGGATACATTTACTTGATGCAGTGCAAGTCTGAATGCTTTGACAGGTTCAAAGAATTCAAGGCTAATGTGGAGAAATGTCAAGATAAAAGCATCAAGACACTACGATCTGATCATGGTGGTGAGTACCTCTTGAGAGAGTTTAGGAGTTACTTATCAGAGGATGAGATTCAATCCTAACTATCTGCACCTGGTACACCCTAACAGAATGGTGTGGCAGAGCAAAAAATATGACTCTTATGAAGATGGTTAGATCGATGATGAGTTATTCTGAGTTACCAGATTCATTCTGGGCATATGCTCTGGAAACTACAGTGTATATTCTGAACTTGATACCATCTAAATTAGTACTTTCTACTCCCACAGAATTGCAGACTGGCCGAAAGCCTAGTCTGAGACACATTCGGATTTGGGGTAGTCCAACACATATGCTGAAGGGAGATGCTGGTAAGTTGGAATCTAGTATAGAAGTGCACCTGTTCATAGGCTATCCTAGAGGAACAAAAGGTGGTTTATTCTATAGTCCTAGAGATCAGAGGGTGATCGTTAGCATGAATGCCCCATTTTTAGAGGAAGACTATGTGATGAACCACAAGCCCATGAGCAAGATTGTTCTAGAGGAATTAAAAGAGGAAGTCACTGCTTCAGTACCAATGGTACAAGAGGACATACCACAAGTGACTGCGCCGTGTGTCACAAAGGATAAACAGGTGATACCTCATCGTAGTGGGAGGGTTGTTAGACAACCTGATAGATTTATGTTCTTAAGAGAATCTTCTGATTTGGTCCCTGGCGAACATGAACCTGATCCCTGGACATATGACGAGGCATTCCAAGATAAAGATGCGGTATCTTGGCAAAGGGTAATGAATTCTAAGATAGAATCTATGGATTCAAATCAGGTTTGGGAGCTATTAGAACCACCTAATGGTGTAAAATTCATTGGATGCAAGTAGATCTACAAAAGAAAGAGAGGATCAGATGGGAAGGTAGAGACCTTCAAAGCAAGACTTATTGCGAAAGGGTATACTCAGAAAGAGGGTATCGATTATGAGGAGACTTTTTCGCCAGTAGTCATGCTTAAGTCTATCTGGATTCTCTTTTCCATTGCTACTCATATGGATTATGAGGTTTGGCAGATGGATGTCAAGACAGCTTTCCTTAATGGAAGTCTTGAAGAAAACATCTATATGGAGCAACCAGAGGGATTCATTGCAAAGGGCAAAGAGCATCTTATGTACAAGCTTAATCGATCCATTTATGGATTAAAGCAAGCTTCAAGATCTTGGAATATCCACTTTGATGAGGTAATCCAGTCAAATGGATTTATTCAAAGTCCGGATGAGTCTTGTGTATACAAGAGATGTGACGGAAATGTAGTGATATTTCTTGTACTATATGTAGATGACATTTTGCTCATTGGCAACAATGTCAATGTGTTATCAGACGTAAGGGTATGGTTGTCGAAACATGATATGAAGGAATTGAGAGAAGTGGGACACATCTTTGGGATCAAGGTTATAAGGAATCGCAAGAAAAGGATGTTGTGCTTATCTCAAGCTTCATACATAGATACTATTTTAGCTCGTTTTAGCATGCAGAACTCCAAGAAAGGTTTTCTACCTTTTAAGCATGGAGTACCTTTATCTAAAGAGATGTGTCCTAGAACATCAAAGGAGATAGAGGAGATGAAGGCGGTTCCTTATGCTTTGGCGGTAGGAAGCCTCATGTATGCTATATTATGTACGAGGCCGGATATCTGCTTTGTCGTGGGCATGGTTAGCAGATATCAGAGTAATCCTGGACAGGGACATTGGACTGCGGTAAAACATATATTGAAGTACCTGAGAAGGACTAGGGATTATATGCTGGTATACCAGGCAGATCAATTACTCCCTGTGGATTACACAGATTCTGACTTCCAATCAGATAGGGATAATAGTAAGTCTACCTTGGGTTATGTGTTTCTTTTGGGAGGTGGAGCCATAGTATGGAGGTGTGTCAAGCAGAAATGCATGGCGGACTCCACCATGGAAGCTGAGTATGTGGCAGCCTCTGAGGCAGCCAAAGAAGTTGTATGGCTCAAGAACTTCTTGATGGACTTGGATGTGATTCCTGGTTTACCCAGAACTATCACAATTTATTGTGATAACAGTGGTGCAGTTGCAAACTCGAAGGAACCACAAGCCCATAAGGCAAGTAAACATAGAGAGCGTAAGTACACCTGATACGTGAGATCGTAAAACGAGGAGAAGTTGTTGTCGCCAAGATTGCATCATAGGATAATCTGGCAGATCCTTTCACTAAGGCCCTTCCAGCGAGAGCTTTTGATAGACATGTGAAGAGAATGGGAATCAGATGTATGGCAGTTTGATGGCAGCATAATCTATTAGTATAAGTGGGGGATTGTTAGGATGTATACTAAAAGCCTATCTTTTGTATGAACATTTTCATTTTGAAATAAGAATCACATGATAATTGTTTGCATTTTATATTTATGCATATTGTCTGATACCTTACATTGTAGATAACATGGTGTGTGGTGTCACACAGAAGATCATGTTATCAGTTCCTTATAGAGTATAAGTAGAGGCTCACAACCAAGATGATTTTGGACAAACCATTGGCATGGTTGTAGTGTAATTTGGTATTGGTTTATCTTGACCATAAAATTTCACTAGTACACTTTGTGTGTATTGAACAAGACCGATTTAGAGGTGATTCAATTTATACTGACTATATAATTGAATCAGACCTCAGATATTATTGTGTACATGCTCTTAATCCCGATATAATAACGGGCACATGTACTTAGTATTTATTTCTTTGATTTACTAATGGGTGAGATTTATGTGTTAAATCGATAGGCCTGGTAAGTTGGGAAATAATATTATTTACATGGTGTGTCGTTGATTATAGGAGGAAACCGTGTCCTATACACTAGGATGATGATGTCATCTTGAGGAGCTCATAGAGTTCATCATGTAAATTCTACAGGTGGACTTGGTCCAACATGATGATAAGGATGAGTGGTACTACTCATGGAGTTAGATATTGATTAATTAAATTGTCAGTAATTTAATTAATTAATGGGCATTCGATATATTAAACACGAGGAGATATTTTATACAAATAATATGTGGAGCCAATATTTAATTATGGGGGTTGGTAAGGTAGATCAAAGATGATCCTCTAGTGGAATGGATCATCAATAATGGATCAGGTTATATGTGTTTCAGATCCATTGGGGGGCCAAGATCCAACTTCTCCTCATAGTCACTATTGTAGCCTATTATAAATACCTCATGAAGCCTAGATCTATAAAAGGTGGTGGAGAGGATTGGGTGAAAAGGGTGTGTGCTAGGGTTTTGCTTCTTGAGGGCCGGCGGCAAGCAAAGGGTTTAGGGTTTTTCCTTCTATTCCTTCTCTTGGCCGGCGCCTCCTCTCCATCTCCTAGGGCCAGCGCCTCCTTCTCCCTTTCCAAAGGCCGATGCCTCCTCTCCCTCTCCTAGGGCCGGCGACAAGAACCAAGGAGCAAGAGGGTTCTCTCTTCCTCAATCTCCTCTCCTCTCCTTAGGGCTGGCGGACACCACACTTGGAGTTTGGTGGTCGGTACAAGCAAGGAGAAGAGGAGAAGCCTTTTTGTTTGGCACATGAAAGAAGAAGAAGGGAGGGTTTTCTTCCATTGTTTGGAGTGAGCAAGGAAGGGAAGATACGTGGTCTAGGAAGCTTCAATTCTTGGAAGATCGTCGCCCACACGACGCCAAGAAGAGGATAGAAATACAATAGAAGATCAAGAGGTAAAACAAGAGGTATAATCTTTTTTAATTTTAATTCTTGTTCTTTTGTATTTTGCATGTTGTTGATTGAAATGGACCCTGATTATAAACACAAAAATCGGCGATCTGTTCATCATCTATTCAGTGGATAATCGAGGAAAAGGGTTAGGTTGCTTGAACAACAACTTTATTCAAGCGACCACTCAAATTGAATAGCACGATGATGAATCAGTTGCTTGGGTAATCCATCTCCATCTGGATTATTTTTAATTAATAAAATTTTAATCTGGAGATGCGAGATAGTATCGTCATGCACAAGCGACAGAAGCGAAGCGAAACACTTCCCTGCAAAGTCATGGATGACTTGGAGTGATCCGATAGGCGTGAGGCTGATGGAGGTGGCTAGAAGGCTTAGGTCTAGGCTAAAAGTGGTCTAGCAAGTATGAGGGCATCATACTTGGGTTAAATCTCATGGTTGTGGTTTAGTAGTCGACTAGGGTTATAGACCAGTCGACTGGACAAGTGTTTTGATACTTACCAACCGAGTCGACTCTGTGCAGTCGATTGGGATTATGACCAGTCGATTGATGGGAGTTGACTAATGTTCGACTGCTATTCTGTGGTCCATCAGTAGACTGCTAGGGTTTAGCAGTTGACTGACCTTGATCAGTCGACTACCATGGAGGGTAGTCGACTGCCGATCGAGGACACAAGCACATAACATTTTTGAGTCGACTACTGAGTAAGGGCAGTCGACTGGAGGCTATGAGTAGTCGACTGATGGGTTTGATCAGTCGACTACTAGGTATTCGTTGGAACATTTTCGACGTAGATTAAGTCGTTGTGAGACAACGACTATAAGAGACGTCGACTGATGGGTATGAGCAGTCGACTGCTAGGTGGAAATCAGCCCGAGTTACAGCTTTAAAAGGAGCACGAATGGGAGGATTTTGGCATGGTTCCTTGAGGTGATTTTGAGGGGATTTACTACTGCAATCCAGACCTTCAAGGCTTTTCACAAGCAACCAAAAACAAGCATTTAATGTCTTCTTACAATCACGAACTAATTCCGTCAAGCAACGAGAATGCACCATTTACCCCCCCCCCCCTCTACTGCTCACCGAAGGTCCAACAGTATGAGGGGAGCATACTTGGGCTAAACCTCATGGTTGAGGTTTACCAGTCGACTGGAAATAATGACCATTCGACTGTCCGAGTGTTTGATACTCAGAAGACTATGTTGACTCGAGAAGTCAACTAGGGTTATGACCCAGTCAACTAGTCGAGTAGTCGACAGAGGCTCGACTGCTTTTGTGGCTCTAATAGTCGACTACTAGAGTTTGATAATCGACTGGCCACTAGCAGTCGATTGCTTGGGTTGAGCAGTTGACCAGAGTTAAATGGCCAATGCACAGAATGTTGGCCAGTTGGCTGTTGGCCTATAGCAGTCGACTGATGCATATAACAGTTGACTGCTAGGTCAAGGTAGTCGACTGATTCACTTAATCTGACTTTGATTAAGTTGTTGTGAGACAATGGTATAGTGTCCAGTTGACTGGTAGGTAAGAGAAGTCAACTGGAAGGCAGAAAATTAGCCCAAGTTGAGTTATAAAAGGAGCTCGATGGGAAGACTGAAGGTTGCCAGTGTTGGTGCAATCGACCCAGGTCGCGATTGACCATACTCAAGTGGACTTGAGTAGGGTTTTGATGTTTGAAAATGGAATTTTCAATGTGTTATCAATATGGTTTGACTATATATTGACCATATGACTAGTGGATGATTAAGATATCCAAAGTCATATGGATGAGATTATTTGGGGGAGATTATTAGAGCAATCAACCTCAGAATTCCAAGATTGGATTCTTGGTTTTGGAAAAGTTCAAGTATGGATACTTGACATGAAAAGTCCAAGCATGAGTCTTGACAAGTGAAAGTTTAAGCATGGGTCTTGGCATTTTCTGCAAGCACCAATGGGTCTTGGCATTTTGTAAAGTCTAAGTATGGATACTTGGCATGGGAAAAGTCCAAGCATGGGTCTTGGTATGGAAAGTCCAAGCATGGGTCTTGGCAATTGAGAAGTCCATAGGAGAAGTCTTGGCAGCGTAAGTCCAAGTGTGTAGTCTTGGCGATGTAATGTCTGAGTGAACTTTGGCAAAGTAGACCAGGTTAGCATGACAATAGCTGATGGAAGCACCTGAAGGCTAGCGTATGGATGAACGAGTCATGGAGGACTTGGAGGGATCCTATAGGCATGAGGTTGTTGGAGGTGGCTAGAAGGCTTAGGCCTAGGGTAAGGGTGGTCTATCAAGTATGAGGGGACCATACTTGGGTACTTGGGTTAAACCTAATGTTTGAGGTTTACCAGTCAACTGATTGGCTTTAGCCAGTCGACTGATCGAGTGTGTAAGCACTCGGAGCCTAGTTAACTTGGAGCAGTCGACTGAGATTATGACCAATCGACTAGTTGAGTAGTCGACTAAGGCTCAACTGTCGACTAAGTGCTCTGGCAGTCAATTGGAGGTTATTCCAGTCGACTGGTCCACGACAGTCGATTGCCAATAATGGGTAGTCGACTGGTGGTTGTGGACATGGGCACAGAATGGCTCGTAGTCTACTGGCCAGTCGACTACTAGCTTAGCAGTCGACTATAGTGTATTCGTTGGACAGACTCCAATGTGGATTAGACTGTTGTGAGACAATGAAACTGTCCGTAGTCGACTGGCTATTTTGGCAGTCGACTTCCTTGCGTGAAATCAACCCGATGTAGGTTATAAAAGGAGCAGCTTGGGGAGGATTTTACAAGCGATTTTTGGGGCAATTTTGAAGGGTAAGTGCTATTGCATTCTAGACCTTCAAGAGTAATCCAAAGCAATCAACAAGCAAGCAATTAAGAGTTCTTTTTATAAAGTTTTCTTTACTTGTATTTCATTCTTGTATTGTGTTGGTTGTATTTCTTATTTGTGTAAGAACTTGTACGAGGTTTCTCCACCTCCGATGTCATACTTGTTGGATCCTTTTATTGGTACAATCGGCCCAGGTCATGATTGACCAGACTCGAGTTTGACTCGAGCGATATTTTGATGTTCGATAAAATGTATGACAATGTGATTTTCATGGAAAGTCTAAGTCTTGAGTACTTGACATGAGAAGTCCAAGCATGGGTCTTGGCAAGGGAAAGTCCAAGTCTTGTGTACTTGGCATGGAAAGTCCAACATGGGTTGGCAAGGAAAGTCCAAGCTTGAGTCATGGCAATTGGAAAGTCCAAGGGGTTTGATATTGGCAGCGTAAAGTCCAAGGGTGGAGTCTTGGCAGCTTAAGTCCAATGGTTTGGCGGCGTAAAGTCCAAGCGGTGTCTTGGCAGCGTAAGCCCAAATCTACCTTGGCGGTGTAGACCACATTAGCATGACAATAGCCAATGGAAGCACCTGAAGGCTAGCGTATGGATGAACAAGTCATGGATGACTTGGAGGGATCCGATAGGTGTGAGGCTGATAGAGGTCGATAGAAGGCTTAGGTCTAAGCTAAGGGTGGTCTAGCAAGTATGAGGGCATCATACTTAGAGTTAAACCTCATGTTTGAGGTCTGTAAGTTGACTAGGGTTATCTAACAGTTGACTGGTTAAGTGTTTTTGCACTTGGCAGCCGAGTCGATGTCTATTAGTCGACTGGGACTATGAACAGTCAACTAATTGTAGTCGACTGGCATTCAACTACAGGAAATGGCCTGGCAACCGACTGCCATCATTGGGTAGTTGACTGATGGTAATATCAGTCGACTGATATGGATATCAGTCGACTGATGGTCAATATCTCGGAAGTAGAAAGTTTCAGAGTCGATTGTTAGGGTTTGACAGTCGAGTGGAGGGATGATCAGTCGACTGATGTGTATGTTTAGTCGAATGATGGTCTATCCGTTGGAACTTATCCGACGTGGATCGAGTCATTGCGAGACAATGGCTACTGGAGCAGTCGACTGATGGTCTCGATCAGTCGACTGTGAGGCAAAAATTAGCCCGCGTTGTAGGTTTAAAAGGAGCACGAAGGGAGGATTTTTTGCAACGGTTACTAGAGTGATTTGGGGCAATTTGCTGGTGCAATTTAGGGTCTCCAAGTGCAGCTCAATCAACCAAACAAGTAAGCATCCAAAAGCGCATTTGTAAAGTTTTCTTTACGTATTTTTGTGTATTGTATTTGTATTTGCTTGTTTGTACTTTTGTTTATTGTTGTAAACTCTTGTACGAGGTTTCTCCTCCTCTAACTTATTGTCGAGAAGGAGTATTTGTGATTATAGTGGTGTTTGGCATCGCTAGATCTCATTTGAGATCAATCCGTGGAGTAGGAACTTTGAGGTTCCGAACCACGTTATATCTTGTGTACTTGTGCTAGTGTTGTAAATTGGTTTGTGTCTTTATTATTTCCACTGCGTATACTAAGATCTTGTAGCAAGCACGCAAACGAATTCCATCAATGTCGAATCGCTATTCACCCCCCCCCCCTCTAGCGGGCGCATAGGTCCTAACACCTTTGGAATGGCTAGGGGGAGTGAATAGCCCTTCTTCATTTTCTACAGGAGTTGTTAGCGAAATCAATAGAAAAACACAAATTTAAATGTGAAAAAAAAGAAAGCAAGCTAACACGAGTATGTAATGTGGTTTGGAGATGACGCTTCTACGCCACGACAATCTGTAAGGTGGATCACTCCTCACAAGTTTTCACTAGAATCTCCTTTTGATGAGAGCACCAAGGTGGAGAAGCCTTTTCTTACAATGAACACTCTTCCTTTTACAAGATGATGAAGAATAAGCTTGAAGGAAGAGTTGGAGAGCTTAAGAACGTGGAAGAAGGCTTGGGAGCTTAGAGAATGAGAATTTTGTGTGTTAGCATTATTCTCCTCGAGTTTCCAAGCCTTCTCTTGTATCATCTTTCGGGCATCAACTCATTTTTTCACATTGAGGGTTTCACCAGTCAACTGCTGCATACTGGTAGTCGATTGGTGTCACTGTTGAATGCATCCAATGGCTTTTGACGTAGCCTGATCATGGCCGTCACCACACAATGGTTGCCTGATCAGTCGATTGCTCTTATACCAGTCGACTGGTATCATCCTAGTCGCTTGAGCAATCGGCTATCAACCAATTTGTGCCCCGACAGTCGATTGTCCAAAATATCAGTCGACTGCCAGACCTTGACTTGGCTTCTAGACCTGAGTTCAAGTCTCCCAAGGGCGAGCACCTATTGTGTTTGTCGAGCTATATAGATCAGTTGACTGTCAGACTTATGTTCGGCAGTTGTATCTGTAGTCGACTACTTGACCAATTGACTAGGGAATAACCCCAGTCGACTGCTCAAGTCTTCTGGACCCTCGAGTGCTGAACACTTGAGACCAGTTGACTTGTATAATATGCCAGTCGATTGGCACCCTTAAGTATTGTTGGAGATTTGACGCCGCTAGAGGGGGGGTGAATAGCGTTTGACCGTTCGTAGATGGAATTCGTTCGCGATCGTCTCTACAAAACTCGTTATGCGCAGCGGAATAGAAATAATAAAAGCAATAACGAAAAGATACAATCACGAACACAAGGATATAACGTCGTTCGGAACCGCACGGTTCTTACTCCACGGATCGGGCTCAAACGAGCCCTAGTGATGCCAATCACACACCACTAAGCAATAAACTCCTTCTCGACAACAAGTCGGAGGTGGAGAAACCTCGTACAATGGATTACAACAAGTAATACACAAAAATACAAGCAAAATACAAGTAAATGTAAAGAACACTTTACAAACTAGGGGTTGAGCGCTTTGCTTGTTGGTTGCTTGGATGAGGTTGAAGGGCCCTGAAATGCACCTGCAAATCGCCTTCAAATCGCCTCAAGTAAGCTCCCAAAGAACTGATTATTGAGCCTTCCACGAACAACTGCTTTTATCCTTCATCGGGCTGGATTTCCGCCTAGCAGTCGACTGCCATAAGTCCCCAGTCGACTGCCATCACTGTAGCTGTGAGACAACGGCTCAATCCATGTTGGACAAGTTCCAACAGGACTCTTAGCGATCGCGCCACAACATTTGCGATCGATCGCTAACACATGTAGTCGGCCCGGCGATCGGCTTCTGGCGTTTTGCGCTCGACAGAACTAGCGATCGCCGCCAACCCTTACCCGATCGGCCCGCCGCCATAGACATCGATTATTTGCTCCAATGAGCGATCGACCGCCAGCAGCGATTCGGCTCTTAAACGGCAGTCGAACTCAAGTCGACTAACAGCAGTCAAACCGGCCATAATGTCAGTCGACTGCCAACCTCAAAGATGAGGTTTTAACCCAAGTATGGTGCCCCCATACTTGCTAGACCACCCTTAGCCTAGACCTAAGCCTTCTAGCCACCTCCATCAGCCTCACGCCTCTCGAATCCCTCCAAGTCATCCATGACTTGTTCATCCATCGCGCTAGCCTCCAGGTGCTTCCCTCGGCTATGTCATGCTAACGGTGTCTACACCGCCAAGGCACATTGGACTTACGCCGCCAAGACTCCGCTTGGACTTTACGCTGCCAATATCAATCCCCTTGGACTTCCCAAATGCCAAGACTCAAGCTTGGACTTTCCCTTGCCAACCCATGTTGGACTTTCCATGCCAAGACCCATGCTTGGACTTTCCATTTGATAAGACCCATGCTTGGACTTCTCATTTGCCAAGACCCATGCTTGGACTTCTCATGCCAAGTACTCAAGACTTGGACTTCTCATGCCAAGTACTCATGACTTGGACTTTCCATGCGCCAAGTGTCCCACTTGGACTTTTCATGCCAAGTGTTGGTGCAGTGGGCACCAAAGTCGAACCGGTATTTTGATTATGGCAAAAGGCTCAATAGTTAAGGGTATATTTGTTATCTTACGAGCTCAATTAAGTGTGCAGAAATGCTAAAGTTGAGCGGAAGGTCTGCGACACCCGGTGGGAACCGAGGTGGTCGGGCAACGCCAGAGGGACTTCGGAGGAAGCCGAGGTACTCGGGTGAAGACCGGAAGCGAGGCTACAAGGTAAGCTCGTGTGAAAGCGAAGCAAGGTCGTTAAGCGTAGATCCGACCCAATACCTCCAATGGAAGGTCTAGGTCGAGATCAGATGGTTAGAACCATCGTACTTTATATTTTAAGCCCAAAACCCTTTGACTCTGATCAAAAGCTAGTCAAGTTCCAAGTTCTCGAGAAGAGCTCGAATTTCAAGGGGGTGAATTTGGACTTGACTCGTGTTTTGGTACAAAGGGTGATGTGGCATCAAGGTGGACATCCAAACCATCACCAAGCTTCCTTGTGGTGGACGCCCAAAATAAGGTGAGTTGGCACAAGATGGTTGGCTCCCATGATGTGGCACAAGTTGAATGGCTCCATCAAGTTGGCGCCCAAGGAGGTTGGAGGTGGCACAAGGTGGTTGGATGAAACACCTCATCCTTGAGTTGGCGCACAAGAAGGTTGGAGGTGGCACAAGGTGGTTGGATGAAACACCTCATCCTTGAGTTGGCGCACAAGGAGGTTGGAGGTGGCACAAGGTGGTTGGATGAAACACCTCATCCTTGAGTTGGCGCAAAGGATGTGGATGAACAAGTCTTGGGGGATAAGAACCTCACCTTGGACACTACCTATGTCTAAATTCATAGATCAATATTCATAAATAGACATGTTCAAGCCAAGCAAATAACAAGAATTCAAGAGCTCTCAACACGCCGTCGTAACGCCGCTACTACTACTCACATTTGCTACGACGAAGTGCCGCCGACAACGAAAGCTACATCTTCTACTTATAAGAGTTGTCGGTATATTTATTTAAGTTCTACTTTAAATTGTCTTTGTGTTTAATCGAATAAGGAAAGGGGAGTGTCCTTTGCCTTGATTTCTTTTGTAATCGCTTCTACCTCCAACGAGGAGGAGTGGTTTTAGTGAATTGCCCTCCGTGACGTGATCAAGGATCACTAGGGCCGTGGATTAGCAATCGAAAGATTGTGAACCACGTAAAAATATCTTGTCTACTTTATATTTCCGCTGTGCACTCTCTACTTGCTTTTTACTTATTGCAAAAGTTTTTAACGACACCGTATCGCTATTCACCCCCCCCTCTAGCGACACTTTCGATCCAACAATTGGTATCAGAGTCGGGGGCGCTAAGATTCGGTGAAACCACCAATCTAGCTTTGTTTTTCTTTTTTTTACAGATTTTTTATTTATTTATTTCTGTTTTCGTATAATTATTTCACTTGCTTATCTTCTCCTACATATAGAATTGCATTAGAGGCTTTAGGATCCGGATAAGGTTGTCCTTCGGGTTAGATCCCGAGTAAGGTTGTCCTCCGGAACTTCAACGACATTCGCATTTGATTGTTTATTTCTTTTTGCAAGTTACATTTTATATATCTTTTTACTTCCTCAAGATTACTAATCCAAGACGAAAGTCTTGGAATATTCTTTCGTGTGTTTTGCAAGATTCTTTTCGTTTCTTCTTCTTGTTTTAAATGGCCCATCTCGAAGGGTTTAGCACGCTCCCGCTTTACAACGGTAATGACTTTCGTTATTGGAAGGGTCGGATGGAATGCTTTCTTAAAACCCAAATCGAGATGTGGATCGTAATCAAACCGGTTTCACACTTCCTATTAATGAAGATGGTGAATCTTTGGGTTACGATCAATGGTCAAATTCCATGAAAAACAAGTAGAAGCCGATGCCAAGGCAACTCAAATCTTGCAATGTGGGTTGTCCAAGGAAGAGCTCAACTCGCGTCGGCCCTTCATTAGTGCAAAGGACTTATGGACCAAGCTAGTGGAACTACACGAAGGCACCGACGACACGAAGGTATGTAAAAGAGATTTACTTTTAAATAAATTGTATAACTTGAAAATGCAGGAAAACGAGACCGCAACTCAACTACATGCTCGTATCAAGACATCTCAACCAACTCCATGCCATCGGACAAAGGTCGAGAATCGCGACCTTATCGTATTCTCTTAACTCGTTTCCTAGGACCACCTTGTGGAATCCATGGTCGATGCCTACAAGGTCTCCAAGGACCTTTCTAAAATTAGGTTAGACAATTGTTTTCGAACTTGAATTACATGAGCAAACTAACGTGGTCCAGGCCGAGAAGAGTATTGCGTTAGTTGCAGGTTCCAAGAAGAAGAAGCCCGCAAGCAAGCCACCCCCGAAGGAAGAAGACGAGTCCGAATCGGAAGTAGACTCCGAAATAGAATCCGAACTAGTCAATCTAGTTCTAAGATGATCAAGAGACGAAACGACCAACAACTCAAGGTAAGCCTAAACCTAATTCAAATACTTCTAATTTTAGATGCTATGAGTGCAACGAGTTCGGTCACATCAAGTCCGAGTGCCCAAAGCTAAAGAATAACGCATCAAAGACCAAGAAAGCGCTAAACGCTACTTGGGAGGAGTTGTCGGAGGAAGAAGATGATATCCAAGCTCTAATGGCCAAGCCGACCGAGCACGACTCAAACAAGAAGAGTCCGAGTCCGAATCCGATGATGAGCTTCCATTCAAGACAAGCCACGGATCCGTATCCGGTTCAAAAGAATCATTAAGGGTAAGTCGGTCGTTACTTAATACTTTGTATGGTGCAATTAAATTTTTAAATAAGAAACTAGCTAAGTCCGAGTCCAAGGTCGAGACCCTAATTGAGGAGGTTAACCTTCTCAAACATGAGGTCTCCTAACCTCTTCGACTACTCGTATTCAAGAGGAGGACTCAACTCGTTGAAAAGCTTGAAGTTGAGAACTCGCTTTTGAAAACACAAGTCGAAGACCTTAGGAACACGTTGGAAAGGTTCAC
Organism: Wurfbainia villosa; assembly: GCA_025175895.1. Classification (NCBI taxonomy): domain Eukaryota; kingdom Viridiplantae; phylum Streptophyta; class Magnoliopsida; order Zingiberales; family Zingiberaceae; genus Wurfbainia; species Wurfbainia villosa. The sequence goes on along the minus strand of CM045989.1, from coordinate 118,795,736 downwards.
TTTGGGATCCAAGGGACTTGACCTCTTACTTGGATCACAAAGGGCCGTGTACAACAAGGCGGACTCGGTTTAACTCAAATACAACCAATAAGTCATATATGTCTATAGTAAACCAACATAAGAAAAATGTCCAAACATGGGTCCCTAAGACCACTTTGATTTCAACTTTAGGATCTAACATGTATTGGGTTCCCAAGGACCAAATTCACTATGTGAATAGACCCACTGATTCAATGGTCCAGGGGAGCCAATACAAAATGTATTTTTGTTAAGTCTTAGAAATTGCATGCTTAGTTTTTCCTTTATTTTTAGAATGGTTAGATAGGACTCATAACCAACTAAAATCTGCGAAAAGATTGAGCCTCGGGAGCCTCTTTTCAAAAATAAACCAACTAAAATCCTACGATTTAAAAGATTGAGCCTCGGGAGCCTCTTTTCAAAAATAACTAGTTAGACCAAGACGTAGTCTCAAGTAAGTCGAGTTATCAATTTCTTGAAATTAGCTTTGTCTAAGGAAGTGGTCGTTGTTCCGATCAAAGAAGGCCTCTGTGCCTCGCCACGACCTGGAAACTAATCTCTTGAAAAGATTACTTGATGAGCTTAGACTAAATCCGAATCTAACCTAATGTTGGTTAATTTAAATTCATTAAAATTAATCAAGTAAAATTGAAAGTCATCTCACAATAACACATAGGAATAACATGTTTTGATCATGTAGATATTGGTGAGATGATTTAGGTTTAAAAACTTACAAACAACCCTTTAGTAATTCCAATATCCGATCCAACTACCTTATGTGTAGGATCCTTATGGTAAAGAGGCACCAAAAGACCTCGTACGAGATTTATCACGATAAAATACCGAACATCAAGTACTTTAGGGTATTTGGATGCAAGGTACATATCTTAAACACTAAGGATTACCTAGGGAAATTCAAATCCAAAACCTCCATCGAACCTTTCTAGGATACTCAACCACCGAGAGCTTATAGGGTATACACTCACGACTCTATTAGAGTCGAAGAAACAATTAATATAGTTTTCGACGAAGGACACGAACCCGTTCAATCCTTAACAAGACCAACTAGCAAATCAACTTATAGCGAACCCGACTCTGATCTTGAACTTGAATCTCGTCCTAACCCAAGTCATCCTATCGACCAAGTGATAGATGACTCTAACCCAAGCCAAACTAGAACTCACCCAAGTCATCCTATCGACCAAGTGATAGATGACCCTAACCCGAGTCACACTAAGACTCAAACAAATCATCCTATCAATCAAGTTATAGGTGATCCAAATTTAGGGGTTCGAACTAGAGCTTCATATCGAAACCTTAGTCAAATCTCGTTAATTTCCAAAATCGAACCCAAAACTATTGAACAAGCACTTCTTGATCCCGACTGGATTATTGCTATGCAAGAAGAGCTAGCTCAATTCACTAGAAATGAAGTCTGGGAATTAGTACCACCACCTAAAGAAAAATCAATTATTGGAACAAGGTGGGTATTTCGAAATAAACTTGATGATAAAGGTGAAGTAGTTAGAAATAAAGCTAGGTTAGTCGCAAAAGGGTTTAGTCAAGTCGAAGGTTTAGATTACGATGAGACCTACGCCTGTAGAGACTAGAGTCCATCCGAATGTTGTTAGCATATGCCGCACATCGAGGTTTTAAATTGTTTTCAATGGATGTCAAGTCAGCATTTTTGAATGGATACATTAAGGAAGAAGTTTACGCTACCAACCTCCTGGATTCAAAATCTAGATAAACCTCGACCATGTCCTTAGACTTAAGAAAGCCCTATATGGACTCAAACAAGCCCCAAGAGCTTGTACGAAAGGCTTTCGATCTATCTTAAGTCCAAAGGATTCAACCAAGGTTTAGTCGACCCAACCTTATTCGTTAAAACCGTAGGAAAAGAAATCTTTATAGCCCAAATCTATGTAGATGATATAATTTTTGGAACTACCAACTCAATCCTGCTAAACTAATTCATCTCACTTATGGAAAGTGAATTTGAAATGAATTTAGTGAGAGTTAAGTTTCTTCTTAGGTTTACAAATTAAACAAACTAAAGATGGAATATATTTACATCAACAAAATATACTAAGGACTTAATAAATCGATTTGGAATGCAAGATGCTAAAATAATCAATACACCTATGGCAACTAATGTTAATATAAACGAAGATGTAGAAGGAAAACCCGCTGACCTAAAATACTATAGAGCGCTAATAGGAAGTCTCCTATACTTAACCGCGAGCCAAATTCGACATTTTATTCGCGGTAAGTATGTGCGCAAGGTTACAAACCTGCGCTAAGGAGTCTCACCTAACCCTAGTCAAGCGTATCCTTAGATATCTAAAGGGCACGCTAAACGAGGTATTTGGTACCCTAGATCTACCGAAGTTTAATCTAATCGGCTACTCCGACCACCGACTATGCGGTAGTAAACTCGATAGAAAGAGCACGAGTGGTTGTTGTCAAATCCTCGGCCCGAGTCTAGTAAGTTGGTGCAGAGGAAGCAAAGATTAGCTGCCTTTATCTACCACCGGCCGAATACGCTATGATGGGTGAGTGTGTCTCACTCCCGTGGATGAAGCACACTCTCCAAGACTTTAGCTTAATCTTTAACAACATTAAAACCTACATAGATAACATTAGTTCAATTAACTTAACTAAAAATCCAATATGTCATTCTAGGACAAAACATATAGAAGTTAAACACCACTTCATTAGGGAACATGTAACTAATGGAACTATACAACTAGAGTATGTTGAGTCCAAATCAAACCTAGCGGACATCTTCACCAAACCACTACCCGGTTTAATTTAGTTTATTAAGACGAAAGTTAGGTATGTGCGTAATAGAGTAGGATTTAAATTTTTCTATATATGTACTCTACTTTTGCTTCTTTTATGAAATTAGCCTAAGTCTTACCTTAGAAATCATATACCCTATAGATTTAAGGAGCCAACACATCTCACAACACATAGGACTAATGTGTTTGTGTACTTATAGCCACGTGAGCGTGAGATGTTAGGACCTTACTCACAGTTCGCGTAGATTGATTGCATCGACATGAACCATGGAGTATAATTATTTAAAATTAATCAACTCCTTCAAGACTTATTGATCATTCTATATCAATCAAGTCCAACCGGAGTTGTACATTTTAGATGAACATATTTTCAAGCTTATTATTATTTTAAAAAATATATATATATTTATATTGGGAACTTGCTTGGACTTACAAACCCTAAAATATATTTACAAACTTTTTGAGTTAAGGCAAAAGGGGGAGAAAGTCACAAAAGTAAGGAAGAAAGTAAACAAAATTATTACCTTTTATATTAAGTAATTCCGTTTACTTAAGCAACTATTAAGGGGGAGTAAAAATTATTTTTCAAGAACTCACCTTCGGTCAAGGGGGAGGTTACCTCAAAGGGGAGAACTTGAAACAATAATATTTCTCACTCATGCTTAATCTTTATGCTAGCTCATTCATACTTAATCATTATGCTAGCTCATTCATATTTAATCATTATGCTAGCTCATTCATTTTTAATCTTTATGCTAGCTCATTCATGCTTAATCATTATGCTAGCTCATTCATATTTAATCTTTATGCTAGTTCATTCATGCTTAATCATTATGCTAGCTTACTGTTATGCTTAATTTTTCCTTAACTTTTGTGTCGGTTTGGCATGAATCAAAAAGGGGGAGATTGTTGGTGCAGTGGGCACCAAAGTCGAACCGGTATTTTGATTATGGCAAAAGGCTCAATAGTTAAGGGTATATTTGTTATCTTACGAGCTCAATTAAGTGTGTAGAAATGCTAAAGTTGAGCGGAAGGTCTGCGACACCCGGTGGGAACCGAGGTGGTCGGGCAACGCCAGAGGGACTTCGGAGGAAGCCGAGGTACTCGGGTGAAGACCGGAAGCGAGGCTACAAGGTAAGCTCGTGTGAAAGCGAAGCAAGGTCGTTAAGCGTAGATCCGACCCAATACCTCCAATGGAAGGTCTAGGTCGAGATCAGATGGTTAGAACCATCGTACTTTATATTTTAAGCTAACTTGTACTGCAGTCCAAAACCCTTTGACTACAGTCAACTGCTAGTCAAGTTCCAGCCTCGAGAAGAGATCGAATTTCAAGGGGGTGAATTTGGACTTGACTCGTGTTTTGGTACAAAGGGTGATGTGGCATCAAGGTGGACATCCAAACCATCACCAAGCTTCCTTGTGGTGGACGCCCAAAATAAGGTGAGTTGGCACAAGATGGTTGGCTCCCATGATGTGGCACAAGTTGAATGGCTCCATCAAGTTGGCGCCCAAGGAGGTTGGAGGTGGCACAAGGTGGTTGGATGAAACACCTCATCCTTGAGTTGGCGCACAAGAAGGTTGGAGGTGGCACAAGGTGGTTGGATGAAACACCTCATCCTTGAGTTGGCGCACAAGGAGGTTGGAGGTGGCACAAGGTGGTTGGATGAAACACCTCATCCTTGAGTTGGCGCAAAGGATGTGGATGAACAAGTCTTGGGGGATAAGAACCTCACCTTGGACACTACCTATGTCTAAATTCATAGATCAATATCCATAAATAGACATGTTCAAGCCAAGCAAATAACTAGAATTCAAGAGCTCTCAACACGCCGTCGTAACGCCGCTACTACTACTCACATTTGCTACGACGAAGTGCCGCCGACAACGAAAGCTACATCTTCTACTTATAAGAGTTGTCGGTATATTTATTTAAGTTCTACTTCTTTAAATTGTCTTTGTGCTTTAATCGTAACAAGGAAAGGGGGAGTGTCCCTTTGCCTTGATTTCTTTTTGTAATCGTTGCTCCTACCTCCAACGAGGAGGAGTGGTTTTAGTGAATTGCCCTCCGTACGTGATCAAGGATCACTAGGGCCGTGGATTAGCAATCGAAAGATTGTGAACCACGTAAAAATATCTTGTCTACTTTATATTTCCGCTGTGCACTCTCTACTTGCTTTTTACTTATTGCAAAAGTTTTTTAACGACATCGTATCGCTATTCACCCCCCCTCTAGCGACACTTTCGATCCAACACCAAGTACTCATGACTTGGACTTTACCAAATGCCAAGTGTCCCACTTGGACTTTCCATGCCAAGTACCCATGACTTGGACTTTACCTTGCCAAGACCCATGCTTGGACTTTCCCATAATCACATGGTCAACCCCAGTCAACCATCAAGGTCTTCCTCGAGTCAAACTCGAGTTCGATTAAACATGACCCGGGTCGATTGCTCCAACAATCTCCCCAACATATTAACCGACATTAATGTCAAACATCAATGCCAAACCACTTTGTCAAACATCAAAACATCACTCGAGTCTGGTCAATCGTGACCTGGGCCGATTGCACCAACAATCTCCCCCTTTTGATGTTTGACAAAAAAACAAACAAATCATCTAACTCAAATCCCTTACCAATTATCCCAAATTGGTAAACACTCTCCAAATGTTCTCCCCCAAACATTCTCCCCCTTTTTGACTAACATCAAAAAGGTTTTCTCTCCAAGGAGGTCAATGTCTCATGTCCCAATGAGATCTTATAATCTCCCCCTTGAACCAAAAATAAATACCTAGGATGCCTACCATCTTCCTAGTGATAATTCACATATCACTCAAGAGAGACAATTCTATATTCTCTCCCAATTTCCAAATTGGGTATCAAAAATCCATCAATTTTCCCAATTGATGATACTCTCCCAATAACTTCTCCTCTTCAAGGAGAAAAACACATCCATCATCCCAAGATGGATACCTCCCCCTAAAAGCTTGCTCCCCCTTGATCATTGCACCAACAATGTCCTTGGGAAGCCCCTAAGCCAATAGGAACTCTAAAACATCAAAATTAAGGTTCTAAGTTCAACATAGAACTTTCACTCACCCTAAATTTGATACTTTGACCTAACACAACTCCTAATCTATATCCAATGGATTTTCACCCTTTATAATGTTTCCCAAAGCATATCCTAGGGTTAGAAGTGGTTAGGGACCTTTACCATGGCTGAAAATGGGCTAAACAAACCTTGTTAATCCAAAATCAGACTTGACAGTCGACTCCTGATAGTAATCAGTCGACTGCCACATCATCGATCGCCACGCAGGCTGATCGATAATCAAAAATCTCAATTTTCAGCTATCAGAAATGAATTTTGAAAATTCATAAATAATTATACGTAATTCGAAAAATCATGAAAATTTATACGTATAATACTTATGACACACACAATGGGTGAAAAATATTTGAAAATTATTTTACCCATAAAATAGTGAGTTTGATACAAAACTCAAAACCATTGAAATTTTTAATGTTTTGGCCCTATTTTGTATCAACTCTATCAATGGTGATTGCTATCAAAAGATAGACTTCACCAAGATTTTTCAAAATAATTTTAAAATATTTTCAAAACCTTATTTTGGATCATATTCCTTGGGCTCTATGTACATGACTTGTACACAAGCTTTCCTAATGATCCACAAATGAAACAAGATGAGTTTTAGTTCATCTAGATGCAAAAACTATGCACCTTGAACTCAACTCATATCCTAGCATCTCACATGTATCTAAGGTGTATAAATACACATACATGTCAATTGGATGTGAGATGTGGGTTTTGTTCATCCTAATCTAGGGTTTCATGCATTCTCTAAGGCAACCCTACTTGATTCCCTTATAAATGGGACTTCAAGTCATGCCATAGTCCTTAATTCAATTTCAACCAAATTGTCTTAAATGCATGAATGATTATGGCATTAGAAATGTTATAAATAAGCATATGCTCATAATCATGATGTCATGACATAAGATGAAATCTAAAAACACATGACATTTGAAACCTTAATCCTAAACATGAACATGACATATAAAATCATAGAACTAGGCATGATGTCATGACATGGCATTTGGCAATCAAAGCATGGCATATAAAATATATAGGTATAGTAATACCTAAATTTTAATATTAATTGCCATTTGATATAGTTAGATATATTTTTCCATATTATCATTAATCTCCCTAGTGTGCCAAAAACCCAAAATGACACACTAACACTCTAAACCTAAATTGTACCAATTTAATTGATTTTTCTTAAATTCAAAAATGCATTGGCACATCCTAAAATCTTTTAGGATATTGATTCAAATCTATTTCCAAGGTAACCATAATCTTGAAAACATCCTAAAGTGCCACCTTTACCATGATTGAGTTAACTACCCATCCAATCAAGGTTGGCACACCCTAAACTCATCTAGCGTGAATCAATCATGCTCTTAGGAACCCAAAACCGATTTGAGCTCCTAGGATTAATTAGGTATTCCTTAGGGATAACCTCCCTAGATACCTTCCTAATGACCCTCCTAGGCTTGTTAGCCTTGGTCATTTGGGTCTTACCTAGGTTGACTCTAGAGGTAACTCCCCTTGCAACCTTCTTAGTGGCCACCCTAGGTTTCCTTGAAACCCTAGCCACTAGGCACACCCTTTGGTCAATTCTAGGGATGACTTCCCTATTGACCTTGGTCTTCCTAGACCTAGTTAGTGTTCCATAGTCAAATGGAACACTATGATAAGCCACTTTAGGCTTAGGTTTGTGACCCAAACCTTGCTTGCCCTTGGTTGACTTTTGACTCTTAGGTCGTAGGTGTTGACTTTGACTTTTGGACCCTTGATTTTGACCACTAGACCCTTTAAATTGATTTTGTATCTTATTTAGGGTCTTTTCAAGTTTTTCAAGCCTTGACCTCAAGACTTGATTTTCCTTTTCTAATTGCCCAATTTTAAAATTTTGATTTAAATCTTGGGCATTGGACTTCCTAGGCATATGCCTAGTCCATTTAGGGTTTAGACCTAGGTGCTCTTGCACCTTTCTAATTGTCTCCCTAGGTAAAATTGATCTTGAGTTATTTAACCTAGGTTTGTCCTTAAATAAGTTGTTTTTAGGGACATTAGTCCCAAATTTCTCTCTATTTCCTACATAGACTCTCTTAGCTCCTAAGCAAAAATATTTATTTCTATTAGCATGCTTTTCATAAATTGCAAGAGAATTAACGTTCCTAGCATGCTTTTTAGCATTTAAATTAGAAGATGCATTACTAAAATGTACCTTAGGGTTAGCCTTAGCTCCCCCTACTTGTGATGCTTCTTCTTGGGTCTTTTTTCTCCCCCTAGGACATTGACTCCGATAATGCCCCTTTGAATTGCACTTGAAGCATATGATGTGCTCCTTGCCTTTAGGTGTTGGGGAACCGACATCCTTGACTTTTGGTGCTGGTGGAGCTTTCCTAATCTTCTTTGGGCACTTGCTCTTGTAGTGCTCGACTTCCCTACACTCAAAACATATGATATGATTTTTATTACAAATTGACATGTTTGAGTTACCTATGGTGGTGGAAGGTGTTGGAATTGAAACTTCTTCATCTTGACCGGATGTGGAAGCTTCTTCTTGATGCTTCGGTGTTGAGGAAACTCTAATCTCCTCCTCAATCCTAGAAGTGGATGCTTCTTCCACTTCCTCCACCTCTTCCGATCCAGATGTTGATTCTCTATCAACCTCCGAATCCTCAAGCTCTTTGGATGAAGATGTACTTGCTTCTTTTTGAGCTTGAGAGGATGAGCACTCTTCTTCTTCTTCTTCTTGGACCAATGATGATTTTTCATGGAGCTTTGCCACTTGGCTCCACAACTCCTTAGCGTCCATATAGTCCCCTACCATACACACAATCTCATTAGCGACCAAATCAAGAATAAATTTTACTACCTTCATGTTTTTCTCGAAGGCTTGGAGTTGATCTTCACTCCACTTCTTCTTCTTGAGGAATCCTCCCTTTGGTCCTATTGGATAGCTAAAACCCTCCATCAAGATAGACCATTCTTCGAAGTCCCTCATCATTAGGAAGTCTTCAATTCTTGACTTCCATTGCTTAAACCCTTCTTGTCCATAGAAGGAGTAAGGGATTGGTGTGTTAATGTTCCATCCCAATTGTTCTTCCATCTTCACCCTCTAGCTTCTTTGTCCTAGCTCCCGGTGATTAGTCCGTAGAAGAGCCCCGGGCTCTGATACCACTTGTTGGAGATTTGATGCCGCTAGAGGGAGGGGTGAATAGCGTTTGACCATTCGTAGATGGAATTTGTTCGCGATCGTCTCTACAAAACTCGTTATGCGCAGCGGAATAGAAATAATAAAAGCAATAACGAAAAGATACAATCACGAACACAAGGATATAACATGGTTCGGAACCGCACGGTTCCTACTCCACGGATCGGGCTCAAACGAGCCCTAGTGATGCCAATCACACACCACTAAGCAATAAACTCCTTCTCGACAACAAGTCGGAGGTGGAGAAACCTCGTACAATGGATTACAACAAGTAATACACAAAAATACAAGCAAAATACAAGTAAATGTAAAGAACACTTTACAAACTAGGGTTTGAGCGCTTTGCTTGTTGGTTGCTTGGATGAGGTTGAAGGGCCCTGAAATGCACCTGCAAATCGCCTTCAAATCGCCTCAAGTAAGCTCCCAAAGAACTGATTATTGAGCCTTCCACGAACAGCTGCTTTTATCCTTCATCGGGCAGGATTTCCTCCTAGCAGTCGACTGCCATAAGTCCCGATCACAAGATCAGAGCTGTGAGACAACGGCTCAATCCACGTTGGACAAGTTCCAACGGGACTCTTAGCAATCGACTGCCAACATTGGCGATCGCGCTAACGCTCGTAGTCGCATCGCTACACGGCGTTCTGCTTTCGACAGAACTAGCGAATGATCGCCAACCCTTGGCGTCGATTGTCAGAGACATCGGGCTCGATCGTTTTGCTCAATGAGGCGATCGCCAGAGCAGTTCCAGCTCTTAAACGACAGTCGAACTCAAGTCAACTAACGACAGTCGAACCGGCCATAATGCCAGTCGACTGCCAACCTCAAAGATGAGGTTTTAACCCAAGTATGGTGCCCCCATACTTGCTAGACCACCCTTAGCCTAGACCTAAGCCTTCTAGCCACCTCCATCAGCCTCACGCCTCTCGGATCCCTCCAAGTCATCCATGACTTGTTCATCCATCGCGCTAGCCTCCAGGTGCTTCCCTCGGCTATGTCATGCTAACGGTGTCTACACCGCCAAGGCACATTGGACTTACGCCACCAAGACTCCGCTTGGACTTTATGTTGCCAATATCAATCCCCTTTGACTTCCCAAATGCCAAGACTCAAGCTTGGACTTTCCCTTGCCAACCCATGTTGAACTTTCCATGCCAAGACCCATGCTTGGACTTTCCATTTGCCAAGACCCATGCTTGAACTTCTCATTTGCCAAGACCCATGCTTGGACTTCTCATGCCAAGTACTCAAGACTTGGACTTCTCATGCCAAGTACTCATGACTTGGACTTTCCATGCGCCAAGTGTCCCACTTGGACTTTTCATGCCAAGTACCCATGACTTGGACTTTACCAAATACCAAGTGTCCCACTTGGACTTTCCATGCCAAGTACCCATGACTTGGACTTTACCTTGCCAAGACCCATGCTTGGACTTTCCCATAATCACATGGTCAACCCCAGTCAACCATCAAGGTCTTCCTCGAGTCAAACTCGAGTCCGGTTAAACATGACCCAGGTTGATTGCTCCAATAATCTCCCCAACATATTAACCGACATTAATGTCAAACATCAATGCCAAACCACTTTGTAAAATCCCTTTGTCAAACATCAAAACATCACTCGAGTCAAACTCGAGTCTGGTCAATCGTGACCTGGGCCGATTGCACCAACAAGTATGACTAATTTATACTTGAAAACATACTCTAAGCATAGACTTAACCTTCTAGCTTCTCCATCAGCCTTTCACCTCTAGGATTCCTCCGAGTCCACGACTCCTTCATCCTTACACTTGCCTTCAAAAGCTTCCCTCAGTTTCATCATTCTTTGGGTTTCTTCTTTGCCAAAGTCTGCTTGGACTTTATGCTACCAAGATTACATACTTGGTCTTACACTGTCAAGACCTTACCTTTGGACTTCCTTTACCAAGGTCAACTTAGACTTTACACCGGCAAGACTACATGCTTGAACTAATGCTGCTAAGAGCTTTCCCTTAACTTTTCTTGCTAAGATTTACACTTGAACTTCTTTTTACTAAGTCTTCACACTTGGATTTTTCTGTCACTTAAACATTTATGGTTAGATCACAATTATTGCCTAACTTCAAATGATTACCCAAACATCAAAATACATTAATGATTGGGGCATTCTTGCACCAACAATCTCACCCTTTTTGATGTTTGGCAATCATTTAAGTTAGGTCTTAAAATATGCAATAAAAACACAATATGAATCTAAATTCAATTATACCTTCTCCCCCTTTGACACACATCAAAAAGAGAATGACAAATATCAAATGAAGACATTGTTGAATAAGATTGTTTATGCCTTGAACTAAGGTATACAATGTACATAGAGCTCCATGTTAATCCAAGACATACTTTATCAGGTGTGAATAACATGTTAAGCAAAGCATGAAAGCATAAGTAATGATAATTCCTAACTTTCCACCAACAATCAACCATTTGCATATAGGTTTTTGGGATCAGAAAGATATCATAGGAAGGTTACCCCTAAACCAATGCATCGATTAGTCCTAATGTCCCTAATTGTCATGCTAATCATACCATAGGGTTAAGGCAACTCAAGTTAGGCTCTTAAATGATGAACTCAAGTTAATATGCCCAAAACAGTGCCATCAGTCGACTAAGGCAATTGCCAGTCAACTAAAAACCCCGCTAGTCATCTGCCATAAGGAGCAGTCGACTTGTTTTTGATAGTTCAAAATTAAGTGAATTGCAGACGAATTTAAAAAATATGTAAGTAATTCTAAGTATTTGTAAAATTCATGAAACTTTGTATACGCACTACTTATGTCAAGTACAATGGGCAAAAAATAGAGGGATAAAGAAATACCCATTATATTAAAGGATTGAAACAAAGTTCAAAACTATTAAAATCGTTAATGGTTTAGTTAACTTTGTATCAATATCATAAATAATGATTGCTATCAAATGATAGACTTCACCAAGGTTTTCAAAAATGATTGTAAAATTGTGTTCAACACTTAAGTTTAATCAAGGTCTATTGGTTCGTAAAAAAAATACATAGATATAATAAAATTTGCATGTCATTCTAAAATAAAACAATAACATTGTGTCAAGGACCAAGCCTTACAAATACCAAACACTCAAAAAAAAAAGCAAAAACACACAATGCAATGACTAACTAAGGACCCTCTGCATCATCATCCCCCTCCATCGTATGTGTATCGCCAGTAGCAACACCACCAACAACAGAGGAGGATGGGAAATACTACGATGGATGTCCTGGTGCGAAGGAGCGTAGAATTGGAAGCATCTCTTATTGTTGTCACTCCATCGTATCAAGATAGGAGAATACCTGAGTCTGAAACTCATGATGCTCTAGTCTAAGCTTCTCTAGATGTGTATCGATGGACTCCTCAAACTCCACAAAGCGTGATGCAAAGTCAGAGTCTGACATAGCATTGTCTTCTGTAGCTGCGGCAGGGCCGACTTTAGCTCCATCTCCTAGGTGCCACTTATTCTCCCAGGTCATGGAGCCACCGGCGGGCTTCAACCCCGCAAAGGAGAAGGTCCGAGAATTCATCTAATCATACTTTTTGGTCAAGGGCTTGATCACCCCTTTGGTGACGTCGATGCCGACGGAGTCAAGCCACTCCGTAATCACATGACAATAGGAACCTTGAGGATTGGCTAGAGGGGAGTGAATATCCTCTTTTGATTTCTATTAAATGTCAGCGGAAGCAAAAACAATAATGCAATTAAGAATGAAATTGAAAGACAACAAAAAACAATGCTAACAAAGATCTTTAACATGGTTCGGAGATGACACTCCTACTCCACAGTAATCCGTAAGGTGGATCAACCCTAGCAAGCCTTCACTAAAATCTCCTTTTGATGATCACACTAAGGTGGAGAAGCCTTCTTACAATTACACTCTTCTTCTTACAAGATGATGGAATTAAAATTGAGAAGAAGGGGTTAATATCACTAGAAAGCTTGGAGAAGGCTTGGTGAGCTTGAGAGAAAAGATTGGAATAAAAGCACTAGCCCTCTCAAGCTCCCCAAGGCCTCTTTTTATAGAAAAAGGCTAATTTTTCCGTTGAGCCTATCAGCAGTCGACTGCTGGCACTGTTGATCAAATCCAATAGCTTCTGATGAAACCTGATCGCGATCATCACTGCCCAACGGAACTCTGACCAGTCGACTAGTTATACCAGTAGTAGACTGATTGAGCCAGTAGTCGACTACTCCAAGGAATCAGTTAACTCAAAATTTTTCTGTACCAGTGTCTACCTACATCGGTGAACTACTGATCAAGTTGACAGTCGATTGTCCAAAGCTGGTAGTCGACTATTGGTGGCATAGAACTGCAGTCGAGCTTCAGTCGACTCCTACCAGTCAACTGGGTTATAACCCTAGTCAACTGGGTCATAACCCTAGTCGACTGTCCAAGTCATAAGGACCCTTGAGTGCCAAAAACTCGAAACCAATCAACTGGTCCATAACCCCAGTCGACTGGCATACTTCAAGTATGATCAAATCATACTTGAAACCAACACCCTAAACCTAGACTCAACCTTCTAGCTCTTCCTTTAGCCATGCGCCTCCAGGATCCCGCTGAGTCCATGACTCCCTTATCCTTGCGCTTGCCTTCAAAAGCTTCCCTCAGTTTCATCATGTTTCAGGTTTCTCCTTTGCCAATGTTCTCTTGGACATTACATTGCCAAGACTACATGCTCGGACTTACGCTTCCAAGACCTTGCCTTTGGACTTCCTTTGCTAAGGTCCGCTTGAATTTTACGCTGCCATGACTACATGCTTGGACTTATACTGCCAAGACCTTCCCTTGGACTTTCCTTGCCAAGATTCACACTTGGATTTCTCTTTACCAAGTCTTCACAATTGAATTTTCCTGTCACTTAACACATTCTTGATTAGATTAAAAATATTGCCTAACTATAAATAATTGTCCAAACACTAAAATACATAAATGCATGAGGCATTGTTGCACCAACAATCTCCCCCTTTTTAATGTTTGACAATCATTTAAGTTAGGTCTTGATATATGCAATAAATAAAAGCATCATATATCCCAAAATGAAATTCTAACTTAAATTCTCCTTTCTCCCCCTTTGACACACATAAAGAAAGAGAAAAGGATATAGAAAATAAGTTCATCAATGAGTAAAATTGGTTATGCCTTGAATTAAGGTATAAAATAGACATAAAGCTCCCCCTTAATCCAAGACATTCATTTATGATATATTGAGCAAAGAAAAAAAATCATAAATGAGAGTAAGTCCTAACTTTGAACCAACAATAAAAGTTATGCATAGTAGGTTATGGAAATAGATAAGTTTCATGATACAATCCCCTTAACCCTTGCATCAATTTAGTCCTATTTCTCCATAAAAATTATCATATTGTTGGTGCAATCGGCCTAGGTCACGATTGACCAGGACTCGAGCTTGACTCGAGAGATGTTTTGATGTTCGACAAAAATATATGACAATGTAATTGTCATGGGAAAGCCCAAGTCTTGGGTATTTGGCATGGAAATTCCAAGTGGGACACTTGGCATTTGGGAAAGTCCAAGCATGGGTCTTGGCAATGGAAAGTCCAACATGGGTTGGCAAGGAAAAGTCCAAACATGAGTCTTGGCATGGAAAGTCCAACATGGGTTGGCAAGGGAAAGTCCAAGCTTGAGTCTTGATATTTGGAAAGTCCAAGGGGTTTGATATTGGCGGCGTAAATTCCAAGCGGGAGTCTTGGCAGCATAAGTCCAATGGTTGGCGGCGTAAAGTCCAAGTGGAGTCTTGGCGGCGTAAGTCCAATGTGCCTTGGCGGTGTAGACACCGTTAGCATGACATAGACGATGGAAGCACCAGAAGGAAAGCGCAATGAATGAATATGTCATGGATGACTTGGAGGGATCCGAGAGGAGTGAGGCTGATGGAGGTGGCTAGAAGGCTTAGGTCTAGGCTAAGGGTGATCTAGCAAGTATGGGGGAACCATACTTGGGTTAAAACCTCATGGTTGAGGTGTGCCAGTCGACTGGTGCCATGTGGCAGTCGACTAGCATGAGTCAACTAGGGTTTGACTGCGGGAATTGGCCTAGCAGTCGACTGCCAGAGGTTGGTAGTCAACTGATTGGCCGAGCAGTCGACTGGTCTTGTGATCAGTCAACTGGTGCTCGGTTTTTCGGGCACAGAATGGAGTCTTACTTGACTATTGGAGTTACCAGTCGAGTGGAGGCTCGATCTGTTGACTGATGGTCATGATCAGTTGACTGATGATGGATCCGTTGGATTTTTCCAGCATGGATCTAGCCGTTGTCTCATGACAATAGTGGTATCAGTCGACTTATGGTCCCGAGAAGTCGACTGATTGGTGATTTCTAGCACAGGTTAAAGCTTTAAATGGAGCTCATGAAGGAGGAAAGCGCAATGGTTTTCTTAAGGGCTTTTGGGGCGATTTGCTGCTACAAATCAAGGTCTCCAAGCGCAAGTCAAGCTACCAAGCATTCAAGCAATCAAAAGCAAAGTGTTGTAAAGTTCTCTTTACTTGTTTTCGTATTTACATTGTATTTGCTTGTTTGTTTTTCGTATTACTGTTTTAATCAATTGTACGAGGTTTCTCCACCTCCGACTTGTGTCGAGAAGGGGTTATTACATAGTGGTGTGTTTGTGGCATCATTAGAGCTCTTTAGAGCTCGATCCGTGGAGTAGGAACCATTCGGTTCTGAACCATGTTAAACACTTGTGTATTTGTGGTTGTCTTGTTTCGTTATTGCATTATTTCTATTATTCCGCTGCGCACTAATGAAAATTGTAGACGAACATAAAATTGAATTCCATCACGCTACGAAAATGAGCTATTCACCCCCCCTCTAGCTTCCAACGATCACCTACAAGTGGTATCAGAGTGAGGCCGCTCTTCAAGTTTAACAACTAAGGGAGCACGCTAGAGGGTGAAGATTGAGTTGGAAGAACAACTCGGTTGGGACATCAACATATCGGTGCCCTACACCCTATATGGACGAGATGACTTAAATTCTTGGAAGAGAAGAATTGAAGATTTTATCATGATGAGGGACTTCGAAGAATGGTCCATTTTGATGGATGGATATAACTATCCAATAGGACCAAAGGGAGGGTTCCTCAAGAAAAAGAGATGGACCGAAGAGCAAGTCTAAGCCTTCGAGAAAAATTATAAGGTAATGAAGTTTTTAATTGATTTAATACCTAACAATATCTTGTGTATGTTAGGTAATTATGTAGATGCTAAGGAGCTATGGAGCCAAATGGCCAAGCTCCATGAAAGTCCATGACTGGTCCAAGAGGAAGGGACCGAAAAGGCAAACACATCATCCTCACAAGGAAGTGAGGACTTAGAGGTTGAGAGACCATCAACATCCAAGGAGGAAGAGGAAGTAGAATCGGAGGAGAACTCCACCTCTAGGATTGAGGGGGAGGAGATTAGATCATCGGAGCAACATCAAGAAGAAGCTTCAACATCCGGTCAAGATGAAGAAGCTCAAAATCCAATTTCGGCCTCCATTGACTTAGGTAACTCAAACACCTCAATTCAAAATAAAAATAATATTATGTGTTTTGAGTGTAGGATATTTGGGCACTATAAGAGTAAGTGCCCAAAGAAAGTCAAAAAGACTCCTCTGACACCAAAAGTCAACACAAATTCAAAGGATGTCAATGCCTCAATTAGGAAGGGCAAGGAGCTTGTAGTATGTTTCAAGTGACATTAAAAGGGGCACTATAGGAATCAATGCCCAAAGGGGGAGAAGAATATTCAAAGGGGAACATCACAAGTACGAGGGGCCTCTAAGGTAAACCCTAAGGTATATCTTAGTAATGCTCCTCCTAAATTAAATATCAAAAAGCATGCTAGGAATTTTAATTCTCTTGCAATTTATGATGAAAAGCATGCTAGAAACAATAAATATTTTTGTTTAGGAGCTAAGAAGGTCAACTATTTGAATAAGGAGAAATTTGGGACTAATGTCCCTAGAAAGACCTTGTCTAGAGAATCTATCAAGAAAATAGAAGACCACCTAGGCTTAAACCCTAAATGGACTAGACATATGCCTAGGAAAAACAATGTCCAAAGACCAAATCAAAATTCAAAAATTGTACAATTAAAATTAGAGAACCAAGCCTTGAGGTCAAGGCTTGAAAAACTTGAAAAGACCCTTAGGATTATGCAAAATCAAGTTAAAGGGTCAAATGGTCAAAGTCAAGAGTCTAGGACTAAGAGTCAACACCTAAGGCCTAAGAGGCAAAAGTCAACCAAGGGCAAGAAGGGTTTGGGTCACAAACCTAAGCCTAAGGTGGCTTATCATAGTGTTCCATTTGATTATGGAACACAAACTAGGTCTAGGAACACCAAGGTCAATAGGGAAGTCATCCCTAGAGTTGACCATGGTGTGTGCCTAGTGGCTAGGGTTTCAAGGAAACCTAGGGAAGTCACTAAGAAGGTTGCAAGGGGAGTTACCCCTAGAGTCAACCTAGGTAAGACCCAAATGACCAAGGCTAACAAGCCTAGAAGGGTCATTAGAAAGGTATCTAGGGAGGTTATCCCTAAGAAATGCCTAGTAAACCCTAGGAGCTCAAATAGGTTTTGGGTTCCTAAGAGCATGATCGATTCACGCTAGATGGGTTAGAGTATGTCAACTTTAAATGGAAGGATAGTTAACCTAACCATGGTAAAGGTGACACTTTAGGTTATTTTCAAGATTATGGATACCTTGGATATAGATTTGATCTTATGATGCTAAAAGATTTTAGGATGTGCCAATACAATTTTTGGAATTATGAAAAATCATTTAAATTGACACAATTTAGGATTAGAGATCATAGTGTGTCATTTTGGGTTTTTGGCACACTAGGGAGAAAAGTGATAATATGGAAAAATACAATTAATAATATCAAATGGCAACTAATATTAAAATTTAGGTATTCTTATACCTATATCTTTTATTTGACATGCCTTGAATGCCATATAACATGCCATGACATCATATCTATTTTTAAATTATTTAATATGTCATGATCATGTTTAGGATTAAGAATTAATGTCATGTGTTTTTAGATTATATCATATGCCATAACATCATGATCATTGGCCATGCTTTACTTATTTTATCATTTATGCCATGATCATTCATGTATCTAAATTGATTAAAATTGATTTAAGGACAATGACATGACTTGGAGTCCCATTTATAAGGGAATCAAGTAGGGTTGCCTTAGAAAAATGCATGAAACCTTAGATTAGGAGAACAAAACTAACATCTCATATTACATTGACATGTATGTATATTATACACCCTAGATACATGTAAGATGCAAGGATATGAGTTAAGTTCAAGGTGCATAGTTTTTGCATCTAGATGAACTAAAACTCATCTTATCATATTGGTGGGTCATTGGGAAAGCTTGTGTACAAGTCATGTACATTGAGCCCAAGGAATATGATCCAATATAGGTTTTCAAAATCTTTTTAAAATCAATTTAGAAAACCTTCATGAAGTCTATCTTTTGATAGCAATCACCATTGATGAAGTTAATACAAAGTAGGGCCAAAACATTGAAAATTTCAATAGTTTTGAACTTTGTGTCAATTTCACTATTTTTTGGGTAAAATAATTTTCAAATATTTTTCACCCATTGTATTGGTCATAAGTATTAAACGTATGAATTTTTAAGATTTTTTGATATACATATAATTATTTATGAATTTTCAAAATCCATTTCTGATAACTGAAATTTGGAAGTTTCAGTTATCAGTCCACTGCCCTTGGTGGCAGTCGACTAATCTCTGATAAAGTCGACTGCCAAGCTGATTTTAGGAAAACAAGGTTTGTTTACCTCACTTTCAGCTATGTAAGAGTTCCCTAACCACTCCTAACCCTAGGATATGCTTTGGGAAGCATTATAAAGGGTGAAAATCCATTGGATATGGATTAGGAGAGTTGTTTAGGGTTTCTATCAAATTTAAGGATGGGAGAGTTCATGTTTGAACTTTGAACCTTATTTTTGATGGTTTAGAGTTCCTATTGGCTTAGGGACTTCCCAAGGACATTGTTGGTATAATGGTCAAGGGGGAGCAAGCCTTTAGGGGGAGGTATCTATCATGGGATGATGGATGGTATTTTTTCCTCATGAGGAGGAAAATGGGATTTTGAGATACCCAATTTGGAAATTGGGAGAGTGTATAGGATTACATCTCTTGAGTGATATGGGACTTATCACTAGGAAGATGGTAGGCATCCTAGGTATATTTGGACCAAAGGGGGAGATTGTAAGATCTCATTGGGACATGAGACATTGACCTTCTTGGAGAGAACCTTTTTTATGTTAGTCAAAAAGGGGGGAGAATGTTTTGGGGGAGAACTTATTGAGAGAATAACATCAATTGGGAAAATTGATGGGGATGATTGGTTTGAGTTAGATGGTCTAACTCAATAGTTTATTTGGTTTTTGTCAAACATCAAAAAGGGGGAGATTGTTGGTGCAATCGGCCCAGGTCACGATTGACCAGGACTCAAGCTTGACTCGAGAGATGTTTTGATGTTCGACAAAAACATATGACAATGTAATTGTCATGGGAAAGTCTAAGTCTTGGGTATTTGGCATGGAAAGTCCAAGTGGGACACTTGGAATTTGGGAAAGTCCAAGCATGGGTCTTGGCAATGGAAAGTCCAACATGGGTTGGCAAGGAAAAGTCCAAGCATGAGTCTTGGCATGGAAAGTCCAACATGGGTTGGCAAGGGAAAGTCCAAGCTTGAGTCTTGGCATTTGGAAAGTCCAAGGGGTTTGATATTGGCGGCGTAAAGTCCAAGCGGGAGTCTTGGCAGCATAAGTCCAATGGTTGGCGGCGTAAAGTCCAAGCAGAGTCTTGGCGACGTAAGTCCAATGTGCCTTGGCGGTGTAGACACCGTTAGCATGACATAGCCGATGGAAGCACCTGAAGGCTAGTGCAATGGATGAACAAGTCATGGATGACTTGGAGGGATCCGGGAGGTGTGAGGCTGACGGAGGTGGCTAGATGGCTTAGGTCTAGGCTAAGGGTGGTCTAGCAAGTATGGGGGAACCATACTTGGGTTAAAACCTCATGGTTGAGGTGTGTCAGTCGACTGGTGTCATGTGGCAGTCGACTTGCATGAGTGAACTAGGGTTTGACTGTAAGAATTGACCTAGTAGTCGACTGCCAGAGGTTGGCAGTCGACTGATTGGCCGAGCAGTCCACTGGTCTTGTGATCAATCGACTAGTGCTCGATTTTTCGGGCACAGAATGGAGTCTGACTCGACTGTTGGGGTTTGCAGTCGAGTAGAAGCTCGTTCAGTCGACTGATGGTCATGATCAGTCAACTAATGATGGATCCGTTGGATTTTTCCAGTGTGGATCTAGCTGTTGTCTCATGATAACAATGGCATCATTCTACTGATGGTCTCGAGCAGTCGACTGATTGGCGATTTCCAACACAGGTTGAAACTTTAAATGGAGCTCGTGAAGGAGGAAAACGTAATGGTTTTCTTGAGGGCTTTTGGGGTGATTTGCTGCTGCAAATCAGGGTCTCCAAGTGCAAGTCAAGCTACCAAGTATTCAAGCAATCAAAAGCAAAGTGTTGTAAAGTTCTCTTTACTTGTTTTCGTATTTACAATGTATTTGCTTTTTTGTTTTTCGTATTACTGTTGTAATCAATTATACGAGGTTTCTCCACCTCCGACTTGTGTCGAGAAGGAGTTATTGCATAGTGGTGTGTTTGTGGCATCGCTAGAGCTCTTTAGAGCTCGATCCATGGAGTAGGAACCGTTCGTTTCCGAACCACGTTAAACACTTGTATATTTTTGGTTGTCTTGTTTCGTTATTACATTATTTCTATTATTCCGCTGTGCACTAATGAAAATTGTAGACAAACGTCAAATTGAATTCCATCACACTACGAAAGCGAGCTATTCACCCCCCCCTCTAGGTTCCAACGATCACCTACACCTATTATAGCTGCACTAATTATATCATGGAGTTAGGACACCTAGGATTGAACTCTAAGAAAGTAAACAAGGCTGATATTTGAAACAATCAGTGCAGCAGTCGACTGGACACTGAAGCAGTTGACTGCCAACCCTGAAATGCATAGTTTAGGTTTTCAACCTAATTTTAGAAATGCATAAATAATTCAAGAAATATCAAAAATTCAAAAAATTTTGTGAACACATTTCTAAAGTCATATTCTATAAAGGAAACATAATTTTAAAAATATATTTTTTTTAGATTTTGAAATTGACACAATTTTGAAAGTTAGCAAAAGCTTTAAGGTTTTCAAAACTTTGTACCACTTTTGCTTATCAAGTGAAAACTATTTTTCAAAATATGATAAACATAGATTAAAAGTTATTTTGTTTGACATTTCCAATTATATTCTTAGAGCTATGTGCACATCAATTATATACAAGTCTTCCCAATGATTGGTCCAATTGAGGATCAATGTCTCTAGATGACATTTTGGTTCAAAGTAATGCATTATAACAAGCATGATGAACCAAATGCATCTTCCTAACATCGCACATGATGTCTAAGTTGCTCAACACAAAAATCATGGATTCTTAGGTGTTTTGTGAGATGCTTTGAGGTATAGTCCTAGATTTTCTACAGGATCATGCAAACCTATACCACTACTTTACAAAGCACATATGAAGTTCTCTCCTATGTAATGAAAATTCCACTTTAGGAAGAGCCTTGGTCAAGATGTTGGCAAGGTTGGACTTAGATTCAATGTAATTAAGTTCAATGTCCCCCTTTGCCACATGATCTCTAATGAGGTGATGCTTCACATCAATGTGGTTGGTCCTAGAGTGATATACCAGATTTTTAGTCAAATTTATTGTACTCACATTATCATAATAGACCTTAACTTTGGAGTAGTGTAGCTCATAATCTTCTAGAGTATGTCTCATCTATAGTTGTTGAGCTACACAACCACCCATGGCTACATACTCGGCCTCGGTGGTGGATAAGGCGACACAAGGTTGCTTCCTACTACTCCAACTAACTAGGAAGGATCCAAGAAATTAGCACCCACCACTAGTACCCTTTCGATCCAATTTGTAATCAGCATAATCAGAATCGGTGTACCCAATGAAGTCAAAATACCTAGTTCTAAGGTACCAAATTCCTACACTTAGTGTGCCTTTAATGTATCTTAAGATTCTTTTAACGGCTACTAAGTTAGACTCTTTGGCACAAGATTGGTATCTTGCACACATACCTACCGCAAATAAGATATTGGGTCTACTAGTAGTTAGGTATAATAGGCTACCGATCATACTTCTATAAAGTTTTGAATCAACTAATTTGCCTTCTTGACCATTGTCTATTTTTGTGTTGGTTGCCATAGGGGTGTTTACTACCTTAGCATTTTCCAAACCAAAATTCTTGTTCATTTTTTTGGCATATTTGGTTTGATATATGTGTATTCCCTCATTAGTTTGTTTAACTTGTAGACCTAAGAAGAAATTTACCTCCCCAACTTGACTCATTTCAAACTCATTTTTCATATTTTTAATAAAGTCACGGAGGAGATCATCATTTGTTAACCAAAAAATGATAACATCAGCATATACTTGGGCAACAAAGATATCCTTTGACTTTGACTTAATGAAGAGAGTTTGATCTACTTGGCCCCTTCTAAAATCCTTAGAGATTAAGAAAGATGATAATCTTTCATAACAAGCCCAGAGTGCTTGTTTTAACCCATATAATGCTTTTCTAAGCTAATAAACGTGGTTTGGATAATCTACACTCTCAAACCTAGAAGGTTGTTCTAGATGTACTTCTTCCTTAATAAATCCATTTAAGAGTTCAATTTCACATCAATTTGATAAAGCTTAAATCCCATGTGAGTGGCATACCCTAATAGGATTCTTATTGACTCTAACCTAGCAACCGGTGCATAGGTCTCATCATAGTCAAGTCCTTCAACTTGGTTGAATCCTCTTGCCACTAATCTTGCCTTGTTTCTAGTTATGTTCCCTTGATCATCCAACTTATTCCTAAAGATGCATCTTGTGGTAACAATAGTACTATTATTGGATCTAGGGACTAGCTCCCATACTTGACTTCTCTCAAATTGAGTAGATTCTTCTTGAATTGCCAAAATTCAATATGGATCAAGTAATGCATCATTGATTGATTTAGGCTCAATTTGCGAGATGAGAGCTACTTTACTAGTAGGAGCTCTATGGAAAGACCTAGTTCTTACTCCTTGGGATAGTTCTCCTACAACTTGGTCAAGGGGATGATTTTGATGAATCCTTAATGTTCTAGGAGGTGAATCAACTTGATTTTGATCATGATTATCCTTTCTCCTTTCATCATCGGAATCTTCTCTTCCTCCCCTTTGATTAATACTTTCTATACCTCCCCCTTGATCATTACCCCCTAAAGTTAGATTTTGAAGTTTTTGGATAATGTCTTGATTTTTATCATTGATATCCTTATCAATGGAGGATTTCCTAGGGCAAGTACTAGTAGATTCATCAAATTGAACATTAGAGGATTCCTCAACTTTTTGAGTCCTCTTGTTGTATATTCTATAACCTCTACTAGTATCCAAAGATCTAATTTGTCTTTGGATATAACCTCTACTAGTAGATGAGTATCCAACTAGGATTCCTTCATCCGCTTTAAACTTAAATTTTCCTAAGTTGTCTTTGTATTTAAAATGTAAACTTTGCATCCAAAGATCTAATGAATTGTAGGAATTGTGTCATTCCATAATTCAAAAGGTGTTTTACCTAAAAACCTATGGATTAAAACTCGATTTTGGATATAGCAAGCGGTGTTAACTGCTTCCACCCACAAGTAGTTAGGTAGATAATATGCATTAAGCATAGTCCTAGCCGCCTCTTATAGGGCATGATTTCTCCTTTCCACCAATTCATTTTATTGGGGTGTTCAAGGACAAGAGAACTCATGCTTATACCCTTGTTCTAAGCAAAATTTTAAAAAGTTAGAATTCTCAAATTCTCCACCATGATCACTACGGATGCGATTGATTTTGAGGTTTCTTTCATTTTCAACCCTTTTACTAAATCCTATGATTATTTCTAAGGTATCATCCTTATGTTTCATAAAATAAACCCATGTATACCTAGAAAAATCATCAACTATCACTAAATAATATTTATTTCCATTTAATGAAGCGATACTATGACAATCATATAAATCTAAATGCAATAGCTCTAAAGGTAATGAAGTACTAGTTAAAGTTTTGCCCTTATGTGATGACTTGGATTGCTTTCCTTCTTGGCATGCATCACACATCTTGTCCTTGATATACTTCACTTTTGGTAGCCCTTTAACTAGATCCAATCTATCTTGGCAATGTTCTTCATGTTGATATGTCCAAGTCTTCTATGCCTATAGCTAACCCTCCTCTTCTTTTGACATGAGACACTTAGTAGAAATGTTAGAAGCATATAAAAGATCAACATAATAAATGTTTGATTTCCTATATCCAACTAACATGCAATCATTTAAGCTCTTGTGTCTAATTAAACATTTAGAAAATTTAAAATCTACCTTATAGCCCATATCACAAAGTTGACTTACACTTAATAAACTAAACTTCATGCTTTCAACTAGTAAAACTTTGTGAATGATAATTTTGGGGGATACCTCAATTGTACCTCTACCTAAGATCTTGAGCTTCCCACTATTGCCAAATGACATCGTTTCCTTTTTAACATAATCGATTGTGGAGAACTTGCTCACATCTCCGGTCATGTGTCTTGAGCAATCACTATCCACAATCTACATGCTTAGTCCACCTACCTAATAAACATGAAAAATAAACTCCTTAGGTACCCAAATGCTTAATGGTCCACCTACCTAAACAACATGAAAAATAAACTCCTTAGGTACCCAAATGCTTGGACTAGTAATATCATTCAAAAACTTCTTTGGGACCCAAGCCTTCTTAACCTTACCCCTAATTGTTGCCTTCCTACTAATTAAGGAGATATAGGCTACTTCCTTGTCCTTAGGTTTATATCCTATGCCAACCTTATTATAAATGGCTCTTTGATTCCTAAGAATCATGTCAAAATATTTTGAGCCATTTGTGAATTTTTCTAAACATGACTTTAATTCACTAATCTCATTTTTAAGTTTTTAATTCTCCTCCTTAATCATGCATGAATCATCACCTAAAGATTGTTCATTCCTAATTGCCTTAATTTCTACCATCAAGTCCTTAATCCTAGATTTTGACTTGTCTAATGCATTCTTAAGACATGCAATAGTTTTATATAATAATTCTATTCTAGGGGAGTTTTTTACCTCATCATCACTAGATGACGATTCGTTGCTTGGTGGAGACTCCTCTTGGCTTAATGCTTCGGTGTCATCTCCCAATGCCATGAGTGCCACATGGCATGTGATGTGGCATAGCTCCTCCTCAACGGATGAGTCTTCAACACTTTGTGTGTCCCATGTTATTTGTGCTATCATGAACTCTTTTTTCTTCTTCTCCTTCTTTTCCTTCTTCTTCTTCTCTTTATCTTCCTTCTTCTTTAATTCTGGGCAATTTGGCTAGATATGCCCCTTCTTATTGCATCCATAGCAAGTAACATTAGTGTTAGAAACCAAATTACTAATTGATTTACCTTTTGAGGATTGGAACATCCTCCTCAAATCCTTCTTTGTGAGTCTTCTTGATTTTCCACCAAACCTCTTGACGTAGTGAGCCACATCACTAGCCGACAACTTTTCATCGCTACTTGATGGCTCATCCTCTAACTCGGATGATGAATAGACCTCCTTCTTCTCCTTCTTTTTCTTTTCCATCTTTCCTACAAAAAGGGATAGACCTTTCTCCTTTGATGAAGTGTTAGCTTGCTCATGCAATTAAAATTCAAAAAATAATTCATCTAATTTAACTAAGGAAAGATCTCTAGAAACCTTATAAGCATTTACCATTGATACCCATAAGGTTTTTCTAGGAAAAGCTTGAAGAATATATCTTACCAAATCGCGGTTGTCCACCTTCTACCCTATGATGTGTAGTCCGTTGACCACCTCCTTGAATCTACTGTGCATTTGGCTCACGGTCTCATTGGTCTTCATGCTAAAGGTTTGAAGTTGACCTATCAATAGGTCCCTCTTGGCTCTCCTTGTCCCCTTGGATCTTTCATTGAGCTCAATGAGCTTCTCCTAAAGCTCTTTGGTGGAGTCGAAGGGTCCAACTTTGCTCAATTTCTCTTTGGATAAACCACATTGAAGTGTGGTTGTTGCTTTTTCGTTCGCTTGAGATTTCTTTGCCGTTTCCCTTGTCCAATCTTTTGTCAGTAGTGACACTCCATATTCATCTACGGGCTTCTCGAATCCATCTACTACACTAAACCAATTATCAATATCATTCATTAAATAATACTACATCATACCTTTCCAATAGGCGAAGTCATTCCCATCGAAGAAAGGTGGTCGCGTCACGTAATATCCCTCTTGAAATGCCATCATGCTCCGGTTAATTGTTAGATCTTCCGATGTGATCCGGGCTCTGATACCACTTGTAGGAACCTTGAGAATTGACTAGAAGGGGGGGGGGGTGAATAGCCTCTTTCAATTTCTATTAAATATGAGAGGAAGCAAAAACAATAATGCAATTAAGAATGAAATCAAAAGACAACAAAAAACAATGCTAACAAAGATTTTTAAAGTGGTTCAAAGATAACACTCCTACTCCACGACAATCCGTAAGGTGGATCAACCCTAGAAAGCCTTCACTAAAATCTCCTTTAGATGATCACACTAAGGTGGAAAAGCCTTCTTACAATTACACTCTTCTTCTTACAAGATGATGGAATTAAAATGGAGAAGAAGAGGTTAAGATCACTAGAAAGCTTGGAGAAGACTAGGTGAACTTGAGAGCAAAGATTGGAATAAGAGCACTAGCCCTCTCAAGCTCCCTAAGGCCTCTTTTTATAAAGAAAAGGCTAATTTTCTCGTTGAGCTTGTCAGTAGTCGACTGCTGCATACCAGCAGTCGATTGTTGCCACTGTTGACTGAATCCAATGGCTTCTATTGAAGCCTGATCGCGATCGTCATTGCTCAACGGAACTCTAACAAGTCCACTACTTATTGCAGCAGTCGACTGGTTGAGCTAGTAGTCGATTTCTCCAAGCAATCAGTCGATAATATTTCTATGCCTGTGTCTACTTACATCAGTCGACTATCCTTCATGGCAATGTGATCGACTGTCGCCAATGACCGTCAAAGTCGCAATCAATTGTTGGTGGCACAGCTGCATCGAGCTCAATCGACTCCGCCAATGATTTGGTGATAAGATCATCTATACCCTCGAGTGCTAAAAACTCGAGACTAGTCGACTGGCATACTTCATGTATGATCAAATTATACTTGAAACCAACACCCTAAACCTAGACTCAAACTTCTAGCTCTTTCTTAAGCCTTGCGCCTCCAGGATTTCTCTGAGTCCATGACTCCTTCATCCTTGTGCTTGCCTTCAAAAGCTTGCCTCGGTTTCATCATGTTTCAGGTTTCTCCTTGTTGGACTTTCCGAGCCACAAAAACCGCTTTTTGTGTTGTGGAAACCCCGGAAGTTCGGCCGCGGATCTGTGCGAAGATATATTAAAATAAAAACATGTATGTGCTAAGTAAACCTAGTTCTTCCTTAGATCTAGAAGTTGAGAGTGTTACTCTCGATGCGACGCCCTTCGCAAATCTCGCTCGTCCAAATAGCTTGCCGGAACTCTAGAGTGTCAAGTGTACACTCCTCTATTGGTATCCACATAAGCAATAGGTGGAGAAAACACACCCTTGAGTGTGCTAGCACCCTATGGATGGTTCGGCCAAGGAGGAGAGGGGAGCTTGAGAGGATGATCCAAGGAGGAAGAAGAAGTTGGAGTAACTCATAAAATCAATTCCATCTAATGGAATAAGTGGTCGACCACTTCATGGAGGGGGGGTTACATGCATGCATGTAACTCCAAGAGCCAATGTCTCTTGGTCTCCCTTATGAGGTGGCACCACTTGACAAGTCAATGATAATGTGGAGCATCATCATTGGTCGGCCATGCCAAGTCATCATCATGACATGACATTTGGTCAAGTCAAACTTGACCTTTCATCTTCCCTCTCAAGTCTGTTGGTGCAGTAGGCACCTAAGTCGAACCTGGGTTTTGATTATAGCAAACGATACAAAGTTAAGCTCATATCGTTCTCTCACGAGCTGAATCAAGTGTGCAGAAGATTGATATAGCTGGAGCTGAAGGCTAGCGACACCCGGAGGAAGCCGCGGTGGTCGGGCGACACTCGAATGACTTCGGAGGGAGCCGAAGGAATTGAGTGGAAGGCCGGAAGCAAAAGAAACACGTAAGTATCGAGGTAAGCTCGTATGTGCGAGCGTAAGTGAGGTCGTATCCTCCTTACGGGGATGATCTTAAGCATAGATCCGATCAGAGACATCCCATCGATGGTCCAGGTCGAGATCGGACGGTCGAAGGCCGTCGAAATAATGTTTTCTTTGAGCTAACTTTGCCCTGCAGCTAGCATCAGTCGACTGCCAGCTTGGAGGACTCGACTGCCGTCAAACAGTCGACTGCCAAAGGTCAACACTCGACTGATGCTACCATCAGTCGACTGATGATGGCCATCAGTCGACTGATGGTCAATGATCTGATTCGAGGAGTCAAGGCTTATCACCCCATTTCAAGGATATTGGTGCTCAATTTTGATTGGCTAGTGTTCCTCTCGAAAAGGGGCTCAAAGGCTATAAAAGGAGGGCTTGTCTTAGGGTTTTGCAATCAATTAAAAAGCTTCCAAGTGCTTCTGATACGCTCCGACTCTCCGACATCCCTACGACGAAGCACTGCCGAGACGACGACTAGAGCTTCAACCTCAAACCTTTGAAGTCGTCGGTAACGAAAAGTTTGAATTATAATTCAGTTTATAAGTTGTTCTTCTTTTCAAGCTTTAAATCATATCAAGGAGAGGGGAAGTGTCCCTCTACCTTGAGCTTTTTTCATTTTGTGTATCCGTCTAACTCCCACCTCCAACGAGGAGTTTTTTAGTAGATTGCCCTCTGTACGTGGTCAAGGACCACTAGGGCCTTGGAGTAGTAGCCTTCGGCTACGAACCAAGTAAAAACTTTGTGTCTATTGTCTTTTATTTTTGTTTATTTTTCCGCTGCGTATATTTGTCTTGAAACGAATTCGAAAGAAAAATTTCTATCGCTATTCACCCCCCCCCCTCTAGCGATCCGATCGATCCAACAATTGGTATCAGAGTCGGGGGTTGCTAAGATTTGGTGAAACCACCAATCTAGCCATTTTTACAGATTTATTTTTTATTTTCTTTTAATTCTATTTTTTTTTATTCCGCTTTGTTAAGTTTTTCTCCCGCACTACTAATCCAAGACGCGAGTCTTGGTTCGTGTTTTTGTGTTTTTGTCGTTGCTAGTTTCTTCGTCTTCGTCTCTTTGTGTCTTTTGTTCTAATGGCCCATCTCGAGGGTTTTAGCACCGTCCGACCTCCGTTTTACAATGGAGATGACTTCCGTTATTGGAAGGGTCGGATGGAATGCTTTCTCAAAACCCAAATCGATATGTGGATCATAATCCAAAGGGGTTTCACACTTCCGACTAATGAAGTGGGTGACTCCTTGGATTATGATCGATGGACCATTGCGACAAAATGACAAGTCGAAGCCGACGCCAAGGCAACACAAATCCTCCAATGTGGCCTATCCAAGGAGGAGCTAAATCGCGTCGGCCCCTTCATAAGCGCAAAAGATCTTTGGACGAAACTAGTGGAGCTACACGAAGTGACCGATGAAGCCAAGGTATGTAAGCGTGATCTTCTTTTCAATAAACTATATAACCTAAAAATACAGGAACACGAGTCCGCAATGCAACTCCATGCCCGTGTCCAAGACATAGTCAACAACCTACACGCAATCGGGCAAAAGGTCAAAAACCGCGACCTTATAAGTTATGTTCTAAACTCTTTTCCAAGGACTACCTTGTGGGCATCCATGGTCGACGCCTACAAAGTCTCCAAGGATCTTTCTAAAATTAGGTTAGATGAACTCTTTTCTGATTTCGAATTACATGAGCAGTCCAACTCGGAACCCGAGAGGGGTATAGCCTTGTTTGCAGGTTCAAAGAAGAAGAAAATCGCAAGCAAGCCACCACCAACCGAGGAGAAAGACGAGTCCGAAGAAGAAGTTGACCCAGAGTTGACTGCCGAACTAATGAACCTAGCTCGAAGGATAGCCAAGGGACGAAAGCGAACCACGACTCGACCCAACCAAGGTAAGCCTAAAAGTTCTAATATTAGGTGTTATGAGTGTAACAGGTTTGGACATATCAAGTCCGAGTGCCCCAAGCTCAACCACCAAGCACCTAAGCACAAGAAGGCCCTCAACGTGACATGGGAAGAAGCGTCATCCGAAGAAGACGAAGACCACGTCTTCATGGCGAAATCGATTGAGTCAGACACGGAGACCGAACCTGAACTTGAGTCAGAACCTGAGGATGACTCGGACTACGAAGCTACCTTCAATCCAAGCCATGGATACGCATCCGGTTCAAAAGATACCCTTAAAGTGAGTCGAACTTTATTTAATACTTTACATAATACGGTTAGGTTTTTGTCTAGGAAATTAGCTAAGTCCGAGTCCAAGGTCGAGACCCTTGTTGAGGAGGTTAAACTCCTCAAACACGAGGTCTCCCTAACCTCTTCGACTAGTCGAGTTCAAGAGAAGGACTCAACTCGAGTTGAAAAGCTCGAAGTTGAGAACTCTCTCTTGAAAAGTCAAGTTGAAGATCTTAGGAACACGTTAGAAAGGTTCACTTCGGGATCCAAAGGACTTGACCTCCTACTTGGATCTCAAAGGGCCGTGTACAACAAGGCTGGACTAGGGTTTAACTCAAACACGACTAATAGGTCATATATGTCGATTGTAAGTCGACATAGGAAACATGTCCAAGCATGGGTCCCTAAGAACTTTTTGATTTCAACTCTAGGATCCAACCCGTACTGGGTTCCCAAGGACCAAATCCACTATGTGGATAGACCGAACCGATTCAACGGTCTAGGGGGAGCCAGTACAAAACATGTTTGTGCTTTAACTTAGAAATTGCATGCTTAGAATTTTTTTTTGTTTTGTTTTTGTGAAGTCACTTAGAACACTACATAACCAACTAAAATCCTTCGAAAAGATTGAGCCTCAGGGAGCCTCTTTTCAAAAATAACCAGTTAGACTAGGAAATAGTCTTAGGTGAGTCAAGTCATCATTTTCTTGAAAATGACTTTGTCTAAGGAAGTGGTCGATGATCCGATAAAAGAAGGACCCTGTGCCTCGCCACGACCTGGAAGCCATGATCTTGAAAAGGTAAACTTGACAAGCCTAGGGTCAAATCCAAATCTAACATAAAATTACTTGAACCTAAATGCACTTAATCAACTTAATTGGAAGTCATCTCACAAAAAAAAACACATAAGTATAACATGCTTGATCATATAGACACAGGTGAGATGACGTAGGTTTAACAACTTACAACCAATTTTTTTTTTTTAAAAAAAATCTAACATCCAATCCAACCACCTTGTGTGTAGGATCAATGGATGTTGGACAGCGGTTGCTCCCGACACATGACCGGGGATCAACTCAAATTCACAAAGCTTCGATTCAAACGACAAGGATCGGTAGCCTTTGGGAATAACGGCAAGCTCAAAATCATCGGATCAGGTGATATCGAGCTTAACTCGAATTTTGTTATTAAAAATGTATTACTTGTAGAAAATTTTGAATATAACCTGCTTAGCGTAAGCAAATTATGTGACAATAACTATAAGGTCATATTTTTAGAAAATGAATGTGTAACTAAAACAAATAAAACAGCTAAAATAATACTCAAAGGAACTAGGACAAATAACATTTATACAATTAACTTAATCAAATCCTCTGCCAAATGTCTTATGACACATGAAGAGGAATCATGGTTATGGCACCGACGACTCGGTCACTCGCACCCAAGACTCGTCCACAAGATGAGTCAGAGTGGCTTAGTCAGAGGCTTACCCAACCTCAACAATTTGGTTAATAAAATCTGTAATGCTTGTCAACAAGGAAATCAACCTAGGACACAACACAAGTTAACTAACCAAGAACGAACCTCAAGAGTACTTGAGCTCCTGCATATGGATCTATTCGATTCACATGGAGCCAAGTCACTCAATAGAAGTCAATATTGCTTAGTCATAATTGACGACTACTCCAGGTTTACCTGGGTTAGGTTCATCAAACATAAAAATGATACCCTAGATCAATTAATCAATCTATTCAAATTAATCGAGAATCAAAAAAACCTTAAGGTTAAAAGACTTAGAAGCGATCATGGTGGTGAATTCGAAAATCAAAGGTTCACCGACTTCTGTAACCTAAACGGATACCACCATGAATTCTCTTGCCCTAGGACCCCTCAACAAAATGGCCTAGTGGAGCGAAAAAACCGAACTCTACAAGAAGCCGCTAGGACCATGTTGAACGAATACGACCTACCTGATAGGTTTTGGGCAAAAGCCGTTAGCACGGCTTGCTATGTCCAGAATAGGATCCTTATGGTAAAGAGGCACCTTAAGACCTCGTACGAGATTTATGACAATAAAGTACCAAACATCAAGTACTTTAGGGTATTTGGATGTAAAGTACATATCTTAAACACTAAGAACCACCTAGGGAAATTCAAATCCAAAAGCTCCACCGGAATCTTCTTAGGATACTCAACCACGAGTAGGGCCTATAGGGTATATAACCACGATACCCTTCAAGTCGAAGAGACTATTAATGTAGTGTTCGATGAAGTACCCGAACCTACAAAACCCTTAATGACCCCAAGTGTTGAGCCCACTTATACCAAACTCGTCTCCGACCCTGAGATCGCGTCTAATCCACATCAACCAACTTCTCTTGTCGACCAAGTGACAAGTGATCCGAGTCAAACTAGTGTTCAACCAAGTCACTCAATTGATCAAGCATTAGGTGACACAAACCCAACTCAATCTAGGATTCAGACTAACCACCCTATCGATCAAGTGATAGGAGATCCTAATCTAGGAGTTTGAACTAGAGCATCCTATAGGAACCTTAGTCAAATTTCCTTAATTTCAAAGATATAACCCAAATCAATTGAACAAGCTCTTCTTGATCCCGATTGGATTATTGCAATGCAAGAAGAGCTAGCTCAATTCACTAGGAATGAAGTGTGGGAACTAGTACCACCACCTAAAGACAAAACGATAATTGGAACAAGGTGGGTGTTTCAAAATAAGCTTGATGATAAAGGTGAAGTAGTTAGAAACAAGGCTAGGTTAGTCGCCAAAGGGTTTAGTCAAGTCGAAGGCTTAGATTACGACGAAACCTATGCCCCAGTAGCTAGACTCGAATCCATTCGAATGTTGCTAGCTTATGCCGCACATCGAGGATTTAAGTTGTTTCAAATGGATGTTAAGTCGGCATTCCTAAATGGATACATTAAAGAAGAAGTTTATGTTAGCCAACCCCCCGGATTCGAAAATCTAGATAAACCCGACCATGTTCTAAAACTTAAGAAAGCTCTCTATGGACTTAAACAAGCTCCTCGAGCTTGGTACGAGAGACTTTCAATCCATCTTAAGTCAAAAGGGTTTAACCAAGGCTTAGTTGACCCAACTCTCTTCGTAAAAACCTTAGGTAAAGAAATATTCATAGCTCAAATTTACGTAGACGATATAATTTTTGGAACCTCTAACTCAGCCTTACTAAACGAGTTCGTTTCACTCATGGAAAGTGAGTTCGAAATGAACTTGGTAGGCGAGTTAAGTTTCTTTTTAGGACTACAAATTAAACAAACTAAGGATGGTATATACCTATATCAACAAAAATACACTAAGGAGTTAATTAAAAGATTTGAATGCAAGACGCTAAGATAATAAACACCCCAATGGCGATTAATGTTAACATAGGAGAAGACCTAGAAAGTAAGTCCATTGACTTAAAGTACTATAGGAGCGCAATAGGAAGTCTCCTATACTTAACTGCGAGTCGACCCGACATTCTATTCGCAGTAAGTATGTGCGCCAGGTTTCAAACCTGTGCTAAGGAGTCTCACCTAACCCTAGTTAAGCATATCCTTAGATATCTTAAGGGTACACTTAATGTCGGTATTTGGTATCCTAGATCTACCGAGTTCGAACTAACCGTCTACTCCGATTCGGACTATGCCGGTAGTAAGCTCGATAGAAAGAGTACGAGTGGTTGTTGTCAACTTCTCGGCTCGAGTCTAGTGAGTCGGTGCAGTAGGAAGCAACACTGTGTTGCTTTTGTAACGCCCGTAAAATTCCTAGCAATTTTACAAGAATTTTTGGCTTGATGATCATGGGCTTTATGTGGGCCTTTTTCCAAAATAAAAGAAAATAAGCCAAAAATGGATGCAAGACCTAGGAATTGAACTCCAAACCTCTAGAGATAGCCAAACCCTATAGATGCACCCACTAACCAGAAGCCCAATAGGATTACATCATTAGAGGAAGAGGGGGATTATAGATAAGTGTGATAAAGGTAAATGAAGAGGCATGGAGAAAGAGAAGAGAAACTTCTCTTCCTCCCTTTATAAAGAAGAGGGAAGGTTCTAATTTGCCACTTCCTCTCTTCTTCTTCTTCTTCTCACCGAATTCTAGCTCCCTCTCCACCTTTGGCCAAACCCCATCCAAGCAAGAGAAGGCTAGGTTTTGGTCTTCCTTAGATCATCTTCCCCACCCAAAGCAAAGCGAAGGATGTAAGTATCCCTCACCTGCATACGGGTAGCTTCGATTGCTATTTTGTAAAAGAAACTCATATGATATATTCGGCCAAAATGAAGTTTTGGGTGTTTTATTGAAATTCTATGTCATGTTTGTAAGAAGAAGATGTCGTTAGGAAGTAGATGATGATGTTAGGATGGAAAAAGGGTTTAGGTTAAAAGCTAACCCTAATAACCACTAAGGTTAATTCGGCCAAGCTATGATTTAGGGTTTCCATGAAGTTATATGCTATGTTTTAGTAACTATATGATGATGTTGTTGGGATGTATACTGAAAGCCTAGATCTTTAGTATGAACATCTTTATTTTGAAATAAGAATCACATAATCATTGTTGACACTTTTATATTTATTATATGTTGTGCATATTGTCTAATACTTTACATTGTAGATAACATGGTGCTTGGGTGATGGCACAGAAGATCATGTTATCAGTCCCTTGTAGAGTATAAGTAGAGGCTCACAACCAAGATGGTCTTGGACAAACCATTGGCATGGTTGTAGTGTAGCTTGGTATTGTTTTATCTTGAACATAGAGTTACACTAGTACACTTAGGTGTATTGAGCAGGACCGACATAGAGGTGATTCAATTTATTACTGACTACATAATTGAATCGGACCTCGGATATTATGTTGTACATGATCTTAATCCCGATATAATAACGGGCACATGTACTTAGTATTTATTTCTTTGATTTACCAGAGGGTGAGATTTCTATGGATTAAATCAATATGCCCGGTAAGTTGGGAAATGATATTATTTACATGGTGTGCCATTGATTATAGGAGGAATCCGTGTCCTATATATTAGGTTGATGATGTCCCCTTGAGGAGCTCATAAGGTTTATCATGTAAACCCCGTGGGTTGACTTAGTCAACATGATGATATGGTTGAGTGGTACTACTCGAGGAGTTAGATGTTAATTGATTGATGGTCAGTAAATCAATCGATTGACGGACATTCGATATCTTAAACACGGGGAGATAAATGTACAAATAATATATGGAGCCCATATTAATTTATGGGGGTTGGTGAGGTAGTTCGATGATGATCCTCTAGTGGAATGGAACATTATTGATGGATCAAGTTTGTGTGATTCCGATCCATCGGGTGGCCAAGACCCAACTCCTCCTCATGGTCCCTATCGTAGCCTTATATAAACCTCATGAAGTCTAGATCAAATGATGGAAAACAAATCTCTAAATCCGACGGTTAGGATTAAATCCCTAGAACCGACGGTGGAGATTAAATCTCTAGATCCGACGGTTGGGATTAAATTCCTAGAACCAACGGTTGAGATTAAATCTCTAGATCCGACGGTTGGGATTAATTCCTAGAACCGACGGTTGAGATTAAATCTCTAAATCCGACGGTTGAGATTAAAACCCTAGAACCGACGGTGGAGATTAAATCTCTAGATCCGACGGTTGGGATTAAATTCCTAGAACCGATGATTGAGATTAAATCTCTAGATCCGACGGTTGGGATTAAATTCCTAGAACCGACGGTTGAGATTAAATCTCTAGATCCGACGGTTGAGATTAAATCTCTAAATCCGACGGTTGAGATTAAAACCCTAGAACCGACGGTGGAGATTAAACCAAGGCCTAACCCTAACTCTATAAAAGGATGGCTATGGGTTGGGCGGCAAGAGAGAGTTAATGGTTCATGATGGATGCTAAGGAAAGAAGGGTTTTGCCTAGTATGCTTGGGCGGCAAGCAACCTTATGGAGGAAACCCTAATTAGGGTTTTGGCTCCTTAGGTTGGGCGGCCAAGGTGGTGGAGCTAGAGGGGGCGGCAACCTATGGAGGAGCTTGTCTTCTTCCTTGGAGGTGGCTAGCTCCAAGATCTCTCCTCTCCACCATGCTTAGGCGGCAAGAAACCTATGGAGGAAACCCTAATTAGATTAGGGTTTGGCTCTTTGGATTAGGCGGCTAGGTTTGGAAGTTATGGTTGGGCGGCAACTATAGGGGAAGGGCTCATCTTCTTCCTTCTAAGGGTTGGCCGGCCACTACCTTCTCTTCCTCTACCTTGGGCGGCAAGTAATCCAAAGGAAGCTTGGTTGGGCGGCTAGGGTTTAGAAGGTAAGGTAGGTGGCAACTATAGGGGAAGTGTTCTTCTTCTTCCTAGGGTGTTGGCCGGTTCCTATCCTTTTTCCTATACCTTTGGTGGTGCCCAACCAATTCCTCTTTTCCTCTTGTTTTCCTCTTGGCCGGCGGCACAAGGAGCTAGGGTTTGTCCCTAGTTCAGTTGCTTGGTTGTTTCCATTATGTTCTCTCTATTCTTGGGGCCGGCGGCATCAATCCTTTGTGAATTGGTGGTTGGCTCAAGCAAGAAGGGAAAGAGAGTTCTTCTTTCTTTGGATTGAAGAAGATCTAAGAAGCTTCGACTTGTGGAGGATCTTCGCCCACACGAAGTCTACAAGGAGGTTAGGACATACGATAGAAGATCAAGAGGTATAAAAGTTTTATTAACTTTTATTTATGATCTTTGCATGTTCTTATTTGATATGCTAGCTTATGTTCTTTATGTTAGTATATGTCAATTATACTAGTTTACATTTGCATGTATTTGTATAATCATGGACCCCGATAAGAAACACAAAAACCGGCGATCCGTCCGTCGTCTCTTCCGCGGCTAATTGACTAGGAGAGTTGGTTGCTTGAACAACTAGTTTGTTCAAGCGATCACTCGAGTCGTTAGCACGACGACGAATTGGTTGTGCTTAGGAAACTCATCCCATCCGGATTAGTTTTCATTAGTGAAAATTTTAATCCGGGGACATGGGAGCCAATGAGCATTCCGAGGACCAGCACATTGCCATCAACTGGTATCAGAGCTTCTGGGCAATACCAACAAATGGTATCAGAGCCATGGTTTCCGGTTTTGTGTGTTTTTGGATTCGGTTACTTTCATGCACATATCATATATTTTGTATGCCGGATAATAGTAGGATGTGCGTAGGCTAACTTTTTGGTTACAGGCATAAGATCCGACTATTATGGCTATATGTGTGTATGTGATTGTTTGTGTATGATTGTATATTATTTGAATCCTCGGGGTTGACGAGGCTAGATTAGTATTTAATTTTTGTAATTAAATACGGCATTGTTTAGCCACTCTTTATTTTATTTTACTTTCGATCTAGATTTCATGTACACTCCCTCGTGGAGTATAGGATCGATGGATGTAAAATAAAATAGGTTTTATACTCGGCTCGGATCTCCGGATGGCTCGTACATGGCGTAGGAGGAGCGGACGAGGTGGCGACACGACGGGACGCATATTGGAGAACAATGCCATAATAGTTGGAAAAATTCTGATTTTTCCATATTTATTGCTGATTTGTTTTATATGCATGTTGTGTGTGCTTGAAAATTCCTCATTGTCAATATACTAAGTGGGAGAGGGATATTTTAATTAATTCCTGCGGCCTCCATTACAATTTGACGTGTGATGCAACAAACTTGCGTGTCGGCTCTGAGTGCCTTCCTCCCTGCGGATGAGTTTGTTTGCGGATCACTAGGTCAAATAATGGTTTTAGGAAATTATCTAGGAGCGTGTGTACTTCCACAGCGGTAAGACACATAATCCGAAATAATTCCCTTAGTACCGTGTAATGGTGCACACTTAGATGCAAATAAAAAGTATCCTCCCCATCGGAGTCACTGCTTTTATTTGTAGGGCCAAAGAGAAATCAACTATTAATTTTATTTGTCAAAAAGTAAGGTTGACAAGATAATAAAATTAATGGGTAAAACCTCCTCTTACAAATGTAGAATTCGTATACGTCCACACTGCGTGGCATGCGATATTCTCGGTGTTTTGAGGTGTTGGTTGATTTCGGGATTTTATTGTTTTGAGGAATCATTAATATTTGAAATCTAAAGCAATGATCTATGTGATTCTTAGGATTTTCAAAATTGATTTTCAGTCCACTTGTTGTAATACTAAAGGAAATAAACTTACTGTTCCTAGTTAATGTTGATTGGAAAAGAATCTAGATGTTGTCTAATTTGCTAAGAAGTTCAAGTATACACTCTTCAAAGAGTGTCCTCAAGCCATGGTTGCTCAAAAAGGTTTCTACTTCTAAGCCGAAAGGCAAGAAGAAGAAGAAACAAGGTGGAGCAAAAGTGGTGGGAGGATCTCAGGGAGGAGTGAATAAGCCGAAAGGCAAATACTTCACTTACTAGCAGACCGGACATGAGAAGAAGGATTATCCCAATCCGAAGCAAGAACAAAAGTATATCTTTTGGTCTAGTCATTGTAACATGGTTAGCGGTGTTATCTATCGACACCTGGTGAGTAGATACGAGAGCCACTAATCATGTCTGCAATACTGCGAGGGTTCCGAAACCCGACGACTAGCTAAAGGGGATATTACAATTTACTTGGGCAATGCCATGAAGATGGCGACTATTGCAGTGGGAGATGTTTTATTTATCTTTTGAAAAAAATAAAGTTTTTGGTTCTTAGAAATTTTCTTTATGTGCCTTTGTTTAGAAAGAATTGCTTTCAGTTTCTAAATTGTGGATGGATAATCTATTTCTTTTGATGACAGATTTGTTATAAAAGGAATAGGGACATTATCTATTCAGGTACATAGATAGGAAGTTTATGACTTGAACCACGAGCTCCCACGATGCAAATAGAAGTTATTAACTCATCTTCTAATTCCAATAAGAGAAAAGAACCTTCGAAAATAAACCAAACATATCTTTGGGATCTTAGGCTTGGTCATATTAACCTAAGCAGAATTCAAAGGTTGATAGCTGATGGACCTTTGGGTTCATTAGTGGTGGAGGATCTCCCAACCTGCGAATCTTGCTTGGAAGGTAAGATGACCAAGAGGCCTTTCAAGGCCAAGGGGTATAGATCCAAAGATGTGTTGGAATTGGTTCATTCTGATTCGTATGGTCCTATGTCTATCCAGGCAAGAGATAGTTTTGAATATTTCATCTTTTTCATAGACAATTATTCAAGATGACACTACGATTTGATCGAAGTGGTGAATACCTCTTGGGAGAGTTTAGGAATTACTTATCAGAGGCTGGGATTCAATCCCAATTGTCTGCACCTGGCACACCCCAGCAGCATGGTGTAGCGTAGCGAAGGAAGAGGACTCTTATGGAGATGGTTAGATCGATGATGAGTTATTCTGACTTGCCAGATTCGTTCTGGGGATATGCCCTAGATACGACGGTATACATTCTGAACCTTGTTCCATCTAAATCAGTGCCTTCTACTCCCACAGAATTGTGGACTAGGCGGAAGCCTAGTCTAAGACATATTCGGATATGGGGAGTCCAACACATGTGCTAAAGGCTGATAAGTTGGAACCTCGTACAGAAGTATGCATGTTCGTTGGCTATCCTAGGGGAACGAAGGGTGGTTTGTTTTATAGCCCTAGAGATCAGAGGGTGATCGTTAGTACGAATGCCAGATTTCTAGAGGAGGACTATGTGATGAACCACAAGCCCACGAGTAGGATTGTTCTTGAGGAGTTGATAGGGGAAGTCCCGACTTCAGTACCACTGGTACAAGAGGATATACCACATGTCACTGCACCGCGTGTCACAGAGGATATACAGGTGATACCTCATCGTAGTGGGAGGGTTGTGAGACAACCTGATAGATTCATGTTCTTGGGAGAATCTTCCGATTTGGTCCCTGGCGAACATGAACCTGATCCCTGGACATATGACGAGGTAATCCAAGATATAGATGCAACATCTTTGCAAAGTGCAATAAATACTGAGATTGAATCTATGGATTCAAATCAGGTCCGGGAGCTCCAATGTATAGCAGCTCATATGAATTTATGAGGTGTGACAGATGGATGTCAAGACAGATTTCCTTAGTGGAAGTCTTGAGGAATCCATTTATATAAAGCGACCAGAGGGATTCATTGCTAAGGGCAAAAAGTATCTTGTATGTAAGCTTAATCGGTCCATTTGTGGATTGAAGCAAGCTTCGAGGTCTTGGAACATCCGCTTTGAGGAGGTAAATCCAGTCTTATGGATTTATTCAAAGTTCGGATGAGTCTTGTGTATATCAGAGATGTGACGGAAACGTAGTGGTATTTTTGTACTATACGTAGATGACATTTTGGTGGTTGGCGACAACATCGAAATGTTATCAGACGTAAGGGTATGGTTGTCCAATCAGTATGGTATGAAGGACTTGGGAGAAGTGGGTCACAACCTTGGGATCAAGGTTGTTGTGCTTATCCCAAGATTCATACATAGACATGATTTTGGATCGTTTTAGCATGCAAAACTCCAAGAAGGGTTTTCTACCTTTCAGGCATGGAGTTCCTTTATCTAAGGAGATGTGTCCTAGATCATCTGAGGAGATAGAGGAGATGAAGGTGGTTCCTTATGCTTCGGCAGTAGGAAGCCTCATGTATGCGATGCTCTGTACGAGACCAGATATCTGCTTTTCCGTGGGCATGGTCAGCAGATATCAGAGTAATCCAGGACAGGGATATTGGACTGCGGTAAAGCATATATTGTGGTGCCTGAGAAGGACTAGGGATTATATGCTAGTTTACCGGGCAGACAAATTACTCCCTGTGGGTTACATAGATTCTGATTTCCAATCTGATAGGGATAACAGTAAGTCTACCTCAGGTTTTGTGTTTACTTTTGGAGGTGGAGCCATAGTATGGAAGAGTGTCAAGCAGAAATGCGTGGTGGACTCTACCATGGAAGCTGACTGTATGGCAGCCTCTTAGGCGGCCAAAGAAGTTGGGTGGCTCAGGAACTTCCTGATGGACTTGGATGTGATTCCTGGTTTGCCCAGAACTATCACAATTTATTGTGATAATAATGGTGCAGTTGCAAACTCGAAGGAACCACGAGACCATAAGGCTAGTAAACACATAGAGTGCAAGTACCACCTGATACGAGAAATCGTTAAGAAGGTAGAAGTTGCTGTCACCTGGATTGCATCAGAGGATGACCTGGTAGACCCTTTTCACTAAGGCCCTTCTAGCGAGAGCTTTGATAGGCATGTGGAGGGAAGGGGAATCAGATGTATGGCAGTATAGTAACAGCATAGTCTTTTAGTATAAGTGGGAGATTGTTGGGATGTATACTGAAAGCCTAGCTCTTTAGTATGAACATCTTTATTTTGAAATAAGAATCACATAATCATTGTTGGCACTTTTATATTTATTATATGTTGTGCATATTGTCTAATACTTTACATTGTAGATAACATGGTGCTTGGGTGATGGCACAGAAGATCATGTTATCAGTCCCTTGTAGAGTATAAGTAGAGGCTCACAACCAAGATGGTCTTGGACAAACCATTGGCATGGTTGTAGTGTAGCTTGGTATTGTTTTATCTTGAACATAGAGTTACACTAGTACACTTAGGTGTATTGAGCAGGACCGACATAGAGGTGATTTAATTTATTGCTGACTACATAATTGAATCGAACCTCGGATATTATGTTGTACATGCTCTTAATCCCGATATAATAACGGGCACATGTACTTAGTATTTATTTCTTTGATTTACCAGAGGGTGAGATTTCTATGGATTAAATCAATATGCCCAGTAAGTTGGGAAATGATATTATTTACATGGTGTGCCGTTGATTATAGGAGGAATTTGTGTCCTATATATTAGGTTGATGATGTCCCCTTGAGGAGCTCATAAGGTTTATCATGTAAACCCCGGGGGTTGACTTAGATGTTAATTGATTGATGGTCAGTAAATCAATCGATTGACGGACATTCGATATCTTAAACACGGGGAGATAAATGTACAAATAATATATGGAGCCCATATTAATTTATGGGGGTTGGTGAGGTAGTTCGATGATGATCCTCTAGTGGAATGGAACATCATTGATGGATCAAGTTTGTGTGATTCCGATCCATCGGGTGGCCAAGACCCAACTCCTCCTCATGGTCCCTATCGTAGCCTTATATAAACCTCATGAAGTCTAGATCAAATGATGGAAAACAAATCTCTAAATCCGACGGTTAGGATTAAATCCCTAGAACCGACGGTGGAGATTAAATCTCTAGATCCGACGGTTGGGATTAAATTCCTAGAACCGACGGTTGAGATTAAATATCTAGATCCGACGGTTGGGATTAATTCCAAGATCCGACGGTTGAAATTAAATCTCTAAATCCTACGGTTGAGATTAAAACCCTAGAACTAACGGTGGAGATTAAATCTCTAGATCCGACGGTTGGGATTAAATTCCTAGAACCGACGATTGAGATTAAATCTCTAGATCCGACGGTTGGGATTAAATTCCTAGAACCGACGGTTGAGATTAAATCTCTAGATCCGATTGTTGGGATTAATTCCTAGAACCGACGGTTGAGATTAAATCTCTAAATCCGACGGTTGAGATTAAAACCCTAGAACTGACGGTGGAGATTAAACCAAGGCCTAACCCTAACTCTATAAAAGGATGGCTATGGGTTGGGCGGCAAGAGAGAGTTAATGGTTCATGATGGATTCTAAGGAAAGAAGGGTTTTGCCTAGTATGCTTGGGCGGCAAGCAACCTCATGGAGGAAACCCTAATTAGGGTTTTGGCTCCTTAGGTTGGGCGGCCAAGGTGGTGGAGCTAGAGGGGGCGACAACCTATGGAGGAGCTTGTCT
Source organism: Wurfbainia villosa (assembly GCA_025175895.1). Classification (NCBI taxonomy): domain Eukaryota; kingdom Viridiplantae; phylum Streptophyta; class Magnoliopsida; order Zingiberales; family Zingiberaceae; genus Wurfbainia; species Wurfbainia villosa. The sequence continues at coordinate 118,752,103 of CM045989.1, read as the reverse complement.
TCTTCCTTGGAGGTGGATAGCTCCTAGATCTCTCCTCTCCACCATGCTTAGGCGGCAAGAAACCTATGGAGGAAACCCTAATTAGATTAGGGTTTGGCTCTTTGGATTAGGCGGCTAGGTTTGGAAGTTATGGTTGGGCGGCAACTATAGGGGAAGGGCTCATCTTCTTCCTTCTAAGGGTTGGCCGGCCACTACCTTCTCTTCCTCTACCTTGGGAGGCAAGTAATCCAAAGGAAGCTTGGTTGGGCGGCTAGGGTTTAGAAGGTAAGGTAGGTGGCAACTATAGGGGAAGTGTTCTTCTTCTTCCTAGGGTGTTGGCCGGTTCCTATCCTTTTTCCTATACCTTTGGTGGTGCCCAACCTATTCCTCTTTTCCTCTTGTTTTCCTCTTGGCCGACGGCACAAGGAGCTAGGGTTTGTCCCTAGTTCGGTTGCTTGGTTGTTTCCATTATGTTCTCTCTATTCTTGGGGCCGGCGGCATCAATCCTTTGTGGATTGGTGGTTGGCTCAAGCAAGAAGGGAAAGAGAGTTCTTCTTTCTTTGGATTGAATAAGATCTAAGAAGCTTCGACTTGTGGAGGATCTTCGCCCACACGAAGTCTACAAGGAGGTTAGGACATACGATAGAAGATCAAGAGGTATAAAAGTTTTATTAACTTTTATTTATGATCTTTGCATGTTCTTATTTGATATGCTAGCTTATGTTCTTTATGTTAGTATATGTCGATTATACTAGTTTACATTTACATGTATTTGTATAATCATGGATCCCGATAAGAAACACAAAAACCGGCGATCCGTCCGTCGTCTCTTCTGCGGCTAATTGACTAGGAGAGTTGGTTGCTTGAACAACTAGTTTGTTCAAGCGATCACTCGAGTCGTTAGCACGACGACGAATTAGTTGTGCTTAGGAAACTCATCCCATCCGGATTAGTTTTCATTAGTGAAAATTTTAATTCGGGGACATGGGAGCCAATGAGCATTCCGAGGACCAGCACATTGCCAACAACTGGTATCAGAGCTTCTGGGCAATACCAACAGATGTTAGGATATAAAATGAATTAGGACAAAAGCTAACCCTATTAGCCACTAAGGTTCATTCGGCCAACCTAGGTTTTTGGGTGAATAAATGAAGTTTTAATCCATGTTTTATATGCAAATGAAGTTGTTGTTATATGAAATGAATTAGGTTAAAGGTTAACCCTAAAAACCCTACTTGGACCATTCGGCCAACCTAGGTTTTGGGTGAATAAATGAAGTTTTAATCCATGTGTTATATGCAAATGAAGTTGTTGTTATATGAAATGAATTAGGTTAAAGGTTAACCCTAAAAAAAAAAAAAAAAACCCTACTTGGACCATTCGGCCAACCTAGGTTTTGGGTGAATAAATGAAGTTTTAATCCATGTTTTATATGCAAATGAAGTTGTTGTTATATGAAATGAATTAGGTTGTTGTTATATGAAATGAATTAGGTTAAAAGATAACCCTAGAAGACCCTATGGACCATTCGGCCACCATGAATTATGGGTGATTAAATGAAGTCTAATTCATGTTCTATGTGCAAATGAAGTTGTGGTTGTGTTAAATGAATTAGGATGAAGGATAACCCTAGAAACCCCTATGGACCGTACGACCATCAGGTATTTTTGGTAATTAAATGAAGTTTTAATTTAAGTCTTATGTACATATGAAGTTGTTGTTAAGTTAAATGAATAGGTTAACATGTGTTTTATGTTGGGTGAATTCATGTTGACTTGTGATACTAAATAATGCTAGATGAAGATGACATGCCTTAGGTTAGTGTTTACTTACTTTTGATGCCATGCCTTATGCCATGTCTATGAGTATGCGATATTTGAAATATGTTATGAAATGGAAAAAGATAAGATTATGAAATGAAAACGAAATGATATGTTCACGACATAAATATGACATGATGATGAAATGAAGAATGATATGTTATGAAATGAAGAATGGTATGGTTATGAAATGAAAGATGATAAGCTCCTGAAGTGAAGCATGAAATGTTATGAAATGAAGTATGCTATGTTGCAAGATGAAATAAGCTATGTTAAAAAATAAGCATATAAGTATTTTACCTTCTGCATGGCTTGTACCAAGACCTTAACAAGGTCAAAGAAGGGATGGGCTCCTATGATGCCCTAGGTCGATGGAATAAGACTCGGGCCTAGGATGGGCTTCTATGTATGGTTGCCCCTAGGTCGATGGAATAAGACTCGGGCCTAGTACGGGATGGGCTCCAAGATGCCTTAGGTCGATGGAGTAAGACTCGGGCCTAGGATGGGCTTCTACGCTATGACGATTGCCCTAGGTCGACGGACTAAGATCGGGCCTAATAACCTATTAGGTTCGAGACTTGCTACCTTGGGCCTATTTAGGGATGCCCGCTATGATAATGAAGAAGTGGTACAATGCCGGGCCCAAATATGTTGAGAATTATGTTTACGTACCTATAATATATGTTTTCAAAAGCATCTTGCATAAGTTTATCTGATTGATTGTTATGTTCACATGTTTATGTTGATTTGTTACATATGAAGTATGTTATGTTTGATATGCCATGGTTGTGTTGATATGTTACATATGAAGTATGTTATGTTTGATATGCCATGTTTATGTTGATATGTTACATATGAAGTATGTTATGATTGATATGCCATGTTTATGTTGATATGTTACATATGAAGTATGTTATGTTTGATATGCCATGGTTGTGTTGATATGTTACATATGAAGTATGTTATGTTTGATATGCCATGTTTATGTTGATATGTTACATATGAAGTATGTTATGATTGATATGCCATGTTTATGTTGATATGTTACATATGAAGTATGTTATGTTTGATATTCCATGTTTATGTTGATATGTTACATATGAAGTATGTTATGTTTGATATGCCATGGTTGTGTTGATATGTTACATATGAAGTGTGCTATGCTTGATATGCCATGTTTATGCCACTATGTCATATTTGTCGTATGATATGTTGATTTGCTATGTTACGTATGTTATATGTTATGTTACATGTGATATTGCTTATATGTTATGAATGTCACATGCCATGATTTATGTCGATATATGGTTTTTGTGAGTAAGACTGGATCTTACTAAGCCTATGTGCTTATAGTTTATCTTTCCCTCGTACTGCAGATAAGGGTAAGGGATGGATAAACTAAAGGGAGCAGCAGGAGGGGCCAAATGTGTGTGGCAGTGGCATGGTGGAGAAGATCCGTTAGGTTTATATATATATGTTTACCTATGATGATGATGTTTATGGATGTCCTTACTTATGTCTCCGTATGACGATGATGTTTATGAACCTGAACTAAGAACTAGGTATCTATATATGTTATGATGCATGCTCTATGTTAATAAGAAGAAGTAAAGAAGAAGTAAGAAGAAGTATCTATACATGTTATGATGCATACTCTATGTCAAGAAGAAAGAGTATATATATATATATATATATATATATATATATATATATATATATATATATATATATATATATATATATATATATATATATATATATATATATATATATATATATATATGTCAATGCATGTTTATGTTTTAAAGAAGAAAAAAAAATATAGGTCTAAAGTCTTCCGCTGTAAGAATTAAGAAGTATGTATAAAGTCTTCCGCTGTATGTAATGTATGTATAGATCGTCAGCCACGCCACGCCTCCGGTCTGGGTCCAAAAGGGCGGGCGTGATGTGGTATCAAAGCGGATCTGCTTTCCACTACACACACATCAAGCTCCAAAATCCTAGCAATACGTAAAAGAATTCTATGTCTACTCTAATTTTGTTCATGAATGATAAGAAATGTTTTTTTAGCTTAAATATGCATGAATATAGGTATGATAGTCTTATGCTTGTGTATGATAAGGAATGCTTTTAGTCAAAATATGCATGAAAATATGTATGATACCCTTATGCTTGTTCATATATGATATAAAATACCTTAAGCTTAAACTATGCATGAGAACATGAATGATGCCTTAAGCTTAAAATGACTTTATGTTAGCTTTAGTCTAAGTATGCGTAGGTCAACGAACGAAAACTTATACTAGCTTCACAAGAAACACTTGTGATTGGCCAAAGGGGTTAAAGGTAGACAAGTTAGGTAAATCAAAATTGATAAAAAAAAAAAATTATTACGAGGAGTTGATTTTCGTAATTAATTGGATGGCACGAACGATGACTACAATGACCCATCATGATGTGTTACGAAACAAATTGAGGGAAGCTATTGAAGAGATAGTTTATAAACCTAATGGTGGGGTCATCGGACACATAAAAAGGCTCGATGGTCTTTTTAGGAAACTCGAGCAACAGGAGTTTCCGTTACTAGACAATTATCGGATATGGGCCTTGGTACGCTCTCTTCCAAATGATTTCATGGTAGTTGCGCATCACGTATGGGGCCGCTATGAAGGGCGGATAACATATGCTGAGTTGTGCTGGGAACTACTGGAGCACAAGGTTCAAGAGAATCCTGTGGTAGCTGGCCTCGAAAAGAATGAAGAGGGTTCTACAAACAGTCAACTTATTGGCCAGCCTGAGACTACCCTAATGAGGCCAAGGGAGATAGGACTAAAAGTAATTACAACTGCACTAGGGTTTGTCCTAGTGGGAGTCATAATAAACTACCTTCTCAAGTAGTCTTGTTTCGATTAGAAATAAGGAATGTTATATATTAACATTATTCTTTTCTGAACGTATGAATAAGAAATGATGAGCTCGTTTCCTATGAGCTCGTTTCCTTTGAAATTAGTGATTAGTTTATTGCATGGGATGTATGTTGTATAGTTGATCAATGTCGGTTAGATTGGGACATACGAATGATGAGTGGAAACGAAGTTGCCGCTTCACATTGTAAACCAATTCAAATTGACATTGAGTCAATCAGAGACTGCATGTGACCTATCGGTCAGCGAAGCCATGAAGAGATTCAACCGACTCGCATGCCTATACCCAGAGTTGGTCAGCACGGAAAGAGAAAGGGGCAGACTCATGCTAAAGATGCTCCGACCAGAAATAGCTCTGAATGTGGCCGGCGGAGCTCATAGACCGCAGACCGCAGAGGAACTGTTCAGTAGTGCCCTGATTACCGAGCATTACCTGAACATGAGACAGCGCAGATGGCTCGAGCTCGTCAAGGATTATGACTGCGAGATTCTCTACCATCCGGGGAAAGCTAACAAGGTGGCTGATGCACTCCTCAGGAAGTCCTGCGCCACCCTGATGTCTCTATTAGTGTTATCTCGGCCCTTAGAAAAAGAGATTATGCGTTACGGGGTTGAAATCATCTCCGGACAGCTCTCGACCATGACGATAACACCGACGATGTTCGATGATATACTAGAAAAGCAAGCCCGTGACCCAAGCCTTCAGAGGATCAAGCAAGAGGTCTTAGAAGGAAAGGACGACGGGTTTCGGATCTCTGATAGTGGAGTACTCTACCTCAGGGATCGCTTGTGTATTCCCGACGATCCAGAATTACGGAAGGAGATATTTGAGGAAGCTCACGGAACTCCTTATGCGATGCATCCTGGAACCACCAAGATGTACCAAGACCTAAAATGAAAGTTCTTGTGGTTCGAAATGAAAAGAGATGTGGCTCAGTATGTCGATGCACGACGCCGAAGGGTTAAGGCAGAACACCAGAGACCTGGAGGAACACTGCAGCCGATCCAGATTCCAGAATGGAAATAGGAGGACATTTCTATGGATTTCATCTCAGGATTGCCCAAGACGACAAACGATTATGATGCTATATGGGTAATTGTGACGATGTGAAATCCGCCCATTTCTTAGCAATCAAGATGACCTATTCGACGGAGCAACTGGCTCAGTTATATGCTAGGGAAATTATCAGACTACATGGAATTCCTAAGACCATCATTTTTGACAGAGATGGTCGCTTTATTTCCCATTTCTGGGAATGTGTTCAGAAGGCCCTAGGCACGAAGCTATTGTTCAGTATTGCCTTCCATCCCCAGACGGACGGACAGACCGAAAGAGTAAATCAAGTACTGGAGGATATGTTACGAGCCTGCGCCCTGGATTTCAAAGGTAGCTGGTGCCGATACTTATGTTTGACAGAATTCGCCTACAATAATAGCTACCAGGCTACTATTGGAATGGCACCCTACGAGGCTCTATACGGGAGGAAATGTAGATCTCCCATATGCTGGTACGAGGGTGGTGAAAAGAAGAGGATGGAACTCTAGACGGACTTCATCGACAACACCACTTGAGCTATACATAACATCCATCAGAGAATTGAAACTGCTCAGAGCCGACAAAAGAGCTATGCGGATATGCGGCGTAGACCGTTGGAATTCGAAGTTGGGGACCTAGTATTCTTCAAAGTAGCTCCTATGAAAGGAGTGATGAGATTCGTAAGGAAGGGTAAACTGAGTCCACGCTACGTGGGACCGTATCCGATATTGCAGAGGATTGGCAAGGTAGCTTACAAGCTAGAGCTGCCTCAAGAGATGTCGGCTATTCACAATGTGTTCCAAGTCTCTGTACTCAAGAAATGCATTTCTAGTGCGGACCAAGTGATCGAGCCACAAACAGTACGAGTTCAAGAGGACCTGAGTATTGAAAGTCGGCCTATCCAGATACTAGACCGAGAAATCAAGAGGCTAAGGAACAAAGAGGTGCCCTTAGTAAAGGTCCTGTGGCAGAATCTGTTGGTATTGCCCAGAAGCTCTGATACCAATTATTGGCGATGTGCTAATCCTCGGAATGCTCATAGGCTCCCATGTCCCCGGATTAAAATTTTCACTAATGAAAACTAATCCGGATGGGATGAGTTTCCTAAGCACAACCAATTCGTCGTCGTGCTAACGACTCGAGCGATCGCTTGAACAAACTAGTTGTTCAAGCAACACAACTCTTCTAGTCGGTTAGCCGCGGAAGAGACGACGGACGGATCGCCGGTTTTTGTGTTTGTCTTCGGGGTCCATGATTATACAATATATAATCATATACACACATGTATAATCATCATATATAAGAACATGCTCAAATCTGAAATTAAAGTTATAAAACTTTTATACCTCTTGATCTTCTATCGTATGTCCTAACCTCCTTGTAGACTTCGTGTGGGCGAAGATCCTCCACAAGTTGAAGCTTCTTAGATCTTCTTCAATCCAAAGAATGAAGAACTCTCTTTCCCTTCTTGCTTGAGCCAACCACCAATCCACAAAGGATTGATGCCACGCCCCAAGAATAGAGAGAACATAATGGAAACAACCACAACCAAACTAGGGACAAACCCTAGCTCCTAGTGCCACGGCCAAGAGGAAAACAAAGGAAAAGAGGAATAGGTTGGGCACCACCAAAGGTATAGGAAAAGGATAGGAACCGCCAACACCCTAGGAAGAAGAAGAACACTTCCCTATAGTTGCCACCTACCTTACCTTCCAAACCCTAGCCGCCCAACCAAGCTTCCTTTGGATTTCTTGCCGCCTAAGGTAGAGGAAGAGAAGGTAGTGGCCGGCCAACCCTTAGAAGGAAGAAGATGAGCCCTTCCCCTATAGTTGCCGCCCAACCATAACTTCCAAACCTAGCCGCCTAATCCAAAGAGCCAAACCCTAATCTAATTAGGGTTTCCTCCATAGGTTTCTTGTCGCCTAAGCATGGTGGAGAGGAGAGATCTAGGAGCTAGCCACCTCCAAGGAAGAAGACAAGCTCATCCATAGGTTGCCGCCCCCTCTAGCTCCACCACCTTGGCCGCCCAACCTAAGGAGCCAAAACCCTAATTAGGGTTTCCTCCTTGAGGTTGCTTGCCGCCCAAGTAATGCTAGGCAAAACCCTAATTTACTTAGCATCCATCATCAACCATCCTAAAAACTTAGTTGCCGCCCAACCCATGCTCCCTTATATAGAACTTAGGAGAAAATTGGTTATTGATGAGGTAGCCAAAAATATAGGAACTAATTCCCAATTTTCTTGCCGCCCACCTTATCCAACCTTTCCTCTCCCTTTTATATAGAGTTAGGTTTAGGCCTTGGTTTAATCTCCACCGTGGTTCTAGGGTTTTAATCTCAACCGGGATTTAGAGATTTAATCTCAACCGCCGGTTCTAGGAATTTAATCCCAACCGTCGGATCTAGAGATTTAATCTCAACCGCGGTTCTAGGAATTTAATCCCAACCGTCCGGATCTAGAGATCTAATCTCCACCGTCGATTCTAGGATTCAATCCTAACCGTCGGATCTAGAGATTTGTTTTCCATCATTTGATCTAGACTTCATGAGGTTTATATAAGGCTATAGGGACCATGAGGAGGAGTTGGGTCTTGGCCACCCGATGGATCGGAACCACACAAACTTGATCCATCAATGATGTTCCATTCCACTAGAGGATCATCATCGAACTACCTCACCAACCCCCATAAATTAATATGGGCTCCATATATTATTTGTACATTTATCTCCCCATGTTTAAGATATCGAATGTCCGTCAATTAATTGATTTACTGACCATCAATTAATTAACATCTAACTCCTCGAGTAGTACCACTCAACCTTATCATCATGCTGACTAAGTCAACCTGCAGGGTTTACATGATGAACCTTATGAGCTCCTCAAGGGGACATCATCAACCTAATATATAGGACACGATTCCTCCTATAATCAACGCACACCATGTAAATAATATCACTTAAACTTAATGCATATTGATTGATTTAATCCATAGAAATCTCACCCTCTGGTAAATCAAAGAAATAAATACTAAGTACATGTGCCCGTTATTATATCGGGATTAAGAGCATGTACAACATAATATCCGAGGTCCGATTCAATTATGTAGTCAGCAATAAATGGAATCACCTCTATGTCGGTCCTGCTCAATACACCGAGGTGTACTAGTGTAACTCTATGTTCAAGATAAAACAATACCAAGCTACACTACAACCATGCCAATGGTTTGTCCAAAACCATCTTGGTTGTGAGCCTCTACTTATATTCTACAAGGGACTGATAACATGATCTTCTGTGCCGCACCCAGGCACCATGTTATCTACAATGTAAAATATTAGACAATATGCACACATATAAATATAACGTGCAAACAATGATCATGTGATTCTTATTTCAAAATAAAGATGTCCATACAAAAGAGCTAGGCTTTTAGTATACATCCCAACAGAATCAACGGTACGAGGAAGCTACCTGGGAACGCGAGGAGGACATGAAGCAGAAATACCCAGAATTGTTCTAAGTTTCGAGGACGAAACTTTTAAAAGGTATGAAGGATTGTAATGTTAGGGCAATCTCTTGCCGTAATATGGTTTTGATGGTGTGGCAAAGGGTTTAAGTTAGTTTGATATGTTGATGTGATATGTGCGTTGAAGTCGTGCAGGACTTAGTAATTCGCACATGGAGCCGTGGCGAGTTTCACATCTCATGACTCGTGCCTTGAGTCGGTGAAGGGTAGCTTTGCGGAAGCCGTGCGCTTGGAGCATCCGAGGGACCGCCGGACGAGAAGCTTGGAGTGAAGCCGGAGGAAGTAGACTTCGAGGCAAGAGACGCAAAGGAGCATTGCAGAGTCGTGCGCCTGATGCTGCCGAGGGATGTGGCCGAGAACGAAGAGAACTTCGAAGGCGAGGGACTCTGAGAAATGAGAGTGAGCGATTGTAACCCAGGGAAGGGTAGCTCTTAGGTTAAACTTGGCCATTTGGCCAAGTGTCGGATGGGTTTTCCCGACACACGATCATGTCATGGCACGATCGCCTCCGAGTCGAGTGAGTTCGACCGTATACGATCAATGGATTGTGGCCAGCAATGATTGCCATACGTCGGCCGATCGCCCAAGATATCGACCGACCGGGCGCGCAATGATCGGTCAATAAGGGTTCGCCAGAACCGTTCGAGCCGATCCGGGCGATCGACTACGAGGCAGCGATCGATCGATGAGGTCCATCACCGACCGCTGTTGCCCGTTGGACTACCGGTCGGGATCCGACGTGTTCGGAGGCCGTTGTAGGACGATTTAAATGACCGCCAAGGGCGGCAATGATCGATGGCGCAAACGGAAGAAGTTAGCCCTCTCTATAAAAAGAGAGGGTGTGAGCCTTTGAGAGGCTAATGCTCATACTCCAAACGATCTTCCTAGTGCCCCACAAGCTCTAAGCTCTTCTTACTTGTCTTTACTTCAATCCTATTGTAAGAAGAGTGATCTTGGTTGTAAAGGTTACCTCCACCTAGCTTTGTGCAAAGGAGAGACCGATAGTGATTGGTTTTGGCGGAGTGATTCACCGTGGACGAATCGGACCGTGGATTAGCGGCGTAGCCGTGAACCACGTTATACCATCGTGTTAGCGTTTGTTTTATTGTTTGTCTTTTGCTTTGTATTTGTATATTCCGCTTGCGCTAATCTTTTGTAGACGAGCAATTTACGACGTCCAACGTACGAGGGCTATTCACCCCCCCTCTAGCCGGCCATACCGATCACCTACAAGTGGTATCAGAGCCAAGGAAAGCTTGTCACCGGACTAACCGCCGCAACAAGCCCTACATCAAAAATGGTCAGCTCCAACATCCATCCTCCGAAGTTTGAAGGAGAATTTGCGTGGTGGAAGAAGCGAATGGAGGTATTTTTCGAAACGGATTTTGATATAATGATTACAATGGAATCCGGTTTCGTTTTGCCTAGGGATGAAGAGGGGAAGCCAATAGAGAAGTCTAGGTGGACCAAGAGGCAAAGAGAAGAGCACCTTGCAAACTCCAAAGCCAAGCGCCATCTCTACAATGTGCTCCCTCAACAAGAGATCAACCGGATCGGAGAATGTGCTAGCGCCAAAGAGATGTGGGAGAAGCTTATAGAACTCCATGAAGGCACATCCGAGGCCAAGCTAGCAAGGAGAGACCTCCTCCGCTCCCAACTATCCAATATAAAACTAGAAAAGGGAGAAAAGGTAACCTCACTACACTCTAGGTTTAAAGAAATTTTAATTGGGCTAACAAGTGTAGGTGAGAAGCTATCAAACTGGGACATGCTCATGAAGGCTATAGATGCCTTTCCCCGGTCCTCAAAGTGGAGCTCCATGGTGGACTCATTCTATATCTCAAAGAATTTAGAAGTGAGCACCTTGGAGGAGTTCTTCTCAACAATGGAACTCCACGAAACTAGGCTTGAGGGAATACAAGAGGAGCCTAACATTCAACCCTCAAGAGGAGTAGCATTATTGGCAAATAAGGGGAAGAAGAAGATGGAAATCCCCTCCTCCTCCGATGACGAAGCGTCTTCCTCCTCCTCCATGGATAGCACCGAAGAAGCCTACATGGTAAGGAGGGTAAGACGAGCATTTAAGAATTTTAGATTTGATAAATCTAATGATAGGAATAGAAGACCAAGGGGGAAGGTCATATGCTATAATTGCCAAGGAGAGGGACACATAAGGGACAATTGTCCTCTCCTAAACAAGAGCAAGGAAGAAAGGAAAAAGAAAGAAGAAAAGAAGAAGAAAAAGGGGAGCAAGAAAAAGAAGGAAGAGGAGAAGAAAACAAAGGAGAAGGGAAAGGCTAAGGCTCTCAAGGCAAGGACTTGGGATGATCCATCCTCATCCTCCTCCTCATCATCGGATGAGGAGAATTCCTTTGTCACCAATTTGGCCTTGATGGCCTTTGATGACTTGGATTGCTCTTCCTCCGAAAATGAAGGATCAAGCTCAAATGGGGAGAGCTCAAATGAAGGGGGAGCTTCCACATCCTCATCATCCGAAGAAGAAGAGGACATGGAAACTATGGTAACCAATCTCTCACCTAGTAAAATAGTTTCTATGATTTCTAGTTTAACTAAGGATTTATTTAGGGCAAAGAAGAAAAATAAATGCATGCTTGAACAAATTAAGGAATTAGAACAAAAATTAGAAAAGGCATGCTTAAATGATAATATTTCTTCTAGCTTAGATGATGCATGCTCACATGACCTTTATATGCCTTTAAATGTTAATGATGCATGCATAGAGGAAAATAGGGCATTAAGGGAAAAGGTAGATTATTTAACCAAAGCCCTAGAGAAATTCACAATTGGCTCCAACACCTTAAATATGATCTTAGGGAGCCAAAGAGCTAGTTTCAACAAGAAAGGCCTAGGCTACAAGGAAAAGAAAAATGAAAAGGCCTATAAATGCCTAATAGCTAGGGGACAAGATAAAAAGAAAGCAATAGCTAGAAAATGGATCCCCAAGGAGTATTTAGTGAACCCAATAGGAAAGAATCTATTTTGGGTTCCAAAATCCATCCTTAAGGGTTAGAATAACCCTAGGGTAGTCAACCATATCAACTTGACCTATATCATAATTTGGTTGACTTAGGATGACGGGACAATATTTTTTAGATAGTGTTGGGTGATGATAACGTGCCCATAAATAGGTAATAATGCTTAAATCATGATGATTGATGTAATTCCTATGTATGTTTTAAATCATGATTTATAATTTTGATATTTGGCATGTTATCATGAGAAATAGGTTTAAATCATGCTTTAGGTGATAATTTGTTTATTATCATCGTATAATACCTAATGCATGACTATTATTTGATGGATACATGAGTTTCATGATCATAATGTAGAATTCATTCATATATGTCATTATGATCATGTAGAATGTTAGGTTGATACTTAACCATGATAGAATTGCATGAATATATGGGTTAAGTATATACAAATACCCCCCTAGGATACATCTCACACTCACTATAGGCTAACTTGATTGCAAACTTAGCATGGGTGAGATGTTAGGATGATACAAATGTCCACTAATGCCTATGGCATTTAGATGGTCATTTAAAGTATCAACATAGCAATAATAGACCAATCATGGGGAAGGCTTATGTTTAATTCATAGACATATTGCCCAAAGATCATGGTTGGATATTTCATATGTTTTCAAAACAATTTCTTACCTTAAAATACATGTATTCATGTTTTGAAACAATTGGATGCAAAACTAGGTAGCTAACTTGATACTAGAATGATAAAAAACCTAGTGGTTTTTAGAACTTTTGGATTTTTGGCAAAAACAAGAAAATATAATTAGTTTTCATGAAAAAATATTTTTCCTTGATAGATATACTTAATAGAAATATGTTCCCCAAATTTCATGATTTTTCAAATTTTCTGGAATTTATAATGCATTTCTGAAATTCGTCCAGAAAATCAGAAATTTGGATTCCTTTGTGCCGCGATCATTGCCATCTGATAGCATCATTGGTGGAAATCAGAATATTGAAGGCCGAATTCAGTTTGTAAACCTACAACAAGTGGTAGAAATATACTTAATGCCATCAACAAATGGTACCCAATTTTAAATCAACTTGTCATATTTTCCCTCCATTATACTTGATGCCATGAGCTTATAACTTAGTGTTAATCTTTTTGATAGTGTCAAAGGGGGAGAAATAAGTATGTTTAAGTTAATCACTTTAGGGGGAGAAATATATTTTAGGGGGAGAAATATATGATAGGGGGAGAAAATTTGCATAGAGAGTTTCATGGATTAAGGGGGAGTTGCATGTTGCTATATCATGTTTATCTTTACATGCTTTCTTACCTTAGAATTTATATCAAATGGTTTTACCTAACTTAAACGGATTGCCACACATCAAAAAGGGGGAGATTGTTAGGGCAATCTCTTGCCGTAATATGGTTTTGATGGTGTGGCAAAGGGTTTAAGTTAGTTTGATATGTTGATGTGATATGTGCGTTGAAGTTGTGCAGGACTTAGTAATTCGCACATGGAGCCGTGGCGAGTTTCACATCTCATGACTCGTGCCTTGAGTTGGTGAAGGGTAGCTTTGCGGAAGCCGTGCGCTTGGAGCATCCGAGGGACCGCCGGACGAGAAGCTTGGAGTGAAGCCGGAGGAAGTAGACTTCGAGGCAAGAGACGCGAAGGAGCATTGCAGAGCCGTGCGCGATCTTTGCAGGACGGGCTGGCGAGAACGAAGAGAACTTCGGCGAGGACTCAGAAATGAGAGTGGCGATTGTAACCCGTGAAGGGTAGCTCTTAGGTGAAACTTGGCCATTTGGCCAAGTGTCGGATGGGTTTTTCGACACCGCCGATCGCTATGTCATGGCAACATCGCTTCCGAGTCGAGTGAGTTCATCGGTATACGATCGATGGATTGTGGCGCTGATCGCCATACGTGGGTAGTCGATCACAGAAACCGATCGTCGGCCAAGGCGGCAATGATCGGGTCAATAAGGGTTCGACCCATAACCGTTCGTAGCCGATCGGCGATCAACTACGAGGCGTGATCCGATGAGGTCCATCAGTCGACTGCCAAGAGTTCCGTTGGACTACAATGGTCGGGATCCGACGTGTTCGGAGGCCGTTGTAGGACTGGCAATGATCGCCAAGCGTGATGATCGATGGCGTAAACGGAAGAAGTTAGCCCTCTCTATAAAAAGAGAGGGTGTGAGCCTTTGAGAGGCTAATGCTCATACTCCAAACGATCTTCCTAGTGCCCCACAAGCTCTAAGCTCTTCTTACTTGTCTTTACTTCAATCCTATTGTAAGAAGAGTGATCTTGGTTGTAAAGGTTACCTCCACCTAGCTTTGTGCAAAGGAGAGACCGATAGTGATTGGTTTTGGCGGAGTGATTCACCGTGGACGAATCGGACCGTGGATTAGCGGCGTAGCCGTGAACCACGTTATACCATCGTGTTAGCGTTTGTTTTATTGTTTGTCTTTTGCTTTGTATTTGTATATTCCGCTTGCGCTAATCTTTTGTAGACGAGCAATTTACGACGTCCAACGTACGAGGGCTATTCACCCCCCCTCTAGCCGGCCATACCGATCACCTACATGTAACGCCCGTAAAATTCCTAGCAATTTTACAAGAATTTTTGGCTTGATGATCATGGGCTTTATGTGGGCCTTTTTCCAAAATAAAAGAAAATAAGCCAAAAATGGATGCAAGACCTAGGAATTGAACTCCAAACCTCTAGAGATAGCCAAACCCTATAGATGCACCCACTAACTAGAAGCCCAATAGGATTACATCATTAGAGGAAGGGGGGGGGGATTATAGATAAGTGTGATAAAGGTAAATGAAGAGGCATGGAGAAAGAGAAGAGAAACTTCTCTTCCTCCCTTTATAAAGAAGAGGGAAGGTTCTAATTTGCCACTTCCTCTCTTCTTCTTCTTCTTCTCACCGAATTCTAGCTCCCTCTCCACCTTTGGCCGAACCCCATCCAAGCAAGAGAAGGCTAGGTTTTGGTCTTCCTTAGGTCATCTTCCCCACCCAAAGCAAAGCGAAGGATGTAAGTATCCCTCACCTGCATACGGGTAGCTTCGATTGCTATTTTGTAAAAGAAACTCATATGATATATTCGGCCAAAATGAAGTTTTGGGTGTTTTATTGAAAATCTATGTCATGTTTGTAAGAAGAAGATGTCGTTAGGAAGTAGATGATGATGTTAGGATGGAAAAAGGGTTTAGGTTAAAAGCTAACCCTAATAACCACTAAGGTTAATTCGGCCAAGCTATGATTTAGGGTTTCCATGAAGTTATATGCTATGTTTTAGTAACTATATGATGATGTTAGGATATAAAATGAATTAGGACAAAAGCTAACCCTATTAGCCACTAAGGTTCATTCAGCCAACCTAGGTTTTTGGGTGAATAAATGAAGTTTTAATCCATGTTTTATATGCAAATGAAGTTGTTGTTATATGAAATGAATTAGGTTAAAGGTTAACCCTAAAAACCCTACTTGGACCATTCGGCCAACCTAGGTTTTGGGTGAATAAATGAAGTTTTAATCCATGTGTTATATGCAAATGAAGTTGTTATTATATGAAATGAATTAGGTTAAAGGTTAACCCTAAAAAAATGTTTTATATGCAAATGAAGTTGTTGTTATATGAAATGAATTAGGTTAAAGGTTAACCCTAAAAAAAAAACCCTACTTGGATGATTCGGCCAACCTAGGTTTTGGGTGAATAAATGAAGTTTTAATCCATGTTTTATATGCAAATGAAGTTGTTGTTATATGAAATGAATTAGGTTGTTGTTATATGAAATGAATTAGGTTAAAAGATAACCCTAGAAGACCCTATGGACCATTCGGCCACCATGAATTATGGGTGATTAAATGAAGTCTAATTCATGTTCTATGTGCAAATGAAGTTGTGGTTGTGTTAAATGAATTAGGATGAAGGATAACCCTAGAAACCCCTATGGACCGTACGACCATCAGGTATTTTTGGGAATTAAATGAAGTTTTAATTTAAGTCTTATGTACATATGAAGTTGTTGTTAAGTTAAATGAATAGGTTAACATGTGTTTTATGTTGGGTGAATTCATGTTGACTTGTGATACTAAATAATGCTAGATGAAGATGACATGCCTTAGGTTAGTGTTTACTTACTTTTGATGTCATGCCTTATGCCATGTCTATGAGTATGCGATATTTGAAATATGTTATGAAATGGAAAAAGATAAGATTATGAAATGAAAACGAAACGATATGTTCACGACATAAATATGACATGATGATTAAATGAAGAATGATATGTTATGAAATGAAGAATGGTATGGTTATGAAATGAAAGATGATATGCTCTTGAAGTGAAGCATGAAATGTTATTAAATGAAGTATGCTATGTTGCAAGATGAAATAAGCTATGTTAAAAAAATAAGCATATAAGTATTTTACCTTCTGCATGGCTTGTACCAAGACCTTAACAAGGTCGAAGAAGGGATGGGTTCCTATGATGCCTTAGGTCGATGGAATAAGACTCGGGCCTAGGATGGGCTTCTATGTATGATTGCCCCTAGGTCGATGGAATAAGACTCGGGCCTAGTACGGGATGGGCTCCAAGATGCCTTAGGTCGATGGAGTAAGACTCGGGCCTAGGATGGGCTTCTACGCTATGACGATTGCCCTAGGTCGACGGACTAAGATCGGGCCTAATAACCTATTAGGTTCGAGACATGCTACCTCGGGCCTATTTAGGGATGCGCGCTATGATAATGAAGAAGTGGTACAATGCCGGGCCCAAATATGTTGAGAATTATGTTTACGTACCTATAATATATGTTTTCAAAAGCATCTTGCATAAGTTTATCTGATTGATTGTTATGTTCACATGTTTATGTTGATATGTTACATATGAAGTATGTTATGTTTGATATGCCATGGTTGTGTTGATATGTTACATATGAAGTATGTTATGTTTGATATGCCATGTTTATGTTGATATGTTACATATGAAGTATGTTATGATTGATATGCCATGTTTATGTTGATATGTTACATATGAAGTATGTTATGTTTGATATGCCATGGTTGTGTTGATATGTTACATATGAAGTATGTTATGTTTGATATGCCATGTTTATGTTGATATGTTACATATGAAGTATGTTATGATTGATATGCCATGTTTATGTTGATATGTTACATATGAAGTATGTTATGTTTGATATTCCATGTTTATGTTGATATGTTACATATGAAGTATGTTATGTTTGATATGCCATGGTTGTGTTGATATGTTACATATGAAGTGTGCTATGCTTGATATGCCATGTTTATGCCACTATGTCATATTTGTCGTATGATATGTTGATTTGCTATGTTACGTATGTTATATGTTATGTTACATGTGATATTGCTTATATGTTATGAATGTCACATGCCATGATTTATGTCGATATATGGTTTTTGTGAGTAAGACTGGATCTTACTAAGCCTATGTGCTTATAGTTTATCTTTCCCTCGTACTGCAGATAAGGGTAAGGGATGGATAAACTAAAGGGAGCAGCAGGAGGGGCCAAATGTGTGTGGCAGTGGCATGGTGGAGAAGATCCGTTAGGTTTATATATATATGTTTACCTATGATGATGATGTTTATGGATGTCCTTACTTATGTCTCCGTATGACGACTATGTTTATGAACCTGAACTAAGAACTAGGTATCTATATATGTTATGATGCATGCTCTATGTTAATAAGAAGAAGTAAAGAAGAAGTAAGAAGAAGTATCTATACATGTTATGATGCATACTCTATGTTAAGAAGAAGAAGTATATATATATATATATATATATATATATATATATGTCAATGCATGTTTATGTTTTAAAGAAGAAAAAAAAATATAGGTCTAAAGTCTTCCGCTGTAAGAATTAAGAAGTATGTATAAAGTCTTCCGCTGTATGTAATGTATGTATGTACGGTCGCGTCACGCGCCGCCCCTCCGGGTTGTGGGTCCGAAAAGGGCTGGCGTGACAGCTTTATCTACCACCGAAGCCGAATACATCGCGATGGGTGAGTGTGTCACGCAGCTTCTTTGGATGAAGCACACTCTCCGCGACTTTAAGTTAGACTTTACGAATACTAAACTTCACGCAGATAACATTAGTTCAATTAATCTTACAAAGAATCCGATATGTCACTCTAGGACCAAACATATAGAGGTCAAACACCATTTCATTCGAGAACATGTGGCCAACGGAGCCATACAACTCGAATACGTCGAATCGAAGTCTAACTTGGCAGACCTATTTACTAAACCCCTACCCGAAGCCGAATTTAGTCTATTAAGATGAAAATTGGGCATGTGCGTAATAGAATAGGTACTTGCAAATTATATGTTCTTACTACTATTTCTTTAATTTCATTTCTATGGAACTAGTATAGGACATACCTTAGATATCATGCACCTATAGATTTAAGGAACCAATACATCTCACAACACATAGGACTAATGTGTTTGTGTACTTAGCCACGTAGATGAGCGTGAGATGTTAGGACCTTACTCCTGGTTCCAGATGTAGAGCTAGTGCATCGCTATGAACCACGGAGTATAATCATACATACTAACCGACTCTGACCAGGACTGGTTGATCTTTCATATCAATTAAGCCAAATATGAGTCGAACATTTTATAGATGAAATTATTTTCAGTATATTATTTTCGAAATAATGTGGAACATGCTTAGACTTTAAAATTAAAACTTTTTTTTTCCACACACACCCTCACTCTTTTCGATATGTGGCAAAAGGGGTGGAAAAAGTCCAAAGTTAAGGGATCTTTTTTTTTATGTCCAAGGCTTACTTACTTAACTTTAAGTTAACAAAACAAGTTAAGGGAATTCTTAACTTAAACACATTTAGTTAACTTGTTTTCGTTAACAATACAAAAAGTAATTTACTTAACTCTTAGTTAATTTGTTAACAAAATAAAAGTAAAGGCCAAGGTTAAGAAATCATTTTTTTTTTGATTTCTTAACTTAGAATTTATTTTAAACCCTATGGCCAATATTAAGTGATTTTGGTTACTTAATTCTTTTTTAGTAGCAAATATCAAGGGGGAGAGTTAAAACTCTTTCTCAAGTACTCACCCTCGGTCAAGGGGGAGGATTCCTCAAGGGGGAGCACTTGAAAAAGAGTTTTTATATACTCCTGCACATTCATGCATATCTCTTACTCAGTTTACTTAATGCACTTAATTTGTCTTTCTTAACTTTGTATGTGGGTTTGCCATAAATCAAAAAGGGGGAGATTGTTGGTGCAGTAGGCACCTAAGTCGAACCTGGGTTTTGATTATAGCAAACGATACAAAGTTAAGCTCATTACGTTATCTCACGAGCTGAATCGAGTGTGCAGAAGATTGATATAGCTGGAGCTGAAGGCTAGCGACACCCGGAGGAAGCCGCGGTGGTCGGGCGATACTCGAATGACTTCAGAGGGAGCCGAAAAAATCGAGTGGAAGGCCGGAAGCAAAAGCAACACGTAAGTATCGAGGTAAGCTCGTGTGTGCGAGCGTAAGTGAGGTCGTATCCTCCTTACGGGGATGATCTTAAGCATAGATCTGACCAGAGGCATCCCATCGATGGTCCAGGTCGAGATCGGACGGTCGAAGGCTGTCGAAATAATGTTTTCTTTGAGCTAACTTTGCCCTGCAGCTAGCATCAGTCGACTGCCAGCTTGGAGGACTCGACTGCCGTCAAACAGTCGACTGCCAAAGGTCAGCACTCGACTGATGCTGCCATCAGTCGACTGATGATGGCCATCAGTCGACTGATGGTCAATGATCAGATTCGAGGAGTCAAGGCTTATCACCCCATTTCAAGGAGATTGGTGCTCAATTTTGATTGGCTAGGGTTCCTCTCGAAAAGGGGCTCAAAGGCTATAAAAGGAGGGCTTGTCTTAGGGTTTTGCAATCAATTAAAAAGCTTCCAAGTGCTTCCGATACGCTCCGACTCTCCGACATCCCTACGACGAAGCGCTGCCGAGACGACGACTAGAGCTTCAACCTCCAACCTTTGAAGTCATCGGTAACGAAAAGTTTGAATTATAATTCAGTTTATAAGTTATTCTTCTTTTCAGGCTTTAAATCATATCAAGGAGAGGGGAAGTGTCCCTCTACCTTGAGCTTTTTTCATTTTGTGTATCTGTCTAACTCCTACCTCCAACGAGGAGGAGTTTTTTAGTAGATTGCCCTCCGTACGTGGTCAAGGACCACTAGGGCCTTGGAGTAGTAGCCTTCGGCTACGAACCAAGTAAAACCTTTGTGTCTATTGTCTTTTATTTTTGTTTATTTTTTCGCTCCGTATATTTGTCTTGAAATGAATTCGAAAGAAAAATTTCTATCGCTATTCACCCCCCCTCTAGCGATCCGATCGATCCAACAAAGTCAAAGTCAAACTTTTCCTCTTATCTCCCATGGTTGATCAAATCCAACCACTTGATTCAAGTCAATTTGATTTAATGAATCTCTATTCATTAATTTAAATTGATTAAATGAATCAAATCTAAATTAGACTCATTCAACACTTGAATCAACTTGAGTCTAACTCAATTAGTCTAATTTGGATTACTCTTAATCCAATTTGGTTCATCCCATGAACCTAATCCTCATGGTTCATCATATGAACCTAATCTCCATCTAATTGCCCTTTGTGTGTGACCCTATAGGTTCTTGTAACGTTGGCAATGCCCCTAAACCGATTTAGGAACATAAGCAATGAGCGGTATCTAGCAACACATCATTGCTACCCAAGTTACAAGAATGTTGAGCTCCAACATCACCTTTGTGACTACTAATTGTGACTTTCACAATATGTGACAATGTCCCTCTATCCTTGACATCTAGATTGACCAATTGAGGCATAGACCATGTCATCCTCGGTACAATCTATATCTTGAACTCCAAGTAGACTCACTCTAATCAAATGAGCTCAATATCTCATATTGACTCATTTGGGCATGGCCATGCACTTCGTGGTCTCACTCTATCAAGAATATCGATGTCACCCCCGTCATATAGGAGGGATAGATCCCATCTACATCACTCATATCCCTCCGCATAATTTGTTACATACCCAGTAATCACCTTTATAGTCCACCCATTTACGGGTGACGTTTGACGAAGCCAAAGTATGCAACTCCTTATGTAGGGAACCATGGTGACTTCAGGTCTAAGGACTAATAGTCATACTAATAGCCACATGAGAAAGTATATGACACTCATATAACGATCCATGATACTTTCTAATGGCGGGTCATTCAGTATACATTCTCTAATGTATACCCATGTGTCAACTTGATATCTCATATCCATAACTTGTGAGATAAAGTCATAGAGTTGACCTACATGCTAGTCTCTACGCATTAACATTGTCCCTGAATGTTAATACTTGACTAGGAATGATTAAGAGTAATGTTCTTTATATCATCTCATTATCGATTCAACCAATCGATTGATATAGATAAGAACCTACTACTCAAGGACATTATTATATTTAGTTATTTGGCACTAATACAAGTAAATATAATAACCATGCCTTTATAAATAGGAATATGATACAATAAAGTCCATACAACAATCATCACATGATTGGCTCTAAGGCTTTCACTAACACTCCTTTGCCAAAGTTCAGTTGGACTTTACGCTGTCAAGACTATATGCTTGGACTTACGCTGTCAAGACATTGCCTTTGGACTTCCTTTGCCAATGTCCACATTGACTTTATGCCATAAAGACTACATGCTTAGACTTATGCTGCCAAGACCTTCCCTTGGACTTTCCTTGCCAAGATTCACACTTGGACTTCTCTTTACCAAGTCTTTACACTTGGATTTTCCTGTTACTTAACACATTCAATGATTAGATCACAAATATTGTCTAACTATAAATAATTTTCCAAACATCAAAATACATAAATGTTTAGGGCATTGTTGCACAACGATGACTATAGGGCATATGGACCTTCCCACTATTAGGTTTAATGAAGTGAATGATGCAGTGGAAGGTATTTTGGCTGATATTGACATCGAGTGCATGACGGAATGCATACATGAGAAAGAAATGTAGGGGTCAAACTAAGGCTAACCTACGAGCGACAATGGGCAAAATGCAATGAACAATGACCTTATAAATGACATTGTTTTTGGCTGATAGGTCATTGGATGGAAAAAGGTTAACACCAAGTTGTCAAGGCTTGTTAAAGAATTGATCATGGATAGAATACAAAGTGATGACCTCAAAAGGTGAAGGGAGAGACTCAAGGAGAGAAGGATAGAAGACAAGATCACTTTCTGATGGGTGACATCCTAGGAAGTCCTCCCATATTTGAGGAGTGAAGTCTAGGCCACATTGCGCAACGTGAGTCCTATACCTCAAGCCATCCCCAACATATCACAGATTATTGAAGAATTCAAATAACAAAGTGGAATTGATAAGGTGTTCACAAAAGACTAATGATTCTAACTTGCAGTATTTGATGATTTGCACGATGTCAAAGAAATGTGCATGGAAAAACTTATCATCTAATGACCTAGGTGGAATGAGTTGAAACTTGTTTGTATTGAAGGCTAACTCATGAGCTAGAGTGGGAAAGCGTGCATCGATAGGTGGGTGAGGGTTAGATGAGCCCTCACCGGAAGGTAAAGGTCGATGTTTAAATGCTAGATGTTTAAACCTTAAGGTAAAGACTGAAAATGCATGATGAATGCAACAAAAAGAAAAAGTGGTTAGCACACAACAAAATCAACAAACGATAAAGAGAGTTAACCAAAATTAGGGTTTAGGGATTACTTAGAAGCCATGAAGACTGAGTGAGCACTAGCTAAGGTAGAGAGGCCGAAGATCGTTAAAAAAAAAATCGTCGAAGAGAAACCCTAGCTGGAGCCCTAGTGGCAGCTGAGATGGAGCCTAGGGTTCCCAGAGAGAGGAATGAGAGCGAGGACCGAAGGAGACGTTGGACGACATGAGAATGGTGGTGGAAGCACCAGAGAAAAAGAAGAGGAGCAAAAAGAAGGTCGGTGGCGGCGAAATTGGGCAGAGAGAAAGGGAAAAAGTTGAGGGGTTTTCAAGTCAAACGGGGCGGGTGGCGTTAACAATCCATGCTATCAGTCGACTACTTAATATGCTAGTCAACTGATGAAGACCAGTCAAATTGGTCAATTGGCTATGAACGGTTTTGTGTTTGTGGCCAAATCGATGGTCGTGATGATGAACATGATCGACTATAGGGACATAGATCTATGGCATGACCACTAGCAATCTAAGTCCCTTTGCCGAATCAACGATGGGACTGCTCAGTGGACTAGGATAAGCCACCAATTAACTACCAAACACATTGTCCATTGTCAAGATTACCAGTCGACTGGTGATATTCGTCAGTCGACTAATATTAGTGCAATTAGGTTTTTAGTCAAGTGTGGAAATGCATAACTAATTCTAGATGTGTCTAAAAATTAAGAAATTTCATAGACACATTTGTCGACCTATTCCATATCAAGGAAAAATGATTTGAAAAATATATCTTCTCTAGATTTCTAGGTTGACACAAACTTGAAAGATGCTAAAAAGTTTACTATTTTTAAACAAATTTGTATCACTATTGGGACACAAGCGAAAATTATTTTTCAAAATATCACAAACATAGTATAAAAGATATTTTATTTGATATTTCCATCCATGTTCTTAGAGATATGTGCACATCAATTGTACACAAGCCTTCCCAATGATTGATTCAATTAAGGATTAATGTTTCTAGATGTCACTTTGGTTTATAGTAATGCATCATAACAAGCATGATGAACCAAGTGCATCTTTCTAACATCTTACATGATGTCTAAGTGGGCCAATACAAAAATCATGGAATCTTAGGTGTTTTGTGAGATGGTTTGAGGTATAGTCCTAGATTATGCTATAGGATCATGCACACCTATACTACTACTCTACAAAGCACATGTCAAGCTCTCTCTTTAATGATGTAAATTCTGCTTCAGGAAGAGCCTTAGTGAAAATGTCGGCAAGGTTAGACTTGGATTCAATGTAATTAAGCTCAATGTCTCCTCTTGCCACATGATCTCTAATGAAATGATGCTTCACTTCAATGTGCTTTGTCCTAGAGTGATGTACTAGATTTTTAGTCAAATTGATCGTACTCATATTATCACAAAAGACCTTAATTTTGGAGTATTGTAGCTCAAAATCCTCTAAGGCATGTCTCATCTATAGTAATTTAGCTACACAACCACCCATGGCTACATATGTAGGATCGAGAAATGCTAGATGGGGAGGGGGTGAATAGCGTTCGAAATCCTTTTCTTTTCATTGATTAAAACAAAGTATGTAGCGGAAAACTATAACACAAAACACAAGAGACAACTTTATTTTTACTTGGTTAACAACCAACCGGTTGCAAGTCCAAGGCCCTGTGATCCTAGATCGCTTCCGATGGGAAATCCACTAAAAGGTCTTTTCCTCGTTAGAGGTAAGAGACAATGATTACAAAAAGGAATGTAGAGGAAGAGGTAACAAGCCTACCTCTCCTCTTAGCAACAATAAGTACAAAGGAAAAAAGCAACTTAACAAAAGGTATCGTCTTAATAAGATGGAGATGCACGTGTGGTCGGCGTTACGACGGTGTTGCGTTGTCAAAGAGAACTTGGATTGTCGGAGCACTTTGGGAGACTTTTTAGATGATAGAAATTAATGATTTGCCTCTCCTTTTATAGCCATTTGAACCCTAGCTCGTTGAGATCCAGATCTGGGTCAAACCTCCATATCACCCCAATTTTGATGGATCTTATCTTGACTCTCCTCGAAGTGATCAACTTGACTAGCAGTTGATAGATTCCATACAACAGTCAACTGATGGTAGTTCAATCGACTGATATTTACCTCCAATCGACTGTTAGCTTGATAACTCTTCTGCAATACAAGGTTAGCACAAAAGTCTTTTATTGATTGTAAATCCAACGGTTCCTTACCATCCGACCTCGACCTAGACCTTCCTCTGGAAGTCCTAGCCGGATCGTTGCCTACAGTCGTCCCCATAAGGAGGGCACTCCCATACCATCACTCCACACTCGGAGCTTACCTTTGCTCCTTCTGACCTGTCGCTTAGCTTTCGGTTACTACCGAGGTTCCTTGACTCCTTGAGGTTCTCCTGGTGTCACTGGACCACCAAAGTTTCTCATCCTGAGATTCTGCTGGTGTCGTTGACCTTAGCAACGCTTAGTACATTACTTGCACACTCAACATAACATATGAAATAAAAAGAATGGCTTAACTTTGAATCTTTGCCATCATCAAAACCTAGGTTCGATTATCTGGTGCCCCTACACCAACAATCTTCCTTTGTTTGATCTATGGAAAACCAATTCAAAGTTAAGGAAATAGTAAGCATTAAACAACTTGTTTTAAAAAACCTCCCCTTCAAGGTTACCTCCCCCTTAACCCTAGGTGAGTTTTGAAAAATTAAGTTAAGTGAACTTTTCTAAAAAAAATTAACCCCTTACAATTTCTCCCCCTTAACTCTTCTTCTTAAGAGAACTTTTCGAAAAAAAAAAGTTAACCCCTTACAATTTCTCCTCCTTAACTCCTTTTCTCCCCCTTTTGCCATATATCAAAAATGATTTTGTGAGGGGTGTATTCTTAAACATGTATGTAAAGGAACTCTTAGTAACCTTTTCGAAAGAGCATTAAAAATTCAAAAGATAGAAGAAATGAGTCCAAGCATGTCCCCTTTTTATAAAATAATAGTTTCAACATAACTCATCTAATAAGAATGTTCAACTCTGTTTGACTTAATTGATATAAGATGATCAATAAGTCTTGATTATAGTTGGTTATTTGAAAAATTATACCCCATGATTCATGTTGATGCACTTGTTCTACATCTAGAATCAGGAGTAAAGTCCTAACATTGTAGGGGTGTGGATCCGAAGCTTCGCTTCCCACCTCGGTCGCTTGTGCATGGCGATCCCATCTACGTCCCTGAATTAAAAAAAAATAATCCTTGACGAAGAGGGATTACCCAAGCAACCGATCCATCGTCGTGCTATTCTATTAGAGCGGTAACTTGAACAAACTTGTTGTTCAAGCAACCTATCTCTTATCTATGATTAGCCGTGGAATAGACGATGTACGGATCACCGATTTTTGTATTTATCTTCGGGGTCCAAGTAAATTAGCCACATACAATACATACAACTTGCATAGAATAAGAAAACATACATAAACAAGAATTATACCTCTTGTTTACCTCAAGGTCTTCTATTGTATGTCCTTCCTCCTTTTGGACGTCGTGTGAGCGATGATCTTCCAAAAGTCGAAGCCTCCTAGATCATGTTCTTCCCTTCCTTGCTCGCTCCAAACAAAGGGAAGAATATAACAAAACTTCTTCTCCTATCTAGGACCGACCACCAAGCCAAGGAGCTTGATGTTGCCACCGGCCAAGGAGTGGATGAAGGAGCGCTGACCACTTGGGGAAGAAAGAAGAACCACCGGTCTTTCCTTCAAGGAAGGAGTGCCGGCCACCAAGGGAAGGAGAAGTTGCGCCGGCCAAACCTTTGGAAGAGAGGTAGAAGAACCCTAAGACCTCCTCCACTTCTTGCTGCCACCCAAACCTAGCTTCAAACCCTAATTTTCCTAGGGTTTATTGCCGCCCAAGCTAAGGAGAGCAAACCCTAGAATCCCTTCTTCTCTCTTGCCGCCCAAGCCCTAAGCCTTATTTATAGAGTTAGGGTTAAGCCTCCTTTTAATCTCCACCGTCAGATCTAGAGATTTAATCTCAACCATCAGATCTAGAAATTTAATCTCCACCTTTGGATCTAGAGATTTAATTTCAACCGTCAGATCTAGAGATTTAATCTCCACCATCGGATCTAGAGATTTAACCTCCATCGTCGGATCTAGAGTTCCATTTTCCATTATCGGATCTAGGCTTCATGAGGGTTTTAATAGGCTACAATAGGGACCATGAGGAGGAGTTGGATCTTGGCCACCCAATGGATCTAGCCCACATAAATTCTGATCCAATAATGATAATTCATTCGACTAGAGGATTATCATTGATCTACCTCACTAATCCTCATAAATAAATATGGGTTCCATATATTAATTGTACAAATATCTCCCCATGTTTAAGATCTCGAATGTCCATCAATTAATTAATTTACTGACAATTAATTAATCAATATCTAACTCTATGAGTAGTACCACTCAACCTCATCATCATGTCAGACCAAGTCCACCTGCAGGGTTTACATGATGAACTTTATGAGCTCCTCAAGGGGACATCATCATCCTAATATATAGGACACGATTTTCTCCTATAATCAATGACACACTATGTAAATAATATTATTTCCCAACTTACTGAGCTTATCGATTTAATCTATAAATCTCGCCCATTGGTAAATCAAAGAAATAAATACTAAGTACATGTGCCCATTATTATATCGGGATTAAGAGCATGTACACCATAATATCCGAGGTGCGATTCAATTATGTAGTCAGTAATAAATTGAATCACCTCTAAGTCGGTCCTGCTCAATACACACAAAGTGTACTAGTGTAATTCTATGGTCAAAACAAACCAATACCAAATTACACTACAACCATACCAATGGTTTGTCCAAAACCATCTCGGTTGTGAGCCTTTACTTATACTCTACAAGGAATTGATAATATGATCTCCCATGTGACACTACACACCATGTTATCTATAATATAATGTATTAGACAATATGCATAACCATAAATATGCAAACAATGATCATGTGATTCTTATTTCAAAAATAAAGATGTTCATACAAAAGATAGACTTTTCAGTATACATCCCAATAAACATCTCATGCCTATCTACGTGGCTCAGTACA
Organism: Wurfbainia villosa; assembly: GCA_025175895.1. Lineage (NCBI taxonomy): Eukaryota > Viridiplantae > Streptophyta > Magnoliopsida > Zingiberales > Zingiberaceae > Wurfbainia > Wurfbainia villosa. The sequence continues at coordinate 118,723,909 of CM045989.1, read as the reverse complement.
CAATCACATTTAAATTATGTGTTGTGAGATGTGTTGGCTCCTTAAGACTATATGTTCACGCTTTCTAAGGTAAGTACTAATATAGTTCCATATAGCACAAAAGAAAAAAAAGATAGATAATAAGTAAACAATGGGTCCTACTCTATTACGCACATTCCTAATCTTCGTCTAAGCAGACTGAACTCTGCTTTAGGAAATGGTTTGCTAAAGATATCCGCTAGGTTCGATTTCGATTCTATGTGTTCAAGTTTTACATTTCCATTTTCTACATGTTCTCTTATAAAATGGTGTTTTACTTCTATGTGTTTAGTTCTAGAATGATATATACAGTTTTTAGTTAAGTTAATTGAGCTAATATTATCAATCATGATTTTAGTATTACTAATATTTAATTGGAAGTCTTTGAGAGTGTGCTTCATCCAAAGAAGTTGAGCTACGCACTCACCTATGGCTACGTATTCTCCCTCGGTAGTAGACAAAGCAACACAATGTTGTTTTCTACTACACCCGTTGACTAGACTCGATCCTAGGAGTTGATAACAACCACTTGTACTCTTCCTATCGAGTTTACTGCTGACATAATTTGAGTTAGAGTAGCCAACTAGTTCGTACTCACTTTTCCTAGGGTACTAGATTCCTACAATTTGTGTTCCTTTTAAGTATCTAAAGATTCGTTTGACTAAGATTAGGTGCAATTCTTTGGCACAATACTGAAATTTTGCACACATACTTACTGTAAAGAGTATATCAGGTCGGCTTACAGTTAAGTACAGAAGGCTACCGATCGCACTCCTATAGTATTTTAAGTCTATAGTTTTTCCTTCTAAGTCTTCTCCAATATTTACATTGGTTTCCATAGGTGTACTAATCTCTTTAGCATTTTGCATACCAAATTTACTAATTAACTCCTTAGCGTATTTATGTTGATGCATGTAGATTCCTTCTTTCGTTGTTTTATTTGTAATCCTTAGAAGAAAGTTGTGAGATACGGTGAAAAAAATAAAAATAAAAATAAAAAATAGGTATGTAGATTTGGGGTTTAATTGGATTTGGGCTTAACCTAGGATTAGACTTACTAAAGTTGGTTCAGCCCAAAGACCTCGACCGACGGCATGCAAAGGGACCGACGACATGCAAAGGGACCAACTCAATCGTGAGTTTTCCCCTCGTGATTTTCCCTTTTGTTTTCACACCGAAACTATGTTTCCTCATCGTCCACCACTTCAATCGACGAGCGTTTCTTAAACCCAGTCGTTTCTCACCGTCCAACATTTCCTCCCCGAGCATTTTCCCCATTCGTGACCTCACCTCTTCCTCCCCGATTTCTTTCTCATCGTCGCACTCTTCCCTTCCGCGAAACCTTTTTTCCATTTTTCCCGTGCGAGACCTTCATCGCTGGCATCTTCTTCTTCTCCCGATCTCACAAGTGATGCTCGTTTCTTCTTCCGATCCAGCAACAGTAGGTGCCACAGGCCATTGCAGTTGCAGCAGCCAACCGATCGCGCCTTCCTCTGCACGCTTTGTTTTCTTTCCGTTGCTGATTTGTCTCTCCTTCCACTGTTGTTCTTCTCACGATCTCTGCAACAATTGTCCTTATGATCACCGAGATCTTGGCCTCGCCGGAGCTACTGCCCTCTCAATGGAGCATTGTACCGATCGCCGTCTTTTCCCTCTCATCGCTGCCTTTTTCCTTCTTGCCGCAAGATCAGTTCCATTACTGCCGTCACCATCTTCATCGCCAAGGCTAGGGAGGAGATGACCTTGTCATCGCGAGAATGATAGCCGATTGCGATCCTTGTGCCTAGCTGTGAACCTCCCTGCACTGCCATCACTCTCCTATGTTTCCTTCAGTATTGATGAGTTATGGTGATTGAGGTGGGTTCGACTGTGATGTCGTTGTAATTGGGAAGAATGGCATCACTCTATTCCTTGATGATCTAAAGGTCAGATCTGTAAATCATATCTTATAAGTTTGATTTTTGCTGTAGGTACTGAAATACATTAGAGTTGAGATTGGATTTAACCACAGTGCCAGTATTCTGTACAGATAAGATTTCTCTTGTATTAAAGAAGAAGCTATGGCCGATTGATTTAGTGAGAGGTAAGGTTTTTGTACGTTGATTAAGTTAATCAATGGTGATATAGCAGCATCTTTGTAGGATTGGTAGATCATAGCTGGAATTGGTTCCCAATTTGATTATGGGATTCAGATTTGATGAGGATCAAGAAGTTGTGGTTGATTGTAACGATTGAAAGGTAAGGATGTGGATGCTCATAGTGTTAGTAGTTGATGTTGTAATTGATGGTTGATTATTAGTTGTAAATAGGGTAGATGTTGTGGATTTGATTAGTTTGATCTATAGCTATTTAACTATTAATGGCAGGACTTTGGTTAGTGATGGATGTTCATATGTGTGGATAGCTAATACGAGCTACGTAATAGGTGGATAATTTCCTTCCCTGGTTAGGTAGAAGCTAAACTCTGAAGTATATAACTTCATATTATTGTCACATTGAACATAAATCCACTTTAGTTTTTCTAATGCTTGATACTTGCCTTTGCACTTAAATACTCTATTATTGTTGTTATCTATTCATTCATCTTTCTTATGAATTATAGATGTTAGGGTAAGTGGAGCTGTAGTGGTTTACCTATGTGTACAAAGCTAAATTCGATTGTAAAACTGAATTGTGCAATTTAGATAAATCATCCGGGGTGGATGATTCTAGAAGTAAAGTTGAGTTTTCATATTAGATCCTGATGTTGTGTACATATCCACTATGGATCATGTAGTCGGGTATGGACGTGTGACTTGTTGATACAGCGTTGCTACAGACTGGAGGTCCTAGCTGTTGGGTTTCCGGCACCGCGGCGTGTGTGTGTTCGATCATGTTTCGTAAACATGAGCACAGCGGAAGCAATAAAAATAATAAATACTCCTATTTATTACAACACACACAACACACGCATGCTATTACAACAAGTGTAGACATAACCGTAAATTAAAATTGCAATAAAAGGAAATTAAACTACGTTATACCTTCCGTATGACGTGTAGCGGGAACGGCATCAACCGGAACGATCCTCGTAAGAATCGTCTCTATCCGTATCCACGCCGAGCTCCTCGGGATGACTTCGCTAAGTCACGAGCTTCGTCTTCGTACGGGTTACTAGCCTCGTGTTGAAGACGACGTGATCGAGAGATGATCACGATCCGAATCCAAATTCGGATCCAAAACGAGTTCTCAAAACTCGCTTCTCCGGAGCGGTATTCGTCAACCGTTTGACGAATCCTTCGTCCTCCACCTCAGAGGATTACCGGAGATCAAATCCCCGGTATGTTAGCCGCTGTCGGAGCACTAACCGTCGTCCAAACGACGCTCCGACGAGAGGAGGAGAAGCTGTCCAGAAAACTGGACAGCTTGGTGGAGGAGTAGGCGCCGGCCAAAACAAGGAGAGAAAAGCCTCACCTTGATGCCAAACCTATAGGAGATCACCGGAGGGTCGCCGGAGGTTCAACGGCTGGAGCTTGGACGCCGGCAAGGGTCTTGGACGGCGGCACAAGGCTGGGCGGCGGCTGCTCTTGGATTGGCGCCGAAAACTCCTCCAAGGAGTGGGCGGCAACTCAAGGGGGGGCTAGGGTTTGGATTAGTTAGGGTTTAACAATCCCTTAAGCCCACTTTTATAGAGAACTAATTCTCTTAATGGTTAATGGATCATATCCATAAAGCCCGTTAACCCGCTCCATTAAGATAAGTTAAAATAAACCAAACCATGATGGTTTATTTTAAGTTAAAACGAACCGAACCAACCTTTGGTTCATTCGTTTAATATAAACCAAACCCTTTGGTTTATTCTCATCCATTGGATTAGAACCAAACCATTTTGGTCCATCCATTATGTCTTCATAAGACACAGCCCATCCACGCTTCCATTGCGACTGAAACAATTTCATGCTCGCTTTATGTTTGGTCCAACCAAACATAGTTTCTCTCGGTCTGAGAATCCCATTCTCAAGCTCGTTTTAAATCCTTTGGATTACACTCGTTGTGCGTGTGACCAAATAGGTTCTCGGTTTATGTTGGCCGTCTATAATTAACCATTAATTATAGAACGATCATTAGTGGCACCTAGTAGTACATCATGATCCCCAATTAACCGAAAAGATCAACGGTTGATCCAGAACTATTTCTGAAACCCTTCAGCAGCTCGAATGAATCGTGCCCCATTCCCTTCACTCATCTTATACCCACTTGGTTCAGGACATGGTCTATTGTGTCAGTCCCCACTAGGCTGACTACGTCACACCTAGCCCAAGTATCATTTCCTCGTCCTACGGATTCTAGTTACTCCACATGTATCGAAGAGTACTTTACTCTAAACATGTAATGCTTTGGCCAAAGACTTTAGTAAAAATCCGACGAGAGGCCATGGGTATACATCTCCTCGCAAGGAGTGGTGAATCCTTTATAGGCTATTCAAACACCTTCGATCACTTCGACTTATACCCAATCATCCCGGGTCCACATCTCCTTAGAGATGTTTGCTTAAGATGTCAAAGCATAAGTCTCCATGATCAAGATGACTTGAATACCGCAAGTCAAAGGAACATCACACTTATGCTACAGTAAGAACTTCATTGACATATCTATATATGCAGAGAACCATATGAAGTCTTACGGCTGGTCACTCAAATGAACTAGTTACCATAACTAGCATCCACGATTAACTCCGGACATCACTATGTCTCCAGCCTGTGAGAATCAGCTGCTTGGATACACCAAGGAGTATACCTCGTGCTAGTCTCGACAGAATTGATGGTGTCCAAATCCATCAATTCATCGACTAGGGATAATTCCGATACATCACAATTACACATGTAGAGATACTCACTAGTTGTGATCCAATCACAAATTCTCTCATGCTGTGAATCGTATCGTGGACATTCAGTAAATGAGTTTAAGATCCAATCAAATACATTAAACATGTATACTCAAATAGTGAATCTTCATTTATCATATAAATGGTTCATACATAAGGCGATTGTCTTAGGACATCTCTCATATATTACTAACAGACTCCCACTTGGCCTAATGTCAATCGCTACGGTATCCAATACCATAAGCACCAACATGACCTTCAAACTTACTTTGAGGTAATGCTTTAGTCAAAGGATCCGCTAAGTTCCTTTCAGTGGGAATTTTCTCGATTTGTATTTCATTCCTACTGATGATCTCTCTGATAAGATGATAGCGGCGAAGCACATGTTTGGATCGTTGATGAGACCTTGGCTCTTTCGCCTGTGCAATTGCTCCATTGTTGTCGCAGTAGACCGGTATTGCTTCAACAATGGCCGGAATCACACCAAGTTCATGAACGAACTTCTTGATCCAAACCGCTTCCTTTGCTGCTTCCGAAGCTGCAATATATTCTGCCTCAGTGGTAGAATCCGCTACAGTCTCTTGTTTGGAACTTTTCCAACTCACTCCGCCCCCATTCAAGGTGAACACGTATCCAGACTGAGACCTGGAATCATCCTTGTCTGTCTGGAAGCTGGCATCCGTATACCCGCGTATCACCATGTCCCCTTCTCCATATATTAGGAACACATCCTTAGTTCTTCTCAAGTACTTAAGGATCGTCTTAACAGCCGCCCAATGATCCATTCCTGGATCAGACTGGTATCTGCTCGTGACACTCAGAGCATACGATACATCGGGCCTCGTACATAACATAGCATACATGATAGATCCTATTGCGGATGCATAGGGAATCTTACTCATGCAAATCCTCTCGTCTTGTGTGCGCGGACACATAGACTTCGAAAGGTGTATCCCATGCCTGATGGGTAGAAAACCTTTCTTGGATTTCGACATGCTAAACCTCTTTAGCACTCGGTCTATATATGTAGACTGCGAAAGACCAAGCAACCGTTTCGATCTATCTCTATAGATCTTAATCCCGAGGATGTAGGTTGCTTCTCCCAGGTCTTTCATGGAGAATGTCTTGGATAACCAAACCTTAATCGATCAGAAGACTGAAACATCGTTTCCTATAAGTAATATGTCATCGACATATAATACTAGGAACACGATTGCACTCCCACTAACCTTCTTGTACACACAAGGTTCGTCTTGATTTTGTGAGAAATCAAACTTTTTGATTGTCCCATCAAAATGGATATTCCAGCTCCTGGATGCTTGCTTCAATCCATAAATGGACCGTCGCAATTTGCATACCTTGGTTTTATCAACCGATGTGAAACCCTCAGGCTGTATCATATACACGTCCTCGAGCAGGTTTCCATTAAGGAAAGCTATTTTCACATCCATCTGCCATATCTCATAATCATAATGAGCCGCTATGGCCAGGAGCATCTGAATGGATTTAAGCATAGCTACAGGCGAATAGGTTTCGTCATAATCAACACCTTATTTTTGATGATATCCTTTCGCCACCAATCTAGCCTTATAGGTAATCACATTACCATCCATGTCGGTTTTCTTCTTGAAAACCCACTTGCACCCTATAGGCTTTATGCCTTCAGGTGGGTCAACCAAGTTCCAAACTTGGTTTTCGTAGATGGAATCCATTTCCGACTTCATGGCACCAAGCCACTTATCCCTTTCTGAACTTGTCAGCACTTCTTCATAACTGGTAGGCTCCTCATCATCAATGAGTAACACGTCGTTCGATTAAACTACGAAATCCATATCTCTCGGGAATGTTGCGTGTTCTACGGATCTACGAAGATGTGGTGTTACAATAGGTCCAGTAGATTGCTCATCACTATGAGTTGTCATGTTGTATCACAATTATCTCATTAATGTCTATTTGAGTCTCTCGAGCCTCCTCAAGCTCGCGACACTCCCCTTTGTTTTCTTGCAAGAGAAACTCTTTCTCGAAACACGTATGCCTTGAAACAAACACCTTTTGTTCCACAGGATGATAGAATTGGTAACCCCTTGTTTCCTTAGGGTATCCAATAAATAGACATTTATCAGACTTAGCATCCAGTTTGTCTGATACAGTCCGCTTCACATAAGCAGGACAACCCCATATCTTAAAGTAAGATACATGAGGTTTCTTACCATTCCATATCTCATATGGAGTAGTTGAGACTACCTTGGTAGGCATTTTGTTTAACAAGTAAACAGCTGTCTGAAGTGCATAACCCCAAAAGGACTTGGGAAGAGTTGCATGATTCATCATTGACCTGACCATGTCCAACAAGGTCCGGTTACGCCTCTCAGATACACCATTATGCTGTGGTGTATAGGGCGGAGTCCATTGAGACAATATGCCATTGTCTCTTAGATAATCAAGAAACTCTTGACTTAAGTATTCACCACCTCGATCCGATCGAAGTATTTTAATACTCTTGTCATGTTGTTTCTCTACTTCATTTCTGAATTCTTTGAACATTTCAAAGGCTTCAGACTTGTGTTTCATCAAGAACACATACCCAAACCGTGAGTGATCATCGGTGAAGGTAATGAAGTAGCTATAGCCTCCTAATGCTTGAGTTGACATAGGTCCACATACATCAGTATGTACTAGACCTAGTAACTCTCCCACTCATTCACCTTTTCCAGTAAAAGGTAACTTAGTCATCTTGCCTTTTAAGCATGATTCGCATGTATCGTATGAATCCAATTCAAACGATTCCAGAATTCCACATCGGTGTAATTCGGACATGCGTTTCTTGCTTATATGGCCAAGACGACAATGCCACATATAGGAGTCTATGTGATTATCTTTTCGAGCACGCGTGTTGCTCGCTTCGATATTGAAAATGTCACTGGATACGTCCAACGTATAAATGCCATTACTCAAAGTTCCAGTTCCATAAAGTACGCCATTCAAAGTTATATAACAACAATTGTTACTAAACGTTAAATGGAAACCATTTCTATTTAAGCAGGAAATAGAAACAATGTTCTTTATTAGAGAAGGAACATAATAGCAATTGTCCAGTTCTAAGACTATTCCACTAGGAGCTTGACAGAAATAAGTTCCGATGGCGACGCGTGAACCTTTGCTCCATTGCCAACTCGCAAATTTGACTCCCCTCTGACAAGTCTTCTTCTATTCCTTAGCCCCCGTATGTCATTACATATATGTGAGCTACACCCAGTATCCAATACCCAAGTGTCTAAGGAAATAGAATGACAATCAATAACGAAGATACCTGAAGAGGATGGGGCATCGGATGCCTTCTTCTTCTTCATGGACTCAAGATAAATCTTGCAGTTTCTTCGCCAGTGGCCTTCCTTGCCACAGTGATGGCAAGTGCCCTTTTGCGCTGGTTCCGCCTTCTTTGCCTTTTTCTTTCCTTTCTTCTATTCTTTTGCCTTCCTCTTAGAACCTTTCTTTGAGGAATCAACTAACAGAACCGCCTTCTCCTCATGCTTCACAGAAGGCTCCACAGTCTTCGATATTGAGGAGCTCGGGAATGGTGGATTCCAATTTGTTCATCCGATAGTTCATCACAAATTGCGAAACTCTTGGGCAAACAATGCGAATTAAGTCAATACTTAACTCATGATCCATCACAAAACCGAGGGTAGCTAGCCGCTCGATGTACCCGTTCATCTTTGCTTTAGCACAAATCGCCTTCTTGCATCTTCGTGGTGAAGAGGAGCCTAGAGACCTCGAACCTTTGGATCTCGCTTGCTCATCGAACAACTCATGAAGATGGAAGACCATAGTGTTAGCATCCATATGCTCATGCCGCTTCTCGCACTCGAGTACCATCGCCGCTAGCATGATGCAACTCGCCACCGAATCGCCACATGCTTATCGATAGACCAACATTTGATGCAGAGTTGCATCGTCCTTAGGACGGTCAGGAAGAGGCTCTTCAAGGACATATGCAAGCTTTTCCGCCTTGAGAACAATTCTCAGGTTTCTAAGCCAGTCCAGGAAGTTAGGCCCAGTCAGTTTGTTCGAATCCAAAATAGTGCGCAAAATCAAAGACGTCATGATCAATTTATTGACCTAGAAATACAAAACGAGCATATATGAGAAAATGATTTTAAAATGCATCAATATACATTTATAAATCCCATTCATTTTTCGAATTTCAAAAACCCCAAAATCACTTGGAGATTGTAGGTCCATCTCGAATGGGCTGATATCCATCATAGTTATGAACAACCTTGGAGAGAGTCCAACAAGCCATTCATAACTACGACGGTAGGTATCATCTATACCGATTGCATATCACGTATATGCAACTATCACAATGTGCTATCAACTAATTGAATGTTCACACATACATCGGGTTGTTAACACATTAACAAGTATGCATCATATGCATAGCACCCAACTTCACCTCCCTTTACATCGACCTTGGAGAGAGTCCAACAAGCCGATGCTCCAGGTTAAAGCCAACCCATTAATCGGGACATAGTTTTAATATGGTTAGAGCGCATTCAACCAATTATCCCAGCTTGGAGAGAGTCCAACAACCAAAGCTAACGATTGACCTCTGACTCTTACCATATTAGTATTAAACTATTCCATGGTTTGAACATATTCAGGTTCGAGCCGGGCTTGGAGAGAGTCCAACAACCCAAACAAGAAACAGAACTCTGGTTCTAACCATATTAATGGAAGGTGTAGGCTTTAATATTGATTAAGGGTTTTTAATGTCTCATCCTCTTTGCATGCAAATAACTATTATCTACATGGCATGGCATACATGGCATACATCTACATGTCACGACACGCATGGCATAATGTTATGCATCTAATGCAATTACATGGCATACAATTATGTCATGTCTGTTGGATCAATGCGGTTCGCTAGAGGGGGGGGGGGTGAATAGCGAAAAGAAAAAAACTTTTTCGAATTCGTTTCAAAAGAAATATACGCAGCGGAAAGATAAGCAAAACAAAAAGTAAAGGAGACAATAGAAACAAGATATTTACTTGGTTCGTAGCCGAAGGCTACTACTCCAAGGCCCTAGTGGTCCTTGACCACGCACGGAGGGCAAATCACTAAACAAACTCCTCCTCGTTAGAGGTAGGAGTTAATCGATACAAAAACTTGAGGTAGAGGACACTCTCTCCTCGTATATGATAAAAGCTCAAAATATAAATGACAAACTGATAACAAAAACTAAGACCGACGTGCAATAATAAAGAAAGTTAAACCTAGGCGTCGGAATGGAAGGACTTCGTTGTAGAGTTGCAGCTTTGAGGGAGGCTTTTGAGCACTTAGAATTGTTGATGAAACCCTAGGTTTGGCCCTCCTTTTATAGCCTTTGAGCCCCTTTTCGAGTGGGTCTTCAACCAATCACAAATGGACACCAAACCGCTTTGAGGTGGAGTGATAAGCCTTGACTCCTCGACTCTGATCATTGACCATCAGTCGACTGATGGCCATCATCAGTCGACTGATGGCAGCATCAGTCGATTGATAACCTTCTCAGCCGATCGGCGATACACGGCAATGAGTCCTCCAAGTCGGATCGTGATGCTTGCCGCAAGTCTTAGCTCAATAAAAACATAATTTCGATGGTCGTCGACCATCTGATCTCGACCTAGACCATCTATAAGATGTCTTTGGTCGGATCTACGCTTAAGATCATCCCCGTAAAGAGGATACGACCTTACTTACTCTCGCACACACGAGCTTACCTTGATACTTACGTGTCGCTTTTGCTTCCGGCCTTCCACTCGATTCCTTCGGCTCCCTCCGAAGTAACTCGAGTATCGCCCGACCACCGTGGCTTCCTCCGGGTGTCGCTAGCCTTCAGCTCCAGCTATATCAATCTTCTGCACACTCGATTCAGCTCGTGAGAAAACAAAATAGACTTAACTTTTGTGTCTTTGCTATAATCAAAACACAGGTTCGATTTGTGCCTCCTTTGCACCAACAATCTCCCCTTTTGATATATGGCAAAAACACACAAAGTTAAGGAAATTAAGTGCATGAAACAAGTAAAGACAAGAAGCAAAAGTAGGAGTAGTAAAAATATTTCTCAAGTTCTCCCTTAGAGGAACCCTCCCTTGAGGGTGAGTACTTGAAAAGACTTTTAGCTCTCCAAACACAAAAGATAATGAGTTAAGTAAATGACATTACTTAACTTAGGCTTCTTAGAGTCAAAAATAAGTGGAAGTTAAGTAATCAAAAGTTAAGTCAAAAGGTTAATTATTCAAAAGGTTTAACTTTTGATTTCTTAACTTGGGCCTTTAAAGTTTTCAATTCCGAAGAGTTGAAACCTAAACCTTACTCCCCCTTAACTTAGGCCAGAATCAAAGTTTTAAGTTAAGTTATCAATTTCAAAAATTTGAAATTTAACTTTGGCCTTTTCTTGAACCTTAACTTTGGCCTTTTCTTGAACCTTAACTTTGGCCTTTTCTCCCCCTTTTGACATAAATCAAGGAAAAAGTGGGGGGGTTTTAAGAAAACCCTAAGTCCAAGCATGATGATTTTAAAAATAGTATGTGAAAATAATTCATCTAAATGTTCAACTCTAGTTTGACTTGATTGAAATGATATTATCAATAAGTCCTGATTAGAGTTGGTTAATATTAGTTGAATATTTATACTCCGAGGTTCATATTGACGCACTTGATCTACATCTTGGAACCTGGAGTAGGGTCCTAACATCTCACGCCCATCTACGTGGCTAAGTACACAAACACATTAGTCCTATGTGTTGTGAGATGTACTGGCTCCTTAAATCTATAGGTGCATGATATCTAAGGTATGTCCTATGCTAGTTCCATCAAAATGTAAGAAATAGTAGTAAGAAAATATAATTTGTAAGTTCCTATTCTATTACGCACATGCCTAATTTTCGTCTCAAGAGACTAAATTCGGCTTCGGGTAGTGGTTTAGTAAATATGTCTGCTAGGTTAGACTTCGAGTCAACATATTCGAGTTGTATGGAGCCGTTGGCTACATGTTCTCGAATGAAATGGTGTTTTACCTCTATATGCTTTGTCCTAGACTGACATATAGGGTTCTTAGTTAGATTTATCGAACTTATGTTGTCTACAAAAATTTTAGTTTTGGTGAAGTCCAACCTAAAGTCTCGGAGAGTGTGCTTCATCCAAAGAAGCTGAGTTACACACTCACCCATCGCAACGTATTCGGCTTCGGTGGTAGATAAGGCAACACAATGTTGCTTCCTACTGCACCAACTCACTAGACTTGAGCTGAGTAGTTGACAACAACCACTCGTGCTCTTTCTATCGAGTTTACTACCGGCATAATCCGAATCGGAGTAGCCGATTAGTTCGAACTCGGTAGATCTAGGATACCAAATACCGACATTAAGTGTACCCTTTAGATATCTAAGGATACGCTTAACTAGGGTTAGGTGAGACTCCTTAGCACAGGTTTGAAACCTGGCGCACATACTTACTGTGAATAGGATGTCGGGTCGACTCGCAGTTAAGTATAGAAGACTTCCTATTGCGCTCCTATAGTACTTTAAGTCAATGGACTTACTTTCTAGGTCTTCTCCTATGTTAACATTTATCGCCATTGGGGTGTTTATTACCTTAGCGTCTTGCATTCCAAATCTTTTAATTAACTCCTTAGTGTATTTTTGTTGATATAGGTATATACCATCCTTAGTTTGTTTAATTTGTAGACCTAAAAAGAAACTTAACTCGCCTACCAAGTTCATTTCGAACTCACTTTCCATGAGCGAAACGAACTCGTTTAGTAAGGCTGAGTTAGAGGTTCCAAAAATTATATCATCTACGTAAATTTGAGCTATGAATATTTCTTTACCTAAGGTTTTTACAAAGAGAGTTGGGTCAACTAAGCCTTGGTTAAACCCTTTTGACTTAAGATGGATTGAAAGTCTCTCGTACCAAGCTCGAGGAGCTTGTTTAAGTCCATAGAGAGCTTTCTTAAGTTTTAGAACATGGTCGGGTTTATCTAGATTTTCGAATCCTGGGGGTTGGCTAACATAAACTTCTTCTTTAATGTATCCATTTAGGAATGCCGACTTAACATCCATTTGAAATAGCTTAAATCCTCGATGTGCGGCATAAGCTAGCAACATTCGAATGGATTCGAGTCTAGCTACTGGGGCATAGGTTTCGTCGTAATCTAAGCCTTCGACTTGGCTAAAACCTTTGGCGACTAACCTAGCCTTGTTTCTAACTACTTCACCTTTATCATCAAGCTTATTTCGAAACACCCACCTTGTTCCAATTATCGTTTTGTCTTTAGGTGGTGGTACTAATTCCCACACCTCGTTCCTAGTAAAATGAGCTAGCTCTTCTTGCATTGCAATAATCCAATCGGGATCAAGAAGAGCTTGTTCAATTGATTTGGGTTCTATCTTTGAAATTAAGGAAATTTGACTAAGGTTCCTATAGGATGCTCTAGTTCGAACTCCTAGATTAGGATCTCCTATCACTTGATCGATAGGGTGGTTAGTCTGAATCCTAGATTGGGTTGGGTTTGTGTCACCTAATGCTTGATCAATGTGGTGACTTGGTTGAACACTAGTTTGGTTGGAGTCATCTATCACTTGATCAATAGAGTGACTAGGTTGACTTAGGTTAGGATTAACACTAGACCTGATCTCCGGATCAGAGTAAGGTCTAGTATGAATCGGCTTGCTAATTGGGGTTGCCGGGGGTTTTGTAGGTTCATGTCCTTCATCGAACACTACATTGATAGTCTCCTCGACTCTAAGGGTGTCGTGGTTATATACTCTATAAGCTCTACTTGTAGTCGAGTATCCTAGAAAGATTTCGGTCGTGGTTTTGGATGTAAATTTCCCTGGGTAATCCTTAGTGTTTAGGATATGTACCTTACACCAAAATACCCTAAAGTACTTGATGTTAGGTATTTTATCGTGATAAATCTCGTACGAGGTCTTAAGGTGCCTCTTTACCATAAGGATCCTATTTTGGACATAGCAAGTCGTGCTAACGGCTTCTGCCCAAAACCTATCGGGTAGGTCGTATTCGTTCAACATGGTCCTAGCGGCTTCTTGTAGCGTTCGGTTTTTCCGCTCCACTAGGCCATTTTGCTGAGGGGTCCTAGGGCAGGAGAATTCATGGTGGTATCCGTTTAGGTTACAGAAGTCGGTGAACCTTTGATTTTCGAATTCACCACCATGATCGCTTCTAAGTCTTTTAACCTTAAGGTCTTTTTGATTCTCAATTAATTTGAATAGATTAATTAATTGATCTAGGGTATCATTTTTATGTTTGATGAACCTAACCTGTAAACAGAGTAGTCAATTATGACTAAGCAATATTGACTTCTATTGAGACTTGGCTCCATGTGAATCGAACAAATCCATATCACGGGAGCTCAAGTACACTTGAGGTTCGTTCTTGGTTAGTTAACTTGTGTTGTGTCCTAGGTTGTTTTCCTTGTTGACAAGCATTACAGATTTTATTAACCAAGTTGTTGAGGTTGGGTAAGCCTCTGACTAAGCCACTCTGACTCATCTTGTGGGCCGAGTCTTGGGTGTGGAGTGAGTGCCACAACCATGATTCCTCTTCGTGTCATAAGACACTTAGTTGAGGGGTTGGTTAAATTGATCGTATAAATGTTGTTATTTCTAGTTCCTTTAAGAATTGTTTTAGAGGTTTCGTTGGTATTAATTATGCATTCATTTTCTAGAAATATAACCTTATAGTTATTATCACACAATTGGCTTACACTAAGTAAGTTATATTCAAAATTCTCTACAAGTAATACATTTTTAATAACAAAATTAATTGTTAAGCTCGATATCACCTGATCCGATGATTTTGAGCTTGCCGTTATTCCCAAAGGCTACCGATCCTTGTCGTTTGAATCGAAGCTTTACGAATTTGAGTTGATCCCCGGTCATGTGTCGGGAGCAACCGCTGTCCAACATCCATTGATCCTACACACAAGGTGGTTGGATTGGATGTTAGATTTTTATTAAGAAAATTGGTTGTAAGTTGTTAACCCTAGGTCATCTCACCGGAGTCTATATGATCAAGCATGTTATACTTATGTGTTTTTTTTTGAGATGACTTTCAATTAAGTTGATTGAGTGGATTTAGGTTCAAGTAATTTTATGTTAGATTTGGATTTAACCCTAGGCTTGTCAAGTTTACCTTTTCAAGATCATGGCTTCCAGGTCGTGGCGAGGCACAGGGGCCTTCTTTTATCGGATCATCGACCACTTCCTTAGACAAAGCCATTCTCAAGAAAATGATGACTTGACTTACCTAAAATTATTTCCTCGTCTAACTAGTTATTTTTGAAAAGAGGCTCCCCGAGGCTCAATCTTTTGAAAATTTTAGTTAGTTATGTTTTTGAAAAGAGGCTCCCGAGGCTCAATCTTTTAGAAATTTTAGTTGATTATGTTTTTGTTCTAAGTGAGTTCACAAGTTTTAAAGTACAAACTTTCTAAGTTAAAGCATGCAATTTCTAAGTTAAAGCATAAACATTCTAAGTTAAAACATGCAATTTCTAAGTTAAAGCACAAACATGTTTTATCTTGGCTCCCTAGACCGTTGAATCGGTTCGGTCTATCCACATAGTGGATTTGGTCCTTGGGAACCCGATGCGGGTTGGATCCTAGAGTTGAAATCAAAAAGTTCTTAGGGACCCATGCTTGGACATGTTTCTTATGTCGACTTACAATCGACATATCGACCTATTAGTCGTGTTTGAGTTAAACCCTAGTCCGACCTTGTTGTACCACGGCCCTTTGAGATCCAAGTAGGAGGTCAAGTCCTTTGGATCCTGAAGTGAACCTTTCCAACGTGTTCCTAAGATCTTCGACTTGACTTTTCAAGAGAGAGTTCTCAACTTCGAGCTTTTCAACTCGAGTTGAGTCCTTCTCTTGAACTCGACTAGTCGAAGAGGTTAGGAGACCTCGTGTTTGAGAGTTTAACCTCCTCAACAAGGGTCTCGACCTTGGACTCGGACTTAGCTAACTTCCTAGACAAAAACCTAAGCGTATTATGTAAAGTATTAAATAAAGCTCGACTCACCTTAAGGGTATCTTTTGAACGGATCGTGTCGTGGCTTGACTTGAAGGTAACCGTAGTCCGAGTCATCCTCGAGTTCGACTCAAGTTCGGTCTCCGTGTCGACTCAATCGACCGCCATGAAGGCGTGGTCTTCGTCTTCTTGGATGACGCTTCTTCCCATGTCGCGTTGAGTGCCTTCTTGTGCTTAGGTGCTTGGTGGTTGAGCTTGGGGCACTCGGACTTGATGTGTCCAAACCTGTTACACTCATAACACCTAATGTTAGAACTTTTAGACTTACCTTGGTTGGGTCGAGTCGTGGTTCGCTTTCGTCCCTTGGCTATCCTTCGAGCTAGGTTCATTAGTTCGGCAGTCAACTCTGGGTCAACTTCTTCTTCGGACTCGTCTTCCTCCTCGGGTGGTGGTGGCTTGCTTGCGATTTTCTTCTTCTTTGAACCTGCAAACAAGGCTATACCCCTCTCGGGTTCCGAGTTGGATTGTTCATGTAATTCTAAATCCGAAAAGAGTTCGTCTAACCTAATTTTAGAAAGGTCCTTGGAGACCTTATAGGCATCAACCATGGATGCCCATAAGGTAGTCCTCGGAAAAGAGTTTAGGACATACCTAATAAGGTCGCGGTTTTTGACCTTTTGCCCGATTGCGTGTAGGTTGTTGACTATGTCTTGGACACGGGCGTGGAGTTGCGTCGCGGACTCGTGTTCCTGCATTTTTAGTGTGTGCAATTTATTGAATAACAAATCACGTTTGCAAATCTTAGCTTGATCCGATCCTTCGTGTAACTCGATTAGTTTTGTCCAAAGATCTTTTGCGCTTATGAAGGGGCCGACGCGATTTAGCTCCTCCTTGGATAGGCCACATTGGAGGATTTGTGTCGCCTTGGCGTCGGCTTCGACTTGTCGTTTTGTTGCAACGGTCCATTGATCATAATCCAAGGAGTCACCCACTTCATTGGTCGGAAGTGTGAAACCCGTTTGAATTATGATCCACATCTCAATTTGGGTTTTGAGAAAGCATTCCATCCGACCTTTCCAGTAACGGAAATCATCTCCGTTGTAAAACGGAGGTCGGACGGTGCTAAAACCCTCGAGATGGGCCATTAGAACAAAAAAACAAGGAGACTAAAATGAAAATCTAGCAACAACAAAAACACACGAAAGTACCAAGACTTGCGTCTTGGATTAGTAGTGGGGAAATAGAAAGAAATAAACGAAAAATAGAAAGTTAAGCAAAGAAATAAGAAACTAAATAAAAGTAAGTACTCACAACCTTCGATGTCCCGAAAGAATACTAAACGTCGTTTTTGAGGATGAAAACAGCTTGTTACGGGGTAAACCCCAGTAAGAAGTGTAGATCTCGCGAGCTTCGATTTGGTAGGTAGACCGTGTCGTGGTCAACTTGTACGAAAAGTTATGCCCGTTTGACCGCGTCGGCTACTCCAAAAGCGAATACTTGCAAAACAAAATCAACGAAGAGTACCAAGACTTCGTCTTGGATTAGTAAAAGGAGAAAAATTTGAACGAACAAAAAATAAATCTGTGAAAAAAAGTTAGATTGGTGGTTTCACCAAATCTAAGCGCCCCCGGCTCTGATACCAATTGTTGGATCAATGCGGTTCGCTAGAGGGGGGGGTGAATAGCGAAAGAAAAAAAAACTTTTTCGAATTCGTTTCAAAAGAAATATACGCAGCGGAAAGATAAGCAAAACAAAAAGTAAAGGAGACAATAGAAACAAGATATTTATTTGGTTCAGAGTCAAGGCTACTACTCCAAGGCCCTAGTGGTCCTTGACCACGCACGGAGGGCAAATCACTAAACAAACTCCTCCTCGTTGGAGGTAGGAGTTAATCGATACAAAAAAAACTTGAGGTAGAGGGACACTCCCCCTCTCCTCGTATATGATAAAAGCTCCGAAAATATAAATGACAAACTGATAACAAAAACTAAGACCGACGTACAATAATAAAGAAAGTTAAACCTAGACGTGGAATGGAAGGACTTTGTTGTCGAGAGTTGCAGCCAGAACGAGGCTTTTGAGCACTTAGAATTGTTGATGAAACCCTAGGTTTGGCCCTCCTTTTATAGCCTTTGAGCCCCTTTTCGAGTGGGTCTTCAACCAATCACAAATGGACACCAAACCGCTTTGAGGTGGAGTGATAAGCCTTGACTCCTCGAATCTGATCATTGACCATCGATCGATGGCCATCATCGATCGATGGCACATCGATCCGATTGATAACCTTCAGGCCGATCGGCGATACCGGCAATGAGTCCTCCGTCGGCAATGATCGATGCTTGCTGCAAGTCAAAGTTAGCTCAATAAAAACATAATTTCGATGGTCGTCGACCATCTGATCTCGACCTAGACCATCTATAAGATGTCTTTGGTCGGATCTACGCTTAAGATCATCCGCGTAAAGAGGATACGACCTTACTTACTCTCGCACACACGAGCTTACCTTGATACTTACGTGTCGCTTTTGCTTTCGGCCTTCCACTCGATTCCTTCGGCTCCCTCCGAAGTAACTCGAGTATCGCCCGACCACCGCGGCTTCCTCCGGGTGTCGCTAGCCTTCAGCTCCAGCTATATCAATCTTCTGCACACTCGATTCGGCTCGTGAGAAAACAAAATAGACTTAACTTTTGTGTCTTTGCTATAATCAAAACACAGGTTCGATTTCGGTGCCTCACTACACCAACAATGTCTATATTTCCTTATATGTCATAACTATTTATGGAAATAAAATATGTTTAAGATTTGATTCTCCAAATCAAATCATAATTAAATTAGGAAACAAATTTCCAAATCTAATCACATATTTTATTCATGGAATTATTTGATTAAGGAAAATCTATTTAGGAAACCAATTTCCTAAATCATTAAACCTACTTATGGACATAAAATATTTTAAGATTTGATTTCCCAAATCAAATCATGATTAAATTAGGAAACAAATTTCCAGAATCTAATCAAATATTTTATTTATGGAAAATATCAATTTTCATAAATACTTCCAACTTTCCAAAAGTGGAAGATTTCCATAAATACTTCTAGACTTTCCAAAATTGAAAAATTTCCATAAATACTTCTAAATTTCCAAAATTAGAAAATTTCCAGAAATACATTATGACTATCGCAAAACCATTTTACGATTATGTCGAAACACAACCTGGGCTCTGATACCACTGTTGGGTTTCCGGCACCGCGGCGTGTGTGTGTTCGATCACGTTTCGTAAACATGAGCACAGCGGAAGCAATAAAAATAATAAATACTCCTATTTATTACAACACACACAACACACGCATGCTATTACAACAAGTGTAGACATAACCGTAAATTAAAATTGCAATAAAAGGAAATTAAACTACGTTATACCTTCCGTATGACGTGTAGCGGGAACGGCATCAACCGGAACGATCCTCGTAAGAATCGTCTCTATCCGTATCCACGCCGAGCTCCTCGGGATGACTTCGCTAAGTCACGAGCTTCGTCTTCGTACGGGTTACTAGCCTCGTGTTGAAGACGACATGATCGAGAGATGATCACGATCCGAATCCAAATTCGGATCCAAAACGAGTTCTCAAAACTCGCTTCTCCGGAGAGGTATTCGTCAACCGTTTGACGAATCCTTCGTCCTCCACCTCAGAGGATTACCGGAGATCAAATCCCGTATGTTAGCCGCTGTCGAGCACTAACCGTCGCCCGCAACGACGCCCGACGAGGAGGAGAAGCTGTCCAGAAAACTGGACAGCTTGGTGGAGGAGTAGGCGCCGCCAAAACAAGGAGAGAAAAGCCTCACCTTGATGCCAAACCTATAGGAGATCAAGGGTCGCCGGAGGTTCACGGAGCTTGACGCCGCAAGGGTCTTGGACGGCGGCACAAGGTCGGGCGGCGCTGCTCTTGGATTGGCGCCAAAACTCCTCCAAGGAGTGGCGGCAACTCAAGGGGGCTAGGGTTTGGATTAGTTAGGGTTTAACAATCCCTTAAGCCCACTTTGATAGAGAACTAATTCTCTTAATGGTTAATGGATCATATCCATAAAGCCCGTTAACCCGCTCCATTAAGATAAGTTAAAATAAACCAAACCATGATGGTTTATTTTAAGTTAAAACGAACCGAACCAACTTTTGGTTCATTCGTTTAATATAAACCAAACCCTTTGGTTTATTCTCATCCATTGGATTAGAACCAAACCATTTTGGTCCATCCATTATGTCTTCATAAGACACGGCCCATCCACGCTTCCATTGCAACTGAAACAATTTCATGCTCGCTTTAAGTTTGGTCCAACCAAACATAGTTTCTCTCGGTCTGAGAATCCCATTCTCAAGCTCGTTTTAAATCCTTTGGATTACACTCGTTGTGCGTGTGACCAAATAGGTTCTCGGTTTATGTTGGCCGTCTATAATTAACCATTAATTATAGAACGATCATGAGTGGCACCTAGTAGTACATCATGATCCCCAATTAACCGAAAAGATCAATTGATCCGAACTATTTCAAAACCCTTCAGCCGAATGAATCGTGCCCCATTCCCTTCACTCATCTTATACCCACTTGGTTCAGGACATGGTCTATTGTGTCAGTCACCACTAGGCTGACTACGTCACACCTAGCCCAAGTATCATTTCCTCGTCCTACGGATTCTAGTTACTCCACATGTATCGAAGAGTACTTTACTCTAAACATGTAATGCTTTGGCCAAAGACTTTAGTAACAATCAGAAGAGAGGCCATGTGTATACATCTCCTCGCAAGGAGTGGTGAATCCTTTATAGGCTATTCAAACACCTTCGATCACTTCGACTTATACCCAATCATCCCGGGTCCACATCTCCTTAGAGATGTTTGCTTAAGATGTCAAAGCATAAGTCTCCATGATCAAGATGACTTGAATACCGCAAGTCAAAGGAACATCGCACTTAAGCCACAAGAAGAACTTCATTGACATATCTATATATGCAGAGAACCATATGAAGTCTTACGGTGGTCACTCCAATGAACTAGTTACCATAACTAGCATCCACGATTAACTCCGACATCACAATGTCTCCCGGAGAATCACCGCTTGGATACACCAAGGAGTATACCTCGTGCTAGTCTCGAAATTGATGGTGTCCAAATCCATCAATTCATCGACTAGGATAATTCGATACATCACAATTACACATGTAGAGATACTCACTAGTTGTGATCCAATCACAAATTCTCTCATGCTGTGAATCGTATCGTGGACATTCAATAAATGAGTTTAAGATCCAATCAAATACATAAAACATGTATACTCAAATAGTGAATCTTCATTTATCATATGTGGTTTAGTTTATATATATATATATATTTTAGTGTATATATATATATGTATGCCTGATTTGTTTGTACATCATCATACACATTTGTTATATGATAGTGGGATATAGTATACCCGATGTGTGTTCGAACATGTTTCGTAAACATGTGCACAACGGAAGAAATAAAAATAATAAATCTACATTTATTACAACAAACACATCACACGCATGCATAGTACAACATGTGTAGACATAACCGTAAATTTAAATTTGCAATCAAAGGAAATTTAACTACGTATACCTTTCGTATCACGTGTAGCGGGATCGACATCAACCGGAACGATCCTCGCTAGAATTGTCTCTATCCGTATCCACGCCGAGTATCTTCGGGATGACTTCACTAAGTCACGAACCTCGTCTTCGTACGGGTTACTAGCCTCGTGTTGAAGATGACGTGATCGAGAGAAGATCACGATCCGAATCCAAATTTATCGAGTCCAAAAACTCGCTTCTCGGAGAGTATTATCAACCTTTGTGATCATCCTCCACCTATGAGGATTACCGGAGATAAGATCCCGGCAAAGGATAAGCTGTCCAAAAGGGCTCAAACGTCGACGCGGCGCTCCGATAAGCTGTCCAGAAAAATTGGACAGCTTTGGTGGAGGAGTAGGGGCGGCCAAAGAAGGTGGAAGCTCACCTTATTAACCCAAGGGAGATCACCGGAGCACCAACCAGCAGGCCAAAGAGGAAGGTCAGCACCTTACGGATGCTGGTTGGAGCTTGATGGTGGCGTAAGTGGAGGTGTTGGCGCCAAATCACCAAGGGAGGTAACTCAGAGGTTAGGGATTAGGCTTAACACCTTAAGCCTATTTATAGAGAACTAATTCTCTTAATGGTTATTGGATCATAACCATAAGGCCCGTTAACCCGCTCCATTAATATAAGTTAAAATAAACCAAACCATGATGGTATATTTTAAGTTAAAACGAACCAAACCAACTTTTGGATCATTCGTTTAAAATAAACCAAACCCTTTGGTTTATTCTCCTCCATTGGATTAGAACCAAACCATTTCGGTTCATCCATTATGTCTTCATAAGACTTATCCACACTTCCATTAACCAACGATTTCATGCCTCGTTTAGTACCAAACCTAGCTTTCTCGATGCGAGAATCCCATTATCAAGCTCGTTTTAAATCCTTCGGATTACGCTCGTTGTGCATGTGACCAAATAGGTTCTCGGTTTATGTTGGCGCTTTATAATTAACCATTAATATGAATCCGATCATGAGTGACCAAGTAGTACATCATGATCCCAATTAACCAAAAGATCAGCAGTTGATCCAAAAAACTATAGCCTACCGGCTCGAATGATTTGATCCCCATTCTTCACTCATTATACTAAATGGTTGACATTTCATTTATCATCTAAATGTCATCTAAGTGCTCAGCTTTGTGATTTCATTTTCTCATCCTAGTTACTATCTGTTTCACAGTACCTTACACTAAACATGTAATGCTTTGGCCAAAGACTTTAGTAACAATCCGACGAGAAGACATGGGTATACATCTCCTCGCAAGGAGTGGTGAATCCTTTATAGGCTATTCAAGCCATTACTGATTTACCCAATCATCGGTCCACATCTATAGAGATGCTTGCTTAAGATGTCAAGCATAAGTCTCCATGTCAAGATGACTTGAACACGCCAAGTCAAGACATCAATTTAAGCTCACATTATTCATAGTTTATTACATGATCTAAAGTTTAACATCTAAATGAACTAGTTACCATAACTAGCATCCACGATCAACTCGGACATCACAATGTCTCGAGGTGAGAATCACGATACAAGATTATACCTTGAGTCTTGATGATGGTGTCCAAATCCATCAATTCATCGACTAGGGATAATTCCGATACATCACAATTACACATGTAGGGATACTCACTAGTTGTGATCCAATCACAAATTCTCTCATGCTGTGAATCGTATCGTGGACATTCAGTAAAAGAGTTTAAGATCCAATCAAATACATGAAAACATGTATACTCAAATAGTGAATCTTCATTTATCATATAAATGGTTCATACATAAGACGATTGCCTTAGGACATCTCTCATATATAACTAATAGACCCCCACTTGGCCTAATGCCAATCGCTACGGTATCCAATACCATATGCTCTAACATGACCCTCAAACTTACTTTGAGGTAATGCTTTAGTCAAAGGATCCGCTAAGTTCCTTTTGTTAGTAATATATGAGAGATGTCCTAAGGCAATCGCCTTATGTATGAACCATTTATATGATAAATGAAGATTCACTATTTGAGTATACATATTTCATGTATTTGATTGGATCTTAAACTCATTTACTGAATGTCCACGATGCGATTCACAGCATGAGAGAATTTGTGATTGGATCACAACTAGTGAGTATATCTACATGTGTATGAACGATGTATCAACTCGATGAATTGATGGATTTGAACACCATCTATCCAGACTAGCGCCGAGTATGACTTCGCTAAGTACGAGCTTCAGCTGACATCGGGCTAGCCTCGTGAAGACGAAGTGGATCGAGATGATCACATGAGTGACCATCCAAGACGAGTTCTCAAACTCGCTCTCAGAGGTATTGTCCAATGCGATATTCCTTCTGACTGTGCGATATCAGATCATCCCCGTAAGATCATGCTGAGCATCTTAAGCATCCAAACGACGCTCCGAGGAGATGTGGACGAGATTGGGTATAATCGAGTGGTGAGGAGTGTGTTTGCCTATAAAGGATTCACCAGCCAAGGCTCACCTGACTCGGCCTAAAGATTACTATCGCCACGCATTACATGTTTAGAGTAAAGTACGCCGATACATGTGGAGTAACTAGAACAAAGAGGAAATGGCGGCTAGGTGACGTCAATCGAGTGGGCAACTGTCTAGGGTTGGATTAGGCAATTATCCCTTAAGCCTCTTTATAGAAATAATTCGATCGGTTGATCTTTAACCATTGGGGTTCATGATTACTAAGGTGCCACTCATCGTTCTATAATTAATGGTTTATTATAGACGGCCAACATAAACCGAGAACCTATTTGGTCACACGCACAGCTTAATCCAAAGGATTTAAAGAGCTTTATTCTCATCCATTGGATTAGAACCAAACTATGTTTGGTTGGACCAACGCTTCATAAGCGAGCATCATGATAACGATTTCTTATGAAGACATATGGTCCAACCAAATAGTTTGGTTCTGAGAATCATTCTCAATGGATGAGAATAAACCAAAGGGTTTGATTTATAAGCGAACCAAATAGGTTGGTTTATGTTCGCCTATAATAAACCATCATGGTTTGGTTTATTTTAACTTATCTTAATGGAGCGGGTTAACGGGCTTTATGGATATGATCCATTAACCATTAAGAGAATTAGTTCTCTATAAAGGTGGGCTTAAGGGATTGTTAAACCCTAATCATCCAAAACCCTAAACCTTGGTTCAGACATGGTCTAAAATGCCGCCCACCCCTTGTTGGAAAATAGCCCAACATCTTGTTGCCGCCCAGCTTGTGGTGCAGCCTTCCAACTTGTTGCTACCAGCTTCATCCGGTGAACCTCCGGCGACCCTAGGTGATCTCCAAAGGTTTGGCATCGACGAGGATGGCTTTTACATCTTCTCGCAAGTGGCTTTATAGGCTATTCAACCAAGCTGTCCAGACTTATACAGCTTCATTCTCGTCCACATCTTTGGATGTTGCTTAAGATGTCAAAGCATAAGTCTTGATCAAGATGATTGATCTCGCAATCAAAGGAACATCGAGCAAGCTAGAAGAACTTCATCGACATATCTATATATGCAGAGAACCGAATTTGGAGTCTTAGATCGTCATCAATGAACTAGTTACCATAACTAGCATCCACGATTAACTCGACATCAGGCTAGTAACCCGCTGAGAATCAGGCTCGTGATACACCAAGGAAGTCATCCCGAGGCTTCGGCGTGACGTAATCGATGGTGTCCAAATCCATCAATTCATCGACTAGGATAATTCGATACATCACAATTACACATGTAGAGATACTCAAGGTATCCAATCACAAATTTCTTTTATTGCAAATTTTAATTCTGAGTTTAAGATCTACACTTAATGTATACTCAAATAGTGAATGTGTCATTTAATATAATATGATTTATTATTTTACATAAGGCATTGCCTTAGGACATCTCTCATATATTACATGACCCACTTGGCCTAATGCCAATCGCCGATATCCAAACCCAACACCTTTCATGGGAATTTTCTCAATTTTCAAACTTATTTCGAGGTAATGCATAAGATGATAAGGATCCGAAGCACATGTTTGGATCGTTGATGAGACCTTGTATTTTTCCTTTGATGAATTGCTCCATTGTTGTGATAGACGGTATTGCTTCAACAATGGGATCCGAATGACACCACATCAAGTTCATAAACAAACTTCTTGATCCAAACCGCTTCTTTGCGCCTAAAGCTTCAATGTATTCTCGCCTCGTGGTAGAATCCGCTATATGTCAAGTCTTGTTTGAAACTTTTCCAACTCATCGCCCATTCAGGTGAATACATATCCGCATCGAGACCTGGAATCATCCTTGTCTGTCTGGAAGCTGGCATCCGTATACCCGCGTATCACCATGTCCCCTTCTCCATATATTAGGAACACATCCTTAGTTCTTATTAAGTACTTAAGGATCATCTTAACAGCCACCCAATGATCCATTCCTGGATCAGACTAGTATCTGCTCGTGACACTCAGAGCATACGATACATCGGGCCTCATACATAACATAGCATACATGATAGATCCTATTGCGGATGCATAAGGAATCTTACTCATGCAAATCCTCTCGTCTTCTGTGCGCGGACACATAGACTTCGAAAGGTGTACCGCATGCCTGATGGGTAGGAAACCTTTCTTGG
Source organism: Wurfbainia villosa (assembly GCA_025175895.1). Lineage (NCBI taxonomy): Eukaryota > Viridiplantae > Streptophyta > Magnoliopsida > Zingiberales > Zingiberaceae > Wurfbainia > Wurfbainia villosa. Next base: position 118,697,701 of record CM045989.1, on the reverse strand, counting down.
ATTCCAACATGCTAAACCTCTTTAGCACTCTGTCTATATATGTAGACTGCGAAAGACCAAGCAACCGTTTCGATCTATCTCTATAGATCTTAATCCCGAGGATGTAGGTTGCTTCTCCCAGGTCTTTCATGGAGAATGTCTTGGATAACCAAATCTTAACTGACTGTAAGACTGAAACATCGTCTCCTATAAGTAATATGTCATCGACATACAATACTAGGAACACGACTGCACTCCCACTAACCTTCTTATACACACAAGGTTCATCTGGATTTTGTGAGAAATCAAACTTTTTGATTGTCACATCAAAATGGATATTCCAGCTCCTGGATGCTTACTTCAATCCATATATGGACCGTCGCAATTTGCATACCTTGGTTTTATCAACCGATGTGAAACCCTCAGACTGTATCATATACACATCCTCGAGCAAGTTTCCATTAAGGAAAGCTAGTTTCACATCCATCTATCATATCTCATAATCATAATGAGCCGCTATGGCCAGGAGCATCCGAATGGATTTAAGCATAGCTACAGGCGAATAGGTTTCGTCATCATCAACACCTTATTTTTTTTGATGATATTCTTTCGCCACCAATCTAGCCTTATAAATAATCACATTACCATCCATGTCAGTTTTCTTCTTGAAAATCCACTTGCACCCTATAGCCTTTATACCTTCAGGTGGGTCAACCAAGTTCCAAACTTGGTTTTCATACATGGAATCCATTTCTGACTTCATGGCTTCAAGCGACTTATCCCTTTCTGAACTTGTCAGCACTTCTTCATAACTGGTAGGCTCCTTATCATCAATGAGTAACACGTCGTTCGATTCACTTACAAGAAATCCATATCTCTCAAGAATGTTGCGTGTTCTACCAGATCTACGAAGATGTGGTGTTACAATAGGTCCAGCCGATTGCTCATCACTATGAGTTATCGACTGTTGTGCTTCATCAGGTATCTCATCAATGTCTATTTGAGTCTCTCGAGCCTCCTCAAGCTCGACGACACTCCCACTATTTTCTTGCAAGAGAAACTCTTTCTCTAGATACACAGCATGCCTTGAAACAAACACCTTTTGTTCCACAGGATGATAGAATTGGTAACCCCTTGTTTCCTTAGGGTTTCCAATAAATAGACATTTATCAGACTTAGCATCCAATTTGTCTGATACAGTCCACTTCACATAAGCAGGACAACCTCATATCTTCAAGTAAGATACATGAGGTTTCTTACTATTCCATATCTCATATGGAGTAGTAGAGACTACCTTGGTTGGCATTCTGTTTAACAAGTAAACAGCTGTCTGAAGTGCATAGCCCCAAAAGGACTTGGGAAGATTCGCATGCTTCATCATTGACCTGACCATGTCCAACAAGGTCCGTTTACACCTCTCAGATACACCATTATGCTGTGGTGTATATGGCGGAGTCCATTGAGACAATATGCCATTGTCTCTTAGATAATCAAGAAACTCTTGACTTAAGTATTCACCACCTTGATCCGATCGAAGTATTTTAATACTCTTGTCATGTTGTTTCTCTACTTCATTTCTGAATTCTTTGAACCTTTCAAAGGCTTCAGACTTGTGTTTCATCAAGGACACATACCCAAACCGTGAGCGATCATCGGTGAAGGTAATGAAGTAGCTATAGCCTCCTAAAGCTTGAGTTGACATAGGTCCACATACATCAGTATGTATTAGACCTAGTAACTCTCCCACTCGTTCACCTTTTCCAGTAAAAGGTAACTTAGTCATCTTGCCTTTTAAGCATGATTCACATGTATCGTATGAATCCAATTCAAACGATTCCAGAATTCCACATCTGTGTAATTCGGACATGCGTTTCTTGCTTACATGGCTAGACGACAATGCCACATGTAGGAGTCTAATTGATTATCCTTTCGAGCACACTTGTTGCTCGCTTCGATATTGAAAACGTCACTGGATACGTCCAACATATAAACACCATTGCTTAAAGTTCCAGTCCCATAAAGAACTCCATTCAAAGTTATGTAACAACAATTGTTACTAAAAGTCAAATGGTACCCATTTCTATTTAAACAAGAAATAGAAATGATGTTCTTTATCAATGAAGGAACATAAAAGCAATTGTCCAGTTCTAAGACAAGTCCTATAGGGAGTTTCAACAAATACGTTCCGATGGCGAGTGCAGCAACCTTTGCTCCATTCCCAACATGTAAATTTGACTCTCCCTTGATGAGACTTCTTCTATTTCTTAGTCCATGTATGTCATTACATATATGTGAGCCACACCCAGTATCCAATACCCAAGTGTTTGAGGAAATAGAATGACAATCAATAACGAAGATATCTGAAGAAGATGGGGCATCCAATGCCTTATTCTTCTTCACAGACTCAAGATAAATCTTGCACTTTCTTCGCCAATGGCTCTCCTTGCCATAATGATGGCAAGTTTCCTTTTGTGCTAGTTCTACCTTCTTAGCCTTTTTCTTCTTCCCCTTCTGTTGTTCCTTTGACTCCCTATTAGAACCTTTCTTTGAGGAATCAACTAACAACACCGTCCCCTGCTCATGCTTCTCAGAAGGCTCCACAGTCTTCAACATGTTGAGCAGTACCACAGATGAACCTTCTTGCATCTCAGAGGTGAAAAGGAGCTTGGAGACTTCAAACCTTTCGAATCTCACTTGCTTATCAAACAACTCATAAAGATGAAGGACTACGATATGAGCATCCATATACTCATGCTGCTTTCATAGCTTGGGTTCCATCGCGGCTAGCATGATGCAACTTGTCAGTTCAGAATCAGTCACATGTTTCTGATAGACCAACAATTGGTCCAGAGTTGCATCGTCACTAGGATGGGCGGGAAGAGGCACTTCGAGGACATACGCAAGCTTTTTACCTTGAGAACAATTCTCAAGTTTCTAAGCCAGTCCAAGAAGTTCGGCCCAGTCAATTTATTCGAATCCAAAATGGAACGCAAATTCAAAGACATCATGATCAATCTTAGAAATACAAAACGAGTATATATGAGAAAATGATTTTTAAAATGCATCAATATACATTTATAAATCCCATTCATTTTTCGAATTTCAAAAACCCCAAAATCACTTCGGCAGATCGTAGGTCCATCTCCGAATGCATTGATATCCATCATAGATATGAACAACCTTAGAGAGAGTCCAACAAGCCATTCATAACTACGACGGTAGGTATAAACTATACCGATTGCATATCTCGTATATGCAACTATCACAATGTGCTATCAATTTATTGAATGTTCACACATACATCAGGTTGTTAACACATTAACAAGTATGCATCATATGCATAGCACCCAACTTCACCTCCCTTTACATTGACCTTGGAGAGAGTCCAACAAGCCGATGCTCCAGGTTAAAGCCAACCCATTAATCGAGAAAAAGTTTTAATATGGTTAGAGCGCATTCAACCAATTAGCCCGGCTTGGAGAGAGTCCAACAACCAAAGCTAACGATTGACCTCTGACTCTTACCATATTAGTATTAAACTATTCCATGGTTTGAACATGTTCGGGTTCGAGCCGGGCTTGGAGAGAGTCCAACAACCCAAACAAGAAACGGAACTCTGGTTCTAACTATATTAATGGAAGGTGTAGGCTTTAATATTGAGTAAGGGTTTTTATGTCTCATCCTCTTTGCATGCAAATAACTATTATCTACATGACATGGCATACATGGCATACATCTACATGTCACAACACGCATGGCATAATGATATGCATCTAATGCAATTACATGACATACAATTATGTCATGTATATAATTTCCTTATATGTCATAACTATTTATGGAAATAAAATATGTTTAATATTTGATTCTCCAAATCAAATCATGATTAAATAAGGAAACAAATTTCCAAATCTAATCACATATTTTATTTATGGAAATAGTTGATTAAGGAAAGTCAATTTAGGAAACCAATTTCCTAAATCATCAAAACTACTTATGGAAATAAAATATTTTAAGATTTGATTTCCCAAATCAAATCATGATTAAATTAGGAAACAAATTTCCAAAATCTAATCAAATATTTTATTTATGGAAAATATCAATTTCCATAAATACTTCCAACTTTCCAAAAGTGGAAGATTTCCATAAATACTTCTAGACTTTCCAAAATTGAAAAATTTCCATAAATACTTTTAACTTTCCAAAAGTAGAAAATTTCCAGAAATATCATTATGACTATCGCAAAACCATTTTACGATTATGTCGAAACACAACCTGGGCTCTGATACCATCAAGGTTTTTGACGCATGGCAGTGTGTGTGTTCGAACATGTTTCGTAAACATGTGCACAGCGGAAGAAATAAAAATAATAAATCTACATTTATTACAACACACACATCATACGCATGCATAGTACAACATGTGTAGACATAACCGTAAATTTTAATTTGCAATAAAAGGAAATTTAACTACGTATACCTTTCGTATCACGTGTAGCAGGAACGACATCAACCGGAATGATCCTAGCTAGAATCGTCTCTATCCATATCCACGCAGAGTATCTTCGGGATGACTTCACTAAGTCACGAGCCTCGTCTTCGTACGGGTTACTTGCCTCGTGTTGAAGATGACGTGATTGAGAGAAGATCACGATCCGAATCCAAATTCGGATCCCAAAACGAGTCCTCAAAACTCGCTTATCCGGAGAGGTATTCGTCAACCGTTTGACGAATCCTTCATCCTCCACCTATGAGGATTACCGGAGATCGAATCCCCGGCAAGGATACCGCTGTCGGAGCTCCAAAGGTCATCCAAATGACGCTCTGACGAGAGGGAAACAAGCTGTCCAGAAAAACTGGACAGCTTTGGTGGAGGAGTAGGGGCCGGCCAAAAGAAAGGTGGAAGCTCACCTTATTACCGAACCCAAAGGAGATCACCGGAGCACCAACCAGCAATAGCTCGACGCCGGCAAGAGGGAAGGTCAGCACCTTCTGGATGCGGGTTGGAGCTTGATGGTGGGCGGCGGCAAGTGGAGGTGTTGGCGCCGAAATCACCAAGGGGAGGTGGGAGGCAACTCTTTGGTTAGGGTTTTGGATTAGGGCTTAACAACACCTTAAGCCCTCTTTTATAGAGAACTAATTCTCTTAATGGTTATTGGATCATAACCATAATGCCCGTTAACCCGCTCCATTAATATAAGTTAAAATAAACCAAACCATGATGGTTTATTTTAAGTTAAAACGAATCAAACCAACTTTTGGTTCATTCGTTTAAAATAAACCAAACCCTTTGGTTTATTCTCCTCCATTGGATTAGAACCAAACCATTTTGGTTCAATCATTATGTCTTCATAAGACATGGCCCATCCACGCTTCCATTGCGACTGAAACGATTTCATGCTCGCTTCTTGTTTGGTCCAACCAAACGTAGTTTCTCTCGGTCTGAGAATCCCATTCTCAAGCTCGTTTTAAATCCTTCGGATTACGCTCATTGTGCGTGTGACCAAATAGGTTCTCGATTTATGTTAGCCGTCTATAATTAACCATTAATTATAGAACGATCATAAGTGGCACCTAGTAGTACATCATGATCCCCAATTAACCGAAAAGATCAACGGTTGATCCAGAACTATTTCTGAAACCCTTCAACAGCTCGAATGAATCGTGCCCCATTCCCTTCACTCATCTTATACCACTTGGTTCAGGACATGGTCTATAGTGTCAATCCCCACTAGGCTGACTACGTCACACCTAGCCCAAGTTTCATTTCCTCGTCCTACGGATTCTAGTTACTTCACATGTTTCGAAGAGTACCTTACTCTAAACATGTAATGCTTTGGCCAAAGACTTTAGTAACAATCCGACGAGAGGCCATGGGTATACATCTCCTCGCAAGGAGTGGTGAATCCTTTATAGGCTATTCAAACACCTTCGATCACTTCGACTTATACCCAATCATCTCGGGTCCACATCTCCTTAGAGATGCTTGCTTAAGATGTCAAAGCATAAGTCTCCATGATCAAGATGACTTGAACACCGCAAGTAAAAGGAACATCACACTTAAGCTACAGTAAGAACTTCATTGACATATCTATATATGCAGAGAACCATATAAAGTCTTACGGCTGGTCACTCCAATGAACTAGTTACCATAACTAGCATCCACGATCAACTCCGGACATCACAATGTCTCCAGCCAGTGAGAATCAGCTGCTTGGATACACCATGGAGTATACCTCGTTCTAGTCTCGACAGAATTGATGGTGTCCAAATCCATCAATTCATCGACTAGGGATAATTCCGATACATCACAATTACACATGTAGAGATACTCACTAGTTGTGATCCAATCACAAATTCTCTCATGCTGTGAATCGTATCGTGGACATTCAGTAAATGAGTTTAAGATCCAATCAAATACATGAAAACATGTATACTCAAATAGTGAATCTTCATTTATCATATAAATGGTTCATATATAAGGCGATTGCCTTAGGACATCTCTCATATATTACTAACACCAGTACCATGAGATGATACGGGATGGACCTGGTTCATCATTGTAGTTTCCATAGGATTTTAGAATGGTGGTTTGTCCCTTATAGCGTTAGCATTACCCTACCATGCTGCAAGTGTTGTATTATGTACTTATACTCAAGTTTTATGAGTTGCATCGTTGTCGATCTTTAGGTATGTCAGTACCTTTTGATGTATTGTTGATCAGTTTAGTATACAGTTGTTATATCATTCTAGTGTATACCTATTATACCATTAGACAACATATTGTTGAATCGCATGTGATATATATAAATTATGCATGCACTTTTATTCTTATTACCACTGAGTTATACTCACCACCACAGACCCTGGGTTTCTTGTCGCCCAGGTAACAAGTACTCGACTGCGTGATGGGCTTGGAGCTTTGTAGGCTCACAATATCTCATCTCATCTCCGAGGGTCCCAGCATAGATTTTTGTTTTCTTTTGATTTTGAATGTTTCTTATTTCAATCCAGATTTATGTGTTGGACTTGTTATGTGATGTACACACTTGTGGATTCGAGTTTTGTCAATGTTTCCTTTATGTCGTGGTGTCAGTCATACCGGTATACACTATGTGTAGTTTGTGATGTCGTTGTATTAGTTTCTACTATGTTTTGTTGTATTTACATTTATATGTTGTTGTGATTACGGTTGAATGGCCTTGTATAAATAGGATATATTGCCACGCATAGGGGAGATGTTGTTCGTTTGTTTTTCGGCTCGACATACTCTCGAGGGGTGACAAAAGTAAGTTCACCTACTAAGCTCATTTGAAACTCACTTTCCATTAGAGAAATGAACTCATTTAAAAGGGTTGTGTTTGTTGTCCCAAAAATTATATCATCTACATAGATTTGTGCTATAAAAATTTCTTTTCCTATGGTTTTTACAAATAAGGTTGGGTCAACAACTCCTTGATTGAATCCTTTAGACTTAAGATAGATGGATAGCCTTTAATACCAAGCTCTAGGATCTTGCTTTAATCCATATAAGGTTTTTCTAAGTTTAAGTACATGTTTAGGTTGGTCTAAGCTTTCAAATCTAAATGGTTGGGTGACATAGGCTTCTTCTTTGATAAATCCATTTAGAAACGCTGACTTGACATCCATTTGAAACAATTTAAATCCTCGATGTGTAGTGTAGGCTAAAAGCATTCTGATTGATTCGAGTCTAGCTATGAGTACATATATTTCATCATAATCTAATCCATCTACTTGACTAAACCCTTTCATTACTAACCTTGCTTTATTCCTTATAACTTCACCTTTGTCATCAAGTTTATTTCGAAATACCCACCTTGTTCAAATGTTCATTTTTCCTTTAGGTGGGGGGTACTAATTCCCAAACTTGACTCCTAGTGAATTGAGCTAACTCTTCTTGCATAACAATTATCCAATCTGGGTCAAGAAGAGCTTGCTCTATGGTTTTGGGTTGGATTTTAGATATAAATGAGATTTGAATTAGATTTCTATAGGATGCTTCTCATCGTGTATCCAACCAAATTATCACCGGCTAGTAAAAGGAGGCAGTTAATCGTGAACTAGCATGGTCAACTAGTTCATATAAAGTGGTGTATCGCTTTTCCACATCCATGAAGGTTCCTCCCCGTACAAAGACTATCCGACTGCTCTAACGGAGATGATTTCGCTATTGCAAAGGTCGGATGGAGGTTTTCTAAAACAAGTATAATAGTCGACTTGACTGCCTCATCCAAACCTGGCCATTTACCCACTAATGATCAAGGGTACAAGTCATTTGGAGTATACATGCGATGAATTGATGGATTTGGACACCATCGATTATTGAGACTAGCGAGGTATACTCCTTGGTGTATCAAGCGGTGATTATCCTTTGGTGGAGACATTGTGATGTCCGGAGTTAATCGTGGATGCTAGTTATGGTAACTAGTTCATTGGAGTGACCAGCCGTAAGACTTCATATGGTTCTCTGCATATATAGATATGTCAATGAAGTTCTTACTATAGCTTAAGTGCGATGTTCCTTTGACTTGCGGTATACAAGTCATCTTGATCATAAAGACTTATGCTTTGAAATCTTAAGCAAGCATCTCTGAGGAGATGTGGACCCGGGATGATGGGTATAAGTCGAAGTGATCGAAGGTGTTTGAATAGCCTATAAAGAATTTACCACTCCTTGCGAGGAGATGTATACCCATGGCCTCTCGTCGGATTGTTACTAAAGTCTTTGGCCAAAGCATTACATGTTTAGAGTAAGGTACTCTTCGATACATGTGCAGTAACTAGAATCCGTAGGACGAGGAAATGATACTTGGGCTAGGTGTGACGTAGTCAGCCTAGTGGGGACTGAAACTATAGACCATGTCCTGAACCAAGTGGGTATAAGATGAGTGAAGGGAATGGGGCACGAATCATTCGAGCTGCTGAAGGGTTTCAAAAATAGTTCTGGATCAACCGTTGATCTTTTCGGTTAATTGGGGATCATGATGTACTACTAGGTGCCACTCATGATCTTTCTATAATTAATGGTTAATTATAGACGGCCAACATAAACCGAGAACCTATTTGGTCACACGCACAATGAGAGTAATCCGAAGGATTTAAAATGAGCTTGAGAATGGGATTCTCAGACCGAGAGAAACTAGGTTTGGTTGGACCAAACAAGAAGCGAGCATGAAATCATTTCAGTCGCAATGGAAGCGTGGATGGGTCGTGTCTTATGAAGACATAATGGATGAACCAAAATGGTTTGGTTCTAATCCAATGGAGGAGAATAAACCAAAGGGTTTGGTTTATTTTAAATGAATGAACCAAAAGTTGGTTCGGTTTGTTTTAACTTAAAATAAACCATCATGGTTTGGTTTATTTTAACTTATATTAATGGAGCGGGTTAACGAGTCTTATGGTTATGATCCAATAACCATTAAGAGAATTAGTTCTCTATAAAAGAGGGCTTAAACCCTAACCTATGTTGCCGCCCACCTCATCTCATTGGAGATTTTCGGCGCCAACCCTCCTCCTTGCCTCCGCCCACCTTGAAGCTCCAACTGGTGACTAGATGCTGCCGTCTTCTCCCATTGACGGCATCGAGCTGCTGCTGGAGGAGCTCCGGTGATCTTCCTTGGCTCCGACGACAAGGTGAGCAAGTCGCTTTCCTTATTTGGCCGACGCAAGGTCTCCACCAAAGCTGTCCAGTTTTCTGGACAGCTTGTTTCCCTCTCGTCGGAGCGTCGTTTGGATGACGTTTAGAGCTCCAACAGTGGTAGCCTTGCCGGGGATTTGATCTCCGGTAATCCATTGAGGTGGAGGACGAAGGATTCGTCAAACAGTTGACGAATACCTCTCCGGAGAAGCGAGTCTTGAGGACTTGTTTTTGGATCCGAATTTGGATTCGGATCGTGATTATCTCTCGATCACATCATCTTCAACACGAGGCTAGTAACCCGTACGAAGACGAGGCTCGTGACTTAGCGAAGTCATCCCGAGGATACTCGGCGTGGATACGGATAGAGACGATTCTAGCGAGGATCATTCCGGTTGATGCCGTTCCCGCTACACGTGATACGAAAGGTATACGTAGTTAAATTTCCTTTTATTGCAAATTTAAATTTACGGTTATGTCTACACATGTTGTACTATGCATGCGTGTGATGTGTGTATTGTAATAAATGTAGATTTATTATTTTTATTTCTTCCGTTGTGCACATGTTTAAGAAAGATGTTCGAACACACACTCACCGCGATGGCGGAAACCCAACAGTGGTATCAGAGCCCAGGTTGTGTTTCGACATAATCGTAAAATAGTTTTCCGATAGTCATAATGATATTTCTAAAAATGTTCTACTTTTGGAAAGTTAGAAGTATTTATGAAAATTTTTCAATTTTGGAAAGTCTAGAAGTATTTATGGAAATCTTCCACTTTTGGAAAGTTGGAAGTATTTATGAAAATTGATAATTTCCATAAATAAAATATTTGATTAGATTTTGGAAATTTATTTCCTAATTTAATCATGATTTTATTTGGGAAATCATATCTTAAAATATTTTATTTCCATAAGTAGTTTTGATGATTTAGGAAATTGGTTTCCTAAATTGACTTTCCTTAATCAACTATTTCCACAAATAAAATATGTGATTAGATTTGGAAATTTGTTTCCTAATTTAATCATGATTTGATTTGGAGAATCAAATCTTAAACATATTTTATTTCCATAAATAGTTATGACATATAAGGAAATATTGTACATGACATAATTGTATGCCATGTAATTGCATTAGATGCATATCATTATGCCATGTGTGTCGTGACATGTAGATGTATGCCATGTATGTCATGCCATATAGATAATAGTTATTTGCATGCAAAGAGGATGAGACATAAAAACCCTTAAACAATATTAAAGCCTACACCTTCCATTAATATGGTTAGAACCAGAGTTCCGTTTCTTGTTTGGGTTGTTGGACTCTCTCCAAGCCCGGCTCGAACCCGAACATGTTCAAATCATGGAATAGTTTAATACTAATATGGTAAGAGTCAGAGGTCAATCGTTAGCTTTGGTTGTTGGACTCTCTCCAAGCCGGGCTAATTGGTTGAATGCGCTCTAACCATATTAAAACTATTTCTCGATTAATGGGTTGGCTTTAACCTGGAGCATCGGCTTGTTGGACTCTCTCCAAGGTCGATGTAAAGGGAGGTGAAGTTGGGTTCTATGCATATGATGCATACTTGTTAATGTGTTAACAACCCGATGTATGTGTGAACATTCAAATAGTTGATAGCACATTGTGATAGTTGCATATACGTGATATGCAATCGGTATAGTTGATACCTACCATCGTAGTTATGAATGGCTTGTTGGACTCTCTCCAAGGTTGTTCATATCTATGATGGATATCAGCCCATTCGGAGATGGACCTATGATCTCTCGAAGTGATTTTGGGGTTTTGAAATTCGAAAAATAAATGGGATTTATAAATGTATATTGATGCATTTTAAAAATCATTTTCTCATATATGCTCGTTTTGTATTTCTAGGTCAATCGATTGATCATGATGTCTTTGAATTTGCGCACTATTTTGGATTCAAACAAACTGACTGGGCCTAACTTCCTGGACTGGCTTAGAAACCTGAGAATTGTTCTCAAGGCAGAAAAGCTTGCTTATGTCCTTGAAGAGCCTCTTCTCAACCGTCCTAAGGACGATGCAACTCCAGACCAAATGTTGGTCTATCAGAAGCATGTGGCAGATTCTGAGCTGGGTTGCATCATGCTAGCGGCGATGGTACCTGAGCTGCAAAAGCAACATGAGCATATGGATGCTAATACTATGGTCTTCCATCTTCATGAGTTGTTCGATGAGCAAGCGAGATCCGAAAGGTTCGAGGTCTCTAGGCTCCTCTTCACCACGAAGATGCAAGAAGGTTCGTCTGTAGTGCAGTTTGTGCTAAAGATGAACGGGTACATCGAGCGGCTAGCTACCCTCGGGTTTGTGATGGATCATGAGTTAAGTATTGACTTAATTCTGCATTGGTTGACCAAGAGTTTCTCACAATTTGTGATGAACTATCAGATGAACAAATTAGAATCCACCATTCCCGAGCTCCTCAATTTGCTAAAGACTGTGGAGCCTTCTGTGAAGCATGAGGAGAAGGTGGTTCTGTTAGTTGATTCCTCAAGGAAAGTTTCTAAGAGGAAGGCAAAAGAACAGAAGAAAGGGAAGAACAAAAAGGCGAAGAAGGCAGAACCAGCACAAAAGGGAACTTGCCATCATTGTGGCAAGGAAGGCCACTGGCGAAGAAACTGCAAGATTTATCTTGAGTCCATGAAAAAGAAAAAGGCATCCGATGCCCCATCCTCTTCAGGTATCTTCGTTATTGATTGTCATTCTATTTCCTTAGACACTTGGGTATTGGATACTGGGTGTGGCTCACATATATGTAATGACATACAGGGGCTAAGGAATAGAAGAAGACTCGTCAGAGGGGAGTCAAATTTGCGAGTTGGCAATGGAGCAAAGGTTGTTGCGGTCGCCATCGGAACTTATTTGCTGAAGCTCCCTAGTGGACTAGTCTTGGAACTGGACAATTGCTATTATGTTCCTTCTCTAATAAAGAATATTGTTTCTATTTCCTGTTTAAATAGAAATGGTTTCCATTTGACGTTTAGTAACAATTGTTGTTATATAACTTTGAATGGCGTGCTTTATGGAACTGAAACTTTGAGTAATGGCATTTATACGTTGGACGTATCCAGTGACATCTTCAATATCGAAGCGAGTAACACGCGTGCTCGAAAGGGTAATCAATTAGACTCCTATATGTGGCATTGTTGTCTTGACGATGTAAGCAAGAAACGCATGTCCGAATTACACCGATGTGAAATTATGGAATCATTTGAATTAGATTCATACGATACATGCGAATCATGCTTAAAAGGCAAGATGACTAAGTTACCTTTTACTGGAAAAGGTGAACGAGTGGGAGAGTTACTAGGTCTAGTACATACTGATGTATGTGGACCTATGTCAACTCAAGCTTTAGGAGGCTATAGCTACTTCATTACCTTCACCGATGATCACTCATGGTTTGGGTATGTGTTCTTGATGAAACACAAGTCTGAAGCCTTTGAAAGGTTCAAAGAATTTAGAAATGAAGTAGAGAAACAATATGACAAGAGTATTAAAATACTTCGATCGGATCGTGGTGGTGAATACTTAAGTCAAGAGTTTCTTGATTATCTAAGAGACAATGGCATATTGTCTCAATGGACTCCGCCTTATACACCACAGCATAATGGTGTATCTGAGAGGCGTAACCGAACCTTGTTGGACATGGTCAGGTGAATGATGAATCATGCGAATCTTCCCAAGTCCTTTTGGAGTTATGCACTTCAGACAGCTGTTTACTTGTTAAATAGAATGACAACCAATGTAGTCTCTACTACTCCATATGAGATATGGAATAGTAAGAAACCTCATGTATCTTACTTGAAGATATGGGGTTGTCCTGCTTATGTGAAGCGGATTGTATCAGACAAATTGGATGCTAAGTCTGATAAATGTCTATTTATTGGATACTCTAAGGAAATGAGGGGTTACCAATTCTATCATCCTGTGGAACAAAAGGTGTTTGTTTCAAGGCATGCTGTGTATCTAGAGAAAGAGTTTCTCTTGCAAGAAAATAGTGGGAGTGTTGTCGAGCTTGAGGAGGCTCGAGAGACTCAAATAGACATTGATGAGATACCTGGTGAAGCACAACAGTCGATAACTCATAGTGATGAGCAATCGGCTGAACCTATTGTAACACCACATCTTCGTAGATCTGGTAGAACACACAATATTCCTGAGAGATATGGATTTCTCGTAAGTGAATCGAACGACGCGTTACTCATTGATGATGAGGAGCCTACCAGTTATGAAGAAGTGCTGACAAGTTCAGAAAGGGATAAGTGGCTTGGTGCCATGATGTCGGAAATGGATTCCATGTATGAAAACCAAGTTTGGAACTTGGTTGACCCACCTGAAGGCATTAAGCCTATAGGGTGCAAGTGGGTTTTAAAGAAGAAAACTGACATGGATGGTAATGTGATTACCTATAAGGCTAGATTGGTGGCGAAAGGATATCGTCAAAAGCAAGGTGTTGATTATGACGAAACCTATTCGCCTGTAGCTATGCTTAAATCCATTCGGATGCTCCTGGCCATATCGGCTCATTATGATTATGAGATATGACAGATGGATGTGAAAACAGCTTTCCTTAATGGAAACCTACTCGAGGACGTGTATATGATACAACCTGAGGGTTTTACATCGGTTGATAAAACCAAGGTATGCAAATTGCGACGGTCCATTTATGGATTGAAGCAAGCATCCAGGAGCTGGAATATCCGTTTTGATGAGACGATCAAAAAGTTTGATTTCTCACAAAATCCAGACGAACCTTGTGTGTACAAGAAGGTTAGTCGGAGTGCAGTCATGTTCCTAGTATTATATGTCGATGACATATTACTTATAGGAAACGATGTTTCAATCTTACAGTCAGTTAAGGTTTGGTTATCCAAGACATTCTTCATGAAAGACCTGGGAGAAGCAACCTACATCATCGGGATTAAGATCTATAGAGATAGATCGAAATGGTTGCTTGGTCTTTCGCAGTCTACATATATAGACCTAGTGCTAAAGAGGTTTAGCATGTCATAATCCAAGAAAGGTTTTCTACCCATCAGGCATGGGGTACACCTTTCGAAGTCTATGTGTCCGCGCACAGAAGACGAGAGGATTTGCATGAGTATGATTCCCTATTCATCCGCAATAGGATCTATTATGTATGCTATGTTATGTACGAGGCCCGATGTAGCGTATGCTCTGAGTGTCACGAGTAGATACCAGTCTGATCCAGGAATGGATTATTGGGTGGCTGTTAAGACGATCCTTAAGTACTTAAGAAGAACTAAGGATGTGTTCCTAATATATGGAGAAGGGGACATGGTGATACGCGGGTATACGGATGCCAACTTCCAGACAGACAAGGATGATTCCAGGTCTCAGTCTGGATATGTGTTCACCATGAATGGGGGCGCAGTGAGTTGGAAAAGTTCCAAACAAGACACTGTAGCGGATTCTACCACTGAGGCAGAATACATTGCAGCTTCGGAAGCAGCAAAGGAAGCGGTTTGGATCAAGAAGTTCGTTTATGAACTTGGTGTGATTCCGGCCATTGTTGAAGCAATACCGGTCTACTGCGACAACAATGGATCAATTGCACAGGCGAAAGAGCCAAGGTCTCATCAACGATCCAAACATGTGCTTCGCCGCTATCATCTTATCAGAGAGATCATCAGTAGGAACGAAATACAAATCGAGAAAATTCCCACTGAAAGGAACTTAGGGAACCTTTGAGTTAAGCATTACCTCAAAGTAAGTTTGAGGGTCATGTTAGAGCTTATGGTATTGGATACCGTAGCGATTGGCATTAGGCCAAGTGGGAGTATGTTAGTAATATATGAGAGAAGTCCTAAGGCAATCGCCTTATGTATGAAACATTTATATGGTAAATGAAGATTCACTATTTGAGTATACATGGTTTCATGTATTTGATTGGATCTTAAACTCATTTACTGAATGTCCGTGATACGACTCAGCATGAGAGAATTTGTGATTGGATCACAACTAGTGAGTATCTCAACATGTGTAATTGTGATGTATCGGAATTATCCCTAGTCGATGAATTGATGGATTTGGACACCATCAATTCTGTCGAGACTAGCACGAGGTATACTCCTTGGTGTATCCAAGCAGCTGATTATCACTGGCTGGAGACATTGTGATGTCCGGAGTTAATCGTTGATGCTAGTTATGGTAACTAGTTCATTGGAGTGACCAATCGTAAGACTTCATATGGTTCTCTGCATATATAGATATGTCAATGAAGTTCTTACTATAGCTTAAGTGCGATGTTCCTTTGACTTGCGGTATTCAAGTCATCTTGATCATAAAGATTTATACTTTGACATCTTAAGCAAGCATCTCTATGGAGATGTGGACCCGGGATGATTGGGTATAAGTCGAAGTGATCAAAGGTGTTTGAATAGCCTATAAAGAATTTACCACTCCTTGCGAGGAGATGTATACCCATGGCCTCTCGTCGGATTGTTACTAAAGTCTTTGGCCAAAGCATTACATGTTTAGAGTAAGGTACTCTTCGATACATGTGCAGTAACTAGAATCCGTAGGACGAGGAAATGATACTTGGGCTAGGTGTGACGTAGTCAGCCTAGTGGGGACTGACACTATAGACCATGTCCTGAACTAAGTGGGTATAAGATGAGTGAAGGGAATGGGGCACGAATCATTCGAGCTGCTGAAGGGTTTCAGAAATAGTTCTGGATCAACCATTGATCTTTTCGGTTAATTGGGGATCATGATGTACTACTAGGTGTTACTCATGATCGTTCTATAATTAATGGTTAATTATAGATGGCCAACATAAACCGAGAACCTATTTGGTCACACGCACAACGAGCGTAATCCGAAGGATTTAAAACGAGCTTGAGAATGGGATTCTCAGACTGAGAGAAACTAGGTTTGGTTGGACCAAACAAGAAGCGAGCATGAAATCGTTTCAGTCGCAATGGAAGTGTGGATGGGCCGTGTCTTATGAAGACATAATGGATGAACCAAAATGGTTTGGTTCTAATCCAATGGAGGAGAATAAACCAAAGGGTTTGGTTTATTTTAAACGAATGAACCAAAAGTTGGTTCGGTTCATTTTAACTTAAAATAAACCATCATGGTTTGGTTTATTTTAACTTATATTAATAGAGCGGGTTAACGGGCCTTATGGTTATGATCCAATAACCATTAAGAGAATTAGTTCTCTATAAAAGAGGGCTTAAACCCTAATCCAAAACCCTAACCTAAGTTGTCGCCCACCTCATCTCATTGGAGATTTTCGGCGCCAACCCTCCTCCTTGCCGCCGCCCACCTTGAAGCTCCAACCGGCGACCAGCTGCTGCCGTCTTCTCCCATTGTCAGCATCGAGCTTCTGCCGGAGGAGCTCCGGTGATCTTCCTTGGCTCCGGCGACAAGGTGAGCAAGTCGCTTTCCTTATTTGCCCGGCGCAAGGTCTCTACCAAAGCTGTCCAGTTTTCTGGACAGCTTGTTTCCCTCTCGTCGGAGCGTCGTTTGGACGACGTTTAGAGCTCCGACAGCAGTAACCTTGCCGGGGATTTGATATCCATTAATCCTTTGAGGTGGAGGACGAAGGATTCGTCAAACAGTTGACGAATACCTCTCCGGAGAAGCGAGTCTTGAGACTTGTTTTTGGATCCGAATTTGGATTCGGATCGTGATCATATCTCGATCACATCGTCTTCAACACGAGGCTTGTAACCCATACGAAGACGAGGCTCGTGACTTAGCGAAGTCATCTCGAGGATACTCGGCGTGGATACGGATAGAGACGATTCTAGCGAGGATCGTTCTGGTTGATGTCGTTCCCGCTACACGTGATACGAAAGGTATACGTAGTTAAATTTCCTTTTATTGAAAATTTAAATTTACGGTTATGTCTACACATGTTGTACTATGCATACGTGTGATGTGTGTGTTGTAATAAATGTAGATTTATTATTTTTATTTCTTCCGCTGTTCACATGTTTACGAAACATGTTTGAACACACACTCGCAGCGGTGCCGGAAACCCAACAGCTTGTAGTCTAGATTGATTCGGATTAGGATTTACACTAGATTCGTTTTGAGGGTTAGGTTTAGGTCTAATATCATTTTTTAATTCTTCATTATTAATGTTTACTTCAGGTTTAGTAGACTTATTTTCTTCATCAAAAACTACATTAATTGTTTCTTCTATTTTTAGGGTTTCATTGTTATATACCATATATGCTTTACTAGTAGTTGAATATCCTAGAAATGTGCTGGTAATTGTTTTAGAGGTAAATTTTCCTAAGTAGTCTTTTGTGTTGGATCGAGAGAATCGCTAGGAGGGGGGGTGAACAGCGATCGTAAAAACTTTTCTTTTTCGACGATTAAAACCAAGTACATAGCGAAAAACTAAAACACAAATACAAGACTTTTTTACTTGGTTCACAACCCACCAACTGCTAATCTAAGGCCCTGCGATCATTGATCACTTCCGAACGGCAAAACACTAAATATCTCTTCCTCGTTGGAAGTAAGAGACAACCGATTACTATGATGTAGAGGAAGAGGTAACAAACCTACCTCTCCTCTTTAGCAAGTAATAAGTAATAAATAAGAAAGGTACCGACAACTAAATTGTAGAAGATGCACAGTCGGAGTAGCATTGTAGCGCGTAGAATTTCGGCCGGAGATTAAGCGTACTTAGGAGTTCATTGATTAATTTATGGGTTTGAGTTCTCTCCTCCTTTTATAGATTGTCACCTTGGAATTTGTCCCGATTCAGATCCAAAACTCATGGATCTTATCTTGAGGTGGCGGCTTATCTTTTCATGAGGTGGCGACATTGATCTCTATCTCTTTGAACTTGTGCATTGGGCTAATTCGTCGACATCAGTTGACTGATCCTTTTGGCAGTTGACTACTGACACGTCTAGTTGACTGCTGCACTTGAGAATTCCTACAACATAAGGTTAGCATAAGAGATGCAGAATGCCATACAGTGTGACAGTCCGATCTCAACTCTAGCATTCCTCCAGAAGCCTTGGTTGGATCGATGCCTAAGATTGTCCTCTAACCGAGGACGTGTCCTTACCACCGCTCCACACCTAGAGCTTACCTTTGGTCCTCCTGGCCCATCACTTACCTTTCAGTCTTCCACCTAGGTTCCTCGACTCTACGAGGTTCTCCCGGTGTCGCCCGACTACCATAGTTTTTCATCTCGAGATTCTCTAGGTGTCACTGACATTTAGCTTAGCTTAAACACTTCTTGCACACTTAACATAGCTTATGAGATAACAATAAGAGCTTAACTTTGAACCTTTGCCATTATCAAAACCAAGGTTCGATTAATTAGTGCCTCTGCACCAACAATCTCCTCCTTTTTTATCTATGGCAAACCAATTCAAAGTTAAGAAAAAAAAGAAAGAAGTATTAAACAAGGATTTTTCAAAACCTCCTCCTTAAGGGTACCTCCCCCTTAATCCTGTTGGGTTTCCGACACCGCGGCGTGTGTGTGTTCGATCATGTTCGTAAACATGAGCACAGCGGAAGCAATTAAAAATAATAAATCTATATTTATTACAACACACACAACACACGCATGCTATTACAACAAGTGTAGACATAACCGTAAATTAAAATTTGAAATAAAAGAAATTATCTACGTTATACCTTTCGTATGACATGTAGTGGGAACGACATCAACCGGAACGATCCTCGTAAGAATCGTCTCTATCCGTATCCACGCCGAGCTCCTCGGGATGACTTCGCTAAGTCACGAGCTTCGTCTTCGTACAGGTTACTAGCCTCGTGTTGAAGACGACGTGATCGAGAGATGATCACGATCCGAATCCAAATTCGGATCCTAAAACGAGTTCTCAAAACTCGCTTCTCCGGAGAGGTATTCGTCAACCAATTGACGAATCCTTCGTCCTCCACCTCATAGGATTACCGGAGATCAAATCCCCGGTAAGTTAGCCGCTGTCGGAGCACTAACCGTCGTCCAAATGATGCTCCGACGAGAGGAGGAGAAGCTGTCCAGAAAACTGGACAGCTTGGTGGAGGATATAGGCGCCGGCCAACCAAGGAAAGAAAAGCCTCACCTTGATGCCAAACCTATAGGGGATCACCGGAGGGTCACCGGAGTGTTCACTGGCTGAAGCTTGGTCGCCGGCAATGACTTGGACGGCGGCACAAAGGCTGGGCGGCGACACTTAGGGTTGGGCGCTGAATTCACCAACAAGGGGTGGGCGGCAACTCTATGTTGGGCGGCAACAACTTGATTAGGGTTTGGATTAGGGTTTAAGCCCTATTTTATAGAGAACTAATTCTCTTAATGGTTAATGGATCATATCCATAAAGCCCGTTAACCCGCTCCATTAAGATAAGTTAAAATAAACCAAACCATGATGGTTTATTTTAAGATAAAACGAACCGAACCAACCTTTGGTTCATTCGTTTAATATAAACCAAACCCTTTGGTTTATTCTCATCCATTGGATTAGAACCAAACCTTTTGGTCCATCCATTATGTCTTCATAAGACACGGCCCATCCACGCTTCCATTGCGACTGAAACAATTTCATGCTCGCTTTATGTTTGGTCCAACCAAACATAGTTTCTCTCGGTCTGAGAATCTCCTTCTCAAGCTCGTTTTAAATCCTTTGGATTACACTCGTTGTGCGTGTGACCAAATAGGTTCTCGGTTTATGTTGGCCGTCTATAATTAGCCATTAATTATAGAACGATCATGAGTGGCACCTAGTAGTACATAATGATCCCCAATTAACCGAAAAGATCAACGGTTGATCCAGAACTATTTCTGAAACCCTTCAGTAGCTCGAATTAATCGTGCCCCATTCCCTTCACTCATCTTATACCCACTTGGTTCAGGACATGGTCTATTGTGTCCCCCTCACTAGGTCGACTACGTCACACCTAGCCCAAGTATCATTTCCTCGTCCTACGGATTCTAGTTACTCCACATGTATCGAAGAGTACCTTACTCTAAACATGTATTGCTTTGGCCAAAGACTTTAGTAACAATCCGACGAGAGGCCATGGGTATACATCTCCTCGCAAGGAGTGGTGAATACTTTATAGGCTATTCAAACACCTTCGATCACTTCGACTTATACCCAATCATCCCGGGTCCACATCTCCTTAGAGATGTTTGCTTAAGATGTCAAAGCATAAGTCTCCATGATCAAGATGACTTGAATACCGCAAGTCAAAGGAACATCGCACTTAAGCCACAAGAAGAACTTCATTGACATATCTATATATGCAGAGAACCATATGAAGTCTTACTACTGGTCACCCAATGAACTAGTTACCATAACTAGCATCCACGATTAACTCCGACATCACAATGTCTCCACCAAAGGAGAATCACCGCTTGGATACACCAAGGAGTATACCTCGTGTAGTCTGATGTAATTGATGGGGTCCAAATCCATCAATTCATCGACTAGGGATAATTTTGATACATCACAATTACACATGTAGAGATACTCACTAGTTGTGATCCAATCACAAATTCTCTCATGTTGTGAATCGTATCGTGGACATTCAGTAAATGAGTTTAAGATCCAATCAAATACATTAAACATCTATACTCAAATAGTGAATCTTCATTTATCATATAAATGGTTCATACATAAGGCGATTGCCTTAGGATATCTCTCATATATTACTAACAGACTCCCACTTGGCCTAATGCCAATCGCTACGGTATCCAATACCATAAGCTCTAACATGACCCTCAAACTTACTTTGAGGTAATGCTTTAGTCAAAGGATCCGCTAAATCCTTTCAGTGGGAATTTTCTCGATTTGTATTTCGTTCCTACTTATGATCTCTCTGATAAGATGATAGCGGCGAAGCACATGTTTGTATCGTTGATGAGACCTTGGCTCTTTTGCCTGTGCAATTGCTCCATTGTTGTGGCAGTAGACCGGTATTGCTTCAACAATGGCCGGAATCACACCAAGTTCATGAACGAACTTCTTGATCCAAACCGCTTCCTTTGTCGCTGGCCGCAATATATTCTCGCCTCGGTAGAATCCGCCATGCCTCTTGTTTGGAACTTTTCCAACTCATCGCTACTTCATTCAAGGTGAACACGATCCGATCGAGACCGAATCATCCTTGTCTCGTCTCGAAGCTAGCATCCGTATACCCGCCGTATCACCATGTCCCCTTCTCCATATATTAGGAACACATCCTTAGTTCTTCTCAAGTACTTAAGGATCGCCTTAACATACCGCCCAATGATCCATTCCTCGGATCGGATTGGTATCCGCCGTGACACTCGTGAGCGCATACGATACATCGGGCCTCGCATAACATAGCATACATGATAGATCCTATTTGATGCATAGGGAATCTTACTCATGCAAATCCTCTCGCCTTCGTGGCGCGACACATAGACTTCAAAGGTGTACCCCATGCCCGATGGGTAGGATAACCTTTCTTGGATTCCGACATGCTAAACCTCTTTAGCACTCGGTCTATATATGTAGATCGCGAAAGACCAAGCAACCGCTTCGATCTATCTCTATAGATCTTAATCCCAAGGATGTAGGTTGCTTCTCCTGTGTCTTTCATGGAGAATGTCTTGGATAACCAAACCTTAATCGATCAGAAGATTGAAACATCGCTTCCTATAAGTAATATGTCATCGACATACAATACTAGGAACACGATCGCACTCCCACTAACCTTCTTGTACACACAAGGTTCGTCGATTTTGTGAGAAATCAAACTTTTGATTGTCTCATCAAAACGGATATTCCACTCGGATGCTTGCTTCAATCCATAAATGGATCGCCGCAATTTGCATACCTTGGTTTTATCAACCGATGTGAAACCTCAGTCAGATCATATACACGCCCTCGAGCGTGTTTCCATTAAGGAAAGCCGTTTTCACATCCATCCGCCATATCTCATAATCATAATGAGCCGCTATGGCCAGGAGCATCCGAATGGATTTAAGATAGCTACAAAGTAATAGGTTTCGGCCATAATCAACACCTTGTTTTTGACGATATCCTTTCGCCACCAATCTAGCCTTATAGGTAATCACATTATCCATGTCGGTTTTCTTGAAAACCCACTTGCACCCTATAGGCTTTATGCCTTCAGTGGGTCAACCAAGTTCCAAACTTGGTTTTCATACATGGAATCCATTTCACTTCATGGCACCAAGCCACTTATCCCTTTCTCAACTTGTCAAGACTTCTTCATAATCGTAGGCTCTCATCATCAATGAGTAACACGCTGCTCGATTCACTTACGAAATCCATATCTCTCGTGAATAGGTTCTACCGTGATCTACGAAGATGTGGTGTTACAATAGGTCCAAATTGATTGCTCATCACTATGAGTTGCTACCGTGCTTCACCGTATCTCATCAATGTCATTTGAGTCTCTCGAGCCTCCTCAAGCTCGACGACACTCCCACTCGCTTTCTTGCAAGAGAAACTCTTTCTAGAAACACAATATGCCTTGAAACAAACACCTTTGTTCCACAGATGATAGAATTGGTAACCCCTTGTTTCCTTAGGGTATCCAATAAATAGACATTTATCGACTTAGCATCCAATTTGTCCGATACATACCCGCTTCACATAAGGTGACAACCCCATATCTTCAAGTAAGATACATGAGGTTTCTTACCATTCCATATCTCATATGGAGTAGTAGAGACTACCTTGGTAGGCATTCTGCTTTAACAAGTAAACAATGTCAAGTGCATAACCCCAAAAGGACTTGGGAAGAGTCGATGATTCATCATTGACCGACCATGTCCAACAAGGTCCTTACGCCTCTATACACCATTATGCCGTGTGGTGTATAGGCGGAGTCCATTGAGACAATATGCCATTGTCTCTTAGATAATCAAGAAACTCTTGACTTAAGTATTCACCACCTCGATCTGATCGAAGTATTTTAATACTTTTGTCATGTTGTTTCTCTACTTCATTTCTGAATTCTTTGAACCTTTCAAAGGCTTCAGACTTGTGTTTCATCAAGAACACATACCCAAACCGTGAGTGATCATCGGTGAAGGTAATGAAGTACCTATAGCCTCCTAAAGCTTGAGTTGACATAGGTCCACATACATCAGTATGTACTAGACCTAGTAACTCTCCCACTCGTTCACCTTTTCCAGTAAAAGGTAACTTAGTCATCTTGCCTTTTAAGCATGATTCGCTGTATCGTATGAATCCAATTCAAACGATTCCAGAATTCCACATCGGTGTAATTCGGACATGCATTTCTTGCTTATATGGCCATGACGACAATGCCACATATAGGAGTCTATGTGATTATCCTTTCGAGCACGCTTGTTGCTCGCTTCGATATTGCAAATGTCACTGGATATGTCCAACGTATAAACATCATTGCTTAAAGTTCCAGTCCCATAAAGAACCTCATTCAAAGTTATGTAACAACAATTGTTACTAAACGTCAAATGGAAACCATTTTTATTTAAACAAGAAATAGAAATGATGTTCTTTATCAACGAAGGAACATAAAAGCAATTGTCCAGTTCTAAGACAAGTCCTGTAGGGAGTTTCAACAAATGCGTTCCAATGGTGACTGCAGCAACCTTTGCTCCATTCCCAACACGCAAATTTGGCTCTCCCTTGACGAGTCTTCTTCTATTCCTTAGCCCATGTATGTCATTACATATATGTGAGCCACACCCAGTATCCAATACCCAAGTGTTTGAGGAAATAAAATGACAATCAATAACGAAGATATCTAAAGAAGATGGGGCATCCGATGCCTTATTCTTCTTCACGGACTCAAGATAAATCTTGCACTTTCTTCGCAAATGGCTCTCCTTGCCATAATGATGGCAAGTTTCCTTTTGTGCTAGTTCTACCTTCTTAGCCTTTCTCTTCTTTCCTTCTCTTACATTCCTTTGACTTCCTCTTAGAACCTTTCTTCGAGGAATCAACTAACAGCACCGTCCCCTGCTCATGCTTCTCAGAAGACTCCACAGTCTTCAGCATATTGAGCAGTACCACAGATGAACCTTCTAGCATCTCAGAGGTGAAGAGGAGCTTTGAGACTTCGAACCTTTCGAATCTCACTTGCTCATCAGCCAACTCACAAAGATGAAGGACTACGATATGAGCATCCATATGCTCATGCTGCTTTCGTAGCTTGGGTTCCATCGCGGCTAGCATGATGCAACTCATTTGTTCAGAATCACTCACATGTTTCTGATAGGCCAACAATTGGTCCAAAGTTGTATCGTCACTAGGACGGGCGGGAAGAGGCGCTTCGAGGACATACACAAGCTTTTCACCTTGAGAACAATTCTCAAGTTTCTAAGCCAGTCCAAGAAGCTCGGCCCAGTCAATTTATTCGAATCCAAAATGGAACGCAAATTCAAAGACATCATGATCAATCTTAGAAATACAAAACGAGCATATATGAGAAAGATGATTTTAAAATGCATCAATATATATTTATAAATCCCATTCATTTTTCGAATTTCAAAAACCCTTAAAATCACTTCGGGAGATCGTAGGTCCATCTCCGAATGGGCTGATATCCATCATAGATAAGAACAACCTTGGAGTGAGTCCAACAAGCCATTCTTAGCTATAATGGTGGGTATCAAGTATACCGATTACATATCATGTATATGTAACTATCACAATGTGCTATCAACTAATTGAATGTTTACACATACATTGGGTTGTTAACACATTAACAAGTATGCATCATATGCATAGCACCCAACTTCACCTCTCTTCACATCGACCTTGGAGTGAGTCCAACAAATCGATGCTCCAAGTTAAAGCCGACCCATTAATCGCGAAATAGTTTTAATATGGTTAGGCGCATTCAACCAATTAGCTTGAGGCTTGGAGTGAGTCCAACAACCCAAACTAACGATTGACCTCGGCTCTTACCATATTAGAGTTAAACTATTCCAATGATTTGAACATGTTGAGGTTAGTAGGGCTTGGAGTGAGTCCAACAACCCAAAGCGAAACGAAACTCTGGTTCTAACCATATTAATGGAAGGTGTAGGCTTTAATATTGAGTTAGGGTTTTATGTCTCATCCTCTTTGCATGCAAATAACTATTATCTACATGGCATGGCATACATGGCATACATCTACATGTCACGACACGCATGACATAATGTTATGCATCTAATGCAATTACATGGCATACAATTATGTCATGTATATATTTCCTTATATGTCATAACTATTTATGGAAATAAAATATGTTTAAGATTTGATTCTCTAAATCAAATCATAATTAAATTAGGAAACAAATTTCCAAATCTAATCACATATTTTATTCATGGAATTATTTGATTAAGGAAAATCTATTTAGGAAACCAATTTCCTAAATCATTAAAACTACTTATGGAAATAAAATATTTTAAGATTTGATTTCCCAAATCAAATCATGATTAAATTAGGAAACAAATTTCCAGAATCTAATCAAATATTTTATTTATGGAAAATATCAATTTCCATAAATACTTCCAACTTTCAAAAAGTGGAAGATTTCCATAAATACTTCTAGACTTTCCAAAATTGAAAAATTTCCATAAATACTTCTAAATTTCCAAAATTAGAAAATTTCCAGAAATACATTATGACTATCGCAAAACCATTTTACGATTATGTCGAAACACAACCTGGGCTCTGATACCACTGTTGGGTTTCCGGCACCGCGGCGTGTGTGTGTTCGATCATGTTTCGTAAATATGAGCACAGCGGAAGCAATTAAAAATAATAAATCTATATTTATTACAACACACACAACACACGCATGCTATTACAACAAGTGTATACATAACCGTAAATTAAAATTTGCAATAAAAGAAATTATCTACGTTATACCTTTCGTATGACGTGTAGCGGGAACGGCATCAACCGGAACGATCCTCGTAATAATCGTCTCTATCCGTATACACGCCGAGCTCCTCGGGATGACTTCGCTAAGTCACGAGCTTTGTCTTCGTACGGGTTACTAGCCTCGTGTTGAAGACGACGTGATCGAGAGATGATCACGATCCGAATCCAAATTCGGATCCTAAAACGAGTTCTCAAAACTCGCTTCTCTGGAGAGGTATTCGTCAACCAATTGACGAATCCTTCGTCCTCCACCTCAAAGGATTACCGGAGATCAAATCCCAGGTAAGTTAGCCGCTGTCGGAGCACTAACCGTCGTCCAAACGACGCTCCGACGAGAGGAGGAGAAGCTGTCCAGAAAACTGGACAGCTTGGTGGAGGATATAGGCGCCGGCAAACCAAGGAAAGAAAAGCCTCACCTTGATGCCAAACCTATAGGGGATCACCGGAGGGTCACCGGAGTGTTCACCGGCTGAAGCTTGGTCTCCGGCAATGACTTGGACGGCGGCACAAAGGCTGGGCGGCGGCACTTAGGGTTGGGCTCCGAATTCACCAACAAGGGGTGGGCAGCAACTCTATGTTGGGCGGCAACAACTTGATTAGGGTTTGGATTAGGGTTTAAGCCCTATTTTATAGAGAACTAATTCTTTTAATGGTTAATGGATCATAACCATAAAGCCCGTTAACCCGCTCCATTAAGATAAGTTAAAATAAACAAAACCATGATGGTTTATTTTAAGTTAAAACGAACCGAACCAACCTTTGGTTCATTCGTTTAATATAAACCAAACCCTTTGGTTTATTCTCATCCATTGGATTAGAACCAAACCATTTTGGTCCATCCATTATGTCTTCATAAGACACGGCCCATCCACGCTTCCATTGCGACTGAAACAATTTCATGCTCGCTTTATGTTTGCTCCAACCAAACATAGTTTCTCTCGGTCTGAGAATCTCATTCTCAAGCTCGTTTTAAATCCTTTGAATTACACTCGTTGTGCGTGTGACCAAATAGGTTCTCGGTTTATGTTGGCCGTCTATAATTAACCATTAATTATAGAACGATCATGAGTGGCACCTAGTAGTACATCATGATCCCCAATTAACCGAAAAGATCAACGGTTGATCCAGAACTATTTCTGAAACCCTTCAGTAGCTCGAATTAATCGTGCCCCATTCCCTTCACTCATCTTATACCCACTTGGTTCAGGACATGGTCTATTGTGTCAGTCCCCACTAGGCTAACTACGTCACACCTAGCCCAAGTATCATTTCCTCGTCCTACGGATTCTAGTTACTCCACATGTATCGAAGAGTACCTTACTCTAAACATGTAATGCTTTGGCCAAAGACTTTAGTAACAATCCGACGAGAGGCCATGGGTATACATCTCCTCGCAAGGAGTGGTGAATCCTTTATAGGCTATTCAAACACCTTCGATCACTTCGACTTATACCCAATCATCCCTGGTCCACATCTCCTTAGAGATGTTTGCTTAAGATGTCAAAGCATAAGTCTCCATGATCAAGATGACTTGAATACCGCAAGTCAAAGGAACATCGCACTTAAGCCACAGTAAGAACTTCATTGACATATCTATATATGCAGAGAACCATATGAAGTCTTACGGCTGGTCACTCCAATGAACTAGTTACCATAACTAGCATCCACGATTAACTCCGGACATCACAATGTCTCCAGCCAGTGAGAATCAGCTGCTTGGATACACCAAGGAGTATACCTCATGCTAGTCTCGACAGAATTGATGGGGTCCAAATCCATCAATTCATCGACTAGGGATAATTCCGATACATCACAATTACACATGTAGAGATACTCACTAGTTGTGATCCAATCACAAATTCTCTCATGCTGTGAATCGTATCGTGGACATTCAGTAAATGAGTTTAAGATCCAATCAAATACATTAAACATGTATACTCAAATAGTGAATCTTCATTTATCATATAAATGGTTCATACATAAGGCGATTGCCTTAGGACATCTCTCATATATTACTAACAAATCTTAGGTGAGTTTTGAAAAACTAGGTAATCTCTTAACTTTAACCTCTCTCCCCCTTTGACATATATCAAAAATAACTTTATATGGGGTACATTTTTAAGGTTAACATTTGCCAAAAACTAGAATTTTTAAAACATTCGAATCAATTTGACTTAACATGTTCAAGTCCCTTTAACACTTAAGAACTTAGGTTTCTAGATCCTTCACCAACAATGTATATCCTAGGTTAGGATGTGATCCTCTAACCTTTAACATTGTTATAAAATTTTGAGAAAGATTTTTTTTTTCAAAAAACATTTTAAAGGCTCATGTCTATTGGGTTTTATGCCAAACTAGAGGTAGCTAGAAATACTATAGTTTTCTAACTTAAGTCTTCTCTCCCCCTTGGCATATTATTAAAAAAGAAGGATTTTAAATTTTGAAAGTATTGGCGATAATTTTTTTTAAAAAAAATATTTTAACAACTTCTACAACTGACGATTATCCAATTAGAACCTCCCCCTTAACCTAACATCCTTGTTAGCCACAAGGAAGGCTTATCTAGAGGGTGTCCCCCTTTGTCTGATAAACTCTTAGAGCATCTTTGTTGCCCACAAGGAAGGCTCACCTATGTGTCCAAAGGGTCTAGGTGTCTAAAGTTGACCTAAGGATTTAGACGTTCAGTATTGGTCAACTAACCATTATTTTAAGAAGCACAATTAATTTGAAAACTATGTATAACTACACACACCAATAATGGAAACCAACAAAAATAGTTTTAAGAATGCATATATAAATTTTGAAATCGTTTTCAAAATTATTTTCAATTTGTTGTCCTTACCATCTCACTCATTCTACATGATCAACCAAGTTATCCTTATAGGTGTTATGAGATGAATTTAATTTTACTTAGTTAATGTTAATGATTTGAAAATTAATTAACCTTGGGTTATATTTGGATTTAACCTTTAGTTAACTAAGTGAACATTTCAAAAGACGACTTTCAGGTTGTGGCGAGGCACAGAGGCCTTCTTTGATCGGAACAACAACCACTTCCTTAGACAAAGCCAATCTTAAGAAATTGTGCACTTAATTCACTTAGGGTTACGTCCTGGTCTAACTAGTCTAGGATGTGGTGAGGTAGCTTCAGCTATTCCACTTAGCCAAGTGCACCAAGCTAGATACTCCTTATCTGACCTGAATACACGAGACTTCGTTTCTCTAACGTACTATCATCTCACCGCGTCCTAATACTATGTTATCAAGGTTAATTAACCATTTCCTATCTTAATCTTCTATGAGATTTAATTTAAGATTAGTATGTATGATATGACAAAAATAAGCATGGTAATTAATTAAAATGATATGTATGCATGAGCATGTTATGTTCAATCAATTCAAAGAAACGGTTGTTTTTAGGTAGATTTTTATTTGTTGAATTTCTAAATGTTGAAGGTTTAATTGCTAAATCATTAATTTTTTATAATCAAATGGTACTCTATTATAATTAATTTTATTAGTTTGATTATATAATTTTGAATTTTGAATTAAGTTAGATTTTGAATTTAAAATAGATTTAATAAGATTATTAGATTTTTTTAAAGTATAATTATTATTAGAATTTTTAAAAGTAGAATTATTATTAGAATTTTTTAAGATAAGATTGTTAGAATTTTTAAAGGTAGAATTATTAATAAAATTATTAGAATTTTTTAAGATAAGATTTTTAGAATTTTTAAAGGTAGAATTATCAATAAAATTATAAGAATTTTTTAAGATAATTGTTAGAATTTTTCAAAGTAAAATTATTATTATTTTTAAAATTATTTAGATTATCTTTGGAATTTTTTAAAGTTAATTTCGAATTTTTTTTGGTTGAATTTTTCAAAATAGAATTTTTTAATTCGGAATTATCTAGATTAATAAGATCTAGTGTTTGATGATTCTGTCCTAAGGTTTGATTATTCTGATTAAATTCTAGGTTGGTTTTATCCTTGACTTGATCTAGATCTATGTTGATCAAACTAAAAATTTGATTAAGCTCTTGGTTAATTTTTTTCAAATGTTAGATTAATTTGATCATTTTCTTCCATGATATTATTATTATTGTTATTTAAACTAATTAAATTTGAATTAATTATTTTTTTATTAGTTGAATTATTAATTGACAACAATCAACCAATTTACTAGCTTTAATACATAATTTATCTAAATTATCAAGTATTATAAAACTTAATATTTCAAAATTATTAATTTTACTAACCTTCTTCTCCGAACACCGATTCTTGTAGTGATTGAATCTTCCGCACCCGAAGCACTTGATGTGCTCCTTGTTCCTCCGGACTTATGGCATTGGTTTCTCCATTATCGCCGGTTGCACCGTTCGAGTCCTACGAGTAGGACACTTATTTTTATAGTGTCCTCTCTCCCTGCACTTGAAACAAATAATATGCAATTTAAAATTTAAATTGGCATTGTTACCTTTAGGCCTTGTGGGAGACTCTTCCATGGTTAGCTTAGTCAACGATCTTCTAATACTCGCAAAAAAAACACAAACCAAAAAGTCCAATGACTTGGTCTTGGAGTAGTAATGGGGAGATATTTAAAAATAAAGAAAAGAAAATGCTCGACTGGTGGTTACACAGAATCTGAGAGTCGCAGCTCTGATACCAATTGTTGGATTGAGAGAATCGCTAGAGGGGGGTGAAGAGCGATCGTAAAAACTTTTCTTTTTCGACGATTAAAACCAAGTACGCAGTGGAAAACTAAAACACAAACACAAGACTTTTTTACTTGGTTCACAGCCCACCGGCTGCTAATCCAAGGCCCTGCGATCCTTGATCGCTTCCGAAGGTCAAAGCACTAAATATCTCTTCCTCGTTGGAGGTAAGAGACAACCGATTACAATGATGTAAAGGAAGAGATAACAAACCTACCTCTCCTATTTAGCAAGTAATAAGTAATAAATAAGAAAGGTACCGATAATTAAATTGTAGAAGATCCGTGGTCGGAGTAGCATTATAGCATGTAGAATTTATGCTGGAGATCAAGCGTACTTAGGAGTTCATTGATTATTTTATGGGTTTAAATCCTCTCCTCCTTTTATAGATTGTCACCTTGGAATTTATCTCGATCCAGATCCAAAACTCGTGGATCTTATCTTGAGGTGGTGGCTTATCTTATCCTGAGGTGGTGACATTGATCTCTATCTCTTTGACCTTATGCACTGGGCTGATTTGTCGGCATCAGTTGACTACTGACACCTCCAGTCAACTGTTGCACTTAAGAATTCCTGCAACACAAGCTTAGCACATGAGATACATAATGCCATGCAATGTAATAGTCCTTTGACTGTCCAATCTCAACTTTGGCATTCCTCCAGAAGCCTTGGTTAGATCGACGCCTAGGATTGTCCTCTAACCGAGGACGCATCCTTACCACCGCTCCACACTTGGAGCTTACCATTGGTCCTCCAAACCTGTCACTTAGCTTTCGGTCTTCCACCTGTAGAGGATTCCTTGACCGCAAGAGGGGGGTGAATAGCACGTTGGATGCATAGATGGAATTCATTCATGCTTGTCTCTATAATCTTTGTTAGTGCAGTGAATATATATATAATAGCAATAACAAAAACAAAGACAAACACAAGTACACAAGGATGTAACGTGGTTCAAAACCGAAAGGTTCCTATTCCACGGATCGAGCTCTAAAGAGCTCTAGCGATGCCAATCACACACCACTAATTAATAAACTCTTTATCAACAACAAGTCGGAGGTGGAGAAACATCGTACAATGAATTACAACAAGTAATACAAAGTAAACAAGAAAATACAATATGAAAATACAAAACAATGTAAAGAAAACTGTTGGTGCAGTAGGCACCTATGTCGAACCTGAGTTTCGATTATAGCAAACGATACAAAGTTAAGCTCATGTCGTCATCTCACGAGCTGAATTGAGTGTGCAGAAAATTTCTATAGCTGGAGCTGAAGGCTAGCGACACCTGGAGGAAGCCGCGGTGGTCGGGCGACACTCGAGTGACTTCGGAGGGAGCCGAAGGAATTGAGTGGAACGCCGGAAGCAAAAGCGACACAGTAAGTATCGAGGTAAGATCGTGTGTGTGCGAGAGTAAGAGAGGTCGTATCATCCTTACGGGGATGATCTTAAGCGTAGATCCGACCAAAGACATCCTATAGATAGTCTAGGTTGAGATCGGATGGTCAGCGACCGTCAAAATAATGCTTTTGTTAAGCTATCTTTGCCTTGCAGCTAGTATCAGTCGACTGCCCGCTTGGAGGACTCGACTGTCATCCATCGATTATATCTGCGGTTAGCATTCGATCGGCGATCTTGCCATCGATCGTGATGATGGCCCTTATCACCATTTTTCAAGGAGCCATGTGCCTAATTTCCATTTGTTGAAGGTCCTCTCAAAAAGGGGCTCAAAGGCTATAAAAGGAGGGCCTCTCCTAGGGTTTCATCATCAATTCTAAGCCTCCAAAAGCCTCCGCCAAGCTACAACTCTCCGACAACGAAGTGCTTCTTCTCCGACGTCTAGGTTTAAATTGTTTTCATTTTTGTTACGTCGGTATAAGTTTTATTTCAATTCATTAATTTACTTTCTCGGAGCTTTTATCGTAACGAGGAGAGGGGGAGTGTCCCTCTACCTCAAGCTTTGTGTTTCTTTTGTATGGATTAACTCCTACCTCTAACGAGGAGGAGTTCTTTAGTGTTTTTCCCTCCGTACATGGTCAAGGACCACTAGGCCCTTGGAGTAGTAGCCGAAGGCTACGAATCAAGTAAAATTCTTTTATCTCATTTACTTTTCATTTATCTTTCTGCTGCATATAAGTGTTTTAAAATGAATTCGAAAAAGAAAAGGTTTATCGCTATTCACCCCCCCCCTCTAGCGATCCGCATCGATCCAACAATTGGTATCAGAGCCGGGGGTTGCTAAGATTTGGTGAAACCACTGATCTAGCTTTTTACAAATTTTTTTTCTTTTTAATTCTGTTTATTTCAAATTTATTTCATTTGGTTAGTTTTCCTCCTGCACTACTAATCCAAGACGCGAGTCTTGGTACATTTTGTGTGTTTTTGTCATTGCTAGGTTTTTCGTCTTCATCTCCTTGTTTCTTTTGTTTTAATGGCCCATCTCGAGGGTTTTAGCACCGTCCGACCTCCGTTTTACAACGGAGATGACTTCCGATATTGGAAGGGTCGGATGGAATGCTTTCTTAAAACTCAAATCAAGATGTGGATCATAATCCAAATGGGATTCACACTTCCGACTAACGAAGTGGGTGAATCCTTGGATTTTGACCAATGGACCATTGCGACAAAAAGACAAGTTGAAGCCGATGCCAAGGCAACTCAAATCCTCTAATGTGGCTTGTCCAAGGAGGAGCTTAATCGCATCGGCCCCTTCATCAACACAAAGGACCTTTGGACAGAGCTAGTAGAGCTACACGAATGGACCAATGAAGCCAAGGTATGTAAGCGCGATCTTTTATTTAATAAATTATATAATATAAAATTACAAGAACACGAATTGGTGACACAACTTCACGCCCACGTTCAAGACATAGTCAATAATCTACACGTGATCGGGCAAAAGGTCGAAAACCGCGACCTTATAAGGTATGTTCTTAACTCCTTTCCGAGGACTACCTTGTGGGCATCCATGGTCGATGCCTACAAGGTCTCCAAGGATCTTTCAAAGCTTAGGTTAGATGAATTATTTTCCGATTTTGAACTTCATGAACAGTCTAACTCGGAACCCCAGAAGGGTATAGCACTTTTTGCAGGTTCGAGGAAGAAAACTGCAAGCAAGCCACCTCCGAAGGAAGAAGAGGATGAGTCCGATTCGGAGGTCGACTCGAAAATGGAGGCCGCACTAGTCAACCTAGTTCGGAAGATAGTCAAGGACCGAAAACGAACCGTCACTCGACCCAACGAAGGTAAGCCTAAAAGTTTGAATATTAGATGTTACGAATGCAACGGGTTTGGACACATCAAGTCCGAATGCCCAAAACTCAAGAGTAAAGATCCAAAACACAAAAAGGCACTCAACGCTACTTGGGAAGAAGCATCCGAGGAAGAAGATAATGATCGTGTTCTCATGGCTAAACCGGTGGAATCGGAGATGGAGTCAGAACCGGAACATGAATCGGAAACCGAAGACGAGTCGGGCTGCGAAGCACTATTCAAGACAAGCCACAGATACACATCCGGTTCAAAAGATACACTCAAGTTAAGTCGATCCCTCATTAGTACACTTTATAATGCAATTAAGTTTTTAACTAGAAAATTAACTAAGTCCGAGTCCAAGGTCGAGATCCTGGTTGAGGAAGTTAAACTCCTCAAACACGAGGTCTCGCTAACCTCTTTGACTAGTCGAGTTCAAGAGGAGGACTCAACTCGGGTTGAAAAACTCGAAGTTAAGAACTCACTCTTGAAGAGTCAAGTCGAAGATCTTAGGAACACGTTGGAAAGGTTTACTTTGGCATCCAAAGGACTTGCCCTCCTACTTGGATCGCAAAGGGCCGTGTACAACAAGGTCGGACTAGGGTTTAGCTCAAACACGACGAACAAGTCATATATGTCGATTGTAAGTCGACATAAAAAATGTGTCCAAACATGGGTCCCTAAGACCACCTTGATTTCAAACTTAGGATCCAACCAGTACTGGGTTCCCAAGGACCAAATCCACTATGTGGAGAGACCGAACCGATTCAATGGTCTAGGGGGAGCTAGTACAAAACTTGTTTGTATTTTAACTTAGAAACTTGCATGCTTAGGTTCTTTATTTAGTTTGATTTTTCTTTTTAGAATGGCTAGATAGGACTATAACTCGTCAATACTTGATAACATAATACCAGGACGTGGCGAGATGATAATACGCTAGGAAAGCAGAGTCTCGTGTATTCGGGCTAGATAAGGCATATCTAGTTCGGTGCACTTGACCGAGCGGAACTAGCTGAAGCTACCTCATTGTATCCTAGACTAGTTAGACTAGGAAGTGGTCTTAGGTTAGTCAAGTCTCTATTTTCTTGAAAATGGCTTTGTCTAAGGAAATGGTCATTGTTCCGATCAAAGAAGGCCTCTGTGCCTCGCCATAACCTGGAAGCCATGATCTTGAAAAGGTGACTTGATGAGCCTAAGGTCAAATCTGAATCTAACGCAAGGTTGACAAGTGTTAAAGTCATTAAATTTAATTCATGTAAAATTGGAAGTCATCTCACAAGAACATATAGGGTTAACATGTTTGATCATGTAGACATGGGTGAGTTGATTTAGGTTAATAATTTTCAAACAATCTTTAATAAATCCAATATCCGATCCAACTACCTTGCGTGTAGGATCAATGGATGTTGGACAGTGGTTGCTCCCGACACATGACCGGGGATCAACTCAAGTTTTTGAAGCTTCGATTCAAACGACAAGGATCGGTAGCCTTCGGAAACAACGATAAGCTCAAAATCATCAGATCAGGTGATATTGAGCTCAACTCTAACTTTATTATTCAAAATGTCTTATTGGTAGAAAATTTTCAATATAATTTGCTTAGTGTAAGCTAATTGTGTGATAATAACTATAAGGTCATATTTCTAAAAAATGAATGCGTAATTAATACAAATGGAACTTCTAAAACAATCCTTAAGGGAACTAGAAATAACAATATTTACACTATTAATTTAACTAACTCCTCAACCAAGTGTCTTATGACACGGCAAGAAGAATCATCGTTGTGGCACCGACGATTCGGTCACTCACACCCAAGACTCATCCACAAGATGAGTCAGAGTGACTTAGTCAGAGGTTTGCCTAACCTCAATAACTTGAACAATAAAATATGTAATGCTTGTCAACAAGGTAAACAGTCTAGGAAACAACATCAACTAACTAATCAAGAATGAACCATAAGTGTTCTTGAGCTCCTACACATGGATCTATTTGATTCACACGGAGCTAAGTCACTTAATGGAAGTAAATTCTACTTAGTCATAATTGATTACTATTCTAGATTTACTTGGGTTAGGTTCATCAAACACAAAAGTGATACCCTAGATCAATTAATCAACCTATTTAAACTAATAGAAAATCAACAAAACCTTAAAATCAAAAGACTTAGGACTGATCATGGTGGTAAATTTGAGAATCACAGGTTTACAGAATTCTGTAACCTAAATGGATACCACCATGAGTTCTCTTGCCCTAGAACCCCACAACAAAATGGCCTAGTAGAACATAAGAATAGAACCCTACAAGAAGCCACTACTTAAACGAGTATAACCTACCCGATAGGTTTTGGCCGGAAGCCGTGAGTACGGCATGCTATGTCCAAAATAGGATCCTTATAGTAAAGAGGCACCTTAAGACCCCATACAAAATTTATTATGATAAAATACCTAACATCAAGTACTTTAGGGTATTTGGGTGTAAGGTACATATTCTAAACACTAAGGATCATCTAGGGAAATTTACATCTAAAACCTCGACCGGGATCTTTCTAGGATACTCGACTACAAGTAGAGCTTATAGAATATATAACCATGGCACCCTTAGAGTCGAGGAGACTATCAATGTAGTATTTGATGAAGGATACAAACCTACAAAACCCCTGGCAACCCCAATTAGCGAGCCGATTCATACTAGACCTAACTCTGATCCGGAGATCAGGTCTAGTATTAATCCTAACCTATGTCAACCAAGTCAGTCTATCGACCAAGTGATAGATGACTCTAACCAAACTAGAACTCAAACGAGTCATCCTATTGATCAAGTTGTAGACTCAAACCCAAATCCAACTAGGACTCAAATGAATCATCCTATCGACCAAGTGATAGGTGATCCAAGTCTAGGAGTTCGAACTAGAGCCTTATACAGAAACCTTAGTCAAATCTCCTTGATTTCTAAAATTGAACCCAAAACTATTGACCAAGCTCTTCTTGATCCCAATTGGATTATTGCAATGCAAGAAGAGCTGCCTCAATTCACTAGGAACGAAGTATGGGAATTAGTACCACCACCTAAAGAGAAAACAATCATTGGAACAAGGTGGGTGTTTAGAAATAAACTTGATGATAAAGGTGAAGTAGTTAGAAATAAAGCTAGATTAGTCGCTAAAGGGTTTAGTTAAGTCGAAGGTTTAGATTACGACGAGACCTATGCCCCAGTAGCTAGATTAGAGTCCATTCGAATGCTATTAGCGTATGCTGCACATCGAGGATTTAAGTTGTTTCAAATGGATGTGAAATCTGCGTTCTTGAATGGATACATTAAAGAAGAGGTTTATGTTAGTCAACCCCCCGGTTTCGAAAGTTTAGATAAACCCGACCATGTCCTTAGGTTAAAGAAAGCCCTCTATGGACTTAAACAAGCTCCTCGAGCTTGGTACGAGAGACTTTCGGTGTATCTTAAGTCCAAAGGATTTAACCAAGGTGTAGTTTACCCAACCCTTTTTGTAAAAACCTTAGGTAAAGACATATTCATAGTCCAAATCTACGTAGATGATATTATTTTAGGAACCACCAACTCGATCCTACTGAATGAATTCATTTCACTTATGGAAAGTGAATTTGAAATGAATTTAGTAGGAGAGTTGAGCTTCTTCTTAGGTCTACAAATTAAACAAACTAAAAATAGAATATACCTACATCAACGCAAATATACTAGGGAATTAATTAAACACTTTGGAATGCAAGACGCTAAAATTATTAATACCCCAATGGCAACGAATGTAAATATAGAAGAAGATGTAATCGGAAATTCAATTGATTTAAAATACTATAGGAGCGTAATAGGGAGTCTCCTTTACTTAACTGCAATCCGACTTGATATCCTATTTTAAGTAAGTATGTGCGCAAGGTTCGAAACCTGTGCCAAGGAGTCTCACCTAACTCTAGTCAAGCGTATCCTTAGATATCTAAAGGGTACACTTAATGTCAGTATTTGGTACCCTAGATCTACCGAGTTCGAACTAACTGGCTACTCCAAATCGAATTATGCCGGTAGTAAGCTCGATAGAAAGAGTACGAGTGGTTGTTGTCAACTTCTCAGCTCGAGTCTAGTAAGTTGGTGCAGTAGGAAGCAACACTGTGTTGACTTATCTACCACCGAAGCCGAATACATCATGATGGGTGAGTGTGTCACTCAGCTTCTTTGGATGAAGCACACTCTCCGCGACTTTAAGTTAGACTTTACAAATACTAAACTTCACGTAGATAACATTAGTTTAATTAACCTTACTAAGAATCCGATATATCACTCTAGGACCAAACATATAGAGGTCAAACATCATTTCATTCGAGAACATGTGGCCAACGAAGCCATACAACTCGAATACGTCGAATCAAAGTCCAACTTGGCAGACTTATTTACCAAACCCCTATCCGAAGCCGAATTTAGTCTATTAAGATGAAAATTGGGCATGTGCGTAATAGAATAGGAATTTACAAATTATATTTTCTTACTACTATTTCTTACTTTTCATTTTCATGGAACTATCATAGGACATACCTTAGATATCATGCACCTATAGATTTAAGGAGCCAATACATCTCACAACACATAGGACGAATGTGTTTGTGTACTTAGCCACGTAGATGAGCGTGAGATGTTAGGACCTTACTCCTGGTTCCAGATGTAGAGCTAGTGCATCGCCATGAACCACGGAGTATAATAATACATACTAATCGACTCTGATCAGGACTGATAGATCTTTAATATCAATCAAGCCAAATATGAGTCGAACATTTTATAGATGAGCTTTTTTTTAGTATATTATTTTCAAAATAATATGGAACATGCTTGGACTTTAAATTTAATACTTATTTTTGTCTTTCACACACCCCCACTCTTTTCGATATATGGCAAAAGGGGGAGAAAAAGGCCAAAGTTAAGGGATCAAAATTTTCCCTTAACTCACTTCATATTTATTCACATGGCCACAAGTTAAGTAAATGTTTACTTAACTTTAAGTTTTGAAAATTTACTTAACTTGAAAATTCACTTAACTCATTTTTTTTAACTAAAAGGAAGTAAAAGCTAAGTTAAGAGAATTCTTAACTTAAAAACTTATTCTTAACAAAAAGGAAGTAAACCTTAATGTTTTACTTAAGGGGGACAAAGGGCCAAGTTGAGAAGTCCTCTTAACTTAAATGCTTTGCTAAGGCCAACTTTAAGTAATGTTAATTACTTAAACTCTTCCTAAATAGCAACCCTCAAGGGGGAGGACTAAGGTCTTTCTTCAAGACTCAACCTCGGTCAAGGGGGAGGTTTCCTCAAGGGGGAGTACTTGAAGAAAATCCTTACTACTCCAACTTAATCTTCATTTTTTTTTCTCATACACATTATTATTCGTCATGCAAACTATTTTCTTAACTTTGTATGTGGGTTTTCCATAAATCAAAAAGGGAGAGATTGTTGGTGCAGTAGGCACCTAAGTCGAACCTGAGTTTTGATTATTTCAAATGATACAAAGTTAAGTTCATGTCGTTATCTCACGAGCTGAATCGAGTGTGCAGAAAATTGCTATAGCTGAAGCTGAAGGCTAGCGACACCCGGAGGAAGTCATGGTGGTCGAGCGACACTCGAGTGACTTCGGAGGGAGCCGAAGGAATCGAGTGGAAGGCCGGAAGCGAAAGTGACACAGTAAGTATCGAGGTAAGCTCGTGTGTGTGTGAGAGTAAGAGAGGTCGTATCCTCCTTACGATGATGATCTTAAGCGTAGA
Source organism: Wurfbainia villosa (assembly GCA_025175895.1). NCBI lineage: Eukaryota > Viridiplantae > Streptophyta > Magnoliopsida > Zingiberales > Zingiberaceae > Wurfbainia > Wurfbainia villosa. The sequence continues at coordinate 118,657,410 of CM045989.1, read as the reverse complement.
TCCGACCAAAGACATCCTATAGATAGTCTAGGTCGAGATCGGATGGTCAGCGGTCGTCAAAATAATTCTTTTGTTAAGCTAACTTTGCCCTGCAGCTAGTATTAGTCGACTTCCAACTTGGAGGACTCGACTGTCGTCCATCAGTCGACTGTCTGCGGTCAGCATTCGACTGATGCTGCCATCAGTTGACTGATGATGGTCATCAGTTGACTAATGGTCAAGGAACAGCCTCGAGGAGTCATGCCTTGTCACCATTTTTCAAGGAGCCATGTGCCTAATTTCCATTGGTTGAAGGTCCTCTCGAAAAGGGGCTTAAAGGCTATAAAAGGAGGGCCTCTCCTAGGGTTTCATCATTAATTCTAAGCTTCCAAAAGCCTCCTCCAAGCTATAACTCTCCTACAACGAAGTGCTTCTTCTCCGACGTCTAGGTTTAAATTGTTTTCATTTTTGTTACGTCGGTATAAGTTTTATTTCAGTTCATTAATTTACTTTCTTGGAGCTTTTATCGTAACGAGGAGAGGGGGAGTGTCCCTCTACCTCAAGCTTTGTGTTTCTTTTGTATCGATTAACTCCTACCTCTAACGAGGAGGAGTTCTTTAGTATTTTTCCCTCCGTACGTGGTCAAGGACCACTAGGGCCTTGGAGTAGTAGCCGAAGGCTACGAACAAAGTATAATTCTCTTGTCTCATTTACTTTACATTTATCTTTCCACTGCGTATAAGTGTTTTAAAATGAATTTGAAAAAGAAAAGGTTTATCGCTATTCACCCCCCCCTCTAGAGATCCACTTCGATCCAACAAAAACTTTACAACTATTGCTTTTGAATGCTTGCTTGTTGATTGCTTTGGATTAGCCTTGAAGACCCTGATTTGCAACAGCAAATTGCTCCAAATCGCCCAAGAAAATTGTTGGTGATCGTTTGGAAGCTAGAGGGGGGGTGAATAGTGCTTTTCGTTTCTACAAGAGTAATTAGCGGAAGCAAACACAAATAATATATGTAAAAACAAAAAGCAATGCTAACAAAGCCTTTACATGGTTCGGAGATAATGCTCCTACTCCACGGCAATCCTTAAGGTGGATCAACCCAAGCAATTCCACTAAGAAGCTTTCTTTTACAACAAAAACCTCCTCTTCTTTACAAAGAATGAAACTTGAGCTTAGAGAGAGGAGGAGAGGATTTAAGATCACTTAGAAAGCTTGAAAAACTTGTGGGAGCTTAGGAGAAAGATCAGAATATAAGCATTAGCCTCTTCTTGCTCCCCTTGGGCTCTTTTTATAGGAAAGAGCCTCTTTTCTTGAGGTCTATCAATCGATCGATGACTTACATCACGACCGATCGCCGCCAATTCTAACGACTTCAACAAATGGCTTTCACGGATTTACCGCCGCCATCGCTAACGGAAAGACTATCACCGACCGCCAACAGGGTAGTTTGATCGATATCGCCGTAGCCGATCGCTAGTCGGCCACGCTATTCGCTTGTGGAAGTCGACCAATAATGGCGATCATAGGCGCGTAGCCGGTTCGAAGTCGATTCACTCAGCTCGACCGATAACCCCCACGATCGCTAATAGCCTTCCAACCTCTAATGCTGCATTTTAAGGGCCAGTTCGACCGACACCATGTTCTAGTAGACTGGCACACCCCAAGTAGGACTAATTCATACTTGAAAACATAACCTAAGCCTAGACTTAACCTTCTAGCTTCTCCATCAGCCTTGCACCTCTAGGATTTCTCTGAGTCCATGACTCCATCCATGCGCTTGCCTTCAAAAGCTTCCTTCAGTTTCGTCATGCTTTGGGTTTCTTCTTTGCCAAAGTATGCTTGGACATTACGCCGCCAAGACTACATGCTTGGACTTATGCCGCCAAGACTTTCCTTTGGTCTTTCTTTTCCAAGGACTGCTTGGACTTTACGCTGCCAAGACTACATGCTTGGACTTACGCTGTCAAGACCTTTCTTTTGACTTCTCTTTGCCAAGATCACACTTGGACTTGTCTTTTACCAAGTCTTCATACATGGATTTTCCTGTCACTTAAACTTGTTTACAATTAGATCAAAAAACATTGCCTAACTTAGATGATTATCCAAACATCAAAATATATAAATGCTTGGGGCATTGTTGCACCAACAATCTCCCCCTTTTTGATGTTTGGCAATCATTTAAGTTAGGTCTTTAACACATACATATAAACATAATTCCAATATGAATTCTAACTTAAATATCCCTTCTCCCCCTTTGACATACAACAAAAAGAGAAGAGTTTATCCAATAAGTGCAGGAAAGAATTATAATTGACACATCTTGAACAAAGGTATAAAATTGATATGAAGCTCCCCCTTAATCCAAGATATGTTTCATGATGTGGAAATAACATGTGAAGCAAAGCATAACCAATAGAATAGGCAAATATGTCCTAGCCTTGCACTAACAATTATAGAAATAAGGGATGTAGCTCCCCCTAAACCAGTGCATCAAGAAAATCCATCTTTCCATACAGGTTATCATGTATATATTGTGGAAATCATATAATGTCCAAAATTGAACCTTTTAACCGATGAAAAACCTTTTTCTATTCCAAAATAGTGTCAGGTTATTGGAATTGGTATCGATCAAAAGGCCGTAGTGGCGATCGACTACCAATAACTTGTGATCGATTGATATCAGACAAATCTGAAATTCGAATTTTTCAGTCAAGGTTTAAAAATGCGTAGAAAATTCTGTGGATGTCCAAAAATCACGAAACTCGTCATACACATTTTATTCGACTAATATAACATATGAAAAATATTAGATGAAAAACATGCTCATCAGATTAATGGATTGATACGATATTCAAAATAACAAAATTATAACGCAAAAAGTGTAATTGTATCGTATCAATATTCATAACTTCGTACTATATGCTCAACTTCTAAACTTGACAAATAACAAGTTGTAGGCACTGATAGAAATGAACTAAACAAAAATACAATTTCATTTCATTAATCAAAAGTCATTACACAAGTAGGAGTTTATGCCGTACATATGGCCAAAAAAAAATAACAAAAACATGCTAGCTAACGATCGTCGTCCTCAGCATCCATCGGTGCAGATGATGAACCATCATGAGGAGGTGGGTGTCTAGGTGCAGTAGGGCGGAGAATCGCCAAAATGTCCTGCTGCTGCCAATGCATCCCTCTCACGAGGGAGAGGAGCTCCTGATGCTCCCGGCGAAGCTCCTGTTGGCCCAAGCGCAGCTCCTCAAAATGTGTGTCTACCCGCTCTGCAAAAGCATCGAAGCGGGCAATGAAGGATGTGTCTGGCAGAACAGTATCACCTGCAGCAGTCTCCTCTGCATCGGCTCCCTCAGCAACACCCTCAGTGTCTCCTTCTGCAGCGACATCCTCTGGTGCCGGAGCGCCACCTGGTGGCCGTCGTGCAGGGTCCTAGAAAATGGATTCTCTATCGGCCTTCAAGCCCGCCAAGGAGAAGCTCCGACGAGTCATCTAGTCATATTTTCTATTCATGATTTTAATGACTCCTATGTTGACATCAATGCCTACGGAGCTGATCCACTGAGTAAGGACATTTTCAAAAGGTATATGAACCTTCCCATTGTTTGGCCTTATGAAATGAGTGATGCAGTGGAAGGTATTGAGACCAATATTGATGTCTAAGTATTGACGAATGATATGCATGAGAAGGAAGTGTGTAGGTCGAACCAAGGCCAAACCACGGGTAACTATAGGGAGAAGACAATGAGCAATGACCTTATAAAGGACATTGTCAGAGGCAGAAAGTTCTTGTGATTGAAATAGATTGGTGTTCAAAGGTCGAGGAGAGTGATAGAAAGTAGTATGAAGGGAATCTAAAGATATCTCCTCAAAGGGAGGTGGAAGAGGTTCACTCCAAGATGGATACAAAATGAAATCATTCTCGGAAGAGAGACATCCGAGAAAATCGGTCGGATAAAGGGGATGAAATCCGGATCGCCTTGAGCAACGTGAGTCCAGTATCTCAACTCATCTCCAACCAGTCACAAGTTGTTGAAAAATTCAGAAAGAAGAGTGATATTTACATGATGTTCACAAAAAACTAATGATTCAAGTTTGTAGTGTTGGATGATTTGAACAATATCAAAATAGTAGTCTTTAAGAAATTTTGGATCCATTGATCGAGGTGGAATAAGTTGGAATTTATTTTTATTGAAGGCACTTTCAAGTGCGGAGTTTGGAAATCGAGGATCGACAGAGGGTGGAGGGTTTGACGGGCCCTCATTGGTCGGAGGTGCCCGGGCACGCTTAGTAGCATAATGCTTAAGTCTAAATGTGCCAAAAGACAACAAAACAAGCATGCACAATGTAGGTTAAGGATGATGCATGCACAAAGACAACAAAATAAGCAGTTAGTGAAACAAAATTATAGGAACAAACAAAGCGTGATCGGGGATGAGGTTTACCTAGGCGGCATGGTGAAAGATCAAGGAAGCAGTCTTGGGACGCGAGTGTTCACGAAACCCTAGCCGAGTGAGCGATCTTCAGTGGAAACTAGGGCGTGAACGGGGTGACAAGAGGAGGTCCTCGAGTCGGAGAGCACTCCAAATGGGAGCACCGGTCAGTGAAGTCGCCGGAAATACGAGGGAGAACGGCTAAAAGGTGCGGTGGAAGTTCGTCGGAAGAGGAAGAGGAGAGAAAATCAGGAAGCTCTGGCGAGTCGAACCGGTGGAAAGCCCTAAAAACTGCGACATCAGTCGACTGCCGTTAGTCGGCAGTCGAACTAATGGAGATCAGTTGAACCGGCTAGTCGCATATGAGTGCTTGATCGCGTGATCGGCGCTATAAATGGCGATCGGCCCGATAAGCGATCGATCGAATCGGCGATCACATCACGAGTGCTTATGCGCGACGGTCATTGCGCCATAAATGGCGGTCGGCTCGATAGCCTTTTTTGTTAGATTAAAAAATTCATAATTAATTCAATAAGGATCAAAAAATTATGAAATTTTGTGGTTAATATTGTTAGATCATTTCCTATCAAGGAAAAATTATTTTAAAATTATATCACCTCTGGATTTTGATATTGACACAATCTTGAGATTTTGCAAAAGTTATGATATTTTTTGCAAACTTTGTATCACTTTGGCTTATCAATAGAAAATTGTTTCTCAAGGTTTGATAGACATAGTTTAAATTTTATTTTATTTGACATTTCCAATCATATTCTTGGAGCTATATGCACATTAATTGTACATAGGCCTTCCCAATGATTGGTCCAATGAAGGATTAATGTCTCTAGATGACACTTTGGCTCATGATAATGCATCATAACAAGCATGATGAATCAAGTGCATCTTCCTAACATCTCACATGATTTCTAGGTGGCTAAATACACAAATCATGGTTTCTTAGGTCTATTGTGAGATGGTTAGAGGTATAAAACCTAGATTTTTTATGGGATCATGCAAACCTACACTCCTATTCTACAAAGCACATTCCAAGTTCTCTCCTAAGTGATGAAAATTCTATTTCGGGGAGAGGCTTGGTAAAGATGTCGGCTAGGTTGGACTTAGATTCAATGTAATTAAGCTCAATGTCTCCCTTAGCCACATGATCTCTAATGAAGTGATGTTTCACTTCAATGTGCTTAGTCCTAGAGTGATGCACCGGATTTTTGGTCAAATTAATGGTGCTCACATTATCACAAAATACTTTCATGTTGGAGTAAGATAGCTCATAATCCTCTAGGGTATGTTTCATCCATAGTAGTTGAGCTACACAACCACCCATAGCCACATATTCGCCCTCGGTGGTAGATAATGCAACGCAAGGTTGCTTCCTACTACTCCAACTAACTAGGGAGGACCCAAGGAATTGACATCCACCACTAGTACTCTTCCGATCCAATTTGCAATCGGCATAATCGGAATCGGTGTACCCAATCAAATCAAAAGACCTAGTCCAAGGGTACCATAATCCTACATTTATTGTGCCTTTAACATATCTTAATATTCTCTTAACGGCAACTAAATGAGATTCTTTAGCACATGATTGATACCTAGCACACATACCAACCGCAAATAATATGTCGGGTCTACTAGCGGTTAAGTACAAGAGACTACCAATCATGCTCCTATAAAGTGTAAGATCTATTTGTTTTCCTTCACTATCACTATCTATTTTAGTATTGGTTGCCATTGGAGTTGAAACCACTTTAGTATTTTCCAAACCAAATTTCTTAATCATTTCCTTAGCATATTTGGTTTGATAAATATAAATACCTTCACTAGTTTGTTTGACATGCAATCCTAGGAAGAAATTTAATTCCCCAACTAGACTCATTTCAAACTCTTTTTCCATATTTTGAATAAAGTCTTGAAGGAGTTCATCATTTGTTGACCCAAAGATAATGTCATCAACATATACTTGGGCTACAAAGATGTCCTTAGATGTTGACTTTAGAAATAGAGTTTGATCTATACTACCCCTTTTAAAATCCTTAGAAATTAAGAAAGATGATAATCTTTCATACCAAGTTCGGGGAGCTTGTTTCAAACCATACAAAGTTTTCCTAAGTTTGTATACATGGTTTGGATAGTCCATATTTTCAATCCCGGGAGGTTGTTCTACATATACCTCCTCCTTAATAAACCCATTTAGGAATGCCGATTTGACATCCATTTGATGGAGTTTGAAACCCATATAGGAGGCATATGCTAAAAGTATTCTAATGGACTCTAACCTAGCAACCGGGGCATATGTTTCATCATAATCATGTCCTTCAACTTGATTAAAACCCCTTGCAACTAATCTTGCTTTATTTATAGTGATATTTCCTTGGTCATCTAGTTTGTTCCTAAAGACCCATCTTGTAGTAACAATGGTGTTTTCACTTGGTCTAGGAACTAACTCCCATACTTGACTCCTTTCAAATTGAGCCAATTCATCTTGCATTGCTAAGATCCAATCCGGATCAAGTAATGCATCTTTAATTGTTTTGGGCTCAATTTGAGAAATTAGAGCTATATGACTAGTGGGATCCCTATGGAATGACCTAGTCCTAACTCCTTGAGATAATTCACCCATAATTTGATCTAAGGGGTGACTTTAATGAACTCTTATGGTTCTAGGAGGTGTACTAATTTGGTTTTGATCATGATCAACCTCAATCCTATGCTCATCATCGGAATCATCCTTTGCTCCCCCTTGATTCAATCCTCCCCCTTGATTATTACCCCCTAAGGTTAAATCTTGAAATTGTTGGGTAATTTCTTGATTTTCATTATTAATATCATCATTAATAGGGGATTTCCTAGGATATGTATTTGAGGATTCATCAAATTGAACATTTGAAGATTCTTCAATCCTTTGAGTCCTTTTATTGTAAACTCTATACCCTACACTAGTGGATGAGTATCCAACTAGGATTCCCTCATCCGCTTTGGACTCAAACTTACCTAGGTTGTCTTTTGTATTTAAAAAATAGACTTTGCATCCAAAGACCTTAAAATAATGAATTGTTGGAATTGTACCATTCCACAATTCAAATGGAGTTTTTCCTAAAAACCTATGAATCAATACCCTATTTTGGATATAGCAAGCGGTATTAATCGCTTCCGCCCACAAGTAGCTAGGTAAGGAGTATGCATTAAGCATTGTCCTAGCCGCTTCTTGTAGGGCACGATTTTTCCTTTACACAACCCCATTTTGTTGGGGTGTTCTAGGACAAGAAAACTCATGCTTGTACCCTTGTTCTAAGCAAAAAGTTGAAAAGTTAGAATTCTCAAATTCTCCACCATGATCACTTCGGATCCGGTTGATTTTGAGTTTTCTTTCATTTTCTACTCTTTTGCTAAATCCTATGATTATTCCTAAGGTTTCATCTTTATTTTTAAAGAAAAATACCCAAGTAAACCTAGAGAAATCATCTACAATTACCAAGCAATATTTACTACCAATTATAGAGGGGGTACTATGGCAATCTAATAAATCCATATGTAAGAGTTCTAACGGTAAGTAAATTTTTACCTTTGTGTGATGTTTTTGATTGTTTCCCTTCTTGGCATGCATCACACATTTTGTCCTTGAGAAATTTGACTTTGGGCAACCCTTTGACTAAATTCATTTTTGCTATTTTGGCTATGTTCTTCATGTTTATGTGTCCTAGCCTCCTATGCCAAAGTCAACTTTCTTCCTCTTTTGCAATAAGACACTTAGTGGAAGCATTAGTAGCATAGGATAAATCAACATAATATATATTTGATTTCCTAAAGCCTACTAACATGCAATCATTTAGAGTTTTGTGTCTTATAAAACATTTTGAGGAATCAAATCTAACATCAAAGTTTGCATCACATAGTTGACTTACACTAAGTAAATTAAATTTCATATTTTTAACTAATAGCACTTTATGAATGGCAAGGTTGGGGGATACCTCAATTGTGCCCTTTCCTAGAATCTTAAGTTTGCCGCTATTACCAAATGATACCTTTCCCTTGCTAGTGTGGTTGATAGTGGAGAACTTCTTCTCATCACCGGTCATATGCTTTGAGCACCCACTATCAACTATCCACAAGCTTGGTTCTTCTACCTATATCACATAAAAAATACAATCCTTAGGTACCCAAATCTTAGGACCACTAGCATCAATTATAAATTTCTTAGGTACCCAAGCCTTTCTACCCTTGCTTTTAATTATGGATTTTCTACTAACAAGGGATGTGAATGCTACCTCCTTTTCCTTAGGCCTATATCCTAATCCGGCCTTGTTGTAGATTGCCCTTTGATCCTTAATAATCATGTCTAGGTATTTTGAACCATTGGTGAATTTTTCTAAGCATGCTCTTAATTTACCTATTTCTTTTCTTAATTCATCATTTTCATCCCTAAGGGTACATTTATCGTTATCACTAGATAATTTACCACATGATGAATCTATACTCTTAAGTGATTTGATCTCTATTTTTAGATCCTTAATCCTAGTTTTCAATCTATTTAAAGCATTTTGTAAACATGCAATAGTCTTGTAAAGTAAATCTACTTTAGGTGAGTTGTTTACCTCATCATCATCACTTGATGATGATTCGTCGCTTGATGAAGAGGATGAAGACTCCTCACTTGAACTCCCGGTTTCTTCCTCTAAAGCCATGAGGGCTAGATTTCGGGTGGCATGGCATACTTCTTCATCATCGGAAGTGTCTTCCATGCTTAGGGTGTCCCAAGTTTGAGCCACCATTGCTTCTTTCTTCTTCTTTTCCTTCTTTTCCTTCTTCTCCTTATGCTTCTTTTCTTTCTCCTCTTTCTTCTTTAGTTCCGGGCAATTTGGCTTGATGTGCCCTTTCTTATTGCAACCATAACATGTTACATTAGATGAAGAATTTGAATTATTTGAAGATTTACCTCTTGAGGATTGGAACATCCTCTTCACATCTTTCTTGGTGAGTCTTCTTGACTTTCCACCAAACTTCTTGACGTAATGTGTCACCTCGCTTGCCAATAACTCATCTTCACTACTTGATGAGTCTTCCTCAGATTCGGATGAGGAGGACACTTCCTTCTTATCCTTCTTCTTCTTCTCCTTCTTTCCTACAAAAAGAGCTATACCCTTCTCTTTGGATGAAGTGTTAGCTTGTTCATGTAATTGAAATTCACAAAATAGCTCATCTAACTTAACTAATGAAAGATCCCTAGAGACCTTATAGGCATCTACCATTGAAGCCCATAAGGTGGTTCTAGGGAAAGCTTGTAACACATACCTTACAAGGTCTCGGTTGTCGACCTTCTCACCTATAACTTGTAGTCCGTTGACTACTTCCTTGAAACGCCGTGCATTTGGCTCACAGTCTCGTTTGTCTTCATGGTGAATCTTTGGAGTTGGCCAATCAAAAGATATCTCTTGACCCTTCTTGTTTCTTTGGATCCTTTGTTGAGTTCGATAAGCTTCTCCCAAAGCTCTTTTGCGGAGTTGAAGGGCCCAACTTTAGAGAGTTGCTCCTTGGATAGACCACATTGAAGTGTGGTCGTTGCTTTTGCATTTGTTTGTGCTTTCTTGGCCATCTCTCATGTCCAATCTTTTGTCGGTAGTGGTGCTCCGAATTCGTCAACCGGCTTTTCAAATCCATCTACAATACTAAACCAATTTTCAATATAATTCATTATTTAATACTCCATCCTACCTTTCCAATATCCGAAGTCATTGTCGTCGAAGAACGGAGGTCTCGCCATGCTATACCCCTCTTGAAAAGCCATCTTTGCTCCGGTTGATTGCTAGATCTTCCGATGCGATCCGGGCTCTGATACCACTTGTTGGTGATCGTTTGGAAGCTAGAGGGAGGGGGTGAATAGCGCTTTTCGTTTCTACAAGAGTAATTAGCGGAAGAAAACACAAATAATATATGTAAAAACAAAAAAGCAATGCTAACAAAGCCTTTACGTGGTTCGGAGATAATGCTCCTACTCCACGGCGATCCTTAAGGTGGATCAACCCAAGCAATTCCACTAAGAAACTTTCTTTTACAACAAAAACCTCCTCTTCTTTACAAAGAATGAAACTTGAGCTTAGAGAGAGGAGGAGAGGATTTAAGATCACTTAGAAAGCTTGAAAAACTTGTGGGAGCTTAGGAGAAAGATCAGAATATAAGCATTAGCCTCTTCTTGCTCCCCTTGGGCTCTTTTTATAGGAAAGAGCCTCTTTTTCCCGTTGGAGGTCTATCAGTCGACTGATGACTTACATCAATCGACTGTCGCCGATTCTAATGGCTTATGAACAGCCGGATTCGCGAGATTTGCCGTCGTCGCCATCGCACGGAAGACTATCGATCGATCGCCAACGATGGCGATTCGGATCGATATCGCTTTAAATGACCGCCAATCGGCTACGGGCCATTCTGTTTGTGGCAGTCGACTGCCAGCTTGTATGCGGCAGTCGGGTCTGAGTCGACTCTCACCAGTTCGACTGGGATAACCCCCAGTCGACTGCTAACAACCTTCCAACCTCTAATGCTGCATTTTAAGGGCCAGTTCGACCGACACCATGTTCCAGTCGACTGGCACACCCCAAGTATGACTAATTCATACTTGAAAACATAACCTAAGCCTAGACTTAACCTTCTAGCTTCTCCATCAGCCTTGCACCTCTAGGATTTCTCTGAGTCCACGACTCCATCCATGCGCTTGCCTTCAAAAGCTTCCTTCGGTTTCGTCATGCTTTGGGTTTCTTCTTTGCCAAAGTATGCTTGGACTTTACGCCGCCAAGACTACATGCTTGGACTTATGCCGCCAAGACTTTCCTTTGGTCTTTCTTTTCCAAGGACTGCTTGGACTTTACGCCGCCAAGACTACATGCTTGGACTTACGCTGCCAAGACCTTTCCTTTGACTTCTCTTTGCCAAGATCACACTTGGACTTGTCTTTTACCAAGTCTTCATACTTGGATTTTCCTGTCACTTAAACATGTTTATAATTAGAACACAAAATAATGCCTAACTTAGATGATTATCCAAACATCAAAATATATAAATGCTTGGGGCATTGTTGCACCAACAAAAATCGCTACTCCAAACCTCCTCCACGAGCTCCATTTAAAGCTTCTCCCTGGGCTGGAAATCGCCTATCAGTCAACTGATCGGGACCATCAGTCGACTGATGACACGATTGCTATGAGACAACGGTGCAATCCACGCTGGAAAAATCTAACAGATAGGACATCAGTCGACTAATCATGTCTATTAGTCGACTAATCGAGCCTTCACTCGACTGCTAGCCTCAGCAGTCGAGTCAGACTCCATTCTGTGCCCGATATACCGAGCACCAGTTGACTGATCACAAGATCAGCCAATTGCTCGACCAATCAGTCGACTGCCCACCTCTGGCAGTAGACTGCTAGGGCACTCCCCACAGGCAATCCCTAATTGACTCACACCAGTCGACTGCCACATGATACCGATCGACTGATACACCTCAAACATGAGGTTTAACCCAAGTATGGTGCCCCCATACTTGCTAGACTACCCGTAGCCTAGACCTAAGCATTCTAGCCACCTCCGTCAGCCTTGCGCCTACTGGATCCCTCCAAGTCATCCATTACTTGTTCATCCATACGCTAGCCTTCAGGTGCTTCCATCGGCTATGTCTTGCTAACGGTGTCTACACTGCCAAGGCACATTGGACTTACACTGCCAAGACTCCGCTTGGACTTTACGTTGCCAACCATTGGACTTATGCTGCCAAGACTCCCGCTTTGACTTTACACCGCTATTATCAAACCCCTTGGACTTCTCAAATGGCAAAACCCAAGCTTGGACTTTCCCTTGTCAACCCATGTTGGACTTTCCATGCCAAGACCCATGCTTGGACTTTTCCTTACCAAGACCCATGCTTGGACTTTTCCTTACCAAGACCCATGCTTGGACTTTACATGCCAAGTACTCAAGACTTGGACTTTCCATGACATGGTCAATCCTAGTCAACCATCAAAATCCCCCTCGAGTCAAACTCGAGTCTAGTCAATCATGACCCGGGTTGATTTTGCCAACAATCTCCTCAAAACATTATTAGACTTCAATGTCAAACATCGATGTCAAACTTCCATGTCAAACATCAAAACATCGCTCGAGTTAAACTCGAGTCTGGTCAATCGTGACCTGGGCCAATTGCACCAACAATCTCCCCATTTTTTATGTTTGACAAAACCACATACCTTTGAGTTAGAACACTAACTCAAATCTTCTTACCAATTATCCCAAATTGGTAATCCCATAAATTCTCCAAACATTCCAAATATTCTCCCCCAAACATTCTCCTACTTTTTGACTAACATCAAAAAGGTCTTCTCTAAGGAGGTCAATGTCTCATGTCCCAATGAGATCTTACAATCTCCCCCTTGGTCCAAGAATACCTAGGATGCCTACAATCTTCCTAGTGATAGGTCCCATATCACTCAAGAGAGGCAATCCTATACACTCTCCTAATTTCCAAATTGGGTATCTCAAAATTCCCATTTTTCCCTTCATGAGGAAAAATACCATTCATCATCTCATGATGGATACCTCCCCCTAAAGGTTTGCTCCCCTTGACCATTGCAACAACAATGTCCTTGGGAAGTCCCTATGCCAATAGGAACTCTAAACCATCAAAAATAAGGTTCAAAGTTCAACATAGAACTTTCCCATCCATAAATTTGATACATCACCCTAACAACTCTCTCAATCCATATACAATGGATTTTCACCCTTTATAATACTTCCCAATGCATATCCTAGGGTTAGGAGTGGTTAGGAAACTTTACCGTAGCTGAAAACGGGCTAAACAATCTTATTTTTCCTAAAATCAGGCTTGCAGTCGACTCTATTAGAGATCAGTCGACTGCCATGTCCATCAGTCGACTACCACCAAGGGGAGTCGACTGATAACTGAAAAATCCAATTTTCAATTATCAAAATTGAATTTCAAAAATTTATAAATAATTATACGTAATTTGAAAAATCATAAAATTTCATACCTATAATACTTATGACTAATACAATGGGTGAAAAATATTAGAAAAATATTTTACCCATAAAATATCGAAATTGATACAAAGTTCAAAAGTAAAGAAATACATCAATGTTTTAGCTCACTTTGTATCAACTTCATCAATGGTGATTGCTATCAAAAGAAAGACTTCACCAAGGTTTTCTAAAAGGATTTTAAATTGATTTTGAAAACCTATATTGAATCATATTCCTTGGACTTAATGTATATGGCTTGAACATAAGCTTTCCCAATGATCCACAATCAAGATAAGATGAGTTTTAGTTCATCTAGATGCAAAAGCTATGCACCTTGAACTTTACTCATATCCTAGCATCTCACATGTATCTAGGGTGTATAAAACACACACAAGTCAATGTAATGTAAGATGTGGGTTTTGTTCATCCTAATCTAGGGTTTCATGCATTTTTCTAAGGCAACCCTACTTGATTCCCTTATAAATGAGACTTCAAGTCATGTCATTGTCCTTGAGTCAATTTTAATCAAATTAAATGCATGAATGATCATGGCATATTTAACATAATTAAGCATGGTCAATGATCATGATGTCATGGCATATGATATGATCTAAAAATACATGACATTTATAACCTTAATCCTAAACATGATCATGACATATTAAATGATTAAAAATAAATATGATGTCATGACATGTTATATGGCAAACAAAGCATGGCAAATAAAATGTATAGGTATAATAATACCTAAATTTTAATATTAGTTACCATTTGATATAATTAAGTATATTTTGCCATATTATCACTTTTCTCCCAAGTGTGCCAAAACCCAAAATGACACACTATGACCTCTAAACTTAAATTGTGTCAATTTAATTGATTTCTCATAATTCCAACAATATATTGGCACATCCTAAAATCTTTTAGGATTAAAAATCAAAACTATTTCCAATGTATCCATAACCTTTAAAATAACCTAAAATGCCATCTTCACCATGGTTAGGTTAACTACCCATCCATTTAAAGTTGGCACACCTAATCCCATCTAGCGTGAATCGATCATGCTCTTAGGAACCCAAAACCTATTTGAGCTTCTAGGGTTTACTAGGTATTCCTTAGGGATGACCTTCCTAGATACCTTCCTAATGACCCTTCTAGGCTTGTTAGCCTTGGTCATTTGGGTCTTGACTAGGTTAACCTTAGGGATTGCCTCCCTAGTAACCTTCTTAGTGGTCTTCCTAGATTTCATGGAAACCTTGGCCACTAGACACATTCCTTGGTCAATCTTAGGGATGACTTCCCTATTGACCTTGGTCTTCCTAGACCTAGGTTTAGTTCCATAGTCAAATGGAACATTGTGATAGGCCTCCTTAGGCTTAGGTTTGTGACTCAAACCATTCTTTCCCTTGGTTGACTCTTGTTTCTTAGACCCTAGGTGTTGACTTTGACTTCTAGAACCTAGAGTTTGACTATTTGACCTTTCATTTGATTTGCCATTTTTGCAAAGGTCTTTTCCAACTTCTCAAGCCTTGACCTCAAGGCTTGGTTCTCTAATTCTAATTTCTCTAAATTTGTGGGCCCATTGTTTCTATGATCATTTTTGCCCTTCCTAGGCATGTGTCTAGAATTCTTGGAGTTAAAACCTAGGTGATCTTCAATTTTTCTAATAGATGCCTCAGATAAAATATTTTTAGGGACATTAGTCCCAAATTTCTCCTTATTCCTAAGGTTGACTTTCTTAACTCCTAAATAATATTCCCTATTTCTAGCATGCTCTTTATGAAAAATTGCAAGAGAATTAAAATTCCTAGAATGCTTTTGCCTATAAATTAAAGTAGAAGCATTATCGAATTTTACCTAGGGTTTACCTTAGAGGCTCCCCCTACATGTGTAGCTTCTCCTTTCCTCCTAGGGCATTGGCTTCTATAGTGCCCCTTTTGATGGCACTTGAAGCACACTACATGCTCCTTACTCTTGATGGTTGAGGCTCTGGTCTCCTTGACTTTTGGTACCGATGGAGCCTTCTTAACCTTCTTAGGGCACTTACTCTTATAGTACCCGGCTCCGCTACACTCAAAGCAAATTATATGAATTTTGTTTTGAATTGAATTACTTGAGTTACCTAGGGTGATGACCGAAATTGGAGCTTCTTCATCTTGACCGGATGTTGAAGCTTCTTCTTGATGCTCCGGAGTGGATGGTCTCTCCCCCTCAATCCTAGAGGTGGATGCTTCTTCCACCTCTTCTACTTCTTCTTCCTTCGATCTGGAAGTTGACTCCATCTCAACTTTCGACTCCTCACTTTCACTTGAGGATGAGCTCTCTTCTTCCTCTTCCTTATCTTCCTTATTTTCTTGGATTGAGTGAGGCTCCTCATGGAATCTTGCCAATTTGCTCCATAGCTCTTTGGCATCCATGTAATCCCCTAGCTTGCACAAAACATCATTAGGGATTAAATCTTCCAAAAGTTGTGTTACCTTAACTTCAGTCTTGAACTTTTGGCATTGCTCTTGGGTCCACTTCTTCAATTTTAGGACCTCTCCCTTCTTATCCCTCGGAGGTTCAAAGCCTTCCATGACAATGAACCAATCTTCTATGTCCATCATCAGAAAGTTCTCCATTCTTGCCCTCAATGCTGAGAAATCTTCTTGGTCGTAAGGTGGCGATGTGTGGATGTCCCATCCTAACTTTCCTTCAAATTCCATCTTTCCCTCTAGCGTCTTTGCTCCCGGCGATTAGTCCATAGAAGAGCCCCGGGCTCTGATACCTATTGTAGAGGATTAGTCAACCACTAGAGGGGGGGTGAATAGCTCGTTTCGATACTCAATGGAATTTGTTCGCGATGCTTGCTACAAATGATTAGTGCACAGCGGAAATAAAGCAATACTAATATACAAACACACAAACACAACTATGTAACATGGTTCGGAACTGAATGGTTCTTACTCCACGGATCGAGCTCAAACGAGCTCTAGAGATGCCACAAACACCACTAAACAATAAAAATCCTTTTCGGAACAATCCGGAGGTGGAGAAACCTCGTATAATGATTACAAATGTAATACAATAAGAATACAAGCAAGATATAAATGAAATACACAAGAACACGTAAAGAACACTTTACAAATTTGCTTTTGGATGCTTGATTCTTTGGTTGCTTGAAATGCACTTGGAGACCCTGAATTACACCAGTAATTCGCCCCAAAAACTCCCAAGAACTGGTTGCAAAATCCTCCTCCATGAGCTTCCTTTATAGCTGCTGCCTGGGCTGGATTTCACCTATCAGTCGACTGATTGGGACCATCAGTCGATTGATGACACTGTTGCTTTGAGATAACGATGCAATCCACGTTGGAAAAATCCAACGGATAGGATATCAGTCGACTCATCATGTCCATCAGTCGACTGATCGAGCCTTCACTCGACTGCTAACCCCAGCAGTCGAGTCAAACTCCATTCTGTGCCCAAAATACCGAGCACTAGTCGACTAATCACAAGATCAGTTGACTGCTTGGCCAATCAGTCAATTGCCCACCTCTGGTAGTCGACTGCTAGGGCACACTCCGTAGTAAAACCCTAGTTGACTCGCACCAGTCGACTGCCACATGATATCAGTCGACTAATACACCTCAAACATGAGGTTTTAACCTCGACCATGAGGTTTAACCTAAGTATTGTGCCCCTATACTTGCTAGACCACGCGTAGCCTAGACCTATGCCTTCTAGCCACCTCCGTCAGCCTCGCACCTTTCGGATCCCTCCAAGTCATCCATGACTTATTCATCCATACGCTAGCCTTCAGGTGCTTCCATCGGCTATGTCATGCTAACGGTGTCTACACCGCCAAGGTACATTGGACTTACGCTACCAAGACTCCGCTTGGACTTTACGCAGCGAACCATTGGACTTATGCTGCCAAGACTCCCACTTGGACTTTACGCTGCAAATATCAAACCCCTTGGACTTCTCAAATGCCAAGACTAAAGCTTGGACTTTTCCTTGCCAACCCATGTTGGACTTTCCATGCCATGACCCATGCTTGGACTTTCCATGCCAAGACCCATGCTTGGACTTTTCCTTGCCAAGATCCATGCTTGGACTACACATGCCAAGTACTCAAGACTTGGACTTTCCATGACATGGTCAACTTCAGTCAACCATCAAAATCTCCCTTGAGTCAAACTCGAGTCTGGTCAATCATGACCCGGGTTGATTGTGCCAACAATCTCCCCAAAATATTATCAGACATCAATGTCAAACATCGATGTCAAACTTCCATTTCAAACATCAAAACATCGCTCGAGTGAAACTCGAGTCCGATCAATCGTGACCTGGGCTGATTGCACCAACACGTCCTAGTGATGATGCAACTCCGGACCAATTGTTAGCCCATCAGAAACATGTGAGTGGTTCTAAACTAGTGAGTTGCATCATGCTAGCCGTGATGGTATCCGAGCTGCGGAAGCAGCATGAGCATATGGATGCCCATACCATAGTCTTTCATCTTTATGAGTTGTTTGATGAGCAAGTGAGATCCAAAAGGTTTGAAGACTTCAAGCTTCTCTTTACCTCTGAGATGCAAGAAGGTTCATCTATGATACTTCTCAACATGTTGAAGATTGTGGAGCCTTATGTGAAGCATGAGCAGGGGATAGTGTTGTTAGTTGATTCCTCGAAGAAAGGTTCTAAGAGGAAGTCAAAGGAATGACAGAAGGGGAAGAAGAAAAGGGCTAAAAAGGTAGAAATAGCTCAAAAGGGCACTTGCCATCATTGCGGCAAGGAAGGTGCAAGATTTATCTTGAGTCCGTGAAGAAGAATAAGACATCCAATGCCCCATCTTCTTCAGATATCTTCGTTATTGATTGTCAATCTATTTCCTTAGACACTTGGGTATTGGATACCGGGTGTGGTTCACACGTATGTAATAACATACATGGCCTAAGGAATAGAAGAAGAATCGTCAAGGGAGAGTCAAATTTACGTGATGGGAATGGAGCAAAGGTTGCTGCACTCGCCATCGAAACGTATTTGTTGAAACTCCCAACAGGACTTGTCTTAGAACTGGACAATTTCTTTTATGTTCCTTCATTGATAAAGAACATCATTTCTATTTAACTTTTCGAAATGGGTACCATTTAACTTTTAGTAACAATTGTTGTTACATAACTTTGAATGGTGTTCTTTATGGGACTGGAACATTATACAATGGAATATATACGTAAGACGTATCCGGTGACATTTTCAATATCGAAGCGAGCAACAAGCGTGCTCGAAAAGATAATCAATTAGACTTCTATATTTGGCATTATTGTCTTGGCCATGTGAGCAAGAAACACATGTCCAAATTACACCAATGTGAAATTCTGGAATCGTTTGAATTAGATTCATACGATACATGCGAATCATGCTTAAAGGGCAAGATGACCAAGTTACCTTTTACTGGAAAAGGTGAAACGGTGGGAGAGTTGCTTGGTCTAATACATATTGATATATGTGGACCTATGTCAACTCAAGCTCTAGGAGGCTATAGCTACTTCATTACCTTCATCGATGATCACTCACGGTTTGGGTATGTGTTCTTGATGAAACACAAGTCTGAAGCCTTTGAAAGGTTCAAAGAATTCAGAAATGAAGTAGAGAAACAACTAGGCAAGAGTATTAAAATACTTTGATCGGATCGAGGTGGTGAATACTTGAGTCAAGAGTTTCTAGATTATTTGAGGGACAATGGTATATTGTCTCAATGGACTCTGTTGTATACACCACAGCTTAATAGTATATCTGAGAGGCGAAACTAGACCTTGTTGGACATGGTCAGGTCGATGATGAATCACGCGAATCTTCCCAAGTCTTTTTAAGGCTATGCACTTCAGACAACTATTTACTTGCTAAATAGAGTCTCGACCAAGGTAGTCTCTACTACTCCATATGAGATATGGGCTAATAAGAAACCTCATTTATCTTACTTGAAGATATGGGGTTGTCCTGCTTATGTGATGCGGATTGTGTCAGACAAATTGGATGCTAAGTCTGATAAATGTCTATTTATTGGATACCCTAAGGAAACGAGGGGTTACCAATTCTATCATCCCTTGGAACAAAAGGTGTTTGTTTCAAGGAATGTTGTGTATCTAAAGAAAGAGTTTCTCTTGCATGAAAATAGTGGGAGTGCCATTGAACTTGAGGAGGTTTAAGAGACTCCAGTAGACATTGAGGAGATACCTGGTCAAGCAACTCAACTGATAACTCATAGTGATTAGACATCGACTGAACCTATTGTGACACCAAATCTTCGTAGATTTGATAGGACATGCAACATTCCTGAGAGATATGGATTTCTCATAAGTGAATCGAACGACATGTTACTCATTGATGATGAGGAGCCTACCAGTTATAAAGAAGTTCTGAAAAATTCAGAAAGGGAAAAATGGCTTGAAGCCATGAAGTCAATAATGGATTCCAAGTATGAAAATCGAGTTTGGAACTTGGTGGACCCACCTGAATAATGGACCGTCGATGGTCGGCTAGGGGGGGTGAATAGCCCTCAATCGTCGTATGGTGGAGTACGTTCGTTGATTGCCTACAAGTATAATTAGCGCAAGCGGAAATGTAAAGAAAATAAAGGCAATGCTAACAAACCGATATAACATGGTTCACGACCCTATGCCGCTAATCCACGGTCCGATTCGTCTCCGATGAATCACTCCGAAACCAATCCAATATTGTCTCTCCCTTTAGCCAAAGCAAGGTGGAGGTAAACCTTCTTACAACACAAACACTCTTTCTTACAATAGATTTGAAATAAGAACAAGAGATAGAGTTGGAAGCTTGTAGGGCACTTGGATGATCAGTTAGAGCATAAGCATTAGCCATCCAAAATCCCACATCTTCTCTATAAATAGAGAAGGTTGTTTTCTTCCCATTGGCCACTGGCAGTCGACTGATGCCCCAATAAGTCGACTGCTCCTGTAGCCATTACCCAATAACAGATTCTTCCACGTTGGATTTCATCCAAAGGCTCCTACATCAGTCGACTGATCGTCCCATCAATCGACTGATGGAGCTATCAATCGAGTGTCGGAAGCGAGCACTCGACTGATAAACATTCTGTGCCCAAAACCCTTGCGACCAGTCGACTGATGCCTTCATCAGTCGACTGGTTGTTTCATCAGTCGACTTATGGCACACAAAATAGACTCGAACACCAGTCGAGTCACAGTCGACTTGGAGCAGTCGACTGTCATGACATGGCAATCGACTGATGTCCAGAAATCTCATCTGACACTTAGCCAAATGGCCAAGTTCACCTAATGAGCAACATACATTTCACTCATTCTCTCATCTCACTTGAAGTCCCTCGTCGAAGCTCTCTTCGTTCACGACCATGCCCCTCAACAGCACCAAGCGCACGGCTTCGCAATGCTCCTTCGCGTTCTTGCCCTCAAAGTCTGCTTCCTTGGCTTCACTTCAAGTCATCTCATCCGGCGGTCCCTCGTATGCATCAAGCGCATGACTTCGCAATGCTCCTTCGCCAACTCAAACACGAGGTTGTGAGTTGGTGAAACTCGCCAAAGCTCCATGTTCGAATTACTAAGTCCTACAAGACTCCAACACACATATTAAAACCATAACAACCTAACTTAAACCCTTTGCCACACACATCAAAACCATATCACATGGGTTGATTGCCCTAACAATCTCCCCCTTTTTGATGTGTGGCAATCCGTTTAAGTTAGGTAAAATAAATAACAATAACAACATAAAGCAAGAAAGCATGTAAATCATATAAGTATAGAAACTCCCCCTTAAACATGCAACTCCCCCTTAAGACATGCTAAATTTTCCCCCTTAGCATGATTAACTTAAACCATATCAATTCTCCCCCTTTGACACAATCAAAAATATTTTCCAAATGTTATACACACATGACAACAACTTTAAGGAGGAAAAATACCCAAAACCCCATCAAAACCTGATAAAATAGGTTACTATGCTCGTGCACAGTACATCAGTCGACTGGTTCAGACTCCCAGTCGACTGACACACAAATTTCAGGTTTTCTGATTTTCGAAATCCAATTTCAAAAATGCATTAAAAATTCTAGGAAATTCAAAAAATCATGAAATTTGAAATATATATTTCTTGTGAGTTCCTTTATCAGTGAAAATTTATTTTTCATGAAAAATTCATTTTATTTTTGAAAGTTAGGCAAAAACCAAAAAGTTGCAAAATATCTAAAGTTTTGTATCAACTTTAAAACCTAGTTTTGCCTTGAAACTTTTAAAAACATGAACTCACTGTTTATGAAACAAATGTAGGATATTCGAAGCCGCTAGAGGGGGGTGAATAGCATGTGATTGTATGATGATGGAATTCATTCACGTTGCTTGTCTACAATCTTGTTAGTACACAGCGGAATAAACAATAACAAATACAAACACAAGATACAATCACAACACGCACGATATAACGTGGTTCGGAACTGAAACGGTTCCTACTCCACGGATTGGGTTCGTACGAACCCTAGCGATGCCACAAACACCACTAAGCAATAAACTCCTTCTCGACAACAAGTTGGAGGTGGAAAAACCTCGTACAATGAATTACAACAAGTAATACACAAAAATACAAGCAAAATACAAAGAAATGTAAAGAACACTTTACAAAACTAGGGTTTGAGCGCTTTTCTTGTTGGTTGCTTGGATGAGGTTGAAGGGCCCTGAAATGAACCTGCAAATCACCTCAAGTAAGCTCCTCAAAAACTGATGATAAAATCCTCCACGAGCTCCCCTTTTTATCTTGCGTCGGGCTGGATTTTCGCCTGGCAGTCAACTACCATAAGTCCCCAGTCGATTGCCAACACTGTAGCTGTGAGAAAACTTGCTCAATCCACGTTGGACAAGTTCTTGGATCGACTCCCAACATTGGCCGATCGTCAACGCTCGAGCTAACCGCCTGCCACACGGAGCGCTACGTGATCGCAACTCAATCGGAAGTCGATCCATCCTCGCGCCGATCGCCATCGACATCGATCCGACTACTCCAACGAAGCGATCCGCGAGTAATTTCAGCTCTTAAATGGCAGTCGAACTCAGGTTGACTCACGGGAGTCAAACCAGCCATAATGCCAATCGACTGCCAACCTCAAAGATGAGGTTTTAACCCAAGTATGGTGTCCCCATACTTGCTAGACCACCCTTAGCCCAGACCTAAGCCTTCTAGCCACCTCTATCAGCCTTACGCCTCTCGGATCCCTCCATGTCATTCATGACTTGTTCATCCATCGCGCTAGTCTTCAGGTGCTTCCATCGGCTATGTCATGCTAACAGTGTCTACACTGCCAAGGCACATTTGATTTACGCCGCCAAGACTCCGCTTGGACTTTACGCCGCCAATATCAAGCCCCTTGGACTTCTCAAATGCCAAGACTCAAGCTTGGACTTTCCCTTGCCAACCCATGTTGGACTTTCCATGCCAAGCCCCATGCTTGGACTTTCCTTGTGCCAAGTACTCAAGACTTGGACTTTCCCAAATGCCAAGTGTCCCACTTGGACTTTCCATGCCAAGTACCCATGACTTGGACTTTACCTTGCCAAGACCCATGCTTGGACTTTCCCATAATCACATGGTCAATCCCTAGTCAACCATCAAAGACTCCCTCGAGTCAAACTCGAGTCTGGTCAATTATAACCTGGATTGATTGTATAAACAATCTCCCCAAAACATCAACAAACATTAATGTCAAACATCAATGTCAACTTACTTTGTCAAACATCAAAACATCTCTCGAGTCAAACTCGAGTCTGGTCAATCGTGACCTGGGCTGATTGCACCAACAACATAGAATGGTTTAAAAATATTTAAAATATCCAACTATGATCTATGGGCAATATGTCTATGAATTAAACACTTGTTGTCTCCATAGTTGGTATATTATTGCTCTTTTGATACAATTAATGACCCATCTAAATGCCATAAGCATTAGTGGACCATTTGTATCATCCTATCATCTCACCCATTGCTATGTTCTCAATCAAAGTTAGCTTTATAGTGGGATGTGAGATGTTTCTAAAGGTATTTACACTTAACCAAAAATTTCATGCATTTCTACCCATGGTTAAGTATCATCCTAAAAACCCAATCATGATCATGCATCAAGAATTATCAATCATGATCATAAATCATCAATCATTGCATATCATGATTATAAATTATAAAATTAAGCATGAAACATGATTTAACCATTTAATTTATGGGTTATGCATTATCATCACCCAACACTATTTCAAAAATTAAGTCCCACACCATCATAAGTCAACAAAATAATGTGATATAAGTTAAGTCCACTATGGTTGACTATCCTAGGGTTTTTCTAACCCTTAAGGATGAATTTAGGAACCCAATACAAATTCTTTCC
This sequence comes from Wurfbainia villosa, assembly GCA_025175895.1. Classification (NCBI taxonomy): domain Eukaryota; kingdom Viridiplantae; phylum Streptophyta; class Magnoliopsida; order Zingiberales; family Zingiberaceae; genus Wurfbainia; species Wurfbainia villosa. The sequence goes on along the minus strand of CM045989.1, from coordinate 118,633,527 downwards.
TATATGGTTCACTAAATATTCTTTAGGGATCCATTTTCTAGCTATTGTCTTGTTCTTGGCTTGACCCCTAACAATTAAACAATGATAGGCCTTTTCATTTTTGTTTCCCTTGTAACCTAGGCCTTTTCTATTGAAGCTTGCCCTTTGGCTCCCTATGATAATGTTCAAGGTATTGGAGCCTATTGTAAATTTTTCTAGGGCTTTAGTCAAATGGTCTATCTTTTCCCTTAAAACCTTATTTTGTTCAATACATGCATCATTTACATCAAAAGGAATATAATGATCATGTGAGCATGCATCAACATCATTAATATTTACGCATGCATTTTCTAATTTTTTCTCTAAGGCCTTAATCTCATTTTGCATGTATTTATTTCTATTTTTCATCTTAAATAAGTCCTAGTTAAACTTGAAATCATGGAAACTATTTTTTTAGGAGAAAGGTTCGTTACCATAGTTTCCATGTCTTCTTCCTCCGATTCCGATGAGGATGAGGATGAGGATGAAGCTCCCCCTTCACTAAAGCTCTCCTCACTAGTGCTTCTTTCTTCTTGCTCGGAGGAGGAGGTGTCCACATCTTCTATTGCCATTAGAGCTAAATTCGTGACAAAGGCATTTTCTTCCTCCGATAATGAAGATGAAGGATCATCTCATGTCCTTGCTTTTAGTGCTTTGGCCTTTCCCTTTTCCTTGGCCTTCTTCTCTTCTTCCTTTTTCTTGCTCCCCTTCTTCTTTTCCTCTTTCTTCCTCATCTCTTCTTTGCTCTTCTTCAAGAGAGGACAATCATCTCTTATATGGCCCTCTCCTTGCCAATTGAAGCATATGATCTTCCTCTTGTGCCTTCTCCTATCATAAGATTTGTTAAATTTTAAATTTCTTAAGGCACAACTTACCTTCCTTACCATATAAGCATCTTCATTGCTATTCATGGAGGATGAGGAGGATGCTTCATCGGAGGAGGAAGGTGGTGTCTCCTTCTTCTTCTTCTTCCCCTTTTCGGCTATCAAGGCTACTCCTCTTGATGGTTGAATTCTTGGCTCTTCTATTACTCCTTCAAGCCTTGTTTCGTGGAGCTCCATGGTTGAGAAGAATTCCTTTAGAGTGGTTATCTCTAGATTCTTGGAGATGTAGAAGGAGTCCACCATTGAGCTCCATCTTGATGACCGAGGGAAGGCATCTATTGCCTTCATGACCATGTCCCTATTGGAGAACTTCTCCACTACACTAGATAAACCAATTATTATTTCTTTAAAGTGTGAATGCAATGATAATACCTTCTCTCTCTTTTCTAATTTGATGTTGCTTAATTGGGAGCGAAGGAGGTCTCTCCTTGCAAGCTTCGCCTTGGAAGTGCCTTCATGAAGCTCTATGAGTTTCTCCCACATTTTCTTGGCACTTGCACATTCCCCTATCCAATTCACTTCTTGTTGGGGGAGTACGTTTTAGAGGCGGTGCTTTGTCTTTGAGTTCGCCAAGTACTCTTATCTTTGCCTCTTTGTCCATTTCGATTTTTCCAATGGCTCCCCTTCCTCATCCCTAGGTATCTAAAACCATTCTCCATTATTAGCATAATTTCAAAATCGGTTTCAAAGAATACCTCCATACACTTCTTCCACCATGAAAATTCTCCCTCAAACTTTGGTGGGTGAATGTTGGAGTCGGCCATCGTTGTTGTTGTGCTTGTTGTGGAGGTTAGTCTGTTGACAAGCGCCTTGGCTCTGATACCACTTAATGGACCGTCAGTGGCCGGCTAGAGGGGGGGGTGAATAACCCTCAATCGTCGTATGGTGGAATACATTCGTTAATTGCCTACAAGTATAATTAGGGCAAGCAGAAATGTAAAGACAATACAAAGGCAATGCTAACAAACCGATATAACATGGTTCAAGACCCTATGCCACTAATCCACGGTCCGATTCATCTCCGGTAAATCACTCCGAAACCAATCCAATATGGTCTCTCCCTTTAGCCAAAGCAATGTGGAAGTAAACCTTCTTACAACACAAACACTCTTTCTTACAATAGATTTGAAATAAGAACAAGAGAAAGAGTTGGAAGCTTATAGGGCACTTGGATGATCAGTTAGAGCATAAGCATTAACCATCCAAAAGCCCACACCTTCTCTATAAATAGAGAAGGTTGTTTTCTTCCCATTGGCCACTGGCAGTCGACTGATGCCCCGATCAGTTGACTGCTCCTGTAGTCGTTGCCCAATAACGACTTCTTGCACGTTTGATTTCATCCAACGGCTCCCACATTAGTCGACTGATCATCCCATAAGTCAACTGATGGAGCAATCAGTCGAGTGCCGGAAGTGAGCACTCAAATGATCAATAATCTATGCCCAAAACCCTTGTGACCAGTTGAATGATGCCATCATCAGTCGACTGGTGGTTTCATCAGTCGATGCCAATCTTTAGCAGTCGACTGATGGGACCCAAAATGGACTAGAACACCAGTCGCGTCATAGTCGACTTGGAGCAGTCGACTGTCAAGACATAGCAGTCGACTGATGTCGGGAAATCTCATCCGACACTTAGCCAATTGGTCAAGTTCACCTAATGAGCTACTTACATTTCACTCATTCTCTCATCTCACTTGAAGTCCCTCGCCGAAGCTCACTTCGTTCGCGGCCGCATCCCTCGGCACCACCAAGCGCAAAACTTTATAATGCTCCTTCGTGTCTCTTGCCCTCGAAGTCTGCTTCCTTGGCTTCGCTTCAAGTCATCTCGTTTGGTGGTCCCTTGGATGCATCAAGCGCATGGCTTCGCAATGCTCCTTCGTCGACTCAAGCATGAGGTTGTGAGTTGGTGAAACTCGCCAAAGCTCCATATGTGAATTACTAAGTTCTGCAAGACTCCAATGCACATGTCAAAACTATAACAACTTAACTTAAACCCTTTGCTACACACATCAAAACCATATCACATGGGTTTATTGTTGGTGTAACAATGCCCCAAGCATTTATATATTTTGATGTTTGGATAATCATCTAAGTTAGGCAATGCTTTGTGATCTAATTGTGAACATGTTTAAGTGATAGGAAAATCCAAGTATGAAGACTTGGTAAAAGACAAGTCCAAGTGTGATCTTGGCAAAGAGAAGTCAAAGGAAAGGTCTTGGCGGCATAAGTCCAAGCATGTAGTCTTGGCGGCGTAAAGTCCAAGCAGTCCTTGGCAAAGAAAGACCAAAGGCAAGTCTTGGCGGCATAAGTCCAAGCATGTAGTCTTGGCATCGTAAAGTCCAAGCCTACTTTGGCAAAGAAGAAACCCAAAGCATGATGAAACCGAAGGAAGCTTTTGAAGGAAAGCGCATGGATGGATTTGTGGACTCAGAGAAATCTTGGAGGCGCCAGGATGATGGAGAAGCTGGAAGGTTAAGTCTAGGCTTAGGGTATGTTTTCAAGTAAGAATTAGTCATACTTGGGGTGTGCCAGTCGACTGATAGTCCTCCCGTTGGTGATGACGATAGCAAATCCCGCGAATCCGGCTGTTCAGAAGTCATTATAATCGACGACAGTCGACTGATGTAAGTCATCAGTCGACTGATAGACCTCCAACGGGAAAAAGAGGCTCTTTCATATAAAAAAAAAGGCCAAGGGGAGCAAGAAGAGCCTAATGCTTATATTCTGATCATTCGCATAAGCTCCCATAAGTTTTCCAAGCTTTCTAAGTGTGTTAATTCCTTTCCTCCTCTCAAATTTTCATTGTCATCTTTTGTAAGAAGAGGTGGTTTTGTAAAAGATAAAGCTTATTAGTGAAGATTGATTTGGGTTGATCCACCTTAAGGATCGCTGTGGAGTTGGAGTGTTATCTCCAAACCACGTAAAAGCTTCCGCGTTAACATTGCATTTTCATTTCTATTATTATTGTATTTGTTGTATTTCCACTAATCATTTGTAGAAAATGAAAAGAGGCTATTCACCCCCCTCCCCTCTAGCCATTCAAGGATCCTACAAGTGGTATCAGAGCCCGGATCACATCAGAATATCTAACAATCAACCGGAGCATGATAGCTTTCCAAGAGGGGTATAGCACGACGAGGCCTCCATTCTTCGACGATAATGATTTCGACTACTGGAAAGGTTGGATGGAATACTACCTTATGAATGATATTGATAACTGGTTTATCATTGTAGATGAGTTTGAGAAGCCAGTTGACGAACACGGAGCGCCCATACCGACCAAGGATTGGACAAGGGACATCGCCAAGAAGGCTCAAGCCAACTCCAAGGCAACAACCACACTTCAATGTGGGTTGTCAAAAGAGAAACAAAGCAAGGTCAGGCCATTTGAATCGGCAAAGGAGCTTTGGGAGAAGTTGATAGAGCTCAATGAGGGATCCAAGAAAACAAGAAGAGCCAAGAGTGATCTCCTAATTGGTCAACTTCAAAGTTTCTCCATGAAAACAAATGAAACCGTGAGCCAAATACACGGTTCTTGTAGCCGTTGCCCAAATGAAACCGATCAGTTGACTGCTCCTGTAGCCTTTTCCCAATAACGATTTATTCCACATTGGATTTCATCTAACGACTCCCACAACAGTCGATTGATCGTCCCATAAGTCGACTGATGGAGCTATCAGTCGAGTACCGGAAGTGAGCACTCGACTGATCAATATTCTATGCCCGAAACCCTTGCGACTAGTTGAATGATGCCATCATCAGTCGGCTGGTGGTTTCGTCAGTCGATGCCAATCCTTGGTAGTCGACTGATGGGAAACAAAATGGACTAGAACACCAGTCGAGTCACAGTCGACTTGGAGCAGTCGACTGCCATGACATGGGAGTCGACTGATGTCGAGAAATCCCATCCGACACTTAGCCAATTGGCCAAGTTCACCTAATGAGCTACTTACATTTCACTCATTCTCTCATCTCACTTGAAGTCCCTCACCAAAGCTCACTTCGTTCACGGTCACATCCCTCGGCACCACCAAGCGTACAACTTTGTAATGCTCCTTCGTGTCTCTTGCCCTCGAAGTCTGCTTCCTTGGCTTCGCTTCAAGTCATCTCGCTCGGTGGTCCCTTTGATGTATCAAGCGCACGACTTCGCAATGCTCCTTCGCCGACTCAAGCACGAGGTTGTGAGTTGGTGAAACTCGCCAAAGCTCCATGTGTGAATTACTAACTCCTGCAAGACTCCAATGCACATGTCAAAACCATAACAACCTAACTTAAACCCTTTGCTACACACATCAAAACCATATCACATGGGTTTATTGTTGGTGCAACAATGCCCCAAGCATTTATATATTTTTATGTTTGGATAATCATCTAAGTTAGGCAATGCTTTGTGATCTAATTGTGAACATGTTTAAGTGATAGGAAAATCCAAGTATGAAGACTTGGTAAAAGACAAGTCCAAGTGTGATCTTGGCAAAGAGAAGTCAAAGGAAAGGTCTTGGCGGCGTAAGTCCAAGCATGTAGTCTTGGCGGCGTAAAGTCCAAGCAGTCCTTGGCAAAGAAAGACCAAAGGCAAGTCTTGGCGGCATAAGTCCAAGCATGTAATCTTGGCAGCGTAAAGTCCAAGCGTACTTTGGCAAAGAAGAAACCCAAAGCATGATGAAATCGAAAGAAGCTTTTGAAGGCAAGCGTATGGATGGAGTTGTGGACTCAGAGAAATCCTTGAGGCGCAAGGCTGATGGAGAAGCTAGAAGTTTAAGTCTAGGCTTAGGGTATGTTTTCAAGTATGAATTAGTCATACTTGGGGTGTGCCAGTCGACTAGAACATGGTGTCAGTCGAACTAGCCTTTAAAATGGAACATTAGATGTTGAAGAGCTGCTGGCAGTCGACTGGGAGTTATCCCAGTCGAACTATTGAGAGTCGAATCAGATGAGACTATCGCATACAAGTTGGTAGTCAACTGCCACAAACAGAAAGGCCCATAGTCGACTGGGCAGTCGGCTACAGGCATTATCAATTGAACTGCTACTGTTGGTAGTCGACTGATAGTCCTCCCGTTGGTGATGACGACTGCAAATCCCACGAATCTGGTTGTTCAGAAGCCATTAGAATCGATGGCAGTCGATTGATGTAAGTCATCAGTCGACTGATAGACCTCCAACGGGAAAAAGAGGCTCTTTCTTATAAATAAAAAAACCAAGGGGAGCAAGAAGAGCCTAATGCTTATATTCTGATCATTCTCATAAGCTCCCATAAGTTTTCCAAGCTTTCTAAGTGTGTTAATTCCTTTCCTCCTCTCAAATCTTCATTGTCATCTTTTGTAAGAAGAGGAGATTTTGTAAAAGAGAAAGCTTATTAGTGAAGATTGATTTGGGTTGATCCACCTTAAGGATCGCCGTGGAGTAGGAGCATTATCTCCGAACCACGTAAAAGTTTCCGCATTAACATTGCATTTTCATTTCTATTATTATTTTATTTGTTGTATTTCCACTAATCATTTGTAGAAAATGAAAAATGGCTATTCACCCCCTCCCCTCTAGCCATTCAAGGATCCTACAAGTGGTATCAGAGCCCGGATCACATCAGAAGATCTAACAATCAACCGGAGCACGATGGCTTTCCAAGAGGGGTATAGCACAACGAGGCCTCCATTCTTCGATGAAATGATTTTGGCTACTGGAAAGGTAGGATGGAATACTACCTTATGAATGATATTGATAACTAGTTTAGCATTGTAGTTGGGTTCGAGAAGTCGGTCAACGAACACGGAGCACCCATACCGACCAAGGATTGAACAAGGGACATCGCCAAGAAGGCTCAAGCCAACTCTAAGGCAACAACCACACTTCAATGTGGGTTGTTAAAAGAGCAACTAAGCAAGGTGGGGCCATTTGAATCGGCAAAGGAGCTTTGGGAGAAGTTGATAGAGCTCAACGAGGGATCCAAGGAAACAAGAAGAGCCAAGAGAGATCTCCTAATTGGTCAACTTCAAAGTTTCTCCATGAAGACAAATGAAACCGTGAGCCAAATGCACGGTCGCTTCAAAGAAGTAGTCAACGGACTACATGTAATAGGTGAGAAGGTCGACAACTGAGACCTTGTAAGGTATGTGCTCCAAGCCTTCCCTAGAACAACCTTATTGGCTTCAATGGTAGATGCCTATATGGTCTCTAGGGATTTCTCTTTAGTTAAGTTAGATGAGTTATTTTGTGAATTTGAATTGCACGAACAAGCTAACACTTCGTCCAAAGAGAAAGGTATAGCTCTTTTTGTATAGAAGAAGGACAAAAAGAAGAAGGAGAAGAAAGAAGTGTCTTCCTCATCCGAATCCGAGGAAGATTCATCTAGTAGTGAAGATGAGCTATCGGCAAGCGAGGTGGCTGATTACGTCAAGAAGTTTGGTGGGAGATCAAGGAAACTCACCAAGAAAGATGTGAGGAGGATGTTCCAATCCTCAAGAGGTAAGCCTTCAAATAGTTCAAATTATTCATCTAATGTAACTTGTTATGGTTGTAACAAGAAAGGGCACATCAAGCCAAATTGCCCGGAACTAAAGAAGGAGGAGAAAGAAAAGAAGCATAAGGAGAAGAAGGAAAAGAAGGAAAAGAAGAAGAAAGAAGCAATGGTGGCTCAAACATGGGACACACTAAGCTTGGAGGACTCTTCCGATGATGAAGAAGTGTGTCATGCCACCCGGAATCTAGCCCTCATGGCCTTGGAGGAAGAAGCCGTAAGCTCAAGTGAGGAGTCTTCATCTTCTTCCTCAAGCGACGAATCATCATCAAGTGATGATGATGAGGTAAACAACTCCCCTAGGGTAGATTTACTTTACAAGACAATTGCATGCCTCCAAAATGCATTGAATAGATCAAAAACTAGGATTAATAACTTAAAAGTAGAAATTAAATCACTTAAGAATGTAGAATCATCTCGTGATAAACCATCTTGTGATGATGCATGTACCCTTAGAGATGAAAATGATGAATTGAGAAAAGAAATAGGTGATCTAAGAGCATGTTTAGAAAAATTTACTAATGACTCAAAATACCTAGACATGATAATTAAAGATTAAAGGACTATTTACAACAAGGCTGGACTAGGATATAGGCCTAAGGAAAAGGAGGTAGCATTTACATCTTTTGTTAGTAGAAGATCCATAAGTAGAAGCAAGGGTAGAAAGGCTTGGGTCCCTAAGAAATTTCTAATTGATGCTAGTGGTCCTAAAATTTGGGTGCCTAAGGCTTGTATTTTTCATGTGATATAGGTAGAAGAACCAAGCTTGTGGATTGTTGATAGTGGGTGTTCAAAACACATGATCGGTGATGAGAGAAAATTCTCCACTATCAACCACACTAGCAAGAGAAAGGTATCATTTGGTAATAATGGCAAACTTAAGATTCTAGGAAAGGGCACAATTGAGGTATCCTCCAACCTTTCCATCCATAAGGTGTTATTAGTTAAAAATATGAAATTTAATTTACTTAGTGTAAGGCAATTATGCGATGCAAATTTTGATGTTCAATTTGACTCTTCAAAATGTTTTATAAGACACAGAATTCTAAATGATTGCATGATAGTAGGTTTTACGAAATCAAATATATATTATGTTGATTTATCCTATGCTACTAATGCTTCTACTAAGTGTCTTATTGCAAAAGAGGAAGAAAGTTGACTTTGGCATAGGAGGCTAGGACACATAAACATGAAGAACATAGCCAAAATAGCCAAAATGAAGTTAGTCAAAGGATTGCCTAAAGTCAAGTTTCTCAAGGACAAAATGTGTGATGCATGCCAAGAAGGGAAACAATCAAAAACATCACACAAAGGTAAAACTTTACTTAGCACCGCTTTACCTTTAGAACTTTTACATATGAACTTATTTTATTGTCATAGTACCCCTTCTATGATTGGTAGTAGATATTGCTTAGTAATAGTAGATGATTTCTCTAGATTTACTTGGGTATTTTTCATGAAAAATAAAGATGAAACCCTAGGAATAATCATAGGATTTAGTAAGAGAGTAGAGAATGAAAGAAAACTCAAAATCAATCGGATCCGTAGTGATCATGGTGAAGAATTTGAGAATTCTAACTTCTCAACTTTTTGTCTAGAACAAGGGTACATGCACGAATTTTCTTGTCCTAGAACACCCCAACAAAATGGGGTTGTGGAAAGGAAAATTCATGCTCTACAATAAGCGGCTAGGACTATACTAAATGCATATTCTTTACCTAGCTACTTGTGGGCGGAAGCGGTTAACACCGCTTGCTATATCCAAAATAGGGTTTTAATTCATAGGTTTTTAGGAAAAACCCCATTTGAATTACGGAATGGTACAATTCCAACAATTCACTATTTTAAGGTCTTTAGATGCAAAGTTTATATTTTAAATACCAAAGACAACCTAGGTAAGTTTGAGTCCAAAGCGGATGAGGGAATCCTAGTTGGATACTCATCCACTAGTGTAGGGTATAGAATTTACAATAAAAGGACTCAAAAGATTGAGGAATCTTCAAATATCCAATTTAATGAAACTTCCAATACATACCCTAGGAAATCTCTTATTGATGATGATATTAATAATGGACATCAAGAAATTACCCAACAATTCCAGGATTTAACTTTAGAGGGTAATGATCAAGGGGGAGGATTGAATCAAGGGGGAGTAAGAGGTGATTCCGATGATGAGCAAAGGATTGAGATTAATTATGATCAAACTCAAATAAATACACCTCCTAGAACCATAAGAGTTCATCAAAATCACCCCTTAGATCAAATTATGGGTGAATTATCTCAAGGTGTTAGGACTAGGTCATTTCATAGAGATCCCACTAGTCATATAGCTCTAATTTCTCAAATTGAGCCCAAAACAATCAAAGATGAATTACTTGATCCGGATTGGATCTTAGCAATGCAAGATGAATTGGCTCAATTTGAAAGGAGTCAAGTATGAGAGTTAGTTCCTAGACCTAATGAAAACACCATCATTACTACAAGATGGGTCTTTAGGAACAAACTAGATGACCAAGGGAATATTACTAGGAATAAGGCAAGATTAGTTGCAAGGGGCTTTAATCAAGTTGAAGGACATGGCTATGATGAAACATATGCCCTGGTTGCTAGGTTAGAGTCTATTAGGATACTATTAGGGTATGCCTCCTATATGGGTTTCAAACTCCATCAAATGGATGTTAAATCGGCATTCCTAAATGGGTTTATTAAGGAAGAGGTATATGTAGAACAACCTCCCGGGTTTGAGAATATAGACTATCCAAACCATGTATACAAGCTTAGGAAACCTTTGTATGGTTTGAAACAAGCTCCCCGGGCTTGGTATGAAAGATTATCATCTTTCTTAATCTCTAAGGACTTTAAGAGGAGTAGTGTAGATCAAACTCTATTTATAAAGTCAACGTCAAAGGACATCTTTGTAGCCCAAGTATATGTTGATGACATTATCTTTGGGTCAACAAATGATGAACTTCTCCAAGACTTTATTAAGAATATGGAAAAAGAGTTTGAAATGAGTCTAGTTGGGGAATTAAATTTCTTCCTAGGATTGCAAGTCAAACAAACAAATGAAGGAATTTATATTTACCAAACCAAATATGCTAAGGAAATGATTAAGAAATTTGGTTTGGAAAATGCTAAGGTAGTTTCAACTCCAATGGCAACCAATACAAAAATAGATAGTGATAATGAAGGAAAACAAATTGATCTTATACTCTATAGGAGCATGATTGGTAGCCTTTTGTACCTAACCGCTAGTAGACCCGATATATTATTTGCGGTTGGTATGTGTGCTAGGTACCAATCATGTGCAAAAGAATCTCATTTAGTTGCCATTAAGAGAATCTTAAGATATATTAAAGGCACACTAAATGTAGAACTATGGTAGCCTAGTGTTGGATCGAAAGTGTCGCTAGAGGGGGGGGGTGAATAGCGATACGATGTCGTTAAAAAACTTTTGCAATAAGTAAAAAGCAAGTAGAGAGTGTACAGCGGAAATATAAAGTAGACAAGATATTTTTACGTGGTTCACAATCTTTCGATTGCTAATCCACGGCCCTAGTGATCCTTGATCACGTACGGAGGGCAATTCACTAAAACCACTCCTCCTCGTTGGAAGTAGGAGCAACGATTACAAAAAGAAATCAAGGCAAAGGGACACTCCCCCTTTCCTTGTTACGATTAAAGCACAAAGACAATTTAAAGAAGTAGAACTTAAATAAATATACCGACAACTCTTATAAGTAGAAGATGTAGCTTTCGTTGTCGGCGACACTTCGTCGTAGCAAATGTGAGTAGTAGTAGCGGCGTTACGACGGCGTGTTGAGAGCTCTTGAATTCTTGTATTGCTTGGCTTGAACATGTCTATTTATGGATATTGATCTATGAATTTAGACATAGGTAGTGTCCAAGGTGAGGTTCTTATCCCCCAAGACTTGTTCATCTACATCCTTTGCGCCAACTCAAGGATGAGGTGTTTCATCCAACCACCTTGTGCCACCTCCAACCTCCTTGTGCGCCAACTCAAGGATGAGGTGTTTCATCCAACCACCTTGTGCCACCTCCAACCTCCTTGGGCGCCAACTTGAGGATGAGGTGTTTCATCCAACCACCTTGTGCCACCTCCAACCTCCTTGGGCGCCAACTTGAGGATGAGGTGTTTCATCCAACCACCTTGTGCCACCTCCAACCTCCTTGGGCGCCAACTTGTTGGAGCCATTCAACTTGTGCCACATCATGGGAGCCAACCATCTTGTGCCAACTCACCTTATCTTGGGCGTCCACCACAAGGAAGCTTGGTGATGGTTTGGATGTCCACCTTGATGCCACATCACCCTTTGTACCAAAACACGAGTCAAGTCCAAATTCACCCCCTTGAAATTCGAGCTCTTCTCGAGGCTGGAACTTGACTAGCAGTTGGCTTGTAGTCAAAGGGTTTTGGGTCATGATACAAGTTAGCTTAAAATATAAAGTACGATGGTTCTAACCATCTGATCTCGACCTAGACCTTCCATTGGAGGTATTGGGTCGGATCTACGCTTAACGACCTTGCTTCGCTTTCACACGAGCTTACCTTGTAGCCTCGCTTCCGGTCTTCACCCGAGTACCTCGGCTTCCTCCGAAGTCCCTCTGGCGTTGCCCGACCACCTCGGTTCCCACCGGGTGTCGCAGACCTTCCGCTCAACTTTAGCATTTCTGCACACTTAATTGAGCTCGTAAGATAACAAATATACCCTTAACTATTGAGCCTTTTGCCATAATCAAAATACCGGTTCGACTTTGGTGCCCACTGCTCACTGCACCAACAATCTCCCCCTTTTTGATTCATGGCAAACCGACACAAAAGTTAAGGAAAAATTAAGCATAACAGTAAGCTAGCATAATGATTAAGCATGAATGAGCTAGCATAAAGATTAAATATGAATGAGCTAGCATAATGATTAAGCATGAATGAGAAATATTATTGTTTCAAGTTCTCCCCTTTGAGGTAACCTCCCCCTTGACCGAAGGTGAGTTCTTGAAAAATAATTTTTACTCCCCCTTAATAGTTGCTTAAGTAAACGGAATTACTTAATATAAAAGGTAATAATTTTGTTTACTTTCTTCCTTACTTTTGTGACTTTCTCCCCCTTTTGCCTTAACTCAAAAAGTTTGTAAATATATTTTAAGGTTTGTAAGTCCAAGCAAGTTCCCAATATAAATATATTTTTTTTTTTTAAAATAATAATAAGCTTGAAAATATAGAATGATCAATAAGTCTTGAAGGAGTTGATTAATTTTAAATAATTATACTCCATGGTTCATGTCGATGCACTGAATCTACATCTGGAACCAGGAGTAAGGTCCTAACATCTCACGCCCGTCTACGTGGCTAAGTACACAAACACATTAGTCCTATGTGTTGTGAGATGTGTTGGCTCCTTAAATCTATAGGTATATGATTTCTAAGGTAAGACTTAGGCTAATTTCATAAAAAGAAGCAAAAGTAGAGTACATATATAGAAAAATTTAAATCCTACTCTATTACGCACATACCTAACTTTCGTCTTAATAAACTAAATTAAACCGGGTAGTGGTTTGGTGAAGATGTCCGCTAGGTTTGATTTGGACTCAACATACTCTAGTTGTATAGTTCCATTAGTTACATGTTCCCTAATGAAGTGGTGTTTAACTTCTATATGTTTTGTCCTAGAATGACATATTGGATTTTTAGTTAAGTTAATTGAACTAATGTTATCTATGTAGGTTTTAATGTTGTTAAAGATTAAGCTAAAGTCTTGGAGAGTGTGCTTCATCCCACGAGGTGAGAGACACACTCACCCATCATAGCGTATTCGGCCGGTGGTAGATAAGGCAGCGCAATCTTGCTTCCTCTGCACCAACTTACTAGACTCGAGGGATTTGACAACAACCACTCGTGCTCTTTCTATCGAGTTTACTACGGCATAGTCGGTCAGATGCCGATTAGATTAAACTCGGTAGATCTAGGGTACCAAATACCTCGTTTAGCGTGCCCTTTAGATATCTAAGGATACGCTTGACTAGGGTTAGGTGAGACTCCTTAGGCGAGGTTTGTAACCTTGCGCACATACTTACAGCAATAAAATGTCGGGTCGGCTCGGTTAAGTATAGGAGACTTCCTATTGCGCTCCTATAGTATTTTAGGTCAACGGGTTTTCCTTCTACATCTTCGTTTATATTAACATTAGTTGCCATAGGTGTATTGATTATTTTAGCATCTTGCATTCCAAATCGATTTATTAAGTCCTTAGTATATTTTTGTTGATGTAAATATATTCCATCTTTAGTTTGTTTAATTTGTAAACCTAAGAAAAAACTTAACTCTCCCACTAAATTCATTTCAAATTCACTTTCCATAAGTGAGATGAATTCGCTAGCAGGATCGAGTTGGTAGTTCCAAAAATTATATCATCTACATAGATTTGGGCTATAAAGATTTCTTTTCCTACGGTTTTAACGAATAAGGTTGGGTCGACTAAACCTTGGTTGAATCCTTTGGACTTAAGATAGATCGAAAGCCTTCGCATCAAGCTCTTGGGGCTTGTTTGAGTCCATATAGGGCTTTCTTAAGTCTAAGGACATGGTCAGTTTATCTAGATTTTCGAATCCGGAGGTTGACTGACGTAAACTTCTTCCTTAATGTATCCATTCAAAAATGCTGACTTGACATCCATTTGAAACAATTTAAAACCTCGATGTGATATGCTAACAACATTCGGATGGACTCTAGTGCTACGGGGCGTAGGTCTCATCGTAATCTAAACCTTCGACTTGACTAAACCCTTTGCGACTAACCTAGCTTTATTTCTAACTACTTCACCTTTATCATCAAGTTTATTTCAAATACCCACCTTGTTCCAATAATTGATTTTTCTTTAGGTGGTGGTACTAATTCCCAGACTTCATTTCTAGTGAATTGAGCTAGCTCTTCTTGCATAGCAATAATCCAGTCGGGATCAAGAAGTTCTTGTTCAATAGTTTTGGGTTCGATTTTGGAAATTAACGAGATTTGACTAAGGTTTCGATATGAAGCTCTAGTTCGAACCCCTAAATTTGGATCACCTATAACTTGATTGATAGGATGATTTGTTTGAGTCTTAGTGTGACTCGGGTTAGGGTCATCTATCACTTGGTCAATAGGATGACTTGGGTGAGTTCTAGTTTGACTTGGGTTAGAGTCATCTATCACTTGGTCGATAGGATGACTTGGGTTAGGACGAGATTCAAGTTCAAGATCAGAGTCGGGTTCGCTATAAGTTGATTTGCTAGTTGGTTTTGTTAAGGATTGAACGGGTTCGTGTCCTTCGTCGAAAACTATATTAATGGTTTCTTCGACTCTAAGAGTGTCGTGATTGTATACCCTATAAGCTCTACTGGTGGTTGAGTATCCTAGAAAGGTTCCAGTAGAGGTTTTGGATTTGAATTTCCCTAGGTAATCCTTAGTGTTTAAGATATGTACCTTGCATCCAAATACCCTAAAGTACTTGATGTTCGGTATTTTATCGTGATAAGTCTCGTACGAGGTCTTTTGGTGCCTCTTTACCATAAGGATCCTATTTTGGACATAGCAAGCCGTACTAACGTCCTCTGCCCAAAATCTATCGGGTAGGTTATACTCGTTTAACATTGTCCTAGCGGCTTCTTGTAGGGTTCTATTTTTCCGTTCGACTAACCCATTTTGTTGTGGGGTTCTAGGACATGAAAACTCATGGTGGTATCCGTTTAGGTTACAGAAATCGTTAAACCTGTGGTTTTCGAAATCACCACCATGATCGCTTCTAAGTCTTTTAATCTTAAGGTTCTTTTGATTTTCGATTAACCTACAAAGATTGATTAGTTGGTCTAGGGTATCATTTTTATGTTTGATAAACCTAACCCAAGTAAATCTAGAATAGTCCAATTATGACTAAGCAAAATTGACTACCATTGAGTGACTTAGCTCCATGTGAATCAAATAGATCCATGTGTAGGAGCTCAAGAACACTTTTGGTTCGTTCTTGATTAGTTAATTGATGTTGTGTCCTAGATTGTTTACCTTGTTGACAAGCATTACATATTTTATTATCCAAGTTGTTTAGTTTAGGCAAACCTATAACCAAGCCACTCGACTCATCTTGTGGACCGAGTCTTGGAAAAGTGCAGTGTCAGTCTTGGTGCCATAACCAAGATTCCTCTTCGTGTCATAAGACACTTGGTTGAGGAGTTGGGTAAATTTATTGTGTAGATGTTGCTACTCCTAGTTCCTTTAAGTATTATTTTAGATGTTGCATTTATTTTGATTACGCATTCATTTTCTAGAAATATGACCTTATAATTGTTATCACACAATTGGCTTACACTAAGTAAATTATATTGAAAGTTTTCTACTAATAAGACATTTTGAATTGTAAAGTTAGAGTTGAGCTCAATATCACGATCCGATGATTTTGAGCTTGCCGTTATTTCAAGGCTATCGATCCTTGTCGTTTGAATCGTAACCGAAAATTTGAGTTGATCCCGGTCATGTGTCAGAGCAACCACCGTCCAACATCCATTGATCCTACACATAAGGTAGTTGGATCGGATATTGGAATTACTAAAGGGTTGTTTGTAAGTTTTAAACCTAAATCATCTCACCAATATCTACATGATCAAAACATGTTATTCCTATGTGTTATTGTGAGATGACTTTCAATTTTACTTGATTAATTTTAATGAATTTAAATTAACCAACATTAGGTTAGATTCGATTTAGTCTAAGCTCATCAAGTAATCTTTTCAAGAGATTAGCTTCCAGGTCGTGGCGAGGCACAGAGGCCTTCTTTGATCGGAACAACGACCACTTCCTTAGACAAAGCTAATTTCAAGAAATTGATAACTCGACTTACTTGAGACTACGTCTTGGTCTAACTAGTTATTTTTGAAAAGAGGCTCCCCGAGGCTCAATCTTTCGTGAGGATTTTAGTTGGTTTATTTTTGAAAAGAGGCTCCCGAGGCTCAATCTTTTCGCAGATTTTAGTTGGTTATGAGTCCTATCTAACCATTCTAAAAATAAAGGAAAAACTAAGCATGCAATTTCTAAGACTTAACAAAAATACATTTTGTATTGGCTCCCCTGGACCATTGAATCGAGTGGGTCTATTCACATAGTGAATTTGGTCCTTGGGAACCCAATACATGTTAGATCCTAAAGTTGAAATCAAAGTGGTCTTAGGGACCCATGCTTGGACATTTTTCTTATGTTGGTTTACTATAGACATATATGACTTATTGGTTGTATTTGAGTTAAACCCGAGTCCGGCCTTGTTGTACACGGCCCTTTGTGATCCAAGTAAGAGGTCAAGTCCCTTGGATCCCAAAGTGAACCTTTCCAACGTGTGCCTAAGGTCTTCGACTTGTGTTTTCAAAAGCGAGTTCTCAACTTCAAGCTTTTCAACTTGAGTTGAGTCCTCCTCTTGAATACGAGTAGTCGAAGAGGTTAGGGAGACCTCATGTTTGAGAAGGTTAACCTCCTCAATTAGGGTCTCGACCTTGGACTCGGACTTAGCTAGTTTCTTATTTAAAAATTTAATTGCACCATACAAAGTATTAAGTAACGACCGACTTACCCTTAATGATTCTTTTGAACCGGATACGGATCCGTGGCTTGTCTTGAATGGAAGCTCATCATCGGATTCGGACTCGGACTCTTCTTCGGTTTCGGAGTCGTGCTCGGTCGGCTTGGCCATTAGAGCTTGGATATCGTCTTCTTCCTCCGACAACTCCTCCCAAGTAGCGTTTAGAGCTTTCTTGGTCTTTGATGCGTTATTCTTTAGCTTTGGGCACTCGGACTTGATGTGACCGAACCTGTTGCACTCATAGCATCTAAAATTAGAAGTATTTGAATTAGGTTTAGGCTTACCTTGAGTTGTTGGTCATTTTCGTCTCTTGATCATCTTCCGAACTAGATTGACTAGTTCGGATTCTATTCGAGTCTACTTCCGATTCGGACTCGCCTTCTTCCTTCGGGGTGGCTTGCTTGCGGGCTTCTTCTTCTTGGAACTCGCAACTAACGCAATACTCTTCTCGGCACCGGACCACGTTAGTTTGCTCATGTAATTCAAGTTCAAAACAATTGCCTAACCTAATTTTAGAAAGGTCCTTGGAGACCTTGTAGGCATCGACCATGGATGCCCACAAGGTGGTCCTAGGAAACGAGTTAAGAGAATACCTGATAAGGTCGCGATTCTCGACCTTTTGTCCGATGGCATGGAGTTGGTTGACGATGTCTTGGATACGAGCATGTAGTTGAGTTGCGGTCTCGCTTTTCCTGCATTTTCAAGTTATACAATTTATTTAAAAGTAAATCTCTTTACATACCTTCGTGTCGCTCGCGGTGCCTTCGTGTAGTTCCACTAGCTTGGTCCATAAGTCCTTTGCACTAATGAAGGGCCGACGCGGTTGAGCTCTTCCTTGGACAACCCACATTGCAAGATTTGAGTTGCCTTGGCATCGGCTTCTACTTGTTTTTCATGGAATTTGACCATTGATCGTAACCCAAAGATTCACCATCTTCATTAATAGGAAGTGTGAAACCGGTTTGATTACGATCCACATCTCGATTTGGGTTTTAAGAAAGCATTCCATCCGACCCTTCCAATAACGAAAGTCATTACCGTTGTAAAACGGGGTCAAGCGGTGCTAAACCCTTCGAGATGGGCCATTTAAAACAAGAAGAAGAACGATTAAAAGAATCTTGCAAAACACACACGGAAAGAATATTCCAAGACTTTCGCCTTGGATTAGTAATCTTGAAGTAAAAAGATATATAAAATGTAACTTGCAAAAGAAATAAACAATCAAATGCGAATGTCGCTGAAGTTCCGAGGACAACCTTACTCGGGATCTAACCCGAAGGACAACCTTATCCGGATCCTAAAGCCTCTAATGCAATTCTATATGTAGGAGAAGATAAGCAAGTGAAATAATTATACGAAAACAGAAATAAATAAATAAAAAATCTGTAAAAAAAAGAAAAACAAAGCTAGATTGGTGGTTTCACCGAATCTTAGCGCCCCCGGCTCTGATACCAATTGTTGGATCGAAAGTGTCGCTAGAGGGGGGGGTGAATAGCGATACGATGTCGTTAAAAAACTTTTGCAAGAAGTAAAAAGCAAGTAGAGAGTGCACAGCGGAAATATAAAGTAGACAAGATATTTTTACGTGGTTCACAATCTTTCGATTGCTAATCCACGGCCCTAGTGATCCTTGATCACGTACGGAGGGCAATTCACTAAAACCACTCCTCTTCGTTGGAAGTAGGAGCAACGATTACAAAAAGAAATCAAGGCAAAGGGACACTCCCCCTTTCCTTGTTACGATTAAAGCACAAAGACAATTTAAAGAAGTAGAACTTAAATAAATATACCGACAACTCTTATAAGTAGAAGATGTAGCTTTCGTTGTCGGCGGCACTTCGTCGTAGCAAATGTGAGTAGTAGTAGCGGCGTTACAACGGCGTGTTGAGAGCTCTTGAATTCTTGTATTGCTTGGCTTGAACATGTCTATTTATGGATATTGATCTATGAATTTAGACATAGGTAGTGTCCAAGGTGAGGTTCTTATCCCCCAAGACTTGTTCATCCACATCCTTTGCGCCAACTCAAGGATGAGGTGTTTCATCCAACCACCTTGTGCCACCTCCAACCTCCTTGTGCGCCAACTCAAGGATGAGGTGTTTCATCCAAACACCTTGTGCCACCTCCAACCTCCTTGGGCGCCAACTTGAGGATGAGGTGTTTCATCCAACCACCTTGTGCCACCTCCAACCTCCTTGGGCGCCAACTTGAGGATGAGGTGTTTCATCCAACCACCTTGTGCCACCTCCAACCTCCTTGGGCGCCAACTTGTTGGAGCCATTCAACTTGTGCCACATCATGGGAGCCAACCATCTTGTGCCAACTCACCTTATCTTGGGCGTCCACCACAAGGAAACTTGGTGATGGTTTGGATGTCCACCTTGATGCCACATCACCCTTTGTACCAAAACACGAGTCAAGTCCAAATTCACCCCCTTGAAATTCGAGCTCTTCTCGAGGCTGGAACTTGACTAGCAGTTGACTGTAGTCAAAGGGTTTTGGACTGCAGTACAAGTTAGCTTAAAATATAAAGTACGATGGTTCTAACCATTTGATCTCGACCTAGACCTTCCATTGGAGGTATTGGGTCGGATCTACGCTTAACGACCTTGCTTCGCTTTCACACGAGCTTACCTTGTAGCCTCGCTTCCGGTCTTCACCCGAGTACCTCGGCTTCCTCCGAAGTCCCTCTGGCGTTGCCCGACCACCTCGGTTCCCACCGGGTGTCGCAGACCTTCCGCTCAACTTTAGCATTTCTGCACACTTAATTGAGCTCGTAAGATAACAAATATACCCTTAACTATTGAGCCTTTTGCCATAATCAAAATACCGGTTCGACTTTGGTGCCCACTGCTCACTGCACCAACACCTAGGACTAGGTCTTTTTATTTGGTTGGGTACACCGATTCCGATTATGCCGGTTGTAAATTGGATCGGAAGAGTACTAGTGGTGGATGTCAATTCCTTGGGTCCTCCCTAGTTAGTTGTAGTAGGAAGCAACCTTGTGTTGCCCTATCCACCACCGAGGCCGAATATGTGGCTATGGGTGGTTGTGTAGCTCAACTTCTATGGATGAAACATACTTTAGAGGACTATGAGCTATCTTACTCCAACATGAAGGTATTTTTTGATAATGTGACCACCATAAATTTGACTAAAAATCTGGTGCATCACTCTAGGACTAAGCACATTGAAGTGAACATCACTTCATTAGGGATCATGTGGCTAAGGGGGACATTGAGCTCAATTACATTGAATCTAAGTCCAACCTAGCCGACATCTTTACCAAGCCTCTCCCTGAAATAGAATTTTCATCACTTAGGAGAGAACTTGGAATGTGTTTTGTAGAATAGAAGTGTAGGCTTGCATGATCCCATAAAAAATCTAGGTTTTATAGCTCTAACCATCTCACAATAGACCTAAGAAACCATGATTTGTGTATTTAGACACTCAGACATCATGTGAGATGTTAGGAAGATGCACTTGGTTCATCATGCTTGTTATGATGCATTACAATGAACCAAAGTGTCATCTAGAGACATTAATCCTTCATTGGACCAATCATTGGGAAGGCTTATGTACAATTAATGTGCATATAGCTCCAAGAATATGATTGGAAATGTCAAATAAAATAAATTTAAACTATGTCTATCAAACTTTGAAAAGCAATTTTCATTTGATAAGCCAAAGTGATACAAAGTTTGCAAAAATATCATAACTTTTGCAAAATCTCAAGTTTGTGTCAATATCAAAATCTAGAGGTGATATATTTTTAAAATAATTGTTTCTTGATAGGAAATGATCTAACAATTTTAACCACAAAACTTCATAATTTTTTGAACTTTATTGAATTAATTATACATTTTTTAATCTGGCCAAAAAGGCCTATCAGACTGATATCAGTCGACTAGCACTTATCGCGAGTTCGACTGATACGACGTTATCGAACCGTGCTTACCCGGTTCACTAGATGGCAGTCGACTGCCGTGCACAGAAGCACTCATATCCGACTGGCCATTTCGACTGATCTCCATCAGTTCGATTGTCGACTAACGGCAGTCGACTAACGGCAGTCGACTACTGTCGCAGTTTTTAGGGCTTTCCCACCTGTTCGACTCACCAAAAAATCCTGATCTTCCTTCTTCTTCTTAGTCCGACGATCTTCCACCGCGTTTATCTCACCATTTTCCCCCGTTTTTCGACGATTTCACCGACCGATGCTCCCGTTTGAAGTGTTCTCCGACTCGAGGACCACCTCCTCTCACCCGGTTCATGCCCTAGTCTCCACCGCAGACCACTCGCTTGGCTAGGGTTTCTTGGAAACTAGCTTCCGGCACCCTTCTTTGATCGTTCACCATGCCTTCTAGGTAAACCCTCATCCCTACTCATAGTTTGGTTGTTTCTCTAGTTTTGTTTCACTAACCATTGTTTGTTTGTTGTCTTTGTGTATGCATTCATCATCCTTAACCTACATTGTTCTTTTCGCACATTTAGAATTAAGCATTATGCATTTAAGCGTGCCCGGGTACCACCGGTCAACGAGGGACCGTCAAACCCTCCACCCATTATCGATCCTAGGTTTCCAAACTTCACACTTGAAAATGCTTTCAATAAAAACAAATTTCAACTCATCCCGCCTCGATCAATGGACCCAAAATTTCTTAAGGACAACTGCTTCGATATTGTCCAGATTATCCAATTTTACAAACTTGAATCCTTAGTCATTTGTGACCACCATGTCAATATTACCCTTCTTTCTGAATTCTTCAACAATTTACGATCGGCTGGAGATGACTTGAGATACCGGACTCGCGTCGCTCAATGCGATCTGGATTTCAGCCCCCAGATCTGGACGGATTTTCTCAAATGTCGCTCTTCCGAGAATGACTTCGTTTTTTTATCCGTCTTGGAGTGATCCACTTACACCTCCCTTTGAGAAGATTTCTCTAGACTCACTTCATACTACCTTCTATAATTCTCCTCGTCCTTTAAACACCAATCTTTTTCAATCCCAAGAGCTTTCTGCTTCTAACAATGTCCTTTATAAGGTCATTACTCATTGTATTCTTCCTATAGTTACACGCGGGTTGGCCTTAGTTCGACCTGTACACTTCTTCCTCATGCATATCTTCCGTCAGTACTTAGACATCAACATCGGTCTCAACACCTTCCACTGCATTACTCATTTCTTAAAGCCAAACAATGGGAAGGTTCATATGCCACTTGGAAATGTCCTTACTCAATGGCTTAGTTCCGTAGGCATTGATGTAAGCATAGGGGTCATTAAAATCATGAATAAGAAATATGACCAGATGAACGGTCGGAGCTTCTCCTTGGCCGGCTTGAAGGCCCACGAGGGGCCCATTATCTGGGATCCTGTACGACGGCCAGAAGGTGGCGCTCCAGCACCAGAGGGAGCCGCTGCTTCAGAAGATGCTGAGGGTGCTGCTACTGCGAGAGCCGATGCGGAGGGGACTACTGCAGGCGATGCCATTCTTCCAAAATCATCCTTCGTAGCCCGCTTCGATGTTTTTGCGGAGCGGGTAGATACGCACCTTGAGGAGCTTTGCTTGGGGCAACAGGAGCTTCGCCGGGAGCATCAGGAGCTCCTCTCCCTCGTGAGAGGGATAAATCGTCAGCAGCAGGACATTTTGGCGATTCTCTGCCCTCCTGCACCCGGACACCCACCTCCTCATGATGGTTCAACATCTGCACCGATGGACACTGATGACGACGATCTTTAGCTAGCATGTGTTTTTATTTTCTTTTTGGTCATATGTACGGCACAAACTCAAACTTGTGTAATGACTTTTTGTTTAATGAAATGAAGTTGTGTTTTAGTTCATTTCTATTCGTGCCTACATTACTATAATTTGTTATTTTCAAGTTTAGAAATTGAGCACATAGTACTAAGCATTTTTTTTGAAAAACCTTTATTGTAATCCTAAGTTACGAATATTGAAACGATACAATTCCATTTTTGCTTCATATTTTTATCATTTTGAATATCGTATCAATCCGTTAATCTGATGAGCATGTTTTTAGTCTAATATTTTTCATATGTTATATTAGTCAAATATAATGTGTATGCCGAGTTTCATGATTTTTGGACATCCACGGAATTTTCTACGCATTTTTAAACCTTGACTGAAAAATTCTGATTTCAGAATTGTCTGATATCAGTCGACTGCCATTATTGGCAGTCGACTGCCAAAGCCGGCAGTTGACTGATGACAGTTTCAGTCGAACCGGTGACACTGTTTTGGAATCGAAAACGGTTTTTCATCGGTTAAAAGATCTAATTTTGGACATTATATCTCCATACTATGATTCCCACAGTATATACTTGATAACTTGTATGGAAAGAAGGGATTTCTTTATGCACTGGTTTAGGGGGAGCTACATCTTCTATAATTGTTGGTGCAAAGCTAGGACATATTTGCCTATTCTATTGTTTATGCTTTTCTTCACATGTTATTTCCACATCATGAATCATGTCTTGGATTAAGGGGGAGCTTCATATCAATTTTATACCTTAATTCAAGATGTGTCAATTATAATTCTTTCCTGAACTTATTGGATGAACTCTTCTCTTTTTATTGTATGTCAAAGGGGGAGAAGGGATATTTAAGTTAGAATTCATATTGGAAATATGTTTATGTGCTTGTGTTAAAGACCTAACTTAAATGATTGCCAAATATCAAAAAGGTAAAGATTGTTGGTGCAACAATGCCCCAAGCATTTATATATTTTGATGTTTGGATAATCATCTAAGTTAGGCAATGCTTTGTGATCTAATTGTGAACATGTTTAAGTGACAGAAAAATCCAAGTATGAAGACTTGGTAAAAGACAAGTCCAAGTGTGATCTTGGCAAAGAGAAGTCAAAGGAAAGGTCTTGGCGGCGTAAGTCCAAGCATGTAGTCTTGGCGGCGTAAAGTCCAAGCAGTCCTTGGCAAAGAAAGACCAAAGGTAAGTCTTGGCGGCATAAGTCCAAGCATGTAGTCTTGGCAGCGTAAAGTCCAAGCGTACTTTGGCAAAGAAGAAACCCAAAGCATGATGAAACCGAAGGAAGCTTTTGAAGGCAAGCGCATGGATGGAGTTGTGGACTCAGAGAAATCCTGGAGGCGCAAGGCTGATGGAGAAGCTAGAAGGTTAAGTCTAGGCTTAGGGTATGTTTTCAAGTATGAATTAGTCATAATTTGTGTGATGACCGAACATGGTGTCACGAATCGCCTTTAAAATGCAAGATTAGAGGTTGAGAACTATCGGCAATGATCGGGAGTTATCCTAAACTATTGAGAGTCAACTCGCATCAGACTGATCGCGATACAAGCCGGCAAATGACTTTCCATTATTGGCAATCGACTTCCACGGTCGAGAAGTATCTATAGCCGATCGCCACGGCGATTATGGCAGATTACCGAATCGCCATCGCTGGCCGATCGATAATCTCCCGTTGGTGATGACGATGGCAAATCCCGCGAATCCGGCTGTTCAGAAGCCGTTAGAATCGACGACGGTCGACTGATGTAAGTCATCAGTCGACTGATAGACCTCCAATGGGAAAAATAGGTTCTTTCCTATAAAAAAAAAGGCCAAGGGGAGCAAGAAGAGCCTAATGCTTATATTCTGATCATTCTCATAAGCTCCCACAAGTTTTTCAAGCTTTCTAAGTGTGTTAATTCCTTTCCTCCTCTCAAATCTTCATTGTCATCTTTTGTAAGAAGAGGAGGTTTTGTAAAAGAGAAATCTTATTAGTGAAGATTGATTTGGGTTGATCCACCTTAAGGATCGCCGTGAAGTAGGAGCGTTATCTCCGAACCACGTAAAAGCTTCCGCGTTAGCATTGCATTTTCGTTTCTACTATTATTGTATTTGTTGTGTTTCCACTAATCATTTGTAGAAAACGAAAAGAGGATATCCCCCCCCCCTCTAGCCATTCAAGGATCCTACATTTATTGCCTTAACACTAAAGGTATTAAGCATATAGGGTGCAAGTGGGTTTCCAAGAAGAAGACCGACATAGATGGTAATGTGATTGCCTTTAAGGCTAGATTAGTGGCGAAAGGCTATCGTCAAAAGCAAGGTGTTGATTATGACGAGACCTATTCACCAGTAGCTATGCATAAATCCCTTCAGATGCTCCTGGCCATAGCCGCTCATTTTGACTATGAGATATGATAGATGGATGTGAAAACGGCTTTCCTTAATGGAAACCTCCTCGAGGATGTGTATATGATATAGCCTGAGGGTTTCACATCGTTTGATGAAACCAAGATATGCAAACATCGATGATCCATTTTTGGACTGAAGCAAGCATCCAGGAGATGGAATATTCATTTTAATGAGACAATCAAAAGGTTTGATATCTCGCAAAATCTAGACGAACCCTGTGTGTACAAGAAGGTTAGTGGGAGTGTAGTCGTGTTTCTAGTGTTGTATGTCAATGACGTATTACTTATAGAAAATGATATATTTGTCTTACAGTCAATCAAAATTTGGTTATCCAAAATATTCTCCATGAAAGACCTGGGAGAAGCGACCTACATCCTCGGGATCTATAGAGATAGATTAAAATGGTTGCTTGGTCTTTCGCAGTCTACATATATAGACCAAGTGCTAAAGAGGTTTAGCATGTCAGAATCCAAGAAAGCTTTCCTTCCCATCAGGCATGGTATACACCTTTCGAAGTCTATGTGTCCGCGCACAGAAGACGAGAGGATTTGCATGAGTCAGATTCCTTATGCATCTGTAATAGGATCTGTTATGTATGCTATGTTATGTACGAGGCTCGATGTATTGCATGCTCTGAGTGTCACAAGAAGATACCAGTCTGATCCAGGAATGGATCATTAGGCAACTGTTAAGACGATCCTTAAGTACTTAAGAAGAACTAAGGATGTGTTCCTAATATATGGAGAAGGTGATATGGTAATACATGGGTATACGGATGCCAGCTTCCAAACAGACAAGGATGATTTCAGGTCTCAGTCTGGGTACGTGTTCACCTTGAATGGAGGCACAATAAGTTAGAAAAGTTCCAAACAAGACACTATAGCGGATTCTGCCACTGAGGCAGAATATATTGCAGCTTCAAAAGCAGCAACATAGGCGGTTTGGATCAAGAATTTTGTCTCTGAACTTGATGTCGTCTCACCAACAATCCAAACATATGCTTCGCCACTATCATTTGATCAGAGAGATCATAAGTAGGAAGGAAATACAAATCGAGAAGATTTCCACTGAAAGGAACTTAGCAGATCCTTTAACTAAGGCCTTACCTCAAAGTAAGTTTGAGGGTCAAGTTAGAGCTTATGGTATTGGATACCATGGCGATTGACATTAGGCCAAGTGGGAGTTTTTAGTGATATATGAGAGATTTCCTAAGGCAATAACCTTATGGTTGTACCATTTATTTGATAAATGAAGATTCAGTATTTGAGTTTGCATATTTTCAAGTATTTGATTGGATCTTAAACTCATTTACTGAATGTCCGCAATACGATTCACAACATGAGAGAATTTGTGATTGGATCACAACTAGTGAGTATCTCTCCATGTGTAATTGTGATGTATTGTAATAATCCCTAGTTGATGAATTGATGGATTCCGTCGCCATCAATTCTATTGAGACTAGCACGAGTTATACTCTTTGGTTTATCCAAACAGCTATTCCTCACTGGCTGGAGACATCAAGATATTCGGAGTTCATCCTGGATGCTAGTTATGGTAACTAGTTCATTGGTGTGACTAGCTATAAGACTTCATATGGTTCTCTGCATATATGGATATGTCAATGAAATTCTTACTGTAGCTTAAGTGTGATGTTCCTTCGACTTACAGTATTCAAGTCATCTTGGTCATGAAGACTTATGCTTTGACATCTTAAGCAAGCATCTCCGAGAAGATGTGGACCCAAGATGATTGAGTATAAGTCGTAGTGGTAGAAGGTGTTTGAATAGCCTTCAGAGGATTCACCACTCCTTCCATGAAGATGTATATCCTATGGCCTCTCATCGGATTGTTACTAAAGTCTTTGGCCAAAGCATTACATGTTTAGAGTATGGTACTCTTGGATACATGTACAGTAACTAGAATCCATAGGATGAGGAAATAATACTTGGGCTAGGTGTGACGTAGTCAACCTAGTGGGGACTGCCACTATAGACCATGTCCTGAACCAAGTGGGTATAAGATGAGTGAAGGGAACGGGACACATTTTACTGTAACTGCTGAAGGGTTTCAAAAGCGTTCTGGGAACAACCGTTGATTTTCTGGTTAATTGGGAATCATGATGTACTACTAGGTGCCACTCTTGATCGTTCTATAATTAATGGTTAATTATAGACGACCAACATAAACCGGGAACCTATTTGGTCATACGCACTACTAGTTTTATCTGAAGGATTTAAAACGAGCTTGAAAATAGGATTCTCAGATCGAGAGAGACTTGGTTTGGTTGGACCAAACAAAGAGCGAGCATGAAATTGTTTCAGTCGCAACGAAAGTGTGGATGGGTCAAGTCTTATGAAGACATGATGGATGAACCAAATTGGGTTGGTTCTAATCCTATGGTGGAAAATAAACCAAAGGGGTTTGGTTTGTTTTAAACAAATGAACCGAAATTTGTTTGATTCATTTTAACATAAAATAGACCAACGCGGTTTGGTTTATTTTAACTTAAGTTAATGGAGTGGGTTAATGGGTTTTGGTTGTGAGCCAATAACCCTTTAAGAAAAGGTTTCTTGAGAAAAGGTTTTAGAGAAGAGGTCTTGAGAAAAAGTCTCTTAATGGATAAGAGATACGTTCTCTATAAATAGCGGGGTTGAGAGATATCCCGGAAGAATCGGTTCAAGGTTTTGGAAACCCAAGCCATTTTTCCCTATTCTCCTCCATGCTCTAGCCGCCCAAGCCAAAGAGCCGCCCATGTTGGTTGCCGCCCAACCTTGCATCTGTCGCCTCCTTGCTGCCAGCCAACCACCAATCGCCAGCAGTCCTCGGGCCACCCTCAGCCATTGGCCAACCACCCTTGTCTACCGGCGACCAAGGAGCAACCGACCAAGCTTTGGCTGACCATCCCTTCCTCCACAATAAGCTGTCCTGTTTTGGACAGCTTGTTCTCCTCTTCGTGGAGAGGTCATTTGGTCGACGTTTTACGCTCCGACAGTGACCTACTTTCCTGAAATTGGATCCCCGACAATCCCCTTTGGTGGAGGACCAAGGTTTTGTCAATTGGTTGACGAAAACCGCTTCCGAGAAGCGAGTTCGTGGAACTTGATTTTTTGATCCGAATTTGATTCGGATTGTGATTGCCTCTCGGATCACAATGACTTCAACGCGAAGTTGGTACCTCTCGTGAAGTCGGGGCTCATAGCTTGGTGAAGTTATCCCGACGACACTCGTTGTAGATACAGATAGAGGCGAAACTTATGAGAGTCGTGATGCACACGAACGCGACCTCAAATCTCACCACGAATACCGTCGAGGACTCAAAGCGTGTGCTTGCGCTCAACGCTCGCAAGTGTACGAATGTCGTCAAGTAATAAAAAGATTATCGATCCCACAGGGACTGAGATTCGAGTACCGATTTGTTCAGTGGTTATTATTGTTCGGAAGTCAATCTAAAGGTTGCGATTGTGAGGGTTGTCAGTGGACTAAACTCTAGTACGATGTCACACGGAGGAAGAAAGGATCTTGCCGCGAGATCTTTTAAAGGGATTCTAGGACTTCGGTTTTGCTTGTATGTCACAAAACATGTTATCAACTGGGTGTTGTCTAAACGTCAAACTATGGTCTTGTGGAAGGGACATCATACACTCTTCTGATGAGCCACTGCATCTATCGGGATCTATCTTTGCCTTACAAGGATGGGATAGGCGGTACGAGGATGCCGAATCAATTCCTGCGATGAACCATTTCCAGCTCTATCGCATCCTTCTACCCATGGTTACAGGATATCAGGCTAACCCCTAGGTTCCTTGTATAAATCCTCTAAATCTTAGATACGAGGGCTATCACCCCTCATATCACCTAAGCTCAATAGGTAGAAAACCAAACACACATAGATATCGGAATAAACAAATCCCAATTGCAAATTCAAACTCAATAATATAATTCAATTTGAAGCAACATGTCATACGCACACAAGCTACTCCCTAATCTTAGAATCGAAGAAACTACTCCATAGATAGGAGAGGAAAATCCCAAGGCATGTTCATGTTCGAATCAATAGTAAATAAAGTACGAGAACAGGAGTTTACAATGCCAATGTGGCCTTCTCTCTGAATTGAAGTGCAGAACTTGGATCTCCGATGACTTTATTCATCCCCGTTGCGAGTTCCCGAAGCTTTTTAGGGCTTCAGTGTGCTATCCCAGCCATCTTGCCTCCCCCCTAGGGTTTGGGCGGAGCTCTCCTTATATAGACATCACACCAGATCGCTGCAAAATCTATAAAAAAAAACCCTAGTCGTATCATTCTGCTGGGCCACCACACGGTCGTGTGTTTCCACATGGCCAGGCCATGTGTGACCCTGGGGTGGCCGATTTCACCCCTTGGACATGGCCGTGTGTAGCCACACGCCCTAGCCGTGTCCCCTTCTGCGTCTAGCTACAAAATGCCCTTCTTTTGCTCCTAAAGTGTGCCTTTTCCCACGAAATGTTATTCTGCACGCAAAAGTACAAAGAGCAGACCTCTAAATCAGAAAATAGAAAATTCATGCAAAACAAAGTGAAATATGCATGAAACTAACATAAAATGTAATGAGATGTGAGCGAAAACTACTCCTAAAACCCTATATGTTTTGCTCTCATCAATTCCCCCAAACTTAAATCATTGCTTGTCCTCAAGCAAACCTTAGTGCCATAAAATTTTAAAAGGATATTGTTCCATACTTAGCATGTTAACTAAATTTATCAAGTGGTATTTGCAATCAAAGCAAAACCATTATATTATAGAAAGTCACTAAATTAGCTCCTCGTGCTCGTGCTGAGTGGATCATTCTTAGGAGATACTCATTTCATGGTGAGTTAAGGCATCATCCTATAGCTTTCCTAAAGTCTCCGACTATTAGGCACTTACCTGCCCAAAGTGAGGGTCATTCCCTAGATCTAGCACAAAGTTTCAAAGGCGTGCTCGGTATTGAGAGAAATTAGTAGATGTTTCCCTAGTAACCTAACTCGGCCTCAAAGGGGCACCTAGCCATTTCCACCCACGACAACTGTTTTTTTATCCCTCATAATCTTTTTTTTTCATTTCTTTTTTTCTCTCTCTCTTATTTCTCTTTTCTTTTCCTTTCTCTCTTTTATTTTTTGACTTACTAGGATTTTGATTTTTCCAAATGGGCTTACACAATCCGAGCATTTCCAGTAACCTATGGATTTTAAAGTACTAGACAACTGAGATGAATCATAACTAGGTATGTACTAGACTCACCCTTTCAGAATGTTCGACATGTGTAAGTGTAAAAATAGAAACTAACCAGTGTAAGTCTAGAATATCCATTCAAAGACAATAAAATAAAATACCACGAGGTAAATGAAGTTATACTACTCATGGAAATAACTCATGAAGAGAACTCTAAAAATACTACTGAGGCAGCTTTACAGATAACAAAAACTAAGTGCTGAAAGAAACTCAACAACCTATGCATGAACAAATGAATGTTAACAATAATGCAACTATCAGGAAAGAATCTTCTACTAGAAACAAAATAAAATTTGGGGTCCATCCCAGACTTAATTGAAGGTATATCTCTAGTATGGTGGACGAGGTGGAAAGTCCGAAAGCCTCAACATCTCGAGATCCTGGGAGAACCTACTACTGAGCCACTAATGCCACATGTACATGTGGTCGATCTGAGAGTTGGTGGATGCAACGACTGCATAGTGATCCTCCTCCCTAGCCCACTGTGCCTACTAGGCATGCATGTGCTACCGCATCTCCTGGCGGTAGGTGGCCTCATCCTGGAGACGGGCATCCTCCTCCTGGAAGTAGATGCGGGCCTCGTCGTAGAACTCCTCAGCCCGCTGGAAGTGCTCCCGGAAGCCCTGAAACTCCGCCTGCGTGTAGGCGCTCTGCTCCTACCATCACTACCTCTATGTCTGCTGCTCGGCGTATATATCATTGAGGCGCGATCGGAACTCCGAGAAATCATAAGTTGGTGTACCTGCATCCTGCTCAAAAGTAGAAAAAGTGATGGTGTAGGTGTAGGCTCATGTCGACATGGACTAGGTGGGCTCCTATGCATGCGTGGACTGGAGGGAGAGTGATGTAAAGGGGGAGAGATGGGTGTTGCTGTGGATGGTCCCTCATATGGCGGGGACTCCACTATCAGGTCTAAGTGCCAGTTGGCGAGCATGGTGATGGTGGTTCGATCAGGGTCGGAGAACCTGAGGGTCGTTAGGTTTTTCCTTACAAAGCATAAGAAGTGTCCCTCTCTTACAATCATCTTCATCGTCATACACACTCCTAGATCGATCCTAGGGCTCCCCTCTATACTCTCTAATGTGGTGTAATCGTACCCCATCCGATAGCAAATGTGGGTAAGTAGGCCCCCCACATTAATCTCTCCTCTCGTTTCTTTGCCCATCTTCACTAAGTGTCTAATGAAATGGGACCCTACATCGATGCTACTCCTTTCTTGTAGCATGTTACAGAGGCAACGTCGATTGCTAGATCTCACTACACTGTCACTCTCCCCATGACCAAATATAGTACTTGCCATGATTCGGTGGAGGTATCGAAAAATGGAATTTTGGAGGCATGATGCTTTGGCCCTTGAAGGGTTGTAAGCGTGCTCTCCCATCAATTCATTCCAAAAGATTCGAGAGTTGAACCCAATAGGGGTTCTTTTCTCTCCCCCACTTGGCAAGCCAAAACATGAGTTCCATTGGTGTAATGTCCATTAATGCTCAATGTTAAATATCCTAAAAGTAATCCTACCTTCTTTGCTCTCTCTACCCGTTAAAATTTTCACTTCTAATGAACTCAAAAATTCTAAAACTATCCTAGTGTAGGTTAGGTATCTTATCCCCATTATCTCTCCCCACCCCATTTTTGCAAATAGGGCTTGAATGTCACCCAACAACCATAGGGATTCTAGTAAGTTTTCATCAAGATACCTAGTTGCAGTGAGTTTGCGAGTAGAAAGCATATTATATCTATCCCTATGTTCATTGTTGTGAGAAAGAAGGGTTGGAAGAGTGTTACCTTCCTTCGGAGCTTGAGAGGCGTCGATTCTCCTTGCTCGCTGCTCCGAAACACCGGATCGAGATACCACTTGCTTGGTCCTCCTCATCCTTGCTTCTTTTGGCTTCTTTGAAGGTTGAAAAAGCTTATAGGTGGTGGGATGAAGGATCCACACAGCTAGGGCAAGAAAAATCAAAACACACGGAGCAAATGGGGTGAAAATGCATGGCGTGCCCTTTTTAACCTCGCGCAACACAGCCGTGTGAAAACACACGGCTAGGCCATGTGTGCCTCGGGTTTGTTGGGAATGGCCATGGGAAAACACACGGCCAGGCTATGGGAAAACACACGGCTAGGTCTTGTGTCCCATTTTTCACTCCTTTTATGCACAATGGTCCAAATTTTCTCACATGCTTCACCGTGTAAGCTAAAAATTGATTTATTTTTACCTAGCAAAGTTCTTTTCTGATCCTAATGCAAAATGAAATGGAAATCAAAGTTCAAATTAACCTAAATGCATGCAATACAATCAAAGGAAAACCTAAAAACTAAACTTGGGGTTCCTCCCAAGAAGCGCTTTGTTTAAGGTCGGTTAGCTCAACCAAACTCCATTATCAACTTGGCTCCGGAGGTTCAGTGAACCTCCATTCATCCGTCTCGAAATTGACATCTGGAGGGCTCGATTTCATTCTGCTGAAAGTGAAGTCATCTAGGTAAGGAGCTTTATACTTTGATAGGCTGAAGAGGATGATCTCCCCATCTACCTCAAAGGAGATCTGGTGTGCCTTAACATCTATGCATGCCCCCGCAGTCGCCAGAAAAGGCCTTCCCAAGATGATAGGATTCTGGGGATTTGGTCCTGTGTCGAGTATAATGAAATTAGTTTGTACCATGAAGTTCTCGATGGCCACAGGTACATGTGCTAGCAAGCCGACGGGTTCCTTGATTAAGTCATCCCCCATACGAATACCAAGATTCGCTGGTTGGAGCCCATTCAGTCTAATCTCCAGGCAGAATGCGTAGGGCATCACACTAACTGATGACCCCAAGTCGCATAGTGCTTCATCGAGGCTTTCCCCATAAATCGAGTAGGGGATAACAAATTCACTAGGGTCCTCAAGCTAGAGTGGAATTTTATCTTCATTTTCAGCTTGGTTAGGTAGGGTGGTAATCATGGCAGCATACCCCTTGGTAAAAATGTTTCTTGGTGCTATTCTCTCACTTCCCACTCCTTCTTCTTTAGCCTAACTTGGCTCGGGTAGTGATGGAGAACTATATATGGATTTCGACATGGTTTAGGCTATCTAGGTCACTTGTGTTTCCAACATCCTTGTGTGACTTGCAATACAGTCAACAGTGGCCTTTAAGTCTCTGAGTGACTCCTCTGGTTTTTTATGTTGGCAACAAAACTCTTCATTGGCCTTTTTTTGGGTAGCAATGAAGTCTTCCATCATCAATTCTAACCTAGACTTCTGTTGTTGTTGCCCATTGCCCTACTGCTGACCATACCCTCCTGATGGTTAGAAGTTCTCCGAGTTATTCTTATAGAAGAAATTCAGATGATTCCTCCATCCGGGATTGTAGGTATTGGAGCATGGGTTGTTGGGTCTTTGATTATAGTCCCCAACCACATCACAGTGCTCGATATGCTCTTCTAAGCTGCTCTGCCCTCCACAATAGTCCTCTCGATACGCTACTGCTCCTTCTCCAAAGTCAATGGATGCACATGCAGATGTAGGATTTAAAGAGTCAAACCGTCTACTAAGTGTGTCCATCCTTACTACTAGATGGTCCACGGAGTTCACAGTATATCGTCCTGCTACAGGAGCTGGTTCGGATCCATTGGGTAGCCAAGATCCAACTCCTCCTCATGGTCCCTATTGTAGCCTATTATAAATTACTCATGAAGTCTAGACCTAAGAATGATTGTTGGTTGGCGTTGGAGAGGCTTGGGCAACAAGGGAGAAAGGGTGTGCTAGGGTTTTACATCACTTTGGCTGGCGGCAACAAGGGCTAAGGTTTCTCCTCCTTCCTCCTTGGCCGGCACCTCCTTTCCCTTTCCTATAGCCGGCGGCACCTCTTCTCCCTTTCCAAGGGTCGGTGCCACCTTCTCCCTCTCCTAGGCCCGGCGGAAACACAAGGAGGAAGGCTCTCTTGCTCAATCTCCTCTCTTATCCTAGGGTCGGCGGACACCACCTCTTGGAGTCTTGGTAGTCTGCACAAGCAAGGAGAAGATGAGGTTTTGTGTTTAGCAGGAGATAGGAAAAGAAGGGAGGGTTTTCTTCCCTTTTTCGGAGTGAGCAAAGAAGGGAAGATACGTGGTCTAGGAGGCTTCAATAGAAGATCAAGAGGTAAAACAAGTGGTATAATCTTGTTTAATTTTGATTCTTGTTCTTTTCTATTTTGTATGTTATTGATTGACATGGACCTCGATGATAAACACAAAAATCGACGATCTGTTCATCATCTATTCCGTGGCTAATCGAGGAAAAGGGTTAGGTTGCTTGAACAACAAGTTAGTTCAAGAGACCACTCAAATCGAATACCACGATGATGAATCAGTTTCTTGGGTAATCCATCTCCATACGGATTAGTTTTAATTAATGAAATTTTAATCCGGGGATGTGAGAGAGGATCGCCATGCACAAGCGATCAACGAGAAAAGCGACTTTCCCTTCAACGTGGTCCGGGCCGAGAGAGGTGTTGCTTTACTTGCAGGACAAAGAAGAAAGGAGAAGAACAAGCCACCTCCCGAGCAAGAAGATGGATTTGAACCCGAGGACGAATCCGAATCTGAAGAGGAGGCTGCAACAGTCAATGTGGTGTGAATAATAGTTCGAAAAGAAAGAGAGAAATTGAGGAACGAGAAGAAGGGGCAATTCGAATCAAAAAGGAGGCCAAAACAAAAGGGAGAAAAGAAGGCTCTTCATGCAACTTGGGAGAATGAAGAAGAAGAAGGCGTCGGCAGAGCATATATGGCAAGACCAGAAGAGTCCGGGTCAGAGTCCGAAGCCGAGTACGAGTCCAACTCCGACTCCAACTCTGATCTCGAAGTTGACTTCTAGAAAAGACTCAAAGCCGGGACAAAAGAGAAAGTCAAGGTTGGCCGTTCTCTAATTAGTACGCTTTATCATACAATTAAAATGCTAACTAGAAAATTAGCTACGTCCGAGTATAGGGTCGAGTCCTTGCTTGAGGTTGAAACCCTGAAGCAAGAGGCCACTCTGACCTCTTCGACTAGTCGAGTTCGAGAGGAGGACTCAACTCGAGTTGAGAAACTCGAAGAAGAGAACTCCCTCTTGAAAGGACAAGTCCAAGAGCTTGAGGCTCGGTTGGACAAGTTCTCAATGGGGTCCAAGAATCTTAACTGACTTCTTGGAACTTAGAGAGTTGTGTACAATAGAGTCGGACTCAGGTTTAGTCTAAAGACTACGAATAGATCATATATGTCTATCATAAATCGTAGTCATCAACGAGTCCAAGCTTGGGTCCCTAAAACTCTATTAAACTCACATATAATGACCAATAAGTATTGGATTCCCCAGGATCATGTTCATTATTTGAATAGACCATATTGGTTCAATGGTCCAGGGGGAGCTAATACCAAAATAGTATACCCGATAACTTAGCATGATCAAACTTTTATTTTACTTTTTAGAATAGTTAGATAGGAACTATAACTCATCAACACTTGACAACATAGTACTAGGACGTGGTGAGATGATAGTACGGTAGAAAGCGAAGTCTTGTGTGTCTGAGTTAGATAAGGCGTATCTAGCTCGGTGCACTCGACTAAGTGGAACTAGCTGAAGCTACCTCACTGTATCCATAACTAGTTAGACTAGGAAGTGATCTCAGGTGACAAAAGTTATCATTTTCCTGAACTTGGCTTTGTCTAAGGAAGTGGTCGTTGTTCCGATCAAAGAAGACCCCTGTGCCTCGCCACGACCTGGAAGTCAATTTCTCGAAAAGGTTACTTGATGAGCTTAGGGTTAAATCCAAATCTAACCCAAGGTTGACTAACTTTAATTAAGTTAAAACATCTCACATAACATATAAGGTGAACAAATCTGAGACACATAGATGGGTGAGATGATTAAGGAATAATTATAAACTTTTTCAAAAAGATGTCTATTTTTTGACTATTGCGCTTAAACGAATAATTATATAAAACTCTCTAGGTCAAAGTTTAGCACCCTCTAACTCTCTTATACCTCATATACTTAACTAAGGGGGAGAGCAAACTAACACTAAGGGTTATAAATCTTTAAAGTTATTCTTGAAAATTAGCTTATAAGTATTTTGAATATCAAAGCTAAGTTTCAAAAAACTTATTGTTGGTGCAGAGGGATATACCTCGAATCAATTTACGTAACCAATTCGAGACACATGCTTGGACTCATACTCATTTTTTTATGCATGCTATAATATTATGCATTTTAAAACCCCTTATTTTTTTTATAAACCCCTGATCTTATTTTTGATTCATGGCAAAAGGAGGAGACGAGCGTAAGTTATGGGGGAGTGCCACAACATTTAAATTTAAAAAATGTTTGTATTTCTTTCAAAACTCACCTAGGTTAAGGGGGGGAGTTCTTTTAAGTGAGCTTATCGTTACTTTACTTATTTTCACACTTTATATTTTCCCTTAACTTTGTGTTGCTTTGCCATAGATCAAAAGGGGGGAGATTGTTGGTGCAGGGGCACCAGATAATTGAACCTATATTTTGATTATGGAAAAGACACAAAGTTAAGTTTACATCATTATCTCACGAGCTGAATCAAGTGTGCAGAAATGCTAAGCTAAGCCGAAGGTCAGCGACACCCGGAGGGAACCTTGGTGGTTGGGCGACACCTGGAGGACTTCGGAGGGATCCAAAGAAATCAGATGGAGATCGAAAGTGAAGCTTCAAAGGTAAAAGGTTGAGGTAAGATCATGTGAGTGAGCGTAAGTAAGGTCATGTCCTCCATATGGGGGCATCCTTCAGTGACGATCCGACTAAGACATCCCATGGAAGGTCTATGTCGAGATCGGACGGTCGGTGACCGTCGAAAGCACTTATTTTAGTTTCATTTTGAGCTAACTTTTCAATGTAGTCGAAAACCCTAGCCAACAGTCGACTGATGAGTTCATTAGTCGACTGATGAGGGTGAGAAGTCGACTAATGTTTAAATTCTAGCCTCGAGGAGAGTCAAAGCTTATCACCATTTCTCAAGGGCTAGGTGGCATCTTCTCATGAAACCTCATCTCAACGATTAGGTTTCTCAAGGCTATAAAAGAAGGAGTTCCCCACACCATTTTCATCATTCTAAGTGCTTCCAAGTTCTCCTGCAATGCCGCGACTCTCCGACAATCCTACAACAACAAATCGCTGCCGAAACGTCGATGACCCAAGCTTCTCCTTCAAATTCTTTAGTCGTCGGTAACATTTAAAGTTGTTATTTCATTGTAATCAGTTTCAATTTGTATTTTGGATATTTTAATCGTAACGAGGAGAAGGGGAGTGTCCCTCTACCTCAATCCATTTTTGTGTTTTTGTACTCGCTTACTCCTATCTCGGACGAGGAGGAGTATTTTAGTGATTTGCCCTCCGTACGTGGTCTAGGACCACTAGGTCCTTGGATTAGCAACTGGAAGGTTGTGAACCAAGTAAAAAATAGTTTTGTCTTATTTATTTTCCGCTGCATACTCGTGTCTTTAATCTAACGAAAGAGAAAATTATTTTGTGCTATTCACCCCCCCCTCTAGCGCTTATTTCGATCCAACATTCTCTTGGAGTGCCACATGGTTCGAGACTTCCCACATGCCCTGTCGTGTGCTCCTCCGCCCATTGGACACGACCGTGTGAATTTCACACGGTCACCCGTGCTTGCTTTTGGGGTTCGAAAAAATCTCTCTTCTACCTAGAGAAAATTTTATATGCAACTAAACACTCATAACGACAATAATGGACCAAATTTAAAGCCTAAACCAACAATAAACCAATAAAGTTAAACTTGGGTTGCCTCCCAAGAAGCGCTTGTTTAAAGTCTTTAGCTCGACCATACTCCTATGTTTCAGCTTGGCTCCGATGGCCCAAGGAGATTTTTCTTCCTCCCTTTCTTGATGCATTTGAATCTTGCTCATGGGGGAGCAAGATATTTGCTTACTTTATGCCTCTTGCCTTGTGTTCCTCCATCACCATATCTCTTAAATCTTGCTTGTGGAGGGGCGAGATACTTATTAGCTGTCTTCCTTGGCTCGAGATTGAACATGTTTATCTTCAAAGAATCATTAAGAGTTTGATTATGATATTCCATTTCATCCATATGCTGTAAATAATGTAACTCACCATAAATATCCTCACTAAAAGATTGATTAGTAGATGGTATTATGTCAAATGAAATTTTATCATTTCCAATCACTAAAAGGGCTTCGTTATTGGTAACTAAAGTTTCGGTGAGGGTTAAGGCAGACTTTTATGGGTCCTTGAGGTTAGGAGGTATTTCAATTGAAGCAATGCACTCCTCGATTAAAGTATCAACTATATAATCCTCAATTTCTCCTTCTAGTGGTGATTGAATGGATTGTCCTTCTTCACTTCCTACGTCATCTACGCCTTCCTCATCCATTCATTCGAAGAGAGTCTCCGCCATATTCGGTGTAATCTAGTAATCAAAGCCACCTTTTAGTCGTTTGGATTCTTCTTCTACTAGCTTTTGTTGCATAAACTTCGTGAATTGTTGAATATACTCCTCACATTGTCTAGTAAAATTTTCTAGCAAGACTTCTAAGTCAGACTTTGGTGCTGGATAAAATTCGCATGGTGATTCATAGCTCTCGTTCTCACTTGGGAAACAATATTGAGGGTTTAACTAGCCAGGGTCATAATTATATGAATAGGAATCATCTTGTGGCCACTGGTTGTAATCGTAGGTGACATCTTCTTGTTCAAATTGTGAATGTCCAAATATATCCGGGCAATTGTTAATGGTATACCATTGTTCCCCACAATGCTCACAATAAATGTTACTAAACCCCACAGAATTAAATTGATCATAATCATGAGTTAAACCATGCATCATTATATACAGGAAAATATAGATAAGGAAAGGAACAGTAGTGCCTCGACAAGAGACTAAAAAAACAAACAACAAAACGAAGGAAAACAAGTGCTAAGAAAATAACTAAAAAAAACTGCTAGAAAATAACAGAAGCTAGAAGAAAAACTAAAATCTAAATTAGAACTAAATTAAACTGGAAATTAATAGAGACTAGGGAAATAAATTTAAACTAAGTTCGATCCAAAATATCCACTTTCAATCTGATATCGAATCTACAGTCCCTGGAAACCACACTAAAAACTTGATGCATGTGAGCCCGTCCCCAAATCTCTGGCCGAGATCACCAAGGATTTGAAGTGCGCACTCGTGCTCAACGCCCGCAAGTGCACGGTTTTCAACAAGTAATAATTTATGTATCGATCCCACAGAGATCGTGATTCAAGTACCATTTTTCTAGTGAATTCTATTTGTTCATAGTAAATCTCTTATGAGTCAGGTGTGTGAGGTCGACGATAGTCCTTGGTCAATTACGGTGTCACTTGGAGAAAGCAAAGGTGGGCTCAAAGTTCCTTAAAGGATTATAGGGGTTCAATTTCACTTGTGAATTGTTGAATATATTTTATCAATTTAGTGGTCCTAGGATCTCCAGTTGTGGTCTTGCGGGAGGATCATCATGTGTTATCCCGATGAACTTTTGCTTCTATCGGGAATTACCTATTCCAAACCAAGTTTTCCTTTTGAAACGTCAGAGCTCAGGGGGTTGATATATTTGGGAGCCCCCTGTCACTAGGGTCCCTCAACCCTTCTAGAGTTGATGTCTCCTACTTTAGACCTTCTTCTAAAATAGGTTCTTGGTGCACAAGGATGTCCTACTAATTCTTATGAAGAGATGAATCATATTTCATATCATACTCTTTCATATTCTACTTTCTATGGTTATGGGAGGGAGGATGACCATGAGGTTCCTCCTTGGTTCTCCTAGATTTCGATGCAAGAGCTCTCCGCCCTTGTATCGTCTATGTGCACTTGAGATAGAAGCAAGACACAACTTTCACGGATCTCAACAGCATAAATTTTAAATGTATTCAATAGTAACGAATAAACATTTAAACTAGCATATCCAACATACACAAGCTACTCTCTAATCCTAGAATCGAAGTATCCACTCTATGAATAAAGGAGAATAAACACAAGACATCTTAATGTAAATCATTATAATGCAAATAGAGTCAAGAATAATGACAGTACTCTCTATTCAATCCGTTATTGTGTCTTGTGTTGGTGTAGTAGGCACCTGAATCGAACCTGAGTTTTGATTATAGCAAATACACAAAGTTAAGTTCACTTTGTTATCTCACGAGCTGAATCAAGTGTGCAGAATTGCTAAGCTAAAGCTGAAGGTCGGTGACACCCGGAGGTTAGCCATGGTGGTCAGGCAACACCGGGAGGACTTCAGAGGGAGCCGAAAAACTCAGGTGAAGACCGAAAGAGAAGCTTCAAAGATAAAGGTTGAGATAAGCTCATGTGAGTGAGTGTAAGTAAGGTCGTATCCTCCGTACATGGACACCCTTAGGCGACGATCCGACCAAGACTTCCCATGGAAGGTGTAAGTCAAGATCGGATGGTAAACGACCATCGAACTTACTTATATTAACTACATTTTCGAGCTAACTCTTCATTGTAGCTAGAAACCCTGCCATCAGTCGACTGATGACTTGTATCAGTCGAGTGATGCCTCCAATAGTCAACTGATGCCTCCAACAATCGAATGTTGATCAAGGATCAACCTCAACTGAGTCAAAGCTTATCACCATTTCTCAAGAACTAGGTGGCATCACCTCATGAAACCTCATCTCAACGATTAGAGTTTCACAAGGCTATAAAAGTAGGGGTTCTCTAACCCATTTCCATCATTCTAATTGCTCAAAAGTGCTCTTGCTACGCTACTCTTCTACGACGATCTTACAATGACGAAGTGCTACTGCATCTCTGACGACAAGAGCTCAAGTCCTATCATCACTAGTCATTGGTATACATTTATTAAATTGTTATCTTTAAATCTTGTTCACATCTTTCCTTATTGAGCTTTAATCGTAACAAGGAGAGGGGGAGTGTCCCTCTACCTTGATTGTTTTTCGTATTGATTGTACTCTCTTACTCCTACCTCTAACGAGGAGGAGTGTTTTTAGTGCTTTGCCCTCCGTACGCGGTCTAGAACCATTAGGGCCTTGGATTAGTAGCCGAAGGCTGTGAACCAAGTAAAAATAAATTTGTTATATTTATTTTCCGCTGCACTTTACTCTTCTTGCGTACCGAATCGACGAACGAATTCGAAAAGTTTTCCTTGCGCTATTCACCCCCCCCCCCCTCTAGCGCTCAAATCGATCCAACAATTGGTATCAGAGCCGGGGGCACTACGATTTGGTGAAACCACCAATCTAGCAATATTTACAGATTTTTTTTTGTTTGTTTATTTTTGTTTTATGAGTTTTTTATTTTGTTTAAATTCATTCTTCCGCACTACTAATCCAAGATGAAAGTCTTGGTACATTTCAATTGTTTTTGTTTTGTGAGGTACTTGTTTTCCTTTTTTTGTCTAAATGGCCCATCTCGAAGGGTTTAGCACCATCCGACCTCTATTTCACAATGGAGACAACTTCCGTTATTAGAATAGTTAGATGGAGTGCTTCCTTAAGACTCAGATCGAGATGTGGATCGTAATCCAAACTGGATTCATGCTTCCTACTAATGAAGTGGGTGAATCCTTGGATTACGATCAGTGGACTAATGCCATGAAAAGACAAGTGGAAGCCAACACAAAGGCTACCCAAATTCTTCAATGCAGCTTGTCCAAAGAGGAGTTAAACCGCGTCGGCCCCTTCATAAGTGCGAAGGACTTGTGGACTAAACTCGTTGAGTTATACAAAGGAACCAACGATGCAAAGGTTTGTAAACAAGACCTTTTATTCAATAAATCGTATAACTTATAAATGCAGGAACACTAGACGGCGACACAACTACATGCCCATATTCAAGATATCATCAATAGCCTGCACGCCATCGGACAAAAGGTCGAGAATCGAGACCTTATAAGGTATGGTTTAAATGCTTTCCCTAGGACTACCTCGTGGGCATCAATGGTAGATGTCTATAAGGTTTCTAAGGACC
This sequence comes from Wurfbainia villosa, assembly GCA_025175895.1. Classification (NCBI taxonomy): domain Eukaryota; kingdom Viridiplantae; phylum Streptophyta; class Magnoliopsida; order Zingiberales; family Zingiberaceae; genus Wurfbainia; species Wurfbainia villosa. The sequence continues at coordinate 118,591,094 of CM045989.1, read as the reverse complement.
TTTTAAAAATTAGATTAGATGAGTTATTTTCAGAATTTGAACTCCATGAACAGTCTAATTCGGTTCCCGAGAAAGGTATTGCCTTACTTGCATGTTCGAAGAAGAAGGTCGCAAACAAACCACCCCCCAAGCAAGAGGACGAGTATGAGTACGAGTCGGAGGTAGACGCCGAGATGGAAACCGAACTAGTTAATCTTGTTCGGAAGATGATTGAGAGCCGAAGATGACCCGTCAATCAAGGTAAATCTAAGTCTAATTTAAATTTGAGATGTTTTGAATGCAACAGGTTTGGACACATCAAGTCGGAGTGTTCGAAACTAAAGAACAAAGCACCCAAGTCCAAGAAAGCACTTAACGCTACTTGGGAAGAATCGTCGGAAGAGGAAGACGATGATCTCGTCCTTATGGCCATACCGACCGAACCCGATCAAGAGTCCGAACCCCAGGAAGAGTCCGAGTCCGGATCCAACGACAAGTCGCTATTCAAGACAAGCCATGGATACACATCCAGTTCAAAAGAGTTACTTAAGGTAAGTCGATATTTGCTTAGCACTTTATACAATGCAATTAAATTCTTAACTAGAAAGTTAGCTAAGTCCGAGTCCAAGGTCAAGACCTTAGTTGAGGAGGTTAAACTCCTTAAACACAAGGTCTCCCTAACCTCTTCGACTAGTCAAGTTCAATAGGAGGACTCAACTCGAGTTGAAAAACTCGAAGTTGATAACTCACTTTTGAAAAGTCAAGTCGAAGACCTTAGCCATACATTGGAAAGGTTCGCTTTGGGATCCAAGGGACTTGACCTTTTACTTGGATCGCAAAGGGCCGTGTACAACAAGGTCGGGCTTGGGTTTAGCTCAAATACGACTAACAAGTCGTATATGTCAATTGTAAGTCAAAATAGAAAACATGTCCAAGTGATGCACGCGAATGCGACCTCAAATCTTGCGACGTAGACCATCAAGGACTCGAAGTGCCCGCTCGCACTCAACGCCCGCAAGTGTACGACTGTCGTCAAGTAATAAAAGATTATCTATCCCACAGGGACTGAGATTCGAGTATCGATTTGTTTAGTGGGTGAAATTGTTCGGAAGTAAAATCTAAAGGTTTCGATTGCGAGGGTTGTCGGTGAACTAAACTCTAGTACGGTGTCACACAGAGGAAGAAAGGAGCATGTTGAGATCTTTAAAAGGGATTCTAGGACTTCGGTTTTGCTTGTGTGTCGCAAAACATGCTATGAACTGGGCATTGTCTAAACGTCAAACTATGGTTTTGTGGAAGGGACATAATACACTCTCCCAATGAGCCACCGCATCTATCGAGAGCTATCTCTGCTTTACAAGGACGGGATAGGCGGTACAAGGATGCCAAATCAATCCCTGCAACGAACCATTTCCAGTTCCATCGCATCCTTCTACCCATGGTTACAGGAGATCAGGTTTAACCTTAGGTTCCTTGTATAAATACCCTAAATCTTAGATACGAGGCCTGTCACCACTCATATCGCTTAAGCACATTAGGTAGAAAACCAAATACCCATATATATTGGTATAAACAATTTCCATTTGCAAATTCAAACTCAAAAATAAAATTCAATTTGAAGCAACATGTCATGAATACACAAGCTACTCCCTAATCCTAGAATCGAAGGAACTACTCCATATATAGAAGAGGAGAATCACAAGGCATGTTCATGTTCGAATATATCATAAATAAAATGCAAGAACAAGAGGTTACAATGCCGATGTGGCCTTCTCTCTGGCGTTGAAGTGCAGAACTTGGATCTCCGGTGGCATTCTTCCTCCCTGTTGCAAGTTCCCGAAGCTTTTTAGGGCTTCGGTGTGCCATTCCAGCTGTTGTGCCTCCCTCCTAGGGTTTGGACAAAGCTCTCCTTATATAGACATCAAATCGGATTGCTGTAAAATCCGAAAAAAACTCTAATCGCATCAATCTGCTGGGCTACCACACGCCTTTGTGTTTCCACACGGCCAGGCCGTGTGCGGCCTGTTGGGTTTCCGACACCGCGGCGAGTGTGTGTTCGAACATGTTTCGCAAATATGTGCACAGTGGAAGAAATAAAAATAATAAATCAACATTTATTACAACACACACATCACACGCATGCATAGTACAACATGTGTAGATATAACCATAAATTTAATTTGCAATAAAAGGAAATTTAACTACGTATACCTTTCGTATCACGTGTAGCGGGAACGACATCAACCGGAACGATCCTCATTAGAATCATCTCTATTCGTATCCACGCCGAGTATCTTCGGGATGACTTCACTAAGTCATGAGCCTCATCTTCGTACGAGTTACTAGCCTCGTGTTGAAGATGACGTGATCGAGAGAGGATCACGATCCGAATCCAAATTCGGATCCAAAAACGAGTCCTCAAAACTCGCTTCTCCGGAGAGGTATTCGTCAACCGTTTGACGAATCCTTCATCCTCCACCTATGAGGATTACCGGAGATCGAATCACCGGAAAGGATACCGCTGTCGGAGCTCCAAACATCGTCCAAACGATGCTCCGACGAGATGGAAACAAGCTGTCCAAAAAAACTGGACAGCTTTGGTGGAGGAGTAGGGGCCGGCCAAAAGAAAGGTGGAGCTCACCTTATTACCGAACCCAAGGGAGATCAACGGAGCACCAACCGGCAGCAGCTCAACGCCGGCAAGAGGGAAGGTCAGCGCCTTCTGGATGCGGGTTGGAACTTGATGGTGGGCGGCGGCAAGTGGAGGTGTTGGCGCCGAAATCACCAAGGGGAGGTGGGCGGCGGCAAGTGGAGGTGTTGGCGCCGAAATCACCAAGGGGAGGTGGGCGGCAACTCTTAGGTTAGGGTTTTGGATTAGGGCTTAACAAACCCTTAAGCCCTCTTTTATAGAGAACTAATTCTCTTAATGATTATTGGATCATAACCATAAGGCCCGTTAACCTGCTCCATTAATATAAGTTAAAATAAACCAAACCATGATGGTTTATTTTAAGTTAAAACGAACCGAACTAACTTTTGGTTCATTCGTTTAAAATAAACCAAACCCTTTGGTTTATTCTCCTCCATTGGATTAGAACCAAACCAATTTGGTTCGTCCATCATGTCTTCATAAGACACGGCCCATCCATGCTTCCATTACGACTGAAACGATTTCATGCTCGCTCCATGTTTGGTCCAAACAAACCTAGTTTCTCTCGGTCTGAGAATCTCATTCTCAAGCTCATTTTAAATCCTTCGGATTACGCTCGTTGTGCGTGTGACCAAATAGGTTCTCGGTTTATGTTGGTCGTCTATAATTAACCATTAATTATAGAACGATCATGAGTGGCACCTAGTAGTACATCATGATCCCCAATTAACCGAAAAGATCAACGGTTGATCCAGAACTATTTCTGAAACCCTTGGCTTTCGAATCATTCCCTTCACTCATCTTATACCCACTTGGTTCAGGACATGGTCTATAGTATCAGTCCCCACTAGGCTGACTACGTCACACCTAGCCCAAGTATTATTTCCTCGTCCTACAGATTCTAGTTACTGCACATGTATCGAAGAGTACCTTACTCTAAACATGTAATGCTTTGGCCAAAGACTTTAGTAACAATCCGACGAGAGGCCATGGATATACATCTCCTCACAAGGAGTGGTGAAGCCTTTATAGTCTATTCAAACACCTTCAATCACTTCGACTTATACCCAATCATCTCGGGTCCACATCTCCTCAGAGATGCTTTCTTAAGATGTCAAAGCATAAGTCTTTATGATCAAGATGACTTGAATACCGCATGTCAAAGGAACATCGCACTTAAGCTACAGTAAAAACTTCATTGACATATCTATATATGCAGAGAACCATATGAAGTCTTACGGTTGGTCACTCCAATGAACTAGTTACCATAACTAGCATCCACTATCAACTCCGGACATCACAATGTCTCCAGCTAGTGATAATCAGCTGCTTGGATACACCAAGGAGTATACCTCGTGCTAGTCTCGACAGAATTGATGATGTCCAAATCTATCAATTCATCGACTAGGGATAATTCCGATACATCACAATTACACTTGTAGAGATACTCACTAGTTGTGATCCAATCATAAATACTCTCATGTTGTGAGTCATATCGCGGGCATTCAGTAAATGAGTTTAAGATCCAATCAAATACATGAAATCATGTATACTCAAATAGTGAATCTTCATTTATCATATAAATGGTTCATACATAAAGCGATTGCCTTAGGACATCTCTCATATATTACTAACAGACTCCCACTTGGCCTAATGCCAATCGCTACGGTATCCAATACCATAAGCTGTAACATGACCCTCAAACTTACTTTGACGTAATGCCTTAGTCAAAGGATCCGCTAAGTTCCTTTCAGTGGGGATTTTCTCGATTTGTATTTCTTTCCTACTGACGATCTCTATAATAAGATGATAGCAGCGAAGCACATGTTTGGATCGTTGATGAGACCTTGGCTCTTTCGCCTGTGCAATTGCTCCATTATTGTCGCAGTAGACTGGTATTGCTTCAACAATGGCTGGAATCACACCAAGTTCATAAATGAACTTCTTGATCCAAACCTCTTCCTTTGCTGCTTCCGAAGCTGCAATGTATTCTGCCTCAGTGGTATAATCCGCTACAGTGTCTTGTTTGGAACTTTTCCAACTCACTGCACCCCCATTCAGGGTGAACACGTATCCAGACTGAGACCTGGAATCATCCTTGTATGTCTGGAAGCTGGCATCCGTATACCCGCGTATCACCATGTCCCCTTCTCCATATATTAGGAACACATCCTTAGTTCTTCTTAAGTACTTAAGGATCGTCTTAACAACCACCCAATGATCCATTCCTGGATCAGACTGGTATCTGCTCGTGACACTCAGAGCATACGATACATCGGGCCTCGTACATAACATAGCATACATGATAGATCATATTGCGGATGCATAGGGAATCTTACTCATGCAAATCCTCTCGTCTTCTGTGCGCGGACACATAGACTTTGAAAGGTGTACCCCATGCCTTATGGGTAGGAAACCTTTCTTGGATTCCGACATGCTAAACCTCTTTAGCACTCGGTCTATATATGTAGACTGCGAAAGACCAAGCAACTGTTTCGATCTATCTCTATAGATCTTAATCCCGAGGATGTAGGTTGCTTCTCCCAGGTCTTTCATGGAGAATGTCTTGGATAACCAAACCTTAACTGACTGTAAGATTGAAACATCGTTTCCCATAAGTAATATGTCATCGACATACAATACTAGAAACACGACTGCACTCCCACTAACCTTCTTGTACACACAAGGTTCGTCTGGATTTTGTGAGAAATCAAACTTTTTGATTGTCTCATCAAAACGGATATTCCAGCTCCTGGATGCTTGCTTCAATCCATATATGGACCGTCGCAATTTACATACCTTGGTTTTATCAATCGATGTGAAACCCTCAAGTTGTATCATATACACGTCCTCGAGCAGGTTTCCATTAAGGAAAGTTGTTTTCACCTCCATCTGCCATATCTCATAATCATAATGAGCCGCTATGGACAGGAGCATCCGAATGGATTTAAGCATAGCTACAGGTGAATATGTTTCGTCATAATCAACACCTTGTTTTTGATGATATCCTTTCGCCACTAATCTAGCTTTATAGGTAATCACATTACCATCCATGTCGATTTTCTTCTTGAAAACCCACTTGCACCCTATAGGCTTGATACCTTCAGGTGGGTCAACCAAGTTCCAAACTTGGTTTTCATACATGGAATCCATTTCCGACTTCATGGCATCAAGCCACTTATCCCTTTATGAACTTGTCAGCACTTCTTCATAACTGGTAGGCTCCTCATCATCAATGAGTAATACGTCGTTCGATTCACTTACGAGAAATCCATATCTCTCAGGAATGTTGCGTGTTCTACCAGATCTATGAAGATGTGGTGTTACAATAGGTCCAGCCGATTGCTCATCACTATGAGTTGTCGGCTATTGTGCTTCACCAGGTATCTCATCAATGTCTATTTGAGTCTCTCGAGCCTCCTCAAGCTCGACAAAACTCCCACTGTTTTCTTGCACGAGAAACTCTTTCTCTAGAAACACAGCATGCCTTGAAACAAACACCTTTTGTTCCACAGGATAATAGAATTGGTAACCCCTTGTTTCCTTAGGGTATCCAATAAATAGACATTTATCAGACTTAGCATCCAATTTGTCTGATACAGTCCGCTTCACATAAGCAGGACAACCCCATATCTTCAAGTAAGATACATGAGGTTTCTTACCATTCCATATCTCATATGGAGTAGTAGAGACTACCTTGGTTAGCATTCTGTTTAACAAGTAAATAGTTGTCTGAAGTGCATAGCCCCAAAAGGACTTGGGAAGATTCGCATGATTCATAATTGACCTGACCATGTCCAACAAGGTCCGGTTATGCCTCTCAGATACACCATTATGCTGTGGTGTATATGGCGGAGTCCATTGAGACAATATGCCATTGTTGTTGGATCGAAGCGGATCGCTAGAGGGGGGGTGAATAGTGATAAAACCTTTTTCTTTTCTTTTCGTTCGTTAAAACTCGAGAGATAATTAATTGCAGCGGAAATGTAAATGTAAAGTAAAAAGAGACAAAGGAGTTTTACTTGGATCATAGCCTTCGGCTACTACTCCAAGGCCCTAGCGGTCCTCGATCACGTACGGAGGGCAAAAACACTAAAGAACTCCTCCCTTTTAGAGGTAGGAGTTTAATCGATACAAGTAAAGCACAAAGCTTGAGGTAGAGGGACACTCCCCCTCTCCTCGTTACGATAATAGCTCCAAAAATGAAAGTACTAAACTGAAATAAAACTCTAACCGACGTAATAAAATGAAAACAAATAAACCTAGATGTCGGAGAAGAAGCACTTCGTTGTCGGAGAAGTTGTAGCTTTGCGGAGGCTTTTGGAGGCTTAGAATTGATGATGAAACCCTAGGTTAGGACCTCCTTTTATAGCCTTTAAGCCCCTCATCGAATGGGTCTTCAACCAATAGGAATTGGGCACAAAACTCCTTGAAAAATTGTGATAAAGCTTGACTCCTCGAGGCTGATTTTTGACCATCAGTTGAACTGATTTCTTGGCCGATTGAAATGATGGCTCAGCAGTTGAACTGATCCTTGGTCGATTGAACTGATGGCTTAGCAGTTGAACTGATTTTTGGCCGGTTGAACTAATTTTTAGACTTTTCGACTGTAATAAAGAGTTAGCTCGAAATATAAGTGAATTCGACGGCCACTTGCCATCCGATCTAAACATAGACCTTCCATGGGAAGTCTTGGTCAGATCGTCACCTAAGGATGTCCCCGTATGGAGGACTCGACCTTACTTACACTCACTCACACGAGCTTACTTCAACATTTACCTTTGAAGCCTTGCTTTCGGTCTCCACCTGATTCCTTCGGCTCCCTCCGAAGTCCTCCCGGTGTCGCCCAACCACCGCTGCTTCCTCCGGGTGTCGCTAGCCTTTAGCTCCAGCTATAGCAATCTTCTGCACACTCGATTCAGCTCGTGAGATAACGACATGAGCTTAACTTTGTATCGTTTGCTATAATCAAAACTCAGGTTCGACTTAGGTGCCTACTGCACCAACAATCTCCCCCTTTTTGATTTATGGCAAACCCACATACAAAGTTAAGTAAATAGCAAGCATGAAGAATAATGTGCATTAGAAACAAGAAATAAAGAAGATTAAGTTGGAGTAGTAAGGATTTTCTTCAAGTACTCCCCCTTGAGGAAACCTTCCCCTTGACCGAGGGTGAGTCTTGAAGAAAGACCTTAATCCTCCCCTTTGAGGGTTTCTTTAAGTAATTAACATTACTTAAAGTTGGCCTTAGTAAAACGTTTAAGTTAAGAGTTCTTCTTAACTTGGCCCTTTCTCCCCCTTAAGTAAAACATTAAGGGCATAATAAAAAATAAGTAAAATGTTGACGCCACAAATAAGTTTAAGTTAAGAATTCTCTTAACTTGGCCTTTAATAAGTTTTCAAAACTTAAAGTTAACTTTTGGTTTAAATATAAAGTAAGAGTTAAGTTATGAAAAAAATTTTGACCCCTTAACTTTGGCCTTTTTCTCCCCCTTTTGCCATATATCGAAAAGAGTGAGTGTGTGTGTGGAAAACAAAAATAAGTGTTAAATTTAAAGTCCAAGCATGTTCCACATTATTTTGAAAATAATATACTGAAAATAAGTTCATCTATAAGATGTTCGACTCATATTTGGCTTGATTAATATGAAAGATCAACCAGTCCTTGTCAGAGTCGATTAATATGTATGATTATACTCTGTGGTTCATAGCGATGCACTAGCTCTACATCTGGAACCAAGAGTAAGGTCCTAACATCTCACGCCCATCTACGTGGCTAAGTACACAAACACATTAGTCCTATGTGTTGTGAGATGTATTGGCTCCTTAAATCTATAGGTGCATGATATCTAAGGTATGTCCTATACTAGTTCCATAAAAAATGAAAGTTAAGAAATAGTAGTAAGAAAATATAATTTGCAAGTTCCTATTCTACTATGCACATGCCCAATTTTCGTCTTAATAGACTAAATTCGGCTTTGGGTAGGGGTTTAGTAAATAGGTATGCTAAGTTAGACTTTGATTCGACGTATTCGAGTTGTATGGCTCCGTTGGCCACATGTTCTCGAATGAAATGGTGTTTGACCTCTATATGTTTGGTCCTAGAGTGACATATTGGATTCTTTGTAAGATTAATTGAACTAATGTTATCCACGTGAAGTTTAGTATTCGTAAAGTCTAACTTAAAGTCGCGGAGAGTGTGCTTCATCCAAAGAAGCTGCGTGACACACTCACCCATCGCGATGTATTCGGCTTCGGTGGTAGATAAAGCAACACAATGTTGCTTCCTACTGCACCAACTCACTAGACTCGAGCCGAGAAGTTGACAACAACCACTCGTACTCTTTCTATCGAGCTTACTACCGGCACAGTCCGAATTGGAGTAGCCGGTTAGTTCGAACTCGGTAGATCTAGGATACCAAATACCGACATTAAGTGTACCCTTTAGATATCTAAGGATACGCTTGACTAGAGTTAGGTGAGACTCCTTGGCACAAGTTTGAAACCTTGCGCACATACTTACTGCAAATAAGATATCAGGTCGGCTTGCAGTTAGGAAAAGGAGACTCCCTATTATGCTCCTATAGTATTTTAAATCAATTGAATTTCCGATTACATCTTCTTCTATATTCACATTAGTTGCCATTGGGGTATTAATAATTTTAGCATCTTGCATTCCAAAGTGTTTAATTAATTCCCTAGTAAATTTGCATTGATGTAGGTATATTCCATCTTTAGTTTGTTTAATTTGTAGACCTAAAAAGAAACTTAACTCACCTACTAAATTCATTTCAAATTCACTTTCCATAAGTGAAATGAACTCATTTAGTAGGATTGAGTTGGTGGTTCCGAAAATAATATCATCTACGTAGATTTGGGCTATGAATATGTCTTTACCTAAGGTTTTTACGAAAAGGGTTGGGTCAACTACACCTTGGTTAAAGCCTTTGGACTTAAGATAAATCGAAAGTCTCTCGTACCAAGCTTGAGGAGCTTGTTTAAGTCCATAAAGAGCTTTCTTTAACCTAAGGACATGATCGGGTTTGTCTAAACTTTCGAAACCGGGGGGTTGACTTACATAAACTTCTTCTTTAATGTATCCATTTAAGAATGCAGATTTCACATCCATTTGAAACAACTTAAATCCTCGATGTGCTGCATATGCTAATAGCATTCGAATGGACTCTAATCTAGCTACTAGGGCATAGGTCTCGTCGTAATCTAAACCTTCGACTTGACTAAACCCTTTAGCAACTAGTCTAGCTTTATTTCTAACTACTTCACCTCTATCATCAATTTTATTTCTAAACACCCACCTTGTTCCAATGATTGTTTTATCTTTAGGTGGTGGTACTAATTCCCATACTTCGTTCCTAGTGAATTGAGCCAACTCTTCTTGCATTGCAATAATCCAATCGGGATCAAGAAGAGCTTGGTCAATAGTTGTGGGTTCAATTTTAGAAATCAAGGATATTTGACTAAGGTTTCTGTATGAGGCTCTAGTTCGAACTCCTAGACTTGGATCACCTATCACTTGGTCGATAGGATTATTCGTTTGAGTCCTAGTTGGATTTGGGTTTGAGTCTACAACTTGATCTATAGGATGACTCGTTTGAGTTCTAGTTTGGTTGCAGTCATCTATCACTTGGTCGATAGAGTGACATGGTTGACTTAGGTTAGGATTAACACTAGACCTGATCTCCGGATCAGAGTTAGGTCTAGTATGAGTCGGTTCACTAATTGGGGTTGCGGGGGGTTTTGTAGGTTCGTGTCCTTCATCAAATACTACATTGATAGTCTCCTCGACTCTAAGGGTGTCGTGGTTATATACTCTATAAGCTCTGCTTGTAGTCGAGTATCCTAGAAAGATTCCGGTCGTGGTTTTGGATGTAAATTTCCCTAGGTAATCCTTAGTGTTTAGGATATGTACCTTACACCCAAATACCCTAAAGTACTTGATGTTAGGTATTTTATCGTGATAAATCTCGTATGAGGTCTTAAGGTGCCTCTTTACCATAAGGATTCTATTTTGGACATAGCATGCCGTATTCACGGCCGCCCAAAACCTATCGGGTAGGTTATACTCATTAAGCATTGTCCTAGCGGCTTCTTGTAGGGTTCTATTTTTGCGTTCTACTAGGCCATTTTGTTGTGGAGTTCTAGGGCAAGAGAACTCATGGTGGTATCCATTTAGGTTACTGCACTCAGAAACCTATGGTTTTCGAATTCACCACCATGATCAGTCCTAAGTCTTTTGATTTTAATGCTTTGTTGATTTTCTATTAATTTAAATAGATTGATTAATTGATCTAGGGTATCACTTTTGTGTTTGATGAACCTAACCCAAGTAAATCTAGAATAGTCATCAATTATGACTAACAAGAAATTACAAACGTTAAGTGACTTAGCTCCGTGTGAATCAAATAGATCCATGTGTAGGAGCTCAATCACACTTTTGGTTCGTTCTTGACTAGTTATTTGATGTTGTGTCCTAGATTGTTTACCTTGTTAACAAGCATTACATATTTTATTATCCAAGTTATTGAGGTTAGGCAAACCTCTAACTAAGTCACTCTGACTTATCTTGTGGATGAGTCTTGGGTGTGAGTGACCGAGTCATCGGTGCCACAACCATGATTCCTCTTGCCATGTCATAAGACACTTAGTTGAGGAGTTAGTTAAGTTAATAGTGTAAATGTTGTTATTTCTAGTTCCCTTAAGAATTGTTTTAGAGGTTTCGTTTGTATTAATTACGCATTCATTTTCTAGAAATATGACCTTATAGTTATTATCACACAATTGGCTTACACTGAGAAGATTATATTGAAAATTTTCAACTAATAAAACGTTTTGAATGACAAAATTTGAGTGAAGCTCAATATCACCTGATCCGATGATTTTGAGCTTGCCGTTATTTCCGAAGGCTACCGATCCTTGTCGTTTGAATCGAAGCTTCGAAAACTTGAGTTGATCCCCGGTCATGTGTCCGAGTAACGCATCCAACATCCATTGATCCTACACGCAAGGTAGTTGGATCGGATATTGGATTTATTAAAAATTGGTTGAAAATTATTAACCTAAATCATCTCACCCATGCCTACATGATCAAACATGTTAATCCTATATGTTCTTGTGAGATGACTTCCAATTTTAGTTGAATTAAATTTAATGACTTAAACACTTGTTAACCTTGCGTTAGATTCGGATTTGACCTTAGGCTCATCAAGTCACCTTTTCAAGATCATGGCTTCTAGGTCGTGGCGAGGCACAGAGGCCTTCTTTGATCGGAACAATGACCACTTCCTTAGACAAACCCATTTTCAAGAAAATAGAGACTTGACTCACCTAAGACCACTTCCTGGTCTAACTAGTCTAGGATACGGCGAGGTAGCTTCAGCTAGTTCCGCTCGGTCAAGTGTACCGAACTAGATACGCCTTATCTAGCCCGAATACACAAGACTCCGCTTTCCTAGCATACTATCATCTCGCCGCATCCTGGTACTATGTTATCAAGTATTGACGAGTTATAGTCCTATCTAACCATTCTAAAAAGAAAAATAAAAACCTAAGCATGCAATTTCTAAGTTAAAACACAAACAAATTTCGTACTAGCTCCCCCTGGACCGTTGAATCGATTCGGTCTCTCCACATAGTGGATTTGGTCCTTAGGAACCCAGTACTGGTTTGATCCTAAGTTTGAAATTAAGGTGGTCTTAGGGACCCATGCTTGGACACGTTTTTTATGTCTACTTATGATTGACATATATGACTTATTGGTCATGTTTGAGCTAAACCCTAGCCCGACCTTGTTGTACACGGCCCTTTGCAATCCAAGTAGGAGGTCAAGTCCTTTGGATCCCAAAGTAAACCTTTCCAATGTATTCCTAAGATCTTCGACTTGACTTTTCAAGAGTGAGTTCTCAACTTCGAGTTTTTCAACCCGAGTTGAGTCCTTCTCTTGAACTCGACTTGTCGAAGAGGTTAGGGAGACCTCGTGTTTGAGGAGTTTAACTTCCTCAACCAGGGTCTCGACCTTGGACTCGGACTTAGCTAACTTTCCATTTAAAAACTTAATTGCACTATAAAGTGTGGTAATAAGAGAGCGACTTACCTTGAGTTTATCTTTTGAACCGGATGCGTATCCGTGGCTTGTCTTGAATAGTGCTTCGCAGTCCGACTCATCTTCGGTTTCCGATTCAAGTTCCGATTCCGACTCCGTCTCTGATTCCACCGGTTTAGCCATAAGGACTCGATCGTTGTCTTCTTCCTCGAAAGCTTCTTCCCAAGTAGCATTGAGTGCCTTTTTGTATTTTGGTGCCTTGCTCTTGAGTTTTGGGCAATCGGACTTAATGTGTCCAAACCTGTTGCATTCATAACATCTTATGTTTGAACTTTTAGGCTTACCTTCGTTGGGTCGAGTGACGGCTCATTTTTGGCCCTTGACTATCCTCTGAACTAGGTCAACTAGTTCAGCTTCCATTTCTGAGTCGACCTCCAAATCCGACTCATCCTCTTCTTCCTTCGGAGGTGGCTTGCTAGCGGTTTTCTTCTTTGAACCTGCAAATAAAGCTATACCTTTCTCGGGTTCCGAATTAAACTGCTCATGAAGTTCAAAATCAGAAAAAAGTTCATCTAATCTAAGTTTAGAAAGATCCTTGGAGACCTTGTAGGCATCGACCATGGATGCCCACAAGGTAGTCCTTGGAAAGAAGTTTAGGACATACCTTATAAGATCGCGGTTTTTGACCTTTTGCCCGATTGCGTGTAGGTTGTTGACTATGTCCTGGACTCGGGCGTGAAGTTGTATCGCGGACTCGTGTTCCTGCATTTTTAGGTTATATAGTTTATTGAATAGAAGATCACGCTTACATACCTTGGCTTCATCGGTCCCTTCGTGTAGCTCCACTAGTTTTGTCCAAAGGTCCTTTGCGCTTATGAAGGGGCCGACGCGATTTAGCTCTTCCTTGGATAAGCCGCATTGGAGGATTTGTGTTGCCTTGGCGTCGGCTTCGACTTGTCGTTTTGTCACAATGGTCCATTGATCATAATCCAAGGAGTCACCCACTTCATTAGTCGGAAGTGTGAAACCCGTTTGGATTATGATCCACATCTCGATTTGGGTTTTGAGAAAGCATTCCATCCGACCCTTCCAATAATGGAAGTCATCTCCGTTGTAAAACGGAGGTCGGACGGTGCTAAAACCCTCGAGATGGGCCATTAGAACAAAAGACACAAGGAGACGAAGACGAAGAAACTAGCAACGACAAAAACACACAAAAAAAAGTACCAAGACTCGCGTCTTGGATTAGTACTGCGGGAGAAAAAATAACAAAGCGAAATAAATCTGAAATAAACATAATTTAAAAGAAAAAAAAATCCATAAAATGGATAGATTGGTGGTTTCACTAAATCTTAGCAACCCCCGGCTCTGATACCAATTGTTGGATCAAAGCGGATCGCTAGAGGGGGGGTGAATAGCGATAAAACTTTTTTTTTTCTTTTTGTTCGTTAAAACTCGAGAGATAATTAATTGCAGCGGAAATGTAAAGTAAAAAGAGACAAAGGAGTTTTACTTGGTTCGTAGCCTTCGTCTACTACTCCAAGGCCCTAGCGGTCCTCGACCACGTACGGAGGGCAAAAACACTAAAGAACTCCTCCCCTTTAGAGGTAGGAGTTTAATCGATACAAGTAAAGCACAAAGCTTGAGGTAGAGGGACACTCCCCCTCTCCTCGTTACGATAAAAGCTCCAAAAATGAAAGTACTAAACTGAAATAAAACTCTAACCGACGTAATAAAATGAAAACAAATAAACCTAGACATCGGAGAAGAAGCACTTCGTTGTCGGATAAGTTGTAGCTTTGTGGAGGCTTTTGGAGGCTTAGAATTGATGATGAAACCCTAGGTTAGGACCTCCTTTTATATCCTTTAAGCCCCTCATCGAATGGGTCTTCAACCAATAGGAATTGGGCACAAAACTCCTTGAAAAATGGTGATAAAGCTTGACTCCTCGAGGCTGATTTTTGACCATCTATTGAACTAATTTCTTGGCCGGTTGAACTGATGGCTCAGCAGTTGAACTGATCCTTGGCCGGTTGAACTGATGGCTTAGCAGTTGAACTGATTTTTGGCCGGTTGAACTGATTTTTAGACTTTTCGACTGTAATAAATAGTTAGCTCAAAATATATGTGAATTCGATGGCCACTTGCCATCCGATCTCAACATAGACCTTCCATGGGAAGTCTTGGTCGGATCGTCGCCTAAGGATGTCCCCGTATGGAGGACTCGACCTTACTTACACTCACTCACACGAGCTTACCTCAACATTTACCTTTGAAGCCTTGCTTTCGATCTCCACCTGATTCCTTCGGCTCCCTCCGAAGTCCTCCCGGTGTCGCCCGACCACCGCGGCTTCCTCCGGGTGTCGTTAGCCTTTAGCTCCAGCTATAGCAATCTTCTGCACACTCGATTCAGCTCGTGAGATAACGACATGAGCTTAACTTTGTATCATTTGCTATAATCAAAACTCAGGTTCGACTTAGATGCCTACTGCACCAACAATTGTCTCTTAGATAATCAAGAAACTCTTGACTTAAGTATTCACCACCTCGATCCGATCGAAGTATTTTAATACTCTTGTCATGTTGTTTCTCTACTTCATTTCTGAATTCTTTGAACCTTTCAAAGGCTTCAGACTTGTGTTTCATCAAGAACACATACCCAAACCGTGAGTGATCATCGGTGAAGGAAATGAAGTAGCTATAGCCTCCTAAAGCTTGACTTGACATAGGTCCACATACATCAGTATGTATTAGACCTAGTAACTCTCCCACTCGTTCACCTTTTCCAGTAAAAGGTAACTTAGTCATCTTGCCTTTTAAGCATGATTCGCATGTATCGTATGAATCCAATTCAAACGATTCCAGAATTCCACATCTGTGTAATTCGGACATGCGTTTCTTGCTTACATGGCCAAGACGACAATGCCACATGTAGGAGTCTAATTGATTATCTTTTCGAGCACGCTTGTTGCTCGCTTCGATATTGAAAATGTCACTAGATATGTCCAACGTATAAATGTCATTGCTTAAAGTTCCAGTCCCATAAAGAACTCCATTCAAAGTTATGTAACAACAATTATTACTAAAAGTCAAATGGTACCCATTTCTATTTAAACAAGAAATAGAAATGATGTTCTTTATCAACGAAGGAACATCAAAGCAATTGTCCAGTTCTAAGACAAGTCTTGTAGGGAGTTTCAACAAATACGTTCCGATGGCGAGTGCAGCAACCTTTGCTCCATTCCCAACACGTAAATTTGACTCTCCCTTGATGAGTCTTCTTCTATTCCTTAGCCCATGTATGTCATTACATATATGTGAGCCACACCCAGTATCCAATACCCAAGTGTTTAAGGAAATAGAATGACAATCAATAACGAAGATATCTGAAGAAGATGGGCCATCCGATGCCTTATTCTTCTTGACGGACTCAAGATAAATCTTGCAATTTCTTCGCCAATGGCCCTCCTTGCCATAATGATGGCAAGTGCCCTTTTGAGCTGGTTCTGCCTTTTTAGCCTTTTTTCTTCTTCCCCTTCTGCTGTTCCTGTGACTCCCTCTTAGAACCTTTGAGGAATCAACTAACAACATTGTCCCCTGCTCATGCTTCTCAGAAGGCTCCACAGTCTTCAGCATGTTGAGTAGTACCACAGATGAACCTTCTTGCATCTCAGAGGTGAAGAGGAGCTTGGAGACTTCGAACCTTTCGAATCTCACTTGTTCATCAACCAACTCATAAAGATGAAAGACTATGTTATGAGCATCCATATGCTCATGCTGCTTTTGCAGCTCAGGTACCATCGTTGCCAGCATTATGCAACTCACCATTTCAGAATCAGTCACATGTTTCTGATAGGCCAAAAATTGGTCCAGAGTTGCATTGTCACTAGGACAGGCGGGAAGAGGCGCTTCGAGGATATTCGAAAGCTTTTCAACCTTGAGAATAATTCTCAAGTTTCTAAGCCAGTCCAAGAAGTTCAGCCCAGTCAATTTATTCGAATCCTAAATGGAACGCAAATTTAAAGACATCATGATCAATCTTAGAAACACAAAACGAGCATATATGAGAAAATAATTTTAAAATGCATCAATATATATTTATAAATCTCATTCATTTTTTGAATTTCAAAACCCCAAAATCACTTCGGGAGATCATAGGTCCATCTCCGAATGGGCTGATATCCATCATAGATATGAACAACCTTGGAGAGAGTCCAACAAGCCATTCATAACTACGATGGTAGGTATCAACTATACCGATTGCATATCACGTATATGCAACTATCACAATGTGCTATCAACTTATTGAATGTTCACACATACATCGGGTTGTTAACACATTAACAAGTATGCATCATATGCATAGCACCCAACTTTACCTCCCTTTACATCAACCTTGGAGAGAGTCCAACAAGCCGATGCTCCAGGTTAAAGCCAACCCATTAATCGAGAAATAGTTTTAATATGGTTAGAGTGCATTCAACAAATTAGCCCGGCTTGGAGAGAGTCCAACAACCAAAGCTAACGATTGACCTCTGACTCTTACCATATTAGTATTAAACTATTCAATGGTTTGAACATGTTCGGGTTCGAGCCGGGCTTGGAGAGAGTCCAACAACCCAAACAAGAAACGGAACTCTGGTTCTAACCATATTAATGGAAGGTATAGGCTTTAATATTGAGTAAGAGATTTTATGTCTCATCCTCTTTGCATGCAAATAACTATTATCTACATGACATGACATACACGACATACATCTACATGTCACGACACGCATGGCATAATGATATGCATCTAATGCAATTACATGACATACAATTATGTCATGTATATAATTTCCTTATATGTCATAACTATTTATGGAAATAAAATATATTTAAGATTTGATTCTCTAAATCAAATCATGATTAAATTAGGAAATAAATTTCCAAATCTAATCACATATTTTATTTATGGAAATGGTTGATTAAGGAAAGTCAATTTAGGAAACCAATTTCCTAAATCATCAAAACTACTTATGGAAATAAAATATTTTAAGATTTGATTTCCCAAATGAAATCATGATTAAATTAGGAAACAAATTTCCAAATCTAATCAAATATTTTATTTATTGAAAATATCAATTTCCATAAATACTTCCAACTTTCCAAAAGTGGAAGATTTCAATAAATACTTCTAGACTTTCCAAAATTGAAAAATTTCCATAAATACTTCTAACTTTCCAAAAGTAAAAAATTTCCAGAAATATCATTATGACTATGGCAAAACCATTCTACGATTATGTCGAAACACAACCTGGGCTCTGATACCACTGTTGGGTTTCCGGCACCGCAGCGAGTGTGTTCGAACATGTTTTGCAAACATGTGCACAGCGGAAGAAATAAAAATAATAAATCTACATTTATTACAACACACACATCACACACATGCATAGTACAACATGTGTAGACATAACCGTAAATTTAATTTGCAATAAAAGGAAATTTAACTACGTATACCTTTCGTATCACGTGTAGCGGGAACGGCATCAACCGGAATGATCCTCGCTAGAATCGTCTCTATCCGTATCCACGCCGAGTATCTTCGGGATGACTTCACTAAGTCACGAGCCTCGTCTTCGTACGGGTTACTAGCCTCGTGTTGAAGACGACGTGATCGAGAGAGGATCACGATCCGAATCCAAATTCGGATCCAAAAATGAGTCCTCAAAACTCGCTTCTCCGGAGAGGTATTCGTCAACTGTTTGACGAATCCTTCGTCCTCCACCTATGAGGATTACCGGAGATCGAATTCCCGACAAGGATACCGCTGTCGGAGCTCCAAATGTCGTCCAAACGATGCTCCGACGAGAGGGAAACAAGCTGTCCAAAAAAACTGGACAGCTTTGGTGGAGGAGTAGGGGCCGGCCAAAAGAAAGGTGGAAGCTCACCTTATTACCGAACCCAAGGGAGATTACCGGAGCACCAACCGGCAATAGCTCGACGCCGGCAAGAAGGAAGGTCAGCGCCTTCAGGATGCCGGTTGGAGCTTGATGGTGGGTGGCAGCAAGTGGAGGTGTTGGCACCGAAATCACCAACGGGAGGTGGGCGGCAACTCTTAGGTTAGGGTTTTGGATTAGGGCTTAACAAACCCTTAAACCCTCTTTTATAGAGAACTAATTCTCTTAATGGTTATTGGATCATAACCATAAGGCCCGTTAACCCACTCCATTAATATAAGTTAAAATAAACCAAACCATGATGGTTTATTTTAAGTTAAAATGAACCGAACCAACTTTTGGTTCATTCGTTTAAAATAAACCAAACCCTTTGGTTTATTCTCCTCCATTGGATTAGAACCAAACCAATTAGGTTCGTTCATCATGTCTTCATAAGACACGGCCCATCCACGCTTCCATTACGACTGAAACAATTTCATGCTCGCTCCATGTTTGGTCCAACCAAACCCAGTTTCTCTCTGTCAGAGAATCTCATTCTCAAGCTCGTTTTAAATCCTTCGGATTACGCTCGTTGTGCGTGTGACCAAATTGGTTCTCGGTTTATGTTGGCCGTCTATAATTAACCATTAATTATAGAACGATCATGAGTGGCACCTAGTAGTACATCATGATCTCCAATTAACCAAAAATATCAACGATTGATCCAGAACTATTTCTGAAACCCTTCAGCAGCTCGAATGAATCGTGCCCCATTCCCTTCACTCATCTTATACCCACTTGGTTCAGGACATGGTCTATAGTGTCAGTCCCCACTAGGCTGACTACGTCACACCTAGCCCAAGTATCATTTCCTCGTCCTACTGATTCTAGTTACTCGCACATGTATCAAGAGTACCTTACTCTAAACATGTAATGCTTTGGCCAAAGACTTTAGTAACAATCCGACGAGAGGCCATGGGTATACATCTCCTCGCAAGGAGTGGTGAATCCTTTATAGGCTATTCAAACACCTTCGATCACTTCGACTTATACCCAATCATCCCGGGTCCACATCTCCTCAGAGATGCTTGCTTAAGATGTCAAAGCATAAGTCTTTATGATCAAGATGACTTGAATACCGCAAGTCAAAGGAACATCGCACTTAAGCTACAGTAAGAACTTCATTGACATATCTATATATGTAGAGAACCATATGAAGTCTTACGGCTGGTCACACCAATGAACTAGTTACCATAACTAGCATCCACGATCAACTCCAACCATCAACATGTATCCAGCCAGTGAGAATTAGCTGCTTGGATACACCAAGGAGTATACCTCATGCTAGTCTCGATAGAATTGATGGTGTCCAAATCCATCAATTCATCGACTATGGATAATTCCGATACATCACAATTACACATGTTGAGATACTCACTAGTTGTGATCCAATCACAAATTCTCTCATGCTGTGAGTCATATTGCGGACATTCAGTAAATGAGTTTAAGATCCAATCAAATACATGAAACCATGTATACTCAAATAGTGAATCTTCATTTATCATATAAATGGTTCATACATAAGGCGATTGCCTTAGGACATCTCTCATATATTACTAACATGGCCCTGGGGTGCTGATCTCGCCCATTGGACACGGGCGTGTGTAGCCACACGCCCTGGCCGTGTGTAGCCACACGCCCTGGTCATGTCCCATTCTGCGTCTAGTTGCAAAATGCCTTTCTTTTGCTTCGAAAGTGTGCCTTTTTCCCCCGGAATGCTATCCTGCACATAAAAGTACAAAGTGCAGATCTCCGAACCAGAAAATAGGAAATACATGCAAAACAAAGTAACATACGCATGAAACTGAAATGAAATGTAATGAGATGTGAGCGAAAACTACTCCTAAAACCCTATATGTTTTGCTCACATCACTTCCCCCATACTTAAATCTTTGCTTGTCCTCAAGCAAACCTCAGTGCCATGAAATTTTAAAAGGATATTGTACCATACTAGCAAGTTAACTAAATTTATTAAGTGGTATTTGCAATCAAAGAAAAAAATATATTCTAAAAATTCACTAAATTAGCTCCTCGTGCTCGTGCCAAGCGAATCATTCTTAAAGGATACTCATTCCATGGTGAGTTAAGTTGTCACCCTATAGCTTTCCTAAGGTCTCCAGCTCTTAGGCACTTACCTGCCCAAAGCGAGAGTCGTTCCCTAGATCTAGCACAAAGTCTCAAAGGCAAGCTCGGTATTGAGAGAAATTGGTAGGTGTTTCCCCAGTAACCTAACACGGTCTCAAAGAGGCACCTAGCCATTTCCACCCACGACAACTGTTTTTTATCTCTCATAATCTCTCTTTCTATTTTGTTCCTTTTTTCTCTTTTTTTTCATTTTTTTTCTCTCTCTCTTTTATTTCTCTTTTCTTTTCCTTTCTCTTTTTTATTTTTCGGCTCACTGGGATTTTGATTTTTTCGAATGGGCTTACACAATCCGAGCATCTCTAGTAACTAAAATTCTAGTCTTAGAGTCACCTGTGGATTCCAAAGTACTAGACTACTGAGATGAATCATAACTAGGTATGTACTAGACTCTCCCTTTCAGAATGTTCAACATGTGTAGGTGTAAAAATAGAAGATAACCAGTGTAAGTCTAGAATATTCATTCAATGCCAATAAAATAAAATACCACGAGGTAAATGAAGTTACATTACTCATGGAAACAACTCCTGAAGAAAACTCTAAAAAATACTACTGAGACAGCTTTACAGATAGCAAAAACTAAGTGCTGAAAGAAACTCAACCACCTATGCATGAACAAATGAATGCCAACAATGATGCAAATGTCAGGAAAGAAACTACTTCTAGAAACAAAATAAAATTTGGGGTCCCCCCCAGACTTAAATGAAAGTATACCTCTAGTATGGTGGACGAGGTGGAAAGTCTAGAAGCCTCGGCATCTCGAGATCCTGGGAGAACTTGCTGCTGAGCCGCTGATGCCACATGTACATGTGGTCGATCTGAGAGATGGTGGATGCAACGGCTGCTCAGTGCTCCTCCTCCCTAGCCCACTCTGCCTGCTGGTCATGCATGTGTTGCCGCATCTCCTAGCGGTAGGCGGTGTCATCCTGGCGATGGGCAGCCTCCTCTTGGAAGTAGATGCGGGCCTAGTCGTAGAACTCCTTAGCCTGCTGGAAGTGCTCCTGAAAGCCCTGAAACTCCGCTTGTGTGTAGGCACTCTGCTCCTCCCATCACTGCCTTTGTGTCTGCTGCTCGGTGTACATATTATCGAGGCATGATCGGAACTCCGAGAAATCATAGGCCGACGTACCTGCATCTTACTCAAAAGTAGAAAAAGGTGGTGGTTCAGGTGCAGGCTCATGTCAACGTGGACTAGGTGGGCTTCTATGCATGTGTGGACTGGAGGCAGAGTGATGTAAAGAGGGAGAGATGGGCACCGATGTGGATGGTCCCTCGTGTGGCGGGGACTCCACTATCAAGTCCAAGTGCCAGTTGGCACGTGTGGTGATGGTAGTATGATCAGGGTCGGGGAGCATAATGGTCATTAGGTTTTTCCTTACAAAGCATAAGGAGTGTCCCTCTCTTACAATCATCTTCATCGCCATGCATACTCCTAGTTCGATCCTAGGGCTCCCTTCTATACTCTCTAATCCAGTGTAATCGTACCCCATCCTATGGCAAATGTGGGTAAGTAGGCCTCCCACATTAATCTCTCCTCTTGCTGCTTTGTCCATCTTCACTAAGTGTCTGATTAAGTGGGACCCTACATCGATGCTACTCCTTTCTTGTAGCATGTGCCAGAGGCAAAGCAGCTCGCTAGCTCTTACTACACCGTCACTCTCCCCACGACCAAATATAGTACTGGCTATGATTCAGTGGAGGTATTGGAAAATGGGATTTTGGAGACGCGATGCTTTGGCCCTAGAAGGGTCATAAGCGTGCTCCCCCGTCAACTCGATCCAAAATATCCGAGAGTTAAACCCAATAGGGATTCTTCTCTCTCCCCCACTCGGCAAGCCAAAGCATGAATTCCATTGGTGGAGGGTCCATTCATGCTCAATGTTAAATATTCTAAAAGTTATCCTCCCCTCTTTGCTCTCTCTACCCATTAAAATTTCCGCCTCTAAGGAACTCAAAAATTCTAGAACTATCCTAGGGTAGGTTAGGTGTCTTATTCCCATTATCTCTTCCCACCCCATTTTTGCAAATAGGGCTTGAATGTCACCCAACAACCCTAAGGACACTAGCAAATCTTTATCAAGGTACCTAGTAGCAGTGAGTTTACCAGTAGAAAACATATTATATATATCTCTATGTTCATTGTTGCGAAAAAGAAGGGTTGGTAGAGCGTTACCCTCCTCCGGAGCTTGAGGGGCGTCGGTTCTCCTTGCTCGTCGCTCCGAAGCACCGGATCGAAGTGCCACTTGCTTGGTCCTCCTCATCCTTGCTTCTTTTGGCTTCCTTGAAGGTTAGAAAAGCTTCTAAGTGGCGGGGAAGAAGAATCCACATGGCCAGGGCAAGAAAAATTGAATTATACGGCATAAATGGGGCGAAAACACACGGCTCTCCCTACTTAACCTGGCGCGACACGACTGTGTGTGCCTCGGGTTGATGGGGCACAATCATGGGAAAACACATGGCTAGGCCGTGTGTCCCCTTTCTTCTCCCCTTTTTGCACCATGGTCCGAATTTCCTCATACGCCTCATCGTGTAAGCTAATATTGATTTTATTTTTACCTAGAAAAGTTCTCTTCTGATCCTAATGCTAAATGAAATGGAAATCAAAGTTCAAATTAACTAAATGCATGCAATACAATCAAAGGAAACCCTAAAAACTAAACTTGGGTTGCCTCCCAAGAAGCGCTTTGTTTAAGGTCGTTTAGCTCGACCACACTCCATTATCAACTTGGCTCTGGTGGTTCAGTGAACCTCCATTCATCCGTCTTGGAATCGACATCTGGTGGCCTTGGCTTTAACCTGCTATAAGTGAAGCCATCTAGGTAGGGAGCTCTACACTCTAATAGGATGAAAAGGATGATCTCCCAATCTACATCTAAGGATATCTGGTGTGCCTTAACATCTATGCACGCCCCCGTAGTTGCCAGAAAAGTCCTTCCCAAAATGATGGGATTTTGGGGATTGGGTCCTGTGTCTAGTACGATGAAGTCCATGCGTATGATGAAATTTTCAATCACCACAGGTTCTTGTTCTATCATGCCAACGGGCTTCTTGATAGTGTCATTCGTTATATGTATCCTTATGCCTGTTGGTTGTATATTATCCAGTCCCATCTCCAAATAGTATGGATAGGGCATCACACTTACTGATGACCCCAAGTCACAGAGTGCTTTATCGAAGCTCTCCCTATAAATTGAGTAAGGGATAACAAATTCACCAGGGTCCTCAAGCTGTGGTGGAATCTTATCTTCATTTTCAGCTTGGTCAGGTAGGGTGGTAATCATGGCAGCACACCCCTTGGCGAATCTGTTTCTCGGTGATATTCTCTCACTGCCCACTCCTTCTTCTTTAGCCTGACTTGGCTCGGGTACTGATGGAGAACTATCTATGGATTTCTACAGGGTCTGGGCTATTTAGGCCACTTGTGTCTCCAACATCCTTGTGTGACTTGCAAGGTCGTCAATGGTTACCTTCAAGTCTATGAGTGATTCCTCTGTTTTTTGATGTTGGCGACGAAATTCCTCATTGGCCTTAGTTTGGGTAGCAATGAAGTCTTCCATCATTAATTCTAGTCTAGACTTCTGTTGTTGCTGCCCATTGTCCTGTTGCTGCCCATACCCTCCTGATGGTTGGAAATTTCCTGAGTTATTCTTATAGGAGAAATTTGGGTGATTCCTCCATCCGAGATTGTAGGTACTAGAGTATGGGTTGTTGGGCCTTAGATTGTAGTCCCCAACCGCATCAACATGCTCAATTTGCTCTTCTGAGGTTCCCTGCCCTCCATAGTTGTCCTCCTGATACGCTACTACTCCTTCTCCAAAGTCAATGGCCATGCATGCAGATGTAGGATTCAAAGAATCAAAATGTCTGCTAAGCGCGTCCATCCACTAGTAGAAAAGGGTCTTTTAACGATGGGAAATCCCGTCGCTAAAGAGTCAATTCCCGTCGTTAATGAGTTTTAACAACGGTAATAAATACCATAGGAAGTTGTCGCTAAAAGGCCCCGTCGGGAAAAGATTAACGACGGAAATAAAAATACCGTCGTTAATAGCATTTAACGACGGTATTCACTACCGTCGTTAATCATGATAATGACGAATTTATATACCATCGTTAATGGCAACAACGACGGTAATATGTACCATCGTTAATAACAACAACGACGGTTATATTAACCGTCGTTAATAACAACAACGATGGATATATGTACCGTTGTTAGTAATTTAATATCGTTTAATTGTTTAACAATGGTTTAACATACCATCGTTAATAATAACAATGACGGTCATTATATAATTATTATTTCATCATTATTACCTATACACAATTCACAATATATATTAATGAATGTTAATAAAAAATAAAAACACAATATATTAAAAAACACCATATTTATTAAAATGTCATCCAACAATTTATAATGAATGGATGTACATCATTAAACTTGTAAAATTAACATCCATTTACATAAAAAAAAAATTTCTTTAGAGTCTTCATATGCAAAATTACCCTTTAGTTGTTGCATTCCTCAACACAATTAGTTGTTGCATTCACTGATTCCAATAGCATATCCATCTCAAATCTGCATGTGCACCATAAAGAAAATGAAAGTCAATGAAAGACCAAGTGAAAATGATCCCTTTATTTGTTGCATTCCTCAACATAGTTAGTTGTTGCATTCGCTGATTCCAATAGCATATCCATCTCAAATCTGCATATGCACCATAAAGAAAATGAAAGTCAATGAAAGACCAAGTGAAAAATTTAGAAGGTGCAAAGAACAAAATATAATCATAGTAGCAAGTTCATGATCCCTTCTTTTTTTTCTCTATTCTCTATTTTAGTTGGTCTAGCCGTAGGCCTTTCATTGCACACATATAGTTTAGAACAATAATAAACTGAAAGAAAAACATATTCTTAAAAGTCCTAAATTTGGATGGACATAAAAATGTCCTCATCGAAAAGAAAGAACTAAAGAATTTCAATAGACACTAGAAAGAATAAGACCTTTAGATATCGAAAAGCTGCCTACACACTTCAGTTGGGGGATGCCAAGCTGCCTCAAATTTGTGACCGCAGAAATGTTACGGATAAAATAACGAGGCTCCACAATTGCAAGCATAAAGTGGAAAAGAACAAAAAGTAAAGATGTGGGAAACAGGATCTAATCTACCTTATAATTGAAGTGCGAGGAACTTTTCAGAATGGTATATATTCTTCTTGAATAATATCAGTTCGTTCAGTTGATACAATTATGATGTGAATTCTATTGTATGTTTGCTTAAAAAGTGGAATGCACTATACTGATCCTAAAGAAAGGGAACAGTAGCATTCAAAAGTGGAGCTGTAGTGGGGTTTCTGAAACTATTTTCTATGATGAATTTTGTGAATTAGAAGATTGAAGTTTTGTTATCTTTCCTTAGATCTACTGTTCCAAATTAGCATGAAAGGATGTAACATCATTTTATCTATGAACCCATCTCTTCAAACAATGAATGAAGAAATTATATAACCTCTCGATCTATATAATTTGAACAAAAAAAATCATACTCTCAAGATATAATTTATTAGTGAAAACAAAGACATGTATCTACATTAAAAAAATGTCACTTACTAAAACTCTGAACCACTTAATAAATTGTTTATCCCATTCCTCATCGGACAAAACCAAATGTCTAGAAGCACGGATTTGCAAGTAGTCACTGCAAAGGAAATTTAGAGTTTTATCATAATTGAAACAACTATATAGAAGAATAAGTTTATAGTTTCATACTTGTAAAATGATTGAACTTCTTCACAATTCTTTAATATGTAGATGTGAGCTTGCTCTTGGTCAACACGAGCCAACTTGCATGTTATCCCCACTGATAAATCTTCAATAGATAAAAATATAGATAACTTGCATGCTATTCAAGAGTTGCAAATTGAGACATGTTTTATGATTATCTTTAGTCTTGCCTTTAATATCCATAATTGTTCCAAGAACACTATCACATATAGTTTCTCAATATGCATAACATCCATTCTCTAAACCAACAAATGTGATTTAAGTTTCAGTCACTAAACCTAACTGATCCAAGATATGATAACATCATAAAGGATAAGATTGTAGACAAAGAGAAGTAGAGAACTCTGCATGAAGGGCTTTTATTTACCCATCTTGAAATCATTCAGATAAATTACATCCACAATCCCCAATTCGACAAAAGCACTAAATCTAAGAAAGGCGCAGCATTTGGGCAGGAAGTAAACGAATCTAGAGAGAAGCATATGAAAGTGATGACGATCGCG
This sequence comes from Wurfbainia villosa, assembly GCA_025175895.1. Taxonomy (NCBI): domain Eukaryota; kingdom Viridiplantae; phylum Streptophyta; class Magnoliopsida; order Zingiberales; family Zingiberaceae; genus Wurfbainia; species Wurfbainia villosa. Next base: position 118,563,997 of record CM045989.1, on the reverse strand, counting down.
TTGAGATATGGGAGAGAGTGAAAGACACGAGAAGGGAAGCACCTCGAGCAAGGCGTCGACTTGGTCGGTAGCCGCCTCGGTGGACGTGTCAGTCGCAGACTCCGTCATTGTCGTGTCCATCAACCCCGTGTGTTGCAGACCAAAGAATGAGGTGCCACCGCTATTCTGCGACGGTGAGCATCGAATTGCGTTGCAGACTGAAGAATGAGGTGCCGCTGCTACTCTGCGGCGGTGAGCATCGAATTGCCTTGCAGACCGAAGAAGCGTAGGGCTTCGGTGGGCGAGAGAAACCTAAAACTAGGGCACACGATATGGGTTTAATTAGGGAAAAAATATAAGAAAAGAAATAATATAATATAAATAAACTAAAGCTAATTTTTAATGAAATAAAAATGGGAAAAAAATATCATGCAAACGGATATAAATAAATTATATTTTCATAATTTATATAAAGATGGTATTTTTATATTTAAAAAAAATAGTTTTCAGTTTAGGATGTTGAATTTATAAAAAAAACAAAAAAGTAATAACGACGGGATGAAATACCGTCGTTAAAGATATGACATTAACTACCGAAATAAAAAAAATCATTATTGATGACAAAGTATCAACGACGGGACAAAGTACCATCGTTAATACATTAACGACGGACACTAAATACCATCATTGATGACCTACTAATAACGACGGTATTTGATACCATCGTTAAAATTTCGTCGTTAAAAGTACCTTTTCTACTAGTGATCCTTGTTGTTAAGTGGTCAACGGAGTTGACAGCATATCGTCCTACCGCAGGAGCTAGGTGACCACGTTCGGAAGTCCATTGATGGTGGTTCTAGGCCACCTCTTCTATTAGCTCTTCTGTTTCCTCTATGGTCTTATTCATAAGTGCTTCTTCTGCAGCAGAATCCAGGGACATCTTCATGGCGTACGCGATCCCATTTGTAGAAGATGTGAATCACCAGCCACCTTTCCAATCCGTGGTGGGGGCATTGGTAGAGTAGCCCCTTGTAGCAATCCTAAGCTTCGAATAAGGAATCCCCCTCCTTCTGATGGAAGTTTGTGATAAGATGGTGCATGTGAGCAGTCTTGCTTGGTGGACAGTATTTGTTCATCAACTGTTGCTCACATTGGTCCCGTGTAGTAATGCTTCCCGAAGGAAAGGAGTGAAGTCATGCCTTAGCTTTATCCCGCAATGAGAACGAGAATAGGCTCAGGCGGATCGTGTCAGCAGGGACTCCGTTTATCTTCATTGTTGAGCAGATTTCCAAAAATGCCTCTAGGTGCTGGTTCGGGTCTTCAGTTGCAGCTCCCCCAAATTGACTCTGCTGGACCATATGTATCAGTGGTGGTTTCAGTTCAAAGTTGTTTGCCGAAATATATGGTCCAGCTATACTCGGCCTAAATCCTCTAGCGCTAGGATCTGCGTAATCTCCTAGAGGTCGGCTACCTATATGTACTTCAGATGTAGCTTGGTCCTCCATCTGTAGGGGATCGATTGGCCAGCTAGAGGGGGGTGAATAACCCTCTTACGATGTATGTCTTATTTTGCTCGTCTACAAAACGTTAGCGCAAGCGGAATATGCAAATATAAATAAAGACAAGCAAAATATAAACAAGCAATACAAACACGAGATGTAACATGGTTCACAGCTTACGCCGCTAATCCATGGTCCGATTCGTCCAAGGTGAATCACTCCTCCAAATCTATCCACTAGATCTCTCCTTTGCACAAAGCTAGGTGGAGGTAACCTCTTTACACAAAAACACTCCTCTTACAAATATAATGGAAATAACCTTGAGTAAGAGGATGGAAAGCTTTAGGGAACTTGGGAGAGTATTAGAGCATAAGCATTAGCCTCCCAAACCCCCACCCCCACCCCCTTCCTTTTTATAGAGGAAGAGGGTTTCTTCCCGTTGACACAGGATCAGTCGACTGATGCCCTCGATCAGTCGACTGATCCCGTAGTCGTTGCCCAATAACGGTCGCTTTCCACGTTGGATTCCATCCAACGATATTGGCATCAGTCGACTAATCTTGCCATCAGTCGACTGATACTCGATCAGTCGAGTGCTCAATGGAGTCGACTCCCGTTACGCGTACCCGTGCGGTGCCATCGATCGACTACCATTCCACGACCGATCATTGCCGACATCGTCATTGCCGATCCATAGATCATCGCCAAGCACTAAACTGGTTTTATACCAGTCGATCGACCCATCGACTCAGAGCAGTCGACTGCCATGACATGGCAGTCGACTGGTGTCGGGAAAAACTCATCCGACACTTGGCCAAATGGCCAAGTTTCACCTAAGAGCTACCCCTTCCCGGGTTACATTCGCTCACTCTCATCTCTCGGAGTCCCTCTCCTTCGAAGTTCAATTCGTTCGCGGCCACGTCCCTCGGCAGCATTAGGCGCACGGTTCTGCAATGCTCCTTCGCATTTCTTGCCTCGATGTCTACTTCCTCCGGCTTCACTCCAAGCTCCTCGTCCGGCGGTCCCTCGGATGCTCCAAGCGCACGGCTTCCGTAAAGCTATCCTTCACCGACTCAAGGCACGAGTCATGAGATGTGAAACTTGCCACGGCTCCATATGCGAATTACTTAGTCCTGCACGACTTCAACGCACATATCAAATCAACATAACAGACTAACTTAAACCCTTTGCCACACCATCAAAACCATATTACGGCAAGAGATTGCCCTAACAATCTCCCCCTTTTTGATGTGTGGCAATCCGTTTAAGTTAGGTAAAAATATTTGATAAAAAATTTTAAGGTAAGAAAGCATGTAAACATAAACATGATATAGCAACATGCAACTCCCCCTTAATCCATGAAGCTCTCTCTACAATTTCTCCCCCTATCATACAAATTTCTCCCCCTATCATAACTTAAACATAATTATTTCTCCCCCTTTGACACCATCAAGAAGATTAATATTAAGTTATAAACTCATGGCATCGAGTCTAAGAGAAGGAAAAATACCAAAAATTGATTTAAATTCGGAATTCGGCCTCATGGTCGATTTGGCCATCGATCATCGTTCGATACCTCGGTCGCACATGATTTTCAGGATTTCCTGATTTTTGGACCGAATTTCAGAAATGCGTTAAAAATTCTAGAAAATTCTAAAAATAATGAAATTTGGGGAACACATTTCTTTTAAGTATATCTATCAGTGAAAAATAGGTTTTCATGAAAAATCATTGTATTTCCACGTATTTGCCAAAAATCCAAAAGCTTTAAAAACTACTAGGTTTTTATCATAAAAGTATCAAGTTTAACACTTAGTTTTGATTCCAATTGTTTCAAAACATGAATACATAGATTTTAAAGTAAGAAATTGTTTTGAAAATATATGAAATATCCAACCATGATCTTTGGGCAATATGTCTATGAATTAAACATAAGCCTTCCCCATGATTGGTCTATTATTGCTATTTTGATACATTAAATGACCATCTAAATGCCATAGGTACTAGTGGACATTTGTATCATCCTAACATCTCAGTCATGCTAAGTTTGCAATCAAGGTAGCCTATGGTGAGTGTGAGATGCATCCTAGGGGGGGTTTGTATATACTTAACCATTATATTCATACAATTCTATCAAGGTTAAGTATCAACCTAACAAACCTCATGATCATAAAAGCATATATCAATTAATTTTACATTATCATCATGAACCTAAAGTATTCATCAATTAATAATCATGCATTAGGTATTATATCATCATAATGAGCAAAGTATCACCTAAAGCATGATTTAACCATATTTCTCATGATTATGTGCCAAATATCAATAGCATAAATCATGATTGCACATATACATAGCAATTACATTAATCATCATAATTTAAGCATTATTATCTATTTATGGGTACGTTATCATCACCCAACACTATTTAAAAATGTTGTCCCGTCATCCCAAGTCAACCAAAATATGATATAGGTCAATTGCATATGGTTGACTACCCTAGGGTTATCCTAACCCTTAAGGATGGATTTTGGAACCCAAAATAAGTTCTTTCCTATTGGGTTCACTAAGTACTCCTTGGGGATCCATTTCTTAGCTATTACTTTCTTCTTATCTTGTCCCCTAGCAATTAGGCATTTGTAGGCCTTTTCATTTTTCTTTTCTTTGTATCCTAGGCCTTTCTTATTGAAGCTAGCTCTTTGGCTCCCAATTATCATGTTAAGGGTGTTGGAGCCAATTGTAAATTTTTCTAGGGCTTTTGTCAAGTAATCTACCTTTTCCCTTAGAGCCTTATTTTCATCCATACATGCATCACTAACATTAAATGGCATATATTCATGTGAGCATGCATCATTTAAGCTAGAAGAAATATTATCATTATCATTTAAGCATGCATTTTCTAGCTTATGCTCTAAATCCTTAATTTGATCAAGCATGCTTTTATTTTTCTTTTTCATTCCAAATAAGTCCTTAGTTAAACTAGAAATTATGGAAACTATTTTCTTAGGAGAGGCATTCGTTACCATAGTTTCCATGTCTTCTTCTTCTTCTTTGGATGATGAGGATGTAGAAACTCCCCCTTCATTTGAGCTCTCCCCACTTGTGCTTGATTCTTCATTTGAGGAGGAGGAGCAATCCGAGTCATGAAGAGCCATTAGTGCTAGGTTGGAGTAGACATGCTCTTCTTCTTCGGATGAGGATGAAGAGGCAAGGTCATCCCATGTCTTCACTTTGAGTGCCATGGCCTTTCCCTTTTCCTTGGCCTTCTTTTCTTCTTCCTTTCTCTTGCTCCCCTTCTTCTTCTTCTTTTCTTCTTTCTTCTTCCTTTCTTCCTTGCTCTTGTTTAGGAGGGGACAATTGTCCCTTATGTGTCCCTCCCCTTGACAATTGTAACAAATGATCTTCCCCCTTGGTCTTCTATTCCTATCATGAGATTTATCAAATCTAAAATTCTTAAATGCACGCCTTACCTTCCTTACCATGTAGGCTTCTTCCGTGCTATCCATGGAGGAGGTAGAAGCTTCATCATCGGAGGAGGAGGAGGGGATCTCTATCTTCTTCTTCCTCTTATTTGCCATCAATGCTACTCCTCTTGAAGGTTGGATTCTAGGCTCTTCTTGTATTCCTTCAAGCCTCGTTTCATGGAGCTCCATTGTTGAGAAAAACTCCTCCAAGGTACTTACTTCCAAGTTCTTGGAGATGTAAAATGAATCCACCATGGAACTCCATCTTGAGGACCGGGGAAAGGCATCTATGGCCTTCATTACCATATCCCGGTTGGAAAGCTTTTCACCTACACTTGTTAAACCGGTTAGAATTTCCTTAAATCTAGAGTGTAGGGATTTTACCTTCTCTCCCTTTTCGAGTTTGATATTTGACAATTGGGAGCGAAGGACATCTCTCCTTGCTAGCTTTGCCTCGGATGTGCCTTCATGAATCTCTATTAATTTCTCCCACATTTCCTTGGCGCTAGCACACTCCACTATCCTATTGACTTCTTGTTGAGGGAGCACATTGTAGAGGTGGTGCTTGGCCTTTGAATTTGCCAAATACTCCTCTCTTTGTCTTTTGCTCCATCTTGATTTTTCCAATGGCTCCCCATCTTCGTTCCTAGGCAACTCAAAACCGTTTTCCATAATTGACAATATTTCAAAGTCAGTTTCGAAGAATACCTCCATTCTCTTTTTCCACCAAGAGAATTCGCCGTCGAACTTCGGTGGGTGGATGTTTGAGCCGACCATTTGAGATGTAGAGCTTGTTGCGGCGGTTAGTCAGGTGACAAGCAACCTGCCTCTGATACCACTTGTAGGGGATCGATTGGCCGGCTAGAGGGGGGTGAATAGCCCTCTTACGATGTATGTCGTATTTTGCTCATCTACAAAACGTTAGCGCAAGCGGAATATGCAAATATAAATAAAGACAAGCAAAATTATAAACAAGCAATACAAACACGAGATGTAATGTGGTTCACAGCTTACGCCGCTAATCCATGGTCCGATTCGTCCAAGGTGAATCACTCCTCCAAATCTATCCACTAGATCACTCCTTTGCACAAAGCTAGGTGGAGGTAACCTCTTTACACAAAAACACTCCTCTTACAAATATAATGGAAATAAGCTTGAGTAAGAGGATGGAAAGCTTTAGGGAACTTGGGAGAGTATTAGAGCATAAGCATTAGCCTCCCAAACCCCCACCCCCTTCCTTTTTATAGAGGAAGAGGGTTTCTTCCCATTGACACAGGATCAGTCGACTGATGCCCTCGATCAGTCGACTGATCCCGTAGCCGTTGCCCAATAACGGCCGCTTTCCACGTTGGATTCCATCCAATGGTATTGGCATCAGTCGGTGATCTTACCATCGATCAGCGATGCTCGATCGATCGGAGTGCTCAATGGAGTCGACTCATTCTATGCCATGCGATGCCATGATCATTCCATTCCACGGTAGTATTGTTATCGACTTATCGATCGGCTGCCGATCCATAGCGATCATTGCCAAGCACTAAAGCTGGTCTTATACCCGGTCGATCGAATGATCGACTTAGGCGATCATTGCCGTGACATGGCGATCGATCGGCGGTGTCGGGAAAAACTCATCCGACACTTGGCCAAATGGCCAAGTTTCACCTAAGAGCTACCCCTTCCCGGGTTACATTCGCTCACTCTCATCTCTCGGAGTCCCTCGCCTTCGAAGTTCTCTTCATTCGCGGCCACGTCCCTCGGCAGCATCAGGCGCACGGCTCTGCAATACTCCTTCGCGTTTCTTGCCTTGAAGTCTACTTCCTCCAGCTTCACTCCAAGCTCCTCGTCGGGTGGTCCCTCGGATGCTCCAAGCGCACGACTTCCGTAAAGCTATCCTTCACCGACTCAAGGCACGAGTCATGAGATGTGAAACTTGCCACGGCTCAATGTGCGAATTACTAAGTCCTGCACGACTTCAACGCACATATCAAATAAACATAACAGACTAACTTAAACCCTTTGCCACACCATCAAAACCATATTACGACAAGAGATTGCCCTAACACCATCCTCTTCTGCTCTGCTTTCCGATGATGATAGGTTCATTCGATTTCTAAGTCGATCAGAATCAGGCCTTTCGATCCTAAGTGTCTAAGCATACAAAGAATCGAGCCACGAAAATTAGGAGTACTACCTAACACTAAGAAACAGGAAATAAATAAATCTTGCTAATAAAATCAAAGACGCAGTAAGGAAATAGAAAAATACTGCTAAAATAAAAAGAAAAACTAAATCTAAATATGGAAAATATAAAACTAAAGTAAATGAATCAAAATAAAAAAAATAAACAATTAAATAAATCTAATACTAAGTCCGATCCAATTTTCCACTTCTCGATTCGATATCGAATCAATCAGTCCCCGGCAACGGCGCCAAAAACTTGATGCACGCGAAAGCGACCTCAAATCTTGCGACGGAGACTATCGAGGACTCGAAACACGCACTCGCACTCAATGGCCACAAGTGCACGAATGTCGTCAAGTAATAAAAGATTATCGATCCCACAGGGACTGAGATTCGAGTACCGATTTGTTCAGTGGGTGAAATTGTTTTGAAGTAAAATCTAATGGTTTTGATTGCGAGGGTTGTCGGTGGACTAAACTCTAGTACGGTGTCACACAGAGGAAGAAAGAAGCGTGCAGAGATCTTTAAAAGGGATTCTAGGACTTCAGTTCCGCTTGTGTGTCGCAAAACATGCTATCAACTGGGTGTTGTCTAAACATCTAACTATGGTTTTGTAAAAGGGGCATCATACACTCTCCCAATGAGCCACCGCATCTATCAGGAGTTATCTCTGCCTTACAAGGACGGGATAGGTGGTATGAGGATGTTAAATCAATTACTGCGATGAACCGTTTCCAGTTCTATCGCATCCTTCTACCCACGATTATTGGACATCAGGTTTACCCCAAGGTTCCTTGTATAAATTCCCTAAATATTAGATACGAGAGCTATCACCCCTCGTATCGCCTAAACATAGCAGGTAGAAAATCAAATACGCATAGATATTGGTATAAACAATTTCCTATTGCAAATTCAAACTCAAAAACAAAATTCAATTTGAAGCAACATGTCATGCGTACACAAGCTACTCCCTAATCCTAGAATCGAAGGAACTACTCCATATATAGAAGAGGAGAATCACAAGGCATGTTCATGTTCAAATATATCAGAAATAAAATGCAAGAACAAGAGGTTACAATGTCGATGTGGTCTTTTTCTCCGGTGTTGAAGTGCAGAACTTGGATCTCCGGTGGTATTCTTCCTCCTTGTTGTGAGTTCCTGAAGCTTTTTAGGGCTTCGGTGTGCCGTCCCAGCCATCGTGCCTCCCTCCTAAGGTTTGGGTGGAGCTCTCCTTATATAGACATCACGTCGGATCACTGTAAAATCCAGAAAAAAACCCTAATCATGTCAATCTGCTAGGCCGCCACACGGTCGTGTGTTTCCACACGGCCAGGCCGTGTGCGACCTTGGGGTTGCTAATCTTGCCCATTGGACACGACTGTGTGTAGCCACACGCCTTGGTCGTGTCCCATTCTGCGTCTAGCTGTAAAATGCATTTCTTTTGCTCTAAAAGTGCGCCTTTTCCCCCGGAATGCTATCTTGCATGCAAAAGTACAAAGAACAGATCTCCGAACCAAAAAAAAGGAAATGCATGCAAAACAAAGTAACATATGCATGAAACTAACATGAAATGTAATGAGATGTGAGCGAAAACTACTCCTAAAACCCTATATGTTTCGCTCACATCACCAAGCATGGGTCCCTAAGACCACTTTGATTTCTCAATTAGGATCTAACTAGTACTGGGTTCCCAAGGACCAAATCCTCTATGTGGAAAGACCGAACTGATTCAATGGTCCAAGGGGAGCTAGTATAAAATTTGTTTGTGCTATTACTTAGAATTTGCATGCTTAGGTCTTTTTATTTTTATTTTTTAGAATGGTTAGATAGGAACTATAACTCATCAACACTTGACAACATAGTACTAGGATGCGGCGAGATGATAGTATGCTAGGAAAGCAAAGTCTTGTGTGTCCAAGTTAGATAAGGTGTATCTAGCTCGGTGCACTCGATTAAGTGGAACTAGCTAAAGCTACCTCGTCGTATCCTTAACTAGTTAGACCAGAAAGTGATCTTAGGTGAATCAAGTTATTATTTTCTTGAACTTGGCTTTGTCTAAGGAAGTGGTCATTGTTCCGATCAAAGAAGACCTTTGTGCCTCGCCATGACCTGGAAGCCAATTTCTTGAAAAGGTGACTTGGTGAGCTTAGGGTTAAATCCGAATCTAACCCAAGGTTGACTAGTTTCGATTCATTTAAATTAATCAAGTAAATTTGAAGTCATCTAACAAGAACATATAAGGATAATGTGTTTGATCATGTAGAAATGGGTGAGATGATCTAGGACTAATAATCTTCAACCAACCCTTAAATTCACATATCCGATCCAACTACCTTGTGTGTAGGATCAATGGATGTTGGACAGTGGGTGCTTCCGACATATGATCGGAGACCAACTTAAATTTTCGAAGCTTAGATTCAAACGACAAGGATCGGTAGCGTTCGGAAACAACGGCAAGCTCAAAATCATCAGATCAGGTGATATTGAGCTAAATTCTAATTTCACGATTCACAATGTTTTATTAGTTGAAGATTTTCAATATAATTTACTTAGTGTAAGTCAATTATGTGATAACAACTATAAGGTTATATTCTTAGAAAATGAATGCTTAATTAAAACAAATGAAACCTCTAAAACAATACTTAAAGGAACTAGGAATAGCAACATCCACATTATTAATCTACCTAACTCCTCAACCAAGTGTCTTATGACACAACAAGAGGAATCTTGGTTGTGGCACCGACGACTCAGTCACTCGCACCCAAGACTCGTTCACAAGATGAGTCAGAGTGGCTTAGTCAGAGGTTTGCCAAATCTCAACAACTTAGACAATAAAATATGTAATGCTTGCCAACAAGGTAAATAACCTAGAACACAACATCAACTAACTAATCAAGAACGAACCAAAAGTGTACTTAAGCTTCTACACATGGATTTATTCGATTCACATGGAGCCAAGTCACTTAATGGAAGTCATTTTTGCCTAATCATAATTGACAACTATTCTAGGTTTACCTGGGTTAGGTTCCTTAAACACAAAAGTGATACCTTAGACCAGCTCATCAACTTGTTTAAATTAATCAAAAACCAAAAGAACCTTAAAATTAAAAGACTTAGAAGCGATCATGGTGGTGAATTCGAAAACCACAGGTTCTCAAATTTCTATAACCTAAATGGATACCACCATGAATTCTCGTGTCCTAGAACCCCACAACAAAATGGCCTAGTCGAGCGGAAAAATAGAACCCTACAAGAAGTCGCTAGGACCATGTTGAATGAATATAACCTACCCGATAGGTTTTGGGCAGAAGCTGTTAGTACGACTTGTTATGTCCAAAATAGAATTCTTATGGTACAGATGCACCTTAAGACCTCATACGAAATCTACCATGACAAAGTACCTAACATTAAATACTTTAGAGTATTTGGATGTAAAGTATGTTGGAAGATTGTTGGTGCAATCGTCCCAGGTAGACTCCCGATGGTATTTTGATGATAGACAAAACTCATGACATGGGATTGTCATGGGAAATCCAAAAGCATTGCGGAGCCGTGCGCTCGGTGCTTGGTGAGAAAAGCATTGCGGAGCCGTGCGCTCGGTGCTTGGTGAGAAATGCATTGCGAAGCCGTGCGCTTGGTGCATTTGGGAAGTCTTGAGGACTTGGTAAGTTCACTAGGCTCGGGGTCCTTGAGTCGGTGAAGGATGGCATTGCGAAGCCGTGCGCTTGGTGCATCCGAGGGACCGCCGGACGGGGAGCGAAGGGAGTGAGCCCAAAGGAAGCATACTTCTAGGGCATGAGACGCGAAGGATGGCGTTGCGAAGCCGTGCGCTTGGCGCATCCGAGGGACGTAGGCCGAGGGAAGAGAGCTTCGGTGGGGAACTCCGTGTGGACTTGGCCAAGTGGCTAAGACTGAATGTCGGAGGCTCAAACATGGTAATGTTTGAGGTTTTAGCCGACATCAGTCGACTGGCATAGGTGCCAGTCGACTGCTCTAGGTCGAATAGGTTCGACCAGTGTTCGACTGAACCAGATCGGTGATCGGTCATTTGCCGGAGGCGGTCGGTGATGGGATGACTGATCGGCGCCAAGGGACGGCGATCGGCGATGACCTTGCACGGGCACAGAATGGAGTCGAGCTCGCCAGCACTCGACTGATGGATGATCAGTCGACTGATGGGTGCCATCAGTCGACTGATGTGTGATCCGTTGGAACTTGTCCGACGTGGATCCGGCCGTTGTGAGACAACGGCAACGATATCAGTCGACTGATGGTCACGATCGATCGGTGATGGCGCGATCAGCTTGATGCAGGTTATAAAAGGAGCTCAAGAGGAGGATTTCGCCCAAGCCTTTAAGGAAGCTATTGGAGGGGATTTGCTGTTGCATTCCAGTCCTTCAAGAGCCAATCAAAGCAAGCAACAAACAAGTGATCAAAAGCAATCGGTGAAAAGAGTTTCTTTTGTATTGTATTTGTATTCTTGTTTGTATTTCTATATTACTTTGTAATTGCTTGTGAGAGGTTTCTCCACCTCCGACGTATAGTCGATAAGGAGTATTGTTAGTGTATGCATAACACGAGCTCGAGAGCTCACCCGTGGAGTAGGAACCATTCGGTTCCGAACCACGTATATCTTGTGTATTGCGTGTGATTGTATTTGTTGTTAGTATTGTTATTTGTATTAGTATTCCGCTGCTAACAACAATCGAATGCGAACAAGAAGAACGAGCGAATTACGACGTCCAACGAATTAGGGCTATTCACCCCCCCTCTAGCCGGCCAACCGATCTCCCAACAAGTGGTATCAGAGCAAAGGTCGCTCTTCAAGGACTAACCGCCGCGAGAGCACTACAAATGGCCGGCTTCATCCATCCACCAAAATTCGATGGAGATCTTTCTTGGTGGAGGAAACGGATGGAGGTATATCTCGAGACCAATTTTGATTATATGATTATTGTAGAAAATGGTTTTGAGATGCCTAGGGATAAAAACAACAAGCAAATTGAGAAGTCAAGGTGGACCCAAGACCAAATTAAGGACTTCAAGACAAATCTTGAGGTAATAAAATTACTTAGTGATTTATTACCTAACTCTATTTGGTCTAGATTGGGTGATTATAGGGATGCAAGGGAATTATGGAATAAGGTAATGAAATTCCAAGAAAATTCCCAATCGGCACAAGTAGAGGAAAATGCCGAGGAAAAAGCACCCACAACATTTGAAGATGTTGATGACTTGGTGGAGACCTCCACCTCTAGCATTGAGGGGGAGGAAAGGCAATCTTCCATCCCGGAGCAAGAACTAGAAGCATCTACATCCGGGAGAAGTGAAGATCAAGAAGAGGCCTCCACCACCTCCCTAGGTAACTCAAGTGTTATCATTTTGAATAAAAATCACATAATATGCTTTGAGTGTAGGGAGAAAGGGCATTACAAAAGCAAATGCCCTAAATTGGCTAAGAAGAAGGCATCGACACCAAAAGTCAACCCAAAGTCAAAGGATGCCGGTGTTCCCTCAACTAGAAGCAAAGAGCACATTGTGTGCTTCAAATGCAATCAAAATGGACACTACCGAAGCCAATGCCTAGGGGAGGAAGAAAGGGCAAGAAGGTGCAACTCATGTAGGGGAGCTCTAAAGCTAACCTAAGGTACATTTATTTAATGCACCTTTAATTCCTAAAGTCAAAAAGCATGCCAAAAGGAATTATTTTAGCTCTCTTGCTATGATTAATGAAAAGCATGCTAGTAGGAATAAACATGTTTGTTTAAGTGCTAAGCATGTTAGTTTCTCTAAGAACAAACCTAGGACTCACAATTCTAGATCAATTTTACCTAAAGAGTCAATTAGGAGAGTTGAAGAAAACTTGGGTATTAATCCCAAGAAATCTAGGCACATGCCTAAGAGGAAGAACCTTTCCCAAAAACCTAATGAAAATTCAAAATTGGGAAAATTAGAGCTAGAGAACCAAGTCTTGAGGTCAAGACTTGAGAGAATGGAGAAAACCCTTAGAATCATAGAAAATTCATTTCTAGGGTCAAATGCCCAAAAGTCAAGACCTAAGATTCAAAAACGGTCTAAGGACAAGAAGGGTTTGGGTCACAAACCTATGTCCTACCATAATGTTCCATTTGATTATGGGTTTTAGGTCTAGACAAACCAAGGCTAATAGGGAAGTTATCCCTAAGTCTAGCCATGGTATGTGTTTAGTGGCCAAGGACTTAAGAAAAACCAAGAAAGCCACTAAGAAGGTCAATGGAGGAGTCACCTCTAGAGTTGACCCAAGTAAGACCCATTTGACTAAGGCTTCAAAGCCTAAAAGGGTCATTAGGAAGGTATCTAGGGAAGTTATCCCTAGGGAATACCTTGTTAACCCAAGGAGCTCCAATAGGTATTGGGTTCCTAAAAGCGTGATCGATTCACGCTAAATGGGTTAGGGTGTGTCAACTCTAGGTGGATGGGTAGTTAACCTAACCATAGTAGAGTTGACACATTAGGGTGTGCCAATATGTTTGAGAAGTTTAAAATGATTTAAATTGGCACAATTAGGTCTTAGAGGTATTGGTGTGCCATTTTGGGTTTTGGCACACTAGGAGATGAATGGCTTTAAGGCAAATTGATTTAATCCCTAGAAATGGCAAATTGATTTTAACACTTAGGTATTCTAGACCTTAGTATATTTTTCTTGCCATGCTTTATTTGCCTTGCCATGTCATGACATCATTCTCATTTTTATTTATAAAAATGTCATGATCATGTTTAATGTTATTTTTAGATGTCATGTATGCTTAAGTTTCATTTACATGCCATGACATCATGATATTGGCATATGTTTTTATCTAAATCATATCTATGCCATAATCATCATGCATAATAAAATGAATTCAAGGACTATGGCACAATTTGATGGGAATCAAATAAATATTGCCTAGATATATGCATGAGACCAAGAAAAGAACAAAAACCCACATCTCACTATGTTAATTGTCTTGAATGTGTTTTACAAATCTAGATATTAGTGAGATGTTTAGGAAAATGAAATTAAAGGTTTTGAAAACATTTTGAAAACATTTTGCAAAACCTTGGTGAAGACTATCTTGTGATAGCTATCACCATTGAATGGGATGATACAAAGAGGGCTCTTTATTGAAGCTTTTCTAAACTTTTGAACTTTGTATTAATCTCCTAATTTAATGGGTAAAATAATTTTCCAATAATTTTCACCCATAATGATTGTAATAAGTATTATGCATACCAAATTTCAAGATTTATCTATGTATGTATATTTACTTATGGATTTCGGAAATTCATTAAATCAAAATGAAAATTGTTATTATCGATCGCTGTATGCCACGATCGATGGTAAGCCCAATGATCATTATCCGACAGAGTCGATCGCACAAGTGATTTCGGGTAAATCTTGATAATTAGGCCCATGTTCACTAGGTTAAGGTCCCTAACCACTCCTAACCTAGGATATGCTTGGGATAGCATTAGAGAGGGTGGAAATCCATTGGATATGGATTAGGAGTTGGGTTGAGGTGAGTATCAATTTTAAAAGAAAGTTCATTGTTGAACTTTGCCTTAATTTTGATTGGTAAATGTTCCTATTGGCTTAGGGACTCTCCAAGGACATTGTTGTGGTCAAGGGAGCAAGCCTCTAGGGAGGAATCCATCATGGGAGGATGGATTTGTATTTCCTCATGGGAGGAAATTGGGGTGCCTCTCTTTAAGTGATATGGGATCACTTGGAAGATTGTAGGCATGTGTTCCTCCAAGGGAGAGATTATAAGATCTCATTGGGATATGAGACATTCATACCCTTGGGGAGGACCTTTTTGATGTAATGTCAAAAAGGGGGAGAAGTTACCAAGTTACCAATTAGGGTTCGTTGGAATTCTCATTGGGATATGAGAATTGCCAATATGGGAGAATTGGTAGACTTGAGATGGTAGTTTTGTCAATCATCAAAAAGGGGGAGATTGTTGGAAGATTGTTGGTGCAATCGTCCCAGGTAGACTCCCGATGGTATTTTGATGATAGACAAAACTCATGACATGGGATTGTCATGGGAAATCCAAAAGCATTGCGGAG
Source organism: Wurfbainia villosa (assembly GCA_025175895.1). Classification (NCBI taxonomy): domain Eukaryota; kingdom Viridiplantae; phylum Streptophyta; class Magnoliopsida; order Zingiberales; family Zingiberaceae; genus Wurfbainia; species Wurfbainia villosa. Next base: position 118,548,783 of record CM045989.1, on the reverse strand, counting down.
CCGTGCGCTCGGTGCTTGGTGAGAAAAGCATTGCGGAGCCGTGCGCTCGGTGCTTGGTGAGAAATGCATTGCGAAGCCGTGCGCTTGGTGCATTTGGGAAGTCTTGAGGACTTGGTAAGTTCACTAGGCTCGGGGTCCTTGAGTCGGTGAAGGATGGCATTGCGGCCGTGCGCTGGTGCATCGAGGACCGCGGACGGGAGCGAAGGAGTGAGCCCAAAGGAAGCATACTTCTAGGGCATGAGGCGAAGGATGGCATTGCGGCCGTGCGCTTGGCGCATCCGGGGACGAGGCCGAGGGAAGAGAGCTTCGGTGGGAACTCCGTGTGGACTTGGCCAAGTGGCTAAGATCGAATGTCGGAGGCTCAAACATGGTAATGTTGCATAGGTGCGTCGAATAGGTTCGACCGGTGTTCGACGAACGGTGGTGATCGGTCGGCTAGAGGACCGACCGCCGAGGGAGGGCAATGATCGATGGATGATCACGATCGCCAAGCGGTCGGCAATGATCGATGACACTGTCACGTACGTGAGAATCGGAGTCGAGCTTCGCCAAAGACTCGGTGATGGATGATCACCGATCGATGGGTGCCATCAGTCGACTGATGTGTGATCCGTTGGAACTTGTCCGACGTGGATCCGACCGTTGTGAGACAACGGCAACGATATCAGTCGACTGATGGTCACGATCAGTCGACTGATGGGCGTGAGATCAGCTTGATGCAGGTTATAAAAGGAGCTCAAGAGGAGGATTTCGCCAAGCCTTTAAGGAAGCTATTGGAGGGGATTTCTTTATTGCATTCCAGTCCTTCAAGAGCCAATCAAAGCAAGCAACAAACAAGTGATCAAAAGCAATCGGTGAAAAGAGTTTCTTTTGTATTGTATTTGTATTCTTGTTTGTATTTCTATATTACTTTGTAATTGCTTGTGAGAGGTTTCTCCACCTCCGACGTATAGTCGATAAGGAGTATTGTTAGTGCCGTGCGCATAACACGAGCTCGAGGAGCTCACCCGTGGAGTAGGAACCATTCGGTTCCGAACCACGTATATCTTGTGTATTGCGTGTGATTGTATTTGTTGTTAGTATTGTTATTTGTATTAGTATTCCGCTGCGCTAACAACAATCGTAGACAAGCGACGCAAGAAGAACGAGCGAATTACGACGTCCAACGAATTAGGGCTAATCACCCCCCCTCTAGCCGGCCAACCGATCTCCCAACAAAGTACATATCCTAAACACTAAGGACTACCTAGGAAAGTTCACATCCAAAACCTCCACCGGTATCTTCCTAGGATACTCAACTACAAGTAGAGCCTATAGGGTATATAACAATGACACCCTTAAATTTGAAGAAACAATTAATGTAGTATTCGACGAAGGACATGAACCTACAAAACCCGTAGTAAAACCAACTAGCGAACCAATTCATACCAGACTCGACTCTGACCTTGAAATCAAGTCTAGTATTAATCCTAATCTGAGCCAGTCTAGGATTCAATCGAGTCATCCTATTGACCAAGTGATAGGTGACCCTAACCCAAGTCATTCTAGGATTCAATCGAGTCACCCTATCGATCAAGTGATATGTGATCCTAGCCTAGGGGTTCGAACTAGATCATCATATAGAAATATTAGTCAAATCTCCTTGATTTCGAAAATCAAACCCAAGACCATTGAACAAGCTCTTCTTGATCCCGATTGGATTATTGCAATGCAAGAAGAGCTAGCTCAATTTACTAGGAATGAAGTTTGGGAATTAGTACCACCACCTAAAGATAAATCAATTATTGGAACAAGGTGGGTCTTCCGAAACAAACTTGATGACAAAGGTAAAGAAGTTAGAAACAAAGCTAGATTGGTCGCGAAAGGGTTTAGTCAAGTAGAAGGGTTAGATTACAATGAAACCGATGCCCTTGTAGCTAGATTAGAATCCATCTGAATATTGTTGGCATACGCTGCACATCGAGGATTTATCGCTTTAGAACAATTGGTATCAGAGCAGGGGCGCTCCGAGTTGGGAAACCACCATCGTGAGTTTTTATATCGCTTTAGAATAATTTTTATTGCTTTAGAATAATTTTTATTGTAGTAGAATAATTTTTATTACATTAAATTAGTTTTCTACATATTAAATTCATTTTATGCATTTTAAAATTAGTTAAAATAATTTGTTGCATATTAAATTTATTTTCTTCATTTTAAAATTAGTTAAAATAATTTTATGCATATTAAATTTATTTTATGCATTTTAATATTAGTTAAAATAATTTTCTACATATTAAATTCATTTTCTGCATTTTAAAATTAGTTAAAATTATTTTTTTCATTTAAAATAATTTTCTACAATTAAAAAAATTACCATAATATTTTTTCAGCATTTTATAAAAAATACCATAATATTTTTTCATCATTTAAAAAATTACCATAATATTTTTTCAACATCTAAAAAATTACGATAATATTTTTTCAACATTTAAAAAATTACCATAATATTTTTTCAGCATTTAAAAAATTACCATAATATTTTTTCAGCATTTAAAACATTACCATAATATTTTTCAACATTTGAAAATTACCAAAATATTTTTTTGCATTTAGAAAATTTCCAAAATATTTTTCTGCATTAATTTTTTTTCTACAATTAGTTTAATTTTTAATAATCTTTGCTTAGAGTAAATTTCATTAACATTTGCAATTTAAATAATTCTTAATTTTTGCAAGTAGGAATAATTCTTAATTTTAGTTAATTTAAATAGAAATATCACATTTAGAAGGTCTAAGCACCGTTCGCCCTCCTCTCTTTAACGGAGAGGATTTTCCTTCTTGGAAGAGGCAAATGGAGTGTTTTTTGAAAACCGACCTAGAGGTCTGGTTCACGATTAGGAAAGGATTCATAGCTCTGATAGACGACTCGGGTAAGTTGTTAGATCCGGAGAAATGTACCGTAAACTTTAGGAAAAAGGCTCAAGTCGATTACAAGGCTTTAAACACCTTGCAATGTGGACTTACAAATGAAGAGCTAAATCGAGTTGGGCCGGTTCAAAATGCTAAAGAATTGTGGGACAAATTAATTAAATTGCATGAACAGGCTAACTTTTTTTTTTTGATTAACCTGAGGTGTCGGGCTTACGCCCACTAACTTGAGTCAACTCGAGGATGGTTTAGTTTTGATGGCAAGAACGAACAACAAAGGAAAGAAATCTAAATCGAGAAGAAGGAAAAGGAAGGAAGCAACTAAGGCAAAATTGGATAAGTCATCGTCGGAAGAGTCGGACGCGGAAATATCAACGACATGCTTCGTAGCACTCACGATGGTCGACGAGTCCGAAGTCGACTCAAGACAAGAGTCCGAGTCTGAGTCTGAGTCCGAGAGAAGCCATGGATCCACATCCGTTTCTGAAGGTTCTGACGAGGTAACTTCTCCCCTAGAAGATAAATTGTATAACATTATTTCATGCTAAGGTAGGAAAGTAGCCAAGTCCGAAAATTGAGTCGACTCGCTTCTTAAGGAAGTCCAAGTACTTAAGGAGCAAGTCAACTCGAAGACTTCGACTTGCCAAATTAAGGATAGAGACTCAACTCGAGTTACAAAGCTTGAGAAAGAGAACTCGGTCCTAAAAAGGCAAGTAGAAGATATAACCGGATTGTTGGAAAGGTTCACTTCGGCCTCCAAGTATCTTGACATGATACTTGGGTCTCAATGAGCCATGTACAACAAGTCCGGACTCGGATGCAAGGCTAAGGACACAAATAGATCATACATGTCCTTGTTTAATAGAAATGCTAAGGGTCGAGTCCAAGCTTGGGGTTCCTAAGACTAGCTTAGTCAATCAAGTTGGGCCTAACCAATTTTGAATTCCCAAAGGACAAGTTTACCTAGTGAACAAGACCCAACAGAGCTACTATGTAGGGGGAGCTAACTCATTGATTGTTTCCTTAATTAAATAAAACTCTTGCATGCTTTAGTTTACTTTACTTGCTTAATTTAGAACGGACTAGGTAGGAAACAAAGTAGTTTAAACTTGAACAACCTAGTACTAAGACAAATGAACTGATAGTAAGTTAGGAAAACTCTTCAAAGTGCATGTCTAGGAAGTGGTCGTTGCTCCGATAACCAAGAAGACCATGTGCCTCGCCACGACCTAGTGCACTAAGTCGAGTGGAACTGACCGAAGCTAACTCACTAAGTCTTTGACTAGTTAGACCAAGGCTTAGTCCAAAGTAAATCAAATACTTGATTCCTTCATTGACTTTTTCTAGGAAGTGGTCATTGCTCTGATAACCAAAAAGGTCATGTGCCTCGCCACTACCTGGAAGTCAATGCTGGAAAAACCTATTTGACTAGCTCAAACTAAGCTTGAATCTAACACAAGTTTAAAAACTTTGAAATTGCTCATTAAATTTAAATAAGATAAAAAGAAATACTCATCTCACAAAACTCATAGGGATAAGTGTATTAAAAACATAGCTTGGGTGAGATGATTTAAAACTTAATTCTGTTTAATTTAACTTAACCCAACTTAACTAAACATAATCAATTCAATTTAATCAACTAAACTTAATCAATTTAATTTAACAAACTTAATTAACTCAATTCTAATCAACTTAATTAACCATCTTATCAATCCAAACCATCTAATCAAATCAACTTAACTATTTCAACTTAATCAACCAAGTGAACTTAATCGATTCAACTCAGCTAATCAACTCAAATAAAATCAAATCAATTAACACAATTAATCCCAAGTCAATTCAAGATAATTTTCTTTATTTAAAATTTAAATTAAGGGGGAGAAAAATTTACTTTGAAAAGATTAAGTCTTAAAAAGCTTAAAGTTTTATAAAATTACTACTTAGGTTTTGATGTATAGGAAGAAAACAATTAAACATGATAAAGCTTTATTCAAGGGGGGGTTTTGAAAAATTTTAAAGAGTTAGAAAATTTTGATTTTTTTTTAAATTTAAAAATATGTTATTATTCAAGGAGAGTTAGAAATTTTTATTTTTTTTTATTTTTGAAAAATTTGAAAATCTAAAAAAAAAATGAATTATTCAGAGGGAGTTTTGAAAAATTAAAAATAAAATAAAATTTTAAATTTTTTGAATAATTCAGGGGAGAGATTTTGAAAATTTTGAAAATTTGAAAATTTTTGAATTATTCAGGGGGAGTTTTGAAAAATTTCGAAACTTTTGAATTATTCATGGGGACTTGTGAATATTCCGAAATATTTTTTAAATATTAAATTTTTCACGGGGAGTTTCTAAAAATGTTTGAAAAATTTTGAATGGGGAATTTAAAAAAAAAAATGTTTGAAATTTTTTAACTTTTCATGGGGACTTGTGAATATTTTTTGAAATATTTTAAAATTATTAGGGGGAGTTTCTGAAAATGTTTGAATAAAAAAGTGTAAAATTTTAATTATTCAAGGAAAATTTGTTAATTCTTGAAAATTTTTTTTGAAAAGGTTAAATTGTTCAGTGGAAGTTTTTTCAAATGTTTCTTGATAAAGTATCATAACAACTCTCCAATACATTATGTTTATATCTTTAATTTCACCCTTATTTTGATGTATGCCAAAGTGGGAGAGAAGAGATATAAAATTATAAGATATAAATTTAAGAAGAAGAGAGATAAAATTAGAGAAGATGTAAAAATTCGATAAGGATTAATGCATGTCATACATGGTTAAATTTATGCATCTATATTCACTACAAAAGTTGTAAGTTCATTTCTTATACATGTTAAATATGGAGATTGATATTTGATTCTCCTAACTTTAACTGATGTGTTGTCATACATAAAAAAGGGGGAAATTGTTGATGCAGTAAGCATCACTCCTTAGTTTTGATGTGTGAACTACAGTTAATAGTTAAGACTCACGTGTGATCTAATATAAGTGTTAAGTGTGCAGGCTTAACAGGAAGTCCTAGTAGGTTATGTTGACTGGATACTAGGCATGAATCTTGACAGATCAGGAGGACTGGACACCAGGCATGAAGTCCAGATGGGTCGCGTGGACCGAACATTTGGCATGAAGACTGGTTGGGTCAGGAGACCAGATAATCGACAAAAAGTCCAGCTGGGTCAGGCAGACCGGACAACTGGTGGAAGCCCTGGTGGGTCAGATCGGATGTCAAGGATGGTAAGTTCGGCAGGTAGCCGACAGGTAAGCCTCGAGTGAAGAGGTAAGGCTGAGTTCTCTGTAGGGGGACAAAGCTAGGTGTCGATCCGACAAAAAATCCATGTGGGATTTAGTAGTCGAGATCGAGCAGTATTATTACTGCCAATTCATATTATATTGTATATTATGATAATCTGGTTTTGTAGGTTTTCAATCGACTGGAATCCAATTGACTAAAATTTAGTCTACTGGATTCCAGTCGACTGGAATACCCAGTTGGATGTTTTGAGTTGGTGATCATCGAAGATTCAGCAATGCAAATGGAAGGAGTTCCAGTCGAATGGATAGCAAAATTTCCCGATGCGGAGCTGAGTGAAATGGAATCGACTAGAGAGATTTCAGTTGACTGGAAGACAAGAAATTCCATATCGACGGGCTGATGTGGAGTCGACTGGAATTCATTCCAGTAGACTGGAAAAGGTCTATATTACTAGTGCTCAACCAGATCCGAGTAATCAATTGAATCAACGTCGAAGTGCTGCCAAAACACTTTCTCATCCATTAAATTTTCGTTCCACAACAAGACGACCTTCTGACACACTGCAACTACCTCTACAATCTTAGTGTCGGTATAAAGTCTTGTACTTTATTTTAATTTATTATTTCGCTTCTGCACTTAATTTTAAGAAGAGTGGGTAGTGTATTAACCTTCTTCATCATTTGTAAAAAGCAAAACCCTTTGAAGTCGAGAGTTCTCAAGTCAGAGGGTATTTAGTGAATTGCTCATCGAGGTAGCTTGCGGGAGAGCTACAGGCCTTGGAGTAGCAACCCAGTCCATGTTGTGAACCAAGTAAATTGCCTGTGTTGATAATTTTCTTTATATTCCACTACATATTTTGATTAGAATAAATAATATAAAATTAGTTTAAATTTATAAAATATCAAGATTCACCCCCTCTCTCGGTTCACTCGATCCTACAAGATCTACTATGTTCAAACTAATCGGCTACTCCGACTCGGACTATGCCGGTAGTAAACTCGATAGAAAGAGCACGAGTGGTTGCAGTCAACTTCTTAGCTCAAGTCTAATGAGTTGGTGCAGTAGGAAGCAACACTGTGTTTCCTTATCTAACACCGAAGTCGAACACGTCGCAATGGGTGAGTGTGTGGCTCAGCTTCTTTTGATGAAGCACACTCTCCAAGACTTTAACTTAAACTTCAACAATATTAAAACTCACATAGATAATATTAGCTCAATCAACTTAACCAAAAATCCCATATGCCACTCTAGGAACAAACATATAGAGGTCAAACACCACTTTATTTGAGAACATATAGCTAACAGAATCATATAACTCGAATACGTGGAATCAAAGTCAAATCTAGCGGACCTATTTACCAAACCTTTACACAAAGCCGAATTTAGTCTATTGAGACGAAAATTGGGCATATTCGTAATAGAGTAGGATTGACAACTTATATTTTTATATACTCTATTATTTACTTTTCTTTTCATGTTAATGGAACTAGCTTAGGGTTTACCCTAGAAATCATGTACCTATAGATTTAAGGAGCCAATACATCTCACAACACATAGGACTAATGTGTTTGTGTACTTAGCCATGTAGATGGGCGTGAGATGTTAGGACCTTACTCCTGGTTCCAGATGTAGATTTAGTGCATCGACATGAACCACGAAGTATAATTATATAAATTAACCAACTCTACTCAGGACTTATTGATCGTTTCATATCAATCAAGTCAAATATAGTTGAACATCTAAATAGATGAACTTATGTTCAAACTACTATTTTCAAACTTTATTTGGAACATGCTTGGACTTAAAACTAGATTCAAAATTGTGTTTTTCAAACCCCCCACTCCTTCCGATTTATGGCAAAAGGGGGAGAAAAGCCAAAGATAAGGGATCACTTTTTTTAAGGGATGACTTTTTTCTTGATAACTTAACTTGAGTACAGATCTTATACTTTTATGGCCCAAAGTTAAGTTAACTTTGTTTACTTAACTTAATTTTTTTTAACCTAACCTTGTTTACTTAACTTTTTAAACTTAACCTTTATGGTTAAACTTTCTTAATTGATAAAGGGGGAGAAAGGCCAAGGTTAACTTGAACTTATTAAGTAATTTCGATTACTTAAAAATCCTCTTTAGTAGCTAACATCAAGGGGGAGGGTAAAGACACTTTTTCAAGTACTCACCCTCAGTCAAGGGGGAGGATTCCTCATGGGGGATTACTTGAAAGAGAGTTCTTCTCATACTCTTACTCATTCATGCATATTTCATACTCATGTTACTCAATGCACTTAATTTATTTACTTAACTTTTTGTTGGTTTGCCATAGATCAAAAAGGGAGAGATTGTTAGTGCAGTAGGCACCTGAATCGAACCTGAGTTTTGATTATAGCAAATACACAAAGTTACGTTCACTTTGTTATCTCACGAGCTGAATCAAGTGTGAAGAATTGCTAAGCTAAAGCTGAAGGTCGATGACACCCGGAGGTTAGCCGTGGTGGTCGGGCAACACCGGGAGGACTTCAGAGGGAGCCGAAGAACTCAGGTGAAGACCGAAAGCGAATCTTCAAAGGTAAAGGTTGAGGTAAGCTCGTGTGAGTGAGTGTAAGCAAGGTCATGTCCTCCGTACGGGGACTTCCTTAGGCAACGATCCGACCAAGACTTCCCATGGAAGGTCTAAGTCGAGATCGGATGGTAAACGACCATCGAACTTACTTATATTAACTGCATTTTCGAGCTAACTCTTCATTGCAATTTGGAAAACACGCCATCGATCGATGGCTTGTATCGATCATCGATGCCTCTAACAATGATCGGTGATAAGGGTAGATCGGCCTTATCAAGGATCAGGCTCGAGGAGAGTCAAAGCTTATCACCATTTCTCAAGGGCTAGGTGGCATCACCTCATGAAACCTCATCTCAATGATTAGGGTTTCACAAGGCTATAAAAGTAGGGGGTCTCCACCACATTTCCATCATTCTAAGTGCTCAAAAGTGCTCTTGCTACACTACTCTTCTACGACGATCTTACACCGACGAAGTGCTACCGCATCTCCGACGATAAGAGCTCAAGTCCTATCTTCAATAGTCGTTGGTATACTTTTATTAAATTGTTGTCTTTAAATCTTGTTCACATATTTCCTTATCGAGCTTTAATCGTAACATGGAGAGGGGGAGTGTCCCTCTACCTTGATTATTTTTTGTATTGATTGTACTCGCTTACTCCTACCTCTAACGAGGAGGAGTGTTTTTAGTTCTTTGCCCTCCGTACGCGGTCTAGGATTGTTAGGGCCTTGGATTAGCAGCCGAAGGCTGTGAACTAAGTAAAAACAAATTTGTTATATTTATTTTCCACTGCACTTTACTCTTCTTGAATATCGAATTGACGAATGAATTCGAAAAGTTTTCCTTATGCTATTCACCTCCCCCTCTAGCACTCAAATCGACCCAACATCTTGGTCATTCTCCAAGGCATGGGGTGCATTGATTCGGGCCTTCGAGTTGCTTCCTCTCTCCCCGTTGTGAGCCTCTGGTGCTTCTTAGGGCATCGTCTTGTCGTCCAAGCCGTCAGGCCTCCCCTTAGGGTTTAGGTGTGCCTTCCCTTGTATAGGAGTGAAGTCGTCTTTCCTTAAATTCCCATGAAACCTTGATTTACATTAAGTTGAGCTGACGTCACACGACCGTGTGGCACGCTGAAAATCATGCTCTGATTCTAGTTTTGGGATTAGGCCCAACCATGTGATATTCACACGGCTGACCGTGTCTTCCTGTGGATCTTCACACAATCATGGTCTTTTGATATGAAGCATGCCCGTGTTTTGGGGAACATGACCTGAGCATGCTTGCCTTCCTTGAGCTCCAATTATGTGCCAATTTACCTTCGAAATGTCGTACTACACATAAAAATAGCAAAAGAAGATCTCCAAACTAGTAAATAATAAATGAACGAGAAACAATGAATAATATGCATGAAACAAGTATAAAATGCAATGAGATATGTGCTAAAACTACTCCAAAAAATCTATATGATTTGCACACATCGGTTAGGTTACTGGGGAAACACGTACCAATTTCTCTCAATATCGAGTATGCCTTTGAGACTTTATCCTAACTCTAGGGAATGACCATCACTTAGGGAAGGTAAGTACCTTAAAGCTGAAAACCTAGGGAAAGCTATTTGATGACGACTTAACTCAACATGGAATGTGAATCCCTTAGGAAATTCTCTTGGCACATGAACGAAAAGCTAACCTAGTGAACTTTTAGAACATATCTTTTTGCTTTGATTGAAAGTACCGCTTGATAAGTTTTGTAAACATGCTAAGTATGGGAACAATTTTTTTAAAATCCATGGCACTGAGGTTTGTTCGAGGACAAGCAAAGATCTAAGTCTGGGGCATTTTGATGTGTGCAAATCATATATGGTTTTAGGAGTAGTTTTATCATACATCTCATTGAATTTCATACTTGTTCCATGCTTATTCTCCTTTGTTTTGCATCCATTTACTATTTCCTAGTTCAGAGATCTACTTTTGTTATTTTTATGTGCAGATCAGTGTTTTGGAGACAAAATAGCTAAATAAATAGAGCAAAAAGAAGGCAAGTGTTCTCTAGCTGTGTCCCAGGGACACGGGCACGCTTTGGTCCAGAAGATGAAGTTCGTTTGGAGTTGTAGATGAGGACACAGTGGGTCGTGTAAATCTCACACGGCCGTGCCTATTCCAGACGTCAGATTCTGAGATGGATTTCCAGCCTGACACACGGCCGACCATGTGGATTCCACATGGCAGTGTGGCGATAGCGCGATTTATGCAACTTAGGGTTTCGTGGGTGGATTATGAATGTCAACTGCACTCCTATAAAAGGGAAATCATGTCCAAACCCAAGAGAGAGGCTCGATGGCTGGGATGGCAAGAAGGTGTCCTAAAAAGCACTGGAGGCTCGCAATGGGGAGGAAGGAAGTGACTCGAAGACCTAAATCGACACTCCAACACCTTGAAGAGCGACCAAGACATCGCTTTGGATCCAACAGAGCATATTATTTCTCTTTCTAATTCTATTTGGATTGTAATTGTAAGAACTTCAGTGAGCGTTAGAGGGGGATGAATGGTGTGTTTTCATTCTTTGATTGATTCGATTGCGTTCTTGCTATAATTTGATTAGTATGCAGTGGAAATAAGAGAAAAGCATAAACAAAATACATAAGCACACACAAAATACAAGGATATAACTTGGTTCGAAACCTTAGGGTTCCTACTCCATGAGGTAAGCTCAAATGAACTCTAGTGATGTAGACACCACCACTAATCAATACACTCCTTCTCGGAACAATCTGGAGATGGAGAAACCTCGTACAAATGATTACAAAAGTAATACAATGAAATACAATAAGTAAACTAAGCAATACACAAATACAAGTAAAGAAACATTACACTAAGAGCTTTGGATTGCTTTCTTGTTGATTTCTTTGGTTTGCACTTGAAGCTATGGAATGCAACAACAATTCCCCTCCAAATCACCCCAAGAACCATGGCCAAAAACCTCCCCTTCAAGCTCCTTATAAAGCTGCAACTCGGATTGATTTTCGCTAAGCAGTCGACTGCTCATACCCATTAGTCGACTGCTCTTGTAGTCGTTGTCTCACAATGACTTAATCAACATAGATATTTCAGCCAACAAATACACTGGTAGTCGACTGCTCATACACGTATTCGACTGCTCATTTGGCTATCGAGCTTTTTGCGCTCGCGACTAAACCCAGCAGTCGACTGCCCTCCAAGACAGTCGACTCCTCAAGGCCAGTCGAGGCACCTAGCATCTGTTGGGTCGTAGTCAAGGCCAGTCGTGTCGCCTTGCGTCTGTGCTCGCAACTTGGTCGTAGTCGATCGCCAGCCGACTCCCATCAGTCGACTGGTCATAATACCAGTCCACTGCTCAGTGTCAACTCGACTGCCAAGTGTCAAAACACTTGACCAGTCGACTGGTCCATGACTCCAATCAACTGATACACTTCAACCATGGAGTTTAACCCATGTATGATGCCCTCATACTTGCTAGACCACCCTTAGCCTAGACCTAAGCCTTCTAGCCACCTCCATCATCCTTACGTCTATCGGATCCTTCCAAGTCATCCATGACTTGTTCATCCAAACACTAGCCTTCAGGTGCTTCCATCGGCTATTGTCATGCTATGCTAGTCTACACCGCCAAGGTGCATTTGGGCTTACACTGCCAAGACACACACTTGGACTTTACACCTCCAAACATTGGACTTATGCTGCCAAGACTCCACCCTTGGACTTTACGCCGCCAATATCAACCCTTGGACTTCCCAATTACAAAGTACCCATGACTTAGACTTTCACCGCTAAGACTACACACTTGGACTTACGTTGTCAAGACTACACCCTTGGACTTTTCTAGCCAACCCATGTTGGACTTTCCAATTGCCAAGACTCAAGCTTGGACTTTCCCTTGCCAAGACTCAAGCTTGGACTTTCCCTTGCCAAGACCCATGCTTGGACTTTCCATGTCAAGTATTCAAGACTTGGACTTTACCATTGCCAAGACCCATGCTTGGACTTTCCATGCCAAGTGTCCTACTTGGACTCCTCCATCATATAGTCAACCCCATGTCAACCATATAGTCAATCTATTATCAAATAATGGTCAACTCATCGTCAAACATTAAAACACCACTCGAGTCAAACTCGAGTTTGGTCAATGGTGACCTGGGTGTATTGCACCAACAATAATGTTTTATAAAAAGATGTCTTGTGTTTGTTCTTCTTTATTCATGGAGTAGATGCTCGATTCTAGGATTAGGGAGTAACTTGTGTATATTGGACATGCTAGTTCAGATATCTATTCATTGCTTTTAAATTATATTTACAATTTATCTCATCAAGATCGATGAAAGTTATATCTTGATTTTATTTCAACCATACGTAATCGATATAAGGGTGGAAAGTCTTTGTATCGAAATCTAGGAGAACTAAGGAGGAACCTTAGATCATACTCCTTCCAATAACCAAGGAAGTAGGCTGTGAAAGAGTAGGATATGAAATATGATCTACCTATTCATAGGGATCAATAGAACATCCTAGAACCCCTTGAACTTATCCCAACAGAAGGCCCAAAGTAGGAGACATCAACTCTAGAAAGGTTGAGGGACCTCAGTGACAGGGGGCTCCCAAAGATATCAACCCCCTGAGCTCTAAAAATCCGAAAGGGAAACTTGGCTAGGAATAGGTAATTCTCGGTATAAGCAAAGGTTCATCGGGATTACACATGATGATCGTTTCTTAAGATCATAACTAGAGATCTTAGGAGCATTAAATTTATAGCATGTTCAACAACGCACAAGTGAAACTGAAATTATGGAATCCTTTAAGCAACTTTGAGTCACCCTTCGCTTTCTCCAAGTGACACCGTACTTGAATCAGGACCGTCTTCGACCCCACTACTGACTCACAAGAGATTTAATCCGAACAAACAATATTCACTGGACAAATATCACTTGAATCATAGTACTTGTGGAATCGATACATAATTTATAACTTGACGACAACCGTGCATTTGCGAACGTTGAGCTCGAGCGTGCACTTCAAGTCCTTAGCAATCTCAGTCGGAGATTTGAGGTCATGCTCGCGTGCATCAAGATCCACCAATTCAATCCTACCCCGACCCATCAGAGGAGGATCTTGCTGCCTCTGGAGGCTCTTCTCTCAAGAATGATGAAATTCTCCTTTTTAAGCCTCTTCTCCAATTCCCTCATCTTCAAGTTTGGAGATAAAACCTCCTTCATCCTATCCTCCTCTTATCTTAGCCTCAGAAGAACCTCTCACCACCTCCCCTCAACATAACTCCTTGTTGGTGCAATCGACCCAGGTCACGATTGACCAGGACTCAAGTTTGACTCGAGTGATGTTTTGATGTTCGACAAAAACATATGGCAATGTAATTGTCATGGGAAAGTCCAAGTCTTGAGTACTTGGCATGGGAAGTCCAAGTGGGACACTTGGCATTTGGTAAAGTCCAAGCATGGTTCTTGGCAATGGAAAGTCCAACATGAGTTGGCATGGAAAGTCCAAGCATGGGTCTTGGCAAGGTAAAGTCCAAGTCATGAGTACTTGGCATGGAAAGTCCAACATGGATGAACAAGTCATGGATGACTTGGAGGGATCCGAGAGGCGCGAGGCTGATGGAGGTGGCTAGAAGGCTTAGGTCTAGGCTAAAGGTGGTCTAGCAAGTATGGGGGCACCATACTTGGGCTAAAACCTCATGTTTGAGGTGTGCCAGTCGATTGGTTCCATGTGGCAGTCGACTGGACCAAGTCAACCAGGGTTTGACTGCGGGAAGTGGCCTGCGATCAGCGCGAGGTGGGCGATCGACTAATGGCCGAGCGGTCGTGATCTCATGATCCGGTCGGGTGCTCGAGTCGGCCCGCAGAATGGAGTCGAGACTCGACTGGTCGAGTGAGGACTCCATCAGTTGAATGATGTGTATGATTAGTCGACTGATAGTAGATCCGTTGGACTTATCCAGCGTGGATCTAGCCGTTGTCTCACGACAACAGTGGCATCAGTCGACTGATGGTCACGATCAGTCGACTGATCAACCTTTTCCAGCACAGGTTGAAGCTATATAAGGAGCTCGTGATGGAGGAAAAGATAGTGATTTTCTTGAGTGAAATTGAAGAGGGATGTTGGTGCTTTCCAGTTCTTCAAAGCTAGTTCAAGGCAATCAAAGATCAAGCAATCCAAATCTCTTGTAAAGTGTTTTTCCTTTATTTGCATTTGTATTCCATATTGTATTTGCTTGTATCTACTTGATTATTGTTGTAATCATATTGTACGAGGTTTCTCCGCCTCCGGATTGTTCCGAGAAGGAGTTATTATTATAGTGGTGTGTGATTGGCATCGCTAGGGTTCGTACGAACCCGATCCGTGGAGTAGGAACCGTGCGGTTCCGAACCACGTTAAATCTTCGTGTCTTTGTGTGTGCTTGTCCATTTCGTTATTGTATTATATCTATATTCCGCTGCGCTAACGAAATTATAGAGACGAACGCGATCGATTTCCGACAACTTGAGAACGACGCTATTCACCCCCCCTCTAGCCGTTCCAATATTCCTAACAAGTGGTATCAGAGCCCGGGGCTCTTCTACGGACTAACCGCCCGGAGCTAAGACAAAAGGCAAGAGGGTGAAGATGGAATTCCAAGACAAGCTTGGATGGGATATCAATACTCCACCTCCATATGATCCAGAAGATATTCTGGCGTGGAGAGCAAGAATGGAAACATTCTTGATGATGAACATAGAGGATTGGTTCATCCTCGTCGAAAGCCTTGAACCCCCTAGGGATAAGAAGGGGAATGTCCTAAAATTGAAAAAGTGGACCCAAGAGCAACGTCAAAAGCTCAAGACCGAAGTCAAGGTAACGAAACTTTTGGAAGATTTAATCCCTAATGATATTTTGTGCAAGCTAGGGGATTACATGTATGCCAAGGAGCTATGGAGAAAATTGGCAAGATTCCATGAGGAGAGTTCATCCTCAAGTGAAAGTGAGGAATCGGAAGTTGAGATGGAGTCAACTTCCAGATCAGAGAAAGAAGAAGTAGAAGAGATGGAAGAAGCATCTACTTCTAGGATTGAGGAGGAGAGACCATCCTCTACACCGGAGCAACCTCAAGAAGAGCCTTCAACATCTGATCAAGATGAGGAAGCTCAAAATTCAACTCCGGCACCTACCACCACCCTAGGTAACTCAAACACTTTATCTTCCAATAAAAATCATATAATGTGCTTTGAGTGTAGGGAGTGTGGGCATTACAAGAGCAAATGCCCAAAGAAAGTTAGGAAAGCTTCTCCGGCGCCCAAAAGTCAACAAAAGTCAAAGGATGTCGGTTCCCCAAGTCAAAAGAGCAAGGAGCATATTATATGCTTAAAGTGCCATCAAAAGGGGAATTATAGAAGTCAATGCTCTAGGGGGAGGAAAAAGACCCAAGAAGAAGCATCACAAGTAGGGGGAGCTAAGGTTAACCCTAAGGTACACTTTAGTAGTGCATCTTCTAATTTAAATGTTAAAAAGCATGCTAGGAATTTAAATTCTCCTGCAATTTATGAAAAGCATGCTAATAGAAATAAATGTTTTTTATTAGGAGCTAAAAGTGTCTATTTTAGTAATAAGGAGAAATTTGGGACTAATGTCCCTAGAAAAATCATACCTAGGGAATCTATTAAGAAAATACAAGAACATCTAGGTGTTAATCCAAAATGGACTAGGCGTATGCCAAGGAAGTCAAATGCCCAAGATTTAAATCAAAATTCTAAAATTGGGCAATTAGAATTAGAAAACCAAGCCTTGAGGTCAAGGCTTGAAAAACTTGAGAAGACCCTCAACACTATGCAAAATCATTTTAAAGGGTCTAATGGTCAAACTCCTAGGTCAAGAAGTCAAAGTCAACATCTAGGACCTAAGAGTCAAAAGTCAACCAAGGGCAAGAATGGTTTGGGTCACAAACCTAAGTCCAAGGTGACTTATCATAGTGTTCCATTTTACTATGGAACACTAACTAAGTCTAGGAAGACCAAGGTCAATAGGGAAGTCATCCCCAGAGTTGACCAAGGGTTGTGCCTAGTGGCCAAGGTTTCTAAGAAACCTAGGGTGGCCACTAAGAAGGTTGGAAGGGGAGTTAGCCCTAGAGTCAACCTAGGCAAGACCAAAATGACCAAGGCTAATAAGCCTAGGAAGGTCATTAGGAAGGTATCTAGGGAGGTTATCCCTAAGGAATACCTAATTAACCCTAGGAGCTCAAATCGGTTTTGGGTTCCTAAGAGCGTGATTGATTCACGCTAGGTGGGTTTAGGATGTGCCAATACTAATTGAGAAGTTTGATAAAATGATCAAAATTGGCACAATCTAGATTTAGAGATCATAGTGTATAACTTTGATTGTTGGCACACTTTAAAAGTTCATGTAAAAGTAACATCAAGAGTGATACTTAAGTGTCACACAACTTGATGTATTGTACTCACCATGCTTCATATGTTTTACCATATGTTTGCATGGAAGGAATGTCTAGGATGGATTGCATCTCACAAAACAAGTCTTTTACCTTGATTGTGTATTTCAACACTTAGAAAGGGTGAGATGTTAGGATTTGGAAATCATTGAATGTTAATGTTTGCAAAAATGAAATAAAACATTAAAATACATTAACGAATACATGAATGTAAGTGTAACATCAATATATTCGATATACAAGAATAAACATGATAAAATGGATTAATTAGATGAAGAAATCGAGATTTTCAGAATTTCAGAACTGGAAATCAGATATCAGTTGGTGATCGATTATATCGGTGATAACATCAGAGCACGATACGATGTGGTCATCGATCAGTCGGCTTCATGACTCGCTTGAACATCGATCGGGATGGGATACATCGGCCGATCGATGGCTATTCACCGAGGTGAGGTCATCGATCGAGTGCTCGATGGCGATCGAGTGATGCGCGCATCGATCGACTAATGAGCAACATCGGATCGATGCTCTTTAACACGTCACGAAGGTTCGTGATCGATTGCCGAGCGAAGCGATTGGCTACTCGGTAAACCCGATAATAAAGCGATCGATCGATGCAACACATCGCCGGTCAGCATCGCGATTTTATAACGCCGAACCGCTAGGGTTCGACGTCTTCACTCGACGCGCCTTCGTTCTTCTCTCCTTCTCCGATCGCCATTCTTGTTCTCCGACGATCCTTCCGGCCGTGCCAGCCGCCCAAGGTGTTAGGTTTGTTAGATGATCCCTATTTTACCTTAGTTCACTTATTTCAAGCCTCATTTCACTCATTCTAGTGTTGGTTCCTTGTTCTGATTAAGGTTCCGGCGTCTCCGGCAAATTTTCCGACGACCCCCCAGTAACATCTGAGTTTTCCCTCCGGCCACACCTCCAAATGGCGCCTAAGTAACAATCTTTTTACCCAAGCCCTAATTTTCCTTTCCGTTATAATTTAGTTTCTATCTAATCATGTATTATGTCCTTGCATGTCATATCATTACATTGCATTCATAAT
The DNA here is from genome assembly GCA_025175895.1 of Wurfbainia villosa. NCBI lineage: Eukaryota > Viridiplantae > Streptophyta > Magnoliopsida > Zingiberales > Zingiberaceae > Wurfbainia > Wurfbainia villosa. The sequence goes on along the minus strand of CM045989.1, from coordinate 118,530,546 downwards.
AGGAGAGCCCGTAGGAATGATCCACTCGAGGGTGAATCTCGATTGTACCAGCCTATGTTGGTTAGGTAAATCGATAGGGACTTTTTCAACCACCATTGTAGTGACGTCATAGAATTAATTGCATACTACAATCTCATGAAAGTCGTCTTATGCACGCATCCAATTAATGATGACCTTCTTAAGGAATTTTATCAAAACCTAAAAAAGGTGGATGACGGTCCTACCTACACTACTCGCATTGCAAAACGCGAGTTAGAGTTCACTCCTACGATACTGCAGGAGTTTCTCGAGTGTAGGCCCTCAGATGATACCTTTATCTTTTTCCCTACCATGGATTTTCCTTTACCCGAGCCCTTTGACAATATCTCTATGGAGTCCATGCATGAGCATATCTTTGGTTATCCTCGTCCACCGGCCCAAAACTTATTCCCTATCAGCTTTGAGTTATACACTTTTTGACAATGTCCTTTACAAGGTCATTGTTGGGTGTTTTCTTCCTATCGTCACTCGGGGTTTGGCCAAGATTCGGCCTCCCCATCTATTTCTTCTATACGCCATGCGGCATAGGTTAGACATTAACTTTGCACTAAACATGTTTCATTGCATTGTGCATTTCACTTCCCTGTCAAGGAAAGTGCATATGCCATATGGTCATATCATCAGCATGGCTAGAGTCAGTAGAGTTAACATCACGGGGGTTCTCACGAGGCGCTATCGGAGGTGTCTGTTGTATATCGTAACTTCTCGTTAGCAAAGCTACGGATGGGGCTGGGCGAGATGGAGTTAGGCGCCACGACCACCACCCGGGGCACCGAGAGCCTCCTCCGGTACCGAGAGATCTGAGAGGACTACGAGGATGTAGACGCCGCTGATGAGGACGATCAGATGCCGGCAGATGCATCAGTGGCGGGTCCATCAGATGATCATCGTGGCCGGTTGGAGTCCAGATTTCAGGACTATCAGCAGTCGGTTGACGCTAGGCTGTCAGAGTTATTGGTAGACCAGGCATCCTTCGGCGCACGTCTGGATCGGATGGAGGAGTCCCAGAGCCGCATCGAGCAGTGTCAGCTCGATATGTTAGAGATGATGCGGGCCTGGACCCTGAGTTAGCAGCCTCCTCCACCGCCACCTCCTGTAGACGATTAGATACTGAGGATATTAGATTTTCTGTGGTTGTCAGTTTTTGTAGTGAGATTGAGCATAGCCAATCTCCATTTTGAATGTAAAAGACTAAATTTTTTAAGTTAAATGAAATTTTTGTTTCTGAAAATCTTGTGTGTCTGGATGAGTATTTGTATAATTGTATTGCTTATGAAAGTTGATATATCATGACATGAAATCGCATCCTGTCATATACCATGTCATGTCATTGTTTAGAATTATTTTAGATGTCATGTGTTCTTAAATTTCATCTTATGCCATGACATCATGATTATGAGCATATGCTTACTCATATCATTTCTGATGCCATAATCATTCATGCATTTAAGGCAATTGGTTGAAATTGATTTAAGGACTATGGCATGACTTGAAGTCCCATTTATAAGGGAATCAAGTAGGGTTGCCTAGGAAATGCATGAAACCCTAGATAAAGTGAATCCAAACCCACATCTCACATCACATTGACATGTATGTGTATTTATACATCCTAGATACATGTGAGATGCTAGGATAATAAGTTAGGTTCAAGGTGCATGGGTAGTGCATCTAGATGAACTCAAACTTATTCTAATTATCACCAAGAATCATAAGGAAAGCTAATATACAAGCTATGTTATTTAGCCAATAAATTATGGTTCAAAATAGGCTTTCAAAAGCATTTTAAAATCATTTTAAAAAACCTTGGTGAAGCCTATCTTTTGATAGCAATCACCATTGATAAGATTGATACAAAGTGAGCTTAAACTTTAAAGTTTTTAATCACTTTTGGATTTTGTATCAATCTCCTATTTCGATGGTAAATATATTTTTCCAAAATTTTTCACTGATTGTATGCATTATAAGTATTATACGTACCAAATTTCGTGATTTTTCGATATACGTATAATTAGTTATGATTTTCTGAAATTCAACTCTGATAACTGAAATTCAGAAATTTAGCTTATCGATCGATATTGGTGGCGATCAATCGATGGAGGTGCCGATCGATTTACGAATCACTCATTCGTAGCCTGATTTCAGGGAAAACAAGATTGTTTAACCCGATTTTAGCTACGGTTATGACCCCTAATCACTCCTAACCCTAGGATATGCTTTGGGTAGCATTATAAAGGGTGAAAATCCATTGGATATGGATTAGGAGAATTATTTAGGGTTTGTATCAATTTTAAGGTGTTGGAAAGTTCTATATTGAATTTCTAACCTTAATTTTGGTGGTTTAGAGTTCCTATTGGCTTAGGGACTTCCCAAGGACATTGTTGGTGCAATGGTCAAGGGGGAGCAAGCCTTTAGGAGGAGGTATCCATCTTGGAGTTGAAGGGGAGAATATTATCAATTGGGAAAATTGATGGATTTTTAGAAACCCAATTTGGAAATTAGGAGAGTGTATAGGATTGCCTCTCTTGAGTGATATGGGACTTATCACTAAGAAGATGGTAGGCATCCTAGGTATTTTTGGATCAAGGGGGATATTGTAAGATCTCATTGGGACATGAGACATTGACCTCCTTGGAGAGAAATCCTTTTTGATGTTAGTCAAAAAGGGGGAGAATGTTTGGGGGAGAACATTTGGAGAGTGTTTACCAATTTGGGATAATTGGTAAGGGATTTGAGTTAGTGGTCTAACTTAAATGATTTGTTTGGTTTTTGTCAAACATCAAAAAGGGGGAGATTGTTGGTGCAATCGGCCTAGGTCACGATTGACCAGGACTCGAGTTTGACTCGAGTGATGTTTTGATGTTCGACAAAAACATATGACAATGTAATTGTCATGGGAAAGTCCAAGTCTTGAGTACTTGGCATGGGAAGTCCAAGTGGGACACTTGGCATTTGGTAAAGTCCAAGCATGGTTCTTGGTAATGGAAAGTCCAACATGAGTTGGCATGGAAAGTCCAAGCATGGGTCTTGGCAAGGTAAAGCCCAAGTCTTGAGTACTTGGCATGGAAAGTCCAACATGGGTTGGCAAGGGAAAGTCCAAGCTTGTGTCTTGGCATTTGAGAAGTCCAAGGGTTTGATATTGGCGCCGTAAAGTCCAAGCGGGAGTCTTGGCAGCATAAGTCCAATGGTTGGCGGCATAAAGTCCAAGCGGAGTCTTGGCGGCGTAAGTCCAATGAGCCTTGGCGGTGTAGACACCATTAGCATGACATAGCCGATGGAAGCATCTGAAGGCTAGCACGATGGATGAACAAGTCATGGATGACTTGGAGGGATCCGAGAGGCGCGAGGCTGATGGAGGTGGCTAGAAGGCTTAGGTCTAGGCTAAGGGTTGTCTAGAAAGTATGAGGGCATCATACTTGGGCTAAAACCTCATGTTTGAGGTGTGTCAGTCGACTGGTGCCATGTGGCGGGCCGATCGACCAAGTCAACCGGGTTTGGATCGCGAAGTGGCCTAGCGATCGCCAGAGGTGGGCAATGATCGATGAGCTGAGCAATGACCGATCTCATGATCACCGACCGTGCTCGAATTCGCCACGTAAGAGTCGAGACTCGACTGGTCGAGTGAGGACTTCATCAGTCGACTGATGTGTATGATCAGTCGACTGATAGTAGATCTGTTGGACTTATCCAGCGTGGATCTAGCCATTGTCTCACGACAACAGTGGCATCAGTCGACTGATGGTCCCGATCAGTCGACTGATCAATCTTTTCCAGCACAGGTTGAAGCTATATAAGGAGCTCGTGATGGAGGAAAAGATAGCGATTTTCTTGAGCAAAATTGAAGAGGGAAGTTGGTGCTTTCCAGTCCTTCAAAGCTAGTTCAAGGCAATCAAAGATCAAGCAATCCAAAGCTCTTGTAAAGTGGTTTTCCTTTACTTGCATTTGTATTCCATATTGTATTTGCTTGTATCTACTTGATTATTGTTGTAATCATATTGTACGAGGTTTCTCCGCCTCCGGATTGTTCCGAGAAGGAGTTATTATTATAGTGGTGTCTGATTGGCATCGCTAGGGTTCGTACGAACTCGATCCGTGGAGTAGGAACCGTGCGGTTCCGAACCACATTAAATCTTTGTGTCTTTGTGTGTGCTTGTCCATTTCGTTATTGTATTATATCTATATTCCTCTGCGCTAACGAAATTATAGAGACGAACGCGATCAATTTCTGACAACTTGAGAACGACGCTATTCACCCCCCCTCTAGCCATTCCAATATTCCTAACACTCCTCTCTTCCTGAACCCTCCTTATCTCCGGCTGAGCCCAGTCCTCTCACAAGAGAGGCTCCCCCATTAATAAATCCTCTTAGCACCACCCTACATTCAGTCGTCAAGCTCGGCACTCCTCAAGAAGTGAAACTGTTTAATCAATCAACAGTGCAGGGTCCCTTTGAACACCTACAGGCAAACCTTACAGAGGTATTCCTTCTAACCATACTTTCTTGATCTTCCTTTATTTCTATCATTGGAATTTTCATTACTTGTCTCTCATATCTTCCTTGTACAGGCGGCTACCAACTACACTGATGCAACTTGCCATTTTCTTGAGTATCAATCTTTTATGGAAGCTTGCCATGCAACTTCAGAGACCTGGCTTAGATGACTCACCACATAATAGATGCCAAACAATGAGAAGCCACTTTAGCTATCCCAAAAGAAATTTTGAGAAAAACACACGAGGACCTTAAGGCTGAGCTAGCAACATCAGGGCACGCTCGAGAAGAGACCTTTCGTGAGGCTGACCTATCGCGCTCTCAGCTACTATGCTAGAGTGAGTAGATCTTACAAGATGACATCTTGGCTTGAGAATTAATAGAGTTTCAAATTCAACTGAAAGAAACCCAAGCCAGATGAGCAGAATCCCTTCCTGAACTACTAAAAGCCCAATCCTCCATCAAAACTCTTGAAACAACTTGTGATTAAGCTCAGACTCAATTGGATCACTTTTCTGTTAGTTATATATGAGAGATGTGTAGGAACTTTCGGTGGCAGCTAGAGGGGGGGTGAATAGCATTGTCGCTTGGCTTGATGGATTATTGTTCGATCGTGCTTGCTTCAAAATGTTAATATGCAGCGGAAATACAAAATATACAATGAAAATAAATACAAGCACAATCACAACACAAGATGTAATGTGGTTCGGAACCGAATGGTTCCTACTCCATGGATTGGGCTCGTAAGAGCCCTAGTGATGCAAATCACACACCACTATAACAATAACTTCTTCTCGGAACAATTCGGAGGCGGAGAAACCTCTTACAACGATTACAAAAGTAATACAAGAAGTAAACAAGCAAATACAAGATAAAAATACAAAAAAATATAAAGAAAACTTTACAACTATTGCTTTGGAGTGCTTGCTTGTTTGGTTGCTTGAATTGCACTTGGAGACCTTGATTTACAGAAACAAATCACCCCAAAGACGTCCAAGAACCGATGGCGAAAACCTCCTCCTCGAGCTCCCTTTAAAGCTTCTCCTTGGGCTGGATTCCACCTAGCAGTCGACTGATCGGGACCATCAGTCGACTGCCCCTGTAGCCATTGTCTCAAAATGGCATGAACCATGTCAGATAAGTCCAACGGATAGACCATCAGTCAACTGATCATACCCATCAGTCGATTGATGTCTCAATCTGTCGAGTGCTCGGGCTGATCACTCGACTGGAAGGCTTTCTGTGCCCGAAAGCCCGACCAACAATCGGCTCATCTCCAGATTAGTCGACTGCTCAAGCCATCAATCGACTGCCCAATGCTGGCAGTGTACTACTAGGCCATCATCCCACAGACAAACACTAGTTGACTCCCATCACTCGACTGACCATATTCCCAGTCGACTGATACACCTCAAACATGAGGTTTTAAACTAAGTATGGTGCCCCCATACTTGCTAGACCACCCTTAGCCTAGACCTAAGCCTTCTAGCCACCTCCATCAGCCTCACGCCTATCGGATCCATCCAAGTCACCCATGACTTGTTCATCCATACGCTAGTCTTCAGGTGCTTCTATCGGCTATTGTCATGCTAACGGTGTCTACACCGCCAAAGCACATTGGGCTTATGCTGCCAAGACTCCGCTTAGAGTTTATGTCGTCAACCATTGGACTTATGCTGCCAAGACTCCACCCTTGGACTTTACGCCGCCAGTATTCTCCTTGGACTTCTCAATTGCCAAGACTCAAGCTTGGACTTTCCCTTGCCAACCCATGTGGACTTTCCATGCCAAGACCCATGCTTGGACTTTTCCTTGCCAAGACCCATGCTTGGACTTTCCTTTGCCAAGACCATGTTTGGACTTTCCTTTCCAACCCAAGTTGGACTTTCAATGTCAAGTACGTAAGACTTGGACTTCTCCCATGACAATGGTCAAACCATTGTCAAACATCAAGTGTGACTTGGGTCGATTGTACCAACAATATCCCTAACATATTATCAGACATCAATGTCAAACATCAAAACACTACTCGAGCCAAACTCGAGTCTGGTCAATCGTGACCTGGGCTGATTGCCCCAACAATCTCCCCCTTTTTGATGTTTGACAAAAACACCCTTGAGTTAGGCCCCTAAATCAAATTCCCTTATCCATTATCCCAAATTGGTAATTTTACTTTCTCCCCCTTTTTGACATACATCAAAAAGGTTCTCCCCAAGGAGGTCACTGTCTCATATCTCACTGAGATCTTACAATCTCCCCCTTGGTCCAGAAACACCTAGAATGCCTATAATCTTCCTAGTGATAAGTCCATATCACTCAAGAGAGGCACTCCTACAAACTCTCCCAATTTCCAAACTGGGCATCTCAAATTCCCATTTCTCCCCCTCATGAGAAAAAATAACATCCATCATCCCATGATGGATACCTCCCCCTAAAGGCTTGCTCTCCCTTGACCATTGCACCAACAATTTCCTTGGAGAGTCCCTAAGCCAATAGGAACACTAAATCATCAAAAATAAGGTTAAAAGTTCAACATTAAACTTTCCTACACCTTAAAATTGATACATCACTCTAACAACTCTCCTAATCCATATCCAATGGATTTTCACCCTTTACAATGCTTTCCAAAGCATATCCTAGGGTTAGGAGTAGTTAGAGAATCCTAACATAGCTGAAATTGGGCTAAACAAACATTGTTTGCCAGAAATCAGCTTGGTAGTCGACTTTATCAGGCAATAGTCGACTGCCGCTCATCATCAGTCGACTGCTATCAATGGCAGTCGACTGATAACTGAAAATTCTGATTTTCAGTTATCAGAATCGAATTTCAGAAATTAATAAGTAAATATACATAATATGAAAAATTGTGAAACCTCATATGTATAATACTTATAACCAATACAATGGGTGAAAAATGTTTGAAAAATATTTTACCCATAAAATAGTGAAATTGATACAAAGTTCAAAAGTGAAGAAAAACTTCAATGTTTTAGCTCACTTTGTATCAACACCATCAATGGTGATTGCTATCAAAAGATAGACTTCCCGAAGGTTTTTCAAAATGATTTTAAAATAGTTTTAAAATCTTATATTGGATCATGTTCTTTGGGCTTAATGTACATGGCTTGAACATAAGCTTTCCCAATGATCCACAACATGTTTTTAGATGAGTTTTAGTTCATCTAGATGCAAAAACTATGCACCTTGAACTCAACTCATATCCTAGCATCTCACATGTATCTAGAGTGTATCAATACACATACATGTCAATGTAGTGTGAGATGTGGGTTTTGGGTCATCTTAAACTAAGGCCTCATGCATTTTCTAAGGCAACACTACTTGATTTCCTTATACATGGGACTTCAAGTCATGCTATATGTCCTTAACTCAATTTTATAAATGCATGAATGACTATGGCATTAATGATGATATAAATAAGCATGTGCTCATAATCATGATGTCATGGCATAAAATGGAATCTAAGCATACATGACATTTAACCTTAATCCTAAGCATGATCATGACATTTTAAATGATTAAAATAAAACATGATGTCGTGACATGTTATATGACAAATCAAGCATGACAAATAAAATGTAAAGATATATAATATCTAAAATTTGATATTAGTTGTCATTTGTCATTATTAAACCCATTTTTCCATATTATCAACTATCTCCCAAGTGTGTTAAAAACCCAAAATGGCACATCTCAACCTATAAACCTAAATTGTGCCAATTTAATTGATTTTTCATAATTCCAAAAATATATTGGCTCATCCTAAACCCTTTTAGGATTTAAATTCAAACCTACTTCCAAGGTATCCATAACCTTGAAAGTGACCTAAAGTGCCACCTTTACTATGATTAGGTTAACTACCCATTCATTCAAGGTTGGCACACCTAAACCCATCTAGCGTGAATCGATCACGCTCTTAGGAACCCAATACCTATTGGAGCTCCTTGGGATAACAAGGTATTCCTTAGGGATGACCTCCATAGATACCCTCCTAATGACCCTCCTAGACTTAGAAGCCTTGGTATTGTGGTCTTGCCTAGGTCAACTCTAAAGGAAACTCCCCCTTTGACCTTCTTAGTGGCTTCCCTAGGTTTCCTTGAAACCCTAGCCACTAGGCATACACCTTGGTTACCCTTAGGGATGACTTCCCTAGTAACATTGGTTTTTCTAGACCTAGTTTGAGTTCCATAATCAAATGGAACACTATGATAGGTCTCCTTGGGCTTAGGTTTGTGACCCAAACCTTTCTTGCCCTTGGTTGACCCTTGTCTCCTAAACCCTAGATTTTGACTCCTTGAACCTAGAGTTTGACCATTCAACCCTTGACTTTGACTTTGCATTTTCTTAAGGGTCTTTTAAAGTTTTTCTAGCCTTGACCTCAAGGCTTGATTTTCTAACTCTAATTGTCCAATTTTTGATTTTTCATCTATTCTTTGGACATGAGACTCCCTAGGCATATGCCTAGTCCATTTAGGGTTAAAACCTAAGTGGTCCTCAATTTTCCTAATACTTGCCTTAGGTAAAACATATTTTGGGACATTAGTCCGAAAATTTCTCCTTATTCCTAAGGTTGACACTCTTAGCACCTAGACAATAAAATCTATTGTTTCTACTAGCATGCTTTTCATGATGAATTGTAAGATTGCTAAAATTATTTCTAGCATGCTTTTGCCTATAACTTAATGAGTGAGCATTATTAAATTTTACCTTAGGGTTTACCTTAGAGGTTCCCCCTACTTGTGATGCTCCTTCTTTAACCTTCTTTCTCCCCTTTGGACATTGACTCCGGTAGTGTCCCGGTTGTCAACATTTGAAGCATACCACGTACTCCTTGCTTTTCCTAATTGGAGTTCCAGCTTTATTTGAATTTTATGCGCCGATGAGAACTTCTTGACCCTTTTAGGACACTTAATCTTGTAGTGTCCATTTTCCCTACACTCAAAACAATAATATGGATTTTATTTTGAATTAAAGTGTTTGAGTTACCTAGGTTGGTGGTGAGGGTCTCTTGAGCTTGTATATCCCTTCTCCCCGAAGTAGATGACTCTTCTTGCTCTTGCCCTTGACCCTAATCTCCTCCCCCTCAATCCTAGAGGTGGAGGCTTCTTTCAATTCCACCTCATCTACTGATTCAGATGTCGACTCCTCTTCAACTTTCGAATCCTCACTTGCTTGTGAGGATGATGTGCTTACTTCCTCAGTCTCTTTTGATTGAGCTGATGAACACTCTTCGGCTTCTTGGACCAGTGGTGGATTTTCGTGATATTTTGTCAATTCACTCCAAAGCACCTTGGCATCCTTGTACTCACCTAAGCTACACAATATATCGTTAGGAATCAAATCAACCAAGAATTTTATTACCTTCTTATTTATCTCGAATTCTTGGATTTGTTCCCCGGTCCACTTTTTCATCTTGAGGAAACCTCCCTTTGGCCCTCTCGGATACTTGAATCCTTCCATCAATGCAGACCATTCTTTGAAGTCCCTCATCATAATAAAGTCTTCAATCTGTCTCTTCCATGAATTGAAGTCTTCTCGTCCATAAAGCGCATACGAGACCGGTGTGTTGATGTCTCATCCTAGTTGTTCTTCAAAATCTCTCTCTTCACCCTCTAGCGGTGGTCTCTTGGTTGTTAATCCTTGAAGAGCGACCTCGCTCTGATACCAATTGTTGGAACTTTCGGTGGCCGCTAGAAGGGGGGTGAATAGCGTCGTCGCTTGGCTTGATGGATTATCGTTCGATCGTGCTTGCTGCAAAATGTTAATACGCATCAGAAATACAAAATATACAATGAAAATAAATACAAGCACATTCAAAACACAAGATGTAATGTGGTTCAGAACTGAATGGTTCCAACTCCATGGATTGGGCTTGTAAGAGCCCTAGCGATACAAATCACACACTACTATAACAATAACTCCTTCTCGGAACAATTCAAAGGCGGAGAAACCTCTTACAATGATTACAAAAGTAATACAAGAAGTAAACAAGCAAATACAAGAAGAAAATACAAAACAATGTAAAGAAAACTTTACAACTATTGCTTTGGAGTGCTTGCTTGTTTGGTTGCTTGAATTGCACTTGGAGACCCTGATTTGCAGCAACAAATCTCTCTAAAGACGTCCAAGAATCGATGGCGAAAACCACTTCCTCGAGCTCCCTTTAAAGCTTCTCCTTTTGCTAGATTCTGCCTAGCAGTCGACTGATCGAGACCATCAGTCGACTACCCCTGTCACCGTTGTCTCACAATGATATGAACCACGTCGGATAAGTCCAACAGATAGACCATTAGTCGACTGATCATACCCATCAGTCGACTGATGTCCCAATCAATCGAGTGCTCGGGTTGATCACTCGATTGAAAGGCTTTCTGTGCTCGATCATCAGTTGACTGCCCAATGCTAGCAGTCAACTGCTAGGCCATCTTCCCGCAGTAAAACCCTAGTTGACTCCCATCAGTCGACTGACCATAATCCCAGTCGACTGATACACCTCAAACATGAGGTTTTAACCCAAGTATGGTGCCCCCATACTTGCTAGACCGCCCTTAGCCTAGAGCTAAGCCTTCTAGCCACCTCCATCATCCTCACGCCTATAGGATCCCTCCAAGTCATCCATGACTTGTTCATCCATACGCTAGCCTTCAGGTGCTTCCATCGGCTATTATCATGCTAACGGTGCCTACACCGCCAAGCCACATTGGGCTTACGCTGCCAAGACTCCGCTTGAACTTTACGCTGCCAACCATTGGACTTATGCTGCCAAGACTCCACCCTTGGACTTTACGCTGCCAGTATTCCCCTTGGAATTCTTTATTGCCAAGACTCAAGCTTAGACTTTCCCTTGCCAACCCATGTTGGACTTTCAATGCCAAGACCCATGCTTGGACTTTTCCTTGCCAAGACCCATGCTTGGACTTTTCCTTGCCAAGACCCATGCTTGGACTTTCCTTTGCCAAGACCATGCTTGGACTTTCCTTTGCCAAGACCATGCTTGGACTTTCCTTGCAAACCCATGTTGGACTTTCCATGCCAAGTACACAAGACTTGGACTTCTCCCATGACAATGGTCAAACCATCGTCAAACATCAAGTGTGATCTGGGTCGATTATACCAACAATCTCCCCAACACATTATCAGACATCAATGTCAAACATCAAAATACAACTTGAGTCAAACTCGAGTCTGATCAATCATGACCTGGGCCGATTGCACCAATAAGATGTCCTATGGCAATCTCCTTATGGTTGTACCATTTATTCGATAAATGAATATTCACTATTTGAGTATACATGTTTTCATGTATTTGATTGGATCTTAAACTCATTTACTGAATGTCCACAATATGATTTATTGCATGAGAGAATTTGTGATTGGATTACAATTAGTGAGTATCTCTACATGTGTAATTGTAATGTATTAGAATTATCCCTAGTCGATGAATTGATGCATTTTGACACCATCAATTCTATTGAGACTAGTATGAGTTATACTCTTTGGTTTATCCAAGCAACTATTTCTCACTGGCTAGAGACATTGGGATGTCCGAAGTTAACCGTAGATGCTAGTTATGGTAACTAGTTCGTTTGAGTGACTAGTTGTAAGACATCATATAGTTCTCTGCATATATTGATATGTCAATGAAGTTTTTACTGCATCTTAAGTGCGATGTTCTTTCGACTTGTGGTATTCTAGTCATCTTGGCCATGTAGACTTCTGCTTTGACATCTTAAGCAAGCATCTCCAAGGAGATGTGGATCCCAGATGATTGGGTATAAGTCAAAGTGGTCGAAGGTGTTTGAATATCCTATAGAGGATTCACCACTCCTTGTGAGGAGATGTATACCCTATGGCATCTCGTCAGATTGTTACTAAAGTCTTTGGCCAAAGCATTACATGTTTAGAGTATTGTACTCTTTGATACATCTGTAGTAACTAGAATCCGCAGGATGAGGAAGTAATACTTGGGCTAGGTGTGACGTAGTCAGTCTAGTGGGGACTAACACAATGGACCATGTCCTAAACCAAGTGGGTATAAGATGAGTAAAGGGAATGGGGAATGTTTCACTATAGCTGCTGAAGGGTTTCACAAGCGTTCTGTGATCAACCATTGATTTTTTAATTAATTGGGGATCATGATGTACTACTAGGTGTCACTCATGATAGTTCTATAATTAAAGGTTAATTATAGACGACCAACATAAATCGGGAACCTATTTGATCACATGCACTATGAGTGTTATCCGAAGGATTTAAAATGAGCTTGAGAATAAGATTTTTATATCGAGAGAGACCTGGTTAGGTTAGACCAAAAAAAGAGTGAGTATGAAATTATTTCAATCGCATCGGAAGCATGGATGGGCCGAGTTTTATAAAGATATGATGGATGAACCAAATCGGTTTGGTTCTAATCCAATGGTGGAAAATAAACTAAAGTGGTTTGGTTTATTTTAAACGAATGAACCAAAATTTGTTCGGTTCATTTTAACATAAAATAGACCAATGCGGTTTGATTTATTTTAACTTAAGTTAATGGAACGGGTTAACAGGTTTTGGTTGTGAACTAATAACCCTTTGAGAAAAGGTTTTTGAGAAAAGGCTTTAGAGAAGAGGTCTTGAGAAAAGGTCTTGAGAAAAAGTCTCTTAATGGTTAAGAGATATGTTTTTTATAAATAATGGGGTTGAGAGATAACCCGTGTTCGATTGACTTAGGTTTTTGAAACCCTAGTCGTTTCTCTCCTTGCTCCTTGCCGCCCAACCCTTTGGTGATGCCACCTCCTCCTTGCCGTTGGCCAACCACCAGCCGTCGACAGTCCTCCGGCCATCCTCAGCCGCTGGCCAACCTCTGTTGGTTGTCGGTGACCAAGGAGCAGCCGACCACTTGTTTGGCTAGCCATCTCCTCCACCATGCTGCCCTCTTAGACAACTTGTGTCCTTTGTGACAAGAGCGTCGTTTAGCAAGCATTTGGAACTCTAGCAGCGACCACCTTGCCGAGGAGTAGATCTCCGCCAATCATCTTTAGTGGAGGATCAAAGTTTCATCAATTGGTTGACGAAAACCTCTTTTGAGAAGCGAGTTTACGAAACTCATTTTTGGATTCGAATTGGATTCGAATTATGATTGTCTCTTGGATCACAACATCTTGGATACGAGACTAGTATCTCATGTTAAGATAGGGCTCGTAGCTTGTTGAAGTTATCCCGATGATACTCGGCGTGGATACGGATAGAGGCGAAACTTACGAGGGTAGCTAGGGTTGATGCCATTTCCACTTAACATAATCTGTCAGACATACCTAGAATAAGTTTTCTTTAATGCAAAATTTGAAATGGTGATTATGTCTACACTTGTTGTATCATGCATTCGTGTGGTATGTGTATTGTAATAAGTTAGTTATTACTTACTTTTGCTTCCACTGTGTGCATGTTTAAGAAATGTGTTCGAACACACACCGACGTCGGTGCCGGGGAAGCCCAGCAGTTGTATAAGAGTCAGGTTGTGTCCTGACATAATCATAAAATTGTTTTACGATAGTCATAATTGTATTTTTTTTGGAAATTTTTTACTTTTGGAAAGTTTAGAAATAATTATGGAAATTTTAATTAGTAAAGAAATTCAAATTGGAAATTTTCTAAAGTGATTAGGAAATTACAATTTAGGAAATTTGTTTCATAAATTAAATTTGAATTTCCTTAATTAATATTTTTCTAAAAAAAAATATGTGATTAGATTTGGAAATTTGTTTCCTAATTTAATCAAGATTTGATTTGAGAAATCAAATCTCAAACATATTTTATTTCCAAAATTAGTTATGACAAATTAGGAAACTATTTGTACATGTCATAATTGTATGTAATGTAATTGCATTAGATGCATATCATTATGCCATGTGTGCGGTGACATGTAGATGCATTAGTTGCAAATATGTATGTCATGCGTGTCATGCCATGTAGATAATTGTTATTTGCAAGAAAAGAGGATGAGACCTTAAAACCCTTACACAATATTAAAGCATACACCTTCCATTAATATGGTTAGAACTGGAGTTCCATTTCTTGTTTGGGTTGTTGGACTCTCTCCAAGCCAGGCTCGAACCTAAACATGTTCAAACGATTGAACTAGTTTATTACTAATATGGTGAGAATTAGAGGTCAATCGTTAGTTTGGGTTGTTGAACTCTCTCTAAGCCTGACTAATTGGTTGAATGTGCTCTAACCATATTAAAACTATTTCGCGATTAATGGGTCGGCTTTAACTTGAAGCATCAGTTTCTTGGACTCTCTCCAAGGTCGATGTCAAGGGAGGTGAAGTTGGGTGTTATGCATATGATGCATACTTGTTAATGTGTTAACAACCCAATGTATGTGTTTACATTCAATTAGTTGATAGCACATTGTGATAGTTATATATACGTGATATGTAATTGGTATACTTAATACCTACCATCATATCTAAGAATGGATTGTTGGACTCTCTCTAAGGTTGTTCTTATCTATGTGGGATATCAACCCATTCGGAGATGGACCTACGATCCCCCGAATTGATTTTGAGGGTTTTGAAATTCGAAAAAAAATGAAAGGGATTTTGTAAATGTATGTTGATGCATTTTAAATCATCTTTCTCATATATGCTCGATTTGTATATCTAGGTTAATCGCTTGATCATGATGTCTATAAACTTGCGCTCTATTTTTGATTCAAATAAGTTGACTAGGCCGAACTTCTTGGACTGACTTAGAAACCTGAGAGTTGTTCTCGAGGTGGAAAAGCTTGCATATGTCCTCGAAGAGGCTCTTCCCACCTGTCCTAAAGATGGTGCAACTTTGAACCAATTGTTGGCCTATCAGAAATATGTGAATGATTCTAAACTGGCGAGTTGCATCATGCTAACCCTAATGGTACCTGAGTTGCAGAAGAAGCATGAGCATATGGATGCTCATACCGTAGTCTTTCATCTCTATGATTTGTTTGATGAGCAAGTGAGATCCGAAAGGTTCGAAGTTTCCAAGCTCCTCTTCACCTCTGAGATGTACGAAGGTTCATTTGTGGTACTGCCCAACATGCTGAAGACTATGGAGCCTTCTATGAAGCATGAGCAGGGGATGGTGCTGTTAGTTGATTCCTCGAAGAAAGGTTCTAAGAGGAAGTCAAAGAAATAACATATGGGGAAGAAGAAAAGGGCTAAAAAGGCAGAACCAGCTCAAAAGGGCACTTGCCATCATTGTGGCAAGGAGGGCCATTGGCGAAGAAACTACAAGATTTATCTTGTAGTTTGTGAAGAAGAATAAGGCATTTGATGCCCCATTTGTTGGATCAAAATGAGTGCTAGAGGGGGGGGGGGGGTGAATAGCGCACGTGAAAACTTTTCATTTGTTGAGTATAAAACAAGTAAAAGAGAAATGAAAAATGGAAATAAAACAACCCGAGTTTGTTTTTACTTGGTTCACAGCCTACCGGTTGCAAGTCCAAGGCCCTAGCGATCCGAGATCGCACACAGAGGGCAATTCACTAAAACAATCTCCTCCTCATTGGAGGTAGGAGACAACGGATACAAAAATGGAAAAGATTGAGGCAGAGGGACACTCCCCTTCTTCTCATTATGATGAAAAACTCAAAGAAAGAAGTAAATACAAGAATTGAAATTGACGATTTAGAATAAACTTATACCGACGACTAATGAAGTAGGGTTTGAACTCTTGTCGTCGGTACTGCGATAGCACTTCGTTGTCGTAGGATTGTCGTAGAAGAGCGACGTTGAGAGAGCACTTTGGAAGCTTGGAGATGATGAAAATGGTGAAGAACGCTCCTTCTTTTATAGCCTTTGAGAACCCTAAACGTTGAGATCAATCCTTATCACCAAAGGCCACCTCACCCTAAGATAAGGGGATGAGTTTTGACTCTCCTCGAGGCTAGAATTTGAACATCAGTCGATTGCTCAACCCTAGCAGTCGACTGATACAAGTAATCAGTCAACTATTGCTAGGGTTTCTAGTTGCAATGAAAAGTTAGCTCAAAAATACAAGTAATACAAGTGATTTTAACAGCCACTTACTGTCCGATCTCAACATATACCTTCCATGGGATGTCTTAGTCGGATCGTCGCCTCAGGAGTCCTCTTACCGAGGACTCGACCTTACTTACACTTACTCACACGAGCTTACCTCAAACTTTACCTTTGTAGCTTTTGCTTCCAGTATCAACCTGATTTCTTCAGCTCCCTCCGAAGTCCTCCCATTGTCGCTCGAACACTACGGTTTCTCAACACGAGAACCTCCGGGTGTTGCCGACCTTCAACTTAGCTTAGTATTCCTGCACACTTGATTAAGCTCGTGAGATAACAATATGAGCTTAACTTTGTGTCTTTGCTATAATAAAAACTTAGGTTCGATTCTGGTGCCTACTACACCAACAATCTTTCCCTTTTTGATCTATGGCAAACCAACACAAAGTTAAGGATGAAGGTAGGAAACTTCGCTTCACACTTCAACTCGGTCGCTTGTTCATGACAATCCTGTCTACATCCCCAGATAAAAAAATTTATCCTTGACAAAGATGGATTACCCAAGCTACCATTTCATCGTCATGTTATTCGATTAGAGTGGTCACTTGAACAAACTTGTTGTTCAAGCAATCAACCTCTATTATACAATTAGCCGCGGAATAGACGATGTACAGATCGTCGATTTTTGCATTTGTATTCGGGGTCCAAGTAAATTAGCCATATAACAAAACATACAACATGCAAATAATTGAAAACAATTATAGACATGATACAAAAGAATATAAACAAGCATTATACCTCTCGATCTTCTATTGTATGTCCTTCCTCCTTTTGGACGTCATGTGGGAGACGATCTTTCAAAAGTCGAAGCCTCCTAGATCACCAATCTTCCTTTCCTTGTTCACTCTGAACAAATAAAGATCATAAAACAAAACTCTTCTCCTATCTAGAACCGGCCACAAAGGCACCTTGCTTTGTGGTTGCCACCGGCCAAGGAGATGAAGATAGAAGTGTAGGCGCCGGCCAAAAACTGCAAGGGAAGAATCCCTATCTCTTGCCGCCGGCCAAGGAAGAGGAGAAGAGGGTGGCACCGCCGGCCAAAGGAGAAGATGATGGTGTTGTTGCCGTCGGCCAAGAGGAGAAGATGATGGTGTTGTTGCCGCCAGCCAAGAGGAGAAGCCAACCCTAGGTTGCCGCCCAAGATGAGAAGCAAACCCTAGCCACCTCCTAGTTGTCGCCCAACAAACCCTAGCCTCTCTTAGTTGTCGGCCAAGCCAAGCCAAGGGAAGCAAAACCCTAATCTCCTCCTAGTTGCCGCCCACCCCTTAAGCCACCTTTTATAGAGCTAGGCTTAAGCCTCCTTTTAATCTCCACCGTCGGATCTAGGGATTTAATCTCAACCGTCGCATCTAGAGATTTAATCTCAACTGTCGGATCTAAAGTTTCATTTTCCATCATTGGATCTAGGCTCCATGAGGGTTTAATATGCTACAATAGGGACCATGAGGAGGAGTTGAATCTTGGCCACCCAATGGATCAAGCCCACATAAAGTCCGATCCATTAATGATAATCCATTCCAATAGAGGATTATCATTGATCTACCTCACCAACCGCCATAAGTTAATATAGGCTCCATATATTATTTGTACATTTATCTCCCCGTGTTTAATATCTCGAATGTCCATCAATTAATTAATTTACTGACAATTAATTAATCAACATCTAACTCCATGAGTAGTACCACTCAACCTTATCATCATGTCAGACCAAGTCCACCTGCAGGGTTTACATGATGAACCTTATGAGCTCCTCAAGAGGACATCATCATCCTAATATATAGGACACGGTTTCCTCCTATAATCAATGACACACCATATAAATAATATCATTTCCCAACTTACTGAGTCTATCGATTTACTCTATAAATCTCGCCCATTGGTAAATCAAAAAAATGAATTCTAAGTATATGTGCCCGTTATTATATCGGGTTTAAGAGCATGTATAATATAATATCTGAGGTCCAATTCGATTATGTAGTCAGCAATAAATTGAATCACCTCTAAGTCGGTCCTGCTCAATACACAAAAAGTGTACTAGTGTCATTCTATGGTCAAGACAAACCAATACCAAATTAAACTACAACCATACTAATGGTTTGTCCATAACCATCTCGGTTGTGAGCCTTTACTTATACTTTACATGGAACTGATAACATGATCTCCAGTGTGACACTATACACCATGTTATCTACAATGTAATGTATTAAACAAAATGCATAACCATAAATATGCAAACAATGATCATGTGATTCTTATTTCAAAAATAAAGGTGTTCATACAAAAGATAGACTTTTCAGTATACATCCCAATAATCTCCCACTTATACTAAAAGACTATGCTGTCCTCATACTGTCATACATCTAATTCCCATTCCCTCCACATGCCTAAAAGCTCTCGCTTAAAAGGGCCTTAGTGAAAGGATCTACCAGGTCATCCTCTGATGCAATCTAGATGACAGCAACTTCTACCCACTTTACAATCTCTCGTATCAGGTGGTACTTGCGCTCTATGTGTTTACTTGCCTTATAGGCTCGTGGTTCCTTCGAGTTTGCAACTGCACCATTGTTATCACAATAAATTGTATTAGTTTTGGGCAAACCAAGAATCTAATCCAAGTTCATCAAAAAGTTCCTGAGTCATACAACTTCTTTGGACGCCTCAGAGGCCGCCACATACTCAACTTCCATGGTAGAGTCTGCCACACATTTCTGCTTGACACTCCTCCATACAATGGCTCCACCTCCTAAAGTAAACACAAAACCTGAGGTAGACTAACTATTATCCCTGTTTGATTAGAAGTTGGAATCTGTGTAACACATAGGGAGTAATTGGTATGCCCAGTAAACTAGCATATAATCCCTAGTCCTTCTCAGGTACTTCAATATATGCTTTACCGCAGTCCAATGTCTCTGTCTTGGATTACTCTAATATCTGCTAACCATGTCGACGACAAAGAAGATATCCGGTCTCATACATAGCATAACATACATGAGGCTTCCTACTGTCGAAGCATAAGGAACCGGCTTCATCTCCTCTATCTCCTCAGATGTTCTAGGAGACATCTCCTTAGATAAAGGAACTCCATGCTTGAAACGTAGAAAACCCTTCTTGGAGTTTTGCATGCTAAAACGATTCATAATGGTGTCTATGTATGAAGCTTGAGATAAACACAATATCCTTTTCCTGCGATCCCTTATAACCTTGATCCCAAGGATGTGTCCCACTTCTCCCAAGTCCTTTATATCAAACTATTTGGACAACCATACCCTTATGTCTGATAACACCTTGACATTGTTGCCAATTAACAAAATGTCATCTACGTATAGTACAAGAAATACCACTACGTTTCCATCACATCTCTTGTATACACAAGACTCATCCGGGCTTTGAAAAAATCCACAAGACTGGATTACCTCATCAAAGCGGATGTTCCAAGACCTCGAAGCTTGCTTCAATCCATAAATGGACCGATTAAGCTTGCACACAAGATGCTCTTTGCCCTTTGCAATGAATCTCTCTGGTTGCTTCATATAGATGTTTTCCTCAATACTTCCATTAAGGAAAGCTGTCTTGACTATAGGGGATCGATCGGTGTGTATTGGCCGGCTAGAGGGGGGTGAATAGCCCTCAATCATTCGATGATGGAATTTGCTCGTTCTCGTTGTGTCGCTTGTCTACGATTATTGTTTGCGCAGCAGAATAACAATGATAATTACAATACTAACAACACATAACAATCACAAGCAATACACAAGCATATACGTGGTTCGGAACCAAATGGTTCCTACTCCACGGGCGAGCTCACCGAGCTCTAGTTATGCGCACGACACTAACTAAACTCCTTCTCGACCACACGTCGGAGATGGAGAAACCTCTCACAAGCTATTACAACAAGTACTATATGAAATACAAGCAATACAAAGAGAAATACGAAATACACGTAAAGAACACTTTACAATGCTTGCTTTGAACCCTTTGCTTGTAGCTTGCTTTAGATGGCTCTTGAAGGTCTGGAATGCAGCAGCAATTCCCCTCCAATAGCTTCACAAAAGTCTCTGTGAAATCCTCCCACTTGAGCTCCATTTATAACCTACATCAAGCTATTTTCGCACCCTGCAATCGACTGCCAAAAGGCCCCAGTTGACTGCCCTTGTAACCGTTGTCTCATAATGGCCAGATCCACAATGGATTTGCGGTCCATGCGATCGTGTGACCTAGTATTCGCGCCGATCGGCTTAGGGAGCATACATGCTCACGACACTCCCATCGACGACCATCCCTAGCGATCTATCGCCGATCGTCGACATGCCGATCCGCCATCCTCGATCAATGATCGCTATCAACATCGATCATTGCGATCCATGGCGATTGGATCGGCACAAACCGCAATCTTACACCACGGTCGAACCTAAGTCGACTTGGACGATCTACCGACACTATGCGGTCCCGATCGTTGTCGGGCAAAACCTCAAACACAAGTTGTTTGAGCATCCAACAGTCGGGTAAACCCTCAAATATCAAGTTTGAGCCTCCGACACTCAGTCTTAGCCACTTGGCCATGTCCACATCATCCCTCATGGAGTTCCCCATCGAAGCTCTCTTCCCTCAGCCTACGTCTCTCGGATGCGCCAAGCGTACGACTTCGCAATGCCATCCTTCGCGTCTCATGCCCTCGAAGTATGCTTCCCTTGGGCCTCACTGCATTCGCTCCCCGTCCGACGGTCCCTCGGATGCACCAAGCGCACGGCTTCGCAATGTCATCCTTCACCGACTCAAGGACCCCGAGCCTAGTGAACTTACCAAGTCCTCAAGACTTCCCACATGCACCAAGCGCACTGCTTCGCAATGCATTTCTCACCAAGCACCAAGCGCATGGCTTCGCAATGCTTTAGACTTTTCCACACCAAGCTCCATGCTTGGATTTTCCATGCCAAACCCATGTTGGCCTTTCCCACACCAAGCTCCATGCTTGGATTTTCCATGCCAAACCCATGTTGGACTTTCCCATGATAATCCCGTGTCATGAGGTTTGTCTATCATCAAAATACTATCAAGGTACTGCTCGAGTCGAACTCGAGTCAACCTGGGCCGATTGCACCAACATTGACATCCATCTGTCATACCTCATAATCCATATGAGCAACAATACATAAGAGAATCCAGATAGACTTAAGCATGGCTACCGACAAAAAGGTCTCCTCATAATCGATACCCTTGTTCTGAGTATATTACTTCACAACAAGCCTCGCTTTGAAGGTCTCAACATTCCCGTCTGTTCCTCTCTTTCTTTTGTAGATCCACTTGCATCCAATGGTTTTAACACAATTGGGTGGTTCTACTAGCTCCCAGACCTGATTTGAATCCATAGATTCAATCTCAGCATTCATTGCACTTTGCTAAGATATCGCATCTTTATCTTGGATTGCCTCATCATATGTCCAGGGATCAGGTTCATGTTCGCTCGGGATCAAATCAGAAGATTCTCCCAAGAACATGAATCTTTCAGGCTGTCTCACAACCCTTCCACTATGACGAGGTTGTAGGGATGTATACTGAAAAGTCTACCTTTTGTATGAACATCTTTATTTTGAAATAAGAATCACATGATCATTGTTTGCATTTTTATGGTTATGCAATATTGTCTAATACATTACATTGTAGATAACATGGTGTGTGGTGTCACACGGGAGATCATGTTATCGTCTCCTTGTAAAGTATAAGTAAAGGCTCACAATCGAGATGGCTTTGGACAGACCATCAGAATGGTTGTAGTGTGATTTGGTATTGGTTTGTCTTGACCATAGAATCACACTAGTACACTTTGAGTGTATTGAGCATGACCGACTCAGAGGTGATACGATTTATTGCTGACTACATAATCGAATCGGACCTTAGATATTATTATGTACATGCTCTTAATCCCGATATAATAACGGGCACATATACTTAGTATTCATCTCTTTGATTTATCAATGGGCGAGATTTATTGATTAAATCGATAGGCTCGGTAAGTTGGGAGATGATATTATTTATATGGTGTGTCGTTGATTATAGGAGGAAATCCTGTCCTATATATTAGGATGATGATGTCCCCTTGAGGAGCTCATAAGGTTCATCATGTAAACCCTGCAGGTGGACTTGGTCTGGCATGATGAAAAGGTTGAGTGGTACTACTCATGTAGTTAGATGTTGATTAATTAATAGTCAGTAAATTAATTAATCGACGGACATTCGAGATCTTAAACACGGGGAGAAAATGTACAAATAATATATGGAGCCCATATTATCATATGGGGGCTGGTGAGGTAGATCAATGATGATCCTTTAGTGGATTGGATCATCATTAGTGGATCGAATTTTATGTGGGCTTGATCCATGGGTGGCCAAGATCCAACTCCTACTCATGGTCCCTAATGTAGCCTATTAACACCTCATGAAGATTAGATCCAATGGATGAAAACAAAACTCTAGATCCAAAGGTCAGATTAAATCTCTAGATCCGACGGTTGAGATTAAATCTCTAGATCCGACGGTTGAGATTAAATCCCTAGAACCAATGGAGGAGATTAAATCATGGCTTGGGCCCAACTCTATAAATAGAGATCATAAAGTGGGCGGCAAGATGGATGATGGCTTAAGGGGATTAGGGTTTTCTTCCTTTGGAGGCTAGGAATCCTAGTTGGTTTAGGATTAGGTTT
The DNA here is from genome assembly GCA_025175895.1 of Wurfbainia villosa. Classification (NCBI taxonomy): domain Eukaryota; kingdom Viridiplantae; phylum Streptophyta; class Magnoliopsida; order Zingiberales; family Zingiberaceae; genus Wurfbainia; species Wurfbainia villosa. Next base: position 118,507,242 of record CM045989.1, on the reverse strand, counting down.
GGGTGGCTAGGGTTTTGGAAGCTAGGGGTGGGCGGCAACAAGTGGAGGAGATTATCTTCTTCTTCCTAAGGTTTGGCTGGTTCCTCCTTTCTTCCCTCTACCTTGGCCGGTGCTCATCCTAATCTGCTTCCCCACTTCCATGGTTGGCCATTAGAAGAGCTAGGATTAGGGTTTGGAAGCTTAGGGTTTAGGAGGCTTGGGTGGCACCAAATAAGGAAGTAGTTTGCTTTCTTCTTCCTTTCCCTTTGTGGCCGACGGCCACAACCCTCTTTCCAACCCTTGGCCGGCATCCAAAGACCCTATTCTCCCTCTCCTTGGGTAGTGAAAACAAGACTTAGGGGTTTCCCTTGGTGTCTTGGCCAGTTTCCACCATTATCTCCTTCTCCTTGTTGGCCGGCGGCAAGCATTCTCCTTGTTGCTTGTTGGTTGGTTATAGGAAGGAGATGAGCCTTGTTTCTATTCTTCCTCTTGCTTTGGAAGAGCAAGGAAGGAAGATTTGTAATCTAGGAGCTTCAACTTTTGGTAGATCGTCGCACACACAACGTCTGAAAGGAGGAAGGTCATACATTAGAAGATCGAGAGGTATATCGATTCTCTAATTTTTATATGTTACATGTTTGTATTTGTTTTTCAATTATGAGCATGATATAAATCTGTTTGTGGCTAAATAATACTTGGATCCTGATCATAAATACAAAAACCGGCGATCCGAACATCGTCTATTCTACGGCTACTCGTAGAATAGAAGATGATCGCTTGAACAACGAGTTTGTTCAAGTGACCTCTCTAAACGAATAGCACGACGATGACTTGGTTTTTTGGGCAATCCCTTTTGTCTAGGATTAAATTTTTTTTTAATCCGGGGACATTGAAAGGATCTCCATGATCAAACGACCAAGGTGAAGTGGGAAGCGAAGTTTCCCCTCATGGACTCGATAAGCTAAACCATTAAATTGGTATGAGAGCTTCCGTGGCAAAACCTTTCAAATGGTATCAGATCCAAGGTTTCTGGTTTTGTGTGTTTAGGATTCGGTTAATTTTTATGCACTTTTCATATATTATATGTGTCGGATAATAGTAGGATATGCGTAGTTTAACTCTTTGGTTGCAGGCATAAGATCCGACTATTATGGCCATATGTGTGTATGTGATTGTATGTGTGTAAATGTTTATTTTGTTGAATCCTCGGGGTTGACGAGGCTAGTATTTAGTTTTTGTAAATTAAATACAACATTGTTTAGCCACTCTTTATTTTATTTTACTTTCGATCTAGATTTCATGTACACTCCCTCGTGGAGTATAGGATCGATGGATGTAAATTAAAATAGGTTTTAGTCTTGGTTCGGATCTCCGGATGTCTCGTACATGGTGTAGGAGGAGCGAACGAGATGGCGATGCGACGGGAGACATATTGAAGACAAAAGCCATAATAGTTGGAAAATAATTTATTTTTCATATTTATTGCTTTTTGTTTGATATGCATGTCGTAGGCTAGGAAAATTCCTCAATTTCAAATTACTAAGTGGGAGAGGGAATTTTTAAAATTCCCACGGCCTCCATAACAATTTGACAAGTGATGAAAACAAACTTGCGTGTCGGCTCTGAGTGCCTTCCTCCCTATTGGATGGGTTTGTTTGCGGATCACAAGGTCAAATATGGTTATAGGGAATTATCAAGGAGCGTGTGTACTTCCCCATCGAAAGGCACATAACCCGAGATAATTACCATGGTACCGAGTAATGTTGAACACTTAGATACAAATATAAGTATCCTCCCCATTGGAGTCACTACTTTTATTTGTAGGGCCAAAGAGAAACCAACTATTAATTTTACTTGTCAAAAAGTTACGTTGACAAGATGTTAAATTAATGGGTAAAACCTCCTCTTGTAAATGTAGAATTCGTATATGTCCACACTATCGTGGCATACGATATTCTCGGTGTTTTGAGGTGTTGGTTGATTTTAAAATTTTATTGTTTGAGGAATCAATAATTTTTTGAAATCTACAGTAATGATCTATGTGATTCTTAGGATTTTCAAAATTGACTTTCAGTCCACTTGCTTTGATACTAAAGGAAAATAAACTTATTGTATATAATTATGATGATTGGAAAAGAATCTAGATATTGTCTTATCTGCTAAGGAGTACAAGTATACACTCTTTGAAGAGTATCCTCAAGCCATGGTTGCTCAAAAAGGTTTCTACTTCTAAGCCGAAAGGCAAGAAGAAGGAGAAACAAGGTGGAGCAAAGGTGGTGGGAGGATCTCAGGGAGGAGTGAAGAAGCCGAAAGGCAAGTACTTCACTTACAAGCAGGATGGACATTGGAAGGACTATCCCAATCCAAAGCAGAACAAAGATATATCCTTTGGACTTGTCGTTGAAACAGGATTAGCGGTATTATCTACCAGTATCTGGTGTGTAGATACGGGAGCCACTAATCATGTCTGCAATACTTTGCAAGGGTTCCAGGAAACTCGACAACTAGCTAAAGGGGAGATTACCATTTACTTGGGCAATGTCATGAAGGTGGCGGCTATTACAGTGGGAGAAGTTTTATTTATCTCTTGAGAAAAATAAAACTTAGGTTCTGAAAAATTCCCTTTATGTACCTTTATTTAGAAAGAACTTAGTTTCAGTTTCTAAATTGTTTATGGATGGATATTCTATTTCTTTTAATGACAGAGCTGTTATAAAAAGGAATAGGGAGAATATCTATTCAGGTACATTGATAGGAAATTTGTATACACTTGAACCAAAACCTCCCACGATGCATATTGAAATTAATAGCTCATCTTCTAATTCCAATAAGAGAAAAGAACCTTCGAAGATAAACCAAACATATCTTTGGCATCTTAGGCTTGGTCATATTAACCTAAGCAGAATTCAAAGGTTGATAGCTGATGGACCTCTGGGTTCATTAGTGGTGGAAGATTTCCCAACCTGCGAATCTTGCTTGGAGGATAAAATGACCAAGAGGCCTTTTAAGGCCAAGGGGTATAGAGCCAAAAATGTGTTACAAATGGTTCATTCTGATTTGTGTGGTCCTATGACAATCCAGGCAAGAGGTGGTCTTGAATATTTCGTCTCTTTCATAGATGATTATTCAAGATATGGATGACACTACGATTTGATTGTGGTGGTGAATACCTCTTGGGAGAGTTTAGGAACTACTTATCAGAGGATGGGAATCAATCCCAATTGTCTGCACCTAGCACACCCCAGCAGAATGGTGTAGCAGAGCGAAGGAATAGGACTCTTATGGAGAAGGTTAGATCGATGATGAGTTATTCTGAGTTGCCAGATTCGTTCTGGGGATATGCTCTGGATACGGCAGTGTACATTCTGAACTTGGTTCCATATAAATCAGTGCCTTCTACTCCCACAAAATTGTGGACTGGGCGAAAGCCTAGTCTAAGACATATTCAGATATGGGGGAGTCCAGCACATGTACTGAAGGCAGATGCTGGTAAGTTGGAACCTCGTACAGAAGTACACATGTTCGTTGGCTATCCCAGGGGAACAAAGGGTGGATTGTTTTATAGTCCTAGAGATCAAAGGGTGATCGTTAGCACGAATGTCAGATTTCTAGAGGAAGACTATGTGATGAGCTACAAGACCAAGAGTAAAATTGTTCTGGAGGAGTTAAAAGGGAAAGTCACTTCTTTAGTACCACCGGTACAAGAGGATATACCACATGCCACTGCACCGCGTGTCACAGAGGATACATAGGTGATACCTCGTCGTAGTGGGAGGGTTGTGAGACAGCCTGATAGATTCATGTTCTTGGGAGAATCTTCTGATTTGGTCCTTGGCGAACATGAACCTGATCCCTGGACATATGATGAGGTAATCCAAGATAAAGATGCAGTATCTTGGCAAAGTGCAATGAATGCTGAGATTGAATCTATGGATTCAAATCAGGTCTGGGAGCTAGTAGAACCACCCGATGGTGTAAAAACCATTGGATGCAAGTGGATCTACAAGAGAAAGAGAGGAATAGATGGGAAGGTTGAGACCTTCAAAGTGAGGCTTCTTGCGAAGGGATATACTCAGAAAGAGGGTATCGATTATGAGGAGACCTTTTCATCGGTAGCCATGCTTAAGTCTATCCGGATTCTCTTATGCATAGCAGCTCATATGGATTATGAGGTGTGGAAGATGGATGTCAAGACAGTTTTGCTTAATGGAAGTCTTGAGGAAAACATCTATATGAAGCAACTAGAGGGATTCATTGCTAAGGGCAAAGAGCATCTTATATGTAAGCTTAATCGGTCCATTTATGGATTGAAGCAAGCTTCGAGGTCTTGGAACATCCACTTTGATGAGGTAATCCAATCTTATGGATTTATTCAAAGTTCGGATGAGTCTTGTGTATACAAGAGATGTGACGGAAACGTAGTAGTATTTCTTGTACTTTACGTAGATGACATTTTGTTGATTGGCAATAATATCAAGGTGTTATCGGGCATAAGGGTATGGTTGTCCAAACAGTTTGATATAAAGGACTTGGGAGAGGTGGGATACATCCTTGGGATCAAGGTTATAAGGGATCGCAAGAAAAGGATGTTGTGCTTATCCCAAGCTTCATACAAAGACAAGATTATGGATCATTTTAGCATGCAAAACTCCAAGAAGGGTTTTCTACCTTTTAGGCATGGAGTTCCTTTATCTAAGGAAATGTGTCCTAGATCATCTGAGGAGATAGAGGAGATGAAGGCGGTTCCTTATGCTTCGGCAGTAGGAAGCCTCATGTATGCGATGCTATGTACGAGACCTGATATCTGCTTTGCTGTGGGCATGGTCAGTAGATATCAGAGTAATCTAGGACAGGGACATTGGACTGCGGTAATGCATATATTGAAGTACCTGAGAAGGACTAGGGATTATATGCTAGTTTACCAGGCAGACCAATTACTCCCTGTGGGTTACACGGATTCCGACATCCAATCAGATAGGGATAACAGTAAGTTTACCTCAGGTTTTGTGTTTACTTTGGGAGGTGGAGACATTGTATGGAGGAGTGTCAAGCAAAAATGCGTGGCGGACTCTACCATGGAAGCTGAGTATGTGGCGGCCTCTGAGGCAGCCAAAGAAGCTGTGTGACTCAGGAACTTCCTGATGGACATCGATGTGATTCCTGATTTGCCCAGAACTATCACAATTTAATGTGATAATAATGGTGCAGTTGCAAACTCGAAGGAAACACAAGCTTATAAGACAAGTAAACAAATAGAGCGCAAGTACTACCTGATACGAGAAATCGTAAAGGAGGTAGAAGTTGTTGTCGCCTAAATTGCATCAGAGGATGAACTGGTAGACCCTTTTCACTAAGGACCTTCTAGCAAGAGCTTTGATAGGCAAGTAGAGGGAAGGGGAATCAAATGTTTGGCAGTATAAGGACAACATAGTCATTTAGTATAAGTGGGAGATTGTAGGGATGTATACTGAAAAGTCTAACTTTTGTATGAACATCTTTATTTTGAAATAAGAATCACATGATCATTGTTTGCATTTTTATGGTTATGCAATATTGTTTAATACATTACATTATAGATAACATGGTGTGTGGTGTCACACGGAAGATCATGTTATCGTCTCCTTGTAAAGTATAAGTAAAGGCTCACAACCGAGATGGCCTTGGACAAACCATCGGAATGGTTGTAGTGTGATTTGGTATTGGTTTTTCTTAACCATAGAATCACACTAGTGCACTTTGAGTGTATTGAGCAGGACCGACTCAGAGGTGATTCGATTTATTACTGACTACATAATCGAATTAGACCTCAGATATTATTATGTACATGCTCTTAATCCCGATATAATAACGGGCACATATACTTAGTATTCATCTCTTTGATTTACCAATGGCCGAGATTTATAGATTAAATCGATAGGCTCGGTAAGTTTGGAGATGATATTATTTATATGGTGTGTCGTTGATTATAGCAGGAAATCGTGTCCTATATATTAGGATGATGATCTCCCCTTGAGGAGCTCATAAGGTTCATCATGTAAACCCTACAGGTGGACTTGGTCCGGCATGATGAAAAGGTTGAGTGGTACTACTCATGGAGTTAGATGTTGATTAATTAATAGTCAGTAAATTAATTAATCGATGGACATTCGAGATCTTAAACACGAGGAGAAAATGTACAAATAATATATGGAGCCCATATTATCATATGGGGGTTGGTGAGTTAGATCAATGATGAACCTTTAGTGGATTGGATCATCATTAGTGGATCGGACTTTATGTGGGCTTGATCCATGGGTGGCCATGATCCAACTCCTCCTCATGGTCCCTAATGTAGCCTATTAACACCTCATGAAGCTTAGATCCAATGGATGAAAACAAAACTCTAGATCCAAAGGTAGAGATTAAATCTCTAGATCCGACGGTTGAGATTAAATCTCTAGATCCGACGGTTGATATTAAATCCCTAGAACCAATGGAGGAGATTAAATCATGGCTTGGGCCCAACTCTATAAATAGAGATCATAAAGTGGGCGGAAAGATGGATGATGGCTTAAGGGGATTAGGGTTTGCTTCCTTTGGAGGCTAGGAATCCTAGTTGGTTTAGGATTAGGTTTGGGTGGCTAGGGTTTTGGGAGCTAGGGGTGGGCGACAACAAGTGGAGGAGATTATCTTCTTCTTCTTAAGGTTTGTCCGGTTCCTCCCTTCTTCCCTCTACCTTGGCCGGTGCTCATCCTAATCTTCTTCCCCACTTCCATGGACGGCCATTAGGAGAGCTAGGATTAGGGTTTGGAAGCTTAGGGTTTAGGAGGCTTGGGTGGCACCAAATAAGGAAGTAGTTTGCTTTCTTCTTCCTTTCTCTTGGTGGCCGGCACCCACAACCCCCTTTCCAGCCCATGGCCGGCATCCAAAGACCCTATTATCCTTCTCCTTGGGTCATGGAAACAAGACTTAGGGGTTTCCCTTGGTGTCTTGGCCGGTTTCCACCATTATCTCCTTCTCCTTGTTGGCCGGCGGCAAGCATTCTCCTTGTTGCTTGTTGGTTGGCTATAGGAAGGAGATGATCCTTGTTTGTATTCTTCCTCTTGCTTTGGATGAGCAAGGAAGGAATATTTGCGATCTAGGAGCTTCAACTTTTGGTAGATCGTCGCCCACACAACATCCGGAAGGAGGAAGGTCATACATTAGAAGATCGAGAGGTATATCGATTCTCTAATTTTTATATGTTACATGTTTGTATTTGTTTTTCAATTATGAGCATGATATAAATCTGTTTGTGGCTAAATAATACTTGGATCCCGATCATAAATACAAAAACCGGCGATCCGGACATCGTCTATTCTATGGCTACTCGTAGAATAGAGGATGGTTGCTTGAACAACGAGTTTGTTCAAATGACCTCTCTAAACGAATAGCACGACGATGACTTGGTTGTTTGAGCAATCCCTTTTATCTAGGATTAATTTTTTTTAATCTGGGGGCATTGAAGGGATCGCCATGAACAAACGACCGAGGTGAAGTGGGAAGCGAAGTTTCCCCTCACGGACTCGATAAGCTAAACCATTAAATTGGTATGAGAGCTTTCGGGGCAAAACCCTTCAGAGGTATCACCTATGTATCCTCTATGACACGCGGTGCAGTGACTTGTGGTATATCCTCTTTTACCGGTGGTACTTGTACCGGTGGTACTTGTACCGGTAGTCCTGAAGTAGTGACTTCTTCTTTCAATTCCTCCAGAACAATCTTACTTATGGGCTTGTGGTTCATCACATAGTCTTCTTCTAGAAATCTGGCGTTCGTGCTAACGATCACCCTCTGATCTCTAGGACTATAAAACAAACCACCTTTCGTTCCTCTAGGATAGCCAACGAACATGCGCACTTCTGTACGAGGTTCCAACTTACCAGCATCTGCCTTCATCACATGTGTTGGACTCAGACTATGTCACAGACTAGGCTTTTATCCAATCCACAATTCTATGGGAGTAGAAGGCACTGATTTAGATGGAACCAAGTTCAGAATATACACTGTCGTATCTAGAGCATATCCCCAGAATGAATCTGGCAATTCAGAATAACACAGAATAACTCATCATCGATCTAACCATCTCCATAAGAGTCCTATTCCTTCGTTCTGCTACACCATTCTTCTAGGGTGTGCCAGGTGCAGACAATTGATATTGAATCTCAGCCTCTGATAAGTAATTCCTAAACTCTCCCAAGAGGTACTCACCACCACGATCAGATCGTAGTGTCTTGATACTTTTACCTTGACATTTCTCCACATCAGCTTTGAATTCTTTGAACTTGTCAAAGCATTCAGACTTACGGCGCATCAATTAAATGTATCCATACCTTGAATAATCGCCTATAAAAGAGACAAAATATTCAAAGCCACATCTTTCCTAGATAGACATAGGACCACACAAATTAGAATGAACCAATTCCAACACATCTTTGGCTCTATACCCCTTGGCCTTGAAAGGCCTCTTGGTCATTTTACCCTCCAAGCAAGATTCGCAGGTTGGGAAATCTTCCACCACTAATGAACCTAGAGATCCATCAGCTATCAACCTTTGAATTCTGCTTAGGTTATTATGACCTAGCCTTAGATGCCAAAGATATGTTTGGTTCATCTTCGAAGGTTCTTTTCTCTTATTGGAGTTAGAAGATGAGTTATTAACTTCTGTTTGTATCGTGGGAGCTTTTGGTTCAAGTGTATATAAATTTCCTATCAATGCACCAGAACAGATAATCTCCCTATTCCTTTTTATAACAACTCTGTCATTAAAAGAAATAGAATATCCATCCATAAACAATTTAGAAACTGAAATCAATTTCTTTTTAAATTGAGGTACATAAAGGTAATTTTTAAGAACCTAAACTTTATTTCTCTCAAAAGATAAATAAACATCTCCCACTACAACAGCCGCCACCTTTGTGGCATCGCCCAAGTATATGGTAATCTCCCCTTCAGCCAATCGTCAAGTTTCCTGGAACCCCTGCAAAGTATTGTAAATATGATCAGTGGCTCTCGTATCTACACACCAGGTGCCGGTAGATAACACCGCTAAACATGTTTCAATGACTAGACCAAAGGATATACCTTTGTTCTATTTTCGATTGGGACAATCCTTCTTCCAATGTCCAGTCTGCTTGCAAGTGAAGTACTTGCCTTTCGGCTTCTTCACTCCTCCCTGAGATCCTCCCACTACCTTTGCTCCACCTTATTTCTTCTTCTTCTTGCCTTTCGGCTTAGAAGTAAAAACCTTCTGAGCAACCATGGCCTGAGCTTGAGCAAGCCCTTCTGCTGCCTGGAGTTCTATTAGAAGCTCCGCCAATGAATACAACCTCTTATTCATGTTGTAATTCAGGCGAAACTGCTCAAAACTTTTAGGTAGAGACTGGAGAATGATATCGACCTGGGTTTCCCCATCGATCTCAGCTCCAAGGACTTCCAGCTCATTTGCCGGCTTAGGAGGATACTCTTCAAAGAGTACATACTTGTACTCCTCAGCAGTTAAGACAATATCTAGATTCCTTTTTCCAATCAACATAATTATGTGCAATAAGTTTATTTTCCTTTAGTATCACAGCAAGTGGACTGAAAGTCATTTTTGAAAAACCTAAGAATCACATAGATCAAAACTTTAGATTTTAAAAATTATTGATTCCTCAAACAATAAAATTTTAAAATCAACCAACACCTCAAAACACTGAGAATATCATATGTCACGATCATGTGGACGTATATGAATTCTACATTTGTAAGAGGAGATTTTATCCATTAATTTTACTATCTTGTCAACCTAACTTTTTGACAAATAAAATTAATAGTTGGTTCTCCTTCGGCCCTACAAATAAAAACAGTGACTCTGATGGGGAGGATACTCCTATTTGCATCTAAGTGTTCACCATTACTCGCTACCAAGACAATTATCTCAGGTTATGTGCCTTCAGATGGGGAAGTACACACGCTCTTTAATAATTTCCTATAACCATATTCGACCCTGTGATCCGCAAACAAACTCATCCGATGGGGAGGAAGACACTCAGAGCCGACGCGCAAGTTTATTTGCATTACATGTCAAATCGTAATGGAGGTCGTGGAAATTTATAAAATTATCCCTCTCTCACTTAGTAATTTAAAATTGAGGAATTTTCCTAGCCTACGACATGCATATCAAACAATAAGCAATAAATATGAAAAATAAATATTTTCCAACTATTATGGCTTTTGTCTCCAATATGCCTCCCGTCGTATCACCATCTCATCCTCTCCTCCCTACGCCATGTACAAGTCATCCGGAGATCCGAGCCGAGAAAAACTATTTTAATTTACATCCATCGATCCTATACTCCACGAAGGAGTGTACATGAAATCTAGATCTAAAGTAAACTAAAATAAAAAGAGTGGCTAAACAATGTCGTATCTAATTACAAAAATTAAATACTAGCCTCGTCAACCCCGAGGATTCAACAAATATACAATTACACACATAAAATTACATACACACATATGGCCATAATAGTTGGATCCTATGCCTGCAACCAAAAAGTTAACCTATGCACATCATACTATTATCCGACACATATAATATATGAAAAGTGCATAAAAGTAACCGAATCTTAAACATAAAAAATGGGAAACCATGGCTCTGATACAACTTGAAGGTAGGAAACTTCGCTTCCCACTTCAACTCGGTCGCTTGTTCATGGCAATCCTGTCTACGTCCCCAGATAAAAAAATTTATCCTTGACAAAGATGGATTACCCAAGCTACCGTTTCATCGTCGTGCTGTTCGATTAGAGTGGTCACTTGAATAAACTTGTTGTTCAAGCAACCAACCTCTATTCTACGATTAGCCGTGGAATAGACGATGTACGGATCGCCGGTTTTTTGCATTAATTAATTTATTGACAATTAATTAATCAACATCTAACTCCATGAACAGTACCACTCAACCTTATCATCATGCCAGACCAAGTCCACCTGCAGGGTTTACATGATGAACCTTATGAGCTTTTCAAGGGGACATCATCATCCTAATATATAGGACACAGTTTCCTCCTATAATCAATGACACACCATATAAATAATATCATTTCCCAACTTACCGAGCCTATTGATTTACTCTATAAATCTCGCCCATTGGTAAATCAAAGAAATGAATACTAAGTATATGTACCCGTTATTATATCAAGATTAAGAGCATGTACAATATAATATCTGAGGTCCGATTCGATTATGTAGTCAGCAATAAATCGAATCACCTCTAAGTCGATCCTGCTCAATACACACAAAGTGTACTAGTGTAATTCTATGGTCAAGACAAACCAATACCAAATTACACTACAACCATACCAATGGTTTGTCCATAACCATCTCAGTTGTGAGCCTTTACTTATACTTTACAAGGAACTGATAACATGATCACCCGTGTGACACTACACACCATGTTATCTACAATGTAATGTATTAGACAAAATGTATAACCATAAATATGCAAACAATGATCATGTGATTCTTATTTCAAAAATAAAGATGTTCATACAAAAGATAGACTTTTCAGTATACATCTCAACAAAGGAAATGCATTAAATCAATTGAATATCATGAAGCATGAATACGAAATATGAAAGAGTATACTTAACTTAATAAGTTAAGTAGGAGTATGAAAAAACTCTTTTTCAAGTCCTCCCCTTGAGGAAACCTCTCACTTGACCGAGGGTGAGTACTTGAAAAAGGGTCTTAACCCTCTCCTTTGATGTTTGCTACTTAAGAAGAGTTTAAGTAATCAAAATTACTTAACATTGGCCTTAGTGTTTAGAATAAGTTCAAGTTAAGTAATCAAAAACTAATTTTTGATTTCTTAACCTTGGTCTTTCTCCCCTTTTCCAATTAAGAAGGTTTAACCATAAAGGTTGAGTTTTTTTAAAAAATTAAGTTAAGTAAACATTTACTTAACTCGGGCCATTAAAAGATACATAATATGTGTATTAAGTTAAGTTATCAAAAAATTGATCCCTTAACTTTGGCCTTTTCTCCCCCTTTTGCCATAAATCGAAAAGAGTAGGGGGTTTTGAAAAACATAGTTTTTTAATTTTGTCATAAATTATGTTTTAAGTCCAAGAATGTTCCTAATAAATTTTGAAAATAGTAGTTTAAACATAAGCTCATCTATTTGGATGTTCAACTTTATTTTACTTGATTGATATGGAATAGTCAACAAGTCCTGATTAGAGTTGGTTAATTTATGTAATTATACTCATTGGTTAAATTCATGTCGATTGATGTGTGTAATTCATGTTACATTTTGGGTATTCAATATGAATGCATTTCATCCCATTTTATGTTTTAGTCAAGTTTAACATATTTTGGTCAAAGAAACTATTTTGGGGTATTTTTCATGTTAACAGGGTGAAGAATCGGCAATTATCGAGGCATATCATATTAACACAGACGTGCCATCAGAGACACATTCGTGTCAAGCCTCCAGACCTCAACACACCCCGGGTGTGTTAGCCGACATGCCACGCTTCAAGCCCGACACGCCTGTGCCCTCCATTGGCAAGGGCGTGTCGCCCTATTTCCTGACACAGTCTTCTTTCCTCTTTTTTTGTACAACACGGCTAAACCCGGGATTTCCGCCTTAATTGAAGGATTTCTGCCTTAATTGAAGACCAAGCCAAGGCTATAAAAAAGGATATATTCTAACCCTAAGGGAGGGGCGGAATTCGAAGGAGGACGATAGAGCCAACGATAGAGGAAACACAATGAACGATGGCATTAAGGATTGTAATTTCTTTCTTTGGCAATTCTTATATAGCTATGGAGTAGTTCTTGTAATCTTAGGATGAGGGAGTAGCCCTTGACAATTTATGATGGTTGATTGAATCTCTTCTACTTGAATTATCATTTGTTTTGAGTTGGTTTTAGATTCTTATTAATAAATCTAAGGAACCTTGGGGAAGTACCTAACAGTGAACCCAAGTTCTCAAAACCTAGATCCAAACTAGGGATTAACTCCTACCAAGTATCGATAGCATATCTACGAGGGTTTGCGGGAATCATTGATGATTCCTTAGCTGATTATGGTCCGGTGTGCAAACCTATCGTGAAAAGGAAATTTAATCTCTAGAGGAACTCTTATGGACTTAATAGATCTATCAAATCTAATTTTTACCAAGTAATGGTAGTAAGACTAGGGAGGTTTGCGGGGGTCTCGTGACAAGTCCCCTTAGCTGATTATGATCACCTACGCTCGAATACCATGATAGGGAAATTGAGTTTGATAGGTACAATTGACGTAGACTTCAAAAGGGCTCGTTGATTTACCTTAGGACAGGTTCCATCGAAACAACCCTAAGGGGTAGAAGAGAACACAATCACCTTATAAATCATCGATGCAGTGAAACTCATATCCTGAGATTCCCCCTCAATTATTGACTTTTAGCTCGTTCTTCTCATTCGCTATTCTTGGCTACTTAGTTTCTTTACTTAATTCTAAATTTTGATTTGACTAGATAACATGGTATCACGATCATTCGGTAATTGACCAAATCTCTGTCGGATCGATATTTTTATTATTTGACGACAATCGTGCACTTGCGGAAATCGACACATCAAGTTTTTGGCGCCGTTGCCGGGGATTGACACTCAATATTGAATTGAGCGTGATTTAGTTAATCTAGATTTTTGTTTCTATTTTTATTCTTTTGTCTTATCTAAATTCTTATTTTGGAAGCTTCTCCTGTTGTTACATGCACATATTTAACAGGGAAATTCTCGAAATCGATCATGAGATAGAGAGAACATTCCTTGCTAGAAGACGACTCCTGCAACAACAGAAAGAAAATTTAAACTCTAACATGGCTGATCAGAACGAGAATGAACCTTTAAGGGATTACACACCGCCTAGTACAAGGGGATTGAGATCAAGTATTAGAAGACCCCCCCCATTGAAGCGAACAATTTTGAATTGAAACCGACTCTACTTTCCATGGTCCAACAACATCAATTTGGAGGAGCGCCCACTGAAGATCCTAATCTGCACTTGGAAGTATTTTTAGAATTTTCTAAAACGTTAAAACTGAATGGAGCCTCAATTGATGCTATTATATTGCGCTTGTTTCTCTTCTCATTGCAGGACAAATCTAGAGCGTGGTTACACTCTCTTCCGGCGGACTGCATAACTACATGGGATCAGCTGGAGCAAAGATTTCTAGACAAGTATTTTCCGCCAAGCAAAACTGCAAGTCTTCATCATCAAATCACTAATTTTGCACAGAAGGATGGAGAGATATTATTTGAAGCTTGGGACATATTTAAGGGATTACTACAGCAATGTCCTCATCATGGACTAGAGAAATGGTTCATTGTTCATACTTTCTATAATGGAATCTTGTATGCCACTAAAGTTTCTCTTGATTCTGCTATAGGAGGAGCTCTCATGAACAAAATGTTGGATGAAGCATTTGAGATCATCGAGAATGTGGCAATGAATTCTCACCAATGGGCTACAAAATAAGGGTGTCTGATTAGAACGTCAAGTAAGTATGAGGTAAGTACTCTCGATTTACTCAGCACTAAAGTTGATGCATTAACTCAAAAGCTCAAACATTTTAATGTATCAGCTGTAAACTCATCTAATGTCACTTGTGAGATTTGTGGTGTAACAGGACATATGGCCACAAATTGCCAAATCCTACACGCACCATCATCAGGAGCAGGGGTTGAGCAAGTAGATGCGCTGAATAATTTTAATCAGAAGCCTAATGGTGGAAACCCTTATTCAAACACGTACAATCTCGGTTGGAGGAATCATCCAAACTTTTCATATTGAACCGACCAAAATTCTTCTGGACAGAACAATTTTGGAGCACCTTTGGGATTTCAACTAGGGCCCAAGTCAAACTTAGAGAAGATGTTGGAAAATTTTATCACATGCCAAGGGAAGGTGAACGATGATTTTCGACAACATGTTATAGAATCCAATCAGCAACATCAAAACAATACCGAGGCGATTAATCAATTGGGAAGCAAGGTGGATAATTTGACTAATCACACAAGAATGTTGGAGAATCAAATTTCTCAAATTGTTAGCTCTACATCTAGGATGCCCAGTAGATTTCCTAGAAATTCAGAAGTAAACCTAGCTGAACATTGTAATTCTATAAGTTTGAGAAGTGGAAAAATTTTAGAAGGGGACAAGAAAGCAATACCACCTACCAGAGCTCAACAAGCCCCACCCGTGTTCAAGAACATAGGCGTGCCAGAGTTTGAAGAAGTGGCCATGCCTAGCAGCATGCCTATGTTGAACGATTTAGAGATAGGCAGCCGACAGCACACCCAGGGTGTGTTGTTCAACACACCCGTGGTAGGTGATGCCCATAAGCACACCCAGGGTGAGTCAGCTGACACACCCGTGTCGGGTCGCTCCAGCAGCCAGCACAGCCCAGTCGAGCAAGAAGACACAGTCATGTCGCACAGAGAGCCAAGAACATATAAGCCTCCGATCCCATTTCCTCAGAGGCTGATTAAGGAGAAATTGGATGAACAATTTGGTAAGTTCCTTGAGGTAATTAGAAAGCTTTATATTAATATACCTTTTACAGAAGCTCTTCAACAAATGCCTATCTACTCCAAGTTCTTGAAGGATATTTTAACGAATAAAAGAAAAGTTGAGGAGAATGTAACAGTGGCTCTTACCGAAGAATGCAGCGCTTTAATTAAAAACATGGTACCTCCCAAGCTAAATGATCCAGGTAGTTTTTCTATCCCTTGCATAATTAATGAGTCTAGTTTTGATAAGGCTTTTTGTGATCTAGGGGCTAGTGTCATTTTGATTCCTCTTTCCATATGCAAGAAATTAGATTTGGGAGAAATGAAACTAACAACTATGGCCTTGCAGTTAGCCGATCGATCCATTAGATATCCTTTGGGAATCTTAGAAGATGTACCTGTGAAGGTGGGAAACTTTATTATTCCCTCAAATTTCGTAGTGCTTGACATGGATGAAGACCCATGTATTCCACTTATTTTAGGGAGACCTTTCCTGGCTACTGCAGGGGCGATGATAGACGTCAAGAATCACAAACTTTCACTTGCATTTGCATTTAGAAATGATAAGATTGAATTCGACCTTTCAAAAGCTGTTAATCAACCTTCCGATTTCGATGTTTGTTGCAGGATTGATAGTTTCCAGTCAATTGCGCTAAAAGGAGCACAAGAACAAACTTATCTTGGTAGGCTCAAAAGGAATTTCGAGGATGAAGAGCCGGAGATTGTCGACCTTGACCTACCACCACAGGTAGAACTTAAGCCTCTTCCATCGACACTCAGGTATGAATTTCTTGGCAAAAACTCTACTTATCCCGTAATCATTAACGCTAATCTGAGCGATGCAGAGACTGAGAAACTGATCGAAGTGCTAAAAACACATAAGAACGTCATTGGATACAAGATTGATGATATAAAGAGAATTAGTCCATCGGTTTACATGCATAGAATTCTACTCGAAGATAACTATAAACCTTCAATAGAACATCAACGAAGGCTGAACCCAGCAATGAAAGTGTTAGGGCAATCTCTTGCCATGATTAGGTTTTGATGTGTGTGGCAAAGGGTTTAAGTTAGTTTGTTATGTTGATTTGATATGTGCGTTGAAGTCGTGCAAGACTTAGTAATTCGCACAAGGAGCCATGGAGAGTTTCACATCTCATGACTCGGTCCTTGAGTCGGTGAAGGATAGCTTTGCGGAAGCCGTGTGCTTGGAGTATCTGAGGGACCGTCGGACGAGGAGCTTGGAGTGAAGCCAGAGGAAGTAGACTTCGAGACAAGAGACGCGAAGGAGCATTGCAGAGCCGTTCGCCTAATGCTATCGAGGGACGTGGCCGCGAATGAAGAGAACTTCGAAGGCGAGGGACTCCGAGGGATGAGAGTGAGCGAATGTAACCCGGGAAGGGGTAGCTCTAAGGTGAAACTTGGCCATTTGGCCAAGTGTCGGATGAGTTTTCCCGACACGCCGATCGCCATGTCATGGCGGCAATGATCGCTCGAGTTGATGGTTCGATCGACCGTCTAATGTGGCGGATCGTTGATCGATCATTTGCTCATGGGAGCGATCGAGATGACACTATGCTGCAGACGCACGAATGGAGTCAATCTCGTGGAGCACTTAACTGATTGACATCAGTCGACTGATGGGTGCCATCAATCGACTGATGCTAATACCGTTGGATGGAATCCAACGTGAAAAGCGGTCGTTATTGGGCAACGGCTACAGGACCAGTCGACTGATCCAGGGCATCGGTCGACTGCTCCTGTGTCAACGGGAAGAAACCCTCTTCCTCTATAAAAAGGAAGGGGATTGAGCTTTGGGAGCCTAATGCTTATGCTCTAATCTTCTCCCAAAGCGCCATAAAGGATTCCCTACTCTTCTTACTAGTTTTTACTTCAATCTTATTGTAAGAAGAGTGATCTTGATTGTAAAGGTTACCTCCACCTAGCTTGGTGCAAATGAGAGACCAATAGTGATTGGCTTTGGAGGAGTGATTCACCTCGGACGAATCGGGACCGTGGATTAGCGGCGTAGCCGTGAACCATGTTACATCTTGCATTAGCATTTGGATTCTTGTCTTTTATATTTACTTGTCTTGTTTTATTATTTCCGCTTGCGCTAATCTTGTGTGTAGACTAGTAAATTACGACATCCATCGATAGAGGGCTATTCACCCCCCTCTAGCAAGTTGTTTCTATCTCCAACAAGTGGTATCAGAGCCAAGTCGCTTGTCGAGGACTAACCGCCACAACAAGCACTTCATCAAAAGATGGTCGGCTCCAACATTCACCCACCGAAGTTCGAAGGGGAATATGATTGGTGGAAAAAGCGAATGGAGGTATTTTTCGAAACGGATTTTGATATTATGATTACAATGGAATCCGGTTTCGTTTTGCCTAGGGATGAAGAAGGGAAGCCAATAGAGAAATCTAGGTGGACCAAAAAGCAAAGGGAGGAGAACCTTGCAAACTCAAAAGCAAAGCACCATCTCTACAATGTGCTTCCTCAACAAGAAATAAATAGAATTGGAGAATGCCTAAGTGCCAAGGAGATGTGGGAGAAGCTAATTGAGCTTCATGAAGGCACATCCGAGGCGAAGCTAGCAAGGAGAGACCTCCTCCGCTCCCAACTCAACAACATTAAACTAGAAAAGGGAGAAAAGGTAATTTCCTTACATTCTCGTTTCAAGGAAATTATAACCGGTTTATCAAGTGTAGGTGAGAAGCTATCAAATCGGGATATGATTATGAAGGATATAGATGCCTTTCCGCGATCCTCAAAGTGGAGCTCCATGGTGGACTCCTTCTATATTTCGAAGAATTTAAAAGTGAGCACCTTGGAGGAGTTCTTCTCAACAATGGAGCTCCACGAAACAAGGCTTGAAGGAATACAAGAAGAGCCTAGAATCCAACCTTCAAGGGGAGTAGCATTGATGGCCAACAAGGGGAAGAAGAAGATGGAGATCCCCTCCTCCGATGATGATGAAGCATCCTCCTCCTCATCCATGGATAGCACGGAAGAGGCTTATATGGTAAGGAGGGTAAGATGTGTTTTAAAAGGTTTTAGATTTAACAAATCAAATGATAGGAATAGAAGACCAAGGGGGAAAATCATTTGCTACAATTTCCAAGGAGAGAGACACATAAGGGATAATTTTCCCCTCCTAAACAAGAGCAAGGAAGAGAGGAAAAAGAAAGAAGAAAAGAAGAAGAAAAAGGGAAGCAAGAAGAAAGAGGAGAAGAAGGTAAAAGAAAAGGAGAAGGCTAAGGCATTCAAAGCAAAGACATGGGATGGCCTTTCTTCTTCTTCCTCATCCGAAGAAGAAGAACATGTCTACTCCAACCTTGCATTGATGGCCTTCAATGACTTGGATTGCTCCTCCACCGAAAATGAAGAATCAAGCTCAAGTGGAGAGAGCTCAAGTGAAGGGGGAGCCTCCTCTACATCCTCATCCGAAGAAGAAGAAGAGGACATGGAGACTATGGTAACGAATCTAACTCCCAAGAAAATATTTTCCATGGTTTCTAGCTTAACTAGGGATTTATTTAGAGCAAAGAAGAAGAATAAGAGCTTGCTAGATCAAATTAAGGACTTAGAAAATAAACTAGAAAAAGCATGCTTAAATGATGATAATATTTCTTCTTGCGATGATGATGCATGCTCACATGAATATATCCCATTTAATGTTAGTGATGCATGTATGAATGAAAATAGGGCTTTAAGAGAGAAAGTAGACTATTTGACAAAAGTCCTAGAAAAATTCACAATTGGCTCAAATACATTGAACATGATTATAGAGAGCCAAAGAGCTAGCTTCAATAAGAAAGGCCTAGGATACAAAGAAAAGAAAAATGAAAAGGCCTATAAATGCCTAATTGCTAGGGGACAAGATAAGAAGAAGGTATTTGCTAGAAAATGGATCCCCAAGGAGTATCTAGTTAACCCAATAGGAAAGAACCTATTTTGGGTTCCAAAATCCATCCTTAAGGGTTAGAAAAACCCTAGGATAGTCAACCATATGGACTTGACCTATATCATATTTTGTGGTTGACTTAGGATGGCGGGACAATATTTTGAAATAGTGTTAGGTGATGATAATGCACCTATAAATAGATAATAATGCTTAAATCATGATAATTAATGAAATTGCTATGAATATTTGCAATCATGATTTATGATTTTGAAATGTGGCACATCATCATGAGAAATAGGGTTTAAATCATGCCTTAGGTGATATTTTGCTTATTATCATGATATAATACCTAATGCATGATAACAATTCAATGAATACATGTGTTTCATGATCATGATATGAATTTAAGTCATATATGTCTTTATGATCATGTTGAGTGTTAGGATGATACTTAACCTTGATAGAATTGTATGAATATAATGGTTAAGTATATACAAATACCCTCTAGGATGCATCTCACACTCACCATAGGCTACTTTGATTGAAAACTTAGCATGGGTGTGATGTTAGGATGATACAAATGTCCACTAATGCCTATGGCATTTAAATGGTCATTTAAAGTATCAAAATAGCAATAATAGACCAATCATGGGGAAGGCTTATGTTTAATTCATAGACATATTGCCCAAAGATCATGGTTGGATATTTCATATGTTTTCAAAATAATTTCTTAATCTAAAATCTATGTATTTATGTTTTGAAACAATTGGAACCAAAACTAGGTGTTAAACTTGATACTCACATGATCAAAAACCTAGTGGTTTTTAAAGCTTTTGGATTTTTGGCAAATACGTGAAAATATAATGATTTTTCATGAAAACCTATTTTTCACTGATAAAGAATCTTACAAGAAATATGTTCCCCAAATTTCATGATTTTTTGAATTTTCTGGAATTTTTAATGCATTTCTGAAATTCGGTCTGAAAAATAGAAAGTTCTGAAATTCGCGTGCCAGTCGACTGGTAGTCTGAACCAGTCGACTGGTGGCCTGAAAATCAGACTAGTTAAGGCCGAATTTAGGTTTTAGACTAATTTTTGGTATTTTCCTTCTATTATACTTGATGCCATGAGTTTATAACTTAGTGTTAATCTTTTTGATGGTGTCAAAGGGGGAGAAATGATTATGTTTAAGTAAATTATGATAGGGGGAGAGAGAGTTTCATGGATTAAGGGGGAGTTGCATGTTGCTATATCATGTTTATGTTTACATGCTTTCTTTCCTTAGAAATTTTTATTAAATGTTCTTATCTAACTTAAACGAATTGCCACACATCAAAAAGGGGGAGATTGTTAGGGCAATCTCTTGCCAAGATTAGGTTTTGATGTGTGTGGCAAAGGGTTTAAGTTAGTTTGTTATGTTGATTTGATATGTGCATTGAAGTCGTGCAGGACTTAGTAATTCGAACATGGAGCCGTGGCAAGTTTCACATCTCATGACTCGGTCCTTGAGTCGATGAAGGATAGCTTTGTGGAAGCCGTGCGCTTGGAGCATCCGAGGGACCGCCGGACGAGGAGCTTGGATTGAAGCCAGAGGAAGTAGACTTCGAGGCAAGAGATGCGAAGGAGCATTGCAGAGCCATGCGCCTGATGCTACTGAGGGACGTGGCCGCGAACGAAGAGAACTTCGAAGGCGAGGGACTCCGAGGGATGAGAGTGAGCGAATGTAACCCGGGAAGGGGTAGCTCTTAGGTGAAACTTGGCCATTTGGCTAAGTGTCGGATGAGTTTTCCCGACCCCAGTCGACTGCCATGTCATGACAGTTGACTACTCTGAGTCGATGGTTTGATCGACTGGTCTAATATGGCTGGATCAAGTTAATTAGTCGACTCCCGGCAACGGGCAATCGACTGATGGCTTGATCAGTCGATCGCCATGGAGCAAGCGATGGAGTCGATCTCGTGGAGCACTCGATTGTTTGACATCAGTCGACTGATGGGTGCCATCAGTCGACTGATGCCAATACCATTGGATGGAATCCAACGTGGAAAGTGGCCGTTATTGGGCAACGGCTACAGGACAAGTCGACTGATCGAGGGCATCAGTCGACTGCTCCTGTGTCAACGGGAAGAAACCCTCTTACTCTATAAAAAGGAAGGGGATGGAGCTTTGGGAGCCTAATGCTTATGCTTTAATCTTCTCCCAAAGCGCCATAAAGGATTCCCTACTCTTCTTACTAGTTTTTACTTCAATCTTATTGTAAGAAGAGTGATCTTGATTGTAAAGGTTACCTCCACCTAGCTTGGTGCAAAGGAGAGACCAATAGTGATTGGCTTTGGAGGAGTGATTCACCTCGGACGAATCGGGACCGTGGATTAGCGGCGTAGCCGTGAACCACGTTATATCTTGCATTAGCATTTGGATTCTTGTCTTTTATATTTACTTGTCTTGTTTTATTATTTCCGCTTGTGCTAATCTTGTGTGTAGACAAGTAAATTACGACATCCATCGATAGAGGGCTATTCACCCCCCTCTAGCCGGCCGTTTCGATCTCCAACAGAAAGAGGTGGTCAAGAAAGAGGTCCTGAAACTACTAGATGCAGGAATTATCTATCCTATATCTGATAGCAAATGGGTGAGTCATGTCCATGTGGTGCCTAAGAAAGGGGGGATAACCATGATAAAAATGCTACGAATGAGTTAATCCCCATGAGAGTAGTCACCGGGTGGAGAATGTGTATTGATTATAGAAAATTGAACAAGGAAACTAGAAAGGACCACTTTCCTATCCCATTTATTGACCAAATGCTAGACCGGTTAGCAAAACATTCGCATTTCTGTTACCTAGATGGATACTCCGGTTTCTATCAAATCTCCATCTATCCTAATGACAAAGAGAAAATAACTTTTACTTGCCCATATGGTACTTTTGCTTTCAGGAGAATGCCTTTTGGACTTTGCAATGCACGAGCCACTTTTCAGAGATGCATGACTTCAATTTTTTCCGATATGATCGAGAATATAATGGAAGTATTCATGGATGATTTTTCTGTATATGGTGCAAATTTTGATATGTGCTTATCTAATTTGGTCAAGGTTTTGTAGAGATGCGAGGAAATGAATTTAATGCTTAATTGGGAGAAGTGCCACTTCATGGTGCGAGAAGGCATAGTGCTTGGACACCTAGTTTCACAGCTGGGTATCGAGGTGGACATTGCTAAAACTAAAGTGATCAAGAAGTTGTCTCCTCCAACCGATGTTAAGGGAGTGTGTAGTTTTCTGGGACATGCGGGGTTTTACCGACGGTTCATCAAGGACTTTTCAAAAATCTCAAAGCCATTGACTAATTTTATTGCTAAGGATGTCGAGTTTCATTTTGATAATTCTTGTCTTGATGCATTTTTCAGGTTAAAAGAAACATTGACAACCACCCGAATAATGCAACCTCTAGATTGGAGTATTCCTTTTGAAATTATGTGTGATGCAAGTGATTTCGCTGTAGGTGCAATATTGGGACAAAGGAAGGACCGCAAGGTGTATGCAATTTACTATGCCAGTAAAACATTGGATGAAGCACAAGTGAATTATGCTACTACGGAGAAGGAACTCTTGGCTATACTCTTCGCCTTCGATAAGTTCAGATCTTATATCATTGGGTCTAAGGTGATAGTTTACACAGATCATGCAGCCATAAGATACTTGTTGAGCAAAAAGGAATCCAAGACAAGACTCATCCGGTGGATACTTCTTCTACAAGAGTTTGATCTGGAAATTTGAGACAAACAAGGAATGGGGAACATAGTTGCAGATCATCTATCGAGACTACACCAAGAATCAAATACAGGAAGTGACGGTGATCTTGCTATTAATGATTTCTTTCCGGATGAGTAGCTACTAGCTATCAAGAAAATCAAGGCTTCGTGGTACGCTGATTTTACCAATTACCTAACTTGCGGGATAATACCTTCCCATATGACTTATCATCAGAGGAAGAAGTTTTTCGTGGATATAAAGCAATATGTGTGGGATGAGCCATTCTTGTTCAAGCAAGGAGCAGATGCTATTTATCAAAAATGTGTATCAGAAGAAGAGATTGAGGACATATTGTATCATTGTCATTCTTCTGCTTATGGAGGTCATACTAGCACGGACAAGACTGAGACATGGGTCTTACAAGCAGGATTCTATTGGCCTCATATTTTTAGAGACTCCCGAAATTATGTGATGACTTGTGACCGCTGTCAAAGGACCAAGAACGTATCAAGAAGACATGAGATTCCTCAAAATTCGATATTTGAAGTTGAATTATTTGATGTCTGGGGAATTGACTATATGGGACCTTTCCCTTCTTCCTATAACAATGCCTACATATTGCTGCCGGTGGACTATGTGTCTAAGTGGGTTGAGGCTCTCCAATCTCCCTCCTGTGATGCAAAAATGGATAAAACTTTTCAAGAGTATAATATTTCCAAGATTTGGAGTACTGAGAGTAGTAATAAGCGATGGAGGCTCACATTTTATCGAAAGACAATTTGAAAGCCTTCTCAAGAAGTATGGAGTAACCCATAAAGTAGCCTCACCATATCATCCACAAAAAGGTTTATCCTCATGGAGCTATTGATATATCAAGTGAGTCTATCGGAATTTTCAAAGTGAATGGACAAAGACTTAAGAAAAACTTCTCAAACAAACCTGAGGAGCTGATTGAGGAGGAGGAGCAGAGTACACTCCTCGAGCCACATCCATCCAACTAGGGAGTAATTGAGGGGTCAAGCTAATGACCTTGAACAAGCACTTCTTGGGAGGCAACCCAAGCTATTTTCATTTTTATTCATTTTATTTTATTTTCTTTATTTTTATTTTAACTTTGAGTTTTGCATTTTTTAGGTTTTTAGGATTACAAGACACAACATGTCTGTGTCGCTCGTCGACACGACCTCGAAAGGTTGGCACGGTGAGATCGTGTTGTTTGACGTGGGTGTGTCATTATCGTGCCACTGCATACCAAATTTACACGACCCACCTATGTTAAGTGGCACGGGGATGTCAAGATAACCCGTATATAACACGGGTCAGGTGTGCCCTTTGGCACGCCCGTGTCGCGCAAAAAAAAGGAGGCGTGCCCCTTAATGCGCCTATGTCGCGCAAAAAGTGACGGGGGTATCCTTTGGCACGCCTGTGTCGCCGCTAACCCTTAAAACCACCCTGAACACACCCTAACTCTCACAAGTTGTTCACAAGCTTGGAGCAGCCGCCGTCTTCCTCTCAACCAGCCCGGGAGCTCAACCGACTCTCTTCCTTCCCAATGCCATGAGTAAGCGAGTGAAGACTAGGGGAGGAGTTTCTTCTCAACCGATGGCTCGGGACAAGGGAAAGAGAAAAGCTCAAGATTTGGGTAATGATCCTCCGCCCTCTTGTCATCCGTGTGGAATTGTCTTTAGAGATGATGTTATGAAATCTAGGTTCAGTAAGCTTGAGAAAAGAAAAATAGTTTCTACACGAACCATTGATTTCTACACGTTGACAACCCTAGGAATTAGAGATGATATAATTTGGTTGACTAATAGGATAGGTTGGACTGACTTTATCACATATCATCATCTTACTTATCCTAGTATTACTCTTGAATTTCTTAGCTCTTTATCCGCTGAAATACTTCAAGGAAAGAATTGTGAAGAACGAAAAATTCAATTTAGATTAATGAATCATGAGTTTACTCTTTCCTTAAGTAATTTTAATGCGATATTTAATTTCCCTTGCAGAGGGGAGAGGCAAATTCATAGATATTTTATTGATCATCAGTTTTAGAGATTAATTTCTGATGACCATCGCCCTTATGATGCATCTAGGTCTAAATCATTCAATATCCCGAATCCTACTTTTTGTTATATCCTTAGGTTTATGGCTAATACAATTTCTGGGAGATATGATAGTGTAGGGGTAGCTAGGCAAAGCAAGCTATAGTTTTTATAGGCTATGCTAAATGAAGTTAACATTGATTCTGGAGCCCATATGGTGAGACACCTAGTTAAAGTTAGTAATAGCCCATCTGGGGTTATAATCGTAGGTGGTCTTATCACTAGAATTGTCATTGCTTTAGGGTGTGACCTAGATAACCTTGAACATTGTCCTGCTAGCCCTAGATTGGATTTGGATGCTTGTATCAATATGAAGATGATTGAGGCATTTGAAGAGGGATATCGTTTGGTGTTTAAAAATGGAATTAAAATCCCTCTTCCAAACCCCGAGCGGATCACCATACGTAATGAAGCCATTTGGCTTTTCAGAGATGTCCACAGTCCCTTGCCTACCCCTATTGTCCATGCTTCATCACCCTCACCTAGGGATCCATCACACATAGCCCCTGAGCCATCCCATTCGACTCCTGAGCCCCCTCGATTTTCTACTGACAATTTTTCTGTAGGACACTCTTCATTTGATTTTTCAGGATTTCGATCGTCATTCGAGGCTTTAAGAGTCAAGCATACCTTGCATATGGGTGTGTGGGATCGGTTTGCCCAGGCTACAAAGGAGCACCATCTTATGGTGACTCAATATTTGGATAGGGCAGCAGATTTTCACAGGATGGCTGATGAGTTCTTCACCGCTAAGGTCGCCAGGAGGGAGGATGATGCTATATTTTGGCAAGAGTCCCGGGAGTTTTACCAGGAGCAGCGACGTAGGTGGGAAGAGGAGGATGCTTGTAGCGAGGACGGTGACCATTGATTCCCCTGAGCTATTTTGTGAGTTTTGATACCTTTCATTTATGTTGTCTCTTCTTAGATTTCTAATTTGGTTATTGCATAATTTAGGTCTAGGGGAGTATGTTTGATTGGGTAAGCTGTTCATATATCATAACATTGCATTCTTATATCATCTAGCGTAGTATAAACTGAACCTTGGTTGGATCATGATATTCCTTTGTGCTTATTTGATAAGAACCCTATTTCACTTTTCACACGACCTATAGGTTTGAGGTATCCGAAAAGGGTTTAAATCCTCCATGTCGGACTAGTACTCGATTTTCCATTGGGGACTTTTCTGTGCAATTTGGTTACTGGAGAAACAATTTTCCTAGAAGTCTTCTACTTGAAAAAAAAAAGAAGAAAAGAAAAAAAAAGAAGGAGGATTGGAATTGTTTTGAAGCACCCCTTTATGACCAAGTAGTTACTGGGGAAACACCTAAAACGTGCCCCTTTGAGGCTAACTAGTTACTGGGGAAATGCTTATTATAAATTTCTTCCCTTCTTTCTTCTTGGTAAGTGCTCCTTGGAGACCTTTTGTTGATAGGTGAGGATGATCCATGCATTAAGGCAGGTAAGTGCCTCTATGTCGGAAATAAGAGGAACACGATAGAGGGGATGTCAAATCCGGATTGGTGTTCAATGCCTTTGGATCGACTTTTCACGTGCACTATATAGGGATCTTTCAAGTTTTTCCATTAGGAATGATTTGATAAGATTAAGATCAGATTTTATACCTCTGGATGGTTTCTTGAAACTCCACACATAAGTTATCTTTTGTGTTTTTCTGTTTTCTTTGCTTGAGGACAAGCAAAAGTTTAGGTTTAGGGGATTTTGATGTGTGTAATTCATGTTACATTTTGGGTATTCAATATGCATGCATTTCATCCCATTTTATGTTTTAGTCATGTATTTTGTTATGTTTTAGTCAAGTTTAACATATTTTGGATAAAGAAACTGTTTTGGGGTATTTTTCATGTTAACAGGGTGAAGAATCGGCAATTATCGAGGCGTATCAGAATAACAGAGATGTACCATGAGAGACACATCCGTGTCGAGCCTCCATACCTCAACACACCCCAGGTGTGTTAGCCGACATGCCATGCTTCAAGCTCGACATGCCTGTGCACTCCATTGGCATGGCCGTGTCGCCCTATTTCTTGACGCAATCTTCTTTCCTTTTTTGCGTACAACATGGCTAAACTCGGGATTTCCGCCTTAATTGAATGATTTCTTACTTAATTGAAGACCAAGCCAAGGCTATAAAAAAGGATATATTCTAACCCTAAGGGGGGCAGAATTCAAAGGAGGACGACAGAGCCAATGACGAAGGAAACACAACGAACGATGGCGTTAAGGATTGTAATTTCTTTCTTTCGCAATTCTTATACAGCTATGGAGTAGTGTCTTGTAATCTTAGGATGGGGGAGTAGCCCTTGACAATTTATGATGGTTGATTGAATCTCTTCTACTTGAATTATCATTTGTTTTGAGTTGGTTTTAGATTCTTATTGATAAATCTAAGGAACCTTGGGGAAGTACCTAACAGTGAACCCAAGTTCCCGAAACCTAGATCCAAACTAGGGATTAACTCCTACCAAGTATCGATAGTGTATCTATGAGGGTTTGCGGGAATCATTAATGATTCCTTAGCTGATTATGGTCCCGTGTGCAAACCTATCGTGAAAAGGAAATTTAGTCTCTAGAGGAACTCTTATGGACTTAATGGATCTATCAAATCCAATTTTTACCAAGTAACGGTAGTAAGACTAGGGAGGTTTGCGGGGGTCTCATGACAAGTCCTCTTAGCTGATTATGATCACATATGCTCGAATACCGTGACAGGGAAATTGAGTTTGATAGGTACAATTTGTAACGCCCGTAAAATTCCTAGCAATTTTACAAGAATTTTTGCATGATTATAATGGGCTTTATGTGGGCTCTTTCAAAAAATAAAAGAAACAGAGCCAAAAAGGATGCATGGCCTAGGAATTGAACCCCAAACCTCTAGTAGATAGCTAAGTCCTAAGATGCATCCAATAACCAGAAGCCTAGCAGGGTTGTACTATTAGAGGAATATGGGAAATGATAGATAAGGGTAAGGGAGGCTAAGGGACACCTTCAAGTGAATAAATAGGGGAATGAGGAGACATGAGAAATCAAAGTTGGCATCCTCTCCTTCTCTTCTTCTTCCTCACCGAAAACCATAGGCTCCCTCTTCCATTTTCCGAAAGCTAGCCAAGCAAGAAGAAGGCTCTAGGTTTGGAATCCCTTAGGGTATTTTCCAACTATTAATAAAGCGAAGGAGGTAAGTATCCCCTCACCTGCATACAAGTTGTTTCGATTGATGTTAGGATGTCAATCCCTTCATGAACCATTCGGCCAAGACCCTTCCTTGTGCTCTCCATGATAATCCAAGCTATACCTTGTATGAATATGATGATGATAGGTTGCTAGATATGTTTGGTTAAGTGTTTGATCTTAAAAACTTCAAGAAACTTTCGGCCAAGACCATTCCTTGTGCCCTCCATGATGATCTATGTTATACCTTGTATGTATATGATGATGATAGGTTTCTAGATGGGTTTGGTTAAGTGGTTGGTCTTCAAACCCTTCTAGGACTCTCGGCCAAGCCCCTTTGGACCCCAAATGTGTTTTTCTATGCCATGCTCTAGATGAGTTCATGATATGTTTTGATGTTAGATGAAGATAACATGATCTATGCTAGGCTCTAGATGAGTTCATGCCATGATTTGATGTTAGAAGAAGATAACATGTTCTATGCCATGCTATAGATGAGTTCATGCTATGTTTTGATGTTAGATGAAGATAACATGTTGTTGGCTAACCTAAATTTAAGTGGTTGATCCTTTAAGTTCCTTGAACCATTCGGCCAAGACCCATTTAGGTCTATTATGCTATGATCTATAAGTTGTCATGCTATGTTATGAATATAGATGAAGGTAACATGTTGTTAGCTAACCTAAATTTAAGTGGTTGATCTTTTAAGTTCCTTGAACCATTCGGCCAAGACCCATTTAGGTCTATCATGCTATGATCTATAAATTGTCATGCTATGTTTTGAATGTAGATATAGGTAACATGTGAAAGCTAAGCTAGATTTAAGAAATGGATCTTAGGTTTTCTTGAAACTCTCGGCCAAGACTTATCTAAACTCCTAAGTGCCTTCCATGCCATGCTTTATATGTGAAAGAATTAATATGCGGTTATTTAGATCATGTATAAGTTGTTTAGGGTTTAAAACTTTGGTAGAACTCCATGGAGTTTAGATCACTCCATGTATACTTGTTCATGATGTTTATGCCATGCCCTATATGTGTGTGATGTTAACATGATGTTAAGGAGTCCTTGCTCAAGTGGTTTAGTACGATTGGTTTATGTCACTACCATATGTCTATGTTAATAGTAGGGATGCATGATAAATTTCTGCTCATTACCATGTTAAATGTATGATCATGTTATGCTCATTGCCATGTGAATTGTGTGAATGTATGATATGTTATAAAGAAGGAACTTGATATGTATGAAAAGAAATATGATATGTTATGTAGAAGGAATATGATATGTTATGAAAAGAAATATGATATGTTATGAAGAAGGAACATGATATGCTATGAAGAAGGAACATGATATGCCATGATAAGGAACATGATATGTTTATGAAAATAAATATGATATGTTATGATATGAAGCATGATATGTATTTTACTTTCTGCATGGCTTGTACTGGACCCTAACAAGGTCCAAAGGGATGGGCTCCTAAGTTACCCTAGGCCGACGGACATAGTACGGGCCTAGGATGGGCTTCTATGTTATGATTGCCCCTAGGTCGACGGTCATAGTACGAACCTAGTACGGGATGGGCTTTCAGATGCCCTAGGTCAACGGTCATAAGTATGGGCCTAGGATGGACTTCTATGTAATGATGATGGCCCCTAGGTCGACGGACATAGTACGGGCCTAGTAACCTAGTAGGTTCGGGATTAGCTACCTCGGGTCTATTTAGGGATGCGCGCTATGATGATGATGATGTGGTACAATGTCAGGCCCAATATGTTGATATTATGTTTAAATACCTATAATATATATTTTCAAAGAGCATCCTGCATATACCTTCATTTCATGTCTAGATCATATGATGTTATATGCATGTTATGTTTGCTTATGTTTTTAGATGTTTATATGAATGTTATGCTTATGTTCTGATATGTTATATGCATGTTATGTTTGCTTATGTCTTTAGATGTTTATGTTCTTAGATGTTTATATGAATGCTATGCTTATGTTCTGGTATGTTATATGCATGTTATGCTTGCTTATGTTCTTGTATGTTTATATGCATGTTATGTTTGTTTATGTCTTTGTATGTTTATATGAATGTTATGCTTATATGTGTTATATGATCATGTCACTACTCTATGCTTAATGTTTGACGTATGGTTTTTGTGAGTAGGACAGGATCTTACTAAGCCTATGTGCTTATAGTTTATGTTCCCTTATACTACAGATAAGGGTAAAGGGTGGCTAAACTAAAGGGAGCAGCAGGAGGGACAAAGTGTGTGTGATAGTGGCATGGTAGAGGAGATCTGTTATGTTTCCTTATGCATGTTTTTCCTTTAAGATGATTTTTTTTATGAACTTGAACTAAGTACTTATGAAATGATGATGCATGCTCTATGTTTGAAAAGAAATACTTATGAAATGATGATGCATGCTTTATGTTTAAAAGAAAAAAAAAAGTCTAAAGTCTTCCGCTGTAAGAAGTATATATAGTCTTCCGCTGTAATGCATGTATGTACGATCGCATCGTGCCGCCCCTCCGAACCCCTAGAAAGGGCAGGCGTGACACAATTGACGTAGACCTCGAAAGGGGTCATTGATTTACCTTAGGATAGGTTCCATCGAAACAACCCTAAGGAGTAGGAGAGAACACAATCACCTTATAAATTGTCGATGCGGTGAAACCCATATCCTGAGATTCCCCCTCAATTATTGACTTTTAGCTCGTTCTTCTCATTCGCTGTTCTTGAATGCTTAGTTTCTTTACTTAATTCTAAATTTTGATTTGACTAGATAACTTGGTATCATGATCATTCGGTAATTGACCAAATCTTTGTGGGATCAATATTTTTATTACTTGACTACAATTGTGCACTTGCAGAAATCGACAAATCATCGATGCACTAGATCTACATTTGGAACCAGGAGTAAGATCCTAACATCTCACGCTCATCTACGTGGCTAAGTACACAAACACATTAGTTCTATGTGTTGTGAGATGTGTTGGCTCCGTAACTCTATAGGTGCATGATTTCTAGGATAAGCCCTAATCTAGTTTCATTTTGCATGAAAAGTAAATAATAGTCTATAGCAAAAATATAAGTTTAAGTCCTACTCTATTACGCACATGCCTAGTTTACATCTTAGTAGACTAAATTCAGCTTCCGGTAGAAGTTTGGTAAAAAGGTATACTAGGTTCGATTTGGACTCCACGTATTCAAGTTGTATGGTTCCGTTAGCTACATGTTCTCGAATAAATTGGTTTTTGACCTCTATATGCTTGGTCCTAGAGTTTCATATGGGATTCTTGGTCAAGTGAATTGAACTAATGTTATCTATGTGAATTTTAGTTTTGTTGAAGTTTAACTTAAAGTTTTGGAGAGTGTGCTTCATCCAAAGAAGCTGAGCTACACACTCACCCATTGTGACGTATTCGACTTCGGTGGTAGATAAGGCAATACAGTGTTGCTTCCTACTGCACCAACTCACTAGACTCGAGCCGAGAAGTTAACAACAACCACTCGTGCTCTTTATATCGAGTTTACTATCAGCATAATCTGAGTCAGAGTAGCCGATTAGTTCAAACTCGGTAGGTCTAGGGTACCAAATACCTACGCTTAGCATGCCCTTTAGATATCTAAAGATACACTTAACTAATGTTATGTGTGACTCCTTGGCATAAGTTTGGAACCTTGTGCACATTCTTACTGCAAATAATATATCGGGTCGACTCGCAGTTAAGTAAAGGAGACTCCCTATCGTGCTCCTATAGTATTTTAGGTCAATTGGTTTTCCTTCTACATCTTCTCCTATATTAACATTTTTTTTCATAGGTGTATTAATTATTTTAGCATTTTGCATCCCGAATCGCTTAATTAGCTCCTTAGCATATTTTTGTTGATGTAGATAGATTCCTTCTTTAGTTTGTTTAATTTGTAATCCTAGGAAGAAATTTAATTCTCCTGCTAAGTTCATTTCAAATTCACTTTCCATTAGTGAAATGAACTCGTTTAGTAGGATTGAGTTAGTTGTTCCAAATACTATATCATCTATGTAAATTTGGGCTATAAAAATTTCTTTGCCTATGAATTTTACGAAAAGGGTCGGGTCGACTAAGCCTTGGCTAAACCCTTTAGACTTAAGGTATACTAAAAGCCTCTCATACCAAGCTCTAGGAGCTTGTTTTAGTCCATATAAGGCTTTCTTGAGTTTAAAGACATGGTTGGGTTTGTTTAGGCTTTTGAATCCTGGGGTTGGCTAACTTACACCTCTTCCTTAATAATTCCATTCAAGAATGCTGACTTGACATCCATTTGAAATAATTTAAATCTTCATTGTGCAGTGTATGCTAATAACATTCGAATGGATTCTAATCTAGCTAAATGAGCATAGGTCTCATCATAATCTAACCCTTCTACTTAACTAAATACTTTCGCGACTAACCTTGCTTTGTTTTTAACTACTTCACCTTTGTCATCGAGTTTGTTTTGGAAGACCCACTTTGTTCCAATAATTGATTTATCTTTAGGTGGTGGTACTAATTCCCAAACTTCGTTCCTAGTGAATTAAGCTAGCTCTTCTTGCATTGTAATAATCCAATCGGGATCAAGAAGAGCTTGTTCAATTGACTTGGGTTCGATTTTCCAAATCAATGAGATTTGACTAAGGTTTCGATATGACGCTCTAGTTCGAATCCCTAGGTTAGGATCACCTATCACTTGGTCGATAGGATGATTTGATTGTAACCTAGATTGACTTGGGTTAGGGTCACCTATCACTTGGTCGATAGGATAATTTCATTGAACTCTAGACTGACTCGGGTTAGGATTAATACTAGACTCGATTTCATGGTCAGAGTCGAGTTTGGTATGAGTCAGTTCATTAATTGGTTTTACTACGGGTTTTGTGGGTTCATGTCCTTCGTCGAATACTACATTAATGTTTTCCTCAATCTTAAAGGTTTCATTATTGTAGACCCTACTCTACTGGTAGTTGAGTATCCTAGGAAGATTCCAGTGGATGTTTTGGATGTGAACTTTCCTAGGTAGTCTTTAGTGTTTAGGATAGGTACCTTACATCCAAATACCCTAAAGTATTTAATGTTAGGCACTCTATCATGGTAGGTTTCGTATGAGGTCTTAAGGTGCCTCTTGACCAGTAGAATTCTATTTTGGACATAACAAGTTGTACTAACGACTTCTTCCCAAAACCTATCAGGTAGTTTGTACTCGTTCAACATGGTTCTAACGGCTTCTTATAGGGTTCTATTTTTCCGCTCGACTAGACCATTTTGTTGTGGGGTTATAGGACAGGAGAATTCATGGTGGTATCCGTTTAGGTTACAGAAGTCGGTGAACCTATGATTTTCGAATTCTCCACCATGATCGCTTCTAAGTCTTTTAATCTTAAGGTTATTTTGGTTTTTGATTAGTTTACATAAGTTGGTTAGTTGGTCTAAGGTATCACTTTTGTATTTAAGGAACCTAACCAAGGCAAACCTAGAATAGTCGTCAATTATGACTAAGCAAAATTGACTCCCATTAAGTGACTTGGCTCCATGAGAATAGAATAGCTCCAAATGTAGGAGCTCAAGCACACTTTTGGTTCGTTCTTGATTAGTTAGTTGATGTTGTGCCCTAGGTTGTTTACCTTGTTGACAAGCATTAAGGATTTTATTATCTAAGTTGTTAAGTTAGGCAAACCTTTGACTAAGCCACTCTGACTCATCTTGTGAATGAGTCTTGGATGTGAGTGACCGAGTCGTCGGTGCTGCAACCAAGATTCCTCTTGCTGTGTCATAACACACTTGGTTGAGGAATTGGGTAAGTTAATTGTGCAGATGTTGTTATTCCTAGTTCCTTTAAGTATTGTTTTAGAGGTTTCATTAGTTTTAATTAAGCATTCATTTTCTAGGAATATAACCTTATAGTTATTATCACACAACTGGCTTACACTAAGTAAGTTATATTCAAAATCTTCGACTAATAAAACATTTTGAATCATAAAATTGGAATTTAGCTCAATATCACCTAATCCGATGATTTTGAGCTTGTCATTGTTTCCGAAAGCTACCGATCCTTATCGTTTGAATCTAAGCTTCGAAAACTTCAGTTGGTCTCCGATCATATGTCAGGAGCACCCACTGTCCAACATCCATTGATTCTACACATATAGTAGTTGGATCGAATATTGGAATTTAAAAGTTGGTTGAAGATTATTAGTCCTAGAATCATCTCACCCTTTTCTACATGATCAAACACGTTATCCTTATGTGTTCTTGTGAGATGACTTCAATTTTACTTGTTTAAATTTAATGAATTGAAACTAGTCAACCTTGGGTTAGATTTGAATTTAACCCTAAGCTCGTCAAGTCACCTTTTCAAGAAATTGGCTTCCAGGTCGTGGCGAGGCACAGAGGCCTTCTTTGATAGGAACAATGACCACTTCCTTGGACAAAGCCAAGTTCGGGAAAATGATAACTTGATTCACTTAAGATTATTTCCTAGTCTAACTAGTTAAGGATACGGCGAGGTAGCTTCAGCTAGTTCCACTTAGTCGAGTGCACCGAGCTATATACTCCTTATCTAACTTGGACACATGGGACTTCGCTTCCCTAGCAAACTATCATCTAGCCGCGTCCTAGTACTATGTTTTCAAGAATTGACTAGTTATAGGTCCTATCTAACCATTCTAAAAATAAAAAGAAAAATACCTAAGCATGCAAAATCTAATTTTAAGTACTAGCACAAACAAATTTTGAACTAGCTCCCCCTGGACTATTGAATCGGTTCGGTCTTTCCACATAGTGGATTTGGTCCTTGGGAACCCAGTACTAGTTAGATCCTAATTGAGAAATCAAAGTGGTCTTAGGGACCCATGCTTGGACTTGTTTTCTGTAGCGATTAACTATTGACATATACGACTTGTTAGTTGTATTTGAGCTAAACCCTAGTCCGGCCTTATTGTACACGGCCCTTTGCGATCCAAGTAATAGGTCAAGTCTCTTGGATCCTAAAGTAAACCTTTCCAATGTTTGCCTGAGATCTTTGACTTGTCCTTTCAAGAGTGAGTTCTCAACTTCAAACTTTTCAACTCAAGTTGAGTCCTCCTCTTGAACACGACTTGTCGAAGAGGTTAGGCAAACCTCGTGTTTAAGGAGTTTAACCTCCTCAACTAAGGTCTCGACCTTGGACTCAGACTTAGCTAATTTTCTAGTTAGAAATTTGATTGTGTTACACAATGTACTAAAGAAAGACCGACTTACCTTAAGTTAACCTTTTGAACCAGATGTGGATCCGTGGCTTGTCTTGAATAGCGACTCGTCGTCAGATCTTGAATCAAACTCTTCCTCGGGTACAGACTCTTCCTCAGGTTCGAATTCTTGCTCGGGTTCGGTCAGTTTGGACATGAAGACGAGGTTGTCATCTTCCTCCTTTGATGATTCCTCCCATGTGACGTTAAGTGCTTTCTTGAACTTAGGTGTTTTGTTCTTGAGTTTCAGACATTCCGACTGGATGTGTCCGAATCTGTTACATTCATAGCATATAATATTGGAATTTACTTTGGACTTACCTTCTTTAGATTGGTTGATGTGTCATCTTCGTCTTTTGATCATTTTTCGAACTAGATTCACTAGTTTGGTTTCCATCTCACCATCTATTTCGGACTCGTACTCGTCTTCTTCCTCCGGAGATGGTTTGCTTTTGGGCTTCATTTTTTATCCTGCAAATAGAGAAATTCCTTTCTCAGCTTGGACCACATTACTTTGTTCATGAAGTTTGAATTCCAAAAACATCTCATCTAATCTAATCTTAGAAATGTCCTTAGAGACCTTGTAGGCATCAACCATGGATGCCCACAAGGTAGTCCTAGGAAAAGTGTTGAGAGCATACCTTATAAGGTTTCAGTTTTCGACCTTCTATCCGATGGAGTGCAGGCTATTGACGATATCTTGTATGCAGGTGTGCAGTTGGGTTGTCATCTTGTGTTCCTGCATCTTAAGGTTATATAATTTATTAAACAAAAGATCTCTTTTGCATACCTCTGCGTCGTCAGTTCCTTTGTGCAGCTCTACGAGCTTGTTCCATAGGTCCTTCACACTGATGAAGGGGCCGACGCGGTTGAGCTCCTCTTTGGACAAACCACATTGTAGAATTTGGGTAGATTTGGCATCGGCTTCCACTTGTCTTTTCATAGCGTTCATCCATTGATCGTAATCCAACGATTTACCAACTTCATTAGTTGGGTTGTCGTCTTGTGTTCCTGCATCTTAAGGTTATATAATTTATTAAACAAAAGATCTCTTTTGCATACCTCTACGTCGTCGATTCCTTTGTGCAGCTCTACGAGCTTGTTCCATAGGTCCTTCACACTGATGAAGGGGCTGACGCGGTTGAGCTCCTCTTTGGACAAACCACATTGTAGAATTTGGGTAGCTTTGGCATCAGCTTCCACTTGTCTTTTCATAGCGTTCGTCCATTTATCATAATCCAATGATTTACCAACTTCATTAGTAGGAAGTGTGAACCCGATTTGGATCACGATCCACATCTCTATTTGGGTTTTTTAAAAGTACTCCATCCGACCCTTCTAGTAACGGAAGTCATCTCCGTTGTAAAATGGAGGCCAGATGGTGTTGAACCCTTCGAGATGGGCCATTTAGAAAGAAAAGAAAATGTCACAATGACAAAAATAACACAAGAGTGCCAAGACTTTGGTCTTGGATTAGTAGTGCGGGAGAAAGAAATTAAGCGAGCTAAAAATTTACGAATCGAAAGACACTTTATGAAAAATACTTAAAATACAAAACGAAAATCAAAACCAAGTGCTAGATCGGTGGTTGCACCAAATCGTAGTGCCCCCACTCTGATACCAATTGTTGGATCAAAATGAGCGCGAGAGGGGGGTGAATAGCGCAGTGAAAACTTTTCGTTCGTTGAGTATAAAACAAGTAAAAGAGAAATGCACAGCGGAAATAAAATGACACGAGTTTGTTTTTACTTGGTTCACATCCTACCGACTGCTAGTCCAAGGCTCAAGCGATCTGAGATCGAACACGGAGGGAAATTCACTAAAACAATCTCCTCCTCGTTAGAGGAAGGAGACAACAGATACAAAAATGGAAAAATCGAGGCAGAGGGACACTCCCCCTCTCCTCGTTACGATGAAAAGTCCGAGAAAGAAGTA
Organism: Wurfbainia villosa; assembly: GCA_025175895.1. Classification (NCBI taxonomy): domain Eukaryota; kingdom Viridiplantae; phylum Streptophyta; class Magnoliopsida; order Zingiberales; family Zingiberaceae; genus Wurfbainia; species Wurfbainia villosa. The sequence goes on along the minus strand of CM045989.1, from coordinate 118,469,564 downwards.
AATACAATAATTGAAAGTGACGATTTAGAATAAACTTATACTGATGACTAATGAAGTAGGGTTTGAGCTCTTGTCGTTGGTGTTGCGGCAACACTTCGTTGTCGTAGGATCGTTGTAGAGAGCGGCATTGTGAGATCACTTTGAAAGCTTGGAGATGATGAAAATGGTGAAGAACACTCCTTCTTTTATAGCCTTTGAGAACCCTAAACGTTGAGCTCAATCCTTATCACCAAAGGCCACCTCACCCTGAGATAAGGGGATGAGTTTTGACTCTCCTCGATGCTGGAATTTGAACATCAGTCAACTGCTCAACCCTAGCAGTCGACTAATGGAGGCAGTAGTCGACTGATACAATCCATCAGTCGACTGTTGCTAGGGTTTCCATCTGCAATGAAAAGTTAGCTCGAAATGCAAGTAATACAAGTGATTTTGATGGTCACTTATCGTCCGATCTCGACATATACCTTCTATGGGATGTCTTAGTCAGATCGTCGCCTAAGGACGTCCCTGCACCGAGGACTCAACCTTACTTACACTTACTCACACGAGCTTACCTCAAGCTTTACCTTTGTAGCTTTTGCTTCTAGTCTCCACCAGATTTCTTCAGCTCCCTCCGAAGTCCTCCCGGTGTTGCTCGAACACCACGATTTCTCAACACGAGAACCTCCAGGTGTCACCGACCTTCAGCTTAGCTTAGCATTCCTGCACACTTGATTCAGCTCATGAGATAACAATATGAGCTTAACTTTGTATTTTTGCTATAATCAAAACTTAGGTTCGATTCTGGTGCCTACTGCACCAACACCATCTTCTTCAGATATTTTCGTTATTGATTGTCATTCTATTTCTTTAGACACTTGGGTATTGGATACCGGGTCTGGCTCACATATATGTAATGACATACGTGAGCTAAGAAATAGAAGAAGACTCATCAAGGGAGAGTCAAATTTATGTGTTGGGAATGGAGCAAATGTTGTTGCACTTGGCATCGGAACATATCTGTTGAAGCTCCCTACAGGACTTATCTTAGAACTGGACTATTGCTATTATGTACCATCGTTAATAAAGAATATTGTTTCTATTTCCTGCATAAATAGAAATGGATACCATTTGACTTTTAGTAACAATTGTTACATAACTTTGAATGACGTTCTTTATGGGACTAGAACTTTTTGCAATGGAATATATATGTTAGAGATATCCGGTGACATTTTCAATATTGAAGAGAGCAACAAGTGTAAAATACCACAAATAAATTATTATAAAAATAATAATTTAATCAAGAGAAGTTATTAGTAATTTAATTAAATTAATGAGGGATGATTAGGTTTTAATTAAATTTAACCTAGTTTATGGCTTATAAAGGGGTGGTTTTGTGTTTTCTCCTTAAGCCAGCCCGCGATTCCCCTTCTCATTGTTTTTCATCATGCGATTATATTTTTTCCCGAACCATCTCTTCCCCCGTCGCTTCCTTTTCTCGATCCCAACTTTTTTTCTTCCTCCAAGCTCGCGATCGAGTGTCCTTATCGCTGTCGTTGTGCCAATCGATGTCACCCCATCGCAAGAAGTTGGCGACGAAGGCAGCGAGGAAGTCGACCCCTAGTGACCGGCGGCGTGAAGAAGCCCCATCATCGGCAGCGAGCACCTCTAGCAATCATCAGCGTCTCCTGAGGAGATTTCGAGATCGAGAGGGAGAATCATAACAATCATCGGCGGAAGTAACATCACAGGCATCTTCAGCCTCCCGATTTCTCCGGCGTAACACCGGTAGCACTGTTCTCAATCCGTTGTCGACGTCAGCATCACCTTCCTATTTACCTTCTCAATTCCTTGCATCCAGCGAGAGAGGAGGCACTCCTAGGGTTGTAGCTGCCAACAGATCTACTATTGGTGCATCGGCTACTGAGGGGTGCGTAGGTTGATGGGTTGGAGCGCTCTGATTTCCCCCTTTTTGTCTGCGAGTCCTACCTCAGTGAAAACCCTTCGCTCTAATGACAAAGGTTAATTATGAAAAGGAATGTTAGATCTATGAACGACTCCATATCAGTGATCCATGGTCGTCTCCAAGGCTGTTACAACTGATTGACTCCTGGAAACTACCTATATTATCAATCTAGGGTAAATTCTTCACCCTTTCCTTTGTAATGGAATTGTAATTTTGAGAAGTAGCAAATTTGGTAGGATTTGTGATGTTTGGATAGGTTGCAATGATCGATGTTGGCGATACTTAGCAAGCTGCTGAGAGGACGATTTAGGTTCTGAGGTTGCTTCCAATTTGGGTTATTTAGACTTAAATCCGATACCTTGAATTAGATCAAGGAGTGGTGCAAGCGAGGCTAAGTATGGTAAGTCCAAATTTAGATGTTTATAGATGCATACTGTTGTTACAACTGATCTAGTGGTTATGAATACTGGATGATATCTATTATATAGATTGTGGTGAAATTTCAGGAATATGGATCAAGAAGTTGGTGCCTTGGATTCCGAATTGGGTAAGTCTTGATTGGTATATGATAGCTTTGTAATAGGTTGATACAATAGTGCTAATTGGAGAGTTGATTTGGTAATAATTAATGGTATGAGATTGTGCCACTTTGGGATTTGGTTGATCGATCAGGGGTTAGGATTGGGTTAGATTCCTTTTCCTACAGATTGTTTATGTTGGTTTTTAGTTATGTTGTATGTTAATTGCAGGACCTGGGTTTAGGATGGTCCTGTGGACGTGGAGATGCTCAGATAAGTCTTCATATCAGGTGGGTAATTCCTACCCTGGTCAGGTAGTTTTAATGCATACAGATTTAGATGCATGATCATCTTATATGATCATGTTACCTTGACCCTGCTCTTATTATCTTATGCTTGAACTTATCGTTGGATGTATTTATGCTCAATTGTTGATATCACATATTCCCTATCATGATTTAGGAGTTATAGATTTGATATAAATTGGCCTAGATGTTTAGTAGGGTGTAAATGTTAGTACGGGTGATGACCCAATTTATAAATTGGAAAAAAGGTCATCTGTGGGTATGTAATGCCCTAAATGTAGGATTTATTTCCAATACTCGTATGTTGCATACTTGTTACCAACCATGTGTTGTGTAATAGTTAAGTGAAGGGTGATTAGTGTGTCGCTATAGACCGGTGGTCCCAGCTTGATATGATTAGTCGAGTATGACTCTCTATAGGATAGAGAGTGCGTCGATTAGTTGAGTACGACTCTCTATTGAATAGAGAGTTATGATCAGTCAAGTATAACTCTCTACAGGATAGAGAGTGCATCGATCAGTTGAGTACGACTCTCTATTGGATAGAGAGTTATGATCAATTTAGTATGACTCTCTACAGGATATAGAGTCCGTTGATCAGTTGAGTACGACTCTCTATAGGATAGAGAGTGTGTTGATCTGATTAGTATGACTTTCTATAGAATAGAGAGTGTATGGTGGATGTCTGTATGTGAGACATTGCATTCAAGTCATTTGCATGCATGCTGGCGACGTGGTCTCCCTTGTGGTTGAGAGGGTCGCCAGTCATCTTGCCTCCACGGTTACTCATAGGAGGAGTAACCGGTGTGAGGGCAGAGCATCTGTTATGCCGCACTCTACCACTATAGACGGTGGTAGTTGGAGTTGCGTGTAGTTGTCCTAGGTGCGTGGTACTTAACCACTCATTGGTACTGTTAGTCGGAGTGGCCAGCAGTAGCGACCCCCGTTGTGTAGCGAGCTCTTTACGCTCAGATGCTACTTGATCATACTGCCCACTTGGCCACTCTAGAGCAGTGGTTGGTGTGAGTTGGGACAGTTGTCATGTCGTGCCACCTAGGCCACACTGGGGTCGTGGTAGCGAGTAGGGGTGAGCAGGCATGACCATGCATGCTGCATTGTCGTATATGATGGCGCTTTGCATATTACCATATATATATATATATATGCATATATATATATATATATATATATATATATATATATATATATATATATGTATATATATATATATATATATATATATATATATATATATATATATATATATATATATATATATATATATATATATATATATATATATATATATATATGCATATATATATATATATATATATATATATATATATATATATATATATATATATATGGATAGTTGAGATTAATATATATATATAGATGTAGTCTATATATATATACTTATCGTGATGTTGCATTTGATTGTATTATGCTTGCTGTATTTGATTGTACATTATATTCATGCATGTTTCTTGCATATGTTATACGGTTGTGTCAGATACTGGTATATGTTTTCGACAGACCATTAGATACCTTGACCTGTAGCTTGAGTATATTGTGAGTTGATCTTACTCTTCCTGTTATATATATGTTCAGGTTGGATCAGAGTAGCGTAGCAGACGTCGGGTATGTCTACATTTTATGTTGTTCATTTGGTTAGACGGTATATGTTGTATTTATATACTATACTGATATACCTATTGTACCTCTAGATTATATTGTTGAATTACATGTGATATTACATATATACATGTTTTTCTATTACCTGTTGAGTTTTACTCACCACCACCGTGGACCCTGGGTTTTTCTGTCGCCCAGGTAACAGGTAGAAGTCTTCATGACGGCTTGGAGCACTGTTGGCTAACATCTCATCTCATCTCTGAGACTCTGGTGGTTGTGTTGGGCTTTCCTTATGAGTGTATTGTATTTGGAGTTTTTGTGATGTACTATGTTGTGGATTCGGATTTTTGTCGAGGTTTCGCTATGTTGTGATGTGTTAGTCATACCGGTATGCATGTGTATAGTTTGAGATGTTGTATTATGTTTCCGCTGTTTTTTGTGTAGTTGTTGTTTTCATATATTTATGTATATTGTTGTTGTTGTGGCCTACGGGCCTTGTATTAACCCAAAATGTTGCCACGTAAAGGGGAGATGCTGTCCATTTGCTTTTCGGCACGGCATGCTCTCGGGGTGTGACAACTTTAGTGGTATCAGAGCCCTAGGTTCTGCGATGCCATACAAGGTTGTTTTGAGTCGAGTCTTGGATTCTCGAGAGTTGATTTATTCAGTTTTGGTTTTTCAAGATGAGATGGGCAGCGGCCTGAGCTCCAAGCTGCACGAGGTAAGAATTCCTGAAAAACTTATGGTTTAGTTGATATTTATCTAAACTTGATCAATAGGTGTATACAATAGAGTTATGACACCTGTGTAGACTTGTAGTAGGGGTCGTCCACTAAGGCGACCAACCGGAGTGGCCTTTAGGGTTTATACTCCCGGTTTTAGTTGACTATGCTTTTAATGTTAATAATAGGGAATAACCTGTAGTATACTTGTTATTATTCGTAATCGTGGTATTAGTTGACCACGAGAATGACCTGTTAAGTCTGTAAGTCTTGAACCTATGTCGAAAAGGTGATTTACCTTTGAGAGCCGACTGATACTGAGTCGGAAAATAGGGGTCAAGTCATCACATTTCTTGTGGAAATCAGAGACTACAATTTTAGAGATTTTCACTAATTATGCTAGTCAGATCATTACCTGTTGGGTAATGGACAAGACAAGTAGACAATTATTGATACAGATAGCGGAAGGCTAGGTTACGGTGTTTCAAAGGGATTTTATCCCTGAGTTGTTCGTACTGAGTTGTATAACTTTGAGAGTACTTTTGAGTACTTAACTCATGTTATACCGAGAAAGAAGAGTTGTTTGCATACCATTATCGGGATCAAGCCGGTATTTGGTGATAAATGCAGAAAATAATTTTCAGGAAATAATATATAACTTGATCATGGTTTAGTGATGTTGAAAGAGTGTACTTCGTTGTGTCACTTTTAGTGACACATTGTAAGGAATTCTTGAGCTTCAAAAAGGGTGATCAGTTAGTAATAGTGTACTGTGCATAGTCGTGAGACTTGCAGAGGTTACGACCACCCAATAGCTCAAGAATGTGAATGGATGTTTTAAGCCACCCAAGATTGTTGGCTTACTGTTGGATTTAGATGATTTGATCTTCTATCACATCCTGCCGGAAGACGTTGGATTGAGATAGGAGTTTAGAAATGACTCCGTACAAGGGTTTAAGAGTTGGAGATCGGTAAGTAAATATTGCAGCTCAACTTAATAGAGTCAGAAGTCTCCGACTGTTGGATAAAGGAGCAAGATCAGAGTCATAGGCTTTGAGCTATTTTTCGATTATAGAAGACCAACCATAGATCATCAGGATGTTCTCATGGATATCAGCAAAATCAGAACAAAGACTTCGAAAAGATTATGTGCGTGAAGTGTAGATCACGAGGACACGTGAAGTCAGATTATCCGTTGGATCAGTTCATTTGTTGCTATTGTAAGCAACCAGTACATTTGAGGAGGTGTACTTTGAAGACTCAGTCGAAGACTATCGATGGTATTCCGAGAGGAAGATGTATCGTCTCGACAGCGGAGATCAACACCGAAGATTGGGTTATCTTATCAGCAGCAACCTACTACCTCATGCATGGTTGGAGTTCCTTGATACTCCACTTCAGCAGAGATCAGCACAGAAGCAGCATCAGCAGAAGACATCTTAGAAGATTCAACAGACAACAACAGTTACCTCCAGATGTGATTTGCTTTGTACAAAGGAGAGAGTATATGACGATGGTCGTATCTATTCGGTATTCTATAGTTGCAGCTCGTAGGATTAAGTGATAGGATAGGATGATCTAGGAAAAATCCTTGGATCATTCATCGTATAAATGCGACCGCTTTGTCGCGAACTGTTGGATCTGATCTTTTTTTCTCTTCGGAGAAAGGCTGAGACCTACGTAGAGCCTATGGATCGGATTGACAGATAATTGATCGTACAAGGTATTACTTTAGTTTACCTCTTTGGGTTAATATATTAAGAGATGCTTGTATTTATAGGTATCTTTGTCTAGAACATTCTTAGTTCGAATTAGTAGGGTTCCTATACATCGACTTGTGGGTCGGTGGTATCTCTACCGTCAGGTGAGATATGGACCAATAATTAAGAAGTCAAGGGATGCCCTTAGACTTTGATAGACATACTTTTACTGTAGACATATCCTTACGGATGGTCAAATTATTGGAAGTATGGTACGATATGCTCTCGGATGTGCGTATAATCTGAGAGTATTCGGATGTAGTTTTGAATGAACTCCAAGGCTTGTCGTTGCATAGGCAAGTGGAGTAGCCGATCGAAATGATTGTGGAAATAGTTCTGGTATCGAAGATCACATATCGAGTGATAGTTTTGTTGGTATCAGTGTTGCTAAACACTATAGAAATTGGAAGAATGTAAGTTGTAATTATAAGAGAAGTTGGAAGGGATATTTATCTATCCCAGTATTCCTCCTTGAGAAGATCCGAAACTCTTTATTGAAAGAGAGATGGACCTTTGAGATTATGCATCGATTATCGATGATAGTAGACAGTAATCGTTGTGAATGAATATCCTTCGTTGTGGATAGATGATCTACTTAGATCAGCTAAGGACACCTGTGTATACTCTAATGTTGATTTGGGACTGGAGCGTTGATATTGTAATGTCATACAATTATCGATATCGTTGTGATGATTAATATATATCATTAGCGTAGAGTAAAGGGGATGAAGGTGTGTAGAGATGACAATTTCATACTTGGTATGAATTGTATGAGTTTTGATTAAGTTGTTAGACTAATTAACGATTTAGTCGCCACTGGATTTGAGAATCGTGTATCCTGGACACGATTGGATCAGTTGGTAGTTATTGGAGTTGCGTAACTTGGCTACTGTTGATTGTGGTAGTTGGAGCTGCGCACTCGACCACGGTAGATGATGGAAATCATTTAGTCGGAAGCTGGTGATATCAGTTTACAGGACCTAGACGGAGGTTAACTTTTACACAAGTGTTAGTAATCCTTCCGGAGTGGATAAAAGGAGGTTGTATGCGGATGCATCGTTCCAAGGAACGGAGGTTGTGTTCTTGATGAAACACAAGTATGAAGCCTTTGAAAAGTTCAAAGAATTCAGAAATGAAATAGAGAAACAACTTGGCAAAAATATTAAAATACTTTAATCTCATTGAGGTGGTGAATACTTGAGTTAAGAGTTTCTGGATTATCTAAAGGATAATGATATATTGTCTCAATGGACTCCGTCGTATACACCACAGCTTAATGGTGTATTTAGTGGCGAAACCAAACCTTATTGAACATGGTTAGGTCGATGATGAATCATGTGAATCTTCCCAAGTCCTTTTGGGGCTAAGCACTTCAGACAGTTGTTTACTTGTTAAACAGAGTCCCGACCAAAGTAGTCTCTACTACTCCATATGATATATGGAATAGTAAGAAACCTCATTTGTCTTACTTGAAGATATGGGGTTGTCCTACTTATGTGAAGTGGACTGTATCAAACAAATTGGATGCTAAGTCTGATAATTGTCTATTTATTGGATACCCTAAGGAAACAAGGGGTTACCAATTCTATCATCCTGTGGAACAAAAGGTGTTTGTTTCAAGGCATGCTGTGTTTCTAGAGAAAGAGTTTCTCTTGCAAGAAAACAGTGGGAATTTCATTGAACTTGAGGAGGTTCAAGAGACTCCAGTAGACATTGAGGAGATACCTAGTCAAGCACCTCAACCGATAACTCATAGTGATGAGACATCGGCTGAACCTATTATGACACCACATCTTTGTAGATCTGGTAGGACACGCAACATTCCTGAGAGAAATGGATTTCTCATTGGCGAATCGAAAAATGTGTTACTCATTGATGATGAGGAGCCTAACAGTTATGGAGAAGTTCTAAATGTTGGGATGTATACTGAAAAGTCTATCTTTTGTATGAACATCTTTATTTTTGAAATAAGAATCACATGATCATTGTTTGCATATTTATGGTTATGCAATTTGTCTAATACATTACATTTTAGATAACATGGTGTGTAGTGTCACACGGAAGATCATGTTATCAATTCATTATAAAGTATAAGTAAAGGCTCACAACCGAGATGGTTTTGGACAAACCATTGGTATGCTTGTAGTGTGATTTGGTATTGGTTTGTCTTGACCATAGAATTACACTAGTATACTTTGTGTGTATTGAGCAGGACCGACTTAGAGGTGATTCGATTTATTGCTGACTACATAATTGAATCGGACCTCAGATATATGGTGTACATGCTCTTAATCATGATATAATAATGGGCACATGTACTTAGTATTTATTTCGCTGATTTATCAATGAGCGAGATTTATGGAGTAAATCGATAGACTCGGTAAGTTTGGAAATGATATTATTTACATGGTGTGCCATTGATTATAGGAGGAAACCGTATCGTATATATTAGGATGATGATGTCCCCTTGAGGAGCTCATAAGGTTCATCATGTAAACCTTGCAGGTGGACTTGGTCCGGCATGATGATAAGGTTGAGTGGTGGAGTTAGATGTTAATTAATTATTTGTCAGTAAATTAATTAATTGATGGACATTCAAGATCTTAAACGCGGGGAGATATTTGTACAATTAATATATGGAGCCGATATTTATTTATGGAGGTTGGTGAGGTAGATTAATGATAATCCTCTAGTGGAATGGATTATCATTAATGGATCGAACTTTATGTGGCCTTGATCCATTGGGTGGCCAAGATCCAACTCCTCCTCATGGTCCCTATTGTAGCATATTAAAATCCTCATGAAGCCTAGATTCGATGGTGGAAAATGGAACTCTAGATCCGACGGTGGAGATTAAAGCTCTAGATCCGACGGCGGAGATTAAATCTCTAGTTCCGATGGTGGAGATTAAATCTCTAGATCCGACGATTGAGATTAAATCCCTAGATCCGATGGTTGAGATTAAATCCCTAGATCCGATGGTGGAGATTGAAAGGAGGCTTATGTAGGGATGTATACTGAAAAGTCTACCTTTTGTATGAACATCTTTATTTTGAAATAAGAATCACATGATCATTGTTTGCATATTTTTATGGTTATGCATATTGTCTAATACTTTACATTGTAGATAACATGGTGTGTGGTGTCACACGGGAGATCATGTTATCGGCTCCTTGAAAAGTATAAGTAAAGGCTCACAACCGAGATGACTTTGGACAAACCATCGGAATGGTTGTAGTGTGATTTGGTATTGGTTTGTCTTGACTATAGAATCACACTAGTGCACTTTGTGTGTATTGAGCAAGACCGATTTAGAGGTGATTCGATTTATTGCTGACTACATAATTGAATCGGACCTCAGATATTATTTAGTATATGCTCTTAATCCCGATATAATAACGGGGACATATACTTAGTATTCATCTCTTTGATTTACCAATGGGCGAGATTTATAGATTAAATCGATAGGCTCGGTAAGTTGGGAGATGATATTATTTATATGATGTGTCGTTGATTATAGGAGGAAACCATGTCCTATATATTAGGATGATGATGTCCCCTTGAGGAGCTCATAAGGTTCATCATGTAAACCCTGCAGGTGGACTTGGTCCGGCATGATGAAAATGTTGAGTGGTACTACTCAAGGAGTTAGATGTTGATTAATTAATGGTCAGTAAATTAATTAATCGACGGACATTCGAGATCTTAAACACGGGAAGAAAATGGCAAATAATATATGGAGCCCATATTATCATATGGGGGTTGGTGAGGTAGATCAATGATAATCCTTTAGTGGATTGGATTATCATTAGTGGATCAGACTTTATGTGGGCTTGATCCATGGGTGGCCAAGATCCAACTCCTCCTCATGGTTTCTAATGTAGCCTATTAACACCTCATGAAGCTTAGATCCAATGGATAGAAACAAAACTCTAGATCCATAGGTAGAGATTAAATCTGTAAGATCCGACGGTTGAGATTAAATCTCTAGATCCGACGGTTGAGATTAAATCTCTAGATCCGATGGTTGAGATTAAATCCCTTGAACCAATGGTAGAGATTAAAAGGAGGCTTATCCCTAACTCTATAAAATGAGCTTGATGGGTTGGCGTGGAGAAGGATCCAAGAAGAGCTAAGGTTTTTGGCGGCAAGAGAGGAATCCTAGTTGAGATAGGAATAGGGTTTGGAGGCTTAGTGTTTTGGAGGCTTGGGCGGCATCAAATAAGGAAGTTTTTCCTTTCTTCTTCCTTCTCCATTGGTCGGCGTCTAGCACCCTTTCTAGCCCTTGGCCAGCACACAAAGGCTCTCTTCTCTTTTCCTTGAGTGGTGGAAACAAGACTTAAGGGTCTCCCTTGGTGTCTTGGTCGGTTTCCATCATCATCTCATCCTCCTAGTTGGCCGGAGGCAAGGATTCCCTTTGTTCCTTGTTGGTTGGTTTTAGGGAGGAGAAAAAACTTGTTTCTATTCTTCCTTTTTCTTTGGAAGAGCAAGGAAGGAAGATTTGCGATCTAGGAGCTTCAACTTTTAGTAGATCGTCGCCCACACGACGTCCGAAAGGAGGAAGGTCATACATTAGAAGATCGAGAGGTATATCGATTCTCTAATTTTTATATGTTACATGTTTGTATTTTTTTTTCAATTATGAGCATGATATAAATCTGTATATGGCTAAATAATACTTGGATCCCGAACATAAACACAAAAACCGACGATCCGGACATCATCTATTCCGTGGCTACTCATAGAATAGAGGTTGGTCGCTTGAACAACGAGTTTGTTCAAGTGACCTCTCTAAACGAATAACACGACGATTACTTGGTTGTTTGGGCAATCCCTTGTGTCTAGGATTAAATTTTTTAATCTGGGGACGTCGATGAGATCGTCATGAACAAACGACCGAGGTGAAGTGGGAAGCGAAGTTTCCCCTCACGGACTCGATAAGCAAAACCCTTCAATTGGTATCAGAGCCAAGGTTTCCGATTTTGTGTGTTTAGGATTCGGTTAATTTTTATGCACTTTTCATATATTATATGTTCCGGATAATAGTAGGATATGTGTAGTTTAAATCTTTGGTTACAGGCATAAGATCCGACTATTATGGCCATATGTGTGTATGTGATTGTATGTGTGTATTTTGTTGAATCCTCGGGGTTGATGAGGCTAGTATTTGATTTTTTGTAAATTAGATACGACATTGTTTAGCCACTCTTTATTTTATTTTACTTTCGATCTATATTTCATGTACACTCCCTCGTGGAGTATAGGATCGATGGATGTAAATTAAAATAGGTTTTAGTCTCAGCTCGGATCTCCGGATGGCTTGTACATGGCGTAGGAGGAGCGAACGAGAAGGCGTTGCGAAAGGAGACATATCAAAGACAAAAGCCATAATAGTTGGAAAATAATTTATTTTTCGTATTTATTGCTTTTTGTTTGATATGCATGTCGTAGGTTAGGAAAATTCCTCAACTTCAAATTACTAAGTGGGAGAGGGAATTTTCTATAAATTCCCACGACCTCCATTACGATTTGACAAGTGATGCAAACAAACTTCCGCGTCAACTTTGAGTGCCTTCCTCCATATCGGATGGGTTTGTTTTCAAATCACAAGGTCAAATATGGTTATAGGGAATTATCAAGGAGCGTGTGTACTTCCCCATCGGAAGGCACATAACCCGAGATAATTACCTTGGTACCGAGTAATGGTGAACACTTAGATACAAATATAAGTATCCTCCCCATCGGAGTCACTGCTTTTATTTGTAGGGCCAAAGAGGAACCAACTATTAATTTTACTTGTCAAAAAGTTAGGTTGACAAGATAGTAAAATTAATGGATAAAACCTCCTCTTACAAATGTAGAATTCGTATACGTCCACACTATCGTGGCATTAGATATTCTCGATGTTTTGAGGTGTTGGTTGATTTTAAAATGTTATTGTTTGAGGAATCAATAATTTTTTGAAATCTAATGTTTTGATTTATGTGATTCTTAGGTTTTCTTTCAAAATGACTTTCAACCCACTTGCTATGATACTGAAGGAGAACAAACTTACTGGACCCAACTATGTTGATTGGAAGAGGAATCTAGACATTGTCTTGACTGTTAAGGAATACAAATATATACTCCTCGAAGAGTGTCCTCCCAAGCCTGCAGATGATTATGGGGAAAAGGAGAGAGAGAGCTATAAGAAGTGGATCAAGGCCGATGAGATGGCGCGGTGTTACATTTTGGCATCTATGTCAAATGTACTCCAACATCAGCATCAAGCCATGCCCACTGCTTATGATATGATGCTCAATCTCAAGGAGCTTTTCGGTCACCAGAATTAGGCTGCGAGGCAAGAAGCCATGAGAAACTTGATGACGACCACCATGATCGAGGGATCACCCGTAAGGGATCATGTTCTCAAGATGATGGCTCATTTGAATGTGTTGGAGGTCCTTTGAGCTGAGATCGATGGGGAAATCCAAGTCGATATCATACTCCAGTCTCTACCTAGGAGTTTTGAACAGTTTCACCTGAACTACAACATGAACAAGAGGTTGTATTCGTTGGAAGAGCTTCTGACAGAACTCTAGGCAGCAGAGGGGCTATTTCGTCAGAGTGCTCAGGCACATGCCATGGTGACCCAAAAGATTTCTACTTTTAAGCCGAAAGGCAAGAAGAAGAAGAAACAAACTGGGGCAAAGGCGGTGGGAGGTACTCAGGGAGGAGTGAAGAAGCCGAAAGGCAAGTGCTTCACTTGTAAGTAGACTGGACACTGGAAGGACTGCCCCAACCGCAAGAACAAAGGTATATCTTTTGGTCTAGTCGTTGAAACATGTTTAGAGTGTTATCTATCAGCACCTGGTGTGTAGATACGAGAGCCACTGATCATGTATGCAATACTTAGGAGGAGTTCCAAGAAACCAGACGACTGGCTGAGGGGGAGATTACCGTGTACTTGGGCGATGCCACGAAGGTGGCGGCTGTTGTAGTGGGAGATGTTCATTTATCTTTTGAGAAAAATAAACTTTTTGTTCTTAAGAATTGCCTTTATGTACCCTTATTTAGAAAGAATTTAATTTCGGTTTCTAAATTGTTTATGGATAGATATTCTTTTTCTTTTAATGACAGAGTTCTTATAAGAAGGAATAGGGACATTATCTGTTCGGGTACATTGATAGGAAATTTGTACACACTTGAATCAAAACCTCCCACGATGCATATTGAAATTAATAACTCATCTTCTAATTCTAATAAGAGAAAAGAACTTTCGAAGATGAACCAAATATATCTTTGGCATCTTAGGCTTGGTCACATTAACCTAAGCAGAATTCAAAGGTTGATAGCTGATGGACCTTTGGGTTCATTAGTGGTGGAGGATCTCTCAACCTGCGAATCCTGCTTGGAAGGTAAAATGACCAAGAGGCCTTTTAAGGCCAAGGGGTATAGAGCCAAAGATGTGTTAGAATTGGTTCATTCTGATTTGTGTGGTCCTATGTCTATCCAGGCTAGAGGTGGTTTTGAGTATTTCGTCTCTTTTATAGACGATTACTCAAGATATGGATACATTTACCTAATGCGCCGCAAGTCTGAATGCTTTGACAAGTTCAAAGAATTCAAGGCTGATGTGGAGAAATGTCAAGGTAAAAGTATCAAGACACTACGATTTGATTGTGGTGGCGAGTACCTCTTGGGAGAGTTTAGGGATTACCTATCAGAGGCTGAGATTCAATCCCAATTGACTGCACCTGACACACCCCAAGAGAATGGTGTAGCAGAGCGAAGGAATAGGACTCTTATGGAGATGGTTAGATCGATGATGAGTTATTCTGACATGCCAGATTCATTCTGGGGATATGCTCTAGATACGGCGGTGTACATTCTAAACTTGGTTCCATCTAAATCAGTGTCTTCTACTCCCACAGAATTGTGGACTGGGCAAAAATCTAGTCTAAGACATATTCGGATATGGGGGAGTCCAGCACATGTGTTGAAGGCAGATGCTGGTAAGTTGGAACCTCGTACAGAAGTACACTTGTTCATTGGCTATCCTAGAGGAACGAAGGGTGGTTTGTTTTATAGTCCTAGAGATCAGAGGGTAATCGTTAGCACGAACACCAGATTTCTAGAGGAAGACTATGTGATGAGCCACAAGCCCAAGAGTAAAATTATTCTAGAGGAATTAAAAGGGGAAGTCACTTCTTTAGTACCACCGATACAAGAGGATATACCACATGTCACTGCACCGCGTGTCACAGAGGATACACAGGATATACCTCGTTGTAGTGGGAGGGTTGTGAGATAGCCTGATAGATTCATGTTCTTGGGAGAATCTTCTGATTTGGTCCTTGGCGAATATGAACCTGATCCCTGGACATATGACGAGGCAATCCAAGATAAAGATGCAGCATCTTGGCAAAGTGCAATGAATGTTGAGATTGAAACTATGGATTCAAATCATGTTTGGGAGCTAGTAGAGCCATCCAATGGTGTAAAAACCATTGGATGCAAGTGGATCTACAAGAGAAAGAGAGGAATAGATGGGAAGGTTGAGACCTTCAAAGCGAGGCTTGTTGCGAAACGGTATACTCAGAAAGAGGGTATCGATTATGAGGAGACCTTTTTGCCGGTGGCCATGCTTAAGTCTATCCAGATTCTCTTATGCATAGCAGCTCATATGGATTATAAGGTGTGGCAGATGGATGTCAAGACAACTTTTCTTAATGGAAGTCTTGAGGAAAACATCTATATGATGCAACCAAAGGGATTCATTGCTAAGGGCAAAGAGCATCTTGTATGTAAGCTTAATCGGTCCATTTATGGATTGAAGCAAGCTTCGAGATCTTGGAACATCCGCTTTGATGAGGTAATCCAGTCTTATGGATTTATTCAAAGTCTGGACGATTCTTGTGTATACAAGAGATGTGACGGAAACGTAGTGGTATTTCTTGTACTTTACGTAGATGACATTTTGTTGATTGACAACAATATCAAGGTGTTATCGGACGTTAAGGGTATGGTTGTCCAAACAGTTTGATATGAAGGACTTTGGAGAGGTGGGATAGATCCTTGGGATCAAGGTTATAAGGGATCGCAGGAAAAGGATGTTGTGCTTATCCCAAGCTTCATACATAGACACGATTTTGGATCATTTTAGCATTCAGAATTCCAAGAAGGGTTTTCTACCTTTTAGGCATGGAGTTCCTTTATCTAAGGAGATGTGTCCTAGATCATCTGAGGAGATAGATAAGATGAAGGTGATTCCTTATGCTTTGGCAGTAGGAAGCCTCATGTATGCGATGCTATGTACGAGACCAGATATCTGCTTTGTCGTGGGCATGGTCAGCAGATATCAGAGTAATCCAGGACAGGGACATTGGACTGCGGTAAAGCATATATTGAAGTACTTGAGAAGAACTAGGAATTATATGTTGGTTTACCCGGCAGACCAATTACTCCCTGTGGGTTACACGGATTCCGACTTCCAATATGATAGGGATAACAGTAAGTCTACCTCAGTTTTTGTGTTTACTTTGGGAGGTGGAGCCATTGTATGGAGGAGTGTCAAGCAGAAATACGTGGTAGACTCCACCATAGAAGTTGAGTATGTGGCAGCCTCTGAGGCGGCCAAAGAAGCTGTGTGGTTCAGGAACTTCCTGATGGACTTGGATGTGATTCATGGTTTTCCCAAAACTATCACAATTTATTGTGATAATAGTGGTGCAGTTGCAAACTCGAAGGAACCACGAACCCATAAGGCTATTAAACACATAGAGCGCAAGTACCACCTAATACAAGAAATCGTAAAGAGAGGAGAAGTTGCTGTGGCCAAGATTGCATCGGAGGATAACCTGGCAGATCCTTTCACTGAGGCCCTTTCGGTGAGAGCTTTTGATAGGCATGTGGAGGGAATAGGGATTAGATGTATGGCAGTTGAGGATAGCATAGTCTTTTAGTATAAGTGGGAGATTGTAGGGATGTATACTGAAAAGTCTACCTTTTGTATGAACATCTTTATTTTGAAAAAAGAATCACATGATCATTGTTTGCATATTTTTATGGTTATGCATATTGTCTAATACTTTACATTGTAGATAACATGGTGTGTGGTGTCACACGGGAGATCATGTTATCCGCTCCTTGAAAAGTATAAGTAAAGGCTCACAACCGTGATGGCTTTGTACAAACCATCGGAATGGTTGTAGTGTGATTTGGTATTGCTTTGCCTTGACCATAGAATCACACTAGTGCACTTTGTGTGCATTGAGCAGGACCGACTTAGAGGTGATTCGATTTATTGCTGACTACATAATTAAATTGAACCTCAGATATTATTTAGTACATGCTCTTAATATCGATATAATAACGGGCACATATACTTAGTATTCATCTCTTTGATTTACCAATGGGAGAGATTTATAGATTAAATCGATAGGCTCGGTAAGTTGGGAGATGATATTATTTATATGGTGTGCCATTGATTATAGGTGGAAATTGTGTCCTATATATTAGGATGATGATGTCCCCTTGAGGAGCTCATAAGGTTCATCATGTAAACCCTGCAGGTGGACTTGGTCCGGCATGATGAAAAGGTTGAGTGGTACTACTCAAGGAGTTAGATGTCGATTAATTAATGGTCAGTAAATTAATTAATCGACGGACATTCGAGATCTTAAACACGGGGATAAAATGTAAAAATAATATATGGAGCCCATATTATCATATGGGGGTTGGTGAGGTAGATCAATGATAATCCTTTAGTGGAGTGGATTATCATTAGTGGATCGGACTTTATATGGGCTTGATCCATGGGTGGCCAAGATCCAACTCCTCCTCATGGTCCCTAATGTAGCCTATTAACACCTCATGAAGCTTAGATCCAATGGATAGAAACAAAACTCTAGATCCATAGGTAGAGAATAAATCTGTAAGATCCGACGGTTGAGATTAAATCTCTATATCCGACGGTTGAGATTAAATCCCTAGAACCAATGGTAGAGATTAAAAGGAGGCTTATCCCTAACTCTATAAAAAGAGTTTGATGGGTTGGCATGGAGAAGGATCCAAGGAGAGCTAGGGTTTTGGGCGGCAAGAGAGGAATCCTAGTTGAGATAGGATTAGGGTTTGGAGGCTTAGGGTTTTGGAGGCTTGGGTGCCACCAAATAAGAAAGTTTTTCCTTTCTTCTTCCTTCTCCATTGGTCGGTGTCCAGCACCCTTTCTGTTGAAAATTTGAGGCCGCTAGAGGGGGGGTGAATAGCGTTTGACCGTTCGTAGATGAAATTCGATTGTGTGTTCGTGTATACAAGTTTCGTTAGCACAGCGAAATATATATATGATAACAATAACGAAACACAATCACAAACACAATAACACGAAGATTTAACGTGGTTCGGAACCACACGGTTCCTACTCCACGGATCGAACTCTAACGAGCTCTAGCGACGCCAATGCAATAACTAATCAATAAACTCCTTCTCGACAACAAGTCGGAGGCGGAGAAACCTCATACAAACGTTTACAACAATAAACGAAAGGATTACAAGCGAATACAATAATACAATGCAAAACTAGTAAAGAAAACAACTTTACAAATGCCTTTGGATTACTTGCTTGTTGATCGCTTGAACCGTGGTTGAAGACCCTGATTTGCAACAGCAAATCGCCTCAAAATCGTCCAAGAAATCGCTTAAGAACTGATGTCAAAAACCCTTCCGTCGAGCTCCTTTTATCCTTGCGCGCGACCAAGATTTCCGCCCATCGTCGACTTCCATAAGTCACCAGTCGACTGATGCCACTGTTGTCGTGAGACAACGGCTCGATCCACGCTGGAGAAACTCCAACGGATCTCTTGGCAGTCGACTGCCAACATTGGCGCGATCGATCCGCTAGCCGTAGAGCCGATCGCGGCCGGCCACGGAGCATTCAGGCTCGATATTGATCGGCAATGATCGCCAACCTCGAATCGTTGCCGACACCGGTGGATCGCTTCCAATGAGCGATCGCCAGAGCATTTCAGCTCTAAATTGGCAAATAACTCGTCGACTTTACGATACCGAACCGCCATAATGCCAGTCGACTGCCAACCTCAAAAATGAGGTTTTAACCCAAGTATGGTGCCCCCATACTTGCTAGACCACCCTTAGCCTAGACCTAAGCCTTCTAGCCACCTCCATCAGCCTCACACCTCTCGGGTCCCTCCAAGTCATCCATGACTTGTTCATCCATCGCGCTAGCCTCTAGGTTATTCCGTCGGCTATGTCATGCTAACGGTGTCTACACCGCCAAGGCACATTGGACTTACGCCGCCAAGACTCCACTTGGACTTTACGCCGCCAACCATTGGACATATGCTGCCAAGACTCCCGCTTGGACTTTACGTAGCCAATATCAAACCCCTTGGACTTCTCATGCCAAGACTCAAGCTTGGACTTTCCCTTGCCAACCCATGTTGGACTTTTACATTGCCAAGACCCATGCTTGGACTTTTCCCTTGCCAACCCATGTTGGACTTCTCAAATGCCAAGACCATGCTTGGACTTTCCCTTGCCAACCCATGTTGGACTTCTAAAATGCCAATACCATTCTTGGACTTTCCATGCCAAGTACACAAGACTTGGACTTTCCCATGACAATTACATTGTCATATGTTTTTGTCGAAACATCAAAACATCACTCGAGTCAAACTCGAGTCATGGTCAATCGTGACCTGGGTTGATTGCACCAACAATCTCCCCCTTTTTGATGTTTGACAAAAACCAAACAAATCATTTGAGTTAGACCACTAACTCAAATCCCTTACCAAATATCCCAAATTGGTAAACACTCTCCAAATGTTCTCCCCCAAACATTCTCCCCCTTTTTGACTAACATCAAAAAGGTTTTCTCTCCATGGAGGTTAATGTCTCATGTCCCAATGAGATCTTACAATCTCTCCCTTGATCCAAAAATAAATACCTAGGATGCCTACCATCTTCCTAGTGATAATTGACATATCACTCAAGAGAGGCAATCCTATACTCTCTCCCAATTTCCATATTGGGTATCAAAAACCCATCAATTTTCCCAATTGATGATACTCTCCCAATAACTTCTCCTCTTCTAGTAGAAAAACACATCCATCATCCCAAGATGGATACCTACCCCTAAAGGCTTGCTTCCCCTTGACCATTGCACTAACAATGTCCTTGGGAAGCCCCTAAGCCAGTAGGAACTCTAAACCATCAAAATTAAGGTTCTAAGTTCAACATAGAACTTTCACTCACCCTAAATTTGATACTTTGACCTAACACAGCTCCTAATCCATATCCAATGGATTTTCACCCTTTATAATGCTTCCTAAAGCATATCCTAGGATTAGGAGAGATTAGGGACCTTTACAATGGTTGAACACGGGATAAACAACCTTGTTTTTCCGAAATCAGACTGGATCGGCTCTGACGATGTCGATCGATCACCCATATCGATCGCGCCACCAAGCGATCAATGATAGCTGAAATTTCCGAATTTCAGCTATCAGAATCGAGATTTGGAAAAGCATAAGTAATTCTACGTAATTTGAAAAATCATAAAATTTGATACGTATATTACTTATAGTCAATACAATGGGTGAAAAATATTTGAAAATTATTTTACCCATAAAATAGTGAGTTTGATACAAAACTCAAAACCATTGAAATTTTCAATGTTTTGGCCCTATTTTGTATCAACTCTATCAATGGTGATTGCTATCAAAAGATAGACTTCATCAAGGTTTTTCAAAATGATTTTAAAATGTTTTCAAAACCTTATTTTGGATCATATTCCTTGGTCTCTATGTACATGACTTGTACACATGCTCTCCCAATGATCCACTTTTGAAATTAGATGAGTTTTAGTTCATCTAGATGCAAAAACTATGCACCTTAAACTTAACTCATATCCTAGCATCTCACATGTATCTAGGGTGTATAAATACACATACATGTCAATTGGATGTGAGATGTTGGTTTTGGTTCATTTAAAACTAGGGTTTCATGCATCTTCTAAGGCAACCCTACTTGATTCCCTTATGAATGGGACTCCAAGTCATGCCATAGTCCTTAAATCAATTTCAATCGAAATTTTCTTAAATGCATGAATGATTATGGCATTAATGATGTTATAAATAAGCATATGATCATAATCATGATGTCATGGCATAAGATGAAATCTAAAAACACATGACATTTGAAACATTAATCCTAAACATGAACATGACATATAAAATGATTAAAATAAACATGATGTTATGGCATGTTATATGGCAAACAAAGCATGACATATAAAATATATAGGTATAGTAATACCTAAATTTTAATATTAATTGCCATTTGATATAATTAGGTTTATTTTTCCTTATTAATCTAAATTTTCCCAAATGTGCCAAAAACCCAAATTGACACATTAAAACCTCTATAACTAAATTGTGCCAATTTGATCAAATTATCAAACTTCTTAATTAATATTGGCACATCCTAAAAACCTTTAGGATTCAAATCAAACCACATTCCCAAGATAACCATAACCTTGAAAATGACCTAAAATGCCACCTTTATCATGGTTGAGTTAACTACCCATCCAATCAAGGTTGGCACACCCTAACCCCATCTCGCGTGAATCAATCACGCTCTTAGGAACCCAAAACCAATTTGAGCTCCTAGGGTTAATTAGTTATTCCTTAGGGATAACCTCCCTAGATACCTTCCTAATGACCCTCCTAGGCTTGTTAGCCTTGGTCATTTGGGTCTTACCTAGGTTGACTCTAGGGGTAAATCCCATTGCAACCTTCTTAGTGGCCACCCTAGGTTTCCTAGAAACCGTAGCCACTAGGCACAACCTTTGGTCAACCTTAGGGATGACTTCCCTATTGACCTTGGTCTTCCTAGACCTAGTTTGTGTTCCATAATCAAATGGAACACTATGATAAGCCACCTTAGGCTTAGGTTTGTGACCCAAACCTTGCTTGCCCTTGGTTGACTTTTGACTCTTAGGTCCTAAGTGTTGACTTTGAGATTTGGACCTAGACTTTTGATCATTTGACCGTTTAAATTGATTTTGTATAATTTTAAGGGTCTTCTCAAGTTTTTCAAGCCTTGACCTCAAGACTTGATTCTCTAATTCTAATTTCCCAATTTTAGAATTTTGATTTAAACCATGGGCATGAAACTTTTTAGTCATATGCCTAGTTCATTTAGGATTTAGATCTAGATGTTCTCCTATATTTCTAATTGATTCCTTAGGTAAAATATTTTTAGGGACATTAGTCCAAAATTTCTCCTTACTCCAAAGGTAAACATTTTTAGCACCTAAGCAAAATTCCTTACTTCTAGCATGCTCTTTATGTTGGGTTTCCGGCACCGCGGCGTGTGTGTGTTCGATAATGTTTCGTAAACATGAGCACAGCGGAAGCAATTAAAAATAATAAATCTATATTTATTACAACACACACAACACACGCATGCTATTACAACAAGTGTAGACATAACCATAAATTAAAATTTGCAATAAAAGGAAATTAAACTACGTTATACCTTCCGTATGACGTGTAGCGGGAACGGCATCAACCGGAACGATCCTCGTAAGAATCGTCTCTATCCGTATCCACGCCGAGCTCCTCGGGATGACTTCGCTAAGTCACGAGCTTCGTCTTCGTACGGGTTACTAGCCTCGTGTTGAAGACGACGTGATCGAGAGATGATCACGATCCGAATCCAAATTCGGATCCTAAAACGAGATCTCAAAACTCGCTTCTCCGGAGAGGTATTCGTCAACCGTTTGACGAATCCTTCGTCCTCCACCTCAGAGGATTACCGGAGATCAAATCTCCGGTAAGTTAGCCGCTGTCGGAGTACTAACCGTCATCCAAACGACGCTCCGACGAGAGGAGGAGAAGCTGTCCAGAAAACTGGACAGCTTGGTGGAGGAGTAGGCGCCGGCCAAAACAAGGAGAGGAAAAACCCACCTTGATGCCGAACCTATAGGAGATCACCGGAGGGTCGCCGGAGGTTCACCGGCTGGAGCTTGGACGCCGGCAAGGGTCTTGGACGGCGGCACAAAGCTGGGCGGTGGCAGCTTGTAGTTGGGCGCCGAAATCACCAACAAGGGGTGGGCGGCAACTAGGTTGGGCGACCAAAATAGATTAGGGTTTAAGCCCTATTTTATAGAGAACTAATTCTCTTAATGGTTAATGGATCATATCCATAAAGCCCGTTAACCCGCTCCATTAAGATAAGTTAAAATAAACCAAACCATGATGGTTTATTTTAAGTTAAAACGGACCGAACCAAGCTTTGGTTCATTCGTTTAATATAAACCAAACCCTTTGGTTTATTCTCATCCATTGGATTAGAACCAAACCATTTTGGTCCATCCATTATGTCTTCATAAGACACGGCTCATCCATGCTTCCATTGCGACTGAAACAATTTCATGCTCGCTTTATGTTTGGTCCAACCAAACATAGTTTCTCTCGGTCTGAGAATCCCATTCTCAAGCTCGTTTTAAATCCTTTGGATTACACTCGTTGTGCGTGTGACCAAATAGGTTCTCGGTTTATGTTGGCCATCTATAATTAACCATTAATTATAGAACGATCATGAGTGGAACCTAGTAGTACATCATGATCCCCAATTAACCGAAAAGATCAACGGTTGATCCAAAACTATTTCTGAAACCCTTCAGTAGCTCGAATGAATCGTGCCCCATTCCCTTCACTCATCTTATACCCACTTGGTTCAGGACATGGTCTATTGTGTCAGTCCCCACTAGGCTGACTACGTCACACCTAGCCCAAGTATCATTTCCTTGTCCTACGGATTCTAGTTACTCCACATGTATCGAAGAGTACCTTACTCTAAACATGTAATGCTTTGGCCAAAGACTTTAGTAACAATCCGACGAGAGGCCATGGGTATACATCTCCTCGCAAGGAGTGGTGAATCCTTTATAGGCTATTCAAACACCTTCGATCACTTTGACTTATACCCAATCATCCCGGGTCCACATCTCCTTAGAGATGTTTGCTTAAGATGTCAAAGCATAAGTCTCCATGATCAAGATGACTTGAATACCGCAAGTCAAAGGAACATCGCACTTAAGCCACAGTAAGAACTTCATTGACATATCTATATATGCAGAGAACCATATGAAGTCTTACGGCTGGTCACTCCAATGAACTAGTTACCATAACTAGCATCCACGATTAACTCCGGACATCACTATGTCTCCAGCCAGTGAGAATCAGCTGCTTGGATACACCAAGGAGTATACCTGTGCTAGTCTCAACAGAATTGATGGTGTCCAGATTCATCAATTCATCGACTAGGGATAATTCCGATACATCACAATTACACATGTAGAGATACTCACTAGTTGTGATCCAATCACAAATTCTCTCATGCTGTGAATCGTATCGTGGACATTCGATAAATGAGTTTAAGATCCAATCAAATACATAAAACATGTATACTCAAATAGTGAATCTTCATTTATCATATAAATGGTTCATACATAAGGCGATTGCCTTAGGACATCTCTCATATATTACTAACAGACTCTCACTTGGCCTAATGCCAATCGCTACGGTATCCAATACCATAAGCACCAACATGACCCTCAAACTTACTTTGAGGTAATGCTTTAGTCAAAGGATCCGCTAAGTTCCTTTCAGTGGGAATTTTCTCGATTTGTATTTCGTTCCTACTGATGATCTCTCTGATAAGATGATAGCGGCGAAGCACATGTTTGGATCGTTGATGAGACCTTGGCTCTTTCGCCTGTGCAATTGCTCCATTGTTGTCGCAGTAGACCGGTATTGCTTCAACAATGGCCGGAATCACACCAAGTTCATGAACGAACTTCTTGATCCAAACCACTTCCTTTGCTGCTTCCGAAGCTGCAATATATTCTGCCTCAATGGTAGAATCCGCTACAGTCTCTTGTTTGGAACTTTTCCAACTCACTGCGCCCCCATTCAAGGTGAACACGTATCGGTGAGACACAGAATCATCCTTGTCTCGAAGCATCTGTATACCCGTGTATCACCATGTCCCCTTCTCCATATATTAGGAACACATCCTTAGTTCTTCTCAAGTACTTAAGGATCGTCTTAACAGCCGCCCAATGATCCATTCCTGGATCAGACTGGTATCTGCTCGTGACACTCAGAGCATACGATACATCGGGCCTCGTACATAACATAGCATACATGATAGATCCTATTGCGGATGCATAGGGAATCTTACTCATGCAAATCCTCTCGTCTTCTGTGCGCGGACACATAGACTTCGAAAGGTGTACCCCATGCCTGATGGGCAGATAACCTTTCTTGGATTTCGACATGCTAAACCTCTTTAGCACTCGGTCTATATATGTAGACTGCGAAAGACCAAGCAACCGTTTCGATCTATCTCTATAGATCTTAATCCCAAGGATGTAGGTTGCTTCTCCCAGGTCTTTCATGGAGAATGTCTTGGATAACCAAACCTTAATCGATGTAAGATTGACACATCGTTTCCTATAAGTAATATGTCATCGACATACAATACTAGGAACACGACTGCACTCCCACTAACCTTCTTGTACACACAAGGTTCGTCTGGATTTTGCGAGAAATCAAACCTTTTGATCGTCTCATCAAAACGGATATTCCAGCTCCTGGATGCTTGCTTCAATCCATAAATGGATCGTCGCAATTTGCATACCTTGGTTTTATCAACCGATGTGAAACCCTCAGGCTGTATCATATACACGTCCTCGAGCAGGTTTCCATTAAGGAAAGTTGTTTTCACATCCATCTGCCATATCTCATAATCATAATGAGCCGCTATGGCCAGGAGCATCCGAATGGATTTAAGCATAGCTACAGGCGAATAGGTTTCGTCATAATCAACACCTTGTTTTTGACGATATCCTTTCGCCACCAATCTAGCCTTATAGGTAATCACATTACCATCCATGTCGGTTTTCTTCTTGAAAACCCACTTGCACCCTATAGGCTTTATGCCTTCAGGTGGGTCAACCAAGTTCCAAACTTGGTTTTCGTACATGGAATCCATTTCCGACTTCATGGCACCAAGCCACTTATCCCTTTCTGAACTTGTCAACACTTCTTCATAACTGGTAGGCTCCTCATCATCAATGAGTAACACGTCGTTCGATTCACTTACGAGAAATCCATATCTCTCAGGAATATTGCGTGTTCTACCAGATCTACGAAGATGTGGTGTTACAATAGGTCCGATTGCTCATCACTATGAGTTGTCGGCTGTTGTGCTTCACCAGGTATCTCATCAATGTCTATTTGAGTCTCTCGAGCCTCCTCAAGCTCGACGACACTCCCACTGTTTTCTTGCAAGAGAAACTCTTTCTCTAAAAACATAGCATGCCTTGAAACAAACACCTTTTGTTCCACAGGATGATAGAATTGGTAACCCCTTGTTTCCTTAGGGTATCCAATAAATAGACATTTATCAGACTTAGCATCCAGTTTGTCTGATACAGTCCGCTTCACATAAGCAGGACAACCCCATATCTTCAAGTAAGATACATGAGGTTTCTTACCATTCCATATCTCATATGGAGTAGTTGAGACTACCTTGGTAGGCATTACATTTAACAAATGCGGTATGCAAGTGCATAACCCCAAAGGACTTGGGAAGAGTTGCATGATTCATCATTGACCGACCATGTCCAACAAGGTCCGGTTACGCCTCTCGGATACACCATTATGCTGTGGTGTATAGGGCGGAGTCCATTGAGACAATATGCCATTGTCTCTTAGATAATCAAGAAACTCTTGACTTAAGTATTCACCACCTCGATCCGATCAAAGTATTTTAATACTCTTGTCATGTTGTTTCTCTACTTCATTTCTGAATTCTTTGAACCTTTCAAAGGCTTGGACTTGTGTTTCATCAAGAACGCATACCCAAACCGTGAGTGATCATCGGTGAAGGTAATGAAGTAGCTATAGCCTCCTAATGCTTGAGTTGACATAGGTCCACATACATCAGTATGTATTAGACCTAGTAACTCTCCCACTCGTTAACCTTTTCCAGTAAAAGGTAACTTAGTCATCTTGCCTTTTAAGCATGATTCGCATGTATCGTATGAATCCAATTCAAGCGATTCCAATTCCACATCGGTGTAATTCGGACATGCGTTTCTTGCTTATATGGCCAAGACGACAATGCCACATATAGAGTCTATGTGATTATCCTTTCGAAGCACGCGTGTTGCTCGCCGATATTGAAAATGTCCGATACGTCCAACGATAAATGCCATTACTCAAAGTTCCAGTTCCATAAAGTCGCCATTCAAAGTTATATAACAACAATTGTTACTAAAGCGTTAAATGGAAACCATTTCTATTTAAGCAGAAATAGAAACAATGTTCTTTATTAGAGAAGGAACATAATAGCAATTGTCCAGTTCAAGACTAGTCCACTAGGGAGCTTGACAAATAAGTTCCGATAGCGGCCGCGTGACCTTTGCTCCATTGCCAACTCGCAAATTTGACTCCCCTCGACAAGTCTTCTTCTATTCCTTAGCCCTTGTATGTCATTACATATGTGAGCTACACCCAGTATCCAATACCCAAGTGTCTAAGGAAATAGAATGACAATCAATAACGAAGATACCTGAAGAGGATGGGGCATCGGATGCCTTCTTCTTCTTCATGGACTCAAGATAAATCTTGCAGTTTCTTCGCCAGTGGCCTTCCTTGCCACAGTGATGGCAAGTGCCCTTTTGCGCTGGTTCCGCCTTCTTTGCCTTTTTCTTTCCTTTCTTCTGTTCTTTTGCCTTCCTCTTAGAACCTTTCTTTGAGGAATCAACTAACAGAACCGCCTTCTCCTCATGCTTCACAGAAGGCTCCACAGTCTACAGCATATTGAGGAGCTCGGGAATGGTGGATTCCAATTTGTTCATCCGATAGTTCATCACAAATTGCGAGAAACTCTTGGGCAAACAATGCAGAATTAAGTCAATACTTAACTCATGATCCATCACAAAACCGAGGGTAGCTAGCCGCTCGATGTACCCGTTCATCTTTAGCACAAACTGTACTACAGACGAACCTTCTTGCATCTTCGTGGTGAAGAGGAGCCTAGAGACCTCGAACCTTTCGGATCTCGCTTGCTCATCGAACAACTCATGAAGATGGAAGACCATAGTGTTAGCATCCATATGCTCATGCTGCTTCTGCAGCTCAGGTACCATCGCCGCTAGCATGATGCAACTCGCCAGCTCAGAATCTGCCACATGCTTCTGATAGACCAACATTTGGTCTGGAGTTGCATCGTCCTTAGGACGGTCAGGAAGAGGCTCTTCAAGGACATATGCAAGCTTTTCCGCCTTGAGAACAATTCTCAGGTTTCTAAGCCAGTCCAGGAAGTTAGGCCCAGTCAGTTTGTTCGAATCCAAAATAGTGCGCAAATTCAAAGACGTCATGATCAATTTATTGACCTAGAAATACAAAACGAGCATATATGAGAAAATGATTTTAAAATGCATCAATATACATTTATAAATCCCATTCATTTTTCGAATTTCAAAAACCCCAAAATCACTTCGGGAGATTGTAGGTTCATCTCCGAATGGGCTGATATCCATCATAGTTATGAACAACCTTGGAGAGAGTCCAACAAGCCATTCATAACTACGACGGTAGGTATCATCTATACCGATTGCATATCCCGTATATGCAACTATCACAATGTGCTATCAACTAATTGAATGTTCACACATACATCGGGTTGTTAACACATTAACAAGTATGCATCATATGCATAGCACCCAACTTCACCTCCCTTTACATCGACCTTGGAGAGAGTCCAATAAGCCGATGCTCCAGGTTAAAGCCAACCCATTAATCAGGACATAGTTTTAATATGGTTAGAGTGCATTCAACCAATTAGCCCAGCTTGGAGAGAGTCCAACAACCAAAGCTAACGATTGACCTCTGACTCTTACCATATTAGTATTAAACTATTCCATGGTTTGAACATATTCAGGTTCGAGCCGGGCTTGGAGAGAGTCCAACAACCCAAACAAGAAACAGAACTCTGGTTCTAACCATATTAATGGAAGGTGTAGGCTTTAATATTGATTAAGGGTTTTTATGTCTCATCCTCTTTGCATGCAAATAACTATTATCTACATGGCATGTTAGTAATATATGAGAGATGTCCTAAGGCAATCGCCTTATGTATGAACCATTTATATGATAAATGAAGATTCACTATTTGAGTATACATGTTTTATGTATTTGATTGGATCTTAAACTCATTTACTGAATGTCCACGATACGATTCAGATGAGAGAATTTGTGATTGGATCACAACTAGTGAGTATCTCTACATGTGTAATTGTGATGTATCGAATTATCCTAGTCAAAGAATTGATGGATCCGACACCATCAATTCGCTGAGACTAGCACGAGGTATACTCCTTGGTGTATCCAAGCGGTGATTCTCCGGGCCGAGACATAGTGATGTCCGAGTTAATCGTGGATGCTAGTTATGGTAACTAGTTCATTGAGTGACCACCGTAAGACTTCATATGGTTCTCTGCATATATAGATATGTCAATGAAGTTCTTCTGGCTTAAGTGCGATGTTCCTTTGACTTGTATTCAAGTCATCTTGATCATGGAGACTTATGCTTTGACATCTTAAGCAAACATCTCTAAGGAGATGTGGACCCGGATGATTGGGTATAAGTCAAGTGATCGAAGGTGTTTGAATAGCCTATAAAGGATTCACCACTCCTTGCGAGGAGATGTATACCCATGGCCTCTCGTCGGATTGTTACTAAAGTCTTTGGCCAAAGCATTACATGTTTAGAGTAAGGTACTCTTCGATACATGTGGAGTAACTAGAATCCGTAGGACGAGGAAATGATACTTGGGCTAGGTGTGACGTAGTCAACCTAGTGGGGACTGACACAATAGACCATGTCCTGAACCAAGTGGGTATAAGATGAGTGAAGGGAATGGGGCACGATTCATTCGAGCTCAAGGGTTTGAAATAGTTACGGATCAACCGTTGATCTTTTCGGTTAATTGGGGATCATGATGTACTACTAGGTGCCACTCATGATCATTCTATAATTAATGGTTAATTATAGACGGCCAACATAAACCGAGAACCTATTTGGTCACACGCACAACAAGTGTAATCCAAAGGATTTAAAACGAGCTTGAGAATGGGATTCTCAGACCGAGATAAACTATGTTTGGTTGGACCAAACATAAAGCGAGCATGAAATTGTTTCAGTCGCAATGGAAGCGTGGATGGGCCGTGTCTTATGAAGACATAATGGATGAACCAAAATGGTTTGGTTCTAATCCAATGGATGAGAATAAACCAAAGGGTTTGGTTTATTTTAAACGAATGAACCAAAAGTTGGTTCGGTTCGTTTTAACTTAAAATAAACCATCATGGTTTGGTTTATTTTGACTTATCCTAATGGAGCGGGTTAACGGGCTTTATGGATATGATCCATTAACCATTAAGAGAATTAGTTCTCTACAAATAGGGCTTAAACCCTAAACCAAACTCTAATGAAGTGGTTGCCGCCCAACATAGAGTTGCCACCCACCCTTGTTGGTGAATTCGGCGCCCAACCCTAAGTGCCGCCGCCCATCCTTTGTGCCGCCGTCCAAGTCATTGCCGGCGACCAAGCTTCAGCCGGTGAACACTCCGGCGACCCTCCGGTGATCCCCTATAGGTTTGGCATCGAGGTGAGGCTTTTCTTTCCTTGGTTGGCCGGTGCCTATATCCTCCACCAAGCTGTCCAGTTTTCTGGACAGCTTCTCCTCCTCTCGTCGGAGCGTCGTTTGGACGACGGTTAGTGCTCCGACAGCGGCTAACTTACCGGGGATTTGATCTCCGGTAATCCTCTGAGGTGGGGGACGAAGGATTTGTTGGAGTATTGGGAATACAATCAAAGTCCCACATTGGTAAGACATGGAAAAGATCATGTGCTTATAAGATGAAAAGATATCTCCATTGGTATGAGGCCTTTTGGGTAAAGCCCAAAAATAAAACCATGAGGGCTTGGGCCCAAAGTGGACAATATCATACCATTGTGGAGATATGTGGATCTTATATGCACTAACAATTGGTATCAGAGCCATGGTCCATGTCAAGCCATGAACCTCGAACGAAGGAAGTTGAACTCCCACGTCCGGATCAAGAGAACTAGAAATCAGGCAGGAAGACTAGTTGGGTCGGGAGGACCGAACAACTGACAGGAAGTCCTGGTGGGTTGAAGATCGGACATCAAGCAGAGAAAATCCTCCGAGGAGGGATAGGCTTGAGGGGGGGCCCAATGTGGTCCTTCGTTTGAGGGGGGGATTGTTGGAGTATTGGGAATACAATCAAAGTCCCACATTGGTAAGACATGGAAAAGATCATGTGCTTATAAGATGAAAAGATATCTCCATTGGTATGAGGCCTTTTGGGTAAAGCCCAAAAACAAAACCATGAGGGCTTGGGCCCAAAGTGGACAATATCATACCATTGTGGAGATATGTGGATCTTATATGCACTAACAGGATTCGTCAAACGGTTGACGAATACCTCTCCGGAGAAGCGAGTTTTGAGAACTCGTTTTAGGATCCGAATTTGGATTCGGATCGTGATCATCTCTCGATCACGTCGTCTTCAACACGAGGCTAGTAACCCGTACGAAGACGAAGCTCGTGACTTAGCGAAGTCATCCCGAGGAGCTCGGCGTGGATACGGATAGAGACGATTCTTACGAGGATCGTTCCGGTTGATGTCGTTCCCGCTACACGTCATACGAAAGGTATAACGTAGTTTAATTTCCTTTTATTGCAAATTTTAATTTACGGTTATGTCTACACTTGTTGTAATAGCATGCGTGTGTTGTGTGTGTTGTAATAAATATAGATTTATTAATTTTAATTGCTTCCGCTGTGCTCATGTTTACGAAACATGATCAAACACACACACGCCGCGGTGCCGGAAACCCAACATGGCATACATGACATACATCTACATGTCATGACACGCATGGCATAATGTTATGCATCTAATGCAATTACATGGCATACAATTATGTCATGTATATAATTTCCTTATATGTCATAACTATTTATGGAAATAAAATATGTTTAAGATTTGATTCTCCAAATCAAATCATAATTAAATTAGGAAACAAATTTCCAAATCTAATCACATATTTTATTCATGGAATTATTTGATTAAGGAAAATCTATTTAGGAAACCAATTTCCTAAATCTTTAAAACTACTTAGGGAAATTAAATATTTTAAGATTTGATTTCCCAAATCAAATCATGATTAAATTAGGAAACAAATTTCCAGAATCTAATCAAATATTTTATTTATGAAAAATATAAATTTCCATAAATACTTCCAACTTTCCAAAAGTGGAAGATTTCCATAAATACTTCTAGACTTTCCAAAATTGAAAAATTTCCATAAATACTTCTAAATTTCCAAAATTTAGAAAACTTCCAGAAATACATTATGACTATCGCAAAACCATTTTTACGATTATGTCGAAACACAACCTAGGCTCTGATACCACTGTTGGGTTTCCGGCACCGCGGCGTGTGTATGTTGGATCATGTTTCGTAAACATGAGCACAGCGGAAGCAATTAAAAATAATAAATCTATAATTATTACAACACACACAACACACGCATGCTATTACAACAAGTGTAGACATAACCATAAATTAAAATTTGCAATAAAAGGAAATTAAACTACGTTATACCTTCCGTATGACGTGTAGCGGGAACGACATCAACCGGAACGATCCTCGTAAGAATCATCTCTATCCGTATCCACGCCGAGCTCCTCGGGATGACTTCGCTAAGTCACGAGCTTCGTCTTCGTACGGGTTACTAGCATCGTGTTGAAGACGACGTGATCGAGAGATGATCACGATCCGAATCCAAATTCGGATCCTAAAACGAGTTCTCAAAACTCGCTTCTCCGGAGAGGTATTCGTCAACCGTTTGACGAATCCTTCGTCCTCCACCTCAGAGGATTACCGGAGATCAAATCCCCGGTAAGTTAGCCGCTGTCGGAGTACTAACCGTCGTCCAAACGACGCTCCGACGAGAGGAGGAGAAGCTGTCCAGAAAACTGGACAGCTTGGTGGAGGAGTAGGCGCCGGCCAAAACAAGGAGAGGAAAAACCCACCTTGATGCCGAACCTATAGGAGATCACCGGAGGGTCGCCGGAGGTTCACCGGCTGGAGCTTGGACGCCGGCAAGGGTCTTGGACGGCGGCACAAAGCTGGGCGGTGGCAGCTTGTAGTTGGGCGCCGAAATCACCAACAAGGGGTGGGCGGCAACTAGGTTGGGCGGCCAAAATAGATTAGGGTTAGGGTTAGGGTTTAAGCCCTATTTTATAGAGAACTAATTCTCTTAATGGTTAATGGATCATATCCATAAAGCCCGTTAACCCGCTCCATTAAGATAAGTTAAAATAAACCAAACCATGATGGTTTATTTTAAGTTAAAACGAACCGAACCAAGCTTTGGTTCATTCGTTTAATATAAACCAAACCCTTTGGTTTATTCTCATCCATTGGATTAGAACCAAACCATTTTGGTCCATCCATTATGTCTTCATAAGACACGGCCCATCCACGCTTCCATTGCGACTGAAACAATTTCATGCTGGCTTTATGTTTGGTCCAACCAAACATAGTTTCTCTCGGTCTGAGAATCCCATTCTCAAGCTCGTTTTAAATCCTTTGGATTACACTCGTTGTGCGTGTGACCAAATAGGTTCTCGGTTTATGTTGGCCGTCTATAATTAACCATTAATTATAGACGATCATGAGTGGCACCTAGTAGTACATCATGATCCCCAATTAACCGAAAAGATCAACGGTTGATCCGTAACTATTTTACGAAACCCTTCAGAGCTCGAATGAATCGTGCCCCATTCCCTTCACTCATCTTATACCCACTTGGTTCAGACATGGTCTATTGTGTCATCCCACTAGTCGACTACGTCACACCTAGCCCAAGTATCATTTCCTCGTCCTACGGATTCTAGTTACTCCACATGTATCGAAGAGTACCTTACTCTAAACATGTAATGCTTTGGCCAAAGACTTTAGTAACAATCCGACGAGAGGCCATGGGTATACATCTCCTCGGAAGGAGTGGTGAATCCTTTATAGGCTATTCAAACACCTTCGATCACTTCGACTTATACCCAATCATCCCGGGTCCACATCTCCTTAAAGATGTTTGCTTAAGATGTCAAAGCATAAGTCTCCATGATCAAGATGACTTGAATACCGCAAGTCAAAGGAATATCGCACTTAAGCCACAGTAAGAACTTCATTGACATATCTATATATGCAGAGAACCATATGAAGTCTTACGGCTGGTCACTCCAATGAACTAGTTACCATAACTAGCATCCACGATTAACTCCGGACAACACTATGTCTCCAGCCAGTGAGAATCAGCTGCTTGGATACACCAAGGAGTATACCTCGTGCTAGTCTCAACAGAATTGATGGTGTCCAGATCCATCAATTCATCGACTATGGATAATTCCGATACATCACAATTACACATGTAGAGATACTCACTAGTTGTGATCCTATCACAAATTCTCTCATGCTGTGAATCGTATCGTGGACATTCAGTAAATGAGTTTAAGATCCAATCAAATACATAAAACATGTATACTCAAATAGTGAATCTTCATTTATCATATAAATGGTTCATACATAAGGCGATTGCCTTAGGACATCTCTCATATATTACTAACAATTTATGAATTGCAAGGGAATTAAAATTCCTAGCATGCTTTTGACTATTAAATCTAGAAGGTGCATTATTGAAATATACCTTAGGGTTTGCCTTGGAGGCTCCCCCTACATGTATAGCTCCCTCTTTGACTTTCTTGCTCCCCCTAGGGCATGAATTCCTAAAATGCCCCGGTTGTTGACACTTGAAGCAAATGACGTGCTCTTTGCTTCTTCTAGTGGTGGCACCGACATCTTTTGATCTTTCTTGAGGTTTTGGTGCCGGAGGAGCTTTTCTGATCTTCTTTGGGCACTTTCTCTTGTAGTGCCCGGCTTCTCTACACTCAAAACATATGATATGATTTTTATTACAAATTGATATGTTTGAGTTACCTATGGTGGATGTGGTGATTGGAGTGGATTCTTCATTCCTCCCGGAGGTTGAGACTTCTTCTTGAATTTGTTCCGGCTCCGATGTGGAAGTTCTCTCCTCCCCCTCAATCCTTGAGGTGGATGCTTCTTCCACCTCTTCTTTCTCCGATCCAGAAGTCGACTCCCTATCAACTTCCGACTCCTCAAGCTCTTTAGATGGGGATGTGCTTGCTTGAGCTTGAGAGGGTGATGGTCCTTCTTCTTGGACCGATGATAGACTTTCATGGAGCTTGGCCAAATCGCTCCATAGCTCCTTGGCATCCACATAGTCACCTAGACTAAACAAAAGGTCATTAGGAATTAAATCAAAAATGAATTTGATTACCTTCTTGTTTTTATCGAATTGTTGGAGTTGCTCTTCACTCCACTTCTTCTTCTTGAGAAACCCACCTCTTGGTC
Organism: Wurfbainia villosa; assembly: GCA_025175895.1. Taxonomy (NCBI): domain Eukaryota; kingdom Viridiplantae; phylum Streptophyta; class Magnoliopsida; order Zingiberales; family Zingiberaceae; genus Wurfbainia; species Wurfbainia villosa. The sequence continues at coordinate 118,434,066 of CM045989.1, read as the reverse complement.
CTCTTGGATATTCAAATCCATCCATCAAAATGGACCATTCCTCAAAGTCTCTCATCATAATAAAATCCTCAATTCTTCCCTTCCAAGAATTGAATCCTTCTTGTCCGTATAGGGTGTAAGGCACCGGTGTGTTGATGTCCCAACCTAATTGATCTTGGACTTCCATCTTTTACCCTCTAGCGTCTTGACTCCGAGTTGTTAATCCGTAGAAGAGCCCCAGGCTCTGATACCACTTGTTGAAAATTTGACGCCGCTAGAGGGGGGGTGAATAGCGTTTGACCGTTCGTAGATGGAATTCGATCGCGTGTTCGTGTCTACAAGTTTCGTTAGCACAGCGGAATATATATATGATAACAATAATGAAACACAATCACAAACACAATAACACGAATATTTAACGTGGTTCGAAACCACACAGTTTCTACTCCACGGATCGAGCTCTAACGAGCTCTAGCGATGCCAATGTAATCACTAATTAATAAACTCCTTCTCGACAACAAGTCGGAGGCGGAGAAACCTCGTACAAATGTTTACAACAATAAACGAAAGGAATACAAGCGAATACAATAATACAATGCAAAACTAGTAAAGAAAACAACTTTACAAATGCCTTTGGATTACTTGCTTGTTGATCTCTTGAACCGTGGTTGAAGACCCTGATTTGCAGCAGCAAATCGCCTCAAAAACGTCCAAAAAATCGCGTAAGAACTGATGCCAAAAATCCTCCCATCGAGCTCCTTTTATCCTTGCGCGCGACCTAGATTTCCGCCCATTAGTCGACTATCATAAGTCACCAGTCGACTGATGCCACTATTGTCGTGAGACAACGGCTCGATCCACGCTGGAAAAACTCCAACGGATCTCTTGGCGATCACGCCAACATTGGCGATCGTTTGCGGCGCCCGTCGGCCGGCGTTCGGCTACGGAGCGTTCTATGCTCGATATTGGATTGGCAGACGACTGCCGATCCTTAGCGATCGGCTGCTCGACACGATCGTCGCTCCAATGAGCGATCAGCCCGAGCATTTCGGCTCTAAATTAGCAGTCAAACTCAAGTCGACTTATGACAGTCGAACCGGCCATAATGCCAGTCGACTGCCAACCTCAAAAATGAGGTTTTAACCCAAGTATGGTGCCCCCATACTTGCTAGACCACCCTTAGCCTAGACCTAAGCCTTCTAGCCACCTCCATCAGCCTCACGCCTCTCGGATCCCTCCAAGTCATCCATGACTTGTTCATCCATCGCGCAAGCCTCTAGGTGCTTCTGTCAGCTATGTCATGCTAACGGTGTCTACACCGCTAAGGCACATTGGACTTACGCCGCCAAGACTCCGCTTGGACTTTACGCCGCCAACCATTGGACTTATGTTGCCAAGACTCCCGCTTGGACTTTACGCAGCCAATATCAAACCCCTTGGACTTCTCATGCCAAGACTCAAGCTTGGACTTTCCCTTGCCAACCCATGTTGGACTTTTACATTGCCAAGACCCATGCTTAGACTTTTCCCTTGCCAACCCATGTTGGACTTCTCAAATGCCAAGACCATGCATGGACTTTCCATGCCAAGTACACAAGACTTGGACTTTCCCATGACAATTACATTGTCATATGTTTTTGTCGAAACATCAAAACATCACTCGAGTCAAACTCGAGTCTTGGTCAATCGTGACCTGGGTCGATTGCACCAACACTTTCCAGGCCCTTTCCAGCCCTTGGCCGACACCCAAAGGCTCTCTTCTCTTTTCCTTGAGTGGTGGAAACAAGACTTAGGGGTCTCCCTTGGTGTCTTGGTCGGTTTCCATCATCATCTCCTCCTCCTAGTTGGCCGACGGCAAGGATTCCCTTTGTTCCTTGTTGGTTGGTTTTAGGGAGGAGAAAAACCTTGTTTCTATTCTTCCTTTTGCTTTGGAAGAGCAAGGAAGGAAGATTTGTGATCTAGGAGCTTCAACTTTTGGTAGATCGTCACCCACACGACGTCCGAAAGGAGGAAGGTCATACATTAGAAGATCGAGAGGTATATCGATTCTCTAATTTTTATATGTTACATGTTTGTATTTTTCAATTATGAGCATGATATAAATCTGTATATGGCTAAATAATACTTGGATCCCGAACATAAACACAAAAACCGACGATCCGGACATCGTCTATTCCACGGCTACTCATAGAATAGAGGTTGGTCGCTTGAACAACGAGTTTGTTCAAGGGACCTCTCTAAACGAATAACACGATGATGACTTGGTTGTTTGGGCAATCCCTTGTGTCTAGGATTAAATTTTTTAATCCGGAGACATCGATGGGATCGTCATGAACAAACGACCGAGGTGAAGTGGGAAGCGAAGTTTCCCCTCACGGACTCGATAAGCAAAACCCTTCAGATTAAGCCTAACTCTATAAATAAGGCTTAAGGGGTGGGCGGCAAGGATAACTCAAGGGAGATTAGGGTTTGGATAAGCATTGGGCAGCTAGGGTTTGGAGAATTCTTGGGCAGCAAGACTTTCTATCTTCCTAGGGTTTTGGCCGGCGTCCCTCTTCTGTTTTCTCTTCTTGGTTGGCGCCCCAATCTTCCTCCTCTCATCCTTGGCCGGCGGCAACAAGGGTTAGGGTTCTTCCCTTGGAGCTCTTGGTCGGCGCCCACTCCATCTTCTTCATCCACTCCTTGGCTGGTGGCAACATCAAGCTCCTTGGCTTGGTGGTCGGTTCTAGATAGGAGAAGAGTTTTGTTTTATTCTTCCCTTTCTTCAGAGCAAACAAGGAAGGGAAGAACATGATCTAGGAGGCTTCAACTTTTGGAAGATCGTCGCCCACACGACATCCAAAAGGAGGAAGGACATACAATAGAAGATCAAGTGGTAAAACAGGAGGTATAAGCTTGTTTACTTTGATTAGTTTTCTTTTGTATTATCTATATAATTGTTTACAATTATATGTGGCTAATTTACTTGGACCCCGAAGACGAACACAAAAATCAGCGATCCGTAAATCGTCTATTCCGCGGCTAATCGAAGAAAAGATGTAGGTTACTTGAACAACAAGTTTGTTCAAGTGACCACTCTAATCGAATAGCTAGATGATGGAACGGTTGCTTGGGTAATCTCTTTTCGTCAAGGATTAATTTTTTTTATCCGGAGACGTAGATGGCATCGCCATGCACAAGCGACCGAGTTGAAGTGGGAAGCGAAGTTTCCACCTTCAAGTGGTATCAGAGCCACGGTTTTAGATTTTGTGTGTTTTGGATTCGGTTAATTTTATGCACTTATCATATATTGTATGTGTCAGATGATAGTAGGATGTACGTAGGAAAACTTTTTGGTTGCAAGCATATGATTCAACTATTATGGCCATATGTGTGTATATGTGATTGCATGTGTGTAATATTATTTGAATCCTCAGGGTTGATGAGGCTAGTATTTAATTTTTATAATTAAGTATGACATTGTTTAGCCACTCTTTTATTTTAGTTTACTTTCAATCTAGATTTCATGTACACTCCTTCGTGGAGTATAGGATCGATGGATGTAAATTAAAATAAATATTCTCGGCTCGGATTTCCAGATGGCTTGTACATGGCGTAGGGAGGAGCGGACGAGATGGCGATACTACGGGAGGCATATTTGAGAATAAAAGCCATAATAGTTGGAAAATATTTTTTTCATATTTATTGCTTCTTGTTTGATATGCATGTCGTGTGCTAGGAAAATTCCTCAATTTTAAATTACTAAGTGGGGGAGGCATATTTTTTTTAAATTCTCACGGCCTCCATTACGATTTGACATGTGATGCAAATAAACTTGCGCGTCGGCTCTGAGTGCCTTCCACCCCATCGGATCAGTTTGTTTTGCGGATCGCAGGGTCAAATATGGTTATAGGAAATTATTTAGGAGCGTGTGTACTTCCCCATCGGAAGGCACATAACCTGAGAAAATTGTATTTGGTACCGAGTAATGGTGAACACTTAGATGTAAATAGGAGTATCCTCCCCATCGGAGTCACTGCTTTTATTTGTAGGGCCGAAGAGGAACCAACTATTAATTTTATTTGTCAAAAAGTTAGGTTGACAAGATAGTAAAATTAATGGGTAAAACCTCCTCTTACAAATGTAGAATTCGTATACGTCCACACGATCGTGGCATATGATATTCTCGGTGATTTGAGGTGTTGGTTGATTTTAAAATTGTATTGTTTGAGGAATCAATAATTTTTTGAAATCTAAAGTTTTGATCTATGTGATTCTTAGGTTTTTCAAAAATGACTTTCAATCCACTTGCTGTGATACTAAAATAGAATTAACTTACTGGACCCAATTATGTTGATTGGAAAAGGAATCGTGATATTGTCTTGACTGTTGAGGAGTACAAGTATGTACTCTTCGAAGAGTGTCCTCCTAAGCCCGCGAATGAGCTGGAAGTCCTTGGAGCTGAGATCGATGGGGAAACCTAGGTCAATATCATTCTCCAGTCTCTACCTCGGAGTTTTGAGCAGTTTCGCCTGAATTACAACATGAATAAGAGGTTATATTCGTTGGTGGAGCTTCTGACAGAACTCCAGGCAGCAGAAGGGCTTGCTCAGGCTCAGGCTATGGTTGCTCAGAAGGTTTCTACTTCTAAGCTGAAAGGCAAGAAGAAGAAGAAACAAGGTGGAGCAAAGGTGGTGGGAGGATCTTAGGGACGAGTGAAAAAGTTGAAAGGCAAGTGCCTCACTTGCAAGCAGCCTAGACATTGGAAGAAGGACTGTCTCAACTGGAAGCAGAACAAAGGTATATCCTTTGGTCTAGTCGTTGAAACATGTTTAGCATTGTTATCTACCGGCACCTGGTGTGTAGATAAGGGAGCCACTGATCATATCTGTAATACTTTGCAGGGGTTCTAGGAAACCAGACGACTAGCTGAGGGAGAGATTACTGTTTACTTGGGCAATGCCACGAAGGTGGCGTCTATTGCAGTGCGAGATGTTTATTTATCTTTTGGGAGGAATAAAACTTTGGTTCTGAAAAATTGCCTTTATGTACCTTTATTTAGAAAGAATTTGATTTAGATTTCTAAATTGATTATGGATGGATATTTTATTTCATTTAATGATAGAGTTGTTATAAAAAGGAATAGGGAGATTATCTGTTCTGGTGCATTGATAGGAAATTTATATACCCTTGAACCAAAAGCTCCCACGATGCAAATAGAAGTAAATAACTCATCTTTTAATTCTAATAAGAGAAAAGAACCTTCGAAAATGAACCAAACATATCTTTGGCATCTAACGTTAGGTCATATTAACCTATGTAGAATTCAAAGGTTGATAGCTGATGGACCTCTGGGTTCATTAGTGGTGGAAGATTTCCCAACCTGCGAATCTTGCTTGGAGGGTAAAATGACCAAGAGGCCTTTTAAGGTCAAGGGGTATAGAGCCAAAGATGTGTTGGAATTAGTTTATTCTGATTTGTGTGGTCCTATGTCTTTCCAGGCAAGAGGTGGTTTTAAATATTTCATCTCTTTCATAGATTATTATTCAAGATATGGATACATTTACTTGATACGCCGCAAGTCTGAATGCTTTGACAGGTTCAAAGAGTTCAAGGCTGATGTGGAGAAACGTCAAGGTAAAAGTATCAAGACACTACAATCTGATCGTGGTGGTGAGTACCTCTTGGGAGAGTTTAGGAATTACTTATCAGAGGCTATGATTAAATCACAATTGTCTGTACCTGGCACACCACAGTAGAATGGTGTAGCGGAGCGAAGGAATAGGACTCTTATTGAGATGGTTAGATAGATGATGAGTTATTTTGAGTTGTCAGATTCGTTCTAGGGGTATGATCTGGATACGACAGTGTATATTCTGAACTTGGTACCATCTAAATCAGTGCCTTCTACTCCCACTGAATTATGGACTGGGCGAAAACCTAGTCTGAGACATATTCGGATTTAGGGGAGTCCAGCACATGTGATAAAGGAAGATGCTGGTACGTCGGAGCCTCGTACAAAAGTGCGCATGTTCGTTGGCTATCCTAGAGGAACGAAAGGTGGTTTGTTTTATATTCCTAAAGATCAGAGGGTGATCATTAGCACGAATGCCAGATTTCTAGAGGAATACTATGTGATGAACCACAAGCTCATGAGTAAGATTGTTCTGGAGGAATTGAGAGGGGAAGTCACTACTTCAGTACCACCGGAACAAGAGGATATACCACAAGTGATTGCACCGCGTGTCACAGAGGATACACAGGTGATACCTCGTCGTAGTGGGAGGGTTGTTAGACAGTCTGATAGATTCATGTTCTTGTGAGAGTGTTCTGATTTGGTCACTGGCAAACATGAACCTGATCCCTGGACATATGACGAGGCAATCCAAGATAAAGATGCGGTATCTTGGCAAAGTGCGATGAATTATGAGATAGAATCTATGGATTCAAATCAGGTATGGGAGCTATTAGAACCACCCAATGGTGTAAAAACCATTAGATGGAAGTGGATCTACAAAATAAAGAGAGGAATAGACAGGAAGGTTGAGACCTTCAAAGCGAGACTTGTTGCGACGGGGTATACTCAGAAAGAGGGCATTGATTATGAGGAGACCTTTTCGCCGATAGTCATGCTTAAGTCTATCAGGATTCTCTTATGTATTGCTGCTCATATGGATTATGAGGTATGGCAGATGGATGTCAAGACAGCTTTCATTAATGGAAGTCTTGAGGAAAACATCTATATGAAGCAACCAGAGGGATTCATTGCAAAGGGCAAAGAGCATCTTGTGTGCAAGCTTAATCGATCCATTTATGGATTGAAGCAAGCTTCGAGATCTTGGAACATCCGCTTTAATGAAGTAATTCAGTCTTATGGATTTATTCAAAGTCTGGATGAGTCTTGTGTATACAAGAGATGTGACGGAAACGTAGTCGTATTTCTTGTACTATACGTAGATGACATTTTATTAATTGGAAACAATGTCAAGGTGTTATCGGATGTAAGGGTATGGTTGTCTAAACAGTTTGATATGAAGGACTTGGGAGAAGTGGAACACATCCTTGGGATCAAGGTTATAAGGGATAGCAGGAAAAGGATGTTGTGCTTGTCTTAAGCTTCATACATAGACACCATTTTGGCTCGTTTTAGCACAGAACTCCAAGATAGGTTTCCTACCTTTTAGGCATGGAGTTCCTTTATCTAAAGAGATGTGTCCTAGAACATCAAAGGAGATAGAGGAGATGAAGGTGGTTCCTTATGCTTCGGCAGTAGGAAGGCTCATGTATGCTTTGCTATATACGAGATCGGAGCTTTGCCATGGGCATGGTTAGCAAATATCAGAGTAATCCAGGACAGAGACATTGGACTACGGTAAAATATATATTGAAGTACCTGAGAAGGACTAGGGATTATATGCTAGTATACTAGGCAAATCAATTACTCCCTATGGGTTACATAGATTCCGACTTCCAATCAGATAGGGATAATAGTAAGTCTACCTCAGGTTTTTGTTGGGATGTATACTGAAAAGTCTATATTTTATATGAACATCTTTATTTTGAAATAAGAATCACATGATCATTGTTTGTATATTTATGGTTATGCATATTGTCTAATACATTACATTGTAGATAACATGGTATGTGGTGTCACACGGGAGATCATGTTATCGACTCCTTGTAAAGTATAAGTAAAGGCTCACAACCGAGATGGCTTTGGACAAACCATTGGTATGGTTGTAGTGTGATTTGGTATTGGTTTATCTTGACAATAGAATCACACTAATACACTTTGTGTGTATTGAGCAGGACCGACTTAAAGGTGATTCGATTTATTGCTGACTACATAATCGAATCGGACCTCAGATATTATATTGTACATGCTCTTAATCCCGATATAATAACGGGCACATGTGTTGGTGCAATCGGCCCAGGTTGACTCGAGTTTGACTCGAGCAGTACCTTTAGAGTATTTTGATGATAGACAAAACTCATGACATGGGATTGTCATGGAAAAGTCCAACATGGCGTTGGCATGGAAAATCCAAGCATGGAGCTTGGTGTGGGAAAGTCCAACATGGTGTTGGCATGGAAAATCCAAGCATGGAGCTTGGTGTGGAAAAGTCGAAAGCATTGCGAAGCCGTGCACTTGGTGCTTGGTGAGAAATGCATTCCGAAGCCGTGCGCTTGGTGCATGTGGGAAGTCTTGAGAACTTGGCAAGTTGACTAGGCTCGGGGTCCTTGAGTCGGTGAAGGATGACATTGCGAAGCTGTGCGCTTGGTGCATCCGAGGGACGGCCATACGGGGAGCGAATGGAGTGAGGCCCAAGGGAAACATACTTCGAGGGCATGAGACGTGAAGGATGGCATTGCGAAGTCGTGCGCTTGGCGCATCCGAGGGACATAGGCCGAGGAAAGAGAGCTTCGGTGGGGAACTCCATGAGGGATGATGTGGACTTGGCCAAGTGGCTAAGACTGAGTGTCGGAGGCTCAAACTTGATGTTTGAGGGTTTACCCGATGGTCAGATGCTCAAATAACTTGGTGTTTGAGGTTTTGCCTGACAGCAGTCGACTAGCATAGGTGTCTGTTCGATCGTGTTAGATCATGCGATTTATGCTTAGCGATCAGCCATGGGTAGCGATCGGCCGTGATGTCGATAGCGATCATCGAGGATGGCGATCGGTGATGGGAGTGTCGCGAGCACAGAACGCTCCGAAGTCGACTGGGCAATTGACTACTAGGTCACCAGTCGACTGATGGGCATGATCAGTCGATTGGTAGGAGATCCGTTGGAACTTGTCCAACATGGATCTGGCCGTAGTGAGACAACGGTTACAGGGGCCGTTCACTAGGGCATTTTGGCAGTCGATTGCTGGGTGCGAAATCAGCTTGATGCAGCTTATAAAAGGAGCTCAAGAGGGAGGATTTCGCCAAGAATTTTGTGAAGCTATTGGAGGAGAATTGTTGCTGCATTCCAGACCTTCAAGAGCCATCTAAAGCAAGCAACAAGCAAAGGGTTCAAAGAAAGCGTTGTAAAGTGTTTTTTACGTGTATTTTGTATTTGTCTTTGTATTGCTTGTATTTCATTACTTAGTGTAATTGCTTGTGAGAGGTTTCTCCACCTCCGACGTGTTGTCGAGAAGGAGTGGTTTAGTTAGTGTCGTGCGCATAACTAGAGCTCGGAGAGGTCACCCGTGGAGTAGGAACCATTCGGTTCCGAACCATGTATATCGTGGGTGTTTGCATATGCTTGTATTGTTGTTAGTATTCTTATTTGTATTAGTATTCCGCTGCGCTAATGACAATTGTAGACGAGCATGCAACGAGAACGATCGTATTCCACCGTACGACGATTGAGGGCTATTCACCCCTCTCTAGCCGGCCAACACATACACATCGATCGACCCTACAAGTGGTATCAGAGCCAAGTCGCTTGTCGAGGACTAACCGCCGACACAAGCACTATGAGATGGCCGGCTATAACATACATCCATCGAAATTCGATGGAGATTTTTCTTGGTGGAAGAAACGGATGGAGGTATATCTCGAAACCGACTTTGATTATATGATTATTGTAGAAAATAGTTTTGAGATGCCTAGGGACAAAGACAACAAGCCCATTGAGAAGTCAAGGTGGACCCAAGACAAAATCAAGGACTTCAAGATAAATCTCGAGGTAATAAAATTACTTAGTGATTTGTTACCTAACCATATTTGGTCTAGATTGGGTGACTATAGGGATGCAAGGGAACTATGGAATAAGATAATAAAATTCCAAGAAAATTCCCAACCGGCACAAGTAGAGGAGAATGCCGAGGAAGAAACACCCACCACATTTGAAGATGTTGATGACTTGGTGGAGACCTCCACCTCTAGCATTGAGGGGGAGGAAAGGATTTCCTTTCCGGAGCAAGATCAAAATGAAGCTTCTACCTCTGGAAGAAGTGAAGAGGCCTCCACCACCTCCCTAGGTAACTCAAGTGTTGTTATTTTAAATAAAAATCACATAATATGCTTTGAGTGTAGGGAGAAAGGGCATTACAAGAGCAAATTCCCTAAATTGGATAAGGAAAAGGCATTAGCACCAAAAGTCAATCCAAAGTCAAAGGATGCCAGAGTCCCCACAACTAGAAGCAAAGAGCACATTGTGCGCTTTAAATGCAATCAAAAGGGGCACTACCGAAGCCAATGCACTAGGGGGAGGAAGAAAAGGCAAGAAGGTGTATCTCATGTAGGGGGAGCTCTCAAAGCTAACCCTAAGGTATATTTAAATAATGCACCTTTTATTCCTAAAGCTAAAAAGCATGCTAAGAATTATTTTAGCTCTCTTGCAATCATTAATGAAAAGCATGCTAGTAGGAATAAATATGTGTGTTTAGGTGCTAAGCATGTTAGTTTCTCTAAGGACAAACCTAGGACTCAAAACACTAGACCTATTTTACCTAAAGAGTCCATTAGAAGAGTTGAAAACCATCTAGGCATTAACCCTAAGAAGGGTAGACACATGCCTAAGAAGAAGAACATTTCCCAAAAGATAAATGAAAATTCAAAATTGGGAAAATTAAAGTTAGAAAACCAAGCCTTGAGGTCAAGGATATAAAAACTTGAGAAAACCCTTAGAATCATAGAAAATTCAATTCTAGGGCCAAATGCCCAAAAGTCAAGACCTAAGGTTCAAAAACGGTCTAAGGACAAGGAAGGTTTGGGTCACAAACCTAAGCCCAAGAAGACTTATCATAATGTTCCATTTTATTATGAAACAATTTATAGGTCTAGAAAAACCAAGGCTAATAGGGAAGTTATCCCTAAGACTAGCCATGGTGTTTGCTTAGTGGCTAAGGACTTAAGAAAATCTAAGAAAGCCACTAGGAAGGTCATTGGGGGAGTTACCTCTAGAGTTGACCTAGGAAAGACCCAAAAGACTATGACTTCAAAGCCTAAAAGGGTTAATAGGAAGGTATCTAGGGAAGTTATCCCTAGTGAATACCTTGTTAACCCAAAGAGCTCCAATAGGTATTGGGTTCCTAGGAGCGTGATTAATTCACGCTAAATGGGTTAGGGTGTGTCAACCCTAAGTGGATGGGTAGTTAACCTAACCATAGTAGAGTTGACGCATTAGGGTGTGCCAATATGCTTTGAGAAGTTGAAAAATGATTAAATTGACACAATTAGGTCTTAGAGGTATTGATGTGCCATTTTGGGTTTATGGCACACTAGGGGGATAAATGGCTTTAAGGCAAAATGGACTTAACCCTAGAAATGGCAATTTGGATTCAATACTTAGATATTTTATACCTTAGCACATTTCCCTTGCCATGATTTATTTGCCTTGTCATGTCATGACATCATTTTTATTTTTATCTATAAAAATATCATGATCATGTTTAGAATTATTTTTAGATATCATGTATGCTTAGATTTCTCTCACATGCCATGACATCATGATTTTGGCATTTGCTTTTATCTATATCATATCTATGCCATAATCATCATCACGCATATAATTAAAATGGATTTAAGGATTATGACATGATTTGATGGGAATCAAATAATATTGCCTAGAAATATGCATGAGACCATTAAAGATCAAAACCCCACATCTCACTAAAAACTTGACTTGTATGTATTTTAAACATCTAGATACAAGTGAGATGTTTAGGAAAAAGGAATCAAAGGTTTTAAAAACTTTTTGAAAATATTTTGAAAAACCTTGGCGAAGCCTATCTTTTGATAGCTATCACCATTGAATGGGATGATACAAAGAGGGCTCAATATTGAAGCTTTTCTTAACTTTTGGACTTTGTATCAATCTCTTAATTTTATGGGTAAAATAATTTTCAAATATTTTTCACCCATAGGGTTTATGATAAGTAATATACATACAAAATTTCAAGAATTTTAAACTTATGTATATTTACTTATGGATTTCAGAAATCCATTTGTGAAATGTTGAAAACTACAAATGCACTTATCGATCATTGCCGGGAGGCCGGTCGATGATGAAGTGGCAATGATCGTGATTTCTAAATTCAATCATTTGCCTGCCGATTTTTTGGTAAACCTTATTGGTTAGGCCCATGTTCAGCTAGGTTAAGTCCCCCTAACCACTCCTAGCCCTAGGATATGCTTCGGAGAGCATTAGAAAGGGTGGAAATCCATTGGATATGGATTAGGAGAAGGGTTTAGGGAGAGTATCAATTTTAAGGTGGATGAGAGTTCATTGTTGAACTTTGCCTTAATTTTGATTGGTTAAATATTCCTATTGGCTTAGGGACTCTCCAAGGACATTATTGGTGCAATGGTAAAGGGGGAGCAATCCTCTAGGGGGAGGTATCCATCATGGTAAGATGGATATGTATTTTTCTCATGGGAGGAAAATTGGGTTGCCACTCTTTAAGTGATATGGGATCACTATAAAGATTGTAGACATGTGTTCCTCCAAGGGAGAGATTGCATGATCTCATTGGGATATGAGACATTTATATCCTTGGGGAGGACCTTTTTGATGTAATGTCAAAAAGGGGGAAAAGTTACCAAGTTACCAAGTTACCAATTAGGGTTCGTTGGAATTCTCATTGGGATATGAGAATTGCCAATATGGGAGAATTGGTAGACTTGAGATGGTAGTTTTTTCAATCATCAAAAAGGGGGAGATTGTTGGTGCAATCGGCCCAGGTTGACTCGAGTTTGACTCGAGCATTACCTTGATAGTATTTTGATGATAGACAAAACTCATGACTTGGGATTGTCATGGAAAAGTCCAACATGGTGTTGGCATGGAAAATCCAAGCATGGACTTGGTGTGGGAAAGTCTAACATGGTGTTGGCATGGAAAATCCAAGCATGGAGCTTGGTGTGGAAAAGTCCAAAGCATTGCGAAGTCGTGCGCTTGGTGCTTGGTGAGAAATGTATTGTGAAGCCGTGTGCTTGGTGTATGTGGGAAGTCTTGAGAACTTGGCAAGTTCACTAGGCTCGGGGTCCTTGAGTCGGTGAAGGATGACATTGCGAAGCCGTGCGCATTGTGAAGGGTTTTGCTTATCGAGTCCGTGAGGGGAAACTTCGCTTCCCACTGTACCTCGGTAGCTTGTCCATGGTAATCCCTTCGATGTCCCCTGATTAAAAAAAAATTAATCCAAGACAAAAGGGATTGCCCAAACCACCAAGTCATCGTCGTGCTATTCGTTTAGAGAGGTCACTTGAATAAACTAGTTGTTCAAGCGACCATCCTCTATTCTACGAGTAGCTGCGGAATTGTAACGCCCGCCCTTATCTGCTCTCAGGGCGGAGCTACTTTTTCTTTTTCTTTTTATAACATGACATATAGGGATCATTTCACAATCTACATACTTAGACATGTTATCATGACCTAAACCTTCTTTTATGCATGCATCACACATCATATTCATAATTAGCATGTTAACATATCATAGCTTCTTTCATAACATGCATCACATTTCATATTCATAATTTGGCATGTTCCATATCCTATCTCATTTTACCACCTGCATAACATGAAGATCTATTCATGAGTTCTATCATATCAAACTTTTATAAGTAATTGAACAGTAACATAACTAAGCAACATTCAACATGGTACTAATAACTCTGAAGTCTTATAAGCGGAAGCAAATGTCTTAAGGTGTTCACGGAGCATATAAATATAGGCAGATAGTAATAGGGTCATTTTCCACCATGCCACTATCACACACACTTGGCCCCTCCTGCTACTTTCTCTTAGTTCATGTTTCCTTTATCTGCAGTATATGGACAACATAAACTATAAGCATATAGCTTAGTAAGATTCTTGCCTACTCACAAAAGCCACAAACTTCATCAAACAAATAGAAAGCAGGAGCATACTAGCATAAATAGCATAAGTATTTCATAACAACACTATGCATCAACTTACCAACGTAATGAGAACATAAGCATGGCATACAATTTACATAGCATGCTAAACATAATTAAATCTAAGCAAGGCATAAATTAAACCATAAGCATTCATGACATCATCAACCCTAAACATGCATAAAGGACATAATCATAAGCATTCTTAAACTTGACATAAGCATTCATAATTTCCTCAATTCTAACATGCATAAAGGTCATAATCATAAGCATTCTTAAACTTAACATAAGCATTCATAATTTCATAAATCATAGACAAGCATCAGGGACATAATCATAAGCATTCTTAAACTTAACATAAGCATTCATAATTTCATAAATCATAGACAAGCATCAGGGACATAATCATAATCATTCTTAAACTTAACATAAGCATTCATAATTTCATAAATCATAGACAAGCATCAGGGACATAATCATAAGCATTCTTAAACTTAACATAAGCATTCATAAAAGTCCTTTCTTTTCAAAACATATACATATAGGTACTTTAACATCATCATAACTTGAATGGAGGGCCCCAGGTTAAGTACCACATAATGCGCATTCCCTAATAGGCTGGGGTAGCGAGCCACCAGACCTACTAGAGCAAGACCTCTTACGTCTTACCAGGGCAAGACCTCTTACGTCTTCTTATGTCCTTATGGATTTGATTAACGACCACCTGACAAGTCGGGTACTTAACCTCTTACAAAGTAAAATACTTAATTCCTTTCTTTCTTGTCATATCATAAAGAATGCTCTTAATGCCCAACATAAACAGGGAAGCATCTCAATCTTGTCTTATCATAAGGAGAGCTCTTAATCCCTACTTGAAAGGGAAGCATCTCCATCTTATCTTATCATAAGGAGAGCTCTTAATCCCTACTTGAAAGGGAAGCATCTCCATCTTAGACATTTCATAACATACATGCATTCATAACATAAGAGTACCCTAAAGGGGTCCTAAAGCATAAACATGTTTATCACATAAGCATATTTCAGAGGCATATTCATGGCATATTAAATCATAAAACATGTTCATCTCAAAGGCATATTTCATGGCATATTACATCATAAACATGTTCATCACATAGGCATAATTCATGGTATATTATAATCATCCACATAACATATTTCATGGCATATAAAAATCATAATCATGTTCATCACATAAACTTATTTCATGGCACATAAAAATCATAATCATGTTCATCACATAAACATATTTCATGGCATATAAAAATCATAATCATGTTCCTCACATAAACTTATTTCATGGCACATAAAAATCATAATCATGTTCATCACATAAACATATTTCTTGAAGGCATACAACCTAATACAACTTCATAAGGGGTATTTTCATGAAACCCTAACCCTAAACCTAATGTTGGCCGAAACATGTAGGGCACCATTTTCTTTATTTTTGTTACATAAACTCCTACTTGAAGGCATACACCTAATACAACTTCATAAGGGGTATTTTCATGAAACCCTAACCCTAAACCAATGTTGGCCGAAATATGTAGGGTACCAAAATTTGATTCTTGTTACATAAATTCATACATGAAGGCATATGACATAACATAACTTCATAAGGGGTATTTTCATGAAACCCTAACTCTAAAACCATTGGTGGCTGAAACATATAGGGGCACAAAGCTTGGATTTTTGTCACCTAAAAATTTCTACATGAAGCATACAACATATCAAAATTTCCTTAGAAGCATTTTCATGCAACCCTAGCCCCAAAAACCTTGGTTGGCCGAAACTTGTAAGGGCACCAAGACTTGTATGTTGTCCCTAAAATTCCTACATGAAGCATACAACATATCAAAGTTTTTCTTAGAAGCATTTTCATGCAACCCTAGCCCAAAAATACTTGGTTGGCCGAAACTTGCAAGGGCAACAAGACTTATATTTTGTCCCTAAAATTCCTACATGAAGCATACAACATATCAAAGTTTTTCTTAGAAGCATTTTCATGTAACCCTAGCCCAAAAATACTTGGTTGGCCGAAACTTGCAAGGGCAACAAGACTTGTATTTTGTCCCTAAAATTCCTACATGAAGCATACAATCTATAAAATATCTTAGAATCATTTTCATGCAACCCTAGCCCCCAAAAACCTTGGTTGGACGAAACATGTAGGGTATCAAGCATCCTATTCCTTTCATGTATCATGTCCTACAAGAACTAATATACTGCAGGTGAGGGAAATCTTACATCCTTCGCTTGCTTTTAGTTGGTAGATGACCTAATGGAAGCCAAGAACTAGCCTTCCCTTGCTTGGATGAGGTTCGGCCAAAGGGTGAAAATGGAGAGGGGGAGAGATGGTTTTCGGTGAGGAAGAGGAAGAGAAGAAGAAGTGGCCAAGTGGAAACTTCCCTCTTCTTTATAAAGGGAGGAAGAGAAGTTTCTCTTCTCTTTTTCATGCCTCTTCATTTACCCCCATCACACTTATCTACAATTTCCCCCCTTCCTCTAATGATCTAATCCTATTGGGCTTCTGGTTAGTGGGTGCATCTATAGGGCTTGGCTATCTCTAGAGGTTTGGGGTTCAATTCCTAGGCCTTGCATCTCTTTTTTGGCTTATTTTTCTTTTATTTTCGAAAAGGCCCACATAAAGCCCATCATCGTAAAGCCAAAAATTCTCGTAAAATTGCTAGAAATTTTACGAGCGTTACAGGAATAGACGATGTCCGGATCGCCGGTTTTTGTGTTTATGCTCGGAATCCAAGTATTATTTAGCCATTTACAGATTTATAACATGCTTATAATTGAAAAACAAAAACAAGCAACAAACAAAAGAAGAAAGTAGAATAGGTATACCTCTCGATCTTCTAATGTATGACCTTCCTCATTTTGGACGTTGTGTGGACGACGATCCACCAAAAGTCGAAGCTTCTAGATCGCAAATCTTCCTTCCTTGCTCTTCCAAAGCAAGAGGAAGACTAGAAACAAGGCTCATTTCCTTCCTATAGCCAACAAACAAGCAACATAAGAAATGCTTGCTGCCGGCCAACAAGGAGAAGGAGATAATGATGGAAACCGGGCAAGACACCAAGGGAAAGCCCTATATCTTGTTTCCACCACCTAAGGAGAAGGAGAAGGGGTCTTTGGATGCTGGCCAAGGGCTGGGAAAGGGTTGTGGGCGCCAACCACCAAAGGAGAGGAAGAAGAAAGCAAACTAATTCCTTATTTGGTGCCACCCAAGCCTCCTAAACCCTAAGCCTCCAAACCCTAATCCTTGCTCTCCTTATGTCCGACCATGGAAGTGGAGAAGAAGGTTAGGATGAGCACAAGCCAAGGTAGAGGAAATATGGAAGGAACCGGCCACACTTTAGGAGGGAGAAGAAAAACTCCTCCTTGAGTTGTCGCCCACCCATAACTCCCAAAACCCTAGCCACCCAAACCTAATCCTAAACCAACTAGGATTCCTAGCCTCCAAAGGAAGCAAACCCTAATCCCCTTAAGCCATGCTCTTCTTTCCACCCACTTCATGATCTCTATTTATAGAGTTGGGCTCAAGCCATGATTTAATCTCCTCCATTGGTTCTAGGGATTTAATCTCAACGGTCGGATCTAGAGATTTAATCTCAACCGTCGGATCTAGAGATTTAATCTCTACCTTTGGATCTAGAGTTTTGTTTCTATCCATTGGATCTAATCTTCATGAGGTGTTAATAGGCTACATTAGGGACCATGAGGAGGAGTTGGATCTTGGCCACCCATGGATCAAGCCCACATAAAGTCCGATCCACTAATGATAATCCAATCCACTAAAGGATTATCATTGATCTACCTCACCAACCCCCATATGATAATATGGGCTCCATATATTATTTGTACATTTTCTCCCCGTGTTTAAGATCTCGAATGTCCATCGATTAATTAATTTATTGACCATTAATTAATCAACATCTAACTCCTTGAGTAGTACCACTCAACCTTTTCATCATACCGGACCAAGTCCACCTGCAGGGTTTACGTGATGAAACTTATGAGCTCCTCAAGGGGACATCATCATCCTAATATATAGGACACGGTTTCCTCCTATAATCAACGACACACCATATAAATAATATCATCTCCCAACTTACCGAGCCTATCGATTTAATCTATAAATCTCGCCCATTGGTAAATCAAAGAGATGAGTACTAAATATATGTGTCCGTTATTATATCGGGATTAAGAGCATGTACTAAATAATATCTGAGGTCCGATTCGATTATGTAGTCGGCAATAAATTGAATCACCTATAAGTCGATCATGCTCAATACACACAAAGTGCACTAGTGTGATTCTATGATCAAGACAAACCAATACCAAATCACACTACAACCATTCCGATGGTTTGTCCAAAGCCATCTCGGTTATGAACCTTTACTTATACTTTTCAAGGAGCCAATAACATGATCTCCTGTGTGACACCACACACCATGTTATCTACAATGTAAAGTATTAGACAATATTGCATAACCATAAAAATATGTAAACAATGATCATGTGATTCTTATTTTAAAATAAAGATTTTCATACAAAAGTTAGACTTTTCAGTATACATCCCTACAATCTCCCACTTATACTAAAAGACTATGTTGTCCTCAAAGTGCCATACATCTGATCCCCATTCCCTCCACATTCTCATCAAAAGCTCTCCCCGGAAGGGCCTTAGTGAAAGGATCTGCCTGGTTATCCTCTGATGCAATCTTGGCCACAACAACTTCTCCTCTCTTTACAATTTCTCGTATCAGGTGGTACTTGCTCTCTATGTGTTTACTAGCCTTATGGGCTCGTGGTTCCTTCGAGTTTGCAACTGCACCACTATTATCACAATAAATTGTGATAGTTCTGAGCAAACCAGGAATGACATACTGTCCATCAGAAAGTTCCTGAGCCATACAGCTTCTTTGGCCGCCTCAGAGGCTGCCACATACTCAGCTTCCATGGTGGAGTCCGCCACGCATTTCTACTTGACACTCCTCCATACAATGGCTCCACCTCCCAAAGTAAACACAAAACCTGAGGTAGACTTACTGTTATCCCTATCATATTGGAAGTTGGAATTCGTGTAACCCACAAGGAGTAATTGGTCTGCTCGGTAGACCAGCATATAATCCCTAGACCTTCTCAGGTACTTCAATATATGCTTTACCGCAGTCCAATGTCCCTATCCTGGATTACTCTGATATCTGCTGACCATGCCCATGGCAAAGTTGATATCTGGTCTCGTACAGAGCATCGCATACATGAGGCTTCCTACTGCCGAAGCTTAAGGAACTACCTTCATCTCCTCTATCTCCTCAGATATTCTAGGACACATCTCCTTAGATAAAGGAACTTCATGCCTGAAAGGTAGAAAACCTTTCTTGGAGTTCTGCATGCTAAAACGATCCATAATCGTGTCTATGTATGAAGCTTGGGATAAGCATAACATCCTTTTCCTGCGATCCCTTATAACCTTGATCCCAAGGATGTGTCCCACCTCTCTCAAGTCCTTCATATCAAACTGTTTGGACAACCATACCCTTACTCTCGATAACTCTTTGATATTGTTGCTAATCACCAAAATGTTATCTACGTATAGTACAAGAAATATCACTACGTTTCCTTCACATCTCTTGTATACACAAGACTCATCCGGACTTTGAATAAATCCATAAGACTGGATTACCTCATCAAAGTGGATGTTTCCAAGACCTTGAAGCTTACTTCAATCCATAAATGGACCGATTAAGCTTACATACAAGATGCTCTTTGCCCTTAGCAATGAATCCCTCTGGTTGCTTCATATAGATGTTTTCCTCAAGACTTCCATTAAAGAAAGCTGTCTTGATATCCATCTGCCACACCTTATAATTCATATGAGCTATTATGCATAAGAGAATTCGGATAGACTTAAGCATGGCTACCGGCAAAAAGGTCTCCTCATAATCGATACCCTCTTTCTGAGTATACCCCTTCGCAACAAGCCTCGCTTTGAAGGTCTCAACCTTCCCATCAATTCCTCTCTTTTTCTTGTAGATCCACTTGTATCCAATGGTTTTTACACCATCGGGTGGCTCTACTAGCTCCCAGACCTAATTTGAATCCATAGATTCAATCTCAGCATTCATTGCACTTTGCCAAGATGCTGCATCTTTATCTTGGATTGCTTCGTCATATGTCCAGGGATCAGGTTCATGTTCGCCAGGAACTAAATCAGAAGATTCACCCAAGAACATGAATCTATGAGGTTGTCTAACAACCCTCCCACTATGACGAGGTATCTCCTGTGTATGCTCTGTGACACGCGGTGTAGTGACTTGTGGTATATCCTCTCGTACCGGTGGAACAAAAGAAGTGACATCCCCTTTTAATTCCTCCAGAATAATTTTACTCTTGAGCTTGTGGTTCATCACATAGTCTTCCTCTAGAAATCTGACATTCGTGCTAACGATCACCCTCTGATCTCTAGAACTATAAAACAAACCACCTTTCATTCCTCTAGGATAGCCAACGAACATGCATTATACATGCGAGGTTCCAACTTACCATTTGCCTTGGACAAATGTCTTTGGACTCCCCATATCGAATATGTCTTAGACTAGGCTTTCGCCGATCCACAACTAATGGGAGTAGAAGGCTGATTTAGATGGAACCAAGTTCGAGAATGTACACCGTATTATCTAGAGCATATCCCGAGCAGAATGCGGCTTCGAATAACTCATCATCGATCTAACCATCTCCATGAGTCCTATTCGCCCGCTCTCGATTACACCATTACTGGGTGTGCAGTGCGATCAATTGGGATTGAATCCCAGCCTCTAATAAGTAATTCCTAAACTATCCCAAGAGGTACTCACTACCACGATCAGATCGCAGTGTCATCCATATCTTGAATAATCATCTATGAAAAAGATGAAATATTCAAGACTACCTCTTGCCTGGATAGACATAAGACCATACGAATCAGTATGAACCAATTCTAACACATCTTTGGCTCTATACCCCTTGGCCTTAAAAGACCTCTTGGTCATCTTACCCTCCAAGCAAGATTCACAGGTTGGGAGATCCTCCACCACTAAAGAACCCAAAGGTCCATCAGCTATCAACCTTTGAATTCTGCTTAGATTAATATGACCAAGCCTAAGATGTCAAAGATATGTTTGGTTCATCTTCGAAGGTTCTTTTCTCTTATTGGAATTAGAAGATGAGTTATTAACTTCAATTTGCATCGTGGGAGGTTTTGGTTCAAGTGTATATAAATTTCCTATCAATATACCTTAACAGATATTCTCCCTATTCCTTTTTATAACAACTCTGTCATTAAAAGAACTAGAATATCCATCCATAAACAATTTAGAAACTGAAACTAAATTCTTTCTAAATAAAGGTACATAAAGGAAATTTTCCAGAACCAAAATTTTATTTTTCTCAAATGATAAATAAAACATCTCTCACTGCAATAGCCGCCACCTTCATGGCATTGCCCAAGTAAACGGTAATCTCTCCCTTAGCTCATCGTCGGGTTTCCTGGAACCCCTGCAAAGTATTGCAGACATGATCAGAGGCTCCCGTATTTACACACCAGGTGCCGGTAGATAACACCGCTAACCACGTTTCAACGACTAGACCAAAGGATATACCTTTGTTCTATTTCAGATTGGGACAACCCTTCTTCCAATGTCCATCCTGCTTGTAAGTGAAGTACTTGCCTTTCGGCTTCTTCACTCCTCCCTGAGATCCTCCTACCAGCTTTGCTCCACCTTGTTTCTTCTTCTTCTTACCTTTCGGCTTAGAAGTAGAAACCTTCTGAGCAACCATGGCCTGAGGACACTCTTCTAAGAGTGCATACTTGTACTCCTTTGCAGATAAGACAATATCTAGATTCTTTTCCAATCATCATAATTATGTACAGTAAGTTTATTTTCCTTTAGTATCACAGAAAGTGGACTGAAAGTCATTTATGAAAATCCTAAGAATCACATAGATCATTACTGTAGATTTTAAAAAAATTATTGATTCCTCAAACAATAAAATTTTAAAATTAACCAACACCTCAAAACACCGAGAATATCGTATGCCATGATAGTATGGACGTATAAGAATTCTACATTTGTAAGAGGAGGTTTTACCCATTAATTTTACTATCTTGTCAACCTAACTTTATGACAAGTAAAATTAATAGTTGGTTTCTCTTCGGCCCTACAAATAAAAGCAGTGACTCCAATGGGAAGGATACTTATATTTGTATCTAAGTGTTCACCATTACTTGGTACCAAGGTAATTATCTCGGGCTATGTGCCTTACGATGGGCAAGTACACACGCTCCTTAATAATTTCCTATAACCATATTCGACCTTGTGATCCGAAAACAAACCCATTCGATGGGGAGGAAGGCACTCAGAGCCGACGCGCAAGTTTGTTTGCATCACTTGTCAAATCGTAATGGAGGCCGTGGGAATTTATAAAAATATCCCTCTCCCACTTAGTAATTTGAAATTGAGGAATTTTCCTAGCCTACGACATGCATATCAAACAAAAAGAAATAAATATGAAAAATAAATTATTTTCCAACTATTATGACTTTTGTCTTCAATATGACTCCCGTCGCATCGCCATCTCGTCCGCTCCTCCTACGCTATGTACGAGCCATCCGAAGATCCGAGCTGAGACTAAAACCTATTTTAATTTATATCCATCGATCCTATACTCCATGAGGGAGTGTACATGAAATCTAGATCGAAAGTAAAATAAAATAAAGAGTGGCTAAACAATGTCGTATTTAATTTACAAAAACTAAATACTAGCCTCGTCAACCCCGAGGATTCAACAAAATAAATATTTACACACATACAATCACATACACACATATGGCCATAATAGTCATATCTTATGCCTGCAACCAAAGAGTTAAACTACGCATATCCTACTATTATCCGGCACATATAATATATGAAAAGTGCATAAAAATTAATCGAATCCTAAACACACAAAATTGGAAACCTTGGCTCTGATATCAATTGATAGGGTTGAGCTTATGCCAAGGTAGAGAGGAGAAGAATAGTGGCCGGCCAACCTTAGGAAGAAGAAGGAAACCTTCATCCACTTGTTGCCGCCCACCCTTAGCTCCCAAAACCCTAGCCACCCAAACCTAATCCTAAACCAACTAGGATTCCTAGCCTCCAAAGGAAGCAAACCCTAATCCCCATAAGCCATGCTCTTCTTGCTGCCCACTTCATGATCTCTATTTATAGAGTTGGGCTCAAGCCATGATTTAATCTCCTCCATTGGTTCTAGGGATTTAATCTCAACGGTCGGATCTAGAGATTTAATCTCTACCTTTGGATCTAGAGTTTTGTTTCTATCCATTGGATCTAATCTTCATGAGGTGTTAATAGGCTACATTAGGGACCATGAGGAGGAGTTGGATCATGGCCACCCATGGATCAAGCCCACATAAAGTCCGATCCAATAATGATAATCCAATCCACTAAAGGATTATCATTGATCTACCTCACCAACTCCCATATGATAATATGGGCTCCATATATTATATGTACATTTTCTCCCTGTGTTTAAGATCTCGAATGTCCGTCGATTAATTAATTTACTGACCATTAATTAATCAACATCTAACTCCTTGAGTAGTACCACTCAACCTTTTCATCATGCCGGACCAAGTCCACCTACAGGGTTTACATGATGAACCTTATGAGCTCCTCAAGGGGACATCATCATCCTAATATATAGGACACGGTTTCCTCCTATAATCAATGACACACCATATAAAAAATATCATCTCCCAACTTACCGAGCCTATCGATTTAATCTATAAATCTCGCCCATTGGTAAATCAAAGAGATGAGTACTAAGTATATGTGCCCGTTATTATATTGGGATTAAGAGAATGTACTAAATAATATCTGAGGTCCGATTCGATTATGTAGTCAGCAATAAATCGAATCACCTCTAAGTCGGTCCTGCTTAATACACACAAAGTGCACTAGTGTGATTCTATGGTCAAGACAAACCAATACCAAATCACACTACAACCATTCCGATGGTTTATCCAAAGTCATCTCGGTTGTGAGCCTTTACTTATACTTTTCAAGGAGTCGATAACTTGATCTCCTATGTGACACCACACACCATGTTATCTACAATGTAAAGTATTAGATAATATTGCATAACCATAAAAATATGTAAACAATGATCATGTGATTTTTATTTCAAAATAAAGATGTTCATACAAAAGGTAGACCTTTCAGTATACATCCCTACACTTGGTGCATCCGAGGGACCACCGGACGGGGAGCGAATGGAGTGAGGCCCAAGGGAAGCATACTTCGAGGGCATGAGACGTGAAGGATGGCGTTGCGAAGCCGTGCGCTTGGCGCATCCGAGGGACGTAGGCCGAGGGAAGAGAGCTTCGGTGGGGAACTCCATGAGGGATGATGTGGACTTGGCCAAGTGGCTAAGACTTAGTGTCGAAGGCTTAAACTTGATGTTTGAGGGTTTATACGATGGTCAAATGCTCAAACAACTTGGTGTTTGAGGTTTTGCCCGACAGCAGTCGAATGGCATAGGTGCGGGTTCGACTGGTCCAAGTCGACTAGGGTTTGACTGGTGTTAGACTGCAGTTTTGTGCTTGGCAGTCGACTGCCATGGACTGGCAGTCGACTGATGTCGATAGTAGTCGACTGCCGAGGGATGGCAGTCGACTGATGGGAGTGTCGCGAGCACAGAACACTCCGTAGCCGACTGGGCAATCGACTACTAGGACACCAGTCGACTGATGGGCATGATCAGTCGACTGGTAGGAGATCTGTTGGAACTTGTCCAACGTGGATCTGGCCATTGTAAGACAACGATTACAGGGGCAGTCGACTGGGGCCTTTTGACAGTCGACTGTTGGGTGCGAAATCAGCTTGATGCAGGTAATAGAAGGAGCTCAAGAGGGAGGATTTCGCCAAGATTTTTGTGAAGCTATTGGAGGGGAATTACTGTTGCATTCCAGACCTTCAAGAGCCATCTAAACAAGCAACAAGCAAAGGGTTCAAAGCAAGCATTGTAAAGTGTTCTTTACGTGTATTTTGTATTTGTCTATGTATTGCTTGTATTTCATTACTTAGTGTAATTGCTTGTGAGAGGTTTCTCCACCTCCGATGTGTTATCGAGAAGGAGTGGTTTAGTTAGTGTCGTGCGCATAACAAGAGCTCGGAGAGCTCGCCCGTGGAGTAGGAACCATTCGGTTCCGATCCATGTATATTGTGGGTGTTTGTGTATGCTTGTATTGTTGTTAGTAATCATATTTGTATTAGTATTCCGCTGCGCTAACGACAATTGTAGACGAGCACGCAACGAGAACGATCGTATTCTACCATACGACAATTGAGGGCTATTCACCCCCCTCCAGTCGCCCAACACATACACATCGATCGACCCTACAACATATAATTAGTATTCATTTCTTTGATTTACCAATGGGCGAGATTTATAGATTAAATCAATAGGCACGGTAAGATGGGAAATGATATTATTTATATGGTGTGTCATTGATTATGTTGGGATGTATACTGAAAAGTCTATCTTTTGCATGAACATCTTTATTTTGAAATAAAAATCACATGATCATTGTTTTCATATTTATGGTGATGTATATTGTCTAATACATTACATTGTAGATAACATGGTGTGTGGTGTCACACGGGAGATCATGTTATCGGCTCCTTGTAAAGTATAAGTAAAGGCTCACAACAGAGATGACTTTGGACAAACCATTGGTATGGTGGTAGTATGATTTAGTATTGGTTTGTCTTGACCATAGAATCACACGAGTACACTTTGTGTGTATTGAGCAGGACTGACTTAGAGGTGATTCGATTTATTGCTGACTACATAATCGAATCGGACGTCAGATATTATATTGTACATACTCTTAATTCCGATATAATAACGGGCACATATACTTAATATCCATTTCTTTAATTTACCAATGGGCGAGATTTATAGATTAAATCGATAGGCTCGGTAAGTTGGGAAATGATATTATTTATATGGTGTGTCGTTGATTATAGGAGAAAACTTTGTTCTATATATTAGGATGATGATGTCCCCTTGAGGAACTCATAAGGTTCATCATGTAAACCCTGCAGGTGAACTTGGCCCGGCATGATGATAAGGTTGAGTGGTACTACTCATGGAGTTAGATGTTGATTAATTAATGGTCAGTAAATTAATTAATCGATGGACATTCGAGATCTTAAACACGGGGAGAAAAATATATATATAATATATGGACCCTATATTAACTTATGGGGGTTGGTGAGGTATATCAATGATTATCCTTTTGTGGATTGGATTATCATTAATGGATCGGACTTTATGTGGGCTTGATCCATTGGGTGGCCAAGATCCAACTCCTCCTCATGGTCCCTATTGTAGCCTATTAATACCTCTTGAAGCCTAGATTCAATGGATGAAAACAAAACTATAGATCCAAAGGTATAGATTAAATCTCTAGAACCGAAGGTTGAGATTAAATCTCTAGATCCGACGGTTGAGATTAAATCCCTAAAACCAATGGTGGAGATTAAAACAAGGCATATCCCTAACTCTAAAAAAGGAGAGCATGAGGTGGGCGGCAAGAAGATTTTGAATAGAGATAGGATTAAGGTAAGGGGCGGCAAGCATTGGGGATTAGGGTTTGGGTGTTGGCAACACCAAATAAGGAAAGGTTTTCCTTTTCTTCTTCTTCTTCCTTGGTGGCCGGCGCCCATACAAGCCCTTCCCTCCCTTGGCCGGTGTCCAAACCTACTCCTTCTCCTCTCCTTGGATGGTGGAAACAAGGCTTAGGGTCTTCCCTTGGAGCTCTTGGCCGGCAACTATCTCCATCATCTTCTCCTTGTTGGTCGGCGGCAAGCACCTAGGTTGGTGTTTTTTAGTTGGCTAAAGGAAGGAGAAGGGTTTTGTTTCTTAGTCTTCCTCTTGTTCGGAGCGAGCAAGGAAGGAAGATTGTTGATCTAGGAGCTTCGACTTTTGGTAGATCGTCGCCCACACGACGTCCAAAAGGAGGAAGGACATACGATGGAAGATCGAGAGGTAAAATAATTGTCTATTTTCTTATGTAACATGTTTATAATTGTTTTTAATTATATATGCATGATATATTCTGTTTTGTGGCTAATATAACTTCGACCCCGAACATAAACACAAAAGTCAGTGATCCGTACATCGTCTATTCCGCGGCTATTTGTAGAATAGAGGTTGGTTGCTTGAACAACAAGTTTGTTCAAGTGACTACTCGAATCAAATAGCACAATGATGAAATGGTTGCTTGGGTAATCCCTTTCATCTAGGATTAAATTTTTTAATTCTGGGACGTAGATGGGATCGCCATGAACAAGCGATCGAGTTGAAGTGGGAAGCGAAGTTTCCTACCTTCAAGTGGTATCAGAGCCGCGGTTTCCGGTTTTGTGTGTTTAGGAATCGGTTACTTTTATGTACTTTTCATATATTATGTGTCAGATAATAGTAGGATATGTGTAGGTTAACTCTTTGGTTGCAGGTGTTGGAATGTATACTGAAAGCCTAGCTCTTTTGTATGAATATTTTTATTTTAAAATAAGAATCACATGATCATTGTTTGCACTTTTTATTTATTATATGTGTGCATATTGTCTAATACTTTACATTGTAGATAACATGGTGCTTGGTGTGGCACAGAAGATCATGTTATCAGTCCCTTGTAGAATATAAGTTGAGGCTCACAACCAAGATGGTTTTGAACAAACCATTGGCATGGTTGTAGTGTAGCTTGGTATTGTTTTGTCTTGAACATAGAGTTACACTAGTACACTTAGGTGTATTGAGTAGGACTGACATAGAGGTGATTCAATTTATTGCTGACTACATAATTGAATTGGACCTCGGATATTATGTTGTACATGCTCTTAATCCCGATATAATAACGGGCACATGTACTTAGTATTTATTTCTTTGATTTACCAAAGGGCGAGATTTATATGGATTAAATCAATATGCCCAGTAAGTTGGGAAATGATATTATTTACATGGTGTGTCGTTAATTATAGGAGGAAACCGTGTCCTATATATTAGGTTGATGATGTCCCCTTGAGGAGCTCATAAGGTTCATCATGTAAACCCTACAGGTTGACTTAGTCAACATGATGATAAGGTTGAGTGGTACTACTCGAGGAGTTAGATGTTAATTGATTGATGGTCAGTAAATCAATTAATTGATGGACATTCAATATCTTAAACACGGAGAGATGGATGTACAAATAATGTATGGAGCCCATATTAATTTATGGGGGTTGGTGAGGTAATTCAATGATAATCCTCTAGTGGAATGGAACATCATTGATGGATCAAGTTTGTGTGGTTCCGATCCATCGGGTGGCCAAGATCCAACTCCTCCTCATGGTCCCTATCGTAGCCTAATATAATCCTCATGAAGCCTAGATCCAATGATGGAAAACAAAACACTAGATCCGACGGTGGAGATTAAATCTCTAGATCCGACGGTTGAGATTAAATCTCTAGATCCGACGGTTGAGATTAAATCCCTAGATCCGACGGTGGATATTAAATCTCTAGATCCGACGGTTGAGATTAAATATCTAGATCCGACGGTTGAGATTAAATCCCTAGATCCGACGGTGGAGATTAAATCTCTAGATCCGACGGTTGAGATTAAATCTCTAGAACCGACGGTTGAGATTACATCCCTAGAACCAACGGTGGAGATTAAAACAAGGCTTAAGCCTAACTCTATAAAAGGGTGCTTAAGGTGGGCGGCAAGAAAGAAGTTGTTGGTTGGTTTTGGAGATTAGGGTTTTGCCTATCACAAGCTTTGGCGGCAAAAAACCCTAAGGAGGAAACCCTAAGGAGATTAGGGTTTGGTTGGGCGGCTAGGGTTTGGAAGGTAAGGTGGGAGGCAACTATAGGAGAGGTGCTCTTCTTCTTCCTAGGGTGTTGCCGGAACCTATCTCTCTTCCCTCTACCTTGGTCGGTGCTCAACCTATTTCTCTTCTCCTCTTCTTCTCCTCTTGGCCGGCAGCACAAAGGAGCTAGGGATTGTTCTCTTGTACGATTCCTTGGTTGGCCATCTTGTTCTCTCTTTTCTTGATGCCGGCGGCATCAAGCCTTTGTGGCTTGGTGGTTGGCTCAAGCAAGAAGGGAAGGAGAGTTCTTCTTTCTTTCGATTGAAGAAGATCTAGGAAGCTTCAACTTGTGGAGGATCTTCGCCCACACGAAGTCTACAAGGAGGCTAGGACATACGATAGAAGATTGAGAGGTATAAAAGTTTTACAAGTTTTATTATTAATCTTTGCATGTTCTTATTAATATGATTGTATGTGTTGATTATACATGTCTACATCCATATGTATTTGTATAATCATGGACCCCAAAGATAAACACAAAAACCGGCGATCCGTCCGTCGTCTCTTCCATGGCTAACCAACTAGAAGAGCTTGGTTGCTTGAACAACTAGTTTGTTCAAGCGATCGCTCAAGTCGTTAGCACGACAACGAATTGGTTGAGCTTAGGAAACTCATCCCATCCGGATTAGTTTTCATTAGTGAAAATTTTAATCCGGGGACATGGGAGCCAACGAGCCTCCTAGCAATGCCATCAATTGGTATCAGAGCCACGGTTTCCGGTTTTGTGTGTTTTGGATTCGGTTACTTTCATGCACTTATCATATATTGTATATGTCGGATGATAGTAGGATGTGCGTAGGATAACTTTTTGGTTGCAGGCATAAGATCCAACTATTATGGCTATATATGTGTGTATGTGATTGCATGTGTGTGTGATTGTATATTATTTAAATCCTCGGGGTTGACGAGGCTAAATTAGTATTTAATTTTTGTAATTAAATACGGCATTGTTTAGCCACTCATTTTAGTTTACTTTTGATCTAGATTATTTGTACACTCCTTCGTGGATTATAGGATCGATGGATGTAAATTAAAATAGTTTGTCTTGGCTCGGATCTCTTTGGTGACTTGCGCACGGGAAAAGGTGGAGCGGACAAGGTGGCGACACGACGGGACGCATATTGGAGAACAATGCCATAATAGTTGGGAAAATTCTGATTTTTTCCATATTTATTGCTGATTTGTTTTATATGCATGTTGTGTGTTCCTAAAAATTCCTCACTATAAATTTACTAAGTGGGAGAGGGACATTTTAATTAATTCCCGTAGCCTCCATTACAATTTGACGTGTGATGCAACAAACTTGCGCGTCGGCTCTGAGTGCCTTCCTTCCCATCGGATGAGTTTGTTTGCGGATCACTAGGTCAAATAATGGTTATAGGAAATTATTTAGGAGCGTGTGTACTTCCCCATCGGTAAGGCACATAACCTGAGATAATTCCCTTAGTATCGTGTAATGGTGCACACTTAGATGCAAATAAAAAGTATCCTCCCCATCGGAGTCATTGCTTTTATTTGTAGGGCCAAAGAGGAACCAACTATTAATTTTATTTGTCAAAAAGTAAGGTTGACATGATAATAAAATTAAAGGGTTAAACCTCCTCTTACAAATGTAGAATTCGTATACGTCCACACTATCGTGGCATGCGATATTCTCGGTGTTTTGAGGTGTTGGTTGATTTTGATATTTTATTGTTTGAGGAATCAATAATTTTTTGAAATCTACAATAATGATCTATGTGATTCTTAGGATTTTCAAAAATGACTTTCAGTCCACTTACTATGTTACTAAAGGAAAATAAACTTACTGTACATAATTATGATGATTGGAAAAGGAATCCTGATATTGTCTTAACTGCTAAAGAGTGTCCTCAAGCCATGGTTGCTCAAAAAGGTTTCTACTTCTAAGCCGAAAGGCAAGAAGAAGGAGAAACAAGGTGGAGCAAAGGTGGTGGGAGGATCTTAGGGAGGAGTGAAGAAGCCGAAAGGCAAGTACTTCACTTACAAGCAGAATGGACATTGGAAGAAGGACTGTCCCAGTCCGAAATAGAACAAAGGTATATCCTTTAGTCTAGTCGTTGAAACATGGTTAGCGGTGTTATCTACCAACACCTGGTGTGTAGATACAAGAGCCTCTGATCATGTCTGCAATACTTTGTAGGGGTTCCAGGAAACCCGATGACTAGCTGAGGGAGAGATTACCGTCTTCATGGGCAATGCTTCAGAGGTGGCGACTATTGCAGTGGGAGACATTTATTTATCTTTTGATAGGAATAAAGTTTTGGTTTTGAGAAATTATCTTTATGTACCTACTTTTAGAAAGAATCTAATTTCAGTTTCTAAATTGTTTCTGGATGGATATTCTGTTTCTTTTAATGATAAAGTTGTTATAAAAAGGAATAGGGAGATTATCTATTCTGGTACATTGGTTGGCAATTTGTACACTCTTGAACCGAAAACTCCCACGATGCATATAGAAGTGAATAACTCATCTTCTAAGTCTAATAAGAGAAAAGAACCTTCGAAAATGAACCAGACACATCTTTGACACCTAAGACTTGGTCATATTAACCTAAGTAGAATTCAAAGATTGATAGCTGATGGACCCTTGGGTTCATTAGTGGTGGAAGATCTCCCAACTTGCGAGTCTTGCTTGGAAGGTAAGATGACCATGAGGCCTTTTAAGGCTAAGGGGTATAGAGCCAAAGATGTATTGGAATTGGTTCATTCTGATTTGTACGGTCCTATGTCTATCCAGGATAGAGGTGGCTTTGAATACTTTGTCTCTTTTATAGACGATTATTCAAGGTATGGATACATTTACTTGATGCGCCGCAAGTCTGAATGCTTTGATAGGTTCAAAGAATTCAAGGCTGATGTGGAGAACCGTCAAGGTAAAAGTATCAAGACACTACGATCTGATCGTGGTGGAGAGTACCTCTTGGGAGAGTTTAGAAGTTACTTATCAGAGGCTGGGATTCAATCCCAATTGTCCGCACCTGGCACACCCCAGCAGAATGGTGTGGCGGAGCGAAGGAATAGTGTTAGGAATATTGGAATGGCTAGAGGGGGGGTGAATAGCGTAGATGAAATTCGATCTCGTTCGTGTCTACAATTTCATTAGTGCGCAGCGGAAATAGAAATAATACAATAACGAAATAGACAATCACATACGAACACGAGTATGTAACGTGGTTCGGAACCGCACGGTTCCTACTCCACGGATCGGGCTCAAACGATCCCTAGCGATGCCAATCACACACCACTATAAAATAACTCCTTCTCGGAACAATCCGGAGGTGGAGAAACCTCGTACAATGTATACAACAGTAATACAAGATGAATACAAGCAATATAATGAAATACAAAGCAATACAAGTAAAGAAAACACTTTACAAATGCTCTTTGAATGCTTGATTACTTGGTTGATCGAGTAGCACTTGGATACCCTGAATTGCAGTAGCAACTCACCCCAAATCGCCTCAAAGAACCATTTGTTTTTCCTCCATCACGAGCTCTACTAAGAAACACCCTACGGTGGGTCATTTAAGATAAGGTGAACCCTAGGTGAGCCAGATGTTTGTGCTTTGATTGGATATATTTAACACTATTTCCGTGGAAAAGTTGAAACAAACCTCTACCGAGGGAGAGATTACTAGATACTGCCAAATATCATAGATGCTTATAGTACAGCGGTAGACGTAATTTATAGTTTCACTCCAATTTTATAATAACAAGGAAATTCGTAAGAGCAATACGTAACCGGAACGAAGGCCTAACTCGCAATGATCGCTAGGCCATAACCCGCAATCAAACCCTAGTTGACTGTCCGGTCGATCGCCACATGGCACCAAACATGAGGTTTTAACCCAAGTATGGTTCCCCCATACTTGCTAGACCACCCTTAGCCTAGACCTAAGCCTTCTAGCCACCTCCATCAGCCTCACGCCTCTCTGATCCCTCCAAGTCATCCATGACTTGTTCATCCATCGCGCTAGCCTTCAGGTGCTTCCATCGACTATGTCATGCTAACGGTGTCTACACCACCAAGGCACTTTTGGACTTATGCCGCCAAGACTCCGCTTGGACTTTACGCCGTCAACCGTTGGTCTTATGCTGCCAAGACTCCCGCTTAGACTTTACGCAGCCAATATCAAACCCCTTGGACTTCTCATGCCAAGACTCAAACTTGGACTTTCCCTTGCCAACCCATGTTGGACTTCTCATGCCAAGACCATGCTTGGACTTTCCTTGCCAACCCATGTTGGACTTTCCATGCCAAGTACTCAAGACTTGGACTTTACCTTGCCAAGACCCATGCTTGGACTTTCCATTTACCAAGACTCATGCTTGGACTTTTCTCAAATGCCAAGTGTCCCACTTGGACATCCCATGCCAAGTACCCATAACTTGGACTTTCCCATGACAATTACATTGTCATATGTTTTTGTCGAAGCATCAAAACATCACTCGAGTCAAACTCGAGTCCTGGTCAATCGTGACCTGGGTCGATTGCACCAACAAATATGAAGTTGTATGTGGCAGCCTCTGAGGTAGCCAAGGAAGCTGTATGGCTCAGGAACTTCTTGATGGACTTGGATGTGATTTCTGGTTTGCCCAGAACTATCACAATTTATTGTGATAACAGTGGTGCAGTTGCAAACTCGAAGGAACCACGAGCCCATAAGGCAAGTAAACACATAGAGTGCAAGTACCACCTGATACGAGAGATCGTAAAGTGAGGAGAAGTAGCTGTCGCCAAGATTGCATCAGAGGATAACCTGGCGGATCCATTCACTAAGGCCCTTCTAGTGAAAGCATTTGATAGGCATGTGGAGGACAAGGGGATCAGATGTATGGCAGTGTGATGACAACATAGTCTTTTAGTATAAGTGGGAGATTGTTGGAATGTATACTGAAAGCCTAGCTCTTTTGTATGAACATTTTTATTTTGAAATAAGAATCACATGATCATTGTTTGCACTTTATATTTATTATATGTGTGCATATTGTCTAATACTTTACATTGTAGATAACATGGTGCTTGGTGTGGCACAGAAGATCATGTTATCAGTCCCTTATAGAATATAAGTTGAGGCTAACAACCAAGATGGTTTTGGACAAACCATTGGCATGGTTGTAGTGTAGCTTGGTATTGTTTTGTCTTGAACATAGAGTTACACTAGTACACTTAGGTGTATTGAGCAGGACCTACATAGCGGTGATTCAATTTATTGCTGACTACATAATTGAATCGGACCTCGGATATTATGTTGTACATGCTCTTAATCCTGATATAATAATGGGCACATGTACTTAGTATTTATTTCTTTGATTTACCAAAGGGTGAGATTTATATGGATTAAATCAATATGCCCGGTAAGTTGGGAAATGATATTAGTTACATGGTGTATCGTTAATTATAGGAGGAAACCATGTCCTATATATTAGGTTGATGATGTCCCCTTTAGGAGCTCATAAGGTTCATCATGTAAACCCTGCAGGTTGACTTAGTTAACATGATGATAAGGTTGAGTGGTACTACTCGAGGAGTTAAATGTTAATTGATTGATGGTCAGTAAATCAATTAATTGACAGACATTCGATATCTTAAACACGGGGAGATGGATGTACAAATAATGTATGGAGCCCATATTAATTTATGGGGGTTGGTGAGGTAATTCAATGATGATTCTCTAGTGGAATGAAACATCATTGATGGATCAAGTATGTGTGGTTCCGATCCATCGGGTGGCCAAGATCCAACTCCTCCTCATGGTCCCTATCGTAGCCTAATATAATCCTCATGAAGCCTAGATCCAATGATGGAAAACAAAACTCTAGATCCGACGGTGGAGATTAAATCTCTAGATCCGACGGTTGAGATTAAATCTCTAGATCCGACGGTTGAGATTAAATCCCTAGATCCGACGGTGGAGATTAAATCTCTAGATCCGACGGTTGAGATTAAATCTCTAGATCCGACGGTTGAGATTAAATCCCTAGATCCGACGGTGGAGATTAAATCTCTAGATCCGACGGTTGAGATTAAATCTCTAGAACCGACGGTTGAGATTAAATCCCTAGAACCCACGGTGGAGATTAAAACAAGGCTTAAGCCTAACTCTATAAAAGGGTGCTTAAGGTGGGCGGCAAGAAAGAGGTTGTTGGTTGGTTTTGGAGATTAGGGTTTTGCCTATCACAAGCTTGGGCGGCAAGAAACCCTAAGGAGGAAACCCTAAGGAGATTAGGGTTTGGTTGGGTGGCTAGGGTTTGGAAGGTAAGGTGGGCGACAACTATAGGAGAGGTGCTCTTCTTCTTCCTAGGGTGTTGCCGGCACCTATCTCTCTTCCCTCTACCTTGGTCGGCGCTCAACCTATTCCCCTTCTCCTCTTCTTCTCCTCTTGGTCGGCGGCACAAAGGAGCTAGGGATTGTTCCCTTGTTCGGTTCCTTGGTTGGCCATCTTGTTCTCTCTTTTTCTTGGGGCCGGCGGCATCAAGCCTTTGCGGCTTGGTGGTTGGCTCAAGCAAGAAGGAAAGGAGAGTTCTTCTTTCTTTTGATTGAAGAAGATCTAGGAAGCTTCAACTTGTGGAGGATCTTCGCCCACATGAAGTCTACAAGGAGGCTAGGACATACGATAGAAGATCGAGAGGTATAAAAGTTTTACAAGTTTTATTATTGATCTTTGCATGTTCTTATTAATATGATTGTATGTGTTGATTATACATGTCTACATCCATATGTATTTGTATAATCATGGACGCCGAAGATAAACACAAAAACCGGCGATCCGTCCATCGTCTCTTCCGCGGCTAACCGACTAGAAGAGCTTGGTTGCTTGAACAACTAGTTTGTTCAAGCGATCGCTCAATTCGTTAGCACGACGATGAATTGGTTGAGGTTAGGAAACTCATCCCATCTGGATTAGTTTTCATTAGTGAAAATTTTAATCCGGGGACATGGGAGCCAATGAGCCTCCTAGCAATGCCATCAGCAGGCATAGGATCCAACTATTATTGCCATATGTGTGTATGTGATTGTATGTGTGTAAGTGTATATTTTGTTGAATCCTCGGGGTTGATGAGGTTAATATTTAATTTTTGTAATTAGATACGACATTGTTTAGCCACTCTTTTTATTTTAGTTTACTTTCGATCTAAATTTCATGTACACTCCCTCGTGGAGTATAGGATCGATGGATGTAAATTAAAATATTTTTCCTCGCCTCGAATCTCCAGATGGCTTGTACATGGCGTAGGGAGCAGCGGACGAGATGGCGATAGGACGGGAGACATATTGAAGACAAAAGCCATAATAGTTGGAAAATTTTTATTTTTCATATTTATTGCTTATTGTTTGATATGCATGTCGTAGGCTAGAAAATTCCTCAATTTCAAATTACTAAGTGGGAGAGGGATATTTTTATAAATTCCCATGACCTCCATTATGATTTGACATGTGATATAAACAAACTTGCGTGTCGGCTCTGAGTGCCTTCCTCCCCATCGGATGAGTTTGTTTGCGGATCACAAGGTCGAATATGGTTATAGGAAATTATTAAGGAGTGTGTGTACTTCCCCATCGGAAGGCACATAACCCGAGATAATTACCTTGGTACCGAGTAATGGTGAACACTTAGATACAAATATAAGTATCCTCCCCATCGGAATCACTGCTTTTATTTGTAGGGCTAAAGAGGAACCAACTATTAATTTTACTTGTCAAAAAGTTAGGTTGACAAGATAGTAAAATTAATGGGTAAAACCTACTCTTACAAATGTAGAATTCGTATACATCCACACTATCATGGCATACGATATTCTCGGTGTTTTGAGATGTTGGTTCATTTTAAAATTTTATTGTTTGAGGAATCAATAATTTTTTGAAATCTAATGTTTTGATCTATGTGATTCTTAGGTTTTCTTTCAAAATGACTTTCAACCCACTTGCTATGATACTGAAAGAAAATAAACTTATTGGACCAACTATGTTGATTGGAAGAGGAATCTTGACATTATCTTTGAAGGTAGGAAACTTCCCTTCCCACTTCAACTCGGTCGCTTGTTCATGGCGATCCCTTCTACGTCCCTAAATAAAAAAAAATTAATCGTAGACAAAAAGGGATTGCCCAAGCAACCTTATCATCATCGTGCTATTCGATTACAGTAGTCACTTGAACAAACTTATTGTTCAAGCGACCAACCTCTATTCTACTAATAGCCATGGATTAGACGATGTATGGATCTCCATAT
The DNA here is from genome assembly GCA_025175895.1 of Wurfbainia villosa. Taxonomy (NCBI): domain Eukaryota; kingdom Viridiplantae; phylum Streptophyta; class Magnoliopsida; order Zingiberales; family Zingiberaceae; genus Wurfbainia; species Wurfbainia villosa. The sequence continues at coordinate 118,397,010 of CM045989.1, read as the reverse complement.
TTTGTGTTTGTGTTCGGGGTCCAAGTATATTTAGCCACAAAACAGAATATATCATGCATATATAATTGAAAAACAATTACAAGCATGTTACATATGAAGATAGATAAGTGTTATACCTCTCGATCTTCTATCATATGACCTTCCTCCTTTAGGATGTCGTGTGGACGACGATCTACCAAAAGTCGAAGCTCCTAGATCACCAATCTTCCTTCTTTACTCGTTCCGAGCAAGAAGAAGAATAGAAACAAGACCCTTCTCCTTCCTTTAGCCAACCAACAAACAACAAGCAAGTTGCTTGCCGCCGACCAATAAGGAGAAGGAGAGAAAGATGAATGCCGGCCAAAAGCTCCAAGGGAGGACCCTAAACCTTGGTTCCACCGGCCAAGGAGAAGAGGAGAGCTAAGTTTGGACACCAGCCAAGGAAGGAGAGGAGCTGTATGGACGTCGGCCACCAAAGAAGAAGAAGAAGATAAGGAAAATGTTTCCTTATTTGGTGCCGCCAACTCCAAACCCTAACTCCAAGCTTCTTGCCGCCAACTCCAAAGCTCCCTTGCTTCTAATTTCTCTCCACGCCAACCCTAAAGCCTCCTTTTATAGAGTTAGGGATAAGCCTTATTTTAATCTCCACCATTGGTTCTAGGGATTTAATCTCAACCGTCGGATCTAGAGATTTAATCTCAACCGTCGGATCTAGAGATTTAATTTCTACCTTTGGATCTAGAGTTTTGTTTTCATCCATTGGATCTAAGCTTCAAGAGGTATTAATAGGCTACAATAGGGACCATGAGGAGTTGGATCTTAGCCACCCAATGGATCAAGCCCACATAAAGTCCGATCCATTAATGATAATCCAATCCACTAAAGGATTATCATTGATCTACCTCACCAACCCCCATAAGTTAATATGGGCTCCATATATTATAGGTACATTTTCTCTTCGTGTTTAAGATCTCGAATGTCCGTCGATTAATTAATTTACTAACCATTAATTAATCAACATCTAACTCCATGAGTAGTACCACTCAACCTTTTCATCATGTCGGATCAAGTCCACCTGCAGGGTTTACATGATGAACCTTATGAGCTCCTCAAGGGGACATCATCATCCTAATATATAGGACACGGTTTTCTCCTATAATCAACGACACACCATATAAATAATATCATTTCCCAACTTACCAAGCCTATCGATTTAATCTATAAATCTCACCCATTGGTAAATCAAAGAAATGAATACTAAGTATATATGCCCGTTATTATATCGGGATTAAGAGTATGTATAATATAATATCTGTCGGTCCTGCTCAATACACACAAAGTGTACTAGTGTGATTTTATGGTCAAGACAAACCAATACCAAATCACACTACAACCATACCAATGGTTTGTCCAAAGTCATCTCGGTTGTGAGGCTATACTTATACTTTACAAGGAGCCGATAACATGATCTCCCGTGTGACACCACACACCATGTTATCTACAATGTAATGTATTAGACAATATGCATAACCATAAAAATATGCAAACAATGATCATTTGATTCTTATTTCAAAATAAAGATGTTCATATAAAAGATAGACTTTTCAGTATACATCCCAACAATCTCCCACTTATAATAAAAAACTATGTTGTCCTCATACTGTCATACATCTGATCCCCATTCCCTCCACATGCCCATCAAAATCTCTCGCCGGAAGGGCCTTAGTGAAAGGATCTGCCAGGTTATTCTCTGATGCAATCTTGGCCACAGCAACTTCTCCTCTCTTTACGATTTCTCGTATCAGGTGGTACTCGCACTCTATGTGTTTACTTGCCTTATGTGCTCGTGGTTCCTTCGAGTTTGCAACTGCACCAATATTATCACAATAAATTATGATAGTTCTGGGCAAACTAGGAATCACATCCATATCCATCAGGAAGTTCCTGAGCCACACAGCTTCTTTGGCTGCCTCAGAGGCTGCCACATACTCAGCTTCCATGGTGGAGTCCGCCACGCATTTCTGCTTGACACTCCTCTATATAATGGCTCCACCTCCCAAAGTAAACACAAAACCTGAGGTAGACTTATTGTTATCCCTATCTGATTGGAAGTCGAAATCCGTATAACCCATAGGGAGTAATTGGTCTGCCTGGTAAACAAGCATATAATCCCTAGTCCTTCTCAGGTACTTCAATATATGATTTACCGTAGTCCAATGTCCCTGTCCTGGATTACTCTGATATCTGTTGACCATGCCCACGGAAAAATAGATATCTAGTCTCGTACATAGCATCGCATATATGAGGCTTCCTACTGCCCAAGCATAAGGAACCACCTTCATCTCCTCTATCTCCTCAGATGTTCTAGGACACATCTCCTTAGATAAAGGAACTCCATGCCTGAAAGGTAGAAAACCTTTCTTGGAGTTTTGCATGCTAAAACGATCCATAATAGTGTCTATGTATGAAGCTTGGGATAAGCACAACATCCTTTTCTTGCGATCCCTTATAACCTTGATTCCAAGGATGTGTCCCACTTCTCCCAAGTCCTTCATATCAAACGGTTTGGACAAACATACCCTTACGTCCGATCACACCTTGATATTGTTGCCAATTAACAAAATATCATATACGTATAGTACAAGAAATACCACTATGTTTCTGTCACATCTCTTGTATACACAAGACTCATCCAGACTTTGAATAAATCCATATGAGCTACAATGCATAACATAATCTGGATAGACTTAAGCATGGCCACCAGCGAAAAGGTCTCCTCATAATCGATATCCTCTTTCCGAGTATACCTGTTCGCAACAAGCCTCGCTTTGAAGGTCTCAACCTTCCCGTCTATTCCTCCCTTTTTTTTGTAGATTCACTTGCATCCAATGGTTTTTACACCATCGGGTGGTTCCACTATCTCCCAGACCTGATTTGAATCCATAGATTCAATCTTAGCATTCATTACACTTTGCCAAGATACTGCATCTTTATCTTGGATTGCCTCGTCATATGTCCAGGGATCAGGTTCATGTTCGCCAGGGACCAAATTAGAAGATTCTCCCAAGAACATGAATATATCAGGCTATCTCACAACCCTCCCACTATGACGAGGTATCACCTGTGTATCCTCTGTGACACGCGGTGCAGTGACTTGTGGTATATCCTCTTGTACCGGTGGTACTGAATAAGTGACTTCCCCTATCAATTCCTCTAGAACAATTTTACTCATGGGCTTGTGGTTCATCACATAGTCTTCCTCTAGAAATCTGGCGTTCGTGATAACGATCACCCTCTGATCTCTAGGACTATGAAACAAACCACCTTTCGTTCCCCTAGGATAGTTAATGAACATGCGTACTTCTGTACGAGGTTCCAACTTACCAGCATCCGCCTTCAGCAAATGTGCTGGACTCCCCAATATCCGAATATGTCTTAGACTAGGCTTTCACCCAGTCTACAATTCTGTGGAAGTAGAAGGCACTGATTTAGATGGAACCAAGTTCAGAATGTACACCGCCGTATCTAGAGCATATCCCCAGAACGAATCTGGAAACTCAGAATAACTCATCATTGATCTAACCATCTCCATAAGAGTCTTATTCCTTCGCTCTACTACCCCATTCTACTGCGGTGTGCCAGGTGCAGACAATTGGATTGAATCCCAGCCTCTGATAAGTAATTCCTAAACTCTCCCAAGAGGTACTCACCACCACGATCAGATCGTAGTGTCTTGATACTTTTACCTTGACGTTTCTCCACATCAGCCTTGAATTCTTTGAACTTGTCAAAGCATTCAGACTTGCGGTGCATCAAGTAAATGTATCCATATCTCAAATAATCGTCTATAAAAGAGAAAAAAATACTCAAAACCACCTCTAGCCTGGATAGACATAGGACCACACAAATCAGAATGAACCAATTCTAACACATCTTTGGCTCTATACCCCTTGGCCTTAAAAGGCCTCTTGGTCAGTTTACCCTCCAAGCAAGATTCTCAGGTTGGGAAATCTTCCACCACTAATGAACCCAGAGGTCCATCAGCTATTAACCTTTGAATTCTGCTTAGGTTAATATGACCAAGTCTAAGATGCCAAAGATATGTTTGGTTCATCTTCGAAGGTTCTTTTCTCTTATTGGAATTAGAAGATGAGTTATTAACTTCTATTTGCATCGTGAGAGCTTTTGGTTCAAGTGTATATAGATTTCCTATCAATGCACCCGAATAGATAATGTTTCTATTCCTTTTTATAACAACTCTGTCATAAAAAGAAATAGAATATCCATCCATAAACAATTTAGAAACCGAAATTAAATTCTTTCTAAATAAAGGTACATAAAGGCAATTCTTAAGAACCAAAACTTTATTTTTCTCAAAAGATAAATAAACGTCTCCCACTGCAACAGCTGCCACCTTCGTGGCATCGCCCAAGTATACGGTAATCTCCACCTCACCGTCGCGGTTTTCGAACCCTCGCAGTATTGCAGACATGATCGGGCTCTCGATCTACACACCAAAGCCGATGAGATAACACCGCTAAACATGTTTCAATGACTAGACCAAAAGATATACCTTTGTTCTGCTTGAGGTTGGGGCAGTCCTTCTTCCAGTGTCCAGTCTGCTTACAAGTGAAGCACTTGCCTTTCGGCTTCTTCACTCCTCCCTGAGTTCCTCCCACCACCTTCGTCCCAGTTTGTTTCTTCTTCTTCTTGCCTTTTGGCTTAGAAGTAGAAACCTTTTGGGTCACCATGGCATGCGCCTGAGCACTCTGACGAAATAGCCCCTCTGCTGCCTGGAGTTCTGTCAGAAGCTCTGCCAACGAATACAACCTTTTGTTCATGTTGTAGTTAAGGCGAAACTGCTCAAAACTCCTAGGTAGAGACTGGAAAATGATATCGACCTGGGTTTCCCCATCGATCTCAGCTCCAAGGACTTCCAACTCATTCAAATGAGCCATCATCTTGAGAACAAGATCCCTCACGGGTGTTCCCTCAATCATGGAGGTCGTCATCAAGTTCCTCATGGCTTCCTACCTAGTAGCCCGATTCTGGTGTCCGAAAAGCTCTTTGAGATTGAGCATCATGTCATAAGTTTATTCTCTTTCAGTATCACAGCAAGCGGGTTGAAAGTCATTTTGAAAGAAAACCTAAGAATCACATAGATCAAAACATTAGATTTCAAAAAATTATTGATTCCTCAAACAATAAAATTTTAAAATCAACCAACACCTCAAAACACCGAGAATATCGTATGCCACGATAGTGTGGACGTATACGAATTCTACATTTGTAAGAGGAGGTTTTACCCATTAATTTTACTATCTTGTCAACCTAACATTTTGACAAGTAAAATTAATAGTTGGTTCCACTTTGACCCTACAAATAAAATTAGTGACTCCGATGGAGAGAATACTTATATTTGTATCTAAGTGTTCACCATTACTCGGTACCAAGGTAATTATCTCGGGTTATGTGCCTTCCGATGGCGAAGTACACACGCTTCTTAATAATTTCCTATAACCATATTCGACCTTGTGATCCGCAAACAAACTCATCCGATGGGGAGGAAGGCACTCAGAGCCGACGCACAAGTTTGTTTGCATCACTTGTCAAATTGTAATGTAGGCCGTGGGAATTTTAAAAAAATATCCCTCTCCCACTTAGTAATTTGAAATTGAGGAATTTTCTAGCCTACGACATGCATATCAAACAATAAGAAATAAATATAAAAAATAAAATTTTTCCAACTATTATGGCTTTTGTCTTCAATATGTCTCCCGTCGTATCGTCATCTCGTCCGCTCCTCCCTACGGCATGTACAAGTCATCCGGAGATCCGAGCCGAGAAAAATCTATTTTAATTTACATCCATCGATCCTGTACTCCACAAGGGAGTGTACATGAAATCTAGTTCAAAAGTAAACTAAAATAAAAAAGTGGCTAAACAATGTCGTATCTAATTTACAAAAATTAAATACTAGCCTCGTCAACCCCGAGGATTTAACAAAATATACAGTTACACACATACAATCACATACACCCATATGGTCATAATAGTTGGATCCTATGCCTGCAACCAAAGAGTTAACCTCGCATATCCTACTATTATCCGGCACATATAATATATAAAAAGTGCATAAAAGTAACCGAATCCTAAACACACAAAACTGGAAACCGTGGCTCTGATACCACTTGAAGGTAGGAAACTTCGCATCCCACTTCAACTCGGTCGCTTGTTCATGGCGATCCCTTCTATGTCCCCGGATAAAAAAAATTTAATCCTAGACAAAAAGGTATTGCCCAAGTAACCTTGTCATCGTCGTGCTATTCGATTAGAGTAGTCACTTGAACAAACTTGTTGTTCAAGCGACCAACCTCTATTCTATGAATAGCCGCGGAATAGACGATGTATGGATCGCCGACTTTTATTTTTATGTTCGAGGTCCAAGTATATTTAGCCACAAAATAGAATATATCATGCATATATAATTGAAAAACAATTACAAACATGTTACATATGAAGATAGATAAGTGTTATACCTCTCGATCTTCTATCGTATGTCATTCCTCCTTTTGGACGTCGTGTGGGCGACGATCTACCAAAAGTCGAAGCTCCTAGATCACCAATCATCCTTCCTTACTCATTCTGAGCAAGAGGAAGAATAGAAACAATACCCTTCTCCTTCCTTTAGCCAACCAACAAACAACAAGCAAGTTGCTTGCCGCCGGCCAACAAGGAGAAGGAGAGAAAGATGAATGCCGGCAAAAAGCTCCAAGGGAGGACCATAAGCCTTGGTTCCACTGGCCAAGGAGAAGAAGAGAGCTAGGTTTGGACGCAGGCCAAGGAAGGAGAGGAGCTGTATGGATGTCGGCCACCAAAGAAGAAGAAGAAGATAAGGAAAATGTTTCCTTATTTGGTGCCACCAACTCCAAACCCTAACTCCAAGCTTCTTGGCGCCAACTCCAAAGCTCCCTTGCTTCTAATTTCTCTCCATGCCAACCCTAAAGCCTCCTTTTATAGAGTTAGGGATAATCTTTGTTTTAATCTCCACCATTGGTTCTATGGATTTAATCTCAACCGTCGAATCTAGAGATTTAAACTCAACCGTCGGATCTAGAGATTTAATCTCTACCTTTGGATCTAGAGTTTTGTTTTCATCCATTGGATCTAAGCTTTATGAGGTATTAATAGGATACAATAGAGACCATGAGGAGGAGTTGGATCTTGGCCACCCAATGGATCAAGACCACATAAAGTCCGATCCATTAATGATAATCCAATCCACTAAAGGATTATCATTGATCTACCTCACCAACCCCCATAAGTTAATATGGGCTCCATATATTATATGTACATTTTCTCCCCGTGTTTAAGATCTCGAATATCCATCGATTAATTTATTTACTGACCATTAATTAATCAACATCTAACTTCATGAGGAGTACCACTCAACCTTTTCATCATGCCGGACCAAGTCCACCTGCAGGGTTTACATGATGAACCTTATGAGCTCCTCAAGGGGACATCATCATCCAAATATATAGGACATGGTTTCCTCCTATAATCAATGACACACCATATAAATAATATCATTTCCCAACTTACCGAGCCTATCGATTTAATCTATAAATCTCGTCCATTGGTAAATCAAAGAAATGAATACTAAGTATATGTGCTCGTTATTATATCGGGATTAAGAGTATGTACAATATAATATCTGAGGTCTGATTCGATTATCTAGTCAGCAATGAATCAAATCACCTCTAAGTCGGTCCTTCTCAATACACACAAAGTGTACTAGTGTGATTTTATGGTCAAGAAAAACCAATGCCAAATCGCACTACAACCATTCCAATGGTTTGTCCAAAGCCATCTCGGTTGTGAGGCTATACTTATACTTTACAAGGAGCCGATAACATGATCTCCTGTGTGACACCACACACCATGTTATCTACAATGTAATGTATTAGACAATATGCATAACCATAAAAATATGCAAACAAAGATCATGTGATTCTTATTTCAAAATAAAGATATTCATACAAAAGATAGACTTTTCAGTATACATCCCAACAGTCTTGACTGCTGAGGAATAAAATATGTACTCCTTGAAGAGTGCCCTCCTAAGCCTGTGGATGATTCTGGGGAAAAGGAGAAGGAGAGTTATAAGAAGTGGATCAAGGCCGATGAGATGGCGCGGTGTTACATTTTGGCATCTATGTCAAATGTACTGCAACATCAGCATCAAGTCATGCCCACTGCTTATGACATGATGCTCAATCTCAAAGATCTTTTCTGACACTAGAATCGGGCTGCAAGGCAGGAAGCCATAAGGAACTTGATGACGACCACCATGATCGAAGGAACACCCGTAAGGGATCATGTCCTTAAGATGATGGCTCATTTGAATGAGTTGGAATTCCTCTGAGCTGAGATCGATGGGGAAACCCAAATCGATATCATTCTCCAGTGTCTACCTAGGAGTTTTTGAGCAATTTCGCCTGAACTATAATATAAACAAGAGGTTGTATTCATTGGCGGAGCTTCTAACAGAACTCCAGGCAGCAGAGGGGCTATTTCGTCAGAGTGCTCAGGCGCATCCCATGGTTACCCAAAAGGTTTCTACTTCTAAGCCAAAAGGCAAGAAGAAGAAGAAACAAGCTGGGGTAAAGGCGGTGGGAGGAACTTAGGGAGGAGTGAAGAAGCCGAAAGGCAAGTTCTTCACTTGTAAGCAGACTGGACAAAAGGTCTCAGCTTACGAGCCATCAATACTAGAATGTATGGCAGGAGAGTTAGCTTTGTATGCCAACTTTTTTAACTGATGGCTTAATAAGATAGAACTGATTGGCCCTTTAGAAACAGCTAAATATAACCACAGAGGTTCTCCCAAAACAGGTTTAGCTAACAAAGAGAGCTTAGCCAAATACTTCTTTAATTCTTGAAAATCTTACTCACACTGCTTTTCCCATTGAAACTGAGTAGCCTTTCTAATGATAGTAAAGAAAGGTAGATCCTGATCTGTTGATCTAGCAATAAACCGAGATAATGAAACAATTCTTCCTACAAGCTTTTGTGTTTCTTGTCGATTAGTATGTAATTTCATATTGCACAATGTCTAAACCTTTTTTGGATTAGCATGGAACCCTTTCTCGGTCATAATATATCCCAGAAACTTCATTCCTTCCCTTCTATTCGGTAAATATCTTGTCCATGATCCTCTGATATGTGACCCCCGCATTCTTAAGTTCAAAGGGAATCACTACATACGAATACAACTCTCCTGCCATCACAAAGCTAACTTTCCTTTTGTCTTCTTTACCTAATGGAATCTGATGATATCCATGATAAGCATCCATGAGTGAAACCACCTCATAACCTACTATGGAATCAACTAACTAACCAATATCAGGTAAGGGATAGCAGTCTTTAGGGTAGACTTTATTTAAATCATGAACATCAATACACATCAACCACTGCCTAAAGGGCTTGGGGACCAGAACTACATTTGACACCCATTCAAGAAATTGAATTTCTTTTACATGACATGTTTGTAGCAACTTCTCTTCTTCTTCAGCAATGATTTTGTCTTTCTTTGGCCCGAAGTGTCACCTCTTCTCTAAACTAGTTGAGCTCTTCGAGAAATGTTCAAGTGATGTTCTAGAACTCGAGGATCAATCCCTGTTAGACCATGTACATCTTTGGCAAAGATATCTTCATTTCTTTGTAAGTAGGCAACGAGTTCTTCCTTCACCTCCAACTGCTTGGCCATCTGAGTGAGCTTTCTTGGAGCTATCTCCACTGACTCTCCTTCTTCCACCGTCTCCTTCCTGGGTACAGCCTCTTCCAATACACATACTTCAAAAATTGTAGGCGTCTTTCCTCGAGGATCATCAACCTGAGCTCATTTTCTATCATCCTGAACCATCTATACATTACAACTCCGAGCTGTCTTTTGCTCACCTATGACCTCTCTAACTAGTTGAGCCCCCAGGAATTTCATCTTTTGATGATAAGGGGAAGCCACCGCCTGAAAAGATGATAGGAATGGACAACCTAGGATGGCATTATAAGCTGATGGAGCATCTACTATCAAGAAGGGAGTCATATTAGTCTTTTGACTAGGCTTTGTCCCAACGATGAGGGGCAGGGATATTTGTCCAATAGGTTGTACCATGTGCGTTGCAAATTCAAATAGAGAAGTTAAGATCTCCTCCAGTTGTGCATTCCCTAGCTCTATCAGGTTAAAGGTCTACTAGAAAAAAAATATTGACCGAACTCTTCAAGTCCACAGAACTTGAGCAACCTCATAAATTGCGAGAGAAATTCTAACTACCAAGGCATCAGTATGAGGTAGAAGAATAATTTACAGGTCTTCTGGTCCGAAACTTATCTGGGTTGTAGCCTGATCTTCTCTGATAGTTAAACTCTCCATCATCCGAGTGTATGACTTTCGAGCTCTATTAGAGTCTCCATCAATGGGTCCTTCGACAATGACGTGAATAACACCCCTGAGAGGAATATATTCAAGAGAAGCTAGAGTCCTATCACTTGTCCCCTCCTCCTGAGGGATGACTCACTGACTGGGCAATGTCTGTGCTTGTAGAGGAAGGGTCTGTGGCATTTTATTGTAAGACCTTGGGCAAGGGGCAAGAGGCCTATATATGTCCTCTTCCTACACCCAACCATTACTGTTGTTGCAAATGTGGGTACTCCTTCCTGATGTGCTCCAACTCCCTCTGTAACCCAAAATACCGATTATTATAATGCTCATATTCCATATGGTACTGACAGAGGAATGAAGTCAGTGGATTGTGGGGAACTCCTCGATACCCAGTAGGTCGTTGGAGAATACCTTGCCTATCATAAACCTTTAATTCTTGTTGTTTCTAGGTTCAAGGAAGAGGTACGACTTCCATAGCCATAACGCATAGGGGATGATGAGGAGGAGCTTCTATCATCAAGGATTGGGAATGAGGCACCTCGAGAAAAATAGATCTAACATATTCTCTTCTGGGAGGCCCCCACTGAACATGAAGATGATTCCTTTCTATCAGAGTAGAGATAGACTTCTTCTTAGCTCTCCGTATCTTCTACCCCTCCTCTTCATTAACATATTCTTCGGATCGGCCAAGTAATTGTTCATAATAATAGTTGGCTTCCTTAACAAAAAACTAAGAAAGGGAAATCAAGTACCACTGAAGGTATCTCCCTAGCGATAGTAGTAAAATGATGAATATAATTTTGTAATGATTCAGATGACTCATACTTTAAATGAAGTAAATTAGAGGCATCATGCTTGTACCTTTTACAACTAGCAAAATATTTAAGAAAACTTCCTTCAGATCTTTAAAACAAGAGATGGAGCTAGGTCGCAGTGACCCAAACCATCTCTGGGCAGATGAGAATAAGGTGATGTGGAAGGCTCAACACTTAAGGGCATCAGTGTAACAATAAAGGGTAGTCGCACCCTCAAACTGGGACAGATGTTCTTCAGGATCAGAAGTGTCATTTGATGTACACGAACACGACCTCAAATCCCACAATGGAGACCGTCAAGGACTCGAAGAACATGCTCGTGCTCAATTCCCACAAGTGCACAAGTGTTGTTAAGTAATAATATAGATTATCGATCCCACAGGGACTGAGATTCGAGTATCAATCTATTCGGTGGATGTTGTTGTTTGGAATTCAGTTCTAATGGTTGTGCTTAGGAGGTCACCGGTGGTCCAAACTCAGTATGGTGTCACATGGAGGAAGAGAAGGGATGCTATGATTCTTTAGATGGGATTCTAGGATTTCGGTTTCATTTGTGTGTCGCAGAACACGTTGTTAATTGAGTTTTGTCTAGGCTTCTAACTACGGTTTTGTGGAAAGGACATCATACACTCCCCTGATGAGCCTTCGCATCTATCGGAAGCTACCTCTGCCATACCAAGTCGACCCCTGGCTTTAGGATGAGATAGTCGGTACGAGGATGCTGAATCGACCACTACAACGAGTCAAAAATGGGGCGCGTTTCCCTACTCTATCGCATCCTTCTACTCACAGTTATCGGAGATGAGGTCAACCCCTAGGTTCCCCCTTAATTCACCTAAATCTTTGATACTGTTAGTGAAAGCCCTAGAGCCAATCATATGATGATTGTTGTATGGACTTTATTGTATCATATTCCTATTTATTAAGGCATGGTTATTATATTTACTTGTATTGGTGCCAAATAACTAAATATAATAATGTCCTTGAGTAGTAGGTTCTTATCTATATCAATCGATTGGTTGAATCGATAATGAGATGATATAGAGAACACTACTCTTAATCATTCCTAGTCGAGTATTAACATTCAGGGACAATGTTAATGCGTAGAGACTAGCATGTAGGTCAACAAGATGACTTGATTTCACAAGTCATGGATATGAGATATCAAGTTGACACATGGGTATGCATTGGAGAATGTATACTGAATGACCCGCCATGAGAAAGTATCATGGATCGTTATATGAGTGTCATATACTTTCTCATGTGGCTATTAGTATGACTATTAGTCCTTAGACCTGAAGTCACCATGGTTCCCTACATAATGAATTGCATACTTTGGCTTCGTCAAACGTCACCCGTAAATGGGTGGACTATAAAGGCGATTACTGGGTATGTAACGAATTATGCGGAGGGATGTGAGTGATGTAGATGGGATCTATCCCTCCTATATGACGGGGGTGACATCGATATTCTTGATAGAGTGAGACCACGAAGTGCATGGCCATGCCCAAATGAGTCAATATGAGATATTGAGCTCATTTGATTAGAGTGAGTCTACTTGGAGTTCAAGATTTAGATTGTACCGAGGATGACACGGTCTATGCCTCGATTGGTCAATATAGATGTCAAGGATAGAGGGACATTGTCACATATTGTGAGAGTCACAATTAGTAGTCACAAAGGTGATGTTGGAGCTCAACATTCTTGTAACTTGGGTAGCAATGATGTGTTGCTAGATACCGCTCATTGCTTATGTTCCTAAATCAGTTTAGGGACATTGCCAACGTTACAAGAACCTATAGGGTCACACACATAAGAGCAATTAGATGGAGATTAGGTTCATATGATGAACCATGAGGATTAGGTTCATGGGATGAACCAAATTGGATTAAGAGTAATCCAAATTAGACTAATTGAGTTAGACTCAAGTTGATTCAAGTGTTGAATGAGTCTAATTGAGATTTGATTCATCAAATCAATTTAAATTAATGAATAAAGATTCATTAAATTAAATTGACTTGAGTCAAGTGGTTAGATTTGATCAACCATGGGAGATTAGAGGTCAAGTTTGACTTGACTTGAGAGGGAAGATGAAAGGTCAAGTTTGACTTGACCAAATGCCATGTCATGGTGATGACTTGGCATGGGCGGCCAATGATGATGCTCCACATCATCATTGACTTTGTCAATTGATGCCACATCATGAGGGAGATCAAGGGTCATGGGAGTTACATGCATGCATGTAACCCCCCTCCATGAAGTGGCCGGCCACTCCATTAGATGGGGTATTGATTTTTGGTGGCTAATTGACTTCATCTTCAACCTTGGAACTTTTCCTCTCAAGCTCTCTCCCTCTCCTTCCTCATCTTGCCGAGACACCCTAGGAGTGCTAGCACACTCAAGTGTGTTTTTCTTCCACCTATTGCTTGTGTGGATACCATAGAGGAGTGTGCACTTGACACTCTCGAGTTCCGGCGGACTTTTGGACGAGCGAGATTTGCGAAGGGCATCGCATCGAGGGTAACGCTCTTATCTCTTAGATCTAAGGTAGATCTAGGGTTTTTATACAAGCACATACATGTTTTGTTTTAATACTTCGCGACGGATCCGTGGTCGGGGGGCTTCCGAGGTTTCGAAAAAGCGGTTTTTGCGGCTCGGAAAAACCCAACAAAGGGTATCGAGAGCCACGTCACGGCATGTATGTGTTTCGTTTTTGTAGTTTTTATATTAGATATAAAAAATTACAGATTTATATGTTTCTGTAAATTTTCTTATTTTACAGATTTTTTGGGTATTTTTCTCGTAGAGTCGAAGCAACGAGTGTTGGGACACTCGTAGGCTTCAACCGTCGAGAAAAACTCTCCGAATCGGTGAGTTCTCGCTTTAGGTTTTTGGGACAGCGACTTAAGTCGCTGTAAGATCATTGTAGGGACACTCGCGAAGTTTATTTTGCGAGTAGGCGCTGCCCTATCCCGAAGGGGCCATGTCCTTGATCGCGCCCGGAAACCGCTTAGCGGGACCGTTACGGAGAGTTGACTCATAAATTCGAAATAAATTAAGAAAAATTATAGAAATTTCTGTAAAAAAATACATAATTTAGAATTATGTATAATTCTGTGATTGTCATGGCCCAATAACCCAATTGGATTGGATTAAGTGTGTTGTAATTCATAATACGGCCTGCGTGCCGTTTTGTGGTTGTGCGTGTTGTAAAGTGTTTGCGACCTGCGCGTCGCACCTATTCTTTTAATATTCTAGTTATAAATAGTTTTAGACTCGAATGTAACTCGAGTTTCGCATTTGTAATGTACAAAAATGGAGCGGTGGAAAGTCCACTTGAAGACGAGCTTACGAGAAGGGTGACGACGACACATGGCGGTCAAAGGAAGCGCTTGGAGAAGCCGCTAGCCTTAGGTTGACCGTCCGATCTTCTCATTGGCTTGAGAAGATCGTAGTAGGGCCATGACTATATCACATTTAATGATATATATATATATGTTGATATATATATATGTATATTTAATTGATTTTGCTTGTATGTATGTGATGCATGCTAGTGGTTAATTTTCTTGTATGTATATGATGCATGCTAGGTTAATTTTCTTGTATGTATATGATGCATGCTAGAATAATTAATGTATGTATATGATGCATGCTAATATAGGATAATAAAGGCCTAAATGCGTATAAGATACACATTACGATTAGATTAGATCATAATCGAATCAACTCGAAAATGCCTACCGAGCCTTAATACCCATCACTACCTCGATCATTTGTTGTTGTTGAATCTGCCAAAGCAGAGCAACGCATATTATCTTGGTAGGGTGCGGAGGGACAATCTTGGTCCCGCCTATCACGACTCGGGTTAGAGTAAGCTCAATTAGATTGAGCAAAACTAGTTAACTCAATTGGATCGAGTAGAACTATAGGCATATTCCAATCGTTGGAAAGATAGGTTAAGATCGCATTTACACTAAATCTTGGGCGATTTAGCCAAAGCTAACTCAAGGTCTTTTGTAAATGTGGGTCTTAATCCTATAAACAAGAGTTGCATAGAGATGTAATCGGTAATGTGTTACCCACCGATCGTACTAAGTCTTGGGCGATTTAGCCAAAGCTAACTCAAGGCTTAGTATGATGTGGATCTTGTCCCGCAAGAATTATAGCTAGTTTGTATGAATCTAGTAAAAGTGGTTTGACCACATCCATAACTCGATTCTACAAAATTCCTATAATTTAGTGGGAGCATCATTTGATTAAAGGCCTAATTAAATGATAAAAGGAATATGATATTAATCCTCTGCATTGTATGTTGTAGATTACTATGTCAACAAACACGAACACTCTCTCTGCGATCTCGTCTTGAGAAGGACAAGCTCAATGGAGCAAATTTCTGGTAGTGCAGAACACGAGAATTGTTCTCACCCAAGAAAGGAAGTTATGCGTCTGGGCAGGCCCATTCCGGAGGCACCTCCCGCCAATGCCTCACGGTGACAAAGATGCTTACAAGAAGCATCAAGATGATGCATTAGATGTGTGCTCGCGACCATGAACTCTGAGCTTCAGAAGCAACACGAGTTCATGAATGCTTATGATATGGTTGGACATCTTCGTCAACTATATCAAGGACAAGCTAGGCATGAGAGATATGAAGTCTCTAAGGCATTATTTGGGTCCAAAATGCAAGACGGGACTCCCGTAGGTACATATGTACTCAAAATGATTGGGTACGTAGAAAACCTACAAAGGCTGGGATTCCCACTTGGCCAAGAGTTGGCCACTGACCTAATCTTGCAATCTTTGCCAAGAGCCTTCGATCAATTTGTCATGAATTATAACATGAATGAAATTGATAAGCCATTGCCTGAAATGCTCAGCATGTTGAGAACTGCAGAGCTTAACCTTAAGAAGGGTAAATCTGACACCATTTTGATGGTGCAGAAAAAGAAAGGCAAGGGCAAGCCTAAAGGTAAGGGAAAGTCCCAAGCCAAGGGCAAAGGCAAAGAACTTAAACCCAAAGGAGGGGTAGCCAAGGAAGGGGCTTGCTTCCACTGCAAGGAAGCAGGACAACTGGAAGCGTAGCAATCGCAAGGCATACACGGAAGATCTTAAGAAGAAGAGAAGTGAGACTTCTACTTGGTATAAATGTTATAGAAGTCAATCTATCTATTTCTTCATCATGGGTATTAGATACGGATGTGCATCTCACATTTGTACCAATGTGCAAATTTGAGAAATAGCAAGGCATTGACAAAGGCGAGGTGGACCTCTGAGTTGGCAATGGAGCAAGGGTTGCTTCCATTCTTTGTAGGAACTTATGATCTATCTCTGCCCTCTGGGCTTGTACTAGAATTAGAAGAATGTTGTTATGTGCCTGCTTTAACTAAGAACATCATTTCAGTTTCTTGTTTGGACAAGAAAGGGTTTTCATTTATAATAAAGAACAAATGTTGTTCAGTTTATTTAAATGATATGTTCTATTGTAGTGCACCTCTAATGAACGGACTCTACTTTCTAGACTTAGAGAGCCCTATCTATAACATAAGTACAAAGAGGTTCAAATCAAATGAGTTGAACCAAACCTATCTCTGGCATTGTCGCTTAGGTCACATAAATGAGAGTCGCTTATCTCAGCTCCATAAGGATGGGCTGCTAGACTCATTTGATTTTGAATCATATGAGACAAGCGAGTCTTGCCTTTTAGGCAAGATGACCAAGACTCCCTTTAGTGGACATAGCGAAAGAGCAACAGATTTGTTAGGACTTATACATAGTGATGTATGTGGTCCTTTCAATGTTGCTGCTAGAGGTGGTTACAGGTACTTCATTACATTTACTGATGACTTCAATAGATATGGTTATGTGTATCTTTTGACACATAAATCTGAATCCTTTGAAAAGTTCAAAGAATTCAAGAATGAAGTACAAAACCAGCTTTGCAAGAGTATTAAGATACTTCGATCAGATCGAGGTGGTGAATACCTTAGCCATGAGTTTCGTGACTATCTAGCTGAGTGTGGGATTCTATCCCAGCTCACTCCTCCTGGAACACCACAGTGGAATGGTGTATCCGAAAGGAGGAATCGTACCCTATTGGATATGGTACGATCTATGATGAGTCACACAGATCTTCCTATATCCTTTTGGGGATATGCTCTGGACACAGCAGCCTTTACCCTTAACCGTGTACCATCCAAGGCTGTGGTAAAGACACCATATACGATATGGACAGGGAAAAATCCCAAGATGTCTTTTATGAGGATTTGGGGTTGTGAGGCTTACGTTCGACGTCAAGTCTCAGACAAACTGGGACCCAAATCCGATAGGTGCTATTTTGTTGGATATCCCAAGGATACAAAGGGATATTACTTCTACATTCTACGACAAAGTGTTTGTGGCAAAAGACGGGTTTTTCTAGAAAGGGATTTTGTTTCTAGAAAAACTAGTGGGAGTACCTTCGATCTTGAAGAAATTCAAGATAAGGACCATAGCACTGAGGCCTTGATGGAGGTTGAACAGGAACCACAAAGTGTTGTGGGTGAAGAGGTTGTTGCACAAAGAGTTGTGGAACAACCACTGCTCAAGTAGACCTACCTCTTCGCAGTCACGATGGGTACGTCGTCGGCTGAGAGATACTCATTTCTCTTGTCTGACCATGATGACGTTATGCTCATTGAGAATGAGCCTACCTCCTATTAGGAAGCTGTGATGAGCCCAGATTCTGAGAAATGGCTAGACGCCATGAGATCCGAGATGGAATCCATGTACACTAACCAAGTATGGACTTTGGTTGATCCACCTGAAGGGGTCAAACCCATTGGGTGTAAGTGGGTCTTTAGGAGAAAGATCGACATGGATGGACTTACGATACCTATAAGGGCCGATTGGTGGCTAAAGGTTTCAAGCAAATTCATGGTATTGACTATGATGAAACCTTTTCTCGGGCGATGTTTAAGTCCATTCGGATCTTGCTTGCTATTGCGACATACCACGATTATGAGATCTGGCAGATGGATGTCAAAACGCGCTTCGAATGGAAACTTACTCGAGGATGTGTACATGACACAACCCGAGGGTTTTGTAGATCCACAGATATGGAAGGTATGCAAGCCGCAAAGGTCCATTTATGGGCTAAAGCAAGCTTCTTGGAATCTTCGATTCGATGATGCGATCAAACAGTTTGGTTTCATCAAGAATGAAGATGAACCCTGTGTCTATAAGAGGGTTAATGGGAAAACAATTGTCTTCCTTATATTTGTATGTGGATGACATACTACTCATTGGGAATGACATCCCTTCGCTACTTTCTGTGAAGACTTGGCTGGGGACGTGCTTCTCAATGAAGGACTTAGGTGAAGCAGCCTGTATTCTAGGCATCAAGATCTATAGAGATAGATCTAAGAGATTGCTTGGCCTAAGTCAGAGTACATACATTGACACAGTATTACTTCGGTTTGCCATGCAGAATTCCAAGAAAGGACTTCTGCCGATGTCACATGGTGTGAGTCTTTCGAAGACTCAAAGTCCCTCTTCTAGAGAGGAGAGAGACCGCATGGATAAGATCCCTTACGCATCTGCTATAGGATCTATCATGTACGCCATGTTGTGTACTCGTCCTGATGTCTCGTATGCTTTGAGCATGACGAGTAGATACCAGTCAGATCCAGGTGAGCGTCACTGGATAGCAGTCAAGAATATTCTTAAGTACTTGAGAAGGACTAAAGAATATTTCTTGATATTTGGAGGCGATGAGGAGCTAGTCAGAAGGGTTACAATGATGCGGCTTCCAAACCCGGCGAGATGATTACAGATCGCAGTCAGGGTTCGTGTTTTGCTTGAATGGTGGTGCTGTGAGCTGGAAGAGTTCGAAGCAGGACACAGTTGCTGATTCTACAACAGAGGCCGAGTATATCGCTGCATCTGAGGCAGCAAAGGAGGCAGTTTGGATCCGCAAGTTCATTACTGAGCTTGGGGTGGTTCCTAGCATTGCAGATCCTATAGAGCTCTATTGTGACAACAATGGAGCGATTGCACAGGCTAAGGAACCTCGCTCACACCAGCGGACCAAACACATACTACGGCGCTTCCATCTCATTCGAGATATCATCGATAGAGGAGATGTGAAGATTTGCAGAGTACCCACAGAGGCTAACATCGCAGATCCCTTGACCAAGGCTTTGGCACAGAAAAAGCATGATGGTCACACTAGGTCATTGGGTATTAGATACTACGGTGATTGGCACTAGTGCTAGTGGGAGATTGTTAGTGAAAGCCCTAGAGCCAATCATATGATGATTGTTGTATGGACTTTATTGTATCATATTCCTATTTATTAAGGCATGGTTATTATATTTACTTGTATTGGTGCCAAATAACTAAATATAATAATGTCCTTGAGTAGTAGGTTCTTATCTATATCAATCGATTGGTTGAATCGATAATGAGATGATATAGAGAACACTACTCTTAATCATTCCTAGTCGAGTATTAACATTAAGGGACAATGTTAATGCGTAGAGACTAGCATGTAGGTCAACAAGATGACTTGATCTCACAAGTCATGGATATGAGATATCAAGTTGACACATGGGTATGCATTGGAGAATGTATACTGAATGACCCGCCATGAGAAAGTATCATGGATCGTTATATGAGTGTCATATACTTTCTCATGTGGCTATTAGTATGACTATTAGTCCTTAGACCTGAAGTCACCATGGTTCCCTACATAATGAATTGCATACTTTGGCTTCGTCAAACGTCACCCGTAAATGGGTGGACTATAAAGGCGATTACTGGGTATGTAACGAATTATGCGGAGGGATGTGAGTGATGTAGATGGGATCTATCCCTCCTATATGACGGGGGTGACATCGATATTCTTGATAGAGTGAGACCACGAAGTGCATGGCCATGCCCAAATGAGTCAATATGAGATATTGAGCTCATTTGATTAGAGTGAGTCTATTTGGAGTTCAAGATTTAGATTGTACCGAGGATGACACGGTCTATGCCTCGATTGGTCAATCTAGATGTCAAGGATAGAGGGACATTGTCACATATTGTGAGAGTCACAATTAGTAGTCACAAAGGTGATGTTGGAGCTCAACATTCTTGTAACTTGGGTAGCAATGATGTGTTGCTAGATACCGCTCATTGCTTATGTTCCTAAATCGGTTTAGGGACATTGCCAGCGTTACAAGAACCTATAAGTCACACACATAAGAGCAATTAGATGGAGATTAGGTTCATATGATGAACCATGAGGATTAGGTTCATGGGATGAACCAAATTGGATTAAGAGTAATCCAAATTAGACTAATTGAGTTAGACTCAAGTTGATTCAAGTGTTGAATGAGTCTAATTGAGATTTGATTCATCAAATCAATTTAAATTAATGAATAAAGATTCATTAAATTAAATTGACTTGAGTCAAGTGGTTAGATTTGATCAACCATGGGAGATTAGAGGTCAAGTTTGACTTGACTTGAGAGGAAAGATGAAAGGTCAAGTTTGACTTGACCAAATGACATGTCATGGTGATGACTTGGCATGGGCGGCCAATGATGATGCTCCACATCATCATTGACTTTGTCAATTGATGCCACATCATGAGGGAGATCAAGGGTCATGGGAGTTACATGCATGCATGTAACCCCCCTCCATGAAGTGGCCGGCCACTCCATTAGATGGGGTATTGATTTTTGGTGGCTAATTGACTTCATCTTCAACCTTGGAACTTTTCCTCTCAAGCTCTCTCCCTCTCCTTCCTCATCTTGCCGAGACACCCTAGGAGTGCTAGCACACTCAAGTGTGTTTTTCTTCCACCTATTGCTTGTGTGGATACCATAGAGGAGTGTGCACTTGACACTCTCGAGTTCCGGCGGACTTTTGGACGAGCGGGATTTGCGAAGGGCATCGCATCGAGGGTAACGCTCTTATCTCTTAGATCTAAGGTAGATCTAGGGTTTTTATACAAGCACATACATGTTTTGTTTTAATACTTCTTCGCACGGATCCGTGGCCGGGGGCTTCCGAGGTTTCCGCAACGCAAAAAGCGGTTTTTGCGGCTCGGAAAAACCCAACAGATACGAGGGTTGTCACCCCTCGTATCAGCTAAGCACAGTGACTAGAAAACCAAAATAATAGCTATTGATCTAAACCAAATGTCAATTGCAAATATAAATTCAAGAACGAAAAGATATTTGAATTAACATATTCTAACTCAACACAAACTACTCCCTAGTCCCAGAATAAGAGAATCTACTCCATGAATATGAGAAAAGAAACACAAGGCATTGTCAAATTTGTATATACAAGATAAAGCATGGAAAGAATATAGATTACAATGCGATAGTGCTCTTCTCCTTGCCGTCGAGGTGAAGAATTTGGATCTCCGACGGCTTCCTTCCTCCTCGTTGCGAGTTTCCAGTGTTTTTTAGGGCACCAGTGTGCTGTCTCGGCCATCGGGCCTCCCCCTAGGGTTTGGGCATAGCCTCCTTTATATAGACATCAGCTAGATCTCCCCGAAACTTGGAAAATAATTGAATTGCATCAAAATCACACAGCACCACACGACCATGTAGATCCACACGGCCAGGCCGTGTGTGTGGCGTTGTGGCACAGGTCGTGTGTTTTCACAGGGCTAGGGTGTGTGTCATTCTATTCTAGCTGTCAAATGTCTTCTTTTCGCTCCAAAAGTGTGTCATTTCCCCCGTATAATGTTGTCCTGCACACAAAAGTACAACGAGCAGATCTCCGAACTAGAAAATAGGAAATGCATGCAAAATAAAGTAAAATATGCATGAAACAAACATAAAATGAAATGAGATGTGAGCGAAAACTACTTCTAAAATCTTATATGTTTTGCTCACATCAATTTCCCCAGACTTAGATCTTTGCTTGTCCTCAAGCAAAATAGTGTCATGAAATTTTAAAAAGGTATTGTTCCATACTTAGCATGTTAACTAAATTTATCAAGTGGTATTTGCAATCAAAGCAAAGTAGATATGTTCTAGAAATTCACTAAGTTAGCTCCTCGTGCTTGTGCTAAGCGAATCTTCTTAGGGGATACCCATTCCATGGTAAGTTAAGTCATCATCCTATAGCTTTCCTAAGGTCTCCGGCTCTTAGGCACTTACCTACCCAAAGCGAGGGGCATTCCCTAGATCTAGCACAAAGTCTCAAAGGCGTGCTCGGTATTGAGATAAATTGGTAGGTGTTTCCCTAGTAACCTAACTCGGTCTCAAAGGGGCCCCTAACCATTTTCACCCACGACAACTATTTATTTATCCCTCATAATATTTTTTTTAATTTTTTTTTACTCTCTTTTTCTTTCTTTCTTTTTCTTTTCTTATTCCATTTTTTTTTCTTTCTTTTCTCTCTCTCTTAGGATTTTGATTTTTCCGAATGGGCTTCTATAATCCGAGCATCTCTAGTAATTAAAATGCTAAACCTAGAGTCACCTGTGGATTCCAAAGTACTAGAGATGAATCATAACTAGGTACGTACTAGATTTCCCTTTCAGAATGTTCGTCATGTGTAGGTGTAAAAATAAAAGCTAACTAGTGTTAGTCTAGAACATTCATTAGATCAAATAAAATAAAATACCATGAGGTAAATGAAGCTAAGCTACCAATGGAAACAACTCATGAAGAAAACCTTAAAAATACTACTGAGGCAGCTTATAGTTAGCAAAAACTTTGTGCTGAAAGAAACTAAACAACCTATGCATGAACAAATGATTGCTAACTAAAATGCAAATATCAGGAAAGAAACTACTGCTAGAAATAAAATAAATCAAAACTTAGGGTCCCCCCAGACTTAAGCGAAGCATACCTCTAATATGATGGACGAGGTGAAATGCCTTGTATTCTCAGCATCTTGGGATCCGGGGAGAATCTGGTGCTGAGCCGCTGATGCCACATGTACATGTGGTCGATCTGAGAGCTAGTGGATGCAGCAGCTACTCTGTGCTCCTCCTCCCTAGCCCACTATGCCTGCTGGGCACACATGTGCTGCCTGACCTCCCGATGGTAGGCAGCCTCCTCCTAGCGATGGGCAGTCTTCTCCTAGAAATATATATGGGCCTCGTTGTAGAACTCCTCAGCCCATTGGAAGTGCTCCTGTAAGCCATGAAACTCCGCCTGCGTGTAAGCGCTCAACTTCTCCCATCGCTGCCTCTGTGTCTGCTGCTTGGTGTATATTTCCTTGAGGCATGATCAGAACTCAGAGAAATCATAGGTGGATGTACCTGCATCCTGCTCAAAAGTAGAAGATGGTGGTGGTGTAGGTGCAGGCTCATGTTGATGTGAACAAGGTGGGCTCCTATACATGTGTGGACTGGAGTGAGAGTGATGAATAGGGGCGAAATGCATGGTGCGGTGGCCTTTATCCCTTGGCAAACATAGTCATGTGAAAACACACGGTAGGCACGACCATACCGTATGCCCCCAATTTCTTTCTCATGGTGCACAACAGTCTCAATTCTCCTTACACGCTAAATTGTGTAGGTTCAAAATGATTTTTATTTCTACCTAGCAAGTCCTTTCTAGTCCTAATTTATTTGCAAAATGCTAAATGTTATAAATTAAAGTTCAAATTACACAAATGAATGCAATAAAATAAAAAGAGAACATAAAAACTAAACTTGGGTTGCCTCCCAAGTAGCGCTTTGTTTAAGGTCTTTTAGCTCAACCTTATTCCTACATTTCATTTGATGTGTTTGAATCTGACTCGTGGGGGAGAAAGATATTTTCTCACCTTATGCCTCCTCCCTTGTGGTCCCTTATCACCATATCTCTTAAATCTTGCTCATGGAGGGCCAAGATATTTATTAGCTGCCTTCCTTGGTTCGAGAGTGAACATGCTTATCTTTAAAGAATCATCAGGGGTTTGATCTTAATATTCTATTTCATCCATATGCTGCGAATAATGTAACTCACCACAAACATCCTCACCAAAAGATTGATTAGTAGATTCTATTAGGTTGAATAAAATGTTATCATCACAAATCACTAGATGGGCTTCGTTTTTGGTAACTAAAGTTTTGGTGAGGGTTAAGGCAAGCTCTTTTAGATCCTTGAGGTTAGGAGGTGTTTTTATTGAAGCAATGCACTCCTCGATTAAAGTATCAATTATATAATCCTCAAGTTCTCCTTCTAGTGGTAATTGAATGGATTGTCCTTTTTCACTTCCTGGTAATCGACTTGGTGTTCTAGCAAACTGACTGGCGACATGTGCTATCTGAATCTCCAGCTTCTTTTGTCGGCTAGCAATGTCATTCATAGATGACCTTAATTCTTCAATCATCGTTTCTATCTGCGAATGTCACCGCTGAAATTGATCGTTCGCCTCTTGTTGCGTCTGAATAAAGCTTTCAATCATCTGCTCTAGTCAAGATTTATAAGGACAATATTGAGGGTTTAAGTAGCCAGGGTAATAACTATATGAATAGGAATCATCTTGTGGCCACTGGTTGTAATCATAGGTGATATCTTCTTGTTCAAATTGTGAAGGTTCAAATATATCTGGACAATCATTAATGTTATGTCATGTTTCACCACAATGCTCACAATAAATGTTACCAAAATTCACAGCATTAAATTGACCATAATCATGAGTAAAAGCATGCATTGTTATATGCAGGAAATTATATATAAGGGAAGAGCAACAGAATGAACAAAACTGGAAAAAATAAAATAAAATAAAACAAGGAAAGTAAATCTAGCCTAGGTCCGATCCAACTATCAACCTCTCGATTCGATATCAAATCAATCAGTCCCCAACAATGGCGCAAAAAACTTGATGCATAGGAATGCGACCTCAAATCTCACGACAGAGACCGTCGAGAACCTGAAGTGCATGTTCGCGCACAAGTGCACGGGTGTTGTCAAGTACTAATAAAGATTATCGATCCCACAGGGACTGAGATTCGAGTACCGATCTATTCGGTGGACGTTGTTGTTTAAAATTCAGTTCTAATAGTTGTGCTTAGGAGGTTGTCAGTGGTCCGAACTCAGTACAGTGTCACACGAAGGAAGAAAAGGGTTGCTATGAGTCTTTAGATGGGATTCTAGGATTTTGGTTTCATTTGTGTGTTACAGAACACGTTGTCAATTGAGTTTTGTCTAGGTTTCTAACTACGATTTCATGGAAAGGACATCATACACTCCCCCGATGAGTCTTCACATCTATCGGAAGCTAGCTCTGCTATACCAGGTCAACCCCTAGTTTTAGGATGGGATGGTCAGTACTAGGATGTCGAATCGATCCCTGCGACGAGTTGGAAACGGGGCGCATTTCCTACTCTATCGCATCCTTCAACCCACGATTACTGGCGATGAGGCCAACCCCTAGGTTCCTCCTTAATTCGCCTAAATCTTTGATACGAGGGTTGTCAACCCTCATATTGGCTAAGCACAATGACTAGAAAACCAAAATAATAGCTATAGATCTAAACCAAACACCAATTGCAAATATAAATTCAAGAACAAAAAGATATTTGAACCAACATATTCTAACTCAACACAAACAACTCCCTTGTCCTAGAATCAGATAATCTACTCCATGAATATGAGAAAAGAAACACAAGCCATTGTCAAATTCGTATATACAAGATAAAGCATGGAAAGAATATAGATTACAATGCGATGGTGCTCTTCTCCTTGGCGTTGAGGTGCAGAATTTGAATCTCTGATGGCTTCCTTCCTCCTCGTTGCGAGTTTCCAGTGCTTTTTAGGGCACCGGTGTGCCATCCTGGCCGTCGGGCCTGTAACGCCCATAAAAATTTCTAGCCATTTTACGAGAATTTTTGGCTTTACGATAATGGGCTTTATGTGGGTTTTTCCGAAAATAAAAGAAAATAGCCAAAAAAAAGAGATGCAAGGCCTATGAATTGAACCCCAAACCTCTAGAGATAGCCAAGCCCTATAGATGCACCCACTAACCAGAAGCCCAATAGGATTATATCATTAGGGGAAGAGGGGAAATTGTAGATAAGTGTGATGAGGGTAAATGAAGAGGCATGGAAAAGAGGAGAAACATCTCTTCCTCCCTTTATAAAGAAGAGTGAAAGTCCCATTTGGCCACTTCTTCTTCTTCCCTCTTCTCTTCTTCTTCCTCACCGAGCTCCCTCTTCATCCTTTGGCCGAAACCCCCATTCAAGCAAGGAGAAAGCTAGGTGGCTTCCATTAGGTCATCTCCCAAGCAAAGCGAAGGAAGTAAGATTCCCTCACCTGCAGTATATTAGCTTTGTAGAGCTTTGTAGGTCATGTACATGAAAGAAAGATGGAGTTCATAGCCCTATATGTTTCGGCCAACCAAGGTCTTGAGGGCTAGGGTTGCATGAAAAGGCTTCTAAGGGAAGTAGGAGATGTTATATGCTTCATGTAGAAGTTTTAGGTGACAAAAAAAAATAATACAATGTTTGATACCTTATATGTTTCGGCCAACCAAGGAATTTAGGGTTAGGGTTTGCATGAAAATGAATCTAAGGATATGATCATAGATTGTAGGCTTCAAGTAGGAATTTTTAGGTGCCAAAAACCCAAGTTCATGGCCATATATGTTTCGGCCAACCAAGGAAATTAGGGTTAGGGTTTGCATGAAAATGAATCTAAGGATATGATCATAGATTGTAGGCTTCAAGTAGGAATTTTTAGGTGCCAAAACCCAAGTTCATAGCCCTATATGTTTCGGCCAACCAAGGTATTTAGGGCTAGGGTTGCATGAGAATGCTTCTAATAAGACTATGATAAGTAGTATGCTTCATGAAGGAAATTCTAGGTAACAAAAACCCAAGCTTGAACCCTTACATGTTTCGGCCAACCAAGGTATTTAGGGCTAGGGTTGCATGAAAAGGCTTCTAAGGGAAGTAGGAGATGTTATATGCTTCATGTAGAAATTTTAGGTAACAAAAACCCAAGCTTGAGCCCTTACATGTTCGGCCAACCAAGGTATTGAGGGCTAGGGTTGCATGAAAAGGCTTCTAAGGGAAGTAGGAGATGTTATATGCTTCATGTAGAAGTTTTAGGTGACAAAAAAAAATAATACAATGTTTGTTACCTTACATGTTTCGGCCAACATTGGTTTTAGGGTTAGGGTTTCATGAAACCACCCCCCCCCCCCTTATGAAGTTATGTTATGTGTATGAGTTTAATATGTTAGGAAATATGCCTATGTGATGAACATGTTTTATGAGTTAATATGCCATGAATATGCCTAGGAAATATGCCTATGTGATGAACATGTTTTATGATTTAATATGCCATGAATATGCCTATGAAATATGCTTAGGTGATGAACATGTATATGATGTAATATGCCATGAAATATGCCTATGTGATGAACATGTTTTATGATTTAATATGCCATGAATATGGCTACGAAATATGCTTAGGTGATGAACATGTTTATGATGTAATATGCCATGAAATATGCCTATGTGATGAACATGTTTTATGATTTAATATGCCATGAATATGCCTAGGAAATATGCTCATGTGATGAACATGTTTATGATGTAATATGCCATGAAATATTTCAATGTGATGAAAATGTTTTATGATTTAACATACCATGAATATGTCTATGAATTATGCTTATGTGATAAACATGTTTATGCTTTAGGACCCCTTTAGGGTACTCTTATGTTATGAATGCATGTATGCTATGAAATGTCTAAGATGGAGATGCTTCCCTTTCAAGTAGGGATTAAGAGCTCTCCTTATGATAAGATAAGATGGAGATGCTTCCCTTTCAAGTAGGGATTAAGAGCTCTCCTTATGATAAGACAAGAAAGAAAGGAATTAAGTATTTTACTTTGTAAGAGGTTAAGTACCCGACCCGTCAGGTGGTCGTTAATCAAATCCAAAGGAACATAAGAAGACGTAAGAGGTCTTGCCCTGGTAAGATGTAAGAGGTCTTGCTCTAGTAGGTCTGGTGGCTCGCTACTGACCCTATTAGGAATCGCATTATGTGGTACTTAACCTGGGGCCCCCCATGCAAGTTATGATTATGTTGAAGTATCTATATGTATATGTTTTGAAAAGAAAGGACTTTTATGAAATTGTGCATGCTTAAGTTAAAGTTTATGAATGCTTATGAACTTGTCCTTTATGCATGTTTAAGATTTATGATGTTACGGATACTTATGTTATGAATGCTTATGGTTAAGTTAAAAAAAATGTTTATGATTATGCCCTTTATGCATGTTAGATTTTATGAAGTTATGATGCTTATAGTTAAGTTTAAGAATATTTGTGACTATGTACTTTATGCATGTTTCAGATTTATGATGTTACGGATACTTATGTTATGAATGCTTATGGTTAAGTTTAAAAATGCTTATGATTATGTCCTTTATGCATGTTAGATTTTATGAAGTTATGATGCTTATAGTTGAGTTAAGAATATTTGTGATTTTGTACTTTATGCATGTCTAAGATTTATAATGTTATGGATTTCTTATGTCATGAATGCTTATGTTAAATGATGCCCTGCTTAGATTTAATTATTCTTAGCATGCTGATGTAAACTCTATGCCATGCTTAGGTTTTATTACGTGGGTATGTTGTTGATTAGTGTTGCTATGAAACACTTAGGCTATTTATGCTAGTATGCTCATGTTTCTAATTGCTTGATGAAGTTTGTGGCTTTTGTGAGTAGGCAAGAATCTTACTAAGCTATATGCTTATAGTTTATGTTGTCCATATACTGCAGATAAAGGAAACCTGAACTAGAGAAAGTAGCAGGAAGGGCCAAGTGTGTGTGATAGTGGCATGGTGGAGAATGACCCTGTTACTATCTGCTTATATTACATGCACAATGAACCACTTAAGACTTTGCTTCCGCTTATAAGACTTATGAATCATTAGTATCATGTTGGATGATGCTTATTTATGTTATTGTTCAATTACTTAAGAACTCATGAATGACTCTTTATGTTATGCATGTTAGAAATGAGACAAGATATGTTAACATGCTGATTATGAATATGATATGTGACGCATGTGCAAAAGAAGGTTTAAGTTATGATAACATGTTAAAAAACAAGAAAGTAGCGCCATACGAGAGCAGATAAGGGCGGCGTTACAAAGTTGGTATCAGAGCGGGTTCACCTTTTCACTATCACACATCAAGCCTCCATCCTGCTATTTTTCCAAGTAAGTAACTTTATGCATACCTAAATTTCTTTTATAATGAAGAATGTCTTCTATTTAGATAGAAATAATACCTCATCATGTTTTAGTAGAATGGAATCACACTTGTGACTTAGATAGAAATAATACCTCATCATGTTTTAGTAGAATGGAATCACACTTGTGATTTAGATAGAAATAACACCTCATCATGTTTTAGTAGAAGGGAATCACACTTGTGATTTAGATAGAAATAATACTTCGTCATGTCTAGTATAATGGAACCATACTTGTGACTTAGATAGTAATGATACCTTACTAAGCTTTATATGATGGAAACATGTCTCTAACCTAGAAATACCGCTAGAAAGGATACCTTACCTTGTTAGGATAAGAACTGTTTTTTTTGTTTTGGCTTAAATATGCATGAATTCATGTAGGATAATCTTATGCTAGCCTAGCATTTAGTTTAAGTAATGCATGAATATACAAATGATAGCTTTATGCTAGCCTTAGTTTAATTACGCACAAAAAAAAAACTCCGAAAATTACGAAGATTTGATTTTCGTAATTATTTGTGTAAGGTCTATGCTCATCTGAATTGAATTAAGTCGGTTTCGTACGGGTTAGTCGGTTTTGTACTGACTTCATTTATTTCAATTCCACATGGCACGGACGATGACTACCATGACCCGTCGTGATGTGTTACGAAACCGATTAAGGGAAGCTATTGAAGAGATAGTCTATAAACCAGATGGTGGGGTCATCGGACACATGAGAAGGCTCGATGGTCTTTTTAGGAGACTCGAGCAGCAGGAGTTTCCGTTACTGGACAATTATCGGATATGGGCCTTGGTACGCTCCCTGCCAAATGAGTTCATGGTAGTTGCACATCACGTATGGGGCCGCTATGAAGGGCGGATAACATATGCGGAGTTGTGCTGGGAACTACTGGAGCACAAGGTTCAAGAGAAGCCTGTGGTAGAGAATCCGGTGGTAGCTGGCCTCGAGAGGAAGGAAGAGGGTTCTGTAAACAGTCAACTTATTGGCCAGCCAGAGACTACCCTAGTGAGGCCAAGGAAGATAGGACTAAAAATAATTACAACCGCACTAGGGTTTGTCCTAGGGGGAGTCGTAATGAACTATCTTCTCAAGTAGTTTTTGTTGTTTAAATTAGAAATAAGGAATGTTATCTGTTAACATTTTTCCTTCTGGTATGAAAATATGAATAAGAGATGATAAGTCGTTTCTTTTGAAATTAATGATGAGTTCATTGCATGGAATGTGTATGGTATAGTTGATCAATGTCGGTTAGACTGGAACATATGAATAATGAGTGGAAACAAGGTGTGCCACTTTGATGTCCTTATCGATGCTATCTCAACCCCTGAAAAGGGAAATAATGAATTACGGGATAGAGATTATTTCTGGACAACTTTCCACCATGACTATAGCACCGACGTTGTTCGATGATATATTGGGAAAGCAAGATGGTGATTCAGGCATCCAGAAAATCAAACAGGAAGTCTTGGAAGGAAGGGATAATGGATTCCGCATCGCCGACGGCGAACTATTATACCTCCGGGATCGCCTATGTATTCCGAACGATCCGGAATTATGGAAGAAGATACTCGAGGAATCCCATGGAACACCTTATACCATGCATCCTGGATCTAATAAAATGTATCAGGACTTAAGAGATAAATTTTGGTGGTCCGGCATGAAAAGGGATGTGGCTCAGTACGTCAAGACTGTCGACTGGCGAAAGGTTAAGGCGAACACCAAAAACACAGGGATTACTGCGGATCTGATTCAGTGGAAATGGGAAGAAATTTCTATGGATTTCATCTCGGGAGTACCCAGAACAACAAATGGTTACGATGCTATATGGGTAATCATAGACCGGTTGACAAAGTCTGCCCATTTCCTGGCGATTAAGATGACCTATTCGGTTGAGCAGCTAGCTCAATTATATGTCAAGGAAATTATCAAATTACATGGAGTGCCTAAGGCTATTATTTCTGACCGTGATGGCTGTTTTACCTCCCATTTTTGGGAATGTGTTCAGAAGGCTCTTGGCACAAAGTTGAGATTCAGCACTGCGTTTCATCCTCAGACCGACGGTCAGACAGAAAGAGTGAACCAGGTGCTAGAAGATATGTTGCGGGCTTGTGCTCTAGACTTTAAGGGGAGCTGGTGTTGATATTTGTGCTTGGAGGAATTTGCTTACAACAACAGCTACCAGGCTACTATTGGAATGGCACCATATGAAGCTCTATACGGGAGAAGATGCAGGTCTCCTATCTGTTGGTACGAGGGTGGTGAAAGGAGGGAAATGGGTCCTTAGGCCGTTATTATTGACAATACCACCCGCGCAATACAGAATATCTGTCAGAGAATTGAAACTGCTCAGAGCCGGCAAAAGAGCTATACGGATATGCGGCGTAGACCGTTAGAATTCGAAGTCGGAGACCTGGTATTTCTCAAAGTGACCCCTATGAATGGAGTGATGAGATTCGGAAGGAAGGGTAAACTGAATCCACGCTATGTGGGACCGTATCCGATATTGCAGAGGGTTGGCAAGGTAGCGTACAAGCTGGAGCTGCCTCAAGAGATGTCGGCTATACACAACGTGTTCCATGTATCTGTGCTCAAGAAATGCATATCCAGTGCGGACCAAGTGATCGAGCCACAAACAGTACAAGTTCAAGAGGACCTGAGTATTGAAAGTCGGCCTATCCAGATACTAGACCGAGATGTCAAGAGGCTAAGGAACAAAGAAGTGCCCTTAGTAAAGGTCCTGTGGCAGAATCCGCGATACGAGGAAGCTACCTTGGAACGAGAGGAGGACATGAAGCAGAAGTACCCAGAATTGTTTTAAGTTTTGAGGACGAAACTTTTACAAGGTATGAGGGATTGTAACGCCCGTAAAAATTTCTAGCCATTTTATGAGAATTTTTGGCTTTACGATAATGGCCTTTATGTGGGTTTTTCCGAAAATAAAAGAAAATAACCAAAAAAAAGAGATGCAAGGCCTAGGAATTGAACCCCAAACCTCTAGAGATAGCCAAGCCCTATAGATGCACCCACTAACCAGAAGCCCAATAGGATTATATCAATAGGGGAAGAGGGGAAATTGTAGATAAGTGTGATGAGGGTAAATGAAGAGGCATGGAAAAGAGAAGAGAAACTTCTCTTCCTCCCTTTATAAAGAAGAGTGAAAGTCCCATTTGGCCACTTCTTCTTCTTCCCTCTTCTCTTCTTCTTCCTCGCTGAGCTCCCTCTTCATCCTTTGGCTGAAACCCCCATTCAAGCAAGGAGAAAGCTAGGTGGCTTCCATTAGGTCATCTCCCAAGCAAAGCGAAGGAAGTAAGATTCCCTCACCTGCAGTATATTAGCTTTGTAGAGCTTTGTAGGTCATGTACATGAAAGAAAGATGGAGTTCATAGCCCTATATGTTTTGGCCAACCAAGGTCTTGAGGGCTAGGGTTGCATGAAAAGGCTTCTAAGGGAAGTAGGAGATGTTATATGCTTCATGTAGAAGTTTTAGGTGACAAAAAAAAATAATACAATGTTTGATACCTTATATGTTTCGGCCAACCAAGGAATTTAGGGTTAGGGTTTGCATGAAAATGAATCTAAGGATATGATCATAGATTGTAGGCTTCAAGTAGGAATTTTTAGGTGCTAAAAACCCAAGTTCATGGCCATATATGTTTCGGCCAACCAAGGAAATTAGGGTTAGGGTTTGCATGAAAATGAATCTAAGGATATGATCATAGATTGTAGGCTTCAAGTAGGAATTTTTAGGTGCCAAAACCCAAGTTCATAGCCCTATATGTTTCGGCCAACTAAGGTATTTAGGGCTAGGGTTGCATGAAAATGCTTCTAATAAGACTATTATAAGTAGTATGCTTCATGAAGGAAATTCTAGGTAACAAAAACCCAAGCATGAGCCCTTACATGTTTCGGCCAACCAAGGTATTTAGGGCTAGGGTTGCATGAAAAGGCTTCTAAGGGAAGTAGGAGATGTTATATGCTTCATGTAGAAATTTTAGGTAACAAAAACCCAAGCTTGAGCCCTTACATGTTCGGCCAACCAAGGTATTGAGTGCTAGGGTTGCATGAAAAGGCTTCTAAGGGAAGTAGGAGATGTTATATGCTTCATGTAGAAGTTTTAGGTGACAAAAAAAAATAATACAATGTTTGTTACCTTACATGTTTCGGCCAACATTGGTTTTAGGGTTAGGGTTTCATGAAACCACCCCCCCCCCTTATGAAGTTATGTTATGTGTATGAGTTTAATATGTTAGGAAATATGCCTATGTGATGAACATGTTTTATGAGTTAATATGCCATGAATATACCTAGGAAATATGCCTATGTGATGAACATGTTTTATGATTTAATATGCCATGAATATGCCTATGAAATATGCTTAGGTGATGAACATGTTTGTGATGTAATATGTCATGAAATATGCCTATGTGATGAACATGTTTTATGATTTAATATGCCATGAATATGGCTATGAAATATGATTAGGTGATGAACATGTTTATGATGTAATATGCCATGAAATATGCCTATGTGATGAACATGTTTTATGATTTAATATGCCATGAATATGCCTAGGAAATATGCTCATGTGATGAACATGTTTATGATGTAATATGCCATGAAATATGCCTATGTGATGAACATATTTTATGATTTAACATGCCATGAATATGTCTATGAATTATGCTTATGTGATAAACATGTTTATGCTTTAGGACCCCTTTAGGGTACTCTTATGTTATGAATGCATGTATGCTATGAAATGTCTAAGATGGAGATGCTTCCCTTTCAAGTAGGGATTAAGAGCTCTCCTTATGATAAGATAAGATGGAGATGCTTCCCTTTCAAGTAGGGATTAAGAGCTCTCCTTATGATAAGATAAGAAAGAAAGGAATTAAGTATTTTACTTTGTAAGAGGTTAAGTACCCGACCCGTCAGGTGGTCGTTAATCAAATCCAAAGGGACATAAGAAGACGTAAGAGGTCTTGCCCTGGTAAGACGTAAGAGGTCTTGCTCTAGTAGGTCTGGTGGCTCGCTACCCCAGCCTATTAGGGAACGCGCATTATGTGGTACTTAACCTGGGGCCCCCCATGCAAGTTATGATTATGTTGAAGTATCTATATGTATATGTTTTGAAAAGAATGGACTTTTATGAAATTGTGCATGCTTAAGTTAAAGTTTATGAATGCTTATGAACTTGTCCTTTATGCATGTTTAAGATTTATGATGTTACGGATACTTATGTTATGAATGCTTATGGTTAAGTTAAAAAAAAATGTTTATGATTATGCCCTTTATGCATGTTAGATTTTATGAAGTTATGATGCTTATAGTTAAGTTTATGTCATGAATGCTTATGTTAAATTATGCCCTGCTTAGATTTAATTATGCTTAGCATGCTGATGTAAACTCTATGCCATGCTTAGGTTTTATTACGTGGGTATGTTGTTGATTAGTGTTGCTATGAAACACTTAGGCTATTTATGCTAGTATGCTCATGTTTCTAATTGCTTGATGAAGTTTGTGGCTTTTGTGAGTAGGCAAGAATCTTACTAAGCTATATGCTTATATTTTATGTTGTCCATATACTGCAGATAAAGGAAACCTGAACTAGAGAAAGTAGCAGGAAGGGTCAAGTGTGTGTGATAGTGGCATGTTGGAGAAAGACCCTGTTACTATCTGCTTATATTACATGCACAATGAACCACTTAAGACTTTGCTTCCACTTATAAGACTTATGAATCATTAGTATCATGTTGGATGATGCTTATTTATGTTACTGTTCAATTACTTAAGAACTCAGGAATGACTCTTTATGTTATGCATGTTAGAAATAAGACAAGATATGTTAACATGCTGATTATGAATATGATATGTGACACATGTGCAAAAGAAGGTTTAAGTTATGATAACATGTTTAAAAAAAAAACAGTAAAGTAGCGCCGCCCTGAGAGCAGATAAGGGCGGGCGTTACAGGGCCTCCCCCCTAGGGATTGGGCGTGGCCTCCTTTATATAGACATCAACTTGAATCTCCCTGAAACCTATAAAATAACTGAATCACATTGGAATCGTACAACACAACATGACCGTGTGGATCCACATGGCCATGCCGTGTGTGGTGTTGTGGCGCAGACCATGTGTTTTCACAGGGCCAAGGTGTGTGTCATTCTTTTCTAGCTGCCAAATATCTTCTTTTCGCTCCTAAAGTGCACCATTTTCCCCGTATAATGTTGTACTGCACACAAAAATACAACGAGCAGATCTCTGAACCAGAAAATAGGAAATGCATGTAAAATAAAGTATAATATGCATGAAACAAACATAAAATTAAATGATATGTGAGCGAAAACTTCTCCTAAAACCCTATATGTTTTGATCACATCATCATCATATAACCCAATTTGAGGAGGGCAAAAATGAGTCGGAGATGCTCCAGAACTCTATCTTCTGTGAATGGACAAGGCTCGTACTGTTCCTAAGTGTTAGTTGAATGACTTTCTCCTTGATCTTCACTCCTCGCTGGCAATATAGGGAAGTAATCCTTATCATGTCCTCCCTGCATTCCCTCTATCGGTAACACCTCCGTTTCTTGCTGACCGGTAGAGGGAGGTGCGAAAATCCACCATAGGGTGCCTTTCTTTGAGATGATTCTCCGAAGTGGGGTTAAAGATATCCCACCCTTCTCTCATCTTGCATGCATGCATCGATCACAACTTTATTTATCATAGAAGCCAACTGAGAAGGTAGGATGGTCATAGGAACTTCTTCAGGAGTAGAAGCCACAACACGAGGAATTTCTTGAGGTTGCATCTCTGCATCTTGCTCAGAATGTTTCCATAGACGACGCCAACTGATGCAGCAAAAAAATTTTTCCCTGAGATTAGACTGTCAAGGATGGGTTCTCTCCGATCGCATCAGTAAGAAGCTCCTTGTTCTCTTTCTGTGAAAGTTAACACACGTTAAACCACCACTGACCTACCCGACTGAGGTCCTCCGATGCTTATGTTAGAGCTTGTATGAGGAAGAGAAACAAGTAGTAGCAATGAAAAAGATGAATGTAGCAGAAAATAGTAAGTATGTGTAGAATGAGATCAACCCCCCTCCTTCCTTCATTTCCACCATTTATATCTCCTCCGACGTTAGAGCAAGCTATAACATAACAAACTATGAGGATCACCATCCACGTGGATGTTGGATCGAGAGAATTAATAGAGGGAGTGAATAGCGATCGTAAAACTTTTCTTTTCATAACGACAATAAAACCAAAGTAATGCGACGGAAATGAAGTTGAAGAAAAAAAAGTAAAGAGGCACTTTCATTTTACTTGGTTCACAACCAAAAGGTTGCTACCCCAAGGCCCTGTGATCCTAGACCACGTACAAAGGGGAAATTCACTAAAAGTATCCTCCTCATTGGAGGTAGGAGACGATGGTTACAAGAAAAACAAAAGCTCGAGGATGAGGCAACAAGCCCACCTCTCCTCGTTACGATAAAATCCTCAAGTACAAGTAAAGTAAGACAATTAAAGTAAAGTATGACAACTAAAATAAGACTACCGACGAATGGACTTGGAATCTCGGTGCGTCGTCGGTGTTACGTCGGCGTAGCATTGTCGTTGAAGCTGCGACATTGTGGGAGAACTTTGAGAGCAAGTATTGATGATCCAAAAGGGTGAAAACCTCCTTCTTTTATATCCCTTCAAACCCTAGCTCGTTGAGATCCAGATCTAGGTCAAAGAGCCTCATCCCCCAAATTTTCATGGAGCCTATCTTGACTTTCTATGATCTAACCAGTTTGAATAGAAGTCGACTGATGGTAGGATCAATCGACTCCAAATAGCCTTCAGTCGACTGTCAGCTTGGTCATTTAACTGCAATAAAGAGTTAGCACAGAAAACATGAAATGATGGTAAATACGACGGTTCCTTACCGTCCAATCTCGACCAAGATTTTCCTTCGGAAGTCTTAGTCAAATCATCGTCTACGATTGTCCCCGTACGGAGGATGCGACCTTACCATCTCTCCACACTCGTGCTTACCTCTGGTCCTTTCCGACTTATCACTTAGTTTCTGGTCTCCAATCAGTTCTTCGACTCCAACGAAGTTCTCATGGTGTCGCCCGCCACCACGATTTCTCATCCCGAGATTCTCCGGGTATCGCTGACCTTCAGCTTAGCTTAAACATTTCCTGCACACTTAACACAACTCATGAGATAACAATAATGGCTTAACTTTGATCCTTTGCCATAATCAAAATATAGTTTCGATTATCTGGTGCCCCTGCACCAACAATCTCTCCCTTTCTTATCTATGGCAAACTGATTCAAAGTTAAGGAAAATTAAAGCATAAACCAAATAGTAGTAATAAACATGAGTAGCATGTAGTAATGAAATATAAGTAAATAAGTGTAAGTATGTAGTAAACATGTAATAAGCATGTATGAAATGTGTAATAAGCATGGCATGAGTAAGTTAGTATGAGTAAGAGTATGAGTAAGCTATTTTTCAAACCCTTCCCCTCGAGGTTCCCTCCCCCTTGACCTTAGGTGAGTTTTTGAAAAAGAAGCTTATCTCTCCCCCTTAACGTTTGGCCACTTAAAGAAAGTTAAGTTTTAAAAAAAAAACTTTTGATCCCTTAACTCCCTAAACTTTGGCCTCACTTTTCCGCCTTTTGCCATAAATCAAAAATATTTGGGGGTTTTGAAAATAAACATTAGAAACCCATATGTTTAGAAGTCCAAACATGTCCCCTTTAAAATTTGAAAATAATAGTTTCAATATAAATTCATCTAAAAGTATGTTCAACTCTTTTTGACTTAATTAATATAAAATGATCAATAAGTCTTGATTAGAGTTGGTTCTTTTAAATAATTATACTCCATGATTTATATCGATGCACTAGATCTACATCTGGAATCAGGAGTAAGGTCCTAACATCTCACGCTCATCTACGTGGCTCAATACACAAACACATTGATTCTATGTGTTGTGAGATGTGTTGGCTCCTTAAATCTATAGGTACATGCTTTCTAAGGTAAAACCTGAGCTAGTTCTATGTAGCATGAATAATAGAGTATAAATAAGAGTTGAGTCATATTCTACTATGCACATTCCTAATCTTCATCTAAGCAGACTAAATTCTGCTTCAGGTAAGGGTTTCATGAAAATGTCTGCTAGGTTCGATTTTGACTCAACATATTTGAGTTTTATAGTTCTATTTGCTATGTGTTCCCATATAAAATGGTGCTTGACTTCTATGTGTTTAGTCCTAGAGTGACAAATTGGGTTCTTAGTTAGGTTAATAGAACTAATGTTATCAATTAAAATTCTAGTGTTACTAAAATTTAAATAAAAATCTTGGAGAGTGTGCATCATCTAAAGAAGTTGATCTACACACTCATTCATTGCAACATATTCGGCTTCGGTGGTAGACAAGGCAACGTAATGTTGCTTTCTACTGTTGGAGCTGAAAGGTCCAAGTTATGTGTTGGTGTTTGACAAAGGTTTAAGTGATTGTGAGAAATCCAAGGGTAGACCTTGGTGAAAAGTCCAAGATGGTTAATTCCTTGACAGGTGAGAAATCCAAGGATAGACCTTGGTGAAAAGTCCAAATGGTTAATTCCTTGGCAGGTGAGAAATCCAAGTATAGACCTTGGTAAAAAGTCCAAGATGGCTAATTCCTT
Source organism: Wurfbainia villosa (assembly GCA_025175895.1). Taxonomy (NCBI): domain Eukaryota; kingdom Viridiplantae; phylum Streptophyta; class Magnoliopsida; order Zingiberales; family Zingiberaceae; genus Wurfbainia; species Wurfbainia villosa. The sequence goes on along the minus strand of CM045989.1, from coordinate 118,357,889 downwards.
GGCAGCTGGAAATTCCTTGTGGGGGTGCAAGGTAAAAATTCCAAGAAGGGTAATTCCTTGGCAGTAGAGAAATTCCTTGCAGGAGCGACAAGGTGAAAAGTCCAAGAATGGCTGATGGTCAGAGTCTTGGCGAGTAAAGAGTCTCGGGGTAGAGTCTTTACTAGGCGTGTTTCAGTCTTAGAGTTGACTGAAACAATGGGTTTTAAGGACAAAAATGGATTGATACCTCGATTGTTGCCCTTACTACATTCATCAAGTGGAGAAAGTCGGTGCCTCGATCGCTCGGAGCAGCTGAGGCGGCACTCGATCGGGTCTCACGCAATACCGATGTGAGTCGAAGCTCGACTGCTACAGGACAAGCCACAGTCCAACCGACGCCTCGAATGATCCTGAGCTGAAGGATAGAGACACAAGTCGCACTCACCCAGTGCCTCGACTGAGGCAGGACAAATTTGTGAACCATAATGGGTTCAACTTGTTCAGTCGAGGCGGCGGCTCAACTGGTCTAGAGCAGGTGCGAACAGAAGCGAGGCAAGCTCGATTGTTGCCTCGATTGTTGCCTCGATTGCAGCAGAATAAACTTCTGTTGCTACCTATGTAGTTGAGGTAGCATCTCGACTAGCCTTCACAGAAATGCACAGACACAAGGTGCGCTCGACTGTCGCCTCAACTGGTGTGAAACCAGTTCGTGATTCTGGCAAGGAAATGTTATCTGTTCTTCTACATGTCTGATTTTTACAGGTTCTCGCTCAAATGGAAGACCTTTTCCAAGCTTCAGAGAGTGCGTGTGATCTTGTGATTAGAGGAAAAGCCACGGTTCGTGGGAGTAGGGTTTAGGCGAAGAAAAAAACTGGCACTGGTTCTGTTAGAAAGAAGAGAGAACGAACAAACAAACAAAAGAAACTCAAGCTCTCTGGTTTTTTCAGTGATTTTCTGAAAGACAATGCTCTTGCTCTATTTTTGTCCGGTGATTGATTGACAGCACTTCTTGCTCCTGAACTCCTGCTCGTGATTGATCGATTTGTTATGAAAAGTTATGACCTTTGCACCTGTTATTGTGAACCTTCTGCTCAGCTAGTGTTCTGTCAACCTGGATGACTGGGGACATTGATGCACTTGCAACCATCGTGCTAATCCTTCGTCTCAGCTGTAAAGGTTTTGTTTGTTGTTTCTGTCTTACTTCTTTCTATCTATTTTTTAACTATTACTTATTGATTCATTTCAGATTTGTTGGTGCAATCGACCCAGTTCACGATTGATTGGACTCGAGTTTGACTCAAACTGTATTTTGATGTTAGACAAAACGTATGACATGACATTGTCATGGGAAGTCCAACATGGGTTGGCCATGTAAATCCAAGTGTGTAGCCTTGGTAGTGAAAATTCCAAGCATGGGGCTTGGTGTTGGGAAAATCCAAGCATAGGGCTTGGTGTTGGTAAAGTCCAAGTGTGTAGCCTTGGCAATGGGAAGTCTTGAGGACTTGATAAGTTCACTAGTCTCGTAGGCTCGGGGTCCTTGAGTTGGTGAAGGATGACATTGTGAAGTTGTGTGCTTGGTGCATCCGAGGGACCACCGGACTGTTAGGGCAATCTCTTGCCGTGATATGGTTTTGATGGTGTGGCAAAGGGTTTAAGTTAGTTTGATATGTTGATGTAATATGTGCGTTGAAGTCGTGCAGGACTTAGTAATTCGCACATGGAGCCGTGGCGAGTTTCACATCTCATGACTCGTGCCTTGAGTCGGTGAAGGATAGCTTTGCGGAAGCCGTGCGCTTGGAGCATCCGAGGGACCGCCGGACGAGAAGCTTGGAGTGAAGCCGGAGGAAGTAGACTTCGAGGCAAGAGACGCGAAGGAGCATTGCAGAGCCGTGCGCCTGATGCTGCCGAGGGACGTGGCCGAGAACGAAGAGAACTTCGAAGGCGAGGGACTCCGAGAAATGAGAGTGAGCGATTGTAACCCGGGGAAGGGTAGCTCTTAGGTGAAACTTGTCCATTTGGCCAAGTGTCGGATGGGTTTTCCCGACACCACCGATCCGCCATGACATGGCAATGATCGCTCCGAGTCGAGTGAGTTCGGTATACATCGGCCGGATTGGCGGCCGCCAGCCGATCGCATACGGGCGCCGATTGCCAAGACCACGATCGGCTGAAGGAAGCGATTCGACCGGTAGATAAGGGTTCGACCAGCAGACCGTTTCGTAGCCCGGCGGATTACGGAAGCAGCCGATCGATGAGGTCCATCGATCGATCGCTAAGAGTTCCGTTGGACTACAACGTCGGGATCCGACGTGTTCGAGGCCGTCAGGACGGCAATGATCGCCAAGGGCGGCGATCAATGATCGATGGCGGCAAACGGGAAGAAGTTAGCCCTCTCTATAAAAAGAGAGGGTGTAAGCCTTTGAGAGGCAAATGCTCATACTCCAAACAATCTTCCTAGTGCCCCACAAGCTCTAAACTCTTCTTACTTGTCTTTACTTCAATCCTATTGTAAGAAGAGTGATCTTGGTTGTAAAGGTTACCTCCACCTAGCTTTGTGCAAAGGAGAGACCGATAGTGATTGGTTTTGGCGGAGTGATTCACCGTGGACGAATCGGACCGTGGATTAGCGGCGTAGCCGTGAACCACGTTATATCTCGGTGTTTGTATTGCTTGTTTATATTTTGCTTGTCTTTACTTATAGTTGTATATTCCGCTTGCGCTAACGTTTTGTAGACGAGCAATTTACGACGTCCAACGTACGAGGGCTATTCACCCCCCTCTAGCCGGCCATATCGATCCCTTACAAGTGGTATCAGAGCCGAGGTTGCTTGTCACCGGACTAACCGCCGCAACAAGCCCTACATCAAAAATGGCCGGCTCCAACATTCATCCTCCGAAGTTTGAAGGAGAATTCGCTTGGTGGAAGAAGCGAATGGAGGTATTTTTCGAAACGGATTTTGATATAATGATTACAATGGAATCCGGTTTCGTTTTGCCTAGGGATGAAGAGGGGAAACCAATCGAAAAATCAAGGTGGACCAAAAGGCAAAGGGAAGAGCACCTTGCAAATTCAAAAGCCAAACATCATCTCTTCAATGTGCTCCCCCAACAAGAAATCAACCGAATAGGAGAATGCCTAAGCGCCAAGGAGATGTGGGAGAAGCTAATTGAGCTTCATGAAGGCACATCCGAGGCAAAGCTAGCAAGGAGAGATCTCCTCCGCTCCCAACTATCCAACATCAAATTAGAAAAGGGAGAAAAGGTAATTTCTTTGCATTCTAGATTCAAAGAAATTTTAAATGGACTAACAAGTGTAGGTGAGAAGCTATCAAACCGGGATATGGTAATGAAGGCCATAGATGCCTTTCCCCGGTCCTCAAAGTGGAGCTCCATGGTGGACTCATTCTATATCTCAAAGAATTTAGAAGTGAGCACCTTGGAGGAGTTCTTCTCAACAATGGAACTCCACGAAACTAGGCTTGAAGGAATACAAGAGGAGCCTAGAATTCAACCTTCAAGAGGAGTAGCATTATTGGCAAGTAAGGGGAAGAAGAAGATGGAAATCCCCTCCTCCTCCGATGACGAAGCGTCTTCCTCCTCCTCCATGGATAGCACCGAAGAAGCCTATATGGTAAGGAGGGTAAGACGTGCATTTAAGAATTTTAGATTTGATAAATCTAATGATAGGAATAGAAGACCAAGGGGGAAGGTCATATGCTATAACTGCCAAGGAGAGGGACACATAAGGGACAATTGTCCCCTCCTAAACAAAAGCAAAGAAGAGAAGAAAAAGAAAGAAGAGAAGAGGAAGAAGAAGAAGGGGAGCAAGAGAAAGGAAGAAGAAAAGAAAACAAAGGAGAAGGGAAAGGCTAAGGCTCTCAAGGCAAGGACTTGGGATGACCCATCCTCATCCTCCTCATCATCATCGGATGAGGAGAATGCCTTTGTCACCAATTTGGCCTTGATGGCCTTTGATGACTTGGATTGCTCTTCATCCGAAAATGAAGAATCAAGCTCAAATGGGGAGAGCTCAAATGAAGGGGGAGCTTCCACATCCTCATCATCCGAAGAAGAAGAGGACATGGAAACTATGGTAACGAATCTCTCACCCCATAAGATAGTTTCCATGATTTCTAGTTTAACTAAGGATTTATTTAGGGCAAAGAAGAAAAATAAATGCATGCTTGAACAAATTAAGGAATTAGAACAAAAATTAGAAAAGGCATGCTTAAATGATAATATTTCTTCTAGCTTAGATGATGCATGCTCACATGATTATATGCCTTTGGATGTTAGTGATGCATGTATAAATGAAAATAGGGCTTTAAGGGAAAAGGTAGATTATTTAACAAAAGCCCTAGAGAAATTCACTATAGGCTCCAACACCCTTAACATGATAATTGGGAGCCAAAGGGCAAGTTTTAACAAGAAGGGCCTAGGATATAAAGAGAAGAAAAATGAAAAGGCCTATAAATGCCTAATAGCTAGGGGACAAGATAAAAAGAAAGTAATTGCTAAGAAATGGATCCCCAAGGAATATTTAGTCAACCCAATAGGAAAGAATCTATTTTGGGTTCCAAAATCCATCCTTAAGGGTTAGAATAACCCTAGGGTAGTCAACCATATGAACTTGACCTATATCATATTTTGGTTGACTTAGGATGACGGGACAACATTTTTTTTTTTATAGTGTTGGGTGATGATAACGTACCCATAAATAGGTAATAATGCTTAAATCATGATGATTGTTGTAATTCCTATGTATGTTTTAAATCATGATTTATGATTTTGAAATTTGGCACGTTATCATGAGAAATAGGGTTAAATCATGCTTTAGGTGATAATTTGTTTATTATCATCACATATTACCTAATGCATGGTTATAAATTGATGAAAACATGTATTTCATTATCATAATGTAGAATTCATTCATATATGTCATTATGATCATGTAGGATGTTAGGTTGATACTTAACCATGATAGAATTGCATGAATATATGGGTTAAGTATATACAATACCCCCTAGGATACATCTCACAATCACTATAGGCTAACCTGATTGCAAACTTAGCATGGGTGAGATATTAGGATGATACAAATGTCCACTAATGCCTATGGCATTTAGATGGTCATTTAAAGTATCAAAATAGCAATAATAGACCAATCATGGGGAAGGCTTATGTTTAATTCATAGATATATTGCCCAAAGATCATGGTTGGATATTTCATATGTTTTCAAAACAATTTCTTACCTTAAAATACATGTATTCATGTTTTGAAACAATTGGATGCAAAACTAGGTAGCCAACTTGATACTAGAATGATCAAAAACCTAGTGGTTTTTAGAACTTTTGGATTTTTGGCAAAAACAAGAAAATATAATGAGTTTTCATGAAAAACTATTTTTCCTTGATAGATATACTTAAAAGAAATATGTTACCCAAAATTTCATGATTTTTAGAATTTTCTGGAATTTATAATGCATTTCTGAATTTCGTCCAGAAAATTAGAAATTTAGATTCCTTTGTTACTGATCATTGCCATCGATAGATCATTGGTGGCCTGTAAATCAGAATATTGAAGGCCGAATTCAGTTTGTAAACCTCCTACAAGTGGTAGAAATATAATTGATGCCACCAACAAGTGGTAGAAATATACTTAATGCCATCAACAAGTGGTACCCAATTTTAAATCAACTTGTCATATTTTTCCTCTATTATACTTGATGCCATGAGATTATAACTTAGGGTTAATCTTTTTGATGGTGTCAAAGGGGGAGAAATAAGTATGTTTAAGTTAATCACATTAGGGGGAGAAATATATTGTAGGGGGAGAAATATATGATAAGGGGAGAAAATTTGCATGGAGAGTTTCATGGATTAAGGGGGAGTTGCATGTTGCTATATCATGTTTATCTTTACATGCTTTCTTACCTTAGAATTTATATCAAATGTTTTTACCTAACTTAAACGGATTGCCACACATCAAAAAGGGGGAGATTGTTAGGGCAATCTCTTGCCGTGATATGGTTTTGATGGTGTGGCAAAGGGTTTAAGTTAGTTTGATATGTTGATGTAATATGTGCGTTGAAGTCGTGCAGGACTTAGTAATTCGCACATGGAGCCGTGGCGAGTTTCACATCTCATGACTCGTGCCTTGAGTCGGTGAAGGATAGCTTTGCGGAAGCCGTGCGCTTGGAGCATCCGAGGGACCGCCGGACGAGAAGCTTGGAGTGAAGTCGGAGGAAGTAGACTTCGAGGCAAGAGATGCGAAGGAGCATTGCAGAGTCGTGCGCCTGATGCTGCCGAGGGACGTGGCCGAGAACGAAGAGAACTTCGAAGGCGAGGGACTCCGAGAAATGAGAGTGAGCGATTGTAACCCGGGGAAGGGTAGCTCTTAGGTGAAACTTGGCCATTTGGCCAAGTGTCGGATGGGTTTTCGACACCGCGGTCATTGCCATGACATGCGAATGATCGCTCGAATCGAGTGAGTTCGACCGTATACATCGATCGATCGGATGGCGCAGCGATGATACGCATCGTGGGCGATCATCCGAATACCGATCCTCGAAGCGATTCGGGTAGATAAGGGTTCGACCAGAACCGTTCGTAGCCGATCGGCGCGACTACGGAGCGCAGCCGATCGTGATGAGGTCCATCGATCGCCGCTAAGAGTTCCGTTGGACTACAACGGTCGGGATCCGACGTGTTCGGAGGCCATTGTAGTGACGGCAGTCGACTGCCAAGGGCGGCAGTCGACTGATGGCGGCAAACGGGAAGAAGTTAGCCCTCTCTATAAAAAGAGAGGGTGTAAGCCTTTGAGAGGCAAATGCTCATACTCCAAACAATCTTCCTAGTGCCTCACAAGCTCTAAACTCTTCTTACTTGTCTTTACTTCAATCCTATTGTAAGAAGAGTGATCTTGGTTGTAAAGGTTACCTCCACCTAGCTTTGTGCAAAGGAGAGACCGATAGTGATTGGTTTTGGCGGAGTGATTCACCGTGGACGAATCGGACCGTGGATTAGCGGCGTAGCCGTGAACCACGTTATATCTCGGTGTTTGTATTGCTTGTTTATATTTTGCTTGTCTTTACTTATAGTTGTATATTCCGCTTGCGCTAACGTTTTGTAGACGAGCAATTTACGACGTCCAACGTACGAGGGCTATTCACCCCCCTCTAGCCGGCCATATCGATCCCTTACACGGACGAGGAGCGAATGGAGTTAGGCCCAAGGGAAGTAGACTTCTAGGGCAAGAGACACAAAGGATGGCATGTGAAGTCGTGCGCTTGGTGTATCCGAGGGACGTAGGCCGAGGGAAGAGAGCTTCGGTGGGGAACTCCATGAGAGGATGAGGTGGACATGGCCATGTGGCTAAGACTGAGTGTCAGATGCTCAAACAACTTGGTGTTTGAGGTTTTACCTGACATCAGTCGGCTGGCATAGGTGTCAGTCGACTCCTCCAAGTCAAATGAGTTTGATTGGTGTTCGACTGATCTGGTTCTGGCCGAACAGTTGACTTCCAAAGGATGGTAGTCGACTGTCTAGGGATGGCAGTCGACTGATCAGGGTGAATTTGGGAACAAAATGTTTTCCAGTCGAGTGATCGTGTTGAGCACTCGACTGATGGGTTCATCAGTCGACTGATGGGCATGATCAGTCGACTGATCATGGATCCGTTGGAACTACTCCAGCGTGGATCGAGCCATTGTGAGACAACGGCAACAGGAGAAATCGACTGATGGTCACGATCAGTCGACTGATTAGCGCGAAATCAGCTCGATGCAGGTTATAAATGGAGCTCGAGATGGAGGATTTGGCAAGAGTTTTTGGGGTGATTTTGGAGAGGGAATTGTTGCTGCATTCTAGTCCTTCAAGAGCCAAACCAAAGCAAGCAACAAGCAAATGCGATCAAAGCCATTTGTATAAAGTTTTCTTTCGTATTGTCTTTGTATTTGCTTGTACTTTTGTATTACATTGTAATTGCTTGTACGAGGTTTCTCCACCTCTGACTAGTTGTCGAGAAGGAGCTTTTGTTAGTGGCGTGCGCATAACACGAGCTTGTTGAGCTCACCCTGTGGAGTATGAACCCTAAGGTTCCGAACCATGTATATTGCCGCATATTGTGTGTGTGCTTGTGTATTTGTTTTCATTACTATTATTTCCGCTGCATATTAATGAGTATTGTAGACTAGCATGCACAAGAATGAACGACTTCCACCGTACACGTGATTTGGGCTATTCATCCCCCTTTAGCCGGCCACTGATCCTCCAACAAGTGGTATCAAAGCGAGGAGTTTGTCGTGGACTCATCGCCAACACAAGCACGACAAGATGGCCGGCTTCAATCTCCAACCACCAAAATTCGAAGGGAATTTTCAATGGTGGAAAAGAAAAATGGAGGTATATCTCGAAACCGATTTTAATATAATGTTAATTTTAGAAAATTGTTTCGAAATGCCTAGGAATGAAGACAATAGACAAATTGAAAAGACGAAATGGAACAAGGCCCAAATAAAGGATTTCAAGACAAATCTCAAGGTAATTAAATTGCTAAGTGATTTGATTCCTAACCATATTTGGTCTAGATTAGGTAATTATAGGGATGCAAAGGAGTTGTGGCATAAGGTGGTCGAATTCGACAAAATTTCTGAACCAACACAAGTAGAGAAGAATGCCGAGGGAGAATTGCCATCAACATTTGAAGATGTGGATGACTTGGAAGAAACCTCCACCTCTAGCATTGAGGGGAAGGTGAGGTCTTCCATCCCAGAACAAGAACGAGAAGAAGCGTCTACATCCGGAAGAAGTGAAGATCAAGAGGCTTCCACCTCCCTAGGTAACTTATGCATTATAATTAAAGATAAAAAACACATCATATGCTTTGAGTATAGGGAAACCTGGCATTACAAGAGAAAATGCCCAAAATTGGCTAAGAAGAAAGTACCGACGTCAAATGTCAACCAAAAGTCAAAGGATGCCGGAGTCCTCATCAAGAAGAGCAAAGAGCACATTGTGTACTTCAAATGCAACCAAAGAGGACATTACCAAAGCCAATGCCCTAGGGGGAGGAAGAAAGGGCAAGAAGGAGTTACACAAGTAGGGGGAGCTTTTAAAGGAAATCCTAAGGTATATCTCAATGCACCTTCTAGCTCTAGGACTAAAAAGCATGCTAGAAATTACTTTAATGCACTTGCTATTATTAATGAAAAGCATGCTAGTAGGAATAAATACTTTTGTTTAGTTGCCAAGCATGTAAACTTGTCTAAGGACAAATCTAGGACCAATAACACTAGACCTATTTTATCTAGAGAGTCTATTAGGAAAGTTGAAAACCACCTAGGCATTAATCCCAAAAATCATAGACATATGCCTAGGAAGAGTCTTTCCCAAAAGAAGAATGAAAAATCAAAATAGGGAATATTAGAGGTAGAGAACCAAGCCTTGAGGTCAAGGCTTGAAAAATTAGAAATGCCCTCAAAATTATGAAAAACTCAATTATGGGGTGGGTCAAAGGATCAAAATCTAAGACCTAAGAGACAAGAACCAGTTAAAGGTAAGAAAGGTTTGGGTCACAAACCTAAGTCCTATCACAATGTTCCATTTGATTATGGAACTAAATCTAAGTCTAGCAAAACCAAGGTTAATAGGGAAGTCATCCTTAAGACTAAGCATGGTAAGTGTCTAGTGGCTAAGGATTCAAGAAAAACAAAAGTAGCCACTAAGAAGGTCAAAGGGGGAGTTACCTCTAAAGTTGACCTAGGAAAGACCTATTTGACTAAGGCTTCAAAGCCAAAAATGGTTATTAGGAAGGTATCTAGGGAAGTTATCCCTAGTGAATACCTTGTTAACCCAAGGAGCTCCAATAGGTATTGGGTTCCTAGGAGCGTGATCGATTCACGCTAGATGGGTTAGGGTGTGTCAACCCTAAGTGGATGGGTAGTTAACCTAACCATAGTAGAGTTGACACTCTAGGATGTGCCAATGAGTTTTGAGAAGTTGAAAATTGATCAAAATTGGCACTTTAGGATTAGATGTCATGGTGTGCCATTTGGGTTTTTGGCACACTAGGGAAATGAGTTGTATTATGGCAAAATGGATTTAATTATATCAAATGGCAATTAATACTAAAATCTAGTTATTTATTGTAGGGTGTTGCTTCGGAGGCTCATTAGCTCCCATGTCCCCGGATTAAATTTTTCACTAATGAAAGAACTAATCCGGATGGGATGAGTTTCCTTAGCACAACCAATTTGTCGTCGTGCTAACAACTTGAGTGATCGCTTGAACAAACTAGTTGTTCAAGCAACACAACTCTTCTAGTTGGTTAGCCGCGGAAGAGACGACGGACGGATCGCCGATTTTTGTGTTTGTCTTCGGGGTCCATGATTATACAAAATATATACAAATGCACACTTGTATAATCAACACATAAAAGAACATGCTAAGATCAGAAAATAAAGTTGTAAAACTTTTATACCTCATGATCTTCTACCGTATGTCCTATCCTCCTCGTGGACGACGTGTGGGCGAAGATCCTCCACGAGTAGAAGCCTTCTAGATCGCGTTCTTCCCTTCCTTGTTCGCTGCGAACAAAGAGAAGAACCAAACAAAACTTCTCCTTTCTAGAACCGGCCACCAAGCAAAGGAGCTCGATGTAACCGCCGACCAAGGAATGAATGGATGAGCGCCGGCCACTTGTGACAATGTTGCCGCCGGCCACCTAGAGGTTGGAGAAGCGGCCACCAAGAAGATGAAGAACCGCCGGCTATCAAGGAGCAAAGGAGGAGGAAGAGGGCCGGCCAAAGCTAGGAGAATGAAGGAGTGAGCGCCGGCCACCAAGGAGAAAAGGAAGAAACCCTAATCACCTTCCTTATTGCCGCCCAAACCACACCAAAACCCTAGCCGCCTAAAACACTTGAGAGGCAAAACCCTAATCCAAATGAACCATCCTTGCTGCCCAACCTAAGCCCTCTATTTATAGAATTGGGCTTAAGCCTCCTTTAATCTCCACCGTCGGATCTAGGGATTTAATCTCCACCGTCGGATCTAGGGTTTTATCCCAACCGTCGAATCTAGGGTTTCATCCCAACCGTCAGATCTAGGATTTCATCCCAACCGTCGAATCTAGGGTTTCATCCCAACCGTCGAATCTAGGGTCTCATCCCAACCGTCGGATCTAGGGATTTAATCCCAACCGTCGATTATAGGGTTTCATCCCAACCATCGGATCTAGGGATTTAATCCCAACCGTTGGTTTTAAGGTTTCATCCCAACCATCGGATCTAGGGATTTAATCCCAACTGTTGGTTCTAGAGTTTTGTTTTACATCCTTGGATCTAGACTTCACGAGGATTCTATTAGGCTACGATAGGGACCATAAGGAGGAGTTGGATCTTGGCCACCCGATGGATCGGAACCACACAAACTTGATCCATCAATGATGTTCCATTCCACTAGAGGATCATTATCGAACTACCTCACCAACCCCCATAAATTAATATGGGCTCCATATATCATTTGTACATTCATCTCCCCGTGTTTAAGATATCGAATGTCCGTCAATTAATTGATTTACTGACCATCAATTAATTAACATCTAACTCCTCGAGTAGTACCACTCAACCTTATCATCATGTTGACTAAGTCAACCAGATGGGTTTACATGATGAACCTTATGAGCTCCTCAAGGGGACATCATCAACCTAGTATATAGGACACGGTTTCCTCCTATAATCAATGACACACCATGTAAATAATATCATTTCCCAACTTACCGGGCATATTGATTTAATCCAACTAAATCTCACCCTTTGGTAATCAAAGAAATAAATACTAAGTACATGTGCCCGTTATTAAATCGGGATTAAAAGCATGTACAACATAATATCCGAGGTCCGATTCAATTATGTAGTCAGCAATAAATTGAATCACCTCTATGTCGGTCCTGCTCAATACACCTAAGTGTACTTGTGTAACTCTATGTTCAAGATAAAACAATACCAAGTTACACTACAACCATGCGAATGGTTTGTCCAAAACCATCTTGATCGTGAGCCTCTACTTATATTCTATAAGGGACTGATAACATGATCTTCTGTGCCACACCAAGAACCATGTTATCTACAATGTAAAATATTAGACAATATGCACACATATAATAAACATATAAAGTGCAAACAATGATCATGTGATTCTTATTCCAAAATGAAATGTTCATACAAAAAGAGCTAAGCTTTCAGTATACATTCTAACAATCTCCCACTTATACTAAAATATTATGCCATCATCACACTGCCATACATCTGATCCCCATGTCCTCCACATGCCTATCAAACGCTTTCGCTGGAAGGGCCTTAGTGAATGGATCCGCATGGTTATCCTCTGATGCAATCTTGGCGACAGCAACTTCTCCTCGCTTTACGATCTCTCGTATAAGGTGGTACTTGCGCTCTATGTGTTTACTCGCCTTGTGGGCTTGTGGTTCCTTCGAGTTTGCAACTGCACCACTGTTATCACAATAAATTGTGATAGTTCTGGGCAAACCAGGAATCACATCCAAGTCCATCAAGAAGTTCCTGAGCCATACAGCTTCCTTGGCTGCCTCAGAGGCTGCCACATACTCAGCTTCCTTGGTAGAGTGTGCCACGCATTTCTGCTTGACACTCCTCCATACTATGGCTCCACCTCCGAAATTAAACACAAACCCTGAGGTAGACTTACTCTTGTCCCTATTTGATTGGAAATCTGAATCCGTGTAACCCACAGGGACCAATTGATCTGCCCAGTAAACTAGCATATAATCCCTAGTCCTTCTCAGGTACTTCAATATATGCTTTACCGTAGTCCAATGTCCCTATCCAGGATTACTCTGATATCTGCTAACCATGCCCACGACAAAACAGATATCTGGTCTGGTACATAGCATAGCATACATGAGGCTTCCTATTGCCGAAGCATAAGGAACCGCCTTCATGTCTTCTATCTCCTTTGATTTTTTGGGACACATCTCTTTAGATAAAGGAACTCCATGCCTAAAAGGTGGAAAATCTTTCTTGGAGTTCTGCATGCTAAAACGAGCAATGATAGTGTCAATGTATGAAGCTTGAGATAAGCACAACATCCTTTTCTTGCGATCCCTTATAACTTTGATCCCAAGGATGTGTCCCACTTCTCCCAAGTCCTTCATGGCAAACTGTTTGGACAACCATACCCTTACGTCTGATAACACTTTGATATTGTTGCCAACTAACAATATGTCATCTACGTATAGTACAAGAAACACCACTACGTTTCTGTCACATCTCTTGTATACACAAGGCTCATCCAGACTTTGAATAAATCCATATGACTGGATTACCTCATCAAAGTGGATGTTCCAAGATCTAGAAGCTTGCTTCAATCCATAAATGGACCGATTAAGCTTACATACAAGATGCTCTTTGCCTTTAGCAATGAATCCCTCTGGTTGCCACATATAGATGTTCTCCTCAAGACTTCCGTTAAGGAAAGCTGTCTTGACATCCATCTGCCAAATCTCATAATCCATATGAGCAGTTATAGATAAGAGAATCCGGATAGACTTAAGCATAGCTACCGACGAAAAGGTCTCCTCATAATCGATACCCTCTTTCTGAGTATACCCTTTCACAACATGCCTAGCTTTGAAGGTCTCAACCTTCCCGTCTACTCCTCTCTTTCTCTTGTAGATCCACTTGCATCCAATGGACTTTTACACCTTTGGGTGGTTCTACTAGCTCCCAGACCTGATTAGAATCCATAGATTCTATCTCTGAATTCATCGCAATTTGCCAAGATACTGCATCTCTATCTTGGAGTGCCTCGTCATATGTCCAGGGATCAGGTTCATGTTCACCAGGGACTAAGTCCGAAGACTCTCCCAAGAACATGAATCTCTCGGGTTGTCTAACAACCCTCCCACTACGATGAGGTGCCTCCTGTGTATGCTCTGTGACACACAGTGCAGTGACTTGTGGTATGCCCTCTTGTACCGGTGGTACTGAAGTCGGGACTTCCCTTGTCAACTCCTCAAGAACAATCCTACTCGTGGGCTTGTGGTTCATCACATAGTCCGCCTCTAGAAATCTGGCATTCGTACTCACGATCACCTTCTGATCTCTAGGACTATAGAACAAACCACCCTTCGTTCCCTTAGGGTAGCCAACAAACAAGCGTACTTCTGTACGAGATTCCAACTTACCAAAGATCTCCCTTCGACATGTGCTGACTACCCCAAATCAGAATATGTCTTAGACTAGGCTTTCCATCCACAATTCTATGGGAGTAGAAGTGCGACTTAGATGGAACCAAGTTCAGAATGTGTGCTGTCGTTTCCAGAGCAAACCCCCAGAACGAATCAGGTAACTCAGAATAACTCATCATCGATCTGACCATCTCCATAAGAGTCCTGTTCCTTCGCTCCGCCACACCATTCTGTTGGGGTGTGCCAGGTGCGGATAATTGGGATTAAATCCCAGACTCTGATAAGTAACTCCTAAACTCTCCCAAGAGGTACTCGCCACCACGATCAGATCGTAGTGTCTTGATACTTTTACCTTGACGGTTCTCCACATCAGCCTTGAATTCTTTGAACCTGTCAAAGCATTCAGACTTGCGGCGCATCAAGTAAATGTATCCATACCTTGAATAATCGTCTATAAAAGAGACGAAGTATTCAAAGCCACCTCTAGCCTGGATAGACATAGGACCGCACAGATCAGAATGAACCAATTCTAACACATCTTTGGCTCTATACCCCTTGGCCTTGAAAGGCCTCTTGGTCATTTTACCTTCCAAGCAAGATTCGCAGGTTGGGAGATCCTCCACTACTAATGAACCCAAAGGTCCATCAGCTATCAACCTTTGAATTCTACTCAGGTTAATATGACCAAGCCTTAGATGCCAAAGATATGTCTGGTTCATTTTCGAAGGTTCTTTTCTCTTATTAGACTTAGAAGATGAGTTATTTACTTCTATATGCATCGTGGGAGTTTTCGGTTCAAGAGTATACAAATTGCCAACCAATGTACCAGAACAGATAATCTCCCTATTCCTTTTTATAACCACTTTGTCATTAAAAGAAATAGAATATCCATCCATAAACAATTTAGAAACTGAAATTAAATTCTTTCTAAAAGTAGGTACATAAAGATAATTTCTCAAAACCAAAACTTTATTCCTATCAAAAGATAAATAAACGTCTCCCACTGCAATAGCCACCACCTTTGAAGCATTGCCCATGAAGATGGTAATCTCTCCCTCAGCTAGTCGTCGGGTTTCCTGGAACCCCTGCAAAGTATTGCAGACATGATCAGTGGCTCCTGTATCTACACACCAGGCACTGGTAGATAACACCGCTAAACATGTTTCAACAACTAAACAAGAAGATATACCTTTGTTCTTTCGGCGAGGATAGTCCGCCTTCCAATGTCCAGTCTGCTTGCAAGTGAAGCACTTGCCTTTCGGCTTCTTCACTCCTGCCTGAGGTCCCACTGCCACTTTCTTTTCTCCACCTTGCTTCTTCTTCTACTTACCTTTCGGTTTAGAAGAAGAAACCTTCTGAGCAACCATGGCTTAAGCGCTTTGATGAAAAAGCCCCTCTGCCGCCTGGAGTTCTGTCAGAAGCTCCTCCAACAAATACAACCTTTTTTTCATGTTGTAGTTGAGGCAGAACTGCTCAAAACTCCTAGGTAGAGACTGGAGAATGATATCGACCTGGGTTTCCCCATCGATCTCAGCTCTGAGGACTTCCATCTCATTAAGATGAGCCATCATCTTGAGAACATGATCCCTAACAGGTGTTCCCTCGACCATTGTGGTCATCATCAAGTTTCTCATAGCCTCCTGTCTGGCCGCCCTACTCTGATGTCCGAAAAGTTCCTTGAGATTGAACATCATGTCATAAGTTGTGGCCATGGTCTGATGCTGATGTTGCAGCACATTTAACATAGATGCCAAAATGTAACACCGCGTCATCTCATCTGCCTTGATCCATTTCTTATAACTTTCTTTCTCCTTTTCATCAGAGTCATCGGTGGGCTTAGGAGGACAGTCCTCGAAGAGTACAAATTTGTACTCCTCTACAGTTATGACAATATCCAAGTTTCTTTTCCAATCAATATAGTTTGTTCCAGTAAGTTTATTTTATTTTAATATCACAGCAAGAGGGTTGAAAGCCATTTGAAAAACCTAAGAATCACAATGATCAAAATATTAGATTTCAAATATTATTGATTCCTCAAAACAATAAAATTCCGAAATCAACCAACACCTCAAAACACCGAGAATATCGCATGCCACGATAGTGTGGACGTATACGAATTCTACATTTGTAAGAGGAGGTTTTACCCATTAATTTTATTATCTTGTCAACCTTACTTTTTGACAAATAAAATTAATAGTTGGTTCCTCTTTGGCCCTACAAATAAAAGCAGTGACTCCGATGGGGAGGATACTTTTTATTTGCATCTAAGTGTGCACCATTACACGATACTAAGGGAATTATTTCGGATTATGTGCCTTACCGATGGGGAAGTACACACGCTCCTAAATAATTTCCTATAACCATTATTTGACCTAGTGATCTGCAAACAAACCCATCTGATGGGGAGGAAGGCACTCAGAGCCAACGCGCAAGTTTGTTGCATCACACGTCAAATTGTAATGGAGGCCGCGGGAATTAATTAAAATGTCCTTCTCCCACTTAGTAAATTGACAATGAGGAATTTTCAAGCATACACAACATGCATATAAAACAAATCAGCAATAAATATGGAAAAAATCAGAATTTTCCCAACTATTATGGCATTGTTCTCCAATACGCATCTCGTCGTGCCGCCACCTCGTCCGCTCCACCTTTTTCCGTGCGCAAGTCACCAAAGAGATCCGAGCCGAGATAAACTATTTTAATTTAAATCCATCGATCCTATACTCCACGAAGGAGTGTACAAATAATCTAGATCAAAAGTAAACTAAAATGAGTGGCTAAACAATGTCGTATTTAATTACAAAAATTAAATACTAATCTAGCCTCGTCAACCCCGAGGATTCAAATAATATACATAAAATCACACACAAAACAATCACATACACACAAATAGCCATAATAGTCGGATCTTATGACTGCAACCAAAAAGTTAGCCTATACACATCCTACTATTATCCGACATACTCAATATATGATATGTGCATGAAAGTAACCGAATCCAAAACACACAAAACCGGAAATCGTGGCTCTGATACCACTTGTTGGTAATTGGTTCGGGGGCTCATTGGCTCCCATGTCCCCGGATTAAAATTTTCACTAATGAAAGAACTAATCCGGATGGGATGAGTTTCCTTAGCACAACCAATTCATCGTCGTGCTAACAACTTGAGTGATTGCTTGAACAAACTAGTTGTTCAAGCAACACAACTCTTCTAGTTGGTTAGCCGCGGAAGAGACGACGGACGGATCGTCGGTTTTTGTGTTTGTCTTCGAGGTCCATGATTATAAAAAATATATACAAATGCACACTTGTATAATCAACACATAAAAGAACATGCTAAGATCAGAAAATAAAGTTGTAAAACTTTTATACCTCACGATCTTTTACCGTATGTCCTATCCTCCTCGTGGACGACGTGTGGGCGAAGATCCTCCACGAGTAGAAGCTTTCTAGATCGCGTTCTTCCCTTCCTTGTTCGCTGTGAACAAAGAGAAGAACCAAACAAAACTTCTCCTTTCTAGAATCGGCCACCAAGCAATGGAGCTCGATGTAATCGTCGGCCAAGGAATGAATGGATGAGCGCTGGCCACTTGTGACAATGTTGCCGCCGGCCACCTAGAGGTTGGAGAAGCGCCGGCCACCAAGAAGATGGAGAACCACCAGCAACCAAGGAGCAAAGGAGGAGGAAGAGGGCCGACCAAAGCTAGGAGAAGGAAGGAGTGAGCGTCGGCCACCAAGGAGAAAAGGAAGAAACCCTAATCACCTTCCTTGTTGCTGCCCAAACCACACCAAAACCCTAGCCGCCTAAAACACTTGAGAGGCAAAACCCTAATCCAAATGAACCATCCTTGCCGCCCAACCTAAGCCCTCTATTTATAGAATTGGGCTTAAGCCTCCTTTAATCTCCACCGTCGGATCTAAGGATTTAATCTCCACCGTCGGATCTAGGGTTTTATCCCAACCGTCGGATCTAGGATTTCATCCCAATCGTCGGATCTAAGATTTCATCCCAACCGTCGGATCTAGGGTTTCATCCCAACCGTCAGATCTAGGGTCTCATCCCAACCATCGGATCTAGGGATTTAATCCCAACCGTCGATTCTAGGGTTTCATCCCAACCATCGGATCTAGGGATTTAATCCCAACCGTTGGTTCTAAGGTTTCATCCCAACCATCGGATCTTGGGATTTAATCTCAACCGTTGGTTCTAGAGTTTTGTTTTACATCCTTGGATCTAGACTTCACAAGGATTCTAATAGGCTACGATAGGAACCATAAGGAGGAGTTGGATCTTGGCCACCCGATGGATCGGAACCACACAAACTTGATCCATCAATGATGTTTCATTCCACTAGAGGATCATCATCGAACTACCTCACCAACCCCCATAAATTAATATGGGCTCCATATATCATTTGTACATTCATCTCCCCGTGTTTAAGATATCGAATGTCCGTCAATTAATTGATTTACTGACCATCAATTAATTAACATCTAACTCCTCGAGTAGTACCACTCAACCTTATCATCATGTTGACTAAGTCAACCAGCTGGGTTTACATGATGAACCTTATGAGCTCCTCAAGGGGACATCATCAACCTAGTATATAGGACACGGTTTCCTCCTATAATCAACGACACACCATGTAAATAATATCATTTCCCAACTTACCGGGCATATTGATTTAATCCATCTAAATCTCACCCTTTGGTAAATCAAAGAAATAAATACTATGTACATGTGCCCGTTATTATATCGGGATTAAGAGCATGTACAACATAATATCCGAGGTTCGATTCAATTATGTAGTCAACAATAAATTGAATCACCTCTATGTCGGTCCTGCTCAATACACCTAAGTGTACTAGTGTAACTCTATGTTCAAGATAAAACAATACCAAGCTACACTATAACCATGCCAATGGTTTGTCCAAAACCATCTTGATCATGAGCCTCTACTTATATTCTACAAGGGACTGATAACATGATCTTCTATGCCACACCAAGCACCATGTTATCTACAATATAAAATATTAGACAATATGCACACATATAATAAATATATAAAGTGTAAACAATGATCATGTGATTCTTATTCCAAAATAAAATATTCATACAAAAAGAGCTAGGCTTTCAGTATACATTCCAATATTTATACATTTATCTTTTACTTGTCAAATTTGTTTACCATATACTATGTCATGACAACATATTCATTTTTATCATGTAAAATGTCATGATCATATTTAGGGTTATTTATATATGTCATGTATGCTTAAGTATGTATCACATGCCATGACATCATGATTTTGGCACATGCTTATTCATATTATCAATTATGCCATAATCATCATTCATGCATAAGTGAAATGGATTTAAGTACTATGGCATGATCTAAAGTCCCATGCATAAGGGAGTCAAATAGTGTTGCCTAGTAAATTGCATGAGACCGTAAATGAACAAATCTCACATCTCACTAGAATACTTGACTTGTATGTGGTTCACACATTTAGATACAAGTGAGATGTTTAGAAAAATGAACTTAAAGGTTTTAAAAATATTTTAAAAAACCTTAGTGAAGTCTATCTTTTGATAACAAACACCATTGAATGTGGTGATACAAAGATGGCTCAAATATTGAAGCTTTTCTCATCTTTTGAACTTTGTGTCAATCTCACTATTTTGTGGGTAAAATAATTTTCAAATATTTTTCACCCATATTGATTGTTATAAGAATTATGCATATGAATTTTCATGATTTTTCACCATATGTATATTTACTTATGAATTTTTGAAAACTATTTCTGATAATTGAAATTTGGATTTTTCAGTTGCCAATCGACTGTCGCTTAATGGCAATCGACTGATGTGTGTGGTTGTCAACTGGTTACTGTCAGAGTCAACTGCCAGAGCTGATTTCGGGAAAACAAAGTTTGTTAGGCCCATGTTAAGCTATGTTTAGGTTCCCTAACCACTCCTAACCCTAGCACATGCTTTGAAGAGCATTAGAAAGGGTGAAAATCCATTGGATATGGATTAGGAGATTTGTTTAGGGTATGTATCAATTTTAATGTGTGTGAGAGTTTATTGTTGAACTTTGCCTTAATTTTGATGGTTTAGTGTTCCTATTGGAATAGGGACTCTCCAAAGACATTGTTGGTGCAATGGTCAAGGGGGAGCAAGCCTTTAGGGGGAGGTATCCATCATGAGAAGATGGATGTGTATTTTTCCTCATGGGAGGAAAATTGGGAGATTGCCTATCTTAAGTGATATAGGACTTATCACTAGAAAGATTGAAGACATGTTTTCCTCCAAGGGAGAGATTGTAAGATCTCATTGGGATATAAGACATTCATACCCTTAGGGAGGACCTTTTTGATGTATGTCAAAAAGGGGGAGAAGTTATCAATTGGGGTTAGTTGGAATTCTCATTGGGATGTGAGAATTGCCAATTGGGGATAATTGGTAGACTTGAGTTTCAGATTTTGTCAAACATCAAAAAGGGGGAGATTGTTGGTGCAATCGACCCAGGTCACGATTGACCGGACTCGAGTTTGACTCGAACTGTATTTTGATGTTAGACAAAATGTATGACATGGGATTGTCATGGGAAGTTCAACATGGGTTGACCATGTAAATCCAAGTGTGTAGCCTTGGTAGTGAAAAGTCCAAGCATGGGGCTTGGTGTTGGGAAAATTCAAGCATAGGGCTTGGTGTTGGTAAAGTCCAAGTGTGTAGCCTTGGCAATGGGAAGTCTTGAGGACTTGGCAAGTTCACTAGTCACGTAGGCTTGAGGTCCTTGAGTCTGTGAAGGATGGCATTGTGAAGTCGTGCACTTGGTGCATCCAAGGGACCGCCGGATGGGGAGCGAATGGAGTAAGGCCCAAGGGAAGTAGACTTCGAGGGCAAGAGACACGAAGGATGACATTGCAAAGTTGTGCGCTTGGTGCATTCGAGGAACGTAGGTCGAGGGAAGAGAGCTTCGATGGGGAACTCCATGAGAGGATGAGGTGGACTTGGCCAAGTGGCTAAGACTGAGTGGCGGATGCTCAAACAACTTGGTGTTTGAGGTTTTACTTGACATCGATCAGTATAGGTGATGACGATCGCTTCCAAGTCAAATGAGTTCGACGAACGATCGATCCGATCAATCAAGGGATGGCAGTCGACTGATCAGGTGAATTCAGGCACAGAATGTTTTCCAGTCGAGTGATCATGTTGAGCACTCGACTGATTGGTTCATCAGTCGACTGATGGGCATGATCAGTCGACTGATGATGTATCCGTTGGAAATAGTCCAGCATGGATCGAGTCATTGTGATACAACGGCTACATGAGCAGTCGACTGATGGTCATGATCAGTCGACTGATTGGCGCGAAATCAGCTCGATGCAGGTTATAAATGGAGCTTGAGATGGAGGATTTTGCAAGAGTTTTTGGGACGATTTTGGAGGGAAATTGTTGCTGCATTCCAGTCCTTCAAGAGTCAAACCAAAGCAAGCAACAAGCTAAAGCTATCAAAGCTATTTGTGTAAAGTTTTCTTTCGTATTGTCTTTATATTTGCTTGTACTTTTGTATTACTTTGTAATTGCTTGTACAAGGTTTTTCCACCTCCGACTTTTTATCAAGGAGTTTTTGTTAGTGTCGTGCGCATAACACGAGCTTGTTGAGCTCACCCTATAGAGTAGGAACCCTAAGGTTCCAAACCACGTATATTACCACGTATTGTGTGTGTTCTTGTGTATTTATTTTTATTACTATTATTTCCGTTGCGTATTAACGAGTATTGTAGACAAGCATGCGCAAGAACGAATGACTTCCATCGTACACACGATTTGGGCTATTCACCCCCCTCTAGCTGACCACCAATCCTCCAACTGAAGGTGGAAATTTTGCTTCCCACTTCAACTCGGTTGCTTATGCATGGCGATCCCATCTAATTCCCCGGATTAAAAAAAAATTAATCCTTGACAAAGAGGGATTACCCAAGCAACCGTTCCATCGTCGTGCTATTCGATAAGAGTGGTGACTTGAACAAACTTGTTGTTCAAGTAACCTACCTCTTTTCTTCGATTAGCCACTGAATAGACGATATATGGATCGCCAGTTTTAGTGTTTGTATTCGGGGTCCAAGTAAATTAGCAACATAACAAAGTGTACAACATGCATAGAATAAGAAAAGATTCATAAACAAGAATTATACCTCTTGATCTTCTATTGTATGTTCTTCCTCCTTTTGGATGTTGTGTGGGCGACGATCTTCCAAAAGTCGAAGCCTCCTAGAACACGTTCTTCCCTTCCTTGCCCGCTCCGAACAAAAGGAAGAATGAAACGAAACTCTTCCCTATCTTGGACCAGCCACCAAGTCAAAAGACTTGATGTTGCCGCCGGCCAAGGAATAGAAGAGGGAGTGGGCGCCGGCCAAGAGCTCCAAGGAAAAACCCTAACCCTTGTTTCCACTGGCCAAAGAGAAGAGAAAGAAGGGTTTGAACACCGACCAAGGTTGAGAGGAGGATGATGGGCACCGGCTACAACCCTAGAAAGTCTTGCCACCCAAAGCCAAAACCCTAATCTCCCTTGAGTATCCTTGCCGCCCACCCCTTAAGCCTCCTTTTATAGAGCTAGGCTTAAGCCTCCTTTTAATCTCTATCGTCAGATCTAGAGATTTAATCTCAACCGTCGGATCTAGAGATTTAATCTCCACCGTCGGATCTAAAGATTTAATCTCCACCGTTTGATCTAGAGATTTAATCTCCACCGTCAGATCTAGAGTTTCATTTTTTTATCATTGGATCTAGACTCTATGAGGGTTTTAATAGGCTACAATAGGGACCATGAGGAGGAGTTAGATCTTGGCCACCCAATGGATCAAGCCCACATAAAGTCCGATCTATTAATGATAATCCATTCCACTAGAGGATTATCATTGATCTACCTCAGCAACCCCCATAATTAAATATGCGCTCCATATATTAATTGTACAAATATCTCCCCGTGTTTAAGATCTCGAATGTCCGTCAATTAATTAATTTACTGACAATTAATTCATCAACATCTAACTCCATGAGTAGTACCACTCAACCTTAACATCATGCCGAACCAAGTCCACCTATAAGGTTTACATGATGAACCTTATGAGCTCCTCAAGAGGACATCATCATCCTAATATATAGGACACGGTTTCCTCCTTTAATCAACGGCACACCATATAAATAATATTATTTCCCAACTTACCGAGCCTATCGATTTACTCTATAAATCTCACCATTGGTAAATCAAAGAAATAAATACTAAGTATATGTGCCCGTTATTATATCGGGATTAAGAGTATGTACACCATAATATCCGAGGTGAGATTCAATTATGTAGTCAGCAATAAATCGAATCACCTCTAAGTCAATCTTGCTCAATACACACAAAGTGTACTAGTGTAATTCTATGGTCAAGACAAACCAATACCAAATCACACCATAACCATACCAATGGTTTGTCCAAAATCATCTCGGTTGTGAGCCTTTACTTATACTTTACAAGGAACTGATAACATGATCTCCCGTGTGACACTACACACCATGTTATCTACATTGTAATGTATTAGACAATATGCATAACCATAAATATGCAAACAATGATCATGTGATTCTTATTTCAAAAATAAAGATGTTCATACAAAAGATAGACTTTTCAGTATACATTCCAACAATCTCCCACTTATACTAAAAGACTATGTTGTCCTCATACTGCCATACATCTGATTCTCATTCCCTCCACATGCCTATCAAAAGCTCTCGCTGGAAGGACCTTAGTGAAAGGATCTGCCAGGTTATCCTCTGATGCAATCTTGGCCACAACAACTTCTCCTCGCTTTATGATTTCTCGTATCAGGTGGTACTTGCGTTTTATGTGTTTACTTGCCTTATGGACTTGTGGTTCCTTCGAGTTTGCGACTGCACCACTGTTATCACAATAAATTGTGATAGTTCTAGGAAAACCAAGAATCACATGCAAGTCCATCAAGAAGTTCCTAAGCCATACAGCTTCTTTAGCCGCCTCAGAGGCTGCCACATACTCAGCTTCCATGGTAGAGTCTGCCACGCATTTCTACTTCACACTCCTCCATACAATGGCTCCACCTCCCAAAGTAAACACAAAACCTGAGGTAGACTTACTGTTATCCCTATCTGATTGGAAGTCGGAATCTGTGTAACCCACAGGGAGTAATTTGTTTGCCTGGTAAACTAGCATATAATCCCTAGTCCTTCTCAGGTACTTCAATATATGCTTTACCGCAGTCCAATGTCCATGTCCTGGATTACTCTGATATCTGCTAACCATGCCCATGGCAAAGCAGATATCTTGTCTCGTACATAGCATAGCATACATGAGGCTTCCTACTGTCGAAGCATAAGGAACCGCCTTCATCTCCTCTATCTCCTTTGATGTTCTAGGACACATCTCCTTAGACAAAGGTACTCCATGCCTAAAAGGTAGAAAACCTTTCTTGGAGTTCTTCATGCTAAAACGAGCCAAAATGGTGTCTATGTATGAAGCTTGAGACAAGCACAACATCCTTTTCCTACGATCCCTTATAACCTTGATCCCAAGGATGTGTCCCACTTCTCCCAACTCCTTCATATCAAACTGTCTGGACAACCATACCCTTACGTCCGATAACATCTTGACATTGTTGCCAATTAACAAAATGTCATCTACGTATAGTACAAGAAATACCACTACCTTTTCCGTCATATCTCTTGTATATACAAGACTCATCCAGATTTTGAATAAATCCATAAGACTGGATTACCTCATCAAAGAGGATGTTCCAAGATCTTGAAGCTTGCTTCAATCCATAAATGGACCGATTAAGCTTGCACACAAGATGCTCTTTTCCCTTTGCAATGAATCCCTCTGGTTGCTTCATATAGATGTTTTCCTCAAGATTTCCATTAAGGAAAGTTGTCTTGACATCCATCTATCATACCTCATAATCCATATGAGCAGCAATACATAAGAGAATCTAGATAGACTTAAGCATGGCTACCGACGAAAAGGTCTCCTCATAATCGATGCCCTCTTTCTGAGTATACCCCTTCGCAATAAGCCTCGCTTTGAAGGTCTCAACCTTCCCATCTATTCCTCTCTTTCTTTTGTAGATCCACTTACATCTAATGGTTTTTATAACATTGGGTGGTTCTACTAGCTCCCAGACCTGATTTGAATCCATGGATTCTATCTCAGAATTCATTGCACTTTGCCAAGATATCGCATCTTTATCTTGGATTGCCTCGTCATATATCCAGGGATCAGGTTCATGTTCGCCAGGGACCAAATCAGAAGATTCTCCCAAGAACATAAATCTGTCAGGCTGTCTAACAACCCTCCCACTACGACGAGGTATCACCTGTGTATCCTCTGTGACATGCGGTGCAGTCACTTGTGGTATATCCTTTTGTACCGGTGGTACTGAAGAAGTGACTTCCCCTTTCAATTCCTCAAGAACAATCTTACTCATGGGCTTGTGGTTCATCGCATAGTCTTCTTCTAGAAATCTGGTGTTCGTGCTAACGATCACCCTCTGATCTCTAGGACTATAAAACAAACCACCTTTCGTTCCTCTAGGATAGCCAACGAACATGCGCACTTCTGTACGAGATTCCAACTTACCAGCATCTGCCTTCAGCACATGTGCTGGACTCCCTCAACTCCGAATATGTCTCAGACTAGGCTTTCGCCCAGTCCACAATTCTGTGGGAGTAAAAGGCACTGATTTAGATGGTACCAGATTCAGAATATACACTATCGTATCCAGAGCATACCCCTAGAACAAATCGGCAACTCAGAATAACTCATCATCGATCTAACCATCTCCATAAGAGTCCTATTCCTTCGCTCCGCTACACCATTATGCTAGGGTGTACCAGGTACAGACAATTGGGATTGAATCCCAGCCTCTGATAAGTAATTCCTAAACTCTCCCAAGAGGTACTCGCCACCACGATCAGATCGTAGTGTCTTGATACTTTTACCCTGACGTTTCTCCACATTAGCCTTGAATTTTTTGAACTTTTCAAAGCATTAAGACTTGAGGCGCATCAAGTAAATGTATCCATATCTTGAATAATCATCTATAAAAGAGACGAAATATTCAAAACCACCTCTTGCCTGGATAGACATAGGACCACACAAATCAAAATGAATCAATTCCAACACATCTTTGGCTCTATACCCCTTGGCCTTAAAAGGCCTCTTGGTCATTTTACCTTCCAAGCAAGATTCACAGGTTGGAAAATCTTCCACCACTAATGAACCCAGAGGTCTATCAGCTATCAACCTTTGAATTCTGCTTAGGTTAATATGACCTAGCCTTAGATGCCAAAGATATGTTTGGTTCATCTTTGAAGGTTCTTTTCTCTTATTGGAATTAGAAGATGAGTTATTTACTTCTATTTGCATTGTGGGAGCTTTTGGTTCAAGTGTATATAAATTTCCTATCAATGCACCAGAACAGATAATCTCCCTATTCCTTTTTATAAAAAACTCTGTCATTAAAAGAAATAGAATATCCATCCATAAACAATTTAGAAACCGAAATCAAATTCTTTCTAAATAAAGGTACATAAAGGTAATTTTTAAGAACCAAAATTATATTCCTCTCAAAAGATAAATAAACATCTCCCACTGCAACAACTGCCACCTTCGTGGCATCACCCAAGTAAACGGTAATCTCCCCCTTAGCTAGTCGTCTGGTTTCCTAGAACCCCTGCAAAGTATTGCAAACATGATCAGTGGCTCCTGTATCTACACACCAGGTGCCGATAGATAACACCGCTAAATATGTTTCAATGACTAGACCAAAATATATACCTTTGTTCTGCTTCCTTTTGGGGTAGTCCTTCTTCCAGTGTCCAGTCTGCTTACAAGTGAAGCACTTGCCTTTCGGCTTCTTCACTCCTCCCTCAGATCCTCCCGCCACTTTCGCCCCACCTTGTTTCTTCTTCTTCTTGCCTTTTGGCTTAGAAGTAGAAACCTTTTGGGAAACCATGGCCTGCGCCTGAGCACTCTAACGAAACAGCCCCTCTGCCGCTTGGAGTTTTGTCAGAAGTTTCGCCAATGAATACAACCTCTTGTTCATGTTGTAGTTCAGGCGAAACTACTATAAACTCTTAGGTAGAGACTGGAGAATGATATCGACCCGGGTTTCCCCATCGATCTCAGCTCCAAGGGCTTCCAGCTCATTCAAATGAGCCATCATCTTGAGAACATGATCCCTCACGGGTGTTCCCTCGATCATGGTGGTCGTCATCAAGTTTCTCATGGCTTCTTGCCTAGCAGCCCAATTCTGGTGTCCGAAAAGCTCTTTGAGATTAAGCATCATGTCATAAGCAGTGGGCATGACTTGATACTGATGTTGCAATACATTTGACATAGAAGTCAAAATGTAACACCGCGCCATCTCATCAGCCTTTATCCACTTCTTATAACTCTCCTTCTCCTTTTCCCCATAATCATCCGCAGGCTTAGGAGGACACTCTTCGAAGAGTACATATTTGTACTCCTCAGCAGTCAAGACAATATCAAGATTCCTCTTCCAATCAACATAATTGGGTCTAGTAAGTTTATTCTCTTTCAGTATCACAGCAAGTGGGTTGAAAGTCATTTTGAAAAACCTAAGAATCACATAGATCAAAACATTAGATTTCAAAAAATTATTGATTCCTCAAACAAAAAAATTTTAAAATCAACCAACACCTCAAAACACCGAGAATATCGTATGCCACGATCGTGTGGACGTATATGAATTCTACATTTGTTAGAGGAGGTTTTACCCATTAATTTTACTATCTTGTCAACCTAACTTTTTGACAAATAAAATTAATAGTTGGTTCCTCTTCGGCCCTACAAATAAAAGCAATGACTCCGATGGGGAGGATACTCCTATTTGCATCTAAGTGTTCACCATTATTTGGTACCAATGCAATTATCTTGGGTTATGTGCCTTTCGATGGGGAAGTACACACGCTCCTTAATAATTTCCTATAACCATATTTGACTCTGTGATCCACAAACAAACTCATCCGATGGGGAGAAAGGCACTCAGAGCCGACGCACAAGTTTGTTTGCATCACATGTCAAATCGTAATGGAGGCCACGGGAATTTATAAAAATATCCCTCTCCCACTTTGTAATTTAAAATTGAGAAATTTTCCTAGCACACGACATGCATATCAAACAAAATGCAATAAATATGAAAAAGACATTTTTCAACTATTATGGCTTTTGTTCTCCAATATGCCTCCCGTCGCATCGCCGTCTCATCCGCTCCTCCATACGCCATGTACAAGTCATCCGGAGATCCGAGCCGACAATAACTAATTTAATTTACATCCATCAATCCTATACTCCATGAAGGAGGGTACATGAAATTTAGATCAAAAGTA
Source organism: Wurfbainia villosa (assembly GCA_025175895.1). Classification (NCBI taxonomy): domain Eukaryota; kingdom Viridiplantae; phylum Streptophyta; class Magnoliopsida; order Zingiberales; family Zingiberaceae; genus Wurfbainia; species Wurfbainia villosa. Next base: position 118,329,239 of record CM045989.1, on the reverse strand, counting down.
AACTAAAATAAAAAGAGTGGCTAAAGAATGTCATAATTAATTACAAAAATTAAATACTAGCCTCGTCAACCCCGAGGATTCAAATAATATTACACACATGCAATCACATACACACATATGGCCAAAATAGTTGGATCTTATGCCTGCAATCAAAAAGTTAGCCTACACACATCCTACTATCATCCGACACATATAATATATGAAAAGTGCATAAAATTAATCGAATCCTAAACACACAAAATCGGAAACCATGCCTTTGATACCAATTGAAGGTGGAAACTTTGCTTACACCTTCAACTCGGTCGCTTGTGCATGGCCATCCCATCTAAGTCCCCGGATTAAAAAAAAATAATCCTTAACAAAGAGGGATTACCCAAGCAACTATTCCATCATCGTGCTATTCGATAAGAGTGGTCACTTAAACAAACTTGTTGTTCAAGTAACCTACCTCTTTTCTTCGATTAGCCGTGGAATAGACGATGTATGGATCGTCATTTTTTGTGTTTGTATTCAGGGTCCAAGTAAATTAGCCACATAACAAAGTATACAACATGCATAGAATAAGAAAAGATTCATAAACAAGCATTATACCTCTTGTTATACCTCTTGATCTTCTATTGTATGTCCTTCCTCTTTTTGGACATCGCGTGGGCGATGATCTTCTAAAAGTCGAAGCCTCCTAGAACACATTCTTCCCTTCCTTGCTCGCTCCGAACAAAAGGAAGAATGAAACAAAACTCTTCCCTATCTAGGATCGGCAACCAAGTCAAGAGACTAGATGTTGCCGCCGGCCAAGGAATAGAAGAGGGAGTGGGCACCGGCCAAGAGATCCAAGGAAAAACCCTAACCCTTGTTTCCACCGGCCAAAGAGAAGAGGAAGAAGGGGTTGAGCGCCGGCCAAGGTTGAGAGGAGGATGATGGGCACCGGCTACAACCCTAGAAAGTCTTGCCGCCCAAGTCAACTCCAAACCCTAGCCGCCCAAAGCCAAAACCCTAATCTCCCTTGAGTATCCTTGCCGCCCACCCCTTAAGCCTCCTTTTATAGAGCTAGGCTTAAGCTTCCTTTTAATCTCTACCGTCAGATCTAGGGATTTAATCTCAACCGTCGGATCTAGGGATTTAATCTCAACCAACGGATCTAGAGATTTAATCTCCACCGTCGGATCTAAAGATTTAATCTCCACCGTTGGATCTAGAGATTTAATCTCCACCATCGGATCTAAAGTTTCATTTTTTTTATCATCAGATCTAGGCTCCATGAGGGTTTTAATAGGCTACAATAGGGACTATGAGGAGGAGTTGGATCTTGGCCACCCAATGGATCAAGCCCACATAATGTCTGATCCATTAATGATAATCCATTACACTAGAAGATTATCATTGATCTACCTCACCAACCCCCATAATTAAATATGGGCTCCATATATTAATTGTACAAATATCTCCCCATTTTTAAGATCTCGAATGTCCGTCAATTAATTAATTTACTGACAATTAATTAATCCACATCTAACTCCATAAGTAGTACCACTCAACCTTATCATCATGTCGGAACAAGTCCACCTGCAAGGTTTACATGATGAACCTTATGAGCTCCTTAAGGGGACATCATCATCCTAATATATAGGACACGGTTTCCTCCTATAATCAACGACACACTATATATATAATATCATTTCTCAACTTACCGAGCCTATCGATTTACTCTATAAATCTCGCTCATTGGTAAATCAAAGAAATAAATACTAAGTATATGTGCCCATTATTATATCGGGATTAAGAGCATGTACACCATAATATTCGAGGTCCGATTCAATTATGTAGTCAGCAATAAATCGAATCACTTCTAAGTCGATCTTGCTCAATACACACAAAGTGTACTAGTGTAATTCTATGGTCAAGACAAACCAATACCAAATCACACCACAACCATACCAATGGTTTGTCCAAAACCATCTTGGTTGTGAGTCTTTACTTATACTTTACAAGGAACTAATAACATGATCTCCCGTGTGACACTACACACCATGTTATCTACAATTTAATATATTAGACAATATGCATAACCATAAATATGCAAACAATGATCATGTGATTCTTATTTCAAAAATAAAGATGTTCATACAAAAGATAAACTTTTCAGTATACATCCCAACACCAACAAGATTTTTGTATTAATTTCATATCTAGAGGGTTTGTAATTTGTAAGTTCTTAAGAGGTTTCTCCGCCTTTGAAGTTTACATCAAAAAGGAGAAAAGATAGAGATAGGCCTTGGATTAGCAGCTCTAGGAGAGAGCTGTGAACCAAGTAAAATTGGTTGCGTCATTTTATTTTTTGTTTGTTACTTGTGATTCGTTTGTTGTAGTTTGTGCTTTGTGTGTGCGATCAAGTTGTCGTTAGTCTATCCACTGCATCTTTAGTTATTTTAGTATAAAAAGAAAAGATTTAAAAATATATATATAAAATGATTTATCTACCCCCCCCCCCATCCTCTTGCATAGTTAACGGTCCTATCATCTACTACACCAGCTGACTAGACTCGAGCATAGGAGTTGGCAACATCCACTCATGCTCTTCCTATCTAGTTTACTACCGGCATAATCCAAGTCAGAGTAGTCGATTAGTTCGAACTCGCTCGATCTAGGGTACCAAATATCTACATTTAGTGTTCCTTTTGGGTATCTAAAAATTCGTTTGACTAGTGTTAGGTGTGACTCCTTTGCACAAGATTGAAATCTTGCACACATACTTACTGCAAAAAGTATATCAGGTCGACTTAAAGTTAAGTAAAGAAGGCTACCTATCGCTCTCCTATAGTACTTTAAATCGATTGCTTTCCCTTCTAAGTCTTATCCTATATTTACGTTAGTTGCCATTTGTGTATTAATTTCCTTAGCATTTTGCATTCCAAATCTATTAATTAATTCCTTAGCATATTTATGTTGTCGTAAGTAAATTCCTTCCTTAGTCTGTTTTATTTGTAAGCCTAAGAAAAAGGTAAGTTCTCCCACTAAGTTCATTTCGAATTCACTTTCCATTAGTGAAATGAACTCATTTAATAAGGTTGTATTAGTTGTACCAAAAATTATGTCGTCTATATAAATTTGTACAATAAAGATCTCTTTTCCTATGGATTTTACAAAAAGGGTTGGGTCAACTAAACCTTGATTAAATCCCTTAGACTTAAGGTAAATTGAAAGCCTTTCATGCCTGTTGGTGCAATCAGGCCCAAATGATGTTTTGGTGTTTGACAAGGGTTTAAGTCAAGGTGATAATTATGTGTTACCTCACGCAGTTGGTTGAGATGTATTTTTAAAAAATTCCTTGTAGATCGAGGATCGGATGCAAGATAATGAAGTCTCAGACGAGGAGTCCTGGCACGAAGACGTGGACGAGGAGTCTTGGCAAGTGAAGACCTAGACGACGAGTCATGACAGGAAAATTTAGACGAGGAGTCTTGGCACAAAGACCCAGACGAGGAGTCTTGGCACGAAGACCCGGACGAGAAGTCTTGGCATGAAGACCCGAACGAGGAGTCCTGGCATGAAGACCGGATGAGGAGTCCTGGCGGATGAAGACCCGGAAGTGATTCTTGACACAAAAGACCTATGAACAGTGGTTCACAAGCATAAGGTAAAGGGTACATGGTAGACCTCCTTTTAGGTGCTATTTCAGCTCTAGACGAGTTGAAACGGTCAAGGGACAAGGCAGAGTTGAGGAAGCACCTTGACTGATTGTCTTATTAGTCGAGGCATCGCCTCGACTCGTACCTATTCTCTGAATGAGCTTTTGAGCTTGAGACTCAGGACTGATTTGACTCATCTAGTCGAGGCGTCGCCTCAACTGGACGTGGTCAGGAGTCAACTCGACTGGCCTCGCATTTGCTGAGAAAGCAACATCAGTTGAGGCAACGCCTCGATTGCTGCTTTGTTCAATCGAACAGAAGCAAGGAGCTATCGACTGAAGGCTTGACTAGCATAGCATAAACTTGAGCGAAAATCCATAGCAGTCGAGGCGGCGCCTTAACTGATGCACTGTTCAATTAAAATAGAAGCAAGGTAAGCTCGACTGGCACATCGATTGTCATTTTATTACTGTTCCAAATAGTAAGTTTTCTCCATTAATTTAGAATTATTTCCCTTTATAACATAGTTCCAGTCGAGGCGATGGTTCATCGCCTCGACTAGTAAGATTAGTTGAGCTTACCTTGCTTTTGTTTGAACAGAACAGTGCATCAGTCGAGGCGCCGCCTCGACTGCTATGGATTTCTGCTCAAGTTTAAGCTACGCTAGTCGAGCCTTCAGTCGACAGTGCCTTGCTTCTGTTCGATTGAACGAAGCAGTAGTTGAGGCACCACCTCGACTGATGTTGCTTTCTCAACAAATGCGAGGCCAGTCGAGTTGACTCCTAACCACGTCCAGTTGAGGTGATGCCTCGACTAGATATGTCAGATCAGTCGAGCCTCGAGCTCGAGAACTCATCTGCAGAATAGGTATCGATCGGCGGCGCCTCGGATCGATAAATCATCGATCAGTCGCCTAGACTACTACCTTGTCCCTTGACTGTTTCAACTCGTCTAGAGCTGAAATTGCTCCTAAAAGGAGGTCTACCTTGTACCCTTTACCTAAAGCCTATGAACCACTATTCATAGGTCTTTTGTGCCAAGAATCACTTCCGGGTCTTCATCCGCCAGGACTTCTCGTCCGGGTCTTCATGCCAGGACTCCTCATCTGGGTCTTCATGCCAAGACTCCTCGTCCGGGTCTTCGTGCCAAGACTCCTCGTCCGGGTCTTCATGCTAGGACTCCTCGTCCAGATCTTCATGCCAGGACTCCTCGTTCGGGTCTTCGCTTGACAGAACTCCTCATCCGGGTCTTCGTACTAGGACTCCTCATCCGGGATTTCATTACCTTGCATCCGATCCTCGATCTACAAGGAATTTCCTAAAAATACATCTCAACCAACCACATGAGATAACACATAATTATCACATTGACTTAAACCTTTGTCAAACACCAAAACATCATTTGGGCTTAATTGCACCAACAATCTCTCCCTTTTTGATGTTTGACAACATGGTTTAAGTTTGGGTGATGCAATTATAACACAATATGATATTCTCATAATTGTATAGAATTTGCATTTTCAGAACTTCATCGAATCATGACATTAAAAAAAAATATGCAATAAGATTATCATGCCATAATAGGATTTGCAATAGATTTTCATGCCATAGATGGATTTGCAATAAGATGCTAGGATTTTCAGAACGAATTTCCTGAACTTAAAGGTTTAAGCCTGGTTTTCTTTAACAACTTATATCAACTTAAACTCCACTTATCTCTCCCCCTTTGGCAAACACCAAAAAAAATCATAGGAATGTTGAGAGTATGGGGAATACAATAACCCAGAAAGGATTAAATTGAGCAATTTATAATATCCTCCCCCTAAATTCTTACTTTGAGTTATTCAATGCACCAACAAGGAATTTCAACAAAATGTAATGAAAGCACCATGAATGAATCATACATATTTAGAGGCATGGAGAACTTCATTTAAAAAAAAAAATTGACAGAGTTTCCCCTTAAAATAGTTGTGATAAAACCTGCTAACAACACATATAAACAACAAGAAATACATATTCATGAATGATAAAAAAATACACACAGAATTAACATTGTTCATTCCATAAAAACATTTAGCGCTCAAAAATATTTTTACACAGTGATTATTACATTCCATTAACAATGTTCAATTTACAAGGTCTCTAAATCTTCGATACCATCCAAAATTCTAGAATTTAGATACACACGGAAGAAATATCAAAACTACATGGTCGGTGAAGAGGGACCCGAAGAATCAATCGTCAAAGAGCGTAGGAGGGTGAGAATTTTCATCTGTTGGGTAGAAACTTCTGAGAACCGCGTATCTATACTGGTCTGAAGCTCCTCAAATTTGGTATTAATCATCATCTAGAGCTCCACGAACCGTGTGTCTACCATCTCTGTGAACTCAACATAGTCATAGCGTAAACTATCTAGTTTCTCGAATACGGACGAATAGGGTTCGCCAGCTAGAACTAGAGGTTCTTCTTCTTGTTCTCCCATGTCCCACCTCTCACCAGACTGGTGTCCATCAGCCCACTCCACACTCTTATATGCTTGGGGCATGCTGGCCAGTGAAAATTTTTGTCATTTAATGAAATCGAAGTCTGTCATTTGCTTAACCTTGCCCTTGCTTGTGTTTATGCCTATGGACTCTAACCAGAAAGTAATGATATGTCCAAAGGGCATGTAGATTTTCTTTTGGACAGGGACTATAAAGTGGACGATGCAAAGAAAAATGTTCAATGCAATATTGAAGTCAAGACGATTTTTTAGGAGATGGAGGGTGAGTAAATGATGGGGTCTTACTTTAGCTTTCCCCCGTGTGACAATGGGAAGGATGCAACCTACAATGACCTTATGTTGGATCGAAGCGGATCGCTAGAGAGGGGGGTGAATAGCAATAAAACTTTTACGAAATCTTTCGTTAAAACTCAAGTAGATAATTTGTAGTGGAAAGATAAACAATAAATAAAAGAGACAATTCTTTTTACTTGGTTCGTAGCCTTCGGCTACTACTCCAAGGACCTAGTGGTCCTTGACCACGCACGGAGGGCAAAATACTAAACAAACTCCTCCTCGTTGGAGGTAAGAGTTAATCGATACAATAAAGAACAAAACTTGAGGTAGAGGGACACTCCCCCTCTCCTCGTTACGATAAAAGCTCCGATAGAATTAAAGTAACAAACTGAAGTAAAAGCTTAAACCGACGTTACAAAAATAAAAGAAGTTAAGACCTAGACGTCGGAGAAGAAGCACTTCGTTGTCGAAGAGTTGTAGCTTTGCGAAGGCTTTTGGAAGCTTAGAATTATTGAGAAAACCCTAGGTTAGGACCTCCTTTTATAGCCTTTGAGCCCCTCAATGAATGGGTCTTCAACCAATCACAAATGAACACACAACCTCCTTGAAAAGTGGTGATAAGCCTTGACTCCTCGAGGCTGATCTTTTGACCATCGATCAGTCTTGACCTCGAAGTCGGCCGATTGGCGGCGTCGAGTCCTCAAGTGCAATCGTGATGCTTCTTTGCAAGTCAAAGTTAGCTCAAAGAAAACATTATTTTGACGGCCTTCGACCGTCCGATCTCGACCTAGACCATCGATGTGATGTCTTTGGTTGGATCTACACTTAAGACCATCCTCATAAGGAGGATACGACCTCACTTACGCTCGCACACACGAGCTTACCTCGATACTTACCATGTCGCTTTTGCTTCCGGCCTTCCACTCGATTTCTTCGGCTCCCTCCGAAGTCACTCGAGTGTTGCCCAACAACCATGGCTTCCTCCGGGTGTCTCTAGCCTTCAACTCCAACTTTAGCACTTTTCTGCACACTTGATTCAGCTCGTGAGATAACGATATATCCTTGACTTTGCATCTTTTGCCATAATCAAAATATAGGTTCGACTTAGGTGCCCCTGCACCAACACCTTATATAGGACATTGTCAGGGGAAGCTAATGCCATGGCTGGAAACAGGTTAAGACCGGGTTGTCGTGGTGTTTTAAAGAAATATTCATGGATGACATTTATGGAGTAACCCTCAATAGGTTCTTGAATGCTTAGATAGCATTCAAGGGTTGACTCCGACTCTCTACACTCTAGAAATGCCCTAAGAATATCAGGAGTAAAGGAGATATCTCGTTTAGCTACCCTACTTTTGTATATGAGCCTATCACTTGTAGGTTGTAGATTGTTATAGAACTCAGTAACTAAGTCTACATTAATATCATGATCACAGTAGACTAATTTACTCAGTCTATAAAAATCAATCACACCTATTACATTTTGAGCAAATGGAGTGAAAAAATCTCTATCTAAAGAACGAGTAGGCATCAGTTGGAATTTATGGTTCATGAATGAGTGCTGATGAAATTCGGAAGGAAATCGAGAGTTCGTAGAGGGTTTCTCCCTAGATGTTTCCTTCCGACTACTCTCGAGTTCTTTTCGTTTTTGCCTAGAGATACGAAAATTATGCCCAAAATATAGGATGAATGTAGTATGATGTGGTATGATGAATGACAAAGATAAATACGACTGTTAAGCACGAAAACAGAGAGAAAGAGTTATACTTGGGCGTCATTGATTCTTGTTCAAAATATTTTAGAGCTGGTGAATGTTTTTATGGAATGAACAATGTCTGTGAACCAAGTAAAAAATTGTGTTGTCCTCTTTCTATTCTGTTTTTGTTTCCGTTGCTTTTTGTCGAACAAGCATGTTTCTTTGTAAAAGTTCAAGTATCGACGATCGATGCTATTCAACCCCCCCCCTTCTAGGGACACCAACGGTCCAACACGTGGTATCAGAGCCATGATCCATATCAAGCCATGATCCTTGAATGAAGGAAGTAGAGCTACCATGTCCGGATCAAGAGAACTATACACCAGGCAGGAAGTCCAGTTGGATCGAGAGGATCAAACAACTGGCAGGAAGTCCAGTTGGGCCAGAAGGGTTGGGCAACTGGCAGGAAGTCCAACTAGGTCAGGACAACTAGATAGTTGGTAGGAAGTCCTGGTGGATTGAGGATCGGACATCAAGCAAAGAAAGTCCGTCGAGGACGAATAGGCTTGAGGGGGGCTCAATATAGTCCTTCGTTTGAGGGGGGATTGTTGGGATAATTGAGAATACAATCAAAGTGCCACATTGGTAAGTCATGAAAAAGATCATGTGCTTATAAGATGGAAGATATCTCCATTGGTATGAGACCTTTTGGGTAAAGCCCAAAAATAAAACCATGAGGGCTTAGGCCCAAAGTGGACAATATCATACCATTGTGGATATATGTGGATCTTATAGGCACTAATAATACCAAGCTCTAGGAGCTTGCTTTAATCCATATAAGGCTATTCTAAGTTTGAAGACATGGTTAGGTTTGTCTAGACTTTCAAATCCAGGTGGTTAGCTAACATATACCTCTTCTTTAATAAACTCATTCAAAAATGCTGACTTAACATCCATTTGAAATAATTTGAAACCTCGATGTGTAGTGTAGGCTAATAACATTCTAATCGATTCAAGTCTAGCTACAGGGGCATATGTTTCATCATTGTCTAACCCCTCTACTTGACTAAATCCTTTAGCAACTAACCTAGCCTTATTCCTAACAACATCTCCTTTATCATCAAGTTTGTTTCGAAATACCCACCTTGTTTCAATTATTGTTTTTCTCTTAGGTAGGGGTACTAATTCTCAAACTTGACTCCTAGTAAATTGAGCTAACTCTTCTTGCATTGCTATGATCCAATCAGGGTCAAGAAGAGCTTGTTTAATTGTTTTGGGTTCGATTTTTTAGATGAGTGAAATTTGGATTAGATTTCTATAAGACACTCTAGTTCGAACCCCTAGATTAGGATCACCTATTACTTGATCAATAGGATGATTTTATTTTAACCTAGATTGTTTTGGGTTAGGATTTATACTAGACTTGTTTTGATGGTTAAGTTCAAGTCTAACATCATTTCCAATTTGTTCATTAATCAATTCTATTGGTGTAGGGGCACCAGATAATCAAACCTAAGTTTTGATTATGGCAAAAACCCAAAGTTAAGGTCTTATCATTATCTCATATGATCGTTTAAGTGTGTAACAAATGGTTAAGCTAAGCCGAAGGTCAGCGACACCTAGAGAATCTCGAGTCAAGAATTCGTGATGGTCGAGCGACACTGGGAGAACTTCGTGGGAGTCGAAAGATCTAGGTGGAGATCGGAAGCTAAGTGACTGGTCAAAAAGGACCGGAGGTAAGCATGAGTGCGAAGAGAGATGGTAAGGTCGTGTCCTCTGTACGGGGACGACTGTAGGTGGTTATCCGACTAAGACTTCCAGTGGAAGGTCTAGGTCGAGATAGGACGGTAAGGAACCGTCATATTTACTATCTTTTATTTGTCTTGTACTAACTCTTTGTTGTAGTTGAATAATCAAGCTGGTAGTCAACTACTAGCTATTGGCAATCGACTACTGCTGACATCTGTTGATTGATGAAGGCCATCAGTCGACTTCTATTCAAACTGTCCAGCTCAATGAAGGTCAAGAGAAGAACCCCTTTTCTTGGGGTGAGGTGTCTTTTTTGATAGGATCTGGATCTCAACGTCTAGGGGGTTGAAGGGCAATAAAAGAAAGAGGGTTTCACCCCTTTTGGTCATAAAAATTTCTCCCAAGTGATCTTACTACGTGCCATCACCAAAGACAATCCACGCTGTCCTAACATCGACAACACTCTGCGACTACATATTCATTTCCGTCAGTAGCTTTTCGTAGTTGTCTTACTTTATTTAGAGTTCTCTACTTTTGTGTAATCGAGCTTTATATTCGATCTTTTTCGTTGTAAAGAGGAGAGGTGGGATTGTCTCTCTTCCTCAAGCTTTTGTTCTTTGTAATCGTCGTCTCCTACCTCCAACGAGGAGGAGACTTTCCTAGTGAATTTCCCTTTCGGACGCGGTCAAGGACCACGGAGCCTTGGAGTAGCAACCCTTTGGTTGCGAACCAAGTAAAAACAAAATTGAGTCATTTACTTTTATTGCATCTTAATTTCTTTTATGGCACTCGAGTTTTATCGAACGAAAAGTTTTCAAGCTCGCTATTCACCCCCCCCCTCTAGCTTGCTTTCGATCCAACAATTGGTATCATAGCAGGGGTGCTATGATTTGGTGCAACCACCAATCTAGGAATTTGATTTTCTTTTCATATTGTTTTTCATTTCATTTTTTCTTTACTATTTTTCCCACACTACTAATCCAAGGCGAAGTCTTGAAACTTTTTTCGTGTCTTTTTGTTTGTGTACAAGATTTGGTTTAGATGGCCCATCTCGAAGGGTTTAGCACTACCCGATCTCCGTTTTAAAATGGAGATGACTTCCGTTACTGGAAGGGTCAGATGGAGTGCTACTCTAAAACCCAAGTAGAGATGTGGATTGTGATTCAAATCAGATTCTCGCTACCTACCAACAAAGATGGTGAGTTCCTAGATTGCGACAAGTGGACGAATGCCATGAAGTGTCAAGTGGAGGCCGATGCAAAGGAAACTCAAATCCTACAATGCAATCTTTCCAAGGAGATGCCCAACCGTGTCGTCCCATTCATAAGCGCGAAGGACCTATGGAATAAGCTCATCGAGCTTCACGAAGGAACCGTCGACACTAAGGTATGCAAAAGAGATCTCCTATTGAATAAACTATTTAATTTGAAAATGAAGGAACGTGAGTCGACCACTTTGTGGGACACACGATAGGACAAAAGGTCAAAAATAGAGATGTTATCAGGTATGCCTTAAATGCTTTTCATAGGACCACTTTGTGGGAAACTATGGTTGATGCCTATGAGGTATCTAGATATCTATCTAAAATTAGGTTAGACGAACTTTTTTTAGAATTTTAATTACACGAACAATCTAACACGGTCCCGACCGAGAAAGGTATTGCATTGGTTGCAAGTCAAAAGAAGAAGATGAAGAGCAAACCACCTCCCGAAGAAGAAGAAGAGGAGTACGAATCGGAGGTGAACAACAAGATGGAGACCGAACTAGTGAATCTAGTTCGGAAGATGATCAAGAGCCGAAAACGCCCGATCAAGCAATCCAAGGAAAAGCAAAGTTCCAACTATAAATGCTACGAATGCAAAAAGATCGGCCACATCAAATCAAATTGCCAAAACTAAAGAACAAACCATCTCAATTCAAGAAGAAGGCGCTCAACGCAACATGGGAGTAGTCGGAGGAGGAAGATGAGCTCAACAATCTCGTGTTCATGGCCAATCTGATCGAGCCCGAAGACAAGTCCGAACCCGAAGCAAGTAACAAGTCTGAGACCGAGTCCGACTCTGGATCCAAAGATGAACTTCAATTCAAGACAAACCACGAATCCGTATCCGGTTTAAGAGATTCGATCAAGGTAAGTTGATCTTTAATTGATACACTTTACAATGCAATTAAGTATTTAACTAAAAAGTTATCTAAGTCCGAGTCCAAGGTTGAGACCTTAGTTGAGGAGGTGGAACTTTTTAAACATAAGGTCTCCCTAACCTCTTTGACTAGTCGAGTTCAAGAGGAGAACTCAACTCGAGTTGAAAAATTCGAAGAAGAGAACTCTCTCTTGAAAGGACAAGTCCAAGATCTTAGGCAAACATTGGAAAGGTTCACTTTGGGGTCCAAGGGTCTTGACCTACTATTTGGATTACAAAGGGTCATGTACAATAAGGCCGGACTCGGGTTTAGATCAAACACAACAAATAAATCGTATATGTCAATTGTGAATCGAAATAGACAAATAGTCCAAGCATGGGTCCCTAAGACCTCTTTAATTTCACAATTAGGATCCGATAAGTACTGGGTTCCCAAGGATCAAATCCACTACGTGGAAAGACCGAATCGATTCTATAATCCAGGGGGGCTAGTACTAAACTTGTTTGTTCTATTTCTTGAAATTAGACTTGCATGCTTAGTTATTTTTTTTTTTAATTTTTAGAATGGTTAGATAGGGTTAATAGTTAGTCAACTTTAACAACATAGTATTAAGACGCAGTGAGATGATAATACATTAGGGAAACAAAGTCATGTGTGTCCGAACTAGATAAGGCGTATCTAGCTTGGTGCACTCTACTAAGTTGAACTAGTTGAAGCTACCTCGTCGTATCCTAAACTAGTTAGACCAGGAAGAAATCTTAAGCGACTCAAGTGATCAATTTCTTAAATTTGGCTTTGTCTAAGGAAGTGATCGTTGTTCCGATCAAAGAAGGCCTCTGTGCCTCGCCACGATCTAGAAGCCAATTTCTCGAAAAGATTACTTGATGAGCTAAGGGTTAAATCTGAATCTAACCCAAGGTTGACTATCTTCAATTCACTAAACTTAATCAAGTAAAATTGAAGTCATCTCACAAAACATATAAGGTTAACATGTTTGATCATGTAGAAAGGGTGAGATGATTACTAGGCTAAACTATTCAACCAACTTTAAAATTCCAATGTCCGATCCAACTACTATATGTGTAGGATCAATGGGTGCTCCCGACACATGATCGGAGACCGACTAAAATTTTCGAAGCTTAGATTCAAAAGTCAAGGATCGATAGGCTTTGAAAACAATGGGATGCTCAAAATCATTGGATCAGGTGATATTGAGCTAAACTCGACCTTTATAATTCATAATGTACTTTTAGTTGAGAATTTTGATTTTAATTTACTTAGCGTAAGTCAATTGTGTGATAACAACTATAAGGTTATCTTCTTACAAAATGAATGTTTAATTAAAACTAATGATACCTCAAAAACAATATTTAAAGGAACTAGGAATAGCAACATTTACACAATCAACCTACCCAACTCCTCAACCAAGTGTCTTATGACACAACAAGAGGAATCTTGGTTGTGGCACCGACGACTCGACTACTCTCACCCAAGACTCGTACATAAAATGAGTCAGAGTGGTTTAGTCAGAGGTCTGCCCAACCTTAATAATATGGAAAATAAAATTTGTAATGCCTGTCAACAAGGTAAACAAACTAGGACCTCACATCAACTAACCAACCAAGAAAGAACCAAAAGTGTACTTGAGCTCCTACATTTAGACCTATTTGATTCTCATGGAGCCAAGTCACTAAATAGAAGTCAATATTGTCCGGTCATAGTCGATGACTTCTCTAGATTCACTTGGGTTAGGTTTCTAAAAAATAAAAGTGGAACCTTAGAGCAACTCACCACTTATGTAAATTAATAGAAAATGAAAATAATCTTAAGGTAAAAAGACATAGAAGTGATCATGGTGGTGAATTCGAAAACCATAGGTTTACCAATTTTTGCAACCAAAACAGATACCACCATGAGTTTTCCTGCCCTATAACTCCTCAACAAAACGGTCTAGTTGAACATAAAAATTGAACATTACAAGAAGGCGCTAGAACCATGTTGAGTGAGTATAACTTACCTAATAGGTTTTGGGAAAAAGCGGTTAATAGGCCCTGTTATGTTCAAAATAGGATCCTCCTAGTTAGAAGACACCTTAAAACCTCTTATGAAAGTTATTACGAAAAATTACCAAACATTAAGTATTTTAGGGTCTTTGGTTGTTGGGTGCACATATTAAACACTAAGGATTACCTAGGGAAATTCACCCCTAAAACAACTACCAGACATTCCTAGGATACTCAACCACTAGTAAAGCTTATAGAGTGTATAACAATGAAACCCTAAAAATTGAAAAAACAATTAACGTAGTATTTGATGAAGGAAACGAAACTACAAAACCCGGATTAGAAGTGATTAGTGAACCTAACTCTAGACCTGAACCTAACTCTAGACCCAAACCTAACTCATAAAATGAATCTAGTGCAAATCCTAACCCAAATCAATCTAGGATACAATCAAACCACCCGATCGATCAAGTAATAGGTGAACCCAATTTAGGAGTTCGAACTAGAGCATCCTATAGAAACCTAAGCCAAATTTCACTAATCTCGAAAATTGAACCCAAAACAATTGAACAAGCTCTTCTTGATCCCAATTGGATTATAGTTATGCAAGAAGAGTTAGCTCAATTTACTAGGAGTCAAGTTTAGGGATCAAGAAGACTATGATGTTTGGAGGAAGGTGGGTATTTCGAAACAAACTTGATGATAAAGGAGATGTTAAAAATAAGGCTAGGTTAGTCGCTAAGGGATTCAGTCAAGTAGAAAGGTTAGACTATGATGAAACATATGCCCCCATAGCTAGACTTGAATCAATTAGGATGTTATTAGCCTACACTGCACATCGAGGATTTAAACTATTTCAAATGGATGTTAAGCCAGCGTTCTTGAATGGAATTATCAAAGAAGAGGTTTACGTTAGCCAACCACCCGGATTTGAGAGTCTAGACAAACTCGACCATGTCTTTAAACTTAGAAAATATTTATATGGACTAAAACAAGCTCCTAGAGCTTGGTATGAAAGGCTTTCTATTTATCTCAAGTCTAAGGGGTTTAGTTAAGGGTTAGTTGACCGAACCTTGTTTGTAAAATCCGTAGGAAAAGAGATTTTCATTGCCCAAATCTACGTAGATGACATAATCTTTGGAACAACTAATTCAATATTACTAAATGAGTTCATTTCACTAATGGAAAGTGAATTCGAAATGAACTTAGTAAGCGAATTGACCTTTTTCTTAGGATTACAAATTAAAAAAACTAGAGAAGGTATCTACCTACACCAACGAAAATATAATAAGGAATTAATTAATAGATTTGGAATGCAAAACGCTAAGGAAATTAACACACCAATGGCAACTAATGTGAATATAGGAAAAGACTAAGAAGGAAAACCAATTGATTTAAAATACTATAGGAGCATGATAGATAGCCTCCTTTACTTAACTGCGAGTCGACCCAATATACTCTTCGCAGTAAGTATGTGTGCGAGATTTCAATCTTGCGTTAATGAGTCGCACCTAACATTGGTCAAACGCATCTTCCGATACCTTAAAGGGACACTAAACGTAGGAATTTGATACCCTAGGTCTAATGAATTCGAACTAATCAGCTACTTTGATTCGGATTATGCCGGTAGTAAACTCGATAGTGTTGGTGTAGTTGGCACCTAAGTCGAACTTGAGTTTTGATTATAGCAAACGATACAAATTTAAGCTCATATTGTTATCTCACGAGCTAAATCGAGTGTGCAAAAAAGTGCCAACGCTGGAGCTAAAGGCTAGTGACACCTGGAGGAAGCCGCGGTGGTCGGGTAACACTTGAGTGATTTTGAAGGAAGCCGAAGGAATCAAGTGGAAGGCCAGAAGCGAAAGTGACACAGTAAGTATCGAGGTAAGCTCGTGTGTGTGTGTGAGGGTAAGAGAGGTTGTATCCTCCTTACGGGGATGGTCTTAAGCGTAGATCCGACCCAAGACATCCCATGGATGGTCTAGGTCGAGATCGGATGGTCGGAGGTCGTCGAAATAATGTTTTTGTTTAGCTAACTTATGATTATCTGCGATCGACAAGATCAATCGATGCCGCCATCGCTGATCGATGATGACCATCAGTCGACTGATGGTCAAGGATCAACTTCGAGGAGTCAAGACTTATCACCTCATTTCAAAGGGATTGGTGCTCAAATCTCATTGGCTAAAGTTCCTCTCGAGAAGGGGCTCAAAGGCTATAAAAGGAGGGTCTCTCTTAGGATTTTCTCATCAATTCAAAGCTCCCAAAAGCCTCCGCAACATTGCAACTCTCCGACAACAAAGTGCTACTTCTTCGACGCTCTAAGTTTAAGTGTTTATATTTTTCGTCGGTATAAGTTTCAATTCAGTTTATTTCTTTTCATAAATTGTCTCGGAGTTTTTATCGTAACGAGGAGAGGGGGAGTGTCCCTCTACCTCAAGCTTTTGTTATTTCTTGTATTCGATCAACTCTTACCTCCAACGAGGAGGAGTTTGTTTAGTGTTTTGCCCTCCGTGTGTGGTAAAGGACCACTAGGGCCTTGGAGTAGTAGCCGAAGGCTACGAACCAAGTAAAAAAATCCACTTGTCTCTTTTATTTGTCATTTATCTTCTGCTGCGTTTAATTGTCTACTCGAACGAATTCGTACGAAAAGTTTTATCGCTATTCACCCCCCCCCTCTAGCGATCCGCTCAATCCAACAATTGGTATCAGAGCCGGGGTGCTAAGATTTAGTGAAACCACCAATCTAGCTTTCTACAAACTTTTTCAATTTATTTCGAATTTTTTTCTTTTTCATTCGTGTAATTTTTCTTCTCCCGCACTACTAATCCAAGACGCAAGTCTTGGGACATTTCCGTCGTTTGTGTTTTTAGGTCTCTTCCTCTTCATCCTCTTGTCTTTTTTGTTTCAATGGCCCATCTCGAGGGTTTTAGCACCGTCCGACCACCATTTTACAATGGAGATGACTTCTGTTATTGGAAGGGTCGGATGGAATGCTTTCTTAAAACCCAAATCGAGGTGTAGATCATAATCCAAACGGGATTCACACTTCCAACTAACGAAGTGGGTGAATCCTTGGATTATGACCAATGGACCAATGTGACAAAAAGACAAATCGAAGCCGACACCAAGGCAACTCAAATCCTCCAATGTGGCTTGTCCAAGGAGGAGCTTAATCGCGTCGGCCCCTTCATCAGTGCAAAGCACCTTTGGACAAAACTAGTGGAGCTACACGAAGGGACCGATGAAGCCAAGGTATGTAAGCATGATCTCTTATTCAATAAGTTATACAATCTAAAAATGCAGGAACATGAGACGGCGATGCAACTTCACGCTCACGTTCAAGATATCGTCAACAACCTACATGCAATCAAACAAAAGTTCAAAAATCGTGACCTTATTAGGTATGTACTAAACTCATTTCCTAGGACTACCTTGTAGGCATCCATGGTCGATGCCTACAAGGTCTGCAAGGATCTTTCAAAACTTAGATTAGATGAGTTGTTTTCCAATTTCGAACTTCATGAGTAGTCTAACTCGGAACCCGAGAAGGGTATAGCACATTTTGCAAGTTCGAGGAAGAAAACCGCGAGCAAGCCACCCCCGGAGGAAGAAGAAGATGAGTCCGATTCGAAGGTTGACCCGGAAATGGAGGCCGAACTAGTCAACCTAGTTCGGAGGATAGTCAAGGGCCGAAAGCGAACTATCATATGAACCAATGAAGGTAAGCCTAAAAGTTCTAACATTAGGTGTTATGAGTGCAACTGGTTTGGACACATCAAGTCCAAATGTCTGAAGCTCAAGAGCAAAGCGCCAAAACACAAAAAGGCACTCAACGCTACGTGGGAAGAAGCATCCGAGCAAGAAGACGATGATCGCGTCCTTATGGATAAACCGGTTGAATCGGAGATGGAGTTGGAACTAGAACACGAATCTGAAATCGAAGCGCTATTCAAGACAAGTCACAGATACGCATTCGGTTCAAAAGATACACTCAAGGTAAGTCGATCCCTTATTAGTACACTTTATAGTGCAATTAAATTCTTAACTAGGAAATTAGCTAAGTCCGAGTCCAAGGTCGAGACCTTGGTTGAGGAAGTTAAACTCCTCAAACACGAGGTTTCCCTAACCTCTTCGACTAATCAAGTTCGAGAGGAGAACTCAACTCGGGTTGAAAAGCTTGAAGTTGAGAACTCACTCTTGAAGAGTCAAGTCGAAGATCTTAGGAATACGTTGGAAAGGTTTACTTTGGGATCCAAAGGACTTGACCTCCTACTTGGATCGCAAAGGGTCGTGTACAATAAGGTCGGACTAGGGTTTAGCTCAGATACGACCAACAAGTCGTATATGTCGATTGAGTCGACATAAAAAATGTGTCCAAGCATGGGTCCCTAAGACCGCTTTGATTTCAAACTTAGGGTCGAACCAGTACTGGGTTCCCAAGGACCAAATCCACTATGTGTCACGCCCCGAGAGTATGCCGTGCGAAAAAGCAAACGGACAGCATCTCCCCTGTACGTGGCAACATATCGGGTTAATACAAGGCCCGTAGGCCCACAACAACAATATAAAATAAAGATATCAACATATCAAACACAGCGGAAACATACTACAGATAAAACAAAATACAAGGACCCAACTGTGCACTCCGGAGTGACTTGACACAACAAGAATCATAATAGAAACCACAACAACGGCCAAATACATACAATACGTCTGTATATCACAAATACGGAAACAATACAGGCTAAAACCCAAAACAACAATACAGAATACATCAATCCACAAGAATACAATAAATCATAAATAAACCTGCATCCGTTCGGTGTGAGATGGGATCACCGCGAGTCAACGTCCCAAGGAATCCTCACACATTACAGGCGACAGAAGCCTGTGGTCCCGGGGTGGTGAGTATAAACTCAGGGGTAATATGTAGAAAGTGCATGAACATATAGGGTAAAGAGATCTACAAGTATACATGTGAAGATCTACAGGTATACAACATGAGTCCAATAGACATACAGTCCTATCCAAATCTGATAACAAGTAACCACAGTATAGTCATACTCAATGTATATACTAAACTGATCAATTGAACATGAAGTAATGTACCAATGTACCTGACGGTCTGCAACACCATATGCTATATCATCCTGAACAGATATACAATAACATAACCCATATAACGTACCAAGTCAATCCCATACCTCACCAATACTCCAACATATGAACAGTATATGATCACCTGTAATAACAACCCGGTCCGTACCACACAATGACATGATGCTAATCAAATGCATACAACAGTCTGAATCAACGCATGTATCATGCTCAACACATAGCAGTATATAAAATGCAAATGACATGTATCATGATGCACAAACATATGAAGCAAACAAATGCAGCATCTCATAGGCATATGTAAAACATATATCGAATACATGCATACATATATATCAGCAATGCATATGCATGGCCACTGTCTGCGGACCCGTCCAACCACGACCCCAAAGTGGCAAGGGTGGCACGTGATGTCTTATTTTTCGCAAGTGCACGGTTGTCGTCAAGTAATAAAAATATCGATCCCACAGGGATTGGGACAATTACCGAATGATCATGATACCAAGTTATCTAGTCAATCAATTTATGGATTAAGCAAAGACACTGAGCAGTCAAGAACAACGAATGAGAAGAACGAGCTAAAAGTCAATAGTTGAGGAGAATCTCAGGATATGGGTTTCACCACGTCGACGATTTATAAGGTGATTTAATTCTTTCCTACCCCTATTAGAGTTGTTTTGATGGAACCTATCCTAAGGTAAATCAACGGCCCCTTTCGAGGTCTACGCTAACTGTACCTATCAAACTCAATTTACCTCACACAGATTCGGCGTAGGGGATCATAATCGCCTAAGGGACTGCCACGAGACCTCCGCAAACCTCCCTAGTCTTACCTCCGTTACTTGGTAAAAACTGGATTTGATAGATCCATTAAGTCCATAAGAGTTCCTTTAGAGTCTAAATTTCCTTTTCACGGTAGGTTTACACACGGGACCATAATCAGCTAAGGGGACCTGTCATGAGACCCCCGCAAGCCCTCATAGATACACCACCGCTACTTGGCAGGAGTTAATCCCTAATTGGTTCTGGGTTTCGGGAACTTGGGTTCACTGTTAGGTACTTCCCCTTAGCTCATTAGGTTTATCAATAAAAATCCAAAAACCAGGTCAAAACAAACAATAATTCAAGTAGTATAGATTACATCATCCATCATAAATCGTCAAGGGCTACTCCCCCATCCTAAGATTACAAGACACTACTCCATAGTCTGGCAAGAATTGCTAGAGAAAGAAATTACGATACTTAGTGCCATCTGTGTTCCTCTGTCGTCGACTCCTTCCTTATCCTCCTTCTTCTATCGTCGTTTTCACCACCCATCGTCCTCTTCTAGGATTAGAATATCTCCTCTTTTATAGCCTTGTCCTCCTCTTTAATTAAGGCAAAAGATTTTCCTTTAATTGAGACGAAGATCGCGGCTCTTGCAGAAAAAGGAAATCTGGAATAAGAACAACACGCTCGTGCCAAATGAGGGCACAGGCGTGTCGCGGGCTTCCCACCGAGCGTATTGCGCTTGAATTGGGGTGTGTCGAAGGCTGAACTGGGGCGTGTTGAGCGCTGGAACTCCTGACACGGACGTGTCACTGATAACACGCATGTGTTGTTTTGATACGCCGGCCGTGTCAACACTTTGAATGGGGCGTGTCGACTGCTAAACCAGGGCGTGTTGAAGGCTGAAACTCCTGACACTGACGTGTCACTGATGACACGCCTGTGTTGTTTTGATACGCCTGCTTCTTTACCCTGTTAACACGAAAAACACCCAAAAGCAGTCTCTTTGTCCAAAATATGCTAAACTTAACTAAATCATGATAAAATACATGCCTAGGACATGAAATGTGGTAAAATGCATGCAAATGGAGTAGTGAAAATATAGCATGATTTACACACATCAAAATCCCCTAGTCCTAAACTTTTGCTTGTCCTCAAGCAAAGAAAACTCAAAAGACAACTTATTTGTGGGAATGCTAGACACCATCCAGAGGTATACAATCTGATCTTAATCTTTTCAAATCATTCCTAGTTTTCAAGTTTGAAAGATCCCTATATAGTGCACGTGAAAAGTTGGACTAAAGTCATTGGACACCAATCCGGACTTGACATCCCTTCTATCGTAGAGCATTCTTATTTCCGGCATAGAGGCACTTACCTGCCTTAATGCATGGATCATCCTTACCTATCATCAAAAGGTCTCAAAGGAGCACTTTCTAAGAAGAGAGAACGAAAGGAATTTATAGAGAGCATTTCCCCAGTAACTAGTTAGTCTCAAAGGGGCACCTTTTAGGTGTTTCCCCAGTAACTACTTGGTCTCAAAGGGGTGCTTGAAAACAATTCCAGTTTTCGATTTTTTTTTTTTCGATCATACTTCTAGTGAAAGTGTTTCTCCAGTAACCAAGTTGCGCAGGCAAGTCTCCAATGGAAAATCGAGTACTCGTCCGATATGGGGGATTTAAATCCTTTTTTGGATACCTCATACCTATAGACCGTGTTAGAAGTGAAATAGGGCTCTTATCAAATAGGCAAAAAGAAATATCATGATCCGACCAATATTCAGTTGTATTACGCTAGATGATATAAAAATGCAATGTTATGATATATGAAAAGATGCAAACAAAATAGCACTAACCAAACTAAAAATCTAAGTAGAGACAGCATAAGCAGTAAAGGATGTGCATCGAAACTCACAAAATAGTTCAAGGTGGTCAATGGTCATCGTCTTCGCTACTAGCATCCTCCTCTTCCCACCTACGCTCCCGTAAAACTCCCGACTCTGTCAAATCTATCATCATCTTCCTCCGCGACTCAGTGATGAAAAACTCATCAGCTCTCCTGTAAAAATCAGCTGCCCTATCCAAATGCTGTGTCACCATACGATGGTGCTCCTCTGTAGCTTGGGTATACCGATCCCACACACCTATGTGCGAGGTATGCTCGACCCTGAAAGCTTCGAATGATGATTGGAATCCTGAAAAATCAAAAGAAGAGTACCCTACAGAAACATTGTCAGTAGGAAACCGTGGGGGTTCAGGAGTCGAATGTGATGGCTCCCTAGGAGAGGGTGATGGAGCATGGGCAGTGGGGGTAGGAAAGGGTCCCTGGACATCTCTAAAAAGCCAATTGGATGAATTACGTACAGTCATCCGCTCAAGGTTTGGAAGAGGGATTTTAATTCCATTTCTTAACACCAAACGATACCCCTCGTCGAATGCCTCAATCATCTTCATATTTATACAAGCATCCAAATCCAATCTAGGGCTAGCAGGACAATATTCAAGGTCATCCAATTCACATCCTAAGGCTACAACAATCCTAGTGATAATACCACCTATGACTATGACTCCGGATGGGCTATTACTAACCTTAACTAAATGTATAACCATATGGGCTCCAGAATCAATATTAACTTCATTTAGCATGGCCCATAAAAATTGTAACTCACTCTGCCTAGCCACCCCTGCACTATCATATCTTCCAGAGATTGTATTAGCCATAAACCTAAGGAGATAACAAAAAGTAGGATTAGGGATGTTAAATGATTTAGACCTAGATGCATCATAAGGGCGAGGGTCATCAGAAATTAATCTCCAAAATTTATGATCAATAAAATGTCTATGAATTTACCTCTCCCCTCCGCTAGGAAAATCAAATATCGTATTAAAATCACTTAAAGAAAGGGTAAACTCATGGTTCATTAATCTAAATTTTATTTTTCCTTCCTCACAATCCTTTCCTTGTAGTATTTCAGCAGACAGGGAGCTAAGGAATTCAAGAGTGATGCTAGGGTAAGTAAGATGATGGTGTGTGATAAATTCGGTCCAGCCTATCCTATTGGTCACCAAGTTATGTCATCTCTTAACCCTAGGGTGGTCAACGTGTAGAAGTCTATAGTTCTTGTAGATACTAACTTCCTTTTTTCAAGCTTACTGAATTTAGACTTCATAACCTCATCCCTAAAAACAATTCCATATGGATGGCAGGAGGTCGGAGGATGATCGTTACCCAAGTCCTAAGCTTTTCTCTTTCCCTTGTCCTTTGCCGAAGAGGAAGAAGCTCCTCCTCTAGTCTTCACTCACTTACTCATGGCGTTGGGGAGGGAGAGACAGTAGGTTAGCTCCTCGGCTGCTCGAGAGAGACCGGCGGTAGCTGCTTCAAGCTTGTATCATGAGTGGAAGATTAGGGCGTGCTCGGGCCGGCTTTAGAGGGCTAGGCGTGTCGGGCATCCTCTTATGCAAATACCCGACCCGTTTAAGCGCGACATAGGCATGCTCCGTCCTCCCCAGGCATGCCGCGATCCGCCCGTGCATGCCGCGAATCGAGAATGCGACAGGCGTGCTCAGACGCCCGACATGTTGTCTTCAGATAACCTCAACACGCCTGTGTTGGGCAAGATAGGCGGGTCGTGGTCAATTTGGCACGAGTGCACGTTTAACATGTCGGTCCCGTAAACTGAAAAAATAAAAATAGAATAAAGAATAAAATAAAATAAAATAAAATGACTAAAAAAACTGAAAATAGCTTGGGTTGCCTCCCAAGAAGCGCTTGTTTAAGGTCGTTAGCTTGACGCCTCAGTTACTCCCTAGTTTTGGGGATATGGCTTGAGGAGTGTGCTCTGCCCCTCCTCGTCTCCAATCAGCTCAACAGAATTGTTTGCGAAGTATCTCTTAAGTCTTTGACCATTTACTTTGAAAATTCCTGTAGACTCACTAGATATATCAATAGCTCCATGAGGATAAACCTTTTCAACTCGATATGACCCCGACCATCTGGATTTCAGCTTCCCAGGAAAGAGTTTCAATCTTGAGTTGAATAGTAATACCAAGTCTCCTTGATGGAATTCTCTGTGCATGATATTCTTGTCATGCCACCTCTTCGTCTTCTCCTTGTAAGACCTTGCATGTTCATAAGCATCAAGGCGTAGTTCTTCAAGTTCATTTAGCTGCAGTTTTCTCTTCTCTTCGGCTTTCTTCAGGTCAAAATTAAGCCATTTAATTGCCCAATATGCCCTGTGCTCTATTTCAACGGGAAGATGACATGGTTTTCCATAAACTAATCGAAACGGAGTCATTTCAATAGGTGTCTTGTAGGCAGTTCGATAGGCCCATAGAGCATCGTCAAGTCTTAAAGACCAATCCTTTCTTGATCTTGATACTGTTTTCTCCAAAATAGTCTTTATTTCCCTATTTGAAACTTCTACTTGCCCTCTCATTTGTGGATGATATGGTGAGGCTAGTTTATGGGTTACTCCATACTTCTTGAGAAGGCTTTCAAATTGTCTTTCGATAAAGTGTGAGCCTCCATCACTTATTACTGCTCTTGGTATTCCAAATCTTGGAAATATTATACTCTTAAAGATCTTAATGACTGTTTTTGCATCATAAGAGGGGGATGGTAGAGCCTCAACCCATTTAGACATGTAGTCCACTGCCACCAGTATATAGGTATTTTTATAGGAAGTAGGGAAGGGTCCCATATAGTCAATTCCCCAGACGTCGAACAATTCAACTTCCAATATCGAATTTTGAGGCATCTCATGTCTCCTTGATACGTTCCCGGTCCTTTGACAGCGGTCACAAGTCGTCACATAATTCCGAGAGTCTCTAAAAATATGAGGCCAATAAAATCCTGCTTGCAAAACCTTTGTCGCAGTCTTGTCTGTGCTCGTGTGACCTCCATATGCTGAAGAATGACAATGATACAATATATCCTCAATCTCTTCTTCGGATACGCATCTTCGATATATAGCATCCGCCCCTTGCTTGAACAGGAATGGTTCGTCCCACACATAATGCTTTACATCCGAAAAGAACTTCTTCCTCTGATGATAACTCATGTGAGAAGGTATTATCCCGCAAGCTAGGTAGTTGGCAAAATCAGCATACCACGGAGCCTTAACTGTTCTGACCGCTAGTAGCTGCTCATCTGGAAAGAAATCATTTATAGCAAGATCATCGGCTCTTCCCGCATTTGATTCTTGAT
This sequence comes from Wurfbainia villosa, assembly GCA_025175895.1. Taxonomy (NCBI): domain Eukaryota; kingdom Viridiplantae; phylum Streptophyta; class Magnoliopsida; order Zingiberales; family Zingiberaceae; genus Wurfbainia; species Wurfbainia villosa. The sequence continues at coordinate 118,304,151 of CM045989.1, read as the reverse complement.
GAAGCCTTGATAGATGGTCTACAACTACGTTCTCCGTTCCTTGCTTGTCTCGGATTTCCAAGTCAAACTCTTGTAGAAGAAGTATCCACCGGATAAGTCTTAGCTTAGATTCCTTTTTACTCAGTAAGTATCTTATGGTTGCATGATCTGTGTAAACTATCACCTTGGTCCCTATGATATAAGATCTGAACTTGTCGAAAGCAAATACTATAGCCAAGAGTTCCTTCTCTGTGGTAGCATAATTCATTTGTGCTTCATCCAATGTTTTACTGGCGTAGTAGATTGCATACACCTTGCGATCCTTCCTTTGTCCTAACACTGCGCCCACAGGAAAATCACTTGCATCACACATAATTTCAAAAGGGAGACTCCAATCTGGAGGTTGCATTATTGGGCCGGTTGTTAATGCTTCCTTTAACCTGGAAAATGCATCAAGACAAGGATTATCAAAGTGAAACACAGCATCTTTAGCAAGCAAATTAGTTAATGGCTTTGAAATTTTTGAGAAGTCCTTGATGAACCGTCGGTAGAACCCTGCATGTCCTAGGAAACTACGCACTCCCTTGACATCAGTTGGAGGAGGCAACTTCTTGATCACTTCAGTTTTAGCAATGTCCACCTCAATACCACGGTGTGAAACTAGGTGCCCAAGTATTATGCCTTCTCGCACCATGAAGTGGCACTTCTCCCAATTAAGCATTAAATTTATTTCCTCGCATCTCTTCAAGACCTTGACCAAATTAGATAAACACATATCAAAATTTACACCATATACAGAAAAATCATCCATGAAAACTTCCATTATATTCTCGATCATATCAGAAAAAATTGAAGTCATACACCTCTGAAAAGTGACGGGTGCATTGCATAGTCCAAAAGACATTCTCCTGAAAGAAAAAGTACCATATGGGCAGGTGAAAGTTGTTTTCTCTTGGTCATTAGGATAAATAGGGATTTGATAGAAACCGGAGTATCCATCTAAGTAACAGAAATGCGAGTGTTTTGCCAACCGGTCTAGCATTTGGTCAATAAATGGGATGGGAAAGTGGTCCTTCCTAGTTTCCTTATTCAATTTCCTATAATCAATACACATTCTCCATCCCGTAACCGCTCTCGTGGGGATTAACTCATTTGTAGCATTCCTTATTACCGTTATCCCCCCTTTCTTTGGCACAACATGGACAGGACTTACCCATTCGCTATCGGATATTGGGTAGATAATTCCTGCATCTAGCAATTTCATGACCTCTTTCTTAACTATCTCTTTGATGGCTGGGTTCAGTCTTCTTTGATGCTCTATAGAGGTTTTAAAATTTTCTTCTAGTAGATTTTTGTGCATGCAAACCGATGGACTAATTCCCCTAATGTCATCAATCTTGTATCCAATGACGTTCTTGTGTGTTTTCAATACCTCAATCAGTTTTTCGGTCTCTGCATTGCTCAGATTAGCATTAATGATCACAGGATAAGTAGAGTTTTCGCCAAGAAATTCATACCTGAGTGTTGATGGAAGAGGCTTAAGTTCTACCTGTGGTGTGAGGTTGGGGTCGGAAATCTCCAGCTCTTTATCCTCAAAATCCCCTCCGAGCTTATTAAGATGAGTTTGTTCTGGTGCTCCGTCTAGTGCTATTGACTGGAAACTGTCAATCCTACAACAAACATCAAAAACAGAAGGTTGTTTAACAACTTTTGAATTCAATTTTGTCATTTCCAAATGCAAGTGAGGGTTTATGGTTCTTGACATCTATCATTGCCCCTGCAGTAGCCAAGAAAGGTCTCCCCAAAATGAGTGTAATGCATGGGTCTTCATCCATGTCAAGCACTATAAAATCTGCAGGAATAATAAAATTTCCCACCTGCACTGGTACATCTTCTAAGATTCCCAAAGGATATCTAATGGAGCGATCGGCTAACTGCAAGGCCATAGTAGTTAGTTTCATTTCTCCCAAATCCAATTTCTTGCATATGGAAAGAGGTATCAGATTGACACTGGCACCCAAATCGCAAAAAGCCTTATCAAAATTTGAGTCATTAATTATGCAAGGGATAGAAAAGCTACCTGGATCATTTAGTTTGGGAGGGACCATGTTCTTAATTAAAGCACTGCACTCCTCAGTAAGAGCCACTGTTACATGCTCCTCGACTTTCCTTTTATTGGTTAAGATATCCTTCAAGAACTTGGAGTATGTAGGCATTTGTTGAAGAGCTTCTATAAAAGGTATATTGATATATAACTTCCTAATTACCTCAAGGAACTTACCAAATTGTTCTCAAATTTTTCCTTAATCAGCCTCTGAGGGAACGGGATAGGCGGCTTATATGTTCTTGGTTCCTTATTCGACATGCCTGTGTCGTTCGACACAGGCTGGGCGTGTTGGCTGCTGGAGTGTCCCGACACGGGTGTGTCGGCTGACACGCGCTCGTGGGCATTCTCTTCCTCAGGCATGTTGAACAACATGCCCTGGGTCAGGGTGTGTCGGCTTCCTTTTCTATTCATCCCAGGCGTGCTGCTATCTTCTTCAAACTCTGACACGCTCGTGTCCTTTAGCACAAGGGCCGCTTGTTGAGCTCTGTCTCCTTCTAAAATCCTTCCACTTCTCAAACTTATGGAATTACAATGCTCAGCTGGGTTTACTTCTGAATTTCCAGGAAATCTGCCCGACATCCTTGATGATGAGCTGGCAATTTGGGAAATTTGATTTTCCAGCATTTTTGTGTGATTAGTCAAATTATCAACCTTGCCTCCCAATTGCTTGATTGCCTTGGTATTATTTTGATGTTGCCGATTTGATTCTACAATATGCTATCGAAATTCATCATTTATCTTCCCCTGACATGTAATAAAATTTTCCATCATCTTTTCTAAGCTCGACTTGGGTCCTGGCTGAAATCCCGAAGGTGCTCCAAAAGCTCATCGGAAGAATTTTGGTTGGCTCTATACGAAAAGTTGGGATGATTCCTCCAACCGGGATTGTACGTGTTCAAGTAAGGGTTGCCACCATTAGGCTTCTGATTAAAATTATTTAGCGCATCTACTTGCTCAATCCCAGCTCCTGCAGATGGTGCGTGTAGGATTTGGCAATTCATCGCTACATGTCCTATTACACCACAGATCTCGCAGGTGACATTAGATGAGTTTACAGCTGATACATTAAAATGTTCGAACTTTTGAGTTAACACATCGACTTTTGCACTGAGTAGATCAAGGGTACTTACCTCAAACTTACCTGGCATTTTAGTTTGATATCCTCGTTCTGTAGCCCATTGGTGAGAATTCATTGCCACATTCTCGATGATCTCAAAAGCTTCATCCAATGTTTTGTTCATAAGAGCTCCTCCTGCAGCAGAATCAAGAGAAACTTTAGTAGCATACGAGATTCCATTGTAGAAAGTATGAACAATGAGCCACTTCTCCAGCCCATGATGAGGGCATTGCTGTAGTAATCCCTTAAATCTGTCCCATGCTTCAAATAATGTTTCTCCATCCTTTTGCGCAAAATTAGTGATTTGATGACGAAGACTTGCAGTTTTGCTGGGTGGAAAATACTTGTCTAAAAATCTTTGCTCCAGCTGATCCCAGGTAGTTATGCAATCTGCTGGAAGAGAGTGTAGCCAGGCTCTAGCTTTGTCCCGCAATGAGAAAGGAAACAAGCGCAATCTAATAGCATCAGCTGAGGCTCCATTCAGTTTTAAAGTTTCGCAAAATTCCAAAAATACTTCCAAGTGCAGATTTGGATCTTCAGTGGGTGCTCCTCCGAATTGATGCTGTTGGACCATGGATAGTAGAGCCGGTTTTAATTCAAAATTGTTCGCTTCAATAGGGGGTCTTCTAATACTCGATCTCAATCCCCTTGTACTAGGTGCTGCATAATCCCTTAAAGGTTTATTCTCGTTCTGGTCAGCCATGTTGGAGGTCAGATTGTATTACTGATGTTGCTGAAATCGTCTTCTAGCAAGGAACGTTCTCTCTATCTCAGGATCAATATCGAGAATTTCCCTATTAAGTCTGTTCATGCAACAACAAGAGAGGCTCCCAAAATAAGAGTTCAGAATAGACACAAAGAATAGGAACAAAAACAGAAATCTAGATTAACTAAATCACGCTCAATTCGATATTGAGTGCCAATCCCCGACAATGGCGCCAAAAACTTGATGTCTTATTTTCCGCAAGTGCACGGTTGTCGTCAAGTAATAAAAATATCGATCCCACAGGGATTGGGATAATTACCAAATGATCGTGATACCAAGTTATCTAGTCAATCAATTTGTGGATTAAGCAAAGACACTGAGCAGTCAAGAACAACGAATGAGAAGAACGAGCTAAAAGTCAATAGTTGAGGAGAATCTCAGGATATGGGTTTTGTTGGTGCAATCGGCCCAGCAGTACCTTGATGGTATTTTGATGATAGACAAAACTCATGACATAGGATTGTCATGGGAAAGTCCAGCATGGGTTGGCATGGAAAATCCAAGCATGGAGCTTGGTGTGGAAGTCCAAAGCATTGCGAAGCCGTGCGCTTGGTGCTTGGTGAGAAATGCATTGCGAAGCCGTGCGCTTGGTGCATATGGGAAGTCTTAAGGACTTGGTAAGTTCACTAGGCTCGGGGTCTTTGAGTCGGTGAAGGATGGCATTGCGAAGCCGTGCGCTTGGTGCATCCGAGGGACCGCCGGACGGGGAGCGAATGGAGTGAGCCCAAAGGGAAGCATACTTCTAGGGCATGAGATGCGAAGGATGGCGTTGCAAAGCCGTGCGCTTGGCGCATCCGAGGGACGTAGGCCGAGGGAAGAGAACTTCGGTGGGGAACTCCATGAGTGATGTGGACTTAGCCAAGTGGCTAAGACTGAGTGTCGGTGACTCAAACAACTTGGTTGCGTTTTGGTGCTTGGCGATCATTGCCGTGGGATGCGATCGGTGATGGAAGTGTCGAGCGAGAATGCTCAGAGCAGGTGGCGATCGACTACTAGGTCACGATCATTGCCCGACCACTCGGCGATCGGAGTAGGAGATCCGTTGGAACTTGTCCGACGTGGATCTGGCCGTTGTGAGACAATGACGCAGGCCGATCGTGATGGGCGCGAAACAGCGACGATGCAGGTTATAAATGGAGCACGAGTTGGAGGATTTCGCCAAGACTTTAAGGAAGCAATTGAAGGGGATTTGCTGTTGCATTCCAGTCCTTCAAGAGCCATCCAAAGCAAGCAACAAGAAAAGGGTCAAAGCAAAGATTTGTAAAGCGTTCTTTACTTGTATTTCTTGTGTCTTTGTATTTCTTGTATATTATTGTTGTAATAGCTTGTGAGAGGTTTCTCCACCTCCGACGTATAGTCGAGAAGGAGTTTAGTTAGTGTGATAACTAGAGATCGAGGAGATCGCCAGTTGAGTAGGAACCATTCGGTTCCGAACCACGTATATCGTGTGTATTTGCATGTGATTGTATTTGTTGTTAGTATTCATATTTGCATTAGTATTCCGCTGCGCTAACAACAATCGTAGACAAGCACGCGACTAGAACGATCAATTTACGACGTCCAACGTCCGAGGGCTATTCACCCCCCTCTAGCCGGCCATATCGATCCATTACAAGTGGTATCAGAGCAAGGTTGCTCTTCAAGGACTAACCGCCGCGAGAGCAATTCAAGATGGGCGGCTTCATCCATCCACCGAAATTCGATGGAGATTTTTCTTGGTGGAGGAAACGGATGGAGGTATATTTCGAAACCGATTTCGATTTCATGTTAATCATTGAAAATGGTTTTGAAGTGCCTAGGGACAAAGAAAACAAGTCATTAGAAAAATCAAGGTGGACTCAAGACCAAATGAAGGATTTCAAGACAAATCTTGAGGTAATCAAATTACTTAGTGAATTGATTCCTAACAATATTTGGTCTAGGCTAGGTAATTTTAGGAATGCAAAGGATTTGTGGAATAAGGTGATTGAATTCCACAAGAATCCCCAACCGGCACAAATAGAAGAAAATGCCGAAGAAGAAGCTCCCACAACATTTGAAGATGTTGATGATTTGGTGGAGACCTCCACCTCTAGTATTGAGGGGGAGGAAAGGCAATCTTCAATCCCGGAGCAAGAACAAGAAGTATCCACATCCGGAGAAGTGAAGATCAAGAAGAGGCCTCCACCACCTCCTAGGTTCAAGCATTGTAATTTTAAATAAAAATCACATAATATGCTTTGAGTGTAGGGAGAAAGGGCACTACAAAAGTAAATGCCCTAAATTGGCTAAGGAAAAGGCATCCACACCAAAAGTCAACCCAAAGTCAAAGGATGCCGGTGTTCCCAAAAATAAGAGCAAAGAGCACATTGTGTGCTTCAAATGCAACCAAAAGGGACACTACCAAAGTCAATGCCCTAGGGGGAGGAAGAAAGGGCAAGAAGGTGTTTCTCATGTAGGGGGAGCTTATAAAGCTAACCCTAAGGTAAATTTATTTAATGCACCTTCAATTCCTAGAGTTCAAAAGCATGCTAAGAAAAATAAATATGTTTGTCTGGGTGCCAAGCATGTTTATATGACTAAAGACAAACCTAGGACCCAAAACACTAGACCTATTTTACCTAGGGAGTCAATTAGGAGAGTTGAAGAAAACTTGGGTATTAATCCCAAGAAATCTAGGCACATGCCTAAGAGGAAGAACCTTTCCCAAAAACCTAATGAAAATTCAAAATTGGGAAAATTAGAGCTAGAGAACCAAGTCTTGAGGTCAAGACTTGAGAGAATGGAGAAAACCCTTAGAATCATAGAAAATTCATTTCTAGGGTCAAATGCCCAAAAGTCAAGACCTAAGATTCAAAAACGGTCTAAGGGCAAGGAAGGTTTGGGTCACAAACCTAAGCCCAAGAAGACTTATCATAATGTTCCATTTGATTATGGAACTATTTCTAGGTCTAGGAAAGCCAAGGCTAATAGGGAGTTATCCCTAAGTCTAGCCATGGTGTTTGCTTAGTGGCTAAGGACCTAAGGAAAACCAAGAAAGCCACTAAGAAGGTCAATGGAGGAGTCACCTTTAGAGTTGACCCAAGAAAGACCCAATTGACTAAGGCTTCAAAGCCAAAAAGGGTCATTAGGAAGGTATCTAGGGAAGTTATCCCTAGGGAATACCTTGTTAACCCAAGGAGCTCCAATAGGTATTGGGTTCCTAAAAGCATGATTGATTCACGCTAAATGGGTTAGGGGGTGTCAACCCTAAGTGGATGGGTAGTTAACCTAGCCATGGTGAGTTGACACATTAGAGTGTGCCAATATGCTTGAGAAGTTAAAAATGATTTAAATTGGCACATTTAGGTCTTAAAGGTATTGGTGTGCCATTTTGGGTTTTTGGCACACTAGGAAAATGAATGGCGTTAAGGCAAAATGAATTTAATTCCTAGAAATGGCAATTTAATTTTTAACACATAGGTATTCTATACCTTGGTATACTTTACTTGCCATGCTTTATTTGCCTTGCCATGTCATGACATCATTTTCATTTTCATCTATAAAAATGTCATGATCATGTTTAGATTTATGTTTAGATGTCATGTATGCTTAAGTTTCATTCACATGCCATGACATCATGATATTGGCATATGTTTTTATCTATATCATATCTATGCCATAATAACATCATGCATGAATTAAAATGGAGTTAAGGACTATGGCATGATTTGATGGGAATCAAAGAATATTGCCTTAGAAATATGCATGAGAACATAAACAAAACAAAAACCGACATCTCACAAAAATTTGACTTGTATGTGTTTTTGCACATCTAGATATTGGTGAGATGTTTAGGAAAAAGAAAATAAAGGTTTGAAAAACATTTTGAAAACATTTTGAAAAACCTTGGTGAAGTCTATCTTTTGATAGCTATCACCATTGAATGGGATGATACAAAGAGGGCTCTTTATTGAAGCTTTTCTAAACTTTTGAACTTTGTATCAATCTCCTAATTTAATGGGTAAAATAATTTTCCAATATTTTTCACCCATAGTGTTTAGGATAAGTATTATACGTATGCATTTTCAAGATTTTTAAAATTACGTATATTTACTTATGGATTTCGGAAATCCATTTCAAATCAAAATAGCAAATGATTATCGATCGCCATGGATGGCGATCATGATCGATGGATGGCAACCGTGATTTCGATTTGATCTGATTTCGGGTAAATCTTGTTGGTTAGGCCCATGTTCAGCTAGGTTAAGGTCCCCTAACCACTCCTAACCCTAGGATATGCTTGGGAGAGCATTAGAGAGGGTGGAAATCCATTGGATATGGATTAGGAGTTGGGTTGAGGGTGAGTATCAATTTTAAGGTGGAAAAGAGTTCATTGTTGAACTTTGCCTTAATTTTGATTTGGTTAATGTTCCTATTGGCTTAGGGGCTCTCCAAGGACATTGTTGGTGCAATGGTCAAGGGGGAGCAAGCCTCTAGGGGGAGGTATCCATCATGGGAAGATGGATGTGTATTTCCTCATGGGAGGAAAATTGGGTTGCCTCTCTTTAAGTGATATGGGATCACTAGAAAGATTGCAGGCATGTGTTCCTCCAAGGGAGAGATTGTAGGCATTGGGATATGAGACATTCATACCCTTGGGGAGGACCTTTTTGATGTAATGTCAAAAAGGGGGAGAAGTTACCAAGTTACCAATTAGGGTTCGTTGGAATTCTCTTTGGGATATGAGAATTGTCAATATGGGAGAATTGGTAGACTTGAGATGGTAGTTTTGTCAATCATCAAAAAGGGGGAGATTGTTGGTGCAATCGGCCCAGCAGTACCTTGATGGTATTTTGATGATAGACAAAACTCATGACATAGGATTGTCATGGGAAAGTCCAGCATGGGTTGGCATGGAAAATCCAAGCATGGAGCTTGGTGTGGAAGTCCAAAGCATTGCGAAGCCGTGCGCTTGGTGCTTGGTGAGAAATGCATTGCGGCGGCGGCGCTTGAAGTCTTAAGGACTTGGTAAGTTCACTAGGCTCGGGGTCTTTGAGTCGGTGAAGGATGGCATTGCGAAGCCGTGCGCTTGGTGCATCCGAGGGACCGCCGGACGGGGAGCGAATGGAGTGAGCCCAAAGGGAAGCATACTTCTAGGGCATGAGACACGAAGGATGGCGTTGCAAAGCCGTGCGCTTGGTGCATCCGAGGGACGTAGGCCGAGGGAAGAGAGCTTCGGTGGGGAACTCCATGAGTGATGTGGACTTAGCCAAGTGGCTAAGACTGAGTGTCGGAGACTCAAACAACTTGGTGTTTGAGGTCTTTCCGACGGCAGTCGACTGGCATAGGTGCCGGTTCGACTGGTCCAAGTCGACTAGGGTTCGACTGGTGTAAGGCTGCGTTTTGGTTCTTGGCGCGATCGCCGTGGGATGGCAATGATCGATGGAAGTGTCGAGCAGAATGCTCCGTGGCCGCGGCGATCGACTACTAGGTCACCCGATCATTGCCACCGGCAATGATGTAGGAGATCCGTTGGAACTTGGCCGACGTGGATCTGGCCGTTGTGAGACAACAGACACAGGGCAGGCCTTTTGGCGATCGAGCACGAGTTGGAGGATTTCGCCAAGACTTTAAGGAAGCAATTGAAGGGGATTTGCTGTTGCATTCCAGTCCTTCAAGAGCCATCCAAAGCAAGCAACAAGAAAAGGGTCAAAGCAAAGATTTGTAAAGCGTTCTTTACTTGTATTTCTTGTGTCTTTGTATTTCTTGTATATTATTGTTGTAATAGCTTGTGAGAGGTTTCTCCACCTTCGACGTATAGTCGAGAAGGAGTTTAGTTAGTGCTGTGCGCATAACTAGAGCTCGAGGAGCTCGCCCGTGGAGTAGGAACCATTCGGTTCCGAACCACGTATATCGTGTGTATTTGCATGTGATTGTATTTGTTGTTAGTATTCATATTTGCATTAGTATTCCGCTGCGCTAACAACAATCGTAGACAAGCACGCGACTAGAACGATCAATTTACGACGTCCAACGTCCGAGGGCTATTCACCCCCCTCTAGCCGGCCATATCGATCCCTTACAGGTTTCACCACGTCGACGATTTATAAGGTGATTTAATTCTTTCCTACCCCTATTAGAGTTGTTTTGATGGAACCTATCCTAAGGTAAATCAACGGCCCCTTTCGAGGTCTACGCTAACTGTACCTATCAAACTCAATTTACCTGTCACGGTATTCGAGCGTAGGCGATCATAATCAGCTAAGGGGACCTGTCACGAGACCCCCGCAAACCTCCCTAGTCTTACCTCTGTTACTTGGTAAAAACTGGATTTGATAGATACATTAAGTCCATAAGAGTTCCTTTAGATTCTAAATTTCCTTTTCACGGTAGGTTTGCACACGGGACCATAATCAGCTAAGGGGACCTATCACGAGACCCCCGCAAGCCCTCATAGATACACCACCGCTACTTGGCAGGAGTTAATCCCTAATTGGTTCTAGATTTCGGGAACTTGGGTTCATTGTTAGGTACTTCCCCTTAGCTCCTTAGGTTTATCAATAAGAATCCAAAAACTAGATCAAAACAAACAATAATTCAAGTAGTATAGATTACATCATCCATCATAAATCGTCAAGGGCTACTCCCCCATCCTAAGATTACGAGACACTACTCCATAGTCTGGCAAGAATTGCTAGAGAAAGAAATTACGATACTTAGTGTCATCTGTGTTCCTCTGTCGTCGACTCCTTCCTTATCCTCCTTCTTCAGTCGTCGTTTTCACCACCCGTCGTCCTCTTCTAGGGTTAGAATATCTCCTCTTTTATAGCCTTGGCCTCCTCTTTAATTAAGGCAAAAGATTTTTCTTTAATTGAGACGAAGATCGCAGCTCTCGCAGAAAAAGGAAATCCAGAATCAAGACAACACGCCCCTGCCAAATGAGGGCACAGGCGTGTCGCGGGCTTCCCACCGAGTGTTTTACGCTTGAATTGGGGCGTGTCGAAGGCTGAACTGGGGCGTGTTGAGCGATGGAACTCCTGACATGGACGTGTCACTGATAACACGTCTGTGTTGTTTTAATACGTCGGCCGTGTCAACCCTTTGAATAGGGCATGTCGGCTGCTGAACCAGGGCGTGTTGAAGGCTGAAACTCCTGACACGGATGTGTCACTGATGACACGCCTGTGTTGTTTTGATACGCCTGCTTCTTTGCCCTGTTAACACGAAAAACACCCAAATGTAGTCTCTTTGTCCAAAATATGCTAAACTTAACTAAATCATGATAAAATACATGCCTAGGACATGAAATGAGATAAAATGCATGCAAATGGAGTAGTGAAAATATAGCATGATTTACACACATCAGCACGACAATGACAACTATCCCGACTCCAGCTACCACTACTCTCGAGTGGCCGAGTTGGGTTGTATGACTGGTAGCTAGCCGCCATAGAGCTATATGCTACCCTAGGGGCCCCTGCTGCAAGCGACTCTAGCTACCACTACCCATGAGTGGCCGAGTGCTACACGTTAGGACAAACTGCATGCCACTCTAGCTACCACTGTCTATAGTGGCCGAGCGTGACACATCTAATGCTCTGCCCTCAACCCTGCTACCACTACCCCGAGTGGCCGGGGAGGCAGGATGACTAACGACCCGTATCAACCACAAGGGAGACCCAGTCAATAGCATGCATGCAAATGTAATGATGCATAGCTCCATATAGGTATCCTCACAACACTCTCTATCCCACGGGGAGTCCTGGTTAACCAATAGTCAACTATGCAAGGACTACACTCCACAAGACTCTCTCTATCGCACAAAGAGTCATACACATCTGACAGTCAATCACGCTAAGACCTCTAGTCAGCAGCGAGATACTATCGACCATCCATATAATCATACACAGGCACACAATCCATAATGAATATACCATCACGCTAGGACCTCTTGTCCATGGTCACATACTGACAACCACATACTTATCTATGCACAGACAACTAGATCCACCATAGATGCACCACTAATACGGGTATGATATAACAATCGACTCCATAATCTAATCCATCACCTAACCCTAGTGATGTAACACAGTAACCCAATCTGAGGTCACAAAAATAACTCTAACCACCTGTACTTACTGAACATCCATCAGCTAACACATAATAGGGTTTATAGTTCCTATCCGTGCTAGATAATCAATGAAGTAACAGAGTATATATCTCAAAGGTCAAGGCAGTACAAGCATATGATTAAATAAGAGTAGATCTAAGATCAAAGTAATAGCATAAGTCCAAATTCATGCACTGGAATTTGATCAAAACTACCGGACCAGGTAGATATTACCCACCTGATACGAAGCTCGAAATAATCCTCACGGTCGTGGACCTGCTTCATATCCCAAACCTGCACATAATAGCAAACAATGATTAAGTGCAAGTGTCCGACCAATATACGAACTAAAGACTACATCGTTTCTATATTCACATTCTTTTCCCCGAATATGTGTTAACAACTCCGGCTATCCCTAGATCAATTAAGATAAATAGATCCCGACACTACTCACAACAATCCAAGAAGACCTCAATCTCCAAATCTCCGCATCAAATCAATTCACACACACACGCTCGTTCACTGCCATGGTAGCTCCCTCATGTACAACATCAATTACTCCACCACCTATGCCATCCACAAAATAACAAGTCCGGGAAAATCATGTTCAGAACCGATCAAGGAAAACAGGAAGGCCACCGCATCAATACCACCCCTAGCAACCTACCTATCCTTGAATCAAACACCACAACTATAGCTGAACAATTGTGATATCAACGCTTACTGATAAAATCATCTCCAACTCAGAATATATTAGGAATTAACTAGTAACAACCAAACATACATCAACACCCGACCCCAACAATATCACTCCAATCACAGCTCCCCCTTCTTCCTACAACAATCTGAGCTGCCATTGAAAAATAATCGACAGAAGGAACTCACGGCAAGAACAGATCCATCGAAACACCTGGATAGCAAAAGAAAACATTCGAAAAAATACCACAACCGATTATAGCTGAAATTCCTAAAAAAATCCAAACCCACAGTTTCGGTTCTCAAATCCATCGAATCAATCGACGAATTTACACCGCACCGGGAAAGAAGAACAAAGAATTGAATCTTACCAACCTCTGATCTCCTCCGGCAGCCCACTCCTGCTCGACCTCTGCTCACCGAAGAAACTCCAGATCAAACACATCGACAACCAATTTGCAATAACAGAACACCAACCACACCTGTGTCAAACGAATACCACAACATCCAATCGAAAAATCCATCCCAGATGAAAAGAATAGGTTAGATCAATTCTTACGAGCTCTAATCTCTACCAGCAGCGAAACTTTCCCGATCCCAGCTGCTCGCCGCACACAATTGAGCGACCGATGCCAAGCGAGCTCCAATCACTACCCACACACCAAAAATCCCAGCTAAAAATCTGATAACCCAGATCCCCACTCGAAAGGGAAAGAAACAATCGATCCTTACCTTTCAGGGCAGCTCACCGCCGCGGTGATAGCACCGCCCGTCCGCCGTAAATACCGCCGAGATCCCCAGGCGAGACCCAAATCCTCCACCGGAGATCAACTAAGGTGGTGGTGCCGTCGACTGCTCTCACCAGAATGCCGACGAGATCGGCGACGGAAATCGCACAGAGCGCAAGAATGAGGCGGAGAAGAGAATAAATGGAGATCGCGATGGAACTAGCGGATCGGTTCGTTCGGCAGCCCTTTTAAATGTCGTTCGACCAAATCTGGTTAACCCAGCCCAATCTAAACCCAATCCGATTGGGTTTAGCTCAGCCGGTTCAGCCCAATCAGCCCAAGCCCAACGCAGCCCAAGCCTAATACCAGCTCGAGCCCAATACATCCCAATTAGTCCACTTATTGAGCTCAATTTAATCCTCTAATTAAACTCAATTAACCCACTAATTAAATCAAATTAATTAAAGGGTTAATCCATATAATAATTTTTTTTCCTTGTATTTTACACTATGTGGAGAGACCGAACTGATTCAACAGTCCAGGGGGAGCCAGTACAAAACGTGTTTGTGTTTTAATTTAGAAATTGCATGCTTAGGTTAGTTATTTATTTTGATTTTTTTTTAGAATGGTTAGATATGACTATAACTCGTCAATACTTGGTAACATAGTACCAGGATGCGGTGAGATGATAGTATGCTAGGAAAGTGGAGTCTTGTGTATTCGGGCTAGATAAGGCGTATCTAGTTCGGTGCACTTGATCGAGCGGAACTAGCTGAAGCTACCTCACCGTATCCTAGACTAGTTAGACCAAGGAGTGGTCTTAGGTAAGTCAAGTCTCTATTTTCTTGAAAATGGCTTTGTCTAAGGAAGTGGTCATTTTTTCGATCAAAGAAGGCCTCTGTGTCTCGCCACGACCTGGAAGTCATGATCTTGAAAAGGTGACTTGATGAGCCTAAGGTCAAATCTGAATCTAACGCAAGGTTGACAAGTGTTCAAATCATTAAATTTAAATCAAGTAAAATTGGAAGTCATCTCACAAGAACATATAGGGTCAACATGCTTGATCATGTAGACATGGGCGAGATGATTTAGGTTAATAATTTTCAACCAACCTTTAATAAATCCAATATCCGATCCAACTACCTTGCGTGTAGGATCAATGGATGTTGGACAATGGTTGCTCCCGACACATGACCGAGGATCAACTCAAGTTTTCGAAGCTTCGATTCAAACGACAAGGATCGGTAGCCTTCGGAAACAATGGCAAGCTCAAAATCATCGGATTAGGTGATATTGAGCTCAACTCTAACTTTATTATTCAAAATGTCTTATTGGTAGAAAATTTTTCAATATAATTTACTTAGTATAAGCCAATTGTGTGATAATAACTATAAGATCATATTTCTAGAAAATGAATGCGTAATTAATACAAATGAAACTTCTAAAACAATTCTTAAGGGAACCAGAAATAACAATATTTATACTATTAATTTAACTAACTCCTCAACCAAGTGTCTTATGACACGGCAAGAGGAATCATAGTTGTGGCATCGATGACTCGGTCACTCACACACAAGACTCATCGACAAGATGAGTTAGAGTGACTTAGTCAAAGGTTTGCCTAACCTCAATAACTTGGATAATAAAATTTGTAATGCTTGTCAACAAGGTAAACAATCTAGAACACAACATCAACTAACTAATCAAGAACGAACCAAAAGTGTTCTTGAGCTCCTACACATGGATCTATTTGATTCACACGGAGCTAAGTCACTTAATGGGAGTAAATTCTGCTTAGTCATAATTGACGACTATTCTAGATTTACTTGGGTTAGGTTAATCAAACACAAAAGTGATACCCTAGATCTATTAATCAACCTATTTAAACTAATAGAAAATCAATAAAACCTTAAAATCAAAAGACTTAGGAGTGATTATGGTGTTCGAAAGTATACTGAAAGCCTAGCTCTTTTTGTATGAACATTTTATTTTGGAATAAAAATCACATGATCATTGTTTGCACTTTATATATTTATTATATATGTGTGCATATTGTCTAATATTTTACATTGTAGATAACATGGTGCTTGGTGTGGCACAGAAGATCATGTTATCAGTCCCTTGTAAAATATAAGTAGAGGCTCACAACCAAAATGGTTTTGGACAAACCATTGGAATGGTTGTAGTGTAGCTTGGTATTATTCTGTCTTGAACATAGATTTACACTAGTACACTTAGGTGTATTGAGTAGGACCAACATAGAGGTGATTCAATTTATTGCTGACTATATAATTGAATCGGACCTCGGATATTATGTTGTACATGCTCTTAATCCCCATATAATAACGGGCACATGTACTTAGTATTTATTTCTTTGATTTACCAGAGGGTGAGATTTAGATGGATTAAATCAATATGCCCGGTAAGTTGGGAAATAATATTATTTACATGGTGTGTCGTTGATTATAGGAGGAAACCGTGTCCTATATACTAGGTTGATGATGTCCCCTTGAGGAGCTCATAAGGTTCATCATGTAAACCCAGCTGGTTGACTTAGTCAACATGATGATAAGGTTGAGTGGTCTACTCGAGGAGTTAGATGTTAATTAATTGATGGTCAGTAAATCGATTAATTGACGGACATTCGATATCTTAAACACGGGGAAATGAATGTACAAATAATATATGGAGCTCATATTGATTTATGGGGGTTGGTGAGGTAGTTCAATGATGATCCTCTAGTGGAATGGAACATCATTGATGGATCAAGTTTGTGTGGTTCCGATCCATCGGGTGGCCAAGATCCAACTCCTCCTTATGGTCCCTATCGTAGCCTAATATAATCCTCGTGAAGTCTAGATCCAAGGATGTAAAACAAAACCTAGAACTGACGGTTAGGATGAATCCCTAGATCCGATGGTTAGGATGAAATCCTAGAATCGACGGTTGGGATGAAACCCTAGATCTGACGGTTGGGATGAAATCCTAGATTCGACGGTTGGGATGAAACCCTAGATCCGACGGTTGGGATAAAACCCTAGATCCGACGGTGGAGAATAAAGGAGGCTTAAGCCCTATTCTATAAATAGAGGCTTAGGCTTGGGCGGCAATAAGATTTTGGAAATTAGGGTTTGGCTCTTCTAAAAGTGGGCGGCAAACACAAACCCTAGATGCGGCTAGGGTTTTGGGCGGCTAGAAGTGGGCGGCAAGGTTCTTGTTCTCCCTAGGTTTTTGGCCGGCGTCCCTCTCCCTCTTCTCAACCTTGGCCGGTTCTCTTCTTCCTCCTCCCTTGCTCCTTGGTGGCCGGCGGCTCTCCAACACTTGGTGGTCGGCGCTTCTCCAATTGTTCCTTGGTCGGCGGTTGCATCAAACTTCCTAGCTTGGTGGCCGGTTCTAGAAAGGAAAGGTATTGTTGGTTCTTCTCTTTGTTCATAGCGGACAAGGAAGGGAAGAACGCGATCTAGAAGGCTTCTACTCATGGAGGATCTTCGTCCACACGTCGTCCATGAGGAGGATAGGACATACGGTAGAAGATCGTAAGGTATAAAGTTTTACAACTTTATTTTCAGATCTGAGCATGTTCTTTTATGTGTTGATTATACATGTGTGCGTATGTATATATTTTGTATAATCATTGACCCCGAAGACAAACACAAAAACCGGCGATCCGTCCGTCGTCTCTTCCGCGGCTAACCAACTAGAAGAGTTGTGTTGCTTGAACAACTAGTTTGTTCAAGTGATCACTCAAGTTGTTAGCACGACGACGAATTGGTTGTGCTAAGGAAACTCATCCCATCCGGATTAATTCTTTCATTAGTGAAAATTTTAAACCGGGGACATGGGAGCCAATGAGCCTCCGAAGCAACTCCCTTCAACTGGTATCAGAGCCACGGTTTCCGATTTTGTGTGTTTTGGATTCGGTTACTTTCATGCACATATCATATATTGAGTATGCTGGATAATAGTAGGATGTGCATAGGCTAACTTTTTGGTTGCAGGCATAAGATCCGACTATTATGGTTATTTGGTTGTATGTGATTATTTTGTGTGTGATTGTATGTATATTATTTGAATCCTCGGGGTTGACGAGGCTAGATTAGTATTTAATTTTTGTAATTAAATACGGCATTGTTTAGCCGCTCATTTTAGTTTACTTTCGATCTAGATTATTTGTACACTCCTTTGTGGAGTATAGGATCGATGGATGTAAATTAAAATAGTTTATCTCGGCTCGGATCTCTTTGGTGACTTGCGCACGGGAAAAGATGGAGCGGACGAGGTGGCGACACGACGGGATCCGTATTGGAGGACAATGCCATAATAGTTGGAAAAATTCTGTTTTTTCCATATTTATTGCTTATTTGTTTTATATGCATGTTGTGTATGCTTTAAAATTCCTCAATTTCAATTTACTAAGTGGGAGAGGGAAATTTTAATTAATTCCCGCGGCCTCCATTACAATTTGACGTGTGATGCAAACAAACTTGTGTGTTGCCTCTAAGTGCCTTCCTCCTTGCGGATGGGTTTGTTTGTGGATCACTAGGTCAAATAATGGTTATAGGAAATTATCTTGGAGCATGTGTACTTCCACAGCGGTAAGACACATAATCCGAAATAATTTTCTTAGTATCGTGTAATGGTACACACTTAGATGCAAATAAAAGTATCCTCCCTATCGGAGTCACTGCTTTTATTTGTAGGGCCAAAGAGGAACCAACTATTAATTTTATTTGTCAAAAAGTAAGGTTGACAAGATAATAAAATTAATGGGTAAAACCTCCTCTTACAAATGTAGAATTCGTATACGTCCACACAGCGTGGCATGCGATATTCTCGGTGATTTGAGGTGTTGGTTGATTTCGGAATTTTATTGTTTTGAGGAATCAATAATATTTGAAATCTAATATTTTGATCATTGTGATTTTTAGGATTTTCAAATGGCTTTCAACCCACTTGCTGTGATTTTAAAAGAAAATAAGCTTACTGGACCAAACTATATTGATTGGAAAAGAAATCTGGATATTGTCTTAACTGCGGAGGAGTACAAATTTGTACTCTTCGAGGTCTATCCTCCTAAGCCCTCCGATGACTCTGATGAAAAGGAGAAAGAACGTTATAAGAAATGGGTCAAGGCAGATGAGATGGCGCGGTGTTACATTTTGGCATCTATGTCAAATGTGCTGCAACATCAGCATCAGGCCATAGCCACAGCTTATGACATGATGTTCAATCTCAAGGAACTTTTCGGACATCAGAGTAGGGCGGCTAGACAGGAGGCAATGAGAAACTTGATGATGACCACCATGATCGAGGGAACACCCGTTAGGGATCATGTTCTCAAGATGATGGCTCATCTTAATGAGATGGAAGTCCTCGGAGCTGAGATCGATGGGGAAACCCAGGTCGATATCATTCTCCAGTCTCTGCCTAGGAGTTTTGAGCAGTTCCGCCTCAACTACAACATGAACAAGAGGTTGTATTCATTGGCGGAGCTTCTGACAGAACTCCAGGCGGCAGAGGGGCTTTTTCGTCAAAGTGCTCAAGCCATGGTCGCTCAGAAGGTTTCTTCCTCTAAACCGAAAGGTAAGAAGAAGAAGAAGCAAGGTGGAGCGAAGAAGGTGGCAGTGGGACCTCAGGCAGGAGTGAAGAAGCCGAAAGGCAAGTGCTTCACTTGCAAGCAGACTGGACATTGGAAGGCAGATTGTCCTCGCCGAAAGAACAAAGGTATATCTTCTTGTTTAGTTGTTGAAACATGTTTAGCGGTGTTATCTACCAGTGCCTGGTGTGTAGATACAGGAGCCACTGATCATGTCTGCAATACTTTGCAGAGTTTCCAGGAAACCCGATGACTAACTGAGGGAGAGATTACCGTCTTCATGGGATATGCTTCAAAGGTGGCGGCTATTGTAGTGGGAGACGTTTATTTATCTTTTGATAGGAATAAAGTTTTGGTTTTGAGAAATTGTCTTTATGTACCTACTTTTAGAAAGAATTTAATTTCAGTTTCTAAATTGTTTATGGATGGATATTCTGTTTCTTTTAATGACAAAGTGGTTATAAAAAGGAATAGGGAGATTATCTGTTCTGGTACATTGGTTGGCAATTTATATACTCTTGAACCGAAAACTCCCATGATGCATATAGAAATCAATAACTCATCTTCTAAGTCTAATAAGAGAAAAGAACCTTCGCAAATGAACCAAACATATCTTTGGCATCTAAGGCTTGGTCATATTAACCTAAGTAGAATTCAAAGGTTGATAGCTGATGGACCTTTGGGTTCATTAGTGGTGGAGGATCTCCCAACCTGCGAATCTTGCTTGGAAGGTAAAATGACCAAGATTCCTTTCTAGGCCAAGGGGTATAGGGCCAAAGATGTGTTAGAATTGGTTCATTCTGATTTGTGCGGTCCTATGTCTATCCAGGCAAGAGGTGGTTTTGAATATTTCATCTCTTTTATAGACGATTATTCAAGATATGGATACATTTACTTGATGCGCTGCAAGTCTAAATGCTTTGACAGGTTCAAAGAATTCAAGGCTGATGTGGAGAACCGTCAAGGTAAAAGTATCAAGACATTACGATCTGATCGTGGTGGCGAGTACCTCTTGGGAGAGTTTAGGAGTTACTTATCAGAGGCTGGGATTCAATCCCAATTGTCTTCACCTAGCACACCCCAGCAGAATGGTGTAGCGGAGCAAAGGAATAGGACTCTTATGGAGATGGTCAGATCGATGATGAGTTATTCTGAGTTACCTGTTTCGTTCTGGGGGTATGCGCTGGAAACAGCAATGTATACTCTGAACTTGGTTCCATCCAAATCAGTACCTTCTACCCATGTAGAATTGTGGACTGGGCGAAAGACTAGTCTGAGACATTCGAATATGGGGGAGTCCAGTACATGTGCTGAAGGCAGATACTGGTAAGTTGGAACCTCGTACAGAAGTGTGCATGTTTGTTGGCTACCCTAAGGAAACGAAAGGTGGTTTGTTTTATAATCCTAGAGATCAGAGGGTGATCGTTAGCACGAACGCTAGATTTCTAGAGGAGGATTATGTAATGAACCACAAGTCCAAGAGTAGGATTGTTCTTGAGGAGTTGACAGGGGAAGTCCCGACTTCAGTACCATCGGTACAAGAGGAGATACCACAAGTCACTACACCGCGTGTCACAGAGTATACACAGAAGGCACCTCGTCGTAGTGGGAGGGTTGTTAGACAACCCGAGAGATTCATGTTTTTGGGAGAGTCTTCGGACTTAGTCCTTGGTGAACATAAACTTGATCCCTGGACCTATGACGAGGCACTCCAAGATAGAGATGCAGTATCTTGGCAAAGAGCAATGAATTCAGAGATAGAATCTATGGATTCTAATCAAGTCTGGGAGCTAGTAGAGCCACCCGATGGTGTAAAAGCCATTGGATGCAAGTGGATCTACAAGAGAAAGAGAGGAGTGGACGGGAAGGTTGAGACATTCAAAGCTAGGCTTGTTGCGAAAGGGTATACTCAGAAAGAGGGTATCGATTATGAGGAGACCTTTTCGCCGGTAGCTATGCTTAAGTCTATCCGAATTCTCTTATCTATAGCTGCTCATATGGATTATGAGATTTGGCAGATGGATGTTAAGACAGCTTTCCTTAATGGAAGTCTTGAGGAGAACATCTATATGCGGCAACCAGAGAGATTCATTGCTAAAGGCAAAGAGCATCTTGTATGTAAGCTTAATCGGTCCATTTATGGATTGAAGCAAGCTTCTAGATCTTGGAACATCCGTTTTGATGAGGTAATCCAGTCATATGGATTTATTCAAAGTCCGGATGAGCCTTGTGTATACAAGAGATGTGATAGAAACGTAGTGGTATTTCTTGTACTATACGTAGATGACATTTTGTTAGTTGGCAAAAATATCAAAGTGTTATCAGACGTAAGGGTATGGTTGTCCAAACAGTTTGACATGAAGGACTTGGGAGAAGTGGGACATATCCTTGGGATCAAAGTAATAAGGGATCGCAAGAAAAGGATATTGTGCTTATCTCAATCTTCATACATTGACACTATCCTTACTCGTTTTAGCATGCAGAACTCCAAGAAAGGTTTTCTACCTTTTTGGCATGGAGTTCCTTTATCTAAAGAGATGTGTCCCAAAACATCAAAGGAGATAGAGGACATGAAGGTGGTTCCTTATGCTTCAGCAGTAGGAAGCCTCATGTATGCTATGCTATGTACGAGACCGAATATCTGCTTTGCCGTGGGCATGGTTAGCAGATATCAGAGTAATCCTGGACAGGGACATTGGACTGCGGTAAAGCATATATTGAAGTACCTGAGAAGGACTAGGGATTATATGCTGGTTTACCGGGCAGATCAATTAGTCGTTGTGGGTTACACGGATTCGGATTTCCAATCAGATAGGGACAAGAGTAAGTCTACCTCGGGGTTTGTGTTTACTTTTGGAGGTGGAGCCATAGTATGGAGGAGTGTCAAGCAGAAATGCGTGGCGGACTCTACCATGGAAGCTGAGTATGTGGCAGCCTCTGAGGCAGCTAAGGAAGTTGTATGGCTCAGGAACTTCTTGATGGACTTGGATGTGATTCCTGGTTTGCCCAGAACTATCACAATTTATTGTGATAACAGTGGTGCAGTTGCAAACTCGAAGGAACCATGAGCCCATAAGGCAAGTAAACACATAGCGCAAGTACCACCTTATACGAGAGATCGTAAAACGAGGAGAAGTTGCTGTCGCCAAGATTGCATCAGAGGATAACCTGGCGGATCCATTCACTAAGGCCCTTCTAGCGAAAGCGTTTGATAGGCATGTGGAGGACATGGGGATCAGATGTATGGCGATGTGATGTGGCGTAGTCTTTTAGTATAAGTGGGAGATTGTTGGAATGTATACTGAAAGCCTAGCTCTTTTTGTATGAACATTTTATTTTGGAATAAGAATCACATGATCATTGTTTTCACTTTATATATTTATTATATATGTGTGCATATTGTCTAATATTTTACATTGTAGATAACATGGTGCTTGGTGTGGCACAGAAGATCATGTTATCAGTCCCTTGTAAAATATAAGTAGAGGCTCACAACCAAGATGGTTTTGGACAAACCATTGGAATGGTTGTAGTGTAGCTTGGTATTGTTCTGTCTTGAACATAGAATTACACTAGTACACTTAGGTGTATTGAGTAGGACCGACATAGAGGTGATTCAATTTATTGCTGACTACATAATTGAATCGGACCTCGGATATTATGTTGTACATGCTCTTAATCCCGATATAATAACGGGAACATGTACTTAGTATTTATTTCTTTGATTTACCAGAGGGTGAGATTTAGATGGATTAAATCAATATGCCCGGTAAGTTGAAAAATAATATTATTTACATGGTGTGTCGTTGATTATAGGAGGAAATCGTGTCCTATATACTAGGTTGATGATGTCCCCATGAGGAGCTCATAAGGTTCATCATGTAAACCCAGTTGGTTGACTTAGTCAACATGATGATAAGGTTGAGTGGTACTACTCGAGGAGTTAGATGTTAATTAATTGATAGTCAGTAAATCGATTAATTGACGGACATTCGATATCTTAAATACGGGGAGATGAATGTACAAATAATATATGGAGCCCATATTGATTTATGGGGGTTGGTGAGGTAGTTCAATGATGATCCTCTAGTGGAATGGAACATCATTGATGGATGAAGTTTGTGTGGTTCCGATCCATCGGGTGGCCAAGATCCAACTCCTCCTTATGGTCCTTATCGTAGCCTAATATAATCCTCGTGAAATCTAGATCCAAGGATGTAAAACAAAACCTAGAACTGACGGTTGGGATGAATCCCTAGATCCGATGGTTAGGATGAAATCCTAGAATCGACGGTTGGGATGAAACCCTAGATCCAACGGTTGGGATGAAATCCTAGATTCGACGGTTGGGATGAAACCCTAGATCCGACGGTTGGGATAAAACCCTAGATCCGACGGTGGAGATTAAATCCCTAGATCCGACGGTGGAGAATAAAGGAGGCTTAAGCCCTATTCTATAAATAGAGGCTTAGGCTTGGGCGGCAATAAGATTTTGGAAATTAGGGTTTGGCTCTTCTAAAAGTGGGCGGCAAACACAAACCCTAGAGGCAGCTAGGGTTTTGGGCGGCTAGAAGTGGGCGGCAGGTTCTTGTTCTCCCTAGGTTTATGGCCGGCGTCCCTCTCCCTCTTCTCAACCTTGGCCGGTTCTATTCTTCCTCCTCCCTTGCTCCTTGGTGGCCGGCGGCTCTCCAACACTTGGTGGTCGGCGCTTCTCCTACCTCTAGGTGGCCGGCGGCAACATTGCATTGGTGGCCGGCGCTTCATCCAATTGTTCCTTTGGTCGGCGGTTGCATCAAACTCCCTATCTTGGTGGCCGGTTCTAGAAAGGAAAGGTATTGTTGGTTCTTCTCTTTGTTCGCAGCGGACAAGGAAGGGAAGAACGCGATCTAGAAGGCTTCTACTCGTGGAGGATCTTCGTCCACACGTCGTCCACGAGGAGGATAGGACATACGGTAGAAGATCGTAAGGTATAAAGTTTTACAACTTTATTTTCAGATCTGAGCATGTTCTTTTATGTGTTGATTATACATGTGTGCGTATGTATATATTTTGTATAATCATTGACCCCGAAGACAAACACAAAAACTGGCGATCCGTCCGTCGTCTCTTCCGCGGCTAACCAACTAGAAGAGTTGTGTTGCTTGAACAACTAGTTTGTTCAAGTGATCACTCAAGTTGTTAGCACGACAACGAATTGGTTGTGCTAAGGAAACTCATCCCATCCGGATTAATTCTTTCATTAGTGAAAATTTTAAACCGGGGACATGGGAGCCAATGAGCCTCCGAAGCAACTCCCTTCATATGGTGGTGAATTCGAGAACCACAGGTTTACAAAATTCTATAACCTAAATGAATACCATCATGAGTTCTCTTACCCTAGAACCCCACAACAGAATGGTCTAGTAGAACGTAAAAATAGAACCCTAGAAGAAGCCGCTAGGACAATGTTAAACGAGTATAATCTACCCGATTGGTTTTGTGCGGAAGCCGTGAGTATGGCATGCTATGTCCAAAATATGATCCTTATGGTAAAGAGGCACCTTAAGACCTCATACGAGATTTATCACAATAAAATACCTAATATCAAGTACTTTAGGGTATTTGGGTGTAAGGTACATATCTTAAACACTAAGGATTACCTAGGGAAATTTACATCCAAAACCTCGACTAGAATCTTACTAGGATACTCGACTACAAGTAGAGCTTATAGAGTATATAACCATGACACCCTTAGAGTCGAGGAGACTATCAATGTAGTGTTTGATGAAGGACACGAACCTACAAAACCCCCAGCAACCCCAATTAGCGAGCTGATTCATACCAGACTCAACTCCGATCCGGAGATCAAGTCTAGTATTAATCCTAACCTAAGTCAGCCAAGTCATTCTATCGACCAAGTGGTAGATGACTCTAACCAAACTAGGACTCAAATGAGTCATCCTATTGACCAAGTGGTAGATGACTCTAACCCAAATCAAACTAGGACTCAAACGAATCATCCTATCGACCAAGTGATAGATGATCCAAGCCTAGGAGTTCAAACTAGAGCCTCATACAGAAATCTTAGTCAAATCTCCTTGATTTCCAAAATTGAACCCAAAATGGTTGACCAAGCTCTTCTTGATCCCGATTGGATTATTGCAATGCAAGAAGAGCTGGCTCAATTCACTATTGGTGCAATCGGCCCAGGTCACGATTCACCAGACTCGAGTTTGACTCGAGTGATGTTTTGATGTTTGACAAAGGGATTTGACAAAATGGATTGACATTGATGTTAGACATTGATGTCGGTTAATATGTTGGGGAGATTGTTTATACAATCGACCCAGGTTATAATTGACTTTAATGGTTGACTAGGGTTGACCATGTGATTATGGGAAAGTCCAAGCATGGGTCTTGGCAAATGGAAAGTCCAACATGGGTTGGCAAAGGAAAAGTCCAACATGGGTTGGCAAGGAAAAGTCCAAGCATGGGTCTTGGCAATGTAAAAGTCCAAGCATGGGTCTTGGCAATGTAAAGTCCAACATTGGTTGGCAAGGAAAGTCCAAGCATGGTCTTGGCATGAAAAGTCCAACATGGGTTGGCAAGGGAAAGTCCAAGCTTGAGTCTTGGCATTTGAGAAGTCCAAAGGTTTGATATTGGCAACGTAAAGTCCAAGCGGGAGTCTTGACAGCATAAGTCCAATAGTTGGCGGCGTAAAGTCCAAGCGGAGTCTTGGCGGCGTAAGTCCAATGTGCCTTGGCGGTGTAGACACCGTCAGCATGACATAGCCGATGGAAGCACCTGGAAGCTAGCGCGATGGATGAATAAGTCATGGATGACTTGGAGGGATCCGAGAGGCGTGAGGCTGATGGAGGTGGCTAGAAGGCTTAGGTCTAGGCTAAGGGTGGTCTAGCAAGTATGGGGGCACCATACTTGGGTTAAAACCTCATTCTTGAGGTTGGCGGTTGGTAGCATTATGGCGATTCCTGACCGCCAGTAAGTCGACGAGTTATTGCCGGAGTTAGAGATGGGATTGCTCGCGATCGCGCTCATGGGAGCGATCGATTGATGGCTCAGTAGTTGGATCGCCAAGGGATGGCAATGATCGCCATCGAGTGTCGAGCGCGAGCGCTCCGTAGCCGATCGGGCGATCGACTACGGGCGTTAGCGATCGACTGCCAAGAGATCCGTTGGAGTTTTTCCAGCGTGGATCGATCCGTTGTCTCACGACAACAGTGGCATCAGTCGACTGATGACTTATGGCAGTCGACTGATAGGCGGAAATCCAGCCCGACGCAGGTTATAAAGGCAACTCGGAATGAGGGTTTTAATAGCGATATTTTGGACGTTTTTGAGGCAATTTGCTGCTGCAAATCAGGGTCTTCAACCACGATTCAAACGATCAACAAACAAGCGATCTAAAGAGTTTTTGTAAAGTATTCTTTACTTCTCTTGTTGTATTTCCTATTATATTTGCTTGTTGTATTTAGATTATTGTTGTAATCTTATTGTAAGAGGTTTCTCCACCTCCGACTTGTGTCGAGAAGGAGTTATTTGATAGTGGTGTGTGTTTGGCATCGCTAGGGCTCGTTTGAGCCCGATCCGTGGAGTAGGAACTGTTACGGTTCCGAACCACGTTATATCATCGTGTTCGTGTGTGATTGTATTTAGTGTATTGCTTTTATTATTATTATTCCGCTGCACTAACATGAATTGTAGACAAGTACTCGAACGATTTCCATCTACGTACGGGTCACACGCTATTCACCCCCCCCTCTAGCGGGCGTCTAATTCCCAACAAGTGGTATCAGAGCCCGGGGCTCTTCTACGGACTAACCGCCAAGAGCTAGGACAAAGAAGGCTAGAGGGTAAAGATGGAAATCCAAGGACAATTGGGATGGGATATCAACACCCCAATTCCGTATGCCTTCTATGGACGAGAAGGTTTCAATTCTTGGAAGGCGAGAATTGAAGATTTTTTGATGATGAGAGACCTTGAGGAGTGGTCCGCATTGATGGAAGGATTTGAATATCCTAAGGGACCAAAGGGAGGGTTTCTCAAGAAGAAGAAATGGAGTGAAGAGCAACTCCAACACTTCGATAAAAACAAGAAGGTAATCAAATTTATTTTTGATTTAAATCCTAATGACCTCTTGTGTAGCCTAGGTGACTATGTGGATGCTAAGGAGATATGGAGCGATTTGGCCAAGCTCCATGAAAGCCTATCATCGGTCCAAGAAGAAGGACCATCACCCTCTCAAGATCAAGAAGAAACATCTAAAGAGCTTGAGGATTTGGAAGTTGATAGGGAATCAACATCCGGATCGGAGAAGGAAGTAGAATCGGAAGTTGATAGGGAGTCAATTTCCGGGTTGGTGGAGGAAGTGGAAGAAGCATCCACTTCTAGGATTGAGGAGGAGATTAGAGTTTCCTCAACACCGGAGCAACAAGAAGAACCATCTACATCCGGTAGAGAGGAAGAGCAAGCTCAAGAATCCACTCCGACCACCACAACCACCCTAGGTAACTCAAACATGTCAATTAATAATAAAATGATTATTATATGCTTTGAGTGTAGGGAGAAAGGACACTACAAGAGTAAGTGTCCTAAATGGGTTAAGAAGACTCCACCCGTGCCAAAAGTCAAGGAGACCGGTGCCTCAATGAAAAAGAGCAAGGAGGAAGTGATTTGCTTCAAATGCCGACTACCGGGTCATTACCGGAGTCAATGCCCGAAGGGGGAGAAGAAGGGGCAAAGGGGAGCATCACAAGTAGGGGGAGCTACCAAGGCTAACCCTAAGGTATATCAAGTTAATAATGCTCTTTCTTTAGTTAATAGACAAAAGCATGCTAGAAATTTCAATTCCCTAGCAATTTGCCATGAAAAGCATGCTAATAGAAATAAATACTTTTGTTTAGGAGCTAAAAATATTCACTTAGATAATAGGGAGAAATTTGGGACTAATGTCCCTAAAAACAACTTATCTAAGGACAAACCTAGGTCAAATAACTCTAGAAAATTTTTACCTAGGGAGACAATTAGAAAGGTGCAAGAGCACCTAGGTCTAAACCCTAAATGGACTAGGCATATGCCTAGGAAGTCCAATGCCCATGGTTTAAATCAAAATTCTAAAATTGGGCAATTAGAAAAGGAAAATCAAGTCTTGAGGTCAAGGCTCGAAAAACTTGAAAAGACCCTAAATAAGATACAAAATCAATTTAAAGGGTCTAGTAGTCAAAATCAAGGGTCCAAAAGTCAAAGTCAACACTTAGGACATAAGAGTCAAAAGTCAACTAAGGGCAAGCAAGGTTTGGGTCACAAACCTAAGCCCAAGGTGACTTACCATAGTGTTCCATTAGATTATGGAACACAAACTAGGTCTAGGAAGACCAAGGTCAATAGGGAAGTCATCCCTAGAGTTGACCAAAGGGTGTGTCTAGTGGCTAGGGTTTCTAGGAAACCTAGGGTGGCCACTAAGAAGGTTGCAAGGGGAGTCACCCCTAGAGTCAACCTAGGTAAGACCCAAATGACCAAGGCTGACAAGCCTAGGAGGGTCATTAGAAAGGTATCTAGGGAGGTTATCCCTAGGGAATACCTAATTAACCCTAGGAGCTCAAATAGATTTTGGGTTCCTAAGAGCGTGATTGATTCACGCTAGATGGGTTTAGGGTGTGCCAACCTTGATTGGATGGGTAGTTAACTCAACCATGGCAAAGGTGGCATTTTAGGTCATTTTCAAGGTTATGGCTACCTTGGGAATGTGGTTTGATTTGAATCCTAAAGGTTTTTAGGATGTGCCAGTATTAATTATGAGTATTGATAAAATGATCGAATTGGCACAATTTAGGATTAGAGGTTTTTTAGTGTGTCATTTTGGGTTTTTGGCAAACTAGGGAGATTAGTGATAATATGGCAAAATATATTTAATTATATCAAATGGCAATTAATATTAAATTTTAGGTATTATTATACCTATATATTTTATATGCCATGATTTGTTTGCCATATGCCATGACATGACATTATGTTTATTTTTATCATTTAAATGTCATGATCATGCTTAGAATTAAGTTTTAAATGTCATGTGTTTTTAGATTTTATCATATGCCATGACATCATGATCATTGGCCATGATTTATTTTGCTATCATTATGCCATGATCATTTTTATGCATCTAATTTGATTAAAATTGATTTAAGAACTATGGCATGACTTGGAGTCCCATTTATAAGGGAATCAAATAGAGTTGCCTTAGAAAAATGCATGAAACCCTAGTCTAGGGAGAACAAAACCCACATCTCACATCCAATTGACATGTATGTGTATTTATACACCCTAGATACATGTGAGATGCTAGGATATGAGTTGAGTTCAAGGTGCATAGTTTTTGCATCTAGTTGAACCAAAACTCATCTAATTTTATTGGTGGATCATTGGGAAAGCTTGTGTGCAAGTCATGTACTTAGAGCCCAAGGAATATGATCCAAAATAAGGTTTTGAAATCATTTTAAAATCAATTTAGAAAACCTTGGTGAAGTCTATCTTTTGATAGCAATTGTTGGATCGAAAGTGTCGCTAGAGGGGGGGGTGAATAGCGATACGGTGTCGTTAAAAACTTTTGCAATAAGTAAAAAGCAAGTAGAGAATGCACAGCGGAAATATAAAGTAGACAAGATATTTTTACATGGTTCACAATCTTTCGATTGCTAATCCACGGCCCTAGTGATCCTTGATCACGTACGGAGGGCAATTCACTAAAACCACTCCTCCTCGTTGGAGGTAGGAGCAACGATTACAAAAAGAAATCAAGACAAAGGGACACTCCCCCTTTCCTTGTTACGATTAAAGCACAAAGACAATTTAAAGAAGTAGAACTTAAATAAATATACCGACAACTCTTATAAGTAGAAGATGTAGCTTTCGTTGTCGGCGGCACTTCGTCGTAGCAAATGTGAGTAGTAGTAGCGGCGTTACGACGGCGTGTTGAGAGCTCTTGAATTCTTGTCTTGTTTGCTTGGCTTGAACATGTCTATTTATGGATATTGATCTATGAATTTAGACATAGGTAGTGTCCAAGGTGAGGTTCTTATCCCAACTCAAGGATGAGGTGTTTCATCCAACCACCTTGTGCCACCTCCAACCTTCTTGTGCGCCAACTCAAGGATGAGGTGTTTCATCCAACCACCTTGTGCCACCTCCAACCTCCTTGGGCGCCAACTTGAGGATGAGGTGTTTCATCCAACCACCTTGTGCCACCTCCAACCTCCTTGGGCGCCAACTTGTTGGAGCCATTCAACTTGTGCCACATCATGGGAGCCAACCATCTTGTGCCAACTCACCTTATCTTGGCCCACCACAAGGAAGCTTGGTGATGGTTTGGATGTCCACCTTGATGCCACATCACCCTTTGTACCAAAACACGAGTCAAGTCCAAATTCACTCCCTTGAAATTCGAGCTCTTCTCGAGGCTGGAACTTGACTAGCAGTTGACTGTAGTCAAAGGGTTTTGGACTGCAGTACAAGTTAGCTTAAAATATAAAGTACGATGGTTCTAACCATCTGATCTCGACCTAGACCTTCCATTGGAGGTATTGGGTCGGATCTACGCTTAACGACCTTGCTTCGCTTTCACACGAGCTTACCTTGTAGCCTCGCTTCCGGTCTTCACCCGAGTACCTCGGCTTCATCCGAAGTCCCTCTGGCGTTGCCCGACCACCTCGGTTCCCACCGGGTGTCGCAGACCTTCCGCTCAACTTTAGCATTTCTGCACACTTAATTGAGCTCGTAAGATAACAAATATACCCTTAACTATTGAGCCTTTTGCCATAATCAAAATACCAGTTCGACTTTGGTGCCCACTGCACCAACAATCTCCCCCTTTTTGATTCATGGCAAACCGACACAAAAGTTAAGGAAAAATTAAGCATAACAGTAAGCTAGCATAATGATTAAGCATGAATGAGCTAGCATAAAGATTAAATATGAATGAGCTTGCATAATGATTAAGTATGAATGAGCTAGCATAAAGATTAAGCATGAGTGAGCTAGCATAAAGATTAAGCATGAGTGAGAAATATTATTGTTTCAAGTTCTCCCCTTTGAGGTAACCTCCCCCTTGACCGAAGGTGAGTTCTTGAAAAATAATTTTTACTCCCCCTTAATAGTTGCTTAAGTAAACGGAATTACTTAATATAAAAGGTAATAATTTTGTTTACTTTCTTCCTTACTTTTGTGACTTTCTCCCCCTTTTGCCTTAACTCAAAAAGTTTGTAAATATATTTTAGGGTTTGTAAGTCCAAGCAAGTTCCCAATATAATTTCTAAGGTAAGACTTAGGCTAATTTCATAAAAAGAAGCAAAAATAGAGTACATATATAGAAAAATTTAAATCCTACTCTATTACGCACATACCTAACTTTCGCCTTAATAAACTAAATTCGGCCCGGGTAGTGGTTTGGTGAAGATGTCCGCTAGGTTTGATTTGGACTCAACATACTCTAGTTGTATAGTTCCATTAGTTACATGTTCCCTAATGAAGTGGTGTTTAACTTCTATATGTTTTGTCCTAGAATGACATATTGGATTTTTAGTTAAGTTAATTGAACTAATGTTATCTATGTAGGTTTTAATGTTGTTAAAGATTAAGCTAAAGTCTTGGAGAGTGTGCTTCATCCACGTGAGTGAGAGACACACTCACCCATCGCAACGTATTGGCCCGGTGGTAGATAAGGCAACGCAATGCGCTTCCTCTGCACCAACTTACTAGACTTGAGGATTTGACAACAACCACTCGTGCTCTTTCTATCGAGTTTACTACCGGCATAGTCGGAGTCGGAGTAGCCGATTAGATTAAACTCGGTAGATCTAGGGTACCAAATACCTACGTTTAGCGTGCCCTTTAGATATCTAAGGATACGTTTGACTAGGGTTAGGTGAGACTCCTTGGCACAGGTTTGTAACCTTGCGCACATACTTACCGCGAATAAAATGTCGGGTCGGCTCGCGGTTAAGTATAGGAGACTTCCTATTGCGCTCCTATAGTATTTTAGGTCAACGGGTTTTCCTTCTACATCTTCGTTTATATTAACATTAGTTGCCATAGGTGTATTGATTATTTTAGCATCTTGCATTCCAAATCGATTTATTAAGTCCTTAGTATATTTTTTTTGATGTAAATATATTCCATCTTTAGTTTGTTTAATTTGTAAACCTAAGAAGAAACTTAACTCTCCCACTAAATTCATTTCAAATTCACTTTCCATAAGTGAGATGAATTCGTTTAGCAGGATCGAGTTGGTAGTTCCAAAAATTATATCATCTACATATATTTGGGCTATAAAGATTTCTTTTCCTACGGTTTTAACGAATAAGGTTGGGTCGACTAAACCTTGGTTGAATCCTTTGGACTTAAGATAGATCGAAAGCCTTTCGTACCAAGCTCTTGGGGCTTGTTTGAGTCCATATAGGGCTTTCTTAAGTCTAA
Organism: Wurfbainia villosa; assembly: GCA_025175895.1. Classification (NCBI taxonomy): domain Eukaryota; kingdom Viridiplantae; phylum Streptophyta; class Magnoliopsida; order Zingiberales; family Zingiberaceae; genus Wurfbainia; species Wurfbainia villosa. Next base: position 118,271,623 of record CM045989.1, on the reverse strand, counting down.
GGACATGGTCGTTTATCTAGATTTTGAATCCGGAGGTTGGTACGTAAACTTCTTCCTTAATGTATCCATTCAAAAATGCTGACTTGACATCCATTTGAAACAATTTAAAACCTCGATGTGCGCATATGCTAACAACATTCGGATGGACTCTAGTCCGCTACAGGGCGTAGGTCTCATCGTAATCTAAACCTTCGACTTGACTAAACCCTTTTGCGACTAACCTAGCTTTATTTCTAACTACTTCACCTTTATCATCAAGTTTATTTCGAAATACCCACCTTGTTCCAATAATTGATTTTTCTTTAGGTGGTGGTACTAATTCCCAGACTTCATTTCTAGTGAATTGAGCTAGCTCTTCTTGCATAGCAATAATCCAGTCGGGATCAAGAAGTGCTTGTTCAATAGTTTTGGGTTCGATTTTGGAAATTAACGAGATTTGATTAAGGTTTCGGTATGAAGCTCTAGTTCGAACCCCTAAATTTGGATCACCTATAACTTGATTGATAGGATGATTTGTTTGAGTCTTAGTGTGACTCGGGTTAGGGTCATCTATCACTTGGTCGATAGGATGACTTGGGTGAGTTCTAGTTTGACTTGGGTTAGAGTCATCTATCACTTGGTCGATAGGATGACTTGGGTTAGGACGAGATTCAAGTTCAAGATCAGAGTCGGGTTCGCTATAAGTTGATTTGCTAGTTGGTTTTGTTAAGGATTGAACGGGTTCGTGTCCTTCGTCGAAAACTATATTAATGGTTTCTTCGACTCTTATGTGTAGGATCAATGGAATTACTAAAGGGTTGTTTGTAAGTTTTTAAACCTAAATCATCTCACCAATATCTACATGATCAAAACATGTTATTCCTATGTGTTACTGTGAGATGACTTTCAATTTTACTTGATTAATTTTAATGAATTTAAATTAACCAACATTAGGTTAGATTCGGATTTAGTCTAAGCTCATCAAGTAATCTTTTCAAGAGATTAGCTTCCAGGTCGTGGCGAGGCACAGAGGCCTTCTTTGATCGGAACAACGACCACTTCCTTAGACAAAGCTAATTTCAAGAAATTGATAACTCGACTTACTTGAGACTACGTCTTGGTCTAACTAGTTATTTTTGAAAAGAGGCTCCCCGAGGCTCAATCTTTTCGTAGGATTTTAGTTGGTTTATTTTTGAAAAGAGGCTCCCGAGGCTCAATCTTTTCAGGATTTTAGTTGGTTATGAGTCCTATCTAACCATTCTAAAAATAAAGGAAAAACTAAGCATGCAATTTCTAAGACTTAACAAAATACATTTTGTATTGGCTCCCCTGGACCATTGAATCGAGTGGGTCTATTCACATAGTGAATTTGGTCCTGGGAACCCAATACATGTTAGATCCTAAAGTTGAAATCAAAGTGGTCTTAGGGACCCATGCTTGGACATTTTTCTTATGTTGGTTTACTATAGACATATATGACTTATTGGTTGTATTTGAGTTAAACCCGAGTCCGCCTTGTTGTACACGGCCCTTTGTGATCCAAGTAAGAGGTCAAGTCCCTTGGATCCCAAAGTGAACCTTTCCAACGTGTTCCTAAGGTCTTCGACTTGTGTTTTCAAAAGCGAGTTCTCAACTTCAAGCTTTTCAACTTGAGTTGAGTCCTCCTCTTGAATACGAGTAGTCGAAGAGGTTAGGGAGACCTCATGTTTGAGAAGGTTAACCTCCTCAATTAGGGTCTCGACCTTGGACTCGGACTTAGCTAGTTTCTTATTTAAAAATTTAATTGCACCATACAAAGTATTAAGTAACGACCGACTTACCCTTAATGATTCTTTTGAACCGGATACGGATCCGTGGCTTGTCTTGAATGGAAGCTCATCATCGGATTCGGACTCGGACTCTTCTTGGTTTGAGTCGTGCTCAGTCGGCAGCCATTAGAGCTTGGATATCGTCTTCTTCCTCAGGGTGGCTTGCTTGGGGCTTCTTCTTCTTGGAACTCCGCAACTAACGCAAATACTCTTCTCGGCCTGGACCACGTTAGTTTGCTCATGTAATTCAAGTTCAAAACAATTCGCCTAACCTAATCTTAGAAAGGTCTGGAGACCTTGTAGGCATCGACCATGGATGCCCACAAGGTGGTCCTAGGAAACGAGTTAAGAGAATACCTGATAAGGTCGCGATCCTCGACCTTTTGTCCGATGGCATGGAGTTGGTTGACGATGTCTTGGATACGAGCATGTAGTTGAGTTGCGGTCTCGTTTTCCTGCATTTTCAAGTTATACAATTTATTTAAAAGTAAATCTCTTTTACATACCTTCGTGTCGGTGCCTTCGTGTAGTTCCACTAGCTTGGTCCATAAGTCCTTTGCACTAATGAAGGGCCGACGCTGTTGAACTCTTCCTTGACAACCCACATTGCAAGATTTGAGTTGCCTTGGCATCGGCTTCTACTTGTTTTTCATGGAATTTGACCATTGATCGTGAACCCAAAGATTCACCATCTTCATTAATAGGAAGTGTGAAACCGGTTTGATTACGATCCACATCTCGATTTGGGTTTTAAGAAAGCATTCCATCCGACCCTTCCAATAACGAAAGTCATTACCGCTGTAAACGGGGGTCGGGCGGTGCTAAACCCTTCGAGATGGGCCATTTAAAAACAAGAAGAAGAACATTTAAAAGAATCTTGCAAAACACACACGAAAGAATATTCCAAGACTTTCGCCTTGGATTAGAAAAGGGAAGTAAAAAGATATATAAAATGTAACTTGCAAAAAGAAATAAACAATCAAATGCGAATGTCGCTGAAGTTCCGAGGACAACCTTACTCGGATCTAACCCAAGGACAACCTTATCCGGATCCTAAAGCCTCTAATGCAATTCTATATGTAGGAGAAGATAAGCAAGTGAAATAATTATACGAAAACAGAAATAAATAAATAAAAATCTGTAAAAAGAAAACAAAGCTAGATTGGTGGTTTCACCGAATCTTAGCGCCCCGACTCGATACCAATTGTTGGATCGAAAGTGTCGCTAGAGGGGGTGAATAGCGATACTGTCGTTAAAAACTTTTGCAATAAGTAAAAAGCAAGTAGAGAATGCAGCGGAAATATAAAGTAGACAAGATATTTTTACGTGGTTCACAATCTTCGATTGTTAATCCACGGCCCTAGTGATCCTTGATCACGCACGAGGGCAATTCACTAAAACCACTCCTCCTCGCTGGAGGTAGGAGCAACGACAAAAAGAAATCAAGGCAAAGGACACTCTTTCCTTGTTACGATTAAAGCACAAAGACAATTTAAAGAAGTAGAACTTAAATAAATATACCGACAACTCTTATAAGTAGATGATGCACTTCGTCGTAGCAAATGTGAGTAGTAGTAGCGCGCTATTTACGGGCGTGTTGAGAGCTCTTGAATTCTTGTTATTTGCTTGGCTTGAACATGTCTATTTATGGATATTGATCTATGAATTTAGACATAGTGTCCAAGGTGAGGTTCTTATCCCAACTCAAGGATGAGGTGTTTCATCCAACCACCTTGTGCCACCTCCAACCTTCTTGTGCGCCTAACTCAAGGATGAGGTGTTTCATCCAACCACCTTGTGCCACCTCCAACCTCCTTGGGCGCCAACTTGAGGATGAGGTGTTTCATCCAACCACCTTGTGCCACCTCCAACCTCCTTGGGCGCCAACTTGTTGGAGCCATTCAACTTGTGCCACATCATGGGAGCCAACCATCTTGTGCCAACTCACCTTATCTTGGGCGCCCACCACAAGGAAGCTTGGTGATGGTTTGATGTCCACCTTGATGCCACATCACCCTTTGTACCAAAACACGAGTCAAGTCCAAATTCACCCCTTGAAATTCGAGCTCTTCTCGAGGTCGAACTTGACTAGCAGCTGATCAGAGTCAAAGGGTTTTGGACCGCAGACAAGTTAGCTTAAAATATAAAGTACGATGGTTCTAACCATCTGATCTCGACCTAGACCTTCCATTGGAGGTATTGGGTCGGATCTACGCTTAACGACCTTGCTTCGCTTTCACACGAGCTTACCTTGTAGCCTCGCTTCCGGTCTTCACCCGAGTACCTCGGCTTCCTCCGAAGTCCCTCTGGCGTTGCCCGACCACCTCGGTTCCCACCGGGTGTCGCAGACCTTCCGCTCAACTTTAGCATTTCTGCACACTTAATTGAGCTCGTAAGATAACAAATATACCCTTAACTATTGAGCCTTTTGCCATAATCAAAATACCGGTTCGACTTTGGTGCCCACTGCACTACCAAAGAATCACCATCGATGAATTGATACATAGGAAAACATCAGAAACAACAGAGCAATACGTAACCGAAACGCAAACTCACTATTTTATGGGTAAATTATTTTTCAAACATTTTTCACCCATTTTTTTGGTCATAAGTATTATACGTATCAAATTTCGTAATTTTTCGATATACGTATAATTAGTTATGATTTTCTGAAATTGGATTCTGATAGCTAAATTTCGGAAAATTATACTGATCATTGCCATTGGTGGCGATCGCGATGTATGTGACAATCGGTGATTCATTGTCGAGTTTGCGAGTCTGATTTCGGATTAACAAGGTTGTTTAGCCCATTTTCAGCCATGGTAAAGGTCCCTAACCACTCCTAACCCTAGGATATGCTTTGGGAAGCATTATGAAGGGTGAAAATTCATTGGATATGGATTTGGAGAGGTGTTAGGTCAAAGTATCAATTTGAGGTGGTGGAAAGTTCATTGTTGAATTTCCAACCTTAATTTTGATGGTTTAGAGTTCCTATTGGCTTAGGGACTCCCCAAGGACATTGTTGGTGCAATGGTCAAGGGGGAGCAAGCCTTTAGGGGGAGGTATCCATCTTGCGATCATGGATGTGTTTTTCTCCTTGAAAAGGAGAAGTTATTGGGAAAGTATCATCAATTGGGAAAATTGATGATTTTTGATACCCAATTTGGAAATTGGGAGAGTGAATAGGATTGCCTCTCTTGAGTGATATGGGACGTATCACTAGGAAGATGGTAGGCATCCTAGATATTTTTAAATCAAGGGGGAGATTGTAAGATCTCATTGGGACATGAGACATTGACCTCCTTGGAGAGATAACCTTTTTGATGTTAGTCAAAAAGGGGGAGAATGTTTGGGAGAACATTTTGTTTACATTTTCACTTGAATGTTTGGGGGAGAACATTTGGTGAGTATTTACCAATTTGGGATAATTGGTAAGGGATTTGAGTTAGTGTTCTAACTCATGATTTGATTTGGTTTTTGTCAAACATCAAAAAGGGGGAGATTGTTGGTGCAATCGGCCCAGGTCACGATTGACCAGACTCGAGTTTGACTCGAGTGATGTTTTGATGTTTGACAAAGGGATTTGACAAAATGGATTGACATTGATGTTAGACATTGATGTCGGTTAATATGTTGGGGAGATTGTTTATACAATCGACCCAGGTTATAATTGACTTTAATGGTTGACTAGGGTTGACCATGTGATTATGGGAAAGTCCAAGCATGGGTCTTGGCAAATGGAAAGTCCAACATGGGTTGGCAAAGGAAAAGTCCAACATGGGTTGGCAAGGAAAAGTCCAAGCATGGGTCTTGGCAATGTAAAAGTCCAAGCATGGGTCTTGGCAATGTAAAGTCCAACATTGGTTGGCAAGGAAAGTCCAAGCATGGTCTTGGCATGAAAAGTCCAACATGGGTTGGAAAGGGAAAGTCCAAGCTTGAGTCTTGGCATTTGAGAAGTCCAAAGGTTTGATATTGGCAGCGTAAAGTCCAAGCGGGAGTCTTGATAGCATAAGTCCAATGGTTGGCGGCGTAAAGTCCAAGCGGAGTCTTGGCGGCGTAAGTCTAATGTGCCTTGGCGGTGTAGACACCGTCAGCATGGCATAGCCGATGGAAGCACCTGGAAGCTAGCGCGATGGATGAACAAGTCATGAATGACTTGGAGGGATCCGAGAGGCGTGAGGCTGATGGAGGTGGCTAGAAGGCTTAGGTCTAGGCTAAGGGTGGTCTAGCAAGTATGGGGGCACCATACTTGGGTTAAAACCTCATTCTTGAGGTTGGCAGTCGACTGGCATTATGTCCGGTTCGACTGCCGTAAGTCGACTTGAGTTCGACTGCCAGGTTAGAGATGGGATTGCTCTGGCAGTCGACTGCTCATGGGAAGCGATCGTGATAGCTCTGGCGATGATCGCCAAGGGATGGCGTCATCGCCCGGTCAGTGTCGAGCACGAGCGCTCGTGGTAGGCGGTCGACTACGGCGTTAGCGATCGCTAATGTTGGCGATCGCCAAGAGATCCGTTGGAGTTTTTCCAGCGTGGATCAATCCGTTGTCTCACGACAACAGTGGCATCAGTCGACTGGTGACTTATGACAGTCGACTGATAGGCGAAAATCCAGCCCGACGCAGGTTATAAAGGCAGCTCGGAATGAGGGTTTTAGTAGCGATATTTTGGACGTTTTTGAGGCGATTTGCTGCTGCAAATCAGGGTCTTCAATCACGATTCAAGCGATCAACAAACAAGCGATCTAAAGAGTTTTTGTAAAGTGTTCTTTACTTCTTTTGTTGTATTTCCTATTATATTTGCTTGTTGTATTTAGATTATTGTTGTAATCTTATTGTAAGAGGTTTCTCCACCTCCGACTTGTGTCGAGAAGGAGTTATTTGATAGTGGTGTGTGTTTGGCATCGCTAGGGCTCGTTTGAGCCCGATCCGTGGAGTAGGAACCGTTACGGTTCCGAACCACGTTATATCATCGTGTTCATGTGTGATTGTATTTCGTGTATTGCTTTTATTATTATTATTCCGCTGCGCTAACACGAATTGTAGACAAGCACGCGAACGATTTCCATCTACGTACGGGTCACACGCTATTCACCCCCCCCTCTAGCGGGCGTCTATTTCCCAACATTCACTAGGAATGAAGTATGGGAATTAGTACCACCACCTAAAGATAAAACAATCGTTGGAACAAGGTGGGTGTTTAGAAATAAACTTGATGATAAAGGTGAACTAGTTAGAAATAAAGCTAGATTAGTCGCTAAAGGGTTTAGTCAAGTCAAAGGTTTAGATTACGACGAGACCTATGCCCCAGTAGCTAGATTAGAGTCCATTCGAATGTTATTAGCATATGTTGCATATCAAGGATTTAAGTTGTTTCAAATGGATGTGAAGTCAGCATTCTTGAATGGATATATTAAAGAGGAGGTTTATGTTAGTCAACCCCCCGGTTTCAAAAACCTAGATAAACCCGACCATGTCCTTAGGTTAAAGAAAGCTCTCTATGGACTTAAACAAGCTCCTCGAGCTTGGTACGAGAGGCTTTCATTTTATCTTAAGTCCAAAGGATTTAACCAAGGTGTAGTTGACTCAACCCTTTTCATAAAAACCGTAGGTAAAGACATATTCATAGCCCAAATCTACATAGATGATATCATCTTCGGAACCACCAACTCGATCCTACTAAATGAATTCATTTCACTTATGGAAAGTGAATTTAAAATGAATTTAGTAGGTGAGTTGAATTTCTTCTTAGGTCTACAAATTAAACAAACTAAAGATGGAATATACCTACATCAACACAAATATACTAGGGAATTAATTAAATGATTTGGAATGCAAGATGCTAAAATTATTAATACCCCAATGACAACAAATGTAAATATAGAAGAAGATGTAATGAGAAATTCAATTGATTTAAAATACTATGGGAGCGTAATAGGGAGTCTTCTTTACTTAACTGCGAGCCGACCTGATATCGTTTTTTGTAGTAAGTATGTGCGCAAGGTTCCAAACCTGTGCCAAGGAGTCTCACCTAACTCTAGTCAAGCGTATCCTTAGATATCTAAAGGGTACACTTAATGTCGGTATTCGGTACCCTAGATCTTCCGAGTTCGAACTAACCAGCTACTCTGACTCGGACTATGCCAGTAGTAAGCTCGATAGAAAGAGTAGAGTGGTTGTTGTCAACTTATCCGCTCGAGTCTAGTGAGTTGGTGCAGTAGGAAGCATCATTGTGTTTCCTTTTCTACCACCGAAGGCGAATACATCGCAATGGGTGAGTGTGTCACTCGGCTTCTTTGGATGAAGCACACTCTCCGAGACTTTAAGTTAGACTTTACGAACACTAAACTCCACGTAGATAACATTAGCTCAATTAACCTAACTAAGAATCTGATATGTCATTCTAGGACCAAACATATAAAGGTCAAACACCATTTCATTCGAGAACATGTGGCCAACGGAGTCATACAACTCGAATACGTCGCATCGAAGTCCAACTTGCCAAACCTATTTACTAAACCCCTACCCAAAGCCGAATTCAGTCTATTAAGACGAAAATTCGGCATGTGCATAGTAGAATAGGAACTTACAAATTATATTTTCTTATTACTATTTCTTACTTTTCATTTTCATGGAACTAGCATAGGACATACCTTAGATATCATGCACCTATATATTTAAGGAGCCAATACATCTCACAACACATAGGACTAATGTGTTTGTGTACTTAGCCACGTAGATGGGCGTGAGATGTTAGGACCTTACTCCTGGTTCCAAATGTAGAGCTAAGTGCATCGCCATGAACCACGGAGTATAATCATATATATTAATTAACTCTGACCAGGACTTGTTGATCTTTCATATCAATCAAGTCAAATAAGAGTCGAACATTTTATAGATGAGCTTATTTTCAGTATATTATTTTCAAAATAATATGGAACATGCTTGGACTTTAAATTTAATACCTATATTTTTTTTCAAACACCCCCCCCCACTCTTTTCGATATATGGCAAAAGGGGGAGAAAAAGGCCAAAGTTAAGGGATCAAATTTTTGATAACTTAACTCACTTCATACTTATTCACATAGCCAGAAGTTAAGTAAATGTTTACTTAACATTAATTTGTGTGTCTTAACTTGTTTGAGTTAACAAAAAGAAATAAAGGCCAAGTTAAGAGAATTCTTAACTTAAACTTATTTTTAATACTATAGCCAAACGTTTATGCTTTACTTAAGAAAGGGAGAGAAAGGGCCAAGTTAGGAAGTCATATTAACTTAAATGTCTTACTAAGGCCAACTTTAAGTAATGTTAATTACTTAAACTCTTCCTAAATAGAAACCATAAAGGGGGAGGATTAAGGTCTTCTCTCAAGACTCACCCTCGGTCAAGGGGGAGGTTTCCTCAAGGGTGAGTACTTAAAGAAAATCCTTACTACTCCTACTTAACCTTTATTGTTTTTCATGCATATCATAATTCTTCATGCATATTATCTTCTTAACTTTGTATGTTAGTTCGCCATAGATCAAAAAGGGGGAGATTGTTGATGCAGTTGGTACCTAAGTCGAACCTGAGTTTTGATTATAGCAAATGATACAAAGTTAAGCTCATATTATTATCTCATGAGCTAAATCGAGTGTGCAGAAAAGTACCAACGCTGGAGCTGAAGGCTAGCGACACTCGGAGAAAGATGCGGTGGTCAGGCGACACTCGAGTGATTTCGGAGGAAGCCGAAGGAATCGAGTGAAAGGTCGGAAGCGAAAGCGACACAGTAAGTATCGAGGTAAGCTCGTGTGCGTGTGAGCGTAAGAGAGGTTGTATCCTCCTTACGGCGATGGTCTTAAGCGTAGATCCAACCCAAGACATTCCATGAATGGTCTAAGTCGAGATCAGATGATCGGAGGCTGTCAAAATAATGTTTTTGTTTAGCTAACTTGTGATTTAAGCTAGCATCAGTCGACTACCTACGGTCAACATTCGACTGATGCTGCCATCAGTCGACTGATGATGACCATCAGTCGACTGATGGTCAAGGATCATCTTCGAGGAGTCAAGGCTTATCACTTTATTTCAAGGGGATTGGTGCTCAAATCTCATTGGCTGAAGTTCCTTTCAAGAAGGGGCTCAAAGGCTATAAAAGGAGGGCCTCTCCTAGGGTTTTCTCATCAATTCAAAGCTCCCAAAAGCCTCCGCAACATTGTAACTCTCCGACAATGAAGTGCTACTTCTCCGACGCTCTAAGTTTAAGTGTTTATATTTTTCATCAGTATAAGTTTCAATTCAGTTTATTTCTTTTCATATATTGTCTCGGAGTTTTTATCGTAACGAGGAGAGGGGGAGTGTCCCTCTACCTCAAGCTTTTGTGATTTCTTGTATTCGATCAACTCCTACCTCCAATGAGGAGGAGTTTGTTTAGTGTTTGCCCTCCGTGCATGGTCAAGGACCACTAGGGCCTTGGAGTAGTAGCCGAAGGCTACGAACCATGTAAAAAATCCACTTGTCTCTTTCATTTGTCATTTATCTTCCGTTGCGTTTAATTGTCTACTCGAATGAATTCGTACGAAAAGTTTTATCGCTATTCACCCCCCTCTAGCGATTCGCTCGATCCAACAGATAGGAAGAGCATGAATGGTTGTTACCAACTCCTCAGCTCAAGTCTAATTAGCTAGTGTAGCTGAAAGCAACATTTTGTTGCCTTTTCTACCACCTAAGCCGAGTACGTTGCGATGAGTGAGTGTGTAGCTCAACTTCTTTGGATGAAGCACACACTCCAAGATTTTCAATTAAACTTTAATCACACTAAACTTTTCATTGACAACATTAGTTCCATTAACCTAACTAAGAACCCAATTTGTCACTCTCAGACTAAACACATAGAGGTTAAACATCATTTCATTTGAGAACACATAGCAAATGGAACAATTCAACTCGAATATGTTGAGTCCAAATCTAACCTAGCAGATATCTTTATCAAACCATTACCCAAAGCAGAGTTTAGTCTGCTTAGATGGAAATTAGTAATGTGTGTAATAGAGTAGGACTCAACTCTTATATTTTTCTTGTATACTCTATTTTTGTTTTTCATGCTACATGGAACTAGCTTAGGGTTTACCTTAGCAAGAATGCACCTATAGATTTAAGGAGCCAACACATCTCACAACACATAGGATTAATGTGTTTGTGTGCATAGCCACGTAGATGGTCGTGAGATGTTAGGACCTTACTCCTGGTTTCAGATGTAGATCCAGTGCATCGATATAAACCATGGAGTATAATTATTTAAAATAACCAACTCTATACAGGACTTATTGATCATTTTATATCAATTAAGTCACAAAGAGTTGAACATACTTTTAGTTGAGATTATTTTAAAATTATTTATTTTCAAAATCTATACGGGACATGCTTGGACTTACAAATTATAATCGCTTATTTTATAAAGTTTTTTTTGTACAAACCCCCATACTTTTCTATTTATGGCAAAAGGGAGAGAAAAAGGCCAAAGTTAAGGAATCAAAAATTATTTTTTGATAACTTAACTTAAAACGTTCAGACCAAAGTTAAGTAATCTTGATTACTTAACTTACTTAACCTTTTTAGTGGCAAATGTTAAATACTTAAATTTTTTAGTGGCAAACGTTAAGGAGGAGAACTAAGCTTCTTTTTCAAGTACTCACCTAAGGTCAAGGGGGAGGTTACCGCAAGGGGGAGGACTTAAAAAAGAAATTTTGCTCTTACTTATTCAAACTTACTAAGTTACTCATACTAACTAAGTTATGCATTCTTTCATATTCATGCTTCATTCATGTCAAAGCTTCTTTTATACTCATGATAATTTTGTTTCACATTTACTACTTGTCTGGTTTTACACTTAATTTTCCCTTAACTTTGTGTCGGTTTGCCATAGATCAAAAAGGGGGAGATTGTTGGTGCAGGAGAACCAGATAATCGAACCTAGGTTTTGATTATGGCAAAGACCCAAACTTAAGGTCTTATCATTATCTCATATGCTCTGTTAAGTGTGCAGGAAATGGTTAAGCTAAGCCGAAGGTCAGCAACACTCAGAGAATCTTGAGTCGAGAAACCATTGTGGTCGGGCGACACCGGGAGAACTTCGTGGGAGTCAAAGAACTCAGGTGGAGACCGAAAGCTAAGCGACTAGTCAGAAAGGACCAGAGGTAAGCACAAGTGCAAAGAGAGATGGTAAGGTCGTGTCCTCCGTACGGGGATGACTATAAGTGGCGATCCGACTAAGACTTCCAGTGGAAGGTCTAAGTCGAGATCGGATGGTAAGGAACCGTCATATTTACTATCTTTCATTTGTCTTGTGCTAACTCTTTATTGCAGTTAAATAACCAAGCTAGAAGTCGACTACTAGCTGTTAGTAGTCGACTGTTGTTGGCATTAGTCGACTGATGAAGGCCATCAGTCAACTAATATTCAAACTGTCCAGCTCGATGAAGGTCAAGATAAGAACCCCTTTTTTTGGGGTGAGGTGTCCTTTTTGATAGGATATGGATCTCAACGTCTAGGGGGTTAAAGGGCTATAAAAGAAGGAGGGTTTCACCCCTTTAGGTCATAAAAATTGCTCCTGAGTGCTCTTACTATGTGCAGTCACCAAAGACAACTCCATGTCGCCGTAACGCCGACAACACGCCGCGACTACATCTCATTTCAGTCGGTAGCTTTTCATAATTGTCTTACTTTATTTAGAGTTCTCTACTTTTGTGTAATCAAGCTTTATATTCGAGCTTTTTCATTGTAAAGAGGAGAGGTGGGATTGTCCCTCTTCCTCAAGATTTTTTTCTTTGTAATCATCGTCTCCTACCTCCAACGAGGAGGAGACTTTGCTAGTGAATTGCCCCTTCGTACGCGGTCAAGGACCGTGGGGCCTTGGAGTAGCAACCCTTTGGTTGCGAATCAAGTAAAAACAAAATTGAGTCACTTACTTTTATTGCATCTTAATTTCCGCTGTGCCACTCGAGTTTTATCGAACGAAAAGTTTTCAAGCTCGCTATTCACCCCCCCCCCTCCCTCTAGCTTTCTTTCGATCCAACAAATTCTACTTCGGGTTTCGGGGTTTTGTTTTCTTCATCAAATAATACGTTGATTGTTTATTCTATTTTTAGGATTTCATTGTTATATACTTGTTAAATATGGAAAATTTAAAATACTAAATTAAATGGCCAAAATTTAGGAAAAATAATCATGGGAATTATTTCGAGATTTTTGGAGAAATTTTAGGAATTTTTCTGAAATTTTTTTGGATTTAAACGGGGCCTGTACGAGATAATTACGGGGATAAAATAAATAGTCTTTGGTAGAACCTATTTAAGGGAGTTAATAGGTGGCATTAACCTAAAGTTTAAAATACCTAAACCTAGGTTTAGTTTTCTCGATCGCGCCGCACCGTCAATTTTTCCCCTCGTGACCACATCTCTTCTCTCGTGATCTGTTTCCACACGACACCGTCCGATTTCTCCTTCTTCCGCGACACCTTCTCCCCGCACCATCGCTCCAATTCTCGGTCAACTCCCTCTCCTCCGCAAGCGTCGGCAAACTTTTGCCCTTCCCTGTGCCCAGGCCACCGCGGGTTGCCCTCTTCATCGCTGCTCGCCTGAGCCGCACGCATCAACGGTCGAGTCACCGCCCACGCCACAGAAAGCATCCGCCGCATGTTGTTCGCCGCAGCCGGTCAGCCTCCCACGCGCACACAATGCGTTCCCTTTTCTGCCAGCGTCGGTCGTCCTCTGACCAGCCTCCGCCGTCGTGATTGGCTCGCACCGAGGAAATACCACTGAGCAAGTACAGGTATACCTAGTTTGGTAGTCTTTCTTCTTCAATTTCGGTGTAGGTCTTTGTTGGGGGTCTTTTGGGGTAGATTTTTGCGGTGGGTCAAGGGGTTTTGATCAAGATGGGATGATTTTGGGGTTTTGCCAACTGTGAAGTGGAGTGTTAGCCGGTTAAGAGGGCTATGAGGTTTTATTTGGGCGTCGATGTGGCTATAAATACGATTCATGCGGCTGTGAATTGAAGGTTGAGGATTTGGGATAGGATGTACAGGATTTTGGGCAACGATTAGGTTGTAGAGGATGTTGGGTTTAAGGTGAGTCCTAAATTAACTCAAAGTTATTGGCTGTGAGAATTAAGATGGAAATTGATAAGTTCAGATATGGGTGTTTATAAATTCAAAATAGGTTATTAATTGGTTTAATGGTCGATAGGGATTAATGTGAAGACTTGTTTAGGTTATGTGGATAACTAGATCAATCTAGTTGATCGGGCTACGCAGTCGATGTAGGATTCGATTCGATTAGTCATTTCATGATTGTACTTAATCATAATGGTTGTTATATGCAGGTTTCGATCATGAGGTAGGTCCACGGGCGTGAAGATTGCATTATTTCAAGCATTTTAGCAGGTGGGTACTTTGACTTATCTTTTAGATATTGTCATGTTGATATGCTTAGTTAGATATAGCTCGCAGTAATTTTTATGCCTTATTTGCCCTTGTATGTCAATGTGTCATACCTGATGCATGCATTTCTATCTTAGTCCATATTGTCTGGATACTTGCCATGTGTACTTATTTTGGGAGTTGTGACATGCACTTGATTAGTTTTTAGATATACTTTCCCAGTATACCTAGGTCATTGATATGTACCCATTTGTCTGTGCATATTATTTGGAGACGTATTTTGGTTGGTGTTACACGTTTTAGTGTCATGCACCATCTTGCATGATTGCATGCTGGTAGGTCGGGGTTCCTTTATAGTTGAGCCCGCAGCCAGTTACATGATCTGCACACACTGCCACTCATGGGTTAGTGGTACATCAGGAGGGTGTGTGCAGTAGCTCTGTCAGGCTCTGCTGGTCCGTTCATGGGTAGCGATGAGGCAGCATGGTAGTGGGCAAGGATCCCTCTTCTGGTCTACGACATTGGGAGATGAGAGCTTTGCTCCCCCACTCTGTTTGGGGTAGGAGGATAGGTGTACTCCGACAACATCATGTCCACTCGGTCACTCAGGAGCAGTGATGGCAGTGTGCACAGTTGTCATAGCCCTACCCACTCGGCATCACCATCGCGTGTGAGGCGACTGACTGGGGTCAGGGGTGACCATGTCATTTGCACCGCATGCATATTGCATGAATAACATTTGTATTGTGGTTGCTACATTTTGGTTGCTGCCTTTGTTGTTGCATATGATTGACATGCATACAGGATATATTATGTATTTGGTCTGATGACCTTATTTCTGCTAGTATGGCTCATACTCCTATGTCAGAATAGGAGATTCAGGTATGTACAGTCTTTCCATATCTCTTTCTTACATTTTTCTATAATAGATCAGGAGACTGTACTGGCATGATTATTATTGTTAGATATATCTTACTATGCATGTCAACTTGATACTCGCTGAGTTCGTTGAACTTATCCCGTTGCTTTACATCTATTTTAGGTTGACACTGTCAGGAGAGCCCAGCTGCCAATCCCCCTCGTCATAATGGTTTTGTTTTTGGTCTTATGGTTTCAGTTTATTGACTAGAAGACATTTGTAGAACTTGTGATTTTGTTATGTACTCGTGGATGTTTTGGTTGTACTTGGTATGTCTTTATGGACTTTTATTCGATTCCTTTTTTGGTGGTGTATTCCTGCTTAGATGGCAAAAGAGGTAAGTCTAGATATTGTAGACTTTTGTTATTTACTTTGATTGTTGGCCTGAGGTTTATATATATGATCTTTATGTGTGGTTTTTGTTCCGGTCCTGTTGACCGATGTATTGTGGGTCATGTGTGTCTTGTATCCAAGAATCGTATTGTCACCTGTACAGGAGAGATGCTGTCGGATTTTCATCTGGCGGGGACTCCTCCGGGGCATGACAATTTATTTGGTATCAGAGCACCTAGGTTTTCAAGTTCCTAGGGGTTTTTGGATTTTCGGAGTTCTCCATGTTTGATAGGTTTTTGCGAGTCAATCTGGGGATTTTCGGATTTGTACGGATTTTCGACGATTTTTATGTTTCGAAAATTTGAGGTATTATTGACGAGGTCAATTTGGGGATTTGGCGACGATGAGACCTCTCCTGACGGCAAAATAGGTAAGATGATTAATTTTATATGTTTTTACTTGTAGTAACATCTGGTAATAATCTTATCAGATATGAGATGAGGTGGGTGTGCACCTGCACCGAGATGTGGTGCTGGGCGGCCACGTAAGAGGACATTGAGATCTCTGGCGACGGAATTGCCAGAAAGATCTACTGAGGATGAGCATGTCAATCAGGGTCAGTTTCCACATGGTGTTGCAGGTGTCGTGGGTCCTTAGTCCCCGACGGTTCCTCCTCCAGAGATACCCACTTCTGTGGTATCCGATGTACCACCGGTGGTACCCACTCCATCATATTCTGCAGTACCCCGGTGGCACACCTCTCACGCATACCGGAGTACCACCGTGAGTCCTGCTGCTACATCGAGGCACCCCGCTAGTTGTGCACACTCGGCCCAGTGGTGTCGATCGGCCTTTACTCAGTATATGCCCCTGCTTATGCAGCGACACCATCTATAGTAGTTCCACCAGCTCCTCCGACGACTCCTACTCATCCTACTGATGTGACTACAACACGAGCTCAGATCCCTGTTTTAGCCAAGTCGATGAAAAGCCGATTCACACTATTCTATGAAGAGACTGATCCGAGCGTGGCTCAGTCTTGGATCGAAACTATGGAGCGTACTTTTCTCTACATGGTTTGCTCCGAGTGGGAGAAGGCAGAGTTGGCAGCCTTCCATTTATGAGGCGAGGCCGAGGTCTGGTGGGACATGTAGCGCTCGATCATTGACGAGTAGCAGATTACTTGGGTGAGATTCAGGGAGGCCTTTGAGAGTCAGTACTTCTCACGGTCATATCAGATGATGCACCGTCAGGATTTTCTGAGTCTTCGACAAAATAATCGCACGGTGATGTAGTACAATGTAGAATTTAATCGGTTAGCCAGATTTTGTCCAGAGTTAGTCGCTGAGGATAGGTCACGCATGCTTCAATTTATTCAAGGATTAGATGGGCATCTTCAGGTTAAGATGGCAGGCTTTGGCAGTTCTTCCTACCGAGAGGCATTGGATAGAGCCCTGTTGATTAAGTCGGCTCAACAGAGAGCAAATTATGACAGGAAGAGGAAACAGACAGAATGAACCACAAGACAGACCCAGCAGCCACAGACTACTGGACAACAGCAAAGTGGCCACAGTCAGTCGGGTCAAAGTAACTCTGGGGCATCTAGCCGACCTCAGAAATCAGGACGATCTTCAACTGGACCCTCCCGGTCTTCTCGACAGAACCGGAAGCTGCCCACTAGTAATACTAACTGTACTCGTTGTGGTTCTAGAGAGCATACCATCTCAGCCTGCTCCCTGGGATAGTCAGTTTACTATTATTGCAAACTACCTGGACACCTGAGCCGAGATTGTTCGTTGAAGGCTCAGCATGTGGCTTCCAGGGTTTCTATCCAAGGGGGCGATTCCGTCGATCCGGGACTCGAGAGAGGGCAAGCGGCCAAATCTTTAGCGCCGATGAAGGCGGCTCCTCCTACGATCGCATATGGCATGCATGCGTGGGCGAAGTACTCCAGTGCGTCACGATGTCACGGGGTTCTATTGGAGGACCTCGATGTCGAATGCAGCCCGACCATGTACAATACGATCGCAACCACAACCAGCGATTGATGCTCGCTCGCCCCGCCATGGTTGAGACGATTGCGGCTATCGATAGTACGATCCACGGCTATCGATCCGATGCGGCCTTAGTATCGACCTCGGACCCGCAGCCACCTCTGGCAATGCTATCACCTCCACCTCCACCGGAGACTAGGCAGATTCATGCAGTTACTAGAGAGGATGCGCAGCGAGCAAACGAATCCATTTTTTGCGGTACGGTTTCACTTTTTGCATTTTCAACTAATATGCTAATTGATACTGGCAGTTCACATTCATTTATTTCTCGTGCATTTATGAGGGAGATTGGTTGACTATGTTGGGATGTATACTGAAAAGTCTATCATTTATATGAACATCTTTATTTTGAGATAAGAATCACATGATCATTGTTTGTATATTTTTATGGTTATGCATATTATCTAATACATTACATTGTAGATAACATGGTGTGTGGTGTTACACGGGAGATCATGTTATCGGCTCCTTGTAAAGTATAAGTATAGGCTCACAACCGAGATGGCTTTGGACAAACCATTGGTATGGTTGTAGTGTGATTTGGTATTGGTTTGTCTTGACTATAAGATCACACTAGTACACTTTGTGTGTATTGAGCAGGACTGACTTAGAGGTGATTCGATTTATTGCTGACTACATAATCGAATCAGACCTCAGATATTATATTGTATATACTCTTAATCCCGATATAATAACGGGCACATATACTTAGTATTCATTTCTTTGATTTACCAATGGGCGAGATTTATAGATTAAATCGATAGGCTCGGTAAGTTGGGAAATTATATTATTTATATGGTGTGTCGTTGATTATAGGAGGAAACCGTGTCCTATATATTACGATGATGATGTCCCCTTGAGGAGCTCATAAGGTTCATCATGTAAAACCTGCAGGTGGACTTGGTCCGGCATGATGAAAAGGTTGAGTGGTACTACTCATGGAGTTAGATGTTGATTAATTAATGGTCAGTAAATTAATTAATCAACGGACATTCGAGATCTTAAACACAGGGAGAAAATGTACATATAATATATGGAGCCCATATTAATTTATGGGGGTTGTTGAGGTATATCAATGATAATCCTTTAGTGGATTGGATTATCATTAATGGATCGGACTTTATGTGGGCTTGATCCATTAGGTGGCCAAGATCCAACTCCTCCTCATGGTCCCTATTGTAGCCTATTAATACCTCATGAAGCCTAGATCCAATGGATAGAAACAAAACTCTAGATCCAAAGGTAGAGATTAAATCTCTAGATCCGACGGTTGAGACTAAATCTCTAGATCCGATGGTTGAGATTAAATCCCTAGAACCAATGGTGGAGATTAAAACAAGGCTTATCCCTAACTCTATAAAAGGAGAGCAAGGGGTGGGTGGCAAGTTGAATCCAATTAGAGATAGGATTAGGGTTTTGGGCAGTAAGAGGCTTGGAGCTAGGGTTTGGAGTTGGCGGCACCGAATAAGGAAACTTATTCCTTATCTTCTTCTTCCTCAAGGTGGCCAGTGTCCAGCAGCCCTTTCCAGCTTTCGGCCGGCATCCAATCCATCCCTTCTCCTTCTCCTTGGCTGGTGGAAACAAGATTTAGGGCCTTCCCTTGGAGTCTTGGCCGGTTTCCATCCTATTCTCCTCTTCCTTCTTTGCCGGCGGCAAGCACCAACCTTGTAGTTTTGTGGTTGGTTAAAAGAAGGAAAAGAGTCTTGTTTCTATTCTTCCTTTTGCTCGGAACGAGCAAGGAAGGAAGATTGGTGATCTAGGAGCTTCAACTTTTGGTAGATCGTCGCCCACACGACGTCCGAAAGGAGGAAGGTCATACAATAGAAGATCGAGAAGTATATCACTTATCTATCTTCATGTGTAACATGTTTATATTTATTTTTCAATTATATGAATGTTATATTCTGTTTTGTGGATAATATAACTTGGACCCCGAACATAAACACAAAAGTCAGCGATCCGTACATCGTCTATTTCGTGGCTATTCGTAGAATAGAGGTTGGTCGCTTGAACAACAAGTTTGTTCAAGTGACTACTCTAATCGAATAGCACGACGATGACATGATTGCTTGGGCAATCCCTCTTGTCAAGTATAAATTTTTTTATCCAGGGACGTAGAAGGGATCGCCATGAACAAGCGACCGAGTTGAAGTGGGAAGCGAAGTTTCCCCTCCCAACAGACTACCTACTATTAGATCACAGCGATTAACCGTCTCCCTATCGTCCGGTGATACATTGGACGTTACCTAGGAGGTCCGAGGTTGTCCATTAGATTTCGGTAACATTATACTTACTGTAGATTTATTTGTACTGGAGATGGTCAAGTTCGACATTATCCTTGGCATGGATTGGCTGTCAGCATATCATGCCGCAGTTGATTGCCAAACGAGGGTGGTCACATTCCGACCTCCGAACCAACACTCATGGAATTTCACTGGCATCCGGGATGATGACATATCGACCATTTTAGCGATTCAGGCTCAGAAGCTCCTATTACACGGTTGCCAGGGTTTTCTATTATCATTGATCAATGTAGAGAACAGTGGTGACTCTCAGATCTCGGACATTCCTATTGTCCGAGAATATCCGGATGTCTTTCCAGAGGAGTTACCGGGCATGCCTCCCAGAAGGCAAGTGGAGTTCACAATTGAGTTAATTCTGAGGACATCACCCGAATCGAAAGCTCCTTATCATATGGCCCCGAGAGAGTTGGATGAGTTAAAGGTCCAGCTCCAGAAGCTTTTGGATAGAGATTTTATTCACCCTAGCATATCTCCCTGGGGTTCTCCAGTTCTCTTCGTGAAGAAGAAAGACGGTTCGATGAGATTATGCATCGACTATAGGCAATTGAACATCATCACCATCAAGAATAAATATCCTCTGCCGCGTATTGAGGACTTGTTTGATTAGCTCATAGGTACATCAGTGTATTCTAAGATTGATCTACGGTCTGGATATCATCAACTAAGGGTTAGAGACTCAGACGTTCAGAAGACAGCGTTCCGTACCAGATATGGACACTATGAGTTTTTGGTAATGCCATTCAGGCTTACCAATGCTCCAGCAGTATTCATGGATTTGATGAACCATGAATTTATGGATTTCCTAGATCAGTTTGTCATTGTCTTTATTGATGACATTCTGGTCTATTCTCGTTCCAGAGAGGAACACGCACAGCATCTTCGCCTTGTTTTGGATAGGCTCCGACAGAAGCAACTATATGCGAAGTTCAGTAAGTGCACGTTCTGGTTACCCTCAGTCGATTTTCTGGGACATGTGGTTTCTAGTAAAGGAATTTTAGTTAACCCTCAGAAGATCGAGGCTGTCATCAGTTGGGAATAGCCAAAATCAGTTCAGAAGGTTCACAGTTTCTTTGGCTTGGCTGGTTATTACAGACGGTTCGTTGAGGGTTTCTCAAGCATTGTTATGCCATTGACACGCCTTACTGGGAAGGGCGTGAAGTTCACGTGGTCAGAGGCGTGTTAGGCTAGCTTCCAAGAGTTGAAGAAGAGACTGGTGTCAGCACCGATTCTAGTATTGCCATCAGGGGACGATGGTTTCATCCTTTATACTGATGTGTCTCTCCAGGGTTTAGGCGTAGTACTGATGCAGCACGGTAGGGTGGTCTCTTATGCTTCTCGCCAGTTGAAGGAGCATGAGAAAAACTACCCGGTATATGATCTAGAGTTAGCTGCTATTATCTTTGCTTTGAAGATTTGGCGGCATCATCTATATGGTATTACATTTTAGATTCTCACTGATCATAAGAGTCTCAAATATCTATTTACACAGAAGCAACTCAATCTCCGACAGAGGTGGTGGATGGAGTTCCTGAAGGATTATGACTGTACCATTAGCTACTACCCAGGGAAAGCCAATGTAGTTGCCGATGCACTTAGCCAGAAGTCCCGAGGGACTTTAGCTTGCTACCGAGTTTTAGTCACGGATTTGATTCAGGGTTTCTCCGAGATGGGCCTTGAGGAGCAGGGATCGACAGAGCAAGGCGTTCTTGTTACCATGGTTGCTCATTCATCTATCAGGACGAGAGTCCGAGAGGCTCAGGCCAGTGATCAGCACTTACAGTTCATTGCCGGCTAGATAACCTCTGGACAGTAGACTGAGTTCACACGAGATGACGAAGGTATAATTTATTTCCAGGGCAAGTTATGCGTACCTCAGTCTCACTCGGTCATGGAGGAGTTACTTCAAGAGGCTCATCGCTCTCGATTTACGATCCACCCAGGCGGAACCCGCATGTATCGAGATTTAAGGCATTTGTATTGGTGGAACGGCATGAAGAAAGATATCACATATTTTGTTGCTAGATGTCTAGTTTGTCAACATGTGAAGGCTGAACACCAGAGACCAGCCGGACTACTTCAAAGGATTCCTATTCCCGAGTGGAAGTGGGATCATATTACCATGGATTTTGTGGTGGTTTTGCCTAGGACACGTCAAGGCCATGAGCGATTCAGAAGACCGACTCTTTGGATCGATTGGCAGAGTTATATTGTCGAGAGATCATCAGATTGCATGGTGTTCCTTTGAGCATTATATCAGATAGAGATCCCCAGTTCACATCCACGATTACAGCGAGTCTGCGGAGCCTTAGGCACACAACCGTTTAATCTTGCATTCCATCTGCAGACAGATGGACAGTCTGAGAGGACCATTCAGACACTAGAGGACTTGCTGAGGTCCTGTGTTATGAATTTCGAGGGCAACTGGGACGACCATTTGCCATTAGTGAAATTTGCCTACAACAACAGCTATCATTCGACTATCCAAATGGCCCCATTTGAAGCATTGTATGGTAGACAGTGTCGTACACCCACCCTTTGGGAGGAGGTTGGGGAGGCCCAGTTACTAGGACCCCAGAGAGCTCAGCATGAGGCAGAGTTGGTCCGTACTATCAGACGAAGGATGGCAGAGGTGCAGGATCGTCAGAAGAGTTATGCAGATCAAAGACAGAGACCTCTGGAGTTCTCTATTGGTGACCATGTATTCCTGCGAGTCTCACCCACGAAAGGGGTGAAGAGATTTGGCCTCCATGGTAAGCTAGCTTCTAGGTACATTGGTCTGTTTGAGATTTTGGAGAGGATCAGAGCAGTCGCTTACCGCCTAGCACTGCCACCGTCCTTGGCTAGTATCCATGATGTGTTTCATGTGTCCATGCTGAGGAAGAATGTGCCAGACTCTACACATATTTTGTCAGATGTGTCAGGTTCCATTCAACTTGATGCTACCTACGAAGAGGTTCAGGTACAGATTCTGGATCGCCAGGAACGACGGTTGCAGAATAAGACTGTGTGACTTGTTAAAGTCGGATGGAGTCACCACACTGATGAGGAGGTTACTTGGGAGCTTGAGGAAAAGATCAGAGCTCAATACCCCCACCTATTTACTTAAGGTACGTGAAATATACTTTCAGTACTTGTGCTACTTGAGTGTGTTGTCTCTTACTCGTGATACATTTAAGTGGGAAATTTGGGGACCAAATTTTTATTAGTGGGGGAGAATGTTAAATACAGAAAATTTAAAATACTAAATTAAATGGCCAAAATTTAGGAAAAATAATCATGGAAATTATTTCGGGATTTTTGGAGAAATTTTAGAAATTTTTTTGGAATTTTTTTGGATTTAAACGGGGCCTGTACAAGATAATTACGGAGATACAATAAATAGGCTTTGGTAGAACCTATTTAAGGGAGTTAATAGGTGGCATTAACCTAAAGTTTAAAAATACCTAAACCTAGGTTTAGTTTTCCCGATCGCGCCGCACCGTCGGTTTTTCCCCTCGCGACCACATCTCTTCTCTCGCGATCTGTTTCCACGCGACGCCGTCCGATTTCTCCTTCTTCTGTGACACATTCTCCCCGCGCCATCGCTCCGATTCTCGGTCAACTCCCTCTCCTCCGCAAGCGCCGACAAACTTTTTCCCTTCCTTGTTCCTAGGCCACCGCGGGTTGCCCTCTTCGCCGTTACTCACTTGAGCCGCATGCGTCGACGGCCGAGTCAGCACCCACGCCACAGCAAGCATTTGTCACACGCTGTTCACCACAGCCGGTCAGCCTCCCACATGCACACATCGCGTGCCCTCCTCTGCCAGCGCCGGTCGACCTCTGGCCAGCCTCCGCCACCGTGATCGGCCTGTACCAAGGAAATTGTTGGGTTTCCGGCACCGCGGCGTGTGTGTGTTCGATCATGTTTCGTAAACATGAGCACAGCGGAAGCAATAAAAATAATAAATACTCCTATTTATTACAACACACACAACACACGCATGCTATTACAACAAGTGTAGACATAACCGTAAATTAAAATTTGCAATAAAAGGAAATTAAACTACGTTATACCTTCCGTATGACGTGTAGCGGGAACGGCATCAACCGGAACGATCCTCGTAAGAATCGTCTCTATCTGTATCCACGCCGAGCTCCTCGGGATGACTTCGCTAAGTCACGAGCTTCGTCTTCGTACGGGTTACTAGCCTCGTGTTGAAGACGACGTGATCGAGAGATGATCACGATCCGAATCCAAATTCGGATCCAAAACGAGTTCTCAAAACTCGCTTCTCCGGAGAGGTGTTCGTCAACCGTTTGACGAATCCTTCGTCCTCCACCTCAGAGGATTACCGGAGATCAAATCCCCGGTAAGTTAGCCGCTGTCGGAGCACTAACCGTCGTCCAAACGACGCTCCGACGAGAGGAGGAGAAGCTGTCCAGAAAACTGGACAGCTTGGTGGAGGAGTAGGCGCCGGCCAAAACAAGGAGAGAAAAGCCTCACCTTGATGCCAAACCTATAGGAGATCACCGGAGGGTCGCCGGAGGTTCACCGGCTGGAGCTTGGACGCCGGGAAGGGTCTTGGACGGCGGCACAAAGCTGGGCGGCGGCAGCTTTAGGGTTGGCGCCGAAACTCCAACAATTGGGGTGGGCGGCAACTCTAAGAGGCTAGGGTTTTGGATGATTAGTTAGGGTTTAACAATCCCTTAAGCCCACTTTTATAGAGAACTAATTCTCTTAATGGTTAATGGATCATATCCATAAAACCCGTTAACCCGCTCCATTAAGATAAGTTAAAATAAACCAAACCATGATGGTTTATTTTAAGTTAAAACGAACCGAACCAACTTTTGGTTCATTCGTTTAAAATAAACCAAACCCTTTGGTTTATTCTTATCCATTGGATTAGAACCAAACCATTTTGGTCCATCCATTACGTCTTCATAAGACGCAGCCCATCCACGCTTCCATTGCGACTGAAACGATTTCATGCTCGCTTTATGTTTGGTCCAACCAAACCTAGTTTCTCTCGGTCTGAGAATCCAATTCTCAAGCTCGTTTTAAATCCTTTGGATTACACTCGTTGTGCGTGTGACCAAATAGGTTCTCGGTTTATGTTGGTCGTCTATAATTAACCATTAATTATAGAACGATCATGAGTGGCACCTAGTAGTACATCATGATCCCCAATTAACCGAAAAGATCAACGGTTGATCCAGAACTATTTCTGAAACCCTTCAGTAGCTCGAATGAATCGTGCCCCATTCCCTTCACTCATCTTATACCCACTTGGTTCAGGACATGGTCTATTGTGTCAGTCCCCACTAGGCTGACTACGTCACACCTAGCCCAAGTATCATTTCCTCGTCCTACGGATTCTAGTTACTCCACATGTATCGAAGAGTACTTTACTCTAAACATGTAATGCTTTGGCCAAAGACTTTAGTAACAATCCGACGAGAGGCCATGGGTATACATCTCCTCGCAAGGAGTGGTGAATCCTTTATAGGCTATTCAAACACCTTCGATCACTTCGACTTATACCCAATCATCCCGGGTCCACATCTCCTCGGAGATGTTTGCTTAAGATGTCAAAGCATAAGTCTCCATGATCAAGATGACTTGAATACCGCAAGTCAAAGGAACATCGCACTTAAGCCATAGTAAGAACTTCATTGACATATCTATATATGCAGAGAACCATATGAAGTCTTACGGCTGGTCACTCCAATGAACTAGTTACCATAACTAGCATCCACGATTAACTCTGGACATCACTATGTCTCCAGCCAGTGAGAATCAGCTTCTTGGATACACCAAGGAGTATACCTCGTGCTAGTCTCAACAGAATTGATGGTGTCCAGATCCATCAATTCATCGACTAGGGATAATTCCGATACATCACAATTACACATGTAGAGATACTCACTAGTTGTGATCCAATCACAAATTCTCTCATGCTGTGAATCGTATCGTGGACATTCAGTAAATGAGTTTAAGATCCAATCAAACACATAAAACATGTATACTCAAATAGTGAATCTTCATTTATCATATAAATGGTTCATACATAAGGCGATTGCCTTAGGACATCTCTCATATATTACTAACAGAAATACCGCTGAGCAAGTGCAGATATACCTAGTTTGGTAGTCTTTCTTCTTCAATTTCGGTGTAGGGCTTTGTTGGGGGTCTTGCGGGGTAGATTCTTGGGGTGGGTCAAGGGGTTTTGATTGGGATGGGCTGATTTTGAGGTTTTACCGGCTGTGAAGTGGAGTGTTGGCTGATTAAGAGGGTTGTGAGGTTTTATTTGGGCGTCGATGTGGCTATAAATATGGTTAGTGCGGCTGTGAATTGAAGGTTGAGGATTTGGGATAGGCTGTATAGGATTTTGGGCAACGATTAGGTTGTAGAGGTTGTTGGGTTTAAAGTGAGTCCTAAATTAATTCATAGTTGTTGGCTGTGAGAATTAAAATGGAAATTGGTAAGTTCAGATATGGGTGTTTATAAATGCAAAATAGGTTGTTAATTGGTTTAATGGTCGATAGGGATTGATGTGAAGACTTGTTTAGGTTATGTAGATAACTAGATCAATCTAGTTGATCGGGCTACGTAGTCGATGTAGGATTCGATTCGATCAGTCGTTGCATGATTGTACTTAATCATAATGGTTGTTATATGCAGGTTTCGGTCACAAGACAGGTCCACTGGCATGAAGATTGCATTATTTCGAGCATTTTAGCAGGTGGGTACTTTGACTTATCTTTTAGATATTGTCAGGTTGATATGCTTAGTTAGTTATAGCTCGCAGTAATTTTTATGTCTTATCTGCCCTTGTATGTCAATGTGTCATACCTGATGCATGCATTTCTATCGTAGTCCACATTGTCTAGCTACTTGCCATGTGTACTTTTTTTGGGAGTTGTGACATGCACTTGATTAGTTTTTAGATATACTTTCCCTATATACCTAGGTCATTTATATGTTCCCATTTGTTTGTGCATATTATTTGGAGATGTATTTTGGTTGGTGTTACACGTTTTAGTGTCATGCACCATCTTGCATGATTGCATGCTGGTTGGTCGGGGTTCCTTTATAGTTGAGCCCGCAGCCAGTTACATGATCTGCACACACTGTCACTCATGGGTTAGTGGTACATCAGGAGGGTGTGTGTAGTAGCTCTGTCAAGCTCCGCTCGTCCACTCCTGGATAGCGGTGAGGCAGCGTGGTAGCGGGAAGGGATCCCTCCTCTGGTCTACGATACCAGGAGATGAGAGATTTGCTCCCCCACTTTGTTTGGGGTAGGAGGATAGGTGTACTCCGATAGCATCCTGTCCACTCGGTCACTCAGGAGCAGTGATGGCAGTGTGCACAGTTGTCATAGCCCTACCCACTCGGCTTCACCATCACGTGTGAGACAGCTGACTGACGTCAGGGGTGACCATGTCATTTGCATCACATGCATATTGCATGGATGGCATTTGTATTGTTGTTGCTGCATTTTGGTTGCTTCCTTTGTTGTTGCATATGATTGACATGCATACAGGATACATTATGTATTTGGTCTGATGACCTTATTTCTGCTAGTGTGGCTCATACTCCTATGTCAGGATAGGATATTCAGGTGTGTACAGTCTTTCTGTATATCTTTCTTGCATTTTTCTATAATTGATCAGGAGACTATACTGGCATGATTATTATTGTTAGATATATCTTACTATGCATGTCGACTTGATACCCACTGAGTTTGTTGAACTTACCCCATTGCTTTACATCTATTTCAGGTTGACACTGTCAGGAGAGTCCAGCTGCCAATCCCCCTCATCTTAATGGTTTTGTTTTTGGTCTTATGGTTTCAGTTTATTGACTAGAAGACATTTGTAGGACTTGTGATTTGGTTATGTACTCGTGGATGTTTTGGTTGTACTTGGTATGTCCTTATGGACTTTTATTCAATTCATTTTGGTGGTGTATTCCTGCTCAGATGACAGAAGAGGTAAGTCTAGATATTGTAGACTTTTGTTATTTACTTTGATTGTTGGCCTGAGGCCTATATATATGATCTGTATGTGTGGTTTTTGTTCCATTCGTGTTGACCGATGTATAGTGAGTTGTGTGTGCCTTGTATCCAAGAATCGTATTGTCACCCATACAGGGGAGATGCTGTCGGATTTTCATCTGGCGGGGACTCCTCCGGGGCATGACAATACTCTATATGTGTTACTAGTGGTTGAGTATCCTAGAAAGGTTTCGATACTAGTTTTAGAGGTGAATTTCCCTAAGTAATCCTTAGTGTTTAATATGTGTACCCTACATCCAAAAACCCTAAAATACTTAATGTTTGGTAATTTTCCGTAATAGATTTCATATGATGTTTGAAGGTGTCTTCTAACTAATAGAATCCTATTTTGAACATAGCAAGCTATATTGATCGCTTCTGCCTAGAATCTATTAGGTAGGTTATACTCATTCAACATGATTCTTGCGGCTTCTTATAAGGTTCTATTTTTACGTTCAACTAGACCGTTTTATTGAGGGGTCCTAGGGCAGAAGAACTCATGGTGGTACCCATTTTGGTTACAAAAGTCGGTGAACCTATGATTTTTGAAATCACCACCATTATCACTTCTAATTCTCTTTATCTTAAGATTCTTTTCATTTTATATTAATTTGCATAGATTGGTGAGTTGATCTAAGGTTTCACTTTTATGTTTTAAAAATCTAAGCCATGTGAACCTAGAGTATTCATTGACTATATCTAGACAGTATTGGCTTTCATTTAGTGACTTGGCTCCAAGAGAGTCAAAGAGGTCTAAGTGTAGGAGCTCAAGTACTCTTTTAGTTCTTTCTTGATTAGCTAGTTAATGTGAAGTCCTAGTTTGTTTACCTTGTTGAAAAGCATTACAAATTTTATTTTCTAGATTATTTAGGTTGGGTAGACCTCTAACTAAGCCACTCTGACTCATTTTGTTTATGAGTCTAGGATGGGAGTGGTTGAGTCATCGGTGCCACAACCATGATTCCTCTTACTGTGTCATCAGACATTTGGTTGAGGAGTTAGGTAAATTGATTGTGTGAATGTTACTATTCCTAGTTCCCTTAAGTATAGTTTTTGAGGTGTAGCAATTTTTAATTAGGCATTCATTTTCTAAGATGACCATATAGTTATTGCCACACAATTGACTAACACTAAGGAGATTAAATTCAAAATGTCCAACTAAGAGTACTTGACGAATTATGAAGTTCGAGTTTAGCTCAATATCACCTGATCTGATGATTTTGAGCTTCCCGTTGTTTCTGAATGCTACTGATCCTTGGTTTTTGAATCTAAGCATCGAAAACTTTAGTCGTTCTCTGGTCATATGTCAAAAGCACCCACTGTCCAATATCCGTTGATCTTACACATATAGTAGTTGGATTGGATAATGGGATTTTAAGATTTGTTTGAAAGTCTTTTAATCCTAGGAATCATCTCACCCTTTCTACATGATCAAACATGTTAACCTTACATGTTTTGTGAGATGACTTCAATTTTAACTTGATTAAATTTAGTGATTCGAAGATGGGTTAGATTCGGATTTAATCCTTAGCTTGTTAAGTAAACTTTATGAGAAAATGGCTTCCAGATTGTGGCGAGGCACAGAAGCCTTCTTTGATCAGAACAACGATCACTTCCTTAGACAAAGCAAATTTCAAGAAAATGTTCACTAAAGTCACTTAAGGTTACTTCTTGGTCTAACTAGTTTAGGATGTGGCGAGGTAGCTTCAACTAGTTCAACTTAGCCGAGTGTACCAAACTATATATGCCTTATCTAACTCGGACACACAAGACCTCGTTTCCCTAACGTATTATCATCTCACCGCGTCCTGATACTATGTTATCAAGGTTGACTAACTATTGATCCTATCTAGCCATTCTAAAAGTTAAAAAAAAATAGCTAAGCATGCAAAAATAAATCAAGAAGTAGGGCAAACAAGTTTAGTACTAGCTCCCCTGGGCCATTGAACCGATGCGGTCATTCCATGTAGAGGATTTGGTCCTTGGGAACCCAATACTTGGTGGATAATTGAGAATTAAAAAAGGTCTTAGGGACCCATGCTTGGACTTTTTATCTATTTTGATTTACAATCGACATATATGATTTATTCATTGTGGTTGATCTAAATCCGAGTCCGGCCTTATTGTACACGACCCTTTGTGATCCAAGTAGTAGGTCAAGACCCTTGGACCCCAAAGTAAACCTTTCCAATGATTTCCTAAGGTCTTGGACTTGTCCTTTCAAGAGAGAGTTCTCTTCTTCAAGTTTTTCAACTTGAGTTGAGTTCTCTTCTTGAACTTGACTAGTCGAAGAGGTTAGGGAGACCTCATATTTAAGGAGTTTAACCTCCTTAACTAAGGTCTCGACCTTGGACTCGGACTTAGCTTACTTCTTAGTTAAATATTTAATTGCACTATATAGAGTATCAATTAATGACCAACTTACCTTGATCGAATCTTTTGAACCAGATACGGATTTGTTTCTTGTCTTGAATTGGAGTTTGTTATCGGATCCAGAGTCAGACTCGTAGTTCGTTTCGGGTTCAGATTTGTCTTCGAGCTCGATCGGCTTGGCCATGAGTTCTAGATTGTTGAGTTTGTCTTCTTCCTCCGACGACTCCTCCCAGGTTGCATTGAGCGCCTTCTTGGATTGTGATGGTTTGTTCTTTAGTCTCGGGCACTCCGATTTGATGTGACCCCTCTTGTTGCATTCGTAGGATTTGTAATTTGAACTTTGATTGGGTCTCTTTTCCTTGGATTGCATGATAGGTCGTCTTCTACTCTTGATCATCTTCTGAACTAGATTCACTAGCTCGGTCTCCATCTCATCGTTCACCTCCGATTCGTACTCCTCTTCTTTTTTGGGAGGTGGTTTGCTCTTCGCCTTCTTCCTTTGACCTGCAACTAAGGAAATACATTTCTCAACCGAGGTCAAGTTAGATTGTTCGTGCAATTCAAATTCAGAAAAAAGCATGTCTAGTCTAATCTTAGATAAGTCTCTAGATACTTTGTAAACATCAACCATCAATGCCCATAAAGTGGTCCTAGGAAAAGCATTTAAGGCGTACCTAATTACATCCTGATTCTCGACCTTTTGTCCGATCAAGTGGAGGTCGTTCATGACATCCTGGATCTTTCCGTGAAGTTGTGTTGCAGTCTCGTGATCCTACATTTTTAAATTAAATAATTTTTTCAACAAAAGTCACGCTTGCAAAACTTCGTGTCGGTCGTCCCTTCGTGTAGCTCAATGAGCTTATTCCATAAATCCTTTTTGTTGATGAACGGGCCGACGCGGTCGAGTTCTTCTTTGGAGAGCCCGCATTGTCGGATCTGTGTGGCCTTCGCATCGCCCTTCACTTGGCGCTTCATGGCATTGGTCCACTTGTGCAGTCCAAGTATTCACCATCTTCATTGGTTGGAAGGGTGAACCCGGTCTGGATGACTATCCACATCTCGACTTGGGTTTTTAGATAGCACTCCATCCGACCCTTCCAATAACGAAAGTCATCTTTGTTGTAAAATGGAGGTCGGGCGGTGCTAAACCCCTCGAGATGGGCCATTGACTAAAACCTTGCACAACAAAAAGCATGACAAAACACGAATTGCCAAGACTTCGTCATGGATTAGTAGTGCAGGAAAAATAATAAGGGAAAGCTTAAATTGAACAAACAAAGAAACACGAAAAGAAGCAAAACTTGATAGATCAGTGGTAGCATCGAATCTTAGCACCCCCTCTCTGATACCAATTGTTGGATCGAGAGAATCACTAGAGGGGTTGAATAGCGATTGTAAAACTTTTCTTTTCGTAACGACGATAAAACCAAAGTAATGCAGCGGAAATAAAGTTGAAGCAAAAAAGTAAAGAGGCACTTTCTGTAGTATCGAAATACTCCAAGAGAGGGGGTGAATCTCAGAGGTTACAATTTTATTTTTAAATTTTAAAGCTTATTTTTATATTTTGAAAACGTTAAAGAGTTTGCATTGGAAACAAGATAAAATAAAGACAAGTCTCTTTTACTTGGTTCACAACCCTAATCGGGTAGCTACTCCAAGGCCCGTAGCTCTTCCGAGAGCTACCTTTATGGGTAATCACTATATACCCTCCAATTCGAGAACTCTCGACTTCGGAGGGGTTCACTTTTTACAAAAATATGAGATGGGCAACCCTCTACCCTCTCTTTGAAGTTATGTACATACAAGTGAAAATAAATGCAAGAAATTAAGAGTTATATTATACCGACACTTATGGAGGTTTTGAAGTAGGCATGGAGTGTCGGAAAAATGTCTTTGTGAGGAACCGATGCTCTTATGGACGAGTATGAATAGAGGCAGCACTTCGACGTAGTAGTATATCTTTTTTAGAGCTAGTCAAGCATTTTTTTTCTAAACCTTTTCCAGTCGACTAGAATATCTTCCAGTCGACTCCACATCAGCCCATCGATATGGAACTTCTAGTCTTCCAGTCAACTGAACATGCTCCAGTAGACTCTAGGTCACTGGACTCCGCATCGAGAAGTTTGCCTCTTCAGTCGACTGAAACTCCCCAGTCGACTGAAACACTTTCCATCTGCGCTGCCAGATCTTCAATTGATCACCAGCTAATCCTACCAACTAGATATCCAGTCGACTTCTCCATACCCAGTTGACTGGACTTCAGTCGACTAGAATACATTCAGTTGACTGATCCCTGCAAAATAAGATTAGCACAAATAGATAATATCAAATATGATAGCAGTAGTAATACTACTCGATCTCGACTTCTAAGTCCCACGCAAACTCTCCGTTGGATCGACGCCTAGCTTTGTCCCCCCTATAGAGGACTCGGCCTCACCTCTCCACTCGAGGCTTACCTATTGGACTTACCATTCATGACATCCAATCTGACCCACCAGGGCTTCCACTAGCTGTCTAGTCTACCTGACCCAGTTGGACTTTTTATCGATTGTCCGATCTCCTGACCCAACCAGTCTTCATGCCAAATGTTCAGTCCACTCGACCCATCTGGACTTCAAGCCTGGTGTCCGATCCTCCTGATCTATCAAGACATTTGTCTAGTATCCGGTCAACACGACCTACTAGGACTTCCTGTTAAGCCTGCACACTTAACACTGATATTAGAACATAAGTAAGTCCTAACTTTAACTATGGTTCATACATCAAAACCAAGGAGTGATGCTCTCTGCATCAACAATCTCCCTCTTTTTTATGTATGACAACACATCAGTTAAAGTTAGGAGATTCAAACTATAATATTCAATTATAGCATATCTCAGAATTGTATTAAGTTAAAAATGTATAGCATGAGATGCTCATGTGCATAAAAAACATTAAATTTTTAAATCTCCCTCTCTTTAAGTCTCTTCTCTCTAACTTTAAATCTCCTCTCTCCCCCTTTGGCATACATCAAAATCAAAATTAAATTCAAAATGCTAGAAATTTTAAAGATGAGAATTAAAGTCTTAAAAAAAATATATCAATGATGCTTAAGTTTATCAATTCTCCCCCTAAATTTATTCAATAAGATTTTCTTTTAAAGATGATATCTCCCTCTTTATCTTTGGATTTCAAAATTAAATTTCTAAAATTCTAACTTTAATTTCAAAATTTATCAATTCTCCTCTTAAAATGTTTTTGAAATTCTCAAACTATCTTAATTTTCAAAATCTTTGAAACTTCCCCTTAATAAAAACATTTTTCAAATTTTCCAAATTTTCTAACTCCCCTTCAAAAAATATTTTTCAAATTTTCAAAATTTTCTAACTCTCCCTTAATAAAAAATATTTTTTAAGTTTTCAAAATTTTCAAAATTTTTCAGTCCCCCACAATAAAAAATATTTTTTTAATTTTTAAAATTTTTCAAAACTCCCCCTTAATAATAGCTAAAAATTTAAATGAACCTTAAAATTTTCAAGATGATTCAAATGTGATAGAAAATATGTCCAAGCATAAATTCCAAAATATTATACTTATACTTAAAAAGACACATCTAAAAATTATCCTTAAAGAAAATGTCCAACTCTTTACTAGCTCAAGTGATATAGAATTATCATCAAACTTTGAATAAGAGTTAGTCACCGAAGTGATTGATATGCTCTTGTAAACCCCGTGTTGGTTCATGTCAATGCACTGAATCTACATCTTGAACCAGGGGTGTAGTTCTAACATCTCACGCCTATCTTCGTGGCTCAATACACAAATAGGTAATCCTAGGTGTTTGTGAGATGTGAAGCCTTACCTAGGTCTATAGGATCATGAAATCTAAATTGACCTAGGCTAGATTGATTTTTTAAATTTCCTTTAAAAATAATATAATATTACTTTTTAAAATAAATTTTGAGTTATGAACATGAAAACATTCTAGTCTACCAAGCATAATCCTAGTTGTCTTCTAAGCATACTAAATTCAGCTTTCAGAAGTGGTTTAGTGAAGATATCAGCAAGGTTAGATTTGGACTCAACATAGTTGAGTTCAATACTACCCTTTGCCACATGATCTCTTATAAAATAATGTTTAACATCAATGTGTTTGGTACGTGAGTGATGGATTATATTTTTAGTTAAATTTATTGAGCTTATGCTATCGACTAATGTTTTGACCTTTTTGTAATCTAATTCAAAATCTTTAAGTGTGTGCATCATCCATAATAATTGTGCCACACATTCGCCTAATGTTATGTATTCTTCTTCAGTTGTGGAAAGAGCAACACAATATTGTTTCCTACTGAACCAGCTTACTAAACATGATCCTAAGAGTTGACACCCTACATTAGTTCTTTTTCTATCTAGTTTGCACCCTGCATAGTCTGAGTTAGAGTATCCTACTAACTCAAAGGTACTAGATCTTGGGTTCCACATACCTACATTAATTGTTCTTTTAATGTATCTTAGGATTCTTTTGACATGTGTTAAATGTGATTCCTTAGCACAAGTTTGATATCTAGCACACATACTTACTGCAAATAGTATGTCGGGTCTACTTGCAATTAAGTATAGTAAACTACCTATGACACTCCTATAGTACTTTAGATCTACTGATTTTCCTTCTTTGTCTTCATTTAATATAACATTTGTTGTCATTGGTGTTTTAATGTATTTTGCATTTACCATGCCAAATTTTTTAATTAATTCTCTTGTATACTTGTTTTGGCATATATAGTTACTGTCTCTTGTTTGTTTTATTTGTAAACCTAAGAAGAAGTTTAACTCACCTACTAAACTCATTTCAAATTCTTTTTCCATTAGGTTTATAAATTATTAAAGAAACTTGAATTTGTTGATCCAAAGACTATATCATCTACGTATATTTCAGCAATAAAAATATCTTAGTTCAAGGTTTTTACGAAAACAGTTGAGTCTATTTGACCTTGTCTGAAGCCTTTTGAGATTAAGTATGAAGATAGTCTCTCATACCAGACTCTAGGATCTTGTTTTAATCCATATAAGGCATTTTTTAATTTATATATGTGATTAGGGTATTCTATCTCTCAAAACCTGGGGGTTGACTTACGTATACCTCTTCTTTTATTACTCCATTTAAAAAAGAGGATTTGACATCCATTTGGTATAACTTGAATCCTTTATGTGCCGCATAAGCTAGCAACATCCTAATTGTCTCAAGCCTAGCTACTGGGGCATAAGTTTCATCATAGTCTAACCCTTCTACTTGACTAAATCCCTTAGCTACTAATCAATCTTTATTCCTTATGATTTCTCCTTGATCGTTTAATTTGTTTATAAATACCCATTTAGTGTCTATTATTGATTTATCTAATCGTGGAGGTACTAAGTCCCACACTTCATATCTATCGAATTGTGCTAGTTCTTCTTGTATAGCTATTATCCAATCAGTGTCGGGTAAGGCCTCATCTATTGATTTTGGTTCTATTTTTGATATTAATGCAATTTGGCTCAAGTTTCTTAGGGTTGATCTAGTTTGAACTCCTAGAGTTGGATTTCCTAATACTTGTTCAAGAGGGTGGTTAGGATTAATTCTAGATGTCTTTAAGTTTTCTTCACTTTGAGTTTGTTCCTCTTCATCATGTGTAATTTCATTTAGCTCATTTTGATTATCTTTTAATATGTTTATTTGATTATTGGTAATTTCTTCTTCATCAAATTTTACATTAGTTGTTTCTTCAATTTTTAGAGTTTTCTTATTATAAATCTTATAGGCCCTACTAGTGGTCAAATATCCAAGAAATATCCCTTCATCGGTTTTTGAAGAGAATTTTCCGAAATGGTCTTTTGTATTTAAAATAAATACTTTGCATCCAAATACTTTTAGATATTTTATTGAAGGTATTTTATTATTAAAAAGTTCATAGGATGTTTTATTATGTAGGTTACTAATTATTACTCTATTTTGGCTTCGGCCCATAGGTAGCTAGGTAAGTTATATTCATTTAATATTGACCTAGTAGTTTTTTCTTTTTACTATTCCGTTTTGTTGGGGTGTTCTAGGACATGAATATTCATGGTGATATCCATTTTCTAGACACATTGTTGTAAATTTTTCATTTTTAAATTCTCTTCCATTATCACTTTGTATTCTTTTTATCTTAAGGTCTTTTTCTTTGTTTTCTATTTGTTTACTAAAGTTTTTAAATACTTCAAATGTTTCATCTTTTTGTTTTAGAAATTTTACCCATGTAAGTCCTAGAATAATCGTCTATTATCACTAAACAATATAACTTTCCACTTAGTGATTTTACCCCAAGTGAATCGAACAAGTCTAAGTGAATTAACTCAAGTATTGAACTTGTTCGACCTTGATTAGTTAATTTATGTTGGGACTTAGTTTATTTTCCTTGTTGTCAAGCATTACAAACTTTGTTTTCAATATTTTTAAGTTTGGGCAAACCTCTAACTAAGTTACTTTCACTTAACTTCATTATATTCCTAAAGTTGATGTGAGCAAGTCGTCTATGCCACAACCAACTTTCCTCTTGCTATGTCAAATGACACTTAATTGAGGATCTTTCTAAATTTATTGAATTTATATTTTTATTCCTAACCCCCTTAAGTAATATTTTTGAGTTTTCAATATTGTTAATCAAACATTCATTCGATAAAAATTTCACTTCATAACCAACATCACATAACTGACTTATACTAAGAAAGTTAAATTTGAAATTCTCTATAAGCAAAACTTTTTGTATAATAAAATTTGACTTTAATTCAATGTTACCTGATCCAATTACCTTAAGTTTGTCATTGTTTCCAAAGGCGACTGAACCTAGATTCTTATAGCTTAATTCCGAGAACTTTTGACTATCTCCAGTCATATGTCTGGAGCAGCCACTATCCAAAATCCATTGGCCATTCTGGAGTCCTATATGAATTAAAACTTTTTAAGATAATTCACACCTTGAATAAGATGAATTATCTTGAATTGATTTGCGTTGTAAATTTGTTAAATTAAGTTTAGTTAAAGTAAGTTTGTTTAGTTTAAGTTAAGTTGAGTTTAGTTTAAGTAAATTTATTAAGTTAGGCTTAGTTAAAGTAAGTTTGTTTAGTTTAAATTTGTTAAGTTACATAAATTGTATTAAGCTAATTAAGCTTGATTAAATTCTAAATCATATCACCCAAGCTAGGTTTACACGTTACTCCTATAGGTTTTGTGAGATGAGGATTTCTTTTTATCTTAATTAAATTTAATGAATAATTTCAAAGTTTTTAAACTTGTGTTAGATTCAAACTTAGCTTGAGCTAGTCAAGTAGGTTTTTCCAGCATTGACTTCCAGGTCATGGTGAGGCATACAATCTTCTTGGATATCAGAGCAACGACTACTTCCTAGAGAAAGTCAATGAAGGAATCAAGTACTTAATTCACTTTGGACTAAGCCTTGGTCTAACTAGTCAAAGACTTAGTGAGTTAGCTTTGGTCATCTCCACTCGACTTAGTGGACCAGGTCATGGCGAGGCACATAGTCTTCTTGGATATCGGAGCAACGACCACTTCCTAGACATATACTTCGAAGAGCTTCCCTAACTTACTATCAGTTCATTTCATCTTAGTACTAGGTTATTCAAGTTTAAGCTATTTTGTTTCCTATCTAGTCCATTCTAAATTAAGTAAATAAAGTAAACTAAAGCATGCAAGAATTTAACTAAACAAGGAAACAAGCACAGTGTTAGCTCCCCCTAAGTGATAGCTAGGTTGAATTTTGTTCACTAAGTGAACTTGACTCTTTGGAACCCAAAATTGATTTGGTTCAACTTGGTTGACTAAGCTAGACTTAGGAACTCATGCTTGGACTCAATTCTTAGCATTTCGGCTAAGTAATGACATGTATGATTTATAGGAGGATTTAGCTTTGTGTCCGAGTCCGGACTTGTTGTACACAGCTCGCTAAGATCCAAGCATCATGTTGAGATACTTGGAGCCCGAAGTGAACATTTCCAACGATCCGGTTAGATAATCTACTTGCCTTTTCAGGATCGAGTTCTCTTCCTCAAGCTTTGCAACTTGAGTTGAGTCTCTATCCTTAATTTGGCAAGTCGAAGTCTTCGAATTGACTTGCTCCTTAAGTACTTGGACTTTTTTAAGTAGCGATTCAACTCGATTCTCGGACTTAGCAAACTTCCTACCTAGGCATGCAATTATATTATACAACTTATCTTCTAAGGGAGAAGTTACCTTGTCTAGTCCTTCGGAAATGGATACGGATTCGTGGCTTCTCTCGGACTCGGAATCGGACTCGTACTGAGAACTTGACTCGGCTTCGGAGCTTGATTCGGCCATAAATGCCACGAAGCTTCTCATCGTCTCTTCTGCGTTCGACTCTTCCGAGGATGATTCATTCCAAGTTGCATTAAGCGCTTTCTTCTCATTTTTCTTTTATGGTTTTTCTTCCTTTTTTAGATTTGCGCACTCCGATTTGTAGTGTCCTTTTCCGTTGCACTCGTAGCAAGTCACTTCCGATCGGGGTCTCGGCTTGTTGTCGACGACATTCTTAGCATCCTTCTTCATAAATCTTTTTCTCTGGTTGAACATCTTTCGGACCATATTTACGATTTACTCTTCTCCGTTTGGATCCGACTCCGACTCGTCTTCGGACTCACTTTTCACTTTCCTTTTCTTTTGGGTCGAACCTGCCACTAAAGCAATACCATTCTCGGTTTGACCTGAGTTAGCTTATTTTTGTAGTTCAAGTTTGCAAAATAATTCATCTAGTCTAATTGTAGAAAGATCCCTAGAAACCTTATAGGCATCGACAATGGATGTCCATAAGGCATTCCTCGGGAATGCCTTAAGTGTATACCTAATTATGTCCCTATTTTATATTTGGTGTCTGATTAAATGTAATCCATTTAAAATGTCTTTTATTCTCGTGTGAAGTTGACTAGCATTTTTATTTTCGCTCATTTTCAATTAAATAATTTATTAAGTAACAAGTCTCGTTTAGTTATCCTAGTGTCATTTGTACCTTCATATAATTTAATTAATTTGTCCCATAATTCCATAGAGTTTTCGAATAGACCCACCCTATTGAGCTCTTCTTTGGTAAGTCCGCATTGCAAGGTGTTAAGCGCTTTGTAATCGACTTGAGCTCGTTTCCTAACGTTCGCGGTCCATTTCTCTGATTCTAACAACTCACTCTAGTTATCTACCAGAGAGACGAAACCTTTCCTAATTGAAAACCAAATCTCTAGGTCGGTTTTCAAATAGCACTTCATTCACCTTTTTCAATAGGAAAAAGTCCTCTCCATTGAAGAGAGGAGGACGAACTATGCTATACCCTTCTAAGTGCAACATTTCTAAATAAATATTTTATTAATAGTTTTTTTAAATTTGAATTAATTAAAATTAAAAATACTTCCTAGAGTTATTTAAATTAAATAATATTGTGTAAGAATTAAATTTATACTAAGTGCAGAAATTAATAGTAAATTACTCTGAGTGCAAAAATTAATAGAAAATTATTTTAAGTGAAGAAAAGTATTAAAAATTATTTTAAATACAAAATAATTATTAAAAAATATTCTAAATGTAGAAAATTATTAAAAATTATTCTAAATGCAAAAAATTACTAAAAATTATTCTCAATATAGAAAATTATTAAAAATTATTCTAAATCCAAAAAAGTATTAAAAATTATTCTAAGTGCAAAAAAATAATTAAAATTATTCTAAATACCGAAAATAATTAAAATTATTCTAATGTAACAAATTTAAAGAAAATTAAAGAAAATTATTCAAATGCTCTTGATGGTGGTTGCACCAAATTCTGAGCGTCCTCGCTCTGATATCAATTGTATGATCTGTTAGTAATATATGAGAGATGTCCTAAGGCAATCGCCTTATGTATGAACCATTTATATGATAAATAAAGATTCACTATTTGAGTATACATGTTTTATGTATTTGATTGGATCTTAAACTCATTTACTGAATGTCCACGATACGATTCATAGCATGAGAGAATTTGTGATTGGATCACAACTAGTGAGTATCTCTACATGTGTAATTGTGATGTATCGGAATTATCCCTAGTCGATGAATTGATGGATTTGGACACCATCAATTCCGTCGAGACTAGCACGAGGTATACTCCTTGGTGTATCCAAGCAGCTGATTCTCACTGGCTGGAGACATAGTGATGTCCGGAGTTAATCGTGGATGCTAGTTATGGTAACTAGTTCATTGGAGTGACCAGCCGTAAGACTTCATATGGTTATCTGCATATATAGATATGTCAATGAAGTTCTTACTGTAGCTTAAGTGCGATGTTCCGTTGACTTGCGGTATTCAAGTCATCTTGATCATGGAGACTTATGCTTTGACATCTTAAGCAAACATCTCCAAGGAGATGTGGACCCGGGATGATTGGGTATAAGTCAAAGTGATCGAAGGTGTTTGAATAGCCTATAAAGGATTCACCACTCCTTGCGAGGAGATGTATACCCATGGCCTCTCGTCGGATTGTTACTAAAGTCTTTGGCCAAAGCATTACATGTTTAGAGTAAGGTACTCTTCGATACATGTGCAGTAACTAGAATCCGTAGGACGAGGAAATGATACTTGAGCTAGGTGTGACGTAGTCAGCCTAGTGGGGACTGACACAATAGACCATGTCCTGAACCAAGTGGGTATAAGATGAGTGAAGGGAATGAGGCACGATTCATTCGAGCTGCTGAAGGGTTTCAGAAATAGTTCTGGATCAACCGTTGATCTTTTCGGTTAATTGGGGATCATGATGTACTACTAGGTGCCAATCATGATCGTTCTATAATTAATGGTTAATTATAGACGGCCAACATAAACCGAGAACCTATTTGGTCACACGCACAACGAGCGTAATCCGAAGGATTTAAAATGAGCTTGAGAATGGGATTCTTAGACCGAGAGAAACTAGGTTTGGTTGGACCAAACATAAAGCGAGCATGAAATCGTTTCAGTCGCAATGGAAGCGTGGTTGGGGCGAGTCTTATGAAGACATAATGGATGAACCAAAATGGTTTGGTTCTAATCCAATGGATAAGAATAAATCAAAGGGTTTGGTTTATTTTAAACGAATGAACCAAAAGTTGGTTCGGTTCGTTTTAACTTAAAATAAACCATCATGGTTTGGTTTATTTTAACTTATCTTAATGGAGCGGGTTAACGGGCCTAATGCTTATGATCCAATAACCATTAAGAGAATTAGTTCTCTATAAAAGAGGGCTTAAGGGATTGTTAAGCCCTAATAATCCAAAGCCCTAGCAAAAGTTGCCGCCCACCCCATTGAAGGAGTTTTTCGGCGCCAACCCTAAGCATGCTGCCCAGCTCCTTGTGCCGCCGTCCAGCTCCTTGCCGGCGTCCAAGCTTCAGCCAGTGAACCCTCCGGCGACCCTCCAGTGATCTTCCTAGGCCTCGGTGAAAAGGTGAGCACTTGGCTTCCTTGTTTTGGCCGGCGCCTACTCCTCCACCAAGCTGTCCAGTTTTCTGGACAGCTTCTTCTCCTCTCGTCGGAGCGTCGTTTGGACGACGGTTTGAGCTCCGACAGCGGCTAAACTACCGGGGATTCGATCTCCGGTAATCCTCTGAGGTGGAGGACGAAGGATTCATCAATTGGTTGACGAATACCTCTCCGGAGAAATGAGTTTTGAGAACTCGTATTAGGATCAGAATTTGGATTCGGATCGTGATCATCTCTCTGTTAGGGAAATCTCTTGCCATAATATGGTTTTGATGGTGTGGCAAAGGGTTTAAGTTAGTTTGATATGTTGATGTGATATGTGCGTTGAAGTCGTGCAGGACTTAGTAATTCGCACATAGAGCCGTGGCGAGTTTCACATCTCATGACTCGTGCCTTGAGTCGGTGAAGGATAGCTTTGCGGAAGCCGTGCGCTTGGAGCATCCGAGGGACCGCCGGACGAGAAGCTTGGAGTGAAGCCGGAGGAAGTAGACTTGAGGCAAGAGCGCGAAGGAGCATTGCAGTCGTGCGCTGATCTTTGCCAGACGTGGCCGAAGCGAGAGAACCGAGCGAGGACTCAGAAATGAGTGGCGATTGTAACCCAGGGAAGGGTAGCTCTTAGGTGAAACTTGACCATCTGGCCAAGTGTCGGATGGGTTTTCGACACCGGTCGATTGCCATGTCATGGCGGGGCCGATCTCGAATCAGTGAGTTCGACCGGTATCTGGCCGATCGATCGTGGCGGCGATCGGCGCCATCGTGGGCGATCGCCAAGACCATCGATCCATTCGGCGGCGATCGGTGTCAATAGGGTTTGACCCGCAGCCGTTCGTAGCCGTAGGCGTCGACTACGGAGGCGATCGGCCGATGAGGTCCATCGGGCCGATCGCCAGAGTTCCGTTGAACTACAGCGGTCGGGATCCGGCGTGTTCGGAGGCCGTTGTAGACAACGATCGGCCAAGGGCGGATCGGTAGTGGCGGCCAACGGAAGAAAACAGCCCTCTCTATAAAAAGAGAGGGTGTAAGCCTTTGAGAGGCTAATGCTCATACTCCAAACAATCTTCCTAGTGCCCCACAAGCTCTAAACTCTTCTTACCTGTTCTTACTCCATTCTA
Source organism: Wurfbainia villosa (assembly GCA_025175895.1). NCBI lineage: Eukaryota > Viridiplantae > Streptophyta > Magnoliopsida > Zingiberales > Zingiberaceae > Wurfbainia > Wurfbainia villosa. Next base: position 118,228,784 of record CM045989.1, on the reverse strand, counting down.
TTTGTAAGAAGAGTGTGCTTGATTTGTAAAGGTTACCTCCACCTAGCTTGGTGCAAAGGAGAGACCATTTAGTGGATTGGTTTAACGGAGTGATTCACCGAGGACGAATCAGGGACCGTGGATTAGCGGCGTAGCCGTGAACCACGTTATACCATCGTGTTAGCGTTTGTTTTATTGTTTGTCTTTTGCTCTGTATTTGTATATTCCGCTTGCGCTAATCTTTTGTAGACGAGCAATTTATGACGTCCAACATACGAGAGCTATTCACCCCCCTCTAGCTGGCCATACCGATCCCCTACAAGTGGTATCAGAGCCAAGGAAAGCTTGTCGAGGACTAACCGCCACAACAAGCAACTTTCAAAATGGCCGGCTCCAACATCCATCCTCCGAAGTTTGAAGGAGAATTCGCTTGGTGGAAGAAGCGAATGGAGGTATTTTTCGAAACGGATTTTGATATAATGATTACAATGGAATCCGGTTTCGTTTTGCCTAGGGATGAAGAGGGGAAGCCAATAGAGAAATCTAGGTGGACCAAGAGGCAAAGAGAGGAGCACCTTGCAAACTCCAAAGCCAAGCACCATCTCTACAATGTGCTCCCTCAACAAGAAATCAACCGAATAGGAGAATGCCTAAGCACCAAGGAGATGTGGGAGAAGCTAATTGAGCTTCATGAAGGCACATCCGAGGCAAAGTTAGCAAGGAGAGATCTCCTTCGCTCCCAACTATCCAACATCAAATTAGAAAAGGGAGAAAAGGTAATTTCTTTGCATTCTAGATTCAAAGAAATTTTAAATGGACTAACAAGTGTAGGTGAGAAGCTATCAAACCGGGATATGGTAATGAAGGCCATAGATGCCTTTCCCCGGTCCTCCAAGTGGAGCTCCATGGTGGATTCGTTCTACATCTCCAAGAACTTGGAAGTAAGTAGCTTGGAGGAATTTTTCTCAACAATGGAGCTCCACGAAACTAGGCTTGAAGGAATACTAGAGGAGCCTAGAATTCAACCTTCAAGGGGAGTAGCCTTGTTGGCAAACAAGGGAAAGAAGAAGATGGAAATCCCTTCCTCCTCCGATGATGAAGCATCTTCCTCCTCCTCCATGGATAGCACCGAAGAAGCCTATATGGTAAGGAGGGTAAGACGTGCATTTAAGAATTTTAGATTTGATAAATCTAATGATAGGATGAGAAGACCAAGGGGGAAGGTCATATGCTACAATTGCCAAGGAGAAGGGCACATAAGGGACAATTGTCCTCTCCTAAACAAGAGCAAGGAAGAAAGGAAAAAGAAAGAAGAAAAGAAGAAGAAGAAGGGGAGCAAGAAAAAGAAGGAAGAGGAGAAGAAGACAAAGGAGAAGGGAAAAGCTAAGGCTCTCAAGGCAAGGACTTGGGATGATCCATCCTCATCCTCCTCCTCATCATCGGATGAGGAGAATGCCTTTGTCACCAATTTGGCCTTGATGGCCTTTGATGACTTGGATTGCTCTTCCTCCGAAAATGAAGGTTCAAGCTCAAGAGGAGAGAGCTCAAGTGAAGGGGGAGTTTCATCATCCTCATCATCCGAAGAAGAAGAGGACATGGAAACTATGGTAACAAATCTAACCCCTAAGAAAATAGTTTCCATGGTTTCTAGCTTAACTAAGGATTTATTTAGGGCAAAGAAGAAAAATAAATGCATGCTTGAACAAATTAAGGAATTAGAACAAAAATTAGAAAAGGCATGCTTAAATGATAATATTTCTTCTAGCTTAAATGATGATGCATGCTCACATGATTATATGCCTTTAAATGTTAATGATGCATGCATAGAGGAAAATAGGGCATTAAGGGAAAAGGTAGATTACTTAACCAAATCCCTAGAGAAATTCACAATTGGCTCCAACACCTTAAATATGATCTTAGGGAGCCAAAGAGCTAGTTTCAACAAGAAAGGCCTAGGATACAAAGAAAAGAAAAATGAAAAGGCCTATAAATGCCTAATAGCTAGGGGACAAGATAAGAAGAAGGTAATTGCTAGGAAATGGATCCCCAAGGAGTATTTAGTGAACCCAATAGGAAAGAATTTATTTTGGGTTCCAAAATCCATCCTTAAGGGTTAGAATAACCCTAGGGTAGTCAACCATATGAACTTGACCTATATCATATTTTGGTTGACTTAGGATGACGGGACAACATTTTTTAGATAGTGTTGGGTGATGATAACGTGCCCATAAATAGGTAATAATGCTTAAATCATGATGATTGATGTAATTCCTATGTATGTTTTAAATCATGATTTATGATTTTGATATTTGGCATGTTATCATGAGAAATAGGGTTAAATCATGTTTTAGGTGATAATTTGTTTATTATCATCGTATAATACCTAATGCATGACTATTATTTGATGGATATATGAGTTTCATGATCATAATGTAGAATTGATTGATATATGTCATTATGATCATGTAGAATGTTAGGTTGATACTTAACCATGATAGAATTGCATGAATATATGGGTTAAGTATATACAAATACCCCCCAGGATACATCTCACACTCACTATAGGCTAACTTGATTGCAAACTTAGCATGGGTGAGATATTAGGATGATACAAATGTCCACTAATGCCTATGGCATTTAGATGGTCATTTAAAGTATCAAAATAGCAATAATAGACCAATCATGGGGAAGGCTTATGTTTAATTCATAGACATATTGCCCAAAGATCATGGTTGGATATTTCATATGTTTTCAAAACAATTTCTTACCTTAAAATACATGTATTCATGTTTTGAAACAATTGGATGCAAAACTAGGTAGCTAACTTGATACTAGAATGATCAAAAACCTAGTGGTTTTTAGAGCTTTTGGATTTTTGGCAAAAACAAGAAAATATAATGAGTTTTCATAAAAAAACTATTTTTCCTTGATAGATATACTTAATAGAAATATGTTCCCTAAATTTCATGATTTTTCGAATTTTCTGGAATTTATAATGCATTTCTGAAATTATCGTAAAATCAAAAATTGATTCCTTTGTGCGCTACGACCGCCATACGATAGCAATGATCGTGGCTCGTAAATCAGAACATTGAAGGCCGAATTCAGTTTGTAAACCTACAACAAGTGGTAGAAATATACTTGATGCCATCAACAAGTGGTACCCAATTTTAAATCAACTTGTCATATTTTCCCTCCATTATACTTGATGCTATGAGCTTATAACTTAGTGTTAATCTTTTTGATAGTGTCAAAGGGGGAGAAATAAGTATGTTTAAGTTAATCACTTTAGGGGGAGAAATATATTTTAGGGGGAGAAATATATGATAGGGGGAGAAAATTTGCATAGAGAGTTTCATGGATTAAGGGGGAATTGCATGTTGTTATATCATGTTTATCTTTACATGCTTTCTTACCTTAGAATTTATATCAAATGTTTTTACCTAACTTAAACGGATTGCCACACATCAAAAAGGGGGAGATTGTTAGGGCAATCTCTTGCCGTAATATGGTTTTGATGGTGTGGCAAAGGGTTTAAGTTAGTTTGATATGTTGATGTGATATATGCGTTGAAGTCGTGCAGGACTTAGTAATTCGCACATGGAGCCGTGGCGAGTTTCACATCTCATGACTCGTGCCTTGAGTCGGTGAAGGATAGCTTTGCGGAAGCCGTGCGCTTGGAGCATCCGAGGACCGCCGAGCGAAGCTTGGAGTGGCCGGAGGAAGTAGACTTGAGGCAAGAGACGCGCGAAGGAGCATTGCAGAGCCGTCTTTGATCTGCCGAGGGCGTGGCCGAGAACAAAGAGAACTTGACGCGAGGACTCAGAAATGATAGTGGCGATTGTAACCGAGGAAGGGTAGCTCTTAGGTGAAACTTGGCCATCCGCCAAGTGTTGATGGGTTTTTCGACACGGATCATTGCCGCCATGTCATGGCGGTCGTATCCTCGATCGAGTGAGTTCGACCGTATACGATCGATCGATCGTGGCGTAAGTCGATTACGCCATATGGGCGATCATTGCCAAGACCATCGATCATTGCCGAAAGGTAGCGTGATCGGTGGTCAATAGGGTTTTCGCGAACCGTTCGTAGCCGATTCGCGACGACGGAGGCGGCCGATCGTGATGAGGTCCATCATCATTGCCAAGAGTTCCGTTGAACTACAGCGGTCGGATCCGACGTGTTCGAGGAGTTGTAGTGGCAATGACGGTCAATGATCGCCAAGGGTTGCGATCATTGGTGGCGGCCAACGGGAAGAAAACAGCCCTCTCTATAAAAAGAGAGGGTGTAAGCCTTTGAGAGGCTAATGCTCATACTCCAAACAATCTTCCTAGTGCCCCACAAGCTCTAAACTCTTCTTACCTGTTCTTACTCCATTCTATTTGTAAGAAGAGTGTGCTTGATTTGTAAAGGTTACCTCCACCTAGCTTGGTGCAAAGGAGAGACCATTTAGTGGATTGGTTTAACGGAGTGATTCACCGAGGACGAATCAGGGACCGAGGATTAGCGGCGTAGCCGTGAACCACGTTATACCATCGTGTTAGCGTTTGTTTTATTGTTTGTCTTTTGCTCTGTATTTGTATATTCCGCTTGCGCTAATCTTTTGTAGACGAGCAATTTACGACGTCCAACGTACGAGGGCTATTCACCCCCCTCTAGCCGGTCATACCGATCCCCTACACTCTCGATCACGTCATCTTCAACACGAGGCTAGTAACCCGTACGAAGACGAAGCTCGTGGCATAGCGAAGTCATCCCGAGGACTCGGCGTGGATACGGATAGAGACGATTCTAGCGAGGATCGTTCCGGTTGATGTCGTTCCCGCTACACGTCATACGAAAGGTATAACGTAGATAAATTTCCTTTTATTGCAAATTTAAATTTACGGTTATGTCTACACTTGTTGTAATATGCATGCGTGTGTTGTGTGTGTTGTAATAATTATAGATTTATTATTTTTAATTGCTTCCGCTGTGCTCATGTTTACGAAACATGATCGAACACACACGCCATGCGCCTTAAACCCAAGTATCGAGCCCATAATCGTAAAATGGTTTTGCGATAGTCATAATGTATTTTCTGGAAATTTCTAATTTTGGAAATTTAGAAGTATTTATGGAAATTTTTCAATTTTGGAAAGTCTAGAAGTATTTATGGAAATCTTCCACTTTTGGAAAGTTGGAAGTGTTTATGGAAATTGATATTTTCCATAAATAAAATATTTGATTAGATTCTAGAAATTTGTTTCCTAATTTAATCATGATTTGATTTGGGAAATCAAATCTTAAAATATTTTATTTCCATAAGTAGTTTTAATGATTTAGGAAATTAGTTTTCTAAATAGATTTTCCTTAATCAAATAATTCCATGAATAAAATATGTGATTAGATTTGGAAATTTGTTTCCTAATTTAATTATGATTTGATTTGGAAAATCAAATCTTAAACATATTTTATTTCCATAAATAGTTATGACATATAAGGAAATTATATACATGACATAATTGTATGCCATGTAATTGCATTAGATGCATAACATTATGCCATGCGTGTCGTGACATGTAGATGTATGCCATGTCATGTAGATAATAGTTATTTGCATGCAAAGAGGATGAGACATAAAAACCCTAACTCAATATTAAAGCCTACACCTTCCATTAATATGGTTAGAACCAGAGTTCTGTTTCTTGTTTGGGTTGTTGGACTCACTCCAAGCCCAGCTCGAACCCGAACATGTTCAAACCATGGAATAGTTTAATACTAATATGGTAAGAGTCAGAGGTCAATCGTTAGCTTTGGTTGTTGGACTCTCTCCAAGCTGGGCTAATTGGTTGAATGCGCTCTAACCATATTAAAACTATTTCCCGATTAATGGGTTGGCTTTAACCTGGAGCATCGGCTTGTAGGACTCTCTCCAAGGTCGATGTAAAGGGAGGTGAAGTTGGGTGCTATGCATATGATGCATACTTGTTAATGTGCTAACAACCCGATGTATGTGTGAACATTCAATTAGTTGATAGCACATTGTGATAGTTGCATATACGTGATATGCAATCGGTATAGTTGATACCTACCGTCGTAGTTATGAATGGCTTGTTGGACTCTCTCCAAGGTTGTTCATAACTATGATGGATATCAGCCCATTCGGAGATGGACCTACGATCTCCCGAAGTGATTTTGGGGTTTTTGAAATTCGAAAAATGAATGAGATTTATAAATGTATATTGATGCATTTTAAAATCATCTTTCTCATATATGCTCGTTTTGTATTTCTAAAATTGATCATGTTGTCTTTTAATTTGCGTTCCATTTTGGATTTGAATAAATTGACTGGGCCGAACTTCTTGGACTGGCTTAGAAACTTGATAATTGTTCTCAAGGTGAAAAGCTTGCGTATGTCCTCGAATCGCCTCTTCCCGCCCATCCTAGTGACGATGCAACTCCGGACCAATTGTTGGTCTATCAGAAACATGTGACTGATTCTGAACTGACAAGTTGCTTCATGCTAGCCGCAATGGAACCCAAGCTACGAAAGCAGCATAAGCATATGGATGCTCATATCGTAGTCCTTCATCTTTGTGAGTTGGTTGATGAGCAAGTGAGATTCGAAAGGTTCAAAGTCTCAAAGCTCCTCTTTACCTCTGAGATGCTAGAAGGTTCATCTGTGGTACTGCTCAATATGCTGAAGACTGTGGAGTCTTCTGAGAAGCATGAGCAGGGGACGGTGCTATTAGTTGATTCCTCGAAGAAAGGTTCTAAGAGGAAGTCAAAGGAACAGCAGAAGGGAAAGAAGAGAAAGGCTAAGAAGGTAGAACTAGCACAAAAGGAAACTTGCCATCATTATGGCAAGGAGAGCCATTTGCGAAGAAAGTGCAAGATTTATCTTGAGTCCGTGAAGAAGAATAAGGCATTGGATGCCCCATCTTCTTCAGATATCTTCGTTATTGATTGTCATTCTATTTCCTCAAACATTTGGGTATTGGATACTGGGTGTGGCTCACATATATGTAATGACATACATGGGCTAAGGAATAGAAGAAGACTCGTCAAGGGAGAGTCAAATTTGCGTGTTGGGAATTGAGCAAAGGTTGCTGCAGTCGCCATTGGAACACATTTGTTGAAACTCCCTACAGGACTTGTCTTAGAACTGGACAATTGCTTTTATGTTCCTTCGTTGATAAAGAACATCATTTCTATTTCTTGTTTAAATAGAAATGGGTACCATTTGACTTTTAGTAACAATTGTTGTTACATAACTTTGAATGGAGTTCTTTATGGGACTGGAACTTTAAGCAATGGTGTTTATACGTTGGACGTATCCAGTGACATCTTCAATATCGAAGTGAGCAACACGCATGCTCGAAAGGATAATCAAATAGACTCCTATATGTGGCATTGTCGTCTTGGCCATATAAGCAAGAAACGCATGTCCGAATTACACCGATGTGGAATTCTGGAATCGTTTGAATTGGATTCATACGATACATGCGAATCATGCTTAAAAGGCAAGATGACTAAGTTACCTTTTACTGGAAAAGGTGAACGAGTGAGAGAGTTACTAGGTCTAATACATACTGATGTATGTGGACCTATGTAAACTCAAGCATTAGGAGGCTATAGCTACTTCATTACCTTCACCGTTTGAGTATGTGTTCTTGATGAAACACAAGTCTGAAGCCATTGAAAGGTTCAAAGAGTTCAGAAATGAAGTAGAGAAACAACATGACAAGTGTATTAAAATACTTCGATCGGATCGAGGTGGTGAATACTTGAGTCAGGAGTTTCTTGATTACCTAAGAGACAATGGTATATTGTCTCAATGGACTCCGCCCTATACACCACAGCATAATGGTGTATCTGAGAGGCGTAACCGGACCTTGTTGGACATGGTCAGGTCAATGATGAATCATACGACTCTTCCCAAGTCTTTTTGGGGTTATGCACTTCAGACAGCTGTTTACTTGTTAAACAGAATGCCTACAAAGGTAGTCTCAACTACTCCATATGAGATATGGAATAGTAAGAAACCTCATGTATCTTACTTGAAGATATGGGGTTGTCCTGCTTATGTGAAGCGGACTGTATCAGACAAATAGGATGTTAAGTCTGATAAATGTCTATTTATTGGATACCCTAAGGAAACAAGGGGTTACCAATTCTATCATCCTGTGGAACAAAAGGTGTTTGTTTCAAGGCATGTTGTGTTTCTAGAGAAAGAGTTTCTCTTGCAAGAAAACAGTGAGAGTGTCGTCGAGCTTGAGGAGGCTCGAGAGACTCAAATAGACATTGATGAGATACCTGGTGAAGCACAACAGCCGACAACTCATAGTGATGAGCAATCGGCTGGACCTATTGTAACACCACATCTTCGTAGATCACGGTAGAACACGCAATATTCCCGAGAGATATGGATTTCTCGTAAGTGAATCAAACGTGTTACTCATTGATGACGAGGAGCCTACCAGTTATGAAGAAGTGCTGACAAGTTCAGAAAGGGATAAGTGGCTTGGTGCCATGAAGTCGGAAATGAATTCCATGTATGAAAACCAAGTTTGGAACTTGGTTGACCCACCTGAAAGGATAAAGCCTATAGGGTGCAAGTGGGTTTTCAAGAAGAAAACCGACATGGATGGTAATGTGATTACCTATAAGGCTAGATTGGTGGCGAAAGGATATCATCAAAAACAAGGTGTTGATTATGACGAAACCTATTCGTAGCTATGCTTAAATCCATTCGGATGCTCCCGCCATAGCGGCTCATTATGATTATGAGATATGGCAGATGGATGTGAAAATAGCTTTCCTTAATGGAAACCTGCTCGAGGACGTGTATATGATACAGCCTGAGGGTTTCACATCGGTTGATAAAACCAAGGTATGCAAATTGCGACGGTCCATTTATGGATTGAAGCAAGCATCCAGGAGCTGGAATATCCATTTTGATGGGACAATCAAAAAGTTTGATTTCTCACAAAATCCAGACGAACCTTGTGTGTACAAGAAGGTTAGTGGGAGTGCAATCGTGTTCCTAGTATTATATGTCGATGACATATTACTTATAGGAAACGATGTTTTGATCTTCTGATCGATTAAGGTTTGGTTATCCAAGACATTCTACATGAAAGACCTGGGAGAAGCAACCTACATCCTCGGGATTAAGATCTATAGAGATAGATCGAAACGGTTGCTTGGTCTTTCGCAGTCTACATATATAGACCGAGTGCTAAAGAGGTTTAGCATGTCGAAATCCAAGAAAGGTTTTCTACCCATCAGGCATGGGATACACCTTTCGAAGTCTATGTGTCCGCGCACACAAGACGAGAGGATTTGCATGAGTAAGATTCCCTATGCATCCGCAATAGGATCTATCATGTATGCTATGTTATGTACGAGGCCCGATGTATCATATGCTCTGAGTGTCACGAGCAAGATACCAGTCTGATTTAGGAATGGATCATTGGGTGACTGTTAAGATGATCCTTAAGTACTTAAGAAGAACTAAGGATGCGTTCCTAATATATGGAGAAGGGTACATGGTGATACGTGGGTATACGGATGCCAGCTCCAGACAGACAAGGATAATTCCATGTCTTTGTCTGGGTATGTATTCACCTGGAATGGAGGCGTAATAAGTTGGAAAGGTTCCAAGCTTGACACTATAGCGGATTCTGCCACTAAGGCAGAATACATTGCAGCTTTGGAAGCAGCAAAGGAAGCGGTTTGGATCAAGAAGTTCATCTCTGAACTTGATGTGGTCTCATCAATGATCCAAACATGTGCTTCACCGCTATCATCTTATCGAGAGATCATCAGTAGGAACGAAATACAAATCGAGAAAATTCCCACTGAAAGGAACTTAGCGGATCCCTTGACTAAGGCATTACCTCAAAATAAGTTTGAGGGTCATGTTCGAGCTTATGGTATTGGATACCGTAGCGATTGGCATTAGGCCAAGTGGGAGTCTGTTAGTAATATATGAGAGATGTCCTAAGGCAATCGCCTTATGTATGAACCATTTATATGATAAATGAAGATTCACTATTTGAGTATACAAGTTTTATGTATTTGATTGGATCTTAAACTCATTTACTGAATGTCCACGATACGATTCACAGCATGAGAGAATTTGTGATTGGATCACAACTAGTGAGTATCTCTACATGTGTAATTGTGATGTATCGGAATTATCCCTAGTCGATGAATTGATGGATTTGGACACCATCAATTCCGTCGAGACTAGCACGAGGTATACTCCTTGGTGTATCCAAGCAGCTGATTCTCACTGGCTGGAGACATAGTGATGTCCGGAGTTAATCGTGGATGCTAGTTATGGTAACTAGTTCATTGGAGTGACCAGCCGTAAGACTTCATATGGTTCTCTACATATATAGATATGTCAATGAAGTTCTTACTGTAGCTTAAGTGCGATGTTCCGTTGACTTGCGGTATTCAAGTCATCTTGATCATGGAGACTTATGCTTTGACATCTTAAGCAAACATCTCCAAGGAGATGTGGACCCGGGATGATTGGGTATAAGTCAAAGTGATCGAAGGTGTTTGAATAGCCTATAAAGGATTCACCACTCCTTGCGAGGAGATGTATACCCATGGCCTCTCGTCGGATTGTTACTAAAGTCTTTGGCCAAAGCATTACATGTTTAGAGTAAGGTACTCTTCGATACATGTGCAGTAACTAGAATCTGTAGGACGAGGAAATGATACTTGAGCTAGGTGTGGCGTAGTCAGCCTAGTGGGGACTGACACAATAGACCATGTCCTGAACCAAGTGGGTATAAGATGAGTGAAGGGAATGGGGCACGATTCATTCGAGCTGTTGAAGGGTTTCAGAAATAGTTCTGGATCAACCGTTGATCTTTTCGGTTAATTGAGAATCATGATGTACTACTAGGTGCCAATCATGATCGTTCTATAATTAATGGTTAATTATAGACGGCCAACATAAACCGAGAACCTATTTGGTCACACGCACAACGAACGTAATCCGAAGGATTTAAAACGAGCTTGAGAATGGGATTCTCAGACCGAGAGAAACTAGGTTTGGTTGGACCAAACATAAAGCGAGCATGAAATCGTTTCAGTCGCAATGGAAGCATGGTTGGGGTGAGTCTTATGAAGACGTAATGGATGAACCAAAATGGTTTGGTTCTAATCCAATGGATAAGAATAAATCAAAGGGTTTGGTTTATTTTAAACGAATGAACCAAAAGTTGGTTCGGTTCGTTTTAACTTAAAATAAACCATCATGGTTTGGTTTATTTTAACTTATCTTAATGGAGCGGGTTAACGGGCCTAATGCTTATGATCCAATAACCATTAAGAGAATTAGTTCTCTATAAAAGAGGGCTTAAGGGATTGTTAAGCCCTAATAATCCAAAGCCCTAGCAAAAGTTGCCGCCCACCCCATTGAAGGAGTTTTTCGGCGCCAACCCTAAGCTTGCTGCCCAGCTCCTTGTGCCGCCGTCCAGCTCCTTGCCGGCGTCCAAGATTCAGCCGGTGAACCCTCCGGCGACCCTCCGGTGATCTTCCTAGACCTCGGTGAAAAGGTGAGCACTTGGCTTCCTTGTTTTGGCCGGCGCCTACTCCTCCACCAAGCTGTCCAGTTTTCTGGACAGCTTCTTCTCCTCTCGTCGGAGCGTCGTTTGGACGACGGTTTGAGCTCCGACAGCGGCTAAACTACCGGGGATTCGATCTCCGGTAATCCTCTGAGGTGGAGGACGAAGGATTCGTCAATTGGTTGACGAATACCTCTCCGGAGAAACGAGTTTTGAGAACTCGTATTAGGATCCGAATTTGGATTCGGATCGTGATCATCTCTCGATCACGTCGTCTTCAACACGAGGCTAGTAACCCGTACGAATACGAAGCTCGTGGCTTAGCGAAGTCATTCCGAGGAACTCAGCGTGGATACGGATAGAGACGATTCTAGCGAGGATCGTTCCGGTTGATGTCGTTCCCGCTACACGTCATACGAAAGGTATAACGTAGACAAATTTCCTTTTATTGCAAATTTAAATTTACGATTATGTCTACACTTGTTGTAATATGCATGCGTGTGTTGTGTGTGTTGTAATAAATGTAGATTTATTATTTTTATTGCTTCCGTTGTGTTCATGTTTACGAAACGTGATCGAACACACACACGCCGCGGTGCCGGAAACCCAACAGTGGTACCAGAGCCCAGGTTGTGTTTCAACATAATCGTAAAATGGTTTTGTGATAGTCATAATGTATTTCTGGAAATTTCTAATTTTGGAAATTTAGAAGTATTTATGGAAATTTTTCAATTTTGGAAAGTCTAGAAGTATTTATGGAAATCTTCCACTTTTGGAAAGTTGGAAGTGTTTATGGAAATTGATATTTTCCATAAATAAAATATTTGATTAGATTCTAGAAATTTGTTTCCTAATTTAATCATGATTTGATTTGGGAAATCAAATCTTAAAATATTTTATTTCCATAAGTAGTTTTAATGATTTAGGAAATTGGTTTCCTAAATAGATTTTCCTTAATCAAATAATTCCATGAATAAAATATGTGATTAGATTTGGAAATTTGTTTCCTAATTTAATTATGATTTGATTTGGAGAATCAAATCTTAAACATATTTTATTTCCATAAATAGTTATGACATATAAGGAAATTATATACATGACATAATTGTATGCCATGTAATTGCATTAGATGCATAACATTATGCCATGCGTGTCGTGACATGTAGATGTATGCCATGTATGTCATGCCATGTAGATAATAGTTATTTGCATGCAAAGAGGATGAGACATAAAAACCCTTAAACAATATTAAAGCCTACACCTTCCATTAATATGGTTAGAACCAGAGTTCCGTTTCTTGTTTGGGTTGTTGGACTCTCTCCAAGCCCGGCTCGAACCCGAACATGTTCAAACCATGGAATAGTTTAATGCTAATATGGTAAGAGTCAGAGGTCAATCGTTAGCTTTGGTTGTTGGACTCTCTCCAAGCTGGGCTAATTGGTTGAATGCGCTCTAACCATATTAAAACTATTTCCCGATTAATGGGTTGGCTTTAACCTGGAGCATCGGCTTGTTGGACTCTCTCCAAGGTCGATGTAAAGGGAGGTGAAATTGGGTGCTATGCATATGATGCATACTTGTTAATGTGTTAACAACCCGATGTATGTGTGAACATTCAATTAGTTAATAACACATTGTGATAGTTGCATATACGTGATATGCAAATGGTATAGTTGATACCTACCGTCGTAGTTATGAATGGCTTGTTGGACTCTCTCCAAGGTTGTTCATAACTATGATGGATATCAGCCCATTCGGAGATGGACCTACGATCTCCCGAAGTGATTTTGGGGTTTTTGAAATTCAAAAAATGAATGGGAATTATAAATGTATATTGATGCATTTTAAAATCATCTTTCTCATATATGCTCGTTTTGTATTTCTAAAATTGAACATGTTGTCTTTTAATTTGCGTTCCATTTTGGATTCGAATAAATTGACTGGGTCGAACTTCTTGGACTGGCTTAGAAACTTGAGAATTGTTCTCAAGGTGAAAAGCTTGTGTATGTCCTCAAAGCGCCTCTTCCCGCCCATCCTAGTGACGATGCAACTCCGGACCAATTGTTGGTCTATCAGAAACATGTGACTGATTCTGAACTGACAAGTTGCATCATGCTAGATGCGATGGAACCCAAGCTACGAAAGCAGCATAAGCATATGGATGCTCATATCGTAGTCCTTCATCTTTGTGAGTTGGTTGATGAGCAAGTGAGATTCGAAAGGTTCGAAGTCTCAAAGCTCCTCTTCACCTCTGAGATGCTAGAAGGTTCATCTGTGGTACTGCTCAATATCTTTGAAGGGCTGGAGTCTTACGAGAAGCATGAGCGAGGCGGTGCTATTAGTTGATTCCTCGAAGAAAGGTTCTAAGAGGAAGTCAAAGGAACAGCAGAAGGGAAAGAAGAGAAAGGCTAAGAAGGTAGAACTAGTACAAAAGGAAACTTGCCATCATTATGGCAAGGATAGCCATTTGCGAAGAAAGTGCAAGATTTATCTTGAGTCCGTGAAGAAGAATAAGGCATTGGATGCCCCATCTTCTTCAAATATCTTCGTTATTGATTGTCATTCTATTTCCTCAAACACTTGGGTATTGGATACTGGGTGTGGCTCACATATATGTAATGACATACATGGGCTAAGGAATAGAAGAAGACTCGTCAAGGGAGAGTCAAATTTGCGTGTTGGGAATGGAGCAAAGGTTGCTGCAGTCACCATTGGAACACATTTGTTGAAACTCCCTACAGGACTTGTCTTAGAACAGGACAATTGCTTTTATGTTCCTTCATTGATAAAGAACATCATTTCTATTTCTTGTTTAAATAGAAATGGGTACCATTTGACTTTTAGTAACAATTGTTGTTACATAACTTTGAATGGAGTTCTTTATGGGACTGGAACTTTAAGCAATGGTGTTTATACGTTGGACGTATCCAGTGACATCTTCAATATCGAAGCAAGCAACACGCATGCTCGAAAGGATAATCAAATAGACTCCTATATGTGGCATTGTCGTCTTGGCCATATAAGCAAGAAACGCATGTCCGAATTACACCGATGTGGAATTCTGGAATCGTTTGAATTGGATTCATACGATACATGCGAATCATGCTTAAAAGGCAAGATGACTAAGTTACCTTTTACTGGAAAAGGTGAACGAGTGGGAGAGTTACTAGGTCTAATACATACTAATGTATGTGGACCTATGTCAACTCAAGCATTAGGAGGCTATAGCTACTTCATTACCTTCACCGATGATCACTCACGGTTTGGGTATGTGTTCTTGATGAAACACAAGTCTGAAGCCTTTGAAAGGTTCAAAGAGTTCATAAATGAAGTAGAGAAACAACATGACAAGTGTATTAAAATACTTCGATCGGATCGAGGTGGTGAATACTTGAGTCAGGAGTTTCTTGATTACCTAAGTGACAATGGTATATTGTCTCAATGGACTCCGCCCTATACACCACAGCATAATGGTGTATCTGAGAGGCGTAACCGGACCTTGTTGGATATGGTCAGGTCAATGATGAATCATACGACTCTTCCCAAGTCCTTTTGGGGTTATGCATTTCAGACAGCTGTTTACTTGTTAAACAGAATGTCTACCAAGGTAGTCTCAACTACTCCATATGAGATATGGAATAAAAAGAAACCTCATGTATCTTACTTGAAGATATGGGGTTGTCCTGCTTATGTGAAGCGGACTGTATCAGACAAATTGGATGTTAAGTCTGATAAATGTCTATTTATTGGATACCCTAAGGAAACAAGGGGTTACCAATTCTATCATCCTATGGAACAAAAGGTGTTTGTTTCAAGGCATGCTGTGTTTCTAGAGAAAGAGTTTCTCTTGCAAGAAAACAGTGGGAGTGTCGTCGAGCTTGAGGAGGCTCAAGAGACTCAAATAGACATTGATGAGATACCTGGTGAAGCACAACAGCCGACAACTCATAGTGATGAGCAATCGGCTGGACCTATTGTAACACCACATCTTCGTAGATCTGTTAGAACATGCAATATTCCCGAGAGATATGGATTTCTCGTAAGTGAATCGAACGACGTGTTACTCATTGATGATGAGGAGCCTACCAGTTATGAAGAAGTGCTGACAAGTTCAGAAAGGGATAAGTGGCTTGGTGCCATGAAGTCGGAAATGAATTCCATGTATGAAAACCAAGTTTGGAACTTGGTTGACCCACCTGAAAGGAAAAAGCCTATAGGGTGCAAGTGGGTTTTCAAGAAGAAAACCGACATGGATGGTAATGTGATTACCTATAAGGCTAGATTGGTGGCGAAAGGATATCATCAAAAACAAGGTGTTGATTATGACGAAACCTATTCGCCTGTAGCTATGCTTAAATCCATTCGGATGCTCCTGGCCATAGCGGCTCATTATGATTATGAGATATGGCAGATGGATGTGAAAATAGCTTTCCTTAATGGAAACCTGCTCGAGGACGTGTATATGATACAGCCTGAGGGTTTCACATCGGTTGATAAAACCAAGGTATGCAAATTGCGACGGTCCATTTATGGATTAAAGCAAGCATCCAGGAGCTGGAATATCCGTTTTCATGAGACAATCAAAAAGTTTGATTTCTCACAAAATCCAGACGAACCTTGTGTGTACAAGAAGGTTAGTGGGAGTGCAATCGTGTTCCTAGTATTATATGTCGATGACATATTACTTATAGGAAACGATGTTTCAGTCTTACAGTCAGTTAAGGTTTGGTTATCCAAGACATTCTCCATGAAAGACCTGGGAGAAGCAACCTACATCCTCGGGATTAAGATCTATAGAGATAGATCGAAACGGTTGCTTGGTCTTTCGCAGTCTACATATATAGACCGAGTGCTAATGAGGTTTAGCATGTCGAAATCCAAGAAAGGTTTTCTACCCATCAGGCATGGGATACACCTTTCGAAGTCTATGTGTCCGCGCACACAAGACGAGAGGATTTGCATGAGTAAGATTCCCTATGCATCCGCAATAGGATCTATCATGTATGCTATGTTATGTACGAGGCCCGATGTATCGTATGCTCTGAGTGTCACAAGCAAGATACCAGTCTGATTTAGGAATGGATCATTGGGTGACTGTTAAGATGATCCTTAAGTACTTAAGAAGAACTAAGGATGCGTTCCTAATATATGGAGAAGGGTACATGGTGATACGTGGGTATACGGATGCCAGCTCCAGACAAACAAGGATAATTCCATGTCTTTGTCTGGGTATGTATTCACCTGGAATGGAGGCGTAATAAGTTGGAAAGGTTCCAAGCTTGACACTATAGCGGATTCTGCCACTAAGGCAGAATACATTGCAGCTTTGGAAGCAGCAAAGGAAGCGGTTTGGATCAAGAAGTTCATCTCTGAACTTGATGTGGTCTCATCAATGATCCAAACATGTGCTTCACCGCTATCATCTTATCAGAGAGATCATCAGTAGGAACGAAATACAAATCGAGAAAATTCCCACTGAAAGGAACTTAGCGGATCCCTTGACTAAGGCATTACCTCAAAATAAGTTTGAGGGTCATGTTCGAGCTTATGGTATTGGATACCGTAGCGATTGGCATTAGGCCAAGTGGGAGTCTGTTAGTAATATATGAGAGATGTCCTATGGCAATCGCCTTATGTATGAACCATTTATATGATAAATGAAGATTCACTATTTGAGTATACATGTTTTATGTATTTGATTGGATCTTAAACTCATTTACTGAATGTCCACGATACGATTCATAGCATGAGAGAATTTGTGATTGGATCACAACTAGTGAGTATCTCTACATGTGTAATTGTGATGTATCGGAATTATCCCTAGTCGATGAATTGATGGATTTGGACACCATCAATTCCGTCGAGACTAGCACGAGGTATACTCCTTGGTGTATCCAAGCAGCTGATTCTCACTAGCTGGAGACATAGTGATGTCCGGAGTTAATCGTGGATGCTAGTTATGGTAACTAGTTTATTGGAGTGACCAGCCGTAAGACTTCATATGGTTCTCTGCATATATAGATATGTCAATGAAGTTCTTACTGTAGCTTAAGTGCGATGTTCCGTTGACTTGCGGTATTCAAGTCATCTTGATCATGGAGACTTATGCTTTGACATCTTAAGCAAACATCTCCAAGGAGATGTGGACCCGGGATGATTGGGTATAAGTTAAAGTGATCGAAGGTGTTTGAATAGCCTATAAAGGATTCACCACTCCTTGGGAGGAGATGTATACCCATGGCCTCTCGTCGGATTGTTACTAAAGTCTTTGGCCAAAGCATTACATGTTTAGAGTAAGGTACTTTTCGATACATGTGCAGTAACTAGAATCCGTAGGACGAGGAAATGATACTTGAGCTAGGTGTGACGTAGTCAGCCTAGTGGGGACTGACACAATAGACCATGTCCTGAACAAAGTGGGTATAAGATGAGTGAAGGGAATGGGGCACGATTCATTCGAGCTGCTGAAGGGTTTCAGAAATAGTTCTGGATCAACCGTTGATCTTTTCGGTTAATTGGGAATAATGATGTACTACTAGGTGCCAATCATGATCGTTCTATAATTAATGGTTAATTATAGACGGCCAACATAAACCGAGAATCTATTTGGTCACACGCACAACGAGCGTAATCCGAAGGATTTAAAACGAGCTTGAGAATGGGATTCTCAGACCGAGAGAAACTAGGTTTGGTTGGACCAAACATAAAGCGAGCATGAAATCGTTTCAGTCGCAATGGAAGCATGGTTTGGGCGAGTCTTATGAAGACGTAATGGATGAACCAAAATGATTTGGTTCTAATCCAATGGATAAGAATAAATCAAAGGGTTTGGTTTATTTTAAACGAATGAACCAAAAGTTGGTTCGGTTAGTTTTAACTTAAAATAAACCATCATGGTTTGGTTTATTTAAACTTATCATAATGGAGCGGGTTAACGGGCCTAATGGTTATGATCCAATAACCATTAAGAGAATTAGTTCTCTATAAAAGAGGGCTTAAGGGATTGTTAAGCCCTAATAATCCAAAGCCCTAGCAAAAGTTGCCGCCCACCCCATTGAAGGAGTTTTTCGGCGCCAACCCTAAGCTTGCTGCCCAGCTCCTTGTGCCGCCGTCCAGCTCCTTGCCGGCGTCCAAGCTTCAGCCGGTGAACCCTCCGGCGACCCTCCGGTGATCTTCCTAGGCCTCGGTGAAAAGGTGAGCACTTGGCTTCCTTGTTTTGGCCGGCGCCTACTCCTCCACCAAGCTGTCCAGTTTTCTGGACAGCTTCTTCTCCTCTCGTCGGAGCATCGTTTGGACGACGGTTTGAGCTCCGACAGTGGCTAAACTACCGGGGATTCGATCTCCGGTAATCCTCCGAGGTGGAGGACGAAGGATTCGTCAATTGGTTGACGAATACCTCTCCGGAGAAATGAGTTTTGAGAACTCGTATTAGGATCCGAATTTGGATTCGGATCGTGATCATCTCTCGATCACGTCGTCTTCAACACGAGGCTAGTAACCCGTACGAAGACGAAGCTCGTGGCTTAGCGAAGTCATCCCGAGGAACTCGGCGTGGATACGGATAGAGACGATTCTAGCGAGGATCATTCCGGTTGATGCCGTTCCCGCTACACGTCATACGAAAGGTATAACGTAGATAAATTTCCTTTTATTGCAAATTTAAATTTACGGTTATGTCTACACTTGTTGTAATATGCATGCGTGTGTTGTGTGTGTTGTAATAAATGTAGATTTATTATTTTTATTGCTTCCGCTGTGTTCATGTTTACGAAACGTGATCGAACACACACACGCCGCGGTGCCGAAAACCCAACATGATCGACATACTCCGAGAGAGGGGGTGAATCTCGGAGGTTACAATTTTCTTTTTAAATTTTAAAGCTTATTTTTATATTTTGAAAATGTTAAATAGTTTACAGAGAAAACAAGATGAAATAAAGACAAGTCTCTTTTACTTGGTTCACAACCCTAATCGGGTTGCTCCTCCAAGGCACGTAGCTCTTTCAAGAGCTACCTCGATGGGCAATCACTATATACCCTCCGACGAGAACTCTCAATTTCGGAGGGGTTTGGTTTTACAAAAATATGAGATGGGTAACACTCTACCCTCTCTTTGAAGTTAAGTACATACAAGCGAAAATAAATACAAGAAGTTAAGAGCTACATTATACCAACATTATGGAGGTTTTAAAGTAGGCATGGAGTGTCAGAAAAATGTCTCTATGAGAAACCGAAGCTCTTGTGGATGAGTATGAATAGAGGCAGCACTTCGACGTAGTAATAGTATATCTTTTTCGGATTTGGTCGAGCATTTATTTTATAAATCTTTTCTAGTCGACTGGAATGTCTTCCAGTCGCCTCCACATTAGCCCATTGATATGGAACTTCTGGTCTTCCAGTCGACTGAACACGCTCCAGTCGACTCCAGGTCACTCGACTCCACATTGAAAAGTTTGCCTTTTCAGTCGACTGAAACTCTTTCCATCTGAGTTTTCAGATCTTCGACCGATCACCAACTAATCCTGCCAACTAGGTATCTAGTTGACTGCTCCATACCTAGTCAATTGGACTTCAGTCGACTGATCCCTGCAAAACAAGATTAGCACTAATAGATAATATCAAATATGAAAGCAGTAGTAATGCTGCTCGATCTCGACTTCTAAGTCCCACACGAACTCTCCGTCGGATCGACGCCTAGCTTTGTCCATAATGTGAGCAAAGCATATAGGGTTTTAGGAGTAGTTTTCGCTCACATCTCATTTCATTTTATGTTTGTTTCATACATATTTTACTTTGTTTTGCATGCATTTCTTATTTTCTAGTTCGGAGATATACTTTTTATACTTGTGTAGGATAGCATTTCATGGGGAAAACGACACACTTTCGGAGCGAAAAAGAGCATTTGGCAGCTAGATGCAATAGGGCACACGGTCAGGGGGTGTGGCTACACATGACCATGGCGTGTGGCTACAGACGGCCATGTTCGAAGCTCAAGATCGGCCACCACAGGGCCGCACACACCCTGGCCATGTGGAAACACACAGGCGTGTGGCGCCCCAGCGTTTTGGCACAATTAGGTCTTTTTCCAAATTTCATGAAGAGTCGACCTCATGTATATATAAAGAAAGTCATGCCCAAACCCTAGAGGGGGGCATGACGGCCAGGACAACACTCCAAAGCCCTAAAAAGCTTCGTAAACTCACAACGGGGAGGAAGGAAGCCACTCAAGATCCAAGTTCTGCACCTCAACGCCAGCGAGAAGAGCCTCAACGCATTGTAATCTATAATCTTTCCATACTTTATCTTGTATATATGAATTCGACAATGCCTTGTGATTCTTTTCTCGCATTCATGGACTAGATTCTCTGATTCTAGGACTAGGGAGTAGTTTGTGTTGAGTTAGAATATGTTGGTTCAAATATATTTTCGTTCTTGAATCTATATTTAAAATTGGTGTTTGGTTTAGATATATACCTATTGTTTTGGTTTTCTAGTCACTGTACTTAGCCGATACGAGGGGTGACATCCCTCGTATCAAAGATTTAGGGGAATTTAAATAGAACCTAGGGGTTATCCTCATCGCCGATAATTGTGGGTAGAAGGATGCGATAGAGTAGGAAACATGCCCCATTTTTGACTCATCGCAGGGATCGATTCGGCATCCTCATACTGACTATCCCGTTCTAAAGCTAGGAGTTGACCTGGTATGGCAGAGGTAGCTTCCGATAGATTCAAAGGCTCATTGGGGGAGTATTTGATGTCCTTTCCACAAAACCGTAGCTAGAAACCTAGACAAAACCCAATTGACAACGTGTTCTGCGACACACAAACAAAACTGAAATCCTAGAATCCATCCAAAGACTCGTAGCGTCCCTTCTCTTCCTCCATGTGACATCGTACTAGAGTTAGGATCGCCGACAACCCTCTGAACTGCAACCATTAGAATCGATTTCTGAACAATAATGTCCACCGAATAGGTCGGTACTCGAATCTCAGTCCCTATGGGATCAATAAATCTTTATTAATTGATGACATCCATGCACTTGCAGGTGTTGAGCGTGAGCAAGCGCTTCGAGTCCTCGACGGTCACCGTCGCGAGATTTGAGGTTGCATTCGCGTGCATCAAGTTTTTGGCGTCGTTGTCAGGGACTGATTGATTCGATATCGAATCAAGAAGTGGATAATTGGATCGGACTTAGGTTAGATTTATTTACTTGCTTTACTTTTATTTTTATTTATTTTACTGTATTTACTTCAGTTTTAGATTTTTAATCTATAGAATTAGTTTATATTTTAGCAGTAGTTCTATGTTTTCTTTTAGCTCTTCTTCATTTGATTTAGTTATCTAGATTAGTTTATTTCTTGTTTCTGAGCATTAGGCAATACTCCTAATTTTATGGCTTGGTTCTTCGTATGCTTAGATGCCTAGGATCGGAAGGTCTGATTCTGATCGATCTAGAAATCGAACGAACCTACCTTTGTCGAAGAGCTGAACAAAAGAGGATGAAGGACCAAGCTGCATCCGTGGTAAACGTAGGTAGCCAACCTTTGTGGGAGTACGCGACCCCTAGTGCTAAAGGATTTAGGTCGAGTATAGCAGGACCATCCATTTCGGCAAACAACTTTGAGCTGAAACCGATAGTCATACACATGGTCCAGCAGAGTCAATTTGGGGGAGCTGCGATTGAAGACCTGAATCGGCACCTGGAGACATTTTTGAAAATCTGCTCGACAATGAAGATCAATGGAGTCCCTACCCACGTGATTCGCCTGAGCCTATTCCCTTTTTCATTGCGGAATAAGGCTAAGGCATGGCTTCACTCCCTGCCATCGGGAATCATTACTACATGGGAGCAGTGTGAGCAGTAATTTTTGAACAAGTACTTCCCACCAAGCAAGACTGCTCACATGCGCCATCTAATCACGAGCTTCCGTCAGAAGGAAGGGGAGTCCCTATTTGAAGTCTGGTATCGCTACAAGGGGTTACTCTACCAATGCCCCCACCATGGATTAGAAAGGTGGTTGGTGATCCGCATCTTCTATAATTGGATCACGTATGCCATAAAGATATCCCTCGATTCTGCTGCAGGAGGAGTGCTAATGAACAAGACTATCAAGGAAACGGAGGAGCTGATAGAAGAGGTGGCCCAGAACCACCATCAATGGGATTCTGAACGTAGTCACCCAACTCCTACAGCGAGATGATATGATGTCAACTCCGTGGACCACCTAGCAGCGAGGATGGACGCGCATAGCAGACAGTTCGACTCTTTAAATCCTATTTCTGCATGTGCGGCCAATGACTATGGAGAAGGAGCAGCAACGTATCAGGAAGACTACTATGGAGAGCAAGGCCGATTAGAGGAGCAGATCGAGCATGTCAATGCAGTTGGGGACCACCATCTCAAGCCCAACAACCCATACTCCATCACTTACAATCCCGGATGGGGGAACCACCTGAATTTTTCCTATCAGAGTAACTCAGAAAATTTCCAACCGCCTAGAGTATATGGGCAACAACTAGGAAATGGGCAGCCGCAATCGCCTGACACTCGTCTGGAGAATATGATAGAAAACTTCATTCAGAGGCAACATGAAGCGAATGCAAAATTCCAGCAGCGACATTCGCAGACGGATACGATGATTCAAGAGTTAAAGTCGTCTGTAAGGGATCTTGCCAGCAGACAAAAGACGCTTGAAATTCAAGTAGCTCAGATTGCCAACTAGATCTCCAGAGTACCGGGAAACTGCCAGCAAAGTCAGAAGTCAATCTGGTAGAGTAGTGTAAGGCAGTGATGTTGAAGAGTGGTGTTGGGTTTCCGGCAACGCGGCGTGTGTGTATTCGATCATGTTTCGTAAACATGAGCACAGCGGAAGCAATTAAAAATAATAAATCTATATTTATTACAACACACATAACACACGCATGCTATTACAATAAGTGTAGACATAACCGTAAATTAAAATTTGCAATAAAAGGAAATTAAACTACGTTATACCTTCCGTATGACGTGTAGCGGGAACGGCATCAACCGGAACGATCCTCGTATGAATCGTCTCTATCCGTATCCACGCCGAGCTCCTCGGGATGACTTCGCTAAGTCACGAGCTTCGCCTTCGTACGGGTTACTAGCCTCGTGTTGAAGACGACGTGATCGAGAGATGATCACGATCCGAATCCAAATTCGGATCCTAAAACGAGTTCTCAAAACTCGCTTCTCCGGAGAGGTATTCGTCAACCGTTTGACGAATCCTTCGCCCTCCACTCAGAGGATTACCGGAGATCAAATCCCGGTATGTTAGCCGCTGTCGGAGCACTAACCGCCGCCCAAACGACGCCCGACGAGGAGAAGAAGCTGTCCAGAAAACTGGACAGCTTGGTGGAGGAGTAGGCGCCGGCCAAAACAAGGAGAGAAAAGGCTCACCTTGATGCCGAACCTATAGGAGATCACCGAGGGTCGCCGGAGGTTCACCGGCTGGAGCTTGACGCCCAAGGGTCTTGACGGCGGCACAAAGCTGGGCGGCGGCAGCTTTAGGGTTGGCGCCGATTAACTCCTCCAAGGAGTGGGCGGCAACTCAAAGGGGGGCTAGGGTTTGGATTAGTTAGGGTTTAACAATCCCTTAAGCCCACTTTTATAGAGAACTAATTCTCTTAATGGTTAATGGATCATATCCATAAAGCCCGTTAACCCGCTCCATTAAGATAAGTTAAAATAAACCAAACCATGATGGTTTATTTTAAGTTAAAACGAACCGAACCAACCTTTGGTTCATTCGTTTAATATAAACCAAACCCTTTGGTTTATTCTCATCCATTGGATTAGAACCAAACCATTTTGGTCCATCCATTATGTCTTCATAAGACACTGCCCATCCATGCTTCCATTGCATTCGAAACAATTTCATGCTCGCTTTATGTTTGGTCCAACCAAACATAGTTTCTCTCGGTCTGAGAATCCCATTCTCAAGCTCGTTTTAAATCCTTTGGATTACACTCGTTGTGCGTGTGACCAAATAGGTTCTCGGTTTATGTTGGCCATCTATAATTAACCATTAATTATAGAACGATCATGAGTGGCACCTAGTAGTACATCATGATCCCCAATTAGAAAAGATCAGCGGTTGATCGAACTATTTACGAAACCCTTGATGCTCGAATGAATCGTGTGCCCCATTCCCTTCACTCATCTTATACCCACTTGGTTCAGGACATGGTCTATTGTGTCAGTCCCCACTAGGCTGACTACGTCACACCTAGCCCAAGTATCATTTCCTCGTCCTACGGATTCTAGTTACTCCACATGTATCGAAGAGTACTTTACTCTAAACATGTAATGCTTTGGCCAAAGACTTTAGTAACAATCCGACGAGAGGCCATGGGTATACATCTCCTCGCAAGGAGTGGTGAATCCTTTATAGGCTATTCAAACACCTTCGATCACTTCGACTTATACCCAATCATCCCGGGTCCACATCTCCTCGGAGATGTTTGCTTAAGATGTCAAAGCATAAGTCTCCATGATCAAGATGACTTGAATACCGCAAGTCAAAGGAACATCGCACTTAAGCCACAGTAAGATCTTCATTGACATATCTATATATGCAGAGAACCATATGAAGTCTTACGGCTGGTCACTCCAATGAACTAGTTACCATAACTAGCATCCACGATTAACTCCGGACATCACTATGTCTCCAGCCAGTGAGAATCAGCTGCTTGGATACACCAAGGAGTATACCTCATGCTAGTCTCAACAGAATTGATGGTGTCCAGATCCATCAATTCATCGACTAGGGATAATTCCGATACATCACAATTACACATGTAGAGATACTCACTAGTTGTAATCCAATCACAAATTCTCTCATGCTGTGAATCGTATCGTGGACATTCAGTAAATGAGTTTAAGATCCAATCAAATACATTAAACATGTATACTCAAATAGTGAATCTTCATTTATCATATAAATGGTTCATACATAAGGCGATTGCCTTAGGACATCTCTCATATATTACTAACAGACTCCCACTTGGCCTAATGCCAATCGCTACGGTATCCAATACCATAAGCACCAACATGACCCTCAAACTTACTTTGAGGTAATGCTTTAGTCAAAGGATCCGCTAAGTTCCTTTCAGTGGGAATTTTCTCGATTTGTATTTCGTTCCTACTGATGATCTCTCTGATAAGATGATAGCGGCGAAGCACACGTTTGGATCATTGATGAGACCACATCAAGTTCAGAGATGAACTTCTTGATCCAAACCGCTTCCTTTGCTGCTTCCAAAGCTGCAATGTATTCTGCCTTAGTGGCAGAATCCGCTATAGTGTCAAGCTTGGAACCTTTCCAACTTATTGCGCCTCCATTTTAGGTGAATACATACCCAGACTGAGACCTGGAATCATCCTTGTCTGTCTGGAAGCTGGCATCCGTATACCCGCGTATCACCATGTCCCCTTCTCCATATATTAGGAACACATCCTTAGTTCTTCTCAAGTACTTAAGGATCGTCTTAACAGCCGCCCAATGATCCATTCCTGGATCAGACTAGTATCTGCTCGTGACACTCAGAGCATACGATACATCGGGCCTCGTACATAACATAGCATACATGATAGATCCTATTGCGGATGCATAGGGAATCTTACTCATGCAAATCCTCTCGTCTTACGGCGGACACATAGACTTCGAAAGGTGTACCCCATGCCTGATGGGTAGATAACCTTTCTTGGATTCCGACATGCTAAACCTCTTTAGCACTCGGTCTATATATGTAGACTGCGAAAGACCAAGCAACCGTTTCGATCTATCTCTATAGATCTTAATCCCAAGGATGTAGGTTGCTTCTCCCCGGTCTTTCATGGAGAATGTCTTGGATAACCAAACCTTAATCGATCAGTAAGATTGACACATCGTTTCCTATAAGTAATATGTCATCGACATACAATACTAGGAACACATTGCCTCCCACTAACCTTCTTGTACACACAAGGTTAAATGCGGATTTTGTGAGAAATCAAACCTTTTGATTGTCTCATCAAAATGGATATTCCAGCTCCTGGATGCTTGCTTCAATCCATAAATGGACCGTCGCAATTTGCATACCTTGGTTTTATCAACCGATGTGAAACCCTCAGGCTGTATCATATACACGTCCTCAAGCAGGTTTCCATAAAGGAAAGCTGTTTTCACATCCATCTGCCATATCTCATAATCATAATGAGCCGCTATGGCCAGGAGCATCCGAATGGATTTAAGCATAGCTTCAGGCGAATAGGTTTCGTCATAATCAACACCTTGTTTTTGACGATATCCTTTCGCCACCAATCTAGCCTTATAGGTAATCACATTACCATCCATGTCGGTTTTCTTCTTGAAAACCCACTTGCACCCAATAGGCTTTATCCCTTTAGGTGGGTTAACCAAGTTCCAAACTTGGTTTTCGTACATGGAATCCATTTCCGACTTCATGGCACCAAGCCACTTATCCCTTTCTGAACTTGTCAGCACTTCTTCATAACTGGTAGGCTCCTCATCATCAATGAGTAACACGTCGTTCGATTCACTTACGAGAAATCCATATCTCTCGGGAATATTGCGTGTTCTACGGATCTACGAAGATGTGGTGTTACAATAGGTCCGTAGATTGCTCGTCACTATGAGTTGTCAGTGTTGTGCTTCACCGGTATCTCATCAATGTCTATTTGAGTCTCTCGAGCCTCCTCAAGCTCGACGACACTCCCTATTTTCTTGCAAGAGAAACTCTTTCTCTAGAAACACGGCATGCCTTGAAACAAACACCTTTTGTTCCACGGGAT
Source organism: Wurfbainia villosa (assembly GCA_025175895.1). Classification (NCBI taxonomy): domain Eukaryota; kingdom Viridiplantae; phylum Streptophyta; class Magnoliopsida; order Zingiberales; family Zingiberaceae; genus Wurfbainia; species Wurfbainia villosa. Next base: position 118,201,411 of record CM045989.1, on the reverse strand, counting down.
GATAGAATTGGTAACCCTTGTTTCCTTAGGGTATCAATAAATAGACATTTATCGGACTTAGCATCCAATTTATACGTCTGATCAGCTTCACATAAGCGAGACAACCCCATATCTTCAAGTAAGATACATGAGGTTTCTTACTATTCCATATCTCATATGGAGTAGTTGAGACTACCTTAGTAGGCATTCATTTAACAAATGCGGTATGCAAGTGCATAGCCCCAAAGGACTTGGGAAGAGTTGCATGATTCATCATTGACTGACCATGTCAACAAGGTCGATTCGCCTCTCGGATACACCATTATCTTTATGGTGTATATAGGCGAGTCCATTGAGACAATATGCCATTGTCTCTTAGATAATCAAGAAACTCTTGACTTAAGTATTCACCACCTCGATCCAATCGAAGTATTTTAATACTTTTGTCATGTTGTTTCTCTACTTCATTTCTGAATTCTTTGAACCTTTCAAAGGCTTCAGACTTGTGTTTCATCAAGAACACATACCCAAACCGTGAGTGATCATCGGTGAAGGTAATGAAGTAGCTATAGCCTCCTAAAGCTTGAGTTGACATAGGTCCACATACATCAGTATGTACTAGACCTAGTAACTCTCCCACTCGTTCACCTTTTCCAGTAAAAGGTAACTTAGTCATCTTGCCTTTTAAGCATGATTCTCATGTATCGTATGAATCCAATTCAAACGATTCCAGAATTCCACATCGGTGTAATTCAGACATGCGTTTCTTGCTTACATGGCCAAGACGACAATGCCACATGTAGGAGTCTATTTGATTATCCTTTCGAGCACTCTTGTTGCTCGCTTCGATATTGCAAATGTCACTGGATACGTCCAACGTATAAACACCATTGCTTAAAGTTCCAGTCCCATAAAGAACCCCATTCAAAGTTATGTAACAACAATTGTTACTAAACGTCAAATGGAAACCATTTCTATTTAGACAAGAAATAGAAATGATGTTCTTTATCAACGAAGGAACATAAAAGCAATTGTCCAGTTCTAAGACAAGTCCTGTAGGGAGTTTCAACAAATACGTTCCGATGGCGAGTCGCAGACCTTTGCTCCATTCCCAACACGTAAATTTGACTCTCCTTGGCGAGTCTTCTTCTATTCCTTAGCCCATGTATGTCATTACATATATGTGAGCCACACCAGTATCCAATACCCAAGTGTCTAAGGAAATAGAATGACAATCAATAAAGAAGATTTACGAAGAAGATGGGGCATCCGATGCCTTATCCTTCTTCACGGACTCAAGATAAATCTTGCAATTTCTTCATGATGGCTCTCCTTGCCATAATGATGGCAAGTGCCCTTTTTGGTAGTTCTGCCTTTCTTAGCCTTTCTTCTTCTTCCCTTACTTTGTTCCTTTGACTTCCTCTTAGAACCTTTCTTGAGGAATCAACTAACACCATCCCTGCTCATGCTTCTCGAGAAGGCTCCACAGTCTTGGACATGTTGGCAGTACCACAGATGAACCTCCTAGCATCTCGGAGGTGAAGAGGAGCTTTGAGACTTGAACCTTTGAATCTCACTTGCTCATCAACCAACTCACAGATGAAGGACTACGATATGAGCATCCATATGCTCATGCCTTTCGTAGCTTGGGTTCCATCACGGCTAGCATGATGCAACTCATTTGTTGAGAATCACTCACATGTTTACGATAGGCCAACAATTGGTCGAGTTGCATCGTCACTAGGATAAGCGGGAAGAGGCGCTTGAGGACATACACAAGCTTTTCACCTTGAGAACAATTCTCAAGTTTCTAAGCGATCCAAAGTTTGGCCCGATCAATTTATTTGAATCCAAAATGGAGCATAAATTCAAACACATCATGATCAATATATTAACTTAGAAATACAAAACGAGCATATATGAGAAAGATGATTTTAAAATGCATCAATATACATTTATAAATCCCATTCATTTTTTGAATTTCAAAAAACCCAAAATCACTTCGGGAGATCGTAGGTCCATCTCCGAATGGGCTGATATCCATCATAGTTATGAACAACCTTGGAGAGAGTCCAACAAGCCATTCATAACTACGACGGTAGGTATCAATTATCGATTGCATATCCGTATATGCAACTATCACAATGTGCTATCAACTAATTGAATGTTCACATACATCAGTTATTAACATTAACAACAAGTATGCATCATATGCATAGCACCCAACTTCACCTCCCTTTACATCGACCTTGGAGAGAGTCCAACAAACCGATGCTCGTTAAAGCCAACCCATTAATCGACATAGTTTTAATATGGTTAGAGCGCATTCAACCAATTAGCCCAGCTTGGAGAGAGTCCAACAACCAAAGCTAACGATTGACCTCGACTCTTACCATATTAGTATTAAACTATTCCATGGTTTGAACATATTCAGTTCGAGTGGGCTTGAGAGAGTCCAACAACCCAAACAAGAAACAGAACTCTGGTTCTAACCATATTAATGGAAGGTGTAGGCTTTAATATTGATTAAGGGTTTTTATGTCTCATCCTCTTTGCATGCAAATAACTATTATCTACATGGCATGGCATACATGGCATACATCTACATGTCACGACACGCAAGGCATAATGTTATGCATCTAATGCAATTACATGGCATACTATTATGTCATGTATATAATTTCCTTATATGTCATAACTATTTATGGAAATAAAATATGTTTAAGATTTGATTCTCCAAATCAAATCATAATTAAATTAGGAAACAAATTTCCAAATCTAATCACATATTTTATTCATGGAATTATTTGATTAAGGAAAATCTATTTAGGAAACCAATTTCCTAAATCTTTAAAACTACTTATGGAAATTAAATATTTTAAGATTTGATTTCCCAAATCAAATCATGATTAAATTAGGAAACAAATTTCCAGAATCTAATCAAATATTTTATTTATGGAAAATATAAATTTCCATAAATACTTCCAACTTTCCAAAAGTGGAAGATTTCCATAAATACTTCTAGACTTTCCAAAATTGAAAAATTTCCATAAATACTTCTAAATTTCCAAAATTTAGAAAACTTCCACAAATACATTATGACTATCGCAAAACCATTTTTACGATTATGTCGAAACACAACCTGGGCTCTGATACCACTGTTGGGTTTCCGGCACCGCGGCATGTGTGTGTTCGATCATGTTTCGTAAACATGAGCACAGCGGAAGCAATTAAAAATAATAAATCTATATTTATTACAACACACACAACACACGCATGCTATTACAACAAGTGTAGACATAATCGTAAATTAAAATTTGCAATAAAAGAAAATTAAACTACGTTATACCTTCCGTATGACGTGTAGCGGGAACGGCATCAACCGGAACGATCCTCGTAAGAATCGTCTCTATCCGTATCCACGCCGAGCTCCTCGGGATGACTTCGCTAAGTCACGAGCTTCGTCTTCATACGGGTTACTAGCCTCGTGTTGAAGACGACGTGATCGAGAGATGATCACGATCCGAATCCAAATTCGGATCCTAAAACGAGTTCTCAAAACTCGCTTCTCCGGAGAGGTATTCGTCAACCGTTTGACGAATCCTTCGTCCTCCACCTCAGAGGATTACCGGAGATCAAATCCCCGGTAAGTTAGCCGCTGTCGGAGTACTAACAACGTCCGCCCAAACGATGCTCCGACGAGGAGAAGCTGTCCAGAAAACTGGACAGCTTGGTGGAGGAGTAGGCGCCGACCAAAACAAGGAGAGAAAAAGCTCACCTTGATGCCGAACCTATAGGAGATCACCGGAGGGTCGCCGGAGGTTCACCGGCTGGAGCTTGGACGCCGGCAAGGGTCTTGGACGGCGGCACAAAGCTGGGCAGCGACAGCTTTAGGGTTGGCGCCGATTAACTCCTCCAAGGAGTGGGCGGCAACTCAAGGGGGGGCTAGGGTTTGGATTAGTTAGGGTTTAACAATCCCTTAAGCCCACTTTTATAGAGAACTAATTCTCTTAATGGTTAATGGATCATATCCATAAAGCCCGTTAACCCGCTCCATTAAGATAAGTTAAAATAAACCAAACCATGATGGTTTATTTTAAGTTAAAATGAACCGAACCAACCTTTGGTTCATTCGTTTAATATAAACCAAACCCTTTGGTTTATTCTCATCCATTGGATTAGAACCAAACCATTTTGGTCCATCCATTATGTCTTCATAAGACACGCCCATCCACGCTTCCATTGCGATCAAACAATTTCATGCTCGCTTATGTTTGGTCCAACCAAACATAGTTTCTCTCGGTCTGAGAATCCCATTCTCAAACTCGTTTTAAATCCTTTGGATTACGCTCGTTGTGCGTGTGACCAAATAGGTTCTCGGTTTATGTTGGCCGTCTATAATTAACCATTAATTTTAGAACGATCATGAGTGGCACCTAGTAGTACATCATGATCCCCAATTAATCGAAAAGATCAACGGTTGATCCAGAACTATTTCTGAAACCCTTCAGTAGCTCGAATGAATCGTGCCCCATTCCCTTCACTCATCTTATACCCACTTGGTTCAGGACATGGTCTATTGTGTCAGTCCCCACTAGTCGACTCACGCCACACCTAGCCCAAGTATCATTTCCTCGTCCCACGATTCTAGTTACTCCACATGTATCAAGAGTACTTTACTCTAAACATGTAATGCTTTGGCCAAAGACTTTAGTAACAATCCGACGAGAGGCCATGGGTATACATCTCCTCGCAAGGAGTGGTGAATCCTTTATAGGCTATTCAAACACCTTCGATCACTTCGACTTATACCCAATCATCCTGGGTCCACATCTCCTCGGAGATGTTTGCTTAAGATGTCAAAGCATAAGTCTCCATGATCAAGATGACTTGAATACCGCAAGTCAAAGGAACATCGCACTTAAGCCACGGTAAGAACTTCATTGACATATCTATATATGCAGAGAACCATATGAAGTCTTACGGCTGGTCACTCCAATGAACTAGTTACCATAACTAGCATCCACGATTAACTCCGGACATCACTATGTCTCCAGCCAGTGAGAATCAGCTGCTTGGATACACCAAGGAGTATACCTCGTGCTAGTCTCAACAGAATTGATGGTGTCCAGATCCATCAATTCATCGACTAGGGATAATTCCGATACATCACAATTACACATGTAGAGATACTCACTAGTTGTGATCCAATCACAAATTCTCTCATGCTGTGAATCGTATCGTGGACATTCAGTAAATGAGTTTAAGATCCAATCAAATACATAAAACATGTATACTCAAATAGTGAATCTTCATTTATCATATAAATGGTTCATACATAAGGCGATTGCCTTAGGACATCTCTCATATATTACTAACAAGTGGAAGGATGCTGAAAGGGATGTCGAGCTAGGTTGTTGCCAGACCATAACCAGGACTCGAAATAAGCAAACCTCTTAGGGAAACCGGGAAGGAAGAAGACCCAAACATAAATCGGGAGCCTACTGTTGGGAGATTGTTGGTGCAATCATCCCAAGTTGACTCGAGTTTGACTCGAGCAGTACCCTGATAGTATTTTGATGACAGACAAAACTCATGACATGGGATTGTCATGGGAAAGAAAATCCAAGCATGGAGCTTGGTGTGGGAAAGTCCAACATGGGGTTGGCATGGAAAGTCCAAAGCATTGCGAAGTCGTGCGCTTGGTGCTTGGCATGGGAAATCCAAAGCATTGCGAAGCCGTGCGCTTGGTGCTTGGTGAGAGATGCATTGCGAAGCCGTGCGCTTGGTGCATATGGGAAGTCTTGAGGACTTGGTAAGTTCACTAGGCTCGGGGTCCTTGAGTCGGTGAAGGATGGCATTGCGAAGCCGTGCGTTGGTGCATCCGAGGGACCGTCGGACGGGGAGCGAATGGAGTGAGCCCAAAGGGAAGCATACTTCTAGGGAATGAAACACAAAGGATGGCGTTGCGAAGCCGTGCGCTTGGCACATCCGAGGGACGTAGGCCGAGGGAAGAGAGCTTCGGTGGGGAACTCCATGAGGGATAAGGTGGACTTGGCCAAGTGGCTAAGACTGAGTGTCGGAGGCTCAAACATCGTTATGATTGAGGTTTTAGCCGACATCAGTCGACTGGCATAGGTGCCAGTCGACTGCTCTAGGTCGTTGGGTTCGACCAGTGTTCGACTGAACCAAGATTGGTTGGATCACCGATCGCCTCGGGAGGCCGAAAGTGATGGGAGAATCGCCGATCGCCAATGGGAGGCCGATCGATGACACTGCGGCACGCGAGAATGGAGTCGACTCGACTGGGCACTCGACTGATGGATGATCAGTCAACTGATGGGTGCCATCAGTCGACTGATGTGTGATCCGTTGGAACTTAACCAATGTGGATCCGGCCGTTGTGAGACAACGGCTACGATACCAGTCGACTGATGGTCACGATCAGTCGACTGATGGGCGCGAAAACAGCTTGATGCAGGTTATAAATGGAGCTCGAGTTGGAGGATTTCGCCAAGGCTTTTTGGGTGACTTTGGAGGGGAATTGCTGTTGCATTCCAGACCTTCAAGAGCAAGCAAAAGCAAGCAACAAGAAAGCGATCAAAAGCAATCGGTGTAAAAGTTCTCTTTTGTATTGTCTTTATATTTCTTGTTGTATTTCATTACTTAGTGTAATAGCTTGTGAGAGGTTTCTCCACCTCCGACCTGTTGTCGAAAAGGAGTGTTATAGTTAGTGTCGTGAGCATAACTAGAGCTCGAGGAGCTCACCCGTGGAGTAGGAACCATTCGGTTCCGAACCACGTATATCGTAGTGTTTTGTTTGTGTGTACTTGTGTTTCTTGTTAGTATTATTATTGTTATTCCGCTGCGCTAACAAGAATTGTAGACGAGCAAAAGAACGAGTGAATTACGACGTCCATCGAACGAGGGCTATTCACCCCCCTCTAGCCGGCCAATAGATCAACCGATCGATCCCAACAAGTGGTATCAGAGCAGAGGTCGCACTTCAAGGACTAACCGCCGCGAGAGCACTATAAGATGGCCGGCTACAACATCCATCCATCGAAATTCGATGGAAATTTTGATTGGTGGAAGAAACGGATGGAGGTATATTTCGAAACCGATTTCGATTTCATGTTAATCATTGAAAATGGTTTTGAAGTGCCTAGGGACAAGGAAAATAAGCCACTAGAAAAATCAAGGTGGACCCAAGACCAAATGAAGGATTTCAAGACTAATCTCGAGGTAACTAAATTACTTTGTGATTTGATTCCTAACCATATTTGGTCTAGGATAGGAAATTTTAGGGATGCAAAAGATTTGTGGAATAAGGTGGTTGAATTCCACAAGAATCCCCAACCGGCACAATTAGAGGAGAATACCGAGGAAGAAGCACCCACATTTGAAGAGGTTGATGATTTGGTGGAGACCTCCACCTCTAGCATTGAGGGGGAGGAAAGGATTCCCACTCCGGAGAAAGATCAAGATGAAGCTTCTACCTCCGGAAGAAGTGAAGAGGCCTCCACCACCTCCCTAGGTAACTCAAGTGTTATTATTTTAAATAAAAATCACATAATATGCTTTGAGTGTAGGGAGAAAGGGCATTATAAGAGCAAATGCCCTAAATTGGCTAAGAAGAAGGCATCGACACCAAAAGTCAACCCTAAGTCAAACAATGCCGGTGTTCCCAAAATCAAGAGCAAAGAGCATATTGTGTGCTTCAAATGCAATCAAAAGGGACACTACCGAAGCCAATGCCCTAGGGGGAGGAAGAAAAGGCAAGAAGGTGCAACTCATGTAGGGGGAGCTCCTAAAGCTAACCCTAAGGTAAATTTACTTAATGCACCTTTAATTCCTAAAGTTAAAAAGCATGCAAAAAATTATTTTAGTTCTCTTGCTATTATCAATGAAAAGCATGCTAAGAGAAATAATAAGGTATATTGTCTAGGTGCCAAACATGTTCATATAACTAAAGACAAACCTAGGACTCAAAACACTAGATCTATTTTACCTAGAGAGTCAATTAGGAAAGTTCAAGAAAACTTGGGTGTTAATCCCAAGAAATCTAGGCACATGCCTAAAAAGAAAATCATTTCTCAAAAATCTAATGAAAATTCAAAATTGAGGAAATTAGAGCTAGAGAACCAAGCCTTGAGGTCAAGGCTAGAAAAATTGGAGAAGACCGTAAAAATAATATCAAATTCGGTTAAGGGGTCAAATTTCCAAAAGTCAAGACCTAGGAAGTAAAAAATATCTAAGGGCAAGAAGGGTTTGGGTCACAAACCTATGTCCTATCATAATGTTCCATTTAATTATGGAACCACATCTAGGTCTAGAAAAACCAAGGCTAATAGGGAAGTTATCCCTAAGTCTAGCTATGGTGTTTGTTTAGTGGCCAAGGACTTAAGGAAACCCAAGAAAGCCACTAAGAAGGTCAATGGAGGAGTCACCTCTAGAGTTGACCTAGGAAAGACCCAAAAGACTATGGCTTCAAAGCCTAAAAGGGTCATTAGGAAGGTATCTAGGGAAGTTATCCCTAGAGAATACCTTGTTAACCCAAGGAGCTCCAATAGGTATTGGGTTCCTAAAAGCGTGATCGATTCACGCTAAATGAGTTAGGGTGTGTCAACCCTAAGTGGATGGGTAGTTAACCTAACCATAGTAGAGTTGACACATTAGGATGTGCCAATATGCTTGAGAAGTTTAAAATAATTTAAATTGGCACAATTAGATCATAGAGGTATTGGTGTGTCATTTTGGGTTTTTGGCACACTAGGAAAATGAATGGAATTAAGGAAAAATGAATTTAATCCTTAGAAATGGCAAATTGATTTTAACACTTAGGTATTTTATACCTTAGTATATTTTTCTTGCCATGCTTTATTTTCCTTGCCATGTCATGACATCATTTTCATTTTTTTAATTATAAAAATGTCATGATAATGTTGAGACTTATGTTTGTATGTCATGTATGCTTAATTTTCATTCACATGTCATGACATCATGATTTTGGCATATGCCTCTATCTATATCATAATTATGCTATAATCATCATCATGCATAAATTAAAATGAAATTAAGGACTATGGCATGATTTGATGGGAATCAAATAATATTGCCTAGAAATATGCATGAGACCATTTAAAGAACAAAAAACCCACATCTCACTAGAAATTTGCCTTGAATGTGTTTTACACATCTAGATATTGGTGAGATGTTTAGGAAAATGAAAATAAGGGTTTTGAAAATATTTTAAAAACATTTTGAAAAACCTTGGTGAAGCCTATCTTTTGATAGCTATCACCATTGAATGGGATGATACAAAGAAGGCTTATTATTGAAGCTTTTCTAAAATTTTGAACTTTGTATCAATCTCCTAATTTAATGGGTAAAATAATTTTCCAATATTTTTCACCCATAGTGTTTAGGATAAGTAATATGCATATGAAATTTCATGATTTTTAAACTTATGTATATTTACTTATGGATTTCGAAAATCCAATGTATCGCAATGGCAATGATCGGTGATGGGAGGTCCAATGATCGTAGTGACAGAGTCGACTGGCACAGGCTGATTTCGGGTAAACTTGATAGTTAGGCCCATGTTTAGCCATGTTTTGGTCCCCTAACTACTCCTAACCCTAGGATATGCTTGGGAGAGCATTAGAGAGGGTGGAAATCCATTGGATATGGATTAGGAGAAGAGTTTAGGGAGAGTATCAATTTTGAGGTGGAAGAAAGTTCATTGTTGAACTTTACCTCAATTTTGATTGGTTTAATGTTCCTATTGGCTTAGGGACTCTCCAAGGACATTGTTGGTGCAATGGTCAAGGGGGAGCAAGCCTCTAGGGGGAGGTATCCATCATGGGAAGATGGATGTGTATTTCCTCATGGGAGGAAAATTGGGTTGTCTCTCTTTAAGTGATATGGGATCACTAGAAAGATGGTAGGCATGTGTTCTTCCAAGGGAGAGATTGTAAGATCTCATTGGGATATGAGACATTCATACCCTTGGGGAGGACCTTTTTGATGTAATGTCAAAAAGGGGGAGAAGTTACCAAGTTACCAATTAGGGTTCGTTGGAATTCTCATTGGGATATGAGAATTGCCAATATGGGAGAATTGGTAGACTTGAGATGGTAGTTTTATCAATCATCAAAAAGGGGGAGATTGTTGGGAGATTGTTGGTGCAATCATCCCAGGTTGACTCGAGTTTGACTCGAGCAGTACCCTGATAGTATTTTGATGACAGACAAAACTCATGACATGGGATTGTCATGGGAAAGAAAATCCAAGCATGGAGCTTGGTGTGGGAAAGTCCAACATGGGGTTGGCATGGAAAGTCCAAAGCATTGCGAAGCCGTGCGCTTGGTGCTTGGCATGGGAAATCCAAAGCATTGCGAAGCCGTGCGCTTGGTGCTTGGTGAGAGATGCATTGCGAAGCCATGCGCTTGGTGCATATGGGAAGTCTTGAGGACTTGGTAAGTTCACTAGGCTCGGGGTCCTTGAGTCGGTGAAGGATGGCATTGCGAAGCCATGCGCTTGGTGCATCCGAGGGACCGCCGGACGGGGAGCGAATGGAGTGAACCCAAAGGGAAGCATACTTCTAGGGCATGAAACGCGAAGGATGGCGTTGCGAAGCCGTGCGCTTGGCACATCCGAGGGACGTAGGCTGAGGGAAGAGAGCTTCGGTGGGGAACTCCATGAGGGATAAGGTGGACTTGGCCAAGTGGCTAAGACTGAGTGTCGGAGGCTCAAACATCGTTATGATTGAGGTTTTAGCCGACATCAGTCGACTGGCATAGGTGCCAGTCGACTGCTCTAGGTCGTTGGGTTCGACCAGTGTTCGACTGAACCAAGATTGGTTGGATCAGTCGACTGCCCTGGGAGGCAGTCGAGTGATGGGAGAATCGATCGCCAATGGGAGGCCGATCGATGACACTGCGTACGGCACGAGAATGGAGTCGACTCGACTGGGCACTCGACTGATGGATGATCAGTCGACTGATGGGTGCCATCAGTCGACTGATGTGTGATCCGTTGGAACTTAACCAATGTGGATCCGGCCGTTGCCAGAGACAACGATACCATCGATCGATGGTCACGATCAGATCGATGAAGCGAAACAGCTTGATGCAGGTTATAAATGGAGCTCGAGTTGGAGGATTTCGCCAAGGCTTTTTGGGTGACTTTGGAGGGGAATTGCTGTTGCATTCCAGACCTTCAAGAGCAAGCAAAAGCAAGCAACAAGAAAGCGATCAAAAGCAATCGGTGTAAAAGTTCTCTTTTGTATTGTCTTTATATTTCTTGTTGTATTTCATTACTTAGTGTAATAGCTTGTGAGAGGTTTCTCCACCTCCGACCTGTTGTCGAAAAGGAGTGTTATAGTTAGTGTCGTGAGCATAACTAGAGCTCGAGGAGCTCACCCGTGGAGTAGGAACCATTCGGTTCCGAACCACGTATATCGTAGTGTTTTGTTTGTGTGTACTTGTGTTTCTTGTTAGTATTATTATTGTTATTCCGCTGCGCTAACAAGAATTGTAGACGAGCAAAAGAACGAGTGAATTACGACGTCCATCGAACGAGGGCTATTCACCCCCCTCTAGCCGGCCAATAGATCAACCGATCGATCCCAACACCTACCGCAAAGATGCAACCATCCTTGACGGTGCCATTCCCCCAGCAATTGACCCATGCAAGGAAAGATGCTGAGTTTGGTAAATTTTTGGACATGCTAAAATCAATCTATGTAGAGGTACCGATTCTCGAAGCACTGCATCAAATGCCCCAATTTGCAAGATTCATGAAAGATATTTTGACATATCATAGGAAGGTCGAAAAGTCTGAGATAGTGGCCCTCAAAGAGGAATCAAGCACGTACCTCCAGAACGAGACCACTCAGAAACTAAAGGATCCAGGGAGTTTCTATATCCCGTGCTATATAGGGATGACCCTGATTAGCAAAGCCTTCTGCGATTTGGGCGCTAGTGTGAGCTTGATGCCCTATACCCTATGCAAAAAGCTAGGGTTGGGGAATTTGAGGGTCACCACTATGACATTGCAGTTGGCTGACCATTCATAGCGATACCCACTAGGGATTATAGAAGACGTGCTTGTTAAGGTGGGAAATTTTACACTTCCAACCAACTTTGTTGTAAAATAAGAAAAAAAATTTATTATTTGGATTAACCCCTTTAATTAATTGGGCTTAATTAGTGGGCTAATGAGGTTGATTAGCTAGTTGGATTGAGTCCAATGGGCTGGTTTTGGATTGGGCTGGAATTGGGCTTGAATTGGATTGGGTTAGACCTAGGTTGGTTGTGGTTGGACTTGAGTTAGCTCAAGTCGTTGACCGACTTTTAAAAAAGCCCGTCGAACCAAAACCTGGTCAATCACCTCATCGCGATTTCTTCCCTCTTCTCTTCATCGTGTGATTTCTTCCTCCAGCCGCGATCCCTCTCCTTCTCCGTCGCGTTAAGTTCCCCGATCGGTGGTTCTTCACACTCATCGCTGCTGGAGATCTCTAGCGCCGGCCACGCGAGAGTTCATCCCTTCTAGCCGGTAGCCTATCTTCTCCTGATCGTACAGCTTTGCCCTTCCCCTATTTTGTTGACGCAGCTCACCTCCTCCAACGATCTGCCACCGTCGACGCTCGAGCCAGCCGATCTCCGTCATTTTGGACACGTCGGCTTGTCTTCGGTGCCTTCTTTATCTCTTCCTCTTCTTTGGATCTTGGAAGCTTGATCTGCCACTGCCGATCCTGACCCAGCTCGCCGTCGCCTTTTCTTGACCATTTCTAAGCTCGTCGCCATCTTTCCTCCTCGCCACGAGCTCGGCTTGTCGCTGCAAATGGCATCCACTGCGACCGCCAGCTTGATCGGGTGATATCATCGTCTCCTCGTCGCCAACTGGGATCTTCACCGATCTTTGTGTATCCATGGCCATCCACCACGAACCATGGTTTCCCTCAAATTGGGTCACAAGGAACTGCCTCTGATTGATTTTTGCCATCGTCGGATCTCCTTATGCAAGGTAAGCCGATCTGGATGTTGCTTGGATTGTAGTAGGGTTTGGATCAAGAGATTGCTATGATTTCAGCTGTGATGGGGTATGGATATGGAATTTCCTTGCAGGTGGTTGATTGAGCTGTGATCTGTGATTTATGGAGGGCAGCTGCGCTGCCGGTGTGATCGAGAAGCTCGGCACAGCTGTAGCCCTGGTTGTGTTACGGGAGTTAGGAGATTTTGCTTCCAATTTGACTATTGATCTGGAGCTGATACCTTATTATTGGATCAGGAGGTTGTGGCTAAGTAGTACCAGGTGAGGTGAGTTCCAATCTGGATCTATAGTTAGTTAGCTTTTAATGGCAGGATTTGTGCATTTGATAGAGAAGTTGTATATTGGTTATTGTGATCAGTTTTGATATGGATTGGATGGTGTTGCTGAGGGTGTTCTATTGTGTAGAGGAGCTGTGGGTTTGAGAGCTCACTGTTGGATTGGCATTTGATGAAGTTGAGCAGGGAATATGAATCAGGTAAGTTGTGATTTGGTTCTGTTTTGGTAGTGAACTAGATTGTGACAGCAAAATAGTTTATGATTGGATTTATGTTCGATTTGAGATGGGACACCATCATTAGACTTATGATAGACTTTGTCAATGTTTGCGTGTTGATTACAGGATGTTGATTTCAGGACTTTGATTAGTGATGATGCTCGTAGTAGGGATGGCTGATACGAGCTACATAGCAGGTGGGTAATATCTACCTGGTCCGGTAGTTTTGATCAAATTCTAGTGCATGAATTTGGATATATGTTTATACCTGTTTACCTTAAATCCACTCTTATTTAATCATATGCTTGTACTGCCTTGACCTTTGAGATATATACTCTGTTACTTAATTGATTATCTAGCACGGATAGGAACTATAAACTCTATTATGTGTTAGTCGATGGATATTCAGTAAGTACAGGTGGTTAGGATTATCTTTGTGACCTCAGATTGGGTTACTGTGTTACATCACTAGGGTTTGGTGATGGTTTGGGTTATGGAGTCGATTGTTGTATCGAACACATATTAGTTGTGCATCTATGGTGGATTTAGTTGTCTGTGCATAGATGAATGTGTGTGGTTGTCAGTATGTGGTTATGGGCTAGAGGTCCTAGCATGATTTTATATCCATTATGGGTAGTATATCTGTGTATGGTTATATGGATGGTCGATAGTATCTCGCTACTGACTAGAGGTCTTAGCGTGGTTGATTGTTAGATGTGTATGACTCTTTGTGTGATAGAGAGAGTCTTGTGGATTGTAGTCCTTGCATAGTTGACTTTTGGTTGACCAGGACTCCCCGTGGGATAGGGAGTGTGGCGAGGATACATGTATGGATCTATGCATCATTACACTGCATGCATGTTGTAGACTGAGTCTCCCTTGTGGTTGAGATGGGTCGTCAGTCATCCTGCCTCCCCGGCCACTCGGGGTAGTGGTAGCAGGGTTGAGGGTAGAGCATTTTTGTGCGTGCCGTTCTCGGCCACTATGGATGGTGGTAGCTGGAGATGCGCACTTGGCCACTGTGCAGAGTGGTAGTTAGCGCACTCACCTACTATAGACGGTGGTCGTGTGATGTGCAGTTGTCCTGGGTGCAGTGCTCGTCTACTCATGGGTAGGGATGGAGCGGCTAGCAGTAGGGACCCCCGTGTGGGTAGCATATAGCTCTATAGCGGGCTAGCTACTGTTTCATACTACCCAACTCGGTCACTCGAGAGTAGTGGCGGCTGGAGTCGGGATAGTTGTCATGTCGTGCCACCTAGGCCACACTGGGGTCGTGGTAGCGAGTTGGGTGCGCAGGCATGACCATGCATATGCATTGCTGATATATATGTATGCATGTATTTGATATATGTTTTACATATGCCTGTGAGATGCTGAATTTGATTGAGCTATGATTGTTGCACATGCTTGTACATCATGATACATGCCATTTGCATTTTATATACTGCTGTGTCTTGAGCATGATACATATGTTGGTTCAGATTGTTGTATGCATTTGATTAGCATCATGTCATTGTGTGGTACGGACCGGGTTGTTATTTCAGGTGATCATATACCGTTCATATGTCTGAGTTATTGGTCAGGTTTGGGATTGACCTGGTACGTTATATGGTTATGTTATTGTAAATCTATTCAGAATGATATAGGATCTGGTGTTACAGACCGTCAGGTACGTTGGTACATTACTTCATGTTCAGTTGATCAGTTTAGTATATATACTGAGTATGACTTTACTGTAGTTACTTGTTATTGGAGTTGGATAGGACTGTTTGTCTATTGGACTCATGCTGTATACCTGTAAATCTTCATATGTATACTTGTAGATCTCTTTACCCTATATGTTCATGCACTTTCTATATATTACCCCTGAGTTTATACTCACCACCCCGGGACCCTGGGCTTCTTGTCCCCCAGGTAACAGGTAGAAGATTTCTTGGACGTTCGGAGCTCCGCCAGCTGATCCCATCTCACACTGGACGAATGGATATATTTTTTTCCGAATTGTTGTATTACTATGGATTGTTAGTTTGGGTTTTTACCCTGTATTGTTTCCGTATTTGTGATATACGGATGTGATGTACGTATTTGGTCTTTGATTCGATTTCTGTTATGATTCTTATCATGTCAAGTCACTCCGGAGTGCACAGTTAGTCCTTGTATCTTGTTTTATCTGTCTGTATTGTTTCCGTTGTGTTTGATATATTATTATCATTATGTTATATTGTTGTTGTGGGCCTACGGGCCTTGTATTAACCTGATATGTTGCCACGTATAGGGGAGATGTCCTCCGTTTACTTTTCGACACGGTATACTCTCGGGGCGTGACAATTTTATTAGGATCAGAGCCCTAGGTTGCGAAGTCCATTTTCGGATTTTATTTCATTTGGATATCGAGTTTTCCTTTACTCGGTGTTGGTTTTGTGAGTTCTGGGATCTGGCTGTTGCGGGACATCTCCGAGCTACAAGGTTTAAGGTATGTTAGTTGTTATTACATATCCTTCTATTGGCTATGTATTTAGTTGCTTATAACAGTGCATGCCTTGTAGTATATTGGTTAGTATTCGTAATCGTGGTTTGAGTTGACCACGGAAATGATATGTTGAGGTTATTAGACATGTACCTGCTATCGAAAAGGTAATTACCATTGAGAGCCGATTGATACCGAGTCGGAAAGCAGGGGTTAGTAGTCACATTTTTTTGTGGAGATCAAGGATTACAGTCCTAAGGATTTTCATTAATTATGTTAGTCAGATCATTACGTTTAGGGTAATGGACTAAACGAGTATACTATTACTGATTCAGATAGTAGAAAATTAGTATATGATATTCATGGGGATTTTGATCCACGGACTGGTCGTTCTAGGTTGTATAATTTTGGGAGTACTTTTGGAGTACTTGACTCGGGTTATACGAAGATAGTAGTGTTAATTGAATACCATTATCCGGATTTAGCCGGTACTTGGTGTAAGAGATGGAAAGTAACCTACGGGAAATAATGTATCACTTGGTCACAGTTCAGTGATGTTGTGAGATAGTATTTCCCCACGTCATCTTCTTTGACTCATTGTGAGGGAATTCTTGGGCATCGAGTAGGGTGATCGGTTGGTAACGAATGTACCATGCAGAGTTGCTAGACTTGCGAGGGTTACAACCACCTAATAGCCCAAGAATGTGATTGGGTTGGTTTTGGCCATCCACGGGTTTATCGGTTGACATCTTGATCATGATGTTTGGATCTTCTACCAGATCCTACCGGAAGTCCTTAGGCCGAGTCATGTGTATAGAAATGACTCCATAGCAAGTGTTTTAAGAGTTGGAGATTTGATAAGCATATATTGCAAGTCAAATTATTGGAAT
Organism: Wurfbainia villosa; assembly: GCA_025175895.1. Classification (NCBI taxonomy): domain Eukaryota; kingdom Viridiplantae; phylum Streptophyta; class Magnoliopsida; order Zingiberales; family Zingiberaceae; genus Wurfbainia; species Wurfbainia villosa. The sequence goes on along the minus strand of CM045989.1, from coordinate 118,184,523 downwards.
CAGAAGTATCCGTATGTTGGATAAAAAGGAGCGAGATTGGAGTTATGAGTCACGAGCGACTATTGGAGAGTTTTTCGATCATAGAAGACCGATTGCAGATTGTCTGCAGCTTCTGATGTTTATCAGTGAAATCAGAGGAAAAACTCCGAAGGGAGATTATGTGTGTGTAGTGTGGGTTACGACGAGACACAGAGCCAGATTATCCGATGGACCATTGTATCTGTTTCTACTATAAGCAGCCGGTATCTACGAGGAGAGTATGTATTTTGAAGACTCAGTTGAAGACTATGGATAAAACTTTCGAGTGGACGATCCACAACCTCGGAAGCCAAGATCATGACAGAAGAATGGATTATCACATCAGCAACGATCTACTGCCTCAGATATAGTTGGAGCTTTTTGATACTTTCATCCGGAAGAAGTAAGTTACTCAGCAGTATCAGCCAAAGACATCTCAGAAGACTCAGACGTTCAAACAACAACTGTTACCTTTCCAGACGACGACAACTGTTACTTTTCCAGACGTGGTTATGCTTTATACAGAGGAGAGATTTTACGATGATGGTCGTATCTACGCAGTATTCTCCAGTTGCAGCTATACCTTTCACAGAGATGCAGCGTGCTACGATGTTGATAGTTCTTCAGTATTGTACCACCGGATGTATACCCTTTGCCAGTACAACAGTGTTTACCATCTTCGTTGCAGTCATTTTGAGTATTGTACCTCAGTTTCAGTAGTTGACTTCAGTTCCTCCATGATAGTCTTTGCATCTACATGAGCAGCCATCCAGAACAGATGTTGGACAACTTTACATGATTACTCGAGAGGAAGTATATAAGACCGAAGGATCGGTCCTTCGGAGTATTACTTTAGGTTATTCTATTTGCGGATATATCGAGATATACTGGTAGTTTATAGGTATCTTTGTCTAGAACATTCTTGGATAGGGTTCGAAGGGTTCCTATTGACTGGTGGGTTGGTGATTTTCTCTACCGTAAGGTGAGATGTTGATCAACAACTAAGAAGTCAAGGGATACCCTTAGTCTTTGCTAGACATACCTCTACTATAGACATATCTTTACGGATAGTTAAATGACTGAGAATGAGGGTATAATTGGTGTCACAGATGTGTATATAATCTGAGAGTATTCGATGTAGATTCGGATGAACTCCCGGGCTTGTCACTGCATGGGCAAGTGGAGTAAGGGATTGGAGTGGTTTCGGAAATAGTTCCGATATTGAGACATCATACCGGGAGATGATTTATGGGTATCAGTGTTGCTAAACACTATGGGAGATTTATTTGTCTTAGGATTTCTCTTGAGAGGATCCAGAACACTTTGTTAAAAGAGAGATGAACCTTTGTGATTATACATTGATTATCGATGATGGAATGCAGTAGTTGTTGTAAATGAATATCTTTCGTTGTGGATAGATGATCTGTTTAGATCAGCTAAATGACACCTGTGTATACCCTAGGATTGATCTACGACTGGAGGGTTGATATTGTAGTGACTTAGTGTCATACAATTATCATTGTCGGTGTGATGATTGAGCTATCTGTAGCTTAGAGTAAAAGGATGCAGGTGTATAGAGCTGATTGATAATGTGGTTAGACTTATCGACGATTTAGTCGTTCATGGGCTTGAGGAATCAAGTACTCTTGGAGTATTTGAGATTGATTGTCATCATATCTGTAGAGGATATATGATTGGGGATATATTCACAATCTTGAGGGAAGTTGTGGTTTCCCTAGAGTGATTTGGTATTTACCATAGATGAGGATAGGATGTTCTAGCGATACTATACCGTTGATTTATTGGACAAAGAAGGTGATGGAAATCACCTGGTCGGAAGCTTGGGAAGCTAGGTTTCAAGGCCTAGAAGGTGGCTGACTTTTGGTGTCAGTGTTAGTTAATCCGTCCGATATGGATGGAAGGGTATTGTATGCAGATGCATCAGTTCAGCGATCCCGATGCAGTTGAATGAGACGTTCATGTTGGTGGAACGACATATGGGACATGGTTGATTTCGTAGTTTGATGTTGGGTATACCAACAAGCAAAGGTGGAATATGTTAGGGCAATCTCTTGCCGTGATATGGTTTTGATGGTGTGGCAAAGGGTTTAAGTTAGTTTGATATGTTGATGTGATATGTGCGTTGAAGTCGTGCAGGACTTAGTAATTCGCACATGGAGCCGTGGCGAGTTTCACATCTCATGACTCGTGCCTTGAGTCGGTGAAGGATAGCTTTGCGGAAGCCGTGCGCTTGGAGCATCCGAGGGACCGCCGGACGAGAAGCTTGGAGTGAAGACGAAGGAAGTAGACTTCGAGGCAAGAGACGCGAAGGAGCATTGCAGAGCCGTGCGCCTGATGCTGCCGAGGGACGTGGCCGAGAACGAAGAGAACTTCGAAGGCGAGGGACTCCGAGAAATGAGAGTGAGCGATTGTAACCCGGGGAAGGGTAGCTCTTAGGTGAAACTTGGCCATTTGGCCAAGTGTCGGATGGGTTTTCCCGACACGCGGTCATTGCCGTATCATGGCGGTCACTCTAGTCGAGTGAGTTACGGTATCGATGGATTGGGATTGGCGTGATCGGCCCGCCATCGTGGCGCGATCGGCGCCAAGAACCATCGATCACGCGCGTGATCGGCGTCAATAAGGGTTACCCGCGGAACCGTTCGTGGCCGTAGGCGATCGACTACGAAGCCGATCGGCCCGATGAGGTCCATCGATCGATGCCAAGAGTTCCGCTTGGACTACAGCGGTCGGGATCCGGCGTGTTCGGAGGCCGTTGTAGGCGATCGTGCCAGGCGTGATCGGTGATGGCGGCAAACGGGAAGAAGTTAGCCCTCTCTATAAAAAGAGAGGGTGTAAGCCTTTGAGAGGCTAATGCTCAAGTTCCAAACAATCTTCCTAGTGCCCCACAAGCTCTAAACTCTTCTTACTTGTCTTTACTTCAATCCTATTGTAAGAAGAGTGATCTTGGTTGTAAAGGTTACCTCCACCTAGCTTTGTGCAAGGAGAGACCGATAGTGATTGGTTTTTGGCGGAGTGATTCACCGTGGGCGAATCGGAGTGGATTAGCGGCGTAGCCGTGAACCACGTTATATCTCGGTGTTTGTATTGCTTGTTCATTTTATTGCTTGTCTTAGTTTATTGCTTCCGCTTGCGCTAACGTTCTTGTAGACGAGCAATTTACGACGTCCAATGTACGAGGGCTATTCACCCCCCTCTAGCCGGCCATATCGATCACTTACAAGTGGTATCAGAGCCGAGATTGCTTGTCACCGGACTAACCGCCGCAACAAGCCCTACATCAAAAATGGCCGGCTCCAACATTCATCCTCCGAAGTTTGAAGGAGAATTCGCTTGGTGGAAGAAGCGAATGGAGGTATTTTTCGAAACGGATTTTGATATAATGATTACAATGGAATCCGGTTTCGTTTTGCCTAGGGATGAAGAGGAAGCCAATAGAGAAATCTAGGTGGACCAAGAGGCAAAGAGAGGAGCACCTTGCAAACTCCAAAGCCAAACATCATCTCTTCAATGTGCTCCCCCAACAAGAAATCAACCGAATAGGAGAATGCCTAAGCGCCAAGGAGATGTGGGAGAAGCTAATTGAGCTTCATGAAGGCACATCCGAGGCAAAGCTAGCAAGGAGAGATCTCCTCCGCTCCCAACTATCCAACATCAAATTAGAAAAGGGAGAAAAGGTAATTTCTTTGCATTCTAGATTCAAAGAAATTTTAAATGGACTAACAAGTGTAGGTGAGAAGCTATCAAACCGGGATATGGTAATGAAGGCCATAGATGCCTTTCCCCGGTCCTCAAAATGGAGCTCCATGGTGGACTCATTTTATATCTCCAAGAACCTAGAAGTGAGCACCTTGGAGGAATTCTTTTCAACCATGGAGCTTCACGAAACTAGGCTTGAGGGAATACAAGAGGAGCCTAGAATTCAACCCTCAAGAGGAGTAGCATTATTGGCAAGTAAGGGGAAGAAGAAGATGGAAATCCCCTCCTCCTCCGATGACGAAGCGTCTTCCTCCTCCTCCATGGATAGCACCGAAGAAGCCTATATGGTAAGGAGGGTAAGACGTGCATTTAAGAATTTTGGATTTGATAAATCTAATGATAGGATGAGAAGACCAAGGGGGAAGGTCATATGCTATAATTGCCAAGGAGAAGGGCACATAAGGGACAATTGTCCCCTCCTAAACAAAAGCAAGGAAGAAAGGAAAAAGAAAGAAGAAAAGAAGAAGAAGAAGGGGAGCAAGAAAAAGAAGGAAGAGGAGAAGAAGACAAAGGAGAAGGGAAAGGCTAAGGCTCTCAAGGCAAGGACTTGGGATGACCCATCCTCATCCTCCTCATCATCATCGGATGAGGAGAATGCCTTTGTCACCAATTTGGCCTTGATGGCCTTTGATGACTTGGATTGCTCTTCATCCGAAAATGAAGAATTAAGCTCAAATGGGGAGAGCTCAAATGAAGGGGGAGCTTCCACATCCTCCTCATCCGAAGAAGAGGACATGGAAACTATGGTAACTAATCTCTCACCTAGTAAAATAGTTTCTATGATTTCTAGTTTAACTAAGGATTTATTTAGGGCAAAGAAGAAAAATAAATGCATGCTTGAACAAATTAAGGACCTAGAACAAAAATTAGAAAAAGCATGCTTAAATGATAATATTTCTTCTAGCTTAGATGATGCATGCTCACATGATTATATGCCTTTGGATGTTAGTGATGCATGTATAAATGAAAATAGAGCATTAAGGGAAAAGGTAGATTACTTAACCAAAGCCCTAGAAAAATTCACTATAGGCTCCAACACCCTTAACATGATAATTGGGAGCCAAAGGGCAAGTTTTAACAAAAAGGGCCTAGGCTACAAGGAAAAGAAAAATGAAAAGGCCTATAAATGCCTAATAGCTAGGGGACAAGATAAAAAGAAAGCAATAGCTAGAAAATGGATCCCCAAGGAATATTTAGTGAACCCAATAGGAAAGAATCTATTTTGGGTTCCAAAATCCATCCTTAAGGGTTAGAATAACCCTAGGGTAGTCAACCATATGAACTTGACCTATATCATAATTTGGTTGACTTAGGATGACGGGACAACATTTTTTAGATAGTGTTGGGTGATGATAACGTACCCATAAATAGGTAATAATGCTTAAATCATGATGATTGATGTAATTCCTATGTATGTTTTAAATCATGATTTATGATTTTGAAATTTGGCACGTTATCATGAGAAATAGGGTTAAATCATGCTTTAGGTGATAATTTGTTTATTATCATCGTATAATACCTAATGCATGACTATTATTTGATGGATACATGAGTTTCATGATCATAATGTAGAATTCATTCATATATGTCATTATGATCATGTAGGATGTTAGGTTGATACTTAACCATGATAGAATTGCATGAATATATGGGTTAAGTATATACAAATACCCCCTAGGATACATCTCACACTCACTATAGGCTAACTTGATTGCAAACTTAGCATGGGTGAGATATTAGGATGATACAAATGTCCACTAATGCCTATGGCATTTAGATGGTCATTTAAAGTATCAACATAGCAATAATAGACCAATCATGGGGAAGGCTTATGTTTAATTCATAGACATATTGCCCAAAGATCATGGTTGGATATTTAATATGTTTTCAAAACAATTTCTTATCCTAAAATACATGTATTCATGTTTTGAAACAATTGGATGCAAAACTAGGTGCTAAAATGGATACTAGAATGATCAAAAACCTAGTGGTTTTTAGAACTTTTGGATTTTTGGCAAAAACAAGAAAATATAATGAGTTTTCATGAAAAACTATTTTTCCTTGATAGATATACTTAAAAGAAATACGTTCCCCAAATTTCATGATTTTTAGAATTTTCTGGAATTTATAATGCATTTACGAAATTAAATCGGAAAATCGTAAATATGGATTCATTTTATGCGATCATTTGCCATCGCGATAGCTGATCGGTGGCCTGTAAATCAGAATATTGAAGGCCGAATTCAGTTTATAAAACCTCCTACAAGTGATAGAAATATACTTGATGCCACCAACAAGTGGTAGAAATATACTTGATGTCATGAGCTTATAACTTAGTGTTAATCTTTTTGATGGTGTCAAAGGGGGAGAAATAAGTAGGTTTAAGTTAATCACATTAGGGGGAGAAATATATTGTAGGGGGAGAAATATATGATAAGGGGAGAAAATTTACATGGAGAGTTTCATGGATTAAGGGGGAGTTGCATGTTGCTATATCATGTTTTATCTTTACATGCTTTCTTACCTTAGAATTTATATCAAATGTTTTTACCTAACTTAAACGGATTGCCACACATCAAAAAGGGGGAGATTGTTAGGGCAATCTCTTGCAGTGATATGGTTTTGATGGTGTGGCAAAGGGTTTAAGTTAGTTTGATATGTTGATGTGATATGTGCGTTGAAGTCATGCAGGACTTAGTAATTCGCACATGGAGCCGTGGCGAGTTTCACATCTCATGACTCGTGCCTTGAGTCGGTGAAGGATAGCTTTGCGAGCCGTCGCTTGGAGCATCAGGGACCGCCGGACGAAGCTTGGAGTGAAGCCGGAGGAAGTAGACTTGAGGCAAGAGGCGAAGGAGCATTGCGAGCCGTGCGCTGATCTTTGCCGAGGGGCGTGGCGAGAGCGAAGAGAACGAAGGCGAGGACTCAGAAATGAGTGGCGATTGTAACCCGGGAAGGGTAGCTCTTAGGTGAAACTTGGCCATTTGGCCAAGTGTCGGATGGGTTTTCGACACGGTCATTGCCATGTCATGGCGGTCATTGCCTAATCAGTGAGTTCGGCCGGTATCACGATGGATTGTGGCGGTGATCGGCGCCATCGATGCGGCATGATCGCCAAGACCATCGATCGGCTCGAGCGGCGATCGGTAGTAGATAAGGGTTCGGCCACAGAACCGCTCGTAGCCGGCAGGGCAGGCGGCTACGGAGGCCGCGATCGTGATGAAGTCCATCGATCGCGGTCGGGATCGTGTTCGGAGGTAGCCCTCTCTATAAAAAGAGAGGGTGTAAGCCTTTGAGAGGCTAATGCTCAAGTTCCAAACAATCTTCCTAGTGCCCCACAAGCTCTAAACTCTTCTTACTTGTCTTTACTTCAATCCTATTGTAAGAAGAGTGATCTTGGTTGTAAAGGTTACCTCCACCTAGCTTTGTGCAAAGGAGAGACCGATAGTGATTGGTTTTGGCGGAGTGATTCACCGTGGACGAATCGGACCGTGGATTAGCGGCGTAGCCGTGAACCACGTTATATCTCGGTGTTTGTATTGCTTGTTCATTTTATTGCTTGTCTTAGTTTATTGCTTCCGCTTGCGCTAACGTTCTTGTAGACGAGCAATTTACGACGTCCAACGTACGAGGGCTATTCACCCCCCTCTAGCCGGCCATATCGATCACTTACAGAATATTGTGATCGGTAGGGTTACGTACCGTGATGAAGTGAGAGCTTAGTACGTTAGATTGTGTTGGGAGATTATCTAGAATTCGGAAAGGACTTGATCGGATTTGGATAGTCGATGATCGATTAGCTAGGTCTGCTCATTTTCTTTCGAGTCGTAAGATGGACTCCGTTGGATCACTTGATGGAATTATATTCATAGAGTATCCTTGGGTATCATTTCTGATAGTGATTCATGATTCACCTTACGATTCTGGCAAAGTTTCCCATCGGTTACGGGTATAGAGTTTCACTTTGGTACAGTTATTTGACCACTTAATAGGTTGGCTGAGAGCGTATAAGAGCTGGAATATAATATTCGAGCTCAGTACTCCACTTAGTCACTTGAGGTGTGACTTTGCTCCGGATACTTGAGATGGTTGTTGTGACATCTCGTACTTGTACATGAGTCAAAAATTTGGGGACCAAATTTTTATAAGTGGGGGAGAATGTAAAATACGAAAAAAAAAAATATTATTTGGATTAACCCCTTTAATTAATTGGGCTTAATTAGTGGGCTAATGAGGTTGATTAGCTAGTTGGATTGAGTCCAATGGGCTGGTTTCGGATTGGGCTGGAATTGGGCTTGAATTGGATTAGGTTAGACCTAGGTTGGTTGTGGTTGGACTTGAGTTAGCTCAAGTCGTTGACCGACTTTTAAAAAAGCCCGTCGAACTCGAACTTGGTCAATCCCCTCATCGCGATTTCTTCCCTCTTCTCTTCATCGCGCGATTTCTTCCTCCAGCCGCGATCCCTCTCCTTCTCCGTCGCGTTAACTTCCCCGATCGGTGGCTCTTCACACTCATCGCTACTGGAGATCTCTAGCGCCGGCCACGCGAGAGTTCATCCCTTCTAGCCGGTAGCCTATCTTCTCCTGATCGTACAGCTTTACCCTTCCCCTATTTTGTTGCCGCAACTCACCTCCTCCGACGATCTGCCACCGTCGACGCTCGTGCCAGCCGATCTCCGTCGTTCTGGACACGTCGGCTTGTCTTCGGTGCCTTCTTTTTCTCTTCCTCTTCTTTGGATCTTGGAAGCTTGATCTGCCACCGCCGATCCTGACCCAGCTCGCCATCGCCTTTTCTTGACCATTTCTAAGCTCGTCGCCATCTTTCCTCCTCGCCACGAGCTCGGCTTGTCGCTGCAAATGGCATCCACTGCGACCGCGAGCTTGATCGGGTGATATCATCGTCTCCTCGTCGCCAACTGGGATCTTCACCGATCTTTGTGTATCCGTGGCCATCCACCACGAACCATGGTTTCCCTCAAATTGGGTCACAAGGAACTGCCTCTGGTTGATTTTTGCCATCGTCGGATCTCCTTATGCAAGGTAAGTCGATTTGGATGTTGCTTGGATTGTAGTAGGGTTTGGATCAAGAGATTGCTGTGATTTCAACTGTGATGGGGTATGGATATGGAATTTCCTTGCAGGTGGTTGATTGAGCTGTGATCTGTGATTTATGGAGGCATGGCCGGTGGTGATCGAAGCTCAGTTTGCACACCGTACTGGTTGTGTTACGGGAGTTAGGAGATTTTGCTTCCAATTTGACTATTGATCTGGAGCTGATACCTTATTATTTGATCAGGAGGTTGTGGCTAAGCAGTACCAGGTGAGGTGAGTTCCAATCTGGATCTATAGTTAGTTAGCTTTTAATGGCAGGATTTGTGCATTTGATAGAGAAGTTGTATATTGGTTATTGTGATCAGTTTTGATATGGATTGGATGGTGTTGCTGAGGGTGTTCTATTGTGTAGAGGAGCTGTGGGTTTGAGAGCTCACTGTTGGATTGGCATTTGATGAAGTTGAGCAGGGAATCTGAATCAGGTAAGCTGTGATTTGGTTCTGTTTTGGTAGTGAACTAGATTGTGACAGCAAAATAGTTTATGATTGGATTTATGTTCGATTTGAGATGGGACACCATCATTGGACTTATGATAGACTTTGTCAATGTTTGCGTGTTGATTACAGGATGTTGATTTCAGGACTTTGATTAGTGATGATGCTCGTAGTAGGGATGGCTGATACGAGCTACATAGCAGGTGGGTAATATCTACCTGGTCCGGTAGTTTTGATCAAATTCTAGTGCATGAATTTGGATATATGTTTATACCTGTTTACCTTAAATCCACTCTTATTTAATCATATGCTTGTACTGCCTTGACCTTTGAGATATATACTCTGTTACTTAATTGATTATCTAGCACGGATAGGAACTATAAACCCTATTATGTGTTAGTCGATGGATATTCAGTAAGTACAGGTGGTTAAGATTATCTTTGTGACCTCAGATTGGGTTACTGTGTTACATCACTAGGGTTAGGTGATGGTTTGGATTATGGAGTCGATTGTTGTATCGTACACATGTTAGTTGTGCATCTATGGTGGATTTAGTTGTCTGTGCATAGATGAATGTGTGTGGTTATCAGTATGTGGCTATGGGCTAGAGGTCCTAGCATGATTGTATATTCATTATGGGTAGTATATCTGTGTATGGTTATATGGATGGTCAATAGTATCTCGCTACTGACTAGAGGTCTTAGCGTGGTTGATTGTTAGATGTGTATGACTCTTTGTGCGATAGAGAGAGTCTTGTGGATTGTAGTCCTTGCATAGTTGACTTTTGGTTGACCAGGACTCCCCGTGGGATAGGGAGTGTGGCGAGGATACATGTATGGATCTATACATCATTACACTGCATGCATGTTGTAGACTGAGTCTCCCTTGTGGTTGAGACGGGTCGTCAATCATCCTGCCTCCTCGGCCACTCGGGGTAGTGGTAGCAGGGTTTAGGGCAGAGCATTTTTGTGCATGTCGTTCTCGGCCACTATGGATGTTGGTAGCTGGAGATGCGCACTTGGCCACTGTGCGGAGTGGTAGTTAGCGCACTCACCCACTATAGACGGTGGTCGTGTGATGTGCAGTTGTCCTGGGTGCGGTGCTCGTCTACTCATGGGTAGGTACGGAGCGGCTAGCAGCAGGGACCCCCGTGTGAGTAGCATATAGCTCTATAGCGGGCTAGCTACTGTTTCATACTACCCAACTCGGTCACTCGAGAGTAGTGGCGGCTGGAGTCGGGATATTTGTCATGTCGTGCCACCTAGGCCACACTGGGATCATGGTAGCGAGTTGGGTGCGCAGGCATGACCATGCATATGCATTGCTGATATATATGTATGCATGTATTTGATATATGTTTTACATATTCCTGTGAGATATTGCACTTGATTGAGCTATGATTGTTGCACATGTTTGTACATCATGATACATGTCATTTGCATTTTATATACTGCTGTGTGTTGAGCATGATACATATGTTGGTTCAGATTGTTGTATGCATTTGATTAGCATCATGTCATTGTGTGGTACGGACCGGGTTGTTATTTCAGGTGATCATATACCGTTCATATGTCTGAGTTATTGGTCAGGTTTGGGATTGACCTGGTACGTTATATGGTTATGTTATTGTAAATCTATTCAGAATGATCTAGCATCTGGTGTTACAGACCATCAGGTACGTTGGTACATTACTTCATGTTCAGTTGATCAGTTTAGTATATACACTGAGTATGACTTTACTGTAGTTACTTGTTATTAGAGTTGGATAGGATTGTTTGTCTATTGGACTCATGTTGTATACCTGTAGATCTTCACATGTATACTTGTAGATCTCTTTACCCTATATATTCATGCACTTTCTATATATTACCCCTGAGTTTATACTCACCACCCCGGGACCCTGGGCTTCCTGTCCCCCAGGTAACAGGTAGAAGATTTCTTGGACGTTCGGAGCTCCGCCAGCTGATCCCATCTCACACTGGACGAATGGATATGTTTTTTTCCGAATTATTGTATTACTATGGATTGTTAGTTTGGGTTTTTACCCTGTATTGTTTCCGTATTTGTGATATACGGATGTGATGTACGTATTTGGTCTTTGATTCGATTTCTGTTATGATTTTTGTCGTGTCAAGTCACTCCGGAGTGCACAGTTAGTCCTTGTATCTTGTTTTATCTGTCTGTATTATTTCCGCTGTATTTGATATATTGTTATCATTATGTTATATTGTTGTTGTGGGCCTACGTGCCTTGTATTAACCCGATATGTTGCCACGTACAGGGGAGATGCCGTCCGTTTGCTTTTCGGCACGGTATACTCTCGGGGCGTGACATTTGTAGTCATGAAAATGGAAGAAGATTCGAAGATACCCGTCATCATAGGACGACCATTTTTAGTAACTGCGGGAATGGTCATTAACGTTAAGAATCACAAGCTGACTTTAAAAGTAGGAGACAATAAGATGGAATTTGAGTCTGCTAGCGCATCACGTCAGGAACCCGTGTCAGGAAAGTACATCATTCCAGCCAGAGCTAGAGAGGATAGAATAGATAAAGTATCTGAGACAGATGAATGGAGATTTGCAGAACCTCCGAAGCCAATTTGAAATAATAGAGTGTGGTCGAGCTAAAAGACCTAAAACAAAGTGCTTCTTGGGAGGCAACCCAAGTTTAATTTTACATGTTTTTAATCTTTCTACATTCATGTGTATAATTTAGACTTTGATTTATTGTTGCTTATGTTCTTTGCAAATAGATTAGGATTAGGGAAAAATCTGCTAGGAAGAAGCAAAGATCATTTTGACCCCACCTAGTCCACGTCGACATGAGCCTGCACTGCCACCTTTTTCTACTTTTGAGCAGGATGCAGGTACATCTGCCTATGATTTTTCAGAGTTCCGATCGCGCCTCGACGACATATATATTGAGCAACAGATGCAGAGGCAGCGATGGGAGGAGCATAGCGCCTACACGCAGACAGAGTTTCAGGGCTTCTAGGAGCACTTCCAGCGGACCGAGGAGTTCTACGACGAGGCCCGTATCTACTTCCAAGAGGAGGTTGCTCATCGCCAGGAGAAGGCCACCAACCGTCAGGAGATGCTGCAGCACATGCGTGCCCAGCAAGCACAGTGGGCTAGGGAGAAGGAGCACCGAGCAGCCGCTGCATCCACCAGCTCTCAGATCGACCACATGTGCATGTGGCATCAGCGGCTCAACACCAGATTCTCCCAGAATTCCGAGATGCCGAGGCTACCGGACTTTCCACCTCGTCTACCATACTAGAGGTATGCTTCACTTAAGTCTGGGGGGGACCCTAAGTTTTGATTTATTTTATTTCTAGCAATAGTTTCTTTCCTGATATTTGCATTATGGTTAGTATTCATTTATTCATGCATAAGTTATTTAGTTGCTTTCAGCACTTAATTTTTGTTATCTATAAAGTTGCCTCAATAGTATTTCTAAAGTTTGTTCATGAGTTGTTTCCATGGGTAGCTTAACTTCATTTACCTCGTGGTATTTTATTTTATTTGCTCTAAATGAATGTTCTAGACTTACACTGGTTAGCTTTTATTTTTACACCTACACATGATGAACATTCTGAAAGGGAAAATCTAGTATGCACCTAGTTATGATTCATATAAGTAGTCTAGTACTTTGGAATCCCATTCGAAAAATCTAACCTTTGTTCATGATGAACATTCTGAAAGGGAAAATCTAGTATTTTAGTTACTGGAGATGCTCGGATTGTGGAAGCCCATTCGAAAAATCAAAATCCCAAGAGAGAGAGAAGAGTAAGAAAAAAAATGAAAAGAAAAATTATGAGGGATAAAAAAATAGTCGTCGTGGGTGAAAATGGTTAGGTGCCCCTCTGAGACTGTGTTAGGTTACTTGGGAAACACCTATCAATTTCTCTCAATACCGAGCACGCCTTTGAGACTTTGTGCTAGATTTAGGGAACGACCCTCGCTTTGGGCAGATAAGTGCCTAAGAGTCGGAGACCTTATGAAAGCTATAGGATGATAACTTAACTTACCATGGAACGAGTATCCCCTAAGAAGATTCGCTTGGCACATACATGAGGAGCTAACTTAGTGAATTTTTAGAACACATGTATTTTGCTTTGATTGAAAATACCACTTGATAAATCTAGTTAACATGCTAAGTATGGAATGATACCTTTTTAAAATTTCATGGCACTGAGGTTTGCTTGAGGACAAGCAAAGATCTAAGTCTAGGGGAATTGATGTGAGCAAAACATATACGATTTTAGGAGTAGTTTTCGCTCACATCTCATTTCATTTTATGTTTGTTTCATGCATATTTTACTTTGTTTTGCATGCATTTCCTATTTTCTGGTTCAGAGATCTGCTCTTTATACTTTTGTGTGCAGGATAGCATTTCATGGGGAAAACGACGCACTTTCGGAACGAAAAAGAGCATTTAGCAGCTGGATACAATAGGACACACGACCAGGGCAAGTGACTACACACGACTGTGTTCGAAGCTCAAGATTGGCCACCACAAGGCCGCACACAGCCTGGCTGTGTGGAAACACACGGGCGTGTGGCGGCCCAACATTTTAGCGCGATTAGGCATTTTTTCAGATTTCGTGAAGAGCCAACCTAATGTCTATATAAAGAAAGTCACGCCCAAACCCTAGAGGGAGGCACGACGGTTGGGACAACACTCTGAAGCCCTAAAAAGCTTCGGAAACTCGCAACGGGGAGGAAGGAAGCCGCTCGAGATCCAAGTTTTGCACCTCAACGCCAGAGAGAAGAGCCTCATTGCATTGTAATTTATATTCTTTCCATACTTTATCTTGTATATATGAATTCAATAATGTCTTATGATTCTTTTCTCACATTCATGGAGTAGATTCTCTGATTCTAAGACTAGGGAGTAGTTTGTGTTGAGTTAGAACATATTGGTTCAAATATATTTTCGTTCTTGAATCTATATTTACAATTGGTGTTTGGTTTAGATCTATAGCTATTATTTTAGTTTTCTAGTCACTGTGCTTAGCCGATACGAGGGGTGACAACCCTCGTATCAAAGATTTAGGAGAATTTAAAGAGGGACCTAGGGGTTGTCCTCATCGTCGGTAATTGTGGGTAGAAGGATATGATAGAGTAGGAAACGAACCCCATTTTCGACTCATCACAGGGATCGATTCGACATCCTCGTACCAACTATCTCGTCCTAAAGCTAGGGTATGACCTGGTATGGCAGAGGTAGGTTCCAATAGATGCAAAGGCTCATTGGGGGAGTGTATGATGTCCTTTCCACAAAACAGTATCTAAAAACCTAGACAAAACCCAATTAACAATGTGTTCTGTGACACACAAACGAAATCGAAATTCTAGAATCCATCCAAAGACTCGTAGCGTCCCTTCTCTTCCTCCGTGTGACATCGTACTAGAGTTAGGACCGCCGACAAGCCTCTGAACCACAACCATTAGAATCGATTTCCAAACAATAACGTCCACCGAATAGATCGGTACTCGAATCTTAGTCCCTTTGGGATCGATAAATCTTTATTACTTAACGACATCCGTGCACTTGCGAGCATTGAGCGCAAGCATGCGCTTCGAGTCTTTGACAGTCTCCGTCGCGATATTTGATGTCGCATTCGCATGCATCAGTCCCCCTACAGAGGACTCGCCCTCACCTCTTCACTCGAGGCTTACCTGCCCGACTTACCCTTCTTGACATCCGATCTGACCCACCAGGGCTTCCACTAGTTGTCCGGTCTACCTGACCCAGTTGAACTTTTTGTCGATTGTCTGATCTCCTGACCCAACCAGTCTTCATGCCAAATGTTCGGTCCACTCGACCCATTTGGACTTCTTGCTTAGTGTCCGGTCCTCCTGATCTGTCAAGATATTTGTCTAGTATCCGGTTAACACGACCTACTAAGACTTCCTGTTAAGCCTGCACACTTAACACTGATATTAGAACATAAGTAAGTCCTAACTTTAACTATGGTTCATATATCAAAACCAAGGAGTGATGCTCTCTGCATCAACACTTTCTTTTTACTTGGTTCACAACCGAAAGGTTGCTACTCCAAGGTCTCGTGATCCTAGACCGTGTACGAAGGGGCAATTCACTAAAAATCTCCTCCTCGTTGGAGGTAAGAGACGACAGTTACAAGTAAAACAAATGCTCGATGATGAGGCAACAAGCCTACCTCTTCTCATTACGATAAAAGCCTAAAGTACAAGTAAAGTAAGACAATTAAAGTAAAGTACAATAACTAAAATAAGACTACCGATGAATAAACTTGGAATCGGTGTGTCATCGGTGTTACGGCAGCGTAGCATTGTCGTTGAAGTTGAGGCATTGTGGAAGCACTTTGAGAGCAAGGATTGATGATCCAAAAGGGTGAAAACCCCTTTCTTTTATAGCCCTTCAAACCCTAGCTCGTTGGGATCCAGATCTGGATCAAAAAGTCTCATCCTCCTAATTTTGGTGGAGCTTATCTTGATTTTCTACGAGCTGACCAGTTTGAATAGCAGTCGACTGATGGTAGGATCAGTTGACTGCCAATAGCCTTTAGTCGACTGTCAGCTTGGTTACTCAACTGCAATAAAGAGTTAGCACAGAAAACATGAAATGATAGTAAATACGACGGTTCCTTACCGTCCAATCTCGACCTAGACCTTCCTCCGGAAGTCTTAGTAGGATCAGCGCCTACGATTGTACCTGTACGGAGGACGCAACCTTACAATCGCTCCACACTCGTACTTACCTCTGGTTCTTTCCGACCTGTCGCTTAGCTTCCGGTCTCCACCCAGGTTCTTCGACTCCAACGAAGTTCTCCTGGTGTCGCCCGACCACCACAGTTTCTCGTCCCGAGATTCTCCGGATGTCGCGGACCTTCAGCTTAGCTTAAACACTTCCTACATATTTAACACAACTCATAAGATAACAATAACGACTTAACTTTGAACTTTTACTATAATCAAAATCTAGGTTTGATTATTTGGTGCCCCTGCACCAACAGTGGAAGGCCACGCAAATCAAGGGAATAATGTTATTATGTTGGGAATCTCCGATGGGGCCTATGAAGTATTTTCAATCTGTTATTTAAAGAAAATGACGTATACACAGTCTCACATTAACAAAATTAATATTTATTTTGAGCACCTGCTATCTTCCTGGACTACTTCCCCCCGACTCAACATTCGATTTACGTCCTGAACTGCCCAATGTTTTATCTATCTCCCGAGTCGCCATCTCCTGACTCGGCTTGATTTTCCAAGTTACTGTCCGCTTGATTCGGCTCATCTTCTCGAATTGCTATCTTTTTGACTCGGTTCACCTTCCCGAATTGCTATCCTCTTGACTCGGCTCAGATTCCCAAACTATTGCATTCTTACATCGGTTCATCTTCCTGAACCACTACCTTCTTGATTCTGCTCATCTTTCCGAACGGTTATTTTCTTGATTCGACTTATCTTTCAAAACTGTTGTCTTCCTGACTCGGTTCACTTTTTCGAATCATCATCTCTTTAACTCGGTCCATCTTCTCGAATTGTTATCTTCCTAATTTGACTTAACTCTTCTCCGCACTTAATTATATTATAACAGTATCTTAGTAATCATGGACTAACTGAAGATATGAACAAAATATTAATGAGCTGCGATCCATATCGTCATCTAGCAAATAATGAATCAATTAGCTACAAATGATTCGAAGGGGAAAAAAAAAAAGCCGTTTCACGGGAACAAGAATGACACCAATTTAAAAAAAAAAGACGGAAGCAAAGCAGACCAAGTGTTTGAAGCGGAAAAGTAATGATGTTCATTCACATATATAGCAGCAAGAGGTCCTTCACCCGTCACATGCCAAATTTTACAAAGCCAAAATATGAGATTACATCTCATTTCTCTCACCCCCACAAAATTTCAATGCTGCTATATATGCAAAACAAATAACCCAAACCAAAACACAGATTAGGAAGGGACTACTACTGACACTCTTTATTCACAGGGAGCCATGGATCATCTGTTTCTTCTCAGCTCCGCTTTTGGTCTTTAATACTATAAGAGCAGACCAAGTTTGACCTCTACATTATATATAATATTATCTTATCTTACTCTAGAAAACCAGTCTTTGTGAGCACGGCATTCCTCACCTTGCTGAGATCCCTCCCCTTGAGTGTCCTCCCAGCACCTTCACAGACAGAGGAGGATGAGATCTGAGTCTTTGCCATCTTCTTGGCAAGCCATTCATGGGGAGGAGCTCGATCATCCTCATTGTCGCCCTCTTCTTCGTCATCATTGACATTGTTGTTTCTTCTGCCACCGGTTTCTTCGGCATGAGTTCCTCGGCCATGCTTGTAGATCTTTGACCAGTCGGGGATGCTAACTGGAGCAGTGCTTTGACTGACTGTTCTACCACATGGAATCATCCTTGCACCACTTGAAAGACTCCTAGTGGAAGTAGTTGCACAAGTATGGCACTTTAAACCCTTACCTGATGTAAGCTGCTTTGGACTCGGTTGATCTCTACTATCCACCGCAGTTGCCCAAACCTCCTCTTCCTCAAAGTCCTCATCATTGCTTGCCATGTTTGAAGCTATTAACCAAGGCCGAGTATTTGCTTCAGGACAGGTTGTGTGTATTCAAGAAGGGAGACATGAGTACTATATAGGGAGCTGTTAGCTGTATTAACCAAATGAGTCCCTTTATTGCGCCCCCACCACCACCTATAAATTAAAGCAAAGTACTGTGAAGGAATTGAGAGATATGGGGGTGTGTCGAATATCCAAAGGATAATTAGGGCTTGATCGAGGCATGGTAGCCACGGTGAAGCGACAAATGCAAGAGCAAGCATCTGATGTAGATGTGATTTGAGGGCAGAATGACTGTTCGGAACAGGTAGCTAGGTAGCTGCTATATATATATATCCATAAAATGTCGCCAAACTTGTTTTGCTTCAAATGGTAACAGTTTTAACGTGCCGGTTGGCTGGGAATTTTAAGATGCTCTCACATGTGTGGGAGGAGCAAGAGGTGGTGAAGAGGGATTGGACAATCTGCCTTGTCATGGGGACTGATGGTGGTCTTGTTCTGATTAGTGCAGGTCAGATTGAAGCGTTCGGGTATGAGATGCGTCAGCTCCTTAGAACCCCAGGAAGTGGAGTGTAGAGCTCTATAAAGTAAACTGGTTCTCCTGCTGCTTCTTAACCATGGTCTCAGGTGATGGATGCATCAAAATGCGCGAGGAAGCTCTCAGGTCTTCCGATGTCCTTTCAAATTTTCCGGTGGTCTTGTTAATATTCCATCTGTTTTGGCGTGTACAAGAGGCCGGAATTACCGCAAAAACAGCAACTCATTATCCTCGTCGTCTTACTTCTTAAATAATCAAAGGGAACAGTTTCAGATTCTACGTGTTATCCTTCAGGCACTGCAGGAATAATCATTTATACACTTGGTGTCCTCGCAGCATTGACCTGTACTATGAGTCCTAGAGTAATTCCCTCTCACAACTACATTCAACAATAGTATATCTCAGTGCTCTATAGTAAGTATGAGACTTGAGCTTATGGCCGCAATTCAAAATTGAGCAATCTAAAGGGGTGCGATTCACAGCTAGGTTAAGAAAGTTCGACGACAAATTGTCGCCTAGCCATGAGCTCGCACCAGTTGCTCAGCATCTGAGCTCATTGCGAGCTGATTACGAGCTTTCGGCGGCAATTCACAGCAATGTCAAAGTTCTCGGTAGCCATGGCAGGGACTCCCTTCCAAACTACAAGAGCAACTCATAATCATGAGTTGCCCATGCGAATCATGAAGTTTGCGGATGATTTTTGTGAGAGATGTAGATGAAGGATGAAAACCTTTTTCCGTGCAATTGCAATGGATGAGAATGTGAAAATAGATTTAAAAAAAGAAATTGGTCTGCAGATGGATTTAGAATCCATTTGCAAGTTAGTTTTTTACATCATGTAAAAAAGATAACATGTCTGGATTTTTATATGTTGATGCAATCAATTTAAGTCATAATTGGTCAGACTCGAGTAGAATTCAAGTAAGATTTTGATATTTAACAATGAATTTTATATAGATTTGACTATTATTTGACAATATAGTTTGACCATATGATAAATGGATGTTTGAGATATCAAAGTTTGACCATAAGTTAGGAGACGATTGTTGTAACAATCGGTCTCAAGTCAAGGGTGATCTAGCTCGACTGAGACTCGAGTAGAAGTCCAAGTATGAGTACTTGACAAAGAAAATTCAAGAGTGTAGTCTTGGACTTGTAAGTTTAAGTGTGTAGTCTTGGCCACGTAAGTTCAAGCATTAAGGATTGACAATGGAGAAGTCCCAGAGGTGCGACCTCTTGGCAAATGAGATCCGGTTAGCATGACATAGCCAATAGAAACACATAAAAATTAATGCGAAGCGTAAAGGAGTCGTGGAGGATTTAATTGACCCTGAGAGCATGAGATAGAAATGTTGGCGATCAATTGACATCGTTAGAGGGGGTGAATAGCGATTTCTCGTCATTTGATTGATTTGATCGCGTTCGTGTTGTGCTTCTCTATAAAAGCGTTATATGGAGCGGAATATACAATACAAAATATAAATAGAAACATATAAGCACAACAAGACAATATAACGTGGTTCGGAACCTAGGGTTACCTACTCTACGAGTCGAGCTCAAGTGAGCTCTAGTGATGACACCACCACTAATAAACCTCTCATTCTCGAAAAACACTTCGGAAGTGGAGAAAACCTCTTACAATAATTCTTACAATAATAAAAACAAGATACAAGCAATTACACTAAGCAAATAAATACAAGTAAAGAAAATAATTTACAAATATGAGCTTTTGAATGCTTGATATTTAATTGCTTTGGAATGCCCTTAAAGGTTTGGAATGCAACAGTAATTTCCCTTTAAATCGCCCTAAGAATTATTGCCAAAATCCTCCTTCTCGAGCTCCTTATAAAGCTGCAACTCGGGCTTATTTTCACCTTCCAGACGACTGCTCTTATCCAGTAGCCGATTGACCTTCATGTCGTCGTCTCACAATGACTCTATTCACACTAGAAAAACTCCAACGGATACATCATCAGTCGACTGACCTTACTAGCATTCGACTGATGCCTAGCAATCGACTGACCAATCGACTACCAAAGCTTTGTACTCGTGTCCACTTAAATTAGTCAACTGCCCAAGGTCAGTTGTTTGCCCAAGTTGGTAGTCCACTACCAAAGCTTCATCCGAGCAGTTTGAAGCTTAAATGACTACTTTATCAGTCAACTGGTCATAATCTCAATCGACTGATGCAAGTTGACTATGCTGCCAAGTGTCAAACACTTGGCCAGTCGACTAGTCCATAATCCTAGTCGACTGATAAACCTTAAACATGTGGTTTGACCCAAGTATGATCCCCTCATACTTGATAGATCATCCTTAGTCTAGACCTAAGCCTTCTAGCCACCTTCATTAGCCTCACGCCTATTGGATCCCTCCAAATCATCCATGACTTGTTCATCCATATGCTAGCCTTCAGATGCTTCCATTGACTATTGTCATATTAATCAGGTCTACTTTGCAAAGGTACATTTGGACTTACACCGCCATGACAAATATGTTAGTAATATATGAGAGATGTCCTAAGGCAATCGCCTTATGTATGAACCATTTATATGATAAATGAAGATTCACTATTTGAGTATACATGTTTTATGTATTTGATTGGATCTTAAACTCATTTACTGAATGTCCACGATCGATTCACAAAGATGAGAGAATTTGTGATTGGATCACAACTAGTGAGTATCTCTACATGTGTAATTGTGATGTATCGGAATTATCCTAGTCGATGAATTGATGGATTTGGACACCATCAATTCTCGAGACTAGCACGAGGTATACTCCTTGGTGTATCCAAGCGGTGATTCTCACCGGTGGAGACATTGTGATGTCCGGAGTTAATCGTGGATGCTAGTTATGGTAACTAGTTCATTGGAGTGACCAGCCGTAAGACTTCATATGGTTCTCTGCATATATAGATATGTCAATGAAGTTCTTACTGTGCCTTAAGTGCGATGTTCCTTTGACTTGCAGTATTCAAGTCATCTTGATCATGGAGACTTATGCTTTGACATCTTAAGCAAACATCTCTAAGGAGATGTGGACCCGGGATGATTGGGTATAAGTCGAAGTGATCGAAGGTGTTTGAATAGCCTATAAAGGATTCACCACTCCTTGCGAGGAGATGTATACCCATGGCATCTCGTCGGATTGTTACTAAAGTCTTTGGCCAAAGCATTACATGTTTAGAGTAAGGTACTCTTCGATACATGTGGAGTAACTAGAATCAGTAGGACGAGGAAATGATACTTGGGCTAGGTGTGACGTAGTCAGCCTAGTGGGGACTGACACAATAGACCATGTCCTGAACCAAGTGGGTATAAGATGAGTGAAGGGAATGGGGCACGATTCATTCGAGCTACTGAAGGGTTTCAGAAATAGTTCTAGATCAACCGTTGATCTTTTCGGTTAATTGGGGATCATGATGTACTACTAGGTGCCACTCATGATCGTTCTATAATTAATGGTTAATTATAGACGGCCAACATAAATCGAGAACCTATTTGGTCACACGCACAACGAGTGTAATCCAAAGGATTTAAAACGAGCTTGAGAATGGGATTCTCAGACCGAGAGAAACTATGTTTGGTTGGACCAAACATAAAGCGAGCATGGAATTGTTTCAGTCGCAATGGAAGCGTGGATGGGCAGTGTCTTATGAAGACATAATGGATGGACCAAAATGGTTTGGTTCTAATCCAATGGATGAGAATAAACCAAATGGTTTGGTTTATATTAAACGAATGAACCAAAGGTTGGTTCGGTTCGTTTTAACTTAAAATAAACCATCATGGTTTGGTTTATTTTAACTTATCTTAATGGAGCGGGTTAACGGGCTTTATGGATATGATCCATTAACCATTAAGAGAATTAGTTCTCTATAAAAGTGGGCTTAAGGGATTGTTAAACACTAATCATCCAAAACCCTAAAGCAAGTTGCCGCCCACCTCCTTGGTGAATTCGGCGCCAACAACCTTGTGCCGCCGCCCAACCATTTGTGCCGCCGTCCAACTTGTTGCCGGCGTCCAAGCTCCAGCCGGTGAACCTCCGGCGACCCTCCGGTGATCCCCTAAAAGGTTCGGCATCAAGGTGAGCTTTTGTCTCCTTGTTTTGGCCGGCGCCTATCTCCTCCACCAAGCTGTCCAGTTTTCTGGACAGCTTCTTCTCCTCTCGTCGGAGCGTCGTTTGGACGACGGTTAGTGCTCCGACAGCGGCTAACATACCGGGGATTTGATCTCCGGTAATCCTCTGAGGTGGAGGACGAAGGATTCGTCAATCGGTTGACGAATACCTCTCCGGAGAAGCAAGTCTTGAGGACTTGTTTTTAGGTCCGAATTTGGATTCGGATCGTGATCATCTCTCGATCACGTCGTCTTCAACACGAGGCTAGTAACCCGTACGAAGACGAAGCTCGTGGCTTGGCGAAGTCATCCCGAGGAGCTCGGCGTGGATACGGATAGAGACGATTCTTACGAGGATCGTTCCGGTGGATGTCGTTCTCGCTACACGTCATACGGAAGGTATAACGTAGTTTAATTTCCTTTTATTGCAATTTTAATTTACGGTTATGTCTACACTTGTTGTAATAGCATACGTGTGTTGTGTGTGTTGTAATAAATAGGAGTATTTATTATTTTTATTGCTTCCGCTGTGCTCATGTTTACGAAACATGATCGAACACACACACGCCGCGGTGCCGGAAACCCAACAGTGGTATCAGAGCCCAGGTTGTGTTTCGACATAATCGTAAAAAATGGTTTTGCAATAGTCATAATGTATTTCTGGAAATTTTCTAATTTTGGAAATTTAGAAGTATTTATGGAAATTTTTCAATTTTGGAAAGTCTAGAAGTATTTATGGAAATCTTCCACTTTTGGAAAGTTGGAAGTAATTATGGAAATTGATATTTTCCATAAATAAAATATTTGATTAGATTTTGGAAATTTGTTTCCTAATTTAATCAAGATTTGATTTGGGAAATCAAATCTTAAAATATTTTATTTCCATAAGTAGTTTTAATGATTTAGGAAATTGGTTTCCTAAATAGATTTTCCTTAATCAAATAATTCCATGAATAAAATATGTGATTAGATTTGGAAATTTGTTTCCTAATTTAATTATGATTTGATTTGGAGAATCAAATCTTAAACATATTTTATTTCCATAAATAGTTATGACAAATAAGGAAATTATATACATGACATAATTGTATGCCATGTAATTGCATTAGATGCATAACATTATGCCATGCGTGTCATGACATGTAGATGTATGCCATGTATGCCATGCCATGTAGATAATAGTTATTTGCATGCAAAGAGGATGAGACATAAAACCCTAACTCAATATTAAAGCCTACACCTTCCATTAATATGGTTAGAACCAGAGTTCTGTTTCTTGTTTGGGTTGTTGGACTCACTCCAAGCCCGGCTCGAACCTGAACATGTTCAAATCATTGGAATAGTTTAACTCTAATATGGTAAGAGTCAGAGGTCAATCGTTAGTTTGGGTTGTTGGACTCACTCCAAGCCTGGCTAATTGGTTGAATGCGCTCTAACCATATTAAAACTATTTTGCGATTAATGGGTCGGCTTTAACTTGGAGCATC
The DNA here is from genome assembly GCA_025175895.1 of Wurfbainia villosa. Taxonomy (NCBI): domain Eukaryota; kingdom Viridiplantae; phylum Streptophyta; class Magnoliopsida; order Zingiberales; family Zingiberaceae; genus Wurfbainia; species Wurfbainia villosa. The sequence goes on along the minus strand of CM045989.1, from coordinate 118,160,455 downwards.
GATTTGTTGGACTCACTCCAAGGTCGATGTGAAGAGAGGTGAAGTTGGGTGCTATGCATATGATGCATACTTGTTAATGTGTTAACAACCCAATGTATGTGTAAACATTCAATTAGTTGATAGCACATTGTGATAGTTACATATACATGATATGTAATCGGTATATGATACCCACCATCATAGCTAAGAATGGCTTGTTGGACTCTCCAAGGTTGTTCTTATCTATGATGGATATCACCATTCGAGATGGACCTACGATCTCCAAGTGATTTTAAGGGTTTTGAAATTAAAAATGAATGGGATTTATAAATGTATATTGATGCATTTTAAAATCATCTTTCTCATATATGCTCGTTTTGTATTTCTAGGTCAATAAATTGATCATGACGTCTTTGAATTTGCGCACTATTTTGGATTCGAACAAACTGACTGGGCCTAACTTCCTGGACTGGCTTAGAAACCTGAGAATTGTTCTCAAGGCGGAAAAGCTTGCATATGTCCTTGAAGAGCCTCTTCCTGACCGTCCTAAGGACGATGCAACTCCAGACCAAATGTTGGTCTATCAGAAGCATGTGGCAGATTCTGAGCTGGCGAGTTGCATCATGCTAGTGGCGATGGTACCCGAGCTGCAGAAGCAGCATGAGCATATGGATGCTAACACTATGGTCTTCCATCTTCATGAGTTGTTCGATGAGCAAGCGAGATCCGAAAGGTTCGAGGTCTCTAGGCTCCTCTTCACCACGAAGATGCAAGAAGGTTCTCAGAGTGCAGTTTGTGCTAAAGATGAACGGGTACATCGAGCGCTAGCTACCTCGGTTTTGTGATGGATCATGAGTTAAGTATTGACTTAATTCTGCATTGTTTGCCCAAGAGTTTCTCGCAATTTGTGATGAACTATCGGATGAACAAATTGGAATCCACCATTCCCGAGCTCCTCAATATGCTGAAGACTGTGGAGCCTTCAGAAGCATGAGGAGAAGGCGGTTCATAGTTGATTCCTCAAAGAAAGGTTCTAAGAGGAAGGCAAAAGAATGTAAGAAAGGAAAGAAAAAGGCAAAGAAGGCGGAACTAGCGAAAGGGCACTTGCCATCATCTGCGGCAAGGAAGGCTACTCGGGCGAAGAAACGCAAGACTTATCTTGAGTCCATGAAGAAGAAGAAGGCATCCGATGCCCCATCCTCTTCGTGTATCTTCGTTATTGATTGTCATTCTATTTCCTTAGACACTTGGGTATTGGATATCGGGTGTAGCTCACATATATGTAATGACATAAGGGGCTAAGGAATAGAAGAAGACTTGTCGAGGGGAGTCAAATTTGCGAGTTGGCAATGGAGCAAAGGTTGCTCGCCATCTAACTTATTTGTCAAGCTCCTAGTGGACTAGTCTTGGAACCGACAATTGCTATTATGTTCCTTCTCTAATAAAGAACATTGTTTCTATTTCCTCGCTTAAATAGAAATGGTTTCCATTTAACGCTTAGTAACAATTGTTGTTATATAACTTTGAATGGCGCTTTATGGAATCGAACTTCGAGTAATGGCATTTATACGCTGGACGATATCCAAAGGACATTTTCAATATCGGGTTGCGAGCAACACGCTGCTCAAAAGGATAATCACATAGACTCCTATATGTGGCATTGTCGTTTGGCCATATAAGCAAGAAACGCATGTCCGAATTACACCGATGTGGAATTCGAATCGCTTGAATTGGATTCATACGATACATGCGAATCATGCTTAAAAGGCAAGATGACTAAGTTACCTTTACCGAAAAGGTGAACGAGTGGGAGAGTTACTAGGTCTAGTACATACCGATGTATGTGGACCTATGTCAACTCAAGCATTAGGAGGCTATAGCTACTTCATTACCTTCACCGATGATCACTCACGGTTTGGGTATGTGTTCTTGATGAAACACAAGTCCAAGCCTTTGAAAGGTTCAAAGAGTTAAATGAAGTAGAGAAACAACATGACAAGAGTATTAAAATACTGATCGGATCGAGGTGGTGAATACTTAAGTCAAGAGTTTCTGATTATCTAAGAGACAATGGCATATTGTCTCAATGGACTCACCTATACACCACAAAGATAATGGTGTATCCGAGAGGCGAATCGACCTTGTTGGACATGGTCGTCAATGATGAATCATGCGACTCTTCCCAAGTCCTTTTGGGGTTATGCACTTCGCATAAATTGCTTACTTGTTAAATGTAATGCCTACCAAGGTAGTCTCAACTACTCCATATGAGATATGGAATGGTAAGAAACCTCATGTATCTTACTTGAAGATATGGGGTTGTCCCGCTTATGTGAAGCGGATCAGATCGCATAAACCGGATGCTAAGTCTGATAAATGTCTATTTATTGGATACCCTAAGGAAACAAGGGGTTACCAATTCTATCATCCTGTGGAACAAAAGGTGTTTGTTTCAAGGCATGCTGTGTTTCTAGAGAAAGAGTTTCTCTTGCAAGAAAATAGTGGGAGTGTCGTCGAGCTTGAGGAGGTTCGAGAGACTCAAATAGACATTAATGAGATACCTGGTGAAGCACAACAGCCGACAACTCATAGTGATGAGCAATCGGCTGGACCTATTGTAACACCACATCTTCGTAGATCTGGTAGAACACGCAATATTCCCGAGAGATATGGATTTCTCGTAAGTGAATCGAACGACGTGTTACTCATTGATGATGAGGAGCCTACCAGTTATGAAGAAGTGCTGACAAGTTCAGAAAGGGATAAGTGGCTTGGTGCCATGAAGTCGAAAATGGATTCCATGTACGAAAACCAAGTTTGGAACTTGGTTGACCCACCTGAAGGCATAAAGCCTATAGGGTGCAAGTGGGTTTTCAAGAAGAAAACCGACATGGATGGTAATGTGATTACCTATAAGGCTAGATTGGTGGCGAAAGGATATCGTCAAAAACAAGGTGTTGATTATGACGAAACCTATTCGCCTGTAGCTATGCTTAAATCCATTCGGATGCTCCTGGCCATAGTGGCTCATTATGATTATGAGATATGGCGATGGATGTGAAAACTTTTCCTTAATGGAAACTCGCCGAGGACGGTATATGATAACCGAGGGTTTCACATCTGTTGATAAAACCAAGGTATGCAAATTGCAACGGTCCATTTATGGATTGAAGCAAGCATCCAGGAGCTGGAATATCCGTTTTAATGAGACAATCAAAAAGTTTGATTTCTCACAAAATCCAGACGAACCTTGTGTGTACAAGAAGGTTAGTGGGAGTGCAGTCGTGTTCCTAGTATTGTATGTCGATGACATATTACTTATAGGAAACGATGTGTCAATCTTACAGTCAGTTAAGGTTTGGTTATCCAAGACATTCTCCATGAAAGACCTGGGAGAAGCAACCTACATCCTTGGGATTAAGATCTATAGAGATAGATCGAAACGGTTGCTTGGTCTTTCGCAGTCTACATATATAGACCGAAAAGCAAAGAGGTTTAGCATGTCGGAATCCAAGAAAGGTTTCTAACCCATCAGGCATGGGGTACACCTTTCGAAGTCTATGTGTCCGCGCACAGAAGACGAGAGGATTTGCATGAGTAAGATTCCTTATGCATCCGCAATAGGATCTATCATGTATGCTATGTTATGTACGAGGCCCGATGTATCGTATGCTCTGAGTGTCACGAGCAGATACCAGTCTGATCCAGGAATGGATCATTGGGTGGCTGTTAAGACGATCCTTAAGTACTTGAGAAGAACTAAGGATGTGTTCCTAATATATGGAGAAGGGTACATGGTGATACGTGGGCATACGGATGCCAACTCCAGATAGACAAGGATGATTCCATGTCTTAGTCTGGGTATGTATTCACCTAGAATGGAGGCGCAATAAGTTGGAAAGGTTCCAAACTTGACACTATAGCGGACTCTGCCACTAAGGCAGAATATGTTGCAGCTTTGGAAGCAGCAAAGGAAGCGGTTTGGATCAAGAAGTTCATCTATGAACTTGATGTGGTCTCATCAATGATCCAAACATGTGCTTCGCCGCTATCATCTTATCAGAGAGATCATCAGTAGGAACGAAATACAAATCGAGAAAATTCCCACTGAAAGGAACTTAGCGGATCCCTTGACTAAGGCATTACCTCAAAATAAGTTTGAGGGTCATGTTCGAGCTTATGGTATTGGATCTGTAGCGATTGGCATTAGGCCAAGTAGAGTCTGTTAGTAATATATGAGAGATGTCCTAAGGCAATCGCCTTATGTATGAACCATTTATATGATAAATGAAGATTCACTATTTGAGTATACATGTTTTATGTATTTGATTGGATCTTAAACTCATTTTCTTGAATGTCCACGATACGATTCACGGCATGAGAGAATTTGTGATTGGATCACAACTAGTGAGTATCTCTACATGTGTAATTGTGATGTATCGAATTATCCTAGTCGATGAATTGATGGATTTGGACACCATCAATTCACATAGCACGAGGTATACTCCTTGGTGTATCCAAGCGGTGATTCTCACCGGCCGAGACATAGTGATGTCCGGAGTTAATCGTGGATGCTAGTTATGGTAACTAGTTCATTGGAGTGACCAGCCGTAAGACTTCATATGGTTCTCTGCATATATAGATATGTCAATGAAGTTCTTACTGTGCCTTAAGTGCGATGTTCCTTTGACTTGCGGTATTCAAGTCATCTTGATCATGGAGACTTATGCTTTGACATCTTAAGCAAACATCTCTAAGGAGATGTGGACCCGGGATGATTGGGTATAAGTCGAAGTGATCGAAGGTGTTTGAATAGCCTATAAAGGATTCACCACTCCTTGCGAGGAGATGTATACCCATGGCCTCTCGTCGGATTGTTACTAAAGTCTTTGGCCAAAGCATTACATGTTTAGAGTAAGGTACTCTTCGATACATGTGGAGTAACTAGAATCCGTAGGACGAGGAAATGATACTTGGGCTAGGTGTGACGTAGTCAGCCTAGTGGGGGCTGACACAATAGACCATGTCCTGAACCAAGTGGGTATAAGATGAGTGAAGGGAATGGGGCACGATTCATTCGAGCTACTGAAGGGTTTCAGAAATAGTTCTGGATCAACCGTTGATCTTTTCGGTTAATTGGGGATCATGATGTACTACTAGGTGCCACTCATGATCGTTCTATAATTAATGGTTAATTATAGACGGCCAACATAAATCGAGAACCTATTTGGTCACACGCACAACGAGTGTAATCCAAAGGATTTAAAACGAGCTTGAGAATGGGATTCTCAGACCGAGAGAAACTATGTTTGGTTGGACCAAACATAAAGCGAGCATGGAATTGTTTCAGTCGCAATGGAAGCGTGGATGGGCAGTGTCTTATGAAGACATAATGGATGGACCAAAATGGTTTGGTTCTAATCCAATGGATGAGAATAAACCAAATGGTTTGGTTTATATTAAACGAATGAACCAAAGGTTGGTTCGGTTCGTTTTAACTTAAAATAAACCATCATGGTTTGGTTTATTTTAACTTATCTTAATGGAGCGGGTTAACGGGCTTTATGGATATGATCCATTAACCATTAAGAGAATTAGTTCTCTATAAAAGTGGGCTTAAGGGATTGTTAAACACTAATCATCCAAAACCCTAAAGCAAGTTGCCGCCCACCTCCTTGGTGAATTCGGCGCCAACAACCTTGTGCCGCCGCCCAACCATTTGTGCAGCCGTCCAACTTGTTGCCGGCGTCCAAGCTCCAGCCGGTGAACCTCCGGCGACCCTCCGGTGATCCCCTAAAAGGTTCGGCATCAAGGTGAGCTTTTGTCTCCTTGTTTTGGCCGGCGCCTATCTCCTCCACCAAGCTGTCCAGTTTTCTGGACAGCTTCTTCTCCTCTCGTCGGAGCGTCGTTTGGACGACGGTTAGTGCTCCGACAGCGGCTAACATATCGGGGATTTGATCTCCGGTAATCCTCTGAGGTGGAGGATGAAGGATTCGTCAATCGGTTGACGAATACCTCTCCGGAGAAGCAAGTCTTGAGGACTTGTTTTTAGGTCCGAATTTGGATTCGGATCGTGATCATCTCTCGATCACGTCGTCTTCAACACGAGGCTAGTAACCCGTACGAAGACGAAGCTCGTGGCTTGGCGAAGTCATCCCGAGGAGCTCGGCGTGGATACGGATAGAGACGATTCTTACGAGGATCGTTCCGGTTGATGCCGTTCCCGCTACACGTCATACGGAAGGTATAACGTAGTTTAATTTCCTTTTATTGCAATTTTAATTTACGGTTATGTCTACACTTGTTGTAATAGCATACGTGTGTTGTGTGTGTTGTAATAAATAGGAGTATTTATTATTTTTATTGCTTCCGCTGTGCTCATGTTTACGAAACATGATCGAACACACACACGCCGCGGTGCCGGAAACCCAACAAAATACTTAGACTTTATGCCATCAAACATTAGACTTATGCTGCCAAGACTACAGCTTGGACTTTACACTTCTAATATCACTCATTTGGACTTCCCAAATGCCAAGTATCCATAATTGGACTTTCATCACCAAAGTTCGCTTGGACTTTACACCGCCAAGACTATAACTTGGACTTATACTGCTAAGACTATACCTTTGGACTTCCCAGTGCCAAGTACCCATGACTTGGACTTTACCATTGCCAAAACTCATGCTTGGACTTTTTTGTTGGTGCGATCGGCCCAGGTCATGATTGACCAGACTCGAGTAGTATTTTGATGTTTGACAATGATTTGGAGAGATTGTTGGTGCAATCGACCCGAGTCATGATTGACCGGAATCGAGTTTGACTTAAGGGGTATTTTGATGTTTGATAATGGTTTGACCATTGTTTGACTATATGGTTGACATATGAAATGCAAATACAAGTAAAGGAAAACACTTTACAAAGAGCTTTTGATTGCTTGCTTTTGGTTGCTTGAAGAGTATCCTTGAAGGTTTGGATTGCAGCAGCAAATCCCCTCCAAATCGTCTTAAGAAACCTTGGCCAAAACCTTCCCGTGGTGCTCCTTTTAAACTTGCAACTCGGGCTGATTTTCGCCTAGCAGTCGACTGATCGAGACCATCAGTCGACTACTCCTGTAGTCGTTGTCTCACAACGGCATGAACCACGTTGGATAAGTTTCAACTGATAGACCATCAGTCGACTGATCATGCCCATCAGTCGACTGATAGATTCATCACTCATTCGCCAAACCCTAACATTGACTCGAAACATTCGTCTCGAAACCCGACAAGCGATCGATCGATCTCCGGATCGGTTGATCGCAAACCATCGATCATCGCCAATCACGGCGATGATCGCTACATTTCCTACAGTCGAACTCTAGTTGACTCCTATCAGTCGACTGATAATAATATCAGTCGAATGATAACCTCATCCATGAGATTTTAACCCCAAGTATGCTGCCTCCATACTTGCTAGACCACTCTTAGCCTAGACCTAAGCCTTCTAGCCACTTCCGTCAGGCTCGCGCCTATCAGATCCCTCCAAGTCATCCATGACTTGTTCGTCCATACGCTAGCCTTCAGGTGCTTCCATCGGCTATTATCATGCTAACGGTGTCTACATCGCCAAGGCACATTGGACTTACACTGCTAAGGCCATGCTTGGACTTTACGTCATCAACCATTGGACTTATGCTGCCAAGACTCCACCCTTGGACTTTACGCCACCAATATTCCCCTTGGACTTCTCAATTCCCAAGTACCCATGCCTTGAACTTTCACCGCCAAGACTACACCCTTGGACTTACGTGGCCAAGACTACACCTTTGGACTTTCCAAGCTAACTCCATGTTGGACTTTCCAATTGCCAAGACTCAAGCTTGGGCTTTCCCTTGCCAAGACCCATGCTTGGACTTTCCTTGCCAACCCATCTTGGATTTTCCATGCCAGGTACACAAGACTTGAACTTCTCCCATGACAATGGTCAAACCATCGTCAAACATTAAAATTATAACCTGGATTGATTGCACCAACAATCACCCCAACACATTGTCAAACATCAATGTCAAATATCAAAACACTACTTGAACTAAACTCGAGTCTGGTCAATCGTGACTTGGGTCGATTGCACCAACAATCTCTCCCTTTTTGATGTTTGACAAAAACCAAACACCTTTGAGTTAGACCTAAACCCTAACTAAAATCTTCTTACCAATTATCTCAAATTGGTAATTTTACTTTCTCCCCCTTTTTGACATACATCAAAAAGGTTCTCCTCAAGGAGGTCAATATCTCATATCCTAATGAGATCTTACAATCTCCCCCTTGGTCCAAAAACACCTAGGATGCCTTCACTCTTCCTAGTGATAAGTCCCATATCACTTAAGAGAGACTTCCTATAAACTCTCCCAAATTCTCCCCCTCACGAGGAAGAAACACATCCATTATCCCATGATGGATACCTCCCCCTAAAGGTTTGCTCCCCCTTGACCATTGCACCAACAATGTCCTTGGTGACTCTCTAAGCCTATAGGAATACTAAACCATCAAAAATTAAGGTCCAAAGTCCAACATTGTGTAGGGGATCGTTGGAACGCTAGAGGGGGGGTGAATAGCGTCGTGCTATGCGTCGATGGAATACGTTAGCATTCATCTCTAAAAAACTCGTTATGTGTAGCGGAATAATGATAGTAATAACGAAAAACAAGACAAACACGCAAACACAATTATTTAACGTGGTTCGAAACCTTAAGGTTCCTACTCCACGGTTGAGCTCAACGAGCTCTAGTGATGCACACGCAACCACTAATCAATAACCCCCATCTCGACACAAGTCGGAGGCGGAGAAACCCCTTACAATAGTTTATAACAATAAACTAAATACTACAAGCAAATACAATATGAAATACAACAAGAGATGCAAAGAAAACTTAACACAAAACTCTTTTGAATGCTTGCTTACTAGGTTGATCGAGTAGCACTTGGAGACCCTGAATTGCAGCAGCAACTTGCCCCAAATCGCCTCAAATAACCATGGCTTTTTCCTCCTTCACGAGCTCCATTTAAAGCTTCAACCTATGCTGGAAAACGTCGATCAGTCGACTGCTCGGGACCATCAGTCAACTGATGCCACTGTTGTCATGAGACAACGGCTAGATCCACGCTGGAAAAATTCAACAGATCCATCATCAGTTGACTGATTATGACCATCAGTCGACTGATCAAGCCATCACTCGACTACTGACCGCAGCAGTCGAGTGAGACTCCATTTTGTGCTCTAAAACCCGAGCACCAGTCGATTGATCACAAGATCAGTCGACTGATTGGTCCAGTAGTCGACTGGTGGGACACATCCCGTAGTCAAACCCTAGTTGACTCTCTCCAGTCGACTGCCATATGACACCAGTCGACTGGCACACCTCAAAAATGAGGTTTTAGCCCAAGTATGGTTCCCCCATACTTGCTAGACCACCCTTAGCCTAGACCTAAGCCTTCTAGCCACCTCCATTAGCCTCACGCGTCTCGGATCCCTCCAAGTCATCCATGACTTGTTCATTTATCGCGCTAGCCTTCAGGTGCTTCCATCGGCTATGTCATGCTAACGGTGTCTACACCGCCAAGACACATTGGACTTACGCCGCCAAGACTCCGCTTGGACTTTACGCCGCCAACCATTGGACTTATGCTGCCAAGACTCCCGCTTGGACTTTACGCCGCGAATATTCCCCTTGGACTTCTCAAATGCCAAGACTCAAGCTTGGACTTTCCTTTGCCAACCCATGTTGGACTTTCCATGTCAAGTACTCAAGACTTGGACTTTACCTTGCCAAGACCAATGCTTGGACTTTACATGCCAAGTACTTAAGACTTAGACTTTTCCTTGACATGGTCAACTCCAGTCAACCATCAAAGTCTCCCTCGAGTCAAACTCGAGTCTGGTTAAACCTAAACATCAACAGATATTAATGTTAAACATCAATGTCAACTCACATTTTATCAAACATTAAAACATCACTCGAGTCAAACTCGAGTCCTGGTCAATCGTGACCTGGGCTGATTGCATCAACACATTGAACTTTTACATACCTTAAAATTGATACACACCCTACAACTCTCCTAATCCATATCTAATGGATTTTCACCCTTTCTAATGTTTTCCAAAGCATATTCTAGGGTTAGGAGTAGTTAGAAAGCCCTAACATGGCTGAAACATGGGCTAAACATCCTTGTTTATCCTAAATCAGCTCTGGTAGTCGACTCTGAGGTGCATTTGGTTGGGGATTTTTGTTGATAACCTTGTTAGATTATCAACAAAAATCTTTTTTGGTTTAGGTTATGAATAATTACCTGGTTATGAACAAAAACCTTTTTAGGGGGAATCGAAAAACCTTGGAGAAGCAAGGTTTTTGTTGATTCCCGGGGTTAAGGAATTTTTTTCCCAATATTACCCCTAGCAATATATTAAATGTCAATTTGTCAAAACTCAATCGATTTGTCGCCCATTCTTTTCGTCGCCTGTAATTACCGTCATTCATATCGTCATCACATCCGCTATCCGCTTCGCCGTACCGTCGCCGTTTCATCGCCATCATCGCCGCCGCCATCGCCGCCTTGCCCCGTCGTTATCGCTCGCCGTCCGTCGTCGGTATCGCCGCCTTGCCGTCATTCTGCCGCCACCGCCGACCGTCGCCGTCGCCCGCCGTTACTTCCGCCCTCGCGCCGCGCCTATCGCCGCCGCCGCCACCGCCGCTTCGTCGTTGGTCGGTCATCGCCGTCACCTGTAGCCGACCGGTCGCCGTCGCCGCGTAGCCATTGTCATCCAACGATCCACCCGCGCCATATGATCGGTTTGCCATCGTTATCATGATCGATCGATCGTCGTCGATCGATCGATCGCCATTACCATCGCCGATCGATTAATATTTATGTCATCATCGTCAAATTGATTGAGCAAAAGGCAAATGATAATTTAGTAAAATGTTAAACTAAGTTATATATTAAAAACTCCAACCGAACAAGATTTTTATCAAAGGTTATACATTATTCCAAGGTTATATTTTATTCCCTGGTAATCACATAACCAAGATTATGTATGATTACTTGAACCAAACGTACCCTGATAGTAATCAGTCGACTTCCCTATACATCAGTTGACTGCCATCAAGCATCAGTCAATTGATAACTGAAATTTTTGAATTTCAATTATCAGAAATGAACTTTGAAAAAAAAAGTAATTCTACGTATTTTGAAAAATCATGAAAATTCATACGTACATTACTTATAAGCAACACAATGGGTGAAAAATATATGAAAAATAATTTACCCATAAAATTGTGAGTTTGATACAAAGTTCAAAAGTGAGAAAAACTTCAATGTTTTGGGCTCACTTTGTATCAACTCTAATAATGGTGACTTCTATCAAAAGATAGATTGCACCAAGGTTTTCAAAATGATTTTCAAATTGTTTTAAAATCTTATATTGGATCATGTTCTTTGGTCTCGATGTACATGACTTGTACATTAGCTTTCCCAATAATCCATCTATGATTTTAGATGAGTTTGAGTTCATCTAGATGTAAAAACTATGCACCTTGAACTTAACTCAATTCCTAACATCTCACATATGTCTAAAGTGTATGAAAATACATACAAGTCAATTTGAAGTGAGATGTGAGTTTTGTTCATCCTAAACTAGAGTCACATGCATTTTTCTAAGGCAATACTACTTGGTTCCCTTATACATGTGACTTCAAGTCATGTCAATTGTCCTTAAATCAATTTTCATAAATGCATGAATGATCATGACATAAAAGATAATATAAATAAATATGACCAATGATCATGATGTCATGACATAAAGATGAAGTTTAAGCATACATGACATTTAACATAAATATTGATCATGACATTTTATATGATAAAAATAGATATGATGTCATGACATGTTATATGACAAATCAATCATGACAAATAAAATATAAAGGTATATAATACCTAAATTTTAAAATCTGTTGCCATTTGTTATTATTAAATCCATTTTGACATATTATCATTTATCTCCCAAGTGTGCCAAAACCTAAAATGACACATCAAGACCTCTAAAACTAGTTTGTGCCAATTTGATTGATTTTTCATAATCTTCAAAATATATTGGCACATCCTAAAAACCTTTAGGATTATAATCATCCTTATTTCCAAAGTACCCCATTACCTTGGAAATGACCTAAAGTGTCACCTTTACCATGGTTAGGTTAACTACCTATCCATTCAAGGTTGACACACCTAAATTCATTTAACGTGAATCGATCACGCTCTTAGGAACCCAATACCTATTAGAGCTCCTTGGATTTATGAGGTATTCATTAGGGATAACTTCCCTAGATACCCTCCTAATGACCCTTCTAGGCTTGGTAGCCTTGGTCATTTGGGTCTTGCCTAGGTCAACTCTAGGGGTAACTCCCCTTGTAATCTTCTTAGTGGCTTCCCTAGGTTTCCTTGAAACCCTAGCCACTAGGCATCTACCTTGGTCAACATTAGGGATGACTTCCCTATTGACCTTGGTTTTCCTAGACCTAACTTGAGTTCCATAATCGAATGAAACATTATGATAGGTCTCCTTGGGCTTAGGTTTGTGACCCAAACCTTTCTTTCCCTTGGTTGGACCTTGCTTTCTAAACCCTAGGTTTTGACTCCTTGACCTATATTTTTGATCATTTGACCCTAGAATTTGATTTTGCATTTTTGCGAGGGTCTTTTCTAGTTTCTCAAGCCTTGACCTCAAGGCTTGATTTTTTAATTCTAATCTTCCCAATTTTAAATTTTCATATGTCCTTTGGGAATTATTTTTCCTATGCATATACCTAGTCCATTTAGGGTTAAAACCTAGGTGCTCTTCTACCTTTCTAATTGTCTCCCTAGGTAGAATTGTTTTAGGGACATTAGTCCCAAATTTCTCCTTATTACGAAAATGGTCATGCTTAGCTCCTAAACAATAAAACCTATTATTCCTAGCATGCTTTTGTTCATGAGTAATAGCAAGATTACTAAAATTATTTCTAGCATGCTTTTGCCTATAACTTAAAGAATGAGCATTATTAAATTTTACCTTAGGGTTAGCTTTTAAGGCTCCCCCCACTTGTGATGCTCCTTCTTGGACCTTCTTCTTCGCCCTAAAGCATTGACTCCTAAAATTCCCCAGTTGTTGGCACTTGAAGCAAATGATGTGCTCCTTGCTTTTATGTGTTGGGGGATTGACATCCTTGGTCTTTTCTTGAGGTTTTGGTATCGGTTGACTTTTCTTGACCTTCTTAGGGCACTTACTCTTATAATGCCCAGCTTCCCTACACTCAAAGCATATAATATGAATTTTATTTTTAATTTGAATGCTTGAGTTACCTAGGGTGGTGGTGAGGGCCTCTTGAGCTTGTTCATCACTTCTCCCGGAAGTAGATGACTCTCCTTGCTCTTGCCCTTGCTTCGGAGTAGATGGTCTCTCCTCCCCCTCAAACCTTGAAGTGGAGGCTTCTTCCATCTCTTCTTCCTCTTTCGATCCGGATGTTGATTCCCTATCAACATCCGAATCCTCAAGCTCTTGGGATGAAGATGTGCTTGCTTCTTCTTGAGCTTGAGAGGATGAGCACTCCTCCTCTTCTTCTTCTTCTTCTTCTTGGACCGGTGATGGACTTTCGTGATACTTTGCCAATTCGCTCTAAAGTTCCTTGGCATCCTTGTATTCACCTAAGCTACACAAGATATCATTAGGAATCAAATCCACCAAGAATTTAATTACCTTTGTATTTTTCTCAAACTCTTGGATTTGTTCCCCGGTCCATTTCTTCATTTTGAGGAAACCTCCCTTTGACCCTCTTGGATATTGGAATCCTTCCATTAAGATGGACCATTCTTCAAAGTCCCTCATCATGATGAAGTCTTCAATTCTTCCCTTTCATGAATTGAAGCCTTCTCATCCATAAAACGCATATGAAACTGGCGTGTTAATATCCCACCCTAGTATTTCTTCGAATTCCATCTTCTTCCCTCTAGCACGCTTGCTTCCGGTTGTTAATCCATTGAAGAGCTCCTAGCTGTAATACCACTTGTTGGGACTTGTGCACCCGCTAGAGGGGGAGGGGGTGAATAGCGCGTCATTGTTCGCTTGACGGAATTTGATCGTGCTTGCTACAAAACTTGTTATATGCAATAGAAATAATAACAATAAGACAAATACAACAAGAACACAAGCACAACACCAAATATAACATGATTCAGAACCATATGGTTTCTACTCCACAGATTGAGCTCAAATGAGCTCTAGCAATGCAACCAACATCACTAAACAATAATACTCCTTCTCGACAACAAGTTGCAGGTGGAGAAACCTCTTACAGTGATTACAACAGCAATACTAAGAAAATACAAGCAAATACAAATATGAAATGCAATACAAGTAAAAGAAAACACTTTACAAAGAGCTTTTGATTGCTTTCTTTTAGTTTCTTGAAGAGTAGCCTTGAAGGTCTGGATTGCAGCAACAAATCCCTTCCAAATCGCCTCAAGAAACCTTGGGCAAAACCTTCCCTTCGTGATCCTTTTAAACCTGCAACTCAGGCTAATTTTTGCCTATCAGTCGACTGATCGAGACCATAAGTCGACTGCTCCTGTAGTCGTTGTCTCACAACGGCATGAGCCATGTTGAATATGTTCCAACGGATAGACCATCAATCGATTGATCATGCCCATCAATCGACTGATAGAGTCATCACTCGACTATCAAACCCTAACAGTCGACTCGGAAACATTCTATCCCCAAAAACTCGACCAGCAGTCACCTGATCTCCAGATCAGTCGACTACTTAGGCCATCAATCGACTGCCCAATGCTGGCAGTTGACTGCTAGGCCATTTCCTACAGTAGAACTCTAGTCGACTCCCATCAGTCAACTTACCATAATATCAATCGACTGATAACCTCATCCATGAGATTTTAACCCCAAGTATGGTGCCCCCATACTTGCTAGATCACCCTTAGTCTAGACCTAAGCCTTCTAGCCACCTCTGTCAGCCTCACGCCTTTCAGATCCCTTCAAGTCATCCATGACTTGTTCATCCATACGCTAGCCTTCAGGTGCTTCTATCAGCTATTGTCATACTAACAGTGTCTACACCACCAAGACACATTGGACTTACGCTGTCAAGACCACGGTTGGACTTTACGCCGCCAACCATTAGACTTATGCTGCTAAGACTCCACCCTTGGACTTTACGCCGCCAATATTCCCCTTGAACTTCTCAATTGCCAAGTACCCATGCCTTGGACTTTCACCGCCAAGACTACATCCTTGGACTTACGTGGCCAAGACTACACCCTTGGACTTTCCATGCCAACTTCATATTGAACTTTCCAATTGCCAAGACTTAAGCTTGGACTTTCCCTTGCCAAGACCCATGCTTGGACTTTCCTTGCCAACCCATGTTGGACTTTCCATGCCAAGAACACAAGACTTGGACTTCTCCCATGATAATGGTCAAACCATCATCAAACATCAAAATTATAACCTAGGTCGATTGCACCAACAATCTCCCCAACACATTCTCAAACTTCAAAACACTACTCGAGTCAAACTCGAGTCTCATCAATCATGACCTGGGCCGATTGCATCAACAAATAGCTGATGGAAGCAACTGAAGGCTAGTATATGGATGAAGAAGTCATGGATGACTTAGAGGGATCTGATAGGCGTGAGGCTGACGGAGGTAGCTAGAAGGCTTAGGTCTAGGCTAAGGCTGGTCTAGCAAGTATGAGGGCATCATACTTGGTGTTAAAACTTCATGGATGAGGGTATCAGTCGACTGATATTATGGGCAGTCGACTGGTGTTCGATTGCATAAAATGGCCTAGCGATCATTGCGGCGTTAAGCGGTCGTATCGGCTGGCGATCGGCGATATGGTGATCAGTCGACTGTCGGTTGAGTTTTAGGGGACAAAAAGTTTTCGAGTCGACTGTTAGGGTTTGATAGTCAACTGATGACTCGATCAGTCGACTAATGGGCATTATCAGTCGATTGATTGTCTATCCTTTTGAACTTATCCAACGTGGCTCAGGCTATTATGAGATAATGACTACAGGAGCAGTGGACTGATGGTCTCGATCAGTCGACTGCTAGGCAAAATCCAGCCCGAATGCAAGTTATAAAAGCAGCTCATGGAGAGAGATTTGGCAATTGATTTCTTGGATGATTTGGAGCGATTTGTTGGTGCAAATCAGGATCTTCAAGGCTAGTCCAAGGTCATCAACAAGCAAGCTTCCAAAAAATCTTTTGTAAAGTGTTCTTTACATTCTTTTGTTGTATTTACTTGTTTATGCTTGTTGTTTATTGTATTACTTAGGGTAATCACTTGTACAAGGTTTCTCCACCTCCGACTTATTGTCAAGAAGGAGTATTTTGATTAGTGGTGTGTGTTTGCATCGCTAGGGCTCTTTCGAGCCCAATCCGTGGAGTAGGAATCTTGAGGCTCCGAACCACATTATATTTGTGCGTTGTGATTGTGTATCTTGTTATTTATCTTTGTTATTAATATTCTGCTATGCTAACAAGATTGTAGACGATCAAATGCGAACAAATTCCATCAACAACCGAAACGTTATACACCCCCCTTTAGCGATCACCAACGTTCCAACATTTTCCTTTGCCAAGACTCATGCTTGGACTTTCCATGCTAAATACCCAAGACTTTGACTTTCCATGCCAAGTGTTGGAGGATCAGTGGTCGACTAAAGGGGGGTGAATAGCCCAATTTACATAGACGATGGAAATCATTCGTTGTCGCGTCTCTACAATTCTCTTTAGCGCAGTAGAATATACAATAATGAAAGCACAACAAGAATACAAGCACACGACATACGATATACGTGGTTCGGAACCTTAGAGTTCCTACTCTACGGGGTGAGCTCAACGAGCTCATGTTATGCGCACGACACTAACTAAACTCTTTCTCGACCACAAGTCGAAGGTGGAGAAACCTCGTACAAGCAATTACAAACGTAATACAAAAGTACAAGAAAAATACAAAGACAATACGAAATACAAGTAAATAACACTTTACAAAACTTTGCTTTAATCACTTAATTGTTGCTTGCATTGGTTTGCTATTGAAGGACTTGAATGTAGCAGCAATTCCCCTCCAAAATCTTCCCAAAAAGCTTGGCGAAATCCTCCATCTCGAGCTCCATTTATAACCTGCATCGAGCTAATTTTGTGCCAATCAACCGACTGCTCCTATAGTCATTGTCTCACAATGACTCGATCCACGCTGGACAAGTTCCAGCGGATCACTCACCAGTCGACTACCAATGTTGGCAGTCGACTGCCAATGTCATAGCCGACTGCCTAGTCGACTACGGAGCATTCTGCATCCACGATAATTCCATCAGTCGACTGCTGTCGACATCAGTCAACTGCCAAGTATTGGCAGTCGACTTCCAGGCCACAAAATGTAGTCAAACACCAGTCGATCATCAATCGACTTGGATCAGTTGAACTGACACCTATGTCAGTCGAATGCTATCGGGTAAAACCTCAAACAAACACTTTTTTGAGCATCCGATCGTCGGGCAAAACCTCAAACATCATGTTTGAGCATCTGACACTCAGTCTTAGATACTTGGCCAAGTCCACCTCATCCTCTCATAGAGTTCCCCATCGAAGCTCTCTTCACTTGGCCTACGTCCCTCGGATGCACCAAGTGCACAGCTTCGCAATGCCATCCTTCACATCTCTTGCCCTCGAAGTTGATGTGAGTGAAACATATAGGGTTTTAGGAGTAGTTTTCGCTCACATCTCATTACATTTTATGTTAGTTTCATGCATATGTCACTCTATTTTGCATGCATTTTCTATTTTCTGGTTTGGAGGTCTGCTCTTTTTACTTTTGTATGCAGGATAGCATTTTATGAGAAAACTATGCAATTTTGGAGCAAAAATAGAGTAATTTGTGGAGCACGGACCTTAGGGAACATGCACTGGCCATGTCCCAAGACTTGGGTATGTTTCCGAAGCGAAACGGATCAAAACGGAGGCTCCAGAAAAACACACGGCCAGGTCGTGTGAAAACACACGGCCGTGCCTTTTTCCAACTTAATTCCAGCCAAGATTTCACCTTTTTTCTAGCCTTGCACACAGCCAAGCTGTGTGAAATTCACATGGTCGTGTGAATGCGCCGCAAATTCAAAGAAATAGGGTTTTTCAAGCATTTATGGAATGCAGGAGCCGTCTCTATATATAGGAAACTCACCCTAGAGGTGAGGGATGATGAGGGAGCCGCCCTAGGGCTCCCAAACCATGGGGAGGCACGACGGCTAGGATGGCATGCCGAAGCTTTAAAAAGCTTCAGTAACTCACAGCGGGGAGAAGGAATGCCGCCGGAGGTCCACAACTTGCAATACAATGCCGGAGAGAAGATCATGAAGCATTGTATATCTCTATTGTATTCGAACTTAAACATGTTTTGTGATTTTTCCTTCGTGTTTATGGAGTAGAACTTTCGATTCTAGGATTAGGGAGTAGCTTGTGTACAAAGACAATGTTGGTTCATCTTAAATTCTCACCATAAGATTAATTTGACAATTGGTAGTTGCTCTTTATTATATCTATGTGTATTTGCCTTTCTTTCCGCTGTGCTTAGGAGATACGTGGTGGTGACAGCCCTCGCAATCTAGATTTAGGAGCTTTGATCAAGGAACCTGGGGGTAAACCTGACCTCCCGTAACTGCGGGGAGAAGGGAGCGGTAGAATCAGAAATAGTCCACCGCAAGGATTGATTTGGCATCCTCGTACCCTCTATCCCATCCTTTTGGGTGAGGATAGCTCCCGGTGAATGCGGCAGCTCTGCGGGAGAGTGTATGATGTCCCTTCCTCAAAACCATAAGTAGAAGTTTAGACGACGCCAATTGACAACATTGTTCTGTGGTACACAAGTGAAACCGAAGTCCTAGGATCGCCTTTTAAGACCCCGGCACCCGCTTTTCCTCCTCCGTGTGACACCGCACAGAGTAGTGTCCACCGATAGTCCTCACCAATCGACTCTCTCTTAGAGGTCACATCCGAACAATTGCAACCACTTAGTGTATTGGTACTCGAATCCCAGTCTCTGTGGGATTGATAATCTTTATTACTTGACGACATCCGTACACTTGCGGGCGTTGAGCGCGAGCGTGCACTTTGAGTCCACGATGGTATCCATTGCGCGATTCGAGGACGCATCCGTGCGCATCAAGTTTTTGGCGCCGTTGTCGGGGACTGTCGATTCGATATCAAATCGAATAGTGGTAAATTGGATCAGACTTAGGATAGATTTACTTTTCTTGTTTTATTTTATTTTATTTTATTTTATTTTATTTTAGTTTTGTTTATTCAGTTTCTCTTTCCTTATTTATAATTTTTTGCATATAACGATGCATGCTTTTACTCATGATCATGGTCAATTTAATGCTGTAAGTTTTGGTAATATTTATTGTGAACATTGTGGTGAAACATGACATACCATTAATGATTGTCTGGATATATTCGAACCTTCACAATTTGAACAAGAAGATGTCACCTACAATTACAACCAGTGGCCACAAGATGATTTCTATTCATATAGTTATGACTATGGCTACTTAAACCCTCAATATTGTCTGCCTAAATCCCAACTTGAGCAGATGATGGAAGATTTCATTCGAACAGAACAAGCGGCGAGCGATGGATTTCGACGGTGGCATTCACAGATAGAGACTCAATATCGTTTCCAAAATGAGAACGAGAGCTATGAGTCACCATGCAAATTTTATCCAGAACCAAGCCCCCACTTAGAAGCCTCACTAGATAATTTTACTAGGGAATACAAAGAGCATAGCCAACAATTTCCAGAGATGATGGAATGGGATCTAGCTAGAATAGAAACCAAACGACTAGAAGGTGGCTTTAATAACTGGATCACACCTAATAGGGTGGAAATTCACTTTGAGCGAATGAATGAGGAGGGCGTAGATGACATAGAAAGTGAAGAAGGACAATCAATTCAATCACCACTGGAAGAAGAACTTGAGGATTATATAAATAATACTTTAATCGAGGAGAGCATCGCTTCAATCCAAATACCTCCTAACCTCAAGGATCTAGAAGAGCCTACCATAACCCTCACTGAAACTCTAGCTACCAATAACGAAGCCCATTTAGCGATTTGTGATGATAAAATTTCATTCAACATAATAGAATCTGCTAACCAATCTTTTGTTGAGGATGTTCATGGTGAGTTATGTTATTTACAACATTTGGACAAAATAGAGTATTATGATCAAACTCCTGATGATTACTTGAGGCTAAGCATATTCAATCTAGAACCAAGGAAGGCAGCTAATACGTATCTTGCCCCTCCACGAGGAAGATTTAAGAGATATAGTAATGGAGGACCAAAAGGCAAGAAACGAAAGGTGAGAAAGTATCTGGCCCCTCCACGAGCAAGATTTAAGGGATATAGCGATGGAGGACCACCAGGTAAGAGGCATAAAGTGAGCAAGTATCTTGCTCCCCCATGAGCAAGATTCAAATGCCTCCAATGAAACATAGGAATAAGGTCGAGCTAAAATACCTTAAACAAAGCGCTTCTTGGGAGGCAACCCGAGTTTAGTCTTTATATTTCCCTTTGATTGTATTGCATGTATTTAGTTAATTTGAACTTTGATTTATGGTATTTAGCATTTGTAGGTAAGGAAAGAACTTGCTAGGTAAAAACAAAAGTCATTTTTAAGTTTATAGGTGAAGTGAGTGAGTGAAATCAGATCATTGTGCACCACATGAAAAGAAACAAAAGGCGCACGGCCAGGCTGTGTGTTTTCACACGACCGTGCCCTGACTTCTAGAGTTGCACACGGTCAAGCCGTGTGTTTTCACACGGCCATGCCCTGACTTCCAGAGGCACACACGGTCAGGCCGTGTGATTTCACATGGTCGTGTCGCGCCCCGTAGTCCATGTGAAAAGCCTACACCTGCACCGTTTTCTTTTCCTACTTTTGAGTAGATGCAGGTACTTTTGCCTATAATTTCTCGGAGTTCCGATCGTACCTCGATGACATATACATCGAGCAGTAGACACAGGGGCAACGATGGGATGATCATAGCTCCTATACACAGGCTGAGTTTACAGGCTTACGAGAGCACTTTCAGTGGGTCGAGGACTTCTACGATGAGACCCGTATTTACTTTCAGGAGGAGGATGCCCGACGCCTGGAAAAGGAGCACAGAGCAGCCATTGCATCAACCAACTCTCAGATCGACCACATATACATGTGGTAGCAGCGGCTTAACACTAGGTTTTCACAGAGCCTAACATGCCGAGACTACCAGACTTCCCACCTCGACTATAATATTAGAGGTATTGTTTCGTATAAGTCTGGGGGGGGCCCAAATTTTATTTTTTTTTCTAGTAGTAGCTTCTTTCTGGGTATTTGCATTATTATTAGTATTCATTTGTTCATGCATAAGTTGTTGAGTTTCTTTCAGCACTTAGTTTTTGTTATCTGTAAAGTTGCCTCAGTAGTATTTTTGTTAAAGTTACTTACATGAGTTGTTCCCATAGGTAGCTTAACTTCATTTATCTCATGGTATTTTATTTTATTTTCATTAATGAATGTTCTAGACTTACACTGGTTAGTTTTTATTTTTACACCTACACATGTCGAGCATCCTGAAAGGGAGAATCTAGTACATACCTAGTTATGATTCACTTCAGTAGTCTAGTACTTTGGAATCCATAGGTGACTCTAGGTTTAACATTTTAGTTACTGGAGATGCTCGGATTGTGTAAACCCATTCAGAAAAATCAAAATCCCAGTGAGCCGAAAAATAAAGATAGAAAAGAAAAAGAGAAACAAAAGAAAAAGAAAAAAAGAAAAAAAAAAGAGAAGAAAAAAAAAGGGAAAAAGAGAGAGATTATGAGGGATAAAAAACAGTTGTCGTGAGTGGAAATGTCTAGGTGCCCCTTTGAGACCGAGTTAGGTTACTGGAGAAACACCTACCAATTTCTCTCAATACCGAGCACGCCTTTGAGACTTTATGCTAGATCTGGGGAACGACCCTCGCTTTGGGCAGGTAAGTGCCTAAGAGCCGGAAACCTTAGCAAAGCTATGGGGTGACGACTTAACTCACCATAGAACGGGCATCCCCTAAGAATGGTTCGCTTAGCACGAGCATGAGGAGCTAACTTAGTGAACTTCTACGTGTATTTGGCTTTCTTTCCATTGTGCTTAGGCGATACGAGGTGGTGACAACCCTCGCAATCTAGATTTAGGAGGTTTGATCAAGGAACCTGGGGGTAAACCTAACCTCCCATAACTGTGGGGAGAACGGAGCGGTGGAATCGGAAACGGTCCATCGCAAGGATTGATTTGGCATCCTCGTACCCTTTATCCCATCCTTTTGGGCGAGGATAGATCCCGGTGAATGCGACAGCTCTATGAGAGAGTGTATGAAGTCCCTTCCCCAAAACCGTAAGTAGAAGTTTAGACGATGCCAATTGACAATATTGTTCTGTGGTATACAAGTGAAACCGAAGTCCTAGGATCGCTTTTAAGACCCCGACACCTGCTTTTCCTCCTCCGTGTGACACCACACAGAGTAGTGTCCACCGATAGTCCTCACCAACCGACTCTCTCTTAGAGGTCACGTCCGAACAATCACAACCACTTAGTGTATTGGTACTCGAATCTCAGTCCCTGTGGGATCGATAATCTTTATTACTAGACGACATCTGTGCACTTGCAGGCGTTAAGTGCGAGCGCGCACTTTGAGTCCACGATGGTATCCGTCGCGCGATTTGAGGACGTGTCTGTGCACATCAGAAGTCTGCTTCCCTTGGGCCTCACTCCATTAGCTCCCCGTCCGGCGGTCCCTCGGATGCACCAAGTGTACGGCTTCGCAATATCATCCTTCACCGACTCAAGGACCCCAAGCCTACGAGACTAGTAACCTTGCCAAGTCCTCAAGACTTCCCATTGCTAAGGCTACACACTTGGACTTACCAACACCAAGCCCTATGCTTGGATTTTCATCGCCAAGGCTACACACTTGGACTTATGTGGCCAACCCATGTTGGACTTCCCATGACACTTACATGTTATACGTTTTGTCTAACATCAAAATAATGTTCGAGTCAAACTCGAGTCCGGTCAATCGTGACCTGGACCGATTGCACCAACAATCTCCCCCTTTTTGATGTTTGACAAAACCAAACTCAAGTCTACTAATTATCCCCAATTGGCAATTCTCACATCTCAATGAGAATTCCAACTAACCCCAATTGGTAACTTCTTCCCCTTTTTGACATACATCCAAAAAGATCCTCCTCAAGGATGTGAATGTCTCATATCCTAATGAGATATTACAATCTTCCCCTTGGTATAAAAATATCTAGGATGCCTTCAATCTTCCTAGTGATAAGTCTCATATCACTTAAGAGAGGCAATCCCCCAATTTTCCTCCCATGAGGAAAACTACACATCTATCTTTCCATGATGGATAACTTCCCCTAGAGGCTTGCTCCCCCTTGACCATTGCACCAACAATGTCCTTGGAGAGTCTCTAAGCCAATAGGAACACTAAACTATCGAAATTAAGGTTAAAGGTCCAAACATGAACTTCCACACACCTTAAAATTCGATACACATCCTAAACACTTCTCCTAATCCATGTCCAATCAATTTTCACTCTTTCTATTGATCTCTAAAGCATGTCCTAGGGTTAGGAGTGGTTAGGGAACCTTAACATAGCTGAACATGGGTCTAACAAATATTATTTACCCGAAATCAGTATTATCAGTTGATTCTCTCTAGGCTACGATCGGTGACATCGACATTAGTCATTGCCATCCATCCGATCGGTGATTTACATTTTGCGAAATCATCATGTTTCAGAAATGAAATTCTGAAATTCATAAGTAAAAATACATAATTTGAAAAATCTTAAAAATTCATACGTACATTACTTATTACAAACATTATGGGTGAAAAATAAAATACCCATAAATTAGTGAGATTGACACAAAGTTCAAAACTCTTGAAATTTTCAATGTTTGACCCTACTTTGTGTCACCTCATTTAATGGTGATTGCTATCAAAAGATAGAGTTCACCAAGGTTTTTCAAAATGACTTTGAAATGTTTTTAAAACCTTTAAATTCAATTTCCTAAACATCTCACTTGTATCTAAGTGTATGAAATACTTACAAGTCAAGTATTCTAGTGAGATGTGAGTTTTGTTCATTTAGGATCTCATGCATAGCTATGGCAACACTATTTGATTCCCTTATGCATGAGACTTCAAATCATGTCTTAGTCCTTAGCTCAATTTTATTTAGTGCATGAATGATGATTATGTTATAATTGATAACAAGAATAAAAGCATGTGCCAAAATCATGATGTCATGACATGTGATATAAACTTAAGCATACATGACATTTAAAAATAAACCCTAAACATGATCATGACATTTTATATGATTAAAAATAAATATAATGTTATGACATAGCAAGGCAAACAAAGCATGATAAATATAAGATACTAAGGCATACAATACCTAAGTGTTAAATCCAAATTGTCATTTCTAAGATTAAATCCATTTTGCCTTAATGCCATTTATCACCCTAGTGTGCCAAAAACCCAAAATGGCATACCATGACTTCTAAGACCTAATTGTGTCAATTTAATCAATTTTCAACTTCTCAAAGCACATTGGCACATCCTAGTGTGTCAACTCTACCATAGCTAGGTTAACTACCCATCCACTTAGGTTAACTACCGTCGAGGACTCGAAGCGCACACTCACGCTCAATGCTCGCAAGTGCACGGATGTCGTCAAGTAATAAATAGATTTATCAATTCCACAGGGACTGAGATTTGAATACCGATCTATTCGGTGGATGTTATTGTTCGGAGATTAGATCTAAAGGTTGTGATTGTGAGGGTTGTGTTAGTAATATATGAGAGATGTCCTAAGGCAATCGCCTTATGTTTGAACCATTTATATGATAAATGAAGATTCACTATTTGAGTATATATGTTTTCATGTATTTGATTAGATCTTAAACTCATTTACTGAATGTCCACGATACGATTCACAATATGAGAGAATTTGTGATTGGATCACAACTAGTGAGTATCTCTACATGTGTAATTGTGATGTATCGGAATTATCCCTAGTCGATGAATTGATGGATTTGAACACCATTGATTCTGTCGAGACTAGCACGAGGTATACTCCTTGGTGTGTCCAAGCAGTTGATTCTCACTGGTTGGAGACATTGTGATGTCCGGAGTTAATCGTGGATGCTAGTTATGGTAATTAGTTCATTGGAGTGACCAGCCGTAAGACTTCATATGGTTCTCTGCATATATAGATATGTCAATGAAGTTCTTACTGTAGCTTAAGTGCGATGTTCCTTTGACTTGCGGTATTCAAGTCATCTTGATCATGAAGACTTATGCTTTGACATCTTAAGCAAGCATCTCTGAGGAGATGTGGACCCGGGATGATTGGGTATAAGTCGAAGTGATCGAAGGTGTTTGAATAGCCTATAAAGGATTCACCACTCCTTGCGAGGAGATATATACCCATGGCCTCTCATCGGATTGTTACTAAAGTCTTTGGGCAAAGCATTACATGTTTAGAGTAAGGTACTCTTCGATACATGTGCAGTAACTAGAATTTGTAGGACGAGGAAATGATACTTGGGCTAGGTGTGACGTAGTCAGCCTAGTGGGGACTGACACTATAGACCATGTCCTGAACGAAGTGGGTATAAGATGAGTGAAGGGAATGGGGTACGATTCATTCGAGCTGCTGAAGGGTTTCAGAAATAGTTCTGGATCAATCGTTGATCTTTTTGGTTAATTGGGGATCATGATGTACTACTACGTGCCACTCATGATCGTTCTATAATTAATGGTTAATTATAGATGGCCAACATAAACCGAGAACCTATTTGGTCACACACACAACTAGCGTAATCCGAAGGATTTAAAATGAGCTTGAGAATGAGATTCTCAGACCGAGAGAAACTAGGTTTGGTTGGACCAAACATGGAGCGAGCATGAAATCATTTTAGTCGCAATGGCTTATGAAGACATGATGGATGAACCAAATTGGTTTGGTTCTAATCCAATGGAGGAGAATAAACCAAAGGGTTTGGTTTGTTTTAAACGAATGAACCAAAGTTGGTTCGGTTCGTTTTTAACTTAAGATAAACCATCATGGTTTGGTTTATTTTAACTTAAATTAATGGAGCGGGTTAACGGGCCTTTGGTTATGATCCGATAACCATTAAGAGAATTTGTTCTCTATAAAATAGGGCTTAAGGATTTTGTTAAGCCCTAATCAAAGCCTTGCAACCCTAATAGTTGCCGCCCCCTCCTCTCCTTGGTGAAGTCGGCGCAAACCCTAGTGCCGCCGCCTACCACCACCTAGATCCCTTGCCGGCATCCAGAAGGAGCTGTACTTCCCTCTTGCTGGCGTTGATCTACTGCCGGAGAAGCTCCGGTGATCTCCTTTGGGTCCGGCAATAAGGTGAGCTTCAACCTTCCCTTTTGGCCGGCCCCTATTCCTCCACCAAAGCTGTCCAATTTTTTGGACAGCTTATTTCCCTCTCGTCGGAGCGTCATTTGGACGAAATTTGGAGCTCCGACAGCGGTAGACTTGCCCGGGATTTGATCTCCGGTAATCCCCATAGGTGGAGGACGAAGGATTCGTCAAATGGTTGACGAATACCTCTCCAGAGAAGCGAGTTTTTGAGGACTCGTTTTGGATCCGAATTTTGATTCGGATCTTGATCTTCTCTCGATCACATCATCATCAACATGAGGCTAGTAACCCGTACGAAGATGAGGCTCGTGACTTTGTGAAGTCATCCCGAAGATACTCGGCGTGGATATGGATAGAGACGATTCTAGCAAGAATCGTTCCGGTTGATGCCTTTCTCACTACACGTGATACGTCAGATATACGTAGTATAAATTTCCTTTTATTGCAAAATTTGAATTTAAGGTTATGTCTACACATGTTGTACTATGCATGCGTGTGATGTGTGTGTTGTAATAAATTAGATTTATTATTTTATTCCTTCCGCTGTGCACATGTTTATGAAACAAGTTCGAACACACACTCGCCACGGTACCGGAAACCCAACAGTGGTATCAGAGCCCAGGTTGTGTTTTGACATAATCGTAAAATTGTTTTGCGATAGTCATAATGATATTTCTGGAAATTTTCTACTTTTGGAAAGTTAGAAGTATTTATAGAAACTTTTAATTTTGGAAAGTCTAGAAGTATTTATGGAAATCTTTTACTTTTGGAAAGTTGGAAGTATTTATGGAAATTGATATTTTCCATAAATAAAATATTTGATTAGAT
Organism: Wurfbainia villosa; assembly: GCA_025175895.1. NCBI lineage: Eukaryota > Viridiplantae > Streptophyta > Magnoliopsida > Zingiberales > Zingiberaceae > Wurfbainia > Wurfbainia villosa. The sequence continues at coordinate 118,133,058 of CM045989.1, read as the reverse complement.
TTTGGAAATTTGTTTCCTAATTTAATCATGATTTGATTTAGGAAATCAAATCTTTAAATATTTTATTTCCATAAGTAGTTTTGATGATTTAGGAAATTGGTTTCCTAAATTGACTTTCCTTAATCAACTATTTCCACAAATAAAATATGTGATTAGATTTGGAAATTTATTTCCTAATTTAATCATTGTTGGTGCAATCGGCCCAGGTCACGATTGACCAGGACTCGAGTTTGACTCGAGTGATGTTTTGATGTTTGACAAAGTATGTTTGACAAAGTATGTTAGACATAGGTTTGACATTGATGTTTGACATTAATGTCGGTTAATATGTTGGGGAGATTGTTTATACAATCGACCCAGGTTATAATTGACTTGATGGTTGACCAGGGTTGACCATGTGATTATGGGAAAGTCCAAGCATGGGTCTTGGCAAGGTAAAGTCCAAGTCATGGGTACTTGGCAATGGAAAGTCCAAGTCATGGGCACTTGGCATTGAAAGTCCAAGTGGGACACTTGGCATTTGGAAAAGTCCAACATGAGTTGGCAAGGGAAAGTCCAAGCATGGGTCTTGGCAATTGAGAAGTCCAACATGTGTTGGCAAGGGAAAGTCCAAGCTTGAGTCTTGGCACTTGAAGTCCAAGGGATTGATATTGGCGGCAGAAAGTCCAAGCGAGTCTTGGCAACAGAAGTCCAATGTGCCTTGGCGATGAACACACCGCTTAGCATGACATAGCCGATGGAAGCACCGGAAGCTAGCGCTGATGGATGAACAAGTCATGGATGACTTGAGGGATCCGAGAGGCGTGAGGTGATGGAGGTTGCTAGAAGGCTTAGGTCTAGGCTAAGGGTGGTCTAGCAAGTATGGGGACACCATATTTGGGTTAAAACCTCATTCTGAGGTTGGCAATGACCGGGCATTATGGCCGGTTCGACTGCCGTGAGTCGACTTGAGTTCGACTGCCAGGTTAGAGCTGATGCTCGCAATGATCGCCACCGAGTAGCTGATCGATGGCGCGATCGCTATGGATGGCGCCGATCGCCAGCCGGCGAGCACGTAACGCCTCCGTAGCCGATCGCGGGCCGATACGCGGGCGCTGCGGCCGATCGCTAATGTTGGCGCCGACCGCCAAGAGATCCGCTGGAGTTTTTCCAGCTGGATCGACCCGCTGTCTCATGACAACAAAGGGCATCAGAACCGACTTATGGCAATGGCGGCGATCGATGGCGAAAATCCAGCGACGCAGTTATAAAAGCAGCTCGGAAGGAGGGATTTAGCAGCGATTTTCTTGGGCGAAATTGAAGGGGGAAGTTGGTGCTTTCCAGTCCTTCAAAGCTAGTTCAAGGCAATCAAAGATCAAGCAATCCAAAGTTCTTGTAAAGTTGTTTTTCCTTTACTTGCATTGTATTTCTTACTTGTATTTGCTTGCATCTTGTAGATTATTGTTGTAATCTTTTGTACGAGGTTTCTCCACCTCCGACTTGTGTCGAGAAGGAGTATTTGTGATTAGTGAGTGCGTGTGCATCACTAGGGCTCTTTAGAGCTCGACTTGGGAGTAGGAACCATTCGGTTCCAACCACGTTATATGTTTGTGTTCGTGTGATTGCTTTTCGTTATTGCTTTTATTATATATATTCCGCTGCGCACTAACGTAATTGTAGACACAAATGCGATCGATCTCCATCTTCGTACGATCGACGCTATTCACCCCCCCCCCTCTAGCGGGCATTCAATCTCCAACAAGTGGTATCAGAGCCCGGGGCTCTTCTACGGACTAACCGCCGGGAGCTAAAAGGCTAGAGGGAAGATGGAACTCCAAGACAAGCTTGGATGGGATATCAACACACCTATCCCCTATACCTTCTATGGACAAGAAGGGTTTAAACAATGGAAGTCAAGAATTGAAGACTTCCTAATGATGAGGGACATTGAGGAATGGGCTATCTTAATGGAAGGCTTTGAATTGCCAAGAGGACCAAAAGGTGGTTTCCTCAAAAAGAAGAGATGGACCGAAGAGCAAGTCCAAGCCTTCGAGAAAAACACCAAGGTAATAAAGTTTTTGGTTGAGTTAATACCTAACAATATCTTGTGTATGTTAGGTAATTATATAGATGCCAAGGAGCTATGGAGCCAAGTGGCAAAGCTCCATGAAAACTCATCATCAATCCAACAAGAAGAAGAAGAAGAAGAAGAGTGCACACCCTCTCAAGCTCAAGCAAGCACATCTCCATCTAAAGAGCTTGAGGAGTCCGAAGTTGATAGGGAATCAACTTCCGGATTGGTGGAGGAAGTGGAAGAAGCATCCACTTCTATAATCGAGGAGGAAGAAGTGGTGGAAGAGGTAGAGTTAAGACAAACCTCAACCTCTAGGATAGAGGGGAGGAAGTTAGACCATCCACACCGGGAACAAAATAAGGAGGAAGCTTCAACATCCGGTCAAGATGAAGAAGCCCAAAATTCAACTCCGCACCTATCACGGATCTAGGTAACTCGAGCATTTCAAATAATGATAAAATTCATATTATCTGCTTTGAGTGTAGGGAGCAAGGACATTATAAGAGTAAGTGTCCTAAACGGGTTAAGAAGACTCCACCCGTGCCAAAAATCAAGGAAGTCGGTGCCCAAAGTCAAAGAAGCAAAGAGCACATCATTTGCTTCAAGTGCCATCAAAAGGCACTATAGGAGTCAATGCCCAAAGGGGAGAAGAAGGGGCAAAATGGAGCTTCACATGTAGGGGAGCTAAGGCTAACCCTAAGGTATATTTTAATAATGCTCTTTCTACTTCTTATATTCAAAAGCATGCTAGAAATAATTTTAGCAATCTTGCTATTTATCAAAAAGAGCATGCTAGAAATAGAGAATATTGCTTAGGAGCTAAAAGTATTCACTTAGATAATAGGAAGAAATTTGGGACTAATGTCCCTAAAAATAATTTATCTAAGGATAAACCTAGGTCAAATAACACTAGACCAATTTTACCTAGGGAGACCATTAGAAAGGTGCAAGAGCACCTAGGTTTCAATCCTAAGTGGACTAGGCATATGCCTAGAAAGTTCCATGCCCATGATTTAAATCAAAATTCAAAAATTGGGCAATTAGAATTAGAGAATCAAGTCTTGAGGTCAAGGCTTGAAAACTTGAGAAGAACCTTAAAATTATACAAAATCAATTTAAAGGGTCTAATGGTCAAACTCCTAGATCAAAAAGTCAAAGTCAACACTTAAGACCTAAGAGTCAAAAGTCAACTAAGGGCAAGCAAGGCTTGGGTCACAAACCTAAGCCTAAGGTGGCTTATCATAGTGTTCCATTTGATTATGGAACACTAACTAGGTCTAGGAAGACCAAGGTTACTAGGGAAGTCATCCCTAGAGTTGACCAAAGGGTATGCCTAGTGGCTAGGGTTTCTAGGAAACCTAGGGTGGCAACTAAGAAGGTTGGAAGAGGAGTCACTCCTAGAGTCAACCTAGGTAAGACCAAAATGACCAAGGCTAACAAGCCTAGGAGGGTCATTAGGAAGGTATCTAGGGAGGTTATCCCTAAGGAATACCTAATTAACCCTAGGAGCTCAAATCGGTTTTGGGTTCCTAAGAGCGTGATTGATTCACGCTAGATGGGTTTAGGGTGTGCCAACCTTGATTGGATGGGTAGTTAACTCAACCATGGCAAAGGTGGCATTTTGGGTCATTTTCAAGGTTATAGTTACCTTGGGAATGTGGTTTGATTTTAATCCTAAAGATTTTAGGATGTGCCAATATTAGTTATGAAGTTTGATAAAATGATCATTTTGGCACAATTTAGGTTTAGAGGTTGGTGTGCCATTTTGGGTTTTTGGCACACTAGGAAGATTAGGTTAATATGACAAAATATGTTTAATCCCAACAAATGGCAATTAATATTAAAATTTAGGTGTTATTATACCTATATATTTTATATGCCATGATTTGTTTGCCATATGCCATGACATGACATCATGTTTACTTTTATCATCTAAATGTCATGATCATGCTTAGGATTAAGGTATTAAATGTCATGTGTTTTTAGATTTCATCATATGCCATGACATCATGATCATTGGCCATGATTTATTTTTCTATCATTATGCCATGATCATTTTCATGCATCTAAATTGATTAAAATTGATTTAAGGACTACGGCATGACTTGGAGTCCCATTTATAAGGGAATCAAGTAGAGTTGCCTTAGAAAAATGCATGAAACCCTAGTTTAGGGAGAACAAAACCCACATCTCACATCCAATTGACATGTATGTGTATTTATACACCCTAGATACATGTGAGATGCTAGGATATGAGTTGAGTTCAAGGTGCATAGTTTTTGCATCTAGATGAACTAAAACTCATCTAATTTTATTAGTGGATCATTGGGAAAGCTTGTGTACAAGTCATGTACATAGAGCCCAAGGAATGTGATCCAAATAGGTTTTCAAAAACATTTTAAATTCATTTTGAAAAACCTTGGTGAAGTCTATCTTTTGATAGCAATCACTATTGATGAAGTTGATACAAAATAGGGCCAAAACATTGAAAATTTCAATGGTTTTGAGTTTTGTATCAAACTCACTATTTTATGGGTAAAATAATTTTAAAATATTTTTCACCTATTGTATTTCTTATAAGTAATGTACGTATTAAGTTTCATGAATTTTCAAAATACGTAGAATTACTTATGCATTTTCAAAATTCGATCTGATAGCTGAAATTCGGGAATTTCAGCTGTACGATCGGCTTGCCATAATTGGCGGTCGGTGATGAGTAACAATGTCGGTGATTCTTGTCACGAGTCATTGCCATGTCTGATTCGGGTTAACAAGGTTTGTTTAGCCCGTGTTCAGCTATGACAAGGTTCCTAACCACTCCTAACCTAGGATATGCTTTGGGAAGCATTATGAAGGGTGAAAATCCATTGGATATGGATTAGGAGTTGTGTTAGGTCAAAGTATCAAATTTAGGGTGAGTAAGAGTTCTATGTTGAACTTAGAACCTTAATTTTGATGGTTTAGAGTTCCTATTGGCTTAGGGGCTTTCCAAGGACATTGTTGGTGCAATGGTCAAGGGGGAGCAAGCCTTTAGGGGGAGGTATCCATCGTGGGATGATGGATGTTTTTTTATGGGGAGAATCTTATCAATTGAAAATTGATGGGTGTTTGATACCCAATTTGGAAATTGGGAGAGTGAGATAGGAGTGCCTCTCTTGAGTGATATGGGACTTATCACTAGGAAGATGGTAGGCATCCTAGGTATTTTTGATCAGGGGAGATTGTAAGATCTCATTGGGACATGAGACATTGACCTCCTTGAGAGAAAACCTTTGATGTTAGTCAAAAGGGGAGAATGTTTGGGGAGAACATTTGATTTACTTTTCACTTAAATGTTTGGGGAGAACATTTGGTGAGTGTTTACCAATTTGGGATAATTGGTAAGGGATTTGAGTTAGTGTTCTAACTCATGGTTTTATTGGTTTTTGTCAAACATCAAAAGGGGAGATTGTTGGTGCAATCGGCCCAGTCACGACACCGGGACTCGAGTTTGACTCGAGTTATTTTTTGATGTTTGAAAATGTATGTTTGACAATGTATGTTAGACATAGGTTTGACATTGATGTTTGACATTAATGTCGGTTAATATGTTGGGTAGATTGTTTATACAATCGACCCAGGTTATAATTGACTTGATGGTTGACCAGGGTTGACCATGTGATTATGGGAAAGTCCAAGCATGGGTCTTGGCAAGGTAAAGTCCAAGTCATGGGTACTTGGCAATGGAAAGTCCAAGTCATGGGCACTTGGCATTGAAAGTCCAAGTGGGACACTTGGCATTTGGAAAAGTCCAACATGAGTTGGCAAGGGAAAGTCCAAGCATGGGTCTTGGCAATTGAGAAGTCCAACATGTGTTGGCAAGGGAAAGTCCAAGCTTGAGTCTTGGCACTTGAAGTCCAAGGGGATTGATATTGGCGGCGTAAAGTCCAAGCGGAGTCTTGGCAGCGTAAGTCCAATGTGCCTTGGCGATGAACACACCGTTAGCATGACATAGCCGATGGAAGCACCGGGAAGCTAGCGCGATGGATGAACAAGTCATGGATGACTTGGAGGGATCCGAGAGGCGTGAGGCTGATGGAGGTTGCTAGAAGGCTTAGGTCTAGGCTAAGGGTGGTCTAGCAAGTATGGGGACACCATATTTGGGTTAAAACCTCATTCTTGAGGTTGGCGATCGCATTATGGCGGTTCATTGCCGCGAGTCGACTTGAGTTCGACCGCCAGTTAGAGCTGGGATGCTCGCGATCGGCCGCTCACCGGAGCGATTGGGCGATGGCGATCGCTGCCATGGATGCGATCGCGCGATTGTCTTCGCGCGAAGCGCTCCGTAGCCGTGAGCGATCGCGGCGTTAGCGCTGGCCGATCGCCAATGTTGCGATCGGCGCCAAGAGATCCGGTGGAGTTTTTCCAGCGTGGCTCGAGCCGGTGTCTCATGACATACAGCGGCATCGGTCACCGAATCGACTTATGGCGATCGTGATGGGCGAAAAATCCACGCAGGTTATAAAAGCAGCTCGGAAGGAGGGATTTAGCAGCGATTTTCTTGGGCGAAATTGAAGGGGGAAGTTGGTGCTTTCCAGTCCTTCAAAGCTAGTTCAAGGCAATCAAAGATCAAGCAATCCAAAGTTCTTGTAAAGTTGTTTTTCCTTTACTTGCATTGTATTTCTTACTTGTATTTGCTTGCATCTTGTAGATTATTGTTGTAATCTTTTGTACGAGGTTTCTCCACCTCCGACTTGTGTCGAGAAGGAGTATTTGTGATTAGTGAGTGCGTGTGCATCACTAGGGCTCTTTAGAGCTCGACCCGTGGAGTAGGAACCATTCGGTTCCGAACCACGTTATATGTTTGTGTTCGTGTGATTGCTTTTCGTTATTGCTTTTATTATATATATTCCGCTGCGCACTAACGTAATTGTAGACACAAATGCGATCGATCTCCATCTTCGTACGATCGACGCTATTCACCCCCCCCCTCTAGCGGGCATTCAATCTCCAATAAGGGATCGAATGGCCGGCTAGAGGGGGGGGTGAATAGCCCTTTTCGTTTGGATGGCGGTATTTTGCTCGTCTACAAAACGTTAGCGCAAGCGGAATATACAAATATGAATAGAGACAAGCAAAATAGAAACAAGCAATACAAACACCAAGATATAACGTGGTTCACGGCTACGCCGCTAATCCACGGTCCGATTCGTCCACGGTGAATCACTCCGCCAAAACCAATCACTATCGGTCTCTCCTTTGCACAAAGCTAGGTGGAGGTAACCTTTACAACCAAGATCACTCTTCTTACAAATGGAATGGAGTAAAAGCGAGTAAGAAGAGTTTAGAGCTTGTGGGGCACTAGGAAGATTGTTTGGAACTTAAGCATTAGCCTCTCAAAGGCTCACACCCTCTCTTTTTATAGAGAGGGCTGTTTCTTCCGTTGGCGCCATCACCGATCACGCCGCCATGGCGATCGACCGATCATTACACTACAACGGCCTCCGAACACGTCGGATGCCGACCGTTGTTGTCCAACGGAACTCTTAGCAGTCGACTGATGGACCTCACCACGATCGGCTCGACTCGTGTCGATCGCCCCGACTACGAGCGGTCGGCTAAACCCTATTGACGGTCGGCCGATCACGCTTTCAAGAATGATCAGCTCGGCAATGATCGCAACGATGGCTGGAGAATCAAATCTTAAATATATTTTATTTCCATAAATAATTATGACATATAAGGAAATTTTGTACATGACATAATTGTATACCATGTAATTGCATTAGATGCATATCATTATGCCATGCGTGTCGTGACATGTAGATGTATACCATGTATGCTATGCCATGTAGATAATAGTTATTTGCATGCAAAGAGGATGAGACATAAAAATCCTTACTCAATATTAAAGCCTACACCTTCCATTAATATGGTTAGAACCAGAGTTCTGTTTCTTGTTTGGGTTGTTGGACTCTCTCCAAGCCCAGCTCGAACCCGAACATGTTCAAACCATGGAATAGTTTAATACTAATATGGTAAGAGTCAGAGGTCAATCGTTAGCTTTGGTTGTTGGACTCTCTCCAAGCCGGGCTAATTGGTTGAATGCACTCTAACCATATTAAAACTATTTCTCGATTAATGGGTTGACTTTAACCTGGAGCATCGGCTTGTTGGACTCTCTCCAAGGTCGATGTAAAGGGAGGTGAAGTTGGGTGCTATGCATATGATGCATACTTGTTAATGTGTTAACAACCCGATGTATGTGTGAACATTTAATTAGTTGATAGCACATTGTGATAGTTGCATATACGTGATATGCAATCGGTATAGTTGATACCTACCATCATAGTTATGAATGGCTTGTTGGACTCTCTCCAAGGTTGTTCATATCTATGATGGATATCAGCTCATTCAGAGATGGACCTACGATCTCCCGAAGTGATTTTGGGGTTTTTTGAAATTCGAAAAATGAATGGGATTTATGAATGTATAATGATGCATTTTAAAATCATCTTTCTCATATATGCTCGTTTTGTATTTCTAAGATTGATCATGATGTCTTTGAATTTGCGTTCCATTTTGGATTTGAATAAATTGACTGGGCCGAACTTCTTGGACTGACTTAGAAACTTGAGAATTGTTCTCAAGGTTGAAAAGCTTGCAAATGTCCTTGAAGCACCTCTTCCCGCCCGTCCTAGTGACAATGCAACTCTGGACCAATTGTTGGCCTATCAGAAACATGTGAGTGATTCTGAACAAATGAGTTGCATCATGCTAGGCATGATGGAACCCAAGCTACGGAAGCAGCATGAGCATATGGATGCTCATATTGTAGTCCTTCATCTTTATGAGTTGTTTGATAAGCAAGTGAGATTCTAAAGGTTCGATGTCTCCAAGTTCCTCTTCACCTCTGAGATGCAAGAAGATTCATTTGTGGTACTGCTCAACATGTTGAAGACTGTGGAGCCTTCTGAGAAGCATGAGCAGGGGACAGTGTTGTTAGTTGATTCCTCGAAGAAAGGTTCTAAGAGGGAGTCAAAGGAACAACAGAAGGGGAAGAAGAAAAAGGCTAAAAAGGCAGAACCAGCTCAAAATGGCACTTGCCATCATTATGGCAAGTAGGGCCATTGGCGAAGAAATTGCAAGATTTATCTTGAGTCCGTGAAGAAGAATAAGACATAAGATGCTCCATCTTTTTCATATATCTTTGTTATTGATTGTCATTCTATTTCCTCAGACACTTGGGTAATGGTTACTGGGTGTGGCTCACATATATGTAATGACATATATGGGCTAAGGAATAGAAGAAGACTCGTCAAGGGAGAGTCAAATTTACATGTTGGTAATGGAGCAAAGGTTGCTGCACTCGCCATCGGAACGTATTTGTTGAAACTCCCTACAGGACTTGTCTTAGAACTGGACAATTGCTTTTATGTTCCTTCGTTGATAAAGAACATCATTTCTATTTCTTGTTTAATTAGAAATGGGTACCATTTGACTTTTAGTAACAATTGTTGTTACATATCTTTGAATAGAGTTCTTTATGGGAATGGAACTTTAATCAATGGTGTTTATACGTTGGACGTATCCAGTGACATTTTCAATATCGAAGCGAGCTACAAGCGTGCTCGAAAGGATAATAAATTAGACTCCTACATGTGGCATTGTCGTCTTGGCCATGTAAGCAAGAAACACATGTCCGAATTACACCGATGTGGAATTCTGGAATCGTTTGAATTGGATTCATACGATACATGTGAATCATGCTTAAAAGGCAAGATGACTAAGTTACCTTTTACAGGAAAAGGTGAACGAGTGGGAGAGTTGCTAGGTCTAATACATACTAATGTATGTGGACCTATGTCAACTTAAACTTTAGGAGGCTATAGCTACTTCATTACCTTCACCGATGATCACTCACGGTTTGGGTATGTGTTCTTGATGAAACACAAGTCTGAATCCTTTGAAAGGTTTAAAGAATTCAAAAATGAAGTAGAGAAACAACATGACAAGAGTATTAAAATACTTCGATCGGATCGAGGTGGTGAATACTTAAGTCAAGAGTTTCTTGATTATCTAAGAGACAATGGTATATTGTCTCAATGGACTCCGCCATATACACCACAGCATAATGGTGTATCTGAGAGGCGTAATCGGACCTTGTTGGACATGGTCAGGTCAATGATGAATCATGCGAATCTTCCCAAGTCCTTTTGGGGCTATGCACTTCAGATAGTTGTTTACTTGTTAAACCGAATGCCAACCAAGGTAGTCTCTACTACTCCACATGAGATATGGAATAGTAAGAAATCTCATGTATCTTACTTGAAGATATGGGGTTGTCTTGCTTATGTGAAGCGGATTGTATCAGACAAATTGGATGCTAAGTCTGATAAATGTCTATTTATTGGATACCCTAAGGAAACAAGGGGTTACCAATTCTATCATCCTGTGGAACAAAAGGTGTTTGTTTCAAGGCATGCTGTGTTTCTAGAGAAAGAGTTTCTCTTGCAAGAAAACAGTGGGAGTGTCGTCGAGCTTGAGGAGGCTCGAGAAACTCAAATAGACATTGATGAGATATCTGGTGGAGCACAACAGTCGATAACTCATAGTGATGAGCAATCGGTTGGACCTATTGTAACACCACATCTTCGTAGATCTGGTAGAACACGGAACATTCCTGAGAGATATGGATTTCTCGTTAGTGAATCGAACGATATGTTACTCATTGATGATGAGGAGCCTACCAGTTATGAAGAAGTGCTGACAAGTTCAGAAAGGGATAATTGGCTTGATGCCATGAAGTTGGAAATGGATTCCATGTATGAAAACCAAGTTTGGAACTTGGTTGACCCACCTGAAAGCATCAAGCCTATAGGGTGCAAGTGGGTTTTCAAGAAGAAAACTGACATGGATGATAATGTGATTACCTATAAGGCTAGATTAGTGGCTAAAGGATATCGTCAAAAATAAAGTGTTGATTATGACAAAACCTATTCACCTGTAGCTATGCTTAAATCCATTCGGATGCTCCTGGCCATAGCGGCTCATTATGATTATGAGATATGGCAGATGGATGTGAAAATAGTTTTCCTTAACGGAAACCTGCTCGAGGACGTGTATATGATACAGCCTGAGGGTTTCACAGCGGTTGATAAAACCAAGGTATGCAAATTGCGACGGTCCATATATGGATTGAAGCAAGTATCCAGGAGCTGGAATATCCGTTTTGATGAGACAATCAAAAAGTTTGATTTCTCACAAAATCCAGATGAACCTTGTGTGTACAAGAAGGTTAGTGGGAGTGTAGTCGTGTTCCTAGTATTGTATGTCGATGACATATTACTTATAGGAGACGATGTTTCAGTCTTACAGTCAGTTAAGATTTTGTTATCCAAGACATTCTCTATGAAAGAACTGGGAGAAGCAACCTACATCCTCAGGATTAAGATCTATAGAGATAGATCGAAACAGTCGCTTGGTCTTTCACAGTCTACATATATAGACCAAGTGCTAAAGAGGTTTAGCATGTCGGAATCCAAGAAAGGTTTCCTACCCATCAGGCATGGGATACACCTTTCGAAGTCTATGTGTCCGCGCACAGAAGACAAGAGGATTTGCATGAGTAAGATTCCCTATGCATCTGCAATAGGATCTATCATGTATACTATGTTATGTACGAGGTCCGATGTATCGTATGCTCTGAGTGTCACGAGCAGATACTAGTCTGATCCAGGAATGGATCATTGGGTGACTGTTAAGTCGATCCTTAAGTACTTAAGAAGAACTAAGGATGCATTTCTAATATATGGAGAAGGGTACATGGTGATACATGGGTATACGGATGCCAGCTCCAGACAGACAAGGATGATTCCATGTCTTAGTCTGGGTATGTATTCACCTGGAATGGAGGCGCAATAAGTTGGAAAGGTTCCAAGCTTGACACTATAGCGAATTTTACCACTAAGGCATAGTACATTGTAGCTTTGGAAGTAGCAAAGGAAGCGGTTTGGATCAAGAAGTTCATCTCTGAACTTGATGTGGTCTCATCAATGATCCAAACATGTGCTTCATCGCTATCATCTGATCAGAGAGATCATTAGTAGGAAGGAAATACAAATCGAGAAAATCCCCACTGAAAGGAACTTAGTGGATCCTTTGACTAAGGCATTACCTCAAAGTAAGTTTAAGGGTCATGTTAGAGCTTATGGTATTTGATACCGTAGCGATTGGCATTAGGCCAAGTGGGAGTTTGTTAGTAATATATGAGAGATGTCCTAAGGCAATCGCCTTATGTTTGAACCATTTATATGATAAATGAAGATTCACTATTTGAGTATATATGTTTTCATGTATTTTATTAGATCTTAAACTCATTTACTGAATGTCCACGATACGATTCACAATATGAGAGAATTTATGATTGGATCACAACTAGTGAGTATCTCTACATGTGTAATTGTGATGTATCGGAATTATCCCTAGTCGATGAATTGATGGATTTGAACACCATTGATTCTGTCGAGACTAGCACGAGGTATACTCCTTGGTGTGTCCAAGCAGTTGATTCTCACTGGTTGGAGACATTGTGATGTCCGGAGTTAATCGTGGATGCTAGTTTTGCTAACTAGTTCATTGGAGTGACCAGCCGTAAGACTTCATATGGTTCTCTGCATATATAGATATGTCAATGAAGTTCTTACTGTAGCTTAAGTGCAATGTTCCTTTGACTTGCGGTATTCAAGTCATCTTGATCATGAAGACTTATGCTTTGACATCTTAAGCAAGCATCTCTGAGGAGATGTGGACCCGGGATGATTGGGTATAAGTCGAAGTGATCGAAGGTGTTTGAATAGCCTACAAAGGATTCACCACTCCTTGTGAGGAGATGTATACCCATGGCCTCTCGTCGGATTGTTACTAAAGTCTTTGGCCAAAGCATTACATGTTTAGAGTAAGGTACTCTTCGATACATGTGCAATAACTAGAATCCGTAGGATGAGGAAATGATACTTGGGCTAGGTGTGACGTAGTCAGCCTAGTGGGGACTGACACTATAGACCATTGTTGGGTTTCCGGCACCGCGGCGTGTGTGTGTTCGATCATGTTTCGTAAACATGAGCACAGCGGAAGCAATTAAAAATAATAAATACTCCTATTTATTACAACACACACAACACACGCATGCTATTACAACAAGTGTAGACATAACCGTAAATTAAAATTGCAATAAAAGGAAATTAAACTACGTTATACCTTTCGTATGACGTGTAGCGGGAACGGCATCAACCGGAACGATCCTCGTAAGAATCGTCTCTATCCGTATCCACGCCGAGCTCCTCGGGATGACTTCGCCAAGCCACGAGCTTCGTCTTCGTACGGGTTACTAGCCTCGTGTTGAAGACGACGTGATCGAGAGATGATCACGATCCGAATCCAAATTCGGACCTAAAAACAAGTCCTCAAGACTTGCTTCTCCGGAGAGGTATTCGTCAACCGATTGACGAATCCTTCGTCCTCCACCTCAGAGGATTACCGGAGATCAAATCCCCGGTATGTTAGCCGCTGTCGGAGCACTAACCATCGTCCAAACGACGCTCCGACGAGAGGAGAAGAAGCTGTCCAGAAAACTGGACAGCTTGGTGGAGGAGATAGGCGCCGGCCAAAACAAGGAGACAAAAGCTCACCTTGATGCCGAACCTTTTAGGGGATCACCGGAGGGTCGCCGGAGGTTTACCGGCTGGAGCTTGGACGCCGGCAAGGGTCTTGACGGCAGCACAATCAAGCTGGGCGGCAAGGAGTTTGGGCGGCACAACCAGGTTGGGCGGCAACTCCTTGGAGGCTAGGGTTTTGATTTTGGATTAGGGTTCAACAATCCCTTAAGTCCACTTTTATAGAGAACTAATTCTCTTAATGGTTAATGGATCATATCCATAAAGCCCGTTAACCCGCTCCATTAAGATAAGTTAAAATAAACCAAACCATAATGGTTTATTTTAAGTTAAAACGAACCGAACCAACCTTTGGTTCATTCGTTTAATATAAACCAAACCCTTTGGTTTATTCTCATCCATTGGATTAGAACCAAACCATTTTGGTCCATCCATTATGTCTTCATAAGACACGGCCCATCCACGCTTCCATTGCGATTGAAACAATTTCATGCTCGCTTTATGTTTGGTCCAACCAAACATAGTTTCTCTCGGTCTGAGAATCTCATTCTCAAGCTCGTTTTAAATCCTTTGGATTACACTCGTTGTGCGTGTGACCAAATAGGTTCTCGATTTATGTTGACCGTCTATAATTAACCATTAATTATAGAACGATCATGAGTGGCACCTAGTAGTACATCATGATCCCCAATTAACCGAAAAGATTAACGGTTGATCCAGAACTACTTCTGAAACCTTTCAGCAGCTCGAATGAATCGTGCCCCATTCCCTTCACTCATCTTATACCCACTTGGTTCAGGACATGGTCTATTGTGTCAGTCCCCACTAGGCTGACTACGTCACACCTAGCCCAAGTATCATTTCCTCGTCATACGGATTCTAGTTACTCCACATGTATCGAAGAGTACTTTACTCTAAACATGTAATGCTTTGGCCAAAGACTTTAGTAACAATCCGACGAGAGGCCATGGGTATACATCTCCTCGCAAGGAGTGGTGAATCCTTTATAGGCTATTCAAACACCTTCGATCATTTCGACTTATACCCAATCATCCCGGGTCCACATCTCCTCGGAGATGTTTGCTTAAGATGTCAAAGCATAAGTCTCCATGATCAAGATGACTTGAATACCGCAAGTCAAAGGAACATCGCACTTAAGCCACGGTAAGAACTTCATTGACATATCTATATATGCAGAGAACCATATGAAGTCTTACTACCGGTCACTCCAATGAACTAGTTACCATAACTAGCATCCACGATTAACTCGGACATCACAATGTCTCGGCCCGGTGAGAATCACCGCTTGGATACACCAAGGAGTATACCTCGTGCTAGTCTCGACAGAATTGATGGTGTCCAAATCCATCAATTCATCGACTAGGGATAATTCCGATACATCACAATTACACATGTAGAGATACTCACTAGTTGTGATACAATCACAAATTCTCTCATGCTGTGAATCGTATCGTGGACATTCAGTAAATGAGTTTAAGATCCAATCAAATACATTAAACATGTATACTCAAATAGTGAATCTTCATTTATCATATAAATGGTTCATACATAAGGCGATTGCCTTAGGACATCTCTCATATATTACTAACAACCATGTCCTGAATCAAGTGGGTATAAGATGAGTGAAGGGAATGAGGCACGATTCATTCGAGCTGCTGAAGGGTTTCAGAAATAGTTCTGGATCAACCGTTGATATTTTTGGTTAATTGGGGATCATGATGTACTACTAGGTGCCACTCATGATTGTTCTATAATTAATGGTTAATTATAGACGGCCAACATAAATCGAGAACCTATTTGGTCACACGCACAATGAGCGTAATCCGAAGGATTTAAAATGAGCTTGAGAATGAGATTCTCAGACCGAGAGAAACTAGGTTTGGTTAGACCAAACATGGAGCGAGCATGAAATCGTTTCAGTCGCAATGGTTTATGAAGACATGATGGATGACCCAAATTGGTTTGGTTCTAATCCAATGGAGGAGAATAAACCAAAGGGTTTGGTTTGTTTTAAACGAATGAACCAAAGTTGGTTCGGTTTGTTTTTAACTTAAAATAAACCATCATGGTTTGGTTTATTTTAACTTAAATTAATGGAGCGGGTTAATGAGCCTTTGGTTATGATCCGATAACCATTAAGAGAATTTGTTCTCTATAAAATAGGGCTTAAGGGTTTTTTTAAGCCCTAATCAAAGCCTTGCAACCCTAATAGTTGCCGCCCCCTCCTCTCCTTGGTGAAGTCGGTGCAAACCCTAGTGCCGCCGCCCACCACCACCTAGCTCCCTTGTCGGCATCCAGAAGGAGCTGTCCTTCCCTCTTGCCGGCGTCGAGCTGCTGCCGGAGAAGCTCCGGTGATCTCCTTTGGGTCCGGCAATAAGGTGAGCTTCAACCTTCCCTTTTGGCCGGCCCCTATTCCTCCACCAAAGCTGTCCAGTTCTCTGGACAGCTTATTTCCCTCTCGTCGGAGCGTCATTTGGACAATGTTTGGAGCTCCGACAGCGGTAGACTTGCCGGGGATTCTATCTCCGGTAATCCTCATAGGTGGAGGACGAAGGATTCGTCAAACGGTTGACGAATACCTCTCCGGAGAAGCGAGTTTTTGAGGACTCATTTTGGATCCGAATTTTGATTCGGATCGTGATCTTCTCTCGATCACATCGTCTTCAACACGAGGCTAGTAACCCGTACGAAGATGAAGCTCGTGACTTTGTGAAGTCATCCCGAAGATACTCGACGTGGATACGGATAGAGAATATTCTAGCGAGAATCGTTCCGGTTGATGCCTTTCCCGCTACACGTGATACGTCTGGTATACGTAGTATAAATTTCCTTTTATTCTAAAATTTGAATTTACGGTTATGTCTACACATGTTGTACTATGCATGCGTGTGATGTTTGTGTTGTAATAAATTAGATTTATTATTTTATTCCTTCCGCTGTGCACATGTTTACGAAACATGTTCGAACACACACTCGCTATGGTGCCGGAAACCCAACAGGTTGTTGGTGGACTAAACTCTAGTACGGTGTCACACGGAAGAAGATAGGGTTTTCTTTGAGAATTTTGATGGGATTCTAGGACTTTGGTTTCGTTTGTGTATTGCAGAACATGATATCAATTGAATGTATCCAGACTTTCTAACTAGGGATTTGTGGAAAGGATATCATACACTCCTCCGATGAGCCTTCGCATCTATCAGAAGCTACCTCTGCCATGCCAGGTCATCCCTTGGCCTTAGGAGGGATAGTCGGTATGAGGATGCCGAATCAATCCCTGCGATGAGTCAGAAATGAAATACATTACTGACTCTATCGCATCCTTCTATCCACAGTTGTAGGCGATGAGGCCAACACTTAGGTTCCTCCTAATATCCCCTAAATTTGCGATACAAGGATTGTCACCCCTTGTATCGTCTACACATAGAAGATAGAAAACGAAAACACAAAGCTATAGATCTAAACTATCATTCAACTGCAAATACGATTTCAAGAAACATATTTGAAATAGCAATGTTCTACTCAACACAAACTACTCCCTAATCCTAGAATCAGAGAATCTACTCCATGGATACGAAAAGAGAATCACAAAACATTATGGAATTCATGGATACAATGATAAACGTGTAAGAAATATGAATTACAATGCAATGCATCCCTTCTCTTTGGCATTGAGGTGCAGAATTTGGATCCTTGACGTCGTTCTTCTTCCCCATTGTGAGTCCCCGAAGCTTTTTAGGGCTTCGGAGTGTTGTCCCAGCCATTGTACCTCCCTGTCGTCCTTGTCGTTCTCCCCTAGGGTTTGGGTGAAGCTTCCTTTATATAGATATCATGACGGATTGCTACGAAATCTAGAAAAATCCCTAATCACGTCAATCTGCCTGGCCGCCACGCGACCATGTGAAAACACACGGCCTGACCGTGTGTCGGGATGTGGCAGCCATTTTTGTCCTCTGAACACGGCCGTGTGTAGACACACGCCTTGGCCGTGTTCCCTTCTACTTCCAGTTGCAAAATGCCCTTCTTTTGCTCCGAAAGTGTGCCTTTTCCCATGAAATACTATCCTGCACATAAAAGTACAAATAGCAGATCTCCAAACTAGAAAATAGGAAATGCATACAAAATAAAGTGAAATATGCATGAAACAAACATAAAAAGTAATGAGATGTGAGCAAAAACTACTCCTAAAACCCTATATGTTTTGCTCACATCACTAACCCATCTAGTGTGAATCGATCACGCTCCTAGGAACCCAATACCTATTAGAGCTCCTTGGGTTAACAAGGAATTCGCTAGGGATAACTTCCCTAGATACCTTCCTAATGACTCTTTTTGGCTTTGAAGCCTTAGTCAATTGGGTCTTTCTTAGGTTAACCTTAGGGATTGGCTCCCTAGTAACCTTTTTAGTGGCTACCTTAGATTTACTTGAGTTTTTAGCCACTAGGCACACACCATGGTTAATCTTAGATATGACCTCCCTATTAACCTTGGTTTCTCTAGACCTAGAAATAGTCCCATAATTGAATGGAACATTGTGGTAGGACTTAGGTTTGTGACCCAAACCTTTCTTTCCCTTGGACGGTTCTTGTCTCCTAGGTCTTGGATTTTGATCATTAGACCCCTTAATTGAAATTGTAATTATTGCTAGGGTATTCTCCAAATTTTCAAGCCTTGACCTCAAGGCTTGGTTCTCTAATTCTAATTTTTCCAATTTTGATTTTTCATTAATCTTTTGGGAAGGCCTCTTCTTAGGCATATACCTAGACTTCTTGGGGTTAATGTTCAAATGGTCCTCTACCTTCCTAATGGACTCCCTAGGTAGAATTGTTCTAGATTTATTGGTTCTAGGTTTGTCCTTAGGTAAATTCACATGCTTAGCACATAAACAGTAAAATCTATTATTTCTACTAGCATATTTTTCATTAACGATAGCAAGTGAACTAAAATAATTTCTAGCATGCTTTTTAATCCTAGAACTAGAAGGTGCATTAAAGTATACCTTAGGGTTTGCTTGGGAAGCTCCCCCTACTTGTGTAGCTCATTCTTGCCCCTTCTTTCTCCCCCTAAGGCATTGGCTTCGGTAGTGTCCTCTTTAGTTGCATTTGAATCACACAATGTGCTCTTTTCTCTTCTTAGCGAGGACTCCGACATCCATTGATTTTTGTTGAACTTTTAGTGCCGGTACCTTCTTCTTGGCCAATTTTGGGCATTTAATCTTGTAATGCCCTTTCTCCCTGCACACAAAGCAAATTATGTGATCTTTATTATTAAGAATTTCATTTGAGTTACCTAGGGTGGTGGAAGCCTCTTGATCTTCACTTATCCCGGATGTAGATGCCTCTTCTCATTCTTGCTCCGAGATGAAAGATCTCTCCTCCCCCTCAATGCTAGAAGTGGAGGTTTCCTCCAATTCTTCAACATCCTCGGATCTGGATGTTGATGGGCATTCTACTTCGGCTTCCTCCTCTAGTGTTGGTTCGGAATTTTCATGGAATTTGACCACCTTATCCCACAACTCCATGGCATCCCCATATTCACCTAGCTTGCACAAGACATGGTTAGGTATTAATTTGATTAACATTTTTCTTACGTTAACTGTTGTCTTGAATTGTTGTCGTTGCTCCTCGGTCCACCTTGATTTTACCAACGACTTGTTATCTTCCCCCTTAGGTACTTCAAAACCATTTTCAATTGTTAGCATCATATCAAAATCGGTTTCGAAATATACCTCCATCCTTTTCTTCCACCATGAGAATTCTCCTTCGAATTTCAGTGGACGGAATGTTGATGTCGGCCATTTCGTTGTTGTCGCGGAGGTGAGTCCAATGACAACCTCCTCGCTCTGATACCACTTGTTGGAGGATCGGTGGCCGGCTAGAGGGGGGTGAATAGCCCAATTTATGTAGACGATGGAAATCGTTCGTTCGTCGCGTCTCTACAACTCTCATTAGCACAGTGGAATATACAATAATGAAAGCACAATAAGAATACAAGCACATGACACACGATATATGTGGTTCGGAACCTTAGGGTTCCTACTCCACGGGATGAGTTCAATGAGCTCGTGTTATGCGCACGACACTAACAAAACCCCTCGACCATAAGTCGGAGGTGGAGAAACCTCGTACAAGCAATTACAAACGTAATACAAAAGTACAAGCAAAATACAAAGACAATATGAAATACAAGTAAAGAACACTTTACAAAACATTGCTTTGATCACTTGCTTGTTGCTTACTTTGGATTTCTCTTGAAGGACTAGAATGCAGCAGCAATTCCCCTCCAAAATCTCCCCAAAAACCTTGGCGAAATCCTCCATCTCGAGCTCCATTTATAACTTGCATCGAGCTGATTTTACGTCAATCAGTCGACTGATCGAGATCATCAATCGACTTGGATCAGTCAAACCGACACCTATGCCAGTAGACTACTGTCGAGTAAAATCTCAAACAAACACTTGTTTGAGCATCCAACCATCGGGTAAAATCTCAAACATCATGTTTGAGCATCCAACACTCAGTCTTAGCTACTTGTCCATGTCCACCTCATCCTCTCATAGAGTTCCCCACCGAAGCTCTCTTCCCTCAGCCTACGTCCCTCGGATGCACCAAGTGCATGACTTCGCAATGCCATCCTTCGTGTCTCTTGCCCTCGAAGTCTACTTTTCTTGGGCCTCACTCCATTCGCTCCCCTTCCGGCGATCCCTCAGATGCACCAAGCGCATGGCTTCGCAATGTCATCCTTCACCGACTCAAGGACCCCAAGCCTACGAGACTAGTGTCCTTGCCAAGTCCTCAAGACTTCCCATTGCCAAGGCTACACACTTGGACTTACCAACACCAAGCCCTATGCTTGGATTTTCACCGCCAAGGCTACACACTTGGACTTACATGGCCAACCCATGTTGGACTTCCCATGACACTCACATGTCATACATTTTGTCTAACATCAAAATATTGTTCGAGTCAAACTCGAGTCCGGTCAATCGTGACCTGGGCCGATTGCACCAACACCAAGTACCCAAAACTTGGACTTTACATGCCAAGTACACAAGACTTGGGCATTCCATGCCAAGTACCCAAGACTTGGACTTTCCATGCCAAGTTCACAAAACTTGGACTTCTCAAATGCCGAGACCATTCTTGGACTTCCCATGACAATCACATTGTCATACGTTTTATCGAACATAAAAATACTACTCGAGTAAATTCAAGTCTGCTCAATCGTGACCTGGGTCGATTGCACCAACAATCTCTCCCTTTTTGATGTTTGACAAAACTTTTAAGTTAGGCTAACTAATAAGCCCCAGCTTAACTCTTCCAATGCCAAAGCATAGTGACGGTTTACCTAATTTAAACCTCACTTCTTTCCCTTTAACACACATAAAAAAGACTCTCTCCAAGAGTATCAATGTCTCATATAACAATGAGATCTTATTGCTGGTGCAATCAGCCCAGGTCACGATTGACCGAACTCGAGTTTGACTCGAGCGATGTTTTGATATTTGAAATGGAGATTTGACATTGATATTTGACATTGATGTCTGATAATGTTTTGGGGAGATTGTTGGTGCAATCGACCCGGGTCATGATTGACTGGACTTGAGTTTGACTCGAGGGGGATTTTGATGGTTGACCGGAGTTGACCATGTCATGAAAAGTCCAAGTCTTGAGTACTTGGCATGTAAAGTCCAAGCATGGGTCTTAGCAAGGAAAAGTTCAAGCATGGGTCTTGGCATGGAAAGTCTAACATGGGTTGGCAAGGGAAAGTCCAAGTTTGAGTCTTGGCATTTGAGAAGTCCGAGGGGTTTGATATTGGCAGTGTAAAGTCCAAGCAGGAGTCTTGGCAGCATAAGTCCAATGGTTGGCGGCGTAAAGTCCAAGCGGAGTCTTGGCAGCGTAAGTCCAATGTGACTTGGCGGTGTAGACACCATTAGCATGACATAGCCGATGGAAGCACTTGAAAGCTAGCGCATGGATGAACAAGTCATGGAAGACTTGGAGGGATCCGATAGGCATGAGGCTGACGAAGGTGGCTAGAAGGCTTAGGTCTAGGCTACGGGTGATCTAGCAAGTATGGGGGCACCATACTTGGGATAAAACCTCATGTTTGAGGCGTATCAGTCGACTGGTACTATGTGGCAGTCGACTGGTGTGAGTCAACTAGGTTTTGACTATGGGGAGTGCCCTAACGATCATTGCCCGGTGAAGCGGTCATTCGCGCTAAATGGTCGGGTGCTCGATTTGGGCATAAAGGTTCTCGGTCGAGTGATCGACACGACCACTCGGTCGATTACCACGACCGGTGATGGGTATGGTCAGTCGACTGATGGTGTATATGTTGGATTTGTCTAGCGTGGATGTAGTCGTTGTCTCACGACAATAGTGGTATCAGTCGACTGATGGTCCCGAGCAGTCGACTGATAGGCGAAAATCTAGCTCGATTACAGGTTATAAAAGCAGCTCAAAAGAAGGATTTTGGTACCGATTTTCTTGAACGATTTGGAGCGATTTGTTGTTGCAAATCAGGGTCTTCAAGGCTAGTCCAAGGCAATCAACAAGCAAGCTTCCACAAGATTCTTGTAAAGTGTTCTTTGCTTTCTTTTGTTGTATTCATTTATATTTTCTTGTTATTTTACTTGTATTACTATTGTAATATCTTGTAAGAGGTTTCTCCACCTTTGGATTGTTTCAAGGAGTTTATTGGATTAGTAGGGCCTGTTTGCATTGCTAGGGCTTTTAAAGCCCCATCCGTGGAGTATGAACCATTTGGATCCGAACCACGTTATATCTTGTGTAGTGTTTGTATTTGTATTGTATTTGCTTTATTATTTCTATTTCCGCTGTGTATAACACATTTTGTAGCAAGCATGCAACGAATTCCATCGACGCATCGAAATGAGCTATTCACCCCCCTCTAGCGGTCAACGAATCCTCAACAATTGGTATCAGAGCCCGGGGCTCTTCTACGAACTAACCGCCGGGAGCAAAACCGCTAGAGGAACAAGATGGAATTCAAAGAAAGACTTGGATGGGACATCAACACACTGCCACCATACGATCAAGAGGATTTTTCGGCATGGAGGGCAAGAATGGAGAACTTCTTGATGATAGAGATAGAAGATTGGTTCGTCATCATGGAAGGCTTTGAACCTCCTAGAGATAAGAAGGGAAATGTCTTGAAGTTGAAGAAGTGGACACAAGAGGAACATCTCAAGTTCAAGACCGAAGTCAAGGTAACAAAGCTTTTAGAAGATTTGATACCTAATGACATTTTGTGCAAGCTAGGGGATTACATGGATGCCAAGAAGCTATGGAGCAAGTTGGCAAGATTCCATGAGGAGTCTCACTCGATACAAGAAGAAGAAAGCTCTTCCTCACAAGAAAGTGAGGATTCGAAATCATCATTCGGATCGAGATCGGAAGTTGAAGAGGAGTCAACATCCGGGTTAAGAGAAGAAGTGGAATTGGAGGAAGTCTCCACCTCAAGGATTGAGGGGGAGGAAAGGCCATCCACTCTAGAACAAGATCAAGAAGAAGAGCTTTCAACATCCAGTCAAGATGAAGAAGCTCAAAATCCGGCCACCATTGACCTAGGTAACTCAAGCATATCAATTCATATTAACAATCATATCATATACTTTGAGTGCAGGGAAGTAGGACATTACAAGAGTAAATATCCTAAAAGAGTCAAGAAAAGTCAACCGACATCAAGAGTCAAGAAAAGACCAATGAAGTCAGAGTTTCCACTAAGAAAAGCAAGGAGCACATCATTTGCTTCAAGTGCCATCAAAAGGGGCACTATAGGAGCCAATGACCAAAGGGAGGGAAGAAGACTTATGAAGGAAGAGCTACACATGTAGGGGGAGCTAAGGCAAACCCTAAGGTAACTTTTAAGGATGCTTCTTCTTCCAATAGTTATCAAAAGCATGCTAGAAATAATGTTAGCAATTTTTCTATTTATCATAAAGAGCATGTTTGAAATAGTAGACACTATTTCCTAGGTGCTAAGAGTTACAATATTTCAAATGAGGAGAAATTTGGGATTAATGTCCCTAAAAATACTCTACCTAAGGCAAGTATTAGGAAAATTGAAGACCATCTAGGTTGTAATCCAAAGGACCATAGACACATGCCTAGGAAGTCTCATGTCCAAAGAATAGATGAAAAATCAAGAATTAGACAATTAGATTTAGAAAATCAAACCTTGAGGTCAAGGCTTGAAAAACTTGAAAGGACCATTAAAAAGATTCAAAATTAAGTTAAAGGGTCAAATGATCAAAAATCTAGGTAAAATTGTCAAAATCTAGGGTCTATGAAGCAAGGTCCACCTAAGGGCAACAAAGGTTTGGGTCACAAACCTAAGCCCAAGGAGACCTACCATAGTGTTCCATTCGATTAAGGAACACAACCTAGGTCTAGGAAGTCCATGGTTACTAGGGAAGCTATCCCTAAGGTTAACCAAGGCAAGTGTCTAGTGGCCAAGGTTTCTATGAAACCTAGGAAGACCACTAAGAAGGTTACTAGGGAGGCAATCTCTAAGGTTAACCATGACATGACCACAATGACTAAGGCTACCAAGCCTAGGAGGGTCATTAGGAAGGTATCTAGGGAGGTGATCCCTAAGGAATACCTAGTAAACCCTAGGAGCTTAAATAGGTTTTGGGTTCCTAACAGCGTGATTGATTCACGCTAGATGGGTTTAGATGTGCCAACTTTAAATGGATAGGTAGTTAACCTAACTATAGTAAAGGTGACACCTTAGGTCATTTTCAAGGTTATGGATACCTTGGAAATAGGTTTGAATTTTAATCCTAAAGGATTTTAGGATGTGCCAATAAGCTTTGAGAATTGTGAAAAATTGATTAAACTTGGCACATGTCGACTTAGAGGTATTGGTGTGCAATTTGGGGTTTTGACACACTTTGAGAATTAGTGTATCAAGAAAATTGTCATAAGGCTTAGAAATTACATTTAAGATTGATACTCAAGTACTACACATCTTGATGTCCCATACTTACCATGCTTCATGTTTTTTATCATATGTTTGCATGGAAGGAATATTTATGGTGTATTGCATCTCACAAAATAGATCTTTCACCTTGATTGTGTATTTCAACACTTAGAAAGGGTGAGATGCTAGGATTTGAAACTATTGGATGTTAATGCTTGTGAAAATGAAATAAAATACCAAAATACATGAACATAGGCATAACACTAATATATTCGATATACATGAATAAACATGTTAAAATGAAACAAATTGAGTGAAGAAGTCGAAATTCACTTAATTTCAGAACTGAAAATTAGATATCGGATCGATTAACATCTGTACGTAATCGATCTTGTGAGCCTAGCGGTCAAGTGTTGCTTCTAGGACTCGGCGGATTTGTTCATCGATCATTGGTACTGTTTCATCGCCGAGCCAATAGAGCCGATCGAGTGGCTCATCGATAGTTGAGTCTTTGGTCACATCGATCGGTGATATTCTTGCTCGGCAAAACTTTCGACAGTCGAGTGCCGAGCCGGAGCAGTCGACTACCAGTTCGGTGAACCATTCACTAAATCACTATCAGTTGACTGATGTCACAAATTAGTCGATTGACATCGCAATTTTATAATGCCGAACCGCTAGGGTTTGGTGTCTTCATGCCTTCTTCGCGCGACTCCTCTTCTCCAATCGACTCCAAACCTCTTCGACCAACCTTCTCGCGTCCACGTCGGCGACCAAAAGCCTTTAGGTTTGGAATCTATCTCTGTCATTCGTGTTTTTGGTTGCTCTATCACTAAAATGACATCTCATATCCCTCATTTTCTCCTCCGGTGTTAGGGTTTTGGCGATATCTTCTTTTCGGCGATCTTTCAGCGTTCTCTCTGGCAAGTAGGCTGCCCAGTTAGGCCTTCACAACCATCAATCTAGTAATGGCACCAAAGTATACATCTAAACTCTTTAAACCCTAATTTTTTTTTACACCGCATTTTGATCTAATCATGGTATTTGTGTCATCACATTGCATTGCATTGCATTCATCATATAATCATGTAGAAGACAACGTAGAAATGACCCAAATGAGGGTATATCGTGTTTGTACCAACCGATGGCAGTTAGGTACATATATGAGCGATTTTTTAGATACTATTGTGGCGAAGTCATTGATATTTTACTACATTATCAGCTGATGAAGATCTCCCTTTGCAACCATGCCATTAATGATGACATCCTCAAGGAATTTTACCAAAACTTGAGAAAAGTAGACGATAGCCCTACCTACACCATTCGCGTTGCAAAACACAACCTGGAGTTCACTCCTACGATCTTGCAGGAGTTCCTGGAGTGTAGGGCATCAGATGACACCTTCATCTTTTATCCTACTTTTGATGCACCTCTTTCGGCTCCATTTGACCACATCTCATTAGATTCCATGCATGAGCATTTCTTCCATCATCCTCGCCCACCAGCTCAAAACCTCTTCCCTATCAATGAATTATCTGCACTTGACAATGTTCTTTACAAAGTCATTGTTGGGTGCTTCCTTCCGATCGTGACTCGGGGTTAGGCCAAGATCCGGCCTCCCCATCTCTTTCTCATGTATGCCATGCGTCATCGGTTGGGCGTGAACATTGCATTGAACATTTTTCATTGCATTGTCCATTTCATATCCCCTGTACAAGGGAAAGTTCATATGCCCTTTGGGCACATTATCACTGCATGGTTAGAGTCCATTGGCATTAACATATCCAGGGGATAATTGAGGGCACTATCAGAGGTATATGATTGCATCTCAGTGCACAACTTCACATTGGCTTGGCTGCGGACTGGAGCTGGATAGATGGAGCTGGTACCTCGGCCTTAGCCCATGGTGCATGGGGAGCCACCTCTAGAGCCTGGAGAGCCTGTGGCACAATACGAGGGGCGTGCTATTGACGAGGATGACCCTATGACTACAGATGCACTAGCAGCAGGTCTCTCAGAGCGTGTTGCATAGCTGGAGGTCAGATTTGAGGACTACCAGCAGACTGTTGACTCACGACTGGCCGAGATCAGATTGGAGCAGTCCTCCATGGGTCAGGGGTTGGGTCAGCAGCTCAGCCGGATGGAGGAGCGCCAGAGCCGAATGGAGCAGCTCTAGATTGACATATACGAGATGATGCGGACCTGGACGCTGAGCCAGTAGCCTCCACCGCCTCCACCATCTGCGAGAGATTATAGCTAGGGGATGATTAGGGATCTTGTTTTTAGTTTCGTAGTGAGGTTGAGAGTTTTAGACATCTATTTTTCTTGTAAAAATTGAAGTTATATTTGAATGAAATATTTTGTTTATAAAAAATCATGTATTTTTGTCTGATTATGTGGGTGTTAATGTGTTTGTATATTCAAATTTGCCATGTCATGACATCACATTTTATTTTATCATATGATATGTCATGATATTGTTTAGGATTATTTTCTATGTCATGTTCATTTTTAGAGCATATAAATATGTCATGACATCATGATCATTGGTCAAGCTTATTTATCATTATCATTTATGCTATGATCATTCATGCATTAATTAAAATTGAGTTAAGGATTATGGCATGATTTGAAGTCCCATCTATAAGGGAGTCAAATAGAGTTGCCTAGAAAATGCATGAGACCATAATAACCCTAATCCCACATCTCACAATTACTTAGACTTGTGTGTGCTTAATACATCTTAGATACATGTGAGATGTTAGGAAAATAAGTTAAGTTCAAGGTGCATAGATAGTGCATCTAGATGAACTTAAACTTATCTCAATCATCAATATGAATCATGAAGAAAGCTAATGTACAAGTCATGTACATCTAGCCAATAGTCCATGGTTCAAAATAGGTTTTCAAAAACATTTTAAAATCACTTTAGAAAACCTTAGTGAAGTCTATCTTTTGATAGCAAACACCATTGAAGAAGTTGATATAAAGTAGATCAAAAACATTTAAGTTTTAATGGTTTTTGAACTTTGTATCAATCTCCTATTTTAATGAGTAAAATATTTTTCAAACAATTTTCACTCATTGTATTGGTCATAAGTATTATACGTATGAAGTTTCATGTTTTTTTGAATTACGTATAATTATTTATGAATTTATGAAATTCATTTCTGATAACTAAAATTCAGAATTTCAGTTATCAGTCGACTGCCGCCTGATGGCAGTTGACTGATGAGCACTTCAATCGACTGATTTCTGAGAGAGTCGACTAATAGGCTAATTTTGGGAAAAGCAAGGTTGTTTAGCCCATTTTCAGCTAAGGTAAAGTTTTCTAACCACTCCTAACCCTAGGATATGCTTTAGGAAGCATTATAAAGGGTGAAAATCCATTGGATATGGATTAGGAGAGTTGTTAGGGTGATGTATCAAATTTAAGGTATGGGAAAGTTCAATGTTGAACTTTAGACCTTATTTTTGATGGTTTAGAGTTCTTATTGGCTTAGGGACTTCCCAAGGACATTGTTAGTGCAATGGTCAAGGGGGAGCAAGCCTTTAGGGGGAGGTATCCATCATGGGATGATGAATATTATTTTTCCTCATGAGAGAGAGAAATTGGATTTTGAGATACCCAATTTGGAAATTGGGAGAGATTGTAGGATTGTCTCTCTTAAATGATATGAGACTTATCACTAGGAAGATTGTAGGCATCCTAGGTATTTTTGGACCAAGGGGGAGATTGTAAGATCTCATTGGGACATGAGATATTGACCTCCTTGGAGAGAACCTTTTTGATATTAGTCAAAAAGGGGGAGAATGTTTGGGAGACTTATTGAGAGAATTTATGGGATTACCAATTTGGAATAATTGGTAAGAAGATTTGAGTTAGTGTTCTAACTCAAAGGTATGTAGTTTTGTCAAACATCAAAAAGGGGAAGATTGTTGGTGCAATCGGTCAAGGTCACAATTGACTGGATTCGAGTTTGACTCGAGCGATATTTTGATGTTTGACATGGAGATTTGACATTGATGTTTGACATTGATGTCTGATAATATTTTGGGGAGATTGTTGGTTCAATCGACCCGGGTCATGATTGATCGGACTCGAGTTTGACTCGAGGGAGATTTTGATGGTTGACTGGAGTTGACCATGTCATGGAAAGTCTAAGTCTTGAGTACTTGGCATGTAAAGTCCAAGCATGGGTCTTGGCAAGGAAAAGTCCAAGCATGGGTTTTTGCATGGAAAGTCCAACATGGGTTGGCAAGGGAAAGTCCAAGTTTGAGTCTTGGCATTTGAGAAGTCCGAGGGGTTTGATATTGGCGGCGTAAAGTCCAAGCGGGAGTCTTGGCAGCATAAGTCCAATGGTTGGCGGCGTAAAGTCCAAGCGGAGTCTTGGCAGCGTAAGTCCAATATGCCTTGGCGGTGTAGACATCGTTAGCATGACATAACCGATGGAAGCACCTGAAGGCTAGCGTGTTGGTGCAGTAGGCACCTAGGTCGAACCTGAGTTTTGATTATAGCAAACGATACAAAGTTAAGCTCATGTCGTTATCTCACGAGCTGAATCGAGTGTGCAGAAGATTGCTAAAGTTGGAGCTGAAGGCTAGCGACATTCGGAAGAAGCCGGGTGGTCGGGTGACACTCGAGTGACTTCGGAGGGAGCCGAAGGAATCGAGTGGAAGGCCGGAAGCAAAAGCGACATGGTAAGTATCGAGGTAAGCTCGTGTGTGCGAGCGTAAGTGAGGTTGTATCCTCCTTACGGGGATGGTCTTAAGCGTAGATCCGACCAAAGACATCCCATCGATGGTCTAGGTCGAGATCGGACGGTCGAAGGCCGTCGAAATAATATTTTCTTTGAGCTAACTTTGCCTTGCACAATGATCGCTCGAGGTCGCGAAGATTCGATCGATGTCGCCATCACGATCGATGATGGCCATCACGATCCGATGGTCAATGATCAGCTTCGAGGAGTCAAGGCTTATCACCCCATTTCAAGGAGATTGGTGCTCAATTTTGATTGGCTAGGGTTCCTCTTGAAAAGGGGCTCAAAGGCTATAAAAGGAGGGCCAATCCTAGGGTTTATTCATCAATTCTAAAGCTTCCAAAAGCCTCCGCCAAGCTACAACCTTTCCGACAACGAAGTGCTTTCTCTCCGACGTCTAGGTCTTAATTTCTTTCTTATTGTAACGTCGGCTTTAGCTTTTATTTTAAGTTCATTTCTTTAAATCTTTCGGAGCTTTTATCGTATACGAGGAGAGGGGGAGTGTCCCTCTACCTCAAGTTCTTTCCTTCTCGTATCGATTAACTCCTACCTCCAACGAGGAGGAGTTCCTTTAGTGCTTTTGCCCTCCGTACGTGGTCAAGGACCACTAGGGCCTTGGAGTAGTAGCCGAAGGCTACGAACCAATGAAAAAGAATTGTCTCTTTTACTTATTGCTTATCTTTTCCGCTGCAAATTAATTATCTACTCGGATTTTAAACTAACGAATGAAAAAAAAGTTTTAACGCTATTCACCCCCCCTCTAACGTTTCAAATCGATCCAACAATTGGTATCAGAGCCGGGGGTTGCTAAGATTTGGTGAAACCACCAATCTAGCCATTTTATAGATTTTTTTTAATTCTGTTTATTTCAGATTTATTTCGCTTTGTTACTTTTACTCCCGCACTACTAATCCAAGACGCGAGTCTTGGTACTTTTTTGTGTGTTTTTGTCGTTGCTAGTTTCTTCGTCTTCGTCTCCTTGTGTCTTTTGTTCTAATGGCCCATCTCGAGGGTTTTAGCACCGTCCGACCTCCGTTTTACAACGGAGATGACTTCCGTTATTGGAAGGGTCGGATGGAATGCTTTCTCAAAACCCAAATCGAGATGTGGATCATAATCCAAACGAGATTCACACTTCCGACTAACGAAGTGGGTGAATCCTTGAATTATGACCAATGGACCATTGCGACAAAAAGACAAGTCAAAGCCGATGCTAAGGCAACTCAAATACTTCAATGCGGCTTATCCAAGGAAGAGCTAAATCGCATCGGCCCCTTCATAAGCGCAAAGGACCTTTGGACAAAACTAGTGGAGCTACACGAAGGGACCAATGAAGCAAAGGTATGTAAGAGTGATCTTTTATTCAATAAACTATATAACCTAAAAATGCAGGAACACGAGTCCGCGACGCAACTCCACGCCCGTGTCCAAGACATAGTCAACAATCTACACGCAATCGGGCAAAAGGTCAAAAATCGCGACCTTATAAGGTATGTTCTAAACTCTTTTCCGAGGACTACCTTGTGGGCATCCATGGTCGATGCCTACAAGGTCTCCAAGGATCTTTCTAAACTTAGGTTAGATGAACTCTTTTCTGATTTCGAACTTCATGAGCAGTCTAACTCGGAACCCGAGAAGGGTATAGCACTTTTTGCAGGTTCGAGGAAGAAAACCGCAAGCAAGCCACCCCCGAAGGAAGAAGAGGATGAGTCGGATTCGGAGGTCGACTCGGAAATGGAAGCCGAACTAGTCAACCTAGTTCGGAGGATAGTCAAGGGCCGAAAACAAGCCGTCACTCGACCCAATGAAGGTAAGCCTAAAAGTTCAAACATAAGATGTTATGAATGCAACAGGTTTGGGCACATTAAGTCCGAATGCCCAAAACTCAAGAGCAAGGCACCAAAACATAAAAAGGCACTCAACGCTACTTGGGAAGAAGCTTCCAAGGAAGAAGACAACGATCGAGTCCTTATGGCTAAACCGGTGGAATTGGAGACGGAGTCAGAACCGAACTCAATCTGAAACCAAGACGAAGCCTGACCGCAAAACACTATTCAAGACAAGCCACGGATACGCATCCGGTTCAAAAGATACACTCAAGGTGAGTCGGTCTCTTATTACTACTCTTTATAGTGCAATTAAGTTTTTAAATAAAAAGTTAGCTAAGTCCGAGTCCAAGGTCGAGACCCTGGTTGAGGAAGTTAAACTCCTCAAACACGAGGTCTCCCTAACCTCTTCGACTAGTCGAGTTCAAGAGAAGGACTCAACTCGGGTTGAAAAACTCGAAGTTGAGAACTCACTCTTGAAAAGTCAAGTCGAAGATCTTAGGAATACGTTGGAAAGGTTTACTTTGGGATCCAAAGGACTTGACCTCCTACTTGGATTGCAAAGGGCCGTGTACAACAAGGCCGGACTAGGTTTTAGCTCAAACACGACCAATAAGTCGTATATGTCGATTGTAAGTCGACATAAAAAATGTGTCCAAGCATGGGTCCCTAAGACCACCTTGATTTCAAACTTAGGATCAAACCAGTACTGGGTTCCCAAGGACCAAATCCACTATGTGGAGAGACCAAATCGATTCAACGGTCCAGGGGGAGCTAGTACAAAATTTGTTTGCGTTTTAACTTAGAAATTGCATGCTTAGGTTTTTATTTAGTTTGATTTTTTTTAGAATGGTTAGATAGGACTATAACTCATCAATACTTGATAACATAGTACCAGGACGCGGCGAGATGATAGTACGCTAGGAAAGTGGAGTCTTGTGTATTCGGGCTAGATAAGGCGTATCTAGTTCGGTGCACTTGACCGAGGGGAACTAGCTGAAGCTACCTCGCCATATCCTAGACTAGTTAGACCAGGAAGTGGTCTTAGGTGAGTCAAGTCTCTATTTTCTTGAAAATGGCTTTGTCTAAGAAAGTGGTCATTTTTTCGATCAAAGAAGGCCTCTGTGCCTCGCCACGACCTGGAAGCCATGATCTTGAAAAGGTGACTTGATGAGCCTAAGGTCAAATCCGAATCTAACGCAAGGTTGACAAGTGTTTAAGTCATTAAATTTAATTCAACTAAAATTGGAAGTCATCTCACAAGAACATATAGGATTAACATGTTTGATCATGTAGACATGGGTGAGATGATTTAGGTTAATAATTTTCAACCAATTTTTTTTAAATCCAATATCCGATCCAACTACCTTGCATGTAGGATCAATAGATGTTGGACAGTGGTTGCTCCCGACACATGACCGGGGATCAACTCAAGTTTTCGAAGCTTCGATTCAAACGACAAGGATCGGTAGCCTTCGAAAATAACGGCAAGCTCAAAATCATCGGATCAGGTGATATTGAGCTTAACTCAAATTTTGTCATTCAAAACATTTTATTAGTAGAAAATTTTCAATATAATCTTCTCAGTGTATGCCAATTGTGTGATAATAACTATAAGGTCATATTTCTAGAAAATGAATGTGTAATTAATACAAATGAAACCTCTAAAACAATTCTTAAAGGGACTAGAAATAACAACATTTACACTATCAACTTAATTAACTCCTCAACTAAGTGTCTTATGACACGGCAAGAGGAATCATGGTT
This sequence comes from Wurfbainia villosa, assembly GCA_025175895.1. Classification (NCBI taxonomy): domain Eukaryota; kingdom Viridiplantae; phylum Streptophyta; class Magnoliopsida; order Zingiberales; family Zingiberaceae; genus Wurfbainia; species Wurfbainia villosa. Next base: position 118,100,027 of record CM045989.1, on the reverse strand, counting down.
GTGGCACCGACGGCTCGGTCACTCACACCCAAGACTCATCCACAAGATGAGTCAGAGTGATTTAGTCAGAGGTTTGCCTAACCTCAACAACTTGGATAATAAAATATGTAATGCTTGTCAACAAGGTAAACAATCTAGGACACAACATCAACTAACTAGTCAAGAACGAACCAAAAGTGTGCTTGAGCTCCTACACATGGATCTATTTGATTCACACGGAGCTAAGTCACTTAACAGAAGTAAATTCTGTGTAGTCATTATTGATGACTACTCTAGATTTACTTGGGTTAGGTTCATCAAACACAAAAGTGATACCCTAGGTCAATTAATCAATCTATTTAAGTTAATAGAAAATCAACAAAGCATTAAAATCAAAAGACTTAGGACTGATCATGGTGGTGAATTCGAAAACCATAGGTTTACAGAATTCTGTAACCTAAATGGATACCACCATGAGTTCTCTTGCCCTAGAACTCCACAACAAAATGGTCTAGTAGAACGCAAAAATAGAACCCTACAAGAAGCCGCTAGGACAATGCTTAATGAGTATAACCTACCCGATAGGTTTTGGGCCGAAGCCGTGAGTACGACATGCTATGTCCAGAATAGGATCCTTATGGTAAAGAGGCACCTTAAGACCTCATACGAGATTTATCACGATAAAATACCTAACATCAAGTATTTTAGGGTATTTGGGTGTAAGGTACATATCCTAAACACTAAAGATTACCTAGGGAAAATTACATCCAAAACTACGACCGGAATCTTTCTAGGATACTCGACTATAAGTAGAGATTATAGAGTATATAACCATGACACCCTTAGAGTCGAGGAAACTATCAATGTAGTATTCGATGAAGGACACGAACCTACAAAACCCCCGGCAACCCCAATTAGCAAGCCGATTCATATTAGACCTAACTCTGATCCGGAGGTCAGGTCTAGTGACCTAAGTCAACCAAGTCACTCTATTGATCAAGTGATAGATGACTCCAACCAAACTAGAACTCAAACAAGCCATCCTATGGATCAAGTTGTAGACTCAAACCCAAATCCAACTAGGACTCAAACAAATCATCCTATCGACCAAGTGATAGGTGATCCAAGTCTAGGAGTTCGAACTAGAGCCTCATACAGAAACCTTAGTCAAATATCTTTGATTTCTAAAATTGAACCCAAAACTATTGACCAAGCTCTTCTTGATCCCGATTGGATTATTGGAATGCAAGAAGAGTTGGCTCAATTCACTAGGAACGAAGTATGGGAATTAGTTCCACCACCTAAAGATAAAATAATCATTGGAACAAGGTGGGTGTTTATAAATAAAATTGATGATAAAGGTGAAGTAGTTAGAAATAAAGCTAGACTAGTTGCTAAAGGGTTTAGTCAAGTCGAAGGTTTAGATTACGACGAGACCTATGCCCCAGTAGCTAGATTAGAGTCCATTCGAATGCTATTAGCATATGCAGCACATCGAGGATTTAAATTGTTTCAAATGGATGTGAAATCTGCTTTCTTAAATGGATACATTAAAGAAGAAGTTTACGTTAGTCAACCCCCCCCCCCCGGTTTCAAAAGTTTAGACAAACCCGATCATGTCCTTAGATTAAAGAAAGAGCTTTATGGACTTAAACAAGCTCCGCGAGCTTGGTACGAGAGACTTTCGATTTATCTTAAGTTCAAAGGCTTTAACCAAGGTGTAGTTGACCCAACCCTTTTCGTAAAAACCTTAGGTAAAGACATATTCATAGCCCAAATCTACGTAGATGATATTATTTTCGGAACCACCAACTCAATCCTACTAAATGAGTTTATTTCACTTATGGAAAGTGAATTTGAAATGAATTTAGTAGGCGAATTAAGTTTCTTCTTAGGATTACAAATTAAACAAACTAAAGATGGAATATACCTACATCAACGTAAATATACTAGGGAATTAATTAAACGCTTTGGAATGCAAGACGTTAAAATTATTAATACCCCAATGGCAACTAATGTTAATATAGAAGAAGTAATTGGAAACCAAATTGATTTAAAATACTATAGGAGCATAATAGGGAGTCTCGCAAGCCGACCTGATATCTTATTTGCAGTGAGTATGTGCGCAAGGTTTCAAACCTGTGCCAAGGAGTCTCACCTAACTCTAGTCAAGCGTATCCTTAGATATCTAAAGGGTACACTTAATATCGGTATTTGGTATCCTAGATCTACCGAGTTCGAACTAACTGGCTACTCCGATTCGGACTATGCCGTTAGTAAGCTCGATAGAAAGAGCACGAGTGGTTGTTGTCAACTTCTCGGCTCGAGTCTAGTGAGTTGGTGCAGTAGGAAGCAACACTGTGTTGCCTTATCTACCACCGAAGCCGAATACATCGCGATGGGTGAGTGTATCACTCAACTTTTTTTGATGAAACACACTCTCCGTGACTTTAAGTTAGACTTTACGAATACTAAACTTCACGTAGATAACATTATTTCAATTAATCTTACTAAGAATCTGATATGTCACTCTAGGACCAAACATATAGAAGTCAAACACCATTTCATTCGAGAACATGTGGCCAACGGAGCCATACAACTCGAATATGTCGAATCAAAGTCTAACTTAGCAGACCTATTTACTAAACCCCTACCCGAAGCTGAATTTAGTCTATTAAGACGAAAATTGGGCATGTGCATAATAGAATAGGAACTTGCAGATTATATTTTCTTACTACTATTTCTTAAATTTCATTTTCATAGAACTAGCATAGGACATACCTTAGATATCATGCACCTATAGATTTAAGGAGCCAATACATCTCACAACACATAGGACTAATGTGTTTGTGTACTTAGCCACGTAGATGGGCGTGAGATGTTAGGACCTTACTCCTGGTTCCAGATGTAGAGCTAGTGTATCGCCATGAACCACGGAGTATAATCATACATACTAACCGACTCTGACTAGGACTGGTTGATCTTTTATATCAATCAAGTCAGATATGAGTCGAACATTTTATAGATGAACTTATTTTCAATATATTATTTTCAAAATAATGTGGAACATGCTTGGACTTTAAATTTAACACTTATTTTTGTTTTCCACACACACCCTCACTCTTTTCGATATATGGCAAAAGGGGGAGAAAAAGGCCAAAGTTAAGGGGTCAAATTTTTAAATTTTTTGGTTTAACTCTTACTTTATATTTAAACCAAAAGTTAACTTTAAGTTTTGAAAACTTATTAAAGGCCAAGTTAAGAGAATTCTTAACTTAAACTTATTTGTGACATCAACGTTTTACTTATTTTTAATGTTTTACTTAAGGGGGAGAAAGGGCCAAGTTAAGAAGAACTCTTAACTTAAATGTTTTACTAAGGCCAACTTTAAGTAGTTACTTAAAGCAACCCTCAAGGGGAGGATTAAGGTCTTTCTTCAAGACTCACCCTCGGTCAAAGGGGAGGTTTCCTCAAGGGGGAGTACTTGAAGAAAATCCTTACTACTCCAACTTAATCTTCTTTATTTTTTGTTTGTTTCTAATGCACATTATTCTTCATGCTTGCTATTTACTTAACTTTGTATGTGGGTTTGCCATAAATCAAAAAGGGGGAGATTGTTGGTGCAGTAGGCAACTAGGTCGAACCTGAGTTTTGATTATAGCAAATGATAGAAAGTTAAGCTCATGTCGTTATCTCACGAGCTGAATCGAGTGTGCAGAAGATTGCTAAAGCTGGAGTTGAAGGCTAGCGACACCCGGAAGAAGCCGGGTGGTCGGGCGACACTCGAGTGACTTCGGAGGGAGCGGAAGGAATCGAGTGGAAGGTCGAAAGCAAAAGCGACATGGTAAGTATCGAGGTAAGCTCGTGTGTGCGAGCATAAGTGAGGTCGTATCCTCCTTACGGGGATGGTCTTAAGCGTAGATCTGACCAAAGACATCCCATCGATGGTCTAGGTCGAGATCGGACGGTCAAAGGCCGTCGAAATAATGTTTTCTTTGAGCTAACTTTGCCTTGCAGCTAGTATCAGTCGACTGCCAGCTTGGAGGACTCGACTGTCGTCAAACAGTCGACTGCCTGAGGTCAGCATTCGACTGATGGTCAATGATCAGCTTCGAGGAGTCAAGGCTTATCACCCCATTTCAAGGAGATTGGTGCTCAATTTTGATTGGCTAGGGTTCCTCTCGAAAAGGGGCTCAAAGGCTATAAAAGGAGGGTCAATCCTAGGGTTTATTCATCAATTCTAAAGCTTCCAAAAGCCTCCGCCAAGCTACAACCTTTCCGACAACGAAGTGCTTTCTCTCCGACATCTAGGTCTTAATTTATTTCTTATTGTAACGTCGGCTTTAGCTTTTATTTTTAGTTCATTCTTTAAATCTTTCGGAGCTTTTATCGTATACGAGGAGAGGGGGAGTGTCCCTCTACCTCAAGTTCTTTCCTTCTTGTATCGATTAACTCCTACCTCCAACGAGGAGGAGTTCCTTTAGTGCTTTTGCCCTCTGTACGTGGTCAAGGACCACTAGGGCCTTGGAGCAGTAGCCGAAGGCTACGAACCAAGTAAAAAGAATTGTCTCTTTTACTTATTCCTTATCTTTTCCGCTGCAAATTAATTATCTACTCGGATTTTAAACGAACGAACGAAAAAAAAGTTTTAATGCTATTCACCCCCCCCCTCTAGCGTTTCAAATCGATCCAACATAGCACAGGGATGAACAAGTCATGGATGACTTGGAGGGATCCGATAGGCGCGAGGCTAACGGAGGTGGCTAGAATGCTTAGGTCTAGGCTACGGGTGATCTAGAAAGTATGGGGGCACCATACTTGGGTTAAAACCTCTTTTTTGAGGTGTATCAGTCGACTGGTATCATATGACAGTCGACTGGGGTGAGTCAACTAGGTTTTGACTACGGGGAGTGCCCTAGCAGTCGACTGCCAGAGGTGGGCAGTTGACTGCTAGCCTGAGTAGTCGACTGATTTTGTGATCAATCGACTGGTGCTCGGGATTTCGGGCATAGAAGGTTCTCCAATCGAGTGATCGGCACGACCACTCGACTGATTGATCCACCAGTCGACTGATGGGTATGGTCCGTCGACTGATGGTGTATCCGTTGGATTTTTCCAGCGTGGATGTAGCCGTTGTCTCACGACAACAGTGACATCAGTCGACTGATGGTCCCGAGCAGTAGACTGATAGGCGAAAATCCAACCCAATTGCAGGTTATAAAAATAGCTTGGAAGAGGGATTTTGGCATCGGTTTTCTTGGATGATTTGGTGCGATTTACTGTTGCAAATCAGGGTCTTCAAGGCTAGTCCAAGGCAATCAACAAGCAAGCTTCTAAAAGATTGTTGTAAAGTGTTCTTTGCTTTCTTTTGTAGTATTCATTTATTTTTGCTTGTTGTTTTACTTGTATTACTGTTGTAATATGTTGTAAGAGGTTTCTCCACCTTCAGATTGTTCCGAGAAGGAGTTTATTGGATCAGTAGTGCGTGTTTGCATTGCTAGGGCTTTTAAAGCCTGATCCATGTGTAGGAGATTTGAGGCCGCTAGAGGGGGGGTGAATAGCGTTGAATTCGTACGTAGATGGAAATCGTTCACGTTGCTTGTCTACAATCTTGTTAGTATGCAGCGGAATAAACAATAACAAATACAAACACAAGATACAATCACAACACGCACGATATAACGTGGTTCGGAACCGAACGGTTCCTACTCCACGGATCGAGCTCTAAAGAGCCCTAGTGATGCACACGCACTCACTAATCACAAATACTCCTTCACGACACAAGTCGGAGGTGGAGAAACCTCTTACAATAAGATTACAACAATAATCTAAAAACAACAAGCAAATATAAGAAGAAATACAACAAGAGAAGTAAAGAACACTTTACAAAAACTCTTTAGAAGCTTGCTTGTTGATTGCCTTGGACTAGCACTTGAAAGCCCTGATTTGCAGCAGCAAATTGCTTCAAAATGTCCAAGAAAATCGGTTGCAAAAACCCTCCCGTCGAGCTCCTTTTATCCTTGTGCGCGACCTGAATTTCCGCCCATCAGTCGACTACCATAAGTCACCAGTCGACTGATGCCACTGTTGTCGTGAGACAATGGCTTGATCCTAACATTCGATCCCACCACGTAGTCGACTGCCGGCTACGGAGCAGTCTGTGCTCGCGACTGAACTAGCAATGATCGCGACTTGGCCGATCGTCAGAGACATCGGGCCTTCGATCGCTCCCATGAGCGAATGCCGATCGCCAGAGCGCCTAGCCTCTTAAACGGCAGTTGAACTCGTCGACTCACCGGCAATGAACCGCCATAATTCGCCGACCGCCAACCTCAAAGATGAGGTTTTAACCCAAGTATGGTGCCCCCATACTTGCTAGACCACCCTTAGCCTAGACCTAAGTCTTCTAGCCACCTCCATCAGCCTCACGCCTCTCGGATCCCTCCAAGTCATCCATGACTTGTTCATCCATCGCGCTAGCCTTCAGGTGCTTCCCTCGGCTATGTCATGCTAACGGTGTCTATACCGCCAAGGCACATTGGACTTACGCCGCCAAGACTCCGCTTGGACTTTACGCTGCCAATATCAATCCCCTTGGACTTCCCAAATGCCAAGACTCAAGCTTGGACTTTCCCTTGCCAACCCATGTTGGACTTTCCATGCCAAGACCCATGCTTGGACTTTCCATTTGCCAAGACCCATGCTTGGACTTCTCATTTGCCAAGACCCATGCTTGGACTTCTCATGCCAAGTACTCAAGACTTGGACTTTCCCAAATGCCAAGTACCCATGACTTGGACTTTCCATGCGCCAAGTGTCCCACTTGGACTTTTCATGCCAAGTACTCAAGACTTGGACTTTACCAAATGCCAAGTGTCCCACTTGGACTTTCCAAGCCAAGTACCCATGACTTGGACTTTACCTTGCCAAGACCCATGCTTGGACTTTCCCATAATCACATGGTCAACCCCAGTCAACCATCAAAGTCTTCCTCGAGTCAAACTCGAGTTCGGTCAAACATGACCCGGGTCGATTGCTCCAACAATCTCCCCAACATATTAACCGACATTAATGTCAAACATCAATGCCAAACCACTTTGTCAAATCCCTTTGTCAAACATCAAAACATCACTCGAGTCAAACTCGAGTCTGGTCAATCGTGACCTGGGCCGATTGCACCAACAATCTCCCCCTTTTTGATGTTTGACAAAAACCAAACAAATCATCTGAGTTAGACCACTAACTCAAATCCCTTACCAATTATCCCAAATTGGTAAACACTCTCCAAATGTTCTCCCCCAAACATTCTCCCCCTTTTTGACTAACATCAAAAAGGTTTTCTCTCCAAGGAGGTCAATGTCTCATATTCCAATGAGATCTTACAATCTCCCCCTTGAACCAAAAATAAATACCTAGGATGCCTACCATCTTCCTAGTGATAATTCATATATCACTCAAGAGAGACAATCCTATACTCTCTCCCAATTTCCAAATTGGGTATCAAAAACCCATCAATTTTCCCAATTGATGATACTCTCCCAATAACTTCTCCTCTTCAAGGAGAAAAACACATCCATCATCCTAAGATGGATAACTCCCCCTAAAGGCTTGCTCCCCCTTGACCATTGCACCAACAATGTCCTTGGGAAGCCCCTAAGCCAATAGGAACTCTAAACCATCAAAATTAAGGTTCTAAGTTCAACATAGAACTTTCACTCACCCTAAATTTGATACTTTGACCTAACACAGCTCCTAATCCATATCCAATGGATTTTCACCCTTTATAATGCTTCCTAAAGCATATCCTAGGGTAAGGAGTGATTAGGAACCTTTTCCATAGCTGAACACGGGCTAAACAAACCTTGTTAACCCGAAATCAGACTGGCAATGACTCGACAAGAATCACGACTACCACTCACATCACGATTGACACATTGACACAGTAGGCTGATCGATAACTGAAAATCTCGATTTTCAGCTATCAGAAATAAATTTTGAAAATTCATAAATAATTATACGTAATTCGAAAAGTCATGAAAATTCATACATATAATACTTATGACACACACAATGGGTGAAAAATATTTGAAAATTATTTTACCCATAAAATAGTGAGTTTGATACAAAACTCAAAACCATTGAAATTTTCAATGTTTTGGCCCTATTTTGTATCAACTCTATCAATGGTGATTGCTATCAAAAGATAGACTTCACCAAGGTTTTTCAAAATGATTTTAAAATATTTTCAAAACCTTATGTTGGATCATATTCCTTGGGCTCTATGTACATGACTTGTACACATGCTCTCCCAATGATCCACAAATGAAACAAGATGAGTTTTAGTTCATCTAGATGCAAAAACTATGCACCTTGAACTCAACTCATATCCTAGCATCTCACATGTATCTAAGGTGTATAAATACATATACATGTCAATTGGATGTGAGATGTGGGTTTTGTTCATCCTAATCTAGGGTTTCATGCATTCTCTAAGGCAACCCTACTTGATTCCCTTATAAATGAGACTTCAAGTCATGCCATAGTCCTTAATTCAATTTCAACCAAATTGTCTTAAATGCATGAATGATTATGGCATTAGAAATGTTATAAATAAGCATATGCTCATAATCATGATGTCATGACATAAGATGAAATCTAAAAACACATGACATTTGAAACCTTAATCCTAAACATGAACATGACATATAAAATCATAGAACTAGGCATGATGTCATGACATGGCAAATGGCAATCAAAGCATGGCATATAAAATATATATAGGTATAGTAATACCTAAATTTTAATATTAATTTCCATTTGATATAGTTAGATATATTTTGCCATATTATCATTAATCTCCCTAGTGTGCCAAAAACCCAAACTGACACACTAACACTCTAAACCCTAATTGTGCCAATTTGATCATTCTATCAAACTTCATAACTAATATTGGCACATCCTAAAATCTTTTAGGATTATAATTCACCCCTATTTCCAAGGTATCCATAACCTTGAAAATAACCTAAAATGCCACCTTTGTCATGGTTGAGTTAACTACCCATCCACTCAAGGTTGGCACATCCTAAACCCACCTAGCATGAATCAATCACGCTCTTAGGAACCCAAAACCGATTTGAGCTCCTAGGGTTAATTAGGTATTCCTTAGGGATAACCTCCCTAGATACCTTCCTAATGACCCTCCTAGGCTTGTTAGCCTTGGTCATTTGGGTCTTACTTAGGTTGACTCTAGGGGTAACTCCCCTTGCAACCTTCTTAGTGGCCACCCTAGGTTTCCTAGAAACCCTAGCCACTAGGCACACCCTTTGGTCAATTCTAGGGATGACTTCCCTATTGACCTTGGTCTTCCTAGACCTAGTTTGTGTTCCATAGTCAAATGGAACACTATGATAAGCCACTTTAGGCTTAGGTTTGTGACTCAAACCTTGCTTGCCCTTGGTTGACTTTTGACTCTTAGGTCCTAGGTGTTGACTTTGACTTTTGGACCCTTGATTTTGACCACTAGACCCTTTAAATTGATTTTGTATCTTATTTAGGGTCTTTTCAAGTTTTTCAAGCCTTGACCTCAAGACTTGATTTTCCTTTTCTAATTGCCCAATTTTAGAATTTTGATTTAAATCTTGGGCATTGGACTTCCTAGGCATATGCCTAGTCCATTTAGGGTTTAGACCTAGGTGCTCTTGCACCTTTCTAATTGTCTCCCTAGGTAAAAATTTTCTAGAGTTATTTGACCTAGGTTTGTCCTTAGATAAGTTGTTTTTAGGGACATTAGTCCCAAATTTCTCCCTATTATCTAAGTGAATATTTTTAACTCCTAAACAAAAGTATTTATTTCTATTAGCATGCTTTTCATGGCAAATTCCTAGGGAATTGAAATTTCTAGCATGCTTTTGTCTATTAACTAAAGAAAGAGCATTATTAACTTGATATACCTTAGGGTTAGCCTTAGTAGCTCCCCCTACTTGTGATGCTCCTCCTTGCCCCTTCTTCTTCCCCCTAGGGCATTGACTCTGATAATGCCCCTTTGAGTTGCACTTGAAGCATATGATGTGCTCCTTGCCTTTAGGTGTTGGGGAACCGGCATCCTTGACTTTTGGTGCCGGTGGAGCTTTCCTAATCTTCTTTGGGCACTTGCTCTTATAGTGCCCAAATTCCCTACACTCAAAACACATAATATTATTTTTATTTGAAATTAGAGTGTTTGAGTTACCTAGGTTAATGGAGACCGGAATTGGATTTTGGGCTTCTTCATCTTGACCGGATGTCGAAGCTTCTTCTTGATGCTCCGGTGTTGAGGAAACTCTAATCTCCTCCTCAATCCTAGAAGTGGATGCTTCTTCCACTTCCTCCACCAACCCGGAAATTGACTCCCTATCAACTTCCGATTCTACTTCCTCTTCCTCTTTGGATGTTGATGAGGGTGATGCATTAGCCTCTTCGGTCTCTTCCTCTTGGACCATTGATGGGCTTTCATGGAGCTTGGCCACTTGGCTCCATAGCTCGTTTGCATCTACATAATTACCTAACATACACAAGATATTGTTAGGTATTAAATCAATTAACAACTTCATTACCTTCTCATTCTTTTCGAAGGCTTGGACTTGCTCTTCGGTCCATCTCTTTTTCTTGAGGAATCCACCTTTTGGTCCTCTTGGATAGCTATATCCTTCCATTAAGATAGACCATTCTTCGAAGTCCCTCATCATTAGGAAGTCTTCAATTCTTGACTTTCATTGCTTAAACCCTTCTTGTCCATAGAAGGAGTAAGGGATCGGTGTGTTAATGTTCCATCCCAATTGTTCTTCCATCTTCACCCTCTAGCTTCTTTGTCCTAGCTCCCGGCGGTTAGTCCGTAGAAGAGCCCCGGGCTCTGATACCACTTGTAGGAGATTTGAGGCTGCTAGAGGGGGGGGTGAATAGCGTTGAATTCGTACGTAGATGGAAATCGTTCGCGTTGCTTGTCTACAATCTTGTTAGTACGCAGCGGAATAAACAATAACAAATACAAACACAAGATACAATCACAACACGCACGATATAACGTGGTTCGGAACCGAACGGTTCCTACTCCACGGATCGAGCTCTAAAGAGCCCTAGTGATGCACACACACACTCACTAATCACAAATACTCCTTCTCGACACAAGTCGGAGGTGGAGAAACCTCTTACAATAAGATTACAACAATAATCTAAAAACAACAAGCAAATATAAGAAGAAATACAACAAGAGAAGTAAAGAACACTTTACAAAAACTCTTTAGAAGCTTGCTTGTTGATTGCCTTGGACTAGCACTTGAAAGCCCTGATTTCCGGTGAAAATCGCTTCAAAACGCCCAAGAAAATCGGTTGCAAAACCCTCTGTCCGAGCTCCTTTTATCCTGCGACTGGATTTCCGCCATCCCGCCATAAGTCACCGATCGGATGCCATCTGTCGTGAGACAACGGCTCGATCCACGCTGAAAAAACTCCAACGGATCTCTTGGCCGATCGCCACCACGTAGTCGACCGCCTTGATCCTACGGAGCATTCTGTGCTCGCTGAACTAGCGATCGATTGCCGACCCTTGTAGTCGACCGTAGACATCGATTATCGCTTCCCATGAGCGATCGACTACCGGCAGATTCAGCTCTTAAACGGCAGTCGAACTCAAGTCGACTCACGGCAGTCGAACCGGCCATAATTCTAGTCGACTGCCAACCTCAAAGATGAGGTTTTAACCCAAGTATGGTGCCCCCATACTTACTAGACCACCCTTAGCCTAGACCTAAGCCTTCTAGCCACCTCCATCAGCCTCACGCCTCTCGGATCCCTCCAAGTCATCCATGACTTGTTCATCCATCGCGCTAGCCTCCAGGTGCTTCCCTCGGCTATGTCATGCTAACGGTGTCTATACCGCCAAGGCACATTGGACTTACATCGCCAAGACTCCGCTTGGACTTTACGCTGCCAATATCAATCCCCTTGGACTTTCCAAATGCCAAGACTCAAGCTTGGACTTTCCCTTGCCAACCCATGTTGGACTTTCCATGCCAAGACCCATGCTTGGACTTTCCATTTGCCAAGACCCATGCTTGGACTTCTCATTTGCCAAGACCCATGCTTGGACTTCTCATGCCAAGTACTCAAGACTTGGACTTTCCCAAATGCCAAGTACCCATGACTTGGACTTTCCATGCGCCAAGTGTCCCACTTGGACTTTTCATGCCAAGTACTCAAGACTTGGACTTTACTAAATGCCAAGTGTCCCACTTGGACTTTCCATGCCAAGTACCCATGACTTGGACTTTACCTTGCCAAGACCCATGCTTGGACTTTCCCATAATCACATGGTCAACCCCAGTCAACCATCAAGGTCTTCCTCGAGTCAAACTCGAGTCCGGTCAAACATGACCCGGGTCGATTGCTCCAACAATCTCCCCAACATATTAACCGACATTAATGTCAAACATCAATGCCAAACCACTTTGTCAAATCCCTTTGTCAAACATCAAAACATCACTCGAGTCAAACTCGAGTCTGGTCAAACGTGTCCTGGGCCGATTGCACCAACACCATGGAGTATGAACCATTTGGTTCCGAACCACATTATATCTTGTGTAGTGTTTGTATTTGTGTTGTATTTGTTTTATTATTTCTATTTCCGCTACGTATAACAAATTTTGTAGAAAGCACATAACGAATTCTATCGACGCATCGAAACGAGCTATTCACCCCCTCTAGCGGTCAACAAATCCTCAACACTTACATTCTCCCCCTTGGTCGAAAAATATTTTGTATGCCTTCACTCTTCCTAGTGATAAATCACATATCACTAAATGAGAGGCAATACATACTATTATCCAATTCTCCACTTTTTGAGGACTACTCATCCATCATCCCTTGATGGATAACCTCCCTCTAAAGGCTTGCTCACTCTTGATCATTGCACCAACAATGTTCTTGGAGAGACCCTAAGCCAATAGGAACTCTAAACAATCGAAATTAAGGGTAAAGATTAAACATTGAACTTTCACTTCCCTTAAAATTGGATTTTCACCCTAAACACCTCTCCTAATTCATTTCCAATGAATTTTCACCCTTCCAATGCTTTCCAAAGCTTATCCTAGGATTAGGAGATGTTAGGATACAATACCATAGTTGATACATGGCTAAAAAAATCTTGTTCAATTGAAATTAGTATCAGTAGCCGACTTGGCCATCAACATCAGTCGACTGATATCTGTAAATGCAGAAATTAGATTCAAAAGTTAGTTTTTCAAAATTCATAAATAAATATACATAATTTGAAAAATCTTGAAATTTCATACATATAATACTTACGTTAATAATTATGAGTCAAAAATAGTTTTAAATTAAAATACCTATTAAAACGAGAGATTGATACAAAGTTCAAAATCATTGAAAATTTCAATATTTTGAGCCTATTTTGTATCAACTTTATCAATGGTGATCGCTATCTAAAGATAGACTTCACCAAGATTTTTTAAACTTTTTAAAAAATATTTTTGAAAGCCTATTTTGAACTATGGTCTATGGGCTAGATGTACATGACTTGTACATTAACTTTCCTCATGATTCATCCATAGTATACTATGAGTTCGAGTTGATCTAGATGCAATAACTATTCACCTTGAACTTATCTTATTTTTCTAACATCTCACATGTATCTAGGGCGTATCAATACACACACATGTCAATTTAATGTGAGATGTGGGTTTTAGTTCTTAGAGTTTCATGCATTTTTCTAGGCAACTCTATTTGATTCCCTTATACATGAGACTTCAAATCATGCCATTATCCTTAAATCAATTTTAATTAATCCTAAATGCATGAATGATGATTATGTCATATAAGATAGCATAAGTAAGTAGTGCCAATGATACATGATATCATGACATAAAGGTATATCCTAAGTATAAGCATGACATTAGAATAAACATTATCATGATATTTTATATGATTAAATGAAGTATGATGTCATTACATGACACATGACAAACAAAAAGTAAAGGCATAAGAATACCAAAATTTTAATATTAATTGTTATTTTTTAGAATTAAACCCAATTTGCCATGATACCAAATCTCATAAGTGTGCCAAAAACCCAAAGTGGCACACTAAGACTCTAAAACCTAACTTGTGCAAATTTGATCAATTTTTCAAACTTCTCAAATTTAATTGGCACATCCTAAAATCATTTAGGAAAAAAAATCCAAACTTATTTCCAAGGTATCCCATAACCTTGAAAATATCCTAAAATGCCAACTTGGCTAAGGTTGGGTTAACTATCTTACTAATTCAAGTTGACACACCCTAACCCATCTAGCGTGATGGAATTACGCTCCTAGGAACCCAATATCTATTGGAGCTCCTTGGGTTAACTAGGTACTCACTAAGGATATCCTCTCTTAGTACCTTTCAAATATCCCTCTTAGGCTTGGAAGCCTTAGTCATTTGGGTCTTGCCTAGGTTAACCTTAGGGGTAAGTCCCCTATCCTTCTTAGTGACCTTCCTAGGTTTCTTTGAAACCTTAGTCACTAGACACACATCATGGTCACCTCTAGGGATGACCTTCCTTGTGATCTTGACTTTTCTAGACCTAAACTTGGTTCCATAATCAAATGGAACATTGTGATAGGTAGGTTTATCTATCTTGGACCTAGGCTTGTGACTCAAGCCTTTCTTGCCTATTAACCCCTAGATTTTGTCCATTACACCCTAAAATCATATTTTCCATCTTCTTAAGGGTCTTCTCTATTTTCTCAAGATTTAACCTCAAAGATTGGTTCTCTAACTCTAATTGTCCAATTTTTGAATTTTCATTCATTCTTTGGGCATTGCCTTTTCTTCTAGGCATATGCCTACCCTTTTTAGGGTTAATGCCTAGATTTTCCTCTATCTTCCTAATGGTTTTCTTAGGTAGAATAGTTCTAGGATTGTTGATTCTAGATTTTTCCTTAGATAAATTAGCATGCTTGACACCTAAGCAATAATATTTGTTATTTCTAGCATGCTTTTCATGAGTAATAGCAAGAAAATTTTTAGCATGTTTCCTATCATTACGTAAAGTAGGAGCATTATTTAAATTTACCTTAGGGGTTGCCTTAGCTCCCCCTACATATGTAACTCCTCCCATGCCCTTGGTTTGCTTCCTCCCCCCTAGGGCATTGAGTCCTATAGTGGTCCCTTTGATTGCATTTGAAGAAAATAATATGCTTCTTGCTCTTGATTGTTGGGGCTTTAGCATCCTTAGGTTTTTCATTAACTTTTGTTGCCGGTTGAGCCTTCTTAACTCTTTTTGGACACTTGCTCTTGTAGTGTCCTATTTCCCTACACTCAAAGCTGTTGGGTCGAGCAGATCGCTAGAGGGGGGGGGGTGAATAGCGATAAAATCTTTTCGTCGAATTCGTTTCAAAACACAAGTAAATGCAGTGGAAAAATAAAATGAACACAATAGGATTTTACTTGGTTCGTAGCCTACGGCTACTACTCCAAGGCCCTAGTGGTCCTTGACCACGCACGGAGGGCAAACCACTAATGAACTCCTCCTCATTGGAGGTAGAAGTTAATCGAATACACAAAAAACCAAAGCTTGAGGTAGAGGGAAACTCCCCCTCTCCTCGTTGTAATAAAAGCTCATAGAATAGAAAGTAAATACAAGAGTTAATGGACGACTTAAAAGACTTTACCAACGACCAAATGAATGGAGGCTTGAGCTTGTGTCGTTGGCATTTCTGTAGCACTTCATTGTCATGGAGTCGTTGGAGTGTCGTCACATTACGGAGGCTTTAAGGCACTTTTGAATTGATGAAAAACCTTTAGATAAGCCCTTCATTTATAGTTTTTGAGCCCCTCATCGAGTGGATCTTCAACCAATCAAAACTAGACACAAAGCCCCTTGGAATGAGGTGATGAAGATTGACTCCTCGAAGCTGATCCTTGACCATCAGTCGACTGATGGCCATCATCAGTCGACTGATGGCAGTGTCAGTCGAGTCGCAACCCTCAGCAGTCGACTGATGAAGGCAGTTGAGTGGCTCTTGTGTGAAGTCGATTGATGCTTACTGAAATCACAAGTTAGCTTAATAAAAATATAATTTCGACGGCCACCGACCATCCGATCTCGACCTAGACCATCCATGGGATGTATTTGGTTGGATCTACGCTTAAGACCATCCCGTTAAGGAGGATATGACCTCACTTACACTCACAAACATGAACTTACTGATGTGTCAATTTCCGCAAGTGCACGGTTGTCGTCAAGTAATAAAAATAGTGATCCCACAGGGATTGGGTCAATTACCGAATGATCGTGATACCAAGTTATCTAGTCAAATCAAATTTGTGAATTAAGTAAAGAAACTAAGCAGTCAAGAACAACGAATGAGAAGAACGAGCTAAAAGTCAATAATTGATAGGAATCTCAGGATATGGGTTTCACCGCATCGATGATTTATAAGGTGATTATGTTCTCTCCTACTCCTTAGAGTTGTTTCGATAGAACCTGTCCTAAGGTAAATCAACGACCCCTTTTGAGGTCTACGCTAATTGTACCTATAAAACTCAATTTTCCTGTCACGGTATTCAAGCGTAGGTGATCATAATCAGCTAAGGGGGCCTGTCACGAGACCCCCGCAAACCTCCCTAGTCTTTCTACCGTTACTTGGTAAAAATTGGATTTGATAGATCCATTAAGTCCATAAGAGTTCCTCTAGAGACTAAATTTCCTTTTCATGATAGGTTTGCACACGGGACCATAATCAGCTAAGGAATCATCAATGATTCCTGCAAGCCCTCATAGATACGCTATCGATACTTGGTAGGAGTTAATCCCTAGTTTGGATCTAGGTTTTGGGAACTTGGGTTCACTGTTAGGTACTTCCCCAAGGTTCCTTCGATTTATCAATAAGAATCTAAAACCAAATCAAAACAAATGATAATTTAAGTAGAAGAGATTCGATCAACCATCATAAATCGTCAAGGGCTACTCCCCCATCCTAAGATTACAAGACACTACTCCATAGCTGAATAAGAATTGCCAGAGAAAGAAATTACAATCCTTAATGCCATAGTTGTGTTTCCTCTGCCGTTGGCTTTGTCGTCCTTCTTCGAATTCCGTCGCCCCCCCTTTAAGGCTAGAATATATCCTCTTTTATAGCCTTGGCTTGGTCTTCAATTAAGGCAGAAATATCGGGTTTCGCTGTGTTGTATGCAAAAAAAGAAGGAAAGGGCGTGCCTGCGTCAGGAAATAGGGCGCACGCCCTTGCCAATGAAGGGCATGGGTGTGGCGGGCATGAAACGTGGGCGTGTCGGCTAACACACCCGGGGTGTGTCGGCTAACACACCCGGGGTGTGTTGAGGTCTGGAAGTTCTGGAGTTTGGACGGTCTTGGTTTTGTCTTGACACAGACGTGTCTCTAATGGCACGACTGTATTATTTTGACACGCCTCAATAATTGCCAATTTTTCACCCTATTAATATGAAAAATACCCCAAAATAGTTTCTTTGTCCAAAATATATTAAACTTGACTAAAACATAACAAAATACATGACTAAAATATAAAATGGGATGAAATGCATGCATATTAAATACCCAAAATGTAACATGAATTACACACATCAAAATCCCCTAGACCTAAACTTTTGCTTGTCCTCAAGCAAAGAAAAGGGAAAAACACAAAAGACAACTTATGTATGGAGTTGCAAGAAACCATCCAGAGGTATAAAATCTGATCTTAATCTTATCAAATCATTCCTAGTGGCAAAACTTGAAAGATCCCTTTATAGTGCACGTGAAAAGTCGATCCAAAGGCATTGGACACCAATCCAGATTTGACATCCCCTCTATCGTGTTCCTCTCATTTCCGAGAGAGGCACTTACTGCGCCAGAATGCATGGATCATCCTCACCAATCAACACAAGGTCTCAAAGGAGCACTTACTAAGAAGAAAGAAGGGAAGAAATTTATATTAAGCATTTCTCTAGTAACTAGTTAGCCTCAAAGGGACACCTTTTAGGTGATTCCCCAGTAACTACTTGGTCTCAAAGGGGGGTGCTTCAAAACAATTCCATTCCTTTCTTTTTGTTTTTTTTAAACCAAAAACTTCTAGGAAAAGTGTTTCTCCAATAACCAAATTGCACAGAAAAGTCCCCAATGGAAAATTGAGTACTAGTCCGATATGGGGGATTTAAACCCTTTTCGGATACCTCAAACCTATAGGTCGTGTGAAAAGTGAAATAGGGTTCTTATCAAATAGGCAAAAAGGAATATCATGATCCGACCAAGGTTCAGTTATACTACGCTAGATGATATAAGAATGCAATGTTATGATATATGAAAAGATAAAACGGAATCAGCTTACACAATGAAACATACTCCCCTAGACCTAAATTATACAATAACCAAATTAGAAATCTAAGAAGAGACAGCATAAGCAATAAATGAAAGGCATCAAAACTCTCAAAATAGCTCAAGGGGATCAATGGTCATCGTCCTCGCTACTAGCATCCTCCTCTGCCCACCTACGTCGCTGCTACTGGTAAAACTCCCGAGACTCCTATCGAAATCTAACATCATCCTCCCTCCTGGCGGCCTCAGCGGTGAAGAACTCATCAACCCTTCTGTGAAAATCTGCTGCCCTATCCAAATACATACTCACCATACGATGGTGCTCCTCTGTAGTCTGGGCAAACCGATCCCACACACCCATGTGCAAGATATGCTCGACCCTGAAAACCTCGAATGATGATCAGAATCCTGAAAAATCAAATGAAGAGTATCCTACAGAAAAATTATCAGTAGAAAATTGAGAGGGCTCAGGAGTCGAATGGGATGGCTCAGGGGCTATGTGAGATGGCTCCCTAGGTGAGGGTAATGGAGCATGGGCAATAGGGGTAGGCAAGGGACCGTGGACATCTCTGAAAAGCCAATTGGCTTTATTACGTACGGTGATCCGCTCGGGGTTTGGAAGAGGGATTTTAATTCCATTTTTCAACACCAAACCATATCCCTCTTCAAATGCCTCAATTATCTTCATATTGATAAAGCATCCAAATCCAATCTGTTGGGGATCGGTACGGCCGACTAGAGGGGGGTGAATAGCCCTCTTACGATGGATGTCAGTATTTGCTCGTCTACAAAGAGATTAGCGCAACGGAAACAATAAAGCAAGACAAGCAAATAGAAATACAAGAAATCAAACGCTAACAAGATGGTGTAACGTGGTTCACGGTTGCGCTGCTAATCCACGGTCCCCGATTCGTCCTCGGTGAATCACTTCATCAAAACCAATCCACTAATGGTCTCTCCTTTGCACCAAGCAAGGTGGAGGTAACCTTTACAACCAAGATCACTCTTCTTACAATAAGATTGAAGTAAAGACAAGTAAGAAGAGTTTAAAGCTTGTGGCGCACTAGGAAGATCACTTAGAGCATAAGCATTAGCCTCTCAAAGGCTCACACCCTCTCTTTTTATAGAGAGGGTTGATTTCTTCCCGTTGGCCGCCACTACCGATTCACGCCTTGGTAGCCGATCGTTAACTACAACGGCCTCCGAACACGCCGGATCCCGACCGCTAGTAGTCTAACGGAATTTGGCAATCGATCGATGGACCTCACTACCGATCGGCCGCTCCGTAGTCGACGCCTACTACCTACGAGCGGTTCTCAGGCTCGCGACATCCTTCAATGATCACGCATAAACCCATCAGTCGGATACCAGTCGAACACACTCGACTCAGAGTAGTCGACTACCATTACATGGCAGTCGACTGATGCCGTGTGAAACTCAAACTTAACATAAGTTTGAGCTTCCGCTGGTTGTGTAAACCTTAACCCTTGTGTTCAAGTCTCCGACACTCAGCCATTCGACCAAGTTCACCTAATGAGCTACTTACATTTCACTCATTCTCTCATCTCACTCGAAGTCCCTCGTCGAAGCTCTCTTCGTTCGTGGCCACGTCCCTCGACAGCATCAGGCGCACGACTCTGCAATGCTCCTTCGCGTCTCTTGCCTCCGAAGTCTGCTTCCTTGGCTTCACTTCAAGTCATCTCATCCGGCGGTCCCTTGGATGCTCCAAGCGCACGACTTCCACAAAGTCATCCTTCACCGACTCAAGGACCGAGGTTGTGAGGGTGAACCCGCCAAGGCTCCATGTGCGAATTACTAAGTCCTGCAAGACTCCAATGCACATATCAAATAACAATACCAACCTAACTTAAACCCTTTGCCACACACATCAAAACCTTATCATGGCAAGAGATTGCTCTAACAATCTCCCTCTTTTTGATGTGTGGCAATCCGTTTAAGTTAGGTAAAAACATTTGATATAAATTTCTAAGGTAAGAAATCATGTAAACATAAACATGATATAACAACATGCAACTCCCCCTTAATCCATGAAACTCTCTCTACAAATTCTCCCCCTATCATAATTTACTTAAACACAATTATTTCTCCCCCTTTGACACCATCAAAAAGATTAATACTAAGTTATAAACTCATGGCATCGAGTCTAATAGAAGGAAAATACCAAAAATATGTTTAAAATCTGAAATCAGAAAATATTATACTGTTTTTCTGGTGAGCAGTCGACTGCTATCAGTATGGCAGTCGATTGGTACAATGGTTTCCGAAATTCTGATTTTTTGAGCGAATTTTAGAAATGCATTAAAAATTCTAGAAAATTCAAAAAATCATGAAATTTGGGGAACATATTTCTTGTAAGATTCTTTATCAGTGAAAATTAGTTTTTCATGAAAAGGCATTATATTTCCAGAGATTTGACAAAAATCCAAAAGTTTTAAAAACCACTAGGTTGTTCATCATTCTAGTATCAAGTTTAACACCTAGTTTTGCATTCAATTGTTTCAAAACATGAATACATAGATTTTAAAGTAAGAAATTGTTTTGAAAACATATGAAATATCCAACCATGATCTTTGGGCAATATGTCTATGAATTTAACATAAGCCTTCCCCATGATTGGTCTATTATTGCTATTTTGATACTTTAAATGACCATCTAAATACCATAGGCATTAGTGGACATTTGTATCATCCTAACATCTCACCCATGCTAAGTTTTCAATCAAAGTAGCCTATGGTGAGTGTGAGATGCATCCTAGGGGGTATTTGTATATACTTAACCATTATATTCATACAATTCTATCAAGGTTAAGTATCAACCTAACAATCCTCATGATCATAAAGGCATATATCAATTAATTCTACATTATGATCATGAAACACATGTATTCATTGAATTGTTATCATGCATTAGGTATTATGTCATGATAATAAGCAAACTATCACCTAAGGCATGATTTAAACCCTATTTCTTATGATGATGTGCCAAATATCAAAATCATGATTGCAAACATGTGTAACAATTACATCAATTATCATGATTTAAGCATTATTATCTATTTATAGGCACGTTATCATCACCTAACACTATTCCAAAAAAAAATGTTGTCCCGCTATCCTAAGTCAACCAAAGATATGATATAGGTCAAGTCCACATGGTTGACTATCCTAGGGTTTTTCTAACCCTTAAGGATGGATTTTGGAACCCAATACAAATTCTTGCCTATGGGGTTCACTAGAAATTCCTTAGGAATCCATTTCCTAGCAATTACTTTCTTCTTATCTTGTCCCCTAGCAATTAGGCATTTATAGGCCTTTTCATTTTTCTTTTCTTTGTATCCTAGGCCTTTCTTATTGAAGCTAGCTCTTTGGCTCCCTATAATCATGTTCAAGGTGTTTGAGCCAATTGTAAACTTTTCTAGGGCTTTGGTTAAATAATCTACTTTCTCTCTTAAAGCCCTATTTTCATCCATGCATGCATCACTAACATTAAATGGCATATATTCATGTGAGCATGCATCATTATCATGGCAAGAAGAAATATTTTCATTTTCATTTAAGCATGCTTTTTCTAACTTATTTTCTAAGTCCTTAATTTGATCTAACATGCTCTTATTTTTCTTCTTTTCTCTAAATAAATCCTTAGTTAAGCTAGAAATCATAGAAACTATTTTACTAGGTGAAAGATTGGTTACCATAGTTTCCATGTCCTCTTCTTCTTCGGATGAGGAGGATGAGGAGGCTCTATTGGTGCAATCGGCCCAGGGATCAGTACCTTGATAGGATTTTGATGATAGACAAAACTCATGACATGGGATTGTCATGGGAAAGTCCAAGATGGGGTTGGCTTGGAAAATCCAAGCATGGAGCTTGGTATGGAAAAGTCCAAAGCATTGCGAAGCCGTGCACTTGGTGCTTGGCATGGGAAATTCCAAAGCATTGCGAAGCCGTGCGCTTGGTGCTTGGCATGGGAAATCCAAAGCATTGCGAAGCCGTGCGCTTAGTGCTTGGTGAGAAATGCATTGCGAAGCCGTGCGCTTGATGCATGTGGGAAGTCTTGAGGACTTGGTAAGTTCACTAGGCTCGGGGTCCTTGAGTCGGTGAAGGATGGCATTGCGAAGCCGTGCGCTTGGTGCATCCGAGGGACCGTCGGACGGGGAGCGAATGGAGTGAGCTCAAAGGGAAGCATACTTCTAGGGCATGAGACGCGAAGGATGGCGTTGCGAAGCCGTGCGCTTGGCCCATCCGAGGGACATAGGCCGAGGAAAGAGAGCTTTGGTGGGGAACTCCATGAGTGATGTGGACTTGGCCAAGTGGCTAAGACTGAGTGTCAGAGGCTCAAACAACTTGGTGTTTGAGGTTTTTCCCGACGGCAGTCGACTGACATAGTTGCCAGTTCGACTGGTCCAAGTCGATTAGAGTTCGGAGTGTAAGGTCATTTTTGGTGCCGATCGCGCCATGGATCGGCGATCGATGTCGACAGCTGATCATTGTCGAGGATGGCGGATCGACTAGTGGGAATGTCGCCGACAGAGCGCTCCATAGCCGATGGCGGTCGATTACTAGTCACCGATCGATGAGGACATCCGACCGGGTAGGAGATCCGTTGGAACTTGTCCGACGTGGATCTGGCCGTTGTGAGACAACGGACACAGGGGCAGTCGACTGGGGCCTTTTGGCAGTCGACTGCTAGGCGCGAAAACAACTTGATGCAGGTTATATAAGGAGCTCGAGTTGGAGGATTTTGCAAAAAGACTTTAAGGAAGCAATTGAAGGGGATTTGCTGTTGCATTCCAGTCCTTCAAGAGCCATCCAAAGCAAGCAACAAGAAAAGGGTCAAAGCAAAGATTTGTAAAGCATTCTTTACTTGTATTTCTTGTGTCTTTGTATTTCTTGTATATTATTGTTGTAATAGCTTGTGAGAGGTTTCTCCACCTCCGACGTGTAGTCGAGAAGGAGTTTAGTTAGTGTCGTGCGCATAACTAGAGCTCGAGGAGCTCGCCCGTGGAGTAGGAACCATTCGGTTCCGAACCACGTATATCGTGTGTATTTGCATGTGATTGTATTTGTTTTTAGTATTCATATTTGCATTAGTATTCCTCTGTGCTAACAACAATCGTAGACAAACACGTGACTAGAACGATCGAATTATGACATCCAACGAACGAGGGCTATTCACCCCCCTCTAGCCGGCCGTACTGATCCCCTACAAGTGGTATCAGAGCCGAGGTCGCTCTTCAAGGACTAACCGCCGCGAGAGCACTACAAATGGCCGGCTTCATCCATCCACCAAAGTTCGAAGGAGACTTCCTATGGTGGAGAAGAAAAATGGAGGTATACCTAGAAACCGATTTTGATTTTATGCTAGTATTAGAAAACAGTTTCAAATTGCCTAGGGATGAAAGAAATAGGCAAATTGAGAAGTCAAGGTGGACCCAAGACCAAATGAAGGAATTCAAGACAAATCTCGAGGTAATAAAACTACTTAGTGATTTGTTACCTAATCATATTTGGTCTAGATTGGGTGACTATAGGGATGCCAAGGAATTATGGGAGAAGATAATGAAATATCAAGAAAATTCCCAACCGGCACAAGTAAAGGAGAGTGCCGAGGAAGAACCATCCACTTTCGAAGATGTGGATGACTTGGTGGAGACCTCCACCTCTAGCATTGAGGGGGAGGAAAGGGTGTCAACTCAGGAGCAAAGCCAGAATGAAGCATCTACCTCCGGAAGAAATGACCAAGAGGCTTCCACCACCTCCCTAGGTAACTCAAGTATTGTAATTTTAAATAAAAATCACATAATATGCTTTGAGTGTAGGGAGAAAGGGCATTACAAGAGTAAATGCCCAAAATTGGCTAAAGAAAAGGCATCCACACCAAAAGTCAACCCAAAGTCAAAGGATGCCGGTGTTCCCAAAATCAAGAGCAAAGAGCACATTGTGTGCTTCAAATGCAATCAAAAGGGACACTACCGAAGCCAATGCCCTAGGGGGAGGAAGAAAGGGCAAGAAGGTGCAATTCATGTAGGGGGAGCTCCTAAAGCTAATCCTAAGGTACATTTAGTTAATGCACCTTTAATTCCTAAAGTCAAAGAGCATGCTAAAAATTATTTTAGTTCTCTTGCTATTATCAATGAAAAGCATGCTAAGAGAAACAATAAGGTTTATTGCTTAGGTGCCAAGCATGTTCATATAACTAAGGACAAACCTAGGACTCATAATTCTAGAAATATCTTGCCTAGGGAGTCAATTAGGAGAGTAGAAGAAAATATGGGTATTAATCCCAAAAAGTCTAGGCACATGCCTAAGAAGAAGAAGTTTTCCCAAAAACCTAATGAAAATTAAAAAATGGGAAAATTAGAGCTAGAGAACCAAGTCTTGAGGTCAAGACTTGAGAGAATGGAGAAAGCCCTTAGAATCATAGAAAATTCAATTCTAGGGTCAAATGTCCAAAAGTCAAGACCTAAGGTTCAAAAATAGTCTAAGGGCAAGGAAGGTTTGGGTGACAAACCTAAGCCCAAGAAGACTTATCATAATGTTCCATTTAATTATGGAACTATTTCTAGGTCTAGAAAAACCAAGGCTAATAGGGAAGTCATCCCTAAGTCTAGCCATGATATGTGTTTAGTGGCTAACACCTCAAAGAAATCAAATGTAGCCACTAAGAAGGTCAATGGAGGAGTCACCTCTAGAGTTGACCTAGGAAAGACCCAAAAGACTATGACTTCAAAGCCGAAAAGGGTCATTAGGAAGGTATCTAGGGAAGTTATCCCTAGGGAATACCTTGTTAACCCAAGGAGCTCCAATAGATATTGGGTTCCTAAAAGCGTGATCGATTCACGCTAAATGGGTTAGGGTGTGTCAACCCTAAGTGGATGGGTAGTTAACCTAACCATAGTAGAGTTGACACATTAGGGTGTGCCAATATGGTTTGAGAAGTTAAAAATGATTTAAATTGGCACAATTAGGTCATAGAGGTATTGGTGTGTCATTTTGGGTTTTTGGCACACTAGGGAAATGAATGGCAATAAGGCAAAATAGAATTAATCTCTAGAAATGGCAAATTGATTCTAACACTTAGGTATTCTATACCTTAGTATACTTTACTTGCCATGATTTGTTTGCCTTGCCATGTCATGACATCATTCTCATTTTTAAAAATGTCATGATAATGTTTAGACTTATGTTTGTATGTCATGTATGTTTAATTTTCATTCACATGCCATGACATCATGATTTTGGCATATGCTTTTATCTATATCATATCTATGCCATAATCACATCATGCATAAATTAAAATGAAATTAAGGACTATGACATGATTTGATGGGAATCAAATAATATTGCCTTAGAAATATGCATGAGAATTTAAAAGAACAAAAACCCACATCTCACTAGATTAATTGCCTTGAAAGTGTTTTTACACATCTAGATATAAGTGAGATGTTTAAGGAAAAGAAATTAAAGGTTTTGAAAACTTTTTGAAAACATTTTGAAAAACCTTGGTGAAGCCTATCTTTTGATAGCTATCACCATTGAATGGGATGATACAAAGAGGGCTCTTTATTGAAGCTTTTCTAAACTTTTGAACTTTGTATCAATCTCCTAATTTAATGGGTAAAATAATTTTCCAATATTTTTCACCCATAATGTTTAGGATAAGTAATATGCATATGAAATTTCACGAATTTTAAACTTATGTATATTTACTTATGAATTTCGGAAATCCATTTCTGAAATGCTGAAAATTGCAGATCAGATTATCGATCATGCCATGGATGGCAATGATCGATGATGGTGGTAACCGTGATTTGATTTGGGTTGGTTAGGCCCATGTTCAGCTAGGTTAAGGTCCCCTAACCACTCCTAACCCTAGGATATGCTTGGGAGAGCATTAGAGAGGGTGGAAATCCATTGGATATGGATTAGGAGTTGGGTTGAGGGTGAGTATCAATTTTAAGGTGGAAGAGAGTTCATTGTTGAACTTTGCCTTAATTTTGATTTGGTTAATGTTCCTATTGGCTTAGGGACTTTCCAAGGACATTGTTGGTGCAATGGTCAAGGGGGAGCAAGCCTCTAGGGGGAGGTATCCATCATGGGAAGATGGATGTGTATTTCCTCATGGGAGGAAAATTGGGTTGCCTCTCTTTAAGTGATATGGGATCGCTAGAAAGATTGTAGGCATGTGTTCCTCCAAGGGAGAGATTGTAAGATCTCATTGGGATATGAGACATTCATACCCTTGGGGAGGACCTTTTTGATGTAATGTCAAAAAGAGGGAGATGTTACCAAGTTACCAATTAGGGTTCGTTGGAATTCTCATTGGGATATGAGAATTGCCAATATGGGAGAATTGGTAGACTTGAGATGGTAGTTTTGTCAATCATCAAAAAGGGGGAGATTATTGGTGCAATCGGCCCAGGGATCAGTACCTTGATAGGATTTTGATGATAGACAAAACTCATGACATGGGATTGTCATGGGAAAGTCCAACATGGGGTTGGCTTGGAAAATCCAAGCATGGAGCTTGGTATGGAAAAGTCCAAAGCATTGCGAAGCCATGCGCTTGGTGCTTGGCATGGGAAAGTCCAAAGCATTGCGAAGCCGTGCGCTTGGTGCTTGGCATGGGAAATCCAAAGCATTGCGAAGCCGTGCGCTTGATGCATGTGGGAAGTCTTGAGGACTTGGTAAGTTCACTAGGCTCGGGGTCCTTGAGTCGGTGAAGGATGGCATTGCGAAGCCGTGTGCTTGGTGCATCCGAGGGACCGCCGGACGGGGAGCGAATGGAGTGAGCCCAAAGGGAAGCATACTTCTAGTGCATGAGACGCGAAGGATGGCGTTGCGAAGCCGTGCGCTTGGCGCATCCGAGGGACGTAGGCCGAGGGAAGAGAGCTTCGGTGGGGAACTCCATGAGTGATGTGGACTTGGCCAAGTGGCTAAGACTGAGTGTCGGAGGCTCACACAACTTGGTGTTTGAGGTTTTTCCCGACGGCAGTCGACTGGCATAGTTGCCGGTTCGACTGGTCCAAGTCGACTAGAGTTCGACTGGTGTAAGGCTGCGTTTTGGTGCTTGGCGATCCCATGGATCGGGCAATGATCGGCGATGTCGGCATGATCGGCTAGGATGGCAATCGTGATGGGAATGTCACCGAAGACAGACGCCGAGCTAGGCATCGACTACTAGGTCACGATCGGTGATGAGGGCCATCGGATCGGTAGGAGATCCGTTGGAACTTGTCCGACGTGGATCTGGCCGTTGTGAGACAACGGACACAGGGGCAGTCGACTGGGGCCTTTTGGCAGTCGACTGCTAGGTGCGAAAACAGCTTGATGCAGGTTATATAAGGAGCTCGAGTTGGAGGATTTCGAAAAGACTTTAAGGAAGCAATTGAAGGGGATTTGCTGTTGCATTCCAGTCCTTCAAGAGCCATCCAAAGCAAGCAACAAGAAAAGGGTCAAAGCAAAGATTTGTAAAGCGTTCTTTACTTGTATTTCTTGTGTCTTTGTATTTCTTGTATATTATTGTTGTAATAGCTTGTGAGAGGTTTCTCCACCTCCGACGTGTAGTCGAGAAGGAGTTTAGTTAGTGTCGTGCGCATAACTAGAGCTCGAGGAGCTCGCCCGTGGAGTAGGAACCATTCGGTTCCGAACCACGTATATCGTGTGTATTTGCATGTGATTGTATTTGTTGTTAGTATTCATATTTGCATTAGTATTCCACTGCGCTAACAACAATTGTAGACAAGCACGCGACGAGAACGATCGAATTACGACATCCAACGAACGAGGGCTATTCACCCCCCTCTAGCCGGCCGTACCGATCCCCTACAGGCTCCCCCTTCACTTGAGCTCTCTCCACTTGTGCTTGATTCTTCATTTTCGGTGGAGGAGCAATCCAAGTCGTCGAATGCCATCAATGCTAGGTTGGTGACAAATGCATTTTCTTCCTCGGATGATGATGAAGATGAGGAGGAAGGGTCATCCCAAGTCTTTGCTTTGAATGCCTTGACCTTCCCCTTTTCCTTTGCCTTCTTCTCCTCTTCCTTTTTCTTCTTGCTCCCCTTCTTCTTCCTCTTTTCTTCTTTCTTTTTCTTCTCTTCCTTGCTCTTGTTTAGGAGGGGACAATTATCCCTTATATGTCCCTCTCCTTGGCAATTGTAGCATATGACTTTCCCCCTTGGTCTTCTACTCCTATCATTGGATTTATTAAATCGAAAACCTTTTAAAGCACGCCTTACCCTCCTTACCATATACGCTTCTTCCGTGCTATTCATGGAGGAGGAGGAAGAGGCTTCATCATCGGAAGAGGAGGGGATCTCTATCTTCTTCTTCCCCTTATTTGCCATCAATGCTACTCCCCTTGAAGGTTGGATTCTAGGCTCTTCTTGTATACCTTCAAGCCTCATTTCATGGAGTTCCATTGTTGAGAAGAACTCCTCCAAGGTGCTCACTTCTAAATTCTTCGAGATATAGAAGGAGTCCACCATGGAGCTCCACTTTGAGGACCGGGGAAAGACATCTATGGCCTTCATTACCATATCCTGGTTGGATAGCTTCTCACCTACACTTGACAAACCGGTTATAATTTCCTTGAAACGAGAATGTAAGGAAATTACCTTTTCTCCCTTTTCTAATTTAATGTTGTTGAGTTGGGAGCGGAGGAGGTCTCTCCTTGCTAGCTTTGCCTCGGATGTGCCTTCATGAAGCTCAATTAGCTTCTCCCACATCTCCTTGGCACTTAGGCATTCTCCAATTCGGTTGATCTCTTGTTGGGGGAGCACATTGAAAAGATGATGCTTGGCTTTTGAGTTTGCAAGGTGCTCTTTCCTTTGCTTTTTGGTCCACCTAGATTTCTCTATTGGCTTTCCTTCTTCATCCCTAGGCAAAACGAAACCGGATTCCATTGTAATCATAATATCAAAATCCGTTTCGAAAAATACCTCCATTCTCTTTTTCCACCAAGAGAATTCGCCGTCGAACTTTGGTGGGTGGATGTTGGAGCCGGCCATTTTGAATGTTGCTTGTTGTGGCGGTTAGTCCTTGATAAGCTTTCCTTGGCTCTGATACCACTTGTTGGGGATTGGTACGACCGGCTAGAGGGGGTGAATAGCCCTCTTACGATGGATGTCGGTATTTGCTCGTCTATAAAGAGATTAGCGCAACGGAAACAATAAAGCAAGACAAGCAAATAGAAATACAAGAAATCAAACGCTAACAAGATGGTGTAACGTGGTTCACCGCTGCGCCGCTAATCCACGGTCCCCGATTCATCCTCGGTGAATCACTCCGTCAAAACCAATCCACTAATGGTCTCTCCTTTGCACCAAGCTAGGTGGAGGTAACCTTTACAACCAAGATCACTCTTCTTACAATAAGATTGAAGTAAAGACAAGTAAGAAGAGTTTAAAGCTTGTGGGGCACTAGGAAGATCACTTAGAGCATAAGCATTAGCCTCTCAAAGGCCCACACCCTCTCTTTTTATAGAGAGGGCTGATTTCTTCCCATTGGCCGCCACCAGTCGACTGCTGCCCTTGGCAGTCGATTGCCGTCACTACAACGGCCTCCGAACACGTCGGATCCCGACTGTTGTAGTCCAATGGAACACTTGGCAGTCGACTGATGGACCTTACGGTCGACTCGCCTCCGTAGTCGATCGATCGGCTACGGCGGTTAATGCCGTGACATCTCTCCGCAATGATGCCATTCCATGGAAGTCGACTGCTGGGCATAAATCCATCAGTTGGATACCAGTCGAACACACTCGACTCAGAGCAGTCGACTACCATTACATGGCAGTCGACTGGTGCCGTGTGAAACTCAAACTTAACATAAGTTTGAGCTTCCAATGGTCGGGTAAACCTTAACCCTTGCGGTCAAGTCTCCGACACTCAGCCATTCGGCCAAGTTCACCTAATGAGCTACTTACATTTCACTTATTCTCTCATCTCACTCGAAGTCCCTCGCCGAAGCTCTCTTAGTTCGCGGCCACGTCCCTCGGCAGCATCAGGCGCACGACTCTGCAATGCTCCTTCGCGTCTCTTGCCTCCGAAGTCTGCTTCCTTGGCTTCACTTCAAGTCATCTCGTCCGGCGGTCCCTCGGATGCTCCAAGCGCACGACTTCCGCAAAGTCATCCTTCTCCGACTCAAGGACCGAGGTTGTGAGGGTGAACCCGCCAAGGCTCCATGTGCGAATTACTAAGTCCTGCAAGACTCCAACGCACATATTGTTGGATCGAAACGGATCGCTAGAGGGGGGGGTGAATAGCGATAAAACTTTTTCGTACGAATTCGTTTCAAAACACTTATATGCAGCGGAAAGATAAATAAAAAATAAAAGAGACAAGTAGATTTTTTACTTGGTTCGTAGCCTTCGGCTACTACTCCAAGGCCCTAGTGATCCTTGATCACGCACGGAGGGCAAATCACTAATAAACTCCTCCTCGTTGGAGGTAGGAGTTAATCGGATACAAAAACCACGAAAGAGACTCGAGATAGAGGGGCACTCCCCCTCTTCTCGTTATGATAAAACTAAAATAAAAAGAAGTACAGAATTGAATTAAACTTAGATTATAATGACGACTCATAGATGGAAAGATGAAACTGTTGGTGCAGTAGGCACCTAAGTCGAACCTAAGTTTTGATTATAGCAAACGATACAAAGTTAAGCATATATAGTTATCTCATGAGCTAAATCAAGTGTGCAGAAAAGGCTCAATGCTGGAGCTGAAGGCTAGCGACACCCGGAGGAAGTCGCGGTGGTCGGGCGACACTCAAGAGACTTCGGAGGGAGCCGAAGGAATTGAGTGGAAGGTCGGAAGTAAAAGCAACACGTAAAGTATCGAGGTAAGCTCGAGTGAGTAAAGTGAAGTGAGGTCGTGTCCTTTGTACGGGGACGTCCTTAGGCGACGATCCGACCCAAGACTTCCCATGGAAGGTCTATGTTGAGATCGGACGGCAAGTGGCCGTCGAATTCACTTATATTTTGAGCTAACTCTTCATTGTAGTCAAAAATTCTGGCCATCAGTTCAACCGGCCAGTTCAACCGGGCCAGTTCAACCGGCCAGTTCAACCGGTGGTCAAAAATCAGCCTCGAGGAGTCAAGCTTTATCACCATTTTTCAAGGAGTTTTGTGGCCAATTCCTATTGGTTGAAGACCCATTCGATGAGGGGCTTAAAGGCTATAAAAGGAGGGCTTGTTTTAGGGTTTTTCATCAATTAAAAAGCTTCCAAGTGCTTCCGATACGCTCTGACTCTCTGACATCCCTACGACGAAGCGCTGCCGAGATGACGACTAGAGCTTCAACCTCCAACCTTTAAAGTCGTCGGTAACGAAAGTTCTAAATTGTATTTCAGTTTATTTCTTTTAGTAAAGCTTTAAATCATATCAAGGAGAGGGGGAGTGTCCCTCTACCTTGAGTCTTTATCGAGTTTTGTATTCGTTTAACTCCTATCTCCAACGAGGAGGAGTTTGGTTAGTATTTTGACGTCCATGCGTGGTCAAGGACCACTAGGGCCTTGGAGTAGTAGCCGTAGGATACGAACCAAGTAAAAACCCTCGTGTTTTTATTTATTTATTGTTATCTTTCCGCTGCGTTTTACTCATACCTTAACGAACGATTACGAAAAAGTTTTTATCGCTATTCACCCCCCTCTAGCGAACCGCATCGATCCAACAATTGGTATCAGAGCCGGGGGTTGCTAAGATTTGGTGAAACCACCAATCTAGCCTTTTTACAGATTTATTTTTCTTTTAATTCTGTTTTTTTTATTTATTTCACCTTGTTAAGTTTTTCTCCCGCACTACTAATCCAAGATGCGAGTCTTGGTACTTGTTTTCGTGTTTTTGTCGTTGTTAGTTTTTTCGTCTCCGTCTATTTGTGTCTTTTGTTCTAATGGCCCATCTCGAGGGTTTTAGCACCGTCCGACCTCCGTTTTACAACGGAGATGACTTCCATTATTGGAAGGGGTCGGATGGAATGCTTTCTGAAAACCCAAATCGAGATGTGGATCATAATCCAAACGGGTTTCAAACTTCCGACTAATGAAGTGGGTGACTCCTTGGATTATGATCAATGGACCATTGCGACAAAATGACAAGTCGAAGCCGACGCCAAGGCAAAACAAATCCTCCAATGCGGCCTATCCAAGGAGGAGCTAAATCGCGTCGGCCCCTTCATAAGCGCAAAAGATCTTTGGACGAAACTAGTGGAGCTACACGAAGGGACTGACGAAGCCAAGGTATGTAAGCGTGATCTTCTTTTTAATAAACTATATAACCTAAAAATGCAGGAACACGAGTCCGCGACGCAACTTCACGCCCGAGTCTAGGACATCGTCAACAACCTACACGCAATCGGGCAAAAGGTCAAAAACTGCGACCTTATAAGGTATGTTCTAAACTCTTTTTCGAGGACTACCTTGTGGGCATCCATGGTCGATGCCTACAAGGTCTCCAAGGACCTTTCTAAAATTAGGTTAGATGAACTCTTTTCCGATTTCGAATTACATGAACAATCCAACTCGGAACCCGAGAGGGGTATAGCCTTGTTTGCAGGTTCAAAGAAAAAGAAAATCGCAAGCAAGCCACCACCAACTGAGGAGGAAGACGAGTCCGAAGAAGACGAAGACCACGTCTTCATGGCGAAATCAATTGAGTCGGACACAGAGACCGAGCCTGAACTTGAGTCAGAACCTGAGGATGACTCGAACTACGAAGCTACCTTCAAGTCAAGCCACGAATACGCATCCGGTTCAAAAGATACCCTTAAAGTAAGTCGAACTTTATTTAATACTTTACATAATACAGTTAGGTTTTTGTCTAGGAAGTTAGCTAAGTCCGAGTCCAAGGTCGAGACCCTTGTTGAGGAGGTTAAACTCCTCAAACACGAGGTCTCCCTAACCTCTTCGACTAGTCGAGTTCAAGAGAAGGACTCAACTCAAGTTGAAAAGCTCGAAGTTGAGAACTCTCTCTTGAAAAGTCAAGTCGAAGATCTTAGGAACACGTTGGAAAGGTTCACTTCGGGATCCAAAGGACTTGACCTCCTACTTGGATCTCAAAGGGCCGTGTACAACAAGGCTGGACTAGGGTTTAACTCAAACACGACTAATAGGTCGTATATGTCGATTGTAAGTCGACATAGGAAACATGTCCAAGCATGGGTCCCTAAGAACCTTTTGATTTCAACTCTAGGATCCAACCCGTACTGGATTCCCAAGGACCAAATCCACTATATGGATAGACCGAACCGATTCAACGGTCTAGGGGGAGCCAGTACAAAACATGTTTGTGCTTTAACTTAGAAATTGCATGTTTTAACTTAGAATGTTTGTGCTTTAACTTAGAAATTGCATGCTTTAACTTAGAAAGTTTGTACTTTAAAACTTGTGAACTCACTTAGAACATGAACATAATCAACTTCGAAAAGATTGAGCCTCGGGGAGCCTCTTTTCAAAAACATAACCAACTAAAATTCTTCGAAAAGATTGAGCCTCGGGGAGCCTCTTTTCAAAAATAACCAGTTAGACTAGGAAATAATCTTAGGTGAGTCAAGTCATCATTTTCTTGAACATGGCTTTGTCTAAGGAAGTGGTCGATGATCCGATAAAAGAAGGCCCCTGTGCCTCGCCACGACCTGGAAGTCATGATCTTGAAAAGGTAAACTTGACAAGCTTAGGGTCAAATCCAAATCTAACATAAAATTACTTGAACCTAAATACACTTAATCAACTTAATTGGAAATCATCTCACAAAAAAAACACATAAGTATAACATGCTTGATCATATAGACACAGGTGAGATGACCTAGGTTTAACAACTTACAACCAATCTTTTAAAAAAAATCTAACATCCAATCCAACCACCTTGTGTGTAGGATCAATGGATGTTGGACAGCGGTTGCTCCCGACACATGACCGGGGATCAACTCAAATTCACAAAGCTTCGATTCAAACGACAAGGATCGGTAGCTTTTGGGAATAACGGCAAGCTCAAAATCAGCAGATCAGGTGATATCGAGCTTAACTCGAATTTTATTATTAAAAATGTATTACTTGTAGAGAATTTCGAATATAACCTGCTTAGCGTAAGCCAATTATGTGACAATAACTATAAGGTCGTATTTTTAGAAAATGAATGTGTAATTAAAACAAATAAAACAGCTAAAACAATACTCAAAGGAACTAGGACAAATAACATTTATACAATTAACTTAATCAATTCCTCAGCCAAATGTCTTATGACACTGGAAGAGGAATCATGGTTGTGGCACCGACGACTCGGTCACTCGCACCCAAGACTCGTCCACAAGATGAGTCAGAGTGGCTTAGTCAGAGGCTTACCCAACCTCAACAATTTGGTTAATAAAATCTGTAATGCTTGTCAACAAAGAAAACAACCTAGGACACAACACAAGTTAACTAACCAAGAACAAACCTCAAGTGTACTTGAGCTCCTACATATGGATCTATTCGATTCACATGGAGCCAAGTCACTCAATAAAAGTCAATATTGCTTAGTCATAATTGTGACTACTCGAGTTTACAGGTTAGGTTCATCAAACATAAAAATGATACCTAGATCAATTAATCAATCTATTCAAATTAATCGAGAATCAAAAAGACCTTAAGTTAAAAGACTTAGAAGCGATCATGGTGGTGAATTCGAAAATCAAAGGTTCACCGACCACGTAACCTAAGCGGATACCACCATGAATTCTCTTGCCCTAGGACCCCTCAACAAAATGGCCTAGTGGAGGCGGAAAAATCGAACTCTACAAGAAGGCGCTAGGACCATGTTGAGCGAATACGACTTACCCGACGATAGGTTTTGTGAAGCGTGAGTACGACATGCTATGTCCAAAATAGGATCCTTATGGTAAAAAGGCACCTTAAGACCTCGTACGAGATTTATCACGATAAAATACCTAACATCAAGTACTTTAGGTTATTTGGGTGTAAGGTACATATCCTAAACACTAAGGATTACCTAGGGAAATTTACATCCAAAACCACGATCGGAATCTTTCTAGGATACTCGACTACAAGTCGAGCTTATAGAGTATATAACCACGACACCCTTAGAGTCGAAGAGACTATTAATGTAGTGTTCGATGAAGTGCCCGAACCTACAAAACCCTTAATGACCCCAAGTGTTGAGCCCAC
The DNA here is from genome assembly GCA_025175895.1 of Wurfbainia villosa. Classification (NCBI taxonomy): domain Eukaryota; kingdom Viridiplantae; phylum Streptophyta; class Magnoliopsida; order Zingiberales; family Zingiberaceae; genus Wurfbainia; species Wurfbainia villosa. The sequence continues at coordinate 118,064,501 of CM045989.1, read as the reverse complement.
TGATACCAAACTCGTCTCCGACCCTGAGATCGAGTCTAATCCACATCAACCAACTTCTCTTGTCGACCAAGTGACAAGTGATCCGAGTCAAACTAGTGTTCAACCAAATCACTCTATTGATCAAGTGATAGATGACTCCAACCAAACTAGAACTCAAACGAATCATCCTATGGATCAAGTTGTAGACTTAAACCCAAATCCAACTAGGACTCAAACAAATCATCCTATCGACCAAGTGATAGGAGATCCTAATCTAGGAGTTCGAACTAGAGCATCCTATAGGAACCTTAGTCAAATTTCCTTAATTTCAAAGATAGAACCCAAATCAATTGAACAAGCTCTTCTTGATCCCGATTGGATTATTGCAATGCAAGAAGAGCTAGCTCAATTTACTAGGAATGAAGTGTGGGAATTAGTACCACCACCTAAAGACAAAACGATAATTGGAACAAGGTGGGTGTTTCGAAATAAGCTTGATGATAAAGGTGAAGTAGTTAGAAACAAGGCTAGGTTAGTCACCAAAGGGTTTAGTCAAGTCGAAGGATTAGATTACGTCGAAACCTATGCCCCAGTAGCTAGACTCGAATCCATTCGAATGTTGCTAGCTTATGCCGCACATCGAGGATTTAAGCTGTTTCAAATGGATGTTAAGTCGGCATTCCTAAATGGATACATTAAAGAAGAAGTTTATGTTAGCCAACCCCCTGGATTTGAAAATCTAGATAAACCCGACCATGTTCTAAAACTTAAGAAAGCTCTCTATGGACTTAAACAAGCTCCTCGAGCTTGGTACGAGAGACTTTCAATCCATCTCAAGTAAAAAGGGTTTAACCAAGGCTTAGTTGACCCAACTCTCTTCATAAAAACCTTAGGCAAAGAAATATTCATAGCTTAAATTTAAGTAGACGATATAATTTTTGGAACCTCTAACTCAGCCTTACTAAACGAGTTTGTTTCACTCATGGAAAGTGAGTTCGAAATGAACTTGGTAGGCGAGTTAAGTTTCTTTTTAGGTCTACAAATTAAACAAACTAAGGATGGTATATACCTATATCAACAGAAATACACTAAGGAGTTAATTAAAAGATTTGGAATGCAAGACGCTAAGATAATAAACACCCCAATGGCGATTAATGTTAACATAGGAGAAGACCCTGAAAGTAAGTCCATTGACTTAAAGTACTATAGGAGCACGATAGGAAGTCTCCTATACTTAACTGCGAGTCGACCCGACATCCTATTCGCAGTAAGTATGTGCACCAGGTTTTAAACCTGTGCTAAGGAGTCTCACCTAACCCTAGTTAAGCGTATCCTTAGATATCTTAAGGGTACACTTAACGTTGGTATTTGGTACCCTAGATCTACGGAGTTCGAACTAATTGGCTACTCCGATTCGGATTATGCCGGTAGTAAGCTCGATAGAAAAAGTACGAGTGGTTGTTGTCAACTTCTCAGCTCGAGTCTAGTGAGTTGGTGCAGTTGGAAACAACACTGTGTTGCTTTATCTACCACCGAAGCCGAATACATCGCGATGGGTGAGTGTGTCACGCAGCTTCTTTGGATGAAGCACACCCTCCGCGACTTTAAGTTAGACTTTACGAATACTAAACTTCATGTAGATAACATTAGTTCAATTAATCTTACAAAGAATCCGATATGTCACTCTAGGACCAAACATATAGAGGTCAAACACCATTTCATTCGAGAACATGTGGCCAACGGAGCAATACAACTCGAATACGTCGAATCGAAGTCTAACTTGGCAGACCTATTTACTAAACCCCTACCCGAAGCCAAATTTAGTCTATTAAGACGAAAATTGGGCATGTGCGTAATAGAATAGGAACTTGCAAATTATATTTTCTTACTACTATTTCTTAAAATTTTCATTTTTATGGAACTAGCATAGGACATACCTTATATATCATGCACCTATAGATTTAAGGAGCCAGTACATCTCACAACACATAGGACTAATGTGTTTGTGTACTTAGCAACGTAGATGGGCGTGAGATGTTAGGACTTTACTCCTGGTTCCAGATGTAGAGCTAGTGCATCGCTATGAGCCACGGAGTATAATCATACATACTAACCGACTCTGACCTGGACTGGTTGATCTTTCATATCAATCAAGTCAAATATGAGTCGAACATTTTATACATGAGCTTATTTTCAGTATATTTTTTTTTATAAAAAATGGGGAACATGCTTGGACTTTAAATTTAACACTTAATTTGTTTTCCACACACCCCTTACTCTTTTCGATATACGGCAAAAGGGGGAGAAAAAGGCCAAAGTTAAGGGGTCAAATTTTTTTTTAACTCTTACTTCATATTTAAACCAAAAGTTAAAACTTAGTTAACTTTTAACAAAAGGCCAAAGAATTCTTAACTTAAACTTATTTTTTAAGCTTTATACCGTTAAGGGGGAGAAAGGGCTTAACTAAAACGTTTTACTAAGGCCAACTTTAAGTAATGTTAATTACTTAAAGCAACCCTCAAGGGGGAGCATTAAGGTCTTTCTTCAAGACTCACCCTCGGTCAAGGGGGAGGTTTCCTCAAGGGGGAGTACTTGAAGAAAATCCTTACTACTCCAACTTAATCTTCATATTTTTTTATTTCTCATGCACATTATTATTCTTCATGCTTGCTATTTACTTAACTTTGTATGTGGGTTTGCCATAAATAAAAAAGGGGGAGATTGTTGGTGCAGTAGGCACCTAAGTCGAACCTAAGTTTTGATTATAGCAAACGATACAAAGTTAAGCATATATTGTTATCTCATGAGCTAAATCAAGTGTGCAGAAAAGCCTCAACGCTGGAGCTGAAGGCTAGCAACACCCGGAGGAAGCCGCGGTGGTCGGACGACACTCAAGAGACTTCGGAGGGAGCCGAAGGAATTGAGTGGAAGGCCGGAAGCAAAAGCAACACGTAAAGTATCGAGGTAAGCTCGAGTGAGTAAAGTGAAGTGAGGTCGTGTCCTTTTACTGGGACGCCCCAGCGCGACGATCCGACCCAAGACTTCCCATGGAAGGTCTATGTTGAGATCGGACGGCAAGTGGCCGTCGAATTCACTTATATTTTGAGCTAACTCTTCATTGTAGTCAAAAATTCTGGCCATCAGTTCAACCGGCCAGTTCAACCGGGCCAGTTCAACCGGCCAGTTCAACCGGTGGTCAAAAATCAGCCTCGAGGAGTCAAGCTTTATCACCATTTTTCATGGAGTTTTATGCCCAATTCCTATTGGTTGAAGACCCATTCGATGAGGGGCTTAAAGGCTATAAAAGGAGGGCTTGTTTTAGGGTTTTTCATCAATTAAAAAGCTTCCAAGTGCTTCCGATACGCTCCGACTCTCCGACATCCCTACGACGAACCTCCAACCTTTAAAGTCATCGGTAACGAAAGTTCTAAATTGTATTTCAGTTTATTTCTTTTAGTAAAGCTTTAAATCATATCAAGGAGAGGGGGAGTGTCCCTCTACCTTGAGTCTTTATCGAGTTTTGTATTCGTTTAACTCCTATCTCCAACGAGGAGGAGTTTGGTTAGTATTTTGCCCTCCGTGCGTGGTCAAGGACCACTAGGGCCTTGGAGTAGTAGCCGTAGGCTACGAACCAAGTAAAAACCCTTGTGCTTTTATTTATTTATTGTTATCTTTCCGCTGCGTTTTACTCGTACCTTAACGAACGATTACGAAAAAGTTTTTATCGCTATTCACACCCCCCCTCTAGCGAACCGCATCGATCCAATAGAAACCCTAGTCGTCGTGTCTGTAAAGCTTCGTCGTAGGAATGTCGGAGACTCGTAGCGTACTGGAAGCACTTGGAAGCTTTTTAATTGATGAAAAACCCTAAGACAAGCCCTCCTTTTATAGCCTTTGAGCCCCTCATCGAATGGGTCTTCAACCAATCACAAATGGACACAAAACCTCCTTGAAATGGGGTGATAAGCCTTGACTCCTCGAAGCTGATCATTGACCATCAGTCGACTGATGGCCATCATCAGTCGACTGATGGTAGCATCAGTCGAGTGCTGAACTCTAGCAGTCGACTGATTGATGGTAGTCGAGTCCTCCAAGCTGGCAGTCGACTGATGCTTGCTGCAAGTCAAAGTTAGCTCAACAAAAATATAATTTCGACGATCGTCGATCATCCGATCTCGACCTAGACCATCGATGGGATGTCTTTGGTCAGATCTACGCTTAAGATCATCCCCGTAACGAGGATACGACCTCACTTATGCTCGCACACACGAGCTTACCTCGATACTTACGTGTTGCTTTTGCTTCCGGCCTTCCACTCGATTCCTTCGGCTCCCTCCAAAGTCACTCGAGTGTCGCCCGACCACCATGACTTCCTCCGGGTGTCGCTAGCCTTCAGCTTCAGCTTTAGCACTTTTCTGCACACTCGATTCAGCTCGTGAGATAATGATATATCCTTGACTTTGCGTCTTTTGCCATAATCAAAATACAGGTTCGACTTAGGTGCCCCTGCACCAACACATATCAAATAACAATACCAACCTAACTTAAACCCTTTGCCACAAACATCAAAACCTTATCATGGCAAGAGATTTCCCTAACACAATCTATGGTTAGCAGGACAATATTCAAGGTTATCTAGGTCACATCCCAAAGCTATGACAATTCTAGTGATAAGACCACCTACGATTATAACCCCAGATGGGCTATTACTAACTTTAACTAGGTGTCTCATCATATGGGCTCCAAAATCAATGTTAACTTCATTTAGCATAGCCCATAAAAAATGTAGCTCGCTTTGCCTAGCTACCCCTGCACTATCATATCTCCCAGAAATTGTATTTGCCATAAACCTAAGGAGATAACAGAAAATAGGATTCGGGATATTGAATGACTTAGACCTAGATGTATCATAAGGCCGAGGGTCATCAGAAATTAATTTCCAAAACTGATGATCAATAAAATGTCTATGAATTTTCCTCTTCCCTCCGCAAGGGAAATCAAATATAGCATTAAAATTACTTAAGGAAAGAGTAAACTCATGATTCATTAATCTAAATTGGATTTTTCCTTCACAATTCTTTACTTGAAGTATTTCAGCGGATAAAGAGCTAAGGAATTCAAGAGTAATACTAGGATAAGTAAGATGATGATGTGTGATAAAGTCAGTCCAACCTATCCTATTAGTCAACCAAATTATATCATCTCTAATTCCTAGGGTTGTCAACATGTAGAAATCTGTGTAACGCCCGCCCTTATTTGCTCTCAGGGCGGCGCTACTTTTTTTTTTTTATATAACAAAACATATATGGATCATTTTACCATTTACATACTTAAACATGTTATCATGGCTTAAACCTTCTTTTATACATGCATCCCATATCATATTCATAATTAGCATGTTAATATATCTTATCTCATTTTATAACATGCATAACATAAAGATTCATTCATGAGTTCTAACATATCAAACTTTCTTAAGTAATTGAACAGTATCATAACTAAGCAACATCCAACATGGTACTAATAAATCACAAGTCTTATAAGCGGAAGCAATGTCTTAAGTTATTCATTGAGCATATAAATATAAGCAGATAGTAATAGGGTCTTTTTCCACCATGCCACTATCACACACACTTGGCCCCTCCTGCTACTTCCTCTAGTTCATGTTTCCTGTATCTGCAGTATATGGACAACATAAACTATAAGCATATAGCTTAGTAAGATTCTTGCCTACTCACAAAAGCCACAACTTCATCAAACAATTAGAAGACATGAGCATACTAGCATAAATAGCATAAGTATTTCATAACAACACTAATCATCAACATACCCACGTAATAAAACATAAGCATGACATGAGATTTACATAAGCATGCTAAACATAATTAAATCTAAGCATGGCATAAATTAAACATAAGCATTCATGACATCATCAATCCTAAACATCCATCAAGGACATAATCATAAGCATTCTTAAACTTGAACATAAGCATTCATAATTTCATAAATCCTAAACATGCATAAAGGACATAATCATAAGCATTCTTAAACTTGAACATAAGCATTCATAATTTCATAAATCCTAAACATGCATCAAGGACATAATCATAAGCATTCTTAAACTTGAACATAAGCATTCATAATTTCATAAATCCTAAACATGCATCAAGGACATAATCATAAGCATTCTTAATTTCATACAAGTCCTTTCTTTCCAAAACATATACATATAGGTACTTCAACATAATCATAACTTGAATGAGGGGCCCCAGGTTAAGTACCACATAATGCGCGTTCCCTAATAGGCTGGGGTAGCGAGCCACCAGACCTACTAGAGCAAGACCTCTTACGTCTTACCAGGGCAAGACCTCTTACGTCTTCTTATGTCCCTTTGGATTTGATTAACGACCACCAAACGGGTCAGGTACTTAACCTCTTACAAAGTAAAATACTTAATTCCTTTCTTTCTTTTCATATCATAAAGAATGCTCTTAATCCCCAACATAAAAAGGGAAGCATCTCCGTCTTATCTTATCATAAGGAGAGCTCTTAATCCCTACTTAAAAAGGGAAGCATCTCCGTCTTATCTTATCATAAGGAGAGCTCTTAATCCCAACATAAAAAGGGGAAGCATCTTTTTAGACATGTCATAGCATATATGCATTCATGACTTAAGAATACCCTAAAGGGGTCTTAAAGCATAATCATGTTCATCACATAAGCATATTTCATGGTATATTAAAATCATCAACTTGCCCATCACATAGGCATATTTCATGGCATATTAAATCATAAACATATTCATCACATAGGCATAATTCATGACATATTAAAATCATAGACATGTTCATCACATAGGCATATTAAAAATCAGAAACATGGTCATCACATAGGCATAATTCATGGCATATTAAAATCATAAACATGTTCATCACATAGGCATATTTCATGACATATGAAAATCATAGACATGTTCATCACATAGGCATATTAAAATCAGAAACATGGTCATCACATAGGCATAATTCATGGCATATTAAAATCATAAACTCGTTCTTCACATAGGCATATTTCATGACATATGAAAATCATAAACACGTTCATCACATAGGCATTCAACATATCCTAATTTCCTAAGGGGTGTTTTCATGCAACCCTAGCCCTAAAACCATTGTTGGCCGAAACTTGGAGAGTACCAAAATTTTATTTTTGGTTACATAAATTCATACATGAAGGCATACAACATAACATAACTTCATAAGGGGTGTTTTCATGAAACCCTAGCCCTAAAACCAATGTTGATCGAAACTTGTAGGGTACCAAAATTTCATTTTTTTTGTTACATAAATTCATACATGAAGGCATACAACATAACATAACTTCATAAGGGGTGTTTTCATGAAACCCTAGCCCTAAAACCAATGTTGGCTGAAACTTGTAGAGTACCAAAATTTCATTTTTTTTGTTACATAAATTCATACATGAAGGCATACAACATAACATAACTTCATAAGGGGTGTTTTCATGAAACCCTAGCCCTAAAACCAATGTTGGCCAAAACTTGTAGGGGCAAAAAATTTCATTTTTTTGTTACATAAATTCATACATGAAGGCATACAACATAACATAACTTCATAAGGGGTGTTTTCATGAAACCCTAGCCCTAAAACCAATGTTGTTCGAAACTTGTAGGGGCACAAAGCTTGGGTTTTTGGCACCTAAAAATTCCTATATGAAGCATACAACCTATAAAAATTTCCTTAGAAGCATTTTCATGCAACCCTAGCCCAAAACCTTGGTTGGCCGAAACTTATAAGGTATCTAGCGTCATATTTCTTTCATGTATCATGTCCTACAAGAACAAATATACTGTAGGTGAGGGAATCTTACTTCCTTCGCTTGGCTTTTAGTTTGAAGATGACCTAATGGAAGCCAACCCTAGCCTTCTTCTTGCTTGGATGAATTTCGGAAAATGGAAAGGGAGAAGGTGAGTTTCGGTGAGGAAGAAGAAGAGAAGAGGGAAGAAGAAGTGGCCAAATGGAACTTCCACTCCTATTTATAAAGGGAGGAAGAGAAGTGTCTCTTCTCTTTTCATGCCTCTTCATTTTACCCTCCTCACACTCATCTACAATTTCTCCTCTTTCTCCAACAGTAAGCTACTACTGAGCACTTGGTCATCGCATGCATGGTAAGAGTTAACTCTCACCAAGAGGTTTAAGGTTCAAACCCCACCTCTCTACTTTTTTTGTTCTTTTATCATCATTTTCCAGAATCCCATATATAATCTACTAGACAAAAAATTAAATTCTATACCAAAAATTTTGGAGAAAAATTTTGGGGTGTTACAATCTTCTCCTTGCTTGAACAAGAATGGCTCATCCCACACATATTGCTTTACATCCGTGAAAACTAGCACCAAGTTAGCACCTAGATCACAAAAAGCCTTATCAAAATTAGAGTCATTAATTATGCAAGGGATAGAAAAACTACCTGGATCATTTAGCTTGGGAGGTACCATGTTTTTAATTAAAGCACTGCATTCTTCAGTAAGAGCCACTGTTACATGCTCCTCAACTTTTCTTTTATTGGTTAAAATAACCTTCAAGAACTTGGAGTACGTAGGCATTTGTTGAAGAGCTTATGTAAAAGGTATATTAATATAAAGCTTTCTAATTACCTCAAGGAACTTACCAAGTTGTTCATCCAATTTCTCCTTAATCAGACTTTGAGGGAATGGGATCGGAGGCTTATATGTTCTTGGCTCTTTGTGCCACATGGCTGTGTCTTCTGGCTCGGCTGGGCCGTGTTGGCTGCTGGAGCGACCCGTCACGAGTGTGTCGGCTAACACACCTTGGGTGCGCTTTTGGGCATCACCCGCCACAGGTGTGTTGGACAACACACTCTGGGTGTGTTGTCGGCTGCCTATCTCAAAATCGTTCAACACAGGCATGCTGCTGGGCATGGCCACTTCTTCAAACATCGACACACCTGTGTTATTGAGCACGGGTGGGGCTTGTTGAGCTCTGGTAGGTGGTTCTACTTTCTTGTCTCCTTCTAAAATTCTTCCACTTCTCAAACTTATAGAATTACAATGTTCAACTGGGTTTACTTCTGAATTTCCATGAAATCTACCGGGTGTTCTAGATGTAGAGCTAGCAATTTGAGAAATTTGATTCTCCAACATTCTTGTGTGATTAGTCAAATTATCAAACTTGCTTCCCAATTTCTTAATCGCCTTGGTATTATTTTGATGTTGTTGATTGGATTCTATAACATGCTATCAAAATTAATCATTTATCTTCCCTTGGCATGTGATAAAATTTTCCATCATCTTCTCTAAATTTGACTTGGGCCCTAGTTGAAATCCCGAAGGTGCTTCAAAATTGTTCTGTCCAAAAGAATTTTGGTTGGCTCGATACGAAAAGTTGGGATGATTCCTCCAACTAGGATTGTACGTGTTCGAATAAGGATTTCCACCATTAGTCTTCTGATTAAAATTATTCAGCGCATCTACTTGCTCAACCCCTACTCCCGATGATGGTGCGTGTAGGATTTGGAAATTTGTGGCCATATGTCCTGTTACACCATAAATCTCACAAGTGACATTAGATGAGTTTACAGCTGATACATTAAAACGTTCGAGCTTTTGAGTTAATGCATCGACTTGAGCACTGAGTAAATCGAGAGTACTTACCTCATACTTACTTGGCGTTTTAATCGAATACCCTCATTCTGTATCCCATTGGCGAGAATTCATTGCCACATTCTCGATGATCTCAAATACTTCATCCAATGTTTTGTTCATGAGAGCTCCTCCTGCAGTAGAATCAAGAGAAACTTTAGTGGCATACGAGATTCCATTATAGAAAGTATGAACAATGAGCCATTTCTCTAGCCCATGATGAGGACATTGCTGTAGTAATCCCTTAAATTTGTCCCAAGCTTCAAATAATGTTTCTCCATCCTTCTGTGCAAAATTAGTGATTTGATGATGAAGACTTGCAGTTTTTCTTGGAGGAAAATACTTGTCTAGAAATCTTTGCTCCAGCTGATCCCATGTAGTTATGCAGTCCGCTGGAAGAGAGTGTAACCACGCTCTAGCTTTGTCCCACAATGAGAAGGGAAACAAGCGCAATCTAATAGCATCAGCTGAGGTTCCATTCAGTTTTAAAGTTTCACAAAATTCTAAAAATACTTCCAAGTGCAGATTAGGATCTTCAGTGGGCACTCCTCCAAATTGATGTTGTTGGACCATGGAAAGTAGAGCCGGTTTCAATTCAAAATTGTTCGCTTCAATGGGGGGTCTTCTAATACTTGATCTCAATCCCCTTGTACTAGGCACTGCATAATCCCTTAAAGGTTTATTCTCATTCTGACCAGCCATGTTAGAGTTCAAATTTTCTTCCTGTTGTTGCTGGAGTCATTTTCTAGCAAGGAACGTTCTCTCTATCTCAGGTTCAATTTCGAGAATTTCCCTGTTAAATCTGTGCATGTAACAACAGGAGAAACTTCCAAAACAAGAATTCAGAATAGACAAAAGAATAAAAATAGAAATAGAAATCTAGATTAACTAAATCATGCTTAATTCAATATTGAGTGCCAATCCCCGACAACGACGCCAAAAACTTGATGTGTTGATTTCCGCAAGTGCATGGTTGTCATCAAATAATAAAAATATCGATCCCACAAGGATTGGGTCAATTACCGAATGATCGTGATACCAAGTTATCTAGGCAAATCAAATTTGTGAATTAAGTAAAGAAACTAAGCAGTCAAGAACAACGAATGAGAAGAACGAGCTAAAAGTCAATAATTGAGGGGAATCTCAGGATATGGGTTTCACCGCATCGACGATTTATAAGGTGATTATGTTCTCTCCTACTCCTTAGAGTTGTTTCGATAGAACCTGTCCTAAGGTAAATCAATGGCCCCTTTCGAGGTCTACGTCAATTGTACCTATCAAACTCAATTTTCCTGTCACGGTATTCGAGTGTAGGTGATCATAATCAGCTAAGGCGACCTGTCGCGAGACCCCCACAAACCTCCCTAGTCTTACTACCGTTACTTGGTAAAAATTGGATTTGATAGATCCATTAAGTCCATAAGAGTTCCTCTAGAGACTAAATTTCCTTTTCACGATAGGTTTGCACACGGGACCATAATCAGCTAAGGAATCATCAATGATTCCTGCAAGCCCTCATAGATATGCTATCGATACTTGGTAGGAGTTGATCCCTAGTTTGGATCTAGGTTTTGGGAACTTGGGTTCACTGTTAGGTACTTCCCCAAGGTTCCTTAGATTTATCAATAAGAATCTAAAACCAAATCAAAACAAACGACAATTCAAGTAGAAGAGATTCAATCAACCATCATAAATCATCAAGGGTTACTCCCCCATCCTAAGATTACAAGACACTACTCCATAGCTGAATAAGAATTACCAGAGAAAGAAATTACAATCCTTAACGCCATAGTTATGTTTTCTCCGTCGTCGGCTTTGTCGTCCTTCTTCGAATTTTGCCGCCCCCCTTTAGGGTTAGAATATATCCTCTTTTATAGCCTTGGCTTGGTCTTCAATTAAGGCAGAAATCCTCTTCAATTAAGGCGGAAATCTCGGGTTTCGTCGTGTTGTACGCAAAAAAAAAAGGAAAGGGTGTGCCTGCATCAGGAAATAGGGTGACACACCCATGCCAATTGAGGGCATGGGTGTGGCGGGCATGAAACTGTTGGCAACGTGCTATTCCTCGGAGGCTCATTAGCTCCCATGTCCCCGGATTAAAATTTTCACTAATGAAAACTAATCCGGATGGGATGAGTTTCCTAAGCACAACCAATTCGTCGTCGTGCCAATGACTCGAGCAATCACTTGAACAAACTTGTTGTTCAAGCAATCAACTCTTCTAGTCGGTTAGCCGTGGAAGAGACGACTGACGGATCGCCGGTTTTTGTGTTTCTTATCGGGGTCCATGATTATACAAATACATGCAAATGTAAACTAGTATAATCAACATATACTAACATAAAGAACATAAGCTCGCATATCAATAAGAACATGCAAAGAACAATAATAAAAGTTGTAAAACTTTTATACCTCTTGATCTTCTATCGTATGTGCTAACCTCCTTGTAGACTTCGTGTGGGCGAAGATCCTCCACAAGTTGAAGCTTCCTAGATCTTCTTCAATCCAAAGAAAGAAGAACTCTCTTTCCCTTCTTGCTTGAGCCAACCACCAATCCACAAAGGATTGATGCCGCCGGCCCCAAGAATAGAGAGAACATAATGTAAACAACCAAGGAACCGAACTAGGGACAAACACTAGTTTTGGTGCCGCCGGCCAAGATGGAGTGAAGAGGAGAAAGGGAATATGTTGGGCGCCGGCCAAGGTGGAGGGAATAGAGGAAGGAGCCGGCCACACCCTAGGAAGAAGAAGAGCTCCTCTCCTATAGATGCCGCTCACCTTCTTGCAAACCCTAGCTGCCCAACCATAGGAGCCAAACCCTAATTAGGGTTTCCTCCTTAGGCTTTCTTGCCGCCCAACCATGGTGGAGAAAAGAGATCTAGGAGCTAGCCACCTTCAAGGAAGAAGAAGAGATCTTCCACAAGTTGCCACCCACCCTTCTTTCCTTACCTTGATCGCCCATCCAAAGGAGCCAAACCCTAATTAGGGTTTCCTCCTTAGGATTTCTTGCCGCCCAAGCAAGGCTTGGTAAAACCCTAATCTCCTTAGCATCCATCATCCAACCAAAAAACTTAGTTGCCGCCCAACCCAATCTCCCATATATATAGAGTTAGGTTTAGGCCTTGGTTTAATCTCCACCGTCGGTTCTAGGGTTTTAATCTCAACCGTCGGATCTAGAGATTTAATCTCAACCGTCGGTTCTAGGGATTTAATCCCAACCGTCGGATCTAGAGATTTAATCTCAACCGTCGATTCTAGGGTTTAAATCCCAACCGTCGGATCTAGAGATTTAATCTCAACCGTAGGTTCTAGGGATTTACTCACAACCGTCGGATCTAGAGATTTAATCTCAACCGTCGGTTCTAGGGTTTTAATCCCAACCGTCGGATCTAGAGATTTAATCTCCACCGTCGGTTCTAGGGATTTAATCCCAACCGTCAGATCTAGAGATTTATTTTCCATTATTTGATCTAGACTTCATGAGGTTTATATTAGGCTACGATAGGGACCATGAGGAGGAATTGGATCTTGGCCATCCGATGGATCGGAACCACACAAACTTGATCCATCAATGATGTTCCATTCCACTAGAGGATCATCATTGAATTACCTCACCAACCCCCATAAATTAATATGGGCTCCATATATTATTTGTACATCCATCTCCCCGTGTTTAAGATATCGAATGTCCGTCAATTAATTGATTTACTGACCATCAATTAATTAACATCTAACTCTTCGAGTAGTACCACTCAACCTTATCATCATGTTGACTAAGTCAACCTGCAGGGTTTACATGATGAACCTTATGAGCTCCTCAAGGGGACATCATCAACCTAATATATAGGACACAGTTTCCTCCTATAATCAACGACACACCATGTAAATAATATCATTTCCCAACTTACCGGGCATATTGATTTAATCCATAGAAATCTCACCCTCTGATAAATCAAAGAAATAAATATTAAGTACATGTGCCCGTTATTATATCGGGATTAAGAGCATGTACAACATAATATCCGAGGTCCGATTCAATTATGCAGTCAGCAATAAATTGAATCACCTCTATGTCGGTCCTGCTCAATACACCTAAGTGTACTAGTGTAACTATATGTTCAAGATAAAACAATACCAAGCTACACTACAACCATGCCAATGGTTTGTCCAAAACCATCTTGGATGTGAGCCTCTACTTATACTCTACAAGGGACTGATAACATGATCTTCTGTGCCACACCCAAGCACCATGTTATCTACAATGTAATGTATTAGACAATATGCACATATATAAATATAAAGTGCAAACAATGATCATGTGATTCTTATTTCAAAATAAAATGTTCATACCAAAGAGGTAGGCTTTCAGTATACATCCCAACAATCTCCCACTTATACTAAAAGACTATGCTGTCATCATACTGCCATACATCTGATTCCCCTTCCCTCCACATGCCTATTAAAGCTCTCGCCAGAAGGGCCTTAGTGAAAGGGTTTACCAGGTCATCCTCTGATGCAACCTAGGCGACAACAACTTCTACCTCCTTTAAGATTTCTCGTATCAGGTGGTACTTGCACTCTATGTGTTTACCAGCCTTATGGGCTCGTGGTTCCTTTGAGTTTGCAACTGCACCATTATAATTACAATAAATTGTGATAGTTCTGGGTAAACCAGGAATCACATCCAAGTCCATCAGAATGTTCCTGAGCCACACAGCTTCTTTGGCCGCCCGGGGGCTGCCACATACCCAGCATCCATGGTAGAGTCCACCATGCATTTCTTCTTGACACTCTTCCATACTATGGTTCCACCTCCAAAAGTAAATACAAAACCTGAGGTAGACTTACTGTTATCCCTATCTGATTGGAAATCGCAATCCATGCAACCCACAGGGAGTAATTGGTCTGCCCGGTAAACTTGCATATAATCCCTAGTCCTTCTCAGGCACTACAATATATGCTTTTACCGCAGTCCAATATCCCTGTCCTGGATTACTCTGATATCTGCTAACCATGCCCACGGCAAAGCAGATATCTTGTCTCGTACATAGCATACATGAGGCTTCCTACTGCCGAAGCATAAGGAATCGCCTTCAGCTCCTTTATCACCTCAGATGATCTAGGACACATCTCCTTAGATAAAGGAACTCCATACCTGAAAGGTAGAAAACCCTTCTTGGAGTTCTACATGCTAAAACGATCCAAAATTATGTCTATGTATGAAGCTTGGGATAAGCACAACAACCTTGATCCCAAGGTTGTGACCCACTTCTCCCAAGTCCTTCAAAACTGTTTGGACAACCATACCCTTACATCTAATAACACTCTGATATTGTTGCCAACTACCAAAATGTCATCTACGTATAGTACAAGAAATACCACTACGTTTCCGTCACATCTCTTGTATACACAAGACTCATCCGGACTTTGAATAAATCCATAAGTCTGGATTTACCTCATCAAAGCGGATGTTCCAAGACCTCAAAGCTTGCTTCAGTCCATAAACGGACCGATTAAGCTTACATACAATACGCTCTTTGCCCTTAGCAATGAATCCCTCTGGTTGCTTCATATAGATGTTTTCCTCAAGACTTCCATTAAGGAAAGTTGTCTTGACATCCATCTGTCACACCTCATAATCCATATGAGCTGCTATGCATAAGAGCTCCCAGACCTGACTTGAATCCATAGATTCAATCTCAGTATTCATTGCACTTTGCCAAGATGTCGTATTTATATCTTGGATTGTCTCGTCGTATATCTAGGGATCAGGTTCATGTTTGCTAGGGACCAAATCAGAAGATTCACCCAAAAACATGAATCTAAGAGGTTGTCTAACAACCCTCCCACTACGATGAGGTATCATTTGTGTATCCTTTGTGACACGCGGTGCAGTGACATGTG
Source organism: Wurfbainia villosa (assembly GCA_025175895.1). Classification (NCBI taxonomy): domain Eukaryota; kingdom Viridiplantae; phylum Streptophyta; class Magnoliopsida; order Zingiberales; family Zingiberaceae; genus Wurfbainia; species Wurfbainia villosa. Next base: position 118,048,939 of record CM045989.1, on the reverse strand, counting down.
GTATATCCTCTTGTACCGGCGATACTAAAGAAGTGACTTCCCTTTTTAACTCTTCCAGAACAATTTCACTCTTGGGCTTGTGGCTTTATCACATAGTCTTCCTCTAGAAATCTGGTGTTCGTGTTAACGATCACCCTCTGATCTCTAGGACTATAAAACAAGTCAGAATAACTCATCATCGATCTAACCATCTCCATAAGAGTCCTATTCCTTCGCTCTGCTACACCGCTCTGGGATCTGAATCCCAACCTCTGATAAGTAGTTCCTAAACTCTCCCAAGAGGTTGTCACCACCACGATCAGATCGTAGTATCATCCATATCTTGAATAATCATCTGCAAAAGAGACGAAATATTCAAGATTACCTCTTGCCTAGATAGCCATAGGACCACACAAATTAGAATGAACCATCTCTAACACATCTTTGGCTCTATACCCCTTGGCCTTAAAAAGGCCTCTTGGTCATCTTACCCTCCAAGCAAGATTCGTAGGTTGGGAGATCCTCCAAAACTAATGAACCCAAATGTCCATCAACTTTCAACCTTTGAATTCTGCTTAGGTTAATGTGACCAAGCCTAAGAAGTCAAAGATATGTTTGGTTCATCTTCGAAGGTTCTTTTCTCTTATTGGAATTAGAAGATGAGTTATTAACTTCAATTTGCATCGTGGGAGGTTTTGGTTCAAATTTCCTTTCAATGTACCTGAATAGATATTCTCCCTATTCCTTTTATAACAACTCTGTCATTAAAAGAAATAGAATATCCATCCATAATAATTTAGAAACTGAAACTAAATTCTTTCTAAATAAAGGTACATAAAGGGAATTTTCCAAAACCAAAGTTTTATTATTTTCAAGAGATAAATAAAACTTCTCCCACTGCAATAGCTGCCACCAGCATGGCATTGCCCAAGTAAATGATAATCTCCCCTTTAGCTAGTCATCGGGTTTCCTGGAACCCCTGCAAATTGTTGTAGACATGATTAGCGGCTCCCGAATCTACTCACCAGGTGCCGGTAGATATCATCGCTAATCATGTTTCAATGACTAGTCCAAAAGATATACCTTTGTTCTGTTTTGGATTGGGACAGTCCTTCTTCCAATGTCCATCCTGCTTGCAAGTGAAGTACTTGCCTTTCGGCTTCTTCACTCTTCCCTGAGATCCTCCGACCATCTTTGCTTCACCTTGTTTCTTCTTCTTCTTGCCTTTTGGCTTAGAAGTAGAAACCCTTTTGAGCAATGATGGCTTGAGGACACTCTTTGAAGAGTGCATACTTGTACTCCTTAGCAGATAAGACAATATCTAGAATCTTTTCCAATCAATATTATTTGGGTACAGTAAGTTTATTTCCTTTAGTATCACAGTAAGTGGACTGAAGGTCAATTTTGAAAATCCTAAGAATCACAATGATCAAAATATTAGATTTCAAATATTATTGATTCCTCAAACAATAAAATTTCGAAATCAACCAACACCTCAAAATACCGAGAATATCGCATGCCACGATAGTGTGGACGTATACGAATTCTACATTTGTAAGAGGAGGTTTTACCCATTAATTTTATTATCTTGTCAACCTTACTTTTTGACAAATAAAATTAATAGATGGTTCCTCTTTGGCCCTACAAATAAAAGTAGTGACTCCGATGGGGAGGATACTTTTTATTTGCATCTAAGTGTGCACCATTACACGGTACTAAGGGAATTATTTCGGATTATGTGCCTTACCACTGTGGAAGTACACACGCTCCTAGATAATTTCCTATAACCATTATTTGACCTAGTGATCCGCAAACAAACCCATCCGATGGGGAGGAAGGCACTCAGAGCCGACGCGCAAGTTTGTTGCATCACACGTCAAATTGTAATGGAGGCCGCGGGAATTAATTAAAATGTCCCTCTCCCACTTAGTAAATTGAAAATGAGGAATTTTCAAGCACACGCAACATGCTTATTATTACTGTAGATTTCAATAAAAATTATTGATTCCTCAAACAATAAAATTTTGAAATCAACCAACACCTCAAACACCGAGAATATCGCATGCCACGATAGTGTGGACGTATACGAATTCTACATTTGTAAGAGGAGGTTTAACCCATTAATTTTATTATCTTGTCAACCTTACTTTTTGACAAATAAAATTAATAGTTGGTTCCTCTTTGGTCGTACAAATAAAACTACTTTTTATTTGCATCTAAGTGTGCACCATTACACGGTACTAAGGGAATTATTTCGGATTATGTGCCATACCGCTGTGGAAGTACACACGCTCCTAGATAATTTCCTATAACCATTATTTGACCTAGTGATCCGCAAACAAACCCATCCGATGGGGAGGAAGGCACTCAAAGCCGACGCGCAAGTTTGTTGCATCACATGTCAAATTGTAATGGAGGCCGCGGGAATTAATTAAAATGTCCCTCTCCCACTTAGTAAATTGACAATGAGGAATTTTCAAGCACACACAACATGCAAATAAAACAAATCAGCAATAAATATGGAAAAATCAGAATTTTTCCAAATATTATGGAATTGTTCTCCAATATGCGTCCCGTCGTGTCGCCACCTCGTCCGCTCCTCCTACGCCATGTACGAGCCATCCGGAGATCCGAGCCGAGAATAAAAACTATTTTATTTTACATCCATCGATCCTATACTCCACGAGGGAGTGTACATAAAATCTAGATCGAAAGTAAAATAAAATAAAGAGTGGCTAAACAATGCCGTATTCAATTACAAAAATTAAATACTAATTTAGCCTCGTCAACCCCGAGGATTCAAATAATATACAATCACACACATATGCAATAACATACACACATATATAGCCATAATAGTTGGATCTTATGTCTGTAACCAAAAAGTTAGCCTACGTACATCCTACTATTATCTGGCATACACAATATATGATAAGTGCGTGAAAAGTAACTGAATCCAAAACACACAAAACCGGAAACCGTGGCTCTGATACCAATTGTTGGCAACGTGCTATTCCTCGGAGGCTCATTAGCTCCCATGTCCCCGGATTAAAATTTTCACTAATGAAAACTAATCCAGATGGGATGAGTTTCCTAAGCACAACCAATTCGTCGTCGTGCCAACGACTCGAGCAATCACTTGAACAAACTTGTTGTTCAAGCAATCAACTCTTCTAGTCGGTTAGCGCGGAAGGAGCCAGACGGATCGCCGGTTTTTGTGTTTCTTATCGGGGTCCATGATTATACAAATACATGCAAATGTAAACTAGTATAATCAACATATACTAACATAAAGAACATAAGCTCGCATATCAATAAGAACATGCAAAGAACAATAATAAAAGTTGTAAAACTTTTATACCTCTTGATCTTCTATCGTATGTGCTAACCTCCTTGTAGAATTCGTGTGGGCGAAGATCCTCCACAAGTTGAAGCTTCCTAGATCTTCTTCAATCCAAAGAAAGAAGAACTCTCTTTCCCTTCTTGCTTGAGCCAACCACCAATCCACAAAGGATTGATGCCGCCGACCCGAAGAATAGAGAGAACATAATGAAAACAACCAAGGAACCGAACTAGGGACAAACCCTAGTTTTGGTGCCGCTGCCCAAGATGGAGTGAAGAGGAGAAAGGGAATATGTTGGGCGCCGGCCAAGGTGGAGGGAATAGATGAAGGAGCCGGCCACACCCTAGGAAGAAGAAGAGCTCCTCTCCTATAGATGCCACCCACCTTCTTGCAAACCCTAGCCTCCCAACCATAGGAGCCAAACCCTAATTAGGGTTTCCTCCTTAGGCTTTCTTGCCGCCCAACCATGGTGGAGAGAAGAGATCTAGGAGCTAGCCACCTTCAAGGAAGAAGAAGAGATCTTCCACAAGTTGCCGCCCACCCTTCTTTCCTTACCTTGGCCGCCCATCCAAAGGAGCCAAACCCTAATTAGGGTTTCCTCCTTAGGATTTCTTGCCGCCCAAGCAAGGCTTGGCAAAACCCTAATCTCCTTAGCATCCATCATCCAACCAAAAAACTTAGTTGCCGCCCAACCCAATCTCCCATATATATAGAGTTAGGTTTAGGCCTTAGTTTAATCTCCACCGTCGGTTCTAGGGTTTTAATCTCAACCGTCGGATCTAGAGATTTAATCTCAATCGTCGGTTCTAGGGATTTAATCCCAACCGTCTGATCTAGAGATTTAATCTCAACCGTCGATTCTAGGTTTTTAATCCCAACCGTCGGATCTAGAGATTTAATCTCAACTGTCGGTTCTAGGGATTTAATCCCAACCGTCGGATCTAGAGATTTAATCTCAACCGTCAGTTCTAGGGTTTTAATCCCAACCGTCAAATCTAGAGATTTAATCTCCACCATCGGTTCTAGGGATTTAATCCCAACCGTCGGAACTAGAGATTTTTTTCCATTATTTGATCTAGACTTCATGAGGTTTATATTAGGCTACGATAGGGACCATGAGGAGGAGTTGGATCTTGGCCACCTGATGGATCGGAACCACACAAACTTGATCCATCAATGATGTTCCATTCCACTAGAGGATCATCATTGAATTACCTCACCAACCCCCATAAATTAATATGGGCTCCATATATTATTTGTACATCCATCTCCCCGTGTTTAAGATATCGAATGTCAGTCGATTAATTGATTCTTGACCATCGATTAATTAACATCTAACTCCTCGAGTAGTACCACTCAACCTTATCATCATGTTGACTAAGTCAACTGCGGGGTTTACATGATGAACCTTATGAGCTCCTCGAGGGACATCATCAACCTAATATATAGGACACGGTTTCCTCCTATAATCAGCGACACACCATGTAAATAATATCATTTCCCAACTTAGGCATATGGATTTAATCCATCTAAATCTCACCCTTTGATAAATCAAAGAAATAAATATTAAGTACATGTGCCCGTTATTATATCGAGATTAAGAGCATGTACAACATAATATCCGAGGTCCGATTCAATTATGCAGTCAGCAATAAATTGAATCACCTCTATGTCGGTCCTGCTCAATACACCTAAGTGTACTAGTGTAACTCTATGTTCAAGATAAAACAATACTAAGCTACACTACAACCATGCCAATGGTTTGTCTAAAACCATCTTGGTTGTGAGCCTCTACTTATACTCTACAAGGGACTGATAACATGATCTTCTGTGCCACACCCAAACACCATGTTATCTACAATGTAAAGTATTAGACAATATGCACATATATAAATATAAAGTGCAAACAATGATCATGTGATTCTTATTTCAAAATAAAATGTTCATACCAAAGAGCTAGGCTTTCAGTATACATCCCAACAGAAACGTGGGTGTGTCGGCTAACACACCCAGGGTGTGTTGAGGTTTGGAAGTTCTGGAGTTGGGACGGTCTTGGTTTCAGCTTGACACGGATGTGTCTCTGATGACACGGCTGTGTTATTTTGATACACCTCGATAATTGCCGATTCTTCACCCTGTTAACATGAAAAATATCCCAAAACAGTTTCTTTGTCCAAAATATGTTAAACTTGACTAAAACATAACAAAATACATGACTAAAACATAAAATGGGATGAAATGCATGCATATTGAATACCCAAAATGTAACATGAATTACACACATCACTTACCTCGATACTTACTTTGTAGCTCTCGCTTCCGGCCTTCCACTCGATTCCTTTGGCTCCCTCCGAAGTCACTCGAGTATCGCTCGACCACCGTGGCTTCTTCTGGGTGTCGCTAGCCTTCAGCTCCAACTTTAGCACTTTTCTGCACACTCGATTCATCTCGTGAGATAACGATATGAGCTTAACTTTGTATCGTTTACTATAATCAAAACTCAGGTTCGACTTAGGTGCCCACCTCACCAACAATCTTCCCCTTTTTGATCTATGGCAAACCCACATACAAAGTTAAGGGAATGATATGCATTAGAGAAAAAGTGTGAAAGTGTATACTTAGGAGTAAGATTAACTCTTCTTTCAGGTACTCCCCCTTGAGGAAACCTCCCCCTTGACCGAGGGTGAGTTCTTGAAAGAAGATCTTAATCTCCCCCTTGACACTTGCTTCTCTAGAAGAGTTTTTTTCCTTTTGTTAACTAAAAAGAGTTATGTTGCAAAAAAAAATTAAAGTTAAGTAAACATTTGGCCATGAGAATAAGTAGTATGAAGTACTAAGTTAAGTTATCAAAAAAAAATGACCCCTTATTGATCCCTTAACTTTTATTGGTGCAATCGACCCAGGTCACGATTGATCAGACTCGAGTTTGACTTGAGCGATGTTTTGATGTTCGAAAAAACGTATGACAATGTAATTATCATGGAAAAGTCCAAGTCCTGTGTACTTGGCATGAGAAGTCCAAGCATGGGTCTTGGCATGGGAAAGTCCAACATGGGTTGGCAAGGAAAGTCCAAGCATGGGTCTTGGCATGGAAAGTCCAACATGGGTTGGCAAGGAAAGTCCAAGCATGGGTCTTGGCATGGAAAGTCCAACATGGATTGGCGAGGAAAGTCCAAGCATGGGTCTTGGCATTTGAGAAGTCCAAGGGAAATATTGGCGGCGTAAAGTCCAAGAGTGGAGTCTTGGCAGCATAAGTCCAATGGTTGGCGGCGTAAAGTCCAAGCGGAGTCTTGGCAGTGTAAGTTCAATGTGCCTTGGCAGTATAGACCGACTTAGCATGACATGGCCGATGGAAGCACCTGAAGGCTAACGTATGGATGAACAAGTCATGGATGACTTGGAGGGATCCGTTAGGCGTGAGGTTGATGGAGGTGGCTAGAAGGCTTAGGTCTAGGCTAAGGGTGGTCTAGCAAGTATGGGGATACCATACTTGGGTTAAAACCTCTTCTTTGAGGTTGGCAGTCGACTGGCATTATGGCCGGTTTAACTGTCGTGAGTCGACTAGAGTTCGACTGCCATTTAGGGCTAAAATTGCCTTGGCAGTCGACTGCTCATTGGAGTAGTTGACTGCTGGCAGTCAACTGCCAGTTGAGTCACGAGCACAGAATGCTCCGTAGCCGACTGGGCAGTCGACTACAGGGCTGGCAGTCGACTGCCAATGTTGGCAGTCGACTGGTGAGAGTCCCATTGGAACTTTTCCAGCGTGGATTGAGTCGTTGTCTCATAGCTACAGTGTTGGCAGTCGACTGGGGCCTTATGGCAGTCGATTGCCAGGCAGAAATCTAGCCCGACACAAGATATAAAGGCAGCTCGGATGGAGGGTTTTTGCAGCAATTTTCTTGGGTGAAATTGAAGGGGAGAGTTGGTGCTTTCCGGTCCTTCAAAGCTAGTTCAAGGCAATCAAAAGCTCTTGTAAAGTGTTTTTCCTTTACTTGCATTGTATTTCATTATCGTATTTGCTTGTATCTATTTGTTTATTGTTGTAAACAATTGTAAGAGGTTTATCCACCTCCGACTTGTGTCGAGGAGTTAGTTTTGATTAGTGAGTGTGTGTGCATCACTAGAGCTCTTTAGAGCTCGATCCGTGGAGTAGGAACCGTTCGGTTCCGAACCACATTAAATATTTGTGTATTGGTGTGTTCGATTGTGTCTATTTCGTTATTGCTTTTATTATCATTATTCCAATGTGCTAACGAAATTTGTAGACTCAATCATGAACGAATTCCATCATCGGTACTAGCACGCGCTATTCATCCCCCTCTAGCGTTCAAACAATCCCCAAGAAGTGGTATCAGAGCGAGGCCGCTCTTGAAGTTTAACAACTAAGGGAGCACGCTAGAGGGTGAAGATGGAGTTGGAAGAACGACTAGGTTGGGACATCAACACACCGGTGCCCTACACCCTATACGGATGAGAAGGCTTCAATTCTTGGAAGAGAAGAATTGAAGATTTTATTATGATGAGAGATTTTAAGGAATGATCTATTTTGATGGATGGATTCGAATATCCAAAAGGACCAAAGGGTGGTTTCCTCAAGAAGAAGAAATGGAGTGAAGATCAAATCCAAGCCTTCGAGAAAAATATGAAGGTAGTAAAATTTATTTTTGATTTGATACCTAACGATATTGTGTGTATGTTAGGGGATTATATGGATGCTAAGGAGTTATGGAGCCAAGTGGCAAAGCTCCATGAAAACTCATCATCGGTCCAAGAAGAAGAAGAAGAAGAGGAGTACTCACCCTCTCAAGCTCAAAAGGAAGCAAGTACATCGTCATCCAAAGAGCTTGAGGATTCGGAAGTTGATAGGGAATCAACCTCCGAATCGGTGGAAGAAGAGGAGACCTCCACCTCTAAGATTGAGGGGGAGGAGATTAGGGCATCCTCAATACCGGAGCAACAAGAAGAACCATCTACATCCGGTAGAGAGGAAGAGCAAGCTCAAGAATCCACTCTGACCACGACAACCACCCTAGGTAACTCAAACACCGTAATTCAAAATAAAAATAATATTGTGTGTTTTGAGTGTAGGGAATTTGGCCACTATAAGAGTAAGTGCCCAAAGAAAGTCAAGAAGACTCCTTCGGCTCCAAAGATCAAAGATGTCGGTGCCCAAAGTCAAAAGAGCAAGGAGCATATCGTATGCTTCAAGTGCAATTCAAAAGGGCATTACCGGAGTCAATGCCCAAAGGGAGAAAAGAAGGGGCAAAAAAAGCACCACAAGTAGGGGGAGCTTCCAAAGCTAACCCTAAGGTATTTTTAAATAAAGCTCCTTATTCAAATAATGTCAAAAAGCATGCTAGAAATAATTTTAGCAATCTTGCTATGTATCAAAAAGAGCATGCTAGAAATAGAGAATATTGATTAGGAGCTAAGAAAGTCAACCTTAGGAAGGAGAGATTTGGGACTAATGTCCCTAGAAATATTTTACCTAAGGACAACCCTAGGTCAAACAATTCTAGACAAATCCTACCTAAGGAATCTATTAGGAAAATAGGAGAACACCTAGGTATCAACCATAAATGGACTAGGCATATGCCTAGAAAGAATCATGCCCAAGGAATAAATCAAAATTCTAAAATTGGGCAATTAGAATTAGAAAACCAAGCCTTGAGATCAAGGCTTGAGAAATTAGAAAAGACCCTAAATAAGATACAAAATCAATTTCAAGGGTCTAATGGTCAAAGTCAAAGGTCTAGATCTCAATGTCAACACCTAGGGCCTAAGGAACAAAAGTCAACAAAGGGCAATAAGGGTTTGGGTCACAAACCTAAGCCTAAGATGACTTATCATAATGTTCCATTAGATTATGGAACACAATCTAGGTCTAGGAAAACTAAGGTTACTAGGGAAGTTATCCCTAAGAGTAACCAAGGTGTGTGCCTAGTGGCTAGGGTTTCAAGGAAACCTAGGGTGGCCACTAAGAAGGCTACTAGGGAGGCAATCCCTAAGGTTAACCATGGTAAGACCACAATGACCAAGGCTAACAAGCTTAGAAGGGTCATTAGGAGGGTATCTAGGGAGATTATCCCTAAGGAATACCTAATTAACCCTAGGAGCTCAAATAGGTTTTGGGTTCCTAAGAGCGTGATTGATTCACACTAGATGGGTTAGGGTGTGCCAACCTTAAATGGATGGGTAGTTAACGTAACCATGTTGAAGGTGGCGTTTTAGGTAATTTTCAAGGTTATAGGTACCTTGGAAATAGGTTTGATTGTTAATCCTAAAAGATTTTAGGATGTGCCAATACATTTTTGGAATTATGAAAAATCAATCAAATTGGCACAATTTAGGTTTAGAGGTTAGTGTGCCATTTTGGGTTTTTGGCACACTAGGGAGAAAAGTGATAATATGGAAAAATATATTTAATTATATAAAATAGCAATTAATATTAAAATTTAGGTATTATTATACTTATATATTTTATATATCATGCTTTGTTTGCCATATAACATGCCATGACATCATGTTAAATCTTTATCATTTATATGTCACGATCGTGTTTAGAATTAAGGATTAAATGTCATGTGTTTTTAGTTTTCATCTTATGTCATGACATCATGATTATGAGCATATGCTTATTTATATCATCATTAATTCCATAATCATTCATGCATTTGATTAAAATTGAATTGAGGAAAATGACATGACTTGGAGTCCCATTCATAAGGGAATCAAGTAGGGTTGCCTTAGAAAATGCATGAGACCTTAGATTAGGATAACAAAAACCCACATCTCACATCTAAATTGACATGTATGTGTATTTATACACCCTAGATACATGTGAGATGCTAGGATATGAATTAAGTTCAAGGTGCATAGTTTTTGCATCTAGATGAACTCAAACTCATCTTATATGAGTGGTGGATCATTAGGAAAGCTTGTGTACAAGTCATGTACATAGAGCTCAAGGGATATGATCCAAAATAAGGTTTTGAAAATGTTTTAAAATCAATTTAGAAAACCTTGGTTGAGTTTATCTTTTGATAGCAATCACCATTGATGAAGTTGATACAAAGTGAGCTAAAATATTAAAGTTTTTCTTCACTTTTGAACATTGTATCAATTTTGCTATTTTATGGGTAAAATATTTTTCTAATATTTTTCACCAATTGTATTGCTTATAAGTATTATACGTATGAAGTTTCACGATTTTTTAAAATATGTAGAATTACTTATGTATTATCAAAGTTCATTTTCTGAATTTGAAAATTGCAGTTTGCAGTTATTAGTCGACTGCCGACTTATGGTAGTCGACTGATGAAGGGTAGTTCAATTGATTACTGTTAGGAGTCGACTGCCAGGTCTGATTTCGGGTTAACAAGGTTTGTTTAGCCTGATTTTAGCTATGGTAAGGTTTCCTAACCACTTCTAACCCTAGGATATGCTTTGGGAAACATTATAAAGGGTGAAAATCCATTGGATATGGATTAGGAGAGTTTTTAGGGTTTGTATCAATCTTAAGGTGAGTGAAAGTTCTATGTTGAACTTTGAACCTTAATTTTGATGGTTTAGAGTTCCTATAGGCTTAGGGACTTCCCAAGGACATTGTTGGAGCAATGGTCAAGGGGGGTCAAGCCTTTAGGGGGAGGTATCCATCATGGGATGATGGATGATATTTTTCCTAACAAGGAGAGAAAAATGAGATTTTAAGATACCCAATTTTGAAATTGGGAGAGTGTATAGGATTTCCTCTTTTGAGTGATATGAGACTTATCACTAGGAAGATTGATGGCATCCTAGGTATTTTTGGATCAAGGGGAAGATTGTAAGATCTCATAAGATATGAGACATTGACCTCCTTGGGGAGAATTTTTTTAATGTTAGTCAAAAAGGGGGAGAAAGGTAAAATTACCAATTTGGGATAATTAGTAAGGAGTTTTGAGTTAGTGTTCTAACTCAAAGGTATGTGGTTTTGTCAAACATCAAAAAGGGGGAGATTGTTGGTGCAATCGGCTCAGGTCACGATTGACCGGACTCAAGTTTAACTCGAGCGATATTTTGATGTTCGACAAAACATATGACAATGTAATTGTCATGGAAAAGTCCAAGTCTTGTGTACTTGGCATGAGAAGTCCAAGCATGGGTCTTGGCATGGGAAAGTCCAACATGGGTTGGCAAGGAAAGTCCAAGCATGGGTCTTGGCATGGAAAGTCCAACATGGGTTGGCAAGGAAAGTCCAAGCATGGGTCTTGGCATGGAAAGTCCAACATGGGTTGGCGAGGAAAGTCCAAGCATGGGTCTTGGCATGGAAAGTCCAACATGGGTTGGCAAGGAAAGTCCAAGCATGGGTTTTGGCATTTGAGAAGTCCAAGGGAAATATTGGCGGGGTAAAGTCCAAGGGTGGAGTCTTGGCAGCATAAGTCCAATGGTTGGCGGCATAAAGTCCAAGCGGAGTCTTGACAACATAAGTCCAATGTGCCTTGGTGGTATAGACCGACTTAACATGACATGCTCGACGGAAGCACCTGAAGGCTAACGTATGGATGAACAAGTCATGGATGACTTGGAGGGATCCGATAGGCGTGAGGCTGATGGAGGTGGCTAGAAGGCTTATGTCTAGGCTATGGGTGGTCTAGCAAGTATGGGGACACCATACTTGGGTTAAAACCTCTTCTTTAAGGTTGGCAGTCGATTGACATTATGGGCGGTTCGACTGTCGTGAGTCGACTAGAGCTCGACTACCATTTAGGGTTGAAATTGCCTTGGCAGTCGACTGCCATGGATGGCAGTCGACTACCAGTTGAGTCACGAGCACAGAATGCTCTGTAGCCGACTGGGCAGTCGACTACGGGGCTGGCAGTCAACTTCCAATGTTGGCAGTCGATTGGTGTGAGTCCCGTTGAAACTTTTCCAGTGTGGATTGAGTCGTTGTCTCACAGCTACAGTCTTGGCAGTCGACTGGGGCCTTATGGCAGTCGATTGCCAGGTTGAAATCTAGCTCGATGCAAGGTATAAAGGCAGCTCGGATGGAGGCGTTTTGCAGCGATTTTCTTGGGCAAAATTGAAGGGGAGAGTTGGTTCTTTCCAGTTCTTCAATGCTAGTTCAAGGCAATCAATGATCAAGCAATCAAAAGCTCTTATAAAGTGTTTTTCCTTTACTTGCATTGTATTTCATTATCATATTTGCTTGTATCTATTTGTTTATTGTTGTAAACAATTGTAAGAGGTTTCTCCACCTCCGCATTGTGTCGAGAAGGAGTTAGTTTTGATTAGTGAGTGTGTGTGCATCACTAGAGCTCTTTAGAGCTCGATCCGTGGAGTATGAACCGTTCGGTTCCGAACCATGTTAAATATTTGTGTATTGGTGTGTTCGATTGTGTCTATTTCGTTATTGCTTTTATTATCATTATTCTGTTGAGCTAACGAAATTAGTAGACTCAATCACGAACGAATTCCATCATCGGTCCTAGCATGCACTATTCACCCTCTCTAGCGTTCAAACGATCCCCAACAACTTTGACCTTTTTCTCCCCCTTTTGCCATATATCGAAAAGAGTGGGGGGTTTTAAAAAAAACATTTTTGATCTGAGTCCAAGCATGTTGTTCATAATTTTGAAAATAATAGGCTTGAAACTATGCTTATCTAATTGTATGTTCAACTCTTTTTGACTTGATTGATACAAAATGATTAATAATTCCTGATCAGAGTCGGTTAATATAGATGATTATACTCCGTGGTTCATGGCAATGCACTAATTATACATCTGGAACTAGGAGTAGGTCCTAACATCTCACGCCGATCTACGTGGATCAGTACACAAACACATTAATCCTATGTGTTGTGAGATGTGTTGGCTTCTTAAATCTATAGGTACATGATATCTAAGGTATGTCCTAAGCTAGTTCCATGAACATGAAAAGTAAAAAGTAGTAATAAGAAAATATAATTTGTAAATTCCTACTCTACTACGTACATGCCCAATTTTCGTCTTAATAGACTGAATTCGACTTCGGGTAGGGGTTTAGTAAATAGATCTGCCAAGTTGGACTTCGATTCGACGTATTCGAGTTGTATGACTCTGTTGGCCACATGTTCTCGAATGAAATGGTGTTTGACCTCTATATGTTTGGTCCTAATGTGACATATTGGATTTTTAGTTAGGTTAATTGAGCTAATGTTATCTACGTGAATTTTAGTGTTTGTAAAGTCTAACTTAAAATCTCAGAGAGTGTGCTTCATCCAAAGAAGCTAAGCGACACACTCACCCATCGCGATGTATTCGACTTCGGTGGTAGATAAGGCAACACAGTGTTGCTTCCTACTGCACCAACTCACTAGACTCGAGCCGAGAAGTTGACAACAACCACTCGTACTCTTTCTATCGAGCTTACTACCAACATAGTCCGAGTCGTAGTAGCCGATTAGTTCGAACTGGGTAGATCTAGGATACCAATACCAACATTAAATGTACCCTTTAGATATCTAAGGATACGCTTAACTAGAGTTAGGTGAGATTCCTTGGCATAGGTTTGGAACCTTGCGCACATACTTACTGTAAATAAGATATCAAGTCGGCTCGCAGTTAAGTAAAGGAGACTCCCTATCACGCTCCTATAGTATTTTAAGTCAATTGAATTTTCGGTTACATCTTCTCCTATATTTACATTTGTTTCCATTGGAGTATTAATAATTTTAGCGTCTTGCATTCCAAAATGTTTAATTAATTCTCTAGTATATTTGCATTGGTGTAAGTATATTCCATCTTTAGTTTGTTTAATTTGTAGACCTAAGAAGAAACTCAATTCACCTACTAAATTTATTTCAAATTCACTTTTCATAAGTGAGATGAACTCGTTTAGTAGGATCAAGTTGGTGGTTCCGAAGATGATATCATCTATGTAGGTTTGGGCTATGAATATGTCTTTCCCTATGGTTTTTACGAAAAGGGTTGGGTCGACTAAACCTCGGTTAAATCCTTTGGACTTAAGATAAATCGAAAGCCTCTCATACCAAGCTCGAGGAGCTTGTTTGAGTCCATAGAGAGCTTTCTTTAATCTAAGGACATGGTCAGGTTTATCTAGACTATCGAAACCGGGGGGTTGGCTAACATAAACCTCTTCCTTAATATATCCATTCAAGAATGCTAACTTTACATCCATTTGAAACAACTTAAATCCTCGATGTGTAGCATATGCTAATAACATTCGGATGGACTCTAATCTAGCTACTAGGGCATAGGTTTCGTCGCAATCTAAACCTTCGACTTGACTAAACCCTTTAACGACTAATCTAGCTTTATTTCTAACTACTTCACCTTTATCATCAAGTTTATTTCGAAACACCCACCTTGTTCCAATGATTGTTTTAACTTTAGGTGGTGGTACTAATTCCCATACTTCGTTCCTAGTGAATTGAGCTAGCTCTTCTTGCATTGCAATAATCCAATCGGGATCAAGAAGAGCTTGGTCAATGGTTTTGGGTTAAATTTTGGAAATCAATGAGATTTGACTAAGGTTTCAGTATAAAGCTCTAGTTCGAACTCCTAGGCTTGGATCACCTATCACTTGGTCGATAGGATGATTTGTTTGAGTCCTAGTTTGACTTGGGTTAGAGTCACCTATCACTTGGTCGATAGGATGACTTGGTTGACTTAGGTTAGGATTAATACTAGACTTGATCTCAAGATTGGAGTCTAGTCTGGTATGAATCGGCTCACTAATTGGGGTTGCTAGGGGTTTTGTAGGTTCATATCCTTCATCAACACTACATTAATAGTCTCTTCGACTCTAAGGGTGTCATGGTTATATACCCTATAGGCTCTACTCGTAGTCGAGTATCCTAGAAAGATTCTGGTAGAGGTTTTGGATGTGAATTTCCCTAGGTAATCCTTAGTGTTTATGATATGTACCTTACATCTAAATACCCTAAAATACTTGATGTTAGGTATTTTATCGTGATAAAACTCGTACAAGGTCTTATGGTGCCTCTTTACCATAAGAATCCTATTTTGTACATAGCAAGCGGTACTAACGACTTCTGCCCAAAACCTATTGGGTAGGTTATACTCGTTTAACATTATCCTAGAGGCTTCTTGTAGGGTTCTATTTTTACATTCTATTAGGCCATTCTGTTGTGGGGTTCTAGGGCATGAGAACTCATAGTGGTATCCATTTAGGTTACAAAATTCTATAAACTTGTGGTTCTCGAATTCACCACCATGATCACTCCTAAGTCTTTTGATTTTAAGGTTTTGTTAATTTTCTATTAGTTTAAATAGGTTGATTAATTTATCTAGGGTATCACTTTTGTGTTTGATGAACCTAACCCCAGTAAATCTAGAATAGTCATCAATTATGACTAAGTAGAATTGACTCCCATTAAGTGACTTAGCTCTGTGTGAATCAAATAGATCCATGTGTAGGAGCTCAAGAACACTTTTGGTTCATTCTTGATTAGTTAGTTGATGTTGCGTCCTAGATTGTTTACCTTGTTGACAAGCATTACATATTTTATTATCCAAGTTGTTGAGGTTAGGCAAACCTCTGACTAAGTCACTCTGACTCATCTTGTGGATGATTCTTGGGTGCGAGTGACCGAGTCGTCAGTGCCACAACCAAGATTCCTCTTGCCGTGTCATAAGACACTTGGTTGAGGAGTTAATTAAATTAATAGTATAAATATTGTTATTTCTGGTTTCTTTAAGAATTATTTTAGAGGTTTCATTTGTTTTAATTACACATTCATTTTCTAGAAATATGACCTTATAGTTATTATCACACAATTGACTTACACTAAGTAAATTATATTGGAAATTTTCTACCAATAAGACATTTTGAATAATAAAGTTTGAGTTGAGCTCAATATCACCTGATTCGATGATTTTAAGCTTGCCGTTGTTTTTGAAGGCTACTCATCCTTGTCGTTTGAATCGAAGCTTCGAAAACTTGAGTTGATCCCGGGTCATGTGTCGGGAGCAACAACTATCCAACATCCATTGATCCTACACATAAGGTAGTTGGATCGGATATTGGAATTGCTAAAAGTTGGTTGTAAATTATTAAACCTAAATCATCTCACCCATGTCTACCTGATAAAGCATGTTATCCTTATATGTTCTTGTGAGATGACTTCCAATTTTACTTGATTTGAATTTAATGATTTGAACACTTGTCAACCTTGTGTTAAATTCGGATTTGACCTTAAGCTCATCAAGTCACCTTTTCAAGATCATGGCTTCCAGGTCATGGCGAGGCACAGTGGCCTTCTTTGATCGAAAAATGACCACTTCCTTAGACAAAGCCATTTTCAAGAAAATAGAGACTTGACTCACCTAAGACCACTTCCTGGTCTAACTAGTCTAGGATACGACGAGGTAGCTTCAGTTAGTTTCACTCGGTCATGTGCACCGAACTAGATACGCCTTATCTAGCCCGAATACACGAGACTCCACTTTCCTAGCGTACTATCATCTCGCCGTGTCCTGGTACTATGTTACCAAGTATTGACGAGTTATAGTCCTATCTAACCATTCTAAAAAGAAAAATAAAAAATAAATAAAGGACCTAAGCATACAATTTCTAAGTTAGAGCATAAACAAATTTTGTACTGGCTCCCCCTGGACCGTTGAATTGGTTCGGTCTCTTCACATAGTGGATTTGGTCCTTGGGAACCCAGTACTGGTTGGATCCTAAGTTTGAAATCAAAGCAGTCTTAGTGACCCATGCTTGGACACATTTTTTATGTCGACTTACAATCGACATATACGATTTGTTGGTCATATTTGAGCTAAACCCTAGTCCGACCTTATTTTACACGACCCTTTGCGATCCAAGTAGGAGGTCAAGTCCCTTGGATCCCAAAGTAAACCTTTCCAACGTGTTCCTAAGATCTTCGAATTGACTTTTCAAGAGTGAGTTCTCAACTTCGAGCTTTTCAACCCGAGTTGAGTCCTCCTCTTGAACTTGACTAGTCGAAGAGGTTAGGGAGACCTCGTGTTTGAGGAGTTTAACCTCCTCAACCAGGGTCTCGACCTTGGACTCAGACTTAGCTAACTTCCTAGTTAAGAATTTAATCGCACTGTAAAGAGTACTAATAAGAGATCGACTTACCTTAAGTGTATCTCTTGAACCGGATGCGGATACGTGGCTTGTCTTGAATAAAGCTTCGTAGTCTGATTTGTCTTCGGGTTTAGACTCATGCTCCGGTTCAGACTCCGTCTCTGATTCAGCTGGTTTAGCCATGAAGACGTGATCGTCATCTTCTTCCTCTGACGCTTCTTCCTGAAGGGTTTTGCTTATCGAGTCCGTGAGGGGAAACTTCGCTTCCTACTTCACCTCGGTAGCTTGTCCATGGCGATCCCTTCGATGTCCCCGGATTAAAAAAAATTTAATCCTAGACAAAAGGGATTGCCCAAACCACCAAGTCATCGTCGTGCTATTCGTTTAGAGAGGTCACTTGAACAAACTAGTTGTTCAAGCGACCATCCTCTATTCTATGAGTAGCCGCAGAATAGACGATGTCCGGATCGCCGGTTTTTGTGTTTATGCTCGGGATCCAAATATTATTTAGCCATTTACAGATTCATAACATGCTTATAATTGAAAAACAAAAACAAGCAACAAACAAAAGAGAAAAGAGAATAGATATACCTCTTGATCTTCTAATGTTTGTCCTTCCTCCTTTTGGACGTCGTGTGGGCGACGATCTACCAAAAGTCGAAGCTCCTAGATGGCAAATCTTCCTTCCTTTCTCTTCCAAAGCAAGAGGAAGAATAGAAACAAGGTTTTTCTCCTCCCTAAAACCAACCAACAAGGAGCACACAAACTCCTTGCCGCCGGCCAACTAGAAGGAGGAGAAGATGATGGAAAACAATCAAGACACCAAGGGAAGCCCTATATCTTGTTTCCACCACCTAAGGAGAGGGAGAAGAGAGGCTTGGCCGCTAGCCAAAGGATGGAAGAGGGCTGGAAAACAATCTGGTTGTCGGCCAATGAAGGAAGAAGAAGAAACAATCACCTTCCTTATTTGGTGTCGCCCTAGCCTCCAAACCCTAACCCTAATCCTATCTCAACTAGGATTCCTTCTCTTGCCGCCCAAAACCTAGCTCTCCTTCATTGTTGTTCACGCCAACTCCCATGCCCTCCTTTTATAGAGTTAGGGATAAGTCATGAATTAATCTCCTCCATTGGTTCTAGGGATTTAATCTCAACCGTCAGATCTAGAGATTTAATCTCAACCGTCGGATCTTAGAGATTTAATCTCTACCTATGGATCATAGAGTTTTATTTCTATCCATTGGATCTAAGCTTCATGAGGTGTTAATAGGCTACATTAGGGACCATGAGGAGGAGTTGGATCTCGGCCACCCATTGATCAAGCCCACATAAAGTCCGATCCACTAATGATGATCCAATCCACTAAAGGATCATCATTGATCTACCTCACCAACCCCCATATGATAATATGGGCTCCATATATTATTTGTACATTTTCTCCCCGTGTTTAAGATCTTGAATGTCCGTCGATTAATTAATTTACTGACCATTAATTAATCAACATCTAACTCCTTGAGTAGTACCACTCAACCTTTTTATCATGCCGGACTAAGTCCACCTGCAGGGTTTACATGATGAACCTTATGAGCTCCTCAAGGGGACATCATCATCCTAATATATAGGACACGGTTTCCTCCTATAATCAACAACACACCATATAAATAATATCATCTCCCAACTTACCTAGCCTATCGATTTAATCTATAAATCTCGCCCATTGGTAAATCAAAGAGATGAATACTAAGTATATGTGCCCGTTATTATATTGGGATTAAGAGCATGTACTAAATAATATCTGAGGTCCGATTCGATTATGTAGTCAGCAATAAATCGAATCATCTCTAAGTCGGTCCTGCTCAATACACACAAAGTGCACTAGTGTGATTCTATGGTCAAGACAAACCAATACCAAATCACACTACAACCATTCCGATGGTTTGTCTAAAGTCATCTCGGTTGTGAGCCTTTACTTATACTTTTCAAGGAGCCGATAACATGATCTCCCGTGTGACACCACACACCATGTTATCTACAATGTAAAGTATTAGACAATATTGCATAACTATAAAAATATACAAACAATGATCATGTGATTCTTATTTCAAAATAAAGATGTTCATACAAAAAGAACTAGGCTTTCAGTATACATTCCAACAATCTCCCACTTATACTAAAAGACTATGCCGTCATCACTCTGCCATACATCTAATCCCCATGTCCTCCACATGCCTATCAAACGCTTTCGCTGGAAGGGCCTTAGTGAATGGATCTGCCAGGTTATCCTCTGATGCAATCTTGGCGACAGCAACTTCTCCTCGCTTTACGATCTCTCGTATGAGGTGGTACTTGCGATCTATGTGTTTACTTGCCTTATGGGCTCGTGGTTCCTTCGAGTTTGCAACTACACCACTATTATCACAATAAATTGTGATAGTTCTGAGAAAACCAAGAATCACATCCAAGTCCATCAGGAAGTTCCTGAGCCATACAACTTCTTTGGTCGTCTCAGAGGCTGCCACATACTCAGCTTCCATGGTGGAGTCTGCCACGCACTTCTGCTTGACACTCCTCCATACAATGGCTCCACCTCCCAAAGTAAACACAAAACCTAAGGTAGACTTACTGTTATCCCTATCAGATTGGAAGTCGGAATCCGTGTAACCCACAGGGAGTAATTGGTCTGCCCGGTAAACCAGCATATAATCCCTAGTCCTTCTCAGGTACTTCAATATATGCTTTACTGCAGTCCAATGTCCCTGTCCTGGATTACTCTGATATGTGCTGACCATGCCCACGGTAAAGCAGATATTGTAACGCCCGTAAAATTCTAAACTATGCCAAGTAATTATATAGGTTTTCAGGCCATAAAAGGTTTAGAATAAAATAAAATAAACGATGGTTATAGGTAGGATTTGAACCATGAACCTCCTAATAGGGAGGTAGCCTTGACACCACTAGACCCTAGGATAATTTATGGATAAGATATATAAAGAATGTACAAGACCATAGGATGATTCGTGGATAAAATATATAAAGAATATACAAAGAATATAGATGGGAAGTGTGAGAGATCGGATGGCCGGCTAGAGGGGGGTGAATAGCCCTTTTCGTTTGGATGGCGGTATTTTGCTTGTCTACAAAACGTTAGCGCAAGCGGAATATACAAATATAAATAAAGACAAGCAAAATAGAAACAAGCAATACAAACACCAAGATATAACGTGGTTCACGGCTACGCCGCTAATCCACGGTCCGATTCGTCCACGGTGAATCACTCCGCCAAAACCAATCACTATCGGTCTCTCCTTTGCACAAAGCTAGGTGGAGGTAACCTTTACAACCAAGATCACTCTTCTTACAAATAGAATGGAGTAAAAGCGAGTAAGAAGAGTTTAGAGCTTGTGGGGCACTAGGAAGATTGTTTTAAACTTAAGCATTAGCCTCTCAAAGGCTCACACCCTCTCTTTTTATAGAGAGGGCTGTTTTCTTCCCGTTGGCCGCCATCAGTCGACTGCCGCCCATGGCAGTCGACTGCCGTCACTACAACGGCCTCCGAACACGTCGGATCGGCCGTTGTTGTCAGCGGAACTCTTAGCGATCATTCTTGGACCTCACGATCACTGCCGCGACCCGTATCGCCCGATCGGCTCGGCGATCATGGCCAAAACCCTATTGACCGATCATTCGCCTTGCCGATGGTCGCTAATCTTGATCGGCGCCAGCGTATGGCGATCGGCTGCCACAAACCGATCGATCGTATACGGTCGAGCTACACTCGACTCGCGATCGGCCCGCCATGACATGGCGATCGGCGTGAAACTACCCTTCCCCGGGTTACAATCGCTCACTCTCATTTCTCGGAGTCCCTCGCCTTCGAAGTTCTCTTCGTTCTCGGCCACGTCCCTCGGCAGCATCAGGCGCACGGCTCTGCAATGCTCCTTCGCGTCTCTTGCCTCGAAGTCTACTTCCTCCGGCTTCACTCCAAGCTTCTCGTCCGGCGGTCCCTCGGATGCTCCAAGCGCACGGCTTCCGCAAAGCTATCCTTCACCGACTCAAGGCACGAGTCATGAGATGTGAAACTCGCCACGGCTCCATGTGCGAATTACTAAGTCCTGCACGACTTCAACGCACATATCAAATCAACATATCAAACTAACTTAAACCCTTTGTCACACCATCAAAACCATATCACGGCAAGAGATTGCCCTAACAATCTCCCCCTTTTTGATGTGTGGCAATCCGTTTAAGTTAGGTAAAAACATTTGATATAATTTCTAAGGTAAGAAAAGCATGTAAAGATAAACATGATATAACAACATGCAATTCCCCCTTAATCCATGAAATTCTCTATGCAATTTCTCCCCCTATCATATATTTCTCCCCCTATCATATATTTCTCCCCCTACATATATTTCTCCCCCTAAAATATATTTCTCCCCCTAAAGTGATTAACTTAAACATACTTATTTCTCCCCCTTTGACACCATCAAAAAGATTAACACTATGTTATAAGCTCATGGCATCAAGTATAATGGAGGAAAAATATGTCAAGTTGATTTAAAAATTTGTTGATGGCATCAAGTATATTTCTACCACTTGTAGGAGGTTTACAAACTGAATTCGGCCTTCAATATTCTGATTTACAGGCCACGATCATTGCTATCGATATGGCGGTCGTAGCACAAAGCAATTTATTTCGATTTTACGGATGAAATTCAGAAATGCATTAAAAATTCCAGAAAATTCTAAAAATCATGAAATTCGAGGAACATATTTCTCTTAAGTATATCTATCAAGGAAAAATAGTTTTTCATGAAAAATCATTATATTTTACAAGATTTGCTAAAAATCCAAACACTTGAAAAACCACTAGTTTTTGAGCATGTTAGTATCAAGTTAGCTACCTCGTTTTGCATCCAATTGTTTCAAAACATGAATACATGTATTTTAAGGTAAGAAATTGTTTTGAAAACATTAGAAATATCCAACCATGATCTTTGGGCAATATGTCTATTAATTAAACATAAGCCTTCCCCATGATTGGTCTATTATTGATATTTTGATACTTTAAATGACCATCTAAATGCCATAGGCATTAGTGGACATTTGTATCATCCTAACATCTCACCCATGCTAAGTTTGCAATCAAGTTAGCCTATAGTGAGTGTGAGATGCATCCTAGGGGGTATTTGTATATACTTAACCAATATATTCAAGCAATTCTATCATGGTTAAGTATCAACCTAACAACCTACATGATCATAATGACATATATGATTTAATTTCACATTATGACCATGAAATACATGTTTTCATCAAATTATAACCATGCATTAGGCATTATATGATGATAATAAATAAGTTATCACCTAAAGCATGATTTAAACCTATTTTTCATGATAATGTGCCCAATATCAAAATCATAAATCATGATTACACATATGCATAGAAATTACATTAATCATCATGATTTTAAGCATTATTACCTTTTTATGGGCACGTTATCATCACCCAACACTATCTAAAAATGTTGTCCCGTCATCCTAAGTCAACCACAATATGATATAGGTCAAGTTCATATGGTTGACTACCCTAGGGGTTTTCTAACCCTTAAGGATGGATTTTGGAACCCAAAATAGATTTTTACCTATGGGGTTCACTAGAAATTCCTTGGGGATCCATTTCTTAGCTATTACTTTGTTTTTATCTTGTCCCCTAGCTATTAGGCATCTATAGGCCTTCTCATTTTTCTTCTCTTTATATCCTAGGCCCTTCTTGTTAAAACTTGCCCTTTGGCTCCCTATGATCATATTCAAGGTGTTGGAGCCAATTGTGAATTTTCCTAGGGCTTTGGTTAAATAATCTACCTTTTCCCTTAATGCCCTATTTTCTTCTATACATGCATCACTAACATCCAAAGGCATATAATCATGTGAGCATGCATCATCTAAGCTAGAAGAAATATTATCATTTAAGCATGCCTTTTCTAATTTTTGTTCTAATTCCTTAATTTGTTCAAGCATGCATTTATTTTTCTTCTTTGCTCTAAACAAATCCCTAGTTAAACTAGAAATCATAGAAACTATTTTACTAGGTGAGAGATTGGTTACCATAGTTTCCATGTCCTCTTCTTCTTCTTCGGATGATGAGGAGGATGATGATGTGGAGGAGGCTCCCCCTTCACTTGAGCTCTCTCCTCTTGTGCTTGATCCTTCATTTTCGGAGGAGGAGCAATCCAAATCGTCAAAGGCCATCAAGGCCAAATTGGCGACAAAGGCATTCTCCTCATCCGATGATGAGGAGGAGGATGAGGAAGGATCATCCCATGTCTTGGCCTTGAATGCTTTGGCCTTCCCTTTTTCTTTTGCCTTCTTCTCCTCTTCCTTCTTTTTCTTGCTCCCCTTTTTCTTCTTCTTTTCTTCTTTCTTTTTCCTCTCTTCCTTGCTTTTGCTTAGGAGAGGACAATTGTCCCTTATGTGTCCCTCTCCTTGGCAATTGTAGCATATCACCTTCCCCCTCGGTCTTCTATTCCTATCATTTGATTTATCAAATCTAAAATTCTTAAATGCACGCCTCACCTTCCTTACCATGTAGGCTTCCTCGGTGCTATCCATGGAGGAGGAGGAGGCTTCATCATCGGAGGAGGAGGGGACTTCCATCTTCTTCTTCCCCTTGTTTGCCAACAATGCAACTCCTCTTGAGGGTTGAATTTTAGGCTCCTCTTGTATTCCCTCAAGCCTAGTTTCGTGGAGTTCCATTGTTGAAAAGAACTCCTCCAAAGTGCTCACTTCTAAATTCTTGGAGATGTAGAAGGAGTCCACCATGGAGCTCCACTTTGAGGACCGGGGAAAGGCATCTATGGCCTTCATTACCATATCCCGGTTGGAGAGCTTTTCACCTACACTTGTCAAACCGGTTAGAATTTCCTTAAATCTAGAGTGTAGAGATTTTACCTTCTCTCCCTTTTCGAGTTTGATATTGGACAATTGGGAGCGAAGGACATCTCTCCTTGCTAGCTTTGCCTCGGATGTGCCTTCATGGATCTCTATTAATTTCTCCCACATTTCCTTGGCGCTAGCACACTCTCCTATCCGGTTGACTTCTTGTTGAGGGAGTACGTTGTATAGATGGTGCTTGGCCTTTGAATTTGCCAAATACTCTTCTCTTTGTCTTTTGCTCCATCTCGATTTTTCCAAAGGCTCCCCATCTTCATTCCTAGGCAACTCAAAACCGTTTTCCATAATTAACAATATTTCAAAATCGGTTTCGAAGAATACCTCCATTCTCTTTTTCCACCAAGAGAATTCGCCGTCGAACTTCGGTGGGTGGATGTTGAAGCCGGCCATTTTTAAATGTTGCTTGTAGTGGCGGTTAGTCCTCGACAAGCTTTCCTTGGCTCTGATACCACTTGTGAGAGATCGGATGGCCGGCTAGAGGGGGGTGAATAGCCCTTTTCGTTTGGATGGCGGTATTTTGCTTGTCTACAAAACGTTAGCGCAAGCGGAATATACAAATATAAATAAAGACAAGCAAAATAGAAACAAGCAATACAAACACCAAGATATAACGTGGTTCACGGCTACGCCGCTAATCCACGGTCCGATTCGTCCACGGTGAATCACTCCGCCAAAACCAATCACTATCGGTCTCTCCTTTGCACAAAGCTAGGTGGAGGTAACCTTTACAACCAAGATCACTCTTCTTACAAATAGAATGGAGTAAAAGCGAGTAAGAAGAGTTTAGAGCTTGTGGGGCACTAGGAAGATTGTTTTAAACTTAAGCATTAGCCTCTCAAAGGCTCACACCCTCTCTTTTTATAGAGAGGGCTGTTTTCTTCCGTTAGCGCCATCACATGCCGCCCATGGCGATCATTGCCGATCCTCTAACGGCCTCCGAACACGTCGGACCCCGACCGTTGTTGTCCAACGTAACTCTTGGCGATCATTCTTTGGACCTCACCCGATCATTCGACCCGTAATCGGCCCGATCGGCTACGCGGGTATGGCCAAAACCCTATTGACCGATCATTGCGCCGGTGATCGTTATCTTGCGATCGGCCTTAGCGTATGGCGATCGGATCACGCCACAAACCCGATCGATCGTATACGATCGAGCTACACTCGACTTCGAGCGATCGGCCCCGCCATGACATGGCGATCGCGGGTGTCGAACCCATCCGACACTTGGCCAAATGGCCAAGTTTCACCTAAGAGCTACCCTTCCCCGGGTTACAATCGCTCACTCTCATTTCTCGGAGTCCCTCGCCTTCGAAGTTCTCTTCGTTCTCGGCCACGTCCCTCGGCAGCATCAGGCGCACGGCTCTGCAATGCTCCTTCGCGTCTCTTGCCTCGAAGTCTACTTCCTCCGGCTTCACTCCAAGCTTCTCGTCCGGCGGTCCCTCGGATGCTCCAAGCGCACGGCTTCCGCAAAGCTATCCTTCACCGACTCAAGGCACGAGTCATGAGATGTGAAACTCGCCACGGCTCCATGTGCGAATTACTAAGTCCTGCACGACTTCAACGCACATATCAAATCAACATATCAAACTAACTTAAACCCTTTGTCACACCATCAAAACCATATCACGGCAAGAGATTGCCCTAACAGGAAGATGAGGAGTTGGTTCATCCCCTCCCATGAAAGGATGGAGAGTGTTCATTCCCTAGGTATTAAAGAGGAGAATTAAGAAAAGAGAGGAAGTAAAACCCCACTTTCCTTCTTCATTCTCCTTCTTCCTCATCCTTGGTCGAATTCCCCATTTCCCTTTCCTCCCTTTTCATCCCAAGCTCTAGAAATTTTATAATAATTTTTGTATGATTATAATGGGCTTTATGTGGGCTCTTTCAAAAATAAAAGAAAATGAGCCAAAAAGGATGCAAGGCCTAGGAATTGAACCCCAAAATCTCTAGAGATAGCCAAGCCCTATAGATGCATCCACTAACCAAAAGCCCAATGAGATGTTATTAGTAGAGGAATAAGGGAAATGATAGTTAAGGGTAAGGGAGGCTAAGGGACACTTCAAGAGAATAAATAGGGAATGAAGGGACAAGAGAAAGGCCACTTCTCCACTTCTCCCTCTTCTCTTCTTCCTCCTCACCGAAACCTACCTTCTCCCTTTCCATTTTCCGAAATTCATCCAAGCAAGAAGAAGGCTAGGTTTGGCTTCCATTAGGTCATCTTCCAACTAAAAGCAAAGCGAAGGATGTAAGATTTCCTCACCTGCAGTATATTAGTTTTTGTAGGACATGTTACATGAAAGAAATATGAAGTTTTGTGCCCCACATGTTTCGGCCAACCATGCTTTTGGGCTAGGGTTTCATGAAAATGCTACTAAGGAAACTTGTATAGGTTGTATGCTTCATGAAGGAATTTTTAGGTGACAAAAACCTATGTTTTGTGCCCTACATGTTTCGGCCAACAATGTTTTTGGGCTAGGGTTTCATGAAAATGCTACTAAGGAAACTTGTATAGGTTGTATGCTTCATGTAGGAATTTTTAGGTGACAAAAATCTATGTTTTGTGCCCTACATGTTTCGGCCAACCATGTTTTTGGGCTAGGGTTTCATGAAAATGCTACTAAGGAAACTTGTATAGGTTGTATGCTTCATGTAGGAATTTTTAGGTGACCAAAAATCTATGTTTTGTGCACTACATGTTTCGGCCAACCATGTTTTTGGGCTAGGGTTTCATGAAAGTGCTACTAAGGAAACTTGTATAGGTTGTATGCTTCATGTAGAAATTTTTAGGTGACAAAAATCTATGTTTTGTGCCCTACATGTTTCGGCCAACCATGTTTTTGGGCTAGGGTTTCATGAAAATGCTACTAAGGAAACTTTTATAGGTTGTATGCTTCATGTAGGAATTTTTAGGTGACAAAAATCTATGTTTTGTGCCCTACATGTTTCGGCCAACCATGTTTTTGGGCTAGGGTTTCATGAAAATGCTACTAAGGAAACTTGTATAGGTTGTATGATTCATGTAGAAATTTTTAGGTTACAAAAATCTATGTTTTGTGCCCTACATGTTTCGGCCAACCATGTTTTTGGGCTAGGGTTTCATGAAAATACTACTAAGGAAACTTGTATAGGTTGTATGCTTCATGTAGGAATTTTTAGGTGACAAAAATCCAAGTTTTGTGCCCTACATGTTTCGGCCAACCATGTTTTTGGGCTAGGGTTGCATGAAAACAACCCTTAGGAAATTAGGATATGTTGTATGCCTATGTGATGAATATGTTTATGATTTTCATATGTCATGGAATATGCCTATGTGATGAACATGTTTATGGTTTTCATATGTCATGAATTATGACTATGTGATGAACATGATTATGATTTTAATATGCCATGAATTATGCCTATGTGATGAAAATGTTCATGATTTTAATATACCATGAATTATGCCTATGTGATGAATATGTTTATGATTTTAATATACCATGAATTATGCCTAGGAGATGAACATGTTTATGATTTTTCCTATGTCATGAAATATGCTTATGTGATGAACAAGTTGATGATTTTTATATGCCATGAAATATGCTTATGTAATGAACATGATTATGCTTTAAGACCCCTTTAGGGTACTCTTACGTTATGAATGCATATATGTTATGACATGTCTAAGAGATGCTTCCCTTTCAAGTAGGGATTAAGAGCTCTCCTTATGATAAGATAAGATGGAGATGCTTCCCTTTCAAGTAGGGATTAAGAGCTCTCCTTATGATAAGATAAGAAGGAGATGCTTCCCTTTTATGTGGGGGATTAAGAGCATTCTTTATGATATGACAAGAAAGAAAGGAATTAAGTATTTTCCTTTGTAAGAGGTTAAGTACCCGACCCGTCAGGTGGTCGTTAATCAAATCCAAAGGGACATAAGAAGACGTAAGAGGTCTTGGCCTGGTAAAACGTAAGAGGTCTTGCTCTAGTAGGTCTGGTGGCTCGCTACCCCAGCCTATTAGGGAACGCGCATTATGTGGTACTTAACCTGGGGCCCCCCATTCAAGTTATGATTATGTTGAAGTACCTATATGTATATGTTTTGAAAAGAAAGGACTTGTATGAAATTAAGAATGCTTATGATTATGTCCTTGATGCATGTTTAGGATTTATGAAATTATGAATGCTTATGTTCAAGTTTAAGAATGCTTATGATTATGTCCTTGATGCATATTTAGGATTTATGAAATTATGAATGCTTATGTTCAAGTTTAAGAATGCTTATGATTATGTCCTTGATGCATGTTTAGGATTTATGAAATTATGAATGCTTATGTTCAAGTTTAAGAATGCTTATGATTATGTCCCTGATGCATGTTTAGGATTTATGAAATTATGAATGCTTATGTTCAAGTTTAAGAATGCTTATGATTATGTCCTTGATGCATGTTTAGGATTTATGAAATTATGAATGCTTATGTTCAAGTTTAAGAATGCTTATAATTATGTCCTTTATGCATGTTTAGGATTGATGATGTCATGAATGCTTATGTTTAATTTATTCCATGCTTAGATTTAATTATGTTTAGCATGCTTATGTAAATCTCATGCCATGCTTATGTTTTATTACGTGGGTATGTTGATGATTAGTGTTGTTATGAAATACTTATGCTATTTATGCTAGTATGCTCATGTCTTCTAATTGTTTGATGAAGTTGTGGCTTTTGTGAATAGGCAAGAATCTTACTAAGCTATATGCTTATAGTTTATGTTGTCCATATACTGCAGATACAAGAAACATGAACTAGAGGAAGTAGCAGGAGGGGCCAAGTGTGTGTGATAGTGGCATGGTGGAAAAAGACCCTATTATTATCTGCTTATATTTATATGCTCAATGAATAACTTAAGACATTGCTTCCGCTTATAAGACTTGTGATTTATTAGTACCATGTTGGATGCTACTTAGTTATGTTACTGTTCAATTACTTAAGAAGGTTTGATATGTTAAAACTCATGAATGAATCTTTATGTTATGCATGTTATAAAATGAGATAAGATATGTTAACATGCTAATTATGAATATGATATGTGATGCATGTATAAAAGAAGGTTTAAGCCATGATAACATGTTTAAGTATGTAAATGGTGAAATGATCCATATATGTTATGTTATATAAAAAAAAAAGTAGCGCCGCCCTGAGAGCAGATAAGGGCGGGCGTTACAGATATCTGGTCTCGTACAGAGCATCGCATACATGAGGCTTCCTACTGCCGAAGCATAAGGAACCACCTTCATCTCCTCTATCTCCTCAGATGATCTAGGACACATCTCCTTAGATAAAGGAACTCCATGCCTGAAAGTTAGAAAACCCTTCTTGGAGTTCTGCATGCTAAAATGCTCCATAATCGTGTCTATGTATGAAGCTTGGGATAAGCACAACATCCTTTTCCTGCGATCCCTTATAACCTTGATCCCAAGGATGTGTCCCACCTCTCCCAAGTCCTTCATATCAAACTGTTTGGACAACCATACCCTTACATCCGATAACACCTTGATATCGTTGCCAATCAACAAAATGTCATCTACGTATAGTACAAGAAATACCACTACATTTCCGTCACATCTCTTGTATACACAAGACTCATCCGGACTTTGAATAAATCCATAAGACTGGATTACCTTATCAAAGCGGATGTTCCAAGACCTCGAAGCTTGCTTCAATTCATAAATGGACCGATTAAGCTTACATACAAGATGCTCTTTGCCTTTAGCAATGAATCTCTCTGGTTGCTTCATATAGATGTTTTTCTCAAGACTTCCATTAAGGAAAGCTGTCTTGACATCCATCTGCCACACCTCATAATCCATATGAGCTGCTATGCATAAGAGAATCCGGATAGACTTAAGCATGACTACCACCGAAAAGGTCTCCTCATAATCGATATCCTCTTTCTGAGTATACCCCTTCGCAACAAGCCTCGCTTTGAAGGTCTCAACCTTCCCATCTATTCCTCTCTTTCTCTTGTAGATCCACTTGCATCCAATGGTTTTTACACCATCGAGTGGTTTTACTAGCTCCCAGACCTGATTTGAATCCATAGATTCAAACTCAGCATTCATTGCACTTTGTCAAGATACTGCATCTTTATCTTGGATTGCCTCGTCATATGTCCAGGGATTAGGTTCATGTTCGCCGGGGACCAAATCAGAAGATTCTCCCAAGAACATGAATCTATCAGGCTGTCTCACAACCCTACCACTACGAGGAGGTATCACCTGTGTATCCTCTGTGACACGCGATGCAGTGACATGTGGTATATCCTCTTGTACCGATGGTACTAAAGAAGTGACTTCCCCTTTTAACTCCTCCAAAACAATTTTACTCTTGGGCTTGTGGCTCATCACATAGTCTTCCTCTAGAAATCTGGCGTTCGTGCTAACGATCACCCTCTGATCTCTAGGACTATAAAACAAGCCACCCTTCGTTCCTCTAGGATAGCCAACGAACAAGCGTACTTCTGTACGAGGTTCCAACTTACCAGCATCTGCCTTAAGCACATGTGCTGGACTCCCCCATATCTGAATATGTCTTAGACTTGGCTTTCGCCCAGTCCACAACTCTGTGGGAGTAGAAGGCACTGATTTAGATGGAACCAAGTTCAGAATGTACATTGTCGTATCTAGAGCATATCCCCAGAACGAATCTGGCAGGTCAGAATAACTCATCATCGATCTAACCATCTCCATAAGAGTCTTATTCCTTCGCTCTGCTACACCGTTCTGCTAGGGTGTGCCAGGTGCAGTCAATTGGGATTGAATCCCAACCTCTGATAAGTAGTTCCTAAACTCTCCCAAGAGGTACTCACCGCCACGATCAGATCGTAGTGTCTTGATACTTTTACCTTGACTTCTCTCCACATCAGCCTTGAATTCTTTGAACTTGTCAAAGCATTCAGACTTGCGGCGCATTAGGTAAATGTATCCATATCTTGAGTAATCGTCTATAAAAGAGACGAAATACTCAAAACCACCTCTAGCCTGGATAGACATAGGACCACACAAATTAGAATGAACCAATTCTAACACATCTTTGGCTCTATACCCCTTGGCCTTAAAGGGCCTCTTGATCATCTTACCCTCCAAGCAAGATTCACAGGTTGGGAGATCCTCCACCACTAATGAATCCAAAGGTCCATCAGCTATCAACCTTTGAATTCTGCTTAGGTTAATGTGACCAAGCCTAAGATGCCAAAGATATGTTTGGTTCATCTTCGAAGGTTCTTTTCTCTTATTGGAATTAGAAGATGAGTTATTAACTTCAATTTGTATCGTGGGAGGTTTTGGTTCAAGTGTGTACAAATTTCCTATCAATGCACCCGAACAGATAATGTCCCTATTCCTTCTTATAACAACTCTGTCATTAAAAGAAATAGAATATCCATCCATAAATAATTTAGAAACCAAAATTAAATTCTTTCTAAATAAGGGTACATAAAGGCAATTCTTAAGTACCAAAAGTTTATTTTTCTCAAAAGATAAATGAACATCTCCCACTACAACAGCCGCCACCTTCATGGCATCGGTCATGTACACGGTAATCTCCCCCTCATCCAGTCGTCTGGTATCCTGGAACCCCTGCAAAGTATTGCAGACATGATTAGTGGCTCCCGTATCTACACACCAGGTGACGGTAGATAACACCGCTAAACATGTTTCAACGACTAGACCAAAAGATATACCTTTGTTCTTGCGATTGGGGCAGTCCTTCTTCCAGTGTCCTGTCTGCTTACAAGTGAAGCACTTGCCTTTCAGCTTCTTCACTCCTCCCTGAGTACCTCCCACCACCTTTGCCCCAGTTTCTTTCTTCTTCTTCTTGCCTTTCGGCTTAGAAGTAGAAACCTTTTGGGTCACCATGACATTCGCCTAAGCACTCTGATGAAATAGTCCCTCTGCCGCCTGGTGTTCTGTCAGATGTTCCGCCAACGAATACAACCTCTTGTTCATTTTGTAGTTCAGGCGAAACTGCTCAAAACTCCTAGGTACGATTGGAGTATGATATCAACCTGGGTTTCCCCATCGATCTCAGCTCCTAGGACCTCCAGCTCATTAAAATGAGCCATCATCTTGAGAACATGATCCCTCATGGGTGTTCCCTTGATCATGGTGGTCGTCATCAAGTTTCTCATGGCCTCTTGCCTCGCAGCCCGATTTTGGTGTCCGAAAAGCTCCTTGAGATTGAGCATCATATCATAAGTAGTGGACATGGCTTGATGCTGATGTTGTAGTACATTTGACATAAATGCAAAAATGTAACACCGCGCCATCTCATCGGCCTTGATCCACTTCTTATAGCTCTCTCTCTCCTTTCCCCCAGAATCATCTGTAGGCTTGGGAGGACACTCTTCGAGGAGTACATATTTGTATTCCTCAGCAGTCAAGACAATGTATAGATTCCTCTTCCAATCTACATAGTTGGGTCCAGTAAGTTTGTTCTCTTTCAGTATCACAGCAAGTGGGTTGAAAGTTATTTTGAAAGAAAATCTAAGAATCACATAAATCAAAACATTAGATTTCAAAAAATTATTGATTCCTCAAACAATAAAATTTTAAAATCAACCAACACCTCAAAACACCGAGAATATCATATGCCACAATAGTGTGGACGTATACGAATTCTACATTTGTAAGAGGAGGTTTTACCCATTAATTTTACTATCTTGTCAACCTAACTTTTTGACAAGTAAAATTAATAGTTGGTTTCTCTTCGGCCCTACAAATAAAAGAAGTGACTCCGATGGGGAGGATACTTATATTTGTATCTAAGTGTTCACCATTACTCGGTACCAAGGTAATTATCTCGGGTTATGTGCCTTACGATGGGCAAGTACACACGCTCCTTAATAATTTCCTATAACCATATTCGACCTTGTGATCCGTAAACAAACTCATCCGATGGGGAGGAAGGCACTCAGAGCCGACGCGCAAGTTTGTTTGCATCACTTGTCAAATCGTAATGGAGGTCGTGGGAATTTTAAAAATTCCCTCTCCCACTTAGTAATTTGAAATTGAGGAATTTTCCTAGCCTACGACATGCATATCAAACAAAAAGCAATAAATATGAAAAATAAATTATTTTCCAACTATTATGGCTTTTGTCTTCAATATGACTCCCATTGCATCGCCATCTCGTCCGCTCCTCCTATGCCATGTACGAGCCATCCGGAGATCCGAGCCGAGACTAAAACCTATTTTAATTTACATCCATCGATCCTATACTCCACGAGGGAGTGTACATGAAATCTAGATCGAAAGTAAAATAAAATAAAGAGTGGCTAAACAATGTCGTATCTAATTTACAGAAAAATCAAATACTAGCCTCTTCAACCCCGAGGATTCAACAAAATAAATATTTACACACATACAATCACAAACACATATATGGCCATAATAGTCGGATCTTATGCCTGCAACCAAAGAGTTAAACTACGCATATCCTACTATTATCCGACACATATAATATATGAAAAGTGCATAAAAATTAACCGAATCCTAAACATACAAAACCGGAAACCTTGGCTCTGATACCAATTGAAGGGTTTTTCTTATCGAGTCTGTGAGGAGAAACTTCGCTTCCCACTTCACCTCGGTAGCTTGTCCATGGCGATCCCTTCGATGTCCCCAGATTAAAAAAAAATTAATCCTAGACAAAAGGGATTGCCCAAACCACCAAGTCATCGTCATGCTATTCGTTTAGAGAGGTCACTTGAACAAACTAGTTGTTCAAGCGATCATCCTCTATTCTACGAGTAGCTGCGGAATAGACGATGTCCGAATCGCCGGTTTTTGTGTTTATGCTCGGGATCCAAGTATTATTTAGCCATTTACAGATTTATAACATGCTTATTATTGAAAAACAAAAACAAGCAACAAACAAAAGAGAAAAGAGAATAGATATACCTCTTGATCTTCTAATGTTTGTCCTTCCTCCTTTTGGACGTCGTGTGGGCGACGATCTACCAAAAGTCGAAGCTCCTAGATCGTAAATCTTCCTTCCTTGCTCTTCCAAAGCAAGAGGAAGAATAGAAACAAGGTTTTTCTCCTCCCTAAAACCAACCAACAAGGAGCACACAAACTCCTTGCCGCCGGCCAACTAGAAGGAGGAGAAGATGATGGAAAACAATCAAGACACCAAGGGAAGCCCTATATCTTGTTTCCACAACCTAAGGAGAGGGAGAAGAGAGGCTTGGCCACCGGCCAAAGGCTGGAAGAGGGCTGGAAAACAATCTGGACGCCGACCAATGAAGGAAGAAGAAGAAACAATCACCTTCCTTATTTGGTGCCACCCTAGCCTCCAAACCCTAACCCTAATCCTATCTCAACTAGGATTCCTTCTCTTGCTGCCCAAAACCTAGCTCTCCTTCATTGTTGTTCACACCAACTCCCATGCGCTCCTTTTATAGAGTTAGGGATAAGTCATGAATTAATCTCCTCCATTGGTTCTAGGGATTTAATCTCAACCGTCAGATCTAGAGATTTAATCTCAATCGTCGGATCTTAGAGATTTAATCTCTACCTATGGATCTTAGAGTTTTGTTTCTATCCATTGGATCTAAGCTTCATGAGGTGTTAATAGGCTACATTAGGGACCATGAGGAGGAGTTGGATCTTGGCCACCCATTGATCAAGCCCACATAAAGTCCGATCCACTAATGATGATCCAATCCACTAAAGGATCATCATTGATCTACCTCACCAACCCCCATATGATAATATGGGCTCCATATATTATTTGTACATTTTCTCCCTGTATTTAAGATCTCGAATGTCCGTCGATTAATTAATTTACTGACCATTAATTAATTAACATCTAACTCCTTGAGTAGTACCACTCAACCTTTTCATCATGCCGGACCAAGTCCACCTGTAGGGTTTACATGATGAACCTTATGAGCTCCTCAAGGGGACATCATCATCCTAATATATAGGACACAGTTTCCTCCTATAATCAACGACACACCATATAAATAATATCATCTCCCAACTTACCTAGCCTATCGATTTAATCTATAAATCTCGCCCATTGGTAAATCAAAGAGATGAATACTAAGTATATGTGCCCGTTATTATATCGGGATTAAGAGCATGTACTAAATAATATCTGAGGTCTGATTCGATTATGTAGTCAGCAATAAATCGAATCATCTCTAAGTCGGTCCTGCTCAATACACACAAAGTGCACTAGTGTGATTCTGTGGTCAAGACAAACCAATACCAAATCACACAACAACCATTCTGATGGTTTGTCCAAAGTCATCTTGGTTGTGAGCCTTTACTTATACTTTTCAAGGAGCCGATAACATGATCTCTCGTGTGACAACACACACCATGTTATCTACAATGTAAAGTATTAGACAATATTGCATAACCATAAAAATATGCAAATAATGATCATGTGATTCTTATTTCAAAATAAAGATGTTCATACAAAAGATAGACTTTTCAGTATACTTCCCACATAGCGTTGAGTGCCTTCTTGAGTTTCGGTGCTTTGCTCTTGAGTTTTGGACATTCGGACTTGATATATCTAAACATGTTGCATTCGTAACACCTAACATTAGAACTTTTTGGCTTACCTTCGTTGGGTCGAGTGACGGTTCACTTTCGGCCCTTGACCATCCTACGAAATAGGTTGACTAGTTCAGTCTCCATTTTTGGGTCGACCTCCGACTTGTACTCATCTTCTTCCTCCTTTGGGGGTGGCTTGCTCGCGGTCTTCTTCTTCGAACCTGCAAAAAGTGCTATACCCTTCTCGAGTTCCGAGTTGGACTTTTCATGAAGTTCGAAATGCGAAAACAATTCATCTAATCTAAGTTTTGAAAGATCCTTAGAGACCTTGTAGGCATCGACCATGGATGCCCACAGGGTGGTCCAAGGAAATGAGTTTAGTACGTACCTGATAAGGTCGTAGTTTTTGACCTTTTATCCGATTGTGTGTAGGTTGTTGACGATATCTTGAACCCGAGCATGCAGTTGCATTGCTGTCTTGTGTTCCTGCATTTTTAGATTATACAATCTATTGAAAAGAAGATCACGCTTACATACCTTGGCTTCGTCGGTCCCTTCGTGTAGCTCCACTAGCTTTGTCCAGAGATCCTTTGCACTGATGAAGGGGCCGATGCGGTTGAGCTCTTCCTTTGACAGACCACATTGGAGGATTTATGTTGCTTTTGCATCGGCTTCTACTTGCCTTTTCGTGGCATTGGTCCATTGGTCATAATCCAAAGATTCACCACCTTCATTAGTCGGAAGTGTGAATCCCATTTGGATTATGATCCACATCTCGATTTGGGTTTTGAGAAAGCATTCCATCCGACCTTTCCAGTAACGAAAATCGTCTCCATTGTAAAATGGAGGTCAGACGATGCTAAAACCCTCGAGATGGGCCATTTGACACAAAAGGTAAGAAGAAGAAAGGAAAACGAAATCTAGTAAAGACAAAAACAAGAAAAATGTTCCAAGACTTGCATCTTGGATTAGTAGTGTGAGAGGAACAAATAAAATCTTGTAAAATCAAAAATTAAACTAAAAAAAAATCAAAAGACAATGCAAGATCAGTGGTTTCACCAGATATTAGCGCCCCCGGCTCTGATACAAATTGTTGGATCGAGCGGATTGCTAGAGGGGAGGGGGTGAATAGCGATAAAAGCATTTCATCGAATTCGTTTCAAAACACAAGTAAATGAAGCAAAAAGATAAAATGAACACAATAGGATTTTAATTGGTTCGTAGCCTACGGCTACTACTCCAAGGCCCTAGTGGTCCTTTGTTGGTGCAATCGGCCCAGCAGTACCTTGATGGTATTGATGGGATTTCGCTTCGGAGGCTCATTGGCTCCCATGTCCCCGGATTAAAATTTTCACTAATGAAAGGATTAATCCGGATGGGATGAGCTTCCTAGGCCACACCATTTCGTCGTCGTGCTAACAACTTGAGTGGTCGCTTGAACAAACTAGTTGTTCAAGCAACACAACTCTTCTAGTTGGTTAGCCACGGAAGAGACGACGGACGGATCGCCGGTTTTTGTGTTTGTCTTCGGGGTCCATGATTATACAACATATATTCATATACGAACATGCATAATCAAAACAAATAAGAACATGCTCAGATCTGTACATAAAGTTAAAATAACTTTATACCTTACGATCTTCTACCGTATGTCCTATCCTTCTCGTGGACGACGTGTGGACGAAGATCCTCCACGAGTAGAAGCCTTCTAGATCGAGTTCTCCTCTACCTTGTCCGCTGCGAACAAAGAGAAAAACCACAAATACCTTTCCTATCTAGAACCGGCCACCAAGCTAGGAAGTTTGATGCAACCGCCGGCCAAGGAATGGATGAAGATGCGCCGGCCACCAATGGAATGATGCCGCCGGCCCACCTAGAGGAATTGGATGAAGATGATCTTGCCGGCCACCAATGAGAGGAGAACCGCCGGCAAAGGAAGAAGAGAATGGCTAAGGTGAAGGGCGCCAAGGAAAGCTTGAGTGAATTGGGCGCCAGGATGGAATGAAAGATGGTTGCCGCCCAACCTAGCTCCAAACCCTAGCCGCCCAACTCTTTCTCAAACCCTAATCCCTATTCGAAAATCTATATTTTGCCGCCCAACCCTAATCCATATATTTATAGAATTTAGGAGAAAGTTGGTTAGCCTAAAATATAGGAACTAACTCCTATATTCTTGCCGCAACCAACCTTATCCCTTTAAGATTTGTTGCCGCCCAACCAAAGATGAGCCAAACCCTAATTCTATAATTTAGGCTTAAGCTTCCTCTAATCTCCACCGTAGGATCTAGGATTTAATCTCACCGTCGGTTCTAGGGATTTAATCTCCACCGTCGGATCTAAGATTTCATCCCAGCCGTCGGATCTAATTTCATCCCAACCATCGGATCTATGGATTTAATCAGCGTTGGTTCTAGGGTTTCATCCAACCATCGGATCTAGGGATTTAATCCCAACCGTTGGTTCTAGGTTTTGTTTTACATTCTTGGATCTAGACTTCTTAAGGATTATATTAGGCTACGATAGGGACCATAAGGAGGAGTTGGGTCTCGGCCACAGATGGATCGGAACCACACAAACTTGATCCATCAATGATGTTCCATTCCACTAGAGGATCATCATTGAACTACCTCACCAACCCCATAAATCAATATGGGCTCCATATATTATTTGTACATTAATCTCCCGTGTTTAAGATATCGAATGTCAGTCAATTAATTGATTTCTGACCATCGATTAATTAACATCTAACTCCTCGAGTAGTACCACTCAACCTTATCATCATGTTGACTAAGTCAACCAGTTGGGTTTACATGATGAACCTTATGAGCTCCTCGAGGGGACATCATCAACCTAATATATAGGACACGGTTTCCTCCTATAATCAACGGCACACCATGTAAATAATATTATTTCCCAACTTACCGGGCATATTGATTTAATCCATCTAAATCTCACCTTGGTAAATCAAAGAAATAAATACTAAGTACATGTACTAGATATTATATCGGGATTAAGAGCATGTACAACATAATATCCGAGGTCCGATTCAATTATGTAGTCGGCACTAAATTGAATCACCTCTATGTGTCCCGCTCAATACACCTAAGTGTACTAGTGTAACTCTATGTTCAAGATAAAACAATACCAAGCTACACTACAACCATGCCAATGGTTTGTCCAAAACCATCTTGGTTGTGAGCCTCTACTTATATTTTACAAGGTGATAACATGATCTTCGTCACACCAAGCACCATGTTATCTACAATGTAAAATATTAGACAATATGCACACACATATAATAAATATATAAAGTGCAAACAATGATCATGTGATTCTTATTTCAAAATAAAATGTTCATACAAAAAGAGCTAGGCTTTCAAGATACATTCTAACAATCTCCCACTTATACTAAAGACTAAGTGTCATCACATGCCATACATCGATCCCCATGTCCTCCACATGCCTATCAAGCGCTTTATTTGGAAGGGCCTTAGTGAATGGATCCGCAGGTTATCCTCGATGCAATCTTGGCGACAGCAACTTCTCCTCGCTTTACGATCTCTCGTATAAGGTGGTACTTGCGCTCTATGTGTTTACTTGCCTTGTGGGCTCGTGGTTCCTTCGAGTTTGCAACTGCACCACTGTTATCACAATAAATTGTGATAGTTCTGGGCAAACCAGGAATCACATCCAAGTCCATCAAGAAGTTCCTGAGCCATACAACTTCCTTACGCCTCGGTACGCCACATACTCACTTCCATGGTAGAGTCCGCCACGCATTTCGCTGACACTCCTCCATACTATGGCTCCACCTCCAAAGTAAACACAAACCACGAGGTAGACTTACTCTTGTCCCTATCCGATTGGAAATCCGAATCCGTGTAACCCACAGGGACTAATTGATCTGCCCGGTAAACCAGCATATAATCCCTAGTCCTTCTCAGGTACTTCAATATATGCTTTACCGCAGTCCAATGTCCTTGTCCAGGATTACTCTGATATCTGCTAACCATGCCCACGGCAAAGCAGATATCCGGTCTCGTACATAGCATAGCATACATAAGGCTTCCTACTGCCGAAGCATAAGGAATCGCCTTCATGTCCTCTATCTCCTTTGATGTTTTGGGACACATCTCTTTAGATAAAGGAACTCCATGCCTAAAAGGTAGAAAACCTTTCTTGGAGTTCTGCATGCTAAAATGAGCAAGGATAGTGTCAATATATGAAGCTTGAGATAAGTACAACATCCTTTTCTTGCGATCCCTTATAACTTTGATCCCAAGGATGTGTCCCACTTCTCCCAAGTCCTTCATGTCAAACTGTTTGGACAACCATACCCTTACGTCTGATAACACTTTGATATTGTTGCCAACTAACAAAATGTCATCTACGTATAGTACAAGAAACACCACTACGTTTCCGTCACATCTCTTGTATACACAAGGCTCATCCAGACTTTGAATAAATCCATATGACTGGATTACCTCATCAAAGCGGATGTTCCAAGATCTAGAAGCTTGCTTCAATCCATAAATGGACCGATTAAGCTTACATACAAGATGCTCTTTGCCTTTAGCAATGAATCCCTCTGGTTGCCGCATATAGATGTTCTCCTCAAGACTTCCGTTAAGGAAAGCTGTCTTGACATCCATCTGCCAAATCTCATAATCCATATGAGCAGCTATAGATAAGAGAATCCGGATAGACTTAAGCATAGCTACCGGCGAAAAGGTCTCCTCATAATCGATGCCCTCTTTCTGAGTATACCCTTTCGCAACAATCCTAGCTTTGAAGGTCTCAACCTTCCCATCTACTCCTCTCTTTCTCTTGTAGATCTACTTGCATCCAATGGCTTTTACACCATCGGGTGGTTCTACTAGCTCCCAGACCTGATTAGAATCCATAGATTCTATCTCTGAATTCATCGCACTTTGCCAAGATACAGCATCTCTATCTTGGAGTGCCTCGTCATATGTCCAGGGATCAGGTTCATGTTCACCAGGGACTAAGTCCGAAGACTCTCCCAAAAACATGAATCTGTCGGGTTGTCTAACAACCCCCCCACTACGACGAGGTGCCTCCTGCGTATGCTCTGTGACATGCGGTGCAGTGTCTTGTGGTGTGTCCTCTTGTACCGGTGGTACTGAAGTTGGGACTTCCCCTGTCAACTCCTCAAGAACAATCCTACTCGTGGGCTTGTGGTTCATCACATAGTCCTCCTCTAGAAATCTGGCATTCGTACTCACGATTACCTTCTGATCTCTAGGACTATAGAATAAACCACCCTTCGTTCCCTTAGGGTAGCCAACAAACAAGCGCATACATGCGAGATTCCAACTTACACATCTCCCTTGGCACATGTCTTTGGACTCCCCATATCCGAATATGTCTCGAGACTAGGCTTCCGATCCACAATTCTCTGAGGGTAGAAGTGCGGATTTAGATGGAACCAAGTTAGAATGTGTACATTCGTATCCAAAGGTACCCCGAGCGAATAGGTAACTCAAAATAACTCATCATCGATCTCACCATCTCCATAAGAGTCCTATTCCTTCGCTCGCTACACCATTCTGTGGGGTGTGCAGTCGGAACAATTGGGATTGAATCGACCTCGATAAGTAACTCCTAAACTCTCCCAAGAGGTATTCGCCACCACGATCGGATCGTAAGTGTCTTGATACTTTTACCTTGGCGGTTCTCCATCAGACCTTGAATTCTTTGAACACATCAAAGCATTGGACTTGGTGCATCAGATAAATGTATCCATATCTCGAGTAATCATCTATAAAAGAGACGAAATACTCGAAACCACCTCTAGCATGGATAGACATAGGATCACACAAATCAGAATGAACCAATTCTAACACATCTTTGGCACTATACCCCTTGGCCTTAAAAGGCCTCTTGGTCATTTTACCCTCCAAGCAAGATTCGCAGGTTGGGAAATCCTCCACCACTAATGAACTCAAAGGTCCATCAGCTATCAACCTTTGAATTCTGCTTAGGTTAATATGACCAAGCCTAAGATTCCAAAGATATGTTTGGTTCATTTTCGAAGGTTCTTTTCTCTTATTAGACTTAGAAGATGAGTTATTCACTTTTATATGCATCGTGGAAGCTTTTGGTTCAATAGTATACAAATTGCCAACCAATGTACCTGAACAGATAATCTCTCTATTTCTTTTTATAACAACTCTGTCATCAAAAGAAACAGAATACCCATCCAAAAACAATTTAGAAACTGAAATTAAATTCTTTCTAAAAGTAGGTACATAAAGACAATTTCTCAAAACCAAAACTTTATTCCTATCAAAAGATAAGTAAACGTCTCCCACTGCAATAGCCGCCACCTTTGAAGCATTGCCCATGTAGACGGTAACCTCTCCCTCAGCTAGTCGTCGGGTTTCCTGGAACCCCTGCAAAGTATTGCAGACATGATCAGTGGCTCCTGTATCTACACACAGTCTTTGGTAGATAACACCTAAACATGTTTCAACAACTAAACAAGAAGATATACCTTTGTTCTTTGGCGAGGGCAGTCCACCTTCCAATCGATCTGCAAGTGAAGCACTTGCCTTTGCTTCTTCACTCCTGCTGAGGTCCCCTTGCCACTTTCTTCGCTCCACCTTGCTTCTTCTTCTTACCTTTGGTTTAGAGGAAGAAACCTTACAGCGACCATGGCTTGAGAACTCGTGAAAAAGCCCCTCTGCGCTGGAGTTACATCGGAAGCTCATGTGAATACAACCTCTTGTTCATGTTGTAGTTGGCGAGCTGCTCAAAACTCTAAGGCGAGGGAGAATGATATCGACCTGGGTTTCCCCATCGATCTCAGCTCTGAGGACTTCCATCTCATTAAGATGAGCCATCATCTTGAGAACATGATCCCTAACGGGTGTTCCCTCGATCATGGAGGTCGTCATCAAGTTTCTCATTGCCTCTGCCTAGTAGCCCTACTCGATGTCGAAAAGTTCCTTGAGATTGAACATCATGTCATAAGCGTGGCTATGGCACGATCTTTGATGTTGCGGCACATTTGACATAGATGCCAAAATGTAACACAGCGCCATCTCATACGCCTTGACCCATTTCTTATAACGTTCTTTCTCCTTTTCATCGAGTCATCGGTGGGCTTAGGAGGGGACCTCGAAGAGTACAAATTTGTACTCCTCACTTGATTAAGACAATATCCGAGTTTCTTTTCAATCAATGTAGTTTGGACGATAAGTTTGTTTTCTTTTAAAATCACCAAGTGGGTTGAAAGCCATTTGAAAATCCTAAAAATCACAATGATCAAAATAATATCAGATTTCAAATAATATTGATTCCTCAAAACAATAAAATCCGAAATCAACCAACACCTCAAATCAGAGAATTTATGCATGCCACGATAGTGTAACCTACATTTGTAAGAGGAGGTTTTACCCATTAATTTTATTATCTTGTCAACCTTACTTTTTGACAAATAAAATTAATAGTTGGTTCCTCTTTGGCCCTACAATAAAGCGGTGACTCGATGGGAGGATACTTTATTTGCATCTAAGTGTGCACC
Organism: Wurfbainia villosa; assembly: GCA_025175895.1. NCBI lineage: Eukaryota > Viridiplantae > Streptophyta > Magnoliopsida > Zingiberales > Zingiberaceae > Wurfbainia > Wurfbainia villosa. The sequence continues at coordinate 118,005,509 of CM045989.1, read as the reverse complement.
ATTACGATACTAAGGGAATTATTTGGATTATGTGCCTTACATGTGGAAGTACACATGCTCCTAAATAATTTCCTATAACCATTATTTGACCTAGTGATCCGCAAACAAACCCGTCCAGAGGAGGAAGGCACTCAGCCAACACACAAGTTTGTTTGCATCACACGTCAAATTGTAATGGAGGCAGGAATTAATTAAAATGTCCCTCTCCCACTTAGTAAATTGCAAATCGAGAATTTTAAAACATACACAACATGCATATAAAACAAATAAGCAATAAATATGGAAAAATCAGAATTTTCCAACTATTATGGCATTGTTCTCCAATATGCATCCCGTCGTGTCGCCACCTCGTCAGCTCCATCTTTTCCCGTCACAAGTCACCAAGAAGTTAGTAGAGATAAATCATTTTAATTTACATCCATCGATCCTATACTCCACGAGAAAATACAAATAATCTAGATCAAAGTAAACTAAAATGAGTGGTTAAACAATGCCGTATTTAATTACAAAATTAAATACTAATCTAGACTCACAACCCCGAGGATTCAAATAATAAATTTTACACACATCCATTCACATACACACACATGGCCATAATAGTGGATCTTATGCCCGCAACCAAAGAGTTAAACTACGATATCCTACTATTATCCGGCACATATAATATATGAAAAATGCATAAAAAAAATAACCGAATCCTAAACACACAAAACCGAAACCGTGGCTCTGATACCAATTGATGGGATTTCGGAGGCTCATTGGCTCCCATGTCCCCAGATTAAAATTTTCACTAATGAAAGGATTAATCCGGATGGGATGAGCTTCCTAGGCCACACCATTTCGTCGTCGTGCTAACAACTTGAGTGGTCGCTTGAACAAACTAGTTGTTCAAGCAACACAACTCTTCTAGTTGGTTAGCAAGAGACGAGACGGATCACCGTTTTTGTGTTTGTCTCGGGTCCATGATTATACAACATATATTCATATACGAACATGCATAATCAAAACAAATAAGAACATGCTCAGATCTGTACATAAAGTTAAAATAACTTTATACCTTACGATCTTCAACCGTATTTCCTATCCTTCTCGTGTACGACGTGTGGACGAAGATCCTCCACGAGTAGAAGCCTTCTAGATCGAGTTCTCCTCTACCTTGTCCGCTGCGAACAAAGAGAAAAACCACAAATACCTTTCCTATCTAGAACCGGCCACCAAGCTAGGAAGTTTGATGCAACCGCCGGCCAAGGAATGGATGAAGATGCGCCGGCCACCAATGGAATGATGCCGCCGGCCCACCTAGAGGAATTGGATGAAGATGATCTTGCCGGCCACCAATGAGAGGAGAACCGCCGCAAGGAAGAAGAGAATGGCTAAGGTGAAGGGCGCCGGCCAAGGAAAGCTTGAGTGAATTGGGCGCCGGCAACAATGATGGAAGAAGATGGTTGCCGCCCAACCTAGCTCCAAACCCTAGCCGCCCAACTCTTTCTCAAACCGTAATCCCTATTCGAAAATCTATATTTTGCCGCCCAACCCTAATCCATATATTTATAGAATTTAGGAGAAAGTTGGTTAGCCTAAAATATAGGAACTAACTCCTATATTCTTGCCGCCCAACCAACCTTATCCCCTTTAAGATTTGTTGCCGCCCAACCAAAGATGAGCCAAACCCTAATTCTATAATTTAGGCTTAAGCTTCCTCTAATCTCCACCGTAGGATCTAGGATTTAATCTCCACCGTCGGTTCTAGGGATTTAATCTCCACCGTCGGATCTAAGATTTCATCCCAACCGTCGGATCTAGGATTTCATCCCAACCATCGGATCTATGGATTTAATCCAACCGTTGGTTCTAGGGTTTCATCCTAACCATCGGATCTATGGATTTAATCCAACCATTAGTTCTAGGTTTTGTTTTACATTCTTGGATCTAGACTTCACAAGGATTATATTAGGCTACGATAGGGACCATAAGGAGGAGTTGGGTCTCGGCCACCCGATGGATCGGAACCACACAAACTTGATCCATCAATGATGTTCCATTCCACTAGAGGATCATCATTGAACTACCTCACCAACCCCCATAAATCAATATGGGCTCCATATATTATTTGTACATTAATCTCCCCATGTTTAAGATATCGAATGTCCGTCAATTAATTGATTTACTGACCATCAATTAATCAACATCTAACTCCTCGAGTAGTACCACTCAACCTTATCATCATGTTGACTAAGTCAACCAGCTGGGTTTACATGATGAACCTTATGAGCTCCTCAAGGGGACATCATCAACCTAATATATAGGACACGGTTTCCTCCTATAATCAACGACACACCATGTAAATAATATTATTTCCCAACTTACCGGGCATATTGATTTAATCCATCTAAATCTCACCCACTGGTAAATCAAAGAAATAAATACTAAGTACATGTGCCCGTTATTATATCGGGATTAAGAGCATGTACAACATAATATCCGAGGTCCGATTCAATTATGTAGTCAACACTAAATTGAATCACCTCTATGTCGGTCCTGCTCAATACACCTAAGTGTACTAGTGTAACTCTATGTTCAAGATAAAACAATACCAAGCTACACTACAACCATGCCAATGGTTTGTCCAAAACCATCTTGGTTGTGAGCCTCTACTTATATTTTACAAGGGACTGATAACATGATCTTCTGTGCCACACCAAGCACCATGTTATCTACAATGTAAAATATTAGACAATATGCACACACATATAATAAATATATAAAGTGCAAACAATGATCATGTGATTCTTATTTCAAAATAAAATGTTCATACAAAAAGAGCTAGGCTTTCAGTATACATTCTAACAGGTATTTTGATGATAGACAAAACTCATGACATGGGATTGTCATAGGAAAGTCCAACATGGTGTTGGCATGGAAAATCCAAGCATGGAGCTTGGTGTGGGAAAGTCCAACATGGGGTTGGCATGGAAAATCCAAAGCATTGCGAAGCCGTGCGCTTGGTGCATTTGGGAAGTCTTGAGAACTTGGCAAGTTCACTAGGCTCGGGTCCTTGAGTCGGTGAAGGATGACATTGCGAAGCCATGCGCTTGGTGCATCCAAGGGACCGCCGGACGGGGAGCGAATGTAGTGAGCCCAAAGGGAAGCATACTTCTAGGGTATGAGACGCGAAGGATGGCATTGCGAAGTCGTGCGCTTGGCGCATCCGAGGGACGTAGGCCGAGGGAAGAGAGCTTCGGTGGGGAACTCCATGAGGGATAAGGTGGACTTGGCCAAGTGGCTAAGACTGAGTGTCGGAGGCTCAAACTTGATGTTTGAGGGTTTACCCGATGGTCGGATGCTCAAACAACTTGGTGTTTGAGATTTTGCCCGACAACAGTCGACTGACATAGGTGCCGGTTCGACTGATCCAAGTCGACTAGCGTTCGACTGGTGTAAGGCTAGGGTTTTGTGCTTGCGCCGACTACCATGATCGGGCAATGATCGTCGATAGCAGCCGATCGCCGAGGGATGATAATGATCGATGGGGAGTGTCGAGACAACGCCCGTAGCCGACACGGGCCGATTATTAGTCACCACCGATCACGGGCATCAATACCGACCGCAGGTTAGCAATACGTAACCGAAACGCTTGTCTGACATGGATCTAGCCGTTGTGAGACAACGGCTACAAGGGCAGTCGACTTGGGCCTTTTGGCGTCGATCGCTAGCGCGAAAATAAAAGCTCGAGATGGAGGTTTTTGCCATGGTTTTTGTGGAGCTATTGGAGGGGAATTGCTGCTGCATTCCAGTCCTTCAAGAGCCAATCAAAGCAAGCAACAAGCAAAGCGATCAAAGCAATCGGTGAAAGGTTTCTTGTGTATTGTATTTGTGTATTTGCTTGTATTTCTATATTACATTGTAATTGCTTGTGAGAGGTTTCTCCACCTCTGACGTGTTGTCAAGAAGGAGTGTTATAGTTAGTGTCGTGCGCATAACTAGAGCTCGGTGAGCTCGCCCGTGGAGTAGGAACCATTCGGTTCCGAACCACATATATCTTGTGTTGTGTGATTGTGTATTCTTAGTTTCATTATTATTGTTATTCCGCTGCGCTAACAACAATCGTAGACAAGCAATGCAACGAGAACGAGCGAATTCCGACTTCCAACGATCGAGTGCTATTCACCCCCCTCTAGCCGGCCGTCTCGATCACCAACAAGTGGTATCAGAGCCGAGGTCGCTCTTCAAGGACTAACCGCCGCGAGAGCACTACAAATGGCCGGCTTCATCCATCCACCGAAATTCGATGGAGATTTTGCTTGGTGGAGGAAACGGATGGAGGTATATCTTGAAACCGATTTTGTTTCGATGTTAATTATAGAAAACGGTTTTAAGATGCCTAGGGACAAAGAAAACAAGCCCATGGAAAAATCAAAATGAACCCAAGACCAAATCAAAGATTTCAAGACAAATCTTGTGGTAATAAAATTGATGAGTGATTTATTACCTAACACTATTTGGTCTAGATTGGGTAATTTTAGTGATGCAAGGGAATTATGGAATAAGGTAATGAAATTCCAAGAAAATTCCCAATCGGCACAAGTAGAGGAGAATGTCGAAGAAGAATCACCATCCACTTTTGAAGATGTTGATGACTTGGTGGAGACCTCCACCTCTAGCGTTGAGGGGGAGGAAAGGATTTCGATTCCGGAGCAAGATCAAAATGAAGCTTCTACCTCCGGAAGAAATGAAGAGGCCTCCACCAACTCCTTAGGTAACTCAAGTGCTGTAATTTTAAATAAAAAACACATAATATGCTTTGAGTGTAGGGAGAAGGGGCATTACAAGAGCAAATGCCCTAAATTGGCTAAGGAAAAGGCATCCACACCAAAAGTCAACTCAAAGTCAAAGAATGCCGAAGTTCCCTCAATTAAGAGCAAAGAGCACATTGTGTGCTTCAAATGCAATCAAAGAGGGCACTACCGAAGCCAATGTCCTAGGGGGAGGAAGAAAGGGCAAGAAGATGTGACTTATGTAGGGGGAGCTTCTAAAGCTAACCCTAAGGTAAATTTAATTAAAGCACCCTCAATTCCTAAAGTCAAAAACTATGCCAAAAATTATTTTAGTTCTTTTGCTATTGTCAATGAAAAGCATGCTAGGAGAAACAATAAGGTCTATTGCTTAGGTGCTAAGCGTGTTAGTTTCTCTAAGGACAAACCTAGGACCCAAAACACTAGACCTATCCTACCTAGGAAATCAATTAGAAGAATTGAAGAGAATTTGGGTATTAATCCCAAGAAATCTAGACATATGCCTAAGAAGAAAACCAACTCTCAAAAACCAAATGAAAATTCAAAATTGAGGAAATTGGAGTTAGAAAACCAAGTCTTGAGATCAAGACTTGAGAGAATAGAGAAAACCCTTAGAATCATAGAAAACTAAATTCTAGGGTCAAATACCCAAAAGTCAAGACCTAAGGTTCAAAAACGGTCTAAGGGCAAGGAAGGTTTGGGTCACAAACCTAAGCCCAAGAAGACGTATCATAATGTTCCATTTGATTATGGAACTATTTCTAGGTCTAGAAAAACCAAGGCTAATAGGGAAGCTATCCCTAAGACTAGCCATGGTATTTGCTTAGTGGCTAAGGACTTAAGAAAAACCAAGAAGGCCACTAGGAACGTCAATGGAGGAGTCACCTCTAGAGTTGACCTAGGAAAGACCAAAAAGACTATGGCTTCAAAGTCTAAAAGGGTCATTAGGAAGGTATCTAGGGAAGTTATCCCTAGAGAATACCTTGTTAACCCAAGGAGCTCCAATAGATATTGAGTTCCTAAAAGCGTGATCGATTCACGCTAAATGGGTTATGGTGTGTCAACCCTAAGTGGATGGTTAGTTAACCTAACCATAGTAGAGTTGACACATTAGGGTGTGCCAATGTGCTTGAGAAGTTAAAAATGATTTAAATTGACACATTTAGGTCATAGAGGTCATGGTGTGCCATTTTGGGTTTTGGCACACTTGGGAGCTAAATGGTTTAAGGCAAAATGGATTTAATCCCTAGAAATGGCAAATTGATTTTAACACTTAGGTATTCTATACCTTAGTATATTTTACTTGCCATGCTTTATTTGCCTTGCCATGTCATGACATCATTCTCATTTTTATCTCTAAAAATGTCATGATCATGTTTAGACTTATCCTTATATGTCATGTATGCTTAAACATCATTCACATGCCATGACATCATGATTTTGGCATATGCTTTTATCTATACCATATCTATGCCATAATCATATCATGCATATATTAAAATGAAGTTAAGGACTATGACACAATTTGAAGGGAATAAAATAATATTGCCTAGAAGTATGCATGAGAACATAAACAAAACAAAACCCACATCTCACAAAAATTTGACTTGTATGTGTTTTACACATCTAGATATTGGTGAGATGTTTAGGGAAAAGAAAATAAAGGTTTGAAAAACATTTTTGAAAACATTTTGAAAAACTTTGGTGAAGCCTATCTTTTGATAGCTATCACCATTGAATGAGATGATACAAAGAGGGCTCCTTATTGAAGCTTTTCTTAAATTTTGGACTTTGTATCAATCTCCTAATTTAATGGGTAAAATAATTTTCCAATAATTTTCACCCATAGTGTTTATGATAAGTAATATACATACCAAATTTTAAGATTTTTAAACTTATGTATATTTACTTATGGATTGAATCGATTATCGGTCATAAATGGATGAATGATCGATTGATGGGGTGGCAATGATCGATTTCGATTTCATTGCCCAAGCTGATTTCGAGTAAATCTTGTTGGTTAGTCCCATGTTCAGCTAGGTTAAGGTCCCCTAACCACTCCTAACCCTAGGATATGCTTGGGAGAGCATTAGAGAGGGTGAAAATCCATTGGATATGGATTAGGAGTTGGGTTGAGGGTGAGTATCAATTTTAAGGTGGATGAGAGTTCATTGTTGAACTTTGCCTTAATTTTGTTTGGTTTAATGATCCTATTGGCTTAGGGACTCTACAAGGACATTGTTGGTGCAATGGTCAAGGGGGAGCAAGCCTCTAGGGGGAGGTATCCATCATGGGAAGATGGATGTGTCTTTCCTCATGGGAGGAAAATTGGGTTGCCTCTCTTTAAGTGATATGGGATCACTAGAAAGATTGTAGACATGTGTTCCTCCAAGGGAGAGATTGTAAGATCTCATTGGGATATGAGACATTCATACCCTTGGGGAGGAGCTTTTTGATGTAGTGTCAAAAAGGGGGAGAAGTTACCAAGTTACCAATTAGGGTTCGTTGGAATTCTCATTGGGATATGAGAATTGTTAATATGGGAGAATTGGTAGACTTGAGATGGTAGTTTTGTCAATCATCAAAAAGGGGGAGATTGTTGGTGCAATCGGCCCAGTAGTACCTTGATGGTATTTTGATGATAGACAAAACTCATGACATGGGATTGTCATAGGAAAGTCCAACATGGTGTTGGCATGGAAAATCCAAGCATGGAGCTTGGTGTGGGAAAGTCCAACATGGGGTTGGCATGGAAAATCCAAAGCATTGCGAAGCCGTGCGCTTGGTGCTTGGTGAGAAATGCATTGTGAAGCCGTGCGCTTGGTGCATATGGGAAGTCTTGAGAACTTGGCAAGTTCACTAGGCTCGGGTCCTTGAGTCGGTGAAGGATGACATTGCGAAGTCGTGCGCTTGGTGCATCCGAGGGACCGCCGGACGGGGAGAGAATGGAGTGAGCCCAAAGGAAAGTATACTTCTAGGGTATGAGACGCGAAGGATGGCGTTGCGAAGCCGTGCGCTTGGCGCATCCAAGGGACGTAGGCCGAGGGAAGAGAGCTTCGGTGGGGAACTCCATGAGGTATAAGGTGGACTTGGCCAAGTGGCTAAGACTAAGTGTCAGAGGGTCAAACTTGATGTTTGAGGGTTTACCCGATGGTCGGATGCTCAAACAACTTGGTGTTTGAGGTTTTGCCCGACATCAGTCGACTGGCATAGGTGTCGGTTCGACTGATCCAAGTCGACTAGGGTTCGACTGGTGTAAGGCTAGGGTTTTGGGCTTGGCGATCGCCATGTACCTTGTGATCGATGTTGATGTTAGCCGATGATCCCGAGGGATGGATCGACTAATGGGAATGTCGATAGCAGCGCTCGTAGTCGAGGCGATCGACTACTAGGTCACCTGATCGTGATGGGCATCATCCGATCGGTAGGTGATCCGTTGGAACTTGTCTGACGTGGATCTGGCCGTTGTGAGACAACGACTACAGGGGCAGTCGATTGGGGCCTTTTGGCAGTCGACTGCTAGGCGCGAATACAACTCGATGCAGGTTATAAAAGGAGCTCGAGATGGAGGTTTTTGCCATGGTTTTTGTGGAGCTATTGGAGGGGAATTGCTGCTGCATTCCAATCCTTCAAGAGCCAATCAAAGCAAGCAACAAGCAAAGCGATCAAAGCAATCGGTGAAAGTTTTCTTGTGTATTGTATCTGTGTATTTGCTTGTATTTCTATATTACATTGTAATTGCTTGTGAGAGGTTTCTCCACCTCCGACGTGTTGTCAAGAAGGAGTGTTATAGTTAGTGTCGTGCGCATAACTAGAGCTCGGTGAGCTCGCCCGTGGAGTAGGAACCATTCGGTTCCGAACCACGTATATCTTGTGTTGTGTGATTGTGTATTCTTAGTTTCATTATTATTGTTATTCCGCTGCGCTAAAAACAATCGTAGACAAGCAACGCAACGAGAACGAGCGAATTCCGACTTCCAACGATCGAGGGCTATTCACCCCCTCTAGCCGGCCGTCCCGATCACCAACATCCTTGACCATGCACGGAGGGCAAATCACTAACAAACTCTCCCTCGTTGGAGGTAGAAGTTAATCAAATACACAAAAAACCAAATCTTGAGATAGAGGGACACTCCCCCTCTCTTCGTTGCAATAAAAGCTCGTAGAATAGAAAGTAAATACAAGAGTTAATGGACGACTTAAAAGACTTTTACCGACGACCAGATGGATGAAGGCTTGAGCTTGTGTCGTTGGCGTTTTTATAGCACTTCGTCGTCGTGGAGTCTTTGGAGTGTCATCACGTTAAGGAGGCTTTAGGGCACTTTTGAGTTGATGAAAAACCTTTAGAGAAGCCCTCCTTTTATATTTTTGAGCCCTTCATCGAGTGAATCTTCAGCCAATCAAAACTAGACACAAAGCCCCTTGGAATGAGGTGATAAAGCTTGACTTCTCGAAGCTGATCCTTGACCATCAGTCGACTGATGGTAGCGTCAGTCGAGTCGCAACCCTCAACAGTCGACTTATGAAGGCAGTCGAGTGGCTCTTGTGTGCAGTCGACTGATGCTTGCTGAAATCACAAGTTATCTTAATAAAAATATAATTTCGATGGCTTCCGACTGTCAGATCTCGACCTAGACCATCCATAGGATGTCTTTGGTCCGATCTACGCTTAAGACCATCCCTGTAAGGAGGATACGACCTCACTTACGCTCACATACACGAGCTTACCTCGATACTTACTTTGTAGATCTCGCTTCCGGCCTTCCACTTCATTCCTTTGGCTCCCTCTGAAGTCACTCGAGTGTCGCCCGACCACCGCGGCTTCCTCCGGGTGTCGCTAGCCTTCAGCTCTAGCTTTAGCACTTTTCTACACACTCGATTCATCTCGTGAGATAATGATATGAGCTTAACTTTATATCGTTTGCTATAATCAAAACTCATGTTCAACATAGGTGCCCACTGCAACAACAAAAACACATTATATGATTTTTGTTATTAATACATGTATTTGAGTTACCTAAGTCGGTAAGAGAATTTTGGTCTTGCTCTTCTTCTCTCCCGAAGATTCTTGCTCTTCCTCCAACACGGAAGGTCTCTCCTCCCCCTCAATCCTAGAGGTGGAGACTTCCACAATTTCCTCTTCCTCGGATGTTGACGACCTTTCAACCTCTGATTCCTCAAGCTCTTGGGATGATGTGCTTTCTTCTTGAGCTTGAGAGGATGAGTAACCCTCTTCCTCCTTTGATTTATCCTTGTCATCTTGGACCGGTGAGGGTTCTTAATGGAGCTTAGCTAGCTTACTCCATAGTTCCTTAGCATCCTTAAACTCACCTAACTTGGCCAAAATATCATTAGGTAACACATTAACCAATTTACTCGTTACCTTATTGTTTAGGTCGAAATATCGGATTTGCTCCTTACTCCACTTCTGCTTCTTGAGTATTCTCTCCTTTTCATCCTTTGGAGCATCAAATTCTACTATGACACTAATCCAATTATCATAATCATACATAAGAAAATATATTATTCTATCTTTCCATTGATTGAAATTTTTGATTCCATAGTCTTCATAGGATGGTGGTGTGTTGATGTCCTGCCCCAATTTAAGACTTGGTTCCATCTTGCCTCTAGCGTGCTCTCTTGATTGTTAAGCCTTGAAGAGTATCCTCGCTTTGATACCACTTATTGGAGATCAGTTGATGTCGCTAGAGGGGTTGAATAGCGATTTCTCATCTTTTGATGGATTCGATCGCGTTCGTATTGTGCTTGTCTATAAAAGAGTTATACACAATGGAATATACAATTCAAAATACAAATAGAAATACACAAGCACAATAAGGCAATATAACGTGGTTCGGAACCTAGGATTCCTACTCTACTGGTCGAGCTCAAGTGATCTCTAGTGATGCACACCACCACTAATAAATCTCTCATTCCCGGAAAATACTCTAGAGGTGAAGAAAACCTCTTACAATAACTCTTACAACAATAAGAATAAGATACAAGCAATTACACTAAGTAAATGAATACAAGTAAAGAAAACAATTTACAAATGTGAGCTTTTGAATGCTTGATCTTTGGTTGCTTTGGAATGCCCTTGAAGGTATGGAATGCAATAACAATTCCCTTTCAAATCGCTCTAAGAACCATTGCAAAAATTCTTCTTCTCGAGCTCTTTATAAAGTTGCAACTTGGGATGATTTTCTCCTTCCAGTCGACTGCTATTACCTAGCAATCGACTGATCTTCATGCCATCATCTCACAATGTCTCTATCCACATTGGAAAAACTCCAATGGATATCTCATAAGTCGGATGCTTTTACCAACAATCAATTGGCTAGTCGACTACCAAATCTTTTGTGCTCATGTCCACTTAAATTAGTCGACTACCCAAGGCCAGTGGACTGCCAAAGTTGGTAGTCGACTGCCAAAGCTTCATTCGAGCAGTTTGAAGCTCAGTCAACTACTTCACCAGGCGACTGGTCAAAATCCCAATGGACTGATGCAAGTTGACTAGGATGCCAAGTGTCAAACACTTGGCTAGTTGATGTTGGAATGTATACTGAAAGCCTAGTTCTTTTTGTATGAACATTTTATTTTGAAAAAGAATCACATGATCATTGTTTGCACTTTATATATTTATTATATGTTTGCATATTGTCTAATATTTTACATTGTAGATAACATGGTGCTTGGTGTGGCACAGAAGATCATGTTATCAGTACCTTGTAAAATATAAGTAGAGGCTCACAACCAAGATGGTTTTGGACAAACCATTGGCATGGTTGTAGTGTAGCTTGGTATTGTTTTGTCTTGAACATAGAGTTACACTAGTACACTTAGGTGTATTGAGCAGGATCGACATAGAGGTGATTCAATTTATTGCTGACTACATAATTGAATCGGACCTCGGATATTATGTTGTACATGCTCTTAATCCCGATATAATAACGGGCACATGTACTTAGTATTTATTTCTTTGATTTACCAGAGGGTGAGATTTAGATGGATTAAATCAATATGTCCGGTAAGTTGGGAAATAATATTATTTACATGGTGTGCCGTTGATTATAGGAGGAAACCATGTCCTATATATTAGGTTGATGATGTCCCCTTGAGGAGCTCATAAAGTTCATCATGTAAACCCAGCTGGTTGACTTAGTCAACGTGATGATAAGGTTGAGTGGTACTACTCGAGGAATTAGATGTTAATTAATTGATAGTCAGTAAATCAATTAATTGACGGACATTCGATATCTTAAACACGGGGAGATTAATGTACGAATAATATATGGAGCCCATATTAATTTATGGGGGTTGGTGAGGTAGTTCAATGATGATCCTCTAGTGGAATGGAACATCATTGATGGATCAAGTTAGTGTGGTTCCGATCCATCGGGTGGCCAAGACCCAACTCCTCCTTATGGTCCCTATCGTAGCCTAATATAATCCTTGTGAAGTCTAGATCCAAGAATGTAAAACAAAACCTAGAACCAACGGTTGGGATCAAATCCCTAGATCCGATGGTTAGGATGAAACACTAGAACCAACGGTTGGGATTAAATCCCTAGATCCGATGGTTAGGATGAAACCCTAGAATCGACGGTTGAGATTAAATCCCTAGATCCGATGGTTGGGATAAAACCCTAGATCTGACGGTTGGGATGAAATCCTAGATCCGACGGTTGGGATGAAATCCTAGATCCGACGGTTGAGATGAAACCCTAGATCCGACGGTTGGGATAAAACCCTAGATCCGACGGTGAAGGTTAAATCCCTAGATCCGACGGTGGAGATTAAAGGAGTCCTAAGCCTAACTCTATAAAAGGAAAGCTTAGGGTTGGGCAGCAATGATCTAATTGATTGAGGAATTAGGGTTTTGGCTCATCCAAAAGTGGGCGGCTAGGGTTTTTGGGTGGCTAGGGTTTTGGAGCAAAACAAGTGGGCGGCAACTCTTCCTTCTAGTTGATTGTCGGCGCCCATCCTCCTCCATCAACACTTGGCCGATGCCCATCGTAGAGGCCTCTCCCTTCTTCCTTGGCCGGCGGTTCTCCTTCCATAGGTGGTCGGCATTCATCTTCCTCCCTTCATCCTAGAGTGGCCGGTGGCAACACTTCTTGAAGTTGGCCGGTGCATCATCCAATTGTTCCTTGGCCGGCGGTTGCACCAAATTCCCTAATTTGGTGGCCGGTTCTAGATAGGAAGGTATTTGTTGTTTCTTCTCTTTGTTCGCAGCGGACAAGGTGGAGAAGAAAGCGATCTAGAAGGCTTCTACTCGTGGAGGATCTTCGTCCACACGTCGTCCACGAGAAGGATAGGACATACGGTAGAAGATCGTGAGGTATAAAGTTATTTTAACTTTATTTACAAATATGAGCTTGTTCTTTTATGTTTTGATTATGCATGTGTAAATTAGTAAATATATTGTATAATCATGGACCCCGAAGACAAACACAAAAACCGGCAATCTGTTTGTCATCTCTTCCGCGACTAACCAACTAGAAGAGTTGTGTTGCTTGAACAACTAGTTTGTTCAAGCGACCACTCAAGTTGTTAGCATGACGACGAAATAGTTGTGCTAAGGAAGCTCATCCCATCTGGATTAATTCTTTCATTAGTGAAAATTTTAATACGGGGACATGGGAGCCAATGAGCCTCCGAAGCAACTCCCAACAAGTGGTATCAGAGCCACGGTTTCCTATTTTGTGTGTTTAGGATTCGGATAATTTTTTATGCATTTTTCATATATTATATGTGCCAGATAATAGTAGGATATGCGTAGTTTAACTCTTTAGTTGCACGCATAAGATCCGACTATTATGGCCATGTGTGTGTGTGTGAATGGATGTGTGTAAAATTTATTATTTGAATCCTCGGGGTTGACGAGGCTAGATTAGTATTTAATTTTTGTAATTAAATACGGCATTGTTTAGCCGCTCATTTTAGTTTACTTTCGATCTAGATTATTTGTACACTCCTTCATGGAGTATAGGATCGATGGATGTAAATTAAAATGTTTTATCTCGGCTCGAAACTCTTTGGTGACTTGCGCACGGGAAAAGATGGAGTGGACGAGGTGGCGACACGACGGGATGCATATTGGAGGACAATGCCATAATAGTTGGAAAAATTCTGTTTTTTCCATATTTATTGCTTATTTGTTTTATATGCATGTTGTGTATGTTTTAAAATTCCTCAATTTTAATTTACTAAGTGGGAGAGGGACATTTTAATTAATTCCCGCGGCCTCCATTACAATTTGACGTGTGATGCAACAAACTTGCGCGTTGGCTCTGAGTGCCTTCCTCTCCATCGGATGGGTTTGTTTGCGGATCACTAGGTCAAATAATGGTTATAGGAAATTATTAAGGAGCGTGTGTACTTCCCCATCGGTAAGGCACATAATCCGAAATAATTCCCTTAGTATCGTGTAATGGTGCACACTTAGATGCAAATTAAAAGTATCCTCCCCATCGGAGTCACTGCTTTTATTTGTAGGGCCAAAGAGGAACCAACTATTAATTTTATTTGTCAAAAATTAAGGTTGATAAGATAATAAAATTAATGGGTAAAACCTCCTCTTACAAATGCAGAATTTGTATACGTCCACACTATCGTGGCATGCGATATTCTCGGTGTTTTGAGGTGTTGGTTGATTTCGGAATTTTATTGTTTTTGAGGAATCAATAATATTTGAAATCTAATATTTTGATCATTGTGATTTTTAGGATTTTCAAATGGCTTTCAACCCACTTGCTGTGATTTTAAAATAAAATAAGCTTACTGGACCAAACTACATTGATTGGAAAAGAAACTTGGATATTGTCTTAACTGCGGAGGAGTACAAATTTGTACTCTTTGAGGTATGTCCTCCTAAGCCCTTCGATGACTCTGATGAAAAGGAGAAAGAACGTTATAAGAAATGGGTTAAGGCAGATGAGATGGCGCGGTGTTACATTTTGGCATCTATGTCAAATGTGTCGAACATCAAGATCGTGCCATAGCCATAAATTTATGACATGATGTTCAATCTCAAGGAACTTTTTGACATCGAGTACGGCTAGGCAGAGGAGGCGATGAGAAACTTGATGACGACCACCATGATCGAGGAACACCGCTAGGATCATGTTCTCAAGATGATGGCTCATCTTAATGAGATGGAAGTCCCTGAGCCGAGATCGATGGGGAAACCCAGTTGATATCATTCTCCGCCGCTTAGGAGTTTTGAGCAGCTCACCAACTACAACATGAACAAGAGGTTGTATTCGCATGGAGCTTCCGATGTAACTCCAGCGGCAGAGGGCTTTTTCATCAAAGTGCTCAAGCCATGGTCGCTGTAAGGTTTCTTCCTCTAAACCAAAGGTAAGAAGAAGAAGAAGCAAGGTGGAGCGAAGAAAGTGGCAGGGGGACCTCAGGCAGGAGTGAAGAAGCCGAAAGGCAAGTGCTTCACTTGCAAGCAGACTGGACATTGGAAGGCGGACTATCCTCGCCGAAAGAACAAAGGTATATCTTCTTGTTTAGTTGTTGAAACATGTTTAGCGGTGTTATCTACCAGTGTCTGGTGTGTAGATACAGAGCCACGATCATGTCCGCAATACTTTGTGGGTTCCAGGAAACCCGACGACTAGCCGAGGGAGAGATTATCGCTCTTCATGGGCAATGCTTCAAAGGTGGCTATCAGTGGGAGACGTTTATTTATCTTTTGATAGGAATAAAGTTTTGGTTTTAAGAAATTGTCTTTATGTACCTACTTTTAGAAAGAATTTAATTTCAGTTTCTAAATTGTTTATGGATGGATATTCTATTTATTTTAATGACAAAGTGGTTATAAAAAGGAATAGGGAGATTATCTGTTCTGGTACATTGGTTGGCAATTTATATACTCTTGAACCAAAAACTCCCACGATGCATATAGAAATCAATAACTCATCTTCTAAGTCTAATAAGAGAAAAGAACCTTCGCAAATGAACCAAATATATCTTTGGCATCTAAGGCTTGGTCATATTAACCTAAGCAGAATTCAAAGGTTGATAGCTGATGGACCTTTGGGTTCATTAGTGGTGGAGGATCTCCCAACCTGCGAATCTTGCTTGGAAGGTAAAATGACCAAGAGGCCTTTTAAGGCCAAGGGGTATAGAGCCAAAGATATGTTAGAATTGGTTCATTCTGATTTGTGCGGTCCTATGTCTATCCAGGCAAGAGGTGGCTTTGAATACTTCGTCTCTTTTATAGACGATTATTCAAGGTACGGATACATTTACTTGATGTGCCGCAAGTCTGAATGCTTTGACAAGTTCAAAGAATTTAAGGCTGATGTGGAGAACCGTCAAGGTAAAAGTATCAAGACAATACGATCTGATCGTGGTGGCGAGTACCTCTTGGGAGAGTTTAGGAATTACTTATCAGAAACTGGGATTCAATCCCAATTGTCTGCACCTGGCACACCCCAACAGAATGGTGTAGCGGAGCAAAGGAATAGGACTCTTTTGGAGATGGTCAGATCGATGATGAGTTATTCTGAGTTACCTGATTCGCCTGGGTTTGCTGAAACAAAGAAGACACATTCTCAACTTGGTTCCATCTAAGCCGCACTCTACCCACAGAGTTGTGGATGGGCGAAAGCCTAGTCTAAGACATATTCGGATTTGGGGTAGTCCAAAGACATGTGCCAAGGGAGATCTGTAAGTTAGAATCTCGCATGTATACGCTTGTTTGTTGGCTACCCTAAGGGAACGAAGGGTGGTTTATTCTATGGTCCTAGAGATCAGAAGGTGATCGTGAGTACGAATGCCAGATTTCTAGAGGAGGACTATGTGATGAACCACAAGCCCACGAGTAGGATTGTTCTTGAGGAGTTGACAGGGGAAGTCCCGACTTCAGTACCACCGGTACAAGAGGAGACACCACAAGTCACTGCACCGCGTGTCACAGAGCATACATAGGAGGCACCTCGTCGTAGTGGGAGGGTAGTTAGACAACCCGACAGATTCATGTTTTTGGGAGAGTCTTCGGACTTAGTCCCTGGTGAACATGAAATTGATCCCAGGACATATGACGAGGCACTCCAAGATAGAGATGCGGTATCTTGGCAAAGTGCGATGAATTCAGAGATAGAATCTATGGATTCTAATCAGGTCTGGGAGCTAGTAGAACCACCCGATGGTGTAAAAGCCATTGTATGCAAGTGGATCTACAAGAGAAAGAGAGTAGACGGGAAGGTTGAGACCTTCAAAGCTAGGCTTATTGAAAGGGTATACTCGTAAAGAGGGTATCGATTATGAGGAGACCTTTTCACGCAGAGTAGCTATGCTTAAGTCTATCCGATTCTCTTATCTATAGCTACTCATATGGATTATGAGATTTGGCGATGGATGTCAAGACACCTTTCCTTAATGGAAGTCTTGAGGAGAACATCTATATGCGCAACAGAGGGATTCATTGCTAAAGGCAAAGAGCATCTTGTATGTAAGCTTAATCGGTCCATTTATGGATCAAGCAAGCTTAGATCTTGGAACATCCGCTTGATGAGGTAATCCAATCATATGGATTTATTCAAAGTCCGGATGAGCCTTGTGTATACAAGAGATGAGATCTTAAACGTAGTGGTGTTTCTTGTACTATACGAGATGACATTTTGTTAGTTGGCAACAATATCAAAGTGTTATCGACGTAAGGGTATGGTTGTCCAAGCTTTGATATGAAGGACTTGGGAGAAGTGGGACACATCCTTGGGATCAAAGTTATAAGGGATCGCAAGAAAAGGATGTTGTGCTTATCTCAAGCTTCATACATTGACACTATCCTTGCTCGTTTTAGCATGTAGAACTCCAAGAAAGGTTTTCTACCTTTTAGGCATGGAGTTCCTTTATCTAAAGAGATGTGTCCCAAAACATCAAAGGAGATAGAGGACATGAAGGCGGTTCTTATGCTTCTAAAGAGGGAAGCCTTATGTATGCTATGCTATGTATAGACCGATATCCGCTGCCGTGGGCATGGTTAGCGAGATATCGAGTAATCCCGACAGGACATTGGACTGCGGTAAAGCATATATTGAAGTACCTGAGAAGGACTAGGGATTATATGCTGGTTTACCGGGCAGATCAATTAGTCCCTGTGGGTTACACGGATTCTGATTTCCAATCAAATAGGGATAATAGTAAGTCTACCTCGGGTTTGTGTTTACTTTGGAGGTGGAGCCATAGTATGGAGGAGGTCAAGAAGAAATGTGGGCGGACTCTACCATGGAAGTCGAGTATGTGGCACCTCCGAGGCGCAAGGAAGTGTATGGCTCAGAACTTCTTGATGGACTTGGATGTGATTCCCGGTTTGCCCGTAACTATCACAATTTATTGTGATAACAGTGGTGCAGTTGCAAACACGAAGGAACCACGAGCCCATAAGGCAAGTAAACACATAGAGCGCAAGTACCACCTCATACTAGAGATCGTAAAGCGAGGAGAAGTTGCTGTCGCCAAGATTGCATCAGAGGATAACCTGGCGGATCCATTCAATAAGGCCCTTCCAGCGAAAGCATTTGATAGGCATGTGGAGGACATGGGGATCAGATGTATGGCAGAGTGATGATGGCATAGTCTTTTAGTATAAGTGGGAGATTGTTGGAATGTATACTGAAAGCCTAGTTCTTTTTGTATGAACATTTTATTTTGAAATAAGAATCACATGATCATTGTTTGCACTTTATATATTTATTATATGTGTGCATATTGTCTAATATTTTACATTGTAGATAACATGGTGCTTGGTGTGGCACAGAAGATCATGTTATCAGTACCTTGTAAAATATAAGTAGAGGCTCACTACCAAGATGGTTTTGGACAAACCATTGGCATGGTTGTAGTGTAGCTTGGTATTATTTTGTCTTGAACATAGAGTTACACTAGTACACTTAGGTGTATTGAGCAGGATCGACATAGAGGTGATTTAATTTATTGCTGACTACATAATTGAATCGGACCTCGGATATTATGTTGTACATGCTCTTAATCCCGATATAATAACAGGCACATGTACTTAGTATTTATTTCTTTGATTTACCAGAGGGTGAGATTTAGATGGATTAAATCAATATGCCCGGTAAGTTGGGAAATAATATTATTTACATGGTGTGCCTTTGATTATAGGAGGAAACCGTGTCCTATATATTAGGTTGATGATGTCCCCTTGAGGAGCTCATAAAGTTCATCATGTAAACCCAGCTGGTTGACTTAGTCAACGTGATGATAAGGTTGAGTGGTACTACTCGAGGAATTAGATGTTAATTAATTGATGGTCAGTAAATCAATTAATTGAGGACATTCGATATCTTAAACACGGGGAGATTAATGTACGAATAATATATGGAGCCCATATTAATTTATGGGGGTTGGTGAGGTAGTTCAATGATGATCCTCTAGTGGAATGAAACATCATTGATGGATCAAGTAAGTGTGGTTCCGATCCATCGGGTGGCCAAGACCCAACTCCTCCTTATGGTCCCTATCGTAGCCTAATATAATCCTTGTGAAGTCTAGATCCAAGAATGTAAAACAAAACCAAGAACCAACGGTTGGGATTAAATCCCTAGATCCGATGTTAGGATGAAACACTAGAACCAACAGTTGGGATTAAATCCCTAGATCCGATGGTTAGGATGAAACCCTAGAATCAACGGTTGAGATTAAATCCCTAGATCCGAAGGTTGGGATAAAACCCTAGATCCGACGATTGGGATGAAATCCTAGATCCGACGGTTGAGATGAAATCCTAGATCCGACGGTTGAGATGAAACCCTAGATCCGACGGTTGGGATAAAACCCTAGATCCGACGGTGGAGGTTAAATCCCTAGATCCGACGGTGGAGATTAAAGGAGTCCTAAGCCTAACTCTATAAAAGGAAAGCTTAGGGTTGGGCGGTAATGATCTAATTGATTGAGGAATTAGGGTTTTGGCTCATCCAAAAGTGGGCGGCTAGGGTTTTTGGGTGGCTAGGGTTTTGGAGCAAAACAAGTGGGCGACAACTCTTCCTTCTAGTTGATTGCCGGTGCCCATCCTCCTCCATCAACACTTGGTCGGCGCCCATCCTAGAGGCCTCTCCCTTCTTCCTTGGCTTGCGGTTCTCCTTCCATAGGTGGTCGCCATTCATCTTCCATCCTTCATCCTAGAGTGGCCGGCGGCAACACTTCTTGAAGTTGGCCGGCGCATCATCCAATTGTTCCTTGGCCGGCGGTTGCACCAAATTTCCTAATTTGGTGGCCGGTTCTTGATAGGAAGGTATTTGTTGTTTCTTCTCTTTGTTCGTAGCGGACAAGGTGGAGAAGAAAGCGATCAAGAAGGCTTCTACTCGTGGAGGATCTTCGTCCACACGTCGTCCACGAGAAGGATAGGACATACGGTAGAAGATCGTGAGGTATAAAGTTATTTTAACTTTATTTACATATCTGAGCTTGTTCTTTTATGTTTTGATTATGCATGTGTAAATTAGTAAATATATTGTATAATCATGGACCCCGAAGACAAACACAAAAACCGGCGATCCGTTTGTCGTCTCTTCCGCGGCTAACCAACTAGAAGAGTTGTGTTGCTTGAACAACTAGTTTGTTCAAGCGACCACTCAAGTTGTTAGCACGACAACGAAATGGTTGTGCTAAGGAAGCTCATCCCATCCGGATTAATTCTTTCATTAGTGAAAATTTTAATACGGGGACATGGGAGCCAATGAGCCTCCGAAGCAACTCCCAACAGTTGACTGGTCCATAACCTCGGTTGACTGATAAACCTTAAACATGAGATTTAACCTAAGTATGATCCCCTCATTCTTGATAGACCACCCTTAGCCTATACCTAAGCCTTCTAGGCACCTCCATCAACCTCAAGCCTATCAGATCCTTCCAAGTTATCCATGACTTGTTCATCCATATGCTAGCCTTCAGGTGCTTCCATCGGCTATTGTCATGCTAATTGGGTCTACATTGCCAAGGTACATTTGGACTTACGTCGCCAAGATAAACGCTTGGCCTTTACACTGCCAAACATCAGACTTATGCTACCAAGACTATAGCTTGGACTTTACGCCATCAATATCACACCCTTGGACTTCCCAAATGCCAAGTATCAAAACTTGGACTTTCACCGGCAAAGTTTACTTGGACTTTATACCGTCAAGACTACAACTATTAGTGCAATCGTCCTAGGTCACGATTGACCGGACTTGAGTTTGACTCGAGTAGTATTCTGATATTTGATAATGGGTTGACTATATGGTTGACATGGGGTTGACCATATGATGGAAAAGTCTAAGTGGGACACTTGTCATGGAATGTCCAAGTCTTATGTACTTGGCATGGAAAGTCCAAGCATGGGTCTTGGCAATGGTAAAGTCCAAGTCATGGGTACTTGGCAATTGGAAAGTCCAAACATGGGTATTGGCAATTGGAAAGTCCAAGCATGGGTCTTGGCAATTGAAAAGTCCAACATGGAGTTGGCAAGCGAAGTCCAAGGGTGTGATATTGGTGGCGTAAAGTCTAAGTTGTAGTCTTAGTGGCATACGTCCAATGGTTGGCGGCGTAAAGTCCAAGCGTGTGTCTTGGCAGCATAAGTCCAAATGTACCTGGGCAAAGTAGACCCGCTTAGCATGACAATAGCCGATGGAAGCACCTGAAGGCTAGAGTATGGATGAA
Organism: Wurfbainia villosa; assembly: GCA_025175895.1. Classification (NCBI taxonomy): domain Eukaryota; kingdom Viridiplantae; phylum Streptophyta; class Magnoliopsida; order Zingiberales; family Zingiberaceae; genus Wurfbainia; species Wurfbainia villosa. The sequence continues at coordinate 117,984,039 of CM045989.1, read as the reverse complement.
CAAGTCATGGATGACTTAGAGGGATCCGATAGGCATGAGGCTGATGGAGGTGCCAAAAGGCTTAGGTCTAGGCTAATGGTGGTCTATCAAGTATGAAGGGATCATACTTGAGTTAAACCTCATGTTTGAGGTTTATTTTTCGACTGAGGTTATGGATCAATCATCAAGTCGAGTGTTTGACACTTGACAGCCTAGCCAACTTAGATCAGTCGACTGGGGTTACGAGCAGTCGACTGGCAGGAGTCGACTGATGCTTGACTATTATTCTATGGTCCAACAGTCGACTACTAGGTTTTAGCAGTCGACTGGTCATCAGTAGTCGACTGCCATGAAGGGCAGTCGATTGTTCTAAGTGAACATGAGCACAGAAGCTTTGGTAGTCGAGTGATCAATCGATTGTCAAGCTAGCAATCAACTGATGGTAAAGGCAATCGATTGCTAGTGTATCCGTTGGAGTTTTTTCAGCATGGATTGAGCCGTTATGAGACAACGACTACAGGGGTAGTCAACTGGTGCCTTGTGACAGTCGACTGCTAGGCGACAATCAACCTAAGTTATAGCTATATAAGGAGCACGAAGTGGAGGATTTTGGCTAGTGTTTCTTGAGGAATTTGAAGGGGAATTGCTGCTGCATTCCAGACCTTCAAGGCATTCCAAAATCAACCAAAGATCAAGCATTCAAAGCTCACATTTGTAAAGTATTTTTCTTTACTTGTATTCATTTTCTTAGTGTAATTGCTTGTATCTTGTTCTTATTATTATATTACTTTTGTAATCGCTTGTAAGAGGTTTCTCTGCCTCCGAATTGTTCCGAGAAGGAGTGAATTCGTGGTGGTGTGCATCATTAAAGCTCATTTGAGCTCAATCCGTGGAGTATGAATCCTAGGTTCCGAACCACATTACATCTTGTGTTTGTGGGCGTGTTTTGTGTGTTTTTCTTTTGTTTTAGTTTATGTTTTCTATTTGTATTTCCGTTGTGCATACTAATGAATTGTAGAGATGAACACGATCAAATTCCAAGCGTTAAATTGAAACCTCTATTCGCCCCCTCTAGCACATCACTTACGGTCCTACAATTGGTATCATAGCCCGGTAGGCTCTTCATTTGGACTAACCGCCAAGGAGAAAACGCGCTAGAGGAGAAGGAGAAATGGAGCTAAATGAGAGATTGGGCGATGACATAACAAATCCACCCACCTTCGACTGCGAAGATTTCATGTATTGGAAAGGTATGATGGAATATTTCATAATGTCCAATATAGAAAATTGGTTTACTGTGATTATAGGATTCGATGCTCCGAGCGACAAGAAGGGAGAAATCCTCAAGATGAAGAGGTGGACCAAGGAGCAACAGAAAAAATTTGAGACAACTGTTAAAGTAATAAAAATATTAGTAAATTTGATACCTAATGATATTTTGTCTAAATTAAGAGGTTATAGGGATGCTAAGAAGTTATGGAACATGTTGGTCAAGTTCCACGAAAATCCTGAACCGGCACAAGAAATGAAGAGGAGGAAGAAAGCTCATCCTCTCAAGAGAGTGAGGATTCAGAGGTTGAGAAGAAATCAACATCCGAATCGGTAGAAGAAGTGGAAGAATTGGAAGAAGCCTCTACCTCTAGGAATGAGGGGAAGGAGAAACCTTCCATGCCCGAGGAAGAGCAAGAAGAAGCATCAACCTCCAAGAGAAGTGATGAACAAGTTCAAGAGGCTTCCACCACCACTCTAGGTAACTCAAGCATGCAAATTAAAAAGAAAAATCATATTGTATGCTTTGTGTGTAGGGAGCAAGGACACTACAAGAGAAAGTGTCCAAAAAGAGTCAAAAAGACTCAACTAACACTAAAAATTCATGGAAAGCCTAAGGATGTCAGTGCCTCAACATTTAAAAGTAAGGAGCAAATCATTTGCTTCAAATGTCATCAAAAGGGGCACTATAGAAGCCAATGCCCTAAGGGAGGAGATACACATGTAGGGGGAGCTAAGGCAAACCCTAAAGTATATTTTAATAATGTTTTTTCATTTACATAATAATCAAAAGCATGCTAGGAGTAATTTTAATACTCTTGCTATTATTCATAATCATGAAAAGGATGCTAAAAATATGTCTTATTGCTTAGGTGCAAAATCTTGCAATATTAGGGTTAAGGATAAATCTAGAACCAATACTCCTAAAAATTCTACCTAGGGAAACTATTAGGAATGTAGAAGATCATTTAGGCATTAACCCTAAGAAGGGTAGGCATATGCCTAAGAGAAAGAATCCTTCCCAAAGAAAGAATGAAAATTCCAAATTGGGAAAATTAGAGTTAGAGAACCAAGCCTTGAGGTCAAGGTTTGAGAAGTAAGAGAAGACCCTTAAAAATATGACAAATTCAATTAAGGGGTCTAGGAGTCAAAGTTTAGGTGTTAGGAGGCAAGAGATTTCCAAGGATTGAAAAGGTTTGGGTCACAAACCTAAGTCCAAGGAAGTCATGCCAACCTACCACAATGCTCCATTTGACTATGGAACAACTTCTAGGTCTAGGAAAACCAAGGTTACTAGGGAAGTTATCCCTAAAGCTAACCATGGTAGGTGCTTAGTGGCCAAGTTTTCCATGAAACCTAGGAAAGCCACTAATAAGGTCACAAGGGAAGTCATCCCTAAAATTGACCTAGGCAAGACCAAATTGACCAAAGCTTCCAAGCCTAAAAGGGTCATTAGAAAGGTACTAAGGGAGGATATTCCTAGTGAGTACCTAGTAAACCCAAGGAGCTCTAATAGGTATTGGGTTCTTAGGAGCTTGATTCCATCTTACTAAATGGGTTAGGTTGTGTAAACCTTGAATGGATGGGTAGTTAACCTAACCATAGCAAGTTGTCACTTTAGGTCATTTCCAAGGTAATGAGATACTTTGGAAATAAGTTTGGATTTATATCCTAAAAGATTTTAGGATGTGCTAATAGAATTTGAGAAGTATGAAAAATTGATCAAAATTGTCACAATTAGGTTTAGAGGTCATGGTGTGCCATTTTGGGTTTTTGGCACACTTGGGAGATTGATCTATCAAGGCAAAATTATCTTAATTTTTATAAAATGACAATTGGGCCTAACACTTAGGTATTATATACCTTTGTATGTCATACACTTTCCATGCTTCATATGCCTTATCGTATGTCTGCATGAAAGGAGTGTTTATGATGTATTGGATCTCACAAGAATATAGGGTTCACCTTGATTATGTATTTCAAACATCTAGAAAGGGTGAGATGCTAGGAATAAAATCCTTGGATATTAATGCTTGTGAAAATAGAATAAAAATATCAAAACACATTAACAATTGTACAAATACAAGCATAATACTGATATAATCGATACACATACATAAACACACTAAAATGAAAAAAAATTAGATAAACAAATCAAATCCACAAAAATTCTAGCTAAGTAATCAAAGATCAGTCGACTGCTTCAGTTAATCAGTCGATTGAAGTCACCGTAACTCGGCACAGAAAGTTTAGCAGTCGACTATCGAACCCTAGAAGTCGACCACTAGCCTTGTGACCCAGTCTTAGAGCCTCGAGAAGTTGGCTTCTTTGGCCCAGCTGTCGACTGATCACCGTAATTTTATAAGCCCGAACCCTAGCGGTTCAGCTTCTTCATGTGGACTTCCTTCTTTCCGATGCTCTCGACGTTTTCGCCCTTCCTTGTTCAAGTGCTCGCTGGGGATTCCAGCCCTCGGTAAGCCCTAGTTCTTGAAACCTAACCCGTTTTATCGTATTTCTATCTCTCTATCATGCTAATGGAACCCTATCTTCCTCCTATTTTCGTCGATTCCCCCAAGCTAGGCTTCTAGGTGCAAGTGACTATTTCTTGTCATTTTTCTCCGACATTTTCTTGTTTTGGTCGTCTCCTACAGCCTTAAATCCAATGGCGCCTAAGTAAAGCTTCTAACTCTAAACCCTAACTATTTTTCTTATAAATTGCTTTGATCTAACCACATTTTGTGTTCATTCATTGCATCCATTACATTCATGTAGACAAAAACGCAGGGCAGAGCCTGGTGAAGGATCCCAGGCTCCATCCTGAATGTATCAGCCCATGGCTATACATTATTTGGATGAGCCATTTTTTAGGTCCTATTGTGGGGATATCATTCAAATCATAATGCATCACCAATTAGTGGAATTAGTTTTTTGCATGCATCCGATTAATATTGACCTACTCATGGAGTATTACTATAATCTTAAGAAAGTCGGGGATGGTTCGACATATCAGACTTGCGTTGCAAAACACAATCTGGACTTTACTCCAGAGATCCTACAAGAATTTATGGAGTGTTGACCATTAGATGACACTTTTGTGTTTTATCCTACTCTAGATCGGACACCCCTTGCACCATTTGATCTTATTACTCTTGACCATATGCATCGTCATTTCTTTAATCATCCTTGTCATTTAGGTCAAAACCTATTTTCCATCAATGACCTCTTAGCTCCAGATAATGTCCTATATAAGGTCATTGTTGCATGCATCTTACCCATAGTGACTTGGGGTTTAGCCATGGTTTGACCTCCTCATTTATTTTTGATGTATGCAATGCGTCACCTACTAGATATCAATGTGGCGTTAAATATTTTTCATTGCATTGTTCATTTTGTGTCCGCTATCCAAGGGAAGGTCCATATGCCTTTTGGTCATATCATCACTGCATGGTTAGCGTCTAGAGGCAGAAACATCTCCAGGGGGCCTTGAGGCCACTATCGGACTCCTACAACCGCATCACCCTGAGGCACTTCACATTGGTTGGAATGCAAATGGGCTATGGATGGATGGAGTGGTCGGTGGAGCCGATTTAGCCAGTTGGAAAGCATGGAGAGCTAGCTGCAGAGCATAGCGAGGGAGCTACAGAGGAGGATGACCCTATGCTACCAGATGCACCGATTGAGGGTCTCTCGGCTCGCTTTGCACACTTGGAGACCAGATTCGAGAATTTTTATGAGGAGGTCAATACACGGTTGGAGGAGCTCAGCTTAGAGCAGTCCTCCATTGCCTATTAGTTGAGTTGGATGGAGCAGCATCACCTCAAGATGTTCGAGATGATGTAGAGCTGGATGCTGAGTCAGCAACCTCCACCTTCTCCACCACCTCCGGCTGATGATTCTAGTGGATGGTAGTTAGGACCACATTTTTATATTTTCTTTTATTTTCATAGTGAGGATGAGTGACTGTACATCTGTCTTTTGCTTGTCGAAATGACTTTAAGATAAATGAAATATTTTATTTTGCAAAATTGTGTGTCATTTATCTCCTATTGTTTGGTTGTTGTGTACTTATTACATGTGTTGATGTGTATGTTCATGCAATCCCATTATGTCATGTCATGACATCATATTTCATTTAATTATTTTAAATGTCATGATAATGTGTAGGTTTGATTTTAATGTCATGCTTGTATTTAGGTTATATCTTTATGTCATGACATCATGATTATTGACACATGTTTATTTGTGCTATCTTATATGTCATAATCATCTTTCATGCATTTTTGGTTAATCAAATTGATTTAAGACAAATGACATGATTTGAAGTCTCAAGTATAAGGGAATCAAATAGAGTTGCCTAGAACATGCATAAAACCCTAAGAACTAAAACTCACATCTCACATTAAATTGACGTGTGTGTATATTGATACACCCTAGACACATGTGAGATGTTAGAAAATAAGTTTAATTCATGTGCTTATTTAGTACATCATATTGAATTTAGAACTCATTAAATGATAATAATGAAGCATGAGGAAAGCTAATGCACAAGTCATGTACATCTAACCCATAGTTCATGGTTCAAAATAGGTTTTAAAAACATTTTAAAATCATTTTAGAAAACCTTGGTGAAGTCTATCTTTTGATAGGAATCACCATTGAAGAAGTTGATACAAAGTAGGTCAAAAACATTGAAAGTTTCAATAGTTTTGAACTTCGTATCAATCACTCATTTAATGGATATTTTATTTTAAAACTATTTTTCACCCATTGTATTTCATGTAAGTAATATATGTAGGATCAAGTGAACCGAGAGAGGGGGGTGAATCTTGGTATTTAATAATTTTAAACTAATAAACGTACGCAGCGGAATATAAAGACAATTAACAACACAAGAAATTTTACATGGTTCACAACCCGGACTGAGTTGCTACTCCAAGGCCCATATCTCTACCATGAGCTACCTCAATGGGCAATTTACTAAATACCTTCCGACTCGAGTGCTCTCGACTTCGGAGGGTTTCGCTTTTACAAATGATAGAGTTAGGTGACAAACCACCCACTCGGAGAATTAGGTATACAAGTGAAACAATAAAGTAAAAAGATTACAAGACTTTATACCGACACTTAATAATCGTAGAGGTAGTCACAGAGTGTCGGAGGAACATCTTGTCATGGAGTCAAAGTGTAGTGGACGAGCAAGTATTTTGGCATCACTTCGATGTTGATTTAATTTCGATGAATGGATCTGATCGAGCATAACTTTTATAAACTCTTTCCAGTTGACTGGAATGCCTTCTAGTCGACTCACATCAGCCCGTCGATATGGAAGTCGTGGTCTTCCAGTTGACTGAATCCCCTTCAGTCGACTCCACGTCACTCGGCTCCGCATCAGAAAATTCCTCTCATTAGTCGACTTAACATCTTCAGTCGACTCAAGCTCTTTCCATCTGAGTCGCACGATCTTCGATCGATCACAAGCTGATCCTGCCAAATAGGTATCTAGTCGACTGATACATCTTCAGTTGACTTGAATCCATTCAGTCGACTAGTCCCTGCAAAACAGGATTAGCAAAAAATAGATAATGTGAATTATGATAGCAGTAGTAATACTGCTCGAACTCGACTACTAAGTCCCATGTGGACTTTTCGTCAGATCGACGCCTAGCTTTGTCCCCCTACCGAGGACTCAGTCTCACCTCTTCACTTGAGGCTTACCTGCCGACTACCTATCGGACTTACCATTCTTGACATCTGATCTGACCCACCACGGCTTCCACCAGTTGTCCGGTCTGCCTAACCCAGCTGGACTTTTTGCCGATAGTCCGGTCTCCTGACCCAACCGGTCTTCATGCCAAATGTCCAGTCTACGCGACCCATCTGGACTTCATGCCTAGTGTTCGGTCCTCCTGATCTGTCAAGATTCATGCCTAGTATCTTGTCAACTCGACCTACTAGGACTTTCTGTTAAGCCTGCACACTTAACACTTATATTAGACTACAAGTGAATCCTAACTTTTAACTAAGGTTCATACATCAAAACTTTGGAGTGATGCTCACTGCATCAACAATCTCCCCCTTTTTTATGTATGACAACACATCAGTTAAAGTTAGGATAATTAAATACCAATCTCCATATATTGAAATGTATAAGAAATAAACTAACAGTTTTTGTCATGCATAAATTTAACCATGTATGAAATGCATAGGTCCTTATCAAATTTTTGAATCCTCTAAAGTTTATATATCTTTTTAAGTTTATAATTTATATCACTTTTCTCCCCCTTTGGCATACATCCAAATAAGAGTTAATTTAATGATATTGGAGAGTTATTATAATACTTTATCAAGAATCATTCGAAAAAAATAAAAATTTCAAGATTTTCAAAACATTTTCAAAACTCCCCCAGACTAACTCAATATATTCGAGAATATTTAACAATTTGCAAGAATCTTCAGAAACTCCGCTTGAACAATTCAGAAATTTTCAAACAAAAATTTAAAACATTTTCAAAACTCTCCCTGACTAACTCAATATATTCGTGAATATTTAACAATTTACAAGAATCTTCAGAAACTCCCCTTGAACAATTCAGAAATTTTCAAAAAAAGTTTTAAAACATTTTCAAAACTCCCCCCGACTTATTCAAAATTTTTAAAATGTCCAAATTCCAAAAATTTTAAAGACTTTCAAAATTTTCTACCTCTTTAAAGTTTTTCAAAACTCCCCCTTGAATAAAGCTTTATAATATTTAATTATTTTCTTCCCATACATCAAAACCTAACTAGTAATTTTAAAAATCTTTAAGCTTTTTAAGACTTAATCTTTTCAAAGTAAGTTTTTCCCCCCCTTAATTTAAGTTTTAAATTTTCAATACTCCCCCTAGAATTATGTTTTTATTTTAAGGTTTTTTTTTAAAATAAGATATTTGAATGTATCTTAACTCCCCCTTAAAGCTAGAGTGTTTGAAACATATTTAAGACTCCCCCTTAATTGAATCTTTTCAATATTTAATAAACTTGAAACTATTTTCTCCCCTTGACTAACTTTTGAATGGAGCGAATTATCTTGAATTGAATTGGGATTAATTGTGTTAATTGTTTTGATTTTATTTGAGTTGATTAGCTGAGTTGAATCGATTAAGTTCACTAGGTTGTTTAAGTTGAAATAGTTAAGTTGAATTGATCAGATTGTTTAGATTGATAAGATGGTTAATTAAGTTGATTAGAATTGACTTAATTTAATTGATTATGTTTAGTTGTTTAGTTAAGTTTAATTAATTTGTTGTTAACTTTAATTAAGCTGTGATTAAATTTAATTATTGTTAAGTTTAATTAAGTTGTAATTAAGTTTAAGTTATTGTTAAGTTTAATTAAATTGTTATTAAGTTTAAGTTATTGTTAAGTTTAATTAAGTTGTGATTAAGTTTAAGTTATTGTTAAGTTTAATTAAGTTGTGATTAAGTTTAAGTTATTGTTAAGTTTAATTAAGTTGTGATTAAATTTAAGTTATTGTTAAGTTTAATTAAGTTGTAATTAAATTTAAGTTATTGTTAAGTTTAATTAAGTTGTGATTAAGTTTAAGTTTAAGTTTAATTAAGTTGTGATTAAGTTTAAGTTATTGTTAAGTTTAATTAAGTTATGTTAAATTAAACAGAATTAAGTTTTAAATCATCTCACCCAAGCTATGTTTTCAATACACTTATCCTTATGGGTTTTTGTGAGATGAGTATTTCTTTTTATCTTATTTAAATTAAATGAGAAATTTCAAAGTGTTTAAACTTGTGTTAGATTAGGGCTTGGTTTGAGCTAGTCAAGTAAGTTTTTCCAATATTGACTTCCAGGTCGTGGCGAGGCACATGACCTTCTTGATTATCGGAGCAACAACCACTTCCTAGACAAAGTCAATAAAGGAATCAAGTACTTGATTCACTTTAGGTTAAGCCTTGGTCTAACTAGTCAAAGACTTAGTGAGTTAGCTTCGGTCAGTTCCACTCGACTTAGTGCACTAGGTCGTGGCGAGGCACGTGACCTTCTTGATTATCGGAGCAACGACCACTTCCTATACATGCACTTCGAAGAGCTTTCCTAACTTACTATCAGTTCATTTGTCTTAGTACTAGATTGTTCAAGTTTAAACTACTTTGTTTCCTATCTAGTCTGTTCTAAATTAAGCAAATAAAGTAAACTAAAGCATTCAAGTATTTAACTAAACAAGGAAACAAACAAAGTGTTAGCTCCCCTTAAATAGTAGCTAGATTGAGTTTTGTCCACTAAGTGAACTTGACTCTTGGGAACCCTAAATTGGTTCGGTCTAACTTGGTTGACTAAGCTAGTCTTAGGAACCCAAGCTTGGATTGACCCTTAGCATTTCTATTAAACAAGGACATGTATGATCAATTTGTTGTTAGGACCTGTGCGCCCGCTAGAGGGGGGGTGAATAGCGATGTGCTCGTATGTCGGTGGAAATCGTTCGTGTTTGCTTGCTACAATTCTTGTTAGTACACAGCGGAATAAACAATAATAAAAATACAACAAGAACACAAGCACAACATAACTATGTAACGTGGTTCGGAATCGAATGGTTCCTACTCCACGGATCAAGCTCTAAAGAGCTCTAGTGATGCACACGCAACCACTAATCACAAATAACTCCTCGAAACAATCAGGAGGTGGAGAAACCTCGTGCAATGATTACAAAAGTAATACACGAAAATACAAGAAAAATATAAAGAAATTTAAAGAACACTTTACAAAACTAGGGTAGAGCGCTTTGCTTGTTGGTTGCTTGGATGAGGTTGAAGGGACCTGAAATTCACCTGCAATTCGCCTTCAAATCGACCCAAGAAAGCTCCCAAAGAACCAATGTCGAAATCCTCCACGAGCTCCTCTTTTTAACCTGCATCGGGCTGGATTTCTGCCGATCAGTCGACTGCCATAAGTCACCAGTCGACTGATGCCACTGTTGTCGTGAGACAACGGGTCGATCCACGCTGGAAAAACTCCAACAGATCTCTTGGCAGTCGACTGCCAACATTGGCAGTCGATTGCCAGCCGCGTAGTCGACTGCCCAGTCGACTACGGAGCATTCTATGCTCCCGACTAACCTAGCAGTCGACTGCCGTCCCTTGGCAATCGATTGCTGTCGATATTAGTTGACTGATCCAATGACCAGTCGACTGCCAGAGCCATTTTTGCTCTAAACCGGCAGTCAAACTCTAGTCGACTCACGACAGTCGAACCAGCCATAATGCCAGTCGACTACCAACCTCAAACATGAGGTTTTAACCCAAGTATGGTACCCCCATACTTGCTAGACCACCCTTAGCCTAGACCTAAGCCTTCTAGCCACCTCCATCAGCCTCATGCCTCTCGGATCCCTCCAAGTCATCCATGACTTGTTCATCCATCGCGCTAGCCTTTAGGTGCTTCCATCGGCTATGTCATGCTAATGGTGTCTACACCGCCAAGGCATATTGGACTTACACCGCCAAGACTCCGCTTGGACTTTACGCCGCCAACCATTGGACTTATGCTGCCAAGATTCCACCCTTGGACTTTACGCCGCCAATATCAAACCCCTTGGACTTCTCAAATGTCAAGGCTCAAGCTTGGACTTTCCCTTGCCAACCCATGTTGGACTTTCCATGCCAAGACCCATGCTTGGACTTCCCTTGTGCCAAGTACTCAAGACTTGGACTTTCCCAAATGCCAAGTGTCCCGCTTGGACGTTCCATGCCAAGTGCCCATGACTTGGACTTTACCTTGCCAAGACCCATGCTTGGACTTTCCCATAATCACATGGTCAACCCTAGTCAACCATCAAAGTCTCCCTCGAGTCAAACTCGAGTCTGGTCAATTATAACCTGGGTCGATTGTATAAACAATCTCCCCAAAACATTAACCGACATCAATGTCAACTCACTTTGTCAAACCACTTTGTCAAACATCAAAACATCACTCGAATCAAACTCGAGTCTGGTCAATCGTGACCTGGGCCGATTGCACCAACAATCTCCCCCTTTTTGATGTTTGACAAAACAAACCTTGAGTTAGGCCACTAACTCAAATTTCCTTACCAATTATCCCAAATTGGTAATCCCAAACACTCTCCCAATACTTCTCCCCCTTTTTGACTAACATGAAAAAGGTTCCCTCCAAGGAGGTCAATGTCTCATGTCCCAATGAGATCTTATAATCTCCCCCTTAGTCCAAATATACCTAGGATGCCTACCATCTTCCTAGTGATAAGTCCCATATCACTCAAGAGAGGCAATCCTATACACTCTCCCAATTTCCAAATTGGGTCTCTTATAATCCCATCAATTTTTCCAATTGATAACATTCTCCCCTTCAAGAAGAAAAACACATCCATCATCCCATGATGGATAACTCCCCCTAAAGGCTTGCTCCCCCTTGACCATTGCACCGACAATGTCCTTGGGAAGTCCCTAAGCCAATAGGAACTCTAAACCATCAAAATTAAGGTTCAAAGTTCAAACATGAACTCTTCCACCCTTAAATTTGATAGTTTGACCTAACACCTCTCCAAATCTATATCCAATGGATTTTCACCCTTTATAATGCTTCCCAAAACATATCCTAGAGTTAGGAGTAGTTAGGGACCTTTACCATGGCTAAAAAAGGGCTAAACAACCTTGTTTTTCCCAAAATCAGCTTGGCAGTCGACTACTTACAGTAATCAGTTGACTGCCACCCTTATCAGTCAACTACCACTAAGAGCAGCCGATTGATAACTGAAAATCTCGATTTTCAGTTATCAGAAATGAGATTTGAAAAAGAATAAATAATTATACGTAATTCGAAAAATCATGAAATTTGATACGTATAATACCTATGACCAATACAATGGGTGAAAAATGATAGAAAAATATTTTACCCATAAAATATCGAAATTGATACAAAATCCAAAAGTGAATAAAAACATCAAAGTTTTAGCTCACTTTCTATCAATCTCATCAATGGTGATTGCTATCAAAAGATAGGCTTCACCAAGGTTTTCTAAAATGATTTTAAAATGTTTTCAAAATCATATTTTAGATCATATTCCTTGGGCTCTATGTACATGACTTGTACACAAGCTTTCCCAATGATCCACCACTGATTTTAGATGAGTTTTGGTTCAACTAGATGCAAAGACCAGGGCAATGGTGCGATGGTAACTCACGAGGCTCCCCTCTGCGCTTCCAGAGGTCGATTCTGCCTTGGCTGCGTCCGTTGTGCGGGTGGAGGTGCATTATGCCCCCGACCCAGCGTCGTCAGCCCATTTGGTGTAGTATGGGTTCAAACGTGCTCTGCCCATCCGTCACCCTGATTTACCCTCGTTGACCGGTGGGGACTCTAGTTGAAGGTCATGGGGCAGGGTCAGTCATCCATCAGGATTAGTAGGGAAGAGAAATCGTACCTGATACCTGATGTAAATAATAAAATAAAAAAGTTAGCCTGTTCATGCAATTTAATTAATTTGTCCCATAATTTTTTAGCATTTTGAACCGGCCCGACTCGACTTAGCTCATCATTTGTAAGTCCACATTGCAAGGTGTTTAAAGCCTTGTAATCGACTTGAGCTTTTTTCCTAAAGTTTGCGATCAATTTCTCCGGATCTAACAACTCACCCGAATTGTCTACTAGAGCTACAAATCCTTTCCTAATCGAGAACCAAACCTCTAGGTCGGTTTTCAAAAACACTTCATTCGCCTCTTCAAAGAAGGAAAATCCTCTCCGTTAAAGAGAGGAGGGCGAACGATGCTTAGACCGTCCAAATGAGATATTTTTATTTTTCCAAAATATTCCTAGAGTTTTTAAAATTAAATAATTCTAAATGGAAAAATTAATTAAAAATATTCTAAGCGTAGAAAATTAATAAATGCTTTCCTAATATGTAGAAAAAATATTCTAAATTATCTAAATGCTGAAAAACTATTTTACCAATTTTTTAAATGCTTAAAAAATATTCTAAATTATCTAAATGCTGAAAAACTATTTTTATCAATTTAAATATGCAGAAAATATTTTTTTTTACGAATTTAAATATGCAGAAAATATTTTTTTACGAATTTAAATATGCAGAAAATAATTTTTACAAATTTAAATATGAAGAAAATGATTTTTATGAATTTATAAATGCAGAAAATTATTTTAATGTAGAAAACTATTTTGAAATATAGAAAATTATTTTAAAATGTAGAAAATTATTTTAAAGTGCAGATAACTATTTTTAAAATACAGAAAACTATTTTTAAATGCAAAAAAAATTATTTTAATGCAGAAAACTATTTTGAAATGTAGAAAAATAATTTAATGATTTTTTATAAAATACAGAAAACTATTTTAAAATGCAAAAAAAATTATTTTAATGCAAAAAACTATTTTGAAATGTAGAAAATTATTTTAAAATGTAGAAAACTATTTTCAAAATGCAGAAAACTATTTTAAAATACAGAAAACTAATTTAATAAATTTAAATATCTAGAATATTAATTTGAATATGAAAAAAATTATTTTAATGATTTTAAATATGTAGAAAATTAATTTAATAAATTAAATGCAATAAAAATTAGTCTAAAGCAATAAAAATTAATCAAAATTATTCTAAATTAATCTAAAGCTCAACGTTGGTGGTTGCACCAATTCGTAGCGCCCCCGCTCTGATACCAATTGTAGGATCGAGTGAACCAAGAGAGGGGGGGTGAATCTCAATATTTAATAATTTTAAACTAATAAACGAATGCTGCTGAATATAAAGACAATTAACAACACAAGCAATTTTACTTGGTTCACAACCCGGACTGGGTTGCTACTCCAAGGCTCGTAGCTCTACCACGAGCTACCTCGATGAGCAATTCACTAAATACCCTCCGACTCGAGTGCTCTCAACTTCGGAGGGTTTTGCTTTTACAAATGATAGAGTTAGGTGACAAACCACCCACTCGGAGAATTAAGTATACAAGCGAAACAATAAAGTAAAGAGATTACAAGACTTTATACCGACACTTAATAATCATAGAGGTAGTCACAGAGTGTCGGAGGAACGTCTTGTTGTGGAGTCAAAGTGTAGTGGACGAGCAAGTATTTTGGCAGCACTTCGATGTTGATTTAATTTCGATGAATGGATCTGATCGAGAACAACTTTTTTAAACTCTTTCCAGTCGACTGGAATGCCTTCCAGTCGACTCCACATCAACCCGTCAATATGGAAGTCGTGGTCTTCTAGTCGACTGAATCCCCTTCAGTAGACTCCACGTCACTCGGCTCTGCATCGGGAAATTGCTCTCATCAGTCAACTCAACATCTTCAGTCGACTCAAGCCCTTTCCATCTGCGTCGCACGATCTCCGATCGATCACAAGCTGATCCTGCCAAATAGGTATCCAGTCGACTGATACATCTTCAGTCGACTGGACTTCACTCGACTTGAATCCATTTAGTCGACTGGTCCCTGAAAAATAGGATTAGCAAAAAATAGATAATGTGAATTATGATAGCAATAGTAATACTGCTCGAACTTAACTACTAAGTCCCATGCGAACTTTTCATCGGATCGACGCCTAGCTTTGTCCCCCTACCAAGGACTCGGCCTCACCTCTTCACTCGAGGCTTACCTGCTGATTACCTGTCGGACTTACCATTCTTGACATCCGATCTGACCCACCAGGGCTTCCACCAGCTGTCCGATCTACCTGACCCAGTTGGACTTTTTGCCGATTATCTAGTCTCCTGACCCAACCGATCTTCATGCCAAATGTCCGATCCACGCGACTCATCTGGACTTCATGCTTGGTGTTCGGTCCTTCTAATCTGTCAAGATTCATGCCTAGTATCTGGTCAACTCGACCTACTAGGACTTCCTATTATGCCAGCACACTTAACACTTATATTAGACTACAAGTGAATCCTAACTTTTAACTGAGGTTCATACATCAAAACTTTGGAGTGATGCTCACTGCATCAACAATGTACGTATGAATTTTCAAGATTTTTCAAAATACATATTTTTACTTATGTATTTTTAAAATTCATTTCTCAAAAACTGATTTTTGAAAATCAGAGAGCATTCGACTATTGCAATATGGCAGTCGACTGATACTGCTAGCAATCGGCTGCTTGCTGATCAAGTTGATTGCTAAGTTGATTTCGGGTAAACAAAGTTTGTTTAGCCCATTTTCAACTATCCCTATGTACTCTAACTCCTTCTAACCCTAGGATATGCTTTAGAAAGCATTGGAAGAGTGAAAATCCATTGGAAATGGATTAGGAGAGTTGTTTAGGTTGAGAATCAAAATTTAAGGTTTGTGAAAGTTTAAGTTTGAACTTTTGCCCTTAATTTTGTTGGTTTAGTATTCCTTTAGGCTTAAGGACTCTCCAAGGATATTGTTAGTGCAATGGTCAAGGGGGAGCAAGCCTTTAGAGGGAGGTTATCCATCAATGGATGATGGATGAGCCTTTCCTTATAGGGGGAAAGTTGGAAATTTGGAGAAGTAAGGATTGCCTCTCATTTTGTGGTATGAGACTTATCACTAGGAAAAATGAAGGCATCCTAAATGTTTTAGGACAAAGGGGGTGATTGTAAGATCTTATTGGGATATGAGACATTGATACCCTTGGGGAGAGCCTTTTTTGATGTATGTCAAAAAGAGGGAGAATTGATGGCTTGAGTTAGGTGGCCTAATTCAAAGGTTTTGTAACGCCCGTAAAATTTCTAGCAATTTTATGAGAATTTTTGGCTTTACGATAATGGGCTTTATGTGGGCCTTTTCAAAAATAAAAGAAAATAAGCCAAAAAGAGATGCAAGGCCTAGGAATTGAACCCCAAACCTCTAGAGATAGCCAAGCCCTATAGATGCACCCACTAACCAGAAGCCCAATAGGATTATATCATTAGAGGAATAGGGGAAATTATGGTTAAGTGTAAGGGAGATCAAGGGACTCTTCAAATGAATAAATAAGGGGAATGAGGGGGCATGAGTTATCAAAACTTCATTTCTCCACCTCTTCTTCTTCCTCACCGAATTCTAGAGCTCCCACTTCATCCTTTGGCCGAAACCCCATTCAAGCAAGGAGAAGGCTAGGTTTTGTTTCCTTAGGTCATCTTCCCACTCAAAGCAAAGCGAAGGAGGTAAGATTCCCTCACCTGCAGTATATTTGTTCTTGTAGATACATGAAAGAATATGAAGCTTTGAGCCCCTACATGTTTCGGCCAACCAAGGTTTTTGGGGCTAGGGTTGCATGAAAATGATTCTAAGGAAATTTTTATAGGTTGTATGCTTCATATAGGAAGTTTTAGGTGACAAAAACCCAAGCTTTGAGCCCCTACATGTTTCGGCCAACCAAGGTTTTTGGGGCTAGGGTTGCATGAAAATGATTCTAAGGATATTGTTATAGATTGTATGCTTCATGTAGGAATTTTTAGGTGACAAAAATCCAAGCTTATTGCCCCTACATGTTTCGGCCAACATTGGTTTTAGGGCTAGGGTTTCATGAAAACACCCCTTATGAAGTTAGGTTATGTTGTATGCTTCATGTATGAATTTATGCAATAAGAATCAAATTTTGATACCCTCCAAGTTTCGGCCAACATTGGTTTTAGGGCTAGGGTTTCATGAAAACACCCCCTTAAGAAGTTAGGTTATGTTGTATGCTTCATGTATGAATTTATGTAACAAAAATCAAATTTGTGTACCCTACATGTTTTGGCCAACATTGGTTTTAGGGCTAGGGTTTCATGAAAACACCCCTTATGAAGTTAGGTTATGTTGTATGCTTCATGTATGAATTTATGCAACAAGAATCAAATTTTGGTACCCTCCAAGTTTCGGCCAACATTGGTTTTAGGGCTAGGGTTTCATGAAAACACCCCCTTAAGAAGTTAGGTTATGTTGTATGCTTCATGTATGAATTTATGTAACAAGAATCAAATTTTGCTACCCTACATGTTTCGGCCAACATGGGTTTTAGGGCTAGGGTTTCATGAAAACACCCCCTTATGAAGTTAGGTTATGTTGTATGCTTCATGTATGAATTTTATGTAACAAAAAAAATAAAATAAAAGTTTGGTACCCTACAAGTTTCGGACCACAATGGTTTTAGGGCTAGGGTTGCACGAAAACACCCCTTAGGAAATTAGGATATGTTTATGATTTTAATGGGTCATGAAATATGCCTATGTGATGAACATGTTTATGATTTTAGTATGTCATGAAATATGCCTATGTGATGAAGATGTTTATGATTTAATATGCTATGAAATATGCCTATGTGATGAGCATGTTTACCATGAATTATGCCAATGTGATGAACATGTTTATGACTTTAATATGTCATGAAATATGCCTATGTGATGAAGATGTTTATGATTTAATATGCTATGAAATATGCCTATGTGATGAGCATGTTTACCATGAATTATGCCTATGTGATGAACATGTTTATGATTTTAATATGTCATGAAATATGCCTATGTGATGAACAAGTTGATGATTTTAATATGCCATGAAATATGCTTATGTGATGAACATGATTATGCTTTAAGACCCCTTTAGGGTATTCTTAAGTTATGAATGCATATATGCTATGACATGTCTAAAAAGATGCTTACCCTTGTTATGTTGGGATTAAGAGCTCTCCTTATGATAAGATAAGACGGAGATGCTTCCCTTTTCAAGTAGGGATTAAGAGCTCTCCTTATGATAAGATAAGACGGAGATGCTTCCCTTTTTATGTTGGGGATTAAGAGCATTCTTTATGATATGACAAGAAATAAAGGAATTAAGTATTTTACTTTGTAAGAGGTTAAGTACCCGACCCGTCAGGTGGTCGTTAATCAAATCCAAAGGGACATAAGAAGACGTAAGAGGTCTTGCCCTGGTAAGACGTAAGAGGTCTTGCTCTAGTAGGTCTGGTGGCTCGCTACCCCAACCTATTAGGGAACATGCATTATGTGGTACTTAACCTGGGGCCCCCCATGCAAGTTATGATTATGTTGAAGTACCTATATGTATATGTTTTGAAAAGAAAGGACTTGTATGGAATTAAGAATGCTTATGATCAAGTTTAAGAATGCTTATGATTATGTCCTTTATGTATGTTTAGGATTTTATGATATGATGAATGCTTATGATCAAGTTTAAGAATGCTTATGATTATGTCCTTTATGTATGTTTAGGATTTTATGATATGATGTATGCTTATGTTCAAGTTTAAGAATGCTTATGATTATGTCCTTGATGCATGTTTAAGATTTGATGATGTCCTGAATGCTTATGTTTAAATTATGCCCTGCTTAGATTTAATTATGCTTAGCATGCTTATGTAAATTTTATGCCATGCTTATGTTTTATTACGTTAGTATGTTGATGATTAGTGTTGTTATGAAATACTCATGCTATTTATGCTGGTATGCTCATGTTGCTAATTGTTTGATGAAGTTTGTGGCTTTTGTGAGTAGGCAAGAATCTTACTAAGCTATATGCTTATAGTTTATGTTGTCCATATACTGCAGATAAAGGAAACATGAACTAGAGGAAGTAGCAGGAGGGGTCAAGTGTGTGTGATAGTGGCATGGTGGAAAAAGACCCTATTACTATCTGCTCATATTTATATGCTCAATGAACAACTTAAGACATTGCTTCTGCTTATAAGACTTGTGATTTATTAGTACCATGTTGGATGTTGCTTAGTATGTTACTGTCAATTACTTAAGAAAGTTTGATATGTTAGAACCCATGAATGGATCTTAATGTTATGCATGTTATGAAATGAGATAAGATATGTTAACATGCTAATTATGAATATGATATGTGATGCATGTATAAAAGAAGGTTTATGCCATGATAACATGTTTAAGTATGTAGATTGTGAAATGAACCATATAGGTTATGAAAAAAAAAAAGTAGCGCCGCCCTGAGAGAAGATAAGGGCGGGCGTTACAGGTTGGTATCAGAGCGGGTTCACCTTTCCTCTATCACATATCAAGCCTCCATCCTGCTATTTCCAAGTAAGTAACTTTGTGCATACCTAAGTTTCTTTTATAATGAAGAATGTCTTCTATTTAGATAGAAATAATACCTCATCATGTTTTAGTAGAATGGAATCACACTTGTGATCTAGATAGAAATAATACCTCATCATGTTTTAGTAGAATGGAATCACACTTGTGACTTAGATAGTAATGATACCTTACCAAGCTTTATATGATGGAAACATGCTTCTAACCTAGAAATGCAACTAGGAAGGATACCTTACCTTGTTTATGATAAGGAATGTTTAGATGCATGTGTATGAGTAGAAATTATAATAATACCTTAATTATTTATTTATCACTTAGATAACATGAATGGGAGACGTAGTAATAGAGGGAATGAATCGGCACCCCCACCCGATTTGATGCATGTGGTTACCGAGCTACAACGGCAGGTCGCAGAACAACAACTAGTTATCAATGCTCTCATGAATCAACAAGGGAACCCTAGCACCACACCAGAGACGCAGAACGTAACGCCAAACGCGACCACTATGGTGCAAGCACCACTAGTCAATGCTGCCACCGGGATTGGCCCGAGCACGAAAAGATAAAATGTGCCTCCTTCTGTCTTTCCGGAGATGCAAGGATGTGGTGGGAGAGGGTCAAAGCAAAGAGACAAGTAAATCAAATGAGGTGGACAGACTTTGAATCTGAGTTCTCCGAGGAGTTCTTTCAGAGACGGATCACAAATAAGCACTACGATGAGTTCCTCGAGTTCTGACAAGGCGATCTATCAGTCAGTGAAGCTATGAAAAGGTTCAACCGACTGGCACGCCTCTGCCCAGAATTAGTCAGTACAGAAAGGGAGAGGACCAGACTCATGATGAAAATGTTACGATCGGAGATAGCTCTGAATGTGGCCGGCGGAGTCAATCGACCCCAGACCGCCGAAGAGCTATTTAGTAGTGCCCTAATCACCGAGCACTACCTGAACAACATCAGTCAGCATAATAAGGCACGGACCGGAGATCAGAAATCTCAGAATACTAACTGGAAGAGGGACCGCAGTGGCAAGAAGAAACAGTGGAATGACCCAAAAGGGGGCCCAAGAAATAGCCAATGTATCTGGTCATCCTACATGTGGGAAGAAGCATCCGGAATGTCGTCGGCACGAGGAAGTGTTACAAGCAGTGGAGTGGAGGGGCACATAGCACGAATCGTCTCTACCCGAGTTCGAGCACCTCCTCGCAGTATGTCCGATGCAGGAGCTCCTCCAGCTTTACGGATCGAGCTACGATAGAGGGTCCTCAGATAAGCCAAGGGAGACTGGAAGCCCCACCCGTTGGGACAAATGCCAGGGTGTTCTCCCTCACCAGAGAAGACGTAGCGAGTGCCTCGACGGTTGTCACAGGTCAGATATTTATTTTCAGTCAGTATGCTACTGTATTGTTTGACACTGGGGCAACCCACTCATTCATCTCTATGCCTTTCACAAGAAAGATAGATAGGCATCCCCAAGTTTTGGACTATAAATTCTTAACAACGTTACCTTCGGGAGAAGCGATGCCATCCACCCATATTCTGCGCGCCGCACCAATTAGACTCGCAGACAAGGAGCTCTATTGTGACCTGATAGTTCTGGATATGCGGGACTATGATGTTATATTGGGCATGGATTTCCTGCACAAGTACGACGCTTCAATTGAGTGCCGTAAATGGAAGGTGATCTTCCGACCCGAAGCAGAGGTCTCATTTGAGTTTATCAGGGAGCCAAAGAAAGGAACAAGGAAATTCTTATCATCACTGAAAGCCCGAAAAATGTTAGAAAATGGATGCACCGGATTTCTAGCACACGTGGTTGATACTGTATCAGCAAGGAGCCAGAAGCTAGAAGATGTCAGAGTGGTATGCGACCATCTGGAGGTATTCCCTGATGACCTACCTGGATTACCACCTGATAGAGAAATTGAGTTCTGATCGAATTGATTCCCGGAACTAACCTGATCTCCAAGGCACCTTACCGTATGTCGCCGACTGAGTTGAAAGAACTTCAAAAATAGCTACAAGAGTTACTTGACCAGGGATTTATCCGCCCTAGTTACTCACCATGGGGAGCTCCCGTGCTGTTCATAAAGAAAAAGGATGGGTCTATGCGAATGTGTATAGACTACCGGGCACTGAACAACGTGACCATCAAGAATAGGTACTCCCTTCCCAGGATCGACGACCTGTTCGACCAACTGAAGGGAGCTACTGTCTTTTCAAAGATCGATCTCAGGTCTGGCTATCATCAAGTAAAAGTAAAGCCAGGCGATATTCCGAAGACGGCCTTCCGGACAAGATACGGACATTATAAGTTCGTAGTTATGCCCTTCGGAGTAACCAATGCTCCTGCGATGTTCATGGACCTGATGAATCGAGTATTCTCAGCCTTCCTCGACAAATTTGTAATCGTCTTCATCGACGATATTCTTATCTACTCGAGAGACCGAGAAGAGCATGCTGAACATCTGAAGACAGTGCTATAGATTCTGCAGAAAGAGCAACTATATTCGAAGTTCTCCAAATGTGAGTTTTGGCTTGATCAAGTGTCATTCTTGGGTCATGTCATCTCTAAAGAAGGAATCATGGTAGACCCAATAAAGGTTGAAGCTGTGAGGAACTGGAATAGGCCAAGGAATGCGAGTGAAATCAGGAGTTTTCTCGGGCTAGCAGGCTATTACAGAAAGTTTGTAGAGGACTTCTCTAGAATTGCAACCCCTATGACAGCCCTCACCAGAAAGGACAAGCAATACAAATGGACTGAGGACTGTGAGAAGAGTTTTACGAAACTAAAGAGGAGACTGACCAGCGCTCCCATTCTGACTCTCCCTGAAGATAATGAAAGCTTCGATATGTATAGTGGCAGCTTCTGGGCTCGGGGTGTGCTTATGCAAAATGACAAGGTTATCGCTTACGCCTCTAGACAGCTCAAGGAGCACGAAATAAACTATCGTACCCATGACTTAGAATTGGCAGCCATGGTATTCGCTCTGAAAATATGGAGACACTACTTATACGGAGCTCGGTGCAGGATTTATACAGACCACCAGAGTCTGAGATATTTCTTCACTCAGAAAGACCTAAACATGAGACAACGCAGATGGCTCAAGCTAGTCAAAGATTATGATTGTGAGATATTCTATCATCCAGGGAAGGCCAACAAGGTGGCAGATGCACTTAGCAGAAAGTCCTGTGCCGCTTTGATGTCCTTATCGATGCTATCTCAGCCCCTGAAAAGGGAAATAATGAATTACAAAATAGAGATTATTTTTGGACAACTTTCCACCATGACGATAGCGCCGACGCTGTTCGACGATATAATGGGAAAGCAAGATGGTGATTCAGACATCCAGAAGATCAAACAGGAAGTCCTGGAAGGAAGGGATAATGGATTCCGCATTTCCGACAGTAGATTATTATACCTCCGGGATCGACTATGTATTCCGGAAGATCCGGAATTACGGAAGAAGATACTCGAGGAATCCCATGGAACACCTTATACCATGCATCCTGGATCTACAAAAATGTATCAGGACTTAAGAGATAAATTTTGGTGGTCCGACATGAAAAGGGATGTGGCTCAGTACGTCAACACTGCGACTGCCCGGAGGGTTAAGGCGAACACGAGAAACACGGAGGTTCTTTGCGGTCGTCTGATTCCAGAATGGAAATGGGAAGAAATTTCTATGGATTTCATCTCAGGATTACCCAGAACAACAAATGGTTATGATGCTATATGGGTAATCATAGACCGGTTGACAAAGTCTGCCCATTTCCTAGCAATTAAGATGACCTATCCGGTTGAGCAGCTAGCTTAATTATATGTTAAGGAAATTATCAGATTACATGGAGTGTCTAAGGCTATTATTTCTGATCGTGATGGTTGTTTTACCTCCCATTTTTGGGAATGTGTTCAGAAGGCTCTTGGCACTAAGTTGAGATTCAGCACTGCGTTTCATCCTCGGGCCACGGTCGACGGAAAGAGTGAACCAGTCTTTGGAAGATATGTTATGGATTGTGCTCTAGACTTTAAGGGAGTTGGTGTCGATATTTGTGCTTGGCGAATTTGCTTACAACATGCAGTTACGGAATGACACCATATGAAGCTCTATACGGGGAAGATCACGAGTCTCTATCTGTTGATACGAGGGTGGTGAAAGGAGGGAAATGGGTCTTGGTAGATATGTACAATACCACCCGAGCTATACAGAATATCCGTCAGAGAATCGAAACTGCTCAGAGTCGACAAAAGAGCTATGCGGATATACGGCGTAGACCGTTAGAATTCGAAGTCGGGGATCTGGTATTCCTCAAAGTGGCCCCTATGAAGGGAGTGATGAGATTCGGAAGGAAGGGTAAGCGAGTCCACGCTACGTGGGGACCGTATCCGATATTGCGGAGGGTTGGCAAGGTAGCTTACAAGGCTGGAGCCTCAAGAGATGTCGGCAATACACAACATGTTCCATGTCTCTGCTCAAGAAATGCATATCCGGCGGATCAATTGATCGAGCCACAAATAGGACTGAGTATTGAAAGTCGGCCTATCCGGATACTAGATCGAGAAGTCAAGAGGCTAAGGAACAAGAGGTGCCCTTAGTAAGGTCCTATGGCGAGAATCAGCGATACGAGGAAGCTACACAGGAATCGAGAGGACATGAGCAAGTACCAGAATTGTTTTAAGTTTGAGGAATGAAACTTTTAAAGGTATGAAGGATTGTAACACAGTAAAATTTCTAGCAATTTCTGAAAATTTTGGCTTTACGATAATGGGCTTTATGTGGGCCTTTTCAAAAATAAAAGAAAATAAGCCAAAAAGAGATGCAAGGCCTAGGAATTGAACCCCAAACCTCTAGAGATAGCCAAGCCCTATAGATGCACCCACTAACCAGAAGCCCAATAGGATTATATCATTAGAGGAATAGGGGAAATTATGGTTAAGTGTAAGGGAGATCAAGGGACTCTTCAAATGAATAAATAAGGGGAATGAGGGGGCATGAGTTATCAAAACTTCATTTCTCCACCTCTTCTTCTTCCTCACCGAATTCTAGAGCTCCCTTTTCATCCTTTGGCCGAAATCCCATTCAAGCAAGGAGAAGGCTAGGTTTTGTTTCCTTAGGTCATCTTCCCACTCAAAGCAAAGCGAAGGAGGTAAGATTCCCTCACCTGCAGTATATTTGTTCTTGTAGATACATGAAAGAATATGAAGCTTTGAGCCCCTACATGTTTCGGCCAACCACGGTTTTTGGGGCTAGGGTTGCATGAAAATGATTCTAAGGAAATTTTTATAGGTTGTATGCTTCATGTAGGAAGTTTTAGGTGACAAAAACCCAAGCTTTGAGCCCCTACATGTTTCGGCCAACCAAGGTTTTAGGGGCTAGGGTTGCATGAAAATGATTCTAAGGATATTGTTATAGATTGTATGCTTCATGTAGGAATTTTTAGGTGACAAAAATCCAAGCTTATTGCCCCTACATGTTTCGGCCAACATTAGTTTTAGGGCTAGGGTTTCATGAAAACACCCCTTATGAAGTTAGGTTATGTTGTATGCTTCATGTATGAATTTATGCAACAAGAATCAAATTTTGGTACCCTCCAAGTTTCGGCCAACATTGGTTTTAGGGCTAGGGTTTCATGAAAACACCCCCTTAAGAAGTTAGGTTATGTTGTATGCTTCATGTATGAATTTATGTAACAAGAATCAAATTTTGGTACCCTACATGTTTCAACCAACATGGGTTTTAGGGCTAGGGTTTCATGAAAACACCCCTTATGAAGTTAGGTTATGTTGTATGCTTCATGTATGAATTTATGCAACAAGAATCAAATTTTGGTACCCTCCAAGTTTCGGCCAACATTGGTTTTAGGGCTAGGGTTTCATGAAAACACCCCCTTAAGAAGTTAGGTTATGTTGTATGCTTCATGTATGAATTTATGTAACAAGAATCAAATTTTGGTACCCTACATGTTTCGGCCAACATGGGTTTTAGGGCTAGGGTTTCATGAAAACACCCCCTTATGAAGTTAGGTTATGTTGTATGCTTCATGTATGAATTTTATGTAACAAAAACAAATAAAAGTTTGGTACCCTACAAGTTTCGGCCCACAATGGTTTTAGGGCTAGGGTTGCACGAAAACACCCCTTAGGAAATTAGGATATGTTTATGATTTTAATGGGTCATGAAATATGCCTATGTGATGAACATGTTTATGATTTTAGTATGTCATGAAATATGCCTATGTGATGAAGATGTTTATGATTTAATATGCTATGAAATATGCCTATGTGATGAGCATGTTTACCATGAATTATGCCTATGTGATGAACATGTTTATGATTTTAATATGTCATGAAATATGCCTATGTGATGAAGATGTTTATGATTTAATATGCTATGAAATATGCCTATGTGATGAGCATGTTTACCATGAATTATGCCTATGTGATGAACATGTTTATGATTTTAATATGTCATGAAATATGCCTATGTGATGAACAAGTTGATGATTTTAATATGCCATGAAATATGCTTATGTGATGAACATGATTATGCTTTAAGACCCCTTTAGGGTATTCTTAAGTTATGAATGCATATATGCTATGACATGTCTAAAAAGATGCTTCCCCTTGTTATGTTGGGATTAAGAGCTCTCCTTATGATAAGATAAGACGGAGATGCTTCCCTTTTCAAGTAGGGATTAAGAGCTCTCCTTATGATAAGATAAGACGGAGATGCTTCCCTTTTTATGTTGGGGATTAAGAGCATTCTTTATGATATGACAAGAAAGAAAGGAATTAAGTATTTTACTTTGTAAGAGGTTAAGTACCCGACCTGTCAGGTGGTCGTTAATCAAATCCAAATGGACATAAGAAGACGTAAGAGGTCTTGCCCTGGTAAGACGTAAGAGGTCTTGCTCTAGTAGGTCTGGTGGCTCGCTACCCCAGCCTATTAGGGAACGCGCATTATGTGGTACTTAACCTGGGGCCCCCCATGCAAGTTATGATTATGTTGAAGTACCTATATGTATATGTTTTGAAAAGAAAGGACTTTTATGAAATTAAGAATGCTTATGATCAAGTTTAAGAGTGCTTATGATTATGTTCTTTATGTATGTTTAGGATTTTATGATATGATGAATGCTTATGATCAAGTTTAAGAATGCTTATGATTATATCCTTTATGTATGTTTAGGATTTTATGATATGATGAATGCTTATGATCAAGTTTAAGAATGCTTATAACTATGTCCTTTATGTATGTTTAGGATTTTATGATATGATGAATGCTTATGAACAAGTTTAAGAATGCCTATGATTATGTCCTTTATGTATGTTTAGGATTTTATGATATGATGAATGCTTATGATCAAGTTTAAGAATGCTTATGATTATGTCCTTTATGTATGTTTAGGATTTTATGATATGATGAATGCTTATGTTCAAGTTTAAGAATGCTTATGATTATGTCCTTGATGCATGTTGAGGATTTGATGATGTCCTGAATGCTTATGTTTAAATTATGCCCTGCTTAGATTTAATTATGCTTAGCATGCTTATGTAAATTTTATGCCATGCTTATGTTTTATTACGTTGGTATGTTAATGATTAGTGTTGTTATGAAATACTCATGCTATTTATGCTGGTATGCTCATGTTGCTAATTGTTTGATGAAGTTTGTGGCTTTTGTGAGTAGGCAAGAATCTTACTAAGCTATATGCTTATAGTTTATGTTGTCCATATACTACAGATAAAGGAAACATGAACTAGAGGAAGTAGCAGGAGGGGTCAAGTGTGTGTGATAGTGGCATGGTGAAAAAAGACCCTATTACTATCTGCTCATATTTATATGCTCAATGAACAACTTAAGACATTGCTTTCGCTTATAAGACTTGTGATTTATTAGTACCATGTTGGATGTTGCTTAGTATG
Organism: Wurfbainia villosa; assembly: GCA_025175895.1. NCBI lineage: Eukaryota > Viridiplantae > Streptophyta > Magnoliopsida > Zingiberales > Zingiberaceae > Wurfbainia > Wurfbainia villosa. The sequence goes on along the minus strand of CM045989.1, from coordinate 117,956,846 downwards.
TTACTGTCAATTACTTAAGAAAGTTTGATTTGTTAGAACCCATGAATGGATCTTAATGTTATGCATGTTATGAAATGAGATAAGATATGTTAACATGCTAATTATGAATATGATATGTGATGCATGTATAAAAGAAGGTTTATGCCATGATAACATGTTTAAGTATGTAGATTGTGAAATGAACCATATAGGTTATGAAAAAAAAAAAGTAGCGCCGCCCTGAGAGCAGATAAGGGCGGGCGTTACAGGTTTTATCAAACATCAGAAAGGAGGAGATTGTTGGTGCAATTGGCCTAGGTCACGATTGGCCGGACTTGAATTTGACTCAAGTAGTATTTTGATGTTTGACAATAGGTTGACCATTGTTTGACAATGGGTTGACTATATGGTTGACATGGGGTTGACCATATGATGGAGAAGTTCAAGTGGGACACTTGTCATTGAAAGTCCAAGTCTTGAGTACTTGGCATGGAAAGTTCAAGCATGGGTCTTGGCAATAGCAAAGTCCAAGTCATTGGTACTTGACATGGAAAGTCTAAGCATGGGTCTTGGCAATGGTAAAATACAAGTCATGGGTACTTGGCAATTGGAAAGTCCAAGCATGGGTCTTCGAACCCCTAGATTAGGATCACCTATTACTTGATCAATAGGATGATTTGCTTGTAACCTAGATTAATTTGGGTTAGGATTTATACTAGACTCGTTTTGATGGTTAGGTTCAGGTCTAGCATCATTTTCAATTTGTTCATTAATCAATTCTACTTCAGGTTTTGGGGTTTTGCTTTCTTCATCGAATACTACGTTGATTGTTTCTTCTATTTTTAGGGTTTCATTGTTACACTCTATATGCTTTACTAGTGGTTGAGTATCCTAGAAAGGTTCTAGTACTAGTTTTAGAGGTGAATTTCCCTAAGTAATCCTTAGTGTTTAATACGTGTACCCTACATCCAAAAATCCTAAAATACTTAATATTTGGTAATTTTTCATAATAGATTTCATATGATGTTTTAAGGTGTCTTCTAACTAATAGAATCCTATTTTGAACATAGTAGGTCGTATTGATCGCTTCTTCCCAAAACCTATTAGGTAGGTTGTACTCATTAAACATGGTTCTAGCGGCTTCTTGTAAGGTTCTATTTTTACGTTCAACTAGACCATTTTGTTTTGGGGTCCTAGAGCAGGAGAACTCATGGTGGTACCCATTTTGGTTACAAAAGTCGGTGAACCTATGGTTTTCGAATTCACCACCATGATCGCTTCTAAATCTCTTTATCTTAAGATTCTTTTCATTTTCTATTAATTTTCATAGATTGGTGAGTTGATCTAAGGTTTCACTCTTATGTTTTAAAAACCTAACCCATGTGAACCTAGAGTAGTCATCGACTATAACTGGACAGTATTAGTTTCCATTTAGTGACTTGGCTCCATGAGAGTCACAAAGGTCAAGTGTAGGAGCTCAAGTACACATTTAGTTCTTTCTTGATTAGTCAGTTGATGTGAAGTCCTAGTTTGTTTACCTTGTTGACAAGCATTACAAATTTTGTTTTCTAGATTATTTAGGTTGGGTAGACCTCTAACTAAGCCACTCTGACTCATTTTGTTTATAAGTCTAGGATGGGAGATGCTGAGTCGTCGGTGCCACAACCATGATTCCTCTTGTTGTGTCATCACACACTTGGTTGAGGAGTTAAGTATTTCGATTGTGTAAATGTTACTATTCCTAATTGCCTTAACTATAGTTTTTGAGGTATCAAAATTTTTAATTAGACATTCATTTTCTAAGAAGATGACCTTATAGTTATTGTCACACAATTGACTAACACTAAGGAGATTAAATTCAAAATGTTCAACTAAAAGTACTTGACAAATTAAGAAGTTTGAGTTTAGCTCAATATCACTTGATTCGATGATTTTGAGCTTCCCGTTGTTTCTGAATGCTACCGATCCTTGGTTTTTGAATCTGAGCTTCGAAAACTTTAGTCGGTCTCCGATCATATGTCAGGAGCACCCACTGTCCAACATCCATTGATCCTAGACATATAGTAGTTGGATCGAATATTGGAATTTTAAAGTTGTTTGAAAATTTTAGCCTATGAATCATCTCACCCTTTCTACATGATCAAACATGTTAACCTTATATGTTTTGTGAGATAACTTCAATCTTAACTTGATTAAATTTAGTGATTTAAAGATAATCAACCTTGGGTTAGATTCGGATTTAACCCTTAGCTTGTTAAGTAAACTTTTCGAGAAAATGACTTCCAAGTCATGGCGAGGCACATAAGCCTTCTTTGATCAGAACAATGACCACTTCCTTAGACAAAGCCAATTTCAAGAGAATGTTTACTTAAGTCACTTAGAGTCACTTCCTGGTCTAACTAGTTTAGGATGTGGCGAGGTAGCTTCAGTAAGTTCAACTTAGCTGAGTGTACCAAGCTAGATACGCCTTATCTAACTCGGACACACAAAACCTCGTTTCCCTAACATACTATCATCTCACCACATCCTGATACTATATTATCAAGGTTGACTAACTATTGATCCTATCTAGACATTCTAAAAGTTAAAACAAAAAATTAACTAAGCATGCAAGACTAAATAAAGAAGTAAAGCAAATAAGTTTAGTACTAGCTCCCCATGGACCATTGAATTGATGCGGTCTTTCCACGTAGTGGATTAGGTCCTTGGGAACCCAATACTTGGTGGATCCTAATTGATAATTCAAAAAGGTCTTAGGGACCCATGCTTGGACTTTTTGTCTATTTTGATTTACAATCGGCATATATGATTTGTTCGTTGTGGTTGATCTAAATCCGAGTCCGACCTAATTGTACACAACCCTTTATGATCCAAGTAGTAGGTCAAGACTCTTTGACCCCAAGGTAAACCTTTCCAATGATTTCCTAAGTGATGTAATTAAGAGGTGTCCTAAGGCAATCACCTTATAAGTTATTAATAAAATTTACTATTTGAGTATACATTATCTATGTATTTGATTGGATCTTAAACTCATATACTGAAGTCCACAATACGATGCATAGCATGAGAGAAATTATCATTGAATCACAATTAGTGGGTATCTCATCATGTGTAAATATGCAAGTATTGAAACTATCCCTAGTCAATGAATTGATGAGATTGGGCATCATTAATTCTGTGAGACTAGCACATGTTATGTTCCTTGGTTTATCCAAGCATTAGATAATCACTGAATGGAAGCATAGGGATGCTGAGAGTAAACATGTGGATGCTAGTTATAGTAACTAGTTCATTGGAGTGACCTACTTTGAGAGTTTATATGGTTCTGTATGTCGTTGAAGATCTCATTGCAGCTTGAGTGCGAGCTTCCTTAGACTTGAGGTATTCAAGTCACCTTGATCATGGAACCTTGTACTTTGACTTCTTCGTAGCCATCTACATAGTAGGTGTAACTCCGGGATGATTGGGTATAAGCCAAAGTGATCGAAGGTATTTGAATAGCCCACAGAGGATTCACCACTCCTGATAAAGGAGATGTATACCCTAGGATTCTTGTCATAATTGCTACTCGGAAGTCTCTGGCTAGAGCAAGCATGTTAAGAAGATGGTCTTCTTGGGAACATGTAGGAGTAACTTGAATCCACAGGACAAGGAAATTAACTTGGGCTAGGTGTGATGTAGTCAGCCTAGTGGGGACGAACACAGAAACCATGTCTTGAACCAAGTGAGTATAGGATGAGTGAAAGGAACAAGGCACGAACAACTGAAGCTACTGAAGGGTTCAAAAAATATTCTGAAGTCGATTTAGACTTTCTGGTTAATTGGGAGTCATGATGTACTACTAGGTGCCACTCATGATCTATTCATAATTAAGTCGTTAATTATGAATGACCAACATAATCAGGAACCTATTGGGTCACACGCACTACGGGTGATCTTGAGATGTAAAACAAGTCTTAGAATGAGATTCTTATTGAGAGAGGATATGTCTGGTTGGACAAGACCAAGGGGGTGCGAAATGGAGGATATGGAACCTCCTATGGCCTTGTCAAACATAGCACGACTATATCGCACTTAAATGAAGTCAAACGGACCATATAGAGCCTCACACGGCCGTGCCTGGCTCTGGCCGCAAATTGGCAAAGTCTGGGTTGCGCCCAGAGAGACACCCGGCCAGGTCATGTGAATCCACACGGCCAGGCTGTAGGGAAATCTCGTATGCCAAATGGCATATGCGCAACGGAAAATAGGATCCCTTCCAAGTGATCCATGCGAAAGCAAACTCGTATAAAATAAATTTCTCTAAACCAAACCTATCTTATAGGAGAGGATTACCTTTGTTGCGTGCCCTTGTTAATCCCGCTTTTCCTTTCGGTTTGTTGGATCTTTAGCACGTTCAAGTGTCCGTGCCTCTATACGTATCCACACGAGCACGCTCTTGTCTCACAAAAGGAAAACTAGAAGAGCTCTCCTTTACTTCTTGCTAGAGAAGTCCCTAAAGGAGAGGAAGAGAGGGAAAAGGAGAAAGGAAGAAGAAGACTCCTCTTCTTGCTAGCCTACACTCACAAACCCACACAACCAAAGCTTCCACCAAGCTCTCTCACAACCACTACACCAAAACTCACTATGGCCGGCCACTCCATGGAGCCTTTTATAGGGTTGGAAAAACCCTTCCACCTCCTTCACATTCAATGCAATCCATTGCATTGAGACACACACTCAAAAAGGATTTGGCTTCCTTGTTTGGCCGGCCACTTAAGGAGACAAAACCATTTTGTTTCCTTCCACCTTACTAGCTTAGGTGGATGCTTAGGTGGCATGCTTATGTGGCATGCTTATGTGGCATTCTTATGTGGCATTCATGCATGTTGAATTAATCTTATTAATTCAATTAAGCTTATGTTATCATATTGAATTAATCTTATTAATTCAATTAAGCTTATGTTATCATATTGAATTAATCTTATTAAATCAATAAGGTAACATATTGAATTAATCTCATTAAATCAATTAGCTAAAATTCTCATTAAGCTTAAAGTCCAAAAACCATTTTGTACTTAAGCTTATTCCCATATTATTCTAGTCAAACTAGAATACTCAAATTCCTCTAATTATCATGCTCTTTGTGTGTGACCCTATAGGCTCTCATAACGTTGGCAGTGGATCTAAACTCTTTTAGATACACAAGCAATGAGCGGCATCTAGCAATACATCATTGCTACCCAAGTTACGAGATAAGTCAAGATCCGACTAACCTTTCCGTGACTACTATAATATATGACCGTGTCCTTCTATCCTTGATATCAGATTGATCAATGAGGCATAGACCGTGTCATCCTCGATCAATCTATGTGTTTCTTGATCCCTGAGTAAACTAACTCAAACAAATGAGCTCAATATCTCATATTGACTCATTCGAGCATGGCCATGCGTTTTAGTAGTTCTACTCAATCAAGGGGCCCACCGATATCACTCCCGTCATATGGAAGGGATAGATCCCATCTACATCACTCACATCCCTCCGCATAATTTGTTACATACCCAGTAATCGCCTTTATGGTCCACCCTGTTACGGGTGACGTTTGACGATACCAAAGTACATAACTCCTTATGTAGGGAACCATAGTGACTTCAGGTCTAAGGACTATTCATACCAATAGTCACATGAGAAAGTTTATGACACTCATATAACGATCCATGAAACTTTCTCATGGCGGGTCAGTTCAGTATATATTCTCCAATATATACCCATGTGTCAACATGATATCATATATCCATGACTTGTGAGATCAAGTCATCAATTGACCTACATGCTAGTCTTTATGTATTAATATTGCCCTTGCATATTAATACTCGACTAGGAACATTTAGGAAAGTGTTCTCTACAGCCTCTCATAATCAATTCTGCCAATTGATGTGCTGTAGATAAGAACCTACTTTTCTAGGGCATTATTATATTTAAATTAGCTGGCACAAGCAAGATGTAAATATAATAACCAATCCTTTGCCTTTATAGAATATGATACAAAATGTTCCCTATTCAACCATCACATGATTGGTTCTAGGGCTTTAACTAACACAGGCCATGTGAATCCACACTGCCAGGCCATGTAAATCCACATGGTTGTGTCGTGTCTCCGTCGATTTTGGAGATTTTCTCTTATGAAAATTTCTTGGGTTGCTCTTACCTTAATTATGGGATAATTATGGTAAGATATGTTCCGTTTAAGCCTCATAAGATGAAATAATCAAGAGATCTATAAAAGGATCCTTTGATAATCTTTGACTAAGGTTTTGGTTTTAGGTTTCTCCCTTGGTAGCCGCTTTTGCTCCTTCCTCTCTCCTCTTCTATTGTTTCCGCCAGTTGGCTAAAACCAATCGGAGACAAAGACTTGCTTCTCTAGGAGTTGTCTCAAGTGATCCCGATGTGGATACTAATAGAGGCAAGGCCCGTTGGTCTTGCTTGTGGTTTCGACGGATTCAAAATAATCCCGAAGGTATAACTTCTCCTTTTCCTTGTGGTTTCGACAAAGACAACAAGTTTTCCTGACCCCCAGGGGATGTCTGGGATGTAATAAAAACTATTTTATTCACTTTATTCCACTGCGCATGATCCCGGAATCTCTAACACTAAGGTCTTGGACTTGTCCTTTCAAGAGAGAGTTCTCTTCTTCAAGTTTTTCAACTTGAGTTGAGTTCTCTTCTCGAACTTGACTAGTCGAAGAGGTTAGGGAGACCTCATGTTTAAGGAGTTTAACCTCCTTAACTAAGGTCTCGACCTTGGACTCAGACTTAGCTAACTTCTTAGTTAAATATTTAATTGCACTATATAGAGTATCGATTAACGACTGACTTACCTTGATCGAATCTTTTGAACCGGATATGGATTCGTGGCTTGTCTTGAATCAGAGTTCATTGTCGAACCCAGAGTCATTCTCGGTCTCAGACTCGTAGTTTGTTTCATGTTCGGATTCGTCTTTGAGCTCGGTCGGCTTGGCCATGAGTGCTAGATTGTTGAGTTTGTCTTCTTCCTCCGACGACTCGTCCCAAGTTGCATTGAGCGTCTTCTTGGATTGTGATGGTTTGTTCTTTAGTCTTGGGCACTCCGATTTGATGTGAGCCCTCTTGTTGCATTCTTAGCATTTGTAATTTGAACTTTTCTCAGGTCTCTTTTCCTTGGACTGCTTGATGGGTCATCTTCTACTCTTGATTATCTTCTGAACTACATTCACTAGCTCGGTCTCCATCTCATCGTTCACCTCCGATTCGTATACTCTTCTTCTTCGGGAGGTGGTTTGCTCTTTGCCTTCTTCCAGTGACCTGCAACTAAGGCAATACTTTTCTCGACCGGGGTTGAGTTAGATTATTCGTGCAATTCAAATTCGAAAAAAGCTCATCTAGTCTAATCTTAGATAAGTCTTTAGATACTTTGTAGGCATCGACCATCGATGCCCACAAAGTGGTCCTAGGAAAAGCATTTAAGGGGCACCTGATTACACCCCGATTGTCGACCTTTTGTCCGATCAAGTGGAGGCCATTCTGAAGGGAATTAGATTCGCTTCACTTCGGTCGCTTGTTCATGGCGATCCTATCTCGCATCCCTGGATTAAAATTTTATTAATTAAAACTAATCCGGATGGATATGGATTACCCAAGCAACCGACTCATCATCGTGTTATTCGATTTGAGTGGTCACTTGAACAAACTAGTTGTTCAAGCAACCTAACTCTTTTCCTCGATTAGCCACAGAATAGATGATATACGGATCGTCGGTTTTTGTGTTTATGATCGGGGTCCATGTCAATCAATAACATACAAATACAAAAGAACAAGAATCAAAATTAAAAAAGATTATACCTCTTGTTTTACCTCTTGATCTTCTATTGTATTCCTATCCTCTTCTTGGACGTCGTGTGGGCGACGATCTTCCAAGAGTTGAAGTATCCTAGACCACGTATCTTCCCTTCCTTGCACACTCCGAACAAGGGAAGAAAATCCTCCCTTCTTCTCCTTGCTTGTGCCAACCACCAAACACTGAGTTTGGTGTCCACAGGTCCTAAGGAGAGGAAAGGATGTGCGCCAGCCAAGACAAAGGAAGAAGGGACTCTAGCCTTTGTTGCCGCCGGCCCTAGGAAATGGAGAAGAGATACTGGCCAAGAGAAAAGGAAAAGCCCTAGCCCTCTTGTTGTCGTCGGCCCTAGGAGAGGGAGAAGGAGGATCCAACCAAGAGAAAGGAAGAGAAACCCTAGCCTATCACTCTTGTTGCCGCCGGCCCTTAGGAAGCAAAACCTAGCATCCACCTTTTTGCCGCCCAACCCTCTCCAAGTCCACCTCATATAGATCTAGGCTTCATGAGGTATTTATAATAGGCTACAATAGGGACCATGAGGAGGAGTTGAATCTTGGCCATGTAATGGATCCGAACCACATATAACTCGATCCATTAATGATGATCCATTCCACTAGACGATCATCATTGATCTATCTCGCCAACCCCCATAATTAAATATGGACTCCACATATTATTTGTACAAAATATCTCCCCGTGTTTAAGATATAGAATGTCCATTAATTAATTAAATTACTGAAAATTTAGTTAATCAATATCTAACTCCATGAGTAGTACCACTCATCCTTATCATCATGTTGGACCAAGTCCACCTACAGGATTTACATGATGAACTTTATGATCTCCTCAGGGGGACATCATCATCGTAGTGTATAGGACATGATTTTCTCCTATAATCAATGGCACACCATGTAAATAATATTATTTTCCAACTTACTAGGCCTATCGATTTAACACATAAATCTGGCCCATTGGTAAATCAAAGAAATAAATACTAAGTACATGTGCCCGTTATTATATCGGGATTAAGAGCATGTACACTATAATATTTGAGGTATGATTAAATTATATAGTCAGTATAAATTGAATCACCTCTAAATCGGTCCTGCTCAATACACACAAAGTGTACTAGTATAATTCTATGGTAAAGATAAACTAATACCAAATTACACTACAACCATGCCAATGGTTTGTCCAAAACCATCTTAGTTGTGACCCACTACTTATACTCTACAAGGAATTGATAACATGATCTTCTGTGCGACACCACACACCATGTTATCTACAATGTAAGGTATAAGACAATATGCATAAATATAAAATACAAACAATAATCATGTGATTCTTATTTCAAAATGAAGATGTTCATACAAAAGCTAGGCTTTTAGTATACATCCTAACAATCTCCCACCTATACTAAAAGACTATGCTGCCATCAAACTGCCATACATCTTATTCCCATTCCCTCCACATGCCTATCAAAAGGTCTCGCTAGAAGGGCCTTAGTGAAAGGATCTGCCAGGTTATCCTCTGATGCAATTTTGGCGACAACAACTTTTCCTCGCTTTACGATCTCTCGTATCAGGTGGTACTTGCGCTCTATGTGTTTACTTGCCTTATGGGCTCGTGGTTCCTTCGAGTTTGCAACTGCAACACTGTCATCATAATAAATTGTGAGAGTTCTGGGCAAACCAGGAATCACCTCCAAGTCCATCAAGAAGTTCCTGAGCCAAACAACTTCTTTGGCTACCTCAGAGGCTGCCACATACTCAGCTTCCATTGTGGAGTCCGCCATGCATTTCTGCTTGACACTCCTCCATACAATGGTTCCACCTCCCAAAGTAAACACATAACCCGAGATAGATTTATTGTTATTTCTATCTAATTGGAAGTCAGACTCTGTGTAACCCACTGGGAGTAATTGATCTGCCTGGTATACCAGTATATAATCCTTAGTCCTTCTCAGGTACTTCAATATATGCTTTACCACAGTCCAATATCCCTGTCTTGGAATACTCTGATATCTGCTAACCATGCCCACAGTAAAGAAGATATCCGGCCTTATACATAACATAGCATACATGAGGATTCCTACCGTCGAGGCATAAGGAACCGCCTTCATCTCCTCTATCTCCTTTGATGTTCTAGGACACATCTCTTTAGATAAAGGTACTCCATGCCGAAAAGGTAGAAAACCTTTCTTGGAGTTCTGCATGCTAAAACGAGCTAAAATAGTGTCTATGTATAAATCTTGAGATAATCACAACGTCCTTTTCTTGTGATCCCTTATAATCTAGATCCCAAGGATGTGTCCCACTTCTCCCAAGTCCTTCATATCAAATTGTTTTGACAACCATACCCTTACGTATGATAACAATTTGACATTGTTTCCAATGACAAAAATGTCATCTACGTATAGTACAAGAAATACCACTCATTTCCATCACATCTCTTGTATACACAAGACTCATCCGAACTTTGAATAAATCCATATGACTGGATTACTTCGTCAAAGTGGATGTTCCAAGATCTCAAAGTTTACTTTAATCCATAAATGGACCGATTAAGCTTGCACATAAGATGCTCTTTGCCCTTTGCAATGAATCCCTCTGAGTAGCAATAGATAAGAGAATCTGGATAGACTTAAGCATGGCTACTGGCGAAAAAGTCTCCTCATAATTGATACCCTCTTTTTGAGTATACCCTTTCTCAATAAGCCTTGCTTTGAAGGTATCTACCTTTCCATCTGATCCTCTCTTTATTTTGTAGATCCACTTGCATCCAATGGTTTTTACACCATTGGGTCGCTCTTCTAGCTCCCAGATCTGATTTGAATCCATAGATTCTATCTCAGAATTCATCGCTCTTTGCCAAGATACTGCATCTTTATCTTGGAGTACCTCGTCATATGTCCAGGGATCAGGTTCATGTTCGTCAGGGACCAAATCAGAAGATTCTCCCAAGAACATAAATCTATTAGGTTTTCTAACAACCCTCCCACTACGACGAGGTATCACCTGTGTATCCTCTGTGACACGCGGTGCAGTCATTTGTGGTATGTCCTCTTGTACCGTTGGAACTAAAGTAGTGACTTCCTCTCTTAATTCATCTAGAACAATCTTGCTCATGGGCTTGTAGTTCATCACATAGTCTTCCTCTAAAAATTGGACATTCGTGCTAACGATCACCCTCTGATCTCTTAGGACTATAGAATAAACCACCTTTCATTCCTCTAGGATAGCCTACGAACAGGCACACTTCGGTACGAAATTCCAACTTACCAGTATCTCTCTTCAGCACATGTGCTGGACTACCCCAAATCTGAATATGTCTCAGACTGGGCTTTTGCCCAGTCCATAATTTTGTAGGAGTAGAAGGTACTGATTTAGATGGTACCAAGTTTAGAATATACACTGCCATTTCCATTGCATACCCCCAGAACAAATCTGGTAACTCAGAATAACTCATCATCGATCTAATCATCTCCATAAGAGTCATATTCCTTCGCTCCGCCACACCATTCTATTGGGGTGTACTAGGTGCAGATAGTTGGGATTGAATCCCAACCTCAGATAAGTAACTCCTAAACTCTCCCAAGAGGTACTCGCCACCACGATTAGATCATAGTGTCTTGATACTTTTACCTTGGCATTTCTCCATATCAGCCTTGAGTTCTTTGAACCTGTCAAAGCATTTAGACTTACGGTGCATCAAGTAAATGTATCCAGATCTTGAATAATCATCTATAAAAGAGACAAAATATTCAAAACCACCTCTAGCCTGTATAGACATAGGACCAAACAAATCAGAATGAACCAATTCCAACACATCTTTGGCTTTATACCTCTTGGCCTTAAAAGGCCTCTTGGTCATTTTACCTTCCAAGCAAGATTCGCAGGCTGGGAAATCTTCCACCACCAATGAATCTAAAGGTCGATCAGCTATCAACATTTGAATTCTACTCAGGTTAATATGACCTAACCTTAGATGCCAAAGATATGTTTGGTTCACTTTCGAAGGTTCTTTTTGTTGGTGCAATCGGGCCAGGTCACGATTGACCAGATTCGAGTTTGACTCGAGCGATGTTTTGATGTTTGACATGGATGTTTGACATTGATGTTTGACATTGATATCTGATAATGTTTTGGGGAGATTGTTGATACAATCGGCCCGGGTCATGATTGACCGGACTCTAGTTTGACTCGAGGGGGATTTTTATGGTTGACTGGAGTTGACCATGTCATGGAAAGTCCAAGTCTTGAGTACTTGGCATGGAAAGTCCAACATGGGTTAGCAAGGAAAAGTCCAAGCATGGGTCTTGGCAAGGAAAAGTCAAAGCATGGGTCTTGGCATGGAAAGTCCAACATGGGTTGGCAAGGGAAAGTCCAAGCTTGAGTCTTGGCATTTGAGAAGTCTAAGGGGTTTGATATTGGTGGCATAAAGTCCAAGTGGAAGTCTTGGCATCATAAGTCCAATGGTTGGTGGCGTAAAGTCCGAGCGGGAGTCTTGGCAGTGTAAGTCCAATGTGCCTTAGTGGTGTAGACACCGTTAGCATGACATAGCCGTTGGAAGCACCTGAAGGCTAGCGCATGGATGAACAAGTCATGGATGACTTGGAGGGATTCTAGAGGCGTGAGGCTGACGGAGGTGGCTAGAAGGCTTAGGTCTAGGCTAAGGGTGGTCTAGCAAGTATAGGGGCACCAGACTTGGGTTAAAACCTCATGTTTGAGGTGTTCCAATCGAATGGTGCCATATGGCAGTCGACTGGTGTGAGTCAACTAGGGTTTGACTGCGGGAAGTGTCCCAGTAGTTGACTGATCATGTGATCAGTCGATTGGTGCTCAAGAATTTGGGCACAGAATGGAGTTGAGACTCGACTACGGGGTCAACAGTCGAGTGAAGGCTCCATCAGTCGACTGATGGACATGATCAGTCGACTGATGGACATGATCAGTCGACTGATGTCCTATCCGTTGGATTTTTCCAGCGTGGATTACACCGTTGTCTCACAGCAACAGTGTCATCAGTCGACTGATGGTCCTGATCAGTCGACTGATGGTCCCGATCAGTCGACTGATCGGCGATTTCCAACCAAGGCAGAAGCTTTAAATGGAGCTCGTGGAGGAGGAAATCAACAAGGTTCTTTGAGGTGTTTTGTGGCGAGTTGCTGCTGCAATTCTGGGTCTCCAAGTGCTACTCGATCAACCTAGCAAGCAAGCATTCTAAAGCTCAGTGTATAGTGTTCTTTACTTGCATTTTAGTGTAGTTGCTTGTATTCTTATTGTATTACTTTTGTAATCACTTGTAAGGGGTTTCTCTACCTCTAGATTATTTCGAGAAGGAGTTATTTGTGATTAGTGGTTGCGTGTGCATCACTAGAGCTCTTTAGAGCTCGATCTGTGGAGTCGGAACCATTCGATTCCGAACCACGTTAAATACTTGTGTATTAGTGTATTTGTTTTTGTCTTATTTCGTTATTTCTATTATTTCTATTTCTGCTGCGTTAACAAAATTTGTAGAGACAAACGCAAACGAATTCCATCACGTACGAGCACGACGCTACTCACCCCCCTCTAGCGATTAACATTTCCTCTACAATTGGTATCAGAGCCCGGGGCTCTTCTACGGACTAATCGCCGGGAGCAAAGACAGACGCTAGAGGGTGAAGATGGAGTTGGAAGAACAACTAGGTTGGGACATCAACACATAGGTGCCTTACACCCTATATGGACGAGAAGGCTTCAATTCTTGGAAGAGAAGAATTGAAGATTTTATCATGATGAGAGACTTTGAGGAGTGGTCCATCTTAATGGATGGATTTGAATATCCAAGAGGACCAAAAGGTGGCTTCCTCAAAAAGAAGAGATGGAGTGAAGAGCAACTCCAACAATTCGAGAAAAACAAGAAGGTAGTCAAATTTACTTTTTGATTTGATACCTAATGACTTCTTGTGTAGCCTAGGTGATTGCATGGATGCCAAGGAGCTTTGGAGGGAATTGGCCAAGCTCCATGAAGACCCATCACTGGCTCAAGAAGAGGAAGCTGAGGAAGAATCATCATCATCCTCACAAGAAAGTGAGGAGTCGGAAGTTGAGAAGGAATCAACTTCCGGATCGATGGAAGAAGAGGTAGAAGAAGTGGAAGAAGCATCCACTTCTAGGATTGAGGAGACTAGAGCATCCTCAACACCGGAGCAACAAGAAGAACCATCTACATCCGGTTGAGAGGAAGAGCAAGCTCAAGAGATCCTCACCACCACCCTAGGGAACTCAAATATATCAATTCATAATAAAAATCATATAATATGTTTTGAGTGTAGAGAAATCGGGCACTATAAGAGCAAGTTCCCAAAGAGAGTAAGGAAAGCTCCTCTGGGCACCTAAAAGTCAAGAAAAGTCAAAGGATGCCGGTGTCCCCACCAAGAAGAGCAAGGAGCATGTTGTGTACTTCAAATACCAACAACCAGGACACTACCAGAGTCAATACCCAAAGGGAGAGAAGAAGGGGCAAAGGGGAGCATCACAAGTAGGAGGAGACACTAAGGCAAACCCTAAGGTATATCATTTCAATAATGCTCATTCCTTTAGTTTTAATGTCAAAAAGCATGCTAGGAATTTCAATTCACTTGCTATTTATCATGAAAAGCATGCTAGGAACAATAAATATTTTTGCTTAGGAGCTAAAAATATTCATTTCAATAATAAGGAGAAATTTGGGACTAATGTCCCTAAAACAAATTTATCTAAAGACAAATCTAGGTCAAATAATTCTAGACCAATTCTACCTAGGGAGACAATTAGAAAGGAACAAGAGTACCTAGGTTTTAACCCCAAAAGGACTAGGCATATTCCTAGGAAGAACCATGCCCAAGGATCGAATCAAAATTCTAAAATTGGGCAATTAGAGGTTGAAAATCAAGCCTTGAGGTCAAGGCTTGAGAAACTTGAGAAGACCCTTAGGATTATGCAAAATCAAGTTAAGGGGTCAAATGATCAAAGTCAAGGGTATAGATCTCAAAGTCAACACCTAGGACCTAAGAAATAAAAGTCAACCAAGGGAAAGAAAGGTTTGGGTCACAAACCTAAGCCTAAGGTGGCTTATCATAGTGTTCCATTTGATTATGGAACACAAACTAGGTCTAGGAAGACCAAGGTCAATAGGAAAGTCATCCCTAGAGTTGACCAAGGTATGTGCCTAGTGGCTAGGGTTTCGAAGAAACCTAGGGAAGCCACTAAGAAGGTTGCAAGGGGAGTTAACCCTAGAGTCAACATAGGTAAGACCACAATGACCAAGGCTAACAAGCCTAGAAGGGTCATTAGAAGGGTATCTAGGGAGGTTATCCCTAAGGAATATCTAATTAACCCTAGGAGCTCAAATAGGTTTTGGGTTCCTAAGAGCATGATTGATTCACGCTAGATGGGTTTAGGGTGTGCCAACTTTAAATGGAAGGGTAGTTAACCTAACCATGGTAAAGGTGACACTTTAGGTTATTTTCAAGGTTATGGATACCGTGGAAATAGATTTGATATTATGATCCTAAAAGAGTTTAGGATGTGCCAATATATCTTTGGAATTATGAAAAATCAATTAAATTGGCACAATTTAGGATTAGAGGTCATAGTGTGCCATTTTGGGTTTTTGGCACATTTGGGAGAAAAGTAGTAATATGACAAATATACTTAATTATGTTAAATTGCAACAAATATTAAAATTTAGGTATTACTATACCTATACATCTTATTTGCCATGTTTGATTGCCATATAACATGCCATGACATCATGTTTATTTTTAATCATTTAAAATGTCATGATCATGCTTAGGGTTAGGTTAAATGTTATGTATGCTTGAATTGTATTATATGCCATGACATCATGATCATTGACCATGTCTATCTTTGCTATCATTTATGCCATGATCATTCATGCATTTAAATTTGATTAAAATTGATGTAAGGACTATGACATAATTTGGTGTCCCATTTATAAGGGAATCAAGCAGTGTTGCCTTAGAAAATGCATGAAATCCTAAATTAGGATGAACAAAACCCACATCTCACATCACATTGACATGTATGTGTATTTGTACACCCTAGATACATGTGAGATGCTAGGATATGAGTTAAGTTCAAGGTGCATAGTTTTTGCATCATTAAAAATTTTAATAGTTTTGAACTTTGTGTCAATTTCGATATTTTATGGGTAAAATAGTTTTTTTTTCATTTTCCACCCATTGTATTGGTAATAAGTATTATACGTATGAATTTTCATGATTTTTTGATATATGTATAATTATTTATGAATTTTCAAATCTGATTTCTAATAACTGAAAATCGAGATTTTGATTATCGCTTGCCCTTAGTGGCGGTCGGTGATGGACACAACTTGATCGTGATTTACGAAGGACTCGATTGCAGTGATTTGGGAAAAACAAGTATGTTTAGCCCGTGTTCAGCTATGGTAAAGGTCCCTAACCACTCCTAACCCTAGGATACGGTTTGGGAAGCATTATAAAGGGTGAAAATCTATTGGATATGGATTAGGAGAGTTGCTTAGGGTTTGTATCAAATTTAAGGATGGAAAAGTTCAAGGTTAAACTTAGACGTTATTTTTGATGGTTTAAAGTTCCTATTGGCTTAGGGACTTCCCAAGGACATTGTTGATGCAATGGTCAAGGGGAAGCAAGCCTTTAGGGGGAGGTATCCATCATGGGATGATGGATAGTATTTTTCCTCATGAGGGAGAAAATGAGATTTTGAGATACCCAATTTGGAAATTGGGAGAGTGTATATGATTGCCTCTCTTGAGTGATATGGGACTTATCACTAGGAAGATGGTAGGCATCCTAGGTATTTTTGGACCAACGGGGAGATTGTAAGATCTCATTGGGACATGAGACATTGACCTATTTGGAGAGATAAACTTTTTGATGTTAGTCAAAAAGGGGGAGAATATTTTGGGGGAGAATGCTATGGAAATTGGTAATCTTACCTTTCTCCCAAAATTTTTTGGGGGAGAATGGTATGGAGAGTGTTATCAATTGTCAATTCGGAGAATTGGGGAGAATGTTTGGGATTACCAATTTTAGTTAGTGTTCTAACTCAAAGTTATGTGTTTTTTGTCAAACATCAAAAAGGGGGAGATTGTTGGTGCAATCGGCCCAGGTCACAATTGACCGGACTCGAGTTTGACTCGAGCGATGTTTTGACGCTTGACATGGATGTTTGACATGGATGTTTGACATTGATGTTTGACATTGTTGTCTGATAATATTTTGGGAAGATTGTTGATACAATCGACCCGGGTCATGATTGACCGGACTCGAGTTTGACTCGAGGGGGATTTTGATGGTTGACTGGAGTTGACCATGTCATGGAAAGTCCAAGTCTTGAGTACTTGGCATGGAAAGTCCAACATGAGTTGGCAAGGAAAAGTCCAAGCATGGGTCTTGGCAAGGAAAATTCCAAGCATGGGTCTTGGCATAGAAAGTCCAACATGGGTTGGCAAGGGAAAGTCCAAGCTTGAGTCTTGGCATTTGAGAAGTCCAAGGGGTTTGATATTGGCGACGTAAAGTCCAAGCGGGAGTCTTGGTAGCATAAGTCCAATGGTTGACGGCGTAAAGTCCAAGCGGGAGTCTTGGCAGCATAAGTCCAATGTGCCTTGGTGGTGTAAACACCGTTAGCATGACATAGCCGATGGAAGCACCTGAAGGCTAGCGCATGGATGACTTGGAGAGATCTGAGAGGTGTGAGGCTGACGGAGGTGGCTAGAAGGCTTAGGTCTAGGCTAAGGGTGGTCTAGCAAGTATGGGGGCACCATACTTGGGTTAAAACCTCATGTTTGAGGTGTGCCAGTTGACTGGTGTCATATGGCAGTTGACTGGTGTGAGTCAACTAGGGTTTGACTGCGGGAAGTGTCCCAACAGTCTACTTCCAGAGGTGGGCAGTCAACTGCTGGCCGAGCAGTCGACTGATCGTGTGATCAGTCGATTGGTGCTCGAGAATTGGGGCATAGAATGGAGTCGAGACTCAACTGCGCGGTCAGCAGTAGAGTGAAGGCACCATCAGTCGACTGATGGACATGATCAGTCGCTGATGTCCTATTCGTTGGATTTTTCCAGCGTGGATTACACCGTTGTCTCACAGCAACAGTGTCATCAGTCGACTGATTGGCGATTTCCAGCCCAGGAAGAAGCTTTAAATGGAGCTCGTGGAGGAGGAAATCAACAAGGTTCTTTGAGGTGTTATGGGGCGAGTTACTGCTGCAATTTAGGGTCTCCAAATGCTACTCGATCAACCTTGCAAGTAAGCATTCAAAAGCTCGGTGTTGTTGGGATGTATACTGAAAAGTCTATCTTTTGTATGAACATCTTTATTTTGAAATAAGAATCACATGATCATTGTTTGCATATTTTTATGGTGATACATATTGTCTAATACATTACATTATAGATAACATAGTGTGTGGTGTCACACGGGAGATCATGTTATCGGATCCTTGTAAAGTATAAGTATAGGCTCACAACCGAGATGGCTTTGGACAAACCATTGGTATGGTTGTAGTGTGATTTGGTATTGGTTTGTCTTGACCATAGAATCACACTAGTACACTTTGTGTGTATTGAGCAGGACCGACTTAGAGGTGATTCGATTTATTGCTGACTTCATAATCGAATCGGACCTCATATATTATATTGTACATACTCTTAATCCCGATATAATAACGGGCACATATACTTAGTATTCATTTCTTTGATTTACCAATGAGCGAGATTTATAGATTAAATCAATAGGCTCGATAAGTTGGGAAATAATATTATTTATATGGTGTGTTGTTGATTATAGGAGGAAACTGTGTCCTATATATTAGGATGATGATGCCCCCTTGAGGAGATCATAAGGTTCATCATGTAAACCCTGCAGGTGGACTTGGTCCGGCATGATGAAAAGGTTGAGTGGTACTACTCATGAAGTTAGATGTAGATTAATTAATGGTCAGTAAATTAATTAATCGACACACATTCGAGATCTTAAACACGGGGAGAAAATGTACATATAATATATGGAGCCCATATTAACTTATGGGGGTTGGTGAGGTAGATCAATGATAATCCTTTAGTGGATTGGATTATCATTAATGGATCGGACTTTATGTGGGCTTGATCCATTGGGTGGCCAAGATCCAACTCCTCCTCATGGTCCCTATTGTAGCCTATTAATACCTCATGAAGCTTAGATCCAATGGATGAAAACAAAACTCTAGATCCAAAGGTAGAGATTAAATCTCTAGATCCGACGGTTGAGATTAAATCTCTAGATCCGACAGTTGAGATTAAATCCCTAGAACCAATGGTGGAGATTAAAACAAGGCTTATCCCTAACTCTATAAAAGGAGGGGAAGGGGTAGGCGGCAAGAGAGAATCCCATTAGAGATAGGATTAGGGCTAAGGTGGGCGGCAAGCTTGGAGTTAGGGTTTGTGCTTGGGCGGCCTCAAATAAGGAAAGAGTTTCCTTTCTTCTCTTCTTCCTCAAGGTGGCCGGCGCCCATACAACCCTCTCCTCCTTTGGCTGGCGTCCAAAGCTAGCTCTTCTCCTCTCCTTGGCCGGTGAAAACAAGGCTTAGGGTCCTCCCTTGGAGCTCTTGTCCGGCATCCATCCTTCTCATCCCTTTTCCTTTTTGGCTAACGGCAAGCATCTTGCTTGGTGCTTGTTGGTTGGCTAAAGGAAGGAGAAGGGTCTTGTTTCTATACTTCCTCTTGTTTGGAGCGAACAAGGAAGGAAGATTGGTGATCTAGGAGCTTCAACTTTTGGTAGATTGTCGCCCATACGACGTCTAAAAGGAGGAAGGTTATACAATAAAAGATAGAGAGGTATATCACTTATCTATCTTCATATGTAACATGTTTGTAATTGTTTTTCAATTATATATGCATTATATATTCTGTTTTGTGGCTAATATAACTTGGACCCCGAACATAAACACAAAAGTCAGTGATCCGTACATCGTCTATTCCGCGGCTATTCGTAGAATAGAGGTTGGTTACTTGAACAACAAGTTTGTTCAAGTGACTACTCTTATAGAATAGCACGACGATGACACAGTTACTTGGGTAATCCCTCTTGTCAAGGATAAATTTTTTTTTTCTGGGGACGTAGAAGGGATTGCCATGAACAAGCGACCGAGTTGAAGTGGGAAGCGAAGTTTCCTACCTTCAGGTGTATAGTGTTCTTTACTTGCATTTTAGGGTAGTTGCTTTTATTCTTATTGTATTACTTTTGTAATCACTTGTAAGGGGTTTCTCCACCTCCGGATTGTTTCGAGAAGGAGTTATTTGTGATTAGTGGTTGCGTGTGTATCACTAGAGCTCTTTAGAGCTCGATCCATGGAGTAGGAACCATTCGGTTCCGAACCACGTTAAATACTTGTGTATTGGTGTATTTGTGTTTTTCTTATTTCGTTATTGCTATTATTTCTATTTCCGCTGCGCTAATGAAATTTATAGAGACAAATGTGAACGAATTCCATCACGTATGAGCACGACGCTATTCACCTCCTCTAGCGGTCAACATTTCCTCTACACTTTTCTCTTATTAGCCTTAGAAGATGAGTTATTTATTTCTAATTGCATCGTGGGAGTTTTTGGTTTAAGAGTGTATAAATTTCCTACCAACGCACCAGAACAGATAATCTCCATATTCCTTTTTATAACAACTCTATCATTAAAAGAAATAGAATACCCATCCATAAACAATTTAGAAACTAAAATCAAATTCTTTCTAAATGAAGGTACATAAAGGAAATTTCTCAGAACCAAAGTTTTATTCCTATCAAAAGATAAATAAACATCTCCCACTATAATAGCTGCCACCTTTATAGCATTGCCCATGTAGACGGTAATCTCTCCCTCAGCTAGTCGTCTGGTTTCCTGGAACCCCTGCAAAGAATTGCAGACATGATCGGTGGTTCCCATATTTACACACCAGGTACCGGTAGATAACACCGCTAAACATGTTTCAATGACTAAACTAAAAGATATACCTTTATTCTATTTGCAGTTGGGACAATCCTCCTTCCAATGTCCAGTCTGCTTGCAAGTGAAGCACTTGCCTTTCGGCTTCTTCAGTCCTGCTTGAGATCCTGCCGCCATCTTTGGTACACCTTGTTTCTTCTTCTTCTTGCCCTTTGGCTTAGAAGTAGAAACCTTTTGAGCAACCATGGCATGAGCATTCTGACGAAAAAGCCCCTCTGTCACCTGGAATTCTATCAGAAGCTCCACCAACGAATACAACCTTTTATTCATGTTGTAGTTCAGGCAAAACTACTCAAAACTTTTAGGTAGAGATTGGAGAATGATATCGACCTGGGTTTCCCCATCGATCTCTGCTCCAAGGACTTCTAGCTCATTAAAATGAGCCATCATCTTGCGAACATGATCCCTCACAGGTGTTCCCTTAATCATGGTGGTCATCATCAAGTTCCTCATAGCTTCTTGCTTAGCAGCCCAATTCTGGTATCCGAAAAGTTCCTTGAGATTGAGCATCATGTCATAGGCAGTAGTCATGGCATGATGCTGATTTTACAATACATTTGACATAGAAGCCAAAATGTAACACCGCGCCATCTCATCTGCCTTGATCCATTTTCTATAACTCTCTTTCTCCTTTTCACCAGAATCATCCGTAGGCTTAGGAGGACATTCTTCGAAGAGTACATATTTGTACTCCTCAATAGTCAAGACAATATCCAGATTCCGTTTCCAATCAACATCATTAGGTCTGGTAAGTTTGTTTTCTTTTAGAATCACAACAAGTGGGTTGAAAGCCATTTTAAAAAACCTAAGAATCACAGTGATCAAAACATTAGATTTCAAAAATTTATTGATTCCTCAAACAATAAAATTTCAAAATCAACCAACACCTCAAAACACTGAGAATATCATATGCCATGATAGTGTGGACGTATACAAATTCTACATTTGTAAGAGGAGATTTTACCCATCAATTTTATTATCCTGTCAACCTTAATTTTTGACAAATAAAATTAATAGTTGATTCCTCTTTGGCCCTACAAATAAAAACAGTGACTCCGATAGGGAGGATACTGCCACAATGATGGCAAGTGCCCTTTTTTTCTGGTTCTGCCTTCTTAGCCTTTTTGTTCTTCCCTTTCTTCTATTCCTTTGACTTCCTCGTAGAACCTTTCTTTGAGGAATCAACTAACAGAACCGCCTTCTCCTCATGTTTCATAGAAGGCTCCACAGTATTCAGCATATTGAGGAGCTCAGGGATATTGGATTCAAGTTTGTTCATTCGGTAGTTCATCACAAATTGTGAGAAACTCTTGGGCAAACAATGCAGAATTAAGTCAATACTTAATTCAAGATCCATCACAAACCCGAGGGTAGCTAGCCGCTCGATGTACTCATTCATCTTTAGTACAAACTATACTACAGATGAACCTTCTTGCATCTTAGAGGTGAAGAAGAGCTTGGAGACTTCAAACCTTTCAGATCTTGCTTGCTCATCAAACAACTCATGAAGATGGAAGACTATGGTATTAGCATCCATATGCTCATACTGCTTTTGCAGCTCGGGTAACATCGCGGCTAGAATGATGCAACTCGCCAGTTCAGAATCAGCCACATGTTTCTGATAGGCTAACAATTGGTCTGGAGTTGCATCGTCCTTAGGACGGTTGGGAAGAGGCTCTTCGAGAACATACGCGAGCTTTTCTGCCTTGAGAACAATTCTCAAGTTTCTAAGCCAGTCCAAGAAGTTAGGCCCAATCAATTTGTTTGAATCCAAAATAGTGCACAAATTCAAAAATGTCACGATCAATCAATTAACCTAGAAATACAAAATGAGCATATATGAGAAAGATGATTTAAAATGCATCAATATACATTCATAAATCTCATTCATTTTTCAAATTTCAAAAACCCCAAAATCACTTCGGGAGATAGTAGGTCCATCTTCGAATGGGTTGATATCCAACATAGATATGAACAAGCTTGGAAAGAGTCCAACAAGCCATTCATAGCTACAATGGTAGGTATCATGAATACCGATTGCATATCACATATATGCAACTATCACAATGTGCTATCAACTAATTGAATGTTCACACATATATCGGGTTGTTAACTCATTAACAAGTATGCATCATATGCATAGCACCCAACTTCATCTCCCTTCACATCGACCTTGGAGAGAGTCCAACAAGCCGATGCTTCAGGTTAAAGCCAACCCATTAATCAAGAAATAGTTTTAATATGGTTAGAGCGCATTCAACCAATTAGCCCGGCTTGGAGAGAGTCTAATAACCAAAGCTAACAATTGACCTCTGACTCTTACTATATTAGTATTAAACTATTCTATGGTTTGAACATGTTCGGGTTCGAGTCGGGCTTGGAGAGAGTCCAACAACCCAAACAAGAAACAGAACTCTGGTTCTAACCATATTAATGGAATGTGTAGGCTTTAATATTGAGTAAGGGTTTTTATGTCTCATCCTCTTTTCATGCAAATAACTATTATCTACATGACATGACATACATCTACATGTCATGATGCGCATGACATAATGATATGCATCTAATGCAATTACATGACATACAATTATGACATGTACAAAATTTCTTTATATGTCATAACTATTTATGGAAATAAAATATGTTTGAGATTTAATTTCTCAAAATCAAATCATGATTAAATTAGGAAACAAATTTTCAAATCTAATCACATATTTTATTTATAGAAGGTCTCAATTAAGAAAAGTCAAATTTAATTTAGGAAACAAATTTCCTAAATTGTCAAAACTATTTATGGAAATAAAATATGTTTTAGATTTGATTCCCTAAATCAAATCATGATTAAATTAGGAAATAAAATTCCAAATCTAATCACATATTTTATTTATGGAAAGTGTTAATTTCCATAAATACTTCTAAACTTTCCAAAAGTAGATGATTTCCATAAATACTTCTAAACTTTCCAAAATTAGAAAATTTCCATAAATACTTCTAAACTTTCCAAAAGTAGAAAATTTCCATAAATATAATTACGACTATCGCAAAATAATGTTATGATTATGTTGAAACACAACTTGGGCTCTGATACCACTGTTGGGTTTCCGGCACCGCGGTGAGTGTGTTCGAACATGTTTCGTAAACATGTGCACAGCGGAAGAATTAAAAGGCAATAAATAAAATTTATTACAACACACACATCACACGCATGCATAGTACAACATGTGTAGACATAATCGCAGTTTCAAATTTTACAATAAAAGAAAATTACGCTAGTTATACCTGACGTATTATGTGCAGCGGAATGACATCAACCGAAGCATCTCTCGCTAGAGTTGCCTCTATCCATATCCACGCCGAGTACCGTCAGGATAGCTTCACCAAGCTACAAGCCTCTTCTTCGTAGGAGTCACTAGCCTCGTGTCGAAGACGATGTGATCAAGAGAATATCACAATCCGAATCTAAATTCGGATTCGAAAACGAGTCCCCAAAACTCGTTTCTCCGAAGAGGTATTCGTCAACCGATTGACGAATCCTTGGTCCTCCACCTATGAGGATTACCGGAGATCGAATCTCCGGCAAGGTAGCTATTGTCGGAGCTCCTAACATCGTCCAAACAATTCTCCGACACAAAAGGAAACAAGCTGTCCAGAAAAACTGGACAGCTTGGTGGAGGATTTTCGCCGGACAACCCTTGGTCGTTGGAACCAAGGTGAGTCACCGGAGGGTCGCTGGAGGATGGCCGGTAGCAGCTTCGACGCCGGCAGCAGGGTGGACGGTGTCACAAGGTGGCTGGTGGCGTGAACTCCTTGGGCGGCGACAAGGAGAAGAGACGAAGAGGAGAAAAAGATTATTTCCCAAAACAAAACTTGGTGCTCTCCAAAACCCTAACCACATTTTTATAGAGCCCGTGTTTCTTAACCATTAAGAAAAATTCTCCTTAGAGTTATTGGTTCATAACCAAAACTCGTTAACCCGCTCCAATAACTTAAGTTAAAATAAACCGAACCGAGTTGGTCTATTTTAAGTTAAAATGAACAGAACCAACTTTGGTTAATTCGTTTAAAACAAACCAAACCCCTTTGGTTTATTCTCCACCAATGGATTAGAACCAAACCAATTTGGTTCATCCATCATGTCTTCATAAGACTCGGCCCATCCATGCTTCCATTGCGACTGAAACAATTTCATACTCGCTCCTTGTTTGGTCCAACCAAACCTGATTTCTCTCGATCTGACAATCTTATTCTCAAGCTCGTTTTAAATCCTTCGGATTATGCTCATTGTGCGTGTGACCAAATAGGTTCTCGGTTTATGTTGGTCGTCTATAATTAACCATTATTTATAGAACGATCATCAGTGGCACTTAGTAGTACATCATGATCCCCAATTAACCGAAAAATCAATGGTTGATCCAGGACCATTTCTGATACCCTTTCAGCAGCTACAATGAATCGTGCCCCATTCCCTTCACTCATCTTATACCCTCTTGGTTCAGGACATGGTCTATAGTGGCAGTTCCCACTAGGCTAACTACGTCACACCTAACACAAGTATCAATTCCTCGTCCTACGGATTCTAGTTACTGCACATATATCCAAGAGTACCTTACTCTAAACATGTAATTCTTTGGCCAAAGACTTTAGTAACAATCCGACGAGAGGCCATGAGTATACATCTCCTCGCAAGGAGTGGTGAATCCTTTATAGGCTATTCAAACACCTTCAAGCATTTCGACTTATACCCAATCATCCCGGATCCACATCTCCTCAGAGATGCTTGCTTAAGATGTCAAAGCATAAGTCTTTATAACCAAGATGACTTGAATACCGCAAGTCAAAGAAACATCGCAGTTAAGATGCAGTAAGAACTTCATTGACATATCCATATATGCAGAGAACCATATGAAGTCTTACAGCTGGTCACTCTAATAAACTATTTATCATAACTAGCATCCACGATTAACTCCGGACATCACAATGTCTCCAGCCAGGGAGAATCAGCTGCTTGGATACACCAAGGAGTATATCTCGTGCTAGTCTCGACAGAATTGATGGTGTCCAAATCCATCAATTCATTAACTAGGGATAATTCCAATACATCACAATTATACATGTAGAGATACTCACTTGTTGTGATCCAATCACAAATTCTCTCATATTGGAATCGTATCGTGGACATTCAGTAAATGAGTTTAAGATCTAATCAAATACATTAAAACATATATACTCAAATAGTCAATCTTCATTTATCATATAAATGGTTCAAACATAAGGCGATTGCCTTAAGACATCTCTCATATATTACTAACATTACCTTGATTGAATCTTTTGAACCGGATACGAATCCGTGGCTTGTCTTGAATTAGAGTTCATTGTCGGATCCCGAGTTGGAATCGGTCTCGGACTCGTAGTTCGTTTCGAGTTTGATTTCATCTTCGAGCTCGGTTGGATTGGCCATGAGTGCAAGATTGTTGAGTTCATCTTCTTCCTCCGATGACTCCTCCCAAGTTTTGTTGAGCACCTTCTTGGATTGTGATTGTTTGTTCTTTAGTCTTGGGCACTCCGATTTGATGTGACCCCTCTTGTGTTAGTAATATATGAGAGATGTCCTAAGACAATCGCCTTATGTATGAACCATTTATATGATAAATGAAGATTTACTATTTGAGTATACATGTTTTATGTATTTGATTGGATCTTAAACTCATTTACTGAATGTCCACGATACGATTCACAGCATGAGAGAATTTGTGATTGGATCACAACTAGTGAGTATCTCTACATGTGTAATTGTGATGTATCAGAATTATCCCTAGTCGATGAATTGATGGATCTGGACACCATCAATTCTGTTGAGACTAGCACGAGGTATACTCCTTGGTGTATCCAAGCAGCTGATTCTCACTGGCTGGAGACATAGTGATGTCCGGAGTTAATCGTGGATGCTAGTTATGGTAACTAGTTCATTGGAGTGACCAGCCGTAAGACTTCATATGCTTCTCTGCATATATAGATATGTCAATGAAGTTCTTACTGTGGCTTAAGTGCGATGTTCCTTTGACTTGCGGTATTCAAGTCATCTTGATCATGGAGACTTATGCTTTGACATCTTAAGCAAACATCTCTAAGGAGATGTGGACCCGGATGATTGGGTATAAGTCGAAGTGATCGAAGGTGTTTGAATAGCCTATAAAGGATTCACCACTCCTTGCGAGGAGATGTATACCCATGGCCTCTCGTCGGATTGTTACTAAAGTCTTTGGCCAACGCATTACATGTTTAGAGTAAGGTACTCTTCGATACATGTGGAGTAACTAGAATCCGTAGGACGAGGAAATGATACTTGGGCTAGGTGTGACGTAGTCAGCCTAGTGGGGACTGACACAATAGACCATGTCCTGAACCAAGTGGGTATAAGATGAGTGAAGGAATGGGGCACGATTCATTCGAGCTGCTGAAGGGTTTCAGAAATAGTTACGGATCAACCGTTGATCTTTTCGGTTAATTGGGGATCATGATGTACTACTAGGTGCCACTCATGATCGTTCTATAATTAATGGTTAATTATAGACGGCCAACATAAACCGATAACCTATTTGGTCACACGCACAACGAGTGTAATCCAAAGGATTTAAAACGAGCTTGAGAATGGGATTCTCAGACCGAGAGAAACTATGTTTGGTTGGACCAAACATAAAGCGAGCATGAAATTGTTTCAGTCGCAATGTAAGCGTGGATGGGCCGTGTCTTATGAAGACATAATGGATGAACCAAAATGGTTTGGTTCTAATCCAATGGATGAGAATAAACCAAAGGGTTTGGTTTATTTTAAACGAATGAACCAAAAGTTGGTTCGGTTCGTTTTAACTTAAAATAAACCATCATGGTTTGGTTTATTTTGACTTATCCTAATGGAGCGGGTTAACGGGCTTTATGGATATGATCCATTAACCATTAAGAGAATTAGTTCTCTACAAATAGGGCTTAAACCCTAAACCAAACTCTAATGAAGTGGTTGCCGCCCAACATAGAGTTGCCGCCCACCCTTGTTGGTGAATTCGGCGCCCAACCCTAAGTGTCGCCGCCCATCCTTTGTGCCGCCGTCCAAGTCATTGCCGGTGACCAAGCTTCAGCCGGTGAACACTCCGGCGACCCTCCGGTGATCCCCTATAGGTTTGGCATCGAGGTGAGGCTTTTCTTTCCTTGGTTGGCCGGCGCCTATATCCTCCACCAAGCTGTTCAGTTTTCTGGACAGCTTCTCCTCCTCTCGTCGGAGCGTCGTTTGGATGACGGTTAGTGCTCCGACAGCGGCTAACTTACCGGGGATTTGATCTCCGGTAATCCTCTGAGGTGGGGGACGAAGGATTCGTCAAACGGTTGACGAATACCTCTCCGGAGAAGCGAGTTTTGAGAACTCGTTTTAGGATCCGAATTTGGATTCGTATCGTGATCATCTCTCGATCACGTCGTCTTCAACACGAGGCTAGTAACCCGTACGAAGACGAAGCTCGTGACTTAGCGAAGTCATCCCGGGGAGCTCGGCGTGGATACGGATAGAGACGATTCTTACGAGGATCGTTCCGGTTGATGCCGTTCCCGCTACACGTCATACGAAAGGTATAACGTAGTTTAATTTCCTTTTATTGCAAATTTTAATTTACGGTTATGTCTACACTTGTTGTAATAGCATGCGTGTGTTGTGTGTGTTGTAATAAATATAGATTTATTATTTTAATTGCTTCCGCTGTGCTCATGTTTACGAAACATGATCGAACACACACCTTGTGATTGGAAACCCCTTGATGGTATCAGAGCCGAGGTTGTGTTTCGACATAATCGTAAAATGGTTTTGCGATAGTCATAATGTATTTCTGGAAATTTTCTAATTTTGGAAATTTAGAAGTATTTATGGAAATTTTTCAATTTTGGAAAGTCTAGAAGTATTTATGGAAATCTTCCACTTTTGGAAAGTTGGAAGTATTTATGGAAATTTATATTTTCCATAAATAAAATATTTGATTAGATTCTGGAAATTTGTTTCCTAATTTAATCATGATTTGATTTGGGAAATCAAATCTTAAAATATTTTATTTCCATAAGTAGTTTTAATGATTTAGGAAATTGGTTTCCTAAATAGATTTTCCTTAATCAAATAATTCCATGAATAAAATATGTGATTAGATTTGGAAATTTGTTTCCTAATTTAATTATGATTTGATTTGGAGAATCAAATCTTAAACATATTTTATTTCCATAAATAGTTATGACATATAAGGAAATTATATACATGACATAATTGTATGCCATGTAATTGCATTAGATGCATAACATTATGCCATGCGTGTCGTGACATGTAGATGTATGCCATGTATGCCATGCCATGTAGATAATAGTTATTTGCATGCAAAGAGGATGAGACATAAAAACCCTTAAACAATATTAAAGCCTACACCTTCCATTAATATGGTTAGAACCAGAGTTCCGTTTCTTGTTTGGGTTGTTTGACTCTCTCCAAGCCCGGCTCGAACCCCAACATGTTCAAAACATGGAATAGTTTAATACTAAAATGGTAAGAGTCAGAGGTCAATCGTTAGCTTTGGTTGTTGGACTCTCTCCAAACTGGGCTAATTGGTTGAATGCGCTCTAACCATATTAAAACTATGTCCCGATTAATGGGTTGGCTTTAACCTAGAGCATCGGCTTGTTGGACTCTCTCCAAGGTCGATGTAAAGGGAGGTGAAGTTGGGTGCTATGCATATGATGCATACTTGTTAATGTGTTAACAACCCGATGTATGTGTGAACATTCAATTAGTTGATAGCACATTGTGATAGTTGCATATACGTGATATGCAATCGGTATAGATGATACCTACCGTCGTAGTTATGAATGGCTTGTTGGACTCTCTCCAAGGTTGTTCATAACTATGATGGATATCAGCCCATTCGGAGATGGACCTACAATCTCCCGAAGTGATTTTGGGGTTTTTGAAATTCGAAAAAAATGAATGGGATTTATAAATGTATATTGATGCATTTTAAAATCATCTTTCTCATATATGCTCGTTTTGTATTTCTAAGTTAATATATTGATCATGATGTGTTTGAATTTTCGTTCCATTTTGGATTCAAATAAATTGATCAATGAACTTTTTGATGGCTTAGAAACTTGAGAATTGTTCTCAAGGTGAAAAGCTTGTGTATGTCCTCGGCGCCTCTTCCGCTTCGTCTAGTGACGATGCAACTTTGGACCAATTGTTGGCCTATCAGAAACATGTGAGTGATTCTGAACAAATGAGTTGCATCATGCTAGCCATGATGGAACCCAAGCTACGAAAACAACATGAGCATATGGATGCTCATATCGTAGTCCTTCATCTTTGTGAGTTGGTTGATGAGCAAGTGAGATTCGAAAGGTTCGAAGTCTCAAAGCTCCTCTTCACCTCTGAGATGCTAGGAGGTTCATCTGTGTCTTGCTCAATATCTTTGAAAGACTGTGGAGTCTTCTGAGAAGCATGAGCAGGGGACGGTGCTGTTAGTTGATTCCTCGAAGAAAGGTTCTAAGAGGAAGTCAAAGGAATAGCAGAAGGGAAAGAAGAGAAGGGCTAAGAAGGTAGAACTAGCACAAAAGGAAACTTGCCATCATTATGGCAAGGAGAGCCATTTGCGAAGAAAGTGCAAGATTTATCTTAAGTCTGTGAAGAAGGATAAGGCATCGGATGCCCCATCTTCTTCAGAAATCTTCTTTATTGATTGTCAATCTATTTCCTTAGACACTTGGGTATTGGATACTGGGTGTGGCTCACATATATGTAATGACATACATGGGCTAAGGAATAGAAGAAGACTCGTCAAGGGAGAGTCAAATTTACGTGTTGGGAATGAAGCAAAGGTTGCTGCACTCGCCATCGGAACGTATTTGTTGAAACTCCCTGCAGGACTTGTCTTAGAACTGGACAATTGCTTTTATATTCCTTTGTTGATAAAGAACATCATTTCTATTTCTTGTTTAAATAGAAATGGGTACCATTTGACTTTTAGTAACAATTGTTGTTACATAACTTTGAATGGAGTTCTTTATGGGATTGGAACTTTAAGCAATGGTGTTTATACGTTGGACGTATCCAGTGACATTTTCAATATCGAAGCGAGCAACACGCGTGCTCGAAAGGATAATCAAATAGACTCCTATATGTGGCATTGTCGTCTTGGCCATATAAGCAAGAAATGCATGTCCGAATTACACCGATGTGGAATTCTGGAATCGTTTGAATTGGATTCATACGATACATGCGAATCATGCTTAAAAGGAAAGATGACTAAGTTACCTTTTACAGGAAAAGGTGAACGAGTGGGAGAGTTACTAGGTCTAATACATACTGATGTATGTGGACCTATGTCAACTCAAGCTTTAGGAGGCTATAGCTACTTCATTACCTTCACCGATGATCATTCACGGTTTGGGTATGTGTTCTTGATGAAACACAAAGTCTGAAGCCTTTGAAAGGTTCAAAGAATTCAGAAATGAAGTAGAGGAACAACATGACAAGAGTATTAAAAATACTTCGATCGGATCGAGGTGGTGAATACTTAAGTCAAGAGTTTCTTGATTATCTTAGAGACAATGGCATATTGTCTCAATGGACTCCGCCCTATACACCACAGCATAATGGTGTATCTGAGAGGCGTAACCGGACCTTGTTGGACATGGTCAGGTCAATGATGAATCATGCAACTCTTCCCAAGTCCTTTTGGGGCTATGCACTTCAGACAGCTGTTTACTTGTTAAACAGAATGCCTACCAAGGTAGTCTCAACTACTCCATATAAGATATGGAATAGTAAGAAACCTCATGTATCTTACTTGAAGATATGGGGTTGTCCTGCTTATGTGAAGCGGACTGTATCAGACAATATGGATGCTAAGTCTGATAAAAGTCTATTTGTTGGATACCCTAAGGAAACAAGGGGTTACCAATTATATCATCCTGTGGAACAAAAGGTGTTTGTTTCAAGGCATGCTGTGTTTCTAGAGAAAGAGTTTCTCTTGCAAGAAAACAGTGGGAGTGTCGTCGAGCTTGAGGAGGCTCGAGAGACTAAAATAGACATTAATGAGATACCTGGTGAAGCACAACAGCCGACAACTCATAGTGATGAGCAATCGGCTGGACCTATTGTAACACCACATCTTCGTAGATCTGGTAGAACACGCAATATTCCTGAGAGATATGGATTTCTCGTAAGTGAATCGAACGACGTGTTACTCATTGATGATGAGGAGCCTACCAGTTATGAAGAAGTGCTGACAAGTTCAGAAAGGGATAAATGGCTTGGTGCCATGAAGTCGGAAATGGATTCCATGTACGAAAACCAAGTTTGGAACTTGGTTGACCAACCTGAAGGCATAAAGCCTATAGGGTGCAAGTGGGTTTTCAAGAAGAAAACCGACATGGATGGTAATGTGATTACCTATAAGGCTAGATTGGTGGCGAAAGGATATCGTCAAAAACAAGGTGTTGATTATGACGAAACCTATTCGCCTGTAGCTATGCTTAAATCCATTCGGATGCTCCTGGCCATAGCGGCTCATTATGATTATGAGATATGGCAGATGGATGTGAAAACAGCTTTCCTTAATGGAAACATGCTCGAGGACGTGTATATGATACAGCCTGAGGGTTTCACATCGGTTGATAAAACCAAGGTATGCAAATTGCGACGATCCATTTATGGATTGAAGCGAGCATCCAGGAGCTGGAATATCCGTTTTGATGAGACAATCAAAAAGTTTGATTTCTCACAAAATCCAGACGAACCTTGTGTGTACAAGAAGGTTAGTGGGAGTGCAGTCGTATTCCTAGTATTATATGTCGATGACATACTACTTATAGGAAACGATGTTTCAATCTTACAGTCAGTGAAGGTTTGGTTATCCAAGACATTCTCCATGAAAGACCTGGGAGAAGCAACCTACATCCTTGGGATTAAGATCTATAGAGATAGATCGAAACGGTTGCTTGGTCTTTCGCAGTCTACATATATAGACCGAGTGCTAAAGAGGTTTAGCATGTCGGAATCCAAGAAAGGTTTCTTACCCATCAGGCATGGGGTACACCTTTCGAAGTTTATGTGTCCGCGCACAGAAGACGAGAGGATTTGCATGAGTAAGATTCCCTAAGCATCCGCAATAGGATCTATCATGTATGCTATGTTATGTACAAGGCCCGATGTATCGTATGCTCTGAGTGTCACGAGCAGATACCAGTCTGATCCAGGAATGGATTATTGGGTGGCTGTTAAGACGATCCTTAAGTGCT
Organism: Wurfbainia villosa; assembly: GCA_025175895.1. Classification (NCBI taxonomy): domain Eukaryota; kingdom Viridiplantae; phylum Streptophyta; class Magnoliopsida; order Zingiberales; family Zingiberaceae; genus Wurfbainia; species Wurfbainia villosa. Next base: position 117,923,676 of record CM045989.1, on the reverse strand, counting down.
TGAGAAGAACTAAGGATGCGTTCCTAATATATGGAGAAGAGTACATGGTGATACGTGGGTATACGGATGCCAACTCCAGACAGACAAGGATGATTCCATGTCTCAGTCTGGGTATGTATTCACCTAGAATGGAGGCGCAATAAGTTGGAAAGGTTTCAAGCTTGACACTATAGCGGATTCTGCCACTAAGGCAGAATACATTGCAGCTTTGGAAGCAGCAAAGGAAGCGGTTTGGATCAAGAAGTTCATCTCTGAACTAGATGTGGTCTCATCAATGATCCAAACATGTGCTTCGCCGCTATCATCTTATCAGAGAGATCATCAGTAGGAACGAAATACAAATCGAGAAATTCCCACTGAAAGGAACATAGCGGATCCTTTGACTAAAGCATTACCTCAAAGTAAGTTTGAGGGTCATGTTAGAGCTTATGGTATTGGATACCGTAGCGATTGGCATTAGGCCAAGTGGGAGTCTGTTAGTAATATATGAGAGATGTCCTAAGGCAATCGCTTATGTATGAACCATTTATATGATAAATGAAGATTCACTATTTGAGTATACATGTTTTATGTATTTGATTGGATCTTAAACTCATTTACTGAATGTCCACGATACGATTCACAGCATGAGAGAATTTGTGATTGGATCACAACTAGTGAGTATCTCTACATGTGTAATTGTGATGTATCGGAATTATCCCTAGTCGATGAATTGATGGATCTGGACACCATCAATTCTGTTGAGACTAGCACGAGGTATACTCCTTGGTGTATCCAAGCAGCTGATTCTTACTGGCTGGAGACATAGTGATGTGCGGAGTTAATCGTGGATGCTAGTTATGGTAACTAGTTCATTGGAGTGACCAGCCGTAAGACTTCATATGCTTCTCTGCATATATAGATATGTCAATGAAGTTCTTACTGTGGCTTAAGTGCGATGTTCCTTTGACTTGCGGTATTCAAGTCATCTTGATCATGGAGACTTATGCTTTGACATCTTAAGCAAACATCTCCAAGGAGATGTGGACCCGGGATGATTGGGTATAAGTCGAAGTGATCGAAGGTGTTTGAATAGCCTATAAAGGATTCACCACTCCTTGCGAGGAGATGTATACCCATGGCCTCTCGTCGGATTGTTACTAAAGTCTTTGGCCAAAGCATTACATGTTTAGAGTAAGGTACTCTTCGATACATGTGGAGTAACTAGAATCCGTAGGACGAGGAAATGATACTTGGACTAGGTGTGACGTAGTCAGCCTAGTGGGGACTGACACAATAGACCATGTCCTGAACCAAGTGGGTATAAGATGAGTGAAGGGAATGGGGCACGATTCATTCGAGCTACTGAAGGGTTTCAGAAATAGTTCTGGATCAACCGTTGATCTTTTCGGTTAATTGGGGATCATGATGTACTACTAGGTGCCACTCATGATCGTTCTATAATTAATGGTTAATTATAGACGGCCAACATAAACCGATAACCTATTTGGTCACACGCACAACGAGTGTAATCCAAAGGATTTAAAACGAGCTTGAGAATGGGATTCTCAGACTGAGAGAAACTATGTTTGGTTGGACCAAACATAAAGCGAGCATGAAATTGTTTCAGTCGCAATGTAAGCGTGGATGGGCCGTGTCTTATGAAGACATAATGGATGAACCAAAATGGTTTGGTTCTAATCCAATGGATGAGAATAAACCAAAGGGTTTGGTTTATTTTAAACGAATGAACCAAAAGTTGGTTCGGTTCGTTTTAACTTAAAATAAACCATCATGGTTTGGTTTATTTTGACTTATCCTAATGGAGCGGGTTAACGGGCTTTATGGATATGATCCATTAACCATTAAGAGAATTAGTTCTCTACAAATAGGGCTTAAACCCTAAACCAAACTCTAATGAAGTGGTTGCCGCCCAACATAGAGTTGCCGCCCACCCTTGTTGGTGAATTCGAAGCCCAACCCTAAGTGTCGCCGCCCATCCTTTGTGCCGCCGTCCAAGTCATTGCCGGCGACCAAGCTTCAGCCGGTGAACACTCCGGCGACCCTCCGGTGATCCCCTATAGGTTTGGCATCGAGGTGAGGCTTTTCTTTCCTTGGTTGGCCGGCGCCTATATCCTCCACCAAGCTGTCCAGTTTTCTGGACAGCTTCTCCTCCTCTCGTCGGAGCGTCGTTTGGACGACGGTTAGTGCTCCGACAGCGGCTAACTTACCGGGGATTTGATCTCCGGTAATCCTCTGAGGTGGGGGACGAAGGATTCATCAAACGGTTGACGAATACCTCTCCGGAGAAGCGAGTTTTGAGAACTCGTTTTAGGATCCGAATTTGGATTCGGATCGTGATCATCTCTCGATCACGTCGTCTTCAACACGAGGCTAGTAACCCGTACGAAGACGAAGCTCGTGACTTAGCGAAGTCATCCCGAGGAGCTCGGCGTGGATACGGATAGAGACGATTCTTACGAGGATCGTTCCGGTTGATGTCGTTCCCGCTACACGTCATACGAAAGGTATAACGTAGTTTAATTTCCTTTTATTGCAAATTTTAATTTACGGTTATGTCTACACTTGTTGTAATAGCATGCATGTGTTGTGTGTGTTGTAATAAATATAGATTTATTAATTTTAATTGCTTCCGCTGTGCTCATGTTTACGAAACATGATCGAACACACACACGCCGCGGTGCCGGAAACCCAACATCTTGTTGCATTCGTAGCATTTGTAATTTGAACTTTGCTCGGGTCTCTTTTCCTTGGACTACTTGATGGGTCGTCTTCTACTCTTGATCATCTTTCAAACTAGATTCACTAGCTCGGTCTCCATCTCATTGTTCACCTTCAATTCGCACTCCTCTTCTTCTTAGGGAGGTGGTTTGCTCTTCGCCTTCTTCCTTTGACTTGCAACTAAGGCAATACTTTTCGCGACTGAGGCCAAGTTATATTGTTCGTGCAATTCAAATTCAAAAAAAGATCGTCTAGTCTAATCTTAGATAAGTATCTAGATACTTTGTAGGCATCAACCATTGATGTCCACAAAGTGGTCCTAGGAAAAGCGTTTAAGGCGTACCTGATTACATCCCGATTCTCGACCTTTTGTCCGATCGAGTGGAGGTCATTCATGATGTCCTGGATCATTGCATGAAGTTGTGTAGCGGTCTCGTGATCCTGCATTTTTAAATTAAATAACTTTTTCAACAAAAGGTCACGCTTACAAACCTTCATGTCGGTCGTCCCTTCATGTAGCTCAATGGGCTTGTTCCATAAATCCTTTACGCTGATGAACGGGCTGACATGGTTGAGTTCTTCTTTGAAGAGCCTGCATTGTAGGATCTGTGTGACCTTCGCATCGGCTTCCACTTGGTGCTTCATGTCGTTAGTCCACTTGTCGCAGTCCAAGTATTCACTGTCTTCATTGGATGTAAGGGTGAACCTAGTCTTGATGAGTATCCACATCTCGACTTGGATTTTTAGATAACACTCCATCCGACCCTTCCAATAACGGAAGTCATCTCCATTGTAAAATGGAGGTCGGGTGGTGCTAAACCCCTCAAGATGGGCCATTAACTAAAACCTTGTACAACAAAAAGCACGACAAAATACGAATTGCCAAGACTTCATCTTGGATTAGTAGTGCGGGAATAATAATAAGGAAAAGTTTAAATTGAACGAAACAAAGAAACATGAAAAGAAACAAAACTTGCTAGATCGATGGATGCACCAAATCTTAGTGCCCCAGCTCTAATACTAATTGTTGGATCGAGAGAATCGCTAGAAGGGGGTAAATAGCGATCGTAAAACTTTTCTTTTTGTAACGACGATAAAACCAAAGTAATGCAGTGGAAATGAAGTTAAAGCAAAAAGTAAAGAGGCACTTCCTTTTTTACTTGGTTCACAACCTAAAGGTTTCTACTCCAAGGCCTCGCAATCCTAGATCGCGTACGAAGGGGAAATTCATTATAAGTCTCCTCCTCGTTGAAGGTAGAAGGCAACGATTACAAAGAAAACAAAAGATCAAGGATGAGGCAACATGCCCACCTCGCCTCGTTACGATAAAAGCCTCGAGTAGAAGTAAAGTAAGACTATTAAAGTAAAGTACGATAACTAAAATAAAACTACCGACGAATGAACTTGGAATCTTGGCGCATCTTCGGCGTTACGATGGCGTAGCATTATCGTTGATGTTACGATGTTGTGCGTGTTAGTTATATATGGGAGGTGTCCTAAGGCAATCGCCTTATGATTGTACCATTTATTTGATAAATGAAGATTCACTATTTGAGTATACATATTTTCATGTATTTGATTGGATCTTAAACTCATTTACTGAATGTCCGCAATACGATTCAAAGCATAATAGAATTTGTGATTGGATCACAACTAGTGAGTATCTCTACATGTGTAATTGTGATGTATTGGAATTATCCCTAGTCGATGAATTGATGCATTTGGACACCATCAATTCTGTTGAGACTAGCACGAGTTGTAAACTTTGGTTTATCCAAGCAGCTGTTTCTACTGGCTGGTGACATTGGGATGTTTGGAGTTAACCGTAGATGCTAGTTATGGTAACTAGTTCATTGGAGTGACCAACTGTAAGACTTCTTATGGTTTTTTGCATATATAGATATGTCAATGAAGTCCTTATTGTATCTTAAGTGTGATGTTCCTTCAACTTACGGTATTCAAATCATCTTGGTGAATAAGACTTATTCTTTGACATCTTAAGCAAGCATCTCCAAGGAGATATGGACCCGAGATGATCAGGTATAAGTTGATGTGGCCGAAGGTGTTTGAATAGCCTACAAAAGATTCACCACTCCTTGCGAGGAGATGTATACTCTATGGCCTCTCGTTAGATTGTTACTAAAGTATTTGGCCAAAGCATTACATGTTTAGAGTATGGTACTCTTAGATACATGTGCAGTAACTAGAATCCGCAGGATGAAGAAATGATACTTGGGCTAGGTGTGACGTAGTCAGCCTAGTGGGGGACTGACACAATAGACCATGTCCTTAACCAAGTGGGTATAAGATGAGTGAAGGGAACGAGGCACGATTCACTGTAACTTCTGAAAGGATTCAAAAATTATTCTGGGATTAATCATTGATTTTCTGGTTAATTGGGGATCATGATGTACTACTGGGTTGCACTCATGATTGTTCTATAATTAATGGTTAATTATAGACGACCAATATAAATTGGGAACCTATTTCATCACATGCACTATGAGTGTTATCCAAAAGATTTAAAATGAGCTTGAGAATGGGATTCTCAGATCGAGAGAGACTTGGTTTGGTTGGACCAAACAAGGAGCGAACATGAAATTGTTTCAGTCGCATCGGAAGCATGGATGGGCTGAGTCTTTTGAAGACATGATGGATGATCGAAATTGGTTTGGTTCTAATCCAATGGTTGAAAATAAACCAAAGGGGTTTGGTTTGTTTTAAATGAATGAACCAAAATTGGTTTGGTTTATTTTAACTTAAAATAGACTAACGTGGTTTGGTTTATTTTAACTTAAATTAATTGAGTGGGTTAATAGGTTTTGGTTGTGAACCAATAACCGAAGAGGGTTTCTTGATGGTCAAGAAACACTCTCTCTATAAATAAAAGGGGTGAGACAAATTTCGTGGAGGAGTTAGAATTAGTGAAACCCTAGCTACTTTCTCCTCTTCTTGCTTGTACGCCGTCCACTCTTGGAGTTGCCACCGCCCAAGCTTGGCCGCCCTTCCCCTCTAGCCGTCGGCCAGCCACCAACCGCCGACCATCCTCCAGCTAGCAGCTCCAGCCATCGGCCAGCCCTCAAGCCGCTGACCACCTTGATGCAGCCGGCCAAATTGATTGGTTGGCACTTCTGAGGAAAAAAGTTCGTGGAACTTGTTTTGTGATCGTCTCTCACATCACAATGTCTTCGACGAGAGACTAGTATCTCTCGTGAAGACGGGGCTCGTAGCTTAGTAAAGTTATCCTGACGATATTCACCGTGGACTCGAATAGAGGCGAAACTTGTGAGGGTCACTAAGGTTGATGCCATTTCCGCTGCACATAATTCATCAGGTATACCTAGTATAAATTTCTTTTATTACAAAAAAAAAGTAAATGTAAGATTATGGCTACACTGTTGTATCCTTCATGTGTGTAGTGTGTGTGATGTAATAAAATAGTTTATTACGTATTTTTATTTTCTTTTGTTGTGCATGTTTACGAAACATGTTCGAACACATGCCCATGTCGGTGCCCCAGAAACCCAACAATGGTATCATAGCCCGGCTATGTTCCGACATAATCATAAAATTGTTTTGCGATAAATGTTTTTTCATAATTGTAATTTTGGAAATTTTCTACTTTTGGAAAGTTTAGGGAAAATTATGGAAATTTGAATTAGTTAAAAAATTCAAATTAGGAATTTCCTAATGTGATTAGGAAATTAGAATTTTGTAAATTTGTTACCTTAATTAATATTTTCATAAATAAAGTATGTGATTAGATATGGAAATTTGTTTCCTAATTTAATGAATGAGATTTGATTTGAGAAATCAAATCACAAACATATTTTATTTCCAAAATTAATTATGACGATTTGGAAATTACTTGAACATGTCATAATTGTATGTCATGTAATTGCATTAGATGCATATCATTATGTCATGCGTGCCATGACATGTAGATGCATTAGTTTCACATATGTATGTCATGCGTGTCATGCCATATAGATAATAGTTTTTTGCACGGAAAGGAGGATGAGACCTCAAAACCCTTACACAATATTAAAGCCTACACCTTCCATTTATATGGTTAGAATCGGAGTTACGTTTCTTGTTTGGATTGTTGGACTTTCTCCAAGCCTGGCTCGAACCTGAACATGTTCAAACCATTGAAATTGTTTAATACTAATATGGTACGAATTAGAGGTAAATCTTTAGTATGGGTTGTTGGACTCTCTCCAAGGCTGACTAAACGATTGAATGCCCTCTAACCATATTAAAATTATTTCTCGATTAATGGGTCGGCTTTAACTTGAAGCATCGTCTTGTTGGACTCTCTTCAAGGTCGATGTGAAGAGAGGTGAAGTTGGGTGCTATGCATATGATGCATACTTGTTAATGTGTTAACAACCCAATGTTTGTGCGAACATTCAATTAGTTGATATCACAATGTGATAGTTACATATACATGATATGTAATTGGTATATTTGATACCTACCATCGTAGCTATGAATGACTTGTTGGACTCTCTCCAAGGTTGTTCTTATCTATGTTGGTTATCTACCAATTCGAAGATGGACCTATGATCTCCCGAATTAATTTTAAGGGTTTTTGAATTCGAAAAATGAATGGGATTTATAAATGTATGTTGATGCATTTTAAATCATCTTTCTCATATATGCTCGATTTGTATTTCTAGGTTAATCGCTTGATCATGACGTCTTTAAATTTACGCTTTATTTTGAATTCAAATAAGTTGACTGGGATGAACTTCTTGGATTGTCTTAGAAACCTGAGAATTATTTTTAAGGTGGAAAAGCTTGCGTATGTCCTCGAAGAGCCTCTTCCCAACCGTCCTAAGGATGATGCAACTCCGGACCAATTGTTGGCCTATCAGAAACATGTCACTGATTCTGAACTGGAAAGTTGCATCATGCTAACCGCGATGGTACCCGAGCTTCAGAAGCAACATAAGCATATGGATGCTAATACCATAGTCTTTCATCTTCATGGGTTGTTAGATGAGCAAGCGAGATCCGAAAGGTTCGAAGTCTCCAACCTCCTCTTCACCTCTAAGATGCAAGAAGGTTCATCTGTGGTGCAATTTGTGCTAAAGATGAATGGGTACATCGAGCGATTAGCTACACTCGGGTTTGTGATGGATAATGAATTAAGTATTGACTTAATTCTACATTGTTTGCCCAAGAGTTACTCACAGTTTGTGATGAACTACCAGATGAACAAAATAGAATCCACCATTCCTAAACTCCTCAACATGCTGAAGACTATGGAACCTTCTATGAAGCATGAGGAGAAGATAATGTTGTTAGTTGATTCCTCAAAGAAAGGTTCTAAGAGGAAATTAAAGGAACAACATAAGAGGAAGAAGAAGGCAGAACTAGCTCAAAAGGGCACTTGCCATCATTGTGGCAAGGAGGGCCATTGGTCAAGAAACTGCAAGATTTATCTTGAGTCCGTGAAGAAGAAGAAGGCATCTGATGCCCCATCCTCTTTAGGTATCTTCGTTATTGATTGTCATTCTATTTCCTTAGACACTTAGGTATTGGATACTGGGTGTGGCTCACATATATGTAATGACATACAGGGGCTAAGGAATAGAAGAAGACTCGTCAAGGGAGAATCAAATTTATGAGTTTGCAATGGAGCAAAGGTTGCTGCAGTCGCCATCGGAACATATTTGTTGAAGCTCCCTACATGACTTGTCTTAGAACTGGATAATTGCTATTATGTTCCTTCGTTAATAAAGAACATTGTTTCTATTTCCTGCTTATATAGAAATGAGCACCATTTGACTTTTAGTAACAATTGTTGTTATATAACTTTGAATGACATTCTTTATGGGATTGGAACTTTATGCAATGGTATATATACATTAGACATATCCAATGACATTTTCAATATCGAAGCGAGCAACAAGCATGCTCAAAAAGATAATCAATTAGCCTCCTACATGTGATATTGTCATCTTGGCCATGTAAGCAAGAAACACATGTCCGAATTACACCGATGTGGAATTCTAGAATCGTTTGAATTTGATTCGTTCAATATATCCGAATCATGCTTAAAAGGAAAGATGACTGAAGGTTTTGGAACCGAAGCTCTGATACCACTTGAAGGTAGGAAACATCGCTTCCCACTTCAACTCGGTCGCTTGTTCATGGCAATCCCATCGACGTCCACGGATTAAAAAAATTTAATCCTACACAAAAGGGATCACCCAAGCAACCGTTTCATTGTCGTGCTATTCGATTAGAGTGGTCACTTGAACAAACTTGTTGTTCAAGCCACCAACCTCTATTCTACGAATAGCCGCGGAATAGACGATGTACGGATCGCCGACTTTTGTGTCTATATTCGGGGTCCAAGTTATTTTAGCCACAAAACAGAATATATAACATACATATGATTGAAGAACAAATATAGACATGTTACAAAAGAATATAAACAAACATTATACCTCTTGATCTTCTATTGTATGTCCTTCCTCCTTTTGGACGTCGTGTGGGCGACGATCTTCCAAAAGTCGAAGCTCCTAGATCACAAATCTTCCTTCCTTTCTCGCTCCGAACAAGAGGAAGTATAGAAACAAAGCACTTCTCCTTCTTTCAACCAACCACCAAGCTCCAAGCTTGGTGCTTGTCGTCGTCCAAGAAGGAGAACAAGAAGATGAAGAAGAGGGCTGACCAAAAGCTACAAGGGGAAGACCCTAAGAACCGGCCAAAGATGAAGGGGAGAAGGTTGGATGCCGGCCAAACTAAGGGGAGAAGGTGAAGGAAGGGCGCCGCCCACATAAGGAAGAAGAAGAAGAAAGGAAACAAATTCCTTATTTGTGGCCGCCCAAACAAAACTCCAAAACCCTAGCCTCCAAGCTCCTTGCCGCCCAACCCTAATCATATCTTGTTTCTAATTCCTCTTGCCACCCACCCTAGCCTCTCCTTTTATAGAGTTAGAGATAAGCCTTGTTTTAATCTCCACCATTGGTTCTAGGGATTTAATCTCAACCATCGGATCTAGAGATTTAATCTCAACCGTCGGATCTAGAGATGTAATCTCTACCATTGGATCTAGAGTTTTGTTTTCATCCATTGGATCTAGGCTTCATGAGGTTTTAAGAGGCTACAATAGGGACTATGAGGAGGAGTTGGATCTTGGCCACCCAATGGATCAAGCCCTCATAAAGTCCGATCCATTAATGATTATCCATTCCACTAGAGGATTATCATTGATCTACCTCACCAACCCCCATAAGTTAATATGGGCTCCATATATTATTTGTACATTTTTCTCTCCATGTTTAAGATCTCGAATGTCCGTCAATTAATTAATTTATTGACAATTAATTAATCAACATCTAACTCCATGAGTAGTTCCACTCAACCTTATCATCATGTCGGACCAAGTCCACCTGCAGGGTTTACAAGATGAACCTTATGAGCTCCTCAAGGGGACATCATCATCCTAATATATAGGACACAGTTTCCTCCTATAATCAACGACACACCATATAAATAATATCATTTCCCAACTTACCGAGCCTATCGATTTAATCTATAAATCTCGCCCATTGGTAAATCAAAGAAATGAATACTAAGTATATGTGCACGTTATTATATCGGGATTAAGAGCATGTACAATATAATATTTGAGGTCCGATTCGATTATGTAGTCAGCAATAAATCGAATCACCTCTAAGTCGGTCCTGCTCAATACACACAAAGTGTACTAGTGTGATTCTATGGTCAAGACAAATCAATACCAAATCACACTACAACCATACCAATGGTTTGTCCAAAGCCATCTCGATTGTGAGCCTTTACTTATACTTTACAAGGAGCCGATAACATGATCTCCCGTGTGACACCACACACCATGTTATCTACAATGTAATGTATTAGACAATATGCATAACCATAAATATGCAAACAATGATCATGTGATTCTTATTTCAAAATAAAGATGTTCATACAAAAGATAGACTTTTTAGTATACATCCCAACAATGACTAAGTTACCTTTTACTTGAAAAGGTGAACCGATGAGAGAGTTGCTTGGTCTAATACATACTGATGTATACGAACCTATGTCAACTCATGCTCTAGGAGGCTATAGCTACTTCATTACCTTTATCGATGATCACTCACGATTTGGGGATGTGTTCTTGATGAAACACAAGTCTGAAGCCTTTGAAAGGTTCAAAGAATTCAGAAATGAAGTAGAGAAACAACTTGGCAAAAGTATTAAAATACTTTGATCTTATCGAGGTGGTGAATACTTGAGTCAAGAGTTTTTAGATTATTTAAGAGACAGTGGTATATTATCTTAATGGACTTCGTCGTATATACTGCAACATAATGGTGTATCTGAGAGGCAAAATCGAACCTTGTTGGGCATTGTTAGGTCGATGATAAATTATGCGAATCTTCTCAAGTCCTTTTGGGGCTATGCACTTCAGATAGATATTTACTTGCTAAACAGAGTCCCGACCAAGGTAGTCTCTACTACTCCATATGAGATATAGAATAGTAAGAAACCTCATTTATCTTACTTGAAGTTATGGGGTTGTCCTGCTTATGTGAAGCAGACTGTATCAGACAAATTGGATACTAAGTATGATAAATGTCTATTTATTGGATATCCTAAGGAAACAAGATGTTACCAATTCTATCATCTTGTGGAACAAAAAGTGTTTGTTTTAAGACATGCTGTGTTTCTAGAGAAAGAGTTTCTCTTGCAAGAAAACTGTGGGAGTGTTGTTGAACTTGAGGAGGTTCAAAAGACTCTAATAGACATTGAAGAGATACCCGGTCAAGCACCACAATCGATAACTCATAGTGATGAGCCATCCACTGAACCTATTGTAACACCACATCTTCGTAGATATGGTAGAACACATAACATTCCTAAGAGATATGAATTTCTTATAAGTGAATCGAATGACGTGTTACTCATTGATGATGAGGAGCCTACCAGTTATGAAGAAGTTCTGAAAAGTTCAGAAAGGGACAAATGGCTTGAAGGCATGAAGTCAGAAATGGATTCCATGTATGAAAATCAAGTTTGGAACTTAGTGGACCCACCTGAAGACTTTAAGCCTATAGGGTGCAAGTGGATTTTCAAGAAGAAAACTGACATGGATGGTAATTTGATTACCTATAAGGCTAGATTAGTGGCGAAAGGCTATCGTCAAAAATAAGGTGTTGATTATGATGAGACCTATTCACCAGTAGCTATGCTTAAATCCATTTGGATGCTCCTGGCCATAGTGGCTCATTATGATTATAAGATATGGCAGATGGATGTGAAAACATTTTTCCTTAATTGAAACCTACTCGAGGACGTATATATGATACAACCTGAGGGTTTCACATCGATTGATAAAACCAAGGTATGCAAACTCTGGTGGTCCATATATGGACTGAAGCAAGCATCCAAGAGTTGGAATATCTGTTTTGATGAAACAATCAAAAGGTTTGATTTCTCACAAAATCCAGACGAACTCTGTGTGCACAAGAAGGTTAGTGGGAGTACAGTCGTGTTCATAGTGTTGTATGTCGATGACATATTACTTATAGAAAATGATATATTTGTCTTACAGTCGGTCAAAATTTGATTATCCAAAACATTCTCCATGAAAAAATTGGGAGAAGCGACCTATATCCTCGGGATTAAGATCTATAGAGATAGATCGAAATGATTGCTTGGTCTTTCGCAGTCTACATATATAGACCAAGTGCTAAAGAGGTTTAGCATGTCGGAATCCAAGAAAGGTTTCATTCCCATTAGGCATGGGGTATGTTGGTGTAGTAGGCACCTAAGTCGAACCTCGATTTTGATTATAGCAAACGATACAAAGTTAAGCTCATTTTGTTGTCTCACAAGCTGACTCAAGTGTGCAGAATTTCTAAGCTAAAGTTGAAGGTCAGCGACACCCGGAGGGAATCGTGGTGATCGGGCGACATCGGGAGGACTTCGGAGGAAGCCGAAGAACTCAGGTGAAGACCGGAAGCAAAGCTTCAAAGGTAAAAAGTGAGGTAAGCTTGTGTGAGTGAGTGCAAGTAAGGTCGTGTCTTCTGTACGAGGATGTCCTTAGGCGATGATCTGACTCAAGACTTCCCATGGATAGTCTAAGTCAAGATCAGATGGTAAATGACCATCAAGTTCACTTATATTAACTGCATTTTCGAGCCAACTCTTTTTTGCAGCTGGAAACCCTACCATCAGTCGATTGAGGGCTTGCATCAGTCGACTGATTCATCTAGCAGTCGACTGGTAAGGGTAGCAGTCGACTGTTGGTCAAGGATCAACCTCGAGGAGAGTCAAAGTTTATCTCCATTTCTCAAGGGCTAGGAGGCTTACTCTCATTGGTTCAAGATCTGAACGTCTAGGGTTTCCAAGGCTATAAAAGTAGGTGTTCTCCACCCCATTTCCATCATCAAAAGCTCTCCAAAAATCCTCCACAACACCTCGTCTCTCCGACATCTTTACGGCAAAGCTCGACTACTTTGACGATGAAGCTTCAGTTTTACTCTTTTCCTCGTCGCTATAAGTTTTCTTTAAAAGTCTTCTATTGTACTTATTTTAGTTTCTCGGAGCTTTATATCATAATAAGGAGAGGGGGAGTGTCCCTCTACCTTACTCTTTTGAGCTTTTGTATTCTGTTGTGTCCTACCCCCAATGAGAGGAGATTGTTTTAGTGTATTGCCCTCCGTATGTGGTCTCGGACCATTAGGGCCTTGGACTAGCAGTCGAAGACTGTGAACCAAGTAAAAACAAACCGTGTTGTTTATATTTCCTCTGCATTCTCGCTCGTTTAATTATTTCATATCGAAAGAACGAATGAAATTTATTTTGCGCTATTCACCCCCCCTCTAGCGCTCAAATCGATCCAACAATTGGTATCAGAGCTGGGGGCGCTACGATTTGGTGAAACCACCAATCCAGCAATTTTTACATATTTATTTTTATTTTTATTTCTGTTTATTTCAAGTTTTTACAAGTTTTTCATTTAAGTTAAATTTGTTCTCCCGCACTACTAATCCAAGACGAAAGTCTTGGTACATTTTAGTTGTTTGTGTTTTTGCGAGGTATTAGTTTTCTCTCCTTTGTCTAAATGGCCCATCTCGAAGGGTTTAGTACCGTCCAACCTCCTTTTAAAACGGAGATGACTTCCGTTATTGGAAGGGTTAGATGGAGTGCTTCCTAAAGACCCAAATCGAGATATGGATCATAATCCAAACCGGATTCACGCTTCCTACTAATGAAGTGGGTGAATCATTGGATTATGATCAATGGACTAATGCCTTGAAAAGACAAGTGGAAGCTGATGGCAAGGCAACGCAAATCCTTCAATGTGGCTTATCCAAAGAGGAGCTAAACCACGTCGGCCCCTTCATTAGCACTAAAGATTTATGGACTAAACTCGTTGAGTTACACGAAAGAACCGACGATGATAAGGTATGTAAGCGTAATTTGCTTTTCAATAAATTGTATAACTTAAAAATGCAGGAACATGAGACGGTGACACAACTACACGCCCGTATTCAAGACATCGTCAATAGCTTGCATGCCATCGGACAAAAGGTCGAGAATCAATACCTTATAAGGTACACTTTAAACTCTTTTTCTAGGACCACCTTGTGGGCATCCATGGTCGATGCCTACAAGTTTTCTAAGGATCTTTCTAAACTTAGATTAGATGAGTTATTTTTTGTGTTTGAACTTCATGAGAAAACTAACGTGGTTCGGGCTGAGAAAGATATTGCCTTAATTGCAGGTTCCAAGAAGAAGGCCGCGAACAAATCACCCCCCAAGGAAGAGGACGAGTACGAGTACGAGTCGTAGGTAGATCCCGAAATGGAAACCGAACTAGTAAATTTAGTTCGGAAGATGATCAAGAGCCGGAAATGGCCCGTCAACCAAGGTAAAACTAAGTCTAAGTCTAATTCGAATTTGAGATGCTTTGAATGTAACAGGTTCGGGCACATCAAGTTGCAGTGTCTGAAACTAAAAGGCAAAGAACCCAAGAAAGCACTTAACGCTACTTGGGAAGAATCGTCGAAGGAGGAAAATGACGATCTCATCTTCATGGCCAAGCCGACCAAGCCAGAACAAGACTCCAAACCCGAGGAAGAGTCTGAGTCCGAATTCGATGATGAGTCACTATTCAAGACAAGCCACGGATACACATCAGGTTCAAAAGAGTCACTTAAGGTAAGTTGATCTTTACTTAGCACTTTATACAATGCAATTAAATTCTTAACTAGAAAGTTAGCTAAGTCCGAGTCCAAGGTCAAGACCTTAATTGAGGAGGTTAAACTCCTTAAACACAAGGTCTCCCTAACCTCTTAGACTAGTCAAGTTCAAGAGGAGGACTCAACTCGAGTTGAAAAGCTCGAAGTTGAGAACTCATTTTTGAAAAGTCAAGTCGAAGATCTTAGGCATACGTTGGAAAGGTTCACTTTGGGATCCAAGGGACTTGACCTTTTACTTGGATCACAAAGGGTTGTGTACAACAAGGTCGGGCTTGTCGTATTTGTCAATTGTAAGTAGAAATAAAAAATATGTCCAAGCATGGGTCCCTAAGACCACTTTGATTTCTCAATTAGGATCTAACAAGTACTGGGTTCCCAAGGACCAAATCCACTATGTGGAAAGACCGAACCGATTCAATAGTCCAGGGGGAGCTAGTACAAAATTTGTTTGTGCTATTAATTAGACTTTGTATGCTTAGGTATTTTTATTTTTATTTCTTTTATAATGGTTAGATAGGACTAATAACTAGTCAATTCTTGACAACATAGTAAGAGGACGCGGCGAGATGATAGTACGCTAGGAAAGCAAAGTCTTGTGTGTCCGAGTTAGATAAGGCGTATCTAGCTTTGTGCACTCGACTAAGTGGAACTAGCTAAAGCTACCTCATCGTATCCTTAACTAGTTAGACCAGGAAGTGATCTTAAGCGAATCAAGTTATTACTTTTTCGAATTTGGCTTTGTCTAAGGAAGTGGTTGTTGTTTCGATCAAAGAAGGCCTCTATGCCTCGCCACAATCTGGAAGCCAATTTTTTGAAAAGATGACTTGCTGAGCTTAAGGTTAAATCTGAATCTAACTCAAGGTTGACTAGTCTCAATTCATTAAAATTAATCAAGTAAAATTGAAGTCATCTCACAAGAACACATAAGGATAACGTGTTTGATCATGTAGAAATGGGTGAGATAATCTAGGACTAATAATTTTCAACCAACCCTTAAATTCCAATATCCGATCCAATTACCTTGTGTGTAGGATCAATGGATGTTGGACAGTGGGTGCTCCCGACATATGACTGGAGACCAACTTAAATTTTCGAAGCTTAGATTCAAACAACAAGAATCGATAGCTTTCGGAAACAATGACAAGTTCAAAATCATCGGATCAGGTGATATAGAGCTAAATTCTAATTTACAATTCATAATGTTTTATTAGTTAAAGATTTTCAATATAATTTACTTAGTGTAAGTCAATTGTGTGACAACAACTATAAGGTCATATTCCTAGAAAATGAATGCTTAATTAAAACAAATGAAACCTCTAAAACAATACTTAAAGGAACTAGGAATAGCAACATTTACACAATTAACTTACCCAACTCCTCAACCAAGTGTCTTATGACACAGCAAGAGGAATCTTAGTTGTGGCACCGACGACTCGGTCACTCGTATCCAAGACTCATTCACAAGATGAGTCAGAGTGACTTAGTCAGAGGTTTTGCCTAACCTTAACAACTTAAATAATAAAATTTGTAATTTTTGTCAACAAGGTAAAAAACCTAGGACACAACATCAGCAAACTAACCAAGAACGAACCAAAAGTGTGCTTGAGCTCATTCATTTGGATCTATTCGATTCTCATGGAGCCAAGTCACTTAATGGGAGTCAATTTTTCTTAGTCATCATTGACGACTTTTCTAGGTTTATCTGGGTTAGGTTCCTTAAACACAAAAGTGATACCTTAGATCAACTCATCAACTTGTTTAAATTAATCGAAAACCAAAAGAACCTTAAAATTAAAAGACTTAAAAGTGATCATGGTGGTGAATTCAAAAACCATATGTTCACAGATTTCTGTAACCTAAACGGATACCACCATGAATTCTCATGTCGTAGAACCCCACAACAAAATGGCCTAGTCAAGCGAAAAAATAGAATCCTATAATAAGCCTCTAGGACCATGTTGAACGAATACAATCTACCCGATAGATTTTGGGCAGAAGCCGTTAGTACAACTTGTTATGTCCAAAATAGAATTCTTTTGGTACAGAGGCACCTTAAGACCTCATACAAAATCTACCATGACAACGTACCTAACATTAAATACTTTAGGGTATTTGGGTGTAAGGTACATATCCTAAACACTAAGGACTACCTAGGAAAGTTCACATCCAAATCCTCTGCCGGTATCTTCCTAGGATACTCAACTACAAGTAGAGCCTATAGGGTATATAACAATGACACCCTTAAAATTGAGGAAACCATTAATGTAGTATTCGATGAAGGACATGAACTTACAAAATCCATAGTAAAGCCAACTAGCGAACCGATTCAGACTAGACTCGACTCTGATCTTGAACACAAGTCTAGTATCAATCCTAATCTGAGCCAGTCTAGGATTCAATCGAGCCATCCTACCGACCAAGTGATAGGTGACCCTAACCCAAGTCATACTAAGATTCAATCGAATCATCCTATCGACCAAGTGATAGGTGATCCTAGCCTAGGGATTCGAACTAGATCATCATATAGAAATCTTAGTTAAATCTCCTAGATTTTGAAAATCGAACCTAAAACCATTGAACAAGCTCTTCTTGATCCCGATTGGATCATTGCAATGCAAGAAGAGCTAACTCAATTTGCTAGGAACGAAGTTTGAGAATTAGTACTACCACCTCAAGATAAGTCAATTATTGGAACAAGGTGGGGTTTTTCGAAACAAACTTGATGACAAAGGTGAAGTAGTTAGAAACAAAGCGAGATTAGTCGCGAAAGGGTTCAGTCAAGTAGAGGGGTTAGATTACGATAAAACCTATGCCCCCGTAGCAAGACTATAATCCATCCGAATGTTGTTAGCATATGCTACGCATTGAGGATTTAAATTATTTCAAATGGATGTCAAGTCAGCATTCTTGAATGGATATATTAAGGAAGAAGTTTATGTTAACGACCCCCCTGGATTCGAAAGTCTAGATAAACCTGACCATGTCCTTAAACTAAAGAAAGCTCTTTATGGACTCAAACAATCTCCTCAAGCTTGGTATGAGAGGCTTTCAATTTATCTTAAGTCAAAAGGATTTAACAAAGGCCTAGTCGACCCAACCCTTTTTGTAAAATTCATAGGTAAGGAAATCTTTATAGCCCAAATCTACGTAGACGATATCATTTTTGGAACAACCAATTTGATCCTACTGAAAGAGTTCATTTCACTTATGGAAAGTGAATTTGAAATGAATTTAGTAGGTGAATTGAGTTTCTTTCTAGGGCTACAAATTAAACAAACTAAGGATGGAATATATTTACATCAACAAAAATATACTAGGGAACTAATTAAATGTTTTTGAATGCAAGATGCTAAAACTATCAATACACCCATGACAACTAATGTCAACATAGGAGAGGACTTAGAAGGAAAGGCCATCGACCTAAAATACTATAGGAGTGTGATAGGGAGTCTTCTATACTTAACTATGAGTCTACCCAACATTTTATTCGCAGTAAGTATGTGCGCAAGGTTTCAAACCTGTGCCAAGGAGTCTCACTTAACCCTAGTCAAGCATATTCTTAGATATCTAAAGGGCACACTAAGCGTAGGTATTTAGTACCCTAGATCTACCGAGTTTGAACTAATCGGCTACTCCAACTCGGACAAAGCCGGTAGTAAACTCGATAGGAAGAGCATGAGTGGTTGTTGTCAACTTCTCGGCTCGAGTCTAGTGAGTTGGTGTAGTAGGAAGCAACACTGCGTTGCCTTATCTACCACCGAAGCCGAATATGTCGCAATGGGTGAGTGTGTAGCTCAGCTTCTTTGGATGAAGCACACTCTCTAAGACTTTAACTTAAACTTCAACAATATTAAAACTCACATAGATAATATTAACTCAATCAACTTAACCAAAAATCCCATATGCCACTCTAGGACCAAACCTATAGAAGTTAAACACCACTTCATTCGAGAACATGTAGCTAAAGGAACCATTCAACTCGAATATGTGGAATCCAAGTCTAACCTAGCCGATCTTTTTATCAAGCCGCTACCCGATGCCGAATTTAGTCTACTTAGACGAAAATTGGGCATGTGTGTAATAGAGTAGGACTTGAATTTTTCTTATTATATTATATACTCTAGTATTTTTTTCATGTTAATAGACCTAGCTTAGGGTTTACCCTAGATATCACGCACCTATAGATTTAAGGAGCCATTACATCTCACAACACATAGGATTAATGTGTTTGTGTACTTAGCCACGTAGATAGGCGTGAGATGTTAGGACCTTACTCCTGGTTCCTGATGTAGATTCAGTGCATCGACATGAACCATGGAGTATAATTATATAAATTAACCAGCTCTAACCAGGACTTGTTGATCTTTCATATCAATCGAGTCAGATAAGAGTTGAACATCCAAATAGATGAGCTTATGTTCATATTACTATTTTCAATATTTATTTGGAATGTGCTTGGACTTAAAACTTATTTTTCGAACTATGTTTTTCAATTCCCCCACTCTTTCCAATTTATGGAAAAAGGTGGAGAAATGGTTAAAGTTAAGGGATCATTTTTTTTTGGTACCTTAACTTAAAATCTATTTTAAACACTAAGGCCAATATTAAGTAATTTTGATTACTTAAGTTCTTTTTAAAGTAGCACACCCTCGGTCAAGGGGGAGGGTCAAGATTCTTTTTCAAGTACTCACCCTCGGTCAAGGTGGAGGATTCCTCAAGGGGGAGGACTTGAAAAAGGTTTTTTATACTCCTACTTAACTTGCTAATTTAAGTATACTAATTTTTTTTCATATTTTATTCTTGTCATTCATGCACTTCAAACTCATTCATGTCTTATGCTTGTCATTCATTTAATGCACTTCAAATCATTTATTTAACTTTGTGTCGGAGTTTGCCATAGATCAAAAAGGAGAGATTGTTGGTGCAGTAGGCACCTAAGTCGAACCTGAGTTTTGATTATAGCAAACGATACAAAGTTAAGCTCATTTTGTTGTCTCACGAGGTAACTCAATGTTGGGAATACTTCGCACAATCGCAGCGGAAACAATAATTATACCAGATCCCACCTGAGATCCATGCAAAACTATATAAATCATTTTCTTTAATCTATTCTAGATCTTATCTAGAGGAGGAATATACTTCAGTGTGTGCCCTTCGCAATCCCGCTTTTCCAAACGTTGTCGGATCTCAATACGGTAAGGGTAACCGTATATCTATGGTATCAACATTGGCACCCACACTAGCTTTGGAGTCACGTTGTGCTAGCAACCCCTAGCAAAATGCCAAGAACTCTTTTGGAAGAAGAAGGAGAGGAAGGAGGAGATGAGACAACACTTTCTCTCTTGGCCCTTTTGGCTTGCACGCCCAAACACCAAAAGCCACACAAAATTGTCACAAACATTGAACGCCAAAAAGGCCCTTTTAATCCATAGCCATCAATGCCATTATCTCCCCATTAAGAGTTCTCTTAATACCAAGACCCTTGGTATTCCCTTCTTTTAATTCTCATCATGAATACCAAGCCCTTTGGTATTTCTATGCATGATTAATCAAATTAATCATGCATGATGATGAATCATCTTCCATGGTTCAACTTGAGTCTAACTCAAAGTTAACCAGTTTGAGTCTAACTCAAATCTTGGCCATATTCTCAATTGTCCTTTTAGTCCAACTAAAAGAAACCATCTCCAAAACAGAATGTCATTTGTGTGTGACCCTATAGGCTCTTGTAACGTTGGAAATGTATCTAAAACCCTTTTTAAATATATAATCAATGA
This sequence comes from Wurfbainia villosa, assembly GCA_025175895.1. NCBI lineage: Eukaryota > Viridiplantae > Streptophyta > Magnoliopsida > Zingiberales > Zingiberaceae > Wurfbainia > Wurfbainia villosa. Next base: position 117,902,924 of record CM045989.1, on the reverse strand, counting down.
GCGACATCTAGAAATACATCATTGCTATCCAAGTTATAAGATCGTCGAGATCTGACAACCTTTCCGTGACTATTATCATGTATGACGGTGTCCTTCTATCTCTGATATCTTAGATCGATCAATGAGGCATAGACCGTGTCATCCCCTTATCGATCTTTATGTTTCTTGATCCCTAAGTAGACACACTCAAACAAATGAGCTCAATATCTCATATTGATTCATTTGAGCATGACCATGCATTTTGTGGTCCTACTCTATCAAGAGGCAAAAGATATCACTCCTATCATATAGGAGGGATAGATCCCATCTACATCACTCACATCCCTTCGCATAATTCATTACATACCCAGTGATCGCCGTTATAGTGCACCTAGTTACGGTGTGACATTAGACGATACCAAAGTACATAACTCCTTATGTAGGGAACCGTAGTGACTTCAGGTCTAAGGACTATTCATACCAATAGTCACATGAGAAAGTATATGACACTCATATAACGATCCATGATACTTTCTCATGGAGGGTCAATTCAGTATATATATTCTCCAATATATATACCCATGTGTCAATGTGATATCACATATCCATGACTTGTGAGATCAAGTCATCCATTAACTTACATGCTAGTCTCAATGTATTAATATTGCCCTTGTATATTAATACTTGACTAGGAATATTAAGAACAGTGTTCTCTACAGCTTCTCATAATCAATTCTACCAATTGATAAACTGTAGATTAGAACCTACTATTCAAGGGCATTATTATATATATTTTAGCTGGCACATTCATAAAGTAAATATAATAAACAATCCTTACCTTTTATTTATGAAATATGATACACATGATCCCTAATCAATCATCTCATAATTGGCACTATATCTCATGATTGGCACTAAGGGCAGACACTAACACTCAAGTGTGCAGAATTGCTAAGCTAAAGCTGAAGGTCAGCGACACCTGGAGGGAACCGTGGTGATCGGGCGACACTGGGAGGACTTCGAAGGAAGCCGAAGAACTTGGGTGAAGACTAGAAGCAAATCTTCAAAGGTAAAAAGTGAGGTAAGCTTGTGTGAGTGAGTGCAAGTAAGGTCATGTCCTATGTATGAGGGCGTCCTTAGGCGATGATCCGACTCAAGACTTCCCATGGATAGTCTAAATCAAGATCAGATGGTAAATGGGCATCAAGTTCACTTATATTAACTGCATTTTCGAGCTAACTCTTCATTGCAGCTGGATAACCCTGCCATCAGTCGACTGAGGGCTTGAATCAGTCGACTGATTCAACTAGCATTCGACTGGTAAGGGTAGCAGTCGACTGTTAGTCAAGGATCAGCCTCGAGGAGAATCAAAGCTTATCTCCATTTCTCAAGGGCTAGGAGGCTTACTCTCATTGGTTCAAGATCTGAACGTCTAGGGTTTCCAAGGCTATAAAAGTAGGGGTTCTCCACCCCATTTCCATCATCAAAAGCTCTCCAAAAAACCTCCGCAATGCCTCGACTCTCCAACATCTTTACGACGAATCTCTACTACTCCGACGATCAAGCTTTAGTTTTACTCTTTTCCTTATCGGTATAAGTTTTCTTTAAAAGTCTTCTATTGTACTTATTTTAGTTTCTTGGAGCTTTATATCGTAATAAGGAGAGGGGGAGTGTCCCTCTACCTTAATATTTTGAGCTTTTGTATTCCATTGTCTCCTACATCCAACGAGGAGATTGTTTTAGTGTATTGCCCTCCGTACGTGGTCTCAGACCATTAGGGCCTTGGACTAGTAGCCGAAGGCTGTGAATCAAGTAAAAACAAACCGTGTCATTTATATTTCTGCTACATTCTCGCTCATTTAATTATTTCATATCGAAAGACCGAACAAATTTTATTTTACGCTATTCACCCCCCTCTAGCACTCAAATCGATCCAACAGGATACACCTTTTGAAGTCTATGTGTCTGTGCACAGAAGACGAGAGGATTTGCATGAGTAAGATCCCCTATGCATCTGCAATAGGATCTATCATGTATGCTATGTTATGTACAAGGCCTGATGTATCGTATGTACTGAGTGTCACGAGCAGATACCAGTCTGATCCAAGAATGGATCATTGGGTGACTGTTAAGACAATCTTTAAGTACTTAAGAAGAACTAAGGATGTGTTTCTAATATATGAAGAGGGTGATATGGTAATATGCGGGTATATAGATGTCAGCTTCCAGATAGACAAGGATGATTCTAGGTCTCAGTCTGAGTACATATTCACCTTAAATGGAGGTGCAATAAGTTGAAAAGGTTCCAAGCAAGACACTATAGCGGATTCTACCACAGAGGCAAAATACATTGCAGCTTCGGAAGCAGCAAAGGAAGCGGTTTGGATCAAGAAGTTCATCTCTGAACTTGATGTGGTCTCATCGATGATCCAAACATGTGCTTCGCTGCTATCATATGATAAGAGAGATCATCAATAGGAAGAAAATACAAATCGAGAAGATTCCCACTAAAAGGAACGTAGTGGACCCTTTAACAAAGGCTTTACCTCAAAGTAAGTTTGAGAGTCATGTTAGAGCTTATGGTATTGGATACCGTGGCGTTTGGCATTAGGCAAAATGAGAGTTTGTTAGTTATATATGAGAGGTGTCCTAAGGCAATCGCCTTATGATTGTACCATTTATTTGATAAATGAAGATTTACTATTTGAGTATACATGTTTTCATGTATTTGATTGGATCTTAAACTCATTTACTGAATGTCTGCAATACGATTCACAGCATAAGAGAATTTGTAATTAGATCACAACTAGTGAGTATCTCTGCATTTGTAATTGTGATGTATTAGAATTATCCCTAGTCGATGAATTGATGCATTCGAACACCATCAATTCTGTTGAGACTAGCACGAGTTGTACTCTTTGGATTATCCAAGCAGCTGTTTCTCACTGGCTGGTGACATTGGGATGTCCGGAGTTAACCGTAGATGCTAGTTATGGTAACTAGTTCATTGGAGTGACCAGCTGGAAGACTTCTTATAGTTCTCTGCATATACAGATATGTCAATGAAGCCCTTACTGCAGCTTAAGTGTGATGTTCCTTTGACTTACGATATTCAAGTCATCTTGGTCATGGAGACTTATGCTTTGAAATCTTAAGCAAGCATCTCCGAGGAGATATGGACCCAGGATGATCAGGTATAAGTTGAAGTGGCAGAAGGTGTTTGAATAGCCTTTAAAGGATTCACCACTCCTTGTGAGGAGATGTATACCCTATGGCCTCTCGTCGAATTATTACTAAAGTCTTTGGACAAAGCATTACTTGTTTAGAGTATGGTACTCTTAGATACATGTGCAGTAATTAGAATCCGCATGATGAGGAAATGATACTTGGGCTAGGTGTGACGTAGTTAGCCTAGTGGGGAACTGACACAATAGACCATGTCCTTAACTATGTGGGTATAAGATGAGTGAAGGGAATGAGACACAATTCACTGTAGATGTTGAAACATTTCAGAAATTGTTCTGGGATCAACCGTTGATTTTTCGGTTAATTGGGGATGATGATGTACTACTAGGTGTCACTCATGATCGTTCTATAATTAATGGTTAATTATAGACGGCCAACATAAACCGGGAACCTATTTGGTCACACGCACTACGAGTGTTATCCGAAGGATTTAAAATGAGCTTGAGAATGAGATTCTCAGATCGAGAGAGACTTGGTTTGGTTGTACCAAACACGAAGTGAGCATGAAATTGTTTTAGTTGCATCGGAAGCATGGATGGGCCTAGTCTTTTGAAGACATGATGGATGAAACAAATTGGTTTGGTTCTAATCCAATGGTGGAAAATAAACTAATGGGGTTTGGTTTGTTTTAAACGAATGAACCAAAATTGATTTGGTTTATTTTAACTTAAAATAGACCAACATAGTTTGGTTTATTTTAACTTAAATTAATGGAGCGGGTTAACGGGTTTTGGTTGTGATCCAATAATCGTTGAGAGAGGGTTTCTTGATGGTCAAGAAACACGCTCTCTATAAATAAAAGGGTTGAGACAAATTTCGTAGAGGAGTTAGAGTTTGTGAAACCCTAGCCACCTTCTCCTCTTCTTGCTTGTGCGCCACCCACTCTTGGAGTTGCCACCACCCAAGCTTGGCCGCCCTTCCCCTCCAGCCATTGGCCAGGCGCCAGCCGCTAGCCATTCTCCGGTCAGCAGCTTCAGTCGCCGACCACCTTGCTACAGCCGACCAATTTTATTGGTCAGCACTTTCGAGGAAACTAGTTTATTGAACTTGTTTTGTGATCATCTCTCCGATCACAATGTCTTCGATGCGAGACTATTATCTCTTGTGAAGATCGGGCTCATAGCTTAGTGAAGCTATCCAGACGATACTCGGGGTGGACTCGAATAGAGGCAAAACTTGCGAGGATCGCTAAGGTTGTTGTCATTTCCGCTACATGTAATTCGTCAGGTATACCTAGTATAAATTTTCTTTATTGCAAAAAAAAATTTAAATGTATGATTATGTTTACACTGTTTTATCCTGCATGCGTGTGGTGTGTGTGATATAATAAAATAGTTTATTACACATTTTTATTTGCTTTTGCTGTGCATGTTTACGAAAAATGTTCGAACACACGCCCACGTCGGTGCCCCATAAACCCAATAGTGGGAGAACTTTGAGAGCAAGAATTGATGATCCAAAAGGGTGAAAAACTCATTCTTTTATAGCCCTTCAAACCCTAGCTTGTTGAGATCTAGATCTGGGTCAAAGAGTCTCATCCCCCCAATTTTGGTGGAGCTTATCTTGACTTTCTATGAGTTGACTAGTTTGAATAACATTCGACTGATGACCCTCAGAAGTCGATTAATGGTAGGATCAGTCGACTTCCAATAGCCTTCAGATGACTGTAAGCTTGGTCAATCAACTTCAACAAAGATTTAGCACAGAAAACATGAAATGATGGTAAATAAGACAGTTCCTTACCGTCCGATCTCGACTTAGACCTTCCTAAAGAAGTCTTAGTTGGATCGCCGCCTACAGTTGTCCCCGTATAGAGGATGCAACCTTACCATCGCTCAACACTCGTGCTTACCTCTGGTCCTTTCCGACCTGTCGCTTAGCTTCCGGTCTCCACCCAGGTTCTTCAACTCTAACGAAGTTCTCCTGGTGTCGATCGATCACCACAGTTTCTTATCCCGAGATTCTCCCAGTATAGCTGACCTTCAGCTTAGCTTAAACACTTCCTGCACACTTAACACAACTCATGAGATAAAAATAATGACTTAACTTTGAACCTTTGCCATAATCAATACCTATGTTCGATTATCTAGTGCCCCTACACCAACATTTTTTTGACATCTAGGTTTAGTTTTTATTTGTTTTTCTAGATTATTTGCATTTATTTGCTCTTGCATATAGTATTTAGGTTCCTTTCAGTACTTAGTTGTTTGTCACTTTAAGCTGCCTCAGTGATGTTTTTGAAAATCTCTACGATATGTTTCCATGCAAGAGATAGTTTAACTTCCATTATCCCTTGGTACTTTATTTTTAGATGCTTTGATGGATGTTCTAGATTTTCACTTGTTATCTTTTATTCTCACTTACACTCAACGAATATTCTAAAAGGGAGAATCTAGTACAAACGTAGTTATGATTCATCTCGATAGTCTAGTACTTTAGAATCCATAAGTGACTCTAGAATTATGATTTTACTTACTGGTGATTCTAGGATTGTGTAAGCTCATTTAGAAAAATTAAAATGCTAGTATGGACAATGAAAAAAAAAGAAAAGAAAAAATATATAAAAAAATAGAGAAAATGACAATGAAAAAATAGTTGTCGTGGGTGGAAATGGTTAGGTGGCCCTTTGAGACCGAGTTAGGTTACTGGGGAAACACATACCAATTTCTCTCAATACCGAGCACACCTTTGAGACTTTATGCTAATTCTAGGGAATGACCCTTGCTTAGGGCAGGTAAGTGCCTAAAAGTCAGAGACCTTAGGAAAGCTATAGGATGACGACTTAACTCAATATAGAATGTGTATCCCTTAGGAAATTCTCTTGGCACATGCACGAAAAGCTAACCTAGTGAACTTTTAGAGCATAATTATTTGCTTTTATTGAAAGTACCACTTGATAATTTTAGTTAACATGCTAAGTGTGAGAACAATACTTTTAGAAATCCATGGCACTGAGGTTTGCTTGAGAACAAGCAAAGATCTAAGTCTTAGAGATTTTGCTGTGTGCAAAACATATAGGGTTTTTGGAGTAGTTTTAGCACACATCTTATTGAATTTCATACTTGTTTCATAATATTTCATTTTGTTTTCACCTATTTTCTATTTTTTAGTTTGAAGATATGTGTTTGCTATTTTTACACATAGGACAACATTTTGAAGGCCAAATGGCGCTGCAAAAGGAGCTTAAGAAGGGCAAGTGTGCTCTGGTCGTGTTCCCAAGACACGAGCTCGCTTTGGATGAAAAGGATAGCATCAAAATAAAGTTCCAGAGGAAGACCCGGCCGACTGTGTGAAATTTAAATGGTCATGCCTATTCTCGATGCCATAATTAGAGTTTGATTTCCAGCGTTCCACACGGTCGGTCATTTGGATTCCACACAGTCGTGTTGCATCAGCGTGACTTATACAAATCAGGGTTCGTGGGAAATTAAGGAAAGTTGGGGTGCACCCCTATATAAGGAAAGGCACGCCTAAACATAAAGGGAGAGGCCTGTTGACTAGGATTGTAAGAAGGTGCCCTAAGAAGCACCGGAGGCTATCAACGGGGAGGAAGGAAGCGACTTGAAGACCCAAAACGATGCTCCAACACATTGAAGAATGACCAAGGCATACATTGGATCCAACTACACATATTATCTCTTTTCTTACAACTATTTGGATTGTAATGATGCATAAAAAGATATCTTGTGTTTGTTTTTCTTTATTCATGGAGTAGGTACTTCGATTCTAGGATTAGGGAGTAGCTTGTGTATGTTGGACATGCTAGTTCAAATATTTATTCGATGCTTTTGAATATATTTGCAATTTATGTTGTTTAAATCAATGAAAGTTATGTTTTGATTCTATTTCTACTTCACGTAGTTGATACAAGGGTGGAAAGCCTTTGTATCGAAATCTAGGAAAACCAAGGAGGAACCTTACGGTCATCCTCCCTCCCATAACCGTAGGATGTAGGGTTTTGAAAGAGTAGGATAAGAAATATGATCCACCTCTTCATTGGGATTAATAGGACATCCTAGAACCCTAAGAACCTATTCTAGCAGAAGTCCCAAAGTAGAAGACATCAACTCTAGAAGGGTTGAGGGACCCTATGTTGGGATGTATACTGAAAAGTCTATCTTTTGTATGAACATCTTTATTTTTTAAATAAGAATCACATGATCATTGTTTTCATATTTATGGTTATGCATATTTGTCTGATACATTACATTGTAGATAACATGGTGTGTAGTGTCACATAGGAGATCATGTTATCAGTTCCTTGTAAAGTATAAGTAAAGGCTAATAACCGAGATGGTTATGGATAAACCATTGGTATGGTTGTAGTGTGATTTGGTATTGGTTTGTCTTGACCATAGAATTACACTAGTGCACTTTGTGTGTATTGAGCAGGACCGACTTAGAAGTGATTCAATTTATTGCTGACTAGATAATTGAATCGGACCTCGGATATTATGGTGTACATGCTCTTAATCCCGATATAATAACGGGCACATGTACTTAGTATTTATTTATTTGATTTACCAATGGGCGAGATTTATAGAGTAAATCAATAGGCTCGATAAGTTGGGAAATGATATTATTTACATGGTGTGCCATTGATTGTAGGAGGAAACCGTGTCCTATATATTAGAATGATGATGTCCCCTTGAGGAGCTCATATGGTTCATCATGTAAACCCTGCAGGTGGACTTGGTCTGACATGATGATAAGGTTGAGTTGTACTACTCATGGAGTTAGATATTGATTAATTAATTTTCAGTAAATTAATTAATTGACGGGCATTCGAGATCTTAAACACGGGGAGATATTTGTACAATTAATAAATGGAGCCCATATTAATTTTGGGGGTTGGTGAGGTAGATCAATGATAATCCTCTAGTGGAATGGATTATCATTAATGGATCGGACTTTATGTGGGCTTGATCCATTGGATGGCCAAGATCCAACTCCTCCTCATGGTCCCTATTGTAGCCTATTAAAACCCTCATGAAACCTAGATCCGATGATGGAAAATGAAACTCTAGATCCAACGGTGGAGGTTAAATCTCTAGATTCGACGGTGGAGATTAAATCTCTAGATCCGACGGTTGAGATTAAATCTCTAGATCCGATGGTGGAGGATAAAAGGAGGCTCAAGCCTAACTCTATAAATAAGGGCTTAGGGCTTGGGCGTGGAGATGATAAGACAAGGGTTAGGGTTTTTGGAGTTGGCTTGAGAGGAGAGGTGGGCGGCAAACCTAGGGTTTGCTTCTTCCTATTGGACGGCGGCAAGAAAATTCTAGGTTTTGGCTATTCTTGGCCGGTGGCAACTCCACCCTCTCTCTCTCTCTCTAGACCGGCGGCAACTCCTCCCTCTCTCTCTCTCTCTCTCTCTAGGTTGGCCGGCGACAACCTTTCTTCAAGGTTCCCCGACGCTCCTACATCAACTCCTTAGCCGGCGGCAACATCAAACTTTGAGCATGGTGGTCAGTCCTAGATAGGAGAAGAGTTTTGTTTCATTCCTCCCTTTGTTCGGAGCGAGCAAGGAAGGGAAGAACGTGATCTAGGAGGCTTCGATTTTTGGAAGATTGTCGCCCACACGACTTCCAAAAGGAGGAAGGACATACAATAGAAGATCATGTTGGGATGTATACTGAAAGCCTAGCTCTTTTTGTATGAACATTTTTATTTTGAAATAAGAATCACATGATCATGGTTTGCACTTTATATTTATTATATGTGTGCATATTGTCTAATACTTTACATTGTAGATAATATGGTGCTTGGTGTGGCACAGAAGATCATGTTATCAGTCCCTTGTAGAATATAAGTAGAGGCTCACAACCAAGATGGTTTTGGACAAACCATTGGCATGGTTGTAGTGTAGCTTGGTATTGTTTTGTCTTGAACATAGAGTTACACTAGTACACTTAGGTGTATTGAGCAGGACCAACATAGAGGTGATTCAATTTATTGCTGACTACATAATTGAATCGGACTTTGGATATTATGTTGTACATGCTCTTAATCCCGATATAATAACGGGCACATGTACTTAGTATTTATTTCTTTGATTTACCAAAGGGTGGGATTTATATGGATTAAATCAATATGCCCGGTAAGTTGGGAAATGATATTATTTACATGGTGTGCCGTTAATTATAGGAGGAAACCGTGTCCTATATATTAGGTTGATGATGTCCCCTTGAGGAGCTCATAAGGTTCATCATGTAAACCCTATAGGTTGACTTAGTCAACATGATGATAAGGTTGAGTGGTACTACTCGAGGAGTTAGATGTTAATTGATTGATGGTCAGTAAATCAATTAATTGACGGACATTCGATATCTTAAACACGGGGAGATGGATGTACAAATAATATATGGAGCCCATATTATCATATGGGGGTTGGTGAGGTAATTCAATGATGATCCTCTAGTGGAATGGAACATCATTGATGGATCAAGTTTGTGTGGTTCCGATCCATCGGGTGGCCAAGATCCAACTCCTCCTCATGGTCCCTATTGTAGCCTATTAACACCTCATGAAGCATAGATCCAATGATGGAAAACAAAATTCTAGATCCGACGGTTGAGATTAAATCTCTAGATCCGACGGTTGAGATTAAATCTCTAGATCCGACGGTTGAGATTAAATCTCTAGATCCGACGGTTGAGATTAAATCCCTAGATCCGACGGTTGAGATTAAATCTCTAGATCCGACGGTTGAGATTAAATCTCTAGATCTGACGGTTGAGATTAAATCCCTAGAACCAATGGAGGAGATTAAACCAAGGCCTAAACCTAACTCTATATATATGGGCTTAGGCTTGGGCGGCAAGATGATGGAAAATCTAATTGAGATAAGGATTAGGTTAAGGGGCTTTGGCTTGGGCGGCAAGAAAAAGGATGAGGCTAGGGTTTTTGGGTGGCCACAATTAAGGAAAGGTATTCTTCTTCTTTTTCCTTTGGTGGCCGGCACCTTTTCTTCCTCCTTCCTCCTTGGTTTGGCCGGCGCCCAAGCTTTTCCCCTTGATCTATGGCTTGTGGTGGATGAGATTAGGGTTGCTTCCCATGGGCGGCAACCAATCCTAGTTGGGATAGGAATAGGAGTGGGGCTAGGGTTAGGGTTTGGTTGTTGGTGTTGGGCGGCAACAAGGAGAGGGAGCTTCAATTCTTCTTCTTCTTCCTAATGATGGCCGGCCCCTCTTCCTTCTTCCCTCTACCTTGGCCAAAGCTCAATCTATTCTACTTCCCTTCATCCTTAGCCGGAAATTAAGGAGAGCCTAGTTTAGGGTTTGGGCGGCAACAAGGAGAAGGGGTGTTTTCTTTCTTCTTCTCCAAGTGTTGGCCGGCGCACATGCCCTTGTTGTTTCTCCTTTAGTTGGTTTCCATACTCCATTTTATCTTCCTTGGCCGGCGGCAACATCAAATTTATTGACTTGGTGGCCGGTTCTAGAAAGGAAGATGAGTTTTGTTTTAGGATCTTCCTTTGTTCCTAGTGAACAAGGAAAGGAAGATTGGTGATCTAGGAGGCTTCAACTTTTGGTAGATCGTCGCCCACACGACGTCCAAAAAGAGGAAGGACATACAATAGAAGATCAAGAGGTATAACAAGAGGTATAATCTTGTTTATTTTGATTAATGTTCTTTTGTATTATGTTTATAATTGCTTTTCAATTATATGCATGATTTGTGTGGATGGTTACTTGCTTGTATTTGTTTTTCCAAATATAAGTATGTTATATTTCTGTAAATGGCTAAATAATACTTGGATCCCGAGTATAAACACAAAAACCGGCGATCCGGACATCGTCTATTCCACGGCTACTCGTAGAATAGAGGTTGGTCGCTTGAACAACTTGTTTGTTCAAGTAACCTCTCTAAACGAATAGCATGACGATGACTTGGTTGCTTTGGCAATCCCTTTTGTCTAGGATTATTTTTTTTTTAATCCGGGGACATAGAAGGGATCGCCATGGTCAAGTAACCGAGGTGAAGTGGAAAGCGAAGTTTCCCCTCACGGACTCGACAAGGAAACCCTTCAGATCAAGAGGTATAACAAGAGGTATAAGCTTGTTTACTTTGATTAGTGTTCTTTTGTATTATGTATATAATTGTTTACAATTGTATGTGGCTAATTTACTTGAACCCCAAAGACAAACACAAAAAAGTTGGTGATCCGTACATCGTCTATTCCGTGTCTAATCGAAGAAAAGAGGTAGGTTACTTGAACAACAAGTTTGTTCAAGTGACCACTCTAATTGAATAGCTAGATGATGGAATGGTTGCTTGGGTAATCCCTCTTCATCTAGGATTAATTTTTAATCCGGGGATGTAGATGGGATCGCCATGCCCAAGCGACCGAGTTGAAGTGGGAAGCGAAGTTTCCACCTTCAAGTGGTATCACAGCCAGGTTTTTGATTTTGTGTTTTTTGGATTCGGTTAATTTTATGCACTTATCAGATATTGTATGTGTCAGATGATAGTAGGATGTGCGTAGACTAACTTTTTGGTTGCAGGCATAAGATCCAACTATTATGGCCATATGTGTGAGTATGTGATTGCATGTGTGTAATATTATTTGAATCCTCAAGGTTGACGAGGCTATTATTTAATTTTTGTAATTAAGTACGACATTGTTTAGCCACTCTATTTATTTTAGTTTACTTTCGATCTAGATTTCATGTACACTCCTTCGTGGAGTATAGGATCGATGGATGTTAATTAAAATAATTATTCTCGGCTCGGATCTCCGGATGGCTTGTACATGGCGTAGGGAGGAGCGGACGAGATGGCGATACGACGGGAGGCATATTGGAGAACAAAAGCCATAATAGTTGGAAAATATTTTGTTTTTCATATTTATTGCTTCTTGTTTGATATGCATGTCGTGTGTGTAGGGATGTATACTGAAAAGTCTATCTTTTCTATGAACATATTTATTTTTGAAATAAGAATCACACGATCATTATTTGCATATTTTTATGCATATTGTCTAATATGTTACATTGTAGATAACATAGTGTGTGGTGTTACACGGGAGATCATGTTATCGGCTCCTTGTAAAGTATAAGTAAAGGCTCACAACCGAGATGGCTTTGGACAAACTATCGGAATGGTTGTAGTGTGATTTGGTGTTGATTTGTCTTGACCATAGAATCACACTAGTGCACTTTGTGTTTATTGAGCAGGACAGACTTAGAGGTGATTCAATTTATTACTGACTACATAATCGAATCGGACCTCAGATATTATATTGTACATACTCTTAATCCCGATATAATAACGGGCACATATACTTAGTACTCATCTCTTTGATTTACCAATGGGCGAGATTTATAGATTAAATCGATAGGCTCGGTAAGTTGGGAGATGATATTATTTATATGGTGTGTCGTTGATTATAGGAGGAAACCGTGTCCTATATATTAGGATGATGATGTCCCCTTGAGGAGCTCATAAGGTTCATCATGTAAACCCTGCAGGTGGACTTGGTCCGAATTGATGAAAAGGTTGAGTGGTACTACACAAGGAGTTAGATGTTGATTAATTAATGGTCAATAAATTAATTAATCGAAGGACAATAGAGATCTTAAACACGGGGAGAAAATGTACAAATAATATATGGAGCCCATATTATCATATGGGGGTTGGTGAGGTAGATCAATGATGAACCTTTAGTGGATTGGATCATCATTAGTGGATTGGACTTTATGTGGGCTTGATCCATGGGTGGCCAAGACCCAACTCCTCCTCATGGTCCCTAATGTAGCCTATTAACACCTCATGAAACTTAGATCCAATGGTTAGAATCAAAACTCTATGATCTATAGGTAGAGATTAAATCTCTAAGATCCGACGGTTGAGATTAAATCTCTAGATTCGACGGTTGAGATTAAATCCCTAGAACCAATGGATGAGATTAATTCATGACTTATCCCTAACTCTATAAAAGGATGTCAAGGGAGTTGGCGTGGGATAATTGATGAGAGCTAGGGTTTTTGGGCGGCAAGGAAGAGGAATCCTAGTTGAGATAGGATTAGGATTAGGGTTTGGAGGCAAGGGTGGCACCAAATAAGGAAGGTATTCTTCTCTTCTTCTTCCTCTTTTGGCCAATGTCCAGCACCTCCCCAGCCTCTTTTCCAGCCTTGGACGGTGCCCAAAAGCTCCCTTCTCCTTCTCCTAAGGTGGTGGAAACAAGATATAGGGCTTCCATTGGTATCTTGGTTGTTTTCCACCATCTTCTCCTTCACCTAGTTGGCCGGCGGCAAGGATAATTTTAGTTCCTTGTTGTTGTTTCTAGAGAGGAGAAAAACCTTGTTTCTATTCTTCCTCTTTCTTTGGAAGAGCAAGGAAGGAAGATTTGTGATCTTGGAGCTTCGACTTTTAGTAGATCGTCGCCCATACGACGTCCAAAAGGAGGAAGGACATACATTAGAAGATCAAGAGGTATATCTATTCTCTTTTCTCTTTTGTTTGTTGCTTGTTTTTTTTTTCAATTATAAGAATGTTATAAATCTATAAATGGCTAAATAATACTTGGATCCCGAGCATAAACACAAAAATCGGCGATCTGGACATCGTCTATTCCACGGCTACTCGTAAAATAGAGGATGGTCGCTTGAACGACTAGTTTGTTCAAGTGACCTATCTAAACGAATAGCACGACGATGACTTGGTGGTTTGGGAAATCCCTTTTGTCCATGATTAAATTTTTTTAAACTGGGGATATCGAAGGGATCGCCATGGACAAGCTAACGAGGTGAAGTGGGAAGCGAAGTTTCCCCTCACGGACTCGATAAGCAAAAACCTATCATTTGGTATCAGAGCCAAGGTTTCCGATTTTGTGTGTTTAGGATTCGGTTAATTTTATGCACTTTTTCATATATTATATGTGCCGAATAATAGTAGGATATGCATAGTTTAACTTTTTGGTTGCAGGCATAAGATCCGACTATTATGGCCATATGTGTGTATGTGATTGTATGTGTGTAAATATTTGTTTTGTTGAATCCTCGGGGTTGACGAGGCTAGTATTTAGTTTTTGTAAATTAAATATGGCATTGTTTAGCTGCTCTTTATTTTATTTTACTTTCGATCTTGATTTCATGTACACTCTCTCGTGGAGTATAGGATCGATGGATGTAAAATAAAATAGGTTTTAGTCTCGACTTGGATCTCTGGATGGCTCGTACATGGCGTAAGAGGAGCGGACGAGATGGCAATGTGACGGGAGACATATTGAAGACAAAAGTCATAATAGTTGGAAAATAATTTTATTTTTCATATTTATTGCTTTTTTTTATATGCATGTCGTAGGCTAGAAAACTCATTTTCAAATTACTAAGTGGGAGAGGGATATTTTTATAAATTCCCACGGCCTCCATTACGATTTGACAAGTGATGCAAATAAACTTGCGCGTAGGCTCTAAGTGCCTTCCTCCCCATCGGATCGGTTTGTTTGCGGATCACAAGGTCGAATATGGTTATAGGAAATTATTAAGGAGCGTGTGTACTTGTCCATCGTAAGGTACATAACCCGAGATAATTATCTTAGTACTGAGTAATGGTGAACACTTAGATACAAATATAAGTATCCTCCCCATCGGAGTCACTGCTTTTATTTGTAGGGCCAAAGAGGAACCAACTATTAATTTTACTTGTCAAAAAGTTAGGTTGACAAGATAGTAAAATTAATGGGTAAAACTTCCTCTTACAAATATAGAATTCGTATACGTCCACACTATCGTGGCATATGATATTCTCGGTGTTTGAGGTGTTGGTTGATTTTAAATTTTATTGTTTGAGGAATCAATAGTTTTTGAAATCTACAGTAATGATCTATGTGATTCTTAGGATTTTCAAAAATGACTTTCAGTCCACTTACTATGATACTAAAGGAAATAAACTTACTGTACCAAAATAATATTGATTGGAAAAGAATCCAGATATTGTCTTATCTGCTAAGGAGTACAAGTATGCACTCTTCGAAGAATGTTCTCAAGCCATGGTTGCTCAAAAAGGTTTCTACTTTTAAGCTGAAAGGCAAGAAGAAGAAGAAACAAGGTGAAGCAAAGATGGTGGGAGGGTCTCTAGGAGGAGTGAAGAAGCCGAAAGGCAAGTACTTCACTTGCAAGTAGAATGGACATTGGAAGAAGGACTATCCCAATCCAAAGTAGAACAAAGGTATACCTTTTGGACTAGTTGTTGAACCATGATTAGCGGTGTTATCTACCGGCACCTGGAGTGTAGATACAGGAGCCACTGATCATGTCTGTAATATTTTGCAGGGGTTCCAGGTAACTCGACGACTAGCTAAAGGGGAGATTAACATTTACTTGGGCAATGTCACGAAGGTGGCGACTGTTGCAGTGGGAGATGTTCATTTATCTTTTGAGAAAAATAAACTTTTTGTTCTTAAGAATTGCCTTAATGTACCCTTATTTAGAAAGAATTTAATTTCGGTTTCTAAATTGTTTATGGATGGATATTCTATTTCTTTTAATGACAGAGCTGTTATAAAAAGGAATAGGGAGAATATCTGTTCAGGTACATTGATAGGAAATTTGTACACACTTGAACCAAAGCCTCCCACGAAGCAAATTGAAGTTAATAACTCATCTTCTAATTCCAATAAGAGAAAAGAACCTTCGAAGATGAACCAAACATATCTTTAGCATCTTAAGCTTGGTCACATTAACCTAAGCAGAATTCAAAGGTTGATAACTGATGGACCTTTGGGTTCATTAGTGATGGAGGATCTCCCAACCTGTGAATCTTGCTTGGAAGGTAAGATGACCAAGAGGCCTTTTAAGGCCAAGGGGTATAGAGCCAAAGATGTGTTAGAATTGGTTCATTCTGATTTGTGTGGTCCTATGTCTATCCAGGCTAGAGGTGGTTTTGAGTATTTTGTCTCTTTTATAGATGATTACTCAAGATATGGATATATTTACCTGATGCGCCGCAAGTCTGAATGCTTTGACAAGTTTAAAGAATTCAAGGCTGATGTGGAGAAACGTCAAGGTAAAAGTATCAAGACACTACGATCTGATCGTGGTGGCGAGTACCTCTTGGGAGAGTTTAGGAACAGGTCGGGATTCAATGGCAATTGATTTGCACACTAGTGAGCGGTGTAGTAGAGCGAAGGAATAGGACTCTTATGGAGATGGTTAGATCGATGATGAGTTATTCTGACTTGCCAGATTCGTTCTGGGGATATGCTCTAGATACGGCGGTGTACATTATGAACTTGGTTCCATGTAAATCAGTGACTTCTACTCCCATAGAGTTGTGGACTGGGTGAAAGCCTAGTCTAAGACATATTTGGATATGGGGGAGTCCAGCACATGTGCTGAAGGCAGATGCTGGTAAGTTGGAACCTCGTACAAAAGTATGCATGTTCGTTGGCTATCCTAGGGGAATGAAGGGTGGATTGTTTTATAGTCCTAGAGATTAGAGGGTGATCATTAGCATGAACGCCAGATTTCTAGAGGAAAACTATGTGATGAGCCACAAGCCCAAGAGTAAAATTATTCTGGAGGAGTTAAAAGGGGAAGTCACTTCTTTAGTACCACCGGTACAAGAGGATATACCACATATCACTGCACCGTGTGTCACAGAGGATACACAGGTGATACGTCATCGTAGTGGGAGGATTGTGAGACCGCCTGATAGATTCATGTTCTTGGGAGAATCTTTTGATTTAGTCCCTGGCGAACATGAACCTGATCCCTGGACATATGACGAGCCAATCCAAGATAAAGATACAGTATATTGGCAAAGTGCAATGAATGCTGAGATTGAATCTATGGATTCAAATCATGTCTGGGAGGTAGTAGAACCACCCGATGGTGTAAAAACCATTGGATGCAAGTGGATCTACAAGAGAAAGAGAGGAATAGATGGGAAGGATGAGACCTTCAAAGCGAGGCTTACTGCGAAGGGGTATACTCAGAAAGAGGGTATCGATTATGAGGAGACCTTTTCGCTGGTAGCCATGCTTAAGTCTATCCGAATTCTCTTATGCATAGCAGCTCATATGGATTATGAGGTGTGGCAAATGGATGTCAAGACATCTTTCCTTAATGGAAGTCTTGAGGAAAACATCTACATGAAGCAACCAGAGGGATTCATTGCTAAGGGCAAAGAGCATCTTGAATGTAAGCTTAATCGGTCTATTTATGGATTGACGCAAGCTTCGAGGTCTTGGAACATCCTCTTTGTTGAGGTGATCCAGTTTTATGGATTTATTCAAAGTTCGGATAAGTCTTGTGTATACAAGAGATGTGACGGAAACGTAGTGGTATTCCTTGTACTATACGTAGATGAAATTTTGTTGATTGGCAACAATATCAAGGTGTTATCGGACGTAAGGGTATGGTTATCCAAACAGTTTGATATGAAGGACTTGGGAGAGGTGGGACACATCCTTGGGATCAAGGTTATAAGGGATCGCAGGAAAAAGATGTTGTGCTTATCCCAAGCTTCATACATAGACACGATTATGGAGCGTTTTAGCATGCAGAACTCCAAGAAGGGTTTTCTACCTTTCAGGCATGGAGTTCCTTTATCTAAGGAGATGTGTCCTAGATCATCTAAAGAGATAGAGGAGATGAAGGCGGTTCCTTATGCTTCGGCAGTAGGAAGCCTCATGTATGCGATGCTTTGTACAAGACCAGATATCTGCTATGCCATCGGCATGGTCAGCAGATATCAGAGTAATCCAGGACAGGGACATTGGACTGTGGTAAATCATATATTGAAGTGCCTGAGAAGGACTAGGGATTATATGCTGGTTTACCTGGCAGACCAATTACTCCCTGTGGATTACAAGGATTTCGACTTCCAATCAGATAGGGATAACAATAAGTCTACCTCAGGTTTTGTGTTTACTTTGGAAGGTGGAGCCATTGTATGGAGGAGTGTCCAGCAGAAATGCATGGCGGACTCTACCATGGAAGCTGAGTATGTGGCAGCCTCTGAGGCGGCCAAAGAAGCTGTGTGGCTCAGGAACTTTCTGATGGACTTGGATGTGATTCTTGGTTTGCCCAGAACTATCACAATTTATTGTGATAATAGTGGTGCAGTTACAAACTCGAAGAAACCACGAGCCCATAAGGCTAGTAAACACATAGAGCGCAAGTACCACCTAAAATGAGAAATCGTAAAGGAGATAGAAGTTGTTGTCGCCTAGATGGCATCAGAGGATGACCTGGTAGACCCTTTCACTAAGGCCCTTCTAGTGAGAGCTATGATAGGCATGTGGAGGGAATGGGAATGAGATGTATGACAGTATGAAGATAGCATAGTCTTTTAGTATAAGTGATAGATTGTAGGGATGTATACTGAAAAGTCTATCTTTTCTATGAACATCTTTATTTTTGAAATAAGAATCACATGATCATTTTTTGCATATTTTTATGCATATTGTCTAATACGTTACATTGTAGATAACATGGTGTGTGGTGTCACACGGGAGATCATGTTATCGACTCCTTGTAAAGTATAAGTAAAGGCTCACAACCGAGATGACTTTGGACAAACCATCATAATGGTTGTAGTGTGATTTGGTGTTGGTTTGTCTTGACCATAGAATCACACTAGTGCACTTTGTGTGTATTGAGCAGGACCGACTTGGAGGTGATTCGATTTATTGCTGACTACATAATCGAATCGGACCTTAGATATTATATTGTACATACTCTTAATCTTGATATAATAACAGGCACATATACTTAGTACTCATCTCTTTGATTTACCAATGGGCGAGATTTATATATTAAATCGATAGGCTCGGTAAGTTGGGTGATGATATTATTTATATGGTGTGCCGTTGATTATAGGAGGAAACTGTGTCCTATATATTAGGATGATGATGTCCCCTTGAGGAGCTCATAATGTTCATCATGTAAACCCTGCAGGTGGACTTGGTCTGACATGATGAAAAGGTTGAGTGGTACTACTCAAGGAGTTAGATGTTGATTAATTAATGGTCAATAAATTAATTAATCGACGGACATTCGAGATCTTAAACACAGGGAGAAAATGTACAAATAATATATGAAGCTCATATTATCATATGGGGGTTGGTGAGGTAGATCAATGATGAACCTTTAGTGGATTGGATCATCATTAGTGGATCGGACTTTATGTGGGCTTGATCCATTGGTGGCCAAGACCCAACTCCTCCTCATGGTTCCTAATGTAGCCTATCAACACCTCATGAATCTTAGATCCAATGGATAGAAACAAAACTCTAAGATCCATAGGTATAGATTAAATCTCTAAGATCCGACGATTGAGATTAAATCTCTAGATCCGACGGTTGAGATTAAATCCCTAGAACTAATGGATGAGATTAATTCATGACTTATCCCTAACTCTATAAAAGGATGTCAAGGGAATTGGCATGGGATAATTGATGAGAGCTAGGGTTTTTGGGTGGCAAGGAAGAGGAATCCTAGTTGAGATAGGATTAGGATTAGGGTTTGGAGGCAAGGGTGGCACCAAATAAGGAAGGTATTCTTCTCTTCTTCTTCCTCTTTTGGCCAACGTCCAAAACCTCCCCAGCCTCTTTTCCAGCCTTTTCCGGTGCCCAAAAGCTCCCTTCTCCTTCTCCTAAGGTGGTGGAAACAAGATATAGGGCTTCCCTTGGTATCTTGGTTGTTTTCCACCATCTTCTCCTTCACCTAGTTGGCCGGCGGCAAGGATAGTTTTAGTTCCTTGTTGGTTGTTTCTAGAGAGGAGAAAAACCTTGTTTCTATTCTTCCTCTTGCTTTGGAAGAGCAAGGAAGGAAGATTTGCGATCTTGGAGCTTCGACTTTTGGTAGATCGTCACCCACACGACATCCAAAAGGAGGAAGGACATACATTAGAAGATCAAGAGGTATATCTATTCTCTTTTCTCTTTTGTTTGTTGCTTGTTTTTTTTTTCAATTATAAGCATGTTATAAATCTGTAAATGGCTAAATAATACTTGGATCCCGAGCATAAACACGAAAACTGTTGGAAGATTGTTGGTGCAATCGTCCCAGGTAGACTCCCGATGGTATTTTGATGATAGACAAAACTCATGACATGGGATTGTCATGGGAAAGTCCAACATGGGCTTGGCATGGAAAATCCAAGCATGGAGCTTGGTGTGGGAAAGTCCAACATGGGGTTGTCATGGGAAGTCCAAAGCATTGCGGAGCCGTGCGCTCGGTGCTTGGCATGGGAAATCCAAAGCATTGCGGAGCCGTGCGCTCGGTGCTTGGTGAGAAAAGCATTGCGGAGCCGTGCGCTCGGTGCTTGGTGAGAAATGCATTGCGAAGCCGTGCGCTTGTTGCATTTGGGAAGTCTTGAGGACTTGGTAAGTTCACTAGGCTCGGGGTCCTTGAGTCGGTGAAGGATGGCATTGCGAAGCCGTGCGCTTGGTGCATCCGAGGGACCGCCGGACGGGGAGCGAAGGGAGTGAGCCCAAAGGAAGCATACTTCTAGGGCATGAGACGCGAAGGATGGCGTTGCGAAGCCGTGCGCTTGGCGCATCCGAGGGACGTAGGCCGAGGGAAGAGAGCTTCGGTGGGGAACTCCGTGTGGACTTGGCCAAGTGGCTAAGACTGAATGTCGGAGGCTCAAACATGGTAATGTTTGAGGTTTTAGCTGACATTAGTCGATCAGCATAGGTGCGATCGCTTCTAGGTCGAATAGGTTCGACGGTTCGACTAAACCGAGATCGATCGATCACCGACCGCGAGGGAGGGCATCGGTGATGGGATGATCGGCCGACCGCCAAGGGACGGCAATGATCGATGACACCGGCACGGGCAATGGAGTCGAGTTCGCCAGCACTCGACTGATGGTAGATCAGTCGACTGATGGGTGCCATCAGTCGACTGATGAGTGATCCGTTGGAAACTTGCCAACGTGGATCTTGCCGTTGTGAGACAACGGCTACAGGATCAGTCGATGGTCACGATCGATCGATGGGCAAAACAACAGATGCAGGTTATAAAAGGAGCACGAGTTGGAGGATTTCGCCATGGTTTTTGTGGAGCTATTGGAGGGGAATTGCTGTTGCATTCCAGACCTTCAAGAGCAAGCAAAAGCAAGCAACAAGAAAGCGATCAAAAGCAATCGGTGTAAAAGTTCTCTTTTGTATTGTCTTTGTATTTCTTGTTGTATTTCATTACTTAGTGTAATAGCTTGTGAGAGGTTTCTCCACCTCCGACGTGTTGTCGAAAAGGAGTGTTATAGTTAGTGCCGTGAGCATAACTAGAGCTCGAGGAGCTCACCCGTGGAGTAGGAACCATTCGGTTCCGAACCACGTATATCGTTAATGTTTTGTTTGTGTGTATTTATGTTTCTTGTTAGTATTATTATTGTTATTCCGCTGCGCTAACAAGAATTGTAGACGAGAACGAACAAAATACGACGAACAACGAATTAGGGCTATTCACCCCCCTCTAGCCGGCCAACCGATCTCCCAACAAGTGGTATCAGAGCCGAGGTCGCTCTTCAAGGACTAACCGCCGCGAGAGCACTACAAATGGCCGGCTTCATCCATCCACCAAAATTCGATGGAGATTTTTCTTGGTGGAGGAAACGGATGGAGGTATATCTCGAAACCAATTTTGATTATATGATTATTGTAGAAAATGGTTTTGAGATGCCTAGGATACAACAAGCAAATTGAGAAGTCAAGGTGGACCCAAGACCAAATTAAGGACTTCAAGACAAATCTTGAGGTAATAAAATTACTTAGTGATTTATTACCTAACTCTATTTGGTCTAGATTGGGTGATTATAGGGATGCAAGGGAATTATGGAATAAGGTAATGAAATTCCAAGAAAATTCCCAATCGGCACAAGTAGAGGAAAATGCCGAGGAAAAAGCACCCACAACATTTGAAGATGTTGATGACTTGGTGGAGACCTCCACCTCTAGCTTTGAGGGGGAGGAAAGGCAATTTTCCATCCCGGAGCAAGAACTAGAAGCATCTACATCCGGGAGAAGTGAAGATCAAGAAGAGGCCTCCACCACCTCCCTAGGTAACTCAAGTGTTATCATTTTGAATAAAAATCACATAATATGCTTTGAGTGTAGGGAGAAAGGGCATTACAAAAGCAAATGCCCTAAATTGGCTAAGAAGAAGGCATCGACACCAAAAGTCAACCCAAAGTCAAAGGATGCCGGTGTTCCCTCAACTAGAAGCAAAGAGCACATTGTGTGCTTCAAATGCAATCAAAATGGACACTACCGAAGCCAATGCCCTAGGGGGAGGAAGAAAGGGCAAGAAGGTGCAACTCATGTAGGGGGAGCTCCTAAAGCTAACCCTAAGGTACATTTATTTAATGCACCTTTAATTCCTAAAGTCAAAAAGCATGCCAAAAGGAATTATTTTAGCTCTCTTGCTATGATTAATGAAAAGCATGCTAGTAGGAATAAACATGTTTGTTTAAGTGCTAAGCATGTTAGTTTCTCTAAGAACAAACCTAGGACTCACAATTCTAGATCAATTTTACCTAAAGAGTCAATTAGGAGAGTTGAAGAAAACTTGGGTATTAATCCCAAGAAATCTAGGCACATGCCTAAAAGGAAAAATATTTCCCCTAAATCTAATGAAAATTCAAAATTGAGGAAGTTGGAGTTAGAAAACCAAGCCTTAAGGTCAAGGCTTGAAAAATTGGAGAAGACCCTAGCTTTAATATCAAATTCGGTTAAAGGGCCTAACATACAAAAATCAAAACCTAGAAAACAAGAAATGTCTAAGGGCAAGAAGGGTTTGGGTCACAAACCTATGTCCTACCATAATGTTCCATTTGATTATGGAACTATTTCTAGGTCTAGACAAACCAAGGCTAATAGGGAAGTTATCCCTAAGTCTAGCCATGGTATGTGTTTAGTGGTCAAGGACTTAAGAAAAACCAAGAAAGCCACTAAGAAGGTCAATGGAGGAGTCACCTCTAGAGTTGACCCAAGTAAGACCCATTTGACTAAGGCTTCAAAGCCTAAAAGGGTCATTAGGAAGGTATCTAGAGAAGTTATCCCTAGAGAATACCTTGTTAACCCAAGGAGCTCCAATAGGTATTGGGTTCCTAAAAGCGTGATCGATTCACGCTAAATGGGTTAGGGTGTGTCAACCCTAGGTGGATGGGTAGTTAACCTAACCATAGTAGAGTTGACACATTAGGGTGTGCCAATATGCTTGAGAAGTTTAAAATGATTTAAATTGGCACAATTAGGTCTTAGAGGTATTGGTGTGCCATTTTGGGTTTTTGGCACACTAGGGAGATGAATGGCTTTAAGGCAAATTGATTTAATCCCTAGAAATGGCAAATTGTTTTTAACACTTAGGTATTCTAGACCTTAGTATATTTTTCTTGCCATGCTTTATTTGCCTTGCCATGTCATGACATCATTCTCATTTTTATTTATAAAAATGTCATGATCATGTTTAATGTTACTTTTAGATGTCATGTATGCTTAAGGTTCATTTACATGCCATGACATCATGATATTGGCATATGTTTTTATCTAAATCACATCTATGCCATAATCATCATGCATAATAAAATGAATTCAAGGATCAAATAAATATTGCCTAGATATATGTATGAGACCAAGAAAAGAACAAAAACCCACATCTCACTATGTTAATTGCCTTGAATGTGTTTTACAAATCTAGATATTAGTGAGATGTTTAGGAAAATGAAATTAAAGGTTTTGAAAACATTTTGAAAACATTTTGCAAAACCTTGGTGAAGACTATCTTGTGATAGCTATCACCATTGAATGGGATGATACAAAGAGGGCTCTTTATTGAAGCTTTTCTAAACTTTTGAACTTTGTATCAATCTCCTAATTTAATGGGTAAAATAATTTTCCAATAATTTTCACCCATAATGATTGTAATAAGTATTATGCATACCAAATTTCAAGATTTATCTATGTATGTATATTTACTTATGGATTTTGGAAATTCATTTAAAATCAAAAAGCGAAAATTGATTATCGATCACCGATCGCTGAGCGACGGTCGTGATAGTAAGCCCGATCATTGTTATCGTGAGTCGATCGGTACAAGCCGATTTCGGGTAAATCTTGATAATTAGGCCCATGTTCAGCTAGGTTAAGGTCCCTAACCACTCCTAACCCTAGGATATGCTTGGGATAGCATTAGAGAGGTGGAAATCCATTGGATATGGATTAGGAGTTGGGTTGTGGGTGAGTATCAATTTTAAGGTGGAAGAAAGTTCATTGTTGAACTTTGCCTTAATTTTGATTGGTAAATGTTCCTATTGGCTTAGGGACTCTCCAAGGACATTGTTGGTGCAATGGTCAAGGGGGAGCAAGCCTCTAGGGGGAGGAATCCATCATGGGAGGATGGATTTGTATTTCCTCATGGGAGGAAATTGGGGTGCCTCTCTTTAAGTGATATGGGATCACTTGGAAGATTGTAGGCATGTGTTCCTCCAAGGGAGAGATTGTAAGATCTCATTGGGATATGAGACATTCATACCCTTGGGGAGGACCTTTTTGATGTAATGTCAAAAAGGGGGAGAAGTTACCAAGTTACCAATTAGGGTTCGTTGGAATTCTCATTGGGATATGAGAATTGCCAATATGGGAAAATTGGTAGACTTGAGATGGTAGTTTTGTCAATCATCAAAAAGGGGGAGATTGTTGGAAGATTGTTGGTGCAATCGTCCCAGGTAGACTCCCGATGGTATTTTGATGATAGACAAAACTCATGACATGGGATTGTCATGGGAAAGTCCAACATGGGCTTGGCATGGAAAATCCAAGCATGGAGCTTGGTGTGGGAAAGTCCAACATGGGGTTGGCATGGGAAGTCCAAAGCATTGCGGAGCCGTGCGCTCGGTGCTTGGCATGGAAAATCCAAGCATGGAGCTTGGTGAGAAAAGCATTGCGGAGCCGTGCGCTCGGTGCTTGGTGAGAAATGCATTGCGAAGCCGTGCGCTTGGTGCATTTGGGAAGTCTTGAGGACTTGGTAAGTTCACTAGGCTCGGGGTCCTTGAGTCGGTGAAGGATGACATTGCGGCCGCGGCGCTTGCGCATCCGAGGACCGCCGGACGGGAGCGAAGGAGTGAGCCCAAAGGAAGCATACTTCTAGGGCATGAGGGCGAAGGATGGCATTGCGGCCGTGCGCTTGCGCATCAGGGGCGTAGGCCGAGGAAGAGCCGGTGGGAACTCCGTGTGGACTTGGCCAAGTGGCTAAGGCCGAATGTCGGAGGCTCAAACATGGTAATGTTTGAGGTTTTAGAATGACATCGGATCGTAGCATAGGTGCCGATCATTGCTCTAGGTCGAATAGGTTCGACCAGTGTTCGGAACGAACGGTGGTGATCGATCATTTAGAGGGCGATCGGTGATGGGATGATTCGATCATTGCCAAGAGACGGCGATCGATGACACTGTCTGCAGACGCAGAATGGAGTCGAGTTGCCGGCCTGATCGGTGATGGTAGATCAGTCGACTGATGGGTGCCATCAGTCGACTGATGAGTGATCCGTTGGAAACTTGCCAACGTGGATCTTGCCGTGAGACAAGCACTACGGGATCGATCGATGATGGTCACGATCAGTCGACTGATGGGCGCGAAAACAGCTTGATGCAGGTTATAAAAGGAGCACGAGTTGGAGGATTTCGCCATGGTTTTTGTGGAGCTATTGGAGGGGAATTGCTGTTGCATTCCAGACCTTCAAGAGCAAGCAAAAGCAAGCAACAAGAAAGCGATCAAAAGCAATCGGTGTAAAAGTTCTCTTTTGTATTGTCTTTGTATTTCTTGTTGTATTTCATTACTTAGTGTAATAGCTTGTGAGAGGTTTCTCCACCTCCGACGTGTTGTCGAAAAGGAGTGTTATAGTTAGTGCCGTGAGCATAACTAGAGCTCGAGGAGCTCACCCGTGGAGTAGGAACCATTCGGTTCCGAACCACGTATATCGTTGTGTTTTGTTTGTGTGTATTTATGTTTCTTGTTAGTATTACTATTGTTATTCCGCTGTGCTAACAAGAATTGTAGACGAGAACGAACAAAATACGACGAACAACGAATTAGGGCTATTCACCCCCCTCTAGCCGGCCAACCGATCCTCCCAACAAAAACCGGCGATCCGAACATCGTCTATTCCGCGGCTACTCGTAAAATAGAGGATGGTCACTTGAACGACTAGTTTGTTCAAGTGACCTATCTAAACGAATAGCACGACGATGACTTGGTGGTTTGGCCAATCCCTTTTGTCCATGATTAAATTTTTTTAATCTGGGGACATCGAAGGGATCGCCATGGACAAGCTACCGAGGTGAAGTGGGAAGCGAAGTTTCCCCTCACGGACTCGATAAGCAAAACCCTTCAGTGTGCTAGGAAAATTCCTCAATTTTAAATTACTAAGTGGGAGAGGAATATTTTTTAAAATCCCCACCGCCTCCATTACGATTTGACATGTGATGCAAACAAACTTGCGCGTCGGCTCTGAGTGCCTTCCTCCACATCGGATGAGTTTGTTTTGTGGATCACATGGTCGAATATGGTTATAGGAAATTATTTAGGAGCGTGTGTACTTCCCCATCGGAAGGCACATAACCCGAGATAATTGCCTTGGTACCGAGTAATGGTGAACACTTAGATGCAAATAGGAGTATCCTCCCCATCGGAGTCACTGCTTTTATTTCTAGGGCTGAAGAGGAACCAACTATTAATTTTACTTGTCAAAAAGTTAGGTTGACAAGATTGTAAAATTAATGGGTAAAACCTCCTCTTAGAAATGTAGAATTCGTATACATCTACACGATCGTGGCATACGATATTTTCAGTGTTTTGAGGTGTTGGTTGATTTTAAAATTTTATTGTTTGAGGAATCAATAATTTTTTTTTTTGAAATCTAATGTTTTGATCTATGTGATTCTTAGGTTTTTCAAAATTGACTTTCAACTCGCTTGCTGTGATATTGAAAGAAAATAAACTTACTGGACCCAATTATGTTGATTGGAAGAGGAATCTTGATATTGTCTTGACTGTTGAGGAGTACAAATATGTACTCTTCGAAGAGTGTCCTCCTAAGCCTGGCGAATGATTCTAGGGAAAAGAAGAAGGAGAGTCATAAGAAGTGGATAAAGGCTGATGAGATGGCGCAGTATTACATTTTGACTTCTATGTCAAATGTATTGCAACATCAGCATCAAGCCATGCCCATTGCTTATGACATTATGCTCAATCTCAAGGAGTTTTTCGGACACCAGAATCGGGCTGTGAGGTAGGAAGCCATGAGGAACTTGATGACGACCACCATGATCAAGGGAACACCTGTGAGGGATCATGTTCTCAAGATGATGGCTCATTTGAATGAGCTGGAAGTCCTTGGAGCTGAGATCGATGGGGAAATCCAGGTCCATATCATTCTCCAGTCTCTACCTAGGAGTTTTGAGTAGTTTCGCCTACACTACAACATGAATAAAAGGTTGTATTCGTTGGCGGAGCTTCTGACAGAACTCTAGGTGGCAGAGGGGATTTTTTGTCAGAGTGCTCAGGCTCAGGCCATGGTTGCCCAAAAGGTTTCTACTTCTAAGCCGAAAGGCAAGAAGAAGAAGAAACAAGGTGGGGCAAAGGTGGCGGGAGGATCTCAGGGAGGAGTGAAGAAGCCGAAAGGCAAGTGCTTCACTTGCAAGCAGACTGGACACTGGAAGAAGCACTGCCCCAACCGGAAGCAGAACAAAGGTATATCTTTGGGTCTAGTCGTTGAAACATGTTTAGCGGAGTTATCTACCGGCACTTGGTGTGTAGATACGGGAGCCACTGATCATGTCTACAATACTTTGTAAGGGTTCCAAGAAACTAGACAACTGGCTAAGGGGGAGATTAACGTTTACTTGGGCGATGCTACGAAGGTGGCGGCTGTTGCAGTGGAAGATGTTTATTTATCTTTTGATATAAATAAAGTTTTGGTTCTGAAAAATTGCCTTTATGTACCTTTATTTAGAAAGAATTTGATTTCGATTTCTAAATTGTTTATGGATGGATATTCTATTTCTTTTAATGACAGAGTTGTTATAAAAAGGAATAGGGAGATTATCTGTTTTGGTGCATTAATAGGAAATTTATATACCCTTGAACCAAAAGCTCCCACGATGCAAATAGAAGTAAATAACTCATCATCTAATTCTAATAAGAGAAAAGAACCTTCGAAAATGAACCAAACATATCTTTGGCATCTAAGGTTAGGTCATTTTAACCTAAGCAGAATTCAAAGGTTGATAGTTGATTGACCTCTGGGTTCATTAGTTGTGGAAGATTTCCCAACCTGCGAATCTTGCTTGGAGGGTAAAATGACCAAAAGGCCTTTTAAGGCCAAGGGGAATAGAGCCAAAGATGTGTTGGAATTGGTTCATTCTTATTTGTGTGGTCCTATGTCTATCCAGGCAAGAGGTGGTTTTGAATATTTTGTCTCTTTCATAGATGATTATTCAAAATATGGATACATTTACTTGATGCACCGCAAGTCTGAATGCTTTGACAGGTTCAAAGAATTCAAGGCTAATGTGGAGAAACGTCAAGGTAAAAGTATCAAGACACTACGATCTGATCGTGGTGGTGAGTACCTCTTGAAAAAGTTTAGGAATTACTTATCAGAGGCTGAGATTCAATCCCAATTGTCTGCACCTGACACACCCCAGCAGAATGGTGTAGCGGAGTGAAGGAATAGGACTCTTATGGAGATGGTTAGATCAATGATGAGTTATTCTGAGTTGCTAGATTCGTTCTAGGGGTATGCTCTAGATACGACAGTGTATATTCTGAACTTGGTATCATCTAAATCAGTGCCTTCTACTCCCATAGAATTGTGGACTGGGCGAAAGCCTAGTCTGAGACATATTCGGATTTGGGGGAGTCCAACACATGTGCTGAAGGCAGATGCTAGTAAGTTGGAACCTCATACAGAAGTGCGCTTGTTCGTTGGCTATCCTAGAGGAACGAAAGGTGGTTTGTTTTATAGTCCTAGAGATCAGAGGGTGATCGTTAGCACGAACGCCAGATTTCTAGAGGAAGACTATGTGATGAACCACAAGCACATGAGTAAGATTGTTCTAGAGGAATTGAGAGGGGAAGTCACTACTTCAGAACCACTGGTACTAGAGGATATACCACAAGTGATTGCACCGCGTGTCACAGAGGATACACAGGTAATACCTCATCGTAGTGGGAAGGTTGTTAGACAGATTGATAGATTCATGTTCTTGGGAGAATCTTCTGATTTGGTCTCTGGTGAACATGAACCTAATCCCTGGACATATGACGAGGCAATCCAAGATAAAGATGCGGTATTTTGGCAAAGTACAATGAATTCTTAGATAGAATCTATGGATTCAAATCAGGTATGGGAGCTAGTAGAACCACCCAATGGTGTAAAAACCATTGGATGCAAGTGGATCTACAAAAGAAAGAGAGGAATAGATGGGAAGGTTGAGACCTTAAAAACAAGACTTGTTGCGAAGGGGTATACTCAAAAAGAGGGCATCGATTATGAGGAGAGTTTTTCGCCGGTAGTCATGCTTAAGTCTATTCGGATTCTCTTATGTATTGCTGCTCATATGGATTATGAGGTGTGGCAGATGGATGTCAAGATAGCTTTCCTTAATGGAAGTCTTGAGGAAAACATCTATATGAAGCAACCAGATGGATTCATTAAAAAGGGAAAAGAGCATCTTGTGTGCAAGCTTAATTGGTCCATTTATGGATTGAAGCAAGCTTCAAGATCTTGGAACATCCGCTTTGATGAGGTGATCCAGTCTTATGGATTTATTCAAAGTCCGGATGAGTCTTGTATATACAAGAGATGTGTTGGAAACGTAGTGATATTTCTTGTACTATACGTAGATGACATTTTGTTATTTGACAACAATGTCAAGGTGTTATTGGACGTAAGGGAATGGTTGTCCAAACAGTTTGATATGAAGAACTTGGGAGAAGTGGGACACATCCTTGGGATCAAGGTTATAAGGGAACGCAGGAAAAGGATGTTATGTTTATCTCAAGCTTCATACATAGACACCATTTTGGCTCGTTTTAGCATGCAGAACTCCAAGAAAGGTTTTCTACCTTTTAGGCATGGAGTACCTTTATCTAAAGAGATGTGTCCTAGAACATCAAAAGAGATAGAGGAGATGAAGGCGGTTCCTTATGCTTTAGCAGTAGGAAGCCTCATGTATGTTATGCTATGTACAAGATCGGATATCTGCTTTGCCGTGGGCATGGTTAGCAGATATCAGAGTAATCCAAGACAGGTACATTGAACTGCAGTAAAACATATATTGAAGTATCTGAGAAGGACTAGGGATTATATGCTAGTTTACCAGGCAGATCAATTACTCCCTGTGGGTTACACAGATTCCGACTTCCAATAAAATAGGGATAACAGTAAGTCTACCTCAGGTTTTGTGTTTACTTTGGGAGGTGGAGCTATTGTATGGAAGAGTGTCAACCAGAAATGCATTGCGGACTCTACCATGGAAGGTGAGTATGTGGCAGCCTCTGAGGCGGCCAAAGAAGTTGTATGACTCAGGAACTTCTTGATGGACTTGGATGTAATTCCTAGTTTGCATAGAACTATCATAATTTATTGTGATAACAGTGGTGCAGTTGCAAAATCAAAGGAACCACGAGCCCATAAGGCAAGTAAACACATAGAGCACAAGTACCACCTGATACGATAAATCGTAATAACGAGGAGAAGTTGTTGTGGCCAAGATTGTTGGTGCAATCGACCCAGGTCACGATTGACCAGGACTCGAGTTTTACTCGAGTGATATTTTGATGTTCGACAAAAACATATGTCAATGTAATTGTCATAGGGAAGTCCAAGTCTTGAGTGCTTGGCATGGGAAGTCCAAGTGGGACACTTGGCATTTGGCAAAGTCCAAGCATGGGGCTTGGCAAGGTAAAGTCCAAGTCATGGGTACTTGGCATGGAAAGTCCAAGTAGGACACTTGGCATTTGGGAAAGTACAAGTCTTGAGTACTTGGCACAAGGAAAAGTCCAAGCATGGGTCTTGGCATGGAAAGTCCAACATGGGTTGGCAAGGGAAAGTCCAAGCTTGAGTCTTGGCATGAGACGTCCAAGGGGTTTGATATTGGCTACGTAAAGTCCAAGCGGGAGTCTTGGCAGCATAAGTCCAATGGTTAGCGGCGTAAAGTCCAAGAAGAGTCTTGGTGGCGTAAGTTCAATGTGCCTTGGTGGTGTAGACACCGTTAGCATGACATAGCCGAGGGAAGCACCTGGAGGCTAGCGCGATGGATGAACAAGTCATGGATGACTTGGAGGGATCCGAGAGGCGTGAGGCTGATGGAGGTGGCTAGAAGGCTTAGGTCTAGGCTAAGGGTGGTCTAGCAAGTATGGGGGCACCATACTTGGGTTGAAACCTCATTTTTGAGGTTGGTAGTCGACTGACATTATGGCCGGTTCGACTGCCATGAGTCGACAGTTATTTGCCGGTTTAAGTGGAAATGCTCTGCCGTCGATTGCTCATTGGAAGCGATCGATTGGTGTCGACAGATCAACTACCTCGTGATCGGCGGACCGATCAATGTCGAGCACAGAATGCTCCGTAGCCGACTGGAGCGCTGGCAGTCGATTGCCAATGTTGGCAGTCGACTGCCAAGAGATCTGTTGGAGTTTTTACAGCGTGGATCGAGCCATTGTCTCACGACAACAGTGGCATCAGTCGACTGGTGACTTATGGCAGTCGACTGATGGGCGTAAATCCAGGTCGCGCGCAAGGATAAAAGAAGCTCGACGGGAGGGTTTTTGCAAGCGATTTCTTGAATGTTTTTGAGGCGATTTGCTGCTGCAAATCAGGGTCTTCAACCACGGTTCAAGCGATCAACAAGCAAGTAATCCAAAGGCATTTGTAAAGTTGTTTTCTTTACTAGTTTTGCATTGTATTATTGTATTTACTTGTATTCCTTTCGTTTATTGTTGTAAACGTTTGTACGAGGTTTCTCCTCCTCCGACTTGTTGTCGAGAAGGAGTTTATTGATTAGTGATTTCATTGCCTTCGCTAGAGCTCGTTAGAGCTCGATCCGTGGAGTAGGAACCATGTGGTTCCGAACCATGTTAAATCTTCGTGTTATTGTGTTTGTGATTGTGTTTCGTTATTGTTATCATATATATATTCCGCTGTGCTAACGAAACTTGTAGACACGAACACGCGATCAAATTCCATCTACGAACAGTCAAACGCTATTCACCCCCCCTCTAGCGGCGTCAAATTTCCTACAATTGGTATCAGAGCCCGGGGCTCTTCAACGGATTAACAACCAGGAGCAAGACGCTAGAGGGTAAAAGATGGAAGTCCAAGATCAATTAGGTTGGGACATCAATACACCGGTGCCCTACACCCTATACGGACGAGAAGGATTCAATTCTTGGAAGGGAAGAATTAAGGATTTTATTATGATGAGAGACTTTGAGGAATGGTCCATTTTGATGGATGGATTTGAATATCCAAGAGGACCAAGAGGTGGATTCCTCAAGAAGAAGAGATGGACTAAAGAGCAAGTTCAAGCATCCGAGAAAAATAATAAGGTGATAAAATTTTTAATTGATTTAATGCCTAACAATATCTTGTGTATGTTAGGTAATTATGTAGATGCTAAAGAGTTATGGAGCCAAGTGGCAAAGCTCCATGAAAACTCATCATCGGTCCAAGAAGAAGAAGAAGAAGAGGAGTGCTCACCCTCTCAAGCTCAAGCAAGCACACCCCCATCTAAAAGGCTTGAGGTCAGGAAGTTGATAAAGTCGACTTCGGATCGGAGAAAGAAGAGGTGGAAGAGGTGGAAGAAGCATCCACCTCGAGGATTGAGGAGGAGAGAACTTCCACACGGGCCGAGAATTCAGAAGAAGCCTCGATATCGGGAGGAATGAAGAATCCACTCCGGCACCCACCACAAATACCCTAGGTAACTCAAGCAATTTAGGTTTAAATAAAAATCACATAACTTGCTTTGAGTGTAGGGAAAGAGGGTCTTACTAGAGAAAATGCCCAAGAGAGTAAGAAAAGCTCCTCAGTCAAAGTCAACAAAAGTCAAGGATCTTTGGTGCCTCAAGTCAAAAGAGCAAGGAGCATATCATATGCTTCAAGTGCAACTCAAAGGGACATTACCGGAGTCAATGTCCTAGGGGGAGGAAGAAAACCCAAGAAGGAGCTACACATGTAAGGGAAGCCTCGAAGGCAAACCCTAGGGTAACCTCTAATCTTGCACCTTCTAAATTTCATAGTCAAAAGCATGCTAGGAGTTTTAATTCTCTTGCTATTGTACATGAAAAGCATGCTAGAAATAATAGATATATTTGTTTAGGTGCTAAGAGTGTCCACTTAGGAAATAAGAAGAAATTTGGGATTAATGTCCCTAAAAATATTTTACCTAGGGAATCTATCAAGAAAATAGGAGAACACCTAGGTTTCAATCCCAAATGGACTAGGCATATGCCTAGGAAGTCCAATGCCCAATATTTAAATCAAAATTCTAAAATTGGGCAATTAGAAAAGGAAAATCAAGTCTTGAGGTCAAGGCTTGAAAAACTTGAAAAGACCCTTAATAAGATACAAAATCAATTTAAAGGGTCTAGTGGTCAAAATCAAGGGTCCAAAAGTCAAAGTCAACACCTAGGACCTAAGAGTCAAAAGTCAACCAAGGGCAAGCAAGGTTTGGGTCACAAACCTAAGCCTAAAGTGGCTTATCATAGTGTTCCATTTGATTATGGGACACAAACTAGGTCTAGGAAGACCAAGGTTAATAGGGAAGTCATCCCTAAGGTTGACCAAAGGTTTTGCCTAGTGGCTAGAGTTTCAAGGAAACCTAGGGTGGCCACCAAGAAGGTTGCAAGGGGAGTTACTCCTAGAGTCAACCTAGGCAAGACCCAAGTGACCAAGGCTAATAAGCCTAAAAGGGTCATTAGGAAGGTATCTAGGGAGGTTATCCCTAAGGAATACCTAATTAACCCTAGGAGCTCAAATCGGTTTTGGGTTCCTAAGAGCGTGATTGATTCACGCTAGATTGGTTTAGGGAGTGCCAACCTTGATTGGATGAGTAGTTAACTCAACCATGGTAAAGGTGGCACTTTAGGATATTTTCAAGGTTATGGTTACCTTGGAAATAGATTTGAATCAATATCATAAAAGTTTTTAGGATGTGCCAATGCACTTTTTGAAATTAAGAAGAATCAATTAAATTGGCACAATTTAGATTTAGAGGTTAATGTGTCATTTTGGATTTTTGGCACACTAGGGAGATTAATGATAATATGGCAAAATATATCTAATTATATCAAATGACAATTAATATCAAAATTTAGGTATTACTATACCTATATATTTTATATGCCATGCTTTGTTTGCCATATAACATGCCATGATATCATGTTTATTTTAATCATTTTACATGTCATGTTCATATTTAGGATTAAGGTTTCAAATGTCATGTGTTTTTAGATTTCATCTTATGCCATGACATCATGATTATGAGCATATGCTTATTTATATCATTTCTAATGCCATAATCATTCATGCATTTAAGACAATTGGTTGAAATTGATTTAAGGACTATAGCATGACTTGAAGTCCCATTTATAAGGGAATCAAGTAGGGTTGCCTAGGAAATGCATGAAACCCTAGATAAAATGAATCAAAACCCATATCTCACATCCAATTGACATGTATGTGTATTTATACACCCTAGATACATGTGAGATGCTAGGATATGAGTTAAGTTCAAGGTGCATAGTTTTTGCATCTAGATGAATTAAAACTCATCTAATTTCAATTAGTGGATCATTAGGAAAGCTTGTGTACAAGTCATGTGCATAGAGCCCAAGGAATATGATCCAAGACATGGTTTTGAAATCATTTTAAAATCAATTTAGAAAACCTTGGTGAAGTCTATCTTTTGATAGCAATCACCATTGATGAAGTTGATACAAAATAGGGCCAAAACATTTAAAATTTCAATGGTTTTGAGTTTTGTATCAAACTAACTATTTTATGGGTAAAATAATTTTCAAATATTTTTCACCCATTGTAATGACTATAAGTAATATACGTATCAAATTTTATGATTTTTCAAATTACATAGAATTACTTATGCTTTTCCAAATCTCGATTCTGATAGCTGAAATTGAAATTTATATCGATCAGCCTATAGTGGCGATCGGTGATATAGTGGCGATTGGTGATTCTTGTCGAGTCATTGAGTCTGATTCGGGTTAACAAGGTTTGTTTAGCCCGTGTTCAGCTATGGAAAAGGTTCCTAATCACTCCTAACCCTAGGATATGCTTTAGGAAGCATTATAAAGGGTGAAAATCCATTGGATATGGATTAGGAGCTGTGTTAGGTCAAAGTATCAAATTTAGGGTGAGTGAAAGTTCTATGTTGAACTTAGAACATTAATTTTGATGGTTTAGAGTTCCTATTGGCTTAGGGGCTTCCCAAGGACATTGTTGGTGCAATGGTCAAGGGGGAGCAAGCCTTTAGGGGGAGGTATCCATCTTGGGATGATGGATGTGTTTTTCTCCTTGAAGAGGAGAAGTTATTGGGATAGTATCATCAATTGGGAAAATTGATGTGTTTTTGATACCAAATTTGGAAATTGGGAGAGTGAATAGGATTGCCTCTCTTGAGTGATATAGGACTTATCACTAGGAAGATGGTAGGCATCCTAGGTATTTATTTTTGGATCAAGGGGGAGATTGTAAGATCTCATTGGGACATGAGACATTGACCTCCTTGGAGAGTAAACCTCTTTGATGTTAGTCAAAAAAGGGGGAGAATGTTTGGGGGAGAACATTTGGAGAGTGTTTACCAATTTGGGATAATTGGTAAGGGATTTGAGTTAGTGTTCTAACTCAATGATTTGTTTGGTTTTTGTCAAACATCAAAAAGGGGGAGATTGTTGGTGCAATCGGCCCAGGTCATGATTGACAAGGACTCGAGTTGGACTCGAGTGATATTTTTATGTTCGACAAAAACATATGACAATGTAATTATCATAGGGAAGTCAAAGTCTTGAGTACGTGGCATGGGAAGTCCAAGTGGGACACTTGGCATTTGGCAAAGTCCAAGCATGGGTCTTGGCAAGGTAAAGTCCAAGTCATGGGTACTTGGCATGGAAAGTCTAAGTGGGACACTTGGCATTTGGGAAAGTCCAAGTCTTGAGTACTTGG
The DNA here is from genome assembly GCA_025175895.1 of Wurfbainia villosa. NCBI lineage: Eukaryota > Viridiplantae > Streptophyta > Magnoliopsida > Zingiberales > Zingiberaceae > Wurfbainia > Wurfbainia villosa. The sequence continues at coordinate 117,866,501 of CM045989.1, read as the reverse complement.
CACAAGGAAAAGTCCAAGCATGGGTCTTGGCATGGAAAGTCCAACATGGGTTGGCAAGGGAAAGTCCAAACATGAGTCTTGGCATGAGAAGTCCAAGGGGTTTGATATTGGCTACGTAAAGTCCAAGCGGGAGTCTTGGCAGCATAAGTCCAATGGTTGGCGGTGTAAAGTCCAAGCAGAGCCTTGGCGGTGTAAGTCCAATGTGCCTTGGTGGTGTAGACACCGTTAGCATGACATAGCCGAGGGAAGCACCTGGAGGCTAGCGCGATGGATGAACAAGTCATGGATGACTTGGAGGGATCCGAGAGGCGTGAGGCTGATGGAGGTGGCTAGAAGGCTTAGGTCTAGGCTAAGGGTGGTCTAGCAAGTATGGGGGCACCATACTTGGGTTAAAACCTCATTTTTTAGGTTGGCAGTCGACTGACATTATGGCCGGTTCATTGCCTGAGTCGACGAGTTTGTTGCCGGTTTAGAGTGAAATGCTCGGCGATCGCTGCTCGATGGAAGCGATCAGAGTCGGCTAAGGTCGTCGGTCATTGCTAGTCCAATGTCGAGAACGCAACGCTCGATCCGATGCCATAAACTACGGCGCGGCGGTCGCTAATGTTGGCAGTCGACTATCAAGAGATCCGTTGGAGTTTTTCCAGTGTGGATCGAGCCGTTGTCTCACGACAACAGTGGTATCAGTCGACTGGTGACTTATGGCAGTGGACTGATGGGCGGAAATCCAGGTCGCGCGTAAGGATAAAAGGAGCTCGACGGGAGGGTTTTTGCAAGCGATTTCTTGGACGTTTTTGAAGCGATTTACTACTGCAAATCAGGGTCTTCAACCACGGTTCAAGCGATCAACAAGCAAGTAATCCAAAGCCATTTGTAAAGTTGTTTTCTTTACTAGTTTTGCATTGTATTATTGTATTTACTTGTATTCCTTTCGCTTATTGTTGTAAACGTTTGTACGAGGTTTCTCCGCCTCCGACTTGTTGTCGAGAAGGAGTTTATTGATTAGTGATTGCATTGGCATCGCTAGAGCTCGTTAGAGCTCGATCCGTGGAGTAGGAACCGTGTGGTTCCGAACCACGTTAAATCCTCGTGTTATTGTGTTTGTGATTGTGTTTCGTTATTCTTATCATATATATATTCCGCTGTGCTAACGAAACTTGTAGACACGAACACGCGATCGAATTCCATCTACGAACGGTCAAACGCTATTCACCCCCCCCCCTCTAGCGGCGTCAAATTTCCTACAAAGATTGCATCAGAGGATAACCTGGCAGATCCTTTCACTAAGGCCCTTCTAGCGAGAGCTTTTTATAGGCATGTGGAGGGATTGGGAATCAGATGTATGGTAGTATGAGGACAACATAGTCTTTTAGTATAAATTGGTGATTGTTGGGATGTATACTGAAAAGTCTATCTTTTGTATGAACATCTTTATTTTTAAAATAAGAATCATATGATCATTGTTTGCATATTTATGGTTATGCATATTTGTCTGATATGTTATATTGTAGATAACATGGTGTGTAGTGTCACACAGGAGATCATGTTATCAGTTTCTTGTAAAGTATAAGTAAAGGCTCACAACCGAGATGGTTATGGACAAACCATTGATATGGTGTTAGTGTAATTTGGTATTGGTTTATCTTGACCATAGAATTACACTAGTGCACTTTGTGTGTATTGAGCAGGACCGACTTAGAGGTTATTCAATTTATTATTGACTACATAATTGAATCGAACCTCGGATATTATGGTGTACATGATCTTAATCCCGATATAATAACGGGCACATGTACTTTGTCACGCCCCGAGAATATGCCATGCTGAAAATCAAACGGACAACATCTCCCCTGTACGTGGCAACATTTCGGATTAATACAAGGCCCGTGACCCACAACAACAACATAACATAAATATACAACCACATCGAAAACATAAACCACATACCCACAACAAATATACCAAAATATACAGGTGTACACCACCTGACAAGTCCATAATAATAAAATCATAAATAAAACTTTGACTACAGAATAAAGTCCACGACATCACGACAAAGTTCATAATAAAACAAGTCCATAACATATCAAAGTCTAAGACATAAAACAAACTCCTCGGGAGACTCGAAAAACAGAGATGGGATGGATTGTCGGCACAGCTCCAAGTCATCACGAAGACTTCTACCTGTTACCTAGGCGACAGAAAAACCCAGGGTCGTTGAGGGTGAGTAAAACTCCGCACGTAATAAGATAGAACATGTAAATATATATATCAATATTACATGTCATTCAACAGTTTAATCTACTCGTACAACAAGTATACATCAACATAACAAGTATACATGCATGCATACACTAAATAAACTAAACAACAAACGATGCTGACATACCTGACAATCAGCTACTCTATCCTCATCCAACCTGGGAATATATCCACAACATAAGGTATAAAGAATAGTACTAACTCACACTACATCCTGATATGGGTCGAGGGTATCACAGTGAATAACCAACAGGTATACAAGTACCAGCCTACTACCATACAGAAAATGCAATAGCATGTATGAATATGTACAAACAAATGCAACAAGCATAGTATATACAAATGCATCATCAAAGTGTTGAGATCTATACTGAAAAGTCTATCTTTTGTATGAACATCTTTATTTTTGAAATAAGAATCACATGATCATTGTTTGCATTTTTATGGTTATGCATATTGTCTAATACATTACATTGTAGAAAACATGGTGTGTGGTGTAACATGGGAGATTATGTTATTGGCTCCTTGTAAAGTATAAGTAAAGGCTCACAACTGAGATGGCTTTGGACAAACCATCGGAATGGTTGTAGTGTGATTTGGTATTGGTTTGTCTTGACCATAGAATCACACTAGTGCACTTTGTGTGTATTGAGCAGGACCGACTTGGAGGTGATTCGATTTATTGCTGACTACATAATTGAATCTGACCTCAGATATTATATTGTACATGCTCTAAATCCCGATATAATAACAGGCACATATACTTAGTAGTCATCTCTTTGATTTACTAATGGGCGAGATTTATAGATTAAATCGATAGGCTCGGTAAGTTGGGAGATGATATTATTTATATGGTGTACCGTTGATTATAGGAGGAAACCGTGTCCTATATATTAGGATGATGATGTCCCCTTGAGGAGCTCATAAGGTTCATCATGTAAACCCTGCAGGTGGACTTGGTCCGACATGATGAAAAGGTTGAGTGGTACTACTCATGGAGTTAGATGTTGATTAATTAATGGTCAGAAAATTAATTAATCGACGAACATTCGAGATCTTAAATACGGGGAGAAAATGTACAAATAATATATGGAGCCCATATTAACTTATGGGGGTTGGTGAGGTAGATCAATGATAATCCTCTAGTGGAATGGATAATCATTAATGGATCGGACTTTATGTGGGCTTGATCCATTGGGTGGCCAAGATCCAACTCCTCCTCATGGTCCCTAATGTAGCCTATTAACACCTCATGAAGCTTAGATCCAATGGATGAAAATAAAACTCTAGATCCAAAGGTAGAGATTAAATCTCTAGATCCGACGGTTGAGATTAAATCTCTAGATCCGACGGTTGAGATTAAATCTCTAGATCTGACGGTTGAGATTAAATCCCTAGAACCAATCGTGGAGATTAAATCAAGCCTTAACCCTAACTCTATAAATATGGGCTTGAGGGTGGGCGGCAAGAATAATTAGAGGAAAGGGGGCTAGGGTTTTGGGCGGCAAGGGCAAGGGAGGCTTAGGGTTTTGGGTGGCCACAATTAAGGAAAGAATTTTTCTTCTTCTTCTTCCTTGAGGTGGCCGACACCCTTCTTCCATATTCTCTCCTTGGTTTGGCCGGCGTCCAACCTTCTCCCCTTCATCTATGGCTTAGGAGATTAGGGTTTGCTTCCTTGGGCAGCAATGAATCCTAATTGAGATAGGATTTAGGTTGGGCGGCTAGGGTTTGAGAGGGTGCTTAGGCGGCAACTATGGAGGGTTTTCTTTCTTCTTCCTAAGGTGATTGTCGGTGCCCATAATTCTCCTCTTTACCTTGGCCGGAGCTCAATCTATTCCTCTTCTTCTTCTTGGCCGGTGGAAACAAGAGCTAGGGATTCTTTCCTTGAAGCTTTTGGTCGGCGCCCACACTTCTAATATTCATCTCTTTGGGCCGACGGCAAGCATCAAGCTTGGAGCTTGATGGTTGGTCCTAGATAAGAGAAGAGTTTAGTTTTTATGATCTTCCTCTTGCTCGGAATGAGCAAGGAAGGAAGATTGGCGATCTAGGAGCTTCGACTTTTGGAAGATCGTCGCCCACACGATGTCCAAAAGGAGGAAGGACATACAATAGAAGATCAAGAGGTATAACAAGAGGTATAATCTTATTTATTTTGATTAGTGTTCTTTTGTATTATGTTTATAATTGCTTTTCAATTATATGCATGTTTTATGTGGATGTTTACTTTATGTATGTGGCTAAATAATACTTGGATCCCGAACATAAACACAAAAGTCGGCGATCCGGACATTGTCTATTCCGTGGCTACTCGTAGAATAGAGGTTGGTCGCTTGAACAACAAATTTGTTCAAGTGACCTCTCTAAACGAATAGAACGACGATTACTTGGTTGTTTGGGCAATCTCTTTTGTCTAGGATTAAATTTTTTTTAATCCAGGGACATCGATGGGATCACCATGAACAAGCGACCGAGATGAAGTGAGAAGCGAAGTTTCCCCTCACGGATCAATGAAACCAAACCCTTCACAAAGTGAGTATACATATAGACTGTATCTGTATGTATACTAATCACCATCATCCATGTATATCTATATATAAGCATGTATGTATATATATATATATATATATATATATATATATATATATATATATATATATATATATATATATATATATATATATATATATATATATATATATATATATATATATATATATATATATATATATAAATATACTATACGATACAATGCAACATGCATGGTCATGCCTGCGCACCCCTACTCGCTACCACGACCCTAGTATGGCCTAGGTGGCATGACATGATAACTGTCCCAACTCACACCAACCACTACTCAAGAGTGGCCGAGTGGGCAGTATGATCAAGTAGCATATGAGCGTGAAGAGCTCGCTACGCAACGAGGGTCCCTGCTACTGGTCACTCCGACTGACACTACCAATGAGTGGTCGAGTGTCACGCACCCAGGAAAACTGCACGCACCTCAACTACCATCGTCTATAATGGTAGAGTGTGGCACAACAAATGCTCTGCCCTCACACCAGTTACACCTCTGAGAGTAACCCGGGAGGCAGGATGACTGACAACTCTCTCAACCCCAAGGGAGACAATTTCGTCAGTATGCATGCAATGTCATGAAGGTACTGTCTCACATACAGACATCTACCACAGACTCTCTGTTCCACAGAGATTCCTTTGATCAGTATACTCTCTATCATGTACAGAGCCGTACTCAACTGATCATGGCAAGCTAGGACTACCGGTCCATAGCGACACACTATTTATGACTCACCTGACCATTTACACAACACGTGGTTGGTAAATAAGTGTACAACATATGAGTATTGGTATAACTCCTACATTTAGGGCATCACCTACCCACAGATGACCTTTTTGCCAATTTATAAATTTGGTCATCACCCGTACTCTAACATCCACACCCTACTAAATATCTAGGCCTATTTACATCACATCTATAACCCTAAATCATAATGAAGGGAATGTAATATCAACCTTTGAGTAAATATAGCCAAGGACAAGTTCAAGCATAAGATAATAAGAGCAGGGTCAAGGTAACATGATCATATAAGATGATCATTCATCTAAATCTGTATGCATTAAAACTACCTGACTAGGGTAGGAATTACCCACCAGCTGTAAATGGTTGTATTACTAGAGTCCTCACGTCCGCAGACCCGTCTCGTATCCACGTCCTGCACATTTCAAATATTGTGGTCATGTTCAAGCATACAACAATATATATATATATATATATATATATATATATATATATATATATATATATATATATATATATATATATATATAGATATATATATATATATATATATATATATATATATATATATATATATATATATATTCACTATTCTCCCATTTTTATATTCGCGTCCCTTAATCGTATACGAATTAGAAACCCAAATAGCCAGACTTGACCATTTAATCTAAACCCATCGGTTTCAATTAGCAAAAGTGCTAACTTCCTCATCCAATTCTATAATTAACATCCACCATTCTCGGTTAACAAGTATGCTAACGTACAATCATTTACAGCCATCTATACCTATTTTATTCACCGGGACAGGGCACGCACATCCTCTCCTCTCGCTCACAGCCAACGCAACTAACCTAACTCCACTCACAACCTTTTTAAACAGAAAATTACTGACCTCACAGCAGGTTAAATTCACTGGCACAATCTGTGAACAACTAACACAACCCATTTCTCCATTCCCAGCTCCATCACAACACATCACAGCCCCATTCATGACAAGAATTTCACTAAGCTCACAACTCATTGTCCATCCAACGAATCAAAATTGAATTCACAGGACAAAAGGGAGAGCTGACCTTGCTTACCGACACTTGAAGCTTAACTGACAGTTACTCCCCAACAACCGATAGCCCTGTTCACCAGATCACCTAGTTCCAGCGTTGATTGGCAATGGAGATCAGTAATTGTGAGGAAAACTCGAAGATGGTTGTAACCAAAGAAGGAACGAAATTGGTCGGAGATGGAACTCATCGTAGATGGGGAAGAAGAAACCTACTGATGGAGAGATCAAAGCTCACTTGACTTATTCACCTACCAAGATCTCTGGTGCCCTAGTTTCGGCACTGATTGGTAGTAAGAAACCCCAACCGACGACTCTACTCACCGACGAAATCAACACCCCCGACGCACTGCCCTAGCTCATGCTGGAACCTTCGGCTCCGGCAGCCAGTCACCGTCTTCCCTACCAGAGCACAGTACCGTCGTCGTTGACCCAAGCCCCACTATATGTAGGGGATCGATATGGCCGGCTAGAGGGGGGGTGAATAGCCCTCGTACGTTGGACGTCGTAAATTGCTCGTCTATAAAACGTTAGCGCAAGCGGAATATACAACTATAAGTAAAGACAAGCAAAATATAAACAAGCAATACAAACACCGAGATATAACGTGGTTCACGGCTACGCCGCTAATCCACGGTCCGATTCGTCCACGGTGAATCACTCCGCCAAAACCAATCACTATCGGTCTCTCCTTTGCACAAAGCTAGGTGGAGGTAACCTTTACAACCAAGATCACTCTTCTTACAATAGGATTGAAATAAATACAAGTAAGAAGAGTTTAGAGCTTGTGGGGCACTAGGAAGATCGTTTGGAGTATAAGCATTTGCCTCTCAAAGGCTTACACCCTCTCTTTTTATAGAGAGGGCTAACTTCTTCCCGTTTGCCGCCATCAGTCGACTGCCGCCCTTGGCAGTCGACTGCCGTCACTACAACGGCCTCCGAACACGTCGGATCCCGACCGTTGTAGTCCAACGGAACTCTTGGCGATCAAGATGGACCTCATCGGTTGGTGATACCTCCGTAATCGGCGCCGATCGGCTACGAATGGTCAATGGCGAACCCTTATCTATCGATCATGCCTTGGCCGATCGACTAATTCTTAGCGATCGCCCACGTGGATCGACTCAATCCGATCGATCGTATACGGTCGAACTCACTCGACTTCGGAAGCGATCGGCCGCGCCATAGCGATCGGCGGTGTCGAAAACCCATCACACTTGGCCCAAATGGCCGAGAGTTTCACCTAAACTACCCTTCCCCGGGTTACAATCGCTCACTCTCATTTCTCGGTCGCTCGCCTTGAAGTTCTCTTCGTTCTCGGCCCGTCCTCGGCGGACATCGGCGCCGCGGCTCTGCAATGCTCCTTCGGCGTCTCTTGCCTCGAAGTCTACTTCCTCGGCTTCACTCCAAGCTTCTCGTCCGGCGGTCCCTCGGATGCTCCAAGCGCACGGCTTCCGCAAAGCTATCCTTCACCGACTCAAGGCACGAGTCATGAGATGTGAAACTCGCCACGGCTCCATGTGCGAATTACTAAGTCCTGCACGACTTCAACGCACATATCACATCAACATATCAAACTAACTTAAACCCTTTGCCACACCATCAAAACCATATCACGGCAAGAGATTGCCCTAACAATCTCCCCCTTTTTGATGTGTGGCAATCCGTTTAAGTTAGGTAAAAACATTTGATATAAGTTCTAAGATAAGAAAGCATGTAAAGATAAACATGATATAACAACATGCAATTCCCCCTTAATCCATGAAACTCTCTATGCAAATTTTCTCCCCCTACAATATATTTCTCCCCCTAAAGTGATTAACTTAAACATACTTATTTCTCCCCCTTTGACACCATCAAAAAGATTAACACTAAGCTATAAGCTCATGGCATCAAGTATAATGGAGGGAAAAATATGACAAGTTGATTTAAAATTGGGTACCACTTGTTGATGGCATTAAGTATATTTCTACCACTTGTTGTAGGTTTACAAACTGAATTCGGCCTTCAATATTCTGATTCTAGAGGCCACCGATCATTGCTATCGGTATGGCGGTCAGTAGCACAAAGAATCAAATTTACGATTTTACGGCCGAATTTCAGAAATGCATTATAAATTCAGAAAATTTGAAAAATCATGAAATTTGGGAACATATTTCTTTTAAGTATATCTATCAATGAAAATAGTTTTCATGAAAACTCATTATATTTTCTTGTTTTTGCCAAAAATCCAAAAGTTCTAAAAACCACTAGGTTTTTGATCATTCTAGTATCAAGTTAGCTACCTAGTTTTGCATCCAATTGTTTCAAAACATGAATACATGTATTTTAAGGTAAGAAATTGTTTTGAAAACATATGAAATATCCAACCATGATCTTTGGGCAATATGTCTATGAATTAAACATAAGCCTTCCCCATGATTGGTCTATTATTGCTATTTTGATACTTTAAATGACCATCTAAATGCCATAGGCATTAGTGGACATTTGTATCATCCTAATATCTCACCCATGCTAAGTTTGCAATCAAGTTAGCCTATAGTGAGTGTGAGATGTATCCTAGGGGGTATTTGTATATACTTAACCCATATATTCATGCAATTCTATCATGGTTAAGCATCAACCTAACATCCTACATGATCATAATGACATATATGAATGAATTCTACATTATGATCATGAAACTCATGTAACCATCAAATAATAGTCATGCATTAGGTATTATACGATGATAATAAACAAAGTGTCACCTAAAGCATGACTTAACCCTATTTCTCATGATAACATGCCAAATATCAAAATCATAAATCATGATTTAAAACATACATAGCAATTACATCAATCATCATGATTTAAGCATTATTACCTATTTATGGGCACGTTATCATCACCCAACACTATCTAAAAAATGTTGTCCCGTCATCCTAAGTCAACCAAATTATGATATAGGTCAAGTTCATATGGTTGACTACCCTAGGGTTATTCTAACCCTTAAGGATGGATTTTGGAACCCAAAATAAGTTCTTTCCTATTGGGTTCACTAAATATTCCTTGGGGATCCATTTCCTAGCAATTACTTTCTTTTTATCTTGTCCCCTAGCTATTAGGCATTTATAGGCCTTTTCATTTTTCTTTTCTTTGTATCCTAGGCCTTTCTTGTTGAAACTAGCTCTTTGGCTCCCTAAGATCATGTTCAATGTGTTGGAGCCAATAGTGAATTTTTCTAGGGCTTTTGTTAAATAATCTACCTTTTCCCTTAAAGCCCTATTTTCATTTATACATGCATCACTAACATCATGTGAGCATGCATCATCTAAGCTAGAAGAAATATTATCATTTTCATTTAAGCATGCTTTTTCTAATTTTTGTTCTAGGTCCTTAATTTGATCTAGCATGCTTTTGTTCTTCTTCTTAGCTCTAAATAAGTCCTTAGTTAAGCTAGAAATCATGGAAACTATCTTATGGGGTGAGAGATTCGTTACCATAGTTTCCATGTCCTCTTCTTCGGATGAGGAGGATGTGGAAGCTCCCTCTTCATTTGAGCTCTCCCCATTTGAGCTTGATTCTTCATTTTCGGATGAAGAGCAATCCAAGTCATCAAAGGCCATCAAGGCCAAATTGGTGACAAAGGCATTCTCCTCATCCGATGATGATGAGGAGGATGAGGATGGGTCATCCCAAGTCCTTGCCTTGAGAGCCTTAGCCTTTCCCTTCTCCTTTGTTTTCTTCTCTTCTTCCTTTCTCTTGCTCCCCTTCTTCTTCTTCCTCTTCTCTTCTTTCTTTTTCTTCTCTTCTTTGCTTTTGTTTAGGAGGGGACAATTGTCCCTTATGTGCCCTTCTCCTTGGCAATTGTAGCATATAACCTTCCCCCTTGGTCTTCTCATCCTATCATTAGATTTATCAAATCTAAAATTTTTAAATGCACGTCTTACCCTCCTTACCATGTAGGCTTCTTCGGTGCTATCCATGGAGGAGGAGGAAGATGCTTCGTCATTGGAGGAGGAGGTGATTTCCATCTTCTTCTTCCCCTTACTTGCCAATAATGCTACTCCTCTTGAGGGTTGAATTTTAGGCTCCTCTTGTATTCCCTCAAGCCTAGTTTCGTGGAGTTCCATTGTTGAGAAGAACTCCTCCAAGGTGCTCACTTCTAAATTCTTTGAGATATAGAATGAGTCCACCATGGAGCTCCACTTTGAGGACCGGGGAAAGGCATCTATGGCCTTCATTACCATATCCTAGTTTGATAGCTTCTCACCTACACTTGTTAGTCCATTTAAAATTTCTTTGAATCTAGAATGCAAAGAAATTACCTTTTCTCCCTTTTCTAATTTGATGTTGGATAGTTGGGAGCGGAGGAGATCTCTCCTTGCTAGCTTTGCCTCGGATGTGCCTTCATGAAGCTCAATTAGCTTCTCCCACATCTCCTTGGCGCTTAGGCATTCTCCTATTCGGTTGATCTCTTGTTGAGGGAGCACATTGTAGAGATGGTGCTTGGCTTTGGAGTTTGCAAGGTGCTCCTCTCTTTGCCTCTTGGTCCACCTAGATTTCTCTATTGGCTTCCCTTCTTCATCCCTAGGCAAAAGCGGATTCCATTGTAATCATTATATCAAAATCCGTTTCGAAAAATACCTCCATTCGCTTCTTCCACCAAGCGAATTCTCCTTCAAACTTCGGAGGATGGATGTTGGAGCCGGCCATTTTTGATGTAGGGCTTGTTGAGGCGGTTAGTCCGGTGACAAGCAACCTCGGCTCTGATACCACTTGCAGGGGATCGATATGGCCGGCTAGAGGGGGGTGAATAGCCCTCGTAGGTTGGACGTCGTAAATTGCTCGTCTACAAAACGTTAGCGCAAGCGGAATATACAACTATAAGTAAAGACAAGAAAAATATAAACAAGCAATACAAACACCGAGATATAACGTGGTTCACGGCTACGCCGCTAATCCATGGTCCGATTCGTCCACGGTGAATCACTCCGCCAAAACCAATCACTATCGGTCTCTCCTTTGCACAAAGCTAGGTGGAGGTAACCTTTACAACCAAGATCACTCTTCTTACAATAGGATTGAAATAAAGACAAGTAAGAAGAGTTTAGAGCTTTTGGGGCACTAGGAAGATCGTTTGGAGTATAAGAATTTGCCTCTCAAAGGCTTACACCCTCTCTTTTTATAGAGAGGGCTAACTTCTTCCGTTGCGCGCCATCGATCATTGCCGCCCTTGGCGATCATTGCGCATCTAGCGGCCTCCGAACCGCGTCGGATCCGGTTGTAGTCAAGCGGAACTCTTGGCGATCGGTGATGGACCTCATCGATCGGCTACCTCATCGGCGATCGGCTACGAAAGCGGATTCGATCATGGCGAACCCTTATCTGACGATCGGCTGCCTTGCGCCTTGGCGATCGGTGATAATCTTAGCGATCGGCCTTGCGTATGGCGATCATTGCTGATCCGATCGATATACGATCGAACTCACTCGCATGACATGGCAGTCGACTGGTGTCGGGAAAACCCATCCGACACTTGGCCAAATGGCCAAGTTTCACCTAAGAGCTACCCTTCCCCGAGTTACAATCGCTCACTCTCATTTCTCGGAGTCCCTCGCCTTCGAAGTTCTCTTCGTTCTCGGCCACGTCCCTCGGCAGCATCAGGCGCACGGCTCTGCAATGCTCCTTCGCGTCTCTTGCCTCGAAGTCTACTTCCTCCGGCTTCACTCCAAGCTTCTTGTCCGGCGGTCCCTCGGATGCTCCAAGCGCACGGCTTCCGCAAAGCTATCCTTCACCGACTCAAGGCACGAGTCATGAGATGTGAAACTCGCCACGGCTCCATGTGCGAATTACTAAGTCCTGCATGACTTCAACGCACATATCACATCAACATATCAAACTAACTTAAACCCTTTGCCACACCATCAAAACCATATCACGGTAAGAGATTGCCCTAACACTATAGAGAGCCTCCTTCGTTGCTCTGGTTTGTCCGTGAGCACCATCGCCTGCCACCGTCGACTCGAGCAGAGGAGCCAACGGACTTCGAGCGACAGGAATCGAAGAGGTCGCGCAGAGGAGAAGAGAAAGCAAGCGAGAGGGAGAGATGTGTTCGTGCGGAGAGAAGAAGTTGATCGGAGCTGTGGTCGTGAAAGAGATAAGGAGATAACGCGATCGGGAAATGCTCACCGAAAAAGAATTAAAGTCAGCGGTGCGGATGGCTCCGTTAATGAACGGGTCAGATTTGGTAGATAAACGGGTCGAATTTCAGACCCGTTAAGCCCTTTAACCCCTTCTAAGCAAAGAGGGTCTTAGAAACCCCCATTCAAGTCAAGAAAAATTCCTAAAAAATTTCTTAGGGTATTCTCCTAATTACTCAATATTTATTTAATAATAATAATAATTATTATTATTATTATTTTCTGTGGTATTTTACATTCTCCCCCACTTTTTAAAATTTGATCCCCAAATTTCGTACTTAAATGCAAAAATTAATTCAAGCATATTCTAAAATAACCACATACCTAAGGTAAATAGATGAGGGTATCGAGCTCGAATAGTATCGTCCAGCTCCCATGTAGCCTCCTAATCCGTATGATGTTGCCATCCCACCTTTACGAGTCGAATGGTTTTGTTCCGCAACTGCCGCTCCTTGCGACCTAGAATCTACACCGGAATCTCCTCATAGGTCGCATTCTCCTGGAGTGGTATCGGAACCTCTTTCAGAACATGGTTAGATCGTGACATGTATTTCCTCAGCATAGATACATGGAATATGTTGTGAACACCCACAAGTGTCGGAGGTAAAGCAAACCGATAAGCAACACCTCCAATCCGCTCCAATATCTCAAATGGACCAATGTAGCGTGGAGCTAATTTTCCTTTTAGCCCAAATATCTTGACTCTTTTGGTGGGTGACACTCGTAGGAATACATGGTCCCCAACTGAGAATTCCAAAGGACTTCGCCTCCGGTCCGTATAACTCTTCTGTCTATCCTGTGCCTCTGATAATCGTCGTCTGATGACTCGTACCAACTCCGCATCATGCTGGATACTCTGAGGCCCCAATATCTATCGTTCCCCAACTTCTCCCATTTAACAAGAGATCTGCAGGGTCTGTCGTATAATGCCTCGAAAGGAGCCATCTGGATAGAAGAGTGGTAGTTGTTGTTGTAGGCAAACTCCACTAAAGGAATGTGATCCTCCCGACTGCCATCGAAATCCATGACACAAGATCTCAATAGATCCTCCAGAGTCTGAATGGTACATTCGGACTATCCGTCTGTCTGCGAATGAAATGTTGTACTGAGTCGAAGCTTTGTGCCCATGGCTTGCTGCAGACTCTGCCAGAATCGCGAGGTAAATCGTGGATCTCTATCAGATATGATACTGAATGGTACACCATGCAATCTGATGATCTCTTGGCAGTACAATTCCGCTAGATGATCCAATGAGTCCATCTCATGAATCGAAAGGAAGTGAGCTGATTTGGTTAATCGATCCACGATTACCCAAATCGTATCATGTCCTTTACGGGTTCTGGGTAATCCCATAACGAAATCCATTGTGATATTTTCCCACTTCCATTCCAAGATCGGAATTTCCTGAAGTAAGCTAGCAAGTTTCTGATGTTCAGCCTTCACTTGCTGGCATACTAGACATCGTGCAACAAAGTCTGCAATATCTTGTTTCATACCGTTCCACTAGTATAAACACTTCAAATCCCGGTACATCCGAGTACACCAGGATGTATAGCAAATCTCGATTGATGTGCTTCCTGTAGAAATTCTTCCTTAATTGGGTGCGTGTCCGGAACACATAGTCATCCTCGGAAATGAAGTACTCCATTCTCGTCACTCGAGAAATCCATCTGACGTTCTGAGTCTATCGTGCTGCTCAAGAACTGCAGATGTTGGTCATTGACTTGTGCTTCCTTGATCCTCTCAGCAATGGCAGAATGGGCAACCATAAAAACTAATATCCCCCGGGATGTTTGACCGTGTTCAGACAATCCCAACTCTGAGAACTGTCGAACTAGATCAGTAACTGCTGTCAGATGACTGGCCAAAACTCCACGAGACTTCCTACTCAGCGCATCAGCTACCACATTAGCTTTTCCCGGATGATGCTGGATGGTGCAGTCGTAATTCTTCAAATATTCCATCCACCATCTCTGTCTCAGATTTAGCTCTTTCTGTGTGAACAGATACTTTAGACTTTTATGGTCTGTGTAGATTTCAAAGGTAATCCCATACAAGTAGTGCCTCCATATCTTCAATGCGAAAATGATGGCGGCTAACTCCAGATCGTGCACTGGGTAATTCCTTTTGTGATCTTTTAGTTGACGGGAGGCATAAGATACCACACGGTTGGACTGCATCAAAACTGCACTCAACCCTTGGATAGAAGCATCTGTATAAAGAACCATCCCATCAACACCAGAAGGAATCACTAAGACTGGTGCAGAAACTAGTCGTCGCTTATGCTCCTGGAAGCTAGTTTCACAAGCCTCTGACCAGGTGAACTTGACCCCTTTCTGAGTCAGACGAGTGAGTGGCATGGCGATACTCGAGAATCCCTCCACGAATCTCCGATAATACTCGGCCAAACCAATGAAACTACGGACATCCTGAACTGATTTTGGCTGCTCCCAACTGGTAATCGCCTCAATCTTCTGGGGATCTACAGAAATACCTCTGTTGAACACCACATGTCCAAGAAAACCCACTGAGGATAACCAAAATGCACACTTGCTAAATTTGGTATACAACTACTCCCGTCGCAATGTCTCCAATGTTGGATCGAGAAGCATCTCTAGAAGGGGGGGGGGGTTGAATAGCGAGTGTAAATCTTTTCGTTCGATTGTTTGATACACGAGTAAGCACAGTGGAAAATAATGAAACACATTTATTTTTACTTGGTTCACAACCCAGCGGTTACTACTCTAAGGCCCTAACGGTCCTAGACCGCGTACGGAGGACAAAGCACTATAACGTCTCCTCCTCATTGGAGGTAGGTGACAACGATCACAAAACCGAAAGTACGAGGATGAGGCAACAAGCCTACCTCACCTCGTTACGAATAAAAACAAAGAATACAATAGAATATGTTACTTGTTGCTACTACCGAAGAAGAGGATGAGAACTTGTCGTCGCGTCGGCGTTATAACGGTGTTGGAGCTTTGGCATTGTAGGAGCACATGAGAATAATCTTGATGATCTTTAGAGTTGGAATCCTCCCCTCCTTTTATAGATTTTTGCCTATGAATGTGTCTCCTCATCTTTCGGAACAGATCACAAAGTTGTACAAATTTTATCGCGAATTGGCCACGTCAAATGTTATCCGTTTTAACCTAGAGCAAAGGCTGATTCGTCGCCATCAGTCGACTGATGCCTCTCATCATTCGACTGATGAGCATCAGTCGACTGCTCAATGTCCAGCAGTCGACTGCCAGCCTAGCCACTTCTCTGCAGTAAGAGGTTAGTATGAAAAATGGTAAATGCAACGGTTTCTGACCGTCCGATCTCGACCTAGACCTTCCATAGGAAGTCTTAGTTGGATCGTCGCCTATGGTCATCCCCGTAAAGAGGACACGACATTACCATCTCTCACTCACACGAGCTTACCTCGATACTTACCTCGTAGCTCTCGCTTCCAGCCTTCCACTCAATTCCTTCGGCTCCCTCCGAAGTCACTCGAGTGTCGCCCGACTACCGCAACTTCCTCCGAGTGTCACTAGCCTTCAGCTCCAGCTTTAGTACTTTTCTGCACACTCGATTAAGCTCATGAGATAATGATGTAAACTTAACTTTGTGTCTTTGCCATAATCAAAACACAGGTTCGACTATCTAGTGCCCCTGCACCAACATCCAATACTATCCGCAGATGTTGTTCATGCTCCTCCTCGGATCGAGAATAAATAAATATATCATCGATGAACACTATCATGAACTAATCTATATACCTCAGGAATACCCAGTTCATTAAGTCCATAAATGCAGCTGGGGCATTCGTGAGACCGAACGACATCACAAGAAACTCGTAATGCCCATAACAGGTGCAGAAAGTTATTTTCTGAACATCCTCATCTCTTATCCGAAGCTGATGATATCCTGAGCACAGATCAATTTTAGAATACACACATGTATCCTTAAGCTGATCGAACAAATCTTCTATCCTCGGCAGTGGATATTTGTTCTTAAGCCTTTGTGTTGCATTCGATTCTTGGAAGTAGGCAATACATAACCGCAATGATCCATCCTTCTTTTTGACAAAGAGTACCAGTGCTCCCCATGGTGAAACACTAGGTCAGATGAATCCATTATCCAGCAACTCCTGCAGTTGAACTTTAAGTTCATTTAGCTCTTTCGGCGCCATCCGATAAGGAGGTTTCGATATAGGCGCGGTTCCTGGAATCACCTCTATCGCAAATTCAACTTGCCTAGGAGGTGGCAAGCCTAGGAATTCATCTAGAAATACATCTGGATACTCTCGGACTACTCGCACATCAGAGAGGGGAGGTAGTCCTTCGTTCTCAACTTTGATTAGAGATAATAAATAACCCTGACAACCCTGGGCCAATAGCTTCTGAGCCTGTAAAGCTGATATAATAGATAATCCATCATCTCTAGTACCAACAAATTCCCAAGCTGGTTGATCCGGTGGTCGGAATGTTACCACCCTTGCTCTACAATCCACTGTAGCATGATAAGCGGCCAACCAGTCTATACCGAGAATAATATCTAACTCTACCATTTCCAAAACCTGAATGTCCACTGTAAGGATATGCTCGTCAAAATCTAATGGGCAACCCTTGATTTCTTGGTGGCTAGTCAGCACCTCTCCTGATAGCAAGGATACTAATAACCCACAAGAATGAACCATTGGGATTCTTCCAACTCTACCAAGAAATACTCTAGATATGAATGAATGGGAACTACCAGTATCAATCAAAGTATCAGTGTATATAGAATAAACTGAAACCATACCATGTATGACTGATCCCTCAGCCCACTGTGCCTCATCTCTGGTGATGGCAAAAACTCGTCCAATCTCGATATTCGTCGGCTGCATCACCGACGAAGAAGTAGTGTGCCTCCACTCTGGCTGGATCTGGCTCTGTGGTACTGGAGGCTGAGTCACTGGTGCAGGCATAAGATATCCCTGAGAGTTGGCTGGTAAGAACTGTTGTGGTGTAGATACTCATGGGTAGTAGATCACCGGCGATGTAGGATACTGGATCGCTGTCGGCATCACTGTAGGGGCACCCCCTGTATCTAGTACAACTGTGTTGGTGGAGGTACTGGCTGCCTCTGTCCATATGTCTGAGTCCGCGGTGCTATCCTCTGCTGCCGCTGCTGGGTAGACTTCTTCCCCTTGTTGGAGCTATTAGGAAACTCCAACTGTGCTTTCAGTGTACAATCACGACTAGTATGACCCGGTTGTTTGCAATAATAGCAAACCGGTTGATCCAAAGGACACTCTGATACTCTATGGCTTTCAGATCCACATTTATAACATCCATTCCTTCTTCGGCCCTTACGACTATTTTGAGACCCTCAAGAATACTCTGATGTCGGACGTTTCCCCTTCTGCGATCTAGCTAACCCTTCTGCAGCACCTCGCATAGATCCTTTTTGCTCCCCTTTCTTCTGAGTCCCCTGAGCTGCACCCTGGTTCTGCTGCTTGCCCTTAGCCATCTACTTCTCTATATCCTTTTCCTTGGAAATTTGCTAGGAAGTCATCTCGATGAAGAGGGCGCGGTCCAATGCCTCCCTGTATGAGGTAATAATAGATCCTGACATCCGACTCCGTATATAAGTAGCAAGACCCTATGTGAACTGGTACATCCGATCTGCATCCTGTGCTACCAGATGAGAGCAGAACTCTGATAGTCTGGTAAACTCTGCATTGTACTCCATGACGGAACGATCACCTTGCTTCAGGCTCAAGAATTCCTGATGACGTGCAGTAGAAAATGCCGAAGGAAAGTATTGTCTCCAGAAAGCATCTCGAAAGATGGACCAAGTAATCCCACGCTCCCCGAGTAGAGTCTTCTGCAATTTCCACCAAGTAACAGCCTGATCTCTAAGATGATATGCAACAAGGTCCACCTTCTCCACATCTATACAATTCATGTACTCGAACGTGTCTTCCATATTTTCCAGCCAAGACCGAGCAATCCATGGGTCGGACTCTCCTCGGAACAAGGTGAACTTTTCCTTTGCCGAACGTGCTAACACGAGTATTCGTGCCTTATCATTGAGGCAACTAGACTCTGCAGGCTCTGGCATAGTCAGTGGTACATTCGGATTTTGAGGCTCCGAATCACCAATAGAGGAAAGCTGAGGCTATTCCCGAACAACGGGCTCAGTAGCAGTAGCCTCCTGTCGCTCAACTCCGACGGATCGTCTTGATATACGACGTCTACTATGAGTCTACATAGGTGCCATAACTTTGTCTGTATACACCTGTTAAATAAATGTAGATAAGTAACTATCTGAAATATGAATTATCAAAAATACTCACTTCGTGCTGCCTGGAGCTTATGCCGCTGTCAATCCCATCTCACAAAAACCAAATCCGAAAAATATACCGACTCTCGAGAATCCAAGACTCAAAAAACAAAATCATTGTATGGCATCACAGAACCTTCGACTCTGATACCAATAAAGTTGTCATGCCCCGAGAGTATGCCGTGCTGAAAATAAAACGGACACCATCTCCCCTATACTTGGCAACATTTCAGGTTAATACAAGGCCTGTAGACCCACAACAACAACATAACATAAATATACAACCACACCGAAAACATAAACAACATACCCACAACAAATATACCAAAACATACAGGTGTACACCCCTGACAAGTCCACAGTAATAAAACCGTAAATAAAACTTCGACTACAGAATAAAATCCACGACATCACGACAAAGTCCATAATAAAACAAGTCCATAACATATCAAAGTCCAAGACATAAAATGAACTCCTTGGGAGACTCAGAAAACAGAGATGGGATGGATT
The DNA here is from genome assembly GCA_025175895.1 of Wurfbainia villosa. Classification (NCBI taxonomy): domain Eukaryota; kingdom Viridiplantae; phylum Streptophyta; class Magnoliopsida; order Zingiberales; family Zingiberaceae; genus Wurfbainia; species Wurfbainia villosa. The sequence goes on along the minus strand of CM045989.1, from coordinate 117,846,856 downwards.
CCCGGCACAACTCCAAGTCATCACGAAGATTTCTACCTGTTACCTGGGCGACAGAAAAACCCAGGGTCTGTGGGGGTGAGTAAAACTTAGTAGGTAATAAGATAGAACATGTAAATATATATATCAATATTGCATGTCATTCAACAGTTTAATCTACTCGTACAACAAGTATACATCAACATAACAAGTATACATGTATGCATACACTAAATAAACTAAACAACAAATGATACTGACATACCTGACAGTTAGCTACTCTATCCTCATCCAACCTGGGCATATATCCACAACATAAGGTATAAAGAATAGTACTAACTCACACTACATCCTGATATGGGTCGAGGGTATCACAGTGAATAACCAACAGGTATATAAGTACCAGCCTACTACCATACAGAAAATGCAATAGCATGTATGAATATTTACAAACAAATGCATCAAGCATAGTACATACAAATGCATCATCAAAGTGAGTATACATATAGACTGTATCTGTATATATACTAATCACCATCATCCATGTATATATATATACAAGTATGTATGTATATATATATAACCATATGCAAAACACCGTATGATACGGCAATGCAACATGCATTGTCATGCTTGCACACCCCTACTCGCTACCACGACCCCAGTGTGGCCTAGGTGGCACAACATGACAACTGTTCTAACTCACACCAACCACTGCTCTAGAGTGGTCAAGTGGGCAGTATGATCAAGTAGCATATGAGCGTAAAGAGCTCGCTATGCAATGGGGGTCCCTGTTGCTGGCCACTCCGACTAACGCTACCAATGAGTGGTCGAGTGCCACGCACCAAGGACAACTGCACGCACCTCAACTACCATCTTCTATAATGGTAGAGTGCGGCACAACAAATGCTCTGCCCTCACACCAATTACTCCTCTGAGAGTAACCCAGGAGGCAGGATGACGATGTCGTCAATATGCATGCAATGTCATGAAGGTACTATCTCACATACAAACATCTACCACAGACTCTCTGTTCGACGGAGAGTCACATCCCTTTGATCAGTACACTCTCTATCATGTAGAGAGTCGTACTCAACTGATCATGGCAAGCTAGGACCACCGATCCATAGCGACACACTATTTACGACTCACCTAACCATTTACACAACACGTGGTTGGTAAATAAGTGTACAACATACGAGTATTAGTATAACTCCTACATTTAGGGCATTACTTGCCCACAGATGACCTTTTTGCCAATTTATAAATTTGATCATCACCCGTACTCTAACATCCACACCCTACTAAACATCTAGGCCTATTTACATCATATCTATAACCCTAAATCATAATCAAGGGAATGTAATATCAACCTTTGAGTAAATATAGCCAACGACAAGTTCAAGCATAAGATAATAAGAGCAGGGTCAAGGTAACATGATCATATAAGATGATCATGCATCTAAATCTGTATGCATTAAAACTACCTGACCAGGGTAGGAATTACCCACCTGCTGTAAATGGTCGTAGTACTAGAGTCCTCACATTCGCGGACCCGTCTTGTATCCACGTCCTGCACATTTCAAATATTATGGTCATGTTCAAGCATACAACAATATATACATATATATAAATTCACTATTCTCCCGTTTCTATATTTGCGTCCCTTAATCGTATACGAATTAGAAATCTAAATAGCCAGACTTGACCATTTAATTTAAACCCATCGATTTCAATTAGCAAAAGTGATAACTTCTTCATCCAATTCCATAATTAACATCCACCATTCTCAGTTAACAAGTATGCTAACCTATAACCGTTTACAGCCATCCCTACCTATTTTATTCACCGGGACAACCCACACACATCCTCTCCTCTCACTCACAGCCAACACAACTAACCTAACTCCACTCACAACCTTTTTAAATAGAAAATTACTGACCTCACAGCCGGTTAAATTCACCAGCACAATCTGTGAACAACTAACACATCCCATTTCTCCATTCTCAGCTCCATCACAACACATCACAGCCCCAGTCACAATAGGAATTTCACTAAGCTCACAACTCACTGTCAATTCAACAAATCAAAATTGAATTCACAACACAAAAGGGAGAGCTGACCTTGCTTACCGACACTTGAAGCTTCCCCGACAGTTACTCCCCAACAACCGGTAGCCCTGTTCACCAGATCACCTAGTTCCAGCGCTGATTGGCAACGGAGATCAGTAATTGCGAGGAAAACTCGAAGATGGCTATAACCAAAGAAGGAACGAAATTGGTCGGAGATGGAACTCATCGTAGATGGGGAAGAAGAAACCTACTGATGGAGAGATCCAAGCTCACCTGCCTTATTCGCCCACCAAGATCTTTGGTGCCCTAGCTTCGGCGCTGAGCAGCAGTGAGAAACCCCAACCGACGGCTCTGCTCACCGGTGAAATCAACACCCCCGACGCACTACCCTAGCTCACGCTAGAACCTCCGACTTCGACAGCCAATCGCCGTCTTCCCTACCCGAGCACAGTACCGCCGCCGTTGACCCAAGCCCCCAAATCGAGAGCCTTTTTCGTTGCTCTAGTTTGTCTGCGAGCACCGTTGCCTGCCACTGTTCACTCAAGCAGAGAAGTCGACAGACTCCAGGTGGCACGAATCGAAGAAGTTGATCGGAGTTGTGGTCGCGGAAGAGAAAGCGAGCGAGAGGGAGAGATGTGTTCGTGCGGAGATAAGAAGTTGATCGGAGTTGTGGTCGCGGAAGAGATAAGGAGATAACGCGATCAGGAAATACTCGCCGAAAAAGAATTAAAGTCAGCGGCACTAACGGCTCCGTTAATGAATGGGTCAGATTTGGCAGATAAACGGGTCGAATTTCAGACCCGTTAAGCCCTTTAACCCCTTCTAAGCAAAGAGGGTCTTAGAAACCCCCATTCGAGTCCAGAAAAATTCCTAAAAATTCTTGAAAAATTTCTTAGGGTATTATCCTAATTACCCAACATTTATTTAATAATTATTTTTTTCCTGTGGTATTTTACATACTTAGTATTTATTTCTTTGATTTACCAATGGGCGAGATTTATAGAGTAAATCGATAGGCTTGGTAAGTTGGGAAATAATATTATTTACATGGTGTGCCATTGATTGTAGGAGGAAACTGTGTCCTATATATTAGGATGATGATGTCCCCTTGAGGAGCTCATAAGGTTCATCATGTAAACCCTGCAGGTGGACTTAGTCTGGCATGATGATAAGGTTGAGTGGTACTACTCTTGGAGTTAGATGTTGATTAATTGACGAACATTCGAGATCTTAAACACGGGGAGATATTTGTATAATTAATATATGGAGCCCATATTAATTTATGGGGGTTGGTGAGGTAGATCAATGATAATCCTCTAGTGGAATGGATTATCATTAATGGATCGGACTTTATGTGGGCTTGATCCATCGGGTGGCCAAGATCCAACTCCTCCTCATGGTCCCTATTGTAGATTATTAAAACCCTCATGAATCCTAGATCCAATGATGGAAAATGAAACTCTAGATCCAACGGTGGAGGTTAAATCTCTAGATCCGATGGTGGAGATTAAATCTCTAGATCTGACGGTTGAGATTAAATCTCTAGATCTGATGGTGGGGGTTAAAAGGAGGCTCAAGCCTAACTCTATAAATAAGGGCTTAGGGCTTGGGCGTGGAGATGATAAGACAAGGGTTAGGGTTTTTGGAGTTGGCTTGAGAGGAGAGGTGGGCGGCAAACCTAGGGTTTGCTTCTTCCTATTTGGCAGTGGCTAGAAAATTCTAGTGTTTGCCTATTCTTGGCCGGCGGCAACTCCACCCTCTCTCTCTCTCTCTCTAGACTGGCGACAACTCCTCCCTCTCTCTCTCTCTAGGTTGACCAGCGACAACCTTTCTTCAAGGTTGGCCGACGGTCCTACATCCACTCCTAGGCCGACGGCAACATCAAGCTTGGAGCTTGGTGGTCGGTCCTAGATAGGAGAAGAGTTTTGTTTCATTCTTCCCTTTGTTCGGAGCGAGCAAGGAAGGGAAGAACGTGATCTAGGAGACTTCGACTTTTGAAAGATCATCGCCCACACGACTTCCAAAAGGAGGAAGGACATACAATAGAAGATCAAGAGGTATAACAAGAGGTATAAGCTTGTTTACTTTGATTAGTGTTCTTTTGTATTATGTATATAATTGTTTACAATTGTATGTGGCTAATTTACTTGGACCCCGAAAACAAAGACAAAAAAATCGGCGATCCGTACATCGTCTATTCCGCAACTAATCGAAGAAATGAGGTTGGTTACTTGAACAACAAGTTTGTTCAAGTGACCACTCTAATCGAATAGCTAGACGATGGAACGGTTGCTTGGGTAATCCCTCTTCGTCTAGGATTAATTTTTAATCTAGGGATGTAGATGGGATCGCCATGCACAAGTGACCGATTTGAAATGGGAAGCGAAGTTTCCACCTTCACCCCAGTGACAGGGGGCTCCCAAAGATACCAACCCCTTGAGCTCTGACAATTCGAAAGGGAAACTTGGCTAGGAATAGGTAGTTTTCAATAGAAGTAAAAGTTCAGCGGGATAACACACGATGATCCTCCAATAAGATTATAACTAGATATCCTAGGAGCATTAAATTGATAGCATGTTTAACAACGCACAGTGAAACTGAAATCCTGGAATCCTTTAAGAAAATTTTAGCCCCCCTTCGCTTTCTCCAAGTGATACCGTATTTGAGCCAAGACCATCGTCGACCTCACATCTGACTCGGAAGAGATTTACTCCGAACAAATCACATTCATTGGACAAACGGTACTCGAATTATAGTCTTTGTGGGATCGATACATAAATTATTTCTTGACGACAACCGTGCACTTGCGAGTGTTGAGCGCGAGAACACACTTCAAATCCTTGGTGATCTCAGTCGGAGATTTGAGGTCGTGCTCGTGTGCATCATCCATGGCAAGTAGGAAGAAGCAGTGCAGATGGTTCAGAGTGTACTTGTGAGAAGTTGTGTAGTCTGTGCTTTACCTAGTCAGTCTATGTATCCCCCGAGCAATCTGTGTAATCCCCGAGCAGTATGTTCATTTACCAAGTGTGTAGATATATGCCTTGGACATTTTCTGAATTAGGCAGAGACAGGGATATGGGTATTTTTGGGTATAGGAGGCGATGAGGATGTTCTTGAATAAAGAATATTTTTGACATGATATATTTTATTTATTTGATTAATGATTGGAAGGAAAATAGGGGATAGGTGGAGAGTGCAAAGGGAGTTATTTTGAAAAGGAACGGGAGAAATTGTTACATCTTGACAGATTGACAAGGGTATTAAAGTAAATTTACTACAAATAGAGGCGGTATGAATCTTCTATAAAAGGGGCAGAGGTAGAAGGAATGAGGGATTATTCTTTCTTCTCTATTCAGTACTTCAAAGATCTCTTCTCACTTCTTCTACATTCTACTTTTTCATTCTTCCATTTTTAATTTGAGCGTCGGAGGGGCCATGTCGGGAAGCTGGCCCACCCTTAACATTCTCTTTTAAGTGATAGATCTAGCTTCCAGTGGGAGGATCTGAGGTGATAAGAGAGGGTGCTTGAGAAGGTAGAAGAGGATCTAAGCAGGATGAAAAAGAGGACACCATCAAATTGGCACCGTCTGTGGGAATTTGAATAAAAAGATATGATGGTGAATAGTAGGAGGACAATGAAGGAGTCGGCGGAGGAGGAGAAATCTGTATATAGTACCTCTAAGGGGGGGTACCAGTAGAAGACATTGCGAGCCCATGTGTAAGGAGGACCTCATGCAAGTGGTAGATGCGGCGATGGATCAAATGTCACAAAGAAATGCACTTAGAGAGGTGAAAGAAGATGATATCTCTAACAATGATTCTGAGGAGGAAGTAATCAGAGTCTCTCATCCAAAGAACGATTCCTCTATAAGTAATATCTTAAGAATTAAAGCACATAATCCCTTTACGAAGGACATTTTGAATGAGGAGTTACCTCAGCATTTTCGTATTCCTCATATTCCTGAGTACACTAGCTCTTCTGACCCTAAAGATCAATTGGGAATATTTGAAAATACAGTATTATTTTATCATTATACAGATGGGGTTGTGTCAAGTGTTTCTTACTACATTAGTAGGGTTTGCCCAGCAATAGTTTAATACTTTAAAATCACAAAGTATTGCTTCATTCAAATATTTCTCAACATTATTTCTATGGCATTTTTCTAGTTCTAAGAAATATCTTCCTCAACCATTGAGTCTTTTTAATCTTAAGCAGAGGAAACAAGAAACTCTTTATCAATATGTGCAGAGATTTACTCAGTTGGCACAAGAAATTCCTACTGTTGAACCTGGCATGATAGAAGGAGCATTTATTCAGAGGATGAGGGAAGGAGACTTCTTCAAATATTTAGCTAAGAAGCCTCCTGTAGATTTTTATGTCTTATTATCCATAGCCGAGAAATTTATTAATATAGAAGATGCTCAGAAGTCTCGACAATATTATTTGGATTATCGAATGATAGAAATGCCAGAACGACAAGATGAATGGGTGAGGCCCGCTCATACCTTGAGAGAAAGATCTGTGTATGTTCCTCAATTGTGGGTTTTTAAAGAATGAGCTATGAATATATGTGAAGAGTAGCAATTATTGAGAAGACCCTTGAGAGCTGCTAGAGGTCATAGGAGGTTACCATCCACTACTTTCTGTTCTTACCATCAAGATTATGGGCATAATACTCATGATTGCCAACAGTTAGATTCTGAGTTACAAAGAATTATGGGGAATCATCCTCGAATTAGGAATGTTGTCATGAATCCAACTCCATATCAACAAAGGTCTTAGGCTAGAAATTATGGCAGAGGAAATCAACTGAGATCCTCTATTAATCGACCTTTACAGCCTGCTCAGCCAAGGAAAATAGTTTCTAATAGAATAATGCTAGTAGGGCAACCTTGTTGGGAATTGCTTCCCACATTGGTCGCTCGTGCATGACGATCCTATCTATGTCCCCAGATTAAAAAAAAATTAATCCTTGATGAAGACGGATTACCCAAACAACCGATCCATCATCGTGATATTCGATTCGAGTGGTCTCTTGAACAAACTTGTTGTTCAAGCTACCTAACTCTTTTCCTTGATTAGCCACGGAATAGATGACATATGGATCGTCAATTTTTGTGTTTATCTTCGGGGTCCATGTAAATTAGCCACATGCATTATACAAAAGAACTAAATCAAAACAAATAAAATTATACCTCTTGTATACCTCTTAATCTTCTATTGTATGACCTATCCTCCTCTTGAACGTTGTGTGGGCAATGATCCTCCAAGAGTTGAAACCTCCTAGATCGCGTATCTTCCTTTCCTTGTTTGCTCTGAATAAAGGAAGATAACCAAACAATTATTCTCCTATCTGGAGCCGACCACCAAGCTCCTAGCTTGATCCTTGCCACCGGCCAAGGAGAGGAAGAGGAAATATGTGTTGGTGCAGTAGGCGCCTAAGTCGAACCTGAGTTTTGATTATAGCAAACGATACAAAGTTAAACTCATGTCGTTATCTCACGAGCTGAATCGAGTGTGCAAAAGATTTCTATAGCTGGAGCTAAAGGCTAGCGACACCCGGAGGAAGCCGCGGTGGTCGGGCAACACTCGAGTGACTTCGGAGGGAGCCGAAGGAATCGAGTGGAAGGTCGGAAGCAAAAGCAACATGTAAGTATCGAGGTAAGCTCGTGTGTGCGAGCGTAAGTGAGGTCGTATCCTCTTTACAGGGATGACCTTAAGCGTAGATCCGACCAAAGACATCCTATAGATGGTCTAGGTCGAGATCGGACGGTCAGAGGCCGTCAAAATAATGTTTTTGTTAAGCTAACTTTGCCTTGCAGCTAGCATCGATCATTGCCCGGCTTAGAGGACTCATTGCCGTCAATCACGATCGCCGAGGTCGGACTCGATTGATCTTGCCGGGCCGATCGATGATGACCATCATCGATCGATGGTCAAAGGATCGACCGAGGAGTCAAGGTTTATCACCAAAATTCAAGGGGAGTGGTGCTCAAATATGATTGGCTAGGGTTCCTCTCGAAAAGGGGCTCAAAGGCTATAAAAGGAGGTCCTAACCTAGGGTTTTCTCATCAATTCTAAGTGCTCAAAAGCCTCCACAACACTGCGACTCTCCGATAACTCTACGACAACGAAGTGCTGCCAACAACCCTAGTTTAAGTCCTATCTTCGAGTTGTTGGTATAATCTTGTTTTGTCATTTCTTTTAGTCTTGCAATTCGTTTGTTAATCGAGGCTTTCTACCGTTGCATTTCATTTTAATAGAAGAGAGGGTTTGTCTCTCTATCTTGTGCTTCGAAGGTTTTTGTAATCGTAAAACTCCTACCTCCAATGAGGAGGAGTGTTTTAGTGAATTTCCCTCCGTACACGGTGTAGGACCGTTAGGGCCTTGGAGTAGTAGCCGAAGGCTACGAACCAAGTAAAAAAACTATTTGTCTCATTTAGTTTTTATTTACATTTCCGCTGCGTTTAATTGTCTACCGAACGATTTAAAAGAAAAAGTTTCTGTCGCTATTCACCCCCCCCTCTAGCGATCCGCTTCGATCCAACAATTGGTATCAGAGCCGGGGGCGCTTAGATTTGGTGAAACCACCAATCTAACATTTTTTTTTTTACAGATTTGTTTTTCGTTCGTTTAAATTTTTCTCCCGCACTACTAATCCAAGACGAAGTCTTGGTACTCATCGTTTGGTTTTGTTTTGCAAGTATTGATTGCCTTCGGAGTACCTCACGATCAAACGAACATAACTTTTGCTACAAGTGGACTCACGAAACGATCTACCCACCAAATCGAAGATCTCGCAGAGATCTACACTTATTACTGGGTTTTACCCCTGTAAAAAGCTGTTTTCATCCTCAAAAATCGACATTTAGTAGCCTTTCGGGGACATCGAAGGTTGTGAGTACTTACTTTTTATTTAGTTTCTTATTTCTTTGCTTAACTTTCTATTTTTCTTTTGTTTCTTTTTATTTCCCACACTACTAATCCAAGACGCAAGTCTTGGTACTTTCGTGTGTTTTTGTTGTTGCTAGGTTTTCGTTTTAGTCTCCTTGTCTTTTTGTTCTAATGACCCATCTCGAGGGTTTTAGCACCGTCCGACCTCCGTTTTACAATGGAGATGATTTCCGTTACTGGAAAGGTCGGATGGAATGCTTTCTCAAAACCCAAATCGAGATGTGGATCATAATTCAAACGGGTTTCACACTTTCGACTAATGAAGTGGGTGACTCCTTGGATTATGATCAATGGACCGTTGCAACAAAACGACAAGTCGAAGCCGATGCCAAGGCAACACAAATCCTCCAATGCGGCTTGTCCAAGGAGGAGTTAAATCGCGTCGGCCCCTTCATCAGCGCAAAGGACCTATGGACAAAGCTAGTAGAGCTACACGAAGGGACTGATGAAGCCAAGGTATGTAAGCGCGACCTTTTGTTCAATAAACTATATAACCTAAAAATGCAGGAACACGAGTCCGCGACGCAACTCCACGCCCGTGTCCAAGACATAGTCAACAACCTACACGCAATCGGGCAAAAGGTCGAAAACCGCGACCTTATAAGGTATGTCCTAAACTCTTTTCCGAGGACTACCTTGTGGGCATCCATGGTTGATGCCTACAAGGTCTTCAAGGATCTTTCTAAACTTAGGTTAGATGAACTTTTTTCTGATTTTGAACTTCATGAGCAGTCTAACTCGGAACCCGAGAAGGGTATAGCACTTTTTACAGGTTCGAGGAAGAAAACCGCAAGCAAGCCACCCCCGAAGGAAGAAGAGGATGAGTCGGATTCGGAGGTCGACTCGGAAATGGAAGCTGAACTAGTCAACCTAGTTCGGAGGATAGTCAAGGGCCGAAAACGAGCCGTCACTCGACCCAACGAAGGTAAGCCTAAAAGTTCAAACATAAGATGTTATGAATGCAACAGGTTTGGACACATTAAGTCCGAGTGCCCAAAACTCAAGAGCAAGGCACCAAAACATAAAAAGGCACTCAACGCTACTTGGGAAGAAGCCTCCGAGGAAGAAGACAACGATTGAGTCCTTATGGCTAAACCGGTGGAATCGGAGACGGAGTCGGAACCGGAACCAGAATCAGAAACCGAAGACGAGTCGGACTACGAAACACTATTCAAGATAAGCCACGGATACGCATCCGGTTCAAAAGATACACTCAAGGTAAGTCGGTCTCTTATTACTACTCTTTATAGTGCAATTAAGCTTTTAAATAAAAAGTTAGCTAAGTCCGAGTCCAAGGTCGAGACCCTGGTTGAGGAAGTTAAACTCCTCAAACACGAGGTCTCCCTAACCTCTTCGACTAGTCGAGTTCAAGAGAAGGACTCAACTCGAGTTGAAAAACTCGAAGTTGAGAACTCACTCTTGAAAAGTCAAGTCGAAGATCTTAGGAATACGTTGGAAAGGTTTACTTTGAGATCCAAAGGACTTGACCTCCTACTTGGATCGCAAAGGGCCGTGTACAACAAAGCCGGGCTAGGGTTTAGCTCAAACAAGACCAATAAGTCGTATATGTCAATCGTAAGTAGACATAGAAAACGTGTCCAAGCATGGGTCCCTAAGACCACCTTGATTTCAAACTTAGGATCAAACCAGTACTGGGTTCCCAAGGACCAAATCCACTATGTGGAGAGACCGAATCGATTCAACGGTCCAGGTGGAGCTAGTACGAAATTTGTTTGTGTCTTAACTTAGAAATTGCATGCTTAGGTTTTTATTTAGTTTGATTTTTCTTTTTAGAATGGTTAGATAGGACTATAACTCGTCAATACTTGATAACATAGTACCAGGACGCGGTGAGATGATAGTATGCTAGGAAAGCGACGTCTTGTGTATTCGGGCTAGATAAGACATATCTAGTTCGGTGCACTTTACCGAGCGGAACTAGCTGAAGCTACTTTGCCGTATCCTAGACTAGTTAGACCAGGAAGTGGTCTTAGGTGAGTCAAGTCTCTATTTTCTTGAAAATGGATTTGTCTAAGGAAGTGGTCGTTGTTCCGATCAAAGAAGGCCTCTGTGCCTCGCCACGACCTGGAAGCCATGATCTTGAAAAGGTGACTTGATGAGCCCATGGTCAAATCCGAATCTAACGCAAGGTTGACAAGTGTTTAAGTCATTAAATTTAATTCAACTAAAATTGGAAGTCATCTCACAAGAACATATAGGATTAACATGTTTTGATCATGTAGACATGGGTGAGATGATTTAGGTTAATAATATTCAACCAATTTTTAATAAATCCAATATCCGATCCAACTACCTTGCGTGTAGGATCAATGGATGTTGGACAGTGGTTGCTCCCGACACATGACCGGGGATCAACTCAAGTTTTCGAAGCTTCGATTCAAACGACAAGGATCGGTAGCCTTCGGAAATAACGGCAAGCTCAAAATCATCGGATCAGGTGATATTGAGCTCAATTCAAATTTTGTTATTCAAAATGTTTTATTAGTAGAAAATTTTCAATATAATTTACTTAGTGTAAGCCAATTGTGTGATAATAACTATAAGGTCATATTTCTAAAAAATAAATGCGTAATTAATACAAACGAAACCTCTAAAACAATTCTTAAAGGGACTAGAAATAACAACATTTACACTATCAACTTAACTAACTCCTCAACTAAGTGTCTTATGACACGGCAAGAGGAATCGTGGTTGTGGCACCGACGACTCGGTCACTCACACCCAAGACTCATCCACAAGATGAGTCAGAGGTTTGCCTAACTTCAACAACTTGGATAATAAAATATGTAATGCTTGTCAACAAGGTAAACAATCTAGGACACAACATCAACTAACTAGTCAAGAACGAACCAAAAGTGTGCTTGAGCTCCTACACATGGATCTATTTGATTCACACGGAGATAAGTCACTTAACGGAAGTAAATTTTTCTTAGTCATAATTGATGACTATTCTAGATTTACTTGGGTTAGGTTCATCAAACACAAAAATGATACCCTAGATCAATTAATCAATCTATTTAAGTTAATAGTAAATCAACAAAGCATTAAAATCAAAAGACTTAGGACTGATCATGGTGGTGAATTCGAAAACCATAGGTTTACAGAATTCTGTAACCTAAATGGATACCACCATGAGTTCTCTTGCCCTAGAACTCCACAACAAAATGACCTAGTAGAACGCAAAAATAGAACCCTACAAGAAGCCGCTAGGACAATGCTAAATGAGTATAACCTACCCGATAGGTTTTGGCCGGAAGCCGTGAGTACGGCATGCTATGTCCAAAATAGAATCCTTATGGTAAAGAGGCACCTTAAGACCTCATACGAGATTTATCACGATAAAATACCTAACATCAAGTACTTTAGGGTATTTGGATGTAAGGTACATATCCTAAACACTAAGGATTACCTAGGGAAATTTACATCCAAAACCACGACCGTAATCTTTCTAGGATACTCGACTACAAGCAGAGCTTATAGAGTATATAACCACGACACCCTTAGAGTCGAGGAGACTATCAATGTAGTATTTGATGAAGGAAACGAACCTACAAAAAGCCCGGCAACCCCAATTAGCGAGCCGACTCATACTAGACCTAACTCTGATCCGAAGATCAGGTCTAGTGTTAATCCTAACCTAAGTCAACCAAGTCACACTATCGACCAAGTGATAGATGACTCCAACCAAACTAGAACTCAAACAAGCCATCCTATGGATCAAGTTGTAGACTCAAACCCAAATCCAACTAGGACCCAAACGAATCATCCTAACGAACAAGTGATAGGTGATCCAAGTCTAGGAGTTCGAACTAGAGCCTCATACAGAAACCTTAGTCAAATATCTTTGATTTCTAAAATTGAACCCAAAACTATTTGTTGGGTTTCCGGCACCGCGGCGTGTGTGTGTTCGATCATGTTTCGTAAACATGAGCACAGCGGAAGCAATTAAAAATAATAAATCTATATTTATTACAACACACACAACACACGCATGCATATTACAACAAGTGTAGACATAACCGTAAATTATAATTTGCAATAAAAGGAAATTAAACTACGTTATACCTTCCGTATGACGTGTAGCGGGAACGGCATCAACCGGAACGATCCTCGTAAGAATCGTCTCTATCCGTATCCACGCCGAGCTCCTCGGGATGACTTCGCTAAGTCACGAGCTTTGTCTTCGTACGGGTTACTAGCCTCGTGTTGAAGACGACGTGATCGAGAGATGATCACGATCCGAATCCAAATTCGGATCCTAAAATGAGTTCTCAAAACTCGCTTCTCCGGAGAGGTATTCGTCAACCGTTTGACGAATCCTTCGTCCCCCACCTCAGAGGATTACCGGAGATCAAATCCCCGGTAAGTTAGCCGCTGTCGGAGCACTAACCGTCGTCCAAACGACGCTCCGACGAGAGGAGGAGAAGCTGTCCAGAAAACTGGACCGCGTGGTGGAGGATATAGGCGCCGGCCAACCAAGGAAAGAAAAGCCTCACCTTGATGCCAAACCTATAGGAGATCACCGGAGGGTCGCCGGAGGTTCACCGGCTGAAGCTTGGTCGCCGGCAACAAGTTGGACGGTGGCACAAGTGGTTGGGCGGCGGCACAAGGCTGTTGGCGCCGAAAACTCCAAGGAGGTGGGCGGCAACTAGCTTTAGGGTTTTGGATGATTAGGGTTTAACAATCCCTTAAGCCCTCTTTTATAGAGAACTAATTCTCTTAATGGTTAATGGATCATATCCATAAAGCCCGTTAACACGCTCCATTAGGATAAGTTAAAATAAACCAAACCATGATGGTTTATTTTAAGTTAAAACGAACCGAACCAACCTTTGGTTCATTCGTTTAATATAAACCAAACCCTTTGGTTTATTCTCATCCATTGGATTAGAACAAAACCATTTTGGTCCATCCATTATGTCTTCATAAGACACGGCCCATCCATGCTTCCATTGCGACTGAAACAATTTCATGCTCGCTTTATGTTTGGTCCAACCAAACATAGTTTCTCTCGGTCTGAGAATCCCATTCTCAAGCTCGTTTTAAATCCTTTGGATTACACTCGTTGTGCGTGTGACCAAATAGGTTCTCGGTTTATGTTGGCCGTCTATAATTAACCATTAATTATAGAATGATCATGAGTGGCACCTAGTAGTACATCATGATCCCCAATTAACCGAAAAGATCAACGGTTGATCCGAACTATTTACGAAACCCTTCGAGCTCGAATGAATCGTGCCCCATTCCTTCACTCATCTTATACCCACTTGGTTCAGACATGGTCTATTGTGTCGGGCCCCCACTAGGTCGACTACGTCACACCTAGCCCAAGTATCATTTCCTCGTCCTACGGATTCTAGTTACTCCACATGTATCGAAGAGTACCTTACTCTAAACATGTAATGCTTTGGCCAAAGACTTTAGTAACAATCCGACGAGAGGCCATGGGTATACATCTCCTCGCATGGAGTGGTGAATCCTTTATAGGCTATTCAAACACCTTCGATCACTTCGACTTATACCCAATCATCCCGGGTCCACATCTCCTTAGAGATGTTTGCTTAAGATGTCAAAGCATAAGTCTCCATGATAAAGATGACTTGAATACCGCAAGTCAAAGGAACATCGCACTTAAGCCACAGTAAGAACTTCATTGACATATCTATATATGCAGAGAACCATATGAAGTCTTACGGCTGGTCACTCCAATGAACTAGTTACCATAACTAGCATCCACGATTAACTCCGGACATCACTATGTCTCCAGCCAGTGAGAATCAGCTGCTTGGATACACCAAGGAGTATACCTCGTGCTAGTCTCGACAGAATTGATGGTGTCCAGATCCATCAATTCATCGACTAGGGATAATTCCGATACATCACAATTACACATGTAGAGATACTCACTAGTTGTGATCCAATCATAAATTCTCTCATGCTGTGAATCGTATCGTGGACATTCAGTAAATGAGTTTAAGATCCAATCAAATACATAAAACATGTACACTCAAATAGTGAATCTTCATTTATCATATAAATGGTTCATACATAAGGCGATTGCCTTAGGACATCTCTCATATATTACTAACAGACTCCCACTTGGCCTAATGCCAATCGATACGGTATCCAATACCATAAGCACCAACATGACCCTCAAACTTACTTTGAGGTAATGCTTTAGTCAAAGGATCCGCTAAGTTCCTTTCAGTGGGAATTTTCTCGATTTGTATTTCGTTCCTACTGATGATCTCTCTGATAAGATGATAGCGGCGAAGCACATGTTTGGATCGTTGATGAGACCTTGGCTCTTTCGCCTATGCAATTGCTCCATTGTTGTCGCAGTAGACCGGTATTGCTTCAACAATGGCCGGAATCACACCAAGTTCATGAACGAACTTCTTGATCCAAACCGCTTCCTTTGCTGCTTCCGAAGCTGCAATATATTCTGCCTCAGTGGTAGAATCCGCTACAGTCTCTTGTTTGGAACTTTTCCAACTCACTGCGCCCCCATTCAAGGTGAACACGTATCCGCATCGAGACTGAATCATCCTTGTCCGCCCGAAGCCGCATCTGTATACCCGCGTATCACCATGTCCCCTTCTCCATATATTAGGAACACATCCTTAGTTCTTCTCAAGTACTTAAGGATCGTCTTAACAGCCGCCCAATGATCCATTCCTGGATCAGACTGGTATCTGCTCGTGACACTCAGAGCATACGATACATCGGGCCTCGTACATAACATAGCATACATGATAGATCCTATTGCGGATGCATAGGGAATCTTACTCATGCAAATCCTCTCGCCTTCTGCGGCGGACACATAGACTTTGAAAGGTGTACCCCATGCCCGATGGGCGATAACCTTTCTTGGATTCCGACATGCTAAACCTCTTTAGCACTCACCATATATGTAGATCGCGAAAGACCAACAACCGTTTGATCTATCTCTATAGATCTTAATCCCAAGGATGTAGGTTGCTTCTCCCGTCTTTCATGGAGAATGTCTTGGATAACCAAACCTTAATCGATCAGAAGATTGACACATCGTTTCCTATAAGTAATATATCCTCGACATACAATACTAGGAACACGACTGCACTCCCACTAACCTTCTTGTACACACAAGGTTCGTCTGGATTTTGTGAGAAATCAAACTTTTTGATCGTCTCATCAAAACGGATATTCCAGCTCCTGGATGCTTGCTTCAATCCATAAATGGATCGTCGACTTGCATACCTTGGTTTTATCAACCGATGTGAAACCTCAGTCAGTATCATATACACGCCCTCGAGCAAGTTTCCATTAAGGAAAGTTGTTTTCACATCCATCCGCCATATCTCATAATCATAATGAGTCGCTATGGCCGGAGCATCCGAATGGATTTAAGATAGCTACAGTAATAGGTTTCGTCATAATCAACACCTTGCTTTTGACGATATCCTTTCCACCAATCTAGCCTTATAGGTAATCACATTACCATCCATGTCGGTTTTCTTCTTGAAAACCCACTTGCACCCTATAGGCTTTATGCCTTCAGGTGGGTCAACCAAGTTCCAAACTTGGTTTTACTACATGGAATCCATTTCCGCCTTCATGGCACCAAGCCACTTATCCCTTCTCGAACTTGTCGGCACTTCTTCATAATCGTGGTAGGCTCCTCATCATCAATGAGTAACACGTCGTTCGATTCGCTACTACGAGAAATCCATATCTCTCGTGAATATTGTGTGTTCTACCGGATCTACGAAGATGTGGTGTTACAATAGGTCCAAATTGATTGCTCATCACTATGAGTTGCCTCATTGTTGTGCTTCACCGTATCTCATTAATGTCTATTTGAGTCTCTCGAGCCTCCTCAAGCTCGACGACACTCCCACTGCTTTCTTGCAAGAGAAACTCTTTCTCTAGAAACACGATGCCTTGAAACAAACACCTTTTGTTCCACAGATGATAGAATTGGTAACCCCTTGTTTCCTTAGGGTATCCAATAAATAGACATTTATCGGACTTAGCATCCGGTTTGTCGTCGATCCGCTTCACATCAGCAGGACAACCCCATCTCTTCAAGTAAGATACATGAGGTTTCTTACTAGCCCATATCTCATATGGAGTAGTAGAGACTACCTTGGTAGGCATTCTGTTTAACAAGTAAACAGCTGTCTGAAGTGCATAACCCCAAAAGGACTTGGGAAGAGTTGCATGATTCATCATTGACCTGACCATGTCCAACAAGGTCCGGTTACGCCTCTCAGATACACCATTATGCTGTGGTGTATAGGGCGGAGTCCATTGAGACAATATGCCATTGTCTCTTAGATAATCAAGAAACTCTTGACTTAAGTATTCACCACCTCGATCCGATCAAGTATTTTAATACTCTTGTCATGTTGTTTCTCTACTTCATTTCTGAATTCTTTGAACCTTTCAAAGGCTTCAGACTTGTGTTTCATCAAGAACACATACCCAAACCGTGAGTGATCATCGGTGAAGGTAATGAAGTAGCTATAGCCTCCTAATGCTTGAGTTGACATAGGTCCACATACATCAGTATGTACTAAACCTAGTAACTCTCCCACTCGTTCACCTTTTCCAGTAAAAGGTAACTTAGTCATCTTGCCTTTTAAGCATGATTCGCATGTATCGTATGAATCCAATTCAAACGATTCAAGAATTCCACATCGGTTTAATTCGGACATGCGTTTCTTGCTTATATGGCCAAGATGACAATGCCACATATAGGAGTCTATTTGATTATCCTTTCGAGCACGCTTGTTGCTCGCTAAACGCCACCGATATTAACGTATAAACACCATTGCTTAAAGTTCCAGTCCCATAAAGAACTCCATTCAAAGTTATGTAACAACGATTGTTACTAAAAGTCAAATGGAACCCATTTCTATTTAGACAAGAAATATAAATGATGTTCTTTATCAACGAAGGAACATAAAAGCAATTGTCCAGTTCTAAGACAAGTCCTGTAGGGAGTCTCAACAAATACGTTCTGATGGTAAGTGCAGCAACCTTTGCTCCATTCCCATCACGTAAATTTGACTCTCCCTTGACGAGTCTTCTTCTATTCCTTAGCCCATGTATGTCTTTACATATATGTGAGCCACACCCAGTATCCAATACCCAAGTGTTTGAGGAAATAGAATGACAATCAATAACGAAGATATCTGAAGAAGATGGGGCATCCGATGCCTTATTCTTCTTCACGGACTCAAGATAAATCTTGCACTTTCTTCGCAAATGGCTCTCCTTGCCATAATGATGGCAAGTTTCCTTTTGTGCTAGTTCTACCTTCTTAGCCCTTCTCTTCTTTCCCTTCTGCTGTTCCTTTGACTTCCTCTTAGAACCTTTCTTCGAGAAATCAACTAACAGCACCGTCCCCTACTCATGCTTCTCAGAAGACTCCACAGTCTTCAACATATTGAGCAGTACCACAGATGAACCTTCTAGCATCTCAGAGGTGAAGAGGAGCTTTGAGACTTCGAACCTTTCGAATCTCACTTGCTCATCAACCAACTCACAAAGATGAAGGACTACGATATGAGCATCCATATGCTCATGCTGCTTTCGTAGCTTGGGTTCCATCGCGGCTAGCATGATGCAACTTGTCAGTTCAGAATCAGTCACATGTTTCTGATAGACCAACAATTGGTCCGGAGTTGCATCGTCACTAGGATGGGCGGGAAGAGGCGCTTCGAGGACATACGCAAGTTTTTCACCTTGAGAACAATTCTCAAGTTTCTAAGCCAGTCCAAGAAGTTTGGCCCAGTCAATTTATTGAATCCAAAATAGTGCGCAAATTCAAAGACGTCATGATCAATTTATTGACCTAGAAATACAAAACGAGCATATATGAGAAAATGATTTTAAAATGCATCAATATACATTTATAAATCCCATTCATTTTTCGAATTTCAAAAACCCCAAAATCACTTCGGGAGATTGTAGGTCCATCTTCGAATGGGCTGATATCCATCATAGTTATGAACAACCTTGGAGAGAGTCCAACAAGCCATTCATAACTACAACGGTAGGTATCATCTATACCGATTGCATATCCCGTATATGCAACTATCACAATGTGCTATCAACTAATTGAATGTTCACACATACATCGGGTTGTTAACACATTAACAAGTATGCATCATATGCATAGCACCCAACTTCACCTCCCTTTACATCGACCTTGGAGAGAGTCCAACAAGCCGATGCTCCAGGTTAAAGCCAACCCATTAATCAGGACATAGTTTTAATATGGTTAGAGCGCATTCAACCAATTAGCCCAGCTTGGAGAGAGTCCAACAACCAAAGCTAACGATTGACCTCTGACTCTTACGATATTAGTATTAAACTATTCCATGGTTTGAACATATTCAGGTTCGAGCCGGGCTTGGAGAGAGTCCAACAACCCAAACAAGAAACAGAACTCTGGTTCTAACCATATTAATGGAAGGTGTAGGCTTTAATATTGATTAAGGGTTTTTATGTCTCATCCTCTTTGCATGCAAATAACTATTATCTACATGGCATGGCATACATGGCATACATCTACATGTCACGACACGCATGGCATAATGTTATGCATCTAATGCAATTACATGGCATACAATTATGTCATGTATATAATTTCCTTATATGTCATAACTATTTATGGAAATAAAATATGTTTAAGATTTGATTCTCCAAATCAAATCATAATTAAATTAGGAAACAAATTTCAAAATCTAATCACATATTTTATTCATGGAATTATTTGATTAAGGAAAATCTATTTAGGAAACCAATTTCCTAAATCATTAAAACTACTTATGGAAATAAAATATTTTAAGATTTGATTTCTCAAATCAAATCATGATTAAATTAGGAAACAAATTTCCAGAATCTAATCAAATATTTTATTTATGGAAAATATCAATTTCCATAAATACTTCCAACTTTCCAAAAGTGGAAGATTTCCATAAATACTTCTAGACTTTCCAAAATTGAAAAATTTCCATAAATACTTCTAAATTTCCAAAATTAGAAAATTTCCAGAAATACATTATGACTATCGCAAAACCATTTTTACGATTATGTCGAAACACAACCTGGGCTCTGATACCATCATGGGTTTCCTAAGACCGCAAGGCAGTGTGTGTTCGATCATGTTTCGTAAACATGAGCACAGCGGAAGCAATTAAAAATAATAAATCTATATTTATTACAACACACACAACACACGCATGCATATTACAACAAGTGTAGACATAACCATAAATTATAATTTGCAATAAAAGGAAATTAAACTACGTTATACCTTCCGTATGACGTGTAGCGGGAACGGCATCAACCGGAACGATCCTCGTAAGAATCGTCTCTATCCGTATCCACGCCGAGCTCCTCGGGATGACTTCGCTAAGTCACGAGCTTTGTCTTCGTACGGGTTACTAGCCTCGTGTTGAAGACGACGTGATCGAGAGATGATCACGATCCGAATCCAAATTCGGATCCTAAAACGAGTTCTCAAAACTCGCTTCTCCGGAGAGGTATTCGTCAACCGTTTGACGAATCCTTCATCCTCCACCTCAGAGGATTACCGGAGATCAAATCCCCGGTAAGTTAGCCGCTGTCGGAGCACTAACCGTCGTCCAAACGACGCTCCGACGAGAGGAGAAGAAGCTGTCCAGAAAACTGGACAGCTTGGTGGAGGATATAGGCGCCGGCCAACCAAGGAAAGAAAAGCCTCACCTTGATGCCAAACCTATAGGAGATCACCGGAGGGTCGCCGGAGGTTCACCGGCTGAAGCTTGGTTGCCGGCAACAAGTTGGACGGCGGCACAAGTGGTTGGGCGGCGGCACAAGGCTGTTGGCGCCGAAAACTCCAAGGAGGTGGGCGGCAACTAGCTTTAGGGTTTTGGATGATTAGGGTTTAACAATCCCTTAAGCCCTCTTTTATAGAGAACTAATTCTCTTAATGGTTAATGGATCATATCCATAAAGCCCGTTAACCCGCTCCATTAGGATAAGTTAAAATAAACCAAACCATGATGGTTTATTTTAAGTTAAAACGAACCGAACCAACCTTTGGTTCATTCGTTTAATATAAACCAAACCCTTTGGTTTATTCTCATCCATTGGATTAGAACAAAACCATTTTGGTCCATCCATTATGTCTTCATAAGACACGGCCCATCCATGCTTCCATTGCGACTGAAACAATTTCATGCTCGCTTTATGTTTGGTCCAACCAAACATAGTTTCTCTCGGTCTGAGAATCCCATTCTCAAGCTCATTTTAAATCCTTTGGATTACACTCATTGTGCGTGTGACCAAATAGGTTCTCGGTTTATGTTGGCCGTCTATAATTAACCATTAATTATAGAACGATCATGAGTGGCACCTAGTAGTACATCATGATCCCCAATTAACCGAAAAGATCAACGGTTGATCCAGAACTATTTCTGAAACCCTTCAGTAGCTCGAATGAATCGTGCCCCATTCCCTTCACTCATCTTATACCCACTTGGATCAGGACATGGTCTATTGTGTCAGTCCCCACTAGGCTGACTACGTCACACCTAGCCCAAGTATCATTTCCTCGTCCTACGAATTCTAGTTACTGCACATGTATCAAAGAGTACTTTACTCTAAACATGTAATGCTTTGGCCAAAGACTTTAGTAACAATCCGACGAGAGGCCATGGGTATACATCTCCTCGCAAGGAGTGGTGAATCCTTTATAGGCTATTCAAACACCTTCGATCACTTCGACTTATACCCAATCATCCCGGGTCCACATCTCCTTAGAGATGTGTGCTTAAGATGTCAAAGCATAAGTCTCCATGATCAAGATGACTTGAATACCGCAAGTCAAAGGAACATCGCACTTAAGCCACAGTAAGAACTTCATTGACATATCTATATATGCAGAGAACCATATGAAGTCTTACGGCTGGTCACTCCAATGAACTAGTTACCATAACTAGCATCCACGATTAACTCCGGACATCACTATGTCTCCAGCCAGTGAGAATCAGCTGCTTGGATACACCAAGGAGTATACCTCGTGCTAGTCTCAACAGAATTGATGGTGTCCAGATCCATCAATTTATCGACTAGGGATAATTCCGATACATCACAATTACACATGTAGAGATACTCACTAGTTGTGATCCAATCACAAATTCTCTCATGCTATGAATCGTATCGTGGACATTCAGTAAATGAGTTTAAGATCCAATCAAATACATAAAACATGTACACTCAAATAGTGAATCTTCATTTATCATATAAATGGTTCATACATAAGGCGATTGCCTTAGGACATCTCTCATATATTACTAACACTATTGACCAAGCTCTTCTTGATCCCGATTGGATTATTGCAATGCAAGAAGAGTTGGCTCAATTCACTAGGAACGAAGTATGGGAATTAGTACCACCACCTAAAGATAAAACAATCATTGGAACAAGGTGGGTGTTTAGAAATAAAATTGATGATAAAGGTGAAGTAGTTAGAAATAAAGCTAGACTAGTTGCTAAAGGGTTTAGTCAAGTCAAAGGTTTAGATTACGACGAGACCTATGCCCCAGTAGCTAGATTAGAGTCCATTCGAATGCTATTAGCATATGCAGCACATCGAGGATTTAAGTTGTTTCAAATGGATGTGAAATCTGCATTCTTAAATGGATACATTAAAGAAGAAGTTTATGTTAGTCAACCCCCCGGTTTCGAAAGTTTAGACAAACCGGATCATGTCCTTAGATTAAAGAAAGCTCTTTATGGACTTAAACAAGCTCCGCGAGCTTGGTACGAGAGACTTTCGATTTATCTTAAGTCCAAAGGCTTTAACCAAGGTATAGTTGACCCAACCCTTTTCGTAAAAACCTTAGGTAAAGACATATTCATAGCCCAAATCTACGTAGATGATATTATTTTCGGAACCACCAACTCAATCCTACTAAATGAGTTCATTTCACTTATGGAAAGTGAATTTGAAATGAATTTAGTAGGCGAGTTAAGTTTCTTCTTAGGTCTACAAATTAAACAAACTAAAGATGGAATATACCTACATCAACGCAAATATACTAGGGAATTAATTAAACGCTTTGGAATACAAGACGCTAAAATTATTAATACCCCAATGGCAACTAATGTGAATATAGAAGAAGATTTAATCGGAAACTCAATTGATTTAAAATACTATAGGAGCATAATAGGGAGTCTCCTTTACTTAACTGCAAGCCGACCTGATATCCTATTTGCAGTAAGTATGTGCGTAAGGTTCCAAATCGGTGCCAAGGAGTCTCACCTAACTCTAGTCAAGCGTATCCTTAGATATCTAAAGGGTACACTTAATGTCGGTATTTGGTACCCTAGATCTACCGAGTTCAAACTAATCGGCTACTCTGATTCGGACTATGCCGGCAGTAAGCTTGATAGAAAGAGTACGAGTGGTTGTTGTCAACTTCTCGACTCGAGTATAGTGAGTTGGTGCAGTAGAAAGCAACACTGTGTTGCCTTATCTACCACCGAAGCCAAATACATCGCGATGGGTGAGTGTGTCACGCAGCTTCTTTGGATGAAGCACACTCTCCGCGATTTTAAGTTAGACTTTACCAACACAAAACTCCACGTAGATAACATTAGTTCAATTAACCTTACTAAGAATCCGATATGTCACTCTAGGACTAAACATATAGAGGTCAAACATCATTTCATTCGAGAACATGTGGCCAACGGAGCCATACAACTCGAATACGTCGAATCGAAGTCTAACTTGGCAGACCTATTTACTAAACCCCTACCCGAAGCCGAATTCAGTCTATTAAGACGAAAATTGGGCATGTGCATAGTAGAATAGGACTTTGCAAATTATATTACTACTATTTCTTACTTTTCATTTTTCATGTAACTAGTATAGGACATACCTTAGATATCATGCACCTATAGATTTAAGGAGCCAATACATCTCACAACACATAGGACTAATGTGTTTGTGTACTTAGCCACGTAGATGGGCGTGAGATGTTAGGACCTTACTCCTGGTTCCAGATGTAGAGCTAGTGCATCGCTATGAACCACGGAGTATAATCATACATACTAACCGACTCTAACCAGGACTGGTTGATCTTTCATATCAATCAAGCCAAATATGAGTCGAACATTTTATAGATGAACTTATTTTTAGTATATTATTTTCAAAATAATGTGGAACATGCTTGGACTTTATATTTAACACTTATTTTTGTTTTCCACACACACCCTCACTCTTTTCGATATATGACAAAAGGGGGAGAAAAAGGCCAAAGTTAAGGGGTCAAAATTTTTTTATAACTTAACTCTTACTTTATATTTAAACCAAAAGTTAACTTTAAGTTTTGAAAACTTATTAAGACCAAGTTAAGATAATTCTTAACTTAAACTTATTTGTGCCATCAACGTTTTACTCATTTTTAATGCTTTACTTAAAGGGGAGAAAGGGCCAAGTTAAGAAGAAATCTTAACTTAAATGTTTTACTAAGGCCAACTTTAAGTAATTACTTAAAGCAACCCTCAAGGGGGAGGATTAAGGTCTTTCTTCAAGACTCACCCTCGGTCAAGGGGGAGGTTTCCTCAAGGGGGAGTACTTGAAGAAAATCCTTACTAATCCAACTTAATCTTCTTTATTTCTTGTTTGTTTCTAATGCACATTATTCTTCATGCTTGCTATTTACTTAACTTTGTATGTGGGTTTGCCATAAATCAAAAAGGGGGAGATTGTTGGTGCAGTAGTCGCCTAAGTCGAACCTGAGTTTTGATTATATCAAACAATACAAAGTTAAACTCTTGTCGTTATCTCACGAGCTGAATCGAGTGTGCAGAAGATTGTTATAGCTGGAGCTAAAGGCTAGCGACACCCGGAGGAAGCCGCGGTGGTCGGGCAACACTCGAGTGACTTCGGAGGGAGCCGAAGGAATCGAGTGGAAGGCCGGAAGCAAAAGCAACACGTAAGTATCGAGGTAAGCTCGTGTGTGCGAGCGTAAGTGAGGTCGTATCCTCATTACGGGGATGACCATAAGCATAGATCCGACCAAAGACATCCTATAGATGGTCTAGGTCGAGATCGGACGGTCAGAGGCCGTCAAAATAATGTTTTTGTTAAGCTAACTTTGCCTTGCAGCTAGCATCAGTCGACTGCCAGCTTAGAGGACTCGACTGCCGTCAATCAGTCGACTGCCAGAGGTCAGCACTCGACTGATGCTGCCATCAGTCGACTGATGATGGCCATCAGTCGACTGATGGTCAAAGGATCAGCTTCGAGGAGTCAAGGTTTATCACCAAAATTCAAGGGGAGTGGTGCTCAAATATGATTGGCTAGGGTTCCTCTCGAAAAGGGGCTCAAAGGCTATAAAAGGAGGTCCTAACCTAGGGTTTTCTCATCAATTCTAAGTGCTCAAAAGCCTCCACAACACTGCGACTCTCCGATAACTCTACGACAACGAAGTGCTGCCAACAACCCTAGTTTAAGTCCTATCTTTGAGTTGTTGGTATAATCTTGTTTTGTCATTTCTTTTAATCTTGCAATTCGTTTGTTAATCGAGGCTTTCTACCGTTGCATTTCATTTTAATAGAAGAGAGGGTTTGTCTCTTTATCTTGTGCTTCGAAGGTTTTTGTAATCGTAAAACTCCTACCTCCAACGAGGAGGAGTGTTTTAGTGAATTTCCCTCCGTACATGGTCTTGGACCGTTAGGGCCTTGGAGTAGTAGCCGAAGGCTATGAACCAAGTAAAAAAACTATTTGTCTCATTTAGTTTTTATTTACATTTCCACTGCGTTTAATTGTCTACCGAACGATTTAAAAGAAAAAGTTTCTATCGCTATTCACCCCCCCTCTAGCGATCCGCTTCGATCGAACAATATGGATCTCGGCCAAGAGCTCCAAAGAAAAAACCTTAACTCTTGCCGCCACCCAAAGAAAAATAAAGGAAGAAGATCTGCCGGCCAAGCTTCAAAGATGAGCGCCGCCCCTAAAGGGATGAAGAAGATGCACCGGCAACCCTTAGGAAGAGAAGGAAAATGAAACCCTAATCTCCTCCACCTCTTGCCGCCACCCAAGCCAACTCCAAACCCTAATCTCTCTTCTTTCCAAGGAGCCCAAGCCTTTGGAACCAAACCCTAGCATCCATAACTTTTGTTGCAGCCCAAGCCTTAGACTCCTATTTATAGATTTTATTGGACTATCCGAGCCACAAAAACCGCTTTTTATGTTGCAGAAACACCGGAAGTCAGCCAAGGATCCATGCGAAGGTAAATAAAATTACATGTTAGTGTTTAAAAACTTTAGATCTACTTTAGATCTACATGTTAAGAGTTTACCCTCGATGCGACGCCCTTCACTTATCCCGTTCGTCCAAACGGCTTGCCAGAACTCGAGAGTGTCAAGGGCACACTCCTCTTTTGGTATCCACACAAGCAATAGGTGGAGAAAAGAAACCTAGAGTGTGTTAGCACCCCTTGGAGGCTCACGACAAGATGAGGAAGATTAGGGAGAGAGCTTGAGGGAAGATTCTAGGAAGAAGATGATGAAGTTACACACTTAACTTCACACTTTGATAACCCATCAAAGTGGCCGGCCACTATTTGGGGGGTTACATGCATGCATGTAACTCGAAGAGCCAATGGATCTTGGTCTCCCTCATGAGGTGGCACTCCATGATGAGTCCATGATGATGTGGAACATCATCATTGGCCGGCACCCATGCCAAGTCACCATGACATGGCAATTGGTCAAGTCAAAATTGACCATTCGTCTTTCCTCTCAAGTCAAGTCAAACTTGACCTCTTATCTCCCATGGTTGATCAAATCCAACAATCTGATTCAAGTCAATTTTATTTTATGAATCTCTATTCATTATTTTAAATTGACTCAATGAATCAAATCTAAATTAGACTCATTCAACACTTGAATAAAATTGAGTCTAACTCAATTAGTCTAATTTGGATTACCCTTAATCCAATTTGGTTTATCCCATGAACCTAATCCTCTTGGTTCATCATATGAACCTAATCTCCATCTAATTTCCCTTTGTGTGTGATCCTATAGGTTCTTGTAACATTTGCAATTCTCCTAAACCGATTTAGGAACATAAGCAATGAGCGGTATCTAGCAACACATCATTGCTACCCAAGTTACAAGAATGTTGAGATCCAACATCACCTTTGTGACTCATAATTGTGACTCTCACAATATGTGACAATATCCCTCTATCCTTGATATCTAGATTGACCAACTGAGGCATAGACCGTGTCATCCTCGATACAATCTATATCTTGAACTCCAAGTAGACTCACTCTAATCAAATGAGCTCAATATCTCATATTGACTCATTTGGGCATGGCCATGTACTTCGTGGTCTCACTCTCTCAAGAATAACGATGTCACTCCCATCATATAGGAGGGATAGATCCCATCTACATCACTCACATCCCTCCGCATAATTTGTTACATATCCAGTAATCGCCTTTATAGTCCACCCATTTACGGGTGACGTTTGACGAAGTCAAAGTATGCAACTCCTTATGTAGGGAACCATGGTGACTTCAAGTCCAAGGACTAATAGGCATACTAATAGTCACATGAGAAAGTATATGACACTCATATAACGATCCATGATACTTTCTCATGACGGGTCATTCAGTATACATTCTCCAATGCATACCCATGTGTAAATTTGATATCTCATATCCATGACTTGTGAGATCAAGTCATAGAGTTGACCTACATGCTAGTCTCTTCGCATTAACATTGTCCCTTAATGTTAATACTTGACTAGGAATGATTAAGAGTAGTGTCCTCTATATCATCTCATTATCGATTCAACCAATCGATTGATATAGATAAGAACCTTCTACTCAAGGACGTTATTATACTTAGTTATTTGGCACCAATACAAGTAAGTATAATAACCATGCCTTTATAAATAGGAATATGATACAACAAGTCCATACAACAATCATCACATGATTGACCCTAGGGCTTTCACTAACAATCTCCCACTAGCACTAGCGCCAATCACTGTAGTATCTAATACCCAATGACCTAGGGTGACCATCATGCTTTTTCTGTACCAAAGCCTTGGTCAAGGGATCTGCGATGTTAGCCTCTGTCGGTACTCTGCAAATCTTCACATGTCCTCTATCGATAATCTCTCGAATTAGATGGAATCGTCGTAGTATGTGTTTGGTCCGTTGGTGTGAGCAAGGTTCCTTAGCCTGTGCAATTGCTCCATTGTTGTCACAATAGAGCTCTATAGGATATGCTATACTAGGAACCACTCCAAGCTCAGTAATGAACTTGCGGATCCAAACTGCCTCCTTTGCACGCTCGATGCAATATACTTACCTCTGTAGAATCAAGAATCGTGGTCTCCGAACTCTTCCAGCT
Source organism: Wurfbainia villosa (assembly GCA_025175895.1). Classification (NCBI taxonomy): domain Eukaryota; kingdom Viridiplantae; phylum Streptophyta; class Magnoliopsida; order Zingiberales; family Zingiberaceae; genus Wurfbainia; species Wurfbainia villosa. Next base: position 117,818,415 of record CM045989.1, on the reverse strand, counting down.
CACAATGCCACCATTCAAGCAAAACATGAACCCTGACTGCGATCTATAATCATTTTGGTCAGTTTGGAAGCTGACATCACTGTAACCCTTTACAGCTAGCTCCTCATCGCCTCCAAATATCAAGAAATATTCTTTAGTCCTTCTCAAGTACTTAAGAATATTCTTGACTGCTATCCAGTGATGCTCACCTGGATCTGACTAGTATCTACTCGTCATGCTCAAAGCTTACGAGACATTAGGACGAGTACATAGCATGACGTACATGATAGATCCTAAGGCCGATGCATAAGGGATCTTATCCATGTGGTCTCTCTCCTCTCTAGAATAGGGACTTTGAGTCTTCAAAAGACTCACACCATGTGACATCGGCAGAAGTCCCTTCTTGGAATTTTGCATGGCAAGCCGTAGTAATACCGTGTCAATATATGTACTCTGACTTAGGCCAAGCAATCTCTTAGATCTATCTCTATAGATCTTGATGCCTAGAATACAGGATGATTCACCTAAGTCCTTCATTGAGAAGCATGTCCCCAGCCAAGTCTTCATAGACTGTAGCGAAGGGATGTCATTCCCAATGAGTAGTATGTCATCCACATACAATACAAGGAAGACAACTGTGTTTCCATTAACCCTCTTGTAGACACAGGGTTCATCTTCATTCTTGATGAAACCAAAATGTTTGATCGCATCATCGAATCGAAGATTCCAGCTCCGAGAAGCTTACTTTAGCCCATAAATGGACCTTTACAGCTTGCATACTTTCCCAGTATGTTGTGGATCTACAAAACCCTCAGGTTGTGTCATGTACACATCCTCAAGCAAGTTTCCATTCAAAAATGCAGTTTTGACATCCATATGTCAGATCTCATAATCATGATATGCTGCAATAGCAAGCATGATCCGAATGGACTTAAACATCGCCACTAGAGAAAAGGTTTCATCATAGTCAATACCATGAATTTGCTTGAAACCTTTAGCCACTAATCGGCCCTTATAGGTATGCGTAAGTCCATCCATGTCAGTCTTTCTCTTAAAGACCCACTTACACCCAATGGATTTGACGCCTTCAGGTGGATCAACCAAAGTCCATACTTGGTTGGTGTACATAGATTCTATCTTGGATCTCATGGCCTCTAGCCATTTCTCAGAATCTGGGCTCATCACAGCTTCCTAATAGGAGGTAGGCTCATTCTTGTTAGGGCAATCAACCCGTGATATGGTTTTGATGTGTGTGGCAAAGGATTTAAGTTAGATTGTTATTGTGATTTGATATGTGCGTTGGAGTCTTACAGAACTTAGTAATTCGCACATGGATCCTTGGCGAGTTTCACATCTCATGACTCGGTCCTTGATTCGGTAAAGGATGGCTTTGCGGAAGCCGTGCACTTGGAGCATCCGAGGGACCACCGAACGAGGAGCTTGGAGTGAAGCCGGAGGAAGTTGACTTCAGGGTGAGACGCGAAGGATGGTGCTGCAGAGCCGTGCACTTGGCGCATCTGAGGGATGTGGCCGAACGAAGACAACTTCAAAGGCGAGGGACTCCAAGGGATGAGAGTGAGCGAATGTAACCCGGGAAGGGATAGTGCTCTTATGTGAAACTTAGTCATTTGGCTAAGTGTCGGATGAGGTTTCCTGACACCAGTCGACTGCCATGAAATGGCAGTCGACTTCTCTGAGTCAAATAAGGTTTGACTGGTATCCGACTGATGGGATTATGCCCAACAGTGGACTGCCATAGAATGGCAGTCGACTGCCAGAGGAAGTCGCGGGCACAGAACCTCTCGTAGCCGACTGGGCAGTCGACTACGGAGGCAACAGTCGACTGATGGTTACATCAATCGACTGCCAAGGGATCCGTTAGACTACAACGATCTAGATCCGACATGTTCGGAGGCCATTGTAGTGGCGATAGTCGACTGCAAAGGGCAGCAGTCGACTGGTGGCGGCCAATGGGAAGAAATCAACCCTCTCTATAAAAAGAGTGGGTGTTGGGCTTTGGGAGGCTAATGCTTGAACTCCTAACAGCTCCCAAAGTGCCCTAAACATTTTTCCACTCTACTACTTGTGCTAATCTTCATTCTATTGTAGAAGAGTGATCCTTTTGTAAAAGAGGTTACATCCACCTAGCTTTGTGCAAAGGAGAGATCTAGTGGATTTGGCAAAGGAGTGATTCACCTTGGACGAATCGGAGACCTTGGATTAGCGGCGTACCTGGGAACCACATTACATATTGTGTTAGCATTGTTTATCTTTGCATTTGTTGTTTTGTTTGCTTGTTTATTAGTATTCCGCTTGCGCTAATGATTTTGTAGACAAGCAAATTCCATCATCGTACGAAGAGGGCTATTCACCCCCCTCTAGTCGGCCAATACACACCGATCAATCCCCTACAAGTGGTATCAGAGTCAAGTCGCTTGTCGAGGACTAACTGCCACAACAAGCACTTCATCAAAAGATGGTCGGCTCGAACATTCATCCGCCGAAGTTCGAAGGGGAATTCTCTTGATGCAAGAAGCGAATGGAGGTATTCTTTGAAACCGATTTCGATATTATTCTTATAATGGAAAAGGGTTTTGAGATGCCTAGGGATGAAGAGGGGAGAATACTAGACAAGTCAAGGTGGACTAAAAAGCAAAGAGAGGAACACCTTACAAATTCAAAGGCTAAACATCATCTCCTCAACGTACTTCCCCAACAAGAGATCAACCGAATTGGGGATTGCTCTAGTGCCAAAGAGATGTGGGAGAAGCTAGTGGAGCTTCATGAAGGTACATCCGAGGCAAAACTAGCAAGGAGAGATGTCCTTCACTCCCAACTCAACAATATCAAACTCGATAAAAGGGAGAAGGTAACATCTCTACATTCATGATTTAAAGAAATCCTTAACAATTTATCTAGTGTAGGGGAGAAGCTCTCCAATAGGGACATGCTCATGAAGGCAATAGATGCTTTTCCCCGATCATCCAAGTGGAGTTCAATGGTGGACTCATTCTATATTTCAAAGAATCTAGAGGTAAGTACTCTAGATGAATTTTTCTCCACCATGGAATTGCATGAATCTAGGCTTGAAGGAGTAGTAGAAGAGGCAAGACTTCAACCATCATGGGGAGTGGCATTATTAGCTAACAAAGGAAAGAAGAAGATGGAGACTCCCTCATCCTCTGATGAAGCATCCTCCTCCTCCTCCATGAATATCATGGAAGAAGCCTATATGGTAAGGAGGGTAAGGCGTGCATTAAATGATTTTAAATTTAATAAATCTAATGATAGGAGGAGAAGACCAAGGGGGAAGGTTATTTGCTACAATTGCCAAGGGGAGGGACATATAAGGGATAATTGTCTCCTCTTGAACAAGAGCAAGGAGGAGAATAGAAAGAAAGAAGAAAAGAAGAAGAAGAAGGGGAGCAAGAAGAAGAAATAAGAAGAGAAGAAGGCCAAAGAAAAAGGGAAGGCCAAAGCACTCAAGGCAAGGACATGGGATGATCCTTCCTCTTCATCATCCTCATCCGAAGGAGAAGAAGAACATGTCTACTCCAATCTAGCCTTGATGACATTTGACGACCTAGACTCCACTTCCTCCTTCGAGCAAGAAGAAAGATCAAGCACAAGTGAGGAGAGCTCTAGTGAAGGGGGAGCTTCATCATCCTCCTCATCCGAAGAAGAGGACATGGAAACTATGGTAACGAACCTTTCACCAAGTAAAATAGTTTCCATGATTTCTAGTCTTACTAAGGATCTATTTAGAGTGAAAAAGAAAAATAAAATTATGCTTGATCAAATTAAGGATTTAGAACAAAAATTAGAAAAAGCATGTTTTAATGACAATAATGATGATGCATGCTCACATGATAACTATATGCCTTTGGATGTTAATGATGCATGCATAGAAGAAAATAGGGCTTTAAGGGAAAAGGTAGATCATTTGACCAAAGCCCTAGAAAAGTTTACAATTGGCTCAAATACATTGAACATGATAATTGGGAGCCAAAGAGCTAGTTTCAACAAGAAAGGCCTAGGATATAAGGAAAAGAAAAATGAAAAGGCCTATAAATGTCTAATTGCTAGGGGTCAAGACATAAAGAAGGTAATAGCTAAAAAATAGATCCCTAAGGAGTATTTAGTGAACCCCATAGGAAAGAACTTATTTTGGGTTCCTAAATCCATCCTAAAGGGTTAGGAAAACCCTAGGATAGTCAACCATAAGGATTTCACCTATATCATATTTTTGGTTGACTTAGGATGGCAGGACAACATTTTTGAAATAGTGTTAGGTGATGATAATGCACCTATAAATAGATAAATCAAGCTTTAGGTGCTATTTGCCTTATTATCATAATTTAATACCTAATGCATGATCACAATTTGATGAATACACTTGTTTCATGATCATAATATGGAATTCATACATATATGTCTTTATGATCATGTGGTATGTTAGGATGATACTTAACCTTGTGTAGAATTGCATGAATTAATGGTTAAGTATATGCAAATACCTTTAGGATGCATCTCACACTCACCATAGGCTACCTTGATTGAAAACTTAGCATGAGTGAGATGTTAGGATGATACAAATGTCCACTAATGCCTATGGCATTTAGATGGTCATTTAAAGTATCAAAATAGCAATAATAGACCAATCATGGAGAAGACTTATGTTTAATTCATAGACATATTGACCAACAATCATTGTTAGATATTTCATATGTTTTCAAAACAATTTCTTACTTTAAAATCTGCATGTTCATGTTTTGAAACAATTTAAAGCAAAACTAGGTGTTAAAATGGATACAAACTTGATCAAAACACTGGTTGTTTTTAAAGCTTTTGAATTTTTGCCAAATCTTGGGAAATATAATGTTTTTTCATGGACAACTATTTTTCATTGAAAAAGAACCCTAAAATAAATGTGTTCCCCAAATTTCACTATTTTTCGAATTTTCTAGAGTTTATAGTGCATTTCTGAAATTCGTCCAGAAAATCAAAAATTCTAATTTCTTTGTGTCAGTCGACTGCCATACTGATAGAAGTTGACTGATGTACTGTGCACGAGCACAGTAACTTGATTTTATCAGGTTTTTTGAGTGATTTTGATTTTTGCTTCTCTCTAGACTTGATGACATGCCATATAAACCCTGTTTAATCTTTTTGATGGTGTCAAAGGGGGAGAAAGATATATGTTTAAGTAAGGGGGAATGTATTTAGGGGGAGTTTCATGTATTAAGGGGGAGAGTTGTTAATCATGTTATTCACATGCTTTCTTTCCTTAATATTTTATCAAATGTTTTTACCTAACTTAAAAGGATTGCCACACATCAAAAAGGGGGAGATTGTTAGGGCAATCAACCCGTGATATTGTTTTGATTTGTGTGGCAAAGGGTTTAAGTTAGGTTGTTATTGTGATTTGATATGTGCGTTGGAGTCTTGCAGGACTTAGTAATTTGCACATGGATCCTTGGCGAGTTTCACATCTCATGACTCGGTCCTTGAGTCGGTGAAGGATGGCTTTGCGGAAGCCGTGCGCTTGGAGCATCCGAGGGACCGCCGGACAAGGAGCTTGGAGTGAAGCCGAAGGAAGTAGACTTCAGGGCAAGATGCGAAGGATGGCGCTGCAGAGCTGTGTACTTGGTGCATCCGAGGGACGTGGCCGGACGAAGACAACTTCAAAGGCGAGGGACTCCAAGGGATGAGAGTGAGCGAATGTAACCCAGGAAGGGGTAGTGCTCTTAAGTGAAACTTGGCCATTTGGCTAAGTGTCGGATGAGGTTTCACGACACCAGTCGACTGCTCTTAGTCGAATGGGGTTCGACTGGTATCTGACTGATGGGATTATGCCCAGCAGTCGACTGCCATGGAATGGCAGTCGACTGCAAGAGGAAGTCGCGGGCACAGAACCTCTCGTAGCCGACTGTGCAGTCGACTACGGAGGAAGCAGTCCACTGATGGTTACATCAGTCAACTGCCAAGGAATCCGTTGGACTACAACAGTCGGGATCCGACATGTTCGGAGGCCGTTATAGTGGCGGCAGTCGACTGGTGGCGGCCAACAGGAAGAAATCAACCCTCTCTATAAAAAGAGAGGGTGTTGGGCTTTGGGAGGCTAATGCTTGAACTCCTAACAGCTCCCAAAGTTCCCTAAACATTTTTCCACTTTTCTACTTGTGGTAATCTTCATTCTATTGTAGAAGAGTGATCCTTGTGTAAAAGAGGTTACCTCCACCTAGCTTTGTGCAAAGGAGAGATCTAGTGGATTTGGCAAAGGAGTGATTCACCTTGGACGAATCGGGGACCTTGGATTAGCGGCGTAGCCGTGAACCACATTACATATTGTGTTAGCATTGTTTATCTTTGCATTTGTTGTTTTGTTTGCTTGTTTATTAGTATTATGCTTGCACTAACGATTTGTAGATGAGCAAATTCCATCATCGTAGGAAGAGGGCTATTCACCCCCCTCTAGCCGGCCAATACACACCGATCGATCCCTACAATTCTTAATGAGAATAACGCCATCATAGAAAGACAAGAGAAATGAGTATCTCTTAGACCCTATTAGACCTGCGAAGAGGTAGGTCTACCTGAACAGGTGGTTGTTCCACAACTCTTTGTGCAACAATCTCATCACCCACAACACTTTATGGTTCCTGTTTAACCTCCATCAAGGCCTCAGTGTTGTGGTCCCTATCTTGAATTTCTTCAAGATCGAATGTACTCCCACTAGTTTTTCTAGAAACAAAATCCCTTTCTAGAAATACCCCAGTCTTTGTCACAAACACTTTGTACTGACTGGGAATGTAGAAGTAATATCCCTTCGTTTCCTTGGAATATCCAACAAAATAGCAGTTATCGAATTTGGGTCCCAGTTTGTCTAAGACTTGACATCGAACGTAAGCCTCACAACCCCAAATCCTCATGAAAGACATCTTGGGATTTCTCCCTGCCCATATCGTATATGGTGTCTTTATCACAGGCTTGGATGGTACACGGTTAAGTGTGAAGGTTGTTGTGTCTAGAGCATATCCCTAAAAGAATATAAGAAGATCTATGTGACTCATCATAGATCGTACCATATCTAATAGGGTACGATTCCTCCTTTGAGATACACCATTCCACTATGGTGTTTCAAAAGGAGTGAGTTGGGATAGAATCCCACACTCAGCTAGATAGTCACGAAACTCATGGCTAAGGTATTCACTACCTCGATCTGATCGAAGTATCTTAATACTCTTGCCAAGCTGGTTTTGTACTTCATTCTTGAATTCTTTGAACTTTTCAAAGGATTCTGATTTATGTGTCATCAGATACACATAACCATATCTACTGAACTCATCAGTAAATGTAATGAAGTACCTATAACCACCTCTAGCAGCAACATTGAAAGGGCCACATACATCACTATGTATAAGTCCTAATAAGTTTGTTGCTCTCTCGCTGTGTCCACTAAAGAGAGTCTTAGTCATCTTGCCTAGAAGGCAAGACTCACACTCATATGATTCAAAATCAAATGAGTCCAGTAGTCCATCCTTATAGAGCTGGGATAAGCGACTCTCATTTATGTGACCTAAGCGACAATGCCAGAGATGGGTTTGGTTCAACTCATTTGACTTGAACCTTTTGGTACTTATGTTATAGATGAGGCTCTCTAAGTCTAGAATGTAGAGTCCGTTCATTAGAGGTGCACTATAATAGAACATATCATTTAAATAAACTGAACAACATTTATTCTTTATTATAAATGAAAAGCCTTTTTTGTCCAAACAAGAAACTGAAATTATGTTCTTAGTCAAAGCAGACACATAACAACATTCATCTAGTTCTAGTACAAGCCCAGAGGGCAAAGATAGAAAATAAGTTCCTACAGCAACACCAGCAACCCTTGATCCATTGCCTACTCGTAGGTCCACCTCGCCCTTCGTCAATGCCCTGCTATTTCTCAGCGCCTGCACATTGGTATAAATGTGGGATGCACATCCGGTATCTAATACCCATGATGAAGAAATAGATAGATTGACTTCTATAACATTTATACCTGAAGTAGAAGTCTCACTTCTCTTCTTCTTAAGATCTTCCAGGTATGCTTTGTAGTTACGCTTCCAGTATCCAGCTTCCTTACAGTGGAAGCAAGTCCCTTCCTTGGCCACCCCTCTTTTCGGTTTCAGTGCCTTGCCTTTGCCCTTAGCTTGGAACTTTCCCTTACCTTTAGGCTTGCCCTTGCCTTTCTTCTTTTGCACCATAAAAATGGAGTCAGGTTTTTCCTTCTTAAGATTGAGCTCAATAGTTCTCAACATGCTGAGCATCTCAGGCAGTGGCTTATCAATTTCATTCATGTTGTAATTCATGACAAATTGATTGTAGTTTTGTAGCAAAGATTGCAAGATCAAGTCAGTGGTCAGCTCTTGGCCAAGTGGGAATCCCAACCTTTGTAGGTTCTCTATGCACCCAATCATCTTGAGTACATATGGACCTATGGGAGTCCTATCTTGCATCTTGGACTGAAACAGTGCCTTAGAGATCTCATATCTCTCATGCATTGCTTGTCCTTGATATAGTTGATAAAGATGTTCAACCATATCATAAGCATTCATGAACTCATGTTGCTTCTGAAGCTCAGAGTTCATGGTCGTGAGCATGAGGCATAAAACATCTAATGCATCATCTTGATGCTTCTTGTAAGCATCTTTGTCAGCTCACGAGGCAGTGGCAGGAGGTGCCTCCAGAATGGGCTACTCCAGGACGTACAGTTTTCTTTCTTGGGTGAGAACTATTCTCAGATTCTTGTACCAGTCCAGGAAATTTGCTCCATTGAGCTTGTCCTTCTCAAGGACAGAACGCAGGGAGAGAGTGTTCGTATTTGTCGACATGGTAATCTACAACATACACAATGTAGAAAATTAATATCATATTCCATTTATCATTTAATTAGGCCTTTAATCAAATGATGCTCCCACTGAATTATAGGACTTTTGTAGAATCAAGTTATGGATGTGGGCAAACTACATTACTAGATTCATACAAATTAGCTATAATTCTCGCATGACAAGATCCACATCATACTACGCCTTGAGTTAGCTTTGGCTAAATCGCCCAAGACTTAGTATGATCGGTAGGTAACACATTACCGATTACATCTCTATGCAACTCTTATTTATAGGATCAAGATCCACATTTACAAAAGACCTTGAGTTAGCTTTGGCTAAATTGCCCAAGATTTATTGTAAATGTAACCTTATCCTACCTTTCCAACGGTCGGAATATGCCTATAGTTTTACTCGATCCAATTGAGTTAACTAGTTTTACTCAATCTAATTGAGCTTATTCTCACCCAAGCTGTGATAGGCGGGACCAAGATTGTCCCTCCGAACCCTACCAAGATAAATATGCATTGCTCTACTTTGGCAGATTCAACAACAACAAATAATCGAGGTAGTGATGGGTATCAAAACTTGGTAGACATTTTTTAGTTGATTCGATTAAGATCTAATCTAATCGTGAATGTGTATCATATACGCATCAAGGCCTTTATTACCCTACACTAGCATGCATCACATACATACAAGCAATATACTAGCATGCATCATATACATACAAGCAAAATATCCTAGCATGCATCATATACATACAAGCAAAATTTACTAGCATGCATCACATACATACAAGCAAAACAAATATATATATATATATATATATATATATATATATATATATATATATATATATATATATATATATATATATATATATATATATATATATTAATTGTGATGAGGTCATGGCCCTACTACGATCTTCTCAAGCTAATGAGAAGATCGGACGGTCAACCTAGTGTTAGCGACTTCTCCAAGCGCCTCCTTTGACCGCCATGTGTCGTCAGCTCCCTCCTCATAACTCCGTCTACTAGTGGATCTTCCACCGCTCCATTTTTGTACATTACAAACATGAAACTTGAGTTACATTCGAGTCTAAAACTATTTACAACTAGAATTTTAAAAGAAGAGGTACGACGCGCAGGTCGCATACCCTATACAACATGCACAACCACAAAAAAGGCGCGCAAGCCGTATTATGAATTACAACACATTTATCCAATCACATTTGGGTTCTTTAGTCATAAGCATCACAGAATTATACATAATTTTAAATTATGTATTTTACAGAAATTTCTATGAATTTTCCATTTTTATCAGTCACATCTCCGTAACGGTCCCAAGAAGCGATTTCTGGGCGCAATCGCGGGATAATGCCCCTTTCGGGGTTAGGGGCAGCACCCCTACTGACAAAAAGAACTTTGCAAGTGTCCCATCTTGATCTTACAGTGACTTAAGTCACTGTCCCAAAAACCTAAAGCGAGAATTCGCCATTTCGAAGAGTTTTTCTCGGTGGTTGAAGTCTATTAAGTGTCCCAACACTTGTTGCTTCGACTCTTCAAGAAAAATATCCAAAAATTCTATAAAAATAATAAATTTACAGATCTGTAATTTTTATATCTAATACAAAAACTATAAAACTAAAACACATACATGCTTCGCACGTGACTCTGATACCACTATTGGACTATCCGAGCCGCAAAAACCGCTTTTTGCATTGCGGAAACCCCGGAAGTCGGCCATGGATCTGTGCGAAGGTAAATAAAACTACATGTACATGTTTAAAAACTTTAGATCTACTCTAGATCTAAATGTTAAGAGTTTACTCTCGATGCGACGCCCTTCTCTTATCCCGCTTGTCCAAACGGCTTGTCGGAACTCGAGAGTGTCAAGTGTACACTCCTCTATTGGTATCAACACAAGCAATAAGTGGAGAAAAGCATCCTAGAGTGTGCTAGCACCCCTTGGAGGCTCACGACAAGATGAGGAAGATTAGGGAGAGAGCTTGATGGAAGATCCTAGGAAGAAGATGATGAAGTTACACACTTAACTTCACACTTTGATAACCCATTAAAGTGGTCGGCCACTATTTGGGGGGTTACATGCATGCATGTAACTCCAAGAGCCAATCATGAGGTGGCACCCCATGATGAGTCCATGATGATGTGGAACATCATCACTAGCTGGCCCCCATGCCAAGTCACCATGACATGACAATTGGTCAAGTCAAAATTGACCATTCATCTTCCCTCTCATGTCAAGTCAATCTTGACCTCTTATCTCCCATGGTTGATCAAATCCAACCATTTGATTCAAGTCAATTTTATTTAATGAATTGTTGGTGCAATCGGCCCAGGTTGACTCGAGTTTGACTCGAGCAGTACCTTGATAGTATTTTGATGATGGACAAAACTCATGACATGAGATTGTCATGGGAAAGTCCAACATGGGGTTGGCATGGAAAATCCAAGCATGGAGCTTGGTGTGGAAGTCCAAGGGGGAAGCCTTGGCATGGGAAAGTCCAAAGCATTGCGAAGCTGTGCGCTTGGTGCTTGGCATGGGAAAGTCCAAAGCATTGCGAAGTCGTGCGCTTGGTGCTTGGTGAGAAATGCATTGCGAAGCCGTGCGCTTGGTGCATTTGGGAAGTCTTGAGGACTTGGTAAGTTCACTAGGCTCGGGGTCCTTGAGTCGGTGAAGGATGGCATTGCGAAGCCGTGCGCTTGGTGCATCCGAGGGACCGTCGGATGGGGAGCGAATGGAGTGAGCCCAAAGGGAAGCATACTTCTAGGGTATGAGACGCGAAGGATGGCGTTGCGAAGCCGTGCGCTTGGTGCATCCGAGAGACGTAGGCCGAGGGAAGAGAGCTTCGATGGGGAACTCCATGAGGGATAAGGTAGACTTGGCCAAGTGGCTAAGACTGAGTGTCAGAGGCTCAAACTTGATGTTTGAGGGTTTACCCGATGGTCGGATGCTCAAACAACTTGGTGTTTGAGGTTTTTCCCGACGTCAGTCGACTGGCATAGGTGTCGGTTCGACTGGTCCAAGTCGACTAGGGTTCGACTGGTGTAAGGCTAGGGTTTTGCGCTTGGCGCCGATCGCCATGGATCGTAGTCGATCGATGTCGACGATGATCGCCGAGGAATGACAATGATCGATGGGAGTGTCGCGAGCATACGAATGCTCAGAGCCGATCAAGGCCGACTACTAGGTCACCACGATCGATGGGCATAATCGACCGTAGGTGATCCATTGGAACCTGTCTGACGTGGATCTGGCCGTTGTGAGACAACGGCTACAGGGGCAGTCGACTGGGGCCTTTTGGCAGTCGACTGCTAGGCGCGAAAACAGATTGATGCAGGTTATAAAAGGAGCTCGAGATGGAGGTTTTTGCAATGGTTTTTGTGGAGCTATTGGAGGGGAATTCCTGCTGCATTCCAGTCCTTCAAGAGCCAATCAAAGCAAGCAACAAGCAAAGCGATCAAAGCAATCGGTGAAAGTTTTCTTGTGTATTGTATTTGTGTATTTACTTGTATTTCTATATTACATTGTAATTGCTTGTGAGAGGTTTCTCCACCTCCGATGTGTTGTCGAGAAGGAGTGTTATAGTTAGTGTCGTGTGCATAACTAGAGCTCGGTGAGCTCGCCCGTGGAGTAGGAACCATTCGGTTCCGAACCACGTATATCTTGTGTTGTGTGATTGTGTATTGTTGTTAGTTTCATCATTATTGTTATTCTACTGCGTATATTAACGATAATTGTAGACAAGCACACGAGAACGAACGAGGGCTATTCACCCCCCTCTAGCCGGCCGTACCGATCCCCTACAAGTGGTATCAGAGCCGAGGTTGCTCTTTAAGGACTAACCGTCGTGAGAGCACTACAAGATGGCCGGCTACAACCTTCAACCACCCAAATTCGAAGGAGACCTTCTATGGTGGAGAAGAAAAATGGAGATATACCTAGAAACCGATTTTGATTTTATGATTATTATAGAAAATGGTTTTGAAATGCCTAGGGACAAGTACAACAAGGCAATTGAGAAGTCAAAATGGACCCAAGACCAAATCAAAGACTTCAAGACAAATCTCAAGGTAATCAAGTTGATTAGTGATTTGTTACCTAACACTATTTGGTCTAGATTGGGTGATTATAGGGATGCAAGGGAATTATGGAATAAGGTAATGAAATTCCAAGAAAATTCCCAATCGGCACAAGTAGAGGAGAATGTCGAAAAAGAATCACCATCCACTTTTGAAGATGTGGATGACTTGGTGGAGACCTCCACCTCTAGCGTTGAGAGGGAGGAAAGGATTTCGATTCCGGAGCAAGATCAAAATGAAGCTTCTACCTCCGGAAGAAGTGAAGAGACCTCCACTAACTCCCTAGGTAACTCAAGTGTTGTAATTTTAAATAAAAATCACATAATATGCTTTGAGTGTAGGGAGAAGGGGCATTACAAGAGCAAATGCCCTAAATTGGCTAAGGAAAAGGCATCAACACCAAAAGTCAACCCAAAGTCAAAGGATACCAGTGTTCCCAAAATCAAGAGCAAAGAGCACATTGTGTGCTTCAAATGCAATCAAAAGGGATGTTGGATCGAAAGTGTCGCTAGAGGGGGGGTGAATAGCGATACGATGTCGTTAAAAAACTTTTGCAATAAGTAAAAAGCAAGTAGAGAGTGCACAGCGGAAATATAAAGTAGACAAGATATTTTTACGTGGTTCACAATCTTTCGATTGCTAATCCACGGCCCTAGTGATCCTTGATCACGTACGGAGGGCAATTCACTAAAACCACTCCTCTTCGTTGGAAGTAGGAGCAACGACATACAAAAGAAATCAAGGCAAAGGACACTCCCCTTTCCTTGTTACGATTAAAGCACAAAGACAATTTAAAGAAGTAGAACTTAAATAAATATACCGACAACTCTTATAAGTAGAAGATGTAGCTTTCGTTGTCGGCGGCACGTTACGACGGCGTGTTGAGAGCTCTTGAATTCTTGTTATTTGCTTGGCTTGAACATGTCTATTTATGGATATTGATCTATGAATTTAGACATAGGTAGTGTCCAAGGTGAGGTTCTTATCCCAACTCAAGGATGAGGTGTTTCATCCAACCACCTTGTGCCACCTCCAACCTCCTTGTGCGCCAACTCAAGGATGAGGTGTTTCATCCAACCACCTTGTGCCACCTCCAACCTCCTTGGGCGCCAACTTGAGGATGAGGTGTTTCATCCAACCACCTTGTGCCACCTCCAACCTCCTTGGGCGCCAACTTGTTGGAGCCATTCAACTTGTGCCACATCATGGGAGCCAACCATCTTGTGCCAACTCACCTTATCTTGGGCGTCCACCACAAGGAAGCTTGGTGATGGTTTGGATGTCCACCTTGATGCCACATCACCCTTTGTACCAAAACACGAGTCAAGTCCAAATTCACCCCCTTGAAATTCGAGCTCTTCTCGAGGCTGGAACTTGACTAGCAGTTGACCGTAGTCAAAGGGTTTTGACCGCAGTACAAGTTAGCTTAAAATATAAAGTACGATGGTTCTAACCATCTGATCTCGACCTAGACCTTCCATTGGAGGTATTGGGTCGGATCTACGCTTAACGACCTTGCTTCGCTTTCACACGAGCTTACCTTGTAGCCTCGCTTCCGGTCTTCACCCGAGTACCTCGGCTTCCTCCGAAGTCCCTCTGGCGTTGCCCGACCACCTCGGTTCCCACCGGGTGTCGCAGACCTTCCGCTCAACTTTAGCATTTCTGCACACTTAATTGAGCTCGTAAGACAACAAATATACCCTTAACTATTGAGCCTTTTGCCATAATCAAAATACCGGTTCGACTTTGGTGCCCACTGCACCAACAATCTCCCCCTTTTTGATTCATGGGCGAAAAATTAAACATAACGAAGCTAGCATAATGATTAAGCATGAATGAGCTAGCATAAAGATTAAATATGAATGAGCTAGCATAATGATTAAGCATGAATGAGCTAGCATAAAGATTAAATATGAATGAGCTAGCATAAAGATTAAATATGAATGAGCTAGCATAATGATTAAATATGAATGAGCTAGCATAATGATTAAGCATGAATGAGCTAGCATAAAGATTAAGTATGAATGAGCTAGCATAAAGATTAAACATGAGTGAGCTAGCATAAAGATTAAGCATGAGTGAGAAATATTATTGTTTCAAGTTCTCCCCTTTGAGGTAACCTCCCCCTTGACCGAAGGTGAGTTCTTGAAAAATAATTTTTACTCCCCCTTAATAGTTGCTTAAGTAAACGGAATTACTTAATATAAAAGGTAATAATTTTGTTTACTTTCTTCCTTACTTTTGTGACTTTCTCCCCCTTTTGCCTTAACTCAAAAAGTTTGTAAATATATTTTAAGGTTTGTAAGTCCAAGCAAGTTCCCAATATAAATATATATATATATTTTTTTAAAATAATAATAAGCTTGAAAATATGTTCATCTAAAATGTACAACTCCGGTTGGACTTGATTGATATAGAATGATCAATAAGTCTTGAAGGAGTTGATTAATTTTAAATAATTATACTCCATGGTTCATGTCGATGCACTGAATCTACGTCTGGAACCAGGAGTAAGGTCCTAACATCTCACGCTCGTGGCTAAGTACACAAACACATTAGTCCTATGTGTTGTGAGATGTGTTGGCTCCTTAAATCTATAGGTATATGATTTCTAAGATAAGACTTAGGCTAATTTCATAAAAAGAAGCAAAAGTAGAGTACATATATAGAAAAATTTAAATCCTACTCTATTACGCACATACCTAACTTTCGTCTTAATAAACTAAATTCGCCGGGTAGTGGTTTGGTGAAGATGTCCGCTAGGTTTGATTTGGACTCAACATACTCTAGTTGTATAGTTCCATTAGTTACATGTTCCCTAATGAAGTGGTGTTTAACTTCTATATGTTTTGTCCTAGAATGACATATTGGATTTTTAGTTAAGTTAATTGAACTAATGTTATCTATGTAGGTTTTAATGTTGTTAAAGATTAAGCTAAAGTCTTGGAGAGTGTGCTTCATCCACATGAGAGACACACTCACCCATCGCAACGTATTCGGCTTTGGTAGATAAGGCAACGCAATGTCGCTTCCCTCGCACCAACTTACTAGACTCGAGCCGAGGATTTGACAACAACCACTCGTGCTCTTTCTATCGAGTTTACTACCGCATAGTCGAGTCAGATAGCCGATTAGATTAAACTCGGTAGATCTAGGGTACCAAATACCTACGTTTAGCGTGCCCTTTAGATATCTAAGGATACGCTTGACTAGGGTTAGGTGAGACTCCTTGGCACAGGTTTGTAACCTTGCGCACATACTTACCGCGAATAAAATGTCGGGTCGGCTCGCGGTTAAGTATAGGAGACTTCCTATTGCGCTCCTATAGTATTTTAGGTCAACGGGTTTTCCTTCTACATCTTCGTTTATATTAACATTAGTTGCCATAGGTGTATTGATTATTTTAGCATCTTGCATTCCAAATCGATTTATTAAGTCCTTAGTATATTTTTGTTGATGTAAATATATTCCATCCTTAGTTTGTTTAATTTGTAAACCTAAGAAGAAACTTAACTCTCCTACTAAATTCATTTTAAATTCACTTTCCATAAGTGAGATGAATTCGTTTAGCAGGATCGAGTTGGTAGTTCCAAAAATTATATCATCTACATAGATTTGGGCTATAAAGATTTCTTTTCCTACGGTTTTAACGAATAAGGTTGGGTCGACTAAACCTTGGTTGAATCCTTTGGACTTAAGATAGATCGAAAGCCTTTCGTACCAAGCTCTTGGGGCTTGTTTGAGTCCATATAGGGCTTTCTTAAGTCTAAGGACATGGTCAGGTTTATCTAGATTTTCGAATCCGGAGGTTGGTAGCGTAAACTTCTTCCTTAATGTATCCATTCAAAAATGCTGACTTGACATCCATTTGAAACAATTTAAAACCTCGATGTGCAGATATGCTAACAACATTCGGATGGACTCTAGTCAGCTCACGGGGCGTAGGTCTCATCGTAATC
Source organism: Wurfbainia villosa (assembly GCA_025175895.1). Taxonomy (NCBI): domain Eukaryota; kingdom Viridiplantae; phylum Streptophyta; class Magnoliopsida; order Zingiberales; family Zingiberaceae; genus Wurfbainia; species Wurfbainia villosa. The sequence continues at coordinate 117,801,495 of CM045989.1, read as the reverse complement.
TAAACCTTCGACTTGACTAAACCCTTTTGCGACTAACACGGCTTTATTTCTAACTACTTCACCTTTATCATCAAGTTTATTTCAAATACCCACCTTGTTCCAATAATTGATTTTTCTTTAGGTGGTGGTACTAATTCCCGGACTTCATTTCTAGTGAATTGAGCTAGCTCTTCTTGCATAGCAATAATCCAATGGATCAAGAAGTGCTTGTTCAATAGTTTTGGGTTCGATTTTGGAAATTAACGAGATTTGACTAAGGTTTCGATATGAAGCTCTAGTTCGAACCCTAAATTTGGATCACCTATAACTTGATTGATAGGATGATTTGTTTGAGTCTTAGTGTGACTCGGGTTAGGGTCATCTATCACTTGGTCGATAGGATGACTTGGGTGAGTTCTAGTTTGACTTGGGTTAGAGTCATCTATCACTTGGTCGATAGGATGACTTGGGTTAGGGGAGATTCAAGTTCAAGATCGAGTCGGGTTCGCTATAAGTTGATTTGCTAGTTGGTTTTGTTAAGGATTGAACGGGTTCGTGTCCTTCGTCGAAAACTATATTAATGATTTCTTCGACTCTAAGAGTGTAGGATCAATGGAATTACTAAAGGGTTGTTTGTAAGTTTTTAAACCTAAATCATCTCACCAATATCTACATGATCAAAACATGTTATTCCTATGTGTTACTGTGAGATGACTTTCAATTTTACTTGATTAATTTTAACCAATATTAGGTTAGATTCGGATTTAGTCTAAGCTCATCAAGTAATCTTTTCAAGAGATTAGCTTCCAAGTCGTGGCGAGGCACAGAGGCCTTCTTTGATCGGAACAACGACCACTTCCTTAGACAAAGCTAATTTCAAGAAATTGATAACTCGACTTACTTGAGACTACGTCTTGGTCTAACTAGTTATTTTTGAAAAGAGGCTCCCCGAGGCTCAATCTTTTCGTAGGATTTTAGTTGGTTTATTTTTGAAAAGAGGCTCCCCGAGGCTCAATCTTTTCGCAGGATTTTAGTTGGTTATGAGTCCTATCTAACCATTCTAAAAATAAAGGAAAAACTAAGCATGCAATTTCTAAGACTTAACAAAAATACATTTTGTATTGGCTCCCCCTGGACCATTGAATCGAGTGGGTCTATTCACATAGTGAATTTGGTCCTTGGGAACCCAATACATGTTAGATCCTAAAGTTGAAATCAAAGTGGTCTTAGGGACCCATGCTTGGACATTTTTCTTATGTTGGTTTACTATAGACATATATGACTTATTGGTTGTATTTGAGTTAAACCCGAGTCCGGCCTTGTTGTACACGGCCCTTTGTGATCCAAGTAAGAGGTCAAGTCCCTTGGATCCCAAAGTGAACCTTTCCAACGTGTTCCTAAGGTCTTCGACTTGTGTTTTCAAAAGCGAGTTCTCAACTTCAAGCTTTTCAACTTGAGTTGAGTCCTCCTCTTGAATCGAGTAGTCGAAGAGGTTAGGAGACCTCATGTTTGAGGAGGTTAACCTCCTCAATTAGGTCTCGACCTTGGACTCGGACTTAGCTAGTTTCTTATTTAAAAATTTAATTGCACCATACAAAGTATTAAGTAACGACCGACTTACCCTTAATGATTCTTTTGAACCGGATACGGATCCGTGGCTTGTCTTGAATGGAAGCTCATCATCGGATTCGGACTCGGACTCTTCTTCGGTTTCGGAGTCGTGCTCGGTCGGCTTGGCCATTAGAGCTTGGACATCGTCTTCTTCCTCCGGGGGTGGCTTGCTTGGGGGCTTCTTCTTCTTGGAACCTGCAACTAACGCAATACTCTTCTCGGCCTGGACCACGTTAGTTTGCTCATGTAATTCAAGTTCCGAAAACAATTCGTCTAACCTAATCTTAGAAAGGTCCTTGGAGACCTTGTAGGCATCGACCATGGATGCCCACAAGGTGGTCCTAGGAAACGAGTTAAGAGAATACCTGATAAGGTCGCGATTCTCGACCTTTTGTCCGATGGCATGGAGTTGGTTGATGTCTTGATATCGAGCATGTAGTTGAGTTGCGGTCTCGTTTTCCTGCATTTTCAAGTTATACAATTTATTTAAAAGTAAATCTCTTTTACATACCTTCGTGTCGTCGGTGCCTTCGTTTAGTTCCACTAGCTTGGTCCATAAGTCCTTTGCACTAATGAAGGGGCCGACGCGGTTGAGCTCTTCCTTGGACAACCCACATTGCAAGATTTGAGTTGCCTTGGCATCGGCTTCTACTTGTTTTTTCATGGAATTTGACCATTGATCGTATCCCAAAGATTCACCATCTTCATTAGGAAGTGTGAAACCGGTTTGGATTACGATCCACATCTCGATTTGGGTTTTAAGAAAGCATTCCATCCGACCCTTCCAATAAGGAAAGTCATTACCGTTGTAAAACGGGGGTCGGGCGGTGCTAAACCCTTCGAGATGGGCCATTTAAAAACAAGAAGAAGAACGACGAAAAGAATCTTGCAAAACACACACGGAAAGAATATTCCAAGACTTTCGTCTTGGATTAGTAATCTTGAGAAGTAAAAAGATATATAAAATGTAAATTGAAAAAATAAATAAACAATAAAATGCGAATGTCGTTGAAGTTCCGGAGGACAACCTTACTCGGGATCTAACCCGAAGGACAACCTTATCCGGATCCTAAAGCCTCTAATGCAATTCTATATGTAGGAGAAGATAAGCAAGTGAAATAATTATACGAAAACAGAAATAAATAAATAAAAAATCTGTAAAAAAAAAAAACAAAGCTAGATTGGTGGTTTCACCGAATCTTAGCGCCCCCGGCTCTGATACCAATTGTTGGATCGAAAGTGTCGCTCGAGGGGGGGGGGTGAATAGCGATACGATGTCGTTAAAAAACTTTTGCAATAAGTAAAAAGCAAGTAGAGAGTGCACAGCGGAAATATAAAGTAGACAAGATATTTTTACGTGGTTCACAATCTTTCGATTGCTAATCCACGGCCCTAGTGATCCTTGATCACGTACGGAGTGCAATTCACTAAAACCACTCCTCTTCGTTGGAAGTAGGAGCAACGATTACAAAAAGAAATCAAGGCAAAGGGACACTCCCCCTTTCCTTGTTACGATTAAAGCACAAAGACAATTTAAAGAAGTAGAACTTAAATAAATATACCGACAACTCTTATAAGTAGAAGATGTAGCTTTCGTTGTCGTGACTTCGTCAGAGCAAATGTGAGTAGTAGTAGTAGCGGCATTACGAGCGTGTTGAGAGCTCTTGAATTCTTGTTATTTGCTTGGCTTGAACATGTCTATTTATGGATATTGATCTATGAATTTAGACATAGGTAGTGTCCAAGGTGAGGTTCTTATCCCAACTCAAGGATGAGGTGTTTCATCCAACCACCTTGTGCCACCTCCAACCTCCTTGTGCGCCAACTCAAGGATGAGGTGTTTCATCCAACCACCTTGTGCCACCTCCAACCTCCTTGGGCGCCAACTGGAGGATGAGGTGTTTCATCCAACCACCTTGTGCCACCTCCAACCTCCTTGGGCGCCAACTTGTTGGAGCCATTCAACTTGTGCCACATCATGGGAGCCAACCATCTTGTGCCAACTCACCTTATCTTGGGCGTCCACCACAAGGAAGCTTGGTGATGGTTTGGATGTCCACCTTGATGCCACATCACCCTTTGTACCAAAACACGAGTCAAGTCCAAATTCACCCCCTTGAAATTCGAGCTCTTCTCGAGGCTGGAACTTGACTAGCAGTTGACTGTAGTCAAAGGGTTTTGGACTGCAGTACAAGTTAGCTTAAAATATAAAGTACGATGGTTCTAACCATCTGATCTCGACCTAGACCTTCCATTGGAGGTATTGGGTCGGATCTACGCTTAACGACCTTGCTTCGCTTTCACACGAGCTTACCTTGTAGCCTCGCTTCCGGTCTTCACCCGAGTACCTCGGCTTCCTCCGAAGTCCCTCTGGCGTTGCCCGACCACCTCGGTTCCCACCGGGTGTCGCAGACCTTCCGCTCAACTTTAGCATTTCTGCACACTTAATTGAGCTCGTAAGATAACAAATATACCCTTAACTATTGAGCCTTTTGCCATAATCAAAATACCGGTTCGACTTTGGTGCCCACTGCACCAACAAGGGACACTACCGAAGCCAATGCCCTAGGGGGAGGAAGAAAGGGCAAGAAGGTGACACTAATGTAGGGGGAGCTCCTAAAGCTAACCCTAAGGTAAATTTATTTAATGCACCTTTAATTCCTAGAGTTAAAAAGTATGCTAAGAATTATTTTAGCTCTCTTGCTATTATCAATGAAAAGCATGCTAGGAAAAATAATAAGGTTTATTGCTTAGGTGCCAAGCATGTTCATATGACTAAAGACAAACCTAGGACTCATAATTCTAGAAATATCTTGCCTAGGGAGTCAATTAGGAGAGTAGAAGAAAATTTGGGTATTAATCCCAAAAAGTCTAGGCACATGCCTAAGAAGAAGAGGTCTTCCCAAAAACCTAATGAAAAATTCAAAAATGGGAAAATTAGAGCTAGAGAACCAAGTCTTGAGGTCAAGACTTGAGAGAATGGAGAAAGCCCTTAGAATCATAGAAAATTCAATTCTAGGGTCAAATGCCCAAAAGTCAAGACCTAAGGTTCAAAAACGGTCTAAGGGCAAGGAAGGTTTGGGTCACAAACCTAAGCCCAAGAAGACTTATCATAATGTTCCATTTAATTATGGAACTATTTCTAGGTCTAAGAAAACCAAGGCTAATAGGGAAGTCATCCCTAAGACTAGTCATGGTGTGTGCTTAGTGGCTAAAGACTTAAGGAAAACCAAGAAAGTCACTAAGAAGGTCAATGGAGGAGTCACCTCTAGAGTTGACCCAAGTAAGACCCAAAAGACTATGGTTTCAAAACCTAAAAGGGTCATTAGGAAGGTATCTAGGGAAGTTATCCCTAGGGAATACCTTGTTAACCCAAGGAGCTCCAATAGGTATTGGGTTCCTAAAAGCGTGATTGATTCACGCTAGATGGGTTAGGGTGTGTCAACTCTAAGTGGATCAGTGGTTAACCTAGCCATTGTGAGAAGACACATTAGGATGTGCCAATATGGTTTGAGAAGTTTTAAAATGATTTAAATTGGCACAATTAGGTCATAGAGGTCATGGTGTGCTATTTTGGGTTTTTGGCACACTAGGAAAATGAATGGTTTAAGGCAAAGTGTATTTAATCCCTAAAAATGGCAAATTGATTTTCACACTTAGGTATTTTATACCTTAGTATATTTTTCTTGCCATGCTTTATTTGCCTTGCCATGTCATGACATCATTCTCATTTTTATCTATAAAAATGTCATGATCATGTTTAGACTTCCTTTTAGATGTCATGTATGCTTAGTTCTCATTCACATGCCATGACATCATGATATTGGCATATGTTTTTATCTAAATCATATTTATGCCATAATCATTATCATGCATAAAATAAAATGAAATTAAGGACTATGGCATGATTTGATGGGAATCAAATAATATTGCCTAGAAATATGCATGAGAATATAAACAAAACAAAACCCACATCTCACAAAAATTTGACTTGTATGTGTTTTACACATCTAGATATTGGTGAGATGTTTAGGAAAAAGAAAATAAAGGTTTGAAAAACATTTTGAAAAACCTTGGTGAAGCCTATCTTTTGATAGCTATCACCATTGAATGGGATGATACAAAGAGGGCTCTTTATTGAAGCTTTTCTTAAATTTTGGACTTTGTATCAATCTCCTAATTTAATGGGTAAAATAATTTTCCAATATTTTTCACCCATAGTGTTTATGATAAGTAATATACATACCAAATTTCAAGAATTTTAAACTTATGTATATTTACTTATGGATTTCGGAAATCCATTTCTGAAATGCTGAAAACTGCAAATGCAGTTATCAGTCGACTGCCATGGATGACAGTCGACTGATGAGGGTGGCAGCCGACTGATTTCTGATTTCAGTCGACTGCCCAAGCTGATTTCGGGTAAATCTTGTTGGTTAGGCCCATGTTCAGCTAGGTTAAGGTCCCCTAACCACTCCTAACCCTAGGATATGCTTGGGAGAGCATTAGAGAGGGTGGAAATCCATTGGATATGGATTAGGAGTTGGGTTGAGGGTGAGTATCAATTTTAAGGTGGATGAGAGTTCATTGTGTAGGGAATTCTTGTATGCCAAATGGCATATGCGCAACGGAAAATATGATCCCTTCCAAGTGATCCATGCGAAAGCAAACTCGTATAAAATAAATTTCTCTAAACCAAACCTATCTTATAGGAGAGGATTACCTTTGTTGCGTGCCCTTGTTAATCCCGCTTTTCCTTTCGGTTTGTTGGATCTTTAGCACGTTCAAGTGTCCGTGCCTCTATACGTATCCACACGAGCACGCTCTTGTCTCACAAAAGGAAAACTAGAAGAGCTCTCCTTTACTTCTTGCTAGAGAAGTCCCTAAAGGAGAGGAAGAGAGGGAAAAGGAGAAAGGAAGAAGAAGACTCCTCTTCTTGCTAGCCTACACTCACAAACCCACACAACCAAAGCTTCCACCAAGCTCTCTCACAACCACAACAACACAACCAAAGCTTCCACCAACAACAAAGCCAATCCTTCTCTTTGGCCGGCCACTTAGGGTGTCTTTTATAGGGTTGGAAAAACCCTTTCACCTCCACACATTCAATGCAATCCATTGCGTTGAGACATATCCTTGTTTGGCCGGCCACTTAAGGAGACAAAAACCAATTTGTCTTCTTCCACCTCATCTAGCTTAGGTGGATGCTTAGGTGGATGCTTAGGTGGCATGCTTATGTGGCATTCTTATGTGGCTTTCATACATGTTGAATTAATCTTATTAATTCAATTAAGCTTATGTTATCATATTGAATTAATCTTATTAAATCAATAAGGTAACATATTGAATTAATCTCATTAAATCAATTAGCTAAAATTCTCATTAAGCTTAAAGTCCAAAAACCATTTTGTACTTAAGCTTATTCTCATATTATTCTAGTCAAACTAGAATACTTTAATTCCTCTAATTATCATGCTCTTTGTGTGTGACCCTATAAGCTCTCATAACGTTGGCAGTGGATCTAAACTCTTTTAGATACACAAGCAATGAGCGGCATCTAGCAATACATCATTGCTACCCAAGTTACGAGATAAGTCAAGATCCGACTAACCTTTCCGTGACTACTATAATATATGACCGCGTCCTTCTATCCTTGATATCAGATTGATCAATGAGGCATAGACCGTGTCATCCTCGATCAATCTATGTGTTTCTTGATCCCTGAGTAAACTAACTCAAACAAATGAGCTCAATATCTCATATTGACTCATTCGAGCATGGCCATGCGTTTTAGTAGTTCTACTCAATCAAGGGGCCCACCGATATCACTCCCGTCATATGGAAGGGATAGATCCCATCTACATCACTCACATCCCTCCGCATAATTTGTTACATACCCAGTAATCGCCTTTATGGTCCACTCTGTTACGGGTGACGTTTGACGATACCAAAGTACATAACTCCTTATGTAGGGAACCATAGTGACTTCAGGTCTAAGGACTATTCATACCAATAGTCACATGAGAAAGTTTATGTCACTCATATAACGATCCATGAAACTTTCTCATGGCGGGTCAGTTCAGTATATATTCTCCAATATATACCCATGTGTCAACTTGATATCATATATCCATGACTTGTGAGATCAAGTCATCAATTGACCTACATGCTAGTCTTTATGTATTAATATTGCCCTTGCATATTAATACTCGACTAGGAACATTTAGGAAAGTGTTCTCTACAGCCTCTCATAATCAATTCTGCCAATTGATGTGCTGTAGATAAGAACCTACTTTTCTAGGGCATTATTATATTTAAATTAGCTGGCACAAGCAAGATGTAAATATAACAACCAATCCTTTGCCTTTATAGAATATGATACAAAATGTTCCCTATTCAACCATCACATGATTGGTTCTAGGGCTTTAACTAACAATCTCCCACTTGCACTAGTACCAATCACTATGATATCTAATACCTAGTGACCTAGTGTGACCATCATGCTTCCTCTGTGCCAAAGCCTTGGTCAATGGATCTGCGATGTTAGCTTCTGTCGGTACTCTGCATATCCTCACATCTCCTCTATCGATGATCTCTTGAATGAGATGGAAGCGCCGCAGTATGTGTTTGGTCCGCTGATGTGATCGAGGTTCCTTAGCCTGTGCAATAGCCCCATTGTTGTCACAATAGAGGTCTATTGGATCTGCAATGCTAGGAACTACCCCAAGTTCACTGATGAACTTGCGGAGCCAAACAGCCTCCTTTGCTGCATCAGATGCTGCAATATACTCGGCTTCTATTGTAGAATCAAGAATCGTGTCTCGCTGAACTCTTCCACCACACCCACCATTCGTGCAAAACACGTACGATTGTGATCTATAGTCATCCTTGTCTGCTTTGGAAGCTTGCATCATCGTAACCCTTTACGCTTAGCTCTCATTGCCTCCAAATATCGTGAAATATTCTTTCGCCCTTCGTAAGTATTTAAGAATATTTTGATCGCTATCCGCTGACTTTCACCGGATCCGATCGTATCTACTCCATACTCAAAGCATACGAGATGTCGTGAGAGTACAAAGCATGGCGCGCATATGATAGACCCTATAGCAGATGCATAAGGGATCTTATCCATGCGGTCTCTCTCCTCCTTAGAAGAGGGACATTGAGTCTTCGAAAGACTTACACCATGTGATAAAGGCAGAAACCCTTTCTTGGAATTTTGCATAGCAAAACGATCTCGCACTTTATCAATGTATGTACTCTAACTTAGGCCAAGTAATCTTTTAGATCTATCTCTATAGATCTTGATGCCTAGAATATAGGCAACTTCACCTAAGTCCTTCATCGAGAAACAATTCCCTAACCACATCTTCACAGACTGGAGTGAGGGAATATCATTTCCGATGAGAAGTATGTCATCTACATACAAGGCAAGAAATACAATCAGGTTCCCACTATTTCTCTTGTAGACACAAGGCTCATCTTCATTCTTGATGAAACCAAACTCTTTGATTGCATCATCGAATCGAAGATTCCAGCTTCGAGAGGCTTGCTTTAGTCCATAAATGGACCTTTGCAGTTTGCATACCTTTCCAGGATGCTTTGGATCTTCAAAACCCTCAGGCTGTGTCATGTACACATCCTCGAGTAGCTTTCCATTCAGAAAAGCGGTTTTGACATCCATCTGCCAGATCTCATAATCGTGGTAGGCTGCAATAGCAAGTATGATCCGAATGGATTTAAGCATCGCATGAATCGGTGAAAAGGTTTCATCATAGTCAATACCATGAATTTGTTTGAATCCTTTAGCCACCAATCTACCTTTATAGGTATGCTTATTACCATCCATGTCGGGTCTTTACTTTAAAGACCCACTTACACCCAATGGGTTTTACCCTTCGTGGATCAACCAAGGTCCATACTTGGTTAGTGTACATGGATTCCATTTCGGATCTCATGGCCTCTAGCCATTTCTGAACTGGCTCATCATAGCTTCTTGATAGGATGTAGGCTCGCCAAGATCGATAAGCAATACCTCACCGTTGTCACCAAGAGAAAAGAATATCTCTCGGGTTGACGACGGATCCTATTAGATCTACGAAGAGGTTGGTCTACTTGAATGTGTTTGCTCCACAACTCTTTGGGCAACAAATTCTCATCCACAACACTTTGTGGTGCCTGCTCATTTTCCATCGGCCTTAGTGTTATCATCATCTTGAACTTCTTCAAGATGAATTTTACTCCTACTAGTATTTCTAGAAATAAATTCTCTTTCTAGAAAGACAGCATTTCTGGCAACAAACACCTTGCCAAGTGTGGGATTGTAAAAGTAATATCCCTTAGTTTCCTTGGGATATCCTACAAAATAACACTTATCTGATTTGGGTCCTAGTTTATCTAAGACTTGACGTCTAACGTAAGCTTCACAACCCCAAATCTTTATAAAAGACATTTTGGGACTCTTCCCGGTCCATATCGTATACGGTGTCTTTTCTCTCGGCTTTTGATGGAGCAGCGATTAAGTGTGAAAGCGGTGTCTCTAGAGCTAAACCCCAAAAGGAAGTAGGTAGATCGATCGGCTCATCATTGATCGTACCATATCTAATAGAGTCGATTTCTCCTCTCGGATACACCATTCCATTGTGGTGTTCGGTGGAGTGAGTTGGGATATTATCCCACACTCGGCCGGTGATCACGAAACTCTTGACTAAGGTATTCACCACCTCGATCGATCGAAGTAGCTTAATCGCTTACCAAGTTGGTTTTGTACTTCATTCTTGAATTCTTTGAACTTTTCAAAGGATTAGACTTATGTCTCATCAATATAAGTAGCCAAATCTACTCATATCATCATGAAAGTAATAAAGTACTTATAGCCTCCTCGCCCGACATTGAAAGGGCCACATACATCGGTATGTATGAGTCCTAACAAGTCCGTCGCTCTCGCCATGTCCACTAAATGGAGTTTTAGTCATCTTTCCTAAAAGACAAGACTCGCATACCTCATATGATTCAAAATCAAATGAGTCCAATAATCCATCTTTATGGAGTTGGGATATGCGTTTTTCATTTATGTGACCTAGGCGACAGTGCCAGAGATATGTCTGGTTCAAATCATTCGATTTGAACCGTTTGGTATTTACGTTATAAATTGGGTTATCTAAATCTAGAACATAGAGACCATTCATAAGTGGTGCATTACAATAGAACATTTCATTTAAATAAATGGAACAACATTTGTCCTTTATTATAAAGAAAAGTTTTTCTTGTCTAAACAAGATAAAGAAATTATGTTCTTTGTCAATGCATGTACATATAAGCACTCCTCTAGTTCTAAGATAAGCCCAGTGGGCAAAGACAAAGAATATGTTCCTACAGCTACAGCAGCAACTTTTGCGCCATTGCCTACTCGTAGGTCTACTTCGCCTTTTGCCATTTGTCTACTATTTCTCAGTCCCTGCACATTATTACAAATGTGAGATGCACATCCGGTATCTAATACCCATGTAGAAGAAATAGATAGATTAACTTCTATAACGTGTATACGAGGCGAAGTCCCACTTCTTTTATTCTTTACTTCCTCAAGGTAGACTTTGCGATTCGCTTCCGATGTCGATCTTACCGCAATGGAAGCAGTCCCCTTCCTTAGGTACTTTACCTTTACCCTTTGAAGTGGATGAATTGGCCTTGCTTTTGGCTTGGGTCTTACCCTTGCCTTTGCGCTTACCTTTGTCCTTCTTGACCATTAGTACATTACTAACTTTCTTCTTGAGATTTGGTTCAGCAGTTCTTAACATGCTGAGAATCTCAGGCAAAGGTTTATCAATTTCATTCATGTTATAATTCATGACGAATTGATTGTATGCTTCCGGCAACGATTGCAGGATAACATCGGTTGCCAATTCTTGGCTCAGTGGAAAACCTAGTCTTTCAAGGTTCTCAACGTACCCAATCATTTTGAGTACGTGAGTTCCTACAGGTGTTCCTTCTTGCATCTTGCATGCAAAAAGAGCCTTAGACACTTCAAAACGCTCGTGCCTAGCTTGTCCTTGATATAGTTGTTTCAAGTGCTCAACCATATCATAGGCATCCATGTTCTCATGTTGCTTCTGGAGCTCAGAGTTCATGGTGGCAAGCATAAGACATGACACATCTAATGCGTCATCTTGATGCTTCTTATAAGCATCCTTTTCAGCACGAGTGGCCGCAGGGCGTGTATTTCAGGTAGACTGCTCTAGGACATATAGTTTGCGTTCTTGCTTGAGGATAATCCTCAAGTTCCTATACCAGTCAAGAAAGTTTGCTCCATTGAGCTTGTCCTTATCAAGGACAGATCGCAAGTTGAGGGGGTGTGTCGTGTTAGATGACATGGTGATCTACAACATTAAAATGCAAAGTTAAGTATCATACCTAAATCATTTAATTAGGCCTTTAATTAAATGAGGCTCCCACTAAATTCTCATAGCTACTATTTAGCTATAAATTTATATGGGATAAAGATCCACATCATAATTCGTCTTGAGTTAGCTTTGGCTAATCGCCCAAGACGTAGTATAATTAGGTAGGCAATCTTTTGCCAATTACATCTGATGTAACTCTTTAATAGCTTTGGTTAAGTTTTAGATTAGTTTAGTGTTTATTCCTAAACCGACTTCAGTGGCGAGGCACAGGGGCCTTCTTGGATATCGGAGCAACGACCACTTCTAAGACAAAGCTGATGTTCAGAAATCACACAAAACTAATGTTAACACTTATGTTCAAAGCTAATATATGCCTCTACTTTCTTAACCAATTAAGAAAACACTTAATTAAGTCTTAACCAAGACTGATAGTGGGACATCACGATTGTCCACTCGCACCCCTCCAAGATAAAATGCATTGCTTTGCTTTGGCAAACCCAATAACAAATGATCGAGGAAGTAGTGAGTACCAACTTTGGTAGGCATATCGTTTAGACTTATTAAGAAATAAACATGTATCATATACATATTAGCATACATCACATATAAGCTAAACTAATCATGCATCACATACAAGCTAAACTAACATGCATCACATACATATTAAACTAACGTGTCATGGTTATGGCCCTTATTCTACAATCTTCTCAAGCCAATGAAAAGATTGATTGGACAACCTAGGGATAGCATCTTCTCCTAAGTGCTTCCTTTTGGTTGTCTTGTGTGTTGACTTCCTCCTTGTAACCTCATCTTCCAATGGACCCTCCATCCTTGTTTTGTACATTACAAAAGGAGAAATACTCGAGTTACATTCGAGTCTAAAACTAATTTTACAACAAGAATATTAGGAGAAAGGCATGACACGCAGGCCGTATTAAGAATTACAACACACAATCACAAACTTTTGGGACTAGGCCATAACCATGCACCATGTCATTTTAACTTTTAAAAGACATTGGATATTTTATTATGTTTGAAAATTTGCTAATGCAATTATCAACTCATAATAAAATTTATCCTACTTCTATATCACATATAAAATAGAAAACCTATTTTTATACGATCTTTTAAGTGGCTCGATACCACTTTGTAGGGAAATCTCGTATGCCAAATGGCATATCTTACGGAAAATAGGATCCCTTCCAAGTGATCCATGCGAAAGCAAACTCGTATAAAATAAATTTCTCTAAACCAAACCTATCTTATAGGAGAGGATTACCTTTGTTGCGTGCCCTTGTTAATCCCGCTTTTCCTTTCGGTTTGTTGGATCTTTAGCACGTTCAAGTGTCCGTGCCTCTATACGTATCCACACGAGCACGCTCTTGTCTCACAAAAGGAAAACTAGAAGAGCTCTCCTTTACTTCTTGCTAGAGAAGTCCCTAAAGGAGAGGAAGAGAGGGAAAAGGAGAAAGGAAGAAGAAGACTCCTCTTCTTGCTAGCCTACACTCACAAACCCACACAACCAGCTTCCACCAAGCTCTCTCACAACCAACAACACAACCAAAGCTTCCACCAACAACAAAGCCAATCCTTCTCTTTGGCCGGCCACTTAGGGTGTCTTTTATAGGGTTGGAAAAACCCTTTCACCTCCACACATTCAATGCAATCCATTGCATTGAGACATATCCTTGTTTGGCCGGCCACTTAAGGAGACAAAAACCAATTTGTCTTCTTCCACCTCATCTAGCTTAGGTGGATGCTTAGGTGGATGCTTAGGTGGCATGCTTATGTGGCATTCTTATGTGGCTTTCATGCATGTTGAATTAATCTTATTAATTAAATTAAGCTTATGTTATCATATTGAATTAATCTTATTAAATCAATAAGGTAACATATTGAATTAATCTCATTAAATCAATTAGCTAAAATTCTCATTAAGCTTAAAGTCCAAAAACCATTTTGTACTTAAGCTTATTCCCATATTATTCTAGTCAAACTAGAATACTTTAATTCCTCTAATTATCATGCTCTTTGTGTGTGACCCTATAGGCTCTCATAACGTTGGCAGTGGATCTAAACTCTTTTAGATACACAAGCAATGAGCGGCATCTAGCAATACATCATTGCTACCCAAGTTACGAGATAAGTCAAGATCCGACTAACCTTTCCGTGACTACTATAATATATGACCGTGTCCTTCTATCCTTGATATCATATTGATCAATGAGGCATAGACCGTGTCATCCTCGATCAATCTATGTGTTTCTTGATCCGAGTAAACTAACTCAAACAAATGAGCTCAATATCTCATATTGACTCATTCGAGCATGGCCATGCGTTTTAGTAGTTCTACTCAATCAAGGGGCCCACCGATATCACTCCCGTCATATGGAAGGGATAGATCCCATCTACATCACTCACATCCCTCCGCATAATTTGTTACATACCCAGTAATCGCTTTTATGGTCCACCCTGTTACGGGTGACGTTTGACGATACCAAAGTACATAACTCCTTATGTAGGGAACCATAGTGACTTCAGGTCTAAGGACTATTCATACCAATAGTCACATGAGAAAGTTTATGACACTCATATAATGATCCATGAAACTTTCTCATGGCGGGTCAGTTCAGTATATATTCTCCAATATATACCCATGTGTCAACTTGATATCATATATCCATGACTTGTGAGATCAAGTCATCAATTGACCTACATGCTAGTCTTTATGTATTAATATTGCCCTTGCATATTAATACTCGACTAGGAACATTTAGGAAAGTGTTCTCTACAGTCTCTCATAATCAATTCTGCCAATTGATATGCTGTAGATAAGAACCTACTTTTCTAGGGCATTATTATATTTAAATTAGCTGGCACAAGCAAGATGTAAATATAACAACCAATCCTTTGCCTTTATAGAATATGATACAAAATGTTCCCTATTCAACCATCACATGATTGGTTCTAGGGCTTTAACTAACACATTGTTGAACTTTGCCTTAATTTTGTTTGGTTTAATGTTCCTATTGGCTTAGGGACTCTCCAAGGACATTGTTGGTGCAATGGTCAAGGGGGAGCAAGCCTCTAGGGGGAGGTATCCATCATGGGAAGATGGATGTGTATTTCCTCATGGGAGAAAAATTGGGTTGCCTCTCTTTAAGTGATATGGGATCACTAGAAAGATTGTAGGCATGTGTTCCTCCAAGGGAGAGATTGTAAGATCTCATTGGGATATGAGACATTCATACCCTTGGGAGTACCTTTTTGATGTAATGTCAAAAAGGGGGAGAAGTTACCAAGTTACCAATTAGGTTTGGAATTCTCATTTGGGATATGAGAATTGCTAATATGGGAGAATTGGTAAACTTGAGATGGTAGTTTTGTCAATCATCAAAAAGGGGGAGATTGTTGGTGCAATCAGCCCAGGTTAACTCGAGTTTGACTCGAGCAGTACCTTGATAGTATTTTGATGATGGACAAAACTCATGACATGGGATTGTCATGGGAAAGTCCAACATGGGGTTGGCATGGAAAATCCAAGCATGGAGCTTGGTGTGGAAGTCCAAGGGGGAAGCCTTGGCATGGGAAAGTCCAAAGCATTACGAAGCCGTGCGCTTGGTGCTTGGCATGGGAAAGTCCAAAGCATTGCGAAGCTGTGCGCTTGGTGCTTGGTGAGAAATGCATTGCGAAGTCGTGCGCTTGGTGCATTTGGGAAGTCTTGAGGACTTGGTAAGTTCACTAGGCTCGGGGTCCTTGAGTCGGTGAAGGATGGCATTGCGAAGCCGTGCGCTTGGTGCATCCGAGGGACCGCTGGACGGGGAGCGAATGGAGTGAGCCCAAAGCGAAGCATACTTCTAGGGTATGAGATGCGAAGGATGGCGTTGCGAAGCCGTGCGCTTGGCGCATCCGAGGGACGTAGGCCGAGGGAAGAGAGCTTCGGTGGGGAACTCTATGAGGGATAAGGTGGACTTGGCCAAGTGGCCAAGACTGAGTGTCGGAGGCTCAAACTTGATGTTTGAGGGTTTACCCGACGGTCGGATGCTCAAACAACATGGTATTTGAGGTTTTTCCCGACGTCAGTCGACTGGCATAGGTGCCGGTTCGACTGGTCCAAGTCGACTAGGGTTCGACTGGTGTAAGGCTAGGGTTTTGTGCTTGGCGATCGCTATGGCCATGGGCAATGACTATCGACTAATAGCCGAATGGCCGAGGGATGACAGTCGACTGATGGGAGTGTCACAAGCACAGAACACTCCGTAGCCCACTGGGCAGTCGACTACTAGGTCACCAGTCGACTGATGGGCATCATCAGTCGACTGGTAGGTGATCCGTTGGAACTTGTCTGACGTGGATCTGACCGTTGTGAGACAACGGCTACAAGGGTAGTTGACTGGGGCCTTTTGACAGTTGACTGCTAGGCGCTAAAACAGCTCGATGCAGGTTATAAAAGGAGCTCGAGATGGAGGTTTTTGCAATGGTTTTTGTGGAGCTATTGGAGGGGAATTGCTGCTGCATTCCAGTCCTTCAAGAGCCAATCAAAGCAAGCAACAAGCAAAGCGATCAAAGCAATCGGTGAAGGTTTTCTTGTGTATTGTATTTGTGTATTTGCTTGTATTTCTATATTACATTGTAATTGCTTGTGAGAGGTTTCTCCACCTCTGACGTGTTGTCGAGAAGGAGTGTTATAGTTAGTGTCGTGCGCATAACTAGAGCTCGGTGAGCTCGCCCGTGGAGTAGGAACCATTCGGTTCCGAACCACGTATATCTTGTGTTGTGTGATTGTGTATTGTTGTTAGTTTCATTATTATTGTTATTCTGCTGTGTATATTAACGACAATTGTAGACAAGCACACGTGAACGAATGAATTATGACATCCAACGAACGAGGGCTATTCACCCCCCTCTAGCCGACCGTACCGATCCCCTACATGAATCTCTATTCATTATTTTAAATTGACTCAATGAATCAAATCTAAATTAGACTCATTCAACACTTGAATCAAATTGAGTCTAACTCAATTAGTCTAATTTGGATTACCCTTAATCCAATTTGGTTCATCCCATGAACCTAAACCTCTTGGTTCAACATATGAATCTAATCTCAATCTAGTTGCCCTTTATGTGTGACCCTATAGGTTCTTGTAACATTGGCAATGCTCATAAACCGATTTAGGAACATAAGCAATGAGCGGTATCTAACAACACATCATTGCTACCCAAGTTACAAGAATGTTGAGATCCAACATCACCTTTGTGACTACTAATTGTGACTCTCACAATATGTGACAATGTCCCTCTATCCTTGACATCTAGATTGACCAATTGAGGCATAGACCGTGTCATTCTCAGTACAATCTATATCTTGAACTCCAAGTAGACTCACTCTAATCAAATGAGCTCAATATCTCATATTAACTCATTTGGGCAAAGCCATGCACTTCGTGGTCTCACTCTATCAAGAATAACGATGTCACTCCCGTCATATAGGAGGGATAGATCTCATCTACATCACTCACATCCCTCCACATAATTTGTTACATACCCAGTAATCGCCTTTATAGTCCACCCATTTACGATTGACGTTTGACGAAGCCAAAGTATGCAACTCCTTATGTAGGGAACCATGGTGACTTCAGGTCCAAGGACTAATCGTCATACTAATAGTCACATGAGAATGTATATGACACTCATATAAGGATCCATGATACTTTCTCATGGCGGGTCATTTAGTATACATTCTCCAATGCATACCTATGTGTCAACTTGATATCTCATATCCATGACTTGTTAGATTAAGTCATCGAGTTGACCTACATGCTAGTCTCTTCGCATTTACAGTGTCCCTGAATGTTAATACTTGACTAGGAATGATTAAGAGTAATGTTCTTTATATCATCGCATTATCGATTCAACCAATCGATTGATATATATAAGAACCTTCTACTCAAGGACGTTATTATACTTAGTTATTTAGCACCAATACAAGTAAGTATAATAACTATGCCTTTATAAATAGGAATATGATACAACAAGCCCATACAACAATCATCACATGATTGGCTCTAGGGCTTTCACTAACAGATTTTGCCCAACCCTCCTTTTAATTGTGTTCATTGGATCTAGGTTTCATGAGGGTTTTAATAGCCTACAATAGGGACCATGAGGAGGATTTGGATCTTGGCCACCCAATGGATCTAGCCCACATAAAATCTGATTCATTAATGATTATCCATTCCATTAGAGGATTATCATTGATCTACCTCACTAACCACCATAAATAAATATGGGCTCCATATATTAATTGTGCAAATGTCTTCCCGTTTTTAAGATATCGAATGTCTGTCAATTAATTAATTTACTAACAATTAATTAATCAACATCATTAATTAATCAACATCTCACTCCATGAGTAGTACCACTCACCTTCATCATCATTCCGGACCAAGTCCACCTGCAGGGTTTATATGATGATCCTTATGAGCTCCTCATGGAGACATCATCATCCTAATACATAGGACACAGTTTCCTCCTATAATCAGTGGCACACCATGTAAATAATATCATTTCTCAACTTACCGAGCCTATCGATTTAATCTATAAATCTCGCCCATTGGTAAATCAAAGAAATAAATACTAAGTACATGTGCCCGTTATTATATTGGGATTAAGAGTATGTACACCATAATATCCAAGGTCTGATTCAATTATGTAGTCGGCAATAAATTGAATCACCTCTTAGTCGGTCCTGCTCAATACACACAAAGTGTACTAGTGTAATTCTATGGTCAAGATAAACCAATACCAAATTACACTACAACCATACCAATGGTTTGTCCAAAACCATCTCGGTTGTAAGCCTCTACTTATACTCTACAAGGAACTGATAACATGATCTTCCGTGTGACACCACACATCATGTTATCTACAATGTAATGTATCAGACAATATGCATAACCATAAATATGTAAACAATGATCATGTGATTCTTATTTCAAAAATAAAGATGTTTATACAAAAGATAGACTTTTTAGTATACATCCCAATAATCTCCTACTTATACTAAAAGACTATGTTGTCCTTATACTGTCATACATCTGATTCCCATTCCCTCCACATGCCTATCATAAGCTCTCGCTAGAAGGGCCTTAGTGAAAGGATCTACCAAGTTATCCACTGATGCAATCTTGGCTACAACAACTTCTCCTCGCTTTACGATCTCTCGTATCAGGTGGTACTTGTGCTCTATGTGTTTACTTGCCTTATGGGCTCGTGGTTCCTTCGAGTTTGCAACTGCACCACTATTATCACAATAAATTGTGATAGTTCTGGGCAAACCAGGATTCACATCCAAGTTCATCAAGAAGTTCCTGAGCCATACAACTTCTTTGGTTACCTCAGAGACTACCACATACTCATCTTCCATGGTGGAGTCTGCCACGCATTTCTGCTTGACACTACTCCATACAATGCCTCCACCTCTCAAAGTAAACACAAAACCCGAGGTAGCCTTGCTGTTATCCCTATCTGATTGGAAGTCGAAATCTGTGTAACCCATAGGGAGTAATTGATCAGCCTAGTATACCAGCATATAATCCCTAGTCCTTATCAGGTACTTCAATATATGCTTTACCACAGTCCAATGTCCCTGTCCTAGATTACTCTAATATCTGCTAACCATGCCCATGACAAAGCAGATATTCAACCTCGTACATAACATAGCATACATGAGGCATTCTACCGCCGAAGCATAAGGAATCGCCTTCATCTCCTCTATCTCTTTTGATGTTCTAGGACACATCAATTTAGATAAAGGTATTCCATGCCTAAAAGGTAGAAAACCTTTCTTGGAGTTTTGCATGCTAAAACGAGCCAAAATAGTGTATATGTATGAAGCTTGAGATAAGCACAACATCCTTTTCCTGCGATCCCTTATAACCTTGATCCCTAGGATGTGTTCCACTTCTCCCAAGTCCTTCATATCAAAAAGTTTGGACAATCATACCCTTACATCTGATAACACTTTGACATTGTTGCCAACTAACAAAATGTCATCTATGTATAGTACAAGAAATACCACTACGTTTCTATCACATCTCTTGTATACACAAGACTCATCTTAACTTTGAATAAATCCATAAGACTGAATTACCTCATCAAAGCGGATGTTCCAAGATCTCAAAGCTTGCTTCAATACATAAATGGATCGATTAAGCTTGCACATAAGATGCTCTTTGACCTTTGCAATGAATCCCTCTGGTTGCTCCATATAGATGTTTTCCTCAAGACTTCTATTAAGGAAAGTTGTCTTGACATCCATTTGCCACACCTTATAATCCATATGAGCAGCAATACATAAGAGAATCTGGATAGACTTAAGCATGGCTATTGGTGAAAAGGTCTCCTCATAATCGATACCCTCTTTCTGAGTATACCCTTTCGCAACAAGCCTTGCTTTAAAGATCTCAACCTTTCAGCCTATTCCTCTCTTTCTTTTGTAGATCCACTTACATCCAATGGTTTTTACACTATTGGGTGGTTCTACTAGCTCCCAAACCTGATTTGAATCCATAAATTCTATCTCAGAATTCATCGCACTTTGCCAAGATACCGTATCTTTATCTTGGATTGCCTCGTCATATGTCCAGGGATTAGGTTCATGTTCGCCAAGGACCAAATCAGAAGATTCTCCCAAGAACATAAATCTATCAGGTTGTCTAACAACCCTCCCACTACGACGAGGTATCACCTATGTATCCTCTGTGACACGCGGTGCAGTAACTTGTGGTATATCCTCTTGTACTGGTGGTACTGAAGTAGTGACTTCCCCTCTCAATTCCTCCAGAACAATCTTACTCATGGGCTTGTGGTTCATCACATAGTCTTCCTCTAAAAATCTGGCGTTCGTGCTAACGATCACCCTCTGATCTCTAGGACTATAGAACAAACCACCTTTCGTTCCTCTAGGATAGCCTACAAACATGCACACTTCTGTACGAGGTTCCAACTTACCAGCATCTGCCTTCACCATATGTGTTGGACTCCCCCAAATCCGAATATGTCTTAGACTAGGCTTTCGCCCAGTCCATAATTCTGTGGGAGTAGAAGGCACTGATTTAGATGGTACCAAATTCAGAATATACACTGCCGTATCCAGAGCATACCTCCAGAACAAATCTGGTAACTCAGAATAACTCATCATCGATCTAACCATCTTCATAAGAGTCCTATTCCTTCACTCCACTACACCATTCTGCTAGGGTGTGTCAGGTGCAGACAATTGGGATTGAATCTCATCCTTTGATAAGTAATTCCTAAACTATCCCTAGAGGTACTCACTGATGTGAGCAAAACATATAGAGTTTTAGGAGTAGTTTTCGCTCACATCTTGTTACATTTTGTGTTAGTTTCATGCATATGTTACTATATTCTTGCACGTATTGCCTATTTTATAGTTCGGAGGTCTGCTCATTGTACTTTTGTGTGCAGGTTAGCTTTTCTGGTGAAAAAGATGCATTTTCAGAGCAAAAGAAGGACTTTCACAGCTAGACGCAGAGTGGGACACGACCAGGGCATGTGGGTTCACATGGTCGTGTCCAATGGGCGAAGAACAGCACCCCAGGGCCGCACATGGCCAGGCCGTGTGGAAACACACGACCGTGTGGTAGCCCAACAGATTTGCATGACTAGATCTTTTTCCAGATTTTGCAGCGGTTTGAGACAATGTTTATATAAGGATGGCTCCACCCAAACACTAGGGGAAGAGGCACGATGGCTAGGATGACATGACGAAGCCCTAAAAAGCTTCGATAACTCACAGCGGGGAGGAGGAATGCCGCTGGAGGTCCACAACTTGCAATACAATGCCGGAGAGAAGATTACGAAGCATCGTATATCTCTATTTCTACGCTTTATTTTTATTGTATTCAAACTAAAACACGTTTTGTGATTCTTCCTTCGTATTCGAATCCTAGTCCCTATGGGATCGATAAATCTTTATTACTTGACGACATCCGTGCACTTGCGGGCATTGAGCACGAGCGTGCTCTTTGAGTCCTCGACAGTATCCGTCGTGAGATTCGAGGTCGCGTCCGTGCGCATTAAGTTTTTTGCGCCGTTGTCGGGGACTATCGTTTCGATATCAAATCGAATGGTGGTAAATTGGATCAGACTTAGGATTAGATTATTTACTTACCTTATTTTCTTATAGTTTATCTTATTTGCTTTAGTTTTATTTTCCATATTTATTTTTTATTTTCAGTAGTAGTTTTTTTTATTTACTTATTGCATCTTAGATTTTTATTTGCTAGACTTATTTATTTTATGCTTTTAGCATTAGGTTAGCACTCTTAAATTTCTAGTTTGGTTTATCGTATGCTTAGATGATTAGGGTTGGAAGGTCTAATTCCGATCGACTTAGAGATTGAGCAAACATTTCACCGTTGGAGAGCAGTACAGAGAAAGATGGAAGATCAAGCTGCATCCGAGGTGAACATAGGAAGCTGACCTCTACGAGACTACGCAGCTCCTAGCGCTAGACGTTTCAGGACAAGCATAGCTGGACCATTTATTTTGGCAAATAACTTTGAGCTGAAGCCGACACTTATACATATGGTCCAACAGAGCCAATTCGGGGGAGCTACGACTGAAGACCCGAGCCGGCATCTTGAGGCTTTTCTCGAAATATGCTCAACTATGAAACTGAACGGAGTGCCTTCTGATGAAATCCGCCTGAGCCTGTTCCCATTTTTACTGTGGGATAAGGCTAAGGCTTGGCTTCACTCTCTACCCTCTAGCAGCATCACCACATGGGAGAAGTGTGAGCAGTAGTTTCTGAATAAATACTTCCCACCAAGTAAGACTTCTCACATGCACACCTTATCACGAGCTTTTTCCAGAAGGAGGGGGAGTCCTTGTTCAAAGCATGGGATAGCTACAAGGGGCTACTTTATCAATGCCCCCACTACGGACTGGATAGGTGGCTGGTAATCCACATTTTCTATAATGGGATCGCTTACGCCACAAAGATGTCCCTAGATTCTGCCGCAGGAGGAGCTCTAATGAACAAGACCATAGAGGAGGCAGAGGAGCTTATCGTAGAGGTGGCACATAACCACCATCAATGGGCTTCCGAACATGGTTAACCCATGCCCGCAGCAGGACGATACACTATAAACTCTATGGACCACCTTTCGGCAAGGATGGACGCACTCAGCTGATGGTTTGAATCTTTGAATCATTCATTTGCATGCGCGGCCATTGATTTTGGAGAAGGAGCGGCAGCGTATCGTGAGGACAACTATGGAGGGCAAGGGACCTCAGATGAGCAGATTGAGCACTGTGACGCGATTGGGGACTATGATCAAAGGCCCCACAACCCATACTCTAATACCTACAATCCCGGATGGAGGAGTCATCTGAATTTCTCCTACAAAAATAACTCAGGAAACCACCAACCATCTGGAGGGTATGGGCAGCAGTAGGGCAATGGGCAGCGACCATAGAAGTCCATACTGGAACAGATGATGGAGGACTTCATCGCTACTCAAATTAAGGCCAATGAAAAATTTCGTCGCTAACATCAGAAGTCTGAAGAAGCACTGAGAGACTTGAAGGCCACTGTTGATGGCCTTGCGAGTCATACCCGGATGTTGGAAACACAAGTGGCCCAAATAGCCCAATCCGTGTCACAACCTATGAAGAACTCTCCGGTGAGCCAAGGAAAAGAGGAAGGTGTGGGGCAGAGTAGCCAATTCGCCAAGGGGTGTGCAGCCATGATTACCACCCTACCTGACCAAGCTGAGTTTGAAGAGAAGATTCCAGTACAGCTTGAAGACCCTGGTGAATTTGTTTTCCCCTTCTCGATTTATAGGGAGAGCTTCGACGAAGCACTATATGACTTGGGGTAATCAGTCAGTGTGATGCCCTATGCATATTTTCTAAAAATGGGGCTGAGCGGGCTCCAACCAGCGAATCTTGGTATTCGTATGAGAGATGATTCAGTAAAGGAGCCCGTTGGCCTACTACCACACGTTCCTATGATGATTGAGGATTTCGTGATACCCACGGACTTCATCATACTGGACACAGGACCAAATCCCTAGAATCCCATCATTCTAGGAAGGCCTTTTCTAGCAACCGCAGGGGCGTGCATAGATGAGAAGGAACATCAGATCTCCCTGGTGGTAGACGGGGAGATCATCCTTTTCAACCTTTCAGAGCACAGAGCTCCCTACTTTGATGGCTTCACGATTAGCAGAATGAAGCAAGAACTCCAGATCAAGATCTCGAGATGGATGAATGGAGGTTCACTGAACCACCAGAGCAGAGTTGATAGAAGAGTGCGGTCGAGCTAAATGACCTTAAACAAAGCGCTTCTTGGGAGGCAACCCAAGTTTAGTTTTAGATTTTTCTTTTTCATTGCATTGCATACGTTTGTTGAATTTTAGTTTTGATTTCCATCACAATTAGAGTTAGGAAAAGAAAAGAACTTTGCTAGGAAAAAATGAGACCCATATTAGCCTACACGACGAAGTATATGAGAAAATTTGGGCCATGGTGCATGAATGGGTGAAAAATGGGGACACACAGCCTGGCCGTGTGTTTTCCCATGGGCGTGGTGCCCGATTGACCAGAGGCGCACACGGCCTGGTCGTGTGTTTTCACACGATCGTGGCGCACGAGGCCATGACCCTTCTAGGGCCAAAGCGTCCCACCTCCAAAACCTCGTCTTTCGATACCTTCACCGTGTCATGGCCAGTACTATATTTGGTTGTGGGGAGAGTGACAGTGTAGTTAGAGCTAGCGAGCTGCTTTGCATATGGAATATGCTATAAGAAAGGAGTAGCATCGATGTAGGGTCCCACTTCATCAGACACTTAGTGAAGATGGGCAAAGCAGCACGTGGAGAGATCAATGTGGGAGGCCTACTTACCCACATTTGTTATAGGATGGGGTACGATTACACAACATTGGAGAGTATAGAGAGGAGCCCTAGGATCGACCTAGGAGTTTGCATGACCATGAAGATGATTGTAAGAGAAGGAGACTCCTTATGCTATGTAAGGAAAAATCTTACGACCCTTAGGT
The DNA here is from genome assembly GCA_025175895.1 of Wurfbainia villosa. Lineage (NCBI taxonomy): Eukaryota > Viridiplantae > Streptophyta > Magnoliopsida > Zingiberales > Zingiberaceae > Wurfbainia > Wurfbainia villosa. The sequence continues at coordinate 117,776,416 of CM045989.1, read as the reverse complement.
TCCCTGACCCGGATCGTACCACCATCGCTATATGCGCCAACTAGCGCTTAGACCTGATAGTGGAGTCCCCTCCACATGAGGGACCATCCATATCAGCACCCATCTCTCCACCATTATATCACTCTCCCTCCAGTCCACACATGCATAGGAGCCCACCTAGTCCATGCCAACATGACCCTACACTTGCACCACCACCTTTTTCTACTTTTGAGCAGGATGTAGGTACGTCGGCCTATGATTTCTCTTAGTTTCGACCGCGCCTCAATGACATTTACATTGAGCAGAAGACGTAGAGGTAGCAATGGGAGGAGTAGAGCGCCTACCAGCAGGTGGAGTTCCAGGGATTCCGGGAGCATTTCCAGTGGACTAAGGAGTTTTATGATGAGGCCCGCATATACTTTCAGGAGTAGGTTGCTCGTCGCCATGATAAGGCCGCCTACCGTAGGGAGATGCGACAACATATGCACACCCATTAGGCACAGTGGGCTAGGGAGTAGGAGCACCGAGTAGCCGCTGCATCCACCAGTTCCCAGATCGACCACATGTATATGTGGCATCAGTGGCTCAACAGTAGGTTCTCCCAGGATCCAGAGATGCCGTGGCTCCCAGACTTTCCACCTCGTCCACCCTATTAGAGGTATGTTTTCATTTATGTCTGGGGCACCCCAAGATTTATTTTATTTTGTTTCCTAGCAGTAGTTTCTTTTCTTGTATTTTCATTCATTGTTCATGCATGCATGAGTTGTTGAGTTTCTTTCAGTACTTAATTTTTGGTGTCTGTAAAGCTACCTCAGTGGTATTTTTGAAAGTTGCTTGCATGAGTTGTTTCCATAGGTAGCTTAACTCCATTTATCTTGTGGTATTTTATTCTATTCGCTCTATTGAATGTTCTAGACTTACACTGGTTAGCTTTGTTTTTGCACTTACACATGTTGAACAGTCTGAAAGGGAGAATCTAGTACATACCTAGTTATGATTCACTTCAGTAGTCTAGTACTTTGGAATCCATAAGTGACTCTAGGTTTAGCATTTTAGTTACTGGAGATGCTCGGATTGTGTAAGTCAATTCGGAAAAATAAAAATCCCTGTGAGCTGAAAAAAAGAAGGAAAAAAAAGAGAGAAAAAGAAAAAAAAGAGAGATTATGAGGGACAAACAAAATAGTTATCGTGGGTGGAAATGGTCAGGTGCCCCTTTGTGACCGAGTTAGGTTACTGGGGAAACACCTCTCAATTTCTCTCAATACCGAGCACTCCTTTGAGACTTTATTCTAGATTTAGGGAACGACCCTCGCTTTGGGCAGGTAAGTTCCTAAGAGCCGGAAACCTTAGGAAAACTATGGGGTGACGACTTAAGTCACCATGGATGAGGAATCCCCTAAGAAAGGTTGGCCTAGCACGAGCAAGAGGAGCTAACTTAGTGAATTTTTTAAAACATATCTGTTTTGCTTTGATTGCAAATACCACATGATAAATTTAGTTAGCATGCTAATTATGGAACAATATCTTTTTAAAATTTTATGGCACTGTGGTTTGCTTGAGGACAAGCAAAGATTTATGTCTGGGGGAAGTGATGTGAGAAAAACATATGGGGTTTTAGGAGTAGTTTTCGCTTACATCTTGTTACATTTTGTGTTAGTTTCATGCATATGTTACTATATTCTTGCAAGCATTGCCTATTTTCTAGTTCGGAGGTCTGCTCATTGTACTTTTGTGTGCAGGTTAGCTTTTCTGGTGCAAAAGATGCATTTTAAGAGAAAAAGGACTTTCACAGCTAGACGTAGAGTGGGACACAACCAGGGCATGTGGATTCACACGACCGTGTCCAATGTGCGAAGAACAGCACCACAGGGCCGCACATGGCCTGGCCGTGTGGAAACACACGACCGTGTGGTGGCCCGTCGGATTTTCGTGACTAGAGCTTTTTCCAGATTTTGCAGCGGTCCGAGGCAATATCTATATAAGGATGGCTCAGCCCAAACCCTAGGGGGAGAGGCACGATGGCTAGGATGACACGCTGAATCCCTAAAAGGCTTCGATAACTCACAGCGGGGAGGAGGAATGCCGCCGGAGGTCCACAACTTTCAATATAACGCCGGAGAGAAGATCATGAAGCATCGTATATCTCTATTTCTGCGCTTTATTTTTATTGTATTCAAACTTAAACATGTTTTCTGATTCTTCCTTCGTATTTATGGAGTAGTACTTTCGATTCTAGGATTAGGGAGTAGCTTGTGTACATAAACAATGTTGGTTCATACTAAATTCTGGCCATAAGTTTGATTTGACAATTGGTAGTTGCTCTCTATTATATCTACGTGTGTTTGGCTTTCTTTACGCTGTGCTTAGGCGATACGAGGTGGTGACAACCCTCGTAATCTAAATTTAGGAGGTTTGATCCAAGGAACCTAGGGGTAAACCTGACCTCCCGTAACCACGGGGAGAAGGGAACGGTGGAATCGGAAATGGTCCATCGCAAGGATTGATTTGGCATCCTCGTACCCTCTATTCCATCGTTTTGGGCGGAGATAGCTCCCGGTGAATGTTGCGGCTCTGCGGGAGAGTGTATGATGTCCCTTCCCTAATACCGTAGGTAGACGTTTAGACGACGCCAATTGACATCATTGTTCTATAGTACACAAGCAAAACCGAAGTCCTAGAATCACCTTTTAAGACCTCGACACACTCTTTTCCTCCTCTGTGTGACACCGTATAGAGTAGGGTCCACCGATAGTCCTCACCAACCGACTCTCTCAGAGATTACGTCCGAACAATCGCAACCACTTAGTGCATTGTTATTCGAATCCTAGTCCCTGTGGGATCAATAAATCTTTATTACTTGACGACATCCATGCACTTACGGGCATTTAGCGCGAGCGTGTGCTTTGAGTCCTCGACGTTATCCGTCGCGAGATTCAAGGTCGTGTCCGTGCGCATTAAGTTTTTGGCGCCGTTGCTGGGGACTGTCGATTCGATATCAAAACGAACGGTGGTAAATTGGATCAGACTTAGGATTAGATTATTTACTTACCTTATTTTCTGATAGTTTATCTTATTTGCTTTAGTTCCATTTTCCATATTTAGTTTATATTTTCAGCAGTAGTTTTTTTTATTTACTTATTGGATCTTAGATTTTTATTTGCTAGACTTATTTATTTTTTGCTTTTAGCATTAGGTTAGCACACTTAACTTTCTGGTTTGGTTCGTCGTATGCTTAGACGATTAGGGTCGGAAGGTCTAATTCTGATCGACTTAGAGATTGAGCGAACCTTTCACCGTCGAAGAGCAGTACAGCGAAAGATGGAAGATTAAGCTGCATCCTAGGTGAACATAGGAAGTTGACCTCTGCGGGACTATGCAGCTCCTAGCGCTAGAGGATTCAGGCCGAGCATAGATGGACCATCTATTTCGGCAAGTAACTTTGAGCTGAAGCCGACACTTATATATATGGTCCAGCAGAGCCAATTCGGGGGAGCTACGACTGAATACCCGAACCGACATCTTGAGGCTTTTCTCGAAATCTGCTCAACTATGAAACTGAACGGAGTCCCATCTGATGTGATCCGCCTGAGCCTTTTCCCATTTTTACTGTGGGATAAGGCTAAGGCTTGGCTTCACTCTCTACCCTCTGGCAACATCACCACATGGGAGCAGTGTGAGCAGCAGTTTCTGAATAAATACTTCCCACCATGTAAGATGCTCACATGTGCACCTTATCACAAGCTTTCGCCAGAAGGAGGGGGAGTCCTTGTTCGAAGCATGGGATCGCTACAAGGGGATACTTTATCAATTCCCCCACCATGGACTGGAGAGGTGGCTGGTGATCCACATTTTCTATAATGGGATCGCTTACACCACAAAGATGTCCCTAGATTCTGCCGCAAAAGGAGCACTAATGAACAAGACCATAGAGGAGGCAGAGGAGCTTATCGAAGAGGTGGCACAAAACCACCATCAATGGGCTTCTGAACATGGTCAACCCATGCCTACAGCAGAACGATACACTGTCAACTCCATGGACCACCTTTCAGTAAGGATGGACAAACTCAGCAGACGGTTTGAATCTTTGAATCCTTCATCTGCATACGCGGCCATTGATTTTAGAGAAGGAGCGGCAGCGTATCGTGAGGACCACTATGGAGGGCAGGGGACCTCAGACGAGCAGATTGAGCACTGTGACGCTATTGGGGACTATGATCAAAGGCCCCATAACCCATACTCTAATACCTAAAATCTCGAATGGAGGAGTCATCTGAATTTATCCTACAAAAATAACTCGGGAAACCCCCAACCATCCGGAGGGTATGGGCAGCAGTAGGGCAATGGGGAGGGACCACAGAAGTCCATACTGGAACAGATGATGGAGGACTTCATCGCTACCCAAACTAAGGCCTGATGGAATGACACGGAGGCTCATTGGTTCCCATGTTCCCGGATTAAAATTTTCACTAATGAAAACAAATCCGGATGGGATGAGTTTCCTAAGCTCAACCAATTCATCGTCGTGCTAACGACTTGAGCGATCGCTTGAACAAACTAGTTGTTCAAGCAACAAAACTCTTCTAGTCGGTTAGCCGTGGAAGAGACGACGGACGGATCGCCGATTTTTCTGTTTATCTTCGGGGTCCATGATTATACAAATACATATGGATATAGACATGTATAATCAACACATACTAACATATAAATAAGAACATGCAAAGATCAATAATAAAACTTGTAAAAGTTTTATACCTCTCGATCTTCTATCGTATGTCCTAACCTCCTTGTAGACTTCGTGTGGGCAAAGATCCTCCACAAGTTGAAGCTTCCTAGATCTTCTTCAATCGAAAGAAAGAAGAACTCTCCTTCCCTTCTTGCTTGAGCCAACCACAAATCCACAAAGGATTGATGCCGCCGGCCCCAAGAATGGAGAGAACAAGATGTCCAACCAAGGAACCGAACTAGGGAACAATCCCTAGCTACTTTGTGCCGCCGGCCAAGAGGAAAAGAAGAGGAGAAGAGGAAATCGGTTGAGCCCCGACCAAGGTAGAAGGAAGAAGAGGTAGGAGCCGGCCACCCTTTAGGAAGAAGAAGAACACCTCTCCTATAGTTGCCGCCCAGCTTAGCTTCCAAACCCTAGCTGCCCAACCTCCTAACCTTCTAGGGTTTCTTGCCGCCCAACAAAAGATAGGCAAAACCCTAATCCTCCTAGGGTTTCTTGCCACCCAACCTTTTGATTGGCAAACCCTAATCTCCCTCAAAAACCAACCCCATCTTGCCGCCAACCCTAAGCCACCCTTTTATAGATTTAGGGATAAGCCTTGGTTTAATCTCCACCGTTGGTTCTTGGGATTTAATCTCAACCGTCGGATCTAGAGATTTAATCTCAATCGTCGGATCTAGAGATTTAATCTCAACCATCGGATCTAGAGATTTAATCTCAACCATCGGATCTAGAGATTTAATCTCAACCGTCGTTTCTAGAGATTTGTTTTCCATCATTGGATCTAGGCTTCATGAGAATTATATTAGGCTACGATAGGGACCATGAGGAGGAGTTGGATCTTGGCCATCCGATGGATCAGAACCACACAAACTTGATCCATCAATGATGTTCCATTCCACTAAAGGATCATCATTGAATTACCTCACCAACCCCCATAAATTAATATGGGCTCCATATATTATTTGTACATCCGTCTCCCCGTGTTTAAGATATCGAATGTCCGTCAATTGATTGATTTATTGACCATCAATCAATTAACATCTAACTCCTCGAGTAGTACCACTCAACCTTATCATCATGTTGACTAAGTCAACCTACAGGGTTTACATTATGAACCTTATGAGCTCCTCAAGGGGACATCATCAACCTAATATATAGGACACGGTTTCCTCCTATAATTAACGGCACACCATGTAAATAATATCATTTCCCAACTTACCGGGCATATTGATTTAATCCATAGAAATCTCACCCTTTGGTAAATCAAAGAAATAAATACTAAGTACATGTGCCTGTTATTATATCGGGATTAAGAGCATGTACAACATAATATCCGAGGTCCGATTCAATTATGTAGTCAACAATAAATTGAATCACCTCTATGTCGGTCCTGCTCAATACACCTAAGTGTACTAGTATAACTCTATGTTCAAGATAAAACAATACCAAGCTACACTACAACCATGCCAATGGTTTGTCCAAAACCATCTTCGTTGTGAGCCTCTACTTATATTCTACAAGGGACTGATAACATGATCTTCTGTTCCACACCAAGCACCATGTTATCTACAATATAAAATATTAGACAATATGCACACATATAATAAATATAAAGTGCAAAAAATGATCATGTGATTCTTATTTCAAAATAAAAATGTTCATACAAAAAGAGCTAGGCTTTCAGTATACATCCTAATAATCTCCCACTTATACTAAAAAACTATGCTGTCATCACACTGCCATACATCTGATTCCCCTTCCCTCCACATGCCTATCAAAGCTCTCTCTAGAAGGGCCTTAGTGAAAGGGTCTACCAGGTCATCCTCTGATGCAATCTAGGCGACAGCAATTTCTACGTCCTTTACGATTTCTCGTATCAGGTGGTACTTACGCTCTATGCATTTACTTACCTTATGGGCTTGTGGTTCCTTCGAGTTTGCAACTGCACCATTATTATCACAATAAATTGTGATAGTTCTGGGCAAACCAGTAATCACATCCAAGTCCATCAGGAAGTTCCTGAGCCACACAACTTCTTTGGCTGCCTCATAGGCTACCACACACTCAGCTTCCATGGTGGAGTTTGCCAAGCATTTCTGCTGGACACTCCTCCATACAATGGCTCCACCTCCCAAAGTAAACACAAAACCTGTGGTAGACTTAATGTTATCCCTATCAGATTGGAAATCGGAATTCGTGTAACCCAAAGGGAGTAATTGGTCTGCCCGGTAGACTAGCATATAATCCCTAGTCCTTCTCAGGCACTACAATATATGCTTTACCGCAGTCCAATGTCCCTATCCTAGATTACTCTGATATCTGTTGTCCATGCCCATGGCAAAGCAGATATCTTGTCTCGTACAGAGTATCACATACATGAGGCTTCCTACTGCCGAAGCATAAGGAACTGCCTTAATCTCCTCTATCTCCTTTGATGATCTAGGACACATCTCCTTAGATAAAGGAACTCCATGCTTGAAAGGTAGAAAACCCTTCTTGGAGATTTGCATGCTAAAGCAATCCATTATCGTGTCTATGTATGAAGCTTGGGATTAGCACACTAACCTTGATCCCAAGGATGTGTCCCACTTCTCCCAAGTCCTTCATATCAAACTGTTTGGACAACCATACCCTTATGTCTGATAACACTCTGATATTGTTCCCAACTACCAAAATATTATCTACGTATAGTACAAGAAATACCACTACATTTCCATCACATCTCTTGTATACACAAGACTCATCTGGACTTTGAATAAATCCATAAGTCTGGATTTACCTCATCAAAGTGGATGTTCCAAGACCTCGAAGCTTGCTTCAATCCATAAATGGACCGATTAAGCTTACATACAAGACGCTCTTTGCCCTTAGCAATGAATCCCTCTGGTTGCTTCATATAGATGTTTTTCTCAAGACTTCCATTAAGGAAAGTTGTCTTGACATCCTCCTGCCACACCTTATAATCCATATGGGATGCTATGCATAAGAGCTCCCAGACCTGACTTGAATTCATAGATTCAATCTCAGTATTCATTGCACTTTGCCAAGATGTTGTATCTATATCTTGGATTGCCTCGTCGTATGTCTAGGGATCAGGTTCATGTTTGTCAGGGAGCAAATCAGAAGATTCACCTAAGAACAAGAATCTAAGAGGTTGTCTCACAACCCTCCCACTACTACGAGGTATCACCTGTGTATCCTCTGTGACATGCGGTGCAGTGACATGTGGTATATCCTCTTGTACCGGTGGTACTAAAGAAGTGACTTCCCCTTTTAACTCCTCCAGAACAATTTCACTCCTGGGCTTGTGGCTTATCACATAGTCTTCCTCTAGAAATCTGGCGTTCGTGCTAACGATCACCCTCTGATCTCTAGGACTATAAAACAATCCACCTTTCGTTCCTCTAGGATAGCCAACGAACAAGCGCACTTCCGTACGAGGTTCCAACTTACCATCATCAGCTTTTAGCACATGTGCTGGACTCCCCCATATCCGAATATGTCTTAGACTAGGCTTTCGCCCAGTCCACAACTCTGTGGGAGTAAAAGGCACTGATTTAGATGGAACCAAGTTCAGAATGTACACTGTTGTATCTAGAGCATATCCCCTGAACGAATCTGGCAAGTCAGAATAACTCATCATCGATCTAACTATCTCCATAAGAGTCCTATTCCTTCACTCTGCTACATAATTCTACTGGGGTGTGCCTGGTGCAGACAATTGGGATTGAATCCCAGCCTCTGATAAGTAGTTCCTAAACTCTCCCAAGAGGTACTCTCCACCATGATCAGATCATAGTGTCATCCATATCTTGAATAATTGTCTATGAAAGAGACAAAATATTCAAGACCACCTCTTGCCTGGATAGACATAGGACCACACAAATCAGAATGAACTATTTCTAACACATCTTTGGCTCTATACCCCTTAGCCTTGAAAGGCCTCTTGGTCATTTTACCTTCCAAGCAAGATTCGCAGGTTGGGAGATCCTCCACCACTAATGAACCCAAAGGTCCATCAGTTATCAACCTTTGAATTCTACTCAGGTTAATATGACCAAGCCTTATATGCTAAAGATATGTTTGGTTCATCTTCAAAGGTTCTTTTCTCTTATTGGAATTAGAAGATGAGTTATTAACTTCTATATGCATCGTGGGAGCTTTTGGTTACAAATTTCCTTTCAATGTACCTGAACAGATATTCTCCCTATTCCTTTTTATAACAACTCTGTCATTAAAAGAAATAGAATATCCATCCATAATAATTTAGAAATTAAAACTAAATTCTTTCTAAATAAAGGTACATAAAGGGAATTTTCCAGATCCTAAATTTTATTTTTCTCAAGAGATAAATAAAACTTCTCCCACTACAATAGCCGGCACCTTCATGGTATTGCCCAAGTAAATGGTAATCTCCCCTTTAGCTTGTCATCCGATTTCCTGGAACCCCTGCAAAGTATTGCAGACATGATCAGTGGCTCCTGTATATACACTCCAGGTGCCGGTAGATAACACCGCTAATCATGTTTTAACGACTAGTCCAAAGGGTATACCTTTGTTCTGGTTTGGACTGGGACAGTCCTTCTTCCAATGTCCATCCTGCTTGCAAGTGAAGTACTTGCCTTTCGGCTTCTTCACTCCTCCCTGAGATCCTCCCACCATCTTTGCTTCACCTTGTTTCTTCTTCTTCTTGCCTTTCGGCTTAGAAGTAGAAACCTTTTTGAGCAACAATGGCTTGAGGACACTCATCGAAGAGTGCATACTTGTACTCCTTAGCAGATAAGACAATATCTAGATTCTTTTCCAATCAACATTATTTGGGTACAGTAAGTTTATTTCCTTTAGTATCATTATAAGTGGACTGAAAGTCATTTTTGAAAATCCTAAGAATCACAATGATCAAAATATTAGATTTCAAATATTATTGATTCCTCAAAATAATAAAATTCCGAAATCAACCAACACCTCAAAACACCGAGAATATCGCATGCCACGATAGTGTGGATGTATACGAATTCTACATTTGTAAGAGGAGGTTTTACCCATTAATTTTATTATCTTGTCAACCTTACTTTTGACAAATAAAATTAATAGTTGGTTCCTCTTTGGCCCTACAAATAAAAGCAGTGACTCCAATGGGGAGGATACTTTTTATTTGCATCTAAGTGTGCGCCATTACACGATACTAAGGGAATTATCTTGGATTATGTGCCTTACCGATGTGGAAGTACACACGCTCCTAAATAATTTCCTATAACCATTATTTGACCTAGTGATCCGCAAACAAACTCATCCGATGGGGAGGAAGGCACTCAGAGCCGACGTGCAAGTTTGTTGAATCACACGTCAAATTGTAATGGAGGCCGCGAGAATTAATTAAAATATCCCTCTCCCACTTAGTAAATTGAAAATGAGAAATTTTCAAGCACACACAATATGCCTATCACATAGATCATTACTGTAAATTTCAAAAAAAAATTATTGATTCCTCAAACAATAAAATTTCGAAATCAACCAACACCTCAAAACACCGAGAATATCGCATGTCACGATAGTGTGGACGTATACGAATTCTACATTTGTAAGATGAGGTTTAACCCATTAATTTTATTATCTTGTAAACCTTACTTTTTGACAAATAAAATTAAAAGTTGGTTCCTCTTTGGCCCTACAAATAAAAGCAGTGACTCCGATGGGGAGGATACTTTTTATTTGTATCTAAGTGTGCACCATTACACGATACTAAGGGAATTATATCGAATTATGTGCCTTACCGATGTGGAAGTACACACGCTCCTAAATAATTTCCTATAACCATTATTTGACCTAGTGATCCGCAAACAAACCCATCCGATGGGGAGGAAGGCACTCAAAGCCGACGCGCAAGTTTGTTGCATCACATGTCAAATTGTAATGGAGGCTGCGGGAATTAATTAAAATGTCCCTCTCCCACTTAGTAAATTGAAAATGAGGAATTTTCAAGCACACACAACATGCATATAAAACAAATAAGCAATAAATATGGAAAAAATCAGAATTTTTCCAACTATTATGGCATTGTTCTCCAATATGCATCCCATCGTGTCGCCACCTCGTCCGCTCCACCTTTTCCCGTGTGCAAGTCACCAAAGAGATCCGAGCCGATATAAACTATTTTAATTTACATCCATCGATCCTATACTCCACGAAGGAGTGTACAAATTATCTAGATCGAAAGTAAACTAAAATGAGTGGCTAAACAATGCCATATTTAATTACAAAAATTAAATACTAATTTAGCCTCGTCAACCCCAAGGATTCAAATAATATACAATCACACACACATGCAATCACATACACACATATATAGCCATAATAGTTGGATCTTATGCCTGCAACCAAAAAAGTTAGCCTACGCACATCCTACTATTATCCGGCATATACAATATATGATAAGTGCATGAAAGTAACCGAATCCAAAACACACAAAACCGGAAACCGTGGCTATGATACCAATTTGATGGAATGACACGGAGGCTCATTGGCTCCCATATCCCTGGATTAAAATTTTCACTAATGAAAACTAATCCAGATGGGATGAGTTTCCTAAGCTCAACCAATTCGTCGTCGTGCTAACGACTTGGGAGATCGCTTGAACAAACTAGTTGTTCAAGCAACAAAACTCTTCTAGTCGGTTAGCCGCAGAAGAGACGACGGACGGATCGCCGATTTTTGTGTTTATCTTTGGGGTCCATGATTATACAAATACATATGGATATAGACATGTATAATCAACACATACTAACATATAAATAAGAACATGCAAAGATCAATAATAAAACTAGTAAAAGTTTTATACCTCTCAATCTTCTATCGTATGTCCTAACCTCCTTGTAGACTTCGTGTGGGCGAAGATTCTCCACAAGTTGAAGCTTCCTAGATCTTCTTCAATCGAAAGAAAGAAGAACTCTCCATCCCTTCTTGCTTGAGCCAACCACCAATCCACAAAGGATTGATGCCGCCGGCCCCAAGAATGGAGAGAACAAGATGGCCAACCAAGGAACCGAACTAGGGAACAATCCCTAGCTCCTTTGTGCCGCCGGCCTTGAGGAAAAGAAGAGGAGAAGAGGAAATCGGTTGAGCCCCGACAAAGGTAGAAGGAAGAAGAGGTAGGAGCTGGCCACCCTTTAGGAAGAAGAAGAACACCTCTCCTAAAGTTGCCGCCCACCTTAGCTTCCAAACCCTAGCCGCCCAACCTCCTAACCTTCTAGGGATTCTTGTCGCCCAACAAAATATAGGCAAAACCTTAATCCTCCTAGGGTTTCTTGTCGCCCAACCTTTTGATTGGAAAACCCTAATCTCCCTCAAAAACCAACCCCATCTTGCCGCCCACCCTAAGCCACCCTTTTATAGAGTTAGGGATAAGCCTTGGTTTAATCTCCACCGTTGGTTCTAGGGATTTAATCTCAACCGTCGGATCTAGAGATTTAATCTCAACCATCGGATCTAGAGATTTAATCTCAACCATCGGATCTAGAGATTTAATCTCAACCATCGGATCTAGAGATTTAATCTCAACCGTCGGTTCTAGAGATTTGTTTTCCATCATTGGATCTAGGCTTCATGAGAATTATATTAGGCTACGATAGGGACCATGAGGAGGAGTTGGATCTTGGCCACCCGATGGATCGGAACCACACAAACTTGATCCATCAATGATGTTCCATTCCACTAGAGGATCATCATTGAATTACCTCACCAACCCCCATAAATTAATATAGGCTCCATATATTATTTGTACATCCGTCTCCCCGTGTTTAAGATATCGAATGCCCGTCAATTGATTGATTTACTGACCATCAATCAATTAACATCTAACTCCTCGAGTAGTACCACTCAACCTTATCATCATGTTGACTAAGTCAACCTGCAGGGTTTACATTATGAACCTTATGAGCTCCTCAAGGGGACATCATCAACCTAATATATAGGACACGGTTTCCTCCTATAATCAACGGCACACCATGTAAATAATATCATTTTCCAACTTACTAGGCATAATGATTTAATCTATAGAAATCTCACCCTTTGGTAAATCAAAGAAATAAATACTAAGTACATGTGCCTGTTATTATATCGGGATTAAGAGCATGTACAACATAATATCCGAGGTCCGATTCAATTATGTAGTCAACAATAAATTTAATCACCTCTATGTCGGTCCTGCTCAATACACCTAAGTGTACTAGTGTAACTCTATGTTCAAGATAAAACAATACCAAGCTACACTACAACCATGCCAATGGTTTGTCCAAAACCATCTTGGTTGTGAGCCTCTACTTATATTCTACAAGGGACTGATAACATGATCTTCTGTGCCACACCAAGCACCATGTTATCTACAATGTAAAATATTAGACAATATGCAGACATATAATAAATATAAAGTGCAAATAATGATCATGTGATTCTTATTTCAAAATAAAAATGTTTATACAAAAAGAGCTAGGCTTTCAGTATACATCCCAACAAGGCCAATGTGGAATTTCATCGCCAACATCAGAAGTCTGAAGAAGCACTGAGAGACTTGATGGCCACCGTTGATCGCCTTGCGAGTCATACCCGGATGTTGGATACACAAGTGGTCCAAATAGCCCAATCCGTTTCACAACCTGTGAAGAGCTCTCCGGTGAGCCAAGGAAAAGAGGAAGGAGTGGGGTAGAGTAGCAAATTCGCCAAGGGGTGTGCAGCCATGATTACCACCCTACCTGACCAAGCTGAGTTTGAAGAGAAGATTCTAGTACAGCTTGAAGACCCTGGTGAATTTGTTATCCCCTGCTCGATTTATCGGGAGAACTTCGACGAAGCACTATGCGACTTGGGGTAATCAGTCAATGTGATGCCCGATGCATATTTTCTAAAAATGGGGATGAGCGGGCTCCAACCTGTGAATCATGGTATTCGTATGGGAGATGATTCAGTAAAGGATCCCGTTGGCCTGCTACCACACGTTCCTGTGATGATTGAGGATTTCGTGATACCCATGGACTTCATCATACTGGACACATGACTGAATCCCCAGAATCCCATCATTCTGGGAAGGCCTTTTCTAGCAACCGTAGGGGCGTGCATAGATGAGAAGGCACGTCATATCTCCCTGGAGGTAGACGGGGAGATCATCCTTTTCAACCTTTTGGAGCATAGAGCTCCCTACTTCGACGGCTTCACTATTAGCAGAATGAAGCCAGAACCTCCAGATCAAGATATTGAGATGGATGAATGGAGGTTCACTGAACCACCAGAGCCGAGTTGATAAAAGAGTGTGGTCGAGCTAAACGACCTTAAACAAAGCGCTTCTTGGGAGGCAACCCAAGTTTAGTTTTAGATTTTTCTTTTTGATTGCATTTTATATGTTTGTTGAATTTTAGTTTTGATTTCCATCACAATTAGAGTTAGGAATAGAAAAGAACTTTGCTAGGAAAAAAAGAGACCCATATTAGCCTACACGGCGAAGTATATGAAAAAATTTGGGCCATGGTACATGAATGGGCGAAAAATGGGGACACACAGCATGACCATGTGTTTTTCTATGGCCGTGGTGCCCGATTGACCAGAGGCGCACACGACCTGGCGTGTGTTTTCACATGACCGTGGCGCACGAGGTTAAAAGGGGTGATCCGTTGTTTTCACCCCATTTGCGCTGTGTGCTTCAAAAGTTCTTGCCCTAGCCATGTGATTTTGCTTTCCCCTTCCTCTAGAAGCATTTCTAACCTCTAAAAAAGCCAAAAGGAGCAAGGATGAGGAGGACTAAGACCATAACATCTCGATCTGGCGCCTCGGAGCGATGAGTAAGGAGAGCTGACACCTCTAAAGCTCCGGAAGAGGGTAACGCCCTACCCCCTCTACTTTTTCGCAATAATGAACATAGAGATAGGTACAATATGCTCTCTACCCGCAAACTTACTGCTACTAGGTACTTAGATGAGGATTTGCTAGAATCTTTAGGTTTGTTGGGTGACATGCAAACCCTATTTGCAAAAATGGGGTGGGAAGAGATTATGGGAATAAAGCACCTAACCTACCCTAGGATAGTTTTGGAATTTTTGAGTTCTTTAGAGGAAGAAGTTTTAACGGGAAGAGAGAGTGAGTAGGGTAGGATAACTTTTAGGCTTTTTAACATAGAGCATGAATAGACCCTTCACCAATGGAACTCAAGCTTTGGCTTAACAAGTGGGGGAGAGAGAAGAACCCCTATTGGGTTCAACTCTCGAAAATGTTGGACCGAGTTGATGGAGGAGCATGCTTATGACCCTTCTAGGGCCAAAGCGTCGCACCTCCAAAACCCCATCTTTCGATACCTTCACCACGTCATGGCCAGTACTATATTTGGTTGTGGGGAGAGTGACGGTGTAGTTAGAGCTAGCGAGCTTTTTTGCCTAAGGGATATGCTACAAGAAAGGAGTAGCATCGATGTAGGGTCCCACTTCATCAGACACTTAGTGAAGATGGGCAAAGTAGCACGTGGAGAGATCAATGTGGGAGGCCTACTTACCCACATTTGTTATAGGATGGGGTACGAGTACACTGCATTGGAGAGTATAGAGGGGAGCCCTAGGATAGACCTAGAAGTATGCATGACCATGAAGATGATTGTAAGAGAAAAAGACTCCTTATGCTATGTACGGAAAAATCTTACAGCCCTTAGGCTCCCCGACCCAGATCGTACCACCATCGCTATACGTGCCAACTGGCGCTTAGACCTGATAGTGGAGTCCCCTCCACATGAGGGACCATCCATATCAGCACCCATCTCTCCACCTTTATATCACTCTCCCTCCCGTCCACAAATGCATAGGAGCCCACCTAGTCCATGCTGACATGACTCTACACCTGCACCACAACCTTTTTCTACTTTTGAGCAGGATGCAGGTACATCGGCCTATGATTTCTCGGAGTTTCGACCGCACCTCAACGACATTTACACTGAGCAGCAAACGCAGAGGTAGCGATGGGAGGAGCAGAGCGCCTACCAGCAGGCGGAGTTCCAGGGATTCCGAGAGCATTTCCAGCGGACTAAGGAGTTTTACGATGAGGCCCGCATATACTTCCAGGAGAAGGTTGCTCATCGCCAGTATGAGGCCGCCTACCGCAGGGAGATGCGGCAACATATGCACGCCCAGTAGGCATAGTGGGCTAGGGAGGAGGAGCACCGAGCAGCCGCTGCATCCACCAGTTCCCAGATCGACCACATGTATATGTGGCATCAGCGACTCAACAATAGGTTCTCCCAGGATCCAGAGATGCCGAGGCTCCCAGACTTTCCACCTCGTCCACCCTATTAGAGGTATGTTTTCATTTAAGTCTTGGTGGGACCCCATGATTTATTTTATTTTATTTCCTAGCAGTAGTTTCTTTTCTTGTATTTTCATTCATTTGTTCATGCATGCATGAGTTGTTGAGTTTCTTTCCATACTTAATTTTTGGTGTCTGTAAAGCTATCTCAATAGTATTTTTGAAAGTTGCTTGCATGAGTTGTTCCCATAGGTAGCTTAACTCCATTTATCTTGTGGTATTTTATTCTATTTGCTCTATTGAATGTTCTAGACTTACACTGGTTAGCATTGTTTTTGCACTTACACATGTCGAACAGTCTGAAAGGGAGAATCTAGTACATACCTAGTTATGATTCACTTCAGTAGTCTAGTACTTTGGAATCCATAGGTGCCTCTAGGTTTAGCATTTTAGTTACTGGAGATGCTCAGATTGTGTAAGCCCATTCAGAAAAATAAAAATCCCTGTGAACTGAAAAAAAAAAGAAGGAAAAGAAAGAGAGAAAAAGAAAAAAAAAAGAGATTATGAGGGACAAAAAAAATAGTTGTCGTGGGTGGAAATGGCTAGGTGCCCCTTTGAGACCGAGTTAGGTTTGTAGGGGGTTTTTGCCCGATAAGCTCTCATACCAATTTAATAGTTTTATCTTATTGATTCCATGAGGGGAAACTTCGCTTCCCACTTCACCTCGGTAGCTTATCCATGGTGATCCCTTCGATGTCCTCGGATTAAAAAAATTATAATCCTAGACAAAAGGGATTGCCCAAACCACCAAGTCATCATCGTGCTATTCGTTTAGAGAGGTCACTTGAACAAACAAGTTGTTCAAGCGACCAATCTCTATTCTACAAGTAGCCGCGGAATAGACGATGTCCGGATCATCGGTTTTTGTGTTTATTCTCGGGATCCAAGTATTATTTAATCATATACAGATTTATATCATGCTCATAATTGAAAAACAAATACAAACATGTAACATATAAAAATTAGAGAATCGATATACCTCTCGATCTTCTAATCTATGTCCTTCCTCCTTTCGGATGTCGTGAGGGTGACGCTCTACCAAAAGTCGAAGCTCCTAGATCGCAAATCTTCCTTCCTTGCTCTTCAAAAGCAAGAGGAGGAATAGAAACAAAGCTCTTCTCCTTTCTATAGCCAACCAACAAGCAACAAGGAGAATGCTTGCCGCCGGCCAACAAGGAGAAGGAGATAATGGTGGAAACCGGCCAAGACACCAAGGGAAAACCCTATATATTGTTTCCACCACCTAAGGAGAAGGAGAAGGGGTCTTTGGATGTCAGCTAAGGGCTGGGAAAAGGTTGTGGGCGCCGGCCACCAATGGAGAGGAAGAATAAAGCAAACTACTTCCTTATTTGGTGCCACCCAAGCCTCCTAAACCGTAAGCCTCCAAACCCTAATCCTTGCTCTCCTTATGGTCGGCCATGGAAGTGGGGAAGAAGATTAGGATGAGCTCAAGACAAGGTAGAGGGAAGATGGGAAGAACCAGGCAAAACCTTAGGAAGAAGAAGAAACACCTCCTTGAGTTGCCGCCCACCCATAGATCCCAAAACCCTAGCCACCCAAACCTAATCCTAAACCAACTAGGATTCCTAGCCTCCAAAAGAAGCAAACCCTAATCCCCTTAAGCCATCATCCATTTGCCGCCCACTTCATGATCTCTATTTATAGAGTTGGGCTCAAGCCATGATTTAATCTCCTCCATTGGTTCTACGGATTTTATCTCAACCGTCGGATCTAGAGATTTAATCTCAACCGTCGGATCTAGAGATTTAATCTCTACCTTTGGATCTAGAGTTTTGTTTTCATCCATTGGATCTAAGATTCATGAGGTGTTAATAGGCTACATTAGAGACCATGAGGAGGAGTTGGATCTTGGCCACCCATGGATCAAGCCCACATAAAGTCCGATCCACTAATGATGATCCAATCAACTAAAGGATCATCATTGATCTACCTCACCAACCCCCATATGATAATATGGGCTCCATATATTATTTGTACATTTTCTCCCCGTGTTTAAGATCTCGAATGTCCGTCGATTAATTAATTTACTGACCATCAATTAATCAACATCTAACTCCTTGAGTAGCACCACTCAACCTTTTCATCATGCCAGACCAAGTCCACCTGCAGGGTTTAGATGATGAACCTTATGAACTCCTCAAGGGGACATCATCATCCTAATATATAGGACACAGTTTCCTCCTATAATCAATGACACACTATATAAATAATATCATCTCCCAACTTACCGAGCCTATCGATTTAATCTATAAATCTCGTCTATTGGTAAATCAAAGAGATGAGTACTAAGTATATGTGCCCGTTATTATATCGGGATTAAGAGCATGTACTAGATAATATCTGAGGTCCGATTCGATTATGTAGTCAGCAATAAATCGAATCACCTCTAAGTCAGTCCTGCTCAATACACACAAAGTGCACTAGTGTGATTCTATGGTCAAGACAAACCAATACCAAATCACACTACAACCATTCCGATGGTTTGTCCAAAGCCATCTCGGTTGTGAGCCTTTACTTATACTTTTCAAGGAGTCGATAACATGATCTCCCGTGTGACACCACACACCATGTTATCTACAATGTAAAGTATTAGACAATATTGCATAACCATAAAAATATACAATCAATGATCATGTGATTCTTATTTCAAAATAAATATGTTCATACAAAAGATAGACTTTTCAGTATACATCCCTACAATCTCCCACTTATACAAAAAGACTATGCTGTCTTCATACTGCCATACATCTGATTCCCCTTCCCTCCACATGCCTATCAAAGCTCTAGCTAGAAGGGCCTTAGTGAAAGGGTCTACCAAGTCATCCTCTGATGCAATATAGGCGACAACAACTTCTACCTCCTTTACGATTTCTCGTATCAGGTGGTACTTGCACTCTATGTGTTTACTAGCCTTATGGGCTCGTGGTTCCTTCGAGTTTGCAACTGCACCACTATTATCACAATAAATTGTGATAGTTCTAGGCAAACCAGGAATGACATCCAAGTCCATCAGAATGTTCCTGAGCCATACAGCTTCTTTGGCCGCCTCAGAGGTTGCCACATACTTAGCTTCCATGGTGGAGTCCGCCACGCACTTCTGCTTGACACTCCTCCATACAATGGTTCCACCTCCCAAGGTAAACACAAAACCTGAGGTAGACTTACTGTTATCCCTATCAGATTGGAAGTCGGAATCCGTGTAACCCACAGGGACTAATTGGTCTGCCCGGTAAACCAGCATATAATCCCTAGTCCTTCTCAGGTACTTCAATATATGCTTTACCGCAGTCCAATGTCCCTATCCAGGATTACTCTGATATCTGCTGACCATGCCCACGGTAAAACAAATATCTGGTTTCGTACAGAGCATCGCATACATGAGGCTTTCTACTGCCGAAGCATAAGGAACCGCCTGAAAGGTAGAAAACCCTTCTTAGAGTTTTGCATGCTAAAACGATTCATAATCTTGTCTATGTATGAAGCTTGGGATAAGTACAACATCCTTTTCCTGCGATCCCTTATAACCTTGATTCCAAGGATGTGGGACACCTTTCCGAAATCCTTCATATCAAACTGTTTGGACAACCATACCCTTACGCTCGATAACACTTTGATATTGTTGCCAATCACCAAAATATTATCTACGTATAGTACAAGAAATACCACTACGTTTCCATCACATCTCTTGTATACACAAGACTCATCCAGACTTTGAATAAATCCATAAGGCTGGATCACCTCATCAAAGCAGATGTTCCAAGACTTCGAAGCTTGCTTCAATCCATAAATGGACCGATTAAGCTTACACACAAGATGCTCTTTGCCTTTAGCAATGAATCCCTCTGGTTGCTTCATGTAGATGTTTTCCTCAAGACTTCCATTAAGGAAAGTTGTCTTGACATCCATCTGCCACACCTCATATTCCATATGAGCTGCTATGCATAAGAGAATCCGGATAGACTTAAGCATGGCTACCGGCGAAAAGGTCTCCTTATAATAAATACCCTCTTTCTGAGTATACCCCTTCGTAACAAGCCTTGCTTTGAAGGTCTCAACCTTCCCATCTATTCCTCTCTTTCTCTTGTAGATCCACTTGCATCCAATGGTTTTTACACCATCGAGTGGTTCTACTAGCTCCCAGACCTGATTTGAATCCATAGATTCAATCTCAACATTCATTGCACTTTGCCAAGATACTGCATCTTTATCTTGGATTGTCTCGTCATATGTCTAGGGATCAGGTTCATGTTCGCCAGAGACCAAATCAGAAGATTCTCCCAAGAACATGAATCTATTAGGCTGTCTCACAACCCTCCCACAACGATGAGGTATCACCTGTGTATCCTCTGTGACATGCGGTGCAGTGACATGTGGTATATCCTCTTGTACCGATGGTACTAAAGAAGTGACTTCCCCTTTTAACTCCTTCAGAACAATTTTACTCTTGGGCTTGTGGCTCATCACATAGTCTTCCTCTAGAAATCTGACATTCGTGCTAACGATCACCCTCTGATCTCTAGGACTATAAAACAATCAACCCTTCGTTCCCCTAGGATAGCCAACGAACAAGCATACTTCTGTACGAGGTTCCAACATACCAGCATATGCCTTCAGCATATGTGTTGGACTCCCCCATATCCGAATATGTCTTAGACTAGGCTTTCGCCCAATCCACAACTCTGTGGGAGTAGAAGGCACTGATTTAGATGGTACCAAGTTCAGAATGTACACCGCCGTATCTAGAGCATATCCCAGAACGAATCTGGCAAGTCATAATAACTCATCATCGATCTAACCATCTCCATAAGAGTCATATTCCTTCGCTCTGCTACACTGTTCTGCTAGGGTGTGCCAGGTGCAGTCAATTGGGATTGAATCCCAGCCTCTGATAAGTAGTTCCTAATCTCTCCCAAGAGGTACTCACCACCACGATCAGATCGTAGTGTTTTGATACTTTTATCTTGACGTTTCTCCACATCAGCCTTGAATTCTTTGAACTTGTCAAAGCATTCAGACTTGTGGCGCATTAGGTAAATGTATCCATATCTTGAGTAATCTTCTATAAAAGAGACAAAATACTCAAAACCACCTCTAGCCTGGATAGACATAGGACCACACAAATCAAAATAAACTAATTCTAACACATCTTTGGCTCTATACCCCTTGGCCTTAAAAGGCCTCTTGGTCATTTTACCCTCCAAGCAAGATTCACAAGTTAGGAGATCCTCCACCACTAATGAACTCAAAGGTCCATCAGCTATCAACCTTTGAATTCTGATTAGGTTAATGTGACCAAGCCTAAGATGCCAAAGATATGTTTGGTTCATCTTTGAAGGTTCTTTTCTCTTATCGGAATTAGAAGATGAGTTATTAACTTTAATTTGCATCGTGGGAGATTTTGGTTCAAGTGTATACAAATTTCCTATCAATGTACCTGAACAGATATTCTCCCTATTCCTTTTTATAACAACTCTGTCATTAAAAGAAATAGAATATCCATCCATAAACAATTTAGAAACTTAAACTAAGTTCTTTCTAGATAAAGGTACATAAAGGGAATTTTCCAGAACATAAGTTTTATTTTTCTCAAGAGATAAATAAAACTTCTCCCACTACAATAGCTGCTACCTTCATGGCATTGCCCAAGTAAATGGTAATCTCCCCTTTAGCTAGTCGTCGGGTTTCCTGGAACCCCTGTAAAGTATTGCAAACATGATTAGTGGGTCCTGTATCTACACACCAGGTGCCGGTAGATAACACCGCTAATCATGTTTCAACGACTAGTCCAAAGGATATATCTTTGTTCTGCTTTGGATTGGGACAGTCCTTCTTCCAATGTTCAACCTGCTTGCAAGTGAAGTACTTGCCTTTCGGCTTATTCACTCCTCCCTGAGATCCTCCCACCACCTTTGCTCTACCTTGTTTCTGTTGGGTTTCCAGCACCGCGGCGTGTGTGTGTTCGATCATGTTTCGTAAACATGAGCACAGCGGAAGCAATTAAAATTAATAAATCTATATTTATTACATCACACACAACACACGCATGCTATTACAACAAGTGTAGACATAACCGTAAATTAAAATTTGCAATAAAAGGAAATTAAACTACGTTATACCTTTCGTATGACGTGTAGCGGGAACGGCATCAACCGGAACGATCCTCGTAAGAATCGTCTCTATCCGTATCCACGCCGAGCTCCTCGGGATGACTTCACTAAGTCACGAGCTTCGTCTTCGTACGGGTTACTAGCCTCGTGTTGAAGACAACGTGATCGAGAGATGATCACGATCCGAATCCAAATTCGGATCCTAAAATGAGTTCTCAAAACTCGCTTCTCCGGAGAGGTATTCGTCAACCGTTTGACGAATCCTTCGTCCTCCACCTCAGAGGATTACCGGAGATCAAATCCCCGGTAAGTTAGCCACTGTCGAAGCACTAACCGTCGTCCAAATGACGCTCCGACGAGAGGAGGAGAAGCTGTCCAGAAAACTGGACAGCTTGGTGGAGGAGTAGGCGCCGGCCAAAACAAGGAGAGGAAAAACCCACCTTGATGCCGAACCTATAGGAGATCACCGGAGGGTCGCCGGAGGTTCACCGGCTGGAGCTTGGACGCCGGCAAGGGTCTTGGATGGCGGCACAAAGCTTGGCGGTGGCAGCTTGTAGTTGGGCGCCGAAATCACCAACAAGGGGTGGGCGGCAACTAGGTTGGGCGGCCAAAATAGATTAGGGTTTTGGATTAGGGTTTAAGCCCTATTTTATAGAGAACTAATTCTGTTAATGGTTAATGGATCATATCCATAAAGCCCGTTAACCCGCTCCATTAAGATAAGTTAAAATAAACCAAACCATGATGGTTTATTTTAAGTTAAAACGAACCGAACCAACCTTTGGTTCATTCGCTTAATATAAACCAAACCCTTTGGTTTATTCTCATCCATTGATTAGAACCAAACCATTTTGGTCCATCCATTATGTCTTCATAAGACACGGCCCATCCACGCTCCATTGCGATCAAACAATTTCATGCTCGCTTATGTTTGGTCCAACCAAACATAGTTTCTCTTGGCCGAGAATCCCATTCTCAAGCTCGTTTTAAATCCTTTGGATTACACTCGTTGTGCGTGTGACCAAATAGGTTCTCGGTTTATGTTGGCCGCCTATAATTAACCATTAATTATAGAACGATCATGAGTGGCACCTAGTAGTACATCATGATCCCCAATTAATCAAAAGATCAACGGTGATCCGTAACTATTTCTCAAACCCTTCAAGAGCTCGAATGAATCGTGGCCCCATTCCCTTCACTCATCTTATACCCACTTGGTTCGTGACATGGTCTATTGTGTCACCCTCACTAGGTCGACTACGCCACACCTAGCCCAAGTATCATTTCGCCCTACGGATTCTAGTTACTCCACATGTATCAAGAGTACCTTTACTCTAAACATGTAATGCTTTGGCCAAAGACTTTAGTAACAATCCGACGAGGCCATGGGTATACATCTCCTCGCAAGGAGTGGTGAATCTTTATAGGCTATTCAAACACCTTCGATCACTCGACTTATACCCAATCATCTCGGTCCACATCTCCTTAGAGATGTTTGCTTAAGATGTCAAAGCATAAGTCTCCATGATCAAGATGACTCAATACCGCAAGTCAAAGGAACATCGCACTTAAGCCACAAGAAGAACTTCATTGACATATCTATATATGCAGAGAACCATATGAAGTCTTACTACCGTCACTCCAATGAACTAGTTACCATAACTAGCATCCACGATTAACTCCGACATCACTATGTCTCCACCAAAGGAGAATCACCGCTTGATACACCAAGGAGTATACCTCGTGCTAGTCTCAACAGAATTGATGGTGTCCAGATCCATCAATTCATCGACTAGGGATAATTCAGATACATCACAATTACACATGTAGAGATACTCACTAGTTGTGATCCAATCACAAATTCTCTCATGCTGTGAATCGTATCGAGGACATTCAGTAAATGAGTTTAAGATCCAATCAAATACATAAAACATGTATACTCAAATAGTGAATCTTCATTTATCATATAAATGGTTCATACATAAGGCGATTGCCTTAGGACATCTCTCATATATTACTAACAGACTCCCACTTGGCCAAATGCCAATCGCTACGGTATCCAATACCATAAGCACCAACATGACCCTCAAACTTACTTTGAGGTAATGCTTTAGTCAAAGGATCCGCTAAGTTCCTTTCAGTGGGAATTTTCTCGATTTGTATTTCGTTCCTACTGATGATCTCTCTGATAAGATGATAGCGGCGTGCTACATGTTTGGATCGTTGATGAGACCTTGGCTCTTTCGCCGTAATTGCTCCATCGTTGTCGCATGAGACCGGTATTGCTTCAACAATGGCGGAATCACACCAAGTTCATGAGCGAACTTCTTGATCCAAACCGCTTCCTTTCGCTGCCGCAATATATTCTCGCCTCAGTTGTAAAATCCGCTCAGCCTCTTGTTTGGAACTTTTCCAACTCATCGCGCTCTATTCAAGGTGAACACACGATCGGTGACCGAGACCGAATCATCCTTGTCTCCGTCGAAGTCGCATCTGTATACCCGCCAGATCACCATGTCCCCTTCTCCATATATTAGGAACACATCCTTTGTTCTTCTCAAGTACTTAAGGATCGTCTTAATACCACCAATGATCCATTCCCTGGATCGATCGTATCTGCTCGTGACACTCAGCATACGATACATCGGGCCTCGTACATAACATAGCATACATGATAGATCCTATTGCGGATGCATAGGGAATCTTACTCATGCAAATCCTCTCGCCTTACGTGCGGACACATAGACTTCGAAAGGTGTACCCCATGCCTGATGGGCAGATAACCTTTCTTGGATTCCGACATGCTAAACCTCTTTAGCACTCGGTCTATATATGTAGACTGCGAAAGACCAAGCAACCGTTTCGATCTATCTCTATAGATCTTAATCCCAAGGATGTAGGTTGCTTCTCCTAGGTCTTTCATGGAGAATGTCTTGGATAACCAAACCTTAACTGACTGTAAGATTGACACATCGTTTCCTATAAGTAATATGTCATCGACATACAATATTAGGAACACACCTGCACTCCCACTAACCTTCTTGTACACACAAGGTTCGTCTGGATTTTGCGAGAAATCAAACTTTTTGATCGTCTCATCAAAACGGATATTCCAGCTCCTGGATGCTTGCTTCAATCCATAAATGGACCGTCGCAATTTGCATACCTGGGTTTTATCAACCGATGTGAAACCCTCAGGCTGTATCATATACACGTCGTCGAGCAGGTTTCCATTAAGGAAAGCTGTTTTCACATCCATCTGCCATATCTCATAATCATAATGAGCCGCTATGGCCAGGAGCATCCGAATGGATTTAAGCATAGCTACAGGCGAATAGGTTTCGTCATAATCAACACCTTGTTTTTGACGATATCCTTTCGCCACCAATCTAGCCTTATAGGTAATCACATTACCATCCATGTCGGTTTTCTTCTTGAAACCCCACTTGCACCCTATAGGCTTTATCCCTTCAGGTGGGTCAACCAAGTTCCAAACTTGGTTTTCATTCATGGAATCCATTTTCGACTTCATGGCACCAAGCCACTTATCCCTTTCTGAACTTGTCAGCACTTCTTCATAACTGGTAGGCTCCTCATCATTAATGAGTAACACGTCGTTCGATTCACTTACGGGAAATCCATATCTCTCTGGAATATTGCGTGTTCTGCCAGATCTACGAAGATGTGGTGTTACAATAGGTCCAGCAGATTGCTCATCACTATGAGTTGTCGGCTGTTGTGCTTCACCAGGTATCTCATCAAAGTCTATTTGAGTCTCTCGAGCCTCCTCAAGCTCGACGACACTCCCACTGTTTTCTTGCAAGAGAAACTTTTTCTCTAAAAACACAGCATGCCTTGAAACAAACACCTTTTGTTCCACAGGATGATAGAATTGGTAACCCCTTGTTTCCTTAGGGTATCCAATAAATAGACATTTATCAGACTTAGCATCCAATTTGTCTGATACAGTCCGCTTCACATAAGCAGGACAACCCCATATCTTCAAGTAAGATACATGAGGTTTCTTACCATTCCATATCTCATATGGAGTAGTTGAGACTACCTTGGTAGGCATTCTGTTTAACAAGTAAACAGCTGTCTGAAGTGCATAGCCCCAAAAGGACTTGGGAAGAGTCGCATGATTCATCATTGACCTGACCATGTCCAACAAGGTCCAGTTACGCCTCTCAGATACACCATTATGCTGTGGTGTATAGGGCGGAGTCCATTGAGACAATATGCCATTGTCTCTTAGATAATCAAGAAACTCTTGACTTAAGTATTCACCACCTCGATCCGATCGAAGTATTTTAATACTTTTGTCATGTTGTTTCTCTACTTCATTTCTGAATTCTTTGAACCTTTCAAAGGCTTCAGACTTGTGTTTCATCAAGAACACATACCCAAACCGTGAGTGATCATCGGTGAAGGTAATGAAGTAGCTATAGCCTCCTAAAGCTTGAGTTGACATAGGTCCACATACATCAGTATGTATTAGACCTAGTAACTCTCCCACTCGTTCACCTTTTCCCGTAAAAGGTAACTTAGTCATCTTGCCTTTTAAGCATGATTCACATGTATCGTATGAATCCAATTCAAACGATTCCAGAATTCCACATCGGTGTAATTCGGACATGCGTTTCTTGCTTACATGGCCAAGATGACAATGCCACATGTAGGAGTCTATTTGATTATCCTTTCGAGCACTCTTGTTGCTCGCTTCGATATTGCAAATGTCACTGGATACGTCCAACGTATAAACACCATTGCTTAAAGTTCCAGTCCCATAAAGAACCCCATTCAAAGTTATGTAACAACAATTGTTACTAAACGTCAAATGGAAACCATTTCTATTTAAACAAGAAATAGAAATGATGTTCTTTATCAACAAAGGAATATAAAAGCAATTGTCCAGTTCTAAGACAAGTCCTACAGGGAGTTTCAACAAATACGTTCCGATGGCGAGTGCAGCAACCTTTGCTTCATTCCCAACACGTAAATTTGACTCTCCCTTGACGAGTCTTCTTCTATTCCTTAGCCCATGTATGTCATTACATATATGTGAGCCACACCCAGTATCCAATACCCAAGTGTCTAAGGAAATAGAATGACAATCAATAAAGAAGATTTCTGAAGAAGATGGGGCATCCGATGCCTTATCCTTCTTCACGGACTCTTGATAAACCTTGCAATTTCTTCGCCAATGACCCTCCTTGCCATAATGATGGCAAGTGCCCTTTTGAGCTGGTTCTGCCTTTTAGCCTTTTTCTTCTTCCCCTTCTGTTGTTCCTTTGACTCCCTCTTAGAACCTTTCTTCGAGGAATCAACTAACAACACTGTCCCCTACTCATGCTTCTCAGAAGGCTCCACAGTCTTCAGCATGTTGAGCAGTACCACAGATGAACCTCCTTGCATCTCAGAGGTGAAGAGGAGCTTGGAGACTTCGAACCTTTCGAATCTCACTTGCTCATCAACCAACTCACAGAGATGAAGGACTACGATATGAGCATCCATATGCTCATGCTGCTTTCGTAGCTTGGGTTCCATCGCGGCTAGCATGATGCAACTCATTTGTTCAGAATCATTCACATGTTTCTGATAGGCCAACAATTGGTCCAGAGTTGCATCGTCACTAGGACGGGCGGGAAGAGGCGCTTCGAGGACATTTAGAAGCTTTTCACCTAGAGAACAATTCTCAAGTTTCTAAGCCAGTCCAAGAAGTTCGGCCCAATCAATTTATTTGAATCCAAAATGGAACGCAAATTCAAACACATCATGATCAATATATTAACTTAGAAATACAAAACGAGCATATATGAGAAAGATGATTTTAAAATGCATCAATATACATTTATAAATCCCATTCATTTTTCGAATTTCAAAAACCCCAAAATCACTTCGGGAGATTGTAGGTCCATCTCCGAATGGGCTGATATCCATCATAGTTATGAACAACCTTGGAGAGAGTCCAACAAGCCATTCATAACTACGACGGTAGGTATCAATTATACCGATTGCATATCACGTATATGCAACTATCACAATGTGCTATCAACTAATTGAATGTTCACACATACATCGGGTTGTTAACACATTAACAAGTATGCATCATATGCATAGCACCCAACTTCACCTCCCTTTACATCGACCTTGGAGAGAGTCCAACAAGCCGATGCTCCGTGTTAAAGCCAACCAATTAATCAGACATAGTTTTAATATGGTTAGAGCGCATTCAACCAATTAGCCCAGCTTGGAGAGAGTCCAACAACCAAAGCTAACGATTGACCTCTGACTCTTACCATATTAGTATTAAACTATTCCATGGTTTGAACATATTCAGGTTCGAGCCGGGCTTGGAGAGAGTCCAACAACCCAAACAAGAAACAGAACTCTGGTTCTAACCATATTAATGGAAGGTGTAGGCTTTAATATTGATTAAGGGTTTTTATGTCTCATCCTCTTTGCATGCAAATAACTATTATCTACATGGCATGGCATACATCTACATGTCATGACACGCATGGCATAATGTTATGCATCTAATGCAATTACATGGCATACAATTATGTCATGTATATAATTTCCTTATATGTGATAACTATTTATGGAAATAAAATATGTTTAAGATTTGATTCTCCAAATCAAATCATAATTAAATTAGGAAACAAATTTCCAAATCTAATCACATATTTTATTCATGGAATTATTTGATTAAGGAAAATCTATTTAGGAAACCAATTTCCTAAATCATTAAAACTACTTATGGAAATAAAATATTTTAAGATTTGATTTCCCAAATCAAATCATGATTAAATTAGGAAACAAATTTCCAGAATCTAATCAAATATTTTATTTATGGAAAATATCAATTTCCATAAATACTTCCAACTTTCCAAAAGTGGAAGATTTCCATAAATACTTCTAGACTTTCCAAAATTGAAAAATTTCCATAAATACTTCTAACTTTCCTAAATTTAGAAAATTTCCAGAAATACATTATGACTATCGCAAAACCATTTTACGATTATGTCGAAACACAACCTGGGCTCTGATACCACTATTGGGTTTCCAGCACCGCGGCGTGTGTGTGTTCGATCATGTTTCGTAAACATGAGCACAGCGGAAGCAATTAAAATTAATAAATCTATATTTATTACAACACACACAACACACGCATGCTATTACAACAAGTGTAGACATAACCGTAAATTAAAATTTGCAAAAAAAGGAAATTAAATTACGTTATACCTTTCGTATGACGTGTAGCGGGAACGGCATCAACCGGAACGATCCTCGTAAGAATCGTCTCTATCCGTATCCACGCCGAGCTCCTCGGGATGACTTCACTAAGTCACGAGCTTCGTCTTCGTACGGGTTACTAGCCTCGTGTTGAAGACGACATGATCGAGAGATGATCACGATCCGAATCCAAATTCGGATCCTAAAACGAGTTCTCAAAACTCGCTTCTCCGGAGAGGTATTCGTCAACCGTTTGACGAATCCTTCGTCCTCCACCTCAGAGGATTACCGGAGATCAAATCCCCGGTAAGTTAGCCGCTGTCGGAGCACTAACCGTCGTCCAAACGACGCTCCGACGAGAGGAGGAGAAGCTGTCCAGAAAACTGGACAGCTTTGTGGAGGAGTAGGCGCCGGCCAAAACAAGGAGAGGAAAAACCCACCTTGATGCCGAACCTATTGGAGATCACCGGAGGGTCGCCGGAGGTTCACCGGCTGGAGCTTGGACGCCGGCAAGGGTCTTGGACGGCGGCACAAAGCTGGGCGGTGGCAGCTTGTAGTTGGGCGTCGAAATCACCAACAAGGGGTGGGCAGCAACTAGGTTGGGCGGCCAAAATAGATTAGGGTTTTGGATTAGGGTTTAAGCCCTATTTTATAGAGAACTAATTATGTTAATGGTTAATGGATCATATCCATAAAGCCCGTTAACCCGCTCCATTAAGATAAGTTAAAATAAACCAAACCATGATGGTTTATTTTAAGTTAAAACGAACCGAACCAACCTTTGGTTCATTCGTTTAATATAAACCAAACCCTTTGGTTTATTCTCATCCATTGGATTAGAACCAAACCATTTTGGTCCATCCATTATGTCTTCATAAGACACGGCCCATCCATGCTTCCTCTGCGACTGAAACAATTTCATGCTCGCTTTATGTTTGGTCCAACCAAACATAGTTTCTCTCGGTCTGAGAATCCCATTCTCAAGCTCGTTTTAAATCCTTTGGATTACACTCGTTGTGCGTGTGACCAAATAGGTTCTCGGTTTATGTTGGCCGTCTATAATTAACCATTAATTATAGAACGATCATGAGTGGCACCTAGTAGTACATCATGATCCCCAATTAACCGAAAAGATCAACGGTTGATCCAGAACTATTTCTGAAACCCTTCAGTAGCTCGAAAGAATCGTGCCCCATTCCCTTCACTCA
The DNA here is from genome assembly GCA_025175895.1 of Wurfbainia villosa. NCBI lineage: Eukaryota > Viridiplantae > Streptophyta > Magnoliopsida > Zingiberales > Zingiberaceae > Wurfbainia > Wurfbainia villosa. The sequence continues at coordinate 117,745,805 of CM045989.1, read as the reverse complement.
TCTTATACCCACTTGGTTCAGGACATGGTCTATTGTGTCAGTCCCCACTAGGCTGACTATGTCACACCTAGCCCAACTATCATTTCCTCGTCCTACGGATTCTAGTTACTCCACATGTATCGAAGAGTACCATACTCTAAACATGTAATGCTTTGGCCAAAGACTTTAGTAACAATCCGACGAGAGGCCATGGGTATACATCTTCTCGCAAGGAGTGGTGAATCCTTTATAGGCTATTCAAACACCTTCGATCACTTCGACTTATACCCAATCATCCCGGGTCCACATCTCCTTAGAGATGTTTGCTTAAGATGTCAAAGCATAAGTCTCCATGATCAAGATGACTTGAATACGCAAGTCAAAGGAACATCGCACTTAAGCCACAGTAAGAACTTCATTGACATATCTATATATGCAGAGAACCATATGAAGTCTTACGGCTGGTCACTCCAATGAACTAGTTACCATAACTAGCATCCACGATTAACTCCCGACATCACTATGTCTCCAGCCAGTGAGAATCAGCTGCTTGGATACACCAAGGAGTATACCTCGTGCTAGTCTCAACAGAATTGATGGTGTCCAGATCCATCAATTCATCGACTAGGGATAATTCCGATACATCACAATTACACATGTAGAGATACTCACTAGTTGTGATCCAATCACAAATTCTCTCATGCTGTGAATCGTATCATGGACATTCAGTAAATGAGTTTTAGATCCAATCAAATACATAAAACATGTATACTCAAATAGTGAATCTTCATTTATCATATAAATGGTTCATACATAAGGCGATTGCCTTAGGACATCTCTCATATATTACTAACAGTTTCTCCTTCTTCTTGCCTTTTGGCTTAGAAGTAGAAACCTTTTTGAACTACGATGGCTTGAGGACACTCTTCGAAGAGTGCATACTTTTACTCCTTAGCAGATAAGACAATATCTAGATTCTTATCCAATCATCATAATTATGTACAGTAAGTTTATTTTCCATTAGTATCAAAGCAAGTGGACTGAAAGTCAATATTGAAAATCCTAAGAATCACATAGATCATTACTGTAGATTTCAAAAAATTATTCATTCCTCAAATAATAAAATTTCAAAATCAACCAACACCTCAAAACACCGAGAATATCGTATGCCACGATAGTGTGGACATATACGAATTCTACATTTGTAAGAGGAGATTTTACCCATTAATTTTACTATCTTGTCAACCTAACTTTATGACAAGTAAAATTAATAGTTGGTTTCTCTTCGGCCCTACAAATAAAAGCAGTGACTCCGATGGGGAGGATACTTATATTTGTATCTAAGTGTTCACCATTACTCGGTACCAAGTGTTGGAATGTATACTGAAAGCCTAGCTCTTTTTGTATGAACTTTTTATTTTGGAATAAGAATCACATGATCATTGTTTGCACTTTATATATTTATTATATATGTGTGCATATTGTCTAATATTTTACATTGTAGATAACATGGTGCTTGGTGTGGCACAGAAGATCATGTTATCAGTCCCTTGTAAAATATAAGTAGAGGCTCATGACCAAGATGGTTTTGGACAAACCATTGGCATGGTTGTAGTGTAACTTGGTATTGTTTTGTCTTGAACATAAAGTTACACTAGTACACTTAGGTGTATTGAGCAGGACCGACATAGAGGTGATTCAATTTAGTACTGACTACATAATTGAATCGGACCTCGGATATTATGTTGTGCATGCTCTTAATCCCGATATAATAACGAGCACATGTACTTAGTATTTATTTCTTTGATTTACCAGAGGGTGAGATTTAGATGGATTAAATCAATATGCCCGGTAAGTTGGGAAATGATATTATTTACATGGTGTACCGTTGATTATAGGAGGAAACCATGTCCTATATATTAGGTTGATGATGTCCCCTTGAGGAGCTCATAAGGTTCATCATGTAAACCCAGCTGGTTGACTTAGTCAACATGATGATAAGGTTGAGAGGTACTACTCGAGGAATTAGATGTTAATTAATTAATGGTCAGTAAATCAATTAATTGACGAACATTCGATATCTTAAACACGGGGAGATTAATGTACAAATAATATATGGAGCCCATATTAATTTATGGGGGTTGGTGAGGTAGTTCAGTGATGATCCTCTAGTGGAATGGAACATCATTGATGGATCAAGTTTGTGTGGTTCCGATCCATCGGGTGGCCAAGATCCAACTCCTCCTTATGGTCCCTATCGTAGCCTAATATAATCCTTGTGAAGTCTAGATCTAAGAATGTAAAACAAAACCTAGAACCAACGGTTAGGATTAAATCCCTAGATCCGATGGTTAGGATGAAACCCTAGAACCAACGGTTGGGATTAAATCCCTTGATCCGATGGTTAGGATGAATCCCTAAAATCGACGGTTGGGATGAAACCCTAGATCTGACGGTTGGGATGAAATCCTAGATCCGACGGTTGGGATGAAACCCTAGATCCGACTATTGGGATAAAACCCTAGATCCGACGGTGGAGATTAAATCCCTAGATCCGACGGTGGAGATTAAAGGAAGCTTAAGCCCAATTCTATAAATAGGGGGCTTAGGCTTGGGCGGCATCAGACAATTTTTGGAGTTAGGGTTTGGCTTTTCCACAAGTGGGCGGCTAGGGTTTTGTTTTGGGCGACAACCTCCTTCCTCCAAGAAGTTGCCGGCGCCCAACCTTCTTCCATCTAGACTTGGCCGGCGCCCATTCTCAAGGCCTCTCTCTTATTCCTTGGCCGGCGGTTCTCCTTCCATTGGTGGTCGGTGCTCTTCCTCCTCCCTTTCTCTTTGGTGGCCGGCGGCAACCCCTCTTCAAGTTGGCCGGCGCTTCATCCACTTGCTCCTTAGCCGGCGGTTGCACCAAATTCCCTAATTTGGTGGCCGGTTCTAGAAAGGATAGGTATTTGTTGGTTCTTCTCTTTGTTCGCAGCGGACAAGGAAGGGAAGAACACGATCTAGAAGGCTTCTACTCGTGGAGGATCTTTGTCCACACGTCGTCCACGAGAAGGATAGGACATACGGTAGAAGATCGTAAGGTATAAAGTTTTTTTTTCTTTATTTACAGATCTGAGCATGTTCTTTTATGTTTTGATTATACATGTATGCGTATGAATATATATTGTATAATCATGGACCCCGAAGACAAACACAAAAACCGGCGATCTGTCCATCGTCTCTTCCGCGGCTAACCAACTAGAAGAGTTGTGTTGCTTTAACAACTAGTTTGTTCAAGCGACCACTCAAGTTGTTAGCACGACGACGAAATGGTTGTGCTAAGGAAGCTCATCCCATCCGGATTAATTCTTTCATTAGTGAAAATTTTAATCCGGGGACATGGGAGCCAATGAGCCTCCGAAGCAACTCCCTACACCAAGGTAATTATCTCGGGTTATGTGCCTTACGATGGGCAAGTACACACGCTCCTTAATAATTTCCTATAACCATATTCAACCTTGTGATCTGCAAACAAACTCATCCGATGGGTAGGAAGGCACTCAGAGCCGACGCGCAAGTTTGTTTGCATCACTTGTCAAATCGTAATTGAGGCCGTGGGAATTTATAAAAATATTCCTCTCCCACTTAGTAATTTAAAAATGAGGAATTTTCTAGCCTACGACATGCATATCAAACAAAAAGCAATAAATATGAAAAATAAAATTATTTTCCAACTATTATGGCTTTTGTCTTCAATATGACTACCGTCGCATCGGCATCTCGTCCGCTCCTCCTACGCCATGTACGAGCCATATGGAGATCCGAGCCAAGACTAAAACTATTTTAATTTACATCCATCAATCCTATACTCCACGAGGGAGTGTACATGAAATCTAGATCGAAAGTAAAATAAAATAAAGAGTGGTTAAACAATGCCGTATTTAATTTAAAAAAACTAAATACTAGCCTCGTCAACCCCGAGGATTCAACAAAATACACACATACAATCACATACACACATATGGCCATAATAGTCAGATCTTATGCATGCAACCAAAGAGTTAAACTACGCATATCTTACTATTATCCGACACATATAATATATGAAAAGTGCATAAAAAATTAATCGAATCCTAAACACACAAAACCGGAAACCTTGGCTCTGATACCAATTGTAGGGGGTTTTGCCCCATAAGCTCTCATACCAATTTAATGGTTTTAGCTTATCGATTCCGTGAGGGGAAACTTCGCTTCCCACTTCACCTCGGTAGCTTATCCCGGGATTAAAAAAAAACTTAATCCTAGATAAAAGTGATTGCCCAAACCACCAAGTCATCGTCGTGCTATTCGTTTAGAGAGGTCACTTGAACAAACAAGTTGTTCAAGCGACCAACCTCTATTCTACAAGTAGCCACGGAATAGACGATGTCTGGATCGCTGGTTTTTGTGTTTATGCTCGGGATCCAAGTATTATTTAGCCATATACAGATTTATATCATGCTCATAATTGAAAAACAAATACAAACATGTAACATATAAAAATTAGAGAATCGATATACCTCTCGATCTTCTAATGTATGTCCTTCCATCTTTCGGACGTCGTGTGGGCGACGCTCTACCAAAAGTCGAAGCTCCTAGATTGCAAATCTTCCTTCCTTGCTCTTCTAAAGCAAGAGGAAGAATAGAAACAAAGCTCTTCTCCTTTCTATAGCCAACCAACAAGCAACAAGGAGAATGCTTGCCGCCGGCCAACAAGGAGAAGGAGATAATGGTGGAAATCGGCCAAGACACCAAGGGAAAACCCTATTTCTTGTTTCCACCACCTAAGGAGAAGAAGAAGGGGTCTTTGGATGCCGGCCAAGGGCTAGGAAAGGGCTGTGGGCACTGGCCACCAAAGGAGAGGAAGAAGAAAGCAAACTACTTCCTTATTTGGTGCCACCCAAGCCTCCTAAACCCTAAGCCTCCAAACCCTAATCCTTGCTCTCCTTATGGCCAGCCATGGAAGTGGGGAAGAATATTATGATGAGCTCAAGCCAAGGTAGAGGGAAGATGGGAGGAACCGGCCAAAACCTTAGGAAGAAGAAGAAACACCTCCTTAAGTTGCCGCCCACCCATAGATCCCAAAACCCTAGCCACCCGAACCTAATCCTAATCCAACTAGGATTCCTAGCCTCCAAAGGAAGAAAACCCTAATCCCCTTAAGCCATCATCCATTTGCTGCCCACTTCATGATCTCTATTTATAGAGTTGGGCTCAAGCCATGATTTAATCTCCTCCATTGGTTCTACTGATTTTATCTCAACCGTCGGATCTAGAGATTTAATCTCAATCATCGGATCTGGAGATTTAATCTCTACCTTTGGATCTAGAGTTTTGTTTTCATCCATTGGATCTATGCTTCATGAGGTGTTAATAGGCTACATTAGGGACCATGAGGAGGAGTTGGATCTTGGCCACCCATGGATCAAGCCCACATAAAGTCCGATCCACTAATGATGATCCAATCCACTAAAGGATCATCATTGATCTACCTCACCAACCCCCATATGATAATATGGGCTCCATATATTATTTGTACATTTTCTCCCCGTGTTTAAGATCTCGAATGTCCGTCGATTAATTAATTTACTGACCATCAATTAATCAACATCTAACTCCTTGAGTAGTACCACTCAACCTTTTCATCATGCCAGACCAAGTCCACCTGCAGGGTTTACATGATGAACCTTATGAGCTCCTCAAGGGGACATCATCATCCTAATATATAGGACATGGTTTCCAGTTATAATCAATGACACACTATATAAATAATATCATCTCCCAACTTATCGAGCCTATCGATTTAATCTATAAATCTCGTCCATTGGTAAATCAAAGAGATGAGTACTAAGTATATGTGCCCGTTATTATATCGGGATTAAGAGTATGTACTAAATAATATCTGAGGTCCGATTTGATTATGTAGTCAGCAATAAATTGAATCACCTTTAAGTCGGTCCTGCTCAATACACACAAAGTGCACTAGTGTGATTCTATGGTCAAGACAAACCAATACCAAATCACACTACAACCATTCCGATGGTTTGTCCAAAGCCATCTCGGTTGTGAGCCTTTACTTATACTTTTCAAGGAGACGATAACATGATCTCCCGTGTGACACCACACACCATGTTATCTACAATGTAAAGTATTAGACAATATTTCATAACCATAAAAATATACAAACAATGATCATGTGATTCTTATTTCAAAATAAAGATGTTCATACAAAAGATAGACTTTTCAGTATACATCCCTACAATCTCCCACTTATACTAAAAGACTATGTTGTCCTCATACTGTCATACATCTGATTCCCCTTCCCTCCACATGCCTATCAAAGCTCTCACTAGAAGGGCCTTAGTGAAAGGGTCTACCAGGTCATCCTCTGATGCAATCTAGGCGACAACAACTTCTACCTCCTTTACGATTTCTCGTATCAGGTGGTACTTATACTCTATGTGTTTACTAGCCTAATGGGTTCGTGGTTCCTTCGAGTTTGCAACTGCACCACTATTATCACAATAAATTGTAATAGTTCTGGGCAAACCAGAAATCACATCCAAGTCCATCAGAAAGTTCCTGAGCCATACAGCTTCTTTGGCCGCCTCAGAGGCTGTCACATACTCAGCTTCCATGATGGAGTCCGCCATGCACTTCTGCTTGACACTCCTCTATACAATGGTTCCACCTCCCAAGGTAAACACAAAACCTGAGGTAGACTTACTGTTATCCCTATCAAATTGGAAGTCGGAATCCGTGTAACCCACAGGGAGTAATTGGTCTGCCCGGTAAACCAGCATATAATCCCTAGTCCTTCTCAGGTACTTCAATATATGCTTTACCGCAGTCCAATGTCCCTGTCCTGGATTAATCTGATATCTACTGACCATGCCCACGGTAAAATAGATATCTTGTCTCGTACAGAGCATCGCATACATGAGGCTTCCTACTGCCGAAGCATAAGGAACCGCCTTCATCTCCTCTATCTCCTCAGATGATCTAGGACACATCTCCTTGGATAAAGGAACTCCATGCCCGAAAGGTAGAAAACCCTTCTTGGAGTTTTGCATGCTAAAATGATTCATAATCTTGTCTATGTATGAATCTTGGGATAAGTACAACATCCTTTTCCTGCGATCCCTTATAACCTTAATCCCAAGGATGTGGGCCACCTTTCCCAAATCCTTCATATCAAACTGTTTGGACAACCATACCCTTAGGCCCGATAACACTTTGATATTGTTGCCAATCACCAAAATGTTATCTACGTATAGCACAATAAATACCAAACATTTCTGTCACATCTATTGTATACACAAGACTCATCCGGACTTTGAATAAATCCATAAGGCTGGATCACCTCATCAAAGCGGATGTTCCAAGACCTCGAAGCTTGCTTCAATCCATAAATGGACCGATTAAGCTTACACACAAGATGCTCTTTGCCTTTAGCAATGAATCCCTCTGGTTGCTTCATATAGATGTTTTCCTCAAGACTTCCATTAATGAAAACTGTCTTGACATCCATCTGCCACACCTCATATTCCATATGAGCTGCTATGCATAAGAGAATCCGGATAGACTTAAGCATGGCTACCAGCAAAAAGGTCTCCTCATAATGAATACCCTCTTTCTGAGTATACCCCTTCGCAACAAGTCTTGCTTTGAAGGTCTCAACCTTCCCATCTATTCCTCTATTTATCTTGTAGATCCACTTGCATCCAATGGTTTTTACACCATCAAGTGGTTCTACTAGCTCCCAGACTTGATTTGAATCCATAGATTCAATCTCAGCATTCATTGCACTTTGCCAAGATACTGCATCTTTATCTTGGATTGACTCGTCATATGTCCAGGGATCAGGTTCATGTTCGCCAGGGACCAAATCAGAAGATTCTCCCAAGAACATGAATCTATCAGGCTGTCTCACAACCCTCCCACTACGATGAGGTATCACCTGTGTATCCTCTGTGACACGCGGTGCAGTGACATGTGGTATATCCTCTTGTACCGGTGGTACTAAAGAAGTGACTTTCCCTTTTAACTCCTTCAGAATAATTTTACTCTTGGGCTTGTGGCTCGTCACATAGTCTTCCTCTAGAAATCTAGCATTCGTGCTAACGATCACCCTCTGATCTCTAGGACTATAAAATAATCCACCCTTCGTTCCCCTAGGATAGCCAACGAACAAGCTTACTTCTGTACGAGGTTCCAACATACTAGCATCTGCCTTCAGCACATGTGTTGGACTCCCCCATATCCGAATATGTCTTAGACTAGGCTTTCGCCCAATCCAAAACTCTGTGGGAGTAGAAGGCACTGATTTAGATGGTACCAAGTTCAGAATGTACACCGCCGTATCTAGAGCATATCCCAGAATGAATCTGGCAAGTCATAATAACTCATCATCGATCTAGCCATCTCCATAAGAGTCATATTCCTTCGCTCTGCTACAACGTTGTGCTAGGGTGTGCCAGGTGCAGTCAATTGGGATTGAATCCCAGCCTCTGATAAGTAGTTCCTAAACTCTCCCAAGAGGTACTGAGCACCACGATCAGATCATAGTGTCTTGATACTTTTATCTTGACATTTCTCCACATCAGCCTTGAATTCTTTAAACTTGTTAAAGCATTCAGAATTGCGGCGCATTAGGTAAATGTATCCATATCTTGAGTAATCTTCTATAAAAGAGACGAAATACTCAAAACCACCTCTAGCCTGGATAGACATAGGACCACACAAATCAAAATGAACCAATTCTAATGCATCTTTGGCTCTATACCCCTTGGCCTTAAAAGGCCTCTTGGTCATTTTACCCTCCAAGCAAGATTCACGGGTTGGGAGATCCTCCACCACTAATGAACTCAAAGGTCCATCAGCTATCAACCTTTTAATTCTGCTTAGGTTAATGTGACAAAGCCTAAGATGCCAAAGATATGTTTGGTTCATCTTCGAAGGTTCTTTTCTCTTATCGGAATTAGAAGATGAGTTATTAACTTTAATTTGCATCCTGGGAGATTTTGGTTCAAGTGTATACAAATTTCCTATCAATGTACCTGAACAGATATTCTCCCTATTCCTTTTTATAACAACTCTGTCATTAAAAGAAATAGAATATCCATCCATAAACAATTTAGTAACTTAAACTAAGTTCTTTCTAAATAAAGGTACATAAAGGGAATTTTCCAGAACCTAAGTTTTATTTTTCTCATGAGATAAATAAAACTTCTCCCACTACAATAGCCGCTACCTTCATGGCATTGCCCAAGTTGTTGGGTTTCCGGCACCGCGGCATGTGTGTGTTCGATCATGTTTCGTAAACATGAGCACAGCGGAAGCAATAAAAATAATAAATACTCCTATTTATTACAACACACACAACACACGCATGCTATTACAACAAGTGTAGACATAACCGTAAATTAAAATTTGCAATAAAAGGAAATTAAACTACGTTATACCTTCCGTATGACGTGTAGCGGGAACGGCATCAACCGGAACGATCCTCGTAAGAATCGTCTCTATCCGTATCCATGCCGAGCTCCTCGGGATGACTTCGCTAAGTCACGAGCTTCGTCTTCGTACGGGTTACTAGCCTCGTGTTGAAGACGACGTGATCGAGAGATGATCACGATCCGAATCCAAATTCGGATCCAAAACGAGTTCTCAAAACTCGCTTCTCCGGAGAGGTGTTCGTCAACCGTTTGACGAATCCTTCGTCCTCCACCTCAGAGGATTACCGGAGATCAAATCTCCGGTAAGTTAGCCGCTGTCGGAGCACTAACCATCGTCCAAACGACGCTCCGACGAGAGGAGGAGAAGCTGTCCAGAAAACTGGACAGCTTGGTGGAGTAGGCGCCGGCCAAAACAAGGAGAGAAAAGCCTCACCTTGATGCCAAACCTATAGGAGATCACCGGAGGGTCGCCGGAGGTTCACCGGCTGAAGCTTGGTCGCCGGCAACAAGTTGGACGGCGGCACAAGTGGTTGGGCGGTGGCACAAGGCTGTTGGCACCGAATTCACCAAGGAGGTGGGCGGCAACTATGTGTTGGGCGGCCAAAAATAGATAAGGTTTTAGGGTTAGGGTTTAATCCCTATTTTATAGAGAACTAATTCTCTTAATGGTTAATGGATCATATCCATAAAGCCCGTTAACCCACTCCATTAAGATAAGTTAAAATAAACCAAACCATGATGGTTTATTTTAAGTTAAAACGAACCGAACCAACCTTTGGTTCATTCGTTTAATATAAACCAAACCCTTTGGTTTATTCTCATCCATTGGATTAGAACCAAACCATTTTGGTCCATCCATTATGTCTTCATAAGACACGGCCCATCCACGCTTCCTTTGCGACTGAAACAATTTCATGCTCGCTTTATGTTTGGTCCAACCAAACATAGTTTCTCTCGGTCTGAGAATCCCATTCTCTAGCTCGTTTTAAATCCTTTGAATTACACTCGTTGTGCGTGTGACCAAATAGGTTCTCGGTTTATGTTGGCCATCTATAATTAACCATTAATTATAGAACGATCATGAGTGGCACCTAGTAGTACATCATGATCCCCAATTAATCAGCGGTTGATCAACGATCGAACTATTTCGAAACCCTTGATGCTCGAATGAATCGTGCCCCATTCCTTCACTCATCTTATACCCACTTGGTTCAGGACATGGTCTATTGTGTCGATCCCCACTAAGGTGACTACGACACCTAGCCCAAGTATCATTTCCTCGTCCTCTGATTCTAGTTACTCACATGTATCGAAGAGTACCTTACTCTAAACATGTAATGCTTTGGCCAAAGACTTTAGTAACAATCCGACGAGAGGCCATGGGTATACATCTCCTCGCAAGGAGTGGTGAATCCTTTATAGGCTATTCAAACACCTTCGATCACTTCGACTTATACCCAATCATCCCGGGTCCACATCTCCTCGGAGATGTTTGCTTAAGATGTCAAAGCATAAGTCTCCATAATCAAGATGACTTGAATACCGCAAGTCAAAGGAACATCGCACTTAAGCCACAGTAAGAACTTCATTGACATATCTATATATGCAGAGAACCATATGAAGTCTTACGGCTGGTCACTCGATGAACTAGTTACCATAACTAGCATCCACGATTAACTCCGGACATCACTATGTCTCCAGCCAGTGAGAATCAGCTGCTTGGATACACCAAGGAGTATACCTCGTGCTAGTCTCGACGGAATTGATGGTGTCCAAATCCATCAATTCATCGACTAGGGATAATTCCGATACATCACAATTATACATGTAGAGATACTCACTAGTTGTGATCCAATCGCAAATTCTCTCATGCTGTGAATCGTATCGTGGACATTCAGTAAATGAGTTTAAGATCCAATCAAATACATAAAACATGTATACTCAAATAGTGAATCTTCATTTATCATATAAATGGTTCATACATAAGGCGATTGCCTTAGGACATCTCTCATATATTACTAACACAAGTAAATGGTAATCTCCCCTTTAGCTAGTTGTCGGGTTTCTTGGAACCCCTGTAAAGTATTGCAGACATGATTAGTGGGTCCCGTATCTAAAATCCAGGTGCCGGTCGATAACACCGCTAATCATGTTTCAACGACTAGTCGAAAGGATATATCTTTGTTCTGCTTTGGATTGGGACAGTCCTTCTTCCAATGTTCATCCTGCTTGCAAGTGAAGTACTTGCCTTTCGGCTTCTTCACTCCTCCCTGAGATCCTACCACCACCTTTGCTCTACCTTGTTTCTCCTTCTTCTTGCCTTTTGGCTTATAAGTAGAAACCTTATTTAGCAACCATGGCTTGGGGACACTCTTCGAGGAGTGCATACTTGTACTCCTTAGCAGATAAGACAATATCTAGATTCTTTTCCAATCATCATAATTATGTACAGTAAGTTTATTTTCCATTAGTATCAAAGCAAGTGGACTGAAAGTCAATATTGAAAATCTTAAGAATCACATAGATCATTACTGTAGATTTCAAAAAATTATTGATTCCTCAAACAATAATATTTCAAAATCAACCAACACCTCAAAACACCGAGAATATCGTATGCCACGATAGTGTGGACGTATACGAATTCTACATTTGTAAGAGGAGATTTTACCCATTAATTTTACTATCTTGTCAACCTAACTTTATGACAAGTAAAATTAATAGTTGGTTTCTCTTCGTCCCTACAAATAAAAGCAGTGACTCCGATGGGGAGGATACTTATATTTGTATCTAAGTGTTCACTATTACTCGGTACCAAGGTAATTATCTCGGGTTATGTGTCTTACGATGGGCAAGTACACACGCTCCTTAATAATTTCCTATAACCATATTCGACCTTGTGATCCGCAAACAAACTCATCCGATGGGGAGGAAGGCACTCATAGCCGACGCGCAAGTTTGTTTGCATCACTTGTCAAATCGTAATGGAGGCCGTGGGAATTTATAAAAATATTCCTCTCCCACTTAGTAATTTGAAAATGAGGAATTTTCTAGCCTACGACATGCATATTAAACAAAAAGCAATAAATATAAAAAATAAAATTATTTTCCAACTATTATGGCTTTTGTCTTCAATATGACTCCCGTCGCATCGCCATCTCGTCCACTCCTCCTACGCCATGTACGAGCCATTTAGAGATCTGAGCTGAGACTAAAACCTATTTTAATTTACATCCATTGATCCTATACTCCGTGAGGGAGTGTACATGAAATCTAGATCGAAAGTAAAATAAAATAAAGAGTGGCTAAATAATGCCGTATTTAATTTATAAAAACTAAATACTAGCCTCGTCAACCCCGAGGATTCAACAAAATACACACATACAATCACATACACACATATGGCTATAATAGTCAGATTTTATTCCTGCAACAAAAGAGTTAAACTACGCATATCTTACTATTATCCGACACATATAATATATGAAAAGTGCATAAAAAATTAACCGAATCCTAAACACACAAAACCGAAAACCTTCGCTTCCCACTTCGCCTCGGTAGCTTGTCCCCAGATTAAAAAAAAATTAAATCCTAGATTAAAGGGATTGCCCAAACCACCAAGTCATCATCGTGCTATTCATTTAGAGAGGTCACTTGAATAAACAAGTTGTTCAAGTGACCAACCTCTATTCTACAAGTAGCCGCGGAATAGATGATGTCTGGATCGCTGGTTTTTGTGTTTATGCTCGGGATCCAAGTATTATTTAGCCATATACAGATTTATATCATGCTCATAATTGAAAAACAAATACAAACATGTAACATATAAAAATTAGAGAATCGATATACCTCTCGATCTTCTAATGTATGTCCTTCCTTCTTTCGGACGTCGTGTGGGCGACGCTCTACCAAAAGTCGAAGCTCCTAGATCGCAAATCTTCCTTCCTTGCTCTTCCAAAGCAAGAGGAAGAATAGAAACAAAGCTCTTCTCCTTTCTATAGCCAACCAACAAGCAACAAGGAGAATGCTTGTCGCCGGCCAACAAGGAGAAGGAGATAATGGAGGAAATCGGCAAAGACACCAAGGGAAAACCCTATTTCTTGTTTCCACCACCTAAGGAGAAGGAGAAGGAGTCTTTGGATGCCGGCCAAGGGCTAGGAAAGGGCTGTGGGCACCGGCCACCAAAGGAGAGGAAGAAGAAAGCAAACTACTTCCTTATTTGGTGCCACCCAAGCCTCCTAAACCCTAAGCCTCCAAACCCTAATCCTTGCTCTCCTTATGGCCAGCCATGGAAGTGGGGAAGAAGATTAGGATGAGCTCAAGCCAAGGTAGAGGGAAGATGGGAGGAACCGGCCAAAATCTTAGGAAGAAGAAGAAACACCTCCTTGAGTTGCCGCCCACCCATAGATCCCAAAACCCTAGCCACCCAAACCTAATCCTAAACCAACTAGGATTCCTAGCCTCCAAAGGAAGCAAACCCTAATCCCCTTAAGCCATCATCCATTTGCTGCCCACTTCATGATCTCTATTTATAGAGTTGGGCTCAAGCCATGATTTAATCTCCTCCATTGTTTCTACGGATTTTATTTCAACCGTCGGATCTGGAGATTTAATCTCAACCATCGGATCTAGAAATTTAATATCTACCTTTGGATCTAGAGTTTTGTTGTCACCCAATGGATCTAAGCTTCATGAGGTGTTAATAGGCTATATTAGGGACCATGAGGAGGAGTTGGATCTTGGCCACCCATGGATCAAGCCCACATAAAGTCCGATCCACTAATGATGATTCAATCCACTAAAGGATCATCATTGATCTACCTCACCAACCCCCATATGATAATATGGGCTCCATATATTATTTGTACATTTTCTCCCCATGTTTAAGATCTCGAATGTCTGTCGATTAATTAATTTATTGACCATCAATTAACCAACATCTAACTCCTTGAGTAGTACCACTCAACCTTTTCATCATGCCGGACCAAGTCCACTTGCATGGTTTACATGATGAACCTTATGAGCTCCTCAAGGGGACACCATCATCCTAATATATAGGACACGGTTTCCTCCTATAATCAACGACACACCATATAAATAATATCATCTCCCAACTTACCGAGTCTATCGATTTAATCTATAAATCTCGCCCATTGGTAAATCAAAGAGATGAGTACTAAGTATATGTGCCCGTTATTATATCGGGATTAAGAGCATGTACTAAATAATATCTGAGGTCCGATTCGATTATGTAGTCAGCAATAAATCGAATCACCTCTAAGTCGGTCCTGCTCAATACACACAAAGTGCACTAGTGTGATTCTATGGTCAAGACAAACCAATACCAAATCACACTACAACCATTCCAATGGTTTGTCCAAAGTCATCTCGGTTGTGAGCCTTTACTTATACTTTTCAAGGAGTCGATAACTTAATCTCCCGTGTGACACCACAGACCGTGTTATCTACAATGTAAAGTATTAGACAATATTGCATAACCATAAAAATATGCAAACAATGATCATGTGATTCTTATTTCAAAATAAAAATGTTCATACAAAAGATAGACTTTTCAGTATACATCCCTACAAGGTTACTGGGGAAACACCTCTCAATTTTTCTCAATACCGAGCATGCTTTTGAGACTTTATTCTAGATCTAGGGAATGATCCTCGCTTTAGGCAAGTAAGTGCCTAAGAGTCAGAAACCTTAGGAAAGCTATGGGGTGACGACTTAACTCACCATGGAACAGGAATCCCCTAAGAAAGGTTCGCCTAGCATGAGCAAGAGGAGCTAACTTAGTGAATTTTTTAGAATATATATGTTTTTCTTTGATTACAAATACCACCTGATAAATTTAGTTATCATGCTAATTATGGAACAATATCTTTTTAAAATTTTATGGCACTGAGGTTTGCTTGAGAACAAGCAAAGATTTAAGTCTGGGGGAAGTGATGTGAGCAAAACATATAGGGTTTTAGGAGTAGTTTTCGCTCACATCTTGTTACATTTTGTGTTAGTTTCATGCAAATGTTATTATATTCTCGCACACATTACCTATTTTCTGGTTCAGAGGTCTGCTCGTTGTACTTTTGTGTGCAGGTTAGCTTTTCTGGTGAAAAAGATGCATTTTCGGAGCAAAAGAAGGACTTTCGCAGCTAGACGTAGAGTGGGACACGACCAGGGCATGTGGATGCACACGGTCATGTCCAATGGATGAAGAACAACACCCCAGGGCTGCACACAGCCTAGCCGTGTGGAAACACACGGTCGTGTGGTGGCCCGACGGATTTACACGACTAGGGCTTTTTTCGAATTTTGCAACGATCCGAGGCGATGTCTATATAAGGATGGCTCCACCCAAACCCTAGGGGGAGAGTCACGACGGCTAGGACGGCACGCCGAAGCCCTAAAAAGCTTCGGTAACTCGCAGTGGGGGAAGATCACAACTTGCAATACAACGCCGTAGAGAATATCACGAAGCATCGTATATCTCTATTTCTGCACTTTATTTTTATTGTATTCAAACTTAAACATGTTTTGTGATTCTTCCTTCCTATTTATGGAGTAGTATTTTCGATTCTAGGATTACGGAGTAGCTTGTGTACATAAACAATGTTGGTTCATATTAAATTCTGGCCATAAGTTTGATTTGACAATTGGTAGTTGCTCTCTATTATATCTACGTGTGTTTGGCTTTCTTTCCGCTGTGCTTAGGCGATACAAGGTGGTGACAACCCTCGCAATCTAAATTTAGGAGGTTTGATCCAAGGAACCTAGGGGTAATCCTGACCTCCCATAACTGCGGGGAGAAGGGAGCGATGGAATCAGAAACGGTCCACCACAAGGATTGATTTGGCATCCTCGTACCCTCTATCCCGTCCTTTTGGGCGGAGATAGCTCCCGATGAATGCGGCATCTCTGCGGGAGAGTGTATGATGTCCCTTCCCCAAAACCGTAGGTAGAGGTTTAGACGACGCTAATTGACAACATTGTTCTGTGGTACACAAGCAAAACCGAAGTCCTAGAATCGACTTTTAAGACCCTCAGCACACTCTTTTCCTCCTACGTGTGACACCGTACATAGTAGGGTCCACCGATAGTCCTCACCAACTGACTCTCTCAGAGATTACGTCCGAACAATCGCAACCACTTAGTTTATTGGTATTCGAATCCCAGTCCCTGTGGGATCGATAAATCTTTATTACTTGACAACATCCGTGCACTTGTGGGCGTTGAGCGCGAGCGTGCTCTTTGAGTCCTCGATGGTATCCGTCATGAGATTTGAGGTCGCATCCATGCACATCACTCACCGCCACGATCAGATCGTAGTGGCTTGATACTTTTACCTTGATGTTTCTCTACATCAGCCTTGAATTCTTTGAACATGTCAAAGCATTCAAACTTGCGGCGCATCAAGTAAATGTATCCATATCTTGAATAATCATCTATAAAAGAGATGAAATATTCAAAACCACCTCTAGCCTAGATAGAGATAGGACCACACAAATCAGAATGAACCAATTCCAACACATCTTTGGCTTTATATCCATTGGCCTTAAAAGGCCTCTTGGTCATTTTACCTTCCAAGCAAGATTTGCAGGTTGGGAAATCTTCTACCACTAATGAATCCAGAGGTCCATCAGCTATCAACCTTTGAATTCTACTTAGGTTAATATGACCTAACCTTAGATGCCAAAGATATGTTTGGTTCATTTTCGAAGGTTCTTTTCTCTTATTAGATTTAGAAGATGAGTTATTTACTTCTATTTGCATCGTGGGAGCTTTTTGTTCAAGGGTATATAAATTTCCTATCAATGCACTAGAATAGATAATCTCCCTATTCCTTTTTATAACTACTCTGTCATTAAAAGAAATAGAATATCCATCAAAAAATAATTTAGAAACCGAAATCAAATTCTTTCTAAATAAAGGTACATAAAGGCAATTTTTTAGAACCAAAGTGTTATTCCTATCAAAAGATAAATAAACATCTCCCACTGCAATAGCCGCCACCTTCGTAGCATCACCCAAGTAAATGGTAATCTACCCCTCAGCTAGTTGTCTGGTTTTCTGGAACCCCTGCAAAGTATTGCAAACATGATCAGTGGCTCCCGTATCTACACACCAGGTGCCGATAGATAACACTGCTAAACATGTTTCAACGACTAGACCAAAAGATATACCTTTGTTATGCTTCCGGTTGGGGCAGTCCTTCTTCCATTATCCAGTCTACTAGCAAGTGAAGCACTTGCCTTTCGGCTTCTTCACTCCTCCCTAAGATCCTCCTGCCACCTTTGTGTTGGGAGTATGGGGAATACAATCAAAGTCCCACATTGGTAAGACATGGAAAAGATCATGTGCTTATAAGAAAAAAGATATCTCCATTGGTATGAGGCCTTTTGGGTAAAGCCCAAAAATAAAACCATGAGGGCTTGGGCCCAAAGTGGACAATATCATATCATTGTGGAGATATATGAATCTTATAGGCACTAACAATTGGTATCAGAGCCATGGTCCATGTCAAGCCATGAACCTCGAACGAAGGAAGTTGAGCTCCCACGTCCGGATCAAGAGAACCAGACATCAGGAAGGAAGTCTAGTTGGGTCGGGGGGACCGAACAACTGGCAGGAAGTCCTGGTGGGTTGAAGATCGGACATCAAGCAGAGAAAATCCTTCGAGGAGGGATAGTCTTGAGGGGGGGCCCAATGTGGTCCTTCGTTTGAGGGGGGGATTGTTGGGAGTATGGGGAATACAATCAAAGTCCCACATTGGTAAGACATGGAAAAGATCATGTGCTTATAAGAAAAAAGATATCTCCATTGGTATGAGGCCTTTTGGGTAAAGCCCAAAAATAAAACCATGAGGGCTTGGGCCCAAAGTGGACAATATCATATCATTGTGGAGATATATGAATCTTATAGGCACTAACACTTTGCTCCACCTTGTTTCTTCTTCTTCTTGCCTTTCGGCGTAGAAGTAGAAATCTTCTGAGCAACCATGGCCTGAGCCTGAGCACTCTAACAAAAAAGTCCCTCTACTGCCTGGAGTTCTATCAGAAGCTCTGCCAATGAATACAACCTTTTATTCATGTTGTAATTCAGGCAGAACTGCTCAAAACTCCTAGGTAGAGATTGGAGAATGATATCGACCTGGGTTTCCCCATCGATCTCAACTCTAAGGAATTCCAGCTCATTCAAATGAGCCATCATCTTGAGAACATGATCCCTCATGGGTGTTCCCTCGACCATGGTGGTCTTCATCAAGTTCCTCATGGCTTCCTGCCTAGCAGCCCAATTCTGGTGTCCAAAAAGTTCCTTAAGATTGAGCATCATGTCATAAGCAATAGGCATGGCTTGATGCTGATGTTGTAATATATTTGACATAGAAGCCAAAATGTAACACCGCGCTATCTCATCATCCTTAATCCACTTTTTATAACTATCTTTATCCTTTTCCCTAGAATCATCCGTAGGCTTAGAAGGACACTCTTCGAAGAGTACATACTTATACTCCTCAACAGTCAAGACAATATCTAGATTTCTTTTCCAATCAACATAATTGGGTCCAGTAAGTTTATTTTCCTTTAGTATCACAGCAAGTGGGTTGAAAGTCATTTTTGAAAAACCTAAGAATCATATAGATCAAAACATTAGATTTCAAAAATTTATTAATTCCTCAAACAATAAAATTTTAAAATCAACCAACACCTCAAAATACCGAGAATATCATATGTCACGATAGTGTGGACGTATACGAATTCTACATTTGTAAGAGGAGGTTTTACCCATTAATTTTATTATCCTGTCAACCATACTTTTTGGCAAATAAAATTAATAGTTCGTTCCTCTTCGGCACTACAAATAAAAGCAGTGACTCCGATGGGGAGGATACTCCTATTTGCATCTAAGTGTTCACCATTACTCGATACCAAAGCAATTATCTCAGATTATGTGCCTTCCGAAGGGGAAGTACATACGCTGCTAAATAATTTCCTATAACCATATTTGACCCTGTGATCCGCAAAACAAACTCATTCGATGGGGAGGAAGGCACTCAGAGCCGACGAACAAGTTTGTTTGAATCACATGTCAAATCGTAATGGAGGCCATGTGAATTTAAAAAAAGAATATCTCTCTCCCACTTAGTAATTTAAAATTGAGGAATTTTCTAAGCACACAACATGCATATCAAACAAGAAGCAATAAATATGAAAAAAATATTTTTCAACTATTATGGCTTTTGTTTTCCACTATGCCTCCCATCGTGTCGTCATCTCGTCCGCTCCTCTCAACGCCATGTACAAGCCATCCGAAGATCCGAGTCAAGAACAATTATTTTAATTTACATCCATCGATCCTATACTCCACAAAGGAGTGTACATGAAATCTAGATCGAAAGTAAACTAAAATAAAAGAGTGGCTAAACAATGTCATACTTAATTACAAAAATTAAATACTAGCTTCGTCAACCCTGAGGATTCAAATAATATTACAATTACACAAATCCAATCACATACACAAACATATGGCCATAATAGTTGGATCTTATGCCTACAACCAAAAAGTTAGCCTACGCACATCCTACTATTATCCGGCACACATAATATATGATAAGTGCATAAAAGTAACTGAATCCTAAACACACAAAACCGAAAATCGTGGCTCTGATACCACTTGTTGGGAATTGCTTCCTGCTTCGGTCGCTCGTGCATGGTGATCCTATCTACGTCCCCATATTAAAAAAAGTTAATCCTTGATGAAGACGGATTACCCAAGCAACTGATCCATTATTGTGCTATTCGATTCGAGTGGTCTCTTGAACAAACTTATTGTTCAAGCAACCTAACTCTTTTCCTCGATTAGCCACGGAATAGATGATGTACGGATCGCCGGTTTTTGTGTTTATCTTTGGGGTCCAAGTAAATTAGCCACATGCATTATACAAAAGAACTAAATCAAAACAAACAAGATTATACCTCTTGTATACCTCTTGATCTTCTATTGTATGACATATCCTCCTCTTGAACGTTGTGTGGGCAACGATCCTCCAAGAGTTGAAACCACCTAGATCGCATATCTTTCTTTCCTTGTTCACTCCGAACAAAGGAAGATAACCAAACAATTATTCTCCTATCTAGAGACGACCACCAAGCTCCTAGCTTGATCCTTGCCGCCGGCCAAGGAGAGGAAGAAGAAATATGGGTGTCGGCCAAGAGCTGCAAAGGAAAAACCTTAACTTTTGCCGCCGGCCAAAGAGAAATAAAGGAAGAAGAACCACCGACCAAGCTTCAAAGATGAGCGCCGACCCTAAAGGGATGAAGAAGAGGCGCCGACAACCCTTAGGAAGAGAAGGAAAATGAAACCCTAATCTCCTCCACCTCTTGCCACCGCCCAAGCCAACTCCAAACCCTTATCTCTCTTCTTTCCAAGCCGCCCAAGCCTTTGGAAGCAAACCCTAGCATCCAAAACTTTTGTTGCCACCCAAGCATTGGACTCCTATTTATAGATTTTGCCCAAACCTCCTTTTAATCATGTTCGTTGGATTTAGGTTTCATGAGGGTTTTAATAGGATACAATAGGGACCATGAGGAGGAGTTGGATCTTGGTCACCCAATGGATCTAGCCCACATAAAATCCGATCCATTAATGATAATCCATTCCACTAGAGGATTATCATTGATCTACCTCACCAACCCCCATAAAAAAATATGGGCTCTATATATTAATTGTACAAATGTCTCCCCATGTTTAAGATATCGATTATCTATCAATTAATTAATTTACTGATAATTAATTAATCAACATCTAACTCCATGAGTAGTACCACTCAACCTCATCATCATGCCAGACCAAGTCCACCTACAGGGTTTACATGATGATCCTTATGAGCTCGTCAAGGGGACATCATCATCCTAATACATAAGACACGATTTCCTCCTATAATCAACGACACACCATGTAAATAATATCATTTCCCAATTTACTGAGCCTATCTATTTAATCTATAAATCTCGCCCATTGATAAATCAAAGAAATAAATACTAAGTACATGTGTCCGTTATTATATCGGGATTAAGAGCATATACACCATAATATCCGAGGTCTGATTCAATTATGTAGTCAACAATAAATTGAATCACCTCTTAGTCAGTCCTGCTCAATACACACAAAGTGTGCTAGTGTAATTCTATGGTCAAGATAAACCAATACCAAATTACACTACAACCATACCAATGGTTTGTCCAAAACCATCTCGGTTGTGATCCTCTGCTTATACTCTACAAGGACCTGATAACATGATCTTCCCTGTGACACCACACACCATGTTATCTATAATGTAATGTATCAAACAATATGCATAACCATAAATATGCAAACAATGATCATGTGATTCTTATTTCAAAAATAAAGATGTTCATACAAAAGATAGACTTTTCAGTATACATCCCAACAAACCTCCTGTAAGAGGTGTTATTAACATGATCTTTGGGGGTTCCACTAATGGGGATTCAAATAGGGCTCGAAAAAGACATAATCGGGAAGAATGTATAGCTGTAACAGCTCAAACTAGAGCAAGAGGACCTGTTTTTAGTTTTGGTCTTAGTTATTTGGAGGAGGTGATAGTCGCATTTTTATCGTGTGATTTTTATTTACATTTGGATATTTTAGGCTCTTTGATTTGGGTAATTACGATTATTCAGGATGTTTTTGCATATTGGATCTATTTGAAATTAATTGTTTAATCCCTATAATTTTAGTATTATTTTTCATGGATTATATGTGATTTTATAGGGAGCATGAAAAGAGCCAAATCGAAGCAATCACAGCCATCGTTCCGGATCAAATCGACCGCAGTCGTTGGATTGATTGATCAACCACTTAGGGATATTAATTAAAGCTATTTAACCCTAGATCTAAATGGGTGGTTGAGATCTGAACCGACATGATCAAGTGACTGAGGAAATTAAAGGTAAAAACAAACTTCTTCTATCGCACGACAGAGAAGAGAAGCACAGAAACAATAGCAGCGGCGTTCATCTTCCTCGCGAGCACGGCGACAGATCCACTCCAACACTCCGACGATGATTCCGGTGATCCTAGGTCCTTTCCAATCCCATTCCACCCGGCGTACTCTTCTTCCTTTGGTCCGGCGGAGCTCGCAGCTAAAGTTGGGCAGCGGTAGTCCGTCGACCGAGCAGTGGAGTTCATCCATCATCACCGGCGATTCTCAGATCCATCACCACCGGAGCTGAGCTACCCTAGCGGGATGTGATCGCGCAAAGCTAGGGGCGACTTGCTACTGCCGTGGTCACGGTAACATTGATTTCCATCTCTGACGGCAGTTTTTTTCTTTTGATTCAATGGCATTCTTCAATTCCAGCTGGTGACGATGATCAACCCATGTTCCCAGATCCGATTCCATCCATAGTAGCAGCCGTGATTCGCATCGTTCCACTTCTACAGAGCCACCTCTTGACTACCATGGTCGTGGCAGTACCGCATCCATCATCGGAGCTGTGAACTACCACCATCGATCCAACTCTCATCGGATTCTGACGAGAGATCCGTACCCAGAGACCCTTGGAGTTGTTCGGTACCGTCGTGGGTCACCAGAGAGGGTGGTACCTTTCCGGTGTTTGTGGATGACTGTGGTTATTTTTTATTTTATTGTTCCATTATTGTGTTTCTTATTGTTTTACTATTGTTGCATTGTTCACTTTGGGTATTTCAATATTTTTACATTGTTGGCTCATTACTGTGCACTATATTTTATCAGTATTGTTTCAGTATTGATTTCCTAGTGTTCAGTTGTGTTTCAAGGATGTTTCAGTCGTATTTAGTTTGTATGGTATATCATGCACGTGGTAATTTGGTTTGATAGTTTAGTTAGTCTTCTTAGTCATTTACAGTGTTTTCTTAGTGGTTAGATTTATTTTCTTTAGTGTAATTGTTCTTTCCAATTTTTAGTTAATCTTCGGCCAGTGTACCGTATAGTGATAATGCGATGCTTGGTTGAATTGCTTTCTTATTAGTTTAGATTTCATTTACATTTGTCCAATGTATCGTATAGTGACAGTGCGGCGCCTGGTTGAATTGCTTACTTTCCTTGCATTTAGTTTTTAGTGACTGTTTGACCACTGTGTCGTATAGTGACAGTGCGGTGCTTGGTTGAATTGTTCACATTTGTTTCTTGACCATTGTGTCGTATAGTGACAGTGTGGTACTTGGTTGAATTTTTTTATGTTTGTTAGTTAGTTTTTAGTGACTGTTTGACCACTGTGTCGTATAGTGACAATGCGATGCTTGATTGAATTGTTCACATTTGTTTCTTGATCATTGTACCGTATAGTGACAGTGCGGTGCGTGATTACTTACTTTTGTACATTAGGATAGTTACTTGGTAATTTTTATTTGGTAGTTAGATTTACTTCTTACAGATTTAATTCCCATGTCTGTTTACCAGAACTGTTTGGCCATTGTATCGTATAGTGATAGTGTGGTGCAAGGTTGAATCGTTCTTGCATTAGGTTAGCTTTGAATAATTGTTTTAATAAGTTGTAAGGACCCCTAGTATTTACTTCTGTTTAAAAACAAACATCCAACCATTAGGTTTGTTGGGAGACGATCCGAGTCAGTCCTATACTGCATTAGTGTAGTTAGGGGGTTCAGTAATAATTTAGGAAACGGTATCACGTGCGACACATAATTTACCGATTCATCAGGGGGTAATAACTCCTCATACTGATGCTTTAGTAACTCGGGCTCTTTTTGTTAATTTTGATGTGGGAAGAGTTTTTGTGGATCTGGCCATCTCGGTAGATATTTTATACTGGTCTGCATTGGAGCAAATGGGAGTAAGTATGAATGATTTACAACAAGTCGACACTTTTTTATTTAGGTTTTTTGGTCATGAAGTACAGCCGATGGGTCAAATTAAATTACCTCTGTCTCTAGGAGAAGAACCAAGGAGGAAAATAATACATATTAATTTTATAGTGGTAGATATGCCCTCTTCCTATAATGTTATTTGGGGTCGACCTATTCTAGGAAGTTTGCAGGCAGTGACTTCTTTTTATCATCAAAATATTAAGTTTCATGTTGGAAATGAAGTGGGAGAAGTTAGAGGTGATCAACAACTTTCTTGGAGGTGTTATATAGATGTTATCCAGACATGGTAGAAGGGGAAAACTGTTAGTAAATCTTTTCAAAAATTTAATCAATATGGGAGTACAGTATGTGTCATTCAAAAGGGGGGTTCTGAGGACATAGGAGAATCTGACAAGGAAGTTGTTATGCTTGATTCTAAGTGTGTTGAACATATTACATTTATAGCTAGAGATCTTCCTTTACATATTAAAGCTTCTTTAATAAAATGTCTTGTTAAAAATGTTGATATCTTTGCATGGTCACCACAGGACTTAGCAGGAATTGAATCCACTATCATGGAGCATAGGTTCTATATTTTACCTACTATAACGTCGGTAAAGCAGAAACGTCGGCATTTTGGAGCTGAAAAGGATGCTATCATTAAGGAGGAGGTGCATAAACTATTGAAAGCAAGATATATTAGGGAGGTACATTATCCGTCCTGGCTGTCTAATATAGTGTTGGTGCCTAAGCCATCAGGGAAATGGAGAATGTGTGTAGATTTTTGTGATCTTAATAAGGTATGTCCTAAAGATTGTTATCCTTTGTCTCGCATAGATCAGTTAGTGGACTCTACTATGGGACAACAATTTATTTTAATGATGGATGCCTATCAGGGATATCACTAGATACCATTGGAATTGGAAGATCAAGATAAAGTTAGCTTTATTACGGTTGAGGGAACTTTTTGTTTTATTGTTATGCCTTTTGGATTAAAAAATGTTGGGGCTACTTATCAAAGGTTAATGGATAAGATCATTGAGAAACAATTAGGAATGAATGTGGGGGTGTATGTTGATTATATTCTGGTTAAAACTTTATAGCCCGAGTAGTTGATACCTGATTTGGAGGAAATTTTTAGTACTTTGTGTGGATATAAAATAAAGCTTAATCCAGAAAAATGTGTGTTTGGAGTCACACAGGGACATTTCTTGGGGTATGTAGTAACTAAGCAGGGCATAAAATCTATTCCTAGTAAGATTGATGCTACTCAGCAAATGCAACCTCCAAAAAATTTAAGAGAATTGCAAAGGTTATTAGGAAGAAATACTACTTTGTCTTGATTTACATCTCGGTCGGCAGATAGAGTCTTCCCTTTTTAAGATATTGAAAAGAGCCACTCGGTTCAATGGGATGAGCATTGCGATAGGGCTTTTCAATCTTTAAAAGAGTATTTATCCGAGCCACCTTTTTAGCTAGGCCTCAACTTGGGAAAATATTGTGGGTATACTTGTCTCTTTCTGAAGTTATTGTCAGTTCAGTATTAGTCCGACATGATAAGGGTCAACAACATCCAATCTATTATATCAGTTATCTATTAAAAGGACCTGAAGTTTGTTACACTAATCTAGAGAAGTTAACTTGGGGATTAGTTTTAATTGCTCGAAGACTGCGACCTTATTTTTTTTCACATCCGTTAGTAGTACTTCCTGATACTCCTTTAGGTAGAATACTTACTCATTCAGAGGCTATTGGGAAGCTCATTAAATGGGCTACCGAGCTTAGTGAGTATGGTATTATATATCAACCTCGCACCTCTATTAAGGCCCAAGCATTAACTAACTTTTTAGTAGATACTATACATAAGGAGGAGTCGGATCCATGGATCATATATGCAGATGGGTCCTCTAAAAAAAGAAGGTTTTAGAGTCGGGGTAATTTTGATTTCCCTACAAGGGGAAGAGGTTAAATTAGCAGTCAGATTGCATTTTAGAGCATCTAATAATGAGGCTAAGTATGAAGCTTTACATATCGCTCTGCAAGCTGCTAAGAATGTAGGGGCTGAGCGGATAGTAGTGCATATGGATTCTCAGTTAGTGGAGTAGCAGATAAGTGGGGGATTTGAAGTTAAAGATGATAAATGTAGGAATTATTGTGAATTAGTAGAAAAAGCTAAGGGGTACTTCTCAGAGGTATTTTAAAGAAGATCACTCGAGTAGAAAATCAGAAGGCTTATGAATTGGCTCAATTAGCTAGTTCTTTAAGAAACTAAAGTACTTGAGAGGTGATCGCACAGATTAAATTGTTACCTCAGGGAGAAAAATAAGAGGAGTTGGTAGGAGAGGATTGGAGAAAAGAATTGATCTAATTTTTTCAAGATAGAGAGATGCCTAAGTATTCTATGAGGGCTTAATAGTTTAAACAATAGGTAATTCATTTTTGTATATTGAAAGGAATTCTATATAAGAATACTAGTGCTGGACCTTTATTGCGATGTTTAGAAAAGACAGAAGCAAATTATGTGTTGCGAGAGATACATGAAGGAGCTTGTGGAAGTTACATAGGAGGTCAATCCTTAGCTCAAAAGGTATTGTTGGCTAGTTATTTTTGGCCTAATTTAATGAAGGATTCTATCCAATTAGTACAACAATGTGAAAGTTGTCAAATGCATCATAATTAGTAGCATCAACTGGCTGAATATATGAAGGCTGTAATGTCATCTTGTCCTTTTGATCAATGAGGTATAGATATAGTGAGACTATTTTCGGCCGGGACAAGTCAGAAGAAGTTTTTATTGGTGGCCATTGATTATTTCTCTAAGTGGGTGGAAGTTGAACCTTTAGCCCGGATTATAGAGAAAATGGTATTAAAATTTTTATGGAAAAATATCATATGTCATTTTGGTATTCCTAGAAGGTTGATATCAGATAATGGACAATAATTTCAGGATAAGAAGTTGGCAAAATGGTGTCGAGATTTTAAAATTGAACAAGTTTTTACATCAGTGGCTTATCATCAAAGTAATGGGCCGACTGAAGTAACCATTAGGGAAATGGTTCATGGATTAAAAACTAAATTGGAGCATGTGGGAGGAAGCTAGGTAGAAGAATTGCCTAGTGTATTAGGAGAGCTATAGGGGAAACTCCTTTTAGTATGGTGTATGGCACGGAGGCAATATTGCTTGTAGAAGTAGAGATAGAGTATGCCTGCGTGATGGCTTATATCCCGAGCGATAATGGAGTGGCTCGGCATATGGAGTTAGACTTGATTCAGAAGAAGAGTGATTCTTCTTTATATCATGCTAAAAGATATAGGTCACAAGTAATGAAAGCTTATAATAAAAAGGTGGTACCATGTTCTTTTCAAGTAGGGGACTTAGTGCTGAAGAAGGTGTTGCCTGAAGGATGCAAAGGTAAGCTAGGAACTAAATGGGAGGGTCCTTTCTAGGTAGACAGTCGGGCGGGGATTGGAGCTTATTACTTGAAGGACGCTCAAAGAAGGCTTTTAGCAATACCATGGAATGTGTATCATTTACGTCCTTATTTTAGTGGATGAATGTTGTAAAGTTTGTGTTTTTGCTCCTTTAGAAAAATACTATGTAAAGTGAATAGTGTAGGAGATTTGAGGCCGCTAGAGGGGGGTGAATAGCGTCGCGTGATGGAATTCTTTCGCGTTCGTCTCTACAAAACTAGTTATGCACAGTGGAATGATAATAATAAAAGCAATAACGAAGTAAGACAAACATGAACACACCAATACATAAATATTTAACGTGGTTCGGAACCGCACAGTTCCTACTCCACGGATCGAGCTCTAGAGAGCTCTAGTGATGCACACGCACTCACTAATCAAAAATACTCTTTCTCGACACAAGTCGGAGGCGGAGAAACCTCTTACAATTGTTTACAACAATAAACAAATAGATACAAGCAAATACGATAATGAAATACAAATGCAAGTAAAGGAAAAACACTTTACAAGAGCTTTTGATTGCCTTGAACTAGCTTTGAAGGATTGGAAAGCACCAACTTTCCCCTTCAATTTCGCCCAAGAAAATTGATGCAAAAATCCTCCATTTGAGCTACTTTGATAGCTTGCGTCGGGCTAGATTTCTGCCTGGCAGTCGACTTCCTAAGGCCCCAGTCGACTGCCAACACTGTAGCTGTGAGACAACGGGAAGTTCCACGCTTGAAAAACTCCAACGGATCTCTTGGCACTCATTCAACATTGGCGGTCATGCCGATCGAAGACCGATGGTCGCGCCCGACCGGCTCACGGAGTGTGCTCGCGTTCTTGCGAACCATCGAGCCATCCATGGAAGTCGGTGATCGCAGCGAATGACTACTACCAATGAGTAGTCGACTGCCAGCACATTTTCAGCCCCAAGCTCGCAGTCAAACTCAAGTCGACTCATGGCAGTCGAACCAGCCATAATGTCAGTCGACTGCCAACCTCAAGGATGAGGTTTTAACCCAAGTATGGTCTCCCTATACTTGCTAGACCACCCTTAGCCTAGACCTAAGCCTTCTAGCCACCTCCATCAGCCTTACGCCTCTCGGATCTCTCCAAGTCATCCATGACTTGTTCATCCATCGCGCTAGCCTTTAGGTGCTTTCATCGGCTATGTCATGCTAATGGTGTCTACACCGCCAAGGCACATTGGACTTACGCCGCCAAGACTCCGCTTGGACTTTACGCCGCCAACCATTGGACTTATGCTACCAAGACTCCACTCTTGGACTTTATGCTGCCAAGCAAACCCCTTGGACTTCTCAAATGCCAAGACTCAAGCTAGGACTTTCCCTTGCCAACCCACGTTGGACTTTCTATGCCAAGACCCATGCTTGGACTTCCCTTGTGCCAAGTACTCAAGACTTGGACTTTCCCAAATGCCAAGTGTCCCACTTGGACTTTCCATGCCAAGTACCCATGACTTGGACTTTACCTTGCCAAGACCCTTGCTTGGACTTTCCCATAATCACATGGTCAACCCTAGTCAACCATCAAAGTCTCCCTCGAGTCAAACTCGCACTACAACAAAAATGCTAAAAGACAACACCACAAAGACAACGATTTTAGGAGAAACCGTTGTCTTTTTGTTAAAAGACAATGGTTTCTCCTAAAACTGTTGTCTTTGAGCGCCCATATAACACAAAAGACAACGGTTTTACAGTATCCATTGTCGTTGAGCATATTTTTTTTTTAAATCAACAACACATTTTACAACGGTTTTCCAGAACTGTTGTCTTTAAGGTATTTTTTTATCTTAACAACAGTTGGGACAACGGTGCAATGAACCGTTGTCAATGAGAATTTTTTTGTTGTCGTTGTGATAATATTACAACGGTTTTAAACCGTTGTCAATGAAATTTTAAAAGTTTATAATACTATTTTTTTAATTATTTTTACTATTTTTAAAAAATTATTGGAAATAATACAACGGTGATTTTTTTTAATACTATTAATACTATTTTTTTTATTATAATACAACGGTGAAATTATTTTTTTAATTATTAATACTATTTTTTTTAAATTATTGGAAATAATTTTTTTTAAAAAAAATATAAATATATACGTTTACAACAATATATTTAAAAATTTATATATATTTTTTAAACAATATATTACAACAATAATTTTTTTAAAAGTTTATATATATTTAAATATTTGTTAGGTTAAATAATGCTTCCCTAAACTTCTCTTCCTACTTCCCAAAAACATCTGCCATTCCTACTTCCCAAAAAACCTTCGCCGTTCGTTCTAGGTTGCGCGCTCGTCCATCCCTTCTTCTTCCGCGCCGCCTTCTCACGGTTGCTCGCCCTCTATTCGTTCTCTTCCTTTTCCGTCGGTCATACGCCACTTCTTGCCTCGTCGGCGAGCTGTTGCCCTTTCTTTCTCATCGTCACAGCCCTCACTCCGTACGCGACACTGCCGCCCCATCACCGTATCTTCTCTTCCGCCAGTGGTCGTTGCTCCATTGTCGTCCTCTTCGCACGAGCAAAGGATTCGATGCTGGTGGTGTCGCCGATTAAATTTCCATTGTCGGTAATCCCTTCCTAGCTCTTTGTCGTGAGGGTAGATTCACCACTATTGATTTTTCCTCCATCCGTCGCATCATCGGACCAGCCTTCGCAGTGAGCTTGGTTTCACCATCAGCCGCATTGTGGCGGTCGGACAGAGTCTTCAATACAGCGCCACCATCACTAGTTGTTGATGGTGTCTTGATTCGATTGCATTGGAGAAGTGGGTAAGCCATATGCTACAGCGAAAGCGAGTGAGTGCCTCGAGAAGTCTGCTTTGCATGAGACAATGGTCATAGTGTTTCTCTTATGCAGATCTTTGATTTCTATTCAAATTGAGAAGAAAATTCTTTTAGCAAAACTAGTTTGCTAAAACTCTTTGCATTTACTCGTTGCATTTCAATTTTATTATATTAACTTTTGTCTCTTTGTAGAATTTGATGCAGTAGGATGTCTTCATGCCACCATAGTAATTCCTTAATGTGTGCAATATGTCTAGACTTGAAAGTTTTGTTTGAATTTCACCTACATGTTGAATTTTCCGAAGTTCCCTTTAGTAATAGACTTACATGATCTATCATTTTAGCAATTTGTTTCATTTGAAACTCTAGTGCGGGTAAAAGTTGCTAACAAGTTATTAGCACTTCATAATACTTTTTTCTGTTCTTATAATTTTACCATTGAGGATTTAAAACTTAAATCTAAGGCTACTTATCTTGAGAAATACTTTAAAAGATCTTTTGTCAATTATTTGGAAGGTTTCTGCAGGAGCCTTTTCTTACATTTGGGATTATAGGAGTATATTTGTTGAAATGTTCAGCACACTCATAGTCATAACCATTAACTGAAAATTTGGCAGTAGTATTTGATCAAATTCTTACCATGATTTTAACTGCAGTGTTAATTTAGTGACACCTTTTTGTCATGTAAAGTTGGACATTTTTAAAATCGACCAATATGTTCTATATCTAGAGGAGCTTAATTGATTAGAGTATAAGCTTTAATAGGTACAAGGTAATCAAAGAAATTTAGGGAATGTAATTAATTTAATTTAATTGATTTGAATATTAGTAGTGATATAGTCTTACATAGAGCTCATTGGAGGAATAAAATATCTCAGAATGACTTCAAATACTTGGGACAAATATGACTTGATGTGTTTGCTGACTTTAGCTGAAGCCAAATTGAGTATGCTTCTCAAAACACTGCTTGATATAAGAAGCCAATGCTAAGCAAACATTTGGAAAGAGTTGACAAGCTACACCTTATCCGATCAGTATACTTGTATAAAAACTTAAAAAACCTAAATTAACTTTGCAAATTTTCTTTTGTCTATTAAATGGATTTTCTTTGCAATACTCTAAGTTATTCCACCTTTATAATGCAGGTTACTGAAGCTCTTTCAAATGCTGGTCTTGAATCTTCGAATCTGATAGTTGGTATTGATTTTACAAAGAGCAATGAGTGGACAGGTTTGTTTGTATTCTTAAATAACCATTCTTGTTGGTTTGATACATTGTTTAGAAATGCCACTAATTTTGTGAAGATGTAAGTTTCCAAATAATTATCTCTCCTAAAAAAATTGGTTGCAAACAAGGAATTATATAACCTGAATCAATTACTTGGAATTTAGTAGCTTGAAGAAATTTCACACTCTGCATCTTATATTAAATATTGCACTTTTTATTCTTGTAATTTTGTGTGAACAATTAATCTATTTTTATGATGCTATTGCTAATCCAGTCTTTGGGTGGCTATCTGAGTTGCAACGTCTGTATTTCCTGGTTGTGCAAGCATACTAAGAAGTATATAAGATATGGTCATATTTAAATCCTCATGAACTTTAGCATGAATTAGCAAGCAAACTTAATGAAGCACAACCATCTTTCGAATCCTGAATTACAAGAACAAATCTGGTCTATATTCAGAAAGTGAGTATTATACTTGTTTTTTCCTATTTTGCTTAGTTACGTATAATAATTTATTATGTCTATATTTTTGTATGTTCGTTTCATAGTCATAGTGGGAAATGTTTTTGTGCATTCTGGCAGATATGAAAGTTATATTGATGTTGAAATCTAGCAAAGATCCGTTAAATATTTTGTACTTTGTAGGAAATGAGAAGCTTTGTGAAAATCTCTGCATAACTGCTATAATTTTTTTCATCACAGGTTCCTTTTCAACCGGATAGAGTTAAATGCGGTTATTTTGTTTTACGATATATGAGAGAGATAATTGAAGGCGTCGCATCCTTTAACAAGTCTTCCCTACGATCAATAGTAATATTAGATATATTTTCAAATTTTCTTATTGATATCATAGTGTTTAATTAAATTTTCATTCATTTATTCACATGCAGTTCCCAAAATCTGTGATAGCGGCAAAGGAAATTGATGAAGTACGTTCGGAGTGGGTTGAATGCATACAAGATCACATATTAGATGATTAGGAGAGATTTAAGTGTACTTAACTCTTTTGGTTACATGTGGTAATCTATATGTGTTTTGCATATTATGCATAATACTTTTGGTGCATATGATGTGTAGTTGTTTTGCCACAGTACTTTTTAATATATATCGGTAAGAGTGATCATTTAAAATGTGATGTTACCTTGTACTTTACATTGCTACAAGTGCGCGTGTATATATGTGTTTTCTATAATTCTTTTTGATGTTGTATGATTTATATTAAAAATGCAACACTATAAATCTACAACGGTTTATTGTGTTCTAGAGTAACCATTGAGAAATGACAACGGTGAAAAACCGTTGTCTATGAGAAAAAAACTGTGGTAAACCTAAGGAATGGGCCAAAGACAACTATGAAAAAGACCATCAGAGATTTAGGACAACGGTGAAAAACCGTTGTCTATTAGCAAAAACATCCGTGGTAAATCGACCCGTTGTGAAAAGTGGTTCGGTCAAAGACAACGGGTATAAACCGTTGTCTTATCCTTGAAATGACAATGGTTTTTCACCGTTGTCTTTGCCCGAACCACTTTTTACAACGGGTCGATTTACCACAGATTTTTTTGCTAATAGACAACGGTTTTTCACCGTTGTCTATTCGATTTTTTGTTGTAGTGTCGAGTCTGATCAATTATAACCTGGGTCGATTGTATAAATAATCTCCCCAAAACACTAACCAACATCAATGTCAAACATACTGTGTCAAACCACTTTGTCAAATATCAAAACATCACTCGAGTCAAACTTGAGTCTGGTCAATCGTGACCTAGGTCGATTGCACCAACAATCTCCCCCTTTTTGATGTTTGACAAAACAAACCTTGAGTTAGACCACTAACTCAAATTCCCTTACCAATTTTCCAAATTGGTAATTTAACCTTCTCCCCCTTTTTGACATACATCAAAAAGGTTATCTCTCCAAGGAGGTCAATGTCTCATGTTCTGATTATATCTTACAATCTCCCCCTTCATCCAAAAATACCTAGGATGCCTACCATCTTCCTAGTGATAAGTCTCATATCACTCAAGAGAGGCAATCCTATATTCTCTCCCAATTTCAAAATTGGGTTTCTCAAAAACCCATCAATTTTCCAAATTGATGATACTCTCTCAATAACTTCTCCCCCTTCAAGAAAAGAAACATATCCATCATCCCAAGATGGATAACTCCCCCTAAAGGCTTGCTCCTCCTTGACCATTGCACCAACAATGTCCTTGGGAAGTCCCTAAGCCAATAGGAACTCTAAACCATTAAAATTAAGGCTCAAAGTTCAAACATGAACTCTCCCCACCTTAAATTTGATACATTACCCTAACACCTCTCCTAATCCATATCCAATGGATTTTCACCCTTTCTAATACTTCCCAAAGCATATCCTAGGGTTAGGAGTGATTAGGAACCTTTACCATAGCTGAACACGGGCTAAACAACCTTATTTTTCCCGAAATTAGCTTGGCAGTCGACTACTTACGATGAATCGGTCGATTGCCACTCTATCGATCGACTTCCATCGGTGGTAGTCGATCGATAATAAATTCTCAATTTACCTATCGTAATCGAATTTTAAAAAGTCATAAGTAATTCTACGTATATAAAAAATTCATAAAAATTCATACGTACATTATGTTGGTGCAGGGGCATTAGATAATCGAACCTGTATTTTGATTATGGCAAAGACACAAAGTTAAGTTTACATCGTTATCTCACGAGCTAAATCAAGTATGCAGAAAAGTTCTAAAGTTGGAGCTGAAGGCTAGCGACACCCGGAGGAAGCCGCGATGGTCGGGCGACACTCGAGTGACTTCAGAGGGAGCCGAAGGAATCGAGTGGAAGGCCAGAAGCGAGAGATACTATCGAGGCAAGCTCGTGTGAGTGAGAGATTGTAAGGTCGTGTCCTCTTTACGAGGACGACCGTAGGCGGCGATCCGACTAAGACTTCCTGTGGAAGGTCTAGGTCGAGATCAGACGGTTAGAAACCGTTGTATTTATCATTTTCCGAGCTAACCTTTTACTGCAGGGAAGTGGCCAGGCTGGCAGTCGACTGCTGGACGTTGAGTAGTCGACTGATGCGAGTCATCAGTCGACTGATGGCGACGAATCATCCTTTGCGCTAGGTCAAAACGGATAACATTTGACGCGGCCACTTCGCGATAAATTTTGGACAATTTCGTAATCTATTCCTAAAGATGAGGAGACAAATTCAGAGGCCAAAATCTATAAAAGGAGGGGAGGATTCCAACTCCAAATCACATCAAGTTTATTCATCAAGTGCTCCTACAACGCCAATGCTCCAACATCGTCATAACGCCGACGCGACGCCAAGTTCCGATCTTCTTCGTTGGCAGCAGAATCAAGTAATATTTTTGATATTGTATTCTTTGTTTTTCTTCATAACGAGGTAAGGTAGGTGTTAGTAATATATGAGAGATGTCCTAAGGCAATCGCCTTATGTATGAACCATTTATATGATAAATGAAGATTCACTATTTGAGTATACATGTTTTATGTATTTGATTGGATCTTAAACTCATTTACTGAATGTCCACGATACGATTCACAGCATGAGAGAATTTGTGATTGGATCACAACTAGTGAGTATCTCTACATGTGTAATTGTGATGTATCGGAATTATCCCTAGTCGATGAATTGATGAATCTGGACACCATCAATTCTGTTGAGACTAGCACGAGGTATACTCCTTGGTGTATCCAAGCAGCTGATTCTCACTGGCTGGAGACATAGTGATGTCCGGAGTTAATCGTGGATGCTAGTTATGGTAACTAGTTCATTGGAGTGACCAGCCGTAAGACTTCATATGGTTCTCTGCATATATAGATATGTCAATGAAGTTCTTACTGTGGCTTAAGTGCGATGTTCCTTTGACTTGCGGTATTCAAGTCATCT
Organism: Wurfbainia villosa; assembly: GCA_025175895.1. Classification (NCBI taxonomy): domain Eukaryota; kingdom Viridiplantae; phylum Streptophyta; class Magnoliopsida; order Zingiberales; family Zingiberaceae; genus Wurfbainia; species Wurfbainia villosa. Next base: position 117,710,086 of record CM045989.1, on the reverse strand, counting down.
TGATCATGGAGACTTATGCTTTGACATCTTAAGCAAACATCTCTAAGGAAATGTGGACCCGGGATGATTGGGTATAAGTCGAAGTGATCGAAGGTGTTTGAATAGCCTATAAAGGATTCACCACTCCTTGCGAGGAGATGTATACCCATGGCCTCTCGTCGGATTGTTACTAAAGTCTTTGGCCAAAGCATTACATGTTTAGAGTAAAGTACTTCGATACATGTGGAGTAACTAGAATCCGTAGGACGAGGAAATGATACTTGGGCTAGGTGTGACGTAGTCAGCCTAGTGGGGACTGACACAATAGACCATGTCCTGAACCAAGTGGGTATAAGATGAGTGAAGGGAATTGGGCACGATTCATTCGAGCTACTGAAGGGTTTCAGAAATAGTTCTGGATCAACCGTTGATCTTTTAGGTTAATTGGGGATCATGATGTACTACTAGGTGCCACTCATGATCGTTCTATAATTAATGGTTAATTATAGACGGCCAACATAAACCGAGAACCTATTTGGTCACACGCACAACGAGTGTAATCCAAAGGATTTAAAACGAGCTTGAGAATGGGATTCTCAGACCGAGAGAAACTATGTTTGGTTGGACCAAACGTAAAGCGAGCATGAAATTGTTTCAGTCGCAATGTAAGCGTGGATGGGCAGTGTCTTATGAAGACATAATGGATGGACCAAAATGGTTTGGTTCTAATCCAATGGATAAGAATAAACCAAAGAGTTTGGTTTATTTTAAACGAATGAACCAAAAGTTGGTTCGGTTCGTTTTAACTTAAAATAAACCATCATGGTTTGGTTTATTTTAACTTATCTTAATGGAGCGGGTTAACGGGCTTTATGGATATGATCCATTAACCATTAAGAAAATTAGTTCTCTATAAAATAGGGATTAAACCCTAACCCTAAACCTAATCATCTAGTTGCCGCCCAACATCTAGTTGCCGCCCAACACATTGTGGCCGCCCAAGCTCCTTGCCGCCCAGCTTGATTGTGCTGCCGTCAAGACCCTTGCCGGCGTCCAAGCTCCAGCCGGTGAACCTCCGGCGACCCTCCGGTGATCCCCTAAAAGGTTCGGCATCAAGGTGAGCTTTTGTCTCCTTGCTTTGGCCGGCGCCTATCTCCTCCACCAAGCTGTCCAGTTTTCTGGACAGCTTCTTCTCCTCTCGTCGGAGCGTCGTTTGGACGACGGTTAGTGCTCCGACAGCGGCTAACATACCGGGGATTTGATCTCCGGTAATCCTCTGAGGTGGAGGACGAAGGATTCGTCAATCGGTTGACGAATACCTCTCCGGAGAAGCAAGTCTTGAGGACTTGTTTTAGGTCCGAATTTGGATTCGGATCGTGATCATCTCTCGATCACGTCGTCTTCAACACGAGGCTAGTAACCCGTACGAAGATGAAGCTCGTGGCTTGGCGAAGTCATCCCGAGGAGCTCGGCGTGGATACGGATAGAGACGATTCTTACGAGGATCGTTCCGGTTGATGCCGTTCCCGCTACACGTCATACGAAAGGTATAACGTAGTTTAATTTCCTTTTATTGCAATTTTAATTTACGGTTATGTCTACACTTGTTGTAATAGCATGCGTGTGTTGTGTGTGTTGTAATAAATAGGAGTATTTATTAATTTTAATTGCTTCCGCTGTGCTCATGTTTACGAAACATGATCGAACACACACACGCCGCGGTGCCGGAAACCCAACAGTAGGCTTGTTGCCTCATCCTTGTATATTCGGTTTTGTGATCGTTGTCTCCTACCTCTAACGAGGAGGAGATGTAATAGTTCTTTGCCCTCCGTACGCGGTCTAGAACCGATAGGGCCTTGGAGTATCAACCGCTGGGTTGTGAACCAAGTAAAATAAACGTGTTCATTTATTTTCTGCTGTGCTTACTCTTTTACTTGTGTATCAACGAACGAATTCGAACGAAAGATTTACGATCGATATTCAACCCCCCCTCTAGTGACGCTTCTCGATCCAACAATTGGTATCAGAGAGGGGGCGCTAAGATTTGGTGAAACCACCAATCTAGCACGTTTTTGTTTTCTTTTCATATTTTTCGATTTGTATCTTTCTTAGGTTTTTATTCCTCCCGCACTACTAATCCAAGACGAAGTCTTGGTACGTTTCTTTTGGTTGTGTGCTTGCAAGTATTCTCCCTTGGAGTAGCCGATGGTAAAACGGCCATAACTTTTCGCACAAGTGAACTCACGTAATGATCTACCTACCAAATCGAAGCCCTCTGATAGATCTACATTTCTTACCAGGGTTTACCCTCATAAAAAGATGTTTCCAGCCCCAAAATCCAACGTTCAGTAGCCTTTCGGGGACACCGAAGGTCGTAAGTTTCTAGTTTTTGTTAGTTTCTTATTCTTCTTATTTATTTCTGTTTATTTCCTATTATTTCCTGCACTACTAATCCAAGACCAAGTCTTGGAATTCTCTTTTGTTTTTATTCGTGTTTTTGCAAGAGACTTAATGGCTCACATTGAGGGGTATAGCACCACCCGACCTTCGTTCTTTAATGGAAATGATTTCCGTTATTGGAAAGGTCGGATGGAGTGTTTCTTGAAAACACAAGTCGAGACTTGGATAATAATCCAAACCGGCTTTGCTCTACCCACCAATGATCAAGGAGAGCCCTTCGATTTCAATAAGTGGACAAATACAACCAAGAGGCAAATCGAAGCCGATGCAAGAACAACTCAAATATTACAATGTGGCTTGTCCAAGGAGGAGCTCAACCGCATCGGTCCATTCATTAGCGCCAAAGACCTCTGGAACAAATTGATTGATCTACACGAAGGGACGCCCGATGCTAAGGTATGTAAAAGAGATTTACTTTTAAATAAACTGTACAATCTAAAGATGCAGGATCGCGAGACCGCCACCCAATTACATGCGCGGATCCAAGACATTGTCAATGGTCTTCACTCGATCGGGCAAGTCGTAGAGAACCAGGACCTTATAAGGTACGCTTTAAATGCTTTCCCTAGGACTACCTTGTGGGCATCCATTGTCGATGTCTACAAGGTCTCTAAGGACCTTTCAAAGCTTAGGTTAGACGAATTATTTTCCGAGTTTGAACTTCACGAGCAAACTAACGTGGTCCGGGCCGAGAGAGGTATTGCTCTACTTGCAGGACAAAGAAGCAAGCCACCTACTAGGCCAGTAGATGAACTCGAACCCGAAGATGAATCAGATTCCGAATCAGAAGAGGTGGAAGCAATAGTAAACGTTGTGCGGAGAATTGTTCGAAAAGAAAGAAGGAAATTGAAGTACGAGAATCAAAAGAAAAAGGGAGCAAGGAAAGCCTTCCATGCAACTTGGGACAACAAAGAAGACATAGCTTACATGGCAAGACCGAAGGAGTCCGAGTCAGAATCCGAAGCCGAGTCCAACTATAACACCAACTACGAACTCGAGGACTACTTTGAGAAGCAACTCAAAGTCGGACCAAAATAGAAAATTAAGGTTAGCCGCTCACTAATTCATACGCTTTACAATACAATTAAAATGCTTAATAGGAAATTAACTAAGTCTGAGTCTAGGGTTGAGTCGTTACTTGAGGAGGTTGAAACCCTCAAGCAAGAGGCTACTCTAACCTCTTCAACTAGTCAAGTTCAAGAGGGAAACTCAACCCAAATTGAAAAACTTGAGGAGGAGAATTCTCTCTTGAAAGACCGAGTTCAAGAGGTTGAGGCTAGGTTGGAAAGGTTCACATTGGGATCTAAGAAGCTTAATCGACTACTTGGGACCCAAAGAGCCGTGTACAACAAAGTCAGACTCGGATTTAAGTCAAAGACTACGAATAGGTCTTATATGTCTATCGTAAATCGTAGTCATCAAAGAGTCCAAGCATGGGTCCCAAAGGTTTTAATGAACTCACATATAAGGACTAATAAGGTTTGGATTCCCCAGGATTAAGTTCATTATTTGAATAGACCATATTGGTTCAATGGTCCAGGGGGAGCTAACACTAAAATAGTATACCCGCTTAATACAACCATTGCATATTTTACTTTAATTTTTAGAATGGCTAGATAGGGTAAATGGTTAGTCAACTCTTGACAACATAGTATCAGGACGCGGCGAGATGATAGTACGTTAGGGAAACAAAGTCTCGTGTATTCGAGCTAGATAAGGCGTATCTAGCTTGGTGCACTTGACCGAGTGGAACTAGCTGAAGCTACCTCGCCGTATCCTAAACTAGTTAGACCAGGAAGTAACCCTAAGTGACTTAAGTGATATTTTCTTGAATTTGGCTTTGTCTAAGGAAGTGGTTGTTGTTCCGATCAAAGAAGGCCCCTGTGCCTCGCCACGACCTGGAAGCCAGTTTCTCAAAAAGTTACTTAACGATCTAAAGGTTAAATCCGAATCTAACCCAAGGTTGACTATCTTTAATCAATTTAAAATCATCTCACAAAACATATAAGGTGAACAAATTCTAAGACACATATAATGGGTGAGATGTTAAGGATAATTGAAATATACTTAAAACAATCTCTTCAAAATACTACTTATTTTCTCAACTATTGTACTTAACAACTCTTAGGCCCAAGTTTAGCGCCCCCTACATCTCTTATACTTCATATATTTGACTAAGGGGGGAGAGCAAACTAACCCTAAGGGTTATATTATAAATCTTTAGATTATTGGTGCAGAGGGACACACCTCGAACAAATCTATCTAACTACTGCTAGACGCATGCTTGGACTCATATTTGATTTTTCTAGATGCATGCATATACGATATTGTTTTCAAAACCCTATTTTATACAAAAACCCTAAATTTTTTTTGATTTATGGCAAAAGGGGGAGAAGAGAAAAAGTTAAGGGGGCGTATCATATGGGGGAGTAACATAAAATTTAATTTTGAAAATTAAATTATCTATTTTAAAACTCACCTAGGGTTAAGGGGGAGTTTTGGTTGAGGGGGAGTTTTTGGAAATGATATTCATCTTCACATTCATCTTCTACTATACCTGTTTTCCTTAACTTTGTGTTGGTTTGCCATAGATCAAAAAGGGGGAGATTGTTGGTGCAGGGGCACTAGATAATCGAACCTGTGTTTTGATTATGGCAAAGACACAAAGTTAAGTTTACATCGTTATCTCACAAGCTAAATCAAGTGTGCAGAAAAGTGCTAAAGCTGGAGCTGAAGGCTAGCGACACCCGGAGGAAGCCGCGGTGGTCGGGCGACACTCGAGTGACTTCGGAGGGAGCCGAAGGAATCGAGTGGAAGGCCAGAAGCGAGAGCTACTATCGAGGCAAGCTCGTGTGAGTGCGAGATTGTAAGGTCGTGTCCTCTTTACGAGGACGACTGTAGGCGGCGATCCGACTAAGACTTCCTGTGTAAGGTCTAGGTCGAGATCAGATGGTTAGAAACTATCATATTTATCATTTTCCGAGCTAACCTTTTCGCAGGAAGTGGCGGTGGCCGGGCAATGATCGGGCGTGGCCGAGCCGATCGATGCTCATCAGTCGACTGATGGGAGTCATTAGTCGACTGATGGCGACGAATCAGCCTTTGTGCTAGGTCAAAATGGATAACGTTTGACGCGACCACTTCGCGATAAATTTTGGACAATTTCGTAATCCATTCCTAAAGATGAGGAGACAAATTCAGAGGCCAAAATCTATAAAAGGAGGGGAGGATTCCAACTCCAAATCACATCAAGTTTATTCATCAAGTGCTCCTACAACGCCAACGCTCCAACATCGTCATAACGCCGATGCGACGCCAAGTTCTGATCTTCTTCGTCGGCAACAGAATCAAGTAATATTTTTGATATTGTATTCTTTTTTTTTCTTCATAACGAGGTGAGGTAGGCTTGTTGCCTCATCCTTGTATATTCGGTTTTGTGATCGTTGTCTCCTACCTCCAACGAGGAGGAGACATAATAGTGCTTTTCACTCCGTACGTGGTCTAGGACCGATAGGGCCTTGGAGTAGCAACCGTTGGGTTGTGAACAAAGTAAAATAAACGTGTTCATTTATTTTCCGTTGTGCTTACTCGTTTACTTGTGTATCAACGAACGAATTCGAACGAAAGATTTACGATTGCTATTCACCCCCCCTCTAGCGACGCTTCTCGATCCAACACATTACTTATAAGCAATACAATGGGTGAAGAATATTTGAAAATTATTTTACCCATAAAATATCGAGATTGATACAAAATCCAAAAGTGAAGAAAAACTTCAATGTTTTAGCTCACTTTGTATCAACTTCATCATTAGTGTTTGTTATCAAAAGATAGGCTTCACCAAGGTTTTCTAAATTGATTTCAAAATGTTTTTGAAAACCTATTTTGGATGATATTCCTTGGGCTCTATGTACATGACTTGTACACATGCTTTCCCAATGATTCACTTGTTGGTTAAAGATGAGTTTTAGTTCATCTAGATGCAAAAACTATGCACCTTGAACTTAAACCATATCCTAGCATCTCACATGTATCTAGGGTGTATAAATATACATACATGTCAATTGGATGTGAGATGTGGTTTTTGGTTCATTTAATCTAGGGTTTCATGCATTTTCTAAAGCAACACTACTTGATTCCCTTATAAATGGGACTCCAAGTCATGTCATTGTCCTTAAATCAATTTTCAATACATTAAATGCATGAAATGATCATGGCATAATGATAACAAAATAAAGCATGACCAATGATCATGATGTCATGTCATAAGATATAAAACTAAGACACATGACATTTAAATCCTTAATTCTAAACATGATCATGACATTTTAAATGATTTAAAATAAACATGATGTCATGTCATAGCATATGGCAAATCAAAGCATGGAAAATGAGATATCAAGGTATATAATACCTAAATTTTAATATTAGTTGCCATTTGATATGATTAAGTATATTTTTCTATATTACTACTAATCTCCCTAGTGTGCCAAAAACCCAAAATGACACACTAACCTAAATTGTGCCAATTTGATCAATTTATCAAACTTCTCAAATAATATTAGCACATCCTAAAATCTTTTAGGATTAAAGCTCAAATGTATTTCCAAGGTAACCATAACCTTGAAAATAACCTAAAATGCCACGTTTATCATGGTTGAGTTAACTACCCATCCAATCAAGGTTGGCACACCCTAAACCCACCTAGCGTGAATCAATCACGCTCTTAGGAACCCAAAATATATTTGAGCTCCTAGGGTTAATTAGGTATTTCTTAGGGATAACCTCCCTAGATACCTTCCTAATAACCCTCCTTGGCTTGTTAGCCTTGGTCATTGTGGTCTTACCTAAGTTGACTCTAGAGGTAACTCCCCTTGCAACCTTCTTAGTGGCCACCCTAGGTTTCCTAGAAACCCTAGCCACTAGGCACTTACCATAGTTACTCTCAGGGATAACTTCCCTAGTAACCTTGGTCTTCCTAGACCTAGTTTGTGTTCCATACTCGAATGGAACACTATGATAAGCCACCTTAGGCTTAGGTTTGTGACCCAAACCTTCCTTGCCCTTGGTTGACTTTTGACTCTTAGGTCCTAGGTGTTGACTTTGAGATTTTAACACTTGACCTTGACCATTAGACCCTTGAAATTGATTTTGCATTTTTGCAAGGGTCTTCTCCATCTTTTCAAGCCTTGACCTCAAGAATTGATTTTCTTTTTCTAATTTCCCAATTTTTGAATTTTGATCTAATCCTTGGGCATGGTTCTTTCTAGGCATATGCCTAGTCCATTTAGGGTTGAGACCTAGATGCTCTTGTACCTTTCTAATGGTCTCCCTAGGTAGGATTTGTCTAGAATTGTTTGACCTAGGGTTGTCCTTAGGTAAAATATTTCTAGGGACATTAGTCCCAAATTTCTCCTTCTTCCTAAAGTTGACTTTCTTGGCTCCTAAACAATATTCATTGTTTCTAGCATGCTTTTCATGATAGATAGAAAGTGAATTGAAATTCCTAGCATGGTTTTTAACATTTAAATTAGAAGAAGCATTATTTAGATATACCTTAGGGTTTGCCTTAGAGGCTCCCCCTACTTGTGATGCTCCCCTTTGCCCCTTCTTTTCCCCCTTTGGGCATTGACTCCGGTAATGTCCCGGTAGTCGGCACGTAAAGCAAGTGATTTGTTCCTTGCTTTTCTTGGTGGGAACACCGGCTTCATTGACTTTTGGCACCGGTGGACTCTTCTTGATTCTTTTAGGACATTTAATCTTGTAATGTCCTACCTCCCTACACTCAAAACTAATTATGTGATTTTTATTTGAACCTACATTGCTTGAGTTACCTAGGGTATTTATGGTGGTAGGTTCCAGAGTTGGAGCTTCTTCATCTTGACCGGATGTGGAAGGCTCTTCTTGGGGTTGCTCCAGTGTAGATGTTCTAATCCCCTCCCCCTCAATCCTAGAGGTTGAGGTTTCTTCTAATTCTACCTTTTCCACCACTTCTTCCTCCTCAGATGTCGAACACTCCTCAACCTCTGAATCCTCACTTTATTTTGAGGATGAGCTCTCTTCCTCATCCTCCTCATCTTCTTGAATTGAGTGAGGCCCTTCATGGAATTTTTCCAATTTGTTTCATACCTCCTTGGCGTCTTTACAATCCCCTATCTTGATCAAAATATCATTAGGGATTATATTAAGCAAAATACCCATTACCTTATTGTTGATGTTACAGTATCGGAGTTATTCTTGACTCCAATTCTTCTTCTTGATTTTTCTTCCTTCTTCGTCTTTTGGAGTGTCAAAACCTACTAAGACACTATTCCAATTAACAAAGTAACACATTAGAAAATGCATCATTCTACCTTTCCAATACGCGAAATCTTCGCGGTCGAAGGAAGGCGGAACGTTGATGTCGTCACCCAATCTCTCCTTGAATTCCATCTTGTTCCTCTAGCATCTTGACTCTGGGTTGTTAAACCGTAGAAGAGCCCCGGGCTCTGATAGCAATTGTAGGAGATTTGAGGCCGCTAGAGGGGGTGAATAGCGTCGCGTTATGGAATTCTTTCACGTTCGTCTCTACAAAAATCGTTATGCACAGTAGAATGATAATAATAAAAGCAATAACGAAGTAAGACAAACACGAACACACCAATACACAAATATTTAACGTGATTCAGAACCGTACGGTTCCTACTCCTCGGATCGAGCTCTAAAGAGCTCTAGTGATGCACACACACTCACTAATCACAAATACTCCTTCTCGACACAAGTCAGAGGCGGAGAAACCTCTTACAATTGTTTACAACAATAAATAAGTAGATACAAGCAAATACGATAATGAAATACAAATGCAAGTAAAGGAAAAACACTTTAAAAGAGCTTTTGATTGCTTGATCTTTGATTGCCTTGAACTAGCTTTGAAGGACTGGAAAACACCAACTTTCCCCTTCAATTTCGCCCAAGAAAATCGCTGCAAAAACCCTCCATTCGAGCTCCTTTTATAGCTTGCATCGGGCTGGATTTCCACCAGGCAGTCGACTTCCATAAGGCCCCAGTCGATTGCCAACACTGTAGCTGTGAGACAATGGGTCGATCCACGCTAGAAAAACTCCAACGGATCTCTTGGCAGTCGACTGCCAGCTCCCGTAGCTGATTGCCCAGTCGGCTATGGAGCATTCTGTGCTCGTTGCCGAACTATCGATCGACCGACCATGGCGATCGGTGATCGATTTCAAGATTCGATCGCTACCAATGAGCGATCGTCGACATTTTCATCCCCAAGCTGGCAGTCGAACTCAAGTCGACTCACCGCAGTCGAACCGGCCATAATGCCAGTCGACTGTCAACCTCAAGGATGAGGTTTTAACCCAAGTATGGTGTCCCCATACTTGCTAGACCACCCTTAGCCTAGACCTAAGCCTTCTAACCACCTCCATCAGCCTTATGCCTCTTGGATCCCTCCAAGTCATCCATGACTTGTTCATCCATCGCGCTAGCCTTCAGGTGTTTTCATCGACTATGTCACACTAACAGAGTCTACACCGTCAAGGCACATTGGACTTACATCGTCAAGACTCCGCTTGAACTTTACGCCGCCAACCATTGGACTTATGCTGCCAAGACTCCACCCTTGGACTTTACGCTGCCATGCAAACCCCTTGGACTTCTCAAATGCCAAGACTCAAGCTTGGACTTTCCCTTGCTAACCCACGTTGGACTTTCCATGCCAAGACCCATGCTTGAACTTCCCTTGTGCCAAGTACTCAAGACTTGGACTTTCCCAAATGCCAAGTGTCCCACTTGGACTTTCCATGCCAAGTACCCATGACTTGGACTTTACCTTGCCAAGACCCATGCTTGGACTTTCCCATAATCACATGGTCAACCCTAGTCAACCATCAAAGTCTCCCTCGAGTCAAACTCGAGTCTGGTCAATTATAACCTAGGTCGATTGTATAAATAATCTCCCCAAAACACTAACCGACATCAATGTCAAACATCAATGTCAAACATACTATGTCAAACCACTTTTTCAAACATCAAAACATCACTTGAGTCAAACTCGAGTCTGGTCAATCGTGACCTGGCCCGATTGCACCAAAAAATAGTATATTGTATTTCAAGTTTTGCATTGAATACAAATTGTTACATTTTCTTAGTATTGGGTGGAAAAGGAAAAGATATTAAGTCAGGTGGAGTGCGATCAATAATATTGCCTAAGTCTAGGAAATTGGTGGAATGCCCTGGAGGTGGATAGCTTACTGCTCGGAATTAGTTGATGTAGTCTTGGAAGCCCCATTGTAGAAAAGAAAAGCCTCGATCTAGGAATATATCATTGATTTCAATAGAGGTCCAAAATGTTTCTTGTGTGGTACTTGTTCCTTCTTTGGAGGATGGTTCGGTTCTTAGAATGTCCAAAGTGGTTTGCAAGTAAGTTGTTTGAAAATGAAGGGTTGAAAGTTCTGCCTGATCAGCTTAAGCTTTTATATAGGAGTCTTGAAGTTCTCTCTCGAGTTTTTGATAAGCATATTGTAATGACAATTCTCGAGTCTGACATTCTTGTAATTCTTTTTTTAGAGTAGTGGTATATTGAGCCCATTGGTTATTTAAATGGGTTATGCTTGTGATGCCCTGCAAAGTCATGTGTTAGTATTAATCGGTAATAATAAAAGAAGCAGTATACTAACCTCGTTGATATTATATAAAAGGGCATCTGGCAAATCTTTTGTTAAGGGAGAAGGAAGAAGATTTTGTGTGGTTTGATATGAAGGTAGAGGTTGGAGGGAAGATGTAGAGTTATGAGGGTGTAGTTGAATAGGATTTATGTGAGAAGGTGTGACATTGCTGGAAGCTTGGAACAAAAGTTATTCTGCAAAGGGAAAAGAAAAACATGATTGAATATGTATTACTTATGTGTATACAGAAAAATAGTAAAAAAAAGAGAAGGGAAGCAAAGATTACCTAGAGTATTAGTCGACTGCAAGGGGTGGTTTGACCTGATTAATGCAAGTGCTGATTTGGTGATTAACTGGTTTATGTTGAATTTCTCTTCTGCTAATGACAAAGTAATTAAGTGATAATCAAGATTGTCTCAGTGCTGACCTAGAGGAGGGTGAGGGGAAGAGTATGTAGCAAGATAGAAGGGAAGGGGAATGGAGATTAAGAATGTACAAAGAAATAATGTTCTTTCTATCCCGTGTGTGAAGAAGGGATGTCAGTCAAAAATTGAAAATCTGACCAGGCCTGAAAATAGAAGATACCTATTTCTGCTGATTTTAAAAAATAGTGAAATAAAAAAAGTTGATGGGGTAATAGATATGTATGATGCGATAAGGTAAAAGCCTAATATAAAGAAAAAAGAATTGGGACTTAATTGATTTGAAAAAATAGAGAAATACTCAGATATTTCTAAAAAGAAAAGGATGGAGAGGAAAATATAGTCCAACTTCTATCTGCTCCAAGAAGAAAGCCTTTGTGCACCCGGGGGGTGAATGGGGATGCTCAGTGGAGGTGGATGTGATTATGTGAAAGCCAGGAGGAAGTTGTAATCAAGAGGACAATTTTTTCCACTTATTCTATGAGGAGAGGAACATGGAGTAAGGGAATCAAATTAGTTTGTTAGGGTAATGATAATGGGTAAATAAGGGACCCTTGTTCAGCTAAAATATCAGCAGTTATTAGTGATGGTATGGGTAAAGTAGATAGGAGGTGTGTAAATTTTTTTCAGATTCTATTATAAGGTATATACAGGTTACGGGGTAAGATTGAAAAATGGATGTCTGTGAAATATATTTCAAAGCATCAACATCACAGATTGGGAAGTGGGTATTCACTGTAGAATTAGGAAATATGAAACTTCATAGAAACAGTTATATTGGATATGCACAACACAGATTTAGAAATGACAATTCAAAATAAAAATAACATTCATTGTAGATTTAAGGATTGAATATTCATTACAAAAGGTTAATAAATTGTTCATTACAAAAGTAGTCATTACAATTTTATGATTCTGAGTCAGTATCCGACTTAGTATTTAAAGCCTCAAGTGGAAATTTGTCGAAGGCAGCTCCTATGTCTAAGATAATCTTGAATTCTTTGAAGGAAAAAAGACCTTTATCATTGGCTGCCTGTAGAGCTTCTTCAAAACCTCTCTAAAAGTTCCTTCCATATTTGGCTGCCATATTGGTTAGTAGTTTAGTTTCTTGAGTTGTCCAATGTTCTGCCTCAGTTTCTTGTATATTGGACAGTTCTCAGTGAAGTTGGGCAACACAGTGTGTTTGTTCATTGGCGAACACAGATAATTTCTAGAAATGTTGCATCAATATGGAGAAGTGGAAGTGAAATTCTTCCATATTGTTGTCTTTTCTCTCCTTAAGTTCACTTAAGGCATCTATGAGGTCTTCTAGGGGTTGGAAGCATTGTCTCAACTGGAAGTGCCATTTTTTCCTTTTTGTGCTAGTTTTTGAGCTTGTGTATGTAATGATGCTGCTTGTTGTTTATAAGACTCTACTTGTTTTTGAAGTAGTTGAATAGTAGTATCCTTGCAGGAGCTTTCCCATTTTGCTTGATGTATATCATGCCTATATTAAATAGAAGATTTATCTTTCTCTGCTAGTAGTTGGGCTCTTTCGGCAGTCAGGACTTGTATTTGAAATTGAAGGTCTTGTAGTTGTTGTTGGTGTGTTGCTTCTTTATCAACTTAGTCAGGGGATGTAGAGGGGTTGGTCTGAATTCTCTTAGTAAAAGTTGAGGGTGCAAAAGGTATAATAGTGGGTGCATTTTTGTATGTGACAGTGCAGGTTGAGGTTGCTGACTTTGAAATTCAAAAAATCATTGGTTGAAGCTGTGAAGTTTGGAGGTGCTTTGTAGAGTAAACAAATGAAATTAATGAGGAAGATTTATTTGTACAATGAAATAAGTTAGTAAAAAGTATAAAAGCTTACCATATGGAGATTATGATGAAGCTCTTGTAGAAATTGGCGAATATTAGAATTTGTGAAGAGGGTAGCAGTTTGTGGTGGAATGGAATTTGAGGCTGGAAGGGGAATTTCTGTGGGAATTGAGGATGTGGGAGATATAGTAGGAAAATTAGGACTGCATGGGGACATGGAAAGTTCTGGAAGAGAAAAAGGAGGATGGATGGTATAGGCATCTGATACGGCCTGTACCAGAAGATCAAGGGGAGAAGAAGTGGTGTATTCGGGTACTATGGGACTTGAAGGAGGAAGGGGTTGTTGTTGTTTGATGGGGATTAGAGAGGCCAAAGGAAGATTGTCAGTAGAAGAACTTGGAGAAGGGGATGAGGAAAGGTCAATAGTGGTATTTGAAGAATCAGGAAGTGAAGTTGGTACTGTTGCAAGGGGTAGCAATTCTGGAAGAGGAAGAGATGAGGATGGTTCTGCAGGGAGTAGGATGTTAAAAGGAGGAAAGGGATTTTGAATGGGTTAGGGTGGGGGAGGAATAACATCAATGGCAATTAAGGTGATGGTTGGGTGTTCAGTCTCTTCAAGTATAATGATAGGGCTTCGGGGGAGTTCAGAAGGGACCTCTGATGAAGATGTATAAACAATTTTTCGTGAGGTAGTTGCAAGAATTAAATTGAGGTAATCAAAATAGGAAGTAGTTGAAAAAGGGATAATTACTGGTGAGGATGGTCCTTGGCTGGAATTTTTCTTCTTTTCTTATGCTACTTTTTTGCCAAGGTTCTGGCATGTAATAAAGTAAAAACCGACGATATCAACCATTTTGAGTTGATAGAAGCAGTGGAAGACATGGGGAGTTTAGGGAATGTTAAGGTGCTTGAAGACAATTAGGGTTTCAGCGAGGATGCAAATTGAGTTAGGGATTAGTTGGTTGATGGGGAGACCATAGAATACTAGGATGTCAAAGAGTGGTTTCGGGATAGGAAGGCGAAGGCCTCCTTCGACTTGGCCTATGAATAGGGTACTTGTGCCAAGGTGGAGGTTGGTGAGGTCGTTGATGGGGGCAAGAATGATGGCGGTAAAGCTCTCGGGGATGTATTTGAGTTCATGGAGGAAAAAGGGATGGTTGAGGGTTAGTCAGCTGGGGGTGATTTCATACCAGGGAGCAATGGAAGAAGAGGAAGCCATGGAGGGAGGCTGTTGCAGAAGGATTGAAGGTGTTGGGGACGGAGTAAGCTAGGGTTTTTGGGAAAAGAAAAGCTTAAGTTAATGTTAAATGGTAAGCAGAGCGGGGCTTTTAAAAAAGAAAAAAAGGGGAGAAATGAAGTAAATGTGTCGGATGCAGAAAAAATGAAGTTAAGTGAGGATTTTTTGTATTTTTTCTCAGCTCATATATTTTCTCCGAGAATATTTCTTTTGTAGGGATTAATAATTTTTTCTAAGACTTTTACGCCTACTGCAAGAGCCTAAGGACTAAATAATTGTTTCTTTGGCAAGGATATCAGGAGATGAAAATTTTCTCAAGGCTCTACACTTAATATAACTGATGTAATTGAGAGGTGTCCTAAGGTAATCACCTTAGAAGTTATTAATAAAATTCACTATTTGAGTATACATTATCTATATATTTGATTGGATCATAAACTCATGTACTGAAGTCTACAATACAATGCATAGCATGAAAGAAATAGTGATTGGATCATAATTAGTGGGTATCTTATCATGTGTAATAATGTAAGTATTGAAACTATCCCTAGTTAATGAATTGATGAGTTTGGACATCATCGATTCTGTGAAACTAGCACATGTTATGCTCCTTAGTTTATCTAAGCATTGGGTACTCACTAAATGGAAGTATAAGGATGCTGAGAGTGAAGATGTGGATACTAGTTATGGTAACTAGTTCATTGGGGTGACCTGCTATGAGACTTCATATGGATCTATATGTCGTTCTATATGAGTTTCTCTTACAGGAAAATAGTGGGAGTGAGATTGAACTAAGCGTAGTTCAAGAGACTCCGGTAGACATAGAAGAGATGCCAAGTCAAGAACCATAGCTAATTACTCATTTAGATGAGGCAATAGCTGAACCTAATAATACAACACTTACTCGTAGATCTAGTAGGACACGTAGGATTTCTGAGAGATATGGATTTCTCATAAATAAATCTAATGACGTGTTGCTTATAGAGGATGAGGAACCCACTAGTGGCAAGGAAGCACTAAATAGTTCAGACATGGATAGGTGGCTAATAGCCATAAAATCAGAAATGGATTTCATATATGAAAACCAAGTTTGGAACTTAGTAGACCCACCCAAAGGCATAACACCTATAGGGTGCAAGTGGGTTTTCAAGAAGAAAATCGACATGGATGGTAATATTATTACCTATAAAGCAAGATTAGTGGCAAAAGGCTATCGTCAACAACAAGGAGTTGACTATGATGAAACCTTTTCACTAGTAGCTATGATTAAATCCATTTGGATACTCCTAGCCATAGCAGCTCATTTTAATTATGAGATATGGCAGATGTATGTGAAAACTTCTTTCCTTAACGGAAACTTATTTGAGGATGTATATATGATACAACTTGAGGGTTTCACATCCATTGACAAGAACAAAGTATGCAAGCTTATGAATTGAAGCAAGCATCCAAGAGTTGGAATATCCATTTTGATGTGGCAATCAAACAGTTTGATTTCTCACAAAATCCTGAAGATCCCTGTGTGTACAAGAAGGTTAGTGGGAGTGCAATCATGTTCCTAGTATTGCATGTCAATGACATATTAATTATAGGAAACGATATTCCTATTTTGCAAACAGTCAAGGGCTTGTTGTCCAAAATGTTCTCCATGAAAGACATGGGAGAAGCAACCTATATTTTGGGGATTAAGATATATAGAGATAGATCAAATCAGTTATTATTCAGGGGGAGTTAAAAAAATTTTGAAATTTTTTTAAAAAATGTTGGAATTTTGAAAATATGTTATTCAGGGGGAGCTAGAAAATTTTAAATTTTTTTTAAAAAAATTTGGAATTTTAAAAATATGTTATTATTCAGGGGGAGTTAGAAAATTTTGAAAATTTTGGAATCTTTAAAATATGTTATTATTCAAGGGGAGTAATAAAATTTTGAAAATTTTTGAAAATTTTTGAATTAGAAAATATGTTGGAATTTAGAAATATGTTTAGGGGTTGTTAAAATTTTGACAATTGAAATTTTGAAAATTCTTTATCTTTTGATAATTTTTATAATGGGAGAAATCCTATTTCTAAATAAAGACAACCCTATAGAGGAGGATTGATTTCAAAACTTAAGCATTTTTAAGCTTAAAATTTGAAAGTGTGGCATTTTTGAGGTTTAGAATTGTGGCATTTTAAACTTAATTTTGATTTTGATGTATGCCAAAGGGGGAGAGAAGATATATAAAGTTAGAGAGAAGAAACTTATTGAAAGGGAGATGTAAAAATTTATATATGCATCTCATACATGTTTAACTTAATGCATTTTTTATATATATATGTCAAAATTTGAATATTGTTGTCTTATTATTCTAACTTTAACTGATGTGTTGTCATATATCAAAAAGGGGAAGATTGTTGATGCAGTGAGCATCACTCCTTGGTTTTGATGTATGAACCATAGTTAAAGTTAGGAATTACTTGTATTTTAATATCAGTGTTAAGTGTGCAGACTTAACAGGAAGTCCTAGTAAGTCATGTCGATCAGATACTAGGCAGTTGACTTGACAGATCAGGAGGATTGGACACCAGGCATGATGTCCAGATGGGTCGCGTGGACTAGACATTTGGCATGAAGACCGGTTGGGTCAGGAGACCAGACAATCGGCAAAAAGTCAAGTTGGGTCAAGCATACCAGATAGCAGGTGGAAGCCCTGGTGGGTCAGATCGGATGTCAAGAGTGGTAAGTCCCACAGGCAACCGGCAGGTAAGCCTCGAGTGAAGAGGTGAGGTCAAGTCCTCTATAGGGGGACAAAGCTAGGCGTCGATACTACGAAAAGTCCATGTGGGACTTTGTAGTCGAGATCGAGCAGTATTACTATGACTATCATATTGGATTTTATCTATTTGTGCTAATCTCGTCTTGTAGGGATTAATCAACTGAATGTACACTAGTCTATTGAAGTTCAGTCGACTGAGTTTGGTTCAGTTAACTGGATACACACTTGGCAAGATTAGCTAGTGATCGGTCAAAGATCTGGCACCGTAGTTGGAAAGTGTTTCAGTCGACTGAAGTGGGAAACTTCTCGATGCGGAGCTGGGTGACCTGGAGTCGACTGGAGAGGATTCAGTCGACTGGAAGACTAGAAGTTCCATATCAACGGGCTGATGTGGAGTCAATTGAAAGGCATTCCAGTCGACTGGAAAAGGTTTATAAAACAAGTGCTCGATCAGATCCGAGAAGAACACTACTACTACACTGAAGTGCTGTCAAAATTTACTCTCATTCACAAGAGCTCTACTTCCTCATGAAGGTGCATTTCCGACACTCCGTGAATACTTCAAACTCCTCAAAGTGTCGGTATAATTTAGCTTGTATTCTTCTATTTATATTTGCTTGTTGTACTTAATTTCAAGAGAAGGTAGAGTGTTACGTTTCTCTCATTTCTGTAAAAAGCGAATCCCTCCGAATTCGAGAGTTCTCGAATCGAAGGGTACTATAGTGATTGCCCATCGAGGTAGCTCTAGGAAGAGCTACGGGCCTTGGAGTAGCAACTCAGTTAGGGTTGTGAACTAAGTAAACTGGTCATGTCTAAATTGCATTTAAATTCCATTGCGTACTCATATTTGAAAATATAAAATAAGCTTTAAATTTAAATAAAATTATAAACTCTGAGATTCACCCCCCTCTCTCAGATTATTGCGATCCTACAGTTGAGGAAGAACCTCTTCAAGGACATAAGCTAGCTTTTCAACCTTGAGAACATTTCTCATGTTGCACAACCAGTCCAAGAAGTTTGGCCCAGTTAATTTGTTGTTGTCCAAAATAGAACGTAAATTAATGGAGGTTGACATGTTGTTCTAATTAGTACCTAGACATACAAAAAGAGGTGTATAAGAGAGATGAATTTATAGTAATGCAAACAATTTATATTAACAAGAAACTCCTACTAATTTTATCAAATTCAATAGCCCTCACTTTGAATTCGAGAGATGGTAGGTTATCTCCTAGTGGGTTGATATCCATTATAACTAAGAACAACCTTGGAGAGAGTCCAACAAGTCATTCATAGTCATAATGTTAAGTAACAACAGTACCCATTATATATCAAATATATAACTATCACTTTATGCTATCAACTAATTGAATGTTCACATATACATTAGGTTGTTAACTCATTAACATATATACATCCAATGCATATCACCTAATTGCACCTCTATCTACATTCACCTTAGAGAGAGTCCAACAAATCAATGCTTTCATTAGGGGAGGTCCATTAATCATGACATCAAATTTAAATGGTTTGAACACATCTAATTTACAAGCCAGTCTTGGAGAGAGTCCAACAACCCAAACTTGAAATTGACCTCTGGTCCTTACCATTTAAAATAAATATCGAAACTCATATGGATTGAACATTCTCGATGTCATGCCAGGCTTGGAGAGAATCCAACAACCCAAACATGAAAACGAACTCTGGTTCAACCATATTAATGGAAGGTGTTAGCCCTAATTTTTGCACGAGGGATTTCAGGTTATTATGGGTCTCATCTATAATAGGAAATAAATCTAAATATGGAAAAACCAAGGTCATATTAGGAAATAAATTTTCTAATGTGAACATGAGCTGAACAATTGATGCACATACTATTTTAGAAATTAGATACATGAGCCGCACAACCTATTCCCCAACGCATGGCTAGTTTATGCTTAGGCACTAATGATGTGGGCAACATGTTCGGTGTTTCCATATGCATCCTCGGTATTTCCTTTTAGGGTACGAACATATAATATATGTAGAATCATGCATACTCTAATCTATCATATAGAAAAACATGGCACAGGTATATTAAAACATCATACATGCTTTAATTATTCTCCTACAACATGCGATCTATGCCAAAACTACAAAGTGGCTTTGATATCACTTGTTGGAGATTCTGAGATCATGCATAGCAGAATAAAGTGAATAAAATAATTTTATTACATCCTAGACATCCCCTAGGGGCTAGAAAAACTTGCTTTGGCATAATCACATGTAAACACACAAAAGGAGAAGTTATACTTTCAAGATTCTTTCAAATCTGTCGAAACCACAAGCAAGACCAACGGGCCTTGCCTCTAATAGTATCCATGCTGGGATCACCTGAGACAACTCCTAGAGCAACAAGCCTTTGTCTCTGATTGGTGCTAGCTAGCCGACGGAGATAAGAGAATAAGAGTGAGAGAGACAACTACCAAGGGAAACCTAAGAGAAACTCATATCTCCAAAGATTATCAAGGGATCTATTTATATATCTCTTGATTAGGGCATCTTAGGATGCTTAAACAGAAACTATCTTACTATAATTATCCCATAATTAAGGTAAAAATAACCTAGGAAATTTCCATAAGATAAATTGCCAAAAAATGGCGGAGATGCGACACGGTCGTGTGTCTTATACACGACCGACCATGCCATAAGGGCATGACCATGCTAGGATACATGGCTAGTTGTGTGTCCTTCTAAGCACAGCCAAGTCTTTGGACATTTTTTGTCCAGATCCACAGATAGCCTATGCCTGGTTAGGCACGGCCATGTGAGGCTTTGTATGGTCCATTTGACTTCGTTTAGGTGTGATATGTGGTAGGATCGATGGTCCGGCTAGAAGGGGAATGAATAGCCTAAACGTTGCTCGATGGAATTTGTTCGTACTTGATTATCTACACACTTGTTAGCGCAGCAGAATAATAATAATACTAACAAGAATACAATTAAAGTTAAAACAAAAGTAAAGAAGGCAATGCAAACACAATCTTTTAACATGGTTCACAGCCTCTTGCCGCTAGTTCACGACAATCCGTTAGGCGGATCACTCCCTCAACCTTCCACTATATTCTCCTTTAGATGAACACAAGGTGGAGAAAAACCTTCTAATACAAACTTCTCTTCTCACAAGATAATAGAAGTAGAAATAGAGAAGAAAGGAGTAAAAACACTTATAAATCATGGGAGCCTTTAGAGTATGATTAGGAGTGTAAGCATAGGCCACCCTAAGGCTCCCAAGCCCTCCTTTTATAGAGAAGAGGGCCTTTTCTTGTTGGGCATCGGCGCAATCATTGCATGCCAGCGATCGACTCTTGTAAGCCGATGGCCGACCTGCGTAATGGGCGACTCAACGGCCGACCAAGCCTGATCTGCGGTCGTCATAGCTCAATGGTAACCTGAGCAGTCGACTGCTCGCATTGGCAGTCGATTGATCATCCATCAATCTGACTGCTTAGTTGGCTAGGAGAGGTTCTGTGCCCTAGTCCACTTATAATAGTTGACTGCCAAGGTTTGGCAGTCGACTGGTGGGCCACAAACCCTCAGCCAACTTCAGTCAACTGTTGTCGACTTTGCACCGGTCAACTGATACCTATATCAGTGGACTACTATCGGGTAAAACCTCAAACACGTGTGTTTAAGCATCCGACACTTGACCTTATACATTTGGCCATGTTCACCTAAGTTGAACTACCCCATCCTGGGTTACAATCGCTCAACTCTCATCTCCCCACGGAGTACACCATCGAAGCTCTTTTCCTTCGGCCTATGTCCTCTCGGATGCACTAAGCTCTTGGCTTCTCCCCGTGTTATCTTTCACGCCTTGCCCTGATGTCAGCTTCCTTTGGCTTAACTCCATTACTCCTCATCCGACGATCTCTCGGATGCACTAAGCTCATGGCTTCTCCCCGTGTCATCCTTCACCGAATCAAGGACCCGAGCCATGAGATGATGAACTTGCCAATGCTTCATCAAGCCAGTTATGTTTGTTTCACTATGTCCTGCACAACATAAACACACACATAAAAAACATAAACATCCTAACTTAAACTCTGTTGAATCGTTTAGAGCGCTAGAGGGGGGGGGGGTGAATAGCGCAAAATTCTCTTCATTCGTTTGTTCAATATAAAATGCGAGTAAGAGTAAATGTAGCAGAAATAAAATAATACTCGTTTGTTTTTACTTGGTTTACAGCCTTCGGCTGCTAGTCCAAGTCCCTAATGGTCCTAGACCACGTATGGAGGGCAAAACACTAAATACACTCCTCCTCGTTATAGGAAGGAGTAAGCAAATACAATCGATGAAAAGCTCAAGGTAGAGGGACACTCCCCCTCTCCTTGTTATGATTAAAACATGATAAAAAGATTTATTGATGACAATAAAAGAAAATAACAATGACTGAATAAAGTAATGAAAATTAAGCACTTGTCGTCGGAGATGTGGTAGCACATCGTCGTCGCAAGGTCGTCGTATAAGAGAATCGTAATGGAGGCTTTTTGGAGAGATTTTGATGATAAAAATAGGGTGGAGAAGCCCTACTTTTATAGCCTTTGAAACCCTAGACGTTCACATCTTCAACCAATGAGAACAAGCCTCCTATCCTTTAAAAAATGGAGATAAGCTTTGACTCTCCTCGAAGCTGATCCTTGACCAACAGTCGACTGCTACCCTTACCAGTCGACTACTGATGGATCAGTCGACTGATACAAGCCCTCAGTCGACTGATGGCAGGTTTCCCAACTACAACGAAGAGTTAGCTCGAAAGTACAATTAATACAAGTAAATTAAATGGCCATACACCATCCGATCTCGACTTAGACCTTCCATGGGAGGTCTTGGTTGGATCATCTCCTAAGAACATCCCCGTACAAAGGACACGACCTTCCTTGTGCTCACTCACACGAGTTTAACTCAACATTTACCTTGTAGCTTTTGCTTCCGGTCTTCCACCTGATTCCTTCGGCTCCCTCCGAAGTCATCTCGGTGTCGCCCGACCACCACGGGTCCCTCCGGGTGTCGCTGACCTTTAGCTCTAGCTTTAGTACTTTTCTGCACACTTGATTTAGCTCGTGAAATAAAAAAAATGAGCTTAACTTTGTATCGTTGGCTATAATCAAAACTCAGGTTCGACTTAGGTGCCTACTGCACTAACAATTGACACACACATCAAAACCATGATCATACTTGGGTTTATTGCCCTAACAATCTCCCCCTTTTTGATGTGTGTCAATATGTTTAAGTTAGGTAAAAATAATTAAAGAAAAATGAGCATGAATATAAAGCATGAATATCAAGCTCTCCATTAATATATGCAAACTCCCCCTTAATACATGCTCTAAAGTGTTTAACTTAAACTTTAACATTTCTCCCCCTTTGACACCAGCAAAAAGATCATACAAATAATTATACAAAGTGGTATCATGAATTAAGGGAATACAAAATGCTTAAGATAAATTTGAAACTCAAAAACCTCTAATTTTACACGTAGCAGTCGGCTGGTATCAAGCTTCAGTCAACTGGCATCTGATAATGCTGAAATCGAATTTCTGAAGTCAACTTCAGAAACACATTAAAAATTCATAAAAATTCCAAAAATCATGAAATTTTGGGAACACATTTATTATGAGTTTCTCTATCAAGGAAAAATGATTTTTCATGAATATATATATATATATATATATATATATATATATATATATATATATATATATATAATTTTCAAAAGTTGGGCAAAAATTCAAAAGTTCTAAAATTCTCAAATTTTGTATCAACTTGGAAAACTAGTTTTGCCTTTAAATGTTTCAATGCATCAACTCAAAGTTTTCAAAAACATGAAATGTTTTCAAATTATAAAGAATATCCAACTATGATCTTTGGGCAAGATGTTCATGAGTTAAACATTTTCTTTCCCCATAGTTGGCAATGATTGCTATATCATGATACATCTAATGACTCTTCAAAATGCCATAAGCATTAGTGAATCATTTGTATCAACCTAACATCTCACCCATCACTATGGTTATCAATCAAGTTATCCTTATAGTGGGTTGTGAGATGTAACTAAAGTAGTTCTACTTAACCAAAAATTTCATGCAATGCTATCCAAGGTTAAGTATAACCCATTATCACCATAAGTCAACCATTTAGTAAGATATGAAATAAATTCAAATATAGTTCACTATCCTAGGTTTTTCTTGTTGGTGCAGTAGGCACCTAAGTCGAACCTGAGTTTTGATTATAGCAAACGATACAAAGTTAAGCTTATATTGTTATCTCATGAGCTAAATCGAGTGTGCAGAAAAGTGTCAACGCTGGAGCTGAAGGCTAGCGACACTCGGAGGAAGTCGCGGTGGTCGGGCGACACTCGAGTTACTTCGGAGGGAGTCGAAGGAATCGAGTGGAAGGCCGGAAGCGAAAGCAACATAGTAAGTATCGAGGTAAGCTCGTGTGTATGCAAGAGTAAGTGAGGTCGTATCCTCTTTACGGCGATGATCTTAAGTGTAGATCCGACCAAAGACATCCTATAGGTGGTCTAGGTTGAGATCGGATGGTCGGAGGCCGTCAAAATAATGTTTTTGTTAAGCTAACTTTGCCTTGCAGCTAGCATCAGTCGACTGCCAGCTTGGAGGACTCGACTGTCATCCATCAGTCGACTGCCTATGGTCAACATTCGACTGATGCTGCCATCAGTCGACTGATGATGGCCATCAATCGATTGAGGGTCAATGATCAGACTCGAGGAGTCAAGCTTTATTGCCATTTTTCAAGGAGTCTTGTGTCCAATTCCTATTAGCTGAAGTTCCTCTCGAAAAGGGGCTCAAAGGCTATAAAAGGAGGGCCTCTCCTAGGGTTTCATCAACAATTCTAAGCTTCCAAAAGCCTCCGCCAAGCTACAACTTTTCGACAACGAAGTGCTTCTTCTCCGACGTCTAGGTTTTAATTGCTTTCATTTTGTTACGTCAGTTTAAGTTTTTATTTCAGTTCATTACTGTACTTTCTCGGAGCTTTTATCGTAACGAGGAGAGGGGGAGTGTCCCTCTACCTCAAGCTTTGTGTTTTATTTGTATCGATTAACTCCTACCTCTAACGAGGAGGAGTTCTTTAGTGTTTTTGCCCTCCGTACGTGGTCAAGGACCACTAGGGCCTTGGAGTAGTAGCCGAAGGCTACGAACCAAGTAAAATTCGCTTGTCTCATTTACTTTACATTTATCTTTCCGTTTCGCATAAGTGTTTTGAAATGAATTCGAAAGAAAAAAAGGGTTTATCGCTATTCACCCCCCCCCCTCTAGCGATTTGCTTCGATCCAACAATTGGTATCAGAGTCGGGGGTTGCTAAGATTTGGTGAAACAACCGATCTAGCTTTTTACAGATTTTTTTTCTTTTTAATTCTGTTTATTTTGAATTTATTTCATTTCGTTAGTTTTCCTCCCGCACTACTAATCTAAGATGCGAGTCTTTGTAAATTTCGTGTGTTTTTGTCGTTGCTAGGTTTTTCGTCTTCATATCCTTGTTTCTTTTGTTTTAATGGCCCATCTCAAGGGTTTTAGCACCGTCCGACCTCCATTTTACAACGGAGATGACTTCCGTTATTGGAAGGGTCGGATGGAATGCTTTTTTAAAACTCAAATCGAGATGTGGATCATAATCCAAACGGGATTCACACTTTCGACTAACGAAGTGGTGAATCCTTGGATTATGACCAATGGACCATTGTGACAAAAAGACAAGTCGAAGCCGACGCCAAGGCAACTCAAATTCTCCAATGTGGCTTGTCCAAGGAGGAGCTTAATCGTGTCGGTCCCTTCATCAGCGCAAAGGACCTTTGGACAAAGCTAGTAGAGCTACACGAAGGGACCAATGAAGCCAAGGTATGTAAGCGCGATTTTTTGTTTAATAAATTATATAATCTAAAAATGCAGGAACACGAATCGGTGACAAAACTTCATGCCCGCGTTCAAGACATAGTCAATAATCTACACGTAATAGGGAAAAAGGTCGAAAACCGCGACCTTATAAGGTATGTTCTTAACACCTTTCCGAGGACTACCTTGTGGGCATCCATGGTCGATGCCTACAAGGTCTCCAAGGATCTTTCGAAGCTTAGGTTAGATGAATTATTTTTTGATTTTGAACTTCATGAGCAATCTAACTCGGAACCCGAGAAGGGTATAACACTTTTTGCAGGTTCAAGGAAGAAAACCGCAAGCAAGCCACCCCCGAAGGAAGAATAGGAGGAGTCCGATTTGGAGGTCGACTCGGAAATGGAGGTCGAACTAATCAATCTAGTTCGGAGGATAGTCAAGGGTCGAAATGAACCGTCACTCGGCCCAACAAAGGTAAGCCTAAAAGTTCAAATATTATATGTTACGAATGCAACAGGTTTGGACACATAATGTCCGAATGCCCAAAACTCAAGAGCAAAGCCCCAAAACACAAAAAGGCACTCAACGCTACTTGGGAAGGAGCATCCAAGGAAGAAGATAATGATCATGTTCTCATGGATAAACTGGTGGAATCGGAGATGGAGTCGAAACCGGAACATGAATCGAAAACCGAAGATGAGTCAGACTGTGAAGCACTATTCAAGACAAGCCACGGATACGCATCCGGTTCAAAAGATACACTCAAGGTAAGTCGATCCCTCATTAGTACACTTTATAACGCAATTAAGTTTTTAACTAGAAAATTAGCTAAGTCCTAGTCCAAGGTCGAGACCCTGGTTGAGGAAGTTAAACTCCTCAAATACGAGGTCTCCCTAACCTCTTCGACTAGTCGAGTTCAAGAGGAGGACTCAACTCGGGTTGAAAAACTCGAAGTTGAGAACTCACTCTTGAAGAGTCAAGTCGAAGATCTTAGGAACATGTTGGAAAGGTTTACTTTGGGATTCAAAGGACTTGACCTCCTACTTGGTTCGCAAAGGGCCGTGTACAACAAGGGCGGACTAGGGTTTGGCTCAAACACGACCAACAAGTCATATATGTTGATTGTAAGTCGACATAAAAAATGTGTCCAAGCAAGGGTCCCTAAGACCACCTTGATTTCAAACTAAGGATCGAACCAGTACTGGGTTCCCAAGGACCAAATCCACTATGTGGAGAGACCGAACCGATTCAACGGTCCAGGAGGAGCTAGTACGAAACTTGTTTGTATTTTAACTTAGAAATTGCTTGCTTAGGTTGTTATTTAGTTTGATTTTTTTTTTAGAATGGTTAGATAGGACTATAACTCGTCAATACTTGATAACATAGTACCAGGACACGGCGAGATAATATTACACTAGGAAAGTGGAGTCTCGTGTATTTGGGCTAGATAAGACGTATCTAGTTCGGTGCACTTGACCGAGCGGAACTAGCTAAAGCTACCTCACCATATCCTAGACTAGTTAGACTAGGAAGTGGTCTTAGGTGAGTCAAGTCTCTATTTTCTTGAAAATGGCTTTGTCTAAGGAAGTGGTCATTGTTCCGATCAAAGAAGGCCTCTGTGCCTCGCCACGACCTGGAAGCTATGATCTTGAAAAGGTGACTTGATGAGCCTAAGGTCAAATCCGAATCTAACGTAAGGTTGAAAAGTGTTAAAGTCATTAAATTTAATTCAAGTAAAATTGGAAGTCATCTCACAAGAACATATAGGGTTAACATGTTTGATCATGTAGACATGGGTGAGATGATTTAGGTTAATAATTTTTAATCAATCTTTAATAAATCCAATATCCGATCCAACTACCTTGCGTGTAGGATCAATGGATGTTGGACAATGGTTGCTCCCGACACATGACCAGGGATCAACTCAAGTTTTCGAAGCTTCGATTCAAACGACAAGGATCAGTAGCCTTCGGAAACAACGACAAGCTCAAAATCATCGGATCAGGTGATATTGAGCTCAACTCTAACTTTATTATTCAAAATGTCTTATTGGTAGAAAATTTTCAATATAATTTACTTAGTGTAAGCTAATTGTGTGATAATAACTATAAGGTCATATTTCTAGAAAATGAATGCGTAATTAATACAAATGAAACTTCTAAAACAATCCTTAAGGGAACTAGAAATAACAATATTTACACTATTAATTTAACTAACTCCTCAACCAAGTGTCTTATGGCACGGCAAGAGGAATCATGGTTGTGGCACCGACGACTCGGTCACTCACACCCAAGACTCATCCACAAGATGAGTCAGAGTGACTTAGTCAGAGGTTTGCCTAACCTCAATAACTTGAACAATAAAATATGTAATGCTTGTCAACAAGGTAAACAATCTAGGACACAACATCAACTAACTAATCAAGAATGAACCAAAAGTGTTCTTGAGCTCCTACACATGGATCTATTTGATTCACACGGAGCTAAGTCACTTAATGGGAGTAAATTCTGCTTAGTCATAATTGATGACTATTCTAGATTTACTTGGGTTAGGTTCATCAAACACAAAAGTGATATCCTAGATCAATTAATCAACCTATTCAAACAAATAGAAAATCAACAAAACCTTAAAATCAAAAGACTTAGAACTGATCATGGTGGTGAATTCGAGAATCACAGGTTTACAGAATTCTATAACCTAAATGGATACCACCATGAGTTCTCTTACCCTAGAACCCCACAACAAAATGGCCTAGTAGAACGTAAGAATATAACCCTACAAGAAGCCGCTAGGACAATCTTAAACGAGTATAACCAACCCCATAGGTTTTGGGTGGAAGCCGTGAGTACGACATGCTATGTCCAAAATAGGATCCTTATAGTAAAGAGGCACCTTAAGACCCCATACGAAATCTATTATGATAAAATACCTAACATCAAGTACTTTAGGGTATTTGGGTGTAAGGTACATATTCTAAACACTAAGGATTATCTAGGGAAATTTACATCCAAAACCTCGACCGGAATCTTTCTAGGATACTCGACTACGAGTAGAGCATATAGAGTATATAATTATGACACCCTTAGAGTCCAGGAGACTATCAATGTAGTATTTGATGAAGGACACGAACCTACAAATTCCCCGGCAACCCCAATTAGCGAGCCGATTCATACCAGACTTAACTCCGATCCGGAGGTCAAGTCTAGTGGTAATCCTAACCTAAGTCAACCAAGTCAGCCTATCGACCAAGTGATAGATGACTCTAACCAAACTAGAACTCAAATGAGTCATCCTATTGATCAAGTTGTAGACTCAAACCCAAATCCAACTAGGACTCAAACGAATCATCCTATCGACCAAGTGATAGGTGATCCAAGTCTAGGAGTTCGAACTAGAGCCTCATACAGAAACCATAGTCAAATATCCTTGATTTCTAAAATTGAACCCAAAACTATTGACCAAGCTCTTCTTGATCCCGATTGGATTATTGCAATGCAAGAAGAGCTTACTCAATTCACTAGGAACGAAGTATGAGAATTTGTACCACCACCTAAAGATAAAACAATGATTGGAACAAGGTGAGTGTTTAGAAATAAACTTGATGATAAAGGTGAAGTAGTTAGAAATAAAGCTAGACTAGTCGCTAAAGGGTTTAGTCAAGTCGAAGGTTTAGATTACGATGAGAGCTATGCCCTAGTAGCTAGATTAGAGTCCATTCGAATGCTATTACCATATGCTGCACATCGAGGATTTAAGTTGTTTAAAATGGATGTGAAATCAGCATTGTTGAATGGATTCATTAAAGAAGAGGTTTATGTTAGTCAACCCCCCGGTTTCGAAAGTTTAGATAAACCCGACCATGTCCTTAGGTTAAAGAAAGCCCTCTATGGACTTAAATAAGCTCCTTGAGCTTGGTACGAGAGACTTTCGGTGTATCTTAAGTCCAAAGGATTTAACCAGGGTGTAGTTGACCCAACCCTTTTCGTAAAAACCTTAGGTAAAGACATATTTATAGCCCAAATCTACGTAGATGATATTATTTTCGGAACCACCAACTCAATCCTACTGAATGAGTTCATTTCACTTATGGAAAGTGAATTTGAAATGAATTTAGTAGGAGAGTTGAGTTTCTTCTTAGGTCTACAAATTAAACAAACTAAAGATAGAATATACCTACATCAACTCAAATATACTAGGGAATTAATTAAACGCTTTGGAATGCAAGACGCTAAAATTATTAATACCCCAATGGCAACTAATGTGAATATAGAAGAGGATTTAATCGGAAACTCAATTGATTTAAAATACTATAGAAGCGTAATAGGGAGTCTTCTTTACTTAACTACAAACCGACCTGATATCTTATTTGCAGTAAGTATGTGCGCAAGGTTCCAAACCTGTGCTAAGGAGTCTCACCTAACTCTAGTCAAGCGTATCCTTAGATATCTAAAGGGTACACTTAATGTCGGTATTTGGTACCCTAGATCTATCTAGTTCGAACTAACCGGCTACTCTGATTTGGACTATGCCGATAGTAAGCTCGATAGAAAGAGTATGAGTGGTTGTTGTCAACTTCTCGGCTCGAGTCTAGTGAGTTGGTGTAGTAGGAAGCAACACTGTGTTGTCTTATCTACCACCGAAGCCGAATACATCGCGATGGGTGAGTGTGTCACTCAGTTTCTTTGGATGAAGCACACTCTCCGCGACTTTAAGTTAGACTTTACAAATACTACACTTCACGTAGATAACATTAGTTCAATTAACCTTACTAAAAATCCGATATGTCACTGTAGGACCAAACATATAGAGGTCAAACACCATTTCATTCGAGAACATGTGGCCAACGGAGCCATACAACTCGAATACGTCGAATCGAAGTCCAACTTTGCAGACTTATTTACTAAACCCCTACCCGAAGCCGAATTTAGTCTATTAAGACGAAAATTGGGCATGTGCGTAATAGAATAGGAACTTACAAATTATATTTTCTTACTACTATTTCTTACTTTTCATTTTCATGGAACTAGCATAGGACATACCTTAGATATCATGCACCTATAGATTTAAGGAGCCAATACATCTCACAACACATAGGACTAATGTGTTTGTGTACTTAGCCACGTAGATGGGCGTGAGATGTTAGGACCTTACTCCTGGTTCCAGATGTAGAGCTAGTGCATCGTCATGAACCACGGAGTATAATCATACATACTAACCGACTCTGACCAGGACTGGTTGATCTTTCATATCAATCAAGTCAAATATGAGTCGAACATTTTATAGATGAGCTTATTTTCAGTATATTATTTTCAAAATAATATGAAATATGCTTGGACTTTAAATTTAATACTTATTTTTTGTTGTTCCGCACACCCTCACTCTTTTCGATATATGGAAAAAGGGGGAGAAAAAGGTCAAAGTTAAGGGATCAAATTTTTTTTAGGCCAAAGTTAAGGGATTAATTTTTTTTTTTTATGACTTAACTTGATATTTATTCACATGGCCAAAGGTTAAGTAAATGTTTACTTAACTTTAAGTTAACTTGTTTTTGTTAACAAAAAGGAAGTAAAGGACAAGTTAAGAGAATTCTTAACTTAAACTTATTTTTAAACACTATGGCCAAACGTTAATGCTTTACTTAAGAAAGGGGGAGAAAGGGCCAAGTTAAGAAGTCCTCTTAACTTAAATGTTTTACTAAGGGCAACTTTAAGTAATGTTAATTACTTAAACTCTTCCTAAATAGCAACCATCTAGGGGGAGGATTAAGGTCTTCTTTCAAAAACTCACCCTCGGTCATGGGGGAGGTTTCCTCAAGGGGGAGTACTTGAAGAAAATCCTTACTACTCCTACTAATCTTTATTATTCTTGTGTCTCATACATATTTTAATTATTCATGCATATTATCTTCTTAACTTTGTATGTGAGTTTGCCATAGATCAAAAAAGGGTAGATTGTTGGTGCAGTAGGCACCTAAGTCGAACCTGAGTTTTGATTATAGCAAACGATACAAAATTAAGCTTATATTGTTATCTCACGAGCTAAATCGAGTGTGCAGAAAATTGCCAACGCTGGAGCTGAAGGCTAGCGACACTCGGAGGAAACCACGGTGGTCGGGCGATACTCGAGTTACTTCGGAGGGAGTTGAAGGAATCGAGTGGAAGGCCAGAAGTGAAAGCGACATAGTAAGTATCGAGGTAAGCTCGTGTGTATGCAAGAGTAAGTGAGGTCGTATCCTCTTTACGGGGATGATCTTAAACATAGATCCGACCAAAGACATCCTATAGGTGGTTTAGGTCGAGATCAGACGGTCGGTGGTCGTCAAAATAATATTTTTGTTAAGCTAACTTTGCCTTGCAGCTAGCATCAGTCGACTGCCAGCTTGGAGGACACGATTGCCATCCATCAGTCAACTGCCTGCGGTCAGCATTCGACTGATGCTACCATCAGTCGACTGATGATGGCCATCAGTCCACTGATGGTCAATGATCAGACTCGAAGAGTCAAGCTTTATCACCATTTTTCAAGAAGTCTTATGTCCAATTCATATTGGTTGAAGTTCCTCTCGAAAAGGGGCTCAAAGGCTATAAAAAGAGGGCCTCTCCTAAGGTTTCATCAACAATTCTAAGCTTCCAAAATCCTCCACCAAGCTACAACTTTTCGACAATGAAGTGCTTCTTCTCCGACGTCTAGGTTTTAATTGGTTTCATTTTGTTACGTCGGTTTGAGTTTTTATTTTAGTTCATTATTGTACTTGCTCGGAGCTTTTATCATAATGAGGAGAGGGGGAGTGTCCCTCTACCTCAAGCTTTGTGTTTTATTTGTATCGATTAACACCTACCTCTAACAAGGAGGAGTTCTTTAATGTTTTTTCCCTTCGTACGTGGTCAAGGACCAGTAGTGTTGGTGCAATCGACCCAGGTCACGATTGACCAGGACTCGAGCTTGGTTCGAGAGATGTTTTGATGTTAGGCAAAAACATATGACAAAGTAATTGTCATGGAAAGTCCAAGTGGGACACTTGGCATTTGGGAAAGCCCAAGCATGGTCTTGCAATGTAAAGTCCAAGCATGGGTCTTGGCAAGGTAAAGTCCAAGTCATGGGTACTTTGCATGAAAAGTCCAAGCATGGGTCTTGGCATGGAAAGTCCAACATGGGTTGGCAAGGGAAAGTCCAAGCTTGAGTCTTGGCATTTGAGAAGTCCAAGGGGTTTGATATTGGCGGCGTAAAGTCCAAGGGTGAAGTCTTGGCAGCATAAGTCCAATGGTTGGCGACGTAAAGTCCAAGCAGAGTCTTGGCGGCGTAAGTCCAATGTACCTTGGCAGTGTAGACACCGTTAGCATGACATAGCCGATGGAAGCACCTGAAGGCTAGCGCGATAGATGAACAAGTCATGGATGACTTGGAGGGATCCGAGAGGCATGAGGCTGACGGAGGTGGCTAGAAGGCTTAGGTCTAGGCTAAGGGTGGTCTAGCAAGTATGAGGGAACCATACTTGGGTTAAAACCTCATGTTTGAGGTGTGCCAGTCGACTGGTGTCATGTGGCAGTCGACTAGACTGAGTCAACTAGGGTTTGAATACGAGAATTGCTCTAGCAGTCGACTGCCATAGGTGGGCAGTCAACTAATGGGCTGAGTAATCGACTGATCTTGTGATTAGTCAACTGGTGATCATGAAATCGGGCACAGAATGGAGTCGAGACTCGACTGGTCGAGTGAAGGCTCCATCAGTCGACTGATGATGGATCCGTTAGACTTATCCAGCGTGGATCTAGCCATTGTCTCACGACAACAGTGGCATCAGTCGACTGATGGTCCCGACCAGTCGACTGATCGACTTTTTCCAGCACAGGTTGAAGCTATAAAAGGAGCTCATGATGGAGGAAAAAGCTATAGTTTTTTGAGGGCTTTTGGAGCCATTTGCTGTTGCAAATCAGGGTCTCCAAGTTGATTTCAAGCAACCAAGTGATCAAGCATTCAAAGAGCAATTGTAAAGTAGTTTTCTTTACTTGCATTGTATGTCACTATTGTATTTTCTTGTATCCATTTAGATTATTATTGTAATCTTTTGTACGAGGTTTCTCCGCCTCCGACTTATGTCGAGAAGGAGTATTTGTGATTAGTGATTGCATTGGCGTCGCTAGAGCTCTTTAGAGCTCGATCCGTGGAGTAGGAACCGTTCGGTTCCGAACCACGTTATATCCTTGTGTTCGTGGTTGTTTCAATTTGTTATTGCTTTTATTATTACTATTCCGCTGCGCATAATGAGTTTTTTAGAGACGATCATGATTGAATTCTATCAACGAACGGTAACGCGCTATTCACCCCCCCTCTAGCATCCAATCGATCCTCAACAAGTAGTATCAGAGCGAGGCTGCTCTTGAAGTTTAACAACTAAGGGAGCATGCTTGAGGGTGAAGATGGAAGTCCAAGAACAATTAGGATGGGACATCAACACACCGGTGCCCTATACTCTATACGAACGAGAAGGCTTCAATTCTTGGAGGAGAAGAATTGAAGATTTTTTGATAATGAGAGACCTTAAGGAATGGTCTTTATTAATGGAAGGATTTGAGTATCCAAGAGGACCAAAAGGTGGTTTCCTCAAGAAAAAGGGATGGAGTGAAGATCAACTCCAAAGATTCGAGAAAAACAAGAAGGTAATCAAATTCATTTTTGATTTAATTCCTAATGACTTCTTGTGTAGCCTAGGTGAGTGCATGGATGCTAAAGAGCTTTGGAGCAATTTGGCCAAGCTCCATGAAGGTCCATCACCGGTCCAAGAGGAAGGGACTGAAGAGGCAAGCACATCTTCCTCACAAGGAAGTGAGGACTTAATGGTTGAGAGACCATCAACATCCAAGGAGGAAGAGGAAGAGGAAGAAGTGGAGGAGATCTCCACCTCTAGGATTGAAGGGGAGGAAGTTAGACTATCCACTTCAGAGCAAGAGCAAAGTCAAGAAGAAGCTTCTACTTCCGGTCAAGAAGAAGAACAAGTTCAAGCTTCCACCACGACCCTAGGTAACTCAAACATATCAATTTGTAATAAAAAATCATATCATATGTTTTGAGTTTAGGGAAGCTGGGCACTACAAGAGAAAGTGCCCAAAGAGAGTAAAGAAAGCTCCTCCGGTGCCTAAAAGTCAACAAAAGTCAAAGGATGTCAGTCCCCCAACAACTAATAGCAAGGAGCAAGTAATTTGCTTCAAATGTCAACAACCAGGATATTACCGAAATCAATGCCCGAAGGGGGAAAAGAAGAAGCAAAATGGAGCATCACAAGTAGGGGGAGCCTCTAAGGAAAACTCTAAGGTATATCTAAATAATGCTCCTTCTAATATAAATGTTAAAAAGCATGCTAGGGATTTTAATTCTCTTGAAATTCATCATGAAAAGCATGCTAGAGATAAATATTTTTGTTTAGGAGCTAAAAGTGTCCACTTAGGAAATAAGGAAAAATTTGGGACTAATGTCCCTATAAAAACCTTACCTAGGGAATCTATTAGGAAAATACAAGAGCACCTAGGTTTTAACCATAAATGGACTAGGCATATGCCTAGAAAGAATCATGCCCAAGAAATAAATCAAAATTCTAAAATTGTGCAATTAGAATTAGAAAACCAAGCCTTGATGTCAAGGCTTGAGAAACTTGAAAAGACCCTAAATAGGATACAAAATCAATTTCAAGGGTCTAATGGTCAAAGTCAAGGGTCAAAACCTCAAAATCAACATCTAGGACCCAAGAAACAAAAGTCAACCAAGGGCAAGAATGGTTTGGGTCACAAACCTAAGTCTAAGGTGGCTTATAATAGTGTTCCATTTGACTATGGAACACAATATAGGTCTAGGAAGACCAAGGTCAATAGGGAAGTCATCCCTAAGGTTGACCAAGATAGATGCCTAGTGGCTAGGGTTTCAAGGAAATCTAGGGTGGCCACTAAGAAGGTTATTAGGGAGGCAATCCCTAAGGTTAACCATGGCAAGATCACAATGACCAAGACTTCTAAGCCTAGGAGGGTCATTAGAAGGGTATCTAGGGAGGTCATCCCTAAGGAATACCTAGTAAACCCTAGGAGCTCAAATAGGTTTTGGGTTCCTAAGAGCGTGATAGATTCACGCTAAATGGGTTAGGGTGTGCCAACTTTAAATGGAAGGGTAGTTAACCTAACCATGGTAAAGGTGGCACTTTAGGTCATTTTCAAGGTTATGGTTACCTTGGGAATGTGGTTTGATTTGAATCCTAAAGGTTTTTAGGATGTGCCAATATTAATTATGAAGTTTGATAAATCAATCAAATTGGCACAACTTAGGGTTTAGAGTCATAGTGTGTCATTTTGGGTTTTTGGCACACTAGGGAGAAAAGTAATATTATGGCAAAATATACTTAATCATATCAAATGGCAACTAATATTAAAATTTAGGTATTCTTATACCTATACATTTTATTTGCCATGCCTTGATTGCCATATGACATGCCATGACATCATATTTATTTCTATCATTTATATGTCATAATCATGTTTTAGGATTAAGGATTAATGTCATGTGTTTTTAGATTTCACATTATGCTATGACATCATGATTACGAGCATATGCTTATTTATAACATCATTAATGCCATAATCATTCATGCAATTGACTAAAATTGAGTTAAGGACAATTGGCATGACTTGAAGTCTCATGCATAAGGGAATCAAGTAGAGTTGCCTTAGAAAAATACATGAAACCCTAGATTAAACGAACCAAAACCCACATCTCACATTAAATTGACATGTATGTGTATGTTATACACCCTAGATACATGTGAGATGCTAGGATATGAGTTAAGTTCAAGGTGCATAGTTTTTGCATCTAGATGAACTCAAACTAATCTTATATGAGTGGTGGATCATTGGGAAAGCTTGTGTACAAGTCATGTACATTGAGCCCAAGGAATATGATCCAATATAAGATTTTGAAAACATTTTAAAATGATTTTAAAAAACCTTGGTGAAGTCTATCTTTTGATAGAAATCACCATTGATGAGATTAATACAAAGTGAGCCAAAACTTAGATGTTTTCTTCACTTTTGAATTTTGTATCAATTTCAGTATTTTATGGGTAAAATAATTTTCAAATATTTTTAACCTATTGTATTGACTATAAGTAATATACGTATCAAATTTCATGATTTTTTGATATACGTAGAATTACTTATGATTTTTTAAAATTCAATTCTGATAATTGAAATTCGGAAATTTCAGTTATCAGTCGACTGCCCTAGGTGGCAGTCGACTGATGTGAGTGGCAGTCGACTGATATCTGATGGAGTCGACTGTCAAGACTGATTTCGAGAAAACTAGGTTTGTTTAGCCCGTGTTCAGCTGCGGTTAAGGTCCCTAACCACTCCTAACCCTAGGATATGCCTTGGGAAGCATTATAAAGGGTGAAAATCCATTGGATATGGATTTGGAGAGGTGTTAGGTTAATGTATCAAATTTAAGGGTTGAAGAGTTCATGTTTGAACTTAGAACCTTAATTTTGATGGTTTAGAGTTCCTATTTGGCTTAGGGACTTCCCAAGGGAATTGTTGGTGCAATGGTCAAGGGGGAGCAAGCCTTTAGGGAGAGGTATCCATCTTGGGATGATGGATGTGTTTTTCTTCTTGAAGAGGAGAAGTTATAGTAAGAAGGATATCAATTGGGGAAATTGATGGGATTTTGAGAGACCCAATTTGAAAATTGGGAGAGTGAATAGGATTGCCTCTCTTGAGTGATATGGGACTTATCACTAGGAAGATGGTAGACATCCTAGGTATTTTTGGATCAAGGGGGAGATTGTAAGATCTCATTAGGACATGAGACATTGACATCCTTGGAGAGAAAACCTTTTTGATGTTAGTCAAAAAGGGGGAGAATGTTTGGGAGAAAGATAAGATTACTAATATGGAAAATTGGTAAGGGTTTTTGAGTTAGATGGTCTAACTCAAATGGTTTGTTTGTTTGGTTTTTGTCAAACATCAAAAAGGGGGAGATTGTTGGTGCAATCGGCCTAGGTCACGATTGACCAGGACTCGAGCTTGGCTCGAGAGATGTTTTGATGTTAGACAAAAACATATGACAATGTAATTGTCATGGAAAGTCCAAGTGGGACACTTGGCATTTGGGAAAGCCCAAGCATGGTCTTGGCAATGTAAAGTCCAAGCATGGGTCTTGGCAAGGTAAAGTCCAAGTCATGGGTACTTGGGATGAAAAGTCCAAGGATGGGTCTTGGCATGGAAATTCCAACATGGGTTGGCAAGAAAAAGTCTAAGCTTGAGTCTTGGCATTTGAGAAGTCCAAGGGGTTTGATATTGGCGGTGTAAAGTCCAAGGGTGAAGATTTGGCAGCATAAGTCCAATGGTTGGCAGCGTAAAGTCCAAATGGAGTCTTGGCGGTGTAAGTCCAATGTGCCTTGGCGGTGTAGACACCGTTAGCATGACATAGCCGATGGAAGCACCTGAAGGCTAGCGCGATGGATGAACAAGTCATGGATGACTTGGAGGGATCCGAGAGGCGTGAGGCTAACGAAGGTGGCTAGAAGGCTTAGGTCTAGGCTAAGGGTGGTCTAGCAAGTATGGGGGAACCATACTTGGGCTAAAACCTCATGTTTGAGGTGTGTCAGTCGACTAGTGTCATGTGGCAGTCGACTGGACTAATTCAACTAGGGTTTGACTGCGAGAATTGCTCTAGCAGTCGACTGCCATAGGTGGGCAGTCGACTAATGGGCTGAGCAGTCGACTGATCTTGTGATCCGTCGACTGGTGCTCGTGAAATCGGGCACAGAATGGAGTCGAGACTCGACTGGTCGAGTGAAGGCTCCATTAGTCGACTGATGATGGATTCGTTGGACTTATCTAGCGTGGATCTAGCCGTTGTCTCACGACAACAATGGCATCAGTCGACTGATGGTCCCGACCAGTCGACTGATCAACTTTTTCCAGCACAGGTTGAAGCTATAAAAGGAGCTCATGATGGAGGAAAAAGCTATGGTTTCTTGAGATCTTTTGGGGCGATTTGCTATTGCAAATCAGGGTCTCCAAGTTGATTTCAAGCAACCAAGTGATCAAGCATTCAAAGAGCAAATGTAAAGTAGTTTTCTTTACTTGCATTGTATTTCACTATTGTATTTGCTTGTATCCATTTAGATTATTGTTGTAATCTTTTGTACGAGGTTTCTCCGCCACCGACTTGTGTCGAGAAGGAGTATTTGTGATTAGTGATTGCATTGGCGTCGCTAGAGCTCTTTAGAGCTCGATCCGTGGAGTAGGAACCGTTCGGTTCCGAACCACGTTACATCCTTGTGTTCGTGGTTGTTTTAATTCGTTATTGCTTTTATTATTACTATTCCACTGCGCATAACGAGTTTTGTTGAGACGATCATGATCGAATTCCATCAACGAATGGTAACGCGCTATTCACCCCCCTCTAGCGTCCAATCGATCTCCAACAACTAGGGCCTTGGAGTAGTAGCCGAAGGCTACGAACCAAGTAAAATTCGCTTCTCTCATTTAATTTACATTTATCTTTCTGCTGCGCATAAGTGTTTTGAAACGAATTCGAAAGAAAAAAATGGGTTTATCGCTATTCACCCCCTCCCCCTCTAGTGATCCACTTCGATCCAACAATTCTAACTTTTAAGGATTGACTTGGGTACCCAATATAGATTCTTTCTAATAGGGTTTACCAAGTATTCCTTAGGGATCCATTTTCTATCTACCATTATTATTTTTGATTGCCCTCTAGCAATTAGACAATGGTATGAATTTTCATTCTTTGATCCCTTATATCCGAAGCCCTTCTTATTGAAACTTTCCCTTTGGCTCCCTATAATCATTTTTAAGGTATTTGAGTCTATGGTAAATTTTTCAAGGGCTTTGCTAAGGTATTCTACCTTTTCCCTTAAAATCCTATTTTCTTCTAAGCATGCATCATTTGTACAAGAAGAAACATCATTATCATGTGAACATGCATTCTTTAGCTTTTCTTCTAGAGTTATAATCTCATTTTGCATGCATTTATTTTTCTTCTTAGTTCTAAACAACTCCCTAGTTAAACTTGAAATCATATGAATTACATCTTGAGTAGGAAGATTCTTTACCTCACTTTCCCAATCTTTTTGCGATTCTGAAGATTGTGATCCCCCTACACTTGAACTCTCGTCCTCACTTGTGCTTCCTTATTCTTGTTCGGATAAGGTGGAGACTACATCATCTACTCCCATGAGTGGAAAGTGTGAGACGACTTCTATTTCTTTCGATGAAGATGATGCATCCCTTGTGGCTTTTAAATTTCGGGACTTTGATTTCCCATTTTCTTTGGATTTCTTCTCATCTTTCTTATTGCCCTTTTTCTTCTTGTCATTCTTCTTCTTTTCTTCTTTGTTTTTGTTCAATAGGGGGCACTCATCTATCACGTGTCCTTCTCCTTGGCAATTGTAGCAAATGTGTTAGTTATATATGAGAGGTGTCCTAAGGCAATCGCCTTATAGATGTACCATTTATTTGATAAATGAAGATTCACTATTTGAGTATACATGTTTTCATGTATTTGATTGGATCTTAAACTCATTTACTGAATGTTCACAATATGATTCACAGTATGAGAGAATTTGTGATTGGATCATAATTAGTGAGTATCTCTACATGTGTAATTGTGATGTATTAGAATGATCCCTAGTCAATGAATTGATGGATTTGGATGCCATCAATTCTGTTGAGACTAGCATAAGTCATACTCTTTGTTTTATCCAAGCAGTTATTTCTCATTGGCTGGAGACATTGGGATGTCCGGAGTTGAACATGGATGCTAGTTATGGTAACTAGTTCATCGGAGTTGTTGGAACGTATGTGGTTGGCTAGAGGGGGGTGAATAGCCCTATGTCGTCGTAGAATGGAATTCGATCGTTCGTTTGTCTACACGTTAGGGTTAGCATAGCAAAAATAAAAACTAAACAACAATAAAGATAAACAAGATAAAAACAATGCTAACAAAGAGATATAACATGGTTCATGGCCCTATGTCGTTAATCCACGGTCCGATTCGTCTCCGATGAATCACTCCCAAACCAATCCAATATGGTCTCTCCCTTTAGCCAAAGCAAGGTGGAGGTAAACCTTCTTACAACACAAAAATACTCTTTCTTACAATGGATTTGAAATAAGAACAAGAGAAAGAGTTTAAAGCTTGCAGGGCACATGGATGAGCAATTGGAGCATAAGCATTAGCCATCCCAAAGCTCACACCCTCTCTTTTTATAGAGAGGGCTGATTTCTTCTCGTTGGTTGCCATCAGTCGACTGCTGCCTTTGGCAGTAGACTGCCGCCATTACAATGACTTCTGAACATGTTAGATCTCGACCATTGTAGTCCAACGGGAGACTTGGTAGTCGACTGATGTATCCATCAGTCCACTAATGCCTCCATAGCCGACTGATCGTGAAAGGTTTTGCTAATCGAGTCCGTGAGGGGAAACTTCGCTTCCCACATCACTTTGGTTGTTTGTTCATGGCGATCCCATCGATGTCCCTGGATTAAAAAATAAATTAATCCTAGATAAAAGGGATTGCCCAAACAATCAAGTCATCGTCGTGCTATTCATTTAGAGAGGTCACTTGAACAAACTTGGTGTTCAAGCGACCATCCTCTATTCTACGAGTAGCCGCGGAATAGACGATGTCCGGATCGCCGGTTTTTGTATTTATGTTCGGGATCCAAGAATTATTTAGCTACAAATCGATTTATATCATGCTCATAATTGAAAAACAAATACAAACATGTAACATATAAAAATTAGAGAATCGATATACCTCTCGATCTTCTAATGTATGACCTTCCTCCTTTTGGACGTCGTGTGGGTGACGATCTACCAAAAGTTGAAGCTCCTAGATCGCAAATCTTCCTTTCTTGCTCTACCAAAGCAAGAGGAAGAATAGAAATAAGGCTCTTCTCCTTCCAATTTCCAACCAACAAGCAACAAGAAGGATTCTTGCCGCCGCCCAACAAGGAGAAGGAGATTATGGTGGAAACCAGCCAAGACACCAAGGGAAAGCCCTATATCTTGTTTCCACCACCTAAGGAGAAGGAGAAGAGGGTCTTTGGACACTGGCCAAGGGTAGGAAAGAAGGTTGTGGGTGCCGGCCACAAAGGGAGAGGAAGAAAAAAGCAAACTACTTCCTTATTTGGTGCCGCCCAAGCCTTTTAAACCCTAAGCTTCCAAACCCTAATCCTAGCTCTCCTAAATGCCAACCATGGAAGATGGGAAGAAGAATAGGATGGGCACCGGCCAAGGTAGAGGGAAGAAGGAAGGAACCAGCCAAACCTTAGGAAGAAGAAGAAAAACCTCCTCCAATTGTTGCCGCCCACCCCTAGCTCCCAAACCGTAGCCGCCCAAACCTAATCCTAAACAGACTAGGATTCCTAGCCTCCAAAGGAAGCAAACCCTAATCCCCTTAAGCCATCATTTAGTTCCCGCCCACTTTTAATCTCTATTTATAGAGATGGGCTCAAGCCATGATTTAATCTCCTCCATTGGTTCTAGGGATTTAATCTCAACCGTCGGATCTAGAGATTTAATCTCAACCGTCAGATCTAGAGATTTAATCTCTACCTTTGGATCTAGAGTTTTGTTTCTATCCATTGGATCTAAGCTTCATGAGGTGTTAATATGCTACATTAGGGACCATGAGGAGGAGTTGGATCTTGGCCACCCATGGATCAAGCCCACATAAAGTCCGATCCACTAATGATAATCCAATCCACTAACGGATTATCATTGATCTACCTCACCAACCCCCATAAGATAATATGGGCTCCATATATTTTTTGTACATTTTCTCTCCGTGTTTAAGATCTCGAATGTCCGTCGATTAATTAATTTACTGACCATTAATTAATCAACATCTAACTCCATGTGTAGTACCACTCAACCTTTTCATCATGCCGGACCAAGTCCACCTGCAGGGTTTACATGATGAACCTTATGAGCCCCTCAAGGGGACATCATCATCCTAATATATAGGACACGGTTTCCTCCTATAATCAATGACACACCATATAAATAATATCATCTCCCAACTTACCAAGCCTATCAATTTAATCTATAAATCTCGCCCATTGGTAAATCAAAGAGATGAATACTAAGTATATGTGTCAGTTATTATATCGGGATTAAGAGCATGTACATAATAATATCTGAGGTTCGATTCGATTATGTAGTCAGCAATAAATCGAATCACCTCTATGTCGGTCCTGCTCAATACACTCAAAGTGCACTAGTGTGATTCTATGGTCAAGACAAACCAATACCAAATCACACTACAACCATTCCGATGGTTTGTCCAAAGTCATCTCGGTTGTGTGCCTTTACTTATACTTTACAAGGAGCCGATAACATAATCTCCCGTGTGACACCACACACCATGTTATCTACAATGTAATGTATTAGACAATATTGCATTACCATAAAAATGCAAACAATGATCATGTGATTCTTATTTCAAAATAAAGATGTTCATACAAAAGATAAACTTTTCATTATACATCCCTACAATCTCCCACTTATACTAAAAGACTATGCTGTCCTCATACTGCCATACATCTGATTCCCCTTCCCTCTACTTGCCTATCAAAGCTCTCGCTAGAAGGGCCTTAGTGAAAAGGGTCTACCAGATCATCCTCTGATGCAATCTAGGCGACAACAACTTCTACCTCCTTTACGATTTTTCGTATCAGGTGGTACTTGCGCTCTATATGTTTTCTAGCCTTATGGGCTCGTGGTTCCGTCGAGTTTGCAACTGC
Source organism: Wurfbainia villosa (assembly GCA_025175895.1). NCBI lineage: Eukaryota > Viridiplantae > Streptophyta > Magnoliopsida > Zingiberales > Zingiberaceae > Wurfbainia > Wurfbainia villosa. The sequence goes on along the minus strand of CM045989.1, from coordinate 117,667,061 downwards.
ACCTTTATTATCACAATAAATTGTGATAGTTCTGGGCAAACCAGGAATCACATCTAAGTCCATCAGGAAGTTCCTGAGCTATACAACTTCTTTGGCCGCCTCAGAGGCTGCCACATACTCAGCTTCCATGGTGGAGTCCACCACACATTTTTGCTTAACATTCCTCCATACAATGGCTCCACCTCCCAAAGTAAACACAAAACCTGAGGTAGACTTACTGTTATCCCTATCAGATTGGAAGTCAGAATCCGTGTAATCCACAGGGAGTAATTGGTCTGTCCGATATACCAGCATATAATCCCTAGTCCTTCTCAGGCACTTCAATATATGCTTTACCGCAGTCCAATGTCCCTGTCCAGGATTACTCTGATATCTGTTTACCATGCCCATGACAAAGCAGATATCTGGTCTCGTACATAGCATCGCATACATGAGGCTTCCTACTGCCGAAGCATAAGGAACTACCTTCATCTCCTCTATCTCCTCAGATGATCTAGGACACATCTCCTTAGATAAAGGAACTCCATGCCTGAAAGGTAGAAAACCCTTCTTGGAGTTCTGCATTCTAAAACAATACAGAATCGTGTCTATGTTTGAAGCTTGGGATAAGCATAACATCCTTTTCCTGCGATCCCTTATAACCTCGATCCCAAGGATGTGTCCCACCTCTCCCAAGTCCTTCATATCAAATTGTTTGGACAACCGTACCCTTACGTCCGATAACACCTTGATATTGTTGCCAATCACCAAAATGATATCTACGTATAATACAAGAAATACCACTATGTTTCCGTCATATCTCTTGTATACACAAGACTCATCCGGACTTTGAACAAATCCTTAAGACTGGATTACCTCATCAAAGCGGATGTTCCAAGACCTCGAAGCTTGCATCCATTCATAAATGGACCAATTAAGCTTTCACAAAAGATGCTCTTTGCCTTTTGCAATGAATCCCTCTGGTTGCTTCATATAGATGTTTTCCTCAAGACTTCCATTAAGGAAAGCTGTCTTGACATCCATATGCCACACCTCATAATCCATATGAGCTGTTATGCATAAGAGAATCCGGATAGACTTAAGCATGGCTACCAGTGAAAAGGTCTCCTCATAATTGATACCCTCTTTCTGAGTATACCCCTTCGCAACAAGCCTCGCTTTGAAGGTCTCAACCTTCCCATCTATTCCTCTCTTTCTCTTGTAGATCCACTTGCATCCAATGGTTTTTACACCATCGGGTGGTTCTACTAGCTCACAGACCTGATTTGAATCCATAGATTCAATCTCAATATTCATTGCACTTTGCCAAGATACTGCATCTTTATCTTGGATTGCCTCATCATATGTCCAGGGATCATGTTCATGTTTGCCAGGGACCAAATCAGAAGATTCTCCCAAGAACATGAATTTATCAGGCTGTCTCACAACCCTCCCACTACGATAAGGTATCTCCTGTGTATCCTCTGCGACATGCAGTACAGTGACTTGTGGTATATCCTCATGTATCGGAGGTACTGAAGAAGTGACTTCCCCTTTTAATTCCTTCAGAACTATTTTACTCTTAGGCTTGTGGCTCATCACATAGTCTTCCTTTAAAAATCTGGCGTTCGTGCTAACGATCACCCTCTGATCTCTAGGACTATAAAACAAAACACCCTTCGTTCCTCTAGGATAGCCAAAAAACATGCGTACTTCTATACGAGGTTCTAACTTACCAGCATATGCCTTCAGCACATGTGCTGGACTCCCCATATCCGAATATGTCTTAGATTAGGCTTTCGCCCATTCCACAACTCTGTGAGAGTAGAAGACACTGATTTAGATGGAACCAAGTTCAGAATGTACACCGCCGTATCTAGAGCATATTCCCAGAACGAATCTGGCAACTCAGAATAACTCATCATCGATCTAACCATCTCTATAAGAGTCTTATTCCTTCGCTCTGCTACACCATTCTGCTAGGGTGTGCCAGGTGCAGACAATTTGGATTGAATCCCAGTTTCTGATAAGTAGTTCCTAAACTCTCCCAAGAGGTATTCACCACCACAAGCAAATCGTAGTGTCATCTATATCTTGAATAATCATCTATGAAAAAGACGAAATACTCAAAACTGCCTCTAGCCTGGATAGACATAGGACTATATAAATCAGAATGAACCAATTCTAACACATCTTTAGCTCTATACCCCTTGGCCTTAAAAGGCCACTTGGTCATCTTACCCTCCAAGCAAGATTTGCAGGTTGGGAGATCCTCCGCCACAAATGAATTCAAAGGTCCATCAGCTATCAACCTTTGAATTCTGCTTAGGTTAATGTGACCAAGCCTAAGATGCCAAAGATATGTTTGGTTCATCTTCAAAGTTTCTTTTCTCTCATTGGAATTAGAAGATGAGTTATTAACTTTTATTTGCATCGTGGGAGCTTTTGGTTCAAGTGTATACAAATTTCCTATCAATGTACCTGAATAGATATTCTCCCTATTCCTTTTTATAACAACTCTGTCATTAAAAGAAATAGAATATCCATCCATAAAACATTTAGAAATTGAAAACAAATTCTTTCAAAATAAAGGTACGTAAAGGGATTTTTCTAGAACCAACGTTTTATTTTTCTCAAAAATATCTCCCACTGTAATAGCCGCCACCTTCATGGCATTGCCCAGGTAAACGGTAATCTCTCCCTCAGCTCATCGTCGGGTTTCCTGGAACCCCTGCAAAGTATTGCAGACATTATCAGAAGCTCCCGTATCTACACACCAGGTGTTGGTAGATCACACCGCTAACCATGTTTCAACGACTAGACCAAAGGATATACCTTTGTTCTATTTTGGATTGGGACAGTCCTTATTCCAATGTCCATCCTGCTTACAAGTGAAGTATTTGCCTTTCGGCTTCTTCACTCCTCTCTGAGATCCTTCTGCCACCTTTGCTCCACCTTGTTTCTTCTTCTTCTTGCCTTTCGGCTTAGAAGTAGAAACCTTCTTAGCAACCATAGCCTGAGCCTGAGCAAGCCTTTTTGTCCACTGGAGAATCATATCGACCTGGGTTTCCCTATCGATCTCAGCTCCAAGGACTTCCAGTTCATTCGTAGGCTTAGGAAGACCCTCTTCGAAGAGTACATACTTGTACTCCTTAGCAGTTATCTTTTCCAATCAATATAATTTGGGTACAGTAAGCTTATTTTCCTTTAGTATCACAACAAGTGTACTGAAAGTCATTTTGAAAATCCTAAGAATCACATAGATCATTACTTTAGATTTACAAAAATTATTGATTCTTCAAAAAATAAAATTTTAAAATTAACCAACAAATCAAAACACCGAGAATATATGCTACGATAGTGTGGACGTATACGAATTCTACATTTGTAAGAGGAGGTTTTACCCATTAATTTTACTATCTTGCCAACCTAATTTTTGACAGGTAAAATTATAGTTGGTTTCTCTTCGTCCCTACAAATAAAAGCAGTGACTCCGATGGGGAGGATACTTATATTTGTAACTAAGTGTTCACCATTACTTGGTACCAAGGAAATTATCTCGGGTTATGTGCCTTACGATGGGGAAGTACACACGCTCTTTAATAATTTCCTATAACCATATTTGACCTTGTGATCCGCAAACAAACTCATCCGATGGGGAGGAAGGCACTCAGAGCCGACGCACAAGTTTGTTTGCATCACTTGTCAAATCATAATGGAGGTAATGGGAATTTATAAAAATATCCCTCTCCCACTTAGTAATTTGAAAATGAGGAATTTTCTAGCCAACGACATGCATATCAAACAATAAACAATAAATATGAAAAATAAATTATTTTCCAACTATTAGGTCTTTTGTCTTCAATATGTCTCCCGTCGCATCGCCATTTTGTCCGCTCCTCCTACGCCATGTACGAGCCATCCGGAGATCCGAGCTGAGACTAAAACCTATTTTAATTTACATCTATCGATCCTATACTCCACAAGGGAGTGTACATGAAATCTAGATCAAAAGTAAAATAAAATAAAGAGTGGCTAAACAATGCCGTATCTAATTTACAAAAAATAAAATACTAGCCTCGTCAACCCCGAGGATTCAACAAAATAAACATTTACACACATACAATCACATACACACATATGACCATAAGAGTCGGATCTTATGCCTGCAACCAAAGAGTCAACCTACGCATATCTTACTATTATTCAACACATATAATATATGAAAAGTGCATAAAAGTTAACCGAATCCTAAACACACAAAACCAAAAAACCTTGGCTCTGATACCAGTTGAAGGGTTTTGCTTATCGAGTCCGTGAGAGGAAACTTCGCTTCCCACTTCACCTTGGTTGTTTGTTCATGGCGATCCCATCGATGTCCCCAGATTAAAAAAAATTTAATCCTAGACAAAAGGGATTTCCCAAACAATCAAGTCATCATCGTGCTATTCGTTTAGAGAGGTCACTTGAACAAACTCGTTGTTCAAGCGACCATCCTCTATTCTATGAGTAGCCGCAGAATATGACGATGTCCGGATTGCCAGTTTTTGTGTTTATATTCGGGATCCAAGTATTATTTAGCCACAAACAGATTTATATCATGCTCATAATTGAAAATAAAATACAAACATGTAACATATAAAAATTAGAGAATTGATATACCTCTCGATCTTCTAATGTATGACCTTCCTCCTTTTGGACGTCGTGTGGGCGACGATCTACCAAAAGTTGAAGCTCCTAGATCACAAATCTTCCTTCCTTGCTCTACCAAAGCAAGAGGAAGAATAGAAACAAGGTTCTTCTCCTTCCTATACCCAACCAACAAGCAACAAGAAGGATGCTTGCCGCCGCCCAACAAGGAGAAGGAGATTATGGTGGAAACCGGCCAAGACACCAAGGGAAAGCCCTATATCTTGTTTTTACCACCTAAGGAGAAGAAGAAGAGGGCCTTTGGACGCTGGCCAAGGGCTGGAAAGAAGGTTGTGGGCACTGGACACAAAGGGAGAGGAATAAGAATGCAAACTACTTCCTTTTTTGGTGCCGCCCAAGCCTCCTAAACCCTAAGCTTCCAAACCCTAATCCAAGCTCTCCTAAATGCCGGCCATGGAAGAGGGGAAGAAGAATAGGATGAGCACCGGCCAAGGTAGAGGGAAGAAGGAAGGAACCGGCCAAACCTTAGGAAGAAGAAGAAAACCTCCTCCACTTGTTTCCGCCCACCCCTAGCTCCCAAACCCTAGCCGCCCAAACCTAATCCTAAACAAACTAGGATTCCTAGCCTCCAAAGGAAGCAAACCCTAATCCTCATAAGCCATCATTTAGTTGCCGCCCACTTTTCATCTCTATTTATAGAGTTGGGCTCAAGCCATGATTTAATCTCCTCCATTGGTTCTAGGAATTTAATCTCAACCGTCGAATCTAGAGATTTAATCTCAACCGTCGGATCTAGAGATTTAATCTCTACCTTTTGATCTAGAGTTTTGTTTCTATCCATTGGATCTAAGCTTCATGAGGTGTTAATAGGCTACATTAGGGACCATGAGGAGGATTTGGATCTTGGCCACCCATGGAACAAGCCCACATAAAGTCCGATCCACTAATGATAATCCAATCCTCTAAAGGATTATCATTGATCTACCTCACCAACCCCCATAAGATAATATTGGCTCCATATATTATTTGTACATTTTCTCCCCGTGTTTAAGATCTCGAATCTCCGTCGATTAATTAATTTACTGACCATTAATTAATCAACATCTAACTCCATGAGTAGTGATGTGTGTGTTATTTTCCGCAAGTGCACGGTTATCGTCAAGTAATAAAAATATCGATCCCACAGGGATTGGAACAATTACCGAATGATCGTGATACCAAGTTATCTAGTAAATCGATTGTTGGTTTAAGCAAAGAAACTGAGTAGTCAATAACAACGAATGAGAAGAACGAGCTAAAAGTCAAGAATTGAGGAAAATCTCAGGATATGGGTTTCACCATGTCAACGATTTATAAGGTGATTTAATTCTTTCCTACCGCTAGTAGAGTTGTTTTGATGGAACCTATCCTAAGGTAAATCAACGGCCCCTTTCGAGGTCTACGCTAACTGTACCTATCAAACTCAACTTACCTGTCACGGTGTTTGAGCATAGGGGATCATAATCAGCTAAGGGGACCTGTCACAAGAGACCCCATGCAAACCTCCCTAGTCTTGCCTCACATTGCACAGTAAAAACTGGATTTGATAGATCCATTAAGTCCATAAGAGTTCCGCTAGAGTCAAATTTCCTTTTCACGGTAGGTTTGCACACGGGACCATAATCAGCTAAGGGGACCTGTCACGAGACCCCCGCAAGCCCTCATAGATACACTACCGCTACTTGACAGGAGTTATTCCCTAGTTGATTCTGGGTTTCGGGAACTCGGGTTCACCGTTAGGTACTTCCCCTTAGCTCCTTAGGTTTATCAATAAGAATCCAAAAGAACCAGATCAAAACAAACAATGGTTCGAGTAGTATAGATTATATCATCCATCATAAATCGTCAAGGGCTACTCCCCCATCCTAAGATTACAGGACACTACTCCATAGTCTGACAAGAGTTGCTAGAGAAAGAAAATACAATACTGGATGCCATCTGCGTTCCTCTGCCGACTCCTTCTCTTTTGCTTCCTCTGTTGTCGATCCCTTTGCCGTCTTCTCTCCTCCTTTTTGACCATCCGCCGTCCTCCTTTAGGGTTAGAATATCTTCTCTTTTATAGCTTTGGCCTCCTCTTCAATTAAGGCAATAGATTTCCCTTTAATTCAGACGAAGATCCTGATTGCTCGCAGAAAAGGAATTCTGGAATCAGGCCAACACGCCCGTGCCACATGAGAGCACAAGCGTGTCAGTTTCCACAGGCGTGTTACGGCGGTTTGATCAGGCGTGTCGCGGCTGCACTAGGGCGTGTCGGCTGCTGGATTCACTGACACGGGCGTGTTGTTCTTTGACTCGGGGCGTGTCGGGGTTCTCATGACAGCGCGTCGATTCCAACACGTGTTGTTTTGATACGCCTTCTCCTTTGCCCTGTTAACACAAAAACACCCAAAAACAGTCTCTTCTTCCCAAAATATGCTAAACTTAACTGAATCATGATAAAATACATGCCTAGGATATGAAATGAGATAAAATGCACATATATAAAGTAGTGAAAACATAGCATGATTTACACACATCAAAATCCCCTAGTCTTAAACTTTTGCTTGTCCTCAAGCAAAGAAAACTCAAAAGACAACTTATTTGTGGGAATACTAGACACCATCCAGAAGTATACAATCTGATCTTAATCTTTTCAAATCATTTCTAGTTGCCAAGTTTGAAAGATCCCTATATAGTGCACGTGAAAAGTTGGACTAAAGTCATTGGACACCAATCCGGATTTGCCATTCCTTCTATCGTAGAGCATTCTTATTTCCGGCATAGAGGCACTTACCTGCCTTAATGCATGGATCATTCTTACCTATCATCAAAAGGTCTCAAAGGAGCACTTTCTAAGAAGAGAGAAGGAAAGGAATTATAGAGAGCATTTCCCCAGTAACTAGTTAGTCTCAAAGGGGTGCTTGAAAACAATTCCTAGAGAGTATTTCCCCAGTAACTAGTTAGTCTCAAAGGGGCACCTTTTAGGTGTTTCCCCAGTAACTACTTGGTCTCAAAGGGGTGCTTGAAAACAATCTTTTTTTTTTTTCACAATACTTCTAGGGAAAGTGTTTCTCCAGTAACCAAATTGCACAGGCAAGTCTCCAATGGAAAATTGAGTACTCATCCGATATGGGGGATTTAAATCTTTTTTTTGGATACCTCAAACCTATAGACCGTGTTAGAAGTGAAATAGGGTTCTTATCAAATAGGCAAAAAGGAATATCATGATCCGACCAATGTTCAGTTGTATTACGCTAGATGATATAAAAATGCAATGTTATGATATATGAAAAGATGCAAACAAAATAGCACTAACCAGACTAAAAATCTAAGTAGAGATAGCATAAGCAGTAAAGGATGTGCATCGAAACTCACAAAATAGCTCAAGGTGGTCTTTAAGCGCGACATAGGCATGCTTCCATCCAGCCGGGCATGTCACAGTGAGAAAGCGTCGACACGGGCGTGCTCGACAAAGACGCTCGACTGTTGTCTTCGGGTAACCTCAACACGCTGTGTCGCTCGGCATAGGAGGGTCGTGTCAATTTACGCAGCACGCTTAACATGTCGTGTCCTGTAAACTGAAAAATGTAAAACTCAAAATCAAACAAAATAAAATAAAATTACTAAAAAATGAAAATAGCTTGGGTTGCCTCCCAAGAAGCGCTTGTTTAAGGTCGTTAGCTTGACCCCTCAGTTATCCCCTAGTTTTGGGGATATGGCTAGAGTGTGCTCCTGCCCTCTTCCTCCTCAACCCTGTGGTGTTAGGTTGGGTCGAAATCTCCACTCTTTATCCTCAAAATCCCTTCGAGCTTATTAAGATAAGTTTGTTCTGATGCTCCTTCTAGTGCTATTGACTGGAAACTATCAATCCTACAACAAACATCAAAAATAGAAGGCTGTTTAACAGCTTTTGAAAGGTCGAATTCAATTTTGTCGTTTCCAAATGCAAGTGAGAGTTTGTGGTTCTTGACATCTATCATTGCCCTGCAGTAGCCAAGAAAGGTCTCCCCAAAATGGAGTGGAATGCATGGTCTTCATCCATGTCAAGCACTACAAAATCGGCAGGAATAATAAAATTTCCCACCTGCACTGGTACATCTTCTAAGATTCCCAAAGGATATCTAATTGAGCGATCGGCTAACTGCAAGGCCATAGTAGTTAGTTTCATTTCTCCCAAATCCAATTTCTTGCATATGGAAAGAGGTATCAGATTGACACTGGCACCCAAATCGCAAAGCCTTATCAAAATTTGAGTCATTAATTATGCAAGGTATAGAAAAGCTACCGGATCATTTAGTTTGGGAGGTACCTGTTCTTAATTAAGGCTTTGCACTCCTCAAGAAGAGCCAATTACATGCTCCTCGACTTTTCTTTTATTGGTTAAGATGTCCTTCAAGAACTTAGAGTATGTAGGCATTTGTTGAAGAGCTTCTATAAAAGGTATATTGATATATAGCTTCCTAATTACCTCAAGGAACTTACCAAATTGTTCATCCAATTTTTCCTTAATCAGCCTTTGAGGGAACGGGATACGGGGCTTATATGTTCTTGGTTCCCTATTAAACCACGCTGTGTTGTTTGGCACACAGGCATGTTGTCTGCTGGAATGACCCGACACGGGTGTGTCGGCTGACACGCGCTCGTGGGCCTCAGGCGTGTTGAACAACACGCCCTGGGTCAGGGTGTGTCGGTTCAACCCAGGCGTGCTGCTGTCATCTTCCAACTCCGACACGCTCGTGTCAGAGGCTGCTTGTTTAGCTCTGTCTCCTTCTAAAATCCTTCCACTTCTCAAACTTATAGAATTACAATGCTCGGCTGGGTTTACTTCTGAATTTCCAGGAAATCTGCCGGGCGTCCTTGATGCTGAGCTGGCAATTTGGGAAATTTGATTTTCCAGCATTCTTGTGTGATTAGTCAAATTATCAACCTTGCTTCCCAATTGCTTGATTGCCTCGGTATTATTTTGATGTTGCCTATTTGATTCTACAATATGCTGCCGAAATTCATCATTTATCTTCCACGACACGTGATAAAATTTTCCATCATCTTTTCTAAGCTCGACTTGGGTCTGGTGAAATCTGAAGGTGCTCCAAAGTTGTTACATCGGAAGAATTTTGATGGGCTCTATCTGAAAAGTTGGGATGATTTCTCCAACCGGATTATGCGTGTTTGAGTAAGGGTTGCCACCATTAGGCTTCGATTAAAATTATTCAACGATCAACTTGCTCAATCCCGACTTAGATGATGGTGCGTGTAGGATTTGATTCATCGCTACTGTCCTGTTACACCACGGATCTCGCAAGTGACATTAGATGAGTTCTGGTGATACATTAAAATGTTCGAGCTTTTGAGCTAATGCATCGACTTTTGCCTTGAGTAGATCAATGGTACTCACCTCAAACTTACAGGCATTTTAGTTTGATATCCTCGCTCAGAGCCCATTGGTGAGAATTCATTGCCACATTCTCGATGATCTCAAAAGCTTCATCCAATGTTTTGTTCATAAGAGCTCCTCCTGCAGCAGAATCAAGAGAAACCTTAGTAGCATACGAGATTCCATTGTAGAAAGTATGAACAATGAGCCACTTCTCCAGCCCATGATGAGGGCATTGCTGTAGTAATCCCTTAAATCTGTCCCAGGCTTCAAATAATGTTTCTCCATCCTTTTGCGCAAAATTAGTGATTTGATGGCGAAGACTTGCAGTTTTGCTGGGTGGAAAATACTTGTCTAAAAATCTTTGCTCCAGCTGATCCCAGGTAGTTATACAATCTGCTGGAAGAGAGTGTAGCCAAGCTCTGGCTTTGTCCCGCAATGAGAAAGGAAACAAGCGCAATCTAATAGCATCAGCTGAGGCTCCATTCAGTTTTAAAGTCTCGCAAAATTCCAAAAATACTTCCAAGTGCAGATTTGGATCTTCAGTAGGTGCTCCTCCGAATTGATGCTGTTGGACCATAGATAGTAGCGCCGGTTTTAATTCGAAATTGTTTGCTTCAATAGGGGGTCTTCTAATACTCGATCTCAATCCCCTTGTACTAGGTGCTGCATAATCCCTTAAGGGTTTATTTTCGTTATGGTCAGCCATTTCAGAGGTCAGATTGTTTTCCTGAGGTTGCTGAAATCGTCTTCTAGCAAGGAAAGTTCTCTCTATCTCAGGATCAATATCGAGAATTTCCCTATTAAGTCTGTGCATGCAACAACAAGAGAGGCTCCCAAAACAAGAATTCAGAATAGATATGAAAGAAAAATAGGAGCACTCAATATTCAGAACAAGAATTCAGAACAGAAATCTAGATTAACTAAATCACGCTCAATTCAATATTGAGTGCCAATCCCCGGCAACGGCGCCAAAAACTTGATGTGTTATTTTCCGCAAGTGCACGGTTATCGTCAAGTAATAAAAATATCGATCCCACAGGGATTGGAACAATTACTGAATGATCGTGATACCAAGTTATCTAGTAAATCGATTGTTGGTTTAAGCAAAGAAACTGAGTAGTCAATAACAGCGAATGAGAAGAGCGAGCTAAAGTCAAGAATTGAGGAAAATCTCAGGATATGGGTTTCACCACGTCAATGATTTATAAGGTGATTTAATTCTTTCCTACCGCTAGTAGAGTTGTTTTGATGGAACCTATCCTAAGGTAAATCAACGGCCCCTTTCGAGGTCTACGCTAACTGTACCTATCAAACTCAACTTACATCACGGTGTTCGAGCATAGGGGATCATAATCACTAAGGGGACTGTCACACGAGACCCCGCAAACCTCCTAGTCTTGCCTCCGTTACCTGGTAAAAATTGGATTTGATAGATCCATTAAGTCCATAAGAGTTCCGCTAGAGTCAAATTTCCTTTTCACGGTAGGTTTGCACACGGGACCATAATCAGCTAAGGGGACCTGTCACGAGACCCCCGCAAGCCCTCATAGATACACTACCGCTACTTGACAGGAGTTATTCCCTAGTTGATTCTGGTTTTCGGGAACTCGGGTTCACCGTTAGGTACTTCCCCTTAGCTCCTTAGGTTTATCAATAAGAATCCAAAAGAACCAGATCAAAACAAACAATGGTTCGAGTAGTATAGATTATATCATCCATCATAAATCGTCAAGGGCTACTCCCCCATCCTAAGATTACAGGACACTACTCCATAGTCTGACAAGAGTTGCTAGAGAAAGAAAATACAATACTGGATGCCATCTGCGTTCCTCTGCCGACTCCTTCTCTTTTGCTTCCTCTGTTGTCGATCCCTTTGCCGTCTTCTATCCTCCTTTTTGACCATCCGCCGTCCTCCTTTAGGGTTAGAATATCTTCTCTTTTATAGCTTTGGCCTCCTCTTGATTAAAGGCAATAGAGGTCCCTTTAATTCAGACGAAGATCCTGATTGCTCGCAGAAAAGGAATTCTGGAATCAGGCCAACACGCCCGTGCCACATGAGGGCACAAGCGTGTCGCTGGTTTCCCACAGGGCGTGTTACGGTTTGAACTGGGGCGTGTCGCGGCTGCACTAGGGCGTGTCGGCTGCTGGATTCACTGACACGGGCGTGTTGTTCTTTGACTCGGGCGTGTCGTCCGCTGGTTCTCATGACACAGGCGTGTCGATTCCCAACACGGCTGTGTTGTTTTGATACGCCTTCTCCTTTGCCCTGTTAACACAAAAACACCCAAAAACAGTCTCTTCTTCCCAAAATATGCTAAACTTAACTGAATCATGATAAAATACATGCCTAGGATATGAAATGAGATAAAATGCACATATATAAAGTAGTGAAAACATAGCATGATTTACACACATCAAGTAGTACCACTCAACCTTTTCATCATGTCGAACCAAGTCCACCTGCAGGGTTTACATGATGAACCTTATGAGCTCCTCAAGGGGACATCATCATCCTAATATATGGGACACGGTTTCCTCCTATAATCAACGGCACACCATATAATAATATCATCTCCCAACTTACCGAGCCTATCAATTTAATCAATAAATCTCGCCCATTGGTAAATCAAAGAGATGAATACTAAGTATATGTGCCCGTTATTATATCGGGATTAAGAGCATGTACATAATAATATCTGAGGTCCGATTCGATTATGTAGTCAACAATAAATCGAATCACCTCTAAGTCAGTCCTACTCAATACACTCAAAGTGCACTAGTGTGATTCTATGGTCAAGACAAACCAATACCAAATCACACTACAACCATTCCGTTGGTTTGTCCAAAGTCATCTCGGTTGTGAGCCTTTACTTATACTTTACAAGTAGCCGATAACATGATCTCCCGTGTGACACCACACACCATGTTATCTATAATGTAATGTATTAGACAATATTGCATAACCATAAAAATGCAAATAATGATCATGTGATTCTTATTTCAAAATAAAGATGTTCATACAAAAGATAGACTTTTCATTATACATCCCTACAATCTCCCACTTATACTAAAAGACTATGTTGTCTTCATACTGCCATACATCTGATTCCCCTTCCCTCCACTTGCCTATCAAAGCTCTCGCTAGAAAGGCCTTAGTGAAAAGGGTCTACCAGGTCATCCTCTGATGCAATCTAGGCGACATCAACTTCTACCTCCTTTACGATTTTTTGTATCAGGTGGTACTTGAGCTCTTTGTGTTTACTAGCCTTATGGGCTCGTGGTTCCTTCGAGTTTGCAACTGCACCATTATTATCACAATAAATTATGATAGTTCTGGGCAAACCAGGAATCACATCTAAGTCCATCAGGAAGTTCCTGAGCTATACAGGTTCTTTGGCCTCCTCAGAGGCTGCCACATACTCAGCTTCCATGGTGGAGTCTGCCACACATTTCTGCTTAACACTCCTCCATACAATGGCTCCACCTCCCAAAGTAAACACAAAACTTGAGGTAGACTTACTGTTATCCCTATCAGATTGGAAGTCGAAATCCGTGTAACCCATAGGGAGTAATTGGTCTGTCCGGTAAACCAGCATATAATTCCTAGTCCTTCTCAGGTACTTCAATATATGCTTTACGACAGTCCAATGTCCCTGTCTTGGATTACTCTGATATCTGCTGACCATGCCCACGGCAAAGCAGATATCGGGTCTCATACATAGCATCGCATACATGAGGCTTCCTACTGCCGAAGCATAAGGAACTGCCTTCATCTCCTCTATCTCCTCAGATGATCTAGGATACATCTCCTTAGATAAAGGAACTCCATGTCTGAAAGGTAGAAAACCCTTCTTAGAGTTCTGTATTCTAAAACGATCCAGAATCGTGTCTATGTATGAAGCTTGGGATAAGCACAACATCCTTTTCCTGTGATCCCTTATAACCTCGATCCCAAGGATGTGTCCCATCTCTCCCAAGTCCTTCATATCAAATTGTTTGGACAACCATACCCTTACGTCCGATAACACCTTGTTATTGTTGCCAATCACCAAAATATTATCTCCGTATAGTACAAGAAATACCACTATGTTTTCGTTACATCTCTTGTATACACAAGACTCATCCAGACTTTGAACAAATCCATAAGACTGGATTACCTCATCAAAGCGGATGTTCCAAGACCTCGAAGCTTGCATCAATCAATAAATGGACCGATTAAGCTTTCACAAAAGATGCTCTTTGCCTTTAGCAATGAATCCCTCTGGTTGCTTCATATAGATCTTTTCCTCAAGACTTCCATTAAGGAAAGCTGTCTTGACATCCATCTGCCACACCTTATAATCCATATGAGCTGCTATGCATAAGAGAATCCGGATAGACTTAAGCATGGCTACCGGTGAAAATGTCGCCTCATAATTGATACCCTCTTTCTGAGTATACCCCTTCACAACAATCCTCGCTTTGAAGGTCTCAACCTTCCCATCTATTCCTCTCTTTCTCTTATAGATCCACTTGCATCCATTAGTTTTTACACTATCGGGTGGTTCTACTAGCTCACAGACCTAATTTGAATCCATAGATTCAATCTCAACATTCATTGCACTTTGCCAAGATACTGCATCTTTATCTTGGATTGCTTCGTCATATGTCCAGGGATCAGGTTCATGTTTGCCAGGGACCAAATCAAAAGATTCTCCCAAGAACATGAATTTATCAGGCTGTCTCACAACCCTCCCACTACGACGAGGTATCTCCTGTGTATCCTTTGCGACACGCAGTGCAGTGACTTGTGGTATATCCTCTTGTACCGGTGGTACTGAAGAAGTGACTTCCCCTTTTAATTCCTTCAGAACAATTTTACTCTTGGGCTTGTGGCTCATCACATAGTCTTCCTTTAAAAATCTGGCGTTCGTGCTAACGATCACCCTCTAATCTCTATGACTATAAAACAAACCACCCTTCGTTCCTCTAGGATAGCCAACGAACATGCGTACTTCTGTACGAGGTTCCAACTTACCAGCATCTGCTTTCAGCACATATGCTGGACTCCCCATATCCGAATATGTCTTAGACTAGGCTTTCGCCCATTCCACAACTTTGTGAGAGTAGAAGACAATGATTTAGATGGAACCAAGTTCAGAATGTACACCGCCGTATCTAGAGCATATTCGCAGAATGAATCTGGCAACTCAGAATAACTCATCATCGATCTAACCATCTCCATAAGAGTCCTATTCCTTTGCTCTGCTACACCATTCTGCTGGGGTGTGCCAGGTGCAGACAATTGGGATTGAATCCCGGTTTCTGATAAGTAGTTCCTAAACTCTCCCAAGAGGTATTTGCCACCACGAGCAAATCGTAGTGTCATCCATATCTTGAATAATCGTCTATGAAAAAAGACGAAATACTCAAAACTACCTCTAGCCTGGATAGACATAGGACCATACAAATCAGAATGAACCAATTCTAACACATCTTTGGCTCTATACCCCTTGGCCTTAAAAGGCCACTTGGTCATCTTACCCTCCAAGCAAGATTCGCAGGTTGGGAGATCCTCCACCACTAATGAACCCAAAGGTCCATCAGCTATCAACCTTTGAATTCTTCTTAGGTTAATGTGACCAAGCCTAAGATGCCAAAGATATGTTTGATTCATCTTCGAAGGTTCTTTTCTCTCATTGGAATTAGAAGATGAGTTATTAACTTTTATTTGCATCGTGGGAGCTTTTGGTTCAAGTGTATACAAATTTCTTATCATTGTACCTGAACAGATATTCTCCCTATTCCTTTTTATAACAACTCTATCATTAAAAGAAATAGAATATCCATCCATAAACAATTTAGAAACTGAAAATAAATTCTTTCTAAATAAAGGTACATAAAAGGAATTTTCTAGAACCAAAGTTTTATTTTTCTCAAAAATATCTCCCACTGCAATAGTCGCCACCTTCATGGCATTGCCCAGATAAACGGTAATCTCTCCCTCAGCTCATCGTCGGGTTTCTTGGAACCCCTGCAAAGTATTGCAGATATTATCAGAAGCTCCCGTATCTACACACCAGGTGCTGGTAGATCACACCGCTAACCATGTTTCAATGAATAGACCAAAGGATATACCTTTGTTCTTTTTTGGATTGGGACAGTCCTTATTCCAATGTCCATCCTGCTTACAAGTGAAGTACTTGCCTTTCGGCTTCTTCACTCCTCTCTGAGATCCTCCCACCACCTTTGCTCCACCTTGTTTCTTCTTCTTCTTGCCTTTCGGCTTAGAAGTAGAAACCTTCTGAGGAATCATGGCCTGAGCCTGAGCAAGCCTTTATGTCCACTCGAGAATCATATTGACATGGGTTTCCCCATCGATCTCAGCTCCAAGGACTTCCAGCTCATTCGCAGGCTTAGGAGGACCCTCTTCGAAGAGTACATACTTGTACTCCTTAGCAGTTAAGACAATATCTAGATTCTTTTCCAATCAATATAATTTGGGTACAATAAGCTTATTTTCCTTTAGTATCACAACAAGTGTACTGAAAGTCATTTTGAAAATCCTAAGAATCACATAGATCATTACTTTGGATTTCAAAAAATTATTGATTCCTCAAACAATAAAATTTTAAATTAACCAACACCTCAAAACACCGAGAATATCGTATGCCACGATAGTGTGGACGTATACGAATTCTACATTTGTAAGATGAGGTTTTACCCATTAATTTTACTATCTTGTCAACCTAACTTTTTGACAAGTAAAATTAATAGTTGGTTTCTCTTCGGCCCTACAAATAAAAGCAGTGACTTCGATGGGGAGGATACTTATATTTGTATCTAAGTGTTCACCATTACTTGGTACCAAGGTAATTATCTCGGGTTATGTGCCTTACGATGGGGAAGTACACACGCTCCTTAATAATTTCCTATAACCACATTTGACCTTGTGATCCGCAAACAAACTCATCTGATGGGGAGGAAGGCACTCAGAGCTGACGCGCAAGTTTGTTTGCATCACTTGTCAAATCATAATGGAGGCCGTGAGAATTTATAAAAATATCCTTCTCCCACTTAGTAATTTGAAAATGAGGAATTTTCTAGCCAACGACATGCATATCAAACAATAAGCAATAAATATGAAAAATAAATTATTTTCCAACTATTATGGCTTTTGTCTTCAATATGTATCCCGTCGCATCGCCATTTTGTCCGCTCCTACGCCATGTACGAGCCATCCGGAGATCCGAGCTGAGACTAAAACCTATTTTAATTTACATCCATCAATCCTATACTCTACAAGGGAGTGTACATGAAATCTAGATCAAAAGTAAAATAAAATAAAGAGTGGCTAAACAATGTCGTATCTAATTTATAAAAAAATCAAATACTAGCCTCGTTAACCCCGAGGATTCAACAAAATAAACATTTACACACATACAATCACATACACACATATGGCCATAATAGTCGGATCTTATGCCTGCAACCAAAGAGTTAACCTACACATATCCTACTATTATCCGGCACATACAATATATGAAAAGTGCATAAAAGTTAATCGAATCCTAAACACACAAAACCAGAAACCTTGGCTCTGATAGCAGTTGAAGGGTTTTTCTTATCGAGTTCGTGAGGGGAAACTTCGCTTCCCACTTCACCTTGGTTGTTTGTTCATGGCGATCCCATCGATGTCCCCGGATTAAAAAAAATTTAATCCTAGACAAAAGGGATTGCCCAAACAATCAAGTCATCATCGTGCTATTCGTTTAGAGAGGTCACTTGAACAAACTCGTTGTTCAAGCGACCATCCTCTATTCTACGAGTAGCCGCGGAATAGACGATGTCCGGATTATCGGTTTTTGTGTTTATGTTCGGGATCCAAGTATTATTTAGCCACAAACAAATTTATATCATGCTCATAATTGAAAAACAAATACAAACATGTAACATATAAAAATTAGAGAATCGATATACCTCTCGATCTTCTAATGTATGACCTTCCTCCTTTTGGACGTCATGAAGGCGACGATCTACCAAAAGTTGAAGCTCCTAGATTGCAAATCATCCTTCCTTCCTCTACCAAAGCAAGAGGAAGAATAGAAACAAGGCTCTTCTACTTCCTATAGCCAACCAACAAGCAACAAGAAGGATGCTTGCCGCCGCCCAACAAGGAGAAGGAGATTATGGTGGAAACCGGCCAAGATACCAAGGGAAAGCCCTATATCTTGTTTCCACCACCTAGGGAGAAGGAGAAGAGGGTGTTTTCATGCCGGCCAAGGGCTGGAAAGAAGGTTGTGGGCGCCGGCCACCAAGGGAGAGGAAGAAGAAAGCAAACTACTTCCTTATTTGGTGTCGCCAAAGCCTCCTAAACCCTAAGCTTCCAAACCCTAATCCTAGCTCTCCTAAATGTCGGCAATGGAAGAGGGGAAGAAGAATAGGATGAGCACCCTCCAAGGTAGAGGGAAGAAGGAAGGAACCAGCCAAACCTTAGGAAGAAGAAGAAAAACCTCCTCCACTTGTTGCCGCCCACCCCTAGCTCCCAAACCCTAGCCGCCCAAACCTAATTCTAAACAAACTAGGATTCCTAGCCTCAAAAGGAAGCAAACCCTAATCCCCTTAAGCCATCATTTAGTTGCCGCCCACTTTTAATCTCTATTTATAGAGTTGGGCTCAAGCCATGATTTAATCTCCTCCATTGGTTCTAGGGATTTAATCTCAACCGTCGGATCTAGAGATTTAATCTCAACCGTCAGATCTAGAGATTTAATCTCTACCTTTGTATCTAGAGTTTTGTTTCTATCCATTGGATCTAAGCTTCATGAGGTGTTAATAGGATACATTAGGGACCATGAGGAGGAGTTGGATCTTGGCCACCCATGGATCAAGCCTACATAAAGTCTGATCCACTAATGATAATCCAATCCACTAAAGGATTATCATTGATCTACCTCACCAACCCCCATAAGATAATATTGGCTCCATATATTATTTGTAGATTTTCTCCCCGTGTTTAAGATCTCGAATGTCCGTCGATTAATTAATTTATTGACCATTAATTAATCAACATCTAACTCCATGAGTAGTACCACTCAACCTTTTCATCATGCCGGACCAAGTCCACCTACAGGGTTTACATGATGAACCTTATGAGCTCCTCAAGGGGACATCATCATCCTAATATATAGGACACGATTTCCTCTTATAATCAACGACACACCATATAAATAATATCATCTCCCAACTTACCGAACCTATCGATTTAATCTATAAATCTCGCCCATTGGTAAATCAAAGAGATGAATACTAAGTATATGTGCCCGTTATTATATTGGGATTAAGAGCATGTTCATAATAATATCTGAGGTCCGATTCGATTATGTAGTCAGCAATAAATCTAATCACCTCTAAGTCGGTCATGCTCAATACACTCAAAGTGCACTAGTGTTATTCTATGGTCAAGACAAACCAAAACCAAATCAAACTACAACCATTCCGATGGTTTGTCCAAAGTCATCTCGGTTGTGAGCCTTTACTTATACTTTACAAGGAGCCGATAACATGATCGCCCGTGTTACACCACACTCCATGTTATCTACAATGTAATATATTAGACAATATTGCATAACCATAAAAATGCAAACAATGATCATGTGATTCTTATTTCGAAATAAAGATGTTCATACAAAAGATAGACTTTTCATTATACATCCCTACAGATTGCTGGGCTAGAAACCTACCAGTCAAACACCAGTCGAACTCAAGACGACTGCCCATTCACAACAGTCGACTGATGTCGGGTAAACTTCAAACTTCATATCCGTTTGAGCGTCCGACGGTCGGGCAAAACCTCAACCCTCTGTTGGGATGTATACTGAAAGCCTAGTCTTTTGTATGAACATCTTTATTTTGAAATAAGAATCACATGATCATTGTTTGCACTTTATTTATATATGTGCATATTGTCTAATACTTTATATTGTAGATAACATGGTGCTTGGGTGTGGCACAGAAGATCATGTTATCAGTCCCTTGTAGAGTATAAGTAAAGGCTCACAACCAAGATGGTTTTGGATAAACCATTGGCATGGTTGTAATGTAGTTTGGTATTGTTTTGTCTTGAACATAGAGTTACACTAGTACACTTAGGTGTATTGAGTAGGACCGACATAGAGGTGATTCAATTTATTGCTGACTACATAATTGAATCGGACCTCGGATATTATGTTGTACATGCTCTTAATCCTGATATAATAATGGGCACATGTACTTAGTATTTATTTCTTTGATTTACCAAAGGGTGAGATTTCAATGGATTAAATCAATATGCCCGGTAGGTTGGAAAATAATATTATTTATATGGTGTGTCGTTGATTATAGGAGGAAACCGTGTCCTATATATTAGGTTGATGATGTCCCTTGAGGAGCTCATAAGGTTCATCATGTAAACCCTGCAGGTTGACTTAGTAAACATGATGATAAGGTTGAGTGGTACTACTCGAGGAGTTAGATGTTAATTAATTGATGGTTAGTAAATCAATTAATTGACGGACATTCGATATCTTAAACACGGGGAGATGGATGTACAAATAATATATGGAGCCCATATTAATTTATGGGGGTTGGTGAGGTAGTTCGATGATGATCCTCTAGTGGAATGGAACATCATTGATGGATCAAGTTTGTGTGGTTCTGATCCATCGGGTGGCCAAGACCCAACTCCTCCTCATGGTCCCTATCGTAGCCTAATATAAACCTCATGAAGTCTAGATCAAATGATGGAAAACAAATCTCTAGATCCGATGGTTGAGATTAAATCTATAGATCTGACAGTTGAGATTAATTCTCTAGAACCGACGGTTGAGATTAATTCTCTAGAACCGATGGTTGAGATTAATTCTCTAGAATCGATGGTGGAGATTAAAATCTCTAGAACCAACGGTTGAGATTAAATCTCTAGATCCGACGGTTGAGATTAAATCTATAGAACCAATGGAGGAGATTAATCCAAGGCAAAAACCCAACTCTATATATAAGGCTTATTGGGTTGGGTGGCAAGAATGATGGATGGTTTAGGGGATTAGGGTTTGCTTCCTTTGGAGGCAAGAAACCCTAGTTTGTTTAGAATTTTTTGGGCGGCTAGGGTTTGGGAGCAAAGATGGGCGGCAACAAGTGGAAGATGAGTTTCTTCTTCTTCCTAAGGCATGGCCGGTCCCTTCCTTCTACCCTCTACCTTGGTCGGTCCACACTCTATCCTTCTTCCCCTCTTCGATGGGCGGCACATAGAAGATGGTTTTCAAAGAGATTAGGGTTTTGCCTTTCCTTTGGTTGGGCGGCAAGAAATCCTAGGTTAGGGTTTGGTTGGGCAGCTAGGGTTTAGAAGTTGGAGTGGGAGGCAACTATAGGAGAGGTTCTCTTCTTCTTCCTAAGGTGTTGCCGGGACCTATCTCTATTCCCTCTTCCTTGGTCAGCGCTCAACTCATTCCTCTTCTCCTCTTTATTTCATCTTGGTCGGCGGCACTAGAAGCTAGGGTTTGTCCCTAGTTTGGTTCCTTGGTGGTTTCCATTTTGTTCTCTCTATTCATGGGGCCGGCAGCATCAATCCTTTGTGGATTGGTGGTTGGCTCAAGCAAGAAGGGAAAGAGAGTTCTTCTTTCTTTGGATTGAAGAAGATCTAGGAAGCTTCAACTTGTGGAGGATCTTTGCCCACACGAAGTCTACAAGGAGGTTAGGACATACGATAGAAGATCAAGAGGTATAAAAGTTTTACAACTTTTATTATTGTTCTTTGCATGTTCTTATTTGATATGCTAGCTTATGTTCTTTATGTTAGTATGTGTTGATTATACTAGTTTACATTTGTATGTATTTGTATAATCATGGACCCCGAAGATAAACACAAAAACCGGTGATCCGTCCGTCGTCTCTTCCGCGGCTAACCGACTAGAAGAGTTGTGTTGCTTGAACAACTTGTTTGTTCAAGCGATCGCTTGAGTCGTTAGCACGATGATGAATTGGTTGTGCTTAGGAAACTCATCCCATCCAGATTAGTTTTCATTTGTAAAAAATTTTAATCCGGGGATATGGGAGCCAATGAGCCTCCGAGGAATAGCACGTTGCCATCAATTGGTATCAGAGCCAGGTTTTCGGTTTTGTGTGTTTTGGATTCGGTTACTTTCACGCACTTATCATATATTGTGTATGCCGGATAATAGTAGGATGTGCGTAGGATAACTTTTTGGTTGCAGGCATAAGATCCAACTATTATGGCTATATATGTGTGCATGTGATTACATGTGTGTGTGATTGTATATTATTTGAATCCTTGGGGTTGATGAGGCTAAATTAGTATTTAATTTTTGTAATTGAATACGGCATTGTTTAGCCACCATTTATTTTATTTTACTTTTGATCTAGATTTCATGTACACTCTCTCGTGGAGTATAGGATCGATGGATGTAAAATAAAATAGGTTTTATTCTCGGCTCGGATCTCCGGATGGCTCGTACATGGTGTAGGAGGAGAGGACGAGGTGGCGTCACGACGCGACGCATATTGGAGAACAGTGCCATAATAGTTGGAAAAAAATTCTTATTTTTTCCATATTTATTGCTGATTTGTTTTATATGCATGTTGTGTGTGCTTGAAAATTCCTCATTTCCAATTTACTAAGTGGGAGAGGGATATTTTAATTAATTCCCGCGGCCTCCATTATAATTTGACGTGTGATGCAACAAACTTGTGCGTCGGCTCTGAGTGCCTTCCTCCCCATCGGATGAGTTTATTTGTGGATCACTAGGTCAAATAATGGTTATAGGAAATTATCTAGGAGCGTGTATACTTCCACAGCGGTAAGACACATAATCTGAAATAATTCCCTTAGTACCGTGTAATGGTGCACACTTAGATGCAAATAAAAAGTAGTTTTATTTGTAGGGCCGAAGAGAAACCAACTATTAATTTTATTTGTCAAAAAGTAAGGTTGACAAGATAATAAAATTAATGGGTTAAACCTCCTCTTACAAATGTAGAATTCATATACGTCCACACTATCGTGGCATGCGATATTCTCGGTGTTTGAGGTGTTGGTTGATTTCGAAATTTTATTGTTTGAGGAATCAATAATTTTTATTGAAATCTACAGTAATAATAAGCATATTGTGTGTGCTTGAAAATTCCTCATTTTCAATTTACTAAGTGGGAGTGAGACATTTTAATTAATTCCCACGGCCTCCATTACAATTTGACATGTGATGCAACAAACTTGCGCGTCGGCTCTGAGTGCCTTCCTCCCCATCGAATGAGTTTATTTGCGGATCACTAGGTCAAATAATGGTTATAAGAAATTATCTAGGAGCGTGTGTACTTCCACAGCGGTAAGGCACATAATCCGAAATAATTCCCTTAGTACCGTGTAATGGTGCACACTTAGATGCAAATAAAAAGTATCCTCCCCATCGGAGTCACTGCTTTTATTTGTAGGGCCAAAGAGGAACCAACTATTAATTTTATTTGTCAAAAAGTAAGGTTGACAAGATAATAAAATTAATGGGTAAAACCTCCTCTTACAAATGTAGAATTCGTATACGTCCACACTGTCGTGGCATGCGATATTCTCGGTGTTTTGAGGTGTAGGTTGATTTCGAAATTTTATTGTTTGAGGAATCAATAATTTTTTAAAATCTAAAGTAATGATCTATGTGATTCTTAGGATTTTCAAAATTGACTTTCAGTCCACTTACTGTGATACTAAAGGAAATAAACTTACTGTACCTAAATAATGTTGATTGGAAAAGATTCTAGATATTGTCTTATCTGCTAAGGAGTACACGTATGCGCTCTTCAAATAGTGTCCTCAAGCCATCGTTGCTCAAAAAGGGTTTCTACTTCTAAGCCGAAAGGCAAGAAGAAGAAGAAACAAGGTGGAGCAAAGATGGTGGGAGGATCTCAGGGAAGAGTGAAGAAGTCGAAAGGCAAGTACTTCACTTGCAAGCAGGATGGACATTGGAAGAAGGACTGTCCCAATCTAAAACAGAACAAAGGTATATCTTTTGGACTAGTCATTGAAACATGATTAGCGGTGATATCTACCGGCACCTGGTGAGTAGATACGGGAACCACTAATCATGTCTGCAACAATTTGTAGGGGTTCCAGGAATCCCGATGACTAGCTAAAGGGGAGATTACCATTTACTTGGGCAATGCCATGATGGTGGCGGCTATTGCCGTGGGAGAAGTTTTATTTATCTCTTGAAAATAATAAAACTTTGGTTCTGGAAAATTCCCTTTATGTACCTTTATTTAGAAAGAATTTAGTTTCAGTTTCTAAATTATTATGGATGGATATTCTATTTCTTTTAATGACAGAGTTGTTATAAAAAGGAATAGGGAGAATATCTATTCAGGTACATTGAAAGGAAATTTGAACCAAAACCTCCCACGATGCAAATTGAAGTTAATAACTCATCTTCTAATTCCAATAAGAGAAAAGAACCTTCAAAGATGAACCAAACATATCTTTGGCTTCTTAGGCTTGGTCACATTAACCTAAGCAGAATTCAAAGGTTGATAGCTGATGGACCTTTGGGTTCATTAGTGGTGGAGGATCTCCCAACCTACGAATCTTGCTTGGAGGGTAAGATGACAAAGAGGCCTTTTTAAGGCCAAGGGGTATAGAGCCAAAGATGTGTTAGAAATGGTTCATTTTGATTTGTGTGGTCCTATGACTATCTAGGCAAGAGGTGGTCTTAAATATTTCGTCTCTTTTATAGACAATTATTCAAGATATGGATGACACTACGATCTGATCGTGGTGGTAAGAACCTCTTGGGAGAGTTTAGGAACTACTTATCAGAGGTTGGGATTCAATCCCAATTGACTTCACCTGGCACACCCTAGTAGAACGGTGTAGCAGAGCGAAGGAATAAGACTCTTATGGAGATGATTAGATCGATGATGAGTTATTCTGACTTGTTTTATAGTCCTAGAGATCAGAGAGTGATCGTTAACACGAACGCCAGATTTCTAGAGGAAGACTATGCGATAAGCCACAAGCCAAAGAGTAAAATTGTTCTGGAGGAGTTAAAAGGGAAGTCACTTCTTTAGTACTACCGGTATAAGAGGATATACCACATGTCACTGCACCGCGTGTCACAAAGGATACACAGATGATACCTCATTGTAGTGGGAGGGTTGTTAGACAGCCTCTTAGATTCATGTTTTTGGACGAATCTTCTGATTTGGTCCCTAGCAAACATGAACCTGATCCCTAGACATACGACGAGGCAATCCAAGATATAAATATAGCATCTTGGCAAATTGCAATGAATACTGAGATTGAATCTATGGATTCAAGTCAGGTCTGGGAGCTCTTATGTATTGCAGCTCATATGGATTATGAGGTGTGATAGATGGATGTCAAGACAACTTTCCTTAATGGAAGTCTTGAGGAAAACATCTATATGAAGCAACCAGAGGGATTCATTGCTAAGGGCAAAGAGCGTATTGTATGTAAGCTTAATCGGTCCGTTTATGGACTGAAGCAAGCTTTGAGGTCTTGGAACATCCGCTTTGATGAGGTAAATCCAGACTTATGGATTTATTCAAAGTACGGATGAGTCTTGTGTATACAAGAGATGTGACGGAAACGTAGTGATATTTCTTGTACTATACGTAGATGACATTTTGGTAGTTGGCAACAATATCAGAGTGTTATCAGACGTAAGGGTATGGTTGTCCAAACAGTTTTGAAGGACTTGGGAGAAGTGGGACACATCCTTGGGATCAAGGTTAGTGTGCTAATCCCAAGCTTCATACATAGACACAATCTTGATCATTTTAGCATGCAGAACTCCAAGAAAGGTTATCTACCTTTTTGGCATGGAGTTTCTTTATCCAAGGAGATGTATCCTAGATCATCTGAGGTGATAAAGGAGCTGAAGGCGGTTCCTTATGCTTCGGCAGTAGGAAGCCTCATGTATCCTATGTACGAGACAAGATATCTGCTTTGCCATGGGCATGGTTAGCAGATATGAGAGTAATCCAGGACAGGGACATTGGACTGCGGTAAAAGCATATATTGTAGTGCCTGAGAAGGACTAGGGATTATATGCAAGTTTACCGGGCAGACCAATTACTCCCTTTGGGTTGCATGGATTACGATTTCCAATCATATAGGGATAACAGTAAGTCTACCTCAGGTTTTGTGTTTACTTAGGGAGGTGGAGCCATTGTATGGAAGAGTGTCCAACAGAAATGCGTGGCAGACTCCACCATGGAAGCTGAGTATGTGGCAACCTAAAAGGCGGCCAAAGAAGCTGTGTGGCTCAGGAACTTTCTGATGGATTTGGATGTGATTCCTGGTTTGCCCAAAAATATCACAATTTATTGTGATAATAATGGTGCAGTTGCAAACTCGAAGAAACCACGAGCCCATAAGACTAGTAAACACATAGAGTGCGAGTACCACCTGATACGAGAAATCATAAAGGAGGTAGAAGTTGTTGTCGCCTAAATTGCATCAGAGGATGACCTGGTAGACCCTTTTCACTAAGGCCCTTCTAGCGAGAGCTTTGATAGGCATGTGGAAGGAAGGGGAATCAGATGTATGGCAGTGTGAGGACAGCATAGTCTTTTAGTATAAGTGGGAGATTGTTGGGATGTTTACTGAAAGCCTAGCTCTTTTGTATGAACATCTTTATTTTGAAATAAGAATCACATGATCATTGTTTTCACTTTATTTATATATGTGCATATTTTCTAATACTTTATATTATAGATAACATGGTGCTTGGGTGTGGCACAGAAGATCATGTTATCAGTCCCTTGTAGAGTATAAGTAAAGGCTCACAACCAAGATGGTTTTGGACAAACCATTGGCATGATTGTAGTGTAGCTTGGTATTGTTTTGTCTTGAACAAAGATTTACACTAGTACACTTAGGTGTATTGAGTAGGACCGACATAGAGGTGATTCAATTTATTGCTGACTACATAATTGAATCGGACCTCGGATATTATGTTGTACATGCTCTTAATCCCGATATAATAACGGGCACATGTACTTAGTATTTATTTCTTTGATTTACCAAAGGGTGAGATTTCTATGGATTAAATCAATATGCCTGGTAGGTTAGGAAATAATATTATTTACATGGTGTGCCGTTGATTATAGGAGGAAACCGTGTCCTATATATTAGGTTGATGATGTCCCCTTGAGGAGCTCATAAGGTTCATCATGTAAACCCTGCAGGTTGACTTAGTCAACATGATGATAAGGTTGAGTGGTACTACTCGAGGAGTTAGATGTTAATTAATTGATGGTTAGTAAATCAATTAATTGACGGACATTCGATATCTTAAACACGGGGAGATGGATGTACAAATAATATATGGATCCCATATTAATTTATGGGGGTTGGTGAGGTAGTTCAATGATGATCTTCTAGTGGAATGGAACATCATTGATGGATCAAGTTTGTGTGGTTCTGATCCATCGGGTGGCCAAGACCCAACTCCTCCTCATGGTCCCTATCGTAGCCTAATATAAACCTCATGAAGCCTAGATCAAATGATGGAAAACAAATCTCTAGATCAGACGGTTGAGATTAATTTTCTAGATCCGATGGTTGAGATTAATTCTCTAGAACCGACGGTTGAGATTAATTCTCTAGAACCGATGGTTGAGATTAATTCTCTAGATCCGACGGTTGGGATTAAATCTCTAGAACCGATGGTGGAGATTTAAATCTCTAGAACCAACGGTTGAGATTAAATCTCTAGATCCGACGGTTGAGATTAAATCTATAGAACCAATGGAGGAGATTAATCCAAGGCAAAAACCCAACTCTATATAAGGCTTATTGGGTTGGGCGGCAAGAATGATGGATGGTTTAGGGGATTAGGGTTTGCTTCCTTTGGAGGCAAGAAACCCTAGTTTGTTTATAATTTTTTGGGCGGCTAGGGTTTGGGAGCAAAGATGGGCGGGAGCAAGTGGAAGATGAGTTTCTTCTTCTTCCTAAGGCATGGCCGGTCCCTTCCTTCTACCCTCTACCTTGGTCGGTCCACACTCTATCCTTCTTCCCCTCTTCGATGGGCGGCACATAGAAGATGGTTTTCAAAGAGATTATGGTTTTGCCTTTCCTTTGGTTGGGCGGCAAGAAATCCTAGGTTAGGGTTTGGTTGGGCAGCTAGGGTTTGGAAGTTGGAGTGGGAGGCAACAATAGGAGAGGTTCTCTTCTTTTTCCTAAGGTGTTGCCGGGACCTATCTCTATTCCCTCTACCATGGTCGGCGCTCAACTCATTCCTCTTCTCCTCTTTATTTCATCTTGGCCGGCGGGACTAGAAGCTAGGGTTTGTCCCTAGTTTGGTTCCTTGGTGGTTTCCATTTTGTTCTCTCTATTCTTGGGGCCGGCGGCATCAATCCTTTGTGGATTGGTGGTTGGCTCAAGCAAGAAGGGAAAGAGAGTTCTTCTTTCTTTGGATTGAAGAAGATCTAGGAAGCTTCAACTTGTGGAGGATCTTCGCCCACACGAAGTCTACAAGGAGGTTAGGACATACGATAGAAGATCAAGAGGTATAAAAGTTTTACAACTTTTATTATTGTTCTTTGCATGTTCTTATTTGATATGCTAGCTTATGTTCTTTATGTTAGTATGTGTTGATTATACTA
Organism: Wurfbainia villosa; assembly: GCA_025175895.1. Taxonomy (NCBI): domain Eukaryota; kingdom Viridiplantae; phylum Streptophyta; class Magnoliopsida; order Zingiberales; family Zingiberaceae; genus Wurfbainia; species Wurfbainia villosa. The sequence goes on along the minus strand of CM045989.1, from coordinate 117,638,386 downwards.
GTTTACATTTGTATGTATTTGTATAATCATGGACCCCGAAGATAAACACAAAAACCGGCGATCCGTCCGTCGTCTCTTCCGCGGCTAACCGACTAGAAGAGTTGTGTTGCTTGAACAACTAGTTTGTTCAAGCGATCGCTCGAGTCGTTAGCACGACGACGAATTGGTTGTGCTTAGGAAACTCATCCCATCCGAATTAGTTTTCATTTGTTAAAAATTTTAATCCGGGGATATGGGAGCCAATGAGCCTCCGAGGAATAGCACGTTGTCATCACCCTCACGGTTGAGCATCTGACACTCCACTTCGTCGGGTAAAACCTCAACCCTTCGATTGAGCATCCGACTTATCGGGTATAATCTCAACCAACTCGGTCGAGCCTCCGACACTTAGCCATTTCGGCCAAGTTCACCTAATGAGCTACTTACATTTCACTCATTCTCTCATCTCACTTGAAGTCCCTCGCCGAAGCTCTCTTCGTTCGAGGCCACATCCCTCGGCAACACTAAGCGCACGGCTTCGCAATGTTCCTTCACGTCTCTTTCCCTCGAAGTCTGCTTCCTTGGCTTCGTTTCAAGTCATCTCATCCGGCAGTCCCTCGGATGCATCAAGCGTACGACTTCGCAATGCTCCTTCGTCGACTCAAGCACGAGGTTGTGAGTTGGAGAACTTACTAATGCTATTCATCATATGTGCGAATTACTAAGTCCTGCATGACTTCAGCACACATATTAAATCCACAATAATATCCTAACTTAATCCTTTGCCACACACATCAAAACCATAATCCAAACCATAACTTTGGTTGATTTCCCTAACAATCTCCCCCTTTTTGATGTGTGGTAACTACGTTTAAGTTAGGTAAAACGTAAACAAAATAACATAAGCAAGGAAAGAATGTAAACAATTCATGAGCAACAAACTCTCCCTTAAACATGCAACTCCTCCTTAACCCATGCTAATCTCCTCCCTAGCATGATTAAACTTAAACATCCCTATTTCTCCCCCTTTGACACCATCAAAAACATTAACATAATTGTTGGTGCAGTGGGCACCAAAGTCGAACCGGTATTTTGATTATGGCAAAAGGCTCAATAGTTAAGGGTATATTTGTTATCTTATGAGCTCAATTAAGTGTGCAGAAATGCTAAAGTTGAGCGGAAGGTCTGCGACACCCGGTGGGAACCGAGGTGGTCGGGCAACGCCAGAGGGACTTCGGAGGAAGCCGAGGTACTCGGGTGAAGACCGGAAGCGAGGCTACAAGGTAAGCTCGTGTGAAAGCGAAGCAAGGTCGTTAAGCGTAGATCCGACCCAATACCTCCAATGGAAGGTCTAGGTCGAGATCAGATGGTTAGAACCATCGTACTTTATATTTTAAGCTAACTTGTACTGCAGTCCAAAACCCTTTGACTACAGTCAACTGCTAGTCAAGTTCCAGCCTCGAGAAGAGCTCGAATTTCAAGGGGGTGAATTTGGACTTGACTCGTGTTTTGGTACAAAGGGTGATGTGGCATCAAGGTGGACATCCAAACCATCACCAAGCTTCCTTGTGGTGGACGCCCAAAATAAGGTGAGTTGGCACAAGATGGTTGGCTCCCATGATGTGGCACAAGTTGAATGGCTCCAACAAGTTGGCGCCCAAGGAGGTTGGAGGTGGCACAAGGTGGTTGGATGAAACACCTCATCCTCAAGTTGGCGCCCAAGGAGGTTGGAGGTGGCACAAGGTGGTTGGATGAAACACCTCATCCGTGAGTTGGCGCACAAGAGGTTGGATGAACAAGTCTTGGGGGATAAGAACCTCACCTTGGACACTACCTATGTCTAAATTCATAGATCAATATCCATAAATAGACATGTTCAAGCCAAGCAAACAACACAAGAATTCAAGAGCTCTCAACACGCCGTCGTAACGTCGCTACTACTACTCACATTTGCTACGACGAAGTGCCGCCGACAACGAAAGCTACATCTTCTACTTATAAGAGTTGTCGGTATATTTATTTAAGTTCTACTTCTTTAAATTGTCTTTGTGCTTTAATCGTAACAAGGAAAGGGGGAGTGTCCCTTTGCCTTGATTTCTTATTGTAATCGCGTTCTACCTCCAACGAGGAGGAGTGGTTTTAGTGAATTGCCCTCCGTACGTGATCAAGGATCACTAGGGCCGTGGATTAGCAATCGAAAGATTGTGAACCACGTAAAAATATCTTGTCTACTTTATATTTCCGCTGTGCACTCTCTACTTGCTTTTTACTTATTGCAAAAGTTTTTTAACGACATCGTATCGCTATTCACCCCCCCCTCTAGCGACACTTTCGATCCAACAATTGGTATCGAGTCGGGCGCTAAGATTCGTGAAACCACCAATCTAGCTTTGTTTTTCTTTTTTACAGATTTTTTATTTATTTATTTCTGTTTTCGTGATAATTATTTCACTTGCTTATCTTCTCCTACATATAGAATTGCATTAGAGGCTTTAGGATCCGGATAAGGTTGTCCTTCGTTAGATCCCGAGTAAGGTTGTATCCTCCGGAACTTCAACGACATTCGCATTTGATTGTTTATTTCTTTGCAAGTTACATTTTATATATCTTTTTACTTCAAGACTACTAATCCAAGACGAAAGTCTTGGAATATTCTTTCGGGTGTGTTTTGCAAGATTCTTTCGTCGTTCTTCTTCTTGTTTTTAAATGGCCCATCTCAAGGGTTTAGCACCCGACCCCCGCTTTTACAACGTAATGACTTTCGTTATTGGAAGGGTCGGATGGAATGCTTTAAAACCCAAATCGAGATGTGGATCGTAATCCAAACCGGTTTCACACTTCCTATTAATGAAGATGGTGAATCTTTGGGTTACGATCAATGGTCAAATTCCATGAAAAACAAGTAGAAGCCGATGCCAAGGCAACTCAAATCTTGCAATGTGGGTTGTCCAAGGAAGAGCTCAACCGCGTCCCTTCATTAGTGCAAAGGACTTATGGACCAAGCTAGTGGAACTACACGAAGGCACCGACGAAGGTATGTAAAAGAGATTTACTTTTAAATAAATTGTATAACTTGAAAATGCAGGAAAACGAGACCGCAACTCAACTACATGCTCAGATTCCAAGACATCGCCAACCAACTCCATGCCATCGGACAAAAGGTCGAGAATCGCGACCTTATCGTATTCTCTTAACTCGCTTTCCTAGGACCACCTTGTGGGCATCCATGGTCGATGCCTACAAGGTCTCCAAGGACCTTTCTAAAATTAGGTTAGACGAATTGTTTTCGAACTTGAATTACATGAGCAAACTAACGTGGTCCAAAGCCGAGAAGAGTATTGCTTAGTTGCAGTTCCAAGAAGAAGAAGCCCGCAAGCAAGCCACCCCGAAGGAAGAAGACGAGTCCGAATCGAAGTAGACTCGAATAGAATCCGAACTAGTCAATCTAGTTCTAAGATGATCAAGAGACGAAACGACCAACAACTCAAGGTAAGCCTAAACCTAATTCAAATACTTCTAATTTTAGATGCTATGAGTGCAACAGTTCACCACATCAAGTCCGAGTGCCCAAAGCTAAAGAATAACGATCAAAGACAAGAAAGCGCTAAACGCTACTTGGGAGGAGTTGTCGAGGAAGAAGACGATATCCAAGCTCTAATGGCCAAGCCGACCGAGCACGACTCAAATCCAAGAAGAGTCCGAGTCCGAATCGATGATGAGCTTCCATTCAAGACAAGCCACGGATCCGTATCCGGTTCAAAAGAATCATTAAGGGTAAGTCGGTCGTTACTTAATACTTTGTATGGTGCAATTAAATTTTTAAATAAGAAACTAGCTAAGTCCGAGTCCAAGGTCGAGACCCTAATTGAGGAGGTTAACCTTCTCAAACATGAGGTCTCCTAACCTCTTCGACTACTCGTATTCAAGAGGAGGACTCAACTCAAGTTGAAAAGCTTGAAGTTGAGAACTCGCTTTTGAAAACACAAGTCAAGACCTTAGGAACACGTTGAAAGGTTCACTTTGGGATCCAAGGGACTTGACCTCTTACTTGATCACAAAGGGCCGTGTACAACAAGGCCGGACTCGGGTTTAACTCAAATACAACCAATAAGTCATATATGTCTATAGTAAACCAACATAAGAAAAATGTCCAAGCATGGGTCCCTAAGACCACTTTGATTTCAACTTTAGGATCGAACATGTATTGGGTTCCCAAGGACCAAATTCACTATGTGAATAGACCCACTCGATTCAATGGTCCAGGGGGAGCCAATACAAAATGTATTTTTGTTAAGTCTTAGAAATTGCATGCTTAGTTTTTCCTTTATTTTTAGAATGGTTAGATAGGACTCATAACCAACTAAAATCCTGCGAAAAGATTGAGCCTCGGGGAGCCTCTTTTCAAAAATAAACCAACTAAAATCCTACGAAAAGATTGAGCCTCGGGGAGCCTCTTTTCAAAAATAACTAGTTAGACCAAGACGTAGTCTCAAGTAAGTCGAGTTATCAATTTCTTGAAATTAGCTTTGTCTAAGGAAGTGGTCGTTGTTCCGATCAAAGAAGGCCTCTGTGCCTCGCCACGACCTGGAAGCTAATCTCTTGAAAAGATTACTTGATGAGCTTAGACTAAATCCGAATCTAACCTAATGTTGGTTAATTTAAATTCATTAAAATTAATCAAGTAAAATTGAAAGTCATCTCACAATAACACATAGGAATAACATGTTTTGATCATGTAGATATTGGTGAGATGATTTAGGTTTAAAAACTTACAAACAACCCTTTAGTAATTCCAATATCCGATCCAACTACCTTATGTGTAGGATCAATGGATGTTGGACAGTGGTTGCTCCCGACACATGACCGGGGATCAACTCAAATTTTCGAAGTTACGATTCAAACGACAAGGATCGGTAGCCTTCGGAAATAACGGCAAGCTCAAAATCATCGGATCAGGTGATATTGAGCTCAACTCTAACTTTACAATTCAAAATGTCTTATTAGTAGAAAACTTTCAATATAATTTACTTAGTGTAAGCCAATTGTGTGATAACAATTATAAGGTCATATTTCTAGAAAATGAATGCGTAATCAAAATAAATGCAACATCTAAAATAATACTTAAAGGAACTAGGAGTAGCAACATCTACACAATAAATTTACCTAACTCCTCAACCAAGTGTCTTATGACACAGCAAGAGGAATCTTGGTTATGGCACCGAAGACTCGGACACTCGCACCCAAGACTCGTCCACAAGATGAGTCAGAGTGGCTTGGTTATAGGTTTGCCTAAACTAAACAACTTGGATAATAAAATATGTAATGCTTGTCAACAAGGTAAACAATCTAGGACACAACATCAATTAACTAATCAAGAACGAACCAAAAGTGTTCTTGAGCTCCTACACATGGATCTATTTGATTCACATGGAGCTAAGTCACTCAATGGTAGTCAATTTTGCTTAGTCATAATTGACGACTATTCTAGATTTACTTGGGTTAGGTTTATCAAACATAAAAATGATACCTTAGACCAACTAATCAATCTTTGTAGGTTAATCGAAAATCAAAAGAACCTTAAGATTAAAAGACTTAGAAGCGATCATGGTGGTGAATTCGAAAACCACAGGTTTACAGATTTCTGTAACCTAAACGGATACCACCATGAGTTTTCATGTCCTAGAACCCCACAACAAAATGGGTTAGTCGAACGGAAAAATAGAACCCTACAAGAAGCCGCTAGGACAATGTTAAACGAGTATAACCTACCCGATAGATTTTGGGCAGAGGCCGTTAGTACGGCTTGCTATGTTCAAAATAGGATCCTTATGGTAAAGAGGCACCAAAAACCTCGTACGAGATTTATCACGATAAAATACCGAACATCAAGTACTTTAGGGTATTTGGATGCAAGGTACATATCTTAAACACTAAGGATTACCTAGGGAAATTCAAATCCAAAACCTCTACTGGAACATTTCTAGGATACTCAACCACCAGTAGAGCTTATAGGGTATACAATCACGACACTCTTAGAGTCGAAGAAACCATTAATATAGTTTTCGATGAAGGACACGAACCCGTTCAATCCTTAACAAAACCAACTAGCAAATCAACTTATAGCGAACCCGACTCTGATCTTGAACTTGAATCTCGTCCTAACCCAAGTCATCCTATCGACCAAGTGATAGATGACTCTAACCCAAGTCAAACTAGAACTCACCCAAGTCATCCTATCGACCAAGTGATAGATGACCCTAACCCGAGTCACACTAAGACTCAAACAAATCATCCTATCAATCAAGTTATAGGTGATCCAAATTTAGGGTTCGAACTAGAGCTTCATATCAAACCTTAGTCAAATCTCGTTAATTTCCAAAATCGAACCCAAAACTATTGAACAAGCACTTCTTGATCCCGATCGATTATTGCTATGCAAGAAGAGCTAGCTCAATTCACTAGAAATGAAGTCGGGAATTAGTACCACCACCTAAAGAAAAATCAATTATTGGAACAAGGTGGGTATTTCAAATAAACTTGATGATAAAGGTGAAGTAGTTAGAAATAAAGCTAGGTTAGTCGCAAAAGGGTTTAGTCAAGTCGAAGGTTTAGATTACGATGAGACCTACGCCCCGTAGCTGACTAGAGTCCATCCGAATGTTGTTAGCATATGCCGCACATCGAGGTTTTAAATTGTTTCAAATGGATGTCAAGTCAGCATTTTTGAATGGATACATTAAGGAAGAAGTTTACGCCAACCAACCTCCGGATTAAAATCTAGATAAACTGACCATGTCCTTAGACTTAAGAAAGCCCTATATGGACTCAAACAAGCCCCAAGAGCTTGGTACGAAAGGCTTTCGATCTATCTTAAGTCCAAAGGATTCAACCAAGGTTTAGTCGACCCAACCTTATTCGTTAAAACCGTAGGAAAAGAAATCTTTATAGCCCAAATCTATGTAGATGATATAATTTTGGAACTACCAACTCGATCCTCGCTAAACGAATTCATCTCACTTATGGAAAGTGAATTTGAAATGAATTTAGTGGGAGAGTTAAGTTTCTTCTTAGGTTTACAAATTAAACAAACTAAAGATGGAATATATTTACATCAACAAAAATATACTAAGGACTTAATAAATCGATTTGGAATGCAAGATGCTAAAATAATCAATACACCTATGGCAACTAATGTTAATATAAACGAAGATGTAGAAGGAAAACCCGCTTGACCTAAAATACTATAGAGCGCAATAGAAGTCTCCTATACTTAACCGCGAGCCCGACATTTTATTCGCGGTAAGTATGTGCGCAAGGTTACAAACCTGCGCAAGGAGTCTCACCTAACCCTAGTCAAGCGTATCCTTAGATATCTAAAGGGCACGCTAAACGTAGGTATTTGGTACCCTAGATCTACCGAGTTTAATCTAATCGGCTACTCCGACTCGACTATGCGGTAGTAAACTCGATAGAAAGAGCACGAGTGGTTGTTGTCAAATCTCTACCGAGTCTAGTAATTTGGTGCAGTAGGAAGCATCATTGCGTTGCCTTATCTAACACCGATGCCTAATACGTTGCGATGGGTGAGTGTGTCTCTCAGCTCCTGTGGATGAAGCACACTCTCCAAGACTTTAGCTTAATCTTTAACAACATTAAAACCTACATAGATAACATTAGTTCAATTAACTTAACTAAAAATCCAATATGTCATTCTAGGACAAAACATATAGAAGTTAAACACCACTTCATTAGGGAACATGTAACTAATGGAACTATACAACTAGAGTATGTTGAGTCCAAATCAAACCTAGCGGACATCTTCACCAAACCACTACCCGAAGTCGAATTTAGTTTATTAAGACGAAAGTTAGGTATGTGCGTAATAGAGTAGGATTTAAATTTTTCTATATATGTACTCTACTTTTGCTTCTTTTTATGAAATTAGCCTAAGTCTTACCTTAGAAATCATATACCTATAGATTTAAGGAGCCAACACATCTCACAACACATAGGACTAATGTGTTTGTGTACTTAGCCACGTAGACAGGCGTGAGATGTTAGGACCTTACTCCTGGTTCCAGACGTAGATTCAGTGCATCGACATGAACCATGGAGTATAATTATTTAAAATTAATCAACTCCTTCAAGACTTATTGATCATTCTATATCAATCAAGTCCAACCGGAGTTGTACATTTTAGATGAACATATTTTCAAGCTTATTATTATTTTTTAAAAAAAAAAATATATTTATATTGGGAACTTGCTTGGACTTACAAACCCTAAAATATATTTACAAACTTTTTGAGTTAAGGCAAAAGGGGGAGAAAGTCACAAAAGTAAGGAAGAAAGTAAACAAAATTATTACCTTTTATATTAAGTAATTCCGCTTACTTAAGCAACTATTAAGGGGAGTAAAAATTATTTTTCAAGAACTCACCTTCGGTCAAGGGAGGTTACCTCAAAGGGAGAACTTGAAACAATAATATTTCTCACTCATGCTTAATCTTTATGCTAGCTCATTCATACTTAATCATTATGCTAGCTCATTCATATTTAATCATTATGCTAGCTCATTCATATTTAATCTTTATGCTAGCTCATTCATATTTAATCTTTATGCTAGCTCATTCATGCTTAATCATTATGCTAGCTCATTCATATTTAATCTTTATGCTAGCTCATTCATGCTTAATCATTATGCTAGCCATCGTTATGTTTAATTAATTTTTCCTTAACTTTTGTGTCGGTTTGCCATGAATCGGGGAGATTGTTGGTGCAAAGGGGCACCAAAGTCGAACCGTATTTTGATTATGGCAAAAGGCTCAATAGTTAAGGGTATATTTGTTATCTTACGAGCTCAATTATGTGCGAAATGCTAAAGTTGAGCGGAAGGTTCATGCGACACCCGGTGGGAACCGAGGTGGTCGCAACGCCGAGAGGACTTGGAGGAAGCCGAGGTACTCGGGTGAAGGCTGAAGCGAGGCTACAAGGTAAGCTCGTGTGAAAGCGAAGCAAGGTCGTTAAGCGTAGATCCGACCCAATACCTCCAATGGAAGGTCTAGGTCGAGATCGGATGGTTAGAACCATCGTACTTTATATTTTAAGCTAACTTGTATCGCAAAACCCTTTGACTACAGTCAACTGCTAGTCAAGTTCCAGCCTCGAGAAGAGCTCGAATTTCAAGGGGGTGAATTTGGACTTGACTCGTGTTTTGGTACAAAGGGTGATGTAGCATCAAGGTGGACATCCAAACCATCACCAAGCTTCCTTGTGGTGGACGCCCAAAATAAGGTGAGTTGGCACAAGATGGTTGGCTCCCATGATGTGGCACAAGTTGAATGGCTCCAACAAGTTGGCGCCCAAGGAGGTTGGAGGTGGCACAAGGTGGTTGGATGAAACACCTCATCCTCAAGTTGGCGCCCAAGGAGGTTGGAGGTGGCACAAGGTGGTTGGATGAAACACCTCATCCTTGAGTTGGCGCCCAAGGAGGTTGGAGGTGGCACAAGGTGGTTGGATGAAACACCTCATCCTTGAGTTGGCGCAAAGGATGTGGATGAACAAGTCTTGGGGGATAAGAACCTCACCTTGGACACTACCTATGTCTAAATTCATAGATCAATATCCATAAATAGACATGTTCAAGCCAAGCAAACAACACAAGAATTCAAGAGCTCTCAACACGCCGTCGTAACGTCGCTACTACTACTCACATTTGCTACGACGAAGTGCCGCCGACAACGAAAGCTACATCTTCTACTTATAAGAGTTGTCGGTATATTTATTTAAGTTCTACTTCTTTAAATTGTCTTTGTGCTTTAATCGTAACAAGGAAAGGGGGAGTGTCCCTTTGCCTTGATTTCTTTTTGTAATCGTTGCTCCTACCTCCAACGAGGAGGAGTGGTTTTAGTGAATTGCCCTCCGTACGTGATCAAGGATCACTAGGGCCGTGGATTAGCAATCGAAAGATTGTGAACCACGTAAAAATATCTTGTCTACTTTATATTTCCGCTGTGCACTCTCTACTTGCTTTTTACTTATTGCAAAAGTTTTTTAACGACATCGTATCGCTATTCACCCCCCCCCCCTCTAGCGACACTTTCGATCCAACAATAATGTCATAATCCAAGGCATCAAAGTCTAAGGGTCAAAAAACCATCAAAATAGCTTGAAAACACTTAAATCAGGTTGTGAGATCATTGAATCGGACATCGATCATTGGCATCTTCTGATAATTTTTGATTTTCGGACTGAAATTCAGAAATGCACCAGAAATTTTAAAAAATTTGAAAAATTATGAAATTTTGAAAACATATTTCTTTTAAAGTATTTTATTAGTGAAAAATGAGTTTTCATGAAAATTACTTATATTTTCAATGATTTGCCAAAAATCCAAAAGTTAAAAAAAAACTAGTATTTGATCAAGTTTTTATCAATTTTAACACCTAGTTTTGCTTTAGATTGTTTCAAAACATGAAAACACAGATTTTAAAGTAAGGAATAGTTTTGAAAACATATGAAATATCCAACCATGATCTTTGGGCAAGATGTCTATGAATTAAACATAAGTCTTCCCCATGATTGGTCTATTATTACTATTTTGATACTTTAAATGACCATCTAAATGCCATAGGCATTAGTGGACCATTAGTATCATCCTAACATCTCACCCTTTGCTATGTTCTCAATCAAGTTAGCCTTATAGTGGAATGTGAGATGTTTCTAAAGGTATGTGTACTTAACTAAAAATTTCATGCATTTCTACCCATGGTTAAGTATCATCCTAAAAACCCAATCATGAACATGCATCAAGAATTATCAATCATGAGCATAAATCATCAATCATTGCATATCATGATTATAAATTATAAAATTGAGCATGAATCATGATTTAAACATTCAATTTATGGGTTATGCATTATCATCACCCAACACTATGTTAAAAATTTATGACCCACACCATCCTAAGTCAACCATTCAATATGATATAAGTAAAATCCTCATGGTTGACTATCCTAGGGTTTTCCTAACTCTTAAGAATGGATTTAGGAACCCAATACAAGTTCTTTCCTATGGGGTTCACTAAAAATTCCATTTTCTAGCTATTATTTTATTTTTGGCTTGACCCCTAGCAATTAGACATTGATAGGCATTTTCATTTTTATTCCCCTTATATCCTAGGCCTTTCCTATTGAAGCTTGCCCTTTGGCTCCCTATGATCATGTTCAATGTGTTGGAGCCAATAGTGAATTTCTCTAGGGCTTTATTTAAATGGTCTACCCTTTCCCTTAAAACCCTATTTTCCTCCATACATGCATCACTAACATTAAAAGGCATGTAATTATCATGTGAGCATGTACTATCATTAACATTTAAGCATGCTTTTTCTAGTTTTTCTTCTAAGGCCTTAATTTGATCAATCATACTCTTATTTTTCTTTTTATCCCTAAACAAATCCCTAGTTAAACTAGAAATCATGGAAACTACTTCTTGAGTGGGAAGGTGTTTTACCATAGTCGTCATGTCTTCTTCTTCGGATGATGAGGATGATGATGAGCCTCCCCCTTCACTTGAGCTCTCCTTACTTGAGCTTGTTTCTTCTTTTTCTGAGGAAGTGGTGTCCACATCTTCTATTGTCATTAGAGATAGAATTGTGACAAAGGCATTTTCTTCCTCCGATGATGATGATGAAGGATCATCCCATGTCCTTACTTTGAGTGCTTTGGCCTTTTTCTCCTTTTCTTTTTCCTTGGACTTCTTCTCTTCTTCCTTTTTCTTGCTCCCCCTCTTCTTTGATTCTTCTTTGTTCCTTGCTCTTGTTCAAGAGGGGAAAATCATCCCTCATGCGCCCCTCTTGTTGGCAATTATAGCAAATGAACTTCCTCTTGTGCCTTCTCTTATCATAAGATTGGTTAAATTTTAAATTTCTTAAAGCATGTCTTACCTTCCTTACCATATAAGCATCTTCATTGCTATTCATGGAGGATGAGGAGGATGCTTCATCGGAGGAGGAAGGTGGTGTCTCCTTCATCTTCTTCTTCCCCTTTTCAGCTATCAAGGCTACTCCTCTTGATGGTTGAATTCTTGGCTCTTCTACTACTCCTTCAAGCCTTGTTTCATGGAGCTCCATGGTCGAGAAGAACTCCTCTAAGGTGCTAACTTCTAGGTTCTTTGAGATGTAGAAGGAGTCAACCATTGAGCTCCATTTCGATGACCGGGGAAAGACATCGATTGCTTTCATAATCATATCCCGGTTCGAAAGTTTTTCTCCTACACTCGTTAGTCCATTTAAAATTTCTTTAAAATGAGAGTGTAATGAGGTTACCTTCTCTCCATTTTCAAGTTTGATATTAGTTAGTTGGGAGTGGAGGAGGTCTCTTCTTGCAAGTTTGGCTTCCAAGGCGCCTTCATGAAGTTCTATCAATTTCTCCCACATCTCTTTAGCGCTTGCACACTCCCCTATCCGGTTGATTTCTTGTTGAGGGAGTACATTGTAGAGATGATGTTTGGCTTTTGAGTTTGCCAAGTACTCCTCCCATTGCCTTTTGGTCCATTTTGTCTTCCCTATTTACTCCCCATCTTCATCCCTAGGTATCTCGAAACCATTTTCCATTATCAATAAAATTTTGAAGTCGGTTTCGAAAAATACCTCCATTCGCTTTTTCCACTAAGCGAATTCCCCCTCAAACTTTGGCGGATGAATATTTGAGCCAGCCATCCTTGATGTCGTGCTTGTTGCGGCAGTGAGTCCATTGACAAGAGACCTTGGCTATGATACCACTTGTTGGAATGTATGTGGCCGCCTAGAGGGGGGGTGAATAGCCCTAAGTCATCGTATAATGGAATTTGATCATTCATTTGTCTACACGTTAGGGTTAGCACAGTAAAAATAAAAACTAAACAACAATAAAGATAAACAAGATAAAAACAATGCTAACAAAGAGATATAATGTGGTTCACGACCCTATGCCACTAATCCACGGTCCAATTCGTCACCGGTGGATCACTCCGAAACCACTCCAATATGGTCTCTCCCTTTAGCCAAAGCAAGGTGGAGGTAAACCTTCTTACAACACAAAAATACTCTTTCTTACAATGGATTTGAAATAAGAATAAGAGAAAGAGTTTAAAGCTTGTGGGGCACTTGGATGAGCAATTGGAGCATAAGCATTAGCCATTCCAAAGCCCACACCCTCTCTTTTTATAGAGAGGGTTGATTTCTTCTCATTGACCACCATCAGTCGATTGCTGCCTTTGGCAGTCGACTACCGCCGTTACAATGACTTCTGGACATATCAGATCCTGACCATTGTAGTCCAACGGGAGACTTGGCAGTCGATTGATGTACCCATCAGTCGACTGATGCCTCCGTAGTCAACTGATCAGTAAGCTACGGGAGGTTTTGTGCCCGCGACTGCCTTCATCAGTCGACTGATGGTTTGGCAGTCGACTGACATTCCTTGGCAGTCGACTTTGTTGGAATGTATACTGAAAGCCTAGCTCTTTTTGTATGAACATTTTATTTTGGAATAAGAATCACATTATCATTGTTTTCACTTTATATATTTATTATATATGTATGCATATTGTCTAATATTTTACAGTGTAGATAACATGGTGCTTGGCGTGGCACAGAAGATCATGTTATCAGTCCCTTATAAAATATAAGTAGAGGCTCACGACCAAGATGGTTTTGGACAAACCAATGGCATGGTTGTAGTGTAGCTTGGTATTGTTTTGTCTTGAACAAAAAGTTACACTAGTACACTTAGGTGTATTGAGCAGGACCGACATAGAGGTGATTCAATTTAGTACTGACTACATAATTGAATCGGACCTCGGATATTATGTTGTGCATGCTCTTAATCCCGATATAATAACGGGCACATGTACTTAGTATTTATTTCTTTGATTTACGAGAGGGTGAGATTTAGATGGATTAAATCAATATGTCCGGTAAGTTGGGAAATGATATTATTTACATGGTGTGCCGTTGATTATAGGAGGAAACTGTTAGTTAAAGCCCTAGAACGAATCATGTGATGGTTGAATAGGGAACATTTTGTATCATATTCTATAAAGGCAAAGGATTGGTTATTATATTTACATCTTGCTTGTGCCAGCTAATTTAAATATAATAATGCCCTAGAAAAGTAGGTTCTTATCTATAGCACATCAATTGGCAGAATTGATTATGAGAGGCTGTAGAGAACACTTTCCTAAATGTTCCTAGTCGAGTATTAATATGCAAGGGCAATATTAATACATAAAGACTAGCATGTAGGTCAATTGATGACTTGATCTCACAAGTCATGGATATATGATATCAAGTTGACACATGGGTATATATTGGAGAATATATACTGAACTGACCCGCCATGAGAAAGTTTCATGGATCGTTATATGAGTGTCATAAACTTTCTCATGTGACTATTGGTATGAATAGTCCTTAGACCTGAAGTCACTATGGTTCCCTACATAAGGAGTTATGTACTTTGGTATCACAAACGCCACCCGTGAATAGTGGTGGACCATAAAGGCGACATCGGGTATGTAACAAATTATGCGGAGGGATGTGAGTGATGTAGATGGGATCTATCCTTCCATATGACGGGAGTGATATCGGTGGGCCCTTGATTGAGTAGAACTACTAAAACGCATGGTTATGCTCGAATGAGTCAATATGAGATATTGAGCTCATTTGTTTGAGTTAGTTTACTCAGTGGATCAAGAAACACATAGATTGATCGAGGATGACATCTATGCCTCATTGATCAACTGATATCAAGGATAGAAGGACACGGTCATATATTATAGTAGTCACGAAAGGTTAGTCCGATCTTGACTTATCTCAGAATTTGGGTAGCAATGATGTATTGCTAGATGCCGCTCATTGCTTGTGTATCTAAAAGAGTTTAGATCCACTGCCAACGTTATGAGAGCCTATAGGGTCACACACAAAGAGCATGATAATTAGAGGAATTAAAGTATTCTAGTTTGACTAGAATAATATGGGAATAAGCTTAAGTACAAAATGGTTTTTGGACTTTAAGCTTAATGAGAATTTTAGCTAATTGATTTAATGAGATTAATTCAATATGTTACCTTATTGATTTAATAAGATTAATTCAATATGATAACATAAGCTTAATTGAATTAATAAGATTAATTCAACATGCATGAAAGCCACATAAGAATGCCACATAAGCATGCCACCTAAGCATCCACCTAAGCATCCACCTAAGCTAGATGAGGTGGAAGAAGACAAATTGGTTTTTGTCTCCTTAAGTGGCCGGCAAAACAAGGATATGTCTCAATGCAATGGATTGCATTGAATGTGTGGAGGTGAAAGGGTTTTTCCAAGCCTATAAAAGACACCCTAAGTGGCCGGCCAAGGAAAGCATTGGCTTTGTTGTTGGTGGAAGCTTTGGTTGTGTTGTTGTGGTTGTGAGAGAGCTTGGTGGAAGCTTTGGTTGTGTGGGTTTGTGAGTGTAGGCTAGCAAGAAGAGGAGTCTTCTTCTTCCTTTCTCCTTTTCCCTCTCTTCCTCTCCTTTAGGGACTTCTCTAGCAAGAAGTAAAGGAGAGCTCTTCTAGTTTTCCTTTTGTGAGACAAGAGCGTGCTCGTGTGGATACGTATAGAAACCGCGGACACTTGAACGTGCTAAAGATCCAACAAACCGAAAGGAAAAGCGGGATTAACAAGGGCACGCAACAAAGGTAATCCTCTCCTATAAGATAGGTTTGGTTTAGAGAAATTTATTTTATACGAGTTTGCTTTCGCATGGATCACTTGGAAGGGATCCTATTTTCCGTTGCGCATATGCCATTTGACATACGAGATTTCCCTACAGTGGTATCAGAGCCACTTGCGAAAGATCGTATAAAAATAGGTTTTCTCTATTTTATATGTGATATAGAAGTAGGATAAATTTTATTATGAGTTGATAATTGCATTAGCAAATTTTCAAACATAATAAAATATCCAATGTCTTTTAAAAGTTAAAATGATATGGTGCATGGTTATGGCCTAGTCCCAAAAAGTTTGTGATTGTGTGTTGTAATTCTTAATACGGCCTGCGTGTCGTGCCTTTCTCCTAATATTCTTGTTGTAAAATTAGTTTTAGACTCGAATGTAACTCGAGTATTTCTCCTTTTGTAATGTACAAAACAAGGATGGAGGGTCCATTGGAAGATGAGGTTACAAGGAGAAGTCAACACACAAGACAACCAAAAGGAAGCACTTAGGAGAAGATGCTATCCCTAGGTTGACCAATCAATCTTTTCATTGGCTTGAGAAGATTGTAGAATAAGGGCCATAACCATGACACGTTAGTTTAATATGTATGTGATGCATGTTAGTTTAGCTTGTATGTGATGCATGATTAGTTTAGCTTATATGTGATGTATGCTAATATGTATATGATACATGTTTATTTCTTAATAAGTCTAAACGATATGCCTACCAAAGTTGGTACTCACTACTTCCTCGATCATTTGTTATTGGGTTTGCCAAAGCAAAGCAATGCATTTTATCTTGGAGGGGTGTGAGTGGACAATCGTGATGTCCCGCTATCAGTCTTGGTTAAGACTTAATTAAGTGTTTTCTTAATTGGTTAAGAAAGTAGAGGCATATATTAGCTTTGAACATAAGTGTTAACATTAGTTTTGTGTGATTTTCGAACATCAGCTTTGTCTTAGAAGTGGTCGTTGCTCCGATATCCAAGAAGGCCCCTGTGCCTCGCCACAGCCTGGAAGCTGGTTTAGGAATAAACACTAAACTAATCTAAAACTTAACCAAAGCTATTAAAGAGTTACATCAGATGTAATTGGCAAAAGATTGCCTACCTAATTATACTACGTCTTGGGCGATTAGCCAAAGCTAACTCAAGACGAATTATGATGTGGATCTTTATCCCATATAAATTTATAGCTAAATAGTAGCTATGAGAATTTAGTGGGAGCCTCATTTAATTAAAGGCCTAATTAAATGATTTAGGTATGATACTTAACTTTGCATTTTTATGTTGTAGATCACCATGTCATCTAACACGACACACCCCCTCAACTTGCGATCTGTCCTTGAGAAGGACAAGCTCAATGGAGCAAACTTTCTTGATTGGTATAGGAACTTGAGGATTATCCTCAAGCAAGAACGCATAAACTATATGTCCTAGAGCGGCTACCTGAAATACCCGCCCCTACTGGCCACACGTGCTGAAAAGGATGCTTATAAGAAGCATCAAGATGACGCATTAGATGTGTCAAGCCTTATGCTTGCCACCATGAACTCTGAGCTTCAGAAGCAACATGAGAACATGGATGCCTATGATATGGTTGAGCATTTGAAACAACTATATCAAAGACAAGCTAGGCACGAGCGTTTTGAAGTGTCTAAGGCTCTTTTTGCATGCAAGATGCAGAAGGAACACTGTAGGAACTCACGTACTCAAAATGATTGGGTATGCGTTGAGAACCTTGAAAGACTAGGTTTTCCAGAGCCAAGAATTGGCAATCGATGTTATCTCGCAATCGTTCTTAGGAAGCATACAATCAATTCGTCATGAATTATAACATGAATGAAATTGATAAGCCTTTGCTGAGATTCTCGGCATGTTGAGAAGCTCTGAACCAAATCTCAAGAAGAAAGTTAGTAATGTACTAATGGTCAAGAAGGACAAAGGTAGCCAAGGCAAGAGGTAAGACCCAAGCCAAAGGCAAGGCCAATTCATCCACTTCAAAGGGTAAAGGTAAAGTACCTAAGGAAGGGACCTTCCATTGCGGTGAGGCTGGACCAGGCGGAGCTATGCAAAGTCTACCTTGAGAAGTAAAGAACAAGAGAAGTGGGACTTACGCCTCGGTATACACGTTATAGAAGTTAATCTATCTATTTCTTCTACATGGGTATTAGATACCGGATGTGCATCTCACATTTGTACTAATGTGCGAGGGTGAGAAATAGTAGAATAATGGCAAAGGGTGAAGTGGACCTACAGTAGGCAATGGCATAAAGTTCTTCTTTGCATTGTAGGAACATATTCTTTGTCTTTGCCGGGCTTATCTTAGAACTAGAGGAGTGCTTCTATGTACCCGCATTAACAAAGAACATAATTTCTGTATCTTGTTTAGACAAGAAAAACTTTTCTTTTATAATAAAGGACAAATGTTGTTCCATTTATTTAAATGAAATGTTCTATTGTAATGCACCACTCATGAATGGTCTCTATGTTCTAGATTTAGATAACCCAATTTATAACGTAAATACCAAACGGTTCAAATCGAATGATTTGAACGGACATATCTCTACAACATCGCCTAGGTCACATAAATGAAAAACGCATATCCCAACTCCATAAAGATAGATTATTGGACTCATTTGATTTTGAATCATATGAGGTATGCGAGTCTTGTCTTTTAGGAAAGATGACTAAAACTCCATTTAGTGGACATGGCGAGAGAGCGACGGATTTGTTAGGACTCATACATACTGATGTATGTGGCCCTTTCAATGTCGGCGAGGAGGCTATAAGTACTTTATTACTTTCAGCGATGATATGAGTAGATTTGGCTACTTATATTTGATGAGACATAAGTCAGAATCCTTTGAAAAGTTCAAAGAATTCAAGAATGAAGTACAAAACCAACTTGGTAAGCGTATTAAGCTACTTCGATCAGATCGAGGTGGTGAATAACTTAGTCAAGAGTTTCGTGATCACCTGGCTGAGTGTGGAATAATATCCCAACTCACTCCACCTGGAACACCACAATGGAATGGTGTATCTGAGAGGAGAAATCATACTCTATTAGATAGTACGATCAATGATGAGCGGTGATCTACCTACTTCCTTTTTGGGGTTTAGCTCTAGAGACAGTAGCTTTCACACTTAATCGCGTTCCATCAAAAGCCGTAGAAAAGACACCGTATACGATATGGACCGGAAGAGTCCCAAAATGTCTTTATAAAGATTTGGGGTTGTGAAGCTTACGTTAGGCGTCAAGTCTCGGATAAACTAGGACCCAAATCGGATAAGTGTTATTTTGTAGGATATCCCAAGGAAACTAAGGGATATTACTTTTACAATCCCACACTTGGCAAGGTGTTTGTTGCCAGAAATGCTGTCTTTCTAGAAAGAGAATTTATTTCTAGAAATACTAGTGGGAGTAAAATTCATCTTGAAGAAGTTCAAGATGATGATAACACTAATGCTTCGATGGAAAATGAACAGGCACCACAAAGTGTTGTGGATGAGGAATTTGTTGCCCAAAGAGTTGTGGAGCAAACACCTGTTCAAGTAGACCAACCTCTTCGTAGATCTAATAGGATCATTCTTAAACACGAGAGATATTCTTTTCTCTTGACTTACAACGGTGAAGTATTGCTTG
Organism: Wurfbainia villosa; assembly: GCA_025175895.1. Classification (NCBI taxonomy): domain Eukaryota; kingdom Viridiplantae; phylum Streptophyta; class Magnoliopsida; order Zingiberales; family Zingiberaceae; genus Wurfbainia; species Wurfbainia villosa. The sequence goes on along the minus strand of CM045989.1, from coordinate 117,619,028 downwards.
TCGATCTTGACAAGCCTACATCCTATCAAGAAGCTATGATGAGCCCAGAATCCGAGAAATGGCTAGAGGCCATGAGATCCGAAATGGAATCCATGTACACTAACCAAGTATGGACTTTGGTTGATCCACCTGAAGGGGTAAAACCCATTGGGTGTAAGTGGGTCTTTAAAGTAAAGACTGACATGGATGGTAATAAGCATACCTATAAAGGTAGATTGGTGGCTAAAGGATTCAAACAAATTCATGGTATTGACTATGAAGAAACCTTTTCACCAGTTGCGATGCTTAAATCCATTTGGATCTTACTTGCTATTGCAGCCTACCATGATTATGAGATCTGGCAGATGGATGTCAAAACCGCTTTTCTGAATGGAAAGCTACTCGAGGATGTGTACATGACACAGCCTGAGGGTTTTGAAGATCCAAAGCATCCTGGAAAGGTATGCAAACTGCAAAGGTCCATTTATGGACTAAAGCAAGCCTCTCGAAGCTGGAATCTTCGATTCGATGATGCAATCAAAGAGTTTGGTTTCATCAAGAATGAAGATGAACCTTGTGTCTACAAGAGAAATAGTGGGAGCACAGTTGTATTTCTTGTCTTGTATGTAGATGACATACTTCTCATCGGAAATGATATTCCCTCACTCCAGTCTGTGAAGATGTGGTTAGGGAATTGTTTCTCGATGAAGGACTTAGGTGAAGCTGCCTATATTCTAGGCATCAAGATCTATAGAGATAGATCTAGAAGATTACTTGGCCTAAGTCAGAGTACATACATTGATAAAGTGCTAGATCGTTTTGCTATGCAAAATTCTAAGAAAGGGTTTCTGCCTTTATCACATGGTGTGAGTCTTTCGAAGACTCAATGTCCCTCTTCTAAGGAGGAGAGAGATCGCATGGATAAGATCCCTTATGCATCAGCTATAGGGTCTATCATGTACGCCATGCTTTGTACTCGTCCTGACGTCTCGTATGCTTTGAGCATGACGAGTAGATACCAGTCAGATCCAGGTGAAAGTCACTGGATAGCAGTCAAAAATATTCTTAAGTACTTACGAAGAACGAAAGAATATTTCCTGATATTTGGAGGCAATGAGGAGCTAACTGTAAAGGGTTACAGTGATGCAAGCTTCCAAACAGACAAGGATGACTATAGATCGCAATCGGGGAACGTGTTTTGCCTGAATGGTGGAGCTGTGAGATGGAAGAGTTGAGCGAGACACGATTCTTGATTCTACAGCGAAGAGTATATTGCAACATCGATGCACAAAGAAAGGAGGTGTTTGGCTCATGAGTTCATCAGTGAACTTGGGGTAGTTCCTAGCATTGTAGATCCAATAGACCTCTATTGTGACAACAATGGGGCTATTGCACAGGCTAAGGAACCTCGATCACATCAGCGGACCAAACACATACTGCGGCGCTTCCATCTCATTCGAGAGATCATCGATAGAGGAGATGTGAGGATATGCAGAGTACCGAAAGAAGCTAACATCGCAGATCCATTGACCAAGGCTTTGTGAGGAAGCATGATGGTCACACTAGGTCACTAGGTATTAGATATCATAGTGATTGGTACTAGTGCTAGTGGGAGATTGTTAGTTAAAGCCCTAGAACCAATCATGTGATGGTTGAATAGGGAACATTTTGTATCATATTCTATAAAGGCAAAGGATTGGTTATTATATTTACATCTTGCTTGTGCTAATTTAAATATAATAATGCCCTAGAAAAGTAGGTTCTTATCTACGCACATCGATTGGCGAATTGATTATGAGAGGTATGAGAGAACACTTTCCTAAATGTTCCTAGTCAGTATTAATATGCAAGGGCAATATTAATACATAAAGACTAGCATGTAGGTCAATTGATGACTTGATCTCACAAGTCATGGATATATGATATCAAGTTGACACATGGGTATATATTGGAGAATATATCTGAGGCCCGACCCGCATGAGAAAGTTTCATGGATCGTTATATGAGTGTCATAAACTTTCTCATGTGACTATTGGTATGAATAGTCCTTAGACACGAAGTCACTATGGTTCCCTACATAAGGAGTTATGTACTTTGGTATCGTCAAAGCGTCACCCATAGCAGGTGGACCATAAAGCGATTCTTGGGTATGTAACAAATTATGCGGAGGGATGTGAGTGATGTAGATGGGATCTATCCCTTCCATAGAGTGATATCGGTGGGCCCCTTGATTGAGTAGAACTACTAAAGCATGGCCATGCTCGAATGAGTCAATATGAGATATTGAGCTCATTTGTTTGAGTTAGTTTACTCGGGGATCAAGAAACACATAGATTGATCGAGGATGACAGTCTATGCCTCATTGATCAATCTGATATCAAGGATAGAAGGACACGGTCATATATTATAGTAGTCACGGAAAGGTTAGTCGGATCTTGACTTATCTCGTAACTTGGGTAGCAATGATGTATTGCTAGATGCTGCTTATTGCTTGTGTATCTAAAAGAGTTTAGATCCACTGCCAACGTTATGAGAGCCTATAGGGTCACACACAAAGAGCATGATAATTAGAGGAATTAAAGTATTCTAGTTTGACTAGAATAATATGGGAATAAGCTTAAGTACAAAATGGTTTTTGGACTTTAAGCTTAATGAGAATTTTAGCTAATTGATTTAATGAGATTAATTCAATATGTTACCTTATTGATTTAATAAGATTAATTCAATATGATAACATAAGCTTAATTGAATTAATAAGATTAATTCAACATGCATGAAAGCCACATAAGAATGCCACATAAGCATGCCACCTAAGCATCCACCTAAGCATCCACCTAAGCTAGATGAGGTGGAAGAAGACAAATTGGTTTTTGTCTCCTTAAGTGGCCGGCCAAACAAGGATATGTCTCAATGCAATGGATTGCATTGAATGTGTGGAGGTGAAAGGGTTTTTCCAACCCTATAAAAGACACCCTAAGTGGCCGGCCAAGGAAAGCATTGGCTTTGTTGTTGGTGGAAGCTTTGGTTGTGTTGTTGTGGTTGTGAGAGAGCTTGGTGGAAGCTTTGGTTGTGTGGGTTTGTGAGTGTAGGCTAGCAAGAAGAGGAGTCTTCTTCTTCCTTTCTCCTTTTCCCTCTCTTCCTCTCCTTTAGGGACTTCTCTAGCAAGAAGTAAAGGAGAGCTCTTCTAGTTTTCCTTTTGTGAGACAAGAGCGTGCTCGTGTGGATACGTATAGAGGCACGGACACTTGAACGTGCTAAAGATCCAACAAACCGAAAGGAAAAGCGGGATTAACAAGGGCACGCAACAAAGGTAATCCTCTCCTATAAGATAGGTTTGGTTTAGAGAAATTTATTTTATATGAGTTTGCTTTCGCATGGATCACTTGGAAGGGATCCTATTTTCCGTTGCGCATATGCCATTTGGCATACGAGATTTCCCTACAGAAACCGTGTCCTATATATTAGGTTGATGATGTCCCCTTGAGGAGCTCATAAGGTTCATCATATAAACCCAGCTGGTTGACTTAGTCAACATGATGATAAGGTTGAGTGGTACTACTCAAGGAATTAGATGTTAATTAATTGATGGTCAGTAAATCAATTAATTGACGGAAATTCGATATCTTAAACACGGGGAGATTAATGTACGAATAATATATGGAGCCCATATTAATTTATGGGGGTTGGTGAGGTAGTTCAATGATGATCCTCTAGTGGAATGGAACATCATAGATGGATCAAGTTTGTGTGGTTCCGATCCATCGGGTGGCCAAGATCCAACTCCTCCTTATGGTCCCTATCGTAGCCTAATATAATCCTTGTGAAGTCTAGATCCAAGAATGTAAAACAAAACCTAGAACCAACGGTTGGGATTAAATCCCTAGATCCGATGGTTAGGATGAAACCCTAGAACCAACGGTTGGGATTAAATCCCTAGATCCGATGGTTAGGATGAAACCCTAGAATCGACGGTTGGGATTAAATCCCTAGATCCGATGGTTGGGATAAAACCCTAGATCTGACGGATGGGATGAAACCCTTGATCCGACGGTTGGGATGAAATCCTAGATCCGACGGTTGGGATGAAACCCAAGATCCGACGGTTGGGATAAAACCCTAGATCCGACGGTGGAGATTAAATCCCTAGATCCGACGGTGGAGATTAAAGTAGGCTTAAGCCCAATTCTATAAATAGAAGGCTTAAGCTTGGACGACAAGGATAATTTAATTGGAGTTAGGGTTTGGCTCTTCTCAAAGTGGGCGGCTAGGGTTTGGAGCAAAAGCTTGGGCGGCAACCATCTTCCTTCTCCTTGTTGCCGGCGCCCATCTTCCTCCATCAAGACTTGGTCGGCGCCCATCCTCTAGGCCTCTCTCTTATTCCTTGGCTGGCCGTTCTCCTTCCATTGGTGGCCGGCATTCACTCCTCCATACTCTCCAAAGTGGTCGGCGGTTCTCCTTCCATTGGTGGCCGGCGCCTCATCCACTTGTTCCTTGGCCGGTGGTTGCATCAAATTCTCTAATTTGGTGGTCGGTTCTAGAAAGGATAGGTATTTGTTGGTTCTTCTCTTTGTTCGCAGCGGACAAGGAAGGGAAGAACGCGATCTAGAAGGCTTCTACTCGTGGAGGATCTTCGTCCACACGTCGTCCACGAGAAGGATAGGACATACGGTAGAAGATCGTAAGGTATAAAGTTTTATAACTTTATTTTCAGATCTGAGCATGTTCCTTTTAGTGTTGATTATACATGTGTGCGTATGTATATATATTGTATAATTATGGACCCCGAAGACAAACACAAAAACTGGCGATCCGTCCATCGTCTTTTCCGCGGCTAATCAACTAGAAGAGTTGAGTTGCTTGAACAACTAGTTTGTTTAAGCGACCACTCAAGTTGTTAGCACGACGCCGAATAGGTTGTGCTAAAGAAACTCATCCCATCCGGATTAATTCTTTCATTAGTGAAAATTTTAATCCAGGAACATTGGAGCTAATGAGCCTCCGAAGCAACCACCAACAAGTGGTATCAGAGCCATGGTTTCCGGTTTTGTGTGTTTAGGATTCGGTTAATTTTTATGCACTTATTCATATATTATATGTGCCGGATAATAGTAGGATATGCGTAGTTTAACTCTTTGGTTGCAGGCATAAGATCCGACTATTATGGCCATATGTGTGTATGTGATTGGATGTGTGTAAATATTTATTATTTGAATCCTCGGGGTTGACGAGGCTAGATTAGTATTTAATTTTTGTAATTAAATACGACATTGTTTAGCCGCTCATTTTAGTTTACTTTCGATCTAGATTATTTGTACACTCCTTCGTGGAGTATAGGATCGATGGATGCAAATTAAAATAGTTTATCTCGGCTCAGATCTCTTTGGTGACTTGCACACGGGAAATGGTGGAGCGGACGAGGTGGCGACACGACGGGATGCGTATTGGAGAACAATGCCATAATAGTTGGAAAAATTCTGTTTTTTCCATATTTATTGCTGATTTGTTTTTATATGCATGTTGTGTATGCTTTAAAATTCCTCAATTTCAATTTACTAAGTGGGAGAGGGATATTTTAATTAATTCTCGTGGCCTCCATTACTATTTGACGTGTGATGCAACAAACTTGTGTGTTGGCTCTGAGTGCCTTCCTCCCTGCGGACGGGTTTGTTTGCGGATCACTAGGTCAAATAATGGTTATAGGAAATTATCTAGGAGCATGTGTACTTCCACAGCGGTAAGGCACATAATCCGAAATAATTCCTTTAGTATCGTGTAATGGTGCACACTTAGATGCAAATAAGAGTATCCTCCCCATCGGAGTCACTGCTTTTATTTGTAGGGCCAAAGAGGAACCAACTATTAATTTTATTTGTCAAAAAGTAATGTTGACAAGATAATAAAATTAATGGGTAAAACCTCCTCTTACAAATGTAGAATTCATATACATCCACATAGCGTGGCATGCGATATTCTCGGTGATTTGAGGTGTTGGTTGATTTTGAAATTTTATTGTTTTGAGGAATCAATAATATTTGAAATCTAATATTTTGATCATTGTGATTTTTAGGATTTTCAAATGGCTTTCAACCCACTTGCTGTGATTTTTAAAGAAAATAAGCTTACTGGACCAAACTACATTGATTGGAAAAGAAACTTGGATATTATCTTAACTGCGGAGGAGTACAAATTTGTACTCTTCGAGGTCTGTCCTCCTAAGCCCTCCGATGACTCTGATGAAAAGGAGAAAGAACGTTATAAGAAATGGGTCAAGGCAGATGAGATGGCACGGTGTTACATTTTGGCATCTATGTCAAATGTGCTGCAACATCAGCATCAGGCCATAGCCACAACTTATGACAAGATGTTCAATCTCAAGGAACTTTTTGGACATCAGAGTAGGGAGGCTAGGCAGGAGGCGATGAGAAACTTGATGACGAGCACCATGATCGAGGGAACACCCGTTAGGGATCATGTTCTTAAGATGATCGCTCATCTTAATGAGATGGAAGTCCTCGGAGCTGAGATCGATGGGGAAACCCAGGTCGATATCATTCTCCAGTCTCTGCCTAGGAGTTTTGAGCAGTTCCGCCTCAACTACAACATGAACAAGAGGTTGTATTCGTTGGCGGAGCTTCTGACAGAACTCCAAGCGGCAGAGGGGCTTTTTCATCAGAGTGCTCAAGCCATGGTCGCTTAGAAGGTTTCTTCCTCTAAACCGAAAGGTAAGAAGAAGAAGAAGCAAGGTGGAGCGAAGAAGGTGGCAGTGGGACCTCAGGCAGGAGTGAAGAAGCCGAAAGGCAAGTGCTTCACTTGCAAGCAGACTGAACATTGGAAGGCGGACTGTCCTCGCCGAAAGAACAAAGGTATATCTTCTTGTTTAGTTGTTGAAACATGTTTAGCGGTGTTATCTACCAGTGCCTGGTGTGTAGATACAGGAGCCACTGATCATGTCTGCAATACTTTGCAAGGGTTTCAGGAAACCCGACGACTAGCTGAGGGAGAGATTACCTTCTTCATGGGCAATGCTTCAAAGGTGGCAGCTATTGCAGTGGGAGACGTTTATTTATCTTTTGATAGGAATAAATTTTGGTTTTGAGAAATTGTCTTTATGTACCTACTTTTAGAAAGAATTTAATTTCAGTTTCTAAATTATTTATGGATGGATATTCTGTTTCTTTTAATGACAAAGTGGTTATAAAAAGGAATAGGGAGATTATATGTTCTGGTACATTGGTTGGCAATTTATATACTCTTGAACCGAAAACTTCCACGATGCATATAGAAGTAAATAACTCATCTTCTAAGTCTAATAAGAGAAAAGAACCTTCGCAAATGAACCAGACATATCTTTGGCATCTAAGGCTTGGTCATATTAACCTAAGCAGAATTCAAAGGTTGATAGCTGATGGACCTTTGGGCTCATTAGTGGTGGAGGATCTCCCAACCTGCGAATCTTGCTTGGAAGGTAAAATGACCAAGAGACCTTTCAAGGCCAAGGGGTATAGAGCCAAAGATATGTTAGAATTGGTTCATTCTGATTTGTGCGGTCCTATGTCTATCCAGGCAAGAGGTGGTTTTGAATATTTTGTCTCTTTTATAGACGATTATTCAAGATATGGATAGATTTACTTGATGCGCCACAAGTCTGAATGCTTTGACAGGTTCAAAGAATTCAAGGCTGATGTGGAGAACCGTCAAGGTAAAAGTATCAAGACATTACGATCTGATCGTGGTGGCCAGTACCTCTTGGGAGAGTTTAGGAATTACTTATTAGAGGCTGGGATTCAATCCCAATTGTTTGCACCTGGCATACCCCAGCAGAATGGTGTAGCGGAGCGAAGGAATAGGACTCTTATTGAGATGGTCAGATCGATGATGAGTTATTCTGAGTTACCTGTTTTGTTCTGGGGGTATGCACTGGATACGGCAATGTATACTCTGAACTTTGTTCCATCCAAATCAGTACCTTCTACCCCTGTAGAATTGTGGACTGGGCAAAAACCTAGTCTAAGACATATTCAGATATGGGGGAGTCCAGCACATGTGTTGAAGGGAGATGCTGGTAAGTTGGAATCTCGTACAGAAGTACGCATGTTTATTTGCTACCCTAAGGGAACAAAGGGTGGTTTATTCTATAGTCCTAGAGATCAGAACGTGATCGTGAGTACGAATGCCAGATTTCTAGAGGAGGACTATGTGATGAACCACAAGCCCACGAGTAGGATTGTTCTTGAGGAGTTAACAGGGAAAGTCCCGACTTCAGTACCACCGGTACAAGAGGAGACACCACAAGTCACTACACCGCGTGTCACAGAGCATACACAGCATGCACCTAGTCGTAGTGGGAGGGTTGTTAGACAACCCGATAGATTCATGTTTTTGGGAGAGCCTTCGGACTTAGTCCCTGGTGAACATGAACCTGATCCCTGGACATATGACGAGGCAATCCAAGATAGAGATGCGGTATCTTGGCAAATAGCAATGAATTCAGAGATAGAATCTATGGATTCTAATCAGGTCTGGGAGCTAGTAGAGCTACCCGACGGTGTAAAAACTATTGGATGCAAGTGGATCTACAAGAGAAAGAGAAGAGTAGACGGGAAGGTTGAGACCTTCAAAGCTAGGCTTGTTGCGAAAGGGTATACTCAGAAAGAGGGTATCGATTATGAGGAGACCTTTTCGCCGGTAGCTATGCTTAAGTCTATCCGGATTCTCTTATCTATAGCTTCTCATATGGATTATGAGATTTGGAAGATGGATGTCAAGACAGCTTTCCTTAACGGAAGTCTTGAGGAGAACATCTATATGCGGCAACCAGAGGGATTCATTGCTAAAGGCAAAGATCATCTTGTATGTAAGCTTAATCGGTCCATTTATGGATTGAAGCATGCTTCTAGATCTTGGAACATCCGCTTTGATGAGGTAATCCAGTCATATGGATTTATTCAAAGTCCGGATGAGCCTTGTGTATACAAGAGATGTGACGGAAACGTAGTGGTGTTTCTTGTACTATACGTAGATGACATTTTGTTAGTTGGCAACAATATCAAAGTGTTATCAGACATAAGGGTATGGTTGTCCAAACAGTTTGACATGAAAGACTTGGGAGAAGTGGGACACATCCTTGGGATCAAAGTTATAAGGGATCGCAAGAAAAGGATGTTGTGCTTATCTCAAGCTTCATACATTGACACTATCCTTGCTCGTTTTAGCATGCAGAACTCCAAGAAAGGTTTTCTACCTTTTAGGCATGGAGTTCCTTTATCTAAAGAGATGTGTCCCAAAACATCAAAGGAGATAGAGGACATGAAGGCGGTTCCTTATGCTTCGACAGTAGGAAGCCTTATGTATGCTATGCTATGTACGAGACCGGATATCTGCTTTGCCATGGGAATGGTTAGCAGATATCAGAGTAATCCTGGACAGGGACATTGGACTGTGGTAAAGCATATATTGAAGTACCTTAGAAGGACTAGGGATTATATGTTGGTTTACCGGGCAGATCAATTAGTCCCTGTGGGTTACATGGATTCGGATTTCCAATCAGATAGGGACAAGAGTAAGTCTACCTCGGGGTTTGTGTTTACTTTTGGAGGTGGAGCCATAGTATGGAGGAGTGTCAAGCAGAAATGCGTGGCGGACTCTACCATGGAAGCTGAGTATGTGGCAGCCTCTGAGGCAGCCAAGGAAGCTGTATGGCTCAGGAACTTCTTGATGGACTTGGATGTGATTCCTGGTTTGCTAAGAACTATCACAATTTATTGTGATAACAGTGGTGCAGTTGCAAACTCGAAGGAACCACGAGCCCATAAGGCGAGTAAACACATAAAGCGCAAGTACCACCTTATATGAGAGATCGTAAAGCGAGGAGAAGTTGTTGTCGCCAAGATTGCATCAGAGGATAACCTGGCGGATCCATTCACTAAGGCCCTTCCAGCGAAAGCGTTTGATAGGCATGTGGAGGACATGGGGATCAGATGTATGGCAGAGTGATGACGACATAGTCTTTTAGTATAAGTGGGAGATTGTTGGAATGTATACTGAAAGCCTAGCTCTTTTTGTATGAACATTTTATTTTGGAATAAGAATCACATGATCATTGTTTGCACTTTATATATTTATTATATATGTGTGCATATTGTCTAATATTTTACATTGTAGATAACATGGTACTTGGTGTGGCACAAAAATCATGTTATCAGTCCCTTGTAAAATATAAGTAGAGGCTCACGACAAAGATGGTTTTGGACAAACCATTGGCATGGTTGTAGTGTAGCTTGGTATTGTTTTGTCTTGAACATAAAGTTACACTAGTACACTTAGGTGTATTGAGCAGGACCGACATAGAGGTGATTCAATTTAGTACTGACTACATAATTGAATCGGACCTCGGATATTATGTTGTGCATGCTCTTAATCCCGATATAATAACGGGCACATGTACTTAGTATTTATTTCTTTGATTTACTAGAGGGTGAGATTTAGATGGATTAAATCAATAAGCCCGGTAAGTTGGGAAATGATATTATTTACATGGTGTGTCGTTGATTATAGGAGGAAACTGTGTCCTATATATTAGGTTGATGATGTCCCCTTGAGGAGCTCATAAGGTTCATCATGTAAACCCAGCTGGTTGACTTAGTCAACATGATGATAAGGTTGAGTGGTACTACTCGAGGAATTAGATGTTAATTAATTGATGGTCAGTAAATCAATTAATTGACGGACATTCGATATCTTAAACACGGGGAGATTAATGTACGAATAATATATGGAGCCCATATTAATTTATGGGGGTTGGTGAGGTAGTTCAATGATGATCCTATAGTGGAATGGAACATCATTGATGGATCAAGTTTGTGTGGTTCCGATCCATCGGGTGGCCAAGATCCAACTCCTCCTTATGGTCCCTATCATATCCTAATATAATCCTTGTGAAGTCTAGATCCAAGAATGTAAAACAAAACCTAGAACCAACGGTTGGGATTAAATCCCTAGATCCGATGGTTAGGATGAAACCCTAGAACCAACGGTTGGGATTAAATCCCTAGATCCGATGGTTAGGATGAAACCCTAGAATCGACGGTTGGGATTAAATCCCTAGATCCGACGGTTGCGATAAAACCCTAGATCCGACGGATGGGATGAAACCCTAGATCCGACGGTTGGGATGAAATCCTAGATCCGACGGTTGGGATGAAACCCTAGATCCGACGGTTGGGATAAAACCCTAGATCCGACGGTGGAGATTAAATCCCTAGATCCGAAGGTGGAGATTAAAAGAGGCTTAAGCCCAATTCTATAAATAGAAGGCTTAAGCTTGGGCGGCAAGGATAATTGAATTGGAGTTAGGGTTTGGCTCTTCTCAAAGTGGGCGGCTAGGGTTTGGAGCAAAAGCTTGGGCGGCAACCATCTTCCTTCTTCTTGTTGCCGGCGCCCATCTTCCTCCATCAAGACTTGGCCGGCGCCCATCCTCTAGGCCTCTCTCTTATTCCTTGGCCGGCGGTTCTCCTTCCATTGGTGGTCGGCGTTCACTCCTCCATACTCTCCAAAGTGGCCGGCGGTTCTCCTTCCATTGGTGGTTGGCGCCTCATCCACTTGTTCCTTGGCCGGCGGTTGCATCAAATTCTCTAATTTTGTGGCCGTTTCTAGAAAGGATAGGTATTTGTTGGTTCTTCTCTTTGTTCGCAGCGGACAAGGAAGGGAAGAACACGATCTAGAAGACTTCTACTCGTGGAGGATCTTCGTCCACACGTCGTCCAGGAGAAGGATAGGACATACGGTAGAAGATCGTAAGGTATAAAGTTTTATAACTTTATTTTCAGATCTGAGCATGTTCCTTTTATTGTTGATTATACATGTGTGCGTATGTATATATATTGTATAATCATGGACCCCGAAGACAAACACAAAAACCGGCGATCCGTCTGTCGTCTTTTCCACGGCTAATCAACTAGAAGAGTTGAGTTGCTTGAACAACTAGTTTGTTCAAGCGACCACTCAAGTTGTTAGCACGACGACGAATAGGTTATGCTAAGGAAACTCATCCCATCCGGATTAATTCTTTCATTAGTGAAAATTTTAATACGGGGACATGGGAGCCAATGAGCCTCCGAAGCAACAACCAACAGACTTCTGGGCCAGAAACCTACCAGTCGAACACCAGTCAAACTCAAGTCGACTTAGAGCAGTCAACTGCCCATTCATAGCAGTCGACTGATGCCGGGTAAACCTCAAACATCACATCCGTTTGAATGTCTGGCGGTGGGGTAAAACCTCAACCCTCATGGTTTAGCATCTGACACTCCACTTCGTCGTGTAAAACCGCAACCCTTCAGTTGAGCATCCGACTTGTCGGGTATAACCTTAACCAACTCAGTCGAGCCTCCGACACTTAGCCATTTTGGCCAAGTTCACCTAATGAGCTACTTACATTTCACTCATTCTCTTATCTCACTTGAAGTCCCTCGTCGAAGCTCTCTTCGTTCACGGGCACGTCCCTCGGCAACACCAAGCACATGGCTTCGCAATGTTCCTTCGCGTCTCTTGCCCTCGAAGTCTACTTCCTTGGCTTCGCTTCAAGTCATCTCGTCCGGTGGTCCCTCGGATGCATCAAGCGCATGGCTTCGTAATGCTCCTTTGCCGACCCAAGCACGAGGTTGTGAGTTGGTGAACTTACCAATGCTATTCATCATATGTGCGAATTACTAAGTCTTGCACGACTTCAACACACATATTAAATCCACAATAATATACTAACTTAAATCTTTGCCACACACATCAAAACCATAATTCAAACCATTACTTAGGTTGATTTCCCTAATAGGAGTGACCATCTATAAAACTTCATATGGTTCTTTACATATATTGATATATCAATGAAGTTCTTATTGCATCTTTAGTGCGATGTTCCTTCAACTTGCGGTATTTGAGTCATCTTGGCCATGTAGACTTATGCTTTGACATCTTAAGCAAGAATCTCCGAGGAGATGTGGACCCAGGATGATTGGGTATAAATCGAAATGACTGAAGGTTTTTGAATAGCCTATAGAGGATTCACCACTCCTTGCGAAGAGATGTATACCCTATGGCTTCTCGTCAGATTGTTACTAAAGTCTTTGGCCAAAGCATTACATGTTTAGAGTATGGTACTCTTTGATACATGTGCAGTAACTAGAATCCACAAGACAAGGAAGTAATACTTGGGCTAGGTGTGACATAGTCAACCTAGTTGGGACTGACACAATGGACCAAGTCCTGAACCAAGTGGGTATAAGATGAGTGAAGGGAACGAGACACATTTCACTATAGTTGCTGAAGGGTTTCAGAAGCGTTCTGGGATCAACCGTTGATTTTCTAGTTAATTGGGGATCATGATGTACTACTTGGTGCCACTCATGATAATTATATAATTAATGGTTAATTATAGATGCCCAACATAAACCGAGAACCTATTTGGTCACACGTGCTACAAGTGTTATCCGAAGGATTTAAAATGAGCTTGAGAATAGGATTCTCAGATCGAGAGAGACATGGTTTCATTGGACCAAATGAAGAGCGAGCTTGAAATTGGTTTAGTCACATCGAAAGCATGAATGGGTCGAGTCTTATGAAGACTTGATGGATGAACAAATCAATTTCGTTCTAATCCAATGGTGGAAAATAAACCAAAGGGGTTTGGTTTGTTTTAAACGAATGAACCGAAATTGGTTCGGTTCGTTTTAACTTAAAATATACCAACACAGTTTGGTTTATTTTAGCTTAAGTTAATGGAGCGGGTTAACGGATTTTTGTTATGAACCAATAACCGTTAGGAGAATGTGTTCTCTATAAAAACATAGCTTAAGGGTTTTGTGAAAGGGACGACTTGGGTTTTGGAAACCCTAGCCATTTTTCCTCTTCTCCTCCCTTGGTGTTATTGCCACCCTTGGTGTTGCCGCCCACTCTTGGAGTTAGCGCCACCTTCTCCTTGCCGTCGGCCAACCACCAACCGCCGACAGTCCTCTGGACATCCTCAGTCGCCGACCAACCTCCCTTGGTTGCCGATGACCAAGGAGCAGCCGACCAACTTGTTTGGCCTGCCATCTCCTCCACCAAAACAAGTTGTCCATTTTTGGACAACTTGCTATCCTCTTCGTGGAGAGGTCATTTGGTTGACGTTTTGCACTCCGACAGTGACCTACTTGTCGGGGATTGGATCTCCGAAAATCCCGTTTGATGGAGGACCAAGGTTTCGTCAATTGGTTGACAAAAATTGCTTCCGAGAAGCGAGTTTGTGGAACTCATTTTTAGATCCGAATTGGATTCGAATTGTGAAATTATTTTGCAATAGTCATAATTGTATTTTTGGAAATTTTCTACTTTTGGAAAATTTAGAAATAATTATGGAAATTTTAATTAGTAAAGAAATTAAAATTGAAAATTTTCTAATGTGATTAGGAAATTTGTTTCCTTAATTAATATTTTTCATATATAAAATATGTGATTAGATTTGGAAATTTGTTTCTTAATTTAATCAAGATTTGATTTGATTTGAGAAATCAAACCTCAAACATATTTTATTTCCAAAATTAGTTATGACAAATAAGGAAACTATTTGTACATGCCATAATTGTATGTCATGTTATTGCATTAGATGCATATCATTATGTTATGCGTGTCGTGACATGTAGATTTATGCCATGTGTGTCATGCCATGTAGATAATAGTTATTTGCATGCAAAGAGGATGAGACCTGAAAATCCTTACACAATATTAAAGCCTACACCTTCCATTAATATGGTCAGAACCAGAGTTTCATTTCTTGTTTGGGTTGTTGGACTCACTCCAAGCCCGGCTTGAACCTGAACACGTTCAAATCATTGGAATAGTTTAACACTAATATGGTAAGAGTCATAGGTCAATCGTTAATTTGGGTTATTGGACTCACTCCAAGCCTGGCTAATTGGTTGATTATGCTCTAACCATATTAAAACTATTTCATGATTAATGGGTCGGCTCTAACTTGGAGCATCGATTTTTTGGACTCACTCGAAGGTCGATGTGAAGAGAGGTGAAGTTGGGTGCTATGCATATGATGCATACTTGTTAATGTATTAACAACCCAATGTATGTGTGAACATTCAATGAGTTGATAGCACATTGTGATAGTTACATATATTGATATGTAATCGATATACTTGATACCTACCATCATAGCTAAGAATGGCTTGTTGGACTCACTCCAAGGTTGTTCTTATTTATGTTGGATATCAGCCCATTCAGAGATGGACCTACGATCTCCCGAATTGATTTTGAGGGTTTTTAAATTTAAGAAAAAAAATGAATGGGATTTTGTATTGCATTTTAAATCATCTTTCTCATATATGCTCGATTTGTATTTCTAGGTTAATTGCTTGATCATGATGTCTTTAAATTTGCGCTCTATTTTGGATTCAAATAAATTGATTGGGTCGAACTTCTTGGACTGGCTTAGAAACTTAAGAATTGTTCTCAAGGCTGAAAAGCTTACGTATGTCCTCGAAGCGCCTCTTCCCGCCCGTCCTAGTGATGACGCAACTCCGGACCAATTGTTGGCCCATCAAAGATATGTGAGTGATTCTGAAATAGTGAGTTGCATCATGCTAGTCGTGATGGTACCCAAGATGCGAAAGCAGCATGAGCATATTGATGCTCATACCATAGTCTTTCATCTTTATGAGTTGTTTGATGAGCAAGTGAGATCCAAAAGGTTCGAAGTCTCCAAGCTCCTCTTCACCTCTGAGATGCAAGAAGGTTCATCTATGGTACTGCTCAACATGCTGAAGACTGTGGAGCCTTCTGTGAAGCATGAGCAAGGGACGGTGTTGTTAGTTGATTCCTCAAAGAAAGGTTCTAAGAGGAAATCAAAGGAACAACACAAGGGCAAGAAGAAGGCAAGGAAGGCAGAACCAGCTCAAAAGGGCACTTGCCATCATTGTGGCAAGGAGGGTCATTAGCAAATAAAACTGCAAGATTTATCTTGAGTTCGTGAAGAAGAATAAGGCATCTAATGCCCCATCTTCTTCAAATATCTTCGTTATTGATCGTCATTCTATTTCCTTAGACACTTGGGTATTGGATACTGGGTGTGGTTCACATATATGTAATAACATACATGGGCTAAGGAATAGAAGAAGACTCGTCAAGGGAGAGTCAAATTTATGTGTTGAGAATGAAGCAAAGGTTGTTGCACCCTCTATCGGAACGTATTTGTTGAAACTCCCTACTAGACTTGTCTTAGAACTGGACAATTTCTTTTATGTTCCTTCATTGATAAAGAACATCATTTCTATTTCTTGTTTAAATAGAAATGGGTACCATTTAAATTTTAGTAACAATTGTTGTTACATAACATTAAATGACGTTCTTTATGGGACTGAAATTTTAAGCAATGGTATTTATACGATGGACGTATCCAATGACATTTTCAATATCGAAGCGAGCAATAAGCATGCTCGAAAAGATAATCAATTAGACTCCTACATGTGGCATTGTCGTCTTGGCCATGTGAGCAAGAAATGCATGTCTGAATTACACCGCTATGGAATTTTGAAATCATTTGAATTAGATTCATACGATACATGCAAATCTTGCTTAAAGGGCAAGATGACCAAGCTACCTTTTATTGGAAAAGCTGAACCGGTGGGAGAGTTGCCTAGTCTAATACATACTGATGTATGCGGACCTATGTCAACTCAACCTCCAGGAGGCTATAGCTACTTCATTACCTTCACCGATGATCACTAACAGTTTGGGTATGTGTTCTTGATGAAACACAAGTCTGAAGCCTTTGAAAAATTCAAAAAATTTAGAAATGAAGTAGAGAAACAACATGGCAAGAGTATTAAAATACTTCGATCAGATCGAGGTGGTGAACACTTGAGTCAAGACTTTCTAGATTATCTGAGGGACAATGGTATATTGTCTCAATGGACTCCATCATATACACCATAGCTTAATTGTGTATCTGAGAGGTGAAACGGGACCTTGTTGGATATGGTCAGGTCGATGATGAATCACACGAATCTTCCCAAATCCTTTTGAGGCTATGCACTTCAAATAGCTATTTACTTACTAAATAGAGTCCCGACCAAGGTAGTCTCTACTATACCATATGATATATGGGCTAGTGAGAAATTTCATTTATCTTACTTGAAGATATGGGGTTGTCCTGCTTATGTGAAGCAGATTGTGTCATACAAATTGGATGCTAAGTCTGATAAATATCTATTTATTGGATACCCTAAGGAAACGAGGGGTTACCAATTCTATAATCTCTTGGAACAAAAGGTGTTTGTTTCAAGGAATGTTGTGTTTCTAGAGAGAGAGTTTCTCTTGAAAAAAAATAATGAGAGTGTCATGTTAGGGCAATCAACCCAAGTATGGTTTGGTTTTGATGTGTGTGCCAAAGGGTTTAAGTTAGGTTGATTGCGAGATTTGATGTGTTTGTTTAAGTTATGTAGGACTTAAGTGAATCACACATGTGTTGACTTGATGAAAGCATTGGCGAGTTCACCATCTCATGGCTCGGGTCCTTGAGTCGGTGAAGGATGCCATTATGGAAGTCATGCGCTTGGTGCATCTGAGGGACCGCCGGATGAGGAGGATTGGAGTGAAGCCAAAGGAAGTAGACTTCAGGGCGAGATGCGAAGGATGGCACTGGAGGAGCCACGGGCTTAGTGCATCTGAGGGATGTGGCCGAACGAAGAGAGCTTCAGCGAGTCACTCCATGGGAAGATGAGAGATTGAGCGATTGTAACCCGGGATATGGTAGCTCATAGGTGAACTTGGCCGAATGGCTAAGTAAAGTGTCGGATGCTCAAACTTAGGTTTGAGATTTTACCCGACAAGTCAGACGCTCAAACTTGTGTTTGAGGTTTTACCTGACAATTGGATAAGTCGAATGCTCAAACATGAGTTTGAGGTTTCTACGCGACGAATGGAAGTGTCGGATGCTCAAACAAGCGGTTTGAGGTTTACCCAATCGTCGGATGCTCAAACAAGTGTTTGTTTGAGGTTTTACCCGACATCAATCGATTGATATATGTTGGTGCAATCGGCCCAGGTCATGATTGACTAGACTCGAGTTTGACTCAAACTGTATTTTGATGTTAGAAAAAACGTATGACATGTGATTGTCATGGGAAGTCCAAGCATGGGGCTTGGAATTGGAATTCCAACATGGAGTTGGCATGGGAAGACCATGTGGGTAGCCTTGGTCACGTAAGTCCAAGTGTGTAGCCTTGGCGGTGAAAGTCTAACATGTGTTGGCAAGGGAAAGTCCAAGCTTGAGTCTTGGAATTTGGGTAGCTTGATAAAGAATTGTCAAGTTCAATGTCTCATGGCTCGGGTCCTTGAGTCGGTGAAGGATGACATTGCGGAAGTCGTGCGCTTGGTGCATCTGAGGGACCGTCGAACGAGGAGCAAATGGAGTGAAGCCAAAGGAAGTAGACTTCAGGGCGAGAAGCGAAGGATGACATTACGAAGTCGTGCGCTTGGTGCCTCCGAGGGACGTGGTCGATGTAGGGAAATTGCTTCCCGCTTCGGTCGCTCATGCATGGCAATCCTATCTACGTCCCTAGATTTAAAAAAAAAATAATCCTTGACGAAGACGGATTACCCAAGCAACCGATCCATCATCGTGTTATTTGATTCGAGTGGTCTCTTGGTCAAACTTGTTGTTCAAGCAACCTAACTCTTTTCCTCGATTAGCCGCGGAATAGATGATGTACAGATCTCTAGTTTTTGTGTTTATCTTCGGGGTCCAAGCAAATTAGCCACATACAATTACATACAAATTGCATAAAACAAGAAAGAAACCAAAACAAGAATTATACCTCTTGTTTACCTCTTGATCTTCTATTGTATGACCTATCCTCCTCTTGAACGTTGTGTGGGCAACGATCCCCCAAGAGTTGAAGCCTCCTAGATCGCATTCTTCCCTTCCTTGCTTGCCCCGAACAAAGGGAAGAAAACCAAACTCCCTTCTTCTCCTATCTAGCGCCGACCACCAAGCCAACTTGCTTGATCCTTGCCGCTGACCAAGGAGAGGAAGAAGGAGAGGACGCCGACCAAAGTTTGAGAGAAGGGTTCCAAACCCTAACCTTTGCCACAGGCCAAGGAGAAAGAGAAGAGAGGGTGGCGCCGCCAGCAATGAGATGAGAGGAGGTGCCGCCTAATGGAGAAGAAGAGAACAAAGGACCTCCAACCCTCCTTGTGCCGCAGGCCTCTCCAAGCAAACCCTAGGTTGCTGCCCAAGGTGAGAAACAAAACCCTAGGAACACCCTTGCCGCCCAAGCCTCTCACGCTAACTCAAAAACCCTAATCTTCAAAAGGATATCTCACACCCAAGCCTTGAAACCTTATTTATAGATTTCGCTCAAGCCTCCTTTAAATCGTGTTCGTTGGATCTAGGCTTCATGAGGGTTTTAATATTAGGCTACAAAAGGGACCATGAGGAGGAATTGGAACTTAGCCACCCAATGGATCTGACCCACATAAAATCCGATCCATTAATGATAATCCATTCCATTAGAGAATTATCATTAATCTACCTCACCAACCCCATAAATAAATATGGGCTCCATATATTAATTATACAAATGTCTCTCCGTGTTTAAGATATTGAATGTCCATTAATTAATTAATTTACTGACAATTATTTAATCAATATCTAACCCCATGAGTAGTACCACTCAACCTCATCATCATGGCAGACCAAGTCCATCTGCAGGGTTTACATGATGATCCTTATGAGCTACTCAAGGGGACATCATCATCCTAATAAATAGGACAGTTTCCTCCTATAATCAACGGAACACCATGTAAATAATATTATTTCCCAACTTACCGAGCCTATCTATTTAATCTATAAATCTCGGCCATTGGTAAATACAAGAAATAAATACTAACTACATGTGCCCGTTATTATATCGGGATTAAGAGCATGAACACCATAATATCCGAGGTCTGATTCAATTATGTAGTTAGCAATAAATTAAATAACCTCTAATTCAGTCCTGTTTGTTGGATCGATTTGAAATGCTAGAGGGGGGAGTGAATAGGGTTAAAACTTTCTTTTTGTTAGTTTGTTTAAAAACCGAGTAGATAATTAATTTGCAGCGGAAAAGATAAGCAAAAAAAAAGAGAAGATGAATATTTTACTTGGTTCGTAGCCTTCGACTACTACTCCAAGGCCCTAGTGGTCCTTGACCACGTTGAAGGGAGTCGCTACGGAGGCTCATTGGCTCCCATGTCCCGGATTAAAATTTTCACTAATGAAAGAATTAATCCGGATGGGATGAGCTTCCTTAGCACAACCATTTCGTCGTCGTGCTAACAACTTGAGTGGTCGCTTGAACAAACTAGTTGTTCAAGCAACACAACTCTTCTAATTGGTTAGCCGCGGAAGAGACGACGAACGGATCGCCGGTTTTTGTGTTTGTCTTCGGGGTCCATGATTATACAATATATTTACTAATTTACACATGCATAATCAAAACATAAAAGAACAAGCTCAGATCTATAAATAAAGTTAAAATAACTTTATACCTCACGATCTTCTACCATATGTCCTATCCTTCTCGTGGACGACGTGTGGACGAAGATCCTCCACGAGTAGAAGCCTTCTAGATCACTTTCTTCTCTACCTTGTCCGCTGCAAACAAAGAGAAGAACTTACAAATACCTATCCTTTCTAGAGCCGGCGACCAAATTAGGGAATTTGGTGCAACCGCCGGCCAAGGATCAAATGGATGATGCGCCGACCACCAAATGAAGGAGAACCACCGACCACCTTGGAGAATAGGGAGGAGGATGAGAACCGGCCACCAATGGAAGGAGAACCACCGGCCAAGGAAGAAGGGAGAGGCCTCTAGGATGGGCGCCGGCCAAGGAATGATGAAAGGAGATGGGCGCCGGCAATCAACAAGAAGGAAGAAGGTTGCCGCCCACTTTGCTCCAAACCCTAGCTGCCCAAAACCCTAACTCCAATTCAAAAATCAATTTTTGCCGCCCAAGCCTAAGCCCCCTATTTATAGAATTGGGCTTAAGCCTCCTTTAGTCTCCACCGTCGGATCTAGGGATTTAATCTCCACCGTCGGATCTAGGGTTTTATCCCAACCGTCAGATCTAGGGTTTCATCCCAACCGTCGGATCTAGGATTCCATCCCAACCGTCAGATCTAGGGTTTCATCCCAACCGTCGGATCTAGGATTCCATCCCAACCGTCAGATCTAGGGTTTCATCCCAACCGTCGAATCTAGGGTTTTATCCCAACCGTCAGATCTAGGGATTTAATCCTAACCGTCGATTCTAGGGTTTTATCCTAACCATCGGATCTTAGGGATTTAATCCCAACCGTTGGTTCTAGGTTTTGTTTTACATTCTTGGATCTAGACTTCACAAGGATTATATTAGGCTATGATAGGGACCATAAGGAGGAGTTGGATCTTGGCCACCCGATGGATCGGAACCACACAAACTTGATCCATCAATGATGTTCCATTCCACTAGAGGATCATCATTGAACTACCTCACCAACCCCCATAAATCAATATGGGCTCCATATATTATTTGTACATTTATCTCCCCGTGTTTAAGATATCGAATGTCCGTCAATTAATTGATTTACTGACCATCAATTAATTAACATCTAATTCCTCGAGTAGTACCACTCAACCTTATCATCATGTTGACTAAGTCAACCAGCTGGGTTTACATGATGAACCTTATGAGCTCCTCAAGGGGACATCATCAACCTAATATATAGGACACGGTTTCCTCCTATAATCAACGGCACACCATGTAAATAATATTATTTGCCAACTTACCGGGCATATTGATTTAATCCATCTAAATCTCACCCTCTGGTAAATCAAAGAAATAAACACTAAGTACATGTGCTCGTTATTATATCGGGATTAAGAGCATGTACAACATAATATCCGAGGTCTGATTCAATTATGTAGTCAGCAACAAATTGAATCACCTCTATGTCGGTCCTGCTCAATACACCTAAGTGTACCAGTGTAACTCTATGTTCAAGAAAAAACAATACCAAGCTACACTACAACCATGCCAATGGTTTGTCCAAAACCATCTTGGTTGTGAGCCTCTACTTATATTTTACAAGGGACTGATAACATGATCTTCTGTTCCACACCAAGCACCATGTTATCTAATATGTAAAATATTAGACAATATGCACACATATAATAAATATATAAAGTGCAAACAATGATCATGTGATTCTTATTTCAAAATAAAATGTTCATACAAAAAGAGCTAGGCTTTCAGTATACATTCCAACAATCTCCCACTTATACTAAAAGACTATGCTATCATTACTCTGCCATACATCTGATCCCCATGTCCTCTACATGCCTATCAAATGCTTTCGCTGGAAGGGCCTTAGTGAATGGATCCGCCAGGTTATCCTCTGATGCAATCTTGGCAATAGCAACTTCTCCTCGCTTTACGATCTCTCGTATGAGGTGGTACTTGCGCTCTATGTGTTTACTTGCCTTATGGGCTTGTGGTTCCTTCGAGTTTGCAACTGCACCACTGTTATCACAATAAATTGTGATAGTTCTGGGCAAACTAGGAATCACATCTAAGTCCATCAAGAAGTTCCTGAGCCATACAGCTTCCTTGGCTGCCTCAGAGGCTGCCACATACTCAGCTTCCATGGTAGAGTCCGCCACGCATTTCTGCTTGACACTCCTCCATACTATGGCTCCACCTCCAAAAGTAAATACAAACCCCGAGGTAGACTTACTCTTGTCCCTATCTGATTGGAAATTCGAATCCGTGTAACCCACAGGGACTAATTGATCTGCCCGGTAAACTAGCATATAATCCCTAGTCCTTCTAAGGTACTTCAATATATGCTTTACCGCAGTCCAATGTCCCTGTCCAGGATTACTCTGATATCTGCTAACCATGCCCACGACAAAGTAGATATCCGATCTCGTACATAGCATGGCATACATGAGGCTTCCTACTGCCGAAGCATAAGGAACCGCCTTCATGTCCTCTATCTCCTTTGATGTTTTGGGACACATCTCTTTAGATAAAGGGACTTCATGCCTAAAAGGTAGAAAACCTTTCTTGGAGTTCTGCATGCTAAAACGAGCAAGGATAGTGTCAATGTATGAAGCTTGAGATAAGCACAACATCCTTTTCTTGCGATCCCTTATAACTTTGATCCCAAGGATGTGTCCCACTTCTCCCAAGTCCTTCATGTCAAATTGTTTGGACAACCATACCCTTATGTCTGATAACACTTTGATATTTTTTCCAACTAACAAAATGTCATCTACGTATAGTACAAGAAACACCACTACGTTTCCGTCACATCTCTTGTATACACAAGGATCATCCGAACTTTGAATAAATCCATATGACTGGATTACCTCATCAAAGTGGATGTTCCAAGATCTAGAAGCTTGCTTCAATCCATAAATGGACCGATGAAGCTTACATACAAGATGCTCTTTGCCTTTAGCAATGAATCCCTCTGGTTGCCGCATATAGATGATCTCCTAAAGACTTCCGTTAAGGAAAGCTGTCTTGACATCCATTTTCCAAATCTCATAATCCATATGAGCAGCTATAGATAAGAGAATCCGGATAAACTTAAGCATAGCTACCGGCGAAAAGGTCTCCTCATAATCGATGCCCTCTTTCTGAGTATACCCTTTCGCAACAAGCCTAGCTTTGAAGGTCTCAACCTTCCTGTCTACTCCTCTCTTTCTCTTGTAGATCCACTTTCATCCAATGGTTTTTACACCATCGGGTGGTTCTACTAGCTCCCAGACTTGATTAGAATCCATAGATTCTATCTCTGAATTCATCGCTCTTTGCCAAGATACCGCATCTCTATCTTGGATTGCCTCATCATATGTCCAGGGATCAGGTTCATGTTCGCCAGGGACTAAGTCCGAAGACTCTCCCAAAAACATGAATCTATCGGGTTGTCTCACAACCCTCCCACTACGACGAGGTGCCTCCTGTGTATGCTCTGTGACACGCGGTGCAGTGACTTGTGGTGTCTCCTCTTGTACCGGTGGTACTGAAAGCGGGACATCCCCTGTCAATTCCTCAAGAACAATCCTACTCATGGGCTTGTGGTTCATTACATAATCCTCCTCTAGAAATCTGGTGTTCGTGCTAACGATCACCCTCTGATCTCTAGGATTATAAAACAAACCAGCTTTCGTTCCTTTAGGGTAGCCAACAAACATACACACTTCTGTACGAGGTTCCAACTTACCAGCATTAGCTTTCAGCACATGTGCTGGACTCCCCCATATCCGAATATGTCTCAGACAAGGCTTTCGCCCAGTCCACAATTCTACAGGGGTAGAAGGTACTGATTTAGATGAAACTAAGTTATGAGTGTACATTGTCGTATCCAGTGCATACCCCCAGAACGAAACAGGTAACTCAGAATAACTCATCATCGATCTGACCATCTCCATAAGAGTCCTATTCCTTCGCTCCGCTACACCATTCTACTGGGGTGTGCCAGGTGCAGACAATTGGGATTGAATCCCAGACTCTGATAAGTAACTCCTAAACTCTCCCAAGAGGTACTCGCCACCACGATCAGATCGTAGTATCTTGATACTTTTACCTTGACAGTTCTCCACATCAGCCTTGAATTCTTTGAACTTGTCAAAGCATTCAGACTTGCGGCGCATCAAGTAAATGTATCCATACCTTGAATAATCGTCTATAAATGAGACGAAGTATTCAAAACCACCTCTTGCCTGGATAGACATAGGATCACACAAATCAGAATGAACCAATTCTAACATATCTTTGGCTCTATACCCCATGGCCTTGAAAGGCCTCTTGGTCATTTTACCTTCCAAGCAAGATTCGCAGGTTGGGAGATCCTCCACCACTAATGAACCCAAAGGTCCATCAGCTATCAACCTTTGAATTCTGCTTAGGTTAATATGACCAAGCCTTAGATGCCAAAGATAAGTTTGGTTCATTTGCGAAGGTTCTTTTCTCTTATTAGACTTAGAAGATGAGTTATTGATTTCTATATGCATCGTGGGAGTTTTTGGTTCAAGAGTATATAAATTTCCAACCAATGTACCAGAACAGATAATCTCCCTATTCCTTTTTATAACCACTTTGTCATTAAAAGAAACAGAATACCCATCCATAAACAATTTAGAAACTGAAATTAAATTCTTTCTAAAAGTAGGTACATAAAGACAATTTCTCAAAACTAAAACTTTATTCCTATCAAAAGATAAATAAACGTCTCCCACTGCAATAGCCGCCACCTTTGAAGCATTGCCCATGAAGACGGTAATCTCTCCCTCAGCTAGTCGTCGGGTTTCCTGAAACCCCTGCAAAGTATTGCATACATGATCAGTGGCTCCTGTATCTACACACCAGGCACTGGTAGATAACACCGCTAAACATGTTTCAACAACTAAACAAGAAGATATACCTTTGTTCTTTCGGCGAGGGAGTCAGCCTTAATGTCGATCACTTGCAAGTGAAGCACTTGCCTTTCGGCTTCTTCACTCCTGCCTGAGGTCCCACTGCCACTTTCTTCGCTCCACCTTGCTTCTTCTTCTTCTTACCTTTCGGTTTAGAGGAAGAAACCTTCTGAGCGACCATGGCTTGAGCACTCTGACGAAAAAGCCCCTCTGCCGCCTGGAGTTCTGTCAGAAGCTCCGCCAACGAATACAACCTCTTGTTCATGTTGTAGTTGAGGCGGAACTGCTCAAAACTCCTAGGCAGAGACTGGAGAATGATATCGACCTGGGTTTCCCCATCGATCTCAGCTCCGAGGACTTCCATCTCATTAAGATGAGCCATCATCTTGAGAACATGATCACTAACGGGTGTTCCCTCGATCATGGTGGTCGTCATCAAGTTTCTCATTGCCTCCTGCCTAGCCGCCCTACTCTGATGTCCGAAAAGTTCCTTGAGATTGAACATCATGTCATAAGCTGTGGCTATGGCCTGATGCTGATGTTGCAGCACATTTGACATAGATGCCAAAATGTAACACCGCGCCATCTCATCTGCCTTAACCCATTTCTTATAACGTTCTTTCTCCTTTTCATCAGAGTCATCGGAGGGCTTAGGAGGATAGACCTCGAAGAGTACAAATTTGTACTCCTCCGCAGTTAAGATAATATCCAAGTTTCTTTTCCAATCAATGTAGTTTGGTCCAGTAAGTTTGTTTTCTTTTAAAATCACAGCAAGTGGGTTGAAAGCCATTTGAAAATCCTAAAAATCACAATGATCAAAATATTAGATTTCAAAAATTATTGATTCCTCAAAACAATAAAATCCCGAAATCAACCAACACCTCAAATCACCGAGAATATCGCATGCCACGCTGTGTGGACGTATACGAATTCTACATTTGTAAGAGGAGGTTTTACCCATTAATTTTATTATCTTGTCAACCTTACTTTTTGACAAATAAAATTAATAGTTGTTTCCTCTTTGGCCCTACAAATAAAAGCAGTGACTCCTATGGGGAGGATACTTTTATTTGTATCTAAGTGTGCACCATTATACGATACTAAGGAAATTATTTTGGATTATGTGCCTTACCTCTGTGGAAGTACACATGCTCCTAGATAATTTCCTCTAACCATTATTTGACCTAGTGATCCGCAAACAAACCCGTCCTCAGGGAGGAAGGCACTCAGAACAGACACACAAGTTTGTTGCATCACACGTTAAATTATATTGGAGGCCGCGTGAATTAATTAAAATGTCCCTCTCCCACTTAGTAAATTGCAAATGAGGAATTTTAAATTATACACAACATGCATATAAAACAAATAAGCAATAAATATGGAGAAAAACAGAATTTTTTCCAACTATTATGGCATTGTCCTCCAATATGCATCCCGTCATGTCGCCACCTCGTCCGTTCCATCTTTTCCCGTGCACAAGTCACCAAAGAGTTCCGAGCCGAGATAAAACTATTTTAATTTACATCCATCGATCGTATACTCTACGAAGGAGTGTACAAATAATCTAGATCGAAAGTAAACTAAAATGAGCAGCTAAACAATGCCGTATTTAATTACAAAAATTAAATACTAATCTAGCCTCGTCAACCCCGAGGATTCAAATAATAAATTTTTACACACATCCATTCACATACACACATATGGCCATAATAGTCGGATCTTATGCCTGCAACCAAAGAGTTAAACTACGCATATCCTACTATTATCCGGCACATATAATATGTGAAAATTGCATAAAAAAAAATTAACCGAATCCTCAACACACAAAACCGGAAACCATGGCTCTGATACCAATTGAAGGGAGTCGCTTTGGAGGCTCATTGGCTCCCATGTCCCCGAATTAAAATTTTCACTAATGAAAGAATTAATCTGGATGGGATGAGCTTCCTTAGCACAACCATTTCGTCGTCGTGCTAACAACTTGAGTGGTCGCTTGAACAAACTAGTTGTTCAAGCAACACAACTCTTCTAGTTGGTTAGCCGCGGAAGAGACGACGAACGGATCGTCGGTTTTTGTGTTTGTCTTCGGGGTCCATGATTATACAATATATTTACTAATTTACACATGCATAATCAAAACATAAAAGAACAAGCTCAGATCTGTAAATAAAGTTAAAATAACTTTATACCTCACGATCTTCTACCGTATGTCCTATCCTTCTCGTGGACGACGTGTGGACGAAGATCCTCCACGAGTAGAAGCCTTCTAGATCGCTTTCTTCTCTACCTTGTCTGCTACGAACAAAGAGAATAACTTACAGATACCTATCCTTTCTAGAGCCGGCCACCAAATTAGGGAATTTGGTGCAACCGCCGGCCAAGGATCAAATGGATGATGTGTCGGCCACCAAATGAAGGAGAACCGCCGGCCACCTTGGAGAATAGGGAGGAGGATGAGAACCGGCCACCAAAGGGAGGAGAACCGCTAGCCAAGGAAGAAGCGAGAGGCCTCTAGGATGGGCGTCGGCCAAGGAATGATGAAAGGAGATGGGCGCCGGCAATCAACAAGAAGGAAGAAGGTTGCCGCCCACTTTGCTCCAAACCCTAGCCGCCCAAAAACCCTAGCCGCCCAAAACCCTAACTCCAATTCGAAAATCAATTTTTGCCGCCCAAGCCTAAGCCCCCTATTTATAGAATTGGGCTTAAGCCTCCTTTAATCTCCACCGTCGGATCTAGGGATTTAATCTCCACCGTCGGATCTAGGGTTTTATCCCAACCGTCGGATCTAGGGTTTCATCCCAACCATCGGATCTAGGATTTCATCCCAACCGTCGGATCTAGGGTTTCATCCCAACCGTCGGATCTAGGGTTTTATCCCAACCGTCGGATCTAGGGATTTAATCCTAACCATCGATTCTAGGGTTTCATCCTAACCATCGGATCTTAGGGATTTAATCCCAACCGTTGGTTCTAGGTTTTGTTTTACATTCTTGGATCTAGACTTCACAAGGATTATATTAGGCTACGATAGGGACCATAAGGAGGAGTTGGATCTTGGCCACCCGATGGATCGGAACCACACAAACTTGATCCATCAATGATGTTCCATTCCACTAGAGGATCATCATTGAACTACCTCACCAACCCCCATAAATCAATATGGGCTCCATATATTATTTGTACATTTATCTCCCCGTGTTAAAGATATCGAATGTTCGTCAATTAATTGATTTACTAACCATCAATTAATTAACATCTAATTCCTCGAGTAGTACCACTCAACCTTATCATCATGTTGACTAAGTCAACCAGCTGGGTTTACATGATGAACCTTTTGAGCTCCTCAAGGGGACATCATCAACCTAAAATATAGGACATGGTTTCCTCCTATAATCAACGGCACACCATGTAAATAATATTATTTCCCAACTTACCGGGCATATTGATTTAATCCATCTAAATCTCACCCTCTGGTAAATCAAAGAAATAAACACTAAGTACATGTGCCCGTTATTATATCGGGATTAAGAGCATGTACAACATAATATCCGAGGTTCGATTCAATTATGTAGTCAGCAACAAATTGAATCACCTCTATGTCGGTCCTGCTCAATACACCTAAGTGTACCAGTGTAACTCTATGTTCAAGAAAAAACAATACCAAGCTACACTACAACCATGCCAATGGTTTATCCAAAACCATCTTGGTTGTGAGCCTCTACTTATATTTTACAAGGGACTGATAACATGATCTTCTGTGCCACACCAAGCACCATGTTATCTACAATGTAAAATATTAGACAATATGCACACATATAATAAATATATAAAGTGCAAACAATGATCATACTATTCTTATTTCAAAATAAAATGTTCATACAAAAAGAGCTAGGCTTTCAGTATACATTCCAACACACGCACGGAGGGAAAAACAATAAACGAACTCCTCCTCATTGGAGGTAGGAGTTAATCGATACAAGAACAAAAACTTGAGGTAGAGGGACACTCCCCCTCTCCTCGTTATGATAGAAATTAGAGCTTCGACAAATGTAAATGAACAACTAATCTAAAACTAAAACCGACATACAAAAATAAAGGAAATGAAACCTAGACGTCAGAGAAGAAGTACTTCTTTGTCGGTAGCTTTGCGGAGGCTTTTGGAAGCTTGGAATTGATGAAGAAACCCTAGGATTGGCCCTCCTTTTATAGCCTTTGAGCCCCTTTTCGAAAGGAACCCTAGCCAATCACAATTTAGCACCAATCTCCTTGAAATGGGGTGATAAGCCTTGACTCCTCAAAGCTGATCATTGATCATCACGATCGGTGATGGCCATCATCGATCGATGGCGATCGATCGAGTGCTAACCTCGTGATCGATTGATGGCAATGAGTCCTCGTGGCAATGATCGATGCTTGCTTCAAGTCAAAGTTAGCTCAAAGAAAACATTATTTCGACGACCTTCGACCGTCTGATTTCGACCTAGAGCATCGATGGGATGTCTTTGGTCGGATCTATGCTTAAGACCATCCCTGTAAGGAGGATACGACCTCACTTACGCTCGCACACACGAGCTTAGCTCGATACTTACCATGTCGCTTTTGCTTCCGGCCTTCCACTCGATTCCTTCGGCTCCCTCCGAAGTCACTCGAGTTTTGCCCGACCACCGCGGCTTCCTCCGGGTGTCGCTTGCCTTCAGCTCTAGCTATAGCAATCTTCTGCACACTCGATTCAGCTCGTGAGATAACGACATGAGCTTAACTTTGTATCGTTTGCTATAATCAAAACTCAGGTTCGACTTAGGTGTCTACTGCACCAACAATCTCCCCCTTTTTGATTTATGGTAAACCCACATACAAAGTTAAGTAAATAGCAAGCATGAAGAATAATGTGCATTAGAAACAAACAAAAAATAAAGAAGATTAAGTTGGAGTAGTAAGGATTTTCTTCAAGTACTCCCCCTTGAGGAAACCTCCCCCTTGACCGAGGGTGAGTCTTGAAGAAAGACCTTAATCCTCCCCTTGAGGGTTGCTTTAAGTAATTAACATTACTTAAAGTTGGCCTTAGTAAAATGTTTAAGTTAAGAGTTCTTCTTAACTTGGCCCTTTCTCCCCCTTAAGTAAAACATTAAGGGCATCATGTTTAAAAATAAGTAAAATGTTGATGGCATAAATAAGTTTATGTTAAGAATTTTCTTAACTTGGCCTTTAATAAGTTTTCAAAACTTAAAGTTAACTTTTGGTTTAAATATAAAGTGAGTTTTGACCCCTTAACTTTAACTTTTGGTTTAAATATAAAGTAAGTTTTGACCCCTTAACTTTGGCCTTTTTCTCCCCCTTTTGCCATATATCGAAAAGAGTGAGGGTGTGTGTGGAAAACAAAAATAAGTGTTAAATTTAAAGTCCAAGCATGTTCCACATTATTTTGAAAATAATATACTGAAAATAAGTTCATTTATAAAATGTTCGACTCATATTTGGCTTGATTGACATAAAAGATCAACCAGTCCTGGTCAGAGTCGGTTAGTATGTATGATTATACTCCGTGGTTCATGGTTCATGGGTTAGTAAATAGGTCTGCTAAGTTAGACTTTGATTCGACGTATTCAAGTTGTATGGCTCCGTTGGCCACATGTTCTCGAATGAAATGGTGTTTGACCTCTATATGTTTGGTCCTAGAGTGACATATCGGATTCTTAGTAAGATTAATTCAACTAATGTTATCTACGTGAAGTTTCGTGTTCGTAAAGTCTAACTTAAAGTCGCGGAGAGTGTGCTTCATCCAAAGAAGTTGAGTGACACACTCACCCATCACGATGTATTCGGCTTCGGTGGTAGATAAGGCAACACAGTGTTGCTTCCTACTGCACCAACTCACTAGACTCGAGCCGAGATGTTGACAACAACCACTCGTGCTCTTTCTATCGAGCTTACTACCAGCATAGTCTGAATCGGAGTAGCCGGTTAGTTCGAACTCAGTAGATCTAGGATACCAAATACCAACATTAAGTGTACCCTTTAGATATCTAAGGATACGCTTGACTAGAGTTAGGTGAGACTCCTTGGCACAGGTTTGAAACCTTGTGCACATACTCACTGCAAATAAGATATCAGGTCAGCTTACAGTTAAGTAAAGGGGACTCCCTATTATGCTCCTATAGTATTTTAAATCAATTTGGTTTCCAATTACATCTTCTTCTATATTAACATTAGTTGTCATTGGGGTATTAATAATTTTAGCGTCTTGCATTCCAAAGCATTTAATTAATTCCCTAGTATATTTGCGTTGATGTAGGTATATTCCATCTTTAGTTTGTTTAATTTGTAATCCTAAGAAGAAACTTAATTCGCCTACTAAATTCATTTCAAATTCTCTTTCCATAAGTGAAATAAACTCATTTAGTAGGATTGAGTTGGTGGTTCCGAAAATAATATCATCTACGTAGATTTGGGCTATGAATATGTCTTTACCTAAGGTTTTTACGAAAAGGGTTGGGTCAACTACACCTTGGTTAAAGCCTTTGGACTTAAGATAAATCGAAAGTCTCTCGTACCAAGCTCGCGGAGCTTGTTTAAGTCCATAATCTAAGGACATGATCGGGTTTGTCTAAACTTTTGAAACCGGGGGGTTGACTAACATAAACTTCTTCTTTAATGTATCCATTTAAGAATGCAGATTTCACATCCATTTGAAACAATTTAAATCCTCGATGTGCTGCATATGCTAATAGCATTCGAATGGACTCTAATCTAGCTACTGGGGCATAGGTCTCGTCGTAATCTAAACCTTCGACTTGACTAAACCCTTTAGCAACTAGTCTAGCTTTATTTCTAACTACTTCACATTTATCATCAATTTTATTTCTAAACACCCACCTTGTTCCAATGATTGTTTTATCTTTAGGTGGTGGTACTAATTCCCATACTTCGTTCCTAGTGAATTGAGCCAACTCTTCTTGCATTGCAATAATCCAATCAGGATCAAGAAGAGCTTGGTCAATAGTTTTGGGTTCAATTTTAGAAATCAAATATATTTGACTAAGATTACTGTATGAGGCTCTAGTTCGAACTCCTAGACTTGGATCACCTATCACTTGGTCGATAGGATGATTCGTTTGAGTCCTAGTTGGATTTGGATTTGAGTCTACAACTTGATCCATAGGATGGCTTGTTTGAGTTCTAGTTTGGTTGGAGTCATCTATCACTTGATCAATAGAGTGACTTGGTTGACTTAGGTTAGGATTAACACTAGACCTGATCTCTGGATCAGAGTTAGGTCTAGTATGAATCGGCTTGCTAATTGGGGTTGCCGAGGGTTTTGTATGTTCGTGTCCTTCATCAAATACTACATTAATGGTCTCCTCGACTCTAAGGGTGTCGTGGTTATATACTCTATAAGCTCTACTTGTAGTCGAGTATCCTAGAAAGATTCCGGTCGTGGTTTTGGATGTAAATTTTCCTAGGTAATCTTTAGTGTTTATGATATGTACCTTACACCCAAATACCCTAAAGTACTTGATGTTAGGTATTTTATCGTGATAAATCTCGTATGAGGTCTTAAGGTGCCTTTTTACCATAAGGATCCTATTCTGGACATAGCATGCCGTACTCACAGCTTCTGCCAAAAACCTATCGGGTAGGTTATACTCATTAAACATTGTCCTAGCGGCTTCTTGTAGGGTTCTATTTTTGCGTTCTACTAGGCCATTTTGTTGTGGAGTTCTAGGGCAAGAGAACTCATGGTGGTATCCATTTAGGTTACAGAATTCTGTAAACCTATGGTTTTCAAATTCACCACCATGATCAGTCCTAAGTCTTTTGATTTTAATGCTTTGTTGATTTTCTATTAACTTAAATAGGTTGATTAATTGATCTAGGGTATCACTTTTGTGTTTGATGAACCTAACCCAAGTAAATCTAGAGTAGTCATCAATAATGAGTAAACAGAATTTACTTCCGTTAAGTGACTTAGCTCCGTGTGAATCAAATAGATCCATGTGTAGGAGCTCAAGCACACTTTTGGTTCGTTCTTGACTAGTTAGTTGATGTTGTGTCCTAGATTGTTTAACTTGTTGACAAGCATTACATATTTTATTATCCAAATTGTTGAGGTTAGGCAAACCTCTGACTAAATCACTCTGACTCATCTTGTGGATGAGTCTTGGGTGTGAGTGACCGAGTCGTCGGTGCCACAACAATGATTCCTCTTGCCCTGTCATAAAACACTTAGTTGAGGAGTTAATTAAGTTGATAGTGTAAATGTTATTATTTCTAGTCCCTTTAAGAATTGTTTTAGAGGTTTCGTTTGTATTAATTACGCATTCATTTTCTAGAAATATGACCTTATAGTTATTATCACACAATTGGCTTACATTGAGAAGATTATATTGAAAATTTTCTACTAATAAAACGTTTTGAATGACAAAATTTGAGTTAAGCTCAATATCACCTGTGTTGGTGCAATCGGCCCAGGTTGACTCGAGTTTGACTCGATCAGTACCTTGATAGGATTTTGATGATAGACAAAACTCATGACATGGGATTGTCATGGGAAAGTCCAACATGGGGTTGGCATGGAAAATTCAAGCATGGAGCTTGGTGTGGAAGTCCAAAGTATTGCGAAGCTGTGCGCTTGGTGCTTGGCATAGGAAATGCATTGCGAAGCCGTACGCTTGGTGCATGTGGGAAGTCTTGAGGACTTGGTAAGTTCACTAGTCTCGGGGTCCTTGAGTCGGTGAAGGATGGCATTGCGAAGCCGTGCGCTTGGTACATCCGAGGGACCGCGGACGGGGAGCGAATAAAGTGAGCCCAAAGGGAAGCATACTTCTATGGCATGAGACGCGAAGGATGGCGTTGCGAAGCCGTGCGCTTGGCGCATCCGAGGGACGTAGGCCGAGGGAAGAGAGCTTCGGTTGGGAACTCCATGAGGGATAAGGTGGACTTGGCCAAGTGGCTAAGACTGAGTGTCGAAGGCTTAAACATCGTTATGTTTGAGGTTTTAGCCGACATCAGTTGACTGGTATAGGTGCCAGTCGACTGCTCTAGGTCGTATGGGTTCGACCAGTGTTATCGAACCAAGTTGGGTGATCGATCGCCGAGGAGAGGGCGATCGACTTTTGGGAGGATCGATCACGAGGGATGGCGGTCGGATCGATGACACCGCAGACGCAGAATGGAGTCGAGCTCACTAGCACTCGACTGATGGATTATCAGTCGACTGATGGGTGCCATCAGTCGACTGATGTGTGATCCGTTGGAACTTAACCAACGTGGATCGGGCCGTTATGAGACAACGGCTACGGGACCAGTCGACTGATGGTCACGATTAGTCGACTGATGGGTGCGAAAACAGCTTGATGCAGGTTATAAATGGAGCTCGAGTTGGAGGATTTCGCAAAAGGCTTTTGAGGTAACTTTGGAGGGGAATTGCTGTTGCATTCCAGACCTTCAAGAGCAAGCAACAAGAAAGCGATCAAAGCAATTGTGTAAATGTTTTCTTTTGTATTGTCTTTGTATTTCTTGTTGTATTTCATATTACTTGTTGTAATTACTTGTGAGAGGTTTCTTCACCTCTGACGTGTAGTTGAGAAGGAGTTTAGTTAGTGTCGTGCGCATAACTAGAGCTCGAGGAGCTCACCCGTGAGGTATGAACCATTTGGTTCCGAACCACGTATCTGCTTGTGTATTGATTGTGCTTGTGTTGTTGTTATTTCTATTGTTATTCCGCTGCGTATATTAACGACAATTGTAGACAAGCACACGAGAACGAACGAATTACGACATCCAACGAACGAGGGCTATTCACCCCCCTCTAGCCGGCCAATCGATCCCCAACAAGTGGTATCAGAGCCGAGGTCGCTCTTCAAGGACTAACCGCCGCGAGAGCACTACAAGATGGCCGGCTACAACCTCCAACCACCAAAATTCGAAGAAGATTTACTATGGTGGAGAAGAAAAATGGAGGTATACCTAGAAACCGATTTTGATTTTATGCTAATCTTAGAAAATGGTTTTGAGATGCCTAGGGACAAATACAATAAGCCAATTGAAAAGTCAAGGTGGACCCAAGACCAAATTAAGGTCTTCAAGACAAATCTCTAGGTAATAAAATTATTTAGTGATTTGTTACCTAACAAAATTTGGTCTAGTTTGGGTGACTATAGGGATGCAAAGGAATTATGGAATAAGATAATGAAATTCCAAGAAAATTCCCAACCGGCACAAGTAGAGGAGAATGCCGAGGAAGAAGCACCCATCACATTTGAGAATGTTGATGACTTGGTGGAGACCTCTACCTCTAGCATTGAGCGGGAGGAAAGGGTTTCTATACCGGAGCAAGACCAAAACGAAACATCTACCTCCGGAAGAAGTGAAGAGGCCTCCACCACCTCCCTAGGTAACTCAAGTGTTATTATTTTAAATAAAAATCACATAATATGCTTTTAGTGTAGGGAGTAAGGGCATTATAAGAGCAAATGCCTTAAATTGGCTAAGAAGAAGGCATCGACACCAAAAGTCAACCCAAAGTCAAACGATGCCGGTGTTCCCAAAATCAAGAGCAAAGAGCACATTGTATGCTTCAAATGCAATCAAAAGGGACACTACCGAAGTAAATGCCCTAGGGGGAGGAAGAAAGGGCAAGAAGGTACAATTCATGTAGGGGGAGCTCCTAAAGCTAACCCTAAGGTACATTTAGTTAATGCGCCTTTAATTTCTAAAGTCAAAAAGCATGCTAAAAATTATTTTAGTTCTCTTGCTATTGTCAATGAAAAGCATGCTAAGAGAAACAATAAGGTTTATTGCTTAGGTGCCAAGCATGTTCATATAACTAAGGACAAACCTAGGACTCATAATTCTAGACCTATTTTACCTAAAGAGTCCATTAGAAGAGTTGAAAACCATCTAGGCATTAACCCTAAGAAGGGTAGACACATGCCTAAGAAGAAAAACAATTCCCAAAAGATAAATGAAAATTCAAAATTGGGAAAATTAGAGTTTAAAACCAAGCCTTGAGGTCAAGGCTAGAAAAATTGGAGAAGACCCTAGCAATAATATCAAACTCGGTTAAGGGGTCTAATGCACAAAAGTCAAGACCTAGGAAACAAGAAACATCTAAGGGCAAGAAGGGTTTGGGTCACAAACCTATGTCCTACCATAATGTTCCATTTAATTATGGAACCACATCTAGGTCTAGGAAAACCAAGGCTAATAGGGAAGTCATCCCTAAGTCTAGCCATGGTATGTGTTTAGTGGCTAACACCTCAAAGAAATCAAAAGTAGCCACTAAGAAGGTCAATGGAGGAGTCACCTCTAGAGTTGACCTAGGAAAGACCCAAAAGACTATGGCTTCAAAGCCTAAAAAGGTCATTAGGAAGGTATCAAGGGAAGTTATCCCTAGGGAATACCTTGTTAACCCAAGGAGCTCTAATAGATATTGGGTTCCTAAGAGCGTGATTGATTCACGCTAAATGGGTTAGGGTGTGTCAACCCTAAGTGGATGGGTGGTTAACCTAGCCATTGTGAGTTGACACATTAGGGTGTGCCAATATGGTTTGAGAAGTTAAAAATGATTAAATTGGCACAATTAGGTCTTAGAGGTATTGGTGTGCCATTTTGGGTTTTTGGCACACTAGGGAAATGAATGGTTTAAGGTAAAGTGAATTTAATCCCTAAAAATGGCAAATTGATTTTCACACTTAGGTATTCTATACCTTAGTATATTTTACTTGCCATGATTTGTTTGCCTTACCATGTCATGACATCATTTTCATTTTTATCTATAAAATGTCATGATCATGTTTAGAATTATGTTTAGATGTCATGAATGCCTAGATCTCATTTACATGCCATGACATCATGATATTGGCATATGCTTTTACTTATATCATATCTATGCCATAATCATATCATGCATAGTTTAAAATGGAGTTAAGGACTATGGCACAATTTGAAGGGAATCAAATTAATGTTGCCTAGAAATATGCATGAGAACATAAACAAAACAAAACTCACATCTCACAAAAATTTGACTTGTATGTGTTTTACACATCTAGATATTGGTGAGATGTTTAGGAAAAAGAAAATAAAGGTTTGAAAAACATTTTGAAAAACCTTGGTGAAGCCTATCTTTTGATAGCTATCACCATTGAATGGGATGATACAAAGATGGCTCTTTATTGAAGCTTTTCTTAAATTTTGAACTTTGTATCAATCTCCTAATTTAATGGGTAAAATAAATTTTCAATATTTTTCACCCATAGTGTTTAGGATAAGTATTATACGTATGCATTTTCAAGATTTTTAAAATTATGTATATTTACTTATGGATTTCGAAAATCCAATTTTTTGAACCGAAAAGCTCATAGAATCAAGTTATCGATCACTGTAATGGCAATGACTAATGGTAAGTCCAATGACCGTATTCGACTGAGTCGACCATAGTTAGGCCCATGTTTAGCCATGTTTTGGTCCCCTAACCACTCCTAACCCTAGGATATGCTTGGGAGAGCATTAGAGAGGGTGGAAATCCATTGGATATGGATTAGGAGTTAGGTTGAGGGTGAGTATCAATTTTAAGGTGGAAGAGAGTTCATTGTTAAACTTTGCCTTAATTTTGATTTGGTTAATGTTTCTATTGGCTTAGGGACTCTCCAAGGACATTGTTGGTGCAATGGTCAAGGGGGAGCAAGCCTCTAGGGGGAGGTATCCATCATGGGAAGATGGATGTGTATTTCCTCATGGGAGGAAAATTGGGTTGCCTCTCTTTAAGTGATATGGGATCACTAGAAAGATTGTAGGCATGTGTTCCTCCAAGGGAGAGATTGTAAGATCTCATTGGGATATGAGACATTCATACCCTTGGGGAGGACCTTTTTGATGTAATGTCAAAAAGGGGGAGAAGTTACCAAGTTACCAATTAGGGTTCGTTGGAATTCTCATTGGGATATGAGAATTGCCAATATGGGAGAATTGGTAGACTTGAGATGGTAGTTTTGTCAATCATCAAAAAGGGGGAGATTGTTGGTGCAATCGGCCCAAGTTGACTCGAGTTTGACTCGATCAGTACCTTGATAGGATTTTGATGATAGACAAAACTCATGACATGGGATTGTCATGGGAAAGTCCAACATGGGGTTGGAATGGAAAATCCAAGCATGGAGCTTGGTGTGGAAGTCCAAAGTATTGCGAAGCTGTGCGCTTGATGCTTGGCATAGGAAATGCATTGAGAAGCCGTGCGCTTGGTGCATGTGGGAAGTCTTGAGGACTTGGTAAGTTCACTAGGCTCGGGGTCCTTGAGTCGGTGAAGGATGGCATTGCGAAGCCGTGCGCTTGGTGCATCCGAGGGACCGCCGGACGGGGAGCGAATGGAGTGAGCCCAAAGGGAAGCATACTTCTAGGGCATGAGATGCGAAGGATGGCGTTGCGAAGCCGTGCGCTTGGCGCATCCGAGGGACGTATGCCGAGGGAAAAGAGCTTCGGTTGGGAACTCCATGAGGGGTAAGGTGGAATTGGCCAAGTGACTAAGACTGAGTGTCGGAGGCTCAAACATCGTTATGTTTGAGGTTTTAGCTGACATCAGTCGACTGGCATAAGAGCCAGTCGACTGCTCTAGGTCGTATGGGTTCGACCAGTGTTCGACTGAACCAAGTCTGGCGATCGATCGCCGAGGGAGGGCAATGATCATTGGAAGGATCGATTATCGCCGAGGGATGGCAATGATCGATGACACCGGCACGCACGAATGGAGTTGAGCTCGCCAGCACTCCACTGATGGATTATCAGTCGACTGATGGGTGCCATCAATCGACTGATGTGTGATCCGTTGGAACTTAACCAACGTGGATCGGGCCGTTGTGAGACAACGGCTACGGGACCAGTCGACTGATGGTCACGATTAGTCGATTGATGAGTGCGAAAACAACTTGATGCAGGTTATAAATGAAGCTCGAGTTGGAGGATTTCGCAAAAGGCTTTTGAGGTAACTTTGGAGGGGAATTGCTGTTGCATTCCAAACCTTCAATAGCAAGCAAAAGCAAGCAATAAGAAAGCGATCAAAGCAATTGTGTAAAAGTTTTCTTTTGTATTGTCTTTGTATTTCTTGTTGTATTTCATATTACTTGTTGTAATAACTTGTGAGAGGTTTCTCCACCTCCGACGTGTAGTTGAGAAGGAGTTTAGTTAGTGTCGTGCGCATAACTAGAGCTCGAGGAGCTCACCCGTGGAGTAGGAACCATTTGGTTCCGAACCACGTATATGCTTGTGTATTGATTATGCTTGTGTTGTTGTTATTTCTATTGTTATTCTGCTGCGTATATTAACGACAATTGTAGACAAGCACACGAGAATGAACAAATTACAACATCCAACGAACGAGGGCTATTCACCCCCCTCTAGTCGACCAATCAATCCCCAACAACCTGATCCGATGATTTTGAGCTTGCCGTTATTTCCGAAGGCTACCGATCCTTGTCGTTTGAATCAAAGCTTCAAAAACTTGAGTTGATCCCCAGTCATGTGTCAGGAGCAACCACTGTCCAACATCCATTGATCCTACACGCAAGGTAGTTGGATCGGATATTGGATTTATTAAAAATTGGTTTAAAATTATTAACCTAAATCATCTCACCCATGTCTACATGATCAAACATGTTAATCCTATATGTTCTTGTGAGATGACTTCTAATTTTAGTTAAATTAAATTTAATGACTTAAACACTTGTCAACCTTGCATTAGATTCGGATTTGACCTTAGGCTCATCAAGTCACCTTTTCAAGATCATGGCTTCCAGGTCGTGGCGAGGCAAGAGGCCTTCTTTGATCGGAAAAATGATCACTTCCTTAGACAAACCCATTTTCAAGAAAATAGAGACTTGACTCACCTAATACCACTTCCTGGTCTAACTAGTCTAGGATACGGCGAGGTAGCTTCAGCTAGTTCCGCTCGGTCAAGTGCACCGAACTAGATACGCCTTATCTAGCCCGAATACACAAGACTCCGCTTTCCTAGCATACTATCATCTCGCCGCATCCTGGTACTATGTTATCAAGTATTGATGAGTTATAGTCCTATCTAACCATTCTAAAAAGAAAAATCAAACTAAATAAAAACCTAAGCATGCAATTTCTAAGTTAAAACACAAATAAATTTCGTACTAGCTCCCCCTGGACCGTTGAATCGATTCGGTCTCTCCACATAGTGGATTTCATCCTTGGGAACCCAGTACTGGTTTGATCCTAAGTTTGAAATCAAGGTGGTCTTAGGGACCCATGCTTGAACACGTTTTTTATGTTGACTTACAATCGACATATACGACTTATTGGTCGTGTTTGAGCTAAACCCTAGCCCGACCTTGTTGTACATGACCCTTTGCGATCCAAGTAGGAGGTCAAGTCCTTTGGATCCCAAAGTAAACATTTCCAACGTATTCCTAAGATCTTCGACTTGACTTTTCAAGAGTGAGTTCTCAACTTCGAGTTTTCAACCCGATTTGAGTGCTTCTCTTGAACTCGACTAGTCGAAGAGGTTAGGGAGACCTCGTGTTTAAGGAGTTTAACTTCCTCAACCAGGGTCTCGACCTTGGACTCAGACTTAGCTAACTTTTTATTTAAAAACTTAATTGCACTATAAAGTGTAGTAATAAGAGACCGTCTTACCTTCAGTGTATCTTTTGAACCGGATGCGTATCCGTGGCTCGTCTTGAATAGTGCTTCGCAGTCCGACTCATCTTCGATTTCCGATTCAGGTTCCGATTCCGACTCCATCTCCGATTCCACCGGTTTAGCCATGAGGACTCAATCGTTATCTTCTTCCTCAGAAGCTTCTTCCCAAGTAGCGTTAAGTGCCTTTTTGTGTTTTGGTGCCTTGCTCTTGAGTTTTGGGCATTCGGACTTATTGTGTCCAAACCTGTTGCATTCATAACAACTTATGTTTGAACTTTTAGTCTTACCTTCGTTGGGTCGAGTGACAGCTCATTTTTGGCCCTTGACTATCCTCCGAACTAGGTTGATTAGTTCGGCCTCCATTTCCGAGTCGACCTCCGAATCGAACTCATCCTCTTCTTCCTTCGTGGGTGGCTTGCTGGCGGTTTTCTTCTTTGAACCTGCAAATAGTGCTATACCTTTCTCGGGTTCCGAGTTAGACTGCTCATGAAGTTCGAAATCAGAAAAAAGTTCATCTAATCTAAGTTTGGAGAGATCCTTGGAGACCTTGTAGGCATCGACCATGGATGCCCACAAGGTAGTCCTCGGAAAGGAGTTTAGGACATACCTTATAATGTCGCGGTTTTTGACCTTTTGCCCGATTGCGTGTAGATTATTGATGATGTCCTGGACGCGGGCGTGGAGTTGCGTCGCTGACTCGTGTTCCTGCATTTTTAGGTTATATAGTTTATTAAATAGAAGATCACACTTACATACCTTGGCTTCATCGGTCCCTTCGTGTAGCTCCACTAGTTTTGTCCAAAGGTCCTTTGCGCTTATGAAGGGGCCGACGCAATTTAGCTCTTCCTTGGATAATCTGCATTAAAGGATTTGAGTTGCCTTAGCGTCGGCTTCGACTTGTCGTTTTGTCGCAATGGTCCATTGGTCATAATCCAAGGATTCACCCACTTCGTTAGTCGGAAGTGTGAATCCCGTTTGGATTATGATCCACATCTCGATTTGGGTTTTAAGAAAGCATTCCATCCGACCCTTCCAATAACGGAAGTCATCTCCATTGTAAAATGGAGGTCGGACGGTGCTAAAACCCTCGAGATGGGCCATTAGAACAAAAGACACAAGGAGACGAAGACGAAAAACCTAGCAACGACAAAAACACACAAGAAAGTACCAAGACTCGCGTCTTGGATTAGTAGTGTGGGAGAAAAATTAACAAAACGAAATAAATCTGAAATAAACAGAATTAAAAAGAAAAAAAAAATCTGTAAAATGGCTAGATTGGTGGTTTCACCAAATCTTAGCAACCCCCGGCTCTGATACCAATTGTTGGATCGATTTGAAACACTAGAGGGGTGGTGAATAGCGTTAAAACTTCCTTTTTGTTCGTTAAATTTAAAAACTGAGTAGATAATTAATTTGCAATGGAAAAGATAAGAAATAAAAAGAGAAGATGAATATTTTACTTGGTTCATAGCCTTCGGCTACTACTCCAAGGCCCTAGTGGTCCTTGACCACGAACGGATGGCAAAACACTAAACGAACTCCTCCGCGTTGGAGGTAGGAGTTAATCGATACAAGAAAAAAAACTTGAGGTAGAGGGACACTCCCCCTCTCCTCGTTATGATAGAAAAAAGAGCTTCGACAAATGTAAATGAACAACGAATCTAAAACTAAAACCAATGTACAAAAATAAAGGAAATGAAACCTAGACGTCAGAGAAGAAGCACTTCGTTGTCGGTAGCTTTGCGGAGGCTTTTGGAAGCTTGGAATTGATGAAGAAACCCTAGGATTGGCCCTCCTTTTATAGCCTTTGAGCCCCTTTTCGAGAGGAACCCTAGACAATCACAATTGAGCACCAATCTCCTTGAAATGGGGTGATAAGCCTTGACTCCTCGAAGATGATCATTGACCATCAGTCGACTGATGGCCATCATCAGTCGACTGATGGAAACATCAGTCGAGTTCTGACCTTCGGCAGTCGACTGATTTACGAAAGTTGAGTCCTCCAAGCTGGCAGTCGACTGATGCTTGCTGCAAGTCAAAGTTAGCTCAAAGAAAACATTATTTCGACCGCCTTCGCCCGTCCGATCTCGACCTAGACCATCGATGGGATGTCTTTGGTCGGATCTACGCTTAAGACCATCCCCGTAAGGAGGATACGACCTCACTTACTCTCGCACACATGAGCTTACCTCGATACTTACCATGTCGCTTTTGCTTTCGGCCTTCCACTCGATTCCTTCGGCTCCCTCCGAAGTCACTCGAGTGTCGCCCGACCACCACGGCTTCCTCCGGGTGTCGCTAGCCTTCAGCTCTAGCTATAGCAATCTTCTGCACACTCGATTCAGCTCGTGAGTTAATGACATGAGCTTAACTTTGTATCGTTTGCTATAATCAAAACTCTGTTGGTGCAATCAGCCCAGGTCACGATTGACCAGGACTCGAGTTTGACTTGAGTGATGTTTTGATGTTTCGACAAAAACATATGACAATGTAATTGTCATTTGGTAAAGTCCAAGTCTTGAGTACTTGGCATGGAAAGTCCAAGTGGGACACTTGGCACATGAAAAGTCCAAGCATGGTCTTGGCATTTGAGAAGTCCAACATGGTTTGGCAAGGGAAGTCCAAGCATGGGTCTTGGAATAGAAAGTCCAAGCATGGTCTTGGCATGGAAAGTCCAACATGGGTTGGCAAGGGAAAGTCCAAGCTTGAGCCTTGGCATTTGAGAAGTCCAAGGGTTTGATATTGGCAGCGTAAAGTCCAA
This sequence comes from Wurfbainia villosa, assembly GCA_025175895.1. Taxonomy (NCBI): domain Eukaryota; kingdom Viridiplantae; phylum Streptophyta; class Magnoliopsida; order Zingiberales; family Zingiberaceae; genus Wurfbainia; species Wurfbainia villosa. The sequence goes on along the minus strand of CM045989.1, from coordinate 117,575,144 downwards.
GCGGGAGTCTTGGCAGCATAAGTCCAATGGTTGGCGGCGTAAAGTCCAAGCGGAGTCTTGACGGCGTAAGTGCAATGTACCTTGGCGGTGTAGACACTGTTAGCATGACATAGCCAATGGAAGCACCTGAAGGCTAGCACGATGGATAAACAAGTCATGGATGACTTGGAGGGATCCGAGAGGCGTGAGGCTGATGGAGGTGGCTAAAAGGCTTAGGCCTAGGCTAAGGGTGGTCTAGCAAGTATGGGGGAACCATACTTGGGTTAAAACCTCATGGTTGAGGTGTGTTAGTCGACTGATGTCATGTGGCAGTCGACTGGACCAAGTCAACTAGGGTTTGATCATGAAGTGGCCTAGCGATCGCCATTGTTAGGCGATCGATGATTTGAATGATCGATCATGTGATCGATCGGGATGCTCAGATTTTCGGCCACAGAATGGAGTCTCACTCGACTGCTGAGACGAGCAGTCGAGTGATGGCTCATCAGTCGACTGATGGTCATGATCAGTCGACTGATGTCCTAGCCGTTGGATTTTTTCCAGCGTCGATTACACCGTTGTCTCATAGCAACAGTGTGATCAGTTGACTGATGGTCCCGATCAGTCGACTGATCGACCTTTTCCAGCACAGGTTGAAGCTATATAAGGAGCTCGTGATGGAGGAAAAACCAAGGGTTCTTTGAGCCGATTTGGGGCGAGTTGCTGCTGCAATTCTGGGTCTCCAAGTGCTACTCGATCAACCTAGCGATCAAGCATTCAAGAGCATTTTGTAAAGTGTTTTTCCTTTACTTGCATTTGTATTTCATATTGTATTTTCTTGTATCTACTTGATTATTATTGTAATCATATTGTACAAGGTTTCTGTGCCTCCGGATTGTTCCGAGAAGGAGTTATTATTATAGTGGTGTGTGATTGGCATCGCTAGGGTTCGTACGAACCCGATCCGTGGAGTAGGAACCGTGCGGTTTCGAACCATGTTAAATCTTCATGTCTTTGTGTGTGCTTGTCCATTTCGTTATTGTATTATATCTATATTCCGCTACACTAACGAAATTGTAGAGACGAACGCGATCGATTTCTGACAACTTGAGAACGACGCTATTCACCCCCCCTCTAGCCGTTCCAATATTCCTAACAAGTGGTATCAGAGCCCGGGGCTCTTCTACGGACTAATCGCCGGGAGCTAAGACAAAAGGCTAGAGGGTGAAGATGGAATTCCAAGACAAGCTTGGATGGGATATCAATACTCCAGCTCCATATGATCCAGAAGATTTTCCGGCGTGGAGAGCAAGAATGGAAACATTCTTGATGATAAACATAGAGGATTGGTTCATCCTCGTTGAAGGCCTTGAACCCCCTAGGGATAAGAAGGGGAATATCCTAAAATTGAAAAAGTGGACCCAAGAGCAACGCCAAAAGCTCAAGACCGAAGTAAAGGTAACGAAACTTTTGGAAGATTTAATCCCTAATGATGTTTTGTGCAAGCTAGGGGATTACATGTATGCCAAGGAGCTATGGAGAAAATTGGCAAGACTCCATGAGGAGAGTTCATCCTTAAGTGAAAGTGAGGAATCGGAAGTTGAGATGGAGTCAACTTCCGAATCGGAGAAAGAAGAAGTAGAAGAGGTGGAAGAAGCATCTACTTCTAGGATTGAGGAGGAGAGACCATCCTCTACACCGGAGCAACCTCAAGAAAAGCCTTCAACATCCGATCAAGATGAGGAAGCTCAAAATTCAACTCCGGCATCTACCATGACCCTAGGTAACTCAAACACTTTATCTTCAAATAAAAATCATATAATGTGCTTTGAGTGTAGGGAGTATGGGCATTACAAGAGCAAATGCCCAAAAAGGGTAAAGAAGGCTCAACCGGCACCAAAAGTCAAGGATGCCGGTCCCCAAAGTCAAAAGAGCAAGGAGCATATTATATGCTTCAAGTTCCATCAAAAGGGGCATTATAGAAGCCAATGCTCTAGGGGGAGGAAAAAGACCCAAGAAGAAGCATCACAAGTAGGGGGAGCTAAGGCTAACCCTAAGGTACATTTTAGTAGTGCATCTTCTAATTTAAATGTTAAAAAGCATTCTAGGAATTTAAATTCTCTTGCAATTTATGAAAAGCATGCTAATAGGAATAAATATTTTTGCTTAGGAGCTAAAAGTGTCCATTTTAGTAATAAGGAGAAATTTGGGACTAATGTCCCTAGAAAAACCATACCTAGGGAATCTATTAAGAAAATACAAGAACATCTAGGTTTTAATCCAAAATGGACTAGGCATATGCCAAGAAAGTCCAATGCCCAAGATTTAAATTAAAATTCTAAAATTGGGCAATTAGAATTAGAAAACCAAGTCTTGAGGTCAAGGCTTGAAAAACTTGAGAAGACCCTCAACACTATGCAAAATCAATTTAAAGGGTCTAATGGTCAAACTCCTAGGTCAAGAAGTCAAAGTCAACATCTAGGACCTAAGAGTCAAAAGTCAACCAAGGGCAAGAATGGTTTGGGTCACAAACCTAAGTCCAAGGTGACCTATCACAGTGTTCCATTTGATTATGGAACACAAACTAGGTCTAGGAAGACCAAGGTCAATAGGGAAGTCATCCCTAGAGTTGACCAAGGGTTGTGCCTAGTGGCTAAGGTTTCTAGGAAACCTAGGGTGGCCACTAAGAAGGTTGCAAGGGGAGGTTCCCCTAGAGTCAACCTAGGTAAGACCAAAATGACCAAGGCTAATAAGCCTAGGAGGGTCATTAGGAAGGTATCTAGGGAGGTTATCCCTAAGGAATACCTAATTAACCCTAGGAGCTCAAATAGGTTTTGGGTTCCTAAGAGCGTGATTGATTCACGCTAGATGGGGTTAGGGTGTGCCAACCTTGATTGGATGGGTAGTTAACTCAACCATGATAAAGGTGCCACTTTAGGATATTTTCAAGGTTATGGTTACCTTGGAAATACATTTGAGTCTTAATCCTAAAAGTTTTAGGATGTGCCAATATTACTTGAGAAGTTTGATAAAATGATCAAAATTGGCACAATTTAGGTTTAGAGGTTAGTGTGTCATTTTGGGTTTTGGCACACTTGGAAGATAATGAGGTAATATGGTAAAATGAACTTAATCCCAACAAATGGCAACTAATATTAAAATTTAGGTAGTCTTATACCTATATATTTTATATGCCATGCTTTGATTGCCATATGTCATGACATGACATATATTTATTTTTATCATTTATATGTCATGATTATGTTTGGGAATTAGGATTGAATGTCATGTGTTTTAAATTTTTATCATATGCCATGACATCATGATCATTGGTCATGCTTAATTATTGCTATCTTTATGCCATGATCATTTCATGCATTAAATTGATTAAAATTGAACTAAGGATAATGGCATGACTTGAAGTCCCATTTATAAGGGAATCAAGTAGGGTTGCCTAGGAAATGCATGAAACCCTAGATTAAATGAATCAAAACCCACATCTCACATCTAATTGACATGTATGTGTATTTATACACCCTAGATACATGTGAGATGCTAGGATATGAGTTAAGTTCAAGGTGCATAGTTTGGTACAAAGTTCAAAACTATTAAGAACTTTAAAACTCATCTAATTTTATTGGTGGATCATTGGGAGAGCATGTGTACAAGTCATGTACATATAGCCCAAGGAATATGATCCAAGATAAGGTTTTGAAAACATTTTAAAATCATTTTAGAAAACCTTGGTGAAGCCTATCTTTTGATAGCAATCACCATTGATGAAGTTGATACAAAGTAGGACCAAAACATTGAAAATTTCAATGGTTTTGAACTTTGTGCCAATTTCACTATTTTATGAGTAAAATAATTTTCAAACATTTTTCACCCATTGTATTAGTCATAAGTATTATACGTATCAAATTTCATGATTTTTCGATATACGTATAATTAGTTATGATTTTTCAAAACTCATTTCTGATAACTGAAAATCGGGATTTATATCGATCGCCTCGGTGGCGATCGATGATAGCATAGCAATGATCGATCGATTTCTGAATCACTCGACTGATAGCCTGATTTCGGGGTAACCTAGGTTGTTTAACCCAATTTCAGCTGAGGATAAGGTCCCTAACCACTCCTAACCCTAGGATATGCTTTGGGTAGCATTATAAAGGGTGAAAATCCATTAGATATGGATTAGGAGAAGTGTTTAGGGTTTGTATCAATTTTAAGGTGTTGGAAAGTTCAATATTGAATTTCTAACCTTAATTTTGATGGTTTAGAGTTCCTATTGGCTTAGGACTTCCCAAGGACATTGTTGGTGCAATGGTCAAAGGGAGAGCAAGCCTTTAGGGGGAGGTATCCATCTTGGGATGATGGATATGTTTTTTTCTCCTTGAAGAGGAGAAGTTATTGGGAGAATATGACATCAATTGGAAAATTGATGGGACTTTTGAGAGACCCAATTTGGAAATTGGGAAAGTAAATGGGATTGTCTCTCTTGAGTGACATTGGACTTATCACTAGGAAGATGGTAGGCATCCTAAGTATTTTTGGACCAAGGGGGAGATTGTAAGATCTCATTGGGACATGAGACATTGACCTCCTTGGGGAGGAAACCTTTTTCATGTTAGTCAAAAAGGGGGAGAATATTTGGGGGAGAACATTTGGAGAGTATTTACCAATTTGGGATAATTGGTAAAGGATTTGAGTTAGTGTTCTAACTCAATCATTTGTTTGGTTTTTGTCAAACATCAAAAAGGGGGAGATTGTTGGTGCAATCGGCCCAGGTCACGATTGACCAGGACTTAAGTTTGACTTGAGTGATGTTTTGATGTTTCGACAAAAACATATGACAATGTAATTGTCATTTGGTAAAGTCCAAGTCTTGAGTACTTGGCATGGAAAGTCCAAGTGGGACACTTGGCACATGAAAAGTCCAAGCATGGTCTTGACATTTGAGAAGTCCAACATGGGTTGGCAAGGGAAGTCCAAGCATGGGTCTTGGCATAGAAAGTCCAAGCATGGTCTTGGCATGGAAAGTCCAACATGGGTTGGCAAGGGAAAGTCCAAGCTTGAGCCTTGACATTTGAGAAGTCCAAGGATTTGATATTGGCAGCGTAAAGTCCAAGCGGGAGTCTTGGCAGCATAAGTCCAATGGTTGGCGGCGTAAAGTCCAAGCAGAGTCTTGGCGGCGTAAGTCCAATGTGCCTTGGCGGTGTAGACACCGTTAGCATGACATAGCCGATGAAAGCACCTGAAGGCTAGCGCGATGGATAAATAAGTCATGGATGACTTGGAGGGATCCGAGAGGCGTGAGGCTGATGGAGGTGGCTAGAAGGCTTAGGTCTAGGCTAAGGGTGGTCTACCAAGTATGGGGGAACCATACTTGGGTTAAAACCTCATGGTTGAGGTGTGTCAGTCGACTGATGCCATGTGACAGTCGACTGGACCAAGTCAACAAGGGTTTGACTGCGGGAAGTGGCCTAGCAGTCGACTGCCATTGTTAGACAGTCGACTGATGGACCACAGAATGGAGTCTCACTCGACTGCTAAGACGAGCAGTCGAGTGATGGCTCATCAGTCGATGGTCGCGATGATCGGTGATGTCTAAGCGTTAGATTTTTCCAGCGTGGATTACACCGTTGTCTCACAGCAAGAGTGTGATCAGTCGACTGATGGTCCCGATCAGTCGACTAATTGACCTTTTCCAGCACAGGTTGAAGCTATATAAGGAGCTCGTGATGGAGGAAAAACCAAGGGTTCTTTGAGGCGATTTGGGGCGAGTTGCTGCTGCAATTCAGGGTCTCCAAGTGCTACTCGATCAACCTAGCGATCAAGCATTCAAGAGCATTTTGTAAAGTGTTTTTCCTTTACTTGCATTTGTATTTCATATTGTATTTGCTTGTATCTACTTGATTATTGTTGTAATCATATTGTACGAGGTTTCTCCGCCTCCGGATTGTTCCGAGAAGGAGTTATTATTATAGTGGTGTGTGATGGGCATCGCTAGGGTTCGTACGAACCCGATCCGTGGAGTAGGAACCGTGCGGTTCCGAACCACATTAAATCTTCGTGTCTTTGTGTGTGCTTGTCCATTTCGTTATTGTATTATATCTATATTCCGTTGTGCTAACGAAATTGTAGAGACAAACGCAATCGATTTCTGACAACTTGAGAACGACGCTATTCACCCCCCCTTTAGCCGTTCCAATATTTCTAACAAACTCAGGTTCGACTTAGGTGCCTACTGCACCAACACTGTTCAATACACACAAAGTGTACTAGTGTATTTCTATGGTCAAGACAAACCAATACCAAATTACACTACAATCATACCAATGGTTTGTCTAAAACAATCTCGGTTGTGACCCTCTACTTATACTCTACAAGAAACTGATAACATATTCTTCCATGTGACACCACACACCATGTTATCTACAATGTAATATATTAGACAATATGCATAACTATAAATATGCAAAAAATGATAATGTGATTCTTATTTCAAAAATAAAGATGTTTATACAAAGAATAGACTTTTCAACATACATCCCAACAATCTCCTACTTATACTAAAAGACTATGCTATCCTCATACTGTCATACATATGATTCTCATTCCCTCCACATGCCTATCAAAAGCTCTCGCTGGAAGGGCCTTAGTGAAAGGATCTTCCAGGTTATCCTCTGATGCAATCTTGGCTACAGTAACTTCTCCTCGCTTTATGATCTCTCGTATCAGGTGGTACTTGCACTATATGTGTTTACTTGTCTTATGGGCTCGTGGTTCCTTCGAGTTTGCAACTGCACCACTGTTATCACAATAAATTATGATAGTTCTGAACAAATCAAGAATCACATCCAAGTCCATCAAGAAGTTCCTGAGCCATACAACTTCTTTGGCTGCCTCAAAGGCTGCCACATACTCAGCTTCCATGGTGGAGTCTGACAAGCATTTCTGCTTGACACTCCTCCATACAATGGCTCCACCTCCCAAAGTAAACACAAAACCCGAGGTAGACTTACTGTTATCCCTATCTGATTGGAAGTCAAAATCTGTTTAACTCACAGGGATTAATTGATCTGCCTGGTATACCAGCATATAATCCATAGTCATTCTTAAGTACTTCAATATATGCTTTACCGCAGTGCAATGTCCATGTCCTGGATTACTCTGATATCTGCTAACCATGCCCACGACAAAGCAGATATCCAGCCTCGTACATAACATAGCATACATGAGGCTTCCTACTGCCAAAGCATAAGGAACCGCCTTCATCTCCTCTATCTCCTTTGATGTTCTATGACACATCTCTTTAGATAAAGGTACTCCATGCCTAAAAGGTAGAAAACCTTTCTTGGAGTTCTGCATGCTAAAATGAGCAAAAATAGTGTCTATGTATGAAGCTTGAGAAAAGCACAACATCATTTTCCTGCGATCCCATATAACCTTGATCCCAAGGATGTTTCCCACTTCTCCTAAGTCCTTCAAATCAAACTGTTTGGACAACCATACCCTTATATCTGATAACACTTTGACATTGTTGCCAATTAACAAAATGTCATCTACATATAGTACAATAAATACCACTATGTTTCTGTCACATCTCTTGTATACACAAGACTCATCCGGACTTTGAATAAATCCATAAGACTAGATTACCTCATCAAAATGGATGTTCCAAGATCTCGAAGCTTGCTTCAATCCATAAATGGACCGATTAAGCTTGCACACAAGATGCTCTTTGCCCTTTGCAATGAATCCCTCTGGTTGTTCCATATACATGTTTTTTTCAAGGCTTCCATTAAAGAAAGTTGTCTTGACATCCATCTGCCACACCTAATAATCCAAATGAGCAGCAATAGATAAGAGAATAGCGATAGACTTAAGCATGGCTACTGGCAAAATGGTCTCCTCATAATCGATACCCTCTTTCTGAGTATACCCTTTCGCAACAAGCCTTGCTTTGAAGGTCTCAACCTTCCCATCTATTCCTCTCTTTCTTTTGTAAATCCAATTGCATCCAATAGTTTTTACACCATTGGGTTATTCTACTAGCTCCCAGACCTGATTTGAATCCATAGATTCTATCTCAGAATTCATCGCACTTTGCCAAGATGCCGCATCTTTATCTTGGATTGCCTCGTCATATGTCTAGGGATCAAGTTCATGTTCGCTAGGTACCAAATTAGAAGATTCTCCCATGAATATAAATCTATCAGGTTGTCTAACAACCCTCCCACTACGACGAGGTATCACCTGTGTATCCTCTTTGACACGCGGTACAATCACTTGTGGTATATCCTCTTATACTAGTGGTACTGAAGTAGTGACTTCCCCTCTCAATTCCTCAAGAACAATCTTACTCATGGGGTTGTGGTTCATCACATAGTCTTCCTCTAAAAATTTGACGTTCATGCTAACGATCACCCTCTGATCTCTAGGACTATAAAACAAACCACCTTTCGTTCCTCTAGGATAGCCTACGAACATGCACACTTCTATACGAGGTTCCAACTTACCAGCATCTACCTTCAGCACATGTGCTGGACTCCCCCAAATCGAAATGTGTCTCAGACTAGGCTTTCGCCCAGTCCACAATTCTGTGGGAGTAGAAGGCACTGATTTAGATGACACCAAGTTTAGAATATATATTATCGTATCCAGAGCATACCCCCAGAACGAATCTAGTAACTCAGAATAACTCATCATCGATCTAACCATCTCCATAAGAGTTCTATTCCTTTGCTCCGCTACACCATTCTACTAGGGTGTGCCAGGTGCAGACAACTGAAATTGAATCCCAGCCTCTGATAAGTAATTCCTAAACTCTCTCAAGATGTACTCACCACCATGATAAGATCGTAGTGTCTTGATACTTTTACCTTGATGTTTCTCCACATCAGCCTTGAATTGTTTGAACCTGTCAAAGCATTCAGACTTGCGGCACATCAAGCAAATGTATCCATATCTTGAATAATCATCTATAAAAGAGACGAAATATTCAAAACCACCTCTAGACTGGATAGACATAGGACCACACAAATCAGAATGAACCAATTCCAACACATCTTTGGCTCTATACCCCTTGGCCTTCAAAGGCCTCTTGGTCATTTTACCTTCTAAGCAAGATTCACAGGTTGGGAAATCTTCCACCACTAATGAACCCAGAGGTCCATCAGCTATCAACCTTTGAATTCTACTTAGGTTAATATAACCTAAACTTAGATGCTAAAGATATGTTTAGTTCATTTTCGAAGGTTCTTTTCTCTTATTAGATTTAGAAGATGAGTTATTTACTTCAATTTGCATCGTGGGAGCTTTTGGTTCAAGGGTATATAAATTTCTTATCAATGCACTAGAACAAATAATCTCCCTATTCCTTTTTATAACAACTCTGTGAATAAAAGAAATAAAATATCCATCCAAAAACAATATAGAAACTGAAATCAAATTCTTTCTAAATAAAGGTACATAAAGGAAATTTTTTAGAAATAAATTTTTATTCCTATCAAAAGATAAATAAACATTCTCCCACTGCAATAGATGTCACCTTCGTAGCATTGCCCAAGTAAATGGTAATCTCTCCCTCAGCTAGTCATCTAGTTTCCTGGAACCCCTGCAAAGTATTGCGGACATGATCAGTGGCTCTCGTATCTACACACCAGGTGCTGGTAGATACAACTGCTAAATATGTTTCAACGACTAGACCAAAAGATATACCTTTGTTCTACTTCCAGTTGGGGCAGTCCTTCTTCAAATGTCCAGTCCGCTTGCAAGTGAAGCACTTGCCTTTCAACTTCTTTACTCCTCCCTGAGATCCTCCCACCACCTTTGCTCCACCTTGTTTCTTCTTCTTCTTGCCTTTCGGCTTAGAAGTCGAAACCTTCTCAGCAACCATGGCCTGAGCCTAAGCACTCTGACGAAAAAGTTCCTCTGCCACCTGGAGTTCTGTCAGAAGCTCCTCTAATGAATACAACCTCTTGTTCATGTTTTAGTTCAGGCGAAACTGCTTAAAACTCCTAGGTAGAGATTGGAGAATGATATCGACCTGGGTTTCCCCATCGATCTTTGCTCCAAGGACTTCTAGCTCATTCAAATGAGCCATCATCTTGAGAACATGATCCTTCATGGGTGTTCCCTCAATCATGGTGGTCGTCATCAAGTTTCTCATGGCTTCCTGCCCAGTAACCCGATTCTGGTGTCCGAAAAGTTCTTTGAGATTGAGCATCATGTCATAAGCAGTAGGCATGGCTTGATGTTGATGTTGCAATACATTTGACATAGAAGCCAAAATGTAACACCGCGCCATCTCATCAGCCTTTATCCAGTTCTTATAACTCTCTTTCTCCTTTTGCCCAGAATCATCCATAGGGTTAGGAGGACACTCTTCGAGAAGTACATACTTGTACTCCTCAACAGTTATGACTATATCCTGATTCCTTTTCCAATCCACATAGTTAGGTCCAGTAAGTTTATTTTCCTTTAGTATCACATCAAGTGGGTTGAAAGTGATTTTTGAAAAATCTAACAATCACATAGATCAAAACTTTAGATTTCAAAAATTTATTGATTCCTCAAACAATAAAATTTTAAAATCAACCAACACCTCAAAATAGCGAGAATATCGTATGTCACGATAGTGTGGACGTATACGAATTCTACATTTGTAAGAGGAGGTTTTACCCATTAATTTTATTATCCTGTCAACCTTACTTTTTGACAAATAAAATTAATAGTTGGTTCATCTTTGACCCTACAAATAAAAGCAGTGACTCCGATGGGGAGGATACTCATATTTGCATCTAAGTGTTCACCATTATCTGATACTAAGGCAATTATCTCAGATTATGTGCCTTCCGATGGGGAAGTACACACGCTCCTAAATAATTTCCTATAACCATATTTGACCTAGTGATCCACAAAACAAACTCATCCAATGGGGAGGAAGGCACTCAGAGCCGACGCGCAAGTTTGTTTGCATCCCATGTCAAATTGAAATGGAGGCCATGGGAATTTAAAAAAATATCCCTCTCCCACTTAGTAATTTAAAATGAAGAATTTTCCAAGCACACAACATGCATATCAAACAAGAAGCAATAAATATGAAAAAAATATTTTCCAACTATTATGGATTTTATTTTCCAATATGTCTCCCGTCGTGTCGTCATCTCATCCGCTCCTCCCTACGCCATGTACAAGCCATCCGGAGATCCGAGCCAAGAAAAATTATTTTAATTTACATCCATCGATCCTATACTCCACAAAGGAGTGTACATGAAATCTAGATCGAAAGTAAACTAAAATAAAAGAGTGGTGAAACAATGTTGTACTTAATTACAAAAATTAAATACTAGCCTCGTCAACCCCGAGGATTCAAATAATATTACAATTACACACATCCAATCACATACACACACATATGGCCATAATAGTTGGATCTTATGTCTGCAACCAAAAAGTTAGCCAACGCACATCCTACTATTATCCGACACACATAATATATGATAAGTGCATAAAAGTAACCGAATCCTAAACACACAAAATCGGAAATCGTGCCTTTGATACCACTTATAGGGAAATTGCTTCCCGCTTCGGTCTCTCATGCATGTCGATCCTATCTACATCCCCAAATTTAAAAAAAAATAATCCTTGACGAAGATGGATAACCCAAGCAACAGATCCATCATCGTGCTATTCGATTCGAGTGGTCTCTTGAACAAACTTGTTGTTCAAGCAACCTAACTTTTTTCCTCGATTAGCCACGGAATAGATGATGTATGGATCACCGATTTTTGTGTTTATCTTCGGGTCCAAGTAAATTAGCCACATACAATTACATACAAATTGCATAGAACAAGAAAGAAACCAAAATAAGAATTATACCTCTTGTTTACCTCTTTATCTTCTATTGTATGACCTATCCTTCTCTTGAACGTTGTGTGGGAAACGATCCTCCAAGAGTTGAAGCATCCTAGATCGCGTTCTTCCTTTCCTTGCTCGCCCCGAACAAAGGGAAGAAAACCAAACTCCCTTCTTCTCCTATCTAGCGCCGACCACCAAGCCAACTTGCTTGATCCTTGTTGTCGACCAAGGAGAGAAAGAAGGAGAGGACGCCGACCAAAGGTTGAGAGTGTTGGATCGAAGCAGATCGCTAGAGGGGGGTGAATAGCGATAAAACCTTTTATTTTCTTTTCGTTCGTTAAAACTCGAGAGATAATTAATTGCAGCGGAAATGTAAATGTAAAGTAAAAAAAGAGACAAAGGAGTTTTACTTGGTTCGTAGCCTTCGGCTACTACTCCAAGGCCCTAGCGGTCCTCGACCACGTACGGAGGGCAAAAACACTAAAGAACTCCTCCCCTTTAGAGGTAGGAGTTTAATCGATACAAGTAAAGCACAAAGCTTGAGGTAGAGGGACACTCCCCCTCTCCTCGTTACGATAAAAGCTCCGAAAATGAAAGTACTAAACTGAAATAAAACTCTAACCGACGTAATAAATGAAAACAAATAAACCTAGACGTCGGAGAAGAAGCACTTCGTTGTCGGAGAAGTTGTAGCTTTGCGGAGGCTTTTGGAGGCTTAGAATTGATGAAGAAACCCTAGGTTAGGACCTCCTTTTATAGCCTTTAAGCCCCTCATCGAATGGGTCTTCAACCAATAGGAATTGGGCACAAAACTCCTTGAAAAATGGTGATAAAGCTTGACTCCTCGAGGCTGATTTTTGACCATCGGTTGAACTGATGGCTCAGCAGTTGAACTGATCCTTGGCCGGTTGAACTGATGGCTTAGCAGTTGAACTAATTTTTGGCCAGTTGAACTGATTTTTAGACTTTTCGACTGTAATAAAGAGTTAGCTCGAAATATAAGTGAATTCGATGGCCACTTGCCATCCGATCTCAACATAGACCTTCCATGGGAAGTCTTGGTCGGATCGTCGCCTAAGGATGTCCCCGTATGGAGGACTCGACCTTACTTACGCTCACTCACACGAGCTTACCTCAACATTTACCTTTGAAGCCTTGCTTTCAGTCTCCACCTGATTCCTTCGGCTCCCTCCGAAGTCCTCCCAGTGTCACCCGACCACCGCAGCTTCCTCCTGGTGTCGCTAGACTTTAGCTCCAACACACTCGATTCAGCTCGTGAGATAACGACATGAGCTTAACTTTGTATCGTTTGCTATAATCAAAACTCAGGTTCGACTTAGGTGGCTACTGCACCAACAATCTCCCCCTTTTTGATTTATGGCAAACCCACATACAAAGTTAAGTAAATAGCAAGCGTGAAGAATAATGTGCATTAGAAACAAGAAATAAAGAAGATTAATTTGGAGTAGTAAGTATTTTCTTCAAGTACTCCCCCTTGAGGAAACCTCCCCCTTGACCGATGGTGAGTCTTGAAGAAAGACCTTAATCCTCCCCTTTGAGGGTTTATTTAAGTAATTAACATTACTAAAAGTTGGCCTTAGTAAAAATGTTTAAGTTAAGAGTTCTTCTTAACTTGGCCCTTTCTCCCCCTTAAGTAAAATATTAAGGGCATAATAAAAAATAAGTAAAATGTTGACGCCACAAATAAGTTTAAGTTAAGAATTCTCTTAACTTGGCCTTTAATAAGTTTTCAAAATTTAAAGTTAACTTTTGGTTTAAATATAAAGTAAGAGTTAAGTTATCAAAAAAAATTTTGACCCCTTAGCTTTGGTCCTTTTCTCCCCCTTTTGCCATATATCGAAAACAAAAATATGTGTTAAATTTAAAGTCCAAGCATGTTCCACATTATTTTGAAAATAATATACTAAAAATAAGTTCATCTATAAAATGTTCGACTCATATTTGGCTTGATTGATATGAAAGATCAACCAGTCCTGGTCAGAGTCGGTTAGTATGTATGATTATACTCCGTGGTTCATAGCGATGCACTAGCTCTACATTTGGAACCAGGAGTAAGGTCCTAACATCTCACGCCCATCTACGTGGCTAAGTACACAAACACATTAGTCCTATGTATTGTGAGATGTATTGGCTCCTTAAATCTATAGGTGCATGATATCTAAGGTATGTCCTATACTAGTTCCATAAAAAATGAAAGTTAAGAAATAGTAGTAAGAAAATATAATTTGTAAGTTCCTATTCTACTACGCACATGCCCAATTTTTGTCTTAATAGACTAAATTCGGCTTCGGGTAGGGGTTTAGTAAATAGGTCTGCTAAGTTAGACTTTGATTCGACGTATTCGAGTTGTATGGCTCCATTGGCCACATGTTCTCGAATGAAATGGTGTTTGACCTCTATATGTTTGGTCCTAGAGTGACATATCGGATTCTTTGTAAGATTAATTGAATTAATGTTATCTACGTGAAGTTTAGTATTCGTAAAGTCTAACTTAAAGTCGCGGAGAGTGTGCTTCATCCAAAGAAGCTGCATGACACACTCACCCATCGCGATGTATTCGGCTTCGGTGGTAGATAAAGCAACACAGTGTTGCTTCCTACTGCACCAACTCACTAGACTCGAGTCGAGAAGTTGACAACAACCACTCGTACTCTTTCTATCGAGCTTACTACCGACATAGTCTGAATCGGAGTAGCCGGTTAGTTCGAACTCGGTAGATCTAGGATACCAAATACCGACATTAAGTGTACCCTTTAGATATCTAAGGATACGTTTGACTAGAGTTATGTGAGACTCCTTGGCACAGGTTTGAAACCTTGAGCACATACTTACTGCAAATAAGATATCAGGTCGGCTTGCAGTTAGGTAAAGGAGACTCCCTATTATGCTCCTATAGTATTTTAAATCAATTGAATTTCCGATTACATCTTCTTCTATATTCACATTAGTTGCCATTGGGGTATTAATAATTTTAGCGTCTTGCATTCCAAAGCGTTTAATTAATTCCCTAGTATATTTGCGTTGATGTAGGTATATTCCATCTTTAGTTTGTTTAATTTGTAGACCTAAAAAGAAACTTAACTCACCTACTAAATTCATTTCAAATTCACTTTCCATAAGTGAAATGAACTCATTTAGTAGGATTGAGTTGGTGGTTCCGAAAATAATATCATCTATGTAGATTTGGGCTATGAATATGTCTTTACCTAAGGTTTTTACGAAAAGGGTTGGGTCAACTACACCTTGGTTGAAGCCTTTGGACTTAAGATAAATCGAAAGTCTCTCATACCAAGCTCGAGGAGCTTGTTTAAGTCCATAAAGAGCTTTCTTTAACCTAAGGACATGATCGGGTTTGTCTAAACATTCGAAACCGGGGGGTTGACTAACATAAACTTCTTCTTTAATGTATCCATTTAAGAATGCAGATTTCACATCCATTTGAAATAACTTAAATCCTTGATGTGCTGCATATGCTAATAGCATTCGAATGGACTCTAATCTAGCTACTGGGGCATAGGTCTCGTCGTAATCTAAACCTTCGACTTGACTAAACCCTTTAGCAACTAGTCTAGCTTTATTTCTAACTACATCACCTCTATCATCAATTTTATTTCTAAACACCCACCTTGTTCCAATGATTGTTTTATCTTTAGGTGGTGGTACTAATTCCCATACTTTGTTCCTAGTGAATTGAGCCAACTCTTCTTGCATTGCAATAATCCAATCGGGATCAAGAAGAGCTTGGTCAATAGTTTTGGGTTCAATTTTAGAAATCAAGGATATTTGACTAAGGTTTCTGTATGAGGCTCTAGTTCGAACTCCTAGACTTGGATCACCTATCACTTGGTCGATAGGATGATTTGTTTGAGTCCTAGTTGGATTTGGGTTTGAGTCTACAACTTGATCCATAGGATGACTCGTTTGAGTTCTAGTTTGGTTGGAGTCATCTATCACTTGGTCGATAGAGTGACTTGGTTGACTTAGGTTAGGATTAACACTAGACCTGATCTCCGGATCAGAGTTAGGTCTAGTATGAGTCGGTTCGCTAATTGGGGTTGCGGGGGGTTTTGTAGGTTCGTGTCCACCATCAAATACTACATTGATAGTCTCCTCAACTCTAAGGGTGTCGTGGTTATATACTCTATAAGCTTTGCTTGTAGTCGAGTATCCTAGAAAGATTCCGGTCGTGGTTTTGGATGTAAATTTCCCTAGGTAATCCTTAGTGTTTAGGATATGTACCTTACACCCAAATACCCTAAAGTACTTGATGTTAGGTATTTTATCGTGATAAATATCGTATGAGGTCTTAAGGTGCCTCTTTACCATAAGGATTCTATTTTGGACATAGCATGCCGTATTCACGACTTCGGCCCAAAACCTATCGGGTAGGTTATACTCATTAAGCATTGTCCTAGCGGCTTCTTGTAGGGGGTTTATTTTTGCGTTCTACTAGGCCATTTTGTTGTGGAGTTCTAGGGCAAGAGAACTCATGGTGGTATCCATTTAGGTTACAGAATTCTGTAAACCTATGGTTTTCGAATTCACCACCATGATCAGTCCTAAGTCTTTTGATTTTAATGCTTTGTTGATTTTCTATTAATTTAAATAGATTGATTAATTAATCTAGGGTATCACTTTTGTGTTTGATGAACCTAACCCAAGTAAATCTAGAATAGTCATCAATTATGACTAAGCAGAATTTACTTCCGTTAAGTGACTTATCCATGTGAATCAAATAGATCCATGTGTAGGAGCTCAAGCACACATTTGGTTCATTCTTGACTAGTTAGTGGATGTTGTGTCCTAGATTGTTTACCTTGTTGACAAGCATTACATATTTTATTATCCATGTTATTGAGGTTAGGCAAACCTCTAACTAAGTCACTCTGACTCATCTTGTGGATGAGTCTTAGGTGTGAGTGACCGAGTCGTCGGTGCCACAACCATGATTCCTCTTGCCGTGTCATAAGACACTTAGTTGAGGAGTTAGTTAAGTTAATAGTGTAAATGTTGTTATTTCTAGTTCCCTTAAGAATTGTTTTAGAGGTTTCGTTTGTATTAATTACGCATTCGTTTTCTAAAAATATGACCTTATAGTTATTATCACACAATTGTCTTACACTAAGAAGATTATATTGAAAATTTTCTACTGATAAAACATTTTGAATGACAAAATTTGAGTTAAGCTCAATATCACCTGATCCGATGATTTTGAGCTTGCCGTTATTTCCGAAGGCTACCGATCCTTGTCGTTTGAATCGAAGCTTCGAAAACTTGAGTTGATCCCAGGTCATGTGTTGGGAGCAACCACTGTCCAACATCCATTGATCCTACACGCAAGGTAGTTGGATCGGATATTGGATTTATTAAAAATTGGTTGAAAATTATTAACCTAAATCATCTCACTCATGTCTACATGATCAAACATGTTAATCCTATATGTTCTTGTGAGATGACTTCCAATTTTAGTTGAATTAAATTTAATGACTTAAACACTTGTCAACCTTGCGTTAGATTCGGATTTGACCTTAGGCTCATCAAGTCACCTTTTCAAGATCATGGCTTCCAGGTCGTGGCGAGGCACAGAGGCCTTCTTTGATCGGAACAACGACCACCTCCTTAGACAAAGCCATTTTCAAGAAAATAGAGACTTGACTCACCTAAGACCACTTCCTGGTCTAACTAGTTTAGGATACGGCGAGGTAGCTTTAGCTAGTTCCGCTCGGTCAAGTGCACCGAACTAGATATGCCTTATCTAGCCCGAATACACAAGACTCCGCTTTCCTAGCGTACTATCATCTCGCCGCATCCTGGTACTATGTTATCAAGTATTGACGAGTTATAGTCCTATCTAACCATTCTAAAAAGAAAAATAAAAACCTAAGCATGCAATTTCTAAGTTAAAACACAAACAAATTTCGTACTAGCTCCCCCTGGACTGTTGAATCGATTCGGTCTCTCCACATAGTGGATTTGGTCCTTGGGAACCCAGTACTGGTTTGATCCTAAGTTTGAAATTAAGGTGGTCTTAGGGACCCATGCTTGGACACGTTTTTTATGTCTACTTACGATTGACATATACGACTTATTGGTCATGTTTGAGCTAAACCCTAGCCCGGCCTTGTTGTACATGGCCCTTTGCGATCCAAGTAGGAGGTCAAGTCCTTTGGATCCCAAAGTAAACCTTTCCAACGTATTCCTAAGATCTTCGACTTGACTTTTCAAGAGTGAGTTCTCAACTTTGAGTTTTTCAAACCGAGTTGAGTCCTTCTCTTGAACTTGACTAGTCGAAGAGGTTAGGGAGACCTCGTGTTTGAGGAGTTTAACTTCCTCAACCAGGGTCTCGACCTTGGACTCGGACTTAGCTAACTTTCTATTTAAAAACTTAATTGCACTATAAAGTGTGGTAATAAGAGAGCGACTTACCTTGATTTTATCTTTTGAACCGGATGCGTATCCGTGGCTCATCTTGAATAGTGCTTCGCAGTCCGACTCATCTTTGGTTTCCGATTCAAGTTCCTATTCCGACTCCGTCTTCGATTCCACCGATTTAGCCATAAGGACTCGATCGTTGTCTTCTTCCTTGGAAGCTTCTTCCCAACTAGCGTTGAGTGCCTTTTTGTATTTTGGTTCCTTGCTCTTGAGTTTTGGGCATTCGGACTTAATGTGTCCAAACCTGTTGCATTCATAACATCTTATGTTTGAACTTTTAGGCTTACCTTCGTTGGGTCGAGTGATGGCTCGTTTTCGGCCCTTGACTATCCTCCGAACTAGGTTGACTAGTTCGGATTCCATTTCCGAGTCGACCTCCGAATCCGACTCATCCTCTTCTTCCTTCGGAGGTGGCTTGCTAGCGGTTTTCTTCTTTGAACCTGCAAATAAAGCTATACCTTTCTCGGGTTCCGAATTAGACTGCTCATGAAGTTCAAAATCAGAAAAAAGTTCATCTAATCTAAGTTTAGAAAGATCCTTGGATACCTTGTAGGCATCGACCATGGATGCCCACAAGGTAGTCCTTGGAAAGGAGTTTAGGACATACCTTATAAGATCGCGGTTTTCGACCTTTTGCTCGATTGAATGTAGGTTGTTGACTATGTCCTGGACTTGGGCGTGAAGTTGCGTCGCGGACTCGTGTTCCTGCATTTTTAGGTTATATAGTTTATTGAATAAAAGATCACGCTTACATACCTTGGCTTCATCAGTCCCTTCGTGTAGCTCCACTAGTTTTGTCCAAAGGTCCTTTGCGCTTATGAAGGGGCCGACACGATTTAGCTCTTCCTTGGATAAGCCGCATTGGAGGATTTGTGTTGCCTTGGCGTCGGCATCGACTTGTCGTTTTGTCGCAATGGTCCATTGATCATAATCCAAGGAGTCACCCACTTCATTAGTCGGAAGTGTGAAACCCGTTTGGATTATGATCCACATCTCGATTTGGGTTTTGAGAAAGCATTCCATCTGACCCTTCCAATAACGGAAGTCATCTCCGTTGTAAAACGGAGGTCGGACAGTGCTAAAACCCTCGAGATGGGCCATTAGAACAAAAGACACAAGGAGATGAAGACGAAGAAACTAGCAACGACAAAAATACAAAAAAAAAGTACCAAGACTCGCGTCTTGGATTAGTAGTGCGGGAGAAAAAATAACAAAGTGAAATAAATCTGAAATAAACAGAATTAAAAAGAAAAAAAAATCTGTAAAATGGCTAGATTGGTGGTTTCACCAAATCTTAGCAACCCCCGACTCTGATACCAATTGTTGGATCGAAGCGGATCGCTAGAGGGGGGGGTGAATAGTGATAAAATCTTTTTCTTTTCTTTTCGTTCGTTAAAACTCGAGAGATAATTAATTTCAGTGGAAATGTAAATGTAAAGTAAAAAGAGACAAAGGAGTTTTACTTGGTTCGTAGCCTTTGGCTACTACTCCAAGGCCCTAGCGGTCCTCGACCACGTACGGAGGGCAAAAACACTGAAGAACTCCTCCCCTTTAGAGGTTGGAGTTTAATCGATACAATTAAAGCACAAAGCTTGAGGTAGAGGGACACTCCCCCTCTCCTCGTTACGATAAAAGCTCCGAAAATGAAAGTACTAAACTGAAATAAAACTCTTACCGACGTAATAAATGAAAACAAATAAACCTAGATGTCGAAGAAGAAGCACTTCGTTGTCGGAGAAGTTGTAGCTTTGCGGAGGCTTTTGGAGGCTTAGAATTGATGAAGAAACCCTAGGTTAGGACCTCCTTTTATAGCCTTTAAGCCCCTCATCGAATGGGTCTTCAACTAAAAGGAATTGGGCACAAAACTCCTTGAAAAATGGTGATAAATCTTGACTCCTCGAGGCTGATTTTTGACCATCGATTGAACTGATTTCTTGGCCGGTTGAACTGATGGCTCAGCAGTTGAACTGATCCTTGGCCGATTGAACTGATGGCTTAGTAGTTGAACTAATTTTTGGCCGGTTGAACTAATTTTTAGACTTTTCGACTGTAATAAAGAGTTAGCTCGAAATATAAGTGAATTCGACGGCCACTTGCCATCCGATCTCAACATAGACCTTCCATGGGAAGTCTTGGTCAGATCGTCGCCAAAGGATGTCCCCGTATGGAGGACTCGACCTTACTTACGCTCACTCACATGAGCTTACCTCAACATTTACCTTTGAAGCCTTGCTTTTGGTCTCCACCTGATTCCTTCGGCTCCCTCCGAAGTCCTCCCGGTGTCGCCCGACCACCGCGGCTTCCTCCGGGTGTCGCTAGCCTTTAGCTCCTGCACACTCGATTCAGCTCGTGAGATAACGACATGAGCTTAACTTTGTATCATTTGCTATAATCAAAACTCAGGTTTGACTTAGGTGTCTACTGCACCAACAGAGAGAAGGGTTACAAACCCTAACCTTTGCCACCGGCCGAGGAGAAAGAGAAGAGAGGGTGCCACCGCCGGCAATTAGATGGGAGGAGGTGCCCGCCAATGGAGAAGAAGGGAACAATGGACCTCTCAACCTCCTTGTGCCACCGACCTCTCCAAGCAAACCCTAGGTTGCCGCCCAAGGAGAGAAGCAAAACCCTAGGAACACCCTTGCTACCCAAGCCTCTCACGGCAACTCAAAAACCCTAATCTCAAAAAGGATATCTCACGCCCAAACCTTGAAACCTTATTTATAGATTTCGCTCAAGCCTCCTTTTAATCGTGTTCGTTGGATCTAGGCTTCATGAGGGTTTTAATATTAGGCTATAATAGGGACCATGAGGAGGAGTTGGATTTTGGCCACCCAATGGATCCGACCCACATAAAATCTGATCCATTAATGATAATCCATTCCACTAGAGGATTATCATTGATCTACCTCACCAACCCTATAAATAAATATAGGCTCCATATATTAATTGTACAAATGTCTCCCCGTGTTTAAGATATCGAATGTCCGTTAATTAATTAATTTACTGAAAATTAATTAATTAATATCTAACTCCATGAGTAGTACCACTCAACCTCATCATCATGTCGGACCAAGTCCACCTTCAGGGTTGACATGATGATCCTTATGAGCTCCTCAAGGGGACATCATCATCCTAATACATAGGACACGGTTTCCTCCTTGTTGGGATGTATACTGAAAAGTCTATATTTTGTATGAACATCTTTATTTTGAATTCAGAATCACATGATCATTGTTTGCATATTTTTATGGCTATGCATATTGTCTAATACATTACATTATAGATAACATGGTGTGTGGTGTCACACGGGAGACCATGTTATCGGTTCCTTGTAAAGTATAAGTAAAGGCTCACATCCGAGATGGCTTTGGACAAACCATTGGAATGGTTGTAGTGTGATTTGGGATTGGTTTGTCTTGACCATAGAATCACACTAGTGCACTTTATGTGTATTGAGCAGGACCGACTTAGAGGTGATTCGATTTATTGCTAACTACATAATCGAATCCCGATATAATAACGGACACATATACTTAGTAGTCGTCTCTTTGATTTACCAATGGGTGAGATTTATAGATTAAATCGATAGGCTTGGTAATTTGAGAAATGATATTATTTATATGGTGTGTCGTTGATTATAGGAGGAAACTGTGTCCTATATATTAGGATGATGATGTCCCCTTGAGGAGATCATAAGGTTTATCATGTAAACCCTACAGGTGGACTTGGTCCGGCATGATGAAAAGGTTGAGTGGTACTACTCATGGAGTTAGATGTGGATTAATTAATGGTCAGTAAATTAATTAATCGACAGACATTCGAGATCTTAAACATGGGGAGAAAATGTACAAATAATATATGGAGCCCATATTGACTTATGGGGGTTGGTGAGGTAGATCAATGATAAACCTTTAGTGGATTGGATTATCATTAATGGATCGAACTTTATGTGGCCTTGATCCATTGGGTGGCCAAGATCCAACTCCTCCTCAAGGTCCCTATTGTAGCCTATTAAAACCTCATGAAGCTTAGATCCAATGCATGAAAACAAAACTCTAGATCCAATGGTAGAGATTAAAATCTCTAGATCCGACGGTTGAGATTAAATCCCTAGAACCAATGGTGGAGATTGTAAGGTGGGATGAACCTAACTCTATAAATATGGGATGATTGCTTGGGCGGCAACACAATGGATGACATTAGGGTTTGCTTCCCTTGGGCAGAAAGCAACCCCATTAGGGTTAGGATTAGGAGTGGGCGGCTAGGGTTTTGGTGTTGGGGTGGGTGGCAACAAGTGGAGGAAGTCTCTCCTTCTTCTTCCTAAGGTTTGGCCGGAACCTATTCTTCTTCCCTCTACCTTGGCTGGAGATCAACATATTCTTCTTCCCTTCATCCTTGGCCAGAAATTAGGAGAGATAGGTTTAGGGTTTAGGCGGCAATAAGGAGAAGGATTGCTTTCCTTTCTCTTCTCCAAGTGTTGGCCGGTGCCCATGCCCTCATTGTTTCTCCTTTGGCCGGTTCCCATACTCTATGTTCTCTTCCTTGGCCGGCGGCAACATCGAGTCTATTGACTTGGTGGCCAGTTCTAGATAGGAAGACGAGTTTTGTTTTATGATCTTCCTTTGTTCGGAGTGAACAAGGAAAGGAAGATTGGTGATCTAGGAGGCTTCGACTTTTGGAAGATCGTCGCCCACACGACGTCCAAAAGGAGGAAGGACATACAATAGAAGATCAAGAGGTATAACAAGAGGTATAATCTTGTTTATTTTGATTAGTGTTTTTTTGTATTATGTCAATAATTGTTTTTCAATTATATGCACGTTGTATATGGTTGTTTACTTTATGTATGTGGCTAATATAACTTGGACCCCGAACATAAACACAAAAGTCGGCGATCCGTACATCGTCTATTCCGCGGCTATTCGTGGAATAGAGGTTGGTTGCTTGAACAACAAGTTTGTTCAAGTGACTACTCTAAATGAATAGCACGAAGATGACAAGGTTGCTTAGGTGTTCCCTTTTGTCCAGGATTAAATTTTTAATCCGGGGACATCGATGGGATCGCCATGAACAAGCGACTGAGTTGAAGTGGGAAGTGAAGTTTCCCATCACGAACCCTCACCAACCAATTGGTATCAAAGCCAAGGTTTCCGGTTTTGAGTGTTTAGGATTCGGTTACTCTTATGCTTTTTTCATATATTATATATGCCGGATAATAGTAGGATATGCGTAGGTTAACTCTTTGGTTGTAGGCATAAGATCCGACTATTATGGTCATATGTGTGTATGTGATTGTATGTGTATATTTTGTTGAATCCTCAGGGTTGACGAGGCTATAATTTAATTTTTTGTAAATTAGATACGACATTGTTTAGCCACTCTTTTTATTTTAGTTTACTTTCGATCTATATTTCATGTACACTCCCTCGTAGAGTATAGGATCGATGGATGTAAATTAAAATAGTTTTTAGTCTCGGCTCGAATCTCCAGATGGCTCGTACATGGCGTAGGAGGAGCGGACGAGATGGCGATACGATGGGAGACATATTGAAGACAAAATCCATAATAGTTGGAAAAATTTTATTTTTCATATTTATTTCTTATTGTTTGATATGCATGTCGTAGGCTAGAAAATTCTTCGATTTTAAATTACTAAGTGGGAGAGGGATATTTTTATAAATTCCCACGACCTTCATTACGATTTGACATGTGATGCAAGCAAACTTGCGCATCAGCTCTGAGTGTCTTCCTCCTTAACGGATGAGTTTGTTTGCAGATCACAAGGTCGAATATGGTTATAGGAAATTATTAAGAAGCATGTGTACTTCCCCATTGTAAGGCACATAACCCGAGATAATTACCTTGGTACCAAGTAATGGTGAACACTTAGATACAAATATAAGTATCCTCCCCATCGGAGTCATTGCTTTTATTTGTAGGGCCAAAGAGAAACCAACTATTAATTTTATTTGTCAAAAAGTTAGGTTGACAAGATAGTAAAATTAATGGGTAAAACCTCCTCTTACAAATGTAGAATTCGTATATGTCCACACTATCATGGCATATGATATTCTCGGTGTTTTGAGGTGTTGGTTGATTTTAAAATTTTATTGTTTGAGAAATCAACATTTTTTTAAAATCTAAAGTAATGATCTATGTGATTCTTAGGATTTTCAAAAATGACTTTTAGTCCACTTACTATAATACTAAAGGAAAATAAACTTATTGTACATAATTATGTTGATTGGAAAAAGGAATCTTGACATTGTCTTAACTGCTGAGGAGTACAAATATGTACTCTTCGAAGAGTGTCCTCCTAAGCCTGCGAATGAGCTGCAAGTCCTTAGAGCTGAGATCGATGGGGAAACCCAGGTCGATATCATTCTCCAGTCAACAGAAAGGCTTGCTCAGGCTCAGGCCATGGTTGCTCAGAAGGTTTCTACTTCTAAGCCGAAAGGCAAGAAGAAGAAGAGACAAGATGGAGCAAAGCTAAGTGGGAGGATCTCAGTGTCAAGTGAAGAAGCTGAAAGGCAAGTGCTTCACTTGCAAGCAGGATGGACATTGGAAGAAGGATTGTCCCAATCGGAAGCAGAACAAAGGTATATCCTTTGGTCTAGTCGTTGAAACATGGTTAGCGGTGTTATCTACCGGCACCTGGTGTGTAGATAGGAGAGTCTTTGATCATGTCTGCAATACTTTGCAAGGGTTCCAGGAAACCCGACGACGAGTTGAGAGAGAGATTACCGTTTATTTGGGCAATGCAATGAAGGTGGTGACTATTTGCAGTGGGAGACATTTTATTTATCTTTTAAGAAAAATAAAACTTTGGTTCTGGAAAATTCCCTTTATGTAAAAGAATTTAATTTCGGTTTCTAAATTGTTTATGGATGGATATTCTATTTCTTTTAATGACAGAGTTGTTATAAAAAGGAATAGGGACATTATCTGTTCAGGTACATTGATAGGAAATCTATACACACTTGAACCAAAATCTCCCACGATGCAAATTTAAGTTAATAACTCATCTTCTAATTCCAATAAGAAAAAAGAACCTTCGAAGATGAACCAAACATATCTTTGGCATCTTAGGCTTGGTCATATTAACCTAAGCAAAATTCAAAGGTTGATAGCTCATGGACCTCTGGGTTCATTAGTGGTGGAGGATTTCCCAACCTGTGAATCTTGCTTGGAGGGTAAAATGACCAAGAGACCTTTTAAGGCCAAGGGGTATAGAGCCAAAGAGGTGGTTTTGAGTATTTCGTCTATTTTACAAACGATTACTCAAGATATGAATACATTTATCTGATGCACCGCAAGTCTGAATGCTTTGACAAGTTTAAAGTATTCAAGGCTGATGTGGAGAAACGTCAAGGTAAAAGTAGCAAGACACTACGATCTGATCATGGTGGCGAGTACCTCTTAGGAGATTTTAGGAATTACTTATCAGAGGCTGGGATTCAATCCCAATTGTCTACACCTGGCACACCCCAGCAGAATGGTGTAACAGAGCGAAGTAATAGGACTCTTATGGAGATGGTTAGATCGATGATGAGTTATTCTGAGTTGCCAGATTCGTACTGTTAGTAATATATATGAGAGATGTCCTAAGGCAATCGCCTTATGTATGAACCATTTATATGATAAATGAAGATTCACTATTTGAGTATACATGTTTTATGTATTTGATTGGATCTTAAACTCATTTACTGAATGTCCACGATGCGATTCACAGCATGAGAGAATTTGTGATTGGATCACAACTAGTGAATATCTCTACATGTGTAATTGTGATGTATCGGAAATATCCCTAGTCGATGAATTGATGAATTTGGACACCATCAATTCTGTCGAGACTAGCACGAGGTATACTCCTTGGTGTATCCAAGCAGCTGATTCTCACTGGCTGGAGACATTGTGATGTCCGGAGTTAATCGTGGATCCTAGTTATGGTAACTAGTTCATTGGAGTGACCAGTCGTAAGACTTCATATGGTTCTCTGCATATATAGATATGTCAATGAAGTTTTTACTGTAGCTTAAGTGAGATGTTCCTTTGACTTGCGGTATTCAAGTCATCTTGATCATGGAGACTTATGCTTTGACATCTTAAGCAAACATCTCTAAGGAGATGTGGACCCGGGATGATTGGGTATAAGTCAAAATGATCGAAGGTGTTTGAATAGCCTATAAAGGATTCACCACCCCTTGCGAGGAGATGTATACCCATGGCCTCTCGTCGGATTGTTACTAAAGTCTTTGGCCAAAGCATTACATGTTTAGAGTAAGGTACTCTTCGATACATGTGGAGTAACTAGAATCCGTAGGATGAGGAAATGATACTTGGGCTAGGTGTGACGTAGTCAGCCTAGTGGGGACTGACACTATAGACCATGTCCTGAACCAAGTGGGTATAAGATGAGTGAAGGGAATGGGGCACGAATCATTCGAGCTGCTGAAGGGTTTCAGAAATAGTTCTGGATCAACCGTTGATCTTTTCGGTTAATTGGGGATCATGATGTACTACTAGGTGCCACTCATGATCGTTCTATAATTAATGGTTAATTATAGATGACCAACATAAACCGAGAACCTATTTGGTCACACGCATAACAAGCGTAATCCAAAGGATTTAAAACGAGCTTGAGAATGGGATTCTCAGACCGAGAGAAACTAGGTTTGGTTTGACCAAACATGAAGCGAGCATGAAATTGTTTCAGTCGCAATGGAAGCGTGGATGGACCGTGTCTCATGAAGACATAATGGATGAACCAAAATGGTTTGGTTCTAATCCAATGGAGGAGAATAAACCAAAGGGTTTGGTTTATTTTAAATGAATGAACCAAAAGTTGGTTCGGTTCGTTTTAACTTAAAATAAATTATCATGGTTTGGTTTATTTTAACTTATCTTAATGGAGCGGGTTAACGGGCCTAATGGTTATGATCCAATAACCATTAAGAGAATTAGTTCTCTATAAAAGAGGGCTTAAGGGATAATTAAGCCCTAATCCAAAAACCCTAGCTCAAGTTGCCGCCCACCTCATCCCCTCTAAGAGTTGGCGCCAACCTCCATTGCCACCCAACCTCTTGTGCCGCCGTCCAAGTTGTTGCCGGCGTCCAAGCTTCGGCCGGTGATCCTCCGGTGATCTCTTTTAGGTTTGGCATCAATGTGAGCTTTATCTTCCCTTGGTTGGCCAGTGCCTATCTCCTCCACCAAAGCTGTCCAGTTTTACGCGGACGGCTTATTCTAAATCGGATTGGCATCATTTTGGATGGCGCTCCGACAGCGGCTAACTTACCGGGGATTTGATCTCCGGTAATCCTCTGAGGTGGAGGACGAAGGATTCGTCAATCGGTTG
Source organism: Wurfbainia villosa (assembly GCA_025175895.1). NCBI lineage: Eukaryota > Viridiplantae > Streptophyta > Magnoliopsida > Zingiberales > Zingiberaceae > Wurfbainia > Wurfbainia villosa. The sequence continues at coordinate 117,547,489 of CM045989.1, read as the reverse complement.
ACGAATACCTCTCCGGAGAAGCGAGTTTTGAGGACTCGTTTTTGGATTCGGATCGTGATCATCTCTCGATCACGTCGTCTTCAACACGAGGTTAGTAACCCGTACGAAGACGAAGCTCGTGGCTTAGCGAAGTCATCCAGAGGATACTCGGCGTGGATACGGATAGAGACAATTCTAGCGAGGATCGTTCCGGTTGATGTCGTTCCCGCTACACGTCATACGAAAGGTATAACGTAGTTAAATTTCCTTTTATTGCAAATTTAAATTTATGGTTATGTCTACACATGTTGTACTATGCATGCGTGTGATGTGTGTGTTGTAATAAATATAGATTTATTAATTTTATTGCTTCCGCTGTGCTCATGTTTACGAAACATGATCGAACACACACACGCCGCGGTGCCGGAAACCCAACACGTACTGGGGATATGCTCTAGATACGGCGGTGTACATTCTGAACTTGGTTCCATCTAAATCAGTGTCTTCTACTCCCACAGAGTTGTGGACTGGGAAAAAGTCTAGTCTAAGACATATTCGGATATGGGGGAGTCCAGCACATGTGTTAAAGGCAGATGCTGATAAGTTGCAACCTCGTACAGAAGTACGAATGTTCGTTGTCTATCGTAGAGGAATGAAGGGTGGTTTGTTTTATAGTCCTAGAGATCAGAGGGAGATCGTTAGCATGAACGCAAGATTTCTAGAGAAAGACTATGTGATGAGCCACAAGCCCAAGAGTAAAATTATTCTGGAGGAATTAAAAGGGGAAGTCACTTCTTCAGTACCACCGGTACAAGAGGATATACCACAAGTCACTGCACCGCATGTCATAAAGGATACACAGGAGATACCTCGTCGTAGTGGGAGGGTTGTGAGACAGCCTGATAGATTCTTGTTCTTGGGAGAATCTTCTGATTTGGTCCCTGGCAAACATGAACCTGATCCCTGGACATATGACGAGGCAATCAAAGATAAAGATGCAGTATCTTGGCGCTAGTGTGATTCTATGGTCAAGACAAACCAATCCCAAATCACACTACAACCATTCCAATGGTTTGTCTAAAGTCATCTCGGTTGTGAGCCTTTACTTATACTTTATAATGAACCGATAACATGATCTCCCGTGTGACACCACACATCATAAAAATATGCATAGCCATAAAAATATGTAAACAATGATCATGTGATTCTTAATTTCAAATAAAGATGTTCATAATGAAGATAGACTTTTCAATATACATCCCAACAATCTCCCACTTATACTAAAAGACTATGTCGTCCTCAAACTGCCATATATCTGATCCCCATTCCCTTCACATGCCTATCAAAAGCTCTCGCCGGAAGGGCCTTAGTGAAAGGATCTGCCAGGTTATCCTCCGATGCAATCTTGGCCACAACAACTTCTCCTCTCTTCATGATTTCTCGTATCAGGTGGTACTTGCGCTCAATGTGTTTACTAGCCTTATGGGCTCGTGGTTCCTTCGAGTTTGCAACTGCACCACTATTATCACAATAAATTGTGATAGTTCTGGGCAAACCAGAAATCACATCCAAGTCCATTAAGAAGTTCCTGAGCCATACAACTTCTTTGGCCGCCTGAGAGGCTGCCACATACTCAGCTTCCATGGTAGAGTCCGCCACGCATTTCTGCTTGACACTCCTCCATACAATGGCTCCACCTCCCAAAGTAAACACAAAACCTGAGGTAGACTTATTGTTATCTCTATCTAATTGGAAGTTGGAATATGTGTAACCCACAGGGAGTAATTGATCTACCTGGTAGACCAGTATATAATCTCTAGTCCTTCTCAGGTAATTCAATATATGCTTTATCACAGTCCAATATCCCTGTCCTGGATTACTCTGATATCTGCTAACCATGCCCACGGCAAAGCAGATATCTGGTGTAACGCCCGTGAAATTCTAGCAATTTTACGAGAATTTTTGGCTTTATGAGGATGGGCTTTATGTAGGCCTTTTTGGAGAAATAAAAGAAAATAAGCCAAAAAGAGATGCAAAGCCTAGGAATTGAACCCCCCACCTCTAGAGATAGCCAAGCCTTATAGATGCACCCACTAACCATAAGCCCAATAGAATCATATCATTAGAGGAAAGGGGGAACCTATAGATAAATGGGAGGAGGGTAAATGAAGAGGCTTGACAAGGAGAAGAGAAACTTCTCTTCCTCCCCTTTATAAAGAAGAGAGAAGTTCCACTTGGCCACTTCTTCCTTCCTTCTTCCTCTTCTCTTCATTCTCACCGAAACCCCAAGCTCTTCTTCCTCCTTTGGCCGAGAGCTCCTTGCAAGCTAGGAGAGAGCTAGGTGACCTCCATTAGGTCATCTCCCCAAGCAAAGCGAAGGATGTAAGTTTTCCCCTCACCTGCAGTATATTAGTTTGATAGGGTTGGTTGCTTGAAAGAAATATGAAATTGTAGCCTTATAAGTTTTACCAACTACGTTGGTGGGCTAGGATTCATGAAAATGCTACTAAGGGAGGTTTCTATGGGTGATATGTTTCAAGTAGATACCTTTAGGAGACCAAAGTGCAAAGGTGATGACCCTATATGGTTCGCCACCCCAAGATTTTAGGGTTAGGGTTGCATGAACTTGATCCTAAAGTGATATTCTTGGTTGGTATGTTTCAAGTAAGACCCTTGGGTATCCACCATCCAAGATGAGGCCCTTGTAGGTTTCGGCCACCCTAGGTAATTAGGGTTAGGGTTGCATGAAAATATCCCTAATGATGCTATGCTAGATGATAATGCTCATGAATAAATATTAGGTGGCAAGAACCCTAGTTGAGCCCCTTGTAGGTTTCGGCCACCCTAGGTAATTAGGGTTAGGGTTGCATGAAAATATCCCTAATGATGCTATGCTACATGATAATGCTCATGAATGAATATTAGGTGGCAAGAACCCTAGTTGAGCCCCTTGTAGGTTTACCACCCTAGGTAATTAGGGTTAGGGTTGTATGAAAATATCCCTAATGATGCTATGCTAGATGATAATGCTCATGAATGAATATTAGGTGGCAAGAACCCTAGTTGAGCCCCTTGTAGGTGCCACCCTAGGTAATTAGGGTTAGGGTTGCATGAAAATATCCATCATGATGCTAAGCTAGGTTATAATGCTTTATGAATGAATTTTTGGGGACCAAACCTAAGCTTGAGCCCCCTTACAAGTTTCGGCCAACCCATGGTTTTAGGGTTAGGGTTTCATGAAAACACCCTATATGTAATTGTGCTATGTGTATAGTTTTTAATATGACATGAACTTTGCTTGGGTGATGAATATGTTATGATTCAATGCAACATGAAATTAGGCTATGTGATGAGCATGTTTTACGATTTAATATGCCATGAATAAGCTTAGGAAATATACTTCCTGTTATGATGTAATGTGCCATGTAATATGCCATGATGAACATGTTGTGTGAAGTAATATGCCATGTATATGCTTCGGGAATGTGCTTCAAGTTATGGAGTATTGTGCCATGAAATATACCTAGGTGAAGAATATGTTTTGTGATTTAATATGTCATGAATATGCTTAGGAAATATGCTTCATGTTTACGATGCAATATGTCATGAAACATGCTTATGTGATGAACTCGTTTATGCTTTAGGACCCCTTTAGGGTACTCTTATGTTATGAATGCATGTGTCCTTATAAAATGACTAAGATGGAGATGCTTCCCTTTCAAGTAGGGACCAAGAGCTCTCCTTATGATAAAATAAGATGGAGATGCTTCCCTTTCAAGTAGGGATCAAGAGCTCTCCTTATGATAAGATAAGATGGAGATGCTTCCCTTTCAAGTAGGGATCAAGAGCTCTCCTTATGTCAAGATAAGATCAAGATGCTTCCCTTCTTATGATGGGGATCAAGAGCATTCTTTATATTATGTCCAGAAAAGAATTAAGTATTTTACTTTGCAAGAGGTTAAGTACCCGACCCGTGGTGGTCGTTAATCAAATCCATAGGGACACAAGAAGAAAGAGGTCTTGCCTGGTAAGACGTAAGAGGTCTTGCTCTAATAGATGTGGCTCGCTACTGACCTATTAGGGAACGCGCATTATGTGGTACTTAACCTGGGGCCCCCCAAACATGTTATGATGATATTGAAGTATTTATAAGTATATGTTTTGAAAAGAAAATACTTTTATGATATTGTGTATGCTTATGTTAAATGCTCTGAATGCTTATGAACTAGGTTCTTTATGCATGCTAGATGTTATGAAGTTATGATGATATTGAAGTATTTATAAGTATATGTTTTGAAAAGAAAAGACTTTTATGATATTGTGTATGCTTATGTTAAATGCTCTGAATGCTTATGAACTAGGTTCTTTATGCATGCTAGATGTTATGAAGTTATGATGATATTGAAGTATTTATAAGTATATGTTTTGAAAAGAAAAGACTTTTATGATATTGTGTATGCTTATGTTAAATGCTCTGAATGCTTAAGAACTAGGTTCTTTATGCATGCTAGATGTTATGAAGTTATGATGATATTGAAGTATTTACAAGTATATGTTTTGAAAAGAAAAGACTTTTATGATATTGTGTATGCTTATGTTAAATGCTCTGAATGCTTACGAACTAGGTTCTTTATGCATGCTAGATGTTATGAAGTTATGATGATATTGAATAATTTATAAGTATATGTTTTGAAAAGAAAAGACTTTTATGATATTGTGTATGCTTATGTTAAATGCTCTGAATGCTTACGAACTAGGTTCTTTATGCATGCTAGATGTTATGAAGTTATGATGTTTAGAGTTAAGTCTAAGTATGTGGTGACTATGTACTTTATGCTAGTTTAGAATTTATGATGTGGTGAAGGTTAAGGGTAAGGTTAAGAATACTTGCGACTATGTTCCTTCTGCATGATTAGGGTTTATGTTATTACAAATGTTTATGCTTAACCAAATGCTTAGGATTACGTTCTTTCATGCACGCTTAGTTTATGCAGTTATAACGCTCATGTTCAAAGTATGCCCTGCTTAGATTAATTATGCTTAACCTGCTTATGAACAATTCTATGCCATGCTTAGTTCTTTTTGTACTATTACCTGGATATGTTGTTGATTAGTGTTGCTATGAAATGCTTAGGTCATTTTCTATGCCAGCATGCTAATGTTCTAATAATTTGATGAAATCGTGGTTTTGGGAGTAGGCAAGGATCTTACTAAGCAATATGCTTATAGTTTATGTTGTCCATATACTCCAGATAAAGGAAATGCACTAGAGGGAGTGGCAGGAGGGGCCATGTGCGTGTGTGATAGTGGCATGGTGGAAGAAGACCCTTCACTATCTGATTATATTTATATGCTCTAAGAACAATTTAAGACATTGCTTTCGCTTATAAGACTTGTGTTTAATGAGTATCACTTAATTTAAGAGGTTCGACATGTTAGAACTCATGAACGAATCCTTTCGTATGCATGTTATGAAATAAGATAAGATATGTGGTCATGCTAATGATGAATAAGATAGGTGATGCATGTGCCAAAGAAGGTTTCAGTTATGATAACCTGTTTAAGCATGTAGACTTTGAACGGATCCATATGTAGTATGCTAATAAAAAAATATAGAAGCGCCACCGAGAGCAGATAAGGCGGGCGCCACAGTGGTATCGAGCGGTTCACCTTTCCACTATCACACCTCAAGCCTCCATCCCGCTATTTCCAAGTAAGTAACTTTATGCATCGAGTTTCTTTTATAATGAAGAATGACTCCTATCTAGATAGAAATAATACCTCATCATGTTTTAGTAGATTGGAATCACACTTGTGATCTAGATAGAAATAACACCTTATCATGTTTTAAGTAGATTGGAATCACACTTGTGATCTAGATAGAAATAATACCTCCTCATGTTCTAGTAGATTGGAATCACACTTGTGATCTAGATAGAAATAATACCTCATCATGTTTTAGTAGATTGGAATCACACTTGTGATCTAGATAGAAATAATACCTTATCATGTTTTAGTAGATTGGAATCACACTTGTGACTTAGATAGAAATAATACCTCATCATGTTTTAGTAGATTGGAATCACACTTGTGAACTAGATAGAAATAATACCTCATCATGTTTTAGTAGATTGGAATCACGCTTGTGATCTAGATAGAAATAATACCTCATCATGTTTTAGTAGATTGGAATCACACTTGTGACTTAGATAGAAATAAGACCTCGTTATGTTCAGTATAATGGAACCGTACTTGTGATTGAGATGGCAACAATACCTTACCATGCTTTATATGATGGAAACATGTCTTTAACATACCATTCCAAAAATTTCAAGATCCGATTTTAGAATTATCGTGTCGGGTCTATGCTCATATGAATTGAAATAAGCCGGTTTAGTACGGGTTAGTCGGTCTTGTGCTGACTTCATTTTTCAATTTCAGATGGCACGGACGATGACTACCATGACCCGTCGTGATGTGTCCCGAAACCGATTGAGGGAAGCTATTGAAGAGATAGTTTATAAACCTGATGGTGGGGTCGCCTGAAAAATTATGAGACTCGATGGTCTCTTTAGGATACTCGAGCAGCATGAGTTTCCGAGCATCGGATAATTATCGGATATGGGCCTTGGTACGCCCCGCCAAACGATTTCATGGTAGTCGCAAGATCACGTATGGGGCCGCTATGAAGGGCGGATAACATATGCGGAGTTGTCTGAGCTACTCTTGGAGCACAAGGTTCAAGAGAAGCCTGTGGTAGAGAATCCGGTGGTAGCTGGCCTCAAGAGGAAGGAAGAGGGTTCCGTAAACAGTCAACTTAGTGGCCAGCCGGAGACTACCCTAGTGAGGCCAGGGAAGATAGGACTAAAAATAGTTACAACCGCACTAGGGTTTGTCCTAGTGGGAGTCATAATGAACTATCTTCTTAAGTAGTTTCTGTTGTTCCAATTAGGAATAAAGAATGTTATATGTTAACATTATTCCTTCTGGTCTGAAAATATGAATAAAAGATGATGAGTCATTCTTTTGAAATTAAAGATGAGTTCGTTGCATGGGAAATGTATGGTATAATTGATCAATGTCGGTTAGACTGGAACATACGAATAATGAGTGGAAACAAAGTCCGGTGCCGCTTTGATGTCCTTATCGATGCTATCTCAACCCCTGAAAAGGGAAGTAATGAATTACGGAATAGAAATCATTTCTGGGCAACTTTCCACCATGACTATAACGCCGACGTTGTTCGACGATATAAAGGGAAAGCAAGATGGTGATTCAGACATCCAGAAGTTCAAACAAGAAGTACTGGAAGGAAGGGATAATGGATTCCGCATCACCGACGGCGGATTATTATACTTCCGGGATCGCCTATGCATTCCGAACGATCCGGAGTTACGGCAGAAGATACTCGAGGAATCCCATGGAACACCTTATACCATGCATCCTGGATCTAATAAAATGTATCAGGACTTAAGGGATAAATTTTGGTGGTCCGCATGAAAAGGGATGTGGCTCAAGACGTCAACACTGGCTCGACTGCAGAAGGTGAAGGCGAGTAACACCAAAAACACGGGGATTATCTGCAACAATACAGATTCCCGAGTGGAAATGGGAAGAAATTTCCATGGATTTCATCTCGGATTACGACGACAAATGGTTACGATGCTATATGGGTAATCATAGACCGGTTGACAAAGTCCGCCCATTTCGGCAATCAAGATGACCTATTCGGTTGAAAGCATAGCTCAATTATATGTCAAGGAAATTATCAAATTACATGGAGTGCCTAAGGCTATTATTTCTGACCGATGGCCGCTTTACCTCCCATCTCGGGAATGTGTCTGTAAGGCTCTTGGCACTAAGTTGAGATTCAAGATCGCTGCTTTCATCCTCGTAATCGACTGGCCGACGGAAAGAGTGAACTGTGGCCGGAAGATATGTCGCGGGCCTGCTTTCTAGACTTTAAGGGGAGCCGTGTCGATATTTGTGCTCGCAATTTGCTTACAACAACAGCCTACCAAAGGCTACCATTGGAATGGCACCCTATGAAGCTCTATACGGAGAAGATGCAGGTCTCCTATCTGGTACGAGGGTGGTGAAAGGAGGAAATGGGTCTTGAGCCGATATTATTGACAATACCACCCGCTTATACAGAATATCCGTCGAGAATCAACCGCCAGAGCCGACAAAAGAGCTATGCGGATATGCGTGAGACCGTTAGAGTTCAAGTCGGGACCCGTATTCTCGAGTGACCCCTATGAAGGGAGTGATGAGATTCTGGAAGGAAGGGTAAATCAATCCACGCTACGTGGGACCCTATCCGATATCACAGAGAGTGGGCAAGGTGGCGTACAAGCTGGAACTGCCCCAAGAGATGTCGGCTATACACGACGTGTTCCATGTCTCTATGCTCAAGAAATGCCTATCCAGAGCGGACCAAGTGGTCGAGCCACAAATTGTACACGTTCAAGAGGACCTGAGTATCGGAAGTCGGCCTATCCAGATACTAGACCGAGATGTCAAGAGACTAAGGAACAAAGAGGTGCCCTTAGTGAAGGTCCTGTGGCAGTCTGCAATATGAGGAGGCTACTTGGGAACGCGAGGAGGACATGAGGCGTATACCCTGATTGTTTTAAGTTTCGAGGACTAAACTTTTACAAGGTATGAGGATGTGAAATTTTAGCAATTTTACGAGAATTTTTGGCTTTATGAGGATGGGCTTTATGTAGGCATTTTTGGAGAAATAAAAGAAAATAAGCCAAAAAGAGATGCAAAGCCTAGGAATTGAACCCCCCACCTCTAGAGATAGCCAAGCCTTATAGATGCACCCACTAACCATAAGCCCAATAGAATCATATCATTAGAGGAAAGGGGGAACCTATAGATAAATGGGAGGAGGGTAAATGAAGAGGCTTGACAAGGAGAAGAGAAACTTCTCTTCCTCCCCTTTATAAAGAAGAGAGAAGTTCCACTTGGCCACTTCTTCCTTCCTTCTTCCTCTTCTCTTCATTCTCACCGAAACCCCAAGCTCTTCTTCCTCCTTTGCCCGAGAGCTCCTTGCAAGCTAGGAGAGAGCTAGGTGACCTCCATTAGGTCATCTCCCCAAACAAAGCGAAGGAAGTAAGTTTTCCTCACTGCAGATATATTAGTTTGATAGGGTTGGTTGCTTGAAAGAAATATGAAATTGTAGCCTTATAAGTTTCGGCCAACTAAGTTGGTGGGCTAGGATTCATGAAAATGCTACTAAGGGAGGTTTTTATGGGTGATATGTTTCAAGTAGATACCTTTAGGAGACCAAAGTGCAAAGGTGATGACCCTATATGGTTCGGCCACCCCCAAGATTTTAGGGTTAGGGTTGCATGAACTTGATCCTAAAGTGATATTCTTGGTTGGTATGTTTCAAGTAAGACCCTTGGGTATCCACCATCCAAGATGAGGCCCTTGTAGGTTTCGGCCACCCTAGGTAATTAGGGTTAGGGTTGCATGAAAATATCCCTAATGATGCTATGCTAGATGATAATGCTCATGAATAAATATTAGGTGGCAAGAACCCTAGTTGAGCCCCTTGTAGGTTTCGGCCACCCTAGGTAATTAGGGTTAGGGTTGCATGAAAATATCCCTAATGATGCTATGCTACATGATAATGCTCATGAATGAATATTAGGTGGCAAGAACCCTAGTTGAGCCCCTTGTAGGTTTCGGCCACCCTAGGTAATTAGGGTTAGGGTTGTATGAAAATATCCCTAATGATGCTATGCTAGATGATAATGCTCATGAATGAATATTAGGTGGCAAGAACCCTAGTTGAGCCCCTTGTAGGTTTCGGCCACCCTAGGTAATTAGGGTTAGGGTTGCATGAAAATATCCCTCATGATGCTAAGATAGGTTATAATGCTTTATTGATGAATTTTTGGTTACAAATCCTAAGATTGAGCCCCCTTACAAGTTTCGGCCAACCCATGGTTTTAGGGTTAGGGTTTCATGAAAACACCCTATATGTAATTGTGCTATGTGTATAGTTTTTAATATGACATGAACTTTGCTTGGGTGATGAATATGTTATGATTCAATGCAACATGAAATTAGGCTATGTGATGAGCATGTTTTACGATTTAATATGCCATTAATAAGATTAGTAAATATACTTCCTGTTATGATGTAATGTTCCATTTAATATTCCATGATGAACATGTTGTGTGAAGTAATATGCCATGTATATTCTTCGTGAATGTGCTTCAAGTTATGGAGTATTGTGCCATGAAATATACCTAGGTGAAGAATATGTTTTGTGATTTAATATGTCATGAATATGCTTAGGAAATATGCTTCATGTTTACGATGCAATATGTCATGAAACATGCTTATGTGATGAACTGCTTTATGCTTTAGGACCCCTTTAGGGTACTCTTATGTTATGAATGCATGTGTCCTTATAAAATGACTAAGATGGAGATGCTTCCTTTCAAGTAGGGACCAAGAGCTCTCCTTATGATAAAATAAGATGGAGATGCTTCCCTTTCAAGTAGGGATCAAGAGCTCTCCTTATGATAAGATAAGATGGAGATGCTTCCCTTTCAAGTAGGGATCAAGAGCTCTCCTTATGTCAAGATAAGATCAAGATGCTTCCCTTCTTATGATGGGGATCAAGAGCATTCTTTATATTATGTCCAGAAAAGAAAAGAATTAAGTATTTTACTTTGCAAGAGGTTAAGTACCCGACCCGTCAGGTGGTCGTTAATCAAATCCATAGGGACACAAGAAGACGTAAGAGGTCTTGCCACAGTAAGGCGTAAGAGGTCTTGCTCTAATAGGATGGTGGCTCGCTACACCTATTATTAGGGAACGCGCATTATGTGGTACTTAACCTGGGGCCCCCCAAACAAGTTATGATGATATTGAAGTATTTATAAGTATATGTTTTGAAAAGAAAAGACTTTTATGATACTGTGTATGCCTATGTTAAATGCTCTGAATGCTTACGAACTAGGTTCTTTATGCATGCTAGATGTTATGAAGTTATGATAATATTGAAGTATTTATAAGTATATGTTTTGAAAAGAAAAGACTTTTATGATACTGTGTATGCCTATGTTAAATGCTCTGAATGCTTACGAACTAGGTTCTTTATGCATGCTAGATGTTATGAAGTTATGATAATATTGAAGTATTTATAAGTATATGTTTTGAAAAGAAAAGACTTTTATGATACAGTGTATGCCTATGTTAAATGCTCTGAATGCTTACGAACTAGGTTCTTTATGCATGCTAGATGTTATGAAGTTATGATGATATTGAAGTATTTATAAGTATATGTTTTGAAAAGAAAAGACTTTTATGATACTGTGTATGCCTATGTTAAATGCTCTGAATGCTTACGAACTAGGTTCTTTATGCATGCTAGATGTTATGAAGTTACGATGATATTGAATTAATTATAAGTGTATGTTTGAAAAGAAAAGACTTCTATGATATCGTGTATGCTTATGTTAAATGCTCTGAATGCTTACGAACTAGGTTCTTTATGCATGCTAGATGTTATGAAGTTATGATGTTTAGAGTTAAGTCTAAGTATGTGGTGACTATGTACTTTATGCTAGTTTAGAATTTATGATGTGGTGAAGGTTAAGGGTAAGGTTAAGAATACTTGCGACTATGTTCCTTCTGCATGATTAGGGTTTATGTTATTACAAATGTTTATGCTCAAGTTAACCAAATGCTTAGGATTACGTTCTTTCATGCACGCTTAGTTTATGCAGTTATAACGCTCATGTTCAAAGTATGCCCTGCTTAGATTAATTATGCTTAACCTGCTTATGAACAATTCTATGCCATGCTTAGTTCTTTTTGTACTATTACCTGGATATGTTGTTGATTAGTGTTGCTATGAAATGCTTAGGTCATTTTCTATGCCAGCATGCTCATGTTATAATAGTTTGATGAAATCGTGGTTTTGTGAGTAGGCAAGGATCTTACTAAGCTATATGCTTATAGTTTATGTTGTCCATATACTGCAGATAAAGGAAGTCTGCACTAGAGGGAGTGGCAGGAGGGGCCATGTGCGTGTGTGATAGTGGCATGGTGGAAGAAGACCCTTCACTATCTGCTTATATTTATATGCTCTAAGAACAATTTAAGACATTGCTTCCGCTTATAAGACTTGTGTTTAATGAGTATCCCTTAATTTAAGAGGTTCGACATGTTAGAACTCATGAACGAATCCTTTCGTTATGCATGTTATGAAATAAGATAAGATATGTGGTCATGCTAATGATGAATAAGATAGGTGATGCATGTGCCAAAGAAGGTTTCAGTTATGATAACCTGTTTAAGCATGTAGACTTTGAACGGATCCATATGTAGTATGCTAATAAAAAAAAAATATAGAGACACAAGTAGCGCCGCCCTGAGAGCAGATAAGGGCGGGCGCTACATCTGGTCTCGTACATAGCATTGCATACATGAGGCTTCCTACTGCCGAAGCATAAGGAACCACCTTCATCTTCTCTATCTCCTTAGATGTTCTAGGACACATCTCCTTAGATAAAGGAACTCCATGCCTGAAATGTAGAAAACCTTTTTTGGAGTTATGCATGCTAAAACGATCTATAATGGTGTCTATATATGATGCTTGAGATAAGAACAATATCCTTTTCTTGCGATCCCTTATAACCTTGATCCCAAGGATGTGTCCCACTTCTCCCAAGTCTTTCATATCAAACTGTTTGGACAACCATACCCTTACATCTGATAACACCTATACATTGTTGCTAATTAACAAAATATCATCTACGTATAGTACAAGAAATACCACTACATTTCTGTCACATCTCTTGTATACACAAGACTCATCCAGACTTTGAATAAATCCATAAGATTGGATTACCTCATCAAAGCGAATGTTCCAAGATCTCGAAGCTTGCTTTAATTCATATATGGACAGATTAAGCTTGCACACAAGATGCTCTTTGCCCTTTGCAATGAACCCCTCTAGTTGCTTCATATAGATGTTCTCCTCAAGACTTCCATTAAGGAAAGCTGTCTTTATATGCATCTGTCACACCTCATAATACATATGAGCAACAATACATAAGAGAATCCGGATAGACTTAAGCATGACTACCGACAAAAAGATATTCTCATAATCAATGCCCTCTTTCTGAGTATACCCCTTCGCAACACGCCTCGCTTTGAAGGTCTCAACCTTCCCATCTATTCCTCTCTTTCTTTTGTAGATCCACTTGCATCCAATGGCTTTTACACCATTGGGTGGTTCTAGTAGCTCCCAGACCTAATTTGAATCCATAGATTCTATCTCAGAATTCATCGCAATTTGCCAAGATACCACATCTTTATCTTGGATTGCCTCGTCATATATCCAGGGATCAGGTTCATGTTTGCCAGGGACCAAATCAAAAGATTCTCCCAAAAACATAAATTTGTCAAGTTGTCTAACAACCCTCCCACTACGATGAGATATCACCTGTGTATCCTCTGTGACACGTGGTGTAGTAACTTATGGTATATCCTCTTGTACCGGTGGTATTGAAGTAGTGACTTCCCATCTTAATTCCTCCAGAACAATCTTACTCATGAGTTTGTGGTTCATCACATAGTCTTCCTCTAGAAATCTGGCATTCGTGCTAACGATCACTCTCTGATCTCTAGGACTATAAAACAAATCACCTTTCGTTCCTCTAGGATAGCCAACGAACATGCACACTTCTATACGAGGTTCCAACTTACCAGCATCTGCCTTCAACACATGTGTTGGACTCCCCCAAATATGAATATGTCTCAGACTAGGCTTTCACCCAGTCCACAATTCTGTGGGAGTAGAAGGCACTGATTTAGATGGTACCAAGTTCAGAATATACACTGTCGTATCTAGAGCATATCCCCAGAATGAATTTGGCAACTCAGAATAACTCATCATCGATCTAACCATCTCCATAAGAATCCTATTCCTTCGCTCTGCTACACCATTCTGCTGGGGTGTGCCAGGTGCATACAATTGGGATTGAATCCCAGCCTTTGATAAGTAATTCCTAAACTCTCCCAAGAGGTACTCACCACCACGATCAGATTGTAGTGTCTTGATACATTTACCTTGATGTTTCTCCACATAAGCCTTGAATTCTTTGAACTTGTCAAAGCATTCAGACTTGCTGCACATCAAGTAAATGTATCCATATCTTGAATAATCGTCTATGAAAGAGACGAAATATTCAAAACTACCTCTTGCCTGGATAGATATAGGACCACATAAATCATAATGAACCAACTCCAACACATCTTTGGCTCTATACCCCTTGGCCTTAAAAGGCCTCTTGGTCATTTTACCCTCCAAGCAAGATTCGCAGGTCGGAAAATCTTCCACCACTAATGAACTCAGAGGTCCATCAACTATCAACCTTTGAATTCTGCTTAGGTTAATATGACCTAGCCTTAGATGCCAAAGATATGTTTGGTTCATCTTCAATGGTTCTTTTCTCTTATTGGAATTAGAAGATGAGTTATTTTCTTCTATTTGCATCGTGGGAGCTTTTGGTTCAATGGTATATAAATTTCCTATCAATGCACCAGAACAGATAATTTCCCTATTCCTTTTTATAACAACTCTATCATTAAAAGAAATAGAATATCCATCAATAAACAAATTAGAAACCGAAATCAAATTCTTTCTAAATAAAGGTACTTAAAGGCAATTTTTCAGAACCAAAATTTTATTCCTCTAAAAAGATAAATAAACATCTCCCACTGCAATAGCTGCCACCTTCATGGCATTGCCTAAGTAAACGGTAATCTCTCCCTAAGCTAGTCGTCTAGTTTCCTGGAACCCCTGCAAAGTATTGTAGACATGATCAGTGACTCCCGTATCTACACACCAGGTGTCGGTAGATAACACCGCTAAACATGTTTCAATGACTAGACCAAAGGATATACCTTTGTTCTGCTTCCGGTTGGGACAGTCCTTCTTCCAATGTCTAGTCTGCTTGCAAGTGAAGCACTTGCCATTCGGCTTCTTCACTCCTCCCAGAGATCCTCCCGCCACTTTCGCCCCCGCTTGTTTCTTCTTCTTCTTGCCTTTCGGCTTAGAAGCAGAAACCTTTTGGGCAACCATGGCCTGAGCTTGAACAAGCCCTTCTGCCACCTGGAGTTCTATCAGAAGCTCCAACAATGAATACAACCTCTTATTCATGTTCTAATTCAGGCGAAACTGCTCAAAACTTCTAGGTAGAGACTGGAGAATGATATCGACCTGGGTTTCCCCATCGATCTCAGCTCCAAGAACTTCTAGATCATTCGCAGGCTTAGGAGGACACTCTTCGAAGAGTACATACTTGTACTCCTCAGCAGTCAAGACAATATCAAGATTCCTTTTCCAATCAACATAATTGGGTCCAGTAAGTTTATTCTCTTTCAGTATCACAGCAAGTGGATTGAAAGTCATTTTTGAAAAACCTAAGAATCACATAGATCAAAATTTTAGATTTCAAAAATTTATTGATTCCTCAAACAATAAAATTTCAAAATCAACCAACACCTTAAAACACCAAGAATATCGTATGCCACGATCGTGTGGACGTATACGAATTCTACATTTGTAAGAGGAGGTTTTACCCATTAATTTTACTATCTTGTCAACCTAACTTTTTTACAAATAAAATTAAAAGTTGGTTCCTCTTCGGCCCTATAAATAAAAGCAGTGACTCTGATGGGGAGGATACTCCTATTTGCATCTAAGTGTTCACCATTACTCGGTACCAAGGCAATTATCTCGGGTTATGTGCCTTCCGATGGGGAAGTACACACGCTCCTAAATAATTTCCTATAACCATATTCGACCCTATGATCTGCAAAACAAACTCATCCGATGGGGAGGAAGGCACTCAGAGCCGACGCGCAAGTTTGTTTACATCGCATGTCAAATCGTAATAGAGGTCGTGGGAATTTTAAAAAAATATCCCTCTCCCACTTAGTAATTTAAAATTGAGGAATTTTCCTAGCCTACGACATGCATATCAAACAAGAAGCAATAAATATGAAAAAAAAAATTCCAACTATTATGGCTTTTGTCTCCAATATGCCTCTTGTCATATCGCCATCTCGTCCGCTCCTCCCTACGCCATGTACAAGCCATCCGGAGATCCGAGCCGAGAAAAACTATTTTAATTTACATCCATCGATCCTATACTCCACGAAGGAGTGTACATGAAATCTAGATTGAAAGTAAACTAAAATAAAAAGGAGTGGCTAAACAATGTCGTACTTAATTATAAAAATTAAATACTAGCCTCGTCAACTCCGAGGATTCAAATAACATACAATTACACACATGCAATCACATACACACATATGACCATAATAGTTGGATTCTATGCCTGCAACCAAAAAGTTAACCTACGCACTTCCTACTATTATCCGGCACATATAATATATGAAAAGTGCATAAAAGTAACCGAATCCTAAACACACAAAACCAAAAATCGTGGCTCTAATACAACTTGAAGGTTTTGCGGAACCGAAACTCTGATACCACTTGAAGGGAGGAAACTTCTCTTCCCACTTCAACTCGGTCCCTTGTTCATGGCGATCCCATCTTCGTCCTCGGATTAAAAAAAATTAATCCTCAATAAAAAGGGATTACCAAAACAATCGTTCCATCATCGTGCTATTCAATTAGAGTTGTCACTTGAACAAACTTGTTGTTCAAGCAACCTACCTCTATTCTTCGAATAGCCGCGGAATAGACGATGTACGGATCGCCGGTTTTTGTGTTTGTATTCGGGGTCGAAGTAAATTAGCCACAAATAAAATATACAACATGCATATAATAAGAAAAGATTCATAAATAAGATTTATACCTCTTGTTATACCTCTTGATCTTCTATTGTATGTCCTTCCTCCTTTTGGACGTCGTGTGGGCGACGATCTTCCAAAAGTCGAAGCCTCCTAGAACACGTTCTTCCCTTCCTTGCTCTCTCCGAACAAAGGGAAGAATGAAATGAAACTCTTCTTCTATCTAGGACCGACCATCAAGCTCCAAGATTGATGTTTGTCATCGGCCCAAAGAGAGGAGTAGGGAGTATGGGCGCTGCCCAAAAGCTCCAAGGGAAAAGACCCTAGCTCTTGCTTCCACCGGCCAAGGAGAAGAGGAGGAAAGGTTGAGTGCCGGCCAAAATAGAGGGGGAGATGGAGTGGGCTCCGACTACACCTTAGGAAGAGAAAGGAAGCAAACCCTAATCTCCCACCTTGTTGCCGCCCAAGCCAAAACCCTAACCCAAGCTGCCCAAAGCAAAAGCCTTAATCTCCAATTCTTGTTGCCGCCCACCCCTTAAGCCATATTTATAGAGTTAGGCTTAAGCCTCCTTTAATCTCCACTGTCGGATCTAGGGATTTAATCTCAACCGTCGAATCTAGGGATTTAATCTCAACCGTCGGATCTAGAGATTTAATCTCCACCGTCGGATCTAAAGATTTAATCTCCACCGTTGGATCTAGAGATTTAATCTCCACTGTCGAATCTAGAGATTTAATCTCAACCGTCGGATCTAGGGATTTAATCTCAATCGTCCGATCTAGAGATTTAATCTCCACCGTCGGATCTAAAGATTAAATCTCCACCGTTGGATCTAGAGATTTAATCTCCACCGTCGGATCTAGAGTTTCATTTTCCATCATTGGATCTAGGCTCCATGAGGGTTTTAATAGGCTATAATAGGGACCATGAGGAGGAGTTGGATCTTGGCCACCCAATGGATCAAGACCACATAAAGTCCGATCCATAATGCATTCCACTAGAGGATTATCATTGATCTACCTCACCAACCCCCATAAATTAATATGGGATCTATATATTATTTGTACAAATGTCTCCCCATGTTTAAGATCTCAAATGTCCGTAAATTAATTAATTTACTAACAATTAATTAATCAACATATAACTCCATGAGTAGTACCACTCAACTTTATCATCATGCCGGACCAAGTCCACCTGCAGGATTTACATGATGAACCTTATAAGCTCCTCAAGGGGACATCATCATCCTAATATATAAGACACGATTTCCTCCTATAATCAATGGCACACCATATAAATAATATCATTTTTCAACTTACAAAGCCTATCGATTTACTCTATAAATCTCGCCCATTGGTAAATCAAAGAAATGAATACTAAGTATATGTGCCCGTTATTATATCATGATTAAGAGCATGTACAACATAATATCCAAGGTCCGATTCAATTATGTAGTCAACAATAAATCGAATCATCTCTAAGTCGGTCCTGCTCAATACATACAAAGTGTACTAGTGTAATTCTATGGTCAAGACAAACCAACACCAAATCACACTACAACCATACCAATGGTTTGTCCAAAACCATCTCGGTTGTGAGCCTTTACTTATACTCTACAAGAAACTGATAACATGATCTCCCATGTGACACTGCACACCATGTTATCTAGAATGTAATATATTAGACAAATATGCATAACCATAAATATGCAAATAATGATCATGTGATTCTTATTTCAAAAATAAAGATGGTTATACAAAAGATAGACTTTTCAGTATACATCCCAACAATAATATCATTTCCCAACATACCGAGCCTATCAATTTAATCTATAAATCTCGCCCATTGGTAAATCAAAAAAATAAATACTAAGTACCTGTGCCCGTTATTATATCGGGATTAAGAGCATGTACACCATCATATCCGAGTTCCGATTTAATTATCTAGTCAGCAATAAATTGAATCATCTCTAAGTCAGTCCTACTCAATACACACAAAGTGTACTAGTGTAATTCTATGGTCAAGACAAACCAATACCAAATCACACTACAACCATGCCAATGGTTTGTCCAAACCATCTCGGTTGTGAGCCTTTACTTATACTTTACAAGAAACTGATAAAATGATCTCCCGTGTGACACTACACACCATGTTATCTACAATGTGATGTATCAGACAATATGCATAACAATAAATATGCAAACAATGATCATGTGATTCTTATTTCAAAAATAAAGATGTTCATACAAGAGATAGACTTTTCAGTATACATCTCAACAATCTCCCACTTATACTAAAAGACTATGCTATCCTCATACTGTCATACATTTGATTCTCATTCCCTCCACATGCCTATCAAAACTCTCACTAGAAGGGCCTTAGTAAAAGGATCTATCAGGTCATCCTCTGATGCAATCTAGGGGACAACAACTTCTACCTCCTTTACAATCTCTTGTATCAGATGGTACTTGCGCTCTATGTGTTTACTTGCCTTATGGGCTCGTGGTTCCTTCGAGTTTGCAACTGCACCATTGTTATCACAATAAATTGTGATAGTTATAGGCAAACCAGGAATCACATCCGAGTCCATCAAAAAGTTCCTGAGCCATAGAGCTTCTTTGGCCACCTCAGAGGCTGCCCCATACTCATCTTCCATGGTGGAGTCCGCCACACATTTCTGCTTGACACTCATCCATACAATGGCTCCACATCCTAAAGTAAACACAAAACCTGAGGTAGACTTATTGTTATCTGTATCTGATTGGAAGTCGGAATCTGTGTAACCCACAGGGAGTAATTGATCTGCCTGGTATACCAGCATATAATCCCTAGTCCTTCTAAGGTACTTCAATATATGCTTTATCACAGTCCAATGTCTCTATCCTGGATTACTCTAATATCTGCTAACCATGCCATCGGCAAAGCAGATATCCGGTCTCATACATAGGATAGTTACATGAGGCTTCCTACTGTCGAAGCATAAGGAACTGCCTTCATCTCTTCTATCTCCTTTGATGTTCTAGGACACATCTCTTTAGATAAAGGTAGTTCATGGTTAATAGGTAGAAAACCTTTCTTTGAATTCTGCATGCTAAAATGAGCCAAAATGGTGCCTATGTATGAAGCTTGAGATAAGCACAACATCCTTTTCTTGCAATCCCTTATAACCTTAATCCCAAGAATGTGTCCCACTTCTCCCAAGTCCTTCATATCAAACTGTTTAGACAACCATACATTTACGTCCGATAACACCTTGATATTGTTGCCAATTAACAAAATGTCATCTACGTATAGTACAAGAAATACCACTACGTTTCCATCACATCTCTTGTATACACAAGACTCATTCGAACTTTGAATAAATCCATAAGACTGGATTACCTCATCAAAGCGGATGTTCCTAGATCTCGAAGCTTGCTTCAATCCATAAATGAACTGATTAAGCTTGCACACAAGATCCTCTTTGCCCTTTGCAATGAATCCCTCTGGTTGCTCTATATAGATGCTTTCCTCAAGACTTCCATTAAGGAAAGTTGTCTTGACATCCATCTGCCACACCTCATTATCTATATGAGCAGTAATACACAAGAGAATCCGGATAGACTTAAGCATGGCTACTAGCGAAAAGGTCACCTCATAATCGATACCCTCTTTCTGAGTATACCCTTTCACAACAAGCCTCACTTTGAAGGTCTCAACCTTCCCATCTATTCCTCTCTTTCTTTTGTAGATCCACTTGCATCCAATGGTTTTTATACCATTGGATGGTTCTTCTAGCTCCCAGACCTGATTTGAATCCATGGATTCTATCTCAGAATTCATCGCACTTTGCCAAGATACCGCATCTTTATCTTGGATTGCCTCGACATATGTCTAGGGATCAGGTTCATGTCCGCCAAGGACAAAATCAAAAGATTCTCCCAAGAACATAAATCTATCAAGTTGACTGACAACCCTCCCACTACGATGAGGTATCATCTATGACACGCGGTGCAGTCTCTTGTGTTATATCCTCTTGTACCGATGGTACTGAAGTAGTGACTTTCCCTCTCAATTCCTCCAGAACAATCTTACTCATGGGCTTATGTTTCATCACATAGTCTTCCTCTAGAAATCTGGCGTTCATGGTAATGATCACCCTCTAATCTCTAGGACTATAAAACAAACCACCTTTCGTTCCTCTAGGATAGCAAATTAACATGTGCACTTCTATTCGAGGTTCCAACATACCAGCATCTGCCTTCAGCACATATGCTGGACTCCCCCAAATCCGAATATGTCTCCGACTAGGCTTTCGCCCAGTCTATAATTTTGTGGGAGTAGAAGGCACTGATTTAGATGGTACCAAGTTTAGAATATACACTGTAGTATCTAGAGCATACGTCCAGAATGAATATGGCAACTCAGAATAACTCATCATCGATCTAAGCATCTCCAAAAGAGTCCTATTCCTTCTCTCTGCTATACCATTCTGTTGGGGTGTGCTAGGTGCAGATAATTGGGATTGAATCCCAGCCTCTGTTAAGTAATTCCTAAACTCTCCCAAGAGGTACTCACCACCACGATCAGATCGTAGTGTCTTGATACTTTTACCTTGACGTTTCTCCATATCAGCCTTGAATTCTTTGAACCTGTCAAAGCATTCAGACTTGCAGCGCATCAAGTAAATTTATCCATATCTTGATTAATCGTCTATAAAAGAGACGAAATATTCGAAACCACCTCTAGCCTGGATAGACATAGGACCACACAAATCAGAATGAACCAATTCTAACACATCTTTGGCTCTATACCCCTTGGCCTTAAAAGGCCTCTTGGTCATTTTACCTTCCAAGCAAGATTAACAGGTTGGGAAATCTTCCACCACTAATGAACCCAAAGGTCCATCTTCTATCAACCTTTGAATTCTACTTAGGTTAATATGACCTAACCTTAGATGCCAAAGATATGTTTGGTTCATTTTCGAAGGTTCTTTTCTCTTATTAGAATTAGAAGATGAGTTATTTACTTCTATTTGCATCGTGGGAGCTTTTGGTTCAAGTGTATATAAATTTCCCATCAATGCACCAGAACAGATAATCTCCCTATTCCTTTTTCTAACAATTCTATCATTAAAAGAAATAGAATATCCATCCAAAAAAAATTTAGAAACCGAAATCAAATTTTTATCTAAATAAAGGTACATAAAAGCAATTTCTCAGAACCAAAGTTTTATTTCTATCAAAAGACAAATAAACATCTTCCACTGCAATAGCCGCCACCTCCATAGCATCGCCCAAGTAAATGGTAATCTCCCCCTCAGCTAGTCGTCTGGTTTCCTAGAACCCCTGCAAAGTATTATAGACATGATCAGTGGCTCCCGTATCTACACACCAGGTGTCGGTAGATAACACCGCTAAACATGTTTCAACGACTAGACCAAAAGATATACCTTTGTTCTGCTTCCGTTTGGGGTAGTCCTTCTAATGTCCAATTTGCTTGCAAGTGAAGAACTTGCCTTTCGGCTTCTTCACTCCTCCCTGAGATCCTCCCACCACCTTTGCTCCACCTTATTTCTTCTTCTTCTTGCCTTTCATCTTAGAAGTCGAAGCCTTTTGGGCAACCATGGCCTGAGCCTGAGCACTCTGATGAAAAAGCCCCTCTGCTGCCTAGAGTTCTGTCAGAAGCTCTGCCAATGAATACAACCTTTTATTCATGTTGTAATTCAGGCGAAACTGCTCAAAACTCTTAGATAGAGACTGGAGAATGATATCGACCTGAGTTTCCCCATCGATCTTAGCTCCAAGGACTTCTAGCTCATTCAAATGACCCATCATCTTGAGAACATGATCCCTCACGGGTGTTCCCTCGATCATGATGGTCGTCATCAAGTTTCTCATGACTTCCTACCTAGCAGCCCGATTCTGGTGTCCAAAAAGCTCCTTGAGATTGAGCATCATGTCATAAGCAGTGGGCATGGCTTGATGCTGATGTTGTAATACATTTGACATAGAAGCCAAAATGTAAGACGCACCATCTCATCAGCCTTAATCCACTTTTTATAACTCTCTTTCTCTTTTTTCCCATAATGATCCGCAAACTTAGGAGGACACTCTTCGAAGAGTATATACTTGTACTCCTCAACAGTCAAGACAATATCAAGATTCCTTTTCCAATCAACATAATTGGGTCCAGTAAGTTTATTCTCTTTTAGTATCACAGCAAGCAGGTTGAAAGTCATTTTTGATAAACCTAAGAATCACATAGATCAAAACATTAGATTTCAAAAATTTATTGATTCCTCAAACAATAAATTTTTAAAATCAACCAACACCTCAAAATACTGAGAATATCGTATACCACGATCGTGTGGACATATACGAATTCTACATTTGTAAGAGGAGGTTTTACCCATTAATTTTACTATCTTGTCAACCTAACTTTATGACAAATAAAATTAAAAGTTGGTTCCTCTTCGACCCTACAAATAAATGCAATGACTCTGATGGGGAGGATACTCCTATTTGTATCTAAGTGTGCACCATTATGCGGTACCAAGGCAATTATCTCGGGTTATGTGTCTTCTGATGGGGAAGTACACACGCTCCTAAATAACTTCCTATAACCAAATTTGACCCTGTGATCTGCAAAACAAACTAATCCGATGGGGAGGAAGACACTCAGAGCCGACGCGCAAGTTTGTTTACATCGCATGTCAAATCGTAATGGAGGTCGTGGGAATTTAAAAAAAAATATCTCTCTCCCACTTAGTAATTTAAAATTGAGGAATTTTCCTAGCACAAACATGCATATCAAACAAGAAGCAATAAATATGGAAAAAATATTTTCCAACTATTATGGCTTTTGTTCTCCAATATGTCTCCCGTCGTATCGTCATCTCGTCCGCTCCTCCCTACGCCATGTACAAGCCATCTGGAGATCCGAGCCGAGAAAAATTATGTTAATTTACATCCACCGATCCTATACTCCACAAAGGAGTGCACATGAAATCTAGATCGAAAGTAAACTAAAATAAAAGAGTGGCTAAACAATGTCATACTTAATTACAAAAATTAAATACTAGCCTTGTCAACCCCAAGGATTCAAATAATAATACAATTACACACATCCAATCACATACACACACATATGGCCATAATAGTTGGATCTTATGGTTGCAACCAAAAAGTTAGCCTACGCCCATCCTACTATCATCCGGCACATACAATATATGATAAGTGCATAAAATTAACCGAATCCTAAACACACAAAATCAGAAATTGTGGCTCTGATACCACTTGGTAGTGCCTATTAGATCCACATATCTCCATAATGGTATGATATTATCTACTTTGGGCCCAAACCCTCATGGTTTTGTTTTTGGTCTTTACCCAAAAGGTCTCATACCAATGGAGATATCTTTTCATCTTATAAGCACATGATCTTTTCCATATCTTACCAATGTGGGATTTTGATTGTATTCCCAATACTCCAACAATCCCCCCCCCCTCCCTCAAATGAAGGACCACATTGACCCCCCTAAAGCCTATCCATCCTTGAAGGACATCCTCTACTTGATGTCCGATCTCAACCCACCAGGACTTCCTGCCAACTGTCTGGTCCTCTTGACTCAGCTGAACTTCCTGCCAGTTGTCCAGCCCTTCTGGCCCAAATGGACTTCCTGCCAGTTGTTCGATCCTCCCGACTCAACTAGACTTCCTGCCTGGTGTCTGGTTCTCTTGATCCGGACATGGGAGCTCAACTTCCTTCATTCGAGGTTCATGGCTTGACATGGACCATGGCTTTGGAAGGGTGGATCCGAAGCTTTGCTTCCCACCTCAGTCGCTTGTGCATGGCGATCCCATCTATGTCTTTGGATTAAAAAAAATAATCCTTGACAAAGAGAGATTGCCAAGCAATCGATCCATCATCGTGCTATTCGAATAGAGTGGTCACTTGAACAAACTTATTGTTCAAGCAACCTTCCTCTTATCTTCGATTAGCTGCGGAATAGACGATGTACGGATCGCCGGTTTTTGTGTTTGTCTTCGAGGTCCAAGTAAATTAGCCACTTACAATACATGCAATTTGCATAGAATAAGAAAACATACTTAAACAAGAATTATACCTCTTGTTTACCTCTAGGTCTTCTATTGTATGTCCTTCCTCCTTTTGGACCTCGTGTGGGTGACGATCTTCCAAAAGTCGAAGCCTCCTAGATCACGTTCTTCCCTTCCTTGCTCACTCCAAACAAAAGGAAGAATAAAACAAAACTTCTTCTCCTATCTAGAACCGACCACCAAGCCAAGGAACTTGATGTTGCCGCCGGCCAAGGAGAGGATGAAGGAGCACCGGCCAACCTTGAAGGAAGGTTGCCGCTGGCCAAAGAGAGAGAGAGAGAGAGAGAGAGAGAGAGGGAGGAGTTGCCGGCCAATCTAGAGAGAGAGAGGGTGAGGCATCGCTGACCAAGAAGAGCCAAAACCTAGGGTTGCCGGGGCCCAATAGCAAGAAGAACAACCTAGGGTTGCCGCCCACCTCTTCTCTCAAGCCAACTTTAAAAAACCCTAACCCTAATTGGATATCTCCAAGTCTTTCTTGCCGCCCACTCCTAAGCCTTATTTATAGAGTTAGGCTTAAGCCTCCTTTCAATCTCCACCGTCGGATCTAGAGATTTAATCTCCACCGTTGGATCTAGGCTTTCATGAGGTTTTTAATAGGCTACAATAGGAACCATGAGGAGGAGTTGGATCTTGGCCACCCAATGGATCTAGCCCTCATAAAGTCCGATCCATTAATGTTAATCCATTCCACTAGAGGATTATTATTGATCTACAACACCAACCCGCATAAATAAATATGGGCTCCATATATTAATTGTACAAATACTCTCTGTGTTTAAGATCTCAAATGTCCGTCAATTAATTAATTTACTGACAATTAATTAATCAACATCTAACTCCATGAGTAGTACCACTAAAATTTATTATCATACCAGACCAAGTCCACCTACAGAGTTTACATGATGAACCTTATGAGCTCCTCAAGGGGATATCATCATCCTAATATATAGTACACGGTTTCCTCCTATAATTAATGGTACACCATGTAAATAATATCATTTCCCAACTTACCAAGCCTATCGATTTAATCTATAAATCTCGCCCATTGGTAAATCAAAGAAATAAATACTAAGTACATGTACCCATTATTATATCGGGATTAAGAGCATGTACACCATAATATCCGAGGTTTGATTCAATTATGTAGTCAGCAATAAATTGAATCACCTCTAAGTCAGTCCTGCTCAATACACACAAAGTGTACTAGTGTAATTCTATGGTCAAGACAAACCAATACCAAATCACACTACAACCATGCCAATGGTTTGTCCAAAACCATCTCGGTTGTGAGCCTTTACTTATACTTTACAAGGAACTAATAACATGATCTCCCGTGTGACACTACACACCATGTTATCTACAATGTGATGTATCAGACAATATGCATAACCATAAATATGCAAACAATGATCATGTGATTCTTATTTAAAAAATAAAGATGTTTATACAAAAGATAGACTTTTCAGTATACATCAAAACATACCCGACAAGTCGGATGCTCAACCGAAGGGTTGAGGTTTTACCCGATGAAGTGGAGTGTCGGATGCTCAACCGTGAGGGTTGAGGTTTTACCCAACCACCGGATGCTCAAACGAATGTGAAGTATGAGGTTTACCCAGAATCAGTCGATTGCTGTGAATGGGCAGTCGACTGCTCCAAGTCGACTTATGATTGACTTGAAGGTTTTGGAACCGAAGATCTGATACCACATGAAGGTAGGAAACTTCGCTTCCCACTTCAACTCGGTCGCTTGTTCATGGCGATCACATCGACGTCCCCGGATTAAAAAAATTTAATCCTAGACAAAAGACATCACCCAAGTAACCGACTTTTGTGTTTATGTTCGGGGTCCATGTTAATTTAGCCATAAAAACATAATACAATATGCATATAATTGAAAAATAATTTTAGACATGTTACAAAAGAAAATAGACAAGTGTTATACCTCTCAATCTTCTATTGTATGTCCTTCCTCCTTTTGGACGTCGTGTGGGCGACGATCTTCCAAAAGTCGAAAGTCCTAGATCACCAATCTTCCTTCCTTGTTCACTCCAAACAAGAGGAAGTATAGAAACAAAACACTTCTCCTTCTTTCAACCAACCACCTAGCTCCAAGCTTGGTGCTTGTCGCCGGCCAAGACGAAGAACAAAGAAGTGGGCGCCGGCCAAGAGCTTCGAGGGAAGACCCTAAGCTTTGTTTCCATCGGCCAAGGAGAAGAGGATGAAGGGGTTTGGTGTTAGTGAAAGCCTTAGAGCCAATCATATGATGATTGTTGTATGGACTTTATTGTATCATATTCCTATTTATAAAGGCATGGTTATTATATTTACTTGTATTGGTGCCAAATAACTAAATATAATAATGTCCTTGAGTAGTAGGTTCTTATCTATATCAATCGATTGGTTGAATCGATAATGAGATGATATAGAGAACACTACTCTTAATCATTCCTAGTCGAGTATTAACATTCAGGGACAATGTTAATGCGTAGAGACTAGCATGTAGGTCAACACGATGACTTGATCTCACAAGTCATGGATATGAGATATCAAGTTGACACATGGGTATGCATTGAAGAATGTATACTGAATGACCTGCCATGAGAAAGTATCATAGATCGTTATATGAGTATCATATACTTTCTCATGTGGCTATTAGTATGACTATTAGTCCTTAGACCTGAAGTCACCATGGTTCCCTACATAAGGAGTTGCATACTTTGGCTTCGTCAAACATCACCCGTAAATGGGTGGACTATAAAGGCGATTACTGGGTATGTAACAAATTTTGCAGAGGGATGTGAGTGATGTAGATGAGATCTATCCCTCCTATATGATGGGGGTGACATCGATATTCTTGATAGAGTGAGACCACGAAGTGCATGGTCATGCCCAAATAAGTCAATATGAGATATTGAGCTCATTTGATTAGAGTGAGTCTACTTGGAGTTCAAGATATAGATTATACCGAGGATGACACGGTCTATGCCTCGATTGGTCAATCTAGATGTCAAGGATAGAGGGACATTGTCACATATTGTGAGAGTCACAATTAGTAGTCACAAAGGTGATGTTGGAGCTCAACATTCTTGTAACTTGGGTAGCAATGATGTGTTGCTAGATACCGCTCATTGCTTATGTTCCTAAATCGGTTTAGGGACATTGCCAACGTTACAAGAACCTATAGGGTCACACACAAAGGGCAATTAGATAGAGATTAGGTTCATATGATGAACCATGAGGATTAGGTTCATGGGATGAACCAAATTGGATTAAGAGTAATCCTAATTAGACTAATTGAGTTGGACTCAATTTGATTCAAGTATTGAATGAGTCTAATTTAGATTTGATTCATCAAATCAATTTAAATTAATAGAGATTCATTAAATTAAATTGACTTGAATCAAATGGTTGGATTTGATCAACCATAGGAGATAAGAGGTCAAGTTTGACTTGACTTGAGAGGGAAGATGAAAGGTCAAGTTTGATTTGACCAAATGCCATGTTATGATGATGACTTGGCATGGCCGGCCAATGATGATGCTCCACATCATCATTGACTTAGAATGTGGTGCCACCTCATGAGGGAGACCAAGAGCCATTGGCTCTTGGAGGAGTTACATGCATGCATGTAACCTCCCAAGCCTTGAAGTGGTCGACCACTCCATTAGATGGGGTATTCATTTTTGTGAGTTACACAACTTCATCTTCTTCCTTGGATCATCTTCCTCTCAAGATTGCTCTCCCATCCCTCTCTTTGGCCGAACCATCCATAGGGTGCTAGCACACTCAAGGGTGTGTTTTCTCCACCTATTGCTTGTGTGGTTACCAATAGAGGAGTGTGCACTCGACGCTCTTGAGTTCCGGCGAAGCTTTTGGACGAGCGGGATTTACGAAGGGCGTCGCATCGAGGGTAATCATCTCACCTTCTAGATCTAAGGTAGATCTAGGGTTTTTAGTAAACACATACATGTTTTAGTTTTACGGATCCGTGGCCGGACTTCCGGGGTTTCCGCAACGCAAATAGCAATTTTTGTGGCTCGGAAAGTCCAACATTTGGATGCCGAGAATGGAGAGGAGAAGCTTTTTTGGGCGCCAGCCATCAAGAAGAAGAAGAGAAAAGGAAAATCTTTCATTAATTGTGGCCGCCCAAGCCCCAAACCCTAATCGCCCAAGCTTGCCGCCCCTTAACCCTAATCCCCTCCTTATTATTCTTGTCGTCCACCCTTAAGCACCCTTTTATAGAGTTAGGCCTAAGCATCCTTTAATCTCCACGATCGGTTCTAGGGATTTAATCTCAACCGTCATATCTAGAGATTTAATCTCTACCGTTGGATATAGAGTTTTGTTTTCAACCATTGGATCTAGGCTTCATGAGGTTTTAATAGGCTACAATAGGGACCATGAGGAGGAGTTAGATCTTGGCCACCCTATGGATCAAACCCACATAAAGTCCGATCCATTAATGATTATCCATTCCACCAGAGGATTATCCATCTACCTCACCAACCCCCATAAGTTAATATGGGCTCCATATATTATTTGTACATTTTTCTCCCCGTGTTTAAGATCTCGAATGTCCATTAATTAATTAATTTACTGACAATTAATTAATCAACATCTAACTCCATGAGTAGTACCACTCAACCTTATCATCATGCCGGACCAAGTCCACCTACAGGGTTTACATGATGAACCTTATGAGCTCCTCAAGGGGACATCATCATCCTAATATATAGGACACGGTTTCCTCCTATAATCAATGGCACACCATATAAATAATATCATTTCCCAACTTACCGAGCCTATCGATTTACTCTATAAATCTCGGCCATTGGTAAATCAAAGAAATAATTACTAAGTATATGTGCCCGTTATTATATCGGGATTAAGAGCATGTACAATATAATATCTGAGGTCCGATTCGATTATGTAGTCAGCAATAAATCGAATCACCTCTAAGTCGGTCCTGCTCAATACACACAAAGTGTACTAGTGTAATTCTATGGTCAAGATAAACCAATACCAAATCACACTACAACCATACCAATGGTTTGTCCAAAACCATCTAGGATGTGAGCCTTTACTTATACTTTACAAGGAACCGATAGCATGATCTCCCGTGTGACACTACACACCATGTTATCTATAATTTAATGTATTAGACAATATGCATAACCATAAATATGCAAACAATGATCATGTGATTCTTATTTCAAAAATAAAGATGTTCATACAAAAGATAGACTTTTCAGTATACATCCCAACACGATTGGTGTTCAACTGGTAGGTTTACGGCCCGATAGAGTCATTTGCCAAAGAATAGCGATCATGCCAAGAATAGCGATTGGTTAGACCATCATCGATCGTGCCAAGGATGGCGATCCGATGAAGGTAGTCGCGAACGTAGAACCTCCATAGCCGATCGATCGGCTACGGAGGCATCAGTTGACTGATGGATACATTAATCGACTGCCAAGTCTTCCGTTGGACTAAAACGGTCAGGAT
The DNA here is from genome assembly GCA_025175895.1 of Wurfbainia villosa. Lineage (NCBI taxonomy): Eukaryota > Viridiplantae > Streptophyta > Magnoliopsida > Zingiberales > Zingiberaceae > Wurfbainia > Wurfbainia villosa. The sequence goes on along the minus strand of CM045989.1, from coordinate 117,517,102 downwards.
CTAACGTGTTCAAAAGCCGTTGTAACAACAACAGTTGACTGCCAAAGGCAGCAGTCGACTGATGGGCGACCAACGGGAAGAAATTAGCCCTCTCTATAAAAAGAGAGGGTGTGAGCTTTGGGATGGCTAATGCTCATGCTCCAATTGATCATCCAAGTGCCCCACAAGCTTTAAACTCTTTCTCTTGTTCTTATTTCTAATATATTGTAATAAAGAGTGGTTTTGTGTTGTAAGAAGGTTTACCTCCACCTTGCTTTGGCTAAAGGGAGAGACCATATTGGATTGGTTTCGGAGTGATTCACTGGAGATGAATTGGACCATGGATTAGCGACATAGGGCCATGAACCACGTTATATCTCTTTGTTAGCATTGTTTTTATTATGTTTATCTTTATTATTATTTAGTTTTATTTCCGCTATGCTAACCCTAATGTGTAGAAAAACGAATGATCAAATTCCATTCTACGATGACTTACGGCTATTCACCCCCCTCTAGCCAGCCACCTACACTCCAACAAGTGGTATCAGAGCAAGGTCTCTTGTCAATGGACTCACCGGCACAACAAGCACTACATCAAGGATGGCCCGCTCAAATATTCATCCTCCAAAGTTCGAGGGGGAATTCGCTTGGTGGAAAAAGGGAATGGAGGTATTTTTCGAAACCGACTTAAAAATTTTATTGATAATGGAAAATAGTTTCGAGATACCTAGGGATGAAGATGGGAAGAAAATAGAGAAGAAAATATGGACCAAAAAGCAACAGGAGGAGTACTTGGCAAACTCAAAAGCCAAACATCATCTCTACAATGTACTTCCTCAACAAAAAGTCAACCGGATAGGGGATTGGGCGAGTGCCAAAGAGATGTGGGAGAGATTGATAGAGCTTCATGAAGGCACCTCGGAGGCCAAGCTTGCAAGAAGAGACCTCCTCCGCTCCTTGAAGGGGATCGATACGGCCGACTAGAGGGGGGTGAATATCCCTCGTTCGTTGGATGTCGTAATTCGTTCGTTCTTCTTGCGTTGCTTGTCTATGATTGTCGTTAGCGCAGCGTAATAACAATAATAATGAAGCTAACAATACACAATCACACAACACTAGATATACGTGGTTCGGAACCGAATGGTTCCTACTCCACGGGTGAGCTCCTCGAGCTCTAGAGATGCACACGGCAATACTCAAACTCCTTCTCGACTACACGTCGGAGGTGGAGAAACCTCTCACAAGCAATTACAACAGTAATATACAAATACAAACAAGAATACAAATACAATACAAAAGAAATACTTTTCACCGATTGCTTTTGATCACTTGTTTGTTGCTTGCTTTGATTGGCTCTTGAAGGACTGGAATGCAGCAGCAATTCCCCTCCAATAGCTCCACAAAAACCATTGCAAAAACCTCCATCTCGAGCTCGCGCCTAGCGATCGGCCAAAGGCCCGATCGCCCACATGCCGTTGTCTCACAATGGCGGATCCACGTCGGACAAGTTCCAGCGGATCACCTACGGTCGATGATGCCCATCGATCATGGTGACTCAAAGAGTCGATCGCCCGATCGGCACACGAGCAATGCTCTCGCGACACTCCCATCACTCATTGCCATCCCTCGGCGATCGGCTTCTCGACGATCGACTGCCGATCCATGTCCATGGCGATCGCTAAGCACAAACCCTAGCCTTACACCAGTCGAACTCTAGTCGACTTGGATCAGTCGAACCGCCACTTATGCTAGTCGACTGATGTCGGGCAAAACCTCAAACACCAAGTTGTTTGAGCATCCGACCGTCGGGTAAACCCTCAAACATCAAGTTTGAGCCTCCGACACTCAGTCTTAGCCACTTGGCCAAGTCCACCTTATCCCTCATAGAGTTCCCCACCAAAGCTCTCTTCCCTCGGCCTACGTCCCTCGGATGCGCCAAGCGCACGGCTTCGCAACGCCATCCGTCACGTCTCATGCCCTAGAAGTATGCTTCCCTTTGGGCTCACTCCATTCGCTCCCCATCCGGCGGTCCCTCGGATGCACCAAGCACACGGCTTCGCAATGCCATCCTTCACCAACTCAAGGACACGAGCCTAGTGAACTTGCCAAGTTCTCAAGACTTCCCAAATGCACCAAGCGCACGGCTTCGCAATGCATTTCTCACCAAGCACCAAGCGCACGACTTTGCAATGCTTTGGATTTCCCATGCCAAGCACCAAGCGCACGGCTTCGCAATGCTTTGGACTTAACCAAGCCAAGGCTTCCCCCTTGGACTTCCACACCAATCTCCATGCTTGGATTTTCCATGCCAACACCATGTTGGACTTTCCCATGACAATCCCATGTCATGAGTTTTGTCTATCATCAAAATACCATCAAGGTACTGCTGGGCCGATTGCACCAACACTCCCAACTAACTAATATCAAACTTGAAAAAGGAGAGAAGGTAACCTCATTACACTCTCATTTTAAAGAAATTTTAAATGGACTAACGAGTGTAGGAGAAAAACTTTCGAACCGGGATATGATTATGAAAGCAATCAATGCCTTTCCCCGGTCATCGAAATGGAGCTCAATGGTAGACTCCTTCTACATCTTAAAGAACCTAGAAGTTAGCACCTTAGAGGAGTTCTTCTCAACCATGGAGCTCTATGAAACAAGGCTTGAAGGAGTAGTAGAAAAACCAAGAATTCAACCATCAAGAGGAGTAGCCTTGATAGCCGAAAAGGGGAAGAAGAAGAAGAAGGAGACACCACCTTCCTCCTCCGATGAAGCATCCTCCTCATCCTCCATGAATAGCAATGAAGATGCTTATATAGTAAGGAAGGTAAGGCATGCTTTAAGAAATTTAAAATTTAACAAATCTTATGATAGGAGAAGGCACAAGAGGAAGTTCATTTGCTATAATTGCCAACAAGGGGGACACATGAGTGATGATTGTCCCCTCTTGAACAAGATCAAGGAACAAAGAAGAAGAAAAGAAGAAGGGGAGCAAGAAAAAGGAAGAAGAGAAGAAGTCCAAGGAAAAAGAAAAGGAGAAGAAGGTCAAAGCACTCAAAGCAAGGACATGGGATGATCTTTCATCATCATCATCGGAGGAAGAAAATGCCTTTGTCACAAATCTAGCTCTAATGGAAATAGAAGATGTGGACACCACATCCTCCAAAAAAGAAGAAACAAGCTCAAGTGAGGAGAGCTCAAGTGAAGGGGGAGGCTCATCATCATCCGAAGAAGAAGACATGGTAACTATGGTAAAACACCTTCCCACTCAAGAAGTAGTTGCCATAATTTCTAGCTTAACTAGGGATTTGTTTAGGGATAAAAAGGAAAACAAAAGCATGAAAAATGAAATTAAGGCCCTAGAAGAAAAGCTAGAAAAATCATGTTTAAATATTAATGATAATGTTTCTTCTAGTATCAATGATGCATGCTCAAATGATGATTACATGCCTTTTAATGTTAGTGATGCATGTATGGAGGAAAATAGGGCTTTAAGGGAAATGGTAGACCATTTGACTAAGGCCCTAGAGAAATTCACCATTGGCTCCAACACATTGAATATGATCATAGGGAGCCAAAGGGCTAGCTTTAACAAGAAGGGGTTAGGTTACACGGGATCCAAGAATGAGAAAGCATATCATTGTTTAATTGCTAGGGGTCAATCTAAAACAACAATGATAGCTAGGAAATGAATCTCAAAGGAATTCTTAGTGAACTCTATTGGAAAGAATTTATATTGGGTTCCTAAGTCCATCCTTAAGGGTTAAGAAAACCCTAGGATAGTCAACCATAAGTGGACTTCACTTATATCATATTATATGGTTGACTTAGGATGATGTGGGTAGTGAAATTTAATTTATAAGCATGATGGATGAAGTGATTATAATGTTAGAATCATATACTTGATTTGAATAATGATACATGCTTATGACTTAGAATGATCGAGATTTTTTTTAATAGTGTTGGGTGATGATAATGCACCCATAAATAGCTTAAATCATGAGTTTGGTGATACTTGACTTATTATCATGATTTTATACCTAATGCATGATTACAAAATTGATTGATACACTTGTTTCATGATCAAAATGTGAAATCAATGCATATATGTCTTTATGATCATGTGGTATGTTAGAGTGATACTTAACCTTGTGTAGAATTGCAAGTATTTGAAGGTTAAGTATATAAATACCTTTAGGAACATCTCACACTCACCATAAGGATAACCTTGATTGAAAACTTAGCATGGGTGAAATGTTAGGATGATACTAATGGTCCACTAATGCCTATGACATTTAGATGGTCATTTAAAGCATCAAAATAGTAATAATAGATCAATCATGGGGAAGGCTTATGTTTAATTCATAGACATATTGCCCAATGATCATGGTTGAATATTTCATATGTTTTCAAAACAATTCTTTACTTTAAAATCTATGTTTTCATGTTTTGGAACAAGCTAAAGCAAAACTAGATGTTAAAATTGATACAAACTTGATCAAATACTAGTTATTTTTGAAACTTTTGGATTTTTGGCAAATCATTAAAAATATAAGTAATTTTCATGAAAACTAATTTTTCACTAATAAAGGACTTTAAAAGAAATGTGTTTTCAAAATTTCAAAATTTTCAAATTTTTTGGAATTTCTGGTGCATTTCTGAATTTCGATCCAAAAATCAAAATTCTTTGAAACGATTAATGTCGATCGATGTATGATTCAATGATCGTGGTGCTCATAGCCTGATTTTAGTGTTTTCAGGTTGTTTTTGATGGTTTTTCGATCCTTAGACTTTGATACCTTGGATTATGACATTATGTTAATGTTTTTGATGGTGTCAAAGAGAGAGAAATAGGGATGTTTAAGTTTAATCATGCTAGGGAGGAGATTAGCGTGGATTAAGGGAGAGTTGCATGTATTTAGGGGGAGTTTGATGCTCATGAATTGTTTACATGCTTTCCTTTCTTATGTTATTTTTGTTTTATAATTTACTTAACTTAAACGTAGCTGCCACACATCAAAAAGGAGAAGATTGTTAGGGCAATCGACCCAAGTTATGGTTTGGATTATGGTTTTGATGTGTATGGCAAAGGTTTAAGTTAGGATATTATTGTGTATTTAATATGTGTGTTGAAGTCATGCATGACTTAGTAATTCGCACATATGATGAATAACATTGGGAAGATCACCAACTCACAACCTCGTACTTGAGTCGGCGAAGGAGCATTGTGAAGCCGTGCACTTGATGCATCCAAGGGATCGTCGGACGAGATGACTTTAAGCGAAGCCAAGGAAGCAGACTTCGAGGGCAAGAGATGCGAAGGAGCATTGTGAAGCCGTGCGCTTGGTGTTGCCAAGGGACGTGGTCATGAACGATGAGAGCTTTGGCGAGGGACTTCAAGTGAGATGAGAGAATGAGTGAAATGTAAGTAGCTCATTAGGTGAACTTGGCCGAAATGGCTAAGTGTCGAAGGCTTGACTGAGTTGGTTGAGGTTATACCTGACATGTTTAGTTAAGTCGGATGCTCAATCGAAGGGTTGAGGTTTTACTTGATGAAGTGAAGTGTCAGATGCTCAACCGTGAGGGTTGAGGTTTTACCCGACCGTCGGACGCTCAAACGAATGTGAAGTTTGAGGTTTACGAATCGATCATGTGAATGGGAAGTCATTGCTCAAGTCGACTTATGATCGGTCGTGTTTGAGTAGGTTTTTCGCCTAGCGCTTCATCGCCAAGGAATGATCATCGGACCATCGATCGATCGCCAAGGATGGCATTCGACTGATGAAGGAAATCGTGGGCACAAAACCTCCCGTAGCCGACTGATCAGTCGGCTACGGAGGCATCAGTCAACTGATGGATACATCAATCGACTTCCAAGTCTCCCATTGGACTACAACAGTCAGGATCTGACGTACTCAGAAGCCGTTGTAACAACAGCAGTCGACTGATGGGCGACCAACAAGAGAAATTAGCCCTCTCTATAAAAAGAGAGGGTGTGGGCTTTGGGATGGCTAATGCTCATGCTCCAATTGATCATCCAAGTGCCCCACAAGCTTTAAACTCTTTCTCTTGTTCTTATTTCAAATCTATTGTAAGAAAGAGTGGTTTTGTGTTGTAAGAAGGTTTACCTCCACCTTGCTTTGGCTAAAGGGAGAGACCATATTGGATTGGTTTCGGAGTGATTCACCGGAGACGAATTGGATCGTGGATTAACAGCATAGGGTCGTGAACCACGTTATATCTCTTTGTTAGCATTGTTTTTATCTTGTTTATCTTTATTATTGTTTAGTTTTATTTCCACGTGCTAACCCTAACGTGTAGACAAACGAACGATAGAATTCCATTCTACGATGACTTAGGGATATTCACCCCCCTCTTGTCGGCCACCTATGCTCCAACAATAAGGATCATCATGTAAACCCTGCAAGTGGACTTTGTCCCGCATGATGATGAGGTTGAGTGGTACTACTCATGGAGTTAGGTGTTGATTAATTAATTGTCAGTAAATTAATTAATTGATGGACGTTCGATGTCTTAAACATGGGGAGACATTTGTACAATTAATATATGGAGCCCATATTTATTTATGGGGGTTGGTGAGGTAGATCAATGATAATCCTCTAGTAGAATGGATTATCATTAATGGATCAAATTTTATGTGGGCCGGATCCTTTGGGTGGCCAAGATCCAACTCCTCCTCATGGTCCCTATTGTAGTCTAATATTAAAACCCTCATGAAACATAGATCCAACGGACATGATTAAAAGGATGCTTGGGCGAAATCTATAAATAAGTTTTCAAGGCTTAGGCATGGGATATCTTTTTGGAGATTAGGGTTTTGGAGTGGGCGGCAAGATTCTTGGAGAGGCTAGGGTTTGGAATTGGCATTGAGTGGCTTGGGCGGCACAAGGAATTAGGGTTTTCCTAGGGTTTCCTTGTCTTCCTCTCTAGTGGACAGCAACAACAAGCTTCTTCCTCTCCACTTGGCTGGCAGCAACCTCCACCCTTTCCCTCTCTTTTGGCCGGAGGCAAGAGTTAGGGTTTCTTCCCTTGGAGCTCTTGGCCAACTCCCACACTTTCTCCCTCTCCTTAGGGCCAGTGGACACCAACCTTGGTGGTTGGTAGTTGGCGCAAGAAAGTGTTAGTAATATATGAGAGATGTCCTAAGGCAATCGCCTTATGTATGAACCATTTATATGATAAATGAAGATTCACTATTTGAGTATACATGTTTAATGTATTTGATTGGATCTTAAACTCATTTACTGAATGTCCACGATACGATTCACAGCATGAGAGAATTTGTGATTGGATCACAACTAGTGAGTATCTCTACATGTGTAATTGTGATGTATCGGAATTATCCCTAGTTGATGAATTGATGGATTTGGACACCATCAATTATGTCGAGACTAGCACGAGGTATACTCCTTGGTGTATCCAAGCAGCTGATTCTCACTGGCTGGAGACATTGTGATATCCAGAGTTAATCGTGGATGCTAGTTATGGTAACTAGTTCATTGGAGTGACCAGCCGTAAGACTTCATATGGTTCTCTGCATATATAGATATGTCAATGAAGTTCTTACTGTGGCTTAAGTGCGATGTTCCTTTGACTTGCGGTATTCAAGTCATCTTGATCATGGAGACTTTGTAGGAGGTCGGATGGCCGGCTAGAGGGGGGTGAATAGCCCTCGTTCGTTGGTTATCGGAATTTGCTCGTCTACAATTAGATTAGCGCAAGCGGAAACAACAATACAAGCAAATTAAACAAATAAAAACAAAGCAAAGGAAATAGACAATGCTAACACAAGATGTAACGTGGTTCACGGCTACGCCGCTAATCCACGGTCCCCGATTCGTCCTCGGTGAATCACTCCGCTCAACCAATCCACTAAATGGTCTCTCCTTTGCACCAAGCTAGGTGGAGGTAACCTTTACAATCAAGATCACTCTTCTTACAAATAGAATGGAGTAAAAGCGAGTAAGAAGAGTTTAGAGCTTGTGGGGCACTAGGAAGATTGTTTGGAACTTCAGCATTAGCCTCTCAAAGGCTCACACCCTCTCTTTTTATAGAGAGGGCTAACTTCTTCCCATGGCCCTCCGAACACGCGGATGCCGACTGCTGTTGTCCAACGGAACTCTTGATCGGGCGACTCACACCCCGATCACGACTCGTAGTCGAGCCGCCGGCTACGAGCGGTTATGTGCTAAAACCTATTGACCCGATCGCCGCTTTGCAGCCGATCGGCATTTTGGCGGGCCGACCGCTAACGATGATACGATCGCCACAAACCGGCCGGGTCAGATACCAATCGAGCTACACTGAAGAGCAATGATCGCTATTCCATGGCGATCGGTGTCGAAAACCCATCCGACACTTGGCCAAATGGCCAAGTTTCACCTAAGAGCTACCCCTCCCTGGGTTACAATCGCTCACTCTCATTTCTCGAAGTCCTTCGCCTTCGAAGTTCTCTTCGTTCTCGGCCACGTCCCTCGGCAGCATCAGGCGCACGACTCTGCAATGCTCCTTCGCGTCTCTTGCCTCGAAGTCTACTTCCTCCGGCTTCACTCCAAGCTTCTCGTCCGGCGGTCCCTCGGATGCTCCAAGCGCACGGCTTCCGCAAAGCTATCCTTCACCGACTCAAGGCACGAGTCATGAGATGTGAAACTCGCCATGGCTCCATGTGCGAATTACTAAGTCCTGCACGACTTCAACGCACATATCAAATAAACATAACACACTAACTTAAACCCTTTGCCACACCATCAAAACCATATCACGGCAAGAGATTGCCCTAACAATCTCCCCCTTTTTGATGTGTGGCAATCCGTTTAAGTTAGGTAAAAACATTTGATATAAATTCTAAGGGTAAGAAAGCATGTAAAGATAAACATGATATAACAACATGCAACTCCCCCTTAATCCATGAAACTTTTTATAAAAATTTTCTCCCCTTATCATATATTTCTCCCCCTACATATATTTCTCCCCCTAATGTGATTAACTTAAACATACTTATTTCTCCCCCTTTGACACCATCAAAAAGATTAACACTAAGTTATAAGCTCATGGCATCACGTATAATGGAGGGAAAAAATATGTCAAGTTGATTTAAAAACTGTAGGAGGCATCGAGTATATTTCTACCACTTGTAGGAGGTTTACAAACTGAATTCGGCCTTCAATATTCTGATTTACAGGCCACCAGTCGACTGCTATCAGTATGGCAGTCGACTGGCACAAAGGAAGCCGAATTTCTGATTTTCTGGATGAAATTCAGAAATGCATTAAAAATTTCAAAAAATTCGAAAAATCATGAAATTCGAGGAACATATTTCTCTTAAGTATATCTATCAAGGAAAAATAGTTTTTCATGAAAAATCATTATATTTTACAAGATTTGCCAAAAATCCAAACACTTGAAAAACCACTAGTTTTTGAGCATGTTAGTATCAAGTTAGCTACCTAGTTTTGCATCCAATTGTTTCAAAACATGAATACATGTATTTTAAGGTAAGAAATTGTTTTGAAAACATTAGAAATATCCAACCATGATCTTTGGGCAATATGTCTATTAATTAAACATAAGCCTTCCCCATGATTGGTCTATTATTGATATTTTGATACTTTAAATGACCATCTAAATGCCATAGGCATTAGTGGACATTTGTATCATCCTAACATCTCACCCATGCTAAGTTTGCAATCAAGTTAGCCTATAGTGAGTGTGAGATGCATCCTAGGGGGGTATTTGTATATATATACTTAACCAATATATTCAAGCAATTCTATCATGGTTAAGTATCAACCTAACAACCTACATGATCATAATGACATATATTAATTAATTTCACATTATGATCATGAAATACATGTTTTCATTAAATTATAATCATGCATTAGGCATTATATGATGATAATAAATAAAGTATCACCTAAAGCATGATTTAAACCTATTTCTCATGATGATGTGCCCAATATCAAAATCATAAACCATGATTACACATATGCATAGAAATTACATTAATCATCATGATTTAAGCATTATTACCTTTTTATGGGCACGTTATCATCACCCAACACTATCTAAAAATGTTGTCCCGTCATCCTAAGTCAACCAAAATATGATATAGGTCAAGTTCATATGGTTGACTACCCTAGGGGTTTTCTAACCCTTAAGGATGGATTTTGGAACCCAAAATAGATTTTTACCTATGGGGTTCACTAGAAATTCCTTGGGGATCCATTTCTTAGCTATTACTTTGTTTTTGTCTTGTCCCCTAGCTATTAGGCATCTATAGGCCTTCTCATTTTTCTTCTCTTTATATCCTAGGTCTTTCTTGTTAAAACTTGCCCTTTGGCTCCCTATGATCATATTCAAGGTGTTGGAGCCAATTGTGAATTTTCCTAGGGCTTTGGTTAAATAATCTACCTTTTCCCTTAATGCCCTATTTTCTTCTATGCATGCATCACTAACATCTAAAGGCACATAATTATTATGTGAGCATGCATCATCATGGCAAGAAGAAGTATCATTATTATTTAAGCATGCCTTTTCTAATTTTTGTTCTAATTCCTTAATTTGTTCAAGCATGCATTTATTTTTCTTCTTTGCCCTAAACAAATCCTTAGTTAAACTAGAAATCATAAAAACTATTTTACTAGGTGAGAGATTGGTTACCATAGTTTCCATGTCCTCTTCTCCTTCGGATGATGAGGAGGATGATGATGTGGAGGAGGCTCCCCCTTCACTTGAGCTCTCTCCTCTTGTGCTTGATCCTTCATTTTCGGAGGAGGAGCAATCCAAATCGTCAAAGGCCATCAAGGCCAAATTGGCGACAAAGGCATTCTCCTCATCCGATGATGAGGAGGAGGAGGAGGAAGGATCATCCCAAGTCCTTGCCTTGAGAGCCTTAGCCTTTCCCTTCTCCTTTGTTTTCTTTTCTTCTTCCTTTCTCTTGCTCCCCTTCTTCTTCTTCCTCTTCTCTTCTTTCTTTTTCTTCTCTTCCTTGCTCTTGTTTAGGAGAGGACAATTGTCCCTTATGTGCCCTTCTCCTTGGAAATTGTAGCATATAACCTTCCCCCTTGGTCTTCTTATCCTATCATTAGATTTATCAAATCTAAAATTCTTAAATGCACGTCTTACCCTCCTTACCATGTAGGCTTCTTCGGTGCTATCCATGGAGGAGGAGGAAGACGCTTCGTCATCGGAGGAGGAGGGGACTTCCATCTTCTTCTTCCCCTTACTTGCCAATAATGCTACTCCTCTTGAGGGTTGAATTTTAGGCTCCTCTTGTATTCCCTCAAGCCTAGTTTCGTGGAGCTCCATTGTCGAGAAGAACTCCTCCAAGGTACTTACTTCCAAGTTCTTGGACATATAGAAGGAGTCCACCATGGAACTCCACTTTGAGGACCGGGGAAAGGCATCTATAGCCTTCATGAGCATGTCCCGGTTCGATAGCTTCTCACCTACACTTGTTAGCCCAATTAAAATTTCTTTAAACCTAGAGTGTAGTGAGGTTACCTTTTCTCCCTTTTCTAGTTTTATATTGGATAGTTGGGAGCGGAGGAGGTCTCTTCTTGCAAGCTTGGCCTCCGAGGTGCCTTCATGAAGCTCTACAAGCTTCTCCCACATCTCTTTGGCGCTAGTGCATTCTCCGATCCGGTTGATCTCTTGTTGAGGGAGCACATTGAGAAGATGATGTTTTGCCTTTGAGTTTGCAAGGTGCTCCTCTCGTTGCTTCTTATTCCACCTTGACTTCTCTATTGGCTCACCCCTTTCATCCCTAGGCAACTCGAAACCATTTTCCATTATAAGCATAATATCGAAATCGGTTTCGAAGAATACCTCCATTCTCCTTTTCCACCAAGAGAATTCGCCGTCGAACTTCGGTGGGTGGATGTTGGAGCCGGCCATTTATGATGTAGGGCTTGTTGCGGCGGTTAGTCCGGTGACAAGCAACCTCGGCTCTGATACCACTTGTAGGAGGTCGGATGGCCGGCTAGAGGGGGGTGAATAGCCCTCGTTCGTTGGTTATCGGAATTTGCTCGTCTACAATTAGATTAGCGCAAGCGGAAACAACAATACAAGCAAATTAAACAAATAAAAACAAAGCAAAGGAAATAGACAATGCTAACACAAGATGTAACGTGGTTCACGGCTACGCCGCTAATCCACGGTCCCCGATTCGTCCTCGGTTGTTGGTGCAGTGGGCACCAAAGTCGAACCGGTATTTTGATTATGGCAAAAGGCTCAATAGTTAAGGGTATATTTGTTATCTTACGAGCTCAATTAAGTGTGCAGAAATGCTAAAGTTGAGCGGAAGGTCTGCGACACCCGGTGGGAACCGAGGTGGTCGGGCAACGCCAGAGGGACTTCGGAGGAAGCCGAGATACTCGGGTGAAGACCGGAAGCGAGGCTACAAGGTAAGCTCGTGTGAAAGCGAAGCAAGGTCGTTAAGCGTAGATCCGACCCAATACCTCCAATGGAAGGTCTAGGTCGAGATCAGATGGTTAGAACCATCGTACTTTATATTTTAAGCTAACTTGTACTGCAGTCCAAAACCCTTTGACTACAGTCAACTGCTAGTCAAGTTCCAGCCTCGAGAAGAGCTCGAATTTCAAGGGGGTGAATTTGGACTTGACTCGTGTTTTGGTACAAAGGGTGATGTGGCATCAAGGTGGACATCCAAACCATCACCAAGCTTCCTTGTGGTGGACGCCCAAAATAAGGTGAGTTGGCACAAGATGGTTGGCTCCCATGATGTGGCACAAGTTGAATGGCTCCAACAAGTTGGCGCCCAAGGAGGTTGGAGGTGGCACAAGGTGGTTGGATGAAACACCTCATCCTCAAGTTGGCGCCCAAGGAGGTTGGAGGTGGCACAAGGTGGTTGGATGAAACACCTCATCCTTGAGTTGGCGCCCAAGGAGGTTGGAGGTGGCACAAGGTGGTTGGATGAAACACCTCATCCTTGAGGTGGCGCAAAGGATGTGGATGAACAAGTCTTGGGGGATAAGAACCTCACCTTGGACACTACCTATGTCTAAATTCATAGATCAATATCCATAAATAGACATGTTCAAGCCAAGCAAACAACACAAGAATTCAAGAGCTCTCAACACGCGTCAGAACGCCGCTACTACTACTCACATTTGCTACGACGTATGTCACGACAACTAAAGCTACATCTTCTACTTATAAGAGTTGTCGGTATATTTATTTAAGTTCTACTTCTTTAAATTGTCTTTGTGCTTTAATCGTAACAAGGAAAGGGGAGTGTCCTTTGCCTTGATTTCTTTTGTAATCGTTGCTCTACCTCCAACGAGGAGGAGTGGTTTTAGTGAATTGTTCTCCGTGACGCGTGATCAAGGATCACTAGGCCGTGGATTAGCAATCGAAAGATTGTGAACCACGAAAATATCTTGTCTACTTTATATTTCCGCTGCACTCTCTACTTGCTTTTACTTATTGCAAAAGTTTTTAACGACATCGTATCGCTATTCACCCCCTCTAGCTTACACTTTGATCCAACAATTGGTATCGAGTCGGGCGCTAAGATTCGGTGAAACCACCAATCTAGCTTTGTTTTTCTTTTTACAGATTTTTATTTATTTATTTCTGTTTTCGTATAATTATTTCACTTGCTTATCTTCTCCTACATATAGAATTGCATTAGAGGCTTTAGGATCCGGATAAGGTTGTCCTTCGGGTTAGATCCCGAGTAAGGTTGTCCTCCGAACTTCAACGACATTCGCATTTGATTGTTTATTTCTTTTGCAAGTTACATTTTATATATCTTTTTACTTCCTCAAGACTACTAATCCAAGACGAAAGTCTTGGAATATTCTTTCCGGTGTGTTTTGCAAGATTCTTTTCGTCGTTCTTCTTCTTGTTTTTAAATGGCCCATCTCGAAGGGTTTAGCACCGCCCGACCCCGCTTTACAACGGTAATGACTTTCGTATTGGAAGGGTCGGATGGAATGCTTTCTTAAAACCCAAATCGAGATGTGGATCGTAATCCAAACCGGTTTCACACTTCCTATTAATGAAGATGGTGAATCTTTGGGTTACGATCAATGGTCAAATTCCATGAAAAACAAGTAGAAGCCGATGCCAAGGCAACTCAAATCTTGCAATGTGGGTTGTCCAAGGAAGAGCTCAACCGCTACGGCCCTTCATTAGTGCAAAGGACTTATGGACCAAGCTAGTGGAACTACACGAAGGCACCGACGACACGAAGGTATGTAAAAGAGATTTACTTTTAAATAAAAAGTATAACTTGAAAATGCAGGAAAAAGAGACCGCAACTCAACTACATGCTCGTATCCAAGACATCGTCAACCAACTCCATGCCATCGGACAAAAGGTCGAGAATCGCGACCTTATCAGGTATTCTCTTAACTCGTTTCCTAGGACCACCTTGTGGGCATCCATGGTCGATGCCTACAAGGTCTCCAAGGACCTTTCTAAAATTAGGTTAGACGAATTGTTTTCGAACCTTGAATTACATGAGCACACTAACGTGGTCGTGCCAAGAAGAGTATTGCGTTAGTTGCGTGTTCCAAGAAGAAGAAGCCCGCAAGCAAGCCACCCCAAGGAAGAAGATTTAGTCCGAATCGGAAGTAGACTGAATAGAATCCGAACTAGTCAATCTAGTTCGGAAGATGATCAAGAGACGAAAACGACCAACAACTCAAGGTAAGCCTAAACCTAATTCAAATACTTCTAATTTTAGATGCTATGAGTGCAACAGGTTCGGTCACATCAAGTCCGAGTGCCCAAAGCTAAAGAATAACGCATCAAAGACCAAGAAAGCGCTAAACGCTACTTGGGAGGAGTTGTCGGAGGAAGAAGACGATATCCAAGCTCTAATGGCCAAGCGTACCGAGCACGACTCCGAAACCGAAGAAGAGTCCGAGTCCGAATCCGATGATGAGCTTCCATTCAAGACAAGCCACGGATCCGTATCCGTTTCAAAAGAATCATTAAGGGTAAGTCGGTCGTTACTTAATACTTTGTATGGTGCAATTAAATTTTTAAATAAGAAACTAGCTAAGTCCGAGTCCAAGGTCGAGACCCTAATTGAGGAGGTTAACCTTCTCAAACATGAGGTCTCCTAACCTCTTCGACTACTCAGATTCAAGAGGAGGACTCAACCTGCTGAAAAGCTTGAAGTTGAGAACTCGCTTGAAAACACAAGTCAAGACCTTAGGAACACGTTGGAAAGGTTCACTTTGGGATCCAAGGGACTTGACCTCTTACTTGGATCACAAAGGGCCGTGGTACAACAAGGCCTGACTGGTTTAACTCAAATACAACCAATAAGTCATATATGTCTATAGTAAACCAACATAAGAAAAATGTCCAAGCATGGGTCCCTAAGACCACTTTGATTTCAACTTTAGGATCTAACATGTATTGGGTTCCCAAGGACCAAATACACTATGAGAATAGACCCACTGATTCAATGGTCCAGGGGAGCCAATACAAAATGTATTTTTTTAAGTCTTAGAAATTGCATGCTTAGTTTTTCCTTTATTTTTAGAATGGTTAGATAGGACTCATAACCAACTAAAATCCTGCTAAAAGATTGAGCCTCGGGGAGCCGCTTTTCAAAAATAAACCAACTAAAATCCTACTAAAAGATTGAGCCTCTGGGAGCCTCTTTTCAAAAATAACTAGTTAGACCAAGACGTAGTCTCAAGTAATTCGAGTTATCAATTTCTTGAAATTAGCTTTGTCTAAGGAAGTGGTCGTTGTTCCGATCAAAGAAGGCCTCGTGGCCTCGCCACGACTGAAGCTAATCTCTTGAAAAGATTACTTGATGAGCTTAGACTAAACCGAATCTAACCTAATGTTGGTTAATTTAAATTCATTAAAATTAATCAAGTAAAATTGAAAGTCATCTCACAATAACACATAGGAATAACATGTTTTGATCATGTAGATATTGGTGAGATGATTTAGGTTTAAAACTTACAAACAACCCTTTAGTAATTCCAATATCCGATCCAACTACCTTATGTGTAGGATCAATGGATGTTGGGTTGCTCCCGACACATGACCGGGATCAACTCAAATTTTCGGGTTACGATTCAAACGACAAGGATCGAGCCTTCTGAATAACGCAAGCTCAAAATCATCGGATCGTGATATTGAGCTCAACTCTAACTTTACAATTCAAAATGTCTTATTAGTAGAAAACTTTCAATATAATTTACTTAGTGTAAGCCAATTGTGTGATAACAATTATAAGGTCATATTTCTAGAAAATGAATGCGTAATCAAAATAAATGCAACATCTAAAATAATACTTAAAGGAACTAGGAGTAGCAACATCTACACAATAAATTTACCTAACTCCTCAACCAAGTGTCTTATGACACAAAGAAGAGGAATCTTGGTTATGGCAATCAAGACTGGACACTCGCACTCCAAGACTCGGCCCACAAGATGAGTCCGAGTGGCTTGGTTATAGGTTTGCCTAAACTAAACAACTTGGATAATAAAATATGTAATGCTTGTCAACAAGGTAAACAATCTAGGACACAACATCAATTAACTAATCAAGAACAACCAAAAAGTGTTCTTGAGCTCCTACACATGGATCTATTTGATTCACATGGAGCTAAGTCACTCAATGGTAGTCAATTTTGCTTAGTCATAATTGACGACTATTCTAGATTTACTTGGGTTAGGTTTATCAAACATAAAAATGATACCCTAGACCAACTAATCAATCTTTGTAGGTTAATCAAAATCAAAAGAACCTTAAGATTAAAAGACTTAGAAGTTTATCATGGTGGTGAATTCAAACCACTGTGTTTACAGATTTCAGAACCTAAACGGATACCACCATGAGTTTTCATGTCCTAGAACCCCACAACAAAATGGGTTAGTCGAACGGAAAAATAGAACCCTACAAGAAGCCGCTTAGGACAATGTTAAACGAGTATAACCTACCCGATAGATTTTGGGCAAGAGGCCGTTAGTACGGGCTTGCTATGTCCAAAATAGGATCCTTATGGTAAAGAGGCACCAAAAGACCTCAGACGAGATTTATCACGATAAAATACCGAACATCAAGTACTTTAGGGTATTTGGATGCAAGGTACATATCTTAAACACTAAGGATTACCTAGGAAATTCAAATCCAAAACCTCATCGAACCTTTCTAGGATACTCAACCACCAAGAGAGCTTATAGGGTATACAATCACGACACTCTTAGAGTCGAAGAAACCATTAATATAGTTTTCGATTTAAGGACACGAACCCGCTCAATCCTTAACAAAACCAACTAGCAAATCAACTTATAGCGAACCCGACTGATCTTGAACTTGAATCTCGTCCCTAACCTAAGTCATCCTATCGACCAAGTGATAGATGACTCTAACCCAAGTCAAACTAGAACTCACCCAAGTCATCCTATCGACCAAGTGATAGATGACCCTAACCCGAGTCACACTAAGACTCAAACAAATCATCCTATCAATCAAGTTATAGGTGATCCAAATTTAGGGTTCGAACTAGAGCTTCATATCAAAACCTTAGTCAAATCTCAAGTAATTTCCAAAATCGAACCCAAAACTATTGAACAAGCACTTGATCCCGATCGGATTATTGCTATGCAAGAAGAGCTAGCTCAATTCACTAGAAATGAAGTCCGGGAATTAGTACCACCACCTAAAGAAAAATCAATTATTGGAACAAGGTGGGTATTTCAAATAAACTTGATGATAAAGGTGAAGTAGTTAGAAATAAAGCTAGGTTAGTCGCAAAAGGGTTTAGTCAAGGTTTAGATTACGATGAGACCTACGCCTCAGAGCTGACTAGAGTCCATCCGAATGTTGTTAGCATATGCGCACATCGAGGTTTTAAATTGTTTCAAATGGATGTCAAGTCAGCATTTTTGAATGGATACATTAAGGAAGAAGTTTACGCTACCAACCTCCCGGATTCAAAATCTAGATAAACTCGACCATGTCCTTAGACTTAAGAAAGCCCTATATGGACTCAAACAAGCCCCAAGAGCTTGGTACGAAAGGCTTTCGATCTATCTTAAGTCCAAAGGATTCAACCAAGGTTTAGTCGACCCAACCTTATTCGTTAAAACCGTAGGAAAAGAAATCTTTATAGCCCAAATCTATGTAGATGATATAATTTTGGAACTACCAACTCGATCCTCGCTAAACGAATTCATCTCACTTATGGAAAGTGAATTTGAAATGAATTTAGTGGGAGAGTTAAGTTTCTTCTTAGGTTTACAAATTAAACAAACTAAAGATGGAATATATTTACATCAACAAAAATATACTAAGGACTTAATAAATCGATTTGGAATGCAAGATGCTAAAATAATCAATACACCTATGGCAACTAATGTTAATATAAACGAAGATGTAGAAGGAAAACCCGCTGACCTAAAATACTATAGAGCGCAATAGAAGTCTCCTATACTTAACCGCGAGCCGACCCGACATTTTATTCATGGTAAGTATGTGCGCAAGGTTACAAACCCGCGCTAAGGAGTCTCACCTAACCCTAGTCAAGCGTTTATCCTTAGATATCTAAAGGGCACGCTAAACGAGGTATTTGGTACCCTAGATCTACCGAGTTTAATCTAATCGGCCATCTGACCGACTATGCCGGTAGTAAACTCGATAGAAAGAGCACGAGTGGTTGTTGTCAAATCCTACCGAGTCTAGTAAGTCAAAGAGGAAGCAGATTGCGCTGCCTTATCTACCACCGGCCGTTTAATACGCTATGCATGGGTGAGTGTGTCTCTCACTCGTGGATGAAGCACACTCTCCAAGACTTTAGCTTAATCTTTAACAACATTAAAACCTACATAGATAACATTAGTTCAATTAACTTAACTAAAAATCCAATATGTCATTCTAGGACAAAACATATAGAAGTTAAACACCACTTCATTAGGGAACATGTAACTAATGGAACTATACAACTAGAGTATGTTGAGTCCAAATCAAACCTATGACATCTTCACCAAACCACTACCCGGTAATTTAGTTTATTAAGACGAAAGTTAGGTATGTGCGTAATAGAGTAGGATTTAAATTTTTCTATATATGTACTCTACTTTTGCTTCTTTTTATGAAATTAGCCTAAGTCTTACCTTAGAAATCATATACCTATAGATTTATGAGCCAATACATCCTACAACACATAGGACTAATGTGTTTGTGTATATGCGTGAGCAGGCGTGAGATGTTAGGACCTTACTCACAGTTCAGACGTAGATTGATTGCATCGACATGAACCATGGAGTATAATTATTTAAAATTAATCAACTCCTTCAAGACTTATTGATCATTCTATATCAATCAAGTCAGCAGGAGTTGTACATTTTAGATGAACATATTTTCAAGCTTATTATTATTTTAAAAAATATATATTTATATTGGGAACTTGCTTGGACTTACCCTAAAATATATTTACAAACTTTTTGAGTTAAGGCAAAGGGGAGAAAGTCACAAAAGTAAGGAAGAAAGTAAACAAAATTATTACCTTTTATATTAAGTAATTCCGTTTACTTAAGCAACTATTAAGGGAGTAAAAATTATTTTCAAGAACTCACCTTGGTCGAGGGAGGTTACCTCAAAGGGAGAACTTGAAACAATAATATTTCTCACTCATGCTTAATCTTTATGCTAGCTCATTCATATTTAATCTTTATGCTAGCTCATTCATATATAATCATTATGCTAGCTCATTCATATTTAATCTTTATGCTAGCTCATTCATCCTTAATCATTATGATAGATTAATATTTCCTTAACTTATGTGTCGGTTTGCCATGAAACAAAAAGTGTTAGATAGTTGGTGCAGTGGGCACCAAAGTCGAACCGGTATTTTGATTATGGCAAAAGGCTCAATAGTTAAGGGTATATTGTTATCTTACGAGCTCAATTAAGTGTGCGAAATGCTAAAGTTGAGCGGAAGGTCTGCGACACCGGTGGGGAACCGAGGTGGTCGACAGCGCCGAGGACTTGGAGGAAGCCGAGTACTCGGGTGAAGGCCGAGCGAGGCTACAAGGTAAGCTCGTGTGAAAGCGAAGCAAGGTCGTTAGCGTAGATCCGACCCAATACCTCCAATGGAAGGTCTAGGTCGAGATCGGATGGTTAGAACCATCGTACTTTATATTTTAAGCTAACTTGTATGCGGTCCAAAACCCTTTGACTACGATCAGCTGCTAGTCAAGTTCGACCTCGAGAAGAGCTCGAATTTCAAGGGGGTGAATTTGGACTTGACTCGTGTTTTGGTACAAAGGGTGATGTGGCATCAAGGTGGACATCAAACCATCACCAAGCTTCCTTGTGGTGGGCGCCCAAAATAAGGTGAGTTGGCACAAGATGGTTGGCTCCCATGATGTGGCACAAGTTGAATGGCTCCAACAAGTTGGCGCCCAAGGAGGTTGGAGGTGGCACAAGGTGGTTGGATGAAACACCTCATCCTCAAGTTGGCGCCCAAGGAGGTTGGAGGTGGCACAAGGTGGTTGGATGAAACACCTCATCCTCAAGTTGGCGCCCAAGGAGGTTGGAGGTGGCACAAGGTGGTTGGATGAAACACCTCATCCGTGAGTTGGCGCACAAGAAGGTTGGAGGTGGCACAAGGTGGTTGGATGAAACACCTCATCCTTGAGTTGGGTGGAGGTGGCACAAGGTGGTTGGATGAAACACCTCATCCTTGAGTTGGGATAAGAACCTCACCTTGGACACTACCTATGTCTAAATTCATAGATCAATATCCATAAATAGACATGTTCAAGCCAAGCAAATCACAAGAATTCAAGAGCTCTCAACACGCCGTCGTAACGCCGCTACTACTACTCACATTTGCTACGACGAAGTGCCGCCGACAACGAAAGCTACATCTTCTACTTATAAGAGTTGTCGGTATATTTATTTAAGTTCTACTTCTTTAAATTGTCTTTGTGCTTTAATCGTAACAAGGAAAGGGGGAGTGTCCCTTTGCCTTGATTTCTTTTTGTAATCGTTGCTCCTACTTCCAACGAAGAGGAGTGGTTTTAGTGAATTGCCCTCCGTACGTGATCAAGGATCACTAGGGCCGTGGATTAGCAATCGAAAGATTGTGAACCACGTAAAAATATCTTGTCTACTTTATATTTCCGCTGTGCATTCTCTACTTGCTTTTTACTTATTGCAAAAGTTTTTAACGACACCGTATCGCTATTCACCCCCCCCCTCTAGCGACACTTTCGATCCAACATCGGTGAATCACTCCGCTCAACCAATCCACTAAATGGTCTCTCCTTTGCACCAAGCTAGGTGGAGGTAACCTTTACAATCAAGATCACTCTTCTTACAAATAGAATGGAGTAAAAGCGAGTAAGAAGAGTTTAGAGCTTGTGGGGCACTAGGAAGATTGTTTGGAACTTCAGCATTAGCCTCTCAAAGGCTCACACCCTCTCTTTTTATAGAGAGGGCTAACTTCTTCCGTTAGCGCCATCGATCATTGCCGCCCATGGCGATCATTATGCATCTCTGACCTCGAACACGTCGGATCTGCGGCCGTTGTTGTCCAACGGAACTCTTGGCGATCACGGACCTCACCCGATCGGCTGCGACCCGTAGTCGGCCCTGATCGGCTACGAGCTATGTGGCCAAAACCCTATTGACTACCGATCACGCTTGGCCGATCGATCGCTAGTCTTGGCGATCGGCCCAGCGTGTGATAATCGATCACGCCACAAACGCCGATCGATCGTATACCGGTCGAGCTACACTCGGACTCGGAAGCGATCATTGCTATTCCATGGCGATCGGCGTGTCGAAAACCCATCCGACACTTGGCCAAATGGCCAAGTTTCACCTAAGAGCTACCCCTCCCTGGGTTACAATCGCTCACTCTCATTTCTCAGAGTCCTTCGCCTTCGAAGTTCTCTTCGTTCTCGGCCACGTCCCTCGGCAGCATCAGGCGCACGGCTCTGCAATGCTCCTTCGCGTCTCTTGCCTCGAAGTCTACTTCCTCCGGCTTCACTCCAAGCTTCTCGTCCGGTGGTTCCTCGGATGCTCCAAGCGCACGGCTTCCGCAAAGCTATCCTTCACCGACTCAAGGCACGAGTCATGAGATGTGAAACTCGCCATGGCTCCATGTGCGAATTACTAAGTCCTGCACGACTTCAACGCACATATCAAATAAACATAACACACTAACTTAAACCCTTTGCCACACCATCAAAACCATATCACGGCAAGAGATTGCCCTAACAGACTTATGCTTTGACATCTTAAGCAAACATCTCCGAGGAGATGTGGACCCGGGATGATTGGGTATAAGTCGAAGTGATCGAAGGTGTTTGAATAGCCTATAAAGGATTCACCACTCCTTGCGAGGAGATGTATACCCATGGCCTCTCGTCGGATTGTTACTAAAGTCTTTGGCCAAAGCATTACATGTTTAGAGTAAAGTACTCTTCGATACATGTGGAGTTGTTGGATCGATTTGAGCGCTAGAGGGGGGGGTGAATAGCGATAAGAAAAAACTTTTCGTAATCGTTCGAATTGGCACGAGTAAACGCAGCGGAAAGATAGCAATAAATAAATAAAAACACGATGGGTTTTTACTTGGTTCGTAGCCTACGGCTACTACTCCAAGGCCCTAATGGTCCTTGACCACGCACGGAGGGCAAATATTAAACGAACTCCTTCTCGATAGAGATAGGAGTTAAGCGAATACAAAAACTCAATAAAGATTCAAGGTAGAGGGACACTCCCCCTCTCCTTGATATGATTTAAAGCTTGAAAATAAAGACAACTTATACAAAATTAAAGATTATACCGACGACTTCAAGGATTGGAGGTTGAAGCTTTAGTCGTCGTCTCTAGCCGTCGTAGGGATGTCGGAGAGTCGGGAGCTGTCGGAAGCACTTGGAAGCTTTTTAATTGATGAAAAACCCTAGGTTTGGCCCTCCTTTTATAGCCTTTAAGCCCCTCAACGAATGGGTCTTCAACCAATCACAAATGGGCACAAAACTCCTTGAAAAATGGTGATAAAGCTTGACTCCTCGAGGCTGATTTTGACCACCGGTTGAATCGGCGGTTGAATCGCCGCCCGGTTGAACTGGCGGTTGAATCGCAGCCACGATTTTTGACTAAAAAAGGTTTAGCTCAAAATACAAGTGAATTCGACGGCCACTTGCCGTCCGATCTCAACATAGACCTTCCATGGGAAGTCTTGGGTTGATCGTCGCCTAAGGACGTCCCCGTACAAAGGACACGACCTCACTTACGCTTGCACACACGAGCTTACCTCGATACTTACTTGTCGCTTTTGCTTCGGCCTTCCACTCGATTTCTTGACTCCTCAAGTAACTCGAGTGTCGCCCGACCACCGCGGCTTCCTCCGGGTGTCGCTAGCCTTCAGCTCCAGCATTGAGACTTTTCTGCACACTTGATTTAGCTCGTGAGATAACAATATAAGCTTAACTTTGTATCGTTTGCTATAATCAAAACATAGGTTCGACTTAGGTGCCCACTGCACCAACAATCTCCCCATTTTTGATTTATGGCAAACCCACATACAAAGTTAAGCAAGCATGAAGAATAATAATGTGCATGAGAGAAAAAAAATGAAGATTAAGTTGGAGTAGTAAGGATTTTCTTCAAGTACTCCCCCTTGAGGAAACCTCCCCCTTGACCGAGGGTGAGTCTTTGAAGAAAGACCTTAATCCTCCCCCTTGAGGGTTGCTTTAAGTAATTAACATTACTTAAAATTAGCTTTAGTAAAACGTTTTAAAATTAGCTTAAGTAAAACACTAACGACATAAATAAGTTAAGAATTCTCTTAACTTGGCCTTTTGTCAAAAGTTAAATAAGTTCTCAAAACCTAAAGTTAACTTTTGGTTTAAACATGAAGTAAGAGTTAAGTTATCAAAAAATTTGAAAAAATTTGACCCCTTAACTTTGGCCTTTTTCTCCCCCTTTTGCCGTATATCGAAAAGAGTAAGGGGTGTGTGGAAATCAAAATAATTGCTAAATTTAAAGTCCAAGCATGTTCCACAAAATAGTATATTGAAAATAAGCTCATCTATGAAATGTTCGACTCATATTTGGCTTGATTGATATGAAGGATCAACCACCGATCTGAGTCGTCGGTTAGTATGTATGATTATACTCCATGGTTCATAGCGATGCACTAGCTCTACATCTGGAACCGAGAGTAAGGTCCTAACATCTCACGCCCATCTACTGGCTAAGTACACAAACACATTAGTCCTATGTGTTGTGAGATGTATTGGCTCCTTAAATCTATAGGTGCATGATATCTAAGGTATGACCTATGCTAGTTTCATGAAAAAGTAAGAAATAGTAGTAATATAATTTGCAAAACCTATTCTATTACGCACATGCCTAATTTTCGTCTCAAGAGACTAAATTGACCGGTAGTGGTTTAGTAAATATGTACGCTAGGTTAGACTTGAGTCAACATATTCGAGTTGTATGGAGCCGTTGGCTACATGTTCTCGAATGAAATGGTGTTTTACCTCTATATGCTTTGTTCTTGAATGACATATAGGGTTCTTAGTTAGATTTATCGAACTTATGTTGTCTACAAAAATTTTAGTTTTGGTGAAGTCCAACCTAAAGTCTCAGAGAGTGTGCTTCATCCAAAGAAGCTGAGTTACACACTCACCCATCGCAACGTATTCGGCTTCGGTGGTAGATAAGGCAACACAATGTTGCTTCCTATTGCACCAACTCACTAGACTTGAGCCGAGTAGTTGACAACAACCACTCGTGCTCTTTCTATCGAGTTTACTACCGGCATAATCCGAATCGGAGTAGCCGATTAGTTCGAACTCCGTAGATCTAGGGTACCAAATACCAGCGTTAAGTGTACCCTTAAGATATCTAAGGATACGCTTAACTAGGGTTAGGTGAGACTCCTTAGCACAGGTTTGAAACACAGCGCATACTTCTTTGCGAATAGGATGTCGTCTACAGCTTAAGTATAGGAGACTTCCTATCGCGCTCCTATAGTACTTTAAGTCAATGGACTTACTTTCTAGTTCTTCTCCTATGTTAACATTAATCGCCATTGGGGTGTTTATTATCTTAGCGTCTTGCATTCCAAATCTTTTAATTAACTCCTTAGTGTATTTTTGTTGATATAGGTATATACCATCCTTAGTTTGTTTAATTTGTAGACCTAAAAAGAAACTTAACTCGCCTACTAAGTTCATTTCAAACTCACTTTCCATGAGTGAAACTAACTCGTTTAGTAAGGCTGAGTTAGAGGTTCCAAAAATTATATCGTCTACGTAAATTTGAGCTATGAATATTTCTTTACCTAAGGTTTTTACGAAGAGAGTTGGGTCAACTAAGCCTTGGTTAAACCCTTTTGACTTGAGATGGATTGAAAGTCTCGTCGCAAGCTCGAGGAGCTTGTTTAAGTCCATAGAGAGCTTTCTTAAGTTTTAGAACATGGTCGGGTTTATCTAGATTTTCGAATCCGGGGGGTTGGCTAACATAAACTTCTTCTTTAATGTATCCATTTAGGAATGCCGACTTAACATCCATTTGAAATAGCTTAAATCCTCGATGTGCGGCATAAGCTAGCAACATTCGAATGGATTCGAGTCTAGCTACTGGGGCATAGGTTTCGTCGTAATCTAAGCCTTCGACTTGACTGAACCCTTTGGCGACTAACCTAGCCTTGTTTCTAACTACTTCACCTTTATCATCAAGCTTATTTCTAAACACCCACCTTGTTCCAATTGTCGTTTTGTCTTTAGGTGGTGGTACTAATTCCCACACTTCATTCCTAGTAAATTAAGCTAGCTCTTCTTGCATTGCAATAATCCAATCGGGATCAAGAAGAGCTTGTTCAATTGATTTGGGTTCTATCTTTGAAATTAAGGAAATTTGACTAAGGTTCCTATAGGATGCTCTAGTTCGAACTCCTAGATTAGGATCTCCTATCACTTGATCGATAGGGTGGTTAGTTTGAATCCTAGATTGGGTTGGGTTTGTGTCACCTAATGCTTGATCAATGGGGTGACTTGGTTGAACACTAGTTTGACTCGGATCACTTGTCACTTGGTCGACAAGAGAAGTTGGTTGATGTGGATTAGACTCGATCTCAGGGTCAGAGTTATGTCTAGTATGAGTAGGCTCGCTAATTGGGGTTGTCGGGGGTTTTGTAGGTTCGTGTCCTTCATCAAATACTACATTGATAGTCTCCTCGACTCTAAGGGTGTCGTGGTTATATACTCTATAAGCTCGGCTTGTAGTCGAGTATCCTAGAAATATTCGATTAGTAGTTTTGGATGTAAATTTCCCTAGGTAATCCTTAGTGTTTAGAATATGTACCTTACACCCAAATACCCTAAAGTACTTGATGTTAGGTATTTTATCGTGATAAATCTCATACGAGGTCTTAAGGTGCCTCTTTACCATAAGGATCCTATTCTGGACATAGCAAGCCGTGCTAACGGCTTCTGCCCAAAACCTATCAGGTAGGTTATATTCGTTTAACATGGTCCTAGCGGCTTCTTGTAGAGTTCGGTTTTTCCGCTCCACTAGGCCATTTTGTTGAGGGGTCCTAGGGCAAGAGAATTCATGGTGGTATCCGTTTAGGTTCTGACAGTCGGTGAACCTTTGATTTTCGAATTCACCACCATGATCGCTTCTAAGTCTTTTAACCTTAAGGTCTTTTTGATTCTCGATTAATTTGAATAGATTGATTAATTGATCTAGGGTATCATTTTTATGTTTGATGAACCTAACCCAGGTAAACCTGGAGTAGTCGTCAATTATGACTAAGCAATATTGACTTCTATTGAGTGACTTGGCTCCATGTGAATCGAATAGATCCATATGCAGGAGCTCAAGTACACTTGAGGTTCGTTCTTGGTTAGTTAACTTGTGTTGTGTCCTAGGTTGTTTTCCTTGTTGACAAGCATTACAGATTTTATTAACCAAGTTGTTGAGGTTGGGTAAACCTCTGACTAAGCCACTCTGACTCATCTTGTGGACGAGTCTTGGGTGCGAGTGACCGAGTCGTCGGTGCCACAACCATGATTCCTCTTCCTGTGTCATAAGACATTTGGCTGAGGATTTGATTAAGTTCATTGTATAAATGTTATTTGTCCTAGTTCCTTTGAGTATTGTTTTAGTTGTTTCATTTGTTTTAATTACACATTCATTTTCTAAAAATACGACCTTATAGTTATTGTCACACAATTGGCTTACGCTAAGCAGGTTATATTCAAAATTCTCTACAAGTAATACATTTTTAATAACAAAATTCGAGTTAAGCTCGATATCACCTGATCCGATGATTTTGAGCTTACCGTTATTCCCAAAGGCTACCGATCCTTGTCGTTTGAATCGAAGCTTTGTGAATTTGAGTTGATCCCCGGTCATGTGTCGGGAGCAACCGCTGTCCAACATCCATTGATCCTACACACAAGGTGGTTGGATTGGATGTTAGATTTTTATTTTTAAATTGGTTGTAAGTTGTTAAACCTAGGTCATCTCACCCGAGTCTATATGATCAAGCATGTTATACTTATGTGTTTTTTGTGAGATGACTCCCAATTAAATTTATTAAGTGGATTTAGGTTTAAGTGATTTATGTTGAGATGATTTTCAATTAAATTGATTTAGTGGATTTAGGTTCAAGTAATTAGGATTTAGGTTCAAGTAATTTTATATTGAGATGATTTTCAATTAAGTTGATTAAGTGGATTTAGGTTCAAGTAATTTTATGTTGAGATGATTTTTTTAACCCAAGGCTTGTCAAGTTTACCTTTTCAAGATCATGACTTCCAGGTCGTGGCGAGGCACAGGGGCCTTCTTTTATCGGATCATCGACCACTTCCTTAGACAAAGTCATGTTCAAGAAAATGATGACTTGACTCACCTAAGACTATTTCCTAGTCTAACTAGTTATTTTTGAAAAGAGGCTCCCCGAGGCTCAATCTTTTCGAAGGATTTTAGTTGGTTATTTGAAAGGAGGCTCCCCGAGGCTCAATCTTTTCGAAGGATTTTTTAGTTGGTTATTTGTGTATTCCAAGTGAGTTAAAAAAACAACAAAAAAAAACTAAGCATGCAATTTCTAAGTTAAAGCACAAACATGTTTTGTACTGGCTCCCCCTAGACGGTTGAATCGGTTCGGTCTATCCACATAGTGGATTTGGTCCTTGGGAACCCAGTACGAGTTAGATCCTAGAGTTGAAATCAAAGTGGTCTTAGGGACCCATGCTTGGACACATTTTTTATGTCTACTTACGATTGACATATACGACTTATTGGTCGTGTTTGAGCTAAACCCTAGTCCGGCCTTGTTGTACACGGCCCTTTGCGATCCAAGTAGGAGGTCAAGTCCTTTGGATCCCAAAGTAAACCTTTCCAACGTATTCCTAAGATCTTCGACTTGACTTTTCAAGAGTGAGTTCTCAACTTCGAGTTTTTCAACCCGAGTTGAGTCCTTCTCTTGAACTCGACTAGTCGAAGAGGTTAGGGAGACCTCGTGTTTGAGGAGTTTAACTTCCTCAACTAGGGTCTCGACCTTGGACTCGGACTTAGCTAACTTCCTAGACAAAAACCTAACCGTATTATGTAAAGTATTAAATAAAGTACAACTCACCTTAAGGGTATCTTTTGAATCGGATGCGTATCCGTGGCTTGACTTGAAGGTTGCTTCGTAGTCCGAATCATCCTCCGGTTCTGACTCAAGTTCGGGTTCGGTCTCCGTGTCTGACTCAATTGATTTCGCCATGAAGACGTGGTCTTCGTCTTCTTCGGATGACGCTTCTTCCCATGTCGCGTTGAGGGCCTTCTTGTGCTTAGGTCCTTGGTGGTTGAGCTTGGGGCACTCTGACTTGATATGTCCAAACCTGTTACACTCATAACACCTAATATTAGAACTTTTAGGTTTACCTTGGTTGGGTCGAGTCGTGGTTCGCTTTCGTCCCTTGGCTATTCTTCGAGCTAGGTTCATTAGTTCGGCAGTCAATTCCGGGTCAACTTCTTCTTCGGACTCGTCTTCCTCCTCGGTTGGTGGTGGCTTGCTTGCGATTTTCTTCTTCTTTGATCCTGCAAATAAAGCTATACCCCTCTCGGGTTCCGAGTTGGATTGTTCATGTAATTCGAAATCGGAAAAGAGTTCATCTAACCTAATTTTAGAAAGATCCTTGGAGACCTTGTAGGCATCGACCATGGATGCCCACAAGGTAGTCCTCGGAATAGAGTTTAGAACATACCTTATAAGGTCGCGGTTTTTGACCTTTTGCCCGATTGCGTGTAAGTTGTTGACGATGTCCTGGACACGGGCGTGGAGTTGCGTCGCGGATTCGTGTTCCTGCATTTTTAGTGTGTACAATTTATTGAATAACAAATCACGCTTACATACCTTGGCTTGATCCGATCCTTCGTGTAACTCGATTAGTTTAGTCCAAAGATCCTTTGCGCTTATGAAGGGGCCGACGCGATTTAACTCCTCCTTGGATAGGCCGCATTGGAGGATTTGTGTTGCCTTGGCGTCGGCTTCGACTTGTCGTTTTGTTGCAACGGTCCATTGATCATAATCCAAGGAGTCACCCACTTCATTAGTCGGAAGTGTGAAACCCGTTTGGATTATGATCCACATCTCGAGTTGGGTTTTGAGAAAGCATTCCATCCGACCCTTCCAATAACGGAAGTCATCTCCGTTATAAAATGGAGGTCGGACGGTGCTAAAACCCTCGAGATGGGCCATTGAAAAAAGACAAAAATATACGAAGACCGAAAAGCAAAGACAAAAACTCAAAAACAAGTACCAAGACTCGCGTCTTGGATTAGTAGTGCGGGAGAGAATTTAACAAACAAAATAAATAGAAATAAACAGAATTAAAAGAAAATAAATCTGTAAAAAAAAGCTAGATTGGTGGTTTCACCAAATCTTAGCAACCCCCGGCTCTGATACCAATTGTTGGATCGATTTGAGCGCTAGAGGGGGGGGGGTGAATAGCGATAAGAAAAAACTTTACGTAATCGTTCGAATTGGCACGCTTAAACGCAGGGGAAAGATAGCAATAAATAAATAAAAACACGAGGGTTTTTACTTGGTTCGTAGCCTCACGGCTACTACTCCAAGGCCCTAATGGTCCTTGACCACGCACGGAGGGCAAATATTACCCGACCTCCTTCTCGATAGAGATAGGAGATAAGCGAATACAAAAACTCAATAAAGATTCAAGGTAGAGGGACACTCCCCCTCTCCTTGATATGATTTAAAGCTTGAAAATAAAGACAACTTATACAAAATTAAAGATTATACCGACGACTTCAAGGATTGGAGGTTGAAGCTTTAGTCGTCGTCTCGGCAGCGCTTCGTCGTAGGGATGTCGGAGAGTCGGAGCGTATCGGAAGCACTTGGAAGCTTTTGAATTGATGAAAAACCCTAGGTTTGGCCCTCCTTTTATAGCCTTTAAGCCCCTCAACGAATGGGTCTTCAACCAATCACAAATGGGCACAAAACTCCTTGAAAAATGGTGATAAAGCTTGACTCCTCGAGGCTGATTTTTGACCACCGGTTGAACTGCCGCCGGTTGAACTGGCCGGTTGAACTGCCGCCGGTTGAACTGGCCGGTTGAACTGGCAGCCACGATTTTTGACTAAAAAAGGAGTTTAGCTCAAAATACAAGTGGTCAGCGGCCACTTGCCGTCCGATCTCAACATAGACCTTCCATGGGAAGTCTTGGGTTGGATCGTCGCCTAGACGTCCCGTACAAAGGACACGACCTCACTTACGCTTGCACACACGAGCTTACCTCGATGCTTACTTGTCGCTTTGCTTCCGCCTTCCACTCGATTTCTTGACTCCTCCAAGTAACTCGAGTGTCGCTACCACGCGGCTTTCTCCGGTGTCGCTAGCCTTGACCGACATTGAGACTTTTCTGCACACTTGATTTAGCTCGTGAGATAACAATATAAGCTTAACTTTGTATCGTTTGCTATAATCAAAACATAGGTTCGACTTAGGTGCCCACTGCACCAACAGGAGTAACTAGAATCCGTAGGACGAGGAAATGATACTTGGGCTAGGTGTGACATAGTCAGCCTAGTGGGGACTGACACAATAGACCATGTCCTGAACCAAGTGGGTATAAGATGAGTGAAGGGAATGGGGCACGATTCATTCGAACTACTGAAGGGTTTCAGAAATAGTTCTGGATCAACCGTTGATCTTTTCGGTTAATTGGGGATCATGATGTACTACTAGGTGCCACTCATGATCATTCTATAATTAATGGTTAATTATAGACGGCCAACATAAACCGAGAACCTATTTGGTCACACGCACAACGAGTGTAATCCAAAGGATTTAAAACGAGCTTGAGAATTGGATTCTCAGACCGAGAGAAACTAGGTTTGGTTGGACCAAACATAAAGCGAGCATGAAATTGTTTCAGTCGCAATGGAAGCGTGGATGGGCCGTGTCTTATGAAGACATAATGGATGGACCAAAATGGTTTGGTTCTAATCCAATGGATGAGAATAAACCAAAGGGTTTGGTTTATTTTAAACGAATGAACCAAAAGTTGGTTCGGTTCGTTTTAACTTAAAATAAACCATCATGGTTTGGTTTATTTTAACTTATCTTAATGGAGCGGGTTAACGGGTTTTATGGATATGATCCATTAACCATTAAGAGAATTAGTTCTCTATAAAAGTGGGCTTAAGGGATTGTTAAACCCTAACTAATCATCCAAACCCTAGACGCCCAACATGTTGTTGCCGCCCAACACATTGTTGTCGTCCAGCTTGTGGTGGCGCCGTCCAGCTCCTTGCCGGCGTCCAAGCTCCAGCCGGTGAACCTCCGGCGACCCTCCGGTGATCTCCTCTAGGTTCGGTGATAAGGTGAGCTTCCATCTCTCCTTGGCCAGCCTCTATTCCTCCACCAAAAGCTGTCCAGTTTTTCTGGACAGCTTGTTTCTTTGTTATCGGAGCGTCGTTTGGACGACGGTTAGTGCTCCGATAGCGCCTAACTTACCGGGGATTTGATCTCCGGTAATCCTCTGAGGTGGAGGACGAAGGATTCGTCAAACGGTTGACGAATACCTCTCCGGAGAAGCGAGTTTTGAGAACTCGTTTTGGATCCGAATTTTGATTCGGATCGTGATCATCTCTCGATCACGTCGTCTTCAACACGAGGCTAGTAACCCGTACGAAGACGAAGCTCGTGACTTAGCGAAGTCATCCCGAGGAGCTCGGCGTAGATACGGATAGAGACGATTCTTACGAGGATCGTTCCGGTTGATGCCGTTCCCGCTACACGTCATACGGAAGGTATAATGTAGTTTAATTTCCTTTTATTGCAATTTTAATTTATGGTTATGTCTACACTTGTTGTAACAGCATGCGTGTGTTGTGTGTGTTGTAATAAATAGGAGTATTTATTATTTTTATTGCTTCCGCTGTGCTCATGTTTACGAAACATGATCGAACACACACACGCCGCGGTGCCGGAAACCCAACAGTGGTATCAGAGCCCAGGTTGTGTTTCGACATAATCGTAAAAATGGTTTTGCGATAGTCATAATGTATTTCTGGAAATTTTCTAATTTTGGAAATTTAGAAGTATTTATGGAAATTTTTCAATTTTGGAAAGTCTAGAAGTATTTATGGAAATCTTCCACTTTTGGAAAGTTGGAAGTATTTATGGAAATTGATATTTTCCATAAATAAAATATTTGATTAGATTCTGGAAATTTGTTTCCTAATTTAATCATGATTTGATTTGGGAAATCAAATCTTAAAATATTTTATTTCCATAAGTAGTTTTAATAATTTAGGAAATTGGTTTCCTAAATAGATTTTCCTTAATCAAATAATTCCATGAATAAAATATGTGATTAGATTTGGAAATTTGTTTCCTAATTTAATTATGATTTGATTTGGAGAATCAAATCTTAAACATATTTTATTTCCATAAATAGTTATGACATATAAGGAAATATATACATGACATAATTGTATGCCATGTAATTGCATTAGATGCATAACATTATGCCATGCGTGTCGTGACATGTAGATGTATGCCATGTATGCCATGCCATGTAGATAATAGTTATTTGCATGCAAAGAGGATGAGACATAAAACCCTAACTCAATATTAAAGCCTACACCTTCCATTAATATGGTTAGAACCAGAGTTCTGTTTCTTGTTTGGGTTGTTGGACTCACTCCAAGCCCGGCTCGAACCTGAACATGTTCAAATCATTGGAATAGTTTAACTCTAATATGGTAAGAGTCAGAGGTCAATCGTTAGTTTGGGTTGTTGGACTCACTCCAAGCCTGGCTAATTGGTTGAATGCGCTCTAACCATATTAAAACTATTTCGCGATTAATGGGTCGGCTTTAACTTGGAGCATCGATTTGTTGGACTCACTCCAAGGTCGATGTGAAGAGAGGTGAAGTTGGGTGCTATGCATATGATGCATACTTGTTAATGTGTTAACAACCCAATGTATGTGTAAACATTCAATTAGTTGATAGCACATTGTGATAGTTACATATACATGATATGTAATCGGTATACTTGATACCCACCATCATAGCTAAGAATGGCTTGTTGGACTCACTCCAAGGTTGTTCTTATCTATGATCGATATCAGCCCATTCGGAGATGGACCTACGATCTCCCGAAGTGATTTTAAGGGTTTTTGAAATTCAAAAAATGAATGGGATTTATAAATGTATATTGATGCATTTTTAAAATCATCTTTCTGATATATACTCGTTTTGTATTTCTAAGTTAATATATTGATCATGATGTGTTTGAATTTGCGTTCCATTTTGGATTCAAATAAATTGACTGGGCCGAACTTCTTGGACTGACTTAGAAACTTGAGAATTGTTCTCAAGGTGAAAAGCTTGTGTATGTCCTCGAAGCGCCTCTTCCCGCCCGTCCTAGTGACGATGCAACTTTGGACCAATTGTTGGCCTATCAGAAACATGTGAGTGATTCTGAACAAATGAGTTGCATCATGCTAGCCGCGATGGAACCCAAGCTACGAAAGCAGCATGAGCATATGGATGCTCATATCGTAGTCCTTCATCTCTCTGAGTTGGTTGATGAGCAAGTGAGATTCGAAAGGTTCGAAGTCTCCAAGCTCCTCTTCACCTCTGAGATGCAAGGAGGTTCATCTATGGTACTGCTCAACATGCTGAAGACTGTGGAGCCTTCTGAGAAGCATGAGTAGGGGACAGTGTTGTTAGTTGATTCCTCGAAGAAAGGTTCTAAGAGGGAGTCAAAGGAACAAATGTAAGGAAGAAGAAAAGGCTAAAAGGCGAACGGCTCAAAGGGCACTTGCCATCATTATGGCAAGGAGGGTCATTGGCGAAGAAATTGCAAGGTTTATCAAGAGTCTGTGAAGAAGGATAAGGCATCGGATGCCCCATCTTCTTCAGAAATCTTCTTTATTGATTGTCATTCTATTTCCTTAGACACTTGGGTATTGGATACTGGGTGTGGCTCACATATATGTAATGACATACATGGGCTAAGGAATAGAAGAAGACTCGTCAAGGGAGAGTCAAATTTACGTGTTGGGAATGGAGCAAAGGTTGCTGCACTCGCCATCGGAACGTATTTGTTGAAACTCCCTGCAGGACTTGTCTTAGAACTGGACAATTGCTTTTATATTCCTTTGTTGATAAAGAACATCATTTCTATTTCTTGTTTAAATAGAAATGATTTCCATTTGACGTTTAGTAACAATTGTTGTTACATAACTTTGAATGGGGTTCTTTATGGGACTAGAACTTTAAGCAATGGTGTTTATACGTTGGACGTATCCAGTGACATTTGCAATATCGAAGCGAGCAACAAGAGTGCTCGAAAGGATAATCAAATAGACTCCTACATGTGGCATTGTCATCTTGGCCATGTAAGCAAGAAACGCATGTCCGAATTACACCGATGTGGAATTCTGGAATCGTTTGAATTGGATTCATGCGATACATGCGAATCATGCCTAAAAGGCAAGATGACTAAGTTACCTTTTATGGGAAAAGGTGAACGAGTGGGAGAGTTACTAGGTCTAATACATACCGATGTTTGTGTACCTATGTCAACTCAAGCTTTAGGAGGCTATAGCTACTTCATTACTTTCACCGATGATCACTCACGGTTTGGGTATGTGTTCTTGATGAAACACAAGTCTGAAGCCTTTGAAAGGTTCAAAGAATTCAGAAATGAAGTAGAGAAACAACATGACAAGAGTATTAAAATAATTTGATCGGATCAAGGTGGTGAATACTTAAGTCAAGAGTTTCTTGATTATCTAAGAGACAATGACATATTGTCTCAATGGACTCCGCCATATACACCACAGCATAATGGTGTATCTGAGAGGCGTAACCGGACCTTGTTGGATATGGTCAGGTCAATGATGAATCATGCGACTCTTCCCAAGTCCTTTTGGGGTTATGCACTTCAGACAGCTGTTTACTTGTTAAACAGAATGCCTACCAAGGTAGTCTCAACTACTCCATATGAGATATGGAATGGTAAGAAATCTCATGTATCTTACTTGAAGATATGGGGTTGTCCTGCTTATGTGAAGCGGACTGTATCAGACAAATTGGATGCTAAGTCTGATAAATGTCTATTTATTGGATACCCTAAGGAAACAAGGGGTTACCAATTCTATCATCCTGTGGAACAAAAGGTGTTTGTTTTAAGGCATGCTGTGTTTCTAGAGAAAGAGTTTCTCTTGCAAGAAAACAGTGGGAGTGTCGTCGAGCTTGAGGAGGCTCGAGAGACTCAAATAGACATTAATGAGATACCTGGTGAAGCACAATAGCCGACAACTCATAGTGATGAGCAATCGGCTGGACCTATTGTAACACCACATCTTCGTAGATCTGGTAGAACACGCAACATTCCTGAGAGATATGGATTTCTCGTAAGCGAATCGAACGACGTGTTACTCATTGATGATGAGGAGCCTACCAGTTATGAAGAAGTGCTGACAAGTTCAGAAAGGGATAAGTGGCTTGGTGCCATGAAGTCGGAAATGGATTCCATGTACGAAAACCAAGTTTGGAACTTGGTTGACCCACCTGAAGGCATAAAGCCTATAGGGTGCAAGTGGGTTTTCAAGAAGAAAACCGACATGGATGGTAATGTGATTACCTATAAGGCTAGATTGGTGGCGAAAGGATATCGTCAAAAGCAAGGTGTTGATTATGACGAAACCTATTCGCCTGTAGCTATGCTTAAGTCCATTCGGATGCTCCTGGCCATAGCGGCTCATTATGATTATGAGATATGGCAGATGGATGTGAAAACAGCTTTCCTTAATGGAAACCTGCTCGAGGACGTGTATATGATACAGCCTGAGGGTTTCACATCGGTTGATAAAACCAAGGTATGCAAATTGCAACGGTCCATTTATGGATTGAAGCAAGCATCTAGGAGCTGGAATATCCATTTTGATGAGACAATCAAAAGGTTTGATTTCTCACAAAATCCAGACGAACCTTGTGTGTACAAGAAGGATAGTGGGAGTGCAGTCGTGTTCCTAGTATTGTATGTCGATGACATACTACTTATAGGAAACGATGTTTCAATCTTACAGTCAGTGAAGATTTTGTTATCCAAGACATTCTCCATGAAAGACCTGGGAGAAGCAACCTACATCCTCTGGATTAAGATCTATAGAGATAGATCGAAACAGTTGCTTGGTCTTTCGCAGTCTACATATATAGACCGAGTGCTAAAGAGGTTTAGCATGTCGGAATCCAAGAAAGGTTTCCTACCCATCAGGCATGGGGTACACCTTTCGAAGTCTATGTGTCCGCGCACAGAAGGCGAGAGGATTTGCATGAGTAAGATTCCCTATGCATCCGCAATAGGATCTATCATGTATGCTATGTTATGTACGAGGCCCAATGTATCGTATGCTCTGAGTGTCACGAGCAGATACCAGTCTGATCCAGGAATGGATCATTGGGTGACTGTTAAGATGATCCTTAAGTACTTAAGAAGAACTAAGGATGCGTTCCTAATATATGGAGAAGGGTACATGGTGATACGTGGGTATACAGATGCCAGCTCCAGACAGACAAGGATGATTCCATGTCTTTGTCTGGGTATGTATTCACCTGGAATGGAGAGGCAATAAGATGGAAAGGTTCCAAGCTTGACACTATAGCGGATTCTGCCACTAAGGCAGAATACATTGCAGCTTTGGAAGCAGCAAAGGAAGCGGTTTGGATCAAGAAGTTCATCTCTGAACTTGATGTGGTCTCATCAATGATCCAAACATGTGCTTCGCCGCTATCATCTTATCAGAGAGATCATCAGTAGGAACGAAATACAAATCGAAAAAAATCCCACTGAAAGGAACTTAGCGGATCCTTTGACTAAAGCATTACCTCAAAGTAAGTTTGAGGTCATGTTAGAGCTTATGGTATTGGATACCATAGCGATTGGCATTAGGCCAAGTGGGAGTCTGTTAGTAATATATGAGAGATGTCCTAAGGCAATCGCCTTATGTATGAACCATTTATATGATAAATGAAGATTCACTATTTGAGTATACATGTTTTCATGTATTTGATTGGATCTTAAACTCATTTACTGAATGTCCACGATACGATTCACAGCATGAGAGAATTTGTGATTGGATCACAACTAGTGAGTATCTCTACATGTGTAATTGTGATGTATCGGAATTATCCCTCGTCGATGAATTGATGGATTTGGACACCATCAATTCTGTCGAGACTAGCACGAGGTATACTCCTTGGTGTATCCAAGCAGCTGATTCTCACTGGCTGGAGACATTGTGATGTCCGGAGTTAATCGGGGCTGCTAGTTATGGTAACTAGTTCATTGGAGTGACCACCGTAAGACTTCATATGGTTCTCTGCATATATAGATATGTCAATGAAGTTCTTCGTGGCTTAAGTGCGATGTTCCTTTGACTTGCGGTATTCAAGTCATCTTGATCATGGAGACTTATGCTTTGACATCTTAAGCAAACATCTCCGAGGAGATGTGGACCCGGGATGATTGGGTATAAGTCGAAGTGATCGAAGGTGTTTGAATAGCCTATAAAGGATTCACCACTCCTTGCGAGGAGATGTATACCCATGGCCTCTCGTCGGATTGTTACTAAAGTCTTTGGCCAAAGCATTACATGTTTAGAGTAAAGTACTCTTCGATACATGTGGAGTAACTAGAATCCGTAGGACGAGGAAATGATACTTGGGCTAGGTGTGGCGTAGTCGACCTAGTGAGGGGGACACAATAGACCATGTCTGAACCAAGTGGGTATAAGATGAGTGAAGGGAATGGGGAGCGATTCATTCGAGCTCTTGAAGGGTTTGAGAAATAGTTACGGATCAACCGTTGATCTTTTTAGGTTAATTGGGGATCATGATGTACTACTAGGTGCCACTCATGATCGTTCTATAATTAATGGTTAATTATAGACGGCCAACATAAACCGAGAACCTATTTGGTCACACGCACAACGAGTGTAATCCAAAGGATTTAAAACGAGCTTGAGAATTGGATTCTCAGACCGAGAGAAACTAGGTTTGGTTGGACCAAACATAAAGCGAGCATGAAATTGTTTCAGTCGCAATGGAAGCGTGGATGGGCCGTGTCTTATGAAGACATAATGGATGGACCAAAATGGTTTGGTTCTAATACAATGGATAAGAATAAACCAAAGGGTTTGGTTTATTTTAAACGAATGAACCAAAAGTTGGTTCGGTTCGTTTTAACTTAAAATAAACCATCATGGTTTGGTTTATTTTAACTTATCTTAATGGAGCGGGTTAACGGGCTTTATGGATATGATCCATTAACCATTAAGAGAATTAGTTCTCTATAAAAGTGGGCTTAAGGGATTGTTAAACCCTAACTAATCATCCAAACCCTAGCCGCCCAACATGTTGTTGCCGCCCAACACATTGTTGCCGCCCAGCTTGTGGTGGCGCCGTCCAGCTCCTTGCCGGCGTCCAAGCTCCAGCCGGTGAACCTCCGGCGACCCTCCGGTGATCTCCTCTAGGTTCGGTGATAAGGTGAGCTTCCATCTCTCCTTGGCCGGCCTCTATTCCTCCACCAAAAGCTGTCCAGTTTTTCTGGACAGCTTGTTTCTTTGTTATCGGAGCGTCGTTTGGACGACGGTTAGTGCTCCGATAGCGCCTAACTTACCGGGGATTTGATCTCCGGTAATCCTCTGAGGTGGAGGACGAAGGATTCGTCAAACGGTTGACGAATACCTCTCCGGAGAAGCGAGTTTTGAGAACTCGTTTTGGATCCGAATTTTGATTCGGATCGTGATCATCTCTCGATCACGTCGTCTTCAACACGAGGCTAGTAACCCGTACGAAGACGAAGCTCGTGACTTAGCGAAGTCATCCCGAGGAGCTCGGCGTGGATACGGATAGAGACGATTCTTACGAGGATCGTTCCGGTTGATGCCGTTCCCGCTACACGTCATACGGAAGGTATAACGTAGTTTAATTTCCTTTTATTGCAATTTTAATTTACGGTTATGTCTACACTTGTTGTAACAGCATGCGTGTGTTGTGTGTGTTGTAATAAATAGGAGTATTTATTATTTTTATTGCTTCCGCTGTGCTCATGTTTACGAAACATGATCGAACACACACACGCCGCGGTGCCGGAAACCCAACAGAAAGGAGAAGAAGGGTTTGGTTATTCTTCCCTTTGTTCAGAGCGAGCAAGGAAGGAAAGAACGAGATCTAGAAGGTTTCAATTCTTGGAGGATCGTTGCCCACACAACGTCCAAGAAGAGGATAGGTCATACAATAGAAGATCAAGAGGTAAACAAGAGGTATAATTCTTGTTCTATGCAATTTGTATGTAATTGTATGTGGTTAATTTACTTGGACCCCAAAGATAAACACAAAAACCGATGATCCGTACATCATCTATTCAGCGGCTAATCGAGGAAAAGAGTTAGGTTGCTTGAACAACAAGTTTGTTCAAGAGACCACTTAAATCGAATAGCACGATGATGGATCGGTTGCTTGGGTAATCCGTCTTCATCAAGGATTAATTTTTTTAATCCGGGGACATAGATAGGATCGCCATGCACAAGCGGCCAAAGCGGGAAGCAATTCCCTACAACGTTCTTGCTTGTGTATCCAGACTGAGATTTAGATCATCCTTATCTGTCTAGAAGCTGACATCAATATACTCGCTTACTACCATATCACCTCCTCCATATACCAAAAACAAATCCTTAGTCCTTTTCAAGTACTTAAGGATTATCTTGACAGCCACCCAATGGTCCATACCAGGATCCGACTGGTATCTACTTGTAATGTTATAAGCGTATGATAAATCGGGTCTCATACATAACATAGCATACATGATCGATCCTATAACTGACGCATATGGGATCTGACTCAAGTGAATCCTCTCGTCTTCAATGTGCGGGCACATAGACTTTGAAAGGTGAATCTCATGCCTCATGGGAATAAAACCTTTCTTCGATTCTTCCATGCTAAACCGTTTTAGCACTTTGTTTATGTATGTAGACTATGAAAGACCAAGCAACTGATTTGATCTATCTTTATATATCTTAATCCCCAAAATATAGGTTGCTTCTCCCATGTCTTTCATGGAGAACATTTTGGAAAACCAGACCTTGACTATTTGCAAAACTTGAATATCGTTTCCTATAATTAATATGTCATTGACATACAATACTAGGAACACGACCGCACTCCCACTAACCTTCTTATACACATAGGGCTCCTCGGGATTTTGTGAGAAATCAAACTGTTTGATTGCCTCATCAAAATGGATATTCCAACTGTTGGATGCTTGATTCGATCCATAAATGGAACGTTGAAGCTTGCATACTTTGTTCTTGTCAATAGATGTGAAACCCTCAGGTTGTATCATATATAGATCCTCAGACAAGTTTTCGTTAAGGAAAGTTGTTTTCACATCCATTTGTTATTTCTCATAATCAAAATGAGCAGTCATGGCTAGGAGTATCCGAATGGATTTAAGCATAGCTACTAGTGAAAAGATTTCGTCATAGTCAACACCTTGTTTTTGACGATAGCCTTTTACCACTAATCTAGCTTTATAGGTAATAATATTACCATCCATGTCAATTTTCTTCTTGAAAACACACTTGCACCCTATAGGCGTTATACCTTCGGGTGGGTCTACCAAGTGTTGGGATGTATACTGAAAAGTCTATCTTTTGTATGAACATCTTTATTTTTGAAATAAGAATCACATGATCATTGTTTGCATATTTATGGTTATGCATATTGTCTGATACATTACATTGTAGATAACATGGTGTGTAGTGTCACACAGGAGATCATGTTATCGGTTCATTGTAAAGTATAAGTAAAGGCTCACAACCGAGATGGTTATGGACAAACCATTGGAATGGTTGTAGTGTGATTTGGTATTGGATTGTCTTGACCATAGAATCACACTAGTACACTTTGTGTGTATTGAGCAGGACCAACATAGAGGTGATTCGATTTATTGCTGACTACATAATCGAATCGGACCTCAGATATTATATTGTACATGCTCTTAATCCCGATATAATAATGGGCACATATACTTAGTATTCATTTCTTTGATTTACCAATGGACGAGATTTATACAATAAATCGATAGGCTCGATAAGTTGGGAAATGGTATTATTTATATGGTGTGTCATTGATTATAGAAGGAAACCGTGTCCTATATATTAGGTTGATGATGTCCCCTTGAGGAGCTCATAAGGTTCATCATGTAAACCCTGCAGATGGACTTGGTCCGACATGGTGATAAGGTTGAGTGGTACTACTCATGGAGTTAGATGTTGATTAATTAATTATCAGTAAATTAATTAATCGATGGACATTCGAGATCTTAAACACGGGGAGAAAAATGTACAAATAATATATGGAGCCCATATTAACTTATGGGGGTTGGTGAGGTAGATCAATGATAATCCTCTAGTGGATTGGATTATCATTCATGGATCAGACTTTATGTGTGCTTGATCCATTGGGTGGCCAAGATCCAACTCCTCCTCATGATCCCTATTGTAGCCTATTAAAACCTCATGAAGCCTAGATCCAATGGTTGAAAACAAAACTTTAGATCCGACGATGGAGATTAAATCTCTAGATCTGACTGTTGAGATTAAATCTCTAGATTCGACAGTTGAGATTAAATCCCTAGAACCGACGGTGGAGATTAAAGGAGACTTTGGCCTAACTCTATAAAAGTAGGCAAGGAGGTGGGCGGCAAGAGCAATTGAAGAGGGGCTAGGGTTTGGGCGGCAAGGGCAAAGAGGTTGGGCGGCCACAAATAAGGAAACTTCTTTCCTTCTTCTTCCTTAGGTGGTCGGCGCCTATTCTCCTCTTTTCTCTCCTTTGCCGGTGTCCAACCTCCTCATCCCTTCTCCTTGGCCGGTGGAAACAAAGCCTAGGGTCTATTCCCTTGGAGTTATTGCTAGCGTCCACCATCCTTCTTCTCCTCTTGGCTGGCGGCAAGCATCAAGGTTGGTGCTTCGTGGTTGGTTAAAGGAAGGAGAAGAGTTTTGTTTCTATACTTCCTCTTGTTCGGAGAGAGAAAGGAAGGAAGATTGGTAATCTAGGAGGCTTCGACTTTTGGAAGATCGTCGCCCACACGATGTCCAAAAGGAGGAAGGACATACAATAGAAGATCGAGAGGTATAACGCTTGTTTATTTTCTTTTGTAACATGTCTATAATTATTTTTCAATCATATACATGTTGTATATTCTGTTTTGTGGTTAAATTAACTTTAACCCCGAATACAAACACAAAAGCGGCGATCCGTACATCGTCTATTCTGCGACTATTCGTACAATAGAGGTTGGTGGCTTGAATAACAAGTTTGTTCAAGTGACTACTCTAATCAAATAGCACGACGATGAAATGGTAGCTTGGGTAATCTCTCTTGTCAAGGATAAAAATTTTTTTTATACGGGGACGTAGAAGGGATCGCCATGAACAAGCGACCGAGTTGAAGTGGGAAGCGAAGTTTCCTACCTTCACCAAGTTCCAAACTTGATTTTCATATATGGAATCCATTTCTGATTTCATGGCTAGCAGCCATCTATCCCTGCCTAAACTATTCAGTGCCTCTTTGTAACTAGTAGGTTCCTCATCATCTATGAGTAACACGTCATTAGATTTACTTATGAGAAATCCATATATCTCAGGAATCCTACGTGTCCTACTAGATCTACGAGGAGGTGGTGTATTATCAGGTTCAACTATTACCTCATCCGAATGAGTAATTAGCTGAGGTTCTTGACTAGGCATCTCTTCAGTGTCTACTGGAGCTTCTTGAACTACACTTAGTTCAACCTTACTCCCACTATTTTTCTGTAAGAAAAACTCCTTCTCTAGGAATACAACATGGCCTGAAACTGTTGGGTTTCCGGCACCGCGGCGAGTGTGTGTTCGAACATGTTTCGTAAACATGTGCACAACGGAAGAAATAAAAATAATAAATCTACATTTATTACAACACACACATCACACGTATGCATAGTACAATATGTGTAGACATAACCGTAAATTTAAATTTTGCAATAAAAGGAAATTTAACTACGTATACCTTTCGTATCACGTGTAGCGGGAATGACATCAACCGGAACGATCCTCGCTAGAATCGTCTCTATCCATATCAACGCCGATTATCTTCGGGATGACTTCACAAAGTCACGAGCTTCATCTTCATACGGGTTACTAGCCACGTGTTGAAGATGACGTGATCGAGAGAGGATCACAATCCGAATCCAAATTCGGATCCAAAGACGAGTCCTCAAAACTCGCTTCTCCAGAGAGGTATTCGTCAAATGTTTGACGAATCCTTCGTCCTCCACCTATGAGGATTACCGGAGATCGAATTCCCGGTAAGTTAGGCGCTGTCGGAGCTCCAACCATCGTCCAAACGATGCTCCGATGAGAGGGAAACAAGCTGTCCAGAAAATTGGACAGCTTTGGTGGAGGAATTAGGGCCGGCCAAAAAGGTAGGATGAAGCTCACCTTGATGCCAAACCCAAAGGAGATCATCGGAGCTCCTCCGGCAACAGCTCGACGCCAGCAAGAGGGAAGGTCAGCACCTTCTGGACGCCGGCCAAGGAGCTTCAAGGTGGGCGGCGGCAAGGAGGAGGGTTGGCGCCGAAATCTCCAAGGGGAGGTGGGCGGCAACTCTTAGGTTAGGGTTTTGGATTAGGGCTTAACAAACCCTTAAGCCCTCTTTTATAGAGAACTAATTCTCTTAATGGTTATTGGATCATAACCATAAGGCCCGTTAACCCGCTCCATTAATATAAGTTAAAATAAACCAAATCATGATGGTTTATTTTAAGTTAAAACGAACTGAACCCACTTTGGTTCATTCGTTTAAAATAAACCAAACCCTTTGGTTTATTCTCCTCCATTGGATTAGAACCAAACCATTTTGGTTCATCTATTATGTCTTCATAAGACATGGCCCATCCACGCTTCCATTGCGACTGAAACAATTTCATGCTCGCTTCTTGTTTGGTCCAACCAAACCTAGTTTCTCTCGGTCTGAGAATCTCATTCTCAAGCTCGTTTTAAATCCTTCAGATTACGCTCGTTGTGCGTGTGACCAAATAGGTTCTCGATTTATGTTGGCCGTCTATAATTAACCATTAATTATAGAACGATCATGAGTGACACCTAGTAGTACATCATGATCCCCAATTAACCGAAAAGATCAACGGTTGATCCATAACTATTTCTGAAACCCTTCAGCAGCTCAAATGAATCGTGCCCCATTCCCTTCACTCATCTTATACCCACTTGGTTTAGGACATGGTCTATAATGTCAGTCCCCACTAGGCTGACTA
This sequence comes from Wurfbainia villosa, assembly GCA_025175895.1. Lineage (NCBI taxonomy): Eukaryota > Viridiplantae > Streptophyta > Magnoliopsida > Zingiberales > Zingiberaceae > Wurfbainia > Wurfbainia villosa. Next base: position 117,472,217 of record CM045989.1, on the reverse strand, counting down.
CGTCACACCTAGCCCAAGTATCATTTCCTCGTCCTACGGATTCTAGTTACTGCACATGTTTTGAAGAGTAACTTACTCTAAACATGTAATGCTTTGGCTAAAGACTTTAGTAACAATCCAACGAGAGGACATGGGTATACATCTCCTCGAAAGGAGTGGTGAATTATTTATAGGCTATTCAAACACCTTCGATTACTTCGACTTATACCCAATCATCCCGGGTTCAAATCTCCTTAGAGATGCTTGCTTAAGATGTCAAAGCATAAGTCTCCATGATCAAGATGACTTGAACACCGCAAGTCAAAGGAACATCACACTTAAGCTACAGTAAGAACTTCTTTGACATATCTATATATGCAGAGAACCATATGAAGTCTTACGGCTGGTCACTCTAATGAACTAGTTACTATAACTAGCATCCACGATTAACTCCGGACATCACAATGTCTCCAGCCAGTTAGAATCAGCTGCTTGGATACACCAAGGAGTATACCTCGTGCTAGTATCGACAAAATTGATGGTGTCCAAATCCATCAATTCATCGACTAGGGATAATTCCGATACATCACAATGACACATGTAGAGATACTCACTAGTTGTGATCCAATCGCAAATTCTCTCATGCTGTGAATCGTATCGTGGACATTCAGTAAATGAGTTTAAGATACAATCAAATACATGAAACATGTATACTCAAATAGTGAATCTTCATTTATCATATAAATGGTTCATACATAAGGCGATTGCCTTAGGACATCTCTCATATATTACTAGCAGACTCCCACTTGGCCTAATGCCAATCGCTACGGTATCCAATACCATAAGCACTAACATGACCCTCAAACTTACTTTGAGGTAATGCTTTAGTCAAAGGATCCGCTAAGTTCTTTTCAGTGGGAATTTTCTCGATTTGTATTTCATTCCTACTGATGATCACTTTGATAAGATGATAGAGGTGAAGCACATGTTTGGATTGTTGATGAGACCTTGGCTCTTTCGCCTGTGCAATTGCTCCATTGTTGTCACAGTAGACCGGTATTGCTTCAACAATGGCTAGAATCACACCAAGTTCATAAACGAACTTCTTGATCCAAACCGCTTCCTTTGCTGCTTCCGAAGCTGCAATGTATTCTGCCTCAGTGGTAGAATCCGCTACAGTGTCTTGTTTGAAACTTTTCCAACTCACTGCGCCCCTATTCAGGGTGAACACATATCCAGACTGAGACCTAGAATCATCCTTATTTGTCTGGAAGCTGGCATCTGTATACCCGCGTATCACCATGTCCCCTTCTCCATATATTAGGAACACATCCTTAGTTCTTCTTAAGTACTTAAGGATCGTCTTAACAGGCACCCAATGATCCATTCCTAGATCATACTAGTATCTGCTTGTGACACTCAGAGCATACGATACATCAGGCCTCGTACATAACATAGCATACATGATAGATCCTATTGCGGATGAATAGGGAATCTTACTAATGCAAATCCTCTCGTCTTCTGTGCGCGGACACATAGACTTTGAAAGGTGTACCCCATGCCTGATGGGTAGGAAACCTTTCTTGGATTCCGACATGCTAAACCTCTTTAGCACTCGGTCTATATATGTAGACTGCGAAAGACCAAGCAACCATTTTGATCTATCTCTATAGATCTTAATCCCGAGGATGTAGGTTGCTTCTCCCAGGTCTTTCATGGAGAATGTCTTGGATAACCAAACCTTAACTGACCGTAAGATTGAAACATCGTTTCCTATAAGTAATATGTCATCGACATATAATACTAGGAACACGACTGCACTCCCACTAACCTTCTTGTACACACAAGGTTCATCTAGATTTTGTGAGAAATCAAACTTTTTGATTGTCTCATCAAAACGGATATTCCAGCTCCTGGATGCTTGCTTCAATCCATAAATGGACCGTCGCAATTTGCATACCTTGGTTTTATCAACCGATGTGAAACCCTCAGGTTGTATCATATACACGTCCTCGAGCAGGTTTCCATTAAGGAAAGCTGTTTTCACATCCATCTGCCATATCTCATAATCATAATGAGCCGCTATGGCCAGGTGCATCCGAATGGATTTAAGCATAGCTACAGGTGAATAGGTTTCGTCATAATCAACACCTTGTTTTTGACGATATCCTTTTGCCACCAATCTAGCCTTATAGGTAATCACATTACCATCCATGTCAGTTTTCTTCTTGAAAACCCACTTGCACCCTATAGGCTTTATGCCTTCAGGTGGGTCAACCAAGTTCCAAACTTGGTTTTCATACATGGAATTCATTTCCGACTTCATGGCTTTAAGCCACTTATCCCTTTCTGAACTTGTCAGCACTTCTTCATAACTGGTAGGTTCCTCATCATCAATGAGTAACACATCGTTCGATTCACTTACGAGAAATCCATATCTCTCAGGAATGTTGTGTGTTCTACCAGATCTACGAAGATGTGGTGTTACAAGAGGTCCAGCCGATTGCTCATCACTATGAGTTGTCGGCTATTGTGCTTCACCAGGTATCTCATCAATGTCTATTTGAGTCTCTCGAGCCTCCTCAAGCTCGACGACACTCCCACTATTTTCTTGCAAGAGAAACTCTTTCTCTAGAAACACAGCATGCCTTGAAACAAATACCTTTTGTTCCACAGGATGATAGAATTGGTAACCCCTTGTTTCCTTAGGGTATCCAATAAATAGACATTTATCAGACTTAGCATCCAATTTGTCTGATGCAGTCCGCTTCACATAAGCAGGACAACCCCATATCTTCAAGTAAGATACATGAGGTTTCTTACTATTCCATATCTCATATGGAGTAGTAGAGACTACCTTGGTTGGCATTCTGTTTAACAAGTAAACAGTTGTCTGAAGTGCATAGCCCCAAAAGGACTTGGGAAGATTTGCATGATTCATCATTGACCTGACCATGTCCAACAAGGTCCGGTTACGCCTCTCAAATACACCATTATGCTGTGGTGTATATGGCGGAGTCCATTGAGACAATATGTCATTTTCTCTTAGATAATCAAGAAACTGTTGACTTAAGTATTCACCACCTCGATCTGATCAAAGTATTTTAATACTCTTGTCATGTTGTTTCTCTACTTCATTTCTGAATTCTTTGAACCTTTCAAAGGCTTCAGACTTGTGTTTCAACAAGAACACATACCCAAACCGTGAGTGATCATCGGTGAAGGTAATGAAGTAGCTATAGCCTCCTAAAGCTTGAGTTGACATAGGTCCACATACATCAGTATGTATTAGACCTAGTAACTCTCCCACTCATTCACCTTTTCCAGTAAAAGGTAACTTAGTCATCTTGCCTTTTAAGCATGATTCGCATGTATTGTATGAATCCAATTCAAACGATTCTAGAATTCCACATCTGTGTAATTCGGACATGTGTTTCTTGCTTACATGGCCAAGACGACAATGCCACATGTAGGAGTCTAATTGATTATCTTTTCGAGCACGCTTGTTGCTCGCTTCGATATTGAAAATGTCACTAGATATGTCCAACGTATAAATGCCATTTCTCAAAGTTCCAGTTCTATAAAGTACGCCATTCAAAGTTATATAACAACAATTGTTACTAAACGTCAAATGGAAACCATTTCTATTTAAGCAGAAAATAGAAACAATGTTCTTTATTAGAGAAGGAACACAATAACAATTATCCAGTTCCAAGACTAGTCCACTAGGGAGCTTCAGCAAATAAGTTCCGATGGCGACCGCAGCAACCTTTGCTCCATTGCCAACTCACAAATTTGACTCCCCTCTGAAGAGTCTTCTTCTATTCCTTTGCCCTTGTATGTCATTACATATATGTGAGTCACACCCGGTATCCAATACCCAAGTGTCTAAGGAAATAGAATGACAATCAATAACGAAGATACCTGAAGAGGATGGGGCATCGGATGCCTTCTTCTTCTTCATGGACTCAAGATAAATCTTGCAGTTTCTTTGCCAGTGGCCTTCCTTGCCACAATGATGGCAAGTGCCCTTTTGTGCTGGTTCCGCCTTCTTTGCCTTTTTGTTCTTCCCTTTCTTCTGTTCTTTTGCCTTCCTCTTAGAACCTTTCTTAGAGGAATCAACTAACAGAACTGCCTTCTTCTCATGCTTCATAGAAGGCTCCACAGTCTTCAGCATATTGAGGAGCTCAGGAATAGTGGATTCCAATTTGTTCATCCGATAGTTCATCACGAATTGTGAGAAACTCTTGGGCAAACAATGCAGAATTAAGTCAATACTTAATTTTTGATCCATCACAAACCCAAGGGTAGCTAGCCGCTCGATGTACCCGTTCATCTTTAGCACAAATTGCACTACAGACGAACCTTCTTGCATCTTCATGATGAAGAGGAGCCTGGAGACTTCGAACCTTTCGGATCTCGCTTGCTCATCAAACAACTCATGAAGATGGAAGACCATAGTATTAGCATCCATACCTCGCCTAGCATGATGCAACTCGCCAGCTCAGAATCTGCCACATGCTTCTGATAGACCAACATTTGGTCTGGAGTTGCATCGTCCTTAGGATGATTGGGAAGAGGCACTTCAAGGACATATGCTAGCTTTTCCGCCATGAGAACAATTCTCAAGTTTCTAAGCCAGTCCAGGAAGTTAGGCCCAGTCAGTTTGTTTGAATCCAAAATAGTGCGCAAATTCAAAGACGTCATGATCAATCGATTGACCTAGAAATACAAAACGAGCATATATGAGAAAATGATTTTAAAATGCATCAATATACATTTATAAATCTCATTCATTTTTCGAATTTCAAAACCCCAAAATCACTTTGGGAGATCGTAGGTCCATCTCCGAATGGGCTGATATCCATCATAGATATGAACAACCTTGGAGAGAGTCCAACAAGCCATTCATAACTACGACGGTAGGTATCAACTATACCGATTGCATATCACGTATATGCAACTATCACAATGTGTTATCAACTAATTGAATGTTCACACATACATGGGGTTGTTAACACATTAACAATTATGCATCATATGCATAGCACCCAACTTCACCTCCCTTTACATCGACCTTGGAGAGAGTCCAACAAGCCGATGCTCCAGGTTAAAACCAACCCATTAATCGAGAAATAGTTTTAATATGGTTAGAGTGCATTCAACCAATTAGCCCAGCTTGGAGAGAGTCCAACAACCAAAGCTAACGATTGACCTCTGACTCTTACCATATTAGTATTAAACTATTCCATGGTTTGAACATGTTCAGGTTCGAGCCGGGCTTGGAGAGAGTCCAACAACCCAAACAAGAAACGGAACTCTGGCTCCAACTATATTAATGGAAGGTGTAGGCTTTAATATTGAGTAAGGGTTTTATGTCTCATCCTCTTTGCATGCAAATAACTATTATCTACATGGCATGGCAAACATGGCATACATCTACATGTCACGACACGCATGGCATAATGATATGCATCTAATGCAATTACATGGCATACAATTATGTCATGTACATAATTTCCTTATTTGTCATAACTATTTATGGAAATAAAATATGTTTAAGATTTGATTCTCTAAATCAAATCATGATTAAATAAGGAAACAAATTTCCAAATCTAATCACATATTTTATTTGTGGAAATAGTTGATTAAGGAAAGTCAATTTAGGAAACCAATTTCCTAAATCATCAAAACTACTTATGGAAATAAAATACTTAAGATTTGATTTCCCAAATCAAATCATGATTAAATTAGGAAACAAATTTCCAAAATCTAATCAAATATTTTATTTATGGAAAATATCAATTTCCATAAATACTTCCAACTTTCCAAAAGTGGAAGATTTCCATAAATACTTCTAAACTTTCCAAAATTGAAAAATTTCCATAAATACTTCTAACTTTCCAAAAGTAGAAAATTTCCAGAAATATCATTATGACTATCGCAAAACCATTTTACGATTATGTCGAAACACAACCTGGGCTCTGATACCACTGTTGGGTTTCCTGTACCGCGGCGAGTGTGTGTTCGAACATATTTTGTAAACATGTGCACAGCGGAAGAAATAAAAATAATAAATCTATATTTATTACAATACACACATCACACGCATGCATAGTACAACATGTGTAGACATAACCATAAATTTAAATTTTTGCAATAAAAGGAAATTTAACTACGTATACCTTTCGTATCACGTGTAGCGGGAACGACATCAACCGGAACGATCCTCGCTAGAATCGTCTCTATCCGTATCCTTGAAACAAACACATTTTGTTCAAAGGGATGATAGATTTAGTAACCCCTCGTTTCCTTAGGGTAACAAATAAATAGACACTTATCAGACATAGCCTCTAGCTTGTCTGATAATGTCCTCTTCACATAAGCAGGATAACCCCATATCTTTAAATAAGATAAATGAGGTTTTCTACTATTCCACATCTCATATGGAGTAGTAGAGATTACCTTAGTCGGGACTCTATTTAACAAGTAAACAACGGTCTCGAGTGCATAACTCTAAAAGGTTTTTGGAAGACTTGCATGCTGCATCATTGACCTAACCATGTCCAACAAGGTCCAATTTCGCCTTTCAGCCACACCATTATGTTGTGGCGTGTAAGGTGGAGTCCTTTAGGACAAGATGCCATTGCCCCTTAGATAATCTTGAAACTCTTGGCTTAAGTATTCACCACCTCGATCTGATCGAAGTACTTTAATACTTTTCTCAAGTTGTTTCTCTACTTCCTTTCTAAAATCTTTAAACCTTTCAAAGACTTCATATTTGTATCTTAACATATACAAATACACATATCGTGAATAATCATCGATAAAGGTAATGAAGTAGCTATAACCTCCTATGGCATGAGTTGGCATTGGTCCGCATACATCGGTATGTATAAGGCCTAATACCTCAACTTCTCATTCACCTTTTCCTCTGAAAGTTAGTTTAGTCATCTTTCCTTTTAAGCATGAAACACATGTGTCTAATGAATCTGATTTATAAGACTCTAAAATGTCAAGCTTATGCAGTTTGGACATGCGTTCATTGCTTATATGGCCAAGACGACAATGCCATAATAGCAATACGTAACCGGAATCTAACTTAGCGCATTTGCTATTTGATTCGATATTGAATATCACATTGAATGTATCTAATGTGTAGAATCCATTATTTAACATTCTAGTAACATAAAGAACACCATTTAATGTAACGTAACAACAATTATTACAAAACGTCAAATGATAACCTTTCTTATTCAAACATAAAATAGAAATAATATTTTTTATTAATGTAGGAATATAAAAATAATCATCCAACTCTAAAACTAGTCCAGTAGGAAGTCGCAACATATAAGTACCCTTGTCTATAGCAGCAATTTTTGCTCCATTGCCAACCCTTAGATTTGCTTCTCCCTTAGCCAGTCTTCTTCTGTTCCTAAGCCCTATCAATCATTACATATATGGGAGCCACACCCAGTATCCAATACCCAAGTACTAGAAGAAACAATATGACATTCAATAACGAATATACCTAAAGTATATTAGGCATCATATGCCTTTTTCTGCTTCAGTGACTCCAAATACTACTTGAAGTTTCTCTTCCAATGCCCATCCTTGCCACAATGATGGCAGGTGCCCTTGGGAGTTATTTCTTCCTTCTTTTCCTTTTTCTTCCATTTATCTTTGGTTTTTGACTTCCTCTTAGAACCTTTGATAGAGGAGTCAACCAACATCACCGTCTTCTATTCTTTAGCAACAGATGACTCCACTGTTTTGAGCATATTGATCAATTCAGGAATCGTGGACTCAATCTTATTCATCTGATAGTTCATCAAAAATTGTGAATAGCTTCCAGTAAAATTGTGAAGAATTAAATCAATACTTAATTCATGGTCCATGAAAAACTCTAATGATCCTAATCGCTCAATATAGCTATTCATCCTTAGTGCAAAATGCACTACAGATTGAGTCCACGATTCCCTAATGTCAGCAGTTAACTGTCAAATTAGTTATTTAACTGCAACACAAAGTTAGTTCAAAAACACATGAGTAAAGATAAATTCGACGGCTTCTTACTATTCGATCTTGACCTAGACCTTTTACTGGAAGTCTTAGTCGGATAGCCGCCAAAAGTCATCCCCGTACAGAGGACCCGACCTCACCTTTACTCACACTCGAGCTTACCTCTGGTCCTTTGTGACTTGTAGCTTAGCTTCCTGTCTTCACCTGGGTTCTTCGACTCCATCCGAAGTTCTCCCGGTGTCGCCCGACCACCACGGTTTCTCGACTCGAGATTCTCCGGGTGCCGCCGACCTTCATCTCAACTTAATAATTTTTGCACACTTAACATACCATATGAGATAATGATAAGGCCTTAACTTTGGGTTTTTGTCATAATCAAAACCTAGGTTCGATTATCTAGTGCCCTTGCACCAACAATCTCCCCCTTTTTTATCTAGGGCAAACCGACACAAAGTTAAGGGAAAATTAAGTGTAAAACAAGATGAGTAGTAAATGTGAAACACAATTAGCATGAGTATAAAAGAAGCATGAACATGAAAGAATGCATAACTTAGTAAGTTATTATAAGTAAGAGAAGAACTTCTTTTTCAAGTCCTCCCCCTTGACCATAGGTGAGTACTTGAAAAATAAGCTTAGCTCCCCCCCTTAACGTTTGCCACTAAAAAGATTAAGTAAGTTATGTTAGGAACGTTGCGCCCGCTAGAGGGGGGTGAATAGCGTCGTCGATGGAACTCGATCGCGTTCTTGCTACAAAACTTGTTATACGCAGCAGAATATGCAATAATAAAAGAAATATAACAAGAACACAAGCACAACGCCAAATATAACGTGGTTCAGAACCTAATGGTTCCTACTCCACGGATTGACCTCGTAAGAGCCCTAGCAATGCAAACATGCACTACTAATCACAAATACTCCTTCTCGGAACAATCCGGAGGTGGAGAAACCTCGTACAATGTATTACAATAGTAATAAATACAAATACAAGATAATACAAGTAAACTACACAAATATAAGTAAAGAAACACTTTACAATTGTGAACACGAGCGCTTTCTTTTGGTTGCTTGAAGAGTAGCCTTGGAGACCCCAAATTACACCCGCAATTCGCCCCAAAAACTCCCAAAGAACCATAGTGAATCCTCCCTCCACAAGCTCCCTTTATAGTTGCTCCTTGGGCTGGATTTTGCCTATCAGTCGACTGATCGAGACCATCATTCAATTGGTGCCACTGTTGTCATGAGACAACGGCTAGATCCACGCTGAAAAAATCCAATGGATAGACCATCAGTCGACTGACCATACCCATCAGTCAACTAATGGCTCAATCAGTCGAGTGATCGACTGATGCACGCGATCACGACCTCAAATCTCACGACGGAGGCCATCGAGGACTCGAAGCGCGCACTTGCGCTCAACGCCCGCAAGTGCACAGATGTCGTCAAGTAATTAAAGATTATCGATTCCACAGGGACTAGGATTCGAATATCGGTATGTTCAGTGGTTTAAACTATTCGGACGTAAACTCTAAGAGGTTTTGACTTGTGAGGGCTTTGGGTAGACTATACTCTATACGGTATCACACGGAGGAGGAAGGGAGCGTGCCGAGGTCTTCAAAGGTGATTCTAGGACTTTGATTTTGCTTGTGTGTCACAAAACAATGCTGTCAACTAGTGTTGTCTAGACGTTTAGTTATGGTTTTGTGGAAGGAACATCATACACTATCTCGATGAGCCACCACATCTACCTGAAGCTATCTTCGCCTTAAAAGGACGGGATAGACGGTACGAGGATGCCGAATTAATCCCTACGATGAACCATTTATGGTTCCATCGCATCCTTCTACCCACGGTTATAAGAGATCAGGTTTACCCCTAAGTTCCTTGTATAAAATCCCCTAAATCTTAGATACGAGGGTTGTCACCCCTCGTATCGCCTAAGCATAGCAGGTAGAAAATCAAACACGCATAGATATAGTAAAAACAACTACCAATTGCCAAATTAAACCAAAAGGCAGAATTTAACATGAACCAACATTGTAATGTGCACACAAGCTACTCCCTAATCCTAGAACCAAAAGAACTACTCCATGTATATGAAGGAGGAATCACAAAGCATGTACATGTTCGAATACATCATAATTAAAATGTAAGAACAAGGGATTACAATGCTTTCGTGGTCTTCTCTCCGGCGTTGAAGTGCAAGGCGTGGACCTCCGGCAGCGTTCCTCCTCCCCGTTGCGAGTTAGCGAAGCTTTTTAGGATTTCGGTGTGCCATCCTAGCCATCGTGCCTCCTCCCTAGGGTTTGGGTGAAGCCATCCTTATATAGACATCACCTCGGACCGCTGCAAAATTTGAAAAACCCTAGTTGCGCAAATCTAGTGGGCCGCCACACGGCCATGTGTTTCCACATGGCCAGGCCGTGTGTGGCCCTAAGTTGGTTGATCTCGCCCATTGGACAGAGTCGTGTGTAGCCACACGCCCTAGTCGTGTCCCACTCTGCGTCTAGCTATAAAATGTCCGTCTTTTGCTCTGAAAGTGCATCTTTTCTCCCGAAATGCTAACCTACACCCAAAAGTACAAAGAGTAGACCTCCGAACCAGAAAATAGGAAATGCGTACAAAATAGATTAACATATGCATGAAACTAATATAAAATGTAATGAGATGTAAGCAAAAACTACTCCTAAAACCCTATATGTTTTGCTCACATCACTTCCCCCAGACTAAAATCTTTGCTTGTCCTCAAGGAAACCTTAGTACCATGAAATTTAAAAAAGACATTGTTCCATACTTAGCATGTCAACTAAATTTATCAAGTGGTATTTACAATCAAAGTAGAATAAATATGTTCTAGAAATTCACTAAGTTAGCTCCTCATGCTCGTACTAAGCAAATCATTCTTAGGGGATGCCCATTCCATGGTGAGTTAAGTCGTCACCCCATAGCTTTCCTAAGGTTTCCAACTCTTAGACACTTACCTGCCCAAAGCGAGGGTCTTTCCCTAGATCTAGCATAAATTCTCAAAGGCATGCTCGGTAATGAGAGAAATTGATAGGTGTTTCCCCAGTAACCTAACTTGGTCTCAAAGGGGCTCCTAGTCATTTCCACCCACGACAGCTGTTTTTTATCTCTTATAATCTTCTCTCTCTCTCTCTCTCTCTTCTTTTCTTTTTCTTTGTCTTCTTTTTTATCTTTATTTTTATCTTTCTCTCTTTTTTTTCTTCTCACTGGGATTTTGATTTTTCCAAATGGGCTTACACAATCCGAGCATCTCCAGTAACTAAATTGATAAACCTAGAGTCACCTATGGATTCCAAAGTACTAGATTACTGAGATGAATCATAACTAGGTATGTACTAGATTATCCCTTTCAGAATGTTCGACATGTGTAAGTGTAAAAAAAATAAATAAATAAAGCTAACGAGTGTAAGTCTAAAACATTTATTAGAGCGAATAAAATAAAATACCACGAGATAAATGAAGTTAAGCTACCTATGGGAACAACTCATGTAAGCAACTTTTTATAAATACTACTGAGGCAGCTTTACAAATAACAAAAACTAAGTACTGAAAGAAACTCAACAACCCATGCATGAATAAATGAATGAAAATACCAAAAAAGAAACTACTGCTAGGAAACAAAACAAAATAAACTTTGGGGGTCCTCCCCCCCAGACTTAAACGAAAATATAACTCTAGTATGGTGGACGAGATGGAATGTCTGGGAGCCTCGACATCTCGGAATCCTGGGAGAACCTACTTCTGAGCTGCTGATGCCACATGTACATGTGGTCGATCTGGGAGCTGGTGGATGCATCGGCTTCTCGGTGCTCCTCCTCCCTGGTCCACTGTGCCTGCTGGGCATGCATGTGCTGCCGCATCTCCTGGCGGTAGGCGGCCTCATCCTGGCGATGAGTAGCCTCCTCCTGGAAGTATATGTGAGCCTCATCATAGAACTCCTTAGCCCGTTGGAAGTGCTCCCAGAAGACCTAGAACTCTGCCTGCGTGTAGGTGCTCTGCTCCTCCCATCGTTGTCTCTGTGTCTGATGCTCAGTGTATATGTCATCGAGGCATGATCGGAACTCCGAGAAATCATAGGCCGACTACCTGCATCCTGCTCAAAGGTGGAAAAATGTGGTGGTGCAGGTGCAGACTCATGTCGGCGTGGACTAGGTGGGCTCCTATGCATGTGTGGACTAGAGAGAGAGTTATATAAAGGTGGAGAGATGGGCGCCGATGTGGATGGTCCCTAATGTGGAGGGGACTCCACTATCAGGTCCAAGCGCCAGTTGGCGCATGTAGTGAAGGTGGTACGATCAGGGTCGGGGAGCCTAATGTTGGGATGTATACTGAAAAGTCTATCCTTTGTATGAACATCTTTATTTTGAAATAAGAATCACATGGTCATTGTTTGAATATTTATGGTGATGCATATTGTCTAATACATTACATTGTAGATAACATGGTGTGTGGTGTCACACGGGAGATCATGTTATCGGCTCCTTGTAAAGTATATGTAAAGGCTCACAACCGAGATGGCTTTGGACAAACCATTGGTATGGTTGTAGTGTGATTTGGTATTGGTTTGTCTTGACCATAGAATCACACTAGTACACTTTGTGTGTATTGAGCAGGACCGACTTAGAGCTGATTCGATTTATTGCTGACTACATAATTGAATCGGACCTCAGATATTATATTGTACATGCTCTTAATCCCGATATAATATGTAACATCCAAAATTTTAGTTACTATATTTTTATTTAAAGGAAATATATATATATATATAAGAATAAAAAAATGAATAAATAGTTCATAGTCGAGGCTTGAACCATGAACCGTTGATTTGGGGGAATAGGCTTCCCACCACTAAGTCATAAGATTACCAATGAGTAGGATATAACAGAATATATCTATTGGTAGAAAAAAAGAAAGAAGTTGATTAATCTAGCTGATCATTTAAAGGGATAATTAGGTTAAGAAAAATCCTAATTTATATATATATTTCTTTTCTTTCCTCTCTCTAAAACCTCACGCCGACCTCTCTCTCTCTCTCTCTCTCTCTCTCTCTCTCTCATTTTTCCTCCAGCCGCCGAATAGCCTTCTCCCCTCTCCTTCCCTAACCCTCCGACCTTATCTGTGGTATGCGCCCTTGATTGAGCAAGAGGTTCAGCGTGGTGCGCCAGGAGAGGCGAGTCCGATAAAGGGCGGTGACGAAGAGGAGGATTGGAAAGAAGAAAGTCGCCGAAGCAAGGAAGAAGGTTGTCTTCTCTTTAGATAATTCAAGAGGGGATTTTCAAGAGGGACTTGGTAGAAGATCACGCTAAAGCAAGGAAAAACATAGGAGGTCTTCTCTTTGCGAAGTCTAACGGTATAAATTGGTGAAAAAGCGTAGGATGTAAGTATCCCCTCACATGCAGTATAAGTGCTTACGATGTAATGTTGTATTCTTAATTTTGAACGAAAGAATCTAGAACTATGTGTAGAAGGTTCGGCTAATAGGATTAGAGAAATTATTCTTGTTGAAATTCTTTCACGTTATGCATGTTAGATGATGATTTCTATTTATGTTATCTTAATTTTCCTTATGTCACTACCTTATGCCATGTTAAATTGTACTCATGCCGATTTATGCTATGCTACATGCTTATGTTTTCACCCATGTTAGGCATGACTCACGTATATGAAATGTCTAAGAAATGTTTCCCTAAGAGTGGAGACAAGAACACTCTTTAGGACAAAGAACATGTATGTTATTTTACTTTATGCATGGCTTGTACCGGACCCTAACAAGGTCCACGGGATGGGCTCCATGGTTGCCCCTAGGTCGACGGACATAGTACGAACCTAGTAACCTAGTAGGTTCGGGATTAGCTACCTCGGATCTATTTAGGATGCGCACGAATGATGTATGTGGTACAATGTCGAGCCTAATATGTTGAGATTATGTTTAAGTATATAAACTATATGTTTTCAAAGAGCATCCTGCATATACCATTTTATGTTCATCGAATTATCATATTTAGAGACAATGTACTGTTGCGATGAAAATGCTAAGTTTATGTTATTTTCCTAAATTGATCATTTCTCTACTTTAAATAAATGTTGTGCTCATATGTTGTTTAAACAAACATGTCATTACTTTACGTTTAATTCATGATGCATGTTTTTGTGAGTAGGAAAGAACCTTACTAAGCCTATGTGCTTACAGTTTACTTTCCTTGTACTGTAGAAAAGGGCAAGGAATGGATAAATTAAAGGGAGCAGCAGGAGGGGCAAAGATGTGTGTGGCAGTGGCATGGTGGACGAGATCATTTTTCATATACAGACTTATGCATGATTTTTAGTTTATGTGTAAACTGTTAGGAGATGTTAATGCTTTCTTTGGTTGTTACTCATGTTTATTTTTATGAACCTTGAAATGTTTAATACATGTTTAGTTAAATAAATTGCTAAGACCTTTTGCCATGATTAAATTGTTAGGTTGATTGGGTTAATGTAATTAGAGTTAAAAGTTGTAAAGTTTTTAAATTCTTCCGCTGATATATGCATGAATGTATGATCACGTAGCACCGTCGCGTTGTCTATAGGATATGTGTTAGGAGGACGGGAAGGGCGGGCATTACAGGTGGTATCAGAGCCCAGTTCTGCCTTTCCACTACACACACATCAAGCTTCCATCCTGCCGCTCCAAGTAAGACATTCTATGCCTACTCTATTTATTTCATGTATGATATATATACGCTAAGAAATGTTTTTAGTTGGGTATGCATGAATATAAGTAAGGATGATAAACTTATGTTGGCATTTTTTTTATCATTTATGAAGATAAGCATGGCCAGAAGACGCGGTAATGGAGTCAGTGAGATAGAATCTCCACCGGATCTTATGCAGGTGGTTATTGAACTCCAGCATCAAGTCGCTGAACAACAGAAAGTGATAAATGCCTTAATGACTCAGGAGGGAAACCCTAGTGGACCACCAGGGAACCAGCAGGCGCATCTAGATAGGCCTGCAGCTACACCACTACCACCAGGAGGCTCTGGCCCGATAGTTCGACCAGAAGCTTACATGATCCAATGGAAAAGGCTGAAACCGGAGAATTTCTCAGGTAATTGTGAACCATGGGATGCCCAGTCCTGGTTCAAAATGGTGGAAAGCATAGTAGAGATGTTGGATTGGCCTGAACATGAAAAGATTAAGTGCGCATCCTTTTGCCTTTCTGGAGATGCTCGAATGTGGTGGGAAATGTTGGTGCAGTAGGCACCTAAGTCGAACCTGAGTTTTGATTATAGCAAACAATACAAAGTTAAGCTCATGTCGTTATCTCACGAGCTAAATCGAGTGTGCAGAAAATTGCTATAGCTGGAGCTGAAGGCTAGCAACACCCGGAGGATGCCGCGATGGTCGAGCGACACTCGAGTGACTTCGGAGGGAGCCGAAGGAATCGTGTGGAAGGCCGGAAGCAAAAAGCAACACAGTGAGTATCGAGGTAAGCTCGTGTGTGCGAGTGTAAGTGAGGTCGTATCCTCTTTACGGGGATGATCTTAAGCGTAGATCCGACCAAAGACATCCTATAGGTGGTCTAGGTTGAGATCGGATGGTCGGAGGCTGTCAAAATAATGTTTTTGTTAAGCTAACTTTGTCTTACAGCTAGCATCAGTCGACTGCCAGCTTGGAGGACTCGACTGCCGTCCAACAGTCGACTTCCGAAGGTTAGCATTCGACTGATGCTACCATCAGTCGACTGATGATGGCCATCAGTCAATTGATGGTCAAGGATCAGCCTCGAGGAGTCAAGCCTTATCACCATTTTTCAAGGAGCCATGTGCCAAAACTCTATTGGGTGAAGTTCCTCTCGAAAAGGGGCTCAAAGGCTATAAAAGGAGGGCAAATCCTAGGGTTTCTTCATCAATTCTAAGCTTCCAAAAGCCTCCGCCAAGCTACAACTTTCCGACAACGAAGTGCTTCTTCTCTGACGTCTAGGTTTTAATTGTTTTCTTTTTGTAACGTCGGTTTAAGCTTTCATTTCAAGTTATTACTGTAATTTCTCGGAGATTTTATCGTAATGAGTAGAGGGGGAGTGTCCCTCTACCTCAAGCTTTGTATTTTTTGTATTGATTAACTCCTACCTCTAACGAGGAGTTCTTTAGTGTTTTTGCCCTTCGTACGTGGTCAAGGACTGCTAGGGCCTTGGAGTAGTAGCCGAAGGCTACGAACCAAGTAAAAATATTTGTCTCCTTTATTTATTGCTTATCTTTACGCTGCAATTACTTATCTACTCGGGTTTTAATGAACGAAAAAAAAGGTTTTATCGCTATTCACCCCCCCTCTAGCGATCCACTTCGATCCAACAATTGGTATCAGAGCCGGGGGCGCTTAGATTTGGTGAAACCACCAATCTAGCATTTTTTATAGATTTGTTTTTCATTCGTTTAAGTTTTTCTCCCACACTACTAATCCAAGACGAAGTCTTGGTACTCTTCGTTTGGTTTTGTTTTGCAAGTATTCGCTTTTGGAGTAGCCGACGGTAAAACGGGCATAACTTTTCGTACAAGTTGACCCACGACATGGGCTACGTACCAAAATGAAGCTCTCGGAGAGATATACACTTCTTATGAGGGTAAACCCTCATAACAAGCTGTCTTCATCCCCAAAAACCATCGTTTAGTACCATTTCTGGGACATCGAAGGTTGTAAGTGCTCATCTTTTATTTTAATTGGTTATTTTTCGTTTATTCCTTTTGTTTCTTTTCATTTCCGACATTACTAATCCAAGGCGAAGTCTTGGAACCTTTTTCGTGTTTTTTTTGTATTTTTTGTGCAAGGTTTCCCTTCCAAATGGCCAATCTCGAGGGTTTTAGCACCGTCCGACCTCTATTTAACAACGGAGATGATTTTGGTTACTAGAAAGGTCGGATGAGATGCTTTCTCAAAACCCAAATCGAGATTTGAATCATAATCCAAATGGGTTTCACACTTCCGACTAACGAAGTGGGTGAATCCTTGGGTTATGACCAATGGACCATTGCGACAAAACGACAAGTCGAAGCCGACGCCAAGGCAACTCAAATTCTCCAATGCGGTTTGTCTAAAGAGGAATTAAATCGCGTCAGCCCCTTCATAAGTGCAAAGGACCTTTGGACAAAGCTAGTGGAGCTACACGAAGGGACCGATGAAGCCAAGGTATGTAAGTGCGATCTTTTATTTAATAAACTATATAATCTAAAAATGCAGGAACACGAGTCCGCGACGCAACTTCACGCCCGCATCCAAGACATAGTCAACAATCTACACGCGATCGAGCAAAAAGTCGAAAACCGCGACCTTATAAGGTATGTCCTAAACTCCTTTCCGAGGACTACCTTATGGGCATCCATGGTCGATGCCTACAAGGTATCCAAGGATCTTTCGAAACTTGGGTTAGATGAACTATTTTCTGATTTTGAACTTCATGAGTAGTCTAACTCAGAACCCGAGAAGGGTATAGAACTTCTTGCAGGTTCAAGGAAGAAAACCGCAAGCAAGCCACCCCTGAAGGAAGAAGAGGGTGAGTCCGATTCGGAGGTCGACCCGGAAATGGAGGCCAAACTAGTCAACCTAGTTCGGAGGATAGTCAAGGGCCGAAAGCGAACCATCACTCGACCCAACGAAGGTAAGCCTAAAAGTTCTAATATTAGGTGTTACGAATGCAACAGGTTTGGACACATCAAGTCCGAATGCCCAAAGCTCAAAAGCAAAACACCAAAATAAAAAAAGGCACTCAACGCTACATGGGAAGAAGCATCCGAGGAAGAAGACGATGATCGAGTCCTCATGGCTAAATCAGTTGAATCAGAGATGGAGTCAGAACCAGAACACGAATCGGAAATCAAAGATGAGTCGGACTGCGAAGCGCTATTCAAGACAAGCCACGGATACGCATCCGATTCAAAAGATACACTCAAGGTAAGTCGATCTCTAATTAGTATGCTTTATAGTGCAATTAAATTCTTAACTAGGAAATTAGCTAAGTCCGAGTCCAAGGTCGAGACCCTGGTTGAGGAAGTTAAACTCCTCAAACACGAGTTCTCCCTAACCTCTTCGACTAGTCGAGTTCGAGAGGAGGACTCAACTCGGGTTGAAAAGCTCGAAGTTGAGAACTCACTCTTGAAGAGTCAAGTCAAAGATCTTAGGAATACGTTGGAAAGGTTTACTTTGGGATCCAAAGGACTTGACCTCCTACTTGGATCGCAAACAGCCGTGTACAACAAGGTCGGGCTAGGGTTTAGCTCAAATACGACCAACAAGTCGTATATGTCGATTGTAAGTCGACATAAAAAACCTGTCCAAGCATGGGTCCCTAAGACCACCTTAATTTCAAACTTAGTTTCGAACCAGTACTGGGTTCCCAAGGACCAAATCCACTATGTGGAGAGACCGAATCGATTCAACGGTCCAGGGGGAGCTAGTACGAAACTTGTTTGTGTTTTAACCTAGAAATTGCATGCTTAGGTTTTTATTTAGTTTGATTTTCCTTTTTAGAATGGTTAGATAGGACTATAACTCGTCAATACTTGATAACATAGTACCAGGACACGGCGTGATGATAGTACGCTAGGAAAGCGGAGTCTTGTGTATTCGGGCTAGATAAGGCATATCTAGTTCGGTGCACTTGACCGAGCGAAACTAGCTGAAGCTACCTCACCGTATCCTAGACTAGTTAGACCAGGAAGTGGTCTTAGGTAAGTCAAGTCTCTATTTTCTTGACAAGTGTCTAAGGAAGTGGTCTTAAGTAAGTCAAGTCTCTATTTTCTTGACAAGTACCAGGAAATGGCTTTGTCTAAGGAAGTGGTCGTTGTTCCGATCAAAGAAGGCCTCTGTGCCTCGCCATGACCTGGAAGCCATGATCTTGAAAAGGTGACTTGATAAGCCTAAGGTCAAATCCGAATCTAACGCAAGGTTGACAAGTGTTTAAGTCATTAAATTTAAATGAAGTAAAATTGGAAGTCATCTCAAAATGTCTTATTGGTAGAAAATTTTCAATATAATTTACTTAGTGTAAGCCAATTGTATGATAATAACTATAAGGTCATATTTCTAGAAAATGAATGCGTAATTAATACAAATGAAACTTCTAAAACAATTCTTAAGGAAACTAGAAATAATAATATTTACACTATTAACTTAACTAACTCCTCAACTAAGTGTCTTATGACATGGCAAGAGGAATCATGGTTGTGGCACAGACGACTCGGTCACTCACACCCAAGACTCATCCACAAGATGAGTCAGAGTGACTTAGTTAGAGGATTTCCTAACCTCAATAACTTGAACAATAAAATATGTAATGCCTGTCAACAAGGTAAACAATCTAGGACACAACATCAACTAACTAATCAAGAACAAACCAAAAGTGTGCTTGAGCTCCTACACATGGATCTATTTGATTCACACAGAGCTAAGTCAATTAATGGAAGTAAATTCTGCTTAGTCATAATTGATGACCATTCTAGATATACTTGGGTTAGGTTCATCAAACACAAAAGTGATACCCTAGATCAATTAATCAATCTATTTAAATTAATAGGAAATCAACAAAGCATTAAAATCAAAAGACTTAGGACTGATCATGGTGGTGAATTCGAGAACCATAGGTTTACAGGATTCTGTAACCTAAATGGATACCACCATGAGTTCTCTTGCCCTAGAACTCCACAACAAAATGGCCTAGTAGAACACAAAAATAGAACCCTACAAGAAGCCGCTAGGACAATGATAAACGAGTATAACCTACCCGATAGGTTTTGGGCGGAAGCCGTGAGTACGACATGCTATGTCCAAAATAGGATCCTTATGGTAAAGAGGCACCTTAAGACCTCATACGAGATTTATCACGATAAAATACCTAACATCAAGTACTTTAGGGTATTTGGGTGTAAGGTACATATCCTAAACACTAAGGAT
The DNA here is from genome assembly GCA_025175895.1 of Wurfbainia villosa. Lineage (NCBI taxonomy): Eukaryota > Viridiplantae > Streptophyta > Magnoliopsida > Zingiberales > Zingiberaceae > Wurfbainia > Wurfbainia villosa. The sequence goes on along the minus strand of CM045989.1, from coordinate 117,452,270 downwards.
TACCTAGGGAAATTTACATCCAAAACCACGACCTGAATCTTTCTAGGATACTCGACTACAAGTAGAGCTTATAGAGTATATAACCATGACACCCTTAGAGTCGAAGAGACTATTAATGTAGTATTTGATGAAGGACACGAACCTACAAAACCCTCGGCAACCCCAATTAGGTAGCCGATTCATACTAGACCAAACTCTGATCCAGAGATCAGGTATAGTGTTAATCCTAATCTAAGTCAACCAAGTCACTCTAATGACCAAGTGATAGATGACTCTAACCAAACTAGAACTCAAACGAGTCATCCTATTGATCAAGTTGTAGACTCAAACCCAAATCCAACTAGGACTCAAACAAATCATCCTATCGACCAAGTGATAGGTGATCCATGTCTAGGAGTTCGAACTAGAGCCTCATACAGAAACCTTAGTCAAATCTCCTTAATTTCCAAAATTAAACCCAAGACTATTGACCAAGCTCTTCTTGATCCCGATTGGATTATTGCAATGCAAGAAGAGTTGGCTCAATTCACTAGGAACGAAGTATGGGAATTAGTACCACCACCTAAAGATAAAACAATCATTGGAACAAGGTGGGTGTTTAGAAATAAACTTGATGATAAAGGTGAAGTGGTTAAAAATAAAGCTAGAATAGTAGCTAAAGGGTTTAGTCAAGTCGAAGGTTTAGATTACGATGAGACCTATGCCTCAGTAGCTAGATTAGAGTCCATTCGAATGCTATTAGAGTATGCATCACATCGAGGATTTAAGTTATTTCAAATGGATGTGAAATCTGCATTCTTAAATGGATACATTAAAGAAGAAGTTTATGTTAGTCAACCCCCCGGTTTCGAAAGTTTAGACAAACCCGACCATGTCCTTAGGTTAAAGAAAGCTCTCTATGGACTTAAACAAGCTCCTCGAGCTTGGTACGAGAGACTTTCGATTTATCTTAAGTCCAAAGGTTTTAACCAAGGTGTAGTTGACCCAACTCTTTTCGTTAAAACCTTAGGTAAAGACATATTCATAGCCCAAATCTACGTAGATGATATTATTTTCGGAACCACCAACTCAATCCTTCTAAATGAGTTCATTTCACTTATAGAAAGTGAATTTGAAATGAATTTAGTAGGCGAGTTAAGCTTCTTTTTAGGTCTGCAAATTAAACAAACTAAAGATGGAATATACCTACATCAACGTAAATATACTAGGGAATTAATCAAACGCTTTGGAATGCAAGACGCTAAAATTATTAATACCCCAATGGCAACTAATGTGAATATAGAAGAAGATTTAATCGGAAACTCAATTGATTTAAAATACTATAGGAGCATAATAGGGAGTCTCCTTTACTTAACTGCGAGCCGACCTGATATCTTATTTGCAGTAAGTATGTGCGCAAGGTTCCAAACCTGTGCCAAGGAGTCTCACCTAACTCTAGTCAAGTGTATCCTTAGATATCTAAAGGGTACACTTAACGTCGGTATTTGGTACCCTAGATCTACCGAGTTCGAACTAACCGGCTACTCTGATTCGGACTATGCCGGTAGTAAGCTCGATAGAAAGAGTACACAAGTGGTTGTTGTCAACTTCTTGGCTCGAGTCTAGTGAGTTGGTGTAGTAGGAAGCAACACTGTGTTGCCTTATCTACCACCGAAGCCGAATACATCGCGATGGGTGAGTGTGTCACTCAACTTCTTTGGATGAAGCACACTCTTCGTGATTTTAAGTTAGACTTTACGAACACAAAACTCCACGTAGATAATATTAGTTCAATTAACCTTACTAAAAATCCGATATGTCACTCTAGGACCAAACATATAGAGGTCAAACATCATTTCATTCGAGAACATGTGGCCAACGGAGCCATACAACTCGAATACGTCGAATCGAAGTCTAACTTGGCAGACCTATTTACTAAACTCCTACCCGAAGCCGAATTCAGTCTATTAAGACAAAAATTGGGCATGTACGTAGTAGAATAGAACTTTGCAAATTATATTACTACTATTTCTTACTTTTCATTTTTCATGGAACTAGTATAGGACTTACCGTCGATATCATGCACCTATAGATTTAAGGAGCCAATACATCTCACAACATATAGGACTAATGTGTTTGTGTACTTAGCCACGTAGATGGGCATGAGATGTTATGACCTTACTCCTGGTTCCAGATGTAGAGCTAGTGCATCGCCATGAACCATGGAGTATAATCATACATACTAACCGACTCTGGCCAGGACTGGTTGATCTTTCATATCAATCAAGTCAAATATGAGTCGAACATTTTATAGATGAGCTTATTTTCAGTATATTATTTTCAAAATAATGTGGAACATGCTTGGACTTTAAATTTAATACTTATTTTTCACACACCCTTCCACTTTTCGATATATGGCAAAAGGGGGAGAAAAAGACCAAAGTTAAGGGATCAAAAATTTTCATGGCCAAAAGTTCAGTAAATGTTTACTTAACTTTAAGTTTTAAAAATTTACTTAAAAGGAACTAAAGGCCAAGTTAAGAGAATTCTTAACTTAAACTTATTATTTTTTAAACACTATGGCCAAGTGCTAATGCTTTACTTAAGAAAGGGGGAGAAAGGGCCAAGTTAAGAAGTCTTCTTAACTTAAAATGTTTTACTAAGGCCAACTTTAAGTAATGTTAATTACTTAAACTCTTCCTAAATAGCAATCCTCAAGGGAGAGGACTAAGGTCTTCTTTCAAGACTCACCCTCAGTCAAGGGGGAGGTTTCCTCAAGGGGGAGTCATTGAAGAAAATTCTTACTACACCAACTTAATCTTTATTTTTGTTTTTCATGCACATTATTATTCTTCATGGATGCTATTTTTATTCATACATGCTATTTTTATTCTTCATGCATGCTATGTTCTTAACTTTGTATGTGGGTTTGCCAAAAATTAAAAAGGGGGAGATTGTTGGTGCAGTAGGCACCTAAGTCGAACCTGAGTTTTGATTATAGCAAACGATACAAAGTTAAGCTCATGTCGTTATCTCACGAGCTGAATCGAGTGTGCAGAAAATTGCTATAGCTAGAGCTGAAGGCTAGCGACACCCAGAGGATGCCGCAGTGGTCGAGTGACACTCGAATGACTTCGGAGGGAGCCGAAGGAATCGAGTGGAAGGCCAGAAGCAAAAGCAACACAGTGAGTATCGAGGTAAGCTCGTGTGTGCGAGCGTAAGTGAGGTCGTATCCTCTTTACGGGGATGATCTTAAGCATAGATCTGACCAAAGACATCCTATAGGTGGTCTAGGTCGAGATCGGATGGCCGGAGGCCGTCAAAATAATGTTTTTGTTAAGCTAACTTTGCCTCGCAACTAGCAACAGTCGACTGCCAGCATGGAGGACTCGACTGTCGTCCATCAGTCGACTGATGGTCAAGGATCAGCCTCGAGGAGTCAAGCCTTATCACCATTTTTCAAGGAGCCATGTGCCAAAACTCTATTAGGTGAAGTTCCTCTCGAAAAGGGGCTCAAAGGCTATAAAAGGAGGGCTAATCCTAGGGTTTCTTCATCAATTCTAAGCTTCCAAAAGCCTCCGCCAAGCTACAACTTTCCAACAACGAAGTGCTTCTTCTCCGACGTCTAGGTTTTAATTGCTTTCTTTCTGTAACATCGGTTTAAGCTTTCATTTCAAGTTATTGTTGTAATTTCTCGGAGCTTTTATCGTAATGAGTAGAGGGGGAGTGTCCCTCTACCTCAAGCTTTGTATTTTTTGTATCGATTGACTCCTACCTCTAACGAGGAGGAGTTCTTTAGTATTTTTTCCCTCCGTACGTGGTCAAGGACCACTAGGGTCTTGGAGTAGTAGCCAAAGGCTACGAACCAAGTAAAAATATTTGTCTCCTTTATTTATTGCTTATCTTTCTGCTGCAATTACTTATCTACTCGGGTTTTAACGAACGAAAAAAAAAGAAGGTTTTATCGCTATTCACCCCCCTCTAGCGATCCACTTCGATCCAATAGGAAAGAATTAAAGCAAAGATGAAAGTAAACCAAATGAGATGGACGGACTTGGAAGCTGAATTTTTCAAAGAATTCTTCCATATGCGAGTGACCAACAAGCACTACGATGATTTCACCGGGTTCAGGCAAGGTGACCTATCAGTTAACGAAGCGGTGAAAAGATTCAACCGACTCGCACGCCTATGCCCAGAGTTGGTCAGCACAGAAAAAGAAAGGGTCAGACTTATGCTTAAGATGCTCCGACCTGAGATAGCTCTGAACGTGGCCGGCGGAGTGAATAGACTGCAGACCGCAGAGGAGATGTTCAGTAGTGCCCTAATCATCGAGCACTACCTGAACAATATTAACCAGGAAAAGAAGGCGCTGAGTGAAGGCAAGAGTCAAGGCTAGCCAGGAGGTCAGAAAGCTCAGGGTAACTGGAAAGGAAACCACAGTGTCAAGAGGAAACAATGGAATGACTCTAAAGGTGTTCCAGTGAACAAACAAGCCAAGATTCCCCAATGTACTACATGTGGGAAACCACATATCGGGGTGTGCTACAAGGGCACGAATAGATGCTACAACTGTGGACTGGAAGGACACAGAGTCAAGGACTGCCCTACCTAGGTTCAGGCACCTCCTCAACAGTATGCCTAGTATAGGGGTGCTCCTTCACAGCTACACCAGATGCAAGCTGCAATAGAAGGTACTCGGATAAGCCAAGGGAGATTGGAAGCCCCGCCAGTTGCGATGAATGCCAGGGTTTTCTCTCTCACTAAGGAAGACGTGGCGAACGATTCTACTATTGTCATAGGTCAGATAATTATTTTCTATCAACATACTACTATATTATTTGATACTGGTGCAACACACTCGTTTGTCTCTACGCCTTTCATAAAGAAGATTGGCATACCCCCGCAAGTTTTGGATTGCGAGTTCTTAACGACCCTACCCTCGGGAGAAGTGATGCCTTCTACTCATATGCTGCGAGCCGCACCCATCAGAATTGCAGACAGAGAACTCTACTATGATCTAATAGTGCTCGGCATGCAGAATTATGATGTCATATTGGGCATGGATTTCTTATGCAAGTATGGTGCTTCGATCGAGTGCTGTAAGAGAAAAGTGGTCTTTTAGCCTGAGGCAGAACCTATGTTTGAATTCATTGGAGAGCCAAGGAACAAAAGCTATAAATTCATATCAGCTCTAAAGGCACGCAAGATGTTAGACAGAGGATGCACTGGGTTTCTAGCACATGTGGTTGATACAAGTCAAGCCGAGGACCAGAAGCTAGAAGATGTCAGAGTGGTATGCCACTACCCAGAGGTATTTCCTGATGAACTACCAGGGTTAGCCCCTGATAGGGAAATTGAATTTGAGATTGAATTAATTCCTAGTACTCACCCGATCTCTAAAGCACCTTATCGGATGGCGCCGACCGAATTGAAGGAACTTCAGGGACAGCTACAGGAGTTACTCGACAAGGGTTTTATTCGCCCTAGTCACTCTCCATGGGGAGCTCCGGTACTGTTCATAAAGAAAAATGATGGGACTATGCGCCTGTGCATAGACTACCGAGCGCTAAATAATGTGACGATCAAGAATAGGTACCCTTTACCACGGATTGACGATCTGTTCAACCAGTTAAAAGGTGCCACCATCTTTTCAAAGATTGACCTCAGATCTGGCTATCATCAAGTGAAAGTGAAACCAGATGATATATCGAAGACATCTTTTCGAACAAGATACGGACATTATGAGTTCGTAGTCATGCCTTTCGGAGTGACGAATGCTCCTGCTATGTTCATGGACCTGATGAATCGGGTATTCTCGGCATTTCTTGACAACTTCGTGATCATCTTCATTGACGATATCCTCATCTATTCAAGAAATCAAGAAGAGCATGTCGAACACCTGAAGATGGTATTACAGATTCTTCGAGAAAAGCAACTATATGCCAAGTTCTCCAAACGTGAATTCTTGCTCGATCAAGTATCTTTTCTGGGTCATATTATATCTAAAGATGGAGTTATGGTAGACCCAAGAAAGATTGAAGCTGTGAGTAACTGGAGCAGGCCAAAGAATGCTAGTGAAGTGAGGAGTTTTCTCGAATTAGCGGGCTATTACTGGAAATTCGTAGAAGACTTCGCCAGAATAGCAGCACCTATGACAGTTCTCACCCGGAAGAACAAGAAGTATGTATGGATGGAGGAATGTGAGAAGAGTTTCTTGGAGCTGAAAAGGAGACTTACAAGTGCTCCAATCCTTACTCTCCCAGAGAATGACAAGAGCTTCGACATGTACAACGATGCCTCCGGATTGGGACTCGGAGTTGTACTTATGCAGAGGGGTAAAGTTATTGCCTATGCCTCTAGGCAACTCAAGGAACATGAAAAGAACTATCCCACTCACGATTTAGAGCTAGCAGATGTGGTCTTCGCTCTCAAGGTATGGAGGCACTATCTGTATGGAGCACAGTGCAAGATTTATACGGATCATCGGAGTCTGTGGTATTTCTTCACTCAGAAGGACCTCAATATGAGACAACGCAGATAGCTGGAGCTCATGAAGGACTATGACTGCGAGATCTTTTACCATCCTGGCAAGGCAAACAAAGTGGTCGATGCACACAGCAGGAAGTCCAGTGCCACCCTGATGTCCTTATCGGTATTGTCTCGACCGCTGGAGAAGGAAATTATGCGCTATAGAATTGAGGTTATTTCCAGGAAGCTTTCGACCATGGCAATAATACCACCACTATTCGATGACATATTAGCAAAACAAAGTGATGATCCAAGTCTTCAGAGGATCAAGCAGGAGATCCTAGAAGGAAAAGGCGAGGGTTTTTGTATCGCCAATAGCGAAGTATTATACCTTAGGGATCGGTTATGTATCCATAATGATCCTGAACTACGCAAAAATATATTAGAGGAGGCTCACGGAACCCCCTATTAAATGCGTTTGGGATCCACCAAAATGTATCAAGACCTGAAAGAGAAGTTCTGGTGGTCCGGTATGAAGAGAGACGTGTTAGGGCAATCTCTTGCCATGATAAGGTTTTGATGTGTGTGGCAAAGAGTTTAAGTTAGTTTGTTATGTTGATTTGATATGTGCGTTGAAGTCATGCAGAACTTAGTAATTCGCACATGGAGTCGTGGCGAGTTTCACAACTCATGACTCGGTCCTTGAGTCGGTGAAGGATGGCGTTGCGGAAGCCGTGCGCTTGGAGCATCCGAGGGACTGTCGAACGAGAAGCTTGGAGTGAAGCCGGAGGAAGTAGACTTTCAGGCAAGAGATGCGAAGGAGCATTGCAGAGTCGTGCGCCTGATGTTGCCGAGGGACGTGGCCATGAACGAAGAGAACTTCGAAGGCGAGGGACTCCGAGAGATGAGAGTGAGCGAATGTAACCCGGGAAGGGGTAGCTCTTAGGTGAAACTTGGCCATTTGGCTAAGACCATCACCGATCGCTAAAGGCGTGGAGTCAATCGGGTCGGAAGGGTTTGGCTACATTGGCCGAGCCGTGGATCGCGCCGATTACGAGGCAAAGCGATGATCGATGAGGTCCATCACCGACCGCTAAGTAGCCTGGCTGACTACAACCCGATCGACATGTTCGAGATCCGAGTGGTCGGAGACCGCTAGGGCGGTAGCCGATCGCCAAGGGCAAGAATGATCGGGTGGCGGCTAATGGGAAGAAAAGCCTCCTCTCTATAAAAAGAGAGGGTGTGGAGCTTTGGGGGGCTAATGTTCTTACTCCAAATGACCATCCAAGTCCCCCACAAGCTCTAAACTCTTCTTACTTGCTTTTACTCCATTCTTATTGTAAGAAGAGTGATCTTGATTGTAAAGGTTACCTCCACGTAGCTTGGTGCAAAGGAGAGACCAATAGTGATTGGCTTTGAAGGAGTGATTCACCTTGGACGAATCGGCATCATGGATTAGCGGTGTAGCCATGAACCACGTTACATCTTGCATTAGCATTTTGATTCTTGTCTTGTATATTTACTTGTCTTGTCTTATTATATTCCGCTTGCGCTAACCTTTTGTAGACGAGTAAATTACGACATCCATCAATTGAGGGCTATTCACCCCCCTCTAGCCGGCCGTTTCGATCCCCAACAAGTGGTATCAGAGCCAAGGAAAGCTTGTCGAGGACTAACCACCACAACAAGCAACATTCAAAATGGCCGGCTCCAACATCCACCCACCGAAGTTCGACGGCGAATTCTCTTGGTGGAAAAAGAGAATGGAGGTATTTTCGAAACGGATTTTGATATTATGATTACAATGGAATCCGGTTTCGTTTTGCCTAGGGATGAAGAAGGGAAGCCAATAGAGAAATCTAGGTGGACCAAAAAGCAAAGGGAAGAGCACCTTGCAAACTCAAAAGCCAAGCATCATCTTTTCAATGTGCTCCCCCAACAAGTGATCAACCGAATTGGAGAATGCCTAAGTGCCAAGGAGATGTGGGAGAAGCTAATTGAGCTTCATGAAGGCACATCCGAGGCGAAGCTAGCAAGGAGAGACCTCCTCCGCTCCCAACTCAAAAACATTAAACTAGAAAAGGGAGAAAAGGTAATTTCCTTACATTCTCGTTTCAAGGAAATTATAACCGATTTGTCAAGTGTAGGTGAGAAGCTATCAAACCGGGATATGGTTATGAAGGCTATAGATGCCTTTCCGCGATCCTCAAAATGGAGCTCCATGGTGGACTCATTTTATATCTCCAAGAACTTAGAAGTAAGCACCTTGGAGGAATTCTTCTCAACAATGGAGCTCCACGAAACAAGGCTTGAAGGAATACAAGAAGATCCTAGAATCCAACCTTCAAGGGGAGTAGCATTGATGGCAAATAAGGGGAAGAAGAAGATGGAGATCCCCTCCTCCGATGATGATGAAGCATCCTCCTCCTCCTCCATGGATAGCATGGAAGAAGCTTATATGGTAAGGAGGGTAAGACGTGCTTTAAAAGGTTTTAGATTTAATAAATCTAATGATAGGAATAGAAGACAAAGGGGGAAAATCATTTGCTACAATTTCCAAGGAGAGGGACACATAAGGGATAATTGTCCCCTCCTAAACAAGAGCAAGGAAGAAAAGAAAAAGAAGGAAGAAAAGAAAAAGAAGGAAGAAAAGAAGAAGAAAAAGGGGAGAAAGAAGAAAAAGGAAGAGGAGAAGAAAGCAAAGGAAAAGGGAAAGGCCAAGACATTCAAAGCAAAGACTTGGGATGACCCTTCCTCCTCATCTTCATCATCATCCGAGGAAGAAAATGCATTTGTCACCAACCTAGCATTGATGGCATTTGACGACTTGGATTGCTCCTCCACCGAAAATGAAGAATCAAGCACAAGTGGAGAGAGCTCAAGTGAAGGGGGAGCCTCCTCTACCTCCTCATCCGAAGAAGAAGAGGACATGGAAACTATGGTAACCAATCTTTCACCTAGTAAAATAGTTTCTATGATTTCTAGCTTAACTAAGGATTTATTTAGAGCAAAAAAGAAAAATAAGAGCATGTTAGATCAAATTAAGGATTTAGAAAATAAGCTAGAAAAAGCATGCTTAAATGATAATATTTCTTCTAGCTTAAATGATGCATGCTCACATGATAACTATATGCCTTTTGATGTTAATGATGCATGCATAGAGAAAAATAGGGCTTTAAGAGAGAAAGTAGATTATTTAACCAAAGCCCTAGAAAAGTTTACAATTGGCTCAAACACCTTGAACATGATTATAGGGAGCCAAAGAGCTAGCTTCAATAAGAAAGGCCTAGGATACAAAGAAAAGAAAAATGAAAAGGCCTATAAATGCCTAATTGCTAGGGGACAAGATAAGAAAAAGGTAATAGATAGAAAATGGATCCCCAAGGAGTATTTAGTGAACCCAATAGGAAAGAACTTATTTTGGGTTCCTAAATCCATTCTTAAGGGTTAGGAAAACCCTAAGATAGTCAACCATATGCATTTCACCTATATCATATGTTGGTTGACTTAGGATGGTGGGACCTCACTTTTAGAAGTAGTGTTGGGTGATGATAATGTGCCCATAAATAGATAATAATGCTTAAATCATGATAGTTGATGTAATTGTTACACATGTTTGTAATCATGATTTATGATTTTGATATTTGGCACATAATCATGAGAAATAGGATTTAAATCATGCCTTAGGTGATATTTGCTAATTATCATCATGTAATACCTAATGCATGATTATTACTTGATGAATACATGTATTTAATGATCATAATGTGTAATTCATTCATATATGTCATTATGATCATGTGGATTGTTAGGGTGATACTTAACCTTGATAGAATTGCATGAATATAATGGTTAAGTATATACAAATACCTCTAGGATACATCTCACACTCACTATAGGCTACCATGATTGAAAACTTAGCATGAGTGAGATGTTAGGATGATACAAATGTCCACTAATGCCTATGGCATTTAGATGGTCATTTAAAGTATCAAAATAGCAATAATAGACCAATCATGGGGAAGGCTTATGTTTAATTCATAGACATATTGCCCAAAGATCATGGTTGGATATTTCATATGTTTTCAAAACAATTTCTTAATCTAAAATCTATGTATTCATGTTTTGAAACAATTTGAACAAAAACTAGGTGGTAAACTTGATACTAGAATGATCAAAAACCTAGTGGTTTTTAAAGCTTTTGGATTTTTGGCAAATCTCAGAAAATATAATGATTTTTCATAAAAAAGAAACTATTTTTCATTTATAGATATACTTAGAAGAAATGTGTTCCCCAAATTTCATGATTTTTTGAATTTTCTAGAATTTTTAAAGCATTTCTGAATTTCGCCCCGAAAAATCAGAATTTCTGAAAACAGTGTGCCAGTCAACTGGTAGTCTGAACCAGTCGATTGGTGCCTGATATTCCGAAAAGTAAAGGCTGATTTCAGTTATTAAACCAATTTTTGGTATTTTCCTTCTATTAGACTTGATGTCATGTGCTTATAACTTAGTATTAATCTTTTTGATGGTGTCAAAGGGGGAGAAAATATTATGTTTAAGTTAATTATGATAGGGGGAGAAATATGTATGGGGAGTTTCATGGATTAAGGGGGAGTTGCATGTTGCTATATCATGTTTATGTTTACATGCTTTCTTACCTTAGAAATTTTTATCAAATGTTTTTACCTAACTTAAACGAATTGCCACACATCAAAAAGGGGGAGATTGTTAGGGAAATCTCTTGCCATGATTAGGTTTTGATGTGTGTGGAAAAGGGTTTAAGTTAGTTTGTTATGTTGATTTGATATGTGCGTTGAAGTCGTGCAGAACTTAGTAATTCGCACATGGAGCCATAGCGAGTTTCACAACTCATGACTCGGTCCTTGAGTCGGTGAAGGATGACTTTGCGGAAGTCGTACGCTTGGAGCATCCGAGGGACCGCTGGACAAGGAGCTTGGAGTGAAGCCGGAGGAAGTAGACTTCGAGGCAAGAGATGCGAAGGAGCATTGTAGAGCCGTGCGCCTGATGCTGCCGAGGGACGTGGCCGCGAACGAAGAGAACTTCAAAGGCGAGGGACTCCGAGAGATGAGAGTGAGTGAATGTAACCCGGGAAGGGGTAGCTCTTAGGTGAAACTTGGCCATTTGGCTATGTGTCGGATGAGATTTCCCGACACCAGTCGACTGCCATGGAATGGCAGTTGACTGCTCTGAGTCGAATGTGGTTCGACTGGTATTCGACTGAGTGTTTTTGAGGCCAGCAGTCGACTGCCATATGTGGGCAGTCGACTTCCAAGACCATCACCATCGCAAGGCGCAAATGATCGTCGAAAGGGTTTAGCCACAGAACCGCTCGTAGCCGACTAGGCATCGATTACGGTGAAGCAGTGATCGATGAGGTCCATCACGATCGCTGAAGAAGTTTCGTTGGACTACAACGGTCGGGATCCGACGTGTTCAAGATCGTAGTAAGCGGCGTGATCGCCAAGGGCGCAGCCGATCGGTGGCGCCAACGGGAAGAAAAGCCTCCTCTCTATAAAAAGAGAGGGTGTGGAGCTTTGGGGGGCTAATGCTCTTACTCCAAACGACCATCCAAGTCCCCCACAATCTCTAAACTCTTCTTACTTGCTTTTACTCCATTCTTATTGTAAGAAGAGTGATCTTGATTGTAAAGGTTACCTCCACCTAGCTTGGTGCAAAGGAGAGACCAATAGTGATTGGCTTTAAAGGAGTTATTCACCTCGGACGAATCGGGATCGTGGATTAGCGGCGTAGCCGTGAACCATGTTACATCTTGCGTTAGCGTTTTGATTCTTGTCTTGTATATTTACTTGTCTTGTCTTATTATATTCCACTTGCGCTAACCTTTTATAGACGAGTAAATTATGACATCCATCGATTGAGGGCTATTCACCCCCCTCTAGCCGGCCGTTTCTATCCCCAACAAGACGTAGCTCAGCACGTCAGTACCTGCCTGACCTGCCAGCAAGTTAAAGCAGAACACCAGAGGCCTGGAAGAGTTCTGCAACCGATCCAAATTCCAGAGTGGAAATGGGAAGACATCTCTATGGATTTCATTTCAGGTCTTCCCAGGACTACGAACAGATATGACGCTATATGGGTTATCATTGACAGATTGACAAAGTCAGCTCATTTCCTAGCGATCAAGATGACATAGTCGATTGAGCAACTAGCTCAATTATATACTAAGGAAATCATCAGACTACATGGTATTCCCAAGACCATCATTTCAGATAGGGATGGTCGCTTCACTTCATAGTTTTGGGGATGCGTTCATAAGGCACTTGGCACGAAGCTGTGTTTCAGTACCACCTTTCATCCTCAGACAGATGGGCAAACAGAAAGGGTGAACCAAGTACTGGAAGACATGTTACGAGCTTGTGCCTTGGATTTCAAAGGGAGTTGGTGTCGCTACTTATGTTTAGCAGAATTCGCTTACAATAATAGCTACCAAGCTACCATCGGAATGACACCTTATGAAGCATTATATGGGAGGAGATGTAGGTCTCCGATCTGTTGGTATGAAGGTGGTGAGAAGAAAGAGATGGGACTTCAGATAGATTTCATCGATGACACCACCCGAGCGATACAGAATATCCATCAAAGAATAGAGACTGCTCAGAGCCGGCAGAAGAACTATGCGGATCAGTGACGTAGACCTTTGAAATTCAATGTCGGAGATTTGGTATTTCTCCGAGTAGCTCCTATGAAAGGAATAATGAGATTCGGGAAGAAAGGAAAGCTAAGTCTGCGATATGTAGGACCGTACAAGATCCTGAAAAGAGTTGGCAAGGCAGCTTATGAGCTAGGACTACCTCAGGAGATGTCTTCTATTCACAACGTGTTCCATGTCTCGATGCTTAAGAAGTGCATTTCCAGTATCGACCAAGTGGTCGAGCCACAGACAGTGCAAATTCAAGAGGACCTGAGCTATGAAAGTCGACCTATCCGGATACTAGACCGAGAAGTCAAAAGACTAAGGAATAAAGAAGTACCCTTAGTGAAGGTCCTATGGCAAAGTCAATGATACGAAGAAGCCACCTGGGAACGTGAGGATGACATGAAGCAAAAGTACCCCGAGTTGTTCTAAGTTTCGAGGACGAAACTTTTATAAGGTATAAGGGATTGTAACATCCCAAATTTTAGTTACTATATTTTTATTTAAAGGAAATATATATATATATATATATATATATATATATAAGAATAAAAAAAATGAATAAATAGTTCGTAGTCAAGGCTTGAACCATGAACTGTTGATTTGGGGGAATAGGCTTCCCACCACTAAGTCATTAGATTACCAATGAGTAGGATATAACAGAATATATCTATTGGTAGAAAAAAAAGAAAGAAATTGATTAATCTAGCTGATCATTTAAAGGGATAATTAGGTTAAGAAAAATCCTAATTTATATATATATTTCTTTTCTTTCCTCTCTCTAAAACCTCACGTCGACCTCTCTCTCTCTCTCTCTCTCTCTCTCTCGCTCGCTCGTTTTTCCTCCAGCTGCCGAATAGCCTTCTCCCCTCTCCTTCCCTAACCCTCCGACCTTATTTGCGTGGCGCTGCACCAATTGCGAGAGCAAGAGGTTCCTGCATGGTGCACCGCCGAGGATGAGGGAACGAGTCCGATAAAGGGCGGTGAAGAAGAGGAGGATTGGAAAGAAGGAAGCCGCCGAAGCAAGGAAGAAGGTTGTCTTCTCTTTAGATAATTCAAGAGGGGATTTTCAAGAGGGACTTGGTAGATGATCACGCTAAAGCAAGGAAACACGTAGGAGGTCTTCTCTTTGCGAAGTCTAACGGTATAAATTGGTGAAAAAGCGTAGGATGTAAGTATCCCCTCACCTGTAGTATAAGTGGTTACGATGTAATGTTGTATGCTTGATTTTGAAGGAAAGAATCTAGAACTATATGTAGAAGGTTCGGCTAATAGGATTAGAGAAATTATTCTTGTTGAAATTCTTCCACGTTATGCATGTTAGATGATGATTTCTATTTATGTTAGCTTAATTTTTCTTATGTCACTACCTTATACCATGTTAAATTGTACTCATGCCGATTTATGCTATGCTACATGCTTTTGTTTTCACCGATGTTTGGCATGACTCACGTATATGAAATGTCTAAGAAATGTTTTCCTAAGAGTGGGGACAAGAACACTCTTTAGGACAAAGAACATGTATGTTATTTTACTTTATGCATGGCTTGTACCGGACCCTAACAAGGTCCACGGGATGGGCTCCAAGGTTGCCCCTAGGTCGACGGACATAGTACGGACCTAGTAACCTAGTAGGTTCGGTATTAGCTACCTCGGATCTATTTAGGATGCGCGCGAATGATGTATGTGGTACAATGCCGGGCCCAATATGTTCAGATTATGTTTAAGTATATAAACTATATGTTTTCAAAGAGCATCCTGCATATACCATTTTATGTTCATCGAATTATCATGTTTAGAGACAATGTACTGTTGCGATGAAAATGCTAAGTTTATGTTCTTTTCCTAAATTGATCATGTCTCTACTTTAAATAAATGTTGTGCTCATATGTTGTTTAAACGAACATGTCATTACTTTACGTTTAATTCATGATGCATGTTTTTGTGAGTAGGAAAGGACCTTACTAAGCCTATGTGCTTACAGTTTACTTTCCTTGTACTGTAGAAAAGGGCAAGGAATGGATAAATTAAAGGGAGCAGCAGGAGTGGCAAAGATGTGTGTGGCAGTGGCATAGTGGACGAGATCATTTTTCATATACGAACTTATTCATGATTTTCAGTTTATGAGTAAACTGTTAGGAGACGTTAATTCTTTCTATGGTTGTTACTCATGTTTATTTTTATGAACCTTGAAATGGTTAATACATATTTAGTTAAATAAATTGCTAAGACCTTTTGCCATGATTAAATTGTTAGGTTGATTGGGTTAGTGTAATTAGAGTTAAAAGTTGTAAAGTTTTTAAATGCTTCCGCTGTTATATGCATGAATGTATGATCGCGTAGCGCCGCCGCCCGTCTATAGGATGTGTGTTAGGAGGACGGAAAGGGCGGGCGTTACATAATAACGGGCACATATACTTAGTATTCATTTCTTTGATTTACCAATGGGAGAGATTTATAGATTAAATCGATAGGCTCAGTAAGTTGAGAAATGATATTATTTATATGGTGTGTCGTTGATTATAGGAGGAAACCGTGTCCTATAAATTAGGATGATGATGTCCCCTTGAGGAGCTCATAAGGTTCATCATGTAAACCCTGCAGGTGGACTTGGTCCGGCATGATGAAAAGGTTGCGTGGTACTACTCATGGAGCTAGATGTTGATTAATTAATGGTCAGTAAATTAATTAATCAACGAACATTCGATATCTTAAATATGGAGAGAAAAATGTGCAAATAATATATGGAGCCCATATTAACTTATGGGGGTTGGTGAGGTAGATCAATGATAATCCTTTAGTGGATTGGATTATCATTAATGGATCGGACTTTATGTGGGCTTGATCCATTGGGTGACCAAGATCCAACTCCTTCTCATAGTCCCTATTGTAGCCTATTAATACCTCATGAAGCCTAGATCCAATGGTTGAAAATAAAACTCTAGATCCAAAGGTTGAGATTAAATCTCTAGATCCGACGGTTGAGATTAAATCTCTAGATCCGACGGTTGAGATTAAATCTCTAGAACCAATCATGGAGATTAAAACAAGGAATATCCCTAACTCTATAAAAGGAGAGCATGGGGTGGGTGGCAAGATGAATTCCAATAGAGATAGGATTAGGGTCAGTGGGTGGCAAGATTGGGTGATTAGGGTTTGGGGTGTTGGCGGCACTAGATAAAGAAAGTTCTTCCTTTTCTTCTTCTTCCTCCTTTGTGGTCGGCGGCCAAACCAGCCCTTCCCTTCCTTGGCCGGCGTCCAAACTCCTTCATCCCCTTCTCCTTGTCCGGTGTAAACAAGACTTAGGGTCTTCCCTTGGAGTCTTGGCCGGTTTCCATCTTATTCATCTTCTCCTTCTTGGCCGGCGGGAAGCACCGACCTTGGAGCGTTGTGGTTGGTTGAAAGAAGGAGAAGTGCCTTGTTTCTTATTCTTCCTCTTGTTCGGAGCGAGCAAGGAAGGAAGATTGGTGATCTAGGAGCTTCGACTTTTGGTAGATCGTCGCCCACACGAAGTCCAAAAGGAGGAAGGACATACGATAGAAGATCGAGAGGTATAATACTTGTCTATTTTCTTATGTAACATGTTTATAATTGTTTTTCAATTATATATGCATGATATATTCTGTTTTGTGGCTAATATAACTTGGACCCCGAATATAAACACAAAAGCCAGCGATCCGTACATCGTCTATTCCGCGGTTATTCGTAGAATAGAGGTTGGTGGCTTGAACAACAAGTTTGTTCAAGTGACTACTCTAATCGAATAGCACGATGATGAAACGGTTGCTTGGGTGATCCCTTTTGTCTAGGATTAAATTTTTTATCCGGGACGAAGGGATCGCCATGAACAAGGATCGAGCTGAAGTGGGAAGCAAAGTTTCCTACCTTCAAGTGGTATCGAGCTACGGTTTCGCTTTTGTGTGTTTAGGATTCTGCTTACTTTTATGCACTTTTCATATATTATATGTTTATAATAGTAGGATATGCGAGGTTAACTCTTTGGTTGCAGTGCATAGGATCCAACTATTATGGCCATATGTGTGTATGTGATCGTATGTGCGCACTTGTATTTGTTGAATCCTGGCTTAATTACCAGGCATTTAATTTTTGAAACGAGATAATGCAGCATTGTTTAGTTATCATTAGTAACAATACGTAACTGAACGGATGATTTCATGTACACTCCCTCGTGGAGTATAGGATCGATGGATTTAAATTAAAATATTTTTTTCTCGGCTCGGATCTCCGGATGGCTTGTACATGGCGTAGGGAGGAGCAGACGAGATGACGATACGACGGGAGACATATTGAAGACAAAAGCCATAATAATTGGAAAATTTTTATTTTTCATATTTATTGCTTATTGTTTGATATGCATGTCGTAGGCTAGAAAATTCCTCAATTTTAAATTACTAAGTGGGAGAAGGGATATTTTTTTAAATTCCCACGACATCCATTACGATTTGACATGTGATGCAAACAAACTTGCGTGTCGGCTCTGCACGCCCTGAGAGTATGTCGTGCCGAAAAGCAAACGGACGACATTTCCCCTATACGTGGCAACATTTCGAGTTAATACAAGACCCGTAGGCCACAACAACAACATAACATATAAAGTAAATACAACAACTACTCAAAGCACAGCGGAAACATAATACAACAAGCTACACACATGCATACCGGTATGACTAACACATCACAATAACACAAAACCTCGACAAAATTCGAATCTATAATATAGTACATCACGAAAACTCCAAATACATAACACAATGTACGGAAAGCCCAAAATAAATACGAGAGCCTCGGAGGTGAGATGAGATGTCAGCCAACGGTGCTCCAAGCCGTCATGAAGACTTCTACCTGTTACCTAGGCGACAGAAAAACTCAGGGTCCGTGGTGGTGGTGAGTAAAACTCAGCAGGTAATAGAAAAATGTGTATATATGTAATATCACATGTATTTCAACAACATAATCTAGAGGTATAATAGGTATATCAGCATAGTATATAAATACAAGCATATACCGTCTAACTAAATGAACAACATAAAATGCAGACATACCTGAAGTCTGCTACGCTACTTTGATCCAACCTGAACATATATCCAACATATATATAACAGGAAGAGTAAGATTAACTCCCAATATACTCAAGCTAAAGGTCAAGGTATCTAATGGTCTGTCCAACACATACCAGTATCCGACACAATCGTATAACATATGCAAGAAGCATGCATGAATATGATGTACAATCAAATGCAGCAAGCATAATACAATCAAATGTAACATCACAATAAGCGTATATATATAGATTGCATCTATATATGTATACTAATCACAATCATCCATATATATATATATATATATATATATATATATATATATATATATATTATATATAAACATGCATATATGTATATATATGGCAATATGCAAAAATGTCATAAGTCGGCAATGCAGCATGCATGGTCATGTCGGCTCACCCTAAAGCTACCACGACCCCAGTGTGGCCTCGGTGGCTCGAGCATGACAACTGTCCCAACTCAACACCAACCACTACTCTCGAGTGGCCAAGTGGGCAGTATGATCGAGTAGCATATAAGCATAAAGAGCAAGCTACACAATGGGGGTCCCTGTTGTTGGCCACTCCGACAGTCACTACCCATGAGTGGTCGAGTGTCACACACGCAGGACTACGACATGAAAATCCAACTACCACCGTCTATAGTGGTAGAGTGCGGCACCACAATGCTCTTCTCTCATACCGATTACTCCTCCTATGAGTAACTATGGAGGCAGGATGACTGGCGACACTCTCAACCACAAGGGAGACCTCGTCGCCAGCGTGCATGCAAATGACATGAATACAATGTCTCACATACAGACATCCACCATAGACTCTCTATTCTACAGAAAGTCATACTAATCAGATCAACGCACTCTCTATCCTACAGAGAGTCATACTCAACTGATCAACAGACTCTCTATCCTGTAGAGAGTCGTACTCAACTGATCATAACTCTCTATCCAATAGAGAGTCGTACTCAACTGATCGACGCACTCTCTATCCTGTAGAGAGTCGTACTCGACTGATCATAACTCTCTATCTTGTAGAGAGTCATACTTAACTGATCGACACACTCTCTATCCTATAGAGAGTCGTACTCGACTAATCATATCAAGCTGGGACCATCGGTCCGTAGCGACACACTAATCACCCTTCACTTAACCATTACACAACACATGGTTGGTAACAAGTATGCAACATACGGGTATTGGAAATAAATCCTACATTTAAAGCATTACCTATCCACGGATGACCTTTTTGCCAATTTATAAATTAGGTCATCACCAGTAATAACATTTACACCCTACTAAACATCTAGGTCAATTTACATCACATCTATAACTCCTAAATCATGATAGGGAATATATGATATCAATAATTGAGTATAAATACATCCAACGATAAGTTCAAACATAAGATAATAAGAGCAGGATCAAGGTAACATGATTATATAAGATAATCATGCATCTAAATCTGTATGCATTAAAACTACTTGAACAGGGTACGAATTACCCACCTACTGTAATGCTCGTAATAATCCTCACAGTTATGGACCTGCTTCGTATCCCAAACCTGCACATAGTAGAAACTACGATTAAGTACAAGCATACAACGAATGATCAAATCGATCCCTACATCGACTTCGTATCCCGATCAACTAGATCGATCTAGTTATCCAATTAACTCAATCAATCTTCCACATTGGGAAGTACACATGCTCCTTAATAATTTCCTATAACCATATTCGACCTTGTGATCCGCAAACAAACTCATCCGATGGGGAGGAAAGCACATAACTCGAGATAATTACCTTGGTACCGAGTAATGATGAACACTTAGATACAAATATAAGTATCCTCCCCATCAGAGTCACTGCTTTTATTTGTAGGGCCAAAGAGGAACCAACTATTAATTTTACTTGTCAAAAAGTTAGGTTGACAAGATAGTAAAATTAATGGGTAAAACCTCCTCTTACAAATGTAGAATTCGTATACGTCCACACTATGGTGGCATACGATATTCTCGATGTTTTGAGGTGTTGGTTGATTTTAAAATTTTATTGTTTGAGGAATCAATAATTTTTTGAAATCTAATGTTTTGATCTATGTGATTCTTAGGTTTTCTTTCAAAATGACTTTCAACCCTCTTATTGTGATACTGAAAGAAAATAAACTTACTGGACCCAACTATGTTGATTGAAAGAGGAATCTTGACATTGTCTTGACTGTTGAGGAATACAAATATGTACTCCTCAAAGAGTGCCCTCCTAAGCCTGTAGATGATTCTGGGGAAAAGGAGAATGAGAGTTATAAGAAGTGGATCAAGGCCGATGAGATGACACAGTGTTACATTTTGGCATCTATGTCAAATGTACTGCAACATCAACATCAAGCCATGCCCACTTCTTATGACATGATGCTCAATCTCAAAGAGCTTTTCGAACACCAGAATCAGGCTATAAGGCAGGAAGCCATGAAGAACTTGATGATGACCACCATGATCAAGGGAACACCCGTGAGGGATCATGTTCTCAAGATGATGGCTCATTTGAATGAGTTGGAAGTCCTCGGAGCTGAGATCGATGGGGAAACCCAGGTTGATATCATTCTCCAGTCTCTACCAAGGAGTTTTGAGTAGTTTCGTCTGAACTACAACATGAACAAGAGGTTGTATTTGTTGGCGGAGCTTCTGACAGAACTCCAGGCGGCAAAGGGGCTATTTCATCAGAGTGCTCAGGCACATGCCATGGTTACCCAAAAGGCAAGAAGAAGAAGAAATAAGCTGGGGCAAAGGCGGTGGAAGGATCTCAGGGAGGAGTGAAGAAGCCGAAAGGCAAGTGCTTCACTTATAAGTAGACTGGACACTGGAAGAAGGACTGCCCCAATCGCAAGCAGAACAAAGGTATATCTTTTGGTCTAGTCATTAAAACATATTTAGCGGTGTTATCTACCGGCACCTGGTGTGTAGATACGGGAGCCACTGATCATGTCTGCAATACTTTGCAGGGATTCCAGGAAACCAGATGACTGGCTGAAGGGGAGATTACCGTATACTTGGGCGATGCCACGAAGGTTGCGACTGTTGCAGTGGGAGATGTTTATTTATCTTTTGAGAAAAATAAAGTTTTGGTTCTTAAGAATTGCCTTTATGTACCTTTATTTAGAAAGAATTTAATTTCGGTTTCTAAATTGTTTATGGATGGATATTCTATTTCTTTTAATGATAGAGTTGTTATAAAAAGGAATAGGGAGATTATCTGTTCGGGAGCATTGATAGGAAATTTATATACACTAGAATCAAAAGATCCCACGATGCAAATAGAAGTTAATAACTCATCTTATAATTCCAATAGGAGAAAAAAACCTTTGAAGATGAACCAAACATATCTTTGGCATCTAAGACTTGGTCATATTAACTTAAGCAGGATTCAAAGGTTGATAACTGATGGACCTCTGGGTTCATTAGTGGTGGAAGATTTCCCAACCTGTGAATCTTGCTTGGAGGGTAAAATGACCAAGAGGCCTTTTAAGGCCAAGGGGTATAGAGCCAAAGATGTGTTAGAATTGGTTCATTCTGATTTATGTGGTCCTATGTCTATCCAGGCTAGAGGTGGTTTTGAGTATTTCGTCTCTTTTATAGATGATTATATGAGATATGGATACATTTACTTGATGTGCTGCAAGTCTGAATGCTTTGACAAGTTCAAATAATTCAAGGCTAATGTGGAGAAAAGTCAAGGTAAAAGTATCAAGACACTACGATCTGATCATGGTGGTGAGTACCTCTTGGGAGAGTTTAGTAATTACTTATCATATGCTGGGATTCAATCCCAATTGTTTGCACCTGGCACACCCCAGCAGAATGGTGTAGCAGAGCAAAGGACTAAGACTCTTATGGAGATGGTTAGATCGATGATGAGTTATTCTGAGTTGCCGGATTCGTTCTGGGGATATGATCTAGATACGACATTATACATTCTGAACTTGGTTCCATCTAAATCAGTGCCTTCTACTCCCACAGAATTGTGGACTGGACGAAAGCCTAGTCTAAGACATATTCGGATTTGGGGGAGTCCAACACATGTGCTGAAGGCAGATGCTAGTAAGTTAGAACCTCGTACAGAAGTACACATGTTCGTTGGCTATCCTGGAGGAATGAAAGGTGGTTTGTTTTATAGTCCTAGAGATCAGAGGGTGATCGTTAGCACGAACGCTAGATTTCTAGAGGAAGACTATGTGATGAACCACAAGCCCATGAGTAAGATTGTTCTGGAGGAATTGAAAGGGGAAGTTACTTCTTCAATACTACCAATACAAGAGGATATACCATAAGTCACTGTACCGCGTGTCACAGAGGATACACAGGTAATACCTTATCGTAGTGGGAGGGTTGTGAGACAGCCTGATAGATTCATGTTCTTGGGAGAATCTTCTGATTTGGTCCATGGCGAACATGAACTTGATCCCTGGACATATGACGAGGCAATCCAAGATAAAGATGTGGTATCTTGGCAAAATGCAATGAATACTGAGATTGAATCTATGGATTCGAATCAGGTTTGGGAGCTAGTAGAACCACCCGATGGTGTAAAAACCATTGTATGCAAGTGGATCTATAAAAGAAAGAGAGGAATAGACAGGAAAGTTGAGACCTTCAAAGCGAGGCTTGTTGCGAAGGTGTATACTCAGAAAGAGGGTATCGATTATGAGGAGACCTTTTCGCCGGTGGTCATACTTAAGTCTTTCCGGATTCTCTTATGCTTTGTAGCTCATATGGATTATGAGGTGTGGCAGATGGATGTCAAGACAGCTTTCCTTAATGGAAGTCTTGAGGAAAATATCTATATGAAGCAACCAAAGGGATTCATTACAAAGGGCAAAGAGCATCTTATGTGTAAGCTTAATCGGTCCATTTATGGATTGAAGCAAGCTTCGAGGTCTTGGAACATCCACTTTTATGAGGTAATCCAGTCTTATGGATTTATTCAAAGTCTGGATGAGTCTTGTGTATACAAGAGATGTGACAGAAACGTAGTGGTATTTCTTGTAATATACGTAGATGACATTTTGCTAATTGGAAACAATGTCAAGGTGTTATCGGACGTAAGGGTATGGTTGTCCAAACAGTTTGATATGAAGAACTTGGGGGAAGTGGGACACATCCTTGGGATCAAGGTTATAAGGGATCACAGGAAAATGATGTTGTGCTTATCTCAAGCTTCATACATAGACACTCTTATGGATAGTTTTGAAGGGTTTTGCTTATCGAGTCCTTGAGGGGAAACTTCGCTTCCCACTTCACCTCAGTCACTTGTTCATGGCGATCCCATCGATGTCCCCGGATTAAAAAAATTTAATCCTAGACAAAAGGGATTGCCCAAACAACCAAGTCATCGTCGTGCTATTCGTTTAGAGAGGTCACTTGAACATACTTGTTGTTCAAGCGACCAACCTCTATTCTACGAGTAGCCGCGGAATAGACGATGTCCGAATCGCTGACTTTTGTGTTTATGTTCAGGATCCAAGTATTATTTAGCCACAAATAGAATATATCATGCTCATAATTGAAAAATAAATACAAACATGTAACATATGAAAATAGAGAATCGATATACCTCTCGATCTTCTATTGTATGACCTTCCTCCTTTCGGACGTCGTGTGGGCGACGATCTATCAAAAGTTGAAGCTCCTAGATCACCAATCTTTCTTCCTTGTTCACTCTGAACAAAGGAAGATCATAAAAACTAAACTCTTCTCTTATCTAGGACCAACCATCAAGCTCCAAGCTTGATGCTTGCCGCCGGCCCAAAGAGATGAAGACTAGAAGTGTAGGCGTCGGCCAAAAGCTTCAAGAAAAGAATCCCTAGTGTTGGGATGTATACTGAAAGTCTAGCTCTTTTGTATAAACATTTTTATTTTGAAATAAAAATCCCATGATCATTGTTTTCACTTTATATTTATTATATGTGTGCATATTGTTTAATATTTTACATTGTAGATAACATGGTGCTTGGTGTGGCACAGAAGATCATGTTATCAGTCCCTTGTAGAATATAAGTAGAGGCTCACAACCAAGATGGTTTTGGACACACCGTTGGCATGGTTGTAGTGTAGCTTGGTATTGTTTTGTCTTGAACATAGAGTTACACTAGTACACTTAGGTGTATTGAGCAGGACCGACATAGAGGTGATTCAATTTATTGCTGACTACATAATTGAATCGGACCTCGGATATTATGTTGTACATGCTCTTAATCCCGATATAATAACGGGCACATGTACTTAGTATTTATTTCTTTGATTTACCAAAGGGTGAGATTTCTATGGATTAAATCAATATGCCCGGTAAGTTGGGAAATAATATTATTTACATGGTGTGTCGTTGATTATAGGAGGAAACCGTGTCCTATATATTAGGTTGATGATGTCCCCTTGAGGAGCTCATAAGGTTCATCATGTAAACCCTGCAGGTTGACTTAGTCAACATGATGATAAGGTTGAGTAGTACTACTCGAGGAGTTAGATGTTAATTAATTGATGGTCAGTAAATCAAT
This sequence comes from Wurfbainia villosa, assembly GCA_025175895.1. NCBI lineage: Eukaryota > Viridiplantae > Streptophyta > Magnoliopsida > Zingiberales > Zingiberaceae > Wurfbainia > Wurfbainia villosa. Next base: position 117,427,522 of record CM045989.1, on the reverse strand, counting down.
CAATTGACGGACATTCGATATCTTAAACACGGGGAGACGGATGTACAAATAATATATGGAGCCCATATTAATTTATGGGGGTTGGTGAGGTAATTCAATGATGATCCTCTAGTGGAATGGAACATCATTGATGGATCAAGTTTGTGTGGTTCCGATCAATCAGGTGGCCAAGATCCAACTCCTCCTCATGGTCCCTATCATAGCCTAATATAATCCTCATGAAGTCTAGATCCAAGGATGGAAAACAAAACTCTAGAACCGACGATTGAGATTAAATCTCTAGATCCGACGGTGGAGATTAAATCCCTAGAACCGACGGTTGAGATTAAATCCCTAGAACTGACAGTGGAGATTAAATCCCTAGATCTGATGGTTGGGATGAAACCCTAGATATGACGGTTGGGATGAAACCCTAGATCTGACAGTTGGGATGAAACCCTAGATCCGACGGTTGGGATGAAACCCTAGATCCGACGGTTGGGATGAAACCCTATATCCGATGGTTGGGATGAAACCCAAGATCCGACGGGTTGGATGAAAACCCTAGATCCGACGGTGGAGATTAAAGGAGGCTTAAGCCTAACTCTATAAATAGAAGGCATTGGCTTGGGCGGCAACCTAATGCTAAAAGGTTAGGGTTTTGGGAGAGACCTTGGGCGGCATCATTAGGGTTTAGAACCCTAATGCTTGGGCGGCAAGATTAGGGTTTAGAACCCTAATCTTTGGGCGGCGCCTATAGTCCATTGTGTGTGGACGGCGGCAAGAAGGTAAGGGATTAGCTTCTCATCTTCCTCTCTTGGCCGGAGCATTCTCTCCTCTTCTCTATCAAGGTTGGCCGGCGGCTACCTTCTTCAACGTTGGTCGGTAATTCCTTTTATTCTCTTTGGGCCGGCGGCAAATATCATGCTTGGAGCTTGATGGTTGGTCCTAGATTAGAGATGAGTTATGTTTCTATACTTCTTCTTGTTCGGAGCGAGTAAGGAAAGAAGATCGTGATCTAGGAGGCTTCAACTTGTGGAGGATCTTCGCCCACACGAAGTCTACAAGGAGGTTAGGACATACGATAGAAGATCGAGAGGTATAAAAGTTTTACAACTTTTATTATTGATCTTTGCATGTTCTTATTAATATGCAAGCTTATGTTCATTATGTTAGTATGTGTTGATTATACTAGTTTACATTTGTATGTATTTGTATAATCATGGACCCCGAAGACAAACACGAAAACCGGCGATCCGTCTGTCATCTCTTCCGCGGCTAATCGACTAGAAGAGTTGTGTTGCTTGAACAACTCGTTTGTTCAAGCGATCGCTCAAGTCATTAGCACGACGACGAATTGGTTGTGCTTAGGAAACTCATCCCATCCGGATTAGTTTTCATTAGTGAAAATTTTAATCCGGGGACATTGGAGCCGATGAGTCTCCGAGAAGCATGAGTTACCAACAATTGGTATCAGAGCCACGATTTCTAGTTTTGTGTGTTTTGGATTCAGTTACTTTCATGCACATATCATATATTGAGTATGTCGGATAATAGTAGGATGTGCGTAGGCTAACTCTTTGGTTGCAGGCATAAGATCCGACTATTATGGCTATATGTGTGTATGTGATTGTATATTTTTTGAATCCTCGGGGTTGACGAGGCTAGATTAGTATTTAATTTTTGTAATTAAATACGGCATTGTTTAGCAGATCATTTTAGTTTACTTTCGATCTAGATAGTTTGTACAATCCTTTGTGGAGTATAGGATCGATGGATGTAAATTAAAATGATATATCTTGGCTCTTATCTCTTTGGTGACTTGCGCACGGGAAAGGGTGGAGCGAATGAGGTGGCGACAACACGGGACGCATATTGGAGAACAAAGCCATAATAGTTGGAAAAATTCTATTTTTTCCATATTTATTGCTAATTTGTTTTATATGCATGTTGTGTGTGCTTGAAAATTCTTCATTTTCAATTTACTAAGTGGGAGAGGGATATTTTAATTAATTTCCGCGGCCTCCATTACAATTTGACGTGTGATGCAATAAACTTGCGTGTCGGCTCTGAGTGCCTTCCTCCCTGCGGATGGGTTTGTTTGCGGATCACTAGGTCAAATAATGGTTATAGGAAATTATCTAGGAGCGTGTGTACTTCCACAGCGGTAAGGCACATAATCCAAAATAATTCCCTTAGTATCATGTAATGGTTCACACTTAGATACAAATAAAAGGTATCCTCCCCATCGTGGTCACTGTTTTTATTTGTAGGGCCAAAGAGAAACCAACTATTAATTTTATTTGTCAAAAAGTAAGGTTGACAAGATAATAAAACTAATGGATAAAACCTCCTCTTACAAATGTAGAATTCGTATACGTCCACACTATCGTGGCATGCGATATTCTCGGTGTTTTGAGGTGATGGTTGATTTAGAACAATGCCATAATAGTTGGAAAAATTCTGATTTTTTCCATATTTATTGCTGATTTGTTTTATATGCATGTTGTGTGTGCTTGAAAATTCCTCATTTTCAATTTACTAAGTGGGAGAGGGATATTTTAATTAATTCCCACGGCCTCCATTACAATTTGACGTGTGATGCAACAAACTTGCGTGTCGGCTCTGAGTGCCTTCCTCCCTGCGGATGGGTTTGTTTGCGGATCACTAGGTCAAATAATGGTTATAGGAAATTATCTAGAAGCGTGTGTACTCTACAGCGGTAAGGCACATAATCCGAAATAATTCCCTTAGTATCGTGTAATGGTGCACACTTAGATGCAAATAAAAGTATCCTCCCCATCGGAGTCACTACTTTTATTTGTAGGGACAAAGAGGAACCAACTATTAATTTTATTTGTCAAAAAGTAAGGTTTACAAGATAATAAAATTAATGGGTAAAACCTCCTCTTGCAAATGTAGAATTCGTATACGTCCACACTAGCGTGGCATGCGATATTCTCGGTGTTTTAAGGTGTTGGTTGATTTCGGAATTTTATTGTTTTGAGGAATCAATAATATTTGAAATAAAATGTTTTGATCATTGTGATTCTTAGGTTTTTCAAAAATGACTTTCAGTCCACTTACTATGATACTAAAGGAAATAAACTTACTGTACCCAAATAATGTTGATTGGAAAAGAATCTACATATTGTCTTATCTGCTAAGAAGTACAAGTATGCACTCTTCAAAGAGTGTCCTCAAGCCATGGTTGCTCAAAAAGGTTTCTACTTCTAAGCCGAAAGGCAAGAAGAAGGAGAAACAAGGTGGAGCAAAGGTGGTGGGAGGATCTCAGGTAGGAGTGAAGAAGCCGAGAGGCAAGTACTTCACTTGCAAGCAGACTGGATATAAGAAGAAGGATTATCCCAATCCGAAGCAAGAACAAATGTATATCTTTTGGTCCAGTCGTTGAAACATGGTTAGAGGCATTATCTACCGGCACATGGTGGGTAGATACGAGAGCCACTAATCATGTCTGCAACACTTTGCAGGGGTTCCATGAAACCTGACGACTAGCTAAAGGGGAGATTACCATTTACTTGGGCAATGCCATGAGGGTGGCGGCTATTGCAGTGGGAGAAGTTTTATTTATCTCTTAAGAAAAATAAAATTTTGGTTCTGGAAAATTCCCTTTATGTACCTTTATTTAGAAAGAATTTAATTTCGGTTTCTAAATTGTTTATGGATGGATATTCTATTTCTTTTAATGACAGAGTTGTTATAAAAAGGAATAGGGAAAATATCTGTTCAGGTACATTGATAGGAAATTTGTAAACATTTGAACCAGAAACCTCCCACGATGCAAATTAAAGTTTATAACTCATCTTCTAATTCTAATAAGAGAAAAGAACTTTCGAAGATGAACCAAACATATCTTTGGCATCTAATGCTTGGTCATATTAACCTGAGTATAATTTAAAGGTTGATAGCTGATGGACCTTTGGGTTCATTAGTGGTGGAGGATCTCCCAACCTGCGAATCTTGCTTGGAAGGTAAAATGATCGAGAGGCCTTTTTAGGCCAAGAGGTATAGAGCCAAAGATGTGTTAGGAATGGTTCATTCTGATTTGTGTGGTCCTATGACTATCTAGGCAAGAGGTAGTCTCGAATATTTCATCTCTTTCATAGATGATTATTCAAGATATGGATGACACTACGATCTGATCGTGGTGGTTAGTACCTCTTGGGAGAGTTTACGAACTACTTATCAGAGGTTGGGATTCAATCCCAATTGTCTGCACCTAGCACACCCCAGCAGAATGGTGTAGTAGAGCGAAGGAATAGGACTCTTATGGAGATGGTTAGATTGATGATGAGTTATTCTGACTTGCCAGATTCGTTCTAGGGATATGCCCTAGATACGACGGTGTACATTCTGAACTTGGTTCCATCTAAAACAGTGCCTTCTACTCCCACAGAGTTATGGACTGGGCGAAAGCCTAGTCTAAGACATATTCTGATATGGGGGTATCCAGCACATGTGCTGAAGGATGATGTTGGTAAGTTGGAACCTCGTACAGAAGTGCGCATGTTTGTTGGCTATCCTAGGGGAACAAAAGGTGGTTTGTTTTATAGTCCTAGAGATCAGAGGGTGATCGTTAGTACTCATGCCAGATTTCTAGAGGAGGACTATGTGATGAACCACAAGCCCACAAGTAGGATTGTTCTTGAGGAGTTGACAGGGAAAGTCCCGACTTCAGTACCACCGGTACAAGAGGATATACCACATGTCACTGCACCGCGTGTCACAAAGGATACACAGGTGAGACCTCGTCGTAGTGGGAGGGTTGTGAGAAAGCCTGATAGATTCATATTCTTGGGAGAATCTTCCGATTTGGTCCCTGGCGAATATGAACCTGATCCCTGGACATATGACGAGGCAATCCAAGATATAGATGCAGCATCTTTGCAAAGTGGAATGGTTACTGAGATTCAATCTATGGATTCAAATCAGGTCTGGGAGCTCTTATGCATAGCAGCTCATATGGATTATGAGGTGTGGCAGATGGATGTCAAGACAGCTTTCCTTAATGGAAGTCTTGAGAAGAACATCTATATGAAGCAACCAGAGGGATTCATTGCTAAGGGCAAAGAGCATCTTGTATGTAAGCTTAATCATCCCATTTATGGATTGAAGCAAGCTTCGAGGTCTTGGAACATCCACTTTGATGAAGTAAATCCAGACTTATGGATTTATTCAAAGTCCGAATGTGTCTTGTGTGTTGGGGATCGAATGGTTGATCTAGAGGGGGGTGAATAGCCCTCGTTCGTTGTTCGTCGTATTTTGTTCGTTCTCGTCTACAATTCTTGTTAGCGCAGCGGAATAACAATAATAATACTAACAAGAAACACACATACACACAAACAAAACACAACGATATACGTGGTTCGGAACCGAATGGTTCCTACTCCACGGGTGAGCTCCTCGAGCTCTAGTTATGCTCACGGCACTAACTATAACACTCCTTTTCGACAACACGTCGGAGGTGGAGAAACCTCTCACAAGCTATTACACTAAGTAATGAAATACAACAAGAAATACAAAGACAATACAAAAGAGAACTTTTACACCGATTGCTTTTGATCGCTTTCTTGTTGCTTGCTTTTGCTTGCTCTTGAAGGTCTGGAATGCAATAGCAATTCCCCTCCAAAGTCACCCAAAAAGCCTTGGCGAAATCCTCCAACTCGAGCTCCATTTATAACCTGCATCAAGCTATTTTCGCGCCCATCAGTCGACTGATCGTGACCATCAGTCGACTGGTATCGTAGTCGTTGTCTCAAAACGGCCGGATCCACGTTGATTAAGTTCCAACGGATCACATCGATCGGTGATGGTACCCATCGATCGGGATCTTCCATCGATCGAGTGTCGGTCAGTCGACTCCATTATGTGCCCGTGCGATGTCATCGATCGATCGCCACCCATTGGCGATCGTGATGCTCCCATCGATCGGCCTCCCATGGCGGTCGGTGATCCAATCGAACTTAGTTGGTCGAACCGGTCGAACCCATTCGACCTAGAGCAGTCGACTAGCACCTATGCCAGTCGACTGATGTCGGCTAAAACCTCAAACATAACGATGTTTGAGCCTCCGACACTCAGTCTTAGCCACTTGGCCAAGTCCACCTTATCCCTCATGGAGTTCCCCACCGAAGCTCTCTTCCCTCGGCCTACGTCCCTCGGATCGCCAGCGCACGGCCGCATAGCGCCATCCTTCATCTCATGCCCTAGAAGTATGCTTCCCTTTGGGCTTACTCCATTCGCTCCCGTCGGCGGTCCCTCGGATGCACCAAGCGCCGCGACCGCAATGCCATCCTTCACCGACTCAAGGACCCCGAGCCTAGTGAACTTACCAAGTCCTCAAGACTTCCCATATGCACCAAGCGCACGGCTTCGCAATGCATCTCTCACCAAGCACCAAGCGCACGGCTTCGCAATGCTTTGGATTTCCCACACCAAGCTTCATGCTTGGATTTTCCATGCCAACTCCATGTTGGACTTTCCCATGACAATCCCATGTCATGAGTTTTGTCTATCATCAAAATACTATCAGGGTACTGCTCGAGTCAAACTCGAGTCAACCTGGGACGATTGCACCGACAATCTCCCAACAATCTCCCCCTTTTTGATGATTGACAAAACTACCATCTCAAGTCTACCAATTCTCCCATATTGACAATTCTCATATCCCAATGAGAATTCCAAACCTAATTGGCAACTTGGTAATATCTTCCCCTTTTTGACATTACATCAAAAAGGTCCTCCCCAAGGGTATGAATGTCTCATATCCCAATGAGATCTTATATCTCTCCCTTGGAGGAACACATGCCTACCATCTTTCTAGTGATCCCATATCACTTAAAGAGAGGCAACCCAATTTCCTCCCATGAGGAAATACACATCCATCTTCCCATGATGGATATCTCCCCCTAGAGGCTTGCTCCCCCTTGACCATTGCACCAACAATGTCCTTGGAGAGTCCCTAAGCCAATAGGAACATAAAACCAATCAAAATTAAGGTAAAGTTTAACAATGAACTTTCTTCCACCTCAAAATTGATACTCTCCCTAAACTCTTCTCCTAATCCATATCCAATGGATTTCCACCCTCTCCAATGCTCTCCCAAGCATATCCTAGGGTTAGGAGTGGTTAGGGGACCCAAAACATGGCTAAACATGGACCTAACTATCAAGTTTACCCGAAATCAGCTGTGCGCCGATCGACTACATCGGCTACGATCATTGGACCTCATCGATCATTGCCATTACAGTACTGTGATAATCGTGATTCGATTAATTTAAATTGGATTTTCGAAATCCATAAGTAAATATACATAAGTTTAAAAATCATGAAATTTCATATGCATATTACTTATCCTAAACACTATGGGTGAAAAATATTGGAAAATTATTTTACCCATTAAATTAGGAGATTGATACAAAGTTCAAAATTTTAGAAAAGCTTCAATAATAAGCCTTCTTTGTATCATTCCATTCAATGGTGATAGCTATCAAAAGATAGACTTCACCAAGGTTTTTCAAAATGTTTTCAAAATGTTTTCAAAATGTTTTCAAAACCTTTATTTTCATTTTCCTAAACATCTCACAAATATCTAGATGTGTAAAACACATTCAAGGCAATTAATCTAGTGAGATGTGGGTTTTTGTTCTTTTAAATTCTCATGCATATTTCTAAGGCAATATTATTTGATTCCCATCAAATCCTGCCATAGTCCTTAATTTCATTTTAATTTATGCATGATGATGATTATGGCATACATATGATTTAGATAAAAACATATGCCAATATCATGATGTCATGGCATGTGAATGAAAATTAAGCATACATGACATACAAACATAAGTCTAAACATTATCATGACATTTTTATAAATAAAAATGAGAATGATGTCATGACATGGCAAGGCAAACAAATCATGGCAAGTAAAGTATACTAAGGTATAAAATACCTAAGTGTTAGAATCAATTTGCCATTTCTAGGAATTAATTCAATTTTGCCTTAATGCCATTCATTTTCCTAGTGTGCCAAAAACCCAAAATGGCACACCAATATCTCTAAGACCTAATTGTGCCAATTTAAATCATTTTAAACTTCTCAAGCATATTGGAACATCCTAATGTGTCAACTCTTCTATGTTTAGGTTAACTACCCATCCATTTAGGGTTGACACACCCTAACCCATTTAGCGTGAATCGATCACCCTTTTAGGAACCCAATACCTATTGGAGCTCCTTGGGTTAACAAGGTATTCCCTAGGGATAACTTCCCTAGATACCTTCCTAATGACCCTTTTAGGCTTTAAAGCCATAGTCTTTTGGGTCTTACTTGGGTCAACTCTAGAGGTGACTCCTCCATTGACCTTCTTAGTGGCTTTCTTGGTTTTCCTTAAGTCCTTGGCCACTAAACAAACACCATAGCTAGACTTAGGGATAACATCCCTATTAGCCTTGGTTTTTCTAGACCTAGATGTGGTTCCATAATTAAATGGAACATTATGATAGGACATAGGTTTGTGACCCAAACCCTTCTTGCCCTTAGATATTTCTTGCTTCCTAGGTCTTGACTTTTGGAAATTTGACCCCTTAACCGAATTTGATATTATTTTTAGGGTCTTCTCCAATTTTTCTAGCCTTGACCTCAAGGCTTGGTTCTCTAGCTCTAATTTCCTCAATTTTGAATTTTCATTAGATTTTTGAGGAATGATTTTCGTTTTAGGCATGTGCCTAGATTTCTTGGGATTAACACCCAAGTTTTCTTGAACTTTCCTAATTGACTCTCTAGGTAAAATAGATCTAGTGTTTTGAGTCCTAGGTTTGTCTTTAGTTATATGAACATGTTTGGCACCTAGACAATATACCTTATTATTTCTCTTAGCATGCTTTTCATTGATAATAACAAGAGAACTAAAATAATTTTTTGCATGCTTTTTAACTTTAGGAATTAAAGGTGCATTAAGTAAATTTACCTTAGGGTTAGCTTTAGGAGCTCCCCCTACATGAGTTGCACCTTCTTGCCCTTTCTTCCTCCTCCTAGGGCATTGGCTTCGGTAGTGTCCCTTTTGATTGCATTTGAAGCACACAATGTGCTCTTTGCTCTTGATTTTGGGAACACCGGCATCCTTTGACTTTGGGTTGACTTTCGGTCTTGATGCCTTTTCCTTAGCCAATTTAGGGCATTTGCTCTTGTAATGCCCTTTCTCCCTACACTCAAAGCATATTATGTGATTTTTATTTAAAATAATAACACTTGAGTTACCTAGGGAGGTGGTGGAGGCCTCTTCATGATCTTCACTTCTCCCGGATGTGGATGCTTCTTGTTCTTGCTCCAGGATGGAAGATTGCCTTTCCTCCCCCTCAATGCTAGAGGTGGAGGTCTCCACCAAATCATCAACATCTTCAAATGTTGTGGGTGCTTCTTCTTCGGCATTCTCCTCTACTTGTGCCGATTGGGAATTTTCTTGGAATTTCATTATTTTCTCCCATAATTCCTTCGCATCCCTATAGTCACCCAATCTAGACCAAATAGTGTTAGGTAATAAATCACTAAGTAATTTTATTACCTCAAGATTTGTCTTGAAGTCCTTAATTTGGTCTTGGGTCCACCTTGACTTTTCAATTGGCTTGTTGTATTTGTCCCTAGGCATCTTAAAACCATTTTCTACAATTAACATAGAATCAAAATCGGTTTCAAGATATACCTCCATCCGTTTCCTCCACCAAGCAAAATCTCCATCGAATTTCGGTGGATGGATGAAGCCGGCCATTTGTAGTGCTCTCGCGGCGGTTAGTCCTCGAAGAGCGACCTTGGCTCTGATACCACTTGTTGGGGATCGAATGGTTGATCTAGAGGGGGGTGAATAGCCCTCGTTCGTTGTTCGTCGTATTTTGTTCGTTCTCGTCTACAATTCTTGTTAGCGCAGCGGAATAACAATAATAATACTAACAAGAAACACACATACACACAAACAAAACACAACGATATACGTGGTTCGGAACCGAATGGTTCCTACTCCACGGGTGAGCTCCTCGAGCTCTAGTTATGCTCACGGCACTAACTATAACACTCCTTTTCGACAACACGTCGGAGGTGGAGAAACCTCTCACAAGCTATTACACTAAGTAATGAAATACAACAAGAAATACAAAGACAATACAAAAGAGAACTTTTACACCGATTGCTTTTGATCGCTTTCTTGTTGCTTGCTCTTGAAGGTCTGGAATGCAACAGTAATTCCCCTCCAAAGTCACCCAAAAAGCCTTGGCGAAATCCTCCAACTCGAGCTCCATTTATAACCCTTTGCATCAAAGTTTTGCGCCCATCGTCGGTGATCGTGACCATCATCGGAGTATCGTGATTATCTCACAGCGGATCCACGTTAGTTAAGTTCAATGGATCACACATCGCCGATCGTGATGGTACCCATCGATCGGTGATCTTCCATCGATCGAGTGTCCGGTCAGTCGACTCCATTCGTGCGCGTGCAGTGTCATCGATCGCCACCCATTGGCGGTCGATGCTTCCATCGATCATTGCCTCCCATGGCGGTCGGATCCAATCCGAACTTAGTTGGTTCGAACCTCAGGTCGAACCCATTCGACCTAGAGCAGTCGACTGGCACCTATGCCAGTCGACTGATGTCGGCTAAAACCTCAAACATAACGATGTTTGAGCCTCCGACACTCAGTCTTAGCCACTTGGCCAAGTCCACCTTATCCCTCATGGAGTTCCCCACCGAAGCTCTCTTTCCTCGGCCTACGTCCCTCGGATGCGCCAAGCGCACGGCTTCGCAATGCCATCCTTCGCGTCTCATGCCCTAGAAGTATGCTTCCCTTTGGGCTTACTCCATTCGCTCCCCATCCGGCGGTCCCTCGGATGCACCAAGCGCACGACTTTGCAATGTCATCCTTCACCGACTCAAGGACCCCGAGCCTAGTAAACTTACCAAGTCCTCAAGACTTCCCATATGCACCAAGCGCACGACTTCGCAATGCATCTCTCACCAAGCACCAAGCGCACGGCTTCGCAATGCTTTGGATTTCCCACACCAAGCTCCATGCTTGGATTTTCCATGCCAACTCCATGTTGGACTTTCCCATGACAATCCCATGTCATGAGTTTTGTCTATCATCAAAATACTATTAGGGTACTGCTCGAGTCAAACTCGAGTCAACCTGGGACGATTGCACCGACAATCTCCCAACAATGTGTATACAAGAGATGTGACGGAAATGTAGTGGTATTTCTTGTACTATACGTAGATAATATTTTGGTAGTTGGCAACAATATCGGAGTGTTATCGAACGTAAGGGTATGGTTGTCCAAACAGTTTAATATAAAGGACTTGGAAGAAGTGGGACACATCCTTAGGATCAAGGTTAGTGTGCTAATCCCAAGCTTCATACATATACACGATAATGGATGGTTTTAGCATGCAAAACTCCAAGAAAGGTTTTCTACCTTTCAGGCATGGAGTTCCTTTATCTAATGAGATGTGTCCTAGATCATCTGAGGAGATAGAGGAGATAGAGGAGATGAAGGCAGTTCTTTATGCTTCGGCAGTAGGAAGCCCCATGTATACGATGCCATGTACGAGACCCGATATATGTTATGCCGTGGGCATGGTCAACAGATATCAGAGTAATCCAGGACATGGACATTGGATTGCGGTAAAGCATATATTGTAGTGCCTGAGAAGGACTAGGGATTATATGCCAGTTTACCGGGCAGACCAATTACTCCCTGTGGGTTACACGGATTCCGATTTCCAATCTAATAGGGATAACAGTAAGTCTACCTCAGGTTTTGTGTTTACTCGGGGAGGTGGAGCCATAGTACGGAGGAGTGTCCATCAGAAATACATGACGGACTCCACCATGGCAGCTGAGTATGTGGCAGCCTTTTAGGTAGCCAAAGAAGCTGTGTGGCTCAGGAACTTCCTGATGGACTTGGATGTGATTCCTGGTTTGCCCAGAAATATCACAATTTATTGTGATAATAATGGTGCAGTTGCAAACTCGAAGGAACCACGAGCCCATAAGGTAAGTAAATGCATAGAGCGCAAGTACCACCTGATACGAGAAATCGTAAAGGAGGTAGAAGTTGTTGTCACCTAGATTGCATCAGAGGATGTCCTGGTAGACCCTTTCACTAAGGCCCTTCTAGCGAGAGCTTTGATAGGCATGTGGAGGGAAGGGGAATCAGATGTATGGCAGTATGAGGACAACATAGTCTTTTAGTATAAGTGGGAGATTGTTGGGATGTATACTGAAAGTCTAGCTCTTTTGTATGAAAATTTTTATTTTGAAATAAGAATCACATGATCATTGTTTGCACTTTATATTTATTATATGTGTGCATATTGTTTAATATTTTACATTGTAGATAACATGGTGCTTGGTGTGGCACAGAAGATCATGTTATCAGTCCCTTGTAGAATATAAGTAGAGGCTCACAACCAAGATGGTTTTGGACAAACCGTTGGCATGGTTGTAGTGTAGCTTGGTATTGTTTTGTCTTGAACATAGAGTTACACAAGTACACTTAGGTGTATTGAGCAGGACCGACATAGAGGTGATTCAATTTATTCTGACTACATAATTGAATCGGACCTCAGATATTATGTTGTACATGCTCTTAATCCCGATATAATAACGGGCACATGTACTTAGTATTTATTTCTTTGATTTACCAAAGGGTGAAATTTCTATTGATTAAATCAATATGCCCGGTAAGTTGGGAAATGATATTATTTACATGGTGTGCCGTTGATTATAGGAGGAAACCGTGTCCTATATATTAGGTTGATGATGTCCCCTTGAGGATCTCATAAGGTTCATCATGTAAACCCTGCAGGTTGACTTAGTCAACATGATGATAAGGTTGAGTGGTACTACTCGAGGAGTTAGATGTTAATTAATTGATGGTCAGTAAATCAATCGATTGACGGACATTCGATATCTTAAACACGGGGAGACGGATGTACAAATAATATATGGAGCCCATATTAATTTATGGGGGTTGGTGAGGTAATTCAATGATGATCCTCTAGTGGAATGGAACATCATTGATGGATCAAGTTTGTGTGGTTCCGATCCATCAGGTGGCCAAGATCAAACTCCTCCTCATGGTACCTATCGTAGCCTAATATAATCCTCATGAAGTCTAGATCCAAGGATGGAAAACAAAACTCTAGAACCGACGGTCCGACGGTGGAGATTAAATCCCTAGAACCGACGGTTGAGATTAAATCCCTAGAACCGACGGTGGAGATTAAATCCCTAGATCCGACGGTTGGGATGAAACCCTAGATCCGACGGTTGGGATGAAAACCCTAGATCCGATGGTGTAGATTAAAGGAGGCTTAAGCCTAACTCTATAAATAGAGGGCATTGTCTTGGGCATCAACCTAATGCTAAAAGGTTAGGGTTTTGGGAGAGACCTTGGGCGGCATCATTAGGGTTTAGAACCCTAATGCTTGGGTGGCAAGATTAGGGTTTAGAACCCTAATCTTTGGACGGCGCCCATGGTCCATGGTGTGTGGCCGGTGGCAAGAAGGTAAGGGATTAGCTTCTCATCTTCCTCTCTTGGCCGGAGCATTCTCTTCTCTTCTCTATCAAGGTTGGTCGGCAATTCCTTTTATTCTCTTTGGGCCGGCGACAAACATCATGCTTGGAGCTTGATGGTTGGTCCTAGATAAGAGATGAGTTATGTTTATATACTTCTTCTTGTTCGGAGCGAGCAAAGAAAGAAGATCGTGATCTAGGAGGCTTCAACTTGTGGAGGATCTTCGCCCACACGAAGTCTACAAGGAGGTTAGGACATACGATAGAAGATCGAGAGGTATAAAAGTTTTACAACTTTTATTATTGATCTTTGCATGTTCTTATTAATATGCTAGCTTATGTTCATTATGTTAGTATGTGTTGATTATACTAGTTTACATTTGTATGTATTTGTATAATCATGGACCCCGAAGACAAACACAAAAACCGGCGATCCGTCCGTCGTCTCTTCCGCGGCTAATCGACTAGAAAAGTTGTGTTGCTTGAACAACTATTTTGTTCAAGCGATCGCTCAAGTCGTTAGCACGACGACGAATCGGTTGTCCTTAAAAAACTCATCCCATCCAGATTAGTTTTCATTAGTGAAAATTTTAATCCGGGGACATGGGAGCCGATGAGACTCCGAGAAGCATGAGTTACCAACACCTAGTGTTGGAATGTATACTGAAAGCCTAGCTCTTTTTGTATGAACATTTTTATTTTGAAATAAGAATCACATGATCATTGTTTGCACTTTATATATTTATTATATGTGTGCATATTGTCTAATATTTTACATTGTAGATAACATGGTGCTTGGTGTGGCACAGAAGATCATGTTATCAGTATCTTGTAGAATATAAGTAGAGGCTCACAACCAAGATGGTTTTGGACAAACCATTGGCATGGTTGTAGTGTAGCTTGGTATTGTTTTGTCTTGAACATAGAGTTACACTAGTACACTTTGGTGTATTGAGCAGGACCGACATAGAGGTGATTCAATTTATTGCTGACTACATAATTGAATCGGACCTCGGATATTATGTTGTACATGCTCTTAATCCCGATATAATAACGGGCACATGTACTTAGTATTTATTTCTTTGATTTACCAAAGGGTGAGATTTAAATGGATTAAATCAATATGCCCGGTAAGTTGGGAAATGATATTATTTACATGGTGTGTCGTTGATTATAGGAGGAAACTGTGTCCTATATATTAGGTTGATGATGTCCCCTTGAGGAGCTCATAAGGTTTATCATGTAAACCCAGATGGTTGACTTAGTCAACATGATGATAAGGTTGAGTGGTACTACTCGAGGAGTTAGATGTTAATTAATTGATGGTCAGTAAATCAATTAATTGACGGACATTCGATATCTTAAACACGGGGAGATGGATGTACAAATAATATATGGAGCCCATATTGATTTATGGGGGTTGGTGAGGTAGTTCAATGATGATCCTCTAGTGGAATGGAACATCATTGATGGATCATGTTTGTGTGGTTCCGATCCATCGGGTGGCCAAGATCCAACTCCTCCTTATGGTCCCTATCGTAGCCTAATATAATCCTCAAGAAGCCTAGATCCAAGGATGTAAAACAAAACTCTAAAACCAACGGTTAGGATGAAACCCTATATCCGATGGTTGGGATGAAACTCTAGATCCGACGGTTGGGATGAAACCCTAGATCCGACGGTTGGGATGAAACCCTAGATCCACCGGTTGGGATGAAACCCTAGATCCGACGGTTGGGATAAAACCCTAGATCCGACGGTGGAGATTAAATCCCTAGATCCCACGGTGGAGATTAAAGGAGGCTTAGGCCCAATTCTATAAATAGAGGGCTAAGGCTTGGGTGGCAATAATGGTTCTCTTGGATTAGGGTTTTGCCTCTCAAGTGTTTTAGGCGGCTAGGGTTTTGGAAGTAGTTTGGGCGGCAATAAGAAAGGAGATTAGGGTTTCCTTCTTTTCTCCTTGGTGGCCGATGCTCATTCCCTCTTCTTCCTTGCTTTGGCCGGCCCTCTTCCTCCTTCTTTGCTCCTTGGTGGCCGGCGGTTCTCCAACTTCTTGGTAGCCGACACTTCTCCAACTTCTAGGTGGCCGGCGGCAACATTGTCACAAGGTTGGCCGGCGCTCAACCATTCACTCCTTGGCCGGCGGTTACATCGAGCTCCTTGGCTTGGTGGCCGGTTCTAGAAAGGAGAAGGAGTTTTGCTTGGTCCTTCTCTTTGTTCGCAGCGAACAAGGAAGGGAAGAACGCGATCTAGGAGGCTTCTACTCGTGGAGGATCTTCGCCCACACGACGTCCACGAGGAGGATAGGACATACGGTAGAAGATCGTGAGGTATAAAAGTTTTACAACTTTATTTTCTAAACTTAGCATGTTCTTTTATGTGTTGATTATATAAGTGTGCATTTGTATATATTTTGTATAATCATGGACCCCGAAGACAAACACAAAAACCGGCGATCCGTCCGTCGTCCCTTCCGTGGCTAACCAACTAGAAGAGTTGTGTTGCTCGAACAACTAGTTTGTTCAAGCGATCACTCAAGTTGTTAGCACGACGACGAATTGGTTGTGCTTAGGAAACTCATCCCATCCGGATTAGTTCTTTCATTAGTGAAAATTTTAATCCGGGGACATGGGAGCCAATGAGCCTCCGAAGCAACTCCCTTCAAGTGGTATCAGAGCCACGGTTTCCAGTTTTGTGTGTTTTGGATTCGGTTACTTTCATGCACATATCATATATTGAGTATATCAGATAATAGTAGGATGTGCGTAGGCTAACTTTTTTGTTGCAGACATAAGATTCGACTATTATGGCTATTTGGTTGTATGTGATTGTTTTGTGTGTGATTGTATGTATATTATTTGAATCCTCGGGGTTGACGAGGCTAGATTAGTATTTAATTTTTGTAATTAAATACGACATTTTTTAGCCGCTCATTTTAGTTTACTTTCGATCTAGATTATTTTTACACTCCTTCGTGGAGTATAGGATCGATGGATGTAAATTAAAATGATATATCTCGACTCGGATCTCTTTGGTGACTTGCGCACGGGAAAAGATGGAGCGGACGAGGTGGCGACATGACGGGATGCATATTGGAGAACAATGCCATAATAGTTGGAAAAATTCTATTTTTTTCCATATTTGTTTTATATGCATGTTGTGTATGCTTTAAAATTTCTCATTTTCAATTTACTAAGTGGGAGAGGGATATTTTAATTAATTCCCGCGGCCTCCATTACAATTTGACGTGTGATGCAACAAACTTGTGTGTCGGCTCTGAGTGCCTTCCTCCCTGCGGACGGGTTTGTTTGCGGATCACTAGGTCAAATAATGGTTATAGGAAATTATCTAGGAGCATGTGTACTTCCATAGCGGTAAGGCACATAATCCGAAATAATTCCCTTAGTATCGTGTAATGGCGCACACTTAGATGCAAATAAAAGTATCCTCCCCATCAGAGTCACTGGTTTTATTTGTAGGGACAAAGAGGAACCAACTATTAATTTTATTTGTCAAAAAGTAAGGTTGACAAGATAATAAAATTAATGGGTAAAACCTCCTCTTACAAATGTAGAATTCGTATACGTCCACACAGCGTGGCATGCAACATTCTCGGTGATTTGAGGTGTTGGTTGATTTCGGAATTTTATTGTTTTGAGGAATCAATAATATTTGAAATCTAATGTTTTGATCATTGTGATTCTTAGGTTTTTCAAATGGCTTTCAACCCACTTGATGTCATATTAAAAGAAAATAAACTTACTGGAACAATCTACATTGATTGGAAAAGAAATCTGGATATTGTCTTAACTGCAGAGGAGTACAAATTTGTACTCTTCGAGGTATGTCCTCCTAAGCCCACCGATGACTCTGATGAAAAGGAGAAAGAAAGTTATAAGAAATGGATCAAGGCAGATGAGATGGCGCGGTGTTACATTTTGGCATCTATGTCAAATGTCTTTGCAACATCGACATCGAGCCATGGCCACAGCTTATGACATGATGTTCAATCTCAAGGAACTTTTCGAACATCAGAGTAGGGCGGCTAGACAGGAGGCTATGAGAAACTTGATGACGACCACCATGGTCGAGGGAACACCCGTTAGGGATCATGTTCTCAAGATGATGGCTCATCTTAATGAGATAGAAGTCCTCGGAGCTGAGATCGATGGGGAAACCCAGGTCGATATCATTCTCCAGTCTTTGCCTAGGAGTTTTGAGCAGTTCCGCCTCAACTACAACAAGAACAAGAGGTTGTATTCGTTGGCGGAGCTTCTGACAGAACTCCAGGTGGCAGAGGGGCTTTTTTCATCAAAGCACTCAAGCCATGGTTGCTCAGAAGGTTTCTTCTTCTAAACCGAAAGGTAAGAAGAAGAAGAAGAAGCAAGGTGGAGCAAAGAAAGTGGCAGGGGGACCTCAGGCAGGAGTGAAGAAGCCGAAAGGCAAGTGCTTCACTTGCAAGCAGACTGGACATTGGAAGGCGGACTGTCCTCGCCGAAAGAACAAAGGTATATCTTCTTGTTTAGTTGTTGAAACATATTTAGCGGTGTTATCTACCAGTGCCTGGTGTGTAGATACAGGAGCCACTGATCATGTCTGCAATACTTTGCAGGGGTTCCAGGAAACCCGACGACTAGCTGAGGGAGAGATTACCGTCTTCATGGGCAATGCTTCAAAGGTGGCGGCTATTGCAGTGGGAGACATTTATTTATCTTTTGATAGGAATAAAGTTTTGGTTTTGAGAAATTGTCTTTATGTACCTACTTTTAGAAAGAATTTAATTTCAGTTTCTAAATTGTTTATGGATGGATATTCTATTTCTTTTAATGACAAAGTGATTATAAAAAGGAATAGGGAGATTATCTATTCTGGTACATTGGTTGGCAATTTATATACTCTTGAACCGAAAACTCCCACGATGCATATAGAAGTCAATAACTCATCTTCTAAGTCTAATAAGAGAAAAGAACCTTCGCAAATGAACCAAACATATCTTTGGCATCTAAGGCTTGGTCATATTAACCTAAGCAGAATTCAAAGGTTGATAGCTGATGGACCTTTGGGTTCATTAGTGGTGGAGGATCTCCCAACCTGCGAATCTTGCTTGGAAGGTAAAATGACCAAGAGACCTTTCAAGGCCAAGGGGTATAGAGCCAAAGATGTGTTAGAATTGGTTCATTCTGATTTGTGCGGTCCTATGTCTATCCAGGCAAGAGGTGGTTTTGAATATTTCGTCTCTTTTATAGACGATTATTCAAGATATGGATACATTTACTTGATGTATGAAATCAGATGCTTTGACAGGTTCAAAGAATTCAAGGCTGATGTGGAGAACCGTCAAGGTAAGAGTATCAAGACCCTACGATCTGATCGTGGTGGTGAGTACCTCTTGGGAGAATTTAGGAATTACTTATCAGAGGCTGGGATTCAATCCCAATTGTCTGCACCTGGCACACCCCAGTATAATGGTGTAGCGGAGCGAAGGAATAGGACTCTTATGGAGATGGTCATATCGATGATGTGTTATTCTGAGTTACCTGTTTAGATTAAGGGGTATCTGGATCGACAATGTATACTACGAACTTGGTTCCATCTAAATCAGTACCTTCTACCTGTAGAATTGTGGGTGGCGAAAGCCTAGTCTGAGACATATTCGGATATGGAGTCCGGCACATGTCTTTGAAGGGCGATCTTTGGTAAGTTGGAACCTCGTGGAAGTGTACATGTTGGATACCCTAAAGGAGCGAAAGGTGGTTTGTTTTATAATCCTAGAGATCGAGGAGGGTGATCGTTAGCATGAGCCTTGATTTCTAGAGGAGGATTATGTAATGAACCACAAGCCCAAGAGTAGGATTGTTCTTGAGGAGTTGTGAGAAGTCGACTTGATTACCAGTACAAGAAGAGATACCACAAGTCAGCACTTGGCGTGTCACAGCATACAGGAGGCACCTCGTCGTAGTGGGAGGTTGTTAGACAACCCAGAGAGATTCATGTTTTTGGAGAGTCTTTGGACTTAGTCACAGTGAACATGAACTGATCCTGGACATATGACGAGGCACTCCAAGATAGAGATCATATCTTGGCAGCGATGAATTGAGATAGAATCTATGGATTCTAATCAGTGAGGAAGCTAGTAGAGCCACCCGATGGTGTAAAAGCCATTGGATGCAAGTGGATCTACAAGAGAAAGAGAGGAGTAGGCGGGAAGGTTGAGACCTTAAAATCTAGGCTTGTTGCGAAAGTATAAATAGAGGGCTAAGGCTTGGGCGGCAATAATGGTTCTCTTGGATTAGGGTTTTGCCTCTCAAGTGTTTTAGGCGGCTCGGGTTTTGGAAGTGGTTTGGGCGGCAACAACAAAGGAGATTAGGGTTTCCTTCTTTTCTCCTTGGTGGCCGGCGCTCACTCCCTCTTCTTCCTTGCTTTGGCCGGCCCTCTTCCTCCTCCTTTGCTCCTTGGTGGTCGGCGATTCTCCAACTTCTTGGTGGCCGGTGCTTCTCCAACTTCTTGGTGGCCGGCGGCAACATTATCACAAGGTTGGCCGGCACTCAACCATTCACTCCTTGGCCGGCGGTTACATCAAGCTCCTTGGCTTGGTGGCCGGTTCTAGAAAGGAGAAGGAGTTTTGCTTGGTTCTTCTCTTTGTTCGCAGCGAACAAGGAAGGGAAGAATGCGATCTAGGAGGCTTCTACTCATGGAGGATCTTCGCCCACACGACGTCCACGAGGAGGATAGGACATACGGTAGAAGATCGTGAGGTATAAAAGTTTTACAACTTTATTTTCTGATCTTAGCATGTTATTTTATGTGTTGATTATACAAGTGTGCATTTGTATATATTTTGTATAATCATGGACCCCGAAGACAAACACAAAAACCGGCGATCCATCCGTCGTCTCTTCCGCGGCTAACCAACTAGAAGAGTTGTGTTGCTTGAACAACTAGTTTGTTCAAGCGATCACTCAAGTTGTTAGCATGACGACGAATTGGTTGTGCTAAGGAAACTCATCCCATCCGGATTAGTTCTTTCATTAGTGAAAATTTTAATCCGGGGACATGGGAGCCAATGAGCCTCCGAAGCAACTCCCTTCACCTAGCTCTTGTGTCCACTGGCCAAGGAGAAGAAGAGGAATTCATTGAGCTCCGGCCATGGTGTATATGAAAAGGATGGGCGCCGACCACCAAGGAAGAAGAAGAAAAACCTTTTTCCCATTGTTGCCGCCCACCCCTTCTCAAACCCTAGCCGCCCAATCCCAATCCTAACCTAACTAGGATTCCTTGCCACCCAAGGGAAGCAAACCCTAATCTCCTAAGCCATAGATGAAGGGGAGAAGGTTGGATGCCGGCAAAACCAAGGAGAGAATAGGGAAGAAGGGCGTCGGCCACCTCAAGGAAGAAGAAGAAAAAAACATCTTTCCTTAATTGTGGCCACCCAAAACCATAAGCCTCCCTTGCCCTTGCCGCCCAAAACCCTAGCCCCTTTCCTCTCTTTCTTGTCGCCCACCCTCAAGCCAATATTTATAGAGTTAGGCTTAAGGCTTGATTTAATCTCCACCTTTGGTTCTAGGGATTTAATCTCAACCGTCGGATCTAGAGATTTAATCTCTACCTTTGGATCTAGAGTTTTGTTTTCATCCATTGAATCTAAGCTTCATGAGGTGTTAATAGGCTACAATAGAGACCATGAGGAGGAGTTGGATCTTGGCCACCCATGGATCAAGCCCACATAAAGTCCCATCCATAAATGATAATCCAATCCACTAAAGGATTATCATTGATCTACCTCACCAACCCCCATAAGTTAATATGGGCTCCATATATTATTTGTACATTTTCTCCCCGTGTTTAAGATCTAGAATGCCCGTCGATTAATTAATTTACTGACCATTAATTAATCAACATCTAACTCCATGAGTAGTACCACTCAACCTTTTCTCATGCCGGACTAAGTCCACCTGCAGGGTTTAAATGATGAAGCTTATGAGCTCCTCAAGGGGACATCATCATCCTAATATATAGGACACGATTTCCTCCTATAATCAACGACACACCATATAAATAATATTATCTCCCAACTTACCGAGCCTATCGATTTAATCTATAAATCTCACCCATTGGTAAATCAAAGAGATGACTACTGAGTATATGTGCCCGTTATTATATCGGGATTAAGAGCATGTACAATATAATATCTGAGGTTCGATTCGATTATGTAGTCAGCAATAAATCGAATAACCTCTAAGTCGGTCCTGCTCAATACACACAAAGTGTACTAGTGTGATTCTATGGTCAAGACAAACCAATACCAAATCACACTACAACCATTCCGATGGTTTGTCCAAAGCCATCTCGGTTGTGAGCCTTTACTTATACTTTACAAGGAGTCGATAACATGATCTCCCGTGCGATACCACACACCATGTTATCTACAATGTAATGTATTAGACAATATTGCATAACCATAAAAATGCAAACAATGATCATGTGATTCTTATTTCAAAAATAAAGATGTTCATACAAAAGATAGACTTTTCAATATACATCCCAACACGTTTTAGCATGCAAAACTCCAAGAAAGGTTTTCTACCTTTCAGGCATGAAGTTCCTTTATCTAAGGAGATGTGTCCTAGAACATCTGAGGAGATAGAAGAGATGAAGGTGGTTCCTTATGCTTTGGTAGTAGGAAGCCTCATGTATGCGATGCTATGTACGAGACAAAATATCTGCTTTGTCGTGGGTATGGTCAGTAGATATCAGAGTAATCCAGGACAGAGACATTGGACTGTGGTAAAGCATATATTGAAGTACTTGAGAAGGACTAGGGATTATATGCTAGTTTACCAAGCAGACCAATTACTCCCTGTGGGTTATACAGATTTTGACTTCCAATCAAACAGGGATAACAGTAATTCTACCTCAGGTTTTGTGTTTACTTTGGGAGGTGGAGCCATTGTATGGAGGAGTGTCAAACAAAAATACGTGGCAGACTCTACCATGGAAGCTGAGTATGTGGCAGCCTCTGTGGCGGCCAAAGAAGTTGTGTGGCTCAGGAACTTCCTGATGGACTTGGATGTGATTCCTGTCTTGCCCAGAACTATCATAATTTATTGTGATAATAGTGGTGCAGTTGCAAACTCGAAGGAACCACGAGCCCATAAGGCAAGTAAACACATAGAGTGCAAGTACCACCTGATACGAGAAATTGTAAAGAGAGGAGAAGTTGTTGTGGTCAAGATTGCATCAGAGGATAACCTGGCAGATCCTTTCACTAAGGCCCTTCCGGTGAGAGCTTTTGATAGGCATGTGGACGGAATGGGAATCAGATGTATGACAGTTTGAGGACAACATAGTCTTTTAGTATAAGTGAGAGATTTTTGGGATGTATATTGAAAAGTCTATCCTTTTTATGAACATCTTTATTTTGAAATAAGAATCACATGATCATTGTTTGCATATTTATAGTGATGCATATTGTCTAATACATTACATTGTAGATAACATGGTGTGTGGTGTCACACGGGAGATCATGTTATCGGCTCCTTGTAAAGTATAAGTAAAGGCTCACAACGGAGATGGCTTTGGACAGACCATTTGTATGGTTGTAGTGTGATTTGGTATTGGTTTGTCTTGACCATAGAATCACACTAGTACACGTTGTGTGTATTGAGCAGGACCACTTAGAGATGATTTGATTTATTGCTGACTACATAATCAAATCAGACCTCAGATATTATATTTTACATGCTCTTAATCCCGATATAATAACGGACACATATACTTAGTATTCATTTCTTTGATTTACCATTGGGCGAGATTTATAGATTAAATCGATAGACTCGGTAAGTTAGGAAATGATATTATTTATATGGTGTACCATTGATTATAGGTGGAAATCGTGTCCTATAAATTAGGATGATGATGTCCCCTTGAGGAGCTCATAAGGTTCATCATGTAAACCCTGCAGGTGGACTTGGTCCGGCATGATGAAAAGGTTGAGTGGTACTACTCATGGAGTTAGATGTTGATTAATTAATGGTTAGTAAATTAATTAATCGACGGGCATTCGAGATCTTAAACACGGGCAGAAAAATGTACAAATATATATGGAGCCCATATTAACTTATGGGGGTTGGTGAGGTAGATCAATGATAATCCTTTAGTGTATTGTATTATCATTAATGGATCGGACTTTATGTGGGCTTGATCCATTGGGTGGCCAAGATCCAACTCCTTCTCATGGTCCCTATTGTAGCCTATTAATACCTCATGAAGCCTAGATCCAATGGTTGAAAACAAAACTCTAGATCCAAAGGTTGAGATTAAATCTCTAGATCCGACAGTTGAGATTAAATCCCTAGAACCAATGGTGGAGATTAAAACAAGGCATATCCCTAACTCTATAAAAGGAGAGCATGGGGTGGGCGGCAAGATTAATTCCAATAGAGATAGGATTAGGGTTAGTGGGCGGCAAGATTGGGTGATTAGGGTTTGGGGTGTTGGCGGCACCAAATAAGGAAAGTTCTTCCTTTTCTTCTTCTTCCTCCTTGGTGGTCGCCACCCAAACCAGCCCTTCCCTCCCTTGGCCGACATCCAAACTCCTTCATCCCCTTCTCCTTGGCCGATGGAAACAAGACTTAGGGTCTTCCCTTGGAGTCTTGGCTGGTTTCCATCTTATTCATCTTCTCCTTCTTTGCCGGCGACAAGCACTGAGCTTGGAGCTTGGTGGTTGGTTGAAAGAAGGAGAAGTGCCTTGTTTCTTATTCTTCCTCTTGTTCGGAGCGAGCAAGGAAGGAAGATTGGTGATCTAGGAGCTTCGACTTTTGGTAGATCGTCGCCCACACGACGTCCAAAAGGAGGAAGGACATACGATAGAAGATTGAGAGGTATAATACTTGTCTATTTTCTTATGTAACATGTTTATAATTTTTTTTCAATTATATATGCATGATATATTCTGTTTTGTGGCTAATATAACTTGGACCCCGAATATAAACACAAAAGTCGGCGATCCGTACATTGTCTATTCCGCAGCTATTCATAGAATAGAGGTTGGTGGCTTGAACAACAAGTTTGTTCAAGTGACTACTCTAATCGAATAGCACAACGATGAAATGGTTGCTTGGGTGATCCCTTTTGTCTAGGATTAAATTTTTTTAAACCGGGGACGTCGATGGGATCGCCATGAACAAGCGACTGACTTGAAGTGGGAAGCGAAGTTTCCTACCTTCACCTAAGGGTCGTCAGATTTTTCCTTACAAAGCATAAGGAGTCTTCTTCTCTCACAATCATCTTCATGGTCATGCACACTCCTAGGTCGATCCTAGGGCTCCCCTCTATACTCTCTAATGCAGTGAAATCATACTCCATCCTATGGCAAATGTGGGTAAGTAGGCCTCCCACTTTAATCTCTCCTCATGCTGCTTTGTCCATCTTCACTAAGTGTCTAATGAAATTGGACCCTACATCGATGCTACTCCTTTCTTGTAGCATATCCCAGAGGCAAAGCAGCTCGCTAGCTCTAACTACATCGTCACTCTCCCCACGACCAAATATAGTACTGGCCATGATGCGGTGGAGGTATCGAAAGATAGGGTTTTAAAGGCGCGATGCTTTGGCCCTAGAAGTGTCATAAGCGTGCTCTCCCATCAACTCAGTCCAAAATACCCGAGAGTTGAACCCAATAGGGATTCTTCTCTCTCCCCCACTCAGCAAGCCAAAACATGAGTTCCATTGGTGAAGGGTCCACTCATGCTCAATGTTAAAAAGCCTAAAAGTTATCCTACCCTCCTCACTCTCTCTACCCGTTAAAATTTCCGCCTCTAAGGAACTCAAAAATTTGAGAACTATCCTAGGGTAAGTTGGGTGTCTTATTCCCATCATCTCTTCCCACACCATTTTTGCAAATAGGGCTTGAATATCACCGAACAACCCTAAAGACTCTAGCAAATCTTCATCTAAGTACCTAGTAGCAGTGAGTTTACGAGTAGAAATATATTATATCTATCTTTATGTTTGTTATTGTAAAAAAGAAGAGTGGGTAAAGCGTTACCCTCCTCCGAAGCTTGAGGGGCGTCGGCTCTCCTTGGTCATCGCTCGGAAGCATCGAATCGAGGTGCTACAAGCTTGGTCCTTCTCATCCTTGCTTCTTTTGGCTTCTTTTTGGGCTAAAAGTGCTTCTAGATGGCGAGGGGATGAAACCACACGGCTAGGGAAAGAGCACTCGAAGCACATGGCACAAATGGGGTGAAAACACACGGCTCGCCCCTTTTAACCTCGCGCGACATGGTCATGTGAAAACACACGGCCAGACCATGTATGCCTCAGGTCAGTCGGGTACGGGCGTGGGAAAACACACAGCCAGGCCATGTGTCCCTATTTCTCTCCCCGTTTTGCATTAGGGTTAGAATTTTCTCATACATTTCGCCGTGTAGGTTAATATGGATTTTATTTTTGCCTAGCAAGGTTCTTTTCTAGTCCTAACTCTAAATAAGATGGAAATTAAAGCTAAAATTAAATAAATGCATGCAATACAATCAAAGGGAAATCTAAAACCAAACTTGGGTTGCCTCCCAAGAAGCGCTTTGTTTAAGGTCGTTTAGCTCGACTGCACTCCACTATCAACTTGGCTTTGGAGGTTCAGTGAACCTCCATTCATCCATCTTGGAAGCTTCATCTGGCGGTTCCGACTTCATTATGCTAAACATGAAGCCGTCGAGGTAGGGAGCTCTGTGCTCCGAAAGGTTGAAGAGGATGATCTCCCCATCTACCTCCAGGGAGATCTGGTGTGCCTTTACGTCTATGCACACCTCTGCAGTTGCTAGAAAAGGCCTTAGCAGAATGATGGGATTCTGGGAATTGGGTCCTGTGTCAAGTATGATGAAGTCCGTGGGTATCATGAAATCCTCAATCACCACAGGCATGTGTGGTAGCATACCAATGGGCTCCTTGACAGAATCATCCCCCATACGAATACCAATATTCACTGGTTGGAGCCCGCTCAGTCCCATCTTCAGATAGTATGCGTAGGGCATCACACTGACTGATGACCCCAAGTCGCATAGAGCTTCATCGAAGCTCTCCCCATAAATTGAGTAGGGGATAACAAATTCACTGGGGTCCTCAAGCTGTAGCGGGATCTTCTCTATAATTTCATCTTGGTCAGGTAGGGTGGTAATCATGGTTGCACACCCCTTGGCGAATTTGCTACTCTGCCTCACTCCTTCCTCTTTAGCTTGACTCACCGGAGAGCTCTTCACAGGTTGCGACACGGTTTGGGCTATCTGGGCCACTTGCATCTCCAACATCCTGGTGTGACTTGCAAGGTCGTCAACGGTGGCCTTCAAGTCCCTGAGTGATTCTTTAGACTTCTGATGTTGCTGACGAAATTCCTCATTGGCTTTAGTTTGGGTAGCAATGAAGTCCTCCATCATCAGTTCCAGTCTGGACTTCTGTAGTCACTGCCCATTGCCCTACTGCTGCCCATACCCCCTGATGGTTGTGAGTTTTTCGAGTTATTCTTTAGGAGAAATTCGGGTGATTCCTCAATCTGGGATTGTAGGTGTTGGAGTATGGATTGTTGGGCCTTTGGTCGTAGTCCCCAACTACGTCACAGTGCTCAATCTGCTCCTCTGAGGTTCCCTGCCCTCCATAGTGGTCCTCTCGATACACTGCCGCTCCCTCTCCAAATTCAATGATCACGCATGCAGATGAAGGATTCAAAGATTTGAACCATCTGCTAAGTGCATCCATCCTTGCTGCCAGATGGTCCATGAAGTTGACAATGTATCGTCCCACTGCATGCGTAGGTTGACCACGTTTGGAAGCCCATTGATGGTGGTTTTGAGCCACCTCTTCTATCAGCTCCTCTACTTCCTCTATGGTCTTATTCATTAGTGCTCCTCCTGCAGAAGAATCCAAGGAGATCTTCGTGGCGTATGCGATCCCATTGTAGAAGATGTGGATCACCAGCCACCTCTCCAGTCCATGGTGGGTGCATTAGTAGAGTAGCCCCTTGTAGCGATCCCAAGCTTCGAATAATGACTCCCCCTCCTTCTAGCAGAAGCTCGTGATAAGATGGCGCATGTGAGCAGTCTTGCTTGGTGGGAAGTATTTGTTCAAAAACTGCTACTCACATTGCTCCCATGTAGTGATGCTCCCCGAAGGTAAGGAGTGAAGCCATGCCTTAGCCTTATCCCACAATGAGAACTGGAATAGGCTCAGGCGGATCGCGTCAGTAGGGACTCCGTTCATTTTCATTGTCGAGCAGATTTATAAAAATGTCTCAAGGTGTCGGTTCAGGTCTTCAGTCATAGCTCCCCCGAATTGACTCTGCTAGACCATATGTATAAGTGTCAGTTTCAGCTCAAAGTTATTTGCCGAAATAGATGGTCCAGCTATACTCGGCCTAAATCTTCTAGAGCTAGGAGCTGCGTAGTTTCGCAGAGGTCAGCTACCTATGTTCACTTCAGATGCGGCTTGATTCTCGATCCTTCGCTTCTCTGCTCTCCGGTGATGGATGGTTTGCTCGATTTCTAAGTCGATCGAAATTAGGCCTTCCGATCCTAAGTGTCTAAGCATACAAAGAACCAAGCCACAAAAATTATTTGGAGTGCTACTAATCCTAAGAGGCAGAAAATAAAATAATCTAGCTAATAAAATATAAGATGCAAAAAGGAAATAAAACCAACTACTGCTAGAATAAAATTAAAAACTAAATCTAAATATGGTGTTGGTGCAATCGGCCCAGGTTGACTCGAGTTTGACTCAAGCAGTATTTTGATAATAGACAAAACTTATGACATGGGATTGTCATGGGAAAGTCCAACATGGAGTTGGCATGGAAAATGCAAGCATGGAGCTTGGTGTGGAAAAGTCCAAAGCATTGCGAAGCCGTGCGCTTGGTTCTTGGTGAGAAATGCATTGCGAAGTCGTGCGCTTGGTGCATGTGAGAAGTCTTGAGGACTTTGCAAGTTCACTAGGCTCGGGGTCCTTGAGTTGGTGAAGGATGGCATTGCGAAGCCGTGCGCTTGGTGCATCTGAGGGACCGCCGGACGAGGAGCGAATGGAGTGAGGCCCAAGGGAAGCATACTTCGAGGGCATGAGACGCGAAGGATGGCGTTGCAAAATCGTGCGCTTGGCGCATCCGAGGGACGTAGGCCGAGGGAAGAGAGCTTCGATGGGGAACTCCATGAGGGATGAGGTGGACTTGGCCAAGTGGCTAAGACTAAGTGTGGGATGCTCAAACAACTTGATGTTTGAGATTTTACCCGACATCGATCGTAGCATAGGTGCCCGATCAAGCTCTAAATCGAATAGTTTAACGATGTTCGGACTAGGATCGGCTAACGATCAGCGTCGAGGAGGGAAGTCGATTGTCGGCGCCGATGGTCGATGATGATGGGCATCGATCGGCTATTTCACCATAAGGGTTTCTAGTCAAGTGCTCACGCCAGCACTCGACTGATGTATATCATTAGTCGACTGATGTGTGATTCGTTGGAACTTAACCAACATGGATCTGGCCGTTGTGAGACAACGGCTACAGGACCAGTCGACTGATGGTCACGATCAGTCGATTGATGGGCGCGAAATCATCTTGATGCAGGTTATAAATGAAGCTCAAGAGGGAGGATTTCGCGGAGGCTTTTGAGGTGACTTTGGAGGGGAATTGTTGTTGCATTCCAGACCTTCAAGAGCAAGCAACAAGAAAGTGATCAAAATAATTGTGTAAAAGTTCTCTTTTGTATTGTCTTTGTATTTCTTGTTGTATTTCATATTACCTGTTGTAATAGCTTGTGAGAGGTTTCTCCACCTCCGATGTGTAGTCGAGAAGGAGTTTAGTTAGTGTCGTGCGCATAACTAGAGCTCGGTGAGCTCGCCCGTGGAGTAGGAACCATTCGGTTCCGAACCACTTATATCTTGTGTTGTGTGATTGTGTATTGTTGTTGGTTTCATTATTATTGTTATTCTGCTGCGCTAATGACAATTGTAGATGAGCGATGCAAGAACGAATGAATTCCACCATACGACAATTGAGGGCTATTCACCCCCCTCTAGCCAGCCACCATCGACCCTATAAGTGGTATCAGAGCTAGGAGCTTGTTGAGAACTAACCGCCAACACAAGCACTATAAGATGGTCGGCTACAACATCCATCCACCGAAATTCGATGGAGATTTTCCTTGGTGGAAGAAACGGATGGAGGTATATCTCGAAACTGACTTTGATGTTATGATTATTGTAGAAAATGGTTTTGAGATGCCTAGGGACAAAGACAACAAGCCAACTGAGAAGTCAAGGTGGACCCAAGACCAAATCAAGGACTTTGAGACAAATCTCAAGGTAATCAAATTACTTAGTGATTTGATTCCTAACAACATTTGGTCTAGGTTGGGTAATTTTAGGGATGCAAAGGAATTATGGGATAAAGTAATGAAATTCCAAGAAAATTCCCAACCGGCACAAGTAGAGGAGAATGCCGAGGTAGAAAGCTCATCCACATTCGACGATGTAGATGATTTGATGGAGACCTCCACCTTTAGTATTGAGGGGGAGGAGAGGCAATCTTCCATCCCGGAGCAAGTTCAACAAGAAACATCCACATCCGGGAGAAACGAAGAGAAAGAAGAAAACTCCTTAGGTAACTCAAGTGTTGTGATTTTAAATAAAGATCATATAATATGCTTTGAGTGTAGGAAGAAAGGGCATTACAAGAGTAAATGCCCAAAATTGGCTAAGGAAAAGACATCAACACCAAAAGTCAACCAAAAGTCAAAGGATGCCGGAGTCCCCACAATCAAGAGCAAAGAGCACATTGTGTGTTTTAAATGCAATCAAAGGGGACATTACCGAAGCCAATGCCCTAGGGGGAGGAAGAAAGGGTAAGAGGGTGTATCTCATGTAGGGGGAGCTTCTAAAGCTAACCCTAAGGTAAATTTAAATTATGCACCTTCTAGTTCTAGAGTTAAAAAGCATGCTAAGAATTATTTTAGCTCTCTTGCAATTATTAATGAAAAGCATGCTAGTAGAAAGAAATATGTTTGTCTAGGTGCCAAGCATGTTCATATATCTAAGGACAAACCTAGGATCAATAACACTATAACTATCTTGCCTAGGGAATCAATTAGAAGAATAGAAGAAAATTTGGGTTTTAATCCCAAAAAGTCTAGGCATATGCATAGAAAGAGTCCCTTCCAAAAGATCAATGAAAAATTAAAATTCGGAAAATTAGAATTAGAAAACCAAGCCTTGAGGTCAAAGCTAGAAAAACTTGAGAAGACCTTCAAAATAATTACAAATTCGGTTAAGGGGTCTAATATTCAAAAGTCAAGACCTAGGGTTCAAGAACGGTCTAAGGGCAAGAAGGGTTTGGGTCACAAATCTATGTCCTATCATAATGTTCCATTTAATTATGGGACAACATCTTGGTCTAGAAAAATCAAGGCTAATAGGGAAGTCATCCCTTAGTCTAGCCATGGTATGTGTTTAGTGGCTAAGTACTTAAGAAAAATCAAGAAGGCCACTAAGAAGGTCATTGGAGGAGTCACCTCTAGGTTTGACCTAGGAAAGACCCAAAAGACTATGGCTTTAAAGCCTAAAAGGGTCATTAGGAATGTATCTAGGGAAGTTATCCCTAGTGAATACCTTGTTAACCCAAGGAGATCCAATAGGTATTGGGTTCCTAGGAGCGTGATCGATTCATGCTAGATGGGTTAGGGTGTGTCAACCCTAAGTGGATGGGTAGTTAACCTAGCCATGATGAGTTGACACATTAGGATGTGCCAATATGCCTTGAGAAGTTGAAAAATAATTTAATTGGCACAAATAGGTCTTAGAAGTATGGGTGTGCCATTTTGGGTTTATGGCACACTTGGGAGATCATGTTATTAAGGCAAAATAAAATGAATTCATAGAAATGGAAATTTAGAGTTAACACTTAGGTATTTTATACGTTAGTATATTTTACTTGTCATGATTTATTTGCCTTTCCATGTCATGACATCATTTTCATTTTTATCTCTAAAAATGTCATGATCATGTTTAGACTTATTTTTAGATGTCATGTATGCTTAGTTCTCATTCACATGCCATGACATCATGATTTTGGCATATGCTTTTATCTATATCATATCTATGCCATAATCATCATCATGCATAAAAAAAATGGAATTAAGGACAATGGCATGATTTGAAGTCTCATGCATAACGGAATCAAATAGAGTTGCCTTAGAATATGCATGAGACCATTAAAGAACAAAAACCCACATCTCACTAGAATACTTGACTTGAATGTGTTTTGGACATTTAGATACAAGTGAGATGTTTAAAAAAAAGGAATTAAAGGTTTCAAAAACATTTTGAAAATATTTTGAAAAACCTTGGTGAAGTCTATCTTTTGATAGCAATCACCATTGAATGGGATGATACAAAGAGGGCTCATTATTGAAGCTTTTCTAAACTTTTGAATTTTATATCAATTTCCTATTTTAGTGGGTAAAATAATTTTCAAATATTTTTCACCCATAGTGTTTATGATAAGTATTATACGTATGAATTTTCAAGATTTTTAAAATTACGTATATTTACTTATGGATTTTGAAAATCCAAATTTTGAAACTGAAAACTGCAGAATGTAGTTATCAGTCGACTGCCATGGATGGCAGTCCACTGATGCCAAGCCCAGTCGACTGGTATCTGAGAGAGTTGACTGGCAATGGCTGATTTCGAGTAAACCTTGGTGGTTAGGCCTATGTTCAGCTGTGTTTTGGTCCCCTAACAACTCCTAACCCTAGGACATGCTTGGGAGAGTATTAGAAAGGGTGGAAATCCATTGGATGTGGATTAGGAGAAGTGTTTAGAGAGAGTATCAATTTTAAGGTATGTGAGAGTTCATTATTGAACTTTGCCTTAATTTTGATTTTGTTAATGTTCCTATTGGCTTAGGGACTCTCCAAGGACATTGTTGGTGCAATGGTCAAGGTGAAACAAGCCACTAGGGGGAGGTATCCATCATGGGAAGATGGATGTGTATTTCCTCATAGGAGGAAAATTGGGTTGCCTCTCTTTAAGTGATATGGGACTTATCACTAGAAAGATTGTGGGCATGTGTTTCCTCCAAGGGAGAGATTGTAAGATCTCATTGGGATATGAGACATTCATACCTTTGGGGAGGACCTTTTTGATGTAATGTCAAAAAGAGGGAGAAGTTACCAAGTTACCAATTAGGGTTCGTTGGAATTCTCATTGGGATGAGAATTGCCAATATAGGAGAATTGGTAGACTTGAGATGGTAGTTTTGTCAATCATCAAAAAGGGGGAGATTGTTGGTGCAATCGGCCCAGGTTGACTCGAGTTTGACTCGAGCAGTATTTTGATGATAGACAAAACTTATGACATGGGATTGTCATGGGAAAGTCTAACATGGAGTTGGCATGGAAAATCCAAGCATGGAGCTTGGTGTGGAAAAGTCCAAAGCATTGCGAAGCCGTGCACTTGGTGCTTAGTGAGAAATGCATTGCGAAGCCATGCACTTGGTGCATGTGGGAAGTCTTGAGGACTTGGCAAGTTCATTAGGCTCGGGGTCCTTGAGTCGGTGAAGGATGACATTGCGAAGCCGTGCGCTTGGTGCATTCGAGGGACCACCGGACGGGGAGCGAATGGAGTGAGGCCCAAGGGAAGCATACTTCGAGGGCATGAGATGCGAAGGATGGTGTTGCATAGTCGTGCGCTTGGCACATCCGAGAGACGTAGGCCAAGGGAAGAGAGCTTCAGTGGGGAACTCCATGAGGGATGAGGTGGACTTGGCCAAGTGGCTAAGACTAAGTGTGGGATGCTCAAACAGCTTGATGTTTGAGGTTTTACCCGACATCAGTCGACTGGCATAGGTGCCAGTCGACTGCTCTAGGTTGAATGGTTCAACCAGTGTTCGACTGACCAGGATCTGGCTGACCAGTTGACTGTCGAGGGAGGGCAGTCGACTGATGATGGGCATCAGTCTACTCTTCGGGGCGATTTCAGCCATAGAAGGGTTTCCAATCGAGTGCTCGCGCCAGCACTCGACTGATGTGTGATCCGTTGGAATTTAACCACTGTGGATCTGGCCGTTGTGAGACAACGACTACAGGACCAGTCGACTGATGGTCACGATCAGTCGACTGATGGGCGCGAAATTATCTTGATGCAGGTTATAAATGGAGCTCAAGAGGGAGGATTTCGCCAAGGCTTTTGAGGTGACTTTGGAGGGGAATTGCTATTGCATTCTAGACCTTCAAGAGCAAGCAAAAGCAAGGAACAAGAAAGCGATCAAAATAATTGTGTAAAAGTTCTCTTTTGTATTGTCTTTGTATTTCTTGTTGTATTGCATATTACTTGTTGTAATAGCTTGTGAGAGGTTTCTCCGCTTCCGACGTGTAGTCAAGAAGGAGTTTAGTTAGTGTCGTGCGCATAACTAGAGCTCGGTGTGCTCGCCCGTGGAGTAGGAACCATTCGGTTCTGAACCACTTATAACTTGTGTTGTGTGATTGTGTATTATTGTTGGTTTCATTATTATTGTTATTCCGCTGCGCTAACGACAATTGTAGATGAGCGACGCAAGAACGAACGAATTCCACCATTCGACGATTGAGGGCTATTCACCCCCTTCTAGCTGACCACCATCGACCCTACATATGGAAAGTTTAGAACTAATGTAAATAAGGCAAACTAAAAAAATAATAATAAAGAAAGTAAATAAATGTAATCCTAAGTCTGATCCAATTCTCCATTGTTCGATTTGATATCGAATCGATCAGTCCTCGACAACGGCGCAAAAACTTGATGCACACAATCGTGACCTCAAATCTCGCGACGGAGGTCGTTGAGGACTCGAAGCGTGCGCTCACGCTCAATGCCCTCAAGTGCACGGATGTCGTCAAGTAATAAAACATTATCGATCCCACAGGGACTAGGATTCGAATATCAGTATGTTCAGTGGTTTAAACTGTTTGGATGTAAACTCTAAGAGGTTTTGACTTATGAGGGATGTCGGTGGACTATACTCTATACTGTGTCACACGTAGGAGGAAGGGAGCATGTCGAGGTCTTCAAAAGTGATTCTAGGACTTCGGTCTCGCTTGTGTGTCACAAAACAATGCTGTCAATTGGTGTTGTCTAGACATTTAGCTATGGTTTTGTGGAAGGGACATCATACACTCTCCCGATGAGCCACCGCATCTACCGGGAGCTATCTCCGCCTAAAAGGGCGAGATAGACGGTATGAGGATGTCGAATCAATCCCTACGATGAACCGTTTCCAGTTCCATCGCATCCTTCTACCCACGGTTATAGGAGATCAGGTTTACCCCTAGGTTCCTTGTATAAAATCCCCTAAATCTTAGATACGAGGGATGTCACCCCTCGTATCGCCTAAGCACAGCAGGTAGAAAATCAAACACGTATAGATATAGTAAAAACAACTACCAATTACCAAATTAAACCGAAAGGTAGAATTTAACATGAACCAACATTGTAATGTGCACACAAGCTACTCCCTAATCCTATAACCGAAAGAACTACTTCATGTATATGAAGGAGGAATCACAAAGCATGTACATGTTCGAATACATCAGAATTAAAATATAGGAACAAGGGATTACAATGCTTTCATGGTCTTCTCTCCGGCATTGAAGTGCAAGGCATGGACCTCCGGCAGCGTTCCTCCTCCCCGTTGCGAGTTCGCGAAGCTTTTTAGGGCATCGGTGTGTCGTCCTAGCCGTCGTGCCTCCTCCCTAGGGTTTGGGCGAAGCCATCCTTATATAGACATCAC
Organism: Wurfbainia villosa; assembly: GCA_025175895.1. Classification (NCBI taxonomy): domain Eukaryota; kingdom Viridiplantae; phylum Streptophyta; class Magnoliopsida; order Zingiberales; family Zingiberaceae; genus Wurfbainia; species Wurfbainia villosa. The sequence continues at coordinate 117,392,161 of CM045989.1, read as the reverse complement.
CTCGGACCGCTGTAAAACTCGGAAAAATCCCTAGTCGCACAAATCTGGCGGGCCACCACACGACCGTGTGCGGCCCTAAGTTGGCTGATCTCGCCCATTGGACACGGTCGTGTGTAGCCACATGCCCTGGTCATGTCCCACTCTGCGTATAGCTGCAAAATGTCCATCTTTTGCTTCGAAAGTGTGCCTTTTTCTCTCGAAATGCTAACCTGCACCCAAAAGTACAAAGAGCAGACCTCCGAATCAGAAAATAGGAAATGCGTACAAAATAGAGTAACATATGCATGAAACTAACATAAAATGTAATGAGATGTGAGCGAAAACTACTCCTAAAACCCTATATGTTTTGCTCACATCATCGACCCAATCACTCAACTGGAGAACCTTCTATGCCCGAAATCCCGGCCACCAGTCGACTGATCACAAGATCACTCGACTGCCAGGGCACTTCCAGCAGTCAAATCCAAGTTGACTCACACCAGTCGACTGACCCATGGTCTCAGTCGACTGATACATCTCAAACATGAGGTTTTAACTCAAGTATGGTGCCCCCATACTTGCTGGACCACCCTTAGCCTAGACCTAAGCCTTCTAGCCACCTCCGTCAGCCTCGCACCTATCAGATCCTTCCAAGTCATCCATGACTTGTTCATCCATACACTAGCCTTCAGGTGCTTCTATTGGCTATTATCATGCTAATGGTGTCTACACCGCCAAGGCACATTGGACTTACGCTGCCAAGACTCCACTTGGACTTTACGCCGCCAACCATTAGACTTATGCTACCAAGACTTCACCCTTGGACTTTACGCCGCCAATATTCCCCTTGGACTTCTAAAATGTCAAGACTCAAGTTTGGACTTTCCATGCCAAGACCCATGTTGGACTTTCCATGCCAAGACCAATGTTTGGACTTTCCTTTGCCAACCCATGTTGGACTTTCCCTTGCCAAGAGCCATGCTTGGACTTTACATGCCAAGTACTCAAGACTTGGACTTTTCTCATGACAATGGTCAAACCATCGTCAAACATCAAATACTAACCTGAGTTGATTGCACAAACAATCTCCCTAACACATGTCAGACATCAATGTCAGACATCCATGTCAAACATTTAAACACTTACTCGAGTCAAACTTGAGTCTGGTCAATCGTGACCTAGGCCGATTGCACCAACAATCTCTTCCTTTTTGATGTTTGACAAAAACACCCTTGAGTTAGGCCCCTAACTCAAATTTCCTTACCAATTATCCCAAATTGATAATTTTAACATTCTCCCCCTTTTTGACATACATCAAAAAGGTTCACTCCAAGGAAGTCAATGTCTCATATCCCAATGAGATCTTACAATCTCCCTCTTGGTCCAAAAATGTCTAGGATGCCTACAATCTTCCTAGTGATAAGTCCCACATCACTAAAGAGAGGCATTGTTATAAACTCTCCCAATTCCCATTTCTCCTCCTCATGAGGAGAAATAACATCCATCATCCCATGATGGATACCTCGTCCTAAAGGCTTGCTCCGCCCTGACCATTGCACCAACAATGTCCTTGGGAAGTCCCTAAGCCTATAGGAACTCTAAACAATCAAAAATAAGGTCTAAAGTTCAACATTGAACTTTCCCATACATTAAATTTGATACATCACTCAAACAACTCTCCTAATCCATATCCAATGAATTTTCACCCTTTATAATGCTTCCCAAAGCATATCCTAGGGTCAGGAGTGGTTAGGGAACCTTACCATTGCTGAAAATGGGCTAAACATATCTTATTTTCCTGAAATCAGCATATCAGTCGACTCTTTCAGAGAATAGTCGACTGAAATCATCATCAGTCGACTGATCCCTAATTTTCAGAAATCAGGTTTTCGAAAATGAAGTTTGAAAATGCGTAAGTAAATATACGTATTTCGAAAAAATTTAAAATTTCATACGCACATTACTTACATGAAATATAATGGTGAAAAATAGTTTGAAAATAAAATACCCATTAAAATAGGAGATTGATACAAAGTTCAAAAACCATTAAAACTTTAATGTTTTTGATCTACTTTGTATCAACTTCTTCAATGGTGATTGCTATCAAAAGATAGACTTCACCAAGGTTTTCTAAAAGGATTTTAAAAACCTATTTTGAACAATGGACTATTGGCTAGATGTACATGACTTATACATTAGCTTACCTCATGATCCATATTTATGATTGAGATAAGTTTAAGTTCACCTAGATGCACTATCTATGCACCTTGAACTTAACTTATTTTCCTAACATCTCACATGTATCTAAGATGTATTAAGCACACACAAGTCAATGTAATTGTGAGATGTGGGATTAGGGTTATTATGGCATCATGTATTTTCTAAGCAACTCTATTTGACTCCCTTATAAATGGGACTTCAAATCATGTCAGAGTCCTTGACTCAATTTTAATTAATGCATGAATGATCATGGCATAAATGATAATCATAAATAAGCATGACCAATGATCATGATGTCATGGCATATGAATAGGCTCTAAAAATGAACATGACATAGAAAATAATCCTAAACAATATCATGACATGTCATATGATAAAATAAAATGTGATGTCATGACATGGCAAATTTGAATATATAAACACATTAACACCCACATAATCAGACAAAGACACATGAATTTTTTTTATAAATAAAATATTTCATTCAAATATAAATTCAGTTTTTACAAGCTAAATAGATGTCTAAGAAGCTCTCAACCTCACTACGAAAATAAAGACAAGATCCCTAATCTGTGCCTGGCTATCATCTCCGGCAGATGGTGGAAGTTGCTAGCTCAGTGTCCAGGTCCGCATCATCTCATACATGTCAATCTGGCACCGCTCCATTCGACTGAGCTACTGACCCATGGAGGACTACTCCGATCTGATCTCCGCCAATCGTGAGTCAACAATCTACTGGTAGTCCTCAAAACTGACCTCCAGATGTGCAACATGCTCTGAGAGACCTGCTGCTGGTGCATCTACTGCCACAGGGTCATCCTTCTCAGCATCGGACCCCTCATGCTGTGCCGCAGGCTCTCCAGGCTCTATGGTCGGCTCCTCTTGTCCCACGGGCTGAGGCCAAGGTGCCAACTCCATCTATCCAGTGCCAGTTCGCATCCCAGCCAGTGTGAAGTTTTGCATCGAGATGCAATCATATACCTCTGATAGTGCCCTCAATGATCCCCTGGATATGTTAATGCCAATAGACTCTAACCATGCAGTGATAATGTGTCCAAAGGGCATATGAACTTTCCCTTGTACAGGGGATATGAAATGGGCAATGCAATGAAAAATATTCAATGCAATGTTCACATCCAACCGATGATGCATGGCATACATAAGAAAGAGATGGGGAGGCCGGATCTTGGCCTGACCCCGAGTCACGATCAGAAGGAAGTACCCAACAATGACTTTGTAAAGAATATTGTCAGGTGTAGATAATTCATTGATAGGAAATAAGTTTTGAGCTAGTGGACGAGGATGACGGAAGAAATGCTTGTGCATGGAGTCTAATGAGATATGGTCAAATGGAGCCGAAAAAGATGCATCAAGAGTAGGATAAAAGATGAAAGTGTCATCCGATGCCCTACACTCCAGGAACTCCTGCAAGATCGCAGGAGTGAACTCCAGGTTGCATTTTGCAACGCTAGTGGTGTAGGTAGGGCTATCATCGACCTTCCTCAAATTTTGATAAAATTCTTTGAGTAGGTCATCGTTAATGGCATGGTTGCAAAGGGTGATCTTCATTAACTAGTAATGCAATAAAATCTCAATGACGTCGCCACAGTAGAATCTAAAAAATCACTCATCTATATACCTAACTGCCATTGGTTGGTACGAACACGATATACCCTCATTTGGCTCATTCCTACGTTGTCTTCTACATGATTATGATGAATGCAATGCAATGCAATGTGATGACACAAATAATATGATTAGATCAAAAATGTGGTATATGTAGAAAATAGGGTTTAAGGGTTTAGAGGTATACTTTGGCGCCATTGCTGGGTTGAGGGTTGTGAGGGACGAACTGAGTATCCTACTTGCTGAAGAGGACGCCGGAGGATCATCGGAAAGAAGGTCTCATCGGAATCCTAACGCGTGGAGGAGGAAGTGAAGGTTGTGAGATGCTATTTTAGTGATAGAAAGATCAAAAACACGAACGACAGAGATAGGTTCCAAACTTAAAGGCTTTTGGTCGCCGACATGGACGCGAGAAGGTTGGTCGGAGAGTTTTGGAAGCGATCGGAGAAGAGGAGTCACGCGAAGAAGGCATGAAGACGCCGAACCCTAGCGATTCAGCGTTATAAAATTGTGAAGCCAGTCGATTGATGTGGGACATCAGTCGACTGATAGTGGTTTAGTGAACAGTTCACCGAACTGAAAGTTGGCTTTCATTTCGTCACTCATTCGTATGGAACATTCTATCAGAGCTACAAGCACATTAGTCGGTGATAATGGTAGTCGATCGGTGATGTGGCCACTTGGCTATTCTTTGGATGAGCCACTCGATTGTTGGCTCTTTTGCCCCAATGAACAGTAACATCAGTTAACTAATGGACAAATCAGTCGAGTCCTGGAAGCGGCACTCGATTGTTGGGCTCACGGCATCATGCTATAGTGTTATCAGTCGACTGATATCTGATTTCCAGTTCTGAAATTAAGTGAATTTCGATTTCTTCACTTAATTTGTTTCATTTTAACATGTTTATACATGTATATCGAGTATATTAGTGTTATGTCTATGTTTATATATTTGTTAATGTATTTTGGCATTTGATTTCATTTTCACAAGCACTAACATCCAATAGTTTCAAATCCAAGCATCTCACCCTTTCTAAGTGTTGAAATACACACTCAAGGTGAATGATATATTTTGTGAGATGCAAGACACCATAAACATTCCTTCCATGCAAACATATGGTAAACACACATGAAGCATGGAAAGTGATCGAACGATTTTAATTGTCGCAATACCGTTCCCAAATTATTTATCGAACCCCCTAACTACACTAATGCAGTATAGGACTAACTCAGATAGTCTCCCAACGAACCTAATGGCTGGACATTTGTTTTTAAACAGAAGTAAACATTGCGGGTTTTTACAATTTATCAAAATAATTATTCAAAGCTAACCTAATGCAAGAACGATTCAACCTTGCACCGCACTATCACTATATGATGCAATGGCCAAACAATTCTGGTAAACATACATGGAAATTAAATATGCAGGAAGTAAATCTAACTACCAAATAAAAATTAACAAATAACTATCCTAATGTGCAAAAGTAAGTAATCACGCACTGCACTGTCATTATACGGTACAATGATCAAGAAATAAATATGAACAATTCAACCAAGCACCGCACTGTCACTATACGACACAGTGATTAAACAGTCACTAAAAAACTAAACTAACAGACATAAAATAATTCAACCAAACACCGGACTGTCACTATACGACACAGTTGTTGATGCAATCGGCCCAGGTCACGATTGGCCAGGACTCGAGCTTAGCTCGAGAGATATTTTAATGTTAGACAAAAACATATGACAATGTAATTGTCATGGTAAAGTCCAAGTCATGAGTACTTGGCATGGAAAGTCCAAGTAGGAAACTTGGCATTTGGGAAAGTCCAAGCATGGGTCTTGGCATGGAAAGTCCAACATGGGTTGGCAAGGGAAAGTCCAAGCTTGAGTCTTGGCATTTGAGAAGTCCAAGGGGTTTGATATTGGCGGCGTAAAGTCCAAGGGTGGAGTCTTGGCAGCATAAGTCCAATGGTTGGCGGCGTAAAGTCCAAGCGGAGTCTTGGCGGCGTAAGTCCAATGTGCCTTGGCGGTGTAGACACCGTTAGCATGACATAGCCGATGGAAGCACTGGAAGGCTAGCGCGATGGATGAACAAGTCATGGATGACTTGGAGGGATCTGAGAGGTGTGAGGCTGATGGAGGTGGCTAGAAGGCTTAGGTCTAGGCTAAGGGTGGTCTAGCAAGTATGGGGACACCATACATGGGTTAAAACCTCATCTTTGAGGTTGGCGCCGACATTATGGCGATTCATTAGAGAGTCAACTAAACTCATTGCCACTTAGGGATGAAATTTCCTTAGCGATCGCACGCTCATTGGAAGCGATTATTCTTGTGATCGCGCCGCCATGGATGGCGATCGGCCCGCCATCGATAGCGATCATTGCCCGATTGAGTTCGAGCATAGAATGCTCGTAGCCGGAGCGTCGGCTCACGACGCTGAAGTCGACTGCCAATGTTGGCAGTCGACTGCCAAGAGATTCGTTGGAACTTGTCCAACGTGGATTGAGCCGTTGTCTCACAACTACAGTGTTGGCAGTCGACTGGGGCCTTATAGCAGTCGACTACCAGGTGGAAATCCAGGTCGCACGGAAGGATAAAAGGAGCTCGACGGGAGGGTTTTTGCACATGGTTTCTTGAGCATCCTTGGGGCGATTTGTTGCTGCAAATCAGGGTCTCCAAGTCCATTCTTCAAGCAACCAAAAGTAAGCAATCCAAAGCATTTGTAAAGTGTTTTCTTTACTTGTATTGCATTTTAATCCATTGTATTTCCTTGTATTTTCATTATATTACTGTTGTATACATTGTACGAGGTTTCTCCACCTCCGGATTGTTTCGAGAAGGAGTTATTACATAGTGGTGTGCTTGTGGCATCACTAGGGATCGTTTGAGCCTGATCCGTGGAGTAGGAACCGTGCGGTTCCGAACCACGTTAAATATTTGTGTATTGGTGTGTTCGTGTTTGTCTTACTTTATTATTGTTTTTATTATTATCATTCTGCTGCGCATAACGAGTTTTGTAGAGACGGACGCGAAAGATTTCCATCTATGTACGAGAACGTCGCTATTCACCCCCACCCTCTAGCGGCCTCAATTTCCTAACAATTGGTATCAGAGCCCGGGGCTCTTCTACGGATTAACCGCCGGGAGCTAAAGAAGCTAGAGGGAAGATGGAAGTTCAAGAGCAACTAGGATGGGATATCAACACACCGATCCCTTATGCCTTCTATGGACGAGAAGGGTTCAATTCTTGGAAGGAGAGAATTGAAAATTTTTTGATGATGAGGGACTTTGAAGAATGGTCCACCTTGATGGAGGGCTTTAGCTATCCAATAGGACCAAAGGGAGGGTTCCTTAAAAAGAAGAGATGGACCGAAGAGCAAGTCCGAGCCTCCGAGAAAAATGATAAGGTGATAAAATTTTTAATTGATTTAATGTCTAACAATATCTTGTGTATGTTAGGTAATTATGTAGATGCCAAGGAGCTATGGAGCCAAGTAGAAAAGCTCCATGAAAATTCATCATCAATCCAAGAAGAAGAAGAAGAAGAAGAGTGCTCACCCTCTCAAGTTCAAAAGGAAACAAGTACATCGTTATCCAAAGAGCTTGAGGAGTCGAAAGTTGATAGGGAATCAACCTCCGAATCGGTGGAAGAAGAGGAGACCTCCACCTCTAGGATTGAGGGGGAGGAGATTAGGTCATCCTACATACTGGAGCAACAAGAAGAACCATCTACATCCGGTAGAGAGGAAGAGCAAGCTCAAGAATCCACTCCAACCACCACAACCACCCTAGGTAACTCGAACACCGTAATTCAAAATAAAAATAATATTATGTGTTTTGAGTGTAGGGAATTTGGGCACTATAAGAGAAAGTGCCCAAAGATGATTAGAAAAGCTCCTCCGGCACCAAAGGTCAAGGATGTCGGTCCCTCAATGCAAAAGAGGAAGGAGCAAGTGATTTGCTTCAAATGCCGGCTACCGGGACATTACCGAAGTCAATGCCCACGAGGGAAGAAGAAGGGGCAAAATGGAGCATCACAAGTAGGGGGAGCCTTTAAGGCAAACCCTAAGGTATATCTAAATAATGCTCCTTCTAATTTAAATATTAAAAAGCATGCTAGGAATTTTAATTCTCTTGTAATTCATCATGAAAAGTATGCTAGAGATAAATATTTGTGTTTAGGATCTAAGAATGTCTATTTTTCAAAGAAAGAAAAATTTGGGACTAATGTCCCTAAAAATGTCATACCTAGGGAATCTATTAGGAAAATACAAGAGCACCTACGTTTTAACCCCAAATGGACTAGGCATATGCCTAGTAAGAACCATGCCCAAGGATTAAATCAAAATTCTAAAATTGGGCAATTAGAATTAGAGAACCAAGCCTTGAGATCAAGGCTTGAAAAACTTGAGAAGACCCTTAAAATTATGCAAAATCAATTTAAAGGGTCAAGTGATCAAAAGTCTGGGTCCAAAAGTCAAAGTCAACACCTAGGACCTAAGAGTCAAAAGTCAACCAAGGGCAAGAATGGTTTGGGTCACAAACCTAAGCCTAAGATGACTTATCATAATGTTTCATTAGATTATGGAACACAATCTAGGTCTAGGAAGACTAAGGTTACTAGGAAAGTTATCCCTAAGAGTAACCAAGGTTTGTGCCTAGTGGCTAGGGTTTCTAGGAAACCTAGGATGGCCACTAAGAAGGTTGCAAGGGGAGTTACCCCTAGAGTCAACCTATGTAAGACCCAAATGACCAAGGCTAACAAGCCTAGGAGGGTCATTAGGAAGGTATCTAGGGAGGTTATCCCTAAGGAATACCTAATTAACCCTAGGAGCTCAGATAGGTTTTGAGTTCCTAAGAGCGTGATTGATTCACGCTAGATGGGTTTAGGGTGTGCCAACCTTGATTGGATGGGTAGTTAACTCAACCATGGTAAAGGTGGCACTTTAGGCAATTTTCAAGGTTATGGGTACATTGGAAATAGGTTTGATTTTTAATCCTAAAAGATTTTAGGATGTGCCAATATACCTTGAAGATTATGAAAAATCAATTGAATTGACACAATTTAAGTTTAGAGGTCATAGTGTGTCATTTTGGGTTTTTGGTACACTTGGGAGATTAATAGGAATAATGGCAAAAATATACTTAATTATCTCAAATGGCAACTAATATTAAATTTAGGTATTATTATACCTATACCTTTTAATTGCCATACTTTGATTGTCATAAGTCATGACATGACATCATGTTTATTTTCATCATTTATATGTCATGATCATGTTTAGGATTAAGGATTTAAATGTCATGTGCTTTAGTTTTATATCATATGTCATGACATCATGATCATTGGTCATGTTTTATTTTTGCTATTATTATGCCATGATCATTTCATGCATTTAATTGATTAAAATTGATTTAAGGACAATGGCATGACTTGGAGTCCCATTTATAAGGGAATCAAGTAGAGTTGCCTTAGAAAAATGCATGAAACCCTAGTTTAGGGAGAGCAAAACCCACATCTCACATCACATTGACATGTATGTGTATTTATACACCCTAGATACATGTGAGATGCTAGGATATGAGTTGAGTTCAAGGTGCATAGTTTTTGCATCTAGATGAACTAAAACTCATCTAATTTCAATTGTGGATCATTGAGAAAGCTTGTGTACAAGTCATGTACATAGAGCCCAAGGAATATGGTCCAAAATAAGGTTTTGAAAATATTTTAAAATCATTTTAGAAAATCTTGGTGAAGCCTATCTTTTGATAGCAATCACCATTGATGAGATTGATACAAAGTGAGCTAAAACATTGAAGTTTTTCTTCACTTTTGGATTTTGTATCAATTTCGATATTTAATGGGTAAAATAATTTTCAAATATTTTTCACCCATTGTATTGACTATAAGTAATATACGTATCAAATTTCATGATTTTTTGATATACGTAGAATTACTTATGACTTTTCAAAACTCGATTCTGATAGTTGAAATTCGAGAATTTCAGTTATCAATCGACTGTCGCCAGATGGCAATCAACTGATGAAGGGAAGTTCGACTGATTACTAATAGGAGTTAACTGTTAGGTCTGATTTCGGGTTAACAAGGTTGTTTAGCCCATTTTCAACCATGGTAAAGGTCCCTAACCACTCCTAACCCTAGGATATGCAATAGGAAGCATTATAAAGGGTGAAAATCCATTGGATATGGATTTGGAGAGGTGTTAGGTCAAAGTATCAAATTTAAGGGTGGAAGAATTCATGTTTGAACTTAGAACCTTAATTTTGATGGTTTAGAGTTCCTATTGGCTTAGGGTCTTCCCAAGGACATTGTTGGTGCAATGGTCGGGGGGGGGGGGGGGGGGCAAGACTTTAGGGGGAGTTATCCATCTTGGGATGATGAATGTGTTTCTCCTCTTGAAGGGGGAGAAGTTATTGGGAGAGTATCATCAATTGGGAAAATTGATGGGTTTTTAATACCCAATTTGGAAATTGGAAGAGTGAATAGGATTGCCTCTCTTGAGTGATATGGGACTTATCACTAGGAAGATGGTAGGCATCCTAGGTATTTTTGGACCAAGGGGGAGATTGTAAGATCTCATTGGAACATGAGCCTTTAACCTCCTTTGAGAGATAACCTTTTTGATGTTAGTCAAAAAGGGAGAGAATATTTGGGGAAGAATATTTTAGAGAAGGTTAAATTGCCAATTTGGGATAATTGGTAAGGAGTTTTTGAGTTAGATGGTCTAACTCAAATGGTTTGTTTTGTTTGGTTTTTGTCAAACATCAAAAAGGGGGAGATTGTTGGTGTAATTGACCCAGGTCACGATTGACCAGGACTCGAGCTTGGCTTGAGAGATGTTTTGATGTTAGACAAAAACATATGACAATGTAATTGTCATGGTAAAGTCCATGTCATGAGTACTTGGCATGAAAAGTCTAAGTAGGACACTTGGCATTTGGGAAAGTCCAAGCATGAGTCTTGGCATGGAAAGTCCAGCATGGGTTGGCAAGGGAAAGTCCAAGCATGGGTCTTGGCATGGAAAGTCCAACATGGGTTGGTAAGGGAAAGTCCAAGCATGGGTATTGGCTTGGAAAGTCCAACATGGGTTTGCAAGGGAAAGTCCAAGCTTGAGTCTTGGCATTTGAGAAGTCCAAGGGGTTTGATATTGGCGGCGTAAAGTCCAAGGGTGGAGTCTTGGCAGCATAAGTCCAATGGTTGGCGGCATAAAGTCGAAGCGGAGTCTTGGCGGCGTAAGTCCAATGTGCCTTAGCGGTGTAGACACCGTTAGCATGACATAGCCGATGGAAGTGTTAGTAAAAGCCCCAGAGCCAATCATGTGATGATTATTGTATGGACTTTATTGTATCATATTCCTATTTATAAAGGCATGGTTATTATATTTACTTGTATTGGTGCCAAATAACTAAGTATAATAATGTCCTTGAGTAGTAGGTTCTTATCTATATCAATCGATTGGTTGAATCGATAATGAGATGATATAGAGAACACTACTCTTAATCATTCCTAGTCAAGTATTAACATTCAGGGACAATGTTAATGCATAGAGACTAGCATGTAGGTCAATACGATGACTTGATTTCACAAGTCATGGATATGAGATATCAATTTGACACATGGGTATGTATTGGAGAATGTATACTGAATGATCCGTCATGAGAAAGTATCATAGATCGTTATATGAGTGTCATATACTTTCTCATGTGGCTATTAGTATGACTATTAGTCCTTAGACCTGAAGTCACCATGGTTCCCTACATAAGGAGTTGCATACTTTGGCTTCGTCAAATGTCACCCATAAATGGGTGGACTATAAAGGCGATTACTGGGTATGTGACAAATTATGCGGAGGGATGTGAGTGATGTAGATGGGATCTATCTCTCCTATATGACAGGGGTGACATCGATATTCTTGATAGAGTGAGACCACGAAGTACATGGTCATATCCAAATGAGTCAATATGAGATATTGAGCTCATTTGATTAGAGTGAGTCTACTTGGAGTTCAAGATATAGATTGTACCAAGGATGACACGGTCTATGCCTCAATTGGTCAATCTAAATGTCATGGATAGAGGGACATTGTCACATATTGTGAGAGTCACAATTAGTAGTCACAAAGGTGATGTTGTAGTTCAACATTCTTGTAACTTGAGTAGCAATGATGTGTTGCTAGATACCGCTCATTGCTTATGTTCCTAAATCGGTTTAGGGACATTGCCAACGTTACAAGAACCTATAGGGTCACATACAAAGGGCAATTAGATGGAGATTAGGTTCATATGATGAACCATGAGGAGTAGGTTCATGTGATGAACCAAATTGGATTAAGAGTAATCCAAATTAGACTAATTCAGTTGGACTCAATTTGATTCAAGTGTTGAATAAGTCTAATTTAGATTTAATTCATCAAATCAATTTAAATTAATGAATAGAGATTCATTAAATTAAATTGACTTGAATCAAATGGTTGGATTTGATCAACCATGGGAGATAAGAGGTCAAGTTTGACTTGACTTGAGAGGGAAGATGAAAGGTCAAGTTTGACTTGACCAAATGCCATGTCATGATGATGACTTGGCATGACCGGCCAATGATGATGTTCCACATCATCATTGACTTATCATGTGGTGCCACCTCATGAGGGAGACCAAGAGCTATTGGCTCTTGGAGTTACATTCATGCATGTAACCCCCCAAGAGATAGTGGCCAGCCACTTATTCCATTAGATGGAATTGATTTTGTGAGTTACTCCAACTTCATCTTCTTCCTTGAATCATCTTCCTCTCAAGCAAGCTCTCCCATCCCTCATCTTGGCCGAACCATCCAAGGGGTGCTAGCACACTCAAGGTTATGTTTTCTCCACCTATTGCTTGTGTGGATACCAATAGAGGAGTGTGCACTTGACACTCTTGAGTTCCGGCGAGGATTTTGGACGAGTGGGATAAGCGAAGGGCATCGCTTCGAGGGTAATACTCTTAAATTCTAGATCTAAGGTAGATCTAGGTTTACTTAGCACATACATGTTTTTATTTTAATATATCTTCGCGGATCCGTGGCCGGACTTTCGGGGTTTCCGCAACGTAAAAAGTGGTTTTTGCAGCTCGGAAAGTCCAACAGGAAGCACCTGAAGGCTTGCGCGATGGATGAACAAGTCATGGATGACTTGGAGGGATCTGAGAGGTGTGAGGCTGATGGAGGTGGCTAGAAGGCTTAGGTCTAGGCTACGGGTGGTCTAGCAAGTATGGGGACACCATACTTGGGTTAAAACCTCATTTTTTAGGTTGGCAGTCGAGTGGCATTGAGGTCGGTTCGATTGCTGAGAGTCAACTAGAGCTCGACTGCCACTTTGAGTAGAAATTGCCTTGGTAGTCGACTGCTCATTAGAGCGATTAGCTGATGCGATCGGCCGACGCCATGGATGGCGATCATTGCCGATTGAGTCGACATAGAATCCTCGCGTGGCCGGTAGGCGTCGGCTCGATCGCGCAAATGTTGGCAGTCGACTACCAAGTGATCCGTTGAAACTTGTCCAACGTGGATTGAGCCGTTGTCTCACAGCTACAGTGTTGGCAGTCGACTAGGGCCTTATGGCAGTTGACTGCCAGGCGGAAATCCAGGTCGCGTGGAAGGATAAAAGGAGCTCGACGGGAGGGTTTTTGCACATGGTTTCTTGAGCATCCTTGGGGCGATTTGTTGCTGCAAATCAGGGTCTCCAAGTCCATTCTTCAAGCAACCAAAAGCAAGCAACCAAAAGCATTTGTAAAGTGTTTTCTTTACTTGTATTGTATTATATTCCATTGTATTTGCTTGTATTTTCATTGTATTACTATTTTATACATTGTACAAGATTTCTCCTCCTCCAGATTGTTCCGAGAAGGAGTTATTACTTAGTGGTGTGCTTGTGGCATCGCTAGGGATCGTTTGAGCCTGATCCGTGGAGTAGGAACCGTGCGGTTCCGAACCACGTTAAATATTTGTGTATTGGTGTGTTCGTGTTTGTCTTACTTCGTTATTGTTTTTATTATTAGCATTCCGCTGTGCATAACGAGTTTTGTAGAGACGAACGCGAAATATTTCCATCTATGTACGAGCACGTCACTATTCCCCCCCCCCCCCACTAGCGGCCTCAATTTCCTAACAACAGTGGTCAAGAAACAAAAGTGAACAATTCAACCAAGCACCGTACTGTCACTATATGGTACAATGATGAAATAGTCACTGAAAATTAAATGCAACGAAAGTAAGAAATTCAACCAGGCACCGCACTGTCACTATACGGTACACTGGTCAAACATTAACTGAAACTAAACTAAACCTAATCAAACATAACACAATTAAAACTCTAACTACGACTCGAGTTAAAATACATGTTAGAATACAGAATAAAATACAAGGTAAACCGCAGGTTAAAACACAGGTTACGAACACTAGTAAAAACACAATTCAAGGCCACTGGTGAAAGCACATATTAAAAACACTAGCGAAAACACAATTGAAAACACTAATGCAAACACAATGTAAGAACACCAGTGACAACACAAATGAGAACAGAAGTGCAAATACGAAGGAAAACACGAGTGCAAATACAAATGAAAACACAGAATGAACCACAGAATAAAAATTAACCAACTCTCGTCCACAACTCCCGGAAAAGAACCACCCTCTCCGGTACCCACGACAGATCTAGACAGCTTCTAACGGCTTCAATGGAATGAATCTCTCGTCAGAATAATCCTCCGTTGAAAGCTAGAATTGGTAGAACGGATCACTGCTCCGGTGATGGACTTCGGGACTGCCACGACCACGACAGTCGATGGATGAATGCGGAAAGTGGAGTGCCACGAATCACGACCACGAAAATGGAAGGAACCAGAGATGTGATCGTCTACAAGTCTTCACCGATGCTGGAAATCAGATTCTGCCGTCGGAATTGAGGAAATGAAGGCTGTCGAAACTGGATGAAGGTGATGTCATGATCGTACCAGTAGAAGATAACCCCAGCCTTTAGAGATCCCATCCAACTGGGTCATCTCAGCTCCGGTCACCAAGCTGCTATGGAACACCGGTGAAGAGGAAGGAAAATCACGGCTGCATGGCAAAGCTGCAGTCTGCCCAAGTGTAGAACTTGTGCCCCGCCGATCAAGCATGCTTGGGATGGTTGGAATGTGGAAGGAGTGCCGATGAGACTGTCGGAACCGTCGCCGGATGTGGATGATAGCCGCTCGTCGTTGCGCGTGAAAAAGGCGAAAAAACTGCTCGGTGAAGCTAAGGAAATAGGAAATGCCACCGCCGACCTTGGTGGAGGAAGGGAACGGCCGGCAGTGCTTCTGGCGGGTGGCGTGGAGGAGAGCTGTCAGCGTCGTACGATTGGAGAGGAGGAAGAACTGTGCTCATGAAGGAAGCTGCGCCATCGCGATTCTAAATTATGCGCTGGGAGAAAGCTTGATTGATTTGGCGTGAGCGTCCGATCCAATAAGCCACCACATCCTAGCCATTGATGAAAGCTAGGGTTGATTTCTTCGATTAAGGCTTTGATTGCTGCTTCTAACCCTTTTCCAATCCAACGACTGAGATTAATCTAGCTTGAATCCAACACTGATCTGGCTCTCTTTTAATCCAACGGCTAAGCAACAAATGATGGATCAGGATCTGGATCAACGGCTCCGATTTCTCCACTTTGGCCCCTTTTCATATTTCCTATAAAATCACATTCAACTCTTGAAAAATAATACTGAAGTTATAGGAATTAACAATTAATTGCAAATAGATCCAATATGCAAAAACATACTGAATAACACAAATTACCCCATCAAAGAGCCTAAAATATCTAATCCATGAAGTAAAATAGCGCGATAAAAGTGAAGCTATCAAATTCCCCCACACTTATTTTTGCACGTCCCATGCAATAACAAAAACAAAGATACACTAACTCCCTCACTCATTCCCCAAACAATACCTAGATCAATAATTCAGAGACAGGAAAAATAAGTTACTTAGGATCACCAAATTGATCCGGATCTAGGGTAGTCAAAAGATTCAACTCCTACAATAGTCATCATGTATGATGATTTACAGTCAAATCAAATAGACTAAGTCTGATACAAAACCTCCCAAAATGGATAAATGCAATGATGCTCACATAATAACGTAGGAGTGGGGCGCCCTCAAAACAACATGTAATCCTGTACTATCTTATGGTTGCTTATCATCTACTTCTCTACTGCTATCAATACATCTCATACATGAATCAAAAGGATTTATCAAGAATCGAAACAAGATCAAAAGTAGACTGTAGATAAAGTATACAAAGAGAAGTACAAGATAAAGGTACAATGAACAAGAAACAAGAGAAGAATTGGAGAAATAAACATGATGAGTTGCTCTGTGAAATGCTCAGTAATCAGCAATACGGGAAGAGGCTAAGACAATTGGAAACTTTAGAATTGGATTCAGGATCAAATGGCTCTATCCAACACATTGCAATTCCATTTGCCTGCATTACAATTACACATTTTCCTTTTTTTTCCCTTTTTTTTTTACAAAAGAAACATCAATGATGCCATTTTTTTGTGTGCAGAAAATCAAGTACTAATCACAGGCAAATATATCTCAAGACCAATGACCTTTGAAAACTATGCCTTCCATATCATGTTTCCAACAAAAATAATATAGCTCCTCCCCCACACTTAAAAATTTTGTCCGTCTCAGACAATACAACCCATCAAACTATTCCTCCAACATGGAAAACAATATATATACAAAATATAATCCACAAAGATACAAAGACAATGGATAGTAAATGAAGAGATAAGACAAGTAAGACATGGAAGATGGAAGTATCAAGTGGATTAGACAAGCAAACCAAGTCAGGAAAAGAATCCAAGAATGAAATCCTTCATCATATTCATGCAAGTAAATGT
Source organism: Wurfbainia villosa (assembly GCA_025175895.1). Classification (NCBI taxonomy): domain Eukaryota; kingdom Viridiplantae; phylum Streptophyta; class Magnoliopsida; order Zingiberales; family Zingiberaceae; genus Wurfbainia; species Wurfbainia villosa. Next base: position 117,375,385 of record CM045989.1, on the reverse strand, counting down.
TACTACAGTTTTGAAAAGACTCAAATCAAGTTCTAGAGTAACAAGAATCACATGTGTTATCACACAAAAGTGGGTAGATGATAAGAATGGCTTATAACCTCACTAGGTGAATAAAACATCAAGCTTAGTCTATCAATAAAAAGTTCACCATCATAACAAGTGACTTCATGCAAGTGAAGTCTCCTATCATACACAAAAATCCACAATTTGATGATCAAACTTAACTAATTTTTACCACCTCTGAAATGATACTGAGGCATGCATAGGGAATATTATTTGACTCAAAAACAACTAACAACCCTAGGTAAATAGGCAAACAAGCAATCGACCCATACAAAATATTCTGAACATGAAAGGAAGAAAATAAACGTAGTAAATAAAAGAACACACTCCCCTTTCAAGTCGGAAAAGAAGCATCATCATGTCTAGCCCTACTGTATTCTCCAGTATAGACTTGATCTCTCTGTTCAACACTTCATGAGTCTGTTGCAAAAGTGAGACCCTTGATCGCTAATGATCGCCCTGGGTACCCCAATTCTGCAAAATATGTGAGACCTAACAAAATCCACAACAACTGGAGAATTATCAGTCTTGGTGGGGATGGCCTCCACCCATTTGGAAACCTAATCAACTGCCAAAAAAATATATGAAAATCCAAAAGATACAAGAAACGAACCCATAAAATTAATACCCCAAACATCGAAAATCTCACATAATAACAAGGGTTGTTGAGGCATTTCATTTCTATGTCCTATGTTCCCTGTTCGTTGACATCTCTCACAGGCTTTGTAAAATTCATAGGCATCATAAAATAAGGTGGGCCAATACAAACCAGACTCTAAAACTTTTCTAGTAGTCCTTTGGGGTCCAAAATGCCCCCCACAAGCCAGAGAATAACAAAAAGTAAGTACAGAATGAAACTCATAATCAGATACACATCATCTAATGATCTGATCACTACAAAATTATCAAAGATAAAGATCATCCCAAACATAATACTTAGCATCACTTTTCAATTTCTGGACTTGTGCATGAGTAAAATGTGAAGGTACAACACGGCAAGTAAATGATTAGCAAGATCTGCATACCATGGTGTCTTACCCTACAGGTGAAAAACTGCTCATCTGAAAAAGAATCTGCTATGGGGGTGGACTCGATCTCCATCACAATCCTAGTCAAGATGAAATACCACCTCCTTCTGCAACAAGTTGGTCAAGGGTAGGGCAATCTGGCTGAAATCTCTGATGAAACATCTGTAGAAACCTGCATGTCCAAGAAAAGTATGAACTTCCCGCACAGAAGCGGGGTAAGATAGAGCAAAAATAACATGAATTTTAGCAGAATCTACTTTTATACCATGCACAGAGATTATATGACCTAAGACTATCCCATGCCCTACCATGAAATGACATTTCTCAAAAACATCGAATGGAAGTGATCCTTGGGGTGTCACCTGAAGCGTGCAAGTCCTTACACATTCCATATCCCTGTCTACAATAAAGAGGGCCCACAGATAGGTCCTAACAACAAATCATTATCTACATCAGAATCAATAAAATCACAAAAAAATGTAGAAGGTGTAGAGATATCCAAATGAAAAACAGACTAATAAATAAATTTCATGCAGTCCAGCTCATCATCTATATCCACGCTAAGAATAGAATAATCCTCCATCAGGTGCCTCATAGCGTCCAAAATACTAAACCGAACTACAGCATCTCCTACCTCCATATCAAGAATATAAAAATCTGCAAGAAATTCTTTCAGCTTCTTCTTGTGAATACATAAATCTTTCAGAACCTCAGCATACTTAGGAATTTACTAGCTCTTGAAATTCCCTAGCCATTTCTTCAACAACCCTCTTCCTAGGCTGGGCCTTTGAGGGAAGAGAAAAACTGCTGCATAAAACTCAAGTAGATTAACGCCTGAAGACCTAGTCATCCACACAAACAAATACAATAAGAAACAAATATAAATGATAAGAAATACCCTAATAACAAAAGAAAAAGAAAACAAACAAACTACAGTTTAAAGACAAACGAACGCCATTAAAGTCCCCGGCAACGGTGCCAAAATTTGATCGACGGTGATTATGTCGTGGTACCGTTACAAGTTATTTACCGAACCCCCTAACTACACTAATGCAATATAGGACTGACTCGGATCATCTCCCAATGAACCTAATGGCTGGACATTTGTTTTTAAACAGAAGTAAACACTGAGGGTTTTTACAATTATTCAAAGTTAACCTAATGCAAGAATGATTCAACCTTGCACCGCACTATCACTATACGATGCAATGGCCAAACAATTTTGGAAAACAGACATGAAAATTAAATCTGCAGGAAGCAAATCTAACTACCAAATAACAATTAACAAATAACTATCCTAATGTACAAAAGTAAGTAATCACGCAGTGCACTGTCACTATACGGTACAATGATCAAGAAACAAATGTGAACAATTCAACCAAGCACCGCACTATCACTATACGGCACAGTGATCAAATAGTCACTAAAAAAACTAAACTAACAGACATAAAATAATTCAACCAAGCACCTGTTGGGTTTCCGGCACCGCGGAGTGTGTGTGTTCGATCATGTTTCGTAAACATGAGCACAGCGGAAGCAATAAAAATAATAAATCTACATTTATTACAACACACACATCACACGCATGCATAGTACAACATGTGTAGACATAACCATAAATTTAAATTTTTGCAATAAAAGAAATTTAACTACGTTATACCTTTCGTATCACGTGTAGCGGGAACGGCATCAACCGGAACGATCCTCGCTAAAATCGTCTCTATCCGTATCCACGCCGAGTATCCTTAGGATGACTTCGCTAAGCCACGAGCTTCGTCTTCATACGGGTTACTAGCCTCGTGTTGAAGACGACGTGATCGAGAGATGATCACGATCCGAATCCAAATTCGGATCCAAAACCGAGTTCTCAAAACTCGCTTCTCCGGAGAGGTATTCGTCAACCGATTGACGAATCCTTCGTCCTCCACCTCAGAGGATTACCGGAGATCGAATCCCCGGTAAGTTAGCCATTGTCAGAGCTCTAACCGTCATCCAAACGATTCTCCGACGAGAGGAGAACAAGCTGTCCAGAAAACTGGAGAGCTTTGGTGGAGGAGATAGGCGCCGGCCAACCAAGGGAAGATAAAGCTCACCTTGATGCCAAACCTAAAGGAGATCACCGGAGGGTCGCCGGAGGATCACCGGCCGAAGCTTGGACGCCGGCAACAACTTGGACGGTGGCACAAGAGGTTGGGCGGCAATGGAGGTTTGCGCCAACTCTTAGAGGGGATGAGGTGGGCGGCAACTTGAGCTAGGGTTTTTGGATTAGGGCTTAATTATCCCTTAAGCCCTCTTTTATAGAGAACTAATTCTCTTAATGGTTATTGGATCATAACCATTAGGCCCGTTAACCCGCTCCATTAAGATAAGTTAAAATAAATCAAACCATGATAGTTTATTTTAAGTTAAAACGAACCGAACCAACTTTTGGTTCATTCGTTTAAAATAAACCAAACCCTTTGGTTTATTCTCCTCCATTGGATTAGAACCAAATCATTTTGGTCCATCCATTATGTCTTCATAAGACACGGCCCATCAACGCTTCCATTGCGACTGAAACGATTTCATGCTCGCTCCATGTTTGGTCCAACCAAACTTAGTTTCTCTCGGTCTGAGAATCCCATTCTCAAGCTCGTTTTAAATCCTTCGGATTACGCTCGTTGTGCGTGTGACCAAATAGGTTCTTGGTTTATGTTGGCCGTCTATAATTAACCATTAATTATAGAACGATCATGAGTGGCACCTAGTAGTACATCATGATCCTCAATTAACCGAAAAGATCAATGGTTGATCCAGAACTATTTCTGAAACCCTTCAACAGCTCGAATGAATCGTGCCCCATTTCCTTCACTCATCTTATACCCACTTGGTTCAGGACATGGTCTATAGTGTCAGTCCCCACTAGGCTGACTACGTCACACCTAGCCCAAGTATCATTTCCTCGTCCTACGGATTCTAGTTACTCAACATGTATCGAAGAGTACCTTACTCTAAACATGTAATGCTTTGGCTAAAGACTTTAGTAACAATCCGACGAGAGGCCATGGGTATACATCTCCTCGCAAGGAGTGGTGAATCCTTTATAGGCTATTCAAACACCTTCGATCATTTCGACTTATACCCAATCATCCCGGGTCCACATCTCCTTAGAGATGTTTGCTTAAGATGTCAAAGCATAAGTCTCCATGATCAAGATGACTTGAATACCGCAAGTCAAAGGAACATCGCACTTAAGCTACAGCAAGAACTTCATTGACATATCTATATATGCAGAGAACCATATGAAGTCTTACGGCTGGTCACTCCAATGAACTAGTTACCATAACTAGCATCCACGATTAACTCCGGACATCACAATGTCTCCAGCCCGGTGAGAATCGGTGCTTGGATACACCAAGGAGTATACCTCGTGCTAGTCTCGGCGAATCGATGGTGTCCAAATCCATCAATTCATCGACTAGGGATAATTCGATACATCACAATTACACATGTAGAGATACTCACTAGTTGTGATCCAATCACAAATTCTCTCATCGTGAATCGTATCGTGGACATTCAAGAAATGAGTTTAAGATCCAATCAAATACATGAAACATGTATACTCAAATAGTGAATCTTCATTTATCATATAAATGGTTCATACATAAGGCGATTGCCTTAGGACATCTCTCATATATTACTAACAGACTCCCACTTGCCCTAATGCCAATCGCTATGGTATCCAATACCATAAGCTCTAACATGACCCTCAAACTTATTTTGAGGTAATGCTTTAGTCAAAGGATCCGCTAAGTTCCTTTAAGTGGGAATTTTCTCGATTTGTATTTCGTTCCTACTGATGATCTCTCTGATAAGATGATAGCGGCGAAGCACATGTTTGGATCATTGATGAGACCACATCAAGTTCAGAGATGAACTTCTTGATCCAAACCGCTTCCTTTGCTGCTTCCAAAGCTGCAATGTATTCTGCCTTAGTGGCAGAATCCGCTATAGCGTCAAGCTTGGAACTTTTCCAACTTATTGCGCCTCCATTCTAGGTGAATACATACCCAGACTGAGACATGGAATCATCCTTGTCTGTCTGGAGCTGGCATCCGTATACCCACGTATCACCATGTACCCTTCTCCATATATTAGGAACACATCCTTAGTTCTTCTCAAGTACTTAAGGATCGTCTTAACAGCCACCCAATAATCCATTCCTGGATCAGACTGGTATCTGCTCGTGACACTCAGAGTATACGATACATCGGGCCTCGTACATAACATAGCATACATGATAGATCCTATTGCGTATGCATAGGGAATCTTACTCATGCAAATCCTCTCGTCTTCTGTGCGCGGACACATAGACTTCGAAAGGTGTACCCCATGCCTGATGGGTAGGAAACCTTTCTTGGATTCCGACATGCTAAACCTCTTTAGCACTCAGTCTATATATGTAGACTGCGAAAGACCAAGCAACCGTTTCGATCTATCTCTATAGATCTTAATCCCGAGGATGTAGGTTGCTTCTCCCAAATCTTTCATGGATAATGTCTCGGATAACCAAACCTTAATTGACTGTAAGACTGAAACATCGTTTCCTATAAGTAATATGTCATCGACATATAATACTAGGAACACGATTGCACTCCCACTAACCTTCTTGTACACACAAGGTTCGTCTGGATTTTGTGAGAAATCAAACTTTTTGATTGTCTCATCAAAACGGATATTCCAGCTCCTGGATGCTTGCTTCAATCCATAAATGGATCATCGCAATTTGCATACCTTAGTTTTATCAACCGATGTGAAAACCTCAGGTTGTATCATATACACGTCCTCGAGCAGGTTTCCATTAAGGAAAGCTGTTTTCACATCCATCTACCATATCTCATAATCATAATGAGCCGCTATGGCCAGGAGCATCCGAATGGATTTAAGCAAAGCTACAGGCGAATAGGTTTCGTCATAATCAACACCTTGCTTTTGACGATATCCTTTTGCCACCAATCTAGCCTTATAGGTAATCACATTACCATCCATGTCGATTTTCTTCTTGAAAACCCACTTGCACCCTATAGGCTTTATGCCTTCAGGTGGGTCAACCAAGTTCCAAACTTGGTTTTCATACATGGAATCCATTTCCGACTTCATGGCACCAAGACACTTATCCCTTTCTGAACTTGTCAGCAGTTCTTCATAACTGGTAGGCTCCTCATCATCAATGAGTAACATGTCGTTCGATTCACTTAAGAGAAATCCATATCCCTCAGGAATATTGCATGTTCTACCAGATCTACGAAGATGTGGTGTTACAATAGGTCCAGTCGATTGCTCATCACTATGAGTTGTTGACTGTTGTGCTTCACCAGGTATCTCATCAATGTCTATTTGAGTCTCTCGAGCCTCCTCTGTTAGGACCTTTGTAACGCTAGAGGGGGGGTGATTAGCGTCAATGGAATTCAATCGCGGTTGTGTCTACAAATTCGTTAGCGCAGCGGAATATAGATAATACAATAACAATAATGAAAACACAACACGCTAACACGAGTATATAACGTGGTTCGGAACCGCACGGTTCCTACTCCACGGATCGGGCTCAAATGAGCCCTAGCGATGCCAATCACACACCACTATCAAATAACTCCTTCTCGGAACAATCCGGAGGTGGAGAAACCTCGTACAATATGATTACAACAATAATCAAATGAATACAAGCAATATAGTGAAATACAAAGCAATACAAGTAAAGGAAACACTTTACAAATGCTCTTTGAATGCTTGATCACTTGGTTGATCGAGTAGCACTTGGAGACCCTGAATTGCAGCAGCAACTCGCCCCAAATCGCCTCAAAGAACCATACCTTTTCTTCCACCACGAGCTCCATATATAGCTTCAACTGTCTTTGGAAAAGTCGATCGGTCGGATCGATCGAGACCATCGATCGGCCCGATGCCCGTTGTCGTGAGACAACGGCTAGTTCCACGTTGGATAAGTCCAAGCGGAACTACCATCGATCGAGATTGTGACCATCGATCGATGGAGTCCTCACTCGACCGGTCAGTCTCGACTCCATTCCAGTGGCCGAATTCTCGAGCACCACGGTCGATCGATGATCATCGATCGCTGAGCCATCGATCGGGCCAACCTATGGCGATCAGCTAGGCCCATAACCCCGCATCAAACCCTAGTTGACTCGGTCGGTCCGATCGCCACATGGCACTGAACATGAGGTTTTAACTCAAGTATGGTTCCCCATACTTGCTAGACCACCCTTAGCCTAGACCTAAGCCTTCTAGTCACCTCCATCGACCTCACGCCTCTGGATCCCTCCAAGTCATCCATGACTTGTTCATCCATCGCGCTAGCCTTCAGTGCTTCCGTCGGCTATGTCATGCTAACGGTGTCTACACCGCCAAGGCACATTGGACTTATGCCGCCAAGACTCGCTTGGACTTTCGCCGCCAACCATTGGACTTATCGCCAAGACTACCGCTTGGACTTTACGCCGCCAATATCAATCCCCTTGGACTTCAAATGCCAACCCATGTTGGACTTTCCATGCCAAGACCATGCTTGGACTTCTCAAATGCCAAGACCATGCATGGACTTTCCCTTGCCAACCCATGTTGGACTTTACATTGGCATGACCCATGCTTGGACTTTTCCCAATGCCAAGTGTCCCACTTGGACTTTCCATGCCAAGTACTCAAGACTTGGACTTTTCCAAATGACAATTACATTGTCATATGTTTTTGTCGAAACATCAAAACACATCAAAACATCACTCGAGCCAAACTCGAGTCCTGGTCAATCGTGACCTGGGCCGATTGCACCAACAATCTCCCCCTTTTTGATGTTTGACAAAAACCAAACAAATAATTGAGTTAGAATACTAACTCAAATCCTTTACCAATTATCCCAAATGTTCTCCCCCAAACATTCTCCCCCTTTTTGACTAACATCAAAAAGGTTTTCTCTCCAAGGAGGCCAATGTCTCATGTCCCAATGAGATCTTACAATCTCCCCCTTGGTTCAAAAATACCTAGGATGCCTACCATCTTCCTAGTGATAAGTCCCATATCACTCAAGATCGGCAATCCTATTCACTCTCCCAATTTCCAAATTGGGTTTCTAAAAATCCATCATTTTCCCAAATTGTTAAAATTCCAATAAATTCTCCTTTTCAATTAAAAAAAAAAAAAACATCCATCATCCCAAGATGGATACCTCCCCTAAAGGCTTGCTCCCCTTGACCATTGCACCAACAATGTCCTTGGGAGTCCCTAAGCCAATAGGAACTCTAAATCATCGAAATTAAGGTTGGAAATTCAACATTGAACTTTCCACCACCTCAATTTGATACTTTGACCTAACACCTCTCCAAATCCATATCCAATGAATTTTCACCCTTCATAATGCTTCCCAAAGCATATCCTAGGGTTAGGAGTGGTTAGGACCTTACTAGTATTTGAATCGGGTTAAACAAACCTTGTCAACCCAAAATCACCTTGGCGATCTACGGATAACGATCAAGCTATACCCATCGATCGCCACCCAGAAGCGTCGATAATCAAAATCCGATTTTCAGTTATCAGAAATGAATTTTAAAAAATCATAAATAATTATACGTTTATCGAAAAATCACGAAATTTGATACGTATAATACTTATGACCAATACAATGGGTGAAAAATGTTTGAAAATTATTTTACCCATTAAATAGTGACATTGGTACAAAGTTCAAGAACATTGAAATTTACAATGTTTTGGCCCTACTTTGTATCAACTTCATCAATGGTGATTGCTATCGAAGATAGACTTCACCAAGGTTTTTCAAAATGATTTTAAAATGTTTTCAAACCTTATCTTGGACCATAATTTATTGGCTAAATATACATAGCTTGTATATTAGCTTTCCTTATGATTTTTGGTGATAATTAAAATAAGTTTGAGTTCATCTAGATGCACTACCGATGCACCTTGAACCTAACCTATTATCCTAGCATCTCACATGTATTTAGGGTGTATACATACACATACATGTCAATTAGATGTGAGATGTGGGTTTTGTTCTCCCTAATCTAGAGTTTTATGCATTTTCTAAAGCAACTCTACTTGATTCCCTTGTAACTGGGACTCCAAGTCATGCCATAGTCCTTAAATCAATTTTAATCAAGTTAATGCATGAATGTATGATCATGGCATAAATAATAGTATTATTAAAACGTGGCCAATGATCATGATGTCATGGCATAAGATGAGATCTAAAAGACACATGACATTTATCCTTAATTCTAAAGCATAATCATGACATATAAAATGATTAAGAATAAACATGATGTCATGGCATGTTATATGGCAAATAAAGCATGGCATATAAAATATATAGGTATAGTAATACCTAAATTTTAATATTAATTGCCATTTCATATAATTAATTATATTTTGCCATATTTCTAGTTTTCTCCCAAGTGTGCCAAAAACCCAAAATGGCACACTAACCTCTAAATCTAAATTGTGCCAATTTGATCATTTTATCAAACTTCATAATTAATATTGGCACATCCTAAAATCTTTTAGGATTATGATTCAATTGTATTTCCAAGGTCACCTCATCCTTGAAAATGACCTAAAGTGCCACCTTAACCATGGTTAGGTTAACTACCCTTCCATTTAAAGTTGGCACACCCTAACCCATCTAGCGTGAATCAATCACGCTCTTAGGAACCCAAAACCTATTTGAGCTCCTAGGGTTAATTAGGTATTCCTTAGGGATAACCTCCCTAGATACCTTCCTAATGACACTCCTAGGCTTGGTATCCTTGGTCATTTGGGTCTTACCTCGGTTGACTCTAGGGGTAACTCCCCTTGCAACCTTCTTAGTGGCCACCCTAGGTTTCCTAGAAACCCTAGCCACTAGGCACACACCATGGTCAACTCTAGAGATGACTTCCCTATTGACCTTGGTCTTCCTAGACCTAGTTAGTGTTCCATAGTCAAATGGAACACTATGGTAAGCCACCTTAGGCTTAGGTTTGTGACCCAAACCTTTCTTGCCCTTGGTTGACTTTTGACTCTTAGGTCCTAGATGTTGACTTTGACTTCTTGACCTAAAAGTTTGACAATTAGACCCTTGAAATTGATTTTGTATCTTGTTTAGGGTCTTTTCCAATTTCTCAAGCCTTGACCTCAAGGCTTGGTTCTCTAATTCTAATTGCCCAATTTTAGAATTTTGATTTAAATCTTGGCCATTGGACTTCTTAGGCATATGCCTAGTCCATTTAGGGTTAATACCTAGATGTTCTTGTATTTTCTTAATAGATTCCCTAGGTATGGTTTTTCTAGGGACATTAGTCCCAAATTTCTCCTTATTATTAAGGTGTACCTTCTTAGCTCCTAAACAAATATGTTTGTTATTTCTAGCATGCTCTTTATGATAAATAGCAAGAGAATTAAAAGCATGCTTTTGCCTAGAAATTGAAGGTGCATTAACAAATTTTACCTTAGGGTTTGCCTTAGAGGCTCCCCCTACACGTGTTGCTCCTTCTTGCCCTTTCTTCTTTCCCCTTGGGCATTGACTCCGGAAATGTCCCGGTTGTCGACACTTGAAGCACACCACGTGCTCCTTGCTCTTTTGACTTGGGGAACCGGCATCCTTTGACTTTTCTTGACTTTTAGGTGCCGGAGGAGCTTTCTTGATCCTCTTTGGGCATTTGCTCTTATAATGCCCATACTCCCTACACTCAAAACACATTATATTATTTTTATTTTGAATTGAGGTGTTTGAGTTACCGATGGTGGTGGAGACCGGAATTGGACTTTGAGCTTCTTCATCTTGACCGGATGTTGAAGGCTCTTCTTGAGGTTGCTCCGGTATCGAGGATGGTCTCTCCTCCTAAATCCTAGAAGTGGATGCTTCTTCCACTTCTTCCACCTCTTCTTCTTCTTCTTGCTCCGATTCGGAAGTTGACTCCATCTCAACTTCCGATTCCTCACTTTCACTCGAGGATGAGCTCTCCTCATGAAACCTTGCCAATTTCTTCCATAGCTCCTTGGCATATGTGTACTCCCCTAGCTTGCACAAAACATCATTAGGAATTAAATCTTCTAAAAGTTTTGTTACCTTAATTTCGGTCTTGAGATTTTGGCGTTGTTCTTTGGTCCACTTTTTCAATTTGAGGACCTTTCCCTTCTTGTCCCTAGGGGGTTCAAAGCTTTTAACGAGGATGAACCAATCCTCTATGTTCTTCATCAAGAATTTTTCCATTCTTGATCTCCACGCCGGAAAATCTTCTCGGTCGTATGGCGGTGGAGTATTGATGTCCCCGCCCCATCTTTCTTGAAGCTCCATCGTCTTCCCTCTAGCTTCTTCAACTCTCGGCGGTTAGTCCGTAGAAGAGCCCCGGGCTCTGATACCACTTGTTAGGACCTTTGTAACGCTAGAGGGGGGGTGATTAGCGTCAATGGAATTCAATCGCGGTTGTGTCTACAAATTCGTTAGCGCTTGAATATAGATAATACAATAACAATAATGAAAACACAACACGCTAACACGAGTATATAACGTGGTTCGGAACCGCACGGTTCCTACTCCACGGATCGGGATCAAATGAGCCCTAGCGATGCCAATCACACACCACTATCAAATAACTCCTTCTCGGAACAATCCGGAGGTGGAGAAACCTCGTACAATATGATTACAACAATAATCAAATGAATACAAGCAATATAGTGAAATACAAAGCAATACAAGTAAAGGAAACACTTTACAAATGCTCTTTGAATGCTTGATCACTTGGTTGATCGAGTAGCACTTGAGACCACACGAATTGCGACAACTCGCCCCAAATCGCCTCAAAGAACCATACCTTTTTCTTCCACCACGAGCTCCATATATAGCTTCAACCTGTGCTGGAAAAAGTCGATCAGTCGACTGATCGAGACCATCAGTCGACTGATGCCACTGTTGTCGTGAGACAACGGCTAGTTCCACGTTGGATAAGTCCAACGGAACTATCATCGATCGGCTGATTGACAGACCATCGATCGGTGATGGAGTCCTCACTCGACCGATCGAGTCTCGACTCCATTCTGGCCGATTCTCGAGCACCGCCGATCGGGACGATCGATCGCCTGAGCCATCAGTCGACTGCCAACCTATGGCAGTCGACTGCTAGGCCATAACCCGCAGTCAAACCCTAGTTGACTCGGTCCAGTCGACTGCCACATGGCACCAGTCGACTGGCACACCTCAAACATGAGGTTTTAACTCAAGTATGGTTCCCCCATACTTGCTAGACCACCCTTAGCCTAGACCTAAGCCTTCTAGTCACCTCCATCAGCCTCACGCCTCTCGGATCCCTCCAAGTCATCCATGACTTGTTCATCCATCGCGCTAGCCTTCAGGTGCTTCCGTCGGCTATGTCATGCTAACGGTGTCTACACCGCCAAGGCACATTGGACTTACGCCGCCAAGACTCCGCTTGGACTTTACGCCGCCAACCATTGGACTTATGCTGCCAAGACTACCGCTTGGACTTTACGCCGCCAATATCAATCCCCTTGGACTTCAAATGCCAACCCATGTTGGACTTTCCATGCCAAGACCATGCTTGGACTTCTCAAATGCCAAGACCATGCTTGGACTTTCCCTTGCCAACCCATGTTGGACTTTACATTGCCAAGACCCATGCTTGGACTTTTCCCAATGCCAAGTGTCCCACTTGGACTTTCCATGCCAAGTACTCAAGACTTGGACTTTTCCAAATGACAATTACATTGTCATATGTTTTTGTCGAAACATCAAAACACATCAAAACATCACTCGAGCCAAACTCGAGTCCTGGTCAATCGTGACCTGGGCCGATTGCACCAACATCCTCAAGCTCGACGACACTCCCACTATTTTCTTGCAAGAGAAACTCTTTCTCTAGAAACACAGCATGCCTTGAAACAAACACCTTTTGTTCCACAGGATGATAGAATTGGTAACCCCTTGTTTCCTTAGGGTATCCAATAAATAGACATTTATCAGACTTAGCATCCAATTTGTCTGATACTGTCTGCTTCACATAAGCAGGACAACCCCATATCTTCAAGTAAGATACATGAGGTTTCTTACTATTCCATATCTCATATGGAGTAGTTGAGACTACCTTGGTAGGCATTCTGTTTAACAAGTAAACAGCTGTCTGAAGGGCATAGCCCCAAAAGGACTTGGGAAAAGTCGCATGATTCATCATTGACTTAACCATGCCCAACAAGGTCCGGTTACGCCTCTCAGATACACCATTATGATGTGGTGTATATGGCGGAGTCCATTGAGACAATATGTCATTGTCTCTTAGATAATCAAGAAACTCTTGACTTAAGTATTCACTACCTCGATCCGATCGAAGTATTTTAATACTCTTGTCATGTTGTTTCTCTACTTTATTTCTGAATTCTTTGAACCTTTCAAAGGCTTCAGACTTGTGTTTCATCAAGAACACATACCCAAACCGTGAGTGATCATCGGTGAAGGTAATGAAGTAGCTATAGCCTCCTAAAGCTTGAGTTGACATAGGTCCACATACATCAGTATGTATTAGACCTAGTAACTCTCCCACTCGTTCACCTTTTCCAGTAAAAGGTAACTTAGTCATCTTGCCTTTTAAGTATGATTCGCATGTATCGTATGAATCCTATTCAAACAATTCCAGAATTCCACATCGGTGTAATTCGGACATGCGTTTCTTGCTTACATGGCCAAGACGACAATACCACATGTAGGAGTCTAATTGATTATCTTTTTGAGCACGCTTGTTGCTCGCTTCGATATTGAAAATATCACTGGATACGTCCAACGTATAAACACCATTGCTTAAAGTTCCAGTCCCTCAAAGAACTCCATTCAAAGTTATGTAACAACAATTGTTACTAAAAGTCAAATGGTACCCATTTCTATTTAAACAAGAAATAGAAATGATATTCTTTATCAACGAAGGAACATAAAAGCAATTGTTCAGTTCTAAGACAAGTCCTACAGGGAGTTCCAACAAATACGTTCCGATGGCGAGTGCAGCAACCGTTGCTCCATTCCCAACACATAAATTTGACTCTCCCTTGACGAGTTTCTTCTATTCCTTAGCCCATGTATGTCATTACATATATGTGAGCCACACCCAGTATCAAATACCCAAGTGTCTGAGGAAATAGAATGACAATCAATAAAGAAGATTTCTGAAGAAGATGGGGCATCCGATGCCTTATCCTTCTTCACGGACTCAAGATAAATCTTGCACTTTCTTCGCAAATGGCCCTACTTGCCATAATGATGGCAAGTTCCCTTTTGAGCTGGTTCTACCTTTTTAGCCTTTTTCTTCTTCCCCTTCTGTTGTTCCTTTGACTCCCTCTTAGAACCTTTCTTTGAGGAATCAACTAACAACACCGTCCCCTGCTCATACTTCTCAGAAGGCTCCACAGTCTTCAGCATGTTGAGCAATACCACAGATGAACCTTCTTGCATCTCAGAGGTGAAGAGGAGCTTGGAGACTTCGAACCTTTCGAATCTCACTTGATTATCAAACAACTCATAAAGATGAAGGACTACGATATGAGCATCCATATGCTCATGCTGCTTTCGTAGCTTGGGTTCCATCGCGGCTAGCATGATGCAACTTGTCAGTTCAGAATCAGTCAAATGTTTCTGATAGACCAACAATTGGTCCGGAGTTGCATCGTCACAAGGATGGGCGGGAAGAGGCGCTTCGAGGACATACGCAAGCTTTTCACCGTGAGAACAATTCTCAAGTTTCTAAGTCAGTCCAAGAAGTTCAGCCTAGTCAATTTATTCAAATCCAAAATGGAACGCAAATTAAAAGACAACATGATCAATTTTAGAAATACAAAACGAGCATATATGAGAAAGATGATTTTTAAAATGCATCAATATACATTTATAAATCCCATTCATTTTTTGAATTCAAAAACCCTTGAAATCAATTCGGGAGATCGTAGGTCAATCTCCGAATGGGTTGATATCCAATATAGATAAGAACATCCTTGGAGTGAGTCCAACAAGCCATTCTTAGCTATGATGGTGGGTATCAAGTATACCGATTACATATCATGTATATGTAACTATCACAATGTGCTATCAACTAATTGAATGTTTACACATACATTGGGTTGTTAACACATTAACAAGTATGCATCATATGCATAGCACCCAACTTCACCTCTCTTCACATCGACCTTGGAGTGAGTCCAACAAATCTATGCTCCAAGTTAGAGCCGACCCATTAATCGCGAAATAGTTTTAATATGGTTAGAGCGCATTCAACCAATTAGCCAGGCTTGGAGTGAGTCCAACAACCCAAACTAACGATTGACCTCTGACTCTTACCATATTAGAGTTAAACTATTCCAATGATTTGAACATGTTCAGGTTCGAGCCGGGCTTGGAGTGAGTCCAACAACCCAAACAAGAAACAGAACTCTGGTTCTAACCATATTAATGGAAGGTGTAGGCTTTAATATTGAGTTAGGGTTTTATGTCTCATCCTCTTTGCATGCAAATAATTATTATCTACATGGCATGACATACATGGCATACATCTACATGTCACGACACGCATGGCAAAATGTTATGCATCTAATGCAATTACATGACATACAATTATGTCATGTACATAATTTCCTTATTTGTCATAACTATTTATGAAAATAAAATATGTTTAAGATTTGATTCTCCAAATCAAATCATGATTGAATTAGGAAACAAATTTCCAAATCTAATCACATATTTTATTTATGAAAATAATTGATTAAGGAAAATCAATTTAGGAAACCAATTTCCTAAATCATCAAAACTACTTATGGAAATAAAATATTTTAAGATTTGATTCTCCAAATCAAATCATGATTAAATTAGGAAACAAATTTCCAGAATCTAATCAAATATTTTATTTATTGAAAATATCAATTTCCATAAATACTTCCAACTTTCCAAAAGTGGAAGATTTCCATAAATACATCTAGACTTTCCAAAATTGAAAAATTTCCATAAATACTTCTAAATTTCCAAAATTAGAAAATTTCTAGAAATAACATTATGACTATCGCAAAACCATTTTACGATTATGTCGAAACACAACCTGGGCTCTGATACCACTTGTTGGGTTTCCGGCACCGCGGCGTGTGTGTGTTCGATCATGTTTCGTAAACATGAGCACAGCGGAAGCAATAAAAATAATAAATCTACATTTATTACAACACACACATCGCACGCATGCATAGTACAACATGTGTAGACATAACCACAAATTTAAATTTTGCAATAAAAGAAATTTAACTACGATATACCTTTCGTATCACGTGTAGCGGGAACGGCATCAACCGGAACGATCCTCGCTAGAATCGTCTCTATCCGTATCCATGCCGAGTATCCTTAGGATGACTTCGCTAAGCCACGAGCTTCGTCTTCGTACGGGTTACTAGCCTCGTGTTGAAGACGACGTGATCGAGAGATGATCACGATCCGAATCCAAATTCGGATCCAAAACCGAGTTCTCAAAACTCGCTTCTCCGGAGAGGTATTCGTCAACCGATTGACGAATCCTTCATCCTCCACCTCAGAGGATTACCGGAGATCGAATCCCCGGTAAGTTAGCCTCTGTCGGAGCTCTAACCGTCGTCCAAACGACGCTCCAACGAGAGGAGAACAAGCTGTCCAGAAAACTGGACAGCTTTGGCTGAGGAGATAGGCGCCGGCCAACCAAGGGAAGATAAAGCTCACCTTGATGCCAAACCTAAAGGAGATCACCGGAGGGTCGCCGGAGGATCACCGGCCGAAGCTTGGACGCCGGCAACAACTTGGATGACGGCACAAGAGGTTGGGCGGCAATGGAGGTTGGCGCCAACTCTTAGAGGGGATGAGGTGGGCGGCAACTTGAGCTAGGGTTTTTGGATTAGGGATTAATTATCCCTTAAGCCCTCTTTTATAGAGAACTAATTCTCTTAATGGTTATTGGATCATAACCATTAGGCCTGTTAACCCGCTCCATTAAGATAAGTTAAAATAAACCAAACCATGATGGTTTATTTTAAGTTAAAACGAACCGAACCAACTTTTGGTTCATTCGTTTAAAATAAACCAAACCCTTTGGTTTATTCTCCTCCATTGGATTAGAACCAAACCATTTTGGTCCATCCATTATGTCTTCATAAGACACGACCCATACACGCTTCCATTGTGACTGAAACGATTTCATGCTCGCTCCATGTTTGGTCCAACCAAACTTAGTTTCTCTCGGTCTGAGAATCCCATTCTCAAGCTCGTTTTAAATCCTTCGGATTACGCTCGTTGTGTGTGTGACCAAATAGGTTCTCGGTTTATGTTGGCCGTCTATAATTAACCATTAATTATAGAACGATCATGAGTGTCACCTAGTAGTACATCATGATCCCTAATTAACCGAAAAGATCAACGGTTGATCCAGAACTATTTCTGAAACCCTTCAGCAGCTCGAATGAATCATGCCCCATTCCCTTCACTCATCTTATACCCACTTGGTTCAGGACATGGTCTATAGTGTCAGTCCCCACTAGGCTGACTACGTCACACCTAGCCCAAGTATCATTTCCTCGTCCTACAGATTCTAGTTACTCAACATGTATCGAAGAGTACCTTACTCTAAACATGTAATGCTTTGGCCAAAGACTTTAGTAACAATCCGACGAGAGGCCATGGGTATACATCTCCTCGCAAGGAGTGGTGAATCCTTTATAGGCTATTCAAACACCTTCGATCATTTCAACTTATACCCAATCATCCCGGGTCCACATCTCCTTAGAGATGTTTGCTTAAGATGTCAAAGCATAAGTCTCCATGATCAAGATGACTTGAATACCGCAAGTCAAAGGAACATCGCACTTAAGCTACAGTAAGAACTTCATTGACATATCTATATATGCAGAGAACCATATGAAGTCTTACGGCTGGTCACTCCAATGAACTAGTTACCATAACTAGCATCCACGATTAACTCCGAACATCACAATGTCTCCAGCCAGTGATAATCAGCTGCTTGGATACACCAAGGAGTATACCTCGTGCTAGTCTCGACATAATCGATGGTGTCCAAATCCATCAATTCATCGACTAGGGATAATTTCGATACATCACAATTACACATGTAGAGATACTCACTAGTTGTGATCCAATCACAAATTCTCTCATGCTGTGAATCGTATCGTGAACATTCAGTAAATGAATTTAAGATCCAATCAAATACATGAAACATGTATACTCAAATAGTGAATCTTCATTTATCATATAAATGGTTCATACATAAGGCGATTGCCTTAGGACATCTCTCATATATTACTAACAGAACCGCACTATCACTATACGCCACAGTGGTCAAGAAACAAAAGTGAACAATTCAACCAAGCATCACACTGTCACTATACGGTACAATGATCAAATAGTCATTGAAAACTAAATGCAAGGAAAGTAAGCAATTCAACCAGGCACCGCACTGTCACTATACGGTACACTGGTCAAACATTAACTGAAACTAAACTAAACCTAATCAAACATAACACAATTAAAACTCTAACTATGACTCGAGTTAAAATACAAGTTAGAATACAGAATAAAATACAAGATAAACCACAAGTTAAAACACAAGTTAAAAATACTAGTGAAAACACATATTATGAACACTAGTAAAAACACAATTCAAGGCCACTGGTGAAAGAACATATTAAAAACACTAGCAAAAACACATTTGAAAACACTAATGCAAATACAATGTAAGAACACCAGTGACAACACAAATGAGAACAGAAGTGCAAATACGAAGGAAAATGCAAGTGCAAATACAAATGAAAACACAGAATGAACCACAGAATAAAAATTAGCCAACTCTCGTCCACAACTCCCGCAAAGGAACCACCCTCTCTGGTACCCACGACAGATCTAGACAGCTTCTAACAACTTCAATGGCACGGATCTCTCGTCAAAATAATCCTCCGACGAAAGTTGGAATTAGTGGAATGGATCACTGCTCCGATGATGGACTTCGGGATTGCCGCTACCACGGCAGCCGGTGGATGAATGCGGAAAGTGGAGCGGCATGAATCACGACCACAAAAATGGAAGGAACCAGAGTTGTGATCGTCTACAAGTCTTCACCAATGATGAAAATCAGATTCTACCGTCTGAATTGAGGAAATGAAGGCTGTTGGAACTGGATGAAGGTGTTGTCACGATTGCGCCAGTAGAAGATAACCCTAGCCTTTAGGGATCCCATCCAACTGGGTCGTCTCAGCTTCGATCACCAAGCTGATGTGGAACACCGACGAAGAGGAAGGAAAATCACGGTTGCTCGGCGAAGATGTAGTCTGCCCAAGTGCAGAACTTGTGCCCCGCCAATCAAGCGTGCTTGGGATGGTTGGAATGTCGAAGGAGCGCTGATGAGACTGCCGAAACCGTCGCCGGATGTGGATGATCGCTGCTCGCCGCCGTGCATGAAAAAGGGGAAAAAATTGCTCGATCAGTGAAGCTGAGGAAATAGGAAATGCCACCGCCAACCTTGGTGGAGGAAGGGAACGACCGGCGGTGCTTCTGGCGGGTGGCGTGGAGGAGAGCCACTGGCGTCGTGCGATTGGAGAGGAGGAAGAACTGCGCTTGTGGAGGAAGCTGCGCGATCACGATTCTAGATTCTGCGCTGGGAGAAAGGTTGAGTGATTTGGCATGACCGTCCGATCCAATAAGCCACCACATCCTAGCCATTGATGAAAGCTAGGGTTGATTTCTTCGATTAAGGCTTTGATTGCTGCTTCTAACCCTTTTCCAATCCAACGGCTGAGATTAATCTAGCTTGAATCCAACACTGATCTGGCTCTCTTTTAATCCAATGGCTAAGCAACAAATGATGGATCAGGATCTGGATCTGGATCAACGACTCCGATTTCTTAACTTAGGCCCCTTTTCATGTTTCCTATAAAATCACAGTCAACTCTTGAAAAATAATACTAAAGTATTAGGAGTTAACAATTAATTGCAAATAGATCCAATATGCAAAAACATACTGAATAACACTAATTACTCCATCAAAGAGCCTAAAATATCTAATCCATGAAGTAAAACAGTGCGATAAAAATAAAGCTATTAGTAAGTATGTGATATCAAGATGTATAGTACTTGAGTATTAATCTTAAATGTAATTTCTAAGCCTTAAGCCAATTTTCTTGATACACTAATTCCCAAAGTATGCCCAAACCCCAAATTTCACACCAATACCTCTAAGTCTAAATGTGCCAAGTTTAATCAATTTTTTACAATTCTCAAAACTTATTGGCACATCCTAAAATAATTTAGGATTAAAATTCAAGCTTATTTCCAAGGTATCACATAACCTTGAAAATGATATAAAGTGTTAACTTTACCATGGTTAAGTTAACTACCCACCAATTCAAGTTAACACCCTCAACCCACTTAGCTTGATGGAATCACGCTCTTAGGAACCGAATACTTGCTTGAGCTCCTTGGGTTAACTAGGTATTCCTTAGGGATAACTTTCCTAGATACCTTCCTAATGACCCTCCTAGGCTTAGGAGCCTTGGTCATTTGGGCCTTTTCATGGTTAACCGTAGGGATTGCCTTTATAGTAACCTTCTTAGTGGTCTTCCTAGGTTTCATAGAAACCTTGGCCACTAGACACACACCATGGTCAACTCTAGGGATGACTTCCCTTGTGACCTTGGTCTTCCTTGACCTAACTTGAGTACCATAATCAAATGGAATATTGTGGTAGGTCTTTTTGGGCTTAAGCTTTCCCTTGGATGGTTCTTGATTTCTAGGTCTTTGACTTTGACTCCTAGACCCTAGGCTTTGACTATTTAACCCTTTAATCGAATTTTGCATTTTTGCAAGGGTCTTCTCTAGTTTCTCAAGTCTTGATCTCAAGACTTTATTTTCCAACTCTAATTGGCCAATTTTTTATTTTTCATTCGGTCTTTGGGCATTATCATTTCCTCTAGGCATATGCCTATCCTTCTTAGGGTTAATGCCTAAATGATTTTCTATTTTCTTAATGCTTTCCTTAGGAAGAGTTTTTCTAGGGACATTAGTCCCAAATTTTTTCTTATTTTTAACCTTGTAGCTCTTAGCCCCTAAGCAATAAAATTTATTATTCTTAGCATGCTCTTTAAAAAACATATAAAAATTACTTCTAGCATGCTTGTTCTTATTACTTAAAGAATGATCATTGTTTAAATGTCCCTTAGGGTTTGCCTTAAAAGGCTCCCCCTACATTTGATGCTCCTTCTTGACCTCTCTTCTTCCCCTTAGGGCATTGACTTCGGTAGTGCCCTCTTTGGTGACACTTGAAGCATACCATATGCTCCTTGTTCTTAGTGATGGCGACTCTAGCATCCTTGGTCTTTTCTTGAGATTTTGGTGTCGGTTGACTTTTCCTGACTTTCTTAGGGCACTTGCTCTTATAGTGTCCATATTCCCTACACTCAAAACACATAATATGATTTTTACTTTGAATTGATGTGCTTGAGTTACCTAGGTTAATGGTTGTGGTTTGGGCTTCTTCATCTCCTCGACCGGAGGTGGATGCTTCCTCTTGATCATGCTCCATAGTGGAAATTCTCTCCTCCCCCTCAATCCTAGAGGTGGAGGCTTCTTGTTCTTCTTCTTCCTTCTCGGATGTCGACTCCCTCTCAATCTCCAAATCCTCACTTTCTTGTGAGGAAGATGAACTCCCTTCATTAGCCTCTTCCTCTTCTTGAGCCGATGAATATTCTTCGACTTCTTGTGATTGTTCCTCGCTTGAAGCCGGTGATGATCCTTCATGAAGCTTTGCCAATTTGCTCCAAAGCTCCTTGGCATCTTGATATTCACCTAGCGTAGACAAAATGTCATTAGGTATCAAATCTTCTAAAAGCTTTATTACCTTGACTTCGGTTTTGAACTTTAGGCGTTTCTCTTGGGTCCACTTCTTCAATTTCAAGACATTTCCCTTCTTATCTCTAGGAGGTTCAAAGCCTTCCATGATGATGAACCAATCTTCTATGTCCATCATCAAGAATGTCTCCATTCTTGCCCTCCATTCCGGAAAATCCTCTTTGTCGTATGGTGGCGGTGTGTTAATGTCCCATCCTAGTTTTTCTTGAAAATCCATCTTCTTGCCCTCTAGCGTCTTTTGCCCCCGGGTGTTAATCCGTAGAAGAGCTCCAAGCTCTAATACCAATTGTTAAGAACGTTGAGCCCGCTAGAGGGGGGTGAATAGCATCGTCGATGGAACTCGATCGTGTGCTTGATACAAAACTTGTTATACGCAGCGGAATATGCAATAATAAAAGAAATATAACAAGAACACAAGAACAACACCAAATATAACATGGTTCGGCACCTATGTTGGTGCAATTGGCCCGGGTTAACTCGAGCAGTATTTTGATGATAGACAAAACTTATGACATGGGATTGTCATAGGAAAGTCCAACATGGAGTTGGCATGGAAAATCCAAGTATGGGGCTTGGTGTGGAAAAGTCCAAAGCATCGTGAAGTCGTGCGCTTGGTGCTTGGTGAGAAATGCATTGCGAAGTCGTGCGCTTGGTGCATTTGGGAAGTCTTGAGGACTTGGCAAGTTCACTAGGCTCGGGGTCCTTGAGTCAGTGAAGGATGGCATTACGAAGTCGTGTGCTTGGTACATCCAAGGGACCGTCGGATGGGGAGCGAATGGAGTGAGGCCCAAGGGAAACATACTTCGAGGGCAAGAGACGCGAAGGATGGCATTGCGAAGTCGTGCGCTTGGCGCATCCGAGGGACGTAGGCCGAGGGAAGAGAGCTTCGGTGGGGAACTCCATGAGGGATGAGGTGGACTTGGCCAAATGGCTAAGACTGAGTGTCGGATGTTCAAACTTGGTGTTTGAGGGTTTACCCAACGGTCGGATGCTCAAACAACTTGGTATTTGAGGTTTTACCCAACATCAGATGACTGGCATAGGTGCGAGTCAACTACTCCAAATCGACTAGGGTTCGACTAGTGTTCAACTGACTGTTCGCTGCATGATCACGAGGGAGGCGGCAACTATCGATGTCATCACGATCGATGATAGGATCGATCACCAATCGATGGGGGTGATTTCAATCACAGAATGGTTTCCAGTCGAGTGGTTGCATCGAGCACTCGACTGATGGTGTTACCAGTCGACTGATGGGTATCATCAGTCGATAGATGGGTATCATCAGTCGACTGATGGGTGATCCATTGGAACTTGACCAACATGGATCTGGTCGTTGTGAGATAACGACTACAGGACAGTCGATTGATGGTCATGATCAGTCGATTGATGGGCACGAAATCAACTCGATGCAGGTTATAAATGGAGCTCAAGATGGAGGATTTCGCCAAGACTTTAAGGGTGACATTGGAGGGGAATTGCTACTGCATTCCAAACCTTCAAGAGCCAACTAAAGCAAGCAACAAACAAGTGATCAAAAGCAATCGGTGAAAAGTGTTATTTTGTATTGTATTTGTATTCTTGTTTGTATTTCTATATTACTTTATAATTGCTTGTACGAGGTTTCTCCACCTCCGACGTGTTGTCGAGAAGGATGTAGGGATGTATACTGAAAAGTCTATCTTTTCTATGAACATCTTTATTTTTGAAATAAGAATCACATGATCATTGTTTGCATATTTTGGTTATGCAATATTGTCTAATACTTTACATTGTAGATAACATGGTGTGTGGTGTCACACGGGAGATCATGTTATCGACCCCTTGAAAAATATAAGTAAAGGCTCACAACCGAGATGTCTTTGGACAAACCATCGGAATGGTTGTAGTGTGATTTGATATTGGTTTGTCTTGACCATAGAATCACACTAGTGCACTTTGTGTGTATTGAGCAGGACCGACATAGAGGTGATTCGATTTATTGCTGACTACATAATCGAATCGGACTTGGATATTATTTAGTACATGCTCTTAATCTTGATATAATAACGGGCACATATACTTAGTATTCATCTCTTTGATTTACCAATGGGCGAGATTTATAGATTAAATAGATAGGCTCGGTAAGTTGGGAGATGATATTATTTATATGGTGTGCCATTGATTATAGGAGGAAACCGTGTCCTATATATTAGGATGATGATGTCCCCTTGAGGAGCTCATAAGGTTCATCATGTAAACCCTACAGGTGGACTTGGTCCGGCATGATGAAAAGGTTGAGTGGTACTACTCAAGGAGTTAGATGTTGATTAATTAATGGTCAGTAAATTAATTAATCGATGGATATTCGAGACCTTAAACACGGGGAGAAAATGTACAAATAATATATGGAGCCCATATTATCATATGGGGGTTGGTGAGGTAGATTAATGATGATCCTTTAGTGGATTGGATCATCATTAGTTGATCGGACTTTATGTGGGCTTGATCCATGGGTGGCCAAGATCCAACTACTCCTCATGGTCCCTAATGTAGCCTATTAACACCTCATGAAGCTTAAATCTAAAGGATAGAAACAAAACTTTAGATCCAAAGGTGGAGATTAAATCTCTAGATCCGACGGTTGAGATTAAATCCCTAGAACCAATGGAGGATATTAAATCAAGCCTTAAGCCTAACTCTATAAATATTGGCTTAAGGGTGGGCGGCAACACATGGAAGAGGAAAAGTGGCTCAGGTTGGGCGGCAAGGGCTTTGGAGATTTAGGGATTTGGGTGGCCACAATTAAGGAAAGATGCTTCTTCTTCTTCTTCTTCCTTATGGTGGCCGGCACCCTTCTTCCCTCTACTCTCCTTGGTTTTGGCCAGCGTCCAACATCCTCCCTTTCATCTGAGAGCATGGCTTAATGGGATTAGGGTTTGCTTCCTTTGGAAGCTAGGAATCCTAGTTGGTTTAGGATTGGGTTTGGTGGCTAGGGTTTTGGGAGTCATGGGTGGGTGGCAACATTGGGAGGAGTTTTTCTTCTTCTTCCTAAGGTGTGGCCGGTTCCTCCATCTTCCCTCTACCTTGGCTGGAGCTCATCCTAATCTTCTTCCCCACTTCCATGGCCGGCCATAAGGAGAGCTAGGATTAGGGTTTGGAGGCTTAGGGTTTAGGAGGCTTGGGTGGCACCAAATAAGGAAGGTTTCTTTCTTCTTCATCCTTTGGTGGCCGGCACCCACAGCCCTATCCCAGCCCTTGTGCAGCATCCAAAGATCCCTTCTCCTTCTCCTTAGGTGGTGGAAATAAGATATAGGGCTTTCCCTTGGTGTCTTGGCCGGATTCCACCATTATCTCCTTCTCCTTGTTGGCCGGCGGCAAGCATTCTCCTTGTTGCTTGTTGGTTGGCCATAGAAAGGAGAAGAGCTTTGTTTTTATTCTTCCTCTTGCTTTGGAAGAGCAAGGAAGGAAGATTTGTGATCTAGGAGCTTCGACTTTTGGTAGAGCGTCGCCCACACGACGTCCGAAAGGAGGAAGGACATACATTAGAAGATCGAGAGGTATATCGATTCTCTAATTTTTATATGTTACATGTTTGTATTTGTTTTTCATTTATGAGCATGATATAAATCTGTATATGGCTAAATAATACTTGGATCCCAAGCATAAACACAAAAACCGGTGATCCGGACATCGTCTATTCCGCGACTACTCGTAGAATAGAGGATGGTCGCTTGAACAACTAGTTTGTTCAAGTGACCTCTCTAAACGAATAGCACGATGATGACTTGGTTGTTTGGGCAATCCTTTTGTCTAGGATTAAATTTTTTTAATCTGGGGGCATCAAGGGGATCGCCATGAACAAACGACCAAGGTGAAGTGGGAAGCGAAGTTTCCCCTCTCGGACTCGATAAGCAAAACCCTACAATTGGTATTAGAGCCAAGGTTTCCGGTTTTGTGTGTTTAGGATTTGGTTAATTTTTATGCACTTTTTCATATATTATATGTGCTGGATAATAGTAGGATATGCGTAGTTTAACTCTTTGGTTGCAGGTATATGATCCGACTATTATGGCCATATGTGTGTATGTGATTGTATGTGTGTATTTTGTTGAATCCTCGGGGTTGACGAGGCTAGTATTTAGTTTTTTTGTAAATTAAATATGGCATTGTTTAGCCACTCTTTATTTTATTTTACTTTCGATCTAGATTTCATGTACACTCCCTCGTGGAGTATAGGATCGATGGATGTAAATTAAAATAGGTTTTAGTCTCGGCTTGGATCTCCGAATGGCTCGTACATGGCGTAGGAGGAGCGGACGAGATGGCGATGCGACGAGAGACATATTGAAGACAAAAGCCACAATAGTTGGAAAATAATTTATTTTTCATATTTATTGCTTTTTGTTTGATATGCATGTCGTAGGATAGGAAAATTCCTCATTTTCAAATTACTAAGTGGGAGAGGGATATTTTTATAAATTCCCACGGCCTCCATTACGATTTGACAAGTGATGCAAAAAACATGCGCGTCGGCTCTGAGTGCCTTCCTCCCCATCGGATGGGTTTGTTTGCGGATCACAAGGTCGAATATGGTTATAGGAAATTATTAAGAAGCGTGTGTACTTGCCCATCGTAAGGCACATAACCCGAGATAATTACCTTGGTACCGAGTAATGGTGAACACTTAGATACAAATATAAGTATCCTCCCCATCGGAGTCACTGCTTTTATTTGTAGGGCCGAAGAGAAACCAACTATTAATTTTACTTGTCAAAAGGTTAGGTTGACAAGATAGTAAAATTAATGGGTAAAACGTCCTCTTGCAAATGTAGAATTCATATACGTCCACACTATCGTGGCATACGATATTCTTGGTGCTTTGAGGTGTTAGTTGATTTTAAAATTTTATTGTTTGAGGAATCAATAATTTTTTAAAATCTACAGTAATGATCTATGTGATTCTTAGGATTTTCAAAAATGACTTTCAGTCCACTTACTATAGTAAAGGAAATAAACTTACTATACCCAAATAATGTTAATTGGAAAAGAATCTAAATATTGTCTTATCTGCTAAGGAGTACAAGTATGCACTCTTCGAAGAGTGTCCTCAAGCCATGGTTGCTCAAAAAGGTTTCGACTTCTAAGCCGAAAGGCAAGAAGAAGGAGAAACAAGGTAGAGCAAAGGTGGTGGGAGGAACTCAGGGAGGAGTGAAGAAGCCGAAAGGCAAGTACTTCACTTGCAAGCAGGATGGACATTGGAAGAAGGACTGTCCCAATCCAAAGCAGAACAAAGATAATATCCTTTGGTCTAGTCATTGAAACATGGTTAGCGGTGTTATCTACCAGCACCTGGTGTGTAGATACGGGAGCCACTAATCATGTCTGCAACATTTTGCAGGGGATTTAGGAAACCCGACGACTAGCTAAAAGGGAGATTACCATTTACTTGGGCAATGCCATGAAGATGGCGGCTATTGCAGTGGGAGAAGTTTTATTTATCTCTTGAGAAAAATAAAACTTAGGTTCTGGAAAATTCCCTTTATGTACCTTTATTTAGAAAGAACTTAGTTTCAGTTTCTAAATTGTTTATGGATGGATATTCTATTTCTTTTAATGACAGAGCTGTTGTAAAAAGGAATAGGGAGAATATCTGTTCAGGTACATTGATAGAAAATTTGTATACATTTGAAACAAAACCTCCCACGATGCAAATTGAAGTTAATAACTCATCTTCTAATTCCAATAAGAGAAAAGAACCTTCGAAGATGAACCAAACATATCTTTGGCATCTTAGGCTTGGTCACATTAACCTAAGCAGAATTCGAAGGTTGATAGCTGATGGACCTTAGGGTTTATTAGTGGTGGAGGATCTCCCAACCTGTGAATCTTGCTTGGAGGGTAAGATGACCAAGAGGCCTTTTAAGGCCAAGGGGTATAGAGCCAAAGATGTGTTAGAATTGGTTCATTCTGATTTGTATGGTCCTATGTCTATCCAGGCTAGAGGTGGTCTTGAATATTTCATCTCTTTCATAGACGATTATTCAAGATATGGATGACACTACGATCTGATCGTGGTGGAGAGTACCTCTTCGGAGAGTTTAGGAACTACTTATCAAAGGCTGGGATTCAATCCCAACTGACTGCACCTGGCACACCCCAGCAGAACGGTGTAGCAGAGCGAAGGAATAGGACTCTTATGGAAATGGTTAGATCGATGATGAGTTATTCTGACTTGCCAGATTCGTTCTGAGGATATGCTCTAGATACGGCGGTGTACATTCTGAACTTGGGTCCATCTAAATCAGTGTCTTCTACTCCCACAGAGTTATGGACTGGGCGAAAGCCTAGTCTAAGACATATTCGGAAATAGGGTAGTCCAGCACATGTGCTAAAGGCAGATGCTGGCAAGTTGGAACCTCGTACAGAAGTGCGCTTGTTCGTTGGCTATCCTAGAGGAACGAAGGGTGGATTGTTTTATAGTCCTAGATATCAGAGGGTGATCGTTAGCGTGAACGCCAGATTTCTAGAGGAAGCCTTTATGATGAGCCACAAGCCCATGAGTAAAATTGTTCTGGAGGAGTTAAAAGGGGAAGTCACTTCTTTAGTACCATCGATACAAGAGGATATACCACATGTCACTACACCGTGTGTCACAGAGGATACACAGGTGATACCTCGTCGTATTGGGAGAGTTGTTAGACAGCCTCATAGATTCATGTTCTTGGGTAATATGAACCTGATCCCTGGACATACGACGAGGCAATCCAAGATATAGATGCAGCATATTGGCAAAGTGCAATGAATACTGAGATTGAATCTATGGATTCAAGTCAGGTCTGGGAGCTCTTATGCATAGCAGCTCATATGGATTATGAGGTGTGGTAGATGGATGTCAAGACAGCTTTTCTTAATAGAAGTCTTGAGGAAAACATCTATATAAAGCAACCAGAGGGATTCATTGCTAAGGGCAAAGAGCATCTTGTATGTAAGCTTAATCGGTCAATTTATGGATTGAAGCAAGCTTCGAGGTCTTGGAACATCCACTTTGAGGAGGTAAATCAGTCTTATAGATTTATTCAAAGTTCGGATGAGTCTTGTGTATACAAGAGATGTGATGGAAATGTAGTGGTATTTCTTGTACTATACGTAGATGGCATTTTGGTGATTGGCAACAATATCAAGGTGTTATCGGGTGTAAGGGTATGGTTGTCCAAACAGTTTGATATGAAGGACTTGGAAGAAGTGGGTACATCCTTGGGATCAAGGTTATCGTGCTTATCCCAAGCTTCATACATAGACACGATAATGGATCATTTTAGCATGCAAAACTCCAAGAAAGGTTTTCTACCTTTCAGGCATGGAGTTTCTTTATCTAAGGAGATGTGTCCTAGATCATCTGAGGAGATAGAGGAGATGAAGGCGGTTCCTTATGCTTCGGTAGTAGGAAGCCTCATGTATGCGATGCTATGTATGAGACCAGATATCTGCTATGCCATCGGAATGGTCAGCAGATATCAGAGTAATCCAAGAAAGGGACATTGGACTGTGGTAAAGCATATATTGAAGTGCCTGAGAAGGACTAGGGATTATATGCTAGTTTACCGGACAGACCAATTACTCCCTGTGGGTTACATGGATTGCGACTTCTAATCAGATAGGGATAACAGTAAGTCTACCTCAAGTTTTGTGTTTACTTTGGGAGGTGGAGCCATTGTATGGAGGAGTGTCCAGCAGAAATGCGTGGCGGACTCCACCATGGAAGCTGAGTATGTGGCAGCCTCAGAGGCGGCCAAAGAAGTTGTGTGGCTCAGGAACTTCCTGATGGACTTGGATGTGATTCCTGGTTTGCCCAGAACTATCACAATTTATTGTGATAATAATGGTGCAGTTGCAAACTCAAAGGAACCACGAGCCCATAAGGTGAGTAAACACATAGAGCGCAATTACCACCTGATACGAGAAATCGTAAAGGAGGTAGAAGTTGTTGTCGCCTAGATTGCATCAGAGGATGACCTGGTAGACCTTTTCACTAAGGCCCTTCTAGCGAGAGTTTTGATAGGCATGTGGAGGGAAGGGGAATCAAATGTATGGCAGTTTGAGGACAGCATAGTCTTTTAGTATAAGTGGGAGATTGTAGGGATGTATATTGAAAAGTCTATCTTTTCTATGAACATCTTTATTTTTGAAATAAGAATCACATGATCATTGTTTGAATATTTTGGTTATGCAATATTGTCTAATACTTTACATTGTAGATAACATGATGTGTGGTGTCACACGGGAGATCATGTTATCGGCCCCTTGAAAAGTATAAGTAAAGGCTCACAACCGAGATGACTTTGGACAAACCATCGGAATGGTTGTAGTGTGATTTGGTATTGGTTTGTCTTGACCATAGAATCACACTAGTGCACTTTGTGTGTATTGAGTAGGACCGACATAGAGGTGATTCGATTTATTACTGACTACATAATCGAATCGGACTTTGGATATTATTTAGTACATGCTCTTAATCTCGATATAATAACGGGCACATATACTTAGTACTCATCTCTTTGATTTACCAATGGGCAAGATTTATAGATTAAATCGATAGGCTCAGTAAGGTGGGAGATGATATTATTTATATGGTGTGCTATTGATTATAAGAGGAAACCATGTCCTATATATTAGGGTGATGATGTCCCCTTGAAGATCTCATAAGGTTCATCATGTAAACCCTGCAGGTGGACTTGGTCCGACATGATGAAAAGGTTGAGTGGTACTACTCACGGAGTTAGATGTTGATTAATTAATGGTGAGTAAATTAATTAATCGACGGACATTCGAGATCTTAAACACGGGGAGAAAATATACAAATAATATATGGAGCCCATATTATCAAATGGGGGTTGGTGAGGTAGATCAATGATGATCCTTTAGTGGATTGGATCATCATTAGTGGATCGGACTTTATGTGGGCTTGATCCATGGGTGGCCAAGATCCAACTCCTCTTCATGGTCCCTAATGTAGCCCATTAACACCTCATGAAGCTTAGATCCAAAGGATAGAAACAAAACTCTAGATCCAAAGGTGGAGATTAATTCTCTAGATCCGACTGTTGAGATTAAATCTCTAGATCCAACGGTTGAGATTAAATCCCTAGAACCAATGGAGGAGATTAAATCAAGCCTTAAGCCTAACTCTATAAATATTGGCTTAAGGGTGGGCGGCAACACATGGAAGAGGAAAATGGGCTTAGGTTGGGCGGCAAGGGCTTTGGAGATTTAGGGTTTTGGGTGGCCACAATTAAGGAAAGATGCTTCTTCTTCTTCTTCTTCCTTATGGTGACCGGCACCCTTCTTCCCTCTACTCTCCTTGGTTTTGGTCGGCGTCCAACATCCTCCCTTTCATCTGAGAGCATGGCTTAAGGGAATTAGGGTTTGCTTCCTTTGGAAGCTAGGAATCCTAGTTGGTTTAGGATTGGGCTTGGTGGCTAGGGTTTTGGGAGTCATGGGTGGGCGGCAACATTGGGAGGAGTTTTTCTTCTTCTTCCTAAGGTGTGGCCGGTTCCTCCATCTTCCATCTACCTTGGCTTGAGCTCATCCTAATCTTCTTCCCCACTTCCATGGCCGGCCATAAGGAGAGCTAGGATTAGGGTTTGGAGGCTTAGGGTTTAGGAGGCTTGGGTGGCACCAAATAAGGAAGGTTTCTTTCTTCTTCATCCTTTGGTGGCCGGCGCCCATAGCCCAATCCCAGCCCTTGGGCGGTATCCAAAGACCCCTTCTCCTTCTCCTTAGGTGGTGGAAACAAGATATAGGGTTTTCCCTTGGTGTCTTGTCCGGTTTCCACCATTATTTCCTTCTCCTTATTGGCCGGCGGCAAGCATTCTCTTTGTTGCTTGTTGGTTGGCCATAGAAAGGAGAAGAGCTTTGTTTTTATTCTTCCTCTTGCTTTGGAAGAGCAAGGAAGGATGATTTGCGATCTAGGAGCTTCGACTTTTGGTAGAGTGTCGCCCACACGACGTCCGAAAGGAGGAAGGACATACATTAGATGATCGAGAGGTATATCGATTCTCTAATTTTTATATGTTACATGTTTGTATTTGTTTTTCATTTATGAGCATGATATAAATCTGTATATGGCTAAATAATACTTGGATCCCGAGCATAAACACAAAAATCGATGATCCGGACAACGTCTATTCCGCAGCTACTCGTAGAATAGAGGATGGTCGCTTGAACAACTAGTTTGTTCAAGTGACCTCTCTAAACGAATAGCACGACAATGACTTGGTTGTTTGGGCAATCCTTTTGTCTAGGATTAAATTTTTTTAATTCGGGGACATCAAGGGGATCGCCATGAACAAACGACCAAGGTGAAATGGGAAGCGAAGTTTCCCCTCACGGACTCGATAAGCAAAACCCTAAAAAGGAGTGTTAGTTAGTGTCATTCGCATAACTAGAGCTCGGTGAGCTCGTCCATGGAGTAGGAACCATTCAGTTCCGAACCATGTATATCTTGTGTTTTGTTGTGTGCTTGTGTTGTTGTTTGCATTTCTATTTGTTTCTATTATTTCCGCTGTGCTAACAATAATCGTAGATAAGCGACGCACGACGAATGGTCGTATTCCACCGTACGACGATTGCGGGCTATTCACCCCCCTCTAGCCGGCCACCTACGTTCCAACAAGTGGTATCAGAGCAAGGTTGTTTGTCGAGGACTAACCGCCAACACAAGCACGACAAGATGGCCGGCTACAACCTCCAACCACCAAAATTCGAAGGGGATTTTCAATGGTGGAGAAGGAAGATGGAGGTATATCTCGAAACCGATTTTGATTTCATGTTAATCCTAGAAAACAGTTTCAAAATTCCTAGGGATGAAGAAAATAGGCAAATTGAGAAGTCAAGGTGGACCCAAGACCAAATGAAGGATTTCAAGACAAATCTTGAGGTAATCAAATTGCTTAATGATTTGATTCCTAACCATATTTGGTCTTGATTAGGTAATTATAGGGACACAAAGGAATTATAGAATAAGATAATAAAATTCCATGAAAATTCTGAACCAGCACAGGTAGAAGAGGAGACCGAGGAAGAACGTCCATCAACCTTTGATGATGTGGATGATTTGGTGGAGACCTCCACCTATAGCTTTGAGGGGGAGGAGAGGACTTCCATCCCGGAATAAGATCATGAAGAAACTTCAACATCTGGGAGAAGCAAAAATTCCCTAGGTAACTCAAGTATTATGATTATAAACAAAAATCATATAACATACTTTGAGTGTAGGGAACAAGGGCGCTATAAAAGTAAGTGTCCCAAGAATGTGAAGAAGGCTCAACCGGTACCAAAAGCCAAAAATGTCAGAGTCCCCACAATAAGAAGCAAGGAGCACATTGTGTGCTTCAAATGCAACCAAAGGGGGCATTATAGAAGCCAATGCCCTAGGGGGAGAAAGAAAGGGCAAAAAGGGGCATCTCATGTAGGGGAGCTTCTAAATCTAACCCTAAAGTAAATTTTAATGCACCTTCAATTCCTAAGGTTAATAAGCATGCTAGGAATTATTTTAGTTCACTTGCCATGATTAATGAAAAGTATGCTAATAGGAATAAATATGTTTGTCTAGGTGCCAAGCATGTAGAATTACCTAAGGACAAATCTAGACATCATAACACTAGATCTATCCTACCTAGGGAGTCAATTAGGAGAATAGAAGAGAACTTGGGCATTAACCCCAAGAAATCTAGGCATATGCCTAAAAAGAAAAATAATTCCCAAAAATATAATGATAGATCAAAATTGGGAAGATTAGAGGTGGAAAATCGAGCCTTGAGGTCAAGGCTAGAAAAATTGGAAAAAGCCCTTAAAATTATGACAAAATCATTTAAGGGGTATAGTGATCAAAATTTAAGGCCTAAGAAATAAGAAATGTCCAAGGGCAAGAAAGGTTTCGATCACAAACCTATGTCCTACCATAATGTCCCATTTAATTATGGAACAATTTTTAGGTCTAGGAAAACCAAGGCTAATAGGGAAGTTTTCCCTAAGACTAGCCATGGTGTGTGCTTAGTGGCTAAGGACTTAAGAAAAACCAAGAAAGCCACTAAGAAGGTCAAAGGAGGAGTCACCTCTAGAGTTGACCTAGGAAAGACCCAAATGACTAAGGTGTCAAAACTAAGAAGGGTCATTAGGAAGGTATCTAGGGAAGTTATCCCTAGTGAATACCTAGTTAACCCAAGGAGCTCCAATAGATATTGGGTTCCTAGAAGCGTGATCGATTCACGCTAGATGGGTTAGGGTGTGTCAACCCTAAGTGGATGGGTAGTTAACCTAGCCATGGTGAGTTGACACATTAGGATGTGCCAATGTGCTTTGAAAAGATGAAAAATGATTAAATTAGCACAATTAGGTCTTAGGAGTATTGGTGTGCCATTTTGGGCTTTTGACACACTAGGGGGATAATTGGCATTAAGGAAAAAATGGATTTGATTTTAGAAATGGCAATTTGGGCTTAACACTTAGGTATTTTATACCTTACCATTTTATAATTGTCATGCTTTTTTTGCCTTGACATGACATGACATCATATTTAGTTTTATCATATAAAAATGTTATGATCATTCTTAGGGTTATTTTTATATGTCATGTATGCTAAAATTTCATTCACATGTCATAACATCATGATTTTGGCACATGCTTAGTTATATCATATATATGTCATAATCATATCATGCATAAAATAAAATTTATTTAAGGACCATTGGCATGACTTGAAGTCCCATGCATAAGGAAATCAAGTAGAGTTGCCTTATAATATGCATGAGACCATTAAAGAACAAAAACCCACATCTCACTAGAATATTTGACTTGTATGTGTTTTACACTTCTAGATACAAGTGAGATGTTTAGGAAAAAGGAATTAAAGGTTTCAAAAACATTTTGAAAACATTTTGAAAAACCTTGGTGAAGTCTATCTTTTGATAGCAATCACCATTGAATGGGATGATACACAGAGGGCTCAATATTGAAGCTTTTCTTAACTTTTGAAATTTGTATCAATCTCACTATTTTGTGGGTAAAATAATTTTCCAATATTTTTAATCCATTATGATTGTAATAAGTAATATACATACAAAATTTCAAGATTTTTCAACTTATGTATATTTACTTACGAATTTCAGAAATTCATTTATGAAAATCACAAAACTGCAAAATACAGTTATCAGTCGATTGATGTGGGAAGGAGTCGAATGATATCAGATTTAGTCGACTGATACTACTGATTTCGAGTAAACCTTGGTGGTTAGGATCATGTTCAGCTATGTTTTGGTCCCCTAACCACTCCTAACCCTAGGACATGCTATGGAGAGCATTAGAAAGGGTGGAAATCCATTGGATATGGATTAGGAGAAGTGTTTAGGGAGAGTATCAATTTTAAGATGGATGAGAGTTCATTGTTGAACTTTGCCTTAATTTTTATTGTTTAATGTTCCTATTGGCTTAGGGACTCTCCAAGGACATTGTTGGTGCAATGGTCAAGGGGGAGCAAGCCTCTAGGGGGAGGTATTAATTATGGGAAGATGGATGTGTACTTTTCCTCATGGGAGGAAAATTGGGTTGCCTCTCTTTAAGTGATATGGGACTTATCACTAGAAAGATTGTAGGTGTGTGTTCCTCCAAGGGAGAGATTGCAAGATCTCATTGGGATATGAGACATTCATACCCTTGGGGAGGACCTTTTTGATGTAAGTCAAAAAGGGAGAAAAGTTACCAAGTTACCAATTGGGTTTGGAATTCTAATTGGGATGTGAGAATTGCCAATTAAGGATAATTGGTAGACTTGAGGGATAGTTTTGTCAATCAAAAAGGGGGAGATTGTTGGTGCAATGAGTCCGGGTTGACTCGAGTTTGACTCGAGCAGTATTTTGATGATAGACAAAACTTATGACATGGGATTGTCATAGGAAAGTCCAACATGGAGTTGGAATGGAAAATCCAAGCATGGGGATTGGTGTGGAAAAGTCCAAAGCATTGTGAAGTCGTGCACTTGGTGCTTGGTGAGAAATGCATTGCGAAGCTGTGCGCTTGGTGCATTTGGGAAGTCTTGAGGACTTGGCAAGTTCACTAGGCTTGGGGTCCTTGAGTCAGTGAAGGATGACATTACGAAGTCGTGCGCTTGGTGCATCCGAGGGACCACCGGACGGGGAGCGAATGGAGTGAGGCCCAAGGGAAGCATACTTCGAGGGCTAGAGATACGAAGGATGACATTACGAAGTCGTGCGCTTGGCGCATCCGAGAGACGTAGGCCGAGGGAAGAGAGCTTCAGTGGAGAACTCCATAAGGGATGAGGTGGACTTGGCCAAGTGGCTAAGACTGAGTGTCGGATGCTCAAACTTGGTGTTTGAGGGTTTACCCAACGGGCAGATGCTCAAACAACTTGGTGTTTGAGGTTTTACCCGACATCAGTCGACTGACATAGGTATCAATCGACTACTCCAAGTCGACTAGTGTTCGACCGTGTTCGATGACCAGTTACAGCCCAACAATGACACTGAGAGGGCATTGATCACGATACCTTCACGGTGATGATGGGATCAGTCAATTGATCGGGGCGATTTCGAGCACATAATGGTTTCCAGTCGAGTGGTCGTCCTGAGCACTCGACTGATGGTGTTACCAGTCGACTGATAGGTATCATCAGTCGACTGATGGGTGATCCATTGGAATGGCCATTGTGAGACAACGGCTACAGGACCTGTCGACTGATGGTCATGATCAGTCGACTGATGAGCGTAGAATCAACTCAATGCAGGTTAAAAATGGAGCTCAAGATGGAGGATTTGCCAAGACTTTAAGGGTGACATTGGAGGGGAATTGCTGCTGCATTCCAGACCTTCAAGAGCCAACCAAAGCAAGCAACAAAAAAGTGATCAAAAGCAATCTGTGAAAAGTGTTCTTTTGTATTATATTTGTATTCTTGTTTGTATTTATATATTACTTTGTAATTGCTTGTACGAGGTTTCTCCACCTCCGACGTGTTGTCGAGAAGGAGTGTTAGTTAGTGTCGTGCGCATAACTAGAGCTCGGTGAGCTCGTCCATGGAGTAGGAACCATTCGGTTCCGAACCACGTATATCTTGTGTTTTGTTGTGTGCTTGTGTTATTGTTTGCATTTATATTTGTTTCTATTATTTCCGTTGCGCTAACAACAATCGTAGACAAGCGACGCACGACAAACGGTTGTATTCCACCGTATGACGATTGAGGGCTATTCACCCCCCTCTAGCCGGCCACCTATGTTCCAACAACCTAATGGTTCCTACGCCACGGATTGAGCTCGTAAGAGCCTTAGCAATGCAAACATGCACTACTAATCACAAATACTCCTTCTCGGAATAATCCGAAGGTGGAGAAACCTCGTACAATGTATTACAACAGTAATAAATACAAATACAAGCTAATACAAGTAAACTACACAAATACAAGTAAAGAAACACTTTACAATTGTGAACTTGAGCGCTTGCTTTTGTTTGCTTGAAGAGTACCCTTGGAGACCCTGAATTACACCAACAATTCGCCCCAAAAACTCTCAAAGAACCATAGTGAATCCTCCCTCCACGAGCTCTCTTTATAGCTGCTCCTTGGGCTGGATTTCGCCTATCAGTCGACTGATCGGGACTATCAATCGACTGGTGTCACTATTGTCGTGAGACAACGGCTAGATCCATGCTGGAAAAATCCAACGGATAGACCATCAGTCGACTGACCATACCCATTAGTCGACTGATGGCTCAATTAGTTGAGTGGTCAACGCAATCACTCGACTGGAGAAGCTTTTGTGCCCGAAATCCTACCCACCAGTCGACTGATCACAAGATCAGTCGACTGATCAAGCCAACAGTCGACTACCCACCTCTAGCAGTCGACTGCCAAGGCACTTTCCACAGTTAAACCCTAGTTAACTCACACCAGTCGATTGACCCATAGTCCCAGTCGACTGATACACCTTAAACATGAAGTTTTAACCTAAGTATGGTGCCCCCATACTTACTAGACCACTCTTAGCCTAGACCTAAGCCTTCTAGCCACCTCCGTCTACCTCACGCCTATCGGATCCCTCCAAGTCATCCATGACTTGTTCATCCATACGCTAGCCTTCAGGTGCTTCCATCGGCTGTTGTCATGCTAATGGTGTCTACACCGCCTAGGCACATTTGACTTATGCTGCTAAGACTCTGCTTGGACTTTACGCCGCCAACCATTGGACTTATGCTGCCAAGACTTCACCCTTGGACTTTACGCC
This sequence comes from Wurfbainia villosa, assembly GCA_025175895.1. Lineage (NCBI taxonomy): Eukaryota > Viridiplantae > Streptophyta > Magnoliopsida > Zingiberales > Zingiberaceae > Wurfbainia > Wurfbainia villosa. Next base: position 117,337,072 of record CM045989.1, on the reverse strand, counting down.
GCCAATATTCCCCTTGGACTTCTCAAATGGCATGACTCAAGCATGGACTTTCCCTTGCCAACCCATGTTGGACTTTCCATGCCAAGACCCATGCTTGGACTTTTCTTTACCAACCCATGTTGGACTTTCCCTTGCTAAGACCCATGCTTAGACTTTACATGCCAAGTACTCAAGACTTAGACTTTTCTCATGATAATTGTCAAACCATCATCAAACATCAAATACTAACCTGGGTTGATTGCACCAACAATCTCCCCAACATATGTCAAACATCAATGTCAAACATCCATGTCAAACATCAAAATACTTACTCGAGTCAAACTCGAGTCTGGTCAATCATGATCTGGGCCGATTGCACCAATAAGTTAAGTAATCAAGATTACTTAACTTTGGCCTAAACATTTTAAGTTAAGTTATCAATCAAAAAATAATTTTTGATCCCTTAACTTTGGTCTTTTTCTCCCCCTTTTGCCATAAATCGAAAAGTGTGGGGGTTTGTAGAAAGAATTTCAGAAAATAAGCTTTGTAAGTCGAAGCATATTCTTATTAGATTTTGAAAATAATAGTTTTAATATAAGTTCAACTAATAGTTTGTTCAACTCTTTTTGACTTAATTGAGATGAAAGGATCAATAAGTCCTTATTAGAGTTGGTTATTTTAAATAATTATACTCCATGGCTCATGTCGATACACTAGATCTACATCTGGAACCAGAAGTAAGGTCCTAACATCTCACGTCCATCTGCGTGGCTAAGTACACAAACACATTGATCCTATGTGTTGTGAGATGTGTTGGCTCCTTAAATCTATAGGTGCATGCTTTATAAGGTAAACCCTAAGCTAGTTCCATTTAGCATGAAAAAAAATAGAGTATGTAAGAAAAGTATAAGTTTTAAGTCCTACTCTATTATGCACATGCCTAATTTCCATCTAAGCAGACTAAACTCTGCTTCGAGTAAGGGTTTGGTAAAAAGGTCTACTAGGTTCAATTTGGACTCCATGTATTCTAGTTGCATGGTTCCATTTGCTACATGTTCTTGAATAAAGTGGTGTTTAACCTCTATATGTTTAGTTCTAGAGCGACAGATTGGGTTCTTAGTTAGATTAATAGAACTAATGTTATCGATATAAATTTTAGTGTTGTTAAAATTTAATTTAAAGTCTTGGAGAGTGTGCTTCATCCAAAGGAGCTGAGCTACACACTCACCCATCACGACGTATTCGGCTTCGGTGGTAGATAAGGCAGCACAATGTTGCTTTCTACTAACCAGCTAACTAGAATCGAGTCGAGGAGTTGGAAACACCCACTCGTGCTATTTCTATCGAGTTTACTACCAGCATAATCCGAGTCGGAGTAGCCGATTAGTTCGAACTCGTTAGATCAAGGGTACCAAATTCCTACGTTTAGTGTATCCTTTAAGTATCTAAAAATATGCTTAACCAGCGTTAGGTGTGACTCCTTGGCACAAGATTGAAATCTCGCACATATACTTACTGTAAAGAGTATATCGGGTCGACTCGCAGTTAAGTATAAGAGGCTACCTATCATGCTCCTATAGTATTATAAATCTATTGGTTTTCCTTCTAAGTCCTCTCCTATATTAACATTGGTAGTCATTGGTGTATTGATGACCTTAGAGTTTAGCATTCCAAATCTATTAATTAACTCCTTAGCATATTTATGTTGGTGTAGGTAAATTCCTTCCCTAATTTGTTTTATTTGTAAGCCTAAGAAGAAGGTTAATTCCCCTACTAAATTCATTTCGAATTCACTTTCCATTAGTGAAATGAACTCATTTAGTAATATTGTATTAGTTATTCCAAAGATTATGTCATCTACGTATATTTGGGCAATGAAAATCTCTTTTCCTATGGATTTTACAAAGAGAGTTGGGTCTACCAAACCTTGACTAAACCCTTTAGATTTAAGATAAATCGAAAGCCTTGCATACCAAGCTCTAGGAGCTTGTTTTAGTCCATATAAGGCTTTTCTAAGTTTGAAAACATGGTCGGGTTTGTCTAAACTCTCAAATCCCAATGGTTGACTAACGTAGACCTCTTCCTTAATGAATCCATTTAAAAATGTTGAGTTGACATCCATTTGAAATAGCTTGAATCCTCGATGTGTAGTGTAGGCTAATAACATTCTAATCTATTCAAGTCTAGCTACGGGGGCATAGGTTTCATCATAATCTAACCCCTCTACTTGACTAAATCCTTTAGTAGCCAATCTTGCCTTATTCCTAAATACTTCTCCTTTATCATCGAGTTTGTTCCGGAATACCCACCTTGTTCCAATGATAGTTTTTCCCTTAGGTGGGGGTACTAATTCTCAAACTTCACTCCTAGTGAATTGAGCTAACTCTTCTTGCATAGCTATAATCCAATCGGGATCAAGAAGAGCTTGTTCAATTATTTCGGGTTCATTTTTCGAGATTAATGAGATTAGACTTAGGTTTCTATAGGATGCTTTAGTTCAAACCCCTAAATTGGGATCACCTATTACTTGATCAATCGGATGATTTGATTGTAACCTAGACTGACTTGGGTTAGGATTTATACTAGACTCGTTTTCATGATCAGATTCAGGTCTAGTATCAATTTGTTCATCAACTAATACTACTTCGGGTTTTATAGGTTTATCCTCTGTTGGTGCAGTAGGCACCTAAGTCGAACCTGAGTTTTGATTATAGCAAACGATACAAAGTTAAGCTCATGTCATTATCTCACGAGCTGAATCGAGTGTGCAGAAGATTGCTATAGCTAGAGTTGAAGGCTAGCGACACCCGGAGGAAGCCGCGGTGGTCGGGCGACACTCGAGTGACTTCGGAGGGAGCCGAAGGAATCGAGTGGAAGGCCGGAAGCAAAAGCGACATGGTAAGTATCGAGGTAAGCTCGTGTGTGCGAGCGTAAGTGAGGTTGTATCCTCCTTACGGGGATGGTCTTAAGCGTAGATCCGACCAAAGACATCCCATCGATGGTCTAGGTCGAGATCGGACTATCGAAGGTCGTCGAAATATTGTTTTCTTTGAGCTAACTTTGACTTTCAGATAAGCATCAGTCGACTGCCATCTTGGAGGACTCGACTGCCGTCAATCAGTCGACTGCCGGAGGTCAACACTCGACTGATGCTACCATCAGTCGACTGATGGTCAATGATCAGCTTCGAGGAGTCAAGGCTTATCACCCCATTTCAAGGAGATTGGTGCTCAATTGTGATTGGCTAGGGTTCCTCTCGAAAAGGGGCTCAAAGGCTATAAAAGGAGGGCCAATCCTAGGGTTTCTTCATCAATTCCAAGCTTCCAAAAGCCTCCGCAAAGCTACAACTCTCCGACAACGAAGTCTTTCTTCTCTGACGTCTAGCGTTAATTTTCTTTATTTTTTGTACATCGGTATTAGCTTTATATCAGTTGTTTATTTACTTGTTTCGGAGCTTTTATCGTAAACGAAGAGAGGGGGAGTGTCCCTCTACCTCAAGTTTTGTTCTTTCTTGTATCGATTAACTCCTACCTCCAACGAGGAGGAGTTCATTTAGTGTTTTTCCCTCCGTGCGTAGTCAAGGACCACTAGGGCCTTGGAGTAGTAGCCGAAGGCTACGAACCAAGTAAAATATTTGTCTTCTCTTTTTATTGCTTATCTTTTCCGCTGAAAATTAATTATCTACTCGGTTTTTAAACGAACGAACAAAAATAAAGTTTTAACGCTATTCACCCCCCCCCTCTAGCGTTTCAAATCGATCCAACAATTGGTATCAGAGCCGGGGGTTGCTAAGATTTGGTAAAACCACCAATCTAGCCATTTTACAGATTTTTTTATTTTTTTTAATTCTGTTTTATCTCTTTTTGTTAGATTTTCTTCCGCACTACTAATCCAAAACGCAAGTCTTGGTACTTTCATGTGTTTTTGTCGTTGATAGGTTTTCATTTTAGTCTCCTTGTTTTTTTTGCTCCAATAGCCCATCTCGAGGGTTTTAGCACCGTCCGACCTCCATTTTACAACGGAGATGATTTTCATTACTGAAAAGGTCGGATGGAATGCTTTCTCAAAATCCAAATCGAGATGTGGATAATAATCCAAACGAGTTTCACACTTCCGATTAACGAAGTGGGTGAATCCTTGGGTTATGATCAATGGACCATTGCGACAAAATGACAAGTCGAAGCCGATGCCAAGGCAACACAAATCCTCCAATACGGCTTGTCCAAGGAGGAGTTAAATCGTGTCGGCCCCTTCATCAGCGCAAAGGACCTATGGACAAAGCTAGTGGAGCTACACGAAGGGACCGATGAAGCCAAGGTATGTAAGCGCGACCTTCTATTTAATAAATTATATAATCTAAAAATGCAGGAACATGAAACGGCAATGCAACTCCACGCTCGTGTCCAGGACATAGTCAACAATCTACATGCAATCGGGCAAAAGGTCGAAAACCGCAACCTTATAAGGTATGTCCTAAACTCCTTTCTGAGGACTACCTTGTGAGCATCCATGGTCGATGCCTACAAGGTCTCCAAGGATCTCTCTAAACTTAGATTAGATGAACTTTTTTCTGATTTCGAACTTCATGAGCAGTCTAACTCGGAACCCGAGAAAGGTATAGCACTATTTGCAGGTTCAAATAAGAAAACCGCCAGCAAGCCACCCCCGAAGGAAGAAGAGGATGAGTCCGATTCGGAGGTCGACTCAGAAATGGAGGCCGAACTAGTCAACCTAGTTCGGAGGATAGTCAAGGGCCGAAAATGAGTCGTCACTCGACCCAACGAAGGTAAGCCTAAAAGTTCAAACATAAGATGTTATGAATGCAACAGGTTTGGACACATTAAGTCCGAATGCCCAAAACTCAAGAGCAAGGCACCAAAACACAAAAAGGCACTTAACGCTACTTGGGAAGAAGCTTCCGAGGAAGAAGATAATGATCGAGTCCTCAGGCTAAACCGGTGGAATCGGAGACGGAGTCGGAACCGGAACTTGAATCGGAAACCGAAGACGAGTCGGACTGCGAAGCACTATTCAAGATGAGCCACGGATACGCATCCGGTTCAAAAGATACACTCAAGGTAAGTCGGTCTCTTATTACTACACTTTATAGTGAAATTAAGTTTTTAAATAAAAAGTTAGCTAAGTCCGAGTCCAAGGTTGAGACCCTGGTTGAGGAAGTTAAACTCCTCAAACACGAGGTCTCCCTAACCTCTTCGACTAGTCGAGTTCAAGAGAAGGACTCAACTCGGGTTGAAAAACTCGAAGTTGAGAACTCACTCTTGAAGAGTCAAGTCGAAGATCTTAGGAATACGTTGGAAAGGTTTACTTTGGGATCCAAAGGACTTGACCTCCTACTTGGATCGCAAAGGGCCGTGTACAATAAGGTCGGGCTAGGTTTTAGCTCAAACACGACCAATAAGTCGTATATGTCGATCGTAAGTCGACATAAAAAATGTGTCCAAGCATGGGTCCCTAAGACCACCTTGATTTCAAACTTAGGATCAAACAAGTATTGGGTTCCCAAGGACCAAATCCACTATGTGGAGAGACCGAATCGAATCAACGATCCAGGGGGAGCTAGTACGAAATTTGTTTGTGTTTTAACTTAGAAATTGCATGCTTAGGTTTTTATTTAGTTTGATTTTTCTTTTTAGAATGGTTAGATAGGACTATAACTCGTCAATACTTGATAACATAGTACCAAGACGCGGCGAGATGATAGTACGCTAGGAAAGCGGAGTCTTGTGTATTCGGGCTAGATAAGGCGTATCTAGTTCGGTGCACTTGACCGAGCGGAACTAGCTGAAGCTACCTCGCCGTATCCTAGACTAGTTAGACCAGGAAGTGGTCTTAGGTGAGTCAAGTCTCTATTTTCTTGAAAATGGCTTTGTCTAAGGAAGTGGTCGTTGTTCCGATCAAAGAAGGCCTCTGTGCCTCGCCACGACCTGAAAGCTATGATCTTGAAAAGGTGACTTGATGAGCCTAAGGTCAAATCTGAATCTAACGCAAGGTTGACAAGTGTTTAAGTCATTAAATTTAATTCAACTAAAATTGGAAGTCATCTCACAAGAACATATAGGATTAACATGTTTGATCATGTAGACATGGGTGAGATGATTTAGGTTAATAATTTTCAACCAATTTTTAATAAATCCAATATCCGATCCAACTACCTTGCGTGTAGGATCAATGGATGTTCGACAGTGGTTGCTCCAGACATATGACCGGGGTTCAACTCAAGTTTTTGAAGCTTCGATTCAAACGACAAGGATCGGTAGCCTTCAGAAATAACAGCAAGCTCAAAATCATCGGATCAGGTGATATTGAGCTTAACTCAAATTTTGTCATTCAAAACGTTTTATTAGTAGAAAATTTTCAATATAATCTTCTCAGTGTAAGCCAATTGTGTGATAATAACTATAAGGTCATATTTCTAGAAAATGAATGCGTAATTAATACAAACAAAACCTCTAAAACAATTCTTAAAGGGACTATAAATAACAACATTTACACTATCAACTTAATTAACTCCTCAACTAAGTGTCTTATGACACGGCAAGAGGAATCATGGTTGTGGCACCGACGACTCGGTCACTCACACCCAAGACTCATCCACAAGATGAGTCAGAGTGATTTAGTCAGAGGTTTGCCTAACCTCAACAACTTGGATAATAAAATATGGAATGCTTGTCAACAAGGTAAACAATCTAGGACACAACATCAACTAACTAGTCAAGAATGAACCAAAAGTGTGCTTGAGCTCCTACACATGGATCTATTTGATTCACACGGAGCTAAGTCACTTAATGTAGTAAATTTGCTTAGTCATTATTGATGACTACTCTAGATTTACTTGGGTTAGGTTCATCAAACACAAAAGTGATACCCTAGATCAATTAATCAACCTATTTAAGTTAATAGAAAATCAACAAAGCATTAAAATCAAAAGACTTAGGACTGATCATGGTATTGAATTCGAAAACCATAGGTTTACAGAATTCTGTAACCTAAATGGATACCACCATGAGTTCTCTTGCCCTAGAACTCCACAACAAAATGGCTTAGTAGAACGCAAAAATAGAACCCTACAAGAAGCCGCTAGGACAATGCTTAATGAGTATAACCTACCCGATAAGTTTTGGGCCGAAGCCGTGAGTACGACATGCTATGTCCAGAATAGGATCCTTATGGTAAAGAGGCACCTTAAGACCTCATACGAGATTTATCACGATAAAATACCTAACATCAAGTACTTTAGGGTATTTGGGTGTAAGGTACATATCCTAAACACTAAAGATTACCTAGGGAAATTTACATCCAAAACCATGACCGGAATCTTTCTAGGATACTCGACTACAAGTAGAGCTTATAGAGTATATAACCACGACACCCTTAGAGTCGAGGAGACCATCAATATAGTATTTGATGAAGGACACGAACCTACAAAGCCCCCGGCAACCCCAATTAGCGAGCCGACTCATACTAGACCTAACTCTGATCCGGAGATCAGGTCTAGTGTTAATCCTAACCTAAGTCAACCAAGTCACTCTATCGACCAAGTGATAGATGACTCCAACCAAACTAGAACTCAAACAAGCCATCCTATGGATCAAGTTGTAGACTCAAATCCAAATCCAACTAGGACTCAAACGAATCATCCTATCGACCAAGTGATAGGTGATTCAAGTCTAGGAGTTCGAACTAGAGCCTCATACAAAAACCTTGGTCAAATATCTTTGATTTCTAAAATTGAACCCAAAACTATTGACCAAGCTCTTCTTAATCTCGATTGGATTATTGCAATGCAAGAAGAGTTGGCTCAATTCACTAGGAACGAAGTATGGGAATTAGTACCACCACCTAAAGATAAAACAATCATTGGAACAGGGTGGGTGCTTAGAAATAAAATTGATGATAAAGGTGAAGTAGTTAGAAATAAAGCTAGACTAGTTGCTAAAGGGTTTAGTCAAGTCGAAGGTTTAGATTACGATGAGACCTATGCCCCAGTAGCTAGATTAGAGTCCATTCGAATGCTATTAGCATATGCAGCACATCGAGGATTTAAGTTGTTTCAAATGGATGTGAAATTTGCATTCTTAAATGGATACATTAAAGAAGAAGTTTATGTTAGTCAATCCCCCCGGTTTCGAAAGTTTAGACAAACCCGATCATGTCCTTAGGTTAAAAAAAGCTCTTTATGGACTTAAACAAGCATCGCGAGCTTGGTACGAGAGACTTTCGATTTATCTTAAGTCCAAAGGCTTTAACCAAGGTGTAGTTGACCCAACCCTTTTCGTAAAAACCTTAGGTAAATACATATTCATAGCCCAAATCTACGTAGATGATATTATTTTCGGAACCACCAACTCAATCCTACTAAATGAGTTTATTTCACTTATGGAAAGCGAATTTGAAATGAATTTAGTAGGCGAATTAAGTTTCTTCTTAGGATTACAAATTAAACAAACTAAAGATGGAATATACCTACATCAACGCAAATATACTAGGGAATTAATTAAACGCTTTGGAATGCAAGACGCTAAAATTATTAATACCCCAATGGAAACTAATGTTAATATAGAAGAAGATGTAATTGGAAACCCAATTGATTTAAAATACTATAGGAGCATAATAGGGAGTCTCCTTTACTTAACTGCAAGCCGACCTGATATCTTATTTACAGTGAGTATGTGCGCAAGGTTTTAAACCTGTGCCAAGGAGTCTCACCTAACACTAGTCAAGCGTATCCTTAGATATCTAAAGGGTACACTTAATGTCGGTATTTGGTATACTAGATCTACCGAGTTCGAACTAACCGGCTACTCTGATTCGGACTATGCCGGTAGTATGCTCGATAGAAAGAGCACGAGTGGTTGTTGTCAACTTCTCGGCTCGAGTCTAGTGAGTTGGTGCAGTAGGAAGCAACACTGTGTTGCCTTATCTACCACCGAAGCCGAATACATCACGATGGGTGAGTGTGTCACTCAACTTCTTTGGATGAAGCACACTCTCTGCGACTTTAAGTTAGACTTTACGAATACTAAACTTCACGTAGATAACATTAGTTCAATTAATCTTACTAAGAATCCGATATGTCACTCTAGGACCAAACATATAGAGGTCAAACACCATTTCATTCGAGAACATGTGGCCAACGGAACCATACAACTCGAATACGTCGAATCGAAGTCTAACTTAGCAGACCTATTTACTAAACCCCTACCCGAAGCCGAATTTAGTCTATTAAGATGAAAATTGGGCATGTGCGTAGTAGAATAGGAACTTGCAAATTATATTTTCTTACTACTATTTCTTAAATTTCATTTTTATGGAACTAGCATAGGACATACCTTAGATATCATGCACCTATAGATTTAAGGAGCCAATACATCTCACAACACATAGGACTAATGTGTTTGTGTACTTAGCCACGTAGATGGGCGTGAGATGTTAGGACCTTACTCCTGGTTCCAGATGTAGAGCTAGTGCATCGCCATGAACCACGGAGTATAATCATACATACTAACCGACTCTGACCAGGACTGGTTGATCTTTTATATCAATCAAGCCAAATATGATTCGAACATTTTATAGATGAACTTATTTTTAGTATATTATTTTCAAAATAATGTGGAACATGCTTGGACTTTAAATTTAACACTTATTTTTTGTTTTCCACACACACCCTCACTCTTTTCGATATATGGCAAAAGGGGGAGAAAGGCCAAAGTTAAGGGGTCAAAATTTTTCTTGATAACTTAACTCTTACTTAGTTAAGGGGTCAAAATTTTTTTTTGATAACTTAACTCTTACTTTATATTTAAACCAAAAGTTAACTTTAAGTTTTGAAAACTTATTAAAGGCCAAGTTAAGAGAATTCTTAACTTAAACTTACTTGTGCCATCAACGTTTAACTTATTTTTAAAACATTATGCCCTTAATGTTTTACTTAAGGGGGAGAAAGGGCCAAGTTAAGAAGAACTCTTAACTTAAACGTTTTACTAAGGCCAACTTTAAGTAATGTTAATTACTTAAAGCAACCCTCAAAGGGGAGGATTAAGGTCTTTCTTCAAGACTCACCCTCGGTCAAGGGGGAGGTTTCCTCAAGGGGGAGTACTTGAAGAAAATCCTTACTACTCCAACTTAATCTTCTTTATTTTTTGTTTGTTTCTAATGCACATTATTCTTCATGCTTGCTATTTACTTAACTTTGTATGTGGGTTTGCCATAAATCAAAAAGGGAAAGATTGTTGGTGTAGTAGGCACCTAAGTCGAACCTGCGTTTTGATTATAGCAAATGATACAAAGTTAAGCTCATGTCGTTATCTCACGAGCTGAATCGAGTGTGCAGAAGATTGTTATAGCTAGAGCTGAAGGCTAGCGACACCCGGAGGAAGCCGCGGTGGTCTGGCGACACTCGAGTGACTTCGGAGGGAGCCGAAGGAATCGAGTGGAAGGTCGGAAGCAAAAGTGACATGGTAAGTATCGAGGTAAGCTTGTGTGTGCGAGTGTAAGTGAGGTCGTATCCTCCTTACGGGGATGGTATTAAGCGTAGATCCGACCAAAGACATCCCATCGATGGTCTAGGTCGAGATCGGACGGTCAAAGGCCGTCGAAATAATGTTTTCTTTGAGCTAACTTTGACTTGCAGCAAGCATCACATTGCGGCTTGAGGACTCGATCACAATCAATCGATCCGCGAGGTCAACACTCGACTGATGCTACCATCAGTCAACTGATGATGGCCATCAGTCGACTGATGGTCAATGATCAGCTTCGAGGAGTCAAGGCTTATCACCCCATTTCAAGGAGATTGGTGCTCAATTGTGATTGGCTAGGGTTCCTCTCGAAATGGGGCTCAAAAGCTATAAAAAGAGGGCCAATCCTAGGGTTTCTTCATCAATTCCAAGCTTCCAAAAGCCTCCGCAAAGCTACAACTCTCCGACAATGAAATCTTTCTTCTCCGACATCTAGGGTTAATTTTCTTTATTTTTTGTACGTCAGTATTAGCTTTATATCAGTTGTTTATTTACTTGTTTCGGAGCTTTTATCATAAACGAGGAGAGGGGGAGTGTCCCTCTACCTCAAGTTTTGTTCTTTCTTGTACCGATTAACTCTTACCTCCAACGAGGAGGAGTTCGTTTAGTGTTTTGCCCTCTGTGCGTGGTCAAGAACCACTAGGGCCTTGGAGTAGTAGCCGAAGGCTACGAACCAAGTAAAATATTTGTCTTCTCTTTTTATTGCTTATCTTTTCCGCTGCAAATTAATTATCTACTCGGTTTTTAAACGAACGAATAAAAATAAAGTTTTAATGCTATTCACCCCCCCTCTAACGTTTCAAATTGATCCAACATCCTCTTCGTCGAATACTACATTGATTGTTTCTTCGATTTTTAGGGTTTCATTATTATAGACCCTATAGGCTTTACTAGTGGTTGAGTATCCTAGAAATATTCTGGTAGTTATTTTAGAAGTGAAGTTTCCTAGGTAATCTTTAGTATTTAATATATGTACCCTACATCCAAACACCCTAAAGTGCTTAATGTTGGGTAGTTTTTCATAATAGATTTCATATGAGGTTTTAAGGTGTCGTTTAACTAGTAAGATTCTATTTTGAACATAGCATGTCGTATTAATGGCTTCTGCCCAAAACTTATTAGGAAGGTTGTATTCATTCATCATGGTTCTAGCGACTTCTTGTAGGGTTCTATTCTTGCACTCGACTAAACCATTTTGTTGTGGGGTTCTAGGGCAGGAAAACTCATGGTGGTATTCGTTTAGGTTACAGAAGTCGGTGAACCTATGGTTTTCAAATTCACCACCATGATCTCTTCTAAGTCTCTTAACCTTAAGATTCTTTTTATTTTATATTAATTTGCATAAATTGGTGAGTTGTTCTAAGTTTTCACTTTTGTGTTTTAAGAACCTAACCCATGTAAACCTAGAGTAGTCATCAACTATAACTAGACAAAATTGGCTTCCATTTAGTGACTTGGCTCCATGAGAATCAAAGAGGTCTAAATGTAGGAGCTCAAGTACACTTTTGGTTCTTTCTTGGTTGGTTAGTTGATGTGAGGTCCTAGTTTGTTATCTTGTTGACTGTTGGAATGTATACTGAAAGCCTAGCTCTTTTTATATGAACATTTTTATTTTGAAATAGGAATCACATGATCATTGTTTGCACTTTATATTTATTATATGTGTGCATATTGTCTAATATTTTACATTGTAGATAACATGGTGCTTGGTGTGGCACAGAAGATCATGTTATCAGTCCCTTGTAGAATATAAGAAGAGGCTCACAACCAAGATGGTTTTGGACAAACCATTGGCATGATTGTAGTGTAGCTTGGTATTGTTTTGTCTTGAACATAGAGTTACACTAGTACACTTAGGTGTATTGAGCAGGACCGACATAGAGGTGATTCAATTTATTGCTGACTACATAATTGAATCGGACCTCGGATATTATTTTGTACATGCTCTTAATCCCGATATAATAATCGGCACATGTACTTAGTATTTATTTCTTTGATTTACCAAAGGGTGAGATTTAGATGGATTAAATCAATATGTCCGGTAAGTTGGGAAATGATATTATTTACATGGTGTGTCGTTGATTATAGGAGGAAACTGTGTCCTATATATTAGGTTGATGATGTCCCCTTGAGGAGCTCATAAGGTTCATCATGTAAACCCTGTAGGTTGACTTAGTCAACATGATGATAAGGTTGAGTGGTACTACTCGAGGAGTTAGATGTTAATTAATTGATGGTCAGTAAATCAATTAATTGACGGACATTCGATATCTTAAACACGGGGAGATGGATGTACAAATAATATATGGAGCCCATATTAATTTATGGGGGTTGGTGAGGTAATTCAATGATGATCCACTAGTGGAATGGAACATCATTAATGGATCAAGTTTGTGTGGTTCCGATCCATCGGGTGGCCAAGATCCAACTCCTCCTCATAGTCCCTATCGTAGCCTAATATAATCCTCATGAATTCTAGATCAATGGATGTAAAACAAAACTCTAGAACCGACGGTTAAGATTAAATCTCTAGATCCGACGGTGGAGATTAAATCTCTAGAATCGACGGTTGAGATTAAATCCCTAGAACCGACGATTGAGATTAAATCTCGAGATCCGACGGTTGAGATTAAATCTCTAGAACCAACGGTTGAGATTAAGTCCCTAGAACCGACGGTTGAGATTAAATCTCTAGATCTGACGGTGGAGATTAAATCTCTAGAACTGACGGTTGAGATTAAATCCCTAGAATCGACGGTTGAGATTAAATCTCTAGATCGGATGATGGAGATTAAATCTCTAGAACCGACGGTTAAGATTAAATCTCTAGATCCGACGATGGAGATTAAATCTCTAGAACCGACGGTTAAGATTAAATCCCTAGAACCGACGATTGAGATTAAAACCCTAGAACCAACGGTGGAGATTAAAACAAGGCTTAAGCCTAACTCTATAAAAGGGAGACTTAAGTGGGCGGCAAGGAAGGTTGTTTTTTGAGAGATTAGGGTTTTGCCTACCTAAGCTTGGGCAGCAAGAAACCCTAAGGGAGTTTTTGGGTTGGGCGGCTAGGGTTTGGATTTAGGAGTAGGCGGCAACAAGAGGAGTAGATCCCTTCTTCTTCCTAAGGTGTTGCCGGCGCCTATCCCTCTTCCTCCTTTCAACCTTGGTCGGTGCTCTTCCCTTCTTCCTCTTCACCTTTGCCGGTGGAAACAAGTGCTAGGGTTTATCCTTGGAGCTCTTGGCCGGCGCCCTCTTCTTTTCTCCTTGGTGGCCGGCAACAACTTTTCTTCAAGGTTGGCCGGCGCTCAAGAAGCTACTCCTTGGCCGGCGGTTATATCAAGCTCCTTGGCTTAGTGGCCGGTTCTAGATAGGAGAAGGAGTTTTTGTTTGGTTCTTCTCTTTGTTCGGAGTGAGCAAGGAAGGGAAGAACGTGATCTAGGAGGCTTCAACTCGTGGAGCATATTCGCCCACACGACGTCCACGAGGAGGATAGGACATACGATAGAAGATCGAGAGGTATAAAAGTTTTACAACTTTTATTATTGATCTTTGCATGTTCTTATCTTTATGTCAGTATGTGTTGATTATACTAGTTTGCATTTGTATGTATTTGTATAATCATGGACCCCGAAGATAAACACAAAAATCGGCGATCCGTCCGTCGTCTCTTCCGCGGCTAACCGACTAGAAGAGTTGTATTGCTTGAACAACTAGTTTGTTCAAGCGATCGCTCAAGTCGTTAGCACGACGACGAATTGGTTGTGCTTAGGAAACTCATCCCATCCGGATTAGTTTTCATTAGTGAAAATTTTAATCCGGGGATATGGGAGCCAATGAGCATCCGAAGCAATTCCCATCAATTGGTATCAGAGCCACGGTTTCCGGTTTTGTGTGTTTTGGATTCGGTTACTTTCATGCACATATCATATATTGAGTATGCCGGATAATAGTGGGATGTGCGTAGACTAAATTTTTGGTTGCAGGCATAAGATCCGACTATTATGGCTATATGTGTGTATGTGATTGGTTGTGTGTGATTGTATATTATTTGAATCCTCGGGGTTGACGAGGCTAAATTAGTATTTAATTTTTGTAATTAAATACGATATTGTTTAGCCACCCATTTTAGTTTACTTTCGATCTAGATTATTTCTACACTCCTTCGTGGAGTATAGGATCGATGGATGTAAATTAAAATAGTTTATCTTGGCTCGGATCTCTTTAGTGACTTACGCACGGGAAAAGATGGAGCGGACAAGGTGGCGACACAACGGGATGCATATTGGAGAACAATGTCATAATAGTTGGGAAAATTCTGATTTTTTCCATGTTTATTGTTGATTTGTTTTATATGCATGTTGTGTGTGCTTGAAAATTCCTCACTGTCAATTTACTAAGTGGGAGAGGGACATTTTAATTAATTCCCGCGGCCTCCATTACAATTTGACGTGTGATGCAACAAACTTGTGCGTCGGCTCTGAGTGCCTTCCTCCCCATCGGATGAGTTTGTTTGCGGATCACTAGGTCAAATAATGGTTATAGGAAATTATTTAGGAGTGTGTGTACTTCCCCATCGGTAAGGCACATAATCCGAGATAATTCCCTTAGTATCGTGTAATGGTGCACACTTATATGCAAATAAAAAGTATCCTCCCCATCGGAGTCACTGCTTTTATTTGTAGGGCCAAAGAGGAACCAACTATTAATTTTATTTGTCAAAAAGTAAGGTTGACAAGATAATAAAATTAATGGGTAAAACCTCTTCTTACAAATGTAGAATTCGTATACGTCCACACTATCATGGCATGTGATATTCTCGGTGTTTTGAGGTGTTGGTTGATTTCGAAATTTTATTGTTTGAGGAATCAATGATATTTGAAATCTAATATTTTGATCATTGTGATTCTTAGGATTTTCAAATGGCTTTCAATCCACTTACTATGGTACTAAAGGAAACAAACTTACTGTCCCCAAACAATAATGATTGGAAAAGAAACCCGATAGTCTTCTCTGCTAAGGAGTATATGCATTCACTCTTTAAAGAGTGTCCTCAGGCCATCGTTGCTCAAAAGGTTTCTACTTCTAAGCCGAAAGGCAAGAAGAAGAAGAAACAAGGTGAAGCAAAGATGGTGGGAGGATCTCAGGGAGGAGTGAAGAAGCCGAAAGGCAAGTACTTCACTAACAAGTAGGATGGACATTGGAAGAAGGACTGTCCTAGTCCAAAATAGAACAAAGGTATATCCTTTGGTCTAGTCGTTGAAACATGTTTAGCGGTGTTATCTACCAGTACCTGGTGTGTAGATACAGGAGCCACTGATCATGTCTGCAATACTTTGTAGGGGTTCCAGGAAACCCGACGACTAGCTGAAGGAGAGATTACCGTCTACATGGGCAATGCTGTTAGTGATCGTTTGGAAGCTAGAGGGGGGTGAATAGCGCTTTTCGGTTTCTACAAAAATGATTAGCGGAAGCAAGCACAAATAATATATGTAAAAACACAAAAACAATGCTAATAAGGCCTTTACGTGGTTCGGAGATAACGCTCCTACTCCACGGCGATCCTTAAGGTGGATCAACCCAAGCAATTCCACTAAGAAGCTTTCTCTTTACAAAGACCTCCTCTTCTTACAAAAGATGACAATGAAGATTTGAGAGGAGGAGGGAGATTAATACACTTAGAAAGCTTGGAAAACTTGTGGGAGCTTAGAAGAATGATCAGAATATAAGCATTAGCCCCTTCTTGCTCCCCTTGGGCTCTTTTTATAGGAAAGAGCCTCTTTTTCCCATTGGAGGTCCATCAGTCGACTGATGACTTACATCAGTCGACTGCCGCCGATTCTAACGGCTTCTGAACAGCCGGATTCGCGGGATTTGCCGTCGTCATCGCCAACGGGAAGACTATCACGATCGCCAACAAAGGGCGATTCGATCGATATCGCCTAAGCCAGCCGCTGGCTACGCCATTCTGCTTGTGGCGGAGTGCCAATAATGGCGATGATCACCGCTATATCCGCAATGAAGTCTGAGTCGACTCTCATCAGTTCGACTGGGATAACCCCCAGTCGACTGCTAACAGTCTTCCAACCTCTAATGCTGCATTTTAAGGGCCAGTTCGACCGACACCATGTTCCAGTCGACTGGCACACCCCAAGTATGACTAATTCATACTTGAAAACATAACCTAAGCCTAGACTTAACCTTCTAGCTTCTCCATCAGCCTTGCGCCTCCAGGATTTCTTTGAGTCCACGACTCTATCCATACGCTTGCCTTCAAAAGCTTCCTTCGGTTTCGTCATGCTTTTGTTTTCTTCTTTGCCAAAGTACGCTTGGACTTTACGCCGCCAAGACTACATGCTTGGACTTATGCCGCCAAGACTTTCCTTTGGTCTTTCTTTTCCAAGGACTGCTTGGACTTTACGCAGCCAAGACTACATGCTTGGACTTACGCTGCCAAGACCAAGACCTTTCCTTTGACTTCTCTTTGCCAAGATCACACTTGGACTTGTCTTTTACCAAGTCTTCATACTTGGATTTTCCTGTCACTTAAACATGTTTACAATTAGATCACAAAACATTGCCTAACTTAGATGATTATCCAAACATCAAAATATATAAATGCTTGGGGCATTGTTGCACTAACAATCTCCCCCTTTTTGATGTTTGGCAATCATTTAAGTTAGGTCTTTAACACATACATATAAACATATTTCAATATGAATTCTAACTTAAATATCCCTTCTCCCCCTTTGACATACAACAAAAAGAGAAAAGTTAATCCAATAAGTGCAGGAAGAATTGACATATCTTTGAACAAAGGTATAAAATTGATATGAAGCTCCCCCTAAATCCAAGACATGTTTCATGATGGGGAAATACCATGTGAAGCAAGGCATAATCAATAAGCAAATATGTCATAGCCTTGCACCAACAAATGCTACAAAGGTGGCGGCTATTGCAGTGGGAGACATTCATTTATCGTTTGATAGAAATAAAGTGTTGGTTTTGAGAAATTGTCTTTATGTACCTACATTTAGAAAGAATTTGATTTCGGTTTCTAAATTATTTATGGATGGATATTCTGTTTCTTTTAATGACAGAGTTGTTATAAAAAGAAATAGAGAGATTATCTGTTCAGGTACATTGGTTGGCAATTTGTATACTCTTGAACCAAAAGCTCCCACGATGCATATAGAAGTGAATAACTCATCTTCTAAGTCCAATAAGGGAAAAGAACCTTCGAAAATGAACCAGACATATCTTTGGCACCTAAGACTTGGTCATATTAACCTGAGTAGAATTCAAAGGTTGATAGTTGATGGACCTTTGGGTTCATTAGTGGTGGAAGATCTCCCAACCTGCGAATCTTGCTTGGAAGGTAAAATGACTAAGAGGCCTTTCAAGGCCAAGGGGTATAGAGCCAAAGATGTGTTAGAATTGGTTCATTCTGATCTATGCGGTCCTATGTCTATCCAAGCTAGAGGTGGCTTTGAATACTTTGTCTCTTTTATAGATGATTATTCAAGGTATGGATACATTTACTTGATGCGCCGCAAGTTTGAATGCTTTGACAGGTTCAAAGAATTCAAGGCTGAAGTGGAGAACCGTCAAGGTAAAAGTATCAAGGCACTACGATCTGATTGTGGTGGTGAGTACCTCTTGGGAGAGTTTATAAGTTTCTTATCAGAGCCTGGGATTCAATCCCAATTGTCCGCACCTGGCACACCCCAGCAGAATGGTGTGGCGGAGCGAAGGAATAGGACTCCTATGGAGATAGTTAGTTCGATGATGAGTTATTCTGAGTTACCTGATTCGTTCTAGGGGTTTGCTCTGGAAACGATAGCACACATTCTGAACTTGGTTCCATCTAAGTCAGTACCCTCTACTCCCACAGAATTGTGGACTGGGCGAAAGCCTAGTCTAAGACATATTCGGATTTGGGGTAGTCCAGCACATGTGCTGAAGGGAGATGCTGGTAAGTTGGAATCTCGTATAGAAGTACGCTTGTTTGTTGGCTACCCTAAGGGAATGAAGGGTGGTTTGTTCTATAGTCCTAGAGATCAGAAGGTGATCGTGAGTACGAATGCCAGATTTCTAGAGGAGGACTATGTGATGAACCACAAGCCCATGAGTAGGATTGTTCTTGAGGAGTTGACAGGGGAAGTCCCGACTTCAGTACCACTAGTACAAGAGGAGATACCACAAGTCACTGCACCGCATATCACAGAGCATACACAGGAGGCACCTCGTCGTAGTGGGAGGGTTGTTAGACAACCCGAGAGATTCATGTTCTTGGGAGAGTCTTCGTACTTAGTCCTTGGTGAACATGAACCTGATCCCTGGACATATGACGAGGCACTCCAAGATAGAGATGTGGTATCTTGGCAAAGAGCGATAAATTCAGAGATAGAATTTATGGATTCTAATCATATCTGGGAGATAGTAGAACCACCCGATGGTGTGAAAGCCATTGGATGCAAGTGGATCTACAAGAGAAAGAGAGGAGTAGACGAGAAGGTTGAGACCTTCAAAGCTAGGCTTGTTGCGAAAGGGTATACTCAGAAAGAGGGTATCTATTATGAGGAGACTTTTTCGCCGGTAGCCATACTTAAGTCTATCCGGATTCTCTTATCTATAGCTGCTCATATGGATTATGAGATTTGGCAGATGGATGTCAAGACAGCTTTCCTTAACGGAAGTCTTGAGGAAAACATCTATATGAAGCAACCAGAGAGATTCATTGGAAAGGGCAAAGAGCTTCTTGTGTGTAAGCTTAATCGGTCCATTTATGGATTGAAGCAAGCTTCTAGATCTTGGAACATCCACTTTGATGAGGTAATCCAGTCATATGGATTTATTCAAAGTCCGGATGAGCCTTGTGTATACAAGAGATGTGACGGAAACGTAGTGGTATTTCTTGTACTATACGTAGATGACATTTTGTTAGTTGGCAACAATATCAGAGTGTTATCAGACGTAAGGGTATGGTTGTCCAAAGAGTTTGATATGAAGGACTTGGGAGAAGTGGGGCACATCCTTGGGATCAAGGTGATAAGGGATCGCAAGAAAAGGATGTTGTGCTTATCTCAAGCTTCATACATTGACACTATCCTTGCTCATTTTAGCATGCAAAACTCCAAGAAAGGTTTTCTACCTTTTAGGCATGGAGTACCTTTATCTAAAGAGATGTGTCCCAAAACATCAAAGGAGATAGAGGAGATGAAGGCGGTTCCTTATGCTTCGACAGTAGGAGGCCTTATGTATGCTATGCTATGTACGAGACCAGATATCTGCTTTGTCGTGGGCATGGTTAGCAGATAATAGAGTAATCCCGACAGGACATCGATGAGTAAATCATATATCAAGTACCGAGAAGGACTAGGATTATATCTTTGGTTTACGGCGATCAATTAGTCCCTGTGGGTTACACGGATTCTGATTTCCAATCATATAGGGACAACAGTAAGTCTACCTCGGGGTTTGTGTTTACTTTTGGAGATGGAGCCATAGTATGGAGGAGTGTCAAGCATAAATGCGTGGCGGACTCTACCATGGAAGCTGAGTATGTGGCAGCCTCTGAGGCAGCCAAGGAAGCTGTATGGCTCAGGAACTTCTTGATGGACTTGGATGTGATTCCTGGTTTGCCCAGAACTATCACAATTTATTGTGATAACAGTGGTGCAGTTGCAAACTCGAAGGAACCACGAGCCCATAAGGCGAGTAAACACAGAGAGCGCAAGTACCACCTGATACGAGAGATCGTAAAGCGAGGAGAAGTAGCTATCGCCAAGATTGCATCAGAGGATAACCTGGTGGATCCATTCACTAAGGCCCTTCCAGCAAAAGCATTTGATAGGCATGTGGAGGACATGGGGATCAGATGTATGACATTATGATGACAGCATAGTTTTTTAGTATAAGTGGGAGATTGTTGGAATGTATACTGAAAGCCTAGCTCTTTTTGTATGAACATTTTTATTTTGAAATAAGAATCACATGATCATTGTTTGCACTTTATATTTATTTACATTGTAGATAACATGGTGCTTGGTGTGGCACAGAAGATCATGTTATCAGTCTCTTGTAGAATATAAGAAGAGGCTCACAACCAAGATGGTTTTGGACAAACCATTGGCATGGTTGTAGTGTAGCTTGGTATTGTTTTGTCTTGAACATAGACTTACACTACACTTAGGTGTATTGAGCAGGACCGACATAGAGGTGATTCAATTTATTGCTGACTACATAATTGAATCGGACCTCGGATTTTATGTTGTACATGCTCTTAATCCCGATATAATAACGGGCACATGTACTTAGTATTTATTTCTTTGATTTACCAAAGGGTGAGATTTAGATGGATTAAATCAATATGCCCGGTAAGTTGGGAAATGATATTATTTACATGGTGTGCCATTGATTATAGGAGGAAACCGTGTCCTATATATTAGGTTGATGATGTCCCCTTGAGGAGCTCATAAGGTTCATCATGTAAACATTGCAGGTTGACTTAGTCAACATGATGATAAGGTTGAGTGGTACTACTCGAGGAGTTAGATGTTAATTGATTGATAGTCAGTAAATCAATTAATTGACGGACATTCGATATCTTAAACACGGGGAGATGGATGTACAAATAATATATGGAGCCCATATTAATTTATGGGGGTTGGTGAGGTAATTCAATGATGATCCTCTAGTGGAATGGAACATCATTGATGGATCAAGTTTGTGTGGTTCCGATCCATCGGGTGGCCAAGATCCAACTCCTCCTCATGGTCCCTATCGTAGCCTAATATAATCCTCATGAACTCTAGATCCAAGGATGTAAAACAAAACTCTAGAACCGACGGTTACGATTAAATCTCTAGATCCAACGGTGGAGATTAAATCTCTAGAACCGACGGTTGAGATTAAATCCCTAGAACCGACGATTGAGATTAAATCTCGAGATTCGACGGTTGAGATTAAATATCTAGAACCGACGGTTAATATTAAATCTCTAGATCCGACGGTGGAGATTAAATCTCTAGAACCAACGGTATAGATTAAATCCCTAGAACCGACGGTTGAGATTAAAACCCTAGAACCAATGGTGGAGATTAAAACAAGGCTTAAGCCTAACTCTATAAAAGGGAGACTTAAGTGGGCGGCAGAGAAGGTTAGTGATGTTTTTGGAGATTAGGGTTTTGCCTATCATTGACAGCTTGAAGGCGGCAAAAACCCTAGGGAGATTAGGGTTTTGGTGGCTAGGGCCTTAAGGAGTTTTTGGGTTGGGCGGCTAGGGTTTGGATTTAGAAGTAGGCGGCAACAAGAGGAGTAGATCCCTTCTTCTTCCTAAGGTGTTGCCGGCGCCTATCCCTGTTCCTCCTTTCAACCTTGGTCGGCGCTCTTCCCTTCTTCCTCTTCACCTTGGCCGGTGGAAACAAGGGCTATGGTTTATCCTTGGAGCTATTGGCCGGCGCCCTCTTCTTTTCTCCTTGGTGGCCAACGACAACTTTTCTTCAAGGTTGGCCAGCGCTCAAGAAGCTACTCCTTGGCCGGCGGTTATATCAAGCTCCTTGGCTTGGTGGCCGGTTCTAGATAGGAGAAGGAGTTTTTGTTTTGTTCTTCTCTTTGTTCGGAGTGAGCAAGGAAGGGAAGAACGTGATCTAGGAGACTTCAACTCGTGGAGGATCTTCGCCCACACGACGTCCACGAGGAGGATAGGATATACGATAGAAGATCGAGAGGTATAAAAGTTTTTCAACTTTTATTATTGATCTTCGCATGTTCTTATCTTTATGTTAGTGTGTGTTGATTATACTAGTTTGCATTTGTATGTATTTGTATAATCATGGACCCCGAAGATAAACACAAAAACCGGCGATCCGTCCGTCGTCTCTTCCGTGGCTAACCGACTAGAAGAGTTGTATTGCTTGAACAACTAGTTTGTTCAAGCGATCGCTCAAGTCGTTAGCACAACGATGAATTGGTTGTGCTTAGGAAACTCATCCCATCCGGATTAGTTTTCATTAGTGAAAATTTTAATCCGGGGATATGGGAGCCAATGAGCATCCGAAGCAATTCCCATCAGTTGACAAGCATTATAAATTTTATTACCCAAGTTATTAAGGTTGGGTAAACCTCTGACTAAACCACTCTGACTCATTTTGTGTACGAGTCTTGGGTGAGAGTGGCCATGTCGCCAGTGCCACAATCAGAATTCCTCTTGCTGTATCATAAGACACTTGGTTGAGGAGTTGGGTAGGTTGATTGTGTAAATGTTACTATTCCTAGTTCCTTTAAGTATTGTTTTTGAGGTATCATTAGTTTTAATTAAACATTCATTTTGTAAGAAGGTAACCTTATAGTTGTTATCACACAATTGACTTACGCTAAGTAAATTAAAATCAAAATTCTCAACTAAAAGTACATTACCAATTATAAAGGTCAAGTTCAGCTCAATATCACCTGATCAGATGATTTTGAGCTTCCCGTTGTTTCTGAATGTTACTGATCCTTGATTTTTGAATCTGAGCTTCAAAAATTTTAGTCGGTATCCGGTCATGTGTCGGGAGCACCCACTGTCCAACATCCATTGATCATACACATATAGTAGTTGGATCGGACATTTGAATTTTAAGAGTTGGTTGAATATTTTAGTCTAGTAGTCATCTCATTCTTTCTACATGATCAAACATGTTAACCTTATATGTTTTGTGAGATGACTTCAATTTTACTTGATTAAGTTTAGTGAATTAAAGATAATCAACCTTGGGTTAGATTTGGATTTAACCCTTAGCTCGTCAAGTAATATTTTTGAGAAATTGGCTTCCAGGTCGTGGCGAGACACAGAGGCCTTCTTTGAACGGAACAACAACCACTTCCTTAGATAAAGTCAAATTCAAGAAATTGATCACTTGAGTCACTTAAGATTACTTCCTGGTCTAACTAGTTAAGGAAACAGCGAGGTAGCTTCATCTAGTTCAACTTAGTCGAGTGCACCAAGCTAGATATGCCTTATCTAGTTCAGACACACAAGACTTTATTTCTCTAACGTACTATCATCTCGCCGCGTCCTGATACTATGTTGTCAAGGTTGACTAACTATTAACCCTATCTAGCTGTTCTAAAAATTAAAAAAAAAATAACTAAGTATGCAAGTCTAATTTAAGAAATAAAACAAACAAGTTTAGTACTATCTCCCCTTGGACCATTGAATCGATTCGGTCTTTCCACGTAGTGGATTTGGTCTTTGGGACAGCAGTACTTATTGGATCCTAATTGTGAAATTAAAGCGGTCTCAGGGACCCATGCTTGGACTATTTGTCTATTTCGATTCATGATTGACATATACAATTTATTGGTCGTGGTTGATCTAAATCCTAGCCCAACCTTGTTGTACACGGCCCTTTGTGATCCAAGTAGTAGGTCAAGCCCCTTGGATCCCAAAGTAAACCTTTCCAACATTTGCCTATGATCTTGGACTTGTCCTTTCAAGAGAGAGTTCTCTTCTTCGAGTTTTTCAACTCTAGTTGAGTTCTCCTCTCGAACTTGACTAGTCGAAGAGGTTAGGGAGACCTCATGTTTAAAGAGTTTAACCTCCTTAACTAAGGTCTCGACCTTGAACTCGGACTTAGCTAATTTCTTATTTAAAAACTTAATTGCATTGTAAAGTGTATCAATTAATGATCGACTCACCTTGATTGAATCTCTTGAACCGGATACAGATCCGTGGCTTGTCTTGAATTGGAACTCATCGTCAGATCTAGAGTCGGACTCGGTCTCGTAACTCACTTTGGGTTCGGACTCATCTTCGGGTTAGGTCGGCTTGGCCATGAAGGTGAGATTGTTGAGCTCGTCTTCCTCCTCCGACGACGACTCCCATGTTGCGTTGAGCGCCTTCTTGGATTGAAATGGCTTGTTCTTGTGTCTTGTGCACTCCGATTTGATGTGTCCCATCTTGTTGCATTCGTAGCATCTGTAGTTGAAACTTTGCTTCGATTTGTTTTCCTTCGATTGATTGATCAGTCATCTTCTGCTCTTGATCATTTTCCAAACTAGATTTACTAGTTCGGTCTCCATCTCGTCGTTCACCTCCTATTCGTATTCTTCTTCCTCCTCGGGAGGTGGTTTGCTCTTCGGCTTTTTCTTCAGACCTGCAAACAAAGAAACACTTTTCTCAACGGGGGCCGAGTTAGACTTTTCATGTAATTCAAACTCAGAGAAAAGCTCATCTAACTTAATCTTTGATAGATCTCTAGAAACCTTGTAGGCATCAACCATGGATTCCCATAATGTGGTACTAGGAAAGGCATTGAGTGTGTACCTAATCACATCTCGATTTTTGGCTTTCTGTCCAATCGAGTGTAGCCCATTCATAATATCTTTAATTCTTGCATGGATCTGAGTGGCTGACTCTTGTTCCTGCATTTTCAAATTAAATAATTTATTCAACAGGAGATCTCTTTTGCATACCTTAGTGTCGGTGGTTCCTTCGTGAATCTCGATGAGCTTATTCCAAAGATCCTTCGCGCTTATGAAAGGGCTGACGCAATTGAGTTCCTCTTTGGACAGTCCACATTGCAAAATATGTGTAGCCTTGGCATCAGCTTCCACTTGATGCTTCATAGCGTTGGTCCATTGGTCGCAGTCTAAGCATTCATGGTCCTCATTTTTTGGAAGCATGAAGCCGGTTTGAATTACGATCCACATCTCTACTTGGGTTTTCAAGTAGCACTCCATCCGACCCTTCCAGTAACGAAAGTCATCTCCGTTGAAAAATGAAGGTCGGGCGGTGCTAAACCCTTTGAGATGGGTCATCAAGAAAAAACCTTGCACACAAACACAAAAATGACAAACAAAAACAAATTGCCAAGACTTTTGTCTTGAATTAGTAGTGCGGGAAGAGAGACAACGAAAAGCTTAAATTGAAATAAATATGAAATGAAAAATAATAATAAAAGAAAATTAAAGTCAAAATGCTAGATTGGTGGTTGCACCAAATCTTAGTGTCCCCACTCTGATACCAATTATTGGATCAAAAGCACGCTAGAGGGGGGTGAATAGCGAGCGTAAAATCTTTCCTTTTTGTTCGATTCGACAATACAAAAGTAATGCAGCAGAAAGTAAAAGACACAATTCATTTTTTTTACTTGGTTCACAACCTAACGGTTGCTACTCTAAGGCCTTGTGATCCTAGACCACGTACAGAGGGAAATTCACTAACAAGGTCTCATCCTCGTTGGAGGTAGGAGACAATGATTACACAGATGAAAGATTGAGGAAGAGGGACAATCCCACCTCTCCTCTAAACAATGAAAGCATGATGATTAAAAGCTTGAAGACAATAGTGAATACAAATAATTAAAGTATACCGATGACGATCAAGTCTTGAGTTTGGAGGTGTGTCGTCGGCGTTGTGACAGTGTTTCAACGTCATAAAGATGCGGCGTTGCGGGAGCACTTTGAGAGCTTGGAATGAATATCTAAATGGGTGAAACCCTGCTCTTTTTATAGACCTTCAACCCCTTAGACGGTGAGATCCAGATCCTATCAAAAAGGCCACCTCACCCCAAGATTAGGAGATCTTGTTTGACCTTCATCGAAGTCGGCAGTTTGAATAGAAGTCGACTGATGGCCCTTATCAGTCGACTGATGCCACCAGCAGTCGACTACCAATATCCAGCAGCCGACTATCAGCTTGGTTATTCAACTGTAACATAGAGTTAGTTCAAAAATACACGAGTAAATATAAATTTAATGGCTACTTACCGTCCAATCTCGACCTAGACCTTCCACAGGAAGTCTTAGTTGGATCACCGCCTAAAGTCATCCCTGTATGGAGTACCCGACCTCACCTTTACTCACACTTGAGCTTACCTCTGGTCCTTTGTGACTTGTATCTTAGCTTCCGATATTCACCTGTGTTCTTTGACTCCATCTGAAGTTCTCCCAGTGTCGCCCGACCACCACGGTTTCTCGACTCGAGATTCTCCGAGTGACGCTGACCTTCAGCTCAGCTTAATCATTTATGCACACTTAATAGAGTATATGAGATAACGATAAGACCTTAACTTTGGGTCTTTGTCATAATCAAAACCTAGGTTCGATTATCCGGTGCCCCTGCACCAACAAAGAGAAGAGGAGAGAGAAAAGATGGCTACCAAGGGAGAAATCTAAAAAACCAAAAAACTTATTCCAAAGATTATCAAGGGATCTATTTATAAATCTCTTGATTAGGTTATATTAGGAGGCTTAAATGGAATATAGCTTACCATAATTATCCAATAATTAAGGTAAGAACAACCCAGGAAATTTCCATAAGTGAAATATCCAAAATCAGCGGAATCGGGACACGACCTTGTATCTTACACACGGTTGGTCATGCAAAAAAGGCACGGTCATGCCAGGACACACAACCAGCCATGAGTCCTTCTGGGCATAGCCTAGTTTTAGCCATTTCTCTACCAGAGCCAGGCACGACCCATGCCAAGTTAGGCATGACCGTGTTGTTGGGTTGATCCATGAGGGGAAACTTCACTTCCCTCCAGAACTCGGTCGCTTGTTCATGGTGATCCCATCGATGCCCCCGGATTAAAATTTAATCCTAGACAAAAGGGAACACCCAAGAAACCTTGTCATCGTCGTGCTATTCGTTTAGAGTAGTCACTTGAACAAACTTGTTGTTCAAGCGACCAACCTCTATTCCACGAATAGCCGCGGAATAGACGATGTACGGATCGTCGGTTTTTGTGTTTATGTTCGGGATCCAAGTATTATTTATCGACAAACAGAATCTATCATGCTCATAATTGAAAAAAAAAAGATAAACATGTAACAAATGAAAATAGAGAATCGATATACCGCTCGATCTTCTATTGTATGACCTTCCTCCTTTCGGACGTCGTGTGGGCGATAATCTACCAAAAGTTGAAGCTCCTAGATCACCAATCTTCCTTCCTTGCTCGTTCCGAGTAAGTGGAAGAATAGAAACAAGGCTCTTTTCCTTCTTTCAACCAACCACCAACCTCTAAGGTTGGAGCTTGCCGCCGGCCAAGAAGGAAGAGGATATTAGGATGGAAACTGGCCAAGACACCAAGGGAAAACCCTAAATCTTGTTTCCACCAGCCAAGGAGAAGGGGAAGGGAAGGATTGGACGCCGTACAAAGGTTGGAAAAAGCTGTTGGACGCTGGCCACCTTGAGGGAAGAAGAAGAAAGGAAAGACCTTCCTTATTTGGTGCCGCCAAGCCCTAAACCCTAGCCTCCAAGCCTTGCCGCCCAAAACCCTAATCCTATTTCTAGTTGGATTCCAGTTTCCGCCCACCCCTTGCCCTCCTTTTATAGAGTTAGGGATAATCCTTGTTTTAATCTCCACCATTGGTTCTAGGGATTTAATCTCAACCGTCGGATCTAGAGATTTAATCTCTACCTTTGGTTCTAGAGTTTTGTTTCTATCCATTGGATCTAAGCTTCATGAGGTTTTAATAGGCTACAATAGGGACCATGAGGAGGAGTTGGATCTTGGCCACCCATGGATCAAGCCCATATAAAGTCCGATCTATTAATGATAATTCAATCCACTAAAGGATTACCATTGATCTACCTCACCAACCCCCATAAGTTAATATGGGATCCATATATTATATGTACATTTTCTCCTTGTGTTTAAGATCTCGAATGTCCGTCGATTAATTAATTTACTGACCATTAATTAATCGACATCTAACTCCATGAGTAGTACCACTCAACCTTTTCATCATGCCGGACCAAGTCCACCTGCAGGGTTTACATGATGAACCTTATGAGCTCCTCAAGGGGACATCATCATCCTAATATATAGGACACAGTTTCCTCTTATAATCAACGGCACACCATATAAATAATATCATCTCCCAACTTACCGAGCCTATCGATTTAATCTATAAATATCGCTCATTGGTAAATCAAAGAGATGACTACTAAGTATATGTGCCCGTTATTATATCGGGATTAAGAGTATGTACAATATAATATCTAAGGTCTGATTCGATTATATAGTCAGCAATAAATCGAATCACCTCTAATTCGGTCCTGCTCAATACACACAAAGTGCACTAGTGTGATTCTATGGTCAAGACAAACCAATCCCAAATCACACTACAACCATTCCAATGGTTTGTCCAAAGCCATCTCGATTGTGAGCCTTCACTTATACTTTACAAGGAACCGATAACATGATCTCTCGTGTGTCACCACACACCATGTTATCTACAATGTAATGTATTAGACGATATGCACAACCATGAAAATATGTAAACAATGATCATGTGATTCTTATTTCAAAATAAATATGTTCATACAAAAGATAGACTTTTCAGTATACATCCCAACACGTGTGAGGCTCTATATGGTCCGTTTGACTTTGTTTAGGTGTGATATGGTCGTGCTAAGTCCAACAAGGCCATAGGAGGTTTCATAGCCTCCATTTCGCACCCCCCTTTGGTCTAGTCCAACTAGACATATCCTCTCTCATTGAGTATCTCATTCTCAGACTTGTTTTACATCTTGAGATCACTCGTAGTGCGTGTGACCCAATAGGTTCCCAGTTATGTTGGTCATTCATAATTAACCCCTTAATTATGAATAGATCATGAGTGACACCTAGCAGTACATCATGACCCCCAATTGATCGGAAAGTTGAAATCGACTTTAGAACATTTCTTAACCCTTCAGTAGCTTCAGTTGTTCGTGCCTTATTCCTTTCACTCATACTATACCCACTTGGTTCAAGCCATGGTCTATGTGTTCATCCCCACTAGGCTGACTACGTCATACCTAGCCCATGTTAGTTTCCTTGTCCTGTAGATTCAAGTTACTCCTACATGTTCCCAAGAAGATCATCTTCTTAACAATTTTGCTCTGGCCAGAGACTTCTGAGTAACAATCCTGACATGAGGCCTAGGGTATACATCTCCTTTATCAGGAGTGGTGAATCCTCTGTGGGTTATTCAAACACCTTCGATCACTTTAGCTCATACCCAATCATCCCAGAGTCACACCTACTATGTAGATGGCTACGAAGAAGTCAAAGTACAAGGCGTCATGATCAAGATGACTTGAATACCTCAAGTCTAAGGAAGCTCGTACTCAAGCTACAATGGGATCTTCAACGACATATAAAACCATATGAAGTCTCATAGTAGGTCACTTCAATGAACTAGTTACCATAATTAGCATCCACATGTTCACTCTCAGCATCTCTATGCTTCCATTCAGTGAGTACCGAATGCTTGGTTAAACCAAGGAGCATAACATGTGCTAGTCTCAAAGAATTGATGATGTCCAATCTCATCAATTCATTAACTACAGATAGTTTCAATACTTGCATATTTACACATGATGAGATACCCACTAATTGTGATCAAATCATAATTTCTCTCATGTTATGCATCATATTGTGGACTTCAGTACATGAGTTTAAGATCCAATCAAATACATAGATACTGTATACTCAAATAGTGAATTTTATTAATAACTTCTAAGGCGATTGTCTTAGGACACCTCTTAATTACATCATATTCAAACACCTTCGATCACTTTGGCTTATACCCAATCATCTCGGAGTTACATCTACTATGTAGATGGTTGCGAAGAAGTCAAAGTATAAGACACCATGATCAAGGTGACTTGAATACTCGAGTTTAAGGAAGTTCACACTTGAGCTGCAATGAGATCTTCAATGACATATAAAACCATATAAAGTCTTATAGCAGGTCACTCCAATGAACTAGTTACCATAACTAGCATCCACATGTTAACTCTCAGCATCCCTATGCTTCTATTCACTGAGTATCAAATGCTTGGATAAACCAAGAAGTATAACATGTGTTAGTCTCACAAAATTAATGATGTCCAATCTCATCAATTCATCGACTAGGGATAGTTTCAATACTTACATGATTACACATGATAAGATACCCACTAATTGTGATTCAATCACAATTTCTTTCATGCCATGCATTGTATTATGGACTTCAGTACATGAGTTTAAGATCCAATCAAATACATAGATATTGTATACTCAAATAGTGAATATTATTAATAGCTTCTAAGGTGATTCCCTTTGGACACCTCTCAATTACATCACCTTAGACTTGAGGTATTCAAGTCATCTTGGTCATGACACCTTATACTTTGACTTCTTCGCAGCCATCTCCATAGGAAGCATAACTCCGGGATGATTGGGTATAAGCATAAGTGATCGAAGGTGTTTGAATAGCCTACAGAGGATTCACTACTCCCAATAAAGGAGATATATATCCTAGGCCTCTTGTCAGGATTGTTACTCAGAAGTCTCTAGCCAGAGAAAACATGTTAATAAGATGGTCTTCTTGGGAACATATAGGAGTAACTCGAATCTATAGGACATGGAAACTAACTTGTGCTAGGTGTGACGTAGTCATCCTAGTGGGGACGAACACATAGACCATGTCCTGAACCAAGTGGGTATATGATGAGTGAAAGGAATAAGGCATGAACAATTGTAGTTGTTAAAGGGTTTAGAAACATTTTGGAGTTGATCTAGACATTCCGATCAATTGGGGGTCATGATCCACTACTAGGTGCCACTCATGGTCTATTCATAATTAAGAGATTAATTATGAATGACCAATATAATAGGGAACCTATTGGATCACACATACTACGGGTGATCTCGAGATGTAAAACAAGTCTAAGAATGAGATTTTTGATGAGAGAGGATATATCTTGTTGGACCAAGCCAAGGCGGTGCGAAACGGAGGCTATGGAACCTCTTTTGGCCTTATCGGACTTAGCACAGCCATATCGCACCTAAACGAACTCAAACGAACTATACAGAGCTTCACACAGTTGTGCCTAGCCAGGCACAGACCATTCCTGGCTCTGGCCAAAAATGGCCAAAACCTGGGTTGTGCCTAGAAGGACACACGACTAGTCGTATGTCCTAGCATGGTCGGTCGTGTGTAAGACACACAACCGTGTCGCTGTTCCGCCATTTTAGGAGATTTCTCTTATGGAAATTTTTTAGGTTGTTCTTACCTTAATTATGGGATAATTATGGTAAGATAAGTTCCATTTAAGCCTCCTAAGATGACCAAATCAAGAGATCTATAAATAGATCCCTTGATAATCTTTGGAGAGAGAGTTTTTCCTTAGGTTTTCTTCCTTGATAGCCATCTTCCTCTCTCTTCTTCTCTTGTCTCCGCCGGATGGCTAGCACCAATCGGACACAAAGGCTTGCTACTCTAGGAGTTGTCTTAGGTGATCCCGACGTGGATAGTGATAGAGGCAAGGCTCGTTGGCCTTGCTTATGGTTTTGACGGATTCGAAAGAATCTCGAAGGTATAACTTCTCCTTCTCCTTTTTGTGTGTTTTCATGTGATTATGCCAAAGCAAGTATTCCTGGCCCCCAAGGTATGTCTGAGATGTAATAAAAATTATTTTATTTGCTTTATTCCGCTGCACATGATCCCAGAATCCAATAATAACAGCCTATGGTCTAGGTAATTACATTCCCCCAGCGGGACTATAACGCTAGCTATAATGGCTAAGTAAGATTTTCTCAAGGCTCTACTCCTAATATAACAGCCTATGGGCTAGGTAATTACATTCCCCCAGCGGGACTATAACGCTAGCTATAATGGCTAAGTAAGATTTTCTCAAGGCTCTACTCCTAATATATTAGCCTATGGGCTAGGTAATTACATTCTCCTAGCGGGACTATAATGTCAGCTATAATGGCAAGTAAATTGCTAACATAATAACTTGAGGCCTTAGACCTAGTTTAACAGTTTAAGGCCCTAAGCCTAGTATGACAGTTTAAGGCTCTGCGCTTAGTATGATAGCTTCAAGATCTATGCAGAAAATGACATCTTGTGGTTCTATGTTTGATATGAAGAGTCTTTGTATATCAGTAAATACTTATAAAACTTTATTCAACTTTGCTCTTTAGTTTTACTAAAGAGAGGGAACTTATGATGGGTGTAGGGTTTGTGGCTAAGGCAAAAAAAAAAAAAATCAATAAAGACAATTTTAGTAAATACTTGTAAAACTTCACTCGACTTCGCTCTTCAATTTTACTAAAGAGGGGGAACTTATGATGGGGTCGAGGGTTTCAGTCAGGATACTTAGTATATTCTCATAAGGTATCAAAGATAATATTTGATCAGTTAGGATGTTTTTCGAGCTGAGTATGACTTCGGGGCAGTTAGTATATTTGTCAAATAATCAGTGTAGTGATGTGTGCAAAATATATAGGGTTTTAGGAGTAGTTTTAGCACACATCTCATTGCATTTTATACATGTTTTATACATATTCTTCCTTGTTTTGCATTCATTTTCTATTTTCTAGTTCCGGGATCTGCTCTTGCTATTTTATGTGTAGGAAGGCATTTTGGAGATAAAATGACACATAATAGGAGCCAAAGGAAAGCAAGCATGCCCTAGTCGTGTTCCTTCGAAACGCGGGCATGCTCCAGACCCAAAGACGACATTCACATGACAATTCAAAGGAAGACACGATTGACCGTGTTAATCTAGCACGGTCGTGCTTAATCCCAAACCAGATTAAGGGCAGGATTACAAGCGAGCCACACGGTTGGCCATGTGGAATCCACACGGTTATGTGGTATTAGCTTGATTTGATGCAGACTTGGGTTTCGTGGGGAATTAAGGAAAGTCGGCTTCTCTTCTATAAATAGAAAGACATTCCCAAATCCTGGGGGGAGGCCTAACGACTAGGATAGCAAAAAGGTGCCCTAAGAATCACCGGAGAATCACAACGAGGAGAAAGGAAGCAGCTTGAAGATCTGAATCAATGCTCCAACACCATGGAGAACAACTAAGACACAACATCAGATAGAATAGAAAGTATCGCCTTTATTTTTCATTCTATTTGCATTGTCATTCATCTTAAGATGTCTTGTTGTTGCACACGAGCACGACTTCAAATCTTCGATGAGGATCGCCAAGGATTTGACGTGCGCGCTCATACTCAACGCCCACAAGTGCATGAATGTCGTCAAGTAATAAAAGATGTATCGATCCCATAGAGACTGGGAATCGAATATCATTCGTCCAGTGGATATTGTTGTTTGGAGTAAATGTCCTAAGAGTAAAGATTGCGAGGTCGATGGTAGTCCTAACTCAAGTACGGTGTCACTTGGATGAAGCAAAGAAAGGTTCGAAGTTCCCTAAAAGGATTCTATGACTTCGATTTCACTTGTGCATCGTGGAACATGATATCAATTTAATGTTTTTTAGATCTATAATTACAATCTTGTGACAGGATCATCATGCTTTTGCCCGATGAACTTTTTCTTCTATCAGAAACTACCTATTCCTAACCAAGTTTCCCTTTCGGGAGGTCAGAGCTAAGGGGGTTGATACCGTTGGGTGCCCTCTGTCACTAAGGCCCCTCAACCCTTCTAGAGTTAATGTCACCTACTTTGGGCCTTCTTCTAAGATAGGTTATTGAAGTACAAGGATGTCATAGTAGTCCCCATGAAGAGATGGATCATATTTCATATCCTACTCTACCATATTCTTCTATCTACGGTTATGGGAGGGAGGATGACCGCAAGGTTCCTCCTTGTTCTCCTAGATTTTTTATACGAAGGCTTTCCACCCTTGTACTGGCTATGTGCAATAGAAATAGAACCAATACATAATTCTCATTGATCTAAACAACATAAAATAGCAAATAGATTCAAAGGAGATGAATAACTATTTAAACTAGCATGTCCACATACACAAGCTACTCTCTAATCCTAGAATCGAAGTATCTACTCCATAGTTAGATGAGAATAAAAACAAGACATCTCAAGGTAAATCATTACAATGCAAATAGAATGGAAAATAGAGAAAATACTTTCTGTTTTATCCGATATTGTGTCTTGGCACTTCGCCACAGTGTCGGAGTGTCAAGTCGGATCTTCAAGTTGCTTCCTTTCTCCCTATTGCGAGTCTCCAGTGCTTTTTAGGGCAGCTTCTTGTCGTCCCACCCATCGGGCCCCCCCCAGGGTTTGAGCGTGCCTTCCAATTTATAGAAGAGGAGTTGGCTTTCTTTAAATCCTCGTGAAACCCTATTCTTTGTCAAACTAGGGTAATGCCACATGGCTGCATGGAATTGATGCACGTGAACGCTACCTCAAATCTCACGACGAAGACCGTCGAGGACTCGAAGCGCATGCTCGTTCTCAATGCTCGTAAGTGCACAGATGTTGTCAAGTAATAAATAGATTATCGATCCCATAGGGACTGAGATTCAAGTACCGATCTGTTCAGTGGATGTTATTGTTCGGAGTTCAGTTCAAATGGTTGTACTTAGGAGGTTTGTCGACGGTCCTAACTCTAATACAGTGTCACACGGAGGAAGAGAAGGGTTGCTACTAGTCTGTAGATGGGATTCTAGGATTTCAGTTTCATATGTGTGTCACAAAACACGATGTCAATTGAGTTTTTGTTGGGATGTATACTAAAAAGTCTATCTTTTGCATGAACATCTTTATTTTTGAAATAAGAATAACATGATCATTGTTTGCATATTTTTATGGTTATGCATATTGTCTAATACATTACATTGTAGATAACATGGTGTGTGGTGTCTCACAGGAGATCATGTTATCGGTTCCTTATAAAGTATAAGTAAAGGCTCACAACCGAGATGGCTTTAGACAAACCATTGGTATGGTTGTAGTGTGATTTGGTATTGGTTTGTCTTGACCATAGAATTACACTAGTACACTTTATGTGTATTAAGCAGGACTGATTTAGAAATGGTTCGATTTATTGCTGACTACATAATCGAATCAGACCTCAGATATTATATTGTACATGCTCTTAATCCCGATATAATAACGAGCACATATACTTAGTATTCATCTCTTTGATATACCAATGGGCAAGATTTATAGATTAAATCGATAGGCTC
Organism: Wurfbainia villosa; assembly: GCA_025175895.1. Lineage (NCBI taxonomy): Eukaryota > Viridiplantae > Streptophyta > Magnoliopsida > Zingiberales > Zingiberaceae > Wurfbainia > Wurfbainia villosa. Next base: position 117,301,623 of record CM045989.1, on the reverse strand, counting down.
GGTAAGTTAGGAGATGATATTATTTATATGGTGTGTCATTAATTATAGGAGGAAACCGTGTGCTATATATTAGGATGATGATGTCCCCTTGAGGAGCTCATAAGGTTCATCATGTAAACCCTACAGGTGGACTTGATCCGGCATGATGAAAAGGTTGAGTGGTACTACTCATGGAGTTAGATGTTGATTAATTAATGGTCAGTAAATTAATTAATCGACGGACATTCGATATCTTAAACACGGGGAAAAATGTACATATAATATATGGAGCCCATATTAACTTATGGGGGTTGGTGAGGTAGATCAATGATAATCCTCTAGTGAATTGGATTATCATTAATGGATCGGACTTTATGTGGGCTTGATCCATTGGGTGGCCAAGATCCAACTCCTCCTCATGGTCCCTATTGTAGCCTATTAAAACCTCATGAAGCTTAGATCCAATGGATGGAAACAAAACTCTAGATCCAAAGGTAGAGATTAAATCTCTAGATCCAACGATTGAGATTAAATCTCTAGATCCGATGGTTGAGATTAAATCCCTAGAACCAATGGTGGAGATTAAAACAAGGCTTATCCTTAAATCTATAAAAGGAGAGGCTAGGGTTGGTGTGGAGGAGAATGAAGAAGCAAGGGGAGGCTTGGAGTTGGCGGCAAGGAGTTGGAGCTAGGGTTTGGGCTTGGCGGCACCAAATAAGGAAAGACTTTCCTTGTCTTCTTCTTCTCCATTGGTGGCCGGAGCCCATTGAAGCCTTTCCATCCCTTGGCCGGTGTCCAAACTCCCTCCTCTCCTTCTCCTTGGCCGGTGGAACCAAGGCTTAGGGTCCTCCCTTGAAGCTTTTGGCCGGCAACCATTGTTTCCCTTCTCCTTGTTGGCCGGCGGCAAGCAAGGTGCTTGTTGCTTGTTGGTTGGCTAAAAGAAGGAGAAGGATCTTGTTTCTATACTTCCTCTTGCTTTCGAAGAGCAAGTAAGGAAGATTGGTGATCTAGGAGCTTCAACTTTTGGTAGATCATCGCCCACACGACGTCCGAAAGGAGGAAGGTCATCCAATAGAAGATCGAGAGGTATATTGATTCTCTATTTTCATTTGTTACATGTTTATATTTGTTTTTTAATTATGAGCATGATATATTCTGTTTATGGATAAATAATACTTGGATCCTGAACATAAACACAAAAACTGGTGATCCGTACATAATCTATTCCGCGGCTATTCGTAGAATAGAGGTTGGTCGCTCGAACAACAAATTTGTTCAAGTGACTACTCTAAACGAATAGCACGACGATGTCAAGGTTGCTTGGGTCTTCCCTTTTGTCTAGGATTAAATTTTTAATCCAGGGACATCGATGGGATCACCATGAACAAGCGACCGAGTTGAAGTGGGAAGCGAATTTTCCCCTCACGGATCAACCCAACAATTGGTATCAGAGCCAAGGTTTCCAGTTTTGTGTGTTTAGGATTCGGTTACTCTTATGCATTTTTAATATATTATATGTGCTGGATAATAGTAGGATATGTGTAGGTTAACTCTTTGGTTGCAGGCATAAGATTCGACTATTATGGCCATATGTGTGTATGTGATTGTATGTGTGTAATAGTATTTTTTGTTGAATCCTCGGGGTTGACAAGGCTAGTATTTAATTTTTTGTAAATTAGATATGGCATTGTTTAGCCACTCTTTTTATTTTAGTTTACTTTCGATCTAGATTTCATTTACACTCCCTCATGGAGTATAGGATCGATGGATGTAAATTAAAATAGATTTTAGTCTCGGCTCGGATCTCCAGATGGCTCGTACATGGCGTAGGAGGAGCGGACGAGAAGGCGATGCGATGGGAGACATATTGAAGACAAAAGTCATAATAGTTGGAAAATAATTTATTTTTCATATTTATTGATTATTGTTTGATATGCATGTCGTAGGCTAGAAAATTCCTCAATTTCAAATTACTAAGTGGGAGAGGGATATTTTTATAAATTCTCACGGCCTCCATTACAATTTGACATGTGATGCAAACAAACTTACGTGTCAGCTTTGAGTGCCTTCCTCCCCATCGGATGAGTTTGTTTGCGGATCACAAGGTCGAATATGGTTATAGAGAATTATTAAGGAGCGTGTGTACTTCCCCATCGGACGACACATAACCCGAGATAATTACCTTGGTACGAGTAATGGTAAACACTTAGATACAAATATAAGTATCCTCCCCATCGGAGTCACTGCTTTTATTTGTAGGGCCAAAGAGGAACCAACTATTAATTTTACTTGTCAAAAAGTTAGGTTTACAAGATAGTAAAATTAATGGGTAAAACCTTCTCTTACAAATGTAGAATTCGTATACGTCCACACTTTCATGGCATACGATATTCTCGGTGTTTTGAGGTATTTGTTGATTTTAAAATTTTATTGTTTGAGAAATCAATAATTTTTTGAAATCTAATGTTTTGATCTATGTGATTCTTAGGTTTTCTTTCAAAATGACTTTCAACCAGCTTGCTGTGATATCGAAAGAGAATAAACTTACTGGACCCAACTATGTTGATTGGAAGAGGAATCTAGACATTGTCTTGACTGTTGAGGAATACAAATATGTACTCCTCGAAGAGTGCCCTCCTAAGCCTGTAGATGATTCTGGGGAAAAGGAGAGAGAGAGTTATAAGAAGTGGATCAAGGCCGATGAGATGGTGTGGTGTTACATTTTGGCATCTATGTCAAATGTACTACAACATCAGCATCAAGCCATGCCCAGTGCTTATGACATGATGCTCAATCTCAAAAAGCTTTTCGGACACCAGAATCGGGCTGTGAGGCAAGAAGCCATTAGGAACTTGATGACGACTACCATGATCGAGGGAACACCCGTAAGGGATCATGTTCTCAAGATGATGGCTCATTTGAATGAGTTGGAAGTCCTCGGAGCTGAGATCGATGGGGAAACCCAGGTCGATATCATTCTCCAGTCTCTACCTAGGAGTTTTGAGCAGTTTTGCCTGAACTACAACATGAACAAGAGGTTTTATTCGTTGGCGGAGCTTCTGAACGAACTCCAGGCGGTAGAGGGGCTATTTCGTTAGAGTGCTCAGGCATATGCTATGGTGACCCAAAAGGTTTCTACTTCTAAGCCGAAAGGCAAGAAGAAGAAGAAACAAACTGGGGCAAAGGCGGTGGGAGGTACTCAGGGAGGAGTGAAGAAGCTGAAAGGCAAGTGCTTCACTTGTAAGCAGACTTAACACTGGAAGAAGGACTGCCCCAACCGCAAGCAGAACAAAGGTATATCTTTTGGTCTAGTCGTTGAAACATGTTTAGCGGTGTTATCTACCGACACCTGGTGTGTATATACGGGAGCCACTAATCATGTCTGTAATACTTTGCAGGGGTTCCAGGAAACCAGACGACTGGCTGAGGGGGAGATTACCGTGTACTTGGGCGATGCCACGAAGGTGGCGGCTGTTGCAGTGGGAGATGTTCATTTATCTTTTGAGAAAAATAAACTTTTGGTTCTTAAGAATTGCTTTTATGTACCTTTATTTAGAAAGAATTTAATTTTAGTTTCTAAATTGTTTATGGATGGATATTCTATTTCTTTTAATGATAGAGTTGTTATAAAAAGGAATAGGAAAATTATCTGTTCAGGTGCATTGATAGGAAATCTATACACACTTGAACCAAAACCTCCCACGATGCAAATTGAAGTTAATAACTCATCTTCTAATTCCAATAAGAGAAAAGAACCTTCGAAGATGAACCAAACATATCTTTGGCATCTTAGGCTTGGTCATATTAACCTGAGCAGAATTCAAAGGTTGATAGCTGATGGACCTCTAGGTTCATTAGTGGTGGAGGATTTCTCAACCTGTGAATCTTGCTTGGAGGGTAAAATGACCAAGAGGCCTTTTAAGGCCAAGGGGTATAAAGCCAAAGATGTGTTAGAATTGGTTCATTCTGATTTGTGTGGTCCTATGTCTATCCATGCTAGAGGTGGTTTTGAGTATTTCATCTCTTTTATAGATGATTACTCAAGATATGGATACATTTACCTGATGTGCCGTAAGTCTGAATCCTTTGATAAGTTCAAAGAATTCAAGGCTGATGTGGAGAAATGTCAAGGTAAAAGTATCAAGATACTACGATCTGATTGTGGTGGCGAGTACCTCTTAGGAAAGTTTAGGAATTACTTATCAGAGGCTAGGATTCAATCCCAATTGTCTGCACCTAGCACACCCCAACAGAATGGTGTAGCAGAGCGAAGGAATAGGACTCTTATGGAGATGGTTAGATCTATGATGAGTTATTCTGAGTTGCCAGATTCATTCTGTGGATATGCTCTAGATACGGCGGTGTACATTCTAAACTTGGTTCCATCTAAATCGGTGCCTTCTACTCCCACAGAATTGTGGACTGGGCGAAAGCCTAGTCTAAGACATATTCGGATATGGGGAAGTCCAGCACATGTGCTTAAGGCAGATGTTGGCAAGTTGGAACCTCATACAGAAGTATGAATATTCGTTGGCTATCCTAGAGGAACGAAGGGTGGTTTGTTTTATAGTCCTAGAGATCAGAGGGTGATCGTTAGCACGAACGCCAGATTTCTAGAGGAAGACTATGTGATGAGCCACAAGCTCAAGAGTAAAATTATTCTGGAAGAATTAAAAGGGGAAGTCACTTCTTCAGTACCACCGGTACAAGAGGATATACCACAAGTCACTGCACTGCATGTCACAGAGGATACACAGGAGATACCTCGTCGTAGTGGGAGGGTTGTGAGATAGCCTGATAGATTCATGTTCTTGGGAGAATCTTCTGATTTGGTCCCTGGCGAACATGAACCTGATCCCTGGACATATGATGAGGCAATCCAAGATAAAGATGCAGCATCTTGGCAAAATGCGATGAATAATGAGATTGAATCTATGGATTCAAATTAGGTTTGGGAGCTAGTAGAACCACCCGATGGTGTAAAAACCATTGGATGTAAGTGGATCTACAAAAGAAAGAGAGGAATAGATGGGAAGGTTGAGACCTTCAAAGAGAGGCTTGTTGCGAAGGGGTATACTCAGAAAGAGGGTATCGATTATGAGGAGACCTTTTCGTCGGTAGCCATGCTTAAGTCTATCCAGATTCTCTTATGCATAGCAGCTCATATGGATTATGAGGTGTGACAGATGGATGTCAAGACAGCTTTCCTGAATGGAAGTCTTGAGGAAAACATCTATATGAAGCAACCAGAGGGATTCATTGCGAAGGGCAAAGAGCATCTTGTATGTAAGCTTAATCGGTCCATTTATGGATTGAAGCAAGCTTCGAGGTCTTGGAACATCCGATTTGATGAAGTAATCCAATCTTATGGATTTATTCAAAGTTCAGATGAGTCTTGTGTATACAAGAGATGTGACAGAAACGTAGTGGTATTTCTTGTACTATACGTAGATGACATTTTGTTGATTGACAACAATATCAAGGTGTTATCGGACGTAAGGGTATGGTTGTCCAAACAGTTTGATGTGAAGGACTTGGGAGAGGTGGGACACATCCTTGGGATCAAGGTTATAAGGGATCGCACGAAAAGGATGTTGTGCTTATCCCAAACTTCATACATAGACACAATTATGGATTGTTTTAGCATGCAGAACTCCAAGAAGGGTTTTCTACCTTTCAGGCATGGAGTACCTTTATCTAAGGAGATGTGTCCTAGAACATCTGAGGAGATAGAGGAGATGAAGGTGGTTCCTTATGCTTCAGCGGTAGGAAGCCTCATGTATGCGATGCTATGTACGAGACCAGATATCTGCTATGTCATGGGCATGGTCAGTAGATATCAGAGTAATCCAGGATAGGGACATTGGACTGCGGTAAAGCATATATTGAAGTACCTGAGAAGGACTAGGAATTATATGCTAGTTTACCAGGTAAACCAATTATTCCCTGTGGGTTATACAGATTCCGACTTCCAATCAGATAGGGATAACAGTAAGTCTACCTCAGGTTTTGTCTTTACTTTGGGAGGTGGAGTCATTGTATGGAGGAGTGTCAAGCAGAAATGCGTGGCGGACTCTACCATGGAAGCTGAGTATGTGGCAGCCTCTGAGGCGGCCAAAGAAGCTATCTGGCTCAGGAACTTCCTGATGGACTTGGATGTGATTCCTGATTTGCCCAGAACTATCACAATTTATTGTGATAATAATGGTGTAGTTGCAAACTTGAAGGAACCATGAGCCCATAAGGCAAGTAAACACATAGAGCACAAGTACCACCTGATACGAGAAATCGTAAAGGAGGTAGAAGTTGTTGTCGCCTAGATTGTATCAGAGGATGACCTGGTAGACCCTTTTCACTAAGGCCCTTCTAGCGAGAGCTTTGATAGGCATGTGGAGGGAAGGGGAATCAGATGTATGGTAGTATGAGAACAACATAGTCTTTTAGTATAAGTGGGAGATTATTGGGATGTATACTGAAAAGTCTATCTTTTGTATGAACATCTTTATTTTTGAAATAAGAATCACATGATCATTATTTGCATATTTTTATGGTTATGCATATTGTCTAATACATTACATTGTAGATAACATGGTGTGTGGTGTCACACGAGAGATCATGTTATCGGTTCCTTATAAAGTATAAGTAAAGGCTCATAACCGAGATGGCTTTGGACAAACCATTGGTATGGTTGTAGTGTGATTTGGTATTGGTTTATCTTGACCATAGAATTACACTAGTACACTTTGTGTGTATTAAACAGGATCGATTTAGAGGTGATTCGATTTATTGTTGACTACATAATCAAATCGGACCTCAGATATTATATTGTACATGCTCTTAATCCCGATATAATTACGGGCACATATACTTAGTATTCATCTCTTTGATTTATCAATGGGCGAGATTTATAGATTAAATCAATAGGCTCAGTAAGTTGGGAGATGATATTATTTATATGGTGTGTTGTTGATTATAAGAGGAAATTGTGTCTTATATATTAGGATGATGATGTCCCCTTGAGGAGCTCATAAGGTTCATCATGTAAACCCTGCAGGTGGACTTGGTCCAGCATGATGAAAAGGTTGAGTGATACTACTCATGGAGTTAGATGTTGATTAATTAATCGACAGATATTCGAGATCTTAAATACGGGGAGAAAATATACATATAATATATGGAGCTCATATTAACTTATGGGGGTTGGTGAGGTAGATCAATGATAATCCTCTAGTGGATTGGATTATCATTAATGGATCGGACTTCATGTGGGCTTGATCCATTGGGTGGCAAAGATCCAACTCCTTCTCATGGTCCCTATTATAGCCTATTAAAACCTCATGAAGCTTATATCCAATGGATGGAAACAAAACTCTAGATCCAAAGGTAGAGATTAAATCTCTAGATCCGACGGTTGAGATTAAATCCCTAAAACCAATGGTGGAGATTAAAACAAGGCTTATCCCTAACTCTATAAAAGGAGAGGCTAGGGTTGGTGTGGAGGAGAATGAAGAAGCAAGGGGAGGCTTGGAGTTGGCGGCAAGGAGTTGGAGCTAGGGTTTGGGCTTGGCGGCACCAAATAAGGAAAGACTTTCCTTGTCTTCTTCTTCTCCATTGGTGGTCGGCGCCCATTGAAGCCTTTCCAGCCCTTGGCCGGCGTCCAAACTCCCTCCTCTCCTTCTCCTTGGCTAGTGGAACCAAGGCTTAGGGTCCTCCCTTAAAGCTTTTGGCCGGCAACCATTGTTTCCCTTCTCCTTGTTGGCCGACGGCAAGCAAGGTGCTTGTTGCTTGTTGGTTGGCTAAAAGAAGGAGAAGGATCTTGTTTCTATACTTCCTCTTGCTTTGGAAGAGCAAGGAAGGAAGATTGGTAATCTAGGAGCTTCAACTTTTGGTAGATCGTTGCCCACACGACGTCCGAAAGGAGGAAGGTCATACAATAGAAGATCGAGAGGTATATCGATTCTCTATTTTCATTTGTTACATGTTTATATTTGTTTTTCAATTATGAGAATGATATATTATTTTTGTGGCTAAATAATACTTGGATCCCGAACATAAACACAAAAATCGACGATCCGTACATCGTCTATTCCGCGGCTATTCGTGGAATAGAGGTTGGTCGCTTGAACAACAAGTTTGTTCAAGTGACTACTCTAAACGAATAGCATGACGATGTCAAGGTTGCTTGGGTGTTACCTTTTGTCTAGGATTAAATTTTTAATCCGGGGACATCGATGGGATCGCCATGAACAAGCGACCGAGTTGAAGTGGGAAGCAAAGTGGGCAACCGGTGGATGAATACGGAAAGTGGAACAGCACGAATCACGACCACGAAAATGGAAGGAACCGGAGCTGTGATCGTCTACAAGTCTTCACCAATGATGGAAATCAGATTCTACTGCCAGAATTGAGGAAATGAAGGTTGTCGGAACTGGATGAAGGTGTTGTCAGAGAAGATAACCCTGACCTTTAGGAACCCGTCCCAATGGGTCTCGCCCGATCACCAAGTCGTGGAACACCGGCGAAGAGCAAGGAAAATCACGGTTGCTCGGCGAAGCTGCAGTCTGCCCAAGTGCAGAACTTGTGCCCCACCAATCAAGCGTGCTTGGGATGGTTGGAATGTGGAAGGAGCGCTGATTAGACTACCGAAACCGTCGCCAAATGTGGATGATCGCCGCTTGCCGCCGTGCGTGAAAAAGGGGAAAAAACTGCTCGATCGGTGAAGCTGAGCAAATAGGAAATAGGAAATAGGAAATGCCACCGCCGACCTTGGTGGAGGAAGGGAACGGCCGGCGATGCTTCTGACAGGTGGCGTGGAGGAGAGCCACCGGCGTCGTGCGATTGGAGAGGAGGAAGAACTGCGCTTGTGGAGGAAGCTGCGTGATCGCGATTCTTGATTCTGCGCTGGGAGAAAGCTTGAGTGATTTGGCATGACCGTCCGATCCAATAAGCCACCACATCCTAGCCATTGATGAAAGGTAGGGTTGATTTCTTCGATTAAGGATTTGATTGTTGCTTCTAACCCTTTTCCAATCCAATGGCTGAGATTAATCTAGCTTGAATCCAACACTGATCTGGCTCTCTTTTAATCCAACGGCTAAGCAACAAATGATGGATTAGGATCTGGATCAACGGCTCTGATTTCTCTACTTAGGTTCCTTTTCATGTTTCCTATAAAATCACAGTCAACTCATGAAAAATAATACTGAAGTTATAGGAATTAACAATTAATTGCAAATAGATTCAATATGCAAAAACATACTAAATAACACTAATTACCCCATCAAAGAGCCTAAAATATCTAATCCATGAAGTAAAACAGCACGATAAAAATGAAGCTATCAGTAAGTATGTGATATCAAGATGTATAGTACTTGAGTATTAATCTTAAATGTAATTTCTAAGCCTTAAGCCAATTTTATTGATACACTAATTCCCAAAGTATGCCAAAATCTCAAATTGCACACCAATACCTCTAAGTCTAAATGTGCCAAGTTTAATCAATTTTTCACAATTCTCAAAACTTATTGGCACATCGTAAAATATTTTAGGATTAAAATTCAAGCTTATTTCCAAGGTATCACATAACCTTGAAAATGCTATAAAGTGTTAACTTTACTATGGTTAGGTTAACTACCCATCAATTCAAGTTAACACACCCAACCCACTTAGCTTGATGGAATTACGCTCTAAGGAATCCAATACTTGCTTGAGCTCCTTGGGTTAACTAGGTATTCCTTAGGGATAACTTTCCTAGATACCTTCCTAATGACCCTCCTAGGCTTAGGAGCCTTAGTCATTTGGGCCTTATCATGGTTAACCTTAGGGATTGCCTCCCTAGTAACCTTTTTAGTGGTCTTCCTAGGTTTCATAGAAACCTTGGCCACTAGACACACACCATGGTCAACTCTAGGGATGACTTCTCTTGTGACCTTGGTCTTCCTTGACCTAACTTGAGTTTCATAATCAAATGGAATATTGTGGTAGGTCTTTTTGGGCTTAAGCTTTCCCTTGGATGGTTCTTGATTTCTAGGTCTTTGACTTTGACTCCTAGACCCTAGGCTTTGACTATTTAATCCTTTAATCGAATTTTGCATTTTTGCAAGGGTCTTCTCTAGTTTCTCAAGTCTTGATTTCAAGACTTAATTTTCCAACTCTAATTGCCCAATTTTTTATTTTTCATTCGGTCTTTGGGCATTATCATTTCCTCTAGGCATATGTCTACCCTTCTTAGGGTTAATGCCTAAATGGTTTTCTATTTTCTTAATGCTTTCCTTAGGAAGAGTTTTTCTAGGGACATTTGTCCCAAATTTTTTCTTATTTTTAACCTTGTAGCTCTTAGCCCCTAAGCAATAAAATTTATTATTCTTAGCATGCTCTTTATAAAACATATAAAAATTACTTCTAGCATGCTTGTTCTTATTACTTAAAGAATGAGCATTGTTTAAATGTACCTCTTAGGGTTTGCCTTAAAGGCTCCCCCTACATTTGATGCTCCTTCTTGACCTCTCTTCTTCCCCTTAGGGTATTGACTTCAGTAGTGCCCTCTTTGGTGACACTTGAAGCATACCACATGCTCCTTATTCTTAGTGATGGTGACTCCGGTATCCTTGGTCTTTTCTTGAGATTTTGGTGTCGGCTGACTTTTCTTGACTTTCTTAGGGCACTTGCTCTTATAGTGTCCATATTACCTACACTCAAAACACATAATATGATTTTTACTTTGAATTGATGTGCTTGAGTTACCTAGGTTAATGGTGGTTGTTTGGGCTTCTTCATCTCCTCGACCGAAGGTGGATGCTTCCTCTTGATCATGCTCCATAGTGGAAATTCTCTCCTCCCCCTCAATCCTAGAGGTGGAGGCTTCTTGTGCTTCTTCTTCCTCCTCGGATGTCGACTCCCTCTCAATCTCCAAATCTTCACTTTCTTGTGAGGAAGATGAACTCGCTTTATTGGCCTCTTCCTCTTCTTGAGCCGATGAATATTCTTCGGCTTCTTGTGATTGTTCCTAGCTTGAAGCCGGTGATGATCCTTCATGAAGCTTTGCCAATTTGCTCCAAAGCTCCTTGGCATCTTGATATTCACCTAGCCTAGACAAAATGTCATTAGGTATCAAATCTTCTAAAAGCTTTATTACCTTGACTTCGGTTTTGAACTTTAGAAGTTTCTCTTGGGTCCACTTCTTCAACTTCAAGACCTTTCCCTTCTTATCTCTAGGAGGTTCAAAGCCTTCCATGATGATGAACCAATCTTCTATGTCCATCATCAAGAATGTCTCCATTCTTGCCCTCCATTCTAGAAAATCCTCTTGGTCGTATGGTGGTGGTGGGTTAATGTCCCATCCTAGTTTTTCTTGAAAATCCATCTTCTTGCCCTCTAGCATCTTTTGCCCCCGGGTGTTAATCTGTAGAAGAGCTCCAAGCTCTAATACCTATTGTTAAGAACGTTGAGCCCGCTAGAGGGGGGTGAATAGCGTCGTCGATGGAACTCGATCGTGTGCTTGATACAAAACTTGTTATACGCAGCGGAATATGCAATAATAAAAGAAATATAACAAGAACACAAGCACAACACCAAATATAACATGGTTTGGTACCTATGTTGGTGCAATTGGCCCGGGTTGACTCGAGTTTGACTCGAGCAATATTTTGATGATAGACAAAACTTATGACATGGGATTGTCATAGGAAAGTCCAACATGGAGTTGGCATGGAAAATCCAAGTATGGGGCTTGGTGTGGAAAAGTCTAAAGCATCGCGAAGTCATGCGCTTGGTGCTTGGTGAGAAATGCATTGCGAAGTCGTGCGCTTGGTGCATTTGGGAAGTCTTGAGGACTTGGCAAGTTCACTAGGCTCAGAGTCCTTGAGTCGGTGAAGGATGGCATTACGAAGCCGTGCGCTTAGTGCATCTGAGAGACCATCGGATGGGGAGCGAATGGAGTGAGGCCCAAGGGAAGCATACTTCGAGGGCAAGAGACGCGAAGGATGGCGTTGCGAAGTCGTGCCCTTGGTGCATCCGAGGGACGTAGGCCGAGGGAAGAGAGCTTCGGTGAGGAACTCCATGAGGGATGAGGTGGACTTGGCCAAATGGCTAAGACTGAGTGTCGGATGCTCAAACTTGGTGTTTGAGGGTTTACCCAACAGTCGGATACTCAAATAACTTGGTATTTGAGGTTTTACCCGACATCAGTTGACTAGCATAGATTCCAGTCAACTACTCCAAGTTGACTAGGGTTCGACTGGTGTTCAACTGACCAAGTTCTGGCCCAACAGTCGACTGGCGAGGGAGGGCAGTCGACTATCGACGCCATCAGTCGACTAATGATAGGATCAATCGACTGATCGGGGTGATTTCAAGCACAGAATGGTTTCCATTCGAGTGGTCGCATCGAGCACTCGACTAATGGTGTTACCAGTTGACTAATGGGTATCATCAGTCGACTAATGGGTGATCCATTGGAACTTGACCAACATGGATCTGGTCATTGTGAGATAACGACTACAGGACAGTCGACTGATAGTCATGATCTTTCGACTGATGGGCACGGAATCAACTCGATGCAGGTTATAAATGGAGCTCAAGATGGAGGATTTTGCCAAGACTTTAAGGGTGACATTGGAGGGGAATTACTGCTGCATTCCAGACCTTCAAGAGCCAACTAAAGCAAGCAATAAACAAGTGATCAAAAGCAATCGGTGAAAAGTGTTATTTTGTATTGTATTTGTATTCTTGTTTGTATTTTTATATTACTTTGTAATTGTTTGTACGAGGTTTCTCCACCTCCGACGTGTTGTCGAGAAGGAGTGTTTGTTAGTGTCGTTCGCATAACTAGAGCTCGGTGAGCTCGTCCGTAGAGTAGGAACCATTCGGTTCTGAACCACGTATATCTTGTGTTTTGTTGTGTGCTTGTGTTGTTGTTTGCATTTCTATTACTTCCGCTGTGCTAACAACAATCGTAGATAAGCGACGCACGACGAATGGTTGTATTCCACCATACGACGATTGCGGGCTATTCACCCCCCTCTAGCCAGCCACCTACGTTCCAACAAGTGGTATCAGAGCAAGGTTGTTTGTCGAGGACTAACCGCCAACACAAGCACGACAAGATGGCCGGCTACAACCTCCAACCACCAAAATTCGAAGGGGATTTTTAATGGTGGAGAAGGAAGATGGAGGTATATCTCGAAACCGATTTTGATTTCATGTTAATCCTAGAAAATAGTTTCAAAATGCCTAGGGATGAAAAAAATAGGCAAATTAAGAAGTCAAGGTGGACCCAAGACCAAATGAAGGATTTCAAGACAAATCTTGAGGTAATCAAATTGCTTAATGATTTGATTCCTAACCATATTTGGTCTAGATTAGGTAATTATAGGGACACAAAGGAATTATGGAATAAGATAATAAAATTCCATGAAAATTCTGAACCGGCACAAGTAGAAGAGGAGACCGAGGAAGAATGTCCATCAACCTTTGACGATGTGGATGATTTGGTGGAGACCTCCACCTCTAGCATTGAGGGGGAGGAGAGGACTTCCATCCTGGAACAAGATCATGAAGAAGCTTCAACATCCGGGAGAAGCGAAAATTCCCTAGGTAACTCAAGTATTATGATTATAAATAAAAATCATATAACATACTTTGAGTGTAGGGAACACGGGCACTATAAAAGTAAGTGTCCCAAGAAGGTGAAAAAGGCTCAACCGATACCAAAAGCCAAAAATGTCGGAGTCCCCACAATTAGAAGCAAGGAGCACATTGTGTGCTTCAAATGCAACCAAAGGGGGCATTATAGAAGCCAATGCCCTAGGGGGAGAAAGAAAGGGCAAAAAGGGGCATCTCATATAGGGGGAGCTTCTAAAGCTAACCCTAAAGTAAATTTTAATGCATCTTCAATTTCTAAGGTTAATAAGCATGCTAGGAATTATTTTAGTTCACTTGCCATGATTAATGAAAAGTATGCTAGTAGGAATAAATATGTATGTCTAGGTGCCAAGCATGTAGAATTACCTAAGGACAAATCTAGACATCATAACACTAGATCTATCCTACCTAGGGACTCAATTAGGAGAATAGAAGAGAACTTGAGCATTAACCCCAAGAAATCTAGGCATATGCCTAAATAGAAAAATAATTCCCAAAAATCTAATGATAGATCAAAATTGGGAAGATTAGAGGTGGAGAACCGAGCCTTGAGGTCAAGGCTAGAAAAATTGGAAAAGACCCTTAAAATTATGACAAAATCATTTAAGGGGTCTAGTGATCAAAATTTAAGGCCTAGGAAACAAGAAATGTCCAAGGGAAACAAAGGTTTGGGTCACAAACCTATGTCCTACCATAATGTCTCATTTAATTATGGAACAATTTCTAGGTCTAGGAAAACCAAGGCTAATAGGGAAGTTTTCCCTAAGACTAGCCATGGTGTGTGCTTAGTGGCTAAGGACTTAAGAAAAACCAAGAAAGCCACTAAGAAGGTCAAAGGAGGAGTCACCTCTAGAGTTGACCTAGGAAAGACCCAAATGACTAAGGTGTCAAAACCAAAAAGGGTCATTAGGAAGGTATCTAGGGAAGTTATTCCTAGTGAATACCTAGTTAACCCAAGGAACTCCAATAGGTATTGGGTTCCTAGAAGCGTGATCGATTCACGCTAGATGGGTTAGGGTGTGTCAACCCTAATTGATGGGTAGTTAACCTAGCCATGGTGAGTTGACATATTAGGATGTGCCAATGTGCTTTAAGAAGATGAAAAATGATTAAATTGGCATAATTAGGTCTTAGGAGTATTGGTGTGCCATTTTGGCCTTTTGACACACTAGGGGGATAATTGGCATTAAGGCAAAAATGGATTTGATTTTAGAAATGACAATTTGGGCTTAACACGTAGGTATGTTATACCTTAGCATTTTATAGTTGTCATGCTTTGTTTGCCTTGACATGACATGACATCATATTTAGTTTTATCATATAAAAATGTCATGATCATTCTTAGGGTTATTTTTATATGTCATGTATGCTAAAATTTCATTCACATGACATAACATCATGATTTTGGCACATGCTTAGTTATATCATATATATGTCATAATCATATCATGCATAAAATAAAATTTATTTAAGGACCATTGGCATGACTTGAAGTCCCATGCATAAGGAAATCATGTAGAGTTGCCTTATAATATGCATGAGACCATTAAAGAACAAAAACCCACATCTCACTAGAATATTTGACTTGTATGTGTTTTACACTTCTAGATACAAGAGAGATGTTTAGGAAAAAGGAATTAAAGGTTTCAAAAACATTTTGAAAACATTTTGAAAAACCTTGGTGAAGTCTATCTTTTGATAGCAATCACCATTGAATGGGATGATACACAGAGGGCTCAATATTGAATTTTTTCTTAACTTTTTAAATTTGTATTAATCTCACTATTTTGTGAGTAAAATAATTTTCCAATATTTTTCATCCATTATGATTGTAATAAGTAATGTACATACAAAATTTCAAGAATTTTCAACTTATGTATATTTACTTACGAATTTCAGAAATTCATTTATGAAAATCACAAAACTGCAAAATGCAGTTATCAGTCGACTGATATCTGATTCAGTCGACTGATACTGCTGATTTCGAGTAAACCTTGGTGGTTAGGCCCATGTTCAGCTATGTTTTGGTCCCCTAACCACTCTTAACCCTAGGACATGCTATGGAGAGCATTAGAAAGGGTGGAAATCCATTGGATATGGATTAGGAGAAGTGTTTAGGGAGAGTATCAATTTTAAGATGGATAAGAGTTCATTGATGATCTTTGCCTTAATTTTGATTGTTTAATGTTCCTATTGGCTTAGGAACTCTCCAAGGACATTGTTGGTGCAATGGTCAACGGGGAGCAAGCCTCTAGGGGGAGGTATTCATTATGGGAAGATGGATGTGTACTTTTCCTCGTGGGAGGAAAATTGGGTTGCCTCTCTTTTAAGTGATATGGGACTTATCACTAGAAAGATTGTAGGCGTGTGTTCCTCCAAGGGAGAGATTGTAAGATCTCATTGGGATATGAGAAATTCATACCCTTGGGGAGGACCTTTTTGATGTAAGTCAAAAAGGGAGAGAAGTTACCAAGTTACCAATTGGGTTTGGAATTCTCATTGGGATGTGAGAATTGCCAATTAGGGATAATTGGTAGTCTTGAGGGATAGTTTTGTCAATCAAAAAGGGGGAGATTGTTAGTGCAATCGGCTCAGGTTGACTCGAGTTTTACTCGAGCAGTATTTTAATGATAGACAAAACTTATGACATGAGATTTTCATAGGAAAGTCCAACATGGAGTTGGAATGGAAAATCCAAGCATGGGGCTTGGTGTGGAAAAGTCCAAAGCATTGTGAAGCAGTGCACTTGGTGCTTGGTGAGAAATGCATTGCGAAGTCGTGCGCTTGGTGCATTTGGAAAGTCTTGAGGACTTGGCAAGTTCACTAGGCTCGGGGTCCTTGAGTCGGTGAAGGATGACATTACGAAGTCGTGCGCTTGGTGCATCCGAGGGACCACCGGACGGGGAGCGAATGGAGTGAGGCCCAAGGGAAGCATACTTCGAGGGCAAGAGACACGAAGGATGGCATTGCGAAGCCATGCGCTTGGTGCATCCGAGGGATGTAGGCCGAGGGAAGAGAGCTTTGGTGAGGAACTCCATGAGGGATGAGGTGGACTTGACCAAGTGGCTAAGACTGAGTGGCGGATGCTCAAACTTGGTGTTTGAGGGTTTACCCGATGGGCGGATGCTCAAATAACTTGGTGCTTGAGGTTTTACCCGACATCAGTCGACTAGCATAGGTATCAATTGACTGTTCCAAGTCGACTTGTGTTCGACTGGTGTTCGACTGACCAAGTTTTGGCCCAACAGTCGACTGCCGAGAGAGAGTAGTCGACTACCGACACCATCAGTCGACTGATGATGGGATCAGTCGACTGATTGGGGCGATTTCGAGCAAATATTGGTTTCCAGTCGAGTGGTCGTGCTGAGCACTTGACTGATGGTGTTACCAGTCGACTGATGGGTATCATCAGTCGACTGATGGGTGATCCATTGGAACGGCCGTTGTGAGACAATGGCTACAGGACCAGTCGACTGATGGTCATGATCAGTCGACTGATGAGCACATAATCAACTCGATGCAGGTTATAAATGGAGCTCAAGATGGAGGATTTTGCCAAGACTTTAAGGATGACATTGGAGCGGAATTGCTGCTGCATTCCAGACCTTCAAGAGCCAACCAAAGCAAGCAACAAAATAGTGATCAAAAGAAATTTGTGAAAAGTGTTTTTTTGTATTATATTTGTATTCTTGTTTGTATTTCTATATTACTTTGTAATTGCTTGTACGAGGTTTCTCCACCTCCAACGTGTTGTCTGTAGGATATTTGAGGCCATTAGAGGGGGAGTGAATAGCATCGCGTGATGGTACGATGATGGAATTCTTACGCGTTTGATCGTCTACAATCTTGTTAGCACAGCGGAATAGTAATAGCAAATAAATATAACAAGATACACAATCACAACATGGTCATATAACTTAGTTCGGAACCGAATGGTTCCTACTCCACGGATCGAGCTCTAAAGAGCTCTAGTGATGCACATACACTCACTAATCACAAACAACTCCTTCTCGACACAAGTCGGAGGTGGAGAAACCTCGTACAAGGATTACACTAAGTAATACAAAAGATACAAGCTAATACAAGTAAGAAATACAATGAAAGTAAAGAAAAACACTTTACAAGAGCACTTGGGTTGCTTGATCTTTGGTTGCCTTGGACTAGCCTTGAAGGACTGGAAGAGCACGAACAATTCCCCTTCAAATCGCCCAAGAAAACCACTTCTTGAGCCTTCCACGAATAGCTTCTTTTATCCTCCATCGGGCTGGATTTCCGCCTAGTAGTCGACTTCCATAAGTCACCAGTCGACTGCCAACACTGTAGTTATGAGACAACGGCTCAATCCACGTTAGACAAGTTCCAACGGTACTCTCACGATCGGCTAACGCCAGCCGATCGCCTTCTACCACGGAGCATTACGTGCTCGCACTCAATCAAGCGATCATTGCCATCCCTTAGCGATCATTGCCGTCATCGATCATTGCTCCAATGAGCGATTGATCGCGAGCAATTTCATCTCTTAAACGGCAGTCGAACTCAAGTCGACTCACGGCAGTCGAACCGGCCATAATGCCAGTCGACTGCCAATCTCAAAAATGAGGTTTTAACCCAAGTATGGTTCCCTCATACTTGCTAGACCACCCTTAGCCTAGACCTAAGCCTTCTAGCCACCTCCATCAGCCTCATGCCTCTCGGATCCCTCCAATTCGTCCATGACTTGTTCATCCATCGCGCTAGCCTTCAGGTGCTTCCATTGGCTATGTCATGCTAACGGTGTCTACACCGCCAAGGCACGTTAGACTTACACCGCCAAGACTCTGCTTGGACTTTACGCCGCCAATCATTGGACTTATGCCTAGACCTAAGCCTAGACCACCCTTAGCCTAGACCTAAGCCTTCTAGCCACCTCCATCAACCTCATGCCTCTCGGATCCCTCCAAGTCGTCCATGACTTGTTCATCCATCGCGCTAGTCTTCTGGTGCTTCCATCGGCTATGTCATGCTAACGGTGTCTACACCGCCAAGGCACATTGGACTTACGCCGCCAAGACTCCGCTTGGACTTTACGTCGCCAATCATTGGACTTATGCTGCCAAAACTTCACCCTTGGACTTTACGCCGCCAATATCAAACCCCTTGGATTTCTCAAATGCCAATACTCAAGCTTGGACTTTCCCTTGCCAACTCATGTTAGAATTTCCATGTCAAGACCTATGCTTGGACTTTCCCTTGCCAACCCATGTTGGACTTTCCATGCCAAGACCATGCTTGGACTTTCCCTTGCCAACCCATGTTGGACTTTCCATGCTAAGACCATGCTTGGACTTCCCTTGTGCCAAGTACTCAAGACATGGACTTTCCCAAATTGCCAAGTGTCCCACTTGGACTTTACCTTTCCCATAATCACATGGTCAACCCTAGTCAACCATCAAAGTCTCCCTCGAGTCAAACTCGAGTCTGGTTAATTATAACCTGGGTCGATTGTATAAACAATCTCCCTAAAATATTAACCGACATCATTGTCAAACATCAATATCAAGCATACTATGTCAAATATCAAAATTGTTGGGAGTATGGGGAATACAATCAAAGTCCCACATTGGTAAGACATGGAAAAGATCATGTGCTTATAAGAAAAAAAGATATCTCCATTGGTATGAGGCCTTTTGGGTAAAGCCCAAAAATAAAACCATGAGGGCTTAGACCCAAAGTGGACAATATCATGCCATTGTGGATATATGTGGATCTTATAAGTACTAACAATTGGTATCAGAGCCATGGTCCATGTCAAGCCATGAACCTCGAACGAAGGAAGTTGAGCTCCCACGTCCGGATCAAGAGAACCAGACATCACGAAGGAAGTCTAATTGGGTCGGGGGGACCGAACAATTGGCAGGAAGTCCTGGTGGGTTGAAGATCGGACATCAAGCAGAGAAAATCCTTCGAGGAGGGATAGGCTTGAGGGGGGGCCCAATGTGGTCCTTCGTTTGAGGGGGGGATTGTTGGGAGTATGGGGAATACAATCAAAGTCCCACATTGGTAAGACATGGAAAAGATCATGTGCTTATAAGAAAAAAAGATATCTCCATTGGTATGAGGCCTTTTGGGTAAAGCCCAAAAATAAAACCATGAGGGCTTAGACCCAAAGTGGACAATATCATGCCATTGTGGATATATGTGGATCTTATAAGTACTAACAAAAACATCACTCGAGTCAAACTCGAGTCTGGTCAATCGTGACCTAGGCCGATTGCACCAACATTGTCGAGAAGGAGTGTTAGTTAGTGTCGTGTGCATAACTAGAGCTAGGTGAGCTCGTCCATGGAGTAGGAACCATTCGGTTTCGAACCACGTATATCTTGTGTTTTGTTATGTACTTGTGTTGTTGTTTGCATTTATATTTGTTTCTATTATTTTCAATGCGATAACAACAATCGTAGACAAGCGACACACGACGAATGGTTGTATTCCACCGTATGACGATTGAGGGCTATTCACCCCCCTCTAGCCGGCCACTTACGTTCCAACAACCTAATGGTTCCTACGCCACGGATTGAGCTCGTAAGAGCCCTAGCAATGCAAACATGCACTAATAATCACAAATACTCCTTCTCGGAATAATCCGGAGGTGGAGAAACCTCGTACAATGTATTACAACAATAATAAATACAAATACAAGCTAATACAAATAAACTACACAAATACAAGTAAAGAAACACTTTACAATTGTGAACTTGAGCGCTTACTTTTGTTTACTTGAAGAGTACCCTTGGAGACCCTGAATTACACCAGCAATTCGCCCCAACAACTCTCAAAGAACCATAGTGAATCCTCCCTCCACGAGCTCCCTTTATAGTTGCTCCTTGGGCTGGATTTTGCCTATCAGTCGACTGATCGGGACTATCAGTCGACTGGTGCCACTGTTGTCGTGAGACAACAACTAGATCCATACTGGAAAAATCCAACGGATAGACCATCAGTCGACTGACCATACCCATTAGTCAACTGATGGCTCAATTAGTTGAGTGGTCGACGCGATCACTCGATCGAGAAGCTTCGCGTCAAATCCCGCCACCGCCTGATCGGTCACAAGATCGATCCGACTAATCAAAGCAATGATCGCCCACCTGCAGATCCGCCAAGGCACTTCCCACAGTCCAACCCTAATTAACTCACACCAGTCGACTGACCCATAGTCTCAGTCGACTGATACACCTTAAACATGAGGTTTTAACCCAAGTATGGTGCCCCCATACTTACTAGACCACCCTTAGCCTAGACCTAAGCCTTCTAGCCACCTCCGTCTGCCTCACGCCTATCGGATCCCTCCAAGTCATCCATGACTTGTTCATCCATACGCTAGCCTTCACGTGCTTCCATCGGCTATTTTCATGCTAATGGTGTCTACACCGCCAAGACACATTGGACTTACGCTGCCAAGACTCCGCTTGGACTTTACGCCGCCAACCATTGGACTTATGCTGCCAAGACTTCACCCTTGGACTTTACGCCGCCAATATTCCCTTTGGACTTCTCAAATGGCAAGACTCAAGCTTGGACTTTCCCTTGCCAACCCTTGTTGGACTTTCCATGCCAAGACCCATGCTTGGACTTTCCTTTGCCAACCCATGTTGGACTTTCCCTTGCTAAGACCCATGCTTAGACTTTACATGCCAAGTACTCAAGACTTAGACTTTTCTCATGACAATTGTCAAACCATCATCAAACATTAAATACTAACCTGGGTTAATTGCACTAACAATCTCCCCAACACATGTCAAACATCAATGTCAGACATCCATGTCAAACATCAAAACACTTACTCGAGTCAAACTTGAGTCTGGTCAATCGTGATCTGGGCCGATTGCACCAACAAGTTAAGTAATCAAGATTACTTAACTTTGGCCTAAACATTTTAAGTTAAGTTTAAGTTAATTTATCAATCAAAAAATAATTTTTGATCCCTTAACTTTGGCCTTTTTCTCCCCCTTTTGCCATAAATCGAAAAGTGTGGGGGTTTGTAGAAAGAATTTTAGAAAATAAGCTTTGTAAGTCCAAGCATATTCCTATTAGATTTTAAAATAATAGTTTTAATATAAGTTCAACTAATAGTATGTTCAACTCTTTTTGACTTAATTGAGATGAAAGGATCAATAAGTCCTTATTAGAGTTGGTTATTTTAAATAATTATACTCCATGGTTCATGTCGATGCACTAGATCTACATCTAGAACCAGAAGTAAGGTCCTAACATCTCACGTCCATCTACGTGGCTAAGTACACAAACACATTGATCTTATGTGTTGTGAGATGTGTTGGCTTCTTAAATCTATAGGTGCATGCTTTATAAGGTAAACCCTAAGCTAGTTCCATTTAGCATGAAAAAAAATAGAGTATGTAAGAAAAGTATAAGTTTTAAGTCCTACTCTATTATGCACATGCCTAATTTCCATCTAAGCAGACTAAACTCTGCTTCGAGTAAGGGTTTGGTAAAAAGGTCTGCTAGGTTCAATTTGGACTCCACGTATTCTAGTTGCATGGTTCCATTAGCTACATGTTCTTGAATAAAGTGGTGTTTGACCTCTATATGTTTAGTTCTAGAGTGACAGATTGGGTTCTTAGTTAGATTAATAGAACTAATGTTATCGATATAAATTTTAGTGTTGTTAAAATTTAATTTAAAGTCTTGGAGAGTGTGCTTCATCCAAAGGAGCTGAGCTACACACTCACCCATCACGACGTATTAGGCTTCGGTGGTAGATAAGGCAGCACAATGTTGCTTTCTACTAACCAGCTAACTAGAATCGAGTCGAGGAGTTGGAAACACCCACTCGTGCTGTTTCTATCAAGTTTACTACCGGTATAATCCGAGTCGGAGTAGCCGATTAGTTCGAACTCGTTAGATCAAGGGTACCAAATTCCTACGTTTAGTGTACCCTTTAGGTATCTAAAAATATGCTTAACAAGCGTTAGGTGTGACTCCTTGGCACAAGATTGAAATCTCGCACATATACTTACTGCAAAGAGTATATCGGGTCGACTCACAGTTAAGTATAAGAGGCTACCTATCGTGCTCCTACAATATTTTAAATCTATTGGTTTTCCTTCTAAGTCCTCTCCTATATTAACATTGGTAGTCATTGGTGTATTGATGACCTTAGAGTTTTGCATTCCAAATCTATTAATTAACTCCTTAGCATATTTATGTTGGTGTAGGTAAATTCCTTCCCTAATTTGTTTTATTTGTAAGCCTAAGAAGAAGGTTAATTCCCCTACTAAGTTCATTTTGAATTCACTTTCCATTAGTGAAATGAACTCATTTAGTAATATTGTATTAGTTATTCCAAAGATTATGTCATCTACGTATATTTGGGCAATGAAAATCTCTTTTCCTATGGATTTTACAAAGAGAGTTGGGTCTACCAAACCTTGACTAAACCCTTTAGATTTAAGATAAATCGAAAGCCTTGCATACCAAACTCTAGGAGCTTGTTTTAGTCCATATAAGGCTTTTGTAAGTTTGAAAACATGGTCGGGTTTGTCTAAACTCTCAAATCACGATGGTTGACTAACGTAGACCTCTTCCTTAATGAATCCATTTAAAAACGTTGAGTTGACATCCATTTGAAATAGCTTGAATCCTCAATGTTCAGTGTAGGCTAATAACATTCTAATCTATTCAAGTCTAGCTATGGGGGCATAGGTGTTGGAGATTTGACGGCGCTAGAGGGGGGGGGGGTGAATAGCGTGATACCGTACGATGATGGAATTCTTTCGCGTTTGATCGTCTACAATCTTGTTAGCACAGCGGAATAGTAATAACAAATAAATATAACAAGACACACAATCACAACACGATCATATAACGTGGTTCGGAACCGTAACGGTTCCTACTCCACGGATCGAGCTCTAACGAGCTCTAGCGACGCCAATGCAATCACTAATCAATAAACTCCTTCTCGACAACAAGTCGGAGGCGGAGAAACCTCGTACACAAGATTACAATAATAATCTAAGGAAATACAAGCAAATACAAAGGAAATGTAAAGAACACTTTACAAAACTAGGGTTTGAGCGCTTTGCTTGTTGGTTGCTTGGATGAGGTTGAAGGGCCCTGAAATGCACCTGCAAATCGCCTTCAAATCGCCTCAAGAAAGCTTCCCAAGAACTGATGCCGCAATCTCCATGAACAGCTTCCTTTTATCTCGCGTCGGGCTGGATTTCCGCCTGGCAGTCGACTGCCATAAATCACCAGTCGACTGCCAACACTGTAGCTGTGAGACAACGGCTCAATCCACGTTGGACAAATTCCAACGGGACTCTCACCGATCGCCGCCAACATTGGCCGATCGCTAACGCCCGTAGTCGCCCGATCGGCTACGAGCGCTTCAGGTTTCGCACTGACCGGCGGTCGATTGCCATCCTTAGCGGTCGATTGCCGTCGACACGATCGCTCCCATGAGCAATGAACCCTTAAAGCTCTCAACCGGCAGTCGAACTCGAGTCGACTCCCGGCAGTCGAACCGGCCATAATGCCAGTCGACTGACAACCTCAAGAATGAGGTTTTAACCCAAGTATGGTGCCCCCATACTTGCTAGACCACCCTTAGCCTAGACCTAAGCCTTCTAGCCACCTCCATCAGCCTCACGCCTCTCAGATCCCTCCAAGTCATCCATGACTTGTTCATCCATCGCGCTAGCTTCCAGGTGCTTCCATCGGCTATGTCATGCTAACGGTGTCTACACCGCCAAGGCACATTGGACTTACGCCGCCAAGACTCCGCTTGGACTTTACGCCGCCAATATCAATCCCCTTGGACTTCCCAAATACCAAGACTCAAGCTTGGACTTTCCCTTGCCAACCCATGTTGGACTTTCCATGCCAAGACCATGCTTGGACTTTCCATTTGCCAAGACCCATGCTTGGACTTCTCATTTGCCAAGACCCATGCTTGGACTTCCCATGCCAAGTACTTAAGACTTGGACTTTCCCAAATGCCAAGTGTCCCACTTGGACTTTCCATGCCAAGTACCCATGACTTGGACTTTCCCATAAACACATGGTCAACCCTAGTCAACCACCAAAGTCTCCCTCGAGTCAAACTCGAGTCTGGTCAATTATAACCTGGGTCGATTGTATAAACAATCTCCCCAACATATTAACCGACATTAATGTCAAACATCAATGTCAATCCTATGTCTAACATACTTTGTCAAACATACTTTGTCAAACATCAAAACATCACTCGAGTCAAACTCGAGTCCTGGTCAATCGTGACCTGGGCCGATTGCACCAACAATAGGTTTCATCATAATCTAACCCCTCTACTTGACTAAATCCTTTAGTAGCCAATCTTGCCTTATTCCTAAATACTTCTCCTTTATCATCGAATTTGTTCCGGAATACCCACCTTGTTCCAATGATAGTTTTTCCCTTAGGTGGGGGTACTAATTCTCAAACTTCACTCCTAGTGAATTGAGCTAACTCTTCTTGCATAGTTATAATCCAATCGGGATCAAGAAGAGCTTGTTCAATTATTTCAGGTTCATTTTTCGAGATTAATGAGATTAGACTTACGTTTCTATAGGATGCTTTAGTTCAAACCCCTAAATTGGGATCACCTATTACTTGATCAATCGGATGATTTGATTGTAACCTAGACTGACTTGGGTTAGGATTTATACTAGACTCGTTTTCATGATCAGATGCAGGTCTAGTATCAATTTGTTCATCAACTAATACTACTTCGGGTTTTGTAGGTTTATCCTCTTCGTCAAATACTACATTGATTATTTCTTTGATTTTTAGGGTTTCATTATTATAGACCCTATAGGCTTTACTAGTGGTTGAGTATCCTAGAAATATTCTAGTAGTTATTTTAGAAGTGAAGTTTCCTAGGTAATCTTTAGTATTTAAGATATGTACCCGACATCCAAACACCCTAAAGTACTTAATGTTGGGTAGTTTTTCATAATAGATTTCATATGAGGTTTTAAGGTGTCGTTTAACTAGTAAGATTCTATTTTGAACATAGCATGTTGTATTAACATCTTCTGCCCAAAACTTATTAGGAAGGTTGTATTCATTCATCATGGTTCTAGCGGCTTCTTGTAGAGTTCTATTCTTGCACTCGACTAAACCATTTTGTTGTGGGGTTCTAGGGCAGGAGAACTCATGGTGGTATTCGTTTAGGTTACAGAAGTCGGTGAACCTATGGTTTTCGAATTCACCACCATGATCTCTTATAAGTCTCTTAACCTTAAGATTCTTTTCATTTTTTATTAATTCGCATAAATTGGTGAGTTGTTCTATGTTTTCACTTTTGTGTTTTAAGAACCTAACCCATGTAAACCTAGAGTAGTCATCAACTATAACTAGACAAAATTGGCTTCCATTTAGTGACTTGGCTCCATGAGAATCAAAGAGTTCTAAATGTAAGAGCTCAAGTACACTTTTGGTTCTTTCTTGGTTGGTTAGTTGATGTGAGGTCCTAGTTTGTTTACCTTGTTGACAAGCATTACAAATTTTATTATCCAAGTTATTAAGGTTGGGTAAACCTCTGACTAAACCACTCTGACTCATTTTGTGTACGAGTCTTGGGTGAGAGTGGCCAAGTCGCCAGTGCCACAATCAGAATTCCTCTTGCTGTATCATAAGACACTTGGTTGAGGAGTTGGGTAGGTTGATTGTGTAAATGTTACTATTCCTAGTTCCTTTAAGTATTGTTTTTGAGGTATCATTAGTTTTAATTAAACATTCATTTTGTAAGAAGGTAACCTTATAGTTGTTATCACACAATTGACTTACGCTAAGTAAATTAAAATCAAAATTCTCAACTAAAAGTACATTACCAATTATAAAGGTCAAGTTTAGCTCAATATCACCTGATCTGATGATTTTGAGCTTCCCGTTGTTTTTGAATGTTACTGATCCTTGATTTTTGAATCTGAGCTTCGAAAATTTTAGTCGGTATCCGGTCATGTGTCGGGAGCACCCACTGTCCAACATCCATTGATCATACACATATAGTAGTTGGATCGGACATTTGAATTTTAAGAGTTGGTTGAATATTTTAGTCTAGTAGTCATCTCATTCTTTCTACATGATCAAACATGTTAACCTTATATATTTTGTGAGATGACTTCAATTTTACTTGATTAAGTTTAGTGAATTAAAGATAATCAACCTTGGGTTAGATTTGGATTTAACCCTTAGCTCGTCAAGTAATCTTTTCGAGAAATTGGCTTCCAGGTCGTGGCGAGGCACAGAGACCTTCTTTGATCAGAACAACAACCACTTCCTTAGAAAAAGCCAAATTCAAGAAATTGATCACTTGAGTCAATTAAGATTACTTCCTGGTCTAACTAGATAAGGAAACAACGAGGTAGCTTCATATAGTTCAACTTAGTCGAGTGCACCAAGCTAGATTTGCCTTATCTAGTTAGGACACACAAGACTTTGTTTATCTAATGTACTATCATCTCGCCGCGTCCTGATACTATGTTGTCAAGGTTGACTAACTATTAACCCTATCTAGCTGTTCTAAAAATTAAAACAAAAAATAACTAAGTATGCAAGTCTAATTCAAGAAATAAAACAAACAAGTTGTACATGGCCCTTTGTGATCCAAGTAGTAGGTCAAGCCCCTTGGATCCCAAAGTAAATCTTTCCAACGTTTTCCTATGATCTTGGACTTGTCCTTTCAAGAGAGAGTTCTCTTCTTTGAGTTTTTCAACTCTAGTTGAGTTCTCCTCTCGAACTTGACCAGTCGAAGAGATTAGGGAGACCTCATGTTTAAAGAGTTTAACCTCCTTAACTAAGGTCTCGACCTTGAACTCAGACTTAGCTAATTTCTTATTTAAAAACTTAATTGCATTGTAAAGTGTATCAATTAATGACCGACTCACCTTGATTGAATCTCTTAAATCGGATACGGATCCGTGGCTTGTCTTGAATTGGAACTCATCGTCAGATCCAGAGTCGGACTCGGTCTCATAGCTCGCTTTGTGTTCGGACTCATCTTTGGGTTAGGTCGGCTTGGCCATGAAGGTGAGATTGTTGAGCTCGTCTTCCTCCTCCGACGATGACTCCCATGTTGCGTTAAGTGCCTTCTTGGATTGAGATGGCTTGTTCTAGAGTCTTGGGCACTCCGATTTGATGTGTCCCATCTTGTTGCATTCGTAGCATCTGTAGTTGAAACTTTGCTTTGATTTGTTTTCCTTCAATTGATTGATCAGTCGTCTTCTGCTCTTGATCATTTTCTGAACTAGATTTACTAGTTCGGTCTCCATCTCATCGTTCACCTCCTATTCGTATTCTTCTTCTTCCTCGGGAGGTGGTTTGCTCTTCGGTTTTTTCTTCGGACCTGCAAACAAAGCAACACTTTTCTCAGCGGGGGCCGAGTTAGACTTTTCATGTAATTCAAACTCAGAGAAAAGCTCATCTTACTTAATCTTTGATAGATCTCTAGAAACCTTGTAGGCATCAACCATGGATTCCCATAATGTGGTACTAGGAAAGGCATTGAGTGTGTACCTGATCACATCTCGATTTTTGGCTTTCTGTCCGATCGAGTGTAGCCCATTCATAATATCTTTAATTCTTGCATGGATCTGAGTGGCTGACTCTTATTCCTGCATTTTCAAATTAAATAATTTATTCAACAAGAGATCTCTTTTGCATACCTTAGTGTCGGTGGTTCCTTCGTGAATCTTGATGAGCTTATTCCAAAGATCCTTCGCGCTTATGAAAGGGCTGACGCGGTTGAGCTCCTCTTTGGACAGTCCACATTGCAAAATATGTGTAGCCTTGGCATCAGCTTCCACTTGATGCTTCATAGCGTTGGTCCATTGGTCGCAGTCTAAGCATTCATGGTCTTCATTTTTTGGAAGCGTGAAGCCGGTTTGAATTATGATCCACATCTCTACTTGGGTTTTCAAGTAGCACTCCATCTGACCCTTCCAGTAACAAAAGTCATCTCCGTTGAAAAATGGAGGTCGGGCGGTGCTAAACCCTTTGAGATGGGTCATCAAGAAAAAACCTTGCACACAAACACAAAAATGACAAACAAAAACAAATTGCCAAGACTTTTGTCTTGAATTAGTAGTGCGGGAAGAGAGAGAACGAAAAGCTTAAATTGAAATAAATATGAAATGAAAAATAATAATAAAAGAAAATTAAAGTCAAAATGCTAGATTGTTGGTTGCACCAAATCTTAGTGTCCCCACTCTGATACCAATTGTTGGATCGAAAGCACGCTAGAGGGGGGGTGAATAACGAGCGTGAAATCTTTTCTTTTCGTTCAATTCGACAATACAAAAGTAATGCAGCAGAAAGTAAAAGACACAATTCATTTTTTTTACTTGGTTTACAACCTAACGGTTGCTACTCTATGGCCCTGCAATCCTAGACTGCATACGGAGGGAAATTCACTAACAAGGTCTCCTCCTCGTTGGAGGTAAGATACAATGATTACACAAATGAAAGATTGAGGAAGAGGGACAATCCCACCTCTCCTCTAAACAACGAAAGCACGATGATTAAAAGCTCGAAGACAATAGTGAATACAAATAATTAAACTATACCGACGACGATCAAGTCTTGAGTTTGGAGGTGTGTCATCGGCGTTGTGACAGCGTTTCAACGTCATAAAGATGCGGCGTTGCGAGAGCACTTTGAGAGCTTGGAATGAATATCTAAAGGGGTAAAACCCTGCTCTTTTTATATCCCTTCAACCCCTTAGATGGTGAGATCCAGATCCTATCAAAAAGGCCACCTCACCCCAAGATTAGGAGATCTTGTTTGACCTTCATCGAAGTCGGCAGTTTGAATAGAAGTTAACTGATGGCCCTTATCAGTCGACTGATGCCACCAGCAGTCGACTACCAATATCCAGCAGCCGACTGTCATCTTGGTTATTCAACTGTAACACAGAGTTAGTTCGAAAATACACGAGTAAATATAAATTTGATGGCTACTTACCGTCTAATCTCAACCTAGACCTTCCACAGGAAGTCTTAGTTGGATCACCGACTAAAGTCGTCCCTGTATGGAGGACCCGACCTCACCTTTACTCACACTCGAGCTTACCTCTGGTCCTTTGTGACTTGTAGCTTAGCTTCCGATATTCACCTGGGTTCTTTGACTCCATCTGAAGTTCTCCCGGTGTCGCCTGACCACCACGGTTTCTCGACTCGAGATTCTCCGAGTGACGCCGACCTTCAGCTCAGCTAAATCATTTATGCACACTTAATAGAGTATATGAGATAACGATAAGACCTTAACTTTGGTTCTTTGTCATAATCAAAACCTAGGTTCGATTATCCGGTGCCCCAGCACCAACAAAGAGAAGAGGAGAGAGGAAAGATGGCTACCAAGGGAGAAATCTAAAAAACCAAAAACCTTATTCCAAAGATTATCAAGGGATCTATTTATAAATCTCTTGATTAGGTTATATTAGGAGGCTTAAATGGAATATATCTTACCATAATTATCCAATAATTAAGGTAAGAACAACCTAGGAAATTTCCATAAGAGAAATCTCCAAAATCAGCGGAATCGGGACACGACCTTGTGTCTTACACACGGTTGGTCATGCAAAAAAGGCACGGTCATGCCAGGACACACAACCAGCCATGAGTCCTTCTGGGCACAGCCCAGTTTTAGCCATTTCTCTACCAGAGCCAAGCACGACCCATGCCAAGTTAGGCATGACCGTGTTGTTGGGTTGATCCGTGAGGAGAAACTTCACTTCCCACCTCAACTCGATCGCTTGTTCATGGCGATCCCATCGATGTCCCCGGATTAAAATTTAATCCTAGACAAAAGGGAACACCCAAGCAACCTTGTCATCGTCGTGCTATTCGTTTAGAGTAGTCACTTGAACAAACTTGTTGTTCAAGCGACCAACCTCTATTCCACGAATAGCCGCGGAATAGACGATGCACGGATCGTCAGTTTTTGTGTTTATGTTCGGGATCCAAGTATTATTTTGCCACAAATAGAATCTATCATGCTCATAATTGAAAAACAAAATATAAACATGTAACAAATGAAAATAGAGAATCGATATACCTCTCGATCTTCTATTGTTTGACCTTCCTCCTTTCGGACGTCGTATGGGCGACGATCTACCAAAAGTTGAAGCTCCTTGATCACCAATCTTCCTTCCTTGCTCGTTCCGAGCAAGAGGAAGAATAGAAACAAGGCTCTTTTCCTTCTTTCAACCAACCACCAACCTCCAAGGTTGGAGCTTACCGCCGGCCAAGAAGGAAGAGAATATTAGGATGGAAATCGGCCAAGACACCAAGGGAAAGCCCTAAATCCTATTTCCACCGGCCAAGGAGAAGGAGAAGGGAAGGATTGGATGCCGGACAAAGGCTGGAAAAAGCTGCTAGATGCCAGCCACCTTGAGGGAAGAAGAAGAAAGGAAAGACCTTCCTTATTTGGTGCCGCCAAGCCCTAAACCCTAGCCTCCAAGACTTGCCGCCCAAAACCCTAATCCTATTTCTAGTTGGATTCCAGTTTCTGCCCACCCCTTGCCCTCCTTTTATAGAGTTAGGGATAAGCCTTGTTTTAATCTCCACCATTGGTTCTAGGGATTTAATCTCAACCGTTGAATCTAGAGATTTAATCTCAACCGTCGGATCTAGAGATTTAATCTCTACCTTTGGTTCTAGAGTTTTGTTTCTATCCATTGGATCTAAGCTTCATGGGGTTTTAATAGGCTATAATAGGGACCATGAGGAGGAGTTGGATCTTGGCCACCCATGGATCAAGACCACATAAAGTCCGATCCATTAATGATAATCCAATCCACTAAAGGATTACCATTGATCTACCTCACCAACCCCAATAAGTTAATATAGGCTCCATATATTATATGTACATTTTCTCCCTGTGTTTAAGATCTCGAATGTCTGTCGATTAATTAATTTACTGACCATTAATTAATCGACATCTAACTCCATGAGTAGTACCACTCAACATTTTCATCATGCCGGACCAAGTTCACCTGCAGGGTTTACATGATGAACCTTATGAGCTCCTCAAGGGGACATCATCATCCTAATATATAGGACACGGTTTCCTCCTATAATCAACGACACACCATATAAATAATATCATCCCCCAACTTACCGAGCCTATCAATTTAATCTATAAATCTCGCTCATTGGTAAATCAAAGAGATGACTACTAAGTATATGTGCCCGTTATTATATCGGGATTAAGAGTATGTACAATATAATATCTGAGGTCTGATTCGATTATGTAGTCAGCAATAAATCGAATCACCTCTAAGTCGGTCCTACTCAATACACATAAAGTGCACTAGTGTGATTCTATGGTCAAGACAAACCAATCCCAAATCACACTACAACCATTCCAATAGTTTGTCCAAAGTCATCTCGGTTGTGAGCCTTCACTTATACTTTACAAGGAACTGATAACATGATCTCCCGTGTGACACCACACACCATGTTATCTACAATGTAATGTATTAGATGATATGCATATCCATGAAAATATGCAAACAATGATCATGTGATTCTTATTTTAAAATAAAGTTGTTCATACAAAAGATAGACTTTACAGTATACATTTCAACACGTGTGAGGCTCTGTATGGTCCGTTTGACTTTGTTTTGGTGTGATATGGTCATGCTATGTCCAACAAGGCCATAGGAGGTTTCATAACCTCCATTCCGCACCCCCCTTTGGTCTGGTCCAACTAGACATATCCTCTCATTGAGTATCTCATTCTCAGACTTGTTTTACATCTTGAGATCACTCGTAGTGCGTGTGACCCAATAGGTTCCCAGTTATGTTGGTCATTCATAATTAACCCCTTAATTATGAATAGATCATGAGTGGCACCTAGCAGTACATCATGACCCCTAATTGATCGGAAAGTTTAAATCGACTTCAGAACATTTCTGAACCCTTCAGTAGCTTCAGTTGTTTGTGCCTTATTCCTTTCACTCATACTATACCCACTTGGTTCAAGACATGGTCTATGTGTTCATCCCCACTAGGCTGACTACGTCATACCTAGCCCAAGTTAGTTTTCTTGTCCTGTAGATTCAAGTTACTCCTACATGTTCCCAAGAAGATCATCTTCTTAACATTTTTGCTCTGGCCAGAGACTTCTCAGTAACAATCCTGACATGAGGCCTAGGGTATACATCTCCTTTATCAGAAGTGGTGAATCCTCTGTGGGTTATTCAAACACCTTCGATCACTTTAGCTCAAATCCAATCATCTCAGAGTCACACCTACTATGTAGATTGCTGTGAAGAAGTCAAAGTACAAGGCGCCATGATCAAGATGACTTGAATACCTCAAGTCTAAGGAAGCTCGTACTCAAGCTGCAATGAGATCTTCAACGACATAAAAACCATATGAAGTCTCATAGTAGGTCACTTCAATGAACTAGTTACCATAACTAGCATCCACATGTTCACTCTCAGCATTTCTATGCTTCCATTCAGTGAGTATCAAATGCTTGGTTAAACCAAGGAGCATAACATGTGCTAGTCTCACTGAATTAATGATGTCCAATCTCATTAGTTCATTAACTAGGGATAGTTTCAATACTTGCATATTTACACATGATGAGATACCCACTAATTGTGATCCAATTATAATTTCTCTCATGTTATGCATCATATTGTGGACTTCAGTACATGAGTTTAAGATCCAATCAAATACATAGATACTGTATACTCAAATAGTGAATTTTATTAATAACTTCTAAGGCGATTGTCTTAGGACACCTCTTAATTATATCATATTCAAACACCTTCGATCACTTTGGCTTATACCCAATCATCTCGGAGTTACATCTACTATGTAGATGGTTGCGAATAAGTCAAAGTATAAGGCACCATGATCAAGGTGACTTGAATACCTCGAGTTTAAGGAAGCTCACACTTGAGCTGCAATGAGATCTTCAATGACATATAGAACCATATAAAGTCTCATAGCAGGTCACTCCAATGAACTAGTTACCATAACTAGCATCCACATGTTAACTCTCAGCATCCCTATGCTTCTATTCAGTGAGTATCAAATGCTTGGATAAACCAAGAAGTATAACATGTGTTAGTCTCACAAAATTGATGATGTCCAATCTCATCAATTCATCGACTAGGGATAGTCTCAATACTTACATGATTACACATGATAAGATACCCACTAATTGTGATTCAATCACAATTTCTTTCATGCCATGCATTGTATTATGGACTTCAGTACATGAGTTTAAGATCCAATCAAATACATAGATATTGTATACTCAAATAGTGAATATTATTAATAGCTTCTAAGGTGATTCCCTTTGGACACCTCTCAATTACATCACCTTAGACTTGAGGTATTCAAGTCATCTTGGTCAAGACACCTTATACTTTGACTTCTTCGCAGCCATCTCCATAGGAAGCATAACTCCGGGATGATTGGGTATAAGCATAAGTGATCGAAGGTGTTTGAATAGCCCACAGAGGATTCACTACTCCCAATAAAGGAGATATATATCCTAGGCCTCTTGTCAGGATTGTTACTCAGAAGTCTCTAGCCAGAGAAAACATGTTAATAAGATGGTCTTCTTGGGAACATATAGGAGTAACTCGAATCTATAGGACATGGAAACTAACTTGTGCTAGGTGTGACATAGTCATCCTAGTGGGGACGAACACATAGACCATGTCCTGAACCAAGTGGGTATAGGATGAGTGAAAGGAACAAGACATGAACAATTGTAGTTGCTAAAGGATTCAGAAATATTCTGGAGTTAATCTAGAATTCCGGTCAATTGGGGGTCATGATCCACTGTTAGGTGCCACTCATGGTCTATTCATAATTAAGAGATTAATTATGAATGGCCAATATAATAGATAACCTATTGTATCACACATACTACGGGTGATCTCGAGATGTAAAACAAGTCTGAGAATGAGATTTTTGATGAGAGAGGATATATCTTGTTGGACCAAGCCAAGGGGGTGTGAAACGGAGGCTATGGAACCTCTTTTGGCCTTATCGGACTTAGTACAACCATATCACACCTAAACGAACTCAAACGAACTATACAGAGCTTCACACAGTTGTGCCTAGCCAGGCACAGACAATTCCTGGCTCTGGCCAAAAATGGCCAAAACCTAGGTTGTGCCTAGAAGGACACACGACTAGTCGTATGTCCTAGCATGGTCGGTCGTGTGTAAGACACACGACCGTGTCGCTGTTTCGCCATTTTTGGAGATTTCTCTTATAGAATTTTTTTAGGTTGTTCTTACCTTAATTATGGGATAATTATGGTAAGATAAGTTCCATTTAAGCCTCCTAAGATGACCTAATCAAGAGATCTATAAATAGATCCCTTGATAATCTTTAGAGAGAGAGTTTTTCCTTAGGTTTTCTTCCTTGATAGCCATCTTCCTCTCTCTTATTCTCTTGTCTCCATCGGTTGGCTAGCACCAATCGGAGACAAAGGCTTGCTACTCTAGGAGTTGTCTTAGGTGATCCCTATGTGGATAGTGATAGAGGCAAGGCTCGTTGGCCTTGCTTATGGTTTCGACGGATTCGAAAGAATCTCGAAGGTATTCCTGGCCCCCAGGGTATGTCTGGGATGTAATAAAAATTATTTTATTCTCTTTATTCCGCTGCACATGATCCCAGAATCCAATAATAATAGCCTATGGGCTAGGTAATTACATTCCCCCAGCAGGACTATAACGCTAGCTATAATGGCTAAGTAAGATTTTCTCAAGGCTCTACTCCTAATATAACAGCCTATGAGCTAGGTAATTGTAGGATATTCGAAGCCGCTAGAGGGGGGTGAATAGCATGTGACTATACGATGATGGAATTCGTTCGCGTTGCTTGTCTACAATCTTGTTAGTACACAGCGGAATAAACAATAACAAATACAAACACAAGATACAATCACAACACGCATGATATAACGTGGTTCGGAACCGAAACAGTTCCTACTCCACGGATTGGATTCTTACGAACCCTAGCGATGCCACAAACATCACTAAGCAATAAACTCCTTGTTGACAACAAGTCGGAGGTGGAAAAACCTCGTACAATGAATTACAACAAGTAATACACAAAAATACAAGCAAAATACAAAGAAATGTAAAGAACACTTTACAAAACTAGGGTTTGAGCGCTTTGCTTGTTGGTTGCTTGGATGAGGTTGAAGGTCCCTGAAATGCACCTGCAAATCGCCTTTAAATCGCCTCAAGTAAGCTCCACAAAAACTGATGATAAAATCCTCCACGAGCTCCCCTTTTTATCTTGCGTCGGGTTGGATTTTCGCCTGGCAGCCGACTGTCATAAGTCCCCAGTAAACTACCAACACTGTAGCTGTGAGACAACGGCTCAATCCATGTTGGACAAGTTCCAACGGGAATCTTGGCAATGATCGCCAACGCCGTAACCTACGCCTCACTACGGAGCGCTCGCGTCTCTAACTCAATCGGCAATGATCGCCATCCCTTAGCGATCGACTACCATCAACATCGATCATTGCAGAGCAATTTTAGCTCTTAAATGGCAGTCGAACTCAAGTCGACTCACGGCAGTCGAACCGGCCATAATGCCAGTCGACTGCCAACCTCAAAGAAGAGGTTTTAACCCCAAGTATGGTGTCCCCATACTTGCTAGACAACCCTTAGCCTAGACCTAAGCCTTCTAGCCACCTCTATCAGCCTTACATCTCTCGGATCCCTCCAAGTCATCCATGACTTGTTCATCCATCGCGCTAGCCTTCAGGTGCTTCCATTGGCTATGTCATGCTAATGGTGTCTACACCACCAAGGCACATTGGACTTACGCCGCCAAGACTCCGCTTGGACTTTACACCGCTAATATCAAGCCCCTTGGACTTCTCAAATGCCCAGACTCAAGCTTGGACTTTCCCTTGCCAACCCATGTTGGACTTTCCACGCCAAGCCCCATGCTTGGACTTTCCTTGTGCCAAGTACTCAAGACTTGGACTTTCCTAAATGCCAAGTGTCCCACTTGGACTTTCCATGCCAAGTACCCATGACTTGGACTTTACCTTGCCAAGACCCATGCTTGGACTTTCCCATAATCACATGGTCAATCCCTAGTCAACCATCAAAGACTCCCTCGAGTCAAACTCGAGTCTGGTCAATTATAACCTGGATTGATTGTATAAATAATCTCCCTAAAACATCAACAAACATTAATGTCAAACATCAATGTCAACTTACTTTGTCAAACATTAAAACATCTCTTGAGTCAAACTCGAGTCTGGTCAATCGTGACCTGGGCCGATTGCACCAACAATCTCCCCCTTTTTGATGTTTGACAAAACAAACCTTGAGTTAGGCCCCTAACTCAAATTTCCTTACCAATTATCCCAAATTGGTAATCCCAAACATTCTCTAAAACTTCTCCCCCAAACATTCTCCCCCTTTTTGACTAACATCAAAAAGATTATCTCTCCAAGGAGGTCAATGTCTCATGTCCCAATGAGATCTTACAATCTCTCCCTTGATCCAAAAATACCTAGGATGCCTACCATCTTCCTAGTGATAAGTCTCATATCACTCAAAAGAGGCAATACTATCCACTCTCCCAATTTCCAAATTGGGTCTCTAAAAAACCCATCAATTTTCCCAATTGATGATACTCTCCCAAAAACTTCTCCCCCTTCAAGAAGAGAAACACATCCATCATCCCAAGATGGATAACTCCCCCTAAAGGCTTACTCCCCTTTGACCATTGCACCAACAATGTCCTTGGGAAGTCCCTAAGCCAATAGGAACTCTAAACCATCAAAATTAAGGTTCTAAGTTCAAACATGAACTCTCCTCACCTTAAATTTGATACATTACCCTAACACCTCTCCTAATCCATATCCAATGGATTTTCACCCTTTCTAATGCTTCCTAAAGTATATCCTAGAGTTAGAAGTGATTAGGAACCTTTACCATAGCTGAACATGGGCTAAACAACCTTATTTTTCCCGAAATCAGCTTGGCAGTCGACTACTTATAGTAATCAGTCGACTGCCACTCACATCAGTCGACTCCCACCAAGGGCAGTCGACTGATAACTGAAATCCTCGAATTCTAACTATCAGAAATGAATTTTGAAAAGTCATAAGTAATTCTACGTATATCAAAAAATCACGAAATTTGATACGTATATTACTTATAGTCAATACAATGGGTGAAAAATATTTGAAAATTATTTTACCCATAAAATATCGAAATTTATAAAAAAATCAAAAGTGAAGAAAAACTTTAAAGTTTTAGCTCACTTTGAATCAATCTCATCAATGGTGATTGCTATCAAAAGATAGGCTTCACCAAGGTTTTCTAAAAGAATTTTAAAATATTTTTGAGAACCTATATTGGATCATATCCCTTGGGCTCTATGTACATGACTTGTACACAAGCTTTCCCAAAGATCCACTTGTTGGTTAAAGATGAGTTTTAGTTCATCTAGATGCAAAAACTATGCACCTTGAACTTAAACCATATCCTAGCATCTCACATGTATCTAGGGTGTATAAATACACATACATGTCAATTGGATGTGAGATGTGGGTTTTGTTCTCCCTAATCTAGGGTTTCATGCATTTTTCTAAGGCAACTCTACTTGATTCCCTTATAAATGGGACTCCAAGTCATGCCAAAGTCCTTAAATCAATTTTCAATCAAATTAATGCATGAAATGATCATGGCATAATGATAGAAAAATAAAACATGGCCAATGATCATGATGTCATGGCATATGATATAAAACTTAAACTCATGACATTCAATCCTAATTCCTAAACATAATCATGACATATAAATGATAAAAATAGGCATGATGTCATGACATGGCATATGGAAAACAAAGCATGGCATATAAAATATATAGGTATAATAATACCTAAAATTTAATATTATTTGCCATTTCGTAGAATTAATTATATTTTGCCATATTTCTACTTTTCTCCCTAGTATGCCAAAAATCCAAATTGGCACACTATGACTCTAAACCCTAAGTTGTGTCAAGCCTTGAGGTCATCCTAAAAACCTTTAGGAATTATAATCAAATCTATTTCCAAGATATCCATAACCTTGGAAATGACCTAAAATGTCAACTTTGCTATGGTTGAGTTAACTACCCATCCAATCAAGGTTGACACGACCTAACCCATCTAGCGTGAGTCAATCACGCCCTTAGGAACCCAAAATCTATTTGAGCTCATTGGGTTAATTAGGTATTCCTTAGGGATGACCTCCCTAGATACCTTCCTAATGACCCTCCTAGGCTTGGTAGCCTTGGTCATTTTGGTCTTACCTAGGTTGACTCTAGGGGTAACTCCCCTTGCAACCTTCTTAGTGGCTTCCCTAGGTTTCCTTGAAACCCTAGCCACTAGGCACACACCTTGGTCAACTCTAGGGATGACTTCCCTATTGACCTTGGTCTTCCTAGACCTAGTTTGTGTTCCATAATCAAATGGAACACTATGATAAGCCACCTTAGGTTTAGGTTTGTGACCCAAACCTTGCTTGCCCTTGGTTGACTTTTGGCTCTTAGGTCCTAGGTGTTGACTTTGACTTTTGGACCCTTGACTTAGACCACTAGACCCTTGAACTTGATTTTGTATATTCCTAAGGGTCTTTTCTAGTTTTTCAAGCATTGACCTCAAGGCTTGGTTTTCCAACTCTAATTTTCCAATTTTTGATTTCTCATTTGGTCCTTGGGCATTACCATTTCCTCTAGGCATATGCCTAGTCCATTTATAATTAAGACCTAGGTGTTCTCCTATTTTCTTGATAGATTCCCTAGGTAAAATATTTTTAGGGACATTAGTCCCAAATTTCTCTTTAGTTTCAAAATGGACACTCTTAGCTCCTAAACAATAATATTTATTGTTCCTAGCATGCTTTTCATGATGAATTGCAAGAGAATTAAAAACATGCTTTTTAACATTAAACCTAGAAGAATGAGCATTATTGAAATGATATACCTTAGGGTTTGCCTTAGTAGCTCCCCCTTTTTGTGATGCTCCTTCTTGGGTCTTTTTGCTCCCCCTAGGACATTGATTCCTATAATGTCCTTTTGAATTGCATTTGAAGCATATGATGTGCTCCTTGCCTTTAGGTGTTGGGGAACCGACATCCTTGACTTTTGGTGCCGGTGGAGCTTTCCTAATCTTCTTTGGGCACTTGCTCTTGTAGTGTCCGGTTTCCCTACACTCAAAACATATTATATGCATTTTATTATTAACACATATATTTGAGTTACCTAGGGTAGTGATAGAGTTCTCTTGAGCTTGCTCATCTTGACCGGATGTTGAAGGCTCTTCTTGAGGTTGCTCCGATGTAGATGGTCTCTTCTCCTCAATCCTAGAAGTGAATACTTCTTCCACCTCTTCTTTTTCCGATCCGAAAGTTGACTCCTCACTTTCTTGTGAGGATGATGAAGCTTCCTCTTCGGTCTCCTCCTCTTCCAAGCCTTTTTGGACTGATTCGGGATTGTCGTAGAACTTGACCAACTTGTTCCACAACTCCTTGGCATCCCTATAGCTTCCTAATCTAGACAAAATTTTGTTAGGTACCAAATTAACCAACATTTTTGTTACCTTAACGGTTGTCTTGAATTTTTATCGTTGCTCCTCGGTCCATCGCTTCTTTTTGAGGATTTCGCCATTCTCTCCTCTCGGAGTATCAAAACCTATAATCATGGCAAACCAATTTTCTATATTTGACATTAGAAAATATTTCATCCTACCTTTCCAATACGCGAAATCTTCACGGTCAAAGGCGAGTGGAGTCGCTATGTCATCGCCCCATCTTTCTTGAAGATCCATCGTCTTCCCTCTAGCTTCTTTAGCTCTCGGCGGTTAGTCCGTAGAAGAGCCCCGGGCTCTAATACAGATTGTAGGATATTCGAAGCCGCTAGAGGGGGGGGTTAATAGCGTGTGACTGTACGATGATGGAATTCGTTCGCGTTGCTTGTCTACAATGTTGTTAGTACGCAGCGGAATAAACAATAACAAATACAAACACAAGATACAATCACAACACGCACAATATAATGTGGTTCGGAACCGAAACAGTTCCTACTCCACGGATTGGGTTCGTACGAACCCTAGTGATGCCACAAACACCACTAAGCAATAAACACCTTCTCGACAATAAGTCGGAGGTGGAGAAACCTCGTACAATGAATTACAACAAGTAATACACAAAAATACAAGCAAAATACAAAGAAATGTAAAGAACACTTTACAAAACTAGGGTTTGAGCGCTTTACTTGTTGTTTGCTTGGATGAGGTTGAAGGGCCCTGAAATGCACTTGCAAATCGCCTTAAAATCGCCTCAAGTAAGTTCCCCAAAAACTGATGATAAAATCCTCCACAAGCTCCCCTTTTTATCTTGTGTCGGGCTGGATTTTCGCCTGGCAGTCGACTGCCATAAGTCCCCAGTCGATTGCCAATACTGTAGCTGTGAGACAACGGCTCAATCCACATTGGACAAGTTCCAACGAGACTCTTAGCGATCCGCCAACATTGGCGCGCCGCTAATGCCCGTAGCCGATCGCCTCACGGAGCGTTCTGTCGCAACTCAAGCGGCATCATTGCCATCCCTTGGCGATCGACTACATCGACATCGCCGATCGCTTCCAATGAGCAATGATCGCCAGAGCAATTTTATCTCTTAAATGGCAGTCGAACTCAAGTCGACTCACGGCAGTTGAACCGGCCATAATGTCAGTCGACTGCCAACCTCAAAGATGAGGTTTTAACCCAAGTATGGTGTCCCCATACTTGTTAGACCACCCTTAGCCTAGACCTAAGCCTTCTAGCCACCTCTATCAGCCTTACGCCTCTCGGATCCCTCCAAGTCATCCATGACTTGTTCATCCATCGCGCTAGCCTTCAGGTGCTTCCATCGGCTATGTCATGCTAACGGTGTCTACACCGCCAAGGCACATTGGACTTACACCACCAAGACTCCGCTTGGACTTTACACCGCTAATATCAAGCCCCTTGGACTTCTCAAATGCCAAGACTCAAGCTTGGACTTTCCCTTGCCAACCCATGTTGGACTTTCCATGCCAAGCCCCATGCTTGGACTTTCCTTGTGCCAAGTACTCAAGACTTGGACTTTTCCAAATGCCAAGTGTCCCACTTGGACTTTCCATGCCAAGTACCCATGACTTGGACTTTACCTTGCCAAGACCCATGCTTGGACTTTCCCATAATCACATGGTCAATCCCTAGTCAACCATCCAAGACTCCCTCGAGTCAAACTCGAGTCTGGTCAATTATAACCTGGATTGATTGTATAAACAATCTCCCCAAAACATCAACAAACATTAATGTCAAACATCAATGTCAACTTACTTTGTCAAATATCAAAACATCTCTCGAGTCAAACTCGAGTCTGGTCAATCGTGACCTGGGTCGATTGCACCAACAGTAATTACATTCTCCTAGCGGGACTATAATGTCAGCTATAATGGCAAGTAAATTGCTAACATAATAACTTGAGGCCTTAGGCCTAGTTTGACAGTTTAAGGCCCTTAGCCTAGTATGACAGTTTAAGGCCCTGAGCTTAGTATGATAGCTTCAAGATCTATGCAGAAAATGACATCTTGTGGTTCTATGTTTGATATGACAGAGTCTTTGTATATCAGTAAATACTTGTAAAACTTTATTCAACTTTGCTCTTTAGTTTTACTAAAGAGAGGGAACTTATGATGGGTGTAGGGTTTGTGGCTAAGGCAAAAAAAAATCAGTAAAGGCAATTTTAGTAAATACTTGTAAAACTTCACTCGACTTCGCTCTTCAATTTTACTAAAGAGAGGGAACTTATGATGGGGTCGAGGGTTTCAGTCAGGATACTTAGTATATTCTCATAAGGTCTCAAAGATAATATTTGATCAGTTAGGATGTTTTTCGAGTTGAGTATGACTTCGGGGCAGTTAGTATATTTGTCGAATAATCAGTGTAGTGATGTGTGCAAAACATATAGGGTTTTAGGAGTAGTTTTAGCACACATCTCATTGCATTTTATACATGTTTTATACATATTCTTCCTTGTTTTGCATTCATTTCCTATTTTCTAGTTTTGGGATTTGCTCTCGCTATTTTATGTGTAGGAAGGTGTTTTGGAGATAAAATGACACATAATATGAGGCAAAGGAAAGCAAGCATGCCCTAGTCGTGTTCCTTCGAAACG
The DNA here is from genome assembly GCA_025175895.1 of Wurfbainia villosa. Classification (NCBI taxonomy): domain Eukaryota; kingdom Viridiplantae; phylum Streptophyta; class Magnoliopsida; order Zingiberales; family Zingiberaceae; genus Wurfbainia; species Wurfbainia villosa. Next base: position 117,258,779 of record CM045989.1, on the reverse strand, counting down.
CGGGCATGCTCCGGACCCAAAGACGACATTCACATGACAATTCAGAGGTAGACACGATCGACCGTGTTAATCTAGCATGGTCATGCCTAATCCCAAACCAGATTAAGGGTAGGATTTCAAGCGAGCCACACAGTTGGCCATGTGGAATCCACACGGTTATGTGGCATTAGCTCGATTTGATGCAGACTAGGGTTTCATGGGGAATTAAGGAAAGTCGGCTTCTCTTCTATAGATAGAAAGACATTCTCAAATCCTGGGGGGAGGACTGATGACTAGGACAGCAAGAAGGTGCCCTAAGAATCACCGGAGGCTCACAACGAGGAGAAAGGAAGCGGCTTGAAGATCTGAATCAACGCTCCGACACTGTGGAGAACAACAAAGACAAAACATCAGATAGAACAGAAAGTATCGCCTTTATTTTTCATTCTATTTGCATTGTCATTCATCTTAAGATGTCTTGTTGATGCACACGAGCACGACTTCAAATCTCCGACGAGGATCGCCAAGGATTTGATGTGCGCGCTCATACTCAACGCCCACAAGTGCATGAATTGTTGGGTTTCCGGCACCGCGGCGAGTGTGTGTTCCAACATGTTTCGCAAACATGTGCACAGCGGAAGAAATAAAAATAATAAATCTACATTTATTACAACACACACATCACACGCATGCATAGTACAACATGTGTAGACATAACCGTAAATTTAAATTTTGCAATAAAGGAAATTTAACTACGTATACCTTTCGTATCACGTGTAGTGGGAACGGCATCAACCGGAACGATCCTTGCTAGAATCATCTCTATCCGTATCCACGCTGAGTATCCTTAGGATGACTTCGCTAAGCCACGAGCTTCGTCTTCGTACGGGTTACTAGCCTCGTGTTGAAGATGACGTGATCGAGAGATGATCACGATCCGAATCCAAATTCGGACCCAAAGACGAGTCCTCAAAACTCGCTTCTCCGGAGAGGTATTCGTCAACCGTTTGACGAATCCTTCATCCTCCACCTCAGAGGATTACCGGAGATCGAATCCCCGATAAGTTAGCCGCTGTCAGAGATCTAACCGTCGTCCAAACGATGCTCCGATAAGAGGAGAACAAGCTGTCCAGAAAACTGGACAGCTTTGGTGGAGGAGATAGGCGTCGGCCAACCAAGGGAAGATAAAGCTCACCTTGATGCCAAACCTAAAGGAGATCACCGGAGCAACAACCGGCAGCAGCTCGACGCCGGCGAGGGGAAAGGTAAGCTCCTTCTGGACGCCGGTTGGAGGAGAAGTGGGCGGCGGCAAGGAGTTGGCGCCGAGAACTCCAATGAGGAGGTGGGCGGCAACTTCAAGCTAGGGTTTTGGATTAGGGCTTAATTATCCCTTAAGCCCTCTTTTATAGAGAACTAATTCTCTTAATGGTTATTGGATCATAACCATTAGGCACGTTAACCCGCTCCATTAAGATAAGTTAAAATAAACCAAACCATGATGGTTTATTTTAAGTTAAAACGAACCGAACCAACTTTTGGTTCATTCGTTTAAAATAAACCAAACCCTTTGGTTTATTCTCCTCCATTGGATTAGAACCAAACCATTTTGGTTCATCCATTATGTCTTCATAAGACACGGCCCATCCATGCTTCCATTGCGACTGAAACGATTTCATGCTCGCTTCTTGTTTGGTCCAACAAAACCTAGTTTCTCTCGGTCTGAGAATCCCATTCTCAAGCTCGTTTTAAATCCTTTGGATTACACTCGTTGTGCGTGTGACCAAATAGGTTCTCGGTTTATGTTGGTCGTCTATAATTAACCATTAATTATAGAACGATCATGAGTGGCACCTAGTAGTACATCATGATCCCCAATTAACCGAAAAGATCAACGGTTGATCCAGAACTATTTCTGAAACCCTTCAACAGCTCGAATGATTCGTGCCCCATTCCCTTCACTCATCTTATACCCACTTGGTTCAGGACATGGTCTATAGTGTCAGTCCGTACTAGGCTGACTACGTCACGCCTAGCCCAAGTATCATTTCCTAGTCCTACGGATTCTAGTTACTGCACATGTATCGAAGAGTACCTTACTCTAAACATGTAATGCTTTGGCCAAAGACTTTAGTAACAATCCGAAGAGAGGCCATGGGTATACATCTCCTCGCAAGGAGTGGTGAATCCTTTATAGGCTATTCAAACACCTTCGATCATTTCGACTTATACCCAATCATCCCGGGTCCACATCTCCTTAGAGATGTTTGCTTAAGATGTCAAAGCAAAGTCTCCATGATCAAGATGACTTGAATACCGCAAGTCAAAGGAACATCGCACTTAAGCTACAGTAAGAACTTCATTAACATATCTATATATGCAGAGAACCATATGAAGTCTTACGGCTGGTCACTCCAATGAACTAGTTACCATAACTAGCATTCACGATCAACTCTGGACATCACAATGTCTCCAGCCAGTGAGAATCAGCTGCTTGGATACACCAAGGAGTATACCTCGTGCTAGTCTCGACAGAATTGATGGTGTCCAAATTCATCAATTCATCGACTAGGGATAATTCCGATACATCACAATTACACATGTAGAGATACTCACTAGTTGTGATCCAATCACAAATTCTCTCATGCTGTGAATCATATCGTGGACATTCAGTAAATGAGTTTAAGATCCAATCAAATACATGAAACATGTATACTCAAATAGTGAATCTTCATTTATCATATAAATGGTTCATACATAAGGTGATTGCCTTAGGACATCTCTCATATATTACTAACAGACTCCCACTTGGTCTAATGCCAATCGCTACGGTATCGAATACCATAAGCTCTAACATGACCCTCAAACTTACTTTGAGGTAATGCTTTAGTCAAAGGATCCGCTAAGTTCCTTTCAGTGGGAATTTTCTCGATTTGTATTTCGTTCCTACTGATGATCTCTCTGATAAGATGATAGCGGCGAAGCACATGTTTGGATCATTGATGAGACCACATCAAGTTCAGAGATGAACTTCTTGATCCAAACCGCTTCCTTTGCTGCTTCCAAAGCTATAATGTATTCTGCCTTAGTGGCAGAATCCGCTATAGTGTCAAGCTTGGAACCTTTCCAACTTATTGCGCCTCCATTATAGGTGAATACATACCCAGACTAAGACATGGAATCATCCTTGTCTGTCTGGATCTGGCATCCGTATACCCATGTATCACCATGTACCCTTCTCCATATATTAGGAACGCATCCTTAGTTCTTCTTAAGTACTTAAGGATCATCTTAACAGTCACCCAATGATCCATTCCTGGATCAGACTGGTATCTGCTCGTGACACTCAGAGCATACGATACATCGGGCCTCGTACATAACATATCATACATGATAGATCCTATTGCGGATGCATAGGGAATCTTACTCATGCAAATCCTCTCATCTTCTGTGCGCGGACACATAGACTTCGAAAGGTGTATCCCATGCCTGATGGGTAGAAAACCTTTCTTGGATTCCGACATGCTAAACCTCTTTAGCACTCGGTCTATATATGTAGACTGCGAAAGACCAAGCAACCATTTCGATCTATCTCTATAGATCTTAATCCCGAGGATGTAGGTTGCTTCTCCCAGGTCTTTCATGGAGAATGTCTTGGATAACCAAACCTTAACTGACTGTAAGATTGACACATCGTTTCCTATAAGTAATATGTCATCGACATACAATACTAGGAACACGACTGCACTCCCACTAACCTTCTTGTACACACAAGGTTCGTCTGGATTTTGTGAGAAATCAAACCTTTTGATTATCTCATCAAAACGGATATTCCAGCTCCTGGATGCTTGCTTCAATCCATAAATGGACCATCGCAATTTGCATACCTTGGTTTTATCAACCGATGTGAAACCCTCAGGCTGTATCATATACACGTCCTCGAGCAGGTTTCCATTAAGGAAAGTTGTTTTCACATCCATCTGCCATATCTCATAATCATAATTAGCCACTATGGCCAGGAGCATCCGAATGGATTTAAGCATAGCTACAGGCGAATAGGTTTCGTCATAATCAACACCTTGCTTTTGACGATATCCTTTTGCCACCAATCTAACCTTATAGGTAATCACATTACCATCCATGTCGGTTTTCTTCTTGAAAACCCACTTGCACCCTATAGGCTTAATGCCTTCAGGTGGGTCAACCAAGTTCCAAACTTGGTTTTCATACATGGAATCCATTTCCGACTTCATGGCATCAAGCCACTTATCCCTTTCTGAACTTGTCAGCACTTCTTCATAACTGATAGGCTCCTCATCATCAATGAGTAACACGTCGTTCGATTCACTTACGAGAAATCCATATCTCTCAGGAATGTTGCGTGCTCTACGGATCTCTGAAGATGTGGTGTTTACAATAGGTCGTAGATTGCTCATCACTATGAGTTGTCGGCTATTGTGCTTCACTGTATCTCATCAATGTCTATTTGAGTTTCTCGAGCCTCCTTAAGCTCGGATACTCCCCTTATTTTCTTGCAAGAGAAACTCTTTCTCTAGAAACACGGCATGCCTTGAAACAAACACCTTTTGTTCCAGGATGATAGAATTAGTAACCCCTTGTTTCCTTAGGGTATCAATAAATAGACATTTATCGGACTTAGCATCCAATTTACGTCTGATCCACGTCACATAAGCAGGACAACCCCATATCTTCAAGTAAGATACATGAGGTTTCTTACTATTCCATATCTCATATGGAGTAGTAGAGACTACCTTGGTAGGCATTCTGTTTAACAAGTAAACAGTTGTCTGAAGTGCATAGCCCCAAAAGGACTTGGGAAGATTCGCATGATTCATCATTGAATTGACCATATCCAACAAGGTCTGGTTACGCCTCTCAGATACACCATTATGCTGTGGTGTATATGGCAGAGTCCATTGAGACAATATGTCATTGTCTCTTAGATAATCAAGAAACTCTTGACTTAAGTATTCACCACCTTGATCAGATCGAAGTATTTTAATACTCTTGTCATTTTGTTTCTCTACTTCATTTCTGAATTCTTTGAACCTTTCAAAGGCTTCAGACTTGTGTTTCATCAAGAACACATACCCAAACCGTGAGTGACCATCGGTGAAGGTAATGAAGTAGCTATAGCCTCCTAAAGCTTGAGTTGACATAGGTCCACATACATCAGTATGTATTAGACCTAGTAACTCTCCCACTCGTTCACCTTTTCCAGTAAAAGGTAACTTAGTCATCTTGCCTTTTAAGCATGATTACATGTATCGTATGAATCCAATTCAAGCGATTCCAAATTCCACATCGATTGTAATTAGACATGCGTTTCTTGCTTACATGGCCAAGACGACAATGCCACATGTAGGAGTCTAATTGATTATCCTTTCGAGCACGCTTGTTGCTCGCTTCGATATTGAAAACGCCACTAGATACGTCCAACGTATAAACACCATTGCTTAAAGTTCCAGACCCATAAAGAACTCCATTCAAATTTATGTAACAACAATTATTACTAAAAGTCATATGGTACCCATTTCTATTTAAACAAGAAATAGAAATGATGTTCTTTATCAACGAAGGAACACAAAAGTAATTGTCCAGTTCTAAGACAAGTCCTGCAGGGAGTTTCAACAATATTGTTAGTGGCAACCTTTGCTCCATTCCCAACACGTAAATTTGACTCTCCCTTGATGAGTCTTCTTTTATTCCTTAGCCCATGTATGTCATTACATATATGTGAGCCACACCCAGTATCCAATACTCAAGTGTCTAAGAAAATAGAATGACAATCAATAACGAAGATATGTGAAAAGATGGAGCATCTTATGCCTTATTCTTCTTCACGGACTCTAGATAAATCTTGCAATTTCTTCGCCAATGGTCCTACTTGCCATAATTATGGCAAGTGCCCTTTTGAGCTGGTTCTGCCTTTTTAGCCTTTTTCTTCTTCCCCTTCTGTTGTTCCTTTGACTCCCTCTTAGAACCTTTCTTCGAGGAATCAACTAACAACATCGTCCCCTGCTCATGCTTCTCAGAAGGCTCCACAGTCTTCAGCATGTTGAGCAGTACCACAGATGAACCTTCTTGCATCTCAGAGGTGAAGAGGAGCTTAGAGACTTCGAACCTTTCGAATCTCACTTGCTCATCAAACAACTCATAAAGATGAAGCACTACGATATGAGCATCCATATGCTCATGTTGCTTTCGTAGATTTGGGTTCTATCGTGGCTAGCATGATGCAACTTGTCAGTTCAGAATCAGTCACATGTTTCTGATAGACCAACAATTGGTCCGAAGTTGCATCGTCACTAGGATGGGCGGGAAGAGGCGCTTCGAGGAAATACACAAGCTTTTCACCTTGAGAACAATTCTCAAGTTTCTAAGCCAGTCCAAGAAGTTTGGCCCAGTCAATTTATTCGAATCCAAAATGGAATGCAAATTCAAAGACATCATGATCAATTTTAGAAATACAAAGCGAGCATATATGAGAAAGATGATTTTAAAATGCATCAATATACATTTATAAATCCCATTCATTTTTCGAATTTCAAAAACCCCAAAATCACTTCGGGAGATCGTAGGTCCTTCTCCGAATGGGCTGATATCCATCATAGATATGAACAACCTTGGAGAGAGTCCAACAAGTCATTCATAACTATGACGGTAGGTATCAACTATACCGATTGCATATCACGTATATGCAACTATCACAATGTGCTATCAACTAATTGAATGTTCACACATACATCGGGTTGTTAACACATTAACAAGTATGCATCATATGCATAGCACCCAACATCACCTCCCTTTACATCGACCTTGGAGAGAGTCCAACAAGCCGATGCTCCAGGTTAAAGTCAACCCATTAATCGAGAAATAGTTTTAATATGGTTAGAGCGCATTCAACCAATTAGCCCAGCTTGGAGAGAGTCCAACAACCAAAGCTAACGATTGACCTCTGACTCTTACCATATTAGTATTAAACTATTCCATGGTTTGAACATGTTCGGGTTCGAGCCGGGCTTGGAGAGAGTCCAACAACCCAAACAAGAAACAGAACTCTGGTTCTAACCATATTAATGGAAGGTGTAGACTTTAATATTGAGTTAGGGTTTTTATGTCTCATCCTCTTTGCATGCAAATAACTATTATCTACATGGCATGGCATACATCTACATGTCACGACACGCATGGCATAATGATATGCATCTAATGCAATTACATGGCATACAATTATGTCATGTACATAATTTCCTTATTTGTCATAACTATTTATGGAAATAAAATATGTTTAAGATTTGATTCTCCAAATCAAATCATGATTAAATTAGGAAACAAATTTCCAAATCTAATCACATATTTTAATTATGGAAATAGTTCATTAAGGAAAATCAATTTAGGAAACCAATTTCCTAAATCATCAAAACTACTTATGGAAATAAAATATTTTAAGATTTGATTTCCCAAATCAAATCATGATTAAATTAGGAAACAAATTTCCAGAATATAATCAAATATTTTATTTATGGAAAATATCAATTTCCATAAATACTTCCAACTTTCCAAAAGTGGAAGATTTCCAAAAATACTTCTAGACTTTCTAAAATTCAAAAATTTCCATAAATACTTTTAAATTTCCAAAATTAGAAAATTTCCAGAAATAACATTATGACTATCGCAAAACCATTTTACGATTATGTCGAAACACAACCTGGGCTCTGATACCACTGTTGGGTTTCCGGCACCGCGGTGAGTGTGTGTTCCAACATGTTTCGCAAACATGTGCACAGCGGAAGAAATAAAAATAATAAATCTATATTTATTACAACACACACATCACACGCATGCATAGTACAACATGTGTAGACATAACCGTAAATTTAAATTTTGCAATAAAGGAAATTTAACTACGTATACCTTTCGTATCACGTGTAGTGGGAACGGCATCAACCGGAACGATCCTTGCTAGAATCGTCTCTATCCGTATCCACGCCGAGTATCCTTAGGATGACTTCGCTAAGCCACGAGCTTCGTCTTCGTACGGGTTACTAGACTCATGTTGAAGACGACGTGATCGAGAGATGATCACGATCCGAATCAAAATTCGGACCCAAAGACGAGTCCTCAAAACTCGCTTCTCCGGAGAGGTATTCGTCAACCGTTTGACGAATCCTTCGTCCTCCACCTCAGAGGATTACCGGAGATCGAATCCCCGGTAAGTTAGCCGCTGCCGGAGCTCTAACCGTCGTCCAAACGATGCTCCGACGAGAGGAGAACAAGCTGTCCAGAAAACTGGACAGCTTTGGTGGAGGAGATAGGCGCCGGCCAACCAAGGGAAGATAAAGCTCACCTTGATGCCAAACCTAAAGGAGATCACCGGAGCAACAACCGGCAGCAGCTCGACGCCGACGAGGGGAAAGGTAAGCTCCTTCTGGATGCCGGTTGGAGGAGAAGTGGGCGGCGGCAAGGAGTTGGCGCCGAGAACTCCAATGAGGAGGTGGGTGGCAACTTCAAGCTAGGATTTTGGATTAGGGCTTAATTATCCCTTAAGCCCTCTTTTATAGAGAACTAATTCTCTTAATGGTTATTGGATCATAACCATTAGGCGCGTTAACCCGCTCCATTAAGATAAGTTAAAATACATCAAACCATGATGGTTTATTTTAAGTTAAAACGAACCGAACCAACTTTTGGTTCATTCGTTTAAAATAAACCAAACACTTTGGTTTATTCTCCTCCATTGGATTAGAACCAAACCATTTTGGTTCATCCATTATGTCTTCATAAGACACGGCCCATCCACGCTTCCATTGCGACTGAAACGATTTCATGCTCGCTTCTTGTTTGGTCCAATCAAACCTAGTTTCTCTCGGTCTGAGAATCCAATTCTCAAGATCGTTTTAAATCCTTTGGATTACGCTCGTTGTGCGTGTGACCAAATAGGTTCTCGGTTTATGTTGGTCGTCTATAATTAACCATTAATTATAGAACGATCATGAGTGGCACCTAGTAGTACATCATGATCCTCAATTAACCGAAAAGATCAACGGTTGATCCAGAACTTTTTCTGAAACCCTTCAGCAGCTCGAATGATTCGTGCCCCATTCCCTTCACTCATCTTATACCGACTTGGTTCAGGACATAGTCTATAGTGTCAGTTCCCACTAGGTTGACTACGTCACGCCTAGCCCAAGTATCATTTCCTCGTCCTACGGATTCTAGTTACTGCACATGTATCGAAGAGTACCTTACTCTAAACATGTAATGCTTTGGCCAAAGACTTTAGTAACAATCCGACGAGAGGCCATGGGTATACATCTCCTTGCAAGGAGTGTTGAATCCTTTATAGGCTATTCAAACACCTTCGATCTTTTCGACTTATACCCAATCATCCCGGGTCCACATCTCCTTAGAGATGTTTGCTTAAGATGTCAAAGCATAAGTCTCCATGATCAAGATGACTTGAATACCGCAAGTCAAAGGAACATCGCACTTAAGCTACAGTAAGAACTTCATTGACATATCTATATTTGCAGAGAACCATATGAAGTCTTACGGCTGGTCACTCCAATGAACTAGTTACCATAACTAGCATCCACGATCATCTCCGGACATCACAATGTCTCCAGCCAGTGAGAATCAGCTGCTTGGATACACCAAGGAGTATACCTCGTGCTAGTCTCGACAGAATTGATGGTGTCCAAATTCATCAATTCATCGACTAGGGATAATTCCGATACATCACAATTACACATGTAGAGATACTCACTAGTTGTGATCCAATCACAAATTCTCTCATGCTGTGAATCGTATCGTGGACATTCAGTAAATGAGTTTAAGATCCAATCAAATACATGAAACATGTATACTCAAATAGTGAATCTTCATTTATCATATAAATGGTTCATACATAAGGTGATTGCCTTAGGACATCTCTCATATATTACTAACAGACTCCCACTTGGCCTAATGTCAATCGCTACAGTATCCAATACCATAAGCACTAACATGACCCTCAAACTTACTTTGAGGTAATGCTTTAGTCAAAGGATCTGCTAAGTTCCTTTCAGTGGGAATTTTCTCGATTTGTATTTCGTTGCTACTGATGATCTCTCTGATAAGATGATTGCGGCGAAGCACATGTTTGGATTATTGATGAGACCACATCAAGTTCAGAGATGAACTTCTTGATCCAAACTACTTCCTTTGCTGCTTCCAAAGCTACAATGTATTCTGCCTTAGTGGCAGAATCTGCTATAGTGTCAAGCTTGGAACATTTCCAACTTATTGCGCCTCCATTCCAGGTGAATACATACCCAGACTAAGACATGGAATCATCCTTGTCTGTCTGGATCTGGCATCCGTATACCCACGTATCACCATGTACCCTTCTCCATATATTAGGAACGCATCCTTAGTTCTTCTTAAGTACTTAAGGATCGTCTTAACAGTCACCCAATGATCCATTCCTATATCAGACTGGTATCTGCTCGTGACACTCAGAGCATACGATACATCGGGCCTCGTACATAACATAGCATACATGATAGATCCTATTGCGGATGCATAGGGAATCTTACTCATGCAAATCCTCTCGTCTTCTATGCGCGGACACATAGACTTCGAAAGGTGTATCCCATGCCTGATGGGTAGAAATCCTTTCTTGGATTCCGACATGCTAAACCTCTTTAGCACTCGGTCTATATATGTAGACTGCGAAAGTCCAAGCAACCGTTTCGATCTATCTCTATAGATCTTAATCCCGAGGATGTAGGTTGCTTCTCCCAAGTCTTTCATGGAGAATGTCTTGGATAACCAAACCTTAACTGACTGTAAGATTGACACATCGTTTCCTATAAGTAATATGTCATTGACATACAATACTAGGAACACTACTGCACTCCCACTAACCTTCTTGTACACACAAGGTTCGTCTGGATTTTGTGAGAAATCAAACCTTTTGATTGTCTCATCAAAACGGATATTCCAGCTCCTGGATGCTTGCTTCAATCCATAAATGGACCGTCGCAATTTGCATACCTTTGTTTTATCAACCGATGTGAAACCCTCAGGCTGTATCATATACACGTCCTCGAGCAGGTTTCCATTAAGGAAAGCTGTTTTCACATCCATCTGCCATATCTCATAATCATAATGAGCCGCTATGGCCAGGAGCATCCGAATGGATTTAAGGATAGCTACTGGCGAATAGGTTTCGTCATAATCAACACCTTGTTTTTGACGATATCCTTTTGCAACCAATCTAGCCTTATAGGTAATCACATTACCATCCATGTCGGTTTTCTTCTTGAAAACTCACTTGCACCCTATAGGCTTAATGCCTTCAGGTGGGTCAACCAAGTTCCAAACTTGGTTTTCATACATGGAATCCATTTCCGACTTCATGGCATCAAGCCACTTATCCCTTTCTGAACTTGTCAGCACTTCTTTATAACTTGTAGGCTCCTCATCATCAATGAGTAACACGTTGTTCGATGTACTTAATAGAAATCCATATCTCTCAGGAATGTTGCGTGCTATACCAGATCTACGAAGATGTGGTGTTACAATAGGTCCAGCCGATTGCTCATCACTATGAGTTGTCGGCTGTTGTGCTTCACCAGGTATCTCATCAATGTCTATTTGAGTTTCTAGAGCCTCCTTAAGCTCGACGACACTCTCACTGTTTTCTTGCAAGAGAAACACTTTCTCTAGAAACACAGCATGCCTTGAAACAAACACCTTTTGTTCCACAGGATGATAGAATTGGTAACCCCTTGTTTCCTTAGGGTATCCAATAAATAGACATTTATCAGACTTAGCATCCAATTTGTCTGATACAGTCCACGTCACATAAGCAGGACAACCCCATATCTTCAAGTAAGATACATGAGGTTTCTTACTATTCCATATCTCATATGGAGTAGTAGAGACTACCTTGGTAGGCATTCTGTTTAACAAGTAAACAGCTGTCTGAAGTGCATAGCCCCAAAAGGACTTGGGAAGATTCGCATGATTCATCATTGACCTAACCATGTCCAACAAGGTCCGGTTACGCCTCTCAGATACACCATTATGCTGTGGTGTATATGGCGGAGTCCATTGAGACAATATGCCATTGTCTCTTAGATAATCAAGAAACTCTTGACTTAAGTATTCACCACCTTGATCAGATCGAAGTATTTTAATACTCTTGTCATTTTGTTTCTCTACTTAATTTCTGAATTCTTTGAACCTTTCAAAGGCTTCAGACTTGTGTTTCATCAAGAACACATACCCAAACCGTGAGTGATCATCGGTGAAGGTAATGAAGTAGTTATAGCCTCCTAAAGCTTGAGTTGACATAGGTCCACATACATCAGTATGTATTAGACCTAGTAACTCTCCCACTCGTTCACCTTTTCCAGTAAAAGGTAACTTAGTCATCTTGCCTTTTAAGCATGATTCGCATGTATCGTTTGAATCCAATTCAAATGATTTCAGAATTCCACATTGGTGTAATTCGGACATGTGTTTCTTGCTTACATGGCCAAGACGACAATGTCACATGTAGTAGTCTAATTGATTATCCTTTCGAGCACGCTTGTTGCTCGCTTCAATATTGAAAATGCCACTGGATACGTCCAACGTATAAACATCATTGCTTAAAGTTCCAAACCCATAAAGAACTCCATTCAAATTTATGTAACAACAATTGTTACTAAAAGTCAAATGGTACCCATTTCTATTTAAACAAGAAATAGAAATGATGTTCTTTATCAATGAAGGAACACAAAAGCAATTGTCCAGTTCTAAGACAAGTCCTGTAGGGAGTTTCAACAAATACGTTCCGTTGGCGAGTGCAGCAACCTTTGCTCCATTCCCAACACGTAAATTTGACTCTCCCTTGATGAGTCTTCTTCTATTCCTTAGCCCATGTATGTCATTACATATATGTGAGCCACACCCAGTATCCAATACCCAAGTGTCTGAGGAAATAGAATGACAATTAATAACTAAGATATGTGAAAAGATGGAGCATCTTATGCCTTATTCTTCTTCACGGACTCTAGATAAATCTTGCAATTTCTTCGCCAATGGCCCTACTTGCCATAATTATGGCAAGTGCCCTTTTGAGCTGGTTCTGCCTTTTTAGCCTTTTTCTTCTTCCCCTTCTTATGTTCCTTTGACTCCCTCTTAGAACCTTTCTTCGAGGAATCAACTAACAACACTGTCCCCTGCTCATGCTTCTTAGAAGGCTCCACAGTCTTCAGCATGTTGAGCAGTACCACAGATGAACCTTCTTGCATCTCAGAGGTGAAGTGGAGCTTGGAGACTTTGAACCTTTCGAATCTCACTTGCTCATCAAACAACTCATAAAGATGAAGGACTACGATATGAGCATCCATATGCTCATGTTGCTTTCGTAGATTTGGGTTCTATCGCGGCTAGCATGATGCAACCTCGTCGTAGTGGGAGGGTTGTGAGACAGCCTGATAAATTCATGTTCTTGGGAGAATCTTCTGATTTGGTCCCTGGCGAACATAAACCTGATCCCTGGACATATGATGAGGCAATCCAAGATAAAGATGCAGCATCTTGGCAAAATGCGATGAATACTGAGATTGAATCTATGGATTCAAATCAGGTCTGGGAGCTAGTAGAACCACTCGATGGTGTAAAAACCATTGGATGCAAGTGGATCTACAAAAGAAAGAGAGGAATAGATGGGAAGGTTGAGACCTTCAATGCGAGGCTTGTTGCGAAGGGGTATACTCAGAAAGAGGGTATCGATTATGAGGAGACCTTTTCGTCGGTAGACATGCTTAAGTCTATCCGGATTCTCTTATGCATAGCAGCTCATATGGATTATGAGGTGTGACAGATGGATGTCAAGACAGCTTTCCTGAATGGAAGTCTTGAGGAAAATATCTATATGAAGCAACCAGAGGGATTCATTGCGAAGGGCAAAGAGCATCTTGTATGTAAGCTTAATCGGTCCATTTATGGATTGAAGCAAGCTTCGAGGTCTTGGAACATCCGATTTGATGAAGTAATGCAGTCTTATGGATTTATTCAAAGTCCGGATGAGTCTTGTGTATACAAGAGATGTGACGGAAACGTAGTGGTATTTCTTGTACTATATGTAGATGACATTTTATTGATTGGCAACAATATCAAGGTGTTATTGGACGTAAGGGTATGATTGTCTAAACAGTTTGATGTGAAGGACTTGGGAGAGGTGGGACACATCCTTGGGATCAAGGTTATAAGGGATCGTAGGAAAAGGATGTTGTGCTTATCCCAAGCTTCATACATAGACACGATTATGGATCATTTTAGCATGCAGAACTCCAAGAAGAGTTTTCTACCTTTCAGGCATGGAGTACCTCTATCTAAGGAGATGTGTCTTAGAACATCTGAGGAGATAGAAGAGATGAAGGTGGTTCCTTATGCTTCGGCGGTAGGAAGCCTCATGTATGAGATGCTATGTCCAAGACCAGATATCTTCTATGTCGTGGGCATGGTCAGCAGATATCAGAGTAATCCAAGACAGGGACATTGGACTGCGGTAAAGCATATATTGAAGTACCTGAGAAGGACTAGGGGTTATATGCTAGTTTACCAGGCAGACCAATTATTCCCTGTGGGTTATACGGATTATGACTTCCAATCAGATAGGGATAACAGTAAGTCTACCTCAGGTTTTGTCTTTACTTTGGGAGGCGGAGCCATTGTATGGAGGAGTGTCAAGCAGAAATGCGTGGCGGACTCTACCATGAAAGCTGAGTGTGTGGCAGCCTCTGAGGCGGCCAAAGAAGCTATCTGGCTTAAAAACTTCTTGATGGACTTGGATGTGATTCCTGGTTTGCCCAGAACTATCACAATTTATTGTGATAATAATGGTGCAGTTGCAAACTCGAAGGAACCACGAGCCCATAAGGCAAGTAAACACATAGAGCGCAATTACCACCTGATACGAGAAATCGTAAAAGAGGTAGAAGTTGTTGTCGCCTAGATTGCATCAGAGGATGACCTGGTAGACCCTTTTCACTAAGGCCCTTCTAGCGAGAGCTTTGATAGGCATGTGGAGGGAAGGGGAATCAGATGTATGGCAGTATGAGGAAAGCATTGTCTTTTAATATAAGTGGGAGATTATTGGGATGTATACTGAAAAGTCTATCTTTTGTATGAACATCTTTATTTTTGAAATAAGAATCACATGATCATTGTTTGCATATTTTTATGGTTATACATATTGTCTAATACATTACATTGTAGATAACATGGTGTGTGGTGTCACACGGGAGATCATGTTATCGGTTCCTTGTAAAGTATAAGTAAAGGCTCACAACCGAGATGGATTTTGACAAACCATTGGTATGGTTGTAGTGTGATTTAGTATTGGTTTGTCTTGACCATAGAATTGCACTAGTACACTTTGTGTGTATTGAGCAGGACCGATTTAGAGGTGATTCGATTTATTGCTGACTACATAATCAAATCAGACCTCAGATATTATATTGTACATGCTCTTAATCCCGATATAATTACGGGCACATATACTTAGTATTCATCTCTTTGATTTACCAATGGGCGAGATTTATAGATTAAATCGATAGGTTCAGTAAGTTGGAAGATGATATTATTTATATGGTGTGTCATTGATTATAGGAGGAAACTGTATCCTATATATTAGGATGATGATGTCCCCTTGAGGAGCTCATAAGGTTCATCATGTAAACCCTGATGGTGGACTTGGTCCAGCATGATGAAAAGGTTGAGTGGTACTACTCATGGAGTTAGATGTTGATTAATTAATGGTCAGTAAATTAATTAATCAACGGACATTCGAGATCTTAAATACGGGGAGAAAATGTACATATAATATATGGAGCCCATATTAACTTATGAGGGTTGGTGAGGTAGATCAATGATAATCCTCTAGTGGATTGGATTATCATTAATGGATCGGACTTTATGTGGGCTTGATCCATTGGGTGGCCAAGATCCAACTCCTCCTCATGGTCCTTATTGTAGCCAATTAAAACCTCATGAAGCTTAGATCCAATGGATGGAAACAAAACTCTAGATCCAAAGGTAGAGATTAAATCTCAAGATCCGACGGTTGAGATTAAATCCCTAGAACCAATGGTGGGGATTAAAATAAGGCTTATCCCTAACTCTATAAAAGGAGAGGCTAGGGTTGACGTGGAGGAGAATGAAGAAGCAAGGGGAGGCTTGGAGTTGGCGGCAAGGAGTTGGAGCTAGGGTTTGGGCTTGGCGGCACCAAATAAGGAAAGACTTTCCTTGTCTTCTTCTTCTCCATTGGTGGTCGGCGCCCATTGAAGCCTTTCCAGCCCTTGGCCGGCATCCAAACTCCCTCCTCTCCTTCTCCTTGGCCGGTTGAACCAAGGCTTAGGGTCCTCCCCTAAAGCTTTTGGCCGACAACCATTGTTTCCCTTCTCCTTGTTGGTCGGCGGCAAGCAAGGTGCTTGTTGCTTGTTGGTTGGCTAAAAGAAGGAGAAGGATCTTGTTTCTATACTTCCTCTTGCTTGGGAAGAGAAAGGAAGGAAGATTGGTGATCTAGGAGCTTCAACTTTTGGTAGATCATTGCCCACACGACGTTCGAAAGGAGGAAGGTCATACAATAGAAGATCGAGAGGTATATCGATTCTCTATTTTCATTTGTTACATGTTTATATTTGTTTTTCAATTATGAGCATGATATATTCTATTTGTGGATAAATAATACTTGGATCCCGAACATAAACACAAAATCGACGATCCGTACATCGTCTATTCTGCAGCTATTCGTGGAATAGAGGTTGGTCGCTTGAACAACAAGTTTGTTCAAGTGACTACTCTAAACGAATAGCACGACGATGTCAAGGTTGCTTGGGTGTTCCCTTTTGTCTAGGATTAAAATTTTAATCCTGAGACATCAATGGGATCGCCATGAACAAGCAACCGAGTTGAAGTGGGAAGCGAAGTTTCCCCTCATGGATCAACCCAACAATTGGTATCAGAGCCAAGGTTTCCGGTTTTGTGTGTTTAGGATTCGGTTACTCTTATGCATTTTTCATATATTATATATGCCGGATAATAGTAGGATATGCGTAGGTTAACTCTTTGGTTGCAGGCATAAGATCCAACTATTATGGCCATATGTGTGTATGTGATTATATGTGTGTAATAGTATTTTTTGTTGAATCCTCGGGGTTGACGAGGCTAGTATTTAATTTTTTATAAATTAGATATGACATTGTTTAGCCACTCTTTTTATTTTAGTTTACTTTCGATCTAGATTTCATATACACTCCCTTGTGGAGTATAGGATCGATGGATGTAAATTAAAATAGATTTTAGTCTCGGCTCGGATCTCCGGATGGCTCGTACATGGCATAGGAGGAGCAGATGAGAAGGCGATGCGACGGGAGACATATTGAAGACAAAAGCCATAATAGTTGGAAAATAATTTATTTTTCATATTTATTGCTTATTGTTTGATATGCATGTCATAGGCTAGAAAATTCCTCAATTTCAAATTACTAAGTGGGAGAGGGATATTTTTATAAATTCCCACGGCCTCCATTACAATTTGACATGTGATGCAAACAAACTTATGCGTCGGCTTTGACTGCCTTCCTCCCCATCGGATGAGTTTGTTTGCGGATCACAAGGTCAAATATGGTTATAGGGAATTATTAAGGAGTGTGTGTACTTTTCCATCAGAAGGCACATAACCCGAGATAATTACCTTGGTACCGAGTAATGGTAAACACTTAGATACAAATATAAGTATCCTCCCCATCGGAGTTACTGCTTTTATTTGTAGGGCCAAAGAGGAACCAACTATTAATTTTACTTGTCAAAAAGTTAGGTTGACAAGATAGTAAAATTAATGGGTAAAACCTCCTCTTACAAATGTAGAATTCGTATACGTCCACACTATCGTGGCATACGATATTCTCGGCGTTTTGAGGTGTTGGTTGATTTTAAAATTTTATTTTTTGAGGAATCAATAATTTTTTAAAATCTAATGTTTTGATCTATGTGATTCTTAGGTTTTCTTTCAAAATGACTTTCAACCCGCTTGCTGTGATATTGAAAGAGAATAAACTTACTAGACCCAACTATGTTGATTGGAAGAGGAATCTACACATTGTCTTGACTGCTGAGGAATACAAATATGTACTCCTCGAAGAGTGCCCTCCTAAGTGTAGGGGATAGATTGGTCGGCTAGAGGGGGTGAATAGCCCTCGTTCGATGGATGTCGTAATTCATTCGTTCTCGTGTGCTTGTCTACAATTGTCGTTAATATACGCAGCGGAATAACAATAGAAATAACAACAACACAAGCACAATCAATACACAAGCATATACGTGGTTCGGAATCGAATGGTTCCTACTCCACGGGGTGAGCTCAACGAGCTCGTGTTATGCGCATGGCACTAACAACACTCCTTATCGACTACACGTCGGAGGTGGAGAAACCTCTAACAAGCTATTACAACAAGTAATATGAAATACAAGAAGAAATACAAAGACAATACAAAAGAGAACTTTTACACAATTGCTTTGATCGCTTTCTTGTTGCTTGCTTTGATTGGCTCTTGAAGGACTGGAATGCAGCAGCAATTCCCCTCCAATAGCTCCACAAAAACCATTGCAAATACCTCCATCTCGAGCTCCTTTTATAACCTGCATCGAGCAGTTTTCGCGCCTAGCAGTCGACTGTTGGGAGTATGAGGAATACAATCAAAGTCCCACATTGGTAAGACATGGAAAAGATCATGTGCTTATAAGAAAAAAGATATCTCCATTGGCATGAGGCCTTTTGGGTAAAGCCCAAAAATAAAACCATGAGGGCTTAGACCCAAAGTGGACAATATCATGCCATTGTGGAGATATGTGGAGCTTATAAGCAATAACAATTGGTATCAGAGCCATGGTCCATGTCAAGCCATGAACCTCGAACGAAGGAAGTTGAGCTCCCACGTCCGGATCAAGAGAACCAGACATCAGGAAGGAAGTCTAGTTGGGTCGGGGGGACCGAACAACTGGCAGGAAGTTCTGGTGGGTTGAAGATCGGACATCAAGCAGAGAAAATCCTTCGAGGAGGGATAGGCTTGAGGGGGGCCCAATGTGGTCCTTCGTTTGAGGGGGGGATTGTTGGGAGTATGAGGAATACAATCAAAGTCCCACATTGGTAAGACATGGAAAAGATCATGTGCTTATAAGAAAAAAGATATCTCCATTGGCATGAGGCCTTTTGGGTAAAGCCCAAAAATAAAACCATGAGGGCTTAGACCCAAAGTGGACAATATCATGCCATTGTGGAGATATGTGGAGCTTATAAGCACTAACATCGACTACCAACGATGATGCCCATCACCGATGGTGACCTAGTAGTCGATCGCCTACGGCTACGCGAGCTGCCGTCTTAATGACACCCCATTAGTCGACCGCCATCCCCTGCAAGCGATCATTGCCGACGATCGGCCGATCATTGCCGACGCTCGATCGCTACCCATGGCGGCCGATACCAAGCACAAAACCCTAGCCTTACACCAGTCGAACCCTAGTCGACATGGACCAGTCGAACTGGCACCTATGCCAGTCGACTGACGTCGGGCAAAACCTCAAACACCAAGTTGTTTGAGCATCCGACCATCGGGTAAACCCTCAAACATCAAGTTTGAGCCTCCGACACTCAGTCTTAGCCACTTGGCCAAGTCCACCTTATCCCTCATGGATTTCCCCACCGAATCTCTCTTCCCTCGGCCTACGTCCCTCGGATGCGCCAAGCGCACGGCTTCGCAATGCCATCCTTCGCGTCTCATACCCTAGAAGTATGCTTCCCCTTGGGCTCACTCCATTCACTCCCCGTCCGGTGGTCCCTCGGATGCACCAAGCGCACGGCTTCACAATGTCATCCTTCACCGACTCAAGGACCCCGAGCCTAGTGAACTTACCAAGTCCTCAAGACTTCCCAAATGCACCAAGCGCACGGCTTCGCAATGCATTTCTCACCAAGCACCAAGCGCACGGCTTCGCAATGCTTTGGATTTCCCATGCCAAGCACCAAGCGCACGGCTTCGCAATGCTTTGGACTTTCCCATGCCAAGGCTTCCCCCCTTGGACTTCCACATCAAGCTCCATGCTTGGATTTTCCATGCCAACCCCATGTTGGACTTTCCCATGATAGTCCCATGTCATGAGTTTTGTCTATCATCAAAATACTATCAAAGTACTGCTCGGTCGATTGCACCAACAATCTCCCCCTTTTTGATGATTGACAAAACTACCATCTCAAGTCTACCAATTCTCCCATATTGGCAATTCTCATATCCCAATGAGAATTCCAGCGAACCCTAATTGGTAACTTGGTAACTTCTCCCCCTTTTTGACATTACATCAAAAAGGTCCTCCCCAAGGGTATGAATGTCTCATATCCCAATGAGATCTTACAATCTCTCCCTTGGAGGAACACATGCCTACAATCTTTCTAGTGATCCCATATCACTTAAAGAGAGGCAACCCAATTTTCCTCCCATGAGGAAATACACATCCATCTTCCCATGATGGATACCTCCCCCTAGAGGCTTGCTCCCCCTTGACCATTGCACCAACAATGTCCTTGGAGAGTCCCTAAGCCAATAGGAACATTAAATCAAAACAAGATTAAGGCAAAGTTCAAAAATGAACTCTCATCCACCTTAAAATTGATACTCACCCTCAACCCAACTCCTAATCCATATCCAATGGATTTCCACCCTCTCTAATGCTCTCCCAAGCATATCCTAGGGTTAGGAGTGGTTAGGGGACCTTAACCTAGCTGAACATGGGCCTAACCAACAAGATTTACCCGAAATCAGAAATCAGTCGGCTGCCACCCCATCAGTCGACTGCCAGTCCATGGCAGTCGACTGATAACTGCATTTGCAGTTTTCAGCATTTCAGAAATGGATTTCCGAAATCCATAAGTAAATATACGTAATTTTAAAAATCTTGAAAATGCATACGTATAATACTTATCCTAAACACTATGGGTGAAAAATATTAGAAAATTATTTTACTCACTAAATTAGGAGATTGATACAAAGTTCAAAAGTTTAGAAAAGCTTCAATAAAGAGCCCTCTCTGTATCATCCCATCCAATGGTGATAGCTATCAAAAGATAGACTTCACCAATGTTTTTCAAAATGTTTTCAAAATGTTTTTCAAAATTTTATTTTCTTTTTCCTAAACATCTCACCAATATCTAGATGTGTAAAACAAATACAAGTCAAATTTTTGTGAGATGTGGGTTTTATTTTCTTTATGTTCTCATGCATATTTCTAGGCCACATAATTTGATTCCCTTCAAATTGTGCCATAGTTCTTAACTCCATTTTAATTTATGCATGATATGATTATGGCATAGATATGATATAACTAAAAGCATATGCCAAAATCATGATGTCATGGCATGTGAATGAAGCCTAAGCATACATGACATCTAAAAATAATTCTAAACATGATCATGACATTTTTATAGATAAGAATGTAGATGATGTCATGACATGGCAAGGCAAATAAAGCATGGCAAGAAAAATATACTAAGGTATAGAATACCTAAGTGTTAAAATCAATTTGCCATTTCTAGGGATTAAATTCATTTTGTCTTAAACCATTCATTTCCCTAGTGTGCCAAAAACCCAAAATGGCACACCAATACCTCTAAGACCTAATTGTGCCAATTTAAATCATTTTTAACTTCTCAAACCATATTGGCACACCCTAATGTGTCAACTCACAATGGATAGGTTAACTACCCATCCACTTAGGGTTGACACACCCTAACCCATTTTGCGTGAATCAATCACGCTCTTAGGAACCCAATATCTATTGGAGCTTCTTGGGTTAACAAGGTATTCCCTAGGGATAACTTCCCTAGATACCTTTCTAATGACCCTTTTAGGCTTTGAAGCCATAGTCTTTTGGGTCTTTCCTAGGTCAACTCTAGAGGTGACTCCTTCATTGACCTTCTTAGTGGCTACATTTGATTTCTTGGAGGTGTTAGCCACTAAACACATACCATGGATAGACTTAGGGATGACTTCCCTATTAGCCTTGGTTTTCCTAGACCTAGATGTGGCTCCATAATTAAATGGAACATTATGGTAGGACATAGGTTTGTGACCCAAACCCTTCTTGCCCTTAGATGTTTCTTGTTTCCTAGGTCTTGACTTTTGTGCATTAGACCCCTTAACCGAGTTTGATATTATTGCTAGGGTCTTCTCAAATATTTCTAGCCTTGACCTCAAGGCTTGGTTCTCCACCTCTAATTTCCTCAATTTTGAATTTTCATTAGGTTTAGGGGAAATGTTCTTCTTCTTAGGCATATGCCTAGATTTCTTGGAATTAACACCCAAGTTTTCTTCAATTCTCCTAATTGACTCCCTAGGTAAAATAGATCTAGTGTTTTGAGTCCTAGGTTTGTCCTTAGAGAAACTAACATGCTTGGCACCTAAGCAATAAACCTTATTATTTCTCTTAGCATGCTTTTCAACTCTAGGAATTAAAGGTGCATTAAGTAAATGTACCTTAGGGTTAGCTTTAGAAGCTCCCCCTACATGAGTTGCACCTTCTTGCCCTTTCTTCCTCCCCCTAGGGCATTGACTTCGGTAGTGTCCCTTTTGATTACATTTGAAGCACACAATGTGCTCTTTGCTCTTGATTTTGGGAACACCGACATCATTTGACTTTGGGTTGACTTTTGGTGTCGATGCCTTCTTCTTAGCCAATTTAGGACATTTGCTCTTGTAATGCCCTTTCTCCCTACACTCAAAGCATATTATGTGTTTTTTATTTAAAATTACAACACTTGAGTTACCTAGGGAGGTGGTGGAGGCCTCTTCACTTCTTCCGGAGGTAGAAGCTTCATCTTGATCTTTCTCCGGAGTATAAACCCTTTCCTCCCCCTCAATGCTAGAGGTGGAGGTCTCCACCAAGTCATCCACATCTTCAAAAGTGGATGGTGATTCTTCTTCGGCATTCTCCTCTACTTGTGCCGATTGGGAATTTTCTTGGAATTTCATTACCTTATTCCATAATTCCCTTGCATCCCTATAATCACCCAATCTAGACCAAATAGTGTTAGGTAACAAATCACTAATCAACTTGATTACCTTGAGATTTGTCTTGAAGTCTTTGATTTGGTCTTGGGTCCATTTTGACTTCTCAATTAGCTTGTTGTACTTGTCCCTAGGCATTTCAAAACTATTTTCTATAATTAACATAGAATCAAAATCGGTTTCAAGATATACCTCCATCCGTTTCCTCCACCAAGCAAAATCTCCATCGAATTTCGGTGGATGGATGAAGCCGGCCATTTTGTAGTGCTCTCGCGGCAGTTAGTCCTTGAAGAGCGACCTTGCTCTGATACCACTTGTAGGGGATCGATTGGCCGGCTAGAGGGGGGTGAATAGCCCTCGTTCGATGGATGTCGTAATTCGTTCGTTCTCGTGTGCTTATCTACAATTGTCGTTAATATACACAGCGGAATAACAATAGAAATAACAACAACACAAGCACAATCAATACACAAGCATATACGTGGTTCGGAACCGAATGGTTCCTACTCCATGGGGTGAGCTCAACGAGCTCGTGTTATGCGCACGGCACTAACAACACTCCTTATCGACTACACGTCGGAGGTGGAGAAACCTCTCACAAGCTATTACAACAAGTAATATGAAATACAAGAAGAAATACAAAGACAATACAAAAGAGAACTTTTACACAATTGCTTTGATCGCTTTCTTGTTGCTTGCTTTGATTGGCTCTTGAAGGACTGGAATGCAGCAGCAATTCCCCTCCAATAGCTCCACAAAAACCATTGCAAAAACCTCCATCTCAAGCTCCTTTTATAACCTGCATCGAGCTATTTTCGCGCCTAGCAATCGACTGCCAAAAGGCCCCACTCGACTGCCCCTGTAGTTGTTGTCTCACAACGGCCAGATCCACGTCAGACAAGTTCCAACGGATCACCAACCAGTCGACTGATGATGCCCATCAGTCGACTGGTGACCTAGTAGTCGACGCGATCGGCTCACGGAGCGTCTCAATGCTCGCGACACTCCCATCGATCATTGCCCATGGCCATGGCGATCGCCAAGCACAAAACCCTAGCCTTACACCAGTCGAACCCTAGTCGATTTGAACCAGTCGAACCGGCACCAATGCCAGTCGACTGACGTCGGGCAAAACCTCAAACACCAAGTTGTTTGAGCATCCGACCGTCGGGTAAACCCTCAAACATCAAGTTTGAGCCTCCGACACTCAGTCTTAGCCACTTGGCCAAGTCCATCTTATCCCTCATGGAGTTCCCCACCGAAGCTCTCTTCCCTCGGCCTACGTCCCTCGGATGTGCCAAGCGCACGGCTTCGCAATGCCATCCTTCACGTCTCATACCCTAGAAGTATGCTTCCCCTTGGGCTCACTCCATTCGCTCCCCGTTCGGCGGTCCCTCGGATGCACCAAGCGCACGGCTTCGCAATGCCATCCTTCACCGACTCAAGGACCCCGAGCCTAGTGAACTTACCAAGTCCTCAAGACTTCCCAAATGCACCAAGCGCACGGCTTCGCAATGCATTTCTCACCAAGCACCAAGTGCACGGCTTTGCAATGCTTTGGATTTCCCATGCCAAGCACCAAGCGCACGACTTCGCAATGCTTTGGACTCTCCCATGCCAAGGCTTCCCCCCTTGGACTTCCACACCAAGCTCCATGCTTGGATTTTCCATGCCAACCCCATGTTGGACTTTCCCATGACAGTCCCATGTCATGAGTTTTGTCTATCATCAAAATACTATCAAGGTACTGCTCGGCCGATTGCACCAACACTAAGCCTGCAGATGATTCTGGGGAAAAGTAGAGAGAGAGTTATAAGAAGTGGATCAAGGCCGATGAGATGGCGCGGTGTTACATTTTGGCATCTATGTCAAATATACTGCAACATTAGCATCAAGCGATGCCCACTGCTTATGACATGATGCTCAATCTTAAAGAGCTTTTCAGACACCAGAATCGAGCTACGAGGCAAGAAGCCATGAGGAACTTTATGACGACCAC
Source organism: Wurfbainia villosa (assembly GCA_025175895.1). Classification (NCBI taxonomy): domain Eukaryota; kingdom Viridiplantae; phylum Streptophyta; class Magnoliopsida; order Zingiberales; family Zingiberaceae; genus Wurfbainia; species Wurfbainia villosa. The sequence goes on along the minus strand of CM045989.1, from coordinate 117,233,681 downwards.
CATGATCGAGGGAACACCTGTAAGGGATCATGTTCTCAAGATGATGGCTCATTTGAATGAGTTGGAAGTCCTCGGAGCTGAGATCGATGGGGAAACCCAAGTCGATATCATTCTCCAGTCTCTACCTAGGAGTTTTGAGCAGTTTTGCCTGAACAACAACATGAACAAGAGGTTGTATTCGTTGGCGGAGCTTCTGATAGAACTCCAGGTGGCAGAGGGGCTATTTCGTCAGAGTGCTCGGGCACATGCCATGGTGACCCAAAAGGTTTCTACTTCTAAGCCGAAAGGCAAGAAGAAGAAGAAACAAACTGGGGCAAAGGCGGTGGGAGGTACTCAGGGAGGAGTGAAGAAGCCGAAAGGCAAGTGCTTCACTTGTAAGCAGATTGGACACTGGAAGAAGGACTGCCCCTACCGCAAGCAGAACAAAGGTATATCTTTTGGTCTAGTCGTTGAAACATGTTTAGCGGTGTTATCTACCAGCACCTGGTGTGTAGATACGGGAGCCACTGATCATGTCTGCAATACTTTGCAGGAGTTCCAGGAAATTAGATGACTGGCTGAGGGGGAGATTACCGTGTACTTGGGTGATGCCACGAGGGTGGCGGCTATTGCAGTGGGAGATGTTCATTTATCTTTTGAGAAAAATAAACTTTTGGTTCTTAAGAATTAACTTTCTGTACCTTTATTTAGAAAGAATTTAATTTTAGTTTCTAAATTATTTATGGATGGATATTCTATTTCTTTTAATGACAGAGTTGTTATAAAAAAGAATATGGACATTATCTGTTCAGGTGCATTGATAGGAAATCTATACACACTTGAACCAAAACCTCCCACGATGCAAATTGAAGTTAATAACTCATCTTCTAATTCCAATAAGAGAAAAGAACCTTCAAAGATGAACCAAACATATCTTTGGCATCTTAGGCTTGGTCATATTAACCTGAGCAGAATTCAAAGGTTGATAGCTGATGGACCTCTAGGTTCATTAGTGGTGGAGGATTTCCCAACCTGTGAATCTTGCTTGGAGGGTAAAATGACCAAGAGGACTTTTAAGGCCAAGGGGTATAGAGCCAAAGATGTGTTAGAATTGGTTCATTCTGATTTGTGTGGTCCTATGTCTATCCATGCTAGAGGTGGTTTTGAGTATTTCATCTCTTTTATAGATGATTACTCAAGATATGGATACATTTACCTGATGCACCGCAAGTCTGAATGCTTTGATAAGTTCAAAGAATTCAAGGTTGATCTGGAAAAACGTCAAGGTAAAAGTATCAAGATACTACGATCTGATCATGGTGGCGAGTACCTCTTAGAAAAGTTTAGGAATTACTTATCAGAGGCAGGGATTCAATCCCAATTGTCTGCACCTGGTATACCCCAGCAGAATGGTGTAGCAGAGCGAAGGAATAGGACTCTTATGGAGATGGTTAGATCGATGATGAGTTATTCTGAGTTGCCAGATTCGTTCTGGGGATATGCTCTAGATATAGCAGTGTACATTCTGAACTTGGTTCCATCTAAATCAGTGTCTTATACTCCCAAAGAATTGTGGACTGGGAGAAAGCCTAGTCTAAGACATATTCAGATATGGGGGAGTCCAGCACATGTGCTGAAGGCAGATGCTGGTAAGCTGGAACCTCGTACAGAAGTACAAATGTTCGTTGGCTATCCTAGAGGAACGAAGGGTGGTTTATTTTATAGTCCTAGAGATCAGAGGGTGATCGTTAGCACGAACGCCAGATTTCTAGAGGAAGACTATGTGATGAGCCACACGCCCAAGAGTAAAATTGTTCTGAAAGAATTAAAAGAGGAAGTCACTTCTTCAGTACCACCGGTACAAGAGGATATACAACAAGTTATTGCACTGCGTGTCACAGAGGATACACAGGAGATACCTCGTCGTAGTGGGAGGGTTGTGAGACAACCTAATAGATTCATGTTCTTAGGAGAATCTTCTGATTTGGTCTTTGGCGAACATGAACCTGATCCCTGGACATATGACGAGGCAATCCAAGATAAAGATGCAGCTTCTTGGCAAAATGCGATGAATACTAAGATTGAATCTATGGATTCAAATCAGGTCTGGGAGCTAGTAGAACCACTCGATGGTGTAAAAACCATTGGATGCAAGTGGATCTACAAAAGAAATAGAGGAATATATGGGAAGGTTGAGACCTTCAAAGCGAGGCTTGTTGCGAAGGGGTATACTCAGAAAGAGGGTATCGATTATGAGGAAACCTTTTCGCCGGTAACCATGCTTAAGTCTATCCGGATTCTCTTATGCATAGCAGCTAATATGGATTATGAGGTGTGACAGATGGATGTCAAGACAGCTTTCCTGAATGGAAGTCTTGAGGAAAACATCTATATAAAGCAACCAGAGGGATTCATTGTGAAGGGCAAAGAGCATCTTGTATGTAAGCTTAATCGGTCCATTTATGGATTGAAGCAAGCTTCGAGGTCTTGGAACATCCGATTTGATGAAGTAATGAAGTCTTATGGATTTATTCAAAGTCCAGATGAGTCTTGTGTATACAAGAGATGTGACGGAAACGTAGTGGTATTTCTTGTACTATACGTAGATGATATTTTGTTGATTGGCAACAATATCAAGGTGTTATCGAACGTAAGGGTATGGTTGTCGAAACAGTTTGATGTGAAGGACTTTGGAGAGGTGGGACACATCCTTGGGATCAAGGTTATATGGGATCGTAGGAAAAGGATGTTGTTCTTATCCCAAGCTTCTTACATAGACACGATTATGGATCGTTTTAGCATGCAGAACTCCAAGAAGGGTTTTCTACCTTTCAGGCATGGAGTACCTTTATCTAAGGAGATGTGTCTTAGAACATCTGAGGAGATAGAGGAGATGAAGGCGGTTCCTTATGCTTCGATGGTAGGAAGCCTCATGTATGCGATGCTATGTACGAGACCAGATATCTGCTATGCCATGGGCATGGTCAGCAGATATCTGAGTAATCCAGGACAGGGACATTAGACTGCGGTAAATCATATATTGAAGTACCTGAGAAGGTCTTGGGATTATATGCTAGTTTACCAGGCAGACCAATTATTCCCTGTGGGTCATACGGATTCTGACTTCCAATCAGATAGGGATAACAGTAAGTCTACCTCAGGTTTTGTCTTTACTTTGGGAGGTGGAGCCATTGTATGGAGGAGTGTCAAGCAGAAATGCGTGGCGGACTCTACCATGGAAGCTGAGTATATGGCAGCCTCTGAGGCGGCCAAAGAAGCTGTCTGGCTCAGGAACTTCCTGATAGACTTGGATGTGATTCCTGGTTTGCCCAGAACTATCATAATTTATTGAGATAATAATGGTGCAGTTACAAACTCAAAGGAACCACGAGCCCATAAGGCAAGTAAACACATAGAGCGCAATTACCACCTGATACGAGAAATCGTAAAGAAGGTAGAAGTTGCTGCATCCTAGATTGCATCAGAGGATGACCTAGTAGACCCTTTTCACTAAGGCCCTTCTAGCGAGAGCTTTGATAGGCATGTGGAGGGAAGGGGAATCAGATGTATGGCAGTATGAGGACAACATAGTGTTTTAGTATAAGTGGAAGATTATTGGGATGTATACTGAAAAGTCTATCTTTTGTATGAACATCTTTATTTTTGAAATAAGAATCACATGATCATTGTTTGCATATTTTTATGGTTATTCATAATGTCTAATACATTACATTGTAGATAACATGGTATGTGGTGTCACACGGGAGATCATGTTATCGGTTCCTTGTAAAGTATAAGTAAAGGCTCACAACCGAGATGGCTTTGGACAAACCATTGGTATGGTTGTAGTGTGATTTGGTATTGGTTTGTCTTGACCATAGAATTACACTAGTACACTTTGTGTGTATTGAGCAGGACCGATTTAGAGGTGATTCGATTTATTGATGACTACATAATCGAATCGGACCTCAGATATTATATTGTACATGCTCTTAATCTCGATATAATTATGGGCACATATACTTAGTATTCATCTCTTTGATTTACCAATGGCCGAGATTTATAGATTAAATCAATAGGCTCGGTAAGTTGGGAGATGATATTATTTATATGGTGTGTCATTGATTATAGGAGGAAACCGTGTCCTATATATTAGGATGATGATATCCCCTTGAGGAGCTCATAAGGTTCATCATGTAAACCCTGTAGGTGGACTTGGTCCGACATGATGAAAAGGTTGAGTTGTACTACTCATGGAGTTAGATGTTAATTAATTAATGGTCAGTAAATTAATTAATCGACGGACATTCGAGATCTTAAACACCGAGAGAAAATGTACATATATTCTATGGAGCCCATATTAACTTATGGGGGTTGGTAATGTAGATTAATGATAATCCTCTAGTGGATTGGATTATCATTAATTGATCGGATTTTATGTGGGCTTGATCCATTGGGTGGCCAAGATCCAACTCCTCCTCATGGTCCCTACTGTAGCCTATTAAAACCTCATGAATCTTAGATCCAATGGATTGAAACAAAACTCTAGATCCAAAGGTAGAGATTAAATCTCTAGATTCGACGGTTGAGATTAAATCTCTAGATCCGACGGTTGAGATTAAATCCCTAGAACCAATGGTGGAGAATAAAACAAGGCTTATCCCTAACTCTATAAAAGGAGAGGCTAGGGTTAGCGTGGAGGAGAATGAAGAAGGAAGGGGAGGCTTGGAGTTGGCGGCAAGGAGTTGGAGCTAGGGTTTGGGCTTGGCGGCACCAAATAAGGAAAGACTTTCCTTGTCTTCTTCTTCTCCATTGGTGTCGGCGCCCATTGAAGCCTTTCCAGCCCTTGGCCGGCATCCAAACTCCCTCCTCTCCTTCTCCTTGGCCGGTGGAACCAAGGCTTAGGGTCCTCCCTTGAAGCTTTTGGCCGGCAACCATTGTTTCCTTTCTCCTTGTTGGCCGGCGGCAAGCAAGGTGCTTGTTGCTTGTTGATTGGCTAAAAGAAGGAGAAGGATCTTGTTTCTATACTTTCTCTTGCTTTGGAAGAGCAAGGAAGGAAAATTGGTGATCTAGGAGCTTCAACTTTTGGTAGATTATCGCCCACACGACGTCCGAAAGAAGGAAGATTATACAATAGAAGATCGAGAGGTATATCGATTCTCTATTTTCATTTGTTACATGTTTATATTTGTTTTTAAATTATGAACATGAAATATTCTGTTTGTGGCTAAATAATACTTGGATCCCGAACATAAACACAAAAATCGATGATCCATACATCGTCTATTTCGCGGCTATTCGTGGAATAGAGGTTGGTTGCTTGAACAAGTTTGTTCAAGTGACTACTCTAAATGAATAGCACGACGATGTCAAGGTTGCTTGGGTGTTCCCTTTTGTCTTGGATTAAATTTTTAATCCCGGGACATCGATGGGATCACCATGAACAAGCGACCGAGTTGAAGTGGGAAGCGAAGTTTTCCCTCACGGATCAACCCAACAGTTTTGTCTAGGTTTCTAACTACGGTTTTGTGGAAAGGACATCATTCACTCCCTCGATGAGCCTTCACATCTATCGGAAGCTACCTCTTCCATACCAGCTCAACCCCTGGCTTTAGGACAGGATAGTCAGTATGTGGAAGCCGAATCGATCCATACGACAAGTCAAAAATGAGGCGCATTTCCTACTCTATCGCATCCTTCTACCCATAGTTGCTGACAATGAGGCCAACCCCTTGGTTCCCCCTTAATTCCCCTAAATCTTTGATACGAGGGCTATCACCCCTCGTATCAACTAAACACAGTGAGTAGAAAACCAAAACAATAGCTATAGATCTAAACCAAACACCAATTGCAAATATAATTTCAAGAACGAAAAGATATTTGAACCAACATGTTCTAACTCAACACAAACTACTCCCTAGTCCTAGAATCAGAGAATCTACTCCATGAATACGAAAAAAGAAACACAAGGCATTGTCGAATTCATATATACAAGATAAACCATGGAAAGAATATAGATTACAATGCATCGAGGCTCTTCTTGTTAGGAACGATGTGCCCACTAGAGGGGGGGGTGAATGGCGTCGTCTATGCTTGATGGATTTCGTTCGCGATTGCGTCTACAAATCGTGTTAGTGCGCATCGGAATAATAATAAAAACAATAATACGATACACAATCACAAACACAAGAATATAACGTGGTTCGGAATCAAATGGTTCCTACTCCACGGATTGGGCTCTAAAAGCCCTAGCAATGCAAACACACACTACTAATCACAAATACTCCTTCTCGGAACAATCCGGAGGTGGAGAAACCTCGTACAATAGATGTTACAACAAGAAGAAACAATAAACAAGCAAATACAAATGAAAACACAAAGACAATGTAAAGAACACTTTACAACTATTGCTTTGGATGCTTGCTTGTTGATTTCCTTGGACTAGCCTTGAAGACCCTGATTTGCAACAGCAAATTGCTCCAAATCCTCCAAGAAAATCGGTGCCAAAATCCTTCTTCCGAGCTGCCTTTATAACCTACAATCGGGCTGGATTTTCGCTTATCAGTCAACTACTCGGGACCATCAGTCGACTGATGCCACCATTGTTGTGAGACAACGGCTAGATCCATGCTAGAAAAATCCAACGGATCCATCATCAGTCGACTGATCATGCCCATCAGTCGACTGATAGAGACTTCACTTGACTGTTAACCCCAACAGTCGAGTCCGACTCCATTCTGTGCTCGAATTATCGAGCATCAGTTGACTGATCAGGCAAGCAGTCGACTGTAAAAGGCTGGCAGTCGACTGCTAGGCTAATTCTTGCAGTCAAACCCTAGTTGACTCACACCAGTCGACTGACCATAGGTCCCAGTCGACTGATACACCTCAAACATGAGGTTTTACTCTAAGTATGGTGCCCCCCATACTTGCTAGACCACCCGTAGCCTAGACCTAAGCCTTCTAGCCACCTCCGTCAACCTCGTTCCTATCGGATCCCTCCAAGTCATCCATGACTTGTTCATCTATATGCTAGCCTTCAGGTGCTTCCATCGGCTATTGCCATGCTAACGATGTCTACACCACCAAGGCACATTGGAATTACACTGCCAAGACTCCGCTTGGACTTTACGCCGCCAACCATTAGACTTATGCTGCCAAGACTTCCGCTTGGACTTTACGTCACAAATATTCCCCTTGGACTTTCCAAATGCCAAGACTCAAGCTTGGACTTTCCCTTGCCAACCCATGTTGGACTTTCCATGCCAAGACCCATGCTTGGACTTTCCTTTGCCAACCCATGTTGGACTTTCCCTTGCCAAGACCCATGCTTGGACTTTCCTTTGTCAACCCATGTTGGACTTTTTCTTGCCAAGACTCATGCTTGGACTTTACATGCCAAGTACTCAAGACTTGGACTTTTCCCATGACAATAGTCAAACCATCGTCAAACATCAAATACTAACCTGGGTTGATTGCACCAACAATCTCCCCAACACATGTCAAACATCAATGTCAGACATCCATGTCAAACATCAAAATACTTACTCGAGTCAAACTCGAGTCCGGTCAATTGTGACCTGAGCCGATTGCACCAATAATCTCCCCCTTTTTAATGTTTGACAAAAACACCCTTGAGATAGACCCCTAACTCAAATTCCCTTACCAATTATCCCAAATTGGTAGTTTTAACATTCTCCCCCTTTTTGACATACATCAAAAAGGTTCTCCCAAGGAGGTCAATGTCTCATGTCTCAATACAATCTCCCCCTTTGTCCAAAAATACCTAGGATGCCTACAATCTTCCTAGTGATAAGTCTCATATCACTTGAGAGAGGCAATCCTACACACTCTTCCAATTTCCAAATTGGGTATCTCAAATCCCATTGATTCTCCCCCTCATGAAAAAGAACACATCAATCATCCCATGGTGGATGACTCCCCCTAAAGGCTTGCTCCCCCTTGAACATTGCACCAACAATGTTCTTGGGAAGTCCCTAAGACAATAGGAACTCTAAACCATCAAAAATAAGGTTCAAAGTTAAACATAGAACTTTCCAACCCCTTAAATTTGATACATCACCCTAACAACTCTCCTAATCCATATCCAATAGATTTTCACCCTTTATAATACTTCCTAAAGCATATCCTAGGATTAGGAGTAGTTAGGGAACTTTACCGTAGCTGAACACAGGCTAAACAACCTTGTTTTTCTCGAAATCAGCCTGGAAGTCGACTCTATCAGAAAGCAGTCGACTGCCATGCTCATCAATCGACTACCAACAAGGGCAGTCGACTGATAACTGAAATTTCTGAATTTCAATTATCAGAATCAAATTTCAAAAATTCATAAATAATTATATGTAATTCGAAAAATCATGAAACTTCATACGTATAATACTTATGACACATACAATGGTTGAAAAATGTTAAAAAAATATTTTACTCATAAAATAGTGAAATTGATACAAAGTTCATAAGTGAAGAAAAACTTCAATGTTTTAGCTCATTTTGTATCAACTTCATCAATAGTGATTGCTATCAAAAGATAGACTTCACCAAGCTTTTTCAAAATGATTTTAAAATAGTTTTAAAACCTTATATTGGATCATATTCTTTGGGCTTAATGTACATGGATTGAACATAAGCTTTCTCAATGATCCACAACTAATATAAGATGAGTTTGGGTTCATCTAGATGCAAAAACTATGCACCTTGAACTTAACTCATATCCTATCATCTCACATGTATCTAGGGTGTGTCAATACACATACATGTCAGTGTAATGTGAGATGTGGGTTTTGTTCATCCTAAACTAAGGCCTCATGCATTTTCTAACGCAACACTACTTGATTCCTTTATAAATGGGACTTCAAGTCATGTCATAGTCCTTAAATCAATTTTAATTATTTTAAATGCATGAATGATCATGGCATAAATGATAACATAAATAAAGCATGGCCAATGATCATGATGTCATGGCATAAGATGGAATCTAAGCATACATGACATTTAAAAACTAACCCTAAACATACTCATGACATTTTATATGATTAAAAATATATATGATGTCATGACATGTTATATGACAAACAAAACTTAGCAAATAAAATATAAAGGTATATAATACCCAAATTTTAATGTTAATTGCCATTTTTTATTATTAAGTCTATTTTGCCATATTATCAATTATCTTCCAAGTGTGTCAAAAACCCAAAATGGCACACAAAGACCTCTAAACCTAAATTGTGCCACTTTGATTGATTTTTCAAACTTCTTAAATAATATTGGCACATTCTAAAATCTTTTTAGGATTAAAATTCACATTTATTTCCAAGGTATCCATAACCTTGAAAATAACCTAAAGTGTCACCTTTACTATGGTTAGGTTAACTACCCATCCATTCAAGGTTGACACACCTAAACCCATTTAGCGTGAATCGATCACACTCCTAGGAACCCAATACCTATTGGAGCTCTTTGAGTTAATTAGGTATTCCTTAGGGATAAAAATAGCAAGAGCATATCTCCGAACTAGGAAATAGAAAATGGATTCAAAACAAGGAAAAATATTCATGAAACACATATAAAATGCAATGAGATGTGTGCTAAAATTACTCCTAAAACCCTATATATTTTGGACACATCAATTCTCCCAAACTTAGATCTTTGCTTGTCCTCAAGAAAAACTCAGTGTCATGAAATTTCAAAAGTATTATTCCATACTTATCATGCTAACTAAGATTATCAAGTGGTATTTTCAATCAAAGAAAATAGATATGTTCTAAAGATTCACTAGGTTAGCTTTTCGTGCCCGTGCTCAGAGAATTTCCTAGGGGATACTCTACTTCGTTGTTCAGTTTTACTAAAGAGGGAGAACTTATGATGGGGTCGGAGTTTTCAGTCAGGATACTTAATATATTCTCATAAGGTATCAAAGATAATATTTGATCAGTTAGGATGTTTTCCAAGATATGTGTATGATTTCTGGGCAGTTAGTATATTTGTCGAATGATTAGTGTAGTGATGTGTGCAAAATATATAGGGTTTTAGGAGTAGTTTTAGTATGCATCTCATCGCATTTTATACCTATTTTATACATATTCTTCCCTTTTTACATTCATTTCCTATTTTCTAGTTCTGAGATCTGCTCTTGCTATTTTATGTGTAGGAAGGCATTTTGGGAGATAAAATGACACATAATGGGAGCCAAAGGAAGGTCATTATGCGCTGACCATGTTCCCCCGAAACACAGGCATGCTCCGGACCCAAAGACGACGTTCACATGATAATTCAAAGGAAGACACAATCGACAGTGTTAATCTAACATGGTCATGCCTAACCCCGAAGTTAGATTCAGGGTAGGATTTCCAGTGAGTCACACGGTCGGTCATGTGGCGTTGGCCCAATTTGACACAGACTAGGGTTTTGCGGGAATTTAAGGAAAGTTGATTTCCCTTATATAAAAAGAAAGGCATGCCCAAACCCCGGGGGGAGGCCCGACGGCTAGGACTGCAAGAAAGTGCCTTAAGAAGCACCTGAGGCTCGCAACAGGGAGGAAGGAAGCAGCTTGAAGATCCGAATAAATGCTCCGACACCGTGGAGAACAACCAAGACACAACATCAGATAGAATAGAAAGTATCACCTTTATTTTTCATTCTATTTGCATTGTAATTCACCTTAAAATGTCTTGTGTTTATTCTCATTCATTTATGGAGTAGATACTTCGATTCTAGGATTAGGGAGTAGCTTGTGTATGTGGACATGCTAGTTCAAATAGTTATTCATCTCCTTTGAATTTATTTGCAATTTATGTTGTTTAGATCAATGAGAATTATATCTTGATACTATTTCTATTGCACAGAGCCGATACAAGGGGTGGAAAGCCTTTGTATGAAAAATCTAGGAGAACCAAGGAGGAACCTTGTGGTCATCCTCCCTCCCATAACCGTAGAAAGTAGAATATGATAGAGTAGAATATGAAATATGATTCATATCTTCATAGGGATTACTAGGACATCCTCGTAGCTCAATAACCTTTCTTAGCAGAAGGCCCAAAGTAGGAGACATCAACTCTAGAAGGGTTAAGGGACCCTAGTGACAGGGGGCTCCCAACGGTATCAACCCCTTAAGCTCTGATGATTCGAAATAGAAACTTGGTTAGGAACAGGTAGTTCCTAATAGAAGCAAAAGTTCATCGGGCAAATACATGATGATCCTCTTGCAAGATCATAACTAGAGATCCTAAATTGATAGCATGTTCAACAATGCACAAGTGAAACCAAAGTCCAAGAAACCTTTAAGGGAACTTTGAACCTACCTTCGCTTTCTCTAAGTGACACCGTAATTGAGTTAGAACTACCGTCGACCTCGCAAACCTTACTCCCAGGAGATTTACTCCAAACAACGACATCCACTGGACAAACGATATTCGAATATCAGTCTCTGTGGGATCGATACTTAAATTATAACTTGACGACAACCATTCACTTGTAGGGATTGATAACTGTCATTTTGTCGGATTATTTTGGTCCTTAATATCATTTTTTTTATCCTCTTGAGTGATTAATTATTGATTATTTGTATATTTTATGAGTTGGATATATTTTTGGACCTTATTGTAAATTCTCCTAAATTCTGGACTTATATGCAAATTTTGTCTTTATTTGTAGGAGATCGAGATGAACCAATGGATTAGACTCGAGTTAGATCAAATATGGCTTCATCTAGGGCTAGAAGGACATTTTAAGCTAGATCAATCTGAACCTTTCATCATGATTGAGGGCAATTTAATCAAGAGATCATATTTGAACGATATGGACTGTCTGATGAAAGCAGCTTGATTCTGAGCCATCCATTCAAATCTGGAGAGATCCGGTCCATACATTCAGATCTAGACATCCTAACCTTTCATCCGGATCGGTTTGATCGTGATCGTCCATTCAAATTGATCAGATCTGTCCATTCTAGATCAGAGCATTCTGGGCCGTTGGATGAGATCTAGGTTTGGGTTTTAATTAGGATGAGATTATAGCCGACACAGATCTTAATCCATGATTTCCGCCCGACGCCGCTTCTGGCGCCGCGCTTAGCTCCTTCCCCACCGGTCGCCGGAGAGGTGGAAGGGGATCTCCTCCATTCTCCGGTGACCGGTGTCCATCCACCACCTCCAGCTCCGGCAGCCACAGCACTCCATCTTCTTCATGCGCGCGCGAGTATCCGACAAATTGGAGTGAGGATTCTCCTCCGATCGGCTCGACAACAGATATCCTCAGCGATTGATTCCTTCACCATCACCACCCATCACGGCCCGTTACTCAAGCGATTCATTTAGCAAGAACTTCTCGTAGATGCTTTTCCATAACCAAAGATCTATTTCCAGCTTCTTCACATCGATCAGCAGCTCCATTTTCCAGCATCTACGTGTTTTGATTGTTTGGATTAATTGGTTGATTGCTTCTTTGATTTACTCTAATGAATGTTTTGTAATCAAATTTCCCTTTTCATGTTTAGAAATGCATGCGTTTTGGTTAATTTTCTTCATGCCTATTTGGTGTTTGATAAAATGCTTCTTAGAGTAATTAGGTCGTAGTTAGTTAGATTAGATTTAATTTCATGCTTTACTTTAATTGCTTTCTTTTAATCATGTTTTCATTAGGTTGTTAGTTAAATCTTTTCTTCCCTTGAGCCTTAGCAGCCGCGTCCACCTTGCCTCCACCCACTTTTCTCCTTCGGATTCGAGGAGGAACCGCCTCATCGAGTGATTTCGGCGATGTCTTCCATCTCACAACTCATCCACCTTCTCTTTCGGATTCGAGGAGAAGTTCTACTCCGACGACACTTCTTCGAGCTCAACCGGATCCGCGAGAGTTCGGAGTGTCCATTAAACTACTGGATTCAGGAGTTTGCACCATCCCACATCCACTGTCACTTGTGAAGTCTCGATTGAGCTTCGCTGGACTTAGCCGAAGGACCTTGGTCATTCACCGGGCATATCTTGGGTTGATTAGATTATTTCCTTTTCCAGTTTCTATTGCTTTAATTCCTGCTTTGTTTGTTTTAGTTATTGCATATTAGTTTAGGATTTTAATTACCTTGCAATTGTAGGTTAGATCTCAAATCTCAAACCCCCATCTTCATTAGAAAACCAAAAGCAATAATCAGTGATCCTAAGTTTACTATTCTATCGATTACACTCGTTGGGAAACGATCCGGGCCATCCACTATACTATATTAGTGTAGTTAGGGGGTTTGGTAATTAATTTGAAATGGTACCACGACAAATATCCGTTCATCAAATTTGGCACCGTTGCCGGGGAGTGTAATGATGCTTAGTAGATTTAGGATTGTTTGTTTATTTTTCTAAAAAAAAAATCAATCAAAATTCAAAACTTTTGTTGAGGGCTTAATTCTTTTATGTCTTGTATATCCATGCATTCTATTTTGCATGTTTCCTGTATCTTTTGATTCTATTCGCCAGTATTGCAGGAAAGAACAGGAAATTTCTTTAAACATGGATCCTTATTATCAGCGATTTGGAGACTTCAATCAGACTTATTATTCAGGCCAAAATGAGCAGCAGAGTGTTTTTCCTATTGAGACTCAGAGCTATCCACAAGAATATCAGAACATATACGATCCAACTCTTAGTTCTTATAGTTATGATTGGGGAGATTCTTCAATGCAATATTATCAGCCCCAACGAATTTCAGAGCAGCATGAGTACTTCCAACCTCAACAACAGAATAGGTATGAATCATTTTCAAATACCTATAATTATGGTTGGATGGATCATTCAGGGTTCAAGTATGGAAGCACACAACAGAACAATCCTCAACCTCAATTCAACAATTTAGGGTGGACTGGTCATCAGAGCTTTGATAATGGAAATGAGCAACAACAGCATGATCAACCTTTTCCAGCATATCAGAGTCCAATATATCAAGACTACAATGAAGAAACCCTTGCTCCCAGTCAAGAAAATACACTAGAAAAGTTCTTGCAGCTAGCAATATTGCAGCAGCAAACAAGGAACAATCATCAACAGCAACAAGAAAGGCTACAAAAATTACAAATCCAGCTAGATCAAATTGCATCATCCATTAGTCAGATACAAGCACAGGATTCCTTTCAGCCTCCGTCAAAGACCATTTCTATGGATATCGACGCGCTTAGGGAGATGGATTGTAGAGTGAGTGATGAGCATGTCTATGATTTAGCCGCTCCACAGGACTCCTATGAATCTTTGTGCCGTGATGTTATTGTAGATACTGATGGATGTGAATTTGTAGATGAAGTTGTTGTTGTAGCAGATGAAGTGGATGATGCTACTAGTGGCGTGGATTTATTTTGTGATGCTATTTATGCCACTGATACTGAGATGTCTGCAGTGGAAGCAGGGTCAGAAAAATTGGTTGAGGATGATGTTAGTGAGTTGCCAGCTACTCCTATTTGCAATTTTATTACTGATGATGTTGTAGATGAGATAGTGCCTACAAAATTTTTATGTTTAGCTGTGCAACCACTCGATAAGCCTGACGGAGGAGTGATGGATAGATGGATTTTTCCCCCAGACTGGACACTCCTATTTGAGCTGAAGACTCCAAGAATTTTGCTGATGAAGGCCCTGACAGAAAATGCAATAATCTAGCCCCAAGGCTGGACACTTTTCCTGAATCGCCTCAGACCTCCAGAGAAAACATATGAGAAGGCGATCATGTTGGAGGGAGCAAAGATTATCATGATCACATCATGAAGGCGCTCACCCCATTCACCCATCCCACTCTGCATGGATGCTTTGCCGAATCTTCTTTAACCACCGGACGGGATTTCTCTGAGCACTCCACCGCTCGAGTGGCTTCTCATGAACCTTCTCCAACCACCGTGACCTCAGTGAGTTTGTTCCATCTTATCTCTTTCTTTTTCCTGTATATCGTTTTTTACTTCATTTGTTTTTGTTTTAGTTGTTATGTTTTGTTTGTTGAGTTTTTGTTTTGTCAGTTTTTCAAATAAATTTCCTATGCATTCCTTTATATCATCTTAGAAGTCGTGAAAACTAGTTAAATTTGATTGTTGAGTTTTGAGGATTTATTGTTATGAATGGATTATTTGATTGCATGTGGTTACTACTTGGTGATGGATTCTATGTTGATAGACTGAGTTGATTGTTTTTGTTTACCTAGTGAGGATTGAGCCTATTTTTATTGCTTGTGTGTGGTGCACTTGTGGTTATTGTAACTCTAGAACTTGCTTTGATTCTTTTGAGACCACACAACCATAGGTTTGCATGATTACTTTGAAGGCAATCTCACATGTTTCCTTTACTTCTTTTATCATCATATGCTTATTGAATAACATCCTAGTCATTCATCCTTACATTTTTCTTTCCTTATTTTTTTTCTCTCCATTTCTATTCTTGGATGTGGAATATTGGATGTTTCATGATGAGTTTTTGCCCGGGACGGACAAAAGTTTAAGTGTGGGGGAGAGAGTAGTTCAGGAGAATTTAATGTAAGCATAGGCATGTCGTGCTTGATCACCATGGACAAGCCGTGTTTTTATTTTTATAGTTGAGCTTGATGTTTTAGAATATATGAAAGTGTACTGCATGTCAAAAAAAAAAGACTTTGACATGTTGTGCAGGTTTTTTTTATCTGTGTGATAGTATTTTTGTGATAGATATCCCTTATTACAACTATTGAGAGAGTTATTTGATATCATATCTGGACTTGTATTGTAAATGTAATAGGGGTTGTTTACATGTTTAGTGGATGGTAAAATGCTAGCTTGGATGAAAACTTTTGGGGCACTGTTTTCTTGTACTCATCTATGTAGCATTCAAGTATTTCCATATCTCTTTGCATTTCTGTAGCTATTTCATGTTTTACCTTTCTTTCCTTTCACACATATTGTCATTTTTCTTGCATTCATTTTTCCCTTACATTCCTAATAAGCCTTCAGTGATTGTGCATTCTTATGTGTATATAGTGGTGAAGGTAGAAGAAAAGCAAGCATATGGTAGTTCATAAATCATGAGTAGCTTGAGTGAACTCCACTATTACATGCTTATGAGAGCGAGAGAAACCACCACTTACCTTGTGAGGCTTAATCATTCTTAGTCTATTCATAATGGATTGAAGTTACCATGTGTGTTAACCTGTGCAAGATTTAAGTCCATGCTTGCTTGAGTTTCTGAGAATTGACAATCCTAGGTAACTTTCTTTCACGATTTTCTATGTATGCTTGGGAATTGCTAGGGAAATATACTTTTAGTTGTTTTTAGTTTTATTGACTTGCTCGGGACGTGCAAGAATAAGTGTGGGGGAATTGATAACTGTCATTTTGTCGGATTATTTTGGTCCTTAATATCATTGTTTTTATCCTCTCGAGTGATTAATTATTGATTATTTGTATATTTTATGAGTTGGATATATTTTTGGACATTATTGTAAATTCTCCTAAATTCTGGACTTATATGCAAATTTTGTCTTTATTTGTAGGAGATCGAGATGAACCAATGGATTAGACTCGAGTTAGATCAAATATGGCTTCATCTAGGGCTAGAAGGAGATTTTAAGCTGGATCAATCTGAACCTTTCATCATGATCGAGGGCAATTTAATCAAGAGATCAGATTTGAACGATATGGGCCGTCTGATGAAAGAAGCTTGATTCTGAGCCATCCATTCAGATCTGGAGAGATCCGGTCCATACATTCAGATCTAGACATCCTAGCCTTTCATCCGGATCGGTTTGATCGTGATCGTCCATTCAAATTGATCAGATCTGCCCATTCTAGATCAGAGCATTCTGGGCCGTTGGATGAGATCTAGGTTTGGGTTTTAATTAGGATGAGATTACAGCCGACACAGATCTTAATCTGCGATTTCCGCCCGACGCCGCCTGCGCGCCGGCTCCTTCCCCACGATCAGAAAGAGGTGGAAGGGATCTCCTCCATTCTCCGGTGGCCGGTGTCCATCCACCACCTCGGCCGGCGACCACGATTACTCCATCTTCTTCATGCGCGCGCGAGTATCCGACAAATTGGAGTGAGGATTCTCCTCCGATCGGCTCTGACAGCGTATCCTCCGCAGTTCAGTTCCTTCACCATCAGCCACCCATCACAGCCCCGTTCCAGCTCAAGCAGTTCATTTAGCAGTAACTTCTACCGCCGACAGTTTTCCAGTCAACCAGCATCTATTTCCAGCTTCTTCACATCGATCAGCAGCTCCATTTTCCAGCATCTACGTGTTTTGATTGTTTGGATTAATTGGTTGATTGCTTCTTTGATTTACTCTATTGAATGTTTTGTAATCAAATTTCCCTTTTCATGTTTAGAAATGCATGCGTTTTGGTTAATTTTCTTCATGCCTATTTGGTGTTTGATAAAATGCTTCTTAGAGTAATTAGGTCGTAGTTAGTTAGATTAGATTTAATTTCATGCTTTACTTTAATTTCTTTCTTTTAATCATGTTTTCATTAGGTTGTTAGTTAAATCTTTTCTTCCCTTGAGCCTTAACAGCCGCGTCCACCTTGCCTCCACCCACTTTTCTCCTTCGGATTCGAGGAGGAACCGCCTCATCGAGTGATTTCGGCGACGTCCTCCATCTCACAACTCATCCACCTTCTCTTTCGGATTCGAGGAGAAGTTTCGCTCCGACGACACTTCTTCGAGCTCAACCAGATCCGCGAGAGTTCGGAGTGTCCATTAAACTACTGAATTCAGGAGTTTGCACCATCCCACATCCACTGTCACTTGCGAAGTCTCGATTGAGCTTCGCTGGACTTAGCCGAAGGACCTTGGTCATTCACCGGGCATATCTTGGGTTGATTAGATTATTTCCTTTTCCAGTTTCTATTGCTTTAATTCCTGCTTTGTTTGTTTTAGTTATTGCATATTAGTTTAGGATTTTAATTACCTTGCAATTGTAGGTTAGATCTCAAATCTCAAACCCCCATCTTCATTAGAAAACCAAAAGCAATAATCAGTGATCCTAAGTTTACTATTCTATCGATTACACTCGTTGGGAAACGATCCGGGCCATCCACTATACTATATTAGTGTAGTTAGGGGTTTCGGTAATTAATTTGAAATGGTACCACGACAAATATCCGTTCATCAGGGATCTTGTGCGAAAAAATAATCGTAAAATGCAGCGGAAAAATTGGATCCCTCCATAGATCCATGTGTATACATAAAACTAATCATTCTTACAACTACATCTAGTTGAGAGATTACCCTTGATGCATGGTCATTCACAATCCCGACACTAACTTTTCTTCGAAGGATCTCGGCGCGATCAGGATGGTCGCGCCTCTATGGTATCCACATGAACACACACTTTGAAGAATCAAAGTTGTGCTAGCAACACCACAAAAGAGGTCTAGGCCAAGAAGGAGTTTTGCCCAAGAAGATGAAGAAGAAGAACAAAGGCAATCTCTACTAAGCATCATGATCCAAAGGCCCCTTTTTATATTCATCCTATGAATATGAAAGGTTTTGCATCCTTTTGTACTCCCTCTTCAATGCATGATTAATCCACATTAATCATGCATGATAAGAGGTTTCTTCCAACCTTTGGTTTTCCCTCTTCCATGCATGATTAATTCATATTAATTAATCATGCATGATGAATTCATGATGAATCCATATCATTCATTTTCTTCAAAGTAATTTGAGTCCAACTCAAATTAAACCAATTTGAGTCTAACTCAAATTTAGCCAATCATATTTGAGTCTAACTCAAGTTCAACCCTTTCAATGAGTCTAACTTAATGATTCCAATTCAATAGCCTAATGGTTCATTTAGTCAAACTAAAATGAACTCATCTTCAAAACAACATGTTCTTTGTGTGTGACCCAATAGGTTCTTGTAACATTGGCAATGTCACTAAAACACCTTTTGTTAGGATTGATGCTCTGGCTAGAAGGAGATATGAATAGCCTTTCTTTGTTTTTCTACAAGAGTTGTTAGCTAATGCACAAATAAAATGAAGGCTAAAACAAAAGTAAAAAAGACAATGCTAACACAAGCCTTTAACATGGTTCATGACCTCTTGCCGCAAGAAGAGTAGAGTAAAAACACTTAGAACACTTGGAGAGCTTGAGAACAAGGTTTGGAATGAGAGCACTAGCCATCTCAAGCTTCCCAAGGCCTCCTTTTATGGAGACGAGGTTGATTTTTTCGTTGAGCATGCAGTAGTCGACTCCTATTGTAGCTGACCAAATCCAATAGCTTCTGACTCGCCTGATCTGTAGTCGTCATAGTCCAATGGAACATTGATCAGTCGACTGATCACACCATCAATCAACTGATCAAGTGATGCATGCGAACGTGACCTCAAATCTCGCGATGGAGGTCGTCGAGGACTCGAAGCGTGCGCTCGCACTCAATGCCTGCAAGTGCATGGATGTTGTCAAGTAATAAAAGATTATCGATCTCACAAGGACTGAGATTCGAGTACCAATTTATTCAGTGGGTGAAATTGTTCGGAAGTAAAATCTAAAGGTTTTGATTGCGAGGGTTGTCGATGGACTAAACTCTAGTACGGTGTCACATGGAGGAAGAAAGGAGCATGCCGAGATCTTAAAAAGGGATTCTAGGACTTCGATTTTGCTTGTATGTCGCAAAACATGCTATCAACTGGGCATTGTCTAAATGTCTAACTATGGTTTTGTGGAAGGGACATCATACACTCTCCTGATGAGCCACCGCATCTATCGGGAGCTATCTCTGCCTTACAAAAATGGGATAGGCGGTACGAGGATGCCAAATCAATCCTTGCGATGAACCATTTCCAATTCCATCGCATCCTTCTACCCACGGTTACAGGAGATCAGGTTTAGCCCTAGGTTCCTTGTATAAATCCCCTAAATCTTAGATACGAGGGATGTCACCCCTCATATCGCCTAAGCACAGCAGGTAGAAGACCAAATACGCATAGATATTGGTATAAACAATTTCCAATTGCAAATTCAAACTCAAAACATAATTCAATTTGAAGCAACATGTCATACGCAAACAAGCTACTCCCTAATTCTAGAATCAAAGGGATTACTCCATGAATAGAAGAGGAGAATCACAAGGCATGTTCAGGTTTGAATATATCAGAAATTAAATGCAAGAAGAAGAGGTTACAATGTCGATGTGGCCTTCTCTCCGGCATTGAAGTGCAGAACTTGGATCTCCGACGATGTTCTTCCTCCCCGTTGCGAGTTCCCAAAGCTTTTTAGGGCTTCGGTGTAATGTCCTAGCTGTCGTGCCTCCCACCTAGGGTTTGGGCGGAGCTCTCCTTATATAGACATCACATCAGATCACTACAAAATCTGGAAAAAAAATCCCTAGTCACGTCAATCTGCTGGGCCACCACACGGTCGTGTGTTTCCACACGGCCAGGCCGTGTGCAGCCCTGGGGTAGCTGATCTCGCCCATTGGACACAGTCGTGTGTAGCCACATGCTCTGGTCATGTCCCATTCTGTGTCTAGCTGTAAAATGTCCTTTTTTTGCACCGAAAGTGTGCCTTTTCCCCCCTAAATGCTATCCTACACACAAAAGTACAAAGAGCATACCTCGGAACCAGAAAATAGGAAATTCATGCAAAATAGAGTGACATATGCATGAAACTAACATAAAATGTAATGAAATGTGAGCGGAAATTACTCTTAAAACCCTATATGTTTTGCTCGCATCACTTCCCCCAAACTTAAATCTTTGCTTGTCCTCAAGCAAACCTCAGTGCCACGAAATTTTAAAAGGATATTGTTCCATATTTAGCATGTTAACTAAATTTATCAAGTGGTATTTTCAATCAAAGCAAAATAGATATATTCTAGAAATTCACTACATTAGCTCCTCGTGCTCGTGCTAAGCGAATCATCTTAGGGGATACTCGTTCCATGGTGAGTTAAGTCGTCATCCTATAGCTTTCCTAAGGTCTCCAGCTCTCAAGAACTTACCTGTCCAAAGCAAGGGTCGTTCCCTATATCTAGCACAAAGTCTCAAAGGTGTGCTTGGTATTGAGAGAAATTGATAGGTGTTTCCCCAGTAACCTAACTCAATCTCAAAGGGGCACTTAGTCATTTCCACCCACGACAACTATTTTTTATCCCTCATAATCTCTCTCTTTTTTTCTCTCTCTCTCTTATTTCTCTTTTCTTTTCCTTTATCTCTTTTATTTTTTGGCTCACTGGGATTTGGATTTTTTCGAATGGACTTACACAATCCGAGCATCTCCAGTACCTAAAATGCTAGCCTAGAGTCACCTTTGGATTCCAAAGTACTAGACTACTGAGATGAATCATAACTAGGTAAGTACTAGACTCCCTTTTAAAGTGTTCGACATGTGTAGGTGTAAAAATAGAAGCTAACCAATGTAAGTTTAGAACATTCATTAGAGAAAATAAAATAAAATACCACAAGATAAATGAAGTTACACTACTCATGGAAATAACTCATGAAGAAGACTTTTAAAAATACTACTGAGGCAGCTTTACAAATAACAAAAACTAAGTGCTGAAAGGAACTCAACAACCTATGCATGAATAAATGAATGCTAATAACAATGCAAATACCAGGAAAGAAACTACTACTAGAAACAAAATAAAATTTGGGGTCCCCCCAGACTTAAATAAAAGTATACCTCTAGTATGGTGGACGAGGTTGAAAGTCTGGAAGCCTCGACATCTCGGGATCCTGGGAGAACCTGCTGCTGAGTCGCTGATGCCACATGTACATGTGGTCGATCTAAGAGCTGGTGGATACAGTGACTACTCGGTGCTCCTCCTCCCTAGCCCACTGTGCCTGCTGGGCATGCATGTGCTACCGCATCTCTTGGCGGTAGGCGGCCTCATCATTGCGACGAGCAGCCTCCTCCTGGAAGTATATGCGAGCCTGATCGTAGAACTCCTCAACCCGCTAGAAGTGCTCCCGGAAGCCCTGGAACTCCGCCTGCGTGTAGGCGCTCTGCTCCTCCCATCGCTGCCTCTTTGGCTTCCTTGAAGGTTAGAAAAGCTTTTAGGTGGCAAGGAAGAAGAATCCACACGGCTAGGGCAAGAAGCACATGGCGCAAATGGGCCGAAAACACACGGCTCGCCCTACTTAACCTAGCGCGACATGGCCATGTGAAAACACACGGCCAGGTCATGTGCGCCTCGGGTTAGTCGGGCACAGTCGTGGGAAAACACATGGCTAGGTTGTGTGTCCCCTTTCTCTCCCATTTTTGCATAATGGTCCGAATTTCCTCATACACTCCGTCGTGTAAGCTAATATGGATTTTATTTTTACCTAGCAAAGTTCCTTTCTAGTTCTAATTCTAAATGAGATGGAAATCAAAATTCAAATTAACTAAATACATGCAATACAATCAAAGGGAAATCTAAAAACTAAACTTGGGTTGCCTCCTAAGAAGCGCTTTGTTTAAGGTCGTTTAGCTCGACCGTACTCCACTATCAACTTGTCTCTGGAGGTTCAGTGAACCTCCATTCATCCATCTCGAGATCGACATATGGTGGCCTCGACTTTAACCTATTGAAAGTGATGTCATCGAGGTAGGGGGCCCTATGCTCCGAAAGGCTGAAGAGGATGATCTCCCCATCTACCTCCAGGGAGATCTGGTGTGCCCTCACATCTATGCACGCTCCTGCAGTTGCCAGAAAAGGCCTTCCCAGAATAATGGGATTCTAGGGATTGGGTCCTGTGTCTAGTATGATGAAGTCCATGGGTATCACGAAATTCTCGACAACCACAGGCACGTGTGCTAGCAGGCCGACGGGTTCCTTGACTGAGTCATCCCCCATACAAATACCAAGATTCACTGGTTGGAGCCCATTCAGTCCCATCTTTAGATAGTATGCATAAGGCATCACACTTACTGATGAACCCAAGTCACATAGTGCTTCATCAAATCTTTCCCCATAAATCGAGCAGGGGATAACAAATTCACCGGGGTCCTCAAGATGTGGTGGAATCTTGTCTTCAATTTCAGCTTGGTCATGTAGGGTGGTAATCATGGTTGCACACCCCTTGGCAAATTTGCTACTCTACCCCACTCCTTCCTCTTTAGCTTGACTCCGCTCGGGTAATGACGGAGAGCTCTTCATGGGTTGCGACACGGTTTGAACTATCTGGGCCACTTATGTCTCCAACATCCTTGTGTGACTTGCAAGGCCGTCAACGGTGGCCTTCAAGTCTCTGAGCGATTCTTCAGCTTTCTGATGTTGGCGAAGAAATTCCTCATTGTCCTTAGTTTGGGTAGCAATGAAGTCCTCCATCATCAGTTCCAGTCTGGACTTCTATGGTTGCTACCCATTGCCCTACTACTGCCCATACCCCCTGATGGTTGGGAGTTTCCTGATTTATTCTTATAGGAGAAATTCGGGTGATTCCTCCATCTGGGATTGTATGTACTGAAGTATGGGTTGTTAGGCCTTTGATTATAGTCCCCAACTGCATCAACATGCTCAATCTGCTCTTCTGAGGTTCCCTGCCATCCATAATGGTCCTCTCAATACGTTGTTGCTCCCTCTCCAAAGTCAATGGTCGCGCATGCAGATGAAGGATTTAAAGATTCGAACCGTCTGCTGAGCGCGTCCATCCTTGCTGCTAGGTGGTCCATAGAGTTGACAGTGTATTGTCCCGCTGCAAGAGCTGGTTGACCACGTTCGGAAGCTCACTGATGGTGGTTCTGGGCCACCTCTTCTATCAGCTCCTCTGCTTCCTCTATGGTCTTATTCATAAGTGCTCCTCCTGCAGTAGAATCCAGGGACATCTTCGTGGCGTACATGATCCCATTATAGAAGATATGGATCACCAGCCACCTTTCTAATCCGTGGTGGGGGCATTGGTAGAGTAACCCCTTGTAGTGATCCCAGGCTTCGAATAGGGACTCCCCCTCCTTCTGACGGAAGCTTGTGATAAGATGGCGCATGTGAGCAGTCTTGCTTGGTGAGAAGTATTTGTCCAGGAACTGCTACTCACATTGCTCCCATGTAGTGATGCTTCTCGAAGGCAGGGAGTGCAACCATGCCTTAGCCTTATCCCGCAATGAGAACAGGAATAGGCTTAGGCGGATCGTGTCTGCAGGGACTCTATTCATCTTCATTGTTGAGCAGATTTCCAGAAATGTCTCTAGGTGCCTGTTTGGATCTTCAGTCATGGCTCCCTCGAATTGACTCTGCTGGACCATATGTATGAGTGTCGGCTTCAGTTCAAAGTTGTTTGCCGAAATAGATGGTCTAGCTATACTCGGCCTAAATCCTCTAGTGCTAGGAGCTGTGTAATCCCACAAAGGTCAGCTACCTATATTTACTTCGGATGTAGATTGGTCCTCCATCCTCTTTTGTTCTGCTCTCCGGCGATGATAGGTTCGTTCGATTTCTAAGTTGATCGGAATCAGGCCTTCCGATCCTAAGCATCTAAGCATACGAATAACCAAGCCACAAAAATTAGGAAGTGCTACCTAATTCTAAGAAGTAGGTAATAAAACAATCTAGCTAACAAAATCAAAGATGCAATAAGGAAATAAAAACCTACTGCTAAAAATAAAAATAAAAATAAAAACTAAATCTAAATATGGAAAATATAAAACTAAAGTAAATGAAGCTAACTAAAAATAAAATTAAACAAGTAAATAAATCTAATCCTAGATCCGATCCAATTTACCATTGTTCAATTCGATATCGAATCGATCAGTCCCTGGCAATGGCACCAAAAACTTGATACACGTGAATGCGACCTCAAATCTCACGATGGAGGTTGTCGAGGACTCGAAGCACGCACTCACGCTCAACGCCCGCAAGTGCATGGATGTCGTCAAGTAATAAAAGATTATCGATCCCACAGGGACTGAGATTCGAGTATCAATTTATTCAGTGGGTGAAATTGTTCGGAAGTAAAATCTAAAGGTTTCAATTGCGAGGGTTGTTGGTGGACTAAACTCTAGTACGGTGTCACACGGAGGAAGAAAGGAGCGTGTCGAGATCTTAAAAAGGGATTCTAGGACTTCGGTTTCGCTTGTGTGTCGCAAAACATGCTATCAATTGGGCATTGTCTAAACGTCTAACTATGGTTTTGTGGAAGGGACATCATACACTCTCCCGATGAGCCACCGCATCTATCAGGAGTTATCTCATTCTTACAAGGATGGGATAGGCAGTACGAGGATGCTAAATCAATCCCTGCGATGAACCGTTTCCAGTTCCATCGCATCCTTCTATCCACGGTTACAGGAGATCAGGTTTACTCCTAGGTTCCTTGTATAAATCCCCTAAATCTTAGATACGAGGGCTATCACCCCTCGTATCACCTAAGCACAGCAGGTAGAAGACCAAATACGCATAGATATTGGTATAAACAATTTCCAATTGCAAATTCAAACTCAAAACAGAATTCAATTTAAAGCAACATGTCATGCGCACACAAGCTACTCCCTAATCCTAGAATCGAAGGAACTACTCCATGTATAGAAGAGGAGAATCACAAGGCATGTTCAGGTTTGAATATATCAGAAATAAAATACAAGAACAAGATGTTACAATGCCGATGTGGCCTTCTCTCCGGCATTGAAGTGCAGAACTTGGATCTCCGGCGGCATTCTTCCTCCCCGTTGCGAGTTCCCGAAGCTTTTTAAGGGTTCGGTGTGTCATCCTAGCTGTCGTGCCTCCGCCCTAGGGTTTGGGTGGAGCTCTCCTTATATAGACATCACATCGGATCGTTGCTATTAGTAATATATGAGAGGTGTCCTAAGGTAATCGCCTTATGTTTGAACCATTTATATGATAAATGAAGATTCACTATTTGAGTATACATGTTTTCATGTATTTGATTAGATCTTAAACTCATTTACTGAATGTCCACGATACAATTCACAGCATGAGAGAATTTATGATTGGATCACAACTAGTGATAATCTCTACATGTGTAATTGTGATGTATCAAAATTATCCCTAGTCGATGAATTGATGGATTTGGACACCATCAATTTTGTCGAGACTAGCACAAGGTATACTCCTTGGTGTATTCAAGCAGCTAATTCTCACTGGCTGGAGACATTGTGATGTCCGGAGTTAATCGTGGATGCTAGTTATGGTAACTAGTTCATTAGAGTGACCAACTGTAAAACTTCATATGGTTCTCTGCATATATAGATATGTCAATGAAGTTCTTACTGCAGCTTAAGTGCGATGTTCCTTTGACTTGCAGAATTCAAGTCATCTTGGTCATGAAGACTTATGCTTTGACATCTTAAGCAAGCATCTTTGAGGAGATGTGGACCCAGGATGATTGGGAATAAGTTGAAGTGATCGAAGGTGTTTGAATAGCCTATAAAGGATTCACCACTCCTTGCGAAGAGATGTATACCCATGGCCTCTCGTCGGATTGTTACTAAAGCCTTTGGCCAATGCATTACATATTTAGAGTAAGGTACTCTTGGATACATGTGCAGTAACTAGAATCTGTAGGATGAGAAAATGATACTTGGGCTAGGTGTGACATAGTCAACCTAGTGGGGACTGACACTATAGAACTGGTTTTGAACCAAGTGGGTATAAGATGAGTGAAAGGAATGGGGCACGATTCATTGTAGTTGCTGAAGGGTTTCAGAAATAGTTCTGGATCAACCGTTGATCTTTCGGTTAATTGGGGATCATGATGTACTACTAGGTGCCACTCATGATCATTCTATAATTAATGGTTAATTATAGATGGCCAACATAAATCAAGAACCTATTTGGTCACACGCACAACGAGCATAATCCGAAGGATTTGAAACAAGCTTGAGAATGAGATTCTCAGACCGAGAGAAACTAGGTTTGGTTGGACCAAACAATGATCGAGCATGAAATCGTTTCAATCGCAATGGAAGCGTGGATGGGTCGTGTCTTATGTTCGATCGAGCGGATTGCTAGAGGGGGGGGGTGAATAGCGATAAAACCCTTTTTCGAAATCGTTCGTTTAGACACGAGTAAACACAGTGGAAAGTAAATCTAAAATAGAAGAGACAATGGGTTTGTTACTTGGTTCGTAGCCTACGACCACTACTCCAAGACCCTAGTGGTCCTTGACCACGCATGGAGGGCAAAACACAAAACGAACTCCTCCTCGTTAGAGGTAGGAGTTAAACGAATACAAAACTCAAGGAGGACTCAAGGTAGAGGGACACTCCCCCTCTCCTTGATACGATTTAAAGCTCGAAATAAAAAAATAAATTATACAAATTAAAGCTTATACCGACGACTTTTGAAGACTTGAATCTTGGATCTTGAGTCGTCGTCTCGGCAGCGCTTTGTCGTAGGGATGTCGGAGACTCGTAGCGTATCGAAAGAACTTGGAAGCTTTTGAATTGATGAAAAACCCTAGGACAAGCCCTCCTTTTAAAGCCTTTGAGCCTCTCATCGAATGGGTCTTCAACCAATCATAAATGGGCACAAAACTCCATGGAATGACGTGATAAGGCTTGACTCCTCGAAGCTTATCCTTGACCATCAGTCGACTGATGGCGACCATCAGTTGACTGATGGTAGCATCAGTCGAGTGCTGATCATGGGCAGTCGACTGATGGACGGCAGTCGAGTGCACCAAGCTGGTAGTCGACTGATGCTTGCTGCAAGTCAAAGTTAGCTCAACAAAAACATAATTTCGACGGTCTCCAACCATTCGATCTCGACCTAGACCATCCATGGGATGTCTTTGGTCGGATATACGCTTAAGACCATCCCCGTAAGGAGGATACGACCTCACTTATGCTCACACACACGAGCTTACCTCGATACTTGTTGTGTCGCTTTCGCTTCCGGCCATCCACTCGATTCCTTCGGCTTCCTCCGAAGTCACTCGGGTGTCACCCGACCACCACGGCTTCCTCCGGGTATCGCTAGCCTTCAGCTCCAACATTTATACTTTTCTGCACACTCGATTAAGCCCGTGAGATAATGATGTAATCCTAACTTTGCATCTTTGCCATAATCAGAACACAGGTTCGATCATCTGGTGCCCCTGCACCAACATCTTATGAAGACATGATGGATGAACCAAATTGGTTTGGTTCTAATCCAATGGTGAAGAATAAACCAAAGGGGTTTGGTTTGTTTTAAACGAATTAACCAAAAGTTGTTTCGGTTTGTTTTAACTTAAAATAGACCAACATGGTTTGGTTTATTTTAACTTAAGTTATTGGAACGGGTTAACGGGTTTTGGTTATGAACCAATAACCATTAGGAGAATGTGTTCTCTATAAAACATGGCTTAAGGGTTTTTCGTGGAGAACTTTTGGTTGTTGGAAAAACCTAGCCGCCCAACCCCTCTCCCTCTCTTCTCCTTGCCGCCGCCCAACCTTGTTGCCGCCCAGCTTTTGTGCCGCCGTCCTAGCTGCTATCGGTGTCCAAGCTTCTGTCGGCCATCCTCCGGCGACCCTCCAACAACTCACCTTGGTTCCGGCGATGAAGGGTTGGCCGGCCATCCTCTTTGGTCAGCGCAACATCCTCCACCAAGCTCTCTAGTTTTCTGGACATCTTGTTTCCTTACGTGTCGGAGAGTCGTTTGGACGACGTTTTGAGCTCCGACAATGGCTACTTTTGTAACGCCCGTAAAATTTCTAGCAATTTTACAAGAATTTTTGGCTTGATGATAATGGGCTTTATGTGGGCTCCTTCAAAAAAATAAAAGAAAATAAGCCAAAAAGAATGCAAGGCCTAGGAATTTAACCCCAAACCTCTAGAGATAGCCAAACCCTATAGATGCACCCACTAACCAGAAGCCCAACAAGAATGTATTGTTAGAAGAACATGGGAAATTATAGTTAGAGGTAAAGGAGATGAAGGGACTCTTCAAGTGAATAAATAGGGGGAATGAGGGGGCATGAGTTACCAAACTTATTTTCTCCTCTTCTTCTTCTTCCTCACTGAATCCTAGAGTTTCCCCTCTCCATTTCTTTGGCCGAACCCCATCCAAGCAAGGAGAAGGCTAGATTTGGCTTTCCTTAGGTCATCTTTCCACTAAAAGCAAAGCGAAAGATGTAAGTATCCCTCACCTGCATACGAGTAGCTTTCGGTTGATATTTTGTGCAGAAACCCCTATAATATGTTCGGCCAACATGTGTTCTTGGTGTTTTATTGAAGTTCTATACCTTGTTTTACATGCACATGATGAAGTTAAGATGTAGAATGAATTAGGTAAAAAGTTAACCCTAGAAACCCCTATGATATGTTCGGCCAACATGTGTTCTTGGTGTTTTCTTGAAGTTCTATACCTTGTTTTACATGCACATGATGAAGTTAAGATGTAGAATGAATTAGGTTAAAAGTTAACCCTAGAAACCCCTATGATATGTTCGTCCAACATGTGTTCTTGGTGTTTTCTTGAAGTTCTATACCTTGTTTTACATGCACATGATGAAGTTAAGATGTAGAATGAATTAGGTTAAAAGTTAACCCTAGAAACCCCTATGATAGGTTCGGCCAACATGTGTTCTTGGTGTTTTATTGAAGTTCTATACCTTGTTTTACATGCACATGATGAAGTTAAGATGTAGAATGAATTAGGTTAAAAGTTAACCCTAGAAACCCCTATGATAGGTTCTGCCAACATGTGTTCTTGGTGTTTTATTGAAGTTCTATACCTTGTTTTACATGCACATGATGAAGTTAAGATGTATAATAAATTAGGTTAAAATTTAACCCTAAAAGCCTACTTGGACCATTCGGCCACTCCCTTGTATTGATGTTTCAATGAAGTTTTATTCCACAATTTGTATGCATATGATGATGTTAGTATGTTAGAGGGATTAGGTTAAAAGACTAGCCCTAAGAGCCTACATGGACCATTCGGCCACCCCCTTGTATTGATGTTTCAATGAAGTTTTATTCCATGTTTTGTATGCATATGATGATGTTAGTATGTTAGATGGATTAGGGTAAAGGTTTAACCCTAAAAGTCCTATGAACCATTGGGCCAACCATTGTACCTTAACATGCTCTAGGTTGGGTTAACATGTGTTTTATGTTTAGGTGAATTCATGTTGACTTGTGATATTAAATGATGCTAGATGAAAATAACATTCTTTAGGTTAGAGTTTACTTACTCTTGGTGTTTATGCCTTATGCCATGCCCTATATGTATGTGATATTTAAGATATGTTATGAAATGAAATACGATATGATTATGAAATGAAAAATGATATGTTCATGAAATGAATATGATATGATTATGAAATGAAGTATGATATGTTTATGAAATGAAAAATGATATGTTCATGAAGTGTAGTATGATATGTTAGGAAATGAAGTATGCTATGTTTGCAAAATGAAATAAGCTATGTTATAATAAAAGCATATAAGTATTTTACCTTCTGCATGGCTTGTACCAGGACCCTAACAAGGTCCAAAGGGATGGGCTCCTAAGATGCCCTAGGTCGACGGACTAAGATCGGGCCTAGGATGGGCTTCTATGTATGATTGCCCCTAGGCCGACGGACTAAGATCGGGCCTAGTACGGGATGGGCTCCAAGATGCCCTAGGTCGATGGAGTAAGACTCGGGCCTAGGATGGGCTTCTACGCTATGACGATTGCCCTAGGTCGACGGACTAAGATCGGGCCTAGTAACCTTGTAGGTTCGAGACTTGCTTCCTCGGGTCTATTTAGGGATGCGCACTATGATGATGAAGAAGTGGTACAATGTCGGGCCCAAATATGTTGAGATTATGTTTACGTACCTATAATATATGTTTTCAAAAGCATCCTGCATAGGTTACACAATTTGATTGCTATGTTCACATGCTATGTTGATATGTCATATATATGTTGCATGTTATGTCATGTTTATGTTGCTATGTTACATATGTTGTATGTTATGTTTGATTAAGTCATATATATACATGTTATGCTGCTATGTGATGGATGATACATGTTATGTTTACTTATGTTACTTATGCTACATGTTAAGTTGCTTACGTCATGTATGTTACATGTTATGTTGCTTATATGTTATGGATGTTACATGCCATGATTAATGTCGATGTATGGTTTTTGTGAGTAGGACAGGATCTTACTAAGCCTATGTGCTTATAGTTTACCTTTCCCTCGTACTGCAGATAAGGGTAAGGGATGGATAAACTAAAGAAAGTAGCAGGAGGGGCCAAATGTGTGTGGTAGTGGCATGGTGGAGAAGATCCGTTATGTCCTTATATATATGTTTCCCTATGATGATGACGTTTATGGATGTCCTTATTTATGTCCCCTTATGATGATGATGTTTATGGACTATGTTAAGAAGAAGTATCTATATATGTTATGATGTTTATGGACTATGTTAAGAAGAAGTATCTATATATATTATGATGCATGTTCTATGTTAAGAAGAAGTATCTACAAATGTCAATGCATGTTTATGTTTAAAAGAAAAGAAAAAAAATAATACATCTAAAGTCTTCCGCTGTAAGTAGTAAGAAGTGTATGTATGTACGGTCGCGTCACGCGCCGCCCCTCCGGACCCTTGGTAAAAGGGCGGGCGTGACAGGTTGGTATCAGAGCGGATCTGCCTTTCCACTACACACACATCAAGCTCCAAATCCTGCTGCTCCAAGTAAGAATTCTATGTCTACTCTAATTTTGTTAATTTTGTTCATGTATGATATAAAATTCTTTTAGCTTATTTTGTTCATGTATGATATGAGATGCCCTTAGCTTATTTTGTTCGTGTATGATATGAGATGCCCTTAGCTTATTTTGTTCATGTATGATATGAGATGCCTTTAGCTTATTTTATTCATGTATGATATGAAAAGCCTTTAGCTTAAAATATGCATGAAAACATGAATGATTACTTTATGCTAGCTGTAGTCGAATTATGCGTAGATAAACGAACGAAAACTTATACTAGCTTTACTTTAATATATGAAGATAAACATGTCTGGAAGACGCAGTAGTAGAGATGATGAGATAGCACCCCCGCATGACCTTGCACACATAGTTACTGAACTCCAGCGACAAGTCACAGAACAACAGCAAGTAATAAATACCCTAATGAATCAGCGAAACCCTCTTTCGCCCCACCCGGTGGCCTGGCCCGATGGTTCGACAGGAAGCTTACCTGATCCAGTGGTAGAGACTGAAGCCGGAAAATTTCTCTGGTACTGGTGAGCCATGGGATGCCCAAGCCTGGTTCAAGACGGTGGAAAGCATCGTGGAGCTACTGGACTGGCCCGAATGTGAGAAGATTAAGTGTGCATCATTCTTCCTTTCAGGAGATGCTCGGATGTGGTGGGAACGGGTTAAAGCAAAGAGACAAGTAAATCAGATGAGATGGACAAATTTCGAGTATGAATTTTTCGAAGAATTCTTCCACATGAGGGTAACCAACAAGCATTACGACGAGTTCATTGGGTTCCGACAAGGTGACCTATCAGTCAGCTAAGCCGTGAAGAGATTCAACTGACTCGCATGTCTATGCCCAGAGTTGGTCGGCCGCGGAAGAGAAAGTCGGACTCATCTTTGAAGATGCTCCGACCGAAATAGCTCTAAATGTGGCGACGGAGTTCATAGACCGCACATGAGAGGAGTTGTTAAGTAGTGCCTTGATTAAGAGCATTACGAACAACATTAATCAAAAAAGAAAGCCGAGTGAAGGCGAGTCGAGGCCCAATCGAGGTCGGAGGAACAGTACTTGGAAAGGGAACCACACTGGCAAGAGAAGACAATGGGAGGATCCTAAAGGTGGTCCAGCAACCAAGCAGCCCAGGATCCCTCTGTGTGCTACCTGCGGAAAGATACATCCTGGAGTATGCTACCAAGGCACAAATAGATGTTACAACTATGGGCCAGGCGGGGACATAGATCGCCCTATCCAGTTCGAGCACCTCCTCGTGATATGCCCGGCCAGTGCTCCTCCACGATTACATCGAGATCGTGCAATCGGAACCCCGATCGACCAAGGGAGACTAGAAGCCCCACGGTTATAGCCAGATGCGGTATTCTCTCTCACCCAAGAAGATGTGGCGAAACGCCTCTATAGTTGTCACAGTCGGATATTTATTTTTACATCGACATGCTCTTGCATTATTTGATCTTTGAGGCAACACATTTATTTGTTTCTACACACTTGACTGGAAAGATAGACATGCCACCACCAGCTTTGGAGCGCAAGTTCTTAACCACTGTGCCCTCGGGAGAAGTAAGGCCCTCCACTCCATATCTTTGCGAGCCGCACCCATCGAGTCGCGAAGACGAGAGAACTCCATTGTGATCGATAGTGCTCGACATGCGAGGATTATGATATTATCTTGGGCATGGATTTCCTAAGCAAATGCGGTGCTTGATCGAGTGTCGTAAAAGAAAAGTGGTCTTCCGGTAGGAGAAGCGGAACCTAGGTTTGAATTTATTGGAGAGCCAATGAGAAGAGTCAATAAGATTTTATCAGCCCTACAGGCACGCAAGATGTTAGACAGTGGATGCACTGGGTTTCTGGCACACGTAGTTGATACAAGTCAAGAGAGGATCAGAAGCTAGAAGATGTCAGAGTTGTATACAACTACCCAGAGGTATTCCCAGATGAACTACCAGGGTTAGCCCCAGATAGAGAAGTTGAATTTGAGATCGAATTGATTCCTGGTACTAACCCGATCTCTAAAGCACCTTACCGTATGGCGCCGGCTGAATTAAAGGAACTTCAGGGACAGCTACAGGAGTTACTCGACAAGGGACTTATTCACCCAAGTCGCTCTCCATGGGAGCTCGATCTTGTTGGTGAAGAAGAAAGATGGGTCTATCGAATGTGCATAGACTACGTATTGAATAATGTGACGATCAGAAGCGGTACCCTTTGTGCGGATTGATGACTGTTCGACCAACTAAAGGTGCCACCGTCTTCTCTAAGATCGACACGAGTCAGGCTATCATCAAGTAAAAGTGAAATCGGATGATATACCAAAAGGCGGCCTTCGGACAAGATCACGGACATTACGAGTTCGTAGTTATGCCCTTGAATTGTGAATGCACTGCTCTGTTCATGGATTTGATGAATCGGGTATTCTCGGCATTCCTCGACAAGTTTGTGATCGTCTTCATCGGCGACATCGATATATTCGAGAACCCGGAGGAGCATGCGAGAACACACGAATGTGGTATTGCGATTCTTGGGAAGCGACTATTTGCAAAGTTCTCCAAATCACGAGTTACGAAACAGAACAAGTATCATTTCTGGGTCACGTTATATCCAAGCACGGAGTGATGGTAGACCCAATAAAGATTGAAGTCGTGAGTAACTGGAACCAACCAAAGAATGCCAGCGAGATCAGAAGCCTTCTTGGGCTAGCAAGTTACTACCGGAAGTATGTAGAGAATTTCTCCAGGATTGCCGCCCCTATGACAGTCCTCACCAGAAAGAACAAGAAATATGAGTGGACGGACGCCTGCGAGAGGAGTTTCACAGAATTGAAAAGGAGACTGACCAGCGCTCCAATCCTTGCTCTTCCAGATAGTAATGAAGGCTTCGACATGTACAGTGACGCTTCCAAGTTGGGACTCGGAGCTGTACTCATGCAGAATGGCAAGGTCATTGCCTACGCCTCTAGGCAACTCAAGGAACATGAAAGGAATTATCCCACCCACGATTTAGAGCTAGCGGCTGTGGTCTTTGCTCTCAAAACATGGAGGCATTATCTATATGGAGCTCAGTGTAGGATTTATACAAACCATCGGAGTCTGAAATATTTCTTCACACAGAAGGACCTGAACATGAGACAACGCAGATGGCTCGAGCTCGTCAAGGATTATGACTGCGAGATCTTCTACCATCCGGGGAAAGAAAACAAGGTGGCGGATGCACTCAGCAGGAAGTCCTACGCCACCTTGATGTCTCTATCAGTGTTACCTCGGCCCTTAGAAAAAGTGATTATGTGTTACGGGGTTGAAATCATTTCTGGACAGCTCTCGACCATGACGATAGCACCGATGTTGTTCGATGATATACTGGAAAAGCAAGCCCGTGACCCAAGCATTCAGAGGATCAAGCAAGAGGTCTTAGAAGGAAAGGACGATGGGTTTCGTATCTCTGATAGTGGAGTACTCTACCTCAGGGATCGCCTGTGTATTCTCGACGATCCAGAATTACGGAAGAAGATATTTGAGGAAGCTGACGGAACTCCTTATGCGATGCATCCTGGAACCACCAAGATGTACCAAGACCTGAAAAGAAAATTCTGGTGGTTCGGAATGCAAAGAGATGTGGCTCGATATGTCGATGCTTGCACGACTGCGGAAGGGTTAAGCGAACACGAGACCTGGAGGAACACTGCAGTCGATCCAGATTCCAGAATGGAAATGGGAAGACATTTCTATGGATTTCATCTCAGGATTGCCCAAGACAACAAATGGTTATGATGTTATATGGGTAATTGTGGACAGATTGACGAAGTCCGCCCACTTCTTAGCAATCAAGATAACCTATTCGATGGAGCAACTGGCTCAGTTATATGCTAGGGAAATTATCAGACTACATGGAATTCCTAAGACCATCATTTCTGACAGAGATGGTCGCTTTATTTCCCATTTCTGAGAATGTGTTCAGAAGGGCCTAGGCACGAAGCTATTGTTTAGTACTACCTTCCATCCCCAGACGAAAGAAAAGAGTAAATCAAGATCTTGGAGGATATGTTACAGTGCCGATACTTATGTTTGGCAGAATTCGCCTACAACAATATCTACCAAGCTACTATTGGAATGACACCCTACGAGGCTCTATACGGGAGGAAATGTAGATCCCCCATATGCTGGTATGAGGGTGGTGAGAAGAAGGGGATGGGACTCCAGACAGACTTCATCGATGACACCACCCGAGCTATATAAAACATCTGTCAGAGAATTGAAACTGCTCAGAGCCGACAAAAGAGTTATGTGGATATGCGGCGTAGACCGTTAGAATTCGAAGTCGGGGACCTGGTATTCCTCAAAGTGGCCCCTATGAAGGGAGTGATGAGATTCATAAGGAAGGGTAAGCTGAGTCCGCGCTACGTGGGACCGTATCCGATATTGCAGAGGATTGGCAAGGTAGCTTACAAGCTGGATCTGCCTCAAGAGATGTCGGATATTCACAACGTGTTCCATGTCTCTGTGCTCAAGAAATGCATTTCCAGTGCGGACCAAGTGATCGAGCCACAAACAGTACAAGTTCAAGAGGACCTGAGTATTGAAAGTCGGCCTATCCAGATACTAGACCGAGAAGTCAAGAGGCTAAGGAACAAAGAGGTGCCCTTAGTAAAGGTCCTGTGGCAGAATCAACGATACGAGGAAGCTACCTGGGAACGCGAGGAGGACATGAAGAAGAAGTACCCAGAATTGTTCTAAGTTTCGAGGATGAAACTTTTAAAAGGTATGAAGGATTGTAACGCCCATAAAATTTCTAGCAATTTTACAAGAATTTTTGGCTTGATGATAATGGGCTTTATGTGGGCTCCTTCAGAAAAATAAAAGAAAATAAGCCAAAAAGAATGCAAGGCCTAGGAATTGAACCCCAAACCTCTAGAGGTAGTCAAACCCTATAGATGCACCCACTAACCAGAAGCCCAACAAGAATGTATTGTTAGAAGAACATGGGAAATTATAGTTAGAGGTAAAGGAGATGAAGGGACTCTTCAAGTGAATAAATAGGGGGAATGAGGGGGCATGAATTACCAAACTTATTTTCTCCTCCTCTTCTTCTTCCTCACCGAATCCTAGAGCTTCCCCTCTCCATTTCTTTGGCCGAACCCCATCCAAGCAAGGAGAAGGCTAGATTTGGCTTTCCTTAGGTCATCTTTCCACTAAAAGCAAAGCGAAGGATGTAAGTATCCCTCACCTGCATACGAGTAGCTTTCGGTTGATATTTTGTGCAGAAACCCCTATGATATGTTCGGCCAACATGTGTTCTTGGTGTTTTATTGAAGTTCTATACCTTGTTTTACATGCACATGATGAAGTTAAGATGTAGAATGAATTAGGTTAAAAGTTAACCCTAGAAACCCCTATGATAGGTTCGGCCAACATGTGTTCTTGGTGTTTTATTGAAGTTCTATACCTTGTTTTACATGCACATGATGAAGTTAAGATGTATAATAAATTAGGTTAAAAGTTAACCCTAAAAGCCTACATGGACCATTCGGCCACCCCCTTGTATTGATGTTTCAATGAAGTTTTATTCCACATTTTGTATGCATATGATGATGTTAGTATGTTAGTATGTTAGAGGGATTAGGTTAAAAGACTAGCCCTAAAAGCCTACATGGACCATTCGGCCACCCCCTTGTATTGATGTTTCAATGAAGTTTTATTCCATGTTTTGTATGCATATGATGATGTTAGTATGTTAGATGGATTAGGGTTTTAGGTGAATTCATGTTGACTTGTGATATTAAATGATGCTAGATGAAGATAACTTGATTTAGGTTAGAGTTTACTTACTCTTGATGTTTATGCCTTATGCCATGCCCTATATGTATGTGATATTTAAGATATGTTATGAAATGAAATACGATATGATTATGAAATGAAAAACTATATGTTCATGAAATGAATATGATATGATTATGAAATGAAGTATGATATGTTTATGAAATGAAAAATTATATGTTCATGAAGTGTAGTATGATATGTTAGGAAATGAAGTATATGTTAGGAAATGAAGTATGCTATGTTTGCAAAATGAAATAAGCTATGTTATAATAAAAGCATATAAGTATTTTACCTTCTGCATGGCTTGTACCAAGACCCTAACAAGGTCCAAAGGGATGGGCTCCTAAGATGCCCTAGGTCGACGGACTAAGATCGGGCCTAGGATGGGCTTCTATGTATGATTGCCCCTAGGTCGACGGACTAAGATCGGGCCTAGTACGGGATGGGCTCCAAGATGCCCTAGGTCGATGGAGTAAGACTCGGGCCTAGGATGGGCTTCTACGCTATGACGATTGCCCTAGGTCGACGGACTAAGATCGGGCCTAGTAACCTAGTAGGTTCGAGACTTGCTACCTCGGGTCTATTTAGGGATGCGCGCTATGATGATGAAGAAGTGGTACAATGTCGGGCCCAAATATGTTGAGATTATGTTTACGTACCTATAATATATGTTTTCAAAAGCATCCTGCATAGGTTACACGATTTGATTGCTATGTTCACATGCTATGTTGATATGTCATATATATGTTGCATGTTATGTCATGTTTATGTTGCTATGTTACATATGTTGTATGTTATGTTTGATTAAGTCATATATATACATGTTATGCTGCTATGTTATGGATGATACATGTTATGTTTACTTATGTTACTTATGCTACATGTTAAGTTGCTTACATCATGTATGTTACATGTTATGTTGCTTATATGTTATGGATGTTACATGCCATGATTAATGTCGATGTATGGTTTTTGTGAGTAGGACAGGATCTTACTAAGCCTATGTGCTTATAGTTTACCTTTCCCTCGTACTGCAGATAAGGGTAAGGGATGGATAAACTAAAGGGAGCAGCAGGAGGGGCCAAATGTGTGTGGTAGTGGCATGGTGGAGAAGATCCGTTATGTCCTTATATATATGTTTCCCTATGATGATGACGTTTATGGATGTCCTTATTTATGTCCCCTTATGATGATGATGTTTATGGACTATGTTAAGAAGAAGTATCTATATATGTTATGATGTTTATGGACTATGTTAAGAAGAAGTATCTATATATATTATGATGCATGTTCTATGTTAAGAAGAAGTATCTACAAATGTCAATGCATGTTTATGTTTAAAAGAAAAGAAAAAAAAAATAATACATCTAAAGTCTTTCGCTGTAAGTAGTAAGAAGTGTATGTATGTACGGTCACGTCACGCGCCGCCCCTCCGGACCCTTTGTAAAAGGGCGGGCGTGACAACTTTACCGGGGATTTAATCTCCGGTAATCCTCATAGGTGGAGGATAAAGGATTCGTCAAACGGTTGACGAATACCTCTTCGGAGAAGTGAGTTATTGGGACTCGATTTCTAATCCAAATTTTAATTCGGATTGTGATCTTCTCTCGATCACATCGTCTTTGACACAAGGCTAGTGACTCCTACGAAGACGAGGCTCGTGGCTTTGTGAAGCCATCCCGACAATACTCAATGTGGATACAGATAGAGGTGATTCTAGCGAGAGTCACTCCAGTTGATGTCATTCTTGCTGCACGTGATACGTCAGGTATAACTAGAGTAATTTTCTTTATTGCAAAATTTAAAATTGTGATTATATCTGCACATGTTGTACTACGCATGCGTGTGATGTGTGTGTT
Source organism: Wurfbainia villosa (assembly GCA_025175895.1). Taxonomy (NCBI): domain Eukaryota; kingdom Viridiplantae; phylum Streptophyta; class Magnoliopsida; order Zingiberales; family Zingiberaceae; genus Wurfbainia; species Wurfbainia villosa. The sequence continues at coordinate 117,194,427 of CM045989.1, read as the reverse complement.
GTAATAAATTAAATTTATTATTTTTAATTCTTTCGTTGTGCACATGTTTACGAAACATGTTCGAACACACACTCGCCGCAGAGTTGGAAACCCAACAGTGGTATCAGAGCCCAGGTTGTTTTTCGACATAATCATAAAATTGTTTTGTGATAGTCGTAATTGTATTTATGAAAATTTTCTACTTTTGGAAGTTTAGAAGTATTTATGGAAATTTTCTAATTTTGGAAAGTCTAGAAGTATTTATGGAAATCTTCTACTTTTGGAAAGTTAGAAGTATTTATGGAAATTAACACTTTCAATAAATAAAATATTTGATTATATTTGGAAATTTGTTTCCTAATTTAATTATGATTTGATTTGAGAAATCAAATCTAAAATATATTTGATTTCCATAAATAGTTTTGACAATTTAGGAAATTTATTCCCTAAATTAAATTTGACTTTGTTTAATTGAGACCTTCCATAAATAAAATATGTGATTAGATTTGGAAATTTATGTTGGAAATTTCACGCCGCTAGAGGGGGGGGGGGGTGAATAGCGTTTGACCGTTCGTAGATGGAATTCGATCGCGTGTTCGTGTCTACAAGTTTCGTTAGCATAGCGGAATATATATATGATAACAATAACGAAACACAATCACAAACACAATAACACGAAGATTTAACGTGGTTCAGAACCACATGGTTCCTACTCCACGGATCGAGCTCTAACGAGCTCTAGCGACGCCAATGCAATCACTAATCAATAAACTCCTTCTCAACAACAAGTCGAAGGCGGAGAAACCTCGTACAAACGTTTACAACAATAAACAAAAGGAATACAAGCAAATACAATAATACAATGCAAAACTAGTAAAGAAAACAACTTTACAAATGCCTTTGGATTACTTGCTTGTTGATTGCTTGAACCGTGGTTGAAGACCCTGATTTGCAGCAGCAAATCGCCTCAAAAACGTCCAAGAAATCACTTTAGAACTGATGCCAAAAACCCTCCCGTCGAGCTCCTTTTATCCTTGCGCACGACCTGGATTTCCGCCCATCAGTCGACTGCCATAAGTCACCAGTCGACTAATGCCACTGTTGTCATGAGACAACGGCTCGATCCACGCTGGAAAAACTCCAACGGATCTCTTGGCAGTCGACTGCCAGTCGGCTACTGTAACGCCCGTAAAATTTCTAGCAATTTTACGAGAGTTTTTGGCTTTACAATAATGGGCTTGATGTGGGCTTTTTCGAAAAAAAAAAGAAAATAGCCAAAAAGAGATGCAAGGCGTAGGAATTGAACCCCAAACCTCTAGAGATAGCCAAGCCCTATAGATGCACCCACTAACCAGAAGCCCAATAGAATTATATCATTAGAAGAAGAGGGGAAATTGTAGATAAGTGTGATGAGGGTAAATGAAGAGGCATGGAAAAGAGAAGAGAAACTTCTCTTCCTCCCTTTATAAAGAAGAAGGAAGTTTCCACTTGGCCACTTCTTCTTCCCTTCTTCTTCCTCACTGAAAACCCATCTCTCCCCCTCTCCATTTTCACCTTTGGCCGAACCTCATCCAAGCAAGGAGAAGCTAGTTCTTGGCTTCCATAAGGTCAACTACCCACTACAAGCAAGCGAAGGAAGTTAGATTCCCTCACCTGCAGTATATTAGTTTTGTAGGATAGGTTACATGAAAGAAATATGAAGTTGTAGCCCCCTATGTCTCGGCTAACTAAGTTTATGGGCTAGGATTCATGAAAATGCTACTAGGGAAATTTTTATAGGTTGTATGCTTCAAGTAGGAATCTTTAGGTGTCAAAAGTCCAAGGATTTTAGCCCTTACATGTTTCGGCCAACCCAAGCTTTTAAGGTTAGGATTGCATGAACTTGATTCTAAGGTTATGTTCATAGAGTGTAGGCATCAAGTAGGGATTTTTAGGTGCCAAAAACCCAACTCATGGCCATATATGTTTCGGGCAACCAAAGAATTTAGGGTTAGGGTTTCATGAAAATGCCCCTTATGAAGTTATGCTATTTTTTATGCCAACATGAATAAATTTAGGTGACAAAAACCCAAGCCTTGTGCCCCTATAAGTTTCGGCCACCCATGGAATTTAGGGTTAGGGTTTCATGAAAATGCCCCTTATGAAGTTATGCTATGATATATGCCTACATGAATAAATTTAGGTGACAAAAACCCAAGCCTTGTGCCCCTATAAGTTTCGGCCACCCATGGAATTTAGGGTTAGGGTTTCATGAAAATGCCCCTTATGAAGTTATGCTATGATATATGCCTACATGAATAAATTTAGGTGACAAAAACCCAAGCCTTGTGCCCCTATAAGTTTCGGCCAACCAAGGAATTTAGGGTTAGGGTTTCATGAAAATGCCCCTTATGAAGTTATGCTATGATATATGCCTACATGAATGAATTTAGGTGACAAAAACCCAAGCCTTGTGCCCCTATAAGTTTCGGACACCCATGGTTTTAGGGTTAGGGTTTCATGAAAATGCCCCTTATGAAGTTATGCTATGATATATGCCTAGGAAATATGCCTATGTGATGAACATATTTTATGATTTAATATGCCATGAATATGCCTAGGAAATATGCCTATGTGATGAACATGTTTTATGATTTAATATGCCATGAATATGCCTAGGAAATATGCCTGTGTGATGAACATGTTTTATGATGTAATATGCCATGAATATGCCTAGGAAATATGCCTATGTGATGAACATGTTTTATGATTTAATATGTCATGAATATGCCTATGAAATATGATTAGGTGATGAACCTGTTTTATGATTTAATATGCCATGAATATGCCTAGGAAATATGCTCATGTGATGAACAAGTTTATGATATAATATGCCATGAAATATGCCTATGTGATGAACATGTTTTATGATTTAACATGCCATGAATATGCCTATGAAATATGCTTATGTGATGAACATGTTTGTGCTTTAGGACCCCTTTATGTTATGAATGCATGTATGCTATGAAATGTCTAAGGTGGAGATGCTTCCCTTTCAAGTAGGGATTAAGAGCTCTCCTTATGATAAGATAAGATGGAGATGCTTCCCTTTTAAGTAGGGATTAAGAGCTCTCCTTATGATAAGATAAGATGGAGATGTGTCCCTTTCAAGTAGGGATTAAGAGCTCTCCTTATGATAAGACAAGAAAGAAAGGAATTAAGTATTTTACTTTGTAAGAGGTTAAGTACCCGACCCGTCAGGTGGTCGTTAATCAAATCCATAGGGACATAAGAAGACGTAAGAGGTCTTGCCCTGGTAAGACGTAAGAGGTCTTGCTCTAGTAGGTCTGGTGGCTCGCTACCCCAGCCTATTAGGGAACGCGCATTATGTGGTACTTAACCTGGGGCCCCCTAAGCAAGTTATGATTATGTTGAAGTATCTATATGTATATGTTTTGAAAAGAAAAGACTTTTATGAAATTGTGCATGCTTATGTTAAAGTCTATGAATGCTTATGGTTAAGTTTAAAAATGCTTATGATTATGTCCTTTATGCATGTTAGATTTTATGAAGTTATGATGCTTATAGTTGAGTTAAGAATATTTGTGACTATGGACTTTATGCATGTTTAAGATTTATGATGTTACGGATACTTATGTTATGAATGCTTATGAACTTGTCCTTTATACATGTTAGATTTTATGAAGTTATGATGCTTATAGTTGAGTTAAGAATATTTGTGATTATGTACTTTATGCATGTCTAAGATTTACAATGTTATGAATGCTTATGTTAAATTATGCCCTGCTTAGATTTAATTATGCTTAACATGCTGATGTAATCTCTATGCCATGCTTAGGTTTTTTATTACGTGGGTATGTTGTTGATTAGTGTTGCTATGAAACACTTAGGCTATTTATGCTAGTATGCTCATATTTCTAATTGCTTGATGAAGTTTGTGGCTTTTGTGAGTAGGCAAGAATCTTACTAAGCTATATGCTTATAGTTCATGTTGTCCGTATACTGCAGATAAAGGAAACCTGAACTAGAGGAAGTAGCAGGAAGGGCCAAGTGTGTGTGATAGTGGCATGGTGGAGAAAGACCCTGTTACTATCTGCTTATATTACATGCACAATGAACCACTTAAGACTTTGCTTCCGCTTATAAGACTTATGAATCCTTAGTATCATGTTGGATGATGCTTATTTATGTTACTGTTCAATTACTTAAGAACTCATGAATGACTCTTTATGTTATGCAAGTTAGAAATGTGACAAGATATGTTAACATGCTGATTATGAATATGATATGTGACGCATGTGCAAAAGAAGATTTAGTTATGATAACATGTTAAAAAAAAACAGTAAAGTAGCGCCGCCCTGAGAGCAGATAAGGGCGGGCGTTACAGGTGGTATCAGAGCGGGTTCACCTTTCCACTATCACACATCAAGCCTCCTTCCTGCTGTTTCCAAGTAAGTAACTTTATGTATACTTAAGTTTCTTTTATAATGAAGAATGTCTTCTATTTAGATAGAAATAATACCTCATCATGTTTTAGTAGAATGGAACCATACTTGTGATTTAGATAGAAATAATACCTCATCATGTTTTAGTAGAATGGAACCATACTTGTGACTTAGATAGAAGTAATACCTCATCCTGTTTAGTAGAATGGAACCGTACTCGTGACTTAGATAGTAATGATACCTTACCATGCCTTATAGGATGGAAACATGTCTCTAACCTAGAAATACCGCTAGAAAGGATACCTTACCTTGTTAGGATAAGAGAACTGTTTTCTTTGTTTTGGCTTAAATATGCATAAATGCACGTAGGATGATCTTATGCTAGCCTAGCATTTAGCTTAAGTAATGCATGAATATACAAATGATAGCTTTATGCTAGCCTTAGTTTAATTACGCACAAAAAAAAAACTCCTAAAAATTACGAAGATTTGATTTTCGTAATTATTTGTGTAAGGTCTATGCTCATCTGAATTGAATTAAGCCGGTTTCGTACGGGTTAGTCAGTTTTGTACTGACTTCATTTATTTCAATTTTAGATGGCACGGACGATGACTACATGACCCGTTGGGATGTGTTACGAAACCGATTAAGGGAAGCTATTGAAGAGATAGTCTATAAACCTGATGGTGGGGTCATCGGACACATGAGAAGGCTCGATGGTCTTTTTAGGAGACTCGAGCAGCAGGAGTTTCCGTTACTAGACAATTATCGGATATGGGCCTTGGTACGCTCCCTGCCAAATGAGTTCATGGTAGTTGCACATCACGTATGGGGCCGCTATGAAGGGCGGATAACATATGCGGAGTTGTCTTTGAGAACTCTCGAGCACAAGGTTCAAGAGAAGCCTGTGGTAGAGAATCAGGTGGTAGCTGGCCTCGAGAGGAAGGAAGAGGGTTCGGTAAACAGTCAACTTATTGGTCAGCCGGAGACTACCCTAGTGAGGCCAAGGAAGACAGAACTAAAAATAATTACAACCGCACTAGGGTTTGTCCTAGTGGGAGTCGTAATAAACTATCTTCTCAAGTAGTTTCTGTTGTTTAAATTAGAAATAAGGAATGTTATATGTTAACATTTTTCCTTCTGGTCTGAAAATATGAATAAGAGATGATAAGTCGTTTCTTTTGAAATTAATGATGAGTTCATTGCATGGGATGTGTATGGTATAGTTGATCAATGTCGGTTAGACTGGAACATACGAATAATGAGTGGAAACAAGGTGTGCCGCTTTGATGTCCTTATCGATGCTATCTCAACCCCTGAAAAGGGAAATAATGAATTATGGGATAGAGATTATTTCTGGATAACTTTCCACCATGACGATAGCGCCGACGCTGTTCGACGATATAATGGGAAAGCAAGATGGTGATTCAGACATCCAGAAGATCAAACAGGAAGTCCTGGAAGGAAGGGATAATGGATTCCGCATTTTCGACAGCGGACTATTATACCTCCGGGACCGACTATGTATTCCGGACGATCCGGAATTACGGAAGAAGATACTCGAGGAATCCCATGGAACACCTTATACCATGCATCCTGGATCTAATAAAATGTATCAGGACTTAAGAGATAAATTTTGGTGGTCCGGCATGAAAAGGGATGTGGCTCAGTACGTCAGCACCTGTCTGACCTGCCAGAAGGTTAAGGCAGAACACCAGAAACCTGGGGGATTACTGCAGCCGATACAGATTCCAGAGTGGAAATGGGAAGAAAATTTCTATGGACTTCATCTCGGGATTACCCAGAACAACAAATGGTTACGATGCTATATGGGTAATCATAGACCGGTTGACAAAGTCTGCCCATTTCCTGGCGATTAAGATGACTTATTCGGTTGAGCAGCTAGCTCAATTATATGTCAAGGAAATTATCAGATTACATGGAGTGCCTAAGGCTATTATTTCTGACCGTGATGGTTGTTTCACCTCCCATTTTTGGGAATGTGAGATTCAAGATCGTTTCATCCTCGTAATCGATGGTCGGTGAGTAAAGAGTGAACCAAGTGGACCGAAGATATGTTGTGGGCTTGTGCTCTAGACTTTAAGGGGAGCTGGTGTCGATATTTGTGCTTGGCGGAATTTGCTTACAACAACAGCTACCAAGCTACTATCGGAATGGCACCATATGAAGCTCTATATGGGAGAAGATGCAGGTCTCCTATTTGTTGGTACGAGGGTGGTGAAAGGAGGGAAATGGGTCCTCAGGCCGTTATTATTGACAATACCACCCGCGCTATACAGAATATTCGTCAGAGAATCGAAACTGCTCAGAGCCGACAAAAGAGCTATGCGGATATGCGGCGTAGACCGTTAGAATTCGAAGTCGGAGATTTGGTATTTCTCAAAGTGACCCCTATGAAGGGAGTGATGAGATTCGGAAGGAAGGGTAAACTGAATCCACGCTACGTGGGACCGTATCCGATATTGCAGAGGGTTGGCAAGGTAGCATACAAGCTGGAGCTGCCTCAAGAGATGTCGGTTATACACAACGTGTTCCATGTCTCTGTGCTCAAGAAATGCATATCCAGTGCGGACCAAGTGATCTAGCCGCAAACAGTACAAGTTCAAGAGGACCTGAGTATTGAAAGTCGGCCTATCCAGATATTAGACCGAGATGTCAAGAGACTAAGGAACAAAGAAGTGCCCTTAGTAAAAGTCGTAATCCGTAATACGAGGAAGCTACCGGGAACGAGAGGAGGACATGAAGGTATACCGGATTGTTTTAAGTTTCGAGGACGAAACTTTTACAAGGTATGAGGGATTGTAATGCCCGTAAAATTTCTAGCAATTTTACGAGAGTTTTTGGCTTTACAATAATGGGCTTGATGTGGGCTTTTTCGAAAAATAAAAGAAAATAGCCAAAAAGAGATGCAAGGCCTAGGAATTGAACCCCAAACCTCTAGAGATAGCCAAGCCCTATAGATGCACCCACTAACCAGAAGCCCAATAGGATTATATCATTAGAAGAAGAGGGGAAATTGTAGATAAGTGTGATGAGGGTAAATGAAGAGGCATGGCAAAGAGAAGAGAAACTTCTCTTCCTCCCTTTATAAAGAAGAAGGAAGTTTCCACTTGGCCACTTCTTCTTCCCTTCTTCTTCCTCACTGAAAACCCATCTCTCCCCCTCTCCATTTTCACCTTTGGCCGAACCTCATCCAAGCAAGGAGAAGCTAGTTCTTGGCTTCCATAAGGTCAACTACCCACAACAAGCAAGCGAAGGAAGTAAGATTCCCTCACCTGCAGTATATTAGTTTTGTAGGATAGGTTACATGAAAGAAATATGAAGTCGTAGCCCCCTATGTCTCGGCTAACTAAGTTTATGGGCTAGGATTCATGAAAATGCTACTAGGGAAATTTTTAGGGGTTGTATGCTTCAAGTAGGAATCTTTAGGTGTCAAAAGTCCAAGGATTTTAGCCCTTACATGTTTCGGCCAACCCAAGCTTTTAAGGTTAGGGTTGCATGAACTTGATTCTAAGGTTATGTTCATAGAGTGTAGGCATCAAGTAGGGATTTTTAGGTGCCAAAAGCCCAACTCATTGCCATATATGTTTCGGCCAACCAAGGAATTTAGGGTTAGGGTTTCATGAAAATGCCCCTTATGAAATTATGCTATGTTTTATGCCTACATGAATAAATTTAGGTGACAAAAACCCAAGCCTTGTGCCCCTATAAGTTTCGGCCACCCATGGAATTTAGGGTTAGGGTTTCATGAAAATGCCCCTTATGAAGTTATGCTATGATATATGCCTACATGAATAAATTTAGGTGACAAAAACCCAAGCCTTGTGCCCCTATAAGTTTCGGCCACCCATGGAATTTAGGGTTAGGGTTTCATGAAAATGCCCCTTATGAAGTTATGCTATGATATATGCCTACATGAATAAATTTAGGTGACAAAAACCCAAGCCTTGTGCCCCTATAAGTTTCGTCCAACCAAATAATTTAGGGTTAGGGTTTCATGAAAATGCCCCTTATGAAGTTATGCTATGATATATGCCTACATGAATGAATTTAGGTGACAAAAACCCAAGCCTTGTGCCCCTATAAGTTTCGGCCACCCATGGTTTTAGGGTTAGGGTTTCATGAAAATGCCCCTTATGAAGTTATGCTATGATATATGCCTAGGAAATATGCCTATGTGATGAACATGTTTTATGATTTAATATGCCATGAATATGCCTAGGAAATATGCCTATGTGATGAACATGTTTTATGATTTAATATGCCATGAATATGCCTAGGAAATATGCCTGTGTGATGAACATATTTTATGATGTAATATGCCATGAATATGCCTAGGAAATATGCCTATGTGATGAACATGTTTTATGATTTAATATGTCATGAATATGCCTATGAAATATGATTAGGTGATGAACCTGTTTTATGATTTAATATGCCATGAATATGCCTAGGAAATATGCTCATGTGATGAACAAGTTTATGATATAATATGCCATGAAATATGCCTATGTGATGAACATGTTTTATGATTTAACATGCCATGAATATGCCTATGAAATATGCTTATGTGATGAACATGTTTGTGCTTTAGGACCCCTTTATGTTATGAATGCATGTATGCTATGAAATGTCTAAGGTGGAGATGCTTCCCTTTCAAGTAGGGATTAAGAGCTCTCCTTATGATAAGATAAGATGGAGATGCTTCCCTTTTAAGTAGGGATTAAGAGCTCTCCTTATGATAAGATAAGATGGAGATGCTTCCCTTTCAAGTAGGGATTAAGAGCTCTCCTTATGATAAGACAAGAAAGAAAGGAATTAAGTATTTTACTTTGTAAGAGGTTAAGTACCCGACCCGTCAGGTGGTCGTTAATCAAATCCATAGGGACATAAGAAGACATAAGAGGTCTTGCCCTGGTAAGACGTAAGAGGTCTTGCTCTAGTAGGTCTGGTGGCTCGCTACCCCAGCCTATTAGGGAACGCGCATTATGTGGTACTTAACCTGGGGCCCCCTAAGCAAGTTATGATTATGTTGAAGTATCTATATGTATATGTTTTGAAAAGAAAAGACTTTTATGAAATTGTGCATGCTTATGTTAAAGTCTATGAATGCTTATGGTTAAGTTTAAAAATGCTTATGATTATGTCCTTTATGCATGTTAGATTTTATGAAGTTATGATGCTTATAGTTGAGTTAAGAATATTTGTGACTATGGACTTTATGCATGTTTAAGATTTATGATGTTACGGATACTTATGTTATGAATTCTTATGAACTTGTCCTTTATACATGTTAGATTTTATGAAGTTATGATGCTTATAGTTGAGTTAAGAATATTTATGATTATGTACTTTATGCATGTCTAAGATTTACAATGTTATGAATGCTTATGTTAAATTATGCCTTGCTTAGATTTAATTATGCTTAACATGCTGATGTAATCTCTATGCCATGCTTAGGTTTTTTATTACGTGGGTATGTTGTTGATTAGTATTGCTATGAAACACTTAGGCTATTTATGCTAGTATGCTCATGTTTCTAATTGCTTGATGAAGTTTGTGGCTTTTGTGAGTAGGCAAGAATCTTACTAAGCTATATGCTTATAGTTCATGTTGTCCGTATACTGCAGATAAAGGAAACCTGAACTAGAGGAAGTAGCAGGAAGGGCCAAGTGTGTGTGATAGTGGCATGGTGGAGAAAGACCTCACATTATCTGCTTATATTACATGCACAATGAACCACTTAAGACTTTGCTTCCGCTTATAAGACTTATGAATCCTTAGTATCATGTTGGATGATGCTTATTTATGTTACTGTTCAATTACTTAAGAACTCATGAATGACTCTTTATGTTATGCAAGTTAGAAATGTGACAAGATATGTTAACATGCTGATTATGAATATGATATGTGACGCATGTGCAAAAGAAGATTTAAGTTATGATAACATGTTAAAAAAAACAGTAAAGTAGCGCCTCCCTGAGAGCAGATAAGGGGAGGCGTTACAGCTACGGAGCGTTCTATGCTCGACATTGATCGGGCAATGATCCGACTAGCCGATCGTTATTACACCGATCGATCGCTTCAATGAGCAATGATCGCCGAGCATTTCCTCTTTAAACCGATAGCTTGAACTCGTCGACTCATGGCAATGAACCGCCATAATGCTGGGCCGATCGCCAACCTCAAAAATGAGGTTTTAACCCAAGTATGGTGCCCCCATACTTGCTAGACCACCCTTAGCCTAGACCTAAGCCTTCTAGCCACCTCCATCAGCCTCACACCTCTCGGATCCCTCCTAGTCATCCATGACTTGTTCATCTATCGCGCTAGCCTCTAGGTGCTTCCGTCGGCTATGTCATGCTAACGGTGTCTACACCGCTAAGGCACATTGGACTTACGTCGCCAAGACTTCGCTTGGACTTTACGCCGCCAACCATTGGACTTATGCTGCCAAGACTCCCGCTTGGACTTTACGCAGCCAATATCAAACCCCTTGGACTTCTCATGCCAAGCCTCAAGCTTGGACTTTCCCTTGCCAACCCATGTTGGACTTTTACATTGCCAATACCCATGCTTGGACTTCTCAAATGCCAAGACCATGCTTGGACTTTCCCTTGCCAACCCATGTTGGACTTTTACATTGCCAAGACTCATGCTTGGACTTTTCATGTGCCAAGTGTCCCACTTGGACTTTTCATGCCAAGTACTCAAGACTTGGACTTTACCATGACAATTACATTGTCATATTTTTTTGTCGAAACATCAAAACATCACTCGAGTCAAACTCGAGTCCTGGTCAATCGTGACCTGGGTCGATTGCACCAACAATCTCCCCCTTTTTGATGTTTGACAAAAACCAAACAAATCATTTGAGTTAGACCACTAACTCAAATCCCTTACCAATTATCCCAAATTGGTAAACACTCTTCAAATGTTCTCCCCCAAACATTCTCCCCCTTTTTGACTAACATCAAAAAGGTTTTCTCTCCAAGGAGGTCAATGTCTCATGTCCCAATGAGATCTTACAATCTCCCCCTTGATCCAAAAATAAATATCTTGGATGTCTACCATCTTCCTAGTGATAATTCACATATCACTCAAGAGAGGCAATCCTATACTCTCTCCCAATTTCCAAATTGGGTATCAAAAACCCATCAATTTTCCCAATTGATGATACTCTCCCAATAACTTCTCCTCTTCAAGTAGAAAAACACATCCATCATCCCAAGATGGATACCTCCCCCTAAAGGCTTGCTTCCCCTTGACCATTGCACCAACAATGTCCTTGGGAAGCCCCTAAGCCAATAGGAACTCTAAACCATCATAATTAAAGTTCTAAGTTCAACATAGAACTTTCACTCACCCTAAATTTGATACTTTGACCTAACACAGCTCCTAATCCATATCCAATGGATTTTCACCCTTTATAATGCTTCCTAAAGTATATCCTAGGGTTAGGAGTGATTAGGAACTTTTTTCCATAGCTGAACACGGGCTAAACAAACCTTGTTAACCCAAAATCAGACCTGACTGACAAAGAATTAGTCAATCACACCATATCACGACCGCCACCATAGCAGTAATGACGATAGTTGAAATTTCCGAATTTCAGCTATCAGTATCGAGATTTGGAAAAGCATAAGTAATTCTACGTAATTTGAAAAATCATAAAATTTGATACGTATATTACTTATAGTCATTACAATGGGTGAAAAATATTTGAAAATTATTTTACCCATAAAATAGTGAGTTTGATACAAAACTCAAAACCATTGAAATTTTCAATGTTTTGGCCCTATTTTGTATCAACTTCATCAATGGTGATTGCTATCAAAAGATAGACTTCACCAAGGTTTTCTAAATTGATTTTAAAATGATTTCAAAACCATGTTTTGGATCATATTCCTTGGGCTCTATGTATATGGCTTGTACACAAGCTTTCCCAATGATCCATAATTGAAATTAGATGAGTTTTAGTTCATCTAGATGCAAAAACTATGCACCTTGAACTTAACTCATATCCTAGCATCTCACATGTATCTAGGGTGTATAAATACACATACATGTCAATTGGATGTGAGATGTGGGTTTTGGTTCATTTAAAACTAGGGTTTCATGCATCTTCTAAGGCAACCCTACTTGATTCCCTTATAAATGGGACTTCAAGTCATGTCATAGTCCTTAATTCAATTTCAACCAAATTGTCTTAAATGCATGAATGATTATGGCATTAGAAATGATATAAATAAGCATATGCTCATAATCATGATGTCATGGCATAAGATGAAATCTAAAAATGCATGACATTTAAAACCTTAATCCTAAAACATGAACATGACATATAAAATAATTAAAAGTAAGCATGATGTCATGGCATGTTATATGGCAAACAAAGCATGACATATAAAATATATAGGTATAGTAATACCTAAATTTTAATATTAATTGCCATTTGTTGGGATTAATCATATTTTGCCATATTAACCTAATCTCCCTAGTGTGCCAAAAACCCAAAATGACACACTAACCTCTAAACCTAAATTGTGTCAATTTAATTGATTTTTCTTAATTTCAAAAGTGCATTGGCACATCCTAAAATTGTTAGGAATATTGGAACGGCTAGAGGGGGGTGAATGGCGTTTCGCCCGATCGTGGATGGAATTCAATCTCGTTCGTGTCTACAATTTCGTTAGCGCAGCGGAATATATATAATAATAAAAGCAATAACGAAATGGACACAACACAAATCACAACAAGAGCATATAACGTGGTTCGGAACCGAACCGGTTCCTACTCCACGGATTGGGTTCGTACGAACCCTAGCGATGCCACAAACACCACTAACCAATAAAACTCCTTCTTGACACAAGTCAAGGGTGGAGAAACCCCTTACAAGTAATCTTACAACAATAAGATACAAATATAGGCAATTACAATAATGAATACGAAATACAAGTAAAGAAAAGACTTTACAACACTTGTTTTGATTGCTTGAATGCTTGGTTGCTTGCTTGCACTTGGAGACCTGATTTGCACCAACAAATCGCCCCAATAGCCCTCAAGAACCAATCCTTTTTCCTCCATCACGAGCTCCATATATAGCTTCAACCTGTGATGGAAAAAGTCGATCAGTCGACTGATGCCACTGTTGTCGTGAGACAACGGCTAGATCCACGCTGGATAAGTCCAACGGATCTACCATCAGTCGACTGATTGTGACCATCAGTCGACTGATGGAGTCCTCACTGACCGCCGAGTCTCGACTCCATTCTCAGGGTCGAATTCTCGAGCACCACGATCGATCACACAATCAATCGATCGCTGAGCATCACGATCGCCAACCTATGGCAATGATTACTAGGCCATAACCCGCAGCTAAACCCTTAGTTGATTTCGTCCACCGATCGCCACATGGCACTGGGCCGACCGCACACCTCAAACATGAGGTTTTAACTCAAGTATGGTTCCCATACTTGCTAGACCACCCTTAGCCTAGACCTAAGCCTTCTAGCCACCTCCATCACCTCACGCCTGATCCTCCAAGTCATCCATGACTTGTTCATCCATCACGCTTAGCCTCAATGGAGATATCTCCTTTTTTCTTATAAGTCGACATCACAATGTCTCTTTCAAGGTCGAAATACTTTAAAGGTCAGCAATACGTAAACTGGAACGAAGTTGGACTTTACGCCGCCAATATCAATCCCCTTGGACTTCAAATGCCAACCCATGTTGGACTTTCCATGCCAAGACCATGCTTGGACTTTCCTTGCCAACTCATGTTGGACTTTCCATTTGCCAAGACCCATGCTTGGACTTTCCTTGCCAACACATGTTGGACTTTCCATTTGCCAAGACCCATGCTTGGACTTTCCTTGACAATTATATTGTCATATGTTTTTGTCAAAACATCAAAACACATCAAAACATCACTCGAGCCAAACTCGAGTCCTGGTCAATCGTGACTAGGGCCGATTGCACCAACAATCTCCCCCTTTTTGATGTTTGACAAAAACCAAACAAATGATTGAGTTAGAATACTAACTCCAATCCTTTACCAATTATCCCAAATTGGTAAATACTCTCCAAATGTTCTCCCCCAAACATTCTCCCCCTTTTTGACTAACAGCAAAAAGTTGTCTCCCCAAGAGGGTCAATGTCTCATGTCCCAATGAGATCTTACAATCTCCCCCTTGGTCCAAAAATACTTAGGATGCCTACCATCTTCCTAGTGATAAGTCCAATATCACTCAAGAGAGACAATCCTATTTACTCTCCCAATTTCCAAATTGGGTCTCTCAAAAGTCCCATTAATTTCCCAATTGATGTCATATTCTCCCAATAGCTTCTTTTTTTCAAGGAGAAAAACACATCCATCATCCCAAGATGGATACCTCCCCCTAAAGGCTTGCTCCCCCTTGACCATTGCACCAACAATGTCCTAGGGAAGTCCCTAAGCCAATAGGAACTCTAAACCATCAAAATTAAGGTTAGAAATTCAACATTGAACTTTCCAACACCTTAAAATTGATACAAACCCCAAATACTTCTCCTAATCCATATCCAATGGATTTACACCCTTTATAATGCTTCCCAAAGCATATCCTAGGGTTAGGAGTGATTAGGGACCATAACCGTAGCTGAAATCGGGTTAAACAACCTTGTTTACCCTGAAATCAAGCTACCAGTCGAGTGATTCAGAAATCAGTCGACTGGCACCTCCATCAATCGACTGCCACCCAGGGCAGTCGACTGATAACTGAAAATCCCGATTTTCAATTATCAGAAATGAGTTTTGAAAAATCATAACTAATTATACGTATATCGAAAAATCACGAAATTTGATACGTATAATACTTATGACTAATACAATGGGTGAAAAATATTTGAAAATTATTTTACCCATTAAATAGTGAAATTGGCACAAAGTTCAAAACCATTGAAATTTTCAATGTTTTGGCCCTACTTTGTATCAACTTCATCAATGGTGATTGCTATCAAAAGATAGACTTCACCAAGGTTTTTCAAAATAATTTTAAAATATTTTCAAAACCTTATCTTGGATCATATTCCTTGGGCTCTATGTACATGACTTGTACACAAGCTCTCCCAATGATCCACAACTAAAATTAGATGAGTTTTAGTTCATCTAGATGCAAAAACTATGCACCTTGAACTTAACTCATATCCTAGCATCTCACATGTATCTAGGGTGTATAAATACACATACATGTCAATTGAATGTGAGATGTGGGTTTTGGTTCTCCCTAATCTAGGGTTTCATGCATTTCCTAGGCAACCCTACTTGATTCCCTTATAAATGGGACTTCAAGTCATGTCATAGTCCTTAAATCAATTTCAACCAATTGCCTTAAATGCATGAATGATTATGGCATTAGAAATGATATAAATAAGCATATGCTCATAATCATGATGTCATGGCATAAGATGAAATTTAAGAACACATGACATCTAAAATAATCCTAAGCAATAACATGACATGGTATATAATAGGATGCAATTTCATGTCATGATATATCAACTTTCATAAGCAATACAAATACTCATCCAGACACACAAGATTTTCAGAAACAAAAATTTCATTTAACTTAAAAATTTAGTCTTTTACATTCAAAATGGAGATTGGCTATGCTCAATCTCACTACAAACACTGACAACCACAAAAAAATCTAATATCCTCAATATCTAATCGTCTGCAGGATGTGGCGGTGGAGGAGGCTGCTGACTCAGGGTCCAGGCCCGCATCATCTCTAACATATAGCCGACATGCTCGATGCGGCTCGGGAGTCCTCCATCCGATCTAGACGCGCGCCGGCGAAGCTGGCACCGCCAATAGCTCGACCTTAGCGCCAACCGACGCCGATAGTCCTAAAATCGGACTCCACCGCCACGGCGATCGATGGACCCGCCGATGTGTCGGCGCATCCGATCATCCTCATCGCTGGAATCGCATCCTCGTAGTCCTCTCGCCGCCTCGGGTACCGGAGGAGGCTCTGCGTCTGGGAGGTGGTCGAGGCGCTAACTCCATCTCGGGCCGCCCATCCGTAGCTTTGCTAACGAAGTTACGAATCGATATACTGATCGTACACCTCGATAGCGCTCTCAGAGAACCCTGTGGGATGTTGACGCCACGAGTCTAGCCATCTTTGTGATGATATGACCAAATGGCATATGTACTTTCCCTTGTACAGGGGAAGTGAAATGCACAATGCAATGAAACATGTTTAGTGCAAAGTTAATGTCTAACCTATGACGCATGGCGTATAAAAGAAAGAGATGGGGAGGCCGAATCTTGGCCAGACCCCGAGTGACGATGGGAAGAAAACGCCCAACAATGACCTTGTAAAGGACATTGTCAGGTGCAGATAACTCAGTGATAGGAAATAGATTCTGGGCCAGTGGACGAGGATAACCAAAGATATGCTCATGCATGGACTCCATAGAGATATGGTCAAAAGGCTCAGGTAAAGGAAAATCCATGGTAGGGTAAAAGATAAAAGTGTCATCTAAGGGCCTACACTCGAGAAACTCCTGCAGTATCGCAGGAGTGAACTCTAACTCGCGTTTTGCAATGCGAGTAGTGTAAGTAGGGCCGTCATCCACCTTTTTTAGGTTTTGATAAAATTCCTTAACAAGTTCATCATTAATTGGATGCGTGCATAAGACGATTTTCATTAGATTGTAGTATGCAATTAATTCCATGACATCACTACAATGTCGATTGAAAAAATCCCTATCAATGTCGGTGAACAGTACCATCAGTCGACTATGTTAGTAATATATGAGAGATGTCCTAAGGCAATCGCCTTATGTATGAACCATTTATATGATAAATGAAGATTCACTATTTGAGTATACATGTTTTATGTATTTGATTGGATCTTAAACTCATTTACTGAATGTCCACGATACGATTCACAGCATGAGAGAATTTGTGATTGGATCACAACTAGTGAGTATCTCTACATGTGTAATTGTGATGTATCGGAATTATCCCTAGTCGATGAATTGATGGATTTGGACACCAACAATTCTGTCGAGACTAGCACGAGGTATACTCCTTGGTGTATCCAAGCAGCTGATTCTCACTGGCTGGAGACATTGTGATGTCCGGAGTTAATCGTGGATGCTAGTTATGGTAACTAGTTCATTGGAGTGACCACCGTAAGACTTCATATGGTTCTCTGCATATATAGATATGTCAATGAAGTTCTTACTGTGGCTTAAGTGCGATGTTCCTTTGACTTGCGGTATTCAAGTCATCTTGATCATGGAGACTTATGCTTTGACATCTTAAGCAAACACCTCTAAGGAGATGTGGACCCGGGATGATTGGGTATAAGTCGAAGTGATCAAAGGTGTTTGAATAGCCTATAAAGGATTCACCACTCCTTGTGAGGAGATGTATACCCATGGCCTCTCGTCGGATTGTTACTAAAGTCTTTGGCCAAAGCATTACATGTTTAGAGTAAGGTACTCTTCGATACATGTGGAGTAACTAGAATCCGTAGGACGAGGAAATGATACTTGGGCTAGGTGTGACGTAGTCAGCCTAGTGGGGACTGACACAATAGACCATGTCCTGAACCAAGTGGGTATAAGATGAGTGAAGGGAATGGGGCACGATTCATTCGAGCTACTGAAGGGTTTCAGAAATAGTTTTGGATCAACCGTTGATCTTTTCGGTTAATTGGGGATCATGATGTACTACTAGGTGCCACTCATGATCGTTCTATAATTAATGGTTAATTATAGACGGCCAACATAAACCGAGAACCTATTTGGTCACACGCACAACGAGTGTAATCCAAAGGATTTAAAACGAGCTTGAGAATGGGATTCTCAGACCGAGAGAAACTAAGTTTGGTTGGACCAAACATAAAGCGAGCATGAAATCGTTTCAGTCGCAATGGAAGCATGGATGGGCCGCGTCTTATGAAGACGTAATGGATGAACCAAAATGGTTTGGTTCTAATCCAATGGATGAGAATAAACCAAAGGGTTTGGTTTATTTTAAACGAATGAACCAAAAGTTGGTTCGGTTCGTTTTAACTTAAAATAAACCATCATGGTTTGGTTTATTTTAACTTATCTTAATGGAGCGGGTTAACGGGCTTTATGGATATGATCCATTAACCATTAAGAGAATTAGTTCTCTATAAAATAGGGGTTAAACCCTAACCCAATGATGCTAATGAAGTTTTGGCCGCCCAACCCTAGCCTCCTTTTGTTGTTGCCGCCCAACATGTTGTTGCCGCCCAACATGGTGTTGCCGCCAACTTCATGGAGCTGCTGCCACCTCCTTGCCGCCGGCATCCAAGCTTCAGCCGGCGATGCTCCGGCGACCCTCCGGTGATCTCTTGTGGGTTCGGTGATAAGGTGAGCTCCACATCTCCTTTGGCCGGCCTCTATTCCTCCACCAAAAGCTGTCCAGTTTTTCTGGATAGCTTGTTTCTTTGTTGTTGGAGCGTCGTTTGGACGACGGTTAGTGCTCCGACAGCAACTAACTTACCGGGGATTTGATCTCCGATAATCCTCTGAGGTGGAGGACGAAGGATTCGTCAAACGGTTGACGAATACCTCTCCGGAGAATCGAGTTTTGAGGACTCGGTTTTGGATCCGAATTTGGATTCGGATTGTGATCATCTCTCGATCACGTCGTCTTCTACACGAGGCTAGTAACCCGTACGAAGACGAAGCTCATGGCTTAGCGAAGTCATCCCGAGGAGCTCGGCGTGGATACGGATAGAGACGATTCTTACGAGGATCGTTCCGGTTGATGTCGTTCCCGCTATACGTCATACGAAAGGTATAACGTAGATAAATTTCCTTTTATTGCAAATTTTAATTTACGGTTATGTCTACACTTGTTGTAATATGCATGCGTGTGTTGTGTGTGTTGTAATAAATATAGATTTATTATTTTTAATTGCTTCCGCTGTGTTCATGTTTACGAAACATGATCGAACACACACACGCCGCGGTGCCGGAAACCCAACAGTGGTATCAGAGCCCAGGTTGTGTTTCGACATAATCGTAAAATGGTTTTGCGATAGTCATAATGTATTTCTGGAAATTTTCTAATTTTGGAAATTTAGAAGTATTTATGGAAATTTTTCAATTTTGGAAAGTCTAGAAGTATTTATAGAAATCTTCCACTTTTGGAAAGTTGGAAGTATTTATGGAAATTGATATTTTCCATAAATAAAATATTTGATTAGATTCTGGAAATTTGTTTCCTAATTTAATCATGATTTGATTTGGGAAATCAAATCTTAAAATATTTTATTTCCATAAGTAGTTTTAATGATTTAGGAAATTGGTTTCCTAAATAGATTTTCCTTAATCAAATAATTCCATGAATAAAATATGTGATTAGATTTGGAAATTTGTTTCCTAATTTAATTATGATTTGATTTGGAGAATCAAATCTTAAACATATTTTATTTCCATAAATAGTTATGACATATAAGGAAATTATATACATGACATAATTGTATGCCATGTAATTGCATTAGATGCATAACATTATGCCATGCGTGTCGTGACATATAGATGTATGTCATGTATGCCATGCCATGTAGATAATAGTTATTTGCATGCAAAGAGGATGAGACATAAAAACCCTTAATCAATATTAAAGCCTACACCTTCCATTAATATGGTTAGAACCAGAGTTCTGTTTCTTGTTTGGGTTGTTGGACTCTCTCCAAGCCCGGCTCGAACCTGAATATGTTCAAACCATGGAATAGTTTAATACTAATATGGTAAGAGTCAGAGGTCAATCGTTAGCTTTGGTTGTTGGACTCTCTCCAAGCTGGGCTAATTGGTTGAATGCGCTCTAACCATATTAAAACTATGTCCCGATTAATGGGTTGGCTTTAACCTGGAGCATCGGCTTGTTGGACTCTCTCCAAGGTCGATGTAAAGGGAGGTGAAGTTGGGTGCTATGCATATGATGCATACTTGTTAATGTGTTAACAACCCGATGTATGTGTGAACATTCAATTAGTTGATAGCACATTGTGATAGTTGCATATACGGGATATGCAATCGGTATAGATGATACCTACCGTCGTAGTTATGAATGGCGTGTTGGACTCTCTCCAAGGTTGTTCATAACTATGATGGATATCAGCCCATTCGGAGATGGACCTACGATCTCCCGAAGTGATTTTGGGGTTTTTGAAATTCGAAAAATGAATGGGATTTATAAATGTATATTGATGCATTTTTAAAATCATCTTTCTCATATATGCTCGTTTTGTATTTCTAAGTTAATATATTGATCATGATGTGTTTGAATTTGCGTTCCATTTTGGATTCAAATAAATTGGCTGGGCCGAACTTCTTGGACTAGCTTAGAAACTTGAGAATTGTTCTCAAGGTGGAAAAGCTTGCGTATGTCCTCGAAGCGCCTCTTCCTGCTCATCCTAGTGACAATGCAACTCTGGACCAATTGTTGGCCTATCAAAAACATGTGAGTGATTCTGAACAAATGAGTTGCATCATGCTAGCCGCGATGGAACCCAAGCTACGAAAGCAGCATGAGCATATGGATGCTCATATCGTAGTCCTTCATCTCTATGAGTTGGTTGATGAGCAAGTGAGATTCGAAAGGTTCGAAGTCTCCAAGCTCCTCTTCACCTCTGAGATGCAAGGAGGTTCATCTGGTATCGCCAACATGTCAAGACTGTGGAGCCTTCCGAGAAGCATGAGTACGGGACAGTGTTGTTAGTTGATTCCTAGAAGAAAGGATCTAAGAGTGATTTAAAGGAACAACAGAATGGGAAGAAGAAAAAAGGCTAAAAGGCAGAACAAGCTCAAAAGGGCACTTGCCATCATTATGGCAAGGAGGGTCATTGGCGAAGAAATTGCAAGGTTTATCAAGAGTCCGTGAAGAAGGATAAGGCATCGGATGCCCCATCTTCTTCAGAAATCTTCTTTATTGATTGTCATTCTATTTCCTTAGACACTTGGGTATTGGATACTGGGTGTGGCTTACATATATGTAATGACATACATGGGCTAAGGAATAGAAGAAGACTCGTCAAGGGAGAGTCAAATTTACGTGTTGGGAATGAAGCAAAGGTTGCTGCACTCGCCATCGGAACGTATTTGTTGAAACTCCCTGCAGGACTTGTCTTAGAACTGGACAATTGCTTTTATATTCCTTTGTTGATAAAGAACATCATTTCTATTTCTTGTTTAAATAGAAATGGTTTCCATTTGACGTTTAGTAACAATTGTTGTTAAATAACTTTGAATGGGGTTCTTTATGGGACTGGAACTTTAAGCAATGGTGTTTATACGTTGGACGTATCCAGTGACATTTGCAATATCGAAGCGAGCAACAAGAGTGCTCGAAAGGATAATCAAATAGACTCCTACATGTGGCATTGCCATCTTGGCCATGTAAGCAAGAAACGCATGTCCGAATTACACCGATGTGGAATTCTGGAATCGTTTGAATTGGATTCATATGATACATGTGAATCATGCTTAAAAGGCAAGATGACTAAGTTACCTTTTACTGGAAAAGGTGAACGAGTGGGAGAGTTACTAGGTCTAGTACATACTGATGTATGTGGACCTATGTCAACTCAAGCTTTAGGAGGCTATAGCTACTTCATTACCTTCACCGATGATCACTCACGGTTTGGGTATGTGTTCCTGATGAAACACAAGTCCAAGCCTTGAAAGGTTCAAAGAATTAAAATGAAGTAGAGAAACAACATGACAAAAGTATTAAAATACTGATCGGATCGAGGTGGTGAATACTTAAGTCAAGAGTTTCTTGATTATCTAAGAGACAATGGCATATTGTCTCAATGGACTCGCCTATACACCACAAAGATAATGGTGTATCCGAGAGGCGAATCGACCTTGTTGGACATGGTCAGTCAATGATGAATCATGCGACTCTTCCCAAGTCCTTTGGGGTTATGCACTTCGCATACCTATTTACTTGTTAAATGTAATGCCTACCAAGGTAGTCTCAACTACTCCATATGAGATATGGAATAGTAAGAAACCTCATGTATCTTACTTGAAGATATGGGGTTGTCCTCGCTTATGTGAAGCGATCAGACGCATAAATGGATGCTAAGTCCGATAAATGTCTATTTATTGATACCCTAAGGAAACAAGGGGTTACTAATTTATCATCCCGTGGAACAAAAGGTGTTTGTTTCAAGGCATGCCGTGGTTTCTAGAGAAAGAGTTTCTCTTGCAAGAAAACAAGGGGAGGTCGTCGAGCTTGAGGAGGCTCGAGAGACTCAAATAGACATTATGAGATACCTAGTGAAGCACAACAAATGACAACTCATAGTGATGAGCAATCTACCGACTTATTGTAACACCACATCTTCAGAGATCCGTAGAACACGCACATTCCCGAGATATGGATTTCGTAAGTGAATCGAACGACGTGTTACTCATTGATGATGAGGAGCCTACCGCTTATGAAGAAGTGGCCGACAAGTTCGTGAAGGGATAAGTGGTTTGATGTGCCATGAAGCTGGAAATGGATTCCATGTATGAAAACCAAGTTTGGAACTTGGTTGACCCACCTGAAGGCATAAAGCCTATAGGGTGCAAGTGGGTTTTCAAGAAGAAAACCGACATGGATGGTAATGTGATTACCTATAAGGCTAGATTGGTGGCGAAAGGATATCGTCAAAAACAAGGTGTTGATTATGACGAAACCTATTCGCCTGTAGCTATGCTTAAATCCATTCGGATGCTCCTGGCCATAGCGGCTCATTATGATTATGAGATATGGCAGATGGATGTGAAAACAGGTTTCCTTAATGGAAACCTGCTCGAGGACGTGTATATGATACAGCCTGAGGGTTTCACATCGGTTGATAAAACTAAGGTATGCAAATTGCGACGGTCCATTTATGGATTGAAGCAAGCATCCAGGAGCTGGAATATCCGTTTTGATGAGACAATCAAAAGGTTTGATTTCTCACAAAATCCAGACGAACCTTGTGTGTACAAGAAGGTTGGTGGGAGTGCAGTCGTATTCCTAGTATTGTATGTCGATGACATACTACTTATAGGAAACGATGTTTCAATCTTACAGTCAGTGAAGGTTTGGTTATCCAAGACATTCTCCATGAAAGACCTGGGAGAAGCAACCTACATCCTTGGGATTAAGATTTATAGAGATAGATCGAAATGGTTGCTTGGTCTTTCACAGTCTACATATATAGACCGAGTGCTAAAGAGGTTTAGCATGTCGGAATTCAAGAAAGGTTTCCTACCCATCAGGCATGGGGTACACCTTTCGAAGTCTATGTGTCCGCGCACAGAAGACGAGAAGATTTGCATGAGTAAGATTCCCTATGCATCCGCAATAGGATCTATCATGTATGCTATGTTATGTACGAGGCCCGATGTATCGTATGCTCACGAGTGTCACGGCGGATACGATCCGATCGAGGAATGGATCATTGGGTATTAAGACGATCCTTAAGTACTTGAGAAGAACTAAGGATGTGTTCCTAATATATGGAGAAGGGTACATGGTGATACGTGGGTATACGGATGCCAGATCCAGACAGACAAGGATGATTCCATGTCTTAGTCTGGGTATGTATTCACCTAGAATGGAGGCGCAATAAGTTGGAAAGGTTCCAAGCTTGACACTATATCGGATTCTGCCACTAAGGCAGAATACGTTGCAGCTTTGGAAGCAGCAAAGGAAGGGGTTTGGATCAAGTAGTTCATCTATGAACTTGATGTGGTCTCATCAATGATCCAAACATGTGCTTCGCCGCTATCATCTTATCAGAGAGATCATCAGTAGGAACGAAATACAAATCAAGAAAATTCCCACTGAAAGGAACTTAGCGGATCCCTTGTCTAAGGCATTACCTCAAAGTAAGTTTGAGGGTCATGTTCGAGCTTATGGTATTGGATACCGTAGCGATTGGCATTAGGCCAAGTGGGAGTCTGTTAGTAATATATGAGAGATGTCCTAAGGCAATCGCCTTATGTATGAACCATTTATATGATAAATGAAGATCCACTATTTGAGTATACATGTTTTATGTATTTGATTGGATCTTAAACTCATTTACTGAATGTCCACGATACGATTCACAGCATGAGAGAATTTGTGATTGGATCACAACTAGTGAGTATCTCTACATGTGTAATTGTGATGTATCGGAATTATCCCTAGTCGATGAATTGATGGATTTGGACACCAACAATTCTGTCGAGACTAGCACGAGGTATACTCCTTGGTGTATCCAAGCAGCTGATTCTCACTGGCTGGAGACATTGTGATGTCCGGAGTTAATCGTGGATGCTAGTTATGGTAACTAGTTCATTGGAGTGACCAGCCGTAAGACTTCATATGGTTCTCTGCATATATAGATATGTCAATGAAGTTCTTACTGTGGCTTAAGTGCGATGTTCCTTTGACTTGCGGTATTCAAGTCATCTTGATCATGGAGACTTATGCTTTGACATCTTAAGCAAACACCTCTAAGGAGATGTGGACCCGGGATGATTGGGTATAAGTCGAAGTGATCGAAGGTGTTTGAATAGCCTATAAAGGATTCACCACTCCTTGCGAGGAGATGTATACCCATGGCTTCTCGTCGGATTGTTACTAAAGTCTTTGGCCAAAGCATTACATGTTTAGAGTAAGGTACTCTTCGATACATGTGGAGTAACTAGAATCCGTAGGACGAGGAAATGATACTTGGGCTAGGTGGGACGTGAGTCGACCTAGTGGGGGACACAATAGACCATGTCCTGAACCAAGTGGGTATAAGATGAGTGAAGGGAATGGGGCACGCGATTCATTGAGCTCTTGAAGGGTTTGAGAAATAGTTACGGATCAACCGTTGATCTTTTCGGTTAATTGGGGATCATGATGTACTACTAGGTGCCACTCATGATCATTCTATAATTAATGGTTAATTATAGACGGCCAACATAAACCGAGAACCTATTTGGTCACACGCACAACGAGTGTAATCCAAAGGATTTAAAGCGAGCTTGAGAATGGGATTCTCGGCCGAGAGAAACTAAGTTTGGTTGGACCAAACATAAGCGAGCATGAAATCGTTTGATCGCAATGGAAGCATGGATGGGCGCGTCTTATGAAGGCGTAATGGATGAACCAAAATGGTTTGGTTCTAATCCAATGGATGAGAATAAACCAAAGGGTTTGGTTTATTTTAAGCGAATGAACCAAAAGTTGGTTGGTTCGTTTTTAACTTAAAATAAACCATCATGGTTTGGTTTATTTTAACTTATCTTAATGGAGCGGGTTAACGGGCTTTATGGATATGATCCATTAACCATTAAGAGAATTAGTTCTCTATAAAATAGGGGTTAAACCTAACCCCAATGATGCTAATGAAGTTTTGCCGCCCAACCCTAGCCTCCTTTTGTTGTTGCCGCCCAACATGTTGTTGCCGCCCAACATGGTGTTGCCGCCAACTTCATGGAGCTGCCACCTCCTTGCCGGCATCAAGCTTCAGCCGTGCTCGGCGACCCTCCGGTGATCTCTTGTGGGTTGGTGATAAGGTGAGCTCCACATCTCCTTTGGCCGCGCCTATCTCCTCCACCAAAGCTGTCCAGTTTTTCTGGACAGCTTGTTTCTTTGTTGGAGCGTCGTTTGGGCGGTTAGTGCTCCGACAGCGACTAACTTACGAGGATTTGATCTCCGGTAATCCTCTGAGGTGGAGGACGAAGGATTCGTCAAACGGTTGACGAATACCTCTCCGGAGAAGCGAGTTTTGAGGACTCGGTTTTGGATCCGAATTTGGATTCGGATTGTGATCATCTCTCTATCACGTCGTCTTCGACACGAGGCTAGTAACCCGTACGAAGACGAAGCTCGTGGCTTAGCGAAGTCATCCCGAGGAGCTCGGCGTGGATACGGATAGAGACGATTCTTACGAGGATCGTTCCGGTTGATGTCGTTCCCGCTACACGTCATACGAAAGGTATAACGTAGATAAATTTCCTTTTATTGCAAATTTAAATTTACGGTTATGTCTACACTTGTTGTAATATGCATGTGTGTGTTGTGTGTGTTGTAATAAATAGGAGTATTTATTATTTTTATTGCTTCCGCTGTATTCATGTTTATGAAACATGATCGAACACACACTGCCTTGTGTCGGAAACCATGATGGTATCGAGCCCAGGTTGTGTTTCGACATAATCGTAAAAATGGTTTTGCGATAGTCATAATGTATTTCTGGAAATTTTCTAATTTTGGAAATTTAGAAGTATTTATGGAAATTTTTCAATTTTGGAAAGTCTAGAAGTATTTATAGAAATCTTCCACTTTTGGAAAGTTGGAAGTATTTATGGAAATTGATATTTTCCATAAATAAAATATTTGATTAGATTTTGGAAATTTGTTTCCTAATTTAATCATGATTTGATTTGGGAAATCAAATCTTAAAATATTTTATTTCCATAAGTAGTTTTAATGATTTAGGAAATTGGTTTCCTAAATAGATTTTCCTTAATCAAATAATTCCATGAATAAAATATGTGATTAGATTTGGAAATTTGTTTCCTAATTTAATTATGATTTGATTTGGAGAATCAAATCTTAAACATATTTTATTTCCATAAATAGTTATGACATATAAGGAAATTATATACATGACATAATTGTATGCCATGTAATTGCATTAGATGCATAACATTATGCCATGCGTTTCGTGACATATAGATGTATGTCATGTATGTCATGCCATGTAGATAATAGTTATTTGCATGCAAAGAGGATGAGACATAAAAACCCTTAATCAATATTAAAGCCTACACCTTCCATTAATATGGTTAGAACCAGAGTTCTGTTTCTTGTTTGGGTTGTTGGACTCTCTCAAGCCAGCTCGAACCGAATATGTTCAAACCATGGAATAGTTTAATACTAATATGGTAAGAGTCGAGGTTAATCGTTAGCTTTGGTTGTTGGACTCTCTCCAAGCTGGGCTAATTGGTTGAATGCGCTCTAACCATATTAAAACTATGTCTGATTAATGGGTTGGCTTTAACACAGAGCATCGGCTTGTTGGACTCTCTCCAAGGTCGATGTAAAGGGAGGTGAAGTTGGGTGCTATGCATATGATGCATACTTGTTAATGTGTTAACAACCCGATGTATGTGTGAACATTCAATTAGTTGATAGCACATTGTGATAGTTGCATATACGAGATATGCAATCGGTATAGATGATACCTACCGTCGTAGTTATGAATGGCTTGTTGGACTCTCTCCAAGGTTATTCATAACTATGATGGATATCAGCCCATTCGGAGATGGACCTACAATCTCCCGAAGTGATTTTGGGGTTTTTTGAAATTCGAAAAATGAATGGGATTTATAAATGTATATTGATGCATTTTTAAAATCATCTTTCTCATATATGCTCGTTTTGTATTTCTAAGTTAATATATTGATCATGATGTGTTTGAATTTGCGTTCCATTTTGGATTCAAATAAATTGACTGGGCCGAACTTCTTGGACTAGCTTAGAAACTTGAGAATTGTTCTCAAGGTGGAAAAGCTTGCGTATGTCCTCGAAGCGCCTCTTCCTGCCCATCCTAGTGACAATGCAACTCTGGACCAATTGTTGGCCTATCACAAACATGTGAGAGATTCTGAACAAATGAGTTGCATCATGCTAGCCGCGATGGAACCCAAGCTACGAAAGCAGCATGAGCATATGGATGCTCATATCGTAGTCCTTCATCTCTATGAGTTGGTTGATGAGCAAGTGAGATTCGAAAGGTTCGAAGTCTCCAAGCTCCTCTTCACCTCTGAGATGCAAGGAGGTTCATCTGTGGTACTGCTCAACATGCTGAAGACTGTGGAGCCTTCTGAGAAGCATGAGCAGGGGACGGTGCTGTTAGTTGATTCCTCGAAGAAAGGTTCTAAGAGGAAGTCAAAGGAACAACAGAAGGGGAAGAAGAAAAAGGCTAAAAGGCAGAACCAGCTCAAAAGGGCACTTGCCATCATTATGGCAAGGAGGGTCATTGGCGAAGAAATTGCAAGGTTTATCAAGAGTCCGTGAAGAAGGATAAGGCATCGGATGCCCCATCTTCTTCAGAAATCTTCTTTATTGATTGTCATTCTATTTCCTTAGACACTTGGGTATTGGATACTGGGTGTGGCTTACATATATGTAATGACATACATGGGCTAAGGAATAGAAGAAGACTCGTCAAGGGAGAGTCAAATTTACGTGTTGGGAATGAAGCAAAGGTTGCTGCACTCGCCATCGGAACGTATTTGTTGAAACTCCCTGCAGGACTTGTCTTAGAACTGGACAATTGCTTTTATATTCCTTTGTTGATAAAGAACATCATTTCTATTTCTTGTTTAAATAGAAATGGTTTCCATTTGACGTTTAGTAACAATTGTTGTTAAATAACTTTGAATGGGGTTCTTTATGGGACTGGAACTTTAAGCAATGGTGTTTATACGTTGGACGTATCCAGTGACATTTGCAATATCGAAGCGAGCAACAAGAGTGATCGAAGGATAATCAAATAGACTCCTATATGTGGCATTGCTCGTCTTGGCCATATAAGCAAGAAACGCATGTCCGAATTACACCGATGTGGAATTCTGGAATCGTTTGAATTGGATTCATATGATACATGCGAATCATGCTTAAAAGGCAAGATGACTAAGTTACCTTTTCGAAAGGTGAGCAGTGGGAGAGTTACTAGGTCTAGTACATCTTGATGTATGTGGACCTATGTCAACTCAAGCTTTAGGAGGCTATAGCTACTTCATTACCTTCACCGATGATCACTCACGGTTTGGGTATGTGTTCTTGATGAAACACAAGTCTGAAGCCTTTGAAAGGTTCAAAGAATTCAGAAATGAAGTAGAAACAACATGACAAAAGTATTAAAATACTTGATCGGATCGAGGTGGTGAATACTTAAGTCAAGAGTTTCTTGATTATCTAAGAGACAATGGCATATTGTCTCAATGGACTCCGCCTATACACCACTGACATAATGGTGTATCCGAGGCGTCTTAGGACCTTGTTGGACATGGTCAGGTCAATGATGAATCATGCGACTCTTCCCAAGTCCTTTTGGGGTTATGCACTACAGACAGCTGTTTACTTGTTAAACAGAATGCCTACCAAGGTAGTCTCAACTACTCCATATGAGATATGGAATGGTAAGAAACCTCATGTATCTTACTTGAAGATATGGGGTTGTCCTGCTTATGTGAAGCGGTATGTCAGACAAATTGGATGCTAAGTCTGATAAATGTCTATTTGTTGGATACCCTAAGGAAACAAGGGGTTACCAATTCTATCATCCTGTGGAACAAAAGGTGTTTGTTTCAAGGCATGCTGTGTTTCTAGAGAAAGAGTTTCTCTTGCAAGAAAATAGTGGGAGTGTCGTCGAGCTTGAGGAGGCTCGAGAGACTCAAATAGACATTGATGAGATACCTGGTGAAGCCTGACGGTAAATGACTCATAGTGATGAGCAATCACGGACCTATTGTAACACCACATCTTCGTAGATCACAGTAGAACACGCAATATTCAGAGATATGGATTTCGTAAGTGAATCGAGACGTGTTACTCATTGATGATGAGGAGCCTACGATTATGAAGAAGTCTTTGACAAGTTCGAGAAAGGATAAGTGGCTTGATGCCATGAAGTGGAAATGGATTCCATGTATGAAAACCAAGTTTGGAACTTGGTTGACCCACTGAAGGCATAAAGCCTATAGGGTGCAAGTGGGTTTTCAAGAAGAAAACCGACATGGATGGTAATGTGATTACCTATAAGGCTAGATTGGTGGCGAAAGGATATCGTCAAAACAAGGTGTTGATTATGGCGAAACCTATTACTTTGTAGCTATGCTTAAATCCATTCGGATGCTCTGGCCATAGCGGCTCATTATGATTATGAGATATGGCGGATGGATGTGAAAACGCTTTCCTTAATGGAAACACGCTCGAGGCGTGTATATGAATCTGACTGAAGGTTTCACATCGGTTGATAAAACCAAGGTATGCAAATTGCGACGGTCCATTTATGGATTGAAGCAAGCATCCAGGAGCTGGAATATCCGTTTTGATGAGACAATCAAAAGGTTTGATTTCTCACAAAATCCAGACGAACCTTGTGTGTACAAGAAGGTTGGTGGGAGTGCAGTCGTATTCCTAGTATTGTATGTCGATGACATACTACTTATAGGAAACGATGTTTCAATCTTACAGTCAGTGAAGGTTTGGTTATCCAAGACATTCTCCATGAAAGACCTGGGAGAAGCAACCTACATCCTTGGGATTAAGATTTATAGAGATAGATCGAAATGGTTGCTTGGTCTTTCACAGTCTACATATATAGACCGAGTGCTAAAGAGGTTTAGCATGTCGGAATTCAAGAAAGGTTTCCTACCCATCAGGCATGGGGTACACCTTTCGAAGTCTATGTGTCCGCGCACAGAAGACGAGAGGATTTGCATGAGTAAGATTCCCTATGCATCCGCAATAGGATCTATCATGTATGTTATGTTATGTACGAGGCCCGATGTATCGTATGCTCACGAGTGTCACGGCGGATACGATCGATCGAGAATGGATCATTGGGTATTAAGACGATCCTTAAGTACTTGAGAAGAACTAAGGATGTGTTCCTAATATATGGAGAAGGGTACATGGTGATACGTGGGTATACGGATGCCAGATCTAGACAGACAAGGATGATTCCATGTCTTAGTCTGGGTATGTATTCACCTAGAATGGAGGCGCAATAAGTTGGAAAGGTTCCAAGCTTGACACTATATCGGATTCTGCCACTAAGCGAGAATACGTTGCGACTTTAGGCGAAAGGAAGGGGTTTGGATCAAGTAGTTCATCTATGAACTTGATGTGGTCTCATCAATGATCCAAACATGTGCTTCGCCGCTATCATCTTATCAGAGAGATCATCAGTAGGAACGAAATACAAATCAAGAAAATTCCCCTTTGAAAGGAACTTAGCGGATCCTTGTCTAAGGCATTACCTCAAAGTAAGTTTGAGGGTCATGTTAGAGCTTATGGTATTGGATCTGTAGCGATTGGCATTAGGCCAAGTGGGAGTCTGTTAGTAATATATGAGAGATGTCCTAAGGCAATGCCTTATGTATGAACCATTTATATGATAAATGAAGATTCACTATTTGAGTATACATGTTTTATGTATTTGATTGGATCTTAAACTCATTTCTTGAATGTCACGATCGATTCACAACATGAGAGAATTTGTGATTGGATCACAACTAGTGAGTATCTCTACATGTGTAATTTGATGTATCGAATTATCCTAGTCGATGAATTGATGGATTTGGACACCAACAATTACATCGAGACTAACGAGGTATACTCCTTGGTGTATCCAAGCGGTGATTCTCCTTGGTTTGGAGACATTGTGATGTCGGAGTTAATCGTGGATGCTAGTTATGGTAACTAGTTCATTGGAGTGACCAGCCGTAAGACTTCATATGGTTCTCTGCATATATAGATATGTCAATGAAGTTCTTACTGTGGCTTAAGTGCGATGTTCCTTTGACTTGCGGTATTCAAGTCTTCTTGATCATGGAGACTTATGCTTTGACATCTTAAGCAAACATCTCTAAGGAGATGTGGACCCGGGATGATTGGGTATAAGTCGAAGTGATCGAAGGTGTTTGAATAGCCTATAAAGTATTCACCACTCCTTGTGAGGAGATGTATACCCATGGCCTCTCGTCGGATTGTTACTAAAGTCTTTGGCCAAAGCATTACATGTTTAGAGTAAAGTACTCTTCGATACATGTGGAGTAACTAGAATCCGTAGGACGAGGAAATGATACTTGGGCTAGGTGTGACGTAGTCAGCCTAGTGGGGACTGACACAATAGACCATGTCCTGAACCAAGTGGGTATAAGATGAGTGAAGGGAATGGGGCACGATTCATTCGAGCTTGAAGGGTTTTGAGAAATAGTTACGGATCAGCGTTGATCTTTTGGTTAATTGGGGATCATGATGTACTACTAGGTGCCACTCATGATCGTTCTATAATTAATGGTTAATTATAGGCGGCCAACATAAACCGAGAACCTATTTGGTCACACGCTGGAGTGTAATCCAAAGGATTTAAAACGAGCTTGAGAATGGGATTCTCAGACCGAGAGAAACTAAGTTTGGTTGGACCAAACATAAAGCGAGCATGAAATCGTTTCAGTCGCAATGGAAGCATGGATGGACCGCGTCTTATGAAGACGTAATGGATGAACCAAAATGGTTTGGTTCTAATCCAATGGATGAGAATAAACCAAAGGGTTTGGTTTATTTTAAACGAATGAACCAAAAGTTGGTTCGGTTCGTTTTAACTTAAAATAAACCATCATGGTTTGGTTTATTTTAACTTATCTTAATGGAGCGGGTTAATGGGCTTTATGGATATGATCCATTAACCATTAAGAGAATTAGTTCTCTATAAAATAGGGGTTAAACCCTAACCCTAATGATGCTAATGAAGTTGGCCGCCAACCTAGCCTCCTTGTTGTTGCCGCCCAACATGTTGCTTGCCGCCCAACATGGTGTTGCCCGCCAACTTCATGGAGCTGCCACCTCCTTGCCGCGGCATCCAAGCTTCAGCCGGCGATGCTCGGCGACCCTCCGGTGATCTCTTGTGGGTTTGGTGATAAGGTGAGCTCCACATCTCCTTTTGGCGGCCTCTATTCCTCCACCAAAAGCTGTCCAGTTTTTCTGGACAGCTTGTTTCTCGTTGTCGGGCGTCGTTTGGGCGACGGTTAGTGCTCCGACAGCGGCTAACTTACGGGATTTGATCTCCGGTAATCCTCTGGAGGAGGCGAAGGATTCGTCAAGCGGTTGGCGAATACCTCTCCGGAGAAGCGAGTTTTGAGGACTCGGTTTGGATCGAATTTGGATTCGGATCGTGATCATCTCTCGATCACGTCGTCTTCACGAGGCTAGTAACCCGTCGAAGGCGAAGCTCGTGGCTTAAGCGAAGTCATCCGAGGAGCTCGGCGTGGATCACGGATAGAGCGATTCTTACGAGGATCGTTCGGTTGATGCCGTTCGCTACTACGTCATACGAAAGGTATAGCGTAGATAAATTTCCTTTTATTGCAAATTTTAATTTCTGTTATGTCTACACTTGTTGTAATATGCATCGTGTGTTGTGTGTGTTGTAATAAATATAGATTTATTATTTTTAATTGCTTCATTTGTGCTCATGTTTACGAAACATGATCGAACACACCTGCCTTTGATGCGGAAACCAACGATGGTATCGAGCCCAGGTTGTGTTTGACATAATCGTAAAAATGGTTTTGCGATAGTCATAATGTATTTCTGGAAATTTTCTAATTTTGGAAATTTAGAAGTATTTATGGAAATTTTTCAATTTTGGAAAGTCTAGAAGTATTTATAGAAATCTTCCACTTTTGGAAAGTTGGAAGTATTTATGGAAATTGATATTTTCCATAAATAAAATATTTGATTAGATTTTGGAAATTTGTTTCCTAATTTAATCATGATTTGATTTGGAGAATCAAATCTTAAACATATTTTATTTCCATAAGTAGTTTTAATGATTTAGGAAATTGGTTTCCTAAATAGATTTTCCTTAATCAAATAATTCCATGAATAAAATATGTGATTAGATTTGGAAATTTGTTTCCTAATTTAATTATGATTTGATTTGGAGAATCAAATCTTAAACATATTTTATTTCCATAAATAGTTATGACATATAAGGAAATTATATACATGACATAATTGTATGCCATGTAATTGCATTAGATGCATACCATTATGCCATGCGTGTCGTGACATGTAGATGTATGCCATGTATGCCATGCCATGTAGATAATAGTTATTTGCATGCAAAGAGGATGAGACATAAAAACCCTTAATCAATATTAAAGCCTACACCTTCCATTAATATGGTTAGAACCGAGTTACATTTCTTGTTTGGGTTGTTGGACTCTCTCGAGCCCGCTCGAACACGAATATGTTCAAACCATGGAATAGTTTAATACTAATATGGTAAGAGTCGAGGTTAATCGTTAGCTTTGGTTGTTGGACTCTCTCCAAGCTGGGCTAATTGGTTGAATGCGCTCTAACCATATTAAAACTATGTCGATTAATGGGTTGGCTTTAACACGAGCATCGGCTTGTTGGACTCTCCAAGGTCGATGTAAAGGGAGGTGAAGTTGGGTGCTATGCATATGATGCATACTTGTTAATGTGTTAACAACCCGATGTATGTGTGAACATTCAATTAGTTGATAGCACATTGTGATAGTTGCATATACGGGATATGCAATCGGTATAGATGATACCTACCGTCGTAGTTATGAATGGCTTGTTGGACTCTCTCCAAGGTTATTCATAACTATGATGGATATCAGCCCATTCGGAGATGGACCTACAATCTCCCGAAGTGATTTTGGGGTTTTTGAAATTCGAAAAATGAATGGGATTTATAAATGTATATTGATGCATTTTAAAATCATCTTTCTCATATATGCTCGTTTTGTATTTCTAAGTTAATATATTGATCATGATGTGTTTGAATTTGCGTTCCATTTTGGATTCAAATAAATTAGTAGGCCGAACTTCTTGGACTAGCTTAGAAACTTGAGAATTGTTCTCAAGGTGGAAAAGCTTGCGTATGTCCTCGAAGCGCCTCTTCCTGCCCATCCTAGTGACAATGCAACTCTGGACCAATTGTTGGCCTATCAGAAACATGTGAGTGATTCTGAACAAATGAGTTGCATCATGCTAGCCGCGATGGAACCCAAGCTACGAAAGCAGCATGAGCATATGGATGCTCATATCGTAGTCCTTCATCTCTATGAGTTGGTTGATGAGCAAGTGAGATTCGAAAGGTTCGAAGTCTCCAAGCTCCTCTTCACCTCTGAGATGCAAGGAGGTTCATCGTAGTCTTGCTCAACATCTTTGAAGACTTTGGAGCTTCGCATGAAGCATGAGTAGGGGACAGTGTTGTTAGTTGATTCCTCGAAGAAAGGTTCTAAGAGGGAGTCAAAGGAACAACAGAAGGGGAAGAAGAAAAAGGCTAAAAGGCAGAACCAGCTCAAAAGGGCACTTGCCATCATTATGGCAAGGAGGGTCATTCTTGAAGAAATTGCAAGGTTTATCTTGAGTCAGTGAAGAAGGATAAGGCATCGGATGCCCCATCTTCTTGAAATCTTCTTTATTGATTGTCATTCTATTTCCTTAGACACTTGGGTATTGGATACTGGGTGTGGCTCACATATATGTAATGACATACATGGGCTAAGGAATAGAAGAAGACTCGTCAAGGGAGAGTCAAATTTACGTGTTGGGAATGAAGCAAAGGTTGTTGCACTCGCCATCGGAACGTATTTGTTGAAACTCCCTGCAGGACTTGTCTTAGAACTGGACAATTGCTTTTATATTCCTTTGTTGATAAAGAACATCATTTCTATTTCTTGTTTAAATAGAAATGGTTTCCATTGACGTTTAGTAACAATTGTTGTTACATAACTTTGAATGGGGTTCTTTATGGAATTTGGAACTTTAAGCAATGGTGTTTATCGTTGGGCGTATCCGGTGAC
Organism: Wurfbainia villosa; assembly: GCA_025175895.1. Taxonomy (NCBI): domain Eukaryota; kingdom Viridiplantae; phylum Streptophyta; class Magnoliopsida; order Zingiberales; family Zingiberaceae; genus Wurfbainia; species Wurfbainia villosa. Next base: position 117,158,335 of record CM045989.1, on the reverse strand, counting down.
ATTTTGCAATATCGAAGCGAGCAACAAGCGTGCTCGAAAGGATAATCAAATAGACTCCTACATGTGGCATTGTCGTCTTGGCCATGTAAGCAAGCGCATGTCGAATTACACGATGTGGAATTGGAATCGTTTGAATTGGATTCATACGATACATGCGAATCATGCTTAAAAGGCAAGATGACTAAGTTACCTTTTCTTGGAAAGGTGAGCAGTGGGAGAGTTACTAGGTCTAATACATGCGATGTATGTGGACCTATGTCAACTCAAGCTTTAGGAGGCTATAGCTACTTCATTACCTTCAGATGATCACTCACGGTTTGGGTATGTGTTCTTGATGAAACACAAGTGCGAAGCCTTTGAAAGGTTCAAGAATTCAGAAATGAAGTAGAGAAACAACATGACAAAGTATTAAAAAATGCTTGATCGGATCGAGGTGGTGAATGGCAAGTTCAAGAGTTTCTTGATTATCTAAGAGACAATGGCATATTGTCTCAATGGACTCCACCTATACACCACAAAGATAATGGTGTATCCGAGAGGCGAATCGACTTGTTGGACATGGTCAGTCAATGATGAATCATGCGACTCTTCCCAAGTCCTTTTGGGGTTATGCACTCGCATACCATTTACTTGTTAAATGTAATGCCTACTAAGGTAGTCTCAACTACTCCATATGAGATATGGAATGGTAAGAAACCTCATGTATCTTACTTGAAGATATGGGGTTGTCCGCTTATGTGAAGCGATCAGACGCATAAACCTGGATGCTAAGTCCGATAAATGTCTATTTATTGGATACCCTAAGGAAACAAGGGGTTACTAATTCTATCATCCCGTGAACAAAAGGTGTTTGTTTCAAGGCATGCCGTGTTTCTAGAGAAAGAGTTTCTCTTGCAAGAAAACAAGGGGAGTGTCGCCGAGCTTGAGGAGGCTCGAGAGACTCAAATAGACATTGATGAGATACCGGTGAGCATACAATACCGACAACTCATAGTGATGAGCAATCTACCGACCTATTGTAACACCACATCTTCGTAGATCTGGTAGAACACGCAACATTCCTGAGAGATATGGATTTCTCGTAAGTGAATCGAATGGCGTGTTACTCATTGATGATGAGGAGCCTACCAGTTATGAAGAAGTGCTGACTAGTTCAGAAAGGGATAAGTGGCTTGATGCCATGAAGTCGGAAATGGATTCCATGTATGAAAACCAAGTTTGGAACTTGGTTGACCCACCTGAAGGCATAAAGCCTATAGGGTGCAAGTGGGTTTTCAAGAAGAAAACCGACATGGATGGTAGTGTGATTACCTATAAGGCTAGATTGGTGGCGAAAGGATATCGTCAAAAACAAGGTGTTGATTATGACGAAACCTATTCGCCTGTAGCTATGCTTAAATCCATTTGGATGCTCCTGGCCATAGCGGCTCATTATGATTATGAGATATGGCAGATGGATGTGAAAACAGGTTTCCTTAATGGAAACCTGCTCGAGGACGTGTATATGATACAGCCTGAGGGTTTCACATCGGTTGATAAAACCAAGGTATGCAAATTGCGACGGTCCATTTATGGATTGAAGCAAGCATCCAGGAGCTGGAATATCCGTTTTGATGAGACAATCAAAAGGTTTGATTTCTCACAAAATCCAGACGAACCTTGTGTGTACAAGAAGGTTGGTGGGAGTGCAGTCGTATTCCTAGTATTGTATGTCGATGACATACTACTTATAGGAAACGATGTTTCAATCTTACAGTCAGTGAAGGTTTGGTTATCCAAGACATTCTCCATGAAAGACCTGGGAGAAGCAACCTACATCCTTGGGATTAAGATTTATAGAGATAGATCGAAATGGTTGCTTGGTCTTTCACAGTCTACATATATAGACCGAGTGCTAAAGAGGTTTAGCATGTCGGAATTCAAGAAAGGTTTCCTACCCATCAGGCATGGGGTACACCTTTCGAAGTCTATGTGTCCGCGCACAGAAGACGAGAGGATTTGCATGAGTAAGATTCCCTATGCATCCGCAATAGGATCTATCATGTATGCTATGTTATGTACGAGGCCCGATGTATCGTATGCTCTGAGTGTCACGAGCAGATACCAGTCCGATCCAGGAATGGATCATTGGGCGACTGTTAAGACGATCCTTAAGTACTTGAGAAGAACTAAGGATGTGTTCCTAATATATGGAGAAGGGTACATGGTGATACGTGGGTATACGGATGCCAGATCCAGACAGACAAGGATGATTCCATGTCTTAGTCTGGGTATGTATTCACCTAGAATGGAGGCGCAATAAGTTGGAAAGGTTCCAAGCTTGACACTATAGCGGATTCTGCCACTAAGGCAGAATACGTTGCATCTTTGGAAGCAGCAAAGGAAGGGGTTTGGATCAAGTAGTTCATCTATGAACTTAATGTGGTCTCATCAATGATCCAAACATGTGCTTCGCCGCTATCATCTTATCAGAGAGATCATCAGTAGGAACGAAATACAAATCAAGAAAATTCCCACTGAAAGGAACTTAGCGGATCCCTTGTCTAAGGCATTACCTCAAAGTAAGTTTGAGGGTCATGTTCGAGCTTATGGTATTGGATACCGTAGCGATTGGCATTAGGCCAAGTGGGAGTCTGTTAGTAATATATGAGAGATGTCCTAAGGCAATCGCCTTATGTATGAACCATTTATATGATAAATGAAGATTCACTATTTGAGTATACATGTTTTATGTATTTGATTGGATCTTAAACTCATTTATCAATGTCCACGATATTCACAAAGATGAGAGAATTTGTGATTGGATCACAACTAGTGAGTATCTCTACATGTGTAATTGTGATGTATCGAATTATCCTAGTCGATGAATTGATGGATTTGGACACCACAATTCGCCGAGACTAGCACGAGGTATACTCCTTGGTGTATCCAAGCGGTGATTCTCCCGGTGGAGACATTGTGATGTCCTGAGTTAATCGTGGATGCTAGTTATGGTAACTAGTTCATTGGAGTGACCAGCCGTAAGACTTCATATGGTTCTCTGCATATATAGATATGTCAATGAAGTTCTTACTGTGGCTTAAGTGCGATGTTCCTTTGACTTGCGGTATTAAAGTCATCTTGATCATGGAGACTTATGCTTTGACATCTTAAGCAAACACCTCTAAGGAGATGTGGACCCGGGATGATTGGGTATAAGTCGAAGTGATCAAAGGTGTTTGAATAGCCTATAAAGGATTCACCACTCCTTGTGAGGAGATGTATACCCATGGCCTCTCGTCGGATTGTTACTAAAGTCTTTGGCCAAAGCATTACATGTTTAGAGTAAGGTACTCTTCGATACATGTGGAGTAACTAGAATCCGTAGGACGAGGAAATGATACTTGGGCTAGGTGTGACGAGTCACTAGTGGGATCGACACAATAGACCATGTCCCGAACCAAGTGGGTATAAGATGAGTGAAGGGAATGGGACACGATTCATTGTAGCTATTGAAGGGTTTCAGAAATAGTTCTGGATCAACCGTTGATCTTTTCGGTTAATTGGGGATCATGATGTACTACTAGGTGCCACTCATGATCGTTCTATAATTAATGGTTAATTATAGACGGCCAACATAAACCGAGAACCTATTTGGTCACACGCATAACGAGTGTAATCCAAAGGATTTAAAACGAGCTTGAGAATGGGATTCTCAGACCGAGAGAAACTAAGTTTGGTTGGACCAAACATAAAGCGAGCATGAAATCGTTTCAGTCGCAATGGAAGCATGGATGGGCCGCGTCTTATGAAGACGTAATGGATGAACCAAAATGGTTTGGTTCTAATCCAATGGATGAGAATAAACCAAAGGGTTTGGTTTATTTTAAACGAATGAACCAAAAGTTGGTTCGGTTCGTTTTAACTTAAAATAAATCATCATGGTTTGGTTTATTTTAACTTATCTTAATGGAGCGGGTTAACGGGCTTTATGGATATGATCCATTAACCATTAAGAGAATTAGTTCTCTATAAAATAGGGGTTAAACCCTAACCCAATGATGCTAATGAAGTTTTGGCCGCCCAACCCTAGCCTCCTTTTGTTGTTGCCGCCCAACATGTTGTTGCCGCCCAACATGGTGTTGCCGCCAACTTCATGGAGCTGCTGCCACCTCCTTGCCGCCGGCATCCAAGCTTCAGCCGGCGATGCTCCGGCGACCCTCCGGTGATCTCTTGTGGGTTCGGTGATAAGGTGAGCTCCACATCTCCTTTGGCCGGCCTCTATTCCTCCACCAAAAGCTGTCCAGTTTTTCTGGACAGCTTGTTTCTTTGTTGTCGGAGCGTCGTTTGGACGACGGTTAGTGCTCCGACAGCGACTAACTTACCGGGGATTTGATCTCCGGTAATCCTCTGAGGTGGAGGACGAAGGATTCGTCAAACGGTTGACGAATACCTCTCCGGAGAATCGAGTTTTGAGGACTCGGTTTTGGATCCGAATTTGGATTCGGATTGTGATCATCTCTCGATCACATCGTCTTCGACACGAGGCTAGTAACCCGTACGAAGACGAAGCTCGTGGCTTAGCGAAGTCATCCCGAGGAGCTCGGCGTGGATACGGATAGAGACGATTCTTACGAGGATCGTTCCGGTTGATGTCGTTCCCGCTATACGTCATACGAAAGGTATAACGTAGATAAATTTCCTTTTATTACAAATTTTAATTTACGGTTATGTCTACACTTGTTGTAATATGCATGCGTGTGTTGTGTGTGTTGTAATAAATATAGATTTATTATTTTTAATTGCTTCCGCTGTGTTCATGTTTACGAAACATGATCGAACACACACACGCCGCGGTGCCGGAAACCCAACAGACTGATGTTCAATCAGTCGAGTCATGAAGCTAGCACTCGACTGATGGCCGTATCGTATTGCGCTACAGTGTTATCAGTCTACTGATATCTGATTTCCAGTCCTGAAAATCAGAAGATCTCGATTTCATCATCTTAATTATTCCATTTTATTACGTTAGATCTTGTATATCGAATGTATTGATGTTATACTTTTATTCATGTATTCGTTAATGTATTTTAATGTTTTATTTCATTTTTGCAAACATTAACATTCAATGATTTCTAAAACCTAACATCTCACCCTTTCTAAGTGTTAAAATACACAATCAAGGTGAAAGACTTGTTTTGTGAGATGCAATCTATCCTAGACATTCCTTCCATGCAAACATATGGTAAAACATATGAAGCATGGTGAGTACAAGACATCAAGTTGTGTGGCACTTTAGTATCACTCTAGATGTTACTTTTAACATCTTAAACACACATCTCTTGATACATGAACTTCTACAGTGTGCCAACAATCAAAGTTACACACTATGACATCTAAATCTAGATCGTGTCAATTTTATTGATTTTCATGTTTTCAAGATATATATTGACACATCCTAAAATTCTTTGAAATTAAGGCTCAAGGATATTTCCAAGGTAACCATAACCTTGAAAGTAACCTAAGGTGCCACCTTTATCATGGTTGAGTTAACTACCCATCCAATCAAGGTTGGCACACCCTAAACCCATTTAGCGTGAATCAATCACGCTCTTAGGAACCCAAAACCGATTTGAGCTCCTAGGGTTAATTAGGTATTCCTTAGGGATAACCTCCCTAGATACCTTCCTAATGACCCTCCTAGGCTTATTAGCCTTGGTCATTTTGGTCTTGCCTAAGTTAACCTTAGGGATTGCCTCCCTAACAACCTTCTTAGTGGCCATCCTAGGTTTCTTCGAAACCTTGGCCATTAGGCACAAACCTTGGTCAACTCTAGGAATGACTTCCCCATTGACCTTGGTCTTCCTAGACCTAGTTAGTGTCCCATAGTCAAATGGAACACTATGGTAAGTCACCTTGGACTTAGGTTTGTGACCCAAACCATTCTTTCCCTTGGTTGACTTTTGACTCTTAGGTCCTAGATGTTGACTTTGACTTCTTGACCTAAGAGTTTGACAATTAGACCCTTGAAATTGATTTTGTATCTTATTTAGGGTCTTTTTCAATTTCTCAAGCCTTGACCTCAAGGCTTGGTTCTCTAATTCTAATTGCCCAATTTTAGAATTTTTATTTAAATCTTGGGCATTGGACTTTCTTGGCATATGCCTAGTCCATTTTGGATTAAAAACTAGATGTTCTTGTATTTTCTTAATAGATTCCCTAGATATAGTTTTTCTAGGGACATTAGTCCCAAATTTTTCCTTATTCTTAAGGTGAACATTCTTAGCTCCTAAACAAATATATTTGTTATTTCTAGCATGCTCTTTATGATACATAGCAAAATTGCTAAAATTAGTTCTAGCATGCTTTTTAATATTTAAATTAGACGGAGCATTATTTAAATGTACCTTAAGGTTTGCCTTAGTGGCTCCCCCTACTTGTGATGCTCCCCTTTGTCCCTTCTTCTTCTTCTTTGGACATTGACTCCGGTAATGACCCGATAGTCGGCATTTGAAGCAAATGACATACTCCTTGCTCTTTTGACTTGATGAACCGGCGTCCGTTGACTTTTGTTGACTTTTAGGCACCGGAGGAGCTTTCTTGATCCTCTTTGGGCATTTGCTCTTGTAATGCCCATACTCCCTACACTCAAAGCACATAATATGATTTTTATTTGACAATAACGTGTTTGAGTTACCTAGGGTGGTGGTAGGTGTCGGAGTTGAATTTTGAGCTTCCTCATCTTGATCGGATGTTGAAGGCTCTTCTTGAGGTTGCTCCAGTGTAGAGGATGGTCTCTCCTCCTCAATCCTAGAAGTGGATACTTCTTCCACTTCTTCCACCTCTTCTTTCTCCGATTCAGAAGTTGACTCCATCTCAACTTCCGATTCCTCACTTTCACTAGAGGATGAGCTCTCTTCATGGAATCTTGCCAATTTCCTCCATAGCTCCTTGGCATACATGTAATCCCCTAGCTTGCACAAAATATCATTAGGAATTAAAGTTTCGTTACCTTAATTTCGATCTTGAGCTTTTGGCGTTGCTCTTGGGTCCACTTTTTCAATTTTAGGACATTCCCTTTCTTATCCCTAGGGGGTTCAAAGCCTTCAACGAGGATGAACCAATCCTCTATGTTCATCATCAAGAATGTTTCCATTCTTGCTCTCCACGCTGGAAAATCTTCTGGATCATATGGAGGTGGAGTGTTGATTTCCCATCCAAGCTTGTCTTGGAATTCCATCTTCACCCTCTAGCCTTTTGCCTTAGCTCCCGGTTGTTAATCCGTAGAAGAGCCCCGGGCTCTGATACCACTTGTTAGGAAAATTGGAACGGCTAGAGGGGGGGTGAATAGCGTTTCGCCCGATCGTGGATGGAATTCAATCTCGTTCGTGTCTACAATTTTGTTAGCGCAGCGGAATATATATAATAATAAAAGCAATAACGAAATGGACACAACACAAATCACAACAAGAGCATATAACGTGGTTCGAAACCGAACCGGTTCCTACTCCACGGATTGGGTTCGTACGAACCCTAGCGATGCCACAAACACCACTAACCAATAAAACTCCTTCTTGACACAAGTCAAGGGTGGAGAAACCCCTTACAAGTAATCTTACAACAATAAGATACAAATACAGGCAATTACAATAATGAATACAAAATACAAGTAAAGAAAAGACTTTACAACACTTGTTTTGATTGCTTGAATGCTTGGTTGCTTGCTTGCACTTGGAGACCTGATTTGCACCAACAAATCGCCCCAATAGCCCTCAAGAACCGATCCTTTTTCCTCCATCACGAGCTCCATATTCTTTGGAAAAAGTCGATCGATCGATCGGGACCATCGATCATGGCACTATTGTCGTGAGACAACGGCTAGATCCACGCTGGATAAGTCCAACGGATCTACCATCAGTCGACTGATTGTGACCATCAGTCGACTGATGGAGTCCTCACTCGACCAGTCGAGTCTCGCCTCCGATTCCATGGCGAATTCTCAAGCCGGTCGGTGATCACACGACGATCGATCATCGCTGAGCTCATCGATCGCCAACCTATGGCGATCATTGCTAAACCATAACAACCATGATCAAACCCTAGTTGACTCGATCCGATCACGCCACATGGCACGATCCAATGGCACACCTCAAACATGAGGTTTTAACTCAAGTATGGTTCCCCCATACTTGCTAGACCACCCTTAGCCTAGACCTAAGCCTTCTAGCCACCTCCATCAGCCTCACGCCTCTCGGATCCCTCCAAGTCATCCATGACTTGTTCATCCATCGCGCTAGCCTTCAGGTGCTTCCGTCGGCTATGTCATGCTAACGGTGTCTACACCGCCAAGGCACATTGGACTTACACCGCCAAGACTCCGCTTGGACTTTACGTCGTCAACCATTGGACTTATGCTGCCAAGACTACCGCTTGGACTTTACGCCACCAATATCAATCCCCTTGGACTTCAAATGCCAACCCATGTTGGACTTTCCATGCCAAGACCATGCTTGGACTTTCCTTGCCAACTCATGTTGGACTTTCCATTTGCCAAGACCCATGCTTGGACTTTAAATGCCAAGACCCATGCTTGGACTTTCCTTGCCAACACATGTTGGACTTTCCATTTGCCAAGACCCATGCTTGGACTTTCCTTGACAATTATATTGTCATATGTTTTTGTCGAAACATCAAAACACATCAAAACATCACTCGAGCCAAACTCGAGTCCTGGTCAATCGTGACCTGGGTCGATTGCACCAACAAAAATCTTTTAGGATATTGATTCAAATCTATTTCCAAGGTAACCATAACCTTAAAAATATCCTAAAGTGTCACCTTTACCATGGTTGAGTTAACTACCCATCCAATCAAGGTTGGCACACCCTAAACCCATCTTAGCGTGAATCAATCACGCTCTTAGGAACCCAAAACCGATTTGAGCTCCTAGGGTTAATTAGGTATTCCTTAGGGATAACCTCCCTAGATACCTTCCTAATGACCCTCCTAGGCTTGTTAGCCTTGGTCATTTGGGTCTTACCTAGGTTGACTCTAGGGGTAACTCCCCTTGCAACCTTCTTAGTGGCCACCCTAGGTTTCCTAGAAATCCTAGCCACTAGGCACAGCCTTTGGTCAACCTTAGGGATGACTTCCCTATTGACCTTGGTCTTCCTAGACCTAGTTTGTGTCCCATAATCAAATGGAACACTATGGTAAGCTACCTTAGGCTTAGGTTTGTGACCCAAACCTTGCTTGCCCTTGGTTGACTTTTGACTCTTAGGTCCTTGGTGTTGACTTTGACTTTTGGACCTTTGACTTTGACCATTAGACCCTTTAAATTGGTTTTGTATATTCCTAAGGGTCTTTTCTAGTTTCTCAAGCCTTGACCTCAAGGCTTGGTTTTCTAATTCCAATTGCCCAATTGATTTTTGATTAAATTCTTGGGCATGAGACTTTCTAAGCATATGCCTAGTCCATTTAGGATTTAGACCTAGGTGCTCTTGCACCTTTCTAATTGTCTCCCTAGGTAAAATTGATCTTGAGTTATTTGACCTAGGTTTGTCCTTAGGTAAATTGTTTTTAGGGACATTAGTCCCAAATTTCTCCCTATTATCTAAGTAGACACTCTTAGCACCTAAACAAATATATCTATTATTTCTAGCATGCTTTTCATGTACAATAGCAAGAGAATTAAAACTCCTAGCATGCTTTTGACTTTGAAATTTTGAAGGTGCAGGATTAGAGGTTACCCTAGGGTTTGCCTTGGAGGCTTCCCTTACATGTATAGCTCCTTCTTGGGTCTTCTTCCTCCCCCTAGGACATTGACTCCGGTAATGTCCCTTTGAGTTGCACTTGAAGCATATGATATGCTCCTTGCTCTTTTGACTTGAGGCACCGGCATCCTTTGACTTTTGTTGACTTTTGGACGCCGGAGAAGTTTTTCTTACTCTCTTTGGGCATTTGCTCTTGTAATGCCCACTTTCCCTACACTCAAAGCAAGTTATGTGATTTTTATTTAAAACTAAATTGCTTGAGTTACCTAGGGTATTTGTAGTGGGTGCCGGAGTGGATTCTTCATTCCTCCCAGAGATTGAGGCTTCTTCTTGAATTGGTTCCGGCTTCGGTGTGGATGATCTCTCCCCCTCAAACCTAGAGGTGGATGCCTCCTCCACTTCTTCTACTGCTTCTACCTCTTCAGATCTAGATGTTGATTTCCTATCAACCTCCGAATCCTCTAGCTCTTTGGATGTTTCTTCTTGAGCTTGAAAGGGTGAGCACTCCTCTTCTTCTTCTTCTTCTTGGACCGATGATGAGTTTTCATGGAGCTTTGCCACTTGGCTCCATAACTCTTTAGCATCTACATAATTACCTAACATACACAAGATATTGTTAGGCATTAAATCAATTAAAAATTTTATCACCTTATCATTTTTCTCGGATGCTTGAACTTGCTCTTTGGTCCATCTCTTCTTTTTGAGGAATCCACCTCTTGGTCCTCTTGGATATTCAAATCCATCCGTCAAAATGGACCATTCCTCAAAGTCTCTCATCATAATAAAATCCTCAATTCTTCCCTTCAAAGAATTGAATCCTTCTCGTCCGTATAGGGTGTAGGGCACCGGTGTGTTGATGTCCCAACCTAATTTATCTTGGACTTCCATCTTTTACCCTCTAGCGTCTTGCTCCCGGTTGTTAATCCGTTGAAGAGCAACCTTGCTCTGATACCACTTGTTGGAAATTTGACGCCGCTAGAGGGGGGGTGAATAGCGTTTGACCGTTCGTAGATGGAATTCGATCGCGTGTTCGTGTCTACAAGTTTCGTTAGCACAGTGGAATATATATATGATAACAATAATGAAACACAATCACAAACACAATAACATGAAGATTTAACGTGGTTCGGAACCACACGGTTCCTACTCCACGGATCGAGCTCTAACGAGCTCTAGCGACGCCAATGCAATCACTAATCAATAAACTCCTTCTCGACAACAAGTCGGAGGCGGAGAAATCTCGTACAAACGTTTACAACAATAAACAAAAGGAATACAAGAAAATACAATAATACAATGCAAAACTAGTAAAGAAAACAACTTTACAAATGCCTTTGGATTACTTGCTTGTTGATCGCTTGAACCATGGTTGAAGACCCTGATTTGCAGCAGCAAATCGCCTCAAAAATGTCCAAGAAATCGCTTTAGAACTGATGCCAAAAACCCTCCCGTCAAGCTCCTTTTATCCTTGCGCGCAACCTGGATTTCCGCCCATCAGTCGACTGCCATAAGTCACCAGTCAACTGATGCCACTGTTGTCATGAGACAACGGCTCGATCCACGCTGGAAAAACTCCAACGGATCTCTTGCGATCGATCGCTACCGCCGTCGCGGTCCGCTCGGCATTCTCGCATGCTCGACATTGGTGGCGCGATCGCCGTCGACACTAGTCGATCGTTTCCAATCGAGCGATCGCTGTGAGCATTTCTAGCTCTAAACTGGCAGTCGAACTCAAGTTGACTCACGGCAGTCGAACCGGCCATAATGTCAGTCGACTGCCAACCTCAAAAATGAGGTTTTAACCCAAGTATGGTGCCCCCATACTTGCTAGACCACCCTTAGCCTAGACCTAAGCCTTCTAGCTATTAGGGCAATCTCTTGCCATGATTAGGTTTTGATGTGTGTGGCAAAGGGTTTAAGTTAGTTTGTTATGTTGATTTGATATGTGCGTTGAAGTCGTGCAAGACTTAGTAATTCGCACATGGAGCCATGGCGAGTTTCACATCTCATGACTCGAGCCTTGAGTCGGTGAAGGATAGCTTTGCAGAAGTCGTGCGCTTGGAGCATCCGAGGTACCGCCGGGCGAGGAGCTTGGAGTGAAGCCGGAGGAAGTAGACTTCGAGGCAAGAGACGTGAAGGAGCATTGCAGAGTCGTGCGCCTGATGCTGCCGAGGGACGTGGCCACGAACGAAGAGAACTTCGAAGGCGAGGGACTCCGAGGGATGAGAGTGAGCGAATGTAACCCGGGAAGGGGTAGTAGCTCGTAGGTGAAACTTGGCCATTTGGCTAAGTTTCGGATGGGATTTCGACAAGTCGATCGCCATGGAATGGCAACATCGCTGAAGTCGATTAGGTTCGGTGAGTCGACTCATGGGCATTTGGCCCAGCGATCCGCCTTGGATTAGCGATCAACTATCGCCGACATCGATCGCCAAGACTAGCCGATCGATGGCACTGCACGCGAGAATGGAGTCAACCTCATTGAGGACTCGACTGATCGAGCACCAGTCGACTGATGGTAATATCAGTCGACTGATGCCAATACCGTTGGATGGAATCCAATGTGGAAAGCGGCCGTTATTGAGCGTCGAGATCGATCGATGATCGAGGCATCACCGATCGTGATCCTGTGTCAATGGGAAGAAACCCTCTTCCTCTATAAAAAGGAAGGGGATGGGGCTTTGGGAGAAAAATGCTTATGCTCTAATACTCTCCCAAAGTTCCCTAAAGCTTTCCATCCTCTTACTTGAGCTTATTTCCATTATATTTGTAAGAGGAGTGTTTTTGTGTAAAGAGGTTACCTCCACCTAGCTTTGTGCAAAGGAGAGATCTAGTGGATAGATTGCGAAGTGATTCACCGTGGACGAATCGGACCGTGGATTAGCGGTGTAGCCGTGAACCACGTTACATCTCGGTGTTTGCATTGGTGGTATTGTTATTTTTATTTGCTTTGTCTTTATCTTTTTGTATTTGCATATTCCGCTTACGCTAACATTTTGTAGACGAGCAAAATACGACATCCAACGAACGAGGGCTATTCACCCCCCTCTAGTCGGCCGTTTTGACCCCCAACAAGTGGTATCAGAGCTAAGGTCGCTCTTCAAGGACTAACCGCCGCGAGAGCACTACAAAATGATGGTCGGCTCAAACATTCACCCACCGAAGTTCGACGGCGAATTCTCTTGGTGGAAGAAGAGAATGGAGGTATTCTTCGAAACCGACTTTGAAATCCTTTTAATAATGGAAAACGGTTTCGAGTTGCCTAGGAACGAAGATGGGGAGCCATTGGAAAAATCAAGGTGGAGCAAGAGGCAAAGAGAAGAATACTTGGCAAATTCAAAGGCCAAGCATCATCTATACAATGTCCTCCCCCAACAAGAAGTCAACCGGATAGGAGAGTGTGCTAGCGCCAAGGAAATGTGGGACAAATTAATAGAGATCCATGAAGGCACATCCGAGGCGAAGCTAGCAAGGAGAGACGTCCTTCGCTCTCAATTGTCCAATATCAAACTCGAAAAGGAAGAGAATGTAAAATCCCTACACTCTAGATTTAAGGAAATTCTAACCGGTTTGACAAGTGTAGGTGAAAAGCTCTCCAACCGGGATATGGTAATGAAGGCCATAGATGTCTTTCCCCGGTCCTCAAGATGGAGCTCCATGGTGGATTCGTTTTACATCTCCAAGAACTTGGAAGTAAGTACCTTAGAGAAGTTTTTCTCAACAATGGAGCTCCATGAAACGAGGCTTGAAGGAATACAAGAAGAGCCAAAGTTTCATCCTTCAAGGGGAGTGGCACTAATAGCAAACAAGGGGAAGAAGAAGATAGAGATCCCCTCCTCCTCCGATGACGAAGCGTCTTCCTCCTCCTCCATGGATAGCACCAAAGAAGCCTATATGGTAAGGAGGGTAAGACGTGCATTAAAAGGTTTTAGATTTAATAAGTCTAATGATAGGAATAGAAGACCAAGGGGGAAGGTTATATGCTACAATTGCCAAGGAGAAAGGAAGAAAGCAAGGAAGGGGCACATAAGGGACAATTGTCCTCTCCTAAACAAAATCAAGGAAGAAGAAAGAAGAAAAGAAGAAGAAAAAGGGGAGTAAAAAGAAGGAAGAGGAAAAGAAGGCCAAGGAAAAAGGAAAGGCCATGGCTCTCAAAGCAAAGACATGGGATGACCTTGCTTCCTCATCCTCATTAGAAGAAGAAGAACATGTCTACTCAAATTTAGCACTAATGGCATTTGACAACTTGGATTGCTCCTCCACCGAAAATGAAGAATCAAGCTCAAGTGGAGGGAGCTCTAGTGAAGGGGGAGCCTCTACATCCTCATCCGAAGAAGAAGAAGAGGACATGGAAACTATGGTAACAAATTTAACTCCTAAGAAAATAGTTTCCATGATTTCTAGCTTAACTAGGGATTTATTTAGAGCTAAGAAGAAGAACAAAAGCATGCTAGATCAAATTAAGGACTTAGAAAATAAGTTAGAAAAAGCATGCTTAAATGAAAATGAAAATATTTCTTCTTGCCATGATGATGCATGCTCACATGAATATATGCCATTTAATGTTAGTGATGCATGCATGGATGAAAATAGGGCTCTAAGGGAAAAGGTAGATTACTTGACAAAAGCCCTAGAAAAATTCACAATTGGCTCAAACACCTTGAACATGATAATTGGGAGCCAAAGAGCTAGTTTTAATAAGAAGGGGCTAGGATATAAAGAAAAGAAAAATGAAAAGGCCTATAAATGTCTAATTTCTAGGGGACAAGATAAGAAGAAGGTAATAGCTAGAAAATGGATCCCCAAGGAGTATTTAGTGAACCCCATAGGAAAGAACCTATTTTGGGTTCCAAAATCCATCCTTAAGGGTTAGAAAAACCCTAGGGTAGTCAACCATATGCAATTGACCTATATCATATTTTGGTTGACTTAGGATGGCGGGACAACATTTTTAAATAGTGTTAGGTGATGATAACGTGCCTATAAATAGTTAATAATGCTTAAATCATGATAATTTATGAAATTGCTATGAATATTTGCAATCATGATTTATGATTTTGAAATTTGGCACATCATCATTTTTATCATGCCTTAGGTGATATTTTGCTTATTATCATGAAATAATACCTAATGCATGATAACAATTCAATGAATACATGTATTTAATGATCATAATGTGTAATTCATTCATATATGTCATTATGATCATGTGGATTGTTAGGGTGATACTTAACCTTGATAGAATTGCATGAATATAATGGTTAAGTATATACAAATACCTCTAGGATACATCTCACACTCACTATAGGCTACCATGATTGAAAACTTAGCATGAGTGAGATGTTAGGATGATACAAATGTCCACTAATGTCTATGGCATTTAGATGGTCATTTAAAGTATCAAAATAGCAATAATAGACCAATCATGGGGAAGGCTTATGTTTAATTCATAGACATTTTGCCCAAAGATCATGGTTGGATATTTCATATGTTTTCAAAACAATTTCTTACCTTAAAAAATATGTATTCATGTTTTGAAACAATTGGAATCAAAACTAGGTGTTAAACTTGATACTCACATGATCAAAAACCTAGTGGTTTTTAAACCTTTTGGATTTTTAGAAAATACATGAAAATATAATGATTTTTCATGAAAAACTATTTTTCATTGATAGATATATTTAAAAGAAATGTGTTCCCCAAATTTCATGATTTTTTGAATTTTCTGAAATTTTTAATGTATTTTTGAAATTCGGTCCGAAAATCAGGAATTCCTGAAAACCTTGTGCCAGTCGACTGGTAGTTTGAACCAGTCGACTGATGGCCTAAAAATCAGAACAATAAAGGCCGAATTCAGGTTTTAGACTAATTTTTGGTATTTTCCTTCTATTAGACTTGATGCCATGAGTTCATAACTTAGTGTTAATCTTTTTGATGGTGTCAAAGGGGGAGAAAATATTATGTTTAAGTTAATTATGATAGGGGGAGAAAATTTACTTTGAGAATTTGTAAAGAGAGTTTCATGGATTAAGGGGGAGTTGCATGTTGCTATATCAATGTTTATGTTTACATGCTTTCTTACCTTAGAATTTTTATCAAATGTTTTTACCTAACTTAAACGGATTATCACACATCAAAAAGGGGGAGATTGTTAGGGCAATCTCTTGTCATGATTAGGTTTTGATGTGTGTGGCAAAGGGTTTAAGTTAGTTTGTTATGTTGATTTGATATGTGCATTGAAGTCGTGCAGGACTTAGTAATTCGCACATGGAGCCGTGGCGAGTTTCACATCTCATGACTCGGGCCTTGAGTCGGTGAAGGATATCTTTACGGAAGCCGTGCGCTTGGAGCATCCGAGGGACCGCCGGGCGAGGAGCTTGGAGTGAAGCCGGAGGAAGTAGACTTCGAGGCAAGAGACGCGAAGGAGCATTGCAGAGTCATGCGCCTGATGCTGCCGAGGGACGTGACCATGAATGAAGAGAACTTCGAAGGCGAGGGACTTCGAGGGATGAGAGTGAGCGAATGTAACCCGGGAAGGGTTAGTAGCTCACGCCATGGAATGGCAATGATCGCTGAGTCGATTGGGTTCGACCGTGTCTAACTCATGGGCATTGGCCCGGCCGATCGCTTTGACCCGGCAAATAATCGGTTCGATCGGGCCGACCGCCAATGGACGAATGACGATCGATGGCACTATGCACGGGCACAGAATGGAGTCAACCTCGTTGAGGACTCGACTGATCGAGCACCAGTCGACTGATGCCAATACCGTTGGATAGAATCCAACGTGGAAAGCGGCCGTTATTGGGCAACAGCTACGGGATCAGTCGACTGATCGAGGGCATCAGTCGACTGATCCTGTGTCAACGGGAAGAAACCCTCTTCCTCTATAAAAAGGAAGGGGATGGGGCTTTGGGAGAAAAATGCTTATGCTCTAATACTCTCCCAAAGTTCCCTAATGCTTTCCATCCTCTTACTAAAGCTTATTTCCATTATATTTGTAAGAGGAGTGTTTTTGTGTAAAGAGGTTACCTCCACCTAGCTTTGTGCAAAGGAGAGATCTAGTGGATAGATTGCGGAGTGATTCACCGTGGACGAATCGGACCGTGGATTAGCGGCGTAGTCGTGAACCACGTTAGATCTCGGTGTTTGCATTGGTTGTATTGTTATTTTTATTTGATTTGTCTTTATCTTTTTGTATTTGCATATTCCGCTTGTGCTAACATTTTGTAGACGATCAAAATACGACATCCAACGAACGAGGGCTATTCACCCCCCTCTAGTCGGCCGTTTTGACCCCCAACACTAGCCACCTCCATCAGCCTCATGCCTCTCGGATCCCTCTAAGTCATCCATGACTTGTTCATCCATCGCGCATGCCTCTAGGTGCTTCCGTCAGCTATGTCATGCTAACGGTGTCTACACCGCCAAGGCACATTGGACTTACGCCGCCAAGACTCCGCTTGGACTTTACGCCGCCAACCATTGGACTTATGCTGCCAAGACTCCCGCTTGGACTTTACACAGCCAATATCAAACCCCTTGGACTTCTCATGCCAAGCCTCAAGCTTGGACTTTCCCTTGCCAACCCATGTTGGACTTTTACATTGCCAAGACCCATGCTTGGACTTCTCAAATGCCAAGACCATGCTTGGACTTTCCCTTGCCAACCCATGTTGGACTTTTACATTGCCAAGACCCATGCTTGGACTTTTCATGTGCCAAGTGTCCCACTTGGACTTTTCATGCCAAGTACTCAAGACTTGGACTTTACCATGACAATTACATTGTCATATGTTTTTGTCGAAACATCAAAACATCACTCGAGTCAAACTCGAGTCCTGGTCAATCGTGACCTGGGCCGATTGCACCAACAATTTATTTCCTAATTTAATCATGATTTGATTTTGGGAATCAAATCTTAAACATATTTTATTTCCATAAATAGTTATGACATATAAGGAAATTAAGTACATGTCATAATTGTATGTCATGTAATTGCATTAAATGCATATCATTATGTCATGCGTGTCATGACATATAGATGTATGTCATGTATGTCATGTCATGTAGATAATAGTTATTTGCATGCAAACAAGATGAGACTTTAAAACCCTTATACAATATTAAAGCCTACACCTTCCATTAATATAATTAGAACCAGAGTTCTATTTCTTGTTTGGGTTGTTGGACTCACTCCAAGCCCGGCTCGAATCTGAACATGTTCAAATCATTGGAATAGTTTAACTCTAATATGGTAAGAGTCAGAGGTCAATCGTTAGTTTGGGTTGTTAGACTCACTCCAAGTCTGGCTAATTGGTTGAATGCGCTCTAACCATATTAAAACTATTTCGCGATTAATGGCTCGGCTCTAACTTGGAGCATCGATTTGTTGGACTCACTCCAAGGTCGATGTGAAGAGAGGTGAAGTTGGGTGCTATGCATATGATGCATACTTGTTAATGTGTTAACAACCCAATGTATATGTAAACATTCAATTAGTAGCACATTGTGATAGTTACATATACGAGATATGTAATCGGTATACTTGATACCCACCATCATAGCTAAGAATGACTTGTTGGACTCACTCCAAGGTTGTTCTTATCTATATTGGATATCAGCCCATTCGCAGATTGACCTACGATCTCCCGAATTGATTTTGAGGGTTTTTGAATTCGAAAAAAGGATGGGATTTTGTAAATATATGTGGATACATTTTAAATCATCTTTCTCATATATGCTCGTTTTGTATTTCTAGGTTAATCGCTAGATCATGATATCTTTGAATTTGTGCTCTATTTTGAATTCCAATAAATTGACTGGGCCGAACTTCTTGGACTGACTTAGAAACTTGAGAATTGTTCTCAAGGCAGAAGAGCTTGAGTATGTCCTCGAAGCATCTCTTCCCGCCCGTCCTAGTGATGATGCAACACCGGACCAATTGTTGGCCCATCAAAAACATATGAGTGATTCTGAGCAAGTGAGTTGCATCATGCTAACTGCGATGGTACCCGAGCTGCGGAAGCAGCATGAGCATATGGATGCTCATACCATAGTCCTTCATCTTTATGAGTTGTTTGATGAGCAAGTGAGATTCGAAAGGTTCGAAGTCTCCAAGCTCCTCTTCACCTCTAAGATGCAAGAAGGTTCATCTGTGGTACTACTCAACATGCTAAAGACTGTGGAGCCTTCTGAGAAGCATGAGCAGGGGACGGTGTTGTTAGTTGATTCCTCGAAGAAAGGTTCTAAGAGGGAGTCAAAGGAACAACAGAAGGGGAAGAAGAAAAAGTCTAAAAAGGCAGAATCAGCTCAAAAGGGCACTTGTCATCATTATGGCAAGGAGGGCCATTGGCGAAGAAACTACAAGATTTATCTTGAGTCTGTAAAGAAGAATAAGGCATCAGATGCCCCATCTTCTTCAGATATCTTCATTATTGATTGTCATTCTATTTCCTCATACACTTGGGTATTGGATACTGGGTGTGGCTCACATATATGTAATGACATACATGGGCTAAGGAATAGAAGAAGACTCGTCAAGGGAGAGTCAAATTTATGTGTTGGGAATGGAGCAAAGGTTGCTACACTCGCCATCGGAACGTATTTATTGAAACTCCCTACGGGACTTGTCTTAGAACTGGACAATTACTTTTATGTTCCTTCATTGATAAAGAACATCATTTCTATTTCTTGTTTAAATAGAAATGGGTACCATTTAACTTTTAGTAACAATTATTGTTACATAACTTTGAATGGCGTTCTTTATGGGACTGGAACTTTAAGCAATGGTATTTATACGTTGGACGTATCCAGTGACATTTTCAATATCGAAGCAAGCAACAAGCATGCTCGAAAAGATAATCAATTAGACTCTTACATGTGGCATTGTCATCTTGGCCATGTGAGCAAGAAACACATGTCCGAACTACACCGATATGGAATTCTGGAATCGTTTGAATTAGATTCATACGATACATGTGAATCATGCTTAAAAGGCAAGATGACCAAGTTACCTTTTATTGGAAAAGGTGAACCGGTGGGTGAGTTGCTTGGTCTAATACATACTGATGTATGTGGACCTATGTCAACTCAAGCCTTAGAAGGTTATAGCTACTTCTACCTTCACCGATGATCACTCACGGTTTGGGTATGTGTTCTTGATGAAACACAAGTCTGAAGCCTTTGAAAGGTTCAAAGAATTCAAAATTGAAGTAAAGAAACAACTTGGCAAGAGTATTAAAATACTTCGATCGGATCGAGGTGGTGAATACTTGAGTCAAGAGTTTCTAGATTATCTGAGGGACAATGGTATATTGTTTCAATGGACTCCGCCGTATACACCACAACTTAATGGTGTATCTGAGAGGCAAAACTGAACCTTGTTGGACATGGTCAGGTCAATGATGAATCACGCGAATCTTCACAAGTCCTTTTGGGGCTATGCACTTCAGACAACTGTTTACTTGTTAAACAGAGTCCCGACCAAGGTAGTCTCTACTACTCCATATGAGATATGGGCTACTAAGAAACCTCATTTATCTTACTTGAAGATATGGGGTTGTCCTACTTATGTGAAGCGGACTGTGTCAGACAAATTGGATGTTAAGTCTGATAAATATCTATTTATTGGATACCCTAAGAAAACGAGGGGTTACCAATTCTATCATCCCTTGGAACAAAAGGTGTTTGTTTCAAGGAATGCTGTGTTTCTAGAGAAAGAGTTTCTCTTGTAAGAAAATAGTGGGAGTGTCATTGAACTTGAGGAGATTCAAGAGACTCCAGTAGACATTAAAGAGATACCTGGTCAAGCACCTCGACCGATGACTCATAGTGATGAGACATCGACTGAACCTATTGTGACACCACATCTTCATAGATATGGTAGGACACGTAATATTCCTGAGAGATATGAATTTATTGTAAGTGAATCGAACGACGTGTTACTCATTGACGATGAGGAGCTTACCAATTATAAAGAAGTTCTAAAAAGTTCAGAAATGGACAAATGGCTTGAAGCCATGAAGTCGAAAATGGATTCCATGTATGAAAATCAAGTTTGGAACTTGGTTGATCCACCTGAAGGCATAAAGCCTATAGGGTGCAAGTGGGTTTTCAAGAAGAAAACTGACATGGATGGTAATGTGATTACCTATAAGGCTAGATTGGTGGCGAAAGAATATCATCAAAAGCAAGGTGTTGATTATGACAAAACCTATTCGCCTGTTGCTATGCTTAAATCCATTTGGTTGCTCCTAGCCATAACGGCTTATTATGATTATGAGATATGGTAGATGGATGTGAATGTTGGGAGTATGGGGAATACAATCAAAGTCCCACATTGGTAAGACATGGAAAAGATCATGTGCTTATAAGAAAAAAGATATCTCCATTGGATGAGGCCTTTTGGGTAGAGCCCAAAAACAAAACCATGAGGGCTTAGGCCCAAAGTGGACAATATCATACCATTGTGGAAATATGTGGATCTTATATGCACTAACAATTGGTATCAGAGCCATGGTCCATGTCAAGCCATGAACCTCGAACGAAGGAAGTTGAGCTCCCACGTCCGGATCAAGAGAACCAGACATCAGGA
The DNA here is from genome assembly GCA_025175895.1 of Wurfbainia villosa. Classification (NCBI taxonomy): domain Eukaryota; kingdom Viridiplantae; phylum Streptophyta; class Magnoliopsida; order Zingiberales; family Zingiberaceae; genus Wurfbainia; species Wurfbainia villosa. The sequence goes on along the minus strand of CM045989.1, from coordinate 117,136,987 downwards.
AGGAAGTCTAGTTGGGTCGGGGGGACCGAACAACTGACAGGAAGTCCTGGTGGGTTGAAGATCGGACATCAAGCAGAGAAAATCCTTCGAGGAGGGATAGGCTTGAGGGGGGGCCCAATGTGGTCCTTCGTTTGAGGGGGGGATTGTTGGGAGTATGGGGAATACAATCAAAGTCCCACATTGGTAAGACATGGAAAAGATCATGTGCTTATAAGAAAAAAGATATCTCCATTGGATGAGGCCTTTTGGGTAGAGCCCAAAAACAAAACCATGAGGGCTTAGGCCCAAAGTGGACAATATCATACCATTGTGGAAATATGTGGATCTTATAGGCACTAACAGTGAAAATAGCTTTCCTTAATGGAAACCTACTCGTGGATGTGTATATGATACAACCTGAGGGATTCACATCGGTTGATAAAACCAAGGTATGCAAATTGCGACAGTCCATATATGGATTGAAGCAAGCATCCAGGAGCTGAAATATCCGTTTTGATGAGATAATTAAAAAGTTTGATTTCTCACAAAATCTAGATGAACCTTGTGTGTACAAGAAGGTTAGTGGGAGTGCAGTCGTGTTCCTAGTATTGTATGTTGATGACATATTACTTATAGGAAATGATGTTTCTATCTTACAGTCGGTTAAGATTTGGTTATCCAAGACATTCTCCATGAAAGACCTGAGAGAAGCAACCTACATCCTTGGGATTAAGATCTATAGAGATAGATCGAAACAGATGCTTGGTCTTTCGCAGTCTACATATATAGACCAAGTGCTAAAGAGGTTTAGCATGTCAGAATCCAAGAAAGGTTTCCTACCCATCAGGCATGGGATACACCTTTCGAAGTCTATGTGTCCGCGCACAGAAGACGAGAGGATTTGCATGAGTAAGATTCCCTATGCATCCGCAATAGGATCTATCATATATGCTATGTTATGTACGAGGCCCGATGTATCGTATGCTCTGAGTGTCAAGAGTAGATACCAGTCTGATTTAGGAATGGATCATTGGGCGGTTGTTAAGAGGATCCTTAAGTACTTAAGAAAAACTAAGGATGTGTTCCTAATATATGGAGAAGGAGACATGGTGATATGCGGGTATACGGATGGCAGTTTTCAGACAGACAAGGATGATTCAAGATCTCAGTCTGGGTACGTGTTCACCTTGAATAGAGGTGCAATAAGTTGGAAAGGTTCCAAGCAAGACACTATAGCGGATTCTGCCACTGAGGCAGAATACATTGCAGCTTTGGAAGCAACAAAGGAAGCGGTTTAGATCAAGATGTTCATCTCTGAACTTGATGTGGTCTCATCAATGAACCAAACATGTGCTTCATCGCTATCATTTGATTAGAGAGATCATTAGTAGGAAGGAAATACAAATCGAGTAGATTCTCACTGAAAGGAACTTAGCGAAAACTTTAACTAAGGCATTACCTCAAAGTAAGTTTGAGGGTCATGTTAGAGCTTATGGTATTGGATACCGTAGCGATTGGCATTAGACCAAGTGGGAGTTTGTTAGTAATATATGAGAGGTGTCCTAAGGCAATCGCCTTATGTTTGAACCATTTATATGATAAATGAAGATTCACTATTTGAGTATACATGTTTTCATGTATTTGATTAGATCTTAAACTCATTTACTGAATGTCCACGATACAATTCACAGCATGAGAGAATTTGTGATTGGATCACAACTAGTGAGTATCTCTATATGTGTAATTGTGATGTATCGGAATTATCCCTAGTCGATGAATTGATGGATTTGGACACCATCAATTCTGTCGAGACTAGCACGAGGTATACTCCTTGGTGTATGCAAGCAGCTGATTCTCACTGGCTGGAGACATTATGATGTTTGGAGTTAATCGTGGATGCTAGTTATGGTAACTAGTTCATTGGAGTGACCAGTTGTAAAACTTCATATGGTTCTCTGCATATGTAGATATGTCAATGAAGTTCTTACTGCAGCTTAAGTGTGATGTTACTTTGACTTGCGGTATTCAAGTCATATTGGTCATGAAGACTTATGCTTTGACATCTTAATCAAGCATCTTTGAGGAGATGTGGACCCGGGATGATTGGGAATAAGTCGAAGTGATCGAAGGTGTTTGAATAGCCTATAAAGGATTCACCACTCCTTGCGAGGAGATGTATACCCATGGCCTCTCGTTGGATTATTACTAAAATCTTTGACCAAAGCATTACATATTTAGAGTAAGGTACTCTTGGATACATGTGCAGTAACTAAAATCCATAGGACGAGGAAATGATACTTGGGCTAGATGTGTCGTAGTCAACCTAGTGGGGACTGACACTATAGAACATGTTTTGAACCAAGTGGGTATAAGATGAGTAAAAGGAATGGGGCACGATTCATTGTAGCTGCTGAAGGATTTCAAAAATAGTTCTGGATCAACTATTGATCTTTTGGTTAATTGGGGATTATGATGTACTACTAGGTGTCACTCATGACCGTTCTATAATTAATGGTTAAATATAGATGGCCAACATAAATCGAGAACCTATTTGGTCACACGCACAACGAGCGTAATCCGAAAGATTTAAAATGAGCTTGAGAATGAGATTCTCATACCGAGAGAAACTAGGTTTGGTTCGACCAAATGAGGATCGAGCATGAAATCATTTCAGTCGCAATGGAAGAGTGGATGGGCCGTGCCTTATGAAGACATGATGGATGAACCAAATTGGTTTGGTTCTAATCCAATGGTGAAGAATAAACCAAAGGGGTTTGGTTTGTTTTAAATGAATGAACCAAAAGTTGGTTCGGTTCGTTGTAACTTAAAATAGACCAACGCAGTTTGGTTTATTTTAACTTAAATTATTGGAGCAGGTTCACGGGTTTTGGTTATGAACCAATAACCGTTAGGAGAATGTGTTCTCTATAAAACATGGCTTAGGGGTTTTTCGTGGAGAACTTTTGGCTGTTGGAATAACCTAGCCTCCCAACCCCTCTCCCTCTCTTCTCCTTGCCGCCGCCCAACCTTGTTGCCGCCCAGCTTTTGTGCCACTGTCCTAGCTGCTGCTGGCCATCTTCCGGCGACCCTCCGATGACTCACCTTTGTTCCGGCGACCAAGGGTTGGCGGACCATCCTCTTTGGCCGATGCAACATCCTCCACCAAGTTGTCCAGTTTTTTGGACAGCTTGTTTCCTTATGTGTCAGAGCGTCGTTTGGACGATGTTTTGAGCTTCGACAGTGGCTACTTTACCGGGGATTCGATCTCCAGTAATCCTCATAGGTGGAGGACGAAGGATTCGTCAAATGGTTGACGAATACCTCTCCGGAGAAGCGAGTTATTGGGACTCGATTTCTAATCCGAATTTTGATTCAGATTGTGATCTTCTCTCGATCACATCGTCTTCGACACGTGGCTTTGTGAAGCCATCCCGACGAAACTCGGCGTGGATACAGATAGAGGCGATTCTAGCGAGAGTCGCTCCGGTTGATGTCATTCCCACTGCACGTGATACATCAGGTATAATCAAAGTAATTTCCTTTATTGCAAAATTTGAAATTGCGATTATGTCTACACATGTTGTACTATACATGCGAGTGATGTGTGTATTATAATAAATTAAATCTATTGTGTTTAATTCTTCCGTTGTGCACATGTTTACGAAACATGTTCGAACACACACTCGACGCAGTGCCGAAAACCCAACAGCTGCAAAATCCGAAAAAAAACCCTAGTGTCAATTTGCTTGGCCGCCACACGGCCAGGCTGTGTGTGGCCCTGGGGTGGCTGATCTCTCCCATTGGACACAATCGTGTGTAGCCACACGCCCTAGTCATGTCCCATTCTGCGTCTAGCTGCAAAATGTCCTTCTTTTGCTCCGAAAGTGTGCCTTTCCCCCCCTAAATGCTATCCTGCACACAAAAATACAAAGAGCATACCTCCGAACTAAAAAATAGGAAATGCATGTAAAATAGAGTGACATATGCAAGAAATTAACATAAAATGTAATGAGATATGAGTGGAAACTACTCCTAAAACCCTATATGTTTTGCTTCCATCATCAAGCCATCAGTCGACTACTCTATGAAATCAGTCAACTATGAAAGCTTCTGTGCCCGTGTCCACTTATAACAATAGACTGCTAGGGTTTGGCAGTCGACTGATTGTGGACCATTCGATTGTCAAACCCTAGCAGTCGACTATTTTGTCCACAGAACTCAGCCGACTTCAGACAATTGCTTGACCAATTGACTTGGACCAGTCGACTGATAACCATATTAGTCGATTGGTGTCGAGTAAAACATCAAACAAAGGTGTTTGAGCATCCGACACTTGATCTTATCCATTTGGCTAAGTTCACCTAAGTTGAACTACCCTACTCGGGTTACAATCACTCAACTCTCATCTTCCCATGGAGTATTCTATCGAAGCTCTCTTCCTTCGGCCTGCGTCCCTCGGAAGATGCACTAAGGTCACGGCTTCTCCCCATGCCATGTTGGGTTTCCGACACCGCGACAAGTGTGTGTTCGAACATGTTTCGTAAACATGTGCACAGTGGAAGAAATAAAAATAATAAATCTAATTTATTACAACACACACACCACACGCATGCATAGTACAACATGTGTAGACATAACCGTAGTTTCAAATTTTGCAATAAAAGGAAAGTTATTCTATATATACCGGACGTATCACGTGTAGCAGGAAAGGCATCAACCAGAGTGACCCTCGCTAGAATCGCCTCTATCTGTATCCACGCCGAGTATCTTCGGGATGACTTCACAAAGTCACGAGCCTCGTCTTTGTACGAGTCCCTAGCCTCATGTCAAAGACGATGTGATCGAGAGAAGATCACAATCCGAATCAAAATTCCGATTCAAAACGAGTCCTCAAAAACTCGCTTCTCCGGAGAGGTATTTGCCCACCGTTTGATAAATCCTTCGTCCACCACCTATGAGAATTACCGAAGATCGAATCCCCGACAAGGAAGCCACTGTCGAAGCTCCAAACGTCATCCAGACGATGCTCCGACACGAAGTAAACAAGCTATCGAGAAAACTGGACAGCTTTGGTGGAGGATTAGCTCCGGCCAAATAAGGAAGCTAGATGCTCACCTTGTTGTCGGAGCCAAGGAAGATCACCGGAGGGTCGCCAAAGGATCGCCGGCTGAAGCTTAGACGCCAGTAACAACTTGGACGGTGGCACAAGAAGTGGGCGGTGGCTAGGGTTTGGGCGCCGACTCCAAGAGGAGATGAGGGAGAGGGGCGACAACTTTTGATTAGGGCTCTCATTAAACCCTTGAGCCCTATTTTATAGAGAACAAATTCTCCTAATGGTTATTGGTTCATAACCAAAACCCGTTAACCCGATCCATTAATTTAAGTTAAAATAAACCAAACCGATTTTATCTATTTTAAGTTAAAATGAACCGAACCAACTTTTGCTTCATTCATTTAAAACAAGCCAAACCCCTTTGGTTTATTCTCCACCATTGGATTAGAACCAAACCAATTTGGTTCATCCATCATATCTTCATAAGACACGACCCATCCACGCTTCCATTGCGACTGAAATGATTTCATGCTCGCTCCTTGTTTGGTCCAACTAAACATTGTTTCTCTCGGTCTGAGAATCTCATTCTCAAGCTCATTTTAAATCCTTCGGATTACGCTCGTTGTGCGTGTGACCAAATAGGTTCTCAGTTTATGTTGGTTGTCTATAATTAACCATTAATTATAGAACGATCATGAGTGGCACCTAGTAGTACATCATGATCCCCAATTAACCAAAAAGATCAACGGTTGGTCCAGAACTATTTCTAAAACCCTTCAACAGCTATAATGAATTGTGCCTCATTCCTTTCACTCATCTTATACCCACTTAGTTCAGGATATGGTCTATAGTGTCATTCCCCACTAGGTTGACTACGTCACACCTAGCTCAAGTATCATTTCCTCGTCCTACGGATTCAAGTTACTGCACATGTATCCAAGAGTACCTTACTCTAAACATGTAATGCTTTGGCCAAAGACTTTAGTAACAATCCGACAAGAGGCCATGGGTATACATCTCCTCGCAAGGAGTGGTGAATCCTTTATAGGCTATTCAAACACCTTCGATCACTTCGACTTATACCCAATCATCCCGGGTCCACATCTCCTCAGAGATGCTTGTTTAAGATGTCAAAGCATAAGTCTTTATGATCAAGATGACTTGAATACCGCAAGTCAAAGGAACATCGCACTTAAGCTGCAATAAGAACTTCATTGACATATCTATATATGCAGAGAACCATATAAAGTCTTACGGTTGGTCACTCCAATGAACTAGTTATCATAACTAGAATCCACGATTAACTCCAGACATCACAATGTCTCTAGCTAGTGAGAATCAGCTGCTTGGATATACCAAGGAGTATACCTCGTGCTAGTCTCACCAGAATCGATGGTTTCCAAATCCATCAATTCATCGACCAGGGATAATTTCAATACATCACAATTACACATGTAGAGATACTCACTAGTTGTGATCCAATCACAAATTCTCTCATGTTGTGAATCGTATCATGGACATTCAGTAAATGAGTTTAAGATCTAATCAAATACATGAAAACATGTATACTCAAATAGTGAATCTTCATTTATCATATAAATGGTTCAAACATAGGGCGATTGCCTTAGGACATCTCTCATATATTACTAACAAACTCCCACTTGGCCTAATGTCAATCGCTACGGTATCCAATACCATAAGCTCTAACATGACCCTCAAACTTACTTTGAGGTAATGCCTTAGTCAAAGGATCCGCTAAGTTCCTTTCAGTGGGGATTTTCTCGATTTGTATTTCCTTCCTACTAATGATCTCTTTGATCAAATGATAGCGGTGAAGCACATGTTTGGATCATTGATGAGACCACATCAAGTTCAGAGATGAACTTCTTGATCTAAACCGCCTAAAGTCGCAATATATTCTGCCTTAGTGGCAGAATCTGCTATAGTGTCAAGCTTGGAACCTTTCCAACTTATTGTGCCTCCTTTCCACATGAATACATACCCAGACTAAGACTTGGAATCATCCTTGTCTATCTGGAAGTTGGCATCCATATACCCACGTATCACCATGTCCCCTTCTCCATATATATTAGAAATGCATCCTTAGTTCTTCTCAAGCACTTAAGGATCGTCTTAACAGCCACCCAATGATCCATTCCTGGATCAGACTAGCATCTGCTCATGACACTCAAAGCATACGATACATCGGGCCTCGTACATAACATAGCATACATGATAGATCCTATTGTGGATGCATAGGGAATCTTACTCATGCAAATCCTCTCGTCTTCTGTGCGCGGACACATAGACTTCGAAAGGTGTATCCTATGCTTGATGGGTAGGAAACCTTTCTTGGATTCTGACATGCTAAACCTCTTTAGCACTCGGTCTATATATGTAGACTGCGAAAGACCAAGAAACCATTTCGATCTATCTCTATAGATCTTAATCCCGAGGATTTAAGTTGCTTCTCCTAGGTCTTTCATGGAGAATGTCTTGGACAACCAAATCTTAATCGACTGTAAGACAGAAACATCGTTTCCTATAAGTAATATGTCATCGACATACAATACTAGAAATACGACTGCACTCCCACTAACCTTCTTGTACACGCAAGGTTTGTCCAGATTTTGTGAGAAATCAAACATTTTGATTGTCTCATCAAAATGGATATTCCATCTCCTGGATGCTTGCTTCAGTCCATATATGGACTGTCGTAATTTGCATACCTTGGTTTTATCAACCGATGTGAAACCCTCAGGTTGTATCATATATACGTCCTCGAGCAGGTTCCATTAAGGAAAGTTGTTTTCACATCCATCTGCCATATCTCATAATTATAATAAGCCACTATGGCTAGGAGCATCCGAATGGATTTAAGCATAGCTACAGTCGAATAGGTTTCGTCATAATCAACACCTTGCTTTTGACGATATCCTTTCGCCACCAATCTAGCCTTATAGGTAATCACATTACCATCCATGTCGATTTTCTTCTTGAAAACCCACTTGCACCCTATAGGCTTTATGCCTTTCGGTGGGTCAACTAAGTTCCAAACTTGGTTTTCAAACATGGAATCCATTTCTGACTTCATGGCTTCAAGCCACTTATCCCTTTCTGAACTTGTCAGAACTTCTTCATAACTGGTAGGCTCTTCATCATCAATGAGTAACATGTCATTCGATTCACTTACGAGAAATCTATATCTCTTAGGAATATTGAATGTTCTACCAGATCTACGAAGATGTGGTATCACAATAGGTCCAGCCGATGGCTCATCACTATGAGTTATTGGTTGTTGTGCTTCACCAGGTATCTCATCAATGTCTATTTGAGTTTCTCGAGCCTCCTCAAGCTCGACGACACTCCCACTGTTTTCTTGCAAGAGAAACTCTTTCTCTATAAACACAGTATGCCTTGAAATAAATACCTTTTGTTCCACAGGATGATAGAATTGGTAACCCCTTGTTTCCTTAGGGTATCCAATAAATAGACATTTATCAGACTTAGCATCCAATTTGTCTGATACAGTCCGCTTCACATAAGTAGGACAACCCCATATCTTCAAGTAAGATACATGAGGTTTCTTACTATTTCATATCTCATATGGAGTAGTAGAGACTACCTTGGTTGGCATTCTGTTTAACAAGTAAACAGCTGTCTGAAGTGCATAGCCTCAAAAGGACTTGAGAAGATTCGCATGATTCATCATTGACCTGACCATGTCCAACAAGGTCCGGTTATGCCTCTCAAATACACCATTATGATGTGGTGTATATGGCGGAGTCCATTGAGACAATATACCATTGTCTCTTAGATAATCTAGAAACTCTTGACTTAAGTATTCACCATCTCGATCCGATCGAAGTATTTTAATACTCTTGTCATATTGTTTCTCTACTTCATTTCTGAATTCTTTGAACATTTCAAAGGCTTCAGACTTGTGTTTCATCATGAACACATACCCAAACCATGAGTGATCATCGGTGAAGGTAATGAAGTAGCTATAACCTCCTAAGGCTTGAGTTTACATAGGTCTACATACATCAGTATGTATTAGACCAAGCAACTCACCCACCAGTTCACCTTTTCCAGTAAAAGGTAACTTGGTCATCTTTACTTTTAAGCATGATTCGCATGTATCATATGAATCTAATTCAAACAATTCCACAATTGCACATCGGTGTAATTCGGACATGCATTTCTTGCTTACATGGCCAAGACGACAATGTCACATGTAGGAGTCTAATTGATTATCTTTTCGAGCATTCTTGTTGCTCGCTTCGATATTGAAAATGTCACTGGATACGTCCAATGTATAAATACCATTGCTTAAAGTTCCAGTCCCATAAAGAACGTCATTCAAAGTTATGTAACAACAATTGTTACTAAAAGTTAAATGGTACCCATTTCTATTTAAACAAGAAATAGAAATGATGTTCTTTATCAACGAAGGAACATAAAAGCAATTGTCCATTTCTAAGACAAGTCCTATAGGGAGTTTTAATAAATACGTTTCGATGGCGAGTGCAGCAACCTTTGCTCCATTCCCAACACATAAATTTGACTCTCCCTTGACGAGTCTTCTTCTATTCCGTAGCCTATGTATGTCATTACATATATGTGAGTCACACCAAGTATCCAATACCCAAGTGTCTGAGGAAATAGAATAATAATCAATAACAAAGATATCTGAAGAAGATAGGGCATCTGATGCCTTATTCTTCTTTACGGACTCAAGATAAATCTTGCAGTTTCTTCGCCAATGGCCCTCCTTGCCATAATGATGGCAAGTGCCCTTTTGAGCTGGTTCTTCCTTTTTATCCTTTTTCTTCTTCCCCTTCTGTTGTTCCTTTGACTCCCTCTTAGAACCTTTCTTCGAGGAATCAACTAACAACACCGTCCCCTGCTCATGCTTCACAGAAGGCTCCACAGTCTTTAGCATGTTGAGCAGTACCACAGATGAACCTTCTTGCATCTCAGAGGTGAAGAGGAGCTTGGAGACTTCGAACCTTTCGAATCTCACTTGCTCATTAACCAACTCATAAAGATGAAGGACTATGGTATGAGCATCCATATGGTCATGCTGCTTCTGCAGCTCAGGTATCATCGCAGCTAGAATGATGCAACTCACCATTTCAGAATCAATCACATGTTTCTGATAGGCCAACAATTGGTCTGGAGTTGCATTGTCACTCGGACGAGCGGGAAGAGGCGCTTCGAGGACATTCGCAAGCTTTTCAACCTTGAGAATAATTTTCAGGTTGAATCCACAAGTCAGTCCAAGAAGTTCGACCCAATCAATTTATTTGAATCCAAAATAGAGTGCAAATTCAAAGACATCATGATAAAGTGATTAAACTAGAAATACAAATGAAGCATATATGAGAAAGATGATTTAAAATGCATCAACATACATTCACAAATCCCATTCATTTTTTGAATTTTAAAAACCCCAAAATCACTTCGGGAGATCGTAGGTCCATCTCCGAATGGGCTGATATCCAACATAGATATGAACAACCTTGGAGAGAGTCCAACAAGTCATTCATAGCTACGATGGTAGATATCAAATATACCAATTGCATATCACATATATGCAACTATCACAATGTGCTATCAACTAATTGAATGTTCACACATACATCGGGTTGTTAACTCATTAACAAGTATGCATCGTATGCATAGCACCCAACTTCACCTCCCTTCACATCGACCTTGGAGAGAGTCCAACAAGCCGATGCTCCAGGTTAAAGCTAACCCATTAATCAAAAAATAGTTTTAATATGGTTAGAGCGCATTCAACCAATTAGCCCGGCTTAGAGAGAGTCCAACAACCAAAGCTAACGATTGACCTCTGACTCTTACCATATTAGTATTAAACTATTCCATGGTTTGAACATGTTCGGGTTCGAGCCGGGCTTAGAGAGAGTCCAACAACCCAAACAAGAAACAGAACTCTGGTTCTAACCATATTAATGGAAAGTGTAGGCTTTAATATTGAGTAAGGGTTTTATGTCTCATCCTCTTTGCATGCAAATAACTATTATCTACATGGCATGACATACATGGCATACATCTACATGTCACAACACGCATGGCATAATGATATGCATCTAATGCGATTACATGGCATACAATTATGACATGTACTTAATTTCCTTATATGTCATAACTATTTATGGAAATAAAATATGTTTAAGATTTGATTCCCAAAATCAAATCATGATTAAATTAGGAAATAAATTTCCAAATCTAATCACAAATTTTATTTATGGAAGGTCTCAATTAAGGAAAGTCAAATTTAATTTAGGAAACAAATTTCCTAAATTATCAAAACTATTTATGGAAATAAAATATATTTAAGATTTGATTTCCCAAATCAAATCATGATTAAATTAGGAAACAAATTTTCAAATCTAATCAAATATTTTATTTATGGAAAATATCAATTTCCATAAATACTTCTAACTTTCCAAAAGTAGAAGATTTCCATAAATACTTCTAGACTTTCCAAAACTAAAAATTTTCATAAATACTTCTAACTTTCCAAAAGTAGAAAATTTCCATAAATACAATTATGACTATCGCAAAACAATTTTACAATTATGTCGAAACACAACCTGGGCTCTGATACCACTGTTGGGTTTCTGGCACCGCGGCGAGTGTGTGTTCGAACATGTTTCATAAACTGTGCACAGCGGAAGAAATAAAAATAATAAATTTAATTTATTACAACACACACACCACACACATGCATAGTACAACATGTGTAGACATAACCATAGTTTCAAATTTTGCAATAAAAGGAAATTTATTCTACGTATACCTGACGTATCATGTGTAGCAGGAAAGGCATCAACCGGAGCGACCCTCGCTAGAATCGCCTCTATCCGTATCCACGCAGAGTATCTTCGGGATGGCTTCACAAAGTCACGAGCCTCATCTTCATACGAGTCACTAGCCTCGTGTCGAAGACGATGTGATCGAGAGAAGATCACAATCCGAATCAAAATTCGGATTCAAAACGAGTCCTCAAAAACTCGCTTCTCCGGAGAGGTATTCGCCCACCGTTTGACAAATCCTTCGTCCTCCACCTATAAGAATTACCGGAGATCGAATCCCCAATAAGGAAGCCACTGTCGGATCTCCAAACGTCATTCAGATAACGCTCTGACACGAAGTAAACAAGCTGTCCAGAAAACTGGACAGCTTTGATAGAGGATTAGCGCCGGCCAAATAAGGAAGCTAGATGCTCACCTTGTCGCCGGAGCCAAGGAAGATCACCGGAGGGTCGCAGGAGGATCACCGGCTGAAGCTTGGACGCCGACAACAACTTGGACAGCGGCACAATAGGTGGGCAGCGGCTAGGGTTTGGGTGCTGACCACAAGAGGAGAGGAGGGAGAGGGGCGGCAACTTTTGATTAGGGCTCTCATTAAACCCTTGAGCACTATTTTATAGAGAACAAATTCTTCTAAGGGTTATTGGTTCATAACCAAAACCTGTTAACCTGCTCCATTAATTTAAGTTAAAATAAACTAAACTGATTTTGTCTATTTTAAGTTAAAATGAACCGAACCAACTTTTGGTTCATTCATTTAAAACAAACCAAACCCCTTTGGTTTATTCTCCACCATTGGATTAGAACCAAACCAATTTGGTTCATCCATCATATCTTCATAAGACACGGCCCATCCACACTTCCATTGCGACTGAAACGATTTCATGCTCGCTCCTTGTTTGGTCTAACCAAACATAGTTTCTCTCGGTTTGAGAATCTTATTCTCAAGCTCATTTTAAATCCTTTGGATTACGCTCATTGTGCGTGTGACCAAATAGGTTCTCGATTTATGTTGGCCATCTATAATTAACCATTAATTATAGAACGATCATGAGTGACACCTAGTAGTATATCATGATCCCCAATTAACCGAAAAGATCAACGGTTGATCCATAACTATTTCTGAAACCTTTCAACAGCTACAATGAATCGTGCCCCATTCGTTTCACTCATCTTATACCCACTTGGTTTAGGACATGGTCTATAGTGTCAGTCCCCACTAGGTTGACTACGTCACACCTAGCCCAAGTATCATTTCCTCGTCCTACGGATTCTAGTTACTGCACATGTATCCAAGAGTACCTTACTCTAAACATGTAATGCTTTGGCTAAAGACTTTAGTAACAATCCGATGAGAGGCCATGGGTATACATCTCCTCGCAAGGAGTGGTGAATCCTTTATAGGCTATTCAAACACCTTCGATCACTTCGACTTATACCCAATCATCCCGGGTCCACATCTCCTCAGAGATGCCTGCTTAAGATGTCAAAGCATAAGTCTTTATGATCAAGATGACTTGAATACCGCAAGTCAAAGGAACATCGCACTTAAGCTGCAGTAAGAACTTCATTGACATATCTATATATGCAGAGAACCATATAAAGTCTTACGGTTGGCCACTCTAATGTACTAGTTATCATAACTAGCATCCACGATTACCTCCAGACATCACAATGTCTCCAGCCAATGAGAATCAGCTGCTTGGATACACCAAGGAGTATACCTCGTGCTAGTCTCACCAGAATCGATGGTGTCCAAATCATCAATTCATCGACCAGGGATAATTCTGATACATCACAATTACACATGTAGAGATACTCACTAGTTGTGATCCAATCACAAATTCTCTCATGTTGTGAATCGTATCGTAGACATTCAGTAAATGAGTTTAAGATCTAATCAAATACATGAAAACATGTATACTCAAATAGTGAATCTTCATTTATCATATAAATGGTTCAAACATAAGGCGATTGCCTTAGGACATCTCTCATATATTACTAACATGTCATCCTTCGCGTCTTGTAATGATCTGCAATGAAGTCTAACTCAAATTCGGCAAATCATATTTGAGTCTAACTCAAATCCAGCCCTTTCAATGAGTCTAACACAATGATTCCAATTCAATAGCCTAATGGTTCATTTAGTCAAACTAAAATGAACTCATCTCCAAAATAATATGTTCTTTGTGTGTGACCCAATAGGTTCTCGTAACATTGGCAATGTCTCTAAAACTCCTTTTAGAAACATAAGCAAAGAGTGGCATCTATCAATGCATCATTGCTACCCAAGTGATGAGAATGTCGAGATCCGACATAACCTATCTGTGACTATTATCTTGTATGACTCAATCCTTCTATCCTTGATATCTAGATTGATCAATGAGGCATAACTCATGTCATTCTCTTATCAATCTTTGTGTTTCTTGATCCCCAAGTAGACTACACTAATCAAATGAGCTCAATATCTCATATTGACTTATTTGAGCATGGTCATACATTTTAGTAGTCTTACTTTATCAAGGGGTCCACAGATATCACTTCTGTCATATGGAAGATATAGATCCCATCTACATCACTCATATCCCTCCGCATAATTCATTGCATACCCAGTGATCGACTTTATAGACCACCTTGTTACAGGTGACGTTTGATGATACCAAAGTATACAAGTCCTTATATAGGGAACCTTGTGATTTCAGGTCTAAGGACTATTATACCAATAGTCACTATGAGAATGTTTATGACACTCATATAACGATCCATGAAATATTCTCATGACGGATCAATTTAGTACATATTCTCTAATATATACCCATGTGTCAACTTGATAACCTATATCCATAACTTGTGAGATTAAGTCATCAGTTAACCTACATGCTAGTCTCAACGTATTAATATTATCCTTGTATATTAATACTTGACTAGGAATAGTTATGGGTAGTGTTCTATATATCTATAGTATCCCACTATCAAGTGACCAACTTGATATGTCGTAGACTAGAACCAACTACCCTAGGATATTATTATATTTATTCAAATGGCACATCAATGAAGTAAATATAATAATCGTAAACTTTGCCTTTAGTATGAAATATGATACAAAAGTTCCCTTACCAATCATCTCATAACTGACACTTAGGGCTAATACTAATAATCTCCCACTAGCACTAATGTCAATCACTGAAATATCTAATACCCAGTGACCTAGTGTGACCATCATGCTTCCTTTGTGCCAAAGCCTTGGTCAAAGGGTCTGCAATGTTTGCATCGATCGGTATTCTGCATATCCTCACATCCCCTCTATCGATGATCTCTTGAATGAGATGGAACCGCCGTAGTATGTATTTGGATCGCTGATGAGAGTGAGGTTCCTTAGCCTGTGCAATAGCCTCATTGTTATCACAATAGAGGTCTTTGGAGCTCAGTATGCTAGGAACAACACCAAGATCAGAAATAAACTTTCTGATCCAAATATCCTCTTTTGTTGTAGCTGAAGCAGTAATATACTCGGCCTCTATAGTAGAATCAGCTACTGTGTCTTGCTTTGACCTCTTCCAACTCACAACACCACCATTTAAGCAAAATACATACCCTGACTACAATCTGGAATCATCCTTGTCTGTTTGGAAGTTTACATCATTGTAACCCTTTACAATGAGCTCCTCATCGCCTCCAAATATCAAGAAATAATCTTTTTTTCTTCTCAAGTACTTAAGAATATTCTTGACTACTATCTAGTGACCTTCACCTAGATTTGACTGGTATCTGCTTGTCATGCTTAATGCATACGAGACGTTGGGGCGAGTACATAATATGACATACATGATAGACCCTATAGCAGATGCATAAGGAATCTGATCCATGTGATCCCTTTCTTCCATAGAAGAGGGTCATTGAGCCTTCTAAAGGTTTACACCATGTGACATCGATAGGAATCCCTTCTTGGAATTCTGCATAGAAAAATGATTAAGCACCTTGCCAATATATGTACTCTGACTTAGGCCAAGCATTCTCTTATATCTATCTCTATAGATCTTGATGCCTAATATATAGGTTGCTTCTCCTAAGTCTTTTATTGAGAAATAATTCCCAAGCCAAGTCTTCATAGACTCCAGCATAGGAATATCATTTCCAATGAGTAGTATGTCATCTACATACAAGATGAGAAAAATGCCTGTGCTCCCACTAACCCTCTTGTAGACACAAGGTTCATCTTCATTATTTATGAAACCAAACGTTTTGATCGCATCATCAAGTCAAAGATTCCAGCTTCGAGAAGCTTTCTTTAAACCATAAATGGACCTATGCAACTTACATACCTTTCCAGCATCCTTTGGATCTAAAAAAACCCTCAGGTTGTGTCATGTACATATCCTCAAGTAGATTTCCATTAAGAAATACAGTTTTGACATCCATCTGCCAGATTTCATAATCATGGTAAGTTGCAATAGCAAGCGTAATCCGAATAGATTTAAGCATCGCAATTGGTGAAAAGGTTTCATCATAAGCAATACCATGAATCTGCTTAAATCCTTTGGTTACCATTCGCCCTTTATAGGTATGCATATGACCATCCATGTCAGTCTTTCTTTTAAAGACCCACTTGCACCCAATGGGTTTGACCCCTTCAGGTGGATCAACTAAAGTCCATACTTGGTTAGTGTACATGGATTCCATTTCGGACCTCATGACCTCTAGCCAATTCTCAAAATCTGGGCTTATTACAACTTCTTGATAGGATGTAGGCTCATTGAAATCAACGAGCATTAGATCACCGTGGTCACACAAGACAAAAGAATATCTCTTAGGTTGATGATGTTTCCTATCAGATCTGCGTAAAGCATGGTCTACTTGAACAAGTTGTGCCACAATTTCATACGGTGTTATAGATTCAAAATCTTCACCACCTTGTGGTGCCTGTTCGATTTCCATCAAGGCTTCATGGCTATCTTGTGTATCTCGAATTTCTTCAAGATCAACTTTACTCCCACTAAGTCCTTTAGAAATAAATTCTCTTTCTAGAAAAACATCATTTCTGGCAACAAACACTTTGCCTTGTGTGTGATTATAAAAGTAATATCCCTTAGTCTTCTTGGGATAACCAACAAAATATCACTTATCTAATTTGGGTCCTAATTTATCTGAGACTTGTCATCTAACGTAAGCCTCACAACCCCAAATCTTCATAAAAGATATCTTAAGACTCTTCCAATCTATATCGTATATGGTGTCTTTATGATTGCCTTAGATGGAACGCAGTTAAGAGTGAAAGCAGCGGTCTCTAGAGCATATCCCCAGAAGGAAGAAGGAAGATCTGCCTAGCTCATCATTTATCATACCATATCTAATAAAGTACGATTTCTCTTTTCTGATACACCATTCCACTGTGGTGTTCCAAGTGGAGTGAGTTAAGATATTATCCCAAACTCAACTAGATGGTGATGAAACTCTTGGCTAAGATATTCCCCACCTCGATTTGATCGAAGCATCTTAATACTCTTACTAAGTTGGTTTTGTTCTTCATTCTTGAATTCTTTGAACTTTTAAAAGGATTCATATTTGTGTTTCATAAGATACATATAGTCATATCTACTGAAATCATTAGTAAATGTAATGAAGTACTGATAGCCTCCTCTAGCTGATACTTTGAAAGGGCTATAAATATCAGTATGTATAAGTCCTAACAAATCATTAGCTCTCTCACTTTGTCCACTAAAAGGAGTCTTTGTCATCTTGCCTAGTAGACAAGATTCGCATACCTCATATGATTTAAAATCAAATGAGTACAAAAGTCCATCCTTATGGAGTTGGAATATGCGACTCTCATTTATGTGACTCAAGTGACAATGCCAGAGATATGTTTGATTCATATAATTAGATTTGAACCGTTTGGTATTTATGTTATAGATTGGGTTATCAAAATATAGAACATAGAGTCCATTCACCAGATGTGCACTGCAATAGAATATTTCATTTAAATAAACAGAACAACTTTTGTCCTTTATTATAAATGAGAAACCTCTCTTGTCCAAACAAGAAATAGAGATAATGTTCTAAGTTATAGCAGGTACATAATAGCACTCTTCTAGTTCTAAGATAAAACCAATGGGCAAAGATAAGGAATATGTTCCTACAGCTATAGCAGCAACTCTTGCGACATTGCCTACGCGTAGGTCCACATCTCCTTTTGTCAATGATCTACTATTTCTCAGGCCCTACATAATAGTACAAATGTGAGAAGCACAACCGGTATCTAATACCCATGAAGAAAAAAGAGATAGATTAACTTCTATAACATATATACCTGAGGTAGAAGGCACACTTCTCTTTTTCTGATCTTCCTCTAGGTACTTTTTGCAGTTCCTCTTCCAATGTCCGATCTCATCACAATGGAAGCAAGTTCCTTCCTTAGACATCCCACCTTTAGGTTTCAATGCTTTGGCCTTGCCCTTATTTTGGGTCTTACCCTTTCCTTTGGGCTTCGTTTTGCCTTTGCCCTTTTTAACCATGAGTACATTACCAGGTTGGATCTTCTTAAGATTGCTTTCAGCAGTTCTCAACATGCTTAATAACTCAGGCAAAGTCTTGTCAATTTCATTCATGTTATAGTTCATGACAAATTGACTATAGCCTTCAGGCAATGATTGCAGAACAATGTCGGTGGCCAACTCTTGACCCAGTGGAAATCCCAATCTTTCAAGATTTTCAATGTACCCAATCATTTTGAGTACAGGAGTTCCTTCATGCATTTTGTATCTAAATAATGCCTTTGACACCTCAAATCTCTCGTGTCTTGTCTGCCCTTGATACAGTTGTTTAAGATGGGAAACCATATCAAAAGCATCCATGTTCTCATGGTGCTTCTGAAGCTCAAAGTTTATAGTAGCAAGCATAAGACATGACACATCTAATGCATCATCTTGATGTCGTTTATAAGCATCCTTATCAGCACGAGTGGCAGTAGTGGCAGGTGGTTCAGAAATGGGTTGCTCTAGGACAAACATTTTTTGTTCTTGCTTGAGAACAATTCTCATGTTTCTATACCAGTCTAGGAAATTATCTCCATTGAGCTTGTCCTTTTCAAGGAAAGATCGCAGAGAGAGAGTATTCGACGTAGTTATTGACATGGTGATTCTACAAAAGGAAATGCAGAAATAAGCATGTTATTTTAATCATTTAATTATGTCTTTAATTAAATAAGTTTTCCACTTCACAAGTGGAGCAAGATCCATATTATACTTCATCTTGAGTTAGCTTTGGCTAATCACCCAAGACTAGTATAACTTAGGTAGGCACTATGTACCAATTACACCATGTAACTCTTGCTTGGAACAACACTATTTGTTCGTTTACCCATCGAATGAGATATGCCTCTAAGTTTTTCAATCTAATTGAGACAACTCAGTTAGGTCACACCAAAAGTTCAATAGTCAGACATCACAATTGTCCAGTCGCACTCTACCAAGATAAATCGAGTCACTTTGCTTTGGCAAACATGACTTCAATTGATCGAGGTAGTCGTGAGTACTAATCTTTGGTAGACATATATTATTGAGCTAATTATGATAACAAATTATGCCTCTAAGTTTTTTAATCTAATTGAGAGAACTTAGTTAGGTCACACCTAAAGTTCAATAGTCGGACATCACAATTGTCCAGTCACACTATACTAAGATAAATCAAGTCACTTTACTTTGGCAAACCTGACTATGATTGATCGAGGTAGTCATGAGTACTAAACTTTAGTAGGCATATGAAAAATGACCTAATTTTGGTAATTAAGTACACATGCATCACATACAATCATTATTATGACATATATCACATATATGCAGAAAACAAAAAACATGACATGGTTGTGGCCCGTAATCTACGATCTTCTCAAGCCAATGAGAAGATCGATGGGTGAACCTAGGGATAGCATCTTCTCCAAGTTTATCCTTTGGTTATCGTGTGTTGTTGTCTACATCTTCCTTTCTCATCATCATCTAGTAGACTAATACTAATTTACATGTACATTACAATGGAGAAACCTCGAGTTACATTCGAGGATAAATTAACAGTACAATCAGAAATATATATAAGTGGAAGGCATGACACGTAGGCCTTATTATGAATTACAACATGAACACACACACACACACACACACACACATCCAATCTCATTAGGGTAAGGGGCCATAACCGTGTAACAAGACATACATCATTCACAAAGATATATGACATGTAACTTTTATTATGATGCAAAACACGATTTATAAGCCGCTACTCAATGGCAATTCGAATGAACCCGAGACCCTTGTATCCATTGTTGACATACAAGTATTTCTCGGCTAGTTTTGTCGCACAAAACAATACATACAATCGTGCACTCATAATAAACAATTCATGCAGATTTATATCTTATATAAAATAGCAATACAACGATGTTTTATGTTTACACAAGTGGCTCTAATACCACTGTAGGGATCTTGTGTGAAAAACAATTTCAAAATGCAACGAAAAAATTGGATCCCTCTAGAGATCCATGTGTATACATAAAACTAATCGTTCTTATAACTACATCTAGTTGAGAGATTACCCTTGATGTGTAGTCATTCGCAATCCTGACAGCAACTTTTCTTCGAAGGATCTCAGCGCGATCAGAATGGTCACGCCTCTATGGTATCCACACGAACACATACTTTGGAGAATCAAAGTTGTGCTAGCAACACCACACAAGGGGTCTAGGCCAAGAAGGAGTTTCGGCCAAGAAGATGAAGAAGAAGAAGGACAAAATGCAATCTCTACAAAGCATCATGATCCAAAGCCCCCTTTTTATATTCATCCTATGAATATGAAAGGTTTTGCATCCTTTTGTATTCCCTCTTCAATGCATGATTAATCCAAATTAATCATGCATGATAAGAGGTTTCTTTCAATCTTTGGTTTTCCCTCTTCAATGCATGATTAATTCACATTAATCATGCATGATGAATTCATGATGAATCCATATCATTCATTTTCTATGAATTAATTTGAGTCTAACTCAAATTAAACCAATTTGAGTCTAACTCAAATTCGGCCAATCATATTTGAGTCTAACTCAAATCCAGCCCTTTCAATGAGTCTAACACAATGATTCCAATTCAATAGCCTAATGGTTCATTTAGTCAAACTAAAATGAACTCATCTCCAAAACAACATGTTCTTTGTGTGTGACCCAATAAATTCTCATAACATTGGCAATGTCTCTAAAACCCCTTTTAGAAACATAAGCAAAGAGTTGCATCTATCAATGCATCATTGCTACCCAAGTGATGAGAATGTCGAGATCCGACATAATCTGTCTGTGACTATTATCTTGTATGACTCAATCCTTCTATCCTTGATATCTAGATTGATCAATGAGGCATATCTCATGTCATTCTCTTATCAATCTTCGTGTTTCTTGATCCCCAAGTAGACTACACTAATCAAATGAGTTCAATATCTCATATTCACTTATTTGAGCATGGTCATATATTTTAGTAGTCCTACTTTATCAAGGGGCCCACATATATCACTTCCGACATATGGTAGGGATAGATCCCATCTACATCACTCATATCCCTCCGCATAATTCATTGCATACCCAATGATCGACTTTATAGTCCACCTTGTTATAGGTGACATTTGACGATACCAAAGTATACAAGTCCTTATGTAGGGAACCATATGTTAGTTATAGCCCTAAGAACCAATCATGTGATGGTTGAATAGGGAACATTTTGTATCATATTCTATAAAGGCAAAGGATTGATTATTATATTTAAGTCTTGCTTGTGCCAGCTAAATTAAATATAGTAATGCCCTAGAAAAGTAGGTTCTTATCTACAGCACATCAATTGGCAGAATTGATTATGAGAGGCTGTAGAGAACACTTTCTAAATGTTCCTAGTCAAGTATTAATATGCAAGGGCAATATTAATACATAAAGACTAGCATGTAGGTCAATTGATGACTTGATCTCACAAGTCATGGATATATGATATCAAGTTGACACATGGGTATATATTAGAGAATATATCTTGAAGCCGAAAAGTTTCATGGATCGTTATATGAGTGTCATAAACTTTCTCATGTGACTATTGGTATGAATAGTCCTCGGACACAAGTCACTACGGTTCCCTACATAAGGAGTTATGTACTTTGGTATCGTCAAACGTCACCCGTAATAGGTGGACCATAAAGGCGATTCTTCGGGTATATAACAAATTATGCGGAGGATGTGAGTGATGTAGATGGGATCTATCCTCTCATATGAAGAGTGATATCGGTGGGCCCCTTGATTGAGTAGAACTACTAAAACGCATGGCCATGCTCGAATGAGTCAATATGAGATATTGAGCTCATTTGTTTGAGTTAGTTTACTCAGGGATCAAGAAACACATAGATTGATCGAGGATGACACGGTCTATGCCTCATTGATCAATCTGATATCAAGGATAGAAGGACACGGTCATATATTATAGTAGTCACGGAAAGGTTAGTCGGATCTTGACTTATCTCATAACTTGGGTAGCAATGATGTATTGCTAGATGCCGCTCATTGCTTGTGTATCTAAAAGAGTTTAGGTCCACTGCCAACGTTATGAGAGCCTATAGGGTCACACACAAAGAGCATGATGATTAGAGGAATTAGAGTATTCTAGTTTGACTAGAATAATTTGGGAATAAGCTTAAGTACAAAATGGTTTTTGGACTTTAAGCTTAATGAGAATTTTAGCTAATTGATTTAATGAGATTAATTCAATATGTTACCTCATTGATTTAATAAGATTAATTCAATATGATAACATAAGCTTAATTGAACTAATAAGATTAATTCAATATGATAACATAAGCTTAATTGAATTAATAAGATTAATTCAATATGATAACATAAGCTTAATTGAATTAATAAGATTAATTCAACATGCATGAATGCCACATAAGAATGCCACATAAGCATGCCACATAAGCATGCCACCTAAGCATCCACCTAAGCTAGATAAGGTGGAAGGAAACAAAATGGTTTTGTCTCCTTAAGTGGCCGGCCAAACAAATGTCCCAATGCAATGGATTGCATTGAATGTGTGGAGGTGAAAGGGTTTTTCCAACCCTATAAAAGACCCCATGGAGTGGCCGGCCAAAGCAATTGTAGGTGTGGTTGTTGGGAGCTTGAGGCTTGGAGAGAGCTTGAGAGCTTATTGTTGTGTGGCTTTTGTGAGTGTAGCAAGAAGAGTAGTCTTCTTCTTCCCTTCTCTTTTTCCCTAGCTTCCTCTCCTTTAGGGACTTCTCTAGCAAGAAGTAAAGGAGAGCTCCTCTAGTTTTCTTTTGTGAGACAAGAGTTTGCTCGTGTGGATACATATAGAGGCACGGACACTTGAACGTGCTAAAGATCCAACAAACAAAAGGAAGAAGCGGGATTAACAAGGGCACACAACAAAGGTAATCCTCTCCTATAAGATAGGCTTGGTTTAGAGAAATTTATTTTATACGAGTTTGCTTTCGCATGGATCACTTGGAAGGGATCCTAATTTTTCCGTTGCGCATATGCCATTTGGCATAAAGAATTCCCTGACTGGTATCAGAGCCACATGCGAAAGATCGTATAAAATAGGTTTTCTCTATTTTATATGTGATATAGAAGTAGGATAAATTTTATTATGAGTTGATAATTGCATTAGCAATTGTCAAACATAATAAAATATCCAATGTCTTTTAAAAGTTAAAATGACATGGTGCATGGTTATGGCCTAGTCCCAAAAGGTTTGTAAATGTGTGTGTGTTGTAATTCTTAAATACGGCCTGCGTGTCGTGCCTTCCTCCTAAAATTCTTGTTGTAAAATTAGTTTTAGACTCGAATGTAACTCGAGTATTTCTCCTTTTGTAATGTACAAAACAAAGATGGAGGGTCCATTGGAAGATGAGGTTACAAGGAGGAAGTCAACACACAAGACAACCAAAAGGAAGCACTTAGGAGAAGATGCTATCCCTAGGTTGACCAATCAATCTTTTCATTGGCTTGAGAAGATTGTAGAATAAGGGCCATAACCATGACACGCTTAGTTTAATATGTATGTGATGCATGTTAGTTTAGCTTGTATGTGATGCATGATTAGTTTAGCTTATATGTGATGTATGCTAATATGTATATGATACATGTTTATTTCTTAATAAGTCAAAACGATATGCCTACCAAAGCTTGGTACTCACTACTTCCTCGATCATTTGTTATTGGGTTTGCCAAAGCAAAGCAATGCATTTTATCTTGGAAGAGTGCGAGTGGACAATCGTGATGTCCCGCTATCAAACTTGGTTAAGACTTAATTAAGTTTTCTTAATTAGTTAAGAAAGTAGAGGCATATATTAGCTTTGAACATAAGTTTTAAAATTAGTTTTATGTGATTTCCGAACATCAGCTTTGTCTTAGAAGTGGTCGTTGCTCCGATATCCAAGAAGGCCCTGCCCTCGCCACGGCTGGAAGTAGTTTAGGAATAAACACTAAACTAATCTAAAACTTAACCAAAGCTATTAAAGAGTTACATCAGATGTAATTGGCAAAAGATTGCCTACCTAATTATACTACGTCTTGGGCGATTAGCCAAAGCTAACTCAAGACGAATTATAATGTGGATCTTTATCCCATATAAATTTATAGCTAAATAGTAGCTATGAGAATTTAGTGGGAGCCTCATTTAATTAAAGGCCTAATTAAATGATTTAGGTATGATACTTAACTTTGCATTTTAATGTTGTAGATCACCATGACATCTAACACGACACACCCCCTCAACTTGCGATCTGTCCTTGAGAAGGACAAGCTTAATGGAGCGAACTTTCTTGACTGGTATAGGAACTTGAGGATTATCCTCAAACAAGAACGCAAACTGTATGTCCTAGAGCAGTCTACCCCTGAAACACCCGCCCATGCGGCCACTCGTGCTGAAAAGGATGCTTATAAGAAGCATCAAGATGACGCATTAGATGTGTCATGTGTTAGGGCAATCTCTTGCCGTGATATGGTTTTGATGGTGTGGCAAAGGGTTTAAGTTAGTTTGATATGTTGATATGATATGTGCGTTGAAGTCGTGCAGGACTTAGTAATTCGCACATGGAGTCGTGGCAAGTTTCACATCTCATGACTCGTGCCTTGAGTCGGTGAAGGATAGCTTTGCGGAAGCCGTGCGCTTGGAGCATCCGAGGGACCGCCGGACGAGAAGCTTGGAGTAAAGCCGGAGGAAGTAGACTTCTAGGCAAGAGACGCGAAGGAGCATTGCAGAGCCGTGCGCCTGATGCTGCCGAGGGACGTGGCCGAGAATGAAGAGAACTTCGAAGGCGAGGGACTCCGAGAAATGAGAGTGAGCGATTGTAACCCGGGGAAGGGTAGCTCTTAGGTGAAACTTGGCCATTTGGCCAAGTGTCGGATGGGTTTTCCAACACGATCGCTATGCCATGTCGGCCGATCGCTCTAGTCGAGTGAGTTCGACCGGTATACGATTCGGATTGTGGCCGCGCCGATCGCCATCGTGGGCGATCGCCAAGACCATCACCGATCGCGGGCGCGGCGCCAACAGCGATAGATAAGGGTTCGGCCACAGAACCGTTCGTAGCCGACTGGGCAGTCGACTACGGAGGCAGCAGTCGACTGATGAGGTCCATCAGTCGACTGCCAAGAGTTCCGTTGGACTACAACGGTCGGGATCCGACGTGTTCGGAGGCCGTTGTAGTGACGGCAGTCGACTGCCAAGGGCGGCAGTCGACTGATGGCGGCAAACGGGAAGAAGTTAGCCCTCTCTATAAAAAGAGAGGGTGTAAGCCTTTGAGAGGCTAATGCTCATACTCCAAACAATCTTCCTAGTGCCCCACAAGCTCTAAACTCTTCTTACTTGTCTTTACTTCAATCCTATTGTAAGAAGAGTGATCTTGGTTGTAAAGGTTACCTCCACCTAGCTTTGTGCAAAGGAGAGACCGATAGTGATTGGTTTTGGCGGAGTGATTCACCGTGGACGAATCGGACCGTGAATTAGCGGCGTAGCCGTGAACCACGTTATATCTCGGTGTTTGTATTGCTTGTTTATATTTTGCTTGTCTTTACTTATAGTTGTATATTCCGCTTGCGCTAACGTTTTGTAGACGAGCAATTTACGACGTCCAACGTACGAGGGCTATTCACCCCCCTCTAGCCGGCCATATCGATCCCTTACATCATGTCTTATGCTTGCCACCATGAACTCTGAGCTTCAGAAGCAACATGAGAACATGGATGCCTATGATATGGTTGAGCATTTGAAACAACTATATCAAGGACAAGCTAGGCACGAGCGTTTTGAAGTGTCTAAGGCTCTTTTTGCATGCAAGATGCAAGAAGGAACACCTGTAGGAACTCACGTACTCAAAATGATTGGGTACGTTGAGAACCTTGAAAGACTAGGTTTTCCACTGAGCCAAGAATTGGCAACCGATGTTATCCTGCAATCGTT
This sequence comes from Wurfbainia villosa, assembly GCA_025175895.1. NCBI lineage: Eukaryota > Viridiplantae > Streptophyta > Magnoliopsida > Zingiberales > Zingiberaceae > Wurfbainia > Wurfbainia villosa. The sequence goes on along the minus strand of CM045989.1, from coordinate 117,110,624 downwards.
GCCGGAAGCATATAATCAATTCGTCATGAATTATAACATGAATGAAATTGATAAACCTTTGCCTGAGATTCTCAGCATGTTAAGAACTGCTGAACCGAATCTCAAAAAGAAAGTTAGCAACGTACTAATGGTCAAGAAGGGCAAAGGTAAGCGCAAAGGCAAGGGTAAGACCCAAGCCAAAGGCAAGGTCAATTCATCCACTTCAAAGGGTAAAGGTAAAGTACCTAAGGAAGGGGCTGCTTCCATTGCGTGAGGTGGACCAGTCTACCTTGAGGAAGTAAAGAATAAAGAAGTGGGACTTACGCTCGGTATACACGTTATAGAAGTTAATCTATCTATTTCTTCTACATGGGTATTAGATACGGATGTGCATCTCACATTTGTAATAATGTGCGTGGACCGAGAAATAGTAGACAAATGGCAAAAGCGAAGTAGACCTACGAGTAGGCAATGACGCATAAAGTTCTTCTTGTATTTGTAGGAACATATTCTTTGTCTTTGCCTTTGGGCTTATCTTAGAACTAGAGGAGTGCTTATATGTACTGCATTGACAAAGAACATAATTTATGTATCTTGTTTAGACAAGAAAAACTTTTCTTTTATAATAAAGGACAAATGTTGTTCCATTTATTTGAATGAAATGTTCTATTGTAATGCACCACTTATGAATGGTCTCTATGTTCTAGATTTAGAAAACCCAATTTATAACGTAAATACCAAGCGGTTCAAATCGAATGATTCGAACCAAACATATCTCTGGCACTGTCACCTAGGTCACATAAATGAAAAACGCATATCCCAACTCCATAAAGATGGATTATTGGACTCATTTGATTTTGAATCATATGAGGTATGCGAATCTTGCCTTTTAGGAAAGATGACTAAAACTCCATTTAGTGGACATGGAGAGAGAGTGACAGACTTGTTAGGACTCATACATACTGATGTATGTGGGCCTTTCAATGTCGAAGCCAGAGGAGGCTATAAGTACTTTATTACTTTCACTGATGATATGAGTAGATTTGGCTACTTATATTTGATGAGACATAAGTCAAAATCCTTTGAAAAGTTCAAAGCATTCAAGAATGAAGTACAAAACCAACTTGGTAAGCGTGTCGAGCTACTTGATCAGATCGAGGTGGTGAATACCTTAGTCAAGAGTTTCGTGATCACCTGGCTGAGTGTGGGATAATATCCCAACTCACTCCCCCTGGAACACCACAATGGAATGGTGTATCTGAGAGGAGAAATCGTACTCTATTAGATATGGTACGATCAATGATGAGCCAGACTGATCTACCTACTTCCTTTTGGGGACTAGCTCTAGAGACAGCCGCTTTCACACTTAATCGCGTCCCATCAAAAGCCGTAGAAAAGACACCATATACGATATGGACTGGGAAGAGTCCCAAAATGTCTTTTATAAAGATTTGGGGTTGTGAAGCTTATGTAAGACTTCAAGTCTCAGATAAACTAGGACCCAAATCAGATAAGTGTTATTTTGTCGGATATCCCAAGGAAACTAAGGGATATTACTTTTACAATCCCACACTTGGCAAGGTGTTTGTTGCCAGAAATGCTATCTTTCTAGAAAGAGAATTTATTTCTAGAAAAACTAGTGGGAGTAAAATTCATCTTGAAGAAGTTCAAGATGACGATAACACTAAGGCTTCGATGGAAAATGAACAGGAACCACAAAGTGTTGTGGATGAGGAAATTGTTGCCCAAAGAGTTGTGGAACAAACACCTGTTCAAGTAGACCAACCTCTTCGTAGATCTGACAGGATCCGTCGTCAACCCGAGAGATATTCTTTTCTCTTGACTGACAATGGTGATGTATTGCTTGTCGATCTTGACGAGCCTACATCCTATCAAGAAGCTATGATGAGCCCAGATTCCGAGAAATGGCTAGAGGCCATGAGATCCGAAATGGAATCCATGTACACTAACCAAGTATGGACCTTGGTTGATCCACCAAGGGTAAAACCCATTGGGTGTAAGTGGGTCTTTAAAGTAAAGACATGGATGGTAATAAGCATACCTATAAAGGTAGATTGGTGGCGAAAGGATTCAAACAAATTCATGGTATTGACTATGATGAAACCTTTTCACCAGTTGCGATGCTTAAATCCATTCGGATCATACTTGCTATTGCAGCCTACCACGATTATGAGATCTGGCGGATGGATGTCAAAACCGCTTTTCTGAATGGAAAGCTACTCGAGGATGTGTACATGACACAGCCTGAGGGTTTTGAAGATCCAAAGCATTCTGGAAAGGTATGCAAACTGCAAAGGTCCATTTATGGACTAAAGCAAGCCTCTCGAAGCTGGAATCTTCGATTCGATGATGCAATCAAAGAGTTTGGTTTCATCAAGAATGAAGATGAACCTTGTGTCTACAAGAGAAATAGTAGAACAGCAGTTGTATTTCTTGTCTTGTATGTAGATGACATACTTCTCATCGAAATGATATTCCCTCACTCCGATGCTGTGAAGATGTGGTTAGGGAATTGTTTCTCGATGAAAGACTTAGGTGAAGCTGCCTATATTCTAGGCATCAAGATCTATAGAGATAGATCTAAAAGATTACTTGGCCTAAGTCAGAGTACATACATTGATAAAGTGCTAGATCGTTTTGCTATGCAAAATTCCAAGAAAGGATTTCTGCCTTTATCACATGGTGTGAGTCTTTCGAAGACTCAATGTCCCTCTTCTAAGGAGGAGAGAGATCGCATGGATAAGATCCCTTATGCATCTGTCATAGGGTCTATCATGTACGCCATGCTTTGTACTCGTCCTGACGTCTCGTATGCTTTGAGCATGACGAGTAGATACCAGTCGGATCCAGGTGAAAGTCACTGGATAGCAGTCAAAAATATTCTTAAATACTTACGAAGAACGAAAGAATATTTCCTGATATTTGGAGGCAATGAGGAGCTAGCTGTAAAGGGTTACAGTGATGCAAGCTTCCAAACAGACAAGGATGACTATAGATCGCAATCGGGGTACGTGTTTTGCCTGAATGGTGGAGCTGTGAGCTGGAAGAGTTCAAAGCAGGACACGCTTCGATTCTACAACAAGCCGAGTATATTCTTGCGCATCCGATGCCGCAAAGGAGGTCGCTTTGGCTCCGTAAGTTCATCGCTGAACTTGGGGTAGTTCCTAGCATTGCAGATCCAATAGACCTCTATTGTGACAACAATGGGGCTATTGCACAGGCTAAGGAACCTCGATCACATCGGACCAAACACATACTGCGGCGCTTCCATCTCATTCGAGAGATCATCGATAGAGGAGATGTGAGGATATGCAGAGTACCGACAGAAGCTAACATTGCAGATCCATTGACCAAGGCTTTGGCACAGAGGAAGCATGATGGTCACACTAGGTCACTAGGTATTAGATATCATAGTGATTGGTACTAGTGCTAGTGGGAGATTGTTAGTTATAGCCCTAAGAACCAATCATGTGATGGTTGAATAGGGAACATTTTGTATCATATTCTATAAAGGCAAAGGATTGGTTATTATATTTAAGTCTTGCTTGTGCCAGCTAAATTAAATATAGTAATGCCCTAGAAAAGTAGGTTCTTATCTACAGCACATCAATTGACAGAATTGATTATGAGAGGCTGTAGAGAACACTTTCTAAATGTTCCTAGTCAAGTATTAATATGCAAGGGCAATATTAATACATAAAGACTAGCATGTAGGTCAATTGATGACTTGATCTCACAAGTCATGGATATATGATATCAAGTTGACACATGGGTATATATTAGAGAATATATACTGAACTGACCCGCCATGAGAAAGTTTCATGGATCGTTATATGAGTGTCATAAACTTTCTCATGTGACTATTGGTATGAATAGTCCTCAGACCTGAAGTCACTATGGTTCCCTACATAAGGAGTTATGTACTTTGGTATCGTCAAACGTCACCCGTAACAGGGTGGACCATAAAGGCGATTACTGGGTATATAACAAATTATGCGGAGGGATGTGAGTGATGTAGATGGGATCTATCCCTCTCATATGGCGAGTGATATCGGTGGGCCCCTTGATTGAGTAGAACTACTAAACGCATGGCCATGCTCGAATGAGTCAATATGAGATATTGAGCTCATTTGTTTGAGTTAGTTTACTCAGGGATCAAGAAACACATAGATTGATCGAGGATGACACGGTCTATGCCTCATTGATCAATCTGATATCAAGGATAGAAGGACACGGTCATATATTATAGTAGTCATGGAAAGGTTAGTCGGATCTTGACTTATCTCATAACTTGGGTAGCAATGATGTATTGCTAGATGTCGCTCATTGCTTGTGTATCTAAAAGAGTTTAGGTCCACTGCCAACGTTATGAGAGCCTATAGGGTCACACACAAAGAGCATGATGATTAGAGGAATTAGAGTATTCTAGTTTGACTAGAATAATTTGGGAATAAGCTTAAGTACAAAATGATTTTTGGACTTTAAGCTTAATGAGAATTTTAGCTAATTGATTTAATGAGATTAATTCAATATGTTACCTCATTGATTTAATAAGATTAATTCAATATGATAACATAAGCTTAATTGAATTAATAAGATTAATTCAATATGATAACATAAGCTTAATTGAATTAATAAGATTAATTCAATATGATAACATAAGCTTAATTGAATTAATAAGATTAATTCAACATGCATGAATGCCACATAAGAATGCCACATAAGCATGCCACATAAGCATGCCACCTAAGCATCCACCTAAGCTAGATAAGGTGGAAGGAAACAAAATGGTTTTGTCTCCTTAAGTGGCCGGCCAAACAAATGTCCCAATGCAATGGATTGCATTGAATGTGTGGAGGTGAAAGGGTTTTTCCAACCCTATAAAAGACCCCATGGAGTGGCCGGCCAAAGCAATTGTAGGTGTGGTTGTTGGGAGCTTGAGGCTTGGAGAGAGCTTGAGAGCTTATTGTTGTGTGGCTTTTGTGAGTGTAGCAAGAAGAGTAGTCTTCTTCTTCCCTTCTCTTTTTCCCTAGCTTCCTCTCCTTTAGGGACTTCTCTAGCAAGAAGTAAAGGAGAGCTCCTCTAGTTTTCTTTTGTGAGACAAGAGCTTGCTCGTGTGGATACATATAGAGGCACGGACACTTGAACGTGCTAAAGATCCAACAAACAAAAGGAAGAAGCGGGATTAACAAGGGCACGCAACAAAGGTAATCCTCTCCTATAAGATAGGCTTGGTTTAGAGAAATTTATTTTATACGAGTTTGCTTTCGCATGGATCACTTGGAAGGGATCCTAATTTTTCCGTTGCGCATATGCCATTTGGCATAAAGAATTCCCTACACCATAGTGATTTCAGGTCTAAGGACTATTCATACCAATAGTCACTATGAGAATGTTTATGACAATCATATGACGATCCATGAAACATTCTCATGATGGGTCAGTTTAGGTCATATTCTATAATATATACCCATGTGTCAACATGATATCCTATATCCATAACCTATGAAATTAAGTCATCAATTAACCTATATGCTAGTCTCAACGTATTAATATTATCCTTGTATGTTAATACATGACTAGGAACAGTTATGAGTAGTGTGAAGGTGAGTCCGTGAGGGGAAACTTCGCTTCCCACTTCAACTTGGTCGCTTGTTCATGGCGATCCCATCGATGTCCCCGGATTAAAAAAATTTAATCCTAGACAAAAGGGATTGCCCAAGCAACCATGTCATCGTCGTACTATTCGTTTAGAGTAGTCACTTGAACAAACTTATTGTTCAAGCGACCAACCTCTATTCTACGAATAGCCGCGGAATAGACGATGTACGGATCGCCAACTTTTGTGTTTATGTTCGGGATCCAAGTATTATTTAGCCACAAAATAGAATATATATCATGCATATAATTGAAAAACAAATATAAACATGCAACAAATGAAAATAGAGAATCGATATACCTCTCGATCTTCTATTGTATGACCTTCCTCCTTTCGGACGTCGTGTGGGCGATGATCTACCAAAAGTTGAAGCTCCTAGATCACCAATCTTCCTTCCTTGCTCGTTCTGAGCAAGAGGAAGAATAGAAACAAGATCCTTCTCCTTCCTTTAGCCAACCAACAAGCAACAAGCACCTTGCTTGCCGCCGGCCAACAAGGAGAAGGGAAACAATGGTTGCCGGCCAAAAGCTCCAAGGGAGGACCCTAAGCGTTGGTTCCACTGGCCAAGGAGAAGGAGAGGAGGGAGTTTGGATGCCGGCCAAAGTGAGGAAGGGGCTGTTTGGGTGCCGGCAAGCTTGAGGAAGAAGAAGATAAGGAAATTGTTTCCTTATTTGGTGCCGCCAAGCTCCAAACCCTAGCCCCTTGCTTCTTGCCGCCAACTCCAAAGACCCTTGCTTCTCTAATAATCTCCATGCCAACCCTAAAGGATCCTTTTATAGAGTTTAGGGATAATCCTTGTTTTAATCTCCACCATTGGTTCTAGGGATTTAATCTCAACCGTCGGATCTAGAGATTTAATCTCAACCGTCGGATCTAGAGATTTAATCTCTACCTTTGGATCTAGAGTTTTGTTTTTATCCATTGGATCTAAGCTTCATGAGGTGTTAATAGGCTACAATAGGGACCATGAGGAGGAGTTGGATCTTGGCCACCCATGGATCAAGCCCACATAAAGTCCGATCCATTAATGATTATCCATTCCACTAGAGGATTATCATTGATCTACCTCACCAACCCCCATAAGTTAATATGGGCTCCATATATTATTTGTATATTTTCTCCCCGTGTTTAAGATCTCGAATGTCCGTCGATTAATTAATTTACTGACCATTAATTAATCAACATCTAACTCCATGAGTAGTACCACTCAACCTTTTCATCATGTCGGACCAAGTCCACCTGCAGGGTTTACATGATGAACCTTATGAGCTCCTCAAGGGGACATTATCATCCTAATATATAGAATACGGTTTCCTCCTATAATCAACGGCACACCATATAAATAATATTATCTCCCAACTTACCGAGCCTATCGATTTAATCTATAAATCTCGCCCATTGGTAAATCAAAGAGAAGACTACTAAGTATATGTGCCCGTTATTATATCGGGATTAAGAGCATGTACAATATAATATCTGAGGTCCGATTCGATTATGTAGTCAGCAATAAATCGAATCACCTCTAGGTCGGTCCTGCTCAATACACACGAAACGAAGTGTCCTAGTGTGATTCTATGGTCAAGACAAACCAATACCAAATCACACTACAACCATTCCAATGGTTTTTCCAAAGCCATCTCGGTTGTGAGCCTTTACTTATACTTTACAAGGAGCTAATAACATGATTTCCTGTGTGACACCACGCACCATGTTATCTACAATGTAATGTATTAGACAATATGCATAGCCATAAAATATGCAAACAATGATCATGTGATTCTTATTTCAAAATAAAGATGTTCATACAAAAGATAGACTTTTTAGTATACATCCCAACATAGTGTTCTATATATCTATAGTATCCCACTATCAAATCACCAACTTGATATGTCGTAGACTAGAACCAACTACCCTAGGATATTTTATTTATTCAAATGGCACATTAATGAAGTAAATATAATAACCATAAACTTTGCCTTTATTATGAAATATGATACAAAAGTTTCCTTACCAATCATCTCATAATTGGAACTTAGGGCTAATACTAACATCACATGCGTGCGTTGAGCACGAGTGCGCGCATCGAATCCTTTGCGATCCTCGTCGAGGATTTGAGGTCGTGCTCACGTGCATCAAGTTTTTAGAGTCGTTACCGAGGACTATAGATTTGATATCGGATCAAAAGTGGATAGTTTGGATCGGACCTAGACTAGATTTACTTTCTAGTTTTACTTCATTTCAATTTATTTAGTTTTGGATTTATATTATTTCTACTCAGTCTAGATTGATTTAATTAGTTGTATTACATTTAGCCTCAGTTTAGTTTTAAGGTTTATTTTATTTTTGGTTCATTACTTTTAGTTTATTCAATTTCCTCTCAATAAGTAGTATATATACTTCTGATTGCGCAGCTTGGTTCATCATATGCATAGACGCTTAGGATCGGAAAATCTACTTCCGATTGACTTAGAAATAGAAAGAACCTACCATCGAAGGAGGGCTGAATAGAGAGATATGGAGGAACACGATGCCTCTCTGGCAAATAAAGGTAGCCTACCTCTGTCGGATTATGCATCTCCCAATGCTATAGGGTAAAGGCCTAGTATAGCTGGATCGTCAATCACTTCTAATAATTTTGAACTGAAACCTGCACTTATACACATGGTCCAACAAAGACAATTTGGAGGAGCTGCAACTGAAGACTCGAACCGGCACCTAGAGATGTTCTTAGAGATATGCTCGACCTTGAAATTCAATGGAGTACCCACCGATGCGATCCGTTTGAGCCTATTTCCGTTCTCACTAAGAGACAAGGCGAAGACGTGGCTACACTCCCATCCTTCAGGAAGCATCACCACATGGGAGCAGTGTGAGTAGCAATTCATGAATAAATTCTTTCCACCAAGTAAGACTGCTCACATGCACCACTTGATCACTAGCTTCCGCTAGAAGGAAGGAGAGTCCCTTTTTGAAGCCTGGGATCGCTACAAAAGGCTACTATATCAGTGCCCCCATCACGGTCTTGAGAGGTGGTTGGTGATCCACATATTTTACAATGGGATCACATACACCATGAAAGTTTCCCTAGATTCCACTGCAGGAGGAGTGTTGATGAACAAGATCATCGAGGAAGCAAAGGAGTTGATTGAAAAGGTGGCCCAGAACCACCACCAATGGGCTTCCGAGCGTAGTCATCCAGCACCTACAATAGGTAGATATATCATTAACTCCATTGATCATCTAGTGACAAGAATGGATGCACTGAGCATAAGATTTGACTCCCTAACCCCTGCTTCTGTATGTAGTGGCATATACATGCTTCTGTATGTGTTGAGCATGTCGATGCGGTGGGTGAGTATAATTAGAGGCCCAACAATCCATATTCCAACACGTATAATCTCGGATGGAGGAACCACTTGAACTTTTCCTATAAGAATAATTCAAGGAATTTCTAACAATCGGGAGGATATGGGCAACAGGGCAGTGGGCAGCAATAACTGCCTAAATCCAGACTTGAGCTAATGATTGAAGGCTTCATTGTTGTAGGAATGTATACTGAAAAGTCTATCTTTTGTATGAACATCTTTATTTTGAAATAAGAATCACATGATCATTGTTTGTATTTTTATGGTTATGCATATTGTCTAATACTTTACATTGTAGATAACATGGTGTGTGGTGTCACACAGGAGATCATGTTATCGGCTCCTTGTAAAGTATAAGTAAAGGCTCACAACCGAGATGGCTTTGGACAAACCATCGGAATGGTTGTATGATTTGGTATTGGTTTGTCTTGACCATAGAATCACACTAGTACACTTTGTGTGTATTGAGCAGGACCGACATAGAGGTGATTCGATTTATTGCTAACTACATAATCGAATCGGACCTCAAATATAATTTTGTACATGCTCTTAATCCCGATATAATAACGGGCACATATACTTAGTATTCATCTCTTTGATTTACCAATGGGCGAGATTTATAGATTAAATCGATAGGCTCGGTAAGTTGGGAGATGATATTATTTATATGGTATGCCGTTGATTATAGGAGGAAATCGTGTCCTATATATTAGGATGATGATGTCCCCTTGAGGAGCTCATAAGGTTCATCATGTAAACCCTGCAGGTGGACTTGGTCCAGCATGATGAAAAGGTTGAGTGGTACTACTCATGGAGTTAGATGTTGATTAATTAATGGTCAATAAATTAATTAATCGATGGACATTCGAGATCTTAAACATGGGGAGAAAATGTACAAATAATATATGGAGCTCATATTAACTTATGGGGGTTGGTGAGGTAGATCAATGATAATCCTTTAGTGGATTGGATTATCATTAATGGATCGGACTCTATGTGGGTTTGATCCATGGGTGGCCAAGATCCAACTCCTCCTCATGGTCCCTAATTTAGCATATTAACACCTCATGAAGCTTAGATCCAATGGATAGAAACAAAACTCTAGATCCAAAGGTAGAGATTAAATCTCTAGATCCGACGGTTGAGATTAAATCTCTAGATCTGATGGTTGAGATTAAATCCCTAGAACCAATGGTGGAGATTAAAAGGAGGCTTATCCCTAACTCTATAAAAGGAGGGAAAGGGGTTGGCGTGGAGGAAAATTCAAGAGAAGCTAGGGTTTTGGAAGTTGGCGGCAAGGCATAGGAGCTAGGGTTTGGGCTTGGGCGGCACCTAATAAGGAAATATTTTCCATGTGTTGTTCTTCTTCCCCAAGCTGCTGGCGCCCTTGGAGTTCCTTCCAGCCCTTGGCCGGCATCCAAAACAGGTCCTCTCCTTCTCCTTGGCCGCTGGAACAAAGGTTTAGGGTCCTCTCTTGAAGCTTTTGGCCGGCCACTCTCAATCTCCTCTTCCTTCTTGGCCGGCGGCAAGCTTTCTCCTTGGAAGTTATTGGTTGGTTGAAAGAAGGAATAGAGCTTTGTTTCTATTCTTCCTCTTGCTTTGGAAGAGCAAGGAAGGAAGATTTACGATCTAGGAGCTTCAACTTTTGGTAGATCATCTCCCACACGACGTCCGAAAGGAGGAAGGTCATACATTAGAAGATCGAGAGGTATATCGATTCTCTAATTTTTATATGTTACATGTTTGTATTTGTTTTTCAATTATGAGCATGATATAAATTTGTTTGTGGCTAAATAATACTTGGATCCCGAACATAAACACAAAAACCGGCGATCCGTACATCATCTATTCCGCGGCTACTCGTAGAATAGAGGTTGGTTGCTTGAACAATGAGTTTATTCAAGTCACCTCTCTAAATGAATAGCATGACGATGACTTGGTTGTTTGGACAATCCCTTTTGTTTAGGATTAAATTTTTTTTAATCCGGGGACATTGATGGGATCGCCAAGAACAAGCAACCGAGGTGAAGTGGGAAGCGAAGTTTCCCCTCACGGACTCGATAAGCAAAACCCTTCAATTGGTATCAGAGCCAAGGTTTCCAATTTTGTGTGTTTAGGATTCGATTAATTTTTATGTATTTTTCATATATTATATGTGCCAGATAATAGTAGGATATGCATAGTTTAACTCTTTGGTTGCAAGCATACGATCCGACTATTATGGCCATATGTGTATTTGATTGTATGTGTGTAAATGTTTATTTTGTTGAATCCTCGGGGTTGACGAGGCTAGTATTTAATTTTTTGTAAATTAGATACGGCATTGTTTAGCGACTCTTTATTTTAGTTTACTTTCGATCTAGATTTCATGTACACTCCCTCGTGGAGTATAGGATCGATGGATGTAAATTAAAATAGGTTTTAGTCTCGGCTCGGATCTCCAGATGGCTCGTACATGGCGTAGGAGGAGCGGACAAGATGGCGATGCGATGGGAGACATATTGAAGACAAAAGCCATAATAGTTGGAAAATAATTTATTTTTCATATTTATTGCTTTTTGTTTGATATGCATGTCGTAGGCTAGGAAAATTCTTCAATTTCAAATTACTAAGTGGAAGAGGGAATTTTTTTTAAAAAAATTTCCACGGCCTCCATTACGATTTGACAAGTGATGCAAACAAACTTGCGCGTCGGCTCTGAGTGCCTTCCTCCCCATCGGATGAGTTTGTTTGGGATCACAAGGTCAAATATGGTTATAGGGAATTATCAAGGAGCGTGTGTACTTTCCCATCGGAAGGCACATAACCCGAGATAATTAACTTGGTACCGAGTAATGGTGAACACTTAGATACAAATATAAGTATCCTCTCCATCAGAGTTACCGCTTTTATTTGTAGGGCCAAAGAGGAACCAACTATTAATTTTACTTGTCAAAAAGTTAGGTTGACAAGATAGTAAAATTCATGGGTAAAACCTCCTCTTACAAATGTAGAATTCGTATACGTCCACACTATCGTGGCATACGATATTCTCGGTGTTTTGAGGTGTTGGTTGATTTTAAAATTTTATTGTTTGAGGAATCAATAATTTTTTGAAATCTAATGTTTTGATCTATGTGATTCTTAGGTTTTTCTTTCAAAATGACTTTTAACCCACTTGTTGTGATACTGAAAGAGAACAAACTTACTGGACCCAACTATGTTGATTGGAAGAGGAATCTTGACATTGTCTTGACTGCTGAGGAATACAAATATGTACTCCTCGAAGAGTGCCCTCCTAAGCTTGCAGAAGATTTTGGGGAAAAGGAGAGAGAGAGTTATAAGAAGTGGGTAAAGGCCGATGAGATGGCGCGGTGTTACATTTTGGCATCTATGTCAAATGTACTGCAACATCAACATCAAGCCATGCCCACAACTTATGACATGATGCTCAATCTCAAAGATCTTTTCGGACACCAGAATTGGGCTGCGCGGCAAGAAACCATGAGAAACTTGATGACGACCACTATGATCGAGGGAACACCCGTAAGGGATCATGTTCTCAAGATGATGGCTCATTTAAATGAGTTGGAGGTCCTTGGAGATGAGATCGATGGGAAAACACAAGTCGATATCATACTCTAGTCTCTACCTAGGAGTTTTGAGCAGTTTCACCTAAACTACAACATGAACAAAAGGTTGTATTCATTGGCGGAGCTTCTGACAGAACTCCAAGCGGCAGAGGGGCTATTTCGTCAGAGTGCTCAGGCACATGCCATGGTGACCCAAAAGGTTTCTACTTCTAAGCCGAAAGGCAAGAAGAAGAAGAAACAAACTGGGGCGAAGGCGGTGGGAGGTACTCAGGGAGGAGTGAAGAAGCCGAAAGGCAAGTGCTTCACTTGTAAGCAGACTGGACACTGGAAGAAGGACTGCCCCAACTGCAAGAACAAAGGTATATCTTTTGGTCTAGTCGTTGAAACATGTTTAGCGGTGTTATCTACCGGCACCTAGTGTGTAGATACGGGAGCCACTGATCATGTCTGCAATACTTTGCAGGGGTTCCAGGAAACCAGACGACTGGCTGAGGGGGAGATTACCGTGTACTTGGGCGATGCCACGAAGGTGGCGGCTGTTGCAGTGGGAGATGTTCATTTATCTTTTGAGAAAAATAAACTTTTGGTTCTTAAGAATTGCCTTTATGTACCCTTATTTAGAAAGAATTTAATTTCAGTTTCTAAATTGTTTATGGATGAATATTCTTTTTTTTTTAATGACAGAGTTGTTATAAAAAGGAATAGGTACATTGTCTGTTCGGGTGTATTGATAGAAAATTTGTACACACTTGAACCAAAAGCTCCCACGATGCATATTGAAATTAATAACTCATCTTCTAATTCCAATAAGAGAAAAGAACCTTCAAAAATGAACCAAACATATCTTTGGCATCTTAGGCTTGGTCACATTAACCTAAGCAGAATTCAAAGGTTGATAGCTAATAGACCTTTGGGTTCATTAGTGGTGGAGGATCTCCCAACCTGCGAATCTTGCTTGGAGGGTAAGATGACCAAGAGGCCTTTTAAGGCCAAGGGGTATAGAGCCAAAGATGTGTTAGAATTGGTTTATTCTGATTTGTGTGGTCCTATGTCTATCCAGGCTAGAGGTGGTTTTGAGTATTTCGTCTCTTTTATAGACGATTACTCAAGATATGGATACATTTACCTGATGCGCCGCAAGTCTGAATGCTTTAACAAGTTCAAAGAATTCAAGGCTGATGTGGAGAAACATCAAGGTAAAAGTATCAAGACACTACGATCTGATCGTGGTGGTGAGTACCTCTTGGAAGAGTTTAGGAACTACTTATCAAAGGCTGGGATTCAATCCCAATTGACTGCACCTGGCACACCCCAGCAGAACGGTGTAGCAGAGTGAAGGAATAGGACTCTTATGGAGATGGTTGATCAATGATGAGTTATTCTGAATTGCCAGATTCGTTCTGGGGATATGCTCTAGATACGGCGGTGTGCATTCTAAACTTGGTTCCATCTAAATCAGTGCCTTCTACTCCCACAGAGTTGTGGACTGGGCGAAAGCCTAGTCCAAGACATATTCGGATATGGGAGAGTCCAGCATATGTGCTGAAGAAAGATGCTGGTAAGTTGGAACCTCGTACAGAAGTACGCATGTTCGTTGGCTATCCTAGAGGAACGAAGGGTGGTTTGTTTTATAGTCCTAGAGATCAGAGGGTGATCGTCAGCACGAACGCCAGATTTCTAGAGGAAGACTATGTGATGAGCCACAAGCCCAAGAGTAAAATTGTTCTGAAGGAATTAAAAGGGGAAGTCACTTCTTTAGTACCACCGGTACAAGAGGATATACCACATGTCACTGCACCGCGTGTCGCAGAGGATATACGGGAGATACCTCATCGCAGTGGGAGGGTTGTGAGTTAGCCTGATAGATTCATGTTCTTGGGAGAATCTTCTGATTTGGTCCTTGGAGAACATGAACCTGATCCCTGGACATATGATGAGGCAATCCAAGATAAAGATGCAGTATCTTGGCAAAGTACAATGAATACCGAGATTGAATTTATGGATTAAAATCAGGTCTAGGAGCTAGTAGAACCACCCAATGGTGTAAAAACCATTGGATGCAAGTGGATCTACAAAAGAAAGAGAGGAATAGATGGGAAGGTTGAGACCTTCAAAGCAAGGCTTGTTGCGATGGGGTATACTTAGAAAGAGGGTATCGATTATGAGGAGCCTTTTTCGTCGGTAGCCATGCTTAAGTCTATCCGGATTTTCTTATGCATAGCAACTCATATGGACTATGAGGTGTGGTAGATGGATGTCAAGACAGCTTTCCTTAATGGAAGTCTTGAGGAAAACATCTATATGAAGCAACCAGAGGGATTCATTGCGAAGGGAAAAGAGCATCTTGTATGTAAGCTTAATCGGTCCATTTATGGATTGAAGCGAGCTTCGAGGTCTTGGAACATCCACTTTGATGAGGTAATCAAGTCTTATGGATTTATTCAAAGTCCGGATGAGTCTTGTGTATACAAGAGATGTGATGGAAACGTAGTGGTATTTCTTGTACTATACGTAGATGACATTTTGTTGATTGGCAAAAATATCAAGGTGTTATCGGACGTAAGGGTATGGTTGTCCAAACAGTTTGATATGAAGGACTTGGGAGAGGTGGGACACATCCTTGGGATCAAGGTTATAAGGGATCGCAAGAAAAGGATGTTGTGTTTATCCTAAGCTTCATACATAGACACGATTATGGATCGTTTTAGCATGCAGAACTCCAAGAAGGGATTTCTACCTTTCAGGCATGGAGTTCCTTTATCTAAGGAGATAGAGGAGATGAAGGTGGTTCCTTATGCTTCGACAGTAGGAAGCCTCATGTATGCGATGCTATGTACGAGACAAGATATCTGCTTTGCCATAGGCATGGTCAGCAGATATCAGAGTAATCCAAGACAGGGACATTGGACTGCGGTAAAGCATATAATGAATTACCTGAGAAGGACTAGGGATTATATGCTGGTTTACCGGGCAGACAAATTACTCCCTGTGTGTTACATGGATTCCGACTTCTAATCTGATAGGGATAACAGTAAGTCTACCTCCGATTTTGTGTTTACTTTAGGAGGTGAAGCCATTGTATGAAGGAGTGTCAAGCAGAAATGCGTGGCGGACTCCACTATGGAAGCTGAGTATGTGCCAGCCTTTGAGGCGGCCAAAGAAGTTGTGTGGCTCAGGAACTTCCTGATGGACTTGGATGTGCTTCCTGGTTTGCCCAAAACTATCACAATTTATTGTGATAATAGTGGTGCAGTTGCAAACTCAAAGGAACCACGAGCCCATAAGGCAAGTAAACACATAGAGCGCAAGTACCACCTGATATGAGAAATCGTAAAGAGAGAAGTTGTTGTGGCCAAGATTGCATCGGAGGATAACCTGGCAGATCCTTTCACTAAGGCCCTTCCGGCGAGAGCTTTTGATAGGCATGTGGAGGGAATGGGGATCAGATGTTTGGCAGTTTGAGGACAGCATAGTCTTTTAGTATAAGTGTGAGATTATAGGGATGTATACCGAAAAGTCTATCATTTGTATGAACATTTTTATTTTGAAATAAGAATCACATGATCATTGTTTGCATATTTTAATGCTTATGCATATTGTCTAATACATTACATTGTAGATAACATGGTGTGTGGTGTCACACGGGAGATCATATTATCGGCTCCTTGTAAAGTATAAGTAAAGGCTCACAACCGAGATGGCTTTGGACAAACCATCGGAATGGTTGTAGTGTGATATGGTATTGGTTTGTCTTGACCATAAAATCACACTTGTGCACTTTGAGTGTATTGAGCAGGACCGACTTATAGGTGATTCGATTTATCGCTGACTACATAATCGAATCGGACCTCAGATATTATTATGTACATGCTCTTAATCCCGATATAATAACGAGCACATATACTTAGTATTCATCTCTTTGATTTACCAATGGGCGAGATTTATAGATTAAATCTGTTGGGTTTTTCTGAGCCGCAAAAACCACTTTTTGCGTTGCGAAAACCTCGGAATCCCCGGCCACGGATCCGTGCGAAGATATATTAAAATAAAACATGTATGTTCTTACTAAAATCCCTAGATCTACCTTAGATCTAAGAGGTGAGATCATTACCCTCGATGCGACGCCCTTCGCAAATCCCGCTCGTCCAAAAGGGTTGTCGGAACTTGAGAGTGTCAAGTGCACACTCCTCTATTGGTATCCACACAAGCAATAGGTGGAGAAAACACACCCTTGAGTGTGCTAGCACTCTATGGATGGTTCGGCAAGATGAGGAAGGAGAGGGAGAGCTTGAGAGGAAGAGAACCAAGGAAGAAGATGATGGAATGAGTAACTCACCAAAAAATGAATTTCCACTTCAATAACCATCAAGTGGTCGGCCACTTTGTTTTAGGGGGGTTACATACATGCATGTAACTCCCATAACCCTTGGTCTCTCTCATGATGTGGCACCAATTGACAAAGTCAATGATGATGTGGAGCATCATCATTGGCCGACCATGCCAAGTCATCATCATGACATGGCAATTGGTCAAGTAAAACTTGACCTCTAATCTCCCATGGTTGATCAAATCTAACCACTTGACTCAAATCAATTTAATTTAATGAATCTCTATTCATTTAATTTAAATTGATTTGATGAATCAAATCTAAATTAGACTCATTCAACACTTGAATCAACTTGAGTCTAACTCAATTAGTCTAATTTGGATTACTCTTAATCAAATTTGGTTCATCCCATGAACCTAATCCTCATGGTTCATCATATGAACCTAATCTCCATCTAATTGCTCTTATGTGTGTGACCCTATAGGTTCTTGTAACGAATGTCCCTAAACGGATTTAGGAACATAAGCAATGAGCGGTATCTAGCAACACATCATTGCTACCCAAGTTACAAGAATGTTGAGCTCCAACATCACCTTTGTGACTACTAATTGTGACTCTCACAATATGTGACAATGATCCTCTATCCTTGACATCTAGATTGACCAATCGAGGCATAGACCGTGTCATCCTCGGTACAATCTAAATCTTGATCTCCAAGTAGACTCACTCTAATCAAATGAGCTCAATATCTCATATTGACTCATTTGGGCATGGCCATGCACTTCATGGTCTCACTCTATCAAGAATATCGATGTCACCCCCGTCATATAGGAGGGATAGATCCCATCTACATCACTCACATCCCTCCGCATAATTTGTTACATACCCAGTAATCGCCTTTATAGTCCACCCATTTATGGGTGACGTTTGACGAAGCCAAAGTATGCAACTCCTTATGTAGGGAACCATGGTGACTTCAGATCTAAGGACTAATAGTCATACTAATAGCCACATGAGAAAGTATATGACACTCATATAACGATCCATGATACTTTCTCATGGCGGGTCATTCAGTATACATTCTCCAATGCATACTCATGTGTCAACTTGATATCTCATATCCATGACTTGTGAGATCAAGTCATCGTGTTGACCTACATGCTAGTCTCTACGCATTAACATTGTCCCTGAATGTTAATACTCGACTAGGAATGATTAAGAGTAGTGTTCTCTATATCATCTCATTATCGATTCAACCAATCGATTGATATAGATAAGAACCTACTACTCAAGGACATTATTATATTTAGTTATTTGGCACCAATACAAGTAAATATAATAACCATGCCTTTATAAATAGGAATATGATACAATAAAGTCCATACAACAATCATCACATGATTGGCTCTAGGGCTTTCACTAACAATCTCCCACTAGCACTAGTGTCAATCACCGTAGTATCTAATACTCAATGACCTAGTGTGACCATCATGATTTTTCTGTGCCAAAGCCTTGGTCAAGGGATCTGCGATGTTAGCCTCTGTGGGTACTCCACAAATCTTCACATCTCCTCTATCTATAATCTCTCGAATGAGATGGAAGCGTCGTAGTATGTGTTTGGTCCGCTAGTGTGAGCGAGGTTCCTTAGCCTGTGCAATCTCTCCATTGTTGTCACAATAGAGCTCAATGGGATCTGCAATGCTAGGAACCACCCCAAGCTCAGTAATGAACTTGCGGATCCAAACTGCCTCCTTTGTTGCCTCAGATGCAGCGATATACTCGGCTTCTGTTGTAGAATTAGCAACTGTGTCCTGCTTCGAACTCTTCCGGCTCACATCGCCACCATTCAAGCAAAACACGAACCCTGACTGCGATCTATAATCATCCTGGTCAGTTTGGAAGCTGGCATCGCTGTAACCCCTTACAGCTAGCTCCTCATCGCCTCCAAATATCAAGAAATATTCTTTAGTCCTTCTCAAGTACTTAAGAATATTCTTGACTGCTATCCAGTGACGCTCACCTGGATCTGACTGGTATCTACTCGTCATGCTCAAAGCATACGAGACATCAGGACAAGTACATAGCATGGCGTACATGATAAATCCTATAGCAGATGCATAAGGGATCTTATCCATGCGGTCTCTCTCCTTAGAAGAGGGACTTTGAGTCTTCAAAAGACTCACACCATGTGACATCGGCAGAAGTCCTTTCTTGGAATTCTGCATGGCAAACCGAAGTAATACCGTGTCAATGTATGTACTCTGACTTAGGCCAAGCAATCTCTTAGATCTATCTCTATAGATCTTAATGCCTAGAATACAGGCTGCTTCACCTAAGTCCTTCATTGAGAAGCACGTCCTGAGCCAAGTCTTCACAGACTGTAGCGAAGGGATGTCATTCCCAATGAGCAGTGTCATCCACATACAATACAAGGAAGACAACTGTGTTCCCATTAACCCTCTTGTAGACACAGGATTCATCTTCATTCTTGATGAAACCAAACTGTTTGATCGCATCATCGAATCGAATATTCCAGCTCCGAGAAGCTTGCTTTAGCCCATAAATGGACCTTTGCAGCTTGCATACCTTCCCAGTATGCTGTGGATCTACAAAACCCTCAGTTTGTGTCATGTACACATCCTCGAGTAAGTTTCCATTCAGAAACGCCATTTTGACATTCATCTGCCAGATCTCATAATCGTGGTATGCTACAATAGCAAGCAAGATCCGAATGGACTTAAACATCGCCACTGGAGAAAAGGTTTCATCATAGTCAATACCATGAATTTGCTTGAAACCTTTAGCCACCAATCGGCCCTTATAGGTATGCGTAAGTCCATCCATGTCAGTCTTTCTCCTAAAGACCCACTTACACCCAATGGGTTTGACCCCTTCAGGTGGATCAACCAAAGTTCATACTTGGTTAGTGTACATGGATTCCATCTCGGATCTCATGGCCTCTATCCATTTCTCAGAATCTGGGCTCATCACAGCTTCCTGATAGGAGGTAGGCTCATTCTCAATGAGCATAACGTCATCATGGTCAGACAAGAGAAATGAGTATCTCTCAGGCTAACGACGTACCCTATCAGACCTGCGAAGAGGTAGGTCTACCTGAACAGGTGGTTGTTCCACAACTCTTTGTGCAACAACCTCATCACCCATAACACTTTATGGTTCCTGTTCAACCTCCATCAAGGCCTCAGTGCTATGGTCCTTATCTTGAATTTCTTCAAGATCGAAGGTACTCCCACTAGTTTTTCTAGAAACAAAATCCCTTTCTAGAAAAACCCCAGTCTTTGCCACAAACACTTTGTGCTGACTGGGAATGTAGAAGTAATATCCCTTTGTATCCTTGGGATATCCAACAAAATAGCACCTATCGGATTTGGGTCCCAGTTTGTCTGAGACTTGACGTCGAACATAAGCCTCACAACCCCAAATCCTCATGAAAGACATCATGAGATTTCTCCCTGTCCATATCGTATATGGTGTCTTTATCACAGCCTTGGATGGTACACGGTTAAGGGTAAAGGCTGTTGTGTCTAGAGCATATCCCCAAAAGGATATAGGAAGATCTGTGTGACTCATCATAGATCGTACCATATCTAATAGGGTACGATTCCTCCTTTCGGATACACCATTCCACTGTGGTGTTCCAGGAGGAGTGAGTTGGGATAGAATCCCACACTCAGTTAGATAGTCACGAAACTCATGGCTAAGGTATTCTCCACCTCAATCTGATAGAAGTATCTTATACTCTTGCCAAGCTGGTTTTGTACTTCATTCTTGAATTCTTTGAACTTTTCAAGGGATTCTGATTTGTGTGTCATGAGATACACATAACCATATCTACTGAAGTCATCAGTAAATGTAATAAAGTACCTGTAACCACCTCTAGCAGCAACATTGAAAGGACCACATACATCACTATGTATAAGTCCTAACAAATCTGTTGCTCTTTCGCTGTGTCCACTAAAGGGAGTCTTGGTCATCTTGCCTAAAAGGCAAGACTCGCATGTCTCATATGATTCAAAATCAAATGAGTCTAGCAAACCCATCCTTATGGAGTGAGATGCGACTCTCATTTATGTGACCTGGCGTGAGCAGCAAGATAGGTTTGGTTCAACTCATTTGTCTTGAACCTCTTGGTACTTATGTTATAGATAGGGCTCTCTAAGTCTAGAAAGTAGAGTCCGTTCATTAGAGGTGCACTACAATAGAACATATCATTTAAATAAACTGAACAACATTTGTTCTTTATTATAAATGAAAATCCTTTCTTGTCCAAACAAGAAACTGAAATGATATTCTTGGTTAAGGCAAGCACATAACAACATTCATCTAATTCTAATACAAGCCCAGAGGGCAGAGATAGATCATAAGTTCCTACAGCAACAGCAGCAACCCTTGCTCCATTGCCTACTCATAGGTCCACCTCGCCCTTTGTCAATGCCCTGCTATTTCTCAGCGCCTGCACATTGGTACAAATGTGAGATGCACATCCGGTATCTAATACCCATGATGAAGAAATAGATAGATTGACTTCTATAACATTTATACCTGAAGTAGAAGTCTCACTTCTTTTCTTCTTAAGATCTTCTAGGTAAGCTTTGCAGTTACGCTTCCAGTGTCCAGCTTCCTTGCAGTGGAAGCAAGCCCCTTCCTTGGCTACCCCTCCTTTGGGTTTAAGTTCTTTGTCTTTGCCCTTGGCTTGGGACTTTCCCTTACCTTTAGGCTTGCCCTTGCCTTTCTTCTTCTGCACCATCAAAATGGTATCAGATTTTCCCTTCTTAAGGTTAAGCTCAGTAGTTCTCAACATGCTGAGCATTTCAGGCAATGACTTATCAATTTCATTCATGTTATAATTCATGACAAATTGATTGAAGGCTTGTGGCAAAGATTGCAAGATCAGGTCAGTGGCCAGCTCTTAGCCAAGTGGGAATCCCAGCCTTTGTAGGTTCTCTACGTACCCAATCATCTTGAGTACATATGTACCTACGGGAGTCCCTTCTTGCATTTTAGACCCAAATAATGCCTTAGAGACTTCATATCTCTCATGCCTAGTTTGTCCTTGATATAGTTGACGAAGATGTCCAACCATATCATAAGCATTCATGAACTCGTGTTGCTTCTGAAGCTCAGAGTTCATGGTCGCGAGCATAAGACATGACACATCTAATGCATCATCTTGATGCTTCTTGTAAGCATCTTTGTTAGCTCGCGAGGCAGTGGCAGGAGGTGCCTCCGGAATGGGCTGCTCCAGGACGTACAACTTCCTTTCTTGGGTGAGAACAATTCTCAGGTTCTTGTACCAGTCCAGGAAATTTGCTCCATTGAGTTTGTCCTTCTCAAGGACAGAATGCAGAGAGAGAGTGTTCGTGTTTGTCGACATAGTTATCTACAACATACAATGCAGAGAATTAATATCATATTCCTTTTACCATTTAATTAGGCCTTTAATCAAATGATGCTCCCACTAAATTATAGGAATTTTGTATAATCGAGTTATTGATGTGGTTAAACCACATTACTAGATTCATACAAACTAGCTATAATTCTTATGGGACAAGATCCACATCATACTAAGCCTTGAGTTAGCTTTGGCTAAATCGCCCAAGACTTAGTGCGATCGGTGGGTAACACATTACCGATTACATCTCTATGCAACTCTTGTTTATAGGATCAAGACCCACATTTACAAAAGACCTTGAGTTAGCTTTGGCTAAATCGCCCAAGATTTAGTGTAAATGCGATCTTAACCTATCTTTCCAACGATTGGAATATGCCTATAGTTCTACTCGATCCAATTGAGTTTAACTAGTTTTGCTCAATCTAATTGAGCTTACTCTAACCCAAGCGTGATAGGCGGGACCAAGATTGTCCCTCCGCACCCTACCAAGATATATATATATATATATATATATATATCAACATATATATATATAATTAAATGTGATATAGTCATGGCCCTACTACGATCTTCTCAAGCCAATGAGAAGATCGGACGGTCAACCTAAGGCTAGCGGCTTCTCCAAGCGCTTCCTTTGACCGTCATGTGTCGTCGTCACCCTTCTCGTAATCTCGTCTTCGAGTGGACTTTTCACCACTCCATTTTGTACATTACAAATATGAAACTCGAGTTACATTCGAGTCTAAAACTATTTACAACTAGAATATCAAAAGAAGAGGTACGACGCGTAGGTCGCATACACTATACAACACGCACAACCATAAAACGGCACGCAGGTCGTATTATGAATTACAACACACATAATCCAATCAAATTGGGGCCATTGGGCCATGACAATCACAGAATTTTACATAATTCAAAATTATGTATTTTTACAGAAATTTCTATAATTTTTTCTATTTTTTTTTCAAATTAATGAGTCACCTCTCCGTAACGACCCCGCTAAGCGGTTTCCGGGTGCAATCGCGGACAAAGCCCCTTTCGGGGATAGGGGAAGCGCCCATACTCACAAAATTAACTTTGCGAGTGTCCCTACTGCGATCCTATAGCGACTTAAGTCGCTGTCCCAAAAACCTAAAGCGAGAACTCGCCGTTTCGGAGAGTTTTTCTCGACGGTTGAAGCCTACAAGTGTCCCAACACTCGTTGCTTCGACTCTTTGAGAAAAATACCCAAAATTTATATAAAATTAGGAAATTTACAGAAACATATAAATCTGTAATTTTTATATCTAATAAAAAAATTACAAAAACGAAACACATACATGCTTCGCACGTGGCTCTGATAACACTATTGGGTTTTTCCGAGCCGCAAAAACCGCTTTTTGCATTGCGGAAATCTCGGAATCCCCGGCCACGGATCCGTGCGAAGATATATTAAAATAAAACATGTATGTTCTTACTAAAATCCCTAGATCTACCTTAGATCTAAGAGGTGAGATCATTACCCTCGATGCGACGCCCTTCGCAAATCCCGCTCATCCAAAAGGGTTGCCGGAACTTGAGAGTGTCAAGTGCACACTCCACTATTGGTATCCACACAAGCAATAGGTTGAGAAAACACACCCTTGAGTGTGCTAGCACTCTATGGATGGTTCGGCAAGATGAGGAAGGAGAGGGAGAGCTTGAGAGGAAGAGCACCAAGGAAGAAGATGATGGAATGAGTAACTCACCAAAAAATGAATTTCCACTTCAATAACCATCAAGTGGCCGGCCACTTTGTTTTAGGGGGGTTACATGCATGCATGTAACTCCCATGACCCTTGGTCTCCTTCATGATGTGGAACCAATTGACAAAGTCAATGATGATGTGGAGCATCATCATTGGCCGGCCATGCCAAGTCATCATCATGACATGGCATTTGGTCAAGTCAAACTTGACCTTTCATCTTCCCTCTCAAGTCAAGTCAAACTTGACCTCTAATCTCCCATGGTTGATCAAATCTAACCACTTGACTCAAGTCAATTTAATTTAATGAATCTCTATTCATTTAATTTAAATTGATTTGATGAATCAAATCTAAATTAGACTCATTCAACACTTGAATCAACTTGAGTCTAACTCAATTAGTCTAATCTGGATTACTCTTAATCCAATTTGGTTCATCCCATGAACCTAATCCTCATGGTTCATCATATGAACCTAATCTCCATCTAATTGCTCTTATGTGTGTGACCCTATAGGTTCTTGTAATGTTGGCAATGTCCCTAAAAGGATTTAGGAACATAAGCAATGAGCGGTATCTAGCAACACATCATTGCTACCCAAGTTACAAGAATGTTGAGCTCCAACATCACCTTTGTGACTACTAATTGTGACTCTCACAATATGTGACAATGTCCCTCTATCCTTGACATCTAGATTGACCAATCGAGGCATAGACTGTGTCATCCTCGGTACAATCTAAATCTTGATCTCCAAGTAGACTCACTCTAATCAAATGAGCTCAATATCTCATATTGACTCATTTGGGCATGGCCATGCACTTCGTGGTCTCACTCTATCAAGAATATCGATGTCACCCCCGTCATATAGGAGGGATAGATCCCATCTACATCACTCACATCCCTCCACATAATTTGTTACATACCCAGTAATCGCCTTTATAGTCCACCCATTTACGGGTGACGTTTGACGAAGCGAAAGTATGCAACTCCTTATGTAGGGAACCATGGTGACTTCAGGTCTAAGGACTAATAGTCATACTAATAGCCACATGAGAAAGTATATGATACTCATATAACGATCCATGATACTTTCTCATGGCGGGTCATTCAGTATACATTCTCCAATGCATACCCATGTGTCAACTTGATATCTCATATCCATGACTTGTGAGATCAAGTCATCGTGTTGACCTACATGCTAGTCTCTACGCATTAACATTGTCCCTGAATGTTAATACTCGACTAGGAATGATTAAGAGTAGTGTTCTCTATATCATCTCATTATCGATTCAACCAATCGATTGATATAGATAAGAACCTACTACTCAAGGACATTATTATATTTAGTTATTTGGCACCAATACAAGTAAATATAATAACCATGCCTTTATAAATAGGAATATGATACAATAAAGTCCATACAACAATCATCACATGATTGGCTCTAGGGCTTTCACTAACAAAATCGATAGGATCGGTAAGTTGGGAAATGATATTATTTATATGGTGTGCCGTTGATTATAAGAAGAAATTGTGTCCTATATATTAGGATGATGATGTCCCCTTGAGGAGCTCATAAGGTTCATCATGTAAACCCTGCAGGTGGACTTGGTTCGGCATGATGAAAAGGTTGAGTGGTTCTACTCATGGAGTTAGATGTTGATTAATTAATGGTCAATAAATTAATTAATCGACGGACATTCGAGATCTTAAACACGGGGAGAAAATGTACAAATAATATATGGAGCCCATATTAACTTATGGGGGTTGGTGAGGTAGATCAATGATAATCCTTTAGTGGATTGGATTATCATTAATGGATCGGACTTTATGTGGGCTTGATCCATGGGTGGCCAAGATCCAACTCCTCCTCATGGTCCCTAATGTAGCCTATTAACAACTCATGAAGCTTAGATCCAATGGATAGAAACAAAACTCTAGATCCAAAGGTAGAGATTAAATCTCGAGATCCGATGGGTGAGATTAAATCTCTAGATCCGACGGTTGAGATTAAATCCCTAGAACCAATGGTGGAGATTAAAAGGAGGCTTATTCCTAACTCTATAAAATGAGGGCAAGGGGTTGGCGTGGAGGAAAATTCAAGAGAAGCTAGGGTTTTGGAAGTTCGCGGCAATGCATAGGAGCTAGGGTTTGGTTTTGGGCGGCACCTAATAAGGAAATATTTTCCTTGTGTTGTTCTTCTTCCCCAAGCTGCCGGCGCCCTTGGAGTTCCTTCCAGCCCTTGGCCGGCATCCAAAACAGGTCCTCTCCTTCTCCTTGGCCGGTGGAACAAAGGTTTAGGGTCCTCCCTTGAAGCTTTTGGCCGGCCACTCTCAATTTCCTCTTCCTTCTTGGCCGACGGCAAGCTTCCACCTTGGAAGTTATTGGTTGGTTTAAAGAAGGAATAGAGCTTTATTTCTATTCTTCCTCTTGCTTTGGAAGAGCAAGGAAGGAAAATTTGCGATCTAGGAGCTTCAACTTTTGGTAGATCGTCGCCCACACAACGTCCGAAAGGAGGAAGGTCATACATTAGAAGATCGAGAGGTATATCGATTCTCTAATTTTTATATGTTACATGTTTGTATTTGTTTTTCCATTATGAGCATGATATAAATCTGTTTGTGGCTAAATAATACTTGGATCCTGAATATAAACAAAAAAACCAGTGATCCGTACATCGTCTATTCCGCGGCTACTCGTAGAATAGAGGTTGGTGTTGGGTTTCCGGCACCGCGGTGTGTGTGTGTTCGATCATGTTTCGTAAACATGAACACAGCGGAAGCAATAAAAATAATAAATCTACATTTATTACAACACACACAACACACGCATGCATATTACAACAAGTGTAGACATAACCGTAAATTTAAATTTGCAATAAAAGGAAATTTATCTACGTTATACCTTTCGTATGACGTGTAGCGGGAACGGCATCAACCGGAACGATCCTCGCTAGAATCGTCTCTATCCGTATCCACGCCGAGTTCCTCGGGATGACTTCGCTAAGCCACGAGCTTCGTCTTCGTATGGGTTACTAGCCTCGTGTTGATGACGACGTGATCGAGAGATGATCACGATCCGAATCCAAATTCGGATCCTAATACGAGTTCTCAAAACTCGCTTCTCCGGAGAGGTATTCGTCAACCAATTGATGAATCCTTCGTCCTCCACCTCAGAGGATTACCGGAGATCGAATCCCCGATAAGTTAGCCGCTGTCGGAGCTCAAACCGTCGTCCAAACGATGCTCCGACGAGAGGAGAACAAGCTGTCCAGAAAACTGGACAGCTTTGGTGGAGGAGTAGGCGCCGGCCAAAACAAGGAAGCCAAGTGCTCACCTTTTCACCGAAGCCTAGGAAGATCACCGGAGGGTCGCCGGAGGATCACCGGCTGAAGCTTGGACGCCGGCAAGGACTTGGACGGCGGCACAAAAGCTGGGCGGCAAAGGAGGTTGGGCGGCAACTCCCTCAATGGGGTGGGCGGCAACTCCTTGCTAGGGTTTTGGATTATGGCTTAATTATCCCTTAAGCCCTCTTTTATAGAGAACTAATTCTCTTAATGGTTATTGGATCATAACCATTAGGCCCGTTAACCCGCTCCATTAAGATAAGTTAAAATAAACCGAACCATGATGGTTTATTTTAAGTTAAAACAAACCGAACCAACTTTTGGTTCATTCGTTTAAAATAAACCAAACCCTTTGGTTTATTCTTATCCATTGGATTAGAACCAAACCATTTTGGTTCATCCATTACGTCTTCACAAGACTCGGCCCATCCACGCTTCCATTGCGACTGAAACGATTTCATGCTCGCTTTATGTTTGGTCCAACCAAACCAAGTTTCTCTCGGTCTGAGAATCTCATTCTCAAGCTCATTTTAAATCCTTCGGATTACGCTCGTTGTACATGTGACCAAATAGGTTCTCGGTTTATGTTGGCCGTCTATAATTAAACATTAATTATAGAACGATCATGAGTGGCACCTAGTAGTACATCATGATCCCCAATTAACCGAAAAGATCAACGGTTGATCCAGAACTATTTATGGAACCCTTCAGCAGCTCGAATGAGTCGTGCCCCATTCCCTTCACTCATCTTATACCCACTTGGTTCAGGACATGGTCTATTGTGTCAGTCCCCACTAGGCTGACTACGTCACACCTAGCCCAAGTATCATTTCCTCGTCCTACGGATTCTAGTTCCTCCACATGTATCGAAGAGTACCTTACTCTAAACATGTAATGCTTTGGCCAAAGACTTTAGTAACAATCCGACGAGAGGCCATGGGTATACATCTCCTCGCAAGGAGTGGTGAATCCTTTATAGGCTATTCAAACACCTTCAATCACTTCGACTTATACCTAATCATCCCGGGTCCACATCTCCTTAGAGATGTTTGCTTAAGATGTCAAAGCATAAGTCTCCATGATCAAGATGACTTGAATACCGCAAGTCTAAGGAACATCGCACTTAAGCCACAGTAAGAACTTCATTGACATATCTATATATGCAGAGAACCATATGAAATCTTACGGCTGGTCACTCCAATGAACTAGTTACCATAACTAGCATCCACGATTAACTCCAGACATCATAATGTCTCCATCCAGTGAGAATCAGCTGCTTGGATACACCAAGGAGTATACCTCATGCTAGTCTCGACAGAATTGATGGTGTCCAAATCCATCAATTCATCGACTAGGGATAATTCCGATACATCACAATTACACATGTAAAGATACTCACTAGTTGTGATCCAATCACAAATTCTCTCATGCTGTGAATCGTATCATGGACATTCAGTAAATGAGTTTAAGATCCAATCAAATACATAAAACATGTATACTCAAATAGTGAATCTTCATTTATCATATAAATGGTTCATACATAAGGCGATTGCCTTAGGACATCTCTCATATATTACTAACAGACTCCCACTTGGCCTAATGCCAATCGCTACGGTATCCAATACCATAAGCTCGAACATGACCCTCAAACTTATTTTGAGGTAATGCCTTAGTCAAGGGATCCGCTAAGTTCCTTTCAGTGGGAATTTTCTCGATTTGTATTTCGTTCCTACTGATGATCTCTCTGATAAGATGATAGCGGCGAAGCACATGTTTGGATCATTGATGAGACCTTGGCTCTTTCGCCTGTGCAATTGCTCCATTGTTGTCGCAGTAGACCGGTATTGCTTCAACAATGGCCGGAATCACACCAAGTTCATGAACGAACTTTTTGATCCAAACCGCTTCCTTTGCTGCTTCCGAAGCTGCAATGTATTCTGCCTCAGTGGTAGAATCCGCTACAGTCTCTTGTTTGGAACTTTTCCAACTCACTGCGCCCCCATTCAAGGTGAACACGTATCGGTGAGACACAGAATCATCCTTATGCGGAAGGCGCATCCATATACCCGCGTATCACCATGTCCCCTTCTCCATATATTAGGAACACATCCTTAGTTCTTCTCAAGTACTTAAGGATCGTCTTAACAGCCGCCCAATGATCCATTCCTGGATCGGACTGGTATCTTCTTGTGACACTCAGAGCATACGATACATCGGGCCTCGTACATAACATAGCATACATGATAGATCCTATTGCGGATGCATAGGGAATCTTACTCATGCAAATCCTCTCGTCTTCTGTGCACGGACACATAGACTTCGAAAGGTGTACCCCATGCCTGATGGGTAGGAAACCTTTCTTGGATTCCGACATGCTAAACCTCTTTAGCACTCGGTCTATATATGTAGACTGCGAAAGACCAAGCAACCGTTTCAATCTATCTCTATAGATCTTAATCCCGAGGATGTAGGTTGCTTCTCCCAGGTCTTTCATGGAGAATGTCTTGGAAAACCAAACCTTCACTGACTGTAAGATTGAAACATCGTTTCCTATAAGTAATATGTCATCGACATATAATACTAGGAACACGACTGCACTCCCACTAAACTTCTTGTACACACAAGGTTCGTCTGGATTTTGTGAGAAATCAAACTTTTTGATCATCTCTTCAAAATGGATATTCCAGCTCCTGGATGCTTGCTTCAATCCATAAATGAACCGTCGCAATTTGCATACCTTGGTTTTATCAACCGATGTGAAAACCTCAGGTTGTATCATATACACGTCCTCGAGATGTTTCCATTAAGGAAAGTTGTTTTCACATCCATCTGCCATATCTCATAATCATAATGAGCCGCTATGGCCAGGAGCATCCGAATGGATTTAAGCATAGCTACAGGCGAATAGGTTTCGTCATAATCAACACCTTACTTTTGACGATATCCTTTCGCCACCAATCTAGCCTTATAGGTAATCACATTACCATCCATGTCGGTTTTCTTCTTGAAAACCCACTTGCACCCTATAGGCTTTATGCCTTCAGGTGGGTCAACCAAGTTCCAAACTTGGTTTTCATACATGGAATCCATTTCCTACTTCATGGCACCAAGCCACTTATCCCTTTCTGAACTTGTCAGCACTTCTTCATAACTGGTAGGCTCCTCATCATCAATGAGTAACACATCGCTCGATTCACTTACGAAATTCATATCTCTCGTGAATATTGCGTGTTCTACCAGATCTACGAAGATGTGGTGTTACAATAGGTCCAAATGATTGCTCATCACTATGAGTTTTACCGTCAGTGCTTCACTGTATCTCATCGAATGTCTATTTGAGTCTCTCGAGCCTCCTCAAGCTCGACGACACTCCCACTGTTTTCTTGCAAGAGAAACTCTTTCTCTAGAAACACAGCATGCCTTGAAACAAACACCTTTTGTTCCACAGGATGATAGAATTGGTAACCCCTTGTTTCCTTAGGGTATCCAATAAATAGACATTTATCAGACTTAGCATCCAATTTGTCTGATACTGTCCGCTTCTCATAAGCAAGACAACCCTATATCTTCAAGTAAGATACATGAGGTTTATTACTATTCCATATCTCATATGGAGTAGTTGAGACTACCTTGGTAGGCATTCTGTTTAACAAGTAAACAGCTGTCTGAAGTGCATAGCCCCAAAAGGACTTGGGAAGATTCGCATGATTCATCATTGACCTGACCATGTCCAACAAGGTCCATTTACACCTCTCAGATACACCATTATGCTGTGGTGTATATGGCGGAGTCCATTGAGACAATATGTCATTGTCTCTTAGATAATCAAGAAACTCTTGACTTAAGTATTCACCACCTCGATCCGATCGAAGTATTTTAATACTCTTGTCATGTTGTTTCTCTACTTCATTTCTGAATTCTTTGAACCTTTCAAAGGCTTCAGACTTGTGTTTCATCAAGAACACATACCCAAACCGTGAGTGATCATCGGTGAAGGTAATGAAGTAGCTATAGCCTCCTAAAGCTTGAGTTGACATAGGTCCACATACATCAGTATGTATTAGACCTAATAACTCTCCCACTCGTTCACCTTTTCCAGTAAAAGGTAACTTAGTCATCTTGCCTTTTAAGCATGATTCGCATGTATCGTATGAATCCAATTCAAACGATTCCAGAATTCCACATTGGTGTAATTCGGACATGCATTTCTTGCTTACATGGCCAAGATGATAATGCCACATATAGGAGTCTATTTGATTATCCTTTCGAGCACACTTGTTGCTCGCTTCGATATTGAAAACATCACTGGATACGTCCAACGTATAAATACCATTGCTTAAAGTTCCAGTCCCATAAAGAACTCCATTCAAAGTTATGTAACAACAATTGTTACTAAAAGTCAAATGGTATCCATTTCTATTTAAACAAGAAATAGAAAAGATGTTCTTTATCATCGAAGGAACTTAAAAGCAATTGTCCAGTTCTAAGACAAGTCCTGCAGGGAGTTTCAACAAATATGTTCCGATGGCGAGTAAAGCAACCTTTGCTCCATTCCCAACACGTAAATTTGACTCTCCCTTGATGAGTCTTCTTCTATTCCTTAGCCCATGTATGTCATTATATATATGTGAGCCACACTCAGTATCCAATACCCAAGTGTTTGAGGAAATAGAATGACAATCAATAACGAAGATATCTGAAGAAGATGGGGCATCCAATGCCTTATTCTTCTTCACAGACTCAAGATAAATCTTGCACTTTCTTCGCTAATGTCTCTCCTTGCCATAATGATGGCAAGTTTCCTTTTGTGCTAGTTCTACCTTCTTAGCCCTTCTCTTCTTTCCCTTCTGTTGTTCCTTTGACTTCCTCTTAGAACCTTTCTTCGAGGAATCAACTAACAAAGACCGGCCCCCTCGCCATGCTTCTCGTAAGACTCCATAGCCTTCAAAGATATCGAGCAAGCATCAGATGAACCTCCTGCATCTCGTAGGTGAAGAGGAGCTGAGACTTCAACCTTTCGAATCTCACTTGCTCATCAACCAACTCACAAAGATGAAGGACTATGATATGAGCATCCATATGCTCATGCTGCTTTTGTAGCTTGGGTTCCATCGCGGCTAGCATGATGCAACTCATTTGTTCAGAATCACTCACATGTTTCTGATAGGCCAACAATTGGTCCAGAGTTGCATCGTCACTAGGACGGGCGGGAAGAGGCGCTTCGAGGACATACGCAAGCTTTTCACCTTGAGAACAATTCTCAAGTTTCTAAGTCAGTCCAAGAAGTTTGACCCAGTCAATTTATTCGAATCCAAAATAGAACACAAATTCAAAGACATCATGATCAATCTTAGAAATACAAAACGAGCATTATGAGAATGATGATTTTAAAATGCATCATTATACATTTATAAATCCCATTCATTTTTTGAATTTCAAAAACCCCAAAATCACTTCGGGAGATCGTAGGTCCATCTCCGAATGGGCTGATATCCATCATAGATATGAACAACCTTGGAGAGAGTCCAATAAGCCATTCATAACTACGACGGTAGGTATCAACTATACCGATTGCATATCACGTATATGCAACTATCACAATGTGCTATCAACTAATTGAATGTTCACACATACATCGGGTTGTTAACACATTAACAAGTATGCATCATATGCATAGCACCCAACTTCACCTCCCTTTACATCGACCTTGGAGAGAGTCCAACAAGCCGATGCTCCAGGTTAAAGCCAACCCATTAATCGGGAAATAGTTTTAATATGGTTAGAGCGCATTCAACCAATTAGCCCAGCTTGGAGAGAGTCCAACAACCAAAGCTAACGATTGACCTCTGACTCTTACCATATTAGTATTAAACTATTCCATGATTTGAACATGTTCGGGTTCGAGCCGGGCTTGGAGAGAGTCCAACAACCCAAACAAGAAACGGAACTCTGGTTCTAACCATATTAATGGAAGGTGTAGGCTTTAATATTGTTTAAGGGTTTTTATGTCTCATCCTATTTGCATGCAAATAACTATTATCTACATGGCATGGCATACATGGCATACATCTACATGTCACGACATGCATGGCATAATGTTATGCATCTAATGCAATTACATGACATACAATTATGTCATGTATATAATTTCCTTATATGTCATAACTATTTATGGAAATAAAATATGTTTAAGATTTGATTCTCCAAATCAAATCATAATTAAATTAGGAAACAAATTTCCAAATCTAATCACATATTTTATTTATGGAATTATTTGATTAAGGAAAATCTATTTAGGAAACCAATTTCCTAAATCATTAAAACTACTTATGGAAATAAAATATTTTAAGATTTGATTTCCCAAATCAAATCAAGATTAAATCAGGAAATAAATTTCCAAAATCTAATCAAATATTTAATTTATGGAAAATATTAATTTCCATAAATACTTCCAACTTTCCAAAAGTGGAAGATTTCCATAAATACTTCTAGACTTTCCAAAATTGAAAAATTTCCATAAATACTTCTAAATTTCCAAAATTAGAAAATTTCCAGAAAAAACATTATGACTATCGCAAAACCATTTTATGATTATGTCGAAACACAACCTGAGCTCTGATACCACTGTTGGGTTTCCGGCACCGCGGCGTGTGTGTGTTCGATCACGTTTCGTAAACATGAACACAGTAGAAGCAATAAAAATAATAAATCTACATTTATTACAACACACACAACACACGCATGCATATTATAACAAGTGTAGACATAACCGTAAATTTAAATTTGCAATAAAAGGAAATTTATCTACGTTATACCTTTCGTATGACGTGTAGCGGGAATGGCATCAACCGGAACGATCCTCGCTAGAATCGTCTCTATCCGTATCCACGCCGAGTTCCTCGGGATAACTTCGCTAAGCCACGAGCTTCGTCTTCGTACGGGTTACTAGCCTTATGTTGAAGACGACGTGATCGAGAGATGATCACGATCCGAATCCAAATTCGGATCCTAATATGAGTTCTCAAAACTCGCTTCTCCGGAGAGGTATTCGTCAACCAATTGACGAATCCTTCGTCCTCTACCTCAGAGGATTACCGGAGATCAAATCCCCGGTAAGTTAGCCGCTGTCGGAGCTCAAACCGTCGTCCAAACGACGCTCCGACGAGAGGAGAACAAGCTGTCCAGAAAACTGGACAGCTTTGGTGGAGGAGTAGGCGCCGGCCAAAACAAGGAAGCCAAGTGCTCACCTTTTCACCGAAGCCTAGGAAGATCACCGGAGGGTCGCCGGAGGATAACCGGCTGAAGCTTGGACGCCGGGAAGGACTTGGACGGCGGCACAAAAGCTGGGCGGCAAAGGAGGTTGGGCGGCAACTCCCTCAATGGGGTAGGCGGCAACTCCTTGCTAGGGCTTTGGATTAGGGCTTAATTATCCCTTAAGCCCTCTTTTATAGAGAACTAATTCTCTTAATGGTTATTGGATCATAACCATTAGGCCCGTTAACCTGCTCCATTAAGATAAGTTGAAATAAACCGAACCATGATGGTTTATTTTAAGTTAAAACGAACCGAACCAACTTTTGGTTCATTCGTTTAAAATAAACCAAACCCTTTGGTTTATTCTTATCCATTGGATTAGAACCAAACCATTTTGGTTCATCCATTACGCCTTCATAAGACACGCCCATCCACGCTTCCATTGCGACTGAAATGATTTCATGCTCGCTTTATGTTTGGTCCAACCAAACCTAGTTTCTCTCGGTCTGAGAATCTCATTCTCAAGCTCGTTTTAAATCCTTCGGATTATGCTCGTTGTGCGTGTGACCAAATAGGTTCTCGGTTTATGTTGGCCGTCTATAATTAACCATTAATTATAGAACGATCATGAGTGGCACCTAGTAGTACCTCATGATCCCCAATTAACCGAAAAGATCAACGGTTGATCCAGAACTATTTCTGAAACCCTTCAGCAGCTCGAATGAGTCGTGCCCCATTCCCTTCACTCATCTTATACCCACTTGGTTCAGGACATGGTCTATTGTGTCAGTCCCCACTAGGCTGACTACGTCACACCTAGCCCAAGTATCATTTCCTCGTCCTACGGATTCAAGTTACTCCACATGTATCGAAGAGTACCTTACTCTAAACATGTAATGCTTTGGCCAAAGACTTTAGTAACAATCCGACGAGAGGCCATGGGTATACATCTCCTCGCAAGGAGTGGTGAATCCTTTATAGGCTATTCAAACACCTTCGATCACTCGACTTATACCCAATCATCCCGGGTCCACATCTCCTCGGAGATGTTTTCTTAAGATGTCAAAGCATAAGTCTCCATGATCAAGATGACTTGAATACCGCAAGTCAAAGGAACATCGCACTTAAGCCACAGTAAGAACTTCATTGACATATCTATATATGCAGAGAACCATATGAAGTCTTACTACGTCACTCCAATGAACTAGTTACCATAACTAGCATCCACGATTAACTCCGACATCACAATGTCTCCACCAAAGGAGAATCACCGCTGATACACCAAGGAGTATACCTCGTGCTAGTCTCGACAGAATTGATGGTGTCCAAATCCATCAATTCATCGACTAGGGATAATTCCGATACATCACAAATACACATGTAGAGATACTCACTAGTTGTGATCCAATCACAAATTCTCTCATGCTGTGAATCGTATCGTGGACATTCAGTAAATGAGTTTAAGATCCAATCAAATACATAAAACATGTATACTCAAATAGTGAATCTTCATTTATTATATAAATGGTTCATACATAAGGCGATTGCCTTAGGACATCTCTCATATATTACTAACAGTTGGTCGCTTGAACAACGAGTTTGTTCAAGTGACCTCTCTAAACGAATAGCACGATGATGACTTGGTTGTTTGGATAATCCCTTTTGTCTAGGATTAAATTTTTTTTAATCCGGGGACATTGATGGGATCTCCATGAACAAGCAATCGAGGTGAAGTGGGAAGCGAAGTTTCCCCTCACGGACTCGAGAAGCAAAACCCTTCAATTGCTACCTAGGCAAAAGCTAATCCAGATTTCCAACATCAGCATCAAAGAACCGAAGAGGAACTGAGGGAGTTGAAGGACTCTGTTGATGGGCTTACAAGCTGTTGGGTTTCTGGCACCGCAGTGAGTATGTGTTCAAACATGTTTCGTAAACATATGCACAGCGGAAGAATTAAAAAGCAATAAATCTAATTTATTATAACACATACATCACACACATGCATAGTACAACACGTGTAGACAATCGCAGTTTCAAATTTTGCAATAAAAGGAAATTATGCTAGTTATACATGATGTATCACGTGCAGCAGGAATGGCATCAACGGGAGCAACTCTCGCTAGAATTGCCTCTATCCGTATCCACGCCTAGTATCATTGGGATGGTTTCAATAAGCCACGAGCCTTGTCTTTGTTGGAAATTTGACGCCGCTAGAGGGGGGGTGAATAGCGTTGTGACCGTACGAAGATGGAATTCAATCGTGATCATGTCTACAATTTCGTTAGCGCAGCGGAATATAGAAATGAAAGCCATAACGAAATACAACAATCACGAACACAAGTATATAACGTGGTTCGGAACCGAACGGTTCCTACTCCACGGATCGAGCTCTAAAGAGCCCTAGTGATGCACACGCACTCACTAATCACAAATACTCCTTCTCGACACAAGTCGGAGGCGGAGAAACCTCGTACAAAAGATTACAACAATAATCTAAACGGATGCAAGCAAATACAATAGTGAAATACAATGCAAGTAAAGAAAACTACTTTACAAGAGCACTTTGGTTGCTTGACCTTTGGTTGCCTTGGACTAGCCTTGAAGGACTGGAAGAGCACCAACAATTCCCCTTCAAATCGCCCAAGAAAAACCTTGCTTCAATCCTCCCACGAACAGCTCCTTTTAACCTCGCCGGGCCGATTTCGCCATCACGACCGCCATAAGTCACGATCGATGCCACTGCTGTCGTGAGACAACGACTCGATCCACGTCGGACAAGTTCCAACGGGACTCTGGCAATGATCGCCAACATTGGCGATCGCACCGAGTCGATCGCCTCCGGCCACGGAGCATTCTCGCGTCTCACTGAACCAGCAATGATCACGACCCTTGGCAATGATCGTCAGAGACATCGCTCGACTGCTCCCATGAGCAGTCGACTGCCAGAGCAGTTCCAGCTCTTAAACGGTAGTCGAACTCAAGTCGACTCACGGCAGTCGAACCGGCCATATGCCAGTCGACTGCCAACCTCAAAGATGAGGTTTTAACCCAAGTATGGTGCCCCCATACTTGCTAGACCACCCTTAGCCTAGACCTAAGTCTTCTAGCCACCTCCATCAGCCTCACGTCTCTCGGATCCCTCCAAGTCATCCATGACTTGTTCATCCATTGCGCTAGCCTCCAAGTGCTTCCCTCGGCTATGTCATGCTAACGGTGTCTACACCGCCAAGGCACATTGGACTTACGCCGCCAAGACTCCGCTTGGACTTTACGCTGCCAAAATCAAAACCCCTTGGACTTCCAAATGCCAAGACTCAAGCTTGGACTTTCCCTTGCCAACCCATGTTGGAATTTCCATGCCAAGACCCATGCTTGGACTTCTCATTTGCCAAGACCCATGCTTGGACTTCTCATGCCAAGTACTCAAGACTTGGACTTTCCCAAATGCCAAGTACCCATGACTTGGACTTTCCATGCGCCAAGTGTCCCACTTGGACTTTTCATGCCAAGTACTCAAGACTTGGACTTTACCTTGCTAAGACCCATGCTTGGACTTTCAAATGCCAAGACTCAAGCTTGGACTTTCCATGCCAAGTACCCATGACTTGGACTTTACCTTGCCAAGACCCATGCTTGGACTTTCCCATAATCACATGGTCAACCCCAGTCAACCATCAAGATTTTCCTCGAGTCAAACTCGAGTCCGGTCAAACATGACCCGGGTCGATTGCTCCAACAATCTCCCCAACATATTAACCGACATTAATGTCAAACATCAATGCC
The DNA here is from genome assembly GCA_025175895.1 of Wurfbainia villosa. NCBI lineage: Eukaryota > Viridiplantae > Streptophyta > Magnoliopsida > Zingiberales > Zingiberaceae > Wurfbainia > Wurfbainia villosa. The sequence goes on along the minus strand of CM045989.1, from coordinate 117,072,180 downwards.
AAACCACTTTGTCAAATCCCTTTGTCAAACATCAAAACATCACTCGAGTCAAACTCGAGTCTGGTCAATCGTGACCTGGGCCGATTGCACCAACAATCTCCCCCTTTTTGATGTTTGACAAAAACCAAACAAATCATTTGAGTTAGACCACTAACTCAAATCCCTTACCAATTATCCCAAATTGGTAAACACTCTCCAAATGTTCTCCCCCAAACATTCTCCTCCTTTTTGACTAACATCAAAAAGGTTTTCTCTCCAAGGAGGTCAATGTCTTATGTCCCAATGAGATCTTACAATCTCCCCATTGATCCAAAAAATGTGCCGATTATACTAAAAGGCAGCAATACGTAAACTGAACGAAGTATCCCAAGAGAGACAATCCTATACTCTCTCCCAATTTCCAAATTGGGTATCAAAAACCCATCAATTTTCCCAACTGATGATACTCTCCCAATAACTTCTCCTCTTCAAGGAGAAAAACACATCCATCATCCCAAGATGGATACCTCCCCCTAAAGGCTTGCTCCCCCTTGATCATTGCACCAACAATGTCCTTGGGAAGCCCCTAAGCCAATAGGAACTCTAAACCATCAAAATTAAGGTTCTAAGTTCAAACTTGAACTTTCCATACCCTAAATTTGATACTTTGACCTAACACTTCTCCCAATCCATATCCAATGGATTTTCACCCTTTATAATGCTTCCCAAAGCATATCCTAGGGTTAGAAGTGATTAGGGACCTTTACCATGGCTGAAAATGGGCTAAACAAACAGATCAGACTGGGCAATCGACTCTGACGAATCGATCATTGCCACTCACATCGATCGCCACAAAGGCGATCGATAATCAAAATCTCGATTTTCACTATCGAAATGAATTTTGAAAATTCATAAATAATTATACGTAATTCAAAAAATCATGAAAATTCATACGTATAATACTTATGACACATACAATGGGTGAAAAATATTTGAAAATTATTTTACCCATAAAATAGTGAGTTTGATACAAAACTCAAAACCATTGAAATTTTCAATGTTTTGACCCTATTTTGTATCAACTCTATCAATGGTGATTGCTATCAAAAGATAGACTTCACCAAGGTTTTTCAAAATGATTTTAAAATATTTTCAAAACCTTATTTTGGATCATATTCCTTGGGCTCTATGTACATGACTTGTACACATGCTCTCCCAATGATCCACAAATGAAACAAGATGAGTTTTAGTTCATCTAGATGCAAAAACTATGCACCTTGAACTCAACTCATATCCTAGCATCTCACATGTATCTAAGGTGTATAAATACACATACATGTCAATTTGATGTGAGATGTGGGTTTTGTTCATCCTAATCTAGGGTTTCATGCATTTTTCTAAGGCAACCCTACTTGATTCCCTTATAAATGAGACTTCAAGTCATGCCATAGTCCTTAATTCAATTTCAATCAAATTATCTTAAATGCATGAGTGATCATGGCATAATAATAGCAATAATTAAGCATGGCCAATTATCATGATGTCATGGCATAATATGAAATCTAAAAACACATGACATTTGAGACCTTAATCCTAAACATGAACATGACATATAAAATGATTGAAATAAACATGATGTCATGACATGTTATATGGCAAACAAAGCATGGCATATAAAATATATAGGTATAGTAATACCTAAATTTTAATATTAATTTCCATTTGATATAGTTAGATATATTTTGCCATATTATCATTAATCTCCCTAGTGTGCCAAAAACCCAAAATGGCACACTAACACTCTAAACCCTGATTGTGCCAATTTGATCATTTTATCAAACTTCATAACTAATATTGGCACATCCCAAAATCTTTTAGGATTATAATTCAATCCTATTTCCAAGGTATCCATAACCTTGAAAATAACCTAAAATGCCACCTTTATCATGGTTGAGTTAACTACCCATCCACTCAAGGTTGGCACATCCTAAACCCACCTAGTGTGAATCAATCACGCTCTTAGGAACCCAAAACCGATTTGAGCTCCTAGGGTTAATTAGGTATTCCTTAGGGATAACCTCCCTAGATACCTTCCTAATGACCCTCCTAGGCTGGTTAGCCTTGGTCATTTGGGTCTTACCTAGGTTGACTCTAGGGGTAACTCCCCTTGCAACCTTCTTAGTGGCCACCCTAGGTTTCCTAGAAACCTTAGCCACTAGGCACACCCTTTGGTCAACTCTAGGGATGACTTCCCTATTGACCTTGGTCTTCCTAGACCTAGTTTGTGTTCCATAGTCAAATGGAACACTATGATAAGCCACTTTGGGCTTAGGTTTGTGACCCAAACCTTGCTTGCCCTTGGTTGACTTTTGACTCTTAGGTCCTTGGTGTTGACTTTGACTTTTGGACCTTTGACTTTGACCATTAGACCCTTTAAATTGATTTTGTATATTCCTAAGGGTCTTTTCAAGTTTTTCAAGTCTTAACCTCAAGACTTGATTTTCCTTTTCTAATTGCCCAATTTTAGAATTTTGATTTAAATCTTGGGCATGAGACTTTCTAGGCATATGCCTAGTCCATTTAGGGTTTAGACCTAGGTGCTCTTGCACCTTTCTAATTGTCTCCCTAGGTAAAATTGATCTTGAGTTATTTGACCTAGGTTTGTCCTTAGGTAAATTATTTTTAGGGACATTAGTCCCAAATTTCTCCCTATTATCTAAGTAGACATTCTTAGCTCCTAAGCAAAAGTACTTGTTCCTATTAGCATGCTTTTCATAAATTGCAAGTGAATTGAAATCCCTAGCATGCTTTTGCTTGTAAATTGAAGAAAGAGCAAAATTAGAAGTTACCCTAGGGTTTGCCTTAGCTCCCCCTACATATGATGCTCCATTTTGAGTCTTCTTGCTCCCCCTAGGACATTGATTCCTATAATGTCCTTTTGAATTGCACTTGAAGCATATGATGTGCTCCTTGCCTTTAGGTGTTGGGGAATCAGCATCCTTGACTTTTGGTGCCGGTGGAGCTTTCCTAATCTTCTTTGGGCATTTGCTCTTGTAATGCCCACTTTCCCTACACTCAAAGCAAATTATATGTTTTTTATTTAAAACTAAATTGCTTGAGTTACCTAGTTCGGTGGTGGAAGCTTGAACTTGCTCTTCTTCTTGACAAGAAGTAGAAGCTTCTTCTTGACTTTGCTCTTGCTCCGAAGTGGATGGTCTAACTTCCTCCCCCTCAATCCTAGAGGTGGATGTTTTTTCTACTTCTTCCACTTCTTCTACCGATTCGGAGGTTGACTCCCTATCAACTTTCGAATCCTCACTTGCTTGTGAGGATGAGCTCTCTTCCTCCTTTTCCTTTTCTTCTTGAGTTGAGGGAATCTCTTCATGGAGCTTTGCCACTTGGCTCCAAAGCTCCTTAGCATCTATATAATTACCTAACATACACAAGATATTGTTAGGTATTAAATCAACCAAAAACTTTATTACCTTGGTGTTTTTCTCGAAGGCTTGGAGTTGATCCTCACTCCATCTCTTCTTCTTGAGGAATCCTCCCTTTGGTCCTATTGGATAGCTAAATCCTTCCATTAATATGGACCACTCCTCAAGGTCCTTCATCATCAAAAAATCTTCAATCCTTCTCTTCCAAGAATTGAAGCCTTCTCGTCCATAGAATGAATAAGGGATCGGTGTGTTGATGTCCCATCCTAATTGCCCTTGAACTTCCATCTTCACCCTCTAGCTTCTTGTCTTAGCTCCCGGCGATTAGTCCGTAGAAGAGCTCCGGGCTCTGATACCACTTGTTGGAAATTTGACGCCGCTAGAGGGGGGTGAATAGCGTTGTGACCGTACGAAGATGGAATTCAATCGTGATCGTGTCTACAATTTCGTTAGCGCAGCGGAATATAGAAATGAAAGCAATAACGAAATACAACAATCACGAACACAAGTATATAACGTGGTTCGGAACCGAACGGTTCATACTCCACGGATCGAGCTCTAAAGAGCCCTAGTGATGCACACGCACTCACTAATCACAAATACTCCTTCTCGACACAAGTCGGAGGCGGAGAAACCTCGTACAAAAGATTACAACAATAATCTAAACGGATGCAAGCAAATACAATAGTGAAATACAATGCAAGTAAAGAAAACTACTTTACAAGAGCACTTTGGTTGCTTGATCTTTGGTTGCCTTGGACTAGCCTTGAAGGACTGGAAGAGCACCAACAATTCCCCTTCAAATCGCCCAAGAAAAACCTTGCTTCAATCCTCCCACGAACAGCTCCTTTTAACCTGCGTCGGGCTGGATTTTCGCCTATCAGTCGACTGCCATAAGTCACCAGTCGACTGATGCCACTGTTGTCGTGAGACAACGGCTCAATCCACGTTGGACAAGTTCCAACGGGACTCTTAGCGATCGCCAACATTGGGCCGATCATTGCCGGTAGCGAATCGGCGCCCGATCGACTAAAGCATTCTATGCTCATGGTGAACTAGCGATGATCGCCGACCCTTAGCGATCGGCCGCCATAGACATCGATCATTGCCGGGCAGTTCCAGCTCTTAAACGGCAGTCGAACTCAAGTCGACTCACGGCAGTCGAACCGGCCATAATGTCAGTCGACTGCCAACCTCAAAGATGAGGTTTTAACCCAAGTATGGTGCCCCCATACTTGCTAGACCACCCTTAGCCTAGACCTAAGCCTTCTAGCCACCTCCATCAGCCTCACGCCTCTCGGATCCCTCCAAGTCATCCATGACTTGTTCATCCATTGCGCTAGCCTCCAGGTGCTTCCCTCGGCTATGTCATGCTAACGGTGTCTACACCGCCAAGGCACATTGGACTTACGCCGCCAAGACTCCGCTTGGACTTTACGCTGCCAAAATCAAAACCCCTTGGACTTCCAAATGCCAAGACTCAAGCTTGGACTTTCCCTTGCCAACCCATGTTGGAATTTCCATGCCAAGACCCATGCTTGGACTTTCCATTTGCCAAGACCCATGCTTGGACTTCTCATTTGCCAAGACCCATGCTTGGACTTCTCATGCCAAGTACTCAAGACTTGGACTTTCCCAAATGCCAAGTACCCATGACTTGAACTTTCCATGCGCCAAGTGTCCCACTTGGACTTTTCATGCCAAGTACTCAAGACTTGGACTTTACCTTACCAAGACCCATGCTTGGACTTTCAAATGCCAAGTCTCAAGCTTGGACTTTCCATGCCAAGTACCCATGACTTGGACTTTACCTTGCCAAGACCCATGCTTGGACTTTCCCATAATCACATGGTCAACCCCAGTCAACCATCAAGGTTTTCCTCGAGTCAAACTCGAGTCCGGTCAAACATGACCCGGGTCGATTGCTCCAACAATCTCCCCAACATATTAACCGACATTAATGTCAAACATCAATGCCAAACCACTTTGTCAAATCCCTTTGTCAAACATCAAAACATCACTCGAGTCAAACTCGAGTCTGGTCAATCGTGACCTGGTCCGATTGCACCAACAGTCTTCGCAAAAGTCACTAGCCTCAAGTCGAAGACGATGTAATCCGAGAGATGATCACAATCCGAATAAAAAATTCGGATCCAAAAATTTAGTTTCGCAAACTCGCTTCTCGGAAGCGGTTTTCGTCAATCGATTAACGAAAACTCAACCCTCCACCTATGAGGATTTCCGGAGAACTAATCTCCGGCAAATAGGTCACTATCGGAGCAGAAAACGCCGACCAAATGACCTCTCCACGAAGAAGAGAATAAACTGTCTAGAATCTGAACAGCTTGTTTAGTGGAAGATATGGTCGGCTGCTCCTTGGTCGCCGGTGGCCAATGGAGGATGGCCGGAGGAGTCGGCGGCGGCTAGTGGGTGGCCGGCGGCGAGGAGAAGGCAGAAATAATGTTGGGAGACAACCAACTTGGGCACCTAGAGCAAGGAGAAGAGGAGAAGGTGGCTAGGGTTTCCAAAACCCTTGAACCAATTAATACTCCACGAAAAACCCTTAAGCCATGTTTTATAAAGAACACATTCTCCTAACGGTTATTAGTTCATAACCAAAACCCGTTAACCCGCTCCAATAACTTAAGTTAAAATAAACCAAACCACATTGGTCTATTTTAAGTTAAAACGAACTGAACCAATTTTGGTTCATTCTTTTACAACAAACCAAACCACTTTGGTTTATTTTCTACCATTAGATTAGAACCAAACCAATTTGGTTCATCCATCATGTCTTCATAAGACTCGGCCCATCCATGATTCCGTTGCAATTGAAACGATTTCATGCTTGCCCCTTGTTTGGTCCAACCAAACCTAGTTTCTCTCGATCTAAGAATCTCATTCCCAAGCTCATTTTAAATCCTTCGGATTACGCTCGTTGTACGTGTGACTAAATAGGTTCTCGATTTATGTTGGTCATCTATAATTAACCATTAATTATAGAACGATCATGAGTGGCACCTAGTAGTACTCCATGATCCCCAATTAATCAGAAAATCAACGGTTGATTCCAGAACTATTTCTGAAACCCTTCAGCAGCTACATGAAGGGTTTTGCTTATCGAGTCCGTGAGGGGAAACTTCACTTCCCACTTCACCTCGATCGCTTGTTCATGGCGATCCCATCGATGTCCCCGGATTAAAAAAAATAATCCTTGACAAAAGGGATTGCCCAAACAACCAAGTCATCATCGTGCTATTCGTTTAGAGAGGTCACTTGAACAAACTTGTTGTTCAAGCAACCAAACTCTATTCTACGAGTAGTCGCGGAATAGACGATGTTCGGATCGCCAGTTTTCGTGTTTATGTTCAGGATCCAAGTATTATTTAGCCACAAACAGAATATTACATGCTCATAATTGAAAAACAAAAACAAACATGTTACAAAAGAGAATGGAGAATCGATATACCTCTCGATCTTCTAATGTATGACCTTCCTCCTTTCGGACGTCGTGTGGGCAACGATCTACCAAAAGATGAAGCTCCTAGATCGCCAATCTTCCTTCCTTGCTCGTTCCGAGCAAGAGGAAGAATAGAAACAAGGTTCTTCTCCTTCCTATAGCCAACCAACAAGCAACAAGGAGAATCCTTGCCCCAGGCCAACAAGGAGCAGGAGATGATGATGGAAACCGGCCAAGACACCAAGGGAAAGCCCTAAGTCTTGTTTCCACCGGCCAAGGAGGAAGAGAAGAGGGTCTTTGGCCACCGGCTAATGGCTAGAAAAGGCTAGAAAAACCTACTGGACACTGGCCACCTTGAAGGAAGAAGAAGAAAGGAAAATACTTCCTTATTTGGTGCCACCCAAGCCTTCAAAACCCTAAGCCTCCAAACCCTAATCCTATCTCAATTAGGATTCCTCTCTTGATGCCCACCCCTTGCCCTCCTTTTATAGAGTTAGGGATAAGCCATGATTTAATCTCAACCGTCGGATCTAGAGATTTAATCTCAACCGTCGGATCTAGAGATTTAATCTCAACCGTCGGATCTAGAGATTTAATCTCAACCGTCGAATCTAGAGATTTAATCTCTACCTTTGGATCTAGAGTTTTGTTTCTATCCATTGGATCTAAGCTTCATGAGGTGTTAATAGGCTACATTAGGGACCATGAGGAGGAGTTGGATCTTGGCCACCCATAGATCAAGCCCACATAGAGTCCGATCCATTAATGATAATCCAATCCACTAAAGGATTTTCATTGATCTACCTAACCAACCCCCATAAGTTAATATGAGCTCCATATATTATTTGTACATTTTCTCCCCATGTTTAAGATCTCGAATGTCTATCGATTAATTAATTTACTGACCATTAATTAATCAACATCTAACTCCATGAGTAGTACCACTCAACCTTTTCAACATGCCGAACCAAGTCCACCTACAGGGTTTACATGATGAACCTTATGAGCTCCTCAAGGGGACATCATCATCCTAATATATAGGACACAGTTTCCTCTTATAATCAACGGCACACCATATAAATAATATCATTTCCCAACTTACCGAGCCTATCGATTTAATCTATAAATCTCGCCCATTGGTAAATCAAAGAGATGAATACTAAGTATATGTGCTCGTTATTATATCGGGATTAAGAGCATGTACATAATAATATCTGAGGTCCGATTCGATTATGTAGTCAGCAATAAATCGAATCACCTCTAAGTCGGGCCTGCTCAATACACTCAAAGTGCACAAGTGTGATTTTATGGTCAAGACAAACCAATACCAAATCACACTACAACCATTCTGATGGTTTATCCAAAGTCATCTCGGTTGTGAGCCTTTACTTATACTTTACAAGGAGCCGATAACATGATCTCCCGTATGACACCACACACCATGTTTTCTACAATGTAATGTATTAGACAATATGCATAAGCATTAAAATATGCAAACAATGATCATGTGATTCTTATTTCAAAATAAAAATGTTCATACAAATGATAGACTTTTCAGTATACATCCCTATAATCTCCCACTTATACTAAAAGACTATGTTGTCCTCAAACTGCCATACATCTGATCCCCATTCCCTCCACATGCCTATCAAAAGCTCTCGCTGAAAGGGCCTTAGTGAAAGGATCTGTCAGGTTATCCTTTGATGCAATCTTGGCCATAGCAACTTCTCCTCTCTTTACGATTTCTCGTATCAGGTGGTACTTGCGCTCTATGTGTTTACTAGCCTTATGGGCTCGTGGTTCCTTCGAGTTTGCAACTGCACCACTATTATCACAATAAATTGTGATAGTTCTGAGTAAACCAGGAAGCACATCCAAGTCCATCAGGAAGTTCCTGAGCCACACAGCTTCTTTGGCCGCCTCAAAGGCTGGCACATACTCAGCTTTCATAGTGGAGTCCGCACGCATTTCTGCTTGACACTTCTCCATACAATGGCTCCACCTCCTAAAGTAAACACAAAACCGGAGGTAGACTTACTGTTATCCCTATCAGATTAGAAGTTGACATCCGTGTAACCCACAGGGAGTAATTGGTCTGCCCGGTAAACCAGCATATAATCCCTAGTCCTTCTCAGGTACTTCATTATATGCTTTACCGCAGTCCAATGTCCCTGTCTTGGATTACTCTGATATCTGCTGACCATGCCCACGGCAAAGCAGATATCTTGTCTCGTACATAGCATCGCATACATGAGGCTTCCTACTGTCGAAGCATAAGGAACCGCCTTCATCTCCTCTATCTCCTCAGAAGATCTAGGACACATCTCCTTAGATAAAGGAACTCCATGCCTGAAAGGTAGAAATCCCTTCTTGGAGTTCTGCATGCTAAAACGATCCATAATCGTGTCTATGTATGAAGCTTGGGATAAGCACAACATCCTTTTCCTGCGATCCCTTATAACCTTGATCCCAAGGATGTGTCCCACCTCTCCCAAGTTCTTCATATCAAACTGTTCGGACAACCATACCCTTACGTCCGATAACCACTACAAAATGTCAATCTACGTAAAGTACAAGAAATACCACTACATTTCTGTCACATCTCTTGTATAGACAAGACTCATCCGGACTTTGAATAAATCCATAAGACTGGATTACCTCATCAAAGCGGATATTCCAAGACCTCGAAGCTTGCTTCAATCCATAAATAGACCGATTAAGCTTACATACAAGATGCTCTTTGCCCTTAGCAATGAATCCCTCTTGTTGCTTCATATAGATGTTTTCCTCAAGACTTCCATTAAAGAAAGTTGTCTTGATATCCATCTGCCACACCTCATAATCCATATGAGTTGTTATGCATAAGAGAATCCGGATAGACTTAAGCATGACTACCGACGAAAAGGTCTCCTCATAATCAATACCCTCTTTCTGAGTATACCCCTTCGCAACAAGCCTCGCTTTGAAGGTTTCAACCTTCCCATCTAATCCTCTCTTTCTTTTGTAGATCCACTTGCATCCAATGGTTTTTACACCATCGGGTGGGTCTACTTGCTCCCAGACCTGATTTGCATCCATAGATTCAATCTCAGCATTCATTGCACTTTATCAAGATGCTGCATCTTTATCTTGGATTGCCTCATCACATGTCTAGGGATCAGGTTCATGTTCGCCAGGGACCAAATCAGAAGATTCTCCCAAGAACATGAATCTATCAGGCTGTCTCACAACCCTCCCACTACGACGAGGTATCACTTGTGTATCCTCTGTGACACGCAGTGCTGTGACATATGGTATATCCTCTTGTACCAGTGGTACTAAAGAAGTGACTTCCCCTTTTAATTCCTCCAGAACAATTTTACTCTTGGGCTTGTGGCTCATCACATAGTCTTCCTCTAGAAATCTGGCGTTCGTGCTGACGATCACCCTCTGATCTCTAGGACTATAAAACAAACCACCCTTCGTTCCTCTAGGATACCCAACGAACATGCGTACTTCTGTACGAGGTTCCAACTTACCAGCATCTACCTTTAGCACATGTGCTGGACTCCCCCATATCCGAATATATCTTAGATTAAGCTTTCGCCCAGTCCACAATTCTATGGGAGTAGAAGGCATTGATTTAGATGGAACCAAGTTCAGAATGAACACCGCCGTATCTAGAGCATATCCCCAGAACGAATCTGGCAACTCAGAATAACTCATCATCGATCTAACTATCTCCATAAAAGTCCTATTCCTTCACTCTGCTACACCATTCTGATGGGGTGTGCCAGGTGCAGTCAATTGGGATTGAATCCCAACCTCTAATAAGTAGTTCCTAAACTCTCCCAAGAGGTACTCACCACCATGATCAGATCGTAGTGTCTTGATACTTTTACCTTGACGTTTCTCCACATCAGCCTTGAATTCTTTGAACTCTTCAAAGCATTCAGACTTACGGCGCATCAGGTAAATGTATCCATATCTTGAGTAATCGTCTATAAAAGAGACGAAATACTCAAAACCTCCTCTAGCCTGGATAGACATAGGACCACACACATCAGAATGAACCAATTCTAACACATCTTTGGCTCTATACCCCTTGGCCTTAAAAGGCCTCTTGGTCATCTTACCCTCCAAGCAAGATTCGTAGGTTGGGAGATCCTCCACCACTAATGAACCCAAAGGTCCATCAGCTATCAACCTTTGAATTCTGCTTAGGTTAATATGACCAACCCTAAGATGTCAAAGATATGTTTGGTTCATCTTCGAAGGTTCTTTTCTCTTATTAGAAGATCAGTTATTAACTTCAATTTGCATTGTGGGAGGTTTTGGTTCAAGTGTGTATAAATTTCCTATCTATGCACCCGAACAGATAATGTCCCTATTCCTTCTTATAACAACTCTGTCATTAAAAGAAATAGAATATCCATCCATAAACAATTTAGAAACCGAAATTAAATTCTTTCTAAATAAGGGTACTTAAAGGCAATTCTTAAGAACCAAAAGTTTATTTTTCTCAAAAGATAAATGAACATCTCCCACTGCAACAGCCGCCACCTTCGTGGCATCGCCCAAGTACACGGTAATCTCCCCCTCAGCCAGTCGTCTAGTTTCCTGGAACCCCTGTAAAGTATTGCAGACATGATCAGTGGCTCTCGTATCTACACACCATGTGCAGGTAGATAACATCGCTAAACATGTTTCAACGACTAGACCAAAAGATATACCTTTGTTCTTGCGGTTGGGGCAGTCCTTCTTCCAGTGTCCAGTCTGCTTACAAGTGAAGCACTTGCCTTTCGGCTTCTTCACTTCTCCCTGAGTACCTCCCACCGCCTTTGCCCCAATTTGTTTCTTCTTCTTCTTGCCTTTCGGCTTAGAAGTAGAAATCTTTTGGGTCACCATGGCATGTGCCTGAGCACTCTGACGAAATAGCCCCTCTGTCGCCTGGAGTTCTGTCAGAAGCTCCGCCAATGAATACAACCTCTTGTTCATGTTGTAGTTCAGGCGAAACTGCTCAAAACTCCTAGGTAGAGACTGGAGTATGATATCGACCTGGGTTTCTTCATCAATCTCAGCTCCAAGGACCTCCAACTCATTCAAATGAGCCATCATCTTGAGAACATGATCCCTTACAGGTGTTCCCTCGATCATGGTGGTCGTCATCAAGTTTCTCATGGCTTCTTGCCTCATAGGCCAATTCTGGTGTCCGAAAAGCTCTTTGAGATTGAGCATCATGTCATAAGCTGTGGGCATGGCTTGATGCTGATGTTGCAGTACATTTGACATAGATGCCAAAATATAACACCGCGCCATCTCATCGGCCTTTACCCACTTCTTATAAATCTCTCTCTCCTTTTCCCTAGAATCTTCTACAGGCTTAGGAGGAAACTCTTCGAGGAGTATATATTTGTATTCCTCAGCAGTCAAGACAATGTCTAGATTCCTCTTCCAATCAATATAGTTGGGTCCAGTAAGTTTGTTCTCTTTCAGTATCACAGCAAGTGGGTTGAAAGTCATTTTGAAAGAAAACCTAAGAATCACATAGATCAAAACATTAGATTTCAAAAAATTATTGATTCCTCAAACAATAAAATTTTAAAATCAACCAACACCTCAAAACACCGAGAATATCGTATGCCATGATAGTGTGGACATATACGAATTCTACATTTGTAAGAGGAGGTTTTACCCATTAATTTTACTATCTTGTCAACCTAACTTTTTGACAAGTAAAATTAATAGTTGGTTCCTCTTTGGCCCTACAAATAAAAGCAGTGACTCCGATGGGGAGGATACTTATATTTGTATCTAAGTGTTCACCATTACTTGGTACCAAAGAAATTATCTCGGGTTATGTGCCTTCCGATGGGGAAGTGCACACACTCCTTAATAATTTCCTATAACCATATTTGACCTTGTGATCTGCAAACAAACTCATCCGATGGGGAGGAAGGCACTCAGAGACGACGTGCAAGTTTGTTTGCATCACTTGTCAAATCGTAATAGAGGTCGTGAGAATTTATAAAAATTTCCCTCCCCCACTTAGTAATTTGAAATTGAGAAATTTTCCTAGCCTACGACATGCATATCAAACAAAAAGCAATAAATTTGAAAAATAAATTATTTTCCAAATATTATGGCTTTTGTCTTCAATATGTCTCCCATCGCAACGCCTTCTCATCCGCTCCTCCTATGCCATGTACAAGCCATCCGGAGATCCGAGCCGAGACTATAACCTATTTTAATTTACATCCATCGATCCTATACTCCACGAGGGAGTGTACATGAAATCTAGATCGAAAGTAAACTAAAATAAAGAGTGGCTAAACAATGTCGTATCTAATTTACAAAAAATCAAATACTAGCCTCATCGACCCCAAGGATTCAACAAAATATACACATACAATCACATACACACATATGGCCATAATAGTCGGATCTTATGTCTGCAACCAAAGAGTTAAACTATGCATATCCTACTATTATCCATCACATATAATATATGAAAAGTGCATAAAAATTAACCGAATCCTAAACACACAAAACCGGAAACCTTGGCTCTAATACCAATTGAAGGATTTTGCTTATCGAGTCCATGAGGGGAAACTTCGATTCCCACTTCACCTCGGTCGCTTATTCATGGCGATCCCATCGATGTCCCCGGATTAAAAAAATTTAATCCTAGACAAAAGGGATTGCCCAAACAACCAAGTCATCATCGTGCTATTCGTTTAGAGAGGTCACTTGAACAAACTTGTTGTTCAAGCGACCAACTTCTATTCTACGAGTAGTCGCGGAATAGATGATGTCCGGATCGCCGATTTTTGTGTTTATGTTCAAGATCCAAGTATTATTTAGCCACAAATAGAATATTACATGCTCATAATTGAAAAATAAAAACAAACATGTTACAAAAGAGAATGGAGAATCGATATACCTCTCGATCTTCTAATGTATGACCTTCCTCCTTTCGGACTTCGTGTGGGCAACGATCTACCAAAAGATGAAGCTCCTAGATCGCCAATCTTCCTTCCTTGCTCATTCCGAGCAAGAGGAAGAATAGAAACAAGATTTTTCTCCTTCCTATAGCCAACCAACAAGCAACAAGGAGAATCCTTGCCCCCGGCCAACAAGGAGGAGGAGATGATGATAGAAACTGGCCAAGACAACAAGGGAAAGCCCTAAGTCTTGTTTCCACTGTGCAAGGAGGAAGAGAAGAGGGTCTTTGGCCATCGTCCAATGGTTGGAAAAGGCTGGAAAAACCTACTGGACGCCGGCCACCTTGAAGGAAGAAGAAGAAAGGAAAATACTTCCTTATTTGGTGTCGCCCAAGCCTCCAAAACCCTAAGCCTCCAAACCCTAATCCTATCTCAATTAGGATTCCTCTCTTGCTGCCCACCCCTTTCCCTCCTTTTATAGAGTTAGGGATAAGCCATGATTTAATCTCCTCCATTGGTTCTAGGGATTTAATCTCAACCGTCGGATCTAGAGATTTAATCTCAACCGTCGGATCTAGAGATTTAATCTCTACCTTTGGATCTAGAGTTTTGTTTCTATCCATTGGATCTAAGCTTCATGAGGTGTTAATAGGCTACATTAGGGACCATGAGGAGGAGTTGGATCTTGGCCACCCATGGATCAAGCCCACATAAAGTCCGATCCATTAATGATAATCCAATCCACTAAAGGATTATCATTGATCTACCTCACCAACCCCCATAAGATAATATGGGCTCCATATATTATTTGTACATTTTCTCCCCATGTTTAAGATCTCGAATGTCCATCAATTAATTAATTTACTGACCATTAATTAATCAGTATCTAACTCCATGAGTAGTACCACTCAACCTTTTCAACATGCCGGACCAAGTCCACCTGCAGGGTTTACATGATGAACCTTATAAGCTCCTCAAGGGGACATCATCATCCTAATATATAGGACACGGTTTCCTCCTATAATCAACGGCACACCATATAAATAATATCATTTCCCAACTTACCGAGCCTATAGATTTAATCTATAAATCTCGCCCATTGATAAATCAAAGAGATGAATACTAAGTATATATGCTCGTTATTATATCGGGATTAAGAGCATGTACATAATAATATCTGAGGTCCGATTCGATTATGTAGTCAGCAATAAATCGAATCACCTCTAAGTCAGTCCTGCCCAATACACTCAAAGTGCACTAGTGTCATTTTATGGTCAAGACAAACCAATACCAAATCACACTACAATCATTCCGATGGTTTGTCCAAAGTCATCTCGGTTGTGAGCCTTTACTTATACTTTACAAGGAGTCGATAACATGATCTCCCGTATGACACCACACACCATGTTATCTACAATGTAATATATTAGACAATATGCATAACCATAAAAATATACAAACAATGATCATGTGATTCTTATTTCAAAATAAAGATGTTCATACAAAAGATAGACTTTTCAGTATACATCCCTACACTACAATGAATCGTGCCCCCGTTCCCTTCACTCATCTTATACCCACTTGGTTCAAAACATGGTCTATAGTGTCAATCCCCACTAGGCTGACTACGTCACACCTTGCCCAAGTATCATTTCCTCGTCCTATGGATTCTAGCTACTGCACATGTATCCAAGAGTACCTTACTCTAAACATGTAATACTTTGGCCAAAGACTTTAGTAACAATCCGATGAGAGGCCATGGGTATACATCTCCTCGCAAGGAGTGGTGAATCCTTTATAGGTTATTCAAACACCTTCGGCCACTTCGACTTATACCCAATCATCCCGGGTCCACATCTCCTCAGAGATGCTTGCTTAAGATGCCAAAGCATAAGTCTTCATGACCAAGATGACTTGAATACCGCAAGTCAAAAGAACATCGCACTTAAGCTGTAGTAATAACTTCATTGACATATCCATATATGCAGAGAACCATATGAAGTCTTACGGCTGGTCACTCCAATGAACTAGTTACCATAACTAGCATCCACGATTAACTCCGAACATCACAATGTCTCCAGCCAGTGAGAATCTGCTGCTTGGATACACCAAAGAGTATACCTCGTGCTAGTCTCGACAGAATTGATGATGTCCAAATCCATCAATTTATCGACTAGGAATAATTCTGATACATCACAATTACACATGTAGAGATACTCACTAGTTGTGATCTAATCACAAATTCTCTCATGCTGTGAATCATATTGTGGGCATTCAATAAATGAGTTTAAGATCTTATCAAATATATGAAAACATGTACACTCAAATAGTGAATATTCATTTATCAAATAAATGGTACAATCATAAGGCGATTGCCTTAGGACACCTCTCATATATAACTAACACAAGCCACACTAAAATGCTGGAAACACATATAGCCCAAATAGCCAAGACCGCATCGCAACCCATGGACAGTTCTCCCCTACCATCCGAGTAAAACCTAGTTAAAGGGGATGGAGCGTACAGTGAATCAATGGGTCAGAAAAACAAAGTCAGTAAGGGGTGCGCAACCATGATTTCAACTTTGGAAAACCAAACAGAAATTGAAGACAAGATTCCACCCAATCTTAATGACCCTGGTGATTTTGTCATACCCTGCGCGATCTATGGCAAGAGCTTCGACAAAGCATTATGTGACCTAGGATATTCCGTTAGCGTGATGCCCTACGTGATCTATAGGGAGATGGAACTGAGTGGGTTACAACCAGCTAGCATGGCTATTCATATGGTGGATGACACAGTCAGGGAACCAGTTGGCATTCTGGAGGGTGTACATGTTGTAATAGAGAGTTTTGTGATACCCACATATTTCATTATATTAGATATAGGATCAAACCCTCAGAACCCAATCATCTTAGGGAGACCCTTTCTGGCAACTGCAGGAGCATGCATAGACATGAAGGAACACAAAGTCTCCTTGGAAGTGGACGGTGAGATTATCGTGTTTAACTTATCGGGGTGTAATGATCCATTTCCAGACGGCTATTCTTTCTGCAAGATAGCAAAGACCCCACTGGAAGACAAATATTCTGACAAGGATGGATGGAGGTTCACGGAGTCACCGGAGTCGAGCTGAAGCAAAGGAGTATGGTCAAGCTAAAGACCTTAAACAAGCGCTTCTTGGGAGGCAACCCAAGTTTTATTTTCTTGGTTTTTACATTCATGCATACCAAGTTTAGATATGAATTTTTTTTCCATTAGAATCCTTTCAAATAGTTCAGGGTTAGGTAGAACATGCTAGGTGGAAGAGAGATTCCTTTTTAGTACCCCAGAAGGAAGTGCGGGCGGCCGTGTTAATTTCCCATGGTCGTGCCCAACGGTCAGAAGAGCACACGGTGGGGCGTGTGGAAAGGCTTGGGTTGTGTTGCACTCTGGGAAAAATTCAGAGTCACACACGGCTGGTTGTGTTTATTTAATATGCCATGCCAAATTTTGGACTTTTTTGAGCGCATAGGTCAGAGCCTCACATGGTCGGTTGTGTGGATTTCACACGAGTGTGTCGCATCCCGTTAAAAAGATGCCACGATCCTACACCTACACCGCATTCTTTTTCCACTTTTGAGCAAGATGCAGGTACGTCAACCTATGATTTCTCTGAGTTCCAATCGTGCCTCAATAACATTTACGCCGAGCAACGAACACAGGGGCAATGATGGAAGGAGCATAAGACCTACACGCAGGCGGAGTTTCAGGGCCTTCGAGAGCATTTCCAGCGGGCTAAGGAGTTCTACGGCCAGGCTCACGCCTATTTTTAGGAGGAGACTGTCTACCACCAGGAGGTACGGCAGTTCATGCGTGATACATGATCATAGTGGGCTAGGGCAGAGGAGCACAAAGCCATCGTTGCGTCCACCAGTTCCCAGATTGTCCACATGTACATGTGGCACCAGTGGCTGAGCATCCAATTCTCCCAGGAGCCCAATATGCCTAGACTGCCAGACTTCCCACCTCGACCGCCACACTAGAGGTACAGTTTCGTTCAAGTCTGGGGGGGGCCAATTTTGATTTTCTCTTCTGCCAGTGTTAGTTTCTCTTTGACATCTAGGTTTAGTTTATTTCCATTTATTTGGTCATGCATATAGTGTTTAGGTTCCATCCAACACTTGGTTGTTAGTCACTTTAAGCTTCCATAGTGATGTTTTCAAAAAATTTCACGACCTGTTTCCATGCCACAGATAGCTTAACTTCCTTTATCTTGTGGTATTTTAATTTATGATGCTTTGATGGATATTCTAGATCATCACTTGTTAGCTTTTATCTTTTACCTACACTTATCGAATATTCTGAAAGGGAAAATCTATTACATACATAGTTCTGATTCATCCCAGTAGTTTAGTACTTTGGAATCCATAGGTGACTCTAGATTTAGCATTTTAGTTATTGGAGATGCTCGAATTGTGTAAACCCATTCGAAAAAATCTAAATGCTAGGGAGGATAAAAAAAAAAGAGGGAGAAGAAAAGAAAAAGAAGAAGAAAGAAAAAAAAAGAGAGTTGAAAAAAAATAGTTATCGTGGGTGGAAATGGCTAGGTGCCCCTTTGAGACCGGGTTAGGTTACTAGGGAAACACCTACTAATTTCTCTCAATACCGAGCACGCCTTTGAGACTTTATGCTAATTCTAAGGAATGACCCTCGCTTAGGGGAAGTAAGTGCCCAAAAGCTGGAGACCTTAGGAAAGCTATAGGATGACGACTTGACTCACCATGGAACGAGTATCCCCTAGGAAATTCTCTGAGCACGCGCACGAAAAGCTAACCTAGTGAATCTTTAGAATATATCTATTTGCTTTAATTGAAAATACCACTTGATAATTTTAGTTAGCATGCTAAGTATGGAATAATACTTTTAAAATTTCATGGCACTGAGGTTTGCTTGAGGACAACCAAAGATCAAAGTCTGGGGGAATTGATGTGTGCAAAACATATAGGATTTTAGGAGTAGTTTTAGCACACATCTCATTGCATTTTATACCTGTTTTATACATATTCTTCCCTGTTTTAGCGCACTTTACACCACCAATATCACACCCTTGGACTTCCCTTTCCAACTCCATGTTGGACTTTCCAAATGCCAAGACTCATGCTTGGACTTTTCAAACCAAGACCCAGGCTTGGACTTTCCATGCCAAGTACCCAAGACTTGGACTTTCCATGCCAAGTATGCATGACTTGGACTTTCCATGCCAAGTACACATGACTTGGACTTCCCATACCAAGTACACATGGCTTGGACTTTACCATTGCCAAGAACCTTGCTTGGACTTTCCATGATAATCACATTGTCATACATTTGTCGAACATCAATGGCAATTACATTATCATATGTTTTGTTGAACATCAAAATATTGCTCGAGTCAAACAAGAGTCTGATCAATCGTGACCTGGGTCTATTGCACCAACATCCTCAACCCACTAGGTCTTCTTGCCAACTGTCTGATCCTCCTGACCCAGCTAGACTTTCTGCCAGTTGTCTGGTCCTTCTGATCCAACTAGACTTCCTGCCAGTTGTTCGGTCCTTCTGACCCAACTGGACTTCCTTCCTGGTGTCTGATTCTCTTGATCCACACATGGGAGCTCCACTTCCTTCGTTCGAGGTGCATGGTTTGACATGGACCATGACTCTGATACCAATTTTTAGTGCCTATATAATTCACATATCTCCACAATTATATGATATTATCCACTTTGGGTCTAAGCCCTTATGGTTTTATTATTGGACTTTACCCAAAAGACCTTATACCAATGAAGATATCTTTTCATCTTATAAGCATATACTCTTTTTCATGTCTTATCAATGTTGGACTTTGATTATATTCTCAATACTCCCAACACATGGTGCTTTTTTTATGCCTTATCCTCTAAGATATGGAGTAGTTGTTTATAATCCAATGACAAGGGAGTAGTCCTTTAACGATTTATCATGAATGTTGATTTCTTTTCTTATCAATTGATATGTTTTACCCTTGATTTGGTTTTAGCATGATTATTGTTGTAAGTGCGAGCCTTTTGTAGGATTTAGAGATCAAGGTAAGAATCGAAAGGAGAATCTTGATCTCGAAACTATAAAATTAAGCTTAAGTCTTCGGACACGAAAGTAGTTCAAAGTCTCTCAAGGATTCCATTAACTATCACAGAGTGTAAAAGATCTATCTTAAATCGATCTCACAAAGTAATGTTAGTGAGTCTAGGAAGATTTGTGGGATTCTCGTTGTTAGTAATATATGAGAGATGTCATAAGACAATCGCCTTATGTTTGAACCATTTATATGATAAATAAAGATTCACTATTTGAGTATACATATTTTCATGTATTTGAATAGATCTTAAACTCATTTACTGAATGTCAACGATGCGATTCACAACATAAGAGAATTTGTGATTGGATCACAACTAGTGAGTATCTCTACATGTGTAATTGTGATGTATCGGAATTATCCCTAGTCGATGAATTGATGGATTTGGACACCATCGATTCTGTCGAGACTAGCACGAGGTATACTCCTTAGTGTATCCAAGCAGTTGATTCTCACTGGCTGGAAATATTGTGATGTCCGGAGTTAATCGTGGATGCTAGTTATGGTAACTAGTTCATTGGAGTGACCAGCCGAAAGACTTCATATGGTTCTCTGCATATATAGATATGTCAATGAAGTTCTTACTGCAGCTTAAGTGCGATGTTCCTTTGACTTGCGATATTCAAGTCATCTTGATCATAAAGACTTATGCTTTGACATCTTAAGCAAGCATCTCTGAGGAGATGTGGACCCGGGATGATTGGGTATAAGTCGAAGTGATCGAAGGTGTTTGAATAGCCTATAAAGGATTCACCACTCCTTGCAAGGAGATGTATACCCATGGCCTCTCGTCGGATTGTTACTAAAGTCTTTGGCCAAAGCATTACATGTTTAGAGTAAGGTACTCTTGGATACATGTGCAGTAACTAGAATTCGTAGGACGAGGAAATGATACTTCGGCTAGGTGTGACGTAGTCAACCTAGTGGGGACTAACACTATAGACCATGTCCTGAACCAAGTGGGTATAAGATGAGTGAAAGGAATGAGACACGATTCATTGTAGCTGCTGAAGAGTTTCAGAAATAGTTCTGGATCAACCATTGATCTTTTCGGTTAATTGGGGATCATGATGTACTACTAGGTGCCACTGATGATCGTTCTATAATTAATGGTTAATTATAGACGGCCAATATAAACCGAGAACCTATTTGGTCACACGTACAACGAGCGTAATCCGAAGAATTTAAAACAAGCTTGAGAATGAGATTATCAGACCGAGAGAAACTAGGTTTGGTTGGACCAATCAAGGAGCAAGCATGAAATCGTTTCAGTCGCAATGGAAGCGTGGATGGGTCGTGTCTTATGAAGACATGATGGATGAACCAAATTGGTTTGGTTCTAATCCAATGGTGGAGAATAAACCAAAGGGGTTTGGTTTGTTTTAAACGAATGAACCAAAGTTGGTTCAGTTCGTTTTAACTTAAAATAGACCAACATGGTTTGGTTTATTTTAACTTAAATTAATGGAGCGGGTTAACGGGCTTTTGGTTATGATCCGATAACCATTAGGAGAATTTGTTCTCTATAAAATAAAGCTTAAGGGTTTTGTGAAAACCTAATCTAAGCAATCCCTAGTTGCCGCCCACCCCTCCTCTCCTCTAGTGGTCGGCGCCTAACCCTAGCCGCCGCCCAGCTTTGTGCCGCCGTCCAAGCTAGTTGTCGGTGTCCAAGCTTCAGTCGGTGATCCTCCGGCGACCATCCGGTGATCTTCTTTGGGTCCGGCGACAAGGTGAGCATCAAGCTTCCTTATTTGGCCGGCCTCTATTCCTCCACCAAAGCTGTCCAGTTTTCTGGACAGCTTGTTTATTTCTTGTCGGAGCATCGTTTGGACGACGTTTGAAGCTCCAACAGCGGATTCCTTGCCGGGGATTCGATCTCCGGTAATCCTCATAGGTTGAGGATGAAGGATTCGTCAAACGGTTGACGAATACCTTTCTGGAGAAGCGAGTTTTTGAGGACTCATTTTGAATCCGAATTTTTTATTCGGATTGTGATCTTCTCTCGATCACATCATCTTCGACACGAGGCTAGTAACTCGTACAAAGACGAGGCTCGTGACTTTGTGAAGTCATCCTGAAGATACTCGGCGTGGATACGGATAGAGGCGATTCTAGCGAGGATCGCTCCGGTTGATGTCTTTCCCGCTACACGTGATACGTCAGGTATACGTAGTATAAATTTCTTTTTATTGCAAAATTTGAATATACGGTTATGTCTACACATGTTGTACTATGCATGCGTATGGTATGTGTGTTGTAATAAATTAGATTTATTATTTTTATTTCTTCCGCTGTGCACATGTTTACGAAACATGTTCGAACACACACTACGTGAAAACCTTGATGGTATCGAGAGCGGGTTGTGTTTCGACATAATCGTAAAATTATTTTGCGATAGTCATAATGGTATTTATGGAAATTTTCTACTTTTGGAAAGTTAGAAGTATTTATGGAAATTTTTAATTTTGGAAAGTCTAGAAGTATTTATGGAAATCTTCTACTTTTGGAAAGTTGGAAGTATTTATGGAAATTGATATTTTCCATAAATAAAATATTTGATTAGATTTGGAAATTTATTTCCTAATTTAATCATGATTTGATTTGGGAAATCAAATCTTAAAAATATTTTATTTTTATAAGTAGTTTTGATGATTTAGGAAATTTATTTCCTAAATTGACTTTCCTTAATCAACACTTTCCATAAATAAAATATGTGATTAGATTTGAAAATTTGTTTCCTAATTTAATCATGATTTGATTTGGAGAATCAAATCTCAAGCATATTTTATTTCCATAAATAGTTATGACATATAAGGAAGTTTTGTACATGTTATAATTGTATGTCATGCGTTTTGTGACATGTAGATATATGTCATATATGTCATGCCATGTAGATAATAGTTATTTGCATGCAAAGAGGATGAGACATAAAAACCCTTACTCAATATTAAAGCCTACACCTTCCATTAATATGGTTAGAACCAGAGTTTCGTTTCTTGTTTGGGTTGTTGGACTCTCTTCAAGCCCGGCTCGAACCCGAACATGTTCAAACCATGGAATAGTTTAATACTAATATGGTAAGAGTCAGAGGTCAATCGTTAGCTTTGGTTGTTGGACTCTCTCCAAGCTGGGCTAATTGGTTGAATGCGCTCTAACCATATTAAAATTATTTCTTGATTAATGGGTTGGCTTTAACCTGGAGCATCGGCTTGTTGGACTCTCTTTAAGGTCGATGTGAAGGGAGGTGAAGTTGGGTGCTATGCATATGATGCATACTTGTTAATGTGTTAACAACCCGATGTATGTGTGAACATTCAATAAGTTGATAGCACATTGTGATACTTGCATATATGTGATATGCAATCGGTATATTTGATACCTACCATCGAATTTATGAATGGCTTGTTGGACTCTCTCTAAGGTTGTTCATACCTATGTTGGATATCAACCCATTCGGAGATGGACCTACGATCTCCCGAAGTGATTTTGGGGTTTTTAAAATTCGAAAAATGAATGAGATTTATGAATGTATATTGATGCATTTTAAAATCATTTTCTCATATATGCTCATTTTGTATTTCTAGGTTAATCGATTGATCATGACGTCTTTGAATTTGCGCACTATTTTGGATTCAAACAAATTAATTGGGCCTAACTTCCTGGACTGGCTTAGAAACTTGAGAATTATTCTCAAGGCGAAAAAGCTAGCATATGTCCTTGAAGAGCCTCTTCCCAACCGTCCTAGGGACGATGCAATTCCAGACCAATTGTTGGCCTATCAGAAACATGTGGCAGATTCTGAACTGGCGAGTTGCATCATGCTAGCTGCGATGGTACCTGAGCTGCAAAAGCAACATGAGCATATGGATGTTAATACCATAGTCTTCCATCTTCATGAGTTGTTTGATGAGCAAGCGAGATCCGAAAGGTTCGAAGTCTCCAGGCTCCTCTTCACCTCTAAGATGCAAGAAGGTTCGTCTGTAGTGCAGTTTGTGCTAAAGATGAATGGGTATATGGAGTGGATGGCCACCCTCGAGTTTGTGATAGATCATGAGTTAAGTATTGACTTAATTCTGCATTGTTCAAGAGTTTCTCACAATTTGTGATGAACTATCGGATGAACAAATTAGAATCCACTATTCCTGAGCTCCTCAATATGCTGAAGACTGTGGAGCCTTCTGTGAAGCATGAGGAGAAGGCGGTTCTGTTAGTTGATTCCTCAAAGAAAGGTTCTAAGAGGAAGGCAAAGGAACAGAAGAAAGGGAAGAACAAGAAAGCTAAGAAGGCAGAACCAGCATAAAAGGGCACTTGCCATCATTGTGGCAAGGAAGGCCACTGGCGAAGAAACTGCAAAATTTATCTTGAGTCCGTGAAGAAGAAAAAGGCATCCGATGCCCCATCCTCTTCAGGTATCTTCGTTATTGATTGTCATTCTATTTCCTTAGACACTTGGGTATTGGATACTGGGTGTGGCTCACATATATGTAATGACATACAGGGGCTAAGGAATAGAAGAAGACTCGTCAGAGGGGAGTCAAATTTGTTGGTGCAATCGGCCCAGGTCACGATTGACCAGGACTCGAGTAATATTTTGATGTTCGACAAAAATATATGACAATGTAATTGTCAAGGTAAAGTCCATGTCATGGGTACTTGTCATGGAAAGTCCAAGTGGAACACTTGGCATTTGGTAAAGTCCAAGTCTTGAGTACTTGGCATGGAAAGTCCAAGTGGGACACTTGGCACATGAAAAGTCCAAGCATGGGTCTTGGCAATGTAAAAGTCCAACATGGGTTGGCAAGGGAAAGTCCAAGCATGGTCTTGGCATTTGAGAAGTCCAACATGGGTTGGCAAGGGAAAGTCCAAGGGGTTTGATATTGGCTGCGTAAAGTCCAAGCGGGAGTCTTGGCAGCATAAGTCCAATGGTTGGCGGCGTAAAGTCCAAGCGGAGTCTTGGCGGCGTAAGTCCAATGTGCCTTGGCGGTGTAGACACCGTTAGCATGACATAGCCGATGGAAGCACTTGAAGGCTAGTGCGATGGATGAACAAGTCATGGATGACTTGGAGGGATCCGAGAGGCGTGAGGCTAATGGAGGTGGCTAGAAGGCTTAGGTCTAGGCTAAGGGTGGTCTAGCAAGTATGGGGGCACCATACTTGGGCTAAAACCTCATGTTTGAGGTGTACCAATCGACTGGTGCCATGTGGCAGTCGACTGGACCGAGTCAACTAGGGTTTGACTGCAGGATGTGGCCTAGCGATGCGGAAGGATGGCGATCGGTGATGGCTCAGCGATCGGCTGATTGCATGATCAGTCGACTGGTGCTCGAGAATTCGGCCACAGAGTGTAGTCTCACTCGACCGCTGGGACCAACAGTCGAGTGAGGACACCATCAGTCAACTGATGGGTTTGATCAATCGACTGATGGTAGATCCGTTGGACTTATCCAGCATGGATCTAGCCATTGTCTCACGACAACAATGGCATCAGTCGACTGATGGTCCCGAGCAGTCGACTGATCGACTTTTTCCAGCACAGGTTGAAGCTTTATAAGGAGCTCGTGATGGAGGAATTTGGCATGGTTCTTTGAGGCGATTTGGGGCGAGTTGCTGCTGCAATTCAGGGTCTTCAAGTGCTACTCGATCAACCTAGAGATCAAGCATTCAAGAGCATTTGTAAAGTGTTTTTCTTTACTAGTCTTGCTTTGTATTTCATTGTATTTGCTTGTAGCTTTTGATTATTGTTGTAATCATCTTGTACGAGGTTTCTCCGCCTCCGGATTGTTCCGAGAAGGAGTGTTTTATAGTGGTGTGTGATTGGCATCGCTAGGGTTCGTACGAACCCGATCCGTGGAGTAGGAACCGTGCGGTTCCAAACCACGTTAAACAATTGTGTTCGTGTGTGATTGTTTATTTTGTTATTGTATTATTTCTATTTCCGCTGCGTACTAACGAAATTGTAGAGACGATCACGATCAAATTCCATCAACGAACGAACACGCGCTATTCACCCCCCCCCCTCTAGCCATTACAAAGATCCCAACAAGTGGTATCAAAGCCCGGGGCTCTTCTACGGATTAACAACCCGGAGTCAAGACGCTAGAGGAACAAGATGGAATTCAAGGAGAGATTGGGTGATGACATCAACGTTCCACCTTCCTTCGACCGCGAACATTTCGCGTATTGGAAAGGTAAAATGGAATATTTTCTAATGACAAATATAGAAAATTGGTTTGCCGTGATTATAGGTTTTGATGCTCCGAGAGGAGAGAACGGCGAAATCCTCAAAATGAAGCGATGGACCGAGGAGCAACGTCAAAAATTCAAGACAACCGTTAAGGTAACAAAAATGTTGATTAATTTGATACCTAACGGCATTTTGTCTATATTAGGAAGCTATAAGGATGCCAAGGAGTTGTGGAACAAGTTGGTCAAGTTCCATGATAATCCCAAATCAGTCCAAGAAGACTTGGAAGAGGAGGAGACTGAAGAGGAAGCTTCATCATCCTCACAAGAAAGTGGGGACTCGAAGGTTGATAGGGAATCAACTTCTGAATCAGTGGAAGAGGAGGTGAAAGAATTGGAGGAGACCTCCACCTCTAGGATTGAGGGGGAGGAAGTTAGACCATCCACTTCGGAGCAAGAGTCAAGTCAAGAAGAAGCCTCTACTTCCGGTCAAGAGGAAGAGCAAGCTCGAGATTCCGCCACGGCCCTAGGTAACTCAAACACATCAATTTCTAATAAAAATCATATTATGTGTTTTGAGTGTAGGAAATTTGGGCATTACAAGAGCAAATGCCCAAAGAAGGTTAGGAAAGCTCCACCGGCACCAAAAGTCAAGGATGTCGGTTCCCTAACATCTAAAGGCAAGGAGCACATCATATGCTTCAAGTGCAATTCAAAAGGACATTATAGGAATCAATGTCCTAGGGGGAGCAAAAAGACCAAAGAAGGAGCATCACAAGTAGGGGAAGCATCCAAGGCAAACCCTAAGGTATATTTCAATAATGCACCTTCCTTAGTTAATAGGCAAAAGCATGCTAGAAGTTTTAATTCTCTTGCTATTGTACATGAAAAGCATGCTAGAAGTAATAGACATATTTGTTTAGGTGCTAAAAAGGTCCACTTAGGAAATAAGGAGAAATTTGGGACTAATGACCCTTGAAAAACCTTACCAAGGGAATCAATTAGGAAAATAGGAGAACACCTAGGTCTTAATCCCAAATGGACTAGGCATATGCCTAGGAAGACCCATGCCCAAGGATTAACTCAAAATTCAAAAATTGGGAAGTTAGAAAAGGAAAATCAAGTCTTGAGGTCAAGGCTTGAAAAGATGGAGAAGACCCTTGCAAAAATGCAAAATCAATTTCAAGGGTCAAGAGGTCAACATTTAGGGTCAAGAAGTCAAAGCCTAGGGTCTAATGGTCAAAAATCAAGACCTAGGAAACTAGATTCATCCAAGGGCAAACCTAAGCCCAAGGAAACCTATCACAGTGTTCCATTTGATTATGGAACACAAACTAGGTCTAGGAAGACCAAGGTCAATAGGGAAGTCATCCCTAGTGTTGACCAAGGGTTGTGTCTAGTGGCTAAGGTTTCTAGGAAACCTAGGGTGGCCACTAAGAAGGTTGCAAGGGGAGTTACCCCTAGAGTCAACCTAGGTAAGACCAAAATGACCAAGGCTAATAAGCCTAGGAGGGTCATTAGGAAGGTATCTAGGGAGGTTATCCCTAAGGAATACCTAATTAACCCTAGGAGCTCAAATAGGTTTTGGGTTCCTAAGAGCGTGATTGATTCACGCTAGATGGGGTTAGGGTGTGCCAACCTTGATTGGATGGGTAGTTAACTCAACCATGATAAAGGTGGCACTTTAGGTTATTTTCAAGGTTAGGGTCACCTTGGAAATACATTTGAGTCTTAATTCTAAAAGATTTTAGGATGTGCCAATATTATTTGAGAAGTTTAATAAAATGATCAAATTGGCACAATTTAGGTTTAGAGGTTGGTGTGTCATTTTGGGTTTTTGGCACACTTGGGAGAAAAGTAGAAATATGGAAAAATATGATGAATTATATCAAATGGCAATTAATATTAAGATTTAGGTATTATTATACTTATATATTTTATATGTCATGCTTTGTTTGCCATATAACATGTCATGACATCATGCTTACGTTTATTCATTGTATATGTCATGTTCATGTTTTAGGATTAAGGTTTTAAATGTCATGATTTTTTAGATTTTCTCATATGTCATGACATCATGATCATTGGTCATGCTTAATTATTACTATCTTTATGCCATGATCATTTCATGCATTTAATTAATTAAAATTAAACTAAGGACAATGGCATGACTTGAAGTCCCATTTATAAGGGAATCAAGTAGGGTTGCCTAGGAAATGCATGAAACCCTAGATTAAATGAACCAAAACCCACATCTCACATCCAATTGACATGTATGTATATTTATACACCCTAGATACATGTGAGATGCTAGGATATGAGTTAAGTTCAAGGTGCATAGTTTTTGCATCTAGTTGAACCCAAACTCATCTTAACTCAACATGTGGATCATTAGGAAAGCTTGTGTACAAGTCATGTACATATAGCCCAAGGAATATGATCCAAAATAGAGTTTTTAAAAACATTTTAAAATTATTTTGAAAAACCTTAGTGAAGTCTATCTTTTGATAGCAATCACCATTGATGAGATTGATACAAAGTGAGCTTAAACTTCAAAGTTTTTAGTCACTTTTGGATTTTGTATCAATTTTGCTATTTTATGGGTAAAATATTTTTCAAACATTTTTCACCCATTGTATTGGTCATAAGTATTATACGTAACAAATTTCGTGATTTTTCGATATACGTATAATTAGTTATGATTTTCCAAAACTCATTTCTGATAACTGAAAATTGAGATTTTGATGTCGATCGGCCTTACGGTGTCGATCGGTGATAGCGTGTCGATCGTGATTTCTGAATCACTCAACTGATAGCCTGATTTCGGGGTAACTAAGGTTGTTTATGTTAGGAGATCGGTTGGCCGGCTAGAGGGGGGTGAATAGCCCTAATTCGTCGGACGTCGTATTTTGCTTGTCTACAAAATATTAGCGCAAGCGGAATATACAAATGTAAATAAATACAAGCAAGATATAAGCAAGCAAGACAAACACCGAGATGTAACGTGGTTCACGGCTATGCCGCTAATCCACGGTCCGATTCGTCCACGGTGAATCACTCCGAAACCCAATCACTATTGGTCTCTCCTTTGCACCAAGCTAGGTGGAGGTAACCTTTACAAACACTCCTCTTACAAATAGAATGGAAATAAGCTTGAGTAAGAGGATGGAAAGCTTTAGGGATCTTTGGGAGAGTATTAGAGCATAAGCATTTTTTTTTCCCAAACCCTTACCCCCTTCCTTTTTATAGAGGAAGAGGGTTTCTTCCCGTTGACACAGGATCAGTCGACTGATGCCCTCGATCAGTCGACTGATCTCGTAGCCGTTGCCCAATAACGGCTGCTTTCCACGTTGGATTCCATCCAACGGTATTGGCATCAGTCGACTGATGGGACCATCATCGGCCGCGATGCTCGATCGATCGAGTGCTCGGTCGAGTCGACTCCATTACATGCCGTGCAGTTCCATCGATCGGACCGCTTCCGCGGTCTGATCATCGACATCGATCGATCGCTGGCCCATGGCGATCGGCCAGAAGCCCTAAACCGTTCTTATACCGGTCGATCAACCCATCGACTCGGAAGCGATCGCTATGCCATGGCAGCGCGATCGGGTTCGAAAACCCATCCGACACTTGGCCAAATGGCCAAGTTTCACCTAAGAGCTACCCTTCCCTGGGTTACAATCGCTCACTCTCATTTCTCGGAGTCCCTCGCCTTCGAAGTTCTCTTCGTTCTCGGCCACGTCCCTTGGCAGCATCAGGCGCACGGCTCTGCAATGCTCCTTCGCGTCTCTTGCCTCGAAGTCTACTTCCTCCGGCTTCACTCCAAGCTTCTCGTCCGGCGGTCCCTCGGATGCTCCAAGCGCACGGCTTCCGCAAAGCTATCCTTCACCGACTCAAGGCACGAGTCATGAGATGTGAAACTCGCCACGGCTCCATGTGCGAATTACTAAGTCCTGCACGACTTCAACGCACATATCACATCAACAATACCAACCTAACTTCAACCCTTTGCCACACCATCAAAACCATATCACGGCAAGAGATTGCCCTAACAATCTCCCCCTTTTTGATGTGTGGCAATCCGTTTAAGTTAGGTAAAAACATTTGATATAAATTTTTAAGGAAAGAAAGCATGTAAACATAAACATTTGATAGCAACATGCAACTCCCCCTTAATCCATGAAACTCCCCCTTAATCTCTCCCCCTATCATTTGATTTGTTAAAATGAAAACCCTTTAAAGCACGTCTTACCCTCCTTACCATATATGCCTCTTCGGTGCTATCCATGGAGGAGGAGGAAGATGCTTCATCGGATGAGGAGGAAGGGATTTCCATCTTCTTTTTCCTTTTGTTGGCCATCAAGGCTACTCCCCTTGAAGTTTGGACTCTAGGCTCTTCTTGTATACCTTCAAGCCTTGTCTCATGAAGCTCCATGGTTGAAAAGAATTCCTCCAAGGTGCTTACTTCTAGGTTCTTGGAGATGTAAAATGAGTCCACCATGGAGCTCCATCTTGAGGACCGGGGAAAGGCATCTATGGCCTTCATTACCATATCCCGGTTCGATAGCTTCTCACCTACACTCGTTAGCCCAATTAATATTTCTTTAAATCTAGAATGTATGGAAGTTACCTTTTCTCCCTTTTCAAGCTTGATATTTGATAATTGGGAGCGGAGGAGATCTCTTCTTGCTAGCTTTGCCTCCGAAGTGCCTTCATGAAGTTCAACCAACTTCTCCCACATCTCCTTGGCACTTGAGCACTCCCCTATTCTATTTACTTCTTGTTGAGGGAGCACATTGTATAGGTGGTGCTTGGCCTTTGAATTTGCCAAGTATTCTTCTCTTTGCCTTTTGCTCCACCTAGATTTCTCTAATGGCTCCCCATTCTCGTTCCTAGGCAACTCGAAACCGTTTTCCATTATTAAAAGGATTTCAAAGTCGGTTTCGAAGAATACCTCCATTCTCTTTTTCCACCAAGAGAATTCGCCGTCAAACTTCGGAGGGTGGATGTTTGAGCCGGCCATTTACTTGTTGAAGTGCTCTCGCGGCGGTTAGTCCTTGAAGAGCGACCTTGGCTCTGATACCACTTGTTGGGAGATCGGTTGGCCGGCTAGAGGGGGGTGAATAGCCCTAATTCGTCGGACGTCGTATTTTGCTTGTCTACAAAATATTAGCGCAAGCGGAATATACAAATGTAAATAAATACAAGCAAAATATAAGCAAGCAAGACAAACACCGAGATGTAACGTGGTTCACGGCTATGCCGCTAATCCACGGTCCGATTCGTCCACGGTGAATCACTCCGAAACCCAATCACTATTGGTCTCTCCTTTGCACCAAGCTAGGTGGAGGTAACCTTTACAAACACTCCTCTTACAAATAGAATGGAAATAAGCTTGAGTAAGAGGATGGAAAGCTTTAGGGATCTTTGGGAGAGTATTAGAGCATAAGCATTTTTTTTCCCAAACCCTTACCCCCTTCCTTTTTATAGAGGAAGAGGGTTTCTTCCCGTTGACACAGGATCAGTCGACTGATGCCCTCGATCAGTCGACTGATCTCGTAGCCGTTGCCCAATAACGGCTGCTTTCCACGTTGGATTCCATCCAACGGTATTTGCATCGATCGTGATGGGACCATCGATCGTGATGCTCGATCGTCGAGTGCTCGGTCAGTCGACTCCATTACGTGCGTATGCCGCAGTTCCATCGATCATTGCCTTCCTGGCGATCACGCTATCGACATCGATCATTGCCGGTTCCATGGCATGTTGCCAAGCTCCTAAACCGTTCTTATACCGGTCGATCAACCCTATCGACTCGGAAGCGATCGGCCATGACATGGCGATCGGTCGTGTCGGGAAAACCCATCCGACACTTGGCCAAATGGCCAAGTTTCACCTAAGAGCTACCCTTCCCTGGGTTACAATCGCTCACTCTCATTTCTCGGAGTCCCTCGCCTTCGAAGTTCTCTTCGTTCTCGGCCACGTCCCTTGGCAGCATCAGGCGCACGGCTCTGCAATGCTCCTTCGCGTCTCTTGCCTCGAAGTCTACTTCCTCCGGCTTCACTCCAAGCTTCTCGTCCGGCGGTCCCTCGGATGCTCCAAGCGCACGGCTTCCGCAAAGCTATCCTTCACCGACTCAAGGCACGAGTCATGAGATGTGAAACTCGCCACGGCTCCATGTGCGAATTACTAAGTCCTGCACGACTTCAACGCACATATCACATCAACAATACCAACCTAACTTCAACCCTTTGCCACACCATCAAAACCATATCACGGCAAGAGATTGCCCTAACAGTTTAACTCGATTTCAGCTGCGGTTAAGGACCCTAACCACTCCTAACTCTAGGATATGCTTTGGGAAGCATGATGAAGGGTGAAAATCCATTGGATATGGATTAGGAGAGGTGTTTAGGGTTTGTATCAATTTTAAGGTGTTGGAGAGTTCAATGTTGAATTTCTAACCTTAATTTTGATGGCTTAGAGTTCCTATTGGCTTAGGGACTTCCCAAGGACATTGTTGGTGCAATGGTCAAGGGGGAGCAAGCCTTTAGGGGGAGGTATCCATCTTGGGATGATGGATGTGTTTTTCTCCTTGAAGAGGAGAAGTTATTGGAAGAGTATCATCAATTTGGGAAAATTGATGAGTTTTTTGATACCCAATTTGGAAATTGGGAGAGTGAATAGGATTGCCTCTCTTGAGTGATATGAGACTTATCACTAGGAAGATGGTAGACATCCTAGATATTTTTAGACCAAGGGAGAGATTGTAAGATCTCATTGGGACATGAGACTTTGACCTCCTTGGAGAGATAACCTTTTTGATGTTAGTCAAAAAGGGGGAGAATGTTTGGGGGAGAACATTTGGAGAATATTTAAGATTACCAATCTGGGATAATTGGTAAGGGATTTGAGTTAGTGTTCTAACTCAATGATTTGTTTGGTTTTTGTCAAACATCAAAAAGGGGGAGATTGTTGGTGCAATCGGCCCAGGTCACGATTGACCAGGACTCAAGTTTGACTCGAGTAATGTTTTGATGTTCGACAAAAATATATGACAATGTAATTGTCAAGGTAAAGTCCAAGTCATGGGTACTTGGCATGGAAAGTCCAAGTGGAACACTTGGCATTTGGTAAAGTCCAAGTCTTGAGTACTTGGCATGAAAAGTCCAAGTGGGACACTTGGCACATGAAAAGTCCAAGAATGGGTCTTGGCAATGTAAAAGTCCAACATGGTTGGCAAGGGAAAGTCCAAGCATGGTCTTGGCATTTGAGAAGTCCAACATGGGTTGGCAAGGGAAAGTCCAAGGGGTTTGATATTGGTTGCGTAAAGTCCAAGCGGTAGTCTTGGCAGCATAAGTCCAATGGTTGGCGGCGTAAAGTCCAAGCGGAGTCTTGGCGGTGTAAGTCCAATGTGCCTTGGCGGTGTAGACACCGTTAGCATGACATAGCCGATGGAAGCACCTGAAGGCTAGCGCGATGGATGAACGAGTCATGGATGACTTGGAGGGATTCGAGAGGCGTGAGGCTGATGGAGGTGGCTAGAAGGCTTAGGTCTAGGCTAAGGGTGGTCTAGCAAGTATGAGGGCACCATACTTGGGCTAAAACCTCATGTTTGAGGTGTGCCAGTCGACTGGTGCCATGTGGCAATCGACTAGACCGAGTCAACTAGGGTTTGAAGTAGCCTGAGTGGGTTTGCGCCAGAGAATGGCGGTCGGTGATGGCTCAGCGATCGATCGATGGCTCGAGCGGTCGGATTGCATGATCACCGATCGTGCTCGTGAATTCGTGACCCGCAGTGTAGTCTCACTCGACCGCTGGGACCAGCAGTCGAGTGAGGACACCATCAGTCGACTGATGGGTTTGATCAGTCGACTGATGGTAGATCCGTTGGACTTATCCAGCGTGGATCTAGCCATTGTCTCACGACAACAGTGGCATCAGTCGACTGATGGTCCCGAGCAGTCGACTGATCGACTTTTTCCAGCACAGGTTGAAGCTTTATAAGGAGCTCGTGATGGAGGAATTTGGCATGGTTCTTTGAGGCGATTTGGGGCGAGTTGCTGCTGCAATTCAGGGTCTCCAAGTGCTACTCGATCAACCTAGCGATCAAGCATTCAAGAGCATTTGTAAAGTGTTTTTCTTTACTAGTCTTGCTTTGTATTTCATTGTATTTGCTTGTAGCTTTTGATTATTGTTGTAATCATCTTGTACGAGGTTTCTCCGCCTCCGGATTGTTCCGAGAAAGAGTGTTTTATAGTGGTGTGTGATTGGCATCGCTAGGGTTCGTACGAACCCGATCCGTAGAGTAGGAACCATGCAGTTCCGAACCACGTTAAACAATTGTGTTCGTGTGTGATTGTTTATTTCGTTATTGTATTATTTCTATTTCCGCTGTGTACTAACAAAATTGTAGAGACGATCACGATCAAATTCCATCAACGAACGAACACGCGCTATTCACCCCCCCCCCTCTAGCCATTACAAAGATCCCAACAAAATTTACGAGCTGGCAATGGAGCAAAGGTTGCTGCGGTCGCCATCGGAACTTATTTGCTAAAGCTCCCTAGTGGACTAGTCTTGGAACTGGACAATTGCTATTGTTTTCCTTCTCTAATAAATAACATTGTTTCTATTTCCTTCTTAAATAGAAATGGTTACCATTTGACGTTTAGTAACAATTATTGTTATATAACTTTGAATGGTGTACTTTATGGAACTAGAACTTTGAGCAATAGTATTTATATGTTGGACATATCCAGTGACATTTTCAATATCAAAGTGAGCAACAAGCGTGTTCGAAAGGATAATCAATTAGACTCCTACATGTGGCATTGTCGTCTTGGCCATGCAAGCAAGAAATACATGTCCGAATTACACCGATGTGAAATTCTGGAATCGTTTGAATTGGATTCATACGATACATGTGAATCATGCTTAAAAGGAAAGATGACTAAGTTACCTTTTACAGGAAAAGGTGAACGAGTGGGAGAGTTGCTAGGTCTAATACATACTGATGTATGTGGACCTAATGTCAACTCAAGCTTTAGAAGGCTATAGCTACTTCATTACCTTCACCGATGATCACTCACGGTTTGGGTATGTGTTCTTGATGAAACACAAGTCTGAAGCCTTTGAAAGGTTCAAAGAGTTCAGAAATGAAGTAGAGAAACAACATGACAAGAGTATTAAAATACTTCGATCGGATCGAGGTGGTGAATACTTAAGTCAAAAGTTTCTTGATTATCTAAGAGACAATGGTATATTGTCTCAATGGACTCCGCCATATACACCACAGCATAATGGTGTATTTGAGAGGCGTAACTGGACCTTATTGGACATGGTCAGGTCAATGATGAATCATGCAAATCTTCCCAAGTCCTTTTGGGGCTATGCACTTCAGACAGCTGTTTACTTGTTAAACAAAATGTCAACCAAGGTAGTCTCTACTACTCTATATGAGATATGGAATAGTAAGAAACCTCATGTATCTTACTTGAAGATATGGGGTTGTCCTGCTTATGTGAAGCGGACTGTATCAAATAAATTGGATGCTAAGTCTGATAAATGTCTATTTATTGGATACCCTAAGGAAACAAGGGGTTACCAATTCTATCATCCTGTGGAACAAAAGGTGTTTGTTTCAAGGCATGCTGTGTTTCTAGAGAAAGAGTTTCTCTTGCAAGAAAACAGTGGGAGTGTCGTCGAGCTTGAGGAGGCTCGAGAGACTCAAATAGACATTGATGAGATACCTGATGAAGCACAACAACCGATAACTCATAGTGATGAGCAATCGGCTGGACCTATTGAAACACCACATCTTCGTAGATCTGGTAGAACACATAATATTCCTGAGAGATATGGATTTCTCATAAGTTAATCGAACGACGTGTTACTCATTGATGATGAGGAGCCTACCAGTTATGAAGAAGTTCTGACAAGTTCAGAAAGGGATAAGTGGCTTGAAGTCATGAAGTCGGAAATGGATTCCATGTATGAAAACCAAGTTTGGAACTTGGTTGACCCACCTGAAGGCATCAAGCCTATAGGGTGCAAGTGGGTTTTCAAGAAGAAAACTGACACGGATGGTAATGTGATTACCTATAAGGCTAGATTAGTGGCGAAAGGATATCGTCAAAAGCAAGGTGTTGATTATGACAAAACCTATTCGCCTGTAGCTATGCTTAAATCCATTCGGATGCTCCTGGCTATAGCGGCTCATTATGATTATGAGATATGGCAAATGGATGTGAAAACATTTTTCCTTCATGGAAACCTGCTCAAGGACGTGTATATGATACAACCTGAGGGTTTCACATCGGTTGATAAAACCAAGGTATGCAAATTGCGACGGTCCATATATGGATTGTTACTAAAGTCTTTGGCCAAAGCATTACATGTTTAGAGTAAGGTACTCTTGGATACATGTGCAGTAACTAGAATTCGTAGGATGAGGAAATGATACTTGGGCTAAGTGTGACGTAGTCAACCTAGTGGGGACTGATACTATAGACCATGTCCTGAACCAAGTGGGTATAAGATGAGTGAAGGGAATGAGGCACGATTCATTGTAGCTGCTGAAGAGTTTCAGAAATAGTTCTGGATCAACCATTGATCTTTTCGGTTAATTGGGGATCATGATGTACTACTAGGTGCCACTCATGATCATTCTATAATTAATGGTTAATTATAGACGGCCAACATAAACCAAGAACCTATTTGGTCACACGCACAATGAGCATAATCCAAAGGATTTAAAACAAGCTTGAAAATGAGATTCTTAGACCGAGAGAAACTAGGTTTGGTTGGACCAAACAAGGAGCGAGCATGAAATCATTACAGTCGCAATGGAAGCGTGGATGGGCCGTGTCTTATGAAGACATGATGGATGAACCAAATTGATTTGGTTCTAATCCAATGGTTGAGAATAAACCAAAGGGGTTTGGTTTGTTTTAAATGAATGAACCAAAATTGGTTCAGTTTGTTTTAACTTAAAATAGACCAACATGGTTTGGTTTATTTTAACTTAAATTAATGGAGCGGGTTAACGGGCTTTTGGTTATGATCCGATAACCATTAGGAGAATTTGTTCTCTATAAAATAGGGCTTAAGGGTTTTGTGAAAACCTAATCCAAGCAATCCCTAGTTGCCGCCCACCCCTCCTCTCCTCTAGTGGTCGGCGCCCAACCCTAGCCGCAGCCCAGCTTTGTGCCGCCGTCCAAGCTAGTTGTCGGCGTCCAAGCTTTAGCCGGTGATCCTCCGGCGACCCTCCGGTGATCTTCTTTGGGTCCGGCAACAAGGTGAGCATCAAGCTTCCTTATTTGGTCGGCCTCTATTCCTCCACCAAAACTGTCCAATTTTCTAGACAGCTTGTTTATTTCATGTCGGAGCATCGTTTGGACGACATTTGAAGCTCTGACAGCGGCTTCCTTGCCGGGGATTCAATCTCCGGTAATCCTCATAGGTGGAGGACGAAGGATTCGTCAAACGGTTGACGAATACCTCTTCAGAGAAGCGAGTTTTTGAGGACTCGTTTTGAATCCGAATTTTTTATTCGGATTGTAATCTTCTCTCGATCACATCGTCTTCGACACGAGGCTAGTAACTCGTACGAAGACAAGGCTCGTGACTTTGTGAAGTCATCCAGAAGATACTCTGTGTGGATACGGATAGAGGCGATTCTAGCGAGGATCGCTCCGGTTGATGCCTTTCCCGCTACATATGATACATCAGGTATACGTAGTATAAATTTCCTTTTATTACAAAATTTGAATTTACGGTTATGTCTACACATGTTGTACTATGCATGTGTGTGGTGTGTGTGTTGTAATAAATTAGATTTATTATTTTTATTTCTTCCGCTGTGCATATATTTACGAAACATGTTCGAAGACACACTCGCCGCGGTGCCGGAAACCCAACACTCATAACATGTTCTCTTAGCTAATTATGGTTTCCTTTGTATGAACACCATGAAAAATAGGGGTCGTGTTTGGGCATCGGTGTATCCTCGAAAGAGGTCATCGATTATTGTAAAATAGAACACATTTAGAAAAATTATTATTATAGGAAAGGAAACTTAATCATCATGTCAATAGTCATCGCATTGAAATCGAAATCCTAGGATTGTTCATAAACCCTAATTTTTGACTTGTTCTGTGCTCATTTAATTCCTATTTTGTTTCTTTAATTACTTGATAAAATTTTCCTATTTATTTCATCTAGATAATGTATTATTGTATGTATTCCTACTTAACAATCAATCCCAAAGGATGAAATTTTATTACTTGATGACATCCATGTGCTTTTGGTATACACGATACACTACATTAGTTGATTATACCAATAATCTTCCTCTCCAATAATTTTTTCTTCTATATCGAGCTTGATCACTCTTGGATAATAATCTCCCTCTAGAGAGCATTGCTCTTCATCACCACATATTACTCAAACCGTAAAACCCAACTCGAGTTTGGTGAACCTTGATCAAAGAACAATTGCACCAATAATAATTAGGTTCCTAGTTGATTGATGTGGAATTCAATCAATTGGTGGAATGGGAAAACCTAAAGCCCCAAGTGGAGAAATAATAGTTTTTGAAGGTTATAAAATGAGAGCTAAGTGGAGGCTTGAAGTTTGGAAAAATAGTATTAGTTAAACCTATTAGAAGCCTCTTGTGATCTCCTTGGTCTTACTCTATGTTTTCATTTAAACCTTGTCTTGCAAGCGGTTTTTCTATCTCTAGTTTTTAATTGAGAAGAAGAAAGATAGTGACTTTCTAAAAGTGGATCCACTGATGGAATATAGGTCATAGAGTAGGAGTTCATGTTGGTACAATCACGCCTTAAATGGGTCAATGTAACCTTGTATATTTTGATATTTGTGCAAATGGTTTAATTAGACACTTCCCTTATGTTTTGATATATGTGTTTGAATGTACAAGGGCTATAGGAACACACATGGAGGTTGGAGAGCTTGTTGGCTTGGTGTGATTAAAGTGACACATTTAGTGACTTGGAGGTTAGTTTATATCAGAGAAGGATATTATGAGACATCCAAAGAATCATAAAATAAGGAGTACTAGGGGGGGTGCTAGAGCAACTCTAGAGCATTGAATTAGCTTAGCAAGATTATCAACTCGATGACTCAATATTTGTAGAGATAAAAAAAAGTTTCATGAGGTAGATTGAGAGACTATATGACAAGAAGAATTGACAAAGAAAAGATGTTAACTATTGAATACAAACTATGTAGGAATGAGATATGAAAGACAACATGTGAAAGAACTATAGGCTTAGGTGTATTTGAGAAATATATGACTTGATGGTAGATGATCGAGGGGTATGTTAAGTTGCAATCTAATACTCCGGCGAGTTGAGTGTTGAGTGACCTATATCCATAGGGACAAAGATAGAACATAATATAGTTAGATTCAACTTTATAGATGGTCGTAGTCAAGGTCAACAATCAATTGTTGATGGACAATAATCGATTATTGACTGAGAAACCGAATACCTTAAATGGATTCAAGGTTTAAAGGTTGAATAATCAATTGACGATGGACATTAGTTGATTGGTGGATTAGTTGAATGGGGCAGTCAACTATGTAGGAACTTCGGTAAGCGCAAGAGGGGGGTGAATGGCACATTTTTGTTGCTTGACGGAACTCGATCATGTCACTTGTCTACAATGTCATTAGCGCAGCGGAGATACAAAAAGCACAACAAAAATATACAAGCACACACACTATGCAAAGATATACGTGGTTCGGAATCTTAGGATTCCTACTCTATAGGACGAGCTCAACGAGCTCTAGTGATGTACAGACCACTAATAAATCTCCTTCTCGA
Organism: Wurfbainia villosa; assembly: GCA_025175895.1. Lineage (NCBI taxonomy): Eukaryota > Viridiplantae > Streptophyta > Magnoliopsida > Zingiberales > Zingiberaceae > Wurfbainia > Wurfbainia villosa. Next base: position 117,032,212 of record CM045989.1, on the reverse strand, counting down.
CAACAAGTCAGAGGTGTAGAAACCTCGTACAAGAGTTTACAATAATAAATAAGAAATACAAGTAAACTACATAAATACAAGTAAAGAAAACTTTACAAATGTGCTTTTGAATGATTGCTTGTTGATCGCCTTGGATTAGCCTTGAAGAAGTGGAAAGAAACAACTATCCCCTTCAAATCGCCCAAGAAAATCGCTCTAGAAATCCTACCCTTTGAGCTCCTTTTATGCCTCTGCGTGACCTGGATTTTTGCCTGGCAGTCGACTACCAACAGTATCGTTGTCTCATAATGGACTTGATCCACATTGGCATTCAAGCCAACGGATACACTGACAATCGACTGTCATTTTCTACAGTCGACTGCTCAGGCCCGTTTCCTACTGCTCAATCAGCTATCGAGCGTTCTGTCATCGTGACCAAAACCAGTAGCAGTCGACTGCCCTCCATGGTAGTCAACTGCTCAAGACTAGTCGACTGCCCAATGCTGGTAGTCGACTGCCAAGGCTACTTGCCGCAGTCGAACGTCAGTCGACTTATGGTAGTCGATTGGTCATAATCTTAGACGACTGTTTAGTGTCGACTCGACTACTAAGTGTCAAAACACTTGACTAGTTGACTGGTCCATAACCCCAGTCGACTGCTATACCTCAATCATGAGGTTTGTCCCAAGTATGATGCCCTCATACTTGCTAGACCATCCTTAGCCTAGACCTAAGCCTTCTAGCTACCTCCATCAGCCACACGCCTATCGGATCCATCCAAATCATTCATGACTCATTCATCCATATGTTATCCTTCAAGTGCTTCCATCGGCTATTGTCATGCTAAGCTGGTCTATACCACCAAGGCACATTTGGACTTACGCTACCAAGACACATGCTTGGACTTTAGCCGTCAACCATTGGACTTACGTTACCAAGACTCCACCCTTGGACTTTACACCACCAATATCAAACCATAGACTTTCCAAATGTCAAGTTCTCATGACTTGGACTTTCACCACCAAGACTACGCACTTGGACTTACATGGCCAAGACTATACCCTTGGACTTTCCAATTGCCAAGTACCCATGACTTGGACTTTCACCGCCAAGACTACACACTTGGACTTACATGGTCAAGACTACACTCTTGGATTTTCTAATTGCCAAGTACCCATGACTTCGACTTTCACCACCAAGACTACACACTTGGACTTACGTGGCCAAGACTACACCCTTGGACTTTCCATGCCAACTCCATGTTGGAATTTCCAATTGTCAAGACTCAAGCATGGACTTTTCATGCCAAGTACTCAAGACTTAGACTTTCCTATTGTATGGTCAACCCCATCTCAACCATATAGTAAACCCATTGTCAAACAATGGTCAACTCATCATCAAACATCAAGACACTACTTGAGTCAAACTCGAGTCTGGTCAATCGTGACTTGGGTCGATTGCACCAACAATCTCCCCCTTTTTGATGTTTGACAAAAACCAAACACCTTTGAGTTAGAACACTAACTCAATTCCAATCCTCCCAATTATCCAAATTGAGAATTCTCACATTCTCCCATCAATTCTCACACATAAATTCTTTCCCTTTTTGATATACATCAAAAAGGCTCTCTCCAAGGGTATCAATGTCTCATATCCCAATGAGATCTTACAATCTCCCCCTTGATCCAAAAACATCTAGGATGCCTTCACTCTTCCTAGTGATAAGCCCCATATCACTAAAGAGAGGCAATCCTCACTTCTCCAAATTCTCCCCCTTATAAGGAAGAACACATCCATCATCCCATGATAGATAATCTTCCCCTAAAGGTTTGCTCCCTCTTGACTATTGCACCAACAATGTCCTTGGAGAGTCCCTAAGCCTATAGGAATACTAAACCATCAAAATTAAAAGCAAAAGTTCAACATTGAACTTTCATGCACCTTAAAATTTGATACGCTCCCAAAACAATTCTTTTAATCCATATTCAATGGATTTTTACCCTTTATAATGCTTTCCAAAGCATATCATAGGGTTAGGAGCAGTTAGGGTAGCCTAACATAGCTAAAATTAGGCTAAACAAATCTTGTTTACCCAAAATCAACATTGACAGTCGACATCCCTTGACGCTAGTCGACTACCATCAGAAAACTAAAATTTAGAAAATCATAAGTAATTATACATAAATCAAAAAATCACAAAAATTCATATGTATAATACTTAAGTCAATCATTATGGGTGAAAAATATTTGAAAAATAAAATACCCATAAAATAGTGAGATTGATACAAAATTCAAAACCATTGATAACTTCAATATTTTTGACCTATTTTGTATCAACTTCTTCAATGGTGACTTCTATCAAAAAATAGACTACACCAAGGATTTTCAAAATAATTTTGAAATATTTTTAAAACCTTATATTGAACCATGGTCTATGGGCTTAATGCACATGACTTGTACGTAAACTTTTCTCATGATTAATCCATGGTATAAGATGAGTTTGAGTTCATCTAGATTCAAAAACTATGCACCTTGAACTTAACTCATTTCCTAGCATCTCACATGTGTGTAAGGTGTATAAATACACACACATGTCAATTTGATATGAGATATGAGTTTTATTCATCCTAATCTAGGGTCTCATGCATTTTTCTAGGCAACACTATTTGATTCTCTTATACATAAGACTTCAAATCATGTCATAGTCCTTACATCAATTTTAATTAGCCCTAAATGCATGAATGATGATTATGACATAAATGATAACATAAATAAGCATTTGCCAAAAATCATGATGTCAAGACATATGAAGACAATCTAAGTATACATGACATAAAAATTAATCCTAGGCATTATCATGACATATTATATGATAAAAATAAGAATCAGGTCATGACATGTTATATGACAATCAAGGCATGGCAAAAAAAATGTAGAGGTATAATAATACCTAAATTTTAGTATTAATTATCATTTTTTATGATTAAATTCATTTTTGTCATATTACTACTTATCTCCCAAGTGTGTCAAAAACCCAAAATGACACACTATGACCTCTAAACCTAGTTTGTGCAAATTTGATCAATTTTTAATAATTCTCAAAATATATTGGCACATCCTAAAATCTTTTAGGATAAAATTCAACCTTATTTCCAAGGTATCCCATTACCTTGGAAATGCCTTAAAGTACCAACATTGTTATGGTTAGGTTAACTACCCATCCATTCAAGGTTGCCACAACCTAACCCATTTAGCATGAGGGAATCACGCTCCTTGGAAACCAATGCCTATTGGAGCTCCTTGGGTTAATTAGGTATTCACTAGGGATGACCTCCCTTGATACCTTCCTAATGACCTTGTTTGGCTTGGTAGCCTTAGTCAAATGGGTCTTACCTAGGTTAACTCTAGGGGTAACTCCCCTTGTAACCTTCTTAGTGGCTTCCCTAGGTTTTCTTGAAACCTTAGCCACTAGGCACACACCATGGTTAGCCTTAGGGATAACTTTCCTAGTAACCTTGATTTTTCTAGACCTATGAATGGCTCCATAATCGAATGGAACACTATGGTAGGTCTCTTTGGGCTTAGGTTTGTGACTCAAACCTTTCTTGCCCTTAGGTAGACCTTTCCTCCTAGATCCTAAGCTTTGACTCCTAGACCCTAAATTTTGACTATTTGACCCTTGCATTTGATTATGCATCTTTCTAAGGGTCTTTTTCAATTTATCAAGTTTTGACTTCAAAACTTGATTTTCTAATTCTAATTGCCCAGTTTTTAAATTTTCATTTAATCTTTGAGCATGGTTCTTTCTTTTAGGCATATGCCTATCCTTCTTAGGATTTGTAAAATACCAGAAAAAAAAATTATATAATAAAATAATGCTTGTTAATTAGGAAAATATCCTATGGAATTTTCCAGATTTTTTCAGAAATTTTCCTAGACTTAAATGGAAATTTCTGAGGTATTTTTGGAGAAAGATTTAATAGGCTTTGGGAAAGCCTGTTTGGGTTATCTATTTATAAAGAGATTTTGGATTGGGTTTAATGCTTAAAGGTTAAACCGGATCCATTTATCCAAACCCGTTTAACCCCATTCATTTCATGTCGTTTCTCCTCCGCACCGATTAGATTTCTTCGAGCGTTTCCAGCCGCCGCGATTTTTCCCCCAATCCGCGATTCTTCTCCTTCCCCTCTTATCCACCGCCGATTCTTTCTCCTCCTTTGCTTCTCTTCGTCGACGTCGTTAGCCTATCGGATCACTTGATCACTATGCCGGCAGCGCTGCTTGTCGCTCGTGTGCCACCGCCGTCGTGCACGCGACGTCGCCGATCGCTGCGACGATCATAGCTGCGGGCGATCCGCCTCCCCCATTCGTGCGATTCCTTTTCCCCCTTCACCGACTCTGCCTGAGCAAGCGCGCATGGTTACCTATCTTCGCCGCCAGCTGATTAGCTCCGCCCACCACGGGCAACCTCGGAAATCGACCTTCCTGGAGTTTCTCTAAGCTCACGGCGGTCATCGTCGGTTTGGATCATCGCCGGCTCTTCGGCTTGCACAACGCAACTAATCGAGGTGAGCCAATATCGCCAGAGCTCAAGCCGTAACTTCTTCCTCTGGATTTCTTCGTCACGAGCCCAGCGATCATCACCGACCACGGTGTGCCAGTAGCCACGTCGGTGCCGCTCGATCCCTTCTCTAGTCGCGGGATCGATCACTGTCGCCATTTCATTTTTTTGTTGTGAGCTCAATCCACGATTGGTTGCTCCCCTCCTCTTCGATGTCGAGCTCCTTTGTGATCCACCGCGGGCATCTTAGCCAACTCTCGGCTGCACTAGGACAAGCTACGATTCCGTTGTTTCTTTCGGCGTTGTGGACATCCCCTTGATACTTGGCTTTGCCACGGCAGTAGGATGTTGTCTCAGAATTGCTATGGACAGTTGAAGCAATATTTGGTAAGTTCATATTTGAGGGGGGGAGGGTTCTGATTCAGCTCGATTTGGTTTCGATCCACAGTGGGTGATGGAATGAGGATAGGTAAGCTTAAGTACTATACTTGTTTGGGATTATTAAGTTGTGGATTGTGCTTACAGTTCAATTGATGGGTTTATAACATATTCCCAGGAGTGAATCAAGAAGTTGGGTGTTTCGATATCGGGTTCGTCTTCCAGATAAGTTGAGGGAGATTGAATCAACTAAAGGTATGTGTAGTTATGATTTATTTGTTTTATCAGTATATGGTGGGTGATGAACTGTATGTGATTATAGGTGTTAACAATGGATTTACTTCTGGATTCATTGTGAGGAAAGTGGAACGACACGAGGTAAGTATAGATTTGATTGTTCATGGTTGTGTATCAGTTTTGTTTAGTAAACTGATCTAGATGTGCTATAATTACGTAGTGATGATAGTACCTGTTCATTGTGTGGTGATGATTGATTTATTTGGATTAAATTGAGACCGAACTCCTTAAGCGGATTACGAAGAGGTTGAGGTAAGGTTAATGTTCATCCATGATTTTATCATGTTTTGTATGCTACATGTATGGATGTGATATTGGAGTTGTTTTCAGCTGTGAGGTCTGGAGGGGATATTTGAATTTGGATCAAGAAGCTCTTACCATAGATTCGAAACTAGGTAAATGCTATGAATCGTTACGTTAACTATAGATCGAGATATAAAGTTGATGCAGGATTATGATTTGATCCTAATATTAGAATTGGTATATGATTGGATCATATATGTTTATTTGCAGGATTTTGGTTCGAGATATCCACGGACGTGGAGACGACTAGTGTCTACAAAGCAGGTGGGTAATTTCCTACCTGGTCCGGGTAGATGTATTGCATTCAGATTTAGTTATTGATATGAGCATGTTAGGTGTTCATATTACCTTGACCTTGCTCTCTTTATCATATGCTTGAACTTATCGTTGGATATATTTATGCTCAATTGTTGATATCACATATACCCTATCATGATTTAGGAGTTATAAATGTGATGCAAATTAACCTAGATGTTTAGTAGGGTGTAAATGTTAGTACGGGGGATGATCCAATTTATAAATTGGAAAAAGGTCATCTATGGGTAAGTAATGCCCTAAATGTAGGATTTATTTCCAATACCCGTATGTTGCATACTGTTACCAACCATGAGTTGTGTAATGGTTAAGTGAAGGGTGATTAGTGTGTCGCTGCGGACCGGTGGTCCCAGCTTGGTATGATTAGTCAAGTATGACTCTCTATTGGAGAGAGAGTCTGTCGATCTGTTGTGTACGACTCTCTAGAGGATAGAGAGTGTATTGATTAGTTGAGTACGACTCTCTATTGGAGAGAGAGTCAGGATCAGTCGAGTACGACTCTCTACAGGATAGAGAGTCCGTCGATCTGTTGAGTACAACTCTCTACAGGATAGAGAGTATTGATTAGATGGGTATGACTCTTTGCTGAACAGAGAGTCTGTGGTAGATGGTTGTACGTGTGACAGCATACACATGTCATTTGCATGCATTCTGACGACATAGTCTCCCTTGGGGGTTGAGAGAGTCATCAGTCATCTTGCCTCCCAGAGCACTCCCCGAGGAGTAACTGGTGTGAGGGCAGAGCATTTGTTGTGCCGCACTCTACCACTATAGACGGTGGTAGTTGGAGTTGCGTGCAGTTATCCTGGGTGCGTGGTACTCGACCACTCATTGGTAGTGTTAGTCGGAGTGGCCAGCGGCAGGGACCCCTGTTGCGTAGCGAGCTCTTTACGCTCATATGCTACTTGATCATACTACCCAACTCGGTCACTCGAGAGTGGTGACGACTGGAGTCGGGATAGTTGTCATGTCGTGCCACCTAGGCCACACTGGGGTCGTGGTAGCGAGTAGGGGTGAGCAGGCATGACCATGCATGTTGCGTTGTCGTATCTGATGGCACTTTGCATATTACCATATATATATACATATATGCATGTATCTATATATATATGGATGGTTGAGATTAATATATATATGGATACAGTCTATATATATATGATTATTGTGATGTTGCATTTGATTGTACTATGCTTGTTGCATTTGGTTGTACATCATATTCATGCATGTCTCTTGCATTTGTTATACGATTGTGTCGGATCGGTATGGTTAGATGACCATTAGATACCTTGACCTGTAGCTAGAGTATATTGCGAGTTGATCTACTCTACCTGTTATATATATATATATGTTTGATATATGTTCAAGTTGGATCAGAGTAGCGTGGCAGACTTCAGGTATGTCTGCATTTATATGTTGTTTATTTGGCTAGACGGTATATGATTGTATTTATATACTATGTTGATATACTGTTGTACCTTTAGATTATGTTGTTGAAATACATGTGATATTACATATATACATGTTTTCTATTACCTGCTGAGTTTTACTCACCACCCCCGCGGACCCTGGGTTTTCTGTCGCCCAGGTAACATGTAGAAGACTTCGTGATGGCATTGGAGCACTGTCGGCTGACATCGTCTCATCTCCCCTCCGTGGCTCCCGTTTCTGTTTTGGATTTTCCGTATGTCTCGTTTTGCATTCGGACTTTTCGTGATGTTATGTATCATGTGATGTACGCACATGTTGGTGCGGGTTTTGTCGAGGTTTTCTTTATGTTATGGTGTTAGTCATACCGGTATGCATGTGTGGGATTGTATTATTGTATCGTTTCCGCTGTGTATTTGTTGTAGTAGTTTGATATGTTGTGGTTTGGTTATATTGTTGTTATTGTGGGCCTACGGGCCTTGTATTAACCCAAAATGGTTCCACGTACAGGGGAGGTGCTGTCCGTTTGATTTTCGGCTCGGTATGCTCTCGGGGCGTGACAACTTTAGTGGTATCAGAGCCAGGTTCTGCGATGCCATACAATGATTTTTGTTTTGAGTCTTGGATTCTCGGGAGTCGGTATATTTTTCGGATTTGGTTTTTGTGAGATGGGATTGACCGCGGCATAAGCTCCAGGCAGCACGAAGTGAGTATTTCTGATAACTCATATTTTAGATAGTTACTAATCTAAATGTGTTTAACAGGTGTATATCGTTAAAGATTTATGACACCTGTGTAGACTTATAGTAGGGGTCGTCCATCGAGGCGACCAACTGGAGTGACCCTTAGGGTTTATACTCCCGGTTTTAGTTGATTATGCTTTTAATGTATATAACAGGGAATAACCTGTAGTGTGTTGGTTATTGTTCATAGCCGTGGTATGAGTTGACCTCGGAAATGACCTGTTGAGTATGTGAGTCTTGAACCCGTGTTGAGAAGGTGATTTACCTTTGAGAGCCGACTGATACCGAGTCGGAAAATAGGGGTCAAGTCGTCACATTTATTATGGGAATCAGAGACTACAGTCTTAGAGATTTCCACTAACTGTGCTAGTCAGATCATTACCTGTGGGTAATGAACAGACTTGTAGACTATTGTGATGCAGATAGCGGAAGGCTAGGTTACGGTGTTTCATAGGGATTTTATCCCTTAGTTGTTCGTACTGAGTTGTATAACTTTGAGAGTACTTTTGAGTACTTAACTCATGTTATACCGAGAAAGTAGAGTTATTTGCATACCATTATCGGGGTCAAGCCGGTATTTGGTGATAAATGCAGAAAATAATCTTCGGGAAATAATATATCACTTGATCATGGTTTAGTGATGTTGAAAGAGAGTATTTCCCCGTGTCACTTTTAGTGACGCATTGTAAGGAATTCTTGAGCTTCAAGAAAGGGTGATCGGTTAGTGATATTGTACTGTACAGAGTCGTGAGACTTGCATAGGCTACGATCACCTAATAGCTCAAGAAGATGAATGGATATTTTAAGCCACCTACGATTGTTGGCTTACTGTTGGGTTAAGATGACGGGATCTTCTACCAGATCCTGCCGGAAGACGTTAGATTGAGACAGGAGTTTAGAAATGACTCCGTACAAGAGTTTAAGAGTTGGAGACCGATAAGCAAATATTGCAGGTCAACTTAATAGAGTCAGAAGTTTCCGACTATTGGATAAAAGGAGCAAGAACGGAGGCATAGGCTTTGAGCTACTCTCCGATTATGGAAGACCAACCGCAGATCATCAGGATATTCTCGTGGATATCAGCACAATCAGAACAAAGACTTCGAAGGGATTATTTGCGTGCAGTGCGGATCAGGAACACACGCGAAGTCAGATTATCCGTTGGATCAGTTCATCTATTGCTATTGTGAGCAACCAGTACAATGGAGGAGGTGAACGTTGAAGACTCAGTTAAAGACTATCGATGGTATTCTAGGAGGATGATGCACTGTCTCGACAACAGAGATCAGCACTAAAGATTGAGTTATTTCGTCAGCAGCGATCTACCACCTCAGGCATGGTTGGAGTTCCTTGATACTCCCCTACAGCAGATATCAGCACAGAAGCAGCATCAGCAAAGACATCGTAGAAGATTCAGTAGACAACAACAATTACCTCCAGAGGTGATTTGCTTAGCACAGAGGAGAGAATATACGACGATGGTCGTATCCATTTTGTATTCTACAGTTGCAACTCGTAGGATTAAGTGGTGTGATCAAATGATCTAGCAAGATTCTCGGGTTATTCGTCGCAGAAATGCGACCACTTTATCGTGAACTGTTGGATTTGATCTAGTTCTCTTCGGAGAAAGGCGGAGACCTGCGGGGAGCCTTTGGATCGGATCGACAGATATTTCATCGTTTAGGGTATTACTCTAGTTTTACCCTCTGGGTTAATATGTTGAGAGATGCTTGTAGTTACAGGTATCTGTATCTAGAACATTCTCAGTCGGATTAGAAGGGTCCTTTACATCGACTTGTGGGTCGATGGTATCTCTACCGTCAGGTGAGATGAGGATCAACAATTAAGAAGTTAAAGGATGCCCTTAGACTTTGATAGACATATCTTTACTGTATACATATCCTTACGGATGGTCAAATTGTTGGAAGTATGGTACGATATGTCTCTCGAATGTGCGTATAATCTGAGAGCCTTCGGATGTAATTTCGGATGAACTTCAAGGCTTGCTGTTGCATAGGCAAGTGGAATAGGCGATCGAAATTATTGCGGAAATGGTTCCGATATCGAAGATCCCATGCCGGGTGATAATTTGACTGGTATAAGTGTTACTAAACACTATGGGAATTGGAAGAATGTAAGTTGCGATTATAGGAGATGTTGGAAGGGATATTTATCTATCCCAGTATTCATCCTTGAGAAGATCCGGAACTCTTTGTTGAAAGAGAGATAGACCTTTGAAAGTATGCATCGATTATCGATGATGAAATACAGTAGTTATTGTGATGAATATCTTTTGTTATGGATAAATGATCTATTTAGATTAGCCAAAGACACCTGTGTATACTCTAAGGTTGGTTACGACTGGAGTACTGATATTGTAGTGACATGATGTCATACGATTATCATTGTCGTTGTGATGATTATCATATCGTCAGCTTAGAGTAAAGGGGATGCAGGTGTGTGGAGACGATAATTTCATACTTGGTATGAATTTTGATTAAGATGTTTGACTAATTAACAATTTAGTCTTCCCTGGATTTGAGAATCGTGTATCTTGAACACGATTGGATCCTTTTGTAGTTGTTGGAGTTGCGTAACTTGGCCACGGTTGATTGTGGTAGTTGGAGTTGCGCACTCGACCACCGTAGATGGTGGTTTTCCTTGTATGTTTTGGTTAATTCCGTAGATGTGGATGGGATGCTTTTAAGCATTAGTATATCACGAACTTGTTTGACAAAGGTAATGTTGGAAATTATTTAGTCGGAAGCTGGTGAAACCAGTTTACAGAATTTAAACGGCGGTTAACTTTTACATGAGTATTAGTTAATCCTTCCAGATTAGATAAAAGGATGATGTATGCAAATGAGTCGTTTCAGGGATCGGAATGATTCCGATGCAGTTGAATGAGGCATATCTTATGTCTACGTCAGTTAAGAAACTACGAGATAGTCTGTCATATACATGATGTGACTTTAGTAGTTATTATCTGGATTTGTAGTTGTATGGAGCAGGAATGCTCATGAGATTTTAACTAACTACTGGGTAGCTAGTATAAAGTTGCTAGAACGCGAATAGTTGTAATTTGCGAGATTCGATCGCTATAGTCTTCCATGCACTTACAGAGTGTGTGGTAGAGGGGATCTTGAATGGTTGATGGATTTCTTTTTTGAGAAAATAATTCCCCGTCTCTGATAAGGATTGTGGGTTCCAGAGTTGCAGTGTTTAAGGAAGAGTTGCTACAAAAAGCACATCATTCGAGATGGGCTATATACCTTGGTGGTACTCAGATGTACCGAGAGTTGAAACTTGTATACTGGTGGAATGGTATAAAGAGAGTTATAGCAGATTTTGCTGCTCGATGTTTAGTATGCCAGTAGGTGAAGGCTGAACATCAAGAACTCGATGAATTGCTCTAGAAAATTCCGATTCCGGAATGAAAGTGGGAGCATATCACGATTGATTGTGTGACGGGATTGCCTAGGACCCGTAAAGGACATGATGCGATTTGGGTGAGTGTGGATCGACTGACCAAATCACTCATTTCCTTTCTATTCGTGGGTCGTGCTTGTTGGATCATTCAGTAGAGTTGTATTACCGAAAGATTATCAGATTGAGTGGGGTACTCTTAAGTACCATATCAGATAGAGATTCGCGATATACCTCGCGATTTTGACATAGTCTACACCAGACTATGGCACAGAGCTTCGGCTTAGTGCAGCGTTTCATTCGTAGACGGATAGACAATCTGAGCATATCATTCAGAACATGTTCTGAAAGAGGTTCCGATTCTACCTCAGTCTAAGAGGAGATCCCAGGGTGGAGCCTGGGTTGTAAGGAGCGATAGTAGTGGGACGAAAACCATCTGACTCGTAAAGGTTGGATGACAGCATCATACTAAGGAGGAGGCTATGTGGGAGCTGGAAGATACTATCCGAGCTCGATAGTCTCATCTGGTCACTTGAGGAAGGTATGTGGTCCTTTCGGAAACTTGTTTGAAGTAAATTTTTGCATGTTAGTACGAAATTTGGGGACCAAATTTTATTAAGTGGGGGAGAATGTAAAATACCAGAAAAAAAATTATATAATAAAATAATGCTTGTTAATTAGGAAAATATCCTATGGAATTTTCCATATTTTTTCAGAAATTTTCCTAGACTTAAATGGAAATTTCTAAGGTATTTTTGGAGAAAGATTTAATAGGCTTTGGGAAAGCCTGTTTGGGTTATCTATTTATAAAGAGATTTTGGATTGGGTTTAATGCTTATAGGTTAAACCGGATCCATTTATGCAAACTCGTTTAACCCCATTCATTTCATGTCGTTTCTCCTCCGCACCGATTAGATTTCTTCGAGCGTTTCCAGCCGCCGCGATTTTTCCCCCAATCCGCGATTCTTCTCCTTCCCCTCTCATCCACCACCGATTCTTTCTCCTCCTTTGCTTCTCTTCGTCGGTGTCGTCAGCCTGCCGGATCGCTCGATCACTATGCCGGCAGCGCTGCTTGTCGCTCGTGTGCCACCACCGTCGTGCACGCGACATCGCCGATCGCTGCGACGATCATAGCTGCAGGCGATCCGCCTCCCTCGTTCGTGCGATTCCTTTTCCCCCTTCACTGACTCTGCCTGAGCAAGCGCGCACGGTTGCCTATCTTCGCCGCCAGCCGATTAGCTCCGCCCACCACGGGCAACCTCGGCAATCGACCTTCCTGGAGTTTCTCTAAGCTTACGGCGGTCATCGTCGGTTTGAATCATCGCCGGCTCTTCGGCTTGCACAACGCGACTAATCGAGGTGAGCCAATATCGCCGGAGCTCAAGTCGTAACTTCTTCCTCTGGATTTCTTCGTCACGAGCCCAGCGATCATCGCCGACCACGGTGTGCCAGTAGCCACGTCGATGCCGCTCGATCCCTTCTCTAGTCGCGGGATCGGTCACTGTCGCCATTTCGTTTTTTTGTTGTGAGCTCAATCCACGATTGGTTGCTCCCCTCCTCTTCGATGTCGAGCTCCTTTGCGATCCACCGCGGGCATCTTAGCCAACTCTCGGCTGCACTAGGACAAGCTATGATTCCGTTGTTTCTTTCGGCGTTGTGGACATCCCCTTGATACTTGGCTTTGCCACGGCAGTAGGATGTTGTCTCAAAATTGCTATGGACAGTTGAAGCAATATTTGGTAAGTTCATATTTGAGGGGGGGAGGGTTCTGATTCAGCTCGATTTGGTTTCGATCCACAGTGGGTGATGGAATGAGGATAGGTAAGCTTAAGTACTATACTTGTTTGGGATTATTAAGTTGTGGATTGTGTTTACAGTTCAATTGATGGGTTTATAACATATTCCCAGGAGTGAATCAAGAAGTTGGGTGTTTCGATATCGGGTTCGTCTTCCAGATAAGTTGAGGGAGATTGAATCAACTAAAGGTATGTGTAGTTATGATTTGTTTGTTTTATCAGTATATGGTGGGTGATGAACTGTATGTGATTATAGGTGTTAACAATGGATTTACTTCTGGATTCATTGTGAGGAAAGTGGAACGACGCGAGGTAAGTATAGATTTGATTATTCATGGTTGTGTATCAGTTTTGTTTAGTAAACTGATCTAGATGTGCTATAATTACGTAGTGATGATAGTACCTGTTCATTGTGTGGTGATGATTGATTTATTTGGATTAAATTGAGACCGAACTCCTTAAGCGGATTACGAAGAGGTTGAGGTAAGGTTTATGTTGATCCATGATTTTATCATGTTTTGTATGCTACATGTATGGCTGTGATATTGGAGTTGTTTACAGCTATGAGGTCTGGAGGGGATATTTGAATTTGGATCAAGAAGCTCTTACCATAGATTCGAAACTAGGTAAATGCTATGAATCGTTACGTTAACTGTACATCGAGATATAAAGTTGATGCAGGATTATGATTTGATCCTAATATTAGAATTGGTATATGATTGGATCATATATGTTTATTTACAGGATTTTGGTTCGAGATATCCACAGACGTGGAGACGACTAGTGTCTACAAAGCAGGTGGGTAATTTCCTACCTGGTCCGGGTAGATGTATTGCATTCAGATTTAGTTATTGATATGAGCATGTTAGGTGTTCATATTACATTGACCCTGCTCTCTTTATCGTATGCTTGAACTTATCGTTGGATATATTTATGCTCAATTGTTGATATCACATATACCCTATCATGATTTAGGAGTTATAGATGTGATGCAAATTAACCTAGATGTTTAGTAGGGTGTAAATGTTAGTACGGGGGATGATCCAATTTATAAATTGGAAAAAGGTCATCTATGGGTAATTAATGCCCTAAATGTAGGATTTATTTCCAATACCCGTATGTTGCATACTGTTACCAACCATGAGTTGTGTAATGGTTAAGTGAAGGGTGATTAGTGTGTCGCTGCAAACCGGTGGTCCCAGCTTGGTATGATTAGTCGAGTACGACTCTCTATTGGAGAGAGAGTCCGTCGATCTGTTGTATACGACTCTCTACAGGATAGAGAGTGTATTGATTAGTTGAGTACGACTCTCTATTGGAGAGAGTCGAGATCGATCAGTCTGACTCTCTACGGATAGAGAGTCAGTCGATCTGTGAGTACAACTCTCTCCAGGATCGAGAGTGTAGTGATCAGAGGGGTACGACTCTTTGTCGAACAGAGTCTGTGGTAGATGGTTGTACGTGTGACAGCATACACATGTCATTTGCATGCATTCTGACGACATAGTCTCCCTTGGGGGTTGAGAGAGTCGTCAGTCATCTTGCCTCCCAGAGCACTCCCCGAGGAGTAACTGGTGTGAGGGCAGAGCATTTGTTGTGCCGCACTCTACCACTATAGACAGTGGTAGTTGGAGTTGCGTGTAGTTATCCTGGGTGCGTGGTACTCGACCACTCATTGGTAGTGTTAGTCGGAGTGGCCAGCGGCAGGGACCCCCGTTGCGTAGCGAGCTCTTTACGCTCATATACTACTTGATCATACTACCCAACTCGGTCACTCGAGAGTGGTGACGGCTGGAGTCGGGATAGTTGTCATGTCGTGCCACCTAGGTCACACTGGGGTCGTGGTAGCGAGTAGGGGTGAGCAGGCATGACCGTGCATGTTGCTTTGCCGTATCTGATGGCACTTTGCATATTACCATATATATATACATATATGCATGTATCTATATATATATGGATGGTTGAGATTAATATATATATAGATACAGTCTATATATATATGATTATTGTGATGTTGCATTTGATTGTACTATGCTTGTTGCATTTGGTTGTACATCATATTCATGCATGTCTCTTGCATTTGTTATACGATTGTGTTCTGAGCATCGTATGGGTTGGATGACTGCTTAGATACCTTGACCTGTAGCGAGAGTATATTGCGAGTTGATCTACTCTACCTGTTATATATATATATATATATATATATATATATATATATATATATATATATATATATATATATATATGTTTGATATATGTTCAGGTTGGATCAGAGTAGCGTGGCAGACTTCAGGTATGTCTGCATTTATATGTTGTTTATTTGGCTAGACTGTATATGATTATATTTATATACTATGTTGATATACTGTTGTACCTTTAGATTATGTTGTTGAAATACATGTTATATTACATATACACATGTTTTCTATTACCTGCTGAGTTTTACTCACCACCCCCGCGGACCCTAGGTTTTCTGTCGCCCAGGTAACAGGTAGAAGACTTCGTGATGGCATTGGAGCACTGCCGGCTGACATCGTCTCATCTCCCCTCCGTGGCTCCCGTTTCTGTTTTGGATTTTCCGTATGTCTCGTTTTGCATTCGGAGTTTTTGTGATGTTATGTATCATGTGATGTACGCACATGTTGGTGCGGGTTTTGTCGAGGTTTTCTTTATGTTATGGTGTTAGTCATACCGGTATGCATGTGTGGGATTGTATTGTTGTATCGTTTCCGCTGTGTATTTGTTGTAGTAGTTTGATATGTTGTGGTTTGGTTATATTGTTATATATATTGTTGTTATTGTGGGCCTACAGGCCTTGTATTAACCCGAAATGTTGCCACGTACAGGGGAGGTGCCGTCCGTTTGATTTTCAGCTCGGTATGCTCTTGGGGCGTGACAGGATTAATGCTCAAATGACTCTCTATCTTCCTAATTTACTCCCTAGGTAGAATTGGTCTAGAGTTATTAGTTCTAAATTTCTCCTTAGTTCTAAAATTATCACTCTTAGCACCTAGGCAATAAAATCTATTATTTCTAGCATGCTCCTTAAGATTATGCACAATTGCAAGAGTATTAAAAGCATGCTTTTCATTATAAAATAAGAAAGGTGCATTACTAAGTTTTACCTTAGGATTTGCTTTAGAAGCTCCCCCTACATATGATGCTCCTTCTTGGACTTTCTTCCTCCCCCTAGGGCATTGACACATATAATGCTCCCTTTGATTGCACTTGAATCAAATTACATGCTCCTTGCTTTTCCTAGTGGGGACACCGACATCCTTGATATTTGGTGTCGATTGAGCCTTCTTGACCTTCTTAGGGAACTTACTCTTAAAGTGCTCATATTCTGTTGGAACTTCGGTGAGCGCTAGAGGGGGATGAATAACGCATTTTTGTTGCTTGACAGAATTCGATCGCCCTTGCATACTTGTCTATAATATTCATTAATATGCACAGCAGAAATAATAATAAAGCATAAACAAAATGTGACAAACATACAATATAATACAAGGATATAACGTGGTTCGAAACCTTAGGGTTCCTTCTCCAAGGGGTGAGCTCAAATGAGCTCTAGTGATGCAAACACCACCACTAATCAATACACTCCTTCTCAGATTAATCCGAAGGTGGTGAAACCTCATAAGAAATAATTACAAAAAATTATACAATGAAATACAACAAGTAGACTAAGCAATACACAATACAAGTAAAGAAAATTTTACACTAAGAGATTTTGATTGCTTACTTGTTGATTGCTTTGGTTTGCTCTTAAAGGTATGGAATGCAACAATAATTCCCCTCCAAATCGCCCCAAGAACCATTCAAAGAACTGATGGCTAAATCCTCCACGAGCTGCTCCTTTTATGCCTGCAACGAGTTGATTATGCGCCTAACACCGATCATTCATAAGGCCCGGCCGATCGCTAATAGTGCCATTGTCTCACAATGCGATCGCTTCAACCAAAAGTAGCGAATGATCGTCCTCCATGGCAGTCGACGGCTTAAGGCCAGTTGACTACCCAATGCTGCCAGTCGACTGCCAAGGTCATTTTCCTGCAGTCGACTCTCGGCAATCGACTGATCATAATCCCAGTCGACTCGATTGGTCCATAACCTCAGTCGGCTGCTGCACCTCAACCATACTCTAAGTATGATGCTCTCATACTTGCTAGACGACCCTTAGCCTAGACCTAAGTCTTCTAGCCACCTCCACTAGCCTCACGCTTATCGGATCCCTCCAAGTCATCCATGACTTGTTCATCCATACGCTAACCTTCAGGTGCTTCCATCGTCTATTGTCATACTAAGCTGGTATACACCGCTAAGGCACATTAGACTTACGGTGCCAAGACACACGCTTGGACTTTACGCCGCCAATATTAACCCTTGGACTTCCCTGGCCAACCCATGTTGGACTTTCCAATTACCAAGACTCAAGCCTGGACTTTCCCTTGCTAAGACCCATGCTTGGACTTTTCATGCCAAGTACTCAAGACTTGGATTTTACCATTGCCAAGACCCATGCTTGAATTTTCCATGCCAAGTACTCAAAACTTGGACTTTACCATTACCAAGACCCATGCTTGGACTTTCCATGCCAAGTTTCCCACTTGGACTTCTCCATCATATGGTCAACCCCATGTCAACCATATAGTCAACCCATTATCAAACAATGGTCAACTCATCGTCGAACATCAAAACACTACTCGAGTCAAACTCGAGCCTGGTTAATCGTGACATTGGTCGATTGCACTAACAATCTCCCCTTTTTTGATGTTTGATAAAAATCAAACAACTTTGAGTTAGTACACTAACTCAATCCAATCCTCCCAATTGTCCAAATTGGGAATTCCAAATTTTCACTCAAATCTCCACAATTCTCCCCCTTTTTGACATACATCAAAAAGGGTCTCTCCAAGGGTATCAATATCTCATATCCCAATGAGATCTTACAATCTCTCCCTTGGTCCAAAAGCATCTAGGATGTCTTCACTCTTCCTAGTGATAAGTCTCATATCACTAAAGAGAGGCAATCCTCAATTTCTCTCAATTTTCAAAATTCTCCCCCTTTTGAGGAAGAACACATTCATTATCCCATGATAGATAACCTCCCCCTAAAGGCTTGCTCCCCCTGACCATTGCACCAACAATATCCTTGGAGAGTCCCTAAGCCTATAGGAATACTAAACCATCAAAATTAAGGTCAAAAGTTCAAACTTAAACTTTCACACACCTTAAAATTGATACATCACCCAAACAACTCTCATATTCCATATTCAATGGATTTTCGCCCTTTATAATGCTTTCCAAAGCATATCCTAGGGTTATGTGCAGTTAGGGTAGCCTAACATAGTTAAAATCAGGCTAAACAAATCTTGTTTACATGAAATCAGCATTGACAGTTGACTCTGTTAGTCAACAGTCGACTGTCATCCATGGCAGTCGACTGATTTCTGCAAGTGCAAAAATCATGTTCAGAAAATGAAGATTCAAAAAATCATAAGTAATTATACATAAATCAAAAAATCATGAAAATTCATATGTATAATATTTAAGTCAATCATTATGGGTGAAAAATATTTGAAAAATAAAATACCCATAAAATAGTAAGAGTGATACAAAGTTCAAAAACAAGAAAAACTTCATTGTTTTGAGTCTACTTTGTTTCAACTTCATCAATGGTGATTTCTATCAAAAGATAGACTGCACTAAAGTTTTCTAAAATGATTTTGAAATATTTTTTAAAACCTTATATTGAACCATGGTCTATGGGATTAATGTACATGACTTGTACATAAGATTTCCTCATGATTCATCCATGGTATAAAATGGGTTTGAGTTCATATAGATACAAAAACTATGCACCTTGAACTTAACTCATTTCCTAGCATCTCACATGTGTCTAGGGTGTATGAATACACACACATGTCAATGTGATGTGAGATGTGGGTTTTGTTCATCCTAATCTAAGGCCTCATGCATTTTTTTAAGGCAACATTATTTGATTCCCTTATACATAGGACTTCAAATTATGTCATATTCCTTAAATAAATTTTATTAATGCAAAATGCATGAGTGATGATTATGACATATAAAGATAGCATAATTGAAACTTGTGCCAATAATCATGAGTCACGGCATAAAGTGAAATCTAAATATATATGACATTAAAAAATAAACCGTAAGAATGATCATGATATTTTATATGATTAAAATGAAATATGATGTCATGACATGACAATGACAATCAAGGCATGACAAATAAAACGTAGAGGTATACAAATACCTACATTTTAGTATTAATTGTCATTTGTTATGATTAAATTCATTTTGTCATATTACTACTTATCTCCCAATTGTGCCAAAAATTCAAAATGACACACTATGACCTCTAAAATTTAATTGTGTCAATTTGATCGATTTTTCATAATTCTCAAAATATATTGGCACATCCTAAAATCTTTTAGGATAAAATTCAACATTATTTCCAAGGTATCCTATTACCTTGAAAATGACCTAAAGTGTCAACTTTGCTATGATTGAGTTAACTACCCATCCAATCAAGGTTGACACATCCTATAATGCAAAGGTTGGAATCCGCCAACCTAGCGGCCCCTACCAGCCCGCCCCCGGATTATCGTAAGGGAGGTAAATCACGGTAGGCCTTTGGCCCTTGAGACTAGTAACTAGCGCATAGAGGGAATCAATCATGCTCCTAGGAACCCAATACCTATTGAAGCTCCTTGGGTTTATAAGGTATTGACTAGGGATAACTTCCCTAGATACCTTCCTAATGACCCTCCTAGGCTTTGAAGCCTTGGTCATTTGGGTTTTACCTAGGTTAACTCTAGGGGTAACTCCCCTTGTAACCTTCTTAGTGGCTTCCCTAGGTTTCCTTGAAACCTTAACCACTAGGCACATACCATGGTTAGCCTTAGAGATGACTTCCCTAGTAACCTTGGTTTTCCTAGACCCTAGGTTTTGACTCCTAGATCCTAAATCTTGACCATTTGATCCTTGCATTTGATTTTGTATTTTTTTAAGGGTCTTTTTCAATTTCTCAAGCCTTGACCTCAAGGCTTGGTTCTCTAACTCTAATTGCCCAATTTATGATTTTTCATTAATCTTAGGGATGCCTCCTCAAGGATGCCTTGACCTCAAGCCTTTCCTTTCAAGCATATGTCTATCCTTCTTAGGGTTAATGCCTAAATACTCCTCTACCTTCCTAATAGTTTCCCTAGGTAGAATTTTTCTAGGGTTATTAGTCTCAAATTTCTCCTTAGTTCTAAAATTGCAAGATTTTGCACTTAAGCAATAAAACCTATTTCTAGCATGCTCTTTATGAACAATAGCAAGATGACTCCTAACATGCTTTTGTCTATTACTTAAAGAATGAGCATTATTAAAATTTACCTTAGGACTTGCTTTAGAAGCTCTCCCTACATTTGATGCTCCTTGTTTACCCTTGCTAGACTTTCTTCTCCTAGGGCATTGACTCCTATAATGCCCCCTTTGATTGCACTTGAAGCAAATTACATGCTCCTTGCTTTTCCTAGTGGGGACACCAGCATCCTTGACCTTTGGTGTCTATTGAGCCTTCTTAACCTTCTTAGGTAATTTGCTCTTGTAATTCCCTTTCTCCCTACACTCAAAGAAAATTATATGATCTTTATTTTTAATTAAATTGTTTGAGTTACATAGGTCGGAAGTAGGAGCCGAAATTGGTTCTTCATCTCTCCTGGAGGTTGAAGCTACTTATTGATTTTGCTCTGACTCCGGTGATCTAATATCCTCCCCCTCAAACCTAGAGGTGGAGGCTTCCTCCAATTCTTTCTATTCCATGGATGTTGATGGCCTTTCAACCTCTGATTCTTCAAGCTCTTGCGATGAAGATGATGTGCTCTCTTCTTTTTGAGCTTGGGAGGATGAGCACTCCTCCTCTTCCTTATCTTCTTGGACCGGTGTGGACTCTTCATGGAATTTTGCCAACTTGCTCCATAGTTCTTTGGCGTCCATGTAATCACCTAATCTAGACAAAACATCATTAGGAATTAAATCATCCAAAAATTTTGTTACCTTAACCTCAATCTTGAATTTTTGGCGTTACTCTTGGGTCCACTTCTTCAATTTGAGGACATCTTCCTTATTATCCTTGGGGGGTTCGAAACCTTCCGTGATGATGAACCAATTCTCTATATTCATCATCAAGAATGTCTCCGTTCTCACCCTCAAAGCCGGAAAGTCTTCTTGGTCGTATGGTGGAGGAACGTCGATGGCATACCCCAATCCGTCCATAGGTAGCTCCATCTCCTCTAAAGCTTTTGCTCCCTCGGATGCGAAGCCGGTGAAGAGTGACCCGTTCTGATATCACTTGTTGGAACTTCAGTGAGCACTAAAGGGAGGGGGTGAATGGCGTATTTTTGTTGCTAGATGGAATTCGATCACGCTTGCGTGCTTGTCTACAATATTCGTTAATATGCGCAGTGGAAATAATAATAAAGCATAAACAAAATGCAACAAACACACAATACAACACAAGGATATAACATGGTTCGGAACCTTAAGGTTTCTACTCCACGGGGTGAGCTCAAATGAGCTCTAGTGATGCAAACATCACCACTAATCAATACACTCCTTCTCGGAACAATCCGGAGGTGGAGAAACCTCGTACAAATGGTTACAAAAGTAATACAATGAAATACAACTAGTAAACTAAGCAATACACAAATACAAGTAAAGAAAACTTTACACAAAGAGCTTTGGATTGTTTGCTTGTTGATTGCTTTGGTTTTCTCTTGAAGGTCTGGAATGTTGGGGAATGGATCGTCACTAGAGGGGGGTGAATAGCGCATTCGTTGCTTGATGGATTTTGATCGTGCTTGCTACAAAACTTGTTATACACAACAGAAATAATAATAACAATAACAAAATAGACAAACACAATCACAACGCACAAATATAACGTGGTTCGGAACCTTAGGGTTCCTACTCCACGGGTTGAGCTCGAATGAGCCTTAGCGATGCCAAACACCACTAATAATCAATACACTCCTTCTCGGAACAATCCACAGGTGGAGGAAACCTCTTACAACAATAAGAAACAAATACAAGCTAATACAAGTAAACTATACACATACAAGTAAAGAAAACTTTACATAATGTGAACTTGAGTGCTTGCTTTTGGTTGCTTGAGAAGAGCCTTGAAGTTCTCGATTGCAATAGCAAATCTCATCCAAATTGCCTCAAAGAACCATGTTAGATCCTCCTCCATGAGCTGCTTTTATAACCTGCATTCGGGCTAGATTCGCGCCTAGCAGTCAACTGATCATGACCATCAATCGACTGCTCCTATAGGCTTTGTGAGATAATGACTCGATCTATGTTGGATAAGTTCCAACTGATACACTGGCAGTCGGCTACCATTACCCATCAGTCGACTGTCGAGGCTGTAACCGACTAACCAATTGACTACTGAGCATTCTGCTCCCATAACCTCGACTAGTAGTCGACTGTCATCCATGGTAGTCGACTGCTCAAGCCATCAGTTGACTGCCCAATACTGGCAGTCGACTGCTAAGGCTTTATGCCACAATCGAATCCCAATCGACTCATGGCGGTCGATTGGTCATAATCCCAGTCGACTGCTACAAGTTGACTCGGCTACCATGTAACAGCCCAAATTTTAGTTCCTATATTTTTATTTAGAGGAAAAAATAGAAATAAGAATCGGAATAAAAAAAATAATTCGAATAAATGGTTCGTTAGCCGGGGCTCGAACCATGAACCTTTGGTTTGGGGGAATAGGCTTCCTACCACTAAGTCATAAGATTACCAATGAGTAGGATATAACAAAATATATCTATAGGCAGGAAAAAGAGAGAAGTTGGTTAATTTGGCTAATCATTTAAAGGGGGTAATTAGGTTAAGGAAAAACCCTAGTTATATATATTTTCTCTTCCCTAAGCTCTTGGCACCGCCCACCTCTTGTCTCCCTCTTCCCCTTCGTCCTCTCATCCCTCTCTCTCTCTCTCTCTCTCTACCTTCCGTTTTCTCCAGCCATCCCTCTCTCTCTCTATCTCTCGTGTTCTAGCCGCCGAAGCAAGGAAGAAGATTGTCTTCTCTTTGGATAATTCAAGAGGGGGATTTTCAAGAGGGATCTCCTCAAAGACTTGGTAGAGGATCACGCTAAATCAAAGGAACACGTAGGAGGTCTTCTCTTTACGAAATCTAACAGTATAAATTGGTGAAAAAGCGTAGGAAGTAAGTATTGCTCACCTGCAGTATAAGTAGTTATCGTATGTCATTGATATGTTTTTATGTGCATGTTATTTCTAGTTATGCATGGTGTTTTTAGTTACATGATTTTACCCGTTATGTCATGTTCGATTCAGTATCATGTTTAGATCCATGATAAAAATATGATTTATGATCATGCATGTTGTAGATGAGTTATAGCTTATAATTATATGCATGATGTAGAATAAGATGTAAAAATATTTCCTTTATAAAGAAAATTTAAGATGCTCTCCGTTCGAATCGGGGATTATGAGTACAACGATCTTCAGTATGCTCCCCATTTTAGTTTTGGGAGTCAAGAGCATAATGATCTTTATGGTGCTCCCCATTCGTGATTTAGGGGATTAAGAGCATTCTTTTCAGTATGTATAAGAATATAAGTATAAAGGAAGTATTTTACTTTTGAAAAGACATGTACCGGGCATCAGTTTCGCCCACGGGCCAAGGCCCTCAGTTCAGTTACCCTAGTAGGTTCGGTGGTTGGCCACCCCAGCCTATTGGGAAAGCGTGCATTGGTACTATGTCGGACCCATATTTAGAATGATTATTAATTTGAAGTATCAGTATAAGTACAAGTAAAAGTTTTTAAAGTTAATTATTTCAGTTCAGATACACTGTTTACAAGTTTTAAAATACTTAAGAGCATGGTTTATACAAGAGATATGTATTCAGAGTTATGATTTCCAGTTATGCTTGCATGTGTATCAATGTATCAAGGGTAAGAGAACTAGTTGCATGATTTCATACGTTGCATGTTTTTGTGAGCATAGAAAGTACTTACTAAGTGTTATTGCTTACAGTTTACATTTCCTTATACTGTAGATAAAGGTAAAGAAAAGCTTCAGTAAGGTGGCATAGCGAATGAAGTGCTTGGAGTGTGTGGCGACGGGACAGTGGAAATAAAAGATCCTAAGTGTAGATGTCTAAACCAGATTTTTAGTTTCTAGTTGTTTTTTTTATATTGTTGAAGTTCAACCGGATTGCTTATGGTTGAGACCAAAGAATGCTAGAGTCATGTTGGGTTAGTCTTAATACTTGCATGTTATGTGAAGATCTTGAATTGGTTATTGTTTAAGTGATGTCAAGGTCCTTATGATCATTTTAGTTGTTAGCATATTGCATTAGTATATTGCATGAATTTTTGAATGATGGTAATATGGGGTGATGATTAAAGTATAGTGTCAGAGTAAGATAAGGAAGAATTTAAGAAACAGACAGTAAAGTAGTGACATCTCTCCTAGTAGAGTAGAGAGAAAGACTAGGGGGTATTACATGCCAAGTGTCAAAACACTTGGCCAATCGACTAGTCCAAAGCCCCAATCAATTGATAACCTCAACCATGAGGTTTAACCCCAAGTATGATGTCCTCATACTTGCTAGACTACCCTTAGCCTAGACCTAAGCCTTCTAGCCACCTCCGTCAGCCTCACGCCTATCGAATCCCTCCAAGTCATCCATGACTTGTTCATCTATATGTAGGCACTTCCATCGGCTATTGTCATGCTAAGTTGATCTACATTGCCAAGGCACATTGGGCTTACGCTGCCAAGACTACCGCTTGAAATTTACGCCGCCAACCATTGGACTTATACTGCCAAGACTCCCACTTGGACTTTACGCCGCCAATATCAACCCTTGGACTTCCCTTGCCAACCCATGTTGGACTTTCCATTTACCAAGACTCAAGCTTGGACTTTCCCTTGCCAAGACCCATGCTTGGACTTTCCATGCAAACCCATGTTAGACTTTCCAATTACTAAGACTCAAGCTTTGACTTTCCCTTGCCAAGACCCATGCTTAGACTTTCCCTTGCCAAGATCCATGCTTAGACTTTCCATGCTAAGTACCCATGACTTGGACTTTCCCATTGCCAAATGTCCCACTTAGACTTTCCAAGCCAAGTACCCATGACTTGGACTTTCCCATGACAATAACATTATCATACATTTTGTCAAACATCAAAATACCATTTGAGTCAAACTCGAGTCTGGTCAATCGTGACCTAGGCCGATTGCACCAACATGGAATGCAATAGCAATTCCCCTTCAAATTGCCCCAAGAACCATTCAAAGAACTGATGGTGAAATCCTCCATGAGCTTCTCCTTTTACGCTTACATTGACCTAATTTCGTGCATGGCAGTCAACTGTCATAAGGCCCCAGTCGACTGTCAACAGTGTCGTTGTCTCACAACGATTTGATCCACAATTGCATTCAAGCCAACAGATACACTGGCAGTCGACTGTCATTTACCAGGAGTCGACTACTCATACCCATAATCGACTGCTTAGTCGGCTACCAAGCTTTCTTCCTCGTGACCAAAACTAGCAACAATCGACTGCCCTCCATTGCAGTCGATTGCTCAAGGCTAGTTGACTGCCTAATGCTAACAGTTGACTGCCAAGGTCATTTGCCCATAGTCGAATGTCAGTCGACTCTCGACAGTCGACTGATCATAATCCCAGTCGACTGCTCAGTGTCGACTCAGTTGCTAAATGTCAAACACTTGACCAGTCGACTGGTTCATAACCTCAGTCGACTGCTACACCTCAACCATGAGGTTTATCCCAATTATGATGCCCTCATTCTTGCTAGACCACCCTTACCCTAGATCTAAGCCTTCTAGCTACCTCCATCAGCCTCATGCCTATCGGATACCTCCAAGTCATCCATGACTTGTTCATCCATACGCTAGCCTTCAGGTGCTTTCATCAACTATTGTCATGCTAAGCCGGTCTACATCGCCAAAGCACATTGGACTTACGCTGCTAAGACACACGCATGGACTTTACGTCGCCAATATCAACCCTTGGACTTCCCTTGCCAACCCATGTTGGACTTTCCAATTGCTAAGAGTCAAGCTTGGACTTTCCCTTGCTAAGACCCCCACTTGGACTTTTCATGCCAAGTACTCAAGACTTGGACTTTACCATTGCCAAGACTCATGCTTAGACTTTCCATGTCAAGTACTCAAGACTTGGACTTTCCATGTCAAGTACTCAAAACTTAGACTTTACCATTGCCAAGACCCATGCTTGGACTTTCCATACCAAGTGTCCCACTTGGACTTCTCCATCATATGATCAACCTCATGTCAACTATATAGTCAATCCATTATCAAACAATGGTCAACTCATCGTCAAACATCAAAATGCAAATATCAAAATACTACTCGAGTCAAACTCGAGTCTGGTCAATCATGGCTTGGGTCGATTGCACCAACATATTCCCTACACTCAAAATACATAATATGATTTTTATTATTTATTAAGGTGCTTGAGTTAACTAGGTCAATGGTGGTGGAAGCCTCTTGATCTTTTTCATCACTTCTTCCGAAGGTGGAGGCTACTTCTTGATCTTGCTCTAGAGTAGAAATTCTCTCCTCCCCCTCAATCCTAGGGGTGGAGGCTTCTTCAATTTCTTCCACTTCTTCCTCGAATGTCGACGGTTGTTCAACCTCCGATTTCTCAAGCTCTTTTGAGGATGATGATGATTCTTCCTCTTCCGAGTTTTCTTGAGGTTGAGATCAGGAGCACTCCTCTCCTTCTTTTTCTTATGCTGGTTCGAGATTTTCATGGAACTTGACTAACTTGTTCCACAACTCCTTAGCATCCCTATAACTTCCTAATCTAGACAAGATATCGTTAGGTATCAAATTTACTAACATTTTTGTTACCTTAATGGTTGTCTCAAATTTTTGTCGTTGCTGTAAAATATCGGGAAAAAAAATGCTTGTTAATTAGGAAAATACCCTATGGAATTTCCAGATTTTTTTAGAAATTTTCCTTGACTTAAACGGAAATTTCTAAGATATTTTTGGAGAAAGATTTAATAGACTTTGGGAAAGCCTATTTGGGTTATCTATTATGAAGGGATTTTGGGTTGGGTTTAATGCTTATAGGTTAAACCGGATCCATTTTTCCAAATCCGTTTAAACCCATTCGTTTCACGCTATTTTCTCCTCCGCACCGGTTAGATTTCTTCGAGCGTTTCCAGCCGTCGCGACGATAATACTTCTTTCCGTTTCTCTCGATCGCGCGTGACACTCCTCTTCTTTCCCGATCCAGTCGATTTCTCTTCCTCTTTCGCTGTTCTTCATCGCCGCGCCACAACGTGTCATCGCCCTTGCACGTCGGCCAGCAGCCGCGACCTTCGCACGCTCGTCGCTTGGCCTCTCTTCTTCTCCGACGGGCCGCTGCAATGAGCTACCTCCTTCCCGAGCTCGCGCTCGCCACCGCCTAAGCTGCTCCGCCGCTCAGAGATCATCGTCATCCCTTCCTTCTCCTTTTGGCGACTCCACCCGGATCCCAAATAGCGAGCAGGGGATCAAGTCGCCGGCAAGGGGTGACTGTGGCAGCAGCTAGGGGGCAGCAGTGAATAGAGCGTCGGAGGAAGGGGCTTTCACTGTCAACCATCGCCGGAGCAAAGGTATTTCCTTTCCGACGAAGAGCGAATAGAGGGGATTACTATCGGTGGAGTGCTAGGGCAGCAACAAATTTCTGACGAACAGGGCAATTTGGGGGAAATTTTCGGTGGATCCCAAGTGCTGGTATAGTTGATT
Organism: Wurfbainia villosa; assembly: GCA_025175895.1. NCBI lineage: Eukaryota > Viridiplantae > Streptophyta > Magnoliopsida > Zingiberales > Zingiberaceae > Wurfbainia > Wurfbainia villosa. Next base: position 117,004,133 of record CM045989.1, on the reverse strand, counting down.
ATTCATTCCCTTCAATGGTTGTTGTTCGAATTTGTTGTCTGCCAAGGGTCTCGGTTGTGCGTGTTCTGTAATTAGGATGTTCTATTTTTGGCAGCAGGTTATCGTCAATTCTTGAAGCTATGGACGATTGATGTAGGGAGAGGTAAGGGTTTTGTATGTTGATTGAGTTAACATAATTCTATGGGATGAACAGATTCCCTATAGCAGATACAGGAGTTGTGCAACTGCGATTGTGCAAGGTGAGTTTTGGTTGAGTGTATTTATAGTGAGATCATACGGCGTGTTGTATGTTGAATTGATGGGTGGTAGGTTGATTCATTAGTTCTTGATATTGATGAGTTTATGTTTATATGTTTCAAGGAGTTTTAGATCGGGTGATAAATCTGATAGAAGCTGTGAAACATTGTAATTGGGAAGAATGCCACCAGCCCAGCTCGTGAGGATCTAAAAGGTTTATATCTGTAAATTGATTAGTTTATGTTCGGTAGCTTATATGTTCTATTTCTATTGCAAGTATTATGATACATGGTGTGAAATTTGATTTACCCATATTGCCATCGTTCCTTGCATATCAGATTTCTTTTTGTATCAAGAAGTAGCTATAGTCGATTGAATAAGTGTGAGGACCTTGATTCGGAATAGACTTTCGGGCATGGAGATTTATCTGGATGTTCTACATGTCAGGTGGGTAATTTCCTACCTGGTCCAGTAGATGTAATTGCATTCAGATTTAGTCATAAATATGAGCATGTTAGGTGTTCATATTATCTTGACCTTGCTCTTATTATCGTATGCTTGAACTTATCGTTGGATGTATTTATGCTCAATTGTTGATATCACATATACCCTATCATGATTTAGGAGTTATAGATGTGATGTAAATTGGCCTAGATGTTTAGTAGGGTGTAAATGTTAGTACAGGCGATGACCCAATTTATAAATTGGCAAAAAGGTCATCTGTGGGTAGGTAATGCCCTAAATGTAGGATTTATTTCCAATACCCGTATGTTGCATACTGTTACCAACCATGAGTTGTGTAATGGTTAAGTGAAGGGTGATTAGTGCGTCGCTACAGACCGGTGGTCCTAACTTGATATGATTAGTCGAGTACGACCCTTTATAGGATAGAGAGTGCGTCGATCAGTTGAGTACGACTCTCTATTAGAGAGAGAGTTATGATCAGTTGAGTATGACTCTCTACAGGATAGAGAGTCTGTCGATCAGTTGAGTATGACTCTCTACAGGATAGAGAGTGTATTGATCAGATGTGTACGACTCTTTGTTGAACAGAGAGTCTGTGGTAGATGGTTGTACGTGTGACAGCATACTCATGTCATTTGCATGCATTTTGACGACATAGTCTCCCTTGGGGTTGAGAGAGTCGTCAGTCATCTTGCCTCCTAGTGCACTCCTCGAGGAGTAACTGGTGTGAGGGCAGAGCATCTGTTGTGCCGCACTCTACCACTATAGACGGTGGTAGTTGAAGTTGCGTGCAGTTGTCCTGGGTGCGTGGTACTCGACCACTCATTGGTAGTGTTAGTTGGAGTGGCCAGCAACAGGGACCCCCGTTGTGTAGCGAGCTCTTTATGCTCATATGCTACTTATCATACTGCCCACTCGGCCACTCTATAGCAGTGGTTGGTGTGAGTTGGGACAGTTGTCATGTCGTACCACCTAGGCTACACTGGGGTCGTGGTAGCGAGTAGGGGTGAGCAGGCATGACCATGCATGCTGCATTGTCATATCTGATGGCGCTTTGCATATTACCATATATATATACATATATGTATGTATATATATATATAGATGGTTGAGATTAATATATATATAGATACAGTCTATATATATATGCTTATTGTGATGTTGCACTTGATTGTATTATGCTTGCTGCATTTGGTTGTACATCATATTCATGCATGCTTCCTGCATATGTTATACGGTTGTATCAGATCTGATCGTATATGTGTTGATGCACCATTAGATACCTTGACCTGTAGCTAGAGTATATTGTGAGTTGATCTACTCTTCCTGTTATATATATATATGTTGAATATATGTTCAGGTTGGATCAGAGTAGCGTAGCAAACTTCAGGTATGTCTGCATTTTACGTTGTTCATTTGGTTAGACGGTATATGCTTGTATTTATATACTATGCTGATATACCTGTTGTACCTCTAGATTATGTTATTGAAAATACATGTGATATGACATATATACATATTTTCTATTACCTGCTGAGTTTTACTCACCACCCCAACGGACCCTGGGTTTTTCTGTCGCCCAGGTAATAGGTAGCCGACTTCGTGATGGACTTGGAGCATCGCTGGCTGATATCTCATCTCACCTCTGAGGCTTCCGTGTTTGTGTTGGATTTTCCGTATGTCTTGTTATGTATTCAGAGTTTTCGTGATGTTATGTATTATGTGATGTACGCACATGTTGGTGCGGGTTTTGACGAGGTTTTCTTTATGTTCTGGTGTTAGTCATACCGGTATGCATGTGTGTAGGTTGGGATGTTATTGTATCATGTTTCCGTTGTATTTTGTGTAGTTGTTGTTTTCATATATATATATATATATATATATATATATTGTTGTTATTGTGAGCCTTGTATTAACCCGAAATGTTGCCACGTACAGGGGAGGTGTCGTCCGTTTGATTTTCGGCTCGGCATGCTCTCGGGGCGTGACAGTTGCTCCTCGGTCCACCTCTTCATCTTGAGGATTTCTCCGTTCTTCCCCCTCGGAGCATCAAATCCTATAATCACGGCAAACCAATTTTCTATATTGGACATTATGAAATATTCTATCCTACCTTTCCAATACGCGATCAAATCTTCACGGTCGAAGGCGGGTGGAATTGTTATGTCATCACCCAATCTCTTGTTGAGCTCCATCTTCTCCTCTAGTGGTGGTTAGTCCAAATGAAGAGCGGCCTCGCTCTGATACCAATTGTAGGTATCAGAGCATCTTCTTCTTCTAAGAGCCACCGGGCTCTGATACCAATTATAGGAACTTCGGTGAGTGCTAGAGGGGGGTGAATAGTGCATTTTCATTATTTGATGGAACTCGATCATGTTGCTTGTCTACTATGTCGTTAGCGTAGTGGAAATACAAAAAGCACAACAAAAATATACAAGCACACACACTACGCAAGATATACGTGGTTTGGAATCTTAGGATTCCTACTCCACGGGGTGAGCTCAACGAGCTCTAGTGATGTACACACCACTAATAAATCTCCTTCTCGACAACAAGTCGAAAGTGGAGAAACCTCGTACAAGCATTTACAACAATAAATAAGAAATACAAACAAATACAAGTAAACTACATAAATACAAGTAAAGAAAACTTTACAAATGTGCTTTTGAATGCTTGCTTGTTAATTGTCTTGGGCTAGCCTTGAAGGACTTGAAAGCAACAACTATCCCCTTCAAATTGCCCAAGAAAATAACTCTAGAAATCCTCCCCGTCGAGTTCATTTTATGCCTCTATACGACCTGGATTTCCGCCTTACAATCGGTTGCCAATAGTATCATTGTCTCACAACGGCTTAATCCATATTGGCATTCAAGCCAACGAATACCTTGTCGGTCATTTATCATTTCTCGATTGATCGCTTTCAGTAGCCAGCGCTTAGTAAATCGCTACGCTCGCCTTGCGACCAAAATAGCGATGAGTTATCGCCCTCCATGGTAGTCGATTGCTCAAGGCGATCGACGCCTAATCTTTGGCGATCGCTAAATTACTTGCCGCAGTCGAACGCCAGTCGACTCACGCCAGTTGACTAATCATAATCCCAATCGACTGCTCAGTGTCGACTTGGCTGTCAAGTGTCAAAACACTTGACCAATCGATTGGTCCATAACCCCAGTTGACTGCTACACCTCAATCATGAGGTTCACCCCAAGTATGATGCTCTTATACTTGCTAGACCACCCTTAGCCTAGACCTAAGCCTTCTAGCCACCTCCATCAGCCTCATGCCTATCAGATTCCTCCAAGTCATCCATGACTCGTTCATCCATACACTAGCTTTTAGGTATTTCCATCGGCTATTGTCATGCTAAGCTATGTTGGTGTAGGGGCACTAGATAATCGAATCTATGTTTTGATTATTGCAAAGACCCAAAGTTAAGGTCATATCGTTATCTCATGAGCTGAACCTAGTGTGCAGGAATGTTAAGCTGAGCTAAAGGTCAGCGATACTCGGAGAATCTCGAGTCGAAACACCGCGGTGGTCGGGCAACACCGGGAGGACTTCGAAGGGAGTCGAAGAACCTAGGTGAAGACCGGAAGCTGAGTTACAAGTCACAAAGGACCTAAGGTAAGCTCGAGTGTGAGTGAAGGTAAGGTCGGGTCCTTCGTATGAGGACAATTTTAGGCGGCGATCCGACTAAGACTTCCCGTGGAATGTCTTGGTCGAGATTGGACGGCAAGTAGCAGTCAAATTCACTTATATTGCTTTCATTTTCGAGCTAACTTTTTGTTGCAGTTAGAAACCCTAGCAACAGTCGACTGCTGGCTGTTGGCAGTCGACTCCTTGTGGCATCAGTCAACTGATAGGGTTGATCAGTCGATTGCCATTTGAATTTTCAGCTTCGAGGAGAGTCAAACTTCATCCCTTTATCTTAGGGTGAGGTGGCCTTTGATGATAAAAGTTTAGCTCAACGTCTAGGGGGTTGGAAGGCTATAAAAGAAGGGGGGTTTCACCCCTTTAGGTCATCATTCAAACTCTCAAAGTGCTCCCGCAATGTCGTAACTCTCCGATAACTCTACGACGACGAAGCATTGCCGAAACGCCAACGACACGAGCTCAACCTCTATTCCATTAGTCGTTGGTATCAGTTTTCTTTAGTTGTCACTTCCAATTCTTGCAACTCATTTCCTTTCCGAGCTTTTTAGTAAACGAGGTGAGGTAGGCTTGTTGTCTCATCCTTAAGATTTGTGTTTCCTTGTACTCGCTTTCTCCTATCTCCAACGAGGAGGAGAGTTTTAGTGCATTGTCCTCCGTACGCGATCTCAGATTTGTAAGGGCCTTGCATTAGCAACCGGAAGGTTGTGAACCAAGTAAAACCAAGTTGTGTATTTACTTTTTTCGCCGTGCAATTACTCTTACGCTTTGTTTTATTCGAACGAACGAAAAAGAAACAAAAAAGATTTTAGCTCGCTATTCACCCCCCCCCCCTCTAGTGCGCTTTTCGATCCAACAAGCTAGTCTATACCGCCAAGGGACATTTGGGCTTACGCTGTCAAGACACACGCTTGGACTTTACGCCGCCAATCATTATTGGACTTACGCTGCCAAGACTTCACCCTTGGATTTTACGCCGCCAATATCAAACTTTGGACTTCCCAAATGCCAAGTACCCATGACTTGGACTTTCACCGTCAAAACTACACACTTGGACTTATGTGACCAAGACTATATCCCTTGGACTTTCCAATTGCCAAATATTCATGACTTGGACTTTCACCGTCAATACTACAAATTTAGACTTACATGACCAAGACTACACCTTTGGATTTTCCAATTGCCAAGTACCCATGACTTGGACTTTCACCGTCAAAACTATACACTTGGACTTACGTGGTTAAGACTACACTCTTAGATTTTTCATGCCAACTCCATATTGAACTTTCCAATTGCCAAGACTCAAGCTTAGACTTTTTATGTCAAATACTCAAGACTTGGACTTTCCCATTGTATGATCAACTCCATGTCAATCATATAATCAACCCATTGTCAAACAATGATCAACTCATCGTCAAACATCAAGACACTACTCGAGTCAACCTCGAATCTGGTCAATTATGACCTAGGCTGATTGCACCAACAAACTAGATTCATGATCGAGTAGACTAGGCAATTGACTGATAGTAATTTGTCAATTGACTACTTACTTACATTGCAAAGATTAAGGAGTTGTTACTACACTATAATGGTTAGATTGGAAGGACTAGTTGATTGATAAAGAACGATAGATAGACTTGCAATAAGATTTCGAAGGCTATAGGAGGATTGGCTAAATACTATTAGAGTCTTCTATTTCTCTTAGTAATTATTGTGTAATCATAAACTTGTAAGACGTATCTTCACATTTAGTATTTAACGAAAAAAGAGAAAGCTAATGGTGCTTTCTGACAGTGATCAACTAATATATCATACACCGTGGAGGAGTCTCAGGCCACATTAAATAAATATGTTAGTAATTGATAAACTTACTTATGTGTTTATTTTATTTCCACTTTGCTAAGTTGTGTATGTGCTTTTTTTTTTATTATCAAAGAGCAAGAGTATTAGAATTATACTTATAAGTTTAAATTGTTATTAAACCCCTTTAGCTAGCCATCTAATCCTCCATAGTTTAAGATTGTCAAACCAGGTAAACATCACTCGTTGACAATTTAATGCGCTTGTGTTTATGTTTTTTTTTTTTCATTGCGCTAATTTATATAACCTTCTTAAGAATTAGCAAGAGAAATTAGAAATTTTATTTGCAATGTTGATTTCTATTTACTTCATTTAGTCTATCATTAATATATATATATATATATATATATATATATATATATATATATATATATATATAACTTTCAAATTTACATAACGAAGATGATTTTCGAGGTTTAAAAAATTAATCTATAATTCTTATATTAAGAGATACTCCATAATATTGGAGATGGTTTTTATGTATTTTATTTTTGTATATTTTTCTCATTTTCAGTATGAATTTAGTTATATTAGTCAAACGTGAGTATAATTATATATGTACATTATGAAGGAGATATTGTATCAGCATATGCGATATTTGATAATTTTTACAATATTTGTATTGTTACAAAAGCATGCACAATATTGTAAAAGGAGTCTATGTTCTTATCAAAATGACACTTTTTGAATGAGGATAAATTTAGAGGCTCATAATATATATCCCGAGCATTATTCTAAATTGGTCTCATAATATTTAAAAAGGGATAAATCATGATGACCAGAATAACTTTCTAAGTAGGAAGATATTTATTTTGTAAAAAAATTAATTTCATTGAAGATTTATCGCAATTCTATCCTCTGAACTCAGTTACGCTCATAAAAACTTTCAAAGGATCTAATATGGTTTGAGAGTTTATGAATTTTGTTATAATATATTAATACACATTAAATGTTTTAAATAATATTCAATAAAAATATAATCCTAATTTTAAAATTATAATATAATTAAAAATTAGCCCGTGGGACTCACGCTGTGCTAGTTGGACCCACTCCAATCTTACCCGAAATCGTACTCAATAAGAACCCAACCAATTACGTACCTGACCTCCCCAGATTAGCCCAGACCAAGGAGGCAGAACAACATACAACCTAGCCTGACCCGGTCCGCTTCTCATGGGTCGTGTTGGCCCAGGCCGTGGCTCGCCAGCCCCTTGATTCCTCAAGTTGGGACAGCATATCTGGACCCATCTCAACGATTTGCGCCTTTGCGGTGCAACTTGTGTATTTTTTTCGTCGTTCGCAGGCGGCAAGGCGGGGAAGGGCACCATCTCCTCCTTTTCTACAGCGTTGTTCAATCCGATGGAAGGCGGATCCAGTAATGCCTTTGAATGCTGCGTTTGTTGGTCAGATGTCTCCTCCTGCAATCATCGCCAGATTCATTTTCTTCCCGCATTGTCTTCCCTCGTGTAATTTGAAAAATTTTAATTTGGAGATTTGTTTTTTTAATCAATTAGAAAATTGATCTCTTGGTTTTTGAATTTGTTGTTTTCCTGCTAACGATGAGACGAAATTGAGATTTTTTAATCTGTGTACAAGGTTCACTTAGTCTTGGTCGAAGTATCTTTCTGTCCCGCGTGACGCGTCCACATATTGAAGAAAGAAAAAAATAACGTTTAACAGGATGTAACAGTTTCCTTTTTGTTTAACGAAATTATGCCTCAGTGCTTTCGCAGAGAAGGAATGTTGTAAATCTCGGGCTCCTACGTCGAGTTACGGCAACCTTTGGCCTAGATTAGCAGTTATAATTATTATCTTCTTTTGGAGTAGCTTTATACTGAGATTTCACAGTTATTTAAGGAAATAATGTGTAATTTTCCTGAAGCAGAATTAATTAACAGGTGGAAAGGAAGTTTTCTGTTGAATGTTTTGATGATACTATTGCTTCTATGTAAACTATTTCATGCCTTTAAATGATACGTAATAAAAGATGGTGTATGAATAAACTGACCTAAAGCTATTGAAGGTGAAATCTAAAATGAATGGACACACATTCACTGAGATGAGATTCACCATAGCCATTAGAAGACATGTAGTATATTTTGGACTACTATCTCTATGGAAATCCAATCATTGAGGCTTTCTCTAAACTGCTTCTAAATAAAACTAGGAATGCACACAGTGTCCTTGTGGATGAATATATTTTGTCATCTCTATGCGTAGTTTTTATAAGTCTGTTTTCTCTCACATGGTTGTTAACAAAACTTACTGTTAGTTTTGAGCTTTCTGAATCATAAAATGTCCCCACAAGCAATGATTTGCATATCCTTAATTCTTTTAGAATGCTATTCGATACTGTTTGAGGTGTACAGTATAAGGATTCATTATAAAGCCGATTCTAATATTGTTATTTTTTTCTTTTAAGATTGTTACTTTCTATTAGTTCTCAATTTCAATATCTGATATTGCAGGGAGCTCCTCTACAAACCTATTGTTCTTGGTAAGGTTTTATCTGACTTTCATTCTCTCCACATACACAAATATACTATGAACTTGCTCATTTTCCCTCATGCAGCATGTGGACATATTTCTTGTTTTTGGTGTGTGAACAAAGCCATGCATGGCTTCCGAGCATCATGTTGCCCTATTTGTAGGCAGCCTTACTATCATTTGCCTAATATTTGCCAGCTACTCCATTTCTTTCTTTCAAAACTTGAACCTGAGTCCTACAAGAAAAGGGAAATGGAAGTCCTCGGTTAGCTCCTTGAACTCTTTTACGTAGTCTGTATGAATGTTAATCTAAATTATTAAAAGTTGTTCTCTTCTTGTGGAAAGGACTTAGTAACCTTTTCTTTTGCTTTATCACAGAGGAAGAAAGAAGTGCAGGCATATACTCATCTCAGTTTGTGAAGGAAATGCTTTCTGGTAGGTGTTAAGATTCAGTCTACTAAAGAGCTACTTCTTTTTCTCCATAACCAGAAAGAAATTTTGCATATGAATGCAAGGAAGGCTCTTTTGAAAATGCCAATGAAAGTGGACATGATGAATTGCCAAACAATTCCCATGAGAAGACCTTGGAACAGCAAATTTCTGTGGATGATGTATTATGCTCATCGTGCAAAGAAATGTTATATAAGCCTGCAGTTCTTAATTGTGGACATGGTGAGTTGCTGAACTAGTAGTGATTTGGCATGAAAGTTCTTCTGGGACTGTCGTTTCCTTTGATTGTTTCTTTATTAACTTGATTTCTTCTTGTAGTGTATTGTGAAGCTTGCCTATATGGCTTAAGCGGGGATCCTCTGCAATGTAATGTTTGCCAAATTATTCATCCTGGTGAGTTTCCGAATGTCTGCTTGGTTCTGGATCATTTCCTAGAAGAAGAATTTCCCACAGAATATGCAGTAAGAAGAGAACAAGTTCTGCTTAAGAGAACCAAATATCAAGTTGTGAATCCGTTGCCAAGTATGTTTTTCCATCTACACACACTAAACCTGCATGTGCTTAAACCTTAATGTCTCTGAAATACATTATAGGATAATCTTACTCATAAACCCCTGGGAATATTTAAATAAATACTCTACCAAGTACATTGATCTTATACTGCTAACTATTTAAATAAATACCCTACAAAGTACATTGGTTTTGCCTGAGTAAGGTGAAATTCTACCAAATATTTTGACCATGTAACTCATACATCCTCATACTCCTAGCCATGTTTCTGCATTTGCACTTGTCACCAGTCTTCCACTTTCTCTTCCTTGAAATTACATTGTATGAAATAAGTTTGCATTATTGTGATGAAGATAAAAAACCATTTATTATCACTTCTTTTGATACGTCCTATAAGGACAGCAAAGTAGAAGAAAAGGAAGGACCTTTCTGATTCCCCCATCTTTAAGGTTGAAATAATGTATATGAAGGTTAATGGAAAGATAGTTTTTTTCTGGGTAATTGGTTAATATAATTGTTGTCTTTGTTAGTGAGTAGTTTTTATTTCTAATGCCTCTGTATATGCATCCTTTGTTATTGTTAGACTGCCTAATGGTTGAAAATAATAAAATTCCAATTTCTTCCCACTTCTTTGATTGCTCCCCCTTTTTGCACCTTTCTTAACAGAGCCAAGCCTTTGTCGCTTCATTTCTTCCTCTTCTCTCCCTTTCCATTTGTTCAGTTCTCCCACTCTCTCTTCTTCTAGTGTCCTCTCTTTCTTTTCTTCATTTTGCTATCTACTTCTGTTCTCCCAATCTTCTTCTCCTTTTCCTTTGATCCCCTCTTGTTGTATTGGGATGAAAGCTAATGTGTCAAGGTAGAGTTGTCAGTATGGTTGAAGTTTAAGCAAAACCCATCTAAGCCATTTTGCACTGATGTTAATCTCTTTTCATATCATAACTTAATATCATTGGGCTCTTGCAACAGAATGATGGATAAGATGCTCACTGATTCATCATGATTGTGTAATTCCTGATCCAAGACTTCTATTTGGGCAGCCTCTGTAGTATAGTACAATAAATGAGTTGGAGTTGCCAACCCCTCAAATGGGTAATGTAATAGATAATGTATCATCGATACTTGCCTGCAACAGTGTTCCCATTCTCTTTATTGTTCTTTGCTAACCATTTTCCCATTCGATCTTCCTTTGCTCCACGTTCTTGGTTTACCATTTGTTTTCTTAAAAATATTTGCTCCATGTGTTTTATTGATCTCTTCCATAATCTAATCAGTAGCTTTTCTGCATATTTTGCTTCTCTTTATTCTTGTCTTTTGTGTAGTAATTGCTTCCAATTTCTTTTTATGTGTTTTTTCTCCAAGAGCAAGTCATGTAACGGTTGTATCTACAACCTCATTGGTTCTCTGACATGTCTTGCTTTGGATGTTGTCCGCTTGATGTTTAGCTATTGTCGCCTGTGGTTGTAAAAAGTATGAAAATGTACAATGATTTAAAGTTATTGTGCCACCACGAACCACGACTGTGGTGGCTTATGTGGCAAATTTCGGATTGTGGCAGTAAGAACCACAATCGTGGTTCTTGCTGTGGAGTCTGGGAATCATCCAGTGAGGACCACCACTATGATTAGCACCACGACCAATCTGTGGTTCTTGCTGGATGATTTATGATGCTTCCTTTTGATTTCTTGCAAAATAAGATACATACAATATGAGGATTAATGCTATAATTATAGGAAAATTGCAATGATGTTCAAAATGGATCCCAACTCTTATAAAACATCAAATTGTTAGTTATCAATTCCTCCACACTTATTCTTGCACGTCTTAAGCAAGCAATAAAACTAAGAAAACAACCAAGCCTTATTTTTGAAACAATTTCCAATCATGTTTTGAAGATTATAAAAGAGAGTTATCCAGGACTATTAAATTTCAAAGACTCATGCATTCATGGATTCAATTCTTACAATGGTTGATGATCATGATGACTTTAATCCATCTTGAATGGACTGAGAATGATGAAGTTTCACAGGGTAAGTGGTGGTGACTCTCCCTCTCATATACATGTAATAGTGAAATTAACTCAAGTCACTCATGGTTATGTGCTACCGTATGTTTGTTTCTCTTATATTCTTCACCACTATCATACACGTAAGAATGCACAATTTTAAAGACTTGTTAGAATTGTAAGGGAAACAAAAGTCAAAACAAATAATGTTATGTGTGTAAGAAAAGCAATATAAGAGAGGAATTAGATCAAAGAAATGGGAGAGAATATGAGAGCATTAGAATGTTACATGGGTGAATACAACAAGCATTACCCTACACATATTCAATCTAAACTTCAACCATAGTTGTCAAAAGCGAGCGCATCGCTCACTTAAGTGCGAAGCGACATGAGGCGTAAGCGCTGTGCTTCAAAAACCTCGGAAGCGCACAAAGCCTTTAAAGTGCATGCTTCATTGCGCTTCGCGATAAAGTAAGAGGGGTGTGTTTTTTGCGCTTCAAATAAGTGTTTTTTTTAAAGTTTGGCAGAGTTATTAAAGCCCTAAAACCATTCGCCTCTCTCGAGTCTCGTCGCCTCTGTCTCCTGTCCTCTGCCTCTCATCCGCGATCCGCCTCTGGCCCTACCTCCCGTCCGCTTTTGCATGGCCGCTGCAACTAAGGTGAAAGGCTTAAAACCCTAAACCCATCTTCTCTCACCTCTGGCCCGTTGCCTCTTGTTCACCTCTCGCCGTCTCCCGTCTGCTTGGCTACCATTGCTAAGGTGAACCTCTGGCCCTTTGCTTCCCATCCACCTCTCGCCGCCTCTCGTCTGCCTGGCCGTCGTTGCCACATCTTTCCTATTTGCCTCTCGTTGCCTCCCGTTTGCCTAGCTATCGCCGCCTCTGCTTTCTCAAGGTATGAATCTTATTTTCTATTTTTTTACTATTTTGTATTTTTTTATTGATGGATTATTATTGATTTCAATTGTGATTATTATTGATTTAAGTTGTCTTAATCCATGTTAATTTACTTTCTATTAATTTTTTTATTGATTTGTATTTTTTATTGATTGATTATTATTAATTTCAGTTATCTTAACCATGTCAAATACAACAATTCCATCAACTCAAAAGGATATTGCTTGGAATTATACAATATATTCGGATCCTAAAAATCTAAATATTATCCGTTGTATCTTTTGTGGTAATATAACAAATGGCGGGATTTATCAACACAAGCTACATTTAATTGGGGCCAATATAAATGTGAAAGCTTGTTCAAAATGCCTCGAGCATGTTAAAGAAGAAATTAGAGAGTTCATGCAAAAAAAGAGTAATTTGAAGAATCAAATGGATGATATTCCTCATTTTGATGATATTGTTGATTTGAAAGATTTGGAAGAATATGAAGATGATTTTCAAACTAAAGTGAAAGGGAAACGACTAATATTTCGTCCAAGCATCCATCCTACGATCCAAGGTAAAAAGTGTAAACAAATTGGACCTATTAATCTTTATTTTATTAAAGATGTTGATGAAATTATCAAACAAAGACCCGTAAAAAATAAAGGACAATATGATGAAAATAAAAAGAAGTTAAGAGATATTGTAGTTGAGAAATTTGCTACATGGATGTATGATGTTGCAATTCTTTCAATGGCGTTAAATATGATTCTTTTGAGCTTTGTATTGAAGCCATTGGGCAATTTGGATTGGGGATGAAACCTCCATCATATCATGAAGTGAGGGTTAAGTATTTGAAGGAGTTGGCAAATACGAACTCGCTTCTCAAATCTCACGAAGAAGATCATGCTATGTTTGGGTGTACATTCATGACAGATGGGTGGACGGATAAAAAGGGTAGGACTCGTCCTAAAGGAAGTGTATTTGTTGAATCAATTAATGCTTCAGGCTATTCTCACACTGTTGACAAGATGTTTGAGTTACTTTTTAAATTTATGTATCGCATTAGAGAAAAGAATGAGTTCAGGTTGTAACAGATAATGCAAGCTGCAATATCAGTGCAAGTAATATTTTAAATTTATGTTACTTTCAATTAAGAATTGGATTATATTTCTAATTTTTTTTGACTAAATTTACTTTGTTTTTTTAGGTCGTGTTTTGGAAAATCGATTTTCACACTTGTACCAGACTCCTTGTGCAACTCATTGTTTAGATTTGTTGCTCGAGAATATATTCAAAATTCCTAATCTTAGGAAATTACATCAACGGGCGTTGATGGTGAATGGTTATATTTATAATAGATTATAAGTATTGAGCATGATGAGGGAGTTTACTGGACAAAGAGACATGGTAAGAATCGCAAAGACAAGTTTCGCAACCGCTTTTTTGACTTTAAAGTGGTTTCACGTGCAACAAGCAAATATGAGAAAGATGTTTACATATGAAAAAGTGGGCAAATAGTCAATTTTCTAAAGAGGAAAGCGTGTAGCAGAAGTGATATTGATGTCTTCTTTTTGGAAAAATATGGTTTTACATTAAAAGTTGGCGGCCCATTGGTGAAAGTATTGGAAGAATATGAAGCAAGGTTTAAAATCTCGACTCGTATCGGAATTTCGGTCTGCGACCGGAACGATACGGTTTCGGTATCGTATCATCCGTGCCGATACTATTTCGGTATTTTTTTAAACATTAATATTAATTATTTGATTTTTTTTTAATTTTAGTAAATTTTTAAAAAAGAATTTAAAATTTAATTTTACCTAAATTATAAATTTAGAATTTTAATAAAAATATATTTTAATTTTTAATTTTTATTTAATATATAAATTAATTAATAATTTATTTAATTAAATTTTACAGTTATATATATATATATATATATTTATTTATTTATATTTTTAGAAAATCAGAAATTTCACGCGATCGCGATCGCGGTTTCTCACCGCGATCGCGCTGCGCGATCGGGAAGTGCGATCGCCTTCCCGATCGTCGGCTGATCGCTTTCCGATCGTCTTGCCGATCGATCGCCTTCCCGATCGCGCAGCCGCGATCGGTCCGATCGCTGATCGCGATCGGCTGTCGATCGCCGTGCGATCGCCGATCAGCCGCGATCGCTGATCGCCGTCACGATCGCGATCGCGTAGCCGTGATCGGGAATCGATTGCCTTCGTCGCCTTGATATGAAGATGATTTTCAAACTAAAGTGAAAGGGAAACGACTAATATTTCATCCAAGCATCCATCCTACGATCCAAGGTAAAAAGTGTAAACAAATTGGACCTATTAATCTTTATTTTATTAAAGATGTTGATGAAATTATCAAACAAAGACCCGTAAAAAATAAAGGACAATATGATGAAAAAAAAAAGAAGTTAAGAGATATTGTAGTTGAGAATTTTACTACATGGATGTATGATGTTGCAATTCTTTCAATGACGTTAAATATGATTCTTTTGAGCTTTGTATTGAAGCCATTGGGCAATTTGGATCGGGGATGAAACCTCCATCATATCATGAAGTGAGGGTTAAGTATTTGAAGGAGTTGGCAAATACGAACTCGCTTCTCAAATCTCACGAAGAAGATCATGCTATGTTTGGGTGTACATTCATGACAGATGGGTGGACGGATAAAAAGGGTAGGACTCGTCCTAAAGGAAGTGTATTTGTTGAATCAATTAATGCTTCAGGCTATTCTCACACTGTTGACAAGATGTTTGAGTTACTTTTTAAATTTATGTATCGCATTAGAGAAAAGAATGCAGTTCAAGTTGTAACAGATAATGCAAGCTGCAATATCAGTGCAAGTAATATTTTAAATTTATGTTACTTTCAATTAAGAATTGGATTATATATCTAATTTTTTTTTGACTAAATTTACTTTGTTTTTTTAGGTCGTGTTTTGGAAAATTGATTTTCACACTTTGTACGGACTCATCATGCGACTCATTGTTTAGATTTGTTGCTCGAGAATATATTCAAAATTCCTAATCTTAGGAAATTGCATCAACGGGCGTTGATGGTGAATGGTTATATTTACAATAGACTATAAGTATTGAGCATGATGAGGGAGTTTACTGGACAAAGAGACATGGTAAGAATCGCAAAGACACGTTTCGCAATCGCTTTTTTGACTTTAAAGTGGTTTCACGTGCAACAAGCAAATATGAGAAAGATGCTTACATATGAAAAAGTGGGCAAATAGTCGATTTTCTAAAGAGAAAAGCATGTAGCAGAAGTGATATTGATGTCTTCTTTTTGGAAAAATATCGTTTTACATTAAAAGTTGGCGGCCCATTGGTGAAAGTATTGGAAGAATATGAAGATGATTTTCAAACTAAAGTGAAAGGGAAACGACTAATATTTCGTCCAAGCATCCATCCTACGATCCAAGGTAAAAAGTGTAAACAAACTGGACCTATTAATCTTTATTTTATTAAAGATGTTGATGAAGTTATCAAACAAAGACCCGTAAAAAATAAAGGACAATATGATGAAAATTGTTAGAATATTGTAGATATGATTAGGGATAATTGTTATCCCTAAATATCATCAGGAATAATTATTTCTTAGGATAGAATTTTGATTTATTCCTAGGATAGAGTTTGATTTATTCTTTTGAATAAGCCATAATCTTGTCTATAAATAGGGCTTCTTTCATGTAAGTTAGGTATCTCTAAGTTACGAAATAACTTGGTATCAGAGCTCTAGGTTTCCATCTTTCGTAATTTTTCTGCTGCTCCTCGCTCGCTCGCGTTCTTCTCCCGAGCGCGCAGTCTTTCCACGTCGCGATATCTTTCCCCGCGGCCTTGATTTATGACTTCTTCTTTTCCGCGGTGCCTTTCTCGCGGCCTTCTTCTTCGCCTCGCGGACTCGGACTCGGCGCGGATTGCGAGTTCTCCACGGCGCTCGCGTCCCTTCCGGCCGTTTCTTCGCCGCGCGAGGATCGCGATTCGCGTGAAGCCGACGGACCGGCGTCCTCCAGCCTCGGTGGGCGAACCGACGCCTGCTCCGAGCCATTCGTTCCGGCGAGATTTATCGGCACCGACCCGCCCTCCCGGAGTGCATGTAGTTCTCCCTCCATGGCCAGCGATCCGCGCTGACTGCCGTTCCTCCACCTTTCTCTCCTTGCGCCGAGCGCCGTCTTCTCCGCATCAAAAGTCCATTGCCGTCTTCCTCCAGTGAGTCCTCGGAACAATAACACAGTCACGGACCCTTTCCGAAACTGACTCAATCGCGGATGGCGATTCTAATTCCCTTCTTCAAGTTGGTATTTCCTTTATTGGTATATCTCGCTCTGCGAATCCTTGATACTTGACTGGGCCACCGATCATATCATTTGGTAATAGATCTCTTTTTTTCACTATCTACTTCCGGTTATTTACCATTTTATCACCATGGCAAATGGTTCTAGTCGATCTCGAGTATTGGTATTGTTCATCCTTCTCCATCTCTTTCCATTCATAATGTTCTTTATGTTTGAGCCCCCTTTAATTTGTTATCAATAAGGCGCTTACTCGGTCTCTTGATTGCGTCTCGTTTACTAAATCTTACGTGTCATTCACAGCCGAGATGCAGGAGGATGATCGGCTCGGATATGAGTCTCATGCTTTATCGATTTCACGAGCCTCTTTTGTTGGTTCTGGCGTCTCCACTTGTTATTCACGTACTCAGTTGGGACATCCTAATCTTGATAAGTTAAAACAATTACATCTTGGTCTTTCTCACTTAGACTCTTTATCTTGTGAGTCGTATCGATTAAAGCATGTTCGTAGTTCGTTTTCTCCTCGCATTATAAGTCGGGTTACGTCTCCTTTTGCTTTGGTTCATTCCGATATTTTGGGGCCGAGTCGTGTTTCTTCTACATTCGGGTCACGATATACGATTTTTCTCGTTGCACTTGGTTATATCTGATGAAGAATCGTTCGGAATTGTTTTCTATTTTCCAATCTTTTTTTAATGAAGTCAAAACACAATTTGGTATCCCTCTTCGATCCTTGCAGTGATAATGCGTGAGTATCTATCTACTCCGTTTGGACCTTCTTAGCGTCTCGGGCGTATTACATCGAGCGTCTTGTCCTCATACTCCCAATGAGAATGGAGTTGCGAGCCAGAATCGACATCTTCTCGAGACCGCCGGACTCTTCTTCATCACTCTCGTATTTCCTCTTCGTTTTTGGGAGAAAGCCGCACTTCTGCGTGTTATCTTATCAATCGCATGCCTTCCTCTATTTTTCATGAATACCTCATCATGTACTTTATCCAAATCGGTCCCTTCATCCTTTACCACCTAAGGTCTTTGGTTCTACATGTTTTGCTTTCGTACTCTTGATCCCGACATTGATAAACTCTCTCTCGATCGTAAATGTGTTTTTCTTGGATATCCACGGTCTCAAAAAGGGTACAAGTGTTATTCTCCTACTCTCGTCGGTATTTCATCTCTGCGATGTCGTGTTCTTTGATTGGTTTCTTTCTTTGGACCTTGAGTCGTCAGTTTCCTCATACGTACTACGCCCGTCTTTTTATCCTCCGGAGGACTCTTTATCACCCCTACGATTTCTCCTCCGTTGCAGTTTATCGGCGTCGTCTTGACCTTATCTGCCGCCTAACACCGATTCTCTTGTGTGGAATCATGTCGAGCAGATCCTCCGCCCCTTCCTCCTGATCTTCGAATCGATATTCCCATTGCGCACTTGAGTATACGTTGACTTCGTAATCCTTCTCCTCATTATGTGTCTTTGAGTTATCATCGCCTTTCTTCTTCCTATTATTCTTGTCTTTCCTCCTTGTCGTCTGTTTCTCTTCCGAAAACTGCAGGAGATGCATTTGCCCATCCAGGATGGAAACAGGCTATGCTAGACGAAATGAGTGCCTTACGGAGCTGTGGGACTTGGGACCTCGTCCCTCTACCACCAGGAAAATCAGTTGTTGGCTGTCGATGGGTATATACGGTGAAGGTTGGTTCAGACGGAACGGTTGAAAGACTTAAGGCTCGTCTTGTTGCTAAAGGCTATACTCAGATCTTTGGATTGGATTATGGGGATACTTTTTCCCCTGTTGCTAAAATGTCTTCGATACGTCTATTCATGTCCATTGCTGCGATTCAACATTGGCCTCTTTATCAGTTAGACATCAAGAATGCGTTCTTACATGGTGACCTGCTCGAAGAAGTATACATGGAGCAACCTCCGTGTTTTGTTGCTCAGGGGGAGTCTTCCGGTCTTTCAAACTAAAGTGAAAGGGAAACGACTAATATTTCGTCCAAGCATCCATCCTACGATCCAAGGTAAAAAGTGTAAACAAACTGGACCTATTAATCTTTATTTTATTAAAGATGTTGATGAAATTATCAAACAAAGACCCGTAAAAAATAAAGGACAATATGATGAAAATAAAAAGAAGTTAAGAGATATTGTAGTTGAGAAATTTTCTACATGGATGTATGATGTTGCAATTCTTTCAATGGCGTTAAATATGATTCTTTTGAGCTTTGTATTGAAGCCATTGGGCAATTTGGATCGGGGATGAAACCTCCATCATATCATGAAGTGAGGGTTAAGTATTTGAAGGAGTTGACAAATACGAACTTGCTTCTCAAATCTCACGAAGAAGATCATGCTATATTTGGGTGTACATTCATGACAGATGGGTGGACGGATAAAAAGGGTAGGACTCGTCCTAAAGGAAGTGTGTTTGTTGAATCAATTAATGCTTCAGGCTATTCTCACACTGTTGACAAGATGTTTGAGTTACTTTTTAAATTTATGTATCGCATTAGAGAAAAGAATGTAGTTCAGGTTGTAACAGATAATGCAAGCTGCAATATCAGTGCAAGTAATATTTTAAATTTATGTTACTTTCAATTAAGAATTGGATTATATATCTAATTTTTTTTTGACTAAATTTACTTTGTTTTTTTAGGTCGTGTTTTGGAAAATCGATTTTCACACTTGTACCAGACTCCTTGTGCAACTCATTGTTTAGATTTGTTGCTCGAGAATATATTCAAAATTCCTAATCTTAGGAAATTGCATCAACGGGCGTTGATGGTGAATGGTTATATTTACAATAGACTATAAGTATTGAGCATGATGAGGAAGTTTACTGGACAAAGAGACATGGTAAGAATCGCAAAGACATGTTTCGCAACTGTTTTTTTGACTTTAAAGTGGTTTCACGTGCAACAAGCAAATATGAGAAAGATGTTTACATATGAAAAAGTGGGCAAATAGTCGATTTTCTAAAGAGGAAAGCGTGTAGCAGAAGTGATATTGATGTATTCTTTTTGGAAAAATATGATTTTACATTAAAAGTTGGCGGCCCATTGGTGAAAGTATTGCGGCTGATAGACGGTGAAAAAATGTCTCCTATGAGTTATATTTATGGGTCAATGGATAGAGCCAAAGAAGCTATTGCTCATTCATTTAACAATAATGAAGAAAAATATTGTAGTATTTTTGAATTCATTGACAAAAGATGGAATATTCAACTCTATCGACCTTTACACAGTCGGATATTTCTTTAATCTAGAGTTTTTTTACCTCAAATCTTGACATAGAAAATGATGTAAAAGTGATGGAGGGTTTGTACAAGTGCATATCTAGATTGGTGAGAGGTGAAAATTTATAAGATAAGATCACGAAAAAGCAGGACTTTTTGATTTTCCAATGGTTATCAGATAAAGAACTTCAAAATCACTAGGTAAATCCATAAATAATATATTATGCAATATCAATGTGGGATGGTAATTAATTTAATCTTATATTTTTTTATATTTCAAGCTGATTGGTGGTCTTCTTATGGTGCATCAACACCTGAATTAAAAACATTTGCAATGAAGATTTTGAATCTCACATGCTTTTCTTCAATTTGTGAACATAATTGGAGTGTTTTTGAACATGTAAGTTGAAGTTTTTAAATATATATTAAAATTTATATTATGGACTTAACTTCTTATTTTTTTTATTTTTTGGCTGTTACATTCTAAGAAAAGAAATAGGTTGTCTCAACAACGATTGAATGATTTGGTATATATCAAGAACAATAGAGCTTTGAGGTGAAGATATGACATGCGAGATAAGTTCGATCCTATTACTTTGTCAGAGATAGATGATCGTAATGATTGTTGTTGGGAAAATTGGATGACAGTGATAAAGACGATGATAATGATTTTGTTTATGAAGGTGAAGATTTGTATTGGAGTGATGTAACACGAGTGTCTGGGGTTGGTGAAAGTGCATATGACTTTCGATCTCGAAATGAGTCTACTTAAAAAGGAGCATCATCATCTGCTTCAGTAAAAAGAAAGCAATCTTTAGCCCAAACTAGTCTTATAGATGAAAAAGAGATCAACTTTGATGATGAAACTGAAGAAGAAGATTATGATGGATACAAATCAAACGATGGAGCTGATGATATAGATTTGGACAATGAAGATAATGATTATTTTGATATTTGATATTTCAACTATCACATTTTCAAAGACTTTTGATTTAATTTTAGTTTTTTTAAATATTTGTTTATTGCGCTTTTTTTCATATCAGTGTTTTAAAAATCGCCGATTTTATCCGATTAGGCGGCGCGTAGGCGGTGGACGCTTGTCCACCACCCCGACATTTACAGAGCGATTAATCGCGATGCTTCGCTTCGATTAATCGGGGCGACCGATCGATTAAGCGGCAACGTAGTCGCGATTCACGAATCGCGATTGAAATTCGAAATCCCTAATCGCGATTTCTGAATCACGATCTCGCGTGCAGCCTAAATCCTAATCGAGCCAAATTTTGGAATCCCTAATCCCGTGCGTGCAGCCTCTTCGCTTCTTCGTCTCCGCTGCGCCCAGGGCCAGGCTTCGACTTCACGCGTGCCGCCTCTCCGACCGTCGAGTCTCTGCCTGTCTACCACCGACCGCGTCGCTGAGAAATCCCTAGACCCATGGCGTGCAGGAACCTAGGCACCCGAAGTTGAGAAAGCCGCGACAGCGGAAGCGACACCGATCCGGATCCCACCTCGCAGACACCCTTTTCGCTTTCGCCATCGCTCACCTCCACCTCTCTAAGCTCTCCTCGTCCCGGATAGGTCGCCGTGCTCACATTGCTGCTCATTCTTAGCCCTTCCTTCGTCGCGCCGCGCGTACCCACGATCAGTCGGACTAAGGTAAGGGATTATGTCAGTGTCTGACTAATTGAGAGTTATCGTTTTGAGTCGTATAGAATTCATTTTCGCAAAGCGTAGACGAAAATGTAGATGGATCATACAAAATTATCTACAAAAGTTTATCTAAAATGACTAGTATCTGTCGTAAAAGAGAAGATCAGCAATAAGTTGAATTCAGTAGTGCTAGCTCCTGCTGATCTAATGGTTGAGAATCTTGTGATGATTTCACTAATTGATATTCATGTTAATAACATTGTAATAAGAGATTAGTTCTTATTATAAGTTAAACTGAAAGTTTCAGAACTATAAGTCTATAACAACTACTTTCAGATTTTGTAGTTGTAGCAAGTTATTACCAACGTGAACTTGGACTAATTCCAATTCCGACGTGAGCGATTTGAATGTGATCCTAAGCGACTTCTGAACTTTGGTTCTTTAATTTTTTTTGGATAAATCTTCTATGGAGTTGTGGATAACTTGGGTGTTTTTTGTGTTAACAGGGCGAAGAAGCAGGCGTATCAAAACAACACAGGCGTGTTATCAGTGACATGTCCGTGTCAGGAGATCCAGCTCGTTCAGCCACCTGGTTGACAAGCGCACCCGTTCATTGTGGGATATATCTTGAAAGCCTAGCTCTTTTGTATGAATATCTTTATTTTGAAATAAGAATCACATAATCATTGTTTGCACTTTATTTATATATGTGCATATTGTCTAATACTTTACATTTTAGATAACATGGTGCTTGGGTGTGGCACAGAAGATCATGTTATCAGTCCCTTGTAGAGTATAAGTAGAGGCTCACAACCAAGATGGTTTTGGACAAACCATTGGCATGGTGGTAGTGTAGCTTGGTATTGTTTTATTTTGAACATAGAGTTACACTAGTACACTTAGGTGTATTGGCGGGGACCGGCGTAGAGGTGATTGATTTATTCTTGACTACGTAATTGAATCGGACCTCGGATATTATCTTTGTACATGCTCTTAATCCGATATAATAAGACACGTGTACTTAGTATTTATTTCTTTGATTTACGGAGGGTGAGATTTCTATGGATTAAATCAATATGCGTAAGTTGGGAAATGATATTATTTACATGGTGTGCCGTTGATTATAGGAGGAAACCGTGTCCTATATATTAGGTTGATGATGTCCCCTTGAGGAGCTCATAAGGTTCATCATGTAAACCCTGCAGGTGGACTTAGTCAACATGATGATAAGGTTGAGTGGTACTACTCGAGGAGTTAGATGTTAATTAATTGATGGTCAGTAAATCAATTAATTGACGGACATTCGATATCTTAAACAGGAGATGGATGTCTGAAATAATATATGGAGCCCGTATTAATTTATGGGGGTTGGTGAGGTAATTGATGATGATCCTCTAGTGGAATGGAACATCGTTGATGGATCGGTTTGTGTGGTTCCGATCCGTGGTG
The DNA here is from genome assembly GCA_025175895.1 of Wurfbainia villosa. NCBI lineage: Eukaryota > Viridiplantae > Streptophyta > Magnoliopsida > Zingiberales > Zingiberaceae > Wurfbainia > Wurfbainia villosa. The sequence continues at coordinate 116,980,936 of CM045989.1, read as the reverse complement.
GCGAATCGACTCCTCCTCATGGTCCCTATCGTAGCCTAATATAAACCTCGAAGTCTAGATCGAATGATGGAAAACAAATCTCTAGATCCAGGCGGTTGAGATTAAATCCCTAGAAGCAAGCGGTGGAGATTAAATCTCTAGATCAAGCGGTTGGGATTAAAATCCTAGAACCGGCGGTTGAGATTAAATCTCTAGATCCGACGGTTGGGATTAAATCCTAGAACAAGCGGTTGAGATTAAATCTCTAGATCCGACGGTTGAGATTAAAACCCTAGAACCAAGCGGTGGAGATTAAACCAAGGCCTAAACCTAACTCTATATATATGGGAGATTGGGTTGGGTGGCAACTAAGTTTTTAGTTGGATGATGGATCTTGGGAGATTAGGGTTTTGCCTAGCCTTGCTTGGCGTGAGAAACCTAAGGAGAAACCCTAATTAGGGTTTGGCTCCTCTGGTTGGGCGACGAGGTTAGGAAAGAAGGGTGGCGTGACTTATGGAAGATCTCTTCTTCTTCCTTGAAGGTGGCTAGCTCTCTAGATCTCTTCTCTCCACCGTGGTTGGCGTGAGAAATCGAAGGAAGAAAGGTTGGCGGCTAGGCTTTGAAAGCTTGGTTGGCGGCAACTATAGAAGTGCTCTTCTTCTTCCTAGGGTGTTCTGCAGCTACTTCTCTTTCCCTATACCTTGGCGGCGCCCAGCGTATTCCTTTTATCCTCTTACATCCTATTGGCGGCACTAGAAGCTAGGGTTTGTCCCTAGTTTGGTTCCTTAGTGGTTTCCATTTAGTTCTCTCTATTCTTGGGGCGTGGCACCAATCCTTTAATGGATTGGTGGTTGGCTCAAGCAAGAAGGGAAGGAGAGTTCTTCTTTCTTTGGATTGAAGAAGACTGGAAGCTTGACTTGTGGAGGATCTTCGCCCACGAAGTCTCTGAGGAGGTTAGGACATCGATAGAAGATCGAGAGGTATAAAAGTTTCTGACTTTTATTATTGTTCTTTGCATGTTCTTATTGATATGCTAGCTTATGTTCTTTATGTTAGTATATGTTGATTATACTAGTTTACATTTGCATGTATTTGTATAATCATGGACCCGAATAAGAAACACAAAACCGATCCGTTAAATGCGTCTCTTCTCATGACTAATCGATTAGAAGAGTTTGGTTGCTTGAACAACTAGTTTGTTCAGCGATTCAGTCGTTAGCGCGATGGAATTGGTTGTGCTTAGGAAACTCATCCCATCGGATTAGTTTTCATTAGTGAAAATTTTAATCGGGGACATGGGAGCCGATAGGCATTCAGAATAGCACATTGCCAACAAATGTATATCGAGCCACGGTTTCCGGTTTTGTGTGTTTTGGATTCGGTTACTTTCACGCACTTATCATATATTGTGTATGCCGGATAATAGTAGGATGTGCGTAGGCTAACTTTTTGGTTGCAGACATAAGATCCAACTATTATGGCTATATATGTGTGTATGTGATTGCATGTGTGTGTGATTGTATATTATTTGAATCCTCGGGGTTGACGAGGCTAAATTAGTATTTAATTTTTGTAATTGAATACGACATTGTTTAGCCACTCTTTATTTTATTTTACTTTCGATCTAGATTTCATGTACACTCCCTCGTGGAGTATAGGATCGATGGATGTAAAATAAAATAGGTTTTATTCTCGGCTCGGATCTCCGGTTGGCTCGTATATGGCGTAGGAGGAGCGGACGAGGTGGCGATACGACGGGACGCATATTGGAGAACAATGCCATAATAGTTGGAAAAATTCTGATTTTTCCATATTTATTGCTGATTTATTTTATATGCATGTTGTGTGTGCTTGAAAATTCCTCATTGTCAATTTACTAAGTGGGAGAGGGACATTTTAATTAATTCCCGCGGCCTCCATTACAATTTGACATGTAATGCAACAAACTTGCACGTCGGCTTTGAGTGCCTTCCTCTCCATCGGATGAGTTTGTTTGGCGATCACTAGGTTAAATAATGGTTATAGGAAATTATCTAAGAGCGTGTGTACTTCCACAGCGGTAAGACACATAATCCAAAAATAATTCCCTTAGTACCGTGTAATGGTGCACACTTAGATGCAAATAAAAAGTAGTTTTATTTGTAGGGCCAAAGAGGAACAACTATTAATTTTATTTGTCAAAAAGTAAGGTTGACAAGATAATAAAATTAATGGGTTAAACCTCCTCTTACAAATGAATAATTCGTATACGTCCACACTATCGTGGCATGCGATATTCTCGGTGTTTGAGGTGTTGGTTGATTTCAAAATTTTATTGTTTGAGGAATCAATAATTTTTATTGAAATCTACAGTAATAATAAGCATGTTGTGTGTGCTTGAAAATTCCTCATTTTCAATTTACTAAGTGGGAGAGGGATATTTTAATTAATTCCCGCGGCCTCCATTACAATTTGACGTGTGATGCAACTGTTAAATTTGTAATTCAGATATCAAACTTACATGAAAGAAGCCCTATTTATAGACAAGATTAGGGCTTATTCAAAAGAATAAATCAAACCCTATCCTAGGAATAAATCAAAACTCTATTCTAAGAAATAATTATTCCTAATAAATATTTAGGGATAATAATTATCCCTAATTATATCTACAATATTCTAACATTCCCCCTCAAGCTGAAGAATATAATTATACGCACTCAAATTATATACGTATATAGTCAATTCGGGACCTCTCAAATGACTTAGTAAATATATCTCAAGAATGATCATGTGAGTTAACAAAACTAGTAGATATTTCTCCGTATATTTACTTTCTCTCGACAGCGATAATGACTTTCTATATACTTCATTCCTCTCTTAAAAACTGGATTTGAGGCGATATGATAATGCTTGGTTATCACATATAAGTGACATTCAGGTAACGCCTTCAAATTTTAGCTCAAGCAACCGTTGAGCCATATAAGTTCTCGATCGCTAAGGCCATAGCTCGATACTGCCTCACCTGGATTCGCTACAACATTCTCGCTGCTTCCAAAAAACAAGGTTATCTCCAACAAATATACAAAAACTAAGTAGATCTCTATCAACGGGAGATCCCGCCTACCGCATCGTAATATCCTATAACTCGAGTACGCCCTTTGTCTTCATACAAAAGCCCTTTCCTGAGCGCCTCGATATATCGAACAATGCGAATCACAAAGATCCCAATGTTCTTTATACGTGGTGAGTCGAGAAACCGACTTACTACACTTATCGCAAACGAGATATCCGGACGAGTAATAAGAAGGTAACTTAGTCTTCCTACTAATCGCTCAGATCGCTCAGATCTAAGAGAGGCTCCCCGATTCGGGTAGAGCTCGACATTAGGATCCATAGGGTCACAACCTGCCTTCGAGTTTAACATTCTCGCTTCTTCTGTAATATCCATCGATACTTCCTTCGAGATATAATGATCCCATTTTTCGATCGGCTACTTCTATTCCCAAGAAGTATTTAAGTCCGCCGAGATTCTTCGTCATTCGAAATGTTCAAAAGATGTTGTTTCACCCGTGAGATCCCGAGACGATCACTACCGCATGATCAATATCATCAACATAAACCACTAGGTAGACGCACTACACGAGTGGCGATAAAAGACAGAATGGTCACTCGCCCGAGTCACGCCGAATCTTGAATTACAATACTAAATCTACCAACTACGCTCGGGTGCATCGCTGAGACCATATAAAGATTTTCGCAAGTTATACAAGACCGTAAGACTTCGAGCAACAAAACACTGAGGTCGCTTCCACGTAGACTTCTTCGAGCAGTCACCATGTAAGAACGCATTCTCGAGTATCTAATCGATAAAGAGACCAAAGTGTTAATCGCAAAGAATGGACGAGTAAGCGATAGAGGACATCTGCAACAGGAGAAAACGTGTCCCCATAATCCAATCCGAAGACTTGAGTATAGCCTTTAGGAACGTGACGTGCCTTAAGCTGATCAACTGCTCCTGTCGACCAACCTTCATCAGATATACCCATCGACAACCAACAACCGACTTTCCCGTGGTAGAGGAACGAGATCCCAAGTCAGAAGACACTTATTTTCGCTTCCTCTAGATATAGCCGCCAAGCTGTGGTCATCCCTGGATTTGCGGCAAACGATTCCTGAAGAAGAGAAACAAGAATAATAGGAAGGAGATAGACGATGGTAACTCAAAGAAACATAATGTGGAGAAGGATTACGAGTGGGCGTATACCTTTCGAAGAAGGCGATAATGGAATATCGATTCAATTGGGACCGGAGGAGGAGCGGAGGATCCGCTCGAGAGATGATTCCATACATGAGTCGGTGTTGGCCGTACAGCAGCGAACGAGGCAGCGATAATGTGAGGCCGGGAGTAACACGATTTGCAACCGCCTTTTTAACTTTGCAAAGCTTGATAGAGAAGAAAAGTGAACTAAGAACTATGGTTGCTAGTGAAGAATGGAATACATGCAAACATTCAAAGAGTGCAAAGGGGAAGGCGGCATATAATATCGCTTTGAGTACCTCTTTTTGGAATGGGGTAAGTTTTTGCTTGAAGGTGTTTGCCCCTTTAATTAAGGTGCTTCGTCTTGTTGATGGGGATAATAAACCATCTATGGGTTTTGTGTATGGAGAATTACTTAGAGCGAGAGAGGATATTAAAGTGACATTCAACAATCAAGAGCTTCACTATCGTCCGCTTATTGATATTATTGATGAAAAAGTCGTGTCGGCTTGATAGTCCACTACATTTGGCGGCCTACCTCTTGAACCCTTATTACTCCTTCAATGACCGGAGCATAGGAAGTGAAGAAGTGGTTATGAATGGATTTTTCACTTGTGTTGAAACATTCTTTCCTAATGATTTTGATAGTCAAAGTGACATAGTAAATGTGGAGTTATTGAAGTATATCAACAAAGTGGGGGGGTTTGGAAGAGCATTGGCTATAGTGGGGTGCACAAAAAATGATGAGAGATATGATCCGGATAAGAACTAAGAACTAAGAATTGCTTACTTTATTTTGTAATTTTTAATCTTTATTGGTTGTTTCTTGATTTTGCTTATTGTTGGGTTTATTTTTATTTAGTTGGATGGTGGCATCTTTTTTGAAATGGTGTACCTAAATTGCAAAAGATGGCTAAAAGAATTCTTTCTTTAACTACGAGTTCTTCCGGTTGTGAAAGAAATTGGAGTACTTTTGAGGGAGTAAGTATTTAATTACTTTTACTAAATGTCTAAATATGTATTCAATAATCAATATTATTATTTTTCTAATTTTCTTTAATGTAGATCCATACAAAGAAAAGAAATAAATTAGATACCGGAAGATTGAACAATTTAGTCTATGTTCAATTCAATGCCAAGATCATAAACAAAAAAAGAAGACTAGAAAAAAAAGGAGTTGATGTGCTACTTGCTAGTGAAGCAACTATGGCACAAGGATGGATTGTTGATGGTGGAGATGAAGATGTTGAGACAAATATTGAAGATGTAAGAGAACTTCACGAAGAAGAATTTGTATCGGATGAAGAAGAGGAAGATGCCATGGATTTTGAGTTTGAATCCGATCTGAGGAGAAGTGTTGGAGAAATATGGAGATGAACTAGAAGAAGTTGAAGAATTATGGTAAAATCTAGATCGCTCTGTAAGGTAAATGATATTTTGTTTATTGGTTAAGATGATATCCACTTTATTGTTGATGTGTCTTTGGTCTTGCTTTTTGGAGAGAGGATCTTTTTCAACTAAACATTCACAATATGTAGGAATGTGTTTTTCTTCATTCTATTAGTGTTGGGTACGTTGCTTATTGTCAAGTATTCTTAATAGTTTTTAATCCGTTAAATCTGTTATTGTGTAGTAGCCTTTTGTGATTTGTGTGTTGTGCTCTTGTTGTTTGCAATGCTTATTGTTGTAATGTTGCTTGATGTGTAAATTGGATAAATTATTGTTTGTTGTCAAGTATTCTTGTTGTTTACAATTGCCAATTCTTATTATTGCAATGGATTTTTAATATTGCTTGCAATTATGTTTTTAATTCTTATATTTTGCAATTCTTATTATTTACAATCTTAAACGTTTTTAATATTCTTGTTACTTGTTGAGTTGTTGTTAGTTGTTATTTGTTACATGCATGTGGAGGCTACAAAGTGAGTTTTGACTTTTGAGTGCCCCTTAATATATTAATTTTTTTATATATTATTATATTTAAAATATTAAAAAAATCGATCGCCTAGAAATCGCCTAGGCGGCTTTAGCCTAGGCTTAGGCGACGAAAGTGACCGCCCGCTACCGCCTATATAGCTTTTAGAACTGATCGCCCGATAGTGGTGACCCATCGCTTCACGGAAGGTAATGGATAGTTCACCCCGCTACCGCACGCTTTTAACAACTATGACTTCAACAATCTAATAATCATGTAAAATCCAATATCATCTTCCTAATGCATATCACAATTTAGCATCGTGAACCCAATTGTCACAATAATCTTTCAAAGATAACAACACAATTTTGCATATTGCTTTTAACAAATCACAATCATATAAATAAGTCTATCACAAATTAATTTAGAGTTATATAACATGTCAAAAGATTTTTTTTTTTATTCTTTTGGTGCCAAATGTGTCTTATTTTCTCTTTATTTTTTTCTTTCTTTCTCTTTATTTTTTATTCATTCTTATATACACAAGAAATGATGCTATTTTTTTTTTTTTTTTTTTTCAACATAATGTGCGACTCCTACATTAACTCATCACCTCATCCTAAAAACGCAAAGGAAATGACATGCTTATGCATCATCTTGATCTAGGGTTCATTCTTCTAACTACTCTTCCACACTTAAAGTTTCGTCCGTCCCAAGTAAAAATATTCATCACATAACATCTAAGTTCTCATATCCCAAAGAACGATAAAGAGAAATAGAGGAAGGAATAGAAAAATGATATGATAAGAGCTTTATTGAATCCCTACGCACTAGTGGAAGAAAGAAAGCAACCAAGTGACATAGCCTTTATCATAATTATGTAACCTATGTAAGTGTGGTCTCGAAAGACTCAAGCAAATTCTAGAGTTATAATTGTTAGGATCTTAGTGCGCTAGAGGGAGGTGAATAGCGATTTGAACTTTAACGATCTTCGATTGCGTTCGTCGTGCTTGTCTACAATGGATTAACGCAGCGGAAATAAACCAACATAAACAAAATAAAAACACAAGCACAACTCACAAGATTTTGTGGTTCGGAATCCCTGTTTCCTACTCCACGGCCTAACTCCTAGTTGATAGTCCCACTATCACTTCCTCCTTCTCGGAAACCTTCTGGAGCTTGAGAAACCTCTTACAACACCTAGAGCTTACAACAAGAGCAAATGAAAGAACAAGTGAAAAACACTTTTACACGAATGCGATCTCGTTTGCTTGCTTGTTGGTTGCTTTGGAACTGCTTGGAAGGTTTGAAATGCAGCAGCAAATCCTCTTCTAAATCTTTAAGAACTAACCTCTTTAAAGGTCCACCATAGCCTCCTTTTAAAGCTCCGCTCGGGCTATTTTTCCGTCGAACAGTCGACTGACCTTACTCACCAATTGACTACCCACTTGACCGTTGTCTCACAATGGACTAATCCACGTTGGAAACAATCTATCACCGATCGCTGCCGAGCCATTAGTTGTCGCCGTGAGCCAAGAATCGGACTAAGAACATTCTGTGTTCTTGTCCTTAATCCACCAACTATTGATCGATCGACTACCAGTGGTCAGTCAACTGATCTAACCCACTAGTCGACTGCCAGAGCCATAGTCAGTTTTTCCGAGTCGACCACTCGATCAGTCGACTAGTCCACAATGCTAATCGACTGCCCGAGCATCAGTCAATTTTTCCGAGGTGCACAGTCTCGAGCACCTAGTTTGAATCCCGAGTTCCACAGCTGGAGTCGGGCTTTCACTCGACCAGTCGACTGCTCGATTCTTCTAAGCTCCTGAGTGCCGAGCACTCGACCAGTCGACTGGTCCAAAGCCCGAGTCGACTGGTAAGCCTCATAATACCCAAGTATGATCCCTTCACACTTGACACTCACCCTTAGCCTAGACCTAAGCCTTCAAATAACTTCCATCAGCCTCGCGCTTTTGGTTCGAGTCCATGACTCCTCACCCTTGCACTAGACTTCAAGTGCTTCCATCGACTTCATTATGCTACAGGGTCTTCCTTTGCTAAGAGGCCACACCTCCTGGACTTACGCTGCCAAGATTATACACTTGGACTTACACGACCAAGCTCGGTCTCCCCGACCAACCACGTCTTCCTTTGTCAAGCACGGTCTCCCAGACCTGCTGGGACTTCCCTTGTCAGACATAGTCAGCCTATGACCTGCCGGGACTTCCCTTGTCAAGTGTCCGGTCAACCTTGATTGACTTGGACTTTTCACTCGCCAACTCCTAGTTAGACTTTTCGACCACCAAGTGTCCGGTCATCCTTGACCGACTTGGACTTTTCCCCACTCAAGTATCTGGTCATCCTTGACCTACTTGACTTCATGTTCATCTCCATATGATTATGAATGTCCCATACCATCCCATAGTCATATTGTCCTTTATACTCAAACTTCAACTCCAACTCGAGTTCCACTCGAGCTAGGTCAACCTCGACCTGAGGTTGATTTCATCAGCAATCTCCCTCATCTCATCCTTCGCCTCTAATCATATTGTAAAACATCGAAATTCAACCTAGTCAATCTTGACCTGAGGCCGATTGCACCAACAATCTTTCCCTTTTTGATGTTTGACAATACCTTTAAGTTAGGCTAATCTATAAGCCTAACTTACCTCTTCTTATGCCAAAGCATAACAAAGAGTTCCTAATTCACAATTTCAAAATTTAAAATTTGAGGTTTTAGTTTAGGGTTTGGGTTTATAGGTCATCTTTATGCACTAAGCATCTTGAGCCTAACTTAACCCTTCCATTTCCCCCCCCCCCTTTGACACACATCAAAAAGTCTCTCACCTTCCAATGAGATCCTTCATTCTTCCCTTTTTAACCTTCATCCATCATGCCTTGATGGACAAAACTCCCCCTAAAGGCTTGCTTCCCCTTGACCATTGCACCAAAACTATCCTTGGAGAATTCCTAAGCCTATGGGAAATCTAAACAATAAAAAATAAGCATAAAAGTTCAAACTTGAATTTTAACATCCCTTAAAATTTGATTTTCACCCTAATTAACTCTCCTAATCATTTTCAATGAAAATATCACCCTTCCAATGCTTCTCTAAGCATATTATAGGGTTAGGAGTAATTAGGGTACATAGAGGTGCTGATAAATAACTAAATAAATCTTGTTCAGCTAAAATCAACATCATCAGTCGATTCTGTCAATGACCAGTCGATTGAAATCTCCACCAGTCGACTGGCTATACATGCAGTCGACTGATTTGTGTATTTGCAGAAATCAAGGTTTTCAAATGAGTTTTGAAAATGCATAAGTAATTTCGTAATTTTCGAATAATCTTGAAATTTCACACACACATTACTAATGCTAAATAAAATGGGTGAAAAATAATTTTCTATGAAAATATCCATTATTTTGAGAAAGTGATACAAAGTTCAAAACCATTGAAAACATCAATGTTTTTGTCTAACTTGTATCAATATCCTCAATGACGATTGCTATCAAAAGATAAACTTCACCAAGGTTATCTAAAATGATTTTAAAATTGTTTTCAAAGCGTATTTTCAATTATGATTAATAGGCTAAGTATACATGACTTGTACATTAGCTTTCTTCATGATTTAATCCTATAATTTAAAGATTTTGAGCCCATTTTGATGTATCATATAAGCACATTGAACCTAACTCATTTTTCTGGCATTTCATATGTGTCTAGAATGTTTCAATATACACACATGTCATCCTATAGTCTTTGTGAGATATGAGTTTTGGTTCTTCCCTAAACTAAGGGTTCATCCATTATTATCTAGACATATTCATTTGATCACTTTACCTAGGTGTCAAATAATGTCATTTGTCCTTAAATTCAATTTGATAAACATAATGCATGAATTATGATCATGACATAAATGATTTGCATAAGTTAAAAGCATTTGCTAATGATGCATGATATCATGACCTAATAGAAATAAACCTAAGTATTAACATGACATTTTTAAATAATCATATGAAATATGATGTCACGACATAAATTATGACAATCAAAGCATGACAAATATATAAAATACAAAGTATAAGAATACCTAATCTTTGAACCTAATTGTCATTTGCTAAAATTATATTAATTACCAACTTTGTCATAATGACCACCTAACTCCCTCGAGTGTGTCAAAAATCCAACTTGACATATTCTTGATTCTAACTTATTTGTGCCAATTGATCAATTTTTCAAACTTCATTATTCCAATTGTCACATCCTAAAATCTCTTAGAATTATAATCTAATTTCATTTTCAAAGTATCCATACCTTGAAAATGCTCTAGAGTGTCAACTCCACTATGATTAGGTTAACTACCTTTCCATTTTAAGTTGACACACCCTATTCCCATTTAGCGTGAAGGAATAATACTCCTAGGAACCCAATACCTATTAGACTCCTTGGGTTTTTTAGGTATTCACTAGGTATGACTTCTCTAGATACCTTCCTAATGACTCTCCTAGGCTTCTTTGAAGCCTTAGTCATTTAGGTCTCTTCAAGGTTAACTTTAGGGATAACTTCCTTTGTAACCTTATTAGTGATTTTTCTAGGCTTCTTGGAAGCCTTAGTCACTTAACTCTTGTCAAAGTCAACTCTAAAGATAACTTTCCTTGTAACCTTGACACTCTTCGACCTAGGGTTAGTTTCATAGTTAAATGGAACATTATAGTGGAATGATATGTTTCCCTTGGACTTAGGCTTGTAACCCAAACATTTCTTGTCCTTAGATCTTTCCTACAAAATCCTAAATTTTTGTTCACTAGACCCTTTAATTGAATTTGTCATTTTTCCAAGGGTCTTTTCTAATTTATTAAATTTTAACCTCAAGACTTGATTTTCTTCCTCTAATGTTGCCATTTTTTATTTTTGATTTTTTCTTTGGACATTCCTCTTCCTAGGTACATGTCTATTCTTCTTAGGGTTATTGCCTAGTTTGTTTTCTTCTTTCCTATCCTTGGGTAAAAAGTGTTGGGTTTCCGGCACCGCGGCGTGTGTGTGTTCGATCATGTTTCGTAAACATGAGCACAGCGGAAGCAATTAAAATTAATAAATCTATATTTATTACAACACACACAACACACGCATGCTATTACAACAAGTGTAGACATAACTGTAAATTAAAATTTGCAATAAAAGGAAATTAAACTACGTTATACCTTCCGTATGACGTGTAGCGGGAACGACATCAACCGGAACGATCCTCGTAAGAATCGTCTCTATCCGTATCCACGCCGAGCTCCTCGGGATGACTTTGCTAAGTCACGAGCTTCGTCTTCGTACGGGTTACTAGCCTCGTGTTGAAGACGACGTGATCGAGAGATGATCACGATCCGAATCCAAATTCGGATTCTAAAACGAGTTCTCAAAACTCGCTTCTCCGGAGAGGTATTCGTCAACCGTTTGACGAATCCTTCGTCCTCCACCTCAGAGGATTACCGGAGATCAAATCCCCGGTAAGTTAGCCGCTGTCGGAGTACTAACCGTCGTCCAAACGACGCTCCGACGAGAGGAGGAGAAGCTGTCCAGAAAACTGGACAGCTTGGTGGAGGAGTAGGCGCCGGCCAAAACAAGGAGAGGAAAAACCCACCTTGATGCCGAACCTATAGGAGATCACCGGAGGGTCGCCGGAGGTACACCGGATGGAGCTTGGGCCGAGGGTCTTGACGGCGGCACAAAGTCGGGCGGTGGCACTTGTAGTTAGCGCCGAAATCACCAACAAGGGGTGGGCGGCAACTAGGTTGGGCGGCCAAAATAGATTAGGGTTTTGGATTAGGGTTTAAGCCCTATTTTATAGAGAACTAATTCTCTTAATGGTTAATGGATCATATCCATAAAGCCCGTTAACCCGCTCCATTAGGATAAGTCAAAATAAACCAAACCATGATGGTTTATTTTAAGTTAAAACGAACCGAACCAACCTTTGGTTCATTCGTTTAATATAAACCAAACCCTTTGGTTTATTCTCATCCATTGGATTAGAACCAAATCATTTTGGTCCATTCATTATGTCTTCATAAGACAAGGCCCACCCACGCTTCCATTGCGACTGAAACAATTTCATGCTCGCTTTATGTTTGGTCCAACCAAACATAGTTTCTCTCGGTCTGAGAATCCCATTCTCAAGCTCGTTTTAAATCCTTTGGATTACACTCGTTGTGCGTGTGACCAAATAGGTTCTCGGTTTATGTTGGCCATCTATAATTAACCATTAATTATAGAACGATCATGAGTGGCACCTAGTAGTACATCACGATCCCCAATTAACCGAAAAGATCAACGGTTGATCCAGAACTATTTCTGAAACCCTTCAGTAGCTCGAATGATTCGTGCCCCATTCCCTTCACTCATCTTATACCCACTTGGTTCAGGACATGGTCTATTGTGTCAGTCCCCACTAGGCTGACTACGTCACACCTAGCCCAAGTATCATTTCCTCGTTCTACGGATTCAAGTTACTCCACATGTATCGAAAAGTACTTTACTCTAAACATGTAATGCTTTGGCCAAAGACTTTAGTAACAATCCGACGAGAGGCCATGGGTATACATCTCCTCGCAAGGAGTGGTGAATCCTTTATAGGCTATTCAAACACCTTCGATCATTTCGACTTGTACCCAATCATCCCGGGTCCACATCTCCTCGGAGATGTTTGCTTAAGATGTCAAAGCATAAGTCTCCATGATCAAGATGACTTGAATACTGCAAGTCAAAGGAACATCGCACTTAAGCCACGGTAAGAACTTCATTGACATATCTATATATGCAGAGAACCATATGAAGTCTTACGGCTGGTCACTCCAATGAACTAGTTACCATAACTAGCATCCACGATTAACTCCGGACATCACTATGTCTCGGCCGGTGAGAATCACCGCTTGGATATACCAAGGAGTATACCTCGTCTTAGTCTCGGCGAAATTGATGGTGTCCAAATCCATCAATTCATCGACTAGGGATAATTCTGATACATCACAATTACACATGTAGAGATACTCATTGGTTGTGATCCAATCACAAATTCTCTCATGCTGTGAATCGTATCGTGGACATTCAGTAAATGAGTTTAAGATCCAATCAAATACATTAAACATGTATACTCAAATAGTGAATCTTCATTTATCATATAAATGGTTCATACATAAGGCGATTGCCTTAGGACATCTCTCATATATTACTAACAAAAAGGTCTATCTCTAGATGTTCTAACGGTTTCCTTAGGTAGAGTATTTTTAGAGTTTATGGATCTAAAATTGTCCTTAATCCTATTATCATGATATTGAGCACCAAGATGATAAAGATTATTGCTAGTATGCTTCTTATCCATCCATCTGCTATATCTCATAATCATAATGAGCCACTATGGCCAGGAGCATCCGAATGGATTTAAGCATAGCTACAGGCGAATAGGTTTCGTCATAATCAACACCTTGTTTTTGACGATATCCTTTCGCCACCAATCTAGCCTTATAGGTAATCACATTACCATCCATGTCGGTTTTCTTCTTGAAAACCCACTTGCACCCTATAGGCTTTATCCTTGGTGGGTCAAAGTTCGAACTTGGTTTCATACATGGAATCCATTTCACTTCATGGCACCAAGCCACTTATCCCTTCTCGAACTTGTCGACTTCTTCATAAGCTGGTAGGCTCCTCATCATCAATGAGTAACACGTCGTTCGATTCACTTACGAGAAATCCATATCTCTCGGGAATATTGCGTGTTCTGCGGATCTACGAAGATGTGGTGTTCTGATAGTCGTCCGATTGCTCATCACTATGAGTTGTCGGCTGTTGTGCTTCACCAGGTATCTCATCAATGTCTATTTGAGTCTCTCGAGCCTCCTCAAGCTCGACGACACTCCCACTGTTTTCTTGCGAGAGAAACTCTTTCTCTAGAAACACGGCGCCTTGAAACAAACACCTTTTGTTCCACAGGGATGATAGAATTGGTAACCCCTTGTTTCCTTAGGGTATCCATAAATAGACATTTATCGGACTTAGCATCGTCCAATTTATGCGTCTGATCACCACATAAGCGGGACAACCCCATATCTTCAAGTAAGATACATGAGGTTTCTTACTATTCCATATCTCGTATGGAGTAGTTGAGACTACCTTGGTAGGCATTACATTTAATAAGTAAGCGGTATGCGAAGTGCATAACCCCAAAAGGACTTGGGAAGAGTCGCATGATTCATCATTGACGACCATGTCCAACAAGGTCAGATCGATTCGCCTCTCGGATACACCATTATCTTTGTGGTGTATATGGCGGAGTCCATTGAGACAATATGCCATTGTCTCTTAGATAATCAAAACTCTTGACTTAAGTATTCACCACCTCGATCCGATCGAAGTATTTTAATACTCTTGTCATGTTGTTTCTCTACTTCATTTCTGAATTCTTTGAACCTTTCAAAGGCTTCAGACTTGTGTTTCATCAAGAACACGTACCCAAACAGTGTAGTGATCATCGGTGAAGGTAATGAAGTAGCTATAGCCTCCTAAAGCTTGAGTTGACATAGGTCCACATACATCGGTATGTATTAGACCTAGTAACTCTCCCACTCGTTCACCTTTTCGTAAAGGTAACTTAGTCATCTTGCCTTTTAAGCATGATTCGCATGTATCGTATGAATCCAATTCAAGCGATTCGAATTCCACATCGGTGTAATTCGGACATGCGTTTCTTGCTTATATGGCCAGACGACAATGCCACATATAGGAGTCTATGTGATTATCCTTTCGACAGCGTGTTGCTCGCCGATATTGAAAATGTCCTTTGGATCGTCCAGCGTATAAATGCCATTACTCAAGTTCGTTCCATAAAGTGCGCCATTGAAGTTATATAACAACAATTGTTACTAAGCGTTAAATGGAAACCATTTCTATTTAAGCGAGGAAATAGAAACAATGTTCTTTATTAGAGAAGGAACATAATAGCAATTGTCGATTCAAGACTAGTCCACTAGGAGCTTGACAAATAAGTTCGATGGCGGCCGACCTTTGCTCCATTGCCCAACTCATGAATTTGACTCCCCTCGACAAGTCTTCTTCTATTCCTTAGCCCCTGTATGTCATTACATATATGTGAGCTACACCCGGTATCCAATACCCAAGTGTCTAAGGAAATAGAATGACAATCAATAAAGATTACGAAGAGGATGGGGCATCGGATGCCTTCTTCTTCTTCATGGACTCTTGATAAATCTTGCGGATTTCTTCGCGATGGCCTTCCTTGCCATAGTGATGATGGCAAGTGCCCTTTTCTTTTGTTCGCCTTCTTTGCCTTTTTCTTTCCTTTCTTACATTCTTTTGCCTTCCTCTTAGAACCTTTCTTTGAGAATCAACTAACGAACCGCCTTCTCCTCATGCTTCTGCGAAGGCTCCACGGTCTTGACACGTATTGAGGAGCTCGGGAATGGTGGATTCAATTTGTTCATCCAGATAGTTCATCACAAATTGCGAGAAACTCTTGGGCAAACAATGCAGAATTAAGTCAATACTTAACTCATGATCCATCACAAACCGAGGGTAGCTAAGCGCTCGATGTACCGTTCATCTTTAGCCTGGCGTACTCTGAGGCGAACCTTCTTGCATCTTCGTGGTGAAGAGGAGCCTAGAGACCTCGAACCTTTCGGATCTCGCTTGCTCATCGAACAACTGAAGATGGAAGACCATAGTGTTAGCATCCATATGCTCATCTTGCCTGCGGCTCGGGTACCATCGCGCTAGCATGATGCAACTTCGCCCATTTCGAGAATGCGCCACATGCTTACGATAGACCAACATTTGATGCAGGTTGCATCGTCCTTAGGGCCGTCGAGGAAGAGGCTCTTCAAGGACATATGCAAGCTTTTCGCCTTGAGAACAATTCTCGGGTTTCTAAGCGATCCGGGAAGTTAGGCCCGGTCGGTTTGTTGAATCGAAATAGTCGCCAAATTGAAAGGCGTCGTGATCGATTTATTGACCTAGAAATACAAAAGCGAGCATATATGAAAATGATTTTAAAATGCATCAATATACATTTATAAATCCCATTCATTTTTTCGAATTTCACCCTAAAATCACTTCGAGATCAGAGGTCCATCTCCGATCGAAGATATCCATCATAGTTATGAACAACCTCGAGAGAGTCCAACAAGCCATTCATAACTACGACGGTAGGTATCATCTATACCGATCAGATATCCCGTATATGCAACTATCACAATGTGCTATCAACTAATTGAATGTTCACACATACATCGGGTTGTTAACACATTAACAAGTATGCATCATACGATGCATAGACCCAACTTCACCTCCCTTTACATCGACCTCGAGAGAGTCCAACAAACCGAGCTCCAGTTAAAGCCAACCCATTAATCAGACATAGTTTTAATATGGTTAGAGCGATTCAACCAATTAGCCCAACTGAGAGAGTCCAACAACCAAAGCTAACGATTCTGACTCTACCATATTAGTATTAAACTATTCCATGGTTCAACATATTCAGTTCGAGCTGCTCGAGAGAGTCCAACAACCCAAACAAGAAATGTAACTCGGGTTCTAACCATATTAATGGAAGGTGTAGGCTTTAATATTGATTAAGGGTTTTTATGTCTCATCCTCTTTGCATGCAAATAACTATTATCTACATGGCATGACATACATGGCATACATCTACATGTCACGACACGCATGGCATAATGTTATGCATCTAATGCAATTACATGGCATACAATTATGTCATGTATATAATTTCCTTATATATTATAACTATTTATGGAAATAAAATATGTTTAAGATTTAATTCTCCAAATCAAATCATAATTAAATTAGGAAACAAATTTCCAAATCTAATCACATATTTTATTCATGGAATTATTTGATTAAGGAAAATCTATTTAGGAAACCAATTTCCTAAATCTTTAAAACTACTTATGGAAATTAAATATTTTAAGATTTGATTTCCCAAATCAAATCATGATTAAATTAGGAAACAAATTTCCAGAATCTAATCAAATATTTTATTTATGGAAAATATAAATTTCCATAAATACTTTCAACTTTCCAAAAGTGGAAGATTTCCATAAATACTTCTAGACTTTCCAAAATTGAAAAATTTCCATAAATACTTCTAAATTTCCAAAATTTAGAAAACTTCCAGAATACATTATAGTATCATGAAAACCATTTTTACGATTATGTGAAAAACAACCCGGCTCGATACCCTTTGTTGGGTTTCGCCGTGGCGTGTGTGTTCGATCATTTCGTAAATACGAGCACAAATGAAGCAATTAAAATTAATAAATCTATATTTATTACAACACACACAACACACGCATGCTATTACAACAAGTGTAGACATATAACCGTAAATTAAAATTTGCAATAAAGGAAATTAAACTACGTTATACCTTCCGGTATGACGTGTAGCGAACCAGATCAACCGAACGATCCTCGTAAGAATCGCTCTATCCACGCCGAGCTCCTCGGGATGACTTCGCTAAGTCACGAGCTTCGTCTTCGTACGGGTTACTAGCCTCGTGTTGAAGACGACGTGATCGAGAGATGATCACGATCCGAATCTAAATTCGGATCCTAAAACGAGTTCTCAAAACTCGCTTCTCCGGAGAGGTATTCGTCAACCAATTGACGAATCCTTCGTCCTCCACCTCAGAGGATTACCGGAGATCAAATCCCCGGTAGTTAGCCGCCGGAGTACTCAACCGCCGCCCAAACGACGCCCGACGAGGAGGAGAAGCTGTCCGTAAAACTGGACAGCTTGGTGGAGGAGTAGCGCCGCCAAAACAAGGAGAGGAAAACCCACCTTGACGCCAACCTATAGGAGATCACCGGAGGGTCGCCGGAGGTTCACCGGACCGAGCTTGACGCCGGCAAGGGTCTTGGACGCGGACAAAGTGGGGCGGTGGCAACAGTAGTCACGCCAAATCACCAACAAGGTGGGCGGCAACTAGGTTGGGCGGCCAAAATAGATTAGGGTTTTGGATTAGGGTTTAAGCCCTCTTTTATAGAGAACTAATTCTCTTAATGGTTAATGGATCATATCCATAAAGCCCGTTAACCCGCTCTATTAGGATAAGTTAAAATAAACCAAACCATGATGGTTTATTTTAAGTTAAAACGAACCGAACCAACCTTTGGTTCATTCGTTTAATATAAACCAAACCCTTTGGTTTATTCTCATCCATTGGATTATAACCAAATCATTTTTCGTCCATTCATTATGTCTTCATAAGACAAGGCCCACCCACCCATCAGCGATCAAACAATTTCATACTCGCTTTATGTTCGTCTAACCAAACATAGTTTCTCTCGTCCGAGAATCCCATTCTCAAGCTCGCTTTTAAATCCTTTGGATTACACTCGTTGTGCGTGTGACCAAATAGGTTCTCGGTTTACGCTGACCGCCTATAATTAACCATTAATTATAGAACGATCATGAGTGGCACCTAGTAGTACATCATGATCCCCAATTAACCGAAAAGATCAACGGTTGATCCAGAACTATTTCTGAAACCCTTCAGCAGCTCGAATGAATCGTGCCCATTCCCTTCACTCATCTTCTATCATTGTAGCCTCATCCCTACTACGACTACGTCACACCTAGCCCAAGTATCATTTCTCGCTCTACGGATTCAAGTTACTCCACGATCGAAGAGTACTTTACTCTAAACATGTAATGCTTTGGCAAAGACTTTAGTAACAATCCGACGAGAGGCCATGGGTATACATCTCCTCGCAAGGAGTGATGAATCCTCTATAGGCTATTCAAACACCTTCGATCACTTCGACTTATACCCAATCATCCCGGGTCCACATCTCCTTAGAGATGTTTGCTTAAGATGTCAAAGCATAAGTCTCCATGATCAAGATGACTTGAATACCGCAAGTCAAAGGAACATCGACTTAAGCCACGGTAAGAACTTCATCGACATATCTATATATGCAGAGAACCATATGAAGTCTTACGGCTGGTCACTCCAATGAACTAGTTACCATAACTAGCATCCACGATTAACTCCGGACATCACTATGTCTCCAGCCAGTGAGAATCAGCTGCTTGGATATACCAAGGAGTATACCTCGTGCTAGTCTCGACAGAATTGATGGTGTCCAAATCCATCAATTCATCGACTAGGGATAATTCCGATACATCACAATTACACATGTAGAGATACTCACTAGTTGTGATCCAATCACAAATTCTCTCATGCTGTGAATCGTGATCGTGACATTCGAAATGAGTTTAAGATCCAATCAAATACATTAAACATGTATACTCAAATAGTGAATCTTCATTTATCATATAAATGGTTCATACATAAGGCGATTGCCTTAGGACATCTCTCATATATTACTAACAAAAAGGTCTATCTCTAGATGTTCTAACGGTTTCCTTAGGTAGAGTATTTTTAGAGTTTATGGATCTAAAATTGTCCTTAATCCTATTATCATGATATTGAGCACCAAGATGATAAAGATTATTGCTAGTATGCTTCTTATCATGATAACAAGAAACTCCATTTAAAAATGATACCTTATGCTTTGATATAGAAGCTCCCCCTACACTTGAGTTTCTTACTCTGTCCTTGGTTGAGTGTTTCCCCCTTCGACATTGAGTGCGGTAGTGCTCGTTTTGATTGCATCTGAAACACACTATGTGCTCCTTTCCTTTGTGTATTAGAGCTCCGACCTTCATGGACTTTTCTTTTGACTTTGGCATTACTTGAGTCTTCATCTTGATTAATTTAGGACACTTACTCTTATAGTGCCGTTTCTCCTTACACTCAAAGAATGTTATGTGATCTTTATTTTTATTGATTGTGTTTGAGTTACTTATTTTGGTGCTAGTGGAATTTTGAGCTTGTTCTTCATCTTCGGAAGTTGAGGTCTCCTCTTGCTCCGGTGCCGATTGTCTATTCTCTCCTTCAATCCTAGAGATGGAGACTTCTATGATGTCTTCCTCGGATACTGAGCATCTCCTAACTTTCGAATTCTCGGGCTCTAAAGATGATGTGCTTTTTTGTTCTTTAGACTTGTCCTCATCTTTATTTTGGGCCACGGAAGGTTCTTCATGGAGCTTAGCTAATTTTCTCTATAGCTCACTTGCATCTTTATATTTACCTAACTTGCACAAAATATCGTTAGTTAACCAAAATTTTGGTTCTTATCGTTTGCGTCGGATCTCAAAATCTGCTCCTCGGCCCATTTGCTTATTTTGATGAGTCTTTCCTTGGGGTCCGTTAGAGCTTCGAAGCCCTCTGTTAGGGCGAACGACTCTTCGATGTTCATTTGAAAGAACATCTCCATTCTTGCCCTCCATTGATTAAAATCTCCAAGTTCGTAGGGTGGTGGAAACCTTGTATCGAGTCCAAATCCATCTCAAAACTCCATTGTTCTCTAGCTCTTGCTCCCTCGGTTGTTAGTCTGGTTAAGAGTGACCTTGCTCTGATAGCACTTGTTAGGACCTTGGCGCACTAGAGGGGGGGGGGAGTGTGAATAGCGATTTAAATTTTAGCGATCTTCGATTGCGTTCGTCGTGCTTGTCTACAATGGATTAACACAGTGGAAACAAAACAACTTAAATAAAATAAAAACACAAGCACAACTCATAAGATTTTACATGGTTCGGAATCCTCGATTCCTACTCCACGACTTAGCTCCTAGTCTATAGTCCCACTATCACTTCCTCCTCGGAAATCTTTCGGAGGTGGAGAAACCTCTTACAACACCTAGATCTTACAATAAGAGCAACCAAATACAAAATACAAAAGCAAATGAAAGAAACAAGTAAAAAACACTTTTACACGAATGCGATTTTGCTTGTTTACTTGTTATTGCTTTGGAACTACTTGAAAGGTCTGGAATGCAATAACAAATCCTCTTCTAAGTCTCCAAGAATCAACCTCTTCAAAGGTCCACTGTAGCCTCCTTTTAAAGCTCCGCTGGCTGGTTTTCTGCCGAACAGTCTACTGACCTTACTCACTAGTCAACTGCCCACTTGATTGTTATCTCACAACGGATTAATCCAAGTCGAAAAACAATGATCACGATCGCCTCGAGCCACGATTGATTATAAGTCGAATGACTCGTAAACATTCGCGGCTCGTTTACTTAATCTAATCGATCGCTTAATCCAAAGAATCGCCGCGTGTCCAATCGACTGGTCTAACCGACTAATCGATTGCCAGAGCCATAGTTAATTTTCCAGAGTCGACCACTCGATCAGTCGACTGCCTAAGCACCAATTAGTTTTCCCGAGTTGCACAGTCCTGAGCACCTAGTCTGAATCTCGAGTTCTATAGCTGGAATCAGGCTTATACTCGACCAGTCGATTGGTCCATAGTCCCAGTCAATTGCTCGAGTCTTCTAAGCTCCCGAGTGCCGAGCACTCGACTGATTCAAAGTCCCACTCGACTGATAAATCTCAAAACTGAGGTTTAGCATCCAAGTATAATCCACTTATACTTAACACTCACCTTTAGCCTAAACCTAAGTTTTCAAGCCACTTCCATCGGTCTCACGCCTTTGGTTTGAGTCCACGACTCCTCACCCTAGCGCTAACCTTTAATTGCTTCCATCGGTTTCGTCATGCTATCGGGTCTTCCTTTGCTAAGAGGCCACTCCTCAGGGACTTATGCTGCCAAGACTACATACTTGGACTTACACGGCCAAGCTCGGTCTCCCTGACCTGCAGGGTCTTCCCTTGCCAAGCACGGTCTCCCAGACTTGCTGACACTTCCCTTGCCAGAAATGATTACCCTGTGACTTGCTGAGACTTCCCTTACCAAGTGTTCGGTCAACCTTGACTGACTTGGACTTTCATAAGCACCTCCGGGACTTATACTCCCAAGACTACACACTTGGACTTATGCTGTCAAGACTACACACTTGGACTTACACGACCAAGCTCGGTCTCCTTGACCTGCAGGGTCTTCCCTTGCCAAGCACGGTTTCCCAGATCTGCTGGGACTTCTCTTGCTAGACACGGTCACCCCGTGACCTGCCGAGACTTCCCTTACCAAGTGCCCGGTCAACCTTGACTGACTTAGACTTTCCATTCGCCAACTCCCAGTTGGATTTTCGACTCGCCAACTCCCACCAAGTGTCCGGTCACCCTTGATCAACTCGGACTTTTCCCCACTTGTCAAATATCTGGTCAACCTTGATCTACTTGACTTTATGTTCATCTCCATATGGCTATGGATGTTCCATACCATCCCTTAGTCATATTGTCCTCCATACTTAAACTTCAACTCCAACTCGAGTGTCACTCGAGCTTGGTTAATCTTGACCTGAGGTTGATTGTACCAACAACCTCCCTCATTCCATCCTTCACCTCTAATCATATTGTCAAACATTGAAACTCAACCTAGTCAACCTTGACCTGAGGCCGATTGCACCAACAATAATAACCATAAGAGCACCACACATAAGCAAGAAAAATAGGCTCAATCTGTTGGGATCCTACTATGCATGCGAACCGATTCGCAAAACCGCAGCGGAAACAAAATTTTGGATCCCACCAGAGATCCAAGCGAAAACATATAAATTGTTTTTAACCATCTAGATCCTATCTAGAAGAAGTATTATACCTTTGAAGCGAGCCCTTCGCAATCCCGCTAGTCTAAAGTTGTCGGATCTAAATACGGTAAGGATAACCGTATCTCTAAGGTATTCACACTGACACTCAGCCTTTTTGGAAATATGATTGTGCTAACAACCTTTGTAGAATAACTAGCCAAAATTAGGAGGATGAAGAAGTGAAAAAGAAGAAAGAACACCCAACTCTTTGGCTCTTCTTCCACCCTTATATATTATCATGCTTGAATTCCAAAATCAATTCATCAAATGCATCATTGAAAATTCACTAGCCTCTTCCCATTCTACACGTTGAAATCCAATGCATCAAATGTATTGAATTGTAATCAAATGCATTATTGAAAAGCCACTTCCAATTCAAAGCCACTTCGAATTCTTCACGTTGAAATCCAATGCATTTTTAATGCATCATGCATGCATTAAAACCTTTTGCATGTGACTTGGGATTAACTCAAGTCTAACTTGAGTTTTGCATGTGATTTGGGTTTAACTCAAGTCTAACTTGAGTTTTGCATTTGACTTGAGTTTAACTCAAGTCTAACTTGAGTTTTGCATGTGACTTGGGTTTAACTCAAGTCTAACTTGAGTTTTGCATGCGAATTGAGTTTAATTCAAGTCTCACTTGATTCTAACTCAAATCTAGTTTTCATCCATCCAATTTAGTTTGAGTCTAACTCAAATGTAACCCGCTTGAGTTTAACTCAACCAACTTGATTTTGACTCGAGCCTTGACCATCCATTATTCTCATTGTTCTTTTAGTCAAACTAAAAGAATCGATTGACCCTATAGGCTCTTGTAACGTTGGCAATGTGTCTAAAACCCCTTTTAGACACATAAGAATGAGCGACATCTAGCAATACATCATTGCTAACCAAGTTATAAGAAAGTCGAGATCTGACAACTTTTTCGTGACTATTATTATGTATGACGGTGTTCTTCTATCCTTAATATTTTAGATCGATCAATGAGGCATAGACTGTGTCATCCCTTTATCGATCTTTGTGTTTCTTGATCCCCAAGTAGACTCAAACAAATGAGCTCAATATCTCATATTGACTCATTTGAGCATGGCTATGCATTTCGTGGTCCTACTCTATCAAGAGGCCAAAGATATCACTCCTGTCATATAGGAGGGATAGATCCCATTTACATCACTCACATCCCTCCGCATGATTCATTACATACCCAGTGATCGCCGTTATAGTGCACCTTGTTACGATGTGACGTTAGACGATACCAAAGTACATAACTCCTTATGTAGGGAACCGTAGTGACTTCAGGTCTAAGGACTATTTATACCAATAGTCACATGAGAAAGTATATCACATTCATATAACGATCCATGGCAGGTCAATTCAGTATATATATTCTCCAATATATATATCCATGTGTCAATGTGATATCTTATATCTATGACTTGTGAGATCAAGTCATCCATTGACCTACATGCTAGTCTCAATGTATTAATATTGCCCTTTTGTCTATTAATACTTGACTAGGAATATTAAGAATAGTGTTCTCTACAGCTTCTCATAATCAATTCTACCAATTAATATACTGTAGATTAGAACTTATTATTCAAGGGCATTATTATATTTATTTAGCTGACACATGCATAAAGTAAATATAATAACCAATGTTTGCCTATATTAATATAAGATATGATACAAAAGTTTCCCTCACCAATCATCTCATAATTGATACTAAGGGCTCATACTAACACAATCCTCACTAGATATAAAAAAGTTATCAACTTATTCCATCAATATAAAATCTATCACCAACTAAAAACTACATGTAATCAAAGAATTTATTTACGATAATAAATTTCAAAACTTGGCAGTCAAATTTAACTAACTTTTACGACATCTTAAGACGATATAAAGGAATTCTTAAAGAATTCAACTCGAAATCCGATAAAACCCGAGAATTCATCAACCAAAACTCATAAGCAAAATTTGCAAACAAAACTACCAAAGCAAAGAGCATATGTACAAAGGAAAAGTGGTGAGAAGGAACACACTCCCCTCTAGTCCGGTAGACGACATCGTGCAAAATCACTGCATCCACTGTTATTCTCTTTAAGCTTTCTTGGAACTGTTTAAGTCGGTGCCCATTAACCTTGAATATCATCCTTGAAGTAGTATCCAGTATCTCTATAACACCATACGACCATACATTAATAATAACAAAAAGACCCTCCCATCGAGACTTTAATTTGCTTGACATCCGTTTGAGTCTAGAGTTGTACAGTAGTACCTTATCTCCCAAATAAAAATCGTTCCGAAGGATATGCCTATCGTAGAAGGCTTTTGTCTTCTCCTTGTAGATGTGGGAGTTTTTGTATGCCTCTACTCTCGACTTGTCAGTTCTTGCAATTGTTTTCTTTCACATCCGACTCCCTCTAAGTTTATGTTGCAAGCCTTTACTGTCCAGTATGCTCGGTTTTCTGCTTTCATCGGTAAGTGATATGTTTTGCCGTAGATGATCGTCTGAGAGACATCCCAATTCTTGTAGGGTCAGAGGCCTATAATGCATCATTAAGTATTTTGCTCGATCTTTCCTATCCGGATTCATTATGTTCTCTAGAATATGCTTGATCTCGATTAGATATCTCACCTTGTCCATTTATCTAGAGGTGGTATGAGGTGGACACCTTGTTGTGACATCGTATATGTTCAAGAGCATCTTTATGTGTTTGTTGTAAAAGTGAGACCTTTGATCGTTGATGATCGTCCTGGTACCCCTAAACTTGCAAAATAGATGAGATCTGACAAAATTTAAAATGGTAGAATCATCCATCTTGGTCAATGACTAAAAGAATATAAGTAAATCTAAATGATATAGAGGACTCATAAAGTTAATACTCTATATTTAAAAAATCTCATAAAATAGTATGGGTTATTTTGGTATTTTATTCCTATGCCCTATGATCCCTACCTTTTGGCAATAGTCACAAGTTTTGAAAAATCGATATACATCCCGAAAAAAAGTAGGCCAATATAGTCCCACATTCAAAACCTTTCTATTTGTACATTAAGGACCGAAGTGTCCTTCACATGCAAGTGAATGACAAAAAGACAATACAGACTAGAACTCCTCATTAGGGACATAACTCCGAAATACTTGGTCGCTATCTGATTTTTCACAATATGGGTCGTCCCACATAATATTTTGCATCACTTAATTTACTACGCTGGGCTTGAAAAAAATGTGTAGCAAAAATGTATGCAACCAGAAAATTAACGAGGTCGGCATACCATGACGTCTTACCTTGCAGCTATAAAAGCTGTTTGTTGAGAAAAGAATCTGCAATTGGTGTGGGGTCCATCTCTCTCTTGATCCTGCTTAAATGGTTTACTACTAGGTTCTCCTTCTCGCTCCTATCGCCATATCTCCACGTTGAATTCTTAGAGCAGAAGCATTTAGTGAATCAATCTTGGCTTAGTATTTGGCTTCGTCAGAAGGAATCTACATGGTTAGAAAAAAATAATATGAGAACATACCAAGACTACACACTTGGACTTGCGGTCAGCTCGGTCTCCACGACTGCAGGTCTTCCCTTGCTGCCACAGTCTCCCGGCACTGCTGACTTCTCTTGCGACGGTTACCTGCACGACTGTCGGGATTTTCCTTACTAAGTGTCCGGTCAACCTTGACCGACTTGGACTTTCATAAGCATCTCCGGGACTTTAGCTTTTTCATAAGCACCTCTGGGACTTATGCTGCCAAGATTACACACTTGGACTTACACGGCCAAGCTCGGTCTCCCTGACTTGCAGGGTCTTCCCTTGCCAAGCACGGTCTCCCACCTGTTGGGACTTCCCTTGCCAGACAGTCGGCCACACCTGACCGCCAGATTTCCTTACAGTGTTGGTCAATCTTGACCGACTTGGACTTTTCACTCGCCAACTCCCAGTTGGACTTTCCGACCACCAAGTGTTCGGTCACCCTTGATCGACTCGGACTTTTCCCCACTCGTCAAATATCTGGTTAACCTTGATCTACTTGACTTTATGTTCATCTTCATATGACTATGGATGTCCCATATCATTCCTTAGTCATATTGTCATTCATACTCAAACTTCAACTCCAACTCGAGTGCCACTCGAGCTTGGTCAATCATGACCTGAGGTTGATTACACCAGCAATCTCCCTCATCCCATCCTTCACCTCTAATCATATTGTCAAACATCGAACTCAACCTGGTCAACCTTGACTTGAGGCCGATTGCACCAACAATAATAACCATAAGAGCACCACACATAAGTAAGAAAAATAGACTCAATCCTCACTAGATATATAAAAGTTATCAACTTATTCCATCAACATAAAATCTATCACCAATTAAAAACTACATGCAATCAAAGAATTTATTCACGACAATAAATTCCAAAACTTGACAGTCAAATTTAACTAACTTTTACGACATCTTAAGACGATATAAAGGTTTGCTTAAAGAATTCAACTCAAAATCCGATAACACCCGTGAATTCATCAACCAAAACTCACAAGCAAAATTTACAAACAAAACTACCAAAGCAAAGAGCGTATGTACAAAGGAAAAGTGGTGAGAAGGAACACACTCCCCTCTAGTCCGGTAGACGACATCGTGCAAAATCACTGCATCCACTATTATTCTCTTTAAGCATTTTTGGAACTGTTTAAGTCGGTGCCCATTAACCTTGAATATCATCCTTGAAGTAGGATCCTATATCTCTATAACACCATACGACCATACATTAATAATAACAAAAAGACCCTCCCATCGAGACTTTAATTTGCTTGACATCCGTTTGAGTCTAGAGTTGTACAGTAGTACCTTATCTCCCAAATAAAAATCGTTCCGAAGGATATGCCTATCGTAGAAGGCTTTTGTCTTCTCCTTGTAGATGTGGGAGTTTTTGTATGCCTCTACTCTCGACTTGTCAGTTCTTGCAATTGTTTTCTTTCACATCCGACTCCCTCTAAGTTTATGTTGCAAGCCTTTACTGTCCAGTATGCTCGGTTTTCTGCTTTCATCGGTAAGTGATATGTTTTGCCGTAGATGATCCGATACAGAGACATCCCAATTCTTGTAGGCTGTCCGGTAGGCCTATAATGCATCATTAAGTATTTTGCTCCAATCTTTCCTATCCGGATTCATTATGTTCTCTAGAATATGCTTGATCTCCCGATTAGATATCTCAGCTTGTCCATTTATCTAGAGGTGGTATGAGGTGGACACCTTGTTGACAACATCGTATATGTTCAAGAGCATCTTTATGTGTTTGTTGTAAAAGTGAGACCTTTGATCGTTGATGATCGTCCTGGTACCCCTAAACTTGCAAAATAGATGAGATCTGACAAAATTTAAAATGGTAGAATCATCCATCTTGGTCAACAACTAAAAGAATATAAGTAAATCTAAATGATATAGGAGGACTCATAAAGTTAATACTCTATATTTAAAAAATCTCATAAAATAGTATGGGTTATTTTGGTATTTTATTCCTATGCCCTATGATCCCTACCTTTTGGCAATAGTCACAAGTTTTGAAAAATCGATATACATCCCGAAAAAAAGTAGGCCAATATAGTCCCACATTCAAAACCTTTCTATTTGTACATTAAGGACCGAAGTGTCCTTCACATGCAAGTGAATGACAAAAAGACAATACAGACTAGAACTCCTCATTAGGGACATACCTCCGAACTACTTGGTCGCTATACAATTTTCACAAATATGGGTCATCCCACACATAATATTTTGCATCACTTCTTAATTTACTACGCTGGGCTTGAAAAAAATGTGTAGCAAAAATGTATGCAACCAGAAAATTAACGAGGTCGGCATACCATGACGTCTTACC
The DNA here is from genome assembly GCA_025175895.1 of Wurfbainia villosa. Classification (NCBI taxonomy): domain Eukaryota; kingdom Viridiplantae; phylum Streptophyta; class Magnoliopsida; order Zingiberales; family Zingiberaceae; genus Wurfbainia; species Wurfbainia villosa. The sequence goes on along the minus strand of CM045989.1, from coordinate 116,952,289 downwards.
TTGCAGCTATAAAAGCTGTTTGTTGAGAAAAGAATCTGCAATTGGTGTGGGGTCCATCTCTCTCTTGATCCTGCTTAAATGGTTTACTACTAGGTTCTCCTTCTCGCTCCTATCGCCATATCTCCACGTTGAATTCTTAGAGCAGAAGCATTTAGTGAATCAATCTTGGCTTAGTATTTGGCTTCGTCAGAAGGAATCTACATGGTTAGAAAAAAATAATATGAGAACATACCAAGACTACACACTTGGACTTACACGGTCAAGCTCGGTCTCCCTGACCTGCAGGGTCTTCCCTTGCTAAGCACAGTCTCCCAGACCTGTTGGACTTCTCTTGCCAGACACGGTTACCCTGTGACCTGTCGGGATTTTCCTTACTAAGTGTCCGGTCAACCTTGACCGACTTGGACTTTCATAAGCATCTCCGGGACTTTAGCTTTTTCATAAGCACCTCTGGGACTTATGCTGCCAAGATTACACACTTGGACTTACACGGCCAAGCTCGGTCTCCCTGACTTGCAGGGTCTTCCCTTGCCAAGCACGGTCTCCCACCTGTTGGGACTTCCCTTGTCAGACACGGTCACACTGTGACCTGCCAGGATTTCCCTTACCAAGTGTTCGGTCAATCTTGACCGACTTGGACTTTTCACTCGCCAACTCCCAGTTGGACTTTCCGACCACCAAGTGTTCGGTCACCCTTGATCGACTCGGACTTTTCCCCACTCGTCAAATATCTGGTTAACCTTGATCTACTTGACTTTATGTTCATCTTCATATGACTATGGATGTCCCATATCATTCCTTAGTCATATTGTCATTCATACTCGAGCTTGACTCAACTCGAGTGCCACTCGAGCTTGGTCAATCATGACCTGAGGTTGATTACACCAGCAATCTCCCTCATCCCATCCTTCACCTCTAATCATATTGTCAAACATCGAACTCAACCTGGTCAACCTTGACTTGAGGCCGATTGCACCAACAATAATAACCATAAGAGCACCACACATAAGTAAGAAAAATAGACTCAATCCTCACTAGATATATAAAAGTTATCAACTTATTCCATCAACATAAAATCTATCACCAATTAAAAACTACATGCAATCAAAGAATTTATTCACGACAATAAATTCCAAAACTTGACAGTCAAATTTAACTAACTTTTACGACATCTTAAGACGATATAAAGGTTTGCTTAAAGAATTCAACTCAAAATCCGATAACACCCGTGAATTCATCAACCAAAACTCACAAGCAAAATTTACAAACAAAACTACCAAAGCAAAGAGCGTATGTACAAAGGAAAAGTGGTGAGAAGGAACACACTCCCCTCTAGTCCGGTAGACGACATCGTGCAAAATCACTGCATCCACTATTATTCTCTTTAAGCATTTTTGGAACTGTTTAAGTCGGTGCCCATTAACCTTGAATATCATCCTTGAAGTAGGATCCTATATCTCTATAACACCATACGACCATACATTAATAATAACAAAAAGACCCTCCCATCGAGACTTTAATTTGCTTGACATCCGTTTGAGTCTAGAGTTGTACAGTAGTACCTTATCTCCCAAATAAAAATCGTTCCGAAGGATATGCCTATCGTAGAAGGCTTTTGTCTTCTCCTTGTAGATGTGGGAGTTTTTGTATGCCTCTACTCTCGACTTGTCAGTTCTTGCAATTGTTTTCTTTCACATCCGACTCCCTCTAAGTTTATGTTGCAAGCCTTTACTGTCCAGTATGCTCGGTTTTCTGCTTTCATCGGTAAGTGATATGTTTTGCCGTAGATGATCCGATACAGAGACATCCCAATTCTTGTAGGCTGTCCGGTAGGCCTATAATGCATCATTAAGTATTTTGCTCCAATCTTTCCTATCCGGATTCATTATGTTCTCTAGAATATGCCTGATCTCTCGATTAGATATCTCAGCTTGTCCATTTATCTGGAGGTGGTATAAGGTGGACACCTTGTTGACAACATCGTATCTATTCAAGAGCATCTTCATGTGTTTGTTGTAAAAGTGAAACCTTTGATCATTGATGATCGTCTTGGTACCCCAAACTTGCAAAATAGATATAACAAAATTTACATTGGTAGAATCATCAATCCTGGTCAACAACTAAAAGAATATAAGTAAATCTAAATGATATAGGAAAAGGACTCATAAAGTCAATACTCTCTATATAAAAAATCTCACAAAATAGTATGGGTTGTTTTGGTATTTCATTCCTATGCCCTATGGTCCCTACCCTTTGGCAGTGGTCACAAGTTTTGAAAAATCGATATACATCCTGAAAAAAAGTAGGCCAATATATTCCCACATCCAAAACCTTTCTATTTGTACGTTGAGGACCGAAGTGTCCTTCACATGCAAGTGAATGACAAAAAGACAATACAAATTGGAACTCCTCATTAGGGACATGCCTCCTAACTTCTTGGTCGCTATAAAATTTTCACAAATATGAGTCATCCCGTACATAATATTTTGGATCACTTCTTAATTTACTACGTTGAGCTTGAAAAAAATATGTAGGAAAAACATATGCAACCAGAAAATTAATGAGGTCGGCATACCATGACGTCTTACCTTGCAGTTGTAAAAGCTGTTTGTTGAGAAAAGAATCTGCAATTGGTGTGGGGTCCATCTCTCTCTTGATCCTGCTCAAATGGTCTGCTACTAGGTTCTCCTTCTCACTCCTATCGCCATATCTCCACGTTGAATTCTTATAGCAGAAGCATCTAACGAATCAATCTTGGCTTAGTATTTGGCTTCTTCAGAAGGAATCTACATGGTCAAAAAAAAAAATAATAATGTGAGAACATAGCAAATAGAATCGAAATTTATCTAAAGCAAACACAATAGTCAAAAGTTCTTTTTCTATTGTTGTGTAATTGGCTTTAGCAGAATCCAAAGTTTTTTATGCATAGCAAATAACATGAGACACTCCAACTTTTTGAGCCAACATTGCTCCCACTACGTTGTTTGATGTGTTGCACATCAGCTCGAATGGGAGAGTCTAATTTGGTGGCTTGATGATTGGAGTCGATGTAAGAGCCTCTTTGAGCTTAGCAAATGCATCCATGCACTTTTGATCAAAGCAGAACTCCACGTCTTTTTGTAGCAAGCTCGAGAGCCGATAGACTATTTTACTAAAATTCTGAATGAACCTCTCGTAGAATCTTGCATGACCCAGAAAAGAGCGAACTTTCCACACGCATGTGGGGTAAGACAAAGAAAAATAATATCAATCTTTGTAGGATCTACCTCAATACCCTTTCTAGAGACAATATGACCTAAAACTATACTTTGCTCAACCATGAAGTGATATTTTTTTTTTAAAATTCAATACTAGATCGGTCTTTACACAACAATGCAATACTCGAGACAAACTATCTAAACTGCATCAAACGAAGAGCCATAAATAGTAAAATCATCCATGAATACCTCCATGTAATGCTCTAATAAATCTATAAAAATATTTACCATGCATCACTGAAAGGTATCTGGAGCATTGCACAATCCGAATAACATCCGTCAATATGCAAGAGTTCCAAATGGGCTCGTGAAGGTAGTCTTTTCCTGATCCTCTAGAGCAATGTGAATATGGAAGTAACCCGTATAACCGTCCAGGAAGTAGTAGTGTGATTTGCCTGCAAGCCTCTTTAACATCTGGTCAATAAATGGCAACGCGTAGTGATCCTTTCCCATAGCTTGATCAGGTTCCGATAGTTGATACATACTCTCTAACTACTCTGCACTTGTGAGGGTATCAATTCATTCTCTTTGTTTGCTACCGTTATGACGCTAGACTTTTTTAGAACCACCTGCACTTCACTGACTCATTTGCTGTCGGAGATAGGATACATAATGTTAGCCTATAAAAGCTTCGTTACCTCCTTCACCACGTCTAAAATTAGTGGGTTAAATCTATGTTGTGACTAGTTCGAGTGGAAGATTGCTTTCTTTTTGCTGAAGCAGATGATGATGCTCCTTTTGAAGTAGGCGCATGTCTAGACTGAAAGTCATACACACTTTCACCAACCCCACGCTCATGCTACATCACTCCAACGCAAATCTTCACCTTCATAGACAAACTCATTATCACTGTCATTCAATTTTCCCAACAACCATTCATTAGTTTCATCTATCTCTGACAAAGTAATAGGATTGATCTTAGCTCACATGTCATATCTTCACCTCAAAGCTCTATTGTACTTAATATATACCAAATCATTCAATCATTCTTGAGACAACCTATTTCTTTTCTTAGAATGTATCTGCCAAAAAATTAAAAAGCAAGAAGTTAAGTCCATAGTATAAATTTTAATATGTATTAAAAAACTCCAACTTACATGTTAAAAAACACTCTAAATATGTTCACAGTCTGAAGAAGAGTATATGAGGTTCAAAATCTTCATTGCAAATGTTTTTAATTCAGGTGTTGATGCCCATAAGAAGATCACCAATCAGCTTGAAATGTAAAAACATATAAAATTAACTTTATTACCATCCAATATTGATATTGCACAATATATTATTTATGGATTTACTTAGTAATTTTGAAGTTCTTTGTCTGATAGCTATTGGAAAACCAGAAGTCCTGCTTTTTGATAATTTTTCAATTGATTCGTGATCTTATCTTGTAAATCATTCAAGAAATATCCGATTGCGTCGAAAGGTCGATAGAGTTGAACGTTCCATCTTTTGTTAATGAATTCAAAAAACACTATGATATTTCTCTTCATTATTGTTAAATGATGCAGCGATAACTTCTTTGGCTCTATCCATTGACTTATGAAATATAACCCATAGGAGATCTTTTTTTCACCGTCTACCAGCCACAATACTTTTACCAATGGGCCACCAACTTTTAATGCAAAAATCATATTTTTCCAAAAAGAAGGCATTAATATCACTTCTGCTACACGCTTTCTAGCTGTCTCTTTAGCAAATCGACTATTTGTCTACTTTTCAAATGTAAACATCTTTCTCAGATTTGCTTTTTGTACATGAAACCGCTTTAAAGTCAAAAAAGCAATTGTGAAACGTGTCTTACCATGTCTCTCTGTCCATTATACTCCATCATGCTCAATTCTTATGGTCTATTGTAAATATAACCATTCACCATCAACGCCAGTTGATGTAATTTTTTGAGACGAGGAATTTTAATATATCCTTAAGCAACAAATCTAACCAATGAGTTGCACAGGGAGTCCAATACAAGTGTGAAAATCGATTTCCAAAGGGACGACCTGAAAAAATAAAGTAAATTTAGTCAAAAATTAGAAATATGATCCAATTCTTAATTGAAAATAACATAAATTTAAAATATTACTTGCACTGACATTACAACTTGCATTATCCATTACAACTTGAACCACATTTTTCTCTCCAATGCGATACATAAATTTAAAAAGTAACTCAAACATCTCGTCAGCTGTGTGAGAATAGTCTGAAGCATCAACTAATTCAACAAATTCGCTTCCTTTAGGACCATTTACCAAAAAAGTTACAAGTCCTACTCTTTTTATCCGTCCACCCATCTGCCATGATTGTGCAGCATGATCTTCTTCGTGGGATTTGAGAAGCGAATTCGTATTTGCCAACTCTTTCAAATACTTAATCCTCACTTCATGATATGATAGAGGTTTCATCCCTGATCCAAATGCCTAATAACTTCAATACAAGGCTCAAAAGAATCATATTTAATGACGTTGAAAGGAATTTCGGCATCATACATCCATGTAGCAAATTTCTCAACTGCAATATCTCTCAACTTTTTTTTTATATTCATCATATTGTCCTTTATTTTTTGCATGTTTTTGTTTGACAATTTCATTGACATCTTTCATAAAATAAAGATTGATAGGTCCATTTTGTTTACACTTTTTAACTTGGATTGTAGGATAGATGCTTGGATCGGATATTGGTCGTTTCCCTTTCACTTTAGCTTAAAGATCATCTTTATATTCATCTAAATCAACAATATCATTAGAACGAGGAAAATCATCCATTTGATTCTTCAAATTTCTTTTTTTTGCATAAACTTTCTAATTTCTTCTTTAACATGCTCGGGACATTTCGGACAAACTTTTACATTTCTATTGTCCCCAATTAAATTTAGTTTGTGTCAATAAATCCCACCATTTGTTATGTTATCACAAAAAATACAACAGACAATATTTGGATTTTTAAGATCCGATATGTTGTATAATTCCAAGTAATATCCTTTCGAGTTTATAGAATTGTTGTATTTGATATGGTTAAGATAGTTGAAATCAATAATAATCAATCAATAAAAAAATACAAAACAGTAAAAAAATTAACAGAAAATAAATCAATAGGAATCACAGTTGAAATCAATAATAATCAATCAATAAAACAAATACAAAATAGTAAAAAAAATAGAAAATAAGATTTTTACTAATATTGAGGAAGCAAATAGGAAAAGATGCGACAGCGATGGATAGGCAGACGGGAGGCGGGGAGAGGTGGATGGGAAGCAGAGGGCCAGAGGTTCACCTTGGCGCTGACACCTAAGCAGACGGGAGGTGGCGGGCCAGAGGCGAGAGGAGATGGGTTTAGGGCTTTAAGCCTTTTTCACCTTAGCGGCGACGACCATGCAGAAGCGGACGGGGAAGAGGGTCATAGGCGAGAGAAGAAGGATTTAGGGCTTTAAGCCTTTCACTTTGGCAGTGGTGGCGAGAGGCGAACAGGAGGCAAAGGCGAGCGAGACTCGAGAGAGGCGGATGGTTTTAGGGCTTTTAAGAGGTTTACTTTTTTTTTTTAAATTTTAATAACTCTGCTAAACTTAAAAAAAATTGACTTCTCTGAAGCGCAAAAGAGCATGCCTCATGCTTTATCACCAAGAGCAATGAAGCACACACTTCAGAGATCTCATCCACTTCCAAGGTCTCTGAAGTGCATGGCTTACGCCTCGCTTTGGCATGACATTGATCGAAGCTCTAAGATCTAATGTGATGTCCTCGAAACTGTTGTCTCCAATAACAGATGGTATGGTGAAGACTCTGGGTTCTTTGCATTTCTGAGGGCATCGGTTGAATAAGTGTAGACATATTGATGCAGGAGCATCTAGCAGTTCAAACCATTCTTATCTTATGACGTGACCTTGTCTTCTTCTGAGCCATGATGAAGAGTAATTGAGGCCTTCAACTAGGATTTCAGTACCCCTATGACCACTTGACATGAGTATTCCGCATTTTGAATTGCAAAAAGAAGGAAATGCGCCATTGAGAAGCTGTCACCGATTGCCCGTGGTCACCTCCATGGACGTGTTTTATTCTGTGGTTTGATAGAGAATTTCCAATAGGGAACAAAGTCAGCTCATATTCTCTTCCACGACCGTGGTCCCCACCACTACCAAGTTATGGTCCCCACCACGACTGTGGTGCACTGTTGCCATAAGATGTATAATTTAGGATTTTGATTCTTTCCATTTGTTTTCGAAGTTATCTTGTTTATTTCAAACTTTTCTCCTTTCCTAAACTATTTAAACATGGTTAAGACTCTTGTAAGGGATGCTTGTTTTGGTTAATAATATTTTTTTTTCATTTAAACCTAGAGTCGGATCCTCTTTGTTTGCGAATTCTCTTATCCTATTCCTCTGCATTCCCTATCCTAATAATGTGTGTGGAGGATTCTTATCTCACCCTGCGTCAGTTGGTATTAGATCCCTAGATCCATAGAAAGTCATGGTCGTGACAGACATGTTTCGATTGAGGAAGTCTTGCACCAAGATGGAAGTCCCTACAAACTCATCGAGGATCTATAGAGATAAGTTGCGGAGCAATCTCAGCATCTAGCCGTACGAGATTTGGAAGACCGTGAGGTATTTAATCGATGCTCTACAAAGACAAGTTGCGGAACTATCTCACCATCTTGCCGTGCGAGATTTGGAAGACCGTGAGGTATTTGATCGATGCTCTACTTCATGTTTTGAAAATTCATATCATCATGATCGCTTTGGTTGCGAGGAACAATATAAAGACCTTGATTTTCGCATCGAGCTTCCCGAGTTTTCCGGTACATTACACGTAGAAAATTTCATTGATTGGATTAACGAACTTGAAAGGAATTTTGACTTCAAAGAAATTCCTGATCGTTCTAAAGTGAAATTGATCGCGATTAAGCTTAAGGGTCGAACCTCCATTTAGTGGGAACAATTGCGGCACTCACATAAAAATCAGGGCAAGGGCCAAGATTGTTGATTGGGAAAAAATGAAAGGTCAATTCCTTCCTTTTAGATATACTCAATTGTTATTTCATCGTCTTCATATTTTTAGACAGGTACTCGATCAATCGACGAGTATACAGAGGACTTTTACCAGTTAATCACTTGGAACGATTTATATGAGACAGAGCAGTTGATGGTCAAATATTTGGGAGGTTTGTGACAATCTTTTCAAGATTTTCTTAGTTTGCATTCTTTTTGCACTATTTCGGAGGCTTATTGGCGCACATTGACGATTGAGAAGCAACAGATCCAAGAATCTAAAATTCTGAGCGATTAAAGCAATCAACCAATTCACACTCCAGAATTCTTCTCCATACAACCGACACCAGGTTCTTCTTAAATCTACTCTTAAATATTTTCGATGTGGTGAACCAAGACATAAAACCACTGAATGCAAAAGATTCACCAGCCAGAAGGGGAAAAAAATTTATTGATAGAAGAAGACATGGGTGACTCATCTACGACGAAGACTATGTTGACGAGGTATTGTACAGAGATGGTCATGAGACGTTGGTTATTGGCAAGAGCCTTCTCACTCCCAAGGATGAAGCAAAGGATGTTTGGTTAAGGACGAACATCTTTCATACAACATGCACCATTGTAAGATGATTATCGATGTGGCAGTTGCGAAAATATTGTATCCAAGGGTGCCGTACAAAAATTACAAATAAAGACAGATCATCATCTGAGGTGGTACAAGTTATTTGGGCTAAAAAAGAAAAATGAGATAACAGTGGAGCAAAGACGTCTCGTTCCCTTTTTTATTACAATAGGTATCATGATAAGGCTTGGTGCAACGTTGTGACCATGGATACATGTCACATATTGTTGGGATGACCTTGGCAATATGATCGTGAAGCTATCCATGATGGATGGAAGAACACCTATACCTTTCATCTCAAAGGGAAGAAGATTGGACTAGCATCCTAACGAGAGAGTTGGAGTCTGTGTGCGAGTAGTGGCACCAATCTGAACTCGAGGATGAGTTCTTTTTAAATCGGAGCGTCTGATGCAGGAGTATCTAGCAGTTTGAACCATTCTTTTTTTATGATGTGACCCTGTTTTCTTCTGAGCCATGACAAAGGGAAATTGAGGCCTCCAACAAGGATTTTGATACCCCCATGACCTCCTGACACGAGTATATTGCATTTTAGAATTCAAAAAAAAGGAAACACGCCATCCAGAAGCTCTCACGGGCTGCCCGCGGTCACCTCCATGGGTGTGTTCAACGTAGAATTTCTAGTAGGGAACATGGTTTGCCTGTGTTCCCTTCTGTGGCCATGGTCCCCACTACGGTCATGGTGCGTTGCCACCATAATATGGATAATTTAGGATTTTGATTCTTTCTATTTGTTTTCAAATTTATCTTGTTTGTTTCGAATTTTTCTCTTTTCCTATGCTATTTAAACATTGGCTAAGGCTCTTATAAGAGATGATTGTTTTGGTTAATATTATTTTCAATTAAATTTCGAGGCTAATCCTCTTTGTATGTGAATTCTCTTCTCCTTCGATTCCTTTGCAGTCTCTATTCTAATAATGTGTGCAGAAGGATTCTCATCCCGAACCCACCCTGCGTCATACGTTCTTCCCTATGCTGACTAACTCATTACCCTTCAACTTTCTCTTGTGGACACACAGATCCTTTAAAAACTTAGCATACTTGGAATATGTTTGATCACCTTTAACAATGAAATATTCACCTCCATCTTGCTGAAAATATCCACAAGCTCCTGGAGTTCTTTTGCCTTCTCTACATTCGTATTCCTTTTGGGCTGTACCGGTCTCTGAGGAAACAATAAGGGCACTGATGACTCTAATATGGGATATGCCTCTATCTCTGGCTCAACTCTTTGATCTACATGACTTGAATCTAGAAGTGAAGCTAAAACTAGAGGTGTAGAGTTTGAAGTAGTTCTCCCACTTCGAAGTGTGATGGCACTAACATTCCCCTTCGGATTCAAAATGGCCTATGAGGGCATATGACTCGTAGAGAGACAGACGAGTTGATTGAGGTGCGATGCCATCTGACTCATCTGTCTCTCTGAGTTATGTTGTAGGTTAACTCTCAGCTATTGTGTTTCCAGTGAAAATTGTTGCTGCACTGTTATATGCTGGATAAGCTCCTCTAACTTCTGTACTGAATGCTCTGATTTGGACAGCTAGAATTGCTATAGTTTGTTTGGAGATAGATTATTGTGGAATCTAGGTGACCTTTGAAATGTTAAAGGTGGTTGATACCAAAGTTCAAAATTTCGACCTATATCGAGGTTTCGATCAATGATCGGAACGATATGGTTTCAGTATCGTATCGTGCGTGCCGAAACTGTTTCGATACTTTTTTCTATTTTTTAAATATTAATATTTATTGTTTTAAAGGTTCATTATTCATTGAATTTCAAGTATTTATTGTTAAGTATATTTCGACTTTTTTCTCTTTAAATAATTGATATCAAAGGGATAAAAGTAAATAAATATACTTTTCTTTAAAGAAAATTGATATATCAATAACATAAATTAAAATTGATACATCATAATTATATTATAATTATAATTAATTTATATTTTATATAAAATTTAATTAATAATTTATTTAATTATAATTATATTATAATTTCTATATTAATTAATTATATAAATTAAAATTTTAATCAATCGCGGATCGGGGATTGCGATCCCTAACGCGCTCGGGATCTCGGATCGAGATCGCGATGCTGCAGGGATCGCGATCCCTGCAGCGGGGATCACGATCATCGCAGATCACCTGTGGTGATCGCGATTACGATAGGGATCCCAGTGCGATCTCGACCCGAGCAAATCATACTTGTAGCCTTGTCGCCGCTGCTCTACGTCGTCGCCGGCTGCTCGTTGCTGCCTCTACCTTGTCGAGCCTTTGTCGTTGCTTTCAGGTAAGCCGCTCACCTTCGTTATATACTTTCGCGAAGTTTTCGATCTCCTTTAATCTCGTATTAACATATTCCTTCTGTCACTCGTCCTTCGTTCTTCTGTCGCTCGATTCCTTCTTTTGTCGGTTGTGCATGTTTTATCGAAATCACGTACAGTTTCGATATCAGTCCCACATTGGGACGAAATTATTTGCCGATTTCGTCCGATACGGCTCGGCATTTAAAACCTTGGCTGATACGATTACTACGGCGCATTCCCATATCTCATATTCAGGTGATCTCTTTACCCTGAATTGTAAGTAGTAGACATGGGATTGTATTGTTGCTTGTGCCCATCCTGTCGTTCCTGGTAAAATTAGGGTTTAGTTTGAAACACGTTCATTGCTGCCACTTGATTTGCAAAGGAAGAACTCTCTTGTTGCAGCACCGGGGAAACCTCGGTCGGATGAGATGAACTAAAATAGTTTCCACAAGTCCTCATTGTCTGAACATACTGAGTCAAGGGCTACTAGACTGACTGAGGGCAATTTGTCTAATCATAGAAGTCAATTCTTGTAGATTATTCTTGATTTTTTGATTGCCTATACTAGATACTTGAACTTTGTTAATTTCTCTGGTAAATATCTATTGGCTCCCAAACTATTACGAATTAGCAATCATATTTGAAATGAGCTCCATTGCTTCGTTTGGTGTCTTGTTCACTAATGCTCCTCCACTAGTTGCATTTACTATATTCCTATCCATGGGAAGTAGTCCCTCGTAGAAATATTGGATGAGAAGCTGTTGATTGATTTGGTGGTGGGGGCAACTTGAACATAACTTCTTGAACCGCTCCCAATATTCGTGTAATTAGGGGTGTGCATTCGGTTAAAACCGAACCGACCGAACCGATTAAGACTGAAACCGAATAAACTGAATTTTTTTTAACTAAACCGAATCGACCGAAATTTTTCACTGAATCGAACCGATTTTGCAAAAAAATCGATGATTATGGTCTAACGATCTGAGGTTATCATCGATTAGTATCTACTGATGTAATTGCATTGAGCACAAAATGTTTTTAAGTCGACTGATGGCTCAAATCAATCGATTGATGTTATAATCAGTCGACTGATTAGAGTATCAGTCGACTGAACATAGTATCAGTCAACTGTTAAATAGTCTGATCGTTTTCCAAATGAATTTTACGATAAAACAGTCGACTGGTTACTGAACCAGTTGACTGACTTCTATAAAATTCTATATTAAAACACTAATTTGATGTCATTTCGTGCATTTAATGAATATATACGATTAGATATAGCCTATATCTATTATGTTGAACCTTAAATTTACACGATTTATTAGAATTTAAAAATAAAATAAAATACCTCCCCAATATTTATATAAGTTGTTTTCTTGTACATTCTTAAATTTCAACATTAAAATTTAAAACATTCAATATTACACAATAGCATAACTATTTAAATTAAATACATTATACATGTCAACAAGAGCACAACTATACAAAACACAATTTAATAAATGTCAACACATCAAAATATATAAAAATATCTCGTTAAAATTAAAACATTCAAGCAATTAAGCTGCTAACATAGCAATGAAACATATAATTTTAACTTTTTTACACTTCAGTTATGACCTTATAGAACATGTCAAATATCAAAATGAATATAATGTATCCTTAGATTTTATGAGTTGACACTTGAGACTTGAGAGTTGACTTGAGTCCTTGGTCCTTCCTTCACTCCTTGACTCCTTGTAAGTTGTGACTTGACTTCAGAGTTCAAAGTTCAAACTTATCTGCTTCACCACTTGTGTTTATCCTAATAAATAATGATCAAGAAATGCAAATTTATTATTACCATTTGAACAAGATAATTAAAAAATAAATACACTTGTAACTAGATTATAATAATTGAAGCATACCATGAAGTAGTTAATTACACCTCAATTGGTGTTGTCGAAGAAGACGAATCCAATATTACTTTTGAGAACTCTGACAAAAAAAGTATAACATGATACAAGTCAAACAAATTAATACTCTATATATTTTTAATTGTAAACAAACAACTAACTATAAATAAAATGTACCGCTTTCAAGTTTTTCTACATCTTCTAAAATTTCTTCGACATTAATTGGCACCACAAACTTAATCGAAGCTAATCTTGAGTACAAATCAAACTTTCTACCACTCTAGGAGTCAATGAACTCCTGAAACAATCACCACCACCAAGATCTTGAAGCGGATTAAGCAAGGCTGATATTGGAATGACTAACACATCACGAGCAATTTGAGTAAATATAGGAAATCTATGACAATTTTGCTTCCACCATCCTAAAATATCAAAAGTCTCACAATATTCTTCAACTATTTCATTCAGATACTTATCTAATTCTGACATGTTGCCATCAAAAAAAATTTGTGCCTTTTGTTTCTTATACTTTGCAAAGATTGATTGCCTTTACAAATCTATTTGACTCATATTTTTAGGCACAATGTCGCTATCACTTGATTCTGAATTAACTGAAATTTTTGAGGTGTTACTTTGAGGCTTCATTTTCTCCTTATAATTTTTGTACAAAGCAAACAAAGTCTCCTTTATATTATTTCCTGCTATTGTACCTTTTTCATCTCCATATAACTCAATCAACATAAATTCCAAAATATCTAATTTATGTCTTGGATCAAGTACCACTGCAATATAAATCAATTTATTCATTTTCTCTGGATTTCCCCAATATTTGTCAAATTTCATTTTCATTCTCAATCCCATTGAATACACATCAGGTTCATCACTTTCTTGCCACTCCTTTAATATGGAATGAATAACTGATTTCATGTGTGTAAAAATGTTAGAAGTACATATAAAGATCTCGAGACTTTTAATGTTAACTCATAAAAACTTGCAATAGAGATGCAAAAGTCTAATATTATTTTAATCAATACTAGTTGGCTTCCCATCAATAGTAATTGTTGACATTCTGTAATCCAAATACCGTATCTCCATCATATTCACAATAACACCCAATCAGTACAAGAAGATACTAAAGCATGAGTCTTGTTATCAAACCTATCAAAGCTCTTTCAAATTTTTCACGCTACATTCAACATCAAATAAGTTGAATTCCATCTGTTGGTACATCCAAACACAATGAATTTTACTTTGATTTTTTGATTTCTACACATTCGTTGAACTTGCTTAATCTAGAGGGGGATTGCAAAACATATTTAATAGCATTCCTGACTCTCATCACAGATGAATTTATATCTTTCAAGCCATCAACAACAATCAAATTGATTATATGAGCTACACATCTCATATGAATGAATTCACCTTTTAAAATAGTAGAATCTCAGTTAACTATCTTTTTCTTGAAACTATTGACAGCGATATCATTTGAACTTGCATTATCAACAGTAATAGTGAAAATTTTATTAATTTCCTAACCTCTCAAATAATTTTCAATAGCTAAACTGATGGCCTCGCCTTTATGACTTGTAATTGGACAAAAATTCAAAATTCTTTTATGCAACTTCCAATCTTTATCGATAAAATGAGTAGTCAAACACATATAGTTAATTTTTTGAATCGATATCCATATATCAGTAGTCAAACAAACTCTTTGTGTCGAATCATACAACAGACTTTTCAATTTTTCCCTTTCAATTTTGTATAATTTAAGACAATCACGTGCAACTGTCCATCTCGAAGGAATTCTAAACTTTGGACATACCATAGACATAAATGCTTTAAACCCTTCTCCTTCTACAAATTTAAAAGGCAATTCATCCATGATAATCATTTTAGCTAATGTTTTTCTAGATGCATCCTGATCAAATTTCCAAGAAATGAGAGATCCCTCACCCTGTTTTGCACCCACTTGAAAACTCAACTGTGTTTGATTTGTTTCAATAGCATGAGGATGTTTCTTGCATGAGGACATATGAGATTTCAAACTTGTTCCATTCTTGTATGGATCACAAAAAAACTTCTTATCACAATAATTGCATTTGACTTTAATCTCATTAGCGACATTGGTAAACTTCGTAAAATGCTCCCATACCTCACTTGTTGGTTTGATTGTTTTCCGTTTGCTTACTTTTTCTGTCACAGGTGGTCTTGTACCTACTGAAGATCCAGATTGTGGCATTGAACAATTATTATCAACATCCATATTTGAAAGATTTCCTTGCATTGACATCTAAAAAAAATTATATATAACTATTTTACCGAACCGAAAAAACCTAATAAATCGATATTTTTAAATAAAAAAACCAAATTTCCGATTGGACTGAACCGAACTTGAAAGTTCGGTCGGTTCGGTCGGTTTTTTCGGTTTAACCGACCGATTGCACACCCCTACGTGTAATGTTTTCTGGAAAGCTGCTGAATTTTGCAAATGCTGTTCCTAATAGTTGCAGACCTCGAGGCCAGAAAGAACTCTAGAAAAAATCTTGTTCTCTTCGGTGATACCATGTGGTTTTATGGTAGAGTAAACCACTTGGAACTCTTGTAAATGTCGATTGGTGTATTCCCCAGTTAATCCATGAAACTTAAGCAAAAGATGAATAATGTCGGATTGTAGCTCAAAGTCCACATCCAATTCAAGATACTGGATTCATGATGATTGATAGGAAACATCTGGCATTGTAAGCTGTCTCAGTGGTTGATTGTTATTTGCCATGTCATTTTCAAATTATGAAAAACTGTCGATGGAGACTATGGATGATCCTTTCTGAGATCTTTATAGTGCGTGGAAAGTTCTATCTATCTCTAGGTCAAACTTAAATAAACTGTTGCCAGATGATCTGGTCATATATTGCACACTAATAAACAAGATCAGAAAGCTCAATGAAAAAAAAAACAACACCTGAATATGAGAGTTAAATCACCAAAATAGTATGCACTAATTTTTTTTTTCTTCTATTTTTTTAACCACAAAAGGGGTATAAGTAAGTGAAAATGCATAAAAAAAAGAACTAAAAAATATTAAAAATATTTGAAAAAGTGGTATGAACTATGAAATTTGGTCAAAAATAGGCCTTAGTCACAGTAAAACTATGAGTATTGATCTCTATATCCATTTCCTTCAACTTGCAAAGTTTCAAGGCAAACGAAAATACTAAAGTTTCATCCCCGAAAAAAGAATAGCATCGAAAAACATCGATCTAAAGACTAACAAGCATCATATGCACTTCTCGACAACGACACCAAAAATTGACTTGTGTGAATTGCATCGTAATAAAAGTAAATACAGTGTATGATGTATGGTTGTCTGTGTGTCATTATGTGTCATAATGCAATGCCAATTTAATACCGAACCCTATTTATACCAAAAATTCTTTGTCCAGTGGTGCTTGACATAACCACCAATGCTGTCACAATTGACACTTTGTCCAAACCGATGTTTTAAATCTTCATAAGTATAATTATCATTTAAAGTATAAAATGTATATTCCTTTCTATGGACCTATGTCTCGATAGTTTTGGAATGGCGATGGTCTATCCATGTGTGATTTTTGCTGATTACATGAAATAACAAACTCAATACAATTATTAAATTCAAGTGTGTGTGATATATTAAACTGATAATACATGTCGTGGAAATAAATAAAGTAAATGTACATGTTAATAATAAAAAAGTATTATGTGGTTTAGAAATCCTACGACTACTTTACGACCTTTGATGTCTCCCGTGTGTCATCCTTGAAAATCCACTAATCTATCCTTTAAAAAAGCTAACAAGGTAGTTTAAGTTTACAAATGAGTATGATAGGCTACTATGACCCCTCTGATGATGAGTTTTGGAGCACTTGTGAGAACTTTTAACTAAATACTCTCTAATTGAAAAAACCCTTGATCTAGATTCAACTTCAAAAACCTTTGGATAGTTACCCTTTATACAAGAATACCGTTGAAATTGTGCTCACTTCACAACCTACCAAGATCATTGATACTGTTTCGCATGGTGTACTGTGATAGTATATTAAATATAAAATTTATAATTGACCGAACCTCTTCTACACTAATGTAGCATAGAGATGACTCGAATTGTCTTCCAACGAGTGTAATCAGTAAAGTGGTTTCCTTAGATTCATTTTCGTTATGCTTTGAATTTTCTAATATAAATCGGGGGTTTTGGATTGAAGTTCTAACCTACAATTGCAAGGTAATTAAGAGTCTAATATAACAAGGTAAGTAATAAGCATATAATAGTGGAGTTCACTCAAGTCACTTATGGTTTATGCACTATCATATGCTTCTCTTCTAATCTTCACCACTATATGCACATAGGAATTCATAATTTTTTGAAGGCTTATTTGAATTGTAAGGGAAACATTAGTAAAAGTAAATGATGGTATGAGTGCAAAACAAAGAAATTAAAGAGATAAAGAAAATAGTGGAAGATATGAAACTAATGGAATGCTACATAGATGAGTGCAAGAAAACATTGCCCCAAAAAATTTTCTTTCAAGCTTTCTAACAAATCGCTCTCATGTAAACAACCTTTTTTATACCTTTTAACAATGAAAATCCACACATGGTATACAATAATCTCTTAATGGTTGCCATAACAAAGGTTGTCATTCACAATAATTTTATCATGCTCGAATTGCACATGGCAAAATTTTCACAATAATTTTTTTTTATTTCATGGACATCTAAATGTTTATTCTCTTTTTTTTTTTACTTTTTTTTTTCAATATTTTTTTTTCAACTTTTTTTTTTCATCATGACATGCTATTCCCTATGTTCTATCTCCAAGCATCTCTTAAACATAAATCATGGCTTAAAAAGGAAAAGGCATGACTCTGCCATGGTGATCAAGCATGGTTCGCTTATACTATATTTGAATCTAACATTCTCTTTCAAAAATAACTCCCCCCCACTTAAAATTTTGTTCGTCTCGAGTAAAACACTCATTATAAAACATCCAAGTATCCCACATCTCTAAGAATAATGGGGAAGAGATAAATGGAAGAAGGAAACATAATACTGTGATGAACGACATGAATATTGTTTAGTAAGCATGTGACAACAAAAGAAGTAAAGGAAAATAAGTGAGATTGTCTTCATAATAATCATGCACCTTTATAGTTGTGTAGTCTCGAAAGAATCAAAGCAAGTTCTAGAGTTACAATAACCACAAGTGCACCACACACAAGCAATAAAAATAGGCTGAATCTTCACTAGGTAAACAAAAATAATCAACTCAATCTATCAACACAGAATCCATCGTCAAGTAGTAACTACGTGCAATCAAATAATCCATTCATGACAATAAATCTCAATACTCAACAGTCAAATTTAACTAGCTTTCACGACTTCTAAAATGATATAAAAGAATACATAGGGAATTTATTTCAAAAACCGATAAAATAAAAACTCAACAAACAAAACTTAACAACTAGAACAAAAACAAAAAAGATAAAAGATGCATATGTACAATGTGAAAGAAAAGAGATGAGATGGAGCAAACTCCTCTGAGGTCCTGGTGGTTGGAGAAGATTCAGTAAGAGGAGCTATGCATGCAATGAAGTGCTCCGAAAGAAATTCCTTCTCGGCGGTTGAAGCCGGTTTAGCTGTATTATCCATGTCGGGAGTGGGATGAACCAAGTGGAAGCAAACACCTTCTTAAAATGGTAAGGATAGTCCTGCACTGCTCCCTCTAATACGATCGCCTCCTTATATATTTTCTCTAGCAGTCTGAGGCGATTCAGAAAAATTTTCCAGCCTGGGGGTTGGATTATTGCATGGGATGTCAGGGCCTTCAGCAGTAAAGTTCTTGGAGACTCTGGCTGTGATGAAAGTGCCCAGTCTGGGGGCCTCCAGCTATCCACCACTTCCATGAAAATCCGCTCATCATAATTGTTTAGTTCTACTATCTCATTTGTCTTCTAGTCTGATTGGCAAGTCTAGGCACTGGTATCTGGCAATTGCTCCTTTTCTTCAAAATAATATAGGGCAAAAATAGCATCATAGAGTAAATCCAAGTCACTAGTATCATCATCCATATCATCTGCCACAATAACAACTTCATCAATATTTAGAGCATCAGATAGTACATCATCACCATGCACAGTAGCAAAGGAGTCTTATAGAGCTGCAAAAGTAGAAACATATCTATCACTAGCTCTGCAATCCATCTCCTCAAGCACATCATTGCCATCAGAAATGATCTCTGAGGAAAACTGGAAGTAATCTTATGCTTGCGTCTGGCTAATGGATGATGCAATTTGATCTAGCTGGATTTGCAAGTCTTGTATCCGTTGTTGTTGCTGACGCCTATCGCTCATTTATTGCTGATGTTGTTGTAGCAATGATTCTAGCTATAAAAGCTTTTCTAGTGTCTGTGTATTTTCTTGATTGGGAGCAGGGTTTTCTTCACTGTGGTCTTGGTATATCTCCTAGGAAGTTGACTTAGCTTATTGGAATTGTTGTGACCCATCAAATATTGAATCACCTTGAGATCTCAATGAGCTCTGATAAACTGAAAAATTCTGAGCCTTTTCCTATTGTGTTTCTGCATAACTATAATTTTATTGATCTCCCCAACTAGGCATGTAAGTATCGATAGATGGTGGGGGTGGATAATACTGTGGCTGCTCAGGAACGTACTGTTGTGTGTGCACATACTTAAAATCTGAATCAAAATTATGAAAATATGTACCAGAAATTGAATTATACATTCGCGATGGGTGATGATCTTGAGAATGATGATGATATTGGGACTAATCGATATTCTTGTCATGTTGGTGATAATACTCCGCTTACCCAATGCTCAATAATAAACATCACTAAAGTCTCTAAACGGCTGATAATATGGATCCATATTGTATAGAAAAATAATTCCTGGCCTTACAAATATAACAAACCAATTCAAAAGACCTAGGAAATAGACATGTCAAAATACATGGATATACAAGAGAATAAAAGAATAAAATCCTAAACAATTTTTTTTTTGAATTTTTGCAATTTTTTTTAAAGAATAGAAAGGCAAACAATCTTAAGTTTACCATGCACCATTACACTCCCCGATAATGGCACTAAAATTTGATACCGTATTGTATGTTGTACTGCGATAGTATATCAAATATAAAATTTATAATTGACCGAACCCCTTCTGCACTAACGTAGCATAGAGATGACTCGGGTCGTCTCTCAATAAGCGTATATAAAGGGGGGGGGTTGGATTGAAGTTCTAACCTACAATTGCAAGGTAATTAAAAGTTTAATCTAACAAGGCAAGTAATTGAAACATTCAACAAGTAAAACAATGCAAAAATTAAATCAAACAATTAAAGTGCGGTAAGTAAAACAAGCAAATCTGTAAGAGAAAATTAATTAAACACCTAACGTGCACAACTAAAATTAAGCTAAACAAAGTAAATCAAATGTAAGGGCAAATTAACGTACCCTTGATGATGTAATTGAGAGATGTCCTAAGACAATTGCCTTAGAAGTTATTAATAAAATTCACTATTTGAGTATACATTATATATGTATTTGATTGAATCTTAAACTCATATACTGAAGTCCACAATACGATACATGGCATAAAAGAAATTGTGATTGAATCACAATTAGTGGATATCTTATCATATGTAATCATGTAAGTATTGAAACTATCCCTAGTCGATGAATTGATGAGATTGAACATCATCGATTCTGTGAGACTAGTACATGTAATGCTCTTTGGTTTATCCAAGCATTCGATACTCACTGAATGAAAGCATAGGAATGCTGAGAGTGAACATGTGAATGCTAGTTATGGTAATTAGTTCATTGGAGTGACCTGCTATGAGACTTCATATGGTTCTATATGTCGTTTAAGATTTCATTGCAACTCGAGTGCGAGTTTCCTTAGACTTGAGGTATTCAAGTTACCTTGATCATGACGCCTTATACTTTGACTTCTTCGCAACCATTTCCATATGAGCTGTAACTCCGGGATGATTGGATATAAGCCAAAGTGATCGAAAATGTTTGAATAACATACAGAGGATTCACCATTCCTGATAAAGGAGCTGTATACCCTAAGCCTCTTGTCAGGATTGTTACTCGAAAATCTTTGGCTAGAGCAAACATGTTAAGAAGATGGTCTTTTTGGGAATATACAGGAGTAACTTGAATCCACAGGACAAATAAACAAACTTGGACTAGGTGTGATGTGGTCAGCCTAGTGAGGCCGAACACATATACCATGTCCTGAACCAAGTGGGTTTAGAATGAGTGAAAGAAACAAGGCACGAACAACTTGTTGGGTTACGACCGACGCGTAGATGTGTTTTTGTCGTTTCACAAACGAACGCAGCGGAAGAAAAACGTAATAATTTCCTAAATTATTACAACACTCACACCCACGCATGCAGGATTACAATACGTGTGGACATATCCGCCAAATAAAATTTTATATACAACAAGAATAAAATAAATTTTACTCTAAGTATACCTTTCGGATGATGGCGAGCCGAAAGAGCATCAACTGTACGACACTTGCGGAGCTTCGTCTCTACTCATATCTACGCCGAATCTTCGGAGGGACGACTTCTCAAAGCTACGAGTTTGACTTTCTCTTCGCTACTAGACGAAGCAAGAAGGTTAGATGATCGAAGAGCAATTACCGACTCGTTTTGCGACACAAACAAGTCCTCGAACAACCTTCGGAAGGTTGTCGATTCGTGTCGGAATTAGCCGTTGTTTTTTAAGCTTCAAAAGGGACAATAACAACCCTAAAACCTAGAATGGCCAACCTCTAAAGAGGTGGAAACAACCCTTATTTCCTTGATGTCCGGCGGAACACCAAACCCTAATTTTTCTAAGTTCGGCTAGGTTGAGGAAGAGGGCCTTAAGGACTTCTATTCATTAGGTTTAGCCTTTATAACCCTTTATATAGGCACTAATCCTAATGAGTTATAGGTTAGTGGATCAAATCCCTAAGCCCATAACCATTAAGGCTTAATCTCATCTATTAAACCCTAATTGAGCCCTTAACCAAAAGAGGACCCTTTTAATTAAAACCAAATGAGTTTGATTTATAATTAAACCTTTTAAGGCCCAACCCGTCTTCTTAAGACGTGCTCCTTTCGTGTTTCCGATTTGACAAATATTTCCATATTTGTCATGTGTTTGGTCCAACCAAACTTGATCTCTCTCGATCTTAAGAATCCAATTCTTAAACTAGTTTTAAGTCTCTTCGAAGGATTCGTAGTGTGTGTGACCTAATAGGTTCTCGGTTTATATTGGTCGTCCATAATTAACCATTAATTATGGAACGATCATGAGTGACACTCAGTAGTATATCATGATCCTCAATTATCTGAAAAATCAACGGTTGATCTCGGAACCATTTTCGAACCCTTCAGTAGCTACAGTGAATCGTGCCTCGTTCCTTTCACTCATCTTATACCTACTTGGTTCAGGACGTGATTTATGTGTCAGTCCCCACTAGGCTGATTACGTCACATCTAGCCCAAGTCTTACTTTCTCGTCCATTGGATTCTAATTACTTCGACATGTATCCAAGAGTACCATACTCTTGACATGAAATGCTTTGGCCAAAGACTTTGAGTAACAATCCTGACGAGTGACTATAGGGTATATATCTTCTTGCAAAGAGTGGTGAATCCTTTGTTGGCTATTCAATCACCTTCGAGCACTTCGATTTATACTCAATCATCTCGTACCTACACCTCCGTAGTAATGTATCGACTAAGATGTTAAAGTATAAGTTTACATGACCAAGATGATTTGAATATCTCAAGTCGAAGGAAACTCGCAATCGAGCTGCAGTAAGAGCTTCACTAACATATTTTATATGCAGAGAACCATATGAAGTCTTACAGCAGGTCACTCCAATGAACTAGTTACCATAACTAGCATCCACATTTAACTCTCGACATCTCAATGTCTCCAGCCAGTGAGGAGCAGCTGCTTGGATAAACCAAGGAGTATAACCTTTGCTAGTCTCTCAGAATCGATGATGTCCGAACTCATCAATTCATCGACTAGGGATTATTTCAATATATTCATAATTACACATGTAGAGATACTCACTAGTTGTGATTCAATCACAAGTTCTTTCATGCTATGAATCGCATTGCGGATATTCAGTAAATGAGTTTAAGATCCAATCAAATTCATATGACATGTGCACTCAAATAATGAATTTTTATTTATCAACTAAATAGTACAATCATAAGGCGATTGCCTTAGGACACCTCTCAAACATAACAGACTCCTACTTGGCCTAAAGCCAATCGCCATGGTATCCAATACCATGGACCTTGACGTGACTCTAAAACTTACTTTGTGATAGAGCCTTTGTCAAAGGATCTGTCAGGTTCCTTTCTGTGGAAATCTTCTCGATTTTTATTTCTTTTTTACTGATGATTTCTCTGATCAGATGATATCGCCGAAGCACGTGTTTGGATCGTAGGTGAGACCTGGGTTCCTTTGCCTGTGTGATAGCTCCAGTGTTGTCGTAGTAAACTGGTAATGCTTCAACAATGGACGGAACCACCCTAAGTTCGGAGATGAACTTCTTGATCCAAACTGCCTCCGTGGTAGAATCAACAACTGTGTCTTGTTTGAAACTTTTACAACTCATCGCGCCACCATTCGGTGTGAATATGTACCCAGACTGTGACTTGGAGTCATCCTTAACGGTTTGGAAGCTGGCATCAGTATACTCGCATGTAACCATATCACTTTCTCCATATACCAATAACATATCCTTAGTTCTTCTCAAGTACTTAAGAATTGCCTTGACAGCCACCTAATGATCCATTCCTAGATCAGATTGGTATCTATTCGTGACACTTAGAGAATATGATACATCGGGCCTTGTACATAACATAGCATACATAATAAATCCTATTGCAGAAGCATAATGAATCTTATTCATGCAAATCCTCTCGTCTTCTGTGCGGGGACACATAGACTTTGAAAGGTGAATCCCATGTCGCATGGGTATATAACCTTTCTTGGATTCAGACATACTAAACCGCTTTAGCACTCTGTCTATATATGTAGACTGCGAAAGACCAAGCAACATTTTCGATCTATCTCTATAGATCTTAATATCGAGGATGTAGGTCGCTTATCCCTTGTCTTTCATGGAGAACATGTTGGATAATCAACCTTTGACTGACTGTAAGACAGGTATATCGTTTTCTATGAGTAATATGTCATCGACATATAGTACTAAGAATACGATCGCACTCCTACTAACTCTCTTGTACACACAAGGTTCGTCAGGATTTTGGGAGAAATCAAACTCTTTGATTGCCTCATCAAAACGGATATTCCAACTCTTAGATGCTTGCTTCAGTCCATAAATCGACCGTTGAAGCTTGCATACTTTGGTTTTGTCAACCGATGTGAAACCCTCGGGTTGTATCATATACACATCCTTATGTAGGTTTCCATTAAGGAAAACTATTTTTACATCCATCTGCTATATCTCATAATCATAATGAACTGCTATAGCCAGGAGTATCCGAATGGATTTAAGTATGACAACTGGTGAGAAGGTCTCGTCATAGTCAACACCTTGCTTTTGACGATAACCTTTTGCCACCAATCTAACTTTATAGGTAATCACATTACTATCCATGTCGATTTTCTTCTTGAAAACCTACTTGCACTCGATAGGCGTGATGCCTTCAGGTGGATCCACCAAGTTCTAAATTTGGTTTTTATACATGGAATCCATTTTCGACTTCATGATTACTAGCCATTTATTCCTTTTTGAACTTTTCAGAACTTCTTCGTAACTAGTAGGTTCCTTATCTTCAATGAGTAACACATCATTAGATTCACTTACAAGAAATCCATATCTCTCAAGAATCTTATGTGACCTACTAGATCTACGAAGAGGTGGTGTAACGATAGGTTCAATCATTATCTTATCATCATGAATAATCAACTGTGGTTCTGGTATAGATATCTCTTTAGTGTCTATTGAAGTTTCTTGAACTTCCTCAAGTTCAACCTAACTCCCACTGTTTTCTTGCAAGAGAAACACTTTCTCTAGAAATACAATATTTCTTGAAACAAAAACCTTTTGTTCCAAGAGACGATAAAATTGTTAACCCCTCGTTTCCTTGAGGTATTCAATAAATAGATACTTATCAGACGTAGCATCCAGCTTGTCTGATGTAGTCCTCTTCACGTAAGCAGGAAATTCTCATGTCTTTAAATAAGACAATTGGGGTTTCTTACTATATGGAGTAGCAGAGACTGCCTTGGTCGGGACTCTATTCAGCAAGTGAATAGCTGTCTCGAATGCGTAGCCCCAAAAGGATTTGGAAAGACTTACATGATTCATCATCGATCTCACCATATCCAACAAGGTTCGATTTCGCCTTTCAGATACACCATTATATTGCGGTGTATAAGGCGGAGTCCATTGAGACAATATACCATTGTCTCTTAGATAATCCTGAAACTCTTGGCTTAAGTATTCGCTACCTTAATTGGATCGAAGTATCTTAATACTTTTACCAAGTTATTTCTCTATTTCATTTCTGAATTCTTTGAACTTTTCAAAGGCTTCAGATTTATATCTCATAAGATATACATACCCAAATTGTAAGTGATCATCGATAAAGGTAATGAAGTAGCTATAACTTCCTTGAGCATGAATTGACATTGGTCCACATACATCAGTATGTATGAGACCAAGTAACTCTTCTACTGGCTCACCCTTTCCAGAAAAGGGCAACTTTGTCATCTTGCCTCGTATGCATGATTTACATGTATTAAATGAATCCAATTCAAATGATTCTAGAATTCCACTCTTGTGTAACTCTGACATGTGCTTCTTGCTTATATAGCCAAAGCGATAATGTCATGTGTAGGAGGTTAACTGATCATCCTTTCGAGCATGTTTATTGCTCGCTTCGATATTTAATGCGTCATTGGATGTATCTAACACGTAGATGTCATTGCATAAAGTTCCGGTGCCATAAAGAACGCCATTCAAGGTTATATAACAATAATTGTTACTAAACGTCAAATGGAAACCTTTTCTATTTAATCAAAAAATAGAAACAATGTTCTTTATTAATGCAAGAACAAAATAATAATTGTCCAATTCTAAGACAAGTCCACTAGGAAGCTTTAGCGAATATGTTCCGACGGCGACAGCGGCAACCTTCGCTCCATTGTCGACTCGTAGATTCGCTTCTCCCTTGACAAGTCTTCTGCTATCCCTTATCTCCTGTATGTTATTACATATATGTGAGCTACACCCGATATCCAATATCCAAGCGTCAAAGGAAATAGCATGACAGTTAATAACGAAGATATCTGAAGAGGATGGGGCATCAGATGCCGACTTCTTCTTCATCGACTCAACATGCATGATGGCATGTGCCCTTTGGAGCTGACTTTCTAGTCTTGGCCTTCTTCTTCTTCCCCTTTGGCTGTTGCTTTGACTTCCTCTTAGAACCTTTCTTCGAAGAGTCAACCAATATCACCGTCTTCTGTTCTTTAGTCATAGAAGGTTCTACCGTCTTGAGCATATTGATCAGCTCGGGAATGGTGGATTCAAGATTGTTCATCCGATAGTTCATCACAAATTGTGAGTAACTCTTGGACAAACTATGCAGAATTAAGCCAATATTTAATTTGTGATCCATCGCAAACCCTAGTGATCCTAGCTGCTCGATGTACCCGTTCATCTTCAGTACAAACTATACTGCAGATGAGCCCTCCTCTATCTTCGAGCTAAAGAGAAGCTTCGAGACATCGAACCTTTCGGATCTCGACTGCTCATCGAAGAGTTCACAAAGATAGTGCATCTCGAGTGTCATCGTCGCTGGCGTGATGCATTCGTGAAGCTTCGAAATCGATCGTATGCTTCTGATGGGCCGACATCCGGTCCGGAGTTGCATTATGGTTAAGACTGGTGGGAAGAGGCTCTTCAAGGACATAAGCAATCTTCTCAACCTTGAGAATGATTCTCAAGTTTCGAAGCTAGTCCAAGAAGTTAAACTTAGTCAGTTTATTCGATTCCAAAATCGAACGCAGATTAGCAAACAACATTATCAAATGATTAACCTAGAAATACAAAATCGAGAATGTGAGAGAGATGATTTAATATGTAAACAATTTACATATTAGACTCTCACTCACTTTTCAAATTCAAGAGCCCTTTGAATTCGGGAGATCATAGGTTTTTCTCCGAGTGGGTTGATATCCACTATAGATAAGAACAACCTTGATGTTAGGCCAATAAGTCATTCTTAGCTATAGTGGTAGGTATCAAGTATATCGATTACATACCGCGTATATGTAACTATCACATTATTCTATCAACTATTTGAATGCTCTCATAAACATCGGGTTGTTAACACATTAATAAGTATACATCAAATGTATATCACCCGACTTCACCTCTATCCACATTGACCTTGGCGTTAGGTCAACAAGTCAATGCTTCAAGTTAAAGCCAACTCGTTAATCATGAGATCGCATCTCTATAGTTCGAACATATCTAATTTCAGGTTGAGCTTGACTTGGGCCAACAACTCAAGCAACGAATTAGACTTTGGTTCTTACCATATCAACGATAGGTGTAAGCTTTAAAATTTGTATAAGGGTTTTAGGTCTCATTCTCATGTATATGTTCTACTTATATGACATCGCACGCATGACATATATGATAACATGTCACAACACGCATGACAAAATGCATCTAATCATAACATATGATATGACATGATTATGTCATAGTTGTCATAATATTATTTTGGAATTAAAATATGTTTAGAAATTTGATTTTCATAAATCAACATTCTTTTGATTAAATTAAAAAACAATTTCCAAATTTAATCTTATATTTTTGTTTGGGAAATATATTAAAGATAAAATATATTTTAGAATCTAGATTTCATGATTCTTTAATTAAATAAGGATTTAAATCCGAATTTAATATTATATTTTATCTAAGAAATATATTAGAAATAAAATATGATTTAGAATCCTGATTTCCATAAATCCTGATTCTCTAATTAAATAAGGAATTAATTTCAAATTTAATTTTATATTTTATTTGGTAAATATTTTTTTCAGAAATAAAATATCTTATAGAATATTGATTTCTATAAATCAAAATTCCATAATTAAATTGGGAAACAATTTCCAATTTAATCACATACTTTATTTAAGGAAATAAATACCCATCAAGAAAATCCAATTAATTAGGAAACATTTTCTATATTAATATTTCTTGATCAAATATTTCCAGAAATATAATTTCCTAAATTATTTCTGAATTTTCCAAATCTGGATTTTTTTCTAACAAATTAGAAAACTTTCCAAAAATGAAAATTTTTCCAAAATAGGAATATTTTCAAAATAATTCTATGACTAACTACGACTTCGTAAAACCTATTTTACGAATATGTCGAAGCACGGTCAGACTCTGATACCACTGTTGGGTTACGACCGACTCGTATATTTGTTTTTGTCGTTTAACAAACGAACGCAGCGGAAGAAATATGTAATAATTTTCTAAATTATTACAACACTGACACCCACGCATGAAGGATTACAACACGTGCGGACATATCCGCCAAATAAAATTTTACATACAACAAGAATAAAATAAATTTTACTCTAGGTATACCTTTCGTATGATGACGAGCCAGAAGGACATCAACCGTACGACGCTCGCGGAGCTTCGTCTCTACTCGTATCCATGCCGAATCTTCGGAGGGACGACTTCTTAAAGCCACGAGTTTGACCTTTTCTTCGTTACTAGACGAAGCAAGAAGGTCAGGTGATCGGAGAGCAATCACCGACTCATTTTGCGACACAAATGAGTCCTCGAACAACCTTCGTAAGGTTGTTGATTCGTGTCGGAATTAGCCGCTGTTTTTGAAGCTTCAATAAGCGACAATAACAACCCTAAAACCTAGAGTGGCTGACCTCTAAAGAGGTGGAAACAACCCTTATTTCCTTGATGGCCGGCGGAACACCAAACCCTAATTCTCCTAGGTTCGGCTAGGTTGAGGAAGAAGGCCTTAAGGACTTCTATTCATTAAATTTAGCCTTTATAACCCTTTATATAGGCACTAATCCTAATGGGTTATAGGTTAGTAGATCAAATCTCTAAGTCCATAACCATTAAGGCTTAATCTCATCCATTAAACCCTAATTGGGCCCTTAACCAAAAGAGGACCCTTTTAATTAAAACCAAATGAGTTTGATTTATAATTAAACCTTTTAAGGTTCAACCTGTCCTCTTAAGACATGCTATTTCGCATTTCCGACTTGACAAATATTTCTATATTTGTCATGTGTTTGGTCTAACCAAACTTGATCTTTCTCGATCTTGAGAATCCAATTCTCAAACTCGTTTTAAGTCTCTTCGAAGGATTCGTAGTGCGTGTGACCTAATAGGTTCTCGGTTTATGTTGGCTATCCATAATTAATCATTAATTATGGAACGATTATGAATGTCACCTAGTAGTAAATCATGATCCTCAATTAACCGAAAAATCAACGGTTGATCTCGGAACCATTTTCGAACCCTTCAGCAGCTACAGTGAAGCGTGCTTCGTTCCTTTCACTCATCTTATATTCACTTGGTTTAGGATATAGCCTATGTGTAAGTCCCTACTAGGCTGATTACGTCACACCTAGCCCAAGTATTACTTCCTCGTCCATTGGATTCTAATTACTTCGACATGTATCCAAGAGTACCATACTCTTGACATGCAATGCTTTGGCCAAAGACTTTGAGTAACAATCCTGACGAGTAGCTATAGGGTATACATCTCGCAAGGAGTGGTGAATTTTTTGTTGGCTATTCAATCACTTTCGAGCACTTCGACTTATACTCAATCATCCTGTACCCACACCTCCGTAGAGATGTATCGACTAAGATGTTAAAGTATAAGTTTCCATGACCAAGATGATTTGAATATCTCATGTCGAAGGAAACTCACACTCGAGCTGCAGGAGTCTTGGCATTTCGAGTTTCTATTCCTCTCTTCTCTTAGCTTCATCTGCTTTATTGTCTTTTCAGCAACTTCAACATCTTCGACGTCCAAAGTTAATAAAAAAGTAGAGATGAGTGTTATTGTCATATTTCTATCAGTTTTTAATTATTTATTTTGAAATATTTTGTACATTCATTTGAATTTTGGATGAAATGAAATGAACAAATGCTTTACAACTTTTTGAGCAAGAGTAAGATGAGATTTAAACCTGTATATATTTTGTAAGAAATCATTATCAACAAGCTAATCATATTATGCTTTTCGATAGAATATCCTATTGCTTTAAATATTTCAAGAAGCAAATACCATACTACGTTATGCAACTCAAAATCAAATCAAAATTCACACAATTTTTTTTTAATACATGGAGACAATACTACTTGTATAGAAGGATTTTCCCTTAATACATCAGGAAATAAGATATTGAAAATTGGAAAAATACAATTATCCTATTAAAGTCTGACCAAATTAAAAGATAATTATCAAATTTTTATCCAATTAAAAGATACCAAACTATATGACACCAAAATAAAATTATTGCTAATCAATTCTAAATCAAAGTTAGATGTATTAATAGCTTTACCTCATTTGCATCATTCTATTCTGCTAAGAAATGTAAACAAGCTGAGCCAAGCCTAGCCTAGCCTAGCTGTGTTCAAGATTGTTTATTTACTTATCAAGCTTGTTTATTTACTTATCAAGCTTGTTTATTAAAAATCTCATCGAGTTGGAGTCAAACACAAGTTTGTTTATGAACATTGTTCAAGTTTTTAATCGAGCTCAACTATCAACGTTATTATTCTTATAATTTACATTAAATTTTTATCTATTCATACAATTTATACAATTTCTTTATTTTTAACATATTAGATTTGGAAAGAACACAAAAGAAAACCTATAAAATTCTCATGAACATTTTTCATTTATACTATTTTTGACAATTAAATTTTATGTAAGTTAATAAATAAATTTATTCATAAATTGTTCACGAACATTCACAAATATTGTTCATGAACATTAATGAACCGAGCTCACTTTATGAACATTAATGAACTGAATTTATTAGTGTTCAAATATGTTTATTTTATATATTCATTTGCAATTAAACCCTGAACATAAATGAGCTTCATCGAACAAAACACCAAGTTTGTTCATCAACGTCCGATTTATCTACAGCCCTAATAACTTGACTATAAGTGAGTTGTCATTACCTTTTCTCAAGTGTTATTTCCAAATGTAGGGACTAATTGCTTTAAAAACTTTATTTGACAATTATTTTTTCATTATCTTCTTTGGACTACCCTCTAAGAAATTAGTCACTTTATTTCTCCTTCTTAGCTTTGACTTTGTTTGCTTCCTTTTTGGTTGTCGCTTCACATGCAAGGATGATGTCCACTACTTAACCACAATCATTGTGAAGGAAATTGATAATATTTTTTATGATTCTGCAGAAGCATAGCTTGGGTCAAAGTCAACTTGTGAAGATGAAATCTCGAATTCCTTCCAGTAAATAACACATCCTTAAATTTGTAAACTGAGGGTTTAGGTAAATTGCCATTGTAAATAAAGAAGTATTGGAATTAATTTTTCCTTATAATGCAAGTAAATAAATGAAAAAAAACGCTCTTAAAGTAGATGTTATATGAAAATTTGAATTTATTAATGTAAAATGTCAATTTATCGAATTTCTAATTACTTTATAAAGGGTCAAGTCAATATAAGGGTCTTTAAGAATGCATTATCAAGGGCCTCATCTAGGATGACATCAAGAATGTCTAGAGTGGAATGCTCCTTTTCTTTCATGGCCTTAGCTTAATCTCCATCATTAGTTTGTTGGGCACTACTTTATCTCCATCTTAGATTCCATCATCAAAGACATCATTGGTTTTTTTTTTCTAACATATCATCAAAGGGCTCTCTTTTAAGGTCAATTTATTAGACTATTTTTAGTTCAATGCTTTTATTAAAAAATACATTGTTTGTAGGCGATGCAGAGGTTTCTGGTGTTCTCTTTAAAATTGGATTCACTTAATAATATGGTAGCTTCAATTTTGCAAATTTGTTATTCTATTGATATCTAAAGCATAGTGACATATATTTTTCTATCAATTTTTATTTCACTTTGTAGCACTGGGTGATGAATTATACTTATTAAGAGTGCTGGACACTTTGCTAAAATTCTCTAGTGACTCCAATAATTTTATTATTGGCAAATTATACTTGTTCAATGTAATGTCATGTCAGTCGAAATATGCTTTGAGTCAACTAACCAATTTGTCTATTAAAACTAAGGGCATTGCCTTAATATGTCTATTCCTATTATGATCACTTGATTAAGATAGTGACTTGAACCTTCTCTTCTCGTGTTTAATGTGATTGTGGGTTAGTGTGCTTGTTATTTATGAATTCAAACATGTATGAAGAATAATATGCACTAATATCACTTGTTGTTCTAGTTTTCGTCTATAACATTTTGTAATTTATTTAGAATGAACAATTTATGACAATATGCAATAATTTGTGAGAAAACTAAATATAAAAAACATAAATTTATCAACTAAATAATCAGATAGAAATGCTATTAGAATGATATGGATCTATTTTGATGTTCAATTGGTACTAGGTTTGTTGCATGCTCAAGTTGCACTCAAATATAAGCCTTTCGTTTGACAAGACAACTTTGAGAAGATTTGAATATTGGAGTCGATCCAAGTCTCGAAAAAAAATCTCAGCTAGGGTTGTTCCATGACATGAAAACTGTTTATGGTTTTTCTTCATTTTCTCTTCAGTAGTTTTTTTTTTAATTTTTTTCCTTGTTTACATTGTAGCTACATAGCAGATTTTTTTAATTGATTAGTGGACTAAACATAGAATGCTCAGATAAGCTGGGTTAATTTGCAAAAAGGATACAAAAGGAAAATCCTTTAGTCGTCGACAGGCTGTGAGATATGGTATCTTTGTTGCGTTTGCATACAAAGAGGGCAGTCCTAGTTACTGAGAGACAATGTTTTAGGGTTTACACAAGCCACTAGATTGGTATGGTCACGATTTGACCGACTGTTCGACTAGTAGTATTTTGATATTTGACATTGATGTCTGACATGTGTTGGGGAGATTGCTGATGTAATCGACCCAGGTCATACTTGATGTTTGACGATGGTTTGACCATTGTCATGGGAGAAGTCCAAGTCTTGTGTACTTGGCATGAAAAGTTCAAGCGGAGTCTTGGCATGGAAATTCCAACATGGGTTGACAAGGAAAGTCCAAGCATGGGTCTTGGCAAGGAAAAGTCCAAGCATGGGTCTTGCATGGAAAGTCCAACATTGGGTTGGTAAGGAAGTCCAAGAGTGTAGTCTTGGTCACGTAAGTCCAAGGGTGTAGTCTTAGCGGTGAAAGTCCAAGTCATGGGTACTTTGCAATTGAGAAGTCCAAGGGGAATATTGGCGGCGTAAAGTTCAAGGGTGGAGTCTTGGCAGTATAAGTCCAATGATTAGCGGCATAAAGTCCAAGCGGAGTCTTAGCAGCGTAAGTCTAATGTGTCTTGGTGGTGTAGACCACATTAGCATGACAATAACTGATGGAAACACCTGAAGGCTAGTGTATGGATAAACAAGTCATGGATGACTTGGAGGGATCCGATAGGCATGAGGCTGACGGAGGTGGCTAGAAGACTTAGGTCTAGGCTAAGGGTGATCTAGAAGTATGGGGGCACCATACTTGGGGTAAAACCTCATGTTTGAGGTGTATCAGTCGACTGGGACCTATAGTCAGCCGACTGGTGTGAGCCAATGGGAGTTCGAATGCAGGAATTGTCTTCGCAATGACCGATCAAATCGGGCCGATCGAGCCGAGCAATGATCGATCCGAAATCACCGATCACCGGTCCGAATTCGGGAAAGAAAGTTCTAGTCGAGTGATCACCCGAGCACTCGATCGATTGAGACATCACCGATCGATGGGTACGATCACCGATCGATGGTCTATCCGCTGGACTTATCCGACGTTGTTCATGCCATTATGAGACAACGACTACAGGCCGATCGATGGGTCCCGATCCCGATCACCAATCAAGCAGTAAATCCAAACAAGGAGAAGCTTTAATGGGAGATCGTGGAGGAGGGATTTGGTATCGGTTCTTGGACATGTTTGGGGTGATTTGTTGCTACAAATCAGGGTCTCCAAGTGCAACTCAAGCAACCAAACAAGCAAGCATCCAAAAGCTCTTTGTAAAGTTTTCTTTACTTGCATTTTAGTGTATTTTGCTTGTATTTCATTCTTATTGTTGTAAGAACTATTGTATGTGGTTTCTCCACCTCCGGATTGTTCCGAGGAGTTATTATTATAGTGGTGTGTGATTGGCATCGCTAGGGCTCTTACGAGCCCAATCCGTGGAGTAAGAACCATTCGGTTCCGAACCACATTATATTCGGTGTTGTGATTGTGCTTGTGTGTATTTATTTTTGTTATATATATATTCCGCTGCGTATAACACATTTTGTAGCAAGCGCAATCAAATTCAATCACAAAGCAACGTCGACACGCTACTCACCCCCCCTCTAGCGGCCACCGAGGTCCTAACAATAGGTATCAGAGCGGGTCGCTCTTCTACGGATTAACAACCGAGAGCAAAAATGCTAGAGGGTGAAGAGGAACAAGATGGAGTTTGAAGAACAATTAGGATAGGGCATCAACACACCGGTCCCGTATGCGCTTTATGGACGAGAAGACTTTAATTCATGGAAGAGAAGAATTGAAGACTTCATCATAATGAGGGATTTTGAAGAATGATCCATTTGATGGAGGGATTTAACTATCCAAGAAGACTAAAGGGAGGCTTCCTCAAGATGAAAAGATGGACCGAGGAGCAACTCCAAGATTTTAATAAAAATAAGAAGGTAGTCAAATTTATTTTTGATTTGATTCCTAATGACATCTTGTGTAGCCTAGGAGATTACATAAATGCCAAGGAGCTTTGGAGCGAATTGGCAAAATTTCATAAAAATCCATCACTGGTTCAAGAAGAAGAAGAGGAGTGCTCATTCTCTCAAGTTCAAGAAGAAGCAAACACATCTTCATCACAAGAGCTTGAGGATTCGGATGGTGATAGAGAGTCGACATCCGAATCGATAGAGGAGGTGGAGTTGGAAGAAGCCCCCACCTCTAGGATTGAGGGGGAGGATATTGATCAC
Source organism: Wurfbainia villosa (assembly GCA_025175895.1). Lineage (NCBI taxonomy): Eukaryota > Viridiplantae > Streptophyta > Magnoliopsida > Zingiberales > Zingiberaceae > Wurfbainia > Wurfbainia villosa. Next base: position 116,916,919 of record CM045989.1, on the reverse strand, counting down.
CTTCCACACCAGAGGAACCTTCTACCTCTGGTCGAGAAGATAAAGAAGCCCAAACATCCACCGATGACCTAGGTAACTCAAGCATTTCGATTAAGAATAAAATTCATATTATATGCTTTGAGTGTAGGGAGCAAAAACACTACAAGAGTAAGTGTCCAAAAAGGGTTAAGAAGACTCCACCGGTGCCTAAAAGTCAAGAGAAGTCAAATGAAATCGGAACCCCAATTAGGAAGAGCAAGGAGCACGTGGTGTGTTTCAAGTGCCAACAACGGGGCCACTATAGGAATCAATGCCCAAAGGGAGGGAAGAATACTCATGAAGGAAGAGCATCACATGTAGGGGGAGCCTCTAAGGCAAACCCTAAGGTAACTTCTAATTTTGCTCCTTCCTTAGTTAATAGGCAAAAGCATGCTAGAAATAATTTTAGCAATCTTGCAATTTATCATAAAGAGTATGCTAGAAATAGGGAGTATTGCTTAGGTGCTAAGAATGTCAACCTTAGGGATAAGGAGAAATTTGGGACTAATGTCCCTAAAAATATTTTACCTAAGGAAAGTATTAGGAAGATAGAGAACCACCTAGGTTTTAACCCTAAATGGATTAGGTATATACCTAGGAAAAACAATGTCCAAAGAATAGATGAAAAACAAAAATTGGACAATTAGAGCTAGAAAACCAAGCCTTGAGGTTAAGGCTTGAGAAATTAGAGAAGATTCTTAAGAAAATGCAAAATCAATTTCAAGGGTCAAGTGATCAAAAATCTAGGTCTAGGAGTCAAAGTCAAAGGCCTAGGAAATAAGAACCATCAAAGGGCAAGAAAGGTTTGGGTCACAAACCTAAGCCCAAGGAGACCTATTATAGTGTTCCATTTGATTATGAAACTCAAACTAAGTCTAGAAAAATCAAAGTTACTAGGAAAGTCATTCCTAAGGGTAACCAAGGTGTGTGCCTAGTGGCTAGGGTTTCAAGGAAATCTAGGGAAACCATTAAGAAGGTCAAAAGGGGAGTTACCTTTATGGTTGACCTAGGCAAGACCCAAATGACCAAGGCTACCAAGCCTAGAAGGGTCATTAGGAGGGTATCTAGGGAAGTTATCCCTAGTGAACACCTAGTTCGTCTAATCTAATCTTTGATAAGTCCCGAGATACTTTGTATGCATCAATCACAGATGTCCACAAAGTGGTCCTCAAGAAAGCTTTTAGTGCGTACCTTATCACATCACGATTTTCTACCTTTTGTCCGATAGAATGAAGTCTGTTTATGAGGTCTTGGATTCTCGCATGGAGCTGGCTAGACGTCTCACCATCCTGCATTTTTATATTAAATAAATTATTTAACAAAAGATCTCGCTTACATACCTTTGTATCTGGGGTCCCTTCGTGAAGTTCCGTGAGCTTGTCCCATAGATCCTTGGCGCTTATGAATGGGCTAACCCGGTTAAGCTCTTCTTTGATAACCCACATTGCAAGATTTGTGTGACTTTAGCATCCATTTCTATTTCATGCTTCATCCCGTTCGTCCACTTGTCACATTCTAATGATTCTCCTTGATCGTTGGCGGGAAGTGAAAATCCTATTTGATTGATGATCCACATGTCCACCTGAGTCTTCAAGAAGCACTACATCCTACCCTTCTAATATCCGAAGTCATCTCCGGAAAAGAAAGGAGGACGGACTGTACTGTAGCCTTCTTGATGGGTCATGTAAAAACTTGTAAATATACAAAAAAAAAAAAATACAATATACCAAGACTTAGTCTTGGATTAGTAATGCGGGAGAAAATAAAATAAAATAAACGAAAAACAAAAACAATTGCTCATTCGATGGTTGCACCAGATTTGAGCGCTTCCGCTCTGATACTAATTGTCGGACCAAAAAACACGCTAAGGGGGGGAGAGGGGGGGGGGAAAGAAGGTGAATAGCATGAACATTTTTCTATACTTATTTACTTCTTTCATTTTGTAAAACACAAAGTATTATGCAGCAGAAATAATAAAGACACAATAGACATAGTAGTTTTTACTTAGTTCACAATTGAAAGGCTGCTAATCTCAGGTCCATAATCCGAGATCATTATCGATGGACAAACACTAAAAATCTCAATCTCGTTGGAGATAAGAGATGCATTTTTTTACAAAATATAGGAATTTGTAATAACCTTACCAACCCATTGAAATTTAAATACAAAAGAAATAATGCACGTATAAACAAAGTATAGCGACGTTGAAACGATGAAGATTGAGCATGTTGTTGAAGTTGTAACACGCTAGCACGGAAGTAGATCGTCGAACACAAAGTATAAGAGCACAAGCACTTAGAGAATGATGATCTTGGTCGTCTGTTCGAGGCTTCTTTTATAGACTTATCCAGGCACCTGGAAGTATCTCCAGGAGCCTTTGACTGTGTCTTAATACGATCCATTGGAGCCGGGTCTTCATTGGACCAGGCGCCTGGAAATATTTAGGGCACCTAGAGTTTGATTTGTCAACCTTCGATGAAAACTTAATCTTCGCTGATCCAAGTCGATATTACCCGATCCCAGCCGCATGGACCTCATGCAAGTGACTGCAACGTCACCACGTACCTTACCTTAATCTTGCTTTTGTCTGTACTTGTATTCCAATCGCTTGGATATGTTCCGATCGCCTAGAGGTCCAATCGACTTGATTTCATTTAGTCACCTGGAGTGTACCTGCATCACAGAATTAGCATATAGTATACACAGTAGTAATGTCAGTCTTCGACTGCCCGATCTCGACTTTGTCATTCCGCTGGAACTCTTAGTCTAACCAACGCCTAAGGTTGTCCCCGTACAAAGGATGCGACCTTACTAGTTCTTTTGTCCAGAAGAAGCACTCATCACAAGTTTTCTTACCTTGCTTATCTTTGCCAAGCACCTAGTTCTCTGACCTGCTTGGATTTTCCTGCTTAGCATTCAATCCTCAAATCACCCTGGTTTTCTCCGATGTCCAGACTCCACTTATCCATCGAGACCTTCCTGGTGTCTTTGATCTTTTTTGCTAAAACTAAGACTTTCTTTGCCTATTAGGACTTTTTCTTGTTTAAGTTCTGCATACTCAACATAATATTTCAGATCACATCATAACTTAAGCTTGAACCTTTGTCATTATCAAAACTCAGGTTCTATTATCTAGTACCCCTGCACCAATAATTATCTCCTTTTCATCTTCACTTTCTCTTTAGTTGATTTATTGTCGATAGTCAACTTCTTTATTTGATTGCCCTTTCCTGAGTCTTAAGTCAATTTGATTCTTTCATTAGTCACCACTTTTATAGTAGCTCTTAGGGCAATGACAATTGTAATACAATTTTGTCAGAATAATGACTCCTTTCTTATGTAGTTTTAATTGATTAGATCCCATTATTAATCTATTGGTCCCAACTTAGCAAATTGCCTAGACAACTCAACCATGAATAAAATGTTTAACATTCTATTGCTAGTTGATTACCCTGAGTCGACTCCTTAGTTGACCTAGCTCTCTAATTAACTGGAGCTAGTTCTAATTCTAATCGATTGAATTCAAATCTGACTATGATCATCCTAACCATTGAGTCTCATGCCTAAGTTGAGTTCTTCTCTCGCCCTATGTGTATAGGTCACATGACTCTTATAGCTCACTATCGTAGTCTTACTTCTGCAACTTGACTTCTCCCCTTCCCTATCTTTTGTTAGGTTACTCCTCCCTCAGATATACACGTGCCATTAACTTGTTCACATGTCATCCATCATACTTCACCTATGTAATGTACTTCAATCTTTTGTCGTCGACATTGCCCTAGGTGCTCCTTGTCTTGTGGTCTCTAGGATACTCCACATGCAAGATTTGCATTATATTTGATGAATTTAAGACTGTAAATATAACTTACAACGTGATTGTGTCATTACCTCAAGCTTCCGAAGAGGATTTGTTCCTGGAAGAGATCTTTTGATCTTTTGCTCGTCGTCTGAAAAACGATTACAAGCACGAACCACCCTTTCTCTTCCACAAATCAAATCATTGTGATTTGGATGTTCTCCTTAATATCGCGAGACAAACAATCTCTAAAACTCTCTGTTCACCGACAGCCTGACGACACTCTCCACATCACCTCTCTCTCTTGGATGCTCACGCATTTATAATGAGTGAGGTAACTTTATTCGGCGTGCATGTCCAACGTGCCTACACCCAAAGATAGTGGGCACGCACTACACTACATGCAATGCGTGTGTAGTATCTCAACTGCCTACATCTTCCACTCGTCCAAGTGAAGCCACAAAGGCGAATGACCACAAAGACCAAACGAAGATCAATAATCACAAAAACTAATAGTGTCGAGGTCAATAGTCACAAAAACTAAGAAAACGGAGATTAATAGTCACAATGACTAATAGAACATCCAATTTATACTTAGAAAAATGGTTCGTGCGACAGTAAGCACACTGAACATTTGATACTAAGAAAGTTATTAAACCTTACATAACAGCTCATTGAGCGATCAATACTAAGAAAGTTGTTACACCTTATTTAACCACTCACTAAATGGTACACAACCATTTTCTCTGAGTGACATATAGTCATTCTCCAAGTGACACATAACCGTTATCCTGAAGACATTCATGTCTTGCTATTTACCCAGATTAAAATATTTACATTAATATGAACATCTCTAATCCCTCATCATGACTATTATGTCAAGAGCATGCTCCATATCTTCAATATTCACAATTTATTTCTGTACATAATAAAAATGGATCGACCAGTGAATAATCTTCAAAAGATGTAAATCTATTTAATCTTTTTTTTAGCTTGAATCATTCATTTTAATCAGTCGCTTTCCTAGTCATGTTTCATAGACCGAATCATACATGGTCAATAGGTTTACATGCTAAACTAACTGACCCTGATTAAAACTTCAAATAGACAACTAAATAGTCACTCAAGAGAAATGTTGAAATTAACATATAATCTCAAAGGGCTTACATAGTAGAGAAACAAGGATCCATTCTCCTACTACCCTTATTGTCGTCATTAGCACATGTGGTATGAATCACATGTTACGATGTTATTCTCTTTACTAATAAAGAGTGCATGTTTTCCTTAAATTAATATCGTATAAATTTCGAACTAGATATTCCCAATTTCTAATCCAGAATTCAACACATAAATTTTAATCTGGCTCAAAACAAGTAAGTAAATGATGGATGCATTTACTTCAATCATAAACCTACAAATGATTTCATCTTGATACAAACATAAACCTACAAATGATTTCATCTTGATACAAATATCAAGTCGACCCCAGCTTACAGGTATGTCTTTATATACATATAGCTTCACAAGTTATCTTATAAGCAATGGTCTTACCTCTATTCGTACTTAACAAATAGAGATGATTGTCCATTTGAGAGGATCAATCACAACCTGCCAACATGCTCACCGAAATCTTATTAGAATGTAACATAACACATAACTGAATAGATTATAGCCTTTCATACAATCAAATTAAAATATCCGATTGTCATTATAATATTGTTACATTCTCCGAAGTCCTATAAACTTTATATGTTCATAAAATGACTCTCTAGTTATTGGCTTAGTGAAAGGATCTGCAAGCATAGCACGTGAAGGATATACTCAAGAATCACCTTCTTCTTAACAACAATATCTCTCATAAAGTTATACTTTATAGCTATGTGCTTGTTTTTGCTGTGATATTTATGATCCTTTGAAAAAGCTATAGCAGCTTAACTGTCACAGTAGATAGTAACTGGACTCCCATTGTCCTCAGAAATCTTCAAATGCTTCAAGAACCTTTTTAACCAGACTGTTGCTTTCACAGCTGCTAAACATGCCATATATTCATATTTCATTGTCGACAAGGCTGCACAAGTCTGTTTCTTGTTGTTCCAGAAGATTACGCCACCATTCAGTAAGAACGTATAGTCTGATTTGGATTTTCTATCATCTAGATCCCCAGCTCAATCTGTATTTAAATAGTTCTTCAGACTCATCTGATTTTTGAAAATAGAGACAATAATCTGTTGTCGTTTTCAGATATCTGAATATCCTCTTCATCGCTTTTCAATGTCTCGGTCCTGGGTTTGATTGGAACCGACTAACTAAGCCAACAACATAACTGATATCGAGACGAGTATACAACAGTGTACATTAAACTACCAATGATACTGACATATGGTTTTTTATTCATCTCAGTTATTTTCCTCAGGAGTCTTAGGACTCATATTCTTGCTCAGAACAGTACCTTTTACAATAAGTGTCTGCTTACTGTTGTAATTAGACATATTGAAATGTTATAACATCTTATTTATATAAGACTCTTGAGATAAATCCAAAAGTCTCTTAGATCGATCTCTCACGATCTTCACTCCTAAGATGTATTCAGCTTCTCCCATATCTATTATGTCAAACTGTGATGAAAGTCACTCTTTGAATCCTATCACAAATCCCATGTTATTTCCTGCTATCAGCATATCATCAACATATAATGATAAAATGACATGCTTTTCTTTTTTCTTTTTTAGGAAAACACAATGATCCTCATTGATAATTTCGAAACCATAAAATAAAATGACTTTGATAAATCTTATGGTCCATTGTCTTGACGCTTGTTTTAGTTCATATATAGACTTTTTAAGTCTACATACTTTTTCCTCTTGGCCTTCAGCAATGAAATTTTCTGGCTGAACCATATAAATTTCCTCGTCAAGCTCACCATTAAGGAAATCGGTTTTTACATGTATCTGATGTAATTCCAAGTCATAATGCACTACTAAAGTCAAAATAACTCATATTGACACAAACTTCACTATAGGAGAAAATATCTCTTCATAGTCTATACCTTCCAGTTGGGTAGAACTTTTTGCAACCAAACGAGCTTTGTATCTATTAATCGATCCATCTTCTTTCCTCTTTATTTTGAGAATCCACTTGTTCTCAATGACCCTTCGGCCAAGAGAAAGATCGACTAAATCCCAAATATTATTTGTTTTCATAGACTTCATCTCTTCTACTATTGCAGCTTTCCACTTTTCTCTAAATCCCAAAGCTTCCTCAATAGATGAGGTTCATTATCGTCAACTAGGAGTGTCATCATTTCTTCATTCTCAATATCAAACCTCTTATTAGGTTTGATCTTATAAACACTTCTTTGTAAGTTGGGTTGTTGAGAAGTCAACTTATGAATAGGCAAAATACTCCCACTCGGTTAACTAGGTTTAGGTATCCCTTTTGACACCTCTTTAGTTGATAATGTCTCATCCTCTTCAAATAAAAGAACTGTTTTATCAACCTCACCTATATATGAGAACTCAGTTTCGAGAAAAGTAGCATCTCTCTTGACTCTATTTCAGAGATGGTTTTATCTTGTTGCCCACCTATGAAAACATAACCTTTAGAGGTATTATAATATTTTACAAAGATATATTTCTTACCTCTGGGCCTCAATTTTCCATACTTGTAAAAACTCTCATGAACATAGGCAGCTGACCCTAGGGTCTCAGATTACTTAAATCTGATTTCCTGCATGTCCAGCATTCATATGGGGTAGATGAAATTGATTTTAAAGACACTTTGTTAAGTATATAAGCCACTGCTAATAATGCATCTTCCTAATAGGAGATCGACAAATTAGTCTGTGCCATTATAGACCTAACCATTTCAAGAAGAGTCATATTTCTTCTTTCAGCAATCCCATTTTGATGTGGAGTTCCTGACATTGTTAGTTGTCTAATAATCCCTTTATCATTACATATTGTCTTGAACATATCAGATAAATATTCCCTTCCACGGTCAGTGCGTAAAGTCTTAACCTTACATTCCGTTTGATTGTTGATTTCGTTCATATAACGAATGAAGCAATTCAATGCTTCAGATTTATGAGAAATCAAATACACATGACCGAACCGAGTGAAATCATCTATAAATGTAATGAAATAGAAATCTCCATGCCTAGCCTTCACATTTATTGGACCACAAATATCCGAATAAATTAATTGCAATGGAGAATAAACCCTAATAGCCTTACCAAATAGTTTTTTAGTGGCTTTTCCAGCAAGATAATGCTCGCATATAAACAAGTTAATCATAGCCCGAGAGTCCAACAAATCCTATCTAGCTAACCAATTCATTTGTTCTTGTCCTATATATCCTAACCTAGCATGTCAAACCTCATCAGTTATATCTGCATCACTAGTAAGAGCAATGTTTAAAAAATAACCATCAATAGCAGAATATACATCTGGTTCCACATCAAGAACTATAAAACCATTTGTTAAAAAACCATATCCGATTGACACTGAGTCAATTTTAAATTCAATACACCGACTGTAAAAATTAATACAATACCCTAAATTAAAAAGATAAGTTACAAAAACTAGATTCTTTCGAATTTCAAGAGCATACATGATATCATGTAGAAACAAAATACTTCTACCATAAAGGTTATGTTTACAAGTGCCGACTCTTTTGACTTCAACTCTTATATTATTTCTTACATAAATCTATTTGTTGCCAGCTGGTACCAGATGGTACTCTACGAATGTAATCCGCTCCCGAGATACATGGTTGGTTGTTCTCGAATTTATAATCTACAAAGAATAAGAATCAACCAATAACACTGAACTAGCAACAAAATGCTCAGGAAATGAAGACAGACATGGATTTACCTTTTTCAACTCAGTACACTCCCGAGCGAAGTGATCCCTTTTGCCATAGTTAAAGCAAGTCATCTTGCTTTTAGATTTCTTCCCAGTCTTCTTTCCCTTCTTCTTGATTGGGCCTTTCCCAGCCGTAGTAATAGCTTCCTTCTTCTGTCCCTTACTCTTCTTGAACTATTTCTTGTTCTTGGATCCAGATGATCCAGCAGAACCAACAACCACATAGGCTAGTCCAGAAATCCACTCGGATTCCACTCTCTCCGCCTCCAATTCTACATGGCGTGAGACATCAGTGGAAGTCTTGATACTCTCACTGTGAGTTAAGGTCTTTTTCATTGTCTCCTAAGAATCAGGAAGGGAACGAATAACTGCTTGAACTTGTTGTTCATTGGTTAACTCATGACCTGCAGTGTTAAGCTCCTGAATCATATTAGACATCTCCCTTAGGTGCTGAACCATGGAGACATTCGGGCGCTTTTTGTAGCTATCAAACTTGACTGTCAGCTGCTGAAGCTTGCTCAGACTTATTCCACTGTACCTTTCCCTAAGGGCTACTTAAACTGCATGAGCCAAAGGATATGACTCATACTCAAAAACTAGGTCATCTATCATTGAACTTATCAATATGCCCTTAGCAGTGGAATCCTTCATTTTCCATGTCTTATAGGTATCAAACTCTCGTCTGTGCTGTGCAGTGGGACCCTCAACAGGTTCTTCTAAAACCTGATATACAACTTCTAGAACTTCTTGTTCCTCAAGTACATATTGTATTTTGAGATATCAGATCTTGTAGTTCTCCCCATTTAACTTTTCACCTTTATTAAGTTCAGTTATGATGTTCTTGATTGCCATAATTTATCATAAATAAATAAATTATTTAGATATTCAGTATATGTCATATGTATGTAATTTCTTATTGATTTAATGCAAATTTGATTTGGTTTACAAAATCAAGTGACGACTATGTTTCCACTCAATACTTGTATCTACCAATCTACCAATCTGACTGACATTGATCAATTATATTGTTGGGAGGGGAAACTTCGCTTCCCACTTCAACTCGGTCGCTTGTTTATGGCGATCCTATCGATGTCCCCGGATTAAAAAAAAAGATTATCCTTGACAAGAGGAATTGCCCAAGCAACCTTGTCATCGTCGTGCTATTCAATTAGAGTAGTCACTTGAACAAACTTGTTGTTCAAGCGACCAACCTCTATTCTACGAATAGCCGCGGAATAGACGATGTACGGATCACCGACTTTTGTGTTTATGTTCGGGGTCTAAGTATATTTAGCCACATACATAAAATAAACAACCACATACAACATGCATATAATTGAAAAACAAATATAAACATATAACAAATGAAAATAGAGAATCGATATACCTCTCGATCTTCTATTGTATGACCTTCCTCTTTTCGGACGTCGTGTGGGCGACGATCTACCAAAAGTCGAAGCTCCTAGATCACCAATCTTCCTTCTTTGTTCACTCCGAACAAAGGAAGATCATCAAACAAAACTCTTCTTCCTATCTAGAACCGGCCACCAAGTCAATAGACTCGATGTTGCCGTCGGCCAAGGAAGAGAATATGGAGTATAGGAACCAGCCAAAGGGGAATCAATAAGAGCATGGACGCCGGCCAATACTTGGAGAAGAGAAAGGAAACCAACCCTTCTCCTTGTAGCCGCCCAAAACCCTAAACCTAACTCTCCTAATTGTCGGCCAAGGAAGAGGGGAAGAAGGATAGGTTGAGCACCGGCCAAAGTATAGGGAAGAAGGATAGGTGCCGGCCAAACCTTAGGAAGAAGAAGAAGAGTCCTCCTCCACTTGTTGCCGCCCACCCCAACACCAAAACCCTAGCCGCCCACTCCTAATCCTAACCCTAATGGGGTTGCTTGCCGCCCAAGGGAAGCAAACCCTAATCCCATCCATCATGTTGCCGCCCAAGCCATAGTCCTATATTTATAGGGTTGGGCTCAAGCCTCCTTTTAATCTCCACCATTGGTTCTAGGGATTATCTCTACCGTTGGATCTAGAGTTTTGTTTTCACCCATTGGATCTAAGCTTCGTGAGGTATTAATAGGCTACAATAGGGACCCGAGCACAGTGCCTTACCTAACCGAGCCAAGTGTCGAGTACCTATGCTTGACGCCCGAGCACCTTGTGCTTAGGCGGCTGCTCGATGCCCGAGCAGCTGTGCTCAGGCGGGTGCTCGGCGTATGAGCACCCTGTGCTCGGCGCTCGAGCACCCCAGGTGCTCGGGGGTGTGCTTGGCGCCTAAGCACCCTGTGCTCGGCACCCGAGCACCCCATGTGATCGGGTAGGTGCTCGGTGCCCGAGCACCCCATACTTGGCGCCTGAGCACCCTGTGCTCAAGTGTGTGCTCTGGTGACACTTTTCTCAGTCGGGATTCACTCGACAATTCGCTATTCATCGTCTTCTTCGCGATGAATTTGTGAACTTTACAAACGCAAGAAATAAATTCATAGCAAACCGAAGCAAACTTATGTTTGCTCTAATACCAATGTAAGATTTGCATTATATTTGATGAATTTAAGACTGTAAATATAACTTACAGTGTGATTGCGTCATTACCTCAAGCTTCCGAAGAGGATTTGTTGGAAGAGATCTTTCGATCTTTTGCTCGTCGTCTGAAGAACGATTACAAGCACGAACCGTCTTTTCTCTTCCACAAACCAATCCTTATGATTTGGATGTTCTCTTCGATATCGCGACACAGTCTCTAAAACTCTTTGTTCGCCGGCAACCTGACGGCACTCTCCACATCACCTCTCTCGCTTGGACGCTCATGTATTTATAATGTGTGAGGCAACTTTCTTCGGCGTGCACGTCCAACGTGCCCATGCCCATGCCCAAAGATAGTGGGCACGCACTGCACTACGTGCAATGCATATGCAGTATCTCAATTGTCGACACCACATCCTTCTTTGCTCTCTATGAACCTCGACCTACTGAGTTATCAACTTACATGTGCAAAGTCATGCTCTAGAGTTGCTTCAACACCATCACAGTGTTTTCGTTCTATGTTCCCGTAGTTGCCTCATGTAACCTTCTTCAATCTCTCGGATCTATGAACCACTGAGTGTGTCACCTTGACAACGCTAAGTTATCATCCATAATTACCAAAATCGAGTCACGAGCTCTCCCACCTGTACGTGTCTTCCTGCATGTCCCTTTACACTCAAATACATATATTAAAACATAAAACAAGTCTAACTTAAATCCTTTGCTTAAACATCAAAACTTAAAGTTGCATCGGATCGCTCGAAGTAGGATTCACCAACTGGTGGAATTCTTAAAGCAGTCACATGGTATAGAAGCATGTCACCTATTAGACAACTAGAGCTTACGGTGATCTCTGCAACTTGCCATGGCCTCCTAGATGTGGCCTTCATTTGAGATGCTACCGTGACCTTCACTGCCTGTGAATGATCACCTTCCTTGAGCAAGTGGGCATGAGGTTGCACTTGAATAAGAACAAGGATGATTGTAAGGAGAGGAACAATGATATACAAAGAGAGGGTTATAAGCATGTGGATATTCTACCCCCTTTCTTCCTAGTTCTGCAAATATTTGAATAGAAATAAAGAATGAAGGGAAAAAAAAAATCTCATTTTGTTATATCCACTTCTCTATCGTACTTAAACCCTCTCCAATTAAACACCAAATATTTAACCATCCCTATTTTCTCTCCCTTTTCTCTCTTCTCATGTTTGTAAACAAGGTTTAAAGCTGAGACTAAGAGCTAGTAAACCTAAAACATATTCTCCTAGGTAATGGAGTTTCGTAGAGGGGGTCACAAGCATGTGAATATCTTCTCCTTTTCCCCAAGTTTTGGGAATCTCAAAATGAAAAGATCGTGCCTAAACTCTCTCCAACCAAACACCAAATATTTAACCATCTTCCTTATTTTCTCTGCCGTTTCTCTTATCTCATTTGTTTCTCCAAATATAGAAGGCTTAAAGGTGAGTCTATTTAGCTAGTAAACTGAAAACATATACCCTTTAATATAGCTTCATAGAGAAGGTCACTAGCATATGAATATCTTCTCATCCCCTTGGGATATCAGAATGAAAAGAAATCTCATTTCATAATATCCACTTCTTTATCGTGCCTAAACTCTCTCCAATTAAACACTAAATATTTACCATCTTCCCTATCTTCTTTGCTTTTTCATGCGTCCCATTTCTATCTCCAAGTAGGCAGACCTTAACACTAAAAAAAGGTTTTGAGGTAGATGATGCTCCTTTGGTTGATGGTCAACATAAACATATTCCCCTTGTTAATGTAGCTCATTTAGTTAATAGGTTGACTTCTCATTCACACTTGAAGGTTATTGCCAAGAATAAAAATCTATAAATTGAGCCCTTTTGTCGCAAATTAACTTCTGTGATTGTTGTATCCAAGTCAAACATAACATTGTAAAGCAGGAGTCATTTGTCTGAATATATTTTACTCCACCTAATTACACTGAAGGATGCTAAGAATAAAAACTGTGGACTTGCTCTTTCCCAATGGGCTATATCTTTAGGGATAATCATCCACTCTAGATGTATTTTTTTAGTACTGTAGTATAAAAGAGCTGAAAGGAACGCATTACAAGATTCGATTGTAACGTTTTAACAAGGATCGCTATAATCTATGAGAATTTGGATGTAGTGTTAAATAGACAAGAGTTCTCACATTATTCATTGGATAAGAACAAACACTATTGATTATCTTAGATTTAATAAAACAACAAAGGTAGTAGATACAATGATTAAAAAAAGAATTAATATTTGTGTTTACAAGAGACAAAATGAGTAGGAAAGAAGACAAAAATGATAGAGAAATCGAGGCTTAAGTTATGGTGCACAGAAAGGAGTAAAACAAGAAATGGTGTAGGTATTGTCATAGTTAGTTCATTAAAAGATGAATTAGTAGTTGTTAGAAAGGGAATAAAATTATAGCTTTCAAGATGACGATGACGAAAGAAATTATTAATGTAATTAGTATATATATACATCAAGTAGGATTAGATGAAGACACCAAATCTAGATTTTGGGAAGACTAAATGAGGTAATACAAAAAATTTCATCAAGTGAAATGATTTTGATAGGAGTAAGAAATGAGAAATATGATAGGGCGTATAGGAATTATGATTTTGGAACAAGAAATGAAGAAGAAAAAACTATATTAGATTTTACGATAATATATGAACTTATAATAGCTAATATGTTTTTCAAGAATAGAGAATACTTGATTACGTTCAAAATGAAAACAATGAGTCACAAAATTGATTTTCTTATGATTAGGAAGGATATAAAGATTTGTAAAGAATGTAAAATTATCCCTAGGAAAAATTTAAATACATAACATAGGTTAGCAGTGTTGGATATGCGCTTCAAGTATAGTATCAATAAAAGAAAAATATGCATGATTCTTAGAATCAAGTGATGTAAGTTAAAAGATGGAAAACAAAATATATTTAAAAAGAGAGTAGGAGTATAAGTATTAGGAGAAATAAATAACGACTCGAATATAATATGAGATATATTAAAATTGAAAATGATAATCAAGGGGGTACTCGGTGAGTCAAAAGAATATACATCACTAAATAAAGAATCTTGGTGACAGAAAGAGAAAGTATTTGAGAAAGTGAAGGAGAAATGAACAATTTGTAAGTTATTATATACTTGTAAGGATAAGGAAGATTTTAAAAAATATGTAGTAGGCAAGAAAGATGTCAAGAAAATGGTGGGTGAAACCAAGAATGAAGATAGAGGAAGATAAAAGATCTTATCCAAATAAGATATATTAAATGCAATAGTGTAAGTTGAATATAAAAAGGTACTAGTGAATAATAAAAAAATAAAAAAACAATGGAAGAGATATTTTCATCAATAGTTTAATGAAGATTTAAATCATTAACTTAGGCAACTTAAGTAGATTAAAGAAAAATATAGAAATTTAAAATTCAAATTCAGAAATAGAACAAACATTAAATGGGATGTAAAGTGAAAGAGCAGTTAGACCAAATGATATTCGGATAGAGGTATTGAAGTACCTATGGAATCAAGGTTTTGAATGACTTACCAGTTATTCATTTTGATATTCAAAACGGGAAAAAATATCTGAGAAGTGGAGGGTAAGTATTTTAATCCCTTTATATAAAAACAAAAGAGACATACAAAATTATGTGAATAATAGTGGTATTAAGCTAATGAGTACATAAAATTTTGGCAAAGAGTAATAGAAAAATGGCTAAAAAAGGATATCACAACAACCAAAAATCAATTTGGATTCATGCTTGAAAAGTCGACAATAGATGATATACATTGTAGACAACTAATTAAAAAATATCGCAAACAAAAACAAACTTGGGCAAAAAGGTTGGAATTCGCCAGCCTAGTGGTCTTTACTAGCCCGCTCTCGGGCCATCGTAAGGGAGGTAAATCATGGGGAGCCTTTCGCCCAAAGCCCATTGGTAAATTGTATGGAGAGCCGACACCCTTGCAAAAGCGGCGGATTGACCCTTGCTCCCTTGGGCAAATTCTACATGTGTTTACCATCCGAGCTAGCCCGTGGAGGCAAACAAAAGAAAACTTACACAGTATTTGTCAATCTAGAAAAAACTTATAATGGAGTTTTGAAAAAATTATATGGATAAGAAAGATATTAGTGCAGCATATATTGGAAAAAATTAAGGATATATATGAAGATGTAATAATAAGAGTGAAGACTCTAAAAAGATTAACCAAAGTGTTTCCTATAAAGATCGGACTACATCAAGGATCAACCCTAAGTCCTTATTTTTTTATACTAATTATTGTTGAATTCACTATGCACATTAAAAACACATTACTATAGTATATATTGTTTACATATGATATTGTTTTAATAGATGAGAGATGGAGTAAATGCTAAATTCAAATCTTGGTCAGAAATGCTGAAATTTAAAAGGTTGAGAGAAATATTTTACATACAATAGATATTAAATGGTTGAAATAAAGAAGAGCATCAGATCTTTGTGATTGTAAAGTACCTCTAAAATTTAAAGAAAAGTTTTATTAAATGATGGTTAAATTCTATTCATATGAAACTCATATCATGTTTCTAAAGCATTTCTTGGCCTATTTCCCTTTTTCAACATACCTATCAAATTTAATTAATCACTTCACCTATTAATTTTTTTTTAACGTATATGATATTAACTTTTGGTTTCCCGTTATCTAAATACATTATTTTTTTTTTTCATTTTTGTACTGAACATTCATTTCCCATCCCATATACACTAGTGACAAAGACAGCTTGGTGACGCAGATCTTTTGTAACTTTAGAGATGTCATGTCAACATTGGAATGGGTTTCTCTGAGTTTTTTCTTTCAAAAAAATATTTATCATATTCTTTTCCTTTAAATTTCTGATTCGTTTTTGATCTTTACTGACTTGTAGATGCTACTCAAACACAGAAACTGAAAGCAAAAATACCTACCGAAGCCTTGGAATTGTGGCTCAATGAAGACATGTATGATATTAATGTGGGAATCGGTTGTGATTCTTGTGGGGTATCTCCCTTTTCTATGCCATTTCCTTTTTCTGTTATCTGCTTATATAACATTAGTGAAAGTAGACTTCTTTGGCCCATTCTGATTTTAAGCTACATCGGCCTTTTCTGACTCCACATTTCACTTTTTTTTGTCTAATTATGAACCCTTTGGGTTTAATTTCTTAGGGAAGATTTTCCCTTCTTTTCTATCTTTATCCATCAAGAACACAACTGCATTGCTATATTCTTCATAAGTGAATAGTTTCTTTTTCGATCTCACTGACAGATGTATCCAATAGCTGGAAAGAGATACAGGTGTATGGATTGCAAAGAAAAAGTGGGCTTCGACTTGTGTGAATCATGCTACAACACCACTTCAAAGCTCCCTGGCAGATTCAATCAGCAGCACACGCCTGACCATAAGTTTGTACTTGATGAGTCATGCAAGTTACTCAACAATTTAATGCAGAGAGCCAATGCATTAGTGATTTCTCAAGATGGTTTCGAGGAAGATGACGTCCCTTTGGCTGAGGGTCAACATTACTACAATGATGGTGGGAGCGAAGAGGAAGAAGAGCTGATATGAAAAACATCTCCATATCTTCCTCATGAAATTTCGTAACTGTGCCTTACTAGTGCAAATAGAATGAGATGGAATAGGAATGTTTGAAAACCCGAAGCACTGCGTGTAACATAAAAGTTTGGCTGGACAACTTGAAATATTTCTGTCTACTTGGATGAAACGGGAAACATAAGGGGGAGAAACTAGACAAATGATTATGCTTTTTTGTAGTTTTGAGTATTACACTCAGAGGATGATGGCAGCAGTGTGTTTGACAACCTAATCTTCAGTTGCGTGCATAGATGCATAAAGACTTGGTTTCATATTTGACTGGATCATTTTTTATCCAGTTTTTGATATTTTTAATAAATTCTCTTACAAGGTTTTTATTTTTTGAAAAATATAGGATGTTCATTTCTTATAAAAAAAATATCCAATCTGTGGGCCATCAATTTGTAAACAACAAATCTTTATCTTTTAGATGCGTGGAAATTATATTATCTTATTTGTTGAATTAGTATCATGTGCTAATCTGCCCCTAATTTGTCTCAAACTTCATAAAAAAATTATTTGGGATTTTTGTTTTTTCAACCAAAAAGAGCTTCATCGTGACATTTATAAAAAACAGTCCAACTTTTTATGCATAAACTAGCTTTCAAAATTGATGGCATATTTAAAATTAAGTCGGAATAGATAAAAGTAATTATTTTCATTTTTGAGAACAACATCATATGTTAAACATATAAATTATACTATACAATAATTCTAAAAATATTATTTTTAAGATTAATATTATATGTTAGAGAATCTTGGTTATTCCATGACAAAAGTACTATTTGAATAAAAAAATTATTCTAATGAATATTATTCATTTGACTAACAAATTTTTAAGTCAACTAAAAATCTTTTCCAGTCTATTAGAATTACAATTATCCTAAATGATAAGAGTTCCTCAAGGTTTCAAGAGATAACATGGTTATTACTACCATAGCCCAGAGAGACTCTAGAAGCCACCACGGTCTAATCGTGCAGCAGGATGAAACTCTATTTGGGGAGGCTATGAAACCTTTCTAAGTGTTATGTTGCTGGGATCTCTCCTTTACTGCCTCTCCTGATCGAGAGAGACTCCATCCTTCTTCCTGTCCTTCATCCCCTCATCCACCTCCATCTCATCCTCCCTTCTGTTGGATTAGGGGAAGGAAGTCCACTTTTACTACTCGGATTAGAGGGGAGAGTTTGTTCATCCCCAAAGAAACTATGACGATCTCCATCGATAACTTCCCCTCTCTTTTATTGGATTAGGAGAGGAGAGTCCCTCCCATCTTCAGTGACATTCCTCGAGCTAAAACAGATTAGGGAGAGCTCAAATTCCCCATCAAGATCTTGGATTACGGAGTTTGTTCCGTCCATCGTCGTTGGCCTTCGTTCGCGAGGATCATCTTTTGCACCGACGAGCCTTTGTCTGGATTAGGAGAGCGCTTCCGTTTCCATCCACTACTGGAGGGAAAGATCTCCACTTATATTTTTTTGTCTTAACTTGGTTTATTTTCCTGCATGTCATATATTTGTTAAATTGCCTCTTAAAGTCGTGTTAGCTTAGTTTAGTTGAATTTTCAATTGTGCTCACTAACTGTTTGTTTTAATTCTCCTTATATTATTGTTGCTTTATTTTATTGCACTTAATGATTTGATTAAATTCCTATATCACTTTACTTGTTGAATGTTTAAGTTTTATTCTTCATTTGGATCCAATTAGGTTAGCTTAGATTAGGTTTCATTAAGTTCTTGGTTGTTTCATTAATTTACTTTATGTTGTCGTTTATTCCATTGCACTCATAGATTTAGAAATCCAAATCCCCAATTATAATAGAAAAATCCAAAGCAATAATAATCGATCCTAAGACTTATTATTTTGTCGATTACGCTCGTTAAGAGATGCCCCGAGTCATCTCTATACTATATTAGTGTACAGGAAGTTCGGTAATTAAATTGTTTGATACTATGGTACGACACACAGTCTAATCAGGCGACTGAATCCATCTGATCCAACTTGATTTCTTACAATACAAAGTGAGTAATACAAATATATGCAGCAACTCAATTGCCTCACTATTGACTTAAATCAAAGTGGTGTCTAGCTTAAGTTCTACTCTATCCTCAGAAATAGTGGCACCCCCCCCACTATTATCTAAATTAGAAGATTACTCAAGCTTATCTTACTTGGGGCCTTCATGACTTACCTTGCTTGGTGACTTGACCACCTTACTAGAATCCTTCTAGACTTTACCTGCTTAGTCTCTCTAGGTCTTTCTTTGTCACCTGACCATCTTGCCAGAAAAACACTTTTAGACTTTACCCGTCAAACTTATACACTTGCACACTTGACATACCCAATTAGATCACAAAATATTCTAACATTAAATACTATTCCATACATCAAATGCATGTTTGATCTTGTGATGTCTCTAGTTCCAATAATCTTCTCTTTTTTGATGTGTGACAAGATGTTTAAAGTTAGTAGTAAAAGATGCATGATTGAATGCACTCCTTAAATAATAGATTAGAAAATGTTTTTTTCTGCCCCTTTTCAAATAATTAACTTAGCTTCAAATTTACTTATTTCCTCTCCTACATTAAAATAGGAAGGCAATGATATCAAAGATGTAAAACAAGTGTCAACTTAAACACACCAAAAGCATATAAACTCATGTTAAGTCTAAACTAGTAAACAAATTATGTATGAAGTCAACAATTAGTATGTATAAAGCTAAAAACTGATTAACTAGAATATATGAAGTAAAAAATTGATCAACATAGAGCCATGTTAACTTTAAAGTTTACTTCCAAATAAAAAAAATGAGGTAAGTTAACTTTCAAATAAGATAGATCAAGTTGATAAATATGATAAGTCAACTTATAGATGAATAAATCAAATTTCAAGTAAATAATCAACCAAGTCAACTTCCAAATAACTAAGGAAGATAAGTCATGCATGTTGGTGCAATCGGTCCAGGTCACGATTAACCAGGACTCGAACTTGACTCGAGAGATATTTTGATGTTCGACAAAAATATAGGAAAGTCCAAGTCTTGGGTACTTGGCATAGAAAGTCCAAGTGAGACACTTGGCATTTGAGAAAGTCCAAGCATGGGTCTTAGCAATGGAAAGTCCAACATGGATTGACAAAGAAAGTCCAAGTCTTGAGTACTTGGCATGGAAAGTCCAACATGGATTGGCAAGGGAAAGTCCAAGCTTGAGTCTTGGCATTTGAGAAGTCCAAGGAGTTTGATATTAGCGGCGTAAAGTCTAAGCGGGAGTCTTGGTAGCATAAATCCAATGATTGGCGGCGTAAAGTCCAAGCGGAGTCTTGGCAGCGTAAGTCCAATGTGCCTTGACAATGTAGACACCGTTAGCATGACATAGCCGATGGAAGCACCTAAAGGCAAGCGTAATGGATGAACAAGTCATGGATGACTTGGAGGGATCCGAGAGGCGTGAGGCTGATGGAGGTGGCTAGAAGGCTTAGGTCTAGGCTAAGGGTGGTCTAGCAAGTATGGAGGAACCATACTTGAGTTAAACCTCATGTTTGAGGTGTACCGATCGGTCATGTGATGACGATCGGGCGTGAGTCAACTAGGGTTTCGACTACGAGATCGCCTAGCGATGATCGCGAGGTGGGCAGTCGACTGATTGACCGAGCAGTCGACTAATCTCTGTTGGTGCAATAATGCCCCAAGCATTTATATATTTTGATGTTTGGATAATCATCTAAGTTAGACAATGTTTTGTGATCTAATTGTAAACATGTTTAAGTGACAGGAAAATCCAAGTATGAAGACTTGGTAAAAGACAAGTCCAAGTGTGATCTTGGCAAAGAGAAGTCAATGGAAAAGGTCTTGGCGGCATAAGTCCAAGCATGTAGTCTTTGCGGCGTAAAGTCCAAGCAATCCTTGGCAAAGAAAGACCAAGGGCAAGTCTTGGCGGCATAAGTCCAAGCTTGTAGTCTTGGCAGCGTAAAGTTCAAGCGTACTTTGGCAAAGAAGAAACCCAAAGCATGACGAAACCGAAGGAAGCTTTTGAAGGCAAGCGCATGGATGGAGTCGTGGACTCAGAGAAATCCTGAAGGCGCAAGGCTGATGAAGAAGCTAGAAGGTTAAGTCTAGGCTTAGGGTATATTTTCAAGTATGAATTAGTCATACTTGGGGTGTGCCAGTCGACTGGAACATGGTGTCAGTCGAACTAGCCTTTAAAATGCAACATTAGAGGTTGAAGCCGGTAGTCGATCGCTATTATGGCTACGGGTAGTATCGCCGAATCGCCATCGCTAAGGGCCGATCGATAGTCTTCCTGTCATGGCATGACGACAAAGAATCCCGCAATTCGATCGCTCAGAAGCCGTTAGAATCGGCGGCAGTCGACTGATGAAAGTCATCAGTCGACTGATAGACCTCCAACGGGAAAAAGAGGCTCTTTCCTATAAAAAGAGGCCAAGGGGAGCAAGAAGAGGCTAATGCTTATATTCTGATCATTCTCCTAAGCTCCCACTAGTTTTCCAATCTTTCTAAGTGTATTAATTTCTTTCCTCCTCTCAAATCTTCATTGTCATCTTTTGTAAGAAGAGGAGGTCTTTGTAAAGAGAAATCTTATTAGTGAAGATTGATTTGGGTTGATCCACCTTAAGGATCGCCGTGGAGTAGGAGCATTATCTCCGAACCACGTAAAAGCTTCCACGTTAGCATTGTATTTTCGTTTCTATTATTATTGTATTTGTTGTGTTTCCACTAATCTTTTTATAGAAAACGAAAAGAGACTATTCACCCCCCCTCTAGCCGTTCAAGGATCCTACAAGTGGTATCAGAGCCCAGATTGCATCGGAAGATCTAACCATCAACCAAAGCATGTCATTTCAAGAGGGATATAGTACGGCGAGGCCTCCATTTTTCGACGGCAATGACTTCGGCTATTGGAAATGTAGGATGGAACATTACCTCATGAATGACATTGAAAATTGGTTTAGTACTGTAGATGGATTCGAAAAGTCGGTCGACGAATTCAGAGCACAACTACCGACAAAAGATTGGACAAGAGAGATGGCAAAGAAAGCACAAGCTAATGCAAAAGCAACGACCACACTTCAATGTGGTCTATCCAAGGAGCAACTTTCCAAAGTCGGGCCTTTCAACTCCGTAAAAGAGCTTTGGGAGAAGCTCATCGAATTGAATGAAAGTTCAAAGGAGACTAGAAGAGCCAAAAGAGATCTATTGATAGGTCAACTCCAAAGTTTCACCATGAAGACCAACGAGACCGTGAGCCAAATGCACAGTCGCTTCAAGGAAGTAGTCAACGGACTACATGTAATAGGTGAGAAGGTCGACAACCGAGACCTTGTAAGGTATGTACTCCAAGCCTTCCCTAGAACAACCTTATGGGCTTCAATGGTAGATGCTTATAAAGTCTCTAGGGATCTCTCTTTGGTTAAGTTGGATGAGTTATTTTGTGAAT
Organism: Wurfbainia villosa; assembly: GCA_025175895.1. NCBI lineage: Eukaryota > Viridiplantae > Streptophyta > Magnoliopsida > Zingiberales > Zingiberaceae > Wurfbainia > Wurfbainia villosa. The sequence continues at coordinate 116,894,627 of CM045989.1, read as the reverse complement.
TTCAATTATATGAACAAGCTAACACTTCATCCAAAGAGAAGGATATAACTCTTTTTGTAGGCAAGAAGGACAAAAAGAAGAAGGAGAAGAAAGAAGTGTCCTCCTCATCCGAATCCGAGGAAGATTCATCTAGTAGTGAAGATGAGCTATCGGCAAGCGAGGTGACTCATTACGTCAAGAAGTTTGGTGGGAGATCAAGGAAACTCACCAAGAAAGATGTGAGGAGGATGTTCCAATCCTCAAGAGGTAAGCCTTCAAATAGTTTAAATTCTTCATCTAATGTAACTTGTTATGGTTGCAATAAGAAAGGGCACATCAAGCCAAATTGTCCGGAACTAAAGAAGAAGGAGGAGAAAGAAAAGAAGCATAAGGAGAAGAAGGAAAAGAAGGAAAAGAAGAAGAAAGAAGCAATGGTGGCTCAAACATGGGACACCCTAAGCATGGAAGACACCTCCGATGATGAAGAAGTATGCCATGCCACCCGAAATCTAGCCCTCATGGCTTTAGAGGAAGAAGCCGGGAGCTCAAGTGAGGAGTCTTCATCCTCTTCATCAAGTGACGAATCATCATCAAGTGATGATGATGAGGTAAACAACTCACCTAAGGTAGATTTACTTTACAAGACTATTGCATGTCTTCAAAATGCTTTGAATAGATCGAAAATTAGGATTAAGGATTTAAAAATAGAGATTAAATCACTTAAGAGCGTAGAATCATCTTGTGGTAAATTATCTAGTGATGATGATGCATGTACTCTTAGGGATGAAAATGATGAATTGAGAAAAGAAATAGGTAACTTAAGAGCATGCTTAGAAAAATTTACTAATGGTTCTAAATACCTAGATATGATAATTAAGGATCAAAGGGCTATTTACAACAAGGTCGGAATAGGATATAGACCTAAGGAAAAGGAGGTAGCATTTACATCCCTTGTTAGTAGAAAAACCATTAATAAAAGCAAGGGTAGAAAGGCTTGGGTTTCTAAGAAATTTCTAATTGATGCTAGTGGTCCTAAGATTTGGGTACCTAAGGATTGTATTTTTCATGTGATATAGGTAGAAGAACCAAGCTTGTGGATAGTTGATAGTGGGTGCTCAAAGCACATGCCCGGTGATGAGAGAAAATTCTCCACTATCAACCAAACTATCAAAAGAAAAGTATCATTTGGTAATAGCGGCAAACTTAAGATTCTAGGAAAGAGCACAATTGAGGTATTCCCCAACCTTACCATTCATAAAGTATTATTAGTTAAAAATATAAAATTTAATTAACTTAGTGTAAGCCAACTATGTGATGCAAATTTTGATGTTAAATTTGATTCCTCAAAATGTTTTATAAGACACAAAACTCTAAATGATTACATGTTAGTAGGTTTTAGGAAATCAAATATATATTATGTTGATTTATCCTATGCTACTAATGTTTCTACTAAGTGTCTCATTGCAAAAGAGGAAGAAAGTTGGCTTTGGCATAGGAGGCTAGGACACATAAACATGAAGAATATAGCCAAAATAGAAAAAATGAAATTAGTCAAAGGGTTGTCTAAAGTCAAATTTCTCAAGGACAAGATGTGTGATGCATGCCAAGAAGGAAAACAATCAAAAACATCACACAAAGGTAAAAATTTACTTAGTACCGCTTTACCTTTAGAACTCTTACATATGGATTTATTTGATTGTCGTAGTACCCCTTCTATTATTGGTAGTAAATATTGCTTAGTAATAGTAGATGATTTCTCTAGGTTTACTTGGGTATTTTTCTTGAAAAATAAAGATGAAACCTTAGGAATAATCATAGGATTTAGCAAAAGAGTAGAAAATGAAAGAAAACTCAAAATCAACCAGATCCGTAGTGATCATGGTAGAGAATTTGAGAATTCTAACTTTTCAACTTTTTGCTTAGAACAAGGGTACAAGCATGAGTTTTCTTGTCCTAGAACACCCCAATAAAATGGGGTTGTAGAAAGGAAAAATCGTGTCCTACAAGAAGCGGCTAGGACAATGCTTAATGCATACTTCTTACCTAGCTACTTGTGGGCGGAAGCGGTCAATACCGCTTGCTATATCCAAAATAGGGTATTGATCCATAAGTTTTTAGGAAAAACTCCATTTGAATTGTGGAATGATACAATTCCAACAATTCATTATTTTAAGGTCTTTGGATGTAAAGTCTATATTTTAAATACCAAAGACAACCTAGGTAAGTTTGAGTCCAAAGCGGATGAGGGAATCCTAGTTGGATACTCATCCACTAGTGTAGGGTATAAAGTTTACAATAAAAGAACTCAAAAGATTGAAGAATCATCAAATGTCCAATTTGATGAAACTTTTAATACATACCCTAGAAAATCCCCTATTGATGATGATATTAATAATTAAAATCAAGAAATTACCCAACAATTTCAAAATTTAACCTTAGGGGGTAATGATCAAGGGGGAGGATTGAATCAAGGGGGAGTAAGAGGTGATTCCGATGATGAGCAAAGGATTGAGGTTAATCATGATCAAACTCAAATTAATACACCTCCTAAAACTATAAGAGTTCATCAAAATCACCCCTTAGATCAAATTGTGGGTGAATTATCTCAAGGTGTTAGGACTAGGTCATTTCATAGGGATCCCACTAGTCATATTGCTCTAATTTCTCAAATTGAGCCCAAAACAATCAAAGATGCATTACTTGATACGGATTGGATCTTAGCAATGCAAGATGAATTGACTCAATTTGAAAGGAGTCAAGTATGAGAGTTAGTTCCTAGACCTAATGAAAACACTATCATTACTACAAGATGGGTCTTTAGGAACAAACTAGATGACAAAGAAAATATCACTAGAAATAAAGCAAAATTAGTTGCAAGGGGCTTTAATCAAGTTGAAGGACTTGACTATGATGAAACATATGTCTCAGTTGCTAGATTAGAGTCTATTAGAATACTATTAGGGTATGCCTCCTATATGGGTTTCAAACTCCATCAAATGGATGTCAAATCGGCATTCCTAAATAGGTTTATTAAGGAATAGGTATATGTAGAACAACCTTCCGGGTTTGAGAATATGGACTATCCAAACCATGTATACAAGCTTAGAAAAGCTTTGTATGGTTTGAAACAAGCTCCCTGAGCTTGGTATGAAAGATTATCATCTTTCTTAATCTCTAAGGACTTTAAGAGGGGTAGTGTAGATCAAATTCTATTTATAAAGTCAACATCAATGGATATCTTTGTAGCCCAAGTATATGTAATGACATTATTTTTGGGTCAACAAATGATGAACTTCTCTAAGACTTTATTAAAAATATGGAAAAAGAGTTTGAAATGAGTCTAGTTAGGGAATTAAATTTCTTCCTAGGATTGCAAGTCAAACAAACAAGTGAAGGAATTTATATTTACCAAACCAAATATGCTAAGGAAATGATTAAGAAATTTGGTTTGAAAAATGCTAAGGTAGTTTCAACTCCAATGACAACCAATACAAAAATAGATAGTGATAATGAAGGAAAAGAAATTGATCTTACACTCTATAGGAGCATGATTGGTAGCCTTTTGTACCTAACCGCTAGTAGACCCGATATATTATTTGCGGTTGGTATGTATGCTAGGTACCAATCATGTGCAAAAGAATCTCATTTAGTTGTCGTTAAGAGAATCTTAAGATATATTAAAGGCACACTAAATGTAGAACTATGGTACCCTAGGACTAGGTCTTTTGATTTGGTTGGGTACATCGATTCCGATTATGCCAGTTGCAAATTGGATCGAAAGAGTACTAGTGGTGGATGCCAATTCCTTGGGTCCTCCCTAGCTAGTTGGAGTAGTAGGAAGCAACCTTGTGTTGCCCTATCCACCACCGAAGCCGAATATGTGGCTATGAGTGGTTGTGTAGCTCAACTTCTATGGATGAAACATACTTTAGAGGACTATGAGCTATCTTACTCCAACATAAAAGTATTTTGTGACAATGTAAGCATCATAAACTTGACCAAAAATCCGGTGCATCACTCTAGGACTAAGCACATTGAAGAGAAACATCACTTCATTAGAGATCATGTGGCTAAGGGGGATATTGAGCTTAATTACATTGAATCTAAGTCCAACCTAGCCGACATCTTTACCAAGCCTCTCCCCGAAATAGAATTTTCATCACTTAGGAGAGAACTTGGAATGTGCTTTGTAGAATAGAAGTGTAGGTTTGCATGATCCCATAAAAATCTAGATTTTATATCTCTAACCATCTCACAATAGACCTAAGAAACCATGATTTGTGTATTTATCCACCTAGAAATCATGTGAGATGTTAGGAAGATGCACTTGGTTCATCATGCTTGTTATGATGCATTACCATGAGCCAAAGTGCCATTTAGAGACATTAATCCTTCATTGGACCAATCATTGAGAAGGCTTATGTACAATTAATGTGCATATAACTCCAAGAATATGATTGAAAATGTCAAATAAAATAAAATTTAAACTATGTTTATCAAACCTTGAGAAACAATTTTCAATTGATAAGTCAAAGTGATATAAAGTTTGCAAAAATATCATAACTTTTGCAAAATCTCAAGATTGTGTCAATATCAAAATCTAGAGGTGATAAATTTTTAAAATAATTTTTCCTTGATAGGAAATGATCTAACAACATTAACCACAAAATTTCGTAATTTTTTGATCTTTATTGAATTAATTATGAATTTTTTAATCTGGCCAAAAAGGCTATCAGACTGATATCAGTCGACTGGCGCTTATCGCCAGTTCGACTGATACGACGATATCGAATCGGGCTTACCCGGTTCGCTATTAGTTCGACTGCCATTTATGACAGTCGACTGTCGCGCACAGAAGCACTCGTATGCGACTGACCGGTTCGATCGATTCCATCCTCGACCGCCATTTATGGCACTCGATCGCCACGCATGTAAGCACTTCGTGATGCGATCGTCGGCTGACCGATCTCCATCGCTCGTCGCTCGACTAACGACATGATCATGCCGCATTTTTAGGGTTTTCCACTGGTTCGACTCGCCAAAACTTCCCGACCTTCCTTCTTTTTCCTCTTCCGACGAATTTCCACCGCACTTCTCTTGCCGTTCTCCCTTGTTTTCCGACGACTTCACCGACCGGTGCTCCCATTTGAGGTGTTCTCCGACTTGAGGTCCACCTCTTCTCACCCGGTTCACGCCCTAGTCTCCACTGCAGACCACTCGCTCGGCTAGGGTTTCGTGGACACTCGCGTCCGACACCTTTCTTTGATCTTTCACCATGCCGCCTAGGTAAACCCTCATCCCTGCTCACTGTTTGGTTGTTCCTATAGTTTTGTTTCACTAACCGGTGTTTGTTTTGTTGTCTTTGTGTATGCATTCATCATCCTTAACCTACATTGCTCTTTTCGCACATTTAGACTTAAGCATTATGCATCTATGCGTGCCCGGGTTCCACCGACCAACGAGGGCCCGTCAAACCCTCCACCCACTGTCGATCCTAGATTTCCAAACTCCGCACTTGAAAATACCTTCAATAAAAATAAATTTCAACTCATTCCACCTCGATCAATGGACCCAAATTTTCTTAAGGACTACTGCTTTGATATCGTTCAAATCATCCAATTCTACAAACTTGAATCATTAGTCTTTTGTGAACATCATGTCAATATCACCCTTCTTTCTGAATTCTTCAACAATTTGCGACCGGTCGGAGATGGCTTGAGATACCGGACTCGCGTTGCTCAGTGCGATCTCGATTTCAGCCCCCAGATTTGGATCGATTTTCTCGGATGTCTCTCCTCCGAGAATGATTTCATTTTGTATCCGTCTTGGAGTGATCCTCTTCCACCTCCCTTTGAGGAGATTTCTCTAGATTCACTTCATACTACTTTCTATAACTCTCCTCGTCCTTTGAACGCCAATCTCTTTCAATCCCAAGAGCTTTCTGCTTCTGACAATGTCCTTTATAAGGTCATTGCTCACTGTCTTCTTCCTATTGTTACACGCGGATTGACCTTGGTTCGACCTACACATTTCCTTCTCATGTATATCCTTCGTCAGTACTTAGACATCGACATTGGTCTCAACACCTTCCACTGCATTACTCATTTCATAAAGCCAAACAATGGGAATGTTCATATGCCTTTTGGAAATGTCCTTACTCAATGGCTTAGTTCTGTAGGCATTGATGTCAACATAGGGGTCATTAAAATCATGAATAAAAAAATATGACCAGATGACTCGTCGAAGCTTCTCCTTGGCGGGCTTGAAGGCCAGCGAGGGGTCCGTTTTCTGGGACCCTGCACGACGGCCAGCAGGTGGTGCTCTGGCACCAGAGGATGCCGCCGCTGCAGGAGATGCTGAGGGTGTTGCTACTGAGGGAGCTGATGCGGAGGGGACTGCTACAGGCGATGCTGTTCTGCCAGACTCATCCTTCATTGCCCGCTTCGATGCTTTTGCAGAGCGGGTAGATACACGTCTTGAGGAGCTGCGCTTGGGGCAACAGGAGCTTCGTCGGGAGCATCAGGAGCTCCTCTCCCTCGTGAGTGGGATGCATCGGCAGCAGCAGGACATTTTGGCGATTCTCCGCCCTCCTGCACCCAGACACCCACCTCCTCACGATGGTTCGTCATCTGCACCGATGGATGCTGATGACGACGATCTTTAGCTAGATTGTTTTTGTTATTTTCTTTTTGGCCGTATGTACGACACAAACTCCAACTTGTGTAATGATTTTTTATTAATGAAATGAAGTTGTGTTTTGTTTAGTTCATTTCTATTAGTGCCTACATTACTATAATTTGTTATTTTCAAGTTTAGAAATTGAGCACATAGTACTAAGTTATGAATATTGATACGATACAATTCCACTTTTGCTTCATATTTTGTATCATTTTGAATATCGTATCAATCCGTTAATCTGATGGGCATGTTTTTCGTCTAATATTTTTCATATGTTATATTAGTCAAATAAAATGTGTATGACGAGTTTCATGATTTTTGGACATCCACGGAATTTTCTACGCATTTTTAAACCTTGACTGAAAAATTCGGATTTCAGATTTGTTCATATCGCCGATCATTAGATTATACGATCGCTAAGGCCGGGCATGATCGATGACAATTCCAATGAACCTGATAATCGCTTTGGAATAGAAAACGGTTTTTCATCGGTTAAAAGGCCCAATTTTGGACATTATATGATTCCCACAGTGTCACGCCTGCCCTTTTTCCTAGGGTCCGGAGGGGCGGCACGTGACGTGACCATACATACATACATCGTACTACTTACAGCGGAAGGCTTTAGACACTTTTTTTTTTCTTTCTTTTAAACATAAACATGCATCGTCATGTATAGATACTTCTTCTTAACATAGAGCATGCATCATTATTTCATAAGTACTTAGTGTTTAGTTCAAGTCCATAAACATCATCATCATAACGAAACATATATAAGGACATAACGGATCTCCTCCACCATGCCACTACCACACACACTTGGCCCCTCCTACTGCTCCCTTTAGTTTATCCATCCCTTATCCTTATCTATAGTACAAGGGAAAATAAACTATAAGCACATAGGCTTAGTAAGATCTTGTCCTACTCACAAAAACCATACATCGACATTAAGCATGACATGTAACATTCATAACATATAAGCAACATAACATGTAACATATATGACGTAAGCAACATAACACGTAGCATAAGTAACATAAGCAACATAACATGTAACATATATAACATAGCAACATATCATGTACATATATGACATCATCAAACATAACATACAACGTATGTAACATAGCAACATATATATGACATATCAAACATAACATGCAACATATATAACATAGCAACATAGCATGTACATATATGACATAATCAAACATAACATACAACGTATGTAACATAGCAACATATATATGATATATCAAACATAACATGTAACATATATAACATAGCAACATAGCATGTATATATATGACATAATCAAACATAACATACAACGTATGTAACATAGCAACATAGCATGTAAACATAACAATCATAACATGTGAACAAAACAATCATATCATGTAAACATATGCAAGATGCTCTTTGAAAACATATATTATAGGTACGTAAACATAAATCTCAACATATTTGGGCTCGACATTGTACCACATCATCATCATCATAGCGCGCATCCCTAAATAGACCCGAGGTAGCAAGTCTCGAACCTACTAGGTTACTAGGCCCGATCTTAGTCCGTCGACCTAGGGGCCATCGTCATAGCGTAGAAACCCATCCTAGGCCCGATCTTAGTCCATCGACCTAGGGCATCTAGGAGCCCATCCCGTACTAGGCCCGATCTTAGTCCGTCGACCTAGGGCCAATCATACATAGAAGTCCATCCTAGGCCCGATCTTAGTCCGTCGGCCTAGGGCATCTTAGGAGCCCATCCCTTTAGACCTTGTTAGGGTCCTGGTACAAGCCATGCAGAAGGTAAAATACTTATATGCTTTTTATCATAACATATCTTATTTCATTTCGCAAACATATCATACTTCATTTCATAACATATCATATTTCACTTCATGAACATATCATATTTTATTTCATAAACATATCATACTTCATTTGGTAACATATCATATTTCACTTCATGAACATATCATATTTCATTTCATAACATATCATATTTCATTTCATAAACATATCATACTTCATTTGGTAACATATCATATTTCACTTTATGAACATATCATATTTCATTTCATAACATATCATATTTCACTTCATAAACATATCATATTTCATTACATAACATATCTCAGATATCACACACATATAGGGCATGACATAAGGCATAAACATCAAGAGGAAGTAAACACTAACATAGAGCATGTTATCTTCATCTAGCATCATTTAATATTACAAGTTAACATGAATTCACCTAAGCATAAAACACATGTTAACCTAACCTAGAGCATGTTATCTTCATCTAGCATCATTTAATATCACAAGTCAACATGAATTCACCTAAACATAAAACACATGTTAACCTAACCTAAAGCATGTTATCTTCATCTAGCATCTTAACATCATCATATACATACAAAATATGGTATAGAATTTCATTGAAACATCAAAAGCAAGGGTTGGCCGAATGGTTCATGGAGGCTTTTAGGGTTAAACTTTTAACCTAATCTATCTAACATCCTAACATCATGATATGCATACAAAATATGGTATAGAACTTCATTGAAACATTAAAAGCAAAGGTTGGCCGAATGGTTCATGGAGGCTTTTAGGGTTAACCTTTTAACCTAATCCATTTAACATCCTAACATCATCATATGCATACAAAATATGGTATAGAACTTCATTGAAACATCAAAAGCAAAGGTTGGCCGAATGGTTCATGGAGGCTTTTAGGGTTAAACTTTTAACCTAATCCATTTAACATCCTAACATTATCATATGCATACAAAATATGGTATAGAACTTCATTGAAACATCAAAAGCAAAGGTTGGCCGAATGGTTCATGGGGGGTTTGATACAAAACTTCAATCGGAAAGCTACTTGTATGCAGGTGAGGGGATACTTACATCCTTCGCTTTGCTTTTTGGTTGGAAGATGACCTAAGGGAAGCAACCTAGCCTTTCTTCTTGCTTGGATGGCTTTTGGACAAGGGATGAGAAGGGGGAGGAGAAGTGGATCTCGGTGAGGAAGAGGATGAGAGGAGAGAAAATCAACTTGATAACTCATGTCTCTTCATTCCTCCCCTATTTATTCATTTGAAGAGTCTCTTAGTCTCCCTTACCCCTAACTATAATTTCCCATATTCCTCTAATAATACAATCTTGTTGGGCTTTTGGTTAGTGGATGCATCTATAGGGTTTGGCTATCTAGAGGTTTGGGGTTCAATTCCTAGGCCTTGCATTCTTTTTGGCTTATTTTCTTTTATTTTTGAAAGAGCCCACATAAAGCTCATTATCATCAAGCCAAAAATTCTTGTAAAATTGCTAGAAATTTTACGGGCGTTACACACAGTATATACATGATAACTTGTATGGAAAGATGAAACTTCTTGATCCACTGGTTTAGGGGGAGCTACATCCCTTAATTCTATAATTGTTGGTGCAAAGCTAGGACATATTTGCCTATTCTATTGTTTATGCTTTGCTTCATATGTTATTTCCACATCATGAATCATGTCTTGGATTAAGGGGGAGCTTCATATCAATTTTATACCTTTGTTCAAGATGTGTAAATTATAATTCTTTCCTGCACTTATTGGATAAACTCTTCTCTTTTTGTTGTATGTAAAAGGGGAAGAAGGGATATTTAAGTTAGAATTCATATTGAAATATGTTTATATGCATGTGTTAAAGACCTAACTTAAATGATTGTCAAACATCAAAAAGGGGGAGATTGTTGGTGCAACAATGCCCCAAGCATTTATATATTTTGATGTTTGGATAATCATCTAAGTTAGGCAATGTTTTGTGAACTAATTGTGAACATGTTTAAGTGACAGGAAAATTCAAGTATGAAGACTTGTTAAAAGACAAGTCCAAGTGTGATCTTGGCAAAGAGAAGTCAAAGGAAAAGGTCTTGGCAGCATAAATCCAAGCATGTAGTCTTGGTGGCGTAAACAAGTAGTCCTTGGCAAAGAAAGACCAAAGGCAAGTCTTGGCAGCATAAGTCCAAGCTTGTAGTCTTGGCAGCGTAAAGTCCAAGCGTACTTTGGCAAAGAAGAAACCCAAAGCATGACGAAACCGAAGGAAGCTTTTGAAGGCAAGCGCATGGATGGAGTCGTGGACTCAGAGAAATCCTGAAGGTGCAAGGCTGATGAAGAAGCTAGAAGGTTAAGTCTAGGCTTAAGGTATGTTTTCAAGTATGAATTAGTCATATGTGTGACCGATCAAACATGGTGTCACCGAATCGCCTTTAAAATGCGATTAGAGGTCGAGGGTTGGCGGGCCGATCGGGGTTATCGGGCCGAATCGCTGAGAGTCGACTCAGACCCGACTACCGCATACAAGTTGGCCGCCACGACGTAAAGGCCCCATAGTCGATCGTCGGCGATGGGCAGAGCGAATCGCCATCGCTGTTGGCCGATCGATAGTCTTCCCATTAGGCGATGACGACGCAAATCTCATGAATCCGATCGTCGAGCCGCTTAGAATCGGCGGTCGATGAAAGTCATCACGATCGATAGACTCAACGGGAAAAAGAGGCTCTTTCATATAAAAAGAGGCCAAGGGGAGCAAGAAGAGGCTAATACTTATATTCTGATCATTCTCCTAAGCTCCCACTAGTTTTCCAAGCTTTCTAAGTGTATTAATTTCTTTCCTCCTCTCAAATCTTCATTGTCATCTTTTGTAAGAAGAGGAGGTCTTTGTAAAGAGAAAGCTTATTAGTGAAGATTGATTTGGGTTGATCCACCTTAAGGATCGCCGTGGAGTAGGAGCGTTATCTCCGAACCACGTAAAAGCTTCCGCGTTAGCATTGCATTTTTGTTTCTATTATTAATGTATTTGTTGTGTTTCCACTAATCTTTTTGTAGAAAACGAAAAGAGGCTATTCACCCCCCCCCCTCTAGCCGTTCAAGGATCCTACAATCTCGTGATCAGTCGACTGGTGTTCGATTTTTTGGGCACAGAATGAAGTCTGACTCGACTGCTGGGGTTGCCAGTCGAGTGGAGGCTCGATCAGTCGATTGATGGTCATGATCAGTTGATTGATGATGGTTCCGTTGAATCTTTCCAGTGTGGATCTAGCCGTTGTCTCACGACAATAGTGGAATCTCGGTCCCGAGTGAGCGATCGATCGATTCGAGTGCGAGCTTTAAATGGAGCTCGAGGAGGAGAAATCAACTAGCATTTCTTGAGAGCTTTTGGGGCGATTTGTTGTTGCAAATCAAGGTCTCCAAGTGCAAGTCAAGCAACCAAGCATTCAAGCAATCAAAAGCAAAGTGTTGTAAAGTTTTCTTTACTTGTCTTTCGTATTTGTATTGTAATTATTTGTATTCATTCCTTACTGTTGTAAGATAACTTGTACGAGGTTTCTCCACCTCTGACTTGTGTCGAAAAGGAGTTATTTGTAATTAGTGGTTGTGTGTGCATCACTAGAGCTCTTTAGAGCTCGATCCGTGGAGTAGGAACCTTGAGGTTCCGAACCACGTTACATGCTCGTATTTGAGTGTTTGTGATTATATCTTGTGTATTGTTATTATTATTATTATTTTGTTGCGCACTAACACGCTTTGTAGACGCGATCACGAACGAATTCCATCTACACAACGAGCACGACGCTATTCACCCCCCTCTAGCTTCCAAGGATCCTCTACAAGTGGTATCAGAGCCCGTGGCTCTTTTACGGATTAACCGCCGGGAGCTAAGACAAAGACGCTAGAGGATGAAGATGGAGTTGGGAGAACAACTAGGTTGAGATATTAACACACCTATCCCTTATACCTTCTATGGACAAGAAGGGTTTAGACAATGGAAGGCGAGGATCGAAGACTTCTTAATGATAAGGGACTTCGAAGAATGGTCCATCTTAATGGATGGATTTGAATATCCAAGAGGACCAAAAGGTGACTTCCTAAAAAAGAAGAGATGGAGTGAAGAGTAACTCCAATAATTTGAGAAAAATAAGAAAGTAGTAAAATTCATTTTTGATTTGATACCTAATGACTTCTTGTATAGCCTAGGTGATTGCATGGATGCCAAGGAGCTTTGGAGAGAATTGGCCAAGCTCCATGAAGACCCATCACCGGCTCAAGAAGAGGAGGTCGAAGATGAATCCTCATCCTCACAAGCAAGTGAGGGTTCGGAAGTTGAGAAGGAATCAACTTCCGGATTGGTGGAAGAAGAGGAGACCTCCACCTCTAGGATTGAGGGGGAGGAGATTAGAGCATCCTCAACTCCGAAACAACAAGAGGAGTCATCCACATCCGGTCGAGAGGAAGAGAAAGCTCAAGAGACCCTCACCACCGAACTAGGTAACTCAAACAATTTGGTTTTAAATAAAAAATATATAATTTGCTTTGAGTGTAGGGAAAGTGGGCATTACAAGAGCAAATGCCCAAAGAGAGTAAGAAAAGCTCCACCGACACCCAAAAGTAAAAAAAAATCAAAGAAAGCTGGTTCCCCAACCATCAAAAGCAAGAAGCACGTTGTGTGCTTCAAGTGTCACCAAGAAGGACATTATATGAGTCAATGTCCTATGGGGAAGAAGAAGGAGCATCACAAGTAGGGGGAGCTTCTAAAGCTAACCCTAAGGTATATTTCATTATTGCACCTTCAAATTTTAAGGTCAAGAAGCATGCTAGAAGTAATTTAAACAATCTTGCTATTGTTGATAAGGAGCATGCTATTAGAAATAACAAATATTTTTATCTAGGTGCTAAGAGTGTAAACTTTAGGAATAAGAAGAAATTTGGGACTAATGTCCCTAAAAATATGTTACCTAGGGAGACAATTAGAAAGGTACAAGAGCACCTAGGTTTCAACTCCAAATGGACTAGGCATATGTCTAGAAAAAACATTGCCCAAGGATTAAATCAAAACACTAAAATTGGGCAATTAGAGGTTGAAAATCAAGCCTTGAGGTCAAGGCTTGAAAAACATGAAAAGACCCTTAGGATTATGCAAAATCAAGTTAAGGGGTCAAATGGTCAAAGTCAAGGGTCTAGAAGTCAAAGTCAACACCTAGGGCCTAAGAGACAAAAGTCAACCAAGGACAAGAAAGCTTTCGGTCACAAACCTAAACCTAAGGTGACTTACCATAGTGTTCCATTTAATTATGGAACACAGACTAGGTCTAGGAAGACCAAGGTCAATAGGGAAGTCATCCTTAGAGTTGACCAAGGTATGTGCCTAGTGGCTAGGGTTTCAAGGAAACCTAGGGAAGCCACTAAGAAGATTGCAAGGGAAGTTACTCCTAGAGTCTACCTAGGTAATACCACAATGACCAAGACTTACAAGCCTAGAAGGGTCATTAGGAGGGTATCTAGGGAGGTTATCCCTAAGGAATACCTAATTAACCCTAGGAGCTCAAATAAGTTTTGGGTTCCTAAGAGCGTGATTGATTCATGCTAGATGGGTTTAGAGTGTGCCAACTTTAAATGGAAGGGTAGTTAACTTAACCATGGTAAAGGTGACATTTTAAGTTATTTTCAAGGTTATGGATACATTGGAAATAGATTTGATATTATGATCCTAAAAGATTTTAGGATGTGCCAATACATTTTTGGAATTATGAAAAATCAATTAAATTGGCACAATTTAGGATTAGAGGTCATAGTGTGCCATTTTGGGTTTTTGGCACACTTGGGAGATTAGTGACAATATGACAAAATATACTTAATTATATCAAATGACAATTAACATTAAAATTTAGGTATTATTATATCTATACATTTTATGTGCTATGCTTGATTTGTCATATAACATGTCATGACATCATGTTTAATTTTTATCATTTATATGTCATGTTCATATTTAGGATTAAGGTTTTAATGTCATGTGTTTTTAGATTATATTATATGTCATGACATCATGATCATTGGTCATGCTTTACTTATGTTATCATTTATGCCATGATCATTCATGCATCTAAATTGATTAAAATTGAATTAAGAACTTCGGCATGACTTGGAGTCCCATTTATAAGGGAATCAAGTAGGGTTGTCTCAGAAAATGTATGAAACCCTTAATTTAGGAGAACAAAATCCACATCTCACATCACATTGACATGTATGTGTATTTATACACCCTAGATACATGTGAGATGCTAGGATATGAGTTAAGTTCAAGGTATATAGTTTTTGCATCTAGATGAACTAAAACTCATCTTATTTCATTGGTGGATCATTGGGAAAGCTTGTGTACAAGTCATGTACATTGAGCCCAAGGAACATGATTCAATATAGGTTTTCAAAAACATTTTAAAATCACTTTAGAAAATCTTAGTGAAGTCTATCTTTTGATAGCAATCACCATTGATGAAGTTAATACAAAATGAACCAAAACTTAGAAGTTTTTCTTCACTTTTGAATTTTGTATCAATTTCGATATTTTATGGGTAAAATATTTTCTATCATTTTTTCACCTATTGTATTAGTCATAAGTATTATACGTACGAATTTTCATGATTTTTCGATATACGTATATTTATTTATGAATTCTCAAATTTCATTTCTGATAACTGAAATTCAGAAATTTCAGTTATCAGTCGACTGCCCTTGGTGGTAGTCGACTGATAGGCACGACAGTCGATTGATTTCTGAAGGACTCGACTGCCTATGCTGATTTCAAGTGAAACAAGGGTGTTTAACCCCATTTCAGCTATGGTGAGGTTCCCTAACCACTCCTAACCCTAGGATATGCTTTGGGAAGCATTAGAAAGGGTGAAAATTCATTGGATATGGATTAGGAGAGTTGTTTAGGGTTTGTATCAATTTTAAGGTGAAGAAAAGTTCAATGTTGAACTTTAGGCCTTAATTTTGATGGTTTAAAGTTCCTATTGGCTTAGAGACTTCCCAAGGACATTGTTGGTGCAATGGTCAAGGGGGAGCAAGCCTTTAGGGGGAGTTATCCATCAAGGGATGATGAATGTTATTTTTCCTCATGAGGAGGGAAAATGGGATTTTGAGATACTCAATTTGGAAATTGGGAGAGTGTATATGATTGTCTCTCTTGAGTGATATGAGACTTATCACTAGGAAGATGGTAGACATCCTAAATATTTTTGGACCAAGGGGGAGATTGTAAGATCTCATTGGGACATGAGACATTGACCTCCTTGGAGAGAACCTTTTAATGTTAGTCAAAAAGGGGGAGAACTTATTGGGAGAATGACATCAATTGGGAAAATTGATGGGGATGATTGGTTTGAGTTAGATGGTCTAACTCAATGGTTTGTTTGATTTTTGTCAAACATCAAAAAGGGGGAGATTGTTGGTGCAATCAGCCCAGGTCACGATTGACCATGACTCGAGCTTGACTCGAGAGATATTTTGATGTTCGACAAAAATATGGGAAAGTCCAAGTCTTGGGTACTTGGCATGGAAAGTCCAAGTGGGACACTTGACATTTGGGAAAGTCCAAGCATGAGTCTTGGCAATGGAAAGTCCAACATGGGTTGGCAAGGAAAGTCAAAGTCTTGAGTATTTGGCATGGAAAGTCCAACATGGGTTGGCAAGGAAAAGTCCAAGCTTGAGTCTTGCCATTTGAGAAGTCCAAGGGGTTTGATATTGGCGGCGTAAAGTCCAAGCGGGAGTCTTGGCAGCATAAGTCCAATGGTTGACAACATAAAGTCCAAGCGGAGTCTTGGCAGCGTAAGCCCAATATGCCTTGGCAGTGTAGACATCGTTAGCATGACATAGCCGATGGAAGCACCTGAAGGCTAGCGCAATGGATGAATAAGTCATGGATGACTTGGAGGGATTCGAGAGGCGTGAGGCTGACGGAGGTGGCTAAAAGGCTAGGGTCTAGGCTAAGGGTGGTCTAGCAAGTATGGGGAAACCATACTTGGGTTAAACCTCATGTTTGAGGTGTGCCAGTCGATTGGTGTCATGTGGCAGTCAACTGGCGTGAGTCAACTAGGGTTTGACTGCAGAAATTGACCTAACAGTTGACTACCAGAGGTGGGCAATTGACTGATTGGGCAAGCAATCGACTGATCTTGTGATCAGTCGACTGGTGCTCGGTTTTTCGGGCACATAATGGAGTCTGACTCGACTACTGGGGTTGACAGTCGAGTGGAGGCTCGATCAGTCAACTAATGGTCATGATCAGTCGATTGATGATGGATCCGTTGGATCTTTCCAACGTGGATCTAGCCGTTGTCTCACGACAACAGTGGAATCAGTCGACTGATGGTCCCGAGCAGTTGACTGATCGACGATTTCCAGCCCAGGCAGAAGGTTTAAATGGAGCTCGTGGAGGAGAAATCAACTAGCATTTCTTGAGAGCTTTTGGGGCGATTTACTGTTGCAAATTAGGGTCTCCAAGTGCAAGTCAAGCAACCGAGCATTCAAGCAATCAAAAGTAAAGTGTTGTAAAGTTTTCTTTACTTGTCTTTCGTATTTGTATTGTAATTGCTTGTATTCATTCCTTACTATTGTAAGATAACTTGTACGAGATTTCTCCACTTTCGACTTGTGTCGAGAAGGAGTTATTTGTGATTAGTGGTTGTGTGTGCATCACTAGAGCTCTTTAGAGCTCAATCCGTGGAGTAGGAACCTTGAGGTTCCGAACCACGTTTCATGCTCGTGTTTGAGTGTTTGTGATTGTGTCTTGTGTCTTGTTATTATTATTATTATTCCGCTGCGTACTAACATACTTTATAGACGCGATCACGAACGAATTCCATCTACGCAATGAACATGACGCTATTCACCCCCTCCCCCCTCTAGCTTCCAAGGATCCTCTACAATGCATAAATGATAGATAAAGTCAAAGAAGTCAATGATCAAGTCAAATACAAAAGATAAGTCAATAATCAAGGTTTGAAAGTTTGACATAATGCATATAACATAAATGAATGAAAAGGATGAATAATAGTGATGGTATTCAGATCCCCCAATGGTATTCCTGAATACTCTTCTTCCCAGAACACTAACATTCCTGAGAACTTCAGTCTTGTCGGGTACCCATGGCATTCCCACGTACTATAGTTCCACTGCATTCCTAAGGGATGGTTTTCTTAAGCACTCCATTCTCGTCTAGTACTCATGGCATTCCCAGGTGCTATAGTTCTGCTGCATTCCTAAGGGATGTTTTCTGAGCACTTCAGTCTCGTCGAGTACCCATGGCATTCCCAGGGCACTATAATTCCACTGCATTCCTAAGTGATGGTTTTCCCAAGCACTCTGTTGGTGCAATCGGCCCAGGTGATGATTGACTCGAGTAATATTTTGATGTTTGACATGGAAGTTTGACATTGATTTTTGACATTGATGTCTGGTAATGTTTTGGGGAGATTGTTGGAGCAATCGACCCGGGTCATGATTGACCGGACTCGAGTTTGACTCGAGGGGATTTTGATGGTTGACTAGGGTTGACCATGTCATGGAAAGTCCAAGTCTTGAGTCTTGGCAAGGAAAAGTCCAAGATTGAGTACTTGGCATGGAAAGTCCAACATGGGTTAGCAAGGGAAAGTCCAAGCTTGAGTCTTGGCATTTGAGAAGTCCAAGGGGTTTGATATTGACGACATAAAGTCCAAGCGGGAGTCTTGACAGCATAAGTCTAATGGTTGGCGGCGTAAAGTTCAAGCGGAGTCTTGGCAGCGTAAGTCCAATGTGCCTTGGCGGTGTAGACACCATTAGCATGACATAGTCGATGGAAGCACCTGAAGGCTAGCGTAATGGATGAACAAGTCATGGATAACTTGGAGGGATCCGAGATGCATGAGGCTGACGGAGATGGCTAGAAGGCTTAGGTCTAGGCTACGGGTGGTCTAGCAAGTATGGGAGAACCATACTTGGGTTAAACCTCATGTTTGAGGTTAAAACCTCATGTTTGAGGTATATTAGTCGACTGGTGTCATGTGACAGTTGACTGGTGTGAGTCAACTAGGGTTTGACTGCGAGAAGTCAATGATCATTGCGAGGTGGCGATCATTGTGTTCAGCTCAATCGTGATCATGTGATCGATCGGTTGGTGCTTCGAACCGCGAGAATGGAGTTGAGACTTCATTAAGGCTCCATCGGTTGGTGATGGGCATGATCGATCACGTGATGTCCTATCCGTTGAATTTTTTCAGCGTGGATTATACCATTGTATCACAACAACAGTGTCATCAGTCGACTGATGGTCCCGAGCAGTCGACTAATCGGCGATTTCCAGCCCAAGCAGAAGCTTTAAATGGAGCTCGCGGAGGAGGAAATCAACATGGTTCTTGAGCTACTTTGGGGCGATTTGTTGCTACAAATCAGGGTCTCCAAGGCTATTCTTCAAGCAACCAAGATCAAGCAATCCAAAGCTCTTTGTAAAGTTTTCTTTACTTGCATTCCATTGTATTTGCTTGTATTTCTATTGTATTACTGTTGTATACATTGTACGAGATTTCTCCACCTCCGGATTGTTCCGAGGAGTTATTCTTGATTAGTGGTGTGTGGTCGTATCGCTAGAGTTCGTTGAGCTCAATCCGTGGAGTAGGAACCGTTCGATTCCGAACCACATTAAATACTTGTGTAATTGCGTGTTTGTCTATTTCGTTATTGCTTTATTATTATTCCGCTGTGCGCTAACGAGATTTGTAGACAAACGCGAATGAATTTCATCACACAACGAAATGACGCTATTCATCCCCCTCTAGCGGTCAACATTTCCTCTACACACTCTAGTCTTGTCAAGTACTCGTGGCATTCTCGGGCACTATAGCTTTGATTCATAAGTGATGGTTTTCCCGAGCACTATAGTTTCATTGAGTACCCATGGAATTCCCAAGCATTGGCATTCTCGGACATTAATTCTTCTACATTCCTAAGTAATGATTTTTCGATCACCATAGTCCATCGACCACCCATGGCACTACAACTTTGCTACATTCGTGCCCTCGAACGGAGATAGGAGCAATCCATCTCAGGCATTCAAGTCGACCATGTTGAGTCATCTCTCTCCCTCTGTGAACATCAACGTGTCATTCCTATCTCCACGATACTTGCCAAATAGGAAGGATATATATCAAATTGGGATTCCTTATAGTATTGGTCCCCTAACATCCTTAACGGTTGTCTCCTAACAACCCGACTGTTAGGACTTGTGCGCCCGCTAGAGGGGGGTGAATAGTGATTTGATGTTCTTGATGGAATTCGTTCGTGCTTGCTACAAAATGTGTTATATGCAGTGGAATATATATAATAATAAAAATAAATGCACAAAATAAGCACAATGCACAAGATATAACATGGTTCGGAACTGTATGGTTCCTACTCCACGGATTGGGCTCGTAAGAGCCCTAGCGATGCAAACACACACCACTAATCACAAATAGTACTCATTCTCGACAATAAGTCAGAGGTGGAGAAACCTCTTACATTGATTACAAAAGTAATACTAAGTAAATACAAGCAAATACAAAATGAGTACAACAATCTATGTAAAGAGTACTTTACAAATGAGCTTTTAGATGCTTGCTTGTTTGGTTGCTTAAGTTGCACTTGGAGACCCTGAATTGCAGTAGCAAATAACCCCAAAACTCCTCAAAGAACCATTGGCCAAAACCTTCCCCTCGTGCTCCTTTAAACCTGTAACTCAGGCTGATTTTCGCCTAGCAGTCAACCGATCGAGACCATCAGTCGACTGCTTCTGTAGCCATTGTCTCACAAAGGCATGAGCCACGTTGGATAAGTCTCAACGGATAGACCATCAGTCGACTGATCATGCCCATCAGTCGACTGATCGAGTCATCACTCGACTATCAAACCCTAACGATGACTCGAAACATTCTCGTCTAAAAACCCAACCAATGGATCGATCTCTAGATCGACGATCGTCAGATCAGTCGATTGCCCAATGTTGGCAATCGAATGCTAGGCCATTTTCTGCAGTCGAACTCTAGTCGACTCCCATCAGTCGACTGATAACCTCATCCATGAGATTTTAACCTCAAGTATGGTGCCCCTATACTTGCTAGACCACCCTTAGCCTAGACCTAAGTCTTCTATCCACCTCCATCAATCTCACGTCTATCAGATCCCTCCAAGTCATCCATGGCATGTTCATCCATACGCTAGCCTTCAGGTGCTTCCATCAGCTATTGTCCTGCTAATGTGGTATACACCGCCAAGACACATTGGACTTGTAGGGTGAAGCTTCGCTTCTCACTTCAACTTGGTCGCTCGTGCATGACGATCCTATCTATGTCCCCAGATTAAAAAAATTAATCCTTGATGAAGACGGATTACCCAAGCAACCGATCCATCATCATGCTATTCGATTCGAGTGGTCTCTTGAAGAAACTTGTCGTTCAAGCAACCTAACTCTTTTCCTCGATTAGCCGCGGAATAGATGATGTACGGATCGCTGATTTTTGTGTTTATCTTCGGGGTCCAAGTAAATTAGCCACATACATAATATACAAAAGAACTAAATCAAAACAAACAAGATTATACCTCTTGTTTACCTCTTGATCTTCTATTGTATGTCCTATCCTCCTCTTGGACATTGTGTGGGCAACGATCCTTCAAGAGATGAAGCCTCCTAGATCACGTTTTTCTCTTCCTTGCTCGCTCCGAACAAAGGGAAGATGAAAGCTCCCTTCTTCTTCTATCTAGTGCCGACCACCAAGTCACCTTACTTAGTTGTTGCCACCGGCCAAGGAGAGAGAGAGGAAGATTAGGCGCCGGCCAAGAGTTGAGCTCTAAAGATTGAAGATGAAGAATCACCGGCCAAGCTTCAAGGAAGGAGCGTCGGCCCATAGGGAAGGAGAAGAGATGCCGGATCAACCTTAGGAAGAGAGGAAACAAAACCCTAAACCTCTCCTCCACTTCTTGCCGCCGACCAAGCCAACTCCAAACCCTAAACCTCTTCTAATCTTGCCGCCCAATAATTTGGAAGCCAACCCTAGAATCCTCAATTCATAGTTGTCGCCCAAGCCTCCTTTTAATCATGTCCGTTGGATCTAAGCTTCATGAGGGTTTTAATATGCTACAATAGGGACCATGAGGAGGAGTTGGATCTTGGCTGACCAATGGATCCGACCCACATAAAATTCGATCCATTAATGATAATCCATTCCACTAGAGGATTATCATTGATCTACCTCACCAACCCCCATAAATAAATATGGGCTCCATATATTAATTGTACAAATGTCTCCCCATGTTTAAGATATTGAATGTCCGTCAATTAATTAATTTACTAACAATTAATTAATCAACATCTAACTTCATGAGTAGTACCACTCAACCTTATCATTATACCGGACCAAGTCCACCTGCAGGATTTACATGACGATCTTTATGAGCTCCTTAACGGGACATTATCATCCTAATATATGGGATACGATTTCCTCCTATAATCAACGACACACTTTGTAAATAATATCATTTCCCAACTTATCGAGCCTATCGATTTAATCTATAAATCTCGCCCATTGGTAAATCAAAGAAATAAATACTAATTACATGTGTCTGTTATTATACCGGGATTAAGCACATATACACCATAATATCCGAGGTCCGATTCAATTATGTAGTCAGCAATAAATTGAATCAATTCTAAGTTGGTCCTGCTCAATACACAAAAAGTGTACTAGTGTAATTCTATGGTCAAGACAAACCAATACAAAATTACACTACAACCATACCAATGGTTTGTCCAAAACCATCTCGGTTGTGAGCCTCTACTTATACTCTACAAGGAACTGATAACATGATCTTCCGTGTGATACCACACACCATGTTATCTACAATGTAATGTATCAGACAATATGCATAACCATAAATATGCAAACAATGATCATGTGATTCTTATTTCAAAAATAAAGATGTTCATACAAAGAATAGACTTTTCAGTATTCATCCCAACAATCTCACACTTATACTAAAAGACTATGCTGTCCTCATACTGTCATACATCTGATTCTCATTCCCTCCACATACCTATCAAAAGCTCTCACTAGAAGGACCTTAGTGAAAAGATCTTCTAGGTTATCCTTTGATGCAATCTTGGTTACAAGAACTTCTGCTCGCTTTACGATCTCTCGTATCAGGTGGTACTTGCACTCTATGTGTTTACGTGCCTTATGGGCTCGTGGTTCCTTCGAGTTTGCAACTGCACCACTGTTATCACAATAAATTGTGGTAGTTCTGGGTAAATCAGGAATCACATCCAAGTCCATCAAGAAGTTCCTGAGCCATACAACTTCTTTGGCTGCCTCAGAGGCTGCCACATACTCAGCTTCCATGGTAGAGTCCGCCACGCATTTCTGCTTGACACTCCTCTATACAATGGCTCCACCTCCCAAAGTAAACACAAAATCCGAGGTAGATTTACTGTTATCCCTATTTGATTGGAAGTCGAAATCTGTATAACCCACAGGGAGTAATTGATCTGCTTGGTATACCAGCATATAATCCCTAATCCTTCTCATGTACTTCAATATATGCTTTACCGCAGTCCAATGTCCCTATCCTGGATTACTCTGATATCTGCTAACCATGCCCACGACAAAGAAGATATTCGGCCTCGTACATAACATAACATACATGAGACTTTCTACCACAGAAGCATAAGGAACCGCCTTCATCTCCTTTATCTCCTTTGATGTTCTAGGACACATCTCTTTAGATAAAGGTACTCCATGCCTAAATGGTAGAAAACCTTTCTTGGAGTTCTACATGCTAAAACGAGCCAAAATGGTGTCTTTGTATGAAGCTTGAGATAAGCACAACATCCTTTTCCTGTGATCCTTTATAACCTTGATCCCAAGGATGTGTCCCACCTCTCCCAAGTCCTTCATATCAAACTATTTGGACAACCATACCCTTACGTCCGATAACACCTTGATATTGTTGCCAATCAACAAAATGTCATCTACGTATAGTACAAGAAATACCACTACGTTTCCGTCACATCTCTTGGATACACAAGACTCATCCGGACTTTGAATAAATCCATAAGATTGGATTACCTCATCAAAGAGAATGTTCCAAGATCTCGAAGCTTGCTTCAATCTATAAATGGACCGATTAAGTTTGTACACAAGATGCTCTTTGCTCTTTGCAATGAATCTCTCTGGTTGCTCCATATAGATGTTTTCCTCAAGACTTCCATTAAGGAAAGCTGTCTTGACATCCATCTGCCACATCTCATAATCCATATGAGCAACAATAGATAAGAGAATTCAGATAGACTTAAGCATGGCTATCGGTGAAAAGGTCTCCTCATAATCGATACCCTCTTTCTGAGTATACCCTTTCGCAACAAGCCTTGCTTTGAAGGTCTCAACCTTCCCGTCTATTCCTCTCTTTATTTTGTAGATCCACTTGCATCCAATAGTTTTTACACCATTGGGTGGTTCTACTAGCTCCCAGACCTGATTTGAATCCATAGATTCTGTCTCATAATTCATTGCACTTTGTCAAGATACCGCATCTTTATCTTGGATTGCCTCGTCATATGTCCATGGATCAGGTTTATGTTTGCTAGGAACCAAATTAGAAGATTCTCCCAAGAACATAAATCTATCAGGTTGACTAATAACCCTTCCACTATAACAAGGTATCACCTATGTATCCTCTGTGACATGCGGTGCAGTCACTTGTGGTATATCCTCTTGTACTGGTGGTACTAAATTAGTGACTTCCCCTCTCAATTCTTCCAGAATAATCTTACTCATGGGCTTGTGGTTGATCACATAGGCTTCCTCTAAAAATCTGGCGTTCGTGCTAACGATCACCCTCTGATCTCTAGGACTATAGAACAAACCACCTTTCGTTCCTCTAGGATAGCCTACAAACATGCGTACTTCTGTACGAGGTTCCAACTTACTAGCATATGCCTTCAGCACATGTGTTGGACTCCCCCAAATCCAAATATGTCTCAGACTAGGCTTTCGTCCAGTCCACAATTCTGTGGGAGTAGAAGACACTGATTTAGTTGGTACTAAGTTCAGAATATACACTGTCATATCCAGAGCATACCCCCAGAATGAATCTGGGAACACATAATAACTCATCATCGATCTAACCATCTCTATAAGAGTCCTATTCCTTCTCTCCGCTACACTATTCTACTAGGGTGTGCCAGGTGCAGACAATTGGGATTGAATCCCAGTCTCTGATAAGTAATTCCTAAACTCTCCCAAGAGGTACTCACCACCACGATCAGATCGTAGTGTCTTGATACTTTTACCTTAACGTTTCTCCACATCAGCCTTGAATTCTTTGAACCTGTCAGACTTGCGGCGCATCAAGTAAATGTTTCCATATCTTAAATAATCATCGATAAAATAGATGAAATATTTAAAACCACCTCTAGCCTGGATAGACATAGGACCACACAAATTAGAATGAACCAATTCCAACACATCTTTGACTCTATACCCCTTGGCCTTAAAAGGCCTCTTGGTCATTTTACCTTCCAAGTAGGATTCGCAGGTTGGGAAATCTTCCACCACTAATGAACCCAAAGGTCCATCAGTTATCAACCTTTGAATTCTACTTAGGTTAATATGACCTAACCTTAGATGCCAAAGATATGTTTGGTTCATTTTCGAAGGTTCTTTTCTCTTATTAGATTTAGAAGATGAGTTATTTACTTCTATTTGCATCATGGGAGCTTTTAGTTAAAGGGTATATAAATTTTCTATCAATGCACCAGAACAGATAATCTCCCTATTCCTTTTTATAACAACTCTGTCTTTAAAAGAAATAGAATATCCATCTAAAAACAATTTAGAAACCGAAATCAAATTCTTTCTAAATAAAGGTACATAAAGGTAATTTTTCAGAACCAAAGTTTTATTCCTATCAAAAGATAAATAAACATCTCCCACTGCAATAGCCGCCACCTTCGTAGCATCGCCCAAGTAAATGGTAATCTCCCCCTCAGCTAGTCGTCTGGTTTCCTGGAACCCCTGCAAAGTATTATAGACATGATCAGTGGCTCCTGTATCTACACACCAGGTGCCGGTAGATAACACCGCTAAACATGTTTCAACGACTAGACCAAAAGATATACCTTTGTTTTGCTTTCGGTTGGGGCAGTCCTTCTTCTAATGTCCAGTCTGCTTGCAAGTGAAGCACTTGCCTTTCGACTTCTTCACTCCTCCCTGAGATCCTCCCATCACCTTTGCTCCACCTTGTTTCTTCTTCTTCTTACCTTTCGGCTTAGAAGTAGAAACCTTCTGAGCAACCATGGCCTGAGCCTGAGCACTCTGACAAAAAAGCCTCTTTGCCGCCTGGAGTTCTGTCAGAAGCTCCGCCAACGAATACAAACTCTTATTCATATTGTAGTTTAGGCGAAACTGCTCAAAACTCCTAGGTTATTGGAGAATGATATCGACCTGGGTTTCCCCATCGATCTCAGCTCCAAGGACTTCCAGCTCATTCAAATGAGCCATCATTTTGATAACATGATCCCTCACGGGTGTTCCCTCAACAATGATGGTCGTCATCAAGTTTCTCATGGCTTCTTGCCTAGCAGCCCGATTCTGGTGTCCGAAAAGCTCCTTGAGATTGAGCATCATGTCATAAGCAGTAGGCATGACTTGATGCTGATGTTGCAATACATTTGACATAGAAGCCAAAATGTAACACCGCGCCATCTCATCAGCCTTTATCCACTTCTTATAACTCTCTTTCTTCTTTTCCCCAGAATCATCCGTAGGCTTAGGAGGACACTCTTCAAAGAGTATATACTTGTACTCATCAGCAGTCAAGACTATATCTAGATTCCTTTTCCAATCAACATAATTGGGTCCAGTAAGTTTATTTTCCTTTAGTATCACAGCAAGTGGGTTGAAAGTCATTTTTGAAAAACCTAAGAAACACATAGATCAAAATATTAGATTTTAAAAATTTTATTGATTCCTCAAACAATAAAATTTTAAAATCAACCAACACCTCAAAACACTGAGAATATTGTATGCCACGATAGTGTGGACGTATACGAATTCTACATTTGTAAGAGGAGCTTTTACCCATTTATTTTATTATCCTGTCAACCTTACTTTTTGACAAATAAAATTAATAGTTGATTCCTCTTCAGCCCTACAAGTAAAAGCAATGACTCCGATGGGGAGGATACTCTTATTTGCATCTAAGTGTTCACCATTACTCGATACCAAGGCAATTATCTCGGATTATGTGCCTTTCGATGGAAAAGTACACATGCTCCTAAATAATTTCCTATAACCATATTTGACCATGTGATCCACAAAACAAACTCATCTGATGGGGAGGAAGACACTCAGAGCCAACGCGCAAGTTTGTTTGCATCACATGTCAAATCATAATGGAGGCCATGGGAATTTAAAAAAAATATCCCTCTCCCACTTAGTAATTTAAAATGAGGAATTTTGCTAGCACACAACATGCATATCAAACAAGAAGCAATAAATATGAAAAAATATTTTCCAACTATTATGACTTTTATTTTCTAATATACTTCCCGTCATGTCGCTATCTCGTCCGCTCCTCCCTACGCTATGTACAAGCCATTCGGAGATCCGAGCTAAGGAAAAATTATTTTAATTTACATCCATCGATCCTATACTCCACGAAGGAGTGTACATGAAATCTAGATCGAAAGTAAACTAAAATAGAAGAGTGGCTAAACAATGTCGTACTTAATTACAAAAATTAAATACTAGCCTCGTCAACCCCGAAGATTCAAATAATATTACAATTACACACATCCAATCACATACACACACATATGGTCATAATAGTTGGATCTTATGCATGCAACCAAAAAGTTAGCCTACGCACATCCTACTATTATTCGACACATATAATATATGATAAGTGCATAAAAGTAACTAAATCCTAAACACACAAAATTGGAAATCGTGGCTCTGATACCACTTGAAGGGCCAAGCTTCGCTTCCCGCTTCAACTTGGTCGCTCGTGCATGGCGATCCTATCTATGTCCCCGGATTAAAAAAATTAATCCTTGACGAAGACGGATTACCCAAGCAACCGATCCATCATCATGCTATTCAATTCGAGTGGTCTCTTGAACAAACTTATTGTTCAAGCAACCTAACTCTTTTCCTCAATTAGCCGCGGAATAGATGATGTACAGATCTCTAGTTTTTGTATTTATCTTCGGGGTCCAAGTAAATTAGCCACATACATAATATACAAAAGAACTAAATCAAAACAAACAAGATTATACCTCTTGTTTACCTCTTGATCTTCTATTGTATGTCCTATCCTCCTCTTGGACGTTATGTGGGCAACAATCCTCCAAGAGATGAAGCCTCATAGATCACGTTCTTTCCTTCCTTGCTCGCTCCGAACAAAGGGAAGATGAAAGCTCCCTTCTTCTCCTATCTAGTGCCGACCACTAAGTCACCTTACTTAGTTGTTGCCGCCAGCCATGGAGAGGGAGAGGAAGATTGGGCGCCAGCCAAGAGTTGAGCTCCAAAGATTGAAGATGAAGAACCACCGGGCAAGCTTCAAGGAAGGAGCGCCGACCCTTAAGGAAGGAGAAGAGATGCCGACTCAACCTTAGGAAGAGAGGAAACAAAACCCTAAACCTCTCCTCCACTTCTTGCCGCCGACCAAGCCAACTCTAAACCCTAAACCTCTTCTAATATTGCCGCCCAATAATTTGGAAGCAAACCCTAGAATCCTCAATTCATAGTTGCCGCCCAAGCCTTGGCCTCCTTTATATAGATTTAGCCCATGCCTCCTTTTAATCGTGTCCGTTGGATCTAGGCTTCATGAGGGTTTTAATAGGCTACAATAGGGACCATGAGGAGGAGTTGGATCTTGGCCACCCAATGGATCCAGCCCACATAAAATCCGATTCATTAATGATAATCCATTCCACTAGAGGATTATCATTGATCTACCTCACCAACCCCCATAAATAAATATGAGTTCCATATATTAATTGTACAAATGTCTTTCCGTGTTTAAGATATCGAATGTCCGTCAATTAATTAATTTACTGACAATTAATTAATCAACATCTAACTACATGAGTAGTACCACTCAACCTTATCATCATACTGGACCAAGTCCACTTGCAGGGTTTACATGATGATCCTTATGAGCTCCTTAAGGGGACATCATCATTCTAATAGATAAGACACGATTTCCTCTTATAATCAATGACACACTATGTAAATAATATCATTTCCCAACTTACCGAGCCTATCGATTTAATCTATAAATCTCGTCCATTGGTAAATCAAAGAAATAAATACTAAGTACATGTGCCCATTATTATATCGGGATTAAGAGCATGTACATTGTAATATCCGAGGTTCGATTCAATTATGTAGTCAACAATAAATTTAATCACCTCTAAGTCGGTCATGCTCAATACACACAAAGTGTAATAGTGTAATTCTATGGTCAAGACAAACCAATACCAATTTACACTACAACCATACCAATGATTTGTCTAAAACCATCTCGGTTGTGAGCCTCTACTTATACTCTATAAGGAATTGATAACATGATCTTCCGTGTGACACCACACACCATGTTATCTACAATGTAATGTATCAGACAATATGTATAACCATAAATATGCAAACAATGATCATGTGATTCTTATATCAAAAATAAAGATGTTTATACAAAGAATAGATTTTTCAGTATACATCCCAACAGGGCTTACGTTGCCAAGACTCCGCTTAGACTTTACGCCGCCAACCATTGGACTTATGCTGCCAAGACTCCACCCTTGGACTTTACGCCGCCAATATTTCCCTTGGACTTCTCAATTGCCAAGACTTAAGCTTGGACTTTCCCTTGTCAACTCATGTTGGACTTTCCACGCCAAGACCCATGCTTGGACTTTCCCTTGCCAAGACCCATGCTTGGACTTTCCTTGCCAACCCATGTTGGACTTTCCATGCCAAGTACACAAGACTTGGACTTCTCCCATGACAATGGTCAAACCATCATCAAACATCAAAATCTCACTCGAGTCAAACTCGAGTCCGGTCAATCATGACCTGGGATGATTACACCAACAATCTCCCCAAAACATTATCAGACATCAATGTCAAATATCAAAACACTACTCGAGTCAAACTCGAGTCTGGTCAATCGTGACCTGGGCCGATTGCACCAACAATCTCTCCCTTTTTGATGTTTGATAAAAACCAAACACCTTTGAGTTAGGCCTAAACTCTAAATCTAACTCAAGGGGCATTGAGGTCAAATAAGTTTGGTTAGCAAGGGGATTCTGATACACTATATATGTGCGTGAGAAACAAAGGGAAGAGGATGATTTTTTTTATTATGGTATGCAGAGACCACTCTTCTTTCCTAAACATTCTTCACTTAATGTTCTTCTTTTTCTACTTCTTCTCTCCCTGGAGGAAACTGACTTGAGCATTAGAGGGGTCACACTGATAAAGCTAGCCCACCTCTAACGTTCCTTGTGCATGCAAACCAGAAACCAACGACGACTTCCTTAAAGAGTAGTCACCCTGCCTACTTGAGATGAGGGAAGAGGAGGAATCCGAACGTACCAAAAAGACACACCTTCAAATTGGCATCTGTTGGTACAATTAACCGAGGTCATGATTGATCAGACTTAAGTCAATTTTGAGGTTTACCAGTCGACTGGTGGTATTGACCAGTTGACTGGTCGAGTGCATGACACTCGAGAGGCCTAGTTTGTTAGGAACGTTGTGCCCGATAGAGGGGGGGTGAATAGCATTGTCGTCGCTCGATTGAGAAATTCGTTGCGTGCTTGCTACAAATGATTAGTGCACAGCGGAAATAAAGCAATAACAAGATACAAACACGCAAACACAATAATATAACGTGGTTCGGAACCGAATGGTTCCTACTCCACGGATTGGACTTGTAAGAGCCCCAGTGATGTAAATCACACACCACTACTAAGTAAACTCCTTCTCGGAACAATCCGGAGGTGGAGAAACCTCGTACAAATGATTACACTAAGAAATACAACAAATGCAAGCAAATACAAGTATGAAATACAATACAAGTAAAGAAAAACACTTTACAAGAGAACTTGAGCACTTGCTTTTGGTTGCTTGAAGAGTAGCCTTGGAGACCTTGAATTACACCAGCAATTCACCCCAAAAGCTCCCAAAGAACCATTGTGAATCCTCCCTCCACGAGCTCCCTTTATAGCTGCTCCTTGGGTTGGATTTCGCCTATCAGTCGACAGATCGGGATGATCAGTCGACTGGTGCCACTGTTGTCGTGAGACAACAGCTAGATCTACACTGGAAAAATTCAACGGATAAACCATTAGTCGACTGACCATACCCATCAGTCGACTGATGGCTCAACCAGTAGAGTGGTTAATGCGATCACTCGACTGGAGAACCTTCTGTGCCCGAAATCTCGGCCACCAGTTGATTAATCACAAGATCAGTTGACTACTCAGGTCACCAGTCGACTGGCCACCTCTGGCAGTTGACTGCCAGGGCACTTCCTACAGTCAAACCCTAGTTGACTCACACTAGTCGACTGACCCATGATCCCAATCGACTGATACACCTCAAACATGAAGTTTTAACCCAAGTATAGTGCCTCCATACTTGCTAGACTACCCTTAGCCTAGACCTAAGCCTTTTAGCCACCTCCGTCAGCCTCGTGCCTATCGGATCCCTCCAAGTCATCCATGACTTGTTCATCCATACGCTAGCCTTCAGGTGCTTCTATCGGCTATTGTCATGCTAACAGTGTCTATATCGCCAAGGCATATTGGACTTACGCTGTTAAGACTCCGCTTGGACTTTACGTCGCCAACCATTGGACTTATGCTACCAAGAATTCACCCTTGGACTTTACGCCGCCAATATTTCCCTTGTACTTTCCAAATGTCAAGACTCAAGCTTGGACTTTCCCTTGCCAACCCATGTTGGACTTTCCATGCCAAAACCCATGCTTGGACTTTCCTTTGCCAACCCATGTTAGACTTTCCCTTGCCAAGACCATGCTTGGACTTTACATGTCAAGTACTCAAGACTTTGACTTTTCCCATGACAATGGTCAAACCATCGTCAAATATCAAATACTAACCTGGGTCGATTGTATCAGCAATCTCCCCAACACATGTCAAACATCAATGTCAGACATCCATCTCAAACATCAAAACACTTACTCGAGTCAAACTCGAGTCTGGTCAATCGTGATCTGGGCCGATTGAACAAACAATCTCCCCCTTTTTGATGTTTGACAAAAATGTTGGTGCAATCGACCTAGGTCACGATTGACCGACTCGAGTTTGACTCGAGCGATGTTTTAATGTTTGACATGAAGGTTTGACATTGATGTCTGATAATGTTTTGGAGAGATTATTGTGCAATCGACCTAGGTCATGATTGACCGGACTCGAGTTTGACTCGAGGGGGATTTTGATGGTTGACTGGAGTTGACCATGTCATGGAAAGTCCAAGTCTTGAGTACTTGGCATGTAAAGTCCAAGCATGAGTCTTGGCAAGGAAAAGTCCAAGCATGGGTCTTGGCATGGAAAGTCCAACATGGGTTGGCAAGGAAAAGTCCAAGCTTGAGACTTGGCATTTAGAAAGTCTAAGGGGTTTGATATTGGCGGCGTAAAGTCCAAGGGTGAAGTCTTGGCAGCATAAGTCCAATGGTTGGCGGCGTAAGGTCCAAGTGAGAGTTTTGGCAGCGTAAGTCCAATGTGCCTTGGCAGTGTAGACACCGTTAGCATGACATAGCCGATAGAAGCACATGAATTCTAGCATATAGATGAATAAGTCATGGATGATTTGGAGGGATCCGATAGACGCGAGGCTGACGGAGGTGGATAGAAAGCTTAGGTCTAGGCTAAGGGTGGTCTAGCAAATATAGGGGCATCATACTTGGGTTAAAACCTCATGTTTGAGGTTGACAGTCGATTGGCAATATGGCTGGTTCGACTGCCGTGAGTCGACTAGAGTTCGACTGCCAGTTAAGAGCTGAAAATGCCTTGGCAGTCGACTGATCATTGGATCAGTCGACTGATGGCAGTCAATTCCATGGATGGCAGTCGACTATTGGACGGGGTTTTTCGACCGCGACCACAGAACGTTTCGTAGCCGACTGGGCAGTCGACTACGGACATTAGTAGTCAACTTGTGATGTCATCAGTCAACTACCAAGAGATCAGTTGAAATTTTTTCAGCGTAGATCGAGCCGTTGTCTCATGACAACGTTAGCGAATCGGGATTTTGGCGTTGATTGCGCAAGCGGAAATCCAAAGTTCTCGAGGAGGATTTCGGCAATTTGGTTCTTTGGGAGTTTTGGTGAGGCGATTTGCAGGTGCATTTTAGGGTCCTTCAAGCTCATCCAAGCAACCAACAAGCAAGTGCTCAAAACCCTAGATTGTAAAGTTCTCTTTACATTTTCACTTGTATTTGCTTGTTTACTTTGTATTACTTGTTGTAATTCATTGTACGAGATTTCTCCACCTCCGACTTGTTATCGAGAAGGAGTTTATTGGATTAGTAGTGTGTGTTTGCATTGCTAGGGCTTTTAGAGCCCGATCCGTGGAGTATGAACCATTCGGTTCTGAACCACATTATATCTTGTGTAGTGTTTGTGATTGTGTCTCGTGTATTGTTTTTTTATTATTATTCCACTACGCACTAACACGATTTGTAGACGCAATCGCGAACGAATTCCATCAAGCTTTGAAACACGCTATTCACCCCCCTCTAGCGGTCATCGAATCCTCAACAATTGGTATCAGAGTTCGGGGCTCTTCTACGGACTAACCGTCGAGAGCAAAACCGCTAGAGGAAGAAGATGGAATTTGAAGAACAATTGGGTTGGGACATCAATACCCCAATTCCATACACCTTCTATGGACAAGAAAGGTTTAGGCAATGGAAGACAAGAATTGAAGATTTCTTAATGATGAAGGACTTTGAGGAGTGGTCCATCCTAATGGAAGGATTCCAATACCCAAGATGACCCAAGGGAGAATTCCTCAAGATGAAGAGATGGAGTGAGGAACAACTCCAAAGATTCGAGAAAAACAAGAAGGTGACAAAATTTATTATTGATTTGCTTCCTAATATCATTTTGTGTAACTTAGGTGAACACATGGATGCCAAAGAACTATGGAGCCAAGTGACAAGACTCCATGAGGAGCCCAAAGGATAAGAGTGCTCATCGGCTCAATCAGAAGAGACCGAGGAAGCAAGCACATCAACCTCACAAGCAAGTGAGGATTCGGATGGTGATAGAGAGTCGACATCCAAATCGGTAGAGGAGGTGGAATTGGAAAAAGCGTCACCTCTAGGATTGAGGGGGAGGAGATTAGATCTTCCACACCGGAGGAACCTCAAGAAGAGCCATCCACCTCTGGTCGAGAGGAAGAGGAAGCTCGGGACTCCCCTACCATAGAAGGTAACTCAAACACACCATTTCAAAATAAAATTCATATAATGTGTTTTGAGTGTAGGGAGTTTGGGCACTATAAGAGCAAGTGCCCAAAGAAGGTCAAGAAATGTCAAAGGGTGTCGGTGTCCCCACCAAGAAGACCAAGGAGCTTGTAGTATGCTTCAAGTGTCATAAGAAGGGGCACTATAGAAGTCAATGTCCTAGGAAGAAGGAAATCAAAGATAAGGAAGGAGCATCACATGTAGGGGGAGCTAAGGCTAACCCTAAGATATATTTTAATAATGCGCCTTCTAGTTTAAATGTCAAAAAGCATGCTAGGAATAATTTTAACAATCTTACTATTGTACATGAAAAGCATGCTAGGAACAATAAATATTTTTTTCTAGGTGCTAAAAGTGTTAATTTTTCAAATAAGGAGAAATTTGGGACTAATGTCCCTAGAAAGACTTTACCTAGGGCAAGCATTAAGAAAATTGAGGACCACCTAGGTTTTAACCCCAAATGGACTAGACATATGCCTAGGAAGAACCATGCCCAAGGATTAAATTAAAATTCAAAAATTGGGCAATTAGAAAAGAAAAATCAACCCTTGAGGTCAAGGCTTGAGAAAATGGAAAAGACCCTTAGGATTATGCAAAACCAAATAAAAGCGTTAAATGGTCAAAGTCAAGCGTCTAGATCTAAGAGTCAACACCTAGAGTCTAGGAGGCAAGACTCATCTATGAGCAAGAAAGGCTTGAGCCACAAGCCTAAGTCCAAGGTAGATAAGCCTACCTACCATAGTGTTCCATTTCACTATGGAACTTACTTAGGTCTAGAAAGACCAAGGTCAATAGGGAAGTCATTCCTAAGGTTGACTAAGGTAGGTGCTTAGTGGCCAAGGTTTCCATGAAACCTAGGAAGACCACTAAGAAGGTTACTAGGGAGGCAATCCCTAAGATTAACCATGGCAAACCACAATGACCAAGGCTAACAAGCCTAGAAGGGTACCTAATTAACCCAAGGAGCTCCAATAGGTATTGGGTTCCTAGGAGCGTGATCGATTCACGCTAAATGGGTTTAGGTGTGCCAACCTTGAATGGATGGGTAGTTAACCTAATCATAGTAAAGGTGACATTTTAGGTTATTTTCAAGGTTATGGATACCTTAGAAATAGGTTTGATTTTTAATCCTAAAAGATTTTAGGATGTACCAATATATTCTTGGAATTATGAAAAATCAATCGAATTGGTACAATTTAGGTTTAGAGGTCTTAGTGTGTCATTTTGGGTTTTTGGCACACTTTGGAAATTTGAGTAATATGGAAAAATATACTTAATTATATCAAATGACAATTAATATTAAAATTTAGGTATTATTATACTTATACATTTTATTTTCCATGTTTTGTTTGTCATATAACATGCCATGACATCATATCTATTTTTGATTATTTAATATATCATGATCATGTTTAGGATTAAGGTAAAATGTCATGTATGCTTAGACTCTATCATATGTCATGACATCATGATCATTGACCATGTTTAATTATGTTATCATTTATGCCATGATCATTCATGCATTTAATTTGACTAAAATTGAGTTAAGAACAATGACATGACTTGAAGTCTCATTTATAAGGGAATCAAGTAGTGTTGCCTTAGAAAATGCATGAAGCCTTAGTTTAAGATAAAACAAAACCCACATCTCACATCACATTGATATATATGTGTATTTTATACACCTTAGATACATGTGAGATACTAGGATATGAGTTAAATTCAAGGTGCATAGTTTTTGCATCTAGATGAACTAAAACTCATCTTATGTTATTAGTGGATCATTGGGAAAGTTTATGTTCAAGCCATGTACACTAAGCCCAAAGAACATGATCTAATATAGGTTTTCAAAAATATTTTTAAAATTTTTTAGAAAACCTTGGTGAAGTCTATCTTTTGATAGCAATCACCATTGATGAAGTTGATACAAAGTGAGCTAAAACATTGAAGTTTTTCTTCATTTTTAAACTTTGTATCAACTTTACTATTTTATGGGTAAAATATTTTTCTAATAGTTTTCACCCATTATGTTGCTTATAAGTAATGTACGTATGAATTTTCATGATTTTTCAAAATACGTAGAATTACTTATGTTTTTTCAAAACTTGATTTTTGAAACTGAATTTGGGCAGTTTCAGTTATCAATCGACTGCTGCTTGATGGTAGTCGACTGATGAAGGGCAGTTCGACTAATAACAGTAAGTAGTCGACTGTCAATGCTGATTTTGGGAAAACATGATATGTTTAGCCCATTTTCAGCTATGGTAAGGTTCCCTAACCACTCCTAATCCTAGGATATGCTTTGGGAAGCATTATAAAGGGTGAAAATCTATTGGATATGAATTAGGAGAGTTGTTAGGGTGATGTATCAAATTTAAGGTATGAGAAAGTTCAATGTTGAACTTTAGACCTTATTTTTGATGGTTTAGATTTCTTATTGGCGTAGGGACTTCCCAAGGACATTGTTGGTGCAATGGTCAAGGGGGAGCAAGCCTTTAGAGGGAGGTATCCATCATGGGATGATGGATGTTATTTTTTCCTCATGTGGGGGAGAAATGGGATTTTGAGATACCCAATTTGGAAATTGGGAGAGTTTGTAGGATTGCCTCTCTTGAGTGATATAAGACTTATCACAAGGAAGATTGTAGGCATCTTAGATATTTTTGGACCAAGGGGGAGATTGTAAGATCTCATTGGGACATGAGACATTAATCTCCTTGGAGAGAACCTTTTTGATGTTAGTCAAAAAGGGGGAGAATGTTTGGGAGAATTTATGGTATTACCAATTTGGGATAATTGGTAAGAAGATTTGAGTTAGTGTTCTAACTCAAAGGTATGTGTTTTTGTCAAACATCAAAAAGGGAGAGATTGTTAGTGCAATCGGCTCAAGTCACGATTGACCGGACTCGAGTTTGACTCGAGCGATGTTTTAATGTTTGACATGAAGGTTTGACATTGATGTCTGATAATGTTTTGGGAAGATTGTTGATGTAATTGACCCGGGTCATGATTGACCGGACTTGAGTTTGACTCGAGGGGGATTTTGATGGTTGACTAGAGTTGACCATGTCATGGAAAGTCCAAGTCTTGAGTACTTGGCATGTAAAGTCCAAGCATGGGTCTTGGCAAGGAAAAGTCCAAGCGTGGGTCTTGGCATGGAAAGTCCAACATGGGTTGGCAAGGGAAAGTCAAAGCTTGAGACTTGGCATTTGGAAAGTCCAAGGGGTTTGATATTGACGGCGTAAAGTCCAAGGGTGAAGTCTTGGCAGCATAAGTCCAATGGTTAGCGGCGTTAAGTCCAATGTGCCTTGACGGTGTAGACACCGTTAGCATGACATAGACGATGGAAGCACCTGAAGGCTAGCGTATGGATGAACAAGTCATGGATGATTTGGAGGGATCCGATAAGCGCGAGGTTGACGGAGGTGGCTAGAAGTCTTAGGTCTAGACTAAGGGTGGTCTAGCAAGTATGGGGGCACCATACTTGGGTTAAAACCTCATGTTTGAGGTTGGCAGTCGACTGACAATATGGCCGATTCGACTGTCGTGAGTCGACTAGAGTTCGACTGTCGATTAAGGGTTGAAAATGCTTTGGCAGTCGACTGATCATTGGATCAGTCGACTGATGGCAGTCGACTTCCATGGACGACTGTTGGACAGGGTTTTTCGGCCGTGACAACATAACGCTTCATAGCCGACTGGGCAGTCGACTACGGACGTTAGCAGTCGACTAGTGATGTCATCAGTCGACTGCCAAGAGATCCGTTGGAATTTTTCCAGTGTGGATCGAGCCATTGTCTCACGACATGTTAGCGATCGGCCGGGGATTTTGGCGATCGTATCGGTGGAAATCGACTGATGTAGGTTAAAAAGAGGAGCTCGAGGAGGATTTCAGCAATTTGGTTCTTTGGGAGCTTTGGTGAGGCGAATTGAAGGCGATTTGCAGGTGCATTTCAGGGTCCTTCAAGCTCATCCAAGCAACCAACAAGCAAGCGCTCAAAACCCTAGATTGTAAAGTGCTCTTTACATTTTCACTTGTATTTGCTTGTTTACTTTGTATTTCTTATTGTAATTCATTGTACGAGGTTTCTCCACCTTCGACTTGTTGTCGAGAAGGAGTTTATTGGATTGGTAGCGTGTGTTTGCATTGCTTGGGCTTTTAGAGCCCGATCCGTGAAGTAGGAACCATTCGGTTTTGAACCACATTATATCTTGTGTAGTGTTTGTGATTGTGTCTCGTGTATTATTTTTATTATTATTATTCCACTACGCACTAACACGATTTGTAGACGCAATCGCGAACGAATTCCATCAATCATTGAAACGTGCTATTCACCCCCCTCTAGCGGTCACCGAATCCTCAACAAAAAACACCCTTGAGTTAGGCCCCTAACTCAAATTTCCTTACCAATTATCCTAAATTGGTAATTTTAACATTCTCCCCCTTTTTGACATACATCAAAAAGGTTCACCCCAAGGAGGTCAATGTCTTATATCCCAATGAGATCTTACAATCTCCCCCTTGGTCCAAAAACCTCTAGGATGACTACAATTTTCCTAGTGATAAGTCTCATATCACTCAAGAGAGGCAATCCTACACACTCTCCCAATTTCTAAATTGGGTATCTCAAAATCCCATTTCTCCCCCTCATGAGGAAAAAATAACATCCATCATCCCATGATGGATACCTCCCCTTTAACCATTGTACCAACAATGTCCTTGGGAAGTCCCTAAGTCAATAGGAACTCTAAACCATCAAAAATAAGGGTCAAAGTTCAACATTGAACTTTTCAACCACCTTAAATTTGATACATCACCCTAACAACTCTCCTAATCTATATCCAATGGATTTTCACCCTTTATAATGCTTCCCAAAGTATATCCTAGGGTTATGAGTGGTTAGACAATCTTAACATATCTGAAATTGGGCTAAACAAATCTTATTTTCTCGAAATCAGCCTTGGCAATCGACTCTATCAGAAAATAGTCGACTGTCGTTCACATCAGTCGACTGCCCTTGTTGGCAGTCGACTGATAACTGAAATTTCCGAATTTTAATTATTAGAATTGAATTTCAAAAATTCATAAATAATTATATGTAATTCGAAAAATGATGAAACTTCATACGTATAATAATTATGACCAATACAATGGGTGAAAAATATTTGAAAAATATTTTACCCATAAAATAGTGAAATTGACACAAAGTTCAAAAGTGAAGAAAAACTTTAATGTTTTAGCTCACTTTGTATCAACTTCATCAATGGTGATTGCTATCAAAAGATAGACTTCACCAAGGTTTTCTAAAATGATTTTAAAATGTTTTTGAAAACCTATATTGGATCATGTTATTTGGGCTTAATGTACATGACTTGAACATAAGCTTTTCCAATGATCCATGAATAATTTTAGATGAGTTTGAGTCCATCTAGATGCAAAAACTATGCACCTTGAACTTAACTCATATCCTATCATCTCACATGTATCTAGGGTGTATCAATACATATACATGTCAATTTAGATGTGAGATGTGAGTTTTGTTCATCCTAATCTAGGTTTTTCATGCATTTTTCTAAGGCAACCCTACTTGATTCTCTTATACGTGGGACTTCAAGTCATGCCATATATCCTTAATTCAATTCTTATTAAATGCATGAAATGATCATGACATAAATGATAGCATAAGTAAACATGGCCAATAATCATGATGTCATGACATATGATATAATCTAAATATACATGACATTAAAAACTAGCCCTAAACATACTCATGACATTTTATATGATTAAAAATAGATATGATGTCATGACATGTTATATGACAAATAAAACATG
Source organism: Wurfbainia villosa (assembly GCA_025175895.1). NCBI lineage: Eukaryota > Viridiplantae > Streptophyta > Magnoliopsida > Zingiberales > Zingiberaceae > Wurfbainia > Wurfbainia villosa. The sequence goes on along the minus strand of CM045989.1, from coordinate 116,854,743 downwards.
ACATATAAAATGTATAGGTATAATAATACCTAAATTTTAATGTTAATTGACATTTGTTATTATTAAACCCATTTTTCCATATTATCAATTATCTTCCAAGTGTGCTAAAAATCTAAAATGGCACACAAAGACCTCTACACCTAAATTGTGCCAATTTGATTGATTTATCAAACTTCTTAAATAATATTGACACATCCTAATATCTTTTAGGATTAAAAATCAAATCTATTTCCAAGGTATCAATAACCTTGAAAATAACCTAAAGTGCCACCTTTACCATGGTTAGGTTACCTATCCATTTAAAGTTGGCATACCTAAACCCATATAGCGTGAATCAATCACGCTTTTAGGAACCCAAAACCTATTTGAGCTCCTTGGGTTAACTAGGTATTCCTTAGGGATGACCACCCTAGATACCCTCCTAATGACCCCTTCTAGGCTTGGTAGCCTTGGTCATTGTGGTCTTGCCTAGGTTAACTCTAGGGGTGACTCTCCTTGTAACCTTCTTAGTGGCTTGCTAGGTTTCCTTGAAACCCTAGCCACTAGGCACACACTTTGGTTACTCTTAGGGATGACTTCCCTAGTAACCTTGGTCTTCCTAGACCTAGTTTGTGTTCCATAATCGAATGGAACACTATTGTAGGTCTCCTTAGGTTTAGGTTTGTGACTCAAACTTTTCTTGCCCTTGGTTGACCCTTGTCTCTTAGGCCCTTGACTTTGACCTCTAGATCCTAGAGTTTGACCTTTTGACCCTTTAATTTGATTTTGCATAATCCTAAGGGTCTTCTCAAGTTTTTCAAGCCTAGACCTCAAGGCTTGGTTTTCTAACTCTAATTGTCCAATTTTTGATTTTTCATTTAGTCTTTGGGTATTATTACCATTTTCTCTAGGCATGTGCCTACCCTTCTTAGGGTTAATGCCTAAATGGTTTTCTATTTTCCTAATGCTTTCCTTAGGAAGAGTTTTTCTAGGGACATTAGTCCCAAATTTCTCCTTATTGCTAAAATGGACACTCTTAGCACCTAGACAATAAAATCTATTATTTCTAACATGCTCCTTATCATAGATAGCAAGATTGCTAACATTATTTCTAGCATGCTTTTGATGACTAAATGAAGAAGAAGTATACTTAAAAGTTACCTTAGGGTACCTTAGCTCCCCTTACTTGTGATGCTCCTTCCTTTCTCCTAGGGCATTGGCTCCTATAGTGTCCCAGTTGTCGGCATTTGAAGTACACCACGTGCTCCTTGCTCTTCTTGGTGGGGACACTGGCATCCTTGAACTTTTCATTGACTTTTGGTGCCGGAGGAGCTTTCTTTACTCTTTTCGGGCACTTACTCTTATAGTGCCAGGATTCCCTACACTCAAAGCATATTATATGATTTTTATTTATAATCGACATGCTTGAGTTACCTAGGGTGGTGGTAGGCGTTGGAGTTTGAGCTTTTTCATCTTGACCGGATGTGGAAGGCTCTTTTTGATGCTCCGGAGTGGAAGGTCTAATCTCCTCCCCCTCAATCCTAGAGGTGGAAGCTTCTTCCACCTCTTCTTCCTTCTCGGATGTTGATTCCCTATCAACCTCCAAATCCTCAAGCTCTTGGGATGAAGATGTGCCTGCTTCTTCTTGAACTTGAGAGGAGGATGATGATTCCTCCTCTTCCGGGTTTTCTTGGACCGATTTGGGATTGTCGTAGAACTTGACCAACTTGTTCCACAATTCCTTAGCATCCCTATAACTTCCTAATCTAGACAAAATATCGTTAGGTATCAAATTTACTAGCATTTTTGTTACCTTAACGGTTGTCTTGAATTTTTGCCATTGCTCCTCGGTCCACCTCTTCATCTTGAGGATTTCTCCGTTCTCTCGTCTCAGAGCATCAAATCCTATAATCATGGCAAATCAATTTTCTATATTTGACATTAGAAAATATTCCATCCTACCTTTCCAATACGCAAAATCTTCGCGGTCGAAAGCGGGTGGAATTGCTATGTCATGGCCCCATCTCTCTTGAAGATCCATTTGATTCCCTCTGGCGTGCTCCCTCGGATGTGAAGCTGGTGAAGAGCGACCTGTTTTGATACCAAATGTTAGGAACGTTGCGCCCGCTAGAGGGGGGTGAATAACGTTGTCGTTGCTTGATTGAGGAATTCGTTGCGTGCTTGCTACAAATGATTAGTGTGCAGCGGAAATAAAGAAATAACAAGATACAAACACACAAACACAATAATATAATGTGGTTCAGAACCGAATGGTTCCTACTCCACTGATTGGGCTCGTAAGAGCCCTAGCGATGCAAATCACACACCACTACTAAGTAAACTCTTTCTCGGAACAATCTGGAGGTGGAGAAACCTCGTAGAAATGATTACACTAAGTAATACAACAAATGCAAGCAAATACAAGTATGAAATACAATACAAGTAAAGAAAAACACTTTACAAGAGAACTTGAGCGCTTGCTTTTGGTTGCTTGAAGAGTAGCCTTAGAGACCCTGAATTACACTAGCAATTCGTCCCAAAAGCTCCCAAAGAACCATTGTGAATCCTCCCTCCACGAGCTCCCTTTATAGTTGCTCCTTGGGCTAGATTTCGCCTATTAGTCGACTGATCAGGACCATCAGTCGATTGGTGCCACTGTTGTCGTGAGACAACGACTGGATCCACGCTGAAAAAATCCAACGGGTAGACCATCAGTCGACTGATCATACCCATCAGTCGACTGATGGCTCAATCAGTCAAGTGGTCGACGCGATCACTCAACTGGAGAACCTTCTGTGTTCGAAATCCTGGCCACTAGTCGACTAATCACAAGATCAGTCGACTGCCAGGGAACTTCCCGCAGTCAAACCCTAGTTGACTCACACCAATCGATTGACCCATGGTCCCAGTCGACTGATACACCTCAAACATGAGATTTTAACCCAAGTATGGTGCCCCCATACTTGCTAGACCACCTTTAGCCTAGACCTAAGCCTTCTAGCCACCTCCGTCAGCCTCGCGCCTATCGGATCCCTCCAAGTCATCCATGACTTGTTCATCCATACGCTAGCCTTTAGGTGATTCCATCGACTATTGTCATGCTAACGGTGTCTACACCGCCAAGGCACATTGGACTTACGCTGCCAAGACTCCGCTTGGACTTTACGTTGCCAACCATTGGACTTATGCTGTCAAGACTTCACCCTTGGACTTTACGCCGCCAATATTCCCCTTGGACTTTCTAAATTCTAAGACTCAAGCTTGGATTTTTCCTTGCCAACCCATGTTGGACTTTCCATTCCAAGACCCATGCTTGGACTTTCCTTTGCCAACCCATGTTGGACTTTCCCTTGCCAAGACCATGCTTGGACTTTACATGCCAAATACTCAAGACTTGAACTTTTCCAATGACAATGGTCAAACTATCGTCAAACATCAAATACTAACCTGGGTCGATTGTATCAACAATCTCCCCAACACATGTCAGACATCAATGTCAGACATCAAAACACTTACTCGAGTCAAACTCGAGTCCGATCAATTATGACCTGGGCTGATTGCACCAACATAGTTGACTCGAGCAATCGACAAGTTATGACTCACTGATCGATCGAGTAGTCGATCGAGGCTCGATCCCGACATGTGGCTTTGATAAATAATCGGCTCGCACTACCGATCGTCACCGCCAATCGCTAATAATGAGTAGTCGACTGACCTTAAGTGGATAGGACATAGAATGTCTTATAGTCGACTGTTGGCTTATGACAGTCAACTAGTAGCTATGGAAGTCCACTTTTGGGTCAGGACAGTCAACTGGTCGGGCAGAATTCGACGTGGATTAGTCCTTGTGAGATAATTGATTGGTGGGCAGTCAACTGATGGGTAAAGCTAGTGGACTGTCAGGCAGAAATTAGTATGAGCTGCAACTTTATAAGGAGACTTCATGAAGAGGAGAAGATAGCGATTCTTGAGGACTTTGAAGGGGAGTTATTGTTGCATTCCAAACCTTCCAAGCTATTCAAAGCAACCAAATCAACAAGCGATCAAAAGCTCATCTTGTAAAAGTGTTTTCACTTGTCTTTCTTCATTTTCTTTTGTATTTCATTTTGGATTGTATTTTCCTTTTGTAATCTCATTGCAAGAGGTTTCTCGACCTCCGGTGTCATACCAGGAAGGAGAATTTCATAGTGAGCGTAGTTTACTAGAGCGCCACCTCTGAGTAGGAACTAGGGTTCCAAACCATGTAAAAATACTCGTGTAGTGGTTGTGCTTATTGTCTTGTATTTTGTTTGTGCTATTTTGTATATTCCGCTGCACATTAACGCTTGTAGATGATCATGATCAATGAATTGAAGAATCGCTAGTCACCACCTTCTAGCAACCCAAACGATCCTCAATAAGTGGTATCAGAGTGAGACCGCTCTTCAAGGACTGATCACCTAATGAGTATGCACTAGAGGAGTGGAGGATCCTATTGGTGCAGAGAGCATCACTCTTTAGTTTTGATGTATGAACCATAGTTAAAGTTAGGGATTACTTGTAATCTGATATATGTGTTAAGTGTGCAGGCTTAACAGGAAGTCCTAGTAGGTCAGGAAGACCGGAAACTAGGCAAAGCATGGAAAGTCCTAGTAGGTCATGTTGATCGGATACTAGTCATAGGACTTGACAGATTAGGAGGACTGGACACTAGGAAGGAAGACCAGATGGGTCAGGAGACCAGACATCTGGCATGAAGACTAGTTGAGTAAGGAGATCGGACAACTGGCATGAAGTCTAGTTGGGTCAGGGAGACTGGATAGCTGGCAGAAGCCCTGGTGGGTCAGATCGGATGTCAAGTATGGAAAGTTCGGCGGGGCAGCTAGCAAGTAAGCCTCGAGTGAAGAGGTGAGGCCAAGTCCAATGTAGGGGGATAAAGTGAGGGGTCGATTCGACAGATAGTCTGTGTGGGATTAAGAGGTCGAGATCGAGCAGGATTACTACTGTTATTGTATTTTATATTGTATGTTTTTGCTAATCTTGTTTTGCAGGGAATCAATCAACTGAAGTCTAGTCGACTGAGTATTGTCCAATCGACTGGATACCCAGTTGGCAAGATTAGTTGTTGATCGATCGAAGATCTGGCAACCCAGATGAAAAGAGTTTCAGTCGATTGGGAGGTTCGATCCAGTCGACTGGAAAGGCAAATTTTTCGATGCGGAGCGAGGTGATCTGGAGTCGACTAGAACAGGTCCAGTCGTCTGGGAAGGCCGAAGTATCATATCGACGAGCTGATGTGGAGTCGACTGGAGGGCATTCCAGTCGACTGGAAATGACTTATAAAAGGAATGCACGACCAGCTTCGAGTACAACTAATCTATTACATCCAAGTGCTATTGCACAAATTCCTCATCCGTAAAAGCATCTACACGCCAACACTTCACACTCCGAGCTATATTTCTACATTCAAAAGAAGTGTCAGTATAACTTTACATTTGTATTTACTTCTTTACTTTTGTATTTAGTTTCTAGAAGGAAGGTAGTGTGTTACCTTTCCCTCTCATCTTTTAAAAAAGCAAATACCCTCTGAGTTTGAGAGTTTCGAATCGGAGGGTTTTTTAGTGATTGCCCATTGAGGTAGCTCTCATAGAGCTATGGGCCTTGGAGTAGCAACCCTGCTAGGGTTGTGAACCAAGTAAAATAATCTTGTCATATTTATTTTATATTTCCATTGTAATTACTCTTTAAATTCTTAAACGATAAAATTAAGTTTTAAAAAGAAATTTTCATATTCCGTGATTCACCCCCCTCTCTCGGATAACTTCGATCCTACAATTGGTATCAGAGCGGGTGCAACCACCAACGAGAGCATTTGATTTTTTTCTTTAGTTTTTGCATTTTTGTCTTAGAATAATTTTTGCCTTAATTTTAATATTTACTTTTGCACTAGAATAAAATTTTTAATATTTGTCTTGTCTTAGTATAAATTCATTATTTTTGCACAAATATAATATTGCTTAATTTGAGTAACTCTAGTAATATTTCTGAATATTAATTAAATAAAATAAATTAAAATTTTAATTAGTTATGTCACATCTAGAAGGGTACATCACTGTTCGTCCTACTCTTTTTAACGGAGAGGACTTTGTTGGAGCAATCGACCTAGGTCACGATTGACCAGGACTCGAGTTTGACTTGAGTGATGTTTTGATGTTTGACAAAGTGGTTTGACATTGATGTTTGACATTTATGTCGGTTAATATGTTGGGGAGATTGGTTATACAATCGATCCAGGTTATAATTGACTAGACTCGAGTTTGACTCGAGGGAGACTTTGATGGTTGACTGGGGTTGACCATATGATTATGGGAAAGTCCAAGCATGGGTCTTGGCAAGGTAAAGTCCAAGTCATGGGTACTTGGCATGGAAAGTCCAAGTGGGACACTTGGCATTTGGGAAGGTCCAAGTCTTGTGTACTTGGCATGAGAAGTCCAAGCATAGGTCTTGGCAAATGAGAAGTCCAAGCATGGGTCTTGGCAAATGGAAAGTCCAAGCATGGGTCTTGGCATGGAAAGTCCAACATGGGTTGGCAAGGGAAAGTCCAAGCTTGAGTCTTGACATTTGGAAGTCCAAGGGGATTGATATTGGCAGCATAAAGTCCAAGCGGAGTCTTGGCGGCGTAAGTCCAATGTGCCTTGGCGGTGTAGACACCGTTAGCATGACATAGCCGAGGGAAGCACCTAGAGGCTAGCGCGATGGATGAACAAGTCATGGATGACTTGGAGGGATCCGAGAGACGTGAGGCTGATGGAGGTGGCTAGAAGGCTTAGGTCTAGGCTAAGGGTGGTCTAGCAAGTATGGGGGCACCATACTTGGGTTAAAGCCTCATGTTTGAGGTTGGCAGTCGACTGACAATATGACCGTTCATTGCCATGAGTCTTCGAGTTATTATCAATTTAGAGTGGAATTGCTCGCAGCGATCATTGCTCAAATGATCGCTCATTAAATAATCGGCGATGTCTCTGATCGCCAAGGGCCAGCCGATCGCTAGTTCCGTGTCGAGCCGCGAAGCGGCCGTAGCCGAGCGATCGACTATAGGCATTGGCGATCATCGCCAATGTTGGCGATTATCGCCAAGAGTCCCGTTGGAACTTGTCCAACGTGGATTGAGTCGTTGTCTCACAGCTACAGTGCTGGCAGTCGACTGGGGACTTATGGCAGTCGACTGCTAGGCGGAAATCCAGCCCGATGGAGGATAAAAGCAGCTGTTCGTGGAAGGCTCAAGCATCAGTTCTTTGGGGGCTTTGGTGAGGCGATTTGAAGGCGATTTGCAGGTGCATTTCAGGGTCCTTCAAGCTCATCCAAGCAACCGACAAGCAAGCGCTCAAAACCCTAGTTTGTAAAGTGTTCTTTACATTTTCACTTGTATTTGCTTGTTTACTTTGTATTACTTGTTGTAATTCATTGTACGAGGTTTCTCCACCTCCGACTTGTTGTCGAGAAGGAGCTTTATTGCTTAGTGGTGTTTGTGGCATCGCTAGGGTTCGTACGAACCCAATCCGTGGAGTAGGAACCGTTACGGTTCCGAACCACGTTATATCCTCGTGTTGTGCTTGCGTTCGTGATTGTATCTTTTCGTTATTGCTTTTATTATTTCTATTCCGCTGCACATAACGAGATTTGTAGAGACAATCGCAAACGATTTCCATCTACGTACGGGCAATGCGCTATTCACCCCCCTCTAGCGGCCTCAAATCTCCTACAATTGGTATCAGAGCTCGGTGGCTCTTCAATGGATTAACAACTGGGAGCAAGACGCTAGAGGGTGAAGATGGAATTCCAAGACAAGCTTTGATGGGATATCAACACACCTATCCCTTATACCTTCTATGGACAAGAAGGATTCAATCAATGGAAGGTGAGGATTGAAGAATTCTTGATGATGAAGGACTTTGAAGAGTGGGGCATTTTGATGGAGGGATTTCAATATCCAAAAGGACCCAAGGGAGGAATTCTCAAGATGAAGAAGTGGACCGAGGAACAAATCCAAGAGTTCGAAAAGAATACAAAGGTAATTAAATTCTTGGTTGATTTGATTCCTAATAAAATTATGTGTGAGCTAGGTGAGTATAAGGATGCCAAAGAGCTTTGGAGTCAAGTGGCAAAATATCATGAAGGCTCACAACCGGTCCAAGAGGAAAAGACCGAAGAGGCTAATGCATCATCCTCACAAGGAAGTGAGGATTCGGAGGTTGATAGGGAATCAACATCCGGATCGGAAGAGGTGGAGGAAGTGGAAGAAGCATCCACCTCAAGGATTGAGGGAGAGGAGAGAACCTCCACACTGGAACATCAAGAAGAAGCTTCGACATCCGGTCAAGATTAAGAAGCCCAAAGTCCAATTCCGGTCTCCATTAACCTAGGTAACTCAAGCAATTTAAGTTTAAATAAAATGCATATAATATGTTTTGAGTGTAGGGAAACCGGGCACTATAAGAGCAAGTGCCCAAAGAAGAATAAGAAAGCTCCACCGGCTCCAAAGGTCAAGGATACTGGTCCCTCAACGCAAAAGAGCAAAGAACAAGTAATTTGCTTCAAGTGCCGACAACCGGGACATTTCTGGAGTCAATGCAAGAAGGGGGACAAGAAGACTCAAAATGGAGCATCATATGTAGGGGGAGCTAAGGCAAACCCTAGGGTAACTTCTAATTTTGCTCCTTCTTCAATTTACAAGCAAAAGCATGCTAGGGATTTCAATTCACTTGCAATTTATGAAAAGCATGCTAATAGGAACAAGTATTTTTGCTTAGGAGCTAAGAATGTTTACTTAGATAATAGGGAACAATTTGGGACTAATGTCCCTAAAAACAACTTATTTAAGGACAAACCTAGGTCAAATAACTCAAGACCAATTCTACCTAGGGAATCAATTAAGAAAATAGGGGATCACCTAGGTCTAAACCCTAAATGGACTAGGCATATGCCTAGGAAGTCCAATGCCCATGGTTTAAATCAAAATTCTAAAATTGGGCAATTAGAAAAGGAAAATCAAGTCTTGAGGTCAAGGCTTGAAAAACTTGAAAAGACCCTTAATAAGATACAAAATCAATTTAAAGGGTCTAGTGGTCAAAATCAAGGGTCCAAAAGTCAAAGTCAACACCTAGGACCTAAGAGTCAAAAGTCAACCAAGGGCAAGCAAGGTTTGACTCACAAACCTAAGCCTAAAGTGGCTTATCATAGTGTTCCATTTGACTATGGAACACTAACTAGGTCTAGGAAGACCAAGGTCAATAGGGAAGTCATCCCTAGAATTGACCAAAGGGTGTGCCTAGTGGCTAGGGTTTCAAGGAAACCTAGGGTGACCACTAAGAAGGTTGCAAGGGGAGTTACCCCTAGAGTTAACCTAGGTAAGACCCAAATGACTAAGGCTAACAAGCCTAGGAGGGTCATTAGGAAGGTATCTAGGGAGGTTATCCCTAAGGAATACCTAATTAACCCTAGGAGCTCAAATCGGTTTTGGGTTCCTAAGAGCGTGATTGATTCATGCTAGATGGGTTTAGGGTGTGCCAACCTTGATTGGATGGGTAGTTAACTCAATCATGGTAAAGGTGGCACTTAAGGATGTTTTCAAGGTTATGGTTACCTTGGAAATAGATTTGAATTAATATCCTAAAAGATTTTAGGATGTGCCAATGCACTTTTGAATTTAAGAAAAATCAATTAAATTGACACAATTTAGGTTTAGAGGTTAGTGTGCCATTTTTGGTTTTTGGCACACTAGGGAGATTAAGGTTAATATGGCAAAATATATCTAATTATATCAAATGGAAATTAATATTAAAATTTAGGTATTACTATACCTATATATTTTATATGTCATGTCTTGATTGCCATATGCCATGTCATGACATCATGCCTATTTCTATGATTTTATATGTCATGAGTATGCTTAGGTTTTAGGTTAATGTCATGTATGCTTAGTTTTATATCATATGTCATGACATCATGATTATGAGCATATACTTATTTATATCATTTCTAATGCCATAATCATTCATGCATTTAAGATAATTTGGTTGAAATTGAATTAAGGACTATGACATGACTTGAAGTCTCATTTATAAGGGAATCAAGTAGGATTGCCTTAGAAGATGCATGAAACCCTAGTTTTAAATGAACCAAAATCCACATCTCACATCGAATTGACATGTATGTGTATTTATACACTCTAGATACATGTGAGATGCTAGGATATGAGTTAAGTTCAAGGTGCATAGTTTTTGCATCTAGATGAACTAAAACTCATCTAGTTTCAATATGGATCATTGGGAGAGCATGTGTACAAGTCATGTACATAGAGCCCAAGGAATATGATCCAAAATAAGGTTTTGAAAACATTTTAAAATCATTTTGAAAAACCTTGGTGAAGTCTATCTTTTGATAGCAATCACCATTGATAGAGTTGATACAAAATAGGGCCAAAACATTGAAAATTTCAATGGTTTTGAGTTTTGTATCAAACTCACTATTTTATGGGTAAAATAATTTTCAAATATTTTTCACCCATTGTTTGTGTCATAAGTATTATACGTATAAATTTTCACGATTTTTTGAATTACGTATAATTATTTATGAATTTCCAAAATTCATTTCTGATAGCTGAAAATCGAGATTTTGTTATCGATCGACGCATGTGGCAATGATCATCGATGTGAGTGGCAATGATCGTGACATCGTCGAGTCGATCGCCAGTCTGATTTCGGGTTAACAAGGTTTGTTTAGCCCGTGTTCAGCTATGGAAAAAGTTCCTAATCACTCCTAACCCTAGGATATGCTTTAGGAAGCATTATAAAGGGTGAAAATCCATTGGATATGGATTAGGAGCTGTGTTAGGTCAAAGTATCAAATTTAGGGTGAGTGAAAGTTCTATGTTGAACTTAGAACCTTAATTTTGATGGTTTAGAGTTCCTATTGGCTTAGGGGCTTCCCAAGGACATTGTTGGTGCAATGGTCAAGGGAGAGCAAGCCTTTAGGGGGAGTTATCCATCTTGGGATGATGGATGTGTTTCTCTTCTTGAAGGGGGAGAAGTTATTGGGAGAGTATCATCAATTGGGAAAATTGATGGGTTTTTGATACCCAATTTGGAAATTGGGAGAGAGTATAGGATTGTCTCTCTTGAGTGATATGTGAATTATCACTAGGAAGATGGTAGGCATCTTAGGTATTTATTTTTGGTTCAAGGGGGAGATTGTAAGATCTCATTGGGATATGAGACATTGACCTCCTTGGAATTGAAAATCTTTTTAATGTTAGTCAAAAAGGGGGAGAATGTTTGGGGGAGAATATTTGGAGAGTGTTTACTAATTTGGGATAATTGGTAAGGGATTTGAGTTAGTGGTCTAACTAAAATGATCTGTTTGGTTTTTGTCAAACATCAAAAAGGGGGAGATTGTTGGAGCAATCGACCTAGGTCACGATTGACCAGGACTCGAGTTTGACTCGAGTGATGTTTTGATGTTTGACAAAGTGGTTTGACATTGATGTTTGACATTGATGTCGGTTAATATGTTGGGGAGATTGGTTATACAATCGATCCAGGTTATAATTGACTAGACTCGAGTTTGACTCGAGGGAGACTTTGATGGTTGACTGGGGTTGACCATGTGATTATGGGAAAGTCCAAACATGGGTCTTGGCAAGGTAAAGTCCAAGTCATGGGTACTTGGCATGGAAAGTCCAAGTGGGACACTTGGCATTTGGGAAGGTCCAAGTCTTGTGTACTTGGCATGAGAAGTCCAAGCATGGGTCTTGGCAAATGAGAAGTCCAAGCATGGGTCTTGGCAAATGGAAAGTCCAAGCATGGGTCTTGGCATGGAAAGTCCAACATGGGTTGGCAAGGGAAAGTCCAAGCTTGAGTCTTGGCATTTGGAAGTCCAAGGGGATTGATATTGGCAGCGTAAAGTCCAAGCGGAGTCTTGGCGGCGTAAGTTCAATGTGCCTTGGCGGTGTAGACACCGTTAGCATGACATAGCCGAGGGAAGCACCTGGAGGCTAGCGCGATGGATGAACAAGTCATGGATGACTTGGAGGGATCCGAGAGGCGTGAGGCTGATGGAGGTGGCTAGAAGGCTTAGGTCTAGGCTAAGGGTGGTCTAGCAAGTATGGGGGCACCATACTTGGGTTAAAACCTCATGTTTGAGGTTGGCAGTCGACTAGCAATATGGCCGGTTCGACTGCCATGAGTTGACTTGAGTTCGACTGCCAATTTAGAGCTGGAATTGCTCACAGATCGCTTATCGAGCAATGATCGATTGATGTCTGCACGGATGACCGCTAAGTCGGTCATGATCGCTAGTTACGTGTCGAGCACATAACGCCGTAGCCGACCGCCACCGACTATGGGCATTGGCAATGATCGCCTAAGAGTCCCGTTGGAACTTGTCCAACGTGGATTGAGCCGTTGTCTCACACTACGATCTTGGCAATGATCGGGACTTATGGCAGTCGACTGCTAGGTGGAAATCCAGCCCAATGGAGGATAAAAGCAGCTGTTCGTGGAAGGCTCAAGCATCAGTTCTTTTGGGGGCTTTGGTGAGGCGATTTGAAGGCGATTTGCAGGTGCATTTCAGGGTCCTTCAAGCTCATCCAAGCAACCAACAAGCAAGCGCTCAAAACCCTAGTTTGTAATGTGTTCTTTATATTTTCACTTGTATTTGCTTGTTTACTTTGTATTACTTGTTGTAATTCATTGTACGAGGTTTCTCCACCTTCGACTTGTTGTCGAGAAGGAGCTTTATTGCTTAGTGGTGTTTGTGGCATCGCTAGGGTTCGTACGAACCCAATCCGTGGAGTAGGAACCGTTACGGTTCCGAACCACGTTATATCCTCGTGTTGTTCTTTTGTTCGTGATTGTATCTTTTCGTTGTTGCTTTTATTATTTCTATTCCGCTGCGCATAACGAGTTTTGTAGAGACAATCGCAAACGATTTCCATCTACATACGGGCAACGCGCTATTCACCCCCCTCTAGCGGCCTCAAATCTCCTACATACTTTTCTTATTGGAAGAGGCGAATGGAGTGCTACTTGAAAACCGACTTCGAGGTATGGTTTCAATTAGGAAAGGTATCGTCTCTCCGGTAGACGACTCGGGAGAGTTGTTAGAACCGGAGAAATGGATCACGGACGTAAGGAAATGAGCTCAAGTCGATTACAAGACCCTTAACACCTTGCAATGCAGACTTACCAAAGAAGAGCTCAATATAGTCGGTCCCTTCGAAAATTCTAAGGAACTTTGGGATACGTTAATAGAATTACACAAATGCACTAATGATACTAGAATAACTAAACGAGATGTTACTTAATAAAATCTTTAATTGTAAAATACATGAAAATGAAAGTGCTAGACAACTTCATGCTAGAATAAAAGATATATTAAATGGACTTCGTCTAATAGGACATCAAATAGAAAATAGGGCTGTAATTAGATATACACTTAAGGCATTCCCAAGGAACGCCTTATGGACATCCATCATTGATGCCTATAAGGTCTCTAGGGTTCTTTCCTTAATTAAATTAGATGAACTATTTTGCGAACTCGAACTACACGAACAAGTTAACTCGGGTCATATTGAGAATGGTATTTCTTTAGTGGCAGGTTCGACTAAAAAGGAAAGAAAAACAAAGAGTGAGTCCGAAGATGAGTCAGAGTCGGACCTAAATGGAGAGGAAGAAATCGTAAACATGATCCGAAAAATGTTCAATCGGAGAAAAAGATTTACGAAGAAAGATGCCAAAAAGGTCGTCGACAACAAGACAAGACCTAGATCGGAAGTAACATGTTACGAATGTAATGGAAAAGGTCACTACAAGTCAAAGTGCGCAAATCTGAAAAAGGAAGAAAAACCTAAAAAGGAAAAGAAGAATAAAACATTAAGGCAACCTAGGATGAATCATCTACGGAAGAGTCGGACGCAGAAGAGACAAAGAGAAGTTTCGTAGCATTCAAGGCCGAATCAAGCTCCGAAGTCGAATCAAGGTCCAAGTCCGAATCTGAGTCCGAGAGAAGCCACGGATTCACATCCGTTTTCGAAGGACTAGATAAGATAACTTCTCTTTTAGAAGATAAACTATACAACATAATTGCATGCCTAGGTAGGAAATTAGCTAAGTCCGAGAATCGAGTAGACTCACTCCTTAAGGAAGTTCAAGTACTTAAGGAGTAAGTAAACTCGAAGACTTCGACTTGCCAAATTAAGGATAGAGACTCAACTCAAGTTGCAAAACTTGAGGAAGAGAACTCGGTCCTAAAAAGGCAAGTAGGATGATGTGAGCAAAACATATAGGGCTTTAGGAGTAGTTTTCGCTCATATATTGTTACATTTTGTGTTAGTTTCATGCACATGTTACTCTATTCTTGCACGCATTGCCTATTTTCTGGTTCGGAGGTCTGCTCGTTGTACTTTTGTGTGCAGGTTAGCTTTTCTAGTGAAAAGACGTGTTTTTGGAGCAAAAGGACTTTCGCAGCTAGACGTAGAGTGGGACACGGCCCGGGCGTGTGGATTCACATGGTCTGTCCAATGGGCGAAGAACAACACTGTAGGGATGTATACTGAAAAGTCTATCTTTTCTATGAACATCTTTATTTTTGAAATAAGAATCACATGATCATTGTTTGCATATTTTTATGCATATTGACTAATACATTACATTGTAGATAACATGGTGTGGGGTGTCACACGGGAGATCATGTTATCAGCTCCTTGTAAAGTATAAGTAAAGGCTCACAACCGAGATGACTTTGGACAAACCATCGGAATGGTTGTAGTGTAATTTGGTATTGGTTTGTCTTAACCATAGAATCACACTAGTGCACTTTTTTTGTATTGAGCAGGACCGACTTAGAGGTGATTCGATTTATTGCTGACTACATAATCGAATTAGACCTCAGATATTATTTAGAACATGCTCTTAATCCCGATATAATAACGGGCACATATACTTAGTACTCATCTCTTTGATTTACCAATGAGCGAGATTTATAGATTAAATCGATAGGTTTGGTAAGTTGGGAGATGATATTATTTATATGATGTACTGCTGATTATAGGAGGAAACCGTGTCCTATATATTAGGATGATGATGTCCCCTTGAGGAGCTCATAAGGTTCATCATGTAAACCCTGTAGGTGGACTTGGTCCGGCATGATGAAAAGGTTGAGTGGTACTACTCAAGGAGTTGGATGTTGATTAATTAATGGTCAGTAAATTAATTAATCGACGGACATTCGAGATCTTAAATACGGGGAGAAAATGTACAAATAATATATGGAGCCCATATTATCATATGGGGGTTGGTGAGGTAGATCAATGATGATCCTTTAGTGGATTGGATCATCATTAGTGGATCGGACTTTAAGTGGGCTTGATCCATGGGTGGCCAAGATCCAACTCCTCCTCATGGTCTCTAATGTAGCCTATTAACACCTCATGAAGCTTAGATCCAAAGGATAGAAACAAAACTTTAGATCCAAAGGTGGAGATTAAATCTCTAGATCCGACGGTTGAGATTAAATCTCTAGATCTGGCGGTTGAGATTAAATCCCTAGAACCAATGGAGGAGATTAATCCAAGGCATAAACCCAACTCTATAAATAATGCTTATTGGCTTGGACATCAACTAATGGATGAGGGGATTAGGGTTTGTCCCTTGGGCGGCAACCAATCCTAATTAGATTAGGATTGGGAGTGGTGGCTAGGGTTAGGGTTTTGGGGATTAGAGTGGGCGGCAACAAGGAGTTCCTTCTTCTTCCTAAGGTTGGCCGGCCACTATTCTTCTCCTCTCTACCTTGGCATGAGATCATCCTATTCTTCTTTCCCTCTTCCGTGGCCGACCATAAGGAGAGCTAGGATTAGGGTTTGGAGGCTTAGGGTTAAGGAGGCTTGGGTAGCACAAAATAAGGAAGGTTTCTTTCTTCTTCATCCCTTGGTGGCCGGTGCCCACAACCCTATCCCAACCCTTGGGTGGCATCCAAAGACCCCTTCTCCTTCTCCTTAGGGCCTGTTTGGGAGGAGGTGAGGGGAGTGTAAGTAATGGAAGGGGAATGAAGGGAAGGGTAAAGGAGATTTACACCCCAAATTGGGGTGTAAGAAAAGTCTAGTTTTTGTGAGGGGGAGGGGTATAAATTCACCCTCATTCCCCTCCCTTTCCCTTTCCTTTCCCCTTCCCTCACTTCTTCCCAAACAAGGGTAGTCTTTTTTTCTTCCTTATTTACCCTTACCCTTCCATTACTTACACCTCCTTCACCTCCTCCCAAACAAGCCCTTAGGTGGTGGAAACAAGATATAGGGCTTTCCCTTGGTGTCTTGGCCGGTTTCCACCATTATCTCCTTCTCCTTGTTGGCCGGCAGCAAGCATTTCTTATGTTGCTTGTTGGTTGGCTATAGGAAGGAGAAGAGTCTTGTTTATATTCTTCCTCTTGCTTTGGAAGAGCAAGGAAGGAAGATTTGCGATCTAGGAGCTTCGACTTTTGGTAGAGCGTCGCCCACACGACGTCCGAAAGGAGGAAGGACATACATTAGAAGATCGAGAGGTATATCGATTCTCTAATTTTATATGTTACTTGCTTGTTTTTGTTTTTCAATTATAAGCATGTTATAAATCTGTAAATGGCTAAATAATACTTGGATCCCGAGTATAAACACAAAAACCGGCGATCCGGACATCGTCTATTCCGTGGCTACTCGTAGAATAGAGGTTGGTCGCTTGAACAACTAGTTTGTTCAAGTGACCTCTCTAAACGAATAACACGACGATGGCTTGGTGGTTTGGGCAATCCCTTTTGTCTAGTATTAAATTTTTAATCCGGGGACATCGAAGGGATCACCATGGACAAGCTACTGAGGTGAAGTGGGAAGCGAAATTTCCCCTCACGGACTCGATAAGCTAAAACCGTTAAATTGGTATGAGAGCTTCCGGGACAAAACCCTTCAATTGGTATCAGAGCCAAGGTTTCCGATTTTGTGTGTTTTGGATTCGGTTAATTTTTATGCATTTTTTCATATATTATATGTGCCGGATAATAGTAGGATATGCATAGTTTAACTCTTTGATTACATGCATAAGATCCGACTATTATGGCCATATGTGTATATGTGATTGTATGTGTGTAAATATTTATTTTGTTGAATCCAAGGGGTTGACGAGGCTAGTATTTAGTTTTTGGTAAATTAAATACGACATTGTTTAGCCTCTCTTTATTTTATTTTACTTTCGATCTAGATTTCATGTACACTCCCTCGTGGAGTATAGGATCGATGGATGTAAATTAAAATAGGTTTTAGTCTTGGCTCGGATCTTTGGATGGCTTGTACATGGCGTAGGAGGAGCGGACGAGATGGCGATGCGACGGGAGACATATTGAAGACAAAAGCCACAATAGTTGGAAAATAATTTTATTTTTCATATTTATTGCTTTTTGTTTGATATGCATGTCGTAGGCTAGGAAAATTCCTCAATTTCAAATTACTAAGTGGGATAGGGATATTTTTATAAATTCCCGCGGCCTCCATTACGATTTGACAAGTGATGCAAATAAACTTGTGCGTCGGCTCTGAGTGCCTTCCTCCCCATCGGATGAGTTTGTTTGCGGATCACAAGGTCGAATATGGTTATAGGAAATTATTAAGGAGCGTATGTACTTCCCCATCGTAAGACACATAACCCGAGATAATTACCTTGGTACCAAGTAATGGTGAACACTTAGATACAAATATAAGTATCCTCCCCATCAGAGTCACTGCTTTTATTTGTAGGGCCGAAGAGAAACCAACTATTAATTTTACTTGTCAAAAAGTTAGGTTGACAAAATAGTAAAATTAATGGGTAAAACCTCCTCTTACAAATATAGAATTCGTATACGTCCACACTATCATGACATACGATATTCTCGGTGTTTTGAGGTGTTGGTTGATTTTGAAATTTTATTGTTTGAGGAATCAATAATTTTTTGAAATCTATAGTAATGATCTATGTGATTCTTAGGATTTTCAAAAATAACTTTCAGTCCACTTACTATGATACTAAAGGAAATAAACTTACTGTGCCCAAATAATGTTGATTGGAAAAGAATCCAGATATTGTCTTATCTGCTAAGGAGTATAAGTATGCACTCTTCAAAGAGTGTCCTCAAGTCATGGTTTCTCAAAAAGGTTTCTACTTCTAAGCCGAAAGGCAAGAAGAAGAAGAAACAAGGTGAAGCAAAGGTGGTGGGAGGATCTCATGGAGGAGTGAAGAAGCCGAAAGACAAGTACTTCACTTATAAGTAGGATGGACATTGGAAGGACTGTCCCAATCTGAAGCAGAACAAAGGTATATCCTTTCGACTAGTCATTGAAACATAATTAGCGGTGATATCTACCGGCACATGGTGTGTAGATACGGGAGTCACTAATCATGTCTGCAACACTTTGCAGGGGTTCCAGGAAACCTAACGACTAGCTAAAAGGGAGATTACCATTTACTTGTGCAATGCCATGAAGATGGCGGCTATTGCAGTGGGAGAAGTTTTATTTATCTCTTGAGAAAAACAAAACTTAGGTTATGTAAAATTCCCTTTATGTACCTTTATTTAGAAAGAACTTAGTTTCAGTTTCTAAATTATTTATGGATGGATATTCTATTTCTTTTAATGACCGACATCTTATAAAAAGGAATAGGGAGAATATCTGTTCAGGTACATTGATAGGAAATTTGTATATACTTGAACCAAAATCTCCCACGATGCAAATTGAAGTTAATAACTCATCTTCTAATTCTAATAAGATAAAAGAACCTTCGAAGATGAACCAAACATATCTTTGGCATCTTAGGCTTGGTCACATTAACCTAAGCAGAATTCAAAGGTTGATAGCTGATGGACCTTTGGGTTCATTAGTGGTGGAGGATCTCCAAACCTGTGAATCTTGCTTGGAGGGTAAGATGACCAAGAGGCCTTTTACGTCCAAGGGGTATAGAGCCAAAGATGTATTAGAATTGGTTTATTCTGATTTGTGTGGTCCTATATCTATCCAGGATAGAGGTGGTTTTGAGTATTTCGTCTCTTTTATAGACGATTACTCAAGATATGGATACATTTACCTGATGCGCCGCAAGTTTGAATGCTTTGACAAGTTCAAAGAATTCAAGGCTGATGTGAAGAAACATCAAGGTAAAAGTATCAAGACACTACGATCTGATCGTGATAGTGAGTACCTCTTGGGAGAGTTTAGGAACTACTTATCAGAGGCAGGGATTCAATCCCAATTGACTACACTTGGCACACCCCAGCACAACGGTGTAGCAGAGCGAAGGAATAAGACTCTTATGGAGATGGTTAGATCGATGATGAGTTATTCTGACTTGCCAGATTCGTTCTGGGGATATGCTCTAGATACGACGGTGTACATTCTGAACTTGGTTCCATCTAAATCAGTGCCTTTTACTCTCACAGAGTTGTGGACTGGGCGAAAGCCTAGTCTAAGCCATATTCGGATATAGGGGAGTCCAACACATGTGCTGAAGGCAGATGCTTGTAAGTTAGAACCTCGTACAGGAGTACGCTTGTTCGTTGGCTATCCTAGGGGAACGAAGGGTGGATTGTTTTATAGTCCTAGAGATCAGAGGGTGATCGTTAGCACGAACGCCAGATTTCTAGAGGAAGACTATGTGATGAGCCACAAGCCAAGAGTAAAATTATTCTGGAGGAGTTAAAAGGGGAAGTCACTTATTTAGTACCACCGATACAAGAGGTACCACATGTCACTGCACCGCGTGTCACAGAGGATACACAGGTGATACCTCGTCGTAGTGAGAGGGTTATGAGACAGCTTGATAGATTCATGTTCTTGGGAGAATCTTTTGATTTGGTCCCTGACGAACATGAACCTGATCCCTTGACATATGACAAGGCAATCCAAGATAAAGATGCAGTATCTTGGCAAAGTACAATGAATGCTGAGATTGAATCTATGGATTCAAATCAGGTCTGGGAGCTAGTAAACCACCCGATGGTGTAAAAACCATTGGATGCAAGTGGATCTACAAGAGAAAGAGAGGAATAGATGGGAAGGTTGAGACCTTCAAAGCGAGGCTTGTTGCGAAGGGGTATACTCAGAAAGATGGTATCGATTATGAGGAGACCTTTTCGCCAATAACCATGCTTAAGTCTATCCGGATTCTCTTATGCATAGCAGCTCATATGGATTATGAGGTGTGGCAGATGGAAGTCAAGACAACTTTCCTTAATGGAAGTCTTGAGGAAAACATCTACATGAAGGAACCAGAGGGATTCATTGCTAAGGGCAAAGAGCATCTTGTATGTAAGCTTAATTGGTCAATTTTTGGATTGAAACAAGCTTCGAGGTCTTGGAACATCCGCTTTGATGAGGTGATCCAGTCTTATGGATTTATTCAATGTCCAGATGAGTCTTGTGTATACAAGAGATATGACGGAAAGTTAGTGGTATTTCTTGTACTATACGTAGATGATATTTTGTTGATTGACAATAATATCAAGGTGTTATCGGACGTAAGGGTATGGTTTGTTAGTAATATATGAGAGATGTCCTAAGGCAATCGCCTTATGTATGAACCATTTATATGATAAATGAAGATTCACTATTTGAGTATACATGTTTTATGTATTTGATTGGATCTTAAACTCATTTACTGAATGTCCACGATACGATTCACAGCATGAGAGAATTTGTGATTGGATCACAACTAGTGAGTATCTCTACATGTGTAATTGTGATGTATCGGAATTATCCCTAGTCGATGAATTGATGGATCTGGACACCATCAATTCTGTCGAGACTAGCACGAGGTATACTCCTTGGTGTATCCAAGCAGCTGATTCTCACTGGCTGGAGACATAGTGATGTCCGGAGTTAATCGTGGATGCTAGTTATGGTAACTAGTTCATTGGAGTGACCAAAGTAAGACTTCATATGGTTCTCTGCATATATAGATATGTCAATGAAGTTCTTACTGTGGCTTAAGTGCGATGTTCCTTTGACTTGCGGTATTCAAGTCATCTTGATCATGGAGACTTATGCTTTGACATCTTAAGCAAACATCTCTAAGGAGATGTGGATCCGGGATGATTGGGTATAAGTCGAAGTGATCGAAGGTGTTTGAATAGCCTATAAAGGATTCACCACTCCTTGCGAGGAGATGTATACCCATGGCCTCTCGTCGGATTGTTACTAAAGTCTTTGGCCAAAGCATTACATGTTTAGAGTAAGGTACTCTTGATACATGTGGAGTAACTAGAATCCGTGGACGAGAAATGATACTTGGGCTAGGTGGTAGTCGACCTAGTGGGGCCCGACACAATAGACCATGTCCTGAACCAAGTGGGTATAAGATGAGTGAAGGAATGGGGCACGATTCATTGAGCTCTTGAAGGGTTTGAGAAATAGTTCGGATCAACCGTTGATCTTTTTGTTAATTGGGGATCATGATGTACTACTAGGTGCCACTCATGATCGTTCTATAATTAATGGTTAATTATAGGCGGCCAACATAAATCGAGAACCTATTTGGTCACACGCTGCAACGAGTGTAATCCAAAGGATTTAAAACGAGCTTGAGAATTGGATTCTCGCATCGAGAGAAACTAGGTTTGGTTGGACCAAACATAAAGCGAGCATGAAATTGTTTGATGCAATGGAAGCGTGGATGGGCTGCGTCTTATGAAGGCGTAATGGATGGACCAAAATGGTTTGGTTCTAATCCAATGGATAAGAATAAACCAAAGGGTTTGGTTTATTTTAAAGCGAATGAACCAAAAGTTGGTTGGTTCGTTTTAACTTAAAATAAACCATCATGGTTTGGTTTATTTTAACTTATCTTAATGGAGCGGGTTAACGGGCTTTATGGATATGATCCATTAACCATTAAGAGAATTAGTTCTCTATAAAAGTGGGCTTAAGGGATTGTTAAACCCTAACTAATCCAAACCCTAGCCCCCTTGAGTTCGCCCACTCCTTGGAGGAGTTAATCGGCGCCCAACTACTATCGCCGCCAGCTTTGTGCCGCCGTCCAAGACCCTTGCCGGCGTCCAAGCTCCAGCCGGTGAACCTCCGGCGACCCTCCGGTGATCTCCTATAGGTTTGGCATCAAGGTGAGGCTTTTCTCTCCTTGTTTTGGCCGGCGCCTACTCCTCCACCAAGCTGTCCAGTTTTCTGGACAGCTTCTCCTCCTCTCGTCGGAGCGTCGGTTGGACGACGGTTAGTGCTCCGACAGCGGCTAACTTACCGGGGATTTGATCTCCGGTAATCCTCTAGTGGAGGGGCGAAGGATTAAATCAAGCGGTTGTGAACACCTCTCCGGAGAAGCGAGTTTTGAGAACTCGTTTTGGATCCGAATTTGGATTCGGATCGTGATCATCTCTCGATCACGTCGTCTTCAACACGAGGCTAGTAACCCGTACGAAGACGAAGCTCGTGACTTAGCGAAGTCATCCCGAGGAGCTCGGCGTGGATACGGATAGAGACGATTCTTACGAGGATTGTTCCGGTTGATGCCGTTCCCGCTACACGTCATACGGAAGGTATAACGTAATTTAATTTCCTTTTATTGCAAATTATAATTTACGGTTATGTCTACACTTGTTGTAATATACATGCGTGTGTTGTGTGTGTTGTAATAAATATAGATTTATTATTTTTAATTGCTTCCGCTGTGCTCATGTTTACGAAACATGATCGAACACACACACGCCGCGGTGCCGGAAACCCAACATGGTTGTCCAAACAGTTTGATATGAAGGACTTGGGAGAGGTGAGACATATCTTTGGGATCAAGGTTATAAGGGATCGTAGGAAAAGGATGTTGTGCTTATCCCAAGCTCCATACATAGACACGATTATGGAGCGTTTTAGCATGCAGAACTCCAAGAAGGGTTTTCTACCTTTCAGGCATAGAGTTCCTTTATCTAAAGAGATTTGTCTTAGATCATCTGAGGAGATAGAGGAGATGAAGGCGGTTCCTTATGCTTCGGCAGTACGAAGCCTCATGTATGCGATGCTCTGTACGAGACAAGATATCTGCTTTGCCGTAGGCATGGTCAGTAGATATCAGAGTAATCCAGGACAGGGACATTGGACTGCGGTAAAGCATATATTGAAGTATCTGAAAAGGACTAGGGATTATATGCTATTTTACTGGGCAGACCAATTACTCCCTGTGGGTTACACGGATTTCGACTTCTAATCTGATAGGGATAACAGTAAGTCTACCTCAGGTTTTCTGTTTACTTTGGGAGGTGGAGCCATTGTATGGAGGAGTGTTAAGCAGAAGTGCGTGGCAGACGCCACCATCGAAGCTGAGTATGTGACGGCCTCTGAGGCGGCCAAAGAAGTTGTATGGCTCAGAAACTTCCTGATGGACTTGGATGCGATTCCTGGTTTGCCCATAACTATCACAATCTATTGTGATAATAGTGGTGCAGTTGCAAACTCGAAGGAACCACGAGCCCATAAGGCTAGTAAACACATAGAGCGCAAGTACTACCTAATACGAGAAATTGTAAAGGAGGTAGAAGTTGCTGTCGCCTAGATTGCATCAGAAGATGACCTGGTAGACAATATCACTAAGGCCCTTCCAGCGAGAGCTTTGATAGGCATGTGGAGGGAAGGGGAATCAGATGTATAACAGTTTGATGATATCATAGTCTTTTAGTATAAGTGGGAGATTGTAGGGATGTATACTGAAAAGTCTATATTTTCTATAAATATCTTTATTTTTGAAATAAGAATCACATGATCATTGTTTGCATATTTTTATGCATATTGTCTAATACATTACATTGTAGATAACATGGTGTGTGGTGTCGCACGAGAGATCATGTTATCGGCTCCTTGTAAAGTATAAGTAAAGGCTCACAACCGAGATGACTTTGGACAAACCATAGGAATGGTTGTAGTGTGATTTGGTATTGGTTTGTCTTGACCATAAAATCACACTAGTGCACTTTGTGTGTATTGAGCAGGACCGACTTAGAGGTGATTCGATTTATTGCTGACTACATAATCGAATCGGACCTCAGATATTATTTAGTACATGCTCTTGTTAGGGCAATCTCTTGCCGTGATATGGTTTTGATGGTGTGGCAAAGGGTTTAAGTTAGTTTGATATGTTGATATGATATGTGCGTTGAAGTCGTGCAGGACTTAGTAATTCGCACATGGAGCCGTGGCGAGTTTCACATCTCATGACTCGTGCCTTGAGTCGGTGAAGGATAGCTTTATGGAAGTCGTGCGCTTGGAGCATCCGAGGGACCGCCGGACGAGAAGCTTGGAGTGAAGCCGGAGGAAGTAGACTTCGAGGCAAGAGACGCGAAGGAGCATTGCAGAGCCGTGCGCCTGATCTTTGCCGAGGGGCGTGGCGAGCGAAGAGAACGGCGAAGGACTCAGAAATGAGTGGCGGTGTAACCGGGAAGGTAGCTCTTAGGTGAAACTTGGCCATTTGGCCAAGTGTGGATGGGTTTCAGAGCACGGTCATTGCCATGTCATGCGGTCATTGCTCTAATCAGTGAGTTAAGTGGTATCGGTCGATCGGATTAGGCCAGCGATCCGATCGCCATACGTGGGCCGATCGCCAGACCATCGATCAGCAGCAATGATCGGTAGTCAATGGGGTTTCGGCCACAGAACCGTTCGTAGCCGACTGGGCAGTCGACTACGGAGGCAGCAGTCGACTGATGAGGTCCATCAGTCGACTGCCAAGAGTTCCGTTGGACTACAACGGTCGGGATCCGACGTGTTCAGAGGTCGTTGTAGTGACGGCAGTCGACTGCCAAGGGCGGCAGTCGACTGATGGCGGCAAACGGGAAGAAGTTAGCCCTCTCTATAAAAAGAGAGGGTGTAAGCCTTTGAGAGGCTAATGCTCATACTCCAAACGATCTTCCTAGTGCCCCACAAGCTCTAAACTCTTCTTACTTGTCTTTACTTTAATCCTATTGTAAGAAGAGTGATATTGGTTGTAAAGGTTACCTCCACTTAGCTTGGTGCAAAGGAGAGACCATTTAGTGGATTGGTTTAACGGAGTGATTCACCGAGGACGAATCGGGGATCGGGGATTAGCGGCGTAGCCGTGAACCACGTTATACCATCGTGTTAGCGTTTGTTTTATTGTTTGTCTTTTGCTTTGTATTTGTATATTCCGCTTGCGCTAATCTTTTGTAGACGAGCAATTTACGACGTCCAACGTACGAGGGCTATTCACCCCCCTCTAGCCGGCCATACCGATCCCCTACAAGTGGTATCAGAGCCGAGGAAAGCTTGTCGAGGACTAACCGCCACAACAAGCAACTTTCAAAATGGTCGGCTCCAACATCCATCCTCCGAAGTTTGAAGGAGAATTCGCTTGGTGGAAGAAGCGAATGGAGGTATTTTTCGAAACGGATTTTGATATAATGATTACAATGGAATCCGGTTTCGTTTTGCCTAGGGATGAAGAAGGGAAGCCAATAGAGAAATCTAGGTGGACCAAAAGGCAAAGGGAAGAGCACCTTGCAAATTCAAAAGCCAAACATCATCTCTTCAATGTGCTCCCCCAACAAGAAATCAACCGAATAGGAGAATGCCTAAGCGCCAAGGAGATGTGGGAGAAGCTAATTGAGCTTCATGAAGGCACATCCGAGGCAAAGCTAGCAAGGAGAGATCTCCTCCGCTCCCAACTATCCAACATCAAATTAGAAAAGGGAGAAAAGGTAATTTCTTTGCATTCTAGATTCAAAGAAATTTTAAATGGACTAACAAGTGTAGGTGAGAAGCTATCAAACCGGGATATGGTAATGAAGGCCATAGATGCCTTTCCCCGGTCCTCAAAGTGGAGCTCCATGGTGGACTCATTCTATATCTCAAAGAATTTAGAAGTGAGCACCTTGGAGGAGTTCTTCTCAACAATGGAACTCCACGAAACTAGGCTTGAGGGAATACAAGAGGAGCCTAAAATTCAACCCTCAAGAGGAGTAGCATTGTTGGCAAATAAGGGGAAGAAGAAGATGGAAATCCCCTCCTCCTCCGATGACGAAGCGTCTTCCTCCTCCTCCATGGATAGCACCGAAGAAGCCTACATGGTAAGGAGGGTAAGACGAGCATTTAAGAATTTTAGATTTGATAAATCTAATGATAGGAATAGAAGACCAAGGGGGAAGGTCATATGCTACAATTGCCAAGGAGAAGGGCACATAAGGGACAATTGTCCTCTCCTAAACAAGAGCAAGGAAGAAAGGAAAAAGAAAGAAGAAAAGAAGAAGAAAAAGGGGAGCAAGAAAAAGAAGGAAGAGGAGAAGAAAACAAAGGAGAAGGGAAAGGCTAAGGCTCTCAAGGCAAGGACTTGGGATGATCCATCCTCATCCTCCTCCTCATCATCGGATGAGGAGAATGCCTTTGTCACCAATTTGGCCTTGATGGCCTTTGATGACTTGGATTGCTCTTCCTCCGAAAATGAAGGTTCAAGCTCAAGAGGAGAGAGCTCAAGTAAAGAAGAAGGAGCTTCTACATCCTCATCATCCGAAGAAGAAGAGGACATGGAAACTATGGTAACGAATCTCTTACCCCATAAGATAGTTTCCATGATTTCTAGCTTAACTAAGGACTTATTTAGAGCTAAGAAGAAGAACAAAAGCATGCTAGATCAAATTAAGGACCTAGAACAAAAATTAGAAAAAGCACGCTTAAATGAAAATGAAAATATTTCTTCTTGCCATGATGATGCATGCTCACATGATCTTTATATGCCTTTGGATGTTAGTGATGCATGTATAAATGAAAATAGGGCTTTAAGGGAAAAGGTAGATTATTTAACAAAAGCCCTAGAAAAATTCACTATAGGCTCCAACACCTTAAATATGATGTTAGGGAGCCAAAGAGCTAGTTTCAACAAGAAAGGCCTAGGATACAAAGAAAAGAAAAATGAAAAGGCCTATAAATGCCTAATAGCTAGGGGACAAGATAAGAAGAAGGTAATTGCTAGGAAATGGATCCCCAAGGAGTATTTAGTGAACACAATAGGAAAGAATTTATTTTGGGTTCCAAAATCCATCCTTAAGGGTTAGAATAACCCTAGGGTAGTCAACCACATGGTCCTAACCTATATCATATTTTGGTTGACTTAGGATGACGGGACAACATTTTTTAGATAGTGTTGGGTGATGATAACGTGCCCATAAATAGGTAATAATGCTTAAATCATGATGATTGATGTAATTCCTATGTATGTTTTAAATCATGATTTATGATTTTGATATTTGGCATGTTATCATGAGAAATAGGGTTAAATCATGCTTTAGGTGATAATTTGTTTATTATCATCACATATTACCTAATGCATGGTTATAAAATTGATGAAAACATGTATTTCATGATCATAATGTAGAATTAATTCATATATGTCATTATGATCATGTTAATTGTTAGGTTGATACTTAACCATGATAGAATTGCATGAATATATTGGTTAAGTATATACAAATACCCCCTAAGATACATCTCACACCCACTATAGGCTACCTTGGTTGCAAACTTAGCATGGGTGAGATGTTAGGATGATACAAATGTCCACTAATGCCTATGACATTTAGATGGTCATTTAAAGTATCAACATAGCAATAATAGACCAATCATGGGGAAGGCTTATGTTTAATAAATAGACATATTGCCCAAAGATCATGGTTGGATATTCCATATGTTTTCAAAACAATTTCTTAATCTAAAATCTATGTATTCATGTTTTGGAACAATTCAAAGCAAGACTAGGTGCTAAAATGGATACTAACATGCTCAAAAACTAGTGGTTTTTCAAGTGTTTGGATTTTTGGCAAAAACAAGAAAATACAATGAGTTTTCATGAAAAAACTATTTTTCATTGATAGATATACTTAAAAGAAATATGTTCCCCAAATTTCATGATTTTTCAAATTTTCTGGAATTTATAATGCATTTCTGAAATTGTCGTAAAATCAAATTTGGATTCCTTTGTGCCGGTCATTGCCATCGATAGCGATCATGAGTGGCCTGTAAATCAGAACATTGGAGGCCGAATTCAGTTTGTAAACCTACAACAAGTGGTAGAAATATACTTGATGCCATCAACAAGTGGTACCCAATTTTTAAATCAACTTGTCATATTTTTCCTCCATTATACTTGATGCCATGAGCTTATAACTTAGTGTTAATCTTTTTGATGGTGTCAAAGGGGGAGAAATAATTATGTTTAAGTTAATTATTTTAGGGGGAGAAATATATTTTAGGGGGAGAAATATATGATAGGGGGAGAAAATTTGCATGGAGAGTTTCATGGATTAAGGGGGAGTTGCATGTTGCTATATCATGTTTATCTTTACATGCTTTCTTACAAATGTTTTTACCTAACTTAAAAGGATTGCCACACATCAAAAAGGAGGAGATTGTTAGGGCAATCTCTTGCCGTGATATGGTTTTGATGGTGTGGCAAAGGGTTTAAGTTAGTTTGATATGTTGATATGATATGTGCGTTGAAGTCGTGCAGGACTTAGTAATTCGCACATGGAGCCGTGGCGAGTTTCACATCTCATGACTCGTGCCTTGAGTCGGTGAAGGATAGCTTTGCGGAAGCCGTGCGCTTGGAGCATCCAAGGGACCGCCGGACGAGAAGCTTGGAGTGAAGCCGGAGGAAGTAGACTTCGAGGCAAGAGACGCGAAGGAGCATTGCAGAGCCGTGCGCCTGATGCTGCCGAGGGACGTGGCCGAGAACGAAGAGAACTTCGAAGGCGAAGGACTCCGAGAAATGAGAGTGAGCGATTGTAACCCGGGGAAGGGTAGCTCTTAGGTGAAACTTGGCCATTTGGCCAAGTGTCGGATGGGTTTTCCCGACACCAGTCGACTGCCATGTCATGGCAGTCGACTGCTCTGAGTCGAGTGAGTTCGACTGGTATACGACGGACTGTGGCCAGCGTGATCGCCATACGTGGCTCGCGCCAAGACCATCGATCCAAAGGCAATGATCGTAGTCAATGGGGTTTCGGCCACCGTTCGTAGGCCGTAGGCGATCGACTAGAGGCGAGGTCGATGAGGTCCATCAGTCGACTGCCAAGAGTTCCGTTGGACTACAACGGTCGGGATCCGACGTGTTCAGAGGCCGTTGTAGTGACGGCAGTCGACTGCCAAGGGCGGCAGTCGACTGATGGCGGCAAACGGGAAGAAGTTAGCCCTCTCTATAAAAAGAGAGGGTGTAAGCCTTTGAGAGGCTAATGCTCATACTCCAAACGATCTTCCTAGTGCCCCACAAGCTCTAAACTCTTCTTACTTGTCTTTACTTCAATCCTATTGTAAGAAGAGTGATATTGGTTGTAAAGGTTACCTCCACCTAGCTTGGTGCAAAGGAGAGACCATTTAGTGGATTGGTTTAACGGAGTGATTCACCGAGGACGAATCGGGGACCGTGGATTAGCGGCGTAGCCGTGAACCACGTTATACCATCGTGTTAGCGTTTGTTTTATTGTTTGTCTTTTGCTTTGTATTTGTATATTCCGCTTGCGCTAATCTTTTGTAGACGAGCAATTTACGACGTCCAACGTACGAGGGCTATTCACCCCCCTCTAGCCGGCCATACCGATCCCCTACAGCTCTTAATCCCGATATAATAACAGACACATATACTTAGTACTCATCTCTTTGATTTACCAATGGGAGAGATTTATAGATTAAATCGATAGGCTCGGTAAGTTAGGAGATGATATTATTTATATGGTGTGCTATTGATTATAGGAGGAAACCGTGTCCTATATATTTGGATGATGATGTCCCCTTGAAGAGCTCATAAGGTTCATCATATAAACCCTGCATGTGGACTTGGTCCAGCATGATGAAAAGGTTGAGTGGTACTACTCAAGGAGTTAGATGTTGATTAATTAATGGTCAATAAATTAATTAATCGACGGACATTCGAGATCTTAAACACGGGAAGAAAATTAACAAATAATATATGGAGCCCATATTATCATATGGGGGTTGGTGAGGTAGATCAATGATAATCCTTTAGTGGATTGGATCATCATTAGTTGATCGGACTTTATGTGGGCTTGATCCATGGGTGGCCAAGATCCAACTCCTCCTCATGGTCCCTAATGTAGCCTATTAGCACCTCATGATGCTTAGATCCAAAGGATAGAAACAAAACTCTAGATCCAAAGGTGGAGATTAAATCTCTAGATCCGACGATTGAGATTAAATCTCTAGATCCGACGGTTGAGATTAAATCCCTAGAACTAATGGAGGAGATTAATCCAAGGCATAAACCCAACTCTATAAATAAGGCTTATTGGCTTGGACGACAACTAATGGATGAGGGGATTAGGGTTTGTCCCTTGGGCGGCAACCAATACTAATTAGATTAGGATTGGGAGTCGTAGCTAGGGTTAGGGTTTTGGGGATTAGAGTGGGCGGCAACAAGGAGTTCCATCTTCTTCCTAAGGTTGGCCGGCTATTATTCTTCTCCTCTCTACCTTGGAATGAGCTCATCCTATTCTTCTTCCCCTCTTCCATGGCCGACCATAAGGAGAGCTAGGATTAGGGTTTGGAGGCTTAGGGTTAAGGAGGCTTGGGTGGCATCAAATAAAGAAGGTTTCTTTCTTCTTCATCCCTTGGTGGCCGGCGCCCACATCCCTATCCCAGCCCATGGGTGCATCCAAAGACCCCTTCTCCTTATCCTTAGGTGGTGGAAATAAGATATAGGGGTTTCCCTTGGTGTCTTGGCCGGTTTCCACCATTATCTCCTTCTCCTTGTTGGCCGGCGGCAAGCATTTCTTATGTTGCTTGTTGGTTGGCTATAGGAAGGAGATGAGCCTTGTTTCTATTCTTCCTCTTGCTTTGGAAGAGCAAGGAAGAAAGATTTTCGATCTAGGAGCTTCGACTTTTGGTAGAGCGTCGCCCACACGACGTCCGAAAGGAGGAAGGACATACATTAGAAGATCGAGAGGTATATCGATTCTCTAATTTTATATGTTACTTGCTTGTTATTGTTTTTCAATTATAAGCATGTTATAAATCTGTAAATGTCTAAATAATACTTGGATCCCGAGCATAAACACAAAAATCGACGATCCGGACATCATCTATTCCGCGGCTACTTGTAGAATAGAGGTTGGTCGCTTGAACAACTAGTTTGTTCAAGTGACCTCTCTAAACGAATAGCATGACGATGACTTGGTGGTTTGGGTAATCCCTTTTGTCTAGTATTAAATTTTTAATCCAGGGACATCTAAGGGATCGCCATGGACAAGCTACCGAGGTGTAGTCGGAAGCGAAGTTTCCCCTCACGAACTCGATAAGCTAAAACCATTAAATTGGTATGAGAGCTTCCGGGGCAAAACCCTTTAATTGGTATCAGAGCCAAGGTTTTTGGTTTTGTGTGTTTTGGATTCGGTTATTTTTATGCACTTTTTCATATATTATATGTGCCGGATAATATTAAGATATGCGTAGTTTAACTTTTTGGTTGCAGACATAAGATCCGACTATTATGGCCATATGTGTGTATGTGATTGTATGTGTGTAAATATTTATTTTGTTGAATCCTCGAGGTTGACGAGTCTAGTATTTAGTTTTTGGTAAATTAAATATGGCATTGTTTAGCCGCTCTTTTTTTTATTTTACTTTCGATCTAGATTTCATGTACACTCCCTCGTGGAGTATAGGATCGATGGATGTAAATTAAAATAGATTTTAGTCTCGGCTCGGATCTCCGGATGACTTGTACATGGCGTAGGAGGAGCGGACGAGATGACGATGTGACGGGAGACATATTGAAGACAAAAGCCATAATAGTTGGAAAATAATTTTATTTTTCATATCTATTGCTTTTTGTTTGATATGCATGTCGTAGGCTAGGAAAATTCCTAAATTTCAATTTACTAAGTGGGAGAGGGATATTTTTATAAATTCCCGCGGCCTCCATTACGATTTGACAAGTGATGCAAACAAACTTGCGCGTCGGCTCTGAGTGTCTTCCTCCCCATCGGATGAGTTTGTTTGCAGATCACAAGGTCGAATATGGTTATAGAAAATTATTAAGGAGCATGTGTACTTCCCCATCGTAAGGCACATAATCGGAGATAATTACCTTGGTACCAAGTAATGGTGAATACTTAGATACAAATATAAGTATCCTCCCCATCGGAGTCACTGCTTTTATTTGTAGGGCCGAAGAGAAACCAACTATTAATTTTACTTTTAAAAAAGTTAGGTTGACAAGATAGTAAAATTAATGGGTAAAACCTCCTCTTACAAATGTAGAATTCGTATACGTCCACATTATCGTGACATACGATATTCTCGGTGTTTTGAGGTGTTGGTTGATTTTGAAATTTTATTTTTTGAGGAATCAATAATTTTTTGAAATCTACAGTAATGATCTATGTGATTCTTAGGATTTTCAAAAATGACTTTCAGTCCACTTACTATGATACTAAAGGAAATAAACTTACTGTGCCCAAATAATGTTGATTGGAAAAGAATCCAGATATTGTCTTATCTGCTAAGGAGTACAAGTATGCACTCTTCAAAGAGTGTCCTCAAGCCATGGTTGCTCAAAAAGGTTTCTACTTCTAAGCTGAAAGGCAAAAAGAAGAAGTAACAAGGTGAAGTAAAGGTGGTGGGAGGATCTCATGGAGGAGTGAAGAAGCCAAAAGGCAAGTACTTCACTTATAAGCAGGATGGACATTGGAAGAAGGACTGTCCAAATCCGAAGCAGAACAAAGATATATCCTTTGGACTAGTCATTCAAACATGATTAGCGGTGATATCTACCGGCACCTGGTGTGTAGATACGGGAGCCACTAATCATGTCTGCAACACTTTGCAGGGGTTCCAGGAAACCCGACGACTAGCTAAAAGGGAGATTACCATTTACTTGTGCAATGCCATGAAGATGACGGCTATTGCAGTGGGAGAAGTTTTATTTATCTCTTGAGAAAAACAAAGCTTAGGTTCTAGAAAATTCCCTTTATGTACCTTTATTTAGAAAGAACTTAGTTTCAGTTTCTAAATTGTTTATGGATGGATATTCTATTTCTTTTAATGACTGACATGTTATAAAAAGGAATAGGGAGAATATCTGTTCAAGTACATTGATAGGAAATTTGTATACACTTGAACTAAAACCTCCCACGATGCAAATTTATGTTAATAACTCATCTTCTAATTCTAATAAGAGCAAAGAACCTTCGAAGATGAGTACCTCTTGGGAGAGTTTAGGAACTACTTATCAGAGGCTGAGCTTCTCAAAGGAGTCTTCGAATCAGGTGGATAATTCCTACCCTGGTCAGGTAGTTTTAATGCATTCAGATTTAGTCATAAATATGAGCACGTTAGGTGTTCATATTATCTTGACCCTGCTCTTATTATCTTATGCTTGAACTTATCGTTGGATGTATTTATGCTCAATTGTTGATATCACATATTCCCTATCATGATTTAGGAGTTATGATGTGATATAAATTGACCTAGATGTTTAGCAGGGTGTAAATGTTAGTACAGGGGATGACCCAATTTATAAATTGGCAAAAAGGTCATCCGTGGGTAGGTAATGCCCTAAATGTAGGATTTATTTCCAATACCGTATGTTGCATACTTGTTACCTTGGCATGAGATTAGAGTGGGCGACAACAAGGAGTTCCTTCTTCTTTCTAAGGTTTGCCGGCCACTATTCTTCTTTTCTCTACCTTGGCAAGAGCTCATCCTATTCTTCTTCCCCTCTTCCATGGCCAACCATAAGGAGAGCTAGGATTAGGGTTTGGAGGCTTAGGGTTAAGGAGGCTTGGGTGGCATCAAATAAGGAAGGTTTCTTTCTTCTTCATCCCTTGGTGGCCGGCGCCCACAGCCCTATCCCAGCCCTTGGGTGGCATCCAAACATCCCTTCTCCTTCTCTTTAGGTGGTGGAAACAAGATATAGGGCTTTCTCTTGGTGTCTTGGCCGGTTTCCACCATTATCTCCTTCTCCTTGTTGGCCGGCGGCAAACATTTCTTATGTTGCTTGTTGGTTGGCTATAGGAAGGAGATGAGCCTTGTTTTTATTCTTCCTCTTGCTTTGGAAGAGCAAGGAAGGAAGATTTGCAATCTAGGAGCTTCGACTTTTGGTAGAGCGTCGCCCACACGACGTCCGAAAGAAGGAAGGACATACATTAGAAGATCGAGAGGTATATTGATTCTCTAATTTTATATGTTACTTGCTTGTTTTTGTTTTTCAATTATAAGCATGTTATAAATCTGTAAATGGCAAAATAATACTTGGATCTCGAGCACAAACACAAAAATCGACGATCCGGACATCGTCTATTCCGTGGCTACTCGTAGAATAGAGGTTGGTCGCTTGAACAACTAGTTTGTTCAAGTGACCACTCTAAACGAATAGCACGACGATGGCTTAGTGGTTTGGGCAATCGCTTTTGTTTAGTATTAAATTTTTAATCCGGGGACATCGAAGGGATCTCCATGGACAAGCTACTGAGGTGAAGTGGGAAGCAAAGTTTCCCCTCATGGACTCGATAAGCTAAAACCATTAAATTGGTATGAGAGCTTCCGGGGCAAAATCCTTCAATTGGTATCAGAGCCAAGGTTTCCAGTTTTGTGTGTTTTGGATTCGGTTAATTTTTATGCACTTTTTCATATATTATGTGCCGGATAATAGTAGGATATGCGTAGTTTAACTCTTTGGTTGCAGACATAAGATCCGACTATTATGGTTATATGTGTGTATGTGTGTAAATATTTATTTTGTTGAATCGTCGGGGTTGACGAGGCTAGTATTTATTTTTTGGTAAATTAAATACGACATTGTTTAGCCGCTCTTTATTTTATTTTACTTTCGATCTAGATTTCATGTGCACTCCCTCGTGTAGTATAGGATCGATGGATGTAAATTAAAATATGTTTTAGTCTCGGCTCGGATCTCCGGATGACTTGTACATGACATAGGAGGAGCGGACGAGATGGCGATGCGACAGAAGACATATTGAAGACAAAAGCCATAATAGTTGGAAAATAATTTTATTTTTCATATTTATTGTTTTTTGTTTGATATGCATGTCGTAGGCTAGGAAAATTCCTTAATTTCAAATTACTAAGTGGGAGAGGGATATTTTTATAAATTCCCGCGGCCTCCATTACGATTTGACAAGTGATGCAAACAAACTTGTGCGTCGGCTCTGAGTGCCTTCCTCCCCATCGGATGAGTTTGTTTGCGGATCACAAGGTCGAATATAGTTATAGGAAATTATTAAGGAGCGTGTGTACTTCCCCATCGTAAGGCACATAACCCGAGATAATTTCCTTGGTACCAAGTAATGGTGAACACTTAGATACAAATATAAGTATCCTCCCCATCAGAGTCACTGCTTTTATTTGTAGGGTCGAAGAGAAATTAACTATTAATTTTACTTGTCAAAAAGTTAGGTTGACAAGATAGTAAAATTAATGGGTAAAACCTCCTCTTACAAATGTAGAATTCGTATACGTCCACACTATCGTGGCATACGATATTCTCGGTGTTTTGAGGTGTTTATTGATTTTGAAATTTTATTGTTTGAGGAATCAATATTTTTTTTGAAATCTACAGTAATGATCTATGTGATTCTTAGGATTTTCAAAAATGACTTTCAGTTCACTTACTATGATACTAAAGGAAATAAACTTACTGTGCCCAAATAATATTGATTGGAAAAGAATCCAGATATTGTCTTATCTGCTAAGTAGTACAAGTATGGACTCTTCAAAGAGTGTCCTCAAGCCATGGTTGCTCAAAAAGGTTTCTACTTCTATGCCGAAAGGCAAGAAGAAGAAGAAACAAGGTGAAGTAAAGGTGGTGGGAGGATTTCATGGAGGAGTGAAGAAGCCGAAAGGCAAGTACTTCACTTATAAGCAGGATGGACATTGGAAGAAGGGCTGTCCCAATCCGAAGCAGAACAAAGGTATATCCTTTGGACTAGTCATTGAAACATGATTAGCGGTGATAACTACTGGCACCTGGTGTGTAGATACGGGAGCCACGAATCATGTCTGTAACACTTTGCAGGGGTTTCAGGAAACCGGTGACTGACTAAAAGGGAGATTACCATTTACTTGTGCAATGCCATGAAGATGACGACTATTGCAGTGGGAGAAGTTTTATTTATCTCTTGAGAAAAACAAAACTTAGGTTCTGGAAAATTCCCTTTATGTACCTTTATTTAGAAAGAACTTAGTTTTAGTTTATAAATTGTTTATGGATGGATATTCTATTTCTTTTAATGACCGACATGTTATAAAAAGGAATAGGGAGAATATCTGTTCAGGTACATTGATAGAAAATTTGTATACACTTAAACCAAAACCTCCCACGATGCAAATTGAAGTTAATAACTCATCTTCTAATTCTAATAAGAGAAAAGAACCTTCGAATATGAACCGAACATATCTTTGGCATCTTAGGCTTGGTCACATTAACCTAAGCAGAATTCAAAGGTTGATAACTGATGGACCTTTGGGTTCATTAGTGGTGGAGGATCTCTCAACCTGTGAATCTTGCTTGGAGAGAAAGATGACCAAGAGACCTTTTAAGGCCAAGGGGTATAGAGCCAAAGATGTGTTAGAATTGGTTCATTCCGATTTGTGTGGTCCTATGTCTATCCAGGCTAGAGGTGGTTTTTAGTATTTCATCTCTTTTATAGACGATTACTCAAGATATGGATACATTTACCTGATGCGCCGCAAGTCTGAATGCTTTGACAAGTTCAAAGAATTCAAGACTAATGTGGAGAAATGTCAAGGTAAAAGTATCAAGACACTACGATCTGATCATGGCGGTGAGTACCTCTTTACAGAGTTTAGGAACTACTTATCAAAGGCTGGGATTCAATCCCAATTAGTTGCACTGGCACACCCAGTGAATGGTGTAGCGAGAATAGCGAAGACTCTTATGGAGATGGTTAGATCGATGATGAGTTATTACGACTTGCGGTCGTTTTGGGGATATGCTCTAGATCTGACGGTGTACATTACGAACTTGGTTCCATCTAAATCAGTGCCTTCTACTCCCGAGTTGTGGGTGGCCTAAGACATATTCGGATATGGGAGTCCGGCACATGTCTTTGAAGGCGGATCTTTGGTAAGTTGGAACCTCG
This sequence comes from Wurfbainia villosa, assembly GCA_025175895.1. Lineage (NCBI taxonomy): Eukaryota > Viridiplantae > Streptophyta > Magnoliopsida > Zingiberales > Zingiberaceae > Wurfbainia > Wurfbainia villosa. Next base: position 116,817,603 of record CM045989.1, on the reverse strand, counting down.
TCTGAGAATGCGCTTGTTAGATTGGCTATCGAGAGAGCGAAGGGTGGATTGTTTTATAGTCCTAGAGATCGGAGGTGATCGTTAGCACGAATGCAGTTTCTAGAGGAAGACTATGTGATGAGCCACAAGCCCAGAGTAAAATTGTTGGAGGAGTTAAAGGGAAGTCACTTCTTTAGTACCACCGTCTGAGAGGATATACCACATGTCAGCACACGCGTGTCGCGAGGAGGATACGCGGGTGATACCGTCAGAGTGGGAGGGTTGTGAGACAGCCTGATAGATTCATGTTCTTGGGAGAATCTTCTGATTTGGTCCCTGGCGAACATGAACCTGATCCCTGGACATATGACGAGGCAATCCAAGATAAAGATACAGTATCTTGGCATAGTGCAATGAATGCTGAGATTGAATCTATGAATTCAAATCAGGTCTGGGAGCTAGTAAACCATCCGATGGTGTAAAAACCATTGGATGCAAGTGGATCTACAAGAGAAAGAGAGGAATAGATGGGAAGGTTGAGACCTTCAAAGAGAGGCTTGTTGCGAAGGGGTATACTCAGAAAGAGGGTATCGATTATGAGGAGACCTTTTCGTCGGTAGCCATGCTTAAGTCTATTCAGATTCTCTTATGCATAGCAGCTCATATGGATTATGAGGTGTGGTAGATGGATGTCAAGACATCTTTCCTTAATGGAAGTCTTGAGGAAAACATCTACATGAAGCAACCAGAGGGATTCATTGCTTAGGGCAAAGAGCATCTTGTATGTAAGCTTAATCGGTCCATTTATGGATTGAAACAAGCTTCGAGGTCTTGGAACATCCGCTTTTATGAGGTGAGCCAGTCTTATGGATTTATTCAAAGTCCGAATGAGTCTTGTGTATACAAGAGATGTGACGGAATCGTAGTGGTATTTCTTGTACTATACGTAGATGACATTTTGTTGATTGGCAACAATATCAAGGTGTTATCGGACGTAAGGGTATGATTGTCCAAACAGTTTCATATGAAGGACTTGGGAGAGGTGGGACACATCCTTGAGATCAAGGTTATAAGGGATCGCAGGAAAAGGATGTTGTGCTTATCCCAAGCTCCATACATAGACACGATTATGGAGCGTTTTAGCATACAGAACTCCAAGAAGGGTTTTCTACCTTTCAGGCATGGAGTTCCTTTATCTAAAGAGATGTGTCCTAGATCATCTGAGGAGATAGAGGAGATGAATGCGGTTTCTTATGCTTCAGTAGTAGGAAGCCTCATGTATGCGATGCTCTATACGAGACCAGATATCTTCTTTGCCATAGGCATGGTCAGTAGATATCAGAGTAATCCAGGACAGGGACATTGGACTGCGGTAAAGCATATATTGAAGTACCTGAGAAGGACTAGGGATTATATGCTGGTTTACCGGGCAGACCAATTACTCCATGTGGGTTACACGGATTCCGACTTCCAATCTGATAGGGATAACAGTAAGTCTACCTTAGGTTTTGTGTTTACTTTGCGAGGTGGAGCCATTGTATAGAGGAGTGTCAAGCAGAAGTGCGTGGCAGACTCCACCATGGAATCTGAGTATGTGGCGGCCTCTGAGGCGACCAAAGAAGCTGTATGGCTCAGGAACTTCCTGATGAACTTGTATGTTATTCCTGGTTTGCCCATAACTATCACAATCTATTGTGATAATAGTGGTGCAGTTGCAAACTCGAAGGAACCACGAGCCCATAAGGCTAGTAAACATATAGAGCGCAAGTACCACCTGATACGAGAAATCGTAAAGGAGGTAGAAGTTGTTGTTGCCTAGATTGCATCAGAGGATGACTTGGTAGACCCTTTCACTAAGGCCCTTCCAGCGAGAGCTTTGATAGGCATGTGGAGAGAAGGGGAATCAGATGTATGGCAGTTTGATGACAGCATAGTCTTTTAGTATAAGTGGGAGATTGTAGGGATGTATACTGAAAAGTCTATCTTTTCTATGAACATCTTTATTTTTGAAATAAGAATCACATGATCATTGTTTGCATATTTTTATGCATATTGTCTAATAGATTACATTGTAGATAATTTGGTGTGTGGTGTCATACGGGAGATCATGTTATCGGCTCCTTGTAAAGTATAAGTAAAGATTCACAACCGAGATGACTTTGGACAAACCATCGGAATGGTTGTAGTGTGATTTGGTATTGGTTTGTCTTGACCATAGAATCACACTAGTGCACTTTGTGTGTATTGAGTAGGACCGACTTAGAGGTGATTCGATTTATTGCTGACTACATAATCGAATCGGACCTCAAATATTATTTATTACATGCTCTTAATCCCGATATAATAATGAGAACATATACTTAGTACTAATCTCTTTGATTTACCAATGGGCGAGATTTATAGATTAAATCGATAGGCTCGGTAAGTTGGGAGATGATATTATTTATATGGTGTGCTGTTGATTATAGGAGGAAACCGTGTCCTATATATTAGGATGATGATGTCCCCTTGAGGAGCTCATAAGGTTCATCATATAAACCCTACAGGTGGACTTGGTTCGGCATGATGAAAAAGTTGAGTGGTACTACTCAAGGAGTTAGATGTTGATTAATTAATGGTCAGTAAATTAATTAATCGACGGATATTCGAGATCTTAAACATGGGGAGAAAATGTACAAATAATATATGGAACCCATATTATCATATGGGGGTTGGTGAGGTAGATTAATGATGATCCTTTAGTGGATTGGATCATCATTAGTGGATCGGACTTTATGTGGGCTTGATCCATGGGTAGCCAAGATCTAACTCCTCCTCATGGTCCCTAATGTAGCCTATTAACACCTCATGAAGCTTAGATCCAAAGGATAGAAACAAAACTCTAGATCCAAAGGTGAAGATTAAATCTCTAGATCCGACGGTTGAGATTAAATCCCTAGAACCAATGGAGGAGATTAATCCAAGGCATAAACCCAACTCTATAAATAAGGCTTATTGGCTTGGACGACAACTAATGGATGAGGGGATTAGGGTTTGTCCCTTGGGCGGCAACCAATCCTAATTAGATTAGGATTGGGAGTAGTGGCTAGGGTTAGGGTTTTGGGGATTAGAGTGGGCGGCAACAAGGAGTTCCTTCTTCTTCCTAAGGTTGGCTGGCCACTATTCTTCTCCTCTCTACCTTGGCATGAGCTCATCCTATTCTTCTTCCCCTCTTCCATGGCCGACCATAAGGAGAGCTAGGATTAGGGTTTGGAGGCTTAGGGTTAAGGAGGCTTGGGTGGCACCAAATAAGGAAGGTTTCTTTCTTCTTCATCCCTTGGTGGCCGGCGCCCACAACCCTATCCCAGCCCTTGGGTGGCATCCAAAGACCCCTTCTCCTTCTCCTTAGGTGGTGGAAACAAGATATTGGGCTTTCCCTTGGTGTCTTGGCCGGTTTCCACCATTATCTCCTTCTCCTTGTTGGTCAGCGGCAAGCATTTCTTATGTTGCTTGTTGGTTGGCTATAGGAAGGAGATGAACCTTGTTTCTATTCTTCCTCTTGCTTTGGAAGAGAAAGGAAGGAAGATTTGCGATCTAGGAGCTTCGACTTTTGGTAGAACGTCGCCCACACGACGTCCGAAAGGAGGAAGGACATACATTAGAAGATCAAGAGGTATATCGATTCTCTAATTTTATATGTTACTTGCTTGTTTTTGTTTTTCAATTATAAGCATTTTGTAAATCTGTAAATGGCTAAATAATACTTGGATCCCGAGCATAAACATAAAAACCGGCAATCCAGACATCGTCTATTCCGCGGCTACTCGTAGAATAGAGGTTGGTCGCTTGAACAACTAGTTTGTTCAAGTGACCTCTCTAAACGAATAGCACGACGATGGCTTGGTGGTTTGGGCAATCCTTTTTGTCTAGTATTAAATTTTTAATCCGGGGACATCGAAGGGATCGCCATTGACAAGCTACCGAGGTGAAGTGGGAAGCGAAGTTTCCCCTCACGGACTCGATAAGCTAAAACCATTAAATTGGTATGAGAGCTTCCGGGACAAAACCCTTCAAGCGTCCCAGGGCCGCACACAGCTTGGCCGTGTGGAAACACATGGCCGTGTGGCGACCCGACGGACTTGTGCGACTAGTGCTTTTTTAGGATTTTACAGCGGTCTGAGGCGATATCTATATAAGGATAGCTCCCCCCAAACGCTAGGGAGGAGGCACGATGGCTAGGACGGCACCCCGAAGCCCTAAAAAGCTTCGGTAACTCACAGTGGGGAGGAGGAACGCCGCCGGAGGTCCACAACTTGCAATACAACACCGGAGAGAAGATCAAGAAGCATTGTATATCTCTATTTCTGTGCTTTATCTCTATTGTATTCGAACTTAAACATGTTTTGTGATTCTTCCTTCGTATTTATGGAGTAGTACTTTCGATTCTAGGATTAGGGAGTAGCTTGTGTACATAGAACGCCGCCGGAGGTCCACAACTTGCAATACAACACCGGAGAGAAGATCAAGAAGCATTGTATATCTCTATTTCTGTGCTTTATCTCTATTGTATTCGAACTTAAACATGTTTTGTGATTCTTCCTTCGTATTTATGGAGTAGTACTTTCGATTATAGGATTAGAGAGTAGCTTGTGTACATAGACAATATTGGTTCATATTAAATTCTAGTCAAAATTTTAATTTCACAATTGGTAGTTGCTCTTTATTATATCTACGTGTATTTGGCTTTTTTCCACTGTGCTTAGGCGATACGAGGTGGTGACAGCCCTCACAATCTAGATTTAGGAGGTTTGATCAAGGAACCTGGGGGTAAACCTGACCTCCCGTAACTGCGGGGAGAAGGGAGCGATGGAATCAGAAACGGTCCACCGCAAGGATTGATTTGGCATCCTTGTACCCTCTATCCCATCCTTTTGGGCGAGAATAGCTCCCGGTGAATGCGATGGCTCTGCGGGAGAGTGTATGATGTCCCTTCCCCAAAATCGTAGGTAGACGTTTAGACGACGCCAATTGACAACATTATTCTGTGGTACACAAGTGAAACCGAAGTCCTAGGATCACCTTTTAAGACCCTGGCACACTCTTTTCCTCCTCCGTGTGACAGCGCACAGAGTAGTGTCCACCGATAGTCCTCACCAACCGACTCTCTCTCAAAGATCACGTCTGAACAATCGCAACCATTTAGTGTATTGGTACTCGAATCTCAGTCCCTGTGGGATCGATAATCTTTATTACTTGATGACATCCGTGCACTTGCGGGCGTTGAGCGCGAGCACGACTTTGAGTCCACGATGGTATCCGTCACGAGATTTGAGAACGCGTCCGTGCGCATCAAGTTTTTGGCGTCGTTGTCGGGGACTGTCGATTCGATATCAAATCGAACGGTGGTAGATTGGATCGGACTTAGGATTAGATTAATTTCCTGCTTTATTTTTCTTTTTTTTAGTTTATCATATCTGCTTAGTTCTATTTTCCATATTTAGATTTAGTTTTTATTTTCAGTAGTAGTTTCCTGTTTACTTATTGCATCTTAGGTTTTTATTTGCTAGATTTATTTATTTTCTGCTTTTAGCATTAGGTTAGCACTCTTACTTTTGTGGTTTGGTTTGTCGTATGCTTAGAAGACTAGGATCGGAAGGTCTAATTCTGATCAATTTAGAGATTGAGCGAACCTTTTACCGTCGGAGAGCAGTACAACAAAAGATGGAAGATCAAGCTGCATCTGAGGTGAACATAGGAAGTTGACCTCTGTGGGACTACGCAGCTCCTAGCGCTAGAGGATTCAGGCTGAGCATAGCTGGACCATCGATTTCGGCAAATAACTTTGAGCTGAAGCCGACACTTATACATATGGTCTAGCAGAGCCAATTTGGGGGAGCTGCAACTGAAGGCCCGAATCGGCATCTTGAGGCTTTTCTCAAAATCTGCCCAACTATGAAACCGAACGAAGTCCCTTCTGATGCGATCCGCTTGAGCCTGTTCCCATTTTCACTACAGGATAAGGCTAAGGCATGGCTTCACTCCTTACCCTCTGGCAGCATCACCACATGGGAGCAGTGTGAGCAGCAGTTTCTGAATAAATACTTCTCACCAAGTAAGACTGCTCACATGCGCCACCTTATCACTAGCTTTCGCCAGAAGGAGGGGGAGTCCTTATTCGAACCATGAGATCGCTACAAGGGGCTACTTTATCAATGCCACACCATGGACTGGAGAGGTGGTTGGTGATCCACATTTTCTATAATGGGATCGCTTATGCCACAAATATGTCCCTAGATTCTGCCACAGGAGGAGCTTTAATGAACAAGACCATAGAAGAGGCGGAGGAGCTTATCGAAGAGGTGACCCAAAACCACCATCAATGGGCCTCCGAACGTGGTCAACCCATGCCTGCAGCAGGATGATACACTGTCAACTCCATGAACCACCTATCAGCGAGGATGGACGCGCTTAGCAGACGGTTTGAATCTTTGAATCCTTCATCTGCATGCGCGGCCATCGACTTTGGAGAAGGAGTGGCAGTGTATCATGAGGACCACTATGTAGGGCAGGGGACCGCAGATGAGTAGATTGAGCATTGTGACACGATTGGGGACTATGATCAAAGGCCCCACAACCCGTACTCTAATACCTACAATCCCGGATGGAGGAGTCACCCAAATTTCTCCTACAAAAATAACTCGGGAAACCCCCAACCATCCGGAGGGTATGACCAATAGCAGGGCAATGGGCAGTGACCATAGAAGTCTAGACTAGAACAGATGATGGAGGACTTCATCGCTACCCAAACTAAGGCCAATGAGGAATTTCGTCGCCAGCATCAAAAGTTTGAAGAAGCACTAAGAGACTTGAAGGCCACCATTGACCGCCTTGTAAGTTATACCAGAATGTTGGAGACATAAGTGGCTCAAATAGCCCAATCCGTGTCACAACCTATGAAGAACTCTCCGACGAGCCAAGGAAAGGAGGAAGGAGTAGGGCAAAGTAGCCAATTCGCCAAGGGGTGTGCAGCCATGATTTCCACCCTACCTGACCAAGCTGAGTTTGAAGAGAAAATTCCAATACAACTTGAGGACCCTGGTGAATTCGTTATTCCCTGCTCGATTTATGGGGAGAGCTTCGACGAAGCACTATGCGACTTGGGGTCATCAGTCAGTGTGATGCCCTATGCATATTTTCTGAAGATGGGACTGAGCGGGCTCCAACCAGCGAATCTTGGTATTCGTATGGGGGATGATTCAGTGAAAGAGCCCGTTGGCCTACTACCGCATGTTCCTATGATGATTGAGGATTTCGTGATACCCACGGACTTCATCATACTGAACACATGACCGAATCCCCAGAATCCTATCATTCTGGGAAGGCCTTTTCTAGCAACCGCAGGGGCGTGCATAGATGTGAAGGCACATCGGATCTCCTTGGAGGTAGACGGGGAGATCATTCTTTTCATCCTTTCGGAGCACAGAGCTCCCTACTTTGACGGCTTCATGATTAGCAGATTGAAGCCGGAACCTCCAGATGCGGATCACGAGACAGATGAATGGAGGTTCACTGAACCACCAGAGCCGAGTTGATAGAAGAGTGCGGACTAGCTAAACGACCTTAAACAAAGCGCTTCTTAGGAGGCAACCTAAGTTTAGTTTTAGATTTCCCTTTTCTATTGCATTGCATACATGTGTTTGATTTTAGTTTTGATTTCCATCACATTTAGAGTTAGGAGTAGAAAAGAACTTTTTTAGGCAAAAATGAAACTCATATTAGTCTACACGGCAAAGTGTATGAACAAATTCGGGCCATGGTGCATAAAAGGGGCATAAAATGGGGGCACACGTCCTGGCCGTGTGTTTTCCCACGACCATGCCCGATTGACCAGAGGCGCACATGGCCTAGCCATGTGTTTTCATACGACCGTGGTGCGTGAGGTTAAAAGGGGCGAGCCGTGTGTTTTCACCTCATTTGTGCTATGTGCTTCAAAAGTTCTTGCCCTAGCTGTGTTATTTCACTTTCCCCTTCCTCTAGAAGCATTTTCAACCTCTTTAGAAGCCAAAAGGAGCAAGGATGAGGAGGACCAAGACCGTAGCATCCCGATCTGGTGCCTCGGAGCGACGAACAAGAAGAGTCGACGCTCCTCAAGCTCCGGAAGAGGGTAACGCCCTACCCCCTCTACTTTTTCGCAATAATGAACATAGAGATAGGTACAATATGCTCTCTACTCGTAAACTTACTGCTACTAGGTACTTAGATGAGGATTTGCTAGAATCTTTAGGGTTGTTGGGTGATATGCAAACCCTATTTGCAAAAATGGGGTGGGATGAGATTATAGGAATAAGACACCTAACCTACCCTAGGATAGTTTTGAAATTTTTGAGTTTTGTAGAGGCGGAAGTTTTAACGGGTAGAGAGAGCGAGGAGGGTAGGATAACTTTTAGACTTTTTAATATTGAGCATGAGTGGACCCTTCACCAATGAAACTTATGCTTTGGCTTACCAAGTCGGGGAGAGAGAAGAACCCCTAATGGGTACAACTCTCGTTTGATTTGGACTGAGTTGACAGGGGAGCACACTTATGACCCTTCTAGGGCCAAAGCGTCGCACCTCCAAAACCTCATCTTTTGATACCTTCACCGCATCATGGCCAGTACTATATTTGATCGTGGGGAGAGTGACGGTGTAGTAAGAGCTAGCGAGCTGCTTTGTTTATGGGATATGCTACAAGAAAGGAGTAGCATCGATGTAGGATCCCACTTCGTCAGACACTTAGTAAAGATGGGCAAAGCAGCATGCGAAGAGATCAATGTGGGAGGCCTACTTACCCATATTTTCTATAGGATGGGGTATGATTACACAACATTGGAGAGTATAGAGGGGAGCCCTAGGATTGACCTAGGAGTATGCATGGCCATGAAGATGATTGTAAGAGAAGGAGACTCCTTATACTTTGTAAGGAAAAATCTTACGACCCTTAGGCTCCCTGACCCGGATCGTACCACCATCGCTATACACGCCAATTGGCACTTAGACCTGATAGTGGAGTCCCCTCCACATGAGAGACCATCCACATCAGCGCCCATCTCTCCACCTTTATATCACTCTCCCTCTAGTCCACACATGCATAGGAGCCCACCTAGTCCACACCGACATGAGCTTACACCTGCGCCACCATCTTTTTCTACTTTTGAGCAGGATGCAGGTACATCGGCATATGATTTTCTCGGAGTTTCGATCGTGCCTCGATGACATTTACACTGAGCAGCAGATGCAGGGGTAGCGATGGGAGGAGCAGAGTGTCTATCAACAAGCGGAGTTCTAGGGATTCCGAGAGCATTTCCAGCAGGCAGAGGAGTTCTACAATGAGGCCCGCATATACTTCTAGGAGGAGGTTGCTCGTCGCCAGGATGAGGCCGCCTACCGCAGGGAGATGCGGCAGTATATGCACGCCCAGCAGGCACAGTGGGCTAGGGAGGAGGAGCACCGAGTAGCCACTGTTGTAGAGATGTATACTGAAAAGTCTATCTTTTATATGAACATCTTTATTTTGAAATATAAATCATATGATCATTTTTTGTATTTTTATGGTTATGCAATATTGTCTAATACATTACATTGTAGATAACATGGTGTGTGGTGTCACACGGGAGATCATGTTATCGACTCCTTGTAAAGTATAAGTAAAAGCTCACAACCGAGATGACTTTGGACAAACCATCGGAATGGTTGTAGTGTAATTTGGTATTGGTTTGTCTTGACCATAGAATCACACTAGTGCACTTTGTGTGTATTGAGCAGGACCGACTTAGAGGTGATTCGATTTATTGTTGACTACATAATCGAATCGAACCTCAGATATTATTATGTACATGATCTTAATCCTGATATAATAACGGGCACATATACTTAGTATTCATCTCTTTGATTTATCAATGGGCGAGATTTATAGATTAAATCGATAGGCTCGGTAAGTTGGGAGATGATATTATTTATATGGTGTGTCATTGATTATAGGAGGAAACCGTGTCCTATATATTAGGATGATGATGTCCTCTTGAGGAGCTCATAAGGTTCATCATGTAAACCCTGCAGGTGGACTTGGTCCGGCATGATGAAAAGGTTGAGTGGTACTACTCATTGAGTTAGATGTTGATTAATTAATGGTCAATAAATTAATTAATCGACAGACATTCGAGACCTTAAACACGGGGAGAAAATATACAAATAATATATGGAGCCCATATTATTATATGGGGGTTGGTGAGGTAGATCAATGATAATCCTTTAGTGGATTGGATTATCATTAATGGATCGGACTTTATGTGGGCTTGATCCATGTGTGGCCAAGATCCAACTCCTCCTCATGGTCCCTATTGTAGCCTATTAACACCTCATGAAGCTTAGATCCAATGGATAGAAACAAAACTCTAGATTCAAAGGCAGAGATTAAATCTCTAAGATCCGACGGTTGAGATTAAATCTCTAGATCCGACGGTTGAGATTAAATTCCTAGAACCAATGGAGAAGATTAAACCAAGGCTTATCCCTAACTCTATAAAAGGATGGAATAGGGTGGGCGGCAAGAGAACAATTAGAGGAAAAGGGGCTAGGGTTTTGGGCGGCAAGAGCAAGGGAGGCTTAGGGTTTTGGGTGGCCACAAATAAGGAAAGATGTTTCTCTTCTTCTTCTTCCTTTGGTGGCCGACACCCTTCTTCCCTCTTCTCTCCTTGGCTTGGCCGGTGTCCAACCTTCTCCCTTCCATCTATGGCTAATGATGGATGGCATTAGGGTTTCTTCCCTTGGGTGGCAAGTATTCCTAGTTGGGATAGGATTTGGAGTGGGTGGCTAGGGTTAGGGTTTGGGTGTTGGTGGTGGGTGGCAACAAGTGGAGGAAGCTTCTTCTTCTTCTTCCTAAGGTTGGCCAGCCACTATCCTTGTTCCCTCTACCTTGGCCGGAGCTCAACCTATTCTCCTTCCCTTCATCCTTGGCCGAAAATTAGGAGAGCTTAGTTTAGTGTTTGGGCGGCAACAAGGAGGAGGATTGCTTTCCTTTCTCTTCTCCATGTGTTGGTCAGTGCCCATGCCTTCTTTGATTGTCCTTTGGTCGGTTTCCATACTCCATGTTCTCTTCCTTGGCCGGCGGCAACATCGAGTTTATTGACTTGGTGGTCAGTTCTAGCTAGAAAGATGAGTTTTGTTTTATGATCTTCCTTTGTTCGGAATGACAAGGAAGGAAGATTGGCGATCTAGGAGCTTCAACTTTTGGTAGATCGTCGCCCACACGATGTTAGAAAGGAGGAAGGACATACAATAGAAGATCAAAAGGTATAACAAGAGGTATAATCTTGTTTATTTTGATTAGTATTCTTTTGTATTATGTTTATAATTGTTTCACAATTATATGCATGTTATATGAGGTTGTTTACTTTATATATTCTGTTTTGTGGCTAAATAATACTTGGATCCCGAACATAAACACAAAAACCAGCGATCCGAATATCGTCTATTCCGCGGCTACTCGTAGAATAGAGGATAGTCGCTTGAACAACGAGTTTGCTCAAGTGACCTCTCTAAATGAATAGCACGACGATGACTTGATTGTTTGGACAATCCCTTTTTCTAGGATTAAATTTTTTAATCCGGGGACATCGATGGGATCGCCATGAACAAACAACCAAGGTGAAGTGGGAAGCGAAGTTTCCCCTCACAGACTCGATAAGAAAAACCCTTCAAGTGGCATCAGAGATAAGGTTTTTGGTTTTGTGTGTTTAGGATTCGGCTAATTTTTATGCACTTTTCATATATTATATGTGCTGGATAATAGTAGGATATGCGTAGTTTAACTCTTTGGTTGCAGGCATAAGATCCGACTATTATGACCATATGTGTGTATGTGATTGTATGTGTATATTTTGTTGAATCCTCGGGGTTGACGAGGTTAGTATTTGATTTTTTGTAAATTAGATACGACATTGTTTAGCCACTCTTTATTTTAGTTTACTTTCGATCTAGATTTCATGTACACTCCCTCGTGGAGTATAGGATCAATGGATGTAAATTAAAATAGGTTACAGTCTCGGCTCGGATCTCCAGATGGCTCGTACATGACGTAGGAGGAGCGGACATGTATTGAAGACAAAAGCCATAATAGTTGGAAAATAATTTATTTTTCATATTTATTGCTTTTTGTTTGATATGCATGTCGTAGGCTAGGAAAATTCCTCAATTTTAAATTACTAAGTGGGAGAGGGATATTTTTATAAATTCCCACGACCTCCATTATGATTTGACATGTGATGCAAACAAACTTGTGCGTCGGCTCTGAGTGCCTTCCTCCCCATCGGATGAGTTTGTTTGCGGATCACAAGGTCGAATATGGTTATAGGAAATTATTAAGGAGCGTGTGTACTTTCCCATCGTAAGGCACATAACCCGAGATAATTACCTTGGTACTAAGTAATGGTGAACACTTAGATACAAATATAAGTATCCTCCCCATCGAAGTCACTGCTTTTATTTGTAGGGCCGAAGAGAAACCAACTATTAATTTTATTTGTCAAAAAGTTAGGTTGACAAGATAGTAAAATTAATGGGTAAAACCTCCTCTTACAAATGTAGAATTCGTATACATCCACACTATCGTGGCATACGATATTCTCGGTGTTTTGAGGTGTTGGTTGATTTTAAAATTTTATTGTTTGAGGAATCAATAATTTTTTGAAATCCAAAGTAATGATCTATGTGATTCTTAGGATTTTCAAAATGACTTTCAGTCCACTTACTATGATACTAAAGGAAAATAAACTTACTGTACCCAAATAATGTTGATTGGAAAAGAATCTAGATATTGTCTTAACTGCTAAGGAGTGCAAGTATGTACTCTTCGAAGAGTGTCCTCCTAAGCCTGCGAATGAGCTGAAAGTCCTTGGACCTGAGATCGATGGGGAAACCCAGGTCGATATCATTCTCCAATCGACAGAATGGCTTGCTCAGGCTTAGGCCATGGTTGCTCAGAAGGTTTCTACTTTTAAGCCGAAAGGCAAGAAGAAGAAGAAACAAGATGGAGCAAAGGTGGTGGGAGGATCTCAGGGCAAGTACTTCACTTGCAAGCAGGATGGACATTGGAAGAAGGACTGTCCTAATCCGAAGCAAGAACAAAGGTATATCCTTTGGTCTAGTCGTTGAAACATGGTTAGCGGTATTATCTACTGGCACTTGGTGTGTAGATACGGGAGCCACTGATCATGTCTGCAATACTTTGCAGGGGTTTCAGGAAACCCGACGACAAGCTGAGGGAGAGATTACCGTTTACTTGGGCAATGCCATGAAGGTGGCGGCTATTGCAGTGGGAGATATTTTATTTATCTTTTGAGAAAAATCAAACGTTGGTTCTAGAAAATTCCCTTTATGTACCTTTATTTAGAAAGAATTTATTTTCAGTTTTTAAATTGTTTATGGATGAATATTCTATTTCTTTTAATGACAGAGTTGTTATAAAAAGGAATGTGAAGAATATCTGTTCAGGTACATTGATAGAAAATTTGTATACACTCGAACAAAAAGCTCCCACGATGCAAATAGAAGTTAATAACTCATCTTCTAATTCCAATAAAAGAAAAGAACCTTCAAAAATGAACCAAACATATCTTTAGCATCTTAGGCTTGGTCATATTTGTTAGGGCAATCTCTTGCCATGATAAGGTTTTGATGTATGTGACAAAGGGTTTAAGTTAGGGTGTTAGTATGATTTGATATGTGCGTTGGAGTCTTGCAGGGTTTAGTAATTCGCACATGGAGCCGTGGCGAGATTCACAACTCATGACTCGGTCCTTGAGTCGGTGAAGGATGGTTTTGCGGAAGTCGTGCGCTTGGAGCATCCGAGGGACCGCCGGACGAGGAGCTTGGAGTGAAGCCGGATGAAGTAGACTTCGAGGCAAGAGACGCGAAGGAGCATTGCAGAGCCGTGCGCCTGATGCTGCCGAGGGACGTGGCCGAGGACGAAGATAACTTCGAAGGTGAGGGACTCCGAGAGATGAGAGTGAGCGAATGTAACCCGGGAAGGGGTAGTAGCTCTAAGGTGAAACTTGGCCATTTGGCTAAGTGTCGGATGGGATTTCCCAACACCAGTCGACTGCCATGGAATGGCAGTCGACTGCTCCGAGTCGAACGTGGTTCGACTGGTATTCGATTGGCTGTTTTGAGGCCAGCAGTTGACTGACATATGTGTGTAGTCGACTGCCAAGACCATCAGTCAACTGCTGAAGGCAGCAGTCGATTGGTCGAAAGGGATTGGTCTATTATTGCTATTTTGATACTTTAAATGACCATCTAAATGCCATAGGCATTAGTGGACATTTGTATCATCCTAACATCTCACCCATGCTAAGTTTTCAATCAAAGTAGCCTATGGTGAGTGTGAGATGCATCCTAGGGGTTATTTGTATATACTTAACCATTATATTCATACAATTCTATCAAGGTTAAGTATCAACCTAACAATCCTCATGATCATAAAGGCATATATCAATTAATTCTACATTATGATCATGAAACACATGTATTCATTGAATTGTTATCATGCATTAGGTATTATGTCATGATAATAAACAAAGTATCACCTAAAGCATGATTTAACCCTATTTCTCATGATGACGTGCCAAATTTCAAAATCATAAATCATGATTGCAAACATACATAGAAATTATATTAATCATCATGATTTAAGCATTATTAACTATTTATAGGCACGTTATCATCACCTAACACTATTTAAAAATATTGTCCCGCCATCCTAAGTCAACCAAAATATGATATAGGTCAATTGCATATGGTTGACTACCCTAGGGGTTTTCTAACCCTTAAGGATGGATTTTGGAACCCAATACAAATTCTTTCCTATGGGGTTCACTAGATACTCCCTGGGGATCCATTTCCTAGCAATTACTTTCTTCTTGTCTTGTCCCCTAGCAATTAGGCATTTATAGGTCTTTTCATTTTTCTTTTCTTTGTATCCTAGGCCTTTCTTATTGAAGTTAGCTCTTTGGCTCCCTATAATCATGTAAACTTTTCTAAGGCTTTGGTTAAATAATCTACTTTCTCTCTTAAAGCCCTATTTTCCTCTATGCATGCATCACTAACATCAAGAGGCATATAGTTATCATGTGAGCATGCATCATTTAAGCTAGAAGAAATATTTTTATTTTCATTTAAGCATGCTTTTTCTAGTTTATTTTCTAGATCCTTAATTTGATCTAGCATGCTCTTATTCTTCTTCTAAGCTCTAAATAAATCCCTAGTTAAGCTAGAGACCATGGAAACTATTTTCTTGGGAGTTAGATTTGTTACCATAGTCTCCATGTCCTCTTCTTCTTCTTCGGATGAGGATGTAGAGGAGGCTCCCCCTTCACTTGAGCTCTCTCCATTTGATCTTGATTCTTCATTTTCAGTGGAGGAGCAATCCAAGTCGTCAAATGCCATCAATGCTAGGTTGGTAACGAATGCATTTTCTTCCTCGGATGATGAAGAGGAAGAAGGGGCATCCCATGTCTTGGCCTTGAATGCTTTGGCCTTCCCCTTTTCCTTTGCCTTCTTTTCTTCTTCCTTTTTCTTGTTCCCCTTTTTCTTCTTCTTTTCTTCTTTCTTCTTCCTCTTTTCCTTGCTCTTGTTTAGGAGGGGACAATTGTCCCTTATGTGGCCCTCTCCTTGGCAATTGTAGCATATGATCTTTCCTCTTGGTCTCCTATTCCTATCATTTGATTTGTTAAATCTAAAACCTTTTAATGCACGTCTTACCCTCCTTACCATATACGCTTCTTCCGTGCTATCCATGGAGGAGGAGGAAGAGGCTTCATCATCATCGGAGGAGGAGGGGATCTCTATCTTCTTCTTCCCCTTGTTTGCCAAGAATGCTACTCCTCTTGAGGGTTGGATTTTTGGCTCTTCTTGTATTCCTTCAAGCCTCGTTTCATGGAGCTCCATTGTTGAGAAGAACTCCTCCAAGGTGCTCACTTCTAGATTCTTCGAAATATAGAAGGAGTCCACCATGGAGCTCCACTTTGAGGATCACGGAAAGACATCTATAGCCTTCATAACCATATCCCGGTTTGATAGCTTCTCACCTACACTTGACAAACCGGTTATAATTTCCTTGAAACGAGAATGTAAGGAAATTACCTTTTCTCCCTTTTCTAGTTTAATGTTGTTGAGTTGGGAGCGGAGGAGGTCTCTCCTTGCTAGCTTCACCTCGGATGTGCCTTCATGAAGCTCAATTAGCTTCTCCCACATCTCCTTGGCACTTAGGCATTCTCCAATTCGGTTGATCTCTTATTGGGGGAGCACATTGAAGAGATGGTGCTTGGCTTTTGAGTTTGCAAGGTGCTCTTCCCTTTGCTTTTTGGTCCACCTAGATTTCTCTATTGGCTTCCCTTCTTCATCCCTAGGCAAAACGAAATCGGATTCCATTATAATCATGATATAAAAATCTGTTTCGAAAAATACCTCCATTCGCTTCTTCCACCAAGCGAATTCTCCTTCAAACTTCGGTGGATGGATGTTGGAGCCAGCCATTTTAAAAGTTGCTTGTTATGGCGGTTAGTCCTCGACTAGCTTTCCTTGGCTCTGATACCACTTGTTGGGAATCGAACGGCCGGCTAGAGGGGGTGAATAGCCCTCGAACGTTGGATGTCGGTATTTGCTCGTCTACAAAGAGATTAGCGCAACGGAAATAATAAAGCAAGACAAGCAAATAGAAATACAAGAAATCAAACGCTAAAAAGATGGTGTAACATGGTTCACGGCTACGCCGCTAATCCACGGTCGCCGATTCGTCCTCGGTGAATCACTCCGCCAAAACCAATCCACTAATGGTCTCTCCTTTGCACCAAGCTAGGTGGAGGTAACCTTTACAACCAAGATCACTCTTCTTACAATAAGATTGAAGTAAAGACAAGTAAGAAGAGTTTAAAGCTTGTGGGGCACTAGGAAGATCACTTAGAGCATAAGCATTTTTCCTCCAACGCTCCATACCCTCTCTTTTTATAGAGAGGAGGCTTTTCTTCCTGTTGGCCGCCACCAGTCGACTGCCGCCACTACAACGGTCTCCGAACACGTCGGATCCCGACCGTTGCAGTCCAACGGAACACTTGGCAGTCGACTGATGGACCTCATCAGTCGACTGCTGCCTCCATAGTCGACTGCTCAGTCGACTACGAGCGATTCTGTGGCCAAAACCTTTCGACCACCAATCACGCCTTCGCGAATGATCGATAGTCTTAGCGATCATTGCCCACATATGGCAGTCGACTGCTGGCCTCAAAACAACTAGTCGAATACCAGTCGAACTACATTCGACTCGGAGCAGTCGACTGGTGCTGTGTGAAACTCAAACTTAACATAAGTTTGAGCTTCCGACGGTCAGGTAAACCTTAACCCTTGCGGTCAAGTCTCCAACACTCAGTCATTCGGCCAAGTTCACCTAATGAGCTACTTACATTTCACTCATTCTCTCATCTCACTCGAAGTCCCTCGCCGAAGCTCTCTTCGTTCGCGGCCACGTCCCTCGACAGCATCAGGCGCACGGCTCTGCAATGCTCCTTCGCGTCTCTTGCCTCCGAAGTCTGCTTCCTTGGCTTCACTTCAAGTCATCTCGTCCGACGGTCCCTCAGCAGCATCAAGCGCACGACTCTGCAATGCTCCTTCTCCGACTCAGGCACGAGGTTGTGCGGGTGAACCCGCCAAGGCTCCATGTGCGAATTACTAAGTCCTACAAGACTCCAACGCACATATCAAATAACAATACCAACCTAACTTAAACCCTTTGCCACACACATCAAAACCTTATCATGGCAAGAGATTTCCCTAACAGTTAGATCGATGATGAGTTATTCTAAGATTGTCAGATTCGTTATGGGGATATGCTCTAGATACGGCGGTGTACATTCTGAACTTGGTTCCATCTAAATCAGTGCCTACTACTCCCACAGAATTGTGGATTGGGCAAAAGCCTAATCTAAGACATATTCGGATATGGGGAGTCCAGCACATGTGCTGAAGGCAGATGCTGGTAAGTTGGAACATCGTACAGAAGTACGCATGTTCGTTGGGTATCCTAGAGGAATGAAGGGTGGTTTGTTTTATAGTCCTAGAGATTAGAGGGTGATCGTTAGCACGAACGCCAGATTTCTAGAGGAAGACTATGTGGTGAACCACAAGCCTAAGAGTAAAATAGTTCTAGAGGAATTAAAAGGGGAAGTAACTTCTTTAGTACCACCGGTACAAGAGGATATACCACAAGTCACTGCACCGCGTGTCACAGAGGATATACAGGTGATACCTCGTCATAGTGGGAGGGTTGTGAGACAGCCTAATAGATTCATGTTCTTGGGAGAATCTTCTGATTTGATCCTTGGCGAATGTGAACCTAATCCCTGGACATATGATGAGGCAATCCAAGATAAAGATACAATATCTTAGCAAAGAGCATCTTGTATGTAAGCTTAATCGGTCCATTTATGGATTGAAGCAAGCTTCAAGGTCTTAGAACATCCATTTTGATGAGGTAATCTAGTCTTATGGATTTATTCAAAGTCCGATGAGTCTTGTGTATACAAGAGATGTGACGGAAACATAGTGGTATTTCTTGTACTATACGTAGATGACATTTTGTTGATTGACAACAATATCAAGATGTTATCTGAAGTAAGGGTATGGTTGTCCAAACAATTTGATATAAAGGACTTGGGAGAGGTAGGACACATCCTTGGGATCAAGGTTATAAGGGATCGTAGGAAAAGGATGTTGTGCTTATCCCAAGCTTCATACATAGACACGATTATGGATCATTTTAGCATGCAGAACTCCTTTACACCAATTAGAACACTCCTTCTTTTACAATAGATATGAAAGAAAATTAGGAAAAGGCAATACAAAAAGTATACCGACACTAAAGGAATGAAGCTTGAGCTTGTAGTGTTGGGGTTGCGAAGCTTCTGCAGATGAAGAATGATTTCGATAGCACTTTGAGGTAGTAAGATTGTTCTATTTGGAGTTGGTCCTCCATTTCTTTTATAAGTCTTTTCCAGTCGACTGGAACACTCTCCAATCGACTCCAAATCAGCTCGTCAATTTGGTATTACGGGCCTGAATCGACCGGACCTAGTCGACTACTCCAGATAGTAGCTCGTTCCGTGTTTGGGAAATTTCCTATCCTAGTCGACTGAAATACATGTCATCTCAGTCGCATGATCTCTAGACAATCATTAATCTGCCTTTCCAACTCGGCATCCTAGTGGACTAGACCACACCCAGTCAATTGGGTCCGAGTTGACCAGAAACATTCCAGTCGCCTGGAGACCTACAAAATGAGATTAGAAAAATACACAACATAATATGACGTGATAGTAGTAATACTGCTTGATCTCGACTTTTATGTTCAACACGAACTCTCCGTTAGATCGACGCCTAGCTTTGTCTCGTTACAGAGGACTCGACCTCACTTCTTCACTCAAGGCTTATCTGTCAGTTGTCCAACCGGACTTACCTTGCTTATCATCCGATCTGACCCATCAAGTCTTCATGCCAACTGTGTGATCTCTCTAACCCAGTTGGGCATCTTGTCTATTGTCCAATCTCTTGACCCAATCGGTCTTCTATCAGAGTGCACATGACCTATCTGGACTTCTTGCCTGGTGTCTGATTCTACTGATCTATCAAGTATTCTGCCTAATATCCAATCAATATGACTTACTAGGACTTCCACTCAATGCCTAGTATCCAGTCAACCTAACCTACTAGGGCTTCCTATTAAGTCTGTACACTTAACTGCATGTTAGATCATAAGCTAATCCTAACTTTAACTATGGTTCATACATTAAAAATAAGAAGTGGTGCTTTCTACACCAACAGACTTTTGCTCAGGGCAGAGGTAGGAGGCGACCACATTTATTCTCACAGTGACACCTTTCTCCAGGAAGAAATCGACGGGGAAGATCATCGGCAACAACGAAGATCGGATGCAATAACGACGTCGCCCAGCCGAGATCGAGCGAAGAGAATAGGTGGATTGAAAGAGGGGATCGAAGGATTTGGGAGAGGAATGGGGGAGTAAGAAAGAAAAATGAAACCTAAACCTAGGTGCATATCTAACACTTAATTAATCCTATTAATACCTCATTAAGCTTAATGAGAACTCAAAGAGGCTTTATCAAATCTAATAAATATATCCCTATGAAATGCCATAAGAATTCCATTTAAATTCAAAACAAATTCTACAATTCCTAAAAAAATTTATAAGGTAATTTCTTAATTAACCAGTGTTATTTTACTATTATTTTGGTGTTATATTTTACATTCTCCCCCACTAATAAAAATTTGATCCCTAAATTTCCTACTCAAGTACAATGAATAAGCAATGTCACTACTCAACTCAAGTACTTTGAGAATGTCATGCACCTTAAGTAATCAAGTGGGGTATTAAGCTTGGATATTATTTTTTAGCTCTCAGGTAGCCTCTAAAATCCATGTACGACTGAACAGTGGTAAGACCAAACATCACAACAAGAAGTCATAAAGTCCATATCAAGTATGAAATGTCGTCTACTACACATCCGCATCTGTTACTCTATTCTGAGGACATCGCAATCATAAACCAATTTTAGAGTATACACAAGTGTCCTTTAGTGTAATCCGATATGGGGTCTTCGATAACAGAACTGCTCCCGGAATTATTTCAATTTCAAATTCCACTTGCCAATGCGGTGGCAAGTCTGGGAGTTCATCTGAAACTACCTCTGAGTACTCTCACACTATACGCACATCCGAGAGGCATAATATACTATCATTTCAACAACTTAGCTATCCATAAGGATATATCTATAGTAAGGGTATGCATGTCGAAGTCTAAGGGCATCTCTTGACTTCTTAATTTGTGGTCAACATCTCACCTAACGGTAAAGATACCACTAATCTACATGGTCGATGTATAGGAACTCTCCTAATCCCATCCAGAATCGCTCTAGACATAACGAATATGTACTACTCATATTAATCAGTATATAAAATGAGATAATATTTCAAATTATCGATCCATCAGCCCACTGTGTCTCCTCTCGAATAATCACGTAAACCCGTCCAACTTCTTTACTTGACAGGTGAGTTATTGTAAATGCAAAAGACTACCACAAAGGATATGAAATCAATTGTTGAGGCTGAGATGTGAACTGAAATAGTTGTAATGAAGGAGGTAAACACTGCTGTGTTGAAAAATAGTACACCGCCACTGTAAAGTATTGAATAACCGCCAACATCGTTGCACGCTCCATACTCTACAAATGGTATAGTTGCGCCTGGGGAAGTAGATCGTTACTGGTGTGATGACCCAATCTTCGGTGATAATCTCTGTTGTCGAGGTTGTGGACCATCCTCCTGAAGGTAACATCTGTGGTCCTCAACTGAATCTTCAGAGTACACACTCTCCTCATATTTCCTGGTTGCTTATAGTAAAAGAAAATGGATTAATCCAAACGGATAGTCTAATTTTGCGTGTCTTTGTAATCCACACCGCACACACTTAGTGTCATCGATGTCATTCTTCCCCTTTTTGTTGATGCGCACAACAAGATCCTGATGATCCGTGGTCGATCTCCTATGGTCGAGAAGACTCTTCAATAGTAGCTCAAGACTAATGACTTTTATCCTACCTCATTTGTCCAACATTCAAAGGCTCTGACTATGAGGTTTAGCCTGTGATGTCTTCTTATTGATCTCCTGCTCCCGAGACCTTTGCTTCTGAGTCATTTCAATAAATGTGGCTAGATCTCGTTCCTTCTAATAGAAGCTGATAGAGGATCTAGACATTTAAATCCCAATGTACACTGCTAAACCCTGAGTGAACTGAAACATCCAATCACAATCTTAAGCTACAAGGTGAATGCAAACTTTGCAAGTCTAGCAACCCTATATTGTACTCCATTATCGAATGATCACCTTACTTGAGGCTCAAGAATTCCCTGATAATGAGTCATCTAAAATGACACAGAGAAATATCATCTCTCAAAAACATCACAAAATCATGACCAAGTGATGCGTTGTTCCCCGAAGATTTTCTTGCATCTTCCGTCGAGTAACGACTTGGTCACTAAAATGGTATGAAGATAACTCTACTCTCTCTGCAAGAATAAGAGTTAGGTACTCAAAAAAACCTTCAAAGTTATCTAACCAAGTTCAAGTAACCCAAGGATTTGGATCCCTCCTAAAATAGGGTAGTTCGATCCTTTAATGACTGTGCCAACAATGATACACACACTCTATCCATTACCCCTGCTAGCTAGCATAGTTAGTGGCGTTCCCTGAAACTGTAATCCTTGATCTCCAAAGGAGGTGTGACGGTCTAACCTCTGCTTTCCGACTCAGTATCAGTCGACTCCCCAAGAAAATTGACATTCTTAGAAGCAAATTCTGGTCCCACCAACTCTACAAGTCATTTCCGTGGTCGACCTGGACCACAACTACAAATAGTGGTTGACTTACTATGCAACATTTCTTGCTATAACCAACTAAATGCATAACTTGTTGGTGCAATCGACCCAGGTCAAGATTGACCAGACTCGAGTAGTGTTTTGATGTTTGACAATGTTTTGGGGAGATTGTTGGTGCAATCGACCCGAGTCATGATTGACCGGACTTGAGTTTGACTCGAGGGGTATTTTGATGTTTTGACGATGGTTTAACCATTGTTTGACTATATGGTTGACATAAGGTTGATCATATGATGGAGAAGTCCAAGTCTTGTGTACTTGACATGGAAAGTCCAAGAATGGGTCTTGGCAAGGGAAAGTCTAAGCTTGAGTCTTAGCAAATGGAAAGTCAAACATGGGTTGACAAGGGAAGTCCAAGGGGTGATATTGGCGATGTAAAGTCCAAGGGTGGAGTCTTGGCAGCATAAGTCCAATGGTTGACGGCGTAAAGTCCAAGCGGTAGTATTGACAGCATAAGTCCAATGTGCCTTGGCAGTATAGATCAGCTTAGCATGACAATAGCCGATGGAAGCACCTGAAGGCTAGCGTATGGATGAACAAGTCATGGATGATTTGGAGGGATCCGATAGGTGTGAGGTGGACGGAGGTGGCTAGAAGGCTTAGGTCTAGGCTAAGGGTGGTCTAGTAAGTATGAGGGTATCATACTTGGGGTTAAACCTCATGTTTGAGGTTATCAGTCGACTGGGGCTTTGGACCAGTCGATTGGTCAAGTGTTTTGACATTTGACAGCCGAGTTGACTATGACAGTCGAATGGGATTATGGTCAGTCGAACCGCTCAAAGTTGACTGATGTTCAACTACAGGAAATAGCCTGACAGTCGACTGCCAACATTGGGCAGTCGACTGATGGCTTGAGCAGTCAACTACCATGGATGGGGAGTCGATTGTTGGTCGGGGTTACGAGCACATAATGCTCGGTAGCCGACTGGCCAGTTGGCTACGACCCTAACAGTCGACTGTCAGTGTATCTGTTGGCTTGGATGTCGACGTGGATTAAGTCGTTGTCTCACAACGGTACTATTGGCAGTCGACTGGGGCCTTATGACTGTTGACTGCCAGGCGCGAATGCAGCTCGATGCAAGCATAAAAGGAGCTTGACGGGAGGGATTTCCATAGCAATTTTTTGTGGCAATTTTGGAGGGGAATTGCTACTGCATTCCAGACCTTCAAGGTCAATCCAAATCAAGCAACAAGCAAGCAATCCAAAGTTCTTGTGTAAAGTGTTTTTTACTTGTTTTTGTGTATTGCTTAGTGTATTTGTTGTATTTCATTATATTACTCTTGTAATCGCTTGTACGAGGTTTCTCCACCTCCGACTTGTTGTCGAGAAGGAGTTTTATTAGTAGTGTTGTCATCACTAGAGCTCGTTGAGCTCACCCCGTGGAGTAAAAACCTTGAGATTCCGAACCATGTTATATCATTGTATATTGTGTGTTTGTGTCGTGTTATTGTTTTATTATTCTATATTCCGCTGCGCTAACAACATTGTAGCAAGCACGTGATCGTTATCCATCATCGATGTACGAATATGCTATTCACCCTCCCTCTAGCGACGATCAATTCCCCAACAAGTGGTATCAGAGCGAGGCTGCTCTTCATTTGGACTAACCGCCAAGGGAGCAACTCTAGAGGGCGAAGAAGAAGATGGTGATTGAAGAAACATTGGGATGGGATATCAACACGCCGATCCCGTATGCGCTTTATGGATGAGAAGGCTTCAATCAATGGAAGGCAAGGATTGAAGACTTCGTCATGATGAGGGACTTTGAAGTATGAGCCATCTTGATGGAAGGATTTAATTATCCAAGAGGGTCAAAGGGAGGTTTCCTAAATTTGAAGAAGTGGACTGGGGAACAAATCCAAGAATTTGAGAAAAATACAAAGGTAATAAAATTCTTGATTGATTTAATCCCTAATGATATTTTGTGCAAGGTAGGGGATTACATGGATGCCAAGGAGCTATGGAGCCAAGTGGAAAGATTCTATGAGAACCCACAACCGGTCCAAGAAGAAGAGGAAGCCGAAGAATGTTCATCGGCTCAAGAAGAGGAGGAGGCTGAGGAAACAAGCTCTTCCTCACAAGAAAGTGTGGAGCCGGAGGTTGAGAAGGAGTCAACTTTCGGATCGGTGGAAGAAGAAGAATTTGAGGAAGCCTCCACCTCTAGGATTGAGGGGGAGGAGATTAGGCCAATCTCTATGTCGTAGCAAGAAGAAGAGCTTTCAACATTCGGAAGAGTTGAAGAAGCTCAAAATTCGGCCACCATTGACCTAGGTAACTTAAGCGCATTAGTTTAAAATAAAAATCATATAATGTGTTTTGAGTGTAGGGAGCAAAGACACTATAAGAGTAAGTGTCCTAAATGGGTCAAGAAGACGACACGAGTCATGCCAAAGACCAAGGAAAGTGGTGCCCAAAGTCAAAAGAGCAAGGAGCATATCATATGCTTCAAGTGCCACCAAAGAGGGCATTATAGGAGCCAATGCCCTAGGGGGAGGAAGAAAGGGCAAGGAGGAGCTACACACGTAGGGGGAGCTAGGGCAAACCCTAAGGTAACCTCTCATTATGTTCCCTCCTTAATTAATAGGCAAAAGCATGCTAGGAATTTTATTGCTATTACTCATGAAAAGCATGGTAGTAAAAATAGACTTTATTGCTTAGGATCTAAATCGTATAACTTTAAAAATAAGGAGAAATTTGGGACTAATATCCCTAGAAAAACTCTACCTAAGGAAAGTATTAGGAAAATAGAAGACCATTTTGGCATTAACCGTAAGAAGGGTAGGCATATGCCTAGGAAATGGAACAATGCCCAAAGATTAGATCAAAATTCAAAAATTGAGCAATTAGAGCTAGAAAATCAAGTTTTGAGGTCAAAACTTGAGAAAATGGAAAAGACCTTAGAAAGATGCAAAATCAAATGCAAGGGTCAAATTGCCAAAATCTAGAGTCTAGGAGTCAAAGTCAAAGGCCTAGGAAATAAGAACCATCCAAGGGCAAGAAAGGTTTGGGGCATAAACCTAAGCCCAAGGAGACTTTGAAGGGTTTTGCTTATCGAGTCTGTGAGGGGAAACTTCGCTTCCCACTTCACCTCGGTAGCTTGACCATGACGATCCCTTCGATGTCCCCGGATTAAAAAAAAAATTAATCCTAGACAAAAGGGATTGCCCAAACCACTAAGTCATCGTCGTGCTATTCGTTTAGAGAGGTCACTTGAACAAACTAGTTGTTCAAGTGACCATCCTCTATTGTACGAGTAGTCACGGAATAGACGATGTCCGGATCGTCGGTTTTTGTGTTTATGGTCGGGATCCAATTATTATTTATCCATTTACAGATTTATAACATGCTTATAATTGAAAAACAAAAACAAGAAACAAACAAAAGAAGAAAGTAGAATAGGTATACCTCTCGATCTTCTAATGTATGACTTTCTTCCTTTTGGACGTCGTGTGGGCGACGATCCATCAAAAGTCGAAGCTCCTAGATCACAAATCTTCCTTCCTTGCTCTTCCAAAGCAAGAGGAAGAATAGAAACAAGGTTTTTCTCCTCACTAGAAACAACCAACAAGGAACCAAAGCTTTCCTTGCCGCCGGCCAACTAGATGAAGGAGAAGATGGTGGAAAACAACCAAGACACCAAGGGAAGCCCTATATCTTGTTTCTACCACCTAAGGAGAGGGAGAAGGGAGCTTTTGGGCACCGGCCAAGGGATAGGAAGGGCCTGGAAACCTGCTGGACGTTGGCCACAAGACAAGGAAGAAGAAAGGAAACCTTGCCTTATTTGGTGCCACCCTAGCCTCCAAACCCTAACCCTAATCCTAATCCTATCTCACCTAGGATTCCCTTCTCTTGCTGCCCAAGCCTTGCTCTCCTTCAATTTTTTGTTCACGCCAACCCCTTGACACCCTTTTATAGAGTTAGGGATAAGTCATGAATTAATCTCCTCCATTGGTTCTAGGGATTTAATCTCAACCGTCGGATCTAGAGATTTAATCTCAACCGTCGGATCTTAGAGATTTAATCTCTACCAATGGATCTTAGACTTTTGTTTCTATCCATTGGATCTAAGCATCATGAGGTGTTAATAGGCTACATTAGGGACCATGAGGAGGAGTTGGGTCTTAGCCACCCATGGATCAAGCCCACATAAAGTCCGATCCACTAATGATGATCCAATCCACTAAAGGTTCATCATTGATCTACCTCACCAACCCCCATATGATAATATGGGCTCCATATATTATTTGTACATTTTCTTCCCATGTTTAAGATCTCGAATGTCCGTTGATTAATTAATTTATTGACCATTAATTAATCAACATCTAACTCCTTGAGTAGTACCACTCAACCTTTTCATCATGCCGGACCTAGTCCACCTGCAGGGTTTACATGATGAACCTTATGAGATCCTCAAGGGGACATCATCATCCTAATATATAGGACACGGTTTCCTCCTATAATCAACGATACACCATATAAATAATATCATCTCCCAACTTACCGAGTCTATCAATTTAATGTATAAATCTCGCCCATTGATAAATCAAAGAGATGAGTACTAAGTATATATGCCTGTTATTATATCGGGATTAATAGCATGTACTAAATAATATCTGAGATCCGATTCGATTATGTAGTCAGCAATAAATCGAATCACCTCTATGTCGGTCCTGCTCAATACACACAAAGTGCACTAGTGTGATTCTATGGTCAAGACAAACCAACACCAAATCACACTACAACCATTCCGATGGGTTTTTCCAAAGCTATCTCGGTTGTGAGCCTTTACTTATACTTTTCAAGGGGTCGTAACATGATCTCCCGTGTGACACCACACACCATATTATCTACAATGTAGAGTATTAGACAATATTGCATAACCAAAATATGCAAACAATGATCATGTGATTCTTATTTCAAAAATAAAGATGTTCATAAAAAAGATAGACTTTTCAGTATACATCCCTACAATCTCCCACTTATACTAAAAGACTATGTTGTCCTCATACTGCCATACATCTGATTCCCCTTCCCACCACATGCCTATCAAAGCTCTCACTAGAAGGGTCTTAGTGAAAAGGGTCTACCAGGTCATCCTCTGATGTAATCTAGGCGACAACAACTTCTACCTCCTTTACGATTTCTCGTATCAGGTGGTACTTGCGCTCTATGTGTTTACTCACCTTATGGGCTCGTGGTTTCTTCGAGTTTGCAACTGCACCATTATTATCACAATAAATTGCGATAGTTCTGGGCAAATCAGGAATCACATCCAAGTCCATCAGGAAGTTCCTAAGCCATACAACTTCTTTGGTCGTCATATAGGCTGTCACATACTCAGCTTCCATGGTGGAGTCCGCCACTCATTTCTGCTAGACACTCCTCCATACAATGACTCCACCTCCCAAAGTAAACACAAAACTTGAGGTAGACTTACTATTATCCCTATCTGATTGGAAGTCGCAATCCATGTAACCCACAGGGAATAATTGGTCTGCCCGATAAACCAACATATAATTCCTAGTCCTTCTCAGGTACTTCAATATATGCTTTACCACAGTCCAATGTCCCTGTCCTTCTCTGATATCTGCTGACCATGCCCACGGCAAAGCAGATATCTGGTCTCGTATAGAGCATCGCATACATGAGGCTTCCTACTACTGAAGCATAAGGAACCGCCTTCATCTCCTCTATCTCCTCAGATGATCTAGGACACATCTCCTTAGATAAAGGAACTCCATGCCTGAAGGGTAGAAAACCCTTCTTGGAGTTCTGCATGCTAAAACGCTCCATAATCGTGTCTATGTATGAAGCTTAGGATAAGCACAACATCTTTTTCCTGCGATCCCTTATAACCTTGATCCCAAGGATGTGTCCCACCTCTCCCAAGTCCTTCATATCAAACTGTTTGGACAACCATACCCTTACGTCCGATAACACCTTGATATTTTTTCCAATCAACAAAATGTCATCTACGTATAGTACAAGAAATATCACTACGTTTTCGTCACATCTCTTGTATACACAAGACTCATCCGGACTTTGAATAAATCCATAAGACTGGATCACCTCATCAAAGCAGATGTTCCAAGACCTCGAAGCTGGTTTCAATCCATAAATGGATCGATTAAGCTTATATACAAGATGCTCTTTGCCCTTAGCATTGAATCCCTCTGGTTGCTTCATGTAGATGTTTTCCTCAAGACTTCCATTAAGGAAAGCTATCTTGACATCCATCTGCCACACCTCATAATCCATATGAACTGCTATGCATAATAGAATCCGGATAGACTTAAGCATGGCTACCAGCGAAAAGGTCTCCTCATAATCGATACACTCTTTATGAGTATACCCCTTCGCAACAAGCCTCGCTTTGAAGGTCTCAACCTTCCCATCTATTCCTCTCTTTCTCTTGTAGATCTACTTGCATCCAATGATTTTTACACCATCGGGTGGTTCTACTAGCTCCCATACCTTATTTGAATCCATAGATTCAATCTCAGCATTCATTGCACTTTGCCAAGATACTGCATCTTTATCTTGGATTGCCTCATCATATGTCCAGGGATCAGGTTCATGTTCGCCAGGGACCAAATCAGAAGATTCTCCCAAGAACATGAATCTATTAGGCTATCTCACAACCCTCCCACTACGATGAGGTATCACCTGTGTATCCTCTGTGACACGCGGTGCAGTGACATGTGGTATATCCTCTTGTACTGGCGGTACTAAAGAAGTGACTTCCCCTTTTAACTCCTCCAGAACAATTTTACTCTTGGGCTTGTGGCTCATCACATAGTCTTCCTCTAGAAATCTGGCATTCATGCTAACGATCACCCTCTGATCTCTAGGATTGTAAAACAATCCACCCTTCGTTCCCCTGGGATAGCTAACGAACATGCATACTTCTGTACGAGGTTCCAACTTACCAGCATCTGTCTTCAGCACATGTGCTGGACTCCCCCATATCCGAATATGTCTTAGACTAGGGTTTCGCCCAGTCCACAATTCTGTGGGTGTAGAAGACACTGATTTAGATGGAACCAAGTTCAGAATGTACACCGTCGTATCTAGAGCATATCCCCAGAATGAATCTGGCAAGTCAGAATAACTCATCATCGATCTAACCATCTCCATAAGAGTCCTATTCCTTCGCTCTGCTACACCATTCCGCTGGGGTGTGCCAGGTGCAGTCAATTGGGATTGATTCCCATCCTCTAATAAGTAGTTCCTAAACTCTCCCAAGAGGTACTCACCACCACGATCAGATCGTAGTGTCTTGATACTTTTACCTTGACATTTTTCCACATCAGCCTTGAATTCTTTGAACTTGTCAAAGCATTCAGACTTGCGGCGCATCAGGTAAATGTATCCATATCTTGAGTAATCGTCTATAAAAGAGACGAAATACTCTAAACGACCTCTGGCCTGGATAGACATAGGACCACACAAATCAGAATGAACCAATTCTAACCCATCTTTGGCTCTATACCCCTTGGCCTTGAAAGGCCTCTTGGTCATCTTACCCTCCAAGCAAGATTCACAGGTTGGGAGATCCTCCACCACTAATGAACCCAAAGGTTCATCAGCTATCAACCTTTGAATTTTGCTTAGGTTAATGTGACCAAGCCTAAGATGCCAAAGATATGTTTAGTTCATCTTCGAAGGTTCTTTTCTCTTATTGGAATTAGAAGATGAGTTATAAACTTCAATTTGCATCGTGGAAGGTTTTGGTTCAAGTCTCTATAAATTTCCTATCAATGTACCTGAACAAATATTCTCCCTATTCCTTTTTATAACAACTCTATTATTAAAAGAAATAGAATATCCATCCATAAACAATTTAGAAATTGAAACTAAGTTCTTTCTAAATAAAGGTACATAAAGGGAATTTTCTAGAACATAAGTTTTATTTTTCTCAAGAGATAAATAAAACTTCTCCCACTGCAATAGCCGTCACCTTCATGACATTGCCCAAGTAAATGGTAATCTTCCCTTTAGCTAGTCGTCAGGTTTCCTGGAACCCCTGCAAAGTATTGCAGACATGATTAGTGGCTCTCGTATCTACACACCAGGTGCCGGTAGATAACACCGCTAATCATGTTTCAACGACTAGTCCAAAGGATATATCTTTATTCTGCTTTGGATTGGAATAGTCCTTCTTCCAATGTCCATCCTGCTTGCAAGTGAAGTACTTGCCTTTCGGCTTCTTCACTCCTCCCTGAGATCCTCCCACCACCTTTGCTTCACCTTGTTTCTTCTTCTTCTTGCCTTTCGGCTTAGAAGTAGAAACCTTTTTGAGCAACCATGGCTTGAGGATGCTCTTCGAAGAGTGCATACTTGTACTCCTTAGCAGATAAGACAATATCTAGATTCTTTTCCAATCAACATTGTTTGGGTACAGTAAGTTTATTTCCTTTAGTATCATAGTAAGTGGACTGAAAGTCATTTTTGAAAATCCTAAGAATCACATAGATCATTACTGTAGATTTCAAAAAATTATTGATTCCTCAAATAATAAAATTTCAAAATCAACCAACACCTCAAAACACCGAGAATATCATATGCCACGATAGTGTGGACGTATACGAATTCTACATTTATAAGAGGAGGTTTTACCCATTAATTTTACTATCTTGTCAACCTAACTTTTTGACAAGTAAAATTAATAGTTGGTTCCTCTTTGGCTCTACAAATAAAAGCAGTGACTCTGATGGGGAGGATACTTATATTTGTATCTAAGTGTTCACCATTACTCGGTACCAAGGTAATTATCTCGGGTTATGTGCCTTACGATGGGCAAGTACACACGCTCCTTAATAATTTCCTATAACTATATTCGACCTTGTGATCCGCAAACAAATCCATCCGATATGGAGGAAGGCACTCAGAGCCGATGCGCAAGTTTGTTTGCATCACTTGTCAAATCGTAATGGAGGCCGCGGGAATTTATAAAAATATCCCTCTCCCACTTAGTAATTTGAAATTGAGGAATTTTCCTAGCCTACGACATGCATATCAAACAAAAAGCAATAAATATGAAAAATAAATTATTTTCTAACTATTATGGCTTTTGTCTTCAATATGACTCCCGTCGCATCGCTATCTCATCCGGTCCTCCTACGCCATGTACGAACCATCCGGAGATCCGAGCCGAGACTAAAACCTATTTTATTTTACATCCATCGATCCTATACTCCACAAGGGAGTGTACATGAAATCTAGATCGAAAGTAAAATAAAATAAAGAGTGACTAAACAATGTCATATTTAATTTATCAAAAACTAAATACAAGCCTCGTCAACCCCGAGGATTCAACAAAATAAATATTTACACACATACAATCACATACACACATATGGTCATAATAGTCGGATCTTATGCCTGCAACCAAAGAGTTAAACTACGCATATCCTAATATTATCCGGCACATATAATATATGAAAAAGTGCATAAAAATTAACCGAATCCTAAACACACAAAATCGGAAACCTTGGCTCTGATACCAATTAAAGGGTTTTGCTTATCGAGTTCGTGAGGGGAAACTTCGCTTCCCACTTCACCTCGGTAGCTTGACCATGGCGATCCCTTCGATGTCCCCGGATTAAAAAATATTTAATCCTAGACAAAAGGGATTGCTCAAACTACCAAGTCATCGTCGTGCTATTCGTTTAGAGAGGTCACTTGAACAAACTAGTTGTTCAAGTCACCATCCTCTATTGTACGAGTAGCCGCGGAATAGACGATGTCCGGATCGCCGATTTTTGTATTTATGCTTGGGATCCAAGTATTATTTATCCATTTATAGATTTATAACATCCTTATAATTGAAAAACAAAAACAAGCAACAAACAAAAGAAGAAAGTAGAATAGGTATACCTCTCGAACTTCTAATGTATGACCTTCCTCCTTTTGGACGTCGTGTGGGCGATGATCCACCAAAAGTCGAAGCTCCTAGATCGCAAATCTTCCTTCCTTGCTCTTCCAAAGCAAGAGGAAGAATAGAAACAAGGTTTTTCTCCTCACTAGAAACAACCAACAAGGAACCAAAGCTTTCCTTGCCGCCGGCCAACTAGATGAAGGAGAAGATGGTGGAAAACAACCAAGACACCAAGGGAAGCCCTATATCTTGTTTCCACCACCTAAGGAGAGGGAGAAGGGAGCTTTTGGGCGCCGGCCAAGGGCTGGGAAGGGTCTGGAAACCTGCTGGACGTTGGCCACAAGACAAGGAAGAAGAAAGGAAACCTTGCCTTATTTGGTGCCACCCTAGCCTCCAAACCCTAACCCTAATCCTAATCCTATCTCACCTAGGATTCCCTTCTCTTGCTGCCCAAGCCTTGCTCTCCTTCAATTTTTTGTTCACGCCAACCCCTTGACACCCTTTTATAGAGTTAGGGATAAGTCATGAATTAATCTCCTCCATTGGTTCTAGGAATTTAATCTCAACCGTCGGATCTAGAGATTTAATCTCAACCATCGGTGTAACGCTCGCCCTTATCTGCTCTCAGGGCGGCGCTACTTTACCCTTTTTTTTTTAACATAACATATATGGATCATTTCACCATTTACTTAAGCATGTTATCATGGCATAAACCTTCTTTTCTACATGCATCACCTATCTTATTCATAGTTAGCATGTTACCATATCTTATCTCATTTCATAACATGCCCATCATAAGGATCCATTCGTGAGTTCTATCATATCAACTTTCTTAAGTAATTGAACAATAACATAACTAAGCAACATCCAACATGGTACTAATAATTCACAAGTTTTATAAGCGGAAGCAATGTCTTAAGTTGTTAATTGAGCATATAAATATAAGCAGATAGTAATAGGGTCTTTCTCCACCATGCCACTATCACACACACTGGGCCCTTCCTGCTACTTCCTCTAGTTCAGGTTTCCTTGATCTGCAGTATATGGACAACATAAACTATAAGCAGATAGCTTAGTAAGATTCTTGCCTACTCACAAAAAAACCACGAACTTCATCAAGCAATTAGAAACATAAGCATGCTAGCATAAATGGCCTAAGTATTCCATATTAACACTAATCAACAACATACCACGTAATGAAACCTAAGCATGGCATAGAGTTTACATCAGCATGCTAAGCATAATTAAAACCAAGCAGGGCATAATCTAAACATAAGCATTCACGATATAAATCTTAGACATGCAGGAAGTACATAAACCCTAATGTTCTTACTATAAGCATCATAACTTAGTAAAATCTAACATGCTTAAAGGACATAATCATAAGCATTTTTAACTTGAGCATAAACCTTTGTAATGACAAAAATCCTAAACATGCATAAGGCACATAATCACAAGTATTCTTAAACTACTCTAAGCATCATAACTTCATAGAGTCTAACATGCATAAAGGACATAATCATAAACATTTTTAACTTGAGCATAAACATTTATAATGACATAAATCCTAAACATGCATAAGGCACATAATCACAAGTATTCTTAAACTACTGTAAGCATCATAACTTCATAGAGTCTAACATGCATAAAGGACATAATCATAAGCATTTTTAACTTGAGCATAAACATTTATAATGACATAAATCCTAAACATGCATAAGGCACATAATCACAAGTATTCTTAAACTACTGTAAGCATCATAACTTCATAGAGTCTAACATGCATAAAGGACATAATCATAAGCATTTTTAACTTGAGCATAAACATTTATAATGACATAAATCCTAAACATGCATAAGGTACATAATCGCAAGTATTCTTAAACTACTGTAAGCATCATAACTTCATAGCATCTAAAATGCATAAAGGACGAGTTCGTAAGCATTCATAATCTTTAACATAAGCATACACAATTTCATAAAAGTCTTTTCTTTTCAAAACATATATATATAGATACTTCAACATCATCATAACTTGTTTGGGGGGCCCCAGGTTAAGTACCACATAATGCGTGTTCCCTAATAGGCTGGGGTAGCGAGCCACCAGATCTACCAGAGCAAGACCTCTTATGTCTTACCAGGGCAAGACCTCTTACGTCTTCTTATGTCCCTATGGATTTGATTAACGACCACCTGACGGGTCGGGTACTTAACCTCTTACAAAGTAAAATACTTAATTCCTTTATTTTCTTGTCATATTATAAAGAATGCTCTTGATCCCCAACATAAAAAGGGAAGCATCTTAATCTTATCTTATCATAAGGAGAGCTCTTGATCCCTACTTGAAAGGGAAGCATCTCCATTTTATCTTATCTTAAGGAGAGCTCTTGATCCCTACTTGAAAGGGAAGCATCTCCATCTTATCATAAGGAGAGCTCTTGATCCCTACTTGAAAGGGAAGCATCTCCATCTTATCATAAGGACACATGCATTCATAACATAAGAGTACCCTAAAGGGGTCCTAAAGTATAAACATGTTCATCACATAAGCATATTTCGTGGCACATTACATCATAAACATGAAGCATATTTCCTTGGCATATTCATGGCATATTAAATCACAAAAACATGTTCATCACCTCAGCATATTTCATGGCACATTACATCATAACATGAAGCCTATTTCTTTGGTATATTCATGGCATATTAAATCACAAAGCATGTTCATCACCTAAGCATATTTCATGGCACATTACATCATAAACATGAAGCATATTTCCTAGGCATATTCATGGCATATTAATCACAAAGCATGTTCATCACCTAAAACTCCTACATGAGGCATACAACCTCCCCTAGTTCCCTTAGAAGCCTTTTTCTTGCAACCCTAACCCTAGTTTCCTTGGTTGGCCGAAACTTGTGAGGGGCTCAAGCTTGGGTTTGTCCCCTAAAATTCATTCATGAAGCCTTATAACCTATCATAGTATCCTTAGAAATATTTTTCATGCAACCCTAACCCTAATTTCATGGGTTGGCCGAAACTTGTAGGGTTAAGATCTTTGGACTTTTATCACCTAAATCTATTCATGTAGGCATATATCATAACCTAACTTCATAAGGGGGAGCTCTTCATGAAACCCTAACCCTAAACCCTTGGTGGCCGAAACATATAGGGTTAAAACCTTTGGACTTTTGTTACCTAAAGATCCCTACTTGGAGCATACAACATATAAAAGATTTCCCTAATAGCATATTTCATGAATCCTAGCCCAAGACTTAGTTGGCCGAAACATATAAAGCTCCAAACTTCATATTTCTTTCATGTAATTCATCCTACAAAACTAATATACTGCAGGTGAGGAAATCTTACATCATTCGCTTTGCTTTTTAGTTGGAAGATGACCTAATGTAAGCCAACCCTAGCCTTCTTCTTGCTTGGAGGAATTTCGGCCAAAGGTGCAAATGGAGAGGGGGAGCAAGGTGGTTTCGGTGAGGATGAAGAGGAGAGGAAGAAGTGGCCAAATGGGAACTTCCTTCTTCTTTATAACGGGAGAAAGAGAAGTTCCTCTTTTCTTTTCCATGCCCCTTCATTTACCCTCATCACCCTTATCTATAATTCCCCTCTTCTCTTAATGATATAATCCTATTGGGCTTATGGTTAGTGGGTGCATCTATAGGGCTTGGCTATCTCTAGAGGTTTGGGGTTCAATTCCTAGGCCTTGCATCTCTTTTTGGCTATTTCCTTTTATTTTCGGAAAACCCCCATAAAGCCCATTATCGTAAAGCCAAAAATCCTTGTAAAATTGCTGGAGACTTTTTACGGGCGTTACAGTCGGATCTTAGAGATTTAATCTCTACCAATGGATCTTAGACTTTTGTTTCTATCCATTGGATCTAAGCATCATGAGGTGTTAATAGGCTACATTAGGGACCATGAGGAGGAGTTGGGTCTTGGCCACCCATGGATCAATCCCACATAAAGTCCGATCCACTAATGATGATCCAATCCACTAAAGGTTCATCATTGATCTACCTCACCAACCCCCATATGATAATATGGGATCCATATATTATTTGTACATTTTTTCCCCGTGTTTAAGATCTTGAATGTCCGTTGATTAATTAATTTACTGACCATTAATTAATCAACATCTAACTCCTTGAGTAGTACCACTCAACCTTTTCATCATGCCGGACCTAGTCCACCTGCAGGGTTTACATGATGAACCTTATGAGATCCTCAAGGGGACATCATCATCCTAATATATAGGACACGGTTTCCTCCTATAATCAACGACACACCATATAAATAATATCATCTCCCAACTTACCGAGTCTATCAATTTAATCTATAAATCTCGCCCATTGATAAATCAAAGAGATGAGTACTAAGTATATATGCCCGTTATTATATCGGGATTAATAGCATGTACTAAATAATATCTGAGGTCCGATTCGATTATGTAGTCAGTAATAAATCGAATCACCTCTATGTCGGTCCTGCTCAATACACACAAAGTGCACTAGTGTGATTCTATGGTCAAGACAAACCAACACCAAATCACACTACAACCATTCCGATGGTTTGTCCAAAGCCATCTCGGTTGTGAGCCTTTACTTATACTCTTCAAGGGGCCGATAACATGATCTCCCGTGTGACACCACACACCATGTTATCTACAATGTAAAGTATTAGACAATATTGCATAACCAAAATATGTAAACAATGATCATGTGATTCTTATTTCAAAAATAAAGATGTTCATAGAAAAGATAGACTTTTCAGTATACATCCCTACAAACTTACCATAGTGTTCCATTTGATTATGAAACACAACCTAGGTCTAGGAAAACCAAGGTTACAAGGGAAGTCATCCCTAGAGTTGACCATGGTAGATGCCTAGTGTCTAGGGTTTTGAAGAAACCTAGGGAAGCCACTAAGAAGGTTACAAGGGGAGTCACCCATAGAGTTAACCTAGGCAAGACCCAAATGACTAAGGCTACTAAGCCTAAGAGGGTCATTAGGAGGGTATCTAGGGAAGTTATCCCTAAGGAATACCTAGTAAATTCAAGGAGCTCAAATAAGTTTTGGGTTCCTAGGAGCGTGATCGATTCACGCTAAATGGGTTAGGGTGTGCCAACTTTAAATGGATGGATAGTTAACCTAACCATGGTAAAGGTGGCACCTTAGGTCATTTTCAAGGTTATGGATACCTTGGAAATAGGTTTGAATTTTAAATCCTAAAAGATTTTAGGATGTGCCAATATTATTTAAGAAGTTTGATAAATTGATCAAATTGACTCAATTTAGGTCTTAGAGTCTTGGTGTGCCATTTTGGATTTTTGACACACTTTGGGGATAAGTGACATTAAGGCAAAATTGGATTTAATTCTAGAAATGACAATTTGAGCTTAACACTTAGGTATTTAATACCTTAGTATTTTACATTTTTCATGCTTTGTTTGTCTTGCCATGTCATGACATCATGTTTATTTTAATCATCTAATTTGTCATAATAATGCTTAGGTTTAAGGTTTAATGTCATGTATGCTTAGATTTATATTTTATGTCATGACATCATGATCATTGGCCATGCTTATTTATGTTATTGTATATGCTATAATCATTCATGCATTAATTAAAATTGATTTAAGGACTATGACATGACTTGAAGTCCCATGTATAAGGGAATCAAGTAGTGTTGCCTTAGAAAATGCATGAAACCTTAGATTAGGATGACTAAAACCCACATCTTACATCAAATTGACATGTGTGTGTTTTCAAACACCCTAGACACATGTGAGATGCTAGGAAATGAGTTAAGTTTAAGGTGCATAGTTTTTGCATCTAGATGAACTCAAACTCATCTTGTATCATGGGTGGATCATGGGAAAAGCTAATGTGCAAGTCATGTGCATTGATCCCATTGATGGTGAAGTCTATCTTTTGATAGCAATCACCATTGATGGAGTTGATACAAAGTAGGGAAAAAAATATTGAACTTTTCAATGATTTTAAACTTTGTGTCAATCTCTTAGTTTTATGGGTAATTTAATTTTCAAATATTTTTCACCTATTGTATTTGGTATAAGTAGTATACGTATGAAATTTTAATATTTTTTAAAATATGTATATTTACTTATGTATTCTCAAATTTTGTTTATGAATTCTGATTTCTGCATTTGCAGAAATCAGTCGACTGCCGCTTATGGTAGTCGACTGGCATCAACGTCAGTCGACTCGTGACTGTAAGAGTCGACTGCCAGATCTGATTTCAGGTAAACAAAGATGTTTAGCCCATGTTTTAGCTAAGTTAGGCTACCCTAACTGCTCCTAACCCTAATATATGCAAAGCATTAGAAAGGGTTTAAATCCATTAGAAATGGAATACGAGAGTTGTTTAGGGTGTGTATCAATTTTAAGTTGTGTGAGAGTTCATGTTTGAACTTTTGCCCTTAATTTTAATGGTTTACTGTTCCTATAGGCTTAGGAACTCTCCAAGGATATTGTTTGTGCAATGGTTAAGGGGGAGTAAGTCTTTAGGGGGAGGTATCCATCATGGGATGATGGATGTGTTCTTCCTCATGAGGGAGAGAAATGGGAATGTGAGATGCCCAATTTGGAAATTGGGAGAGTTTATAGGAAGCCTCTCTTAAGTGATATGAGACTTATCACTAGGAAGAGTGAAGACATCCTAGATGTTCTAGACCAAGGGGGAGATTGTAAGATCTCATTGGGATATGAGACATTGACCTCTTTGAGGAGAACCTTTTTGATGTATGTCAAAGGGGGAGAATTTATGGGATTACTAATTTTGGACAATTGGTAAGAAAATTGAGTTAGGTGACCTAACTCAAAGGTGTTTGGTTTTTGTCAAACATCAAAAAGGGGAAGATTGTTGGTGCAATCAACCCAGGTCACGATTGACTAGACTCGAGTTGAACTCGAGTAGTGTTTTGATGTTTGACAATGTTTTGGGGAGATTGTTGGTGCAATTGACCCGGGTCATGATTGATCGGACTCGAGTTTGACTCGAGGGGTATTTTGATGTTTTGACGATGGTTTGACCATTGTTTGACTATATGATTGACATGGGGGTTGACCATATATGGAGAAGTCCAAGTCTTGTGTACTTGGCATGGAAAGTCCAAGCATGGGTCTTGGCAAGGGAAAGTCTAAGCTTAAGTCTTGGCAAATGGAAAGTCCAACATGGGTTGGCAAGGGAAGTCCAAGGGGTGATATTGGCGGCGTAAAGTCCAAAAGTGGTGTCTTTGTAGCATAAGTCTAATGGTTGGTGGCGTAAAGTCCAAGCGGTAGTCTTGGCAGCGTAAGCCCAATGTGCCTTGGTGGTATAGACCAACTTAGCATGACAATAGCCGATGGAAGCACCTGAAGGCTAGCGTATGGATGAACAAGTCATGGATGACTTAGAGGGATCCGATTTGAGTAAGACTGACGGATGTGACTAGAAGGCTTAGGTCTAGGCTAAGGGTGGTTTAGCAAGTATGAGGGCATCATACTTGGGGTTAAACCTCATGTTTGAGGTTATCAGTTGGCTGGAGCTTTGGACTAGTTGATTGGTCAAGTGTTTTGACACTTGGCAGCCAAGTTGACTCATGGCAGTCGACTAGGATTATGACCAGTCGAACTGCTCAAAGTCGACTGATGTTCGATTACAAGAAATAGCCTGGTAGTCGACTGCCAGCATTGGCCAGTCGACCGATGGCTTGAGCAGTCGACTACCATGGATGGGCAGTCGACTGCTAGTTGGGATTACGAGCACATAATGCTCAGTAGCCGATTGACTAGTCGGCTATGACCCTGGCAGTCGACTGCCAGTGTATCAGTTGGCCTGGATGTCGATGTGGATTAAGCCGTTATCTCACAACGGTACTGTTGGCAGTCGACTGTCAAGCGCGAATCTAGCCCGATGCAGACATAAAAGGAGCTCGACGGGAGGGATTTCCACAGTGATTTTTTGGGGCGATTTTGGAGAAGAATTGTTCCTGCATTCTAGACCTTCAAGGCCAATCCAAAGCAAGCAACAAACAAGCAATCCAAAGTTCTTGTGTAAAGTTTTCTTTACTTGTTTTGTGTTTTGCTTATTGTATTTGTTGTATTTCATTATATTACTCTTGTAATCGGTTGTACAAGGTTTCTCCACCTCTGACTTGTTGTTGAGAAGGAGTTTTATTAGTGGTGTTGTCATCACTAGAGCTCATTGAGCTCACCCCGTGGAGTAGGAACCTTGAGGTTCCGAACTACGTTATATCATTGTGTATTGTGTGCTTGTATCGTGTTATTGTTTTATTATTCTATATTCCGCTGCACTAATGACATTTAGCAAGCATGCGATCGTTATCCATCATCGACGTACGAACACGCTATTCACTCCCACCCTCTAGTGACAGTCAATTTCCCAACATAACTAACAAAAGGGTATATAATAACAATAATCATACCTTAAATCTTATAGTTTGGAGATCTCCTGCTGCTTCCAGATCCCAAGAACTCACAAAATCAAAATCGGATAAACAAGTCATGATATCTGAAACACCGAAGAAAACTCATAAGTGGACTTCACAACCTAGGCTCTAATACTAATAAAATTGTCACGTCCCAAGAGCATACTTATCCATCAATCGAATGGTACCCTCTTGTGATAATATGAAATACAACACCGATACAAGGCCCAAATAGCTACTGACACACACAAGTCATATACAACAAAGAAATAACACCAACAAGAATAAAGATACAAAGACTCAAATATGATACTAGTACATCTTCGACACAATAAGAAAACAAAATATAAATCAATATACAAACCAAATCCATAGTAAAGGTCAAAATCATAACAATACAATCATATACCAAAATATGAAACCAATATGGAATAAAATCCAATACGCTCGGTGTGAGATGTGATCAACAAACAGTGTAGGATCAAAGTTATCCGAGATAGGGGTGAATCTCGGAATATAAAATTTTCTTTTAAAACTTAAGTTTACCTTTTAAGAATTAAGAGTTATTGCAACGAAAATTAAATAGACAATTCTTTTACTTGGTTGACAACTCGAGTCAGGTTGCTACTCCAAGGTCCATAGCTCTCTGATAGCTACCTCGATGGGCAATTCACTAAAAGAGCCTCTGACTCGAGAACACTCGACTTCGGAGGGGTTTGATTTTTACAAAAGATAATGAGAGAGGTAACAACCTACCTTCTCTTAAATTAAAGTAC
Organism: Wurfbainia villosa; assembly: GCA_025175895.1. Classification (NCBI taxonomy): domain Eukaryota; kingdom Viridiplantae; phylum Streptophyta; class Magnoliopsida; order Zingiberales; family Zingiberaceae; genus Wurfbainia; species Wurfbainia villosa. The sequence goes on along the minus strand of CM045989.1, from coordinate 116,775,984 downwards.
AAAAGTGAAAGTAAAGCAAAATACAAAGTATATCGACACTTGTAGCTTTTGAAATGGAGCTCAGAGTGTCGGAGTTGTGGCGTTGCAGCGTTGCATCGTGATGAAGCTCTTGCAGATGAGAAACACACGAGACATAACTTGGATGTAGTAGAATAATATTTTTTGAAGCTGATCGTGCACTTCTTTTATAAGCTCTCTCCAGTCGACTAGAATGCCCTCCAGTCGACTCCACACTAGCCCATCGATATGGTATTTTAGCCTTCCTAATCGACTAGACCTATTCCAGTCGACTCCATGTCACCTGGCTCCGCATTGAGAAATTTGCCTTTCCAATCGACTGGACCTTTCCAGTCGACTGGTACTCTTTCCATCTGGGTTGCTAGATCTTCGATTGATCACCAGCTAATCTTGCCAACTAGGTATTCAGTCGACTAGACCATATTCAGTCGACTGGTTCCCTACAAAATGAGATTAGCAAAAACATACATTATAAAATACAATAGCAGTAATAATACTACTCGATCTCGACTTCTTAGTCCCACACGGACTATCCATCGGATCGACGCCTAGCTTTGTCCCCCTACAGAGGACTCAGTCTCACCTCTTCACTCGATGCTACCTGCCACCTGCCCTGCCAGACTTACCATTCTTGACATCTGATATGACCCATCAGGACTTCTGCCAGCTCTCTGGTCTCCATAACCCAGCTGGTCTTCATGTCGATTGTCTGGTCTCCTGACCCAATCGGTGTTCGTGCCAGATGTCTGGTCTCCTGACCCATCTGGTCTTCCTGCCTGATGTCTGGTCCTCCTAATCTATCAAAACTTCTACCTAATATCAGGTCAATGCAACTTACTAGGACTTTCAATACTCATTACCTAGTATCTGGTCTGCCTGACCTACTAGGGTTTTCCTGTTAACCTGCACACTTAACACATTCATCAAACCACAAGTAATTCCTAACTTTAACTATGGTTCATACATCAAAACTACTAAGTTAAAGTTCAATGCATTAAGTTGAAAATGTGTAACATTTAAATGCTTGAAATGCTTATATGCATGAAGTGCTTACTTACTTTGAACTTCCCTAACTTTAAACTTTCTCTTCTCTCCCCCTTTGGCATACATCAAAAATAATATTATACACCAAATACTAAAATTCAAATATGAGTTCAAAGTAATTAGCTTTTCAACAAGAAGATATGAAAGTTACGCCTTGATAAAAAATACTTAGAAATTTTAAAAATATCTAAGCTTCGCAATATTCATTTCAAAGTACTTCAAGCATTTAAAGGTTTCAAAAAGTATTTTTTAAAATTCATAGGCTCTTAAAAAAATACCAAAAGTGAATATTTAGATTTAAATTAATATTTCAGATTTCCAAAATATAATAATATAAAATTTTTTGTAAATACTCAATAGTCAAATTAAAAGTTTCCCCCTCTAAATATTTCAATTTTCAAAACTCCCCCTCAATAACAGCTAAAAAATTTCAAAATTCCCCCTAAAAATATTTTCAAGATTTTTTAAAACTCCCCATTAAAAGGTAAAATATTTTCAATTTTCAAACTTCCCCCTTAAAATATTTTCAAAGCTTTTAAAACTCCCCCTCAATAAAAAGTAAAATATTTTCAAAACTTTTAAAACTCCCCCTCAATAAAAGGTAAAAAATTTAAAAAATTTCAAAACTCCCCCTCAAGTAATGCAAATGAAATAAGAAATGTCCAAGAATGAATTCCTATACATAATTTATATATTGAAAATACACATCTAAAAATTGTCCTTAAAGTAAATTTCCAATTCTTTAATTGCTCAAATGATATAGAATTATCATCAAGCTTTAAATTAGAGTTAGTCACCGAAGTGATTGATTTGCTATTTAAACCTCATGTAGGTTCATGTCGATGCACTAAATTTATATCTGGAACCTAGAGTGCAGTCCTAACATTTCATGCCCATCTTCGTGGCTCAATACACAAACAGATAGTTCTAGGTGTTTGTGAGATGCGAAGGCTTACCTAAGTCTATAGGATCATGAAATCTAAAATTGACCTAGGCTAGATCAATGTTTAATTTTCCTTCAAGAAAATATTACTTAATGAAACAAAATATATTTTGAATAGGAAACATTAAAGCATCCTAGTCTACTAAGCATAATCCAAATTACATTTAAAAATAACCAAAATTTAAAAGCTACCAAATTAACTACATAAGTTAAAACTGTAACAACTAATGTATCTAATATAATCCTGATCAGAGGAAGGAAGTGGAGGAGGTGGATGACTCATGCTCCAAGATCGAAAAAAACTCCATCATCTCTCGATGATCCTCTCTCTGCGCCTAAAGCATCTACATCATCTCGAGATGACGTGCCTGATGTTGTTGTTCCTGACGCTACATCACATCCTCCAATCTAGATAATCTCTCTACTACAGTGGGGGGTGCTGGAATCCCAAGGAAAGGAGATAAACTATGAAATCTTGGTGCTTCCTGATGCTCAGACTAAGTGTCACAATGATGCTCTAGGTCGATCTCAGGCTCAGGCTCAGGCTCAGGCTAGTGTTGGGGCTGAGGCTGAGAGCCATCTTTCCTCCATGTCAGGACGTTATTTTCATCTAAATCTATGTTAGCTAATGCAAACTATCTAGAACTTATCATGTCATACTCAGAAAGTTGTTTGATGTTACCTGTGGTAACATCAAACCCTAATGTAGCTAGTAAAGATGTAATGACATGGCAATAAGGCAGATGTGCCTTCCTCTAATAACTACCCTAGAATGATGGATGATAGAATGAAATATCTGTAAACTAATATCTAGGTCTAATCTATGATTAAGTACATAAAGTAGAAATGAATGATAGGGGTACATCATAGCGATGTCCCTAGTGGTAAGTGACAAAATACAATTCACTATAACTCTGTACAAAGCATAGTCCTGTACTATAAGTCTTGTGGAACTGAAGATACTCACAAATGGAGTTCTCTCCTCACCAAAAAGTATCCTATCTAATGTGATGTGAGAGTAGGGATCACCATACAGTAATTCCATAGATGAAAAACATCCAACTGGACATGATGAATGCATAAGTCCTAAATGTTCTCTCAATAACGAAGGGGTAAAGATAAAATCTGTACTCTAGTGAATAAGTAAGATCATCAATTATAATGAAGTTATTGAAAAACTCAGCACATAGATCTATGTTAATAGAGTTTTTACAATAAACTAGTTTATCTAGACCACAATGTATTATGACTTCAATACTAGGCATGCATGATGTACTAAAAAAATGATCTACTAATATATCTAGTAGGCATGGGAGTATAATGAGTGCTATCAAACCTAATCATATATCCCTCAGTGGGAAACCTAATGCCCGTACATAGAGTAGAAGATGACTCAACGTCAACTGCTCTTCTTTTACCCCTAATTAAATTACACTAATTTAATATTTATGGAAAAATAATTACAAATAAAGTTTAGAATTGTTACCTCAGCATTATAGATGGTATTATAAAAGAGATTTGACGACCTAAGTGCTTTGAATGGTTGAAAAGAGGTGGTTGATGACTTTTTGGAGTCGTTGTGAATTGACTAGAAATAATTCAGTCGACTGAACTTGAGTCAAATGGACTTGGTCAAGTCGACTGAAATAAATTTACCATTTGCTACCTTCGCTACCCAGTCGACTGTATTGTCTCGAGTCGACTGGATTAGTCTTAACTCTTATCTACTGATGTATTCCAATCGATTGAATTAGTTTCAGTTGACTGGAGTCGCATTTTTTTCTTTCTGAGGTTTGGAGGCAACTGGACATGATCCAATCGACTCTTTTACAGTCGACTGAAAATGGTCCAGTCGACTGGAATTGATAAATTTTTATTTTTGATTAATTTTTACGGTTAATTAATTAGGTTTAGTTGATTGTGTTGATTACGTTGATTAATATAGTTGTTTTAAATACGTTAATTAAATTGAGTTGATTAAGTTGATTAAGCTGATTAAGCTGATTAAATCAAGTTGATTAAGTTAAAATGGTTAAGTTGAAAAATTGTTAAGTTGGATTGATTAGGATGGTTAATTTGAATTGATTAAGTTAAATTGATTAAGATAATGTGAATTTGAGTTGAAATGATTAAGTTAAATTAAGTTAATTTTGAGTTGAATTGCATTGAGTTGATTAAATTGTTTAAGCTTGGTTAAGTTCTAATTCATCTCACCCAATCTAAGTTTTCAATACACGTTAATCCTATGGGTTTTGTGAGATGAGGATTTATTTTAATCTTACTTAATTTTAATGAGAAATTTCAAAGTTTTTAAACTTGTATTAGATTAAAGTGTATCTTGAGCTAATCAAGTAGGTTTTTCCAAAATTGACTTCTAGGTCATGGCGAGGCATATGGCCTGCTTGGTTATCGGATGGATCGCTTCCTAAACAAAGTCAATGAAGGAATCAAATACTTGACTCACTTTGGGCTAAGCTTTGGTCTAACTAGTTAAAGACTTAGTGAATTAGCTTTAGTTAGTTCCACTCGACTTAGTGCACTAGGTCATTGTGAGGCATATGACCTTCTTCGATATCGGATGGACTACTTCCTAGACAAGAGCTTCTCTAACTTACAATAAGTTCACTTCGTCTTAGTACTAGATTGTTCAAATTTAAACTACTTTGTTTCCTATCTAGTTCATTCTAAATTAAGCAAGTAAACTAAACTAAGACATGCAAGAGTTTAACTAAATAAAGAAACAAGCAAAGTGTTTGTTCCCCCTAAGTGATACCTTGGTTAAGTTTTGTTCATTGAGTGAACTTGACTCTTGGGAAGCCAAAATTGGTTTGGTCCAACTTGGTCGACTAAGCTAGCCTTAGAATCCCATGCTTGGACTCGATTCTTAGCGTTTCAGCAAGTAATGACATGTATGAGTTATATGAGGATTTAGCTTTGTATCCGAGCCAGGACATGTTGTACACAGTTCGTTGAGATCCAAGCATCATGTTTAGATACTTAGAGCCTGAGCTGAACCTTTCCAACATTCCGGTGAGATCTACTACTTGCCTTTTTAGGATCAATTTCTCTTCCTCAAGCTTTGCAACTTGAGTTGAGTCTCTATCCTCAACTTGGCAAGTCAAAGTCTTCGAGTTTACTTGCTCCTTAAGTACTTGAACTTCCTTAAGGAGTGAGTCTACTCGATTCCCAGACTTAGCTAATTTCCTACCTAGGCATGCAATTATATTGTATAGTTTATCTTCTAAAGGAGAAGTTACCTTGTCTAGTCCTTCAGAAAAGGATGCGGATCCGTGGCTTCTCTCGGACTCGTACTCGGAACTCGATTCGGCTTTGAAGCTTGATTAGGCCATGAATGCTATGAAGCTTCACTTTATCTCTTCTACGTCCAACTCATCTGAAGACGATTCGTCCCAAGTCGCCTTGAGTGCTTTCTTCTTCTCTTCCTTTTTAGGTTTTTCTTCCTTTTTAGATTTGCACATTCTGACTTGTAGTGACCTTTTCTATTGCACTCGTAACATGTTACTCGATCTAGGTCTTGGCTTGTTTGTTGGTGCAGGGGCACCAGATGATCGAACCTGTGTTTTGATTATGGCAAAGATGCAAAGTTAAGATTACATCGTTATCTCACGAGCTTAATCGAGTGTGCAGAAAAGTGTAAAAGCTGGAGCTGAAGGCTAGCGACACCCGGAGGAAGCCGTGGTGGTCGGGCGACACCCGAGTGACTTCGGAGGAAGCCGAAGGAATCGAGTGGAAGGCCGAAAGCGAAAGTGACACAGTAAGTATCGAGGTAAAGCTCGTGTGTGTGAGAGTAAGAGAGGTCGTATCCTCCTTACGGAGATGATCTTAAGTGTAGATCCGACCAAAGACATCCTATAGATAGTGTTGGAGATCGTTTGGAAGCTAGAGGGGGGGGGGTGAATAGCGCTTTTGGGTTTCTACAAGAAAAATTAGCGGAAGCAAGAACAAATAATATATGTAAAAACACAAAAACAATGCTAACAAAGCCTTTACGTGGTTCGGAGATAACGCTCCTACTCCACAGCGATCCTTAAGGTGGATAAACCCAAGCAATTTCACTAAGAAGCTTTCTCTTTACAAAGACCTCCTCTTCTTACAAAAGATGACAATGAAGATTTGAGAGGAGGAGGAAGATTAATACACTTAGAAAGCTTGGAAAACTTGTGGGAGCTTAGAAGGATGGTCAGAATATAAGCATTAGCCCCTTCTTGCTCCCCTTGAGCTCTTTATATAGGAAAGAGCCTCTTTTTCCCGTTGGAGGTCCATCAGTCGACTGATGACTTACATCAGTCGACTGCCGCCGATTCTAACGGCTTCTGAACAGCCGGATTCGCGGGATTTGTCGTCGTCATCGCCAACGGGAAAACTATCGATCGGCCCTTAGCGATGGCGATTCGGATCTTGCTAAATGCCGGCCACGATCGGCTCACGACGATATTTAATGTGATCGGATGCCAATAATGGCGATCATTGCCCGGCTTCTATGCGGTTAGTGCGGTCGACTCCATCGATTCGGTAGGATAACTCCCGGTCGCTACGATCTTCAACCTCTAATCTTTGCATTTTAAGGGCGATTCGGCCAAGACACCATGTTCGATCGGCACAAAGACTAATTCATACTTGAAAACATAACCTAGACTTAACCTTCTAGCTTCTCCATCAGCCTTGCGCCTCCAGGATTTCTTTGAGTCCACGACTCTATCCATGCGCTTGCCTTCAAAAGCTTCCTTCGGTTTCGTCATGCTTTGGTTTTCTTCTTTGCCAAAGTACGCTTGGACTTTACGCCGCCAAGACTACATGCTTGGACTTATGCCGCCAAGACTTTCCTTTGGTCTTTCTTTTTCAAGGACTGCTTGGACTTTAAGCAGCCAAGACTACATGCTTGGACTTACGCTGCCAAGACCAAGACCTTTCCTTTGACTTCTCTTTGCCAAGATCACACTTGGACTTGTCTTTTACCAAGTCTTCATACTTGGATTTTCCTGTCACTTAAACATGTTTACAATTAGATCATAAAACATTGCCTAACGTAGATGATTATCCAAACATCAAAATATATAAATGCTTGGGGCATTGTTGCACCAACAATCTCCCCCTTTTTGATGTTTGGCAATCATTTAAGTTAGGTCTTTAACACATACATATAAACATATTTCAATATGAATTCTAACTTAAATATCCCTTCTCCCCCTTTGACATACAGCAAAAAGAGAAAAGTTAATCCAATAAGTGCAGGAAGAATTGACATATCTTTGAACAAAGGTATAAAATTGATATGAAGCTCTCCCTAAATCCAAGACATGTTTCATGATGGGGAAATAACATGTGAAGCAAGGCATAAGCAATAGAATAAGCAAATATGTCATAGCCTTGCACCAACAATTATAGAAATTAGGGATGTAGCTCCCCCTAAACCAGTGCACCAAGAAAATCTGCCTTTCCATACAAGTTATCATGTATATACTGTGGAAATCATATAATGTCCAAAATTGAACCTTTTAACCGATGAAAAATCGTTTTCTATTCCAAAACAGTGTCACCGGTTCGACTGGAATAGGCATCAGTCAACTGCCGGCCTTGGCAGTCGACTGCCAATAACGGCAGTCGACTGATATCAGACAAAACTGAAAATCGAATTTTTCAGTCAAGGTTTGAAAAAACGTAGAAAATTCCGTGGGTGTCCAAAAATCACGAAACTCGTCATACACATTTTATTCGACTAATATGACATATGAAAAATATTAGACGAAAAATATGCTCATTAGATTTATGGATTGATACGATATTCAAAATAACAAAATTATGACACAAAAAGTGTGATTGTATCGTATCAATAATCATAACTTCGTACTATACGCTCAACTTCTAAACTTGACAAATAACAAGGACACAATAGAAATGAATTAAAACAAGGACACAATTTCATTTCATTAATCAAAAGTTATGACACAAGTAGGAGTTTATGCCGTACATACGGCCAAAAAGAAAAAATAACAAAACAACAAGCAAGATAACGATCGTCGTCCTCAGCATCCATCGGTGCAGAAGACGATCCATCGTGAGGTGGGTGTCCAGGTGTAGCAGGGCAGAGAATCGCCAAGATGTCCTGCTGCTGCAGATGCACCCCTCTCATGAGGGAGAGGAGCTCCTGATGCTCTCGGCGAAGCTCCTCAAAGCGTGTGTCTACCCGCTCCACAAAAGCGTCGAAACGGGCAACGAAGGATGGATCTGGCATAACAGTATCGCCTGCAGCAGTCTCTCCTGCATGTGCTCCCTCAGCAACACCCTCAGCAACACCTTCAGCAACTCCTCCAACAGCGGCATCCTGGTGCGGGCGCCACTGCTAGCCCGTCGGGTGGGTCGACGGATCCTCTGTGGCCTTGAGCGCCAAGGAGAAACTCCGTCGAGTCATCTGATCATATTTTCTATTCATGACTTTAATGACTCCTATATCGACATCAATGCCTACGGAGCTTAGCCATTGAGTAAGGACATTTCCAAAAGGAATATGAACTTTCCCATTGTTTGGCCTTATGAAATGAATGATGCAATGGAAGGTATTGAGGCCAATATTGATGTCGAAGTATGAACGAAAGAAATGCATGAGAAGTAAGTGTGGAGGGCGAACCAAAGCCAAACCACGAGTAACTATAGGGAGTAGACAATGAGCAATGACCTTATAAAGGACATTGTCAGAGGCAGAAAGTTCCTGTGATTGAAATAGATTAGTGTTCAAAGGTCGAGGAGAATGATAGAAAGTAGTGTGAAGGGAATCCAAAGAAATCTCCTCAAAAGGAGGTGGAAGAGGTTCACTCCAAGATGGATAGAAGATGAAATCATTCTCGGAAGAGAGACAACTGAGAAAATCAGTCCAGATCTGGGGAAATCGGATCCTTGAGCAACGCGAGTCCGGTATCTCCCATCTCCAGCCGGTCATAGGTTGTTGAAAAATTCAGAGAGAAGAGTGATATTAACATGATGTTCACAAAAGACTAAAGACTCAAGTTTGTAATGTTGAATGATTTGAACAATGTCAAAATAGTAGTTTTTAAGAAAATCGGGATCCATTGATCTAGGTGGAATAAGTTGGAATTTGTTTTTGTTGAAAGCACTTTCAAGTGCGGAGTTTGGAAATCGAGGATCAACAGTGGGTCGAGGGTTTGACGGGCCCTCGTTGGTCGGAGGTGCCCGAGTACGCTTAGTAGCAATGCGCTTAAGTCTAAATGTGGGAAAAAACAACAAAAAAAAAATGCACAATGTAGGTTGATGATGCATGGACAGAGACAACAAGACAAGCATGGGTTAGTGAAATACAATCATAGGAACAAACAACCATTGATCAGGAATGAAAATATACCTAGGCGACATGGTGAACAAGGAGCAGTGCCAGACCACGGAACCCTAGCCTAGTGACTGGAAACTAGAGTGCGAACAGAGTGACAAGAGAAGGTCCTCGAGTTGGAGAGCACTCCAAATGGGAGCACCGGTCGGTGAAGACGCCGGAAAAATGAGGGAGAACGGCCAAACGGCGCGGTGGAGGTTCATCGGAAGAGGAAGAGGAAGAGGAGAGAAAAATCAGGATGGTTTAGCGAGTCGAACCGGCGGAAAGCCCTAAAAACGCGACATCAGTCGACTGCCGTTAGTCGGCAGTCGAACTGATGGTGATCAGTCGAACCGCGTAGTCGTATACGAATGATTACAGATCGTCGATCGTGCCATAAATGGCGCGAATCGATATACATCGATCGAATCGACCAATCGCATACGAACGATTTGCGCATCGATCATCGCCATAAATGGCGATCGCGATAATGAACCGGGTCAGCCCGGTTCAATATCGTCATATCAGTCGAACTGGCGTCAGGTACCAGTCGACTGATATCAGTCTGATAGCCTTTTCGGCCAGAATAAAAAATCCATAATTAATTCAATAAAGATCAAAAAATCACGAAATTTTGTGGGTAATATTTTTAGAACATTTCCTATCAAGGAAAAATTATTTTAAAATTATATCACCTCTAGATTTTGATATTGACACAATCTTGAGATTTTGCAAAAGTTATGATATTTTTGCAAAACTTTGTATCACTTTGGCTTATCAATAGGAAATTGTTTCTCAAGATTTGATAGACATAGTTTAAATTTTATTTTATTTGACATTTCCAATCATATTCTTGGAGCTATATGCACATTAATTGTACATAAGTCTTCCAAATGATTGGTCCAATGAAGGATTAATGTCTCTAGATGACACTTTGGTTCATAGTAATGCATCATAATAAGCATGATGATCCAAGTGCATCTTCCTAACATCTCACATGTTGTCTAGGTGGCTCAATACAAAAATCATGGTTTCCTAAGTATTTTGTGAGATGGTTAAAGGTATAAATCCTAGTATTTCTATAGGATCATGCAAACCTACATTTCTATTCTACAAAGCACATTCCAAGTTCTCTCCTAAGTGATGAAAATTCTATTTCGGGGAGAGGCTTGGTAAAGATGTCGGCTAGGTTAGACTTAGATTCAATGTAATTAAGCTCAATGTCCCCCTTAGCCACATGGTCTCTAATGAAGTGATGTTTTACTTCAATGTGCTTAGTCCTAGAGTGATGCACTGGATTCTTGGTCAAGTTAATGGTGCTCACATTATCACAAAATACTTTCATGTTGGAGTAAGATAGCTCATAATTTTCTAAGGTATGTTTCATCCATAATAATTGAGCTACACAACCACCCATAGCCACATATTCGGCCTCGGTGGTGGATAAAGCAATACAAGGTTGCTTCCTACTACTCCAACTCACTAGGGAGGACCCAAGGAATTGACATCCACCACTAGTACTCTTCCGATCCAATTTGCAACTGGCATAATCGGAATCGGTGTACCCAACCAAATCAAAGGACCTAGTCCTAGGGTACCATAGACCTACATTTAGTGTGCCTTTAACATATCTTAAAATTCTCTTGACGGCAACTAAATGAGATTCCTTAGCACATGATTGATACCTAGCACACATACCAACCGCAAATAATATGTCAGGTCTACTAGCGGTTAAATACAAGAGGCTACCAATCATGCTCCTATAAAGGGTAAGATCTATTTGTTTTCCTTCACTATCACTATCTATTTTAGTATTGGTTGCCAAAGGAGTTGACACTACCTTAGCATTTTCCAAACCAAATTTCTTAATCATTTCCTTAGCATATTTGGTTTGATAAATGTAAATTCCTTCACTTGTTTGTTTAACTTGCAATCCTAGAAAGAAATTTAATTCTCCAACTAGACTCATTTCAAACTCTTTTTCCATATTTTGAATGAAGTTTTGAAGAAGTTCATCATTTGTTGACCCAAAGATAATGTCATCAACATACACTTGGGCTACAAAGATGTCCTTAGATGTTGACTTTATAAAGAGAGTTTGATCTATACTACCCCTTTTGAAATCCTTAGAGATTAGGAAAGATGACAATCTTTCATACCAAGCCCGGGGAGCTTGTTTCAAACCATATAAGGCTTTCCTAAGCTTGTATACATGGTTTGGGTAGTCCATATTTTCAAACCCGGGAGGTTGTTCTACATACACCTCTTCCTTAATAAACCCATTTAGAAATGTCGATTTGACATCCATTTGATGGAGTTTGAAACCCATATAGGAGGCATATGCTAAAAGTATTCTAATGGACTCTAATCTAGCAACCGGGGCATATGTTTCATCATAATCAAGTCCTTCAACTTGATTAAAACCCCTTGTAACTAATCGTGCTTTATTTCTAGTGATATTCCCTTGGTCATCTAGTTTGTTCCTAAAAACCCATCTTGTAGTAATAATAGTGTTTTCACTTGGTCTAGGAACTAACTCCCACACTTGACTCCTATCAAATTGAGCCAATTCATCTTGCATTGCTAAGATCCAATCCGGATCAAGTAATGCATCTTTAATGTTTTTGGGCTCAATTTGAGAAATTAGAGCTATATGACTAGTGGGGTCCCTATGGAATGACCTAGTCCTAACTCCTTGAGATAATTCACCCATAATTTGATCTAATGGGTGACTTTGATGAACTCTTGTGGTTCTAGGAGGTGTATCAAGTTGAGTTTGATCGTGATTAACTTCAATCCTATGTTCATCATCGGAGTCATCCCTTACTCCCCCTTGATCCAATCCTCCCCCTTGATTAATACCTCCTAAGTTTAAATCTTGAAATTGTTTGGTAATTTCTTGATTTTCATTATTTATGTCATCATCAATAGGGGATTTTCTAGGGTATGTACTTAAAGTTTCATCAAATTGAACATTTGAAGATTCTTCAATCTTTTGAGTCCTTTTATTGTAGACTCTATATCCTACACTAGTGGATGAGTATCCAACTAGGATTCCCTCATCCGCTTTGGACTCAAACTTACTTAGGTTGTCTTTGGTATTTAAGATATAGACTTTACATCCAAAGACCTTAAAATAATGAATTGTTGGAATTGTACCATTCCACAATTCAAATGGAGTTTTTCCTAAAAACCTATGAATTAATACCCTATTTTGGATATAGCAAGCGGTATTAACCGCTTCCGCCCACAAGTAGCTAGGTAGGGAATATGCATTAAGCATTGTCCTAGCCGCTTCTTGTAGGGCACGATTTTTTCTTTCCACCACCCCATTTTATTGGGGTGTTCTAGGACAAGAAAATTCATGCTTGTACCCTTGTTCTAAGCAAAAAGTTGAAAAGTTAGAATTTTCAAACTCTCCACCATGATCACTACGGATTCGGTTGATTTTGAGTTTTCTTTCATTTTCTACTCTTTTGCTAAAACCTATGATTATTTCTAAGGTTTCATCCTTATTTTTCAAGAAAAAAACCCAAGTAAACCTAGAAAAATCATCTACTATTACCAAGCAATATTTACTACCAATTATAGATGGGGTACTATGACAATCAAATAAATCCATATGTAATAATTCTAATGGTAAAGCGGTACTAAGTAAATGTTTACCTTTGTGTGATGTTTTTGATTGTTTCCCTTCTTGACAAGCATCACACATCTTGTCCTTGAGATATTTGACTTTAGGCAATCCTTTGACTAGCTTCAATTTTGCTATTTTGGCTATATTCTTCATGTTTATGTGACCTAGTCTCCTATGCCAAAGCCAACTTTCTTCCGCTTTTGCAATAAGACACTTAGTGGAAGGATTAGTAGCATAAGATAAATCAACATAATATATATTTGATTTTCTAAAGCCTACTGACATGCAATCATTTATAGTTTTGTGTCTTATAAAGCATTTTGAGGAATCAAATTTAACATCAAAATTTGCATCACATAATTGGCTTACACTAAGTAAGTTAAATTTCATATTTTTGACTAATAGAACTTTATGAATAGCAAGATTGGGAGATACCTCAATGGTGCCCTTTCCTAGAATTTTAAGTTTACCGCTATTACCAAATGACACTTTTCCTTTGCTAGTATGGTTGATAGTGGAGAATTTTCTCTCATCTCCGGTCATATGCTTTGAGCACCCACTATCAACTATCCACAAGCTTGGTTCTTCTACCTATGTCACATGAAAAACACAATCCTTAGGTACCCAAATCTTAGGACCACTAGCATCAATTATGAATTTCTTTGGTACCCATGCCTTTCTCCCCTTGCTTTTAATCATGGATTTTCTACTAACTAGGGATGCAAATGCTACCTCTTTCTCCTTAGGTCTATATCCTAAACCGGCCTTATTGTAAATTGCCCTTTGGTCCTTAATAATCATATCTAGATATTTAGAACCATTAGTGAACTTTTCTAGGCATGTTCTTAATTTACTTATTTCTTTTCTTAACTCATCATTTTCATCCCTAAGAGTACAATCATCATCACTAGATGGTTTATCACATGATGCATTTATATTCTTAAATGATTTGATCTCTAATTTTAGATCCTTAATCCTAGTTTTTGATCTATTTAAAGCATTTTGTAAGCATGCAATAGTCTTATATAGTAAATCTACTTTGGGTGAGTCATTTACCTCATCATCATCACTTGATGATGATTCATCGCTGAAGAGGAAGAAGACTCTCGCTTGAGCTTTCGGTTTCTTCCAATGCCATGAGGGCTAAGTTTCGGGTTGTATGGCAAACTTCTTCATCGTCGGAAGACTCCTCCATACTTAGAGTATCCCACGTTTGTGCCATCATCGCCTCCTTCTTCTTCTTTTCCTTCTTTTCCTTCTTCTTCTTATCCTTCTCCTCCTTTTTCTTTAGTTCAGACGCAATTTGGCTTTATATGCCCTTTCTTGTTGCAACCAAAACACGTCACGTTAGAAATAGAATTTGAATTGTTAGAAGATTTACCTCTTGAGGATTGAAACATCCTCTTCACATCTTTCTTGGTGAGCCTCCTTGACTTCCCAAATTTCTTGACATAGTGTGCTACCTCACTTGCCGACAACTCATCCTCACTACTTGATGAGTCCTCCTCGGATTCGGATGAGGAAGACACCTCCTTCTTTTCCTTTTTCTTCTTCTCCTTCTTTCCTACAAAAAGAGCTATACCCTTCTCTTTGGGTGAAGTATTAGCTTGTTCATGCAATTGAAATTCACAAAATAGCTCATCTAATTTAACTAATGAAAGATCCCTAGAGACCTTATAGGCATCTACCATTGAGGCCCATAAGGTGGTCCTAGGGAAAGCTTGTAGTACATACCTTACAAGGTCTCGGTTGTCGACCTTTTCACCTATAACGTGTAGTCCGTTGACTACTTCCTTGAAGCGCCCGTGCATTTGGCTCACGGTTTCATTTGTCTTCATAGTGAAGCTTTGGAGTTGGCCAATCAAAAGATCCCTCTTGGCCCTTCTTGTCTCTTTGGATCCTTCGTTGAGTTCGATGAGCTTCTCCCAAAGCTCTTTTGCGGAGTTGAATGGCCCGACCTTAGAGAGTTGCTCCTTGGATAGACCACATTGAAGTGTGGTCGTTGCTTTTGCATTTGCTTGTGCTTTCTTGACCATCTCTCTTGTCCAATCTTTTGTCGATAGTGGTGCTCCGAATTCGTCGACCGACTTCTCAAAACCATCTACAACACTAAACCAATTCTCAATATCGTTCATTAAATAATACTCCATCCTACCTTTCCAATATCCAAAATCGTTGTCGTCGAAGAACGGAGGCCTCGCCGTGCTATACCCCTCTTGAAATGCCATCTTTGCTCCGGTTGATTGCTAGATCTTCCGATGCGATCCGGGCTCTGATACCACTTGTTGGAGATCGTTTGGAAGCTAGAGGGGGGGTGAATAGCGCTTTTTGATTTCTACAAGAAAAATTAGCGAAAGCAAGAACAAATAATATATGTAAAAACACAAAAACAATGCTAACAAAGCCTTTACATGGTTCGGAGATAACGCTCCTACTCCACGGCGATCCTTAAGGTGGATCAACCCAAGCCATTTCACTAAGAAGCTTTCTCTTTACAAAGACCTCCACTTCTTACAAAAGATGACAATGAAGATTTGAGAGGAGGAGGGAGATTAATACACTTAGAAAGCTTGGAAAACTTGTGGGAGCTTAGAAGGATAGTCAGAATATAAGCATTAGCCCCTTCTTGCTCCCCTTGAGCTCTTTATATAGGAAAGAGCCTCTTTTTCCCGTTGGAGGTCCATCAGTCGACTGATGACTTACATCAGTCGACTGTCGCCGATTCTAACGGCTTCTGAACAGCCGGATTCGCGGGATTTGCCATCGTCATCGCCAACGGGAAAACTATTAGTCGAGCCAGCATGGCGTTCGACCGAATCTTAGAGCCGTGGCCGATCGCTCATCGCTTGTGGCGATCATCGCCAATAATGGCGATCATTGCCTTGTATCTTTGCGATTGAGTCGTCGACTCCCATCGATTCGGTAGGATAACTCGATCACGCTAACGATCTTCCAACCTCTAATCGCATTTTAAGGGCGATTCGGCCAGCACCATGTTCGATCATCGGCACCCCAAGTATGACTAATTCATACTTGAAAACATAACCTAAGCCTAGACTTAACCTTCTAGCTTCTCCATCAGCCTTGCGCCTCCAGGATTTCTTTGAGTCCACGACTCTATCCATGCGCTTGCCTTCAAAAGCTTCCTTCGGTTTCGTCATGCTTTGGTTTTCTTCTTTGCCAAAGTACGCTTGGACTTTACGCCGCCAAGACTACATGCTTGGACTTATGCCGCCAAGACTTTCCTTTGGTCTTTCTTTTCCAAGGACTGCTTGGACTTTAAGCAGCCAAGACTACATGCTTGGACTTACGCTGCCAAGACCAAGACCTTTTCTTTGACTTCTCTTTGCCAAGATCACACTTGGACTTGTCTTTTACCAAGTCTTCATACTTGGATTTTCCTGTCACTTAAACATGTTTACAATTATATCACAAAACATTGCCTAACTTAGATGATTATCCAAACATCAAAATATATAAATGCTTGGGGCATTGTTGCACCAACAGATAGTTTAGGTCGAGATCAGACGGTCGGTGGCCGTCAAAATAATGTTTTTGTTAAGCTAACTTTGCCCTGCAGCTAGCATCAGTCGACTGTCAGCTTGGAGGACTTGACTGCCATCAATCAGTCGACTATCTGCAGTCATCATTCGACTGATGCTGCCATCAGTCGACTGATGATGGCCATCAGTCAACTGATGGTCAAGGATCAGCCTCGAGGAGTCAAGTTCTATCACCATTTTTCAAGGAGTCTTGTGCCCAATTCCTATTGGTTGAAGACCCATTCGATGAGGGGCTCAAAGGCTATAAAAGGAGGGCTTGTCCTAGGGGTTTTCATCAATTCTAAGCTTCCAAAAGCCTCCGCCAAGCTACAACTCTCCAACAACGAAGTGCTTCTTCTCCGACGTCTAGGTTTAAATTTCTTTCATTTTTGTTACGTCGATATAAGTTTTATTTCAGTTCATTACTTTACTTTCTCGGAGCTTTTATAGTAACGAGGAGAGGAGGAGTGTCCCTCTACCTCAAGCTTTCACTACAAAAAAAAAACAGTCATTAGCGACGAATTTTAAAAAAAAATTCGTTGCAAAATAAATTAGCGACGAATTTAGCGACAAAAATAATTTTGTTGCGAATAAAGCGTCGCAAATAATAGCGACAAAATTAGCGACGAATTTTTGCGACGAATTTTAGCGACGAAAATTAGGGACGAATTTAAAATTTCGTCGCTAATTTTGTTGCAGAAGTTACCAAGATTTCAAAAATTCATCGCAAAAATTTACGACGAATTAAAAATTCATGGCAAATTTGCGATGAATTTTTAATTCGTCGCAAATTTTTGCGACGAATTAATTTTTTCGTTGGTAATTTTCGCGATGAAATATGAAATTCGTTGGTAAATTGGCGACTGATACAAATTCGTTGCAAATTTAAATCGCATTGAATTGTCATAATATTTTTGCGATGAATTAATTTTTTATTGGTAATTTTACGACAAAATAAGAAATTCGTTAGTAAATTTACATGATACAAATTAAATGATGTTCAATATTTTGAAGAATTCTTTTTCGTTGCAAAAATTTGCGGCAATTTAATTTTCGTTAAAATTTAAATGCATAAAATTGTTGCAAATTTATCGCGAGTTGGATTCGTTGCTAAATTAAAGCTAATTTGTGTGAAAATTTAATTCATAAAGTAAATCGCAGATGTCTCAGAATTTAGCAATGAATTTGTATTTTTGTCGCTAAATTTATCGCTAAATAAAAAATTTTTAACGATTTCATCGTTTCGATATTCTATCGTATATACAAATTTTCACACACACAACAAAACACAATAAGTTCTAATATCCAAATAAATACATTCAATACAAACAAAATACACACATTCAATACAACAAAATAATATTCAATCATATCCAAATAAATACAAAGCAACACAATCATTAAGAACAATACAACATTCCAAATAAAAGTTATATCCTACAACATTTCAAACATCAACATAGTTACGATATCCAAATAATAATGTCTACAAAGATCTCAACACATGGGAAAGAAAAAGAAAAGAGAATCGTAAGCAATCGCGAGCATTCTTCTACCTGCATTAGAAAAGAAACAAACAAAAAATATCATACATTAAAAAAAAACTATATACTAACACGAAAATAAATATGCAAAGACTTACAATGATGTGCAATTTCAACTGCCATAAGGATTAACTTCATCGATCATTCCTGTTTTAAAGCAAAATAAACAAACTCAATAAACTAAAAAATTTTAAAATTACTAATTAAAAACATGCATACAATATCATCATCGTCGCCACCATCATCGTCATGACTAGGAGGAATATGACTTGGACCAGAACTAAATTGCTGAAATTGTCGCATAAGAAAGGCTTGTTGTCGTCGCATTTCTATCATTTCTTGATCCCTTTGTGAGTTTTGTTGTTGTATTTCTATAATTTGCTGATCTCTTTCATGTATTATGCCCTTCAAATTGCTAACCTCCTCAGTTAAGTTATGTATCTGTGCCTCTACTGCTGGTGGAGTAGAAGAAATAGATCTACGAGGAGCATTATGCATTCTGCTCAGAGAACCCATACCTAATATCCTTCCCCCTTTTGATCCTCCACTTGCCTCGAGCCATAAATCCAAATTATTACTAACAGATGGCTCAGATCCCTCAGTATCACCGTCATCTCCTGAAATTCTCTGAGATGAGGATAACTGATCATATCTCTCCTACACAAAATTAAAATTATAATCAGAGCATTTACATAACTAACAGAATTAAATTTATAAAGTAAGTTTAAAGATTAATTCAAACCTTAATTGCTCGAGCTCTATCTCCACTCCAAGTCTTATCTTTTTTTTGGAAAGTGCGAACGAAAGTATCTATAAATTCCGGCTCCTTTCCCAATTCCTTAGACTAAATATAAGAATGTTAGAAATAAAATAATAATCTGAAATATATTTAAAAACTAATTGTAGAATTTAAATATTACCAATCTACGTGAATGCTCCTCGATATTTATAGATCCTCCCGCATATGTTGCAGATAAGTCTCCAGAATTACATGCTTGATTTAATTTATTCTGTTGACTTCTTTTTTTGCTCTCATCAGATTGTCAATAATTGGAGATTTTACTCTAATTTTCTGACGTGACACAGGCGGGTTTTTTTCCAGTACATTTGGCATGACTCAATACATGCCGGATATGATCGCCACATTTTTTTTTAAATTCTTTTAACTTTCAAGTCTTGAGTAGGGTCCCAAATAAATCTCCGCTAAGATGGAAAAAAAACAATTGATTATATAATCACTTATTTAATATATAAAATGAATCAATTATACCTGAAACTTGCACCACCATAGTTCTTTTGTAGGTCCTAGTGTGCTTGAGTATGACAAAGAGTCTCCTCTCCAATAGTTATTCACGATTTTATTGATCTCGCGAATAACAGGTACAGAATTTTCAAACCTACGATAAAGTGAAAAAAAATTGAATAAATAATTAAGATAGTTTAAAAATTATAATATTTATATTACTTACGAATCTCCAATCGGAAATATATACGGTCGACTTTCGATGTTCTCGATGAGAGGAGGTGCGGGTACAGTGAATCGAATGGGAAGGCCGTGCCGAAATGAGATGAAGGCCGATCGATCATGTGAAGGTCCAGAGATCGAGGGCAAGTAGGTATAGTGGCGGGCAAAGTGGGATCGGCCGCCACTACTAGTACTCTGCCTCTCCCCACCACGAAACTATCAACCAAAAACAAAATTAGAATAAAGAAAATAAAACTTTTATGCTTAATGAAGAACATGAAAAACTTACAATATGCATAATGAAGATATGAGAGACTGTGACTGCGATAAGCTATGATGATTTCACCACTGATAACCAAAAGATATAAATTTAACAATGAGACATTATATAAACAAATAATTGAGCTAAGAAAATTTGTAAAATTATAGTTTAAAACTAAAATTATATATAAAAAAACTTACCCTAGACATCAAATTTCAAAGTCCTCATTATCATCTTCCTCATCCTCATCAGTATCCTCATCCTCGGTCTCCTCCTCCTCTTCCTTCTCGTCCCCCTCCTCCTCCTCATCATTATCATCAATTTCAGTTGCATCCACATTTATCACTACTCCGCTGGGATCTCGTAACGTTGGAATTATATATTCCTCGGTATGAAACATATTTGTAACTTTGTCTTGTTGATATGCAATGTCTTGCCAGCGCTCTTCAATTTTTTTCCGTGCTTTTGTTTTACAAACAGCCCACCATTCATTTTTGTCACGCCTCAAACTAGGATATGGAGCATAGAAAACTTGAATCGCTTGTTGTGCCAAAATAAATGGTTCATATCTCTTATAAAATCTTTTATGATTTATTTCAACCAAATTATACTGTGGATGCACCTTCATCCCTCTGACGGGGTCAAACCAGCGACACATAAATAAGATAACTCGCATTTCTGGACCAGGATAATCAATCTCTATAATTTCATCCAGCAAACCATAAAATTCATTGCTTGCACCTCCATCATTGGAAGACTGAACACATACTCCACTATTCATTGTACTCTTTCCATTTCCATATTCTTGAGTGTGGAAATTATATCCGTTTATGAAATATGCTGGCCAAGTGCGTACCATTGCTTTTGGACCCCATGATAGATGGATTAGCAATTCTTGCTGAATGTGAGTTTGATTAGCATAAACCTATACTCAAATGAAAATGATATTTATTTAAAATTTAAGATATGTGTAAACAAAAATGAGGTAATTAAAACTGCTTACATATGATTTGAACCATGGTGCAAATTCCTGATCGCAGAAGTGATCAAAGTCACGTGTCGGGATTTCAGAATATAAGTTTTGGAAAATCCTATAATAAAAAATTATATAATAACATAAACAAATTAACACTTGACGAAGAAATAGGAAATATATACTAACTCGAAATATGGCGATACTTCTGGACAATTAAGTAAAACATATGTCTGGGCTGCCCACTATTCTTGATCAGTTAAGTATCGTTGCTTACACGGTCCACTTGGTCGACCAAGATAATTAAAAATTGAGAATGAATTCAAATTGGGATCGACAGGACCTTCATCATTCCTTCCGGATTTCCGTCTTTTGGTCTGAACGTGAGGCTCAAAATAATATGATGCAAAAGTTGTTACTTCCTCCATAATATATGCATTCACAATAGAGGCTTCAACATGTGCCTTATTTTTCACTTTTTTCTTCAAATGATATAAGAATCTGATTGTAATATAACAAATTGTATTAGAAATGAATATATAAAAAAATTAAACATTTTTATGCAATATTAACGAAGTATAGAATATGCGAATTATACCTTTCAAAAGGATACATCCATCGATAATGAATTGGTCCTCCAACTTTGGCCTCTATACGTAAGTGAACCAAAAGATGTTCCATTGAATCAAAAATGCAGGTGGAAAATCCTTTCTAAATTGCACAAAATGATTGGAATGTCTCTCTAACTTCTCCATGTGTGAATATCCCAAAACTGAGCATATATCATGAAGAAAATACTTAACTCTGTAATGGCACCCCATACAAAATTCGGTAAGAGTTCTTTAAAGGCAATAGGAATTAGTCTTTCCATGAATATATGACAATCATGGCTTTTCAAACCCATCAATTTGCATTCCTTCATATCGACACATCTCCCAAGATTAGAAACATACCCATCAGGAAATCTCAATGACTTCAACCATTCACAAACAACACGTCTCTGTTCCTTATTCAATGTATAAACTGCCTTTGGCTTTGGTCCTCTACTATTTTCATCAACATCAAGGGTGGGTCATTTACAAATGAGTCGCATATCTTTTCTTGCATTCAGATTATCTTTTGTTTTTCCGGTGATATCCATCACTGTATTTATCAGATTATCAAAAATATTCTTCTCAATATGCATAACATCGAGATTATGATGAATCAAATTACTAAACCAATACGGTAACTCCCAAAATATACTTCGTTTGGTCCATTTATGGTTGCTTCCGTATTCATAAGTTGTACAATGTGGCTCTTCAATAACAGATGGAAAGTGAAGAACTCTGTACCAAATATCATGACCTGTCAATCTCAATGGCGGAGGTGTTCTTTCAATTCGATTCCTAGTGAATTCATCTTTATTCCTTCTGAAATTATGATTTAGTGGTAAAAATTGTCTGTGATAATCAAAATAACTTGGCTTCTTACCATGCTTCAATCTAATCGACTTTGATCTCTCCATACATATTGGGCATCCTAAGATCCTGCAAGATCAACTGATAGCATACCATAAGCTGGAAAGTCATTTATGGTCCAAAGAAGAGCAGCCTTCATTACAAACATCCGATTAGTATGAACGTCGTATGTAGGAAAACCTTCATCCCATAGTTGTTTTAGCTCTGCAATCAATGGTTGCATATAAACATTTATTAACTTCTTCGGATTTTTTTGGGCCAGGCACAACCAATGTTAAAAACATATACAGTGTTTTCATGCACATCCCAGGCGAAAGATTATACGGAGTTAATATAACTGGCCAACAAGAATAGTGTCTTCCTGATTTACCAAATGGAGCAAACCACAAGACAGACCTAACCTAATATTTCGAGTCTCCTTCGCAAAATCAGGATATGTTCTATCAAAATTTTTTCACGCCTCTGCATCTGATGGATGACACATTAGTCCCTCTTCTGTTCGATGATTTGCATGCCAAGTCATGTGTTCAGCAGTTGTCTTTGATGCATAAAGCCTTTGTAACCTAGGAGTTAAAGGCAAATAAAACAACTGACTATATGATTTACGTCGTTGCTGCCTCCTACTAGTGCTCTTGTACCTATCTTGATTACAGAATTTACAAATATCCACATCTGCATCATCTCCCCAATATAACATACAACCATCTCTGCACACATCAATTCTTTCCACTGGGAGACCTAATTCTTTCATCAGTTTTTTCATACTGTACAAATCATTGGGCAGTATATGATCACGCGGCAATGCCTCTTCAAAAGCTTGAACAAAATTATTAAAACACTCTTCAGACACATTATGCTCTGCCTTGACATTCAACATTCTTGCGGTGAACGATAGTTTAGTGTGAGTCTCACAACCAGCCCATAAAGGTGCATCTGCAACACTTAACACCTCCTGAAATTTGAGATATGCTTCATTATTCATATTCTGACTGATATCTGTTACTTGCACCTCTTCCAAGGGTGATGCATTAGTAAACATTTGCTCAACTGTTGGAGGACAACTTTAAGTTGCACCTTGTGATTGGGGAATCAAATTCGGGCCCGCTACATCATATATCATCCTCTGATATGGATTTAATTGATTATAATCACTTTGATCCCTAGAGACTTGTGTGTTGTGTCTGATAACACGATTGCCATCGTTGTCTGATAACACGAACTAACTCTGCATCGTGCTGGATACTCTGAGGGCCCAATAACTGTGGCTCCCCTACATCCTCCCAAAATACTGGAGATCTGCAGGGTCGACCATACAAAACCTCAAAGGGAGCCATCTGAATGGAAGAGTGATAGCTATTATTATACGCGAACTCCAACAAGTGAACGTGATCCTCCCAGCTGCCTCTGAAATCCATGACGCAAGATCTCAATAAGTCCTCCAAAGTCTGAATAGTACGCTCCGACTGTCCATCCGTCTGCGGGTGAAATGCAGTACTGAGACGAAGCTCGGTGCCCATAGCATGCTGAAGACTCTGCTAGAATCGTGAAGTAAAATACGGATCTCTGTCAGATATGATACTTAAGGGTACTCCGTGCAGTCTGACAATCTCTCTACAGTATAGCTCAGCTAGTCGATCCAATGGATGTGTCTCACGAATCGGAAGGAAATGAGCGGATTTGGTTAACCTATCCACAATCACCCAAATCGCATCATGTCCTTTACGGGTTCTGGGCAACCCCGTAACAAAATCCATCGTAATATGTTCCCACTTCCATTCTGGAATTGGGATTCTCTGTAGCAATCCGACGGGTTTCTGATGTTCAGCCATTACCTATTGGCAGACCAAACATCGAGCGACGAAATCCACAATATCTCTCTTCATACCGTCCCACCAGTATGAACGCCTCAAATCCTGATACATCCGAGTACCGCCCGGATGTATAGCAAATCTCGAGTGATGTGCCTCTCGTAATAACTCCTCCTTAATCGGATGTGTGTCTGGAACACATAATCTTCCTCGGAACCGGAGGACTCCAGTCTCGTCACACGAGAAATCATGCTCTCGAGTCCAGAGTGCTGCATAAGAATTGCAGATGTTGATCACTAGCTTGTGCCTCCTTGATCCTCTCAATAATAGCAGACTGGGCAACCATAGATACCAATATCCCCCGGGATGTTTGACCCTGTTCACACAACCCCAACTCTGAGAACTGTCGAACAAGATCAGTCACTGCGGTCAAATGACTAGCTAGAATCCCACGGGACTTCCTGCTCAGTGCATCTGCTACAACGTTAGCTTTACCCGGATGATACTGAATGGTGCAATCATAATCCTTTAGGTATTCCATCCATCGTCTCTGTCTAAGATTCAATTCCTTCTGAGTGAAAAGATATTTCAAACTCTTATGGTCTGTATAGATTTCAAAAGTAATCCCATACAGATAATGTCTCCATATCTTTAGCGCAAAAATAATGGCTGCTAGCTCCAGATCGTGCACCGGATAATTCCTCTCATGGTCCTTAAGCTGACGAGAGGCATAGGATACTACAGTCAGGCC
Source organism: Wurfbainia villosa (assembly GCA_025175895.1). Classification (NCBI taxonomy): domain Eukaryota; kingdom Viridiplantae; phylum Streptophyta; class Magnoliopsida; order Zingiberales; family Zingiberaceae; genus Wurfbainia; species Wurfbainia villosa. The sequence goes on along the minus strand of CM045989.1, from coordinate 116,751,198 downwards.
CGAATCGCATCAATCGCCCTGGAAAGAAGCATCGATATCAGACCATCCCATCGCAAGAAGAAGGAATCACTAATACAGTCGTAAACTAGTCGCCGCTAAGCTCTCAAAATCGACTCACACGCCTCGACCAAGCAAACTCTTCTTTCCGGTCAAGCGAGTAAGTGGTGTGGCTATACGGAAAATCCTCCACAAATCTATGGTAATACCCCCAATCCAAGAAAACTACGGACTTCTCGAATCGACTTTGCAGCTTCCAATCGTAATCGCTTCGATTTTCTGGGATCAATCAAATACCTGCTAGATACCACATGTCCAAGAAATCCACGAAGATAACCAAAGCGCACTTACTCCATATAAATGCTCTCGTCGCAATGTCTCCAATACAATCCGAAGATAGTGCTCATGCTCCTCCTCAGAACGAGAATATATCAAGATATCATCTATGAATACGATGACAAACTGATCCAAGTACCTCAAGAATACCCGGTTCATCAAATCCATAAATGCAGCTGGAGCATTAGTAAGACCAAATGGCATCACTAGAAACTCATAATGTCCATAACGCGTGCGGAACGCTGTCTTCTGAACATCCTCGTCTCTTACCATCAGCTGATGATAACCTGATCATAGATCAATCTTGGAATACACACAAGTATCCTTGAGCTGATCAAACAAATCCTCTATCCTCAGCAGTGGATATTTGTTCTTAACGGTTACTGCATTAAGTTGTCGGTAATCAATACATAACCGCAGAGATCCATCTTTCTTTTTAACGAACAGCACCGGAGCTCCCCTAGGTGAGACACTAGGACGAACAAAACCCCTATCCAATAACTCTTGCAGCTGTATCTTTAGCTCACTTAACTCTTTCGGTGCCATCCGGTATGGAGCCTTTGACACCGGTGCGGTTCCTGGAATCACCTCTATCACGAATTCCACTTGCCTCGGAGGTGGCAAGCCCAGAAGTTCATCTGGAAATACATTCGGATACTCACGAACTACCCGCACGCTGGAAAGAGGTGGTATCTCCTCATTCTCCACTTTGACCAAAGAGAATAAGTAACCCTGACAACCATGCGACAATAATCTCCGAGCCTGAAGTGCAGATATAACGGACACTCTATCATCCCGGGTACCCACGAATTCCCATGCGGTGTCGGTGGTCGGAAGGTCACTACTCTCGCTCTACAATCCACTGTAGCATAATATGTAGCCAACCAATCCATTCCGAGTATAATGTCGAATTCCACCATCTCTAGCACCTGAAGGTCCACCGTAAGTATATGTCCCTCGAAATCCAACGGACAACCCTTGATTACTTGATGACTGGTCAAAACCTCACCCGATGGTAATGACACCGCTAATCCACAAGAATGAATCATAGGGATTCTCCCAATTTTACTCTGAAATATACTAGAAATAAAGGAATGCGAGCTACGATCAATCAATGTATCGCGGTATAGAATAAACCAAAATCATACCCCGAATGGCCAGATCCCTCGGCATTGGCGTCCTCCCGGGTAATGGCATAAACTCGTCCAGTCTCCACATGCGGCGGCTGCGCTCCAGATATAATAGTAGAAGGCCTCCACTCCGGATGGATATGGGTCTGTGATGATACGCCGAGGTCTCGCTGCAGTATACTATATCCTTGAGAGCCGGCCGGTAGATATCGCTGAGTAGGTGGTCCGGAATAATAACTCTCTGGAGCTGGTGTATAATGAATCGCCGCTGGCATCCCGAAAGAATCACTCCCATGTATATGATATATCTGGGCTGTAGGAGGGGGTGGCTGCCTCTGACCATGTATTTGCGTCCCCAGGTCCGCACTGCGTCAGCCGATCGATCTCTTTCCTTCTTGGAATTGCTCAACCCTCCAAAGTGTGCCTTCAGAGTACACTCTCGACTAGTATGTCCTGGATGCTTTCAGTAATAACAAACATCTCGATCTAGGGGACACTCGGGAAAACTATGATTTTCAGACCCACATCTACGACATCTAGTCATATATCCGCTCTTACGGTTCTTCTGAGAACCTCCAGACTGTCCAGAAGCCGGTTGCTTCCCTTTCTGTGCCCTAGATGATCCCTCTGAAGTACCATGAGAAGCCCCACTCTGATTTTGCTTCTTCTGAGTCTCAGTGGTCGTATCCTGCTTCCGCTGTTTTCCCTGGGACATCTGCTTCTCCACCTCCTTCTCCTTTGCAATTTGCTGAGAAGTCATCTCAATAGACAGAGCTCTATCCAGTGCCTCTCGGTACGAGTTAATGGAAAATCCAGACATTCTTACTCGAATATAGGCTGCCAAACCCTGTGTGAATTGTAACACCCGTTCCTCATCCTGTGCTACCAGTCGCGGATAGAATTCCGCTAATCGAGTAAACTCTTCATTGTATTCCATAACTGATCGATCCCCCTGCTTAAGGCTTAAGAACTCCTGATGGCGTGCTGTAGAGAACGCAGAAGGAAAATACTGCCTCCAGAATATATCTCGGAAAACTGCCCAGGTGATGTTCTGCTCTCCCATCAAGGTCTTCTGCATTTTCCACCACGTAACCGCCTGCTTCCGAAGATGATAAGCTGCTAGACCCACCTTCTCCTCATCGGTGCAACTCATGAACTCAAACGTATCCTCCAAATTGTCTAACCAGGTCCGTGCAATCCAGGGATCAGACTCACCTCGGAATAGCGTGAATCGGTCCTTGGCTGACCGTGCTAACACCGGTATACGTGCCTTGACTCTGACCCAACTGAAATCCGTAGCAGTCGGCATAGTCAAGGGTACATCAGGCTCTTGAGGTTCCGAACCTCTGGTAGGAGACTGTCGTGGCTCCTCCTGATCAACCGGTCCTCCGGCAGTAGGCTGTTTAGAGGGTCGACCTCTCTTACGAGTCTGAACAGGTGCCATAATATCGTCTATTCACACCTGTTGAACGACTTACATAAGTATTTAACCAGAAAATATTAAGTGTTAAGATTTCTTACTTCGGACAACTTGGAGCTCATGCCTCTGTCAATCCCATCTTACCAAAATCGAAATCAAATCAAATCAAAACGATTTCCGAGGTCCCAAAATCTGACAAAAACATTATTGCATGGCATCGCAACCTAGAGCTCTGATACCAATAAAATTGTCACGCCCCGAGGTAGACTCTGTCCGGCCAACGGACGACACCCCCTTATGACAATTCCAATACGGTACAAAAGTCGTAGCCAGTATAACACATATCGAAAATGTATAACAACACAGCAAAAACGTATAACATCAATAGCGGAAGCCAAACACAGTGGAAATACAAACTTGACAACATAAGTACATCGGTATATCCGTCCATACTAGAACAAAATCCATACTGAATATCAAAAGAGAAACATACAGCATGATCTCCAAAACAATAAGAGTCCATATGAAGATACATGCAATGAGAAGCAAAACCCTCGAAAAAACGGCGAGATGGGATTAGGTGGCAATGCTCCAAGTCCAAACTGAAGTCTTCTATCTACTACCTGGGCGACAGGAAACCCAGGGTCCAGGGTGATGAGTATAAAACTCAGGGGTAATATATAGAAGTGCATGAATAACATACAGGGTAAAGAGATCTCTGTATGCGATGAGTCTAATGTAGACATACAAAGATTAAGCATAGTAATCAGTAATCACAGATATGTCCTACTCATAGCATAAACTGAACTGATCAACTGACATAAAGTAATGTACGTACCTGACGGTCTGTCCTCCATATGATCTATAACATCCTGAACAGGTATATCATGACATAATCCAAATAGTACACACTCATGCTCAACACATGCACAGCGGTATATAAAATATGCAAAAGGCATGTAACATGATGTACAATCATATGCAGCAACCAAATGCAGCATCTCACAGGCATATGTAAAACATATATCAGATACATGCATACATATATATATCAGCAATGCATATGCAATGGTCATCGTCATGACTCGGCCCAACTACGTGGCATGACAAATGACAACTAGCCCGACTCTAGCTACCACTACTCTCGAGTGGCCGAGTTGGGTAGTATGACTGAGTAGCGTATAAGCATAAAGAGCTAACTACTCCTAGGGGTCCATGCTGCAAGCCACGCTGTCCCTACCCATGAGTAGACAAGCGTTGCACACAGGACAAACTGCATGTCACACAACCACCGTCTATAGTGGACGAGTGCTAGCACCACTCTGCTCAGTGGCCAGGTGCGCATCTCCAGCTACCACCGTATATATAGTGGTCGAGCGCGGCACATCTAATGCTTTGCCCTCAACCCTGCTACCACTACCCCGAGTGGCCAGGGAGGCAGGATGACTGACGACCCGTCTCATTCATAAGGGAGACCCAGTCGTCAGCATGCATGCAATGTAATGATGCATAGTTCACGCACAAATCCTCACAACACTCCCTAACTCACGGGGAGACCTAGACAACTAAAAGTCAACCATGCACGGACGACTAATCCGTAATCACTACCTATTTACCTATGTACAGATAAATAGATCCGTCAAGATAACCCACTAATAGGTGTGCGGTACAACGACCGACCTCGTAATTTGGACTCATCACCTAACCTAGTGATGCAACCCAGTAACCCAGATTTGAGGTCATAAAGATAACCCTAACCACAGGTATTTACTGAACCTCTATCAGCTAACACCTAATAGGGTTTTACAGTTCCTATCCATGCTAGATAATCAATGACGTAACAGAGTATATATCTCAAGGTCAAAGGCAGTACAAGCATATGATTAAATAAGAGTGGATTTAAGGTAAACAAATATAAACATACATCCAAGATCATGCACTGGAATTGATCAAACTACCGGACCAGGTAGATATTACCCACCTGATACGAAGCTCGAATAATCCTCACGGTCGTGGACCTGCTTCGTATCCCAAACCTGCACAATAGTAATAAATTACGATTAAGTGCAAATCGCCGATACTATACGAACAATACTAGTTCATTTCATATTCGTATTCTTTTCCCGGAGGCATTTCAACCACTCCGACTATACCACTCCGATACACTACATAGATTTCTAAATCTAAACAAGTCAAACATCAATTAATATTACTCGAGCACCAATACCCGAAACAACAAGCCTAACCACTCATTGGCAACTCAAATTCACAATACAACCCAGTAACCCACAATCACAGTATCAACTCTATCATCACAACTCTCCTTCCACACACCCACAACCGGCACAATCCTTGGTTAGGAACAATCCATCCTTACCTCAAATAGTTTACAACTCAACACCATGACTCACCTACCTTCAACACAGATCAATCGGGGAAACAGAGATTATCCGCATCACACTCTATTGCTGCCTCAACACAAACATATAATGAATACCCAACAACATCTAATCCCCAAATCCATTACCGTAATCACAGATTAAATCCCAAATCATTGCATACATCAACAACACTATAAGCACACTATGATCACAAACACACCCATATCAACCAATTACTGAAATCACAACAGCACACAAATCATCATATAAATACCGAAATCACCACAACTTATCTATCTCAGATCTCCTCCGGCAGTTCACTCCGGCTCAACCTCTGCCCACCGAAAGAACTCCAAATCAAATGCATCGACAACCAATTTCATAATAACAGAACATCAAAATCATAATACCACAGATGAAATGTTAGGTTAGATCCAAACTTACCAGATCTAAACTCCACCAGTGGCGTAATTCCCTAATCCCAAATGCTCTAATCAAATCGACTCTATCACCGCCAAACCATAGATCTAAGCTAACATCATGCAAACCACAAATGCCAATAGAAACCTAATCATGAAGGAAGACAACACTCGAGCCTTACCTCCGATGGCAGCTTGCTGCCGCGACAACGACGCCGCCGTCCGCTGGGAGTGTCGCCGCGGTTTCTTTCCAAGCGAGAACCCCCCCTAATCCCCGGTCGGAGATCTACCAAGTGGTGGCGCCGCCGAGCTGCTCACACCGGACGCCGACGAACGGAGATCAGCGAGGTGATCGCGCGGAGCGAAGGATCGAAGCGGAGAATGAAAATCGCGATGAACTGGTGTTCTGTTCGTTCGGCAGCCCTTATAAGTGTCGTTCGACCGAACCTGGTTAACCCAACCCAAACTGCATCAATCCGATCTTGGGTTCACCACCAAATTTCTGACCCAAGTCAAATTCGATCGATTTCAGCCCAAGCCCAATTACAGATCAAGCCCAATTTCATCCCACTAATTAATTAACCCTTTAGCCCACTAATTAAGCCTAATTAATCCCTTAATTAATCCTAATTAATTAACGAGTTAATTAATATTTTTTTTTTCCGTATACTACACTCGGGCCAAGGCTGGTCGGGGCGTGGCCGTCGCTACGTGGCCATTGGTACGCGTACGACGAGGGCGCCTGTGCGGACTGAGGCGGCGGTTCGGCGTGTGGCGGCGTCTGGCCGACCTAGCGGCCAGAAAAGACTCGGGGCGGCGGGCCAGTAGCGGACGGCGGTCGTAAAGAAAAGATTTTAGGGCCGAAGGAAAAAATTAGGGCATTGGGGTAAAGTTAAATAAATTTTGCAACGAATCTTTAGATTCGTTGCAAATTTTTTATAAAAAAAAATTAAACTTTTTAAAACGTTAAGTTTATTTTGTAATTTTAATTTAGCAACGAATCTAGGATTCATTGCAAAAAATTGCAACGAATCCTGGATTCGTTGCAAAAAATTGCAACGAATCCACGGATTCATTGCAAATTTAAAAAAAAAAATTTAAACTTTTTAAAATGTTAATTTATTTTTTAATATTAATATTAATTTTGCAACGAATCCATGAATTCGTTGCAAAAAATTGCAACGAATCCGTGATTCGTTGCAAAAAATTGCAACGAATCCAGGATTCATTGCAATTTAAAAAAAAAAAATTTCAAACTTTTTAAAACGTTAATTTATTTTTTAATATTAATTTTGCAACGAATCCACGAATTCGTTGCAAAATATTTAAAAATAAACTCGTTCAGCAGAACTTGTTTTCTATTTTTTTTAATAAATTAAATATCTGCGCGATTTAATTCAATTGCCGCTAAATTATGCGATTTAAAATTATTTCGTCGCAATTATGATGAAAAATAAATTGTCAAGAATTTGTGCAAACGAATTCATAATTGCTGTAGTAAATTTGCAATTTATTTTTCTTCATTACAAATTTGCGACGAAACCTAAAATTCATCGCTATATTTGTTGCAGATTTGCAACAAAAATAATTCGTTGCCAAATTTCGTCGCCAAAAAACAGTTTTTTTTGTAGTGTTTGTGTTTCTTTTGTATCGATTAACTCCTACCTCTAACGAGGAGGAGTTCTTTAGTGTTTTGCCCTCCGTACGTGATCAAGGACCACTAGGGCCTTGGAGTAGTAGCCAAAGGCTACGAACCAAGTAAAATTCTCTTGTCTCATTTACTTTACATTTATCTTTCCGCTGCGTATAAGTGTTTTAAAACGAATTCGAAAAAGAAAAGGTTTATCACTATTCACCCCCCCCCCTCTAGCGATCCGCTTCGATCCAACATTGTTGTTAATGACCTTTTTGGCATCTTATCTTTTTCTTTGGTTGAACATCTTTTGAACCATGTTTATGATTTCTTCCTCTTCGTTTAGGTCCAATTTCGACTCATCTTCAGATTCACTCTTAGTTTTCCTTTCCTTTCTTGTCGAACCTACCACTAAAGCAATACCATTCTCAGTTTGACCCGAGTTAGCTTGTTTGTGTAGTTCGAGTTCGCAAAATAGTTCGTCTAGTCTAATTAAGGAATGGTCCCTAGAGATCTTATAGGAATCAACGATGGATGTCCATAAGGCGTTCCTCGGGAATGCCTTAAGTGTATACCTAATTACATTCCTATTTTCTATTTGATGACCAATTAGATAAAGTCCATTTAATATGTCCTTAATTATAATGTGGAGTTGACTGGCATTTTCATTTTCAAGTATTTTACAATTAAATAATTTATTAAGTAACATATCTCATTTAGCTATTCTAGTATCATTAGTGCCTTCGTGTAATTCAATTAACTTATCCCAAAGTTCCTTAGAATTTTCGAAGGGACCAATTCTATTGAGCTCTTCTTTGGTAAGTCTGCATTCAAGGTGTGAAGGGCCTTGTAATCGACTTGAGCTCGTTTCCTTATGTTTGCGGTCTATTTTTCCGGATCTAACAACTCTCTCGAGTCATCTACCGGAGAAATAAAATCATTCCTAATTGAAAACCATACCTCGACATCGGTTTTCAAGTAGTACTCCATTTGTCTCTTCCAATAGGAAAAATCCTCTCCGCTAAAGAGAGGAGGGTGAATGGTGTTGTACTCTTTTAAGTGTGACATAACTAAAAAAAATAGATTTTTATTATTAAATTTTTTATTTAATTTTCTAAAATTAATATACGAAAATATTCCTATAGTTACTCAAAATAAGCAATATTATATTTGTGTAAAAAGAATGAATTTATACTAAAGCAAGTATTAAAAACTCTATTCTAGTGCAAAAGAAAATTACTAATGGCAAAAATTATTCTAAGACAAAAATACTAAAATTAAATAAAATTCTAATGCTCTCGTTGATAGTTGCACCAAGTTTGGAGCGCCCCCGCTCTGATACCAATTGTAGGATCGAAGTTATCCGAGAGAGGCGGTGAATCTCGGAATATAAAATTTTCTTTTAAAACTTAAGTTTATCTTTTAAGAATTAAGAGTTATTGCAGCGGAAATTAAATAAAAAAGTCTTTTACTTGGTTCACAACCCGAGTCGGGTTGCTACTCTAAAGCCCGTAGCTCTGCGAGAGCTATCTCGATGGGTAATTCAATAAAAGGGCCCTCCGACTCGAGAACACTCGACTTCAGAGGGGTTCACTTTTTATAAAAGATAATGAGAGAGGTAACAAACTACCTTCTCTTAAATTAAAGTACAAAAGTGAAAGTAAAGCAAAATACAAAGTATACCGACACTTGTAGCTTTTGAAATGGAGCTTAGAGTGTCGGAGTTGTGGTGTTGCAGCGTGATGAAGCTCTTGCAGATGAGAAACACACGAGACATAACTTGGATGTAGTAGAATAATATTTTTCGAAGCTGATCGTGCACTTCTTTTATAAGCTCTCTCCAGTCGACTCCACATTAGCCCGTCGATATGGTATTTTGGCCTTCCCAATCGACTAGACCTATTCCAGTCGACTCCAGGTCACCTGGCTCCGCATCGAGAAATTTGCCTTTCCAATCGACTGGACCTTCCCAGTCGACTGGAACTCTTTCCATCTGGGTTGCCAAATCTTCGATCGATCACCAGCTAATCTTGTCAACTAGGTATCCAATCGACTGGACTATACTCAATTGACTGAACTTCAGTCGACTAGAATACTTTTAGTCGACTGGTTCCCTACAAAATGAGATTAGCAAAAACATACAGTATAAAATACAATAGAATTAGTAATACTGCTCGATCTCGACTTCTTAGTCCCACACGGACTATCCGTCATATCGACACCTAACTTTGTCCCCCTACAAAGGACTCGATGTCACCACTTCACTCGAGGCTTACCTACCACTTCCCTACTGGGCTTACCATTCTTGACATCCGATCTGACCCATCAGGACTTCTGCCAGCTGTCCGATCTCCATAACTCACCTGGTCTTCATGTCAATTGTCTGGTCTCCTGACCCAATCGGTCTTCATGCCAGATGTCTGGTCTCCCGACCCATCTGATCTTCCTGCCTAATGTCTAGTCCTCTTGATCTGTCAAGACTTCTGCCTAGTATCCAATCAACGGGACCTACTAGGACTTTCAAAACTCATTACCTAGTATTTGGTCTGCCTGACCTACTAGGGTTTTTCTATTAACCTGCACACTTAACACATTCATCAAACCACAAGTAATTCCTAACTTTAACTATGGTTCATACATCAAAACTAAGGAGTGGTGCTCTGTGCACCAACAAACAGAACCTCCAAGCACCATACAACATCCTCTACCTGCTACCTAGGTGAAAGAAAAACTCAGTTATGTGTTGGTGAGTATAAAACTTAGTGGTATAACAAAGATAGTGCATGAACATCATATAAAAATTCCAAAAAATATACAGCCTCACAAGCACTAATAAATCATCCATAATGGTCTAGTAATAAACAAATAGGTATACCAACCTGGTCCATCAAATGCAATATCATAATGATAATCAAATGATATATACCAACCTGATCCATCCAATACAGTATCATAATGAAAATCAAATGCTATTGTTAGAATATTGTAGATATGATTAGGGATAATTGTTAGCCCTAAATATCATTAGGAATAATTATTTCTTAGGATAGAATTTTGATTTATTCCTAGGATAGGGTTTGATTTATTCTTTTGAATAAGCCCTAATCTTGTATATAAATAGGGCCTCTTTCATGTAATAGGGAATCAAGAGTTACGAAATAACATGGTATCAAAGCGTTAGGTTTCCGCCGTTTGCAGTTTTTTTTTCCCGCTGCTTCTCGCATTCCTCTCCCGAACGTAGTATCTCAGCTGCTGCAGACGTGCCTGCTCGCGTTCCTTCTTGCACGTTCTTTTCCCGAGCGCACCGCGAGATCGCGCCTCACGATCAACCATCCCTCCGACGTGAGCAACGCCTACTTATGAGCCACACCGACAGCCTTTCCCTCCTGCTTGCGCGACGCAACGGCCCCGCCGCTGGCTCTCGAGCGCTGCTGCGCCTTCACTCTCCGATCTCTCGACGCAATGGTCCCTCGCCCTCCCGTTGCGAGCGACAGCTGACCGCCTTCCCCTCCTGCTCACGCGACGCAACGACCCCCTCCCTCTCCGTCGCGAGTGACAGCCGCCACCCTCTCCTTCCTGCGGTCGATCGATTGCTTCGTCGCCCTCTCGCGTTCGCTGTGAGCTCGGCTTTGCCGCCGCAGCCATCTCCTACCTCCCGGCCGTAAGGAGTGCTGCCGCTTCACCTCCCTTCTCTTCATCGCCATCGACCTCAGTCAGAGTAACATCTCGCCGGAGAGACTGTCGGAGAAGGAAAGGCGACCATTGTCGCCACCGAGGAAGCTGCGCCTCCTTCCCTTGCATCGGCATCCATCTCGCCGCCAAACCCCTGCGCCTCCTTCTAGGCGCTGCAAGTCTACCACCCGAGGTGGCGCTCACGCAGAGTACCCCTGCGCCTCCTTCCTGCCACCGAAGCTGACGCTGACGTCGCCGTCCCAGCGGCAGCAGGTCCTCCTTCTGTCTATCATCGTCGATGGGATCTTTGCCTCTGCCTCCGCTTCCCTCTTATTCCTGTTGGATCGATGTGGTTCGCTAGAGGGGGGGTGAATAGCGAAAAACCTTTTCCTTTTTTTTTACGTTCGTTAAAACTCGAGAGATAATTAATTGCAGCGAAAATGTAAAGTAAAAAGAGACAATGAAGTTTTTACTTGGTTCGTAGCCTTCGGCTACTACTCCAAGGCCCTAGTGGTCTTTGACCATGTACGGAGGGCAAAAGCACTAAAGGAACTCCTCCTCGTTGGAGGTAGGAGTTAATCGATACAAGAAGGAAAAAGCTTGAGGTAGAGGGACACTCCCCCTCTCCTCGTATACGATAAAAGCTTCGAAAAGAAATGAACTTAAATAAGAGCTAAAAAACCGACGTTACAATAGAAAGGAATTTAAGACCTAGTCGTCGGAGAGAAAGCACTTCGTGGTCGAAAAGTTGTAGCTTGGCGGAGGCTTTTTGGAAGCTTTAGAATGATGAAGAAACCCTAGGTTTGGCCCTCCTTTTATAGCCTTTGAGTCCCTTTTCGAGAGGAACCCTAGCCAATCACAATTGAGCACCAATCTCCTTGAAATGGGGTGATAAGCCTTGACTCCTCGAATCTGATCATTGACCATCGATCCGATGGCCATCATCGATCGATGGAAGATCGGCCGAGAGTCGACTCCGTGCCGATCGATTGACGGCAATGAGTCCTCCAAGCCGGGCAATGATCGATGTTTGCTGCAAGTCAAAGTTAGCTCAACAAAAACATAATTTCGACGGTCGTCGACCGTCCGATCTCGACCTAGACCATCTATAGGATGTCTTTGGTCGGATCTACGCTTAAGATCATCCCCGTAACGAGGATACGACCTCACTTACGCTTGCACACACGAGCTTACCTCGATACTTACATGTTGCTTTTGCTTCCGGCCTTCCACTCGCTTCCTTCGGCTCCCTCCAAAGTCACTCGAGTGTCGCCCGACCACCGCGGCTTCCTCCAGGTGTCGCTAGCCTTCAGCTCCAGCTATAGCAATTTACTGCACACTTGATTCAGCTCGTGAGATAATGACATGAGCTTAACTTTGTATCGTTTGCTATAATCAAAACTCAGGTTTGACTTAGGTGCCTACTACACCAACAAGCTCCCCCTTTTTGATTTATGGCAAACCCACATACAAAGTTAAGAAAAAACAAATTAAGTGCATTAAGTAAAATGAGCAAGAGATATGCATGAATGTGTAGGAGTAAAAACTCTTTTTCAAGTGCTCCCCCTTGAGGAATCCTCCCCCTTGACCGAGGGTGAGTACTTGAGAAAGGGTTTTAACTCCCCCCCTTGATATTTGCTACTAAAAAAAGTTAAGTGACCAAAATTACTTAACATTGGTCATAGTGTTTAAAATAAGTTTTAAGTTAAGAAATAAAAAAATTGATTTCTTAACCTTGGCCTTTATTTCCATTTTGTTAACAATTTAACTTAAAGTTAAGTAAATTATTTTTTGTATTATTAACGAAAACAAGTTAACTAAATGAAATGTGTTTAAGTTAAGAACTCCCTTAACTTGTTTTGTTAACTTAAAGTTAAGTAAGTCTTGGCCATAAAAAATTGATCCCTTAACTTTAATTGATCCCTTAACTTTGGCCTTTTTCTCTCCCTTTTTCCATATATCGAAAAGGGTGAGGCACCTAAGTGGAATAAAAAATAAGTTTTAATTTTAAAGTCCAAGCATGTTCCACATTATTTTGAAAATAATATACTGAAAATAAGTTCATCTATAAAATGTTCAACTCATATTTGGCTTGATTGATATGGAAGATCAATCAGTCCAGGTGGGAGTCGGTTAGTATGTATGATTATACTCCGTGGTTCATAGCGATGCACTAGCTCTACATCTGGAACCAGGAGTAAGGTCCTAACATCTCACGCCCATCTACGTGGCTAAGTACACAAACACATTAGTCCTATGTGTTGTGAGATGTACTGGCTCCTTAAATCTATAGGTGCATGATATCTAAGGTATGTCCTATGCTAGTTCCATGAAATTAAAGAAATAGTAGTAAGAAATATAATTTGCAAGTACCTATTCTATTACGCACATGCCCAATTTTCGTCTTAATAGACTAAATTCGGCTTTGGGTAGGGGTTTAGTAAATAGGTCTGCCAAGTTAGACTTTGATTCGACGTATTCGAGTTGTATGGCTCCGTTGGCCACATGTTCTCGAATGAAATGGTGTTTGACCTCTATATGTTTGGTCCTAGAGTGACATATCGGATTCTTTGTAAGATTAATTGAACTAATGTTATCTACGTGAAGTTTAGTATTCGTAAAGTCTAACTTAAAGTCACGGAGAGTGTGCTTCATCCAAAGAAGCTGCGTGACACACTCACCCATTGCGATGTATTCGGCTTCGGTGGTAGATAAAGCAACACAGTGTTGCTTCCTACTGCACCAACTCACTAGACTCGAGTCGAGTAGTTGACAACAACCACTCGTGCTCTTTCTATCGAGTTTACTACCGGCATAATCCGAATCGGAGTAGCCGATTAGTTCGAACTCCATAGATCTAGGGTACCAAATACCAACGTTAAGTGTACCCTTAAGATATCTAAGGATACGCTTAACTAGGGTTAGGTGAGACTCCTTAGCAGTGTTGAAACTCCGGTGCACATACTTATCGCAAATAGGATGCGGGTCGACTCAGCTAAGTATAGGAGACTTCCTATCGCGCTCCTATAGTACTTTAAGTCAATGGACTTACTTTCTGGTCTTCCTATGTTAACATTAATCGCCATTGGGGTGTTTATTACCTTAGCCTCTTGAATACCAAATCTTATAATTAAATCCTTAGTGTATATTTGTTGATATAGGTATATACCATCCTAAGTTTGTATAATTTGTAGACATAAAAAGAAACTTAACTCGCCAACCAAGTTCATTTCAACTCACTTTCCATGAGTGAAATGAACTCGCTTAGTAAGGCCGAGTTAGAGGTTCCAAAAATTATATCGCCTACGTAAATTTGAGCTATGAATATTTCTTTACCTAAGGTTTTTAAGAGAGTTGGGTCAACTAAGCCTTGGTTAAACCCTTTGACTTAAGATGGATTGAAAGTCTTCGCATCAAGCTCGAGGAGCTTGTTTAAGTCCATAGAGAGCTTTCTTAAGTTTTAGAACATGATCGGGTTTATCTAGATTTTCAACTCCGGGGTTGGCTAACATAAACTTCTTCTTTAATGTATCCATTTAGGAATGCCGACTTAACATCCATTTGAAACAGCTTAAATCCTCGATGTGCGGCATAAGCTAGCAACATTCGAATGGATTCGAGTCTAGCTACTAGGGCATAGGTTTCGTCGTAATCTAAGCCTTCGACTTGACTAAACCCTTTGGCGACTAACCTAACCTTGTTTCTAACTACTTTACCTTTATCATCAAGCTTATTTCGAAACACCCACCTTGTTCCAATTATCGTTTTGTCTTTAGGTGGTGGTACTAATTCCCACACTTCATTCCTTGTAAATTGAGCTAGCTCTTCTTGCATTGCAATAATCCAATCGGGATCAAGAAGAGCTTGTTCAATTGATTTGGGTTCTATCTTTGAAATTAAGGAAATTTGACTAAGGTTCCTATAGGATGCTCTAGTTCAAACTCCTAGATTAGGATCTCCTATCACTTGATCGATAGGGTGGTTAGTCTGAATCCTAGATTAGGTTGGGTTTGTGTCACCTAATGCTTGATCAATGGGGTGACTTGGTTGAACACTAGTTTGACTCGGATCACTTGTCACTTGGTCGACAAGAGAAGTTGGTTGATGTGGATTAGACTCGATCTCAGGGTCAGAGATGAGTTTGGTATTAGTGGGCTCAACACTTGGGGTCATTAAGGGTTTTGTAGGTTCGGGTACTTCATCGAACACTACATTAATAGTCTCTTCGACTTTAAGGGTATCGTGGTTATATACCCTATAGGCCCTACTTGTGGTTGAGTATCCTAAGAAGATTCCGGTGGAGGTTTTGGATTTGAATTTCCCTAGGTGGTTCTTAGTGTTTAAGATATGTACTTTACATCCAAATACCCTAAAGTACTTGATGTTGGGTACTTTATTGTGATAAATCTCGTACGAGGTCTTAAGGTGCCTCTTTACCATAAGGATCCTATTCTGGACATAAGTCGTGCTAACGCTTCGCCCAAAACCTATCGTAGGTCGATTCGCTCAACATGGTCCTAGCGGCTTCTTATAGAGTTCGGTTTTTCCGCTCCACTAGGCCATTTTGTTGAGGGGTCCTAGGGCAAGAGAATTCATGGTGGTATCCGTTTAGGTTACAGAAGTCGGTGAACCTTTGATTTTCGAATTCACCACCATGATCGCTTCTAAGTCTTTTAACCTTAAGGTTTTTTTGATTCTCGATTAATTTGAATAGATTGATTAATTGATCTAGGGTATCATTTTTATGTTTGATGAACCTAACCTGTAAACTCGAGTAGTCGCCAATTATGACTAAGCAATATTGATTTCTATTGAGTGACTTGGCTCCATGTGAATCGAATAGATCCATATGCAGAGCTCAAGTACACTTGAGGTTCGCTCTGGTTAGTTAACTTGTGTTGTGTCCTAGGTTGTTTTCCTTGTTGACAAGCATTACAGATTTTATTAACTAAATTGTTAAGGTTGGGTAAGCCTCTCGACTAAGCCACTCGACTCATCTTGTGGACGAGTCTTGGGTGCGAGTGAGTCGAGTGTTTACATAACCATGATTCCTCTTCCTGTGTCATAAGACATTTGGCTGAGGATTTGATTAAGTTAATTGTATAAATGTTATTTGCCCTAGTTCCTTTGAGTATTGTTTTAGCTATTTTATTTGTTTTAATTACACATTCATTATCTAAAAATACGACCTTATAGTTATTGTCACATAATTGGCTTACGCTAAGCAGGTTATATTCAAAATTCTCTACAAGTAATACATTTTTAATAACAAAATTCGAGTTAAGCTCGATATCACCTGATCCGATGATTTTGAGCTTGCCGTTATTCCCAAAGGCTACCGATCCTTGTCGTTTGAATCGAAGCTTTGTGAATTTGAGTTGATCCCCGGTCATGTGTCGGGAGCAACTGCTGTCCAACATCCATTGATCCTACACACAAGGTGGTTGGATTGGATGTTAGAATTTTTATATATTTTTTTTTAAAAATTGGTTGTAAGTTTTTAAACCTAGGTCATCTCACCTGTGTCTATATGATCGAGCATGTTATACTTATGTTTTTTTGTGAGATGACTTCCAATTAAGTTGATTAAGTGCATTTAGGTTCAAGTAATTTTATGTTAGATTTGGATTTGACCCTAGGCTTGTCAAGTTTACCTTTTCAAGATCATGGCTTCCAGGTCGTGGCGAGGCACAGGGGCCTTCTTTTATCGGATCATCGACCACTTCCTTAGACAAAGATATTTTCAAGAAAATGATGACTTGACTCACCTAAGACTATTTCCTGGTCTAACTGGTTATTTTTGAAAAGAGGCTCCCCGAGGCTCAATCTTTTCGAAGGATTTTAGTTGGTTATGTATGTGTTCTAAGTGAGTTCACAAGTTAAAAAAAAACAAAAAAAAATCCTAAGCATGCAATTTCTAAGTTAAAGCACAAACATGTTTTGTACTGGCTCCCCCTAGACCGTTGAATCGGTTCGGTCTATCCACATAGTGGATTTGGTCCTTGGGAACCCAGTACGGGTTGGATCCTAGAGTTGAAATCAAAAAGTTCTTAGGGACCCATGCTTGGACATGTTTCCTATGTCGACTTACAATCGACATATACGACCTATTAGTCGTGTTTGAGTTAAACCCTAGTCCAGCCTTGTTGTACACGGCCCTTTGAGATCCAAGTAGGAGGTCAAGTCCTTTGGATCCCGAAGCGAACCTTTCCAACGTGTTCCTAAGATCTTCAACTTGACTTTTCAAGAGAGAGTTCTCAACTTCGAGCTTTTCAACTCGAGTTGAGTCCTTCTCTTGAACTCGACTAGTCGAAGAGGTTAGGGAGACCTCGTGTTTGAGGAGTTTAACCTCCTCAACAAGGGTCTCGACCTTGGACTCGGACTTAGCTAATTTCCTAGACAAAAACCTAACCGTATTATGTAAAGTATTAAATAAAGTTTGACTCACTTTAAGGGTATCTTTTGAACCGGATGCGTATCCGTGGCTTGACTTGAAGGTAGCTTCGTAGTCCGAGTCATCCTCAGGTTCTGACTCAAGTTCAGGTTCGGTCTCCGTGTCTGACTCAATCGATTTCGCCATGAAGACGTGGTCTTCGTCTTCTTCGGATGACGCTTCTTCCCATGTCGCGTTGAGGGCCTTCTTGTGCTTAGGTGCTTGGTGGTTGAGCTTGGGGCACTCGGACTTGATATGTCCAAACTGCTACACTCATAACACCTAATATTAGAACTTTTAGGCTTACCTTGGTTGGGTCGAGTCGTGGTTCGCTTCGTCCCTTGGCTATCCTTCGAGCTAGGTTCATTAGTTGATCAACTCCGGGTCAACTTCTTCTTCGGACTCGTCTTCCTCCTCGGTTGGTGGTGGCTTGCTTGCGATTTTCTTCTTCTTTGAACCTGCAAACAAGGCTATACCCCTCTCAGGTTCCGAGTTGGACTGCTCATGTAATTCGTCTATTATAACTTTAGAAAGGTCCTTGGAGACCTTGTAGGCGTCGACCATGGATGCCCACAAGGTAGTCCTCGGAAAAGAGTTTAGAACATACCTTATAAGGTCGCGGTTTTCGACCTTTTGCCCGATTGCGTGTAGGTTGTTGACGATGTCCTGGACGCAGGCGTGCAATTGTGTTGTCATCTCGTGTTCCTGCATTTTTAGTGTGTACAATTTATTGAACAACAAATCACGTTTGCAAACATTAGCTTGATCCGATCCTTCGTGTAACTCGATCAACCTCGTCCAGAGATCTCTTGCGCTGATGAAGGGTCCGACTCGGTTCAGCTCCTCCTTGGATAGCCCGCACTGCAGGATTTGAGTCGCCTTTGCATCTACCTCGACTTGTCGTTTAGTGGCAATGGACCACTGATTGTAATCCAAGGATTCACCTTCTTCATTAGTAGGAAGGGTGAACCCGGTTTGGATCACAATCCACATCTCTATTTGGGTTTTTAGGAAGCACTCCATCTGACCTTTCCAGTAACGAAAATCGTCACCGTTGTAAAACGGTGGTCGGACGGTGCTAAAACCCTCGAGAAGGGCCATTAACATGAAAGACACAAAGAGATGAAGACGAAGAAACTAGCAATGACAAAAACACAAAAACAAGTACCAAGACTCGCGTCTTGGATTAGTAGTGCGGGAGAAAAACTTAACAAAGCGAAATAAATAATAAAAAAACAGAATTAAAAGAAAAATAAATCTGTAAAAATGGCTAGATTGGTGATTTCACCAAATCTTAGCAACCCCCGGCTCTGATACCAATTGTTGGATCGATGTGGTTCGCTAGAGGGGGGGGGGGTGAATAGCGAAAAACCTTTTCCTTTTTTTTTACGTTCGTTAAAACTCGAGAGATAATTAATTGCAGCGGAAATGTAAAGTAAAAAGAGACAATGAAGTTTTTACTTGGTTCGTAGCCTTCGGCTACTACTCCAAGGCCCTAGTGGTCCTTGACCACATACACGAGGGCAAAGACTAAAGGAACTCCTCCTCGTTGGAGGTAGGAGTTAATCGATACAAGAAGGAAAAAGCTTGAGGTAGAGGGACACTCCCCCTCTCCTCGTATATGATAAAAGCTCCGAAAAGAAATGAACTTAAATAAGAGCTAAAAAACCGACGTTACAATAGAAAGGAATTTAAGACCTAGTAGTCGGAGAGAAAGCACTTTGTGGTCGAAAAGTTGTAGCTTGGCGGAGGCTTTTTGGAAGCTTTAGAATGATGAAGAAACCCTAGGTTTGGCCCTCCTTTTATAGCCTTTGAGCCCCTTTTCGAGAGGAACCCTAGCCAATCACAATTGAGCACCAATCTCCTTGAAATGGGGTGATAAGCCTTGACTCCTCGAATCTGATCATTGACCATCAGTCGACTGATGGCCATCATCGATCCGATCGATGGAAGCATCACCGAGTGTCGACTTCTCCGATCGATTGACTCGCAATGAGTCCTCCGTCGGGCAATGATCCGATACTTACTGCAAGTCAAAGTTAGCTCAACAAAAATATAATTTCGACGGTCGTTGACCGTCCGATCTCGACCTAGACCATCTATAGGATGTCTTTGGTCGGATCTACGCTTAAGATCATCCCCGTAACGAGGATACGACCTCACTTACGCTCGCACACACGAACTTACCTCGATACTTACATGTTTCTTTTGCTTCCGGCCTTCCACTCGCTTCCTTCGGCTCCCTTCGAAGTCACTCGAGTGTCGTCCGACCACCGCGGCTTCCTCCGGGTGTCGCTAGCCTTCAGCTCAAGCTATAGCAATTTACTGCACACTCGATTCAGCTCGTGAGATAATGACATGAGCTTAACTTTGTATCATTTGCTATAATCAAAACTTAGGTTCGACTTAGGTGCCTACTGCACCAACAATTCCTCCACCCCGATCGAGCGGATTCCGACGGAGATTTATCATAAGATTGGGCAGGAAACGGTCCTGCTCCTTCGTCGCCAAGGTCAAAGATTTTCCCTGTCCTCGCTGCCGTGCTCGGTCCTCTTCTCCTTCTCTGCCATCTTTCCTTTATTGGTAGTAGCAGGCGTAGCAGTTTCTGACAACTCCAATACGCTAGAATCCTGGGAATATCGAGAGCTCAGATGGCCAGTTCTAATTCCCTTGCTGCTGTTACACAAGTTGGTATTTCCTTTATTGGTATATCTCGCTCTGCGAGTCCTTGGGTACTTGACTCTGGGGCCACCGATCATATCACTGGTAATAGATCTCTTTTTTCTTCACTATCTACTTCCGGTTATTTACCATTTGTCACCATGGCAAATGGTTCTCAAATTCAATCTCAAGGTATTGGTATTGTTCATCCTTCTCCATCTCTTTCCATTCATAATGTTCTTTATGTTCCCGGAGCCCCCTTTAATTTGTTATCAATAAGTCAGCTTACTCGGTCTCTTGATTGCGTCGTCTCGTTTACTAAATCTTCTGTGTCATTACAGGACCGGAGTACGGGGAGGATGATTGGCTCCGGATATGAGTCTCATGGCCTATACCGATTTCACCAGGCCTCTTTTGTTGGTTCAGCGGCGGCTTCTCCACTTGTTATTCATGCTCAGTTGGGACATCCTAGTCTTGATAAGTTAAAACAATTACATCCTAGTCTTTCTCACTTAAAGTCTTTATCTTGTGAGTCATGTCAGTTAGGCAAGCATGTTCGTAGTTCGTTTTCTCCTCGCATTATAAGTCGGGCTACGTCTCCTTTTGCTTTGGTTCATTCCGATATTTGAGGTCTGAGTCGTGTTTCTTCTACATTCGGATCATGATATTTTGTTACCTTCATAGACGATTTTTCCCGTTGCACTTGGTTATATCTGATGAAGGATCGTTCAGAATTATTTTCTATTTTTCAATCTTTTTATAATGAAGTCAAAACACAATTTGGTATCCCTCTTCGATCCTTGCAAAGTGACAATCCACGTGAGTATCTATCTACTCCGTTTCAGACCTTCTTAGCGTCTCAGGGCATATTACATCGAACGTCTTGTCCTCATACTCCCCAACAGAATGGCATTGCAGAATGCAAGAATCGACATCTTCTCGAGACCGCCCGGACTCTTCTTCATCACTCTCATGTTCCTCTTCGTTTTTGGGGAGAAGCTGTACTTATTGCATGTTATCTTATCAATCGCATGCCTTCCTCTATTTTACAGGGTCAAATACCTCATCATGTACTTTATCCAAATCAGTCCCTTCATTCTTTACCACCTAAGGTCTTTGGTTCTACATGTTTTGCTCATGCTCTTGATCCTGACATTGATAAACTCTCTCCTCGGTCACATAAATGTGTTTTTCTTGGATACCCACGGTCTCAAAAAGGGTACAAGTGTTATTCCAGATTTCATCTCTGCTGATGTCACGTTCTTTGATTCGGTTCCTTTCTTTGGACCTTCAGAGTCGTCCGAGTTTCCTCCTTCTGTGCTTATGCCAGTCTTTTATCCTCCGGAGGACTCCTTATCACCCCTAGCTTCAATTTCTCCTCCGTTGTAGGTTTATCAGCGTCGTCTTCAGCCTGTTATGCCGCCGCCCAACACTGATTCTACTTTGGAATCATGTCTGGAGATAGATCCTCCGCCCCTTCCTCCGGTACAATCTTCTGAATCTGATATTTCCATTACACTTCGCAAAGGTATATGTTCAACTCGTAATCCTTCTCCTCATTATGTGTCTTTGAGTTATTATCGCCTTTCTTCTTCCTATTATTCTTGCCTTTCCTCCTTGTCGTCCGTTTCTCTTCCGAAAACTGCAGGAGATGCATTTGCCCATCCAGGATGGAAATAGGCTATCTTTGGGCCAAATGAGTGCCTTACAATTTGTGGGACTTGGGACCTCGTCCCTCTACCACCAGGAAAATCAGTTGTTGGCTGTCGATGGGTATATACGGTGAAGGTTGGTTCAGACGGAACGGTTGAAAGACTTAAGGCTCGTCTTGTTGCTAAAGACTATACTCAGATCTTTGGATTGGATTATGGGGATACTTTTTCCCCTGTTGCTAAGATGTCTTCGATACATCTATTCATGTCCATTGCTGCGATTCAACACTGGCCTCTTTATCAGTTAGACATCAAGAATGCGTTCTTACATGGTGACTGCTCGAAGAAGTTCTACATGGAGCAACCTCGTGTTTTGTTGCTCGAAGTCTTAGGTCTTGTATAAAGCTTGCGAAAATCTTTATATAGTCTCGGCGGTCTTCTAGATTCAAGATTGTAATTCAACAGTTCAGATGACTCTGAGTTAGGTTACCATTATATCTTTTATCGCCACTCATCTAAGTTGCATCTATCTAGTTTATGTTGATGATATTGTCATCACAGCAATGATCATCTTGGGATTTCACAGAAATAACATCTTTCAAACATTTTCTAAAAGATCTCGCAAACTCAAATATTTCTTAGAAATAGCATCATGTAAATGGGATCATTATATCCCAAAGGAAGTAGCAATGGATATTCTAGAAGAAACAGAATGTTAACTAAAGACATTGACAACCCTATATCCTAATGTTAAGCTCGCCAAATCATAGCCTACTGATCCCTAATCCATATAGGCGATTAGTAGAGATAAGATAGTTACTCGCCCATATCTCGTTGTCGGTGTAGTAAGTGTTTCAACTCTCCATGTAAAGAACATTGATCTGATTCATTGCTTGATATATATCAAAGCGCTAGAAAGGTCTTTTGTTCAATCAAAGGACACACTGAGTCATAGGGTATTCTCGATGCAGATAGAGATCTCCAATGATAGGAGATCCACCTCTAGTTTTTGTATATTTGTATATAATTGTTTTAGAAGAGCAAAAAGGCACGTTGTGGCAAGATATATATGAGTATCGAGCTATGGCCATGCCAAATAAGAGCTTATATGGCTCAAACAATTGCTTCAGAGCTCAAATTCGAGATGTTACACAAATGACTCATATGTGATAACCGTGCCATGCATATCCGCCAAATCTAGTTTTTCATGAGAGGACAAAGCATATTGAAGTCGACTGTCACTTTGTCAGAGAGAAAGTCATATTGAGAAATATCTACTGGTTAACTCGCATGATCAACTAGCGTATATGTTTACTAAGTCTCGAGAGGTCCTAATTGACTATATATGTAAGTCAAGATATAATTTATCTCCCGCTGATAGTGTTAGAATATGGTAGATATGATTAGGGATAATTGTTATCCCTAAATATCATTAGGAATAATTATTTCTTAGGATAGAATTTTGATTTATTCCTAGGATAGGGTTTGATTTATTCTTTTGAATAAGCCCTAATCTTCTATATAAATAGGGCCTCTTTCATGTAATAGAGAATCAAGAGTTACGAAATAACAGCTATATACCAACCTGATCCGTCCAATGCAGTATCATTATGATAATCAAATGCTATATACCAACATGATCCATCGAATGCAGTATCATAATGATAATAAATGTAATATACCAACCTGATCCATCAAATATAGTATCATAATGTTAATCAAATGTAGATAACCAACCTAGTTCATCAGGTACAATGAATATAACTAACAAGGATCCACATTAGTCCTACTCATAGCTAAATGCACCACATATAATAGTATATTACATGCAAATGGTATGTATAATGATGTACAAACATATACAATAATCATAGCTCAAACATAAGCAACATATCACAAGCATATGCAACATATAACATACACACATATGCACCACTGCACATGTCAATGCATATGCATGGTCACTATAACCTCACTAAGAATTTGAGTGAAAAATATGAAACCCAACTGTACCACTACTCTCGAGTGCTCAAATGAACAGTATGAGTAAGTAGCTATCTAGCTACATATAAGTCATGCTAGACTCATATCACTATTGAACATCAAGTGCTACAGAAGAGAAGTACGCACTCCACCAACTACCATGAATCGGAGAGCATGTCACGACATCTCCTTTAACCACTATCTAGTGGATAGATATGATCAATTTACTCTCTCAATCAACTTATATTGAATACAACATGAATATCTGATGATGACTCCATGCAGAAGCCCTTGCATGCTCTCTACCTCATAGGGAGTTATAAAAAATCAGCATATATATATATATATATATATATATATATATATATATATATATATATGACCTTCAGTCCGTAAACAACACTCCACCGATGTCCCATTCAACCATACATGACAGTCATGGAAGATAGGAGATGCTCAATATAAGAAATGTGATAATACGACCAGACTACAATTATATCCATCACTGATTCTAGTGATATAACATGATAACTGAATCAAGGACTATAACTGTACTCAGCTACATGCACTTATGCAACAAGATGCATTCCGTTGATCATATCCACATAACTAACCATCACAATAGCAATGCAACATGATAATAGTATCACAGTAAATATATCATTCACAATAGACTAATGAGACTATATAGATATCAACCAGAATATCTCAAAGGTCAAGAAGCTAAGTATCAAGCATTGATAAAATAAGAGTGGAGTCAAGATAATTTCATCTAACAATAATAGGGATCATGCACTAAGATCAATAATTTAAAGGAGTCACAGAGAATCACCCACCTGATATGTAGATCGTGTTGATGGTCTTTGCATACGCAAATTTGTCTCAAATGAAAGTCATGTACATAGAACATAGAACACCCAACTAAGTTCTACCATACATCAAGTGATCAAATCAAAACCTACATCATTCTTGAACCCCTGATTAACTAACCGATAATTAATCAAGAGTAATTAAACCAATACTTCACCGATAAAGTCATCGTTCATTAATCTATTCAATTAAATTAACCACATATATACTATAGTTAAAATCTCCTCATAGTAACTAGTTAATCCCAATCAATTTCTTGATATGCTAAAAGGGATCCGATCTGAACTTACCCAGTTTTCCCAACACAACCCCTTTGTTCTCAGTATAGGTATCCAATCAGGAACAATCAGGTTGGTTTGAAAGAAATCCCTATTCAGATCACTTTCCTCACCTAGAAATCACAAGATATCATAGCTCTAACAAGATCATTGCCCAATATACTACTTCTTGAATTTACCATCCAAAGAGATAGGGAAGTGGAGGAAGAGATTACCTGAAGCTAGATGTATGATGGATCTACAAAGAATGACATAGTAGATGACAAATCAAATAAGAGATCACACAACATCAAATCATGATAAGGATTTTAGGAACTCGCATAACAAGGAAACAATTAGTATCGACGAACACTTAAGATCCTCACATGGAGATAAGCAACAATACAAGTGGTGAACTCATACATGTTACAAAAAAAGACGACACTAGTAAAAAGGAGGACTAATGATAGAAGTCCTAAAGATAATCAAGTGATTCATTACGGCATGGAGAATGAAAAGTCTTGATCAAGATGGTTGAATACTTTTTCAAGGCTGAAGGCTATTGTTGCTCAACATCACCTTTCTTAGAGGCAATCGATAAAGATGTAACAAAGAAAAAATCTGTCACTAAGTCAAGCTCAAATAAGAGAATTAAGATAAGGATTGAAGGATTTGGGAGAGGAATCAAGGAGAAAGAAAGAAAAATGAAACCTAAACCTAGGTTTATATCTAACACTTAATTAATCCTATTAATACCTCATTAAGCTTAATGACAACTCAAAGAGGCTTTATCAAATCTAATAAATTAATCCCTATGAAATGTCATAAGAATTCTATTTAAATTGAGAAAAATTTCTACAATTCCTAAAAATTTTTATAAGGTAATTTCTTAATTAATCAGTGTTATTTTATTATTATTGGTGTCATATTTTACATGTTATTTGTTATGCATCGAAGACTTTGAATTTCACCCAAGCCAACTATACGACAACAGAAAAATAACTTTTGGCTATTTTCTTTGCTTTAGATAAATTTCAATCCTATCTATTATGTTCTCCTGTGATTGTCTTTTTTAACCATAAAATTTACATGTACATCTAAAGAAGTAGATGAAAGTAGATTGATTTTGATGATGTTCTGCCTAAGAATTTGATGTAATACATGATGGCAAAGAGAACGTACAGTTATCTTAGAGGATAGAAAGAGGTGATTATAAAATTACATTCGATTTGTTCTTTTGATAATTAAGGTATAAGCTAGGAACGATATAACTATAGTTGAAGTTTTTCCTTTTTTCATATTTTTATAAAGCTCAGTGTTGTAAATTAAAGAGATGAAAAATACTATGTAGGTCAAACCTAATCTGTGAAAATTTTGTAGTGACTAAATAGTTAGAAGTTGTATACCTAATGATGAACACTCACTTTTATTACGTTTAAAGAGGACATTTTGGTCCTCAAGAAGCTTCTGAAGTTTTGAATTTAGGATTATATTGGCTCATTTTGCCAGATGCCTATCTTTTTATAAGATTTGTAGCATTTGAAGGATAGGTCATAAGACATAAAAATGAAATATAGAATGTTATTTTATGATATTTTTAAGTAGTATTGATTTATGGATCCTTTCAATCATTTGGTTTACTATATTTTATTAGCTATCAATTATGATCTATGACTTTTACCTAATTGATGATAATAGTTTTGAATTTGTAATCTTTTTAGAAATAAAATTGAAATATAAAATTGACTTTGATAAGAAGACTTTTTAAGATATATTAAATAATCTAATGGGAGCTCATTACTTTACTAAGATTCAAGTTTTAAGCTATAAGTTTTGATCCTCCTCTCCGAGTTTGACTCTCCGGATTTCAGAACAGAGTTTTAGTACTTGTTTTATAGTGGTACTGTCTTTATAATCAAATATTTAATAGAAGATAAATCTTTTTTTATTGGCATCAACCAGTTATTTAGCATATAAATAATATGTATAATGATTTTTTCCCAAGACTCTCCTTAAAGTTAAGTTAATTTTAATGGGTAACTCCTTTTTTTCCTCCTTTGAAAACTTTTATAAATAGTCTTAATATTACCTTACTAATCTAATGATCCAGGTTCTAAGTTCTCTGTGAAGTATATCCTTCTCTCCAAGCAGCATGAAGATATTTTTGATTTAAAAATTTTGTTCTGTTTTTCAAAATGAAGGTTTTATTTAATCTTCCTCCTTAGTAAATCAAAGAAAATATGAGTTATATTAAGTGTTGTAGTTCATTAATGAGTTTTCTCCGATGACCAAAAAACAAAGGTTAATAGGTTTTAAAAAATATTATGAATAAGTTCTAATTTAATGAGGTCTTAGTTGAAAGATAGTTTGAATTTTAAAATACTTTATAAGTTTAGTTTCGCTTTAAAGATTTAGTTTTCCTTAATAAATAAACTTTATTTTTAAGTTGAAAAGATAATTTTCAATACTTCGAGTTTTGATGATTTTAACTCGAAAGTTTAGGTCCAAGCTCTAACTTTGAAATGGCTTGAATAAAATTTCGATTCACCACTTTAAGTCTGATATCTAAGAATCACTCTGTCTTGAACTTATTTTCTATGTAATACTTGTTCTAAGTTGACTTATACCTCTTATCATTCCAGAAAACAATATCTAGTTATCTATTTCATTCAATGAACTTGATCTGGGAATCAATACTTATTGGTCTTAATATGGAGAGTTTTAGGGACCCAAGTTTGGACTCATGATGATTATTTATGATTCTTGAGATAAATCCAGTAAAGGTCCCAGAAATATAGAATCCAATGCCCAGCCTTGAGCTCTTGGACTTATCCTTCAAGAGAGAGTTCTCTTCTTTGAGCTTTTCAGGAGTCCTCCTCTTGAATTAGTAAGATGTTAGAGTGGCCTCTTGCTTGAGGGTTTCAACCTCCTCAAGCAAGGACTCAACCCTAGACTCAGACTTAGTTAATTTCCTAGTAAGCATTTTAATTGTAAGGTAAAGTGTACTAATTAAAGAGCGACTAACCTTGACTTTCCCTTTTGGTCCAGCTTTGAGTTTCCTCTCGAAGTAGTCTTTGGGGTCGGAGTTGTAATTGGACTCGGCTTTTGGACTAATTCCTTGCTCTGGTCTTCCATGTCTTTCTTTCTTCCTTGTCAATTGCATGGAAGCTATTGTCCTCGACTCAAGTCCTCGGTTCAATCCATATGCTCCTTTCTTCTTTCGTCTCAAGTAAATACACCTCTCGCCCACACGTTAGTTTGTTCGTGAAGTTCGAATTCCGAAAACATTTCATCTAGTCTAAGTTTTGAAAGGTCCTTAGAAACCTTGTAGGCATCAACCATGAATGCCCACAAGGTAGTCCTAGGAAAAGAATTTAAGGCATACCTTATAAGGTCTCGATTCTCGACCTTTTGTCCGATGGGGTGCAAGCTATTGATGATATCTTGAATACAGGCATGTAGTTTTTTCGCCATCTCATGTTCCTACATTTTTAAGTTATACAATTTATTGAATAAAAGGTCTCGTTTACAAACCTTTGCGTCATCGGTTCCTTCGTGTAACTCAACAAGTTTAGTCCACAAGTCCTTCGCACTTATGAAGGGGCCGATGTGGTTTAGGTCCTCTTTGGACAAGCCGCATTGAAGGATTTGGGTTGCCTTGGCATCATCTTCCACTTGTCTTTTCATGGCATTAGTCCATTGATCATAATCCAACGATTCACCCACTTCATTAGTAGGAAGCGTGAATCCGGTTTGGATTATGATCCACATCTCGATTTGGATCTTTAGGAAGTACTCCATCTGACCCTTCCACAATGAAGTCCTCTTGTAAAATGGAGTTCAGACTTAAACCCTTGAGATGGTCCATTTAGACAAAAATGAAAGACAAGTACCTGAAAACAAAAATACTAAAATGTACCAAGACTTCGCCTTGGATTAGAAAAGGAGAACTAATTTAATTTAAACAAAATCTCGTGAAACCTGAAATAAAAAGAAAAGGAAATGGTTATATTGGTGGTTTCACCAATCGTAGTGCGCCTATATCAACCTTGGATCGATTTGAGCTAGAGAGTGAATAGCACAAATTTCACCGTTTTCGACACAATTAAAAGAGTGAGAACACTGAAATATAAAAGGCAAGGTTTGTTTTACTTGGTTCACATCCTTCGAGCTAATCCAAGGCCCTAGCAGTTAGACCGTACTGAGGGCAATCTTTAATACTCCCTCAAGAGGTAGGAGTGAACGACACAAGACAATAAACTCAAGGTAGAAGGACACTCCCTCTCCTGTTACGATTAAAGCCCAAAACAAAGAATGCACAATTAAGACTAAATATAGATGTTTATACACGATTTAAGAAGATCTTGAGCTAAGGTAGATTGCCATCGGTAGCATCTCCATAGTAGAGTGCCTGAGTGCGACTACTGTGAGAGCATTCGAGCACTTAGATTGATGAAATGGTGAGGAATGGACCTTCTTTTATAGTAGTTCTCCTGAGCACATCAAGATCCTACATCAATGGCCACCTCACCTCAAGAAAGGGCAATTTTGACTATCTCTCATCCTTGACCGACAATCCGATTTCTCCTTTGAACTGATGGCTCGAGTTGAACCGATCATTGGTCGATTAACTGATGGCTCAAAGATTTGACGATTGTAAGTTGAACTCAAGCCGTAATATTGTGCAATAAAGAGTTAGCCGATATAAGTGAATTCGACACCACTTGCCATCCTATCTCGACCTTCCATGGGAAGTCTTGGCATTGGCGTAAGGACATCATATGGAGGACACAACCTCACTTCACTTTACTCACTGAGCTTATCTCAATGATTTCTTGAAGCCTTGCTTCCTGTCCATCGATTCTAGCTCCTGTCCTGTCTGACCACCATGGTTCCCTCCGGATGTCACTAACCTTCAGCTTTAGCTTAGCATTTTCTACACACTCGATTTAGATCGTGAGATAACAAAATAACCTTGATTTTGTGTCTTTGTCATAATCAAAATATAGGTTCGATTATCTAGTGCCCCTGCACCAACACTTCTTTGTAGGTGTGATTTTAGCTCTAGACCTGGAAACACTTCTATCTTGAGGCGACTCAACCGACACCTTAAAATGACCTGATCGAGACTGATGAGTATCAGCTCTAGCTCAACCCTCTAAAGCTTTATTATTGAGCTATTTCTTGACTAGACATGTTTAGTAGGGTTTTAGCTCCAATACTTCTTAGCTTTGAGGAAGCCATGCTATCATGGTATTATTCTCACCTTGTTTGAATTAAGCAAGGCAAAGTCATCACCTCGATTTCGTGACTCATTCCTCATCGAAAGTCTTGATATCTTTTGTTCAATCGTGTAAGAAAGGCAAAGTCAACTTCCACCTCGACTAAGATGGCATAATTTGAGCATAAACCCATAGTAGTCAGAAACCAATGATGTTCTATTCTTCATGGCGGTGAGCTGACAGAGAGATCGACCTATGTTACAGATAAGTCAATTGGGGGACTACTTAGCATGTAATCAAAGAAGCTTACGCCAAATGAGGCGATTTCAATCTTAAAAGCCCAATCTTCTATTATAAGTTTTCTTGCTTTTGAGTATACCTCAAGTCACAAATCTCTTCAAGTTCTTGTGGTTTGCTTTCATCCTCTAAGCTCCAATCATCCTTAAAGGTAATTAAGGGAGTGAAGAAAGAAGGTAGTCTTGCATTGTAAGTCTCAAAATAGTCATTGTAAGTCTGTGTCTCTTGAAGTTCAATTAAGGGATTCTCCACCTTTGAGTCCAAGGAAGTGAGGTGGACTTCTGTGAGTATGAATATGAAACCAAGTAAGAAAAGTAGCTGGAAAGTCTTTCTTGTTTGAGTTGACCATGGCTTCCTGTGGAAAGTCATGGATGAGAGTTCAATCTTAGGGAAGCAATGTCACAAGAAGTTGTCTGATTCAAAACATGTTATATGATTTTTAATTTGCACGCTAAGTCCAATATTTGGAAGGGTGTCTTACTTGTATGAGTAACTCTTTGTTCTTGATCAGGATGGTTTTTAATCCAAAGGTGGAAGTCTTCAACTCCTTGATGTCGAGCAATCAATCCAATGTCTTGGATGTGAACCAGCTTGAGAGGCGAGCATCATAGACCTGGCCTCCAATGAGTTGGTGATGGACTCATGAGGCTAGCTTAGACCCCATAGCTTAGATCCAAATCACCTAATTCGGTGAGTTTTAGGTAAAAATTCAACATGACTATTATTTAAAATATCGATTTGGTCGGTAATCCCGGAATATCGTTGGTGCACCTCCAGTGTCACGATTGACCAAACTCGAGTTGACTCAATGATGTTTTCATGTTTGACATGAGTCAATTAACATTGATGTTGGTTAATATGTTTTAAGAGATTGTATATAAATCAATTAATTAATGGACCGAGTTTGGCTTGAGAAATTGACTAGGGTTTGTGGAACGTCCAAGTGGTCTTGGCATTTGAAAGTCCAAGCATGGGTTGGCAAGGAAAGTCCAAGCATGGGTCTTGGCATGTAAAGTCCAAGCATGAGTCTTGGCGGTAAAGTCCAACATGGGTTGGCAAGGAAAGTCCAAGGAGTCTTGGCAGGAAGTCGGGAGTCTTGGAAAGTCCATGGGTCTGAGAAGTCCAAGGTTTGATACGTAAAGTCCAAGTGAGTCTTGGCAAACATAAGTCCAATGGTTGGCGTAAAGTCAGCGTCTTGCGTAAGTCCAATGTGCCTTGGCGGTGTAGACACCGTTAGCATGACATAGCCGATGGAAGCACCTGAAGGCTAGTTCGATGGATGAACAAATCATGGATGACTTGGAGGGATCCGAGAGACGTGAGGCTGATGGAGGTGGCTAGAAGGCTTAGGTCTAGGCTAAAGGTGGTCTAGCAAGTATAGGGGAACCATACTTGGGCTAAAACCTCATGTTTGAGGTATCAACTAGTGCCTGTGCAAGTGGACTAGGGGTTTAGATAAGTTAGTAGCGATGAGTCGAGATTGAGCTAGACGATATGGGTGCGGCCTGATGATCGTTGTGATCAATCGACCGGTCGAGTCGGATGGTCGATAAAGTCGACGTCGGGTATATCATCGATGATGGATCCGTTGACTTATCCGGTGGATCTTGCCGTGTCTCGACATGGCATCAGATGATGATCGTCGACCTGATCGACTTTTTTCAAAAAGAAAGGAGCTTATGATGGAGGGAAAATGCATGGTTTCTTGAGGGCTTTTGGGGCAATTTGTTGTTGCAAATCAGGGTCTCCAAGTGCAAGTCAAGCTACCAAGCATTCAAGCAATCTAAAGGCATTTGTAAAGTGATTTCTTTACTTGTATTGCATTGTATTTCATTGTAATTGCTTGTTGTACTTAGTTTATTGTTGTAAACTATTGTACGATGTTTCTCCACCTCCGAATTGTGTCGAGATGGAGTATTTGTGATTAGTGAGTGTGTGTGCATCACTAAAGCTCTTTAGAGCTCGATCCATGGAGTAGGAACCATTTGGTTCCAAACCACGTTATATCCTTGCTTTTGTGTGTTTGTGTTTTCGTTATTGCTTTATTATCTTTGTTTCCGCTGCGCTAACGAAAATTGTAGACAAACATGCGAACGATTTCCATCAACGTACGAGCATGCGTTATTAACCCCCCCCCTCAAGCGGGTGCACAGGTCCTAACATATCGATGTGGATTAAGTCGTTGTGAGACAATGGCTACAGGAGCAGTCGACTGATGGGTATGAGCAATCGACTGCTAGACAGAAATCAGTTTGAGTTGCAGCTTTAAAGGAGCACGAAGGGGAGGATTTTTGCAGCGATTTCTTGGGTGATTTGAGGCGATTTTCTGGTGCAAGGGTCTTCAAGTGCGGCTCAAGCAATCAAACAAGCAAACATTCAAAACATTCTTTGTAAAGTTTTCTTTACTTGTTTTTCATTATATTTGCTTGTAGTTATCTTGTTTATTGTTGTAAACATTGTATGAGGTTTCTCCACCTCCAGATTGTTCCGAGAAGGAGTGTATTGATTAGTGGTGGTGTTTGCATCACTAGAGCTCATTTGAGCTCACCCCATGGAGTAGGAACCCTATGGTTCCGAACCATGTATATTCTTGTGTATTGTGTGTGCTTGTGTATTTTGTTTATACTTTACTATTATTTTCGCTATGCATATTAACGAGTATTGTAGACAAGCACGTGATACGCACGGACGCGACCTCGAATCTCGCGACGGATACCGTCGAGGACTCAAAGCGCACGCTTGCACTCAATGCCCACAAGTGCACAGATGTCGTCAAGTAATAAAGATTTATCGATCCCACAGGGACTGGGATTCGAATACCAATTCACTAAGTGATTGCGATTATTCGAATATAATCTCTGAGAGAGTCGGTTGGTGAGGACTATCGGTGGACCCTACTCTATACGGTGTCACACGGAGGAGGAAAAGAGTGTGCCGGGGTCTTAAAAGGCGATTCTAGGACTTCGGTTTCGCTTGTGTACCACAGAACAATATTGTCAATTGGTGTCGTCTAAATGTCTACCTACGGTTTTGGGGAAGAGACATCATACACTCTCCTGTAGAGCCGCCGCATTCACCGGGAGCTATCTCCGCCCAAAAGGATGGGATAGAGGGTACGAGGATGCCAAATCAATCCTTGCAGTGGACCATTTCCGATTACACCGCTCCCTTCTCTCTGCAGTTATGGGATGCTAGGTTTACCCCTAGGTTCCTTGGATCAAACATCCTAAATTTAGATTGC
The DNA here is from genome assembly GCA_025175895.1 of Wurfbainia villosa. Taxonomy (NCBI): domain Eukaryota; kingdom Viridiplantae; phylum Streptophyta; class Magnoliopsida; order Zingiberales; family Zingiberaceae; genus Wurfbainia; species Wurfbainia villosa. The sequence goes on along the minus strand of CM045989.1, from coordinate 116,717,594 downwards.
GAGGGTTGTCACCACCTCATTTAGCCTAAGCACAGTGGAAAGAAATCCAAACACATGTAGATATAATAGAGAGCAACTAACAATTGTCAAATCAAACTTATAGCCAGAATTTAATATGAACCAACATTGTTTATATACACAAGCTACTCCCTAATCCTAGAATCGAAAGTACTACTCCATAAATACGAAGGAAGAATAACAAAACATGTTTAAGTTTGAATACAATAGAAATAAAGCGAAGAAATAGAGATATACGATGCTTTGTGATCTTCTCTCCGGCGATGTATTGCAAGTTGTGGACCTTCGGCGGCGTTCCTCCTCCCCGCTGTGAGTTACCGAAGCTTTTTAGGGCATCGGCATGCCGTCCTAGTCGTCGTGCCTCCTCTCTAGGGTTTGGGTGGAGCCATCCTTATATATACATCACCTCGGACCGCTGCAAAATCTGGAAAAAGCCCTAGTCACACAAATCCATTGGGTCGCCACACGGCCGTGTGTTTCCACACGGCCAGGCCATGTGTGGCCCTGGAGTGTTGTTCTTCTCCCATTGGACATGACCGTGTGAATCCACACGCCCGGGCCATGTCCCACTCTGTGTCTAGCTGTGAAAGTCCTTCTTTTACTCCAAAAATACATCTTTTTCACCAAAAAAGCTAACCTGCACACAAAAGTACAACGAGCAGACCATCGAACTAGAAAATAGGCAATGCGTACAAGAATAGGGTAACATATGCATGAAACTAACACAAAATATAACAATATGTGAGCGAAAACTACTCCTAAAACCCTATATGTTTTGCTCACATCACTTCCCCCAAACTTAAATCTTTGCTTGTCCTCAAGCAAGCCTCAGTGCCATAAAATTTTAAAAAGATATTGTTCTATAATTAGCTTGCTAACTAAATTTATCAGATGGTATTTACAATCAAAGAAAAATAGATATGTTCTAAAAATTTACTAAGTTAGCTCCTCATGCTCGTGCTAGGCGAATCATTCTTAGGGGATGTCCGTTCCATGGTGAGTTAAGTTGTCACCCCATAGCTTTCCTATGGTTTCTGGCTCTTAGGCACTTACCTTCCCAAAGCGAGGGTCGTTCCCTAGATCTAGTATAAAGTCTCAAAGGCGTGCTCGGTATTGAGAGAAATTGGGAGGTGTTTCCCCAGTAACCTAACTCGGTCTCAAAGGGGCACCTAGCCATTTCCACCCACGACAACTATTTTTTTTATCCCTCTTAATCTCTCTTCTTCTTTTTTATTTCTCTTTTATTTTTCGGCTCATAGGGATTTCAATTTTTCCGAATGGGCTTACACAATCCGAGCATCTCCAGTAACTAAAATGCTAAACCTAGAGTCACCTATGGATTCCAAAGTACTAGACTACTAAATTGAATCATAACTAGGTATGTACTAGATTCTCCCTTTTAGAATGTTCAACATGTGTAAGTGCAAAAATAAAGCTAACCAGTGTAAGTCTAGAACATTCAATAGAGCGAATAGAATAAAATACCACAAGATAAATGGAGTTAAGCTACCTATGGGAACAACTCATGCAAGTAACTTTCAAAAATACTACTGAGGTAGCTTTACAGACACCCAAAAATTAAGTTCTGAAAGAAACTCAACAACTCATGCATGCATGAACAAATGAAAATACTAGAAAAGAAACTACTGCTAGGAAACAAAACAAAATAGATTTTGGGGTCTCCCCCCCCCCCCCAAACTTAAACAAAAGTATACCTCTAATATGGTGGACGAGGTGGAAAGTCTGGGAGCCTCGACATCTTTGGATCCTGGGAGAACCTACTGCTGAGCCACTGATGCCACATATACATGTGGTCGATCTGAGAACTGGTGGATGCAGGGGCTGCTTGGTGCTCCTCCTCCCTAGCCCACTGTGCTTGTGGGGTATGCATGTGTTATCGCATCTCCCTGTGGTAAGCTGCCTCATCCTGGCGACGAACAGCCTCCTCCTGGAAGTATATGCGAGCCTCATCATAAAACTCCTCAGCCCGCTGGAAATGCTCCCGGAATCCCTGGAACTCCGTCTGCTGGTAGGCGCTCTGCTCCTCCCATCGTTGCCTCTACGTCTGCTGCTCAGTGTAAATGTCATCGAGGCGCGATCGAAACTCTGAGAAATCATAGGCCGATGTACCTGCATCCTGCTCAAAGGTAGAAAAAGGTGGTGGTGCAGGTGTAGGCTCAAGTCGGCGTGGACTAGGTGGGCTCCTATGCATGTGTGGACTGGAGGGAGAGTGATATAAAGGTGGAGAGATGGGCGCTGATGTGGATGGTCCATCATGTGGAGGGGACTCCACTATCAAGTCTAAGCGCTAGTTGGCGCGTATAGCGATGGTGGTACGATCCGGGTCAGGGACCCTAAGGGCCGTAAGATATTTCCTTACAAAGCATAAGGAGTCTCCTTCTCTTACAATCATCTTCATGGTCATGCATACTCCTAGGTCGATCCTAGGGCTCCCCTCTATACTCTCCAATGTTGTGTAATCGTACCCCATCCTATAGCAAATGTTGGTAAGTAGGCCTCCCACATTGATCTTTCCATGTGCTGCTTTGCCCATCTTCACTAAGTGTCTGATGAAGTGGGACCCTACATCGATGCTACTCCTCTCTTGTAGCATATCCCATAGGCAAAGCAGCTCGCTAGCTCTAACTACACCGTCACTCTCCCCACGACCAAATATAGTACTGACCATGATGTGGTGAAGGTATTGAAAGACGGGGTTTTGGAGGCACGACGCTTTGGCCCTAGAAGGGTCATAAGCGTGCTCCCCCGTCAACTCGGTCCAACATTCCCGAGAGTTGAACCCAATAGGGGTTCTTCTCTCTCCCCCACTTGATAAGCCAAAGCATGAGTTCCATTGGTGAAGGGTGCACTCATGCTCTATGTTAAAAAGCCTAAAAGTTATCCTACCCTCCTCGCTCTCTCTACCCGTTAAAACTTCCGCCTCTAAAGAACTCAAAAATTCTATAACTATCCTAGGGTAGGTTAGGTGCCTTATTCCCATAATCTCATCCCACCCCATTTTTGCAAATAGGGTTTGCATATCACCTAACAACCCTAAAGATTCTAGCAAATCCTCATCTAAGTACCTAATAGCAGTAAGTTTACAAGTAGAGAGCATATTGTACCTATCTCTATGTTCATTATTGCAAAAAAGTAGAGGGGATAGGGCGTTATCCTCCTCCGAAGCTTGAGGGGCGTCGGCTCTCCTTGTTCGTCGCTCCGAGGCACTGGATCAGGATACTACGGTCTTGGTCCTCCTTATCCTTGCTCCTTTTGGCTTCTTTAGAGGTTAAAAATGCTTCTAGAGGAAGGGGAAAGTGAAATCACATGGCTAGGGCAAGAACTTTTGAATCACACGGCGCAAATGGGGTGAAAACATACGGCTCGCCCCTTTTAACCTCGCGCGCCATGGCCGTGTGAAAACACACGGCCAGGCTATGTGCGCCTCTGGTCAATCAGGCACGGCCATGGGAAAACACACGGCCAGCCTATGGGTCCCCATTTTTCTCCCATTTATGCACCATGGCCCAAATTTCCTTATACACTTCGCCGTGTAGGCTAATATGGGTCTCATTTTTGCCTAGCAAAGTTCTTTTCTATTCCTAACCCTAAATGTGATGGAAATCAAAACTAAAATCAAACAAATGTATGCAATGCAATCGAAAAGGGAAATCTAAAACTAAACTTGGGTTACCTCCTAAAAAGCACTTTGTTTAAGGTCGTTTAGCTCGACCGCACTCTTCTATCAACTCGACTCTGGTTGTTCAGTGAACCTCCATTCATCCATCTCGGGATTTGGGGACTCTCCTAGATACTTCTTCAATCGTTGTCCATTTACCTTGATCTCCCCCGATTCTCTACTCCATATGTCCACTGCCCCATATGGGTATACCCTTTTTACCCGAAACGGTCCTGACCACCTTGATTTTAGTTTTCCTGGAAAAAGTTTCAACCTAGAGTCATATAGGAGAACTAAGTCTCCTTCCTCAAACTCTTTTCTCAAGATATGTTGGTCATGCCATTTCCTTATTCTTTCCTTGTATGCCTTAGCATGCTCGTATGTATCTCTTCGAATTTCGTCCAATTCGCTTAACTGCAGTTTCCTTTTCTCTCCCGCCGCGTCGTAGTATAAGTTGAGTTTCTTAATTACCAAGAAAGCCTTGTGTTCTAATTCAACGGGAAGATGGCAAGGCTTCCCATAGACTAAGCAGAATGGGGTCATGCCTATCGGAGTCTTGTAAGCCGTGTGGTAAGCCCAAAGAGCATCGTCCAGTTTCGGTGCCCAATCTTTCTGTGATGCCACTACCATTTTCTCTAGGATACTTTTGATTTCCCGATTCAAAATTTCCACCTGCCCGCTAGTTTGCGAGTGGTACACTGTTGAGACTCTGTGGATGACCCCATACTTATGTAGCAATTTTTCAAACTGTTTTTCAATGAAGTGGGATCCTCCATCACTGATTACTACTCGAGGGACTCCGAACCTAGGGAATATGTTTCTTTTGAACATCTTTATTATGGTCTTAGCATCGCAATGGGGTGATGCCACGGCCTCCACCCATTTGGAGACGTAGTCTACCGCGATCAGGATGTATCTATTTCCATCGAAAATGGGAAAGGGTCCCATGAAATCCACTCCCCATACGTCGAAGAGTTCTACCTCTAATATGGTGCTTGCCGGCATCTCATGTCTCCTTCCTATATTTCTTGTTCTCTGACACCGATCACAGGAAGCTACATAGTTGCACGTATCCCTAAACAAACTAGGCAAGTAGAATCCTGACTGAAGTACTTTCGCGGCCATTTTTGCAATTCTGGCATGACCCCCATATGCGGAAGAATGGCAGTGAAAAAGGATGCTCTCCACTTCCTCTTATGGCACTCACCTCTGATAGACGTTGTCTGCACACTTCCTGAATAGGAAGGTGTCATCCCATACGTATTGCCGAACTTTCGAAAAGAATTTTTTCCTTTGTTGGGTCATGAATTCTGGTGGTATCACTCTTCCCGCAAGAAAATTCACCAAATCTGCATACCAGGGGGTGGTGACCTTAATAGCCATTAGGGTATCATCCCACAGAACATCGTCTATTTGGGCACTGTCTTCTTCCTCTATCATACGATCTATTGGCATGCACGATAGGTGGTCTGCTATGACATTGTTCGTCCCCTTTTTATCCCTGATTTCTGCATCAAATTCTTGCAGTAATAAAATCCAACGAATAAGGCGGGGTTTTGCATCCTTTTTGTATAGCAAGTAACGAACTGCAGCATGGTCGATGTATACCACTACTTTTGAACCTACCAAGTATTGTCTGAATTTGTCAAATGTGAACACAACTGCTAGTAATTCCTTCTCATTCATAGCATAGTTAATTTGTGCCCCATTCAGGGTCTTACTGTCGTAGTGAATGGCATGTAATTTTCTCTCCTTCTGTTGTCGTAAGACTGCCTCCACTGCATAATCACTAGCATCACACATGATCTCAAATGGTAGGCTCTAGTCAGGCGGCTAAATTATCGGAGATGTTACTAGGGATCTCTTTATTTACTCAAATGACACTAAGCATTTCTGATAAAAAATAAAGTCCGTGTCTTTAGCTAGTAGATTTATCAGCGGTCTAGTTATCTAGGAAAAATCCTTTATAAACCTTCGATAGAAACTCGCATGCCCAAGAAAGCTTCGAACCCCCTTTACATCCCTAGGTGGCGGCAATTTCTCTATTACTTCGACCTTTGCCTTGTCTACTTCGATACCATTCCCTGATATCTTATGCCCTAGAACTATCCCTTCAGTCACCATGAAGTGGCATTTTTCCCAATTCAGCACCAAGCTATTCTCCTCACACCTTTGCAAAACCCTTTCCAAATTCCTTAGGCATGCATCGAAACTTATTCCGTAGACTGAAAAATCATCCATGAAAACCTCCATAATTTTTTTGATCATATCTGAAAAGATGGCTGTCATACAACGTTGGAAGGTGGCTGGGGCATTACATAGGCCAAAGGGCATCCATCTGTATGCAAAGGTCCCATAAGGACAGGTGAAAGTGGTCTTCTCTTGGTCTTTAGGGTGGATTGGGATTTGGAAAAATCCTGAGTACCCATCAAGGTAGCAAAAATAGGAATGTTTAGCAAGGCGTTCCAGCATCTGGTCGATAAACGGAAGTGGAAAATGATCCTTTTTTGTTGCTTTGTTTAATTTATGATAATCTATGCACATTCTCCACCCTGTTATCGTTTGAATAGGAATTAATTCGTTCTCCTCGTTCTTGACTACCGTAGTACCGCCTTTCTTTGGGACTACGTGTACTGGACTGACTCACTCATTATCTGAAATTGGGTATATTATTCCGACATCCAAGAGTTTAAGCACTTCCTTTTTCACTACCTCCTGCAAATGAGGGTTAAGTCGCCTTTGGCACTCAATGGTTGACTTACACTCGTCCTCAAGTACTATCCTATGCATGCACAGAGACGGGCTTACCCCTTTTATGTCATCGATGGTATACCCCAGCACTTTTTTATATGTCTTTAGCACCTCCAGCAATTTCTTTGTCTCTTCTTTACTCAAATGGGCGTTTATGATCACCGGATGGGTTGCAAGTGGGCCTAAAAATTCATACTTTAGACTGGGGGGAAGTGGCTTCATCTCAAGCCCTGTGTGTTTTTCTTTCGCCACCTGCCCCGATTCTTCCTCTTCTTCTGATTCCGAGGATACGGAGTCTTCTCCCATCAAATACTCTCTCTCTCCATCCTCTCCCTGCACTTGGTAGACTACTTCAGCACTATCTATCCCCTCGATGGAAGGTCCCCCTGAAAGTGTTGCTTGCTGTTAGCCCATATTTCGAGAGTCCCTACCACTATCTCTATAATGATATATGCGTCGTTTGTGCTCTTTTTCATCAACACGCCCCCTGCGGCTATGTCCAAGAGTTCTTTTGATGTGTTAGTTATTCCAGAATAAAAAACATGGAGGAGTAACCATTCTTGTAATCCATGGTGCGGGCAGCGAATCACCAGCCCTTGTAGCCTCTTCCATGCTTCGACCAGAGTCTCTTCTTGTCCTTGCTCAAATGAAAGGATTTTATCCCTAAGGTAGGTTGTTTTGTGTGTGTGTGGGGGGGGGGGGGGGGGGGGCGAGAGAGAATTTGCTTAGGAAAGTGTTTTCCATTTGTTCCCACATCGTTATGCTTCCTTCAAGTAGCACGCATATCCATTGCTTAGCCACTCCTTTCAGTGAGAATGGGAACATAATGAGCTTGATTGGCTTTATCTGGACTCCTTCATATTGCACCATCTCGCAGTATGCAAGGAATTCCTCAAGGTGTAGATAGGGTTCCTCAATCTGAGTCCCTCCAAACTGTTTTCCTAGAATGAGAGCAATTAATGCAGGGTTTATTTCCCAGCTTGCTGCCTGAATTTGGGGAATAACAATGCAGGAGTTCCAGGCCTTTCATTTAGGCACTATGTAATCTTTCAAGGGTCAAGGTGCCTGCATTAACATCTCAACGCCCTTCGATGAGTTTTTCTTAATAGATCTTATGCAATAGATGACTTGGAGGGTAAAACGAAGGGTCTAGTTTAAATAGAAAAGTTAGGAGTGCTAATCTAATTCTGAAAAGCAAGAAAACAATCTAATCCTAAGTCCGATCCAATTTACCGCCGTTCAATTTGATATCAAATTGACAGTCCTCGGTAACAGTGCCAAAAACTTGATGCGCACGGATGCGACCTCGAATCTCGCGATGGATACCGTCGAGGACTCAAAGCGCACGCTCGCGCTCAATGCCCGAAAATGCATGGATGTCGTCAAGTAATAAAGATGTATCGATCCCACAGGGACTAGGATTCAAATACCAATTCACTAAGTCATTGCGATTGTTCGGACGTAATCTCTGAGAGAGTCGGTTGGTGAGGACTATCGGTGGACCCTACTCTGTATGGTGTCACACGGAGGAGGAAAAGAGTGTGTCGGGGTCTTAAAAGGCGATTCTAGGACTTCGGTTTCGCTTGTGTACCACATAACAATGTTGTCAATTGGCATCGTCTAAATGTCTACCTACGGTTTAGGGGAAAGGACATCATACACTCTCCCGCAGAGCTGTCGCATTCACCGGGAGCTATCTCCGCCCAAAAGGACGGGATAGAGGGTATGAGGATGACAAATCAATCCTTGTGGTGGACCGTTTCCGATTCCACCGCTCCCTTCTCCCCACAGTTACGGGAGGTCAGGTTTACCCCTAGGCTCCTTGGATCAAACCTCCTAAATTTAGATTGCGAGGGTTGTCACCACCTTGTATCGCCTAAGCACAACGGAAAGAAAGCCAAATACACGTAGATATAATAGAGAGCAACTAACAATTGTCAAATCAAACTTATAGCCAGAATTTAATATGAACCAAAATTGTTTATGTACACAAGCTACTCCCTAATCCTAGAATCAAAAGTACTACTCCATAAATACAAAGGAAGAATCACAAAACATGTTTAAGTTTGAATACAATAGAAATAAAGTGCAGAAATAGAGATATACGATGCTTTGTGATCTTCTCTCTGGCATTGTATTGCAAGTTGTGGACCTCCGGCGGAGTTCCTCCTCCCCGCTGTGAGTTACCAAATCTTTTTAGGGCTTTGGCGTGCCGTCCTAACTGTCGTACCTCCTCTCTAGGGTTTAGGCGGAGCCATCCTTATATATACATCGCCTTGGACTGCTGCAAAATCTGGAAAAAGCCCTAGTCACGCAAATCCGTCGGGCTGCCACACGGCTGTGTGTTTCCACACAGCCAGGCCGTGTGCGGCCCTGGGGTGTTGTTCTTCGCCCATTGGACACGACCGTGGGAATCCACACGCCCTAGAGTGTCCCACTTTGCGTCTAGCTGCGAAAGTCCCTCTTTTGCTTTGAAAATGTGTCTTTTTCACCAGAAAAGCTAACTTGCACATAAAAGTACAATGAGCTGACCTCCAAACCAGAAAATAGGCAATGCGTGCAAGAATAGGGTAACATATGCATGAAACTAACACAAGATGTAACAAGATGTGAGCGAAAACTACTCCTAAAACCATATACGTTTTGCTCATATCAGCACGCAAGCACGATCGAATTCCATCATCGATCCCCTACAAGTGGTATCGGAGCTTGGTGGCTCAGAAGAAGAAGACTCTCTGATACCCAACAGGCTGCTCTTCAAGGTTTGATAGCCAAGGGAGCACCACTAGAGGGAAGAAAGAAGATGGAGTTTGAAGAGAAATTGGGATGAGTCATCAACACGCCAATTCCATACACCCTCTAGGGATGAGAAGGCTTCAATCAATGGAAGACAAGGATTGAAGAATTCATAATGATGAGGGACTTCGAAGATTGGGCCATCTTGATGAAAGGATTTGAATATCCAAGAGAGCCAAAGGGAGGTTTTCTCAAGATGAAGAAGTGGACCGAGGAACAAGTCCAAGAATTCAAGAAAAATAAGAAGGTAATAAAATTCTTAGTTGATTTAATTTCTAATGATATTTTGTGTAGTTTAGGTGAATATAAGAATTCCAAGGAGGTTTGGAGCGAATTGGCAAAATTTCATTAGAAATCCCAATCGGTCCAAGGGGATAAGGAAGAATCAAAGGAGGAGGAAGAAAGCTCATCCTCACAAGAAAGTGAAGATTCAGAGGTCAAGAGGTGTTCGACATTGAGAAAGAGGAGATTAGGTCATCTTCAATACCAGAGCAACAAGAGGAAGCTTCAACCTCCGGAAGAGATGAAGAACCAACTTTGGCTCCCACCATCGACCTAAGTAACTCAAGCAATTCAGTTAAAAATAAAGATCATATAATTTACTTTGAGTGTAGGGAAGCCAAACACTACAAGAGTAAGTGTCCGAAATGGGTCAAGAAAATGGTACAAGTGGTGCCAAAGATCAAGGAGATCGAAGCCTCTACAATTAAAAGCAAGGAGCACATCATTTGCTTCAAATGCCAACAAAAGGGACATTATAGGAGTCAATGTCCTAGGGGGAGGAAGAAAAACCAAGAAGGAGCATCACATGTAGGGGGAGCTTCTAAAGCTAACCCTAAGGTATCTTTTATTAACGCACCTTCAAGTTTTAGTATCAAGATGTTGGGAAAATTCGGATCATGATATTCATAATATCACGGGCGAATACTTCGCACAACCATAGTGGAAACAAAATATAAATCGGATCCCTCCAGAGATCCATGCAAAACTTATAAGTCATTTCAATTATCATACTTTATCTAGATCTTATCTAGAAGAAGAAGTATACCTTCGATACGAGCCCTTCGCAATCCCGCTAATCCAAGCGCTCCCGTATCTCAATACGGTAAGAACAACCATATCTCCATGGTATCTACACTGACACTTAGCAGTTTTAGAGTCACATTGTGCTAGCAACCCTAGCAAACCACCAATAACACTTGGAAGAAAAGAAGGAGAAGAAGGAGAGAAGCTTTTGGCTTGCACGTCCAAAAACACCCAAGCCTCTCTAGCTTTCACATTGAAAGCCTCTCTAGCCACAAAGCCATCAACTCCCTTATCTCCTAATGAATACCATGACCCTTGGTATTCTCTTTCATCAATGCATGAAAACCTCTCATCTCCTCATCATGAATACCAAGACCCTTGGTATTCTCTTGCATGATGAATCATCTTCCATGGTTTAACTTGAGTCTAACTCAAGTTTAACTAGCTTGACTTTAACTCAAGTCTTAGCCATTTGCTCAATTATTCTTTTAGTCAACTAAAAGAAACCATCTCCAAAATAGAATGTCATTTGTGTGTGACCCAATAGGCTCTTGTAACGTTGGCAATGTGTCTAAAACCCCTTTTTAGACGCATAAGCAATGAGCGGCATCTAGTAATACATCATTGCTACCCAAGTTACAAGAAAGTCAAGATTCGACAACCTTTCCGTGACTATTATCATGTATGATGGTGTCCATTCTATCCTTGATATCTTAGATCAATGAATGAGGCATAGACCATGTCATCCCCTTATCGATCTTTGTGTTTCTTAATCCCCAAGTAAACTCACTCAAACAAATAAGCTCAATATCTCATATTGACTCATTTGAGCATGGCCATGCATTTCGTGGTCATACTCTATCAAGAGGCCAAAGATATCACTCCTGTCACATGGGAGGGATAGATCTCATCTACATCACTCACATCCCTTCGCATAATTTGTTACATACCCAGTAATCGCCGTTATAGTGCACCCTGTTATGGGTGACGTTAGACAATACCAAAGTACATAACTCCTTATGTAGGAAATCGTAGTGACTTCAGATCTAAGGACTATTCATACCAATAGTCATATGAGAAAGTATATGACACTCATATAACGATCCATGATACTTTCTCATGGTGGGTTAATTTAGAACGTATATTCTCCAATATATATACCCATGTGTCAATGTGATATAACATATCCATGACTTGTGAGATCAAGTCATCCATTGACCTACATGCTAGTCTCAATGTATCAATATATCCCTTTATCTATTAATACAATACTTGAATAGGAATGTTTAAGTATAGTGTTCTCTACAACTTCTAATAATCAATTCTACCAATTGATATACTGTAGATTAGAACCTACTATTCAAGGGCATTATTATATTTATTTGATTAGCACACTCATAAAGTAAATATAATAATCACTCTTTGCCTGTTATTAATGAAATATGATACATATGATCCCTAATCAATCATCTCATGATTGGCACTAAAGGATGACACTAACACAAGAGGCATGCTAGAAATAATTTTAATGCCTTTGCTATTTTTAGTATTGATAATAAAAAGCATGCTAGTAGAAATAAATTGTATTGCCTAAGTGCAAAATCTTGTAATTTTAGGGTTAAGGAGAAATCTAGAAACAATAACCCTAGAACAATTCTACCTAAGGAAGCAATTAGGAAGGTAGAAGATCACCTAGGCATTAACCCTAAGAAGGGTAGGCATATGCCTAGAAAGAATCTTGCCCAAAGAATAGATGAAAAATCAAAAATTGAGCAATTAGAGTTAGAGAACCAAGCCTTGAGATTAAGGCTTGAGAAAATGGAAAAGACCCTTAGAAAGATGCAAAATCAAATACAAGGGTCAAATGATCAAAATTTAGGTTCAATGAGTCAAAACCTAGGGTCTATGAGGCAAGATCTATCAAAGGGCAAGAAAAGTTTGGGTCACAAACCTAAGCCCAAGAAGACATACCACAATGTTCCATTTGATTATGGAACTCAATATAGGTCTAGGAAAACCAAGGTTACTAGGGAAGCTATCCCTAAGGCTAACCATGGTGTGTGCCTAGTGGCTAAGATTTCAAGAAAACCTAAGGAAGTCACTAAGAAGGTCACAAGGGAGGTCATCCCTAGAGTTGACCTAGGCAAGACCCAAATGACCAAGGCTTCTAAGCCTAGGAGGGTCATTAGGAAGGTATCAAGGGAAGTTATCCCTAGTGAATACCTAGTAAACCCAAGGAGCTCCAATAGGTATTGGGTTCCTAGGAGCATTATCCCCTCATGCTAAATGAGTAAGGTTGTGTCAATCTTGAATGGATGGGTAGTTAACCAAACCATAGAAAAGTTGTCACTTTAAGTCATTTCCAATGTAATGGGATACTTTGGAAATAAGTTAGAATTTATATCCTAAAATATTTTAGGATGTGTCAATTAAATTTGAGAGTTTGATAAATTGATCAAATTGGCACAATTAGGTTTAGAGGTCATAGTATGTCATTTTGGGTTTTTGGCACACTTGGGAGAAGAGTGGTAATATGGCTAAATGAACCTAACTCTAACAAATGGCAATTAACACTAAAATCTAGGTATTATTATACCTAAACATTTTATTTTCCATGATTTGCTTGTCATATGCCATGTCATGACATCATAATTCTTTTAATCATTTAATATGTCATGATAATGCCTAGAATTAATTTTTATGTCATGTTCATGTTTAGATGGTCTTCATATGTCATGACATCATGATTATTGGCACATGTTGTATTTATGATATCTTATATATCATAATCACCATTCATGCATTTAAGTTAATTGAAATTGATTTAAGGACTATGACATGATTTGAAGTCTCATGTATAAGGGAATCAAATAGTATTATCTAGAAAAATGCATGAGGCCTTAGATTACGATGAACAAAACTCACATCTCACATCGCATTGACATGTATGTGTATTGATACACCCTAGACACATGTGAGGTATTAGGAAATAAGTTAAGTTCAAGGTGTATAGTTCTTGCATCTAGATGAACTCAAACTCATCGTATACCATGGATGAATCATGAGGAAAACTTATCTACAAGTTATGTACATTAATCCCATAGACCATGGTTCAATATAAAGTTTTAAAATTATTTAAAAATCATTTTATAAAACCTTGGTGTAATATATCTTTTGATAGCAATCACCATTGATGAAGTTGATACAAAGTAGGCTCAAAACAATGAAGTTGTTTTTGTTTTTGAACTTTGTATCAATCTCACTATTTTATGAGTATTTTATTTTTCAAATATTTTTCACCCATTTTGATTGTTATAAGTATTATACGTATGAAGTTTCATCATTTTTTGAATTACGCATAATTACTTATGTATTTTTGAATTTCAATTTCTTAACTTGATTTCTGCACTTCAAGGGCAGTTGACTGTTGACTGACAACATCGACTGTCAGTGTTGATTTCGGATAAATAAGGATGTTTAGACCATGTTTCAGCTATGTTAGGCTACCCTAACTGCTCCTAACCCTAGGATATGCTTTGGAAAGTATTATAAAGGGTGAAAATCCATTGGATATGGATTAGGAGAATTGTTTAGGGAGTGTATCAAATTTTAAGGTGCATGAAAGTTCAAGTTTGAACTTTTGACATTAATTTTGATGGTTTAGTGTTCCTATAGGCTTAGGGACTCTCCAAGGATATTGTTGGTGCAATGGTCAAGGGGGAGCAAGCCTTTATGGGGAGGTTATCAATCATGGGATGATAGATGTGGTTTTCCTCATAAGGGGGAGAATTGGGAGAATTGGGAGAAATTGAAGGATTGTGTCTCTTTAGTGATATAAGACTTATCACTAGGAAGAGTGAAGGCATCCTAGATATTTTTTGGACCAAGGGAGTGTTGGGATTTCCAAGCCGCAAAAATCGCTTTTTGCATTGCGGAAACCTCGGAAGCCCGACCACGGATCCGTGCGAAGTATAACAAATAAAACTAGCATGTATGTGTTTAATACCTTTATATCTACTCTAGATCTACATGATAAGAAATTACCCTTGAAGCGATGCCCTTCGCTTATCCCGCTTGTCCAAATGGATTGCCGGAACTCGAGAGTGTCAAGTGCACACTCCTCTATTGGTATCCACACAAGCAATAGGTGGAGAAAAGACAATCTTGAGTGTGCTAGCACTCCTTGAAGGTCTCGGCAAAGTGGAGGATTGGGAGAGAACTTGAGTGGAGCAAGGAAGAAAATGAAGTTGGCGTTCCCACACAAAATGAATTTCCACCATCAAGCCTCCTAAAGTGGTCGACCACTTATTTGGAAGTTACATGCATGCATGTAACTCCAAGAGCCAATGGCTCTTGGTCTCCCTCATGAGGTGGCACCCCATGATAAGTCCATGATGATGTGGAACACCATCATTGGTTGGCCCACATGCCATGTCACCATGACATGGCAATTGGTCAAGTCAAAATTGACCATTCATCTTCCCTCTCAAGTCAAGTCAAACTTGACCTCTTATCTCCCATGTTTGATCAAATCTAACCACTTGATTCAAGTCAATTTGATTTAATGAATCTCTATTCATTAATTTAAATTGACTCAATGAATCAAATATAAATTAGACTCATTCAACACTTGAGTCTAACTCAATTAGTCTAATTTGGATTACTCTTAATCCAATTTGGTTCATCCCATGAACCTAATCCTCATGGTTCATCATATGAACCTAATCTCCATCTAATTGTCCTTTGTGTATGACCCTATAGGTTCTTGTAACATTGGCAATGTCCCTAAACCGATTTAGGAACATAAGCAATGAGCAGTATCTAGCAACACATCATTGCTATCCAAGTTACAAGAATGTTGAGCTTCAACATCACCTTTGTGAATACTAATTGTCACTCTCACAATATGTGACAATGTCCCTCTATCCTTGACATCTAGATTGACCAATTGAGGCATAGACCGTGTCATCCTCGATACAATCTATATCTTGAACTCCAAGTAGACTCACTCTAATCAAATGAGCTCAATATCTAATATTGACTCATTTGGGCATGGCCATGCACTTCATGGCCTCACTCTATCAAGAATATAGATGTCATCCCCGTCATATAGGAGGGATAGATCTCATCTACATCACTCACATCCCTCCGTATAATTTGTTACATACCCAGTAATCGCCTTTATAGTCCACCCATTTACGGGTGACGTTTGACGAAGCCAAAGTATGCAACTCCTTATGTAGGGAACCATGGTGACTTCAGGTCTAAGGACTAATAGTCATACTAATAGCCACATGAGAAAGTATATGACACTCATATAACGATCCATGATACTTTCTCATGACGGGTCATTCAATATACATTCTCTAATGCATACCCATGTGTCAACTTGATATCTCATATCCATGACTTGTGAGATCAAGTCATCGTGTTGACCTACATGCTAGTCTCTACACATTAACATTGTCCCTGAATGTTAATACTTGACTAGGAATGATTAAGAGTAGTGTTCTCTATATCATCTCATTACCGATTCAACCAATCGATTGATATAGATAAGAACCTACTACTCAAGGACATTATTATACTTAGTTATTTGGCACCAATACAAGTAAATATAATAACCATGCCTTTATAAATAGGAATATGATACAATAAAGTCCATACAATAATCATCACATGATTGACTCTAGGTCTTTCACTAACAATCTCCCACTAGCACTAGTGTCAATCACCGTAGTATCTAATACCCAATGACCTAGTGTGACCATCATGCTTTTTCTGTGTCAAAGCCTTAGTCAAGGGATCTGCGATGTTAGCCTCTATGGGTACTCTGCAAATCTTCACATCTCCTCTATTGATAATCTCTTGAATGAGATGGAAGCACCGTAGTATTTGTTTGGTCCGCTGGTGTGAGCGAGGTTCCTTAGCCTGCGCAATCGCTCCATTGTTGTCACAATAGAGCTCTATGGGATCTGCTATACTAGGAACCACCCCAAGCTCAGTAATGAACTTGCGGATCCAAACTGCCTCCTTTGTTTCCTCAGATGCAGCGATATACTCGGCTTCTGTTGTAGAATCAACAACTGTGTCTTGCTTCGAACTCTTCCAGCTCACAACGCCACCATTCAAGTAAAACACGAACCACATCGCGATCTATAATCATCTCACAGTGGGTTTGGAAGGCTGGCATTCTTTGTAACCCTTCTGACTAGCTCCTCATTGCCTCCAAATATCAAGAAATATTCTTTAGTCCTTCTCAAGTACTTAAGAATATTCTTGACTGCTATCCAGTGACGCTCACCTGGATCTGACTGGTATCTACTCGTCATGCTTAAAGCATACGAGACATCAGGACGAGTAAACAGCATGACATACATAATAGATCCTATAACAGATGCATAAGGGATCTTATCCATGCGGTCTCTCTCCTCTCTAGAAGAGGGACTTTGAGTCTTCGAAAGACTCACACTATGTGACATCGGCAGAAGTCCCTTCTTGGAATTCTACATGGCAAACTGTAGTAATATCGTGTCAATGTATGTACTCTGACTTAGGCCAAGCAATCTCTTAGATCTATCTCTATAGATCTTGATGTCGAGAATACAGGCTGCTTCACCTAAGCCCTTCATTGAGAAGCACGTCCCCAGCCAAGTCTTCACAGACTGTAGTGAAGGGATGTCATTCCCAATGAGTAGTATGTCATCCACATACAATATAAGGAAGACAACTGTGTTCCCATTAACCCTCTTGTAGACACAGGGTTCATCTTCATTCTTGATGAAACCAAACTGTTTGATCGCATCATCGAATCGAAGATTCCAGCTCCGAGAGGCTTGCTTTAGCCCATAAATGGACCTTTGCAGCTTGCATACTTTCCCTATATGTTGTGGAAACTCTCAGGTTGTATCATGTACACATCCTCGAGTAAGTTTCCATTCAAAAACGTGGTTTTGACATCCATCTGCCAGATCTCATAA
Organism: Wurfbainia villosa; assembly: GCA_025175895.1. Taxonomy (NCBI): domain Eukaryota; kingdom Viridiplantae; phylum Streptophyta; class Magnoliopsida; order Zingiberales; family Zingiberaceae; genus Wurfbainia; species Wurfbainia villosa. The sequence continues at coordinate 116,700,344 of CM045989.1, read as the reverse complement.
TCATGGTATGCTGTAATAACAAGCAAGATCCGAATGGACTTAAACATCGCCACTGAAGAAAAGGTTTCATCATAGTCAATACCATGAATTTGCTTGAAACCTTTAGCCACCAATCGGCCCTTATAGGTATGCGTAAGTCCATCCATGTCAGTCTTTCTCCTAAAGGCCCACTTACACCCAATGGATTTGACCCCTTCAGATAAATCAACCAAAGAACCAAAGTCCATATTGTAGGGAATTTGCTTCTCAGAGGCTCATTGGCTCCCATGTCCCCGGATTAAAATTTTCACTAATGAAAACTAATCCGGATGGGATGAGTTTCCTAAGCACAACTAATTCGTCGTCGTGCTAACAACTTGAGTGATTACTTGAACAAACTAGTTGTTCAAGCAATACAACTCTTCTAGTCAGTTAGCCGCGGAAGAGACGACGGACGGATCGCCGGTTTTTGTGTTTATCTTCGGGGTCCATGATTATACAAATACATACAAATGCAAACTAGTATAATCAACACATACTAACATAAAGATAAGAACATGCAAAGATCAATAATAAAAGTTGTAAAACTTTTATACCTCTTGATCTTCTATCGTATGTCCTATCCTCCTCGTGGACGTCGTGTGGGCGAAGATCCTCCACGAGTTGAAGCCTCCTAGATCACGTTCTTCCTTTCCTTGCTCGCTCCGAACAAAGAGAAGAACCAAACAAAAACTCCTTCTCCTATCTAGAACCGACCACCAAGCCAAGGAGCTTGATATAGCCGCCGGCCAAGGAGTAGATGGTTGAGCGCCGGCCAACCTTGAAGAAAGGTTGCCGCCGCGCCAAGGAGAGGATGGTTGGGCGCCGGCCAACCTTGAAGGAAAGTTGTCGCCGGCCACCAAAGTGAGGGATGAATGAACACCGGCCAACCTTGGAGAAAGGTTGCCGCCGGCCAAGGAATAGGGGAAGGAATAATGTGGATGGGCGCCGGCCAAAGCAAGGTGGAAGAAGATGGGCGTCGGCCAACCCTTCCAAGAATTGCCGCCCAACCCTTTTCCCAAACCCTAGCCGCCCAAGCCAAAACCCTAATTTCCTTCTTGATCTTCCACGCCCAAACCCTTAGCCTTCCTTTTATAGAGTTAGGCTTAGGCCTCCTTTCAATCTCAACCGTCGGATCTAGAGTTTTCATCCCAACCGTCGGATCTAGGGTTTCATCCCAATCGTCGGATCTAGGGTTTCATCCCAACCATCGGATCTAGGGTTTCATCCCAACCGTCGGATCTAGGGTTTCATCTCAACCCTTCGGATCTAGAGTTTCAGCCCAACTGTCGGATCTAGGGATTTAATCTCAACTGTCGGTTCTAGAGAGTTAATCTCAACCGTCGGTTCTAGAGATTTTTATCTCAACCGTCGGTTCTATAGATTTTTATCTCAACCGTCGGTTCTAGAGATTTAATCTCAACCGTCGAATCTAGAGATTTGTTTTCCATCATTTGATCTAGGCTACATGAGGATTATATTAGGCTACGATAGGGACCATGAGGAGGAGTTGGATCTTGGCCACCCGATGGATCGGAACCACACAAACTTGATCCATCAATGATGTTCCATTCCACTAGAGGATCGTCATTGAATTACCTCACCAACCCCCATAAATTAATATGGGCTCCATATATTATTTGTACATCCATCTCCCCATGTTTAAGATATCGAATGTCCGTCAATTGATTGATTTACTGACCATCAATCAATTAACATCTAACTCCTCGAGTAGTACCACTCAACCTTATCATCATGTTGACTAAGTCAACCTGCAGGGTTTACATGATGAACCTTATGAGCTCCTCAAGGGGACATCATCAACCTAATATATAGGACACGATTTCCTCCTATAATCAACGGCACACCATGTAAATAATATCATTTCCCAACTTACCGAACATATTGATTTAATCCATCTAAATCTCACCCTTTGGTAAATCAAAGAAATAAATACTAAGTACATGTGCCCGTTATTATATCGGGATTAAGAGCATGTACAACATAATATCCGAGGTCCGATTCAATTATATAGTGAGCAATAAATTGAATCACCTCTATATCGGTCCTGCTCAATACACCTAAGTGTACTAGTGTAACTCTATGTTCAAGACAAAACAATACCAAGTTACACTACAACCATGCCAATGGTTTGTCCAAAACCATCTTGGTTGTGAGCCTCTACTTATATTCTACAAGGAACTGATAACATGATCTTCTGTGCCACACCAAGCACCATGTTATCTACAATGTAAAATATTAGACAATATGCACACATATAATAAATATAAAGTGCGAACAATGATCATGTGATTCTTATTTCAAAATAAAATGTTCATACAAGAAAGAGCTAGACTTTCAGTATACATTCCAACAATCTCCCACTTATACTAAAAGACTATGCTGTCATCACAATGTCATACATCTGATCCCCATGTCCTCCACATGACTATCAAACGCTTTTGTTGGAAGGGCCTTAGTGAATGGATCCACCAAGTTATCCTCTGATGCAATCTTGGCGACAACTACTTCTCCTCGCTTTACGATCTCTCGTATCAGGTGGTACTTGCGCTCTATGTGTTTACTCGCCTTATGGGCTCGTGGTTCCTTCGAGTTTATGGCGCACTGCTTGTTATCACAATAAATTGTGATAGTTCTGGGCAAACCAGGAATCACATCCAAGTCCATCAAGAAGTTCCTGAGCCATACAGCTTCCTTGGCTGCCTCAGAGGCTTCCACATACTCAGCTTCCATGGTAGAGTCCGCCACACATTTCTACTTGACACTCCTCCATACTATGGCTCCACCTCCAAAAGTAAATACAAACCCTGAGGTAAACTTACTGTTGTCCCTATCTGATTGGAAATCAGAATCCGTGTAACCCACAGGAACTAATTGATCTGCCGTAAACGACATATAATCCTAGTCCTTCTCGGGTACTTGATATATGCTTTACCAGTCCAATGTCCTGTCGGGATTACTCGATGTCGCTAACCATGCCCACGGTAAAACAGATATCTGGTCTCGTACATAGCATAGCATACATGAGGCTTCCTACTGCCGAAGCATAAGGAACCACCTTCATCTCCTCTATCTCCTTTGATGTTTTGGGACACATCTCTTTAGATAAAGGTACTCCATGCCTAAAAGGTAGAAAACCTTTCTTGGAGTTCTGTATGCTAAAACGAGCTAGGACCGTGTCTATGTATGAAGCTTGAGATAAGCACAACATCCTTTTCTTGCGATCCCTTATAACTTTGATCCCAAGGATGTGTCCCACTTCTCCCAAGTCCTTCATGTCAAACTGTTTGGACAATCATACCCTTACGTCTGATAACACTTTGATATTGTTGCCAACTAACAAAATGTCATCTACGTATAGTACAAGAAATACCACTACGTTTCCATCACATCTTTTGTATACACATGGCTCATCCGGATTTTGAATAAATCCATATAACTGGATTACCTCATCAAAACGGATGTTCCAAGATCTCGAAGCTTGCTTCAATCCATAAATAGACCGATTAAGCTTACACACTAGATGCTCTTTGCCTTTAGCAATGAATCCCTCTGGTTGCTGCATATAGATGTTCTCCTCAAGACTTCCGTTAAGAAAAGCTGTCTTGACATCCATCTGCCAAATCTCATAATCCATATGAGCAGCTATAGATAAGAGAATCCGGATAGACTTAAGCATAGCTACCGGCGAAAAGGTCTCCTCATAATCGATACCCTCTTTCTGAGTATACCCTTTCGCAACAAGCCTAGCTTTGAAGGTCTCAACCTTCCCGTCTACTCCTCTCTTTCTCTTGTAGATCCACTTGCATCTAATGGCTTTCACACCATCGGGTGGTTCTACTAGCTCCCAGACATGATTAGAATCCATAGATTCTATCTCTGAATTCATCGCTCTTTGCCAAGATACCGCATCTTGGAGTGCCTCGTCATATGTCCAGGGATCAGGTTCATGTTCGCCAAGGACCAAATCAGAAGATTCTCCCAAGAACATGAATCTATCAGGCTGTCTAACAACCCTCCCACTACGACGAGGTATCACCTATGTATCCTCTGTGACACGCGGTGCAGTGACTTGTGGTATATCCTCTTCTACCGGTGGTACTGAAGTAGCGACTTCCCTTCTTAATTCCTCCAGAACAATCCTACTCTTAGGCTTGTGGTTCATCACATAGTCTTCCTCTAGAAATCGGGCGTTCGTGCTAACGATCACCCTCTGATCTCTAGGATTATAAAACAAACCACTTTTCGTTCCTTTAGGGTAGCCCACGAACATGCATACTTCTGTACGAGGTTCCAACTTACGATGCTCGCCTTCAAAGACATGTCTTTGGACTCCCCCATATCTGAATATGTCTCAGACTAGGCTTTCGCCCAGTCCACAATTCTACGGGGGTAGAAGGCACTGATTTAGATGGAACCAAGTTCAGAATATACATTGTCGTATCTAGCGCATACCCCCAGAACAAATCAGGCAACTCAGAATAACTCATCATCGATCTAACCATCTCTATAAGAGTCTTATTCCTTCGCTCCGCTACACCATTCTACTGGGGTGTGCCAGGTGCAGACAATTGGGATTGAATCCCAGCCTCTGATAAGTAATTCCTAAACTCTCCCAAGAGGTACTCACCACCACGATCAGATCATAGGGTCTTGATACTTTTACCTTGACGGTTCTCCACATCAGCCTTGAATTCTTTGAACCTGTCAAAGCATTCAGACTTGCGGCGCATCAAGTAAATGCATCCATATCTTGAATAATCGTATATAAAAGAGACGAAATATTCAAAACCACCTCTAGCCTGGATAGACATAGGACCGCACAAATCAGTATGAACCAATTCTAATACATCTTTGGCTCTATACCCCTTGGCCTTGAAAGGCCTCTTGGTCATTTTACCTTCCAAGCAAGATTCGCAGGTTGGGAGATCCTCCACCACTAATGAACCCAAAGGTCCATCAGCTATCAACCTTTGAATTCTACTCAGTTAATATATGAAGCCTTAGATGCCAAAGATATGTCCGTTCATCTTCGAAGGTTCTTTTCTCTTATTGGAATTAGAAGATGAGTTATTTACTTCTATATGCATCGTGGGAGCTTTTGGTTCAAGAGTATACAAATTGCCAACCAATGTACCTGAACAGATAATCTCTCTATTTCTTTTTATAACAACTCTGTCATTAAAAGAAACAGAATATCCATCCATAAACAATTTAGAAACCGAAATCAAATTCTTTCTAAATGTAGGTACATAAAGACAATTTCTCAAAACCAAAACTTTATTTCTATCAAATGATAAATGAACGTCTCCCACTGCAATAGCCGCCACCTTTGTAGCATTGCCCATGTAGACGGTAATTTCTCCTTCAGCTAGTCGTCGGGTTTCCTGGAACCCTTGTAAAGAATTACAGACATGATCAGTGGCTCCCATATCTACACACCAGGTACCAGTAGATAACACCACTAAACATGATTCAACGACCAAGATAAAAGATATACCTTTGTTCTACTTTAGGTTGGGGAAGTCTTTCTTCCCATGTCCAGTCTACTTATAAGTGAAGCACTTGCCTTTCGGCTTCTTCACTCCTCTCTGAGGTCCACCCGCCACTTTTGCTCCACCTTGTTTCTTCTTCTTCTTGCCTTTCGTCTTAGAAGTAGAAACCTTCTGAGCAACCATGGCTTCCTGCCTAGCAGCCCAATTCTGGTATCCGAAAAGTTCCTTTTCCCCAGAATCATCCGCAGGCCTAGGAGGACACTCATCGACAGTTAAGACACTATCCAAATTTCTTTTCCAATCAATATTATTTGGGTACAGTAAGTTTATTTCTTTTAATATCACAACAAGTGGGTGGAAAGCCATTTGAAAATCCTAATAATCACAATGATCAAAATATTAGATTTCAAATATTATTGATTCCTCAAACCAATAAAATTCTGAAATCAACCAACACCTCAAAACACCAAGAATATCGCATGCCACGCTAGTGTGGACGTATACGAATTCTACATTTGCAAGAGGAGGTTTCACCCATTAATTTTATTATCTTGTCAACCTTTTTGACAAATAAAATTAATAGTTGGTTCCTCTTTGGCCCTACAAATAAAAGCAGTGACTCCGATGGGGAGGATACTTTTATTTGCATCTAAGTGTGCACCATTACACGATACTAAGGGAATTATTTCGGATTATGTGCCTTACCGCTGTGGAAGTACACACGCTCCTAGATAATTTCCTATAACCATTATTTGACCTAGTGATCCGCAAACAAACCCATCCGCAGGGAGGAAGGCACTCAGAGCCGACACGCAAGTTTGTTGCATCACACGTCAAATTGTAATGGAGGCCGCGGAAATTAATTAAAATATCCCTCTCCCACTTAGTAAATTGAAAATGAGGAATTTTCAAGCACACACAACATGCATATAAAACAAATCAACAATAAATATGGAAAAAATCAGAATTTTCCCAACTATTATGGCATTGTTCTCCAATATGCGTCCCGTTGTATCGCCACCTCGTCCGCTCCTCCTACGCCATGTACGAGCCATCTGGAGATCCGAGCCGAGACTAAAACCTATTTTTATTTTACATCCATCGATCCTATACTCCACAAGGGAGTGTACATGAAATCTAGATCGAAAGTAAAATAAAATAAAGAGTGGCTAAACAATGTCGTATTTAATTACAAAATCAAATACTAATTTAGCCTCGTCAACCCCGAGGATTCAAATGATATACATACAATCACACACAAACAATCACATACACACATATAGCCATAATAGTCGGATCTTATGCCTGCAAACAAAAAGTTAGTATACACACATCCTACTATTATCCGGCATACTCAATATATGATATGTGTATGAAAGTAACCGAATCCAAAATACACAAAATCGGAAACCGTGGCTCTGATACCATTTGTAGGGAATTTGCTTCTCGGAGGCTCATTGGCTCCCATGTCCCCGAATTAAAATTTTCACTAATGAAAACTAATCCGGATGGGATGAGTTTCCTAAGCACAACTAATTTGTCGTCGTGCTAACAACTTGAGTGATTACTTGAACAAACTAGTTGTTCAAGCAATACAACTCTTCTAGTCGGTTAGCCACGGAAGAGACGACGGACGGATCGCCGGTTTTTGTGTTTATCTTCGGAGTCCATGATTATACAAATACATACAAATGCAAACTAGTATAATCAACACATACTAACATAAAGATAAGAACATGCAAAGATCAATAATAAAAGTTGTAAAACTTTTATACCTCTCGATCTTCTATCGTATGTCCTATCCTCCTCGTGGACGTCGTGTGGGCGAAGATCCTCCACGAGTTGAAGCCTCCTAGATCACGTTCTTCCCTTCCTTGCTCGCTCCGAACAAAGAGAAGAACCAAACAAAAACTCCTTCTCCTATCTAGAACCGACCACCAAGCCAAGGAGCTTGATATAGCCGCCGGCCAAGGAGTAGATGGTTGAGCGCCGGCCAACCTTGAAGAAAGGTTGCCGCCGGCCAAGGAGAGGATGGTTGGGCGTCGGCCAACCTTGAAGGAAAGTTGCCGCCGGCCACCAATGTGAGGGATGAATGAACACCAGCCAACCTTGGAGAAAGGTTGCCGCCGGCCAAGGAATAGGGGAAGGAATAATGTCGATGGGCGTCAGCCAAAGCAAGGTGGAAGAAGATGGGCGCCGGCCAACCCTTCCAAGAATTGTCACCCAACCCTTTTCCCAAACCCTAGCTTCCCAAGCCAAAACCCTAATTTCCTTCTTGATCTTCCACGCCCAAACCCTTAGCCTTCCTTTTATAGAGTTAGGCTTAGGCCTCCTTTCAATCTCCACCGTCAGATCTAGGGTTTTCATCCCAACCATCGGATCTAGGGTTTCATCCCAACCGTCAGATCTAGGGTTTCATCCCAACCGTCGGATCTAGGGTTTCATCCCAACCGTCGAATCTAGGGTTTCATCCCAACTGTCAGATCTAGGGTTTCATCCCAACCGTCGGATTTAGGGTTTCATCCCAACCGTCGGATCTAGGGTTTCATCCCAACCATCGGATCTAGGGTTTCATCCCAACCGTCGGATCTAGGGTTTCATTCCAACCGTCAGATCTAGGGTTTCATCTCAACCGTTCAGATCTAGGGTTTCATCCCAACCGTCAGATCTAGGGTTTCATCCCAACCGTCGGATCTAGGGATTTAATCTCAACCGTCGGTTCTAGAGATTTAATCTCAACCATCGGTTCTAGATATTTTTATCTCAACCGTCGATTCTAGAGATTTTTATTTCAACCGTCGGTTCTAGAGATTTAATCTCAACCGTCGGTTCTAGAGATTTAATCTCAACCATCGAATCTAGAGATTTGTTTTCCATCATTTGATCTAGGCTCCATGAGGATTATATTAGGCTACGATATGGACCATGAGGAAGAGTTGGATCTTGGCCACCCGATGGATCGGAACCACACAAACTTGATCCATCAATGATGTTCCATTCCACTAGAGGATCATCATTGAATTACCTCACCAACCCCCATAAATTAATATGAGCTCCATATATTATTTGTACATTCATCTCCCCATGTTTAAGATATCGAATGTCCGTCAATTGATTGATTTACTGACCATCAATCAATTAACATCTAACTCCTCGAGTAGTACCACTCAACCTTATCATCATGTTGACTAAGTCAACCTGCAGGGTTTACATGATGAACCTTATGAGCTCCTCAAGGGGACATCATCAACCTAATATATAGGACACGGTTTCCTCCTATAATCAACGGCACACCATGTAAATAATATCATTTCCCAACTTACCGGGCATATTGATTTAATCCATCTAAATCTCACCCTTTAGTAAATCAAAGAAATAAATACTAAGTACATGTGCCCGTTATTATATCGGGATTAAGAGCATGTACAACATAATATTCGAGGTCCGATTCAATTATGTAGTCAGCAATAAATTGAATCACCTCTATATCGGTTCTGCTCAATACACCTAAGTGTACTAGTGTAACTCTATGTTCAAGAAAAAACAATACCAAGTTACACTACAACCATGCCAATAGTTTGTCCAAAACCATCTTGGCTGTGAGCCTCTACTTATATTCTACAAGGAACTAATAACATGATCTTCTGTGCCACACCAAACACCATGTTATCTACAATGTAAAATATTAGACAATTTTGCATAACTATAAAAATATGCAAACAATGATCATGTAATTCTTATTTCAAAATAAAGATGTTCATATAAAAGAGCAAGGCTTTCAGTATACATTTCAACAATCTCCCACTTATACTAAAAGACTATGTTGTCATCACAATGCCATACATCTGATCCCCATGTCCTCCACATGCCTATCAAACGCTTTTGTTGGAAGGGCCTTAGTGAATGGATCTGCCAGGTTATCCTCTGATGCAATCTTGGCGACAGCTACTTCTCCTCACTTTACGATCTCTCGTATCAGGTGGTACTTGCACTCTATGTGTTTACTCGCCTTATGGGCTCATGGTTCCTTCGAGTTTGCAACTGCACCACTGTTATCACAATAAATTGTGATAGTTCTGGGCAAACCAGGAATCACATCCAAGTCCATCAAAGTTCTGAGCCATCTGACTTCCATGCGCCTCGGAGGTGCCACATACTCGCTTCCATGGTAGAGTCCGCCACGCATTTTACTTGACACTCCTCCATACTATGGCTCCACCTCCAGTAAACACAAACCCCGAGGTAGACTTCTTTTGTCCCTATCGATTGGAAATCGAGAATCCGTGTAACCCACGAGGACTAATTGATCTGCCGGTAAACGGCATATAATCCTAGTCCTTCTGGTACTTGATATATGCTTTACATGATCCGTCAATGTCACTGTCGAGGATTACTCGATATCGCTAACCATGCCCACGGCAGCGGATATCACAGTCTTAGCATAGCATACATGAGGCTTCCTACTACCGAAGCATAAGGAACCGCCTTCATCTCCTCTATCTCCTTTGATGTTTTGGGACACATCTCTTTAGATAAAGGTACTCCTTGCCTAAAAGGTAGAAAACCTTTCTTGGAGTTCTGTATGCTAAAACGAGCTAGGACCGTGTCTATGTATGAATCTTTAGATAAGCACAACATCCTTTTCTTGCGATCCCTTATAACTTTGATCCCAAGGATGTGTACCACTTCTCCCAAGTCCTTCATGTCAAACTGTTTGGACAACCATACCCTTACGTCTGATAACACTTTGATATTGTTGCCAACTAACAAAATGTCATCTACGTATAGTACAAGAAATACCACTACATTTCCGTCACATCTTTTGTATACACATGGCTCATCCAGATTTTGAATAAATCCATATGACTGGATTACCTCATCAAAATGGATGTTCCAAGGTCTCGAAGTTGTTGGTGCAATCGGCCCAGGTCACGATTGACCAGACTCGAGTTTGACTCGAGTGATGTTTTGATGTTTGACAAAGGGATTTGACAAAGTGGTTTGGCATTGATGTTTGACATTAATGTCGGTTAATATGTTGGGGAGATTGTTGGAGCAATCGACCCGGGTCATGTTTGACCGGACTCGAGTTTGACTCGAGGAAGACCTTGATGGTTGACTGGGGTTGACCATGTGATTATGGGAAAGTCCAACATGGGTTGGCAAGGTAAAGTCCAAGTCATGGGTACTTGGCATGGAAAGTCCAAGTGGGACACTTGGCATTTGGTAAAGTCCAAGTTTTGAGTACTTGGCATGAAAAGTCCAAGTGGGACACTTGGCACATGGAAAGTCCAAGTCATGGGTACTTGGCATTTGGGAAAGTCCAAGTCTTGAGTACTTGGCATGAGAAGTCCAAGCATGGGTCTTGGCAAATGAGAAGTCCAAGCATGGGTCTTGGCAAATGGAAAGTCCAAGCATGGGTCTTGGCATGGAAAGTCCAACATGGGTTGGCAAGGGAAAGTCCAAGCTTGAGTCTTGGCATTTGGGAAGTCCAAGGGGATTGATATTGGCAGCGTAAAGTCCAAGCGGAGTCTTGGCGGCGTAAGTCCAATGTGCTTTGGCGGTGTAGACACCGTTAGCATGACATAGCCGAGGGAAGCACCTGGAGGCTAGCGCGATAGATGAACAAGTCATGGATGACTTGGAGGGATCCGAGAGGCGTGAGGCTGATGGAGGTGGCTAGAAGGCTTAGGTCTAGGCTAAGGGTGGCCTAGCAAGTATGGGGGCACCATACTTGGGTTAAAACCTCATCTTTGAGGTTGGCAGTCGACTGGCATTATGGCCAGTTCGACTGCCGTGAGTCGACTTGAGTTCGACTGCCGTTTAAGAGCCGAATCGCTCAGCGCGATCGCCATGGGAGCAATAATCGATGTCACGGCCGATCGACGCCAAGGGTCGATAATCGCTAGTTCATCGCGAGCACAATGCTCCGTGACCGATCGGGCAATCGACTATGCGGTGGCGATCGCTAAGAGTCCCGTTGGAACTTGTCCAACGTGGATTGAGTCGTTGTCTCACATACTGAGGCAATGATCGGGACTTATGGCGATCGACGCCGGAAATCCGGAGTTGTTCATGGAGATTGCGGTATCAGATTTTTGGGAGCTTTGGTGAGGTGATTTGAAGGCGATTTGCAGGTGCATTTCAGGGTCCTTCAAGCTCATCCAAGCAACCAACAAGCAAGCGCTCAAAACCCTAGTTTGTAAAGTGTTCTTTACATTTCCTTGTATTTTGCTTGTATTTTTGTGTATTACTTGTTGTAATCCATTGTACGAGGTTTCTCCACCTCCGACTTGTTGTCGAGAAGGAGTTATTGCTTAGTGGTGTGTGATTGGCATCACTAGGGCTCGTTTAAGCCCGATCCGTGGAGTAGGAACCGTGCGGTTCCGAACCACGTTATATCTTTGTGTTTGCGTGTTGTATCTTTTCGTTATTGCTTTTATTATTTCTATTTCGCTGCGCATAACGAGTTTTGTAGAGACGATCGCGAACGATTTTCATCTAGTACGAATTCAACGCTATTCACCCCCCCTCTAGCGGCGTCAAATCTCCAACAAGTGGTATCAGAGCACGGTGGCTCTTCAACGGATTAACAACCAGGAGCAAGACGCTAGAGGGTGAAGATGGAATTCCAAGACAAGCTTGGATGGGATATCAACACACCTATCCCTTATACCTTTTATGGACAAGAAGGATTCAATCAATGGAAGGTGAGGATTGAAGAATTCTTGATGATGAAGGACTTTGAAGAGTAGGGCATTTTGATGGAGGAATTTCAATATCCAAAAGGGCCCAAGGGAGGAATTCTCAAGATGAAGAAGTGGACCGAGGAACAAATCCAAGAGTTCGAAAAGAATACAAAGGTAATTAAATTCTTGGTTGATTTGATTCCTAATAAAATTATGTGTGAGCTAGGTGAGTACAAGGATGCCAAAGAGATTTGGAGTCAAGTGGCAAAATATCATGAAGGCTCACCACCGGTCCAAGAGGAAAAGACCGAAGAGTGCTCATCCTCTCAAGCTCAAAAAGAAGCAAGTACATCTTCATCCAAAGAGCTTGAGGATTCGGAGGTTGATAGGGAATCAACATCTGGATCGGAAGAGGTGGAGGAAGTGGAAGAAGCATCCACTTCCAGGATTGAGGAGGAGATTAGAGTTTCCTCAACACCGGAGCATCAAGAAGAAGCTTCTACATCCAGTCAAGATGAAGAAGTGTCAATTCCGAACTCCACCACTAACCTAGGTAATTCAAACACTCTAATTTCAAATAAAAATAATATTATGTGTTTTGAGTGTAAGGAATTTGGGCACTATAAGAGCAAGTGCCCAAAGAAGATTAGGAAAGCTCTACCGGCACCAAAAGTCAAGGATGTCGGTTCCCCAACACCTAAAGGCAAGGAGCACATCATATGCTTCAAGTGCAACTCAAAGGGGCATTATCAGAGTCAATGCCCTAGGGGGAAGAAGAAGGGGCAAGGAGGAGCATCACAAGTAGGGGGAGCTTCTATAGCTAACCCTAAGGTATATTTCAATAATGCACCTTCTAGATTTAAAAGTCAAAAGCATGCTAGGAATTTTAATTCCCTTGCAATTCATAAAGAGCATGCTAGAAGTAAGGAATTTTGCTTTGGTGCTAAAAATGTTTACCTTAGGAGTAAGGAAAAATTTGGGACTAATGTCCCTAAAAATATTTTACCTAAGGAATCAATTAGGAAAATAGGAGAACATCTAGATCTAAATCCTAAATGGACTAGGCATATGCCTAGAAAGTCCAATTCCCAAGATTTAAATCAAAATTCTAAAATTGGACAATTAGAAAAGGAAAATCAACTCTTGAGGTCAAGGCTTGAAAAACTTGAAAAGACCCTAAATAAGATACAAAATCAATTTAAAGGGTCTAGTGGTCAAAATCAAGGATCCAAAAGTCAAAGTCAACACCTAGGACCTAAGAGTCAAAAGTCAACCAAGGGCAAGCAAGGTTTGGGTCACAAACCTAAGCCTAAAGTGGCTTATCATTGTGTTCCATTTGACTATGGAACACAAACTAAGTCTAGGAAGACCAAGGTCAATAGGGAAGTCATCCCTAGAATTGACCAAAGGGTGTGCCTAGTGGCTAGGGTTTCAAGGAAACCTAGGGTGGCCACTAAGAAGGTTGCAAGGGGAGTTACCCCTAGAGTCAACCTAGGTAAGACCCAAATGACCAAGGCTAACAAGCCTAGGAGGGTCATTAGGAAGGTATCTAGGGAGGTTATCCCTAAGGAACACCTAATTAACCCTAGGAGCTCAAATTGGTTTTGGGTTCCTAAGAGCGTGATTGATTCATGCTAGGTGGGTTTAGGATGTGCCAACCTTGATTGGATGGGTAGTTAACTCAATCATGGTAAAGGTGGCACTTTAGGATGTTTTCAAGGCTATGGTTACCTTGGAAATAGATTTGAATCAATATCCTAAAAGATTTTAGGATGTGCCAATGCACTTTTGAATTTAAGAAAAATCAATTAAATTGGCACAATTTAGGTTTAGGGGTTAGTGTGCCATTTTGGGTTTTTGGCACACTAGAGAGATTAATGATAATATGGCAAAATATATCTAATTATATCAAATGGCAATTAATATTAAAATTTTGGTATTACTATACCTATATATTTTATATGCCATGCTTTGATTGCCATATGTCATGTCATGACATCATGCCTATTTCTATGATTTTATATGTCATGTTCATGTTTAGGATTAAGGTTTCAAATGTCATGTGTTTTTAGATTTTATCTTATGTCATGACATCATGATTATGAGCATATGCTTATTTATAACATTTCTAATGCCATAATCATTCATGCATTTAAGATAATTTGGTTGAAATTGAATTAAGGACTATGGCATGACTTGAAGTCCCATTTATAAGGGAATCAAATATGGTTGCCTTAGAGAATGCATGAAACCCTAGTTTAGGGAGAACAAAACCCACATCTCACATCTAATTGACATGTATGTGTATTTATACACCATAGATATATGTGAGATGCTAGGATATGAGTTAAGTTCAAGGTGCATAGTTTTTGCATCTAGATGAACTAAAACTCATCTAATTCTATATGTGGATCATTGGGAGAGCATGTGTACAAGTCATGTACATAGAGCCCAAGGAATATGATCCAAAATAAGGTTTTGAAAATATTTTAAAATCTTTTTGAAAAACCTTGGTGAAGTCTATCTTTTGATAGCAATCACCATTGATAGAGTTGATACAAAATAGGGCCAAAACATTGAAAATTTCAATGGTTTTGAGTTTTGTATCAAACTCACTATTTTATGGGTAAAATAATTTTCAAATATTTTTCACCCATTGTGTGTGTCATAAGTATTATACGTATGAATTTTCACGATTTTTTGAATTACGTATAATTATTTATAAATTTTCAAAATTCATTTCTGATAGCTGAAAATCGAGATTTTGATTACCAATCAGCCAAATGTGGCAATGATCGATGGGAGTGGCAATGACGACATCGCTGAGTCGACTGTCAGGTCTGATTTTGGGTTAACAAGTTTTGTTTAGCCCATTTTCAGCCATGGTAAAGGTCCCTAACTACTTCTAACCCTAAGATATGCTTTGGGAAGCATTATAAAGGGTGAAAATCCATTGGATATGGATGAGAAGAAGTGTTAGGTCAAAGTATCAAATTTAGGGTATAGAAAGTTCAAGTTTGAACTTAGAACCTTAATTTTGATGGTTTAGAGTTCCTATTGGCTTAGGGGCTTCCCAAAGACATTGTTGGTGCAATGATCAAGGGGGAGCAAGCCTTTAGGGGGAGGTATCCATCTTGGGATGATGGATGTGTTTTTCTCCTTGAAGAGGAGAAGTTATTGGAAGAGTATCATCAATTGGGAAAATTGATGGGTTTTTGATACCCAATTTGGAAATTGGGAGAGAGTATAGGATTGTCTCTCTTGAGTGATATGTGAATTGTCACTAGGAAGATGGTAGGCATCCTAGGTATTTATTTTTGGATCAAGGGGGAGATTGTAAGATCTCATTGGGACATGAGACATTGACCTCCTTGGAGAAAAAACCTTTTTGATGTTAGTCAAAAAGGGGGAGAATGTTTGGGGGAGAACATTTGGAGAGTGTTTACCAATTTGGGATAATTGGTAAGGGATTTGAGTTAGTGGTCTAACTCAGATGATTTGTTTGGTTTTTGTCAAACATCAAAAAGGGGGAGATTGTTGGTGCAATCGGCCCAGGTCACGATTGACCAGACTCGAGTTTGACTCGAGTGATGTTTTGATGTTTGACAAAGGGATTTGACAAAGTGGTTTGGCATTGATGTTTGACATTAATATCGGTTAATATGTTGGGGAGATTATTGGAGCAATCGACCCGGGTCATGTTTGACCGGACTCGAGTTTGACTCGAGGAAGACCTTGATGGTTGACTGGGGTTGACCATGTGATTATGGGAAAGTCCAACATGGGTTGGCAAGGTAAAGTCCAAGTCATGGGTACTTGGCATGGAAAGTCCAAGTGGGACACTTGGCATTTGGTAAAGTCCAAGTCTTGAGTACTTGGCATGAAAAGTCCAAGTGGGACACTTGGCGCATGGAAAGTCCAAGTCATGGGTACTTGGCATTTGGGAAAGTCCAAGTCTTGAGTACTTGGCATGAGAAGTCCAAGCATGGGTCTTGGAAAATGGAAAGTCCAAGCATGAGTCTTGGCAAATGGAAAGTCCAAGCATGGGTCTTGGCATGGAAAGTCCAACATGGGTTGGCAAGGAAAAGTCCAAGCTTGAGTCTTGGCATTTGGGAAGTCCAAGGGGATTGATATTGGCAGCGTAAAGTCCAAGCGGAGTCTTGGCGGCGTAAGTCCAATGTGCCTTGGCGGTGTAGACACCGTTAGCATGACATAGCCGAGGGAAGCACCTGGAGGCTAGCGCGATGGATGAACAAGTCATGGATGACTTGGAGGGATCCGAGAGGCGTGAGGCTGATGGAGGTGGCTAGAAGGATTAGGTCTAGGCTAAGGGTGGTCTAGCAAGTATGGGGGCACCATACTTGGGTTAAAACCTCATCTTTGAGGTTGGCAGTCGACTGGCATTATGGTCAGTTTGACTGCCGTGAGTCGACTTGAGTTCGACTGCCGTTTAAGAGCCGGCTTCGTCTGGCGGTCGGCCCGCATCGTGAAGCGATCGGAAGGCCCGATGTCGACGGCACGGCGCGAATGTCGACGATCGGCCGATCGCTAAGAGTCGGCCAACTTGTCCAACGTGGATTGAGTCGTTGTCTCACAGCTACAGATCTTTGGCGATGACGGGACTTATGGCGATGATCGCGGCGGAAATCCAGCCCGACGCGAGATAAAAGGGAGTTGTTCATGGAGATTGCGGTATCAGATTTTTGGGAGCTTTGGTGAGGCGATTTGAAGGCAATTTGCAGGTGCATTTCAGGGTCCTTCAAGCTCATTCAAGAAACCAACAAGCAAGCGCTTAAAACCCTAGTTTGTAAAGTGTTCTTTACATTTCCTTGTATTTTGCTTGTATTTTTGTGTATTACTTGTTGTAATCCATTGTACGAGGTTTCTCCACCTCCGACTTGTTGTCGAGAAGGAGTTATTGCTTAGTGGTGTGTGATTGGCATCACTAGGGCTCGTTTGAGCCCGATCCGTGGAGTAGGAACCGTGCGGTTCCGAACCACGTTATATCTTTGTGTTTGCGTGTTGTATCTTTTCGTTATTGCTTTTATTATTTCTATTCCGCTGTGCATAACGAGTTTTGTAGAGACGATCGCGAACGATTTCCATCTACGTACAAATTCAACGCTATTCACCCCCCCTCTAGCGGCGTCAAATCTCCAACAGAAGCTTGCTTCAATCCATAAATAGACCGATTAAGCTTACACACTAGATGATCTTTGCCTTTAGCAATGAATCCCTCTGGTTGCTGCATATAGATGTTCTCCTCAAGACATCCGTTAAGGAAAGCTGTCTTGACATCCATCTGCCAAATCTCATAATCCATATGAGCAGCTATAGATAAGAGAATTCGGATAGACTTAAGCATAGCTACCGGCGAAAAGGTCTCCTCATAATCGATACCCTCTTTCTGAGTATACCCTTTTGCAACAAGCCTAGCTTTGAAGGTCTCAACCTTCCCGTCTACTCCTCTCTTTCTCTTGTAGATCCACTTGCATTCAATGGCTTTCACACCATCGGGTGGTTCTACTAGCTCCCAGACATGATTAGAATCTATAGATTCTATCTCTGAATTCATCGCTCTTTGCCAAGATACCGCATCTCTATCTTGGAGCGCCTCGTCATATGTTCAGGGGTTAGGTTCATGTTCGCCAGGGACAAATTCAGAAGATTCTCCCAAGAACATGAATCTATCAAGCTGTCTAACAACCCTCCCACTACGATGAGGTATCACCTGTGTATCCTCTGTGACACGCGGTGCAGTGACTTGTGGTATATCCTCTTGTACCGGTGGTACTGAAGTAGCGACTTCCCCTCTTAATTCCTCCAGAACAATCCTACTCTTGGGCTTGTGGTTCATCACATAGTCTTCCTCTAGAAATCGGGCGTTCGTGCTAACGATCACCCTCTGATCTTTAGGATTATAAAACAAACCACTTTTCGTTCCTTTAGGGTAGCCCACGAACATGCATACTTCTGTACGAGGTTCCAACTTACCAGTATCAGCCTTCAGCACATGTGCTGGACTCCCCCATATCCGAATATGTCTCAGACTAGGCTTTCGCCCAGTCCACAATTCTACGGGGGTAGAAGGCACTGATTTAGATGGAACCAAGTTCAGAATATACATTGTCGTATCCAGCGCATACCCCCAGAACGAATCTGGCAACTCAGAATAACTCATCATCGATCTAACCATCTCCATAAGAGTCCTATTCCTTCGCTCCGCTACACCATTCTGCTGGGGTGTGCCAGGTGCAGACAATTGGGATTGAATCCCAGCCTCTGATAAGTAATTCCTAAACTCTCCCAAGAGGTACTCACCACCACAATCAGATCGTAGGGTCTTGATACTTTTACCTTGATGGTTCTCCACATCAGCCTTGAATTCTTTGAACACATCGCAAAAGCATTCAATGCATCCATATCTTGAATAATCGTATATAAAAGAGACGAAATATTCAAAACCACCTCTAGCCTGGATAGACATAGGACCGCACAAATCAGTATGAACCAATTCTAACACATCTTTGGCTCTATACCCCTTGGCCTTGAAAGGCCTCTTGGTCATTTTACCTTCCAAGCAAGATTCGCAGGTTGGGAGATTCTCCACCACTAATGAACCCAAAGGTCCATCAGCTATCAACCTTTGAATTCTACTCAGGTTAATATGACCAAGCCTTAGATGCCAAAGATATGTCTGGTTCATCTTCGAAGGTTCTTTTCTCTTATTGGAATTAGAAGATGAGTTATTTACTTCTATATGCATCGTGGGAGCTTTTGGTTCAAAAGTATACAAATTGCCAACCAATGTACCTGAACAGATAATCTCTCTATTTCTTTTTATAACAACTCTGTCATTAAAAGAAATAGAATATCCATCCATAAACAATTTAGAAATCGAAATTAAATTCTTTCTAAATGTAGGTACATAACAAATATATATATATATATATATATATATATATATATCAACATATATATATAATTAACTATGATGTGGTCATGACCCTACTACGATCTTCTCAAGCCAATGAGAAGATCGGACGGTCAGCCTAGGGCTAGCGGCTTCTCCAAGCGCTTCCTTTGACCATCATGTGTCGTCGGCACCCTTCTCGTAACTTCGTCTACAAGTGAACTTTCCACCGCTCCATTTTGTACATTACAAATATGAAACTCGAGTTACATTCGAGTCTAAAACTATTTACAACTATAATTTCAAAAGAAGAGGTACGACGCACAGGTCGCATACACTATACAACACGCACAACTACAAAAACAACACGCATACCGTATTATGAATTACAACACATCATCATCCAATCATATTGGGGTTCTTGGGCCATGACAATCACAGAATTATACATAATTCTAAATTATGTATTTTTTTACAGAAAATTTCGATAATATTTCCTATTTTTTTTCAATTTTATTAGTCATCTCTCCGTAACGGTCCCGCTAAGCGGTTTCCGGGCGCGATCGCGGGACAAGGTCCCTTTCGGGGATTGGGGCAGCATTCCTACTCACAAAATAAACTTTGCGAGTGTTCCTACTATGATTTAACAGTGACTTAAGTCGCAATCCCAAAAACCTAAAGCGAGAACTCGCCGTTTCGGAGAGTTTTTCTCGATGGTTGAAGCCTACAAGTGTCCCAACACTCGTTGCTTCGACTATTCGAGAAAAATATCCAAAAATTCGATAAAAATAGGAAATTTACAGAAACATAAAAATCTGTAATTTTTATATCTAATACACAAACCACAAAAACGAAACACATACATGCTTCGCACATGGCTCTGATACCACTGTTGTAATTTCCGAGCCGCAAAAACCGCTTTTTGTGTTGCGGAAACCTCGGAAGCCCGGCCACGGATCTGTGCGAAGTATAACAAATAAAACTAACATGTATGTGTTTAATACCTTTAGATCTACTCTAGATATACATGATAAGAAATTACCCTTGAAGCGATGCCCTTCTCTTATCCCGCTCGTCCAAATGGATTGCCGGAACTCGAGAGTGTCAAGTGCGCACTCCTCTATTGGTATCCACACAAGCAATAGGTGGAGAAAAGACAATCTTGAGTGTTCTAGCACTCCTTTAAGGTCTCAGCAAAGTGGAGGATTGGGAGAGAACTTGAGTGTAGCAAGGAAGAAGATGAAGTTGGAGTTACCACACAAAATGAATTTCCACCATAAAGCCTCCTAAAGTGCCCGGCCACTTATTTAGGAGTTACATGCATGCATGTAACTCCAAGAGCCAATGGTTCTTGGTCTCCCTCATGAGGTGGCACCCCATGATAAGTCCATGATGATGTGGAACACCATCATTGGTCGGCCCACATGCCATGTCATCATGACATGGCAATTGGTCAAGTCAAAATTGATCATTCATCTTCCCTCTCAAGTCAAGTCAAACTTGACCTCTTATCTCCCATGGTTGATCAAATCTAACCACTTGATTCAAGTCAATTTAATTTAATGAATCTCTATTCATTAATTTAAATTGACTCAATGAATCAAATCTAAATTAGACTTATTCAACACTTGAATCAACTTGAGTCTAACTCAATTAGTCTAATTTGGATTACTCTTAATCCAATTTGGTTCATCCCATGAACCTAATCCTCATGGTTCATCATATGAACCTAATCTCCACCTAATTGCCCTTTGTGTGTGATCCTATAGGTTCTTGTAACGTTGGCAATGTTCCTAAACCGATTTAGGAACATAAGCAATGAGTGGTATCTAGAACATCATTGCTACCCAAGTTACAAGAATGTTGAGCTCCAACATCACCTTTGTGACTACTAATTGTCACTCTCACAATATGTGACAATGTCCCTCTATCCTTGACATCTAGATTGACCAATTGAGGCATAGACCGTGTCATCCTCGATACAATCTATATCTTGAACTCCAAGTAGACTCACTCTAATCAAATGAGCCCGATATCTCATATTGACTCATTTGGGCATGTCCATGCACTTCGTGGTCTCACTCTATCAAGAATATTGATGTCACCCCCATCATATAGGAGGGATAGATCCCATCTACATCACTCACATCCCTCCACATAATTTGTTACATACCCAGTAATCGCCTTTATAGTCCACCCATTTACGGGTGACGTTTGACGAAGCCAAAGTATGCAACTCCTTATGTAGGGAACCATGGTGACTTCAGGTCTAAGGACTAATAGTCACATGAGATAGTATATGACACTCATATAATGATCCATGATACTTTCTCATGGTGGGTCATTCAGTATACATTCTCTAATGCATACCCATGTGTCAACTTGATATCTCATATCCATGACTTGTGAGATCAAGTCATCGTGTTGACCTACATGCTAGTCTCTACGCATTAACATTGTCCTTGAATGTTAATACTTGACTAGAAATGATTTAGAGTAGTGTTCTCTATATCATCTCATTATCGATTCAACCAATCGATTGATATAGATAAGAATCTACTACTCAAGGACATTATTATACTTAGTTATTTAGCACCAATACAAGTAAATATAATAATCATGCCTTTATAAATAGGAATATAATACAATAAAGTCCATACAACAATCATCACATGATTGACTCTAGGGCTTTCACTAACAGGTAGAGATTGAAGATCTCATTGGGATATGAAACATTGATACACTTGGGGAGAGCCTTTTTGATGTATGTCAAAAAGGAGGAGAATTTGAGTGAGAAGTTGGAATTCCCAATTTGGACAATTGGGAGATTTGGATTGAGTTAGTGTTCTAACTCAAAGGTGCTTAGTTTTTATCAAACATCAAAAAGGGGAGATTGTTGGTGCATTCGGCCTAGGTCACAATTGACCAGACTCGAGTTTGACTCGAGTAGTGTTTTGATGTTTGACGATGAGTTGACCATTGTTTGACAATGGGTTGACTATATAGTTGACATGGGGTTTACCATATGATGGAAAAGTCCAAGTGGGACACTTGGCATGGAAAGTCCAAGCATGGGTCTTGGCAAGGGAAAGTCCAAGCTTGGGTCTTGGCATTTGGAAAGTCCAACATGGAGTTGGCAAGGAAAGTCCAAGGGTATAGTCTTGGTCACGTAAGTCCAAGTCATGGGTACTTGGCATTTGGGAAGTCCAAGGGTATAGTCTTGGCCATATAAATCCAAGTGTATAGTCTTGGCGATGAAAGTTCAAGTCATGGGTACTTGGCAATTGGGAAGTCCAAGGATTGATATTAGTGGGGTAAAGTCCAATGGTGGAGTCTTGGCAGCATAAGTCCAATGGTTGGCGGTGTAAAGTCCAAGCGTGGGTCTTGGTACCGTAAGCCCAATGTGTCTTGGCGGTGTAGACCCGGTTAGCATGACAATAGTCGATGGAAGCACTTGAAGGCTAGTGTATGGATGAACAAATCATGGATGACTTAGAGGGATCTAATAGGCGTGAGGCTGACGGAGATGGCTAGAAGGCTTAGGTCTAAGGTAAGGGTGGTCTAGCAAGTATAAGGGCATCACACTTGGGGTTAAACCTCATGTTTGAGGTTATCAATCAACTAGGGTTTTGTACCAGTCGACTGGTCAAGTGTTTTGACACTTGACAGCCGAGTCAACACAGAACAGTCGACTAGGATTATGACCAGTCGACTGGCTATCGATTGCTGGCACAGATGCAAGGTTCCTCGATTGGCACCTCGACTGGAGTTCTAGTCGAGGCGGCGCCTAAACTTCCCTTGAGTAGCGAGTGCAGAAAGCTCGATAGTCGACTGAACAATTGGCTATGGGCTTGGTAGTCTACTAATGGTAATGGTAGTCAACTGCCAGTGTATCCGTTGGCTGGAATGTCGATGTGGATTAAGTCATTGTGAGACAACGGCTGCAGGAGCAGTCGGCTGATGGGTATGAGCAATCGACTACTAGACGAAAATTAGCTCGAGTTGCAGCTTTAAAAGGAGCACCAAGGGGAGGAATTTTTCAGTGATTTCTTGGGCAATTTGAGGTGATTTGTTGGTGCAAGTCAGGGTCTTCAAGTGTGGCTCAAGCAATCAAACAAGTAAGCATTCAAAGCACTCTTTGTAAATATTTCTTTACTTGTTTTTCATTGTATTTGCTTGTAGTTATCTTATTTATTATTGTAAACATTGTACGAGGTTTCTCCACCTCCGGATTTTTCCGAGAAGGAGTGTATTAATTAGTGGTGGTGTTTGCATCACTAGAGCTCACCTCGTGGAGTAGGAATTCTAAGGTTCCGAACCACGTATATTCTTGTGTATTGTGTGTGCTTGTGTATTTCGTTTATGCTTTAGCATTATTTTCGCTACGCATATTAATGAGTATTGTAGACAAGCATGCAAGCATGATCGAATTCCATCATCGACGCTATTCACCCCCCTCTAGCGGTCATACGATCCCCTACACCCTTCTCATCCTTTGAAGAGTCGAACCCTACTACAACGCTAATCCAATTGTCAAAATTGCACATAAGAAAATACATCATTTTACTTTTCCAATATGCGAAATTTTCGTGGTCGAAGGAAGGTGGAACCGTGACATTATCACCCAATTTTTCTTGAAACTCCATTTCTTCTAGCGCGTTCTCTCTTGGTAGTTAGTCCTTGAAGACCGTCCTTGCTCTGATACTAATTGTAGAGTGATCGTTGATGCGCTAGAGAGGGTGAATAGCGATTTCACTTCGTTTGATTGTGATCGCATACTCATCTACAAAACTTGTTAATGCACAGCAGAATAAACAAGAATAAATATACACAATAAGCACACACACTACACAAAAGCGATTTAACATGGTTTGGAACTAGGGTTCCTACTCCACGGGATGAGCTCTAAAGTGAGCTCTAGTGATGCACACCACCACTAACAAACTTCTCCATCTTGGTACGACACTAGAAGTGGAGAAACCTCTTACAAGGTGTTTACAACAATAAACAACAAGATACAAGAAACTACAACAGGCAAATGAAAACTAGAAATGAAAATACTTTACAAATGTGATCTTTTGAATGCTTGACCTTTGGTTGCTTTTGGAATGCCTTGAAGGTCTGAAATGCAACAACAATTCCCCTTCAACTTGCTCAAGAAATGTTATCTTTAACCCTCCTTCTCGAGCTCCTTATAAAGATGCAACTTGGACTAGTTTTCTCTTTCCAGTCGACTATTCTTACTCAGCAGTCGACTGATCACTTAGCCTTCACCTCACAATAGCTTACTTCACGTCAGAAATTTGCCCATCAGTCGACTGCCATGACCTAGTCGTCGACTGCCATAGTCACTAGTCAAATGTCATGGCCAAGCAGTCGACTGCTCAACATTCTATGCCCTGACCACTTAATTCTAGTCGACTGCTCTACCCTAGCAATTGACTGTTGTGGACCAATCGATTGCTCAACCCAAGAAGTCGACAGTCATAGCCACAGATCAGCAGTCGAGCCTCAGTCGACTACTTGACCAGTCAACTAGGCCATAATCCTAATCGACTACTGATAATTACCATTTTGTCGAGTTATTTTGGTCCTTAATATTACTGTTTTAATCCTCTCATGCGTTTAATTGTTGATTATTATCATATTTTATGAGTTGAATTTATTTTTGGACCTTATTGTAAATTCTCTTAAATTTTGGATTTATATGTAAATTTTATCTTTATTTGTAGGAGATCGAGATGAGCCAATGGATTAGACTCGAGTTGGATCAAATATGACTTCATCTAGGGCTGGAAGGATATTTTAAGCTGGATCAATTTGGACCTTTCATCGTGATCGAGGGCAATTTAATCAAGAGATCATATCTGAGCAATATGGACCGTCCGATGAAAGCGGCTTGATTTTGAGCCATTTGCCCAGATCTGGAGAGATCCGGCCCGTACATATTGATTTGTACATCTGAGCCCTTCATCCAAGTTCGATCGATCGTGATTATCCCTTCGAATGGATCAGATCCATCCATTCAAAGTCAGAGAATCCCAGCCGTTGGATGCACAACCCATTAATGGATTAATCAAGGCAATCAAAACCTAGGTTCAATTGGATGGCTGGGATTCGATGGCATTCGATCGGACGGCAAAAAAAATCCATTTAATTTTCCTCATCGCCAAGCACAAGCTCCAGCCGGCTTCACCATTTCTTCTCCGCGATTTCCACCTGGCGCACCTCCGCCCGTTGGCCGCGCTCTCCCTTTACCCGCCGGTCGCCGGAGAGGGAAGGGGATCCCCTCCAATATCCGGTGACCGGTGGTCTCCTCCACCTCCTCTACCGCCGGCAGCCAAAGCATCTCCATTCATAGCGCCGGCAGTTTTTCCAGCAGTGCCAATTCCAGCTCCAGCCAGCCATTTCCACAGCTCCGGCAGCAGCTCCGAGCTCTATCGCCGCCTACAACACTTCCAACTTCACAGCAGCCCAACTCCACCGCCGACAGCTTCATTCACAGCATCCGCTAGTGCCATTTCCAGCTTCGTTCACAGCATCTATTTCCAGCACCTAATTTCCAGCGATTTCTTCCCATGTGTTGATGTGTGATTGTTTTGTTTAATTTGTGTTGAATGTTTGTAATTAAATTTACTTCCACATTTAGATTTGCACTTTCTTCCCATGTGTTGATGTGTGATTGTTTTGTTTAATTTGTGTTGAATGTTTGTAATTAAATTTACTTTCACATTTAGATTTGCACGTATTTTGTTTGATTTCTTACATGCCTACGTTGTCTCTTAGAGTAATTAGGATGTAGTTCATTAGGTTAGATTTAGTTTTATGTTTTACTTAAGTTGCTTTCTTTTAATCATGTTTTTAATTGGTTGTTAGTTGAATCTTTTGAGCCTTAAAAGTCATCACCTTACCTCACCTTTCCTCCAGTTCGAGGAAGGCAGCCATCGAGAGATTTGGCGTTCTCCATCTTAGCGCTCATCCACCTTCTCTTTCGGATTCGAGGAGTCCTACAGCACTTCTTAGCTCCAGGATCAGTGAGTTCGGAGTATCCATCAAACTACTGGATTCAGGAGTTTGCACCATCCCACATCCACTGCCATTTGCGGAGTCTCGATCGAGCTTCGTCGGACTTAGCCGGAGGAACTTGTTCATTCACCGGACCTATCTTGGGTTGATCAGATTAGTTTATCTTCCAGTTTTTATTGCTTTAATTTCTGCATTGTTTGATTTTGTTGTTGCATGTTAGTTTAGAGTTTTAATTATCTTGCAACCGTAGGTTAGAGTATCAAAATCCAAATCCCCATCTTCATTAAAAAGACTCAAAGCACTAATTAGAAATCCTAAGTTTACTATTCTGTCAATTACACTCGTTGAGAAATGATCCGGGTCATTCACTATGCTATATTAGTGTAGTTAGGGGGTTCGGTAATTAATTTGAAATGGTACCACGCGACAATTCGTCGTCATCAAATTTTGGCGCCATTGTCGGGGAGTGTAATGATGCTTGGTAGACTTAGGATTGTTTTTCTATTTTTCTGAAAAAAAAATCAAAATTCAAAAACTTTTGTTTAGGGATGTATTCTTTTATTTCTTGCATATCCATGTACTTGATCATGTCTATTTCTTGTGACTTTTGATTGTGTTTGTTAGTTTTTCAGGAAAGACTAGGAATCTCTTGCAACATGGATCCATATTATCAGTCATTTGGAGTCTTAATGATGCTTACTATTCAGGCACTGGACAACAGGAGTATTATCAATACCAACCGCAATATCATCAGCTTGTTCTTCAGTATCATCAGTCTTATTAGCAGGACATGTATAATTCGATTTCCGGTACATCTTTTCATAATTTTGACTCAGATTTCAGGTATGGGCACACACCACCCTATGTTCCTGAGCAGTCTCAGTGCTATCTACTCCCACCATCTATTGATTCTTACATGCTCAGATGGGGTGATCAATCAAGTAACAGTTATGGAGAAGCACATCAAGAAGAGGCTCAGAATTTTTCAGCTTATCAGAGTTCATTGGGATATCAAGATGACACAGTGTGCGATGGACTACAACCATTCCAACAAGCTGAGTCAACTACAGAGACATTAGAAAAGCTTTTACAGCTAGGATCATTGCAGCAACTAATGCAATAGATACAATAGCAGATGCAGCAACAAATTAGTGATAGACATCAACAATAGCAATAGTGGATACATAACATGCAAATGTTGCTGGATCTAATTGCATCATCCATCAGCCAGACACAAGCACAAGATTCCTCCAGTTTGCCTCAGAGATCATTTCTAATGGTAGTGATGTACTTAAGGAGATGGATTGCAGAGATGGTGATATGTACGCTTCTACCTCTGCAGCTCTACAGGACTCCTCTGCTGATGTGCATGATTATGATGTACTATCTGATGCTCCAGATATTGATGAAGTTGCTTCTGTGGTCAATGACTTACAGGATGATACTAGCGACTTGGATTTACTCTGTGATGCTATTTGTGCCCTAAATTATCCTGAAGAAATGGAACAGCTTCCAGATGCCAGTGCCCAGACTTGCCATCCAGACTAGAAGTCAAGTGAGATAGCAGTGGCAAGCAATTCTGATGAGCTGATTCCTATGGAAGTGGTAGATAGCTAGAGGCACCCAGACTGGACACTTCCATCTCAGCCAGAGTCTCCAAGAATTTTGCTGATGAAGGCCCTGACATTCCATGCAATAATCTAGCCCCAAGGCTGGACACTTTTACTGAATCGCCTTCGACCGCCAGAGACTACATATGATGAGGCGATCCTATTGGAGGGAGCAACACAGTACTATCATGATCACATCATGAAGGTGCTCACCCCCATTCAGTCCATCCCACTCCCAACATGGATGTTTACACTGAATCTTCTTCAACCACCGAGACGGGATTTCTCTCGGAGCACTCCACTACCTGAGTGGCTTCTCTTATTGAACCTTCTCCAACCACCAGGACTTCAGGGGAGTTTGTTCTATCTTATCTCTTTTCTTTTTTCTTGTATATATGTTTCTTTTACTTCATTTATATTTGTTTTAGTTGTTATGTTTGGTTTGATGAGTTTTTATTTTGTCAGTTTTTCAAATAAATTTCCTATGCATTCCTTTATATCATCTTAGAAGTCGTGAAAGCTAGTTAAATTTGATTGTTGAGTTTTGGGGATTTATCGTCATGAATGGATTATTTGATTGCATGTGGTTACTACTTGGTGATGGATTTTGTGTTGATAGACTGAGTTGATTATTTTTGTTTACCTAGTGAGGATTGAGCCTATTTTTATTGCTTGTGTGTGGTGCACTTGTGGTTATTGTAACTCTAGAACTTGCTTTGATTCTTTCGAGACCACACAACAGTAGATTTGCATGATTATTACGAAGGCAATCACATTTGTTTTCCTTCACTTCTTTTATCATCACATGCTTATTTGAATAACATTCTAGTCATTCATCCTTACATTTTTTCTTTCCTTCCATTATTTTCTTCTCTATTTCTATTTTTGGATGTGGAATACTTGGATGATCCATGATGAGTGTTTTGCCTAGGATGGATAAAAATTTAAGTGTGGGGGAGAGAGTAGCTCAGGAGAATTTAGTGTAAGCATAGACAAGTCGTGCTTGATCACCATGAGCTAGCCATGCTCTTTATCTTTTTAGCTGAGCTTAATGTTTTCTTTCTTGGAGCATAAGGAAGTGCACTACATGTTGAAAAAAAAAAGTTGAAAAAAAACTGAAAAAAAGTTGAAAAAAAATAATAAATTGAGTGCCTGTGAAATAAATAATAAAAAAATATTGTGAAAATTTTGACATGTAGTGCCATTCATTTTTATTTATGGGTGATAGTATTTTTGTTAACGACATCCGTTGTTGCAGTTATTGAGAGATTTATTGTATATCATAAGTAGATTTGTATTGAAGAATGTGATAAAGGTTGTCTACATGTTTATTGGGCTGGAAGAAAAATTTTTTAGGGTAATGCTTTCTTGTACTCATCTATGTAGTATTCCAGTATTTCCATATCTTCTACTTGCATTCCCTTAGCTATGCCATTTTTTATCTTTCTTTTCTTTCACAGATATTGTCATTTTCCTTTTATTCATGTTTCCCTTACATTCTTAATAAGCCTTCAGTGATTGTGCATTCTTATGTGTATATAGTGGTGAAGGTAGAAGAAAAGCAAGCATATGGTAGTTCATAAACCATGAGTAGCTTGAGTGAACTCCACTATTACATGCTTTTGAGAGCGAGAGAAACCACCACTTACCTTGTGAGGCTTAATTATTCTTAGTCTATTCATGATGGATTGAAGTCACCATGTTTTGTTAACCTATGTAAGATTTGAGTCCATGATTGCTTGAGTCATAGAGATTTGACAATCCTAGGTAACTTTCTTTCATGATTTTCTATGTATGCTTGGGAATTGCTAGGGAAATATACTTTCAGTTGTTTTTAGTTTTATTTACTTGCTCGGAACGTGCAAGAATAAGTGTGAGGGAATTGATAATTATCATTTTGTCGAGTTATTTTGGTCCTTAATATCACTGTTTTAATCCTCTCATGTGTTTAATTGTTGATTATTATCATGTTTTATGAGTTGGATTTATTTTTGGACCTTATTGTAAATTCTCCTAAATTTTGGACTTATATACAAATTTTGTCTTTATTTGTAGGAGATCGAGATGAGCCAATGGATTAGACTCCAGTTGGATCAAATATGGCTTCATCTAGGGCTGGAAGGATATTTTAAGCTGGATCAATCTGGACCTTTTATCATGATCGAGGGCAATTTAATCAAGAGATCATATCGGAGCAATATGGACCGTCCGATGAAAAGCGGCTTAATTCTGAGCCATTTACCTAGATCTGGAGAGATCCGGTCCGTACATATTGATATGTACATCTGAGCCCTTCATCCAGATTCGATCGATCATGATTATCCCTTCGGATGGATCAGATCCATCCATTCAAAGTCAGAGAATTCTCAGTCGTTGGATGCACAACCCATTAATGGATTAATCAAGGCAATCAAAACCCTGGTTCAATTGGACAGCTGGGATTTGATAGCATTCGATCGGACGACTACAAAAATCCATTTAATTTTCCTCATCGCCAAGCACAAGCTTTAGCCGGCTTCACCATTTCTTCTTCGCGATTTCCACCCGACGCACCTCCGCCCGTCGGCCATGCTCTCCCTTTACCCGCCGATGGCCGGAGAGGGAAGGGGATCCCCTCCAATCTTCGGTGACCGGTGGTCTCCTCCACCTCCTCTACTGTCAGCAGCTAAAGCATCTCCATTCATAGCACCGACAGTTTTTCCAACAGTGCCAATTCCAGCTCCGGCCATCGATTTCCACAGCTCCGGCAGTAGCTCCGAGCTCTGTCACCACCTATAGCACTTCCAACTTCACAGTAGCCCAACTCCACCGCCGGCAGCTTCATTCACAGCATCCGCTAGTGCCATTTCCAGCTTCGTTCACAGCATCTATTTCTAGCACCTAATTTCTATCAATTTCTTACCATGTGTTGATGTGTGATTGTTTTGTTTAATTTGTGTTGAATGTTTGTAATTAAATTTACTTCCACATTTAGATTTGCATGCATTTTGTTTGATTTCTTACATGCCTACGTAATGTTCGATTAAATGCCTCTTTAGTAATTAGGATGTAGTTCATTAGGTTAGATTTAGTTTTATGCTTTACTTAAGTTGCTTTCTTTTAATCATGTTTTTAATTGGTTGTTAGTTAAATCTTTTTTTCCCTTGAGCCTTAGCAGTCGCATCCACCTTACCTCCACCCACTTTCCTCCATGGATTCGAGGAGGAACCGCTTCATTGAGAGATTTCGGCGACGTTCTCCATCATCGCAGCTCATCCACCTTCTCTTTCGAATTCGAGGAGGAGTCCGCCCCGACGACACTTCTTCGAGCTCAACCGGATCCACGAGAGTTCGGAGTATCCATCAAACTACTGGATTCAGGAGTTTGTTGTAGGATCGATGGTGGCCGGTTAGAGGGGGTGAATAGCCCTCTTTCGTCGTATGATGAAAGTCGTTCATTAATCATCTACAATTATCGTTAGCACAAGCGAAAAATATAACTAAACAACAATAAAGATAAGCAAGATACCAAACAATGCTAACAAGGGATGTAACGTGGTTCACGGTCTCGCCGCTAATCCACAGTCCAATTCATCCAAGGTAAATCATGCCTCAATTTATCCACTAGATCTCTCCCTTGCACCAGCTAGGTGGAGGTAACCTTTTACACAGAAATCACTCTTCTTACAATAGAATGAAGATTAGCACAAGTAGAAAAGTGGAGAACGTTTAGGGAACTTTGGGAGTTGTTAGGAGTTCAAGCATTAGGCTCCCAAAGGCCCTCACCCCTTCTCTTTATAGAGGAAGAGAGTTTCTTCCCGTTAACACAGCAGCAGTCGACTGATGCCCCGATCAGTCGACTGATCCTGTAGCCGTTGCCCAATAACGGCTTCTTCCACATTGGATTCCAACCAACGGTTCCCACATCAGTCGACTGATGTCGACTTCTAGTCGGGTGACGACTCGCTTCTATGCCCGTGCACAGTACGATCAGTCGACTGCACCCCTTTAGCAGTCGACTGATGTCGACTCAATTTCTAGCCAAACACCAGTTGAATGCCTTCAACTTGGAGCAGTCGACTGTCATATCATGGCAGTCGACTGGTGCCGGGTAAAACTCAAACCTTACATCCGTTTGAGCTTCCGACAGTCGGGTAAACCTCAACCCTTGTGGTCGAGCCTCCGACACTTAGTCATTCGGCCAAGTTCACCTAATGAGCTACTTACAATTCACTCATTCTCTCATTGTTAAGATCTTTGGTAATGGCTAGAGGGGGGTGAATAGCGCGTGTTTGTTCGTCGATGGAATTTGTTCGCGGTTGTCTCTACAATTTCGTTAGTGCAGCGGAAATAGAAAGATAATAATGATAACAAAATATACAACACGCAAACACAAATATTTAACGTGGTTCGGAACCGCACGGTTCCTACTCCACGGATCGAGCTCTATGAGCTCTAGTGATGCACACACACTCACTAATCACAAATACTCCTTCTCGACACAAGTCGGAGGTGGAGAAAGCCCTTACAAGTAATCTTACAACAATAAGATACAAATACAAGCAATTACAATAATGAAATACAATGCAAGTAAAGAAAACTACTTTACGATTGCCTTTGGATTGCTTGATTGCTTGGTTGCTTGAAATCACCTTGGAGACCCTGATTTGCAACAACAAATCGCTCAAAAACCCTTAAGAAACCGATGCTAAATTCCTCCATCACGAGCTCCTTATAAAGCTTCAACCTGTGCTGGAAAAAGTCGATCAGTCGACTGCTCAGGACCATCAGTCGACTGATGCCACTGTTGTCGTGAGACAACGGCTAGATCCACGCTGGATAAGTCCAACGGATCTACCATCAGTCGACTGATCAAACCCATCAGTCGACTGATGGTGTCCTCACTCGACTGCTGGTCCCAGCGGTCGAGTGAGACTACACTCTGTGGCCGAATTCCCGAGCACCAATCGACTGATCATGCAATCAGTCGAGCCATCGATCGATCAAACCTCTGGCGATCAGCTAGGCCACTTTCCGCAGTCAAACCCTAGTTGACTCGGTCCAGTCGACTGCCACATGACACCAGTCGACTGGCACACCTCAAACATGAGATTTTAGCCCAAGTATGGTGCCCCCATACTTGCTAGACCAACCTTAGCCTAGACCTAAGCCTTCTAGCCACCTCCATCAGCCTCATGCCTCTTGGATCCCTCCAAGTCATCCATGACTTGTTCATCCATCGCGCTAGCCTTCAGGTGCTTCCATCGGCTATATCATGCTAACGGTGTCTACACCGCCAAGGCATATTGGACTTACGCCGCCAAGACTCCGCTTGGACTTTACGCCGCCAACCATTCGACTTATGCTGCCAAGACTCCCGCTTGGACTTTACGCAGCCAATATCAAACCCCTTGGACTTCTCATGCCAAGACTCAAGCTTGGACTTTTCCTTGCCAACCCATGTTGGACTTTCCATGCCAAGTACTCAAGACTTGGACTTTACCTTGCCAAGACCCATGCTTGGACTTTCCATGCCAACTCATGTTGGACTTTCCATTGCCAAGAATCATGCTTGGACTTTACCAAATGCCAAGTGTCCCACTTGGACTTCCCATGCCAAGTACTCAAGACTTGGACTTTCCCATGACAATTACATTGTCATATGTTTTTGTCGAACATCAAAACATCACTCGAGTCAAACTCGAGTCCTGGTCAATCGTGACCTGGGCCGATTGCACCAACAATCTTCTCCTTTTTGATGTTTGACAAAAACCAAACAAATCATTGAGTTAGAACACTAACTCAAATCCCTTACCAATTATCCCAAATTAGTAAACACTCTCCAAATGTTCTCCCCCAAATATTCTCCCCCTTTTTGACTAACATCAAAAGGTTTTCTCTCCAAGGAGGTCAATGTCTCATGTCCCAATGAGATCTTACAATCTCCCCCTTGGTCCAAAAATACCTAGGATGCCTACCATCTTCTTAGTGATAAGTCCCATATCACTCAAGAGAGGCAATCCTATATACTCTCCCAATTTCCAAATTGGGTTTCTAAAAATTCATCAATTTTCCCAATTGATAACATTCTCCCCTTCAAGAAGAAAGAAAAACACATCCATCACTCCAAGATAGATACCTCCCCCTAAAGGCTTGCTCCCCCTTGACCATTGCACCAATAATGTCCTTGGGAAATCCCTAAGCCAATAGGAACTCTAAACCATCAAAATTAAGGTTAGAAATTCAACATTGAACTTTCCAACACCTTAACATTGATACAAACCCTAAACAACTCTCCTAATCTATATCCAATGGATTTTCACCCTTATAATGCTTCCCAAAGCATATCCTAGGGTTAGGAGTGATTAGGGACCTTAACCGTAGCTGAAATCAGGTTAAGCAACCTTGGTTACCCCGAAATCAGGCTACCAGTCGAGTGATTCAGACATCAGTCGACTGACACCTCCATCAGTCGACTGCCACCAATGGCGATCGATCGATAAATCGAATTTGAGTTATCAGAATCGAATTTCAAAAAATCATAAATAATTATACGCATATCGAAAAATCATGAAATTTGATACGTATAATACCTATGACCAATACAATGGGTGAAAAATGTTTGAAAAATATTTTACCCATAAAATAGCTAAATTGATACAAAATCCAAAAGTGACTAAAAACTTTAAAGTTTAAGCTTACTTTGTATCAATCTCATCAATGGTGATTGCTATCAAAAGATAGACTTCACCAAGGTTTTTCAAAATGATTTTAAAAAGTTTTCAAAACCTTATTTTGGATCATATTCCTTGGGCTCTATGCACATGACTTGTACACAAGCTTTCCCAATGATCCATATTTTGAGTTAAGATGAGTTTGGGTTCAACTAGATGCAAAAACTATGCACATTGAACTTAACTCATATCCTAGCATCTCACATGTATCTAGGGTGTATAAATACACATACATGTCAATTGGATATGAGATGTGGGTTTTGGTTCATTTAATCTAGGGTTTCATGCATTTTTCTAAGGCAACCCTACTTGATTCCCTTATAAATGGGACTCCAAGTCATGCCATAGTCTTTAAATCAATTTCAATCGAAATTTTCTTAAATGCATGAATGATTATGGCATTAATGATGATATAAATAAGCATATGCTCATAATCATGATGTCATGACATAAGATGAGATCTAAAAACACATGACATTTAAAGCCTTAATCCTAAAACATGAACATGACATATAAAATGATTAAAAGTAAGCATGATGTCATGGCATGTTATATGACAAACAAAGCATGACATATAAAATATATAAGTATAATAATACCTAAATTTTAATATTAATTGTCATTTGTTGGGATTAATCATATTTTGCCATATTAACCTAATCTCCCTAGTGTGCCAAAAACCCAAAATGGCACACTAACCTCTAAACCTAAATTGTGTTAATTTAATTGATTTTTATCAATTTCAAAAGTGCATTGGCACATCCTAAAATCTTTTAGGATATTGATTCAAATCTATTTCCAAGGTAACCATAACCTTGAAAATATCCTAAAGTGCCACCTTTACCATGGTTGAGTTAACTACCCATCCAATCAAGGTTGGCCGAATTCCCGAGCACCAGTCGACTGATCATGCAATCAGTCGACTTCTCGGGCCATCAGTCGACTGATCAAACCTCTAGCAGTCGACTGCTAGGCCACTTCCCGTAGTCAAACCCTAGTTGACTCGGTCCAGTCGACTGGCACACCTCAAACATGAGGTTTTAGCCCAAGTATGGTGCCCCCATACTTGCTAGACCACCCTTAGCCTAGACCTAAGCCTTCTAGCCACCTCCATCAGCCTCACGCCTCTCGGATCCCTCCAAGTCATCCATGACTTGTTCATCCATCGCGCTAGCCTTCAGGTGCTTCCATCGGCTATGACATGCTAACGGTGTCTACACCGCCAAGGCATATTGGACTTACGCCGCCAAGACTCCGCTTGGACTTTACGCCGCCAACCATTGGACTTATGCTTCCAAGACTCCCGCTTGGACTTTACGCAGCCAATATCAAACCCCTTGGACTTCTCATGCCAAGACTCAAGCTTGGACTTTCCCTTGCCAACCCATGTTGGACTTTCCATGCCAAGTACTCAAGACTTGGACTTTACCTTGCCAAGACCCATGCTTGGACTTTCCATGCCAACTCATGTTGGACTTTCCATTGCCAAGAACCATGCTTGGACTTTACCAAATGCCAAGTGTCCCACTTGGACTTCCCATGCCAAGTACTCAAGACTTGGACTTTCCCATGACAATTACATTGTCATATGTTTTTTTCGAACATCAAAACATCACTCGAGTCAAACTCGAGTCCTGGTCAATCGTGACCTGGGCCGATTGTACCAACACTCATCTCACTCGAAGTCCCTCACCGAAGCTCTCTTCGTTCGTGGCCGCGTCCCTCGGTAGCATCAGGCGCACGACTCTGCAATGCTCCTTTGCGTCTCTTGCCCTCGAAGTCTGCTTCCTTGGCTTCGCTACAAGTCATCTCGTCTGGCGGTCCCTCGGCAGCATAAAGCGCACGGCTCTGCAATGCTCCTTCTCCGACTCAAGCACGAGGTTGTGAGCGGTGACACTTGCCTAAGCTCCATGTGCGAATTACTAAGTCCTGCAAGACTCCAACGTACATATCAAATCCAATCATCCTAACTTAAATCTTTTGCCACACACATCAAAACCATATCACGGGTTGATTGCCCTAACAATCTCCCCATTTTTGATGTGTGGCAATCCGTTTAAGTTAGGTAAACATTTGATAAAAATATTAAGGTAAGAAAGCATGTGAAAAAACATGATTATCAACTCTCCCCCTTTATACATGAAACTCCCCCTAAATGTAATTCTCCTCCTTAATATAACTCACTTAAACATACATATTTCTCCCCTTTTGACACCATCAAAAAGAGTAAACTAAGTTATTCAAACATGGCATCAAGTCTAGGAAACCAAAACATCAAAACATGCCTTAAAATCTGATAAAAGAAGGTTACTGGGCATATTTTCAGTCGATCAGTCGACTGACACTCTGATTTCAGGATTTTTTGATTTTTGGGTTGAATTTCAGAAATGCATAAAAAATTCTATAAAATTTGAAAAATCATGAAATTTGGGGAACATATTTTTTGTAAGTTCCTTTATCAATGAAAAATACTTTTCCATGAAAAATCATTATATTTTCAAAAATTAGGCAAAATCTCAAAGGTTGGAAAATATCTAAAGTTTGTATCAATTTTAAAAGCTAGTTTTGCCTTGAATCTTTTCAAAACATGAAAATTCAGTTTATGAAACAAGAAATGGTTTTTAAAGCATTTGAAATATCCAACCACGATCTTTGGGCAATATTTCTATGAATTAAACATAAGCCTTCCCCATGATTGGTCTATTATTACTCTTTTGATACTTTAAATGACCATCTAAATGTCATAGGCATTAGTGGACCATTTGTATCATCCTATCATCTCACTCATGCTATGTTTTCAATCAAGGTAGCCTATAGTGAGTGTGAGATGTTCCTAAAGTTATTTGTATATACTTAACCATTAATTTCATGCAATTTTACACAAGGTTAAGTATCATCCTAACATACTACATGATCATAAAGACATATATGCATTGATTTCACATTATGATCATGAAACTAATGTATCTATCAATTTGTAATCATGCATTAGGTATAAAGTCATGATAAAAATTCAAGTATTACCAAAAGCATGATTTAAACCCTATTGCCCATGAATATATATTAAATGTCAAGATCATAAATTATGATTGCAACCATATATAACAATTTCATTAACTATCATGATTTAAACATTATTATCAATTTATGGGCACATTATCATCACCCAACACTATACTAAAAATTTATAGGTCATGAGTATCAATATATATAACACTAAGTGTTGAGCATGATTTAAACTATTTAAGGGTGCATTATCATCACCCAACACTATTTCAAAAACTTAGTCCCCCCATCCTAAGTTAACCAAATAATAAGATATAGGTGAAATCCATATGGTTGACTATCCTAGGATTTTTCTAACCCTTAAGGATGGATTTAGGAACCCAAAACAAATTCGTTCCTATAGGGTTCACTAAATATTCCTTAGGGATCCATTTTCTAGCTATTGCCTTATTTTTGCTTTGACCCCTAGCAATCAAACATTTATAGGCCTTTTCATTAATTTTTCCCTTATATCCTAGGCCTTTCTTATTGAAGCTTG
This sequence comes from Wurfbainia villosa, assembly GCA_025175895.1. Lineage (NCBI taxonomy): Eukaryota > Viridiplantae > Streptophyta > Magnoliopsida > Zingiberales > Zingiberaceae > Wurfbainia > Wurfbainia villosa. The sequence goes on along the minus strand of CM045989.1, from coordinate 116,662,315 downwards.
CCCTTTGGCTCCCTATGATCATGTTTAGGGTGTTGGAGCCAATGGTGAATTTTTCTAGAGCTTTTGTCAAATGGTCTACCTTTTCCCTTAAAGACCTATTTTCTTCAATGCATGCATCATTTACATCAAATGACATATAGTTATCATGTGAGCATGCATCATCATGACTAGAAGAAATACTATCATTAATATTTAAGCATGCTTTTTCTAGTTTATTTTCTAGATCCTTAATTTGATCAAGCATGCACTTGTTCTTTTTCTTAGCCCTAAATAAATCCTTAGTAAGGCTAGAAATTATGGAAACTATTTTATTGGGTGAGAGATTCGTTACCATAGTCTCCATGTCTTCTTCTTCGGATGAGGAGGATGATGATGAGCCCCCCCCCCCCCCCTTCACTAGAGCTCTCCTCACTTGTGCTTCTTTCTTCTTGCTCGGAGGAGGAGGTGTCTAGGTCATCAAATGCCATTACTGCCAAATTTGTGACAAAGGCATTTTCTTCCTCCGATGATGATGAGGAGGAGGAAGGGTCATCTCAAGTTCTTACTTTTAGTGTCTTGGCCTTCCCCTTTTCTTTGACCTTCTTCTCTTCTTCCTTTTTCTTCTTGCTCCCCTTCTTCTTCTTTTCTTCTTTCTTTTTCTTCTCTTCTTTGCTCTTGTTCAAGAGGGGACAATTATCCCTTATGTGTCCCTCTCCTTGGCAATTATAGCAAATTATCTTCCCCTTGGTCTTCTTCTCCTATCATTAGATTTATTAAATCTAAAATTTTTCAAAGCACGTCTTACCTTCCTTACCATGTATGCTTCTTCCGTGCTATCCATGGAGGAGGAGGAGGAGGATGCTTCATCGGAGGAGGAAGGAGTCTCCATCTTTTTCTTCCCTTTGTTGGCTAATAGTGCCACTCCTCTTGATGGCTTGATACTTGATTCTTCATTTATTCCTTCAAGCCTTGTTTCATGGAGCTCCATGGTTGAGAAGAACTTCTCCAAGGTGCTCACTTCTAGGTTCTTCGACATGTAGAAGGAGTCCACCATTGAGCTCCATTTCGCTGACCGGGGAAAAGCATCGATTGCTTTCATGAGCATATCCCGGTTCGAACGTCTTTCTCCTACACTTGTTAGCCCAATTAAAATTTCTTTAAACCTAGAGTGTAAAGAGATTACCTTTTCTCCCTTTTCAAGTTTAATATTTGATAGTTGGGAGTGGAGGAGGTCTCTCCTTGCAAGCTTGGCCTCCGAGGTACCTTCATGAAGCTCTACTAGCTTCTCCCACATCTCTTTAGCACTTGCACACTCTCTAATCCGGTTGATTTCTTGTTGGGGGAGTACATTGTACAAGTGATGCTTGGCATTCGAATTTGCCAAGTACTCCTCTCTTTGTCTCTTTGTCCATCTTGTCTTCTCTATTTGCTCCCCATCTTCACCCCTAGGTATCTCGAAATCATTTTCCATTATTAATAGAATTTCAAAATTGGTTTCGAAAAATACCTCCATTCTCTTCTTCCACCAAGAGAATTCTCCTTCAAATTTTGGTGGGTGAATGTTGGAGTCGTCCATCCTTGATTGTGCTTGTTGCGGCGGTTAGTCCTCGACAAGCTTTCTTGGCTCTGATACCACTTGTAGGGTCGATGGTGGCTGGCTAGAGGGGGGTGAATAGGCCTCTTTCGTCGTATGATGAAAATCGTTCGTTGATCGTCTACAACTATCGTTAGCGCAAGAGAAAAATACATCTAAACAATAATAAAGATAAGCAAGATACCAAACAATGCTAACAAGGGATGTAACATGGTTCACAACCTCGCCTCTAATCCACGGTCTGATTTGTCCAAGGTGAATCATGCCTCAATCTTTCCACTAGATCTCTCCTTTGCACCAAGCTAAGTGGAGGTAACCTTTTACACAAGAATCACTCTTCTTACAATAGAATGAAGATTAGCACAAGTAGAACAGTGGAGAACGTTTAGGGCACTTTGGGAGTTGTTAGGATTTCAAGCATTAGGCTCCCAAAGGCCCTCACCCCTTCTCTTTATAGAGGAAGAGGGTTTCTTCCCGTTAACACAGCAGCAGTCGACTGATGCCCCGATCAGTAGACTGATCATATAGCCGTTGCCCAATAACGACTTTTTCCACGTTGGATTCCAACCAACAGCTCCCACATCAGTCGACTGATGAAGTCATCAGTCGACTGATGTTGACTTCTAGTCGAGTGATGACTCGCTTCTGTGCCCGACATAGTGCGATTAGTCGACTGCACCTTTTTAGAAATCGACTGATGTCGACTCAATTTCCAACCAAACACCAGTCGAATGCCTTCAACTTGAAGCAGTCGACTGCCATATCATGGCAGTCGACTGGTGCCGGGTAAAACTCAAACCTTAGATCCGTTTGAGCTTCCGGCGGTCGGGTAAACCTCAATCCTTGCGGTCGGGTAAACCTCAACCCTTGCGATCGAGCCTCCGACACTTATCCATTCGACCAAGTTCACCTAATGAGCTACTTACAATTCACTCATTCTCTCATCACACTCGAAGTCCCTCGCCGAAGCTCTCTTCGTTCGCGGCCACGTCCCTCGGCAGCATCAAGCGCACGACTCTGCAATGCTCCTTCATGTCTCTTGCCCTCGAAGTCTGCTTCTTTGGCTTCGCTTCAAGTCATCTCGTCCGGCGGTCCCTCAGCAGCATCAAGCGCACGACTCTGCAATGCTTCTTCTCTGACTCAAGCACGAGGTTGTGAGCGGTGACACTTGCCTAAGCTCCATGTCCGAATTACTAAGTCCTGCAAGACTCCAATGCACATATCAAATCCAATCATCCTAACTTAAACCCTTTGCCACACACATCAAAATCATATCATGGGTTGATTGCCCTAACAATTGTATCATCCCACATCCACTGCCATTTGCGGAGTCTCGATCGAGCTTCGTCGGACTTAGGCGGAGGAACTTGTTCATTCACCGGGCCTATCTTGGGTTGATCAGATTAGTTTATCTTCCAGTTTTTATTGCTTTAATTTCTGCATTGTTTGATTTTGTTGTTGCATGTTAGTTTAGAGTTTTAATTACCTTGCAACCGTAGGTTAGAGTATCAAAATCCAAATCCCCATCTTCATTAAAAAACTCAAAGCAATAATTAGAAATCCTAAGTTTACTATTCTGTCGATTACACTCGTTGGGAAACGATCCGGGCCATTCACTATGCTATATTAGTGTAGTTAGGGGGTTCGATAATTAATTTGAAATGGTACCACACGATAATTCGCCATCATCAACTGCTCCGAGTCAACTAGGCTTCCAAGTGTCAAACACTCGGCCAGTTGACTGGTTTATAACCTCAGTCGACTGGTAAACCTCAAACATGAGATTTAACCCAAGTATGATCCCCTCATACTTGATACTCACCCATAGCCTAGATCTAAGCCTTCTAGTCACTTCCATCAACTTCATGCCTCTCGAATCCCTCGAGTCCACGACTCTTCATCCTTCGTGTTAGGCTTCAGGTGCTTCCATCGGCTATGTCATGCCAACTAAGTCCTTTGCCAAGATTCATTTGGACTTATGCCGCCAAGACTCTATGCTTGGACTTTACGCTGCCAAAACCTCGCACTTGGACTTCCTTGCCAAGATCCATTTGGACTTACACCGCCAAGACCCATGCTTGGACTTTACACAGCCAAACCTACACCCTTAGACTTTAATATTGCCAAGATCCATTTAGACTTATGCTACCAAGGCAAATGCTTGGACTTTACGCCGCCAAACCTACCCTTGGACTTTCCCTTTACCAAGTACCCATGACTTGGACTTTTCAATTGCTAAGGCCATGCTTGGACTTTTCCAATTGTCAAAGTTCACTTGGACTTTATGCCACCAAGACTACACACTTGGATTTATGCTATCAAGAATATACCTTTGGACTTCCCTTTCCAAATATCCATATTTGAATTTTCCTTGCCAAGTATCCAAACTTGGACTTCCGAGGTTGATTGCTCCAACAATCTGCCCCAAATAACTCCCCCATATGACTTTAGATATTCCAATCATCTACTAGTCATATGGTCAAATCATATTATTAAACAATGGTCAAATTCATTGTCAAACATCAAAACACTACTCGAGTCCCACTTGAGTTTGGTCAACATTTACCCGGGGCTTGTTGAACCAACATCCCTTTCATTTGTAAAAGAAATGCATCTCTTATCTCCAATGAGAAAGAGACTTTATAGTGCTTGCCCATCGATAGCGATCTCGGATCGTTGGGCCTTGGACTAGTAGTCGGTTGGCTGTGAACCATGTAAAAAAATACTTGTGTTCTTACTTTCCTCTACATAATCTTATGAATTTTAACAAAAAATGAAAAGAAAATTAGTACGCTATTCACCCCCCCCCCCCTCCTCTAGTGTATTTTTGATCCTACATTGTTTGCATAATTTTGATTTTTTGGAAGCAATAGGAAGAATTGTATTGTTATCTTTAAATGATGATTGTGACTATTGGGTTCATGATCTTAGACTAGATGTATAGGAAGATGATATTGGATTGTTACATGATTGTTGGATTGTGATAGCTTAGATTGAACATGGTTAGGACAATGCTTGTTGTATTCATTCATGTACCATTCCAATACTCTCATATTCTCCTCCATTTCTTTGATCTAATTCATTTCTTTTCTTGCATTCATACCATAATTTACTTTGGTTCTTATTTCTCTTACAAAATTTTCCTTATAATCTTAATAAGCCTTTAAAAATTGTACATTCTTTTGTGTAAAATAGTGGTGATGCACGCGAATGCGACCTCAAATCTCACGACGGAGGTCGTCGAGGACTCAAAGCGCGCACTCGCGCTCAATGCCCGCAAGTGCATGGATGTTGTCAAGTAATAAAAGATTATCGATCCCACAGGGACTGAGATTCGAGTATCGATTTATTCAGTAGGTGAAATTGTTCGGAAGTAAAATCTAAAGATTTTGATTATGAGGGTTGTCGGTGGACTAAACTCTAGTACGGTGTCACACGGAGGAAGAAAGGAGTGTGCCAAGATCTTAAAAAGGATTCTAGGACTTCAGTTTCACTTGTGTGTCGCAAAACATGCTATCAACTGGGCGTTGTCTAAACATCTAACTATGGTTTTGTGGAAGGGACATCATACACTCTCCCGATGAGCCACTGCATCTATCGAGAGCTATCTCTGCCTTACAAGGACGGGATAAGTGGTACGAGGATGCCAAATCAATCCCTGCGATGAACCGTTTCTAGTTCCATCGCATCCTTCTACCCATGGTTATAGGAGATCAGATTTACCCCTAGGTTCCTTGTATAAATCCCCTAAATCTTAGATATGAGGGCTATCACCCCTCATATCGCCTAAGCACAGCAGGTAGAAAACCAAATACGCATAGATATTGGTATAAACAATTTCCAATTGCAAATTCAAACTCAAAACAGAATTCAATTTGAAGCAACATGTCATGCGCACACAAGCTACTCTCTAACCCTAGAAGGAACTACTCCATGTATAGAAGAGGAGAATCACAAGGCATGTTCAAGTTCGAATATATTAGAAATAAAATGCAAGAACAAGATGTTACAATGCCGATGTGGCCTTCTCTCCGGCGTTGAAGTGTAGAACTTGGATCTCCGGCAATGTTCTTCCTCCCCATTGCGAGTTCCTGAAGCTTTTTAGGGCTTCGGGTGCTGCCGTCCTAGCCGTCGTGCCTCCCTCTAGGGTTTGGGTGGAGCTCTCCTTATATAGACATCACATCGGATCGATGCAAAATTCGAAAAAAATCCTAGTCGCGTCAATCTGCTGGGTCGCCACATGGACAGGCCGTGTGCGACCATGGGGTGGCTGATCTCGCCCATTGGACATGGTCTTGTGTAGACACATGCCCTAGCTATGTCTCATTCTACGTCTAGCTGCAAAATGCCCTTCTTTTGCTATAAAAGTGCGCCTTTTCCCCCGGAATGCTATCCTGCATGCAAAAGTACAAAGAGCAGATCTCTGAATCAGAAAATAGGAAATGCATGCAAAACAAAGTAACATATGCATGAAACTAATATGAAATGTAATGAGATGTGAGCGAAAACTATTCCTAAAACCCTATATGTTTTGCTCACATCACTTCCCCCAGACTTAAATCTTTTCTTGTCTTCAAGCAAACCTCAGTGCAATGAAATTTTAAAAGGATATTGTTCCATACTTAGCATGTTAACTAAATTTATCAAGTGGTATTTGCAATCAAAGAAAAATAAATATATTCTAGAAATTCACTAAATTAGCTCCTCGTGCTCGTGCCAAGCGAATCATTCTTAAGGGATACTCGTTCTATGGTGAGTTAAGTCATCATCCTATAGCTTTCCTAAGGTCTCCGGCTCTTAGGCACTTACCTGCCCAAAGCGAGGGTCATTCCCTAGATCTAGCACAAAGTCTCAAAGGCATGCTCGGTATTGAGAGAAATTGGTAGGTGTTTCCCTAGTAACCTAACTCGGTCTCAAAGGGCAGCTAGTCATTTCCACCCACGACAACTGTTTTTTATCCCTCATAATCTCTCTCTCTCTCTTTCTTTTTTTCTTTTTTTCTTTCTTCTCTTCTTTTTTTTTTCATTTTTTTCGGCTCATTGGGATTTTGATTTTTCCGAATGGGCTTACACAATCCGAGCATCTCTAGTAACTAAAATGCTAGTCTTAGGGTCACCTGTGGATTCCAAAGTACTAGACTATTGAGATGAATCATAACTAGGTATGTACTAGACTCTCCCTTTCAGAATGTTCAACATGTGTAGGTGTAAAAATAGAAGCTAACCAGTGTAAGTCTAGAATATTCATTCAAAGCCAATAAAATAAAATACCACGAGGTAAATGAAGTTACACTACTCATGGAAACAACTCACGAAGAAGACTTTAAAAATACTACTGAGGCAGCTTTACAGATAACAAAAACTAAGTGCTAAAAGAAACTCAACAACCTATGCATGAACAAATGAATGCTAACAATAATGCAAATATCAGGAAAGAAACTACTTCTAGAAACAAAATAAAATTTTGGGTCCCCCCCAGACTTAATGAAAGTATACCTCTAGTATGGTGGACGAGGTGGAAAGTCTGGAAGCCTCGGCATCTCGGGATCCTAGGAGAACCTGCTGCTGAGCCGCTGATGCCACAAGTATATGTGGTCGATCTGGGAGTTGGTAGATGTAGCAGCTGCTCGGTGCTCCTCCTCCCTAGCCCACTATGCCTGCTGGGCATGCATGTGCTGCCGCATCTCCTGGCGGTAGGCGGCCTCATCCTGGCAATGGGAAACCTCCTCATGGAAGCAGATGCGGGCCTCATCGTAGAACTCCTCATCCTGTTGGAAGTGCTCCCGGAAGCCCTAGAACTCCGCCTGCGTGTAGGCGCTCTGCTCCTCCCATCGCTGCCTCTATGTCTGTTGCTTGGCGTATATGTTGTCGAGGCACGAATGGAACTCCGAGAAATCATAGGGCGATGTACCTGCATCCTGCTCAAAAGTGGAAAAAGGTGGTGGTGCAGGTGCATGCTCATGTCGACGTGGACTAGGTGGGCTCCTATTCATGTGTGGACTGGAGGGAGAGTCATGTAAAGGGGGAGAGATGGGTGCCAATGTGGATGGTCCCTCATGTGGCGGGGACTCCACTATCAGGTCCAAGCGTCAGTTGGCGCGCATGGTGATGGTGGTACGATCAGGGTCGGGGAGCCTAAGGGCCATCAGGTTTTTCCTTACAAAGCATAAGGAGTGTCCCTCTCTTACAATCATTTTCATCGCCATGCACACTCCTAGGTCGATCCTAAGGCTCCCCTCTATACTCTCTAATGCAGTGTAATCGTACCCCATCCTATGGCAAATGTGGGTAAGTAGGCCTCCCACATTAATCTCTCCTCTCGTTGTTTTGCCCATCTTCACTAAGTGTCTAATGAAGTGGGACCCTACATCGATGCTACTCCTTTCTTGTAGCATGTCCCAGAGGCAAAGCAGCTCGCTAGCTCTTACTACACCATCACTCTCCCCACGACCAAATATAGTACTGGCCATGATGCGGTGTAGGTATCGAAAAATGGAGTTTTGGAGGCGTGACGCTTTGGCCCTAGAAGGGTCGTAAGCGTGCTCCCCTGTCAACTTGGTCCAAAATATCTAAGAGTTAAACCCTATAGGGGTTCTTCTCTCTCCCCCACTCGGCAAGTCAAAGCATGAATTCCATTGGTGAAGGGTCCATTCATGCTCAATGTTAAATATTCTGAAGGTGATCCTACCCTCTTCACTCTCTCTACCCGTTAAAATTTCCGCTTTTAAGGAACTCAAAAATTCTAAAGCTATCCTAGGGTAGGTTGGTTGTCTTATTCCCATTATCTCTTCCCACACCATTTTTGCAAATAGGGCTTGAATGTCACCCAACAACCCTAAGGACTCTAGCAAATCTTCATCAAGTTACCTAGTTGCAATGAGTTTGCGAGTAGAAAGCATGTTATATCTATCCCTATGCTCATTATTGCGAAAAAGAAGGGTTGGAAGAGGGTTACCTTCCTCCGGAGCTTGTGGGGTGTCGGTTCTCCTTGCTTGTCGCTCCGAAGCACTGGATCGAGATGCCACTTGCTTGGTCCTCCTCATCCTTGCTTCTTTTGGCTTCCTTGAAGGTTGGAAAAGCTTCTAGGTGGTGGGGAAGAAGAATCCACATGGCTAGGGCAAGAAAAATCGAAGCACACGACGTAAATGGGGCGAAAACACACGGCTCACCCTACTTAACCCTTGCATGACACGGCCATGTGTGCCTCAGGTTGATGGGGCACGACCATGGGAAAACACACAGCCAGGCCATGTGTCCCCTTTTTTCTCCCCTTTTTGCACAACAGTCGGAATTTTCTCACGCGCTTCGCCGTGTAAGCTAATATGGATTTTATTTTTACCTAGCAAAGTTCTTTTCTAATCCTAATGCTAAATGAGATGGAAATCAAGGTTCAAATTAACTAAATGCATGCAATACAATCAAAGGGAAACCTAAAAACTAAACTTGGGTTGCCTCCCAAGAAGCGCTTTGTTTAAGGTCGTTTAGCTCGACCTTATTCCTACGTTTCATTCGAGGCGTTTGAATCTTGCTCGTGGGGGAGCAAGATATTTGCTCACCTTATGCCTCCTCCCTTGTGGTCCCTTATCACATATCTCTTAAATCTTTCTCATGGAGGGGCAAAATATTTATTGGCTTCCTTCCTTGGTTCGAGAGTGAACATGCTTATCTTTAAAGAATCATCAGAAGTTTGATCATGATATTTTGTTTCATTCATATGCTGTAAATAATGTAACTCACCACAAATATTCTCACCAAAAGATTGATTAGTAGATGTTATTAGGTCGAATGAAATTTCATCATCACAAATCACTAAATGGGCTTCGTTATTGGTAGCTAAAGTTTCGGTGAGGGTTAAGGTAGGCTCTTCTAGACCCTTGAGGTTAGGAGGTGTTTGGATTGAAGCAATGCACTCCTCAATTAAAGTATTAATTATATAATCCTCAAGTTCTTCTTCCAGTGGTGATTGAATGGATTGTCCTTCTTCACATCCTATGTCATCTACGTCCTCCTCATCCATTCGCTCAAAGTGAGTCTCCACCCTATTAGGTGTGATCCAGTCATCAAAGCCATCTTCTAGTCGTTTGGTTTCTTCTCTTGCTAGATCTCATTCCATAATCTCCGCAAATTGTTGGCTATGCTCCTCGCATTTCCTAGTAAAATTATCTAGTGGGGCTTCTAAGTGGGGACTTGGTTCTGGATAAAATTTGCACGGTGACTCATAGCTCTCGTTCTCATTTTGGAAATAATATTGAGTCTCTGTCTGCGAATGCCGCTGTCGGAATTCAACATTCGCCGCTTGTTGCATTTGAATGAAATCTTCCATCATTTGCTCCAGTAGGGATTTAGGCAGACAATATTGAGGGTTTAAGTAGCCATGGTCATAACTATATAAATAGGAATCATCTTGTGGCCACACGTTGTAATTGTAAGTGACATCTTCTTGTTCAAATTGTGAAGGTTCAAATATATCCGGACAATTATTAATAGTATGCCATGTTTCACCACAATGCTCACAATAAATGTTACCAAAATTTACAACATTAAATTGACCATAATCATGAGTAAAAGCATGCATTGTTATATGCAGGAAATTATAAATAAGGAAAGAGCAACTGAATAAACAAAATTGAAATAAAATAAAATAAAACAAGAAAAGTAAATCTATCGTAAGTCTGATCCAATTATCCACTTCTCGATTCGATATCGAATCGATCAGTCCCCGGCAATGGCGCCAAAAACTTGATGCACGCGAACGCGACCTTAATCTCGCGATGGAGGCCATCGAGGACTCGAAGCGCGTGCTCGTGCTCAACGCCCGCAAGTGCATGGATGTCATCAAGTAATAAAAGATTATCGATCCCATAGGGACTGAGATTCGAGTAACGATTTATTCAGTGGGTGAAATTGTTCTGAAGTAAAATCTAAAGATTTTGATTGCGAGGGTTGTCGGTGGACTAAACCCTAGTACAATGTCACACGGAGGAAGAAAGGAGCATGCCGAGATCTTAAAAAGGGATTCTAGGACTTCGGTTTTGCTTGTGTGTCGCAAAACATGCTATCAACTGGGCGTTGTCTAAACATCTAACTATGGTTTTGTGAAAGGGACATCATACACTCTCCCAATGAGCCACCACATCTATCGGGAGCTATCTCTGCCTTACAAAGATAGGATAGGCGGTACGAGGATGTCAAATCAATCCCTGCGATGAACCATTTCCAGTTCCATCGCATCCTTCTACCCATAGTTATAGGAGATCAGGTTTACCCCTAGGTTCCTTGTATAAATCCCCTAAATCTTAGATACGAGGGTTGTCACTCCTCGTATCACCTAAGCACAGCAGGTAGAAAACCAAATACGCATAGATATTGGTATAAACAATTTCCAATTGCAAATTCAAACTCAAAAAGGAATTCAATTTGAAGCAACATGTCATGCGTACACAAGCTACTCCCTAATCCTAGAATCGAAAGAACTACTCCATGTATAGAAGAGGAGAATCACAAGGCATGTTCATGTTCGAATATATCAGAAATAAAATGCAAGAACAAGAGGTTACGATGCCGATGTGGCCTTCTCTCTAGCGTTGAAGTGCATAACTTGGATCTCTGGTGGCATTCTTCCTCCCTGTTGTGAGTTCCCGAAGCTTTTTAGGGCTTCGGTGTATTGTCCTAACTATTGTACCTCCCTCTAGGGTTTGGGCAGAGCTCTCCTTATATAGATTTCACATCGGATCGCTACAAAATTCAGAAAAAATCTTAGTCGCGTCAATCTACTGGGCCGCCACACGGCCGTGTGTTTCCACATGGCCAAGCCGTGTGCGGCCCTGGGGTGGCTGATCTCGCCCATTGGACACGACCGTGTGTAGCCACACTCCCTGGCCATGTCCAATTTTGCATCTAGCTGCAAAATGCCCTTCTTTTGCTTCGAAAGTGCGCCTTTTCCCCCGAAATGCTATCTTGTACGCAAAAGTACAAAGAGCAGATCTCCGAACCAGAAAATAAAAAATGCATGCAAAACAAAGTAACATACACATGAAACTAACATGAAATGTAATGAGATGTGAGCGAAAACTACTCCTAAAACCTTATATGTTTTGCTCACATCAAGTGGCGAAGAGAAGAAGATAAACAAGCATATGATAATGCATAACCATGAGTGATTTGAGTGAACTCCACTATTGTATTTATATGAGAGGAAGACCCACCGCCACTTAATATACGATCCTTGAAAATTGGCGAGGGGGGGGGGGTGAATAGCACTTCTTTGATTCCTATAAGTTAGTTAGCGAAAGCAATACAAGCAAAATAATAATTAGAAAAAAAATCAAAGAAAACTATAGGATCAAGAAATACTAGGGGGGGGGGGGGTGAATAGCGTATTTAAAATCTTTTCTTCTCTTTTAAAAGCAAAGTTAAACCTAGCGGAAAACAAAAAGATAAGAGAACAAGAGACACAATAATTTTTACTTGGTTCATAGTCACCCCGCTGCTAATCCAAGGCCTTGCGATCCTTGATCGCTTTCCAAGGGCAAAGCACTAAAAATCTCTTCCTCGTTGGAGGTAAGAGACAAACGATTTAAAATAGTGTGGAGGACAAGGTAACAAGTCTACCTTTTCTCCTAGCAATTAAAAAGTAACAAGTAAAAGACTTAAACAAAATACTGACAAGAAAATAAAGGAGATGAGTGTCTTGCCGGCGTTATCACATTGTTGAATGAACTTAGTGTGATGGAGTGCTTGGGAGCTTTTTGTTAACATGAGAAAGGTGATTTACCTATCCTTTTATAGCCTTTCAAACCATATCTCGTTAAGCTTTAGATCTGAGTCAAACATCATCATCGACTCCTCCTTTTGTGGATCTTATTATGAGGTGGTGGCTTTGACTGATCCAATTCATGACTTGGTGTTTTGGCTGATTCACAAGCATCAGTTAATTGCAATCCAACATCAGTCGACTAGTACCGAGTCATAAATCTTTCCCAGTCGATATTTGAACTGCCTACTCAAGAATTCTACTAGCTGCTCGGGAGCGACTATTTCTCCATCGTGACTGATTGCTCAAGAATTCCACTAGTCACTCAGAAATTCTACTAGCTACTCGGGAGTGACTGTTTCACCATCATGACTGATTGCTCAGAAATTCCACTAGTCGCTCGGGAATTACACTGGTTGCTCGGGAATTCACTGATTACTCAGGAAATACACTAGTTTCTTGGCAATATGATAGAAATCATATAAAATAAAGTTAGCACAAGAACTATATATATAAGATAGTCCTTTACCATTCAATTTCGACTTAGACCTTCCTCCGGAAGTCTTAGTCGAATCGACGCCTAAGGTTGTCCCCGTACAGAGGATACGTCCTTACCATCACTCCACACCCGGAGCTTACCTTTGGTCATTCTGACCTATTGCTTAGCTTCGGTCACTTGACCACCGAGGTTTCTCCTTCCAAGATTCTCCTGGTGTCACCTGACCACTGAGGTTTCTCCTTCCGAGATTCTCCTGGTGTCACTCACCCACCGAGGTTTCTCGTCCTGAGATTCTCCTGCCGTCATTGACCACCATGGTTTCTCGTCCGGAGATTCTCCTGGTGTCGTTGACCTTAGCAAAGTCTAATACAATACCTACACACTTAGCATAGCATATGAGATAATAAAATAGCTTAACTTTGAATCTTTGTCATTATCAAAACCTATGTTTGATTATCTGGTGCCCTTGCACCAATAATCTCCCCCTTTTTAATCTATGACAAACCAATTCAAAGTTAAGAGAAAATAAGCATTAATCAAACATTTTTCAAAACCTCCCCCTTAACCCTAGGTGAGTTTTTAAAAACAAAAACTAAGTTCTTGACTTTTGGAAAAAAAAAGTTAACAAAGTTAATCTCTTGACTTTAACCTTTCTCTGAACTTAAACCTTTCTCCCCCTTTGCCATATATCAAAAATAATTTTAAGAAAGGTGCTGATAAAATTTTTCAAGAAAACACTATAAGTTCAAAAGATAAGGGAAATAATTACAAGTTTTTATGAATCCAAGCATGTGCCCTTTTATAAAATAATATTTTCAACATAACTCGTCTAATAAATTATCCTTATAGAAATGTTCAACTCTGTCCTGACTCAATTAATATTACATAATCAAACAAGTCTTGATTAGAGTTGGTTATTTTGAAAAATTATACTCCATGATTCATGTTGATGCACTTGTTCTACATCTGGAATCATGAGTAAGATCCTAACATCTCACACCCATCTATGTGGCTCAGTACACAATCACATTAAACCTATGTGTTGTGAGATGTACTGGCTCCTTAAAATTATAGGCTCATGCTTTCTAAAGTAAGTCCTATACTAATTCCATGTAGTATAAAATAAAATGATAAATAATAAGTAAAGATAAGTCCTACTCCACTACGCATATTCCTAGTTTTTGCCTAAGCAAGCTAAACTCTGCTTCAGGTAATGGTTTAGTAAAAATGTCTGCTAGGTTCGATTTTAATTCTATGTATTCAAGTTTTACATTCCCATTAGCTACATGTTCCCTTATAAAATAGTGTTTTACTTCTATGTGTTTAGTTCTAGAATGATATATAGGATTTTTAGTTAAATTAATTGAACTACTGTTATCAATTATGAATTTAGTATTACTAAAGTTTAGTTGGAAGTTTTTTAGGGTGTGCTTCATCCAAAGAAGTTGAGCTACACACTCACCCATAGCTATTTATTCTGCTTTGGTAGTAGACAAAGCAACATGATATTGTTTTCTACTACAACAACTAACTAGACTTGATCCTAGGAGTTGACAACAACCACATATACTTTTCCTATCGAATTTACTACCGACATAGTTTGAGTCAGAGTAGTCGATTAGTTCAAACTCACTCGACCTAGGGTACTAGATTCCTACATTTTGTGTTCCTTCTATGTATCTAAAGATTCTTTTTACTAAGGTTAGCTACGATTCTTTAGCACAAGACTGAAATCTTGCACACATACTTACTGCAAAAAGTATATCAGGTCGACTTGCAATTAAGTACAGAAGGCTACCTATTGCACTCCTATAGTATTTTAAATCTATAGTTTTTCCTTCTAAATCTTCTCCAAGTTTTACATTGGTTGCCACAGGTGTATTAATTTCTTTAGCATTTTGCATATCAAATTTACTAATTAACTCCTTAGCGCATTTATGTCGATTCATATAGATTTCTTCTCTTGTTTGTTTTATTTGTAAGCCTAAGAAGAAAGTGAGTTCACCTACTAAACTCATTTCAAACTCACTTTCTATTAGCGAAATAAATTCGTTTAGGATTGTTGTGTTTGTTGTCCTAAATATTATATCATCTACATAGATTTGTGCTATAAATATTTCTTTCCCTATAGTTTTTACAAATAAAGTTGGGTCAACTAATCTTTGATTAAATCCTTTAGACTTTAGATAAATCGATAGTCTTTCATACCAAGCCCTAGATGCTTGCTTTAATCCATATAAGGCTTTCCTAAGTTTAAGCACATGGTTAGGTTGGTCTATGTTTTCAATGTTGGTGAAATCAGCCCAGGTCACGATTGACCAGACTCGAATAGTGTTTTGATGTTTGACATTGATGTCTGACAAAGTGTTGGGGAGATTGTTGGTACAATCAACCCATGTCATACTTGATGTTTGACAATGGTTTGACTATTGTCGTGAGAGAAGTCCAAGTCTTATGTACTTGACATGGAAAGACCAAGCTTGAGTCTTCGCATGGAAAGTCCAACATGGGTTGGAAAGGAAAGTCCAAGCATAAGTCTTGGCAAAGGAAAGTCCAAGCATAAGTCTTGGCAAAGGAAAGTCCAAGCATGAGTCTTGGCATGGAAAGTCCAACATAGGTTGGCAAGGGAAAGTCAAAGCTTGAGTCTTGGCAATTGGAAAGTCCAAGGGGAATATTGGCGGCGTAAAGTCCAAGGGTGGAGTCTTGGCAGCATAAGTCCAATGGTTGGTGGCGTAAAGTCCAAAAGGAGTCTTAGCAGCGTAAGTCAAATTTGCCTTGGCAGTGTAGACCACATTAGCATGAAAATAGCTGATGGAAGCACCTGAAGGCTAGCGTATGGGTGAACAAGTCATGGATGACTTGGAGGGATATGATAGGCGTGAGACTGATAGAGGTGGCTAGAAGACTTAGGTCTAGGCTAAGGGTGATCTAACAAGTATGGGGACATCATACTTGGGGTAAAACCTCATGTTTGAGGTGTATCAATCGACTGGGACTATGGTCAGTCGACTGATGTGAGTCAATCAGAGTTTGACTGTCGGGAAATGGCCTGGCAGTCGAGTGATGACTCGATTAGTCGACTGATGGGCATGATCAGTCGACTGATGGTATATCCGTTGGACTTATCTGACGTGGTTCATGCCGTTGTGAGACAACAGCTACAGGGGCAGTCGACTGATGGTCCTGATCTGTCGACTGCTAGGCAAAAGCTTGCCCGAATGCAGGTTATAAAAGTAGCTCGGAAGGAGGGATTTGACATCGATTTTCTTGTGTGATTTGGAGCGATTTGCTGGTGCAAATCAGAGTCTTCAAGGCTAATCCAAGGCAATCAACAAGCAAGCAATCAAAAGCTCTTTGTAAAGTGTTTTTCCTTTACTTGTAGTGTATTTCATACTTGTATTAGCTTGCATTTGTTGTATTACTTTTGTAATCTCTGTAAGAGGTTTCTCCACTTCCGACTTATTGTTGAGAAGGAGTATTTGTGATTAGTGGTGTGTATTTGCATCGCTAGAGCTTTTAGAGCCCAATCCGTGGAGTATGAACCATACGGTTCCGAACCACATTATATCTTGGTGTTGATCTTTTGATTGTTGTTATTTGTATTCGTGTTATTATTATTTCCGTTGCGCTAACACGATTTGTAGAAACAAACGATCAATTTCCATCCACGACGAAAATGCGCTATGCAACCCCTCTAGCGGTCACGAACGTTCCTACAATTGGTATTAGAGCAAGGAGCTCTTTAATGGACTAACACCCGGGAGCAAGATCGCTAGAGAGAACAAGATGTAATTTGAAGGAAAATTAGGATGGGACATCAACACACCACCACCATATGACCAAGAGGATTTTCCAGCATGGAGAGCGAGAATGGAGACATTCTTGATGATGGACATAGAAGATTTGTTCATCATCATGCAAGGCTTTGAACACCCTAGGGATAAAAAGAGAAATGTTCTAAAGTTGAAGAAGTGAACCCAAGAGAAACGCCTAAAGTTCAAAAACCGAAGTCAAGGTAACAAAACTTTTAGAAGATTTGATACCTAATGATGTTTTGTCTAGACTAGGTGAATATCAAGATGCCAAGGAGCTTTGGAGCAAATTGGCAAAGCTTCATGAAGGATCATCACCGGCCTCAAGCAAAGAACAATCACAAGAAGTCGAAGAATGTTCATCGGCTCAAGAAGAGGAGGAGGCCGACGAAGCAAGTTTATCTTCCTCACAAGAAAGTGAGGATTTGGAGTTTGAGAGGGAGTCGACATCCGAGGAGGAAGAAGAAGCACAAGAAGCCTCCACCTCTAGTATTGAGGGGGAGGAGACTAGGCCATCTTCAATACCGGAGCCAACTCAAGAGGAACCATCTACCTCCGGTCGAGAAGATGAAGAACCAATTTCAACCACCATTGACCTAGGTAACTCAAGCACATCAATTTAAAATAAAAAACATATTATGTGTTTTGAGTTTAGGGAATATGAGCATTATAAGAGCAAGTGCCCTAAGAAAGTAAAGAAAAGTCAACCGACACCGAAACCTCAAGAAAAGACCAAGGATGCCGAAGTCGCCACCATTAAGAGCAAGGAGCATGTGGTATGCTTCAAGTGTCACCAAAGAGGGCACTATAGAAGCCAATACCCTAGGAGAAAGGAAGGAGCATCAAATGTAGGGGGAGCCTCTAAGGCAAATCCTAAGGTAAATTTAAATAATGCTCATTCTTTAAGTAATAGACAAAAGCATGCTAGAAATAATTTTAGTAATCTTGCTATTACTCATGAAAAGCATGCTAGGAATAACAAATACTATTGTCTAAGTGCTAAGAGTGTCAACCTTAGGAATAAGGAGAAATTTAGGACTAATGTCCCTAAAAATATTCTACCTAAGGCAAGTATTAGAAAAATTGAAGATCATCTAGGCTTTACTCCAAAGAAATCTAGACATATGCCTAGAATGAACAAATCAAGTCAAAGAAATAATGGGCCCACCAAAATTGAAAAATTAGAGTTGGAAAATCAAGCCTTGAGGTCAAGGCTTGAGAAACTAGAGAAGACCCTTAGGATTATGCAAAATCAAATTAAAGGGTTAAATTGTCAAAATCTAGGGTCTATGAGTCAAAACCTAGGGTCTAGGAAGCAAGGTCCACCTAAGGGCAAGAAAAGTTTGGGTCACAAACCTAAGCCCAAGGAGACCTACCATAGGGTTCCATTTGATTATGGAACTCAACCTAAGTCTAGGAAAACCAAGGTCACAAGGGAAGTCATCCGTAGGATTGACCATGGTGAGTGTCTAGTGGCTAAGGTTTCCATGAAATCTAGAAAGACCACTAAGAAGGTTACTAGGGAGGCAATCCCTAAGGTTAACCATGATAAGACCCAAATGACCAAGGCTTCTAAGCCTAGGAGGGTCATTAAGAGGGTATCTAGGGAAGTTATCCCTAATGAATACCTAATTAACCCAAGGAGCTCTAATAAGTATTGGGTTTCTAAGAGCGTGATTCCATCACGCTAAGTGGGTTGGGGGTGTTAACTTGAATTGGTGGGTAGTTAACCTAACCATAGTAAAGTTAATACTTTATAGCATTTTCAAGGTTATGTGATACCTTGGAAATAAGATTGAATGTTAATCCTAAAAGATTTTAGGATGTGCCAATAAGCCTTGAGAATTGTGAAAAATTGATTAAACTTGGCACATTTAGACTTAGAGATATTGGTGTGCAATTTGGCGTTTTGGCACACTTTGAGAATTCATGTATCAAGAAAATTGTCTTCAAGTTAAGAAATTACATTTAAGATTAACACTCAAGCACTATATATCTTGATGTCACATACTTGCCATGCTTCATGTGTCTTACAATATGTTTGCATGGAAGGTAGGTTTATGGTGTATTGCATCTCACAAAATAAATCATTCACCTTGATTGTGTATTTCAACACTTAGAAAGGGTGAGATGCTAGGATTTAAAACTTTTGGATGTTAATGCTTGTGAAAATAAAATAAAATACCAAAATACATTAACAAATACGTAAACACAGGCATAACACTAGTATTTTTGATATACATGCATAAACACATTAAAATGAAACAAATTGAGTAAAGAAATTGAAATTCACTTAATTTTAATCAAAATCGATATCACGATCGTCTGAATCAATCAATCGATAACACGCGTATGCACGACGCCGTGAGATCGATGAAGCGAGTCGCTTCGGACTCGGTGATTGTACATCGATCGGCGATGTACAACAACGATGATCGATGTTACTATTGTTCTGCATGTAAGAGCCAGCAATGAGTGGCGATCCAGCGGTTGAGTGTTGGCCACATCGATCGACGACCCACGACTCGATGAAATCAGCGGTAATCTTGTAGCTTGGCGAAGCCGCGATCGAGTCTTGGCCGGATCGATCGACTCGATTTTGTGAGTCGTTCAACGAGCGGTAATCACCAATCGATCCGCAAATCGTCGACCGAGTTATGATTTTATAATGCGGAACCGCTAGGGTTCGGCTTCTTCACGCCTCCTTCTCATGCGATTTCTTCTCCGATCACTCTTAAAACTCTCTGACCGTCCATCTCATGTTCACGCCGGCGACTCAAAGGCCTTAGGTTTGGAACCTTACCCTATTTTTCATCTTTTGAGTCCTTCTATCACACTAATGGTGCCTCTCATGGTTTCCACTCTCCTCCGTGAGTTAGGGTTCCGACGAGAGCTTCTTTTCGGCGTCCTCCCCAGCAATCAGGCGGTTCAGTTCATCCCTCACAAGCCTAAACTCAAAAATGACACCAAAGTATACTTCTAAACCTTAAACCCCATATTTTTACATATACCACATTTTGATCTAACCATGTTATTTGCGTCATCACACTACATTGCATTACATTCATTGTATTCATGTAGAAAACAATGTAGGGGTGAGTCTAGTGAGGCTGGGTCGCTCGCATACCAACCGATGCCGGTTAGGTACTTGGACGAGCAATTCTTTAGAACCTACTGTGGCGATGTCATTCAGATTCTATGACATTACCAATTGATGAAGATCACTCTTTACACACATTCCATTAATGATGATCTACTCAAAAAGTTTTACGAAAATTTGAGGAAAGTTGATGATAGCCCGACCTACACCACTCGCATTGCAAAACGTCACCTGGAGTTCACTCCTACGATTTTGCAGGAGTTCCTGTTGTGTCGGGCATCGGATGACACTTTCATATTTTACCCTTCCTTTGATACACCTCTTCCTGCTCCATTTGACCATATATCATTAGAGTCCATGCATCAGCATTTCTTTCTTCGTCCTCGTCCACCAACTAAAAATATATTTCCTATCAATGAATTATCTGCACCTGACAATGTTCTTTACAAAGTCATTATTGGGTGCATCCTTCCAATTGTGACTTGGGGTCAGGCCAAGATCCGGCCTCCCCATCTTTTTCTTATGTATGCCATGCGTCATCGTTTGGACATAAACATTGCATTGAACATATTTCATTGCATTGTCGATTTTGTGACCCCTGTACAGGGGAAAGTTCATATGCCATTTGGACATGTCATTATAGCATGGTTAGAGTCCATCGGCATTAACATATCTAGGGGTCACTGAGGCCGCTATCATACATATACGACTGCATCACGGTGCGAAACTTTACACTGGCTAGGATGCGAACTGGCCCTAGATGGATGGAGTTGGTGGCTCGGCCTTAGCCCATGGAGCATGAGGAGCCAGCTATAGAGGTTGGAGAGCCCGCGACCGAGCATGAGGGGCCCTCTGTCTAGGAGGATGACCAGATGTTATCTGATGCTTCCTCAGAGAGTCTCTCGACACGGGTCACACGCTTGGAGACTCGCTTTGAGGAGTTTTATGAGGAAGCTGGCACGAGTTGGGCGGAGCTCAGTCTGGAGCAGTCCCCCATGGTCGATCGCATGTCCTCCATGGGTCAGGAGTTGGGTCAGCAACTCAGCCAGATGGAGCAATGCCAGAGCTGGATGGAGCAGCGCCAGATTGATATATATGAGCAGCGAACCTGAACCCTAGGTCAGCAACCTCCACCACCTCCAGGAGATGACTCCAGGGATGATAGCTAGGCGCAGATTAGGGATCTTGTTTTTTTTCCTTTTCATAGTGAGGTCGAGAGTTTTTCTTGAACATCTATTTTGATTGTAGACCTGTAATTATGATGAATAAAATATTTTGTTTATGAAAAATCATATGTCTTTGTCTGATTGTGTGGGTGTTAATGTGTTTATATACTATATTTTGCCATGTCATGACATCATATATACTTTTAATTATATAAAATGTCATGATATTGCTTAGGGTTACTTTCTATATCATGTTCATGTTTAGAGCCTATTTATATGTCATGCCATCATGATCATTGGTCATGCTGATTTATGTTATCATTTATGCAATGATCATTCATGCATTAATAAAATTGATTTAATAACAATGACATGATTTGAAGTCTCATGTATAAGGGAATCAAATAGAATTGCTTAGAAAATGCATGAAGGCATAGTAACCCTAATTCCACATCTCACAATCACATTGACTTGTGTGTGTTTTATACACCCTAGATACATATGAGATGTTAGGAAAATAAGTTAAGTTTAAGGTGCATAGATGTTGCATCTAGATGAACTTAAACTTATTTCAATCATAAATATAGATCATGAGGAAAGCTAATGTATAAATCATGTACATCTAGCCAATATTCAATGGTTCAAAATAGATTTTCAAAATCATTTTAAAATCCTTTTAGAAAACCTTGGTGAAGTCTATCTTTTGATAGCAATCACCATTGAATAAGTTGATACAAAGTAGATCAAAAACATTAAAGTTTTAATGGTTTTTGAACTTTGTGTCAATCTCCTATTTTAATGGGTATTTTATTTTTAAACTATTTTTCACTCATTATATTCCATGTAAGTAATGTGCGTATGAAATTTCAAAATTTTTTAAAATACGTATATTTACTTACGCATTTTCAAACTTCATTTTTGAAAACCTGATTTCTGAAAATTAAGGATCAGTCAACTATTACAGTTTATCAGTCGGCTGTTCTATGGATGAGTCGACTGATACGCTGATTTCGGGTAAACAAGGATGTTTAGCCCATGTTTCAGCTATGTTAGGGTTTTCTAACCACTCCTAACCATAGGATATGCTTTGGAAAGCATTAGAAAGGGTGAAAATCCATTGGATATGGATTAGGAGAATTCGTTTAGGGTGTGTATCAATTTAAGGCATGGGAAAGTTCAATGTTGAACTTTTAACCTTATTTTTGATGGTTTAGTGTTCCTATTGGCTTAGGGACTCTCCAAGGACATTGTTGGTGCAATGGTCAAGGGGGATCAAGCCTTTAGGGGGAGATATCCATCATGGGATGATGAATGTTATTTTTCCTCATGAGAGGGAGAAATGGGAATTTGAGATGCCCAATTTGGAAATTGGGAGACTTCATAGGAGTGCCTCTCTTGAGTGATATGAGACTTATCACTAGGAAGATTGTAGGCATCCTAGGTGTCTTTGGACCAAGGGAGAGATTGTAAAATCTCATTGGGATATAAGACATTGACCTCCTTGGGAGAACCTTTTTTATGTATATCAAAAAGGGGGAGAAAGTAAAATTACCAATTTGGGATAATTGGTAAGGAGAGTTGAGTTAGGGTTTAGGCCTAACTCAAGGGTGTTTTTGTCAAACATAAAAAAGGGGGAGATTGTTGGTGCAATCGGCCCAGGTCACGATTGACCAGACTCGAGTTTGACTCGAGTAGTGTTTTGATGTTTGACATTAATGTCTGACAAAGTGTTGGGGAGATTGTTGGTACAATCGACTTAGGTCATACTTGATGTTTGACGATGGTTTGACTATTGTCAAGGGAGAAGTCCAAGTCTTGTGTACTTGGCATGGAAAATCCAAGCTTAAGTCTTCGCATGGAAAGTCTAACATGGGTTGGCAAGGAAAATCCAAGCATGGGTCTAGGCAAGGGAAAGTCCAAGCATGGGTCTTGGCATGGAAAGTCCAACATGAGTTGGCAAGGGAAAGTCCAAGCTTGAGTCTTGGCAATTGCAAAGTCCAAGGGGAATATTGGCGGTGTAAAGTTCAAGGGTGGAGTCTTGGAAGCATAAGTCTAATGGTTGGTGGCGTAAAGTCCAAGCGGAGTCTTGGCAGCGTAAGTCCAATGTGCCTTGGCCGTGTAGACCACATTAGCATGACAATAGCTGATGGAAGCACCTGAAGGCTAGCGTATGGATTAACAAGTCATGGATGACTTGGAGGGATCCGATAGGCATGAGGCTGACGGAGGTGGCTAGAAGGCTTAGGTCTAGGCTAAGGGTAGTCTAGCAAGTATGGGGACACCATACTTGGGGTAAAACCTCATGTTTGAGGTGTATTAGTCGACTGGGACTTTGGTCAGTCGACTGATGTGAGTCGACCGGAGTTCGACTATCGGGAATTTCGTCACCACCGCCAAAGGCATTGGGCGATTGACTATCGGCTGAGCAAGATCGCTCTAGTGATCACCGATTCTTTGGTTGGGAATTCGGGCACAGAAGCTTCCCGAGTCGACTGTTAGGATTTGAAAGTCGAGTGATGACTCGATCAGTCGACTGATGGTATATCCGTTGGACTTATCCGACGTGGTTCATGCCATTGTGAGACAACGACTATAAGGGCAGTCGACTGATGGTCCCGATCAGTCGACTGCTAGGCAAAATCCAGCCCGAATGTAGGTTATAAAAGCATCTCAGAAGGAGAGATTTGACATCCATTTTCTTGGGCGATTTGGAGCGATTTGTTGGTGCAAATTAGAGTCTTCAAGGCTAGTCCAAGGAAATCAACAAGCAAGCAATCAAAAGCTCTTTGTAAAGTGTTTTTCCTTTACTTGTAGTGTATTTCATACTTGTATTAGCTTGCATTTGTTGTATTACTTTTGTAATCACTGTAAGAGATTTCTCCACCTCCGACTTATTATCGAGAAGGAGTATTTGTGATTAGTGGTGTGTGTTTGCATCGCTAGGGCTTTTAGAGTCCAATCTATGGAGTAGGTGTTGGTGCAATCGGCACAGCAGTACCTTGATGGTATTTTGATGATAGACAAAACTCATGACATGGGATTGTCATGGGAAAGTCCAACATGGGGTTGGCATGGAAAATCCAAGCATGGAGCTTGGTGTGGAAGTCCAAGGGGGAAGCCTTGGCATGGGAAAGTCCAAAGCATTGCGAAGCCGTGCGCTTGGTGCTTGGCATGGGAAATGCATTGCGAAGCCGTGCGCTTGGTGCATTTGGGAAGTCTTGAGAACTTGGCAAGTTCACTAGGCTCGGGGTCCTTGAGTCGGTGAAGGATGGCATTGCGAAGCCGTGAGCTTGGTGCATCCGAGGGACCGCCGGACGGGGAGCGAATGGAGTGAGCCCAAAGGGAAGCATACTTCTAGGGCATGAGACACGAAGGATGGCGTTGCGAAGCCGTGCGCTTGGCGCATCCGAGGGACGTAGGCCGAGGGAAGAGAGCTTTGGTGGGGAACTCCATGAGGGATAAGGTGGACTTGGCCAAGTGGCTAAGACTAAGTGTCGGAGGCTCAAACTTGATGTTTGAGGGTTTACACGACGGTCGGATGCTCAAACAACTTGGTGTTTCGGTCGGTGGCATAGTGCGGTTCGGCGATCCAAGTCGACAGTTCGAGTTCGGTGTAAGGCTAGGGTTTTGTGCTTAGCGGTCATTGCGCATGGTGTGATCGGCCCGAAGTCGGC
This sequence comes from Wurfbainia villosa, assembly GCA_025175895.1. Taxonomy (NCBI): domain Eukaryota; kingdom Viridiplantae; phylum Streptophyta; class Magnoliopsida; order Zingiberales; family Zingiberaceae; genus Wurfbainia; species Wurfbainia villosa. The sequence goes on along the minus strand of CM045989.1, from coordinate 116,637,739 downwards.
GTGATCGGCTGAGGATGGCAGTCGACTGATGGGAGTGTCGCGAGCACAGAACGCTCCATAGCCGACTGGGCAGTCGACTACTGGGTCACCAGTCGACTGATGGGCATCATCAGTCGACTGGTAGGTGATCCATTGGAACTTGTCCGACGTGGATCTGGCCATTGTGAGACAACGGCTACAGGGGCAGTCGACTGGGGCCTTTTGGCAGTCGACTGCTAGGCGCGAAAACAGCTTGATGCAGGTTATAAATGGAGCACGAGTTGGAGGATTTCGCCATGATCTTTGTGGAGCTATTGGAGGGGAATTGCTGCTGCATTCCAGTCCTTCAAGAGCCAATCAAAGCAAGCAACAAGCAAAGCGATCAAAGCAATCAGTGAAAGTTTTCTTTTGTATTGTATTTGTGTATTTGCTTGTATTTCTATATTACATTGTAATTGCTTGTGAGAGGTTTCTCCACCTCCGACGTGTTGTCGAGAAGGAGTGTTATAGTTAGTGTCGTGCGCATAACTAGAGTTCGGTGAGCTCGCCCGTGGAGTAGGAACCATTCAGTTCCGAACCACGTATATCGTGTGTTGTGTGATTGTGTATTGTTAGTTTCATTATTATTGTTATTCCGCTGTGCTAACGACAATCGTAGACAAGCAACGCAAGAAGAACGAACGAATTACGACATCCAACGAACGAGGGCTATTCACCCCCCCTCTAGCCGGCCGTACCGATCCCCTACAAGTGGTATCAGAGCCGAGGTCGCTCTTCAAGGACTAACCGCCGCGAGAGCACTACAAATGGCCGGCTTCATCCATCCACCGAAATTCGATGGAGATTTTGCTTGGTGGAGGAAACGGATGGAGGTATATCTTGAAACCGATTTTGATTACATGATTATTATAGAAAATGGTTTTGAGATGCCTAGGGACAAACACAACAAGCCAATTGAGAAGTCAAAATGGACCCAAGACCAAATCAAAGACTTCAAGACAAATCTCAAGGTAATCAAGTTGATTAGTGATTTGTTACCTAACACTATTTGGTCTAGATTGGGTGATTATAGGGACGCAAGGGAATTATGGAATAAGGTAATGAAATTCCAAGAAAATTCTCAATCGGCACAAGTAGAGTAGAATGCCGAAGAAGAATCACCATCCACATTTGAAGATGTTGATGATTTGGTGGAGACCTCCACCTCTAGCATTGAGGGGGAGGAAAGGCAATCTTCCATCCCGGAGCAAGAACAAGAAGCATCCACATCCGGGAGAAGTGAAGATCATGAAGAGGCCTCCACCACCTCCCTAGGTAACTCAAGTGTTATTATTTTAAATAAAAATCACATAATATGCTTTGAGTGTAGGGAGAAAGGGCATTATAAGAGCAAATGCCCTAAATTGGCTAAGAAGAAGGCATCGACACCAAAAGTCAATCCAAAGTCAAAGGATGCCGGTGTTCCCAAAATCAAGAGCAAAGAGCACATTGTGTGCTTTAAATGCAACCAAAAGGGACACTATCGAAGCCAATGCCCTAGGGGGAGGAAGAAAGGGCAAGAAGGTGCAACTCATGTAGGGGGAGCTCCTAAAGCTAACCCTAAGGTAAATTCACTTAATGCACCTTCAATTCCTAAAGTCAAAAAGCATGCCAAAAATTATTTTAGTTCTCTTGCAATTATAAATGAAAAGCATGCTAGGAGAAACAATAAGGTCTATTGCTTAGGTGCTAAGCGTGTTAGTTTCTCTAAGGACAAACCTAGGACTCAAAATACTAGATCTATCCTACCTAGGAAATCAATTAGAAGAATTGAGGAGAATTTGGGTATTAATCCCAAGAAATCTAGGCATATACCTAAGAAGAAAACCAACTCCGAAAAACCAAATGAAAATTCAAAATTGAGGAAATTGGAGTTAGAAAACCAAGTCTTGAGATCAAGACTTGAGAGAATGGAGAAAGCCCTTAGAATCATAGAAAATTCAATTCTAGGGTCAAATGTCCAAAAGTCAAGACCTAAGGTTCAAAAACGGTCTAAGGGCAAGGAAGGTTTGGGTGACAAACCTAAGCCCAAGAAGACTTATCATAATGTTCCATTTAATTATGGAACTATTTCTAGGTCTAGGAAAACCAAGGCTAATAGGGAAGCCATCCCTAGGTCTAGCCATGGTATGTGTTTAGTGGTTAACACCTCAAAGAAATCAAATGTAGCCACTAAGAAGGTCAATGGAGGAGTCACCTCTAGAGTTGACCTAGGAAAGACCCAAAAGACTATGGCTTCAAAGCCTAAAAGGGTCATTAGGAAGGTATCTAGGGAATACCTTATTAACCCAAGGAGCTCCAATAGATATTGGGTTCCTAAGAGCGTGATTGATTCACGCTAAATGGGTTAGGGTGTGTCAACCCTAAGTGGATGGGTAGTTAACCTAACCATAGTAGAGTTGACACATTAGGGTGTGCCAATATGCTTGAGAAGTCAAAAATAATTAAATTGACAAAATTAGGTCATAGAGGTATTGGTGTGCCATTTTGGGTTTTTGGCACACTAGGGAAATGAATGGCAATAAGGCAAAATAGAATTAATCCCTAAAAATGGCAAATTGATTCTAACACTTAGGTATTCTATACATTAGTATACTTTACTTGCCATGATTTGTTTGTCTTGCCATGTCATGACATCATTATCATTTTTATTTATAAAAATGTCATGATAATGTTTAGACTTATGTTTGTATGTCATGTATGCTTAATTTTCATTTACATGCCATGACATCATGATTTTGGCATATGTCTTTATCTATATCATAATTATGCCATAATCATCATCATGCATAAATTAAAATGAAATTAAGGACTATGGCATGATTTGATGGGAATCAAATAATATTGCCTAGAAATATGCATGAGACCATTTTAAAGAACAAAAACCCATATCTCACTAGATTAATTACCTTGAATGTGTTTCTACACATCTAGATATAAGTGAGATGTTTAAGGAAAAGAAATTAAAGGTTTTGAAAACTTTTTGAAAAACTTTGGTGAAGCCTATCTTTTGATAGCTATCACCATTGAATGGAATGATACAAAGAGGGTTCTTTATTGAAGCCTTTCTAAACTTTTGAACTTTGTATCAATCTCTTAATTTAATGGGTAAAATAATTTTCCAATATTTTTCACCCATAATGTTTAGGATAAGTAATATGCATATGAAATTTCATGAATTTTACACTTATGTATATTTACTTATGGATTTCGGAAATCCATTTAGCTATGAAGATTATCGATCACCATGGATGGCAATCGATTGATGAATGTGCCGATCGATTTGTTGATTTCATGACCGCTGATTTCGGGTAAATCTTGTTGGTTAGGCCCATGTTCAGCTATGTTTTGGTCCCCTAACCACTTCTAACCCTAGGATATGCTTGGGAGAGCATTAGAGAGGGTGGAAATCCATTGGATATAGATTAGGAGTTGGGTTGAGGGTGAGTATCAATTTTAAGGTGGAAGAGAGTTCTTTGTTGAACTTTGCCTTAATTTTGATTTGGTTAATGTTCCTATTGGCTTAGGGACTCTCCAAAGACAATGTTAGTGCAATGGTCAAGGGGGAGCAAGCCTCTAGGGGGAGGTATCCATCATTGGAAGATGGATGTGTATTTCCTCATGGGAGGAAAATTGGGTTGCCTCTCTTTAAGTGATATGGGATCACTAGAAAGATTGTAGGCATGTGTTCCTCCAAGGGAGAGATTGTAAGATCTCATTGGGATATGGGACATTCATACCCTTGGGGAGGACCTTTTTGATGTAATGTCAAAAAGGGGGAGAAGTTACCAAGTTACCAATTAGGGTTCGTTGGAATTCTCATTGGGATATGAGAATTGCCAATATGGGAGAATTGGTAGACTTGAGATGGTAGTTTTGTCAATCATCAAAAAGGGGGAGATTGTTGGTGCAATCGGCCCAGGTTGACTCGAGTTTGACTCGAGCAGTACCTTGATGATATTTTGATGATAGACAAAACTCATGACATGGGATTGTCATGGGAAAGTCCAACATGGGGTTGGCATGGAAAATCCAAGCATGGAGCTTGGTGTGGAAGTCCAAGGGGGAAGCCTTGGCATGGGAAAGTCCAAAGCATTGCGAAGCCGTGCGCTTGGTGCTTGGCATGGGAAATCCAAAGCATTGAGAAGCCGTGCGCTTGGTGCTTGGTGAGAAATGCATTGCGAAGCTGTGCGCTTGGTGCATTTGGGAAGTCTTGAGAACTTGGCAAGTTCACTAGGCTCGGGGTCCTTGAGTCGGTGAAGGATGGCATTGCGAAGCCGTGCGCTTGGTGCATCCGAGGGACCGCCGGACGGGGAGCGAATGGAGTGAGCCCAAAGGGAAGCATACTTCTAGGGCATGAGACGCGAAGGATGGCGTTGCGAAGCCGTGCGCTTGGCGCACCCGAGGGACGTAGGCCGAGGGAAGAGAGCTTTGGTGGGGAACTCCATGAGGGATAAGGTGGACTTGGCCAAGTGGCTAAGACTGAGTGTCGGAGGCTCAAACTTGATGTTTGAGGGTTTACCCGATGGTCGGATGCTCAAACAACTTGGTGTTTGAGGTGTTTCCCGACATCAGTCGACTGGCATAGGTGCCGGTTCGACTGATCCAAGTCGACTTGAGTTCGACTGGTGTAAGGCTAGGGTTTTGTGCTTGGCGCATCGCCATGGATCGGCAATGATCGAAGTCGGCCAGCAATGACTATCGAGGATGGCAATGATCGATGGGAGTGTCGCGAGCATAAGCGCTCCGTAGCCAAGCGGGCGATCGACTTGGGTCACGATCGACTGATGGGCATCATCAGTCGACTGGTAGGTGATCCGTTGGAACTTGTCCGACGTGGATCTGGCCGTTGTGAGACAACGGCTACAGGGGCAGTCGACTGGGGCCTTTTGGCAGTCGACTGCTAGGCGCGAAAACAGCTTGATGCAGGTTATAAATGGAGCACGAGTTGGAGGATTTCGCCATGATCTTTGTGGAGCTATTGGAGGGGAATTGCTGCTGCATTCCAGTCCTTCAAGAGCCAATCAAAGCAAGCAACAAGCAAAGCGATCAAAGCAATCGGTGAAAGTTTTCTTTTGTATTATATTTGTGTATTTTCTTGTATTTCTATATTACATTGTAATTGCTTGTGAGAGGTTTCTCCACCTCCGACGTGTTGTCGAGAAGGAGTGTTATAGTTAGTGTCGTGCGCATAACTAGAGCTCGGTGAGCTCGCCCGTGGAGTAGGAACCATTCGGTTCCGAACCACGTATATCGTGTGTTGTGTGATTGTGTATTGTTAGTTTCATTATTATTGTTATTCCGCTGCGCTAACGACAATCTTAGACAAGCAACGCAAGAAGAACGAACGAATTACGACATCCAACGAATGAGGGCTATTCACCCCCCCTCTAGTCGGCCGTACCGATCCCCTACAATAGGAACCATACAGTTCTGATCCACGTTATATCTTGGTGTTAATCTTGTGATTATTGTTATTTGTATTCATGTTATTATTATTTCCGCTGCGCTAACATAATTTGTAGAAACAAATGATCAATTTCCATCCACGACGAAAATGCACTATTCACCCCCCTTTAGCGGTCACGAACGTTCCTACATTCAAATCCTAGTGGTTGGCTAACATACACCTCTTCTTTGATAAATCCATTCAGTAATACTGACTTAACATCCATTTGAAATAATTTAAATCCTCGATGTGCAACATAGGCTAATAGCATTCTAATTGATTCAAGTCTAGTTATGAGTGCATATATTTCATCATAATCCATCCCTCTACTTACTAAATCCTTTTGCTACTAATCTAGCTTTATTCCTTATAACTTCACCTTTGTCATCAAGTTTATTCCAAAATACCCACCTTGTCCCTATGATTATTTTTCCTTTAGGTGGGGGTACTAATTCCCAAACTTGACTCCTAGTGAATTGAGCTCACTCTTCTTGCATGATAATGATCCAATCTGGGTCAAAAAGAGCTTGTTATATAGTTTTGGGTTCAATTTTAGATATAAGTGATATTTCACTTAGATTTCTATAGGATGCTCTATTGGTGAAGGGGCACTAGATAATCAAACTTTAGTTTTGATAATGACAAATATTCAAAGTTAAGCTATTTTGTTATCTCATGTGTTATGCTAAGTTTGCAGGTATTGTATTAGACTTTTCTAAGGTCAACAACACCAGGAAAATCTCTGGAAGAGAAACCTCGGTGGTCGGGTGACACCAGGAGAATCTCATGACAAGAAACCTCAATGGTTAACGATACTAGAAAAATCTCGAGACGAGAAACCTTGGTGGTCAGGTGACACCAGGAGAATCTCAGAAGGAGAAACCTCGATGATCAAGTGATTGAAAGATAAGTGATAGGTCAAGAGGACCAAAGGTAAGCTCAGGGTGTGGAGCGGTGGTAAGGACGCATCCTCGATTAGAGGACAATCCTATGCGTCGATCCGACCAAGGCTTCCGGAGGAATGCCGAAGTTGAGATTGGAGAGTCAAAGGACTGTCACACTGTATGGCATTATGCATCTGTTGTGCTAACCTTGTGTTGCAAGTGTCAGGTTGAATTCTCAAGTGTAGCAGTCGACTGGAGGCTGCAAGAGGATCAGTCGACTGATGTCGACAAATCAACCCAATGTACAAGGTCAAAGATATAGATCGATGTCGCCACCTCATGATAAGATAAGCCGCCACCTCAAGATAAGATCTACGAGTTTTGAATCTTGATCGGGCATATTCCAAGGTGACAATCTATAAAAGGAGGAGAGGACTCAAACCCATGATCATCAATCAATCAATGAACTCCTAAGTGCGTTGGATCTCCGTAATCCTTCGCGCTACAATGCTACTCTGACTGTGCATCCGCTACAAGTTATTCGTCGGTATCTTTTACTTCTTAATTATTATTTGCAAAGAGGAGAGGTAAGGTTGTTACCTCTTCTTCTACATCATTGTATTCGGTTGTCTCTTAACTCCAACGAGGAAGAGATTTTTAGTGCTTTTCCCTTCGGAAGTGATCAAGGATCGCAAGGCCTTGGATTAGCAGCTGGTGAGTTGTGAATCAAGTAAAAAAATATTTGTGTTTTGTGTTTTAGTTTTTCGCTGCGTACTTTGTTTTAATCGACGAAAAAAAAAGTTTGACGAATGCTATTCACCCCCCCCCCCTCTAGCATTTTCTTGATCCAACAATTGGTATCAGAGCGGGGGCGCTCAGATTCGGTGCAACCATCGGTCGAGCATTTTCTTTTCTTTATTTTTAATTATCTCCCACACTACTAATCCAAGACTAAGTCTTGGGACTTTTTGGTTTGTGTTTTTTTTGCAAGTATTGGAAGATCATTGACCGAGCTAACCATGGAAGAGTATCCCACAAGGTCTAAAGGTAGCAATGTCAATTTAAATTTTAAATTCCATATTATCTGTTTTAAGTGCAGGGAGAGAGGACACTATAAAAATAAGTTTCCTACTCGTAAGACTCGGACGACACAACCGGCGACAAAGGAGGCACCAATGCCAGAAGTCCGGAGGAACAAGGAGCACATCATGTGCTTTGGGTGCAGAAGGTTCGACCATTACAAGAACCGATGTCCGAAAAAGAAGAAATTCACAGAATTAGGGGATGCGAATAAGGTTAGTAAAGTTAAATTTTTTGAAATTCCTATTTTTGAAATGCATAATCTTAATTTAGATGTTGCAGGCATTAATGACATTCAATTAAATGTACCTAAGTCTAAGTCAATTAATTAAAATTTAAATCCAATCAATTCAACTAATAAAAAATTAATTAATTCAATTTAATTATTTTAAATAATAATAATAATATGATGGAAGAAAATGATCAAATTAATCTAATATTTGATAAAATTAACCAAGAGCTTACTTAAATCTTTAGTTTAATCAACATAGATCTAGATCAAGTTAAGAATAAAATCAACCTAGGACTTAATCAGAATAATCAAAACTTAGGACAGAATCATTAAACCATAGATCTAATTAATCTAGATAATTCGGAATTAATAAATTCTATTTTGAAAAATTAAACCATAAAAAGTTTGAAATTATATTTAAAAAATTCAAAATCTAATCTAAATAATTATAATATTTATAAAATTCTACTTTTAAAAATTCTAAAAATCTTATCTTAAAACATTCTATTAATAAATCTACTTTTAAAAATTCTAACAATCTTATCTTGAAAAATTCTATTAATAGTTCTATTATTGAAAAGTCTAAAAATCTTATCTTAAAAAATTCTAATTTTATAAATTCTAATAATAATTCTACTTTTAAAAATTCTAATAATAATTCTACTTTTAAAAAGTCTAATAATCCTATTAAATTTATTTTAAATTCAAAATCTAAATTAATTAAAAATTCAAAATTAAATAATCAAACCAATAAAATTAATTATAATAAATTACCATTTGATTATACAAAAATTAATAATCTAGCAATTAAACCTTCAACTTTTAGAAATTCAACATATAAAAGTCTACCTAAGAAACAATCATTTCTTTGAATTGATTGAACATAACATGCTCATGCATACATATCATTTTAATTACCATGCTTATTTTTGTCATGTCATACATACTAGTCTTAAATTAAATCTCATAGAACGATTAGATAAGAAATAGTTAATTAACGTTGACAACATAATATCAGGACACGGTGAGATGATAGTATGTTAGGGAAACGAAGTCTCGTGTATCCAGGTTAGATAAGGTGTATCTAGCTTGGTGCACTTGGTTAAGTGGAACTAGCTGAAACTACCTCATCACATCCTAGACTAGTTAGACCAGGACATAACCCTAAGTGAATTAAGTGCACAATTTCTTAAAATTAGCTTTATCTAAGGAAGTGGTCGTTGTTCCAATCAAAGAAGGCCTATGTGCCTCACCACTACCTGGAAGCCATCTTTTGAAATGTTCACTTAACTAACTAAAGGTTAAATCTGAATCTAACCCAAGGTTAATTAATTTCTAAGACATTAAACTTAACTAAGTAAAATTAAATTCATCTCACAACACCTATAAGGATAACTTGGTTGATTATGTAGAATGGGTAAGATAGCAAGGACAACAAATTGAAAATAGTTTTGAAAATGATTTCAAAATTTATATATACATAAATAGATTCTTAAAACTATTTTTATTGGTTGTCATGATTGTTGTGTGTAGTTATGCGTAGTGTTCAAAATAACTATACTTCTTAAAATGATAGTTAGTTGACCAATACTGAACGTCTAAATCCTTAGATCAACTTTAGACACCTAGACCCTCTGGACACTTAGGTGAGCCTTCCTTGTGGGCAACAAAGATGTACTAAGAGTTTGTCAGACAAAAGGGGAGACCCTCTGTTGGAGGATCGGTGGCTGGCTAGAGGGGGTGAATAGCCCTTTATCGCGTACGATGGAAGTCGATCGCTCTTAATCGTCTACAAGCAAAGTTAGCGCAGTGGAATATGCTAATACAAGACAATTAAGCTAAATACAAGAAGTAAAAAGGAGAGCAATCACTAACACAATTATGTAATATGGTTCACGACCCTTGTCGTTAATCCACAACTGATTCGTATGGCGAATCACTCCCTCAACCAAATCTTCACTAGTCTCTCCTTTGCAGTAAGCAAGGTGGAGGTAAACCTTTCTTACACAATCTCCCTCTTTACAATAAGATTGAAATAATAGCAAGAAAGAGGAGTAAAAATCGTGTTGGGCACTTGGGAGAAGTTTAGGAGTTAAGCATTAACCTCCCCAAGTGACCCAAGGCCTCTTCTTATAAGGAAGAGGTCATTCTTCCCGTTGGGCACTGAGCAGTCGACTGATGCAGTCATCAGTCGACTATTGCTGTAGCCGTTGCATCGCAACGGCCTCATCCACGTTGGCTTCAAACCAATGGCTCCCACATCAGTCGACTGATGGAGCCATCAGTCGAGTGATCGAAGTGATCACTCGACTAGAAAACCTTCTGTGCCCAAATTCACCTCGATAAGTCGATTGTTGTCCCTTGGCAGTCGATTGATGGTCGAGCAATCGACTTCCAAACCCTAACAGTCGACTGTTGGGCCAGAAAAGGTTCAGTCGAACACCGGTCGAGTCCATCGACCCAAAGCAGTCGACTGATATCTATATCAGTCGACTGGTGTCGGGTAAAAACTCAAACAACCATTTGTTTGAGCATCCGACACTTGACTTAGCCATTCGGCCAAGTTCACCTATGAGCTACGTTACATTTCGCTCATTCTCTCATCTCGCTTGAAGTCCCTTGCCGAAGTTCTCTTCATCCAGCCATGTCCCTCGGATGCACCAAGCGCACGGCTTCACAATGTTATCCTTCGCGTCTCGCCCTGAAGTCTGCTTCCTTGGCTTCACTCCAATGCTGCTCGTCCGACGGTCCCTCGGATGTATCAAACGAACGACTTAGCAATGTCGTCCTTCACCGACTCAAAGACCCGAGCTATGAGATGGTGAACTCACCAACGCTAACATCAAGCCAATCCCAATGTGTGAATTACTAAGTCTTGCATGACTTCAACACACATATCAAAACAACATATCAACCTAACTTAAACTCTTTGCTTCACACATCAAAACCACATCATACATGGGTTGATTGCCCTAACACCCCCTAGATAAGCCTTCCTTGTGCTAACAAGGATGTTAGGTTAAGGGGGAGGTTCTAATTGGATAATCATCATAGAAGTTGTTAAAATATTATTTTTTTAAAAAATTGCCAAGACTTTCAAAATTTAAAATCCTTTTTTTGATAATATGCTAAGGGGGAGAGAAGACTTAAGTTGGACAAACTTAGTATCTCTAGCTACCTCTAGTTTGGCATAAAACCCAATAGATATGAGCCTTTAAAATGTATCTTTAATTTCTTTAAAAAAAATTCTTTCTCAAAATTTTATAACAATATTAAAGGTTGGACGATCACATCCTAACCTAGGATGTACATTGTTGGTGCAGGATCTAGAAACCTAAGCTCATAAATGTTAAAGAGAGTTAATGATGTTGATTTAAATTGATTAGAATGTTTCAAAATTCTATTTCTAGTAAAAGTTGTTGGAGATCGAAACGGCCGGCTAGAGGGGGTGAATAGCCCTTGATCGTTAGATGTCGGTATTTGCTCGTCTACAAAACTAATTAGCGCAACGGAAACAATAAAGACAAGAAAATACAAATACAAGAAAACAAACGCTAACACAATAGTATAACGTGGTTCACGGCTACACCGCTAATCCACGGTCCCCAATTCGTCCTCGGTGAATCACTCCGCCAAAGCCAATCCACTAATGGTCTCTCCTTTGCACCAAGCTAGGTGGAGGTAACCTTTACAATCAAGATCACTCTTCTTACAATAAGAATGAAGTAAAAGCAAGTAAGAAGAGTTTAAAGCTTGTGGGGCACTTGGATGGTCGTTTGGAGTAAGAGCATTAGCCATCCAAAAGTCCATACCCTCTCTTTTTATAGAGAGGAAGCTTTTCTTCCGCTGACCGCCACTAATGATCACGCTTGGCAATGATCGTCGTTACTCCAACGGTCTCCAACACGCCGATCCCGACCGCTGTAGTCCAACGGAACACTTGGCGCTTGATCGATGGACTCATCACGATCGATGCCTCCGTAGTCGATCGCTTAGTCGGCTACGAGCGGTTCTCGGACAAACCCTTCGACCCGATCATTGCTACCTTCAGCGATCAATTGATAGTCTTGGCGATCGGCGCCACAAATGCGCGCGCTAGCCTCAAAACAGCCAATCGAATACCAGTCGAACCACGTTGATTCGAGCGATCGCCATTACATGGCGATCGGTGTGTCGAAAATCCATCCAACACTTAGCCAAATGGTCAAGTTTTACCTAAGAGCTACTACCCCTTCTCGGGTTACATTCGCTCACTCTCATCTCTCGGAGTCTCTCGCCTTCGAAGTTATCTTCATCCTCGGCCACGTCCCTCGGCATCATCAAGCGCACGGCTCTGCAATGCTCCTTCGCGTCTCTTGCCTCGAAGTCTACTTCCTCCGGCTTCACTCCAAGCTCCTCGTCCGGTGGTCCCTCGGATGCTCCAAGCGCATGACTTCCGCAAAGCCATCCTTTACCGACTCAAGGACCGAGTCATGAGTTGTGAAACTTGCCACGGCTCCATGTGCGAATTACTAAGCCCTGCAAGACTCCAACGCACATATCAAATCACACTAACACCCTAACTTAAACCCTTTGCCACACACATCAAAACCTTATCATGGCAAGAGATTGCCCTAACAATCTCCCCCTTTTTGATGTGTGGCAATCCGTTTAAGTTAGGTAAAAACATTTGATAGAAATTCTAAGGTAAGAAAGCATGTAAACATAAACATGATATAGCGACATGCAACTCCCCCTTAATCTATGAAACTCCCCATACATATTTCTCCCCCTATCATAATTAACTTAAACATAATCATTTCTCCCCCTTTGACACCATCAAAAAGATTAACACTAAGTTATAAACTCATGGCATCAAGTCTCATAGAAGGAAAATACCAAAAATTGGTCTAAAACCTGAATTCGACCTTAACTAGTCTGATTTTCAGGCCACCAGTCGACTGCTATCAGTATGGCAGTCGACTAGCACAATGAATTCTGAAATTCTGATTTTCTGGGTAAAATTCAAAAATGCATTAAAAATTCCAGAAAATTCAAAAAATCATGAAATTTGGGGAACACATTTCTTTTAAGTATATCTATCAATGAAAAATAGTTTTTCATGAAAAGTCATTATATTTTCCGAGATTTGCCAAAAATCTAAAAGCTTTAAAAACCACTAGTTTTTGAACATGTTAGTATCCATTTTAACTCCTAGTCTTGCTTTGGATTGTTTCAAAACATGAATACATGGATTTTAAAGTAAGAAATTGTTTTGAAAACATATGAAATATCCAACCATGATCTTTGGGCAATATGTCTATGAATTAAACATAAGCCTTCCCCATGATTGGTCTATTATTGCTATTTTGATACTTTAAATGACCATCTAAATGCCATAGGCATTAGTGGACATTTGTATCATCCTAACATCTCACCCATGCTAAGTTTTCAATCAAAGTAGCCTATGGTGAGTGTGAGATGCATCCTATAGGGTATTTATACATACTTAACCATTTTATTCATGCAATTCTATCAAGGTTAAGTATCATCCTAACAATCCTCATGATTATAAAGACATATATGTGTGAATTTCACATTATGATCATGAAATACATGTATTAGGTATTATATCATGATAATAAGCAAATATTACCTAAAGCATGATTTAAACCTATTTCTCATGATTATGTGCCAAATATCAATATCATAAATCATGATTGCAACTATACATAGCAATTAAATTAATCATCATGATTTAAGCATTATTATCTATTTATAGGCACATTATCATCACCTAACACTATTTCAAAATGTTGTCCCACCATCCTAAGTCAACCAAAAATATGATTTAGGTCAAGTCCATATGGTTGACTATCCTAGGGTTTTCCTAACTCTTAAGGATGGATTTTGGAACCCAATACAAATTCTTGTCTATAGGGTTTACTAAAAACTCCTTGGGGATCCATTTTCTAGCTATTACCTTCTTCTTATCTTGTCCCATAGCAATTAGGCATTTATAGGCCTTTTCATTTTTCTTTTCCTTATATCCTAGGCCTTTCTTATTAAAACTAGCTCTTTGGCTCCCTATAATCATGTTCAAGGTATTGGAGCCAATTGTAAACTTTTCTAGGGCTTTGGTTAAATAATCTACCTTTTCCCTTAAAGCCCTATTTTCTTCTATACATGCATCACTAACATCCAAAGGCATATAGTTATCATGTGAGCACGCATCATTTAAGCTAGAAGAAATATTATCATCATTTAAGCATGCTTTTTCTAGTTTATTTTCTACGTCCTTAATTTGCTCAAGCATGCTCTTATTTTTCTTCTTAGCTCTAAATAAATTCTTAGTTAAGCTAGAGATCATAGAAACTATTTTACTAGGTGAAAGATTCATTACCATAGTTTCCATGTCCTCTTCTTCTTCGGATGAGGAGGATGTAGAGGAGGCTCCCCCTTCACTAGAGCTCTCTCTACTTGAGCTTGATTCTTCATTTTCGGTGAAGGAGCAATCCAAGTCATCAAATGCCATTAGAGCAAGGTTGGTCACGAAAGCGTTCTCCTCTTCCGATGATGATGAAGAGGAAGAGGAAGGGTCATCCCATGTCTTTGCTTTGAATGCCTTGGCCTTCCCCTTTTCCTTTGCCTTCTTCTCCTCTTCCTTTTTCTTCTTGCTCCCCTTTTTCTTCTTCTTTTCTTCTTTCTTTTTCCTCTCTTCCTTGCTCTTGTTTAGGAGGGGACAATTATCCCTTATGTGGCCCTCTCTTTGGCAATTGTAGCAAATGATTTTCCCCCTTGGTCTTCTATTCCTATCATTTGATTTGTTAAATCTAAAACCTTTTAATGCACGTCTTACCCTTCTTACAATATATGCTTCTTCCTTGCTATCCATGGAGGAGGAGGAGGAAGCTTCGTCATCGGAGGAGGAGGGGATCTCTATCTTCTTCTTCCCCTTATTTGCCATCAATGCTACTCCCCTTGAAGGTTGAATTCTTGGCTCTTCTTGTATTCCTTCAAGCCTTGTTTCGTGAAGCTCCATGGTTGAGAAGAATTCCTCCAAGGTGCTTACTTCTAAGTTCTTGGAGATATAAAATGAGTCCACCATGGAGCTCCATCTTGAGGACCGGGGAAAGGCATCTATGACCTTCATTACCATATCCCGGTTGGAGAGCTTTTCTCCTACACTTGTTAGCCCAATTAATATTTCTTTAAACCTAGAATGTAATGATGTTACCTTTTCTCCCTTTTCTAATTTGATATTTGATAATTGGGAGCGGAGGAGGTCTCTCCTGTTGGTGCAGTGGGCACCAAAGTCGAACCGGTATTTTGATTATGGCAAAAGGCTCAATAGTTAAGGGTATATTTGTTATCTTACGAGCTCAATTAAGTGTGCAGAAATGCTAAAGTTGAGCGGAAGGTCTGCGACACTCGGTGGGAACCGAGGTGGTCGGGCAACGCCAGAGGGACTTCGGAGGAAGCCGAGGTACTCGGGTGAAGACCGGAAGCGAGGCTACAAGGTAAGCTCGTGTGAAAGCGAAGCAAGGTCGTTAAGCGTAGATCCGACCCAATACCTCCAATGGAAGGTCTAGGTCGAGATCAGATGGTTAGAACCATCGTACTTTATATTTTAAGCTAACTTGTACTGCAGTCCAAAACCCTTTGACTACAGTCAACTGCTAGTCAAGTTCCAGCCTCGAGAAGAGCTCGAATTTCAAGGGGGTGAATTTGGACTTGACTCGTGTTTTGGTACAAAGGGTGATGTGGCATCAAGGTGGACATCCAAACCATCACCAAGCTTCCTTGTGGTGGACGCCCAAAATAAGGTGAGTTGGCACAAGATGGTTGGCTCCCATGATGTGGCAGAAGTTGAATGGCTCCAACAAGTTGGCGCCCAAGGAGGTTGGAGGTGGCACAAGGTGGTTGGATGAAACACCTCATCCTCAAGTTGGCGCCCAAGGAGGTTGGAGGTGGCACAAGGTGGTTGGATGAAACACCTCATCCTTGAGTTGGCGCACAAGGAGGTTGGAGGTGGCACAAGGTGGTTGGATGAAACACCTCATCCTTGAGTTGGCGCAAAGGATGTGGATGAACAAGTCTTGGGGATAAGAACCTCACCTTGGACACTACCTATGTCTAAATTCATAGATCAATATCCATAAATAGACATGTTCAAGCCAAGCAAATAACAAGAATTCAAGAGCTCTCAACACGCCCGTAACGCCGCTACTACTACTCACATTTGCTACGACGAAGTGCACGACAACGAAAGCTACATCTTCTACTTATAAGAGTTGTCGGTATATTTATTTAAGTTCTACTTCTTTAAATTGTCTTTGTGCTTTAATCGTAACAAGGAAAGGGGGAGTGTCCCTTTGCCTTGATTTCTTTTTGTAATCGTTGCTCCTACCTCCAACGAGGAGGAGTGGTTTTAGTGAATTGCCCTCCGTACGTGATCAAGGATCACTAGGGCCGTGGATTAGCAATCGAAAGATTGTGAACCACGTAAAAATATCTTGTCTACTTTATATTTACGCACTCTCTACTTGCTTTTTACTTATTGCAAAAGTTTTTAACGACATCGTATCGCTATTCACCCCCTCTAGCGACACTTTCGATCCAACAATTGGTATCGAGTCGGCGCTAAGATTCGTGAAACCACCAATCTAGCTTTGTTTTCTTTTTTACAGATTTTTTATTTATTTATTTCTTGTATAATTATTTCACTTGCTTATCTTCTCCTACATATAGAATTGCATTAGAGGCTTTAGGATCCGGATAAGGTTGTCCTTCGGGTTAGATCCCGAGTAAGGTTGTCCTCCGGAACTTCAACGACATTCGCATTTGATTGTTTATTTCTTTTTGCAAGTTACATTTTATATATCTTTTTACTTCTCAAGATTACTAATCCAAGACGAAAGTCTTGGAATATTCTTTCGTGTGTGTTTTGCAAGATTCTTTTTCGTTCTTCTTCTTGTTTTTAAATGGCCCATCTCGAAGGGTTTAGCAGCCCGACCCCGTTTACAACGGTAATGACTTTCGTTATTGGAAGGGTCGGATGGAATGCTTTCTTAAAACCCAAATCGAGATGTGGATCGTAATCCAAACCGGTTTCACACTTCCTATTAATGAAGATGGTGAATCTTGATCAATGGTCAAATTCCATGAAAAACAAGTAGAAGCCGCTGCCACGGCAACTCCAATCGTGCAATGTGGGTTGTCCAAGGAAGAGCTCAACCGCGTCGGCCCCTTCATTAGGGCAAAGGACTTAAGCACCAAGCTAGTGGAACTACACGAAGGCACCGACGATACACGAAGGTATGTAAAGAGATTTACTTTTAAATAAATTGTATAACTTGAAAATGCAGGAAAACGAGACCGCAACTCAACTACATGCTCGTATCCAAGACATCGTCAACCAACTCCATGCCATCGGACAAAAGGTCGAGAATCGCGACCTTATCAGGTATTCTCTTAACTCGCTTCCTAGGACCACCTTGTGGGCATCCATGGTCGATGCCTACAAGGTCTCCAAGGACCTTTCTAAAATTAGGTTAGACGAATTGTTTTCGAACTTGAATTACATGAGCAAACTAACGTGGTCGGCCGAGAAGAGTATTGCGTTAGTTGCGTGTTCCAAGAAGAAGAAGCCCGCAAGCAAGCCACCCCGGAGGAACAAGACGATATCCAAGCTATAATGGCAAAGCGGACCGAGCACGACTACGAAACCTAAGAAGAGTCCGAGTCCGAATCAGATGATGAGCTTCCATTCAAGACAAGCCACGGATCCGTATCCGGTTCAAAAGAATCATTAAGGGTAAGTCGGTCGTTACTTAATACTTTGTATGGTGCAATTAAATTTTTAAATAAGAAACTAGCTAAGTCCGAGTCCAAGGTCGAGACCCTAATTGAGGAGGTTAACCTTCTCAAACATGAGGTCTCCTAACCTCTTCGACTACTCGATATTCAAGAGGAGGACTCAACCTGCTGAAAAGCTTGAAGTTGAGAACTCGCTTTTGAAAACACAAGTCGAAGACCTTAGGAACACGTTGGAAAGGTTCACTTTGGGATCCAAGGACTTGACCTCTTACTTGGATCACAAAGGGCCGTGTACAACAAGGCGGACTCGGGTTTAACTCAAATACAACCAATAAGTCATATATGTCTATAGTAAACCAACATAAGAAAAATGTCCAAGCATGGGTCCCTAAGACCACTTTGATTTCAACTTTAGGATCTAACATGTATTGGGTTCCCAAGGACCAAATTCACTATGTGAATAGACCCACTCGATTCAATGGTCCAGGGGGAGCCAATACAAAATGTATTTTTGTTAAGTCTTAGAAATTGCATGCTTAGTTTTTCCTTTATTTTTAGAATGGTTAGATAGGACTCATAACCAACTAAAATCCTGCGAAAAGATTGAGCCTCGGGGAGCCTCTTTTCAAAAATAAACCAACTAAAATCCTACGAAAAGATTGAGCCTCGGGGAGCCTCTTTTCAAAAATAACTAGTTAGACCAAGACGTAGTCTCAAGTAAGTCGAGTTATCAATTTCTTGAAATTAGCTTTGTCTAAGGAAGTGGTCGTTGTTCCGATCAAAGAAGGCCTCTGTGCCTCGTCACGACCTGGAAGCTAATCTCTTGAAAAGATTACTTGATGAGCTTAGACTAAATCCGAATCTAACCTAATGTTGGTTAATTTAAATTCATTAAAATTAATCAAGTAAAATTGAAAGTCATCTCACAATAACACATAGGAATAACATGTTTTGATCATGTAGATATTGGTGAGATGATTTAGGTTTAAAAACTTACAAACAACCCTTTAGTAATTCCAATATCCGATCCAACTACCTTATGTGTAGGATCAATGGATGTTGGACAGTGGTTGCTCCCGACACATGACCGGGGATCAACTCAAATTTTCGAAGTTACGATTCAAACGACAAGGATCGGTAGCCTTCGGAAATAACGGCAAGCTCAAAATCATCGGATCAGGTGATATTGAGCTCAACTCTAACTTTACAATTCAAAATGTCTTATTAGTAGAAAACTTTCAATATAATTTACTTAGTGTAAGCCAATTGTGTGATAACAATTATAAGGTCATATTTCTAGAAAATGAATGCGTAATCAAAATAAATGCAACATCTAAAATAATACTTAAAGGAACTAGGAGTAGCAACATCTACACAATAAATTTACCCAACTCCTCAACCAAGTGTCTTATGACACAGCAAGAGGAATCTTGGTTATGGCACCGAAGACTCGGACACTCGCACCCAAGACTCGTCCACAAGATGAGTCAGAGTGGCTTGGTTATAGGTTTGCCTAAACTAAACAACTTGGATAATAAAATATGTAATGCTTGTCAACAAGGTAAACAATCTAGGACACGAACCCGTTCAATCCTTAACAAAACCAACTAGCAAATCAACTTATAGCGAACCCGACTCTGATCTTGAACTTGAATCTCGTCCTAACCCAAGTCATCCTATCGACCAAGTGATAGATGACTCTAACCCAAGTCAAACTAGAACTCACCCAAGTCATCCTATCGACCAAGTGATAGATGACCCTAACCCGAGTCACACTAAGACTCAAACAAATCATCTTATCAATCAAGTTATAGGTGATCCAAATTTAGGGGTTCGAACTAGAGCTTCATATCGAAACCTTAGTCAAATCTCGTTAATTTCCAAAATCGAACCCAAAACTATTGAACAAGCACTTCTTGATCCCGACTGGATTATTGCTATGCAAGAAGAGCTAGCTCAATTCACTAGAAATGAAGTCTGGGAATTAGTACCACCACCTAAAGAAAAATCAATTATTGGAACAAGGTGGGTATTTCGAAATAAACTTGATGATAAAGGTGAAGTAGTTAGAAATAAAGCTAGGTTAGTCGCAAAAGGGTTTAGTCAAGTCGAAGGTTTAGATTACGATGAGACCTACGCCTCGTGAGACTAGAGTCCATCCGAATGTTGTTAGCATATGCTGCACATCGAGGTTTTAAATTGTTTCAAATGGATGTCAAGTCAGCATTTTTGAATGGATACATTAAGGAAGAAGTTTACGTCAGTCAACCTCCCGGATTCGAAAATCTAGATAAACCTGACCATGTCCTTAGACTTAAGAAAGCCCTATATGGACTCAAACAAGCCCCAAGAGCTTGGTACGAAAGGCTTTCGATCTATCTTAAGTCCAAAGGATTCAACCAAGGTTTAGTCGACCCAACCTTATTCGTTAAAACCGTAGGAAAAGAAATCTTTATAGCCCAAATCTATGTAGATGATATAATTTTTGGAACTACCAACTCGATCCTGCTAAACGAATTCATCTCACTTATGGAAAGTGAATTTGAAATGAATTTAGTGGGAGAGTTAAGTTTTTTCTTAGGTTTACAAATTAAACAAACTAAAGATGGAATATATTTACATCAACAAAAATATACTAAGGACTTAATAAATCGATTTGGAATGCAAGATGCTAAAATAATCAATACACCTATGGCAACTAATGTTAATATAAACGAAGATGTAGAAGGAAAACCCGTTGACCTAAAATACTATAGGAGCGCAATAGGAAGTCTCCTATACTTAACCGCGAGCCGACCCGACATTTTATTCGCTGTAAGTATGTGCGCAAGGTTACAAACCTGTGCCAAGGAGTCTCACCTAACCCTAGTCAAGCGTATCCTTAGATATCTAAAGGGCACGCTAAACGTAGGTATTTGGTACCCTAGATCTACCGAGTTTAATCTAATCGGCCATCCGACCGACTATGCCGGTAGTAAACTCGATAGAAAGAGCACGAGTGGTTGTTGTCAAATCCTCACCGAGTCTAGTAAGTTAGTGCAAGAGGAAGCAAGATTGCGTTGCCTTATCTACCACCGGCCAATACGCTATGCGATGGGTGAGTGTGTCTCTCAGCTCCTGTGGATGAAGCACACTCTCCAAGACTTTAGCTTAATCTTTAACAACATTAAAACCTACATGGATAACATTAGTTCAATTAACTTAAGTAAAAATCCATTATTTCATTCTAGGAAAAAACATATTGAAGTTAAACACCACTTAATTAGGGAACATGTAACTAATGGAACTATACAACTAGAGTATGTTGAGTCCTAATCAAACCTAGCGGACATCTTCACCAAACCACTAACCGAAGCCGAATTTAGTTTATTAAGTCGAAAGTTAGGTATGTGCGTAATAGAGTATGATTTATATTTTTCTTTATATGTTATCTACTTTTGCTTCTTTTTATGAAATTAGCCTAAGTCTTACCTTAGAAATCATATACCTATAGATTTAAGGAGCTAACACATCTCACAACACATAGGACTAATGTGTTTGTGTACTTAGCCACGAGACGGCGTGAGATGTTAGGACCTTACTCTCGGTTCCGTATGTAGATTCAAAGTGCATCGACATGAACCATGGAGTATAATTATTTAAAATTAATCAACTCCTTCAAGACTTATTGATCATTCTATATCAATCAAGTCCAACCGAGTTGTACATTTTAGATGAACATATTTTCAAGCTTATTATTATTTTAAAAAAAATATATTTATATTGGGAACTTGCTTGGACTTACAAACCCTAAAATATATTTACAAACTTTTTGAGTTAAGGCAAAAGGGGGAGAAAGTCACAAAAGTAAGGAAGAAAGTAAACAAAATTATTACCTTTTATATTAAGTAATTCCGTTTACTTAAGCAACTATTAAGGGGGAGTAAAAATTATTTTTCAAGAACTCACCTTCGGTCAAGGGGGAGGTTACCTCAAAGGGGAGAACTTGAAACAATAATATTTCTCACTCATGCTTAATCTTTATGCTAGCTCACTCATGCTTAATCTTTATGCTAGATCATTCATACTTAATCATTATGCTAGCTCATTCATATTTAATCATTATGCTAGCTCATTCATATTTAATCTTTATGCTAGCTCATTCATATTTAATCTTTATGCTAGCTCATTCATGCTTAATCATTATGCTAGCTCATTCATATTTAATCTTTATGCTAGCTCATTCATATTTAATCTTTATGCTAGCTCATTCATGCTTAATCATTATGCTAGCTCATTCATATTTAATCTTTATGCTAGCTCATTCATGCTTAATCATTATGCTAGCCATCGTTATGTTGTAATTTTTCCTTAACTTTTGTGGTTTGCCATGAATCAAAGGGGGAGATTGTTGGTGCAAGGCACCAAAGTCGAACCGTATTTTGATTATGGCAAAAGGCTCAATAGTTAAGGGTATATTTGTTATCTTACGAGCTCAATTATGTGCGTAAATGCTAAAGTTGAGCGGAAGGTTCATGCGACATCCCGGTGGGAACCGAGGTGGCTCGGGCAACGCCAGAGGGACTTCGGAGGAAGCCGAGGTACTCGGGTGAAGACCTAAGCGAGGCTACAAGGTAAGCTCGCAGTGAAAGCGGGCAAGGTCGAGCGAGATCCCACCCAATACCTCCAATGGAAGGTCTAGGTCGAGATCGATGGTTAGAACCATCGCATTTTTTATATTTTAAGCTAACTTGTATCGCCCAAAACCCTTTGACTACACCAATCGCTAGTCAAGTTCCAAATCGAGAAGAGCTCGAATTTCAAGGGTGAATTTGGACTTGACTCGTGTTTTGGTACAAAGGGTGATGTGGCATCAAGGTGGACATCCAAACCATCACCAAGCTTCCTTGTGGTGGACGCCCAAAATAAGGTGAGTTGGCACAAGATGGTTGGCTCCCATGATGTGGCACAAGTTGAATGGCTCCAACAAGTTGGCGCCAAGGAGGTTGGAGGTGGCACAAGGTGGTTGGATGAAACACCTCATCCTCAAGTTGGCGCCCAAGGAGGTTGGAGGTGGCACAAGGTGGTTGGATGAAACACCTCATCCTTGAGCACAAGGAGGTTGGAGGTGGCACAAGGTGGTTGGATGAAACACCTCATCCTTGAGTTGGCGCAAAGGATGTGGATGAACAAGTCTTGGGGATAAGAACCTCACCTTGGACACTACCTATGTCTAAATTCATAGATCAATATCCATAAATAGACATGTTCAAGCCAAGCAAATAACAAGAATTCAAGAGCTCTCAACACGCCGTCGTAACGCCGCTACTACTACTCACATTTGCTACGACGAAGTGCCGCCGACAACGAAAGCTACATCTTCTACTTATAAGAGTTGTCGGTATATTTATTTAAGTTCTACTTCTTTAAATTGTCTTTGTGCTTTAATCGTAACAAGGAAAGGGGGAGTGTCCCTTTGCCTTGATTTCTTTTTGTAATCGTTGCTCCTACCTCCAACGAGGAGGAGTGGTTTTAGTGAATTGCCCTCCGTACGTGATCAAGGATCACTAGGGCCGTGGATTAGCAATCGAAAGATTGTGAACCACGTAAAAATATCTTGTCTACTTTATATTTCCGCTGTGCACTCTCTACTTGCTTTTTACTTATTGCAAAAGTTTTTTAACGACATCGTATCGCTATTCACCCCCCCCCCCCTCTAGCGACACTTTCGATCCAACATCTCCTTGCAAGTTTGGCTTCCGAAGTGCCTTCATGAAGTTCAACCAATCTCTCCTACATCTCCTTGGCACTTGAGTATTCCCCAATTCGGTTGATCTCTTGTTGGGGGAGCACATTGAAGAGATGATGCTTGGCTTTTGAGTTTGCAAGGTGCTCTTCCCTTTGCTTTTTGGTCCACCTAGATTTCTCTATTGGCTTCCCTTCTTCATCCCTAGGCAAAACGAAAACGGATTCCATTGTAATCATAATATCAAAATCTATTTCGAAAAATACCTCCACTCACTTTTTCCACCAAGCGAATTCTCCTTCAAACTTCGGTGGATGGATGTTGGAGCCGGCCATTTTGAAGGTTGCTTGTTGTGGCGGTTAGTCCTCGACAAGCTTTCCTTGGCTCTGATACCACTTGTTGGAGATCGAAACGGCCGGCTAGAGGGGGGTGAATAGCCCTCGATCGTTGGATGTCGGTATTTGCTCGTCTACAAAACTAATTAGCGCAACGGAAACAATAAAGACAAGCAAATACAAATACAAGAAAACAAACGCTAACACAATAGTATAACGTGGTTCACGGCTACGCCGCTAATCCACGGTCCCCGATTCGTCCTCGGTGAATCACTCCGCCAAAGCCAATCCACTAATGGTCTCTCCTTTGCACCAAGCTAGGTGGAGGTAACCTTTACAATCAAGATCACTCTTATTACAATAAGAATGAAGTAAAAGCAAGTAAGAAGAGTTTAAAGCTTGTGGGGCACTTGGATGGTCGTTTGGAGTAAGAGCATTAGCCATCCAAAAGCCCATACCCTCTCTTTTTATAGAGAGGAAGCTTTTCTTCCCGTTGGCCGCCACCAGTCGACTGCTGCCCTTGGCAGTCGACTACCGTCACTCCAATGGTCTCCGAACACGTCGGATCCCGACCGTTGTAGTCCAACGAAACACTTGGCAGTCGACTGATGGACTTCATCGATCGCTCGTCACACCTCTGGCGATTCTATGGCGACCCTTTCGACGATCACGCTACCTTCAGCAGATAATCGATAGTCTCTTGGCAATGATCGCCACATATGACGGTCGCTTGCCTCAAAATAGCGGCCGAATACCAAAACCACGCTCGATTAGCCATTACATGGCAATGATCGTGTCGAGAAATCCCATCCGACACTTAGCCAAATGGCCAAGTTTCACCTAAGAGCTACTTCCCCTTCCCGGGTTACATTCGCTCACTCTCATCTCTCGGAGTCCCTCGCCTTCAAAGTTATCTTCATCCTCGTCCACGTCCCTCGGCAGCATCAGGCACACGGCTCTGCAATGCTCCTTCGCATCTCTTGCCTTGAAGTCTACTTCCTCCAGCTTCACTCCAAGCTCCTCGTCCGGCGGTCCCTCGGATGCTCCAAGTGCACGGCTTCCGCAAAGCCATCCTTCACCGACTCAAGGACCGAGTCATGAGTTGTGAAACTCACCACGGCTCCATGTGTGAATTACTAAGCCCTGCAAGACTCCAACGCACATATCAAATCACACTAACACCCTAACTTAAACCCTTTGCCACACACATCAAAACCTTATCATGGCAAGAGATTGCCCTAACAAAAGTAAAGGACTCACATTTGAAAATATGGTTCAAACGTTAATCTTGAAAATGCATCCCTTATGAAGTTATTTTTGATATATGGAAAAGGGGGAGAGAGGTTAAAGTTAAGAGTTTAGCTTTTTTTTTTAAAAAAGTATTTATTTTTCAAAACTCACCTAGGGTTAAGGGGGAGGTACCCTTAAGATGGAGGTTTTGAAAAATTCTTGTTTCATGCTTACTTTAATGCTTACTATTTCCTTAACTTTGAATTGGTTTGTCACAGATCAAAAAGGGAAAGATTGTTGGTGCAGGGGCACTAGATAATCGAACCTTGGTTTTGAAAATGACAAAGATTCAAAGTCAAGCTATTTTGTTATCTCATGTGCTATGCTAAGTGTGCAGGTATTGTATTAGACTTTGTCAAGGTCAACGACACTAGGAGAATCTCCGAAAGAGAAACCTCGGTGGTCGGGTTACACCAGGAGAATCTCGGGACGAGAAACCTCGGTGGTCAACAACACCAGGAAAATCTCGGGATAAGAAAACTCAGTGGTCGGGTGACACCAGGAGAATCTAGGAAGGAGAAACCTCGGTGCTTGGGTGACACTAGGAGAATCTCGGAAGGAGAAACCTCGTTGATAAAGTTACCAAAAGTTAAGCGATAGGTCAGGAGGACCAAAGGTAAGTTTCGATTGTTGAGCGGTGGTAAGGACATGCCCTCGGTAAGAGAATAATTTTAGGCGTCGATCCGACCAAGGCTTCTAGAGGAATGTCGAAGTTGTGATCAGATAGTTAAAGGAAGGACTGTCACACTGCATGACATTATGCTTCTCTTGTGCTAACCTTGTGTTGTAGGTGTCAGGTTGAATTCTCAAGTGTAGCAGTCGACTGAAGGTTTCAACAGTAGATTGAAGGTTGGCAAGAGGATCAGTCGACTGATGTCGACAAATCAGCCCAGTGCACAAGGTCAAAGAGATATAGATCGATGCCGCCATCTCATGATAAGATAAGCCACCATCTTAAGATAAGATCCATGAGTTTTGGATCTGGATCGAGACATATTCCAAGGCGACAATCTATAAAAGTAGGAGAGGACTCAAACCCATGATCATCAATCAATCAATGAACTCCAAAGTGTTAGTGTAGTGGCACCAGATAATCAAAACTAGGTTTTAATTATGGAAAAGGTTCAAAGTTAAGCTCTTATTATTATCTCATGAGCTGAGTTAAGTGTGTAGGAAATGATTAAGCTAAGACGAATGTCAGTGACACCCGGAGAATCTTGAGTCGAGAAACTGTGGTGGTCGGGTGACATCAGGAGAACTTCAGATGAAGTCAAAGAACCTAGGTGAGGATCGAAAGCTAAGCGATAGGTCAGAAAGGACCAGAGGTAAGCACGAGTGTGAGTAATAGTGAGGTCGAGTCCTCGGTACGGGGATGACTTTAGGCCGCGATCCGACTAAGACTTTCAGTGGAAGGTCTAGGTCGAGATCAGATAGTAAGTAGCCGTCAAATTTACTATTACTTGTGTTTTCATGCTAACTTTGTGTTGCAGTTGAATAACCTAACTGGCAGTCGACTGTTGCTAGCATCAGTTGACTGGTGAAGGTAATAAGTCGATTGATATTCAAAATGTCCAGCTCAAAGAAAGTCAAGATAAGTTCCACTTATCTTGGGGGGATGAGGCTCTTTGACTCAGATCTAGAACTCAACGTTCAGAAGCTTGAAGGGCTATAAAAGAATGGAGGTTTCACCCCTTTAGGTCATCCAAATTGCTATCAAAGTGCTCCCACAACGCCATGCCATCAAAAACTACTCTACAAGGTCGAAACGCTGCCGCAACGCCGATGACACGCAACATCTCAAGTCTTTATTTTCATCGGTACATTTCAAGTCATAGCTTTAATATTTACAATTAGTATTCGAGCTTTTGTCTTCGAGTTTTTCGTTGTAAAGAGGAAATGTGTGATTGTGCCTCTACCTCTAGATTGCTTTTAATTGTAATCATCGTCTCCTACCTCCAATAAGGAGGAGACTCTATAGTGGATTGCCCCTTCGTACGCGGTCAAGGATCGCGGGGCCTTGGAGTAGCAATCTTTTGGTTACGAACCAAGTAAAAACAAAATTGTCTCCTTTACTTTTATTGTTTATATTCCACTACATTTATTACTCGTGTTTTGTCGACGAACGAAAAGAAGTTTTCAAGCTCGCTATTCACCCCCCCTCTAGCTCGCTTTCGATCCAACAATTGATATCAGAGCGGGGGATCTAAGATTTGGTGTAACCACCAATCTAGCAATTCTTTCTGTTCATATTGGTTTTCATTTCATTCAAATCTCTTTACTATTTCCCGCACTACTAATCCAAGATGAAAATCTTGGCAATTTGTGTATTGTCGTTTGTTTTTTTTTGTGTGCAAGGTTCTTTTTAAATGACCCATCTCGAAGGGTTTAACACCGCCCGACCTCCGTTTTACAACAGAGATGACTTCCGTTACTAGAAGGGTCAGATGGAGTGCTACTTGAAAACCCAAGTTAAGATGTGGATTGTGATCTAGACCAGGTTCATCCTTCCAACAAATGAAGACGGTGAACAATTGGACTGTGACAAATGGACCAACGCGATGAAGCGTCAAGTGGAGACCGATGCAAAGGCTATACAAATCTTGCAATGCGGTTTGTCCAAGAAGGAGATCAACTACGTCGGCCTGTTCATAAGCGCAAAAAACCTATGAAATAAGCTCATCAAGCTTCATGAAGGAACCGTCGACACGAAGGTATGTAAAAGAGACCTTCTTCTAAATAAACTTTTTAATCTAAAAATATAGGAACACGAGACCGCTACATAATTGCACGCAAGAATACAAGATATTATGAATGTGCTCCACTCGATCGGACAGAAAGTCAAAAATCGATGTGTGATCAAGTCGCACTCAATGCATTTCCTAGGACCACCTTGTGGGCATCCATGGTTGATGCCTACAAGCTATCTAGAGATCTATCTAAGATTAGGTTAGATGAACTCTTTTCTAAATTTGAGCTATGCGAACAATCTAAATCGGTCCCGGTCGAGAAAGGTATTGTATTGGTTGCAAGTCGAAAGAAGAAGAGCAAACCACCTCCCGAAGAAGAAGAGGAGTATGAATCGGAGGTGAACGACGATATGGAGACCGAACTAGTGAATCTAGTTCAGAAGATGATCAAGTGTCGAAGACGCCCGATCAAGCAATCCAAGGAAAACATACCCAAGCAAAGTTCCAACTATAGATGCTACGAATGCAACAAGATGGGCCACATCAAATCGGATTGCCCAAGATTAAAGAACAAACCATCTCAATCCAAGAATAAGGCGCTCAATGCAACATGGGGGAATTGGAAAACCTCTAAGAAGCATGTTTTTTTATATTCCCTTGTTTATGGAATTTTTTTTCCAAAAATACCCTCTAATTTTTACCATTTAAGATAAAATTATCCTTATCAATTTATCAAATTACAATTTAGCTGATTGTCGGTTGGTCGCCGATCCGCCGTCGCCGCTGCCGGCCGGCAAATAATCGCTGCCGGCCGCCGATCGCCGATCGCTGATAGCCGCATCGGCCGCCACCGTCGATCGCCGACATCACGCGCCACGGCCGCGTCGACCGGCCACGCCACCGCTGCCATCGCCGATCGTCGACCGATCATCGCCGCCATCGATCGCCGATCGACCGACGCCGGCCGCCGGCCGTCGTCTGGCCGCCATCGATGACGCTGGCCGGGCTAACGCCGCTTATCACTGACCACCCACGCCAACAAGTAGTCACTATCGTCAGCGACCACCGCACCGGCCGCCACGGTTGCGGCAGCCGTCAATCGTCGGCCGCCGACCGCCATGTGATTGGTTGGGGGTAATATTATAAATGTCACAGTAAATAATACATTAAAACCTTCAAACAAAAAAGATTTTGTCTCATTACCTAGGATTAAACCAAACAACATTAAGTTATATTTTATTCCTCATAACCTTGGTTATGTGATTACTTGGTAATCACATGACTAAGGTAATCACAGATGACCCCCAACCAAACGCACCCTTGGTTATCCATCCAAGGTTATCAAAGAAAACTTTGTTTGGTTTAGGATTTGAATGATTACTAAGTCATGATGGATGCCCAACAGATCATGTCACATCAGCAAAAGGGTTATGGATGGAGGAATTGGAAAACCTCCAAGAAGCTTGGTTTTTCTTTATTCCCTTGGTTATGGATTTTTTTTTCAAAAAATACCCTCTAATTTTTACCATTTACGACAAAACTATCCTTATCAATTTATCAAATTACAATCTAGCCGATTGTCGATTGGCCGTCAGCCGTCGCCATCGCCGTCGGTCGTCAATCGCCGTCGTTGGTCGCCGGTCATCGTCGATCGCCGACGCCAGCATCGCAATACCGGCCATCGGCCGATCGCATCGGTCGATCGCCACCGCCGTCGTCGGCCGACCGCCACCGCCGTCGTCGATCGTCGATCGACCACCACCGCCGATCGTTGGCCGACCATCGTCGGTCATCGGTTGATCGCCGCCACCGCTGATTGTTTGGCCGATCGCGGCCGCCGGCCACCGGGCCAGCCGCCGTTGGTCGTTGGTTACCGGCCAGTCGCCACCGCCGTCGGTTGTCGGTCGATCGGCCACCGCCGCCATCGATTGCCGATCGGCCGACCGCCGTCGACGGTCTCCGGTCGGTCGCCGCCGCCGGTCGTCGGCCAGCCGCCACCACCGCCATCACCGGTCACCGACCGACCACCATCATCGGTCGTCGGTCACTATCGGCCGCTGCCACCAGTCACCGATCGACCGCCGTCATCGGTCGTCGGTCACTGTTGGTCACCGTCGCCGATCGCCAGCCGGTTGTCGTCATCGGTCATCGATCATCGACCGCCGCTGTCAGTCGCCAATCGCCAGCCTACCATCGCCGTCGATCGTCGATCGCAGGGCGATCGCCGCCATCGATCGTCGATCGACCGCCATGTGCTTGGTTCGAGGCAATATTGTAAATGTCACAATAAGTAATACATTAAAACCTTTAAACAAATAAGGTTTTGTCTCATTACGTAAGATTAAACCAAAGTTATGTTTTATTCCCCATAACCTTGGTTATGTGATTGCTTGGTATTCACATGACTAAGGTAATCACAGATGACCCCCATCCAAACGCACCCATAAGGTTAACATGTTTGATCATGTTGAAAAGGTGAGATGACTACTAGGCTAAAATATTCAACCAACTCTTAAAATTCCAATGTCCAATCCAACTACTATATGTGTAGGATTAATGGATGTTCGACAGTGGGTGCTCCCGACACATGACCGGAGACCGACTAAAATTTTTGAATCTTAGATTTAAAAGTCAACGATCGGTAGCCTTCAGAAACAACGGGAAGCTCAAAATTATCGGTTCAGGTGATATTGAGCTGAACTATAACTTTATAATTCATAATGTACTTTTAGTTGAGAATTTCGATTTTAATTTACTTAGCGTAAGCCAATTGTGTGATAACAACTATAAGGTTACCTTCTTACAAAATGAATGCTTAATCAAAAATAATGATACATCAAAAATTATACTTAAGGAACTAGGAATAGCAATATTTACAAAATTAACTTACCCAACTCCTCAACCAAATGTCTAATGACACAGCAAGAGGAATCCTGGTTGTGGCTCCGACGACTCGGCTACTCTCACCTATGACTCGTACACAAAATGAGTCAGAGTGGTTTAGTCAGAGGTCTACCCAACCTTAATAACTTGAAAAATAAAATTTGTAATGCTTGTCAACAAGTTAAACAAACTAGGACCTCACATCAACTAACCAACTAAGAAAGAACCAAAAGTGTACTTGAGCTCCTACACTTAGACCTATTTGATTCTCATGGAGCCAAGTCACTAAATGAAAGTCAATATTATCTAGTTATAGTCGATGACTTCTCTAGGTTCACTTGGGTTAGGTTTCTAAAATATAAAAGTGAAACCTTAGAGCAACTCACCAACTTATGTAAATTAATAGAAAATGAAAAGAATCTTAAGGTTAAAAGACTTAGAAGTGACATGGTGGTGAATTTAAAAACCACAGATTTACCGATTTTTGTAACCAAAATGGATACCACCATAAGTTTTCCTGCCCTAGGACTCCTCAACAAAATGGTCTAGTCGAACGTAAAAATCAAACATTACAAGAAGTCGCTAGAACCATGTTAAGTGAGTATAACTTACCTAATAGGTTTTGGGCAGAAGCGGTCAATATGGCCTGCTTTGTTCAAAATAGGATCCTTCTAGTTAGAAGACACCTTAAAACCTCTTATGAGATTTATTACGAAAAATTACCAAACATTAAGTATTTTAGGGTCTTTGATTGTAGGGTGCACATATTGAACACTAAGGATTACCTAGGAAAATTCACCCCTAAAATAACTACCGGGACATTCCTAGGATACTCAACCACTAGTAAAGCTTATAGAGTGTATAGCAATGAAACCCTAAAAATCGAAGAAACAATTAACGTAGTATTTGATGAAGGAAACAAAACTACAAAACCAAGATTAGAAGTAATTATGAACCTAACTCTAGACCCGAATCTAACTCACAAAATGAATCTAGTGTAAATCATAACCCAAATCAATCTAGGATACAATCAAACCACCCGATTGATCAAGTAATAGGTGATCCCAATTTAGGAGTTCGAACTAGAGCATCCTATAGAAACCTAAGCCAAATTTCACTGATATCGAAAATCGAACCCAAAACAATTAAACAAGCTCTTCTTGTTCCCGATTGGATTATAGCTATGCAAGAAGAGTTAGCTCAATTTACTAGGAGTCAAGTTTGGGAATTAGTACCCCCACCTAAAGGAAAAAATGATAATTGGAACAAGGTGGGTATTTCGAAACAAACTTGATGATAAAGGAGGAGTAGTTAGGAATATGGCTAGGTTAGTCGCTAAAGGATTTAGCCAAGTTAAGGGGTTAGACTACAATGAAACATATGCCCCCATAGCTAGACTTGAATTGATTAGAATGTTATTAGCCTACGCTACACATCGAGGATTTAAACTATTTCAAATGGATGTTAAGTCAGCATTCTTGAATGGAATTATCAAGGAAGAGGTTTACATTAGCCAACCACCCGAATTTGAAAGTCTAGACAAACCCGACCACGTCTTTAAACTTAGAAAAGCCTTATATGGACTAAAACAAGCTCCTAGAGCTTGGTATGAATGGCTTTCGATTTACCTTAAGCCTAAGGGGTTTAGTCAAGGCTTAGTTGACCCAACCTTGTTTGTAAAATCCATAGGAAAAGAGATATTCATTGCCCAAGTTTACGTAGATGACATAATTTTTGGAACTACCAATACAACTTTATTAAATGAGTTCATTTCACTAATGGAAAGTGAATTCGAAACGAACTTAGTAGAAGAACTAACCTTTTTCTTAGGCTTACAAATTAAACAAACTAGAGAAGATATCTACCTACACCAATGAAAATATGCTAAGGAATTAATTAATAGATTTGAAATGCACAACGCTAAGGAAATTAACACACAAATGGCAACTAATGTGAATTTAGGAGAAGACTTAGAAGGAAAACCAATTGATTTAAAATACTATAGGAGCGCAATAGGTAGTCTCCTTTACTTAACTATGAGTCGACCCGATATACTCTTTATAGTAAGTATGTGTGCGAGATTCCAATCTTGCGCTAAGGAGTCACACCTAACGCTAGTCAAACACATCTTTCGATACCTTAAAGGGACACTAAACGTAGGAAATTGGTACCCTAGGTCTAATGAATTTGAACTATTTGGCTACTCTGATTCGGATTATGCCGGTAGTAAACTCGATAGGAAGAGCACGAGTGGTTGTTACCAACTCCTAGGCTCGAGTCTAGTTAGCTGGTGTAGTAGGAAGCAACATTGTGTTGTCTTATCTACCATCGAAGCCGAGTACGTTGCGATGGGTGAGTGTATAGCTCAACTTCTTTGGATGAAGCATACTCTCCAAGATTTCCAATTAAATTTTAACAACACTAAAATTTTTATCAACAACATTAGTTTCATTAACCTAACTAATAACCCAATTTGTCACTCTAGGACAAAACACATAGAGGTTAAACACCATTTCATTCGAGAACACGTAGCAAATGGGACAATACAACTCGAATATGTTGAGTCTAAATCGAACCTAGCAGATATCTTAACCAAACCCTTACTCAAAGTAGAGTTTAGTTTGCTTAGACGGAAATTAGGAATGTGTGTAATAGAGTAGGACTCAACTCTTATATTTTTCTTATATACTCTATTTTTTTTCATACTACATGGAACTAGCTTAGGAGTTATCTTAGAAATCATGCACCTATAGATTTAAGGAGCCAATACATCTCACAACACATAGGTCTAATGTGTTTGTGTACTGAGCCATATAGATGGGCATGAGATGTTAGGACTTTACTCCTGATTCCAGTTGTAGATCAAGTGAATCGACATGAATCATGGAGTATAATCATTTAAAATAACCAACTCTAATCTGGACTTATTGATCATTTCATATCAATTAAGTCAAAAAGAGTTGAACATTCTATTAGTTGAGTGTACATTGAAATTATTTATTTTCAAAATCTATATGGGACATGCTTGGACTTACAAAATTCATATGTTTCAAACTTTTCTTTTTGTAAACCCCCAACTTTTCGATATATGGCAAAAGGGGGAGAAGAAAAGCAAAGTTAAGAAGTCAAAAGTTTTAAAGCCTTTGAAACTTAACTTACCTTTAGAGGACAAAAGTTATCAAAAGTCTTTTTTGATAACTTAACTTACTTAAGTGGCAAACATTAAGGGGGAGAGCTAAACTTCTTTTTCAAAAACTCACCTAAGGTCAAGGGGGAGGTAACCTCAAGGGGGAGGATTTGAAAAAGAGTTTAGCTTATACTCTCACTCATGCAAACTTACTAAGTTACTCATACTTACTTACTAAGTTATGCATTGCTTTTTTTACTCATACTAAGTTGTGTCTTTCTTACTTACAAGCTTCCAACTTATTGCTTAGTACTACATGTTTACTACTTATGTTATTTCTACTTCATTTCATGCTTAAATTCACTTAACTTTGAGTCAGTTTGCCATAGATCAAAAAGGAGGAGATTATTGGTGCAGTGACACCAGATAATCAAACCTAGGTTTTGATTATGGAAAAGGCTCAAAGTTAAGCTCTTATTGTTTTCTCATGAGCTGAGTTAAGTGTGCAGGAAATGATTAAGCTAAGTCGAGGGTCAGCGACATCCAGAGAATCTCAAGTCGAGAAACCGTGGTGGTCGGGCGACACCAGGAGAACATCGGATGGAGTCGAAGAACCCAGGTGAGGACTGGAAGCTAAGAAATAGATTGGAAAGGACCAGAGATAAGCATGAGTGTGAGTAATAGTGAGGTCGGGTCCTCGGTATGGGGACGACTTTAGGTGGCGATCCAACTAAGACTTCCAGTGGAAGGTCTAGGTTGATATCGGACAGTAAGTAGCCGTCAAATTTACTATTACTTGTGTTTTCATGCTAACTTTGTGTTGCAGTTGAATAACCTAGCTGGCGATCGACTGCTGGTTATTGTCAGTCAACTGCTGCTAGCATCAGTCGACTGATGAATGTAATCATTCGAATATTCAAATTGTCCATCTCGAAGAAAGTCAAGATAAGCTCCACTTATCTTGGGGGGATGAAGCTCTTTGACTCAGATCTAGATCTCAACGTTCAGTAGCTTGGAGGGATATAAAATAAGGGGGGTTTCACCCCTTTAGGTCATCCAAATTGCTATCAAAGTGCTCCCACAACGTCGTACCATCAACAACTACTCTACGACGTCGAAATGCTGTCGCAACACCGACGACACACAACATCTCAAGTCTTTATTTTCGTCGGTACATTTCAAGTCGTAGCTTTAATCTTTACATTTAGTATTCGAGCTTTAATCTTCGAGATTTTCATTGTAAAGAGGAGAGGTGGGATTGTGCCTCTACCTCTAGATTTCTTTTTATTGTAATCGTTGTCTCCTACCTCCAATGAGGAGGAGACTCTATAGTGGATTGCCCCTTCGTATGCGGTCAAGGATTGAGGGGCCTTGGAGTAGCAACCTTTTGGTTGCGCACCAAGTAAAATAAAATTGTCTCCTTTAATTTTATTGTTTATATTCCACTGCATTTGTTACTCGTGTTTTGTCGACGAACGAAAAGAATTTTTCAAGCTCGCTATTCACCCCCCCCCCCTCTAGCTTGCTTTCGATCCAACACTAAGTGTGTCAACTCTCCGTAATCCTTCGTGTTACAACGCTACTTCGACCATGCATCCGCTACAAGTTATTTGTCGGTATCTTTTACTTCTTAATTATTATTTGCAAAGAGGAGATGTAAGGTTGTTACCTCTTCCTCTACATCATTGTATTCGGTTGTCTCTTACCTCCAACAAGGAAGAGATTTTTAGTGTTTTGCCCTTCAGAAGCAATCAAGGATCGCAAGTCCTTGGATTAATAGTCGGTGGGTTGTGAACCAAGTATAAAATACTTGTGTTTTGTGTTTTAGTTTTCCGCTGCGTACTTTGTTTTAATCGACGAAAAGAAAAGTTTTACGAATGCTATTCACCCCTCCCCCTCTAGCATTTTCTCGATCCAACATGCTCTAGTTCGAACTCCTAAATTTGGATTACCTAACACTTGGTTAATTGGATGATTAGTTTGTACTCTAGATTGATTTGGATTAGGGTTTACACTTGATTCGTTTTGTGGGTTAGGTTTAGGTCTAACTTCATTTTCTAATTCTTTATTGTTTAATCCAATGTTTACTTCAGATTTCCTAGGATTATTTTCTTCAATTTTTAAGGATTCATTGTTATATACCCTATAAACTCTACTAGTGGTTGAATATCCTAGAAATATGTCAGTAGTTGTTTTAGAGGTAAATTTTTCTAAGTAATCTTTTGTATTTAGTATATGTACTCTACATCCAAAGACTCTAAAGTACTTAATGTTGGGTAATTTTTCGTAGTATATTTCATAAGAAGTTTTCTGATGTCATTTAATTATTAAAGTTTTATTTTAGACATAGCAGGTAGCATTGACTGCTTCTGCCCAAAACCTATTAGGTAAATTATATTCGCATGTAATCACTTGCATGATTAATTGCTCTTGGATCGTCATAAGAGAGTTTAATTGGTTGCGATATAATTAATCATAATTCTATCGCGATCATAATCCATCGACAAGCCAACGCACTATTCACCCCCCCCTCTAACGGGCGCAACGTTCCTAACAATTCACCCTCCTCTAGCCATCCAACTGATCCCCAACAATATCTATATATAGAGGAATGATCTCCTACACAACTCTTTCATGAGTATTCATGAACACCTCCATTATCCACTATATGATTGGGTGAGCTCTATAGCTCAATCTTTGAATCCTAGGGGATCGAACGATGGATATGAGGTGCTCACGGATGAGTTATGTATATATATATGATGCCCCATTATCTAGAGCAGCGCTGATGTTACTATAGAAGGTCAGGGATCGATTCTCGCATGGGTCTAAAATCCTCATCCGGACTCAGAAGCCCTCCATTGTTCTGGAATCCAAGGAAAATAAGCTCATATCATTGTCAAGTTACTCATTATCCAAGGAACATAATTTTTAATTATGTTCACGTTATTCATTTTTAATTATCCATATTAAAAATGACACGAGAAACGTGAGGTGGAATGGAGAAGCCCACGCAGAATAATTTTGGATCGTCATACTCAACAAGTAAGCAAATAGCTAATCTTTATTGATTGCCTGCGACATTAGAACAAGACAAGGCACAGAAATGCTTTTGGGTACAAATCATGCCTAAAACTCAAAGCCAGATTCGTCACAATAGTGTTGGTTTTAAATATAGCAACTTCCAATGGAACATTATTCACTTCATGCGGAAATATCCAACCATAACCATGTTACGGTGACATCACAAAGAAAACAATTAAGAAATTTAAAGAAAACCGAGAGCTTATGAGACCCATAAATGCTACAACTCTCATTCCGTAGCTGAATCAGATCGAATGGCTGTTAAGCAAATAAACACATTACACATTAGTAGAGAGATAACTAACTAAATATCAAAGCATGTGAGTGTTAAAAAGAAAATGGAATTTTGAAAATCAGGAATTGCAGATATTAAACATAATTATATTCACCAACTATTATTCCTTCCTCAGAACCCTCGACCTCTTCAAAGGGTCTCAAAATTAGCCCCTCTGGATCCCATGAATTGGCTGCAAAAGAAGAAGCATATATCCAACGGCAACAAATACTTCAAACTCAAGTACAAGCCCTTACTACAGAAAGAGATTACCTACTAACAAAGAAAGAGAACACTTTTATCCAACACCGACACGAGAAACATGAGGTGGAATGGAGAAGTGCCTGCACAGACACTTAGTGCCCATGGAACAAATATAATTTTATATTTGTTATAAAATATAAAATTATACATAATATAATTTTGGGAGAAAGAAACCAAAATTATGTTGAATGTTGTAATTAAACCCAACCCTTGACAACATTATTCTGAAAATTATGTTGGGGATCGATTGGATGCCTAGAGGGGGTGAATTGTTAGGAACGTTGCGCCCGCTAGAGGGGAGTGAATAGCGCGTTGGCTTGTCGATGGATTACGATCACATAGATATAGCCTCATTCACTGAAAATTATGAGCAAGCAATCTAGAATCCAAGGGTTCAGCAAATATATTATCAAAGCAATTCTAGCAATAACGTAAAGGGTAACTACAATAACATAAGTAAACCACATAACAAATATAACCATGCACTAAATTCTAAAAAGGTTAAAGATCCACCCACCTGATATGTAGAGCGTCCTAGCTATCACTAAATCTGAAGATGTGCTTCAGCTCTCAACTCTGTTATAATAAATTCATCGTTAACTCAACTAACAATTAATCTCTAAATTTATTATCTAATCAATTATGAGTCTTCTTGTTAATTACTTTAATTGCCAAGGTTTTAATTAACCTATTAATTTTTCAACCTAACTTAATCAATTAAATAAAGAGAGGGTTGGACTCGAGTTTGACTCGAATAGTATTTTGATGTTAGACAAAACGTATGACATGTGAGTGTCATGGAAAATTCAGGCATGGGGCTTAGTGTTGGGAAAATCCAAGCATAGGGCTT
Organism: Wurfbainia villosa; assembly: GCA_025175895.1. Lineage (NCBI taxonomy): Eukaryota > Viridiplantae > Streptophyta > Magnoliopsida > Zingiberales > Zingiberaceae > Wurfbainia > Wurfbainia villosa. The sequence goes on along the minus strand of CM045989.1, from coordinate 116,599,759 downwards.
GGTGTTGGTAAAATCCAAGCATGAGGCTTTGTGTGGGAAGTCCAACATGGAGTTGACATGTAATTCCAAGTGTGTAACCTTGGCAATGGGAAGTCTTGAGGACTTGGCAAAGTCACTAGTCTCGTAGGCTCGAGGTCCTTGAGTCGGTGAAGGATGTCATTGCGAAGCCGTGTTCTTGGTGCATCTGAGGGACCGTCGGACGGGGAGCGAATGGAGTGAGACCCAAGGGAAGCAGACTTCAAGGACAAGAAACGCGAAGGATGGCATTGCAAAGTCGTGCGATTGGTGCATCCGAGGGACGTAGGCCGAGGGAAGAGAGCTTCGGTGGGAAACTCTATGAGAGGATGAGTTGGACTTGGACAAGTGGTTAAGACTGAGTGTCGGATGCTCAAACATGGTGTTTGAGGTTTACCCGACGGTCAGATGCTTAAACAAGTGTTTGTTTGAGGTTTTACCCAACAATAGTCGATTGGTATATGTGCTAGTCGACTGATCTGAGTCGACTAAATGTCGACCAGTGTGCGACAGGTGGTTTTTGGCCCATCAGTTTGTTGGATCGATTTGAGCGCTAGAGAGGGGGTGAATAGCGCAAGACAATTCTTTTCGTTCATTCGATAATATAAAGAGTTAAAGTAGCGGAAATATAAAGGAAATAAGTTGTTTTACTCGGTTCACAGTCTACCGACTGCTAATCCAAAGACCTAGTGGTCTGAGACCACATACGGAGGGAAATTCACTAAAACACTCCTCCTCGTTGGAGGTAGGATTTGACAGTTATAAAAGCTCGAGAAAACTCGAGGTAGAGAGACACACCCCTCTCTCCTCGTTATGATAAAAAGCTCAATACAAGTAATCAAATACAATGTAAAAGAAGACAACAACTTAAAGTAATACCGACGACTAAGTGATTGAAGGATGGGCTCGTGTCGTCGACATTTCGGTAGTGCTTCGTCGTCAAAAAGTTACGGCGTTGTGGAAGCACTTTGGAAGCTTTTGAATGATGGAAATGGGGTGGAGAACACCTTCTTTTATAGCCTTGTGAAACCCTAATCGTTGAGATGAGGTTTCATGAGGTGATGCCACCTAGCCCTTGAGAAATGGAGATAAGCTTTGACTCTCCTCGAGTTTGATCCTTGACCAGCAGTCGACTGATCAACCCTATCAATCGACTGTTAGAGGCATCAGTCGACTGATGGTAGGGTTTCCAGCTGCAATGAAGAGTTAGCTCGAAAATATAGTTAATATAAGTAAGTTCGATGGTCGTTTACCATTCGATCTCGACTTAGACCTTCCATGGAAAGTCTTGGTCGGATCGACGCCTAAGGATGTCCCCATACGGAGGACACGTCCTTACTTACACTCACTCACACGAGCTTACCTCAACTTTTACCTTCGAAGCTTTGCTTTTGGTCTTCACCCGAGTTCTTCGGCTTCCTCTGAAGTCCTCTCGATGTCGCCCGATCACCACAGTTCCTTCCGAATGTCGCTGACCTTCGATATAGCTTAGCATTTCTGCACACTTGATTCAGCTCGTGAGATAATGATGTAAACTTAACTTTGTGTCTTTGCCATAATCAAAATACAGATTCGATTATCTGGTGTCCCTACACCAACACAGTTGACTGCAAAGGGATGGTAGTCAATTGGTACACCATCAGTCGACTATCAAGGTACGACAGTCGACTGATGAAGGGTGTCACGGGCACAGAAGGGTTAAAAGTCGACTGATTGCCTGGATCACTCGACTGATGGTTAGATCAGTCGACTGATGGGCATGATCAGTCGATTGATAGAGGATCTGTTGGAACTTGTCCAGTGTGGATCGAGTCATTGTGAGACAACAACTACAAGAGCAGTCGATTGATTGGCGCGAAATCAGCTCGATGCAAGTTATTTAAGGAGCTCAAGATGGAGGATTTTGCAACAGTTTTTGGGGCGGTTTAGGAAGGGAATTGCTGCTACATTCCAGTCCTTCAAGAGCAAACCAAAGCAAGCAACAAGCAAAAGTTCAAATCAATTGTTGTAAAGTTTTCTTTACGTATTTCATTATTGTATTTGTATTTGCTTGTATGTTTGTGTATTACTTAGTGTAATTTCTTGTACTAGGTTTCTCCACCTCTGACTTGTTGTCAAGAAGGAGTTTGGTTAGTGTCATGCGCATAACTCGAGCTCGTTGAGCTCACCCATGGAGTAGGAACCCTAAGATTCCGAACCAGGTATATCATTGTGTATTTGTGTGTGCTTGTATTGTTGTTTAGTATTTCTATTGTTTCCGCTACGCTAATGACAATTGTAGACAAGAGACACGCACGAACGATTGAACATCACCATCGTCTACGAATTGGGTTATTCACCCCCCTCTAGCCAGCCATCGATCCTCCAACAGAGAGCTCAAGTGTACGGGGAGCATCATCATCGGACTCGGAAGGAGATTGGGTATGTGAGATAAGAAATCTCCCTACCCATGATATTGTTCATATGATTTCAAGTTTGACTAGGGATTTATTTAGGACTAAAAAAAAAATAAATGCATGCAAAATGAAATTAGAAATCTAGAAGAAAAACTTGAAAATGCAAGCTCACATGATGATGTTGTTTCTTCTAGTTTAAATGATGGATGCTTAGAGGAAAATAAGGTTTTAAGGAAAAAGGTAGAATACCTTACTAAAACCCTTGAAAAATTTACTATAGGCTCAAGTACTTTGAACAGGATCATTGGGAGCCAAAGGACAAGCTTTAACAAAAAGAACTTAGGATATAATCTAAGAATGAAATTGCATACCATTGTCTAATTTCTAGGGGGCAATCATAAACTACAATGGTAGCTAGAAAATGGATCCCTAAGGAATACTTGGTGAACCCTATTGGAAAGAACTTATATTGGGTTCCCAAGTCAATCCTTAAAGGTTAGGAAAACCTAGGATAGTCAACCATATTTGAAATTATTTAATATCCTTCTAATGGTTGACTTATGATGATAATGGGTGGTACTTGATTTTTGATCATGATGGATGATACTTAACCTTGGTAGCATTGCATGAAATTTGTGGTTAAGTATAAATACCATAGTTACATCTCACAATTCACTATAAGGAGAACTTGATTGATAACATAGCAATGGATGAGATGTTAGGTTGATACAAATGATTCACTAGTGCTTATGGCATTTTTGATGAGTCATTAGATGTATCATTACATAACAATCATAGACCAACTATGGAGAAAGCAAATGTTTAATTCATGAACATCTTGCCCAAAGATCATAGTTGGATATTTTTAACGATTTAAAAATGTTTCATATTTTGAAAACTGTGAGTTTATGTTTTGAAACATTTAAGGCAAAACTAGGCTTCAAAGTTGAAACAATGTTTGCAAATTTTAGAGATTTTGAAATTTTACCTAATTTTCAAAAATCTTATGCATTTTCATGAAAAATTATTTTTCACTGATAGAGGGACGCATAAGAAATGTGTTCCCCAATTTTCATGTTTTTTTGAATTTTCTTGATTTTTTTTAATGTATTTCAGAAGTTAGCTTCAGAAATCAAAATTTAGAATTATCAGATACCAATCAACTAATGATTGATGTCAGTCGACTGATACATGAAAAAACTGGGTTTTTGGTTTTCAAATCTGATTTTTGATATTTTTATTATCTTAGATATTGATATCATATTATATAAGATACGTATGATCTTTTTGATGGTGTCAAAGGGGGAGAATTGTAAGGTTTAAGTTAATCATGCCCTAGCATGTGTTAAGGGGAAGTTGTCATATGTTAAGGGGGAGTTTGATATCCATGTTTGATTTACATGCTTACTTTTTCTTAAGTGTTCTTAAGTTTTATTACCTAACTTAAACATATTGTCACACATCAAAAAGGGGAAGATTATTAGGGCAATCAACCCAAGTATGATCTTGGTTTCGATGTATGGAAAAGAGTTTAAGTTAGGATGTTATGTGTTTTGATGTGTGTGTTTAAGTTGTGCAGGACTTGGTGAATCACAAATGGTTTACTTGATTAAGCATTGGCAAGTTTATCGTCTCATGGCTCGGGTCCTTGAGTCGGTGAAGGATGGCACGGGGAAAAGCCATGAGCTTGACGCATCCGAGGGACCGCCGAACAAGGAGCAAATGGAGTGAAGCCAAAGGAAGCAGACTTCAGGGCAAGACATGAAGGATGGCACGGGAGAAGTCGCGAGCTTAGTGCATCCGAGGGGCGTAGGTCGGAGGAAGAGAGCTTCGGTGAGGAACTCCATGGGAGATGAGAGTTGAGCGATTGTAACCCGGAATGGGGTATCTCAAGTTAGGTGAACTTGACCAAATGGCTAAGATCAAGTGTTGGATGCTCAAACATGGTGTTTGAGGTTTTACCTCACGGTCAGATGCTCAAACAACTTGTTGTTTGAGGTTTTACCCGACAACAATTGACTGATATAAATATCAGTCGACTGATCCAAGTTGACTGTTAGTTGACGGGTGTTCGACTAGGGTTTGTGGCCTATTAGTTGATTGCCAAGGGTTAGTAGTCAACTAGTCCACCATCAGTCAACTGCTAAGGAATGACAGTGACTGCTATAAGTAGACGCAGGCATAGAACCTCCCGTAGTTGACTGATCAGTCGGCTATGTAGGCACCAGTCGACTGTCGATTGCAACAGTCGATTGCCTAGCATGCCGTTGATGATGACGACCACAAATCAGGCTTGGTCAGAAGCCATTGGAGGCAGTCCGTTACAGCGGCAGTCGACTGATGGCATGCAACAGTTGACTGCTTTGTGCCCAATGGGAAGAAAGCTCTCTTCTCTATAAAAAAAAAGAGCTTGGGGGCCTTGGGGTAGCTAATACTTCCACTCCTAAGTGTGCTCCAAGTCTCCTAAATATCTTCCTTGTTCCTATCTCTATTTTATTGTAAGAGGGAGAGTGTAAAAGGAGTTTTTATCCACCTTGATTGAGCTAAAAGAGAAGTTTAGTAGATTAGTTGAGGGAGTGATCCCCCTAACGGATCGTCGTGGATTAACGGCAAGGGTCATGAACCACGTTACATCTATTGTGTTTGCAATGCTTTCTCTTTACTTTATGTCTAGTCTTAATTGTCGTTATTATCTTTATTCTGCTACGCTAACAAGATTGTAGATGGTTAAGCATGAGCGAGTTCCATCGAGCATGATCAAGGCTATTCAACCCCCCTTCTAGCTGAGCCACGATCCCCCGACAAAAGGCATATATACAATAAAGGAATTGATGAATAACTTGTATATGTCTTGAACTAAGGTATAAAATAAACTTAAATCTCCCCCTTAATCCAAGAAATATATGTGAAAAATCATGTTGAGCAAAGCACGAAACATAAGTGATGGGGTCGGGATTTTCAGAGTAGTTAGAAGGTTTCCCAAGCTGTTTTTGTGTTTCCCGGGCAGTTTAGATAATTGTCGAGTAGTATATGTGATCCCCGATCTTAGAGAGGAAGAACAGTGCAGAGGGGTTTAGTAATTAAGTATCAGGATTGGCAGAGTGGTGTGTTTATTTCCAGAGCAGTATGTGTATTTCCCGAGCAGTATGTATATTTCCAGAGCGGTATGTATGATTCCTGAGCATGATAGGGGTGAATAGGGCAGTGTGGTTCAGTGGTTAAGTATAGTGCTAATGAAGCAGTTTATATAGAGTCCCGAGTAGTTAAGTCATTTCCAGAGCAATATAGGTGATCCCCGAGCTTAGAGAAGAAGAACAATGCAGAGGGGTTCAATGACTAAGTATCAGGATTGGCAGAGCAGTGTGTTTATTTCCAGAGCAGTATGTTCAGTTTCAGAGAAGTATGTGTATTTCGAGAGTGGTATGTATGATTCCTAAGCATGATAGGGGTGAATAGGGTCGTGTGGTTCAATGATTAAGTATAGTGCTAACGAAGCAGTCTATATAAAGTCCCGATCAGTTAAGTCATTTCCAGAGAGGTATGTTTTTTCCAGAGCAGTATGTTCATTTCCTGAGAAGTATATTCACTTCCCGAGTAATTTTCGGTTATCAGGATTTTCTTCTGAATACGGTGAAATAAGGAGGGAGGGGTATGCCAAAGGATAAGAAGTAGCAATGGAAAGTTGAGGATGGTTAGTTTAATATAATTGTATTTATTTTTGTTTTAATATGTGGCAGGGAAATATAAGGAGATATTTTGAATGGGACTAGGAAAACGGTTACGAAGACAGCTTGCCAAAGGGTATTAAAGTAAATTTACCTCATGGAAAAGGAGGTTGATCCATCTATAAAAGGGGACAGAGGAGGAAAAAGCAGGGGATGGTTGTTTCTTCACTATTCAGTACCTTAAAGATCTCCTTCTCACTTCTTCTTCTACATTTCATTTTTGTTGTTGTTTTCTTCATACTCTTACTGACTTGAGCATTGGAGTGCCAGCGCCGGGCAGCCAGTCCATATCTCACGTTTCTTATTCAAGCAGCAGATCTAACTCTACTTCCAAGATCCAAGGTGATTCCAGGAACAAATCTCTCTTTATCTCATTTCTAACCTTCTTTGGTATCAGATCTAGCAATCTACAAGAAGGGGGAGGGAGATCTCAGTAGGCCGAAGAAGTTAACACCATCAAGTTACCATCGTCTATGGGAAACTGAATAAAAAGTCATGATGGTAAACACCAGGAGGATGCAGAAAGAGTTGATGGAGGAGGAGAAATTTGTCTCCAACACTTCTAAGGGAGGCACCAGCAAAAGGTATCGCGAGCCCTTGTACAGGGAGGATCTTATGCAGATAATGGCTGAAATGATGAATCAAATGTCACAGAGAGCCACCCCAAAGAAAATTAAGGAAAATGATGTATCTAGTGATGATTCTGAGGAAGAGGTAGTTAAAGTTTCTTTACCAAAGAAAGCCTCCTCCCGTGTCTGTAAGCAAGTCAAAGGTAAAGGGAAGTGTGTTTCTCCCCTTGAGAATATATATCCTTGAGGGGATGTACCTGTTGTAAGCATCCTTGTGAAGATAGGAGACTCGAATCCCTTTACTGAAGATATATTAAATGAAGAATTACCTTGACATTTTCGAATGTCTCAGATGCCTAAATATACTAGTTTTTTTGATCCTAAGGATCATTTAAGTAGATTTGAGAACTCCACCTTTGTTGTATCGTTATACTGATGGGGTTAAGTGTCGAGTATTCCTTACTATCTTAGTAGGACCGGCACAATAGTGGTTTAGTGATTTAAAGCTGCATAGTATTGCATCATTCAAAGATTTTTCAGTATTATTTTTAAGGCATTTTTCTAGTTCTAAAAAATATTTGCCTCAACCACTAAGTCTTTTTGATCTTAAGCAGAGAGAATAGGAAAGTTTGCGACAATATGTGCAAAGATTTACATAGTATGCTTGGGAAATTCCTACCATGGAGCCCGGTATGATGATGGGGGCTTTTACTTAGGGGCTCAGAGAAGGAGATTTCTTTAAATCCTTGTCTAAAAAGCCTCCTACAAGCTTTGATGATCTATTTTCTCGGGCTAAAAAGTTTATTAAACTGGAAGATGCTCAAAGGTCTCGACAAACCTCTCGAAATTTTAGAATAATAGAAATGCCAGAAAGGAGGATTGAATGGGTAAGACCTGCTTGGCCTTCAGAGGACAGATCTTTATATGCTCCTCAATTGCAATTTTCTAAGGAGAGAGCTATGAATATTTGTATAAAACAGTAGTTATTAAGAAGACCTTTTAGAGCTGACAGAGGGCCTAAAAGATTATCGGCTCCTATTTTCTATGCTTATCATAAGGAATATGGGCATAATACTCAATATTATCACAGTTAGACTTTGAGTTGCAGAGAATTATGAGATTTAATACTCGAGTAAGAAATATGGTGATGAATCCAACTCCTTATCAGTCGAGGCCTTGGGTCAGAAATTATAGTGGGAGGAATCAATTAAGGCTTCCCATTAATTGACCTGCACAGGTGTAGCTTGTAAGAGAAACAATTTCTAATGGAGTAGTACCTGCAGACCAACCTCTTGTAAGGGGCTCTATTAATATGATTTTCGATGGTTCCACTAATGGAGATGCTAACAGAGCACGGAAAAGGCACAGTAGGGAAGAAGTGCAGCTGTTACTGCTCTTCCTGGAGCAAGAAGACCCATGTTGGGTTTTGATTCCAGTGATAAAGAGGGAGTAATAACTCCTCCTACTGATGCCTTAGTCATCCGGACTCTTATTGCCAACTTTGATGTAGGAAGGGTTTTTGTAGATCCAGGCAGCTCAGTGGATATTTTATATTGGTCGGTCTTAGAGAAAATGAGAGTTGGTGCATTTGATTTGCAGCCGATCAATACTTCTTTATTTGGGTTTTCTGGTCATGAAGTGCAGCCGATGGCCCAAATCAAATTACCATTATCTTTAGAGGAATCACCAAGGAAAAGAACAGTGCTTATTAATTTTACAATAGTTGACATGCCTTCTTCTTATAATGCTATCTTAGGTCGACCCGTGTTGAGCTGTTTTCAGGCTGTGGTTTCTCCTTATCATCAGAAGGTTAAGTTTCTTATCGAAAATGAAGTAGGTAAAGTTAGAAGTGATCAGCAACTTTCTCGAAGATTTTATGTAGATGTTATCAGGACTGGGCAGAAGAAGAAGTTCATTGATAAAGGCTTTTCAGAGATTTAGTCAAAGTGCGGATATGGTATACATCATTCAGGAAAAAAGGGTTGAGTATAGTTTCCACAAGAAAGGGCTTCTTTAATTAAAAGGTGGTACTAGGGTTATTTTGTGATATCTTTGGGAAGACGGTCAAATGTTATATTGATGGTGATTTCCTTTCAAAAGACTACGGTATTTTAGAAGGGGGTAAGTTATTGGCTCTTTAATTGTACCATCTGGTTAGAGAAAGGAGGTGGGATTTTATCTTTTTTCTGAATATATCAACCTATTTCATTAGTCACTTCAGGGAATTTATGGTTATCTGTTCTAATAGGGATTTTGAGTTGATTAATATGGTCACTTCCTTGATTTGGATATTTCGTGAGAATGTTTTTATATTTTTGATTAATATTTCTTTTCCATTTATAACACTTAGCATGCATAAAAGGAGGATTCATGATTCTTTATAAAAGCCAACTGAAAATACAGGCAGAAACATCTTTATTTACAAAGAACTAAAGGGAGAAGAATCCACGGAGGAATCTCCTCCTGAGAAGGATGGTGGAGCTATCCGCTAGAGACTGACTGGAGGAAGAGGGGGGATTGGTTGGGGTTGTGGTCGGGGTGTTGGAAGATGCCATAGATGATTGCCGAAAGAAGAAAAGGGAGAGCGGAAGGATCTTGGGGGGCTAGGAGTCACTATATTGGGAGGACCTGTGAGGAGTAGGGGGTGGTATGCAGAGGTTGTCGTAGAGTGAGTCTCTGATTCAACAGTGGAATTTGTAGTAGAACTTATAAAAATAGGGCATGAAGGGGAAGCCATTGGAGGAGGAAAGCAAAGATGGGAAAGAAGGATATGGAGTTTGGATTTTATAGAAAGATTAAGGGAGAAGACAAAGGGAAAATGTAAGTTCTCGAGGATTAAAGTTGTTACCAAGAGGATTAAGGATTTAAAATGGGGAGTTGAAGAGTCATCCTATTTTAATAAAAAAAGAGAGGAGGTTGATTGAGAGGTTCCTGGTAGTTGTAAGGTTGGAGAGGAATATGGGCCTGTTATTACCCCTTATAAGGGTTGGTACTGGAGCAGGGTTGTTTATGGAAGTTGGAGATTTACCCGAGCGATGGCTTGTATCTTGAATGGTAATAAGATTGCTCGGTGTGGGGAATTATACTTGAGAAAGGGATACCAGTTTGGGTGATATAGATCATAGAAAGTCCATAGTTCTTTGTGTTTTTCCAAGTAGTGGACTTAATATTATGGGGAAGAATTACTTGAAAAATGCAAAGAATCTGAGGGGGAGAGGGGTTTTTCTCAAATGGATGGTCGAACGGGAGCTGGAGCTTGTTATTTAAATAGGGCACGCGACGAAGATTCTTAGTAAACTCTTGGAATGTCTATCGCTTGTGCCCTTATTTTAGTGGATAAAACGTTGTAACATATATGTTTTGTTTTGTTTTGTTTTTAAGTAGTACAATTGATGTCAGCAAAACATATAGGATTTTAGAAGTAGTTTTCGCTCACATCCCATTGCATTTTAGACTTGTTTCATACATATTTCACTTTGTTTTGCATGCATTTCCTATTTTCTGATTCTGAAATCTACTCTTTGTACTTTTATGTGCAGGATAGCATTTCATGGGAAAAACGGCGCACTTTCAAAGTGAAAGAAGGGCATTTGGCAGTTGGACATAGAAGGGGACATGGCCAAGGCATATGACTACACACAGCCGTGTCCGAGGCTCGAGATAGGCCACCACAACGCCACACACGACCATGTGGCAGCAAGTCATTTTGACGCGACTTGGGTTTTTTTCGGATTTTGTGGAAAGCCTACCTCATGTCTATATAAAGAAAGCTATGCCCAAACCCAAGGAGGAGGCCCGACGGCCGGGACAACACACCGGTGCCCTAAAAAGCACCTGAAACTCACAATGGGGAGGAAGGAAGTCGCTCAAGGATCAAGTTCTGCACTTCAATGCCAGAGAGAAGAGCCACAGTGCATTATAATTCACGTTCCTTGCGCAATTTACATTATTTCTATGAATTTGATTATGCTTTGTATTTCTCTTCTCGTATTCATGGAGTAGATTCTCCGATTCTATGATTAGGGAGTAGTTTGTGCACGTAGAACATGTTATTTCAAATATATTTCTGTTCTTGAATTCATATTTTCAATTGATGTTTGTTTAGATCGATAGTTATTCATTTTGGCTTTCTATCTACTGTGCGTAGCCGATATGAGGGATGACAACCCTCGAATCAAAGATTTAAGAGAACTAAGGAGGAGCCTAAGCCGATAACCACGAATAGAAGGGTGTGATAGAGTCGGGAATGAGACATGCTCCGATTCATCACAGGGATTGATTTAGCATCCTCGTACCACCTACCCCGTCCTAAAGCCAGGGGTCGACCTGGTATGGCAGAGGTAGTTCCCGATAGATGTGAAGGCTCATCGGAGAAGTGTATGATGTCTCTTCCACAAGACCGTAGTTAGACGTCTAGACAACACCCAATTGGTAGCATACTTTGTGATGCACAAGTGAAACCGAAGTCCTAGAATCCCATTCAAAGACTCGTAGCAAACCTTCTCTTCTTCTGTGTGACACCGTACTTGAGTTAAGTCCACCGTCAACCTCTCATTCATGAACCCTAGGATTCCCAATACGAACAACAACACATCCACTGGACAAACCGATACTCGAAATCTCAACCCCTATGGGATCAATATTCTTTATTACTTGACGACACTCGTGCACTTATGAGCATTGAGCGCAAGCGCGCACTTCGAGTCCTCGATGGTTCTCATCGCGAGATTCGAGGTCGTGTTTGCGTGCATCAACAATGTAGAGAAAAGGTCGTGTATTGTATTGTAAATGTTATGATAAATACAAGTTACATTTTCTCAGTATTAGAAGGGAAAGGAAAAGATAGTAAGTCCGGGGGAGTGCGGTCAATGGTATTGCCTATGTCTAAAAAGCTAGTGGAGTGCCCTGGAGGTGGAAATCCAGTTGCCTTGAATTGGTTGATGTAGTCTTGGAAGCCCCATTGAAGGAAAGCAAAGCCTCTATCTAAAATTATGTCATTGATGGCAGCTGAAGTCCAGGAGTTTTCATGGGATGTGCTGGTTTCTTCTTGGAGTTGTCGGGCTTTTAAAATATCTAAAGTGTTCTGCAAGTAAGATGTCTAGAAATGAAGGGCAGACAGTTCTGCTCAGTCAACTTGTGCCTTTATATAGGAAGCTTGTAGTTCTCGTTCAAGTCTTTGATAGACTTGTTGTAATGTCAACTCTCTGGTTTGACATTCTTGTAATTCTCTTTTTAGGTTATTAGTATACTGTGTCCATTGATTGTTTAATTGAGTCATGCTTGTAAAACCCTATAGAAATAGATGTCAATATTGAGAAAAATAAGTAAAAGGAAGTGAATGTTGACCTCGTTAATGTTGGATGTTAAGGAGTTTGGCAGGTCGGGTATTGAGAAGGAAGAAAGAGGGGTTTGTGGAGTTTGATGAGGGGATAAGGGTTGAATGGAAAGTGTTGGTTGGCAAGGATGAAGTTTAATGGGATTTATATGGGAAGGTGGTGGAATATGCTCGGTGGCCTGCAATAATAATGATTATGGAAAAAGACAAGTAAAAATTTACATATGTCATAACAGGTAATGCAAATATATAGGTAGATGGAGATGTTACCAAGTGTGTCAGTCGACTACATTGGGTAATTTGCTCTGATCAAGGATAGTACTGATCTGGTTAATAACTGGTGTAAGTTGAAGCATTCTTCTGATAGTGATAATGTCATTATTTGGTATTCTTCATTATCTCGATAGGAGCCTAAAGATGGACGGGGAGGGAGAGTAGTTAACCATGCAGAGGAGAAAGGAAAATGAGTGGGAGAGTGCACAAAAAAATAATGCTCCTTCCATCCTTTGTGTGAAGAGGGAATACCGGTAAGAAATTGAAAATCCGATCGGGCTTGGAAGTAAAATATGCCTATTTCTGAGGTTTTCGCTTGGAAAAAATAGTGAAAGAGGAAGGTTGAGGTGGTAATGGATAGGAATGCGGTGATAAGATAAAAGCCTAGAATGAAGCGGAAGGAGTTAGGACTTAATTGATTTAAGGGGATAGTGAAATATTCAAAAACCTCTAAGAGAAAGGGATGAAGAGGAAAGAATAGACCAACCTCTATTTGTTCTAGGAAGAAGGCCTTGGTCCATCCAGGAGGCAGGTGGGGGCATTCTGTGGAGTTAGCAGCAACAAGGTGGTAGCCAGAGGGAAGTTGTAGGCGAGAAGAAAGGGTTCGGCAATGCTCGCCTGTCATCTTGGAGCGTGTGGAAGCAAACCAGGGACGAGGAATTGAGGAAAGGGGCTACATTTTTTGAAGGGGTAGTATGGGGGTTGATCTTGAGGGAGTGTTTGTTCAAGTTTGAAGAGGAAGGGATTGTTTCTGTATTTATAGAGGAGAGAGGGGCTGAAAAAGGGGGGAAATAATAACTTTTCCCGCTCAGTTTTGAAAAGTGGGGTTATGGAGTTACATGGCATAAGTTTGTTAGGGTGTAAATGGTGGGTAGGTAAAGAATTCAGTTTTTAATATGGTAAGATTGGGGTATAACAGTTTTCGAAGATGAGTGATGGAGATTACTATTGAACGACGAATGAGAGGAATTGGGATGAGCAAAGGAAGTACGGAGTTGTTTCCTGGATTCTGATTTGTTATGCCTAAGCATGCTAGTTTGTTGAATTGATGATTTTCTGTTTAGTGTATCCATACAGGTAAGGTGGAAACAAATAGTATAATTCGTATGGTTGCTACCCCAGAGGGCTATTTTTATGTTGTTGTTACTTATTACTTCTTCTTTTATATATAACACCTAATGTGCATACCTAGAATATACTTCTCTTTATACATTGGTTGAGTGTACATATAGTATGGGGAGAGCATTTTTGTTAATAAAGAGGATTAATGGACCGTGCAGGGTAGCATAAAATGATAGACATAGTGTGAAAGGTTAAATATTCATTGCGAGTATGTTTAGAAATAGACAAGTGTAGTAAAGATAGTTTCTTAGTATTTACAAATTTCAGTTACAATAATATAGTTACTGCTCGGAATCAGTTTTTGAGTCGGTGTTAAATGCCTCCGGAGGAAATTTCTTGTAAGCTTCTTCAATATTTAGCTTGTGGTTGGGCAAACCGGGTTTGAAGTACTTTTTCTCGTCAGCTGCTTGCAGTGCACCTTCGAATCCTCTTTGAAAATACATACTGAACTTTTTGGTTGTTCTAGTGAGGATTCTGCTATGTTCTATAGCCCATCTCTCAGCCTCTGTCTCTTTTAGTTAAGACAATTTTTGGTTAAGCTCATTGGCTCGGATGGTTTGCTCATGGGTGGTGTTGGGTAGCACATGGAAATGTTGCTTTATTATGTTGAAGTAAAAAATGGAATTCATATAAACTGGTGAGGGTTGTTGATGTGTCGATTTCCACAAGTGCACGGTTGTCGTCAAGTAATAAAAATATTGATCCCACAGGGATTGGGTCAATTATCGAATGATTGTGATACCAAGTTATCTAGTCAAATCAAATTTGAGAATTAAGTAAAGAAACTAAGCAGTCAAGAACAACGAATGAGAAGAACGAGCTAAAAGTCAATAATTGAGGGGGAATCTTAGGATATGGGTTTCACCGCATTGACGATTTATAAGGTGATTATGTTCTCTCCTACTCCTTAGAGTTGTTCTGATAGAACCTGTCCTAAGGTAAATCAACGACCCCTTTCGAGGATCTACGTCAATTGTACCTATCAAACTCAATTTCCCTATCACGGTATTCGAGCATAGGTGATCATAATCAGCTAAGGGGACTTGTCACGAGACCCCCGCAAACCTCCCTAGTCTTACTACCGTTACTTGGTAAGAATTGGATTTGATAGATCCATTAAGTCCATAAGAGTTCCTCTAGAGACTAAATTTCCTTTTCATGATAGGTTTGCACACGGGACCATAATTAGCTAAGGAATCATCAATGATTCCCGCAAGCCCTCATAGATACGCTATCACATAATTCTGGGAGTCTCTAAAAATCCTTCTTGTAAGACCCTTGCCGCAGTCTTGTCCGTGCTAGTATGACCTCCATAAGCAGAAGAATGACAATGATACAATATATCCTCAATCTCTTCTTCAGGTACACATTTCGATAAATAGCATCTGCTCCTTGCTTGAACAAGAATGGCTCATCCCACACATAATGCTTTACATCCGTGAAAAACTTCTTCCTCTGATGATAAGTCATATGGGAAGGTATTATCCCACAAGCTAGGTAATTGGCAAAATCAGCGTACCACAAAGCCTTGATTTTCTTGACAGCTAGTAGCTGCTCATCCAGAAAGAAATCATTAATAGCAAGATCATCGTCACTTCTTGCATTTGTTTCTTGGCGTAGTCTCGATATATGATTTGCAACTACATTCTCCGTTCCTTGTTTGTCTCGAATTTCCAGATCAAACTCTTGCAAAAGCAGTATCCACCGGATGAGTCTTGGCTTGGATTCCTTTTTCTCAACAAGTATCTTATAGCTGCATGATCTATGTAAACTATCACCTTAGACCCAATGATATAAGATCTGAATTTGTCGAAGGCGAAGACTATAGCCAAGAGTTCCTTCTCCGTAGTAGCATAATTCACTTGTGCTTCATCCAATGTTTTACTGGCGTAGTAAATTGCATACACCTTGCGGTCCTTCCTTTGTCCCAATACTACACCTACAGCAAAATCACTTGCATCACACATAATTTCAAAAGGAAGACTCCAATCTGGAGGTTGCATTATTGGGGCGGTTGTCAATGCTTCTTTTAACTTGAAAAATGCATCAAGACAAGAATTATCAAAATGAAACTCGGCATCCTTAGCATGCAAATTAGTCAATGGCTTTGAGATTTTTGAAAAGTCCTTGATGAACCACCAGTAAACCCCCGCATGTCCCAGAAAACTACGCACTCCCTTAACATCAGTTGGAAGAGGCAACTTTTTGATCACTTTAATTTTAGCAATGTCCACCTCGATACCATGCTGTGAAACTAGGTGCCCAAGCACTATGTCTTCTCGCACCATGAAGTGGCACTTCTCCCAATTCTGCATTAAATTTATTTCCTCGCATCTCTGCAAAACCTTGACCAAATTAGATAAGCACATATCAAAATTTGCACCAAATATAGAAAAATCATCCATGAATACTTCTATTATATTCTCGATCATATCGGAAAAAATTGAAGTCATGCATCTCTGAAAAGTGGCTGGTGCATTGCAAAGTCCAAAAGGCATTCTCCTGAAAGCAAAAGTACCATATGGGCAAGTAAAAGTTGTTTTCTCTTGGTCATTAGGATAGATGGGGATTTGATATAAACCGGAGTATCCATCTAGGTAGCATAAATGCGAATGTTTTGCCAACCGGTCTAACATTTGGTAAATAAATGGGATAGGAAAGTGGTCCTTTCTAGTTTCCTTGTTCAATCTTCTATAATCAATACACATTCTCCACCCGGTGATTGCTCTCGTTGGGATTAACTCATTCGTAGTATTTTTTATCACGGTTATCCCCCCTTTCTTAGGCACCACATAGACAGGACTTACCTATTCGCTATCGGATATAGGATAGATAATTTCTACATCTAGTAATTTCAGAACCTCTTTCTTGACCACCTCTTTCATGGCCGAGTTCAGCCTTTGTCGATGTTCTATTGAAGGTTTATAGTTATCTTCGAGTAGAATTCTATGCATGCAAATCGATGGACTAATTCCCTTTATATCATCAATCTTGTATCCAATGATGTTCTTATGTGTTTTCAGCACCTCGATTAGTTTCTCAGTCTCTGCATCGCTTAGATTAGCGTTAATGATCACGGGATAAGTAGAGTTTTCGCTAAGAAATTCATACTTGAGCGTTGATGGAAGAGGCTTAAGTTCTACCTGTGGTGGTAGGTCAAGGTCGACAATCTTCGACTCTTCATCCTCGAAATCCCTTTCGAGCCTATCAAGATAAGTTTGTTCTTGTGCTCCTTTTAGCGCACTTGACTGGAAACTATCAATCCTGCAACAAACATCACAATCAGAAGGTTGTTTAACAGCTTTTGAAAGGTCGAATTCAATCTTATCATTTCCAAATGCAAGTGAAAGTTTGTGGTTCTTGACGTCTATCATCGCCCCTGCAGTAGCCAGGAAAGGTCTCCCTAAAATGAGTGGAATACATGGGTCTTCATTCATGTCAAGCACTACGAAATCGGCGGGAATAATAAAGTTTCCTACCTTCACAGGCACATCTTCTAAGATTCCCAAAGGATATCTAATAGAGCGATCGGCTAACTGCAAGGCCATAGTTGTTAGTTTTATTTCTCCCAAATCTAATTTCTTGCATATGGAAAGAGGAATCAGATTGACACTAGCGCCTAGATCACAAAAAGCCTTATCAAAATTAGAGTTATTAATTATGCAAGGGATAGAAAAACCACCTGGATCATTTAGCTTGGGAGGTACCATGTTTTTAATTAAAGCGCTGCATTCTTCGATAAGAGCCACTGTTACATGCTCTTCAACTTTCCTTTTATTGGTTAAAATATCCTTCAAGAACTTGGAGTATGTATGCATTTGTTGAAGAGCTTCTATAAAAGGTATATTAATATAAAGCTTTCTAATTACCTCAAGGAACTTACCAAATTGTTCATCCAATTTCTCCTTAATCAGCCTTTGAGGGAATGGGATCGGAGCCTTATATGTTCTTGGCTCTTTGTGCCACACGGTTGTGTCCTCTGGCTTGGCCGGGGCATGCTGGCTGTTGGAGCGACCTGCCACGGGTGTGTTGGTTGACACACCCTGGGTGTGCTTATGGGCATCACCCGCCACGAGTGTGTTGTCAGCTTTCTATCTCAAAATCGTTCAACACAGGCATGCTGTTGGGCATGGGCACTTCTTCAAACTCTGGCACACTCGTGTTCTCGAGCATGGGTGGGGCTTGTTGAGCTCTGGTAGGTGATTCTGCTTTCTTGTCTCCTTCTAAAATTCTTCCACTTCTCAAACTTATAGAATTACAATGTTCAGTTGGGTTTACTTCTGAATTTCCAGAAAATCTACCGGGCGTCCTAGATGTAGAGCTAGCAATTTGAGAAATTTGATTCTCTAACATTCTTGTGTGATTAGTCAAATTATCAACCTTGCTTCCCAATTGCTTAATCACCTCGGTATTATTTTGATGTTTCTGATTGGATTCTATAACATGCTATCGAAATTCATCGTTTATCTTCCCTTGGCATGTGATAAAATTTTCCATCATCTTCTCTAAGTTTGACTTGGGCCCTGGCTGAAATCCCGAAGGTGCTCCAAAATTATTCTGTCCAGAAAAATTTTAGTTGGCTCGATACGAAAAGTTGGGATGATTCCTCCAACCGGGATTGTACGTGTTCGAATAAGGGTTGCCACCATTAGGCTTCTGATTAAAATTATTCAGCACATCTACTTGCTCAACCCCTGCTCCCGATGATGGTGCATGTAGGATTTGGCAATTTGTGGCCATATGTCTTGTTACACCACAAATCTCACAAGTGACATTAGATGAGTTTACAGCTGATACATTAAAACATTCGAGCTTTTGAGTTATTGCATCAACTTTAGCACTGAGTAAATCGAGAGTACTTACCTCATACTTACCTGCCATTTTAATCGGACACCCTCATTTTGTAGCCCATTGGTGAGAATTCATTGCCACATTCTCGATGATCTCAAATGCTTCATCCAACATTTTGTTCATGAGAGCTCCTCCTGCAGCAGAATCAAGAGAAACTGTAGTGGCATACGAGATTCCATTATAGAAAGTATGGACAATGAGCCATTTTTCCAACCCATGATAAGGACATTGCTATAGTAATCGCTTAAATCTGTCCCAAGCTTCAAATAATGTTTCTCCATCCTTCTGTGCAAAGTTAGTGATTTGATGACGAAGACTTGCAGTTTTGCTTGGTGGAAAATACTTGTCTAGAAATCTTTGCTCCAACTGATCCCATGTAGTTATGCAGTCCATTGGAAGAGAGTGTAACCACACTCTAGCTTTGTCCCGCAATGAGGAGGGAAACAAGCTCAATCTAATAGCATCAGCTAAGGCTCCATTCAGTTTTAAAGTCTCACAAAATTCTAAAAATACTTCCAAGTGCAGATTAGGATCTTCAGTGGGCGCTCCTCTAAATTGATGAAGTTGGACCATGGAAAGTAGAGCCAGTTTCAATTCAAAATTGTTTGCTTCAATGGGGGTTCTTCTAATACTTGATCTCAATCCCCTTATACTAGGCGCTGCATAATCCCTTAAAGGTTTATTCTTGTTCTGATCAGCCATGTTAGAGTTCAAATTTTCTTCCTGTTGTTGCTGGAGTCATCTTCTAGCAAGGAACGTTCTCTCTATCTCAGGATCAATTTTGAGAATTTCCCTATTAAATCTGTGCATGTAACAACAGGAGTAACTTCCAAAATAAGAATTTAGAATAGACAAAAGAATAAAAATAGAAACAGAAATCTAGATTAACTAAATCACGCTCAATTCAATATTGAGTGCTAATCCCCGACAACGGTGCCAAAAACTTGATGTGTCGATTTCTGCAAGTGCACGGTTGTCATCAAGTAATAAAAATATCGATCCCACAGGGATTTGGTCAATTACCGAATGATCATGATACCAAGTTATCTAGTCAAATCAAATTTGAGAATTAAGTAAAGAAACTAAGCAGTCAAGAACAACGAATGAGAAGAACGAGCTAAAAGTCAATAATTGAGGGGGAATCTCAAGATATGGGTTTCACCACATCAACGATTTATAAGGTGATTATGTTCTCTCCTACTCCTTAGAGTTGTTCCGATAGAACCTGTCCTAAGGTAAATCAACAGCCCCTTTCGAGGTCTACGTTAATTGTACCTATCAAACTCAATTTCCCTGTCACGATATTTGAGCGTAGGTGATCATAATCAGCTAAGGGGACCTGTCACGAGACCCCCACAAACCTCCCTAGTCTTACTACCATTACTTGGTAAGAATTGGATTTGATAGATCCATTAAGTTCATAAGAGTTCCTCTAGAGACTAAATTTCCTTTTCACGATAGGTTTGCACACGGGACCATACTTAGCTAAGGAATCATCAATAATTCCCGCAAGCCCTCATAGATATGCTATTGATACTTAGTAGGAGTTAATTGTTGGACTTTCCGAGTCGCAAAAACTGCTTTTTGCGCTGTGAAAACCTCGGAAGCTCGGCCACAGATCCGTGCGAAGATATAATAAAATAAAATATGTATGTGATTAAGGAAACCTAGATCTACCTTAGATCTACAAGATGAGAGCATTACCCTCATAGCGACGCCCTTCGCTTATCCCACTTGTCCAAATGCTTTGTCGGAACTCAAGAGTGTCAAGTGTACACTCCTCTATTGGTATCCACACGGACAAATGGTGGAGAAAAACAACCTAGAGTGTGCTAGCACCCCTTGGAAGATTCGGCCAAAGTAGAGGATTGGGAGAGAGCTTGAGAGGAAGAAGATCCAAAGAAGAAGAAGATAGAGTTACTCACCAAATCAATTCCATCTAATGGAATAAAGTGGCCGGCCACCATATCTTGGGGGGTTACATGCATGCATGTAACTCCAAGAGCCAATGACTCTTGGTCTCCCTCATGAGGTGGCACCACATGATAAGTCCATGATGATGTGGAACATCATCATTGGCCGGCCCCCATGCCATGTCAGCATGACATGGCAATTGGTCAAGTCAAAATTGACCATTCATCTTCCCTCTCAAATCAAGTCAAACTTGACCTCTTATCTCCCATGGTTGATCAAATCTAACTACTTGATTCAAGTCAATTTGATTTAATGAATCTCTATTCATTAATTTAAATTGACTCAATAAATCAAATCTAAATTAGACTTATTCAACACTTGAATCAAATTGAGTCTAACTCAATTAGTCTAATTTGGATTACTCTTAATCAAATTTGGTTCATCCCATGAACCTAATCCTCATGGTTCATCATATGAACCTAATCTTCATCTAATTGCCCTTTGTGTGTGACTCTATAGGTTCTTGTAACGTTGGCAATGCTCCTAAACTGATTTAGGAGCATAAGCAATGAGCGGTATCTAGCAACACATCATTGCTACCCAAGTTACAAGAATATTGAGCTCCAACATCACCTTTGTGACTACTAATTGTGACTCTCACAATATGTGACAATGTCCCTCTATCCTTGACATCTAGATTGACCAATTGAGGCATAGACCGTGTCATCCTTGATACAATCTATATCTTGAACTCCAAGTAGACTCACTCTAATCAAATGAGCTCAATATCTCATATTGACTCATTTGGGCATGACCATGCACTTCGTGGTCTCACTCTATCAAGAATAACGATGTCACTCCCGTCATATAGGAGGGATAGATCCCATCTACATCACTCACATCCCTCTGCATAATTTGTTACATACCCAATATCACCTTTATAGTCCACCCAGTTACGGGTGACGTTTGACGAAGCCAAAGTATGCAACTCCTTATGTAGGGAACCATGGTGACTTCAGGTCCAAGAACTAATAGTCACATGAGAAAGTATATGACACTCATATAACGATCCATGATACTTTCTCATGGCGGGTCATTCAGTATACATTCTCCAATGCATACCCATGTGTCAACTTGATATCTCATATCCATGACTTATGAGATCAAGTCATCGTGTTGACCTACATGCTAGTCTCTACGCATTAACATTGTCCCTGAATGTTAATACTTGACTAGGAATGATTAAGAGTAGTGTTCTCTATATCATCTCATTATCGATTCAACCAATCGATTGATATAGATGAGAACCTTCTACTCAAATACGTTATTATACTTAGTTATTTGGCACCAATACAAGTAAATATAATAACCATGCCTTTATAAATAGGAATATGATACAATAAAGTCCATACAACAATCATCACATGATTGACTCTAGGGCTTTCACTAATAATCTCCCACTAGCACTAGTGTCAATCACCGTAGTATCTAATACCCAATGACCTAGTGTAACCATCATGCTTTTTCTGTGCCAAAGCCTTGGTCAAGGGATCTACGATGTTAGCCTCTGTGGGTACTCTGCAAATCTTCACATCTCCTCTATTGATAATCTCTCGAATGAGATGGAAGCGTCGTAGTATATGTTTGGTCTGCTGGTGTGAGAGAGGTTCCTTAGCCTATGCAATCACTCCATTGTTGTCACAATAGAGCTCTATGGGATCCACTATGCTAGGAACCACCCCAAGCTCAGTAATGAACTTGCAGATCCAAACTGCCTCCTTTGCTGCCTCAGATACAGCGATATACTCGGCTTCTATTGTAGAATCAGCAATTGTGTCTTGCTTCGAACTCTTCCAGCTCACAGAGCCACCATTCAAGCAAAATACGAACCCTGACTATGATCTATAATCATCCTGGTCAGTTTGGAAGCTGACATCACTGTAACCCTTTACAGCTAGCTCCTCATCACCTCTAAATATCAAGAAGTATTCTTTAGTCCTTCTCAAGTACTTAAGAATATTCTTGACTGTTATCCAGTGATGCTCACTTGGATCTGACTGGTATCTACTCGTCATGCTCAAAGCATATGAGACATCAGAACGAGTACATAGCATGACGTACATGATAGATCCTATAGCAAATGCATAAGGGATCTTATCCATGCGGTTTCTCTCCTCTCTAGAAGAGGGACTTTGAGTCTTTGAAAGACTCACACCATGTGACATCGGTGTTGGGTTTCCGGCACCGCGGCGTGTGTGTGTTCGATCATGTTTCGTAAACATGAGCACAGCGGAAGCAATAAAAATAATAAATACTCCTATTTATTACAACACACACAACACACGCATGCTATTACAACAAGTGTAGACATAACCGTAAATTAAAATCGCAATAAAAGGAAATTAAACTACGTTATACCTTCCGTATGACGTGTAGCGGGAACGGCATCAACCGGAACGATCCTCGTAAGAATCGTCTCTATCCGTATCCACGCCGAGCTCCTCGGGATGACTTCGCTAAGTCACGAGCTTCGTCTTCGTACGGGTTACTAGCCTCGTGTTGAAGACGACGTGATTGAGAGATGATCACGATCCGAATCCAAATTTGGATCCAAAACGAGTTCTCAAAACTCGCTTCTCCGGAGAGGTATTCGTCAACCGTATGACGAATCCTTCATCCTCCACCTCAGAGGATTACCGGAGATCAAATCCCCGGTATGTTAGCCGCTGTCGGAGCACTAACCGTCGTCCAAACGACGCTCCGACGAGAGGAGGAGAAGCTGTCCAGAAAACTGGACAGCTTGGTGGAGGAGTAGGCGCCGGCCAAAACAAGGAGACAAAAGCTCACCTTGATGCCGAACCTTTTAGGGGATCACCGGAGGGTCGCCGGAGGTTCACCGGCTGGAGCTTGGACGCCGGAAAGGGTCTTGACGGCAAAGACAATCAAGTGGGCCACAAGGAGCTTGGGCGGCACAACCAGGTTGGGCGGCAACTCCTTGGAGGCTAGGGTTTTGATTTTGGATTAGGGTTTAACAATCCCTTAAGCCCACTTTTATAGAGAACTAATTCTCTTAATGGTTAATGGATCATATCCATAAAGCTCGTTAACCCGCTCCATTAAGATAAGTTAAAATAAACCAAACCATAATGGTTTATTTTAAGTTAAAACGAATCGAACCAACCTTTGGTTCATTCGTTTAATATAAACCAAACCCTTTGGTTTATTCTCATCCATTGGATTAGGACCAAACCATTTTGGTCCACCCATTACGTCTTCATAAGACGCAGCCCATCCACGCTTCCATTGCGACTGAAACAATTTCATGCTCGCTTTATGTTTGGTCCAACCAAACATAGTTTCTCTCGGTCTGAGAATCCCATTCTCAAGCTCGTTTTAAATCCTTTGATTACACTCACAGCGTGGTGACCAAATAGGTTCTCGGTTTATGTTGGCCGCCTATAATTAACCATTAATTATAGAACCATCATGAGTGGCACCTAGTAGTACATCATGATCCCCAATTAACCAAAAGATCAACTCCGATCCGTAACTATTTCTCAAACCCTTCAAGAGCTCGAATGAATCGGCCCCATTCCTTCACTCATCTTATACCCACTTGGTTCAGTGACATGGTCTATTGTGTCACTCACTAGGTCGACACGCCACACCTAGCCCAAGTATCATTTCCTCGCCCCACGGATTCTAGTTACTCCACATGTATCAAGAGTACTTTACTCTAAACATGTAATGCTTTGGCCAAAGACTTTAGTAACAATCCGACGAGAGGCCATGGGTATACATCTCCTCGCAAGGAGTGGTGAACTTTATAGGCTATTCAAACACCTTCGATCACTGACTTATACCCAATCATCTCGTCCACATCTCCTTAGAGATGTTTGCTTAAGATGTCAAAGCATAAGTCTCCATGATCAAGATGACTTGAATACCGCAAGTCAAAGGAACATCGACTTAAGCCACAAGAAGAACTTCATTGACATATCTATATATGCAGAGAACCATATGAAGTCTTACTACCGGTCACTCCAATGAACTAGTTACCATAACTAGCATCCACGATTAACTCCGACATCACTATGTCTCCACCAAGGAGAATCACCGCTTGATACACCAAGGAGTATACTGTTAGTCTCAATGTAATCGATGGTGTCCAAATCCATCAATTCATCGACTAGGATAATTCGATACATCACAATTACACATGTAGAGATACTCACTAGTTGTGATCCAATCACAAATTCTCTCATGCCGTGAATCGATCGTGACATTCAAAGAAATGAGTTTAAGATCCAATCAAATACATAAAACATGTATACTCAAATAGTGAATCTTCATTTATCATATAAATGGGTCATACATAAGGCGATTGCCTTAGGACATCTCTCATATATTACTAACAGATTCCCACTTGGCCTAATGCCAATCGCTACGATATCCAATACCATAAGCACCAACATGACCCTCAAACTTACTTTGAGGTAATGCTTTAGTCAAAGGATCCGCTAAGTTCCTTTTCAAAGGGGAATTTTCTCGATTTGTATTTCGCTCCTACTTATGATCTCTCCGATAAGATGATAGCGGCAAGCACATGTTTGGATCGCTTGATGAGACCTTGGCTCTTTCGTCAGCAATTGCTCCATTGTTGTCGCAGAGACCGGTATTGCTTCAACAATGGCTAATCACACCAAGTTCATGAACGAACTTGATCCAAACCGCCTCTTTGCCGCCTGCCGCAATATATTCTCGCCTCGCTGGTAGAATCCGCTTATAGTCTCTTGTTTGGAACTTTTCCAACTCATCGCGCCCCATTCAAGGTGAACACGTATCCGCATCGAGACTGAATCATCCTTGTCCGTCTCGAAGCCGCATCCAGATACCCACGTATCACCATGTCCCCTTCTCCATATATTAGGAACACATCCTTAGTTCTTCTCAAGTACTTAAGGATCGCCTTAATACCAATGATCCATTCCTCGATCGACCGTCATCCGCCGTGACACTCAGAGCATACGATACATCGGGCCTCGTACATAGCATAGCATACATGATAGATCCTATTGCGGATGCATAGGGAATCTTACTCATGCAAATCCTCTCGTCTTCTGTGCGTAGACACATAGACTTCGAAAGGTGTACCCCATGCCTGATGGGCAGATAACCTTTCTTGGATTCCGACATGCTAAACCTCTTTAGCACTCGGTCTATATATGTAGATCGCGAAGACCAAGCAACTGCTCGATCTATCTCTATAGATCTTAATCCCAAGGATGTAGGTTGCTTCTCCTGTGTCTTTCATGGAGAATGTCTTGATAACCAAACCTTAATCGATCAGAAGATTGACACATCGCTTCCTATAAGTAATATGTCATCGACATACAATACTAGGAACACGATCGCACTCCCACTAACCTTCTTGTACACACAAGGTTCGCTCGATTTTGTGAGAAATCAAACTTTTGATCGCCTCATCAAAACGGATATTCTAGCTCTCGATGCTTGCTTCAATCCATAAATGGATCGTCGCACTTGCATACCTTGGTTTTATCAACCGATGTGAAACCTCAGTCCGTATCATATACACGCCCTCGAGCAAGTTTCCATTAAGGAAAGCTGTTTTCACATCCATCCGCCATATCTCATAATCATAATGAGCCGCTATGGCCAGAGCATCCGAATGGATTTAAGATAGCTACAAAGTAATAGGTTTCGCCATAATCAACACCTTGCTTTTTGACGATATCCTTTCGCCACCAATCTAGCCTTATAGGTAATCACATTACCATCCATGTCGGTTTTCTTCTTGAAAACCCACTTGCACCCTATAGGCTTTATGCCTTCAGTGGGTCAACCAAGTTCCAAACTTGGTTTTCATACATGGAATCCATTTCCACTTCATGGCACCAAGCCACTTATCCCTTTCTGAACTTGTCAAGACTTCTTCATAACTCGTAGGCTCTCATCATCAATGAGTAACACGTCGCTCGATTCTTACGAGAAATCCATATCTCTCGTGAATATTGCGTGTTCTACCGTGATCTACGAAGATGTGGTGTTACAATAGGTCCAAATGATTGCTCATCACTATGAGTCATTTACCGTCAGGCTTTCACTGTATCTCATCAATGTCTATTTGAGTCTCTCGAGCCTCCTCAAGCTCGACGACACTCCCAATCGCTTTCTTGCAAGAGAAACTCTTTCTAGAAACACAAAGATGCCTTGAAACAAACACCTTTTGTTCCACAGATGATAGAATTGCAACCCCTTGCTTTCCTTAGGGTATCCAATAAATAGACATTTATCGACTTAGCATCCAATTTGTCTCGACATACCGCTTCACATAAGCAGACAACCCCATATCTTCAAGTAAGATACATGAGGTTTCTTATTCCATATCTCATATGGAGTAGTTGAGACTACCTTGGTAGGCATTCTGTTTAACAAGTAAACAGCTGTCTGAAGTGCATAACCTTAAAAGGACTTGGGAAGAGTCGCATGATTCATCATTGACCTGACCATGTCCAACAAGGTCCGGTTACGCCTCTCAGATACACCATTATGCTGTGGTGTATAGGGCGGAGTCCATTGAGACAATATGCCATTGTCTCTTAGATAATCAAGAAACTCTTGACTTAAGTATTCACCACCTCGATCCGATCGAAGTATTTTAATACTTTTGTCATGTTGTTTCTCTACTTCATTTCTGAATTCTTTGAACCTTTCAAAGGCTTCAGACTTGTGTTTCATCAAGAACACATACCCAAACCGTGAGTGATCATTGGTGAAGGTAATGAAGTAGCTATAGCCTCCTAAAGCTTGAGTTGACATAGGTCCACATACATCAGTATGTATTAGACCTAGTAACTCTCTCACTCGTTCACCTTTTCCCGTAAAAGGTAACTTAGTCATCTTGCCTTTTAAGCATGATTCACATGTATCTTATGAATCCAATTCAAACGATTCCAGAATTCCACATCGGTGTAATTCGGACATGCATTTCTTGCTTACATGGCCAAGACGACAATGCCACATGTAGGAGTCTATTTGATTATCCTTTCGAGCACTGTTGTTGCTCGCTTCGATATTGCAAATGTCACTGGATACGTCCAACGTATAAACACCATTGCTTAAAGTTTCAGTCCCATAAAGAACCCCATTCAAAGTTATGTAACAACAATTGTTACTAAACGTCAAATGGAAACCATTTCTATTTAAACAAGAAATAGAAATGATGTTCTTTATCAACAAAGGAATATAAAAGCAATTGTCCAGTTCTAAGACAAGTCGTGCAGGGAGTTTCAACAAATACGTTCCGATGGCGAGTGCAGCAACCTTTGCTTCATTCCCAACACGTAAATTTGACTCTCCCTTGACGAGTCTTCTTCTATTCCTTAGCCTATGTATGTCATTACATATATGTGAGCCACACCCAGTATCCAATACCCAAGTGTCTAAGGAAATAGAATGACAATCAATAAAGAAGATTTCTGAAGAAGATGGGGCATCCGATGCCTTATCCTTCTTCACAGACTCTTGATAAACCTTGCAATTTCTTCGCCAATGACCCTCCTTGCCATAATGATGGCAAGTGCCCTTTAGTAGTTACGCTTTTTAGCCTTTTTCTTCTTCCCCTTCTGTTGTTCCTTTGACTCCCTCTTAGAACCTTTCTTCGAGGAATCAACTAACAACACTGTCCCCTACTCATGCTTCTCAGAAGGCTCCACAGTCTTCAGCATGTTGAGCAATACCACAGATGAACCTCCTTGCATCTCAGAGGTGAAGAGGAGCTTGGAGACTTCGAACCTTTCGAATCTCACTTGCTCATCAACCAACTCACAGAGATGAAGGACTACGATATGAGCATCCATATGCTCATGCTGCTTTCGTAGCTTGGGTTCCATCGCGGCTAGCATGATGCAACTCATTTGTTCAGAATCACTCACATGTTTCTGATAGGCCAACAATTGGTCCAAAGTTGCATCGTCACTGTTAGGACCTTTGTAACGCTAGAGGGGGGGTGATTAGCGTCAATGGAATTCAATCGCGGTTGTGTCTACAAATTCGTTAGTGCAGCGGAATATAGATAATACAATAACAATAATGAAAACACAACACGCTAACACGAGTATATAACGTGGTTCGGAACCGCACGGTTCCTACTCCACGGATCGGGCTCAAATGAGCCCTAGCGATGCCAATCACACACCACTATCAAATAACTCCTTCTCGGAACAATCCGGAGGTGGAGAAACCTCGTACAATATGATTACAACAATAATCAAATGAATACAAGCAATATAGTGAAATACAAAGCAATACAAGTAAAGGAAACACTTTACAAATGCTCTTTGAATGCTTGATCACTTGGTTGATCGAGTAGCACTTGGAGACCCTGAATTGCAGCAGCAACTCGCCCCAAATCGCCTCAAAGAACCATTGCTTTTTTCTTCCACCACGAGCTCCATATACAGCTTCAACCTGTGCTGGAAAAAGTCGATCAGTCGACTGATCGAGACCATCAGTCGACTGATGCCACTGTTGTCGTGAGACAACGGCTAGTTCCACGTTGGATAAGTCCAACGGAACTACCATCAGTCGACTGATTGTGACCATCAGTCGACTGATGGAGTCCTCACTCGACCAGTCGAGTCTCGACTCCATTCTGTGGCCGAATTCTCGAGCACCCGGTCGATCGACGATCGATCATCGCTCGAGCCATCGATCAGCCAACCTATGCGCGATCGCTAGGCCCATAACCCGATCAAACCTAGTTGACTCGGTCGGTCCACCGATCGCCACATGGCACCAAAACATGAGGTTTTAACTCAAGTATGATTCCCCCATACTTGCTAGACCACCCTTAGCCTAGACCTAAGCCTTCTAGCCACCTCCATCAGCCTCACGCCTCTCGGATCCCTCCAAGTCATCCATGACTTGTTCATCCATCGCGCTAGCCTTCAGGTGCTTCCGTCGGCTATGTCATGCTAACGGTGTCTACACCGCCAAGGCACATTGGACTTACGCCGCCAAGACTCCGCTTGGACTTTACGCCGCCAACCATTGGACTTATGCTGCCAAGACTACCGCTTGGACTTTACGCCGCCAATATCAATCCCCTTGGACTTCAAATGCCAACCCATGTTGGACTTTCCATGCCAAGACCATGCTTGGACTTCTCAAATGCCAAGACCATGCTTGGACTTTCCCTTGCCAACCCATGTTGGACTTTACATTGCCAAGACCCATGCTTGGACTTTTCCCAATGCCAAGTGTCCCACTTGGACTTTCCATGCCAAGTACTCAAGACTTGGACTTTACCAAATGACAATTACATTGTCATATGTTTTTGTCGAAACATCAAAACACATCAAAACATCACTCGAGCCAAACTCGAGTCCTGGTCAATCGTGACCTGGGCCGATTGCACCAACAATCTCCCCCTTTTTGATGTTTGACAAAAACCAAACAAATAATTGAGTTAGAATACTAACTCAAATCCTTTACCAATTATCCCAAATGTTCTCCCCCAAACATTCTCCCCCTTTTTGACTAACATCAAAAAGGTTTTCTCTCCAAGGAGGTCAATGTCTCATGTCCCAATGAGATCTTACAATCTCCCCCTTGGTTCAAAAATACCTAGGATGCCTACCATCTTCCTAGTGATAAGTCCCATATCACTCAAGAGAGGCAATCCTAATCACTCTCCCTTGACCATTGCACCAACAATGTCCTTGGGGAGTCCCTAAGCCAATAGGAACTCTAAATCATCAAAATTAAGGTTGAAAATTCAACATTGAACTTTCCACCACCTCAATTTGATACTTTGACCTAACACCTCTCCAAATCCATATCCAATGAATTTTCACCCTTCATAATGCTTCCCAAAGCATATCCTAGGGTTAGGAGTGGTTAGGGACCTTTACCGTAGCTGAATTCGGGTTAAACAAACCTTGTCAACCCAAAATCAGCCTTGGCAGTCGACTCTGTCAGATAACGATCATTGCCATACCCATCGATCATCGGCCAGAGGCGATCGATGTAATCCGATTTTGATTATCGAGAAATGAATTTCAAAAAATCATAAATAATTATACGTTTATCGAAAAATCACGAAATTGGATACGTATAATACTTATGACCAATACAATGGGTGAAAAATGTTTGAAAATTATTTTACCCATTAAATAGTGACATTGGTACAAAGTTCAAGAACATTGAAATTTACAATGTTTTGGCCCTACTTTGTATCAACTTCATCAATGGTGGTTGCTATCAAAAGATAGACTTCACCAAGTTTTTTTTTCAAAATGATTTTAAAATGTTTTCAAAACCTTATTTTGGATCATATTCCTTGGGCTCTATGCACATGACTTGTACACAAGCTTTCCCAATGATCCACAAATAAAAATAAGATGAGTTTTGGTTCAACTAGATGCAAAAACTATGCACCTTGAACTCAACTCATATCCTAGCATCTCACATGTATCTAAGGTGTATAAATACACATATATGTCAATTGGATGTGAGATGTGGGTTTTGCTCACCCTAAACTAGGGTTTCATGCATTTTTCTAGGCACCCCTACTTGATTCCCTTATAAATGGGACTTCAAGTCATGCCATTGTCCTTAAATCAATTTTAATCAAGTTAATGCATGAATGTATGATCATGGCATAAATAATAGTATTATTAAAACGTGGCCAATGATCATGATGTCATGGCATAAGATGAGATCTAAAAGACACATGACATTTATCCTTAATTCTAAAGCATAATCATGACATATAAAATGATTAAGAATAAACATGATGTCATGGCATGTTATATGACAAACAAAGCATGGCATATAAAATATATAGGTATAGCAATACCTAAATTTTAATATTAATTGCCATTTGTTGGGATTAAGTTCATTTTGCCATATTACTATTTTTCTCCCAAGTGTGCCAAAACCCAAAATGGCACACTAACCTCTAAACCTAAATTGTGCCAATTTGATCATTTTATCAAACTTCATAATTAATATTGGCACATCCTAAAATCTTTTAGGATTATGATTCAATTGTATTTCCAAGGTCACCTCATCCTTGAAAATGACCTAAAGTGCCACCTTAACCATGGTTAGGTTAACTACCCTTCCATTTAAAGTTGGCACACCCTAACCCATCTAGCGTGAATCAATCACGCTCTTAGGAACCCAAAACCTATTTGAGCTCCTAGGGTTAATTAGGTATTCCTTAGGGATAACCTCCCTAGATACCTTCCTAATGACCCTCCTAGGCTTGGTAGACTTGGTCATTTGGGTCTTACCTAGGTTGACTCTAGGGGTAACTCCCCTTGCAACCTTCTTAGTGGCCACCCTAGGTTTCCTAGAAACCCTAGCCACTAGGCACACACCATGGTCAACTCTAGGGATGACTTCCCTATTGACCTTGGTCTTCCTAGACCTAGTTAGTGTTCCATAGTCAAATGGAACACTATGGTAAGCCACCTTAGGCTTAGGTTTGTGACCCAAACCTTTCTTGCCCTTGGTTGACTTTTGACTCTTAGGTCCTAGATGTTGACTTTGACTTCTTGACCTAAAAGTTTGACAATTAGACCCTTGAAATTGATTTTGTATCTTGTTTAGGGTCTTTTCAAGTTTTTCAAGCCTTGATCTCAAGGCTTGATTTTCCTTTTCTAATATCTCAATTTTTGATTTTTCATTTTCTCTTGAGATATTTTTATTTCTAGGCATATGTCTAGATTTCTTAGCATTAAAGCCTAGATGTTCTCCTATTTTCTTAATGCTTTCCTTAGGTAATATATTTTTAGGGACATTAGTCCCAAATTTCTTCTTGTTTCCTAAGTGGACACTCTTAGCACCTAAACACATATGTCTATTATTTCTAGCATGCTTTTCATGTACAATAGCAAGAGAATTAAAAGCATGCTTTTGTTTGTAAATAGAAGAAAGAGCAAAGTTAGAAGTTACCCTAGGGTTTGCCTTAGCTCCCCCTACTTGTGAAGCTCCCTTTTTCCCTTTCTTCTCCCCTTTTGGGCATTGACTCCGGTAATGTCCCGGTTGCCGGCACTTGAAGCACACCACGTGCTCCTTGCTCTTCTTGGTGGGGACATCGGCATCCTTGACCTTTTCATTTACTTTTGGTGCCGGAGGAGCTTTCCTAATTTTCTTTGGGCATTTGCTCTTGTAATGCCCAAATTCCCTACACTCAAAACACATGATATTATTTTTATTTCGAATTATAGTGTTTGAGTTACCTAGGGTGGTGGAAGGTGCCGGAGTTAGATTTTGGGCTTCTTCATCTTGGCCAGATGTCGAAGCTTCTTCTTGAGGTTGCTTCGGTGTAGAAGATGGTCTCTCCTCTTCTTCTATTTCCTCTTCCGATCCGGAAGTTGACTCCTCACTTCCTCCCGATTCCTCACTTTCACTTGAGGATGAGCTCTCTTCTTCGGTCTCCTCCTCTTCCGAATCTTCTTGGACCGATTCGGGATTTTCGTGGAACTTGATCAACTTGTTCCACAATTCCTTGGCATCCCTATAGCTTCCTAATCTAGACAAAATATCGTTAGGTATCAAATCAATTAGCATTTTTGTTACCTTAACGGTTGTCTTGAATTTTTCCCGTTGCTCCTCGGTCCATCTCTTCATCTTGAGGATTTCGCCGTTTTCTCCTCTCGGAGCATCAAAACCTATAGTCACGGCAAACCAATTTTCTATATTTGTCATTAGAAAATATTGCATTCTACCTTTCCAATACGCGAAATGTTCGCGGTTGAAGGAAGGTGGGATGTTGACGTCGTCACCCAATTTTTCTTGAAATTCCATATTCTTCCGTCTAGCTTCTTCAACTCTCAAGTTAGTCCGTAGAACGACCGCTCGATACCACTTGTTAGGACCTTTGTAACGCTAGAGGGGGGGTGATTAGCGTCAATGGAATTCAATCGCGGTTGTGTCTACAAATTCGTTAGTAGCGCTGGAATATAGATAATACAATAACAATAATGAAAACACAACACGCTAACACGAGTATATAACGTGGTTCGGAACCGCACGGTTCCTACTCCACGGATCGGGCTCAAATGAGCCCTAGCGATGCCAATCACACACCACTATCAAATAACTCCTTCTCGGAACAATCCGGAGGT
This sequence comes from Wurfbainia villosa, assembly GCA_025175895.1. NCBI lineage: Eukaryota > Viridiplantae > Streptophyta > Magnoliopsida > Zingiberales > Zingiberaceae > Wurfbainia > Wurfbainia villosa. The sequence goes on along the minus strand of CM045989.1, from coordinate 116,566,396 downwards.
GGAGAAACCTCGTACAATATGATTACAACAATAATCAAATGAATACAAGCAATATAGTGAAATACAAAGCAATACAAGTAAAGGAAACACTTTACAAATGCTCTTTGAATGCTTGATCACTTGGTTGATCGAGTAGCACTTGGAGACCCTGAATTGCAGCAGCAACTCGCCCCAAATCGCCTCAAAGAACCATTTCTTTTTCTTCCACCACGAGCTCCATATATAGCTTCAACCTGTGCTGGAAAAAGTCGATCAGTCGACTGATCGAGACCATCAGTCGACTGATGCCACTGTTGTCGTGAGACAACGGCTAGTTCCACGTTGGATAAGTCCAACGGAACTATCATCGATCGATTGGACCATCGCGATCGTGATGGAGTCCTCACTCGACCGGTCGAGTCTCGACTCCATTCGTGGCGATTCTCGAGCACGGTCGGTGATCGATCGATCGATCCATTGCCATCATCGATCGCCAACCTATGGCGATCATTGCTAGGCTCATAACCCGCAATAAACCCTAGTTGATTTCGGTCCGGTCGATCGCCACATGGCACCGGGCCGACCGCACACCTCAAACATGAGGTTTTAACTCAAGTATGATTCCCCCATACTTGCTAGACCACCCTTAGCCTAGACCTAATCCTTCTAGTCACCTCCATCAGCCTCACGCCTCTCGGATCCCTCCAAGTCATTCATGACTTGTTCATCCATCGCGCTAGCCTTCAGGTGCTTCCGTCGGCTATGTCATGCTAACGGTGTCTACACCACCAAGGCACATTGGACTTACGCCGCCAAGACTCCGCTTGGACTTTACGCCGCCAACCATTGGACTTATGCTGCCAAGACTACCGCTTGGACTTTACGCCGCCAATATCAATCCCCTTGGACTTCAAATGCCAACCCATGTTGGACTTTCCATGCCAAGACCATGCTTGGACTTCTCAAATGCCAAGACCATGCTTGGACTTTCCCTTGCCAACCCATGTTGGACTTTACATTGCCAAGACCCATGCTTGGACTTTTCCCAATGCCAAGTGTCCCACTTGGACTTTCCATGCCAAGTACTCAAGACTTGGACTTTACCAAATGACAATTACATTGTCATATGTTTTTGTCGAAACATCAAAACACATCAAAACATCACTCGAGCCAAACTCGAGTCCTGGTCAATCGTGACCTGGGCCGATTGCACCAACAGTCACTAGGACGAGCAGGAAGAGGCGCTTCGAGGACATACACAAGCTTTTCACCTTGAGAACAATTCTCAAGTTTCTAAGCCAGTCCAAGAAGTTCGGCCCAGTCAATTTACTTGAATCCAAAATGGAACGCAAATTCAAACACATCATGATCAATATATTAACTTAGAAATACAAAACGAGCATATATGAGAAAGATGATTTTAAAAATGCATCAATATACATTTATAAATCCCATTCATTTTTTGAATTTCAAAAACCCCAAAATCACTTCGGGAGATTGTAGGTCCATCTCCGAATGGGCTGATATCCATCATAGTTATGAACAACCTTGGAGAGAGTCCAACAAGCCATTCATAACTACGACGGTAGGTATCATCTATACCGATTGCATATCACGTATATGCAACTATCACAATGTGCTATCAACTAATTGAATGTTCACACATACATCGGGTTGTTAACACATTAACAAGTATGCATCATATGCATAGCACCCAACTTCACCTCCCTTTACATCGACCTTGGAGAGAGTCCAACAAGCCGATGCTCCAGGTTAAAGCCAACCCATTAATCAGGACATAGTTTTAATATGGTTAGAGCGCATTCAACCAATTAGCCCAGCTTGGAGAGAGTCCAACAACAAAAGCTAACGATTGACCTCTGACTCTTACCATATTAGTATTAAACTATTCCATGGTTTGAACATATTCAGGTTCGAGCCGGGCTTGGAGAGAGTCCAACAACCCAAACAAGAAACATAACTCTGGTTCTAACCATATTAATGGAAGGTGTAGGCTTTAATATTGATTAAGGGTTTTTAATGTCTCATCCTCTTTGCATGCAAATAACTATTATCTACATGGCATGGCATACATGGCATACATCTACATGTCACGACACGCATGGCATAATGTTATGCATCTAATGCAATTACATGGCATACAATTATGTCATGTCTATATTTCCTTATATGTCATAACTATTTATGGAAATAAAATATGTTTAAGATTTGATTCTCCAAATCAAATCATAATTAAATTAGGAAACAAATTTCCAAATCTAATCACATATTTTATTCATGGAATTATTTGATTAAGGAAAATCTATTTAGGAAACCAATTTCCTAAATCATTAAAACTACTTATGGAAATAAAATATTTTAAGATTTGATTTCCCAAATCAAATCATGATTAAATTAGGAAACAAATTTCCAGAATCTAATCAAATATTTTATTTATGGAAAATATCAATTTCCATAAATACTTCCAACTTTCCAAAAGTGGAAGATTTCCATAAATACTTCTAGACTTTCCAAAATTGAAAAATTTTCATAAATACTTCTAAATTTCCAAAATTAGAAAATTTCCAGAAATACATTATGACTATCGCAAAACCATTTTACGATTATGTCAAAACACAACCTGGGCTCTGATACCACTGTTGGGTTTCCGGCACCGCGACGTGTGTGTGTTCGATCATGTTTCGTAAACATGAGCACAGCGGAAGCAATAAAAATAATAAATACTCCTATTTATTACAACACACACAACACACGCATGCTATTACAACAAGTGTAGACATAACCGTAAATTAAAATCGCAATAAAAGGAAATTAAACTACGTTATACCTTCCGTATGACGTGTAGCGGGAACGGCATCAACCGGAACGATCCTCGTAAGAATCGTCTCTATCCGTATCCACGCCGAGCTCCTCAGGATGACTTCGCTAAGTCACGAGCTTCGTCTTCGTACGGGTTACTAGCCTCGTGTTGAAGACGACGTGATCGAGAGATGATCACGATCCGAATCCAAATTCGGATCCAAAACGAGTTCTCAAAACTCGCTTCTCCGGAGAGGTATTCGTCAACCGTTTGACGAATCCTTCGTCCTCCACCTCAGAGGATTACCGGAGATCAAATCCCCGGTATGTTAGCCGCTGTCGGAGCACTAACCGTCATCCAAACGACGCTCCGACGAGAGGAGGAGAAGCTGTCCAGAAAACTGGACAGCTTGGTGGAGGAGTAGGCGCCGGCCAAAACAAGGAGACAAAAGCTCACCTTGATGCCGAACCTTTTAGGGGATCACCGGAGGGTCGCCGGAGGTTCACCGGCTGAGCTTGACGCCGCAAGGGTCTTGACGGCAATCACAATCGGGCGGCAAGGAGCTTGGGCGGCACAAACAGGTTGGGCGGCAACTCCTTGGAGGCTAGGGTTTTGATTTTGGATTAGGGTTTAACAATCCCTTAAGCCCACTTTTATAGAGAACTAATTCTCTTAATGGTTAATGGATCATATCCATAAAGCCCGTTAACCCGCTCTATTAAGATAAGTTAAAATAAACCAAACCATGATGGTTTATTTTAAGTTAAAACGAACCGAACCAACCTTTGGTTCATTCGTTTAATATAAACCAAACCCTTTGGTTTATTCTCATCCATTGGATTAGGACCAAACCATTTTGGTCCATCCATTACGTCTTCATAAGACGCAGCCCATCCACGCTTCCATTGCGACTGAAACAATTTCATGCTCGCTTTATGTTTGGTCCAACCAAACATAGTTTCTCTCGGTCTGAGAATCCCATTCTCAAGCTCGTTTTAAATCCTTTGGATTACACTCGTTGTGCGTGTGACCAAAGAGGTTCTCGGTTTATGTTGGCCGTCTATAATTAACCATTAATTATAGAACGATCATGAGTGGCACCTAGTAGTACATCATGATCCCCAATTAACCGAAAAGATCAACGGTTGATCCAGAACTATTTCTGAAACCCTTCAGTAGCTCGAATGAATCGTGCCCCATTCCTTTCACTCATCTTATACCCACTTGGTTCAGGACATGGTCTATTGTGTCAGTCCCCACTAGGCTGACTACGTCACACCTAGCCCAAGTATCATTTCCTCGTCCTACGGATTCTAGTTACTCCACATGTTTCGAAGAGTACTTTACTCTAAACATGTAATGCTTTGGCCAAAGACTTTAGTAACAATCCGACGAGAGGCCATGGGTATACATCTCCTCGCAAGGAGTGGTGAATCCTTTATAGGCTATTCAAACACCTTCGATCACTTCGACTTATACCCAATCATCCCGGGTCCACATCTCCTTTGAGATGTTTGCTTAAGATGTCAAAGCATAAGTCTCCATGATCAAGATGACTTGAATACCGCAAGTCAAAGGAACATCGCACTTAAGCCACAGTAAGAACTTCATTGACATATCTATATATGCAGAGAACCATATGAAGTCTTACTGTTGGTCACTCCAATGAACTAGTTACCATAACTAGCATCCACGATTAACTCCGGACATCACTATGTCTCCAGCCAGTGAGAATCAGCTGCTTGGATACACCAAGGAGTATACCTCGTGCTAGTCTCAACAGAATTGATGGTGTCCAGATCCATCAATTCATCGACTAGGGATAATTCCGATACATCACAATTACACATGTAGAGATACTCACTAGTTGTGATCCAATCACAAATTCTCTCATGCTGTGAATCATATCGTGGACATTCAGTAAATGAGTTTAAGATCCAATCAAATACATAAAACATGTATACTCAAATAGTGAATCTTCATTTATCATATAAATGGTTCATACATAAGGCGATTGCCTTAGGATATCTCTCATATATTACTAACAATCGGCAGAAGTCCCTTCTTCGAATTCTACATGGCAAACCGTAGTAATACCGTGTCAATATATGTACTCTGACTTAGGCCAAGCAATCTCTTAGATCTATCTCTATAGATCTTGATGTCTAGAATACAGGCTGCTTCACCTAAGTCCTTCATTTAGAAGCACGTCCCTAGCCAAGTCTTCACAGACTGTAGCGAAGGGATGTCATTCCCAATGAGTAGTATGTCATTCACATACAATACAAGGAAGACAACTGTGTTCCCATTAACCCTCTTGTAGACACAGGGTTCATCTTCATTCTTGATGAAACCAAACTGTTTGATCGCATCATCGAATCGAAGATTCCAACTTCGAAAAGTTTGCTTTAGCCCATAGATGGACCTATGCAGCTTCATACTTTCCCAGTATGCTGTGGATCTACAAAACCCTCAGGTTGTGTCATGTACACATCCTCGAGTAAGTTTCTATTCAGAAATGCGGTTTTGACATCCATCTGCCAGATCTCATAATCATGGTATGCTGCAATAGCAAACATGATCCGAATGGACTTAAACATCGCCACTGGAGAAAAGGTTTCATTATAGTCAATACCATGAATTTGCTTGAAACCTTTAGCTACCAATTGGCCCTTATAGGTATGCGTAAGTCCATCCATGTTAGTCTTTCTCTTAAAGACCCACTTACACCCAATGGGTTTGACCCCTTCAGGTGGATCAACCAAAGTCTATACTTGGTTGGTGTACATGGATTCCATCTCGGATCTCATGGCTCTAGCCATTTCTCAGAATTTGGGCTCATCACAGCTTCCTAATAGGAGGTAGGCTCATTCTCAATGAGCATAACATCATCGTGGTCAGACAAGAGTAATGAATATCTCTCAGGCTGACGACGTACCCTATCAGACCTGCGAAGGGTAGGTCTACTTGAACAGGTGGTTGTTCCACAACTCTTTGTGCAACAATCTCATCACCCATAACACTTTGTGGTTCCTGTTCAACCTCCATCAAGGCCTCAGTGCTATGGTCCTTATCTTGAATTTCTTCAAGATCAAACGTACTCCCACTAGTTTTTCTAGAAACAAAATCCCTTTCTAAAAAAACCCCAGTCTTTGCCACAAACACTTTGTGCTGACTGGGAATGTAGAAGTAATATCCCTTCGTCTCCTTGGGATATCCAACAAAATAATACTTATCGGATTTGGGTCCCAGTTTGTCTGAGACTTGACGTCGAACGTAAGCCTCACAATCCTAAATCCTCATGAAAGACATCTTGGAATTTCTCCTTGTCCATATCGTATATGGTGTCTTTATCACAGCCTTGGATGGTACACAATTAAGTGTGAAGGCTGCTGTGTCTAGAGCATATCCCCAAAAGGATATAGGAAGATCTGTGTGACTCATTATAGATCGTACCATAGCTAATAGGGTACGATTCCTCCTTTCAGATACACCATTCCACTATGGTGTTCCAGGAGGAGTGAGTTGGGATAGAATCCCACACTCAACTAGATAGTCACGAAACTCATGGCTAAGGTATTCACCACCTCGATCTGATCGAAGTATCTTAATACTCTTGCCAAGCTGGTTTTGTACTTCATTCTTGAATTCTTTGAACTTTTCAAAGGATTCTGATTTATGTGTCATTAGATACACATAACCATATCTACTGAAGTTATCAGTAAATGTAATGAAGTACCTATAACCACCTCTAGCAGCAACATTGAAAGGGCCACATACATCACTATGTATAAGTCCTAACAAGTTTGTTGCTCTTTCGCTGTGTCCACTAAAGGGAGTCTTGGTCATCTTGCCTAAAAGGCAAGACTCGCATGTCTCATATGATTCAAAATCAAATGAGTCTAGCAACCCATCCTTATGAAGCTGAGATAAGCGACTCTCATTTATGTGACCTAAGCGACAATGCCAGAGATAGGTTTGGTTCAACTCATTTGACTTGACCCTTTTGGTACTTATGTTATAGATGGGGCTCTCTAAGTCTAGAAAGTAGAGTCCGTTCATTAGAGGTGCACTACAATAGAACATATCATTTAAATAAACTGAACAATATTTGTTCTTTATTATAAATGTAAATCCTTTCTTGTCCAAACAAGAAATCGAAATTATGTTCTTAGTTAAAGCAGGCACATAACAACATTCATCTAGTTCTAGTACAAGCCCAGTGGGCAGAGATAGATCATAAGTTTCTACAGCAACAGCAGAAACTCTTGCTCCATTGCCTACTCGTAGGTCCACCTCGCCTTTTGTCAATGCCCTACTATTTCTCAGTGTCTGCACATTGGTACAAATGTGAGATGCACATCTAGTATCTAATACCCATGATGAAGAAATAAATAGATTGACTTCTATAACATTTATACCTGAAGTAGAAGTCTCACTTATCTTCTTCTTAAGATCTTCCAGGTAGGCTTTGCAGTTACGCTTCCAATGTCCAACTTCCTTACAGTGGAAGCAAGCCCCTTCTTTGGTCACCCCTCCTTTGGGTTTCAGTTCTTTGCCTTTGCCCTTGGCTTGGGACTTTCCCTTACCTTTAGGCTTGCCCTTGCCTTTCTTCTTTTGCACCATCAAAATGGAGTCAGATTTTCCCTTCTTAAGGTTGAGCTCAGCAGTTCTCAACATGCTGAGCATCTCAGGCAGTGGCTTATCAATTTCATTCATGTTGTAATTCATGATAAATTGATTGTAGCTTTGTGGCAAAGACTACAAGATCAAGTCAGTGGCCAGCTCTTGGCCAAGTGGGAATCCCAATCTCTGTAGGTTTTCTACGTACCCAATCATCTTGAGTACATATGGACCTACGGGAGTCCCATCTTGCATCTTGGACTGAAACAATGCCTTAGAGACTTCATATCTCTCGTGCCTTACTTATCCTTGATATAGTTGATGAAGATGTTCAACCATATCATAAGCATTCATGAACTCGTGTTGCTTCTGAAGCTCAGAGTTCATGGTCGCGAGCATGAGACATGACACATCTAATGCATCATCTTGATGCTTCTTGTAAGCATCTTTGTCGATTCGAGGCAAAGCGTGGCGGAGGTGCCTCGGGTGCTCTTGGGTGAGAATAATTCTCAGGTTCCTGTACCAATCCAGGAAATTTGCTCCATTGAGCTTGTCCTTCTCAAGGACAGAATGCAAGGAGAGAGTGTTCGTGTTTGTCGACATAGTAATCTACAACATACACAATGCAAAAAATTAATATCATATTCCTTTTATCATTTAATTAGGCCTTTAATCAAATGATTCTCCCACTGAATTATAGGAAATTTTGTAGAATCGAGTTATGGATGTGGTCAAACCACATTACTAGATTCATACAAATATGCTATAATTTTTGTGGGACAAGATCCACATCATACTAAGCCTTGAGTTAGCTTTGGCTAAATCACCCAAGCCTTAGTATGATCGGTGGGTAACACATTACCGATTACATCTCTATGCAACTCTTGTTTATAGGATCAAGACTCACATTTACAAAAGACCTTGAGTTAGCTTTGGCTAAATTGCCCAAGATTTAGTGTAAATGTGTTCTTATCCTATCTTTCCAACGGTTGGAATATGCCTATAGTTATACTCGATCCAATTGAGTTAACTAGTTTTACTCAATCTAATTGAGCTTACTCTAACCCAAGCCGTGATAGGCGGGACCAAGATTGTCCCTCCGCACCCTACCAAGATAATATGCGTTGCTCTGCTTTGGCAGATTCAACAACTACAAATGATCAAGGTAGTGATGGGTATCAAGGACTTGGTAGGCATTTTCGAGTTGATTCGATTAATATCTAATCTAATCATGAATGTGTATCATATACGCATCAAGGCCTTTATTATCCTATACTAGCATGCATCACATACATACAAGCATTATTCTAGCATGCATCATATACATACAAGAAAAATATTCTAGCATGCATCATATACATACAAGCATTATTCTGCTAGCATGCATATATATATATATATATATATAATTGTGATGTGGTCATAGCCCTACTACGATCTTCTCAAGCCAATGAGAAGATCGGACGGTCAACCTAGGGTTAGCGGCTTCTCCAAGCGCCTCCTTTGATCGCCATGTGTCGTCGACACCCTTCTCGTAACTTCGTCTACAAGTGGACTTTCCACCGCTCCATTTTGTACATTACAAATATGAAACTCAAGTTACATTCGAGTCTAAAACTATTTACATCTAAAATTTTAAAAGAAGAGGCATGACACGTAGATCGCATACCCTATACAACATGCACAACCACAAAAATGACACGCATGTCGTATTATGAATTACAACACATTATCATCCAATAATATTGGGGTTCTTGGGCCATGACCATCATAGAATTATACATAATACTAAATTATGTATTTTACAGAAAATTTCTATAATTTTTCCTATTTTTTTTTCAATTTTATGAGTCACCTCTCCATAACGATCCCGCTAAGCGGTTTCCGGGCGCGATCGTGGGACAAGGCCCCTTTCGAAGATAGGGGCAGCACCCCTACTCGCAAAAATAAATTTTGCGAGTGTCCCTACTAGATCTTACAGTGACTTAAGTCACTTTCCCAAAAATCTAAAGCAAGAACTCGCCGTTTAGGAGAGTTTTTCTCGGCGGTTGAAGCCTATAAGTGTCCCAACACTTGTTGCTTCGACTCTTCGAGAAAAATACCCAATAATTCTATAAAAATAGGAAATTTACAGAAACTTAAAAATCTGTAATTTTTTATATCTAATACAAAAACTAAAAATATGAAACACATACATGCTTCGCACGTGGCTCTGATACCACTGTTGGACTTTCCGAGCTGCAAAAATTACTTTTTGCTTTGCGGAAACCTCGGAAGCCCGGCCACGGATCCGTGTGAAGATATAAAAAAAATAAAATATGTATGTGATTAAGGAAACCTAGATCTACCTTAGATCTACAAGATGAGAGCATTACCCTCGTAGCGACGCCCTTTGCTTATCTTGCTCGTCCAAATGTTTTGCCGGAACTCAAGAGTGTCAAGTGTACACTCCTCTATAGGTATCCACATGGAAAAATGGTGGAGAAAAACAACCTAGAGTGTGCTAGCACCCCTTGGAAGTTTTGTCCAAAGTATAGGATTGGGAGAGAGCTTGAGAGGAAGAAGATCCAAAGAAGAAGAAGATAGAGTTACTCACCAAATCAATTCCATCTAATGGAATAAAGTGGTCGGCCACCATATCTTGGGGGGTTACATGCATGCATGTAACTCCAAGAGCCAATGGCTCTTGATCTCCCTCATGAGGTGGCACCACATGATAAGTCCATGATGATGTGGAACACCATCATTGGTCGGCCCCATGCCATGTCACCATGACATGGCAATTGGTCAAGTCAAAATTGACCATTCATCTTCCCTCTCAAGTCAAGTCAAACTTGACCTCTTATCTCCCATGATTGATCAAATCTAACTACTTGATTCAAGTCAATTTGATTTAATGAATCTCTATTCATTAATTTAAATGACTCAATGAATCAAATCTAAATTAGACTCATTCAACACGTGAATCAAATTGAGTCTAACTCAATTAGTCTAATTTGGATTACTCTTAATCCAATTTGGTTCATCCCATGAACCTAATCCTCATGGTTCATCATATGAACCTAATCTCCATCTAATTGCCCTTTGTGTGTGACCCTATAGGTTCTTGTAACGTTGTCAATGCTCCTAAACCGATTTAGGAACATAAGCAATGAGCGATATCTAGCAACACATCATTGCTACCCAAGTTACAAGAATATTGAGCTCTAACATCATCTTTGTGACTACTAATTGTGACTCTCACAATATGTGACAATGTCCCTCTATCCTTGACATCTAGATTGACCAATTGAGGCATAGATCATGTCATCCTCGATACAATCTATATCTTGAACTCCAAGTAAACTCACTCTAATCAAATGAGCTCAATATCTCATATTGACTCATTTGAACATGGTCATGCACTTCGTGGTCTCACTCTATCAAGATTAACGATGTCACTCTCGTCATATAGGAGGGATAGATCCCATCTACATCACTCACATCCCTTCACATAATTTGTTACATACCCAGTAATCGCCTTTATAGTCCACCCATTTACGGGTGACATTTGACGAAGCCAAAGTATGCAACTCCTTATGTAGGGAACCTTGGTGACTTCAAGTCCAAGAACTAATAGTCATACTAATAGTCACATGAGAAAGTATATGACACTCATATAATGATCCATGATACTTTCTCATGGCAGGTCATTCAGTATACATTCTCCAATGCATACCCATGTGTCAACTTGATATCTCATATCCATGACTTGTGAGATCAAGTCATCATGTTGACCTACATGCTAGTCTCTACGCATTAACATTGTCCCTGAATGTTAATACTTGACTAGAAATGATTAAGAGTAGTGTTCTCTATATCATCTCATTATCGATTCAACCAATCGATTGATATAGATGAGAACCTTCTACTCAAGGACGTTATTATACTTAGTTATTTGGCACCAATATAAGTAAATATAATAACCATGCCTTTATAAATAGGAATATGATACAATAAAGTCCATACAAGAATCATCACATGATTGACTCTAGGGCTTTCACTAACATTAATCCCTAGTTTGGATCTAGGGTTCAGGAACTTGGGTTCACTATTAGGTACTTCCCCAAGGTTCCTTAGATTTATCAATAAGAATCTAAAGCCAAATCAAAACAAATGGCAATTCAAGTAGAAGAGATTCAATCAACCATCATAAGTCATCAAGGGCTACTCCCCTATCCTAAGATTACAAGACACTACTTCATAGCTGAACAAGAATTGCCAGAGAAAGAAATTACAATCCTTAACGCCATCGTTGTGTTTACTCCGTCATCGGCTTTGTTGTCCTTCTTCGAATTCCGCCACCTCTCCTTTTAGGGTTAGAATATATCCTCTTTATAGCCTTGGCTTGGTCTTCAATTAATACAGAAATTCTCTTCAATTAAGGCGGAAATCTCGGGCTTTGCCATGTTGTACGCAAAAAAGGAAAGGAAAGAAATAGGGCGACACGCCCATGCTAATGGAGGGCATGGGCATGTCGGGCATGAAGCGTGGGTGTGTTGAGGTCTGGAAGTTCTGACATGGACGTGTCTTTGATGGCCCGGCTATGTTATTTTGATACGCCTCGATAACTCCCGATTCTTCAACCTGTTAACATGAAAAATACCCCAAAATAGTTTCTTTGTCCAAAATATGTTAAACTTGACTAAAACATAACAAAATACATGACTAAAACATAAAATGGGATGAAATGCATGCATATTGAATACCCAAAATGCAACATGAATTACACACATCAGTTGTCTCTTTCAGGGCAGTATGTGCATCTATGATATCCTCCATAGATTGGAATAACTCACCTATGTGGAGGTGCCAGTTACTTTCCTTTTCTTTTCCTTTTTTAATTATTGACTGCTGGGAGGTGATGGTCTGGTTTGACTCTTCAGTGCATTCCTGTAGTCATCTGATATGGGTGTCTTTAATAGCAAGTTGTTTCTTCAGTTCTTGTTTATAATCTGTTATTATTTATTCTTGATCAGTAGAGAAGGTCTCCACTTGTAGTTGCAACCATTGTATTTTTTGTTGGAATTTTATTTCTTTGGCTGCCCGATCGGGAGAGAAAGGAAAGCTAGTATGTGTTCCCAGATTAAGTGTTGTGATTTCTTTGGAGTCAGTCTGGGTGCCCATAGTATAGGTTGAATGGGCAAGTGGCACTGCAGAAGGTGGTGGTTTTGAGTAGATGGTGGATGGTCTGTTTGGTTGGCTTCGATATTCAGATAACCATTGTTCGAAGGACTGCAATTTGGAGGTACACTGAAAATAGGAGAAGTATTGTAAAGGGAATTGTTTATACGAGGAAATAATTAATAGGTAAGGGAATTTACTGACCGGAGGCTTTCTTGTAGTTCTTGAATAATGTAAATATCTAAAGAAGGGGGGAAATAAGTAGGTTGCGGCAAGGGTGAATTTGATACGGAGGAAAAATTATTAGCAGAAGGAATAGGTGGAGGGAGTATAGGAATGGGATCTGAGATAGGCATGACAGGAAGAGAAGAGAGAAGATGATTTGCATAGGATTTTGACACAGCTTGTACTAATAAGTCTAAAGGGGAAGAGGTTGTAGGTTCTGAAGTTATGAGGTGAGGAGGGGATAGAAGATTTTGTTTCCTGGTGGGGAATAGGGAGATTAAGGGAAGATCGTCTGCAGAGGAGAAAGAGGAGGGCGATGAGGAGAGTTCTATGGGCTCATGAAGGGTGTCAAGAGGTGGACTATAGATAGTTGTGTCAGAAGGGGGTAAAGAATCCGAGGGGGGAATTAAAGAAGGAGGTTCTGGGTGGGGTGAAGTGATAAGAAAGGGAAAGAGATTAGGGATGGGTTATGGTAGAAAGGAGATATGGTCAGAATCTACTAAGGTGATGGTTGGTTGGTGGGGTTCAATAATGATTGTAATTGGAGCTTCGAGGATTTCAGGGGGTACCTGTGATATTAAAGTATAAGTTATTCTTTCAGGAATTGAGTCAAGGAACTTAAAGTAGTTAGTAATGAAAGAGTAATAGTTAGTTACTGAGGTGGGTGGCTCGGTGATGGAAGATGAGGTGGTTGCTGTTTCGGCTCCTTTTCTTTTCTTTCTTTGTTGTTTGGCCAGAGTCTTGGCTATAGCTACATTCATCATTTCTTCTGCAAATCAAAATATAGATAAACATGTTGAGGCAAATTTAGTAGGTATGTAGAATTTGATATCGATATATACGATAAAGAAGAAAGTCCAAGCATGGGTCTTGACAAAGGAAAGTCCAAGCTTGAGTCTTGGCAATTGGAAAGTCTAATATTGGTTGGCAAGGAAAGTTCAACATGGGTTGGCAAGGAAAGTCCAAAGATGTAGTCTTGGCCACGTAAGTCCAAGTGTGTAGTCTTGGCGATGAAAGTCCAAGTCATGGGTACTTGGCATTTGAGAAGTCCAAGGTTTGATATTGGCGGCGTAAAGTCCAAAGGTGGAGTCTTGGCAGCATAAGTCCAATGTTTTGCGGCGTAAAATCCAAGTGTGTGTCTTGACAGCGTAAGCCCAAATGTACCTTGGCGGTGTAGACCAACTTAGCATGACAATAGCCGATGGAAGCACTTGAAGGCTAGCGTATGGATGAACAAGTCATGGATGACTACGAGGGATCTGATAGATGTAAGGCTGATGGAGGTGGATAGAAGGCTTAGGTCTAGGCTAAGGGTGGTCTAGCAAGTATGAGAGAATCATACTTGGAGTAAACCTCATAGTTGAGGTTTAGCAGTCAACTGGGGTTATGGACCAGTCGACTGGTCAAGTATTTTGACACTTAGCAACCGAGTCGGCACTGAGCAGTCGACTGGGATTATGATCAGTCGACTGCCGTGAGTCGACTACCATGAGTCGACTGGCATTCGATTGCGGCAAGTAGCCTTGGTAGTCGACTACCATGTATGGACAGTCGACTGGCCATGAGAAGTCGACTGCCATAAAGGGTAGTCGACTGCTGCTGGTTTTGGTCATGAAGGCAGAACGCTCAATAGCCGACTGAGCAGTCGGATACGGGCTTGAGCAGTCAACTGTTGGGAATGGCAGTCGACTGTCAGTGTATCCGTTGGCTTGAATGCGAACGTGGATCAAGTCCGTTATGAGACAACGACACTATTGACAATCAATTGGGGGCTTTTGGCAGTCGACTGCCAAGCAGAAATCCAGGTCACGCGGTGGCATAAAAGGAGCTCAACGGGGAGGATTTACACAGCGAATTTCTTGGGTAATTTGAAGGGGATAGTTGTTGCTTTCTAGTCCTTCAAGGCTAGTCCAAGACGATCAATAAGCAAACATTCAAAAGCACATTTGTAAAGTTTTCTTTACTTGTATTTGTGTAGTTTACTTGTATTTCTTGTTTATTGTTGTAAGATCGCTTATACGAGATTTCTCCACCTCCGACGTGTTGTCAAGAAGGAGTTTATTGAGTAGTGGTGTGTACATCACTAGAGCTTGTTGAGCTCTCCCCGTGGAGTAGGAACCCTAAGGTTCTGAACCACATATATCTTATGTATTGTGTGCTTGTGTATTTCATTTATGCTTTATTATTATTTCTGCTGCGCATATTAACGAATATTGTATACAAGCACACAAGTGAATTTCGTCGACGAACAAAGATGTGCCATTTACCCCCCCTTCTAGCGCTCACTGAAGTTCCTACAATTGGTATCAGAGCTGGGAGCTCTTCTATGGATTAACAACCGGGAGCAAACACACTAGAGGATGGAGTTGCCAAATGATGGTTTTGGGTGGGACTTCAATACACCAATTCCATACACCTTCTATGGACAAGAAGGTTTTGAGAAATGGAGGGCATGGATGGAGAACTTCTTCATGATGAACTTTGAAGATTGGATGATCCTAGTGAAAGGATTTGAACTTCCAAGAGGTCCAAAAGGTGGATACCTCAAGAAGAAGAGATGGATCAAAGAGCAAGTCCAAGCCTTTAAAAGAAATGATAAGGTAATGCAATTGATATTAAATTCATTACCTAACAATGTCATGTCTAGGTTAGGTGAATTTCAAGATGCCAAGGAGCTATGGGATAAATTGGCCAAGCTCCATGAAGAACCATCTATGGCTCAAATAGAGAGAGAGTCCAAAGAAGGAAGCTCATCCTTACAAGAAAGTGAGGATTCGGAGGTCGAGAGATGTTTGACATCCAGATCGTTAGAAGAAGTGGAAGAAGTAGGAGAAGACTCCACCTCTAGGATTGAGGTGGAGGAGAGAACTTCCACACCAGAGCAAACTCAAGAGGAACCATCTACCTCTGGTCGAGAAGATGAAGAAGCTCAAAATTCCACCACCGACCTAGGTAACTCAAGCACCTTAATTAAAAATAAAAATCATATTATGTGTTTTGAGTGTAGGGAAAATGGACAGTACAAGAGCAAGTGTCCCAAGAAAGTCAAGAAGGCTCAACCGGTGCCAAAGGTCAAGGATGTCGAAGCCCCAACAATTAAGAGCAAAGAGCACGTGGTGTGCTTCAAATGCCAACAATAAGGGAACTATAGAAGTCAATGCCCTAGGGGGAAGAAGAAGACCCAAGAAGGAGAATTACATATAGGGGGACTTTTAAAAGCAAACCCTAAGCTATATTTTAATAATGCACCTTCAAATTTTAATGTCAAAAAGCATGCTAGGGATAATTTTAATTCACTTGCTATTCATCATAATACAAAGCATGCTAAAAATAAATTCTATTATTTAGGTGCTAAGAGTTGTAATTTTGGGGCTAAGGATAAATCTAGATTAAAAATACCCCTCAAACAATTCTACCTAGGGAAAGTATTAGAAAGGTAGAAGATCATTTAAGCATTAACCCTAAGAAGGGTAGGCATATGCCTAAAAGGAAAGACAATGCCCAAAGACAAAATCAAAAATAAAAAATTGGGCAATTAGAATTAGAAAACCAAGCCTTAAGGTCAAGGCTTGAGAAACTTGAAAAGACTCTTGTAAGAATGACAAATTCAATTAAAGCGTATAGGAGTCAAAACCTAGGGTATAGGAGGCAAGGCTCATCTATGGGCAAGAAAGGCTTGAGACACAAGCCTAAGTTCGAGGTAGATAAGCCTACCTATCATCATGTTCCATTTGATTATGGAACTCAATCTAGGTCTAGGAAGACCAAGGTTAATAGGGAAGTCATCCCTAAGGTTAACCAAGGTAAGTGCCTAGTGGCTAAGGTTTCAAGGAAACCTAGGAAAGCCACTAAGAAGGTTACAAGGGGAGTTACCCTTAGAGTCAACCTAGGCAAGACCCAATTGATCAAGGCTTCTGAGCCTAGGAGGGGCATTAGGAGGGTATCTAGGGAAGTTATCCCTAAGGAATACCTAGTAAACCCAAGGAGCTCCAATAGGTATTTGGTTCCTAGGAGCGTGATCGATTCACGCTAAATGGGTTAGGGTGTGTCAACCTTAGTGGATAGGTAGTTAATCTAACCATAGTAGTGTTGGCACTTTAGGTCACTTCCAAGGTAATAGGATACCTTGGAAATAAGGTTGAATTTGATCCTAAAGGATTTTAGGATGTGTTAATATAATTCATGGAAGTTGAAAAATCGATCAAAATTGGCACAATTAGGTTTAGAGGTCATGGTGTGCCATTTTGGATTTTTGGCACACTTGGGAGATAAGTTAGTGTTATGGCAAATTGGGTATAACTATAACAAATGGCAATTAATACTAAAACTTATGTATTATTATACCTTTATATTTTATTTGCCATGACTTGTTTGCCATATGTTATGTCATGACATCATATTTCATTTTATCATTTTATATGTCATGATAATGCTTAGGTTTAAATTTTTAATGTTATGTATACTTAGATTGTCTTCATATGCCATGACATCATGATTTTTGGCACATGTTTATTTATGTTATCATTTATGTCATAATCATCATTCATGCATTTAGGATTAATGAAAATTGACTTAAGGACAAATGACATGATTTGAAGTCCCATGTATAAAGGAATCAAATAGTGTTGCCTTAGAAAAATACATGAGACCTTAGTTTAGGATGAACAAAACCCACATCTCACATCACATTAATATGTGTGTGTATTCATACATCCTAGACACATGTGAGATGCTAGGAAATGAGTTAAGTTCAAGGTGCATAGTTTTTGCATCTAGATGAACTCAAACTCATCTTATATCATGGATGAATCATGAGGAAAGTTTATGTACAAGTCATGTGCATTAAGCCCATAGACCATTGTTCAATATAAGGTTTTAAAAATATTTCAAAATCATTTTGAAAAATCTTTGTGTAGTCTATCTTTTGATCGAAGTCACAATTGAAGAAGTTGATACAAAATAGGTCAAAAACATTTAAGTTATCAATGGTTTTGAATTTTATGTCAATCTCACTAGTTTATGGGTATTTTATTTTTCAAATATTTTTCACCCATAATGATTGACTTAAGTATTATACATATAAATTTTTGTGATTTTTCTATTCATGTATAATTACTTATGATTTTCCAAATTTCAGTTTCTGACTTTTGATTTCTACACTTGCAGAAATTAGTCGACTGCCATGGATGGCAATCGACTGGCCTTAAGGGAAGTTGACTAGTAGCTGACAGAGTTGACTGTCGAGTGCTGATTTCGGATAAATAAGTTTTGTTTAGCCTATTTTTCAGCTATGTTAGGCTACCCTAACTGCTCCTAACCCTAGGATGTGCTTTAGAAAGCATATAAAGGGTGAAAATCCATTGTATATGGATTAGAAGAGTTGTTTAGGGTGATGTATCAATTTTAAGGTGTGTGAAAGTTCAAATTTAAACTTTTGCCCTTAATTTTGATGGTTTAGTATTCCTATAGGCTTAAGGACTCTCCAAAAATATTGTTGGTGCAATGGTCAAGGGGGAGCAAGCTTTTAGGGGGAGGTTATCCATCATGGGATGATGGATGTGTTCTTCCTCATAAGGGGGAGAATTTAGAGATTGGGAGAGTTTGAGGATTGCCTCTCTTTAGTGATATGGGACTTATCACTAGGAAGAGTGAAGGCATCCTAGATGTTTTTAGGCCAAGGGGGAGATTGTAAGATCTCATTGGGATATGAGACATTGATACCCTCGGGGAGAGCCTTTTTGATGTATGTCAAAAAGGGGGGAGAATTGAGGTGAGAATTGATGGGAGAATGTGAGAATTCCCAATTTGGAAAATTGGGAGGATTGGTTTGAGTTAGTGTTCTAACTCAAAGGTATTTGGTTTTTGTCAAACATCAAAAAGAGGGAGATTGTTGGTGCAATCGACCCATGTCACGATTGACCAGACTCGAGTTTGACTTGAGCAGTATTTTGATGTTCGACAAAACATATGACAATGTGATTATCATGGGAAGTCCAAGGCTTGAGTACTTGGCATTGAAAGTCCAAGCATGGGTCTTGGCAATGGAAAAGTCTAAGCCTTGAGTACTTGGCATGTTAAGTCCAAGCAAGGGTCTTGGCAAGGGAAAGTCCAAGATTGAGTCTTGGCAATTGGAAAGTCTAACATGGGTTGGCAAGGAAAGTCCAAGGGTGTAGTCTTGGCCACGTAAGTCCAAGTGTGTAGGCTTGGCGGTGAAAGTCCAAGTCATGGATACTTGGCATTTGGGAAGTCCAAGGTTCGATATTGGCGACGTAAAGTCCAAGGTTAGAGTCTTGGCAGCATAAGTCCAATGTTTAATGGCATAAAGTCTAAGCGTGTGTCTTGGCAGCGTAAGCCCAAATGTGCCTTGGCGATGTAGACCAGCTTAGAATGACAATAGCCGATGGAAGAACTTGAAGGTTAGCATATGGAAGAACAAGTCATGGATGACTTGGAGGGATCCGATAGGTGTGAGGCTGATAGAGGTAGTTAGAAGCCTTAGGTCTGGGCTAAGGGTGGTCTAGTAAGTATGAGGGCATCATACTTGGGGTAAACCTCATGGTTGAGGTTTAACAGTTGACTGGAATTTTAGACCAGTCAACTGGTCAAGTGTTTTGACACTTGGCAACTGAATCAACACTGAGCAGTCGACTAAGATTATGATCAGTCGACTACCGTGAGTCGACTGGCATTCAACTATGGCAAATAGCCTTCGTAGTCAACTACCATGTATGGGCAGTCGACTGGTCATGAGCAGTCAACTACTGTTGATTTTAGTCGCAAAGGCAGAACGCTTAGTAGCCAACTGAGCAGTCGGCTATGGTCTTGAGAAGTCGACTGCTGGGAATGGCAGTCGACTACCAGTGTATCCATTGGCTTGAATACCAACGTGGATCAAGTCCATTGTGAGACAACTACACTGTTGGTAGTCGACTGCTAGGCAAAAATTCAAGTCACGCGGAGGCATAAAAGGATCTCGACAGGGAGGATTTTCACAGCGATTTTCTTGGGTGATTTGAAGGGGATAGTTGTTGCTTTCCAGTCCTTCAAGGCTAGTCCAAGGCGATCAACAAGCAAGCATTCAAAATCACATTTGTAAAGTTTTCTTTACTTGTATTTGTGTAGTTTACTTGTATTTTCTTGTATTTCTTGTTGATTGTTGTAAGATCGCTTGTACGAGGTTTATCCACCTCCGACGTGCTGTCAAGAAGGAGTTTATTGAGTAGTGGTGTGTACATTACTAGAGCTCGTTGAGTTTGCCCCGTGGAGTAGGAACTCTAAGGTTCCGAACCACGTATATCTTGTATATTGTATGCTTGTGTATTTCATTTATGCTTTATTATTATTGTCACTATGCATATTAACGAATATTGTAGACAAGCACGCAAGCGCAATCGAATTCCGTCGACGAACAAAAATGTGCCATTCACCTCCCTTCCCCTCTAGCGCTCACCGAAGTTCCTACATATACGTCCTTCCAGCCATTGTGGGAAGTAGGCATATCAGTCAGGAATTGATAACCTTGGCATGCCATGAAATAAAACACACATGAATCAGCCATTTTTAGTTGGTAAAGGCAGTGGAATATGTGAGGGATTTTTGGGAGGTCAAGGTGCTAGAATAAAATTATGGTGCCAACTAGGATGCAGATGGAGTTGGGGGTTAGCTGGTTGATAGGGAGGTCGTAATATGTGAGAATGTTAATGATGGGCTTTGGGATAGGTAGGCAAAGGCCTCCTTCTAATTGACCTGTGAATAGGGTTCTCATACCAGGTGGGGGTCAATGAGGGCGTTGGCTATGAGTGGGGATGATGGCGGTAAAGTCTTCAGGGATGTATTTGGGCTCATGGAGGAAAAAGGAGTGGTTGGGGTATAGTCGAATAGGTGTAGTTTCGTACCAAGAGGTGGTGGAAGACGAGGAGGCCATGAAGAAGAGATGATTACATAGGGATTGAAGATGGCGGAGAAGGGAGCTAAGGTTTGCGATGAGAATTATAGTTGAACAGTAAGGTACTAATGAAGGCAGGGATCTTTAAAAGGGGTTATAATGACTAAGTATTGTTTGTGGTAAAGGTGAAAATGAGAGTTAAGGTATTTTTATTAGTCCTAAGATTTTCTTGAGAAATTTTTTCCTTATAGAGGTATTTCAAAATTTTTTCTAAGGTATTCTTACGCCTAGTGCAGAGTTTGGAGGTCAAATTAGTGCTCTTTTGAAAGGGGAGTAATGATTTTTCTAAGGAATTTTTTATGTCTAATGTATGGCTTGGAAATCAAATTAATATTGTATAGAAAAGGGGTTGTCAATAATTCTAAGGCATTTTGTGCCTATTACAAAGTCTAAGGGCTAATGAAGGTCTCTTGCGAGGGTTGTCAATTTTTCTAAGAGGTTGCAAGCTATCTGATGGTATGTGGAGAAAGTTATATGTTTTTTTCTAAGGCATTATATGTCTGGTATAAAGCAGGATTATTTTACATTCTTATACAAAGGGTCATTAGTATTTTTGTATATATTCATATTCTCTTTGGCAGTTATTAATGACATTCATACTGAGGGTTATTATGCTTAATCGGAATTCCTTTTTTCTTATTTCAATAGTATTCTTTCTAAGGTATGGCAAGTGAGGTGCTATTTCTTTTAAGTGTTGAAAACTAACTCAGGCTTTGTGCCTACAATAACAGTCTAAGGGCTAGATAGCTTTATTCCTCCACGGGGAACTATAACATCTCTATATGGCATATGTAAATCTTCAAAGCTTCGTGCCTACTATAACAGCCTAAGGGCTAGATATCTTTATTCCACCATGGGGAACTATAACGCCTCTATATGGCATATGTAAAATGCTCTCATGGCTCTCCTATAAAAGTCTAAGGGCTAGATAGTTATTTTCCCCCACAAAAAACTATAATACCAGCTATAATGGTCAGGTAACATGCTAACAAGGCTCAACGCCTCCAGTATTTTAAGGCGTAAACACCTTCTACAGTATTTTAAGGCATTAATGCCTCCTACAATATTCTAAGGCATAAACACCACTTATAGCATTCTAAGGCATAGACACCTCATAGCAACATTTTAAGGCATAAAATGCCTCATGCAATATTTTAGGCATAAACATCTCATACAGTGTCAAGGTTCAATGACTCAAATAGTGTTCAAGATGCAATATGCAAGGAATAGTTCCTAGTATAACAGTATGATAGATGTGGGTATTGGAGGTTGATATGATAACTGTTTGTGTGCTAATGAACACTTGTAAAACTTCACTAGACTTCGCTCTTCAGTTTTACTAAAGAGGGAGAACTTATGATGGGTGTGGGGGCCTTTTTCGGCTAAGGCAGAGAAATTTTTTATTGGAAACACTTGTAAAACTTCACTCGACTTCGCTCTTCAGTTTTACTAAAAGAGGGGGAACTTATGATGGGGTTAGGGTTTTCAGAGCAGTTAGAAGGTTTCCCGAGCTATTTTTGTGTTTCTCGAGCAGTTTAGATAATTTTTTAGCAGTATATGTGATCCCCAATCTTAGAGAGGAAGAATAGTGCAGAGGGGTTTAGTGATTAAGAATCAGGATTGACAGAGCAGTGTGTTTATTTCAATAGCAGTATGTGTATTTCTCGAGCAGTATGTGTATTTCCAGAGCGATATGTATGATTCCTAAGCATGATAGGGGTGAATAGGGCAATGTTGTTCAGTGGTTAAGTATAGTGCTAATGAAGCAGTTTATATAGAGTTCCAAGCAGTTAAGTCATTTCTAGAGCAGTATAGGTGATCCCCAAGCTTAAAGAGGAAGAACAGTGCAGAGGGGTTCAGTGACTAAGTATCAGGATTGGCAGAGCGGTGTGTTTATTTCCAGAGCAGTATGTGTATTTTCTGACCAGTATGTATATTTTCAGAGTAGTATGTATGATTCCTGAGCATGATAGGAGTGAATAGGGCAGTGTGGTGCAGTGATTAAGTATAGTGCTAACGAAGCAGTCTATATAAAGTCCCAAGCAGTTAAGTCATTTCCAGAGCATTATGTTCATTTCCATAGCAGTATGTTTATTTGCCAAGCAGTATGTTCATTTCTCGAGCAGTATATTCATTTCCCCATCAGTTTTCGAATGTCAAGATTTTCTTCTAAATATGGCGAAATAAGGAGGGAGGGGGTATGCCGGAGGATAGGAAGTAGCAATGGGAAGTTGAGGATGGTTAGTTTAATATAATTGCATCTATTTTTGTATTAATATGTAGCAGGGAAATATAAGGAGATATTTTGAATGGGAGCGGAAAAACAGTTACAAAGACAGCTTGGCAAAGGCATTAAAGTAAATTTACCTCATGGAGAAGGCAGTTGATCCATCTATAAAAGGGGACAGAGGAGGATGAAGCAGGGGACGGTTGTTTCTTCGCTATTCGGTACCTCAAAGATCTCCTTCTCACTTCTTCTTCGACATTCCATTTGTGTCGTTGTTTTCTACATACTCTTACTGACTTGAGCGTCGGAGTGGCAACGCCGGGCAGCCAGTCCATATCTCACGTTCCTTCTTCAAGTAGCAGATTTAACTCTACTTCCAAGATCTAAGGTGATTCCAGGAGCAGATCTCTCTTTATCTCATTTCTAACCTTCTTTGGTATCAGATCTAGCAATCTACAAGAAGGGGAGGGAGATCTCAGTAGGCCGACGAAGTTAACACCATCAATAAGTAAGAATATATCTTATCTTTGCACCAACAATACCATGTGCATATAGATTTTGGGATTAAAAGGAAATCATAAGAAAACTCCCCCTAAACCAATGCACTAATTTGTCCGACTCCCCTTTAATTGTTGTACTAATCATACCATCGTGTTAGGATACCTTAGAGTTGACTTTAGATAAGGAAATCAAGCTAATTTGTGAAAAAATCAGTGTTATCAGTCGACTAGTTACTGCATCAGTCGACTACCATCCCTAATACGCCCAATTCAAATTTTCAACTCAACGTAAAAAATACATAAATAATTCAAGAAGTGTCAAAAATTCATGAAATTTTATAGACACATTTGAAAACTAGCACAAACTCTAAAGGATTTTCAAAACTTTGTACTACTTTTGCCTACAAATTGAAAATTATTTTTCAAAATATGACAAACATAGTTTAAAGGATATTTTATTTGACATTTCCAACCATATTCTTAGAGCTATGTGCACATCAATTATACACAAATCTTTCCAATGATTGGTCCAATTAAGGATTAATGTCTCTAGATATCACTTTGGTTCATAGTAATACATCATAACAAGCATGCCAAGTGCATCTTCTTAACATCTCACATGATGTCTAAGTGGCTCAATACAAAAATCATGGAATCTTAGGTGTTTTGTGAGATGCTTTGAGGTATAGTCCTAGATTATGCTATAGGATCATGCAAACATATATCACTACTCTACAAAGAACATGTCAAGCTCTCTCCTTAATGATGTAAATTCTGTTTTGGGAAGAGCCTTAGTGAAAATGTCAGCAAGGTTAGACTTGGATTCAATGTAACTAAGCTAAATGTCTCCTCTTTCAACATGATCTCTAATGAAGTGATGCTTCACTTCAATGTGCTTTGTCCTAGAGTGGTGTACTAGATTTTTAGTCAAATTGATGGTACTTACATTATCACAAAAGACCTTAACTTTGGAGTAATGTAGCTCATAGTCTTCTAGGGTATGTCTCATCCATAGTAATTGAGCTACATAACCACCCATGGCTACATACTCAGCCTTGGTGGTGGATAAAGCAACACGAGGTTGCTTCTTACTACTCCAACTAACTAGGGAGGATCCAAAAAATTGGCATCCACAACTAGTACTCTTCCAATCCAATTTGCAACTCGTATAATCGAATCGGTGTACCCATTCAAAATCAAAAGACCTAGTCCTAGGGTACCAAAGTCTTACATGTAGGATCGAGTAAGCCGAGAGAGAGGGGTGAATCTTGGTGTTTAACAATTTTATCTAATTTTTATTATTAATTATCTAATAGCAGTACGCAGTGAAAATTAAAAACAATTATAGACACAGCAGTTTACTTGGTTCACAACTCTGACTAAGTTGCTACTCCAAGGCCCGTAGCTCTCCCGCGAGCTACCTCGATGGGCAATTCACTAAATAGCCTCTGACTCGAGAACTCTCGATTTCGGAGGGTTTCGCTTTTTACAAATGATGAAGGAGGGTAACACACTACCCACTCTTCTTAAAATTAAGTGCAGAAGCTAAATAATAAACTAAATTAAAATACAAGACTTTATATCGACACTAAGAGATTGCAGAAGTAGTTGTCGTGTGTTAGAATGGTCACCTTGTTGTGGAATGAAAATTTAGTGGATGAGAAAATATTTCGGCAGCACTTAGACGTCGATTGAATTCGAAGTCGACTGGAATGCACAACTTTTATAAACTCTTTCCAGTCGACTGGAATGCCTTCCAGTCGACTCCACATCAGCCCATTGTTATGGAATTCGTGGTCTTCCAGTCGATTGAATCCTCCCCAGTCGACTCCACGTCACTCGGCTCCGCATCGGGAATTTTCACTCTTCAGTCGACTCAAGCTCTTTCCATCTGTATCGCACGATCTCTGATTGATCACCAACCTACCAAATAGGAATCCAGTCGACTGATACAACTCCAGTTGACTTGAATCCATTCAGTCGACTATTCTATGCAAAACAGGATTAGTACAAGATATGAAATATGATAGCAGTAGTAATACTGCTCGATCTTGACTACTACGTCCCACGTGGACTTTTTGTCGGATCGACGCCTAGCTTTGTCCCCCTAAAGAGGACTCGGCCTCACCTCTTCACTCAAGGCTTACCTGTCGGCTACCTGTCGGACTTACCATTCTTGATATCAGATTTGACCCACCAGGGCTTCCACCAACTGTCCGATTTTCCTGACCTAGTTGGACTTTTTGTCGATTGTCCAGTCTCTTGACCCAACTGGTCTTCATGCCAAATGTCCGGTCCACGCGACCCATCTGGACTTCATGCCTGGTGTCCGATCCTCTTGATCTGTCAAGATACGTGCCTAGTATCCGGTCAACACGACCTACTAGAACTTTCTGTTAAGCCTGCACAGTTAACAATTATATTAGATCACAAGTGGATCCTAACTCTTAACTGTGGTTCATACATCAAAATTAAGGAGTGATTCTTACTACATCAACAATCTCCCCCTTTTTGACGTATGACAACACATCAGTTAAAGTTAGGAGAATCAAATACCAATCTCCATATTTTGACATGTATAAGAAATGAACTAATAACTTTTGTCATGCATAAATTTAACCATGTATAAGATGCATAGGTCTTTATCAAATTTTTGCATTCTCTTAACTTTTTAAGTCTATAATTTTATATCTCTTCTCTTCCCCTTTGGCATACATCAAAACAAGGATTGAGTTAAAAAATATGCCAACTTAATCTAGTGGAGATTTAAAATAACAAATTTACAATCTCAAAAATTAAGTTTTAAAACTTTCACCTACGAATTTGAATACAAAAACTTAATTTAAGCTTTTTAACAATATTTCTAACTTCAAAAATTGTCAGACTATAAAAATTTTCAAATGTTAAAAATTTGCAACTTTTTAACACTCATTGAAGATTTTTTTTTTAAATTTCAAAAATTTCAACTTTTTCAAAAACTCCAAAATCTCCCCCTGAATAATTCAAAAAAAAAATTTAAAATTTCAAATTTTTTAACTTTTTCAAAAACTCTAAAATCTCCCCCTGAATGATTTAATTTTTTTTTAAATTTTCAACACTCCCCCTAAATAAAAACTTTATTTTCAAAATTTAAAAAATTTCAAAATTTTCAAATTTTCAAAACTCCCCTGAATAAAAACTTTATTTTTAAAATTTTTAAAGAATTTTCAAACTTATCAAATTTCCCCCTGAATAAACATATTTTTAAATTTCAAAAATTTAAAAAAAAATTTAAATTTTTTTAACTCTTTAAAGTTTTTCAAAACTCCCCCTTGAATAAAGCTTTATAATATTTAATTGTTTTCTCCCCATACATCAAAACCTAAGTAGAATTTTTATGTATTTTAAATTTGAAAATATTTAAGCTTTTCAAAGAGCATTCAAGCCTAAGTTTTTCTCCCCCTTAATTAACATTTTGAAACTTCTCCTTAATTAAAGATTTAAGTTTTCAAAATGATAGTTTCTCATAGATTCTTAGCTTTTTCTGTTTCCCCCTTAAGAATATTTCTTATCCAATTCCAACATAATTTTAGAGAAGATTTTAAAAATTTCATAATTTAGCAAAATATTTTAGGTTCTCCCTAGGCTCTTGATCTCCCCCTTAAAGTAACCTTATTATATTTACACTTAATTTCTTTTCAAAATAAAATTTTAAATGTTTAACTCCCCCTAGAATTATAATATATCTTAACTCCCCCTTAATTATGTTGATTCTTTTAGAATTAAAGTTGAGTTGATTGAATTAATTGAGTTGTGTTGATTAGAATGAGTTGAATATATTGATTGTGGTTGAATTAGTTGATTAGGGTTGAATCGATTGATTAGAGTTGAATCGATTAAATTGGTTAGGTTACGTTGTTTAGTTAAGTTTAGTTAGGTTAAGCTAAGTTTAATTGTTTAGTTAAGTTGTTAAGTTTAATTAAGTTGTTGTTAAGTTTAATTAAATTGTTGTTTGGTTTCATTAAGTTGTTGTTAGGTTTGATTAAGGTAAGTTTTTAAGTTTAATTAAGTTGTTGTTGAGTTGTTGTTAACTTTAATTAAGGTATTGTTAAGTTTAATTAAGTTGTTGTTAAGTGTAATTAAATTGTTGTTAGGTTTAATTAAGGTAAATTTTTAAGTTTAATTAAGTTGTTGTTAAGTTTATTTAAGGTAAGTTGTTAAGTTTAATTAAGTTGTTGTTAAGTTTAATTAAATTGTTGTTAGGTTTAATTAAGGTAAGTTCTTAAGTTTAATTAAGTTGTTGTTAATTTTAATTAAGTTGTTGTTGAGTTGTTGTTAAGTTTAATTAAGTTGTTGTTAAGTTTATTTAAGGTAAGTTGTTAAGTTTAATTAAGTTGTTGTTAAGTTTATTTAAGGTAAGTTGTTAAGTTTATTTAAACTATTTAATCTTAATTAAGTTTTAAATCATCTCATCCAAGCTAGGTTTTCAATACACTTATTCCTAAGGTTTTTGTGAGATGAAGATTTCTTTTAATCTTAATTAAGTTTAATGAGTAATTTCAAAGTGTTTAAACTTGTGTTAGATTCAAGTTTGGTTTGAGCTAGTCAAGTAAGTTTTTCCAGCATTGACTTCTAGGTCATGGCGAGGCACATGACCTTCTTGGTTATCGGAGCAACGACCACTTCCTAGACAAAGTCAATGAAGGAATCAAGTACTTGATTCACTTTGGACTAAGCCTTGGTATAACTAATTAAAGACTTAGTGAGTTAGCTTCGGTCAGTTCCACTCGACTTAGTGCACCAGGTCATGGCGAGGCACATGACCTTCTTGGTTATCAGAGCAACGACCACTTCCTAGACATGCACTTCGAAGAGCTTCCCTAACTTACTATCAGTTCACTTGTCTTAGTACTAGGTTGTTCAAGTTTAAACTACTTTATTTCCTATCTAGTACGTTCTAAATTAAGCAAGTAAAGTAAAGTAAAACATGCAAGAATTTATCTAATTAAGGAAACAATCAACGAATTAGCTCCCCCCGCATAGTAGCTCTATTGGGTCTTGTTCATTAAGTGAACTTGTCCTTTGGGAATCTTAAATTGGTTCGATCCAACTTGGTTGACTAAGCTAGTCTTAGGAACCCAAGCTTGGACTCGACCCTTAGCTTTTCTATTAAACAAGGACATGTATGATCTATATGTGTCCTTAGTCTTGTATCTGAGTCCGGACTTGTTGTACACGGCTCATTGAGACCCAAGCATCATGTTGAGATACTTGGAACCTGAAGTGAACCTTTTCAACTATCCGATTAGATCTTCTACTTGCCTTTTTAGGATCGAGTTCTCTTCCTCAAGCTTTGCAACTCGAGTTGAGTCTCTGTCCTTAATTTGGCAAGTCGAAGTCTTCGAGTTGACTTGATCCTTAAGTACTTGGACTTCCTCAAGAAGCGAGTCGACTCGATTTTCGGACTTTGCTAGTTTCCTACCTAAGCATGCAATAATGTTATACAATTTATCTTCTAGAGGAGAAGTTACCTCGTCAGAACCTTCAGAAACAAATGCAGATCCGTGGCTTCTCTCGGACTTGGACTCGGACTCAGACTCTTGTCTTGACTCAACTTCGGACTCGTCGGCTGTCGTGAGTGCTACGAAGTATGTCGTTGATATTTCCACATTCGACTCCTCCAATGATGACTTGTCCAAGTTTGCCTTAGTTGCTTCCTTCCTTTTCCTTCTTCTCGATTTAGATTTCTTTCCTTTTTTGTTCGTTCCTGCCATCAAAACTAAATCATCCTCAGGTTGACTCAAGTTAGCCTGTTCATGTAAATTAATTAATTTATCACATAACTCTTTTGCATTTTGAACGGACCCGACTCGATTTAGCTCCTCATTTATAAGTCTGCATTGCAAGGTGTTTAAAGCTTTGTAATCAAATTGAGCCTTTTTCCTAAAGTTTGCGGTTCATTTCTCCGGATCTAACAACTTACCCGAGTCGTCTACTGGAGTTATGAACCCTTTCTTAATCGAGAACCAGACCTCTAGGTCGATTTTTAAAAAAACACGTCATTCGCCTCTTCCAAGAAGCAAAATCCTCTCCGTTAAAGAGAGGAGGGCGAACGGTGTTGTATCCCACTAAGTGTGACATTATTATTTAAATTAACTAAAATTAAGAATTATTCCTACTTGCAATAATTAAGAATTATTAAAATTGCAAATGTTAATGAAATTTACTCTAAGCAAAGATTATTAAAAATCAAACTAATTGTAGCAAATAAAACAAAAATAATCTAATGCAAAAAAATATTTTGGAATTTTCTAAATACAAAAAAATATTTTGGCAATGTTTAAATGCTTAAAAATGTTATGGTAATGTTTTAAATGCTCAAAAAAAATTTATGGTAATTTCTTAAATGCTGAAAAAATATTATGGTAATTTTTTAAAAGATGAAAAAATATTATAGTAATTTTTTAAATGCATGCAATTATATTCAGGATTTTTTAAAAGCAGAAAATTATTTTTAAATGCAGAAAATAATTTTAAATACAAAAAATCATTTTTAAATGCAGAAAATTATTTTTAAATGCAGAAAATGATTTTAAATGTAGAAAATTAATTTAATTAATTAAATGTACAAAAAAATAATTTAATTTACTAAGTGTCCAGAAAATTAATTTAATTAATTAAATGTGTAGAAAATTAATTTAATTTACTAAATGAGAAAAATTAATTAAAATTATTCTAAGCAAGAAGAATTAATTAGAATTATTCTTAACATGAAAAATTAATTAAAATTATTCTAATGCAAGAAAAATTAATTAAAATTATTTTAATTCAAGAAAAATTAATTAAAATTATTCTAATGCAAGAAAAATTAATTAAAATTATTCTATGCAAGAAAAATTAATTAAAATTATTCCAATGTAAGAAAAATTAATTAAGATTATTCTAATGAAAGAAAAATTAATTAAAATTTTTCTAATGCAAGAAAAATTAATTAAAATTATTCTAAGCAAGAAAAATTAATTAAAATTATTCTAATGCAAGAAAAATTAATTAAAATTATTTTAATGCAAGAAAAATTAATTAAAATTATTCTGATGCAATAAAAATTAATTAAAATTATTCTAATTTATTCTAAAGCTCAATGATGGTGGTTGCATCAATTCGGAGCGCTCCCGCTCTAATACCAATTGTATGATCGAGTAAGCCAAGAGAGGGGGGTGAATCTCAGTGTTTAACAATTTTATCTAATTTTTATTATTAATTATCTAATAGCAGTGCGCTGCGGAAATTAAAAACAATTATAGACACAGTAGTTTACATGGTTGACAACCCTGATTGGGTTGCTACTCCAAGGCCTGTAGCTCTCCCACGAGCTACCTCGATGTGTAATTCACTAAATACCCTCCGACTCGAGAACTCTCGATTTTGGAGGGTTTCGCTTTTTACAAATGATGAAGGAGGGTAACACACTACCCACTCTTCTTAAAATTAAGTTCAGAAGCGAAATAATAAACTAAATTGAAATACAAGACTTTATACCGACACTAAGAGATTGTAGAAGTAGTTGCAGTGTGTCGGAATGGTCATCTTGTTGTGGAATGAAAATTTAGTGGGCGAGCAAATATTTCGGTAGCACTTCGACGTTGATTGAATTCGATAATGGGATCTGGTCGAGCAAAACTTTTATAAACTCTTTCTAGTCGACTGGAATGCCTTCCAGTCGACTCCACATCAGCCCGTCGTTATGGAATTCATGGTCTTCCAGTCGATTGAATCCTCTCCAGTCGACTCCACGTCACTCGGCTCCGCATCAGGAATTTTCCCTCTTCAGTCGACTTAAACTCTTCAGTCGACTCAATCCCTTTCCATCTGCGTTGCACGATCTCTGATCGATCATTAGCTGATCCTGCCAAATAGGAATCCAGTCGACTGATACAACTCCAGTCAACTGATACAACTCCAGTCGACTGGAGTTCAGTCGACTTGAATCCATTCAGTCGACTGTTCTCTGCAAAACAAGATTAGTACAAGATATGAAATATGATAGCAATAGTAATACTGCTCGATCTCGACTACTACGTCCCACGCAGACTTTTCATCGGATCGACGCCTAGCTTTGTCCCCCTAAAGAGGACTCGGCCTCACCTCTTCACTCGAGGCTTACCTGCCGACTACCTACCGGACTTACCATTCTTGACATCCGATCTGACCCACTAGGGCTTCAACCATCTGTCTAATCTGCCTGACCCAGCTGAACTTTTTGCCGATTATTCGGTCTCCTGACCCAACTGGTCTTCATGCCAAATGTCCGGTCCATGTGATCCATCTGGACTTCATGCCTGGTGTCCGGTCCATGCGACCCATCTGGACTTCATGTCTGGTGTCCGATCCTCCTAATATGTCAAGATACATGCCTAGTATCCAGTCAACATGACCTACTAAGACTTTCTGTTAAACCTACACACTTAACACTTATATTAGATCACAAGTGGATCCTAACTCTTAACTGTGGTTCATACATCAAAATTAAGGAGTGATGCTTACTGCATCAACACGACACTTAGTGTGCCTTTGATGTATCTTAAGATTCGTTTAGCAGCTACCAAGTGAGACTCTTTGGCACAAGATTGGTATCTTGAACACATATCTACCGTAAATAAAATGTCAGATCTATTGGCGATTAGATATAGCAAACTACCAATTATACTCCTATAAAGTTTTGAGTCAATTAATTTTCCTTCATAATCATTGTCTATCTTAGTGTTGGTTGTCATAAGAGTAGTTACTACCTTAGCATTTTTCAAACCAAATTTCTTGATCATTTCTTTGGCATATTTGGTTGGGTATATATTTATTCCCTCATTAGTTTATTTAACTTGTAGGCCTAAGAAGAAATTTAATTCTCCAACTAGACTCATTTCAAACTCATTTCTCATATTTTTAATGAAATATTGAAGTAGTTCATCATTTGTTGACCCAAAAATGATATCATCAACATACACTTGGGCATCAAAGATGTCTTTTGACTTTGACTTTAAAAATAGGATTTGATCTACTTGACCTCTTCTAAAATCTTTAGAGATTAAGAAAGATGATATTCTTTCATACCATGCCCGAAGAGTTTGTTTTAACTCATATAAAGCTTTTCTAAGCTTATAAATATAGTTTGGGTAATCTACATTCTCAAATCTAGGAGGTTGTTTTACATAAACCTCTTCCTTAATGAACCCATTTAAGAATGCCGATTTCACATCCATTTGATAGAGTTTAAAACTCATGTGAGCAGCATACCCTAATAGGATTCCTATGGACTCTAACCTAGCAACCAGAGCATAGATTTCATCATAATCAAGTCTTTCAACTTGATTGAATCCTTAAGCTACTAACTTAGCTTTGTTTCTAGTTATATTTCCTTGATCATCCAACTTGTTCCTAAAGACCCATCTTGTGGTAACAATAGCACTATCATTGGGTCTAGGAAGTGGTTCTCATGCTTGACTTCTCTCAAATTGAGTCAATTCTTCTTGCATTTCCAAGATCCAATCCGGATCAAGTAATGTATCATTAATTGATTTAGGCTCAATTTGGGAGATGAGAGCTACTTGACTAGTAGATGTTGGAGATTCCGAGATCATGCGCAGTGGAATAAAGCGAATAAAATAATTTTTATTACACCCCAAACATCTCTTGGAGGCCAAGAATACTTGCTTGGGCATAATCACATGAAAACACACAAATGGAGAAGGAGAAGTTATACTTTCGAGATTCTTTCGAATCTGTCGAAACCACAAGCAAGACCAACGAGTCTTGCCTCTATCAGTATCCACGCCGAGATCACCTGAGACAACTCCTAGAGCAACAAGCTTTTGTCTCCGATTGGTGCTAGCCAACCGACGGAGAAAAGAGAAGAAGAGAGAGGAAGACGACTACCAAGGAAGAAAAACCTAAGGGAAAAACAACTCTCTATCCAAAGATTATCGAGGGATCTATTTATAGATCTCTTGATTAGTTCATCTTAGGAGGCTTAAATAGAACCTATCTTACCATAATTATTCCATAATTAAGGAAAGAACAACCCAGAAAATGTCCATAAGAGAAATCTCCAAAAACGGCGGAACAGTGACAATGTCGTCTATCTTACACACGGTCGGTCGTGCCAGGACACACAACTAGTCGTGTGCTTTTCTAGGCACAACCCAGGTTTTGACCTTTTGGCCAGAGCCAGGCATGACTCGTGCTGGGTTAGGCACGACTGTGTGAAGCTCTATATGGTCTGTTTGAGTTTGTTTAGTGCGATATGGTCGTGCTAAGTCCGACAAGGTCATAAGAGGTTCCATAGCCTCCATTCTGCACCCCCTTGGCCTGGTCCAACCAAATATATCCTTTCTCATCAAGAATCTCATTCTCAGACTTGTTTTACATCTCGAGATCACCCGTAGTGTGTATGACCCAATAGGTTCTCGATTATGTTGGTCATTCATAATTAACCCCTTAAATATGAATAGATCATGAGTGGCACCTAGCAGTGCATCATGACCCTCAATTGACTGAAAAGTCTAGATTGACTCCAGAACATTTTTGAATCTTTTAGTAGCTTCAATTTTTCGTGTCTTGTTCCTTTCACTCATCATATACCCACTTGGTTCAGGAAACGGTCTATGTGTTCGTCCCCACAAGGCTAACTACATCACACCTAGCCCAAATTAATTTTCTTGTCCTGTGGATTCAAGTTACTCCTACATGTTCCCAAGAAGATCATCTTCTTAACATGTTTGGTCTGGACAGAGACTTCTGAGTAACAATCCTAACAAGAGACCTAGGGTATACATCTCCTTTATCAGGAGTGGTGAATCTTCTATGGGTTATTCAAACACCTTCAATCACTTTGTCTTATACCCAATCATCCCGGAGTTACACCTCATATTAAGATGGTTGCGAAGAAGTCAAAGTATAAGGCGTCATGACCAAGATGACTTGAATACATCAAGTCTAAGGAATCTTGCACAAGAGCTGCAATGAGATCTTCAACGACATATAGAACCATATGAAGTCTCATAACAAATCACTCCAATGAACTAGTTATCATAACTAGCATCCTCATGTTCACTCTCAACATCCCTATGCTTCCATTCAGTGATTACCTAAAGCTTGGATAAACCAAGGAGCATAACGTGTGTTAGTCTCACAGAATTGATGATGTCCAATCTCATCAATTCATCGACTAGGGATAGTTTCAATACTTACATGATTACACATGATAAGATACCCACTAATTGTGATCCAATCACAATTTCTTTTATGTCATGCATCGTATTATGGACTTCAATACATGAGTTTAAGATCCAATCAAATACATAAATAATTTATACTCAAATAGTAAATTTTATTAATAAATTCTAAGGCAATTGCCTTAGGAAACCTCTCAATTACATCAAACTCCCACTTGACCTACAGCCAATCGCCTTAGAATCTAATATCATAGGCCTCTATGTGCCTCTCAAACTTTTCTTGGGGAAGAGGCTTTGTCAAGGGTTCTACTAGATTCCTATCGGTGGAAACTATCTCTATTTGTACGTCTCTTCTACCTAAGATCTCTCTGATCAAATGGTAACGACGTAGTATGTGCTTGGATCGCTGATGAGATCGTAGTTCCTTCGTCTGTGCAATGGTGCCATTGTTGTCGCAGTAAACTAGTAATGCTTTAACAATGCTCGGAACTACTCCACGTTCAGTAATGAACTTCTTAATCCAGACTGCCTCCTTTGTTGCTTCTAAATCTGCAATGTACTCTGCCTTTGTAGTAAAATCAACAATGGTGCCTTGTTTGAAACTTTTCCAGCTCACTGCACCTCCATTCAAGATGAATATGTATCCAGATTGAGATTTGGAATAATCCTTATCTGTCTGGAAGTTGACATCAGTATACCCGTTGACTACCATATCACCTCATCCATATGCTAAGAACAAATCTTTAGTCCTTCTCAAGTACTTAAGGATTGTCTTGATAGCCATCCAGTGGTTCATACCCGGATTCGACTATTATCTACTTATAACACTCAAAGCGTATGATACATCGGGCCTCGTACATAACATAGCATACATGATCGATCCTATAGCTAACGTATATGGGATCTGACTCGTGAATCCTCTCATCTTCAGTGCGAGGACACATAGACTCCGAAAGGTGAATCCCATGCCTCATGGGAATAAAACCTTTCTTGGATTCTTCCATGCTAAACTGCTTTAGCACTTTGTCTATGTATGTAGATTGTGAGAGACCAAACAACCGATTCGATCTATCTCTATAGATCTCAATCCCCAAAATATAGGTTGCTTCTCCCATGCCTTTCATGGAGAACATTTTGGACAATTAAACCTTGACTGTTTACAAAATAGGAATATCATTTCCTATTATCAATATATCATTTCCTATTATCAATATATCATCAACATACAATACTAGGAACACGATCGCACTCCCACTTACCTTCTTATACACACAGGGCTCCTCAAGATTTTGTGAGAAATTAAACTGTTTGATTGTCTCATCAAAACGGATATTCCAAGTCCTGGATACTTGCTTCAATCCATAAATGGATCATTGAAGCTTGCATACTTTGTTCTTGTCAATGGATGTGAAACCCTCAGGTTGTATCACATATACATCCTCAGATAAGTTTCCGTTAAGGAAAGCTGTTTGCACATCCATTTGTCATATCTCATAATCAAAATGAGCCACTATGGCTAGGAGTATCCGAATGAATTTAAGCATAGCTATTGGTGAAAAGGTTTCGTCATAATCAACACCTTGTCTTTGACGATAGCCTTTTGCCACTAATCTAGCTTTATATATAATAACATTACCATCCATGTTAGTTTTCTTCTTAAAAACCCACTTGCACCTTATAGGTGTTATGCCTTCGAGTGGGTCTACCAAGTTCCAAACCTGGTTTTAATACATGGAATCCATTTTTGATTTCATGGCTATTAACCACCTATCCCTGTCTAAACTATTCAGTACCTCTTTGTAACTAGTGGGTTCCTCATCCTCTATGAGCAACACGTCATTAGATTCACTTATGAGAAATTCATATCTCTTAGGAATCCTATGTGTCCTACTAGATCTACGAGGAAGTGGTGTATTATCAGTTTCATGTTGGATCATCGGTGGCCATCTAGAGGGGGGTGAATAGCCCCAATTTGTAGATGGTGGAATTCAATCGTTCTTGAGCGTCTACGATTAGAGTTAGTGCAATGGAAATACTAAAACAATTAAGCAAATGCACAAGACAAAAGAAGGCAAACGCAAACACGAGGTTGTAACATAGTTCACGACCTTTGCCGCTAATCCACGACTCGATTCATTCCAAGTGAATCATGCCTAAACCTTCACTATTCTCTCCTTGGCACCAAGCAAGGTGGAGGTAAACCTTTTCTTACAAGAACACTCCCTCTTTACAATATGATTGAGATAATAGCAAGAAAGAGGAGTAAAATCGTGTTGGGCACTTGGGAGATGTTTGGAAGCTAAGCATTTGCCTTTCCAAAGCCCACACCCTCTCTTTTTATAGAGAGGCCTGATTTCTTCCCGTTGGTCGCCCATCAGTCGACTGCTGCCTTTGGCAGTCGACTGCCACCGTTGCAACGACTTTTGAACACGTCAGATCCTGACCATTATAGTCCAACGGGAGACTTGGTAGTCGACTGATGTATCCATCAATCGACTGATGCCTCCGTAGCCGACTAATCACCGGCTAGGGAGGTTCTATACTGTATCGTCTTCATCGATCGACTTCTATCCTTAGCGATCAAGCGATGGTGCATGATCGTATCATTCCTTAGCGATCTGGGCCAGAAACCCACCAGTCAAACACCAATCGAACCCATTCGACTTGGAGCAGTCGACTGACATGATATGGCAGTCAATTGATGTCGGGAAAACTCATCCGACACTTAGCCAATTGGCTAAGTTCACCTAAGAGCTACCCCTTCCTGGGTTACAATCGCTCACTCTCATCTTCCCTTGGAGTCCCTCACCTTTGAAGTTCTCTTCGTCCGACCAAGCGCACGGCTTCGCAGCGCCATCCTTCGCGTCTCGCTCTAAAGTCTACTTCCTTCGACTTCACTCCAATGCTCCTCATTCGGTGGTCCCTCGAATGCACCAAGCACACAGCTTCCACAATGCATCTTTCACCAACTCAATGACCAAGTCATGAGATGGTGAATCTTGCCAATTGTCATCCATGTGCGAATTACTAAGTCCTGCATGACTTCAACGCACATATCAAATCTATAACGATCCTAACTTAAACGTTTTTCCACACACACATCAAAACCTCATTACATGGGTTGATTGCCATAACAATCTCCCCCTTTTTGATGTGTGACATTCCGTTTAAGTTAGGTAAAAACATTAATAGAAATACATAAGGCAAGAAAGCATGTAAATAACATGAGTATAAAAACTCCCCCTTAAACATTCAACTCCCCCTTAAGACATGCTAACTCTCCCCTTAGCATGATTAACTTAAACTCACCATTTCTCCCCCTTTGACACCATCAAAAACATTATTCAAATGTTATACACGCATGACATCAAGTCTAATGGGAGAAAATACCAAAAACCAAACTCAAAACCTGATAAAATAGATTACTGTGCTCGTGCATAGTACATCAGTCGATTGAATCAGAGCATCAGTCGATTGACACTCAGTTTTCAGAAATTTTGATTTTCGAAATCCAATTTCAGAAATGCATTAAAAATTCTAGGAAATTCAAAAAATCATGAAATTTGGAGTACATATTTCTTATGAGTTCTTCTATCAGTGAAAAATTGTTTTTCATGAAAATTCATTTTATTTTCTAAAATTAGGCAAAAACTCAAAAGTTGCAAAAAGTCTCAATTTTGTATCATCTTTGAAGCCTAGTTTTGCCTTTGAACTTTTCAAAACATGAATTCACTGTTTATGAAACATAAAATGCTTTTAAATAATTTAAAATATCCAACTATGATTTATGGGAAATATGTCCATTGATTAAATATTTTCTTTCCCCATAGTTGGTCTATTATTTCTATCATGATACATCTAATGACTCATCAAAATGTTATAATCATAAGTGAGTCATTTGTATCATCCTATCATCTCACTCATTGATATGTTCTAAATAAAGTTAGCCTTATAGTGGGATGTGAGATGTTCCTAAAGGTATTTACACTTAACCAAAATTTCATGCATTTCTTCCCATGGTTAAGTGTCATGCATCCTAAAACACCCAATATGATCATAAAAACATGTATTATCAATCATGATCAAATATTTTCAATTATTGCATATTATGATCATAGAATCAAATATTATTATGATTTCCATATTATGATCATATTATCATCACCCAAAACTATAAATCAAAAAGTTATAGCCCACATCATCCTAAGTCAATCATATAATATGATATGAATAAAGTCTACTTATGGTTGACTAACCTAGGATTTTCCTAACCCTTAAGGATGGATTTGGGAATCCAATACAAATTCTTTCCTATAGGGTTCACTAAATATTCTTTAGGGATCCATTTTCTAGCTACCATTTTATTTTTAGCTTGACCCCTAGCAATTAGGCAATGATAGGCCTTTTCATTTGTGTTTCCCTTATATCTTAGGCCTTTCTTATTAAAACTAGCCCTTTGG
This sequence comes from Wurfbainia villosa, assembly GCA_025175895.1. Taxonomy (NCBI): domain Eukaryota; kingdom Viridiplantae; phylum Streptophyta; class Magnoliopsida; order Zingiberales; family Zingiberaceae; genus Wurfbainia; species Wurfbainia villosa. Next base: position 116,527,246 of record CM045989.1, on the reverse strand, counting down.
CTCCCTATAATCATTTTCAATGTGTTGGAGCCAATTGTAAACTTTTCTAAGGCTTTAGTTAAGAAATCTACCTTTTCCCTTAAAGCCTTATTTTCCTCAATACATGCATCATTAACATCTAGAGGAATATAATCATTAATATTTAAGCATGCATTTTCTAGTTTTTCTTCTAATTTTCTAATATCATCAAGCATGCATTTATTTTTCTTCTTATCCTTAAATAAATCCTTAGTAAGGCTAGAAATCATGGAAATAATTTTCTTAGGGGAAAGATTCGTTACCATATTTTCCATGTCTTCTTCCTCCAATTCCGATGAGGATGAAGCTCCCCCTTCACTTGAGCTCTCCTCACTTGAACTTCTTTCTTCTTGCTCGGAGGAGGAGGTGGAGTCCAAGTCTTCTATTGCCATTAGGGCAAGGCTTGTGAAGGCTTCTTCTTCTTCCAAGGAGGATGATGGATCATCCCATGTTACCGCTTTATGTGCCTTAGCCTTCCCTATTTCTTTTGTTTTCTTTTCATCCTCCTTCTTCTTGCTCCCCTTCTTCTTTTCTTCTTTCTTCCTCCTTTCTTCTTTACTGTTGTTCAAGAGGGGACAATCATCCCTTATATGTCCCTCTCCTTGGCAATTGTAGCAAATAATTTTTTGCCTCGGCCTTCTCCTCCTATCATTAGATTTGTTAAATTTAAAACTTTTCAAAGCATGTCTTACCTTCCTTACCATTTAGGCTTCTTCTGTGCTATCCATGGAGGAGGAGGAGGAGTCTTCATCCGATGATGAAGGTGGCGTCTCCTTCTTCTTCTTCCCCTTGTTGGCCATTAATGCAACTCCTCTTGTCGGCTTGATTTGATCTTCTACTATTCCTTCAAGCCTAGACTCATGTAATTCCATAGTAGAGAAAAAAATCATCTAGAGTACTCATCTCTAGATTCTTTGAGATATAAAATGAGTCCACCATGGAACTCCACTTTGATGATCAAGGAAAGGCATCAATTGCCTTCATGATCATGTCCCTATTGTAAAGCTTCTCCCCTACACTAGATAAACCGTTAAGAATTTCTTTAAACCGAGAATGTAAAGATGTTACCTTCTCCCCTTTATCGAGTTTGATATTATTGAGTTGGGAGTGGAGGACATCTCTTCTTGCTAGCTTGGCCTCGGATGTGCCTTCATGAAGTTCTATAAGCTTCTCCCACATCTCTTTGGCGCTAGCACATTCTCCTATTCGGTTGACTTCTTGTTGAGAGAGTATGTTGAATAGATGATGCTTGGCTTTCGAATTCGCCAAGTACTCCTCTCTTTGTTTCTTTGTCCATCTTGATTTTTCCAATGGCTCCCCTTCTTCATCCCTAGGAACTTCAAAACTATTTTCCATGATTAACATTATTTCAAAATCCATTTCGAAGAATACCTCCATATGCTTCTTCCACCATGCAAATTCTCCCTCGAACTTTGGTGGATGGATGTTGGAGTCGGCCATCGTTGTTGTCGTGCTTGTTGTGGCGGTGAGTCCAATGATAAGCAACCTTGCTCTGATACCACTTATTGGATCATCGGTGGCCGGCTAGAGGGGGGTGAATAGCGCCAATTCGTAGATGGTGGAATTAAATCGTTCTTGAGCATCTATGATTAGAGTTAGCACAACGGAAATACTAAAACAATTAAGCAAATGCACAAAACAAATGAAGGCAAACGCAAACACGATGTCGTAATGTAGTGCACGACCCTTGCCGCTAATCCACGACCCGATTCGTTCCAGGTGAATCACGCCTAAACATTCACTATTCTCTCCTTGGCACCAAGCAAGGTGGAGGTAAACCTTTTCTTACAAGAACACTCCCTCTTTACAATATGATTGAGATAATAGCAAGAAAGAGGAGTAAAATCATGTTGGGCACTTGGGAGATGTTTGGAAGCTAAGCATTTGCCTTTCCAAAGCCCACACCCTCTCTTTTTATAGAGAGGGTTGATTTCTTCCCGTTGGTCGCCCATCAGTCGACTGCTGCCGTTGCAACGGCTTTTGAACACGTCAGATCCTGACCATTGTAGTCCAACGGGAGACTCCAATTGATCAGTCAGCTATGGGAGGTTCTATGCCCATGACTGTCTTCATCAGTCGTGTCACACCCCGAGGGAGTCTCCGCCAGACGAAAATCCGGCAACACCTCCCCTGTACGGGTGACAATACCAATTTTTAATACAAGGCCTACACAGCCACTATACATCGGTCAACACGACCGGAACAAAAACATCTACACACGTAGATCATAAGGCCTCAGACCAACCATCATAGTAAATAAATAAAGTCTATCACATCTAGACTTACCCCTTCTGCCATCTGAGCAGGAACATACAACCAAACTAATTGAATAGTCCATAAGGACACCACAATTATTCCCAAACTTCCATAAGTACATAACCACAACATCAGGACATATACATATCCTCTATACAAAATCCAAAACCAATAGACCAATAAAACCTATTCATTTCGACGAGGGGGATTGGCAACTGGACTCTCCTGACAGCTTCATCCTGAAATAAATATAAAACCACGGGATAAGTTCAAAGAACTTAGCGGATATTAGTTGATATGAATAGCAAGATATAGCTAACAATACTAATCATGCCAGTACAGTCTCATATATATGGTAAGCAAGAAATAAATGCAAAAGGACTGTACTCACCTGAATCTCCTACTCTGATATAGGAGCATGTGTCCTACTATAAGAGATAAAGTCATCACCATAAATGAATATGAATCCTGTATGCATGGCAATCATATGCAACATCCAAGGCATCAATAAAATGCAACAAACACAATACAAATGCGATCCATGCAAAAATGCATGCCGTGCATATGACATGGTCACCCCTGACGCCAGTCAGCCGCCTCACACGCGATGGTGAAGCCGAGTGGGTAGGGCTATGACAACTGTGCACTCTGCCATCACTGCTCCTGAGTGACCGAGTGGACAGGATGCTGTCAGAGTACACCTATCCTCCTGCTCAAAACATAGTGGGGGAGCTAAGCTCTCATCTCCCGGTGTCATAGACCAGAGGAGGGATCCCTGCCCGCTACCACGCTGCCTCATCGCTACCCATGAGCGGACCAGCGGAGCCTGACAGAGCAACTGCACACACCCTCCTGATGTACCACTAACCCATGAGTGGCAGTGTGTGCAGGCCATGTAACTGGCTGCGGGCTCAACAATAATGGAACCCCGTCCAGCCAGCATGCAATCATGCAAGATGGTGCATGACACTAAAGCATGTAATACCAACTAACATATGTATCCGAACAATATGCACAATAAAAAGGTACATATACATGATCCAAGTAAAACAGGGAAAGTATAACTATAAACTGATCAAATGCATGTGTCAAATAGGCATAATAACATGCAAGGTAGATAAACATGAAAACTATTGCAAGCTATAACTATCTAGCATATCAACATGACTATATCAAAAAGATAAGTCAAAATACCCGCCTGATAAAAATTGCTCAAAATGTGAAACCTTCATGTTCGTGGACCTGCCTCGTGATCGAAACCTGCATATAACATAACTATTGTTAAGCACTAAGATATGATCCATCGTCAAATTGAATCCTAAGCCGATTTCGGACATAAACCAATTAACCCAAATGCTTAATAAAATCCCGATCACATCCCACCTAATATAACCATCGTTTCATCCAATTAATCAAATATGATTTTACAACTCCTATTATCATGTGTACCATATCCCAATAAAATCGCACAGCCTGTTCTATTCACCGAAACGGCCCAAACGAGTCCTCTCCTCTCACAGCAAACTCAAACGTCCAAACCAACTCAAACTCGTAGCCAACTCCACAGATCAAAAATCCAACCACATATAACCAAAATTAACCACCATATGCACAAAGAAAAGAAGCAGATTGTGCTTACTAGCGGTTGAAACCTCGCCGACAGTAAACCCCCCCACCCAAAATCCACTATGTTCTCCGGAAAACCACTGCTCAACCACCATCCCTATTCAACCAAAGGAAAAATCGCAGTAGGAATTCCAAAACTGAGGGAAAGAGCAGCATCACCTTTGCTCCGGCAACCACCTGCAGAAAACCCAACCAAGCAGCGTAATCCACAACACTAGCAGAAAACCCCTTGTTTCGGCAGAACTCACGACATGGCTCAATCGGCGGCTGAGTTCCTGGCAGCGCCCGGAGTGGCTTCGACGGTGAGAGGCGGCCAGAGAAAAGTTGCATCCGAGGGCGGCCGTGGTGTCAACCGCAGCGGTGGAGGAAGCTCGGCAGGCTAGGCGCACGAGCAGGAGGAGAGGGGCGTCGGGGGTCCTTTGGCAGAGGAGGCCGACGAAATTCGGCTGTCGCGGCTGTGATCGGCGAGCACGCAAAGGGCTGGTCGGGGCAGCGGCGGACGACAACGAAGGGGAGCACAGCGCATGCGACGGTGGACGGCGAGCTCGCGTCGCGTCGGGCGACGGTGCTCGCTACGGCGCGGTGGGGGAAAACTCGGTGGCTTCGGCCGAGATCGACAATGGGGAGGAGGAGGCGGCGGCGTCTAGGGCAGAAGAGGAAGCGGAAGAAGGGCGGAGACTAGGCGATCGTTGAGGTTGATCGGCGATCGCGACGTCGTGGCTCCTGGCTGCGGCGCGAGGAGAAGAAGGAAACCGCAAAGAGGGCGTCGGGCGCAACGGGGAAAAGAAAAGGGGAAAATCGAAAACCTAGGTTTTAGGTTAATAAAATTTATTAACCCCTCCAAAATTGATATTTCAAATAGGCCCTCCAAAAGCCTATTTATTTTATCCCCGTAATAATCTCGTACGGACTCCGTTTAAATCCGGAAAAATTTCTAAAATTCCCTAAAAATCCCATAAAATTTCTAGAATTATTTCCTAAATTCTTTGGCCATTGAATTTAGTATTTTAATATTTCAGTATTTAACATTCTCCCCCACTAATAAAAATTTAGTCCCCAAATTTCCTACTCAGATGCACAACGAGTAAGAAATACTACAAGTACTGATAATATACCTCACGTACCTTAAGTAAACAAGTGGGGGTATTGAGCTCTGATTTTTTTCTTCAAGCTCCCAAGTAGCCTCCTCGTCGGTGTGGTGACTCCACCCGACCTTGACAAGTCGTACAATCTTGATTCGCAACTGTCGTTCCTTGTGATCCAGAACCCGTACCGGAACCTCTGCGTAAGTAGTATCAGGTTGAATAGAACCTGACACACCTGACTGAATATGTGTAGGGTATGACACATACTTCCTCAACATGGGCACATGAAACAGAGCATGGATACCAACCAAGTACGGTGGTAGCACTAGACAGTAAGCGACTGCTCCGATCCTCTCCTAAACCTCAAACGGATCAATGTACCTAGGAGCTAGCTTACCACGGAGTCCAAATCTCTTCACCCCTTTCATGGGTGAGACTCGCAAGAATACATGATCACCAATAAAAAAAAACTCTAGAGGTCTCCGTCTCCGATCTAAAGCAGAACTCTTCTGGCGAACCTGCGCCTCTGTCATCCTACGTCTGATAGTATGGACCAACCCTGCCTCATACTGAGCTCTATGGGTCCTAGCAACTGGTCCTCCTAGTTGCCCCCGAAATCCATTACACTAGACCTTAGTGTTAGGGCAATCTCTTGCCATGATAAGGTTTTGATGTGTGTGGCAAAGGGTTTAAGTTAGTTTGTTATGATGATTTGATATGTGCGTTGAAGTCGTGCAGGACTTAGTAATTCGCACATGGAGCCGTGGTGAGTTTCACATCTCATGACTCGGGCCTTGAGTCGGTGAAGGATTGCTTTGCGGAAGCCGTGCGCTTGGAGCATCCGAGGGACCGCCGGACGAGAAGCTTGGAGTGAAGCCGGAGGAAGTAGACTTCAAGGCAAGAGACACGAAGGAGCATTGCAGAGTCGTGCGCCTGATGCTGCCGAGGGACGTGGCCACGAATGAAGAGAACTTCGAAGGCGAGGGACTCCAAGGGATGAGAGTGAGTGATTGTAACCCGGGAAGGGGTAGCTCTTAGGTGAAACTTGGCCATTTGGCCAAGTGTCGGATGGGTTTTTCGACACGGCCGATGTCATGTCATAATGATCGATGCTCTGGTCGAATGTAGTTCGACCGTATCCGATTGGATTGTGTCGGCCATGATCGTGCCGTCGTGGGCGTCATTGCCAAGACATATCGATCGGCACAAGGCGTGATCGCATTCAATAGGGTTTTAGCCGCGAACCATTCGTCGGCGGGCGTCGACTACGGAGGCAACGATCGGGATTAGGTCCATACTACAACGGTCGGGATCCGACGTGTTCGGAAGCCGTTGGAGTGGCGACAGTCGACTGCCAAGGGCAGCAGTCGACTGGTGGCGGCCAACGGGAAGAAATCAACCCTCTCTATAAAAAGAGAGGGTGTGGAGCTTTGGGAGGTTAATGCTTATGCTCTAAGTGATCTTCCAAGTGCTCCACAAGTTCTAAACTCTTCTTACTTGCTTTTACTCCATTCTATTTGTAAGAAGAGTGATCTTGATTGTAAAGGTTACCTCCACCTAGCTTGGTGCAAAGGAGAGACCATTTAGTGGATTGGTTTAGCGGAGTGATTCACCGAGGACGAATCGGGGACCGTGGATTAGCGGCGTAGCCATGAACCATGTTACATCCTTTGTTAGTGTTTGTATTTTCGTTTATCGCTTTGTCTTTATTGTTTATGCTTTCGCTTGCGCTAACGATTGTGTAGACGAGCAAATGAACGAGAGAATTCCAACATCCATAGTAAGAGGGCTATTCACCCCCCTCTAGCCGGCCATTCGATCCCCTACAAGTGGTATCAGAGCCAAGGAAAGCTTGTCGAGGACTAACCGCCACAACAAGCAACTTTCGAAATGGCCGGCTCCAACATCCATCCTCCGAAGTTTGAAGGAGAATTCGCTTGGTGGAAGAAGCGAATGGAGGTATTTTTCGAAACGGATTTTGATATTATGATTACAATGGAATCCGGTTTCGTTTTACCTAGGGATGAAGAGGGGAAGCCAATAGAGAAATCTAGGTGGACCAAAAGGCAAAGGGAAGAGCACCTTGCAAATTCAAAAGCCAAGCATCATCTTTTCAATGTGCTCCCCCAACAAGAAATCAACCGAATAGGAGAATGCCTAAGCGCCAAGGAGATGTGGGAGAAGCTAATTGAGCTTCATGAAGGCACATCCGAGGCAAAGCTAGCAAGGAGAGATCTCCTCCGCTCCCAACTATCCAACATTAAATTAGAAAAGGGAGAAAAGGTAACTTCTTTGCATTCTAGATTCAAAGAAATTTTAAATGGACTAACAAGTGTAGGAGAAAGGCTCTCCAATCGCGATGTGATAATGAAGGTCATAGATGCTTTCCCCCGATCATCCAAGTGGAGTTCAATGGTGGACTCATTTTACATTTCAAAGAATCTAGAGGTAAGTACTCTAGATGAATTTTTCTCCACTATGGAATTACATGAATCTAGGCTTGAAGGAATACAAGAAGAGCCAAAAATACAACCTTCAAGGGGAGTAGCATTGTTGGCAAATAAGGGAAAGAAGAAAATAGAGATCTCCTCCTCCTCCGATGACGAAGCGTCTTCCTCCTCCTCCATGGATAGCACCGAAGAAGCCTATATGGTAAGGAAGGTAAGACATGCATTTAAGAATTTTAGATTTGATAAATCTCATGATAGGAATAGAAGACCAAGGGGGAAGGTCATATGCTACAATTGCCAAGGAGAGGGGCACATAAGGGACAATTGTCCTCTCTTAAACAAGAGCAAGGAAGAGAGGAAAAAGAAAGAAGAAAAGAAGAAGAAAAAGGGGAGCAAGAAAAAGAAGGAAGAGGAGAAGAAGACAAAAGAAAAGGGGAAGGCCAAAGCTCTAAAGGCAAGGACTTGGGATGACCCATCCTCATCCTCCTCATCTTCATCGGATGAGGAGAATGCCTTTGTCACCAATTTGGCCTTGATGGCCTTTGATGACTTGGATTGCTCTTCATCCGAAAATGAAGGATCAAGCTCAAGAGGAGAGAGCTCAAGTGAAGGGGGAGCTTCTACATCCTCCTCATCCGAAGAAGAAGAAGAGGATATGGAAACTATGATAATGAAAGCCTCTCCTAAGAAAATAGTTTTCATAATTTCTAGTTTAACTAAGGACTTACTTGGAATGAAAAAGAAAAATAAAAGCATGCTTAATCAAATTAAGGCATTGGAAAATAAGCTAGAAAATGCATGCTTAAATGATAATATTTCTTCTAGCTTAAATGATGCATGCTCACATGACCTTTATGTGCCATTAGATGTTAGTGATGCATGTATAAATGAAAATAGGGCCTTAAGGAAAAAGGTAGATTATTTAACAAAAGCCCTAGAAAAATTCACAATTGGCTCCAACACATTGAACATGATCTTAGGGAGCCAAAGAGCTAGTTTCAATAAAAAGGGCCTAGGTTATAAAGAAAAGAAAAATGAAAAGGCCTATAAATGCCTAATTGCTAGGGGACAAAATAAAAAGAAGGTAATAGCTAGGAAATGGATCCCCAAGGAGTATCTAGTGAACCCAATAGGCAAGAACTTATTTTGGGTTCCAAAATCCATCCTTAAGGGTTAGAAAACCCCTAAGGTAGTCAACCATATGCAATTGACCTATATCATATTTTGGTTGACTTAGGATGACGGGACAACATTTTTAGAATAGTGTTGGGTGATGATAAGGTGCCCATAAATAGATAATAATGCATAAATCATGATGATTAATGTAATTGCTATGTATGTTTGAAATCATGATTTATGACTTTAATATTTGGCACGTAATCATGAGAAATAGGATCTATACCATGCTTTAGGTGATAATTTGCTTATTATCATGCATGATAACAATTCAATGAATACATGTGTTTCATGATCATAATGTAGAATTAATTGATATATATCTTTATGATCATGAGGATTGTTAGGTTGATACTTAACCTTGATAGAATTGTATAAATATAATGGTTAAGTACATACAAATACCCCCTAGGATGCATCTCACACTCACCATAGGCTACTTTGATTGAAAACTTAGCATGGGTGAGATGTTAGGACGATACAAATGTCCACTAATGCCTATGGCATTTAGATGGTCATTTAAGGTATCAAAATAGCAATAATAGACCAATCATGGGGAAGGCTTATGTTTAATTCATAGACATATTGCCCAAAGATCATGGTTGGATATTTCATATGTTCTCAAAACAATTTCTTACCCTAAAATCTATGTATTCATGTTTTGAAACAATTGGATACAAAACTAGGTGGTAAACTTGATACTAGAATGATCAAAAACCTAGTGGTTTTTAAAGCTTTTGGATTTTTGGCAAAAACAAGAAAATATAATGAATTTTCATGAAAAACTATTTTTCACTGATAGATATACTTAAATGAAATGTGTTCCCCAAATTTTATGATTTTTCGAATTTTTTGGAATTTTTAATGCATTTCTGAAATTCGCCCAGAAAATCAGAATTTCGGAATCCATTGTGCCAGTCGACTGCCATACTGATAGCAGTCGACTGATAACCTGAAAAATAGCCCAATATTTTCTGATTTCAGATTTTAATCAAGTTTTTGGTGTTCTCTTTCTACTATACTTGATGCCATGAGTTTATAAATTAGGATTAATCTTTTTGATGGTGTCAAAGGGGGAGAAATGTATGTTTAAGTAAAGGGGAACATATTTAGGGGGAGAAATGATTATGCTTATGATAGGGGGAGAACATTTTTATGGGGAGTTTCATGGATTAAGGGGGAGTTGCATGTTGCTATATCATGTTTATCTTTACATGCTTTCTTACCTTAGAATTTTTATCAAATGTTTTTACCTAACTTAAACGGATTGCCACACATCAAAAAGGGGGAGATTGTTAGGGCAATCTCTTGCCATGATAAGGTTTTGATGTGTGTGGCAAAGGGTTTAAGTTAGTTTGTTATGATGATTTGATATGTGCATTGAAGTCGTGTAGGACTTAGTAATTCGCACATGGAGCCGTGGCGAGTTTCACATCTCATGACTCGGGCCTTGAGTCGGTGAAGGATTGCTTTGCGAAAGCCGTGCGCTTGGAGCATCCGAGGACAGGACCGGGACGAAGCTTGGAGTGAAGCCGAGGAAGTAGACTTGAGGCAAGAGACGCGAAGGAGCATTGCAGGCCGTCTTTGATGCTTAGAGGGCGTGGCGCGAACGAAGAGAACTTCAAGGCGAGGACTCGAGGGATGAGTGAGGGATTGTAACCCTGGATGGGGTAGCTGTTAGGTGAAACTTGGCCTTTTGGCCATGTGTCGGTTGGGTTTCAGACACCCGGATCATTGCCGTCATGGCGTCATCGCTCTAATCGAATGTAGTTCGACCGGTATCCGGCCGATCGGATTGCCAGCGGTCAATCGCCATACGTGGCGGTCATTGCCAAGACCATCCATCGATCATTGCCGGCGCGGATCGGTATTCAATAGGGTTTTGGCCGCAGAACGCGTTCGTAGCCGGTGGCGATCGACTACGGGCGCGATCGTGATTAGGTCCATCGATCGGGCCAAGTTCCGTTGGACTACCGGTCGGGATCCGGCGTGTTCGGAGGCGTTGATTGGCGCAAGAAATCATCCCTCTCTATAAAAAGAGAGGGTGTGGAGCTTTGGGAGGTTAATGCTTATGCTCTAAGTGATCTTCCAAGTGCTCCACAAGTTCTAAACTCTTCTTACTTGATTTTACTCCATTCTATTTGTAAGAAGAGTGATCTTGATTGTAAAGGTTACCTCCACCTAGCTTGGTGCAAAGGAGAGACTATTTAGTGGATTGGTTTAGCGGAGTGATTCACCGAGGACGAATCAGAGACCATGGATTAGCGGCGTAGCCGTGAACCACGTTACATCCTTTGTTAGCGTTTGTATTTTCGTTTATCGCTTTGTCTTTATTGTTTATGCTTCCGCTTGCGCTAACGATTGTGTAGACGAGCAAACGAACGAGAGAATTCCAACATCCATAGTAAGAGGGCTATTCACCCCCCTCTAGCCGGCCGTTCGATCCCCTACACTTAGCAAGTCCTCGAGTGTCTAAATGGTCCGCTCAGACTGTCCATCTGTCTGCAGATGGAATGCAATACTAAAATGAGAATCTGTGTGCCTAAGTCCTGCTACAGACTCTGCCAGAACCGAGACGTGAATCAGGGATCTCTATCTGATATAATGCTCAAGGAATACCATGCAATCTAATGATATCCCGACAATATCTAACTCTGTCAAACGATCCAAATAGTCGATCTTCCGAATCGCTAAGAAGTGTGCGGATTTGGTTAGTCGGTCAACAACTACCCAAATCGCGTCATGGCCTTGACGTGTCCTAGGCAAACCTACCACAACATCTATAATAATACGCTTCCACTTCCATTCCGGAATCGGAATTTCCTGAAGCATCTGTTCCTTAAACTAAAGCAACTCCGGAAACCATTATCCTCATCGGAGTCAGAGACGATAGTCCATCTACCGTCTAAAATCCACTCCACCACACACCCTGTAAGTGTATGGGAGGCTATCGTGACCAAATTGCCTTGTTACAACCGTTTGTGTTCCAGCTACCCTATAGTAGCTATCCAGTAGCTAGCCAAAACCCCATGAGCAATACGGCTCCTCACCTCTACCAAACAACATAATCACTGCTAAGTCCACGTCATATATATGACATCTTATCTCGCAGTCCTTTATCTGTCGTATGCTTAGGATACGTCTTATTCAATAGCATTGGAATCGCTACGATCCCCAAAATGATGCATCCATGTACACCACCCTTCCATCCATACCAGAATGACTAATCAACACCGACGTAAAAGCCAACCATCGTCTGAGCCCTGAAACTAGTTTCACAAGCTTCAGACCAAATAAATTCCATCACCTTCCTGGTCCAACCAGTCAGCGATGTAGTACCGCTAGCGCATCCTATCCATATCTATGGTAATAACCAAAGTAATACCAAGAAACCACCATCTACGGCGGCCGAGTGCACAACTGATCCAATCGTGTCAAAATACATGACTTCCCAAATCCCTGGACGACTAAGTCATCAATAAGTCTAATAAGATAATCATAAGCTTATACAATTCATACCAAATATGAAATTGTCTTCGCTACACACCTGTATTCTCTTTACTCTAGACTGATGATATCACAATCATCACAACAACAATGATAATTGTATGACACTATGTCACTACAATATCAACAAGTCAGTCATAGATCAATTCTAGAGTATACATCGGTGTCCTATAGCTGATCTAAATAGATCCTCTACCCAAAATGAAGAATATACATTTCCTTCCACAACTACCGCATTCTATCATCGATAATCGATGCATAACCTCAAAGGTCCATCCCTCTTTTAACAAAGAGTTCCGGATCTTTTCTGGAAGAAATTCTGGGACAGATAAATGTCCGCTCCAATACCTCCTATAATAAGGTAAAATGATCTTTCATCGTCTTAACCAGTGTACGCATACACGCCTTATCCATAACCAAATCACTAATAGTAGGGACTGATATTTTCTAAGGGTTTACTCCTTGACCTTCAAATGGATGACTAGCATGTCATATTTCTAGCTTCCTAATTCGACATCAGTCGACACCTCTAAAGAATCCGTACCTCTGAAATCATCATTAGATTACTCAAGATCAATACGTCGTCGAACTCATCCACGCCCATGAGTAGGGGCAATTTCACTAAGTCAATAGTTTTCCTAGCCACAAAAGTACCGTAACTACTAAAGACAATACTTTTCCTATAGCTCAGAGATATCCTTCAGATTGCTTGGTCCTAAAACACGAGATCTCCCAAAAATCCAAGGAAAATAAAATCCTCGAAACACTGAAACCACAAACCAAAACCATAAACCAATAAAATTGTCACGTCCTGGGGGCATATCCGTCATCCAAATGACGGAGGAACCCCTTAGTGACAATATTCTGAAATACAAGGACCAAATCTGGTAAAAACCTCAAAATAATTATAGTATTTTATTAACTGCATGCATGCACGACTAAACATATATCACTTAAAGTAAAATAGTTTTATGACACCAAATCAAACTGCGACCAAAAATCCAAAGTGCATAATCAAAATGCAACACCGATAAAGTAAACAAAGCGGCATCCCGATGATGCAATGGGACAAGCACGACAAGGGACTCTCTGAGCGACACCAAGGTAGGTCAACCGGACACGTCCTCCATCAGTTAACCTAGAGGATAAGTGAGGAGGGGGTAAGTACAACCACTCTGTGGATGTATAGACAATAGTGTATAATCATAATGCACATAATGGAAGTCACAGGGAACATGCTAGAGTAACCCAATCCTCAGAGTACCAATATCAGTCTGTAACTATCCTGATCCGCAGTATAACAAATATACCCACAACATACACAACCACTGCAACAAGCAGTGTACATTCGGATACCACGACAAAGTCTCGTGGCTCTCACACAAAAAGGAAACTATCTATGAGCTACCGCGAACATAACCCATGGGCCGACAATCAATAGCACGGTCTACGTGCAACTATATGCTACCACAAATGAGACTCGTGGATAGACAGGCTATATATAAATATCTAATTATTGACTGCACGCTCTGGCGTACTACCACCAATAGGTCGCGTGAGCAGTCGATTATCCTAGGTTGTTAAGCCTAGGGTTATCCAATATATCCTGCATAAATCGACTTTCAACGTCGACAAAGATCATCGATCTACAATTAAACCCATTGAGGTTTACCAAAGTCGGTAAAGATCATCGACTAATAAATAAATAAGTCGAGATGGTTAAGTCTAGCATTCCAACCCTTCTAATATGATCGGTTATCAAGGTCGATCAAAATCATAAGTCCACTAATAAACATGTCGAGACGATTAATCATAGGGTTCGTCCCAACTAACAGGAAATGCCTATCAAGGCCAATCAGAACAACCCCTCTACTAACAAGTACGACAAGAGGGTTAAGCCTAAATTATACCATTCTACCAGTTCAATCATGCATGCTATAACATGCTACCACGAACAGATCTCGTGGGTATTTAACCTGTAAAGTAGCTATCTAGCTACAGCCATCATACGAATCCGATTATCACCAACTCCGAACGAATAACGCAAGAATATAACCTTACAGTAAGTCATCTCAACCATGATTGGGAGGCATGATTGACCACAATATACAAAGCACCTACCTATAGAGAGACTCTACTGCAGACTCTCTCTCTCTCAACCAAGAATGAGAGATATAGTAAGGATTAATCGCATCCTAACCATACGAACTCTACTAGTCCGATCATCATATCACTGAAATAGTAAATGGATAAACATATATCATTAAGCACATCCGGATTATTACGTCTAGGGTTCCAACACTTAGGGTTCCACTAATGTTGTTTCATTCCTGAGATCCGCTCCTACAGAATAACCTCATCTAAGTTATTCTACCTCTACTAATCTCCGTCATGGTATCCACCTCAATAACACATAACCATATAATCACATAACACACTGTCTAATAAATGACAGCATAGTCATACTAACGGGAATCAATGGCTGAAATTAATTAGGGTATATTAAAGGGTCATGCCGGATCAAAGTCACGACATTACTCAATAAACCATCAGGTGCCTATATATACCCTAAACTACGTAAGCAATGTAATCATGTCCTCATGCACTAGGATCTAGAAAGTCAAAGAACCTCTATGTATACCTTCTATGAATTTATCCATCTTAGTCATATTTTTCCAACTAGTCTAATAATCCTAATACTAGTCAAATCCTAAGAGGTAAACATCTACCAATAATATTTTATCATTTATATCACAATGATAACTAGCTACTTATAGCAGTAATAGCAATTAATAACCAAATGCTATATATAAACCAGCAACCTAAAAATCTAATTGTCCAACAGATATCAGGTTAAAACAATACCAGACAAAACATGATATCACTGCATAACCAATATAAATATGTACTAAATCTAGAAAATTTTCTAGAATATATTTACCTGTTAGCCGTCTGGAGATATCCTGTTGCTGCCAAATCCCCCATATTGACCTCGTCAATAATACCTCGAATTTCCGAAATATAGAAATCGTCGGAAATCCATACAACTCCGAAAATACCCCAGTTAACCTGCCAAACTTGGTGAACTCCAAAACCCCAAAGACCCTAAGGAACTCAAAACCTACGCTCTGATACCAAATAAATTGTCACGCCCCGAGGGAGTCTCCGCCAGACGAAAATCTGGCAGCACCTCCCCTGTACGGGTGACAATACCAATTTTTAATACAAGGCCAACACGACCACTATACATCGGTCAACACGACCGGAACAAAAACATCTACACACACAGATCATAAGGCCTCAGGCCAACCATCATAGTAAATAAATGAAGTCTATCACATCTAGACTTACCCCTTCTGCCATCTGAGCAGGAACATACAACCAAACTAATTGAATAGTCCATAAGGACACCACAATTATTCCCAAACTTCCATAAGTACATAACCACAACATCAGGACCTATACATATCCTCTATACAAAATCCAAAACCAATAGACCAATAAAACCTATTCATTTCGACGAGGGGGATTGACAACTAGACTCTCCTGACAGCTTCATCCTAAAATAAATATAAAACCACGGGATAAGTTTAAAGAACTTAGCGGATATTAGTCGATATGAATAGCAAGATATAGCTAACAATACTAATCATGCCAGTACAGTCTCATATATATGGTAAGCAAGAAATAAATGCAAAAGGACTGTACTCACCTGAATCTCCTACTCTGATATAGGAGCATGTGCCCTACTATAAGAGATAAAGTCATCACCATAAATGAATATGAATCCTGTATGCATGACAATCATATGCAACATCCAAGGCATCAATAAAATGCAACAAACACAATACAAATGCGATCCATGCAAAAATGCATGTCGTGCATATGACATGGTCACCCCTGACGCCAGTCAGCCGCCTCACACGCGATGGTGAAGCCGAGTGGGTAGGGCTATGACAACTGTGCACTCTGCCATCACTGCTCCTGAGTGACCGAGTGGACAGGATGCTGTCGGAGTACACCTATCCTCCTGCCCCAAACATAGTGGGGGAGCTAAGCTCTCATCTCCCGGTGTCATAGACCAGAGGAGGGATCCCTGCCCTCTACCACGCTGCCTCATTGCTACCCATGAGCGGACCAGCGGAGCCTGACAGAGCAACTGCACACACCCTCCTGATGTACCACTAACCCATGAGTGGCAGTGTGTGCAGACCATGTAACTGGCTGCGGGCTCAACAATAATGGAACCCCGTCCAGCCAGCATGCAATCATGCAAGATGGTGCATGACACTAAAGCATGTAATACCAACTAACATACGTATCCGAATAATATGCACAATAAAAAGGTACATATACATGATCCAAGTAAAACAGGGAAAGTATAACTATAAACTGATCAAATGCATGTGTCAAATAGGCATAATAACATGCAAGGTAGATAAACATGAAAACTATTGCAAGCTATAACTATCTAGCATATCAACATGACTATATCAAAAAGACAAGTCAAAATACCCGCCTGATAAAAATTGCTCGAAATGTGAAACCTTCATGTTCGTGGACCTGCCTCGTGATCGAAACCTGCATATAACATAACTATTGTTAAGCACTAAGATATGATCCATCGTCAAATTGAATCCTAAGCCAATTTCGGACATAAACCAATTAACCCAAATGCTTAATAAAATCCCAGTCACATCCCACCTAATATAACCATCGTTTCATCCAATTAATCAAATATGATTTTACAACCCCTATTATCATGTGTACCATATCCCAATAAAATCGCACAGCCTGTTCTATTCACCGAAACAACCCAAACGAGTCCTCTCCTCTCACAGCCAACTCAAACGTCCAAACCAACTCAAACTCGTAGCCAACTCCACATATCAAAAATCCAACCGCATATAACCAAAATTAACCACCATATGCACAAAGAAAAGAAGCAGATCGTGCTTACTAGCGGTTGAAACCTCGCCGACAGTAAACCCCCCCCCACCCAAAATCCACTCTGTTCTCCGGAAAACCATTGCTCAACCACCATCCCTGTTCAACCAAAGGAAAAATTGCAGTAGGAATTCCAAAATTGAGGGAAAGAGCAGCATCACCTTTGCTCTTGCAACCACCTGCAGAAAACCCAACCAAGCAGCGCAATCCGCAACATTGGCAGAAAACCCCTTGTTTCGGCAGAACTCATGACAGGGCTCAATCGGCGGCTGAGTTCCTGGCAGCACCCGGAGTGGCTTCGACGGCGAGAGGCGGCCAAAGAAAAGCTGCATCCGAGGGCAGCCGTGGTGTCAGCCGCAATGGCGAGAGCGGCTCAGCGAGCTAAGCGACGCAGAGGAGAGAGGGGCGTCGGGGGTCCTTTGGCAGAGGAGGCCGACGAAATCCGGCTGTCGTGGCTATGATCGGCGAGCACGCAGAGGGCTCGTCGGGGCAGCGGCGGACGGCAGCGAAGGGGAGCACAGCGCGTGCGACAGTGGATGGCGAGCTCGCGTCGCGTCGGGCGGCGATGCTCGCTGCGGTGCGGTGGGAGAAAACTCGGTGGCTTCGGCCGAGATCGACAACGGGGAGGAGGCGGCGGCGTCGTCTAGGGCAGAAGAGGTAGCGGAAGAAGGGCGGAGACTGGGCGATCGTTGAGGTTAATCGGCGATCGCGACGTCGTGGCTCCTGGCTGCGGCGCGAGGAGAAGAAGGAAACCGCAAAGAGGGCGTCGGGCGCAACGGGGAAAAGAAAAGGGGAAAATCGAAAACCTAGGTTTTAGGTTAATAAAATTTATTAACCCCTCCAAAATTGATATTTCAAATAGGCCCTCCAAAAGCCTATTTATTTTATCCCCGTAATAATCTCATACGAACTCCGTTTAAATCCAGAAAAATTTCTAAAATTCCCTAAAAATATCATAAAATTTCCAGGATTATTTCCTAAATTCTTTGGCCATTGAATTTAGTATTTTAATATTTCAGTATTTAACAAGTCGATTGCCATCCTTGGCAGTCAACTGATGGTCTGGCAGTCGACTGTCATTCCTTGGTAGTCGACTGCTGGACCAGAAACCCACCAGTCGAACCCATTCGAGTTGGAGCAGTCGACTAACATGATATGGCACTCAACTGATGTCGAGAAAACTCATCCGACACTTAGCCAATTAGCCAAGTTCACCTAAGAGCTACCCCTTCCCGTGTTACAATCGCTCACTCTCATCTTCCCTTGGAGTCCCTCGCCTTTGAAGTTATCTTCATCCGACCACGTCCCTCGGATGCGCCAAGCGCACGACTTCACAATGTCATCCTTCGTGTCTCGCCCTGAAGTCTACTTTGTTCGGCTTCACTCAAATTCTCCTCGTCCGACGGTACCTCGGATGCACCAAGTGCACGACTTCCACAATGCATCTTTCACCGACTCAAGGACCGAGTCATGAGATGGTGAATCTTGCCAATCATCATCCATGTGTGAATTACTAAGTCCTGCATGACTTCAACGCACATATCAAATCCATAACAATCCTAACTTAAACCCTTTGCCACACACACATCAAAACCTCATCACATGGGTTGATTGCCATAATAGTTCAGTTATTACCTCATCTGAATGAGTAATCAGCTGTGGTTCTTGACTAGGCACCTCTTCTGTGTTCACCAGGGTCTCTTGAACTACGCCTAGTTCAATCTCACTCCCACTATTTTTCTGTAAGAGAAACTCCTTCTCTAGGAATACAATATGTCTTGAAACAAACACCTTTTGTTCCAAGGGATAATAGAATTGGTAACCCCTTATTTCCTTAGGGTAACCAATAAATAGACACTTATCAGACTTAGCCTCCAGTTTGTCTGATAGTGTCCTCTTCACATAAGCAAGACAATTTCATATCTTCAAATAAGATAAATTAGGTTTTCTATTATTCCACATCTCGTATGGAGTAGTAGTGATTGCCTTAGTCGGGACTCTATTTAACAAGTAAATAGCGGTCTCGAATGCATAACTTCAAAATATTTTTGAAAGACTTACAAGCTGCATCATTGACCTAACCATGTCCAACAAGGTTCAGTTTCACCTTCCAGCCACACCATTATGTTGTGGCGTGTAAAGTGGAGTCCTTTGGGAAAAGAACATTGTCCCTTAGATAATTTTAAAACTCTTGGCTTAAGTATTCACCACCTCGATCTGATCGAAGTACTTTAATACTTTTTCTAAGTTATTTTTCTACTTCTTTTCTGAAATCTTTAAACATTTCAAAGACTTCAGATTTGTATCTTAACAGATACAAATACCCATATCGTGAATAATCATCGATAAAGGTAATGATGTAGTTATAACCTCCTATGACACGAGTTGACATTGGTCCACATACATCAGTATGTATAAGACCCAATACCTCAACTGCTCGTTCACCTTTTCCACTAAAAGGTAACTTAGTCATCTTTCCTTTTAAGCATGAAACACATGTGTCTAATGAATCTGATTCATAAGACTCCAAAATGCTAAGCTTATGCAGTTTGGACATGCGTTCATAACTTATATGGCCAAGACGACAATGTCATAATTGCGAGGTTATCTGATTATCTAACTTAGCACGTTTGCTATTTGATTCAATATTGAATATCTCTTTGGATGTATCTAACGTGTAGATTCCATTATTTAACATTCCAATAGCATAAAGAACACCATTTAATGTAATGTAATAACAATTATTACTAAACGCTAAATGATAACCTTTGTTATTCAATCATGAAATAAAAATAATATTCTTTATTAATGCAAGAATATAAAAATAATCATCCAACTCTAAAACTAGTCTGATAGGAAGTTGCAACATATATATACCCTTGGCTACAACAACAACTTTTGCTCCATTGTCAACCCTTAGATCTGCTTTTCCCTTAACCAGTCTTCTTCTATTCCGAAGCCCCTGTATGTCATTACATATATGTGAGACACACCCGGTATCCAATACCCTAGTATTAGAAAAAACAATATGACATTCAATAACAAATATATCTAAAGTAGATTGGACATCAGATGCCTTTTTCTGCTTCAATGACTCCAGATATTGCTTGCAGTTTCTCTTCCAATGTCCATCCTTGCCACAATGATGGTAGGTGCCCTTGGGAGTTAATTCTTCCTTCTTTGCCTTTTTCTTCCCTTTGGCTTTGGTTTTTGACTTCCTCTTAGAACCTTTCTTTTAGGAGTCAACCAGCATCACCACCTTCTGTTCTTTAGCAATAGATGGCTCCACTGTATTGAGCATATTGATCAATTCAGGAATAATGGACTCAATCTTATTCATCCGATAATTTATCACAAATTGAGAATAGCTACCTGTCAGATTGTGAAGAATTATGTTAATACTTAATTCATGGTCCATGAAAAACCCTAATGATCCCAATCGCTCAATATAGCTATTCATTCTTAGTGAAAATTGCACTGCAAATGAACCCTCCTACATCTTTGATTGAAAGAGGAGTTGGGTGTCCTCGAACCTTTCAGATCGTGCCTTCTCATCAAATAACTTTTGAAGATGGAAGATAATTATATTAGCATTCATATGCTCATATTGCTTCTGCAACTCAGAAGACATCGACTCTAGCATAATGCAACTCGCTATCTCAGAGTTAGCAATATGTTTCTGGTAAGCCAACTTTTGGTCACCAAATGCATTGTCTGCAGGAGGTTGGGGAAGAACCTCTTCAAGGACATAAGCTAGCTTTTCAGCCTTGAGAACAATTCTCAAGTTACAAAGCCAGTCCAAGAAGTTGGGCCCAGTCAATTTGTTGTTGTCCAAAATAGAACGTAAGTTAATGGAGGCTGACATGTTGTTCTAATTAGTACCTATACATACAAAAAGAGGTGTATAAGAGAGATGAATTTACAATAATGCAAACAATTTACATTAACAAGAAACTCCCACTATTTTTATCAAATTCAATAGCCCTCACTTTGAATTCGAGAGGTGGTAGGTTATGTCCTAGTGGATTGATATCCATTATGAATAAGAACAACCTTGGAAAGAGTCCAACAAGTCATTCACAGTCATAATGTTAGGTATCAACAGTACCCATTATATATCAAATATATAACGATCACTTTATGCTATCAACTAATTGAATGTTTACATATACATTAGGTTATTAACTCATTAATATATATGCATCCAATGCATATCACCTAATTGCACCTCTGTCCACATTGACCTTGGAGAGAGTCCAACAAATCAATGCTTTCAGTTAGGATCGACCCATTAATCGTGAGATCGAATTTAAATGGTTTGAACACATCCAATTTACAAGCTAGGTTTGGAGAGAGTCCAACAACCCAAACTTGAAATTGACCTCTGATCCTTACCATTTAAAATACATATCGAATCTCATATGAATTGAACATGCTTGATGTCATGTCAAGCTTGGAGAGAGTCCAACAGCCCAAACATGAAAAAGAACTCTAGTTCAACCATATTAATGGAAAGTATTAACCCTAATATTTGCACGAGGAATTTCAGATTATACTTGGTCTCATCTATAATAGGAAATAAACCTAAATATGAAAAAGCCAAGGTGACATTAGGAAATAAATTTCCTGATGTGAACATGAACCGAATAATTGACGCACATGCCATTTTAAGAATTAGATACGTGCATCGCGCAACCTATTCCCAACGCATGGCTAGGCTATGCTTAGGCTCTAACTGTTGGGGATCTTTGGAAGGCTAGAGGGGGGTGAATAGCCTCTTTTATCTCTACAAGAAAGGTTAGCAAAAGCAAAACAAATATAATCAAAAAGACAAAAGCAAGCGCTAACAAAATGATTTAACATGGTTCGGAGATTATGCTCCTACTCCACGGCGATCCGTAAGGTGGATCAACCCAAGCAAATTTTCACTAAGAGATCCTTTTAGGAGGAGAAGCCTTCTTTACAAATGAACTCCTCTTCTTACAAATGATGTAGATGAAAATAAGAGAAGAGGAGATTAGAAAATCACTAAAAGGCTATTGAAGATGTGAGGAGATTGAAGGTATGAATATGAATATGAGCACTAGCCTCCTCAAGCACCCCTTGGCCTCTTTTTATAGAGAAGAGGCTGATTTTCTCATTGGGCGATCGGTGATGGTCTCCATCGATCATCTTCTATGAACGAATCCAGCGGCCGATGAGCCTGATCATAATTTGTCACTACCCAATGGGAAGATGATCAGTCGACTGATGTCTCAATCAATCAAGTGCTTTGAACTATCACTCGAGTGGAAAACATTCTGTGTCGATGTCCACTATTAACAATTGACTGCTAGGGTATAATGAGATCGATGGTGGACCAATCGATCCAAACCCTAGCAATGACTTATGGTAGCAATCGTCGCCTCATCGGGCCGAAAGGATCGATCACCGACTGAGACAGAGCATCAATCGACCGATACACTTCAAGTATGATTAAATCATACTTGAAGTTAAACTCCCTAGACCTAGACTCAACCTTCTAGCTCTTCCTTCAGCTTTGTGCCTCCAAGATCCCTCCGAGTCCACGACTCCTTCATCCTTGAGCTTGCTTCCAAAAGATTTTCTCGATTTCGTCATGTCTCGGGTTTCTCTTTTGCCAAAGTCCGCTTGGACTTTACGCCGCCAAGACTACATGGTTGGACTTACGCCGCCAAGACTTTCCCTTGGACTTCCTTTGCCAAGATTACACTTGGACTTTCTTTTACCAAGTCTTCATACTTGGATTTTCTTGTCACTTAACACGTTCATGGTTAGATCACAAAACATTGCCTAACTATAAATGATTATCAAACATCAAAACACATAAATGTTTGGGGCATTGTTGCACCAACAATCTCCTCCTTTTTGATGTTTGGCAATCATTTAAGTTAGGTCTTAAAATATGCTCAGAAATAAACAACATATATCAATATGAATCCTAACTCAAATTCTCCTTCTCCCCCTTTGACATACATCAAAAAGAGAAGGACAAATAGAAATTAAGTTAATCATTAATAGAATTTGGCATGCCTTGAACTAAGGTATAAGATAGAAAATAGGGCTCCCCCTTAATCCAAGACATAAGTTATGATGCATAAAAATTATGTTGAGAAAAACATGAAGCAAGAAGTATAAAAATATGTCCTAACTTTGCACCAACAATATAGATTTTAGGGATGAAAAGATTGCATAATAATAACTCCCCCTAAATTAGTGCATCAATCAGTCATATACTCTCTTAATTACTTGGATTATCATACCATATGGTTAGGACACTTAAGATTACACTTAAGACAAAGAAATAAGGCTGACAAGCCTGAAACGCCAATTTCAGGATTTCAGCCAAACTTCAGAAATGCGCCAAAAATTAAAGAAACATCGAAAAATCACGAAATTTTATGGACACATTTGTGACATCAATCTTTATCAAGGAAAAATAATTTGAAAAATATTTCATTTCCAGATTCCAAGATTGATACAAGTTTAAAAGCTAGCAAAAGCTTTAAGGTTTTTGCAAACTTGGTATCACTATTGCTTATCAAGTGAAAACTGTTTCTCAAAAATATGATAAACATAGTTTAAAATATATTATATTTGACATTTCCAATCATGTTCTTAGAGTTATATGCACATCAATTGTACATAAGTCTTCCCAATGATTGATCCATTTAAGGGTCAATGTCTCTAGATGACACTTTGGTTCATAGTAATGCATCATAACAAGCATGGTGAACTAAATGCATCTTCCTAACATCTCACATGATGTCTAAGTGGCTCAATATAAAAATCATGGTTTCTTAGTTGTTTTGTGAGATGCTATAGAGGTATAGTCTTAGATTTTCTATAGGATCATGCAAACCTAGACCTCTATTCTACTAAGCACATTCCAAGTTCTCTCCTAAGTGATGAATAATCCGCTTCCGGGAGAGCCTTGGTGAAAATATCGGCTAGGTTGGACTTGGATTCTATGTAATTGAGTTCAATGTCCCCCTTTGCCACATGATCTCTAATGAAGTGATGTTTCACTTCAATGTGCTTTGTCCTAGAGTGATGTACTAGATTTTTGGCCAAATTTATAGTACTCACATTATCACAATAAATCTTGACATTGGAGTAGTGTAGCTCAT
This sequence comes from Wurfbainia villosa, assembly GCA_025175895.1. NCBI lineage: Eukaryota > Viridiplantae > Streptophyta > Magnoliopsida > Zingiberales > Zingiberaceae > Wurfbainia > Wurfbainia villosa. The sequence goes on along the minus strand of CM045989.1, from coordinate 116,503,012 downwards.
AGTCCTCTAGAGTGTGTCTCATCCAAAGAAATTGAGCTACACAACCACCCATAGCCACATACTCGGCCTCGGTGGTGGATAGAGCAACACAAGGTTGCTTTCTACTACTCAAACTAACTAGGGAGGATCCAAGAAATTGACATCCACCACTAGTACTATTCCGATCCAACTTACAACCTGCATAGTCAAAATCGGTGTACCCAACCAAATCAAAAGACTTAGTCCTAGGGTACCAAAGTCCTGCATTTAGTGTGCCTTTGATATATCTTAAAATTCTCTTAACGACTACTAAATGGGACTCTTTGGCACAAGATTGGTATCTTGCACACATACCTACCGCAAATAAGATATCGGGTCTACTAGCGATTAGGTATAATAGACTACCAATCATACTCCTATAAAGTTTTAGATCAACTGATTTACCTTCTTGATCATTATCTATTTTTTTGTTGGTTGTCATAGGAGTTTATACTACCTTAGCATTTTCCAAACCAAATTTCTTAATCATTTCTTTGGTGTATTTGGTTTGGTACACATAAATTCCTTCATTAGTTTGTTTGACTTGTAAACCTAAGAAGAAATTTAATTCTCCAACTAGACTCATTTCAAACTCATTCTCCATATTTTTGATAAAGTCTTGAAGGAGTTCATCATTTGTTGACCCAAAAATAATGTCATCAACATATATTTGGGCTACAAATATATCCTTTGATTTTGACTTTATGAAGAGAGTTTGATCTACTTGACCTCTTCTAAAACCCTTAGAAACTAAGAAAGATGATAATCTTTCATACCAAGCCCGGGGAGCTTGTTTTAACCCATATAAAGCTTTTCTAAGCTTGTATACATGGGTTGGATAGTCTATATTCTCAAACCCGGGAGGTTGTTCTACATATACCTCTTCCTTAATGAACCCGTTTAGGAATGTCGATTTTACATCCATTTGATGGAGTTTAAAACTCATGTAAGAGGCATATCCTAATAAGATTCTAATCGATTCTAAGCTAGCAACCGGGACATAGTCAAGTCCTTCAACTTGATTAAAGCCCCTTGCAACTAACCTAGCCTTATTTCTTGTTATAATTCCTTGATCATCTAATTTGTTTCTAAAGACCCATCTTGTAGTAATAATGGTGCTATCATTGGGTCTAGGGACTAGCTCCCAAACTTGACTCCTCTCAAATTGAGCCAATTCATCTTGCATTGCTAAAATCCAATCCAAATCATGTAATGCATCATTGATTGATTTGGGCTCAATTTGTGAGATAAGAGCTATTTGACTAGAGGGAGCTCTATGAAAAGACCTAGTTCTAACACCTTGAGATAATTCTCCTACAACTTGGTCTAGAGGATGATTTTGATGAACCCTTAGTGTTCTAGAAGGTGTATTAAATTGGTTTTGATCATGATTATCCTCATTCCTCCTTTCATCATTGGAATCTCCTCTTACTCCCCCTTGATCTAATCCTCCCTCTTGATCATTACCCTCTAAGGTCAAATTTTGAAGTTTATGGGTAATGTCTTGATTTTTGTCATTAATATCATTATTAATGGGGGATTTCCTAGGGTAAGTAGTAAAGGTTTCATCAAATTGAACATTTGAGGATTCCTCAACCTTTTGAGTTCTCTTGTTATAAATTTTATACCCTCTACTAGTGGATGAGTATCCAATTAGGATTCCCTCATCCACTTTAGACTCAAATTTTCCTAAATTGTCCTTGGTGTTTAAGATGTAAGCTTTGCATCCAAAGACTTTAAAGTAATGAATTGTTGGAATTATGCCATTACATAATTCAAATGGAGTTTTACCTAGAAACCTATGGATTTGGACTCTATTTCGGATATAGCACATGGTATTAACTGCCTATTTTCTTCATCCCTAGGCATTTTGAAACCGTTTTCTAGAATTAACATAATATCAAAATCGGTTTCTAGATATACATCCATTTCTCTTCTCCACCATTGAAAGTCTCCTTCGAATTTTGGTGGTTGGAGATTGTAGTCGGACATCTTATCGTGCTTGTGTTGGCGGTTAGTCCTCGACAAGCAACTTTGCTCTGATACCACTTATTGGAACGTATGTGACTGGCTAGAGGGGGGTGAATAGCCCTCAATCATCATACAGTACAGTGGAATTCGATCGTTCTTCGCGTGTTGCTTGTCTACGATTGTCGTTAGCGCAGTGGAAATATGATATACAAATAGAAATACTAACAACAACACAAGCATACACAAATACACATGATATACATGGTTCGGAACCGAATGGTTCCTACTCCATGAGCAAGCTCACCGAGCTCTAGTTATGCGCACGACACTAACTAAACTCCTCGACAACACGTCGGAGGTGGAGAAATCTCGTACAAGCAATTACACTAAGTAATACAAAAGTACAAGAAAGAATACAAATACAATATGAAATACAAGCAAAGAACACTTTACACAAATCGCTTGAATCACTTGCTTGTTGCTTGCTTTGGATGACTCTTGAAGGTCTGAAATGCAGCAACAATTCCCCTCCAAAATCACCCTTAAAGTCTTGGCAAAAACCTCCATCTCGAGCTCCATTTATAACCTGCATCGAACTATTTTCGCGCCTAGCAGTCGACTGCCAAAAGGCCCCAGTCGACTGCTCCTGTAGCTGTTGTCTCACAACGTCTTGATCCACACTGGACAAGTTCCAATGGATCACCCATCAGTCGACTGATGATGACCATCAGTCGACTGCTGACCTCGTAGTTGACTGCCCAGTCGACTACGGAGCGTTCTGTGCCCATGACACTTCCATCAGTTGACTGCCAAGAAAATCATTGTCTAACTATAAATGATTGTCAAACATCAAAACACATAAATGCTTGGGGCATTGTTGCACCAATACTAACGACGCGGCCAACACCTTCGGTGTTTTTAGGAACATCCTCGGTATTTTCTTTTTCAGTTACAAACATATCCTATATGTAAAATTATGCATACTCTAATCTATCATAAAGAAAATATCACATAAGTATATTAAAACATCAAACATGCTTTAAATATTCTCCTACAACATGCGATCTATGCCAAACAAACAAGGTGGCTCTGATACCACTTGTTGGAGATTCTGAGATCATGCGCAATGGAATGAAGTGAAAAAAATAATTTTTATTACATCCCAGACATCCCCTAGGGGCCAGGAATACTTGCTTTGTCATAATCACATGAAAACACACAAAAGGAGAAGGAGAAGTTATACCTTTGAGATTCTTTCGAATTCGTCAAAACCACAAGCAAGATCAACGAGCCTTGCCTCTATCAGTATCCACGTCGGAATCACCTGAGACAACTCCTAGAGCAGCAAGCCTTTGTCTCCGATTGGTGCTAGCCAACCGGCGGAGACAAGAGAAGAAGAGAGAAGAAGACGACTACCAAGGAAGAAAACCTAAGAAAAAAAACTCTTTATCCAAAGATTATCAAGGGATCTATTTATAGATTTCTTGAATAGGGCATCTTAGGAGGCTTAAACGGAACCTATCTTACCATAATTATTCCATAATTAAGGTAAGAATAACCCAGGAAATTTTCATAAGAGAAATCTCCAAAACGACGGAACCGCGACAAGGTCGTGTGTCTTACACACGACTAGTCGTGCCAGGACACACAGCCAGCCCTGTGTCCTTCTGGGCATAGCCCAGGTTTTGGCCATTTTTTTCCAAAGCCAGGCACAACCGTGTGAAGCTATGTATGGTCCGTTTGAGTTCGTTTAGGTGCGATATGGTCGTGCTAAGTCCGACAAGGCCATAATAGGTTCCATAGCCTCCATTTCGCACTCCCTTGGCCTTGTCCAACTAGATATATCCCCTCTCATCGAGAATCTCATTCTCAAACTTGTTTTACATCTCGAGATCACTTATAGTGCGTGTGACCCAATAGGTTCCCGGTTATGTTGGTCATTCGTAATTAACCCTTTAATTATGAATAGATCATGAGTGGCACCTTGCAGTGCATCATGACTCCCAATTGATTAGAAAGTCTAGATCGACTCCAGAACATTTTTGAACCAATTGGTAGCTTTAGTTTTTTGTTCCTTGTTCCTTTCACTCATCCTATACCCACTTAGTTCGGGACATGGTCTATGTGTTTGTCCCCACTAGGCTGACTATGTCACACCAAGCCTAAGTTAGTTTCCTTGTCCTATGGATTTAAGTTACTCCTACATGTTCCCAAGAAGGCCATCTTCTTAACATGTTTGCTCTGGCCAGAGACTTCTGAGTAATAATCCTGATAGGAGGCCTAGGGTATACATCTCCTTTATCAGGAGTGGTGAATCCTCTATGGGCTATTCAAATACCTTCGATCACTTTGGCTAATATCCAATCATCCCGGAGTTACACCTCATATTGAGATGGCTGCAAAGAAGTCAAAGTATAAGGTGTCATGACCAAGATGACTTGAATACCTCAAGTCTAAGGAATCTTGCACTCAAGCTGCAATGAGATCTTCAACGATATATAGAATCATATGAAGTATCATAGTAGGTCACTCCAATGAATTAGTTACCATAACTAGAATCCCCATGTTCACTCTCAATATCCCTATGCTTCCATTCAATGAGTTTCAAATGTTTGGATAAACCAAGGATCATAACATGTGATAGTCTCACAGAATTGATAATGCCCAATCTCATCAATTTGTCGACTAGGGATAGTTTCAATACTTACATGATAAGATACCCACTAATTGTGATCCAATCGCAATTTCTTTCATGTCATGCATCGTATTGTGGACTTCAGTATATGAGTTTAAGATCCAATCAAATACATAAATAATGTATACTCAAATAGTGAATTTTATTAATAACTTCTAAGGCGATTGTCTTATGACACCTCTCAATTACATCAGTAGGAGCCCTATAGAAGGATCTAGTCCTTACTCCTTGTGATAATTCTCCTACTACTTGGTCTAGAAGATTATTTTGATGAATCCTTAAGGTCCTAGGGGGTGAATCAAATTAATTTAGATCATGGTTATCGTTTGTTCTTTCATCATTGGAATCTCCTCTTCCTCCCCCTTGATTTTTATTTCCTAATTCTCCCCTTGATCATTACTCCCTAAGGTCAAGTTTTGAAGTTTTTGGGTAATGTCTTGATTATTGTCATTGATATCCTTATAAATGGAGGATTTTTTAGGATAAGTACTAGAAAACTCATCGAATTCAACATTTGAGGATTTCTCAACCTTTTGAGTCCTCTTATTGCATGCCCTATAACCTCTACTAGTGGATGAGTATCCAACTAGAATTCCCTCATCTGCCTTAAACTCAAATTTTCCTAGATTGTCTTTGGTATTCAAAATGTAGACTTTACATCCAAAGACCTTAAAATAGTGAATTGTAGGAATTTTGTCATTCCATAATTCAAAAGGTGTTTTGCCTAATAACATATGGATTAAGACTCAATTATGGATATAACAAGCAGTGTTAACCGCTTCTGCCCACATGTAGCTAAGCAAGAAGTATGCATTAAGTATTGTCCTGGCTGCCTCTTGTAGGGCACGATTTCTCCTTTCCACTATCCCATTTTGTTGGGGTGTTCTAGGATGAGAGAAATCATGCTTGTATCCTTGTTCTAAGCAAAATTTTGAAAAAATTGAATTCTCAACTTCTCCACCATGATCACTATGGATCCGATGGATTTTGAAATTCTTTTCATTTTCAACTCTTTTGCTAAATCCTATGATGGTTTCTAAGGTATCATCCTTATGTTTCAAAAAGCAAACCCATGTATACCTAGAGAAATCATCAACTATAACTAAGCAATACTTATTACCATTCAAGGAAGGAATACTATGACAATCAAATAAATCTAGATGCAATAGTTCTAATGGTAATAAAGTACTAATTAGGGTTTTACCTCTGTGTGATGATTTAGATTGATTTACCTCTTGGCATTCATCACACAATTTGTCTTTGATGTACTTGATCTTTGGTAGCCCTTTTACTAACTCCAATTTGACTACATTGGTTATGTTCTTCATGTTGACATGTCTAAGCCTCCTATGTCATAGCCAATCTTCCTCTTCTTTTGCCATAACACTTAGTAGAAATGTTAGAAGCATAGGATAAATCAACATAATAAATATTCGATTTCCTATATCCAACTAACATGCAATCATTCAAGTTCTTGTGTCTAATTAAACATTCAGTGGAATTAAATTTAACATTATAGACGACATTACAAAGTTGACTAACACTAAATAAATTAAATTTCATGCTTTTAACTAGTAAAACTTTGTGAATAGTGATTATAGGGGATACCTCAATTGTTCTTCTACCTAAAATTTTGAGCTTCTCACTATTGTCAAATGATAGGTTCCTTTGTTAACATAGTTGATTGTAGAGAACTTGCTCGCATCTCTGGTCATATGTCTTGAGCAACCGCTATTCACAATTCACATACCTTGCTCACCTACCTAAACAACATGAAAAACAAATTATTTTGGAATCCAAGCATTTGAACCAAAAACATCATTTAAATATTTCTTTGGAACCCATGCTTTCTTCACCTTACTTCTAATGGTTGCATTTCTATTAATTAAAGAAACATAGGCAACTTCCTTATCCTTAGGTTTATATCCTATACCGGCTTTATTGTAAATGACTCTTTGGTCCATAAGGATTATGTCAAGGTATTTTGAGTCACTAATGAACTTTTCTAAACATTCCCTTAGTTCACAAACTTCATTCTTAAGTTTTTCATTTCATCCTTAAGTATGTATGAATCAACACATGAAGGTTCTTCATTTCTAATTGTCTTTATTTATATTTTAAAATCCTTAACTTTAGATTTAGTTCTATCTAGTCCATTCTTAAGGTAAGCAATAGTTTTATACAATAATTCTACTTGGGGAGAATCCCTTACCTCATCATCACTAGATGATGTTTCATCGCTAGAAGAAGATTCTTCTTGACTCGAGCCCTTGGTGTCATCCCCCAAAGTCATAAGTGCCACATGGCATGTGGTATGGCAAAGCTCATCATCATCAGATGAGTCCTCCACACTTTGAGTATCCCATGTGGTTTGGGCCACCATAGCCTCCTTCTTCTTCTCCTTCTTGTCCTTCTTCTTCTTCTCTTTTTCTTTCTTCTTCTTTAGCTCCGAGCAATTTGGCTTGGTATGCCCCTTTTTATTGCATCCATAGCAAATAACATTAGTACTAAAATTTGAATTACCACTAGACTTACCTCTTGAAGATTGAGCCATTCTCCTTGCATCCCTATTCTTGAATCCTTTTGTTTTCCTAAACAACTTCCTAACGAGGTGAGCCATCTCACTAGCCGACGATCCTTCGTCGCTACTTGACTCATGTTCCGACTTGGATGATGAGGAAACTTCCTTCTTCTCCTTCTTCTTTTTCTCCTCTATTTCTACAATGAGAGCTAATCCTTTTTCCTTGAAAGACATGTTAGTTTGCTCATGTAATTCAAATTCACAAAATAATTCATCAATTTTAATCAAGAAAAGATCTCTAGAAACCTTAATAGCATCAACCATTGATGCCCATAATGTGGTATTAGGAAAAGCATGAAGAATATACCTTACCAAATCTCGGTTGTCTAACTTCTCACCTATGATGTGGAGTGCATTTACAATATCTTTAAACCTTTCATGCATTTGACTTACGATTTCATGAGTCTTCATGGCGAAGATTTGAAGTTGTTCGATCAACAAGTCCTTCATGGCTCTCTTTGATTCTTTTGATCCCTCATTTAGCTAAATGATCTTCTCCCATAGCTCTTTGGTGGATCTGAAAGGCCCGACCTTGTTGAGTTGCTCCATTGAGAGGCCACATTGAAGTGTGGTTATGACTTTTGCATTTGATTTAGCTTTCCTAGCCATTTCCCTTGTCCAATCCTTGGTTGGGAGAGGTGCTCCATCTTCATCCACCGATTTCTCGAAGCCATCTACAATACTAAACCAAAGTTCAATATCGTTAATTAAGTAGTACTCCATCCTACCTTTTCAATATGCAAAATGGTTGCCGTCGAAGAGCGGTGATTTAGTGGTGCTATATCCCTCTTGAAGAGTCATTGCAATGCTTCGGTTGATGATTAAATCTTCCAAGCGATCTAGGCTCTGATACCACTTGTAGGATCCTTGAGAATTGGCTGAGGGGGTGAATAGTACTTCTTTGATTTCTACAAGTTAGTTAGCGGAAGCAATATAAGAAAAACAATAATTAAAAAGAAAATCAAAGAAAACAACACTAACAGTTCGATGTAACGTGGTTCGAAAATGACACTCCTACTCCACGGCAATCTATAAGGTGGATCACTCCTTATAAGCTTTCACTATAACCTTCTTTTGATGAGAACACCAAGGTGGATAAGCTTCTTTACAATCACACTCTTTTTCTTACAATATGATGGAGTTAAGTTTGGGAAGAAGAGGTTAAGAAAACTTGAAAGCTTAGAGGAAGACTTGAGGAGCTTAGGAGGAACGTTTAGAATGAAAGCATTAGCCTCCTCCAAGCTTCCCTAGCTTCTTTTTATATAGCAGGGTTGTTTTTGTTCATTGAGCCTGACATCAGTCAATTGTTGCATACCAGCAGTCGACTGCTGCTACTGTTGATCGGATCCAACAGCTTCTGACGAAGCCTAATTGCGATCGTCATGGCTCAACGCCCACTTGATTAGTTGACTGCTCATATCAGCAGTCGACTGCTCAGGTCAAAAGTCGACTACTACAAGCGATTAGTCGACTAAAAATATTTTTGTGCTCGTGTCCACTTAAATCAGTCGATTGCCCATACATGGTAGTTGACTGTTGTAAATCAATCGACTGATAGAGTCATAGACGACAGTCGACTTCAGTTGATTGCTTGACCAGTCGACTGGGTCATAACTCCAGCCAACTATTCAAGACTTTTGGACCCTCGAATGTTGAACACTCAAGACCAGTCGACTGATACACTTCAAGTATGACTAATTTATACTTAAAAATATACCCTAAGCCTAGACTTAACCTTCTAACTTCTCCAGGATGTTGGTGTAAGGGCACCAGATAATCAAACCTAGGGTTTTAATAATGGCAAAGATTCAAAGTTAAGATATTTTGTTATCTCATATGCTATGCTAAGTGTGCATGTAATGTATTAGACTTTACTAAGGTCAACGACACTAGGAGAATCTCGGGACGAGAAACCTCAGTGGTCGGGTGACGCTAGGAGAATCTCGAAAGGAGAAACCTCGGTGGTCAAGTGACCGAAAGCTAAGTGACAGGTCAGAAGGATCAAAGGTAAGAAAGGTAAGAATTGTGTGTGGAGAGGATAGATTGCGTCCTCAATACGGGGGCAACCATAAGTGATGATCTGACTAAGACTTCCGGAGGAAGGGCGAAGTCAAGATCAGACGGTCTGGGACTGTCACATGTCTTATAATTGGTTATTTCTTATGCTAACACTATGATGCAGGTAGTTATTCAAAGTGGAAGTCAACTGGAGGAAATATCAGTCAACTGGATCATCATCAGTCGACTGATGAAAGCATCAGTCGACTACTAATGAATCTGAACACTTTGAATAAAGTCAAGATAAGAGCCATGAAAGGAGGAGTGGATGATGATGTTTGACTCATATCTAAAGCTCAACGAGCTAGGGTTTGAAAAGCTATAAAAGGAGAGGTAAAGCACCCTTCTTTCATCACTTGAAGGTTCGATAAGTTCTCCATCAATCCAAAGCTTACTTCGCCACACAACGATGTCGTAATGCTGACCAAGCTATCATCATCCAATCTTTAAAGTCGGTAGTGTTATTTAGTTGTTTATTTCTTTACTTACTACTCGCTAAGAGGAGAGGTAGGGTTACCTCCTCCTCTACATTATTGTAATTGTTTCGTATCTCTTACCTCCAACGAGGAAGAGAGTTTATAGTGGATTGCCCGACGAGAGCGATCTAGGATCTGTTAGGGCAATCTCTTGCCGTGATATGGTTTTGATGGTGTGGCAAAGGGTTGAAGTTAGGTTGGTATTGTTGATGTGATATGTGCGTTGAAGTCGTGCAGGACTTAGTAATTCGCACATGGAGCCGTGGCGAGTTTCACATCTCATGACTCGTGCCTTGAGTCGGTGAAGGATAGCTTTGCGGAAGCCGTGCGCTTGGAGCATTCGAGGGACCGCCGGACGAGAAGCTTGGAGTGAAGCCGGAGGAAGTAGACTTCGAGGCAAGAGACGCGAAGGAGCATTGCAGAGCCGTGCGCCTGATGCTGCCGAGGGACGTGGCCGAGAACGAAGAGAACTTCAAAGGCGAGGGACTCCGAGAAATGAGAGTGAGCGATTGTAACCCAGGGAAGGGTAGCTCTTAGGTGAAACTTGGCCATTTGGCCAAGTGTCGGATGGGTTTTCCCGACACCAGTCGACTGCCATGTCATGGCAGTCGACTGCTCTGAGTCGATGGGTTGATCGACTGGTGTAAAACCAGTTAAGTGCTTGGCACGATCCATGGGCAATGATCGATCGATGTCGACGCGATCGCCGGGAAGGCGATCGGTGATATCGCACTGCAGACGCGAATAGAGTCGACTCGACCGAGCACTCATGATCGAACATCGGTCGGTGATGGTCCCATCGATCGTGATGCAATACCGCTGGATGGAATCCAGCGTGGAAAGCGGCGTTATTGAGCAGCGGCTCACCGAGATCGATCGAGGGATCGAGGGCATCCGATCGGCGATCAACGGAAGAAACCCTCTTCCTCTATAAAAAGGAAGGGGGTAAGGGTTTGGGAGCCTAATGCTTATGCTCTAATACTCTCCCAAAGTTCCCTATAGCTTTCCATCCTCTTACTCAAGCTTATTTCCATTCTATTTGTAAGAGGAGTGTTTGTAAAGGTTACCTCCACCTAGCTTGGTGCAAAGGAGAGACCAATAGTGATTGGGTTTCGGAGTGATTCACCGTGGACGAATCGGACCGTGGATTAGCGGCGTAGCCGTGAACCACGTTATATCTCCGTGTTTGTATTGTCTTTGTTTTACTTCTATTTGCTTGTCTTAGTTTATTGCTTCCGCTTGCGCTAACATTTTCGTAGACGAGCAAAATACGACATCCAACGAACAAGGGCTATTCACCCCCTCTAGCCGGCCAACCGATCTCCCAACAATTTGTGGGCAGACTATATAAGGCCAGAGACATAAAAAAATTTCTCCCGATTTTTAAACTCAACAATAGGAGTGTCCGCAGGTGGAAGCATGTCATTGAACTCACATAGGAGGCTAGAGACTGATCCCAGATAATTGACATAGAATCCTTGATCTGATGGGCATTAAGGATGGTCATGAGGTCGTCACAAACCTGATAGAGACGCCGAGAAGTGTTCGTAAAAAGTTGTTGAGTCTGTGTCCAAACATCCTTGCAGGTCTTATGAGTACGGAAGACATCCCTGAGAGATGGATGAATGGTGGCTTAGACAATGCAACACAACTGAGCATCAACCTTTTTCCATAAGAGACGATCGATGACTTGAATATCCTCTTCAGTTTGAATGAGATGTATTTCATAACCCTGTCCAACAAGCCAAAGTTCAATGTGAGAGGCCCAAGAGGAATAGTTCTTACCATCTAAGAGCTCGGACGAGAGCAGTGCCGTAATGTGGTTAGTAAAAATTGAGAAATCTGGCTTCGAAGTGCTGAAGGTAGCCATGATAGAGGAAGGCTGGACGGTCCGAAATGAAGCTGCTGGAAGAGGGGTTTTGAGCGAAGAGAGTAATAGTATAGCTGGGACAGCAGCATCAGCTTCGGAGGCAGCTGACAGAGGAAGACGACAGTAGGCACGTTGGTGTGGTAGCGCTGAGTTCATAGCAAAGGTCGCTATGCGCGCATGAGAAGAAAGCGACGGGAAGAAATCGTGTGCGTGAGAAGGAAGAAATCGCGCAGAGACATAAAGAAAAGGATCGCACTGACTTTTGATGGAGAAGACGGTGTTGGAGCCTCTGTCGTTCGATCGGTGGAGGAAACTGTGACCCCGGTCGTCTCCTTCACTGGCCAACGATCGCAGCCTCTGTGTCCTCACTCAACGGTGGAAACCGCGACGAGGTGTCTAGGGAGTCATCAGTGACAGAGGGGTTCCTGGCGTTTCTTCCGTGTCCACGAGGCGTGTTTGGGAGAGGAACGCGAGCAGTGGTGGGGGAAAAAAATTGCACACTCGGGAGAAGAGGCGCGTTCGGGAGAGAAACGCGAAAGGCGAAAACCTAAAGCTCTAATACCATGTTATTTCATAAAAAATAAATACCTTATTACATAGAGGAAGCCCTATTTATATACAAAAATGAGGGTCTAGTCAAATGAATAAATCAAACCCTATCTTAGGAATAATTCAAACTTTATCCTAGGAAATAATTATCCCTAACGATATTCAGACAAATTCTCTCTACCCATATATATAATATTCTAACAGAAAGTAATGATGGTTTATCTATATTTTCATCCATTGAAGATTTATCAATGGGGATAGCATGCAATTTGAATCATGTTGACCAAGAGCAAGCTCACATATACATATTAAAGAATTGTATGAAACTATAAACTTATTCTTCTATATAGTTATTTCAATTATGATTAAACTCTAAATTTCCTTTGCAGTGACTACTTGCAAATCCGTGCTTCTAGCCATTTGGTTTTTTCCGATGAGGAATGGGATAAACAATTTATTAAGTGGTTCAGAGTCAAAGTAAGTGACATTTTTTAATGTACATACATGTCTTTGTTTTCACTAATAAATTATATTTTGAGAGTATGAATTTTTTTGATCAAATTATATAGGTCGAGAGGTTATATAAAAATGACAAACAAAAAAAAATGGAAGATCTACTTTCTTTGTCATGTGACCCTACACAGTATGAAAAGTCATTTGTATGTTGTAAAGTAAATGGATATAAATTCCACATTGAAGAGCACAACAAGAGCCTAAGGACACAAAATAGTGGTATTCTCGTTGTTGGAAACTATGACACAGAAAATCTTGACTATTATGGAGTGTTGTCACAAATTATTGAATTGCGATTTCTTGGTGAAAGGAAAATTGTGGTCTTTGAGTGCAAGTGGTTTGATGTGCATTCTAGAGAAAGAGGGATCAAACTGGATAAATATGGTTTTGTTAGTGTAAATTGTCAACGATTGTTGAAATCAAATGGGCCTTTTGTATTGGCCACTCAAGCATCACAAGTGTTTTATGTTAAAGATAATACCTCAAAAGGTTGGCACATAGTAACAAAAACATATCCTCGATACTCATATCATATGTTAATGGAGAGAGAATCAATGTCCACTGAAGCTTATCAAAGATGAGGAGATATGTTTATAAATCTTTATTTGCTTTGTGTAAGTGCAAGTGTTTTAAACTTCTAAATGTATTATTTATGTTATTTTTTCATTTAAAAAAAATAATATAATAATGTATTTGTTATAGGATCATGGACTCTCAAAAGTCATCTTTGGGTGCTAATGGACTAGTATTCCCTAAAATTCTATTTTTGCTTTATTATGATATTATTTAATATGTTGTTATAATATTAGACGACTATAATTGCAATGTTCTTGTTTCTTTTGTCAATGACTTAAGGTCCTTGATGAATCTATTATTGTGAATGTTGGTTATGTTTAGAGGAGATAAAACTGGTTTATCAAATAATTGGAAGTCAGAACTTGTATGTAAACATTTCACCATTTGATGCCGCATCCTAAATAAGCATAAAATTTGAATTTTATAGTCTCACTAGTTCATGCTCATTTTAGCTTTGGTATAAAGATGATGATTGTGGCCAATTAGAAAATCTAAGTGCTCACAGCATATTAAAAAAGACAAGTCCATGTTAGTGTCAGCCCTTAGTGTCAATCATGAGATGATTGATTAGGGATCATATGTATTAGATTTCATTAATAACAGACAAAGATTGATTATTATATTTACTTTATGTGTGTGCCAGTAAATAATATAATAATGTCCTTGAATAGGAGGTTCTAATCTACAGGATATCAATTGGTAGAATTGATTATGAGAAGCTGCAGTGAACATTATTCTTAAATATTCCTAGTCAAGTATTAATAGATAAAGGGATATATTGATACATTGAGACTAGCATGTAGGCCAATGGATGACTTGATCTCACAAGTCATGGATATGTGATATCACATTGACACATGGGTATATATATTGGAGAATATATGTACTGAATTGACCCACCATGAGAAAGTATCATGGATCGTTATATGAGTATTATATACTTTCTCATATTACTATTGGTATGAATAGTCCTTAGACCTGAAGTCACTACGGTTCCCTACATAAGGAGTTATGTACTTTGGTATCGTCTAACGTCACACAGTAACAGGGTGCACTATAACGGCGATTACTGGGTATGTAACGAATTATGCAGAGGAATGTGAGTGATGTAGATGGGATCTATCCCTCCCATATGACGGGAGTGATATCTTTGGCCTCTTGATAGAGTATGACCACGAAATGCATGACCATGCTCAAATGAGTCAATATGAGATATTGTGCTCATTTGTTTGAGTGAGTCTACTTGGGGATCAAGAAACATAAAGATCGATTAGGGGATGACATAGTCTATGCCTCATTGATCGATCTAAGATATCAGAGATAAAAGAACACCATCATACATGATAATGGTCATGGAAAGATTGTCGGATCTCGACTTTCTTGTAACTTGGGTAGCAACGATGTATTTCTAGATGACGCTCATTGCTTATGTATCTAAAATAATTTTAGATACATTGCCAACGTTACAAGAGCCTATTGGGTCACACACAAATGACATTCTGTTTTGGAGATGACTTCTTTTAGTTGGACTAAAAGAACAATTGAGCATATGACCAAGACTTGAGTTAGACTCAAATTGGTTAAACTTGAGTTAGACTCAAGTTAAACCGTGGAAGATAAATCATCGTGCAAGTGTCATCTATCATCATGCATAATTAATGTGATTAATCATGCATGTGAATACCAAGGGTTTAGGTATTCTTGATGAGAGGTTCATGCATTTGGATGAAGAAAAAAAAATACCAAGGGTCTTGGTATTAAGAGTCTTCTTAATGAGGAGTTAAGAGGAATTGATGGCAATGGTTGCTAGTGGGATAAAAGGCTTTCAATGTGAAAGCTAGGTAGAGTTTTAGTGGCTTTTGTTCTTTTGGGCGTGCAAGCCAAAAAGCCAAGAGAAAGAGTTCTCTTCTTCCTCTTCTTCCTCTCCTTCTTCTTCTTCCAAGTGGTCTTGGCATTATGCTAGGGTTGCTAGCACAACGTGACTCCAAAACGGCTGAGTGTCAGTGTGGATACCTTAGAGATACGATTATCCTTACCATATTGAGATTCGACAGCATTTGAAAAAGCGGGATTGCGAAGGGCACGCATCAAAGGTATACTTCTCCTTCTAGATAGGATCTAAAAAAAGTAGGATACGAAACGACTTATATAGTTTTGCATGGATCTCTGGTGAGATCCGGTTTATATATTGTTTCCGTTGTGGTTGTGCGAAGTATTCGCCCACGATGTTGTGAACATCACGATTCGGAATTCCCAACAGTCCACTTCGAAAAATGACCAGAAAAATTGCTCACTTCCCTTGATCCAGTCAGATGATAAACATATTTACATTTGCTTTTTGTTCTATGTTTTTCTATTTTTCTAATATGTTCTTATTTTATGTAACATTCTATTTTTCTTTACTCAGAATTGACCCTTGAAAACGTTCTTTGATAGACTCATTGTCGTTCCTTTTTATTTGCTAATTATAATCTTGGTAAATATGAGCTTGGGATTGAGGTCGCAGGCCATAGTTGCAATAGGTGTTGGAAGAGTTCTCATTGATATCTCCTACCTAGTTCTTATTTTGAAATTCTCTCCTGATTACGATGGTTGAGTCCTGAACTTTTTGGAATTGTATAATTCTAGATCTCAAAGACCAAAGTTTGATAAGTTCCATCACTAAGTTATAAAGTGGGAGAACCTTTGTAAACTCTTCATCCCTTTGCTTGAGATGGGAACTCAATGGTTGTGAAAAATTGGTCTTCTGGAGCGACAGGAATCACGTCGAGAAACTTGATGGGTCAAAGTGGGAGAGGTTTCTGGTTTTGCAAAATGCTTCTGGATTGGTTGGTTTACTTGGCATAATTCACTTTGATTATTGTTTATTCTTTTGCCTTTAATTTTTTTTATAACTTTATATTTGAAATGTAGTGTGTTCTAGGCTTATTTATGTTCTAATTTATAATTACTGTCGTATCCATGATTCTTGCAAAAACTAGTTCGTTACTCATAGCTGTAGCACAACAAATTTATTGGTGAAATTACACTTAAATTGTTTGGTCCATTGGATAAATTTAAGAATACTGCAAAGCTTATTCCCTTGAACAATTTGGTAAAATTACACTTAAATTGTTCTATGTAATGCTAATGAGGTGCTAAATGTTGTTTAATATTTATTATTCATCTTTTGTTCTTATTATTATTTTTCTTTTTTTTTTTAAATTAAATTGTAGATTTAGGATTTTGTATATTATGTTTTCTAAATTTTTTTAAAGATCTTATTGCGATACTAATTTTTTTGTCTATTTATTATAGGTTTTAGAGATTTGCAGCGAAATAGATTTTTTTGGAGCTTTTGAGAGTGTCAACATTTTGCATATAAAGACTTTAGAGAAATGTTCTTTTTTGATGTAAATAGATGTTAATTTTATAAGTTTAATGATGTATATACATTCATTATGAACTACTAGATAATATTTTAATAGATATGATGTTTTGATTTTTAATATATTGTGTTTTGATTATTAGATTTATTAATATATATTGTGAATTGTGTACAAGTAATAATGAAGAAATAATATATAACTATATAATGACCGTCATTGTTATCATTAACGACGATATATTAAACCGTCATTAAACAATTAAATAATATTAAATTACTAACTATGATATATATACCCGTCGTCGTTGTTATTAATGACAGTTCATATAATCATCATTATTGTTATTAATAACAGTATATATGATCGTCGTTGTTGTCAATAACAATGATATATAAATACGTTGTTATTATCAATAATGACGGTAGTGAATACCATCATTAAATGCTATTAATGATAGTACTTTTATTCCCATCGTTAATCTTTTTTCGACGGAGCCTTTTAGCGATAACTTCCTACGTTATTTAGTACCGTCGTTAAAACTCATCAATGACGGAAATTGACTTTTTAACGACGAGATTTTTCGTCGTTAAAGAGCCCATTTTTAGTAGTGTTACCTTTAATTATCTCTTTGATGCCCTACAAATAAAGTAGAGATCAATTCTGTACCAGAATCAAAATTTAAAAGGTATTTACAATAAAATATCACATCAATCTACTACCCTTAAAACATGATAAATCATGTAAGTTAACCATATGAGTAGACTAAAACATCGAAAAGAAACACAAAATTATTGGTGCAGGGTCATCAGATAATCGAACCTAGGTTTTGATTATGACAAAGATTCAAAGTTAAGGTCATATTGTTATCTCATGAGCCGAATTAAGTGTGTAAGAAATGGTTAAGCTAAGCCGAATGTCAGTGACACCCAGAGAATCTCGAGTCGGGAAATCGTGGTGGTCGGGTGACACCTAGAGAACTTCGTGGGAGTCTAAGAACCTAGGTGGAAGACCGGAAGCAAAACGATAGGTCATAAAGGACCAGAGGTAAGCACGCACTACAATAAAAAATCGAATAGACAACGGTGAAAAACCGTTGTCTATTAGCCAAAAAATCTGTGGTTAATCGACCCATTGTGGAAAGTGGTTCGGGCAAAGACAACGGTGAAAAACTGTTGTAGATTTAAGGAAAAGACAACGGTGAAAAACCGTTGTCTATTGTTAAAAAAATCCGTGGTAAATCGACCCGTTGTGAAAAGTGGTTCGGGCAAAGACAACGGTGAAAAACCATTGTCATTTCAAAGAAAAGACAACGGTTTTTAACCGTTGTCTTTGACCAAAGGCGATTACCACGGATTTTTTCGTCAATAGACAACGGTTTTTCACCGTTGTCTTTTCCTTAAATCTACAACGGGTTTTCACCGTTGTCTTTGACCGACCCCCGATTTACCACGGTTTTTTTTTGCTCGTAGACAACGGTTTTTCAGCGTTGTCATTTCTCAACGATTACTCTATAACATAATAAACCGTTGTAGATTTATAGTGTTGCATTTTTAATATAAATCATACAACATCAAAAAGAATTATAGAAAACACATATATACACTCTCACTTGTAGCAATGTAAAGTACAAGGTCACATTACATTTTAAATGATCACTTTTACCGATATATATTAAAAAGTACTGTGGCAAAACAACTACACATCATATGCACCAAAAGTATTTGCATAGCAAAACACTCAGACTAGTCCTTCGCGGGGAAGAATTGATTAAAGATAGTATCAGAGCAGGGAGAACTCCAGTCAAGACCAGAACCAAAAGATGTATGTACATGCACTTAAATCTCTCCTAATCATCAGATATGTGATCTTGTATGCAATCAGCCTACTCCGAACGTACCTCATCAATTTCCTTTGCACCTATCACAGAATTTGCGAACTGCATGTGAAAAAATAAAAATGTAATTAAACGCTATGGTATCAATAAGAAAATTTGAAAATATATCTAATATTACTATTGATCATAGGGAAGACTTGTCAAAGGATGCGACGCCTTCAATTATCTCTCTCATATATTGTAAAACAAAATACCCGCATTGAGCTCCATCCGGTTGAAGGGGAACCTGTGATGGAAAAAAATTATAGTAGTTATTTTGATAGTAAAATTTGATACATAAATTATACACGACATAAAAAAAGTTGGCATAAGGGAAAAAAATTGTCATTTAATTTCAATTGTCATTAACAGCAAAGTGAGATTTATCTGATTTTAATAGAATAACTAATGACAAGATCTACAGCAAAGAAGAAGATTTGCATATTTCTTTTAATGATTTAGTAAAAGTTATGACAGGCCTACACAACCTTTGCTTACATTGAAGTAATAATAAATTTGTAATAAGAATTTACTTTTACGATAGTCCTACACAACTTTTATCATTTGTTTTTTTCCTCTTGCAGGAGAATACAGGATGTAAACAGTTTACATGATCTTTCCTGAAATTCCTTGTGCCATAAAGTCACCTGATCACATGATGATTTTCAAGCTGGATTCTATTTTAAAAAATGCAACAATTAAGAGCGATAGTGAAAAAATTATTGCAATGCAAATTAGAAGGGTACTACCAGTATCGCAGGAAATTCAGAACACAATGTCAATTTGCTCTAGAACACAATGCCGATTGGCAAAACACTCCAGAATAGATTAGAGTAAGTAGGCCGATCAGAGCACAATGTCAATTTAGCCACAGTAAAGAAGCAGATCTAGGCAAAACAAAATGTCGGGGAGGAGGTCAGATTAGGTTATGCTTAACAAAAAATAAGGAATTTGTAGATCTAACTCGAACTAATTTGATACCCACCTCAGCCAATTCTAGAATAGATCGGAGTTATCTGAAGATTATCAAAATGCCTACCATGAAAATATTCATCGGTCTATGTGGATTGCATAGCGGCCAGTTAAATCTCTCTTGCTAGAATCATTTATCGCTAATTAAGTCGCCCTTGTCTCAGTTGATCAGCTTATCCATGAGAAAGAATCCGAGGAAAGTAAATTTCATCATCTTTTGAAACAGATTATGGAAGAAAAAGGAACATGGAAGAAAAAGAAACGAGAAGGAATAAGACTTTCTTTTCCGCTTATAATTGAGGGCCTTGAGAATGAAAGAAAATTAAGAAGAAGAGCTGAGTGCAAGAATGAAAGGCTCAGAGTTGAACTAGGAAAAGTTATTTCTTCACTGGTAGAAGCATGTGAAAAGCTGGAAAGTGAGAGGAAAACAAGGAAAATGATTGAACAATTCTGTGGTCAGATGATTAAAGAAATCGGTGATGACAAGGCTGAAGTAGAAGAATCAAGGCGGAGTCAGAAGGCACGTGAAGAGCTGGACGAGGAGAGACAAATGCTTCTTCTCTTCATATTGAGCCAAATATCAATATGAAGAGAAGAATGCAGCTGTTGACCAATTGAGGTGTCAGCTTGAGGCATTTCTAGTAACTAAAAGAACAAAAGAAACAGAAAATGAGCCATGGAATCTGATTTGTAACGTGGAAAATGATATCCCAACACAAATGGTGCACCGAAGCAGGAGCAGTAGCCTAGGTAAGCTAATTGTGGACAATAAAGATCTAGATGAAGAAAATTGCGTGGTGTAAAACATACCTTGATTATTTCCCACAAAGGGTGTTTCTTCCCGTGCTTGCCAATCTCTGTGTTGAACAATTTCAAGGCCCTTCGTAAAATCATAAAAGATTATAGACTTTTAGTGCATATAGTATATATAAAAAATTATAATAAATATTGACAATATTTTGCTACTAAAACTTACATCTTCACAACATTCTTCCAAGTCTCATCACGACATACTGATCGAGAGGATCCAACAACGAAACAACCTCTTTGTGAGGATCGATGACAGTCAAAATCCAATGGAAACTACATATATACACAATAGTAATGCATGTAATTAAGCAAGTGTTTATCAAAGTAAAAAAATTAGCATTCCACCTCTATTTTACACACTATATTAGCTGGAACCAAAACTATTTGGTTTGGTGGTGTGCCATTCAACCTATCAAACCAAGGGCCCTCTTATCGACTAATGTGAAGTGACACCCAACAACATATGGATCCACAAATCTAAACCTCTCCAGCTTATTTTCCTCCTTCATCTTTTTATATAAATGCCTACCATTTAAACATACAACAAAATGCATAAGACCAGGATAAATAAAACTCATAAATCAATAGTCAAAGTGTTAGTATATGAAAACAATATACGTACCATATGTACACAACTATGCAATTGTATGAAATTGGTGCCAAGTTGCAGAAAGGAATGATGTCTTGAAGGCAAACACTGGCTTCGAACTTACCACCAAATACATCATACTCCAACATAAATTTCATAGACTGGTGATCATGAAGAGCACGCTTGCAATAACAATACAACATCCATAGTGATCTAGGCATATTTGATGATCGCACTGTTAATGATTGCACATTTGGTGATTGCAATCGATGCTTTCTTTTGGCACAATCAGGTTTTTTCCCCTTGACCTTCTAGTTTATGAAAACATATACTTGTTAGGCACTTGTATAGCTAAATTTAAATAGATTGTAGCATTTACCGAAGAATCTTGTGTTTGCATCAAGTGTCTGGGCCAAGCTACATGTGATCCGATAGCATCACCAATGCTTTGACACACAGGGGTTGGAATTGGCAAAGGGGCGGTTTCATCCAATGCTTCATCAACCATTACGAAACAATGGTTCGTATGCTTACTTGGATCACCATTAAGATGCTCATCATCTCCCCCAATATTAACAATTGTACCAAAAGCTACATGGATGCCAGATTCCACACTCAATGCAACTAATTGACCCTTGTTAGACAAAACATAATGCTTGTATAAAAAAATAAATGTATTTAAATTGGACATTTCAATGATATCATTAAAGATTAAAGATACCTGTAAAGGCTCAGCCTCGTTAATAAACTCCACATCGACATCACTGTCTGCTTTCATCTCATTTGATAGACCATGATCATAGTTAAACTCATTTTCCTGCAAGGTTGGAGGAAACTTCACACTACAACTTCCCTTCTCATCATTCTCAATCTCGCATTTGCCATTTTTGAAAACCATTGCTTCTAACTTGTTTATCCGATCCTCCTGCTCTAAAATTTTTTTATGTTGCTCCAACAACATATTTTGTTGATCATTAAATACAGCTTGCTGAACGTGAGACCCCCATTTTGACAAGCCAAAGTATGTACTTGGAGTGACGTAAGCTCCAACTGCCCTTATACGCCCACCATGTTCCTTAGATTCAAGTGCAACTATTAGAATGTCTTGTGTCGGTTCACCAAGCATTAACTTTCCCTCCCTCTTTTGTAAGATACCATCATCCTGCAATGCACAAAAACATATATTGACTAATATTTGGATGGGAACCATTAACATAACAAGCCAAAATCTAAAACATTTACTTACAATTTTTGAGGTTGTTGCCTTGATTGATCACCAACAAACTCCCCTTCTTTATTGAGTCGGCCTTTCTTCCAAAGGATAGCTCGGTTGATTTCATTATCAGTAGATAATTCATCCTTCTAATAACAATAACAAATGAATCAATATTATTTAAATACCTCTTCATTAAGGTATCAAATTTATTGTAAGTGATAATTAAATATTACTTACTATTTCTTGACTAAGCGTGCATATCCTTCAGAAAGTCGATGGGGTATTTGTTTTGGGCTCTCCTTTCCTGTTGTTTCTCACTTAGTTCCTTAAAAAATAAACAAGACAACAATGCATTACCAATCACAATATTCTATTAAGAGTTCATTATTTGAGACATGAGATTTAAAAATCTTACTTTAAATTCATTAGATAAACGACTTATTACGAACTTGCTCCATATGTCTGCTAGAATATTTGATCCTGGAGGTGGCATATGCAACTTCTCTGGAGTTTTGCAATTGGGATAAATATAGTTTTGCGTGAGACTGCTTTTCCATTGGTGCCACTTATCATTTGCCGAGCTCAAACATCCCTTTTTCCAAGCAACATCAACCTTGTACGCCAACTACAAATCCATAAAAAAATGGATAAACATCAAATGTTAATAAACACAAAAAAAAGTATTAGTTTATATTTAAAGAATAAAAGTATGGTCATTTATATTTACATTCACGGCTTCCCACACATGCTCCTTGATGTCAATAGGAACATGCTTCCAAGTATTGTAAGTTATTGGTACTTTCTCTCGAACAATCTGCATGAACTTTGCATTTTAAGCGCATTTTCCCAATAGGTGTCCCAGATTATTGAATTCAACTTCAAGATAATGCCCTTATTCCTTAGCCTTGAAATATTGTCCATATGTGTAGGACCTCTACTCATTTTGTTTGATTGGGCGGTGGAATCTGTGTGGAACATTGTCCTCGTATAATAAATCAACGCCAATTTTTTCCTTACCCTTTTCAAGTTTTGTACCTCCTCGTTTGCTTTGATTTTTTGTCATAGAGTTGACAACCTATTAATCACAAAATCTGCACTTTGCAAATATAAGGTAAATATCATAAATTACTGATGGAGATAACAACAAAAATTAAACTTGCAACTTCTGTCTTGTGTGAGTTGACAACAAAAAATTCAGCTTTAGATTAATATAATCTACAATTGGCATGCTTAGTATCCTTATATAAAAGTTCATGAACAGAACTCATATACAAATAAGCAAGTTTATTTTCAACAGGAATATAATCATGTTGCATTCCACACGTAGCTGAGCTTGCTAAAATATGTGCAAATATTAAGAAAAACAAATAACAAGTAAACAACACAAAGTTGAAATTCTTACAATCTCCTGTAAGGGTTGATAAATTTGGAGGTGCAGCGACTATCACAAAGGATCAAACTGACATTTCATTATTGTGTTGCAAAATTATCTGACATATAAAGCGATTATTTAAACCAGATTTGATGCGGTGTGGTAAACCATCATCAAATTTATGGGATAAAGAGTATCATTTATGGATAATGATAATAGATAAAGCGATCATCTACCAAAACAGAAATAATCGAGTGACAAATAAAATAAAGCAATCCCATAAGATATAGCAAATTTATGGGAAAAAAATATAATTCCAATCCAAAGTAACACAAGGTGACACAAAGACAAACCAAAACATTAACGTAGGATTTAAATTTAAATATAATTTCCACACTAAGGTAAAACATCATCAACCCAAGTTCCGTCACAATCTTCACGCATGCACGGTGGTTCATTGTCATCTAATTCATCAACATTCATTATTGGGAGCCCTCGGGAAAAACATTGATAGTTGGTTGCAGTTTCTTCCAAATTACCACCAATAATATTTTCAAAGTAGTCTCTACTAGGAGTTGCAAGTGCAACAGACCATGTGGGATCTTCAGGGTCTTCAAGGTAAAAAACTTGTTTCGCTTGACTACCTAAGATGAATGAATCAGATTTAAACCCTATCCTTTTGAGGTTTACTAATGTGAAACCATGTTCATCTACTTTAATACCACCATTATTATCAACCCAACTACATTTAAACACTGGAATTCGATAGAGATGGTAATCGAGCTCCCATATTTCATCAATAACGCCATAGAATACCATGTCTGACACAATTGGATTCCTATCCTTTGCGCTAGAAAGTTGCATAGTCTTTGCAACTAAGCTTACTCTAGAATTTTGCACTACCCACACGTCATCACGCTCTTTTGTGTGATAAGTAACCCCAGCAATTAAATATGCAGAATACTTGAATACTCGCGTGCTAGGTCCATGCGCCAACCACTTTAATTGTTCAGAGATTTGATGTGTCGAATGGTTAATTGCATTTACAACCTATAAATTGCAAAATGCAAAAGTTGAATTATATATTAATCTTCATAAATTATAAATACCCCCATTAATTTGCATGTAACTTACAGTATCACGCAACCACGGAATAAAAGTCCTATTGTGCTCATCTTGTAACCACTTTTTTGACTTTGCTTTCTGATGAAATGTTGCCTTCAAATGAGCCATGTGTTTGCTGTTGAAGAAACGATTAGATACTAGAATTTAATGTCGCATTTGAAAGTAGCAATGAGTTGGAGAAATTACTCGATATATGGCTCTATCTCATCATTATTTTCTAATACGTGACGATGTGCTTGCTCCCACTCCTCATGATTGGTGGAGTGCACTCAATCTTGTGATAAAGGTCTGGTAAACTCCAATTGACGATTCCTTGTTGGGATGCCAACAGTGTGCACATTAAACAGGTAGTCTGAGCAAAATTCTAGAGCCTCCTCAGCAATATAACATTCGGCTATACAACTTTCGGGTCGATTGCGGTTTCGCACATAACCTTTCAATATTTTCATGAATCTTTCAAATGGGTACATCCATCTATACCAAACTGGTCCACACAATTTAACCTCACGTACGAGGTGAACAGTCAAATGGAGCATGACATCAAAAAATGAAGGAGGAAAATATTTTTCAAGTAAGCACAATGTTGTCACAATATCTCTTTGCATATCATCTAACTTCGAGACATCTATCACTTTGCTACACAACTTGTTGAAGAAAAAGCACAATCGAGTGATAGTATATCTAACATGTTTGGGTAAGACACCACGAATGGAAATTGGAAGTAACTGTTGCATCAAAGTGTGACAATCGTGTGATTTCATACCAAAAAGTTGCAATTCCTTCATTGATACAAGGCTTCTAATATTGGATGAATAACCTGTAGGAACCTTCATTCCCAACAAGGAGCTACAAAATTTCCTTTTCTCATCTTTACTTAATATATAACATGCCGCTGGCAAAAAAGTTTTCTTTTCCCCCTCCTTTGGTGCCAATTCCAACCTGACATTCATATCCACAAGGTCTAGGCGTGCTGCTAATCCATCTTTTGTTTTCCCTGGAATGCCAAGTAATGTGCCGACCAGGCTTTCACATATATTTTTCTCGATGTGCATCACATCAAGAACATGTCGGACATGTAGATGCTCCCAATATGCAAGTTCGAAGAATATTGATTTCTTCTTCCAATATGGATGACTACCATCCTCTGATGCTTGAAGTTTTCTGTTCATTTTTCCCCAACAACAATTAATTTTATTAACTGTTTTGGAAATATCACGACCACTCAATGGTCTCGGTGCAATGTTAAAGTCTTGCTTCCCATCAAATGCTTTCTTTTGCCTTCGATAAGGATGGTTCTCAGGAAGAAACCTTCTATGGCCTATGAATGACATTTTTCTACTATGTTTCAATCTTTTGCACATGTGTTTTCACCAGATAGGACATGCATTATATCCTTTCACGCGACATCCAGAAAGGTTTCCATATGCCGGAAAGTCATTAATTGTCCATAATAAGACTACCTTAAGGGTGAATCTTTCTTGTCGATATGCATCATATGCTTCAATACCTTCTTCCCATAAGTGCTTTAAGTCATCAATCAAAGGTGCTAGGTAAACATCAATATCATTCCCTGGCTGTTTAGGACCCGATATCAATAAAGTAAGCATCATAAATTTTCTCGTCATACACAAAAATGGAGGAAGATTGTAAGTGATCAACAAAATCAAGCCAACAACTATACGTAGAACTCATCAATCTATGTGGATTTATTCCATCTGCCGATATGACCAATCTCAAATTTCTTGGCTCATAAGCAAAATCTGGCCACTTATGGTCGACTACCTTCCAATTGGGTGAATTTGCTGGATGACGCAAATAACCATCACAAGTTCTACTATTAGCATGCCAGGTTAACACCTTAGAGGTTTCTTGGTTTCTAAACATTTTTCGAAATCTTGGAATAGGTGGAAAGTACCAGAGGACCTTTGCAGGAATTCCTTCATTTACTTTTGAATTCTTGCATATCTTCCATCTTGAAAGCCCACAAGTAGGACAATTGATACAATCTGCGTATTCCTTCCGATATAAGATACAATCATTAGGACATGCATGTATTTTTTCATATTCCATACCCAATACAGCCAAGGATTTCTTCGCAGCATACACTGATAAAGGCAATTCATTACCATCTGGAAGCATTTCTCCCAACAAAGAAAGAATGTCTGTGAATCCTTTATCGCTCCAACTATATTTGGCTTTCAAGTTGTACAATTTAACAATGGTAGATAACTTTGTAAATTTTGTACATCCAGGATATAAAGGTTTCTCAACATCATGGAGTAGGTTATTGAATGTAGTTGGATTCTCATCATATTCATATGTCGCATTTACCATATCTACAAGCTTCTCATCAAAGAAATTATGTTCACCTTGTTGGCCTTGTTCACTATCATTCATTAAGTTGGTAAATGAGGGTTTTTCTCCATGCCATATCCACACTACGTATGTTAAATCCATACCATTACTTCTTAAATGAGCCCTTGTGACATCAATACTGTTCCTTCTTAGGTTACAACACATGGCACATGGACAAGATATTGCATTAGAATCACCAGAATTTTGCACTGCAAATTGCAAGGACTCTACTCCATACACATACTCAGGTGATAATCTATCCTTGAACATCCATTCTTTGTCCATTCTAGTGCATAAAAACATTAAATGAAAATTAAATAAACCTTCATAATACTTAACACCACTAGATCATTAATAAAGCAGCAGTAGATGCTTCAATGTATCAAACTTATATTTCCAGGATAAGAAGGTAATATGAAGTAACTTAAATTTGTATTTGATCTAGCTGTCCACCTAAGCTAAAGTTAGAAAGTACAAACAAAGCAGTTGTTCAGTGAATAAAATATAAATTTAAGTAGAAACTAACGATAAATACGCATAAAGCAAATTGCTCAAATGAATTAAATATAAATTTCAGGGGTTGGAAGGTACTATAAAGTAAAAAATTTAAACTAAATTTATAAACATACATTTTATATTATAGAATACCGAGAGAATGGCTTCTAGAATAGATAAATACGATGTACAAATGATGATATAAGGTGAATAATCTTCATGAAGAATAAGGTTGGAACATAACTGGATTTTTTCAGATGTGCAATCGGATTATCTGTGACAATGAGATTAAGGTTCAATGGATAGAAACAATCCAACTCAAACCTTCTTAACCAATAAAGGTTTGAAGGCACAACATGATAACCCTAAACCAAGAGTTTATGATGCTGAACCTGTTGGGACGGAATCAGGACACTGAACGATGGACGAAGGCCGACGGACGGAGGTCGAGCAATGGCCAACGGAAAAGGAAGAGAATGAACAGAGGGCGACCAACCGTGAGAATGCGGCGCGGAAGAAGATGGGATGAACGAGCGCGCAATGGAGAACGGGGGAGGTTTTTTGGGAAGTAGAAACCGCAGAGGTTTTCGGAAAGTAAGAACGGCGAAGAAGTTTAGGGAAGATTTATTTAACCTAACAAATTTTTAAATATATATAACAACTTTTAAAAAAAAATATTGTTGTAAATATTGTTTAAAAAATATATATATACTTTTAAATATATTGTTGTAAACGTATATATTTATAATTTTTTTTAAAAAAAACTTATTTCCAATAATTAAAAAAAAATAGTATTAATAATTAAAAAAATAATTTCACCGTTGTATTATAATAATAAAATAGTATTAATAGTATTATAAACTTTTAAAATTTCATTGATAATGGTTTAAAACCGTTGTAATATTATCACAACGACAACAAAAAAATTCTCATTGACAACGGTTGATTGCACCGTTGTCCCAACTGTTGTTGAGATAAAAAAAAACCTTAAAG
This sequence comes from Wurfbainia villosa, assembly GCA_025175895.1. Lineage (NCBI taxonomy): Eukaryota > Viridiplantae > Streptophyta > Magnoliopsida > Zingiberales > Zingiberaceae > Wurfbainia > Wurfbainia villosa. The sequence continues at coordinate 116,474,537 of CM045989.1, read as the reverse complement.
ACAACAGTTCTGGAAAACCGTTGTAAAATGTGTTGTTGATTTAAAAAAAAATGCTCAACGACAACGGATACTGTCAAACCGTTGTCTTTTGTGTTATATGGGCGCTCAAAGACAACGGTTTTGTCAAAAACCGTTGTCTTTTAACAAAAAGACAACGGTTTCCCCTAAAACCGTTGTCTTTGAGGTGTTGTCTTTTAGCATTTTTGTTGTAGTGACGAGTGCGAAGAGAGATGGTAAGGTCGTGTCCTCTGTATGGTGATGACCGTAGGCGGCAATCCGACTAAGACTTCCAATGGAAGGTCTAGGTCGAGATCGGACGGTAAAGAACCGTCATATTTACCATTTTCCATGCTAACCTCTTACTACAGGGAAGTGGCCAGGCTGGCAACGATCGCTAGTTATTGCTAGGTCAAATAGGATAATATTTGACGCGGCCACTTCGTGATAAGATAAGGTGCCACCTCGTGAGAAGTTCCAAAAGTTGAGGATCATCATCTAGACTTACTCCAAGGCACAAATCTATAAAAGGAGGGGAGGACTCCAACCCAAAGATCATCCATCTTGCTCTCAAAGTGCTCCTGCAACGCCAAAGCTCTAATGCCGTCATAACGCCGACGCAACGCCAAGTTCAGAATATCTTCGTCGGAAACAACAAGTATTAGTTTTTATTTATTGTATTCTTGGTTTTAATCGTAACGAGGTGAGATAGGCTTGTTGCCTCATCCTCATGTTTTTGGTTTTTGTGATTGTTGTCTTCTACCTCCAACAAGGAGGAAACTCTATAGTGGATTGCCCCTTCGTATGCGGTCAAGGATCGCAGGGTCTTGGATTAGCAGCCGGTGGGCTATGAACCAAGTAAAAATAAATTGTGTTATTTATTTTCCCACTGTGCTTGCTCTTATTTTAACGTCGAAAAGAAAGGTTTTACGCTCGCTATTCACCCCCCTCTAGCGACGTTTCTCGATCCAACAAAAATGAAGTGTTAAATTGTCAGTTATCAACTCCCACACACTTATTCTTGTATGTCTCGTGCAAGTAAACAAAATCAAGAAAACAACCAAAGATACATTCCCCAAACAATTCCTAACCATGTTTTGAAGATTGTAAAAAAGAGTTATATAAGACTGTCAAATCTCAAAGACTCATATATTCATGGACTCAATTCTTACAATGGTTGGCAAACATAGTGACTTCAATCGATTTTAAATGAACTAAGAATGACAAAGCCTCACAGGGTAAGTGTTGGTGCAAGAATGTCCCAATCATTAATGTATTTTGATGTTTAGATAATCATTTGAAGTTAGATAATAATTGTGATCTAACTATAAATGTTTAAGTCACAGGAAAATCCAAGTATGAAGACTTGGTAAAGAGAAAGTCCAAGTGTGAATCTTGGCAAGGAAAGTCCAGGGGAAGGTATTTGTAGAATAAGTCTAAGCATGTAGTCTTGGCGGCGTAAAGTCCAAACGTATCTTGGCAAAGAAAGTCCAAAGCCAAGGTCTTGGTAGCATAAGTCCAAACATGTAGTCTTGGTAGCGTAAAATCCAAGCGGACTTTGGCAAAGAAGAAACCAAAGCATAATGAAATAGAGGGAAGTTTTTGAAGGCAAGCATAAGGATGAAGGAGTCGTGGACTCGGAGGGATCCTGTGTAGGATCGAGAAATGCTAGAGGGGTGGTGAATAGCGTTCGAAAAACTTTTCTTTTCTTTTGTTTTAAGGCTTGTAAAATGCAAAGTACTCGCAGCGGAATAAAGAATCAAAACACACAAGTACACAAAAGGATTTTACTTGGTTCACAACCCACCGGCTGCTAATCCAAGGCCCATGATCCTAGATCGCTCTCGTCGGGCAATCCACTATAAACTCTCTTCCTCGTTGGAGGTATTACTCTCTTCGCTCAAAACCCCTCTTCCAGCAGCTTCATTTCGGACCGTCCAGCCTTCCTCTATCATGGCTACCTTCAGCACTTCGAAGCCAGATTTCTCAATTTTTACTAACCACATTACGGCACTGCTCTCGTCCGAGCTCTTAGATGGTAAGAACTATTCCTCTTGGGCCTCTCACATTGAACTTTGGCTTGTTGGACAGGGTTATGAAATACATCTCATTCAAACTGAAGAGGATATTCAAGTCATCGATCGTCTCTTATGGAAAAAGGTTGATGCTCAGTTGTGTTGCATTGTCTAAGCCACCATTCATCCATCTCTCAGGGATGTCTTCCGTACTCATAAGACCTGCAAGGATGTTTGGACACAGACTCAACAACTTTTTACGAACACTTCTCGGCGTCTCTATCAGGTTTGTGACGACCTCATGACCATCCTTAATGCCCATCAGATCAAGGATTCTATGTCAATTATCTGGGATCAGTCTCTAGCCTCCTATGTGAGTTCAATGACCTGCTTCCACCTGCGGACACTCCTATTGTTGAGTTTAAAAATCAGGAGAAATTTTTTTATGTCTCTGGCCTTATATAGTCTGCCCACAAATTACTTTCATATTCGTGATCAGATCCTGGGTAGCCCCATAGAGGCCACCATGGACTCTACCTGGGCAACTCTCCTCCGTGTCCCTGCCAAAGTCTTGACATTGTCATCTTCCATTCTTGTTGACTTTTCAGCTTTGGTCTTTCGAAACAACAACAAACCTCCACCTCGTAAGGGTGGCAAAGGGCGTCCTTGGTGTGATCATTGTCACTGACCAGGACACACTATTGATAAATGTTGGAGTCTCCATGGTCGACCTCCTCGTGCTGCTCAGATCGCCCAGAGTTCTGTCACTTCTTCAGCTTCCACTTCACAGTCGACATCAAATCCAACTCCACCGCCTTCCTACGATGACTTTATGAAATGGTATGAGGATCGACGGGATTCTAATTCCACTACTGCTGTTACACAAGCTGGTAATTCTTTTACTAGCATATCTCTCTCTTCAGGTCCCTGGGTACTTGACTCTGGGGCCACCAATCATATCACGGGTAATAGATCTCTATTTTCTTCACTATCTACTTCTGGTTATTTACCCTGTGTTACCATGGAAAATGGTTCTCAAACTCAATCCCAAGGTGTTGGTATTGTTTATCCTTCCCCATCTCTTCTCATTCATAATGTTCTTTATGTTCTCGGAGCTCCCTTTAATTTGTTATCAATAAGTCAGCTTACTCAGTCTCTTGATTGTGTCATCTCATTTACTAAATCTTCTGTTTCATTATAGAACCAGAGTATGGGGAGGATGATTGGCTTCGGATGTGAGTCTCATGTCCTATATTGACTTCAACAAAACTCTCTTGTTGGTGCGGCGGCGGCATCTCCACTTGTTATTCATGCTCAGTTGGGACATTCTGGTCTTGATAAGTTAAAACAGTTACATCCTAGTTTGTCTCACTTAGAGTCTTTGTCTTGTGAGTCGTGTCAGTTAGGCAAGAATGTTCGTAGTTCATTTTCTCCTCGCATTATAAGTCGGGCTACGTCCCCCTTTGCTTTGGTTCATTCCGATGTCTGGGGTCTGAGGTGTGTTGCCTCTTCATTGGGGTCAAGATATTTTGTTACTTTTATAGATGATTTTCCCATTGTACTTGGTTATATTTGATGAAGGATCGTTTAGAATTATTTTCTATTTTCTAATCTTTTTTTAATGAAGTAAAAACATAATTTGGTATCCCTCTTCGATCCTTGCAAAGTGATAATGCACGTGAGTATCTATCTACTCCGTTTCAGACCTTCTTAGCATCTCATGGCGTATTACATCGGATGTCTTGTCCTCATACCCCCCAACAGAATGGAGTTACAGAACGCAAGAATCATCATCTTCTCGAGACCACCCGGACTCTTCTCCTTCACTCTCATGTTCCTCTTCGTTTTTGGGGTGACATCGTACTTACTGCATGTTATCTCATTAATTGTATGTCTTCCTCCACTTTACAGGGTCAAATACCATATCTTGTACTTTATCCGAAGCAGACCCTTCATCCTTTACGACCTAGGGTCTTTGGTTCTACATGTTTTGCTCATGATCTTGATCCTGGCATTGATAAACTCTCTCCTCGGTCACATAAATATGTTTTCCTTGGGTACCCACAGTCTCAGAAAGGGTATAAGTGTTATTCCCCTACACTCCATCGGTATTTCATCTTTGTCGATGTCACATTCTTTGATTCATTTCCTTTCTTTGGGTCTTCAGAGTCGTTATCTGAGGTTCATCCTTCTATGCCTGTACCAGTCTTTGATCCTCCGGAGGATTCTCTATCACCCCCAGTCTCAATTCCTCCTCCTTTGCAGGTTTATTAGTGTCGTTCTCATCCTGCTTTGCTGCCGCCCAACACTAACTCTACCATGGGATCATCTTCGGAGCCAGATCCTCTACTCCTTCCTCTAGTCCAGTCTTCTGACTCTGATATTCCCATTGCACTTCAGAAAGGTATATGTTCCACTCGTAATCCTTCTCCTCATTATGTTTCTTTGAGTTACCATCATCTTTCTCCTTCTTATTATTCTTGTCTTTCCTCCTTGTCGTCTGTTTCTCTTCTGAAGACTACAGAAGATGTATTTGCCCATCCAGGATGAAAACAGACTATGCTGGACGAAATGAGTGTCTTACGGAGATGTGGGACTTGGGACCTCGTTCCTCTACCACCAGAAAAGTCAGTTGTTGGTTGTCGATGGCTATATATGGTGAAGGTTGGTCTGGACAGAAGGGTTGATCGGCTTAAGGCTCGTCTCATTGCTAAAGGCTATACTCAGGTCTTCGGATTGGATTATGGGGACACGTTTTCTCTTATTGCCAAGATGTCCTCTATACGCTTATTCATGTCCATTGCTGCGATTCAACACTGACCTCTATATCAGTCGGACATCAAGAATGCATTCTTATATAGTGACCTACTCGAAGAAGTCTACATGGAGCAACCTCCATGTTTTGTTGCTCAGGGGGAGTCTTCTGGTCTTGTGTGCCGCTTACAAAAATCTTTATATGGTCTCAAGAAGTCATCCAGAGCATGGTTCGGCCGATTCAGTATTGTAATTCAACAGTTCGACATGACTCGGAGCGAGGCTGACCATTCTGTCTTTTATCGCCACTCATCTACTGGTTGCATCTACCTAGTGGTTTATATTGATGATATTGTCATCACAGGTAGTGATCATCTCGGGATCTCACAGGTGAAACAATATCTTTTCAAACATTTCCAGACAAAGGATCTCGGCAGACTTAAATATTTCTTGGGGATAGAAGTAGCACAGTCCAGAAATGGGATCATTATATCCCAAAGGAAGTATGCAATGGATATTCTAGAAGAAACAAAAATGTTAAACTCAAAGACAGTTGACAACCCTATGGATCCTAATGTCAAGCTCCTGCCAAATCAGGGGGAGCCTCTACCAGATCCTGAACAATACAGGCGATTAGTAGGGAGACTAAGTTACCTTACTGTTACTCGTCCAGATATCTCATTTGCAGTAAGTGTAGTAAGTCAGTTTCTCAACTCTCCATGTAAAGAACATTGGGATGTTGTGATTCGCATTGTTCGATATATCAGAAGCGCTCCAGGAAAGGGTCTTTTGTATGAAGACAAAGGACATACTCGAGTCATAGGATATTCTGATGCAGACTGGGCAGGATCTCCCAGTGATAGGAGATCTACTTTTGGTTTTTGTATATTTGTCGGAGGTAACCTTGTTTCTTGGAAAAGCAAAAAGCAGAATGTTGTGGCAAGATCCAGTGCAGAGGCAGAATATCGAGCTATGGCCATAGCCAGTCAAGAGCTTATATGGCTCAAACAGTTGCTTCAGGAGCTAAGGTTTGGAGATGTTACACAAATGTCACTTATATGTGATAACCAGGCCGCCATGCATATCGCCTCAAATTCAGTTTTTCATGAGAGGACAAAGCATATTGAAGTCGACTGTCACTTTGTCAGAGAGAAAGTCATATCTAGAGAAATATCTACTAGTTTTGTTAACTCACATGATCAACTAACAGATATATTTACTAAGTCACTGAGAGGCCCCCAAATTGACTACATATGTAACAAGCTGGGTGCATATAATTTATATTTTTCAGCTTGAGGGGGAGTATTAGAATATTATATATATGGCTAGGGAGAATTTGTCTGAATATCGTTAGGGATAATTATTTCCTAGGATAAAGTTTGAATTATTCCTAGAATAGGGTTTGATTTATTCCTTTGACTAGGCCCTAATTTTTGTATATAAATAGGGCTTCCTCTGTGTAATAAGGTATCTCTTTTTTATGAAATAACACTTTCCATACATCCACAACCAGATGTGTTGAAATATCTTGAGCATAAACTGATACACTCATTTGCGATATAACCCTCAGCAATTGAAGCCTCTAGATGAGTTTTATTTCGAACATATGATTTGAAAGTATGTAACTTTTGTTCTATGGGATACATCTGTCGAAGTTGAACAGGTCCCCCAAGCATAGCTTCCATCGCTAAATGAATCGATAAATGTATCATGATGTCAAAAAATGAGGGTGGAAAAATCTTTTCCAACTTGAAAAGTGTGATAGGAATTTGTCTTTCAGGTTGTTTCAAGTCATTCATCTTTAGTGATTTGGAACACAAACTAGAAAAGAACATTGATAACTCAAAAAGAGCTTCATACACTGATTCTGAAAGTAATCCACGTATTGCAATAGGAATAAGATATTCTAAAAAGATGTGACAATAATCACTCTTTAAACTGAAGGGTTTTGCTTATTGAGTCCGTGAGGGGAAACTTCGCTTCCCACTTCACCTCGGTTTCTTGTTCATGGCGATCCCATCAATGTCCCCGGATTAAAAAAAAATTAATCCCAGATAAAAGGGATTGCTCAAACAACCAAGTCATCGTCGTGCTATTCATTTAGAGAGGTCACTTGAACAAACTTGTTGTTCAAGCGACCAACCTCTATTCTACGAGTAGCCGCGGAATAGACGATGTACGGATCGCCGACTTTTGTGTTTATGTTCGGGATCCAAGTATTATTTAGCCATAAAAAGAATTTATCATACTCATAATTGGAAAAACAAATATAAGCAAGTAACAAAATAGAATAGAGAATAGGTATACCTCTCGATCTTCTAATGTATGACCTTCCTCCTTTCGGACGTCGTGTGGGCGACGATCTACCAAAAGTTGAAGCTCCTAGATCGCCAATCTTCCTTCCTTGCTCATTCCGAGCAAGAGGAAGAATAGAAACAAAGCTCTATTCCTTCTTTCAACCAACCAACAACCTCCAAGGAAGGAGCTTTGCCGCCGGCCAAGAAGGAAGAAGAGATTAAGGGGTTGCCGGCCAAAAGCTTCAAGGGAAGACCCTAAACCTTTGTTCCACCGGCCAAGGAGAAGGAGAAGAGGGAGTTTAGACACTGGCCAAGGGTTGGAAGAGCACCAATGGGCACCGGCAGCTTGTGGAAGAAGAACAACACAAGGAAAATCTTTCCTTATTAGGTGCCGCCCAAGCCCAAACCCTAGCTCCTATTCTTGCCGCCAACTCCAAAACCCTAGCTTCTCTTGATTCAAACTCCACGCCAACCCCTTGTCCTCCTTTTATAGAGTTAGGGATAAGCCTCCTTTTAATCTCCACCATTGGTTCTAGGGATTTAATCTCAACCGTCGGATCTAGAGATTTAATCTCAACCGTCGGATCTTAGGGATTTAATCTCTACGTTTGGATCTAGAGTTTTGTTTCTATCCATTGGATATAAGCTTCATGAGGTGTTAATAGGCTACATTAGGGACCATGAGGAGGAGTTGGATCTTGGCCACCGATGGATTAAACCCACATAAAGTCTGATCCACTAATGATAATCCAATCCACTAAAGGATTATCATTGATCTACCTCACCAACCCCCATTAGTTAATATGGGCTCCATATATTATTTGTACATTTTCTCCCCGTGTTTAAGATCTCGAATGTCCGTCGATTAATTAATTTACTGACCATTAATTAATCAACATCTAACTCCATGAGTAGTACCACTCAACCTTTTCATCATGTCAGACAAAGTCCACCTGCAAGGTTTACATGATGAACCTTATGAGCTCCTCAAGGGGACATCATCATCCTAATATATAGGACACGGTTTCCTCCTATAATCAACGGCACACCAAATAAATAATATCATCTCCCAACTTACCGAGCCTATCGATTTAATCTATAAATCTCGCCCTTTGGTAAATCAAAGAGATGAATACTAAGTATATGTGCCCGTTATTATATCGGGATTAAGAACATATATAAAATAATATCTGAGGTCCGATTCGATTATGTAGTCAGCAATAAATCGAATCATCTCTAAGTCGATCCTGCTCAATACACACAAAGTGCACTAGTGTGATTCTATGGTCAAGACAAACCAATACCAAATCACACTACAACTATTCTGATGGTTTGTCCAAAGTCATCTTGGTTGTGAGCCTTTACTTATACTTTACAAGGAGTCGATAACATGATCTCTCGTGTGACACCACACACCATGTTATCTATAATGTAATGTATTAGACAATATGCATAACCATAAAAATATGCAAACAATGATCATGTGATTCTTATTTCAAAATAAAGATGTTCGTACAAAAGATAGACTTTTCAGTATACATCCCTATAATCTCCCACTTATACTAAAAGACTATGCTGTCCTCAAACTGTCATACATCTAATCCCCATTCCCTCCACATGCCTATCAAAAGCTCTCGCCGGAAGGGCCTTAGTGAAAGGATCTACCAGGTTATCCTCCGATGCAATCATGGTCACAGCAACTTCTCCTCTCTTTACGATTTCTCGTATTAGGTGGTACTTGCTCTCTATGTGTTTATTAGCCTTATGGGCTCGTGGTTCCTTCGAGTTTGCAACTGCACCACTATTATCACAATAAATTGTGATAGTTCTGGGCAAACCAGGAATCACATCCAAGTCCATCAGGAAGTTCCTAAGCCACACAGATTCTTTGGCCGCCTCAGAGGCTGCCACATACTCAGCTTCCATGGTGGAGTCTGCCACGCATTTCTACTTGACACTCCTCCATACAATGGCTCCACCTCCCAAAGTAAACACAAAACCTGAGGTAGAATTACTGTTATCCCTATCAGATTGGAAGTCAGAATCCGTTTAACTCACAGGGAGTAATTGGTCTGTCCGGTAAACCAGCATATAATCCCTAGTCCTTCTTAGGTACTTCAATATATGCTTTACCGTAGTCCATTGTCCCTGTCCTGGATTACTCTGATATCTGCTGACCATGCCCACAGCAAAGCAGATATCTGGTCTCGTACATAGCATCGCATACCTGAGGCTTCCTACTGCTGAAGCATAAGGAACCGCCTTCATCTCCTCTATCTCCTCAGATGTTTTAGGACACATCTCCTTAGATAAAGGAACTCCATGCCTGAAAGGTAGAAAACCCTTCTTGGAGTTCTGCATGCTAAAACGATCCATAATCGTGTCTATGTATGAAGCTTGGGATAAGCACAACATCCTTTTCCTGCGATCTCTTATAACCTTGATCCCAAGGATGTGTCCCACCTCTCCCAAGTCCTTCATATCAAACTGTTTAGACAACCATACCCTTACGTCCGATAACACCTTGATATTTTTGTCAATCAACAAATGTCATCTATGTATAGTACAAGAAATATCACTACATTTCTGTCACATCTCTTGTATACACAAGACTCATCCGGACTCTGAATAAATCCATAAGATTGGATTACCTCATCAAAGTGGATGTTCCAAGACCTCGAAGCTTGCTTCAATCCATAAATGGACCGATTAAGCTGACACACAAGATGCTCTTTGCCTTTAGCAATGAATCCTTCTGGTTGCTTCATATAGATGTTTTCCTCAAGACTTCCATTAAGGAAAGTTGTCTTGACATCCATCTGCCACACCTCATAATCCATATGAGCTGCTATGCATAAGAGAATCCGGATAGACTTAAGCATGGCTACCGGCGAAAAGGTTTGCTCATAATCGATACCCTCTTTCTGAGTATACCCCTTCGCAACAAGCCTTGCTTTGAAGGTCTCAACCTTCCCATCTATTCCTCTCTTTCTCTTATAGATCCACTTGCATCCAATGGTTTTTACACCATCGGGTGGTTCCACTAGCTCCCAGACCTGATTTGAATCCATAGATTCAATCTCAGTATTCATTGCACTTTGCCAAGATGCTGCATCTATATCTTGGATTGCCTCATCATATGTCCAGGGATCAGGTTCATGCTTGCCAGGGACCAAATCAGAAGATTCTCCCAAGAACATGAATCTATCAGGCTGTCTCACAACCCTCCCACTACGACGAGGTATCTCCTGTGTATCCTCTGTGACACGCGGTACAGTGACATGTGGTATATCCTCTTGTACCTGTGGTACTAAAGAAGTGACTTCCCCTTTTAATTCCTCCAGAATAGTTTTACTCTTGGGCTTGTGGCTCATCACATAGTCTTCCTCTAGAAATCTGACGTTCGTGCTAACGATCACCCTCTGATCTCTAGGACTATAAAACAAACTACCATTCGTTCCTCTAGGATACCCAACGAACATGCGTACTTCTATACGAGGTTCTAACTTACCAGCATCTGCCTTCAGCACATGTGCTGGACTCCCCCATATCCGAATATGTCTTAGACTAGGCTTTCACCCAGTCCACAATTCTGTGGGAGTAGAAGGCACTGATTTAGATGGAACCAAGTTCAGAATGTACACCGCCGTATCTAGAGCATATCCCCAGAATAAATCTGGCAACTCAGAATAACTCATCATCGATCTAACCATCTCCATAAGAGTCATGTTGGTGCAACAATGCCCCAAGCATTTATATATTTTGATGTTTGGATAATCATCTAAGTTAGGCAATATTTTGTGATCTAATTGTAAACATGTTTAAGTGACAGGAAAATCCAAGTATGAAGACTTGGTAAAAGACAAGTCCAAGTGTAATCTTGGCAAAGAGAAGTCAAAGGAAAGGTCTTGGTCTTGGCAGCGTAAGTCCAAGCATGTAGTCTTGGCTGCGTAAAGTCCAAGCAGTCCTTGGAAAAGAAAGACCAAAGGAAAGTCTTGGCGGCATAAGTCCAACCATGTAGTCTTGGCAGCGTAAAGTCCAAGCGTACTTTGGCAAAGAAGAAAACCAAAGCATGACGAAATCGAAGGAAGCTTTTGAAGGCAAGCGCATGGATGGAGTCGTGGACTCAAAGAAATCTTGGAGGCGCAAGGCTGATGGAGAAGCTAGAAGGTTAAGTCTAGGCTTAGGTTATGTTTTTAAGTATGAATTAGTCATACTTGGGGTGTACCATGATCGAACATGGTGTCTGGCCGAATCGCCCTTAAAATGCAAAGATTAGAGGTTGGAAGATCATTAGCGACCGAGTTATCCCAGAATCGATGAAAGTTGACTGCACTGATCGCAAAGATATGCCGGGCAATGATCGCCATTATTGGCGATCATCGCCACAAACGAATGGCTCGTAGCCGATCGCGGCGGCTACGAGCAAGATATCAATCGAATCGCCATCGCTTGTTGGCCGATCGATAGTCTTCCCGTTGGCGATGACGATGGCAAATCCCGTGAATCCGGCTGTTCAGAAGCTGTTAGAATCGGCGGCAGTCGACTGATGTAAGTCATCAGTCGACTGATGGACCTCCAATGGGAAAAAGAGGCTCTTTCCTATAAAAAGAGCCCAAGGGGAGCAAGAAGGGGCTAATGCTTATATTCTGATCATCCTTCTAAGCTCCCACAAGTTTTCCAAGCTTTCTAAGTGTATTAATCTCCCTCCTCCTCTCAAATCTTCATTGTCATCTTTTGTAAGAAGAGGAGGTCTTTGTTAAGAGAAAGCTTCTTAGTGAAATTGCTTGGGTTGATCCACCTTAAGGATCGCCGTAGAGTAGGAGCGTTATCTTCGAACCACGTAAAGGCCTTGTTAGCATTGTTTTTGTGTTTTTACATATATTATTTGTTCTTGATTCCACTAATCATTTTTGTAGAAACCGAAAAGCGCTATTCACCCCCCCTCTAGCTTCCAAACGATCTCTAACAAGTCATATTCCTTCGCTCTGCTACACCGTTCTGCTGGGGTGTGTCAGGTGCAGTCAATTGGGATTGAATCCCAGCCTATGATAAGTAGTTCCTAAACTCTCCCAAGAGGTACTCACCACCACGATCAGATCGTAGTGTCTTGATACTTTTACCTTGACGTTTCTCCACATCAGCCTTGAATTCTTTAAACTTGTCAAAGCATTCAGACTTGCGGCGCATCAGATAAATGTATCCATATCTTTAGTAATCATCTATAAAAGAGACGAAATACTCAAAACCACCTCTATCCTGGATAGACATAGGACCACACAAATCAGAATGAACCAATTCTAACACATCTTTGGCTCTATACCCCTTGGCATTAAAAGGCATCTTGGTCATCTTACCCTCCAAGCAAGATTCGCAGGTTGGGAGATCCTCCACCACTAATGAACCCAAAGGTCCATCAGCTATCAACCTTTGAATTCTGCTTAGGTTAATGTGACCAAGCCTAAGATGCCAAAGATATGTTTGTTTCATCTTCGAAGGTTCTTTTCTCTTATTGGAATTAGAAGATGAGTTATTAACTTCAATTTGCATCGTGGGAGGTTTTGGTTCAAGTGTGTATAAATTTCCTATCAATGCACCCGAACAGATAATGTCCCTATTCCTTCTTATAACAACTCTGTCATTAAAAGAAATAGCATATCCATCCATAAACAATTTAGAAACCGAAATTAAATTCTTTCTAAATAAAGGTACATAAAGGCAATTCTTAAGAACCAAAACTTTATTTTTCTCAAAAGATAAATGAACACCTCCCACTGTAATAGCCGCCACCTTCGTGGCATCGCCCAAGTACACGGTAATCTCCCCCTCAGCCAGTCATCTGGTTTCTTGGAACCCCTGCAAAGTATTGCAGACATGATCAGTGGCTCCCATATCTACACACCAGGTGCCGGTAGATAATACCGCTAAACATGTTTCAACGACTAGACCAAAAGATATACCTTTATTCTATTTGCGGTTGGGGCAGTCCTTCTTCCAGTGTCCAGTCTGCTTACAAGTGAAGCACCTGCCTTTCGGCTTCTTCACTCCTCCCTGAGTTCCTCCCACCGCCTTTGTCCCAGTTTGTTTCTTCTTCTTCTTGCCTTTCGACTTAGAAGTATAAACCTTTTGGGTCACCATGGCATGCGCCTTAGCACTCTGACGAAATAGCCCCTCTACCGCCTGGAGTTCTGTCAGAAGCTCCGCCAATGAATACAACCTCTTGTTCATGTTGTAGTTCAAGCGAAACTGCTCAAAACTCCTAGGTAGAGACTGGAGAATGATATCGACCTGGGTTTCCCCATCGATCTCAGCTCCAAGGTCTTCCAACTCATTTAAATAAGCCATCATCTTGAGAACATGATCCCTCATGGGTGTTCCCTTGATCATGGTGGTCGTCATCAAGTTTCTCATGGATTCCTGCCTAGCAGCTCGATTCTGGTGTCCGAAAAGCTCTTTGAGATTGAGCATCATGTCATAAGCAGTGGGCATGGCTTGATGTTGATGTTGCAGTACATTTGACATAGATGCCAAAATGTAACACCGCGCCATCTCTTCGGCCTTTATCCACTTCTTATAACTCTCTTTCTCCTTTTCCCCAGAATCATCTATAGGCTTAGGAGGGCACTCTTCGAGTACATATTTGTATTCCTCAGCAGTCAAGACAATGTCAAGATTCCTCTTCCAATCAACATAGTTGGGTCCAGTAAGTCTATTCTCCTTTAGTATCACAGCAAGTGGACTGAAAGTCATTTTTGAAAAACCTAAGAATCACATAGATCATTACTTTAGATTTCAAAAAATTGTTGATTCCTCAAACAATAAAATTTTAAAATCAACCAACACCTCAAAACACCGAGAATAGCGTATGCCACGATCGTGTGGACATATACGAATTCTACATTTGTAAGAAGAGGTTTTACCCATTAATTTTACTATCTTGTCAACCTAACTTTTTGACAAATAAAATTAATAGTTGGGTTCTCTTCGGCCCTACAAATAAAGCAGTGACTCCGATGGGGAGGATACTCCTATTTGCATCTAAGTGTTCACCATTACTCGATACCAAAGAAATTATCTCGGGTTATGTGCCTTCCGATGGGGAAGTACACACGCTCCTTGATAATTTCCTATAACCATATTTGACCTTGTGATCCGCAAACAAACCCATCCGATGGGGAGGAAGGCACTCAGAGCCGACGTGCAAGTTTGTTTGCATCACATGTCAAATCGTAATGGAGGTCGTGGGAATTTATAAAATATCCCTCTCCCACTTAGTAATTTGAAATTGAGGAATTTTCTAGCCTACGACATGCATATCAAAAAATAAGCAATAAATATGAAAAATAAATTATTTTCCAACTATTATGGCTTTTGTCTTCAATATGTCTTCCGTCGCATCGTCATCTCGTCCTCTCCTCCTACGCCATGTATGAGCCATCCGGAGATCCAAGCCGAGACTAAAATCTATTTTAATTTACATCCATCGATCCTATACTCCATGAGGAAGTGTACATGAAATCTAGATCGAAAGTAAACTAAAATAAAAGGAGTGTCTAAACAATGTCGTATATAATTTACAAAAAATTAAATAATAGCCTCGTCAACCCCGAGGATTCAACAAAATAAACATTTACACACATACAATCACTTACACACATATGGCCATAATAGTTGGATCCTATGTCTGCAACCAAAGAGTTAACCTACGCATATCCTACTATTATCTGGCACATATAATATATGAAAAATGCATAAGAGTAACCAAATCCTAAACACACAAAATCAAAAACCGTGGCTCTGATACCACTTGAAGGGTTTTGCTTATTGAGTCCGTGAGGGGAAACTTCGCTTCCCACTTCACCTCGGTTGCTTGTTCATGGCGATCCCATCGATGTCCCCGGATTAAAAAAAATTTAATCCTAGACAAAAGGGATTGCTCAAACAACCAAGTCATCGTCGTGCTATTCGTTTAGAGAGGTCACTTGAACAAACTTGTTGTTCAAGCGACTAACCTCTATTCTACGAGTAGCCGCGGAATAGACGATGTACGGATCACCGGCTTTTGTGTTTATGTTCGGGATCCAAGTATTATTTATCCACAAACAGAATTTATCATGCTCATAATTGGAAAAACAAATACAAGCAAGTAACAAAAGAGAATAGAGAATAGGTATACCTCTCGATCTTCTAATGTATGACCTTCCTCCTTTCAGACGTCGTGTGGGCGACGATCTACCAAAAGTTGAAGCTCCTAGATCGCCAATCTTCCTTCCTTGCTCGTTCTGAGCAAGAGGAAGAATAGAAACAAAGCTCTATTCCTTCTTTCAACCAACCAACAACCTCCAAGGAAGGAGCTTTGCTGCCGGCCAAGAAGGAAGAAGAGATTAAGGGGTTGCCGGCCAAAAGCTTCAAGGGAGGACCCTAAACCTTTGTTCCACCAGCCAAGGAGAAGGAGAAGAGGGAGTTTGAATGCCGGTCAAGGGTTGGAAGAGCTCCAATGGGCGCCGACAGCTTGTGGAAGAAGAACAACACAAGGAAAATCTTTCCTTATTAGGTGTCGCCCAAGCCCAAACCCTAGCTCCTATTCTTGCCACCAACTCCAAAACCCTAGATTCTCTTGATTCAAACTCCATGCCAACCCCTTGTCCTCCTTTTATAGAGTTAGGGATAAGCCTCCTTTTAATCTCCACCATTGGTTCTATGGATTTAATCTCAACCGTCGGATCTAGAGATTTAATCTCAACCGTCGGATCTTAGAGAGTTAATCTCTACCTTTGGATCTAGAGTTTTTTTTCTATCCATTGGATCTAAGCTTCATGAGGTGTTAATAGGCTACATTAGGGACCGTGAGGAGGAGTTGGATCTTGGCCACCCATGGATCAAGCCCACATAAAGTTTGATCCACTAATGATAATCCAATCCACTAAAGGATTATCATTGATCTACCTCAACAACCCCCATAAGTTAATATGGGTTCCATATATTATTTGTACATTTTCTCCCCGTGTTTAAGATATCGAATGTTCGTCGATTAATTAATTTACTGACCATTAATTAATCAACATCTAACTCCATGAGTAGTACCACTCAACCTTTTCATCATGTCAAACAAAGTCCACCTGCAGGGTTTACATGAACCTTATGAGCTCCTCAAGGGGACATCATCATCTTAATATATAGGACACGGTTTCCTCCTATATTCAACGACACACCATATAAATAATATCATCTCCCAACTTACCGAGCCTATCGATTTAATCTATAAATCTCGCCCTTTGGTAAATCAAAGAGATGAATACTAAGTATATGTGCCCGTTATTATATCGGAATTAAGAGCATGTACAAAATAATATCTGAGGTCCGATTCGATTATGTAGTCAGCAATAAATCGAATCACCTCTAAGTCGGTCATGCTCAATACACACAAAGTGCACTAGTGTGATTCTATGGTCAAGACAAACCAATACCAAATCACACTACAACCATTCCAATGGTTTGTCCAAAGTCATCTTGGTTGTGAGCCTTTACTTATACTTTACAAGGAGCCGATAACATGATCTCCCGTGTGACACCACACACCATGTTATCTACAATGTAATGTATTAGACAATATGCATAACCATAAAAATATGCAAACAATGATCATGTGATTCTTTTTTCAAAATAAAGATGTTCATACAAAAGATAGACTTTTCAGTATACATCCCTACATAAACCTGAAATCTTGTTCTCGTTAACATTTATACAATCCGCAATGTTTGAACAAAAGCCTTCAGGCTTTTTTAATTCTTTAAGAAATAAACAAAGTTGATGTTTCGCACCAAAGGACAATGTGTAAGGTGCGGCGGGAAACTTAAGATCATCTCCTATTACAACAGGATGTAATTCAAGCCTTATTTTCAAGAGTTGCAAATCGAGACCTGTTTTATGGTTATCTTTAGTCTTGCCTTTAATATCCATAATTGTTCCAAGAACACTGTCACATATATTTTTCTCAATATGCATAACATCCAAATTATATCTCAATAACAATGTTTCCCAATATGGTAGCTCAAAGAATATACTCTTCTTATTCCAATTATCACCCCGTTTGTCATGAGATATTTTTGTCTTTCTAGTTGTGTCCTTACTTAAGATTATGCCTTTCAAATCTTGAACTTGACTTAAAGTATCTTTTCAAAATGATTTATGCGGCAATATCATTTCAACTGTACCATCAAAGGAATCCTTATCTTTGCACCATTTGTGGTTCAATGGGAGATAACGTCGATGACTCATATAGCACTCTTTACCACCATGTGTCAATCTCATTGAGCAAATATCCTTATTACAACAAGGGCATGCTAACTTCCCTTTTGTACTCCATCCAGATAAATTTGCATATGCCGAAAAGTCATTAATTGTCCACAACAAAGCAGCATGTAAAGTAAAATTTTGAGAAGTTGATGTATCAAATGTTTCTACTCCAGTGTGCCACAACTCACTCAATTCATCGATCAATGGTTGCAGATAGATATCAATTGCATCACTAGGACTCTCTGGACCAAGAATTAACATGGATAAAATGAAGTTAGAAATGTTCATACACATCGATGGTGGTAAATTATATGGAATAAGAATCACAGGGCAAATGCTATATGTTGTTTTTGCATTTGCGAATGGTTGAAACTCATCACTTGCGAGGCCAAGTCTCGCATTGCGAGAATCTGAGGAGAAATCTTTATATTTTCATCAAATGATTTCCATGTCATAGAATCAGTCGGATGCCTTAGAACTTCATCATCAATCCTTGCATCATTGTGCCATCTCATGTAAGGAGCTATTTTTTAACACATGAATAACCTTTGCAGTCTTGGTTTTAGTGGGAAATAACGTAATATCTTCTTCGGAATCTTCTTTCCATTGGCTTTAAATTGAGTTTCCCCACTATGTCTTGTCTCCTTCCATCTAGATATTCCACACACTTCATAGAAATCCAAGTTCTTATGGTCTTTCCAGAATAACATACAATTATTTTTACATGCATCAATCTTTTCATAAGAAAGGTTGATATCTCTAATAAAATTTTTAGCATCATAATATGAATCTGGAAGATCAGAATCTTCTGGTAATATTTCTTCCTTCAACAATTTCAACAACATGCTAAATGATTTATTTGTCCATTATCCAACATTCTTGAGATTAAGTAACTTTATTAATGCAAACAATTTTGAACCCCTTGATCCTTGATACAAAGGTTCTTTTGAATCATTTAATAATCTATAAAAGTTTTTAGCTTCATCATTTGGTTCCTCACTAATATTGTCACAGTTTGAATCATCATAATGTGGAGGTAGATCCCTTAGAAGATCTTCCATGATGTCCTCATTATCATCTACTTCATTTTCTGAATATTGTAGCTCCAAATCATCCCCAGGCTTTTCTCCATGATGATACCAAAATATATAATTTTGAAGTATTCCATAAACAATCAAGTGCATTTTAACTGATTCCCTAGACCCAAAATGTGCATTAACACATTTAGCACATGGACATCGAATTTCACTTGTTGCACCTATCCTCTCAAAAGCATAGTTCAAAAAATTTTCAATCCCCTTTCCATATTCTTCACCAAGGCGATCATTAATAAGATCCATTCATTTCTTATCGGGTGGCATTCTCTAAATGCCAAAAGGTAGACAAAATTAACTACAAATAATTTTGAATTGCAACCTTGTTAGGAATGAAAAGATATGTTGAAATATTAAGGCCTCTTTTATCAAAATAAACAGCTACTGTAAGTCCATATGACTAGGAAAGAGATAGTAAAAACAATAAGTATGATGCTTAAATTGTACCTTAAGGATGCAAATTTAGGAATATTATAGTCATGTCAAGAATACTATTTTTAAAATGATATGGAGTTTATAGTCATGTCAGGAATACTATAGATTCATCAAATTTATTCACCAAAACTATTTGTATTCAATGAAAACTATAGCTATCAATGAAAACCATAAGTCTATAGTACAATGAGGAGTATTCATGAGGCAAATGGAATTTATAGCAAACACCTTATGTCACATAACCACTCACTCTATTTCAAAATTGTAAAATACCAGGAAAAAAATTCCTTGTTAATTAGGAAAATACCCTATGGAATTTTCCAGGAATTTTTAGAAATTTTCCTGGACTTAAATGGAAATTTCTATGACAGTTGCGGGGAAAGATTTAATGGTCTTTGGGAAAGCCTATTTGGGATTTATTTAAATCTAACCTAGGTTAAAGTTTATGGAGTTAAATAAACATAACCTAGGTTTAATCCTCTTAAAGTGGACCAATTTCTTTCCTTTAAACCGACCAAATTATTCCCCAAACCCGACCCATTTGGTCGAGCGTTTCTTTCATTTATGCATTTACTCGTCGCTACCTCTTCTCGAGCATTTCCAACCACGATATTCCTTCTTCTCCTCGATCGACAGCAGTTCTTCCATTTCCCAATCGCGCACGACCCCTCCCCTTCCTCACACTGCCAACCGCATAATCGAGAGGCAGCCAGACGACGCCACATCGCAACAGCTCATCCTCTCCCCATGCCCCATCGTCGGTGCTTCTTTTCTCTGCATCGAGCCCCATAGGAGCAATCTGTCACAATGTGCCCTCAGTTGATCCAAGTAGCAGCGAGCACGCACTGCAAGCCGACGGTTGTCGATCTCTTCGTCTGTTGGTCACTGCCCAATCACCAGCCACCAAGATCATCATCGCCGTCCTCTTCTTCCATGGCTCGATTGCACAATAAGGGTTGCCTCCATCTTCATATCCCCATTCCAGATTATTGTTGTGAGTTTGATAGCCTCATTGCAAGCTTCTCCTTTTCCTCTGTGTATCTACAGCGAGGCATCGTTGTTGCCTCCTTATTGTTCCTTGTCCCGATCTACCGATCCAGACGATAGTGAAGGTGGATGAGCTCTCATGCTTGTGGGGTTGTCGTTGATTCTTTTCCTGTGAGCCTAACTCTATCGTTGCAATGATATTTTTCTAGTTATCCTGTCGCATCTCAGATTTACAACTTGATTTGTGACCATTCCTTTATCTGCACAGTTGCCGCTACCATCTTCGGTGGGTGTTGCACATTGATTGTGATGAAAGGGCAGTAAGGTGGAGGATCAGATTTTGGGTATGTTGTCAATTTCATATGGTGAATCGTCTGAACATGAATTTAATCAGTCTGGTAAATGGTGATGCAACAGCGTTGATTAGCTTGGTTGTGTTCTGTTGATTTGGATAGCATCAAGTATCAACAAGCCGGTATGTTGCATTTCACCGCCTCCGTTGTGCTGTGGAACAAGCATTGTGTCTGCCATTGTTCTATACGGATCAAATGTCTTTTGTATTAAAGAAGAGCTATGGTTGATTAGTTTAGGGAGAGGTAAGGTTTGCATATGTTGATTAAGTTAATAGATTTCTATAGGATGAACGGATTTAATTATGGAGTGATAATCAATTGTTGGTGAACAGATCAGGTTATGAGGTTGCTTCCAATTGGGCTATTTGAACTTTAATTCGAAACCTTGGATCAAGAAGTTGTGCCAGGACAGGCTAAACTTGGTAAGTCCATATTTAGATGTTTATGGATGCATATTGTGGTTACAATTGATTTGGTAATTAATGAATGGTATGAGATTGTACAACTGTGGGAATTAGTTGATCGATCAAGGATTAGGATTGGTTTAGACTCCTATTCCTATAGATTGATTATGTTAGTGTTGAGTTATGTTTGTATGTTAAATTGCAAGACCTGAATTCTGAATGGTCTTTTGGATGTGGAGATTCCTCGATAAGTCTTCGAATCATGTGGGTAATTTCCTACCCTGGTTAGGTAATTGTTGACGCATGCAGATTTAGATATATGATCATATTACCTTGACTCCACTCTTATTTATTCTTGTGCTTGATACTTTGTCTTTGGCCTTATATGCTCTGTTGTTGTTATCACATTTTTCCCTCATCATGATTAGGAGTTATAGATGTGATGTAAGTAAATCTATAAATGCTTAGTTATGTATAAATAGTGAAGTACGGATGATGACCTGATGTGTAAATTGGGTAAAAGGGCATCCGTGGGTAAGTAAGGTTCTGAACGTAGGATTGATTCCAATACCCTTATATTGCATATTTACTATCGATCATGTGTTGTGTAAATGGTCAGGTGAGTTGTGAATAGTGTGTCGCTATGAACTGGTGGTCCTAGCTTGTTATGATCAGTTGAGTATGACTCTCTACAGGATAGAGAGTGCATCGATCAGATTAGTATGACTCTCTACAGAATAGAGAGTGTTATGATCAGTTGAGTATGACTCTCTGCATGATAGATAGTGCGTTGATCAGATTGGTATGACTCTCTATAGAATAGAGAGTCTGTGGTGGATGTCTGTATGTGTGACTATGCATTCATATCATTTACATGCATGTTGGCGATGTGGTCTCCCTTATGGTTGAGAGGGTCGTCAGTCATCCTGCCTCCCAGGTTACTCATGGAGGAGCAATTGGTGTGAGGGCAGAGCATTTGTTGTGCCGCACTCTACCACTATAAACGGTGGTAGTTGGAGTTGCGTGCAATTGTCCTGAGTGTGTGGCACTCGACCACTCATGAGTAGTGTCAGTCGGAGTGGCCAGCAACAGGGACCCCCGTTGTGTAGCTAGATCTTTATGCTTATATGCTACTTGTTCATACTGCTCACTCGACCACTCGAGAGCAATGGTTGGTGTTGAGTTGGGATAGTTGTCATGTCGTGCCACCTAGGCCACACTGGGGTCATGATAGCGAGTAGGGGAGCGCAGGCATGACTATGCAAGCTACATTGTCGTATCTTATGGCGTCTTGCATATTGCCATATATATACATATATGCATGTATATATATATATATATGGATGATTGTGATTAGTATATATATAGATGCAGTCTATATATATGCTTACTATGATATTGCATTTGTTTGTACTATGCTTGCTACATTTGTTTGTATATATTCATACATGCTATTGCATTTTCTATATGGTTGGGTGTCGGATATCTATATACTTGTTGGTCCATCTATTTGATACCTTTGACCCGTATCATGATATAGTATGAGGTAGTATTACTCTTCATGTTGTATATTATGGATATATGCTCAGGTTGGATATATGTAGCGTAGCAGACTTTCAGTTATGTCTACACTTTACGCTGTTCATTTTGTTTAGGGAGTATACGCATGTATCTATATACTATACTATTGTATACCTGATGTACCTATAGGTTATATTGTTGAATTACATGTGATATTTGATATATACATGTTCTCTCATATTACCACTGAGTTATACTCACCACCACATACCCTGGGTTTTTCTGTCGCCCAGTAATAGGTAGAAGTCTTTGTGACGGTTTGGAGCATCACTGGCTGGTATCGTCTCATCTTAACTCCGAGGGTCCGAGCTTTTGGGTTTATCATAGGTGTTTCGTTATGGATTTGGTTTTATATGATGATTTATAGTGTTGGACACTACTGTTGTTGTACCGTTCTTTCTGGTTTTGTTACGGTGTTTTCTTAATGTAGTGTTAGTCATACCGGTATGCAAGGTGTATGGTTTATATTGTAGTTCTGTTAGTTCTGTTGTGCTTTGTTATGTTGTTATGTTTACATTTATATATGTTATTGTTTATTGTGGGCTCAATGGCCTTGTATATACAGGATATGTTGTCACATACAGGGGAGATATTATCCGTTTGATTTTCTGTTCGGCATACTCTCGGTGCGTGACAACTTTAGTGGTATTAGAGCCAGGTTCTGCGACACCATACAATGATGTTTTTGTTGAGTCTTGGATTCTCAAGAGTCGATTTGTTTCGATTTTGGTTTTGTGAGATAAGATTGACAGTGGCATGAGCTCCGAACAGCACGAAGTAAGTATTCATGATAACTTATTTTTTAGTTAGATACTTATCTAAACTTGTTCAACAGGTGTTGACAGATGGAGTTATGCCACTCGTACAGACTCGTGGTAGGGTCATCCACCAAGGCGACCAGCTAGAGTTGCCTTTAGGGTTTATACTCCCGGTTTTGTTGGCTACGCATTTAGTGTATATAACAGTGAATAATCTGTAGTGTGTTGGTTATTATTCATAATCGTGGTTTGAGTTGACCACGAGAACGACCTGTTGAGTCTGTGAGTCTTGAACCTGTGTCAAAAAGGTGAATTTCCTTTGAAAGTCGACTGATACCGAGTCAGAAAGCAAGGGTCAAGTCGTCACATTTCTTGTGAAAATCAAAGACTGCAGTCATAGGGATCTTCACTAACGGTGCTAGTTAGATCATTACCTGTTGGGTAATGGACAAGACGAGTAGGCTATTATTGATGCAGATAGCGGAGGGTTAGTTTATGGTGTTTCATAGGGATTTTGATCCCTAAGTTATGTGTGTTGGGTTGTATAATTTTGAAGGTACTTTTGAGTAATTAACTTGTGTTATACAAATGAAGTAGAGCTAGTTGCATACCAATATCGGGATTAAGCCGGTACTTGGTGGAAGATGCAAGGAAATAAATCTTCGGGGAATAGTACATCACTAGGTCATGGTGTAGTGATGTTGTGAGAGGGTATTTTTCTCGTGTTATTCCTTTGACTCATTGTCAATAAATTCTTGAGCGACATGTAGGGTGATCGTTCGGTAATGGGAATACCATGCAGAGTCGTTAGACTTGCCGAGGTTATGACCACCTAATAGCTCAAGAATGTGAGTGGATGTTTTAAGCCACCCATGGTTATTGGCTTACATTTGGATTATGATGTATGGATCTTCTATCAGATCCTTCCGAAAGACATTGGATCGAGTCAAGAGTTTAGAAATGACTCCGTACAAGTGTTTGGGAGATGAAGACTGATAAGCCGACATTGCAAGTCAAATGTTGGAATGAGAAGCCTCCGAATGTTGGACAAAAGAAGTAAGATCGGAGTCATAAGCCACGAGCTACTATTGGAGAGTTTTTCTGATCATAGAAGACCAATCGCAGATCGTCAGAACTGTCTGATGTTATCAGCGAAATCAGAACAAAGACTCCGAAGGGATTATGTGCGTGCAGTGCAGATCACGAAGTCACACAAAGTCGGATTATCCATTGGATCAGATCATTTGTTGCTATTGTAAGCAACCAGTACATTTGAGTAGGTGTACTTTGAAGACTCAATTGAAGACTCTCAATGGTGTTCCGGGAAGATGATGCACAGTCTCGACAGTAGAGATCATCATAGAAGATTAGGTTATCTCACCAACAGCGACCTACTACCTCGGGCATGGTTGGAGTTCCTTGATAATTCCCTTCAGGGGAAGTAATTTACTCAGCAGTATCAGTAGAAGACATCTTAGAAGACATCATGCAGACAACAATAACTGTTACCCCCCAGACGTGGATTGGCTTGGTACAAAGGAGAGAGTATACGACGATGGTTGTATCTATTCTATATTCTACAGTTGTAGCTCGTAGGATTAAGTGATGGGATCAGATGATCTAGGAAAATCCCCGGGTCATTTGTCGCAGAAATGCGATCGCTTTGTCGCGGACTGTTGGATCTGATCCCGTTCTCTTCCGGGAAGATCGAGACCTATGTGAAACCTTTGGATCAAATCAACAGATAATTGATCGTTCAAGGTATTACTTTAGTTTACCCTTTGAGTTAATATATTCTGAGATACTTGTAGTTTACATGTATCCTTGTCTAGAACATTTTTAGTTCAGATTAGAAGGGTTCCTATACATCGACTTGTGGGTCGGTGGTATCTTTACCATTAGGCGAGATGATGATCAACAATTTAGAAGTCAAGGGATGCCTTGGACTTTAATAGACATATTTTTACTATAGACATATCCTTACGGATGGTCAAATTATTGAAATGATGGTATAATATGTCTCTTGGATGTGCGTATAATCCGAGAGTATTTGGATGTAGTTTCTGATGCACTTTCAGGCTTACACGATATAGGCAAGTGGAGTATGTGATCGAAGTGATTTTGAGAATAGTTTCAATATTGAAGACCTCATACCGGGAGATAATTTTATTAGTAACGGTGTTGCTAAACACTATGGAAATTGGAAGAACGTAAGTTGCGATTACAGGAGATGTTGGATGGGATATTTATCTGTCCCAGTATTTCTGCTAGAGAAGATCCGGAACTCTTTGTTAAAAGAGAGATGGACCCTTGAGATTATGCATCGATTATCGATGATAGAATGCGATAGTTGTTGAAAAGTGAATATCCTTCATTGTGGATGGATGATCTATTTAGATCAGCTAAGGACACATGTGTATACTCTAGGGTTAGTTTACGACTAGAGTGTTAATATGGTAGTGACATGATGTCATACAATTATCATTGTCATTGTGATTATTGATATATCATCCGTGTAGAGTAAAGAGGATGCCGATGAGTAAAGACGACAATTTCATACTTGGTATGAATTTTATGAGCTTTTGATTATGTCGTTAGATTATTTAACGATTTAGTCATCCATGGATTTGAGAAATCGTGTATTCGGGACACGATTGGATCAGTTTGTGGTTGTTGGAGTTGCATGGTTATTGGAGTTGCATAACTTGGCCACTGTTGATTGTGGTAGTTGGAGTTGCGCACTCGGCCACCGTAGATGGTGGTTTCCATGTATGGATTTGGTTATTACTGTAGATATGGATAGGATGCTTTTAAGCATTAGTATATCACTGACTTGTTTGATCAGAAAGGTGATGGAATTTACTTGGTCTGAAGCCTATAAAACTAGTTTTCAGGGCTCAGTCGATGGTTGACTTTTGCATCAGTGTTAGTTAATCCTTCTGATGTGGATGGAAGAGTATGGTACGCAGATGCATCGCTTCAGTGAATGGAGCAATCCCGATGCAGTTAAATAAGGCGTATCTTAAGCTTATGGCAGTTGAGGAACAGCGAGATAAGCTATCATACATATGACATGAACTTAGCAGTATTATCTTGTGTAGTAGTGATATGGAGCAGAAGTGCTCATGGAGTTTTGACTAACTACTGGGTAGCTACTATAGAGTTGCTGGAACACGGATAGTTGCAACAAGGGAGATGGATCGTTATAGTCTCCCATACACTTACAGAGTGTGTGGTGGAGTGGATTTTTGATGGTTGATGGACTTCTCTTTTGAGAGGATAATTCCTCGTCTCTGATAAAGACAGTGGGTTCTGGAGTTACATTAGTTTAAGGAAGAGTGGCTACAGGAAGCACATCATTCGAGATGGGCTATACACCCTGGTGGTACTCGTATGTACCAAGATTTGAAACGTTTATACTAGTTGGAATGGTATGAAGAGAAATATTATAGACTTCATTGTTCAATGTTTAGTATGCCAACAGGTGAAGGCTGAACATCAGAAACCCGCTGGGTTGCTTCAAGAAATTCCAATTTACGGAATGGAAGTGGGAGCATATCACTATTGATTTCATTACAAGATTGCCCAGAATCCATAAAGGACATGATGCAATTTGGGTGATCATGGATCGACTAACCGAATTAGCTAACTTTCTGCCTATTCATGGGACGGACCCATTGGATCATTTGGCAGAGTTGTATTGCCGAGAGAGTATCAAATTGCATGGAGTACCTTTGAGTATCATATATGATAGAGATCTGTGATTCACCTCATGATTTTGGTAGAGTTTGCAGTAGGTCGTGGGTACAGAGCTTCGACTTAGTACAATATTTCATCCGCAGATAGATGGATAGTCTGAGCATATCATTCAGACTCTGGGGGGATCTATTAAGATCTTGTGTCATGGATTTCGGAGACAGTTGGAAGGACCACTGATGCACGCGAATGCGACCTTAAATCTCGCGACGGAGGCCGTCGAGGACTCAAAGTGTGCGCTCGTGCTCATCGCCCGCAAGTGCACGGATGTCATCAAGTAATAAAAGATTATCGATCCCACAGGGACTGGGATTCGAATATCGATATGTTCAATGGTTGAAATTGTTCGGAAGTAAACTCTAAGAGGTTTTGATTTGTGATAGATGTCGGTGGACTATACTCTATATGGTGTGACACGGAGGAAGAAGGGAGCATACCGAGGTCTTCAAAGGTGATTCTAGGACTTCGATTTCACTTGTGTGTCGCAAAACAATGTTGTCAACTGGCGTTGTCTAGACGTTTAGCTATGGTTTGTGGAAGGGACATCATACACTCTCCCAATGAGTCATCGCATCTATCGGGAGCTATCTCTGCCTTGAAAGGATGGGATAGACAGTACGAGGATGCCGAATCAATCCCTATGATGAACAGTTCCGGTTCCATCGCATCCTTCTACCCACGGTTACAGGAGATCAGGTTTACCCCTAGGTTCCTTGTATAAAATCCCCTAAATCTTAGATATGAGGGTTGTCACCCCTTGTATCGCCTAAGCACAGCAGGTAGAAAACCAAACAAGCATAGATATAGTATAAACAACTTTCAATTGCAAAATTAAACTCAAAGACAAAATTTAACGTGAACCAACATGTAATGTGCACACAAGCTACTTCCTAATCCTAGAATCGAAGGAACTACTCCATGTATATAAGGGAGGAATCACAAGGCATGTACATGTTCGAATACATCAGAAATAAAGCACAGGAACAAGGGATTACAATGCCTTCGTGGTCTTCTCTCCGGCGTTGAAGTGCAAGCGTGGACCTCCGACGGTGTTCTTCCTCCCCGTTGTGAGTTCCCGAAGCTTTTTAGGGCTTCAGTGTGACGTCCTAGCCACCGTGCCTCCCCCCTAGGGTTTGGGCGGAGCCATCCTTATATAGACATCACCTCGGACCACTGCAAAATCCGAAAAAAGCCTTAGTCGTGCAAATTTGGCGAGCTACCACACGGCCGTATATTTCCACACAGCCAGGCCGTGTGCGGCCTTGGGGTGGCTGATCTCGCCCATTAGACATGGTTGTGTGTAGCCACATGCCCTGGCGGTGTCTCACTCTGCGTCTAGCTACAAAATGTCCTTCCTTTGCTCCGAAAGTGTGCCTTTTTCCCCCGAAATGTTGTCCTGCACGCAAAAGTACAAAGAGCATACCTCCGAACCAGAAAATAGGAAATGCTTGTAAAACAGAGTAACATATGCATGAAACTAACATAAAATGTAATGAGATATGAGCGAAAACTACTCCTAAAATCCTATATGTTTCACTCACATCACTTCCCCCAGACTTAAATCTTTGCTTGTCCTCAAGCAAACCTCAGTGCCATGAAATTTAAAAAGATATTATTCCATACTTAGCATTTTAACTAAATTTATCAAGTGGTATTTACAATCAAAGTAAAATAAATATGTTCTAAAAATTCACTAAGTTAGCTCCTCGTACTCGTGCTAAGCGAATCATTCTTAGGGGATGCCCGTTCCATGGTGAGTTAAGTCATCATCTCATAGCTTTCCTAAGGTCTCCGGCTCTTAGGTACTTACCTGCCCAAAGCGAGGGTCATTCCCTATATCTAGCATAAAGTCTCAAAGGCGTGCTCGGTATTGAGAGAAATTGGTAGGTGTTTCCCCAGTAACCTAACTCGGTCTCAAAGGGGCACCTAGTCATTTCCACCCACGATAACTATTTTTTATCCCTCATAATCTTCTCTCTCTCTTTCTCTTTTCTTTTTTGTTTCTTTTCTTTTTCTTTGTTTTCTTTTTCATCTTTTTCTCTTTCTCTTTTATTTCTCTTCTCTTTTTTTTTCTTCTCACTGGGATTTTGATTTTTCCAAATGGGCTTACACAATCTGAGCATCTTCAGTAACTAAAATGCTAAACCTAGAGTCACCTATGGATTCCAAAGTACTAGACTACTGAGATGAAGCATAACTAGGTATGTACTAGATTCTCCCTTTCAGAATGTTCGACATGTGTAGGTATAAAAATAAAAGCTAACCAGTGTAAGTCTAGAACATTCATTAGAGCGAATAAAATAAAATACCATGAGATAAATGAAGTTAAGCTACCTATGGGAACAACTCGTGTAAGTAACTTTTTTTTTAAAAAATACAACTGAGGTAGCTTTACAGATAACAAAAACTAAATACTGAAAGAAACTCAACAACCCATGCATGAATAAATAAATGAAAATACCAGAAAAGAAACTACGCTAGGAAACAAACAAAATAAACTTTGGGGTCCCCCCCCCTAGACTTAAACGAAAATATACCTCTAGTATGGTGGACGAGGTGGAAAGTCTGGGAGCCTCGACATTTCAGGATCCTGGGAGAACCTGCTACTGAGCCGCTAATGCCACATGTACATGTGGTCAATTTGGGAGCTGGTGGATGCAGCGGCTGCTCAGTGGTCCTCCTCCCTAGCCCACTGTGACTGCTGGGCATGCATGTGCTGTCGCATCTCCTGGCGGTTGGCGGCCTCATCCTGGTAGTATATACGGGCCTCGTCATAGAACTCCTTAGCCCACTAGAAGTGTTCCCGGAGCCCTGGAACTCTGCCTGCGTACAGGCGCTCTGCTCCTCCCATCGCTGCCTCTACGTCTGCTACTCAGTGTATATGTCGTCAAGGCGCAATCGGAACTCCGAGAAATCATAGGATGACGTACCTGCATCCTGCTCAAAGGTGGAAAAATGTGGTGGTGCAGGTGCAGACTCATGTCGGCGTGGACTAGGTGGGCTCCTATACATGTGTGGATTGGAGGGAGAGTACTGTAAAGGGGGAGAGATGGGCGTCGATGTGGGTGGTCCCCCATGTGGAGGGGACTCCACTATCAGGTCCAAGCGCCAGTTGGTGCATGTAGTGATGGTGGTACGATCAGGGTCAGGGAGCCTAAGGGTCGTCAGATTTTTCCTTACAAAGCATAAGGAGTGTCCTTCTCTCATAATCATCTTCATGGCCATGCACACTCCTAGGTTGATCCTAGGGCTCCCCTCTATACTCTCTAATGCAGTGTAATCGTACCCCATCCTATGGTAAATGTGGGTAAGTAGGCCCCCCATATTAATCTCTCCTCATGCTGCTTTGTCCATCTTCACTAAGTGTCTGATGAAGTGGGACCCTACATCGATGCTACTCCTTTCTTATAGCATGTCCCAGAGGCAAAGAAGCTCGCTAGCTCTAACTACACCGTCACTCTTCCCACGACCAAATATAATACTGGCCATGATGCGGTGGAGGTATCGGAAGACGGGGTTTTGAAGGCGCGACGCTTTGGCCCTAGAAGGGTCATAAGCGTGCTCCCCCGTCAACTCGGTCCAAAATACCCGAGAGTTGAACCCAATAGGAATTCTTCTCTCTCCCCCACTCGGCAAGCCAAAGCATGTATTCCACTAGTGAAGGGTCCATTCATGCTCAATGTTAAAAAGCCTAAAAGTTATCCTACCCTCCTCGCTCTCTCTACCCGTTAAAATTTCTGCCTCTAAGGAACTCAAAAATTCTAGAACTATCCTAGAGTAGGTTGGGTGCTTTATTCCCATCATCTCTTCCCACCCCATTTTTGTAAATAGGGCTTGAATATCACCCAACAACCTTAAAGACTCTAGCAAATCTTCATCTAAGTACCTAGTAGTCGTGAGTTTACGAGTAGAAAGCATATTATATCTATCTCTCTGTTCATTATTGCGAAAAAGAAGAGTGGGTAGGGTGTTACCCTCCTCTGAAACCACATGCCTAGGGCAAGAGCACTAGCACACGTTGCAAATGGGGTGAAAACACATGGCTCGCCCCTTTTAACCTTGCGTGACATGGCCGTGTGAAAATACACGGTCAGGCCATGTGTGCCTCGGGTCAGTCGGGCATGGCCGTGGGAAAACACACGGCCAGGCCGTGTGTCCCCATTATTTCGCCCATTTATGCACCACGGTCCGAATTTCCTCATACACTTCGCCGTGTAAGCTAATATGGATTTTATTTTTACCTAGCAATGTTCTTTTCTAGTCCTAATTTTAAATGGGATGGAAATCAAAATTAAAATTAAATAAATACAGACAATACAATCAAAGGGAAATCTAAAACTAAACTTGGGTTGCCTCCCAAGAAGCGCTTTGTTTAAGGTCGTTTAGCTCGACCACACTCCACTATCAACTTGGCTCTGGAGGTTCAGTGAACCTCCATTCATCCGTTTTGGAAGCTTCATCTGGTGGTTCCGGCTTCATTCTGCTAAACGTGAAGCCGTCGAGGTAGGGGGCTCTATGCTCTGAAAGGCTGAAGAGGATGATCTCCCCATCTACCTCCAGGGAGATCTAGTGTGCCTTCTGTTGGGTTTCCGGCACCGCGGCGTGTGTGTGTTCGATCATGTTTCGCAAACATGAGCACAGCGGAAGCAATAAAAATAATAAATACTCCTATTTATTACAACACACACAACACACGCATGCTATTACAACAAGTGTAGACATAACCGTAAATTAAAATTGCAATAAAAGGAAATTAAACTACGTTATACCTTCCGTATGACGTGTAGCGGGAACGGCATCAACCAGAACGATCTTCGTAAGAATCGTCTCTATCCGTATCCACGCCGAGCTCCTCGGGATGACTTCGCTAAGTCACGAGCTTCGTCTTCGTACGGGTTACTAGCCTCGTGTTGAAGACGACGTGATCGAGAGATGATCACGATCCGAATCCAAATTCGGATCCAAAACGAGTTCTCAAAACTCGCTTCTCCGGAGAGGTGTTCGTCAACCGTTTGACGAATCCTTCGTCCTCCACCTCAGAGGATTACCGGAGATCAAATCCCCGGTATGTTAACCGCTGTCGGAGCACTAACCGTCGTCCAAACGACGCTCCGACGAGAGGAGGAGAAGCTGTCCAGAAAACTGGACAGCTTGGTGGAGGAGTAGGCGCCGGCCAAAACAAGGAGAGAAAAGCCTCACCTTGATGCCAAACCTATAGGAGATCACCGGAGGGTCGCCGGAGGTTCACCGGCTGAAGCTTGGTCGCCGGCAAGGGTCTTGACGGCAGCACAATCAAGCTGGGCGGCAAGGAGCTTGGGCGGCACAACCAGGTTGGGCGGCAACTCCTTGGAGGCTAGGGTTTTGATTTTGGATTAGGGTTCAACAATCCCTTAAGCCCACTTTTATAGAGAACTAATTCTCTTAATGGTTAATGGATCATATCCATAAAGCCCGTTAACCCGCTCCATTAAGATAAGTTAAAATAAACCAAACCATAATGGTTTATTTTAAGTTAAAACGAACCGAACCAACTTTTGGTTCATTCGTTTAAAATAAACCAAACCCTTTGGTTTATTCTTATCCATTGGATTAGAACCAAACCATTTTGGTCCATCCATTACGTCCTCATAAGACGCAGCCCATCCACGCTTCCATTGCGACTGAAACAATTTCATGCTCGCTTTATGTTTGGTCCAACCAAACATAGTTTCTCTCGGTCTGAGAATCTCATTCTCAAGCTCATTTTAAATCCTTTGGATTACACTCGTTGTGCGTGTGACCAAATAGGTTCTCAGTTTATGTTGGCCGTCTATAATTAACCATTAATTATAGAACGATCATGAGTGGCACCTAGTAGTACATCATGATCCCCAATTAACAGAAAAGATCAACGGTTGATCCAGAACTATTTCAAACCCTTGAGCTTCGAATGAATCGTGCCCCATTCCCTTCACTCATCTTATACCCACTTGGTTCAGGACATGGTCTATTGTGTCAGTCCCCACTAGGCTGACTACGTCACACTTAGCCCAAGTATCATTTCCTCGTCCTACGGATTCTAGTTACTCCACATGTATCGAAGAGTACCTTACTCTAAACATGTAATGCTTTGGCCAAAGACTTTAGTAACAATCCGACGAGAGGCCATGGGTATACATCTCCTCGCAAGGAGTGGTAAATCCTTTATAGGCTATTCAAACACCTTCGATCACTTCGACTTATACCCAATCATCCCGGGTCCACATCTCCTTAGAGATGTTTGCTTAAGATGTCAAAGCATAAGTCTCCATGATCAAGATGACTTGAATACCGCAAGTCAAAGGAACATCGCACTTAAGCCACAGTAAGAACTTTATTGACATATCTATATATGCAGAGAACCATATGAAGTCTTACGGCTGGTCACTCCAATGAACTAGTTACCATAACTAGCATCCACGATTAACTCCGGACATCACTATGTCTCCAGCCAGTGAGAATCAGCTGCTTGGATACACCAAGGAGTATACCTCGTGCTAGTCTCAACAGAATTGATGGTGTCCAGATTCATCAATTCATCGACTAGGGATAATTCTGATACATCACAATTACACATGTAGAGATACTCACTAGTTGTGATCCAATCACAAATTCTCTCATGCTGTGAATCGTATCGTGGACATTCAGTAAATGAGTTTAAGATCCAATCAAATACATAAAACATGTATACTCAAATAGTGAATCTTCATTTATCATATAAATGGTTCATACATAAGGCGATTGCCTTAGGACATCTCTCATATATTACTAACACCTTCACGTCTATGCACGCCCCTGCAGTCGCTAGAAAAGGCCTTCCCAGAATGATGGTATTCTGAGGATCTGGTCCTGTGTCCAGTATGATGAAGTCCGTGGGTATCACAAAATACTCAATCACCACAGGTACATGTGCCAGCAAGCCGATGGGTTCCTTGACTGAGTCATCTCCCATGCGAATACCAAGATTCACTGGTTGGAGACCATTCAATCCCATCTTCAGATAGTATGCATAGGGCATCACACTGACTGATGACCCCAAGTCGCATAGAGCTTCATCGAAGCTCTCCCCATAAATTGAGCAGGTGATAACAAATTCACCGGGGTCCTCAAGCTATAGTGGAGTCTTATCTTCAATTTCATCTTGGTCAGGTAGGGTGGTAATCATGGTTGCACACCCCTTGGCGAATTTGTTACTCTGCCCCACTCCTTCCTCTTTAGCTTGACTCACCGGAGAGCTCTTCACAAGTTGCGACACGGTTTGGGCTATCTGGGCCACTTGCGTCTCCAACATCCTGGTGTGTTGCAAGGCCGTCAATGGTGGCCTTCAAGTCTCTGAGTGATTCTTCAGACTTCTGATGTTGGCGACGAAATTCCTCATTGGCCTTAGTTTGGGTAGCAATGAAGTCCTCCATCATCAGTTCCAGTCTAGATTTCTGTGGTCGTTGCCCATTGCCCTACTGCTGCCCATACCCCCGTGATGATTGTGAGTTTTCCGAGTTATTCTTATAGGAGAAATTCGGGTGATTCCTCCATCCGGGATTGTTGGTATTGGAGTATGGGTTGTTGGGCCTTTGGTCGTAGTCCCCAACCGCATCAATATGCTCAATCTGCTCCTCTAAGTTTCCCTGCCCTCTATAGTGGTCCTCTCGATACGTTGCCGCTCCCTCTCCAAAGTCAATGGTTGCGTATGCAGATGAAGGATTCAAAGATTCAAAGAGTCTGCTGAGCGCCTCCATCCTTGCTGCCAGGTGGTCCATGGAGTTGACAGTGTATTGTCTCGTTGCAGGCGTAGGCTGACCACGTTCGGAAGCCCATTGATGGTGGTTCTGGGCCACCTCTTCTATCAGCTCCTCTGCTTCCTCTATGGTCTTGTTCATCAGTGTTCCTTGTTGGTGCAACAATTCCCCAAGAATTTATATATGTTTTGATGTTTGGTTAAATCATCTAAGTTAGGCAATGCTTTGTGATCTAATTGTGCACATGTTTAAGTGACAGAGAAATCCAAGGATGAAGATGTTGGTGCAACAATGCTCCAAGCATTTATATGTTTTGATGTTTGAATAATCATCTAAGTTAGGCAATATCTTGTGATCTAATTGCGAATATGATTTTAAGTAACAGGGAAATCCAAGGATGAAGACTTGGTAAAAGAGAAGTCCAAGTATGATCTTGGCAAGGAAAGTCTAAGGGATGGACTTGGCAGCGTAAGACCAAGCTTGTAGTCTTGGCAGCGTAAAGTCCAAGTGAACCTTGGCAAAGGAAGTCCAAAGTAAGGTCTTGGCAGCATAAGTCCAAGTTTGTAGTCTTGGCGGAATAAAGTCCAAGCATTTGGCAAACCCAAGACATGACAAAACCGTAGGAAGCTCCTGGAAGCAAAGCGCAAAGGATGAACAAGTCGCGGACTCGGAGGGATCCTGAAGGCGCAAGGCTTAATGAGGAGCTAGAAGGTTGAGTCTAGGTCTAGGGTATAAAATCAAGTGTGAATTACTCATACTTGATGAGTATCAGTCGACTGATACGATGTATCACCGACCGTCGCGTTCGACTAAGTCGGGTGAAACCACGGCCATCGGGCCGATCGCTGCCTTGGTCATGATAAATGATCGATGTTGCGATCACCGATCGCGCCAAGGGCGTGATCCGATCAAGAAAAATATCACTACGTGCACGCCTCACTCGATTGCGCCGCTTGATCACTGATCGATTACTCCATCGATCGGTGATGGAGGGATCGGTCGACCGATCACCGGCCATTGGAGATTGCGGCTCACGAATCTCGTGGAGATCGTGAGCCAGTCGTTGGCTTTGGCGCGGTGATCGATGGTAAGCATCAGTCGACTGATCGAAGCCCAACGGGAAAAACAGCCCCTCTTCTATAAAAAGGGGTCATGGGGAGCTTGGTGAAGCTAGTGCTCTTGCTCCTAACTACACCCTCGTGCTCACCAAGCTTTTCAAGTGTTTTTAGTGATTCAAATCCTCCTCTTCTCTTGTTCTTGATCATCCATCATTGTAAAGAAGAGGAGAGCATTGTAAGAAAGGTTTCTCCACCTTGGTTCATCCAAAGGAGGTTCTAGTGAAGATTGATTAGGGCTAATCCACCTTACGGATTGGAGCGTCATCTCCGAACCACGTACATCGGGTGTTAGCTTTGTTTCTTGCTTTGATTTGTGTTTATATTTTGTATTGCTTTCGCTAACATTTTTGTAGAAACAAAGAAAGGCTAATCACCCCCCTCTAGCCGTTCCAATATTCCTAACAAGTGGTATCAGAGCCCGGATTGCTTGGAAGATCTCACCACCAACCAAGACATCAATGCCTCTTCAAGAGGGATATAGCACCGCCAAGCCACCGCTCTTCGATGGGAGTCATTTTGCGTATTGGAAAAGTAGGATGAAGTACTATCTTATGAGTAATATTGAAATTTGGCATAGCATTGTAGATGGCTTCAAGGAACCGATGGATGAACATGGAGACCCTATTCCAAGCAAGGATTGGACAAGGGAGATGAACCGGAAGTTCGAGTCAAATGCGAAAGCCGTACTCACCATCCAATGCGGCATTACAATGGAGCAACTCAACAAGGTGGGGCCTTTCGAATCCGCCAAGGAGCTATGGGAAAAGCTCATTGAGCTAAATGAAGGTTCCATGGAGTCAAAGAGGGCCAAGAAGGACCTACTAATTGGACAACTTCAAGCCTTCCAAATGAAGATGCATGAAACCGTAAGTCAAATGCATGGAAGGTTCAAGGAAATTGTGAATGGACTTCACATCATAGGTGAGCGAGTTGACAATCGGGACTTGGTAAGGTATATTCTTCAAGCGTTTCCTAGAAATTCTTTATGGACTTCTATAGTTGATGCCATTAAGGTAACTAGGGATCTTTCTCAAATTAAAATTGATGAATTATTTTGTGAGTTTGAATTGCATGAGCAAACTAACATGTCTTCTAAGGAAAAGGGTTTAGCTCTATTTGTTGAGAAGAAAGAAAAGAAGAAGAAAGAAAGGAAAGAGGTGTCATCATCATCCGAGTCGGAGCGTGAGTCAAGTAGTGATGGAGACTCGGCTAGTGAGATGGCACATTTTGTCAAGAAGTTCCTTAGAAAATCAAAGGAATTCAAGAATAGAGAAGCAAGGAAGGGGTCCCATTCTTCAAGAGGTAAAATTAGTGGTAATTCAAATTTTAACAATAATGTAATTTGCCATGCTTGCAATAAGAAGGGGCACATAAAGCCAAATTGCCCGGAGCTAAAGAAGAAGGAGGAAAAGAAAAAGAAAAAGAAGGACAAGAAGGAGAAGAAGAAGAAGGAGGCCATGGTGGCTCAAACCACATGGGACACACCAAGTGTTGAAGACTCCTCCTCCGATGATGAGCTTTGCCACATCACACGCCATGTGGCACTCATGGCATTAGAAGATGATTCCGGCACATCAAGCCAAGAAGACTCCTCAAGTGATGAATCATCATCTAGTGACGATGAGGTAATGAACTCACCCAAAGTTACGCTTCTTTATAAATCAATTGCCTATCTTCAAGAAGCTCTAGATAAGTCTAAATCTAAGGTTAAGAGCATGAAGGTAGAACTAAAGGCTATTAGGAATGAGAAACCCTCACATGTTGACTCTTGCATGCTTAAGGAAGAAAATGACAAACTTAAGGATGAGGTTAATGAATTGAAAGCATGTTTAGAGAAATTTTCAAATGGCTCAAAGTATCTTGATATGATTCTTAGTAGGCAAAGAGCCGTTTACAACAAGGCCGGTTTAGGATATAAGCCAAAAGAAAAAGAAGTTGCTTATGTTTCATTAATTAATAGGAAAGCAACCATTAAGGGTAAGGTTAAGAAAGCTTGGGTACCTAAGAAGTTTTTACTTAATGTTACCGGTCCAAATGTTTGGGTACCAAAAGCTTGTGTTTTTCATGTGATTTAGGTAGGAGAGCGAGGTATGTGGATTGTGGATAGCGGTTGCTCAACACATATGACCGGGGATGTGAGCAAGTTCTCCACAATTAAATATGTGAAGAAGGGAGCAGTGTCCTTTGGGAATAGTGGAAAACTCAAGATATTAGGTAGAGGTACAATTGAGGTATCCCCCAAAATTGTCATTCACAAAGTTTTACTAGTTGAAAATATGAAATTTAATCTATTAAGTGTTAGTCAACTTTGTGATGCAAACTATCATGTCTCTTTT
Organism: Wurfbainia villosa; assembly: GCA_025175895.1. NCBI lineage: Eukaryota > Viridiplantae > Streptophyta > Magnoliopsida > Zingiberales > Zingiberaceae > Wurfbainia > Wurfbainia villosa. Next base: position 116,436,602 of record CM045989.1, on the reverse strand, counting down.
AAGGAATTAAATGATTGCATGTTAGTTGGATATAGGAAATCAAATATCTATTATGTTGATCTTTCATATGCTTCTAACATTTCTACTAAGTGCTTTGTTGCAAAAGAAGAGGAAAGTTGGCTATGGCATAGGAGATTGGGGCACATCAACATGAAAAACATAGCCAAGGTAGCCAAGATGGAGTTGGTCAAAGGACTACCAAAGATCAAGTATGTCAAGAATAAAATGTGTGATGCATGTCAAGAAGGAAAACAAATAAAGGCATCACACAAAGGTAAAACCCTAACTAATACTTCCTTACCATTAGAATTATTGCATCTTGACCTATTTGATTGTCATAGTACTCCATCTTTAAATGGCAACAAATATTGTTTGGTTATTGTAGATGATTTCTCTAGGTATACTTGGGTCTACTTTATGAAACATAAGGATGATACCTTAGAAATAATCATAGGATTTAGTAAAAGGGTTGAAAATGAAAAGAGTCTCAAAATCAACCGGATCCGTAGTGATCATGGTGGTGAGTTTGAAAACTTAAAATTTTCACAATTTTATTTAGAGCAAGGGTACAAGCATGAGTTCTCTTGTCCTAGAACACCCCAACAAAATGGGGTGGTGGAAAGGAGAAATCGTGCCCTACAAGAGGCGGCTAGGACTATGCTTAATACATATTCTCTACCTAGCTACTTGTGGGCGGAAGCGGTTAATACCGCTTGCTATATCCAAAATAGGGTTCAAATCCATAGGTTTTTAGGAAAGACACCTTTTGAATTATGGAATGGGACTATTCTCACAATTCATTATTTTAAAGTCTTTGGATGTAAAGTTTATATTCTAAACACCAAGGATAACTTAGGAAAATTTGAATCCAAAGCGGATGAGGGAATCCTAGTTGGATACTCATCCACAAGTAGAGGATATAGAGTCTACAATAAGAGAACCCAAGGGATTGAGGAGTCCTCCAATGTTCAATTTGATGAAGCTACTAGTACCTACCCTAGAAAGTCCTCTATTGATAAAGATATTAATGACAATAATCAAGACATTACCCAAAAACTTCAAAATTTGACCATTAGGGGTAATGATCAAGGGGGAGGAAGAGGAGACTTCGATGATGAAAGAAGGGTGGAAGATAACAATGATCAAATTGAAACCCCTTCTAGAAACCTAAGAATTCATCAAGATCATCCACTTGACCAAGTAGTAGGAGATCTATCTCAAGGAGTAAAAACTAGGTCATTTCATAGACCTCATACTAGTCAAGTAGCTCTTATCTCACAAATTGAGCCCAAATCGATCAATGATGCATTACATGATCCGGATTGGATTTTGGCAATGCAAGATGAATTGGCTCAATTTGAGAGAAGTCAAGTGTGGGAATTAGTACCTAGACCCAATGATAGCACCATAATTACTACAAGATGGGTCTTTAGGAATAAGCTAGATGATCAAGAAAATATCACTAGAAATAAGGCTAGGTTGGTTGCTAGGGGATTCAATCAAGTTGAGGGGCTTGACTATGATGAGACTTATGCCCCAGTTGCAAGGTTAGAATCTATTAGGATTCTCTTAGGGTATGCTTCCTACATGGGATTTAAACTTTACCAAATGGATGTTAAATCGGCATTCTTAAATGGTTATATTAAGGAAGAAGTATATGTAGAGCAACCACCCGGATTTGAGAACACAGATTATCCAAATCATGTATGTAAGCTTAGGAAAGCATTATATGGGTTAAAACAAGCTCCCCGGGCATGGTATGAAAGATTGTCATCTTTCTTAATTTCTAAGGATTTTAGAAGAGGCCAAGTATATCAAACATTATTTATAAAGTCAACATTAAAAGATATATTCATCGCCCAAGTGTATGTTGATGATATCATTTTTGGGTCAACGAATGATGATCTTCTTAAAGACTTTATAAAAAATATGGAAAATGAATTTGAAATGAGTTTGGTTGGAGAGCTTACCTTTTTCCTAGGTTTACAAGTCAAACAAACCAATGAGGGTATTCATATTTATCAAACCAAATATGCAAATGAAATGATCAAGAAATTTGGTTTGGAAAATGCCAAAATTGTAACCACTCCTATGGCCACTAGCACTAGAATAGATAGTGATCATGAAGGTAAATCAATTGATCTTAAACTTTATAGGAGTATGATTGGTAGCCTACTATACCTAACCTCTAGTAGACCCGAGATTTTATTTGCGGTAGGTATGTGTGCAAGATACCAATCTTGTGCCAAAGAATCACATTTAGTAGCCGTTAAGAGAATATTAAGATATATTAAAGGCACCCTAAATGTAGGACTTTGGTATCCTAGGACTAGGTCATTTGAATTTCTTGGTTATACCGATTCCGATTATGCCGGGTGCAAATTGGATAGGAAAAGTACTAGTGGTGGATGCCAATTTCTTGGGTCCTCCCTGGTTAGTTGGAGTAGTAGGAAGCAACATTGTGTTGCTTTATCAACCACCGAAGCCGAGTATGTGGCTATGGGTGGTTGTGTAGCTCAATTACTTTGGATGAGACATACTCTTGTGGACTATGAGCTACACTACTCTAACATTAAAGTTTATTGTGATAATGTGAGTACCATCAACTTGACCAAAAATCTGGTACATCACTCTAGGACCAAGCACATTGAAGTGAAACATCACTTCATAAGAGATCATGTGGCAAGAGGGGACATTGAACTTAATTATGTAGAATCTAAGTCCAACCTTGCCGATAACTTCACCAAAGCTCTTCCCGAAGCCGAATTTTCATCATTAAGGAGAGAGCTTGGTATGTGCTTTGTAGAGTAAAACTCTAGGTTTGCATAATCCTATACTTTTATAGTAGCTTTATACCTTGATGCATCTCACAAAAAGCCTTAAGACACCTTGATTTTTGTATTGAGACAATTAGAACCATGTGAGATGATAGGGAAGGTGTACTTGGCTCATCATGCTTGTTATGATGCATTACTATGAGCCAATAACACACCTAGAGACATAAAAACCTTATGGACCAATCATTGGAAAGGCTTGTATTCAAGTAATGAATACATAGCTCAAAGAACATGATTGGAAATTCCAAATAATATATATATTAAACTATGTTCATCATATTTTGAAAAATAGTTTTCAAATGGAACACAAAAGTGATACAAAGTTTGCAAAATCTTTAGAACTTTTGTTAGGTTCCAAGTTTGTATCAATCTTGAAATCTGGAAAACATATATTTTTCAAATTATTTTTCCTTAATAAAGTATGATTTCAGAAATATGTACGCAAAATTTCGTGATTTTTCGAGATTTCTGGAATTTCTAACGCATTTATGAAGTTGGGCTGAAAAGGTTGAAATTTTGATTTCAGGCGTAGCAGTCGACTGGTTCAGAAACCAGTCGACGGATACACTGTATTTTCTGATAAACAGCTCCATTTTATGGTATTTAGTGTATTCTTGATGTCCTATAACTATAGCTTGATAATATTGCGTATAAACAAAGGTTTAGGATTGTTTAGTGCAGTGGTTTAGGGGGAGTTTCATAAATTGTATCTTTTTCATCCCCAAATCCATTGTTGGTGCAAAGTTAGGCCTTAATGGTTTTAAATTTCTATTATGCTTTGCTTCAAATATTATTTACACATTATAAAGCTTATCTTGGATTAAGGGGGAGCTTTAATTTCAATTTTATACCTTAGTCCAAGATCCAACACCTTTGATTCCTTCATTTTTTGAATCCTTCTCTTTTTGATGTATGTCAAAGGGGGAGAAGGGATGTTTAAGTTAGATGATTATGTGTGTATCTTTAAAAGACCTAACTTAAATGATTGTCAAACATCAAAAAGGGGGAGATTGTTGGTGCAACAATGCTCCAAGCATTTATATGTTTTGATGTTTGGATAATCATCTAAGTTAGGCAATATCTTGTGATCTAATTGCGAATATTATTTTAAGTAACAGGGAAATCCAAGGATGAAGACTTGGTAAAAGAGAAGTCCAAGTATGATCTTGGCAAGGAAAGTCCAAGGGATGGACTTGGCAGCGTAAGACCAAGCTTGTAGTCTTGGCAGCGTAAAGTCCAAGTGAACCTTGGCAAAGGAAGTCCAAAGTAAGGTCTTGGCAGCATAAGTCCAAGTTTGTAGTCTTGGCGGCATAAAGTCCAAGCATTTGGCAAACCCAAGACATGACGAAACGTAGTAGGAAGCTCCGGAAGCAAAGCGCAAAGGATGAACAAGTCGCGGACTCGGAGGGATCCTGAAGGCGCAAGGCTTAATGAGGAGCTAGAAGGTTGAGTCTAGGTCTAGGGTATAAAATCAAGTGTGAATTACTCATACTTGATGAGTATCAGTCGACTGATACGATGTATCACCGATCCGTCAGCGTTCGACTAAGTCGTGAAACTCGGCCATCGATCGGCCGACGCTTTGGTCATACAATGATCGATGTTGCGATTAGTCGACCGCTAGGGTAGCAATGATCGATCAAGAAAAATATCGCCACGAATGCGGCCTCACTCGATCACGCCTTTATCACTGATCGATTACTCCATCACCGATCGGTGATGGAGGGATTATTCGACTGATCACCTGGCCGTTGGAGATTGCGGCTACGAATCTCCGTGGAGATCGTGTTTCAGAAGTCGTTGGCTTCGGCGGCAGTCGACTGATGGTAAGCATCAGTCGACTGATCAAAGCCCAACGGGAAAAACATCCCCTCTTCTATAAAAAGGGGCCATGGGGAGCTTGGTGAAGCTAGTGCTCTTGCTCCTAACTACACCCTCGTGCTCACCAAGCTTTCTAAGTGTTTTTAGTGATTCAAATCCTCCTCTTCTCTTGTTCTTGATCATCCATCATTGTAAAGAAGAGGAGAGCATTGTAAGAAAGGTTTCTCCACCTTGGTTCATCCAAAGGAGGTTCTAGTGAAGATTGATTAGGGCTAATCCACCTTACGGATTGCCGTGGAGTAGGAGCATCATCTCCGAACCACGTACATCGGGCGTTAGCTTTGTTTCTTGCTTTGATTTGTGTTTATATTTTGTATTGCTTCCGCTAACGTTTTTGTAGAAACGAAGAAAGGCTAATCACCCCCCCCCCTCTAGCCGTTCCAATATTCCTAACAGAAGACTTGGTAAAAGAGAAGTCCAAGTATGATCTTGGCAAGGAAAGTCCAAGGGACGGACTTAGCAGCATAAGACCAAGATTGTAGTCTTGGCAGCGTAAAGTCCAAGTGAACCTTGGCAAAGAAAGTCCAAGGGATGGACTTGGCAGCGTAAGACCAAGCTTGGAGTCTTGGCAGCGTAAAGTCCAAGTGAACCTTGGCAAAGGAAGTCCAAAGTAAAGTCTTGGCAGCATAAGTCCAAGCTTGTAGTCTTGGTGGCATAAAGTCTAAGCATTTGGCAACCCAAGACATGACGAGGCCGAAGGAAACTCTTGAAGGCAGGTGCAAGGCTGAAGTAAGAGTTAGAAGGTCAAGTCTAGGTCTAGGGAGTCAATTCAAGTATGAATTATTCATACTTGACTAGTATCAGTCGACTGATACGATGTATCACGACCGGTCGTGCTCGAGTCGAGGATGAAACCTCGACTATCGGCCGATCGCTTGGTCATAGCAATGATCGATGAGGCAATCGCCGATCGCCAATCCAGGCAATCGACTGATCGAGTCGAAAATGGGCACAGAATGGAGTCTCACTCGACTCCTCGCGGTGATCACTCGACTGATCGCCTCATCAGTCGACTGATGAGGTGATCAGTCGACTGATAGGCCTCCCGTTGGAAATGGCGATTGCGAATCCCCGCGGATCAGCTTTGTCAAAAGCCGTTAGCTTCAACGGCAGTCGACTGATGGTGATCATCAGTCGACTGATCAAAGCCCAATGGGAAAAACAACCCTTCTTCTATAAGAAGGGGCCTTGGGGAGCTTGGTGAAGCTAGTGCTCTCATTCCTAACTACACCCTCGTGCTCACCAAGCTTTCTCCAAGTGTTTTTGTGGTTCTAAACCTCCTCTTCTCTAGTCTTCATCTTCCATCATTGTAAAGAAGAGGAGTGCATTGTAATACAAGGTTTCTCCACCTTGGTTCATCCAAAGGAGGATATAGTGAAGCTTGGCTAGGGCTAATCCACCTTACGGATTACCGTGGAGTAGGAGCGTCATCTCCGAACCACGTACATCGGGTGTTAGCATTGTTTTTCTTGTTTCTTATTTTTATTCGTATTTGTATTTGTATTGCTTCCGCTAACGCATTTATAGAAACAAAGAAAGGCTAATCACCCCCCCCCTCTACCCGTTACAAAGATCCAACACTCCTCCTGCAGCAGAATCTAGGGACATCTTCATGGCGTAGGCGACCCCATTATAGAAGATGTGGATCACCAGCCACCTCTCCAGTCCGTGGTGGGGGTATTGGTAGAGTAGCCCCTTGTAGTGATCCCAAGCTTCAAATAAGGACTCCCCCTCCTTCTAGCAAAAGCTCGTGATGAGATGGCGTATGTGAGCAGTCTTGCTTGGTGGGAAGTATTTGTTCAGAAACTACTGCTCGCATTGCTCCTATGTAATGATGCTCCCCGAAGGTAGGGAGTGAAGCCATGCCTTAGCCTTATCCCGCAATGAGAATGGGAATAGGCTCAGGCAGATCGCGTCAATAGGGACTCCGTTCATTTTCATTATCGAGCAGATTTCTAGAAATACCTCAAGGTGCCGGTTCGAGTCTTTAGTCGTAGCTCCCCCGAATTGACTCTACTGGATCATATGTATGAGTGTCAGTTTCAACTAAAGTTATTTGCCGAAATAGATGGTCCAGCTATACTCGGCCTAAATGCTCTAGAGCTAGGAGCTGCGTAATCCTACAGAGGTCGGCTACCTATGTTCACTTCGGATGCGGCTTGATCCTCCATCCTTCGCTGCTCTGCTTTCCGACGATGAAAGATTCGTTTGATTTCTAAGTCGATCGGAATCAGGCCTTCTGATCCTAAGCGTCTAAGCATACGACGAACTGAGCCACAAAAATTAGGAGTCATACCTAATCCTAGGAGGCAGAAAATAAAACAATCTAGCTAATAAAACCTAAGATGCAATAAGGAAATGGAAAACTACTGCTAAAAATAAAAATTAAAAACTAAATCTAAATATGGAAAATATAAAACTAAAGTAAATAAAGCAAACTAGAAATAAAATAAAGCAAGTAAATAAATCTAATCCTAAGTTTGATCCAATTTTCCACTGTTCGGTCCGATATCGAATCGATCAGTCCCCGGCAACGGTGCCAAAAACTTGATGCACACGAACGCAACCTCAAATCTCGCAACGGTGGCCGTCGAGGACTCGAAGCACGCTCTCTCACTCAACGCCCGCAAGTGCACGGATGTTGTCAAGTAATAAAAGATTATCGATCCCACAGGGACTGGGATTCGAATATCGATATGTTCAGTGGTTGAAATTGTTTGGAAGTAAACTCTAAAAGGTTTCAATTTGTGAGGGTTGTCGGTGAACTATACTCTATACAGTGTTATACGGAGGAATAAGGGAGCGTGCTAAGTTCTTCAAAGGTGATTTTAGGACTTCGGTTTCGCTTGTGTGTCACAAAACAATTTTGTCAACTGGCATTGTCTAGACGTTTAGCTATGGTTTTGTGGAAGGGACATCATACACTCTCTCGATAACCCACCTCATCTACTAGGATCTATCTCCGCCTTAAAAGGACAGGATAGACAGTACGAGGATGCTGAATCAATCCCTACGATGAACAGTTTCCGGTTCCATCGCATCCTTGTATCCACAGTTACAACAGATCAGGTTTACCCCTAGGTTCCTTGTATAAAATCCCCTAAATCTTTGATAGAGGGTTTTCACCCCTTGTATCGCCTAAGCACAGCATGTAGAAAACCAAACACGCATAGATATAGTATAAACAACTTCCATTGCCAAATTAAACTCAAAGACATAATTTAATGTGAACCAACATGTAATGTGCACACAAGCTACTCCCTAATCCTAGAATCGAAGAAACTACTCCATGTATATAAGGGAGGAATCACAAGCCATGTACATGTTCGAACACATCAGAAATAAAGCGTAGGAACAAGGGATTACAATGCCTTCGTGGTCTTCTCTCCGGCGTTGAAGTGCAAGCGTGGACCTCCGGCGGCGTTCTTCCTCCCCATTGCGAGTTCCCGAAGCTTTTTAGGGCTTCGAATGTTGGTGCAGTAGGCACCTAAGTCTAACCTGAGTTTTGATTATAGCAAACGATACAAAGTTAAGCTTATATTGTTATCTCATGAGCTAAATCGAGTGTGCAGAAAAGTACCAACGCAAGAGCTGAAGGCTAGCGACACCCGGAGGAAGCCGCGGTGGTCGAGCGACACTCGAGTGACTTTGGAGGGAGCCTAAGGAATTGAGTGGAAGGCCGAAAGCGAAAGTGACACAGTAAGTATCGAGGTAATCTCGTGTGTGTGCGAGAATAAGTGAGGTCGTATCCTCTTTACGGGGATGATCTTAAGCATCGATCCGACCAAAGACATCCTATAGGTGGTCTAGGTCGAGATCGGATGGTCAGAGACCGTCAAAATAATATTTTTGTTAAGATAACTTTGCCTTGCAGCATCGATCATTGCCGGCTTGGAGGGCCCGTATGATCCATCGATCATTGCCTCACGATTCGACATTGACTAGTCGCCATCACGATCGATGGTCAAGGATCAGCTTCGATGAGTCAAGGCTTATCACCTCATTTCAAGGGGGGTGGTGCTCAAATTTTATTGGCTGAAGTTCATCTCGAAAAGGGGCTCAAAGCTATAAAAGGAGGGCCTATCCTAGGGTTTTCTCATCAATTCTAAGTGCCCAAAAGCCTCCACAACACTGCGACTCTCCGACGACTCTACAACGACGAAGTGCTGTCAAAACACCAACAACCCTAGCTTAATTTCTATTCCCTAGTTGTTGGTATAACCTTACTTTGTTGTCTCTTTAATATTGCATTTCTTTTTTTTAATCGAGGTTTTCTATCGTTGCATTTTACCTTAATAGAAGAGAGGGTTTGTCTCTCTATCTTTTGCTTTCGAACTTTTTTATAATCGTCAAACTCCTACCTCCAACGAGGAGGAGTGTTTTAGTGAATTACCCTCCGTACACGATCTAGGACCGTTAGGGCCTTGGAGTAGTAGCCGAAGGCTACGAACCAAGTAAAAAATATATTTGTATTTTTATTTGTCATTTATCTTTCCGCTGCATTTAATTGTCTACCAAACGAATTCGAAGAAAAAGTTTTATCGCTATTCACCCCCCTCCCTCTAGTGATCCGCTCAATCTAACAATTGGTATCAGATCAGAGCCGGGGGTACTAAGATTTTGTGAAACCACCAATCTATCTTTCTACGAATTTTATTTCGATTTATTTTCTATTTATTTTGATTTTTTTTCTTTCTCATTTGTGTGGTCTTTTTCCTCCCACACTACTAATCCAAGACGTGAGTCTTGGGACATTTCCATTGTTTGTGGTTTTAGGTTTTCTTCGCTTTGTTCTTTTTGTCTTTTTTGTTTCAATGGCCCATCTCGAGGGTTTTAGCACCGTCTGACCTCCGTTTTACAACGGAGATGACTTCCGTTATTGGAAGGGTCGGATGGAATGCTTTCTTAAAACCCAAATCGAGATGTGGATCATAATTCAAACGGGATTCACACTTCCGACTAACGAAGTGGGTGAATCCTTGGATTATGACCAATGGACCAATGTGACAAAAAGACAAGTCAAAGCTGATGCCAAGGCAACTCAAATCCTCCAATGCAGCTTGTCCAAGAAGGAGCTTAATCGCGTCAGCCCCTTAATCAGCGCAAAGGACCTTTGGACAAAGCTAGTGGAGCTACACGAAGGGACCGATGAAGCCAAGGTATGTAAGCACGATCTTTTGTTTAATAAGTTATATAATCTAAAAATACAGGAACACGAAATGACGACGCAACTTCACGCTCGCATTCAAGACATAGTCAATAACCTACAGCAATCGGGCAAAAGGTCGAAAATTGCAATCTTATTAGGTATGTTCTTAACTCTTTTCCTAGGACTACCTTGTGGGCATCCATGGTCCAAGCCTACAAGGTCTCCAAGGACCTTTCAAAACTTAGATTAGATGAGTTGTTTTTTGATTTTGAACTTCATGAGCAGTCTAACTCGGAACCCGAGAAGGATATAGCACTTTTTGCAGGCTCAAGGAAGAAAACTGCGAGCAAGCCACCCCCGAAGGAAGAAGAAGATGAGTCCAATTCGGAGGTCGACCCGGAAATGGAGGTCGAACTAGTCAACCTAGTTTAGAGGATAGTCAAGGGCCGAAAGAGAACCGTCACTCGACCCAACAAAGGTAAGCCTAAAAGTTCTAATATTAGGTGTTACAAATGCAACAAGTTTGGACACATCAAGTCCGAATGCCCAAAGCTCAAGAGCAAAGCACCAAAACATAAAAAGAGACTCAACACTATATGGGAAGAAGCGTCCGAAGAAGAATACGATGATCGCATCCTCATGGCTAAACCGGTTGAATCGGAGATGCTAATCAAAACGAAGACGAAGGCCTGACTGTGAAGCGCTATTCAAGACAAGCCACGGATACGCATCCGGTTCAAAAGATACACTCAAGGTAAGTCGATCCCTTATTAGTATGATTTATAGTGCAATTAAGTTCTTAACTAGGAAATTAGCTAAGTCCGAGTCCAAGGTCGAGACCCTGGTTGAGGAAGTTAAACTCCTCAAACATGAAGTCTCCCTAACCTCTTCGACTAGTCGAGTTCGAGAGGAGGACTCAACTTGGGTTGAAAATCTTGAAATTGAGAACTCACTCTTGAAGAGTCAAGTCGAAGATCTTAGGAACACGTTGGAAAGGTTTACTTTGGGATCCAAAGGACTTGACCTCCTACTTGGATCGCAAAGGGTTGTGTACAACAAGGTCGGACTAGGGTTTAGCTCAAATATGACCAACAAGTCGTATATGTCGATTGTAAGTCGACATAAAAAACGTATCCAAGCATGGGTCCCTAAGACCGCCTTAATTTCAAACTTAGGATCGAACCAGTACTGGGTTCCCAAGGACCAAATGTTAGTAATATATGAGAGATGTCCTAAGGCAATCGCCTTATGTATGAACCATTTATATGATAAATGAAGATTCACTATTTGAGTATACATGTTTTCATGTATTTGATTGGATCTTAAACTCATTTACTGAATGTCCACGATACAATTCATAGCATGAGAGAATTTGTGATTGGATCACAACTTGTGAGTATCTCTACATGTGTAATTGTGATGTATCGAAATTATCCCTAGTCGATGAATTGATGGATATGGACACCATTGATTCTGTAGAGACTAGCACGAGGTATACTCCTTGGTGTATCCAAGCAGCTGATTCTCACTAGCTGGTGACATTGTGATGTCCGGAGTTAATCGTGGATGCTAGTTATGGTAACTAGTTCATTGGAGTGACCAGCCGTAAGACTTCATATGGTTCTCTGCATATATAGATATGTCAATGAAGTTCTTACTGTAGCTTAAGTGCGATGTTCCTTTGACTTGCGGTATTCAAGTCATCTTGACCATGGAGACTTATGCTTTGACATCTTAAGCAAACATCTCCAAGGAGATGTGGACCCGGGATGATTGGGTATAAGTCGAAATGATCGAAGGTGTTTGAATAGCCTATAAAGGATTCACCACTCCTTGCGAGGAGATGTATACCCATGGCCTCTCGTCGGATTGTTACTAAAGTCTTTGGCCAAAGCATTACATGTTTAGAGTAAGGTACTCTTCGATACATGTGGAGTAACTAGAATCAGTAGGACGAGGAAATGATACTTGGGCTAGGTGTGACGTAGTCAGCCTAGTGGGGACTGACACAATAGACCATGTCCTGAACCAAGTGGGTATAAGATGAGTGAAGGGAATGGGGCACGATTCATTCGAGCTGCTGAAGGGTTTCAGAAATAGTTCTGGATCAACCGTTGATCTTTTCGATTAATTGGGGATCATGATGTACTACTAGGTGCCACTCATGATCGTTCTATAATTAATAGTTAATTATAGACGGCCAACATAAACCGAGAACCTATTTGGTCACACGCACAACGAGCGTAATCCAAAGGATTTAAAACGAGCTTGAGAATGGGATTCTCAGACCGAGAGAAACGAGGTTTGGTTGGACCAAACATAAAGCGAGCATGAAATCATTTCAGTCGCAATGGAAGCGTGGATGGGCCGTGTCTTATGAAGACATAATGGACGAACCAAAATGGTTTGGTTCTAATCCAATGGAGGAGAATAAACCAAAGGGTTTGGTTTATTTTAAATGAATGAACCAAAAAGTTGGTTCGATTCGTTTTAACTTAAAATAAACCATCATGGTTTGGTTTATTTTAACTTATCTTAATGGAGCGGGTTAACGGGCCTAATGGTTATGATCCAATAACCATTAAGAGAATTAGTTCTCTATAAAAGAGGGCTTAATGGATAATTAAGCTCTAATCCAAAACCCTAGATTAAGTTGCCGCCCACCTCATCTTCTCTTTGAGTTGGCGCCAACCTCCATTGCCGCCCAGCCCATTGTGCCGCCGTTCAAGTTGTTGCCGACGTCCAAGCTTCGGCCGGTGATCCTCCGGCGACCCTCCGGTGATCTTCCTAGGCTTCGGTGAAAAGGTGAGCACTTGGCTTCCTTGTTTTGGCCGGCGCCTACTCCTCCACCAAAGCTGTCCAGTTTTTTGGACAGCTTGTTCTCCTCTCGTCGGAGCGTCGTTTGGACGACGGTTAGAGCTCCGGCAGCGGTTAACTTACCGGGGATTCGATCTCCGGTAATCCTCTGAGGTGGAGGACGAAGGATTCGTCAATCGGTTGACGAATACCTCTCCGGAGAAGCGAGTTTTGAGGACTCGTCTTAGGATCCGAATTTGGATTCGGATCGTGATCATCTCTCGATCACGTCGTCTTCAACACAAGGCTAGTAACCCGTACGAAGACGAAGCTCGTAGCTTAGCGAAGTCATCCCGAGGAACTCGGCGTGGATACGGATAGAGACTATTCTAGCGAGGATCGTTCCGGTTAATGTCGTTCCCGCTACACGTCATACGAAAGGTATAACGTAGATAAATTTCTTTTTATTGCAAATTTAAATTTACGGTTATGTCTACACTTGTTGTAATATGCATGCGTGTGTTGTGTGTGTTGTAATAAATATAGATTTATTATCTTTATTGCTTCCGCTGTGTTCATGTTTACGAAACGTGATCGAACACACACACGCCGCGGTGCCGAAAACCCAACAGTGGTATCAGAGCCTAGGTTGTGTTTCGACATAATCATAAAAATGGTTTTGCGATAGTCATAATGTATTTCTGGAAATTTTCTGATTTTGGAAATTTAGAAGTATTTATGGAAATTTTTCAATTTTGGAAAGTCTAGAAGTATTTATGGAAATCTTCCACTTTTGGAAAGTTGGAAGTATTTATGGAAATTGATATTTTCCATAAATAAAATATTTGATTAGATTTTGGAAATTTGTTTCCTAATTTAATCATGATTTGATTTGGGAAATCAAATCTTAAAATATTTTATTTCCATAAGTAGTTTTAATGATTTAGGAAATTGGTTTCCTAAATAGATTTTCCTTAATCAAATAATTCCATGAATAAAATATGTGATTAGATTTGGAAATTTGTTTCCTAATTTAATTATGATTTGATTTGTAGAATCAAATCTTAAACATATTTTATTTCCATAAATAGTTATGACATATAAGGAAATTATATACATGACATAATTGTATGTCATGTAATTGCATTAGATGCATAACATTATGTCATGCGTGTCGTGACATGTAGATGTATGTCATGTATGCCATGTCATGTAGATAATAGTTATTTGCATGCAAAGAGGATGAGACATAAAAACCCTTAAACAATATTAAAGCCTACACCTTCCATTAATATGGTTAGAACCAGAGTTTCATTTCTTGTTTGGGTTGTTGGACTCTCTCCAAGCCCGGCTCGAACCCGAACATGTTCAAACCATGGAATAGTTTAATACTAATATGGTAAGAGTCAGAGGTCAATCGTTAGCTTTGGTTGTTGGACTCTCTCCAAGCTGGGCTAATTGGTTGAATGCGCTCTAACCATATTAAAACTATTTCCCGATTAATGGGTTGGCTTTAACCTGGAGCATCGGCTTGTTGGACTCTCTCCAAGGTCGATGTAAAGGGAGGTGAAGTTGGGTGCTATGCATATGATGCATACTTGTTAATGTGTTAACAACCCGATGTATGTGTGAACATTCAATTAGTTGATAGCACATTGTGATAGTTGCATATACGTGATATGCAATCGGTATAGTTGATACCTACCATCGTAGTTATGAATGACTTGTTGGACTCTCTCCAAGGTTGTTCATAACTATGATGGATATCAGCACATTCGGAGATGGACCTACGATCTCTCGAAGTGATTTTGGGGTTTTTGAAATTCGAAAAATGAATGGGATTTATAAATGTATATTGATGCATTTTTAAAAATCATTTTCTCATATATGCTCGTTTTGTATTTCTAAGATTGATCATGATGTCTTTGAATTTGCGTTCCATTTTGGATTCGAATAAATTGACTGGGCCTAGCTTCTTGGACTGGCTTAGAAGCTTGAGAATTGTTCTCAAGGTTGAAAAGCTTGCAAATGTCCTCGAAGAGCCTCTTCCCGCCCGTCCTAGTGACGATGCAACTCTGGACCAATTGTTGGCCTATCAGAAACATGTGAGTGATTCTGAACAAATGAGTTGCATCATGCTAGCCGCGATGGAACCCAAGCTACAAAAGCAGCATGAGCATATGGATGCTCATATCGTAGTCCTTCATCTTTGTGAGTTGGTTGATGAGCAAGTGAGATTCGAAAGGTTCGAAATCTCAAAGCTCCTCTTCACCTCTGAGATGCTAGAAGGTTCATCTATGGTACTGCTCAATATGCTGAAGACTGTGGAGTCTTCTGAGAAGCATGAGCAGGGGATGGTACTATTAGTTGATTCCTCGAAGAAAGGTTCTAAGAGGAAGTCAAAGGAACAGCAGAAGGGAAAGAAGAGAAGGGCTAAGAAGGTAGAACTAGCACAAAAGGAAACTTGCCATCATTATGGCAAGGAGAGCTATTTGCAAAGAAAGTGCAAGATTTATCTTGAGTCCGTGAAGAAGAATAAGGCATCGGATGCCCCATCTTCTTCAGATATCTTCGTTATTGATTGTCATTCTATTTCCTCAAACACTTGGGTATTGGATACTGGGTGTGGCTCACATATATGTAATGACACACATGGGCTAAGGAATAGAAGAAGACTCGTCAAGGGAGAGTCAAATTTGCGTGTTGGGAATGGAGCAAAGGTTGCTGCAGTCGCCATTGGAACGCATTTGTTGAAACTCCCTACAGGACTTGTCTTAGAACTGGACAATTGCTTTTATATTCCTTCGTTGATAAAGAACATCATTTCTATTTCTTGTT
Source organism: Wurfbainia villosa (assembly GCA_025175895.1). Lineage (NCBI taxonomy): Eukaryota > Viridiplantae > Streptophyta > Magnoliopsida > Zingiberales > Zingiberaceae > Wurfbainia > Wurfbainia villosa. The sequence goes on along the minus strand of CM045989.1, from coordinate 116,421,101 downwards.
TAAATAGAAATGGGTACCATTTGACTTTTAGTAACAATTGTTGTTACATAACTTTAAATGGAGTTCTTTATGGGACTGGACCTTTAAGCAATGGTGTTTATACGTTGGACGTATCCAGTGACATTTGCAATATCGAAGCGAGCAACAAGTGTGCTCGAAAGGATAATCAAATAGACTCCTATATGTGGCATTATCGTCTTGGCCATGTAAGCAAGAAACGCATGTCCGAATTACACCGATGTGGAATTCTGGAATCGTTTGAATTGGATTCATATGATACATACGAATCATGCTTAAAAGGCAAGATGACTAAGTTACCTTTTACTGGAAAAGGTGAACGAGTGGGAGAGTTATTAGGTCTAATACATACTGATGTATGTGGACCTATGTCAACTCAAGCTTTAGGAGGCTATAGCTACTTCATTACCTTCATCGATGATCACTCACAGTTTGGGTATGTGTTCTTGATGAAACACAAGTCTGAAGCCTTTGAAAGGTTCAAAGAATTCAGAAATGAAGTAGAGAAACAACATGACAAGAGTATTAAAATACTTCGATCGGATCGAGGTGGTGAATACTTAAGTCAAGAGTTTCTTGATTATCTAAGAGACAATGGCATATTGTCTCAATGGACTCCGCCATATACACCCAGCATAATGGTGTATCACGAGAGGCGCTTGGACATGGTCGGTCAATGATGAATCATGCGACTCTTCCCAAGTCCTTTTGGGGCTATGCACTTGACATTTGTTTACTTGTTAAGCGAGAATGCCTACAGGTAGTCTCAACTACTCCATATGAGATATGGAATGGTAAGAAACCTCATGTATCTTACTTGAAGATATGGGTTGTCTGCTTATGTGAAGCGGTGTATCAGAGACAAATTGGATGCTAAGTCGATAAATGTCTATTGTTGGATACCCTAAGGAAATAAGGGGTTACCAATTCTATCATCTGTGGAACAAAAGGTGTTTGTTTCAAGGCATCTTTGTGTTTCTAGAAAGAGTTTCTCTTGCAAGAAAGCGATGGGAGTGTCGTCGAGCTTGAGGAGGCTCGAGAGACTCAAATAGACATTGATGAGATACAGTGAAGCCTGACGGTAAACTCATAGTGATGAGCAATCAATTTGGACCTATTGTAACACCACATCTTCGTAGATCGGTAGAACACATGATATTGATATGGATTTCGTAAGTAAGTGAATCGAGCGACGTGTTACTCATTGATGATGAGAGCCTACTAGTTATGAAGAAGTCGACAAGTTCGAGAAAGGAATAAGTGGCTTGGTGCCATGAAGTGAAATGGATTCCATGTATGAAAACCAAGTTTGGAACTTGGTTGACCCACTGAAGGCATAAAGCCTATAGGGTGCAAGTGGGTTTTCAAGAAAACTGACATGGATGGTAATGTGATTACCTATAAGGCTAGATTGGTGGCGAAAGGATATCGTCAAAAAGCAAGGTGTTGATTATGACGAAACCTATTCGCCTGTAACTATGCTTAAATCCATTCGGATGCTCCTGGCCATAGCGGCTCATTATGATTATGAGATATGGCAGATGGATGTGAAAATAAGCGGCTTTCCTTAATGGAAACACCTCGAGGGCGTGTATATGATACTGACTGAGGTTTCACATCGGTTGATAAAACCAAGGTATCAAATTGATCCATTTATGGATTGAAGAAGCATCCTGGAATATCCATTTTGATGAGACAATCAAAAGTTTGATTTCTCACAAAATCGAATGAACCTTGTGTGTACAAGAAGGTTAGTGGGAAGTCGATCGTATTCCTAGTATTGTATGTCGATTACTTATAGGAAGCGATGTTTCAATCTTCTGATCGATTAAGGTTTGGTTATCCAAGACATTCTCCATGAAAGACACAGGAGAAGCAACCTACATCCTCGGGATTAAGATCTATAGAGATAGATCGAAGCGGTTGCTTGGTCTTTCGCGGTCTACATATATAGGCCAGTGCTAAAGTGCTAGGTTTAGCATGTCGGAATCAAGAAAGGTTTCCTACCCATCGGGCATAGGTACACCTTTGAAGTCTATGTGTCAGCGCCGAAGGCGAGAGGATTTGCATGAGTAAGATTCCTATGCATCATGATAGGATCTATCATGTATGCTATGTTATATGAGGCCCGATGTATCGTATGCTCTGAGTGTCACGGCGGATACGATCCGATCGAGGAATGGATCATTGGGTGGTATTAAGGCGATCATAAGTACTTAGAACTTAGGATGTGTTCCTAATATATGGAGAAGGGTACATGGTGATACGTGGGTATATGGATGCCAGCTTCCAGACAGACAAGGATGATTCCATGTCTCAGTCTGAGTATGTATTCACCTGGATTGGAGGCGCAATAAGTTGGAAAGGTTCCAAGCTTGACACTATAGCGGATTCTGCCACTAAGGCAGAATACATTGCAGCTTTGGAAGCAGCAAAGGAAGCGGTTTGGATCAAGAAGTTCATCTCTGAACTTGATGTGGTCTCATCAATGATCCAAATATGTGCTTCGCCGCTATCATCTTATCAGAGAGATCATCAGTAGGAACGAAATACAAATCGAGAAAATTCCCACTGAAAGGAACTTAGCGGATCCTTTGACTAAGGCATTACCTCAAAGTAAGTTTGAGGGTCATGTTAGAGCTTATGGTATTAGATACCGTAGCGATTGGCATTAGGCCAAGTGAGAGTCTGTTAGTAATATATGAGAGATGTCCTAAGGCAATCGCCTTATGTATGAACCATTTATATGATAAATGAAGATTCACTATTTGAGTATACATGTTTTCATGTATTTGATTGGATCTTAAACTCATTTACTGAATGTCCACGATACGATTCATAGCATGAGAGAATTTGTGATTGGATCACAACTTGTGAGTATCTCTACATGTGTAATTGTGATGTATCGAAATTATCCCTAGTCGATGAATTGATGGATATGGACACCATTGATTCTGTAGAGACTAGCACGAGGTATACTCCTTGGTGTATCCAAGCAGCTGATTCTCACTAGCTGGTGACATTGTGATGTCCGGAGTTAATCGTTGATGCTAGTTATGGTAACTAGTTCATTGGAGTGACCAGCCGTAAGACTTCATATGGTTCTCTGCATATATAGATATGTCAATGAAGTTCTTACTGTAGCTTAAGTGCGATGTTCCTTTGACTTGCGGTATTCAAGTCATCTTGACCATGGAGACTTATGCTTTGACATCTTAAGCAAACATCTCCAAGGAGATGTGGACCCGGGATGATTGGGTATAAGTCGAAATGATCGAAGGTGTTTGAATAGCCTATAAAGGATTCACCACTCCTTGCAAGGAGATGTATACCCATGGCCTCTCGTCGGATTGTTACTAAAGTCTTTGGCCAAAGCATTACATGTTTAGAGTAAGGTACTCTTCGATACATGTGGAGTAACTAGAATCCGTAGGACGAGGAAATGATACTTGGGCTAGGTGTGACGTAGTCAGCCTAGTGGGGACTGACACTATAGACCATGTCCTGAACCAAGTGGGTATAAGATGAGTGAAGGGAATGGGGCATGATTCATTCGAGCTGCTGAAGGGTTTCAGAAATAGTTCTGGATCAACCGTTGATCTTTTTGGTTAATTGGGGATCATGATGTACTACTAGGTGCCACTCATGATCGTTCTATAATTAATAGTTAATTATAGACGGCCAACATAAACCGAGAACCTATTTGGTCACACGCACAACGAGCGTAATCCAAAGAATTTAAAACGAGCTTGAGAATGGGATTCTCAGACCGAGAGAAACGAGGTTTGGTTGGACCAAACATAAAGCGAGCATGAAATCGTTTCAGTCGCAATGGAAGCGTGGATGGGCCGTGTCTTATGAAGACATAATGGACGAACCAAAATGGTTTGGTTCTAATCCAATGGAGGAGAATAAACCAAAGGGTTTGGTTTATTTTAAATGAATGAACCAAAAAGTTGGTTCAGTTCGTTTTAACTTAAAATAAACCATCATGGTTTGGTTTATTTTAACTTATCTTAATGGAGCGGGTTAACGGGCCTAATGGTTATGATCCAATAACCATTAAGAGAATTAGTTCTCTATAAAAGAGGGCTTAATGGATAATTAAGCTCTAATCCAAAACCCTAGATTAAGTTGCCGCCCACCTCATCTTCTCTTTGAGTTGGCGCCAACCTCCATTGCCGCCCAGCCCATTGTGCCTCCGTTCAAGTTGTTGCCGGCGTCCAAGCTTCGGCCGGTGATCCTCCGGCGACCCTCCGGTGATCTTCCTAGGCTTCGGTGAAAAGGTGAGCACTTGGCTTCGTTGTTTTGGCCGGCGCCTACTCCTCCACCAAAGCTGTCCAGTTTTTTGGACAGCTTGTTCTCCTCTCGTCGGAGCGTTGTTTGGACGACGGTTAGAGCTCCGGCAGCGGTTAACTTACCGGGGATTCGATCTCCGGTAATCCTCTGAGGTGGAGGACGAAGGATTCGTCAATCGGTTGACGAATACCTCTCCGGAGAAGCGAGTTTTGAGGACTCGTCTTAGGATCCGAATTTGGATTCGGATCGTGATCATCTCTCGATCACGTCGTCTTCAACACGAGGCTAGTAACCCGTACGAAGACGAAGCTCGTGGCTTAGCGAAGTCATCCCGAGGAACTCAGCGTGGATACGGATAGAGACGATTCTAGCGAGGATCGTTCCGGTTGATGTCGTTCCCGCTACACGTCATACGAAAGGTATAACGTAGATAAATTTCCTTTTATTGCAAATTTAAATTTACGGTTATGTCTACACTTATTGTAATATGCATGCGTGTGTTGTGTGTGTTGTAATAAATGTAGATTTATTATCTTTATTGCTTCCGCTGTGTTCATGTTTACGAAACGTGATCGAACACACACACGCCGCGGTGCCGGAAACCCAACACCAAATCCACTATGTGGAGAGACCGAACCGATTCAACGGTCCAGGGGGAGCCAGTACAAAACTTGTTTGTATTTTAACTTAGAAATTGCATGCTTAGGTTTTTTATTTAGTTTGATTTTTCTTTTTAGAATGGTTAGATAGGACTATAACTCGTCAATACTTGATAATATAGTACCAGGACATGGCGAGATGATATTATGCTAGGAAAGTGAAGTCTTGTGTATTCGGACTAGATAAGGCATATCTAGTTCGGTGCACTTGACCGAGTGGAACTAGCTGAAGCTACCTCGCCGTATCCTAGACTAGTTAGACTAGGAAGTGGTCTTAGGTGAGTCAAGTCTCTATTTTCTTAAAAATGGTTTTGTCTAAGGAAGTGGTCGTTGTTCCGATCAAAGAAGGCCTCTATGCCTCGCCACGACCTGGAAGCCATGATCTTGAAAAGGTGACTTGATGAGCCTAAGGTCAAATCCGAATCTAACGCAAGGTTGACAAGTGTTCAAATCATTAAATTTAAATCAAGTAAAATTGGAAGTCATCTCACAAGAACATATAGGGTTAACATGTTTGATCATGTAGACATGGGTGAGATGATTTAGGTTAATAATCTTCAACCAATCTTTAATAAATCCAATATCCGATCCAACTACCTTGCGTGTAGGATCAATGGATGTTGGACAGTGGTTGCTCCCGACACATGACCAGGGATCAACTCAACTTTTCGAAGCTTCAATTCAAACGACAAGGATCGGTAGCCTTCGGAAACAATGGCAAGCTCAAAATCATCGGATCTGGTGATATTGAGCTCAACTCTAACTTTATTGTTCAAAATGTCTTATTGGTAGAGAATTTTCAATATAATTTACTTAGTGTAAGTCAATTGTGTGATAATAACTATAAGGTCATATTTCTAGAAAATGAATGCGTAATTAATACAAATGAAACTTCTAAAGCAATCCTTATGGGAACCAAAAATAACAATATTTACACTATTAATCTAACTAACTCCTCAACCAAGTGTCTTATGACACGGCAAGAGGAATCATGGTTGTGGCACCGATGACTCAGTCACTCACACCCAAGACTCATCCACAAGATGAGTCAGAGTGACTTATTCAGAGGTTTGCCTAACCTCAATAACTTGAACAATAAAATATGTAATGCTTGTCAACAAGGTAAATAATCTAGGACACAGCATCAACTAACTAATCAAGAATGAACCAAAAGTGTTCTTGAGCTCCTACACATGGATATATTTGATTCACACGGAGCTAAGTCACTTAATGGGAGTAAATTCTACTTAGTCATAATTGATGACTATTCTAGATTTACTTGGGTGAGGTTCATCAAAAACAAAAGTGATACCCTAGATCAATTAATCAACCTATTTAAATTAATAGAAAATCAACAAAACCTTAAAATCAAAAGACTTAGGACTGATCATGGTGGTGAATTCGAGAACCACAGGTTTACAGAATTTTATAATCTAAATGGATACCACCATGAGTTCTCTTACCCTAGAACCCCACAACAAAATGGCCTAGTAGAACGTAAAAATAGAACCCTACAAGAAGCCGCTAGGACAATCTTAAACGAGTATAACCTACCCGATAGGTTTTGGGCGGAAGCCGTGAGTACGACATAGTATGTCCAAAATAGGATTCTTATGGTAAAGAGGCACCTTAAGACCTCATACGAGATTTATCACGATAAAATACCTAACGTCAAGTACTTTAGGGTATTTGGGTGTAAGGTACATATCCTAAACACTAAGGATTACCTAGGGAAATTTACATCCAAAACCTCGACCGAAATATTTCTAGGATACTCGACTACAAGTAGAGCTTATAGAGTATATAACCATGACACCCTTAGAGTCGAAGAGACTATCAATGTAGTATTTGATGAAGGACACGAACCTAAAAAACCCCCGGCAACCCCAATTAGTGAGCCGATTCATACCAGACCTAACTCTGATCCGAAGATCAAGTCTAGTATTAATCCTAACCTAAGTCAACCAAGTCATTCTATCGACCAAGTGGTAGAAGACTCTAGTCAAACTAGGACTTAAACGAGTCATCCTATTGACCAAGTGGTAGATGACCCAAACCCAAACCAAACTAGGACTCAAACGAATCATCCTATCGACCAAGTGATAGGTGATCCAAGACTAGGAGTTTGAACTAGAGTCTCATACAGAAACCTTAGTCAAATCTCCTTGATCTCCAAAATTGAACCCAAAAATATTGACCAAGCCCTTCTTGATCCCGATTGGATTATTGCAATGCAAGAAGAGCTGGCTCAATTCACTAGGAACGACGTATGGGAATTAGTACCACCACCTAAAGATAAAACAATCATTGGAACAAGGTGGGTGTTTAGAAATAAACTTGATGATAAAGGTGAAGTAGTTAGAAATAAAGATAGATTAGTTGCTAAAGGGTTTAGTCAAGTCGAAGGCTTAGATTACGATGAGACCTATGCCCCAGTAGCTAGATTAGAGTCCATTCAAATGTTATTAGCATATGTTGCACATCGAAGATTTAAGTTGTTTCAAATGGATGTGAAGTCAGCATTCTTGAATGGATATATTAAAGAGGAGGTTTATGTGAGTCAACCCCCTGGTTTCGAAAGTCTAGATAAACCTGACCATGTTCTTAGGTTAAAGAAAGCTCTCTATGGACTTAAACAAGCTCCTCGAGCTTGGTACGAGAGGCTTTCGGTTTATCTTAAGTCCAAAGGATTTAACCAAGGTGTAGTTGACCCAACCCTTTTGTAAGACATAGACATATTCATAGCCCAAATCTACGTAGATGATATTATTTTCGGAACCACCAACTCAATCCTACTGAATGAATTCATTTCACTTATGGAAAGTGAATTTGAAATGAATTTAGTAGGTGAGTTAAGTTTCTTCTTATGTCTACAAATTAAACAAACTAAAGATGGAATATACCTACATCAACATAAATATACTAGGGAATTAATTAAACGCTTTGGAATGCAAGATGTTAAAATTATTAATACCCCAATGGCAACTAATCTGAATATAGAAGAAGATGTAATCAGAAATTCAATTGATTTAAAATACTATAGGAGCTTAATAGGGAGTCTCCTTTACTTAACTATGAGCCGACCTGATATCCTATTTGCAGTAAGTATGTGCGCAAGGTTCCAAACCTGTGCCAAGGAGTCTCTGTTAGTGAAAGCCCTAGAGCCAATCATGTGATGATTGTTGTATGGACTTTATTGTATCATATTCCTATTTATAAAGGCATGGTTATTATATTTACTTGTATTGGTGCCAAATAACTAAATATAATAATGTCCTTGAGTAGTAGGTTCTTATCTATATCAGTCGATTAGTTGAATCGATAATGAGATGATATAGAGAACACTACTCTTAATCATTCCTAGTCGAGTATTAACATTCAGGGACAACGTTATTGCGTAGAGACTAGCATGTAGGTCAACATGATGACTTGATCTCACAAGTCATGGATATGAGATATCAAGTTGACACATGGGTATGCATTGGAGAATAAATACTGAATGACCCGCCATGAGAAAGTATCATGGATCGTTATATGAGTGTCATATACTTTCTCATGTGTCTATTAGTATGACTATTAGTCCTTAGACCTGAAGTCACCATGGTTCCCTACATAAGGAGTTGCATACTTTGGCTTCGTCAAACGTCACCCGTAAATGGGTGGACTATAAAGGCGATTACTGGGTATGTAACAAATTATGCGGAGGGATGTGAGTGATGTAGATGGGATCTATCCCTCCTATATGACGGGGGTGACATCGATATTCTTGATAGAGTGAGACCACGAAGTGCATGGTCATGCCCAAATGAGTCAATATGAGATATTGAGCTCATTTGATTAGAGTGAGTCTACTTGGGGTTCAAGATTTAGATTGTACCGAGGATGACATGGTCTATGCCTCGATTGGTCAATCTAGATATCAAGGATAGAGGGACATTGTCACATATTGTGAGAGTCACAATTAGTAGTCACAAAGGTGATGTTGGAGCTCAACATTCTTGTAACTTGGGTAGCAATGATGTGTTGCTAGATACCGCTCATTGCTTATGTTCCTAAATCGGTTTAGGGACATTGCCAACGTTACAAGAACCTATAGGGTCACACACATAAGGGCAATTAGATGGAGATTAGGTTCATATGATGAACCATGAGGATTAGGTTCATGGGATGAACCAAATTGGATTAAGAGTAATCCAAATTAGACTAATTGAGTTAGACTCAAGTTGATTCAAGTGTTGAATGAGTCTAATTTAGATTTGATTCATCAAATCAATTTAAATTAAATGAATAGAGATTCATTAAATTAAATTGACTTGAATCAAATGGTTGGATTTGATCAACCATGGGAGATAAGAGGTCAAGTTTGACTTGACTTGAGAGGGAAGATGAAAGGTCAAGTTTGACTTGACCAAATGCCATGTCATGATGATGACTTGGCATGGCCAGCCAATGATGATATTCCACATCATCATGGACACATCATGGGGTGCCACCTCATGAGGGAGACCAAGAGCCATTGGCTCTTGGAGTTACATGCATGTAACCCCTTATAGTGGGTTATGGATGATGTGAAGTTAAGTTGTGTAACTTCATATTCTTCCTTCTCTCTTACCTCAAGCTCTCTCTTCATAATCTAGCCGCGAACGTCCAAGGGGTGCTAGCACACTCTAGGATTCTTTTCTCCACCTATAGCTTGTGTGGATAACGATAGAGGAGTGTACACAAGACACTCTCGAGATCCGGCGAACCATTTGGGGGCGGGATAAGCGAAGGGCGTCGCTACAAGGGTAACACTCTCACCTTCTAGATCTAAGGTAGATCTAGGGTTTTTTTATATAAACACATACATGTTTTGTTTTAATACATCTTCGCACGGATCCGTGGCCGGGGCTTCCGAGGTTTCCGCAACGCAAAAAGTAGTTTTTGTGGCTCGGAAAAACCCAACAGTGGTATCAGAGCCACGTGCGAAGCATGTATGTGTTTCGTTTTTGTAGTTTTTATATTAGATATAAAAATTACAGATTTATATGTTTCTGTAAATTTTCTTATTTTATAGAATTTTTGGGTATTTTTCTCGTAGAGTCGAAGCAACGAGTGTTGGGACACTCGTAGGCTTCAACCATCGAGAAAAACTCTCCGAATCGGCGAGTTCTCGCTTTAGGTTTTTGGGACAGCGACTTAAGTCGCTGTAAGATCATTGTAGGGACACTCGCGAAGTTTATTTTGCGAGTAGGGGCGCTGCCCCTATCCCCGAAAGGGGCCATGTCCCGCGATCGCGCCCGGAAACCGCTTAGCGGGACCGTTACGGAGAGTTGACTCATAAATTCGAAATAAATTAGGAAAAATTATAGAAATTTCTGTAAAAATACATAATTTAGAATTATGTATAATTCTGTGATTGTCATGGCCCAATAACCCAATTGGATTGGATTAAGTGTGTTGTAATTCATAATACGGCCTGCGTGCCGTTTTGTGGTTGTGCATGTTGTAAAGTGTTTGCGACCTGCGCGTCGCACCTATTCTTTTAATATTCTAGTTGTAAATAGTTTTAGACTCGAATGTAACTCGAGTTTCATATTTGTAATGTACAAAATGGAGCGGTGGAAAGTCCACTCGAAGACGAGATTACGAGAAGGGTGACGACGACACATGGCGGTCAAAGGAAGCGCTTGGAGAAGCCGCTAGCCTTAGGTTGACCATCCGATCTTCTCATTGGCTTGAGAAGATCGTAGTAGGGCCATGACTATATCACATTTAATGATATATATATATATATATATGTTGATATATATATATATATATATATATATATATTTAATTGATTTTTGCTTGTATGTATGTGATGCATGCTAGTAGAATAATTAATGTATGTATATGATGCATGCTAGGTTAATTTTCTTGTATGTATATGATGCATGCTAGAATAATTAATGTATGTATATGATGCATGCTAATATAGGATAATAAAGGCCTAAATGCGTATAAGATACACATTACGATTAGATTAGATCATAATCGAATCAACTCGAAAATGCCTATCGAGCCTTGATACCCATCACTACCTCGATCATTTGTTGTTGTTGAATCTGCCAAAGCAGAACAATGCATATTATCTTGGTAGGGTGCGGAGGGACAATCTTGGTCCCGCCTATCACGACTCGGGTTAGAGTAAGCTCAATTAGATTGAGCAAAACTAGTTAACTCAATTGGATCGAGTAGAACTATAGGCATATTCCAATCGTTGGAAAGATAGGTTAAGATCGCATTTACACTAAATCTTGGGCGATTTAGCCAAAGCTAACTCAAGGTCTTTTGTAAATGTGGGTCTTAATCCTATAAACAAGAGTTGCATAGAGATGTAATCGGTAATGTGTTACCCACCGATCGTACTAAGTCTTGGGCGATTTAGCCAAAGCTAACTCAAGGCTTAGTATGATGTGGATCTTGTCCCGCAAGAATTATAGCTAGTTTGTATGAATCTAGTAATGTGGTTTGACCACATCAATAACTCGATTCTACAAAATTCCTATAATTCAGTGGGAGCATCATTTGATTAAAGTCCTAATTAAATGATAAAAGGAATATGATATTAATTCTCTGCATTGTATGTTGTAGATAACTATGTCGACAAACACGAACACTCTCTCTCTGCGTTCTGTCCTTGAGAAGGACAAGCTCAATGGAGCAAATTTCCTGGACTGGTACAGGAACCTGAGAATTGTTCTCACCCAAGAAAGGAAGTTGTACGTCCTGGAGCAGCCCATTCCGGAGGCACCTCCTGCCACTGCCTCGCGAGCTGACAAAGATGCTTACAAGAAGCATCAAGATGATGCATTAGATGTGTCATGTCTTATGCTTGCGACCATGAACTCTGAGCTTCAGAAGCAACACGAGTTCATGAATGCTTATGATATGGTTGGACATCTTCGTCAACTATATCAAGGACAAGCTAGGCATGAGAGATATGAAGTCTCTAAGGCATTATTTGGGTCCAAAATGCAAGAAGGGACTCCCGTAGGTACATATGTACTCAAGATGATTGGGTACGTAGAAAACCTACAAAGGCTGGGATTCCCACTTGGGCAAGAGCTGGCCACTGACCTGATCTTGCAATCTTTGCCACAAGCCTTCAATCAATTTGTCATGAATTATAACATGAATGAAATTGATAAGTCATTGCCTGAAATGCTCAGCATGTTGAGAACTATTGAGCTTAACCTTAAGAAGGGAAAATCTGACACCATTTTGATGGTGCAGAAGAAGAAAGGCAAGGGCAAGCCTAAAGGTAAGGGAAAGTCCCAAGCCAAGGGCAAAGGCAAAGAACTTAAACCCAAATGAGGGGTAGCCAAGGAAGGGGCTTGCTTCTACTGCAAGGAAGCAGGACATTGGAAGTGTAACTGCAAAGCATACCTGGAAGATCTTAAGAAGAAAAGAAGTGAGACTTCTACTTCAGGTATAAATGTTATAGAAGTCAATCTATCTATTTCTTCATCATGGGTATTAGATACCGGATGTGCATCTCACATTTGTACCAATGTGCAGGCACTGAGAAATAGCAGGGTATTGACAAAGGGCGAGGTGGACCTACGAGTAGGCAATGGAGCAAGGGTTGCTGCTGTTGCTGTAGGAACTTATGATCTATCTTTACCCTCTGGGCTTGTACTAGAATTAGATAAATGTTGTTATGTGCCTGCTTTAACTAAGAACATCATTTCAGTTTCTTGTTTGGACAAGAAAGTATTTTCATTTATAATAAAGAACAAATGTTGTTCAGTTTATTTAAATGATATGTTCTATTGTAGTGCACCTCTAATGAACAGACTCTACTTTCTAGACTTAGAGAGCCCTATCTATAACATAAGTACCAAGAGGTTCAAGTCAAATGAGTTGAACCAAACCTATCTTTGGCATTGTCGCTTAGGTCACATAAATGAGAGTCGTTTATCTCAGCTCCATAAGGATGGACTGCTAGACTCATTTGATTTTGAATCATATGAGACATGTGAGTCTTGCCTTTTAGGCAAGATGACCAAGACTCCCTTTAGTGGACACAGCGAAAGAGCAACAGATTTGTTAGGACTTATACATAGTGACATATGTGGTCCTTTCAATGTTGCTGCTAGAGGTGGTTACAGGTACTTCATTACATTTACTGATGACTTCAGTAGATATGGTTATGTGTATCTCATGAGACATAAATTAGAATCCTTTGAAAAGTTCAAAGAATTCAAGAATGAAGTACAAAACCAGCTTGGCAAGAGTATTAAGATACTTCGATCAGATCGAGATGGTGAATACCTTAGCCATGAGTTTCGTGACTATCTAGCTGAGTGTGGGATTCTATCCCAACTCACTCCTCCTGGAACACCACAGTGGAATGGTGTATCCTAAAGGAGGAATCGTACCCTATTAGATATGGTACGATCTATGATGAGTCACACAGATCTTCTTATATCCTTTTGGGGATATGCTCTAGACACAGCAGCCTTTACCCTTAACCGTGTACCATCCAAGGTTGTCATAAAGACACCATATACGATATGGACAGGGAGAAATCCCAAGATGTCTTTTATGAGGATTTGGGGTTGTGAGGCTTACGTTCGACGTCAAGTCTCAGACAAACTGGGACCCAAATCTGATAGGTGCTATTTTGTTGGATATCCCAAGGATACAAAGGGATATTACTTCTACATTCCCAGTCAACACAAAGTGTTTGTGGCAAAGACTGGAGTTTTTCTAGAAAGGGATTTTGTTTCTAGAAAAACTAGTGGGAGTACCTTCGATCTTGAAGAAATTCAAGATAAGGACCATAGCACTGAGGCCTTGATAGAGGTTGAACAGGAACCACAAAGTGTTGTGGGTGATGAGGTTATTGTACAAAGAGTTGTGGAACAACCACCTGTTCATGTAGACCTACCTCTTCGCAGATCTGATAGGGTACGTCGTCAGCCTGAGAGATATTCATTTCTCTTGTCTGACCATGATGACGTAATGCTCATTGAGAATGAGCCTACCTCTTATCAGGAAGCTGTGATGAGCCCAGATTCTGAGAAATGGCTAGAAGCCATGAGATCCGAGATGGAATTCATGTACACCAACCAAGTATGGACTTTGGTTGATCCACCTGAAGGGGTCAAACCCATTGGGTGTAAGTGGGTCTTTAGGAGAAAGACTGACATGGATGGACTTATGCATACATATAAGGGCCGATTGGTGGCTAAAGGTTTCAAGTAAATTCATGGTATTGACTATGATGAAACCTTTTCTCCAGTGGCGATGTTTAACTCTATTCGGATCTTGCTTGCTATTGCAACATACCACGATTATGAGATCTGGCAGATGGATGTCAAAATTATGTTTCTGAATGGAAACTTACTCGAGGATGTGTACATGACACAACCTGAGGGTTTTGTAGATCCACAGCATACTGGGAAGGTATACAAGCTGCAAAGGTCCATTTATGGGCTAAAGCAAGCTTCTCGGAGCTGGAATCTTCGATTCAATGATGCAATCAAACAGTTTGGTTTCATCAAGAATGAAGATGAACCCTGTATCTACAAGAGGGTTAATGGGAATATAATTGTCTTCCTTGTATTGTATGTGGATGACATACTACTCATTGGGAATGACATCCCTTCGCTACAGTCTGTGAAGACTTGGCTAGGGACGTGCTTCTCAATGAAGGACTTAGGTGAAGCAGCCTATATTCTAGGCATTAAGATCTATAGAGATAGATCTAAGAGATTGCTTGGCCTAAGTCAGAGTACATACATTGACACGGTATTACTACGGTTTGCCATGCAGAATTCCAAGAAGGGACTTCTGCCGATGTCACATGGTGTGAGTCTTTCGAAGACTCAAAGTCCCTCTTCTAGAGAGGAGAGAGACCGCATGGATAAGATCCCTTACGCATGTGCTATAGGATCTATCATGTACGCCATGCTGTGTACTCGTCCTGATGTCTCGTATGCTTTGAGCATGACGAGTAGGTACCAGTCAGATCCAGGTGAGCGTCACTGGATAGCAGTCAAGAATATTCTTAAGTACTTAAGAAGGACTAAAGAATATTTCTTGATATTTGGAGGCGAGGAGGAGCTAGGGTAAAGGGTTGCAAGCTTCTGAAGCTTCCAAAGCGAGATGATTATAGATCACGATCGAGGGTTCGTGTTTTGCTTGAATGGTGGCGTGTAATTTGGAATAGTTCAGCGAGATACGATCTTGATTCTACAACAGAGGCCGAATATATCGGTGCTTCCATCTTATTCGAGAGATTATCGATAGAGGAGATGTGAAGATTTGCAGAGTACCCACAGACGCTAACATCGCAGATCCCTTGACCAAGGCTTTGGCATAGAAAAAGCATGATGGTCACACTAGGTGATTGGGTATTTGATACTACAGTGATTGGCACTAGTGCTAGTGGGAGATTGTTAGTGAAAGCCCTAGAGCCAATCATGTGATGATTGTTGTATGGACTTTATTGTATCATATTCCTATTTATAAAGGCATGGTTATTATATTTACTTGTATTGGTGCCAAATAACTAAATATAATAATGTCCTTGAGTAGTAGGTTCTTATCTATATCAGTCGATTAGTTGAATCGATAATGAGATGATATAGAGAACACTACTCTTAATCATTCCTAGTCGAGTATTAACATTCAGGGACAACGTTAATGCGTAGAGACTAGCATGTAGGTCAACATGATGACTTGATCTCACAAGTCATGGATATGAGATATCAAGTTGACACATGGGTATGCATTGGAGAATAAATACTGAATGACCCGCCATGAGAAAGTATCATGGATCGTTATATGAGTGTCATATACTTTCTCATGTGGCTATTAGTATGACTATTAGTCCTTAGACCTGAAGTCACCATGGTTCCCTACATAAGGAGTTGCATACTTTGGCCGTCACAAAGCGTCACCCGTAAATGGGTGGACTATAAAGGCGATTACTGGGTATGTAACAAATTATGCGGAGGGATGTGAGTGATGTAGATGGGATCTATCCCTCCTATATGACGGGGGTGACATCGATATTCTTGATAGAGTGAGACCACGAAGTGCATGGTCATGCCCAAATGAGTCAATATGAGATATTGAGCTCATTTGATTAGAGTGAGTCTACTTGGGGTTCAAGATTTAGATTGTACCGAGGATGACACGGTCTATGCCTCGATTGGTCAATCTAGATATCAAGGATAGAGGGACGTTGTCACATATTGTGAGAGTCACAATTAGTAGTCACAAAGGTGATGTTGGAGCTCAACATTCTTGTAACTTGGGTAGCAATGATGTGTTGCTAGATACCGCTCATTGCTTATGTTCCTAAATCGGTTTAGGGACATTGCCAACGTTACAAGAACCTATAGGGTCACACACATAAGGGCAATTAGATGGAGATTAGGTTCATATGATGAACCATGAGGATTAGGTTCATGGGATGAACCAAATTGGATTAAGAGTAATCCAAATTAGACTAATTGAGTTAGACTCAAGTTGATTCAAGTGTTGAATGAGTCTAATTTAGATTTGATTCATCAAATCAATTTAAATTAAATGAATAGAGATTCATTAAATTAAATTGACTTGAATCAAATGGTTGGATTTGATCAACCATGGGAGATAAGAGGTCAAGTTTGACTTGACTTGAGAGGGAAGATGAAAGGTCAAGTTTGACTTGACCAAATGCCATGTCATGATGATGACTTGGCATGGCCAGCCAATGATGATATTCCACATCATCATGGACACATCATGGGGTGCCACCTCATGAGGGAGACCAAGAGCCATTGGCTCTTGGAGTTACATGCATGCATGTAACCCCCTTATAGTGGGTTATGGATGATGTGAAGTTAAGTTGTGTAACTTCATCTTCTTCCTTCTCTCTTCCCTCAAGCTCTCTCTTCCTCATCTAGCCACGAACGTCCAAGGGGTGCTAGCACACTCTAGGATGCTTTTCTCCACCTATTGCTTGTGTGGATACCGATAGAGGAGTGTACACTTGACACTCTCGAGTTCCGGCGAACCTTTTGGACGAGCGGGATAAGCGAAGGGCGTCGCTACAAGGGTAACACTCTCACCTTCTAGATCTAAGGTAGATCTAGGGTTTTTTTATATAAACACATACATGTTTTGTTTTAATACATCTTCGCACGGATCCGTGGCCGGGGCTTCCGAGGTTTCCGCAACGCAAAAAGCAGTTTTTGTGGCTCGGAAAAACCCAACAGTCTCACCTAACTCTAGTCAAGCATATCCTTAGATATCTAATGGGTAAACTCAATGTCGGTATTTGGTACCCTAGATCTACCGAGTTCAAACTAACCAGCTACTTCGATTCAGACTATGCCGGTAGTAAGCTCAATAGAAAGAGTGCGAGTGGTTGTTGTCAAATTCTCAGCTCGAGTCTAGTAAGTTGGTGCAGTAGGAAGCAACACTGTGTTGTCTTATCTACCACCGAAGTCGAATACATCACGATGGGTGAGTGTGTTACTCAGCTTCTTTGGATGAAGCACACTCTCCGAGACTTTAAGTTAGATTTTACAAACACTAAACTTCACGTAGATAACATTAGCTCAATTAACCTAACTCAGAATCTAATATGTCATTCTAGGACCAAACATATAGAGGTCAAACATCATTTCATTCGAGAACATGTGGCCAACAGAGCCATACACCTCGAATACGTCGAATCGAAGTCCAACTTGGCAGACCTATTTACTAAACCCCTACCCGAAGCCGAATTCAGTCTATTAAGACAAAAATTGAGCATATGCGTAGTAGAATAGGAACTTGCAAATTATATTTTCTTATTACTATTTCTTACTTTTCATTTTTATGGAACTAGCATAGGACATACCTTAGATATCATGCACCTATAGATTTAAGGAGCCAATACATCTCACAACACATAGGACTAATGTGTTTGTGTACTTAGCCACGTAGATGGGCGTGAGATGTTAGGACCTTACTCCTGGTTACAGATGTAGAGCTAGTGCATCGCCATGAACCACGGAGTATAATCATACATATTAACCGACTCTGACCAGGACTAGTTGATCTTTCATATCAATCAAGTCAAATATGAGTAGAACATTTTATAGATGAGCTTATTTTTAGTATATTATTTTCAAATAATATGGAACATGCTTGGACTTTAAATTTAATACCTATATTTGTTTTTCACACACCCCCACTCTTTTCGATATATGGCAAAAGGGGGAGAAAAAGGCCAAAGTTAAGGGATCAAAATTTTTGATAACTTAACTCACTTCATATTTATTCACATGGCCAAAAGTTAAGTAAATGTTTACTTAACTTTAAGTTTTGAAAATTTACTTAACTTATTTTTGTTAACAAAAAGGAAGTAAAGGCCAAGTTAAGAGAATTCTTAACTTTAAGTTAAGAAGTCCTCTTAACTTAAATGTTTTACTAAGGCCAACTTTAAGTAATGTTAATTACTTAAACTCTTCCTAAATAGCAACCATCTAGGGGGAGGATTAAGGTCTTCTTTCAAAGACTCACCCTCGGTCAAGGGGAAGGTTTCCTCAAGGGGGAGTACTTGAAGAAAATCCTTACTACTCCTACTAATCTTTATTATTCTTGTGTCTCATGCATATTTTAATTCTTCATGCATATTATCTTCTTAACTTTGTATCTGGGTTTGCCATAGATCAAAAAGGGAGAGATTGTTAGTGCAGTAGGCACCTAAGTCGAACCTGAGTTTTGATTATAGCAAATGATGCAAAGTTAAGCTTATATTGTTATCTCATGAGCTAAATCGAGTGTGCAGAAAAGTGCCAACACTGGAGCTGAAGGCTAGTGACACCCGGAGGAAGCCGCGGTGGTCGGGCGACACTCGAGTGACTTCGGAGGGAGCCGAAGAATCGAGTGGAAGGTCGGAAGCGAAAGTGACACAGTAAGTATCGAGGTAAGCTCGTGTGTGTGCGAGAGTAAGTGAGGTCGTATCCTCTTTACGGGGATGATCTTAAGCGTAGATCCGACCAAAGACATCCTATAGGTGGTCTAGGTCGAGATCGGACGGTCGGAGGTCATCAAAATAATATTTTTGTTAAGCTAACTTTGCCTTGCAGCTAGCATCAGTCGACTGCCAGCTTGGAGGACTCGACTGTCGTCCATCAGTCGACTGCCTACGGTCAGCATTCGACTGATGCTTCCATCAGTCGACTGATGATGGCCATCAATCGACTGATGATCAAGGATCAGCTTCGAGGAGTCAAGGCTTATCACCTCATTTCAAGGGTGGTGGTGCTCAAATTTTATTGGCTGAAGTTCCTCTCAAAAAGGGGCTCAAAGGCTATAAATGAGGGTATATCCTAGGGTTTTCTCATCAATTCTAAGTGCCCAAAAGCCTCCTCAACGCTGCGACTCTCCGATGACTCTACAACGACGAAGTGCTATCGAAACACCAACAACCCTAGTTTAATTTCTATTCCCTAGTTGTTGGTATAACCTTACTTTGTCGTCTCTTTAATATTGCAATTCTTTTTGTTAATCAAGGTTTTCTATCGTTGCATTTTACCTTAATAGAAGAGAGGGTTTGTCTCTCTATCTTTTGCTTTCGAAGTTTTTTGTAATCATCAAACTCCTACCTCCAACGAGGAGAAGTGTTTTAGTGAATTACCCTCCGTACACGGTCTAGGACTGTTAGTGCCTTGGAGTAGCAGCCGAAGGCTATGAACCAAGTAAAAAATCTATTTGTCATTTATCTTTCCACTGCATTTAATTGTCTACCGAACGAATTCGAAGAAAAAGTTTTATCGCTATTCACCCCCCCCCCCTCTAGTGATCCGCTCGATCCAACATCAATGTGTCGTCCTAGCTGTCGTGCCTCCCCCCTAAGGTTTGGGCGGAGCCATCCTTATATAGACATCACCTCGGACCACTGCAAAATTTGGAAAAAGCCCTAGTCGCACAAAGCTGGCGGGCCACCACACGGCCATGTGTTTCCACACGGCCAGGCCATGTGCGGCCCTGGGGTGGCTGATCTCGCCCATTGGACATGACCGTGTGTAGCCACATGCCCTGGTCGTGTCCCACTCTGCATCTAGCTGCAAAATATCCTTCTTTTGCTCCGAAAGTGTACCTTTTCCCTCGAAATGTTGTCCTACACGTAAAAGTATAAAGAGCAGACCTCCGAACCAGAAAATAGGAAATGCGTGTAAAATAGTGTAACATATGCATGAAACTAACATAAAATGTAATGAGATGTGAGCGAAAACTACTCCTAAAATCCTATATGTTTCGCTCACATCAACCACATTCATTCAGTGGAATTTTCCTACACTAACAGTTATCATTCCTCTCTTTCTCTTTTGTGGAGATATTGGAGCGGATTGGGGGTGTAGCTTTCCGGGTGGTTTTACCTCTGACACTTACGGGTGTTCATAATGTATTTCATGTTTCTATGCTGAGGAAATACGTGCCACGTTCAGATCATGTTCTGAAAGAGGTTATGATTCCACTTCAACCTAATGCGACTTATAAAAAGATCCCAATGTGAATTCTTGGTCGCAAGGAGCGACAATTGCGGAACAAAACCATCCGACTCGTAAAGGTTGGATGGCAACATCATACAGATGAGGAGGCTATGTGAGAGCTGGATGATACTATCCGAGCTCAGTACCCTCATCTAGTCACTTGAAGTGTGTGATTTTTCCAGATACTTG
Organism: Wurfbainia villosa; assembly: GCA_025175895.1. NCBI lineage: Eukaryota > Viridiplantae > Streptophyta > Magnoliopsida > Zingiberales > Zingiberaceae > Wurfbainia > Wurfbainia villosa. The sequence goes on along the minus strand of CM045989.1, from coordinate 116,400,427 downwards.
AGATGGTTGTTGTGACATCTCATACTCGTACATGAGTTGGAAATTTGGAGACCAAAATTTTATTAGTGAGGGAGAATGTAAAATATCGGAATAAAATAATGATTGTTAATTAGGAAAATACCCTATGGAATTTTCTAAGAATTTTTAGATATTTTCCTGGACTTAAATGGAAATTTCTATGACAATTACGGGGAAAGATTTAATGGGCTTTGGGAAAGCCTGTTTGGGATTTATTTAAATCTAACCTAGGTTAAAGTTTATGGAGTTAAATAAACATAACCTAGGTTTAATCCTCTTAAAGTGGACTAGTTTCTTTCCTTTAAACTGACCAGATTGTTCCCCAAACCCGACCTATTTGGCCGAGCGTTTCTTTCATTTATGTGTTTACTCATCGCTACCTCTTCTCGAGCATTTCCAACCGCGACATCCCTTCTTCTCCCCGATCGACAGCAGTTCTTCCATTTCCCGATCGCGCGCGACCCCTCCCCTTCCTCACGCTGTCGACCACCTAATCGAGAGGCAGCCCGACGACGCCACATCGCCATAGCTCATCCTCTCCCTGTGCCCATCGCCGGTGCTTCTTTTCTCTGCATCGAGCCCCGTCAGAGCGATCTGTCACCAGCCGCCCTCAGTTGATCCAAGTAGCAGTGAGCATGCACTGCAGGCCGACGGTTGTCGATCTCTTCGTCCGTTGGTCGCTGCCCCATCACCAGCCACCAAGATCCGCATCGCCGCCCTCTTCTTCCATGGCTCGATCGCACAGTAATGGCGGCCTCCATCTTCATATCCCCATTCCAGATTGTTGTTGTGAGTTTGATAGCCTCACCGCAAGCTTCTCCTTTTCCTCTGTGTATCGACAATGAGGCATCGTTGTTGCCTCCTTACCGTTCCTTGTCCCGATCTACCGATCCAAACGACAGTGAAGGTGGATGAGCTCTCATGCTTGTGGGGTTGTCGTTGATTCTTTTCCTGTGAGCCTAACTCTATCGTTGCAATGATATTTTGCTAGTTATCCTGTCGCATCTCAGATTTGCAACTTGATTTGTGACCATTCCTTTATCTGCACAGTTGCCGCTACATCTTCGGTGGGTGTTGCACATTGATTGTGATGAAAGAGCAGTAAGGTGGAGGATCAGATTTTGGGTATGTTGTCGATTTCATATGGTGAATCATTTGAACATGGATTTAATCAGTCTGGTAAATGGTGATGCAACAACGTTGATTAGCTTGGTTGTGTTCTGTTGATTTGGACAGCATCAAGTATCAATGAGCTAGTATGCTGCATTTCACCGCCTTCATTGTGCTATGAACAAGCATTGCGTCTGTCATTGTTCTATACAGATCAGATGTCTTTTGTATTAAAGAAGAGCCATGGCTGATTGGTTTAGGGAGAGGTAAGTTTTGCATATGTTGATTAAGTTAATAGATTTCTATAGGATGAACGGATTTAATTATGGAGTGATAATCAATTGTTGGTGAACAAATCAGGTTTTGAGGTTGCTTCCAATTGGGCTATTTGAACTTTAATTCAAAACCTTGGATCAAGAAGTTGTGCCAGGAGAGGCTAAACTTGGTAAGTCTATATTTAGATGTTTATGGATGCATATTGTGGTTACAATTGATTTGGTAATTAATGAATGCTATGAGATTGTACAACTGTGGGAATTAGTTGATTTATCAAGGATTAGGATTGGATTAGACTCCAATTCCTATAGATTGATTATGTTAGTGTTGAGTTATGTTTGTTTGTTAAATTCCAGGACCTGAATTTAGAATGGTCTTTTGGATGTGGAGATTCCTCGATAAGTCTTCGAATCAGGTGGGTAATTTCCTACCCTAGTCAGGTAGTTGTTGATGCATGCAGATTTAGATATATGATCATATTACCTTGACTCCACTCTTATTTATTCTTGTTCTTGATACTTTGTCTTTGGCCTTATATGCTCTATTGCTGTTATCACATTTTTCCCTCATCATGATTAGTAGTTACAGATGTGATATAAGTAAACCTATAAATGCTTAGTTATGTGTAAATAGTGGAGTACGGATGATGACTTGATGTGTAAATTGGGTAAAAAGGGCATCTGTGGGTAAGTAAGGTTCTGAACTTTGGATTGATTCCAATACCCTTATGTTGCATATTTACTACTGATCATGTGTTGTATAAATGGTCAGGTGAGTTGTGAATAGTGTGTTGCTACAGATCGATGGTCCTAGCTTGTTATGATCAATTAAGCATGACTCTCTGCAGGATAGAGAGTGTGTCGATCAGATTGGTATGACTCTCTACAAGATTGAGAGTGTTATGATCAGTTGAGTATGACTCTCTTCAGGAAAGAGAGTGCATTGATCAGATTGTTATGACTCTCTGTAGAATAGAGAGTCTGTGGTGGATGTCTGTATGTGTGACTATGCATTCATGTCATTTACATGCATACTGGCGACGTGGTCTCCCTTATGGTTGAGAGGGTCGTTAGCCATCTTGCCTCCCAGGTTACTCATGGAGGAGTAACTAGTGTGAGGGCAGAGAATTTATTGTGTCGCACTATACCACTATAGACGGTGGTAGTTGGAGTTGTGTGTAGTTGTCCTGGGTGCGTGGCACTCGACCACTCATGAGTAGTGTCAGTCGGAGTGGCCAGCGACAGGGACCCCCATTGTGTAGCTAGCTCTTTACGCTAATATGCTACTTGTTCAAACTGCCCACTCAACTACTCGAGAGCAGTGGTTAGTGTTGAGTTGGGACAGTTTTCATGTCGTGCCACCTATGCCACACTGGGATCGTAGTAGCATGTAGGTGTGCACAGGCATGACCATGCATGCTGCATTGTCGTATCTTATGGCGTCTTGCATATATATATATATATATATATATATATATATATATATGGATTATTATGATTAGTATATATATAGATGCAGTCTATATGTATGCTTACTATGATGTTGCATTTGTTTGTACTATGCTTACTGCATTTGTTTGTACATATTCATACATGCTATTGCATTTTCTATATGGTTGGGTGTTGGATATCTGTATACTTGTTGGTCAATCTATTTGATACCTTTGACCCGTATCATGATATAGTATGAGGTAGTATTACTCTTTATGTTGTATATTGTGGATATATGCTCAGGTTGAATATATGTAGCATAGCAGACTTTCAGGTATGTCTGCACTTTACGTTGTTCATTTTGTTTAGGGAGTATACGCATGTATCTATATACTATACTGGTGTATACTTGATGTACCTGTAGGTTATATTGTTGAATTACATGTGATATTTGATATATACATGTTCTCTCATATTACCGCTGAGTTAAACTCACCACCACAGACCCTAGGTTTTTCTGTCGCTCGGGTAACAGGTAGAAGTCTTTGTGAGGGCTTGGAGCATCTCTGGCTGGCATCGTCTCATCTTAACTATGAGAGTCCGAGCTTTTGGGTTTATCGTAGGTGTTTCGTTATGGATTTGGTTTTATATGATGATTTGTAGTGTTGGACACTGCTGTTGTTGTACCATCCTTTCTGGTTTTTGTTATGGTGTTTTCTTAATGTGATGTTAGTCATATCGGTATGCATGGTTTGTGGTTTATATTGTAGTTCTGTTAGTTCTGTTGTGCTTTGTTATGTTGTTATGTTTACATTGGTATATGTTATTGTTTATTGTGGGCCCAAGGGCCTTGTATAAATAGGATATGTTGCCACGTACAGGGGAAATGTTGTCGGTTTGATTTTTGATTCGGCATACTCTCAGGGCGTGACAACTTTAGTGGCATCAGAGCCAGGTTCTGCGATGTCATACAATGATGTTTTTGTTGAGTCTTGGATTCTCAGGAGTCGATTTGTTTCGGTTTTGGTTTTGTGAAATGAGATTGATGTTGGGATGTATACTGAAAGCCTTGCTCTTTTATATGAACATCTTTATTTTGAAATAAGAATCACATGATCATTGTTTGCATATTTTTATAGTTATGCAAAATTGTCTAATATTTTACATTGTAGATAACATGGTACTTGGTGTGGCACAGAAGATCATGTTATCAGTCCCTTGTAGAATATAAGTAGAGGCTCACAACCAAGATGGTTTTGGACAAACCATTGGCATGGTTGTAGTGTAGCTTGGTATTGTTTTATCTTGAACATAGAGTTACACTAGTACACCTCAGTGTATGGAGCAGGACCGACATAGAGGTGATTCAATTTATTGCTGACTACATAATTGAATCGGACCTCTGATATTATGTTGTACATGCTCTTAATCCCGATATAATAACGGGCACATGTACTTAGTATTTATTTCTTTGATTTACCAGAGGGTGAGATTTCTATGGATTAAATCAATATGCCCGATAAGTTGGGAAATGATATTATTTACATGGTGTACCGTTGATTATAGGAGAAATCCGTGTCCTATATATTAGGTTGATGATGTCCCCTTGAGGAGCTCATAAGGTTCATCATGTAAACCCTGCAGGTTGACTTAGTCAACATGATGATAAGGTTGAGTGGTACTACTCGAGGAGTTAGATGTTAATTAATTGATGGTTAGTAAATCAATTAATTGACGGACATTCGATATCTTAAACACGGGGAGATGGATGTACAAATAATATAAGGAGCCCATATTAATTTATGGGGGTTGGTGAGGTAGTTCGATGATGATCCTCTAGTGGAATGGAACATCATTGATGGATCAAGTTTGTGTGGTTCCGATCCATCGGGTGGCCAAGATCCAACTCCTCCTCATGGTCCCTATCGTAGCCTAATATAAACCTCATGAAGTCTAGATCAAATGATGGAAAATAAATCTCTAGATCCAACGGTTGGGATTAAATCCCTAGAACCGACGGTTGAGATTAAATCTCTAGATCCGACGGTTGGGATTAAATCCCTAGAACCGACGGTGGAGATTAAATCTCTAGATCCGACGGTTGGGATTAAAACCCTAGAACCGACGGTTGAGATTAAATCTCTAGATCCGACGGTTGGGATTAAATCCCTAGAACCGACGGTTGAGATTAAATCTCTAGATCCGCCGGTTGAGATTAAAACCCTAGAACCGACGGTGGAGATTAAACCAAGGCCTAAACCTAACTCTATATATATGGGAGATTTGGTTGGGCGGCAACTAAGTTTTTTGGTTGGATGATGGATGCTAAGGAGATTAGGGTTTTGCCTAGCCTTGCTTGGGCGGCAAGAAACCCTAAGGAGGAAACCCTAATTAGGGTTTGGCTCCTTTGGATGGGCGGTCAAGGTTAGGAAAGAAGGGTGGGCGGCAACTTGTGGAAGATCTCTTCTTCTTCCTTGAAGGTGGCTAGCTCCTAGATCTCTTCTCTCCACCATGGTTGGGCGGCAAGAAATCCAAAGGAAGAAAGGTTGGGCGGCTAGGGTTTTGAAAGCTTGGTTGGGCGGCAACTATAGGGGAAGTGCTCTTCTTCTTCCTAGGGTGTTGCCGGCTACTTCTCTTTTCCCTATACCTTGGCCGGTGCCCAACATATTCCTTTTATCCTCTTCACTCCCTATTGGCCGGCGGCACTAGAAGCTAGGGTTTGTCCCTAGTTTGGTTCCTTGGTGGTTTCCATTTAGTTCTCTCTATTCTTGGGGCCAGCGGCACCAATCCTTTGTGGATTGGTGGTTGGCTCAAGCAAGAAGGGAAGGAGAGTTCTTTCTTTGGATTGAAGAAGACCTAGGAAGCTTCAACTTGTGGAGGATCTTCGCCCACACGAAGTCTACAAGGAGGTTAGGACATACGATAGAAGATCAAGAGGTATAAAAGTTTTACAACTTTTATTATTGTTCTTTGCATGTTCTTATTGATATGCTAGCTTATGTTCTTTATGTTAATCATGGACCCCGAATAAGAAACACAAAAACTGGCGATCCGTCCATCGTCTCTTCCGCGGCTAACCGACTAGAAGAGTTGTGTTGCTTGAACAACTAGTTTGTTCAAGCGATCGCTCAAGTCGTTAGCACGACGACGAATTGGTTGTGCTTAGGAAACTCATCCCATCCAGATTAGTTTTCATTAGTGAAAATTTTAATCTGGGGACGGAGGAGCCGATGAGCCTCTGAGGAATAGCAACATTGCCAGCACTTGTTGGTCGTTGCTTCAGAGGCTCATTGGCTCCCATGTCCCCGGATTAAAATTTTCACTAATGAAAGAATTAATCCGGATGGGATGAGTTTCCTTAGCACAACCTATTCATCATCGTGCTAACAACTTGAGTGGTCGCTTGAACAAACTAGTTGTTCAAGCAACACAACTCTTCTAGTTGGTTAGCCGCGGAAGAGACGACGGACGGATCGCCAGTTTTTGTGTTTGTCTTCGGGGTCCATGATTATGCAATATATATACATACGCACACATGTATAATCAACACTAAAAGGAACATGCTCAGATTTGAAAATAAAGTTATAAAACTTTATACCTTACGATCTTCTACCGTATGTCCTATCCTTCTCGTGGACGATGTGTGGACGAAGATCCTCCACGAGTAGAAGCCTTCTAGATCGCGTTCTTCCCTTCCTTGTCCGCTGCGAACAAAGAGAAGAACCAACAAATACCTATCCTTTCTAGAACCGGCCACCAAATTAGAGAATTTGATGCAACCGCCGGGCAAGGAACAAGTGGATGAGGCGCCGGCCACCAATGGAAGGAGAACCGCCGGCCACATTGGATAGTATGGAGGAGTGAACGCCGGCCACCAATGGAAGGAGAACCGCCGGCCAAGGAATAAGAGAGAGGCCTAGAGGATGGGCGCCGGCCAAGTCTTGATGGAGGAAGATGGGCGCCGGCAACAAGGAGAAGGAAGATGGTTGCCGCCCACTTTGAGAAGAGCCAAACCCTAACTCCAATTCAATTCTATCTTGCTGCCCAAGCTTAAGCCTTCTATTTATAGAATTGGGCTTAAGCCTCCTTTAATCTCCACCATCGGATCTAGGGATTTAATCTCCACCGTCGGATCTAGGGTTTTATCCCAACCGTCGGATCTAGGGTTTCATCCCAACCGTCGGATCTAGGGTTTCATCCCAACCGTCGGATCTAGGGTTTCATCCCATCCGTCGGATCTAGGGTTTTATCCCAACCGTCGGATCTAGGGATTTAATCCCAACCGTCGATTCTAGGGTTTCATCCTAACCATCGGATCTAGGGATTTAATCCCAACCGTTGGTTCTAGGGTTTCATCCTAACCGTCGGATCTAGGATTTCATCCCAACCGTCGGATCTAGGGTTTCATCCCATCCGTCGGATCTAGGGTTTTATCCCAACCGTCGGATCTAGGGATTTAATCCCAACCGTCGATTCTAGGGTTTCAACATATACTAACATAAAGAACATAAGCTAGCATATCAATAAGAACATGCAAAGAACAATAATAAAAGTTGTAAAACTTTTATACCTCTTGATCTTCTATCGTATGTCCTAACCTCCTTGTAGACTTCGTGTGGACGAAGATCCTCCACAAGTTGAAGCTTCCTAGGTCTTCTTCAATCCAAAGAAAGAAGAACTCTCCTTCCCTTCTTGCTTGAGCCAACCACTAATCCACAAAGGATTGGTGCCGCCGGCCTCAAGAATAGAGAGAACTAAATGGAAACCACCAAGGAACCAAACTAGGGGCAAACCCTAGCTTCTAGTGTCGTCGGCCAATAGGGAGTGAAGAGGATAAAAGGAATATGTTGGGCGCTGGCCAAGGTATAGGGAAAAGAGAAGTAGCTGGCAACACCCTAGGAAGAAGAAGAGCACTTCCCCTATAGTTGCCGCCCAACCAAGCTTTCAAAACCCTAGCCGCCCAACCTTTCTTCCTTTGGATTTCTTGCCGCCCAACCATGGTGGAGAGAAGAGATCTAGGAGCTAACCACCTTCAAGGAAGAAGAAGAGATCTTCCATAAGTTGCCGCCCACCCTTCTTTCCTAACCTTGACCGCCCATCCAAAGGAGCCAAACCCTAATTAGGGTTTCCTCCTTAGGGTTTCTTGCCGCCCAAGCAAGGCTAGGCAAAACCCTAATCTCCTTAGCATCCATCATCCAACCAAAAAACTTAGTTGCCGCCCAACCCAATCTCCCATATATATAGAGTTAGGTTTAGGCCTTGGTTTAATCTCCACCGTCGGTTCTAGGGTTTTAATCTCAACCGTCGGATCTAGAGATTTAATCTCAACTGTCGGTTCTAGGGATTTAATCCCAACCGTCGGATCTAGAGATTTAATCTCAACCGTCGGTTCTAGGGTTTTAATCCCAACCGTCGGATCTAGAGATTTAATCTCCACTGTCGGTTCTAGGGATTTAATCCCAACCGTCGGATCTAGAGATTTGTTTTCCATCATTTGATCTAGACTTCATGAGGTTTATATTAGGCTACGATAGGGACCATGAGGAGGAGTTGGATCTTGGCCACCCGATGGATCGGAACCACACAAACTTGATCCATCAATGATGTTCCATTCCACTAGAGGATCATCATCGAACTACCTCACCAACCCCCATAAATTAATATGGGATCCTTATATTATTTGTACATCCATCTCCCCGTGTTTAAGATATCGAATGTCCGTCAATTAATTGATTTACTAACCATCAATTAATTAACATCTAACTCCTCGAGTAGTACCACTCAACCTTATCATCATGTTGACTAAGTCAACCTGCAGGGTTTACATGATGAACCTTATGAGCTCCTCAAGGGGACATCATCAACCTAATATATAGGACACGGATTCCTCCTATAATCAACGACACACCATGTAAATAATATCATTTCTCAACTTACCGGGTATATTGATTTAATCCATAGAAATCTCACCCTCTGGTAAATCAAAGAAATAAATACTAAGTACATGTGCCCGTTATTATATCGGGATTAAGAGCATATACAACATAATATCCGAGGTTCGATTCAATTATGTAGTCAGCAATAAATTGAATCACCTCTATGTCGGTCCTGCTCAATACACTGAGGTGTACTAGTGTAACTCTATGTTCAAGATAAAATAATACCAAGCTACACTACAACCATGCCAATGGTTTGTCCAAAACCATTTTGGTTGTGAGCCTCTACTTATATTCTACAAGGGACTGATAACATGATCTTCTGTGCCACACCAAGCACCATGTTATCTACAATGTAAAATATTAGACAATTTTGCATAACTATAAAAATATGCAAACAATGATCATGTGATTCTTATTTCAAAATAAAGATGTTCATATAAAAGAGCAAGGCTTTCTGTATACATCCCAACAATCTCCCACTTATACTAAAAGACTATGCTGTCATCACACTGCCATACATCTGATTCCCCTTCTTTCCACATGCCTATCAAAGCTCTCGCTAGAAGGGCCTTAGTGAAAAGGGTCTACCAGGTCATCCTCTGATGCAATCTAGGCGACAACAACTTCTACCTCCTTTACGATTTCTCGTACCAGGTGGTACTCGCACTCTATGTGTTCACTAGCCTTATGGGCTCGTGGTTCCTTCAAGTTTGCAACTGCACCATTATTATCACAATAAATTGTGATAGTTCTGGGCAAACCAGGAATCACATCCAAGTCCATCAGGAAGTTCCTGAGCCACTCAACTTCTTTGGCCACCTCATAGGCTGCCACATACTCAGCTTCCATGGTGGAGTCCGCCACGCATTTCTGCTAGGCACTCCTCCATACAATGGCTCCACCTCCTAAAGTAAACACAAAACCTGAGGTAGACTTACTGTTATCCCTATCTGATTGGAAATCGCAATCCATGCAACCCACAGGGAGTAATTGGTCTGCCCGGTAAACTAGCATATAATCCCTAGTCCTTCTCAGGCACTACAATATATGCTTTTACTGCAGTCCAATGTTCCTGTCCTGGATTACTCTGATATCTGCTAACCATGCCCACGGCAAAGCAGATATCTTGTCTCGTACATAGCATACATGAGGCTTCCTACTGCCGAAGCATAAGGAACCGCCTTCAGCTCCTTTATCACCTCAGATGATCTAGGACACATCTCCTTAGATAAAGTAACTCCATACCTGAAAGGTAGAAAACCCTTCTTGGAGTTCTGCATGCTAAAACGATCCAAAATCATGTCTATGTATGAAGCTTGGGATAAGCACAACAACCTTGATCCCAAGGTTGTGACCCACTTCTCCCAAGTCCTTCAAAACTGTTTGGACAACCATACCCTTACGTTTGATAACACTCGGATATTGTTGCCAACTACCAAAATATTATCTACGTATAGTACAAGAAATACCACTACGTTTCCGTCACATCTCTTGTATACACAAGACCCATCCGGACTTTGAATAAATCCATAAGTCTGGATTTACCTCATCAAAGCGGATGTTCCAAGACCTCAAAGCTTGCTTCAGTCCATAAATGGACCGATTAAGCTTACATACAATACGCTCTTTGCCCTTAGCAATGAATCCCTCTGGTTGCTTCATATAGATGTTTTCCTCAAGACTTCCATTAAGGAAAGTTGTCCTGACATCCATCTACCACACCTCATAATCCATATGAGCTGCAATGCATAAGAGCTCCCAGACCTGACTTGAATCCATAGATTCAATCTCAATATTCATTCCACTTTGCCAAGATGTTGTATTTATATCTTGGATTGCCTCATCGTATGTCTAGGGATCAAGTTCATGTTTGCTAGGGACCAAATCAGAAGATTCGTCCAAAAACATGAATCTAAGAGGCTGTCTAACAACCCTCCCACTACGACGAGGTATCATCTGTGTATCCTTTGTGACACGCGGTACAGTGACATGTGGTATATCCTCTTGTACCGATAGTACTAAAGAAGTGGCTTCCCTTTTAACTCCTCCAGAACAATTTTACTCTTGGGCTTGTGGCTTATCACATAGTCTTCCTCTAGAAATTTGACGTTCGTGTTAACGATCACTCTTTGATCTCTAGGACTATAAAACAAGTCAGAATAACTCATCATCGATCTAATCATCTCCATAAGAGTCCTATTCCTTCGTTCTGCTACACCGTTCTGCTGGGGTGTGCTAGGTGCAGTCAATTGGGATTGAATCCCAACCTCTGATAAGTAGTTCCTAAACTCTCCCAAGAGGTTCTCACCACCATGATCAGATCGTAGTGTCATCCATATCTTGAATAATTGTCTATAAAAGAGACGAAATATTCAAGACCACCTCTTGCCTAGATAGTCATAGGACCACACAAATCAGAATGAACCATTTCTAACACATCTTTGGCTCTATACCCTTTGGCCTTAAAAAGGCCTCTTGGTCATCTTACCCTCCAAGCAAGATTCGTAGGTTGGGAGATCCTCCACCACTAATGAACCCAAAGGTCCATCAGCTATCAACCTTTGAATTCTGCTTAGGTTAATGTGACCAAGCCTAAGAAGTCAAAGATATGTTTGGTTCATCTTCGAAGGTTCTTTTCTCTTATTGGAATTAGAAGATGAGTTATTAACTTCAATTTGCATTGTGGGAGGTTTTGGTTCAAATTTCCTTTCAATGTACCTGAATAGATATTCTCCCTATTCCTTTTTATAACAACTCTGTCATTAAAAGAAATAGAATATCCATCCATAATAATTTAGAAACTGAAACTAAATTCTTTCTAAATAAAGGTACATAAAGGGAATTTTCTAGAACCAAAGTTTTATTATTTTCAAGAGATAAATAAATCTTCTCCCACTGCAATAGCCGCCACCATCATGGCATTGCCCAAGTAAATGGTAATCTCCCCTTTAGCTAGTCATCGAGTTTCCTGGAACCCCTGCAAATTGTTGCAGACATGATTAGCGGCTCCCGTATCTACTCACCAGGTGCCGGTAGATATCACCGCTAATCATGTTTCAATGACTAGTCCAAAAGATATACCTTTGTTATGTTTTGGATTGGGACAGTCCTTCTTCCAATGTCCATCCTGCTTGTAAGTGAAGTACTTGCCTTTCGGCTTCTTCACTCTTCCCTGAGATCCTCCGACCATCTTTGCTTCACCTTGTTTCTTCTTCTTCTTGCCTTTCGGCTTAGAAGTAGAAACCCTTTTGAGCAATGATGGCTTGAGGACACTCTTTGAAGAGTGCATACTTGTACTCCTTAGCAGATAAGACAATATCTAGAATCTTTTCCAATCAATATTATTTGGATACAGTAAGTTTATTTCCTTTAGTATCACAGTAAGTGGACTGAAAGTCAATTTTGAAAGTCCTATGAATCACATAGATCATTACTTTAGATTTCAAAAAATTATTGATTCCTCAAACAATAAAATTTCGAAATCAACCAACACCTTAAAACACCAAGAATATCGCATGTCACGCAGTGTGGACGTATACGAATTCTACATTTGTAAGAGGAGGTTTTACCCATTAATTTTATTATCTTGTCAACCTTACTTTTTGACAAATAAAATTAATAGTTGGTTCCTCTTTGGCCCTACAAATAAAAGCAGTGACTCCGATGGGGAGGATACTTTATATTTGCATCTAAGTGTGCACCATTACACGATACTAAGGGAATTATTTCGGATTATGTGCCTTACCGTTGTGGAAGTACACACGCTCCTAGATAATTTCCTATAACCATTATTTGACCTAGTGATCCGCAAACAAACTCATCTGCAGGGAGGAAGGCACTCAGAGCCGACACGCAAGTTTGTTGCATCACACGTCAAATTGTAATGGAGTCCGCGGGAATTAATTAAAATATCCCTCTCCCACTTAGTAAATTGAAAATGAGGAATTTTCAAGCACACACAACATGCTTATTATTACTGTAGATTTCAATAAAAATTATTGATTCCTCAAACAATAAAATTTTGAAATCAACCAACACCTCAAACACCGAGAATATCGCATGCCACGATAGTGTGGACGTATACGAATTCTACATTTGTAAGAGGAGGTTTAACCCATTAATTTTATTATCTTGTCAACCTTACTTTTTGACAAATAAAATTAATAGTTGGTTCCTCATTGGCCCTACAAATAAAACTACTTTTTATTTGCATCTAAGTGTGCACCATTACACGGTACTAAGGGAATTATTTTGGATTATGTGCCTTACCGCTGTGGAAGTACACACGCTCCTAGATAATTTCCTATAACCATTATTTGACCTAGTGATCCGCAAACAAACTCATCCGATGGGGAGGAAGGCACTCAAAGTCTACGCGCAAGTTTGTTGCATCACATGTCAAATTGTAATGGAGGCTGCGGGAATTAATTAAAATGTCCCTCTCCCACTTAGTAAATTGACAATGAGGAATTTTCAAGCACACACAACATGCATATAAAACAAATCAGCAATAAATATGGAAAAATCAGAATTTTTCCAACTATTATGGCATTGTTCTCCAATATGCGTCCCGTCGTGTCGCCACCTCGTCCGCTCCTCCTACACCATGTACGAGCCAACCGGAGATCCGAGCCGAGAATAAAACCTATTTTATTTTACATCCATCGATCCTATACTCCACGAGGGAGTGTACATGAAATCTAGATCGAAAGTAAAATAAAATAAAGAGTGGCTAAACAATGTCGTATTCAATTACAAAAATTAAATACTAATTTAGCCTCGTCAACCCCGAGGATTCATATAATATACAATCACACACACATGCAATCACATACACACATAAATAGCCATAATAGTTGGATCTTATGCCTGCAACCAAAAAGTTAGCCTACGCACATCCTACTATTATCCGGCATACACAATATATGATAAGTGCGTGAAAGTAACCGAATCCAAAACACACAAAACCGGAAATCGTGGCTCTGATACCATTTGTTGGCAATGTTGCTATTCCTCGGAGGCTCATTGGCTCCTCCGTCCCCGGATTAAAATTTTCACTAATGAAAATTTTAATCCGGGGACGGAGGAGCCGATGAGCCTCCGAGGAATAGCAACATTGCCAACAATTGACAACGGCATGAGCTCCGAGCAGCACGAAGTAAGTATTCATAATAACTTATTTTTTAGTTAGATACTTATCTAAACTTGTTCAACAGGTGTTGACTATGGAGTTATGCCACCCCGTATAGACTCATGGTAGGGTCGTCCACCAAGGCGACCAGCTGGACTTGCCTTTAGGGTTTATACTCCCAGTTTTGTTGGCTACGCATTTAGTGTATATAACAGGGAATTACCTATAGTGTGTTGGTTATTATTCGTAATCGTGGTTTGAGTTGACCACGGGAATGACCTGTTGAGTCTGAGTCTTGAACCTGTGTTGAAAAGGTGAATTTCCTTTGAGAGTCGACTGATACCGAGTCAAAAAGCAGGGGTCAAGTCGTCACATTTCTTGTAAAAATCAAAGACTACAGCCATAGGGATCTTCACTAATAGTTCTAGTCAGATCATTACCTATTGAGTAATGGACAAGACGAGTAGGCTATTGTTGATACAGATAGTAGAGGATTAGTTTACGATTTTTCATAGGGATTTTATCCCTAAGTTGTGCGTGCTGGGTTGTATAACTTTGAAAGTACTTTTGAGTACTTAACTTGTGTTATACAAAGGAAGTAGAGCTAGTTGCATACCATTATCGGGATTAACCGGTACTTGGTGAAAGATGCAAGGAAATAAATCTTCGAGGAATAGTACATCACTAGGTCACGGTGTAGTGATGTTGTGAGAGGGTATTTTTCCCGTGTTATTCCTTTGACTCATTGTCAATAAATTCTTGAGCGACATGTAGGGTGATCGTTCGGTAATGGGAGTATCATGCAGAGTTGTTAGACTTGTCGAGGTTACGACCACCTAATAGCTCAAGAATGTGAGTGGATGTTTTAAGCCACCCATGGTTATTGGCTTACATTTCGATTATGATGTATGAATCTTCTATCAGATCCTATCGGATGACATTGGATCGAGTCAGGAGTTTAGAAATGACTCTGTACAAGTGTTTGGGAGATGAAGACCGATAAGCAGACATTGCAAGTCAGATGTTGGAATGAGAAGCCTTCGAATGTTGGACAAAAGGAGTAAGATCGGAGTCATAAGCCACGATCTACTATTGGAGAGTTTTTCTGATCATAGAAGACCAATCGCAGATCGTCAGAACTATCTGATATTATCAGCGAAATCAGAACAAAGACTCTGAAGGGATTATGTGCATGCAGTGCAGATCACGAAGTCACACAAAGTCGGATTATCCGTTGGATCAGATCATTTGTTGCTATTGTAAGCAACCAGTACATTTGAGTAGGTGTACTTTGAAGACTCAGTTGAAGACTCTCGATGGTGTTCCGGGAAGATGATACACAGTCTCGACAGTAGAGATCATTACAGAAGATTAGGTTATCTCACCAGCAGTGACCTACTACCTCGGGCGTGGTTGGAGTTCCTTGATACTTCCCTTTAAGGGAAGTGATTTACTCAGAAGTATCAGCAGAAGACATCATGAAGACAACAACAACTGTTACCCCCCAGACGTGGATTGACTTGGTACAAAGGAGAGAGTATACGACGATGGTCGTATCTATTCTATATTCTTCAATTGTAGCTCGTATGATTAAGTGATGGGATCAGATGATCTAGGAAAATCTCGGGGTCATTTGTCGTTGAAATGCGACCGCTTTATCATGAACTGTTGGATCTAATCCTATTCTCTTCGAGGAAGATCGAGACCTGCATGTAGCCTTTGGATCAGATTGACAGATAATTGATCGTTCACGGTATTACTTTAGTTTACCCTCTGGGTTAATATATTTAGAGATACTTATAGTTTACAGGTATCCTTGTCTAGAACATTTTTAGTTTGGATTAGAAGGGTTCCTATACATTGACTTGTGGGTCGGTGGTATCTTTACCATTAGGCAAGATGATGACCAACAATTTAGAAGTCAAGGGATGCCTTGGACTTTAATAGACATATGTTTACTGTAGATATATCCTTATGGATGGTCAAATTATTGAAATAATTGTATAATATGTCTCTCAGATGTGCGTATAATCCGAGAGTATTTGGATGTAGTTTCTGATGCACTTCCAGGCTTACCACGGTATAGGCAAGTGGAGTATGCGGTCGAAGTGATTTTGAGAATAGTTTCGATATTGAAGACCTCATATCGGGAGATAATTTTATTGGTAACAGTGTTGCTAAACACTATGAAAATTGGAAGAACGCAAGTTGCGGTTATAGGAGATGTTGGATGGGATATTTATCTGTCCCAGTATTTCTGCTAGAGAATATCAGGAACTCTTTGTTAAAAGAGGGATAGACCCTTGAGATTATGCATCGATTATCGATGATAGAATGCAATAGTTATTGAAAAGTGAATATCCTTCATTGTGGATGGATGATCTGTTTAGATCAGCTAAGGACACCTGTGTATACTCTAGGATTGGTTTACGACTAGAGTGTTGATATGGTAGTGTCATGATGTCATACAATTATCATTGTCGTTGTGATGATTGATATATCATCCGTGTAGAGTAAAGAGGATGTCGGTGAGTAAAGATGACAATTTCATACTTGGTATGAATTTATGAGCTTTTGATTATGTCGTTAGATTATTTAATGATTTAGTCGTCCATGGATTTGAGAAATCGTGTATTCGGAACACGATTGGATCAGTTTGTGGTTGTTGGAGCTGCATAACTTGGCCACTGTTGATTGTGGTAGTTGGAGTTGCACACTATTGGTGCAATCGGCCTAGGACATTTGACTCGAACTGTATTTTGATGTTAGACAAAACGTATGACATGGGATTGTCATGGGAAGTCCAACATGGGTTAGCCACGTAAATCCAAGTGTGTAGCCTTGGTGGTGAAAAGTCTAAGCATGGGGCTTGGTGTTGGGAAAATCCAAGCATAGGGCTTGGTGTTGGAAAGTCCAACATGGGTTGGCCACGTAAGTCCAAGTGTGTAGTCTTGGCGGTGGAAGTCCAAGCATGGGGCTTGGCATGGAAAATCCAAGCATGAGGCTTGGTGTGGGAAGTCTTGAGGACTTAGCAAGTTCACTAGGCTCGGGGTCCTTGTGTCGGTGAAGGATGGCATTGCGAAGTCGTGCGCTTGGTGCATCCGAGGGACTGCCAGACCGGGAGCGAATGGAGTGAGGCCCAAGGGAAGCAGACTTCTAGGGCAAGAGACGCAAAGGATGGCATTGCGAAGTCGTGCGCTTGGTTCATCCGAGGGACGTAAGCTGAGGGAAGAGAGCTTCGGTGGAGAACTCCATGAGAAGGTGAGGTGGACTTGGCCAAGTGGCTAGGACTGAGTGTCGGATGCTCAAACGTGGTGTTTGAGGGTTTATCCGACGATCGAATGCTCAAACAACTTGGTGTTTGAGGTTTTACTCGACATCAGTCGACTGGCATAGGTGTCAGTCGATTGCTCTAGGTCGATTGGACTTGACCCATGTTCGACTGACCAAGTTCTGGCCGAATAATCGACTGTCGAGGGAGGGCAGTCGACCAGTGACACCATCAGTCGACTGATGATGGAGATCAATCAACTAATCAGGGTGTTTCCGGGCACAAAACACTTTCCAGTCGAGTGATCTCACCGAGCACTCGACTGATGGGGTTATCAGTCGACTGATGGTTATCTGTTGGATTTTTGCCAACGTGGATTCGGCCGTTGTGAGACAACGGCTACAGGAGCAGTCGACTGGAGGCCTGGAGCAGTCGACTGATTGGTGAGAAATTAGCCTGAGACAAGCATAAAAGGAGGAGCTTGGGGAGGATTTCAATAAGAGTTTTTGGAAAGATTTTGGAGGGGAATTGTTGCTGCATTCCAGACCTTCAAGAGTCAAACCAAAGCAAGCTACAAGCAAAGTGTTCAAAGCATTATTGTAAAGTGTTCTTTACTTGTTTTGTTTATTGTCTTGTATTAGCTTGTATTTCATTGTATTACTTGTGTAATCCTTGTACGAGGTTTCTCCACCTCCGACGTGTTGTCGAGAAGAAGTTGTTGTTAGTGTCGTGTGCATAACACGAGCTCATTGAGCTCAACCCATAGAGTAGGAACCCTAAGTTTCCGAACCACGTATATCTTGGTGTATTGTGTGTGCTTTGTATTTGTCTTGTATATTCGTACTTGTTATTTGTATTTTCACTACGCTAACGAATTGTAGAGACAAGCATGCAACGAACGCGAACGAATTCCACCGCACACGCAATTAGGGCTATTCACCCCCCTCTAGCTAGCCACCGATGTTCCAACAAGTGGTATCAGAGCCAAGGAGCTTGTCGAGGACTAACCGCCAACACAAGAACGACAAGATGGTCGGCTACAACATCCATCCACCGAAATTTGACGGAGACTTTTCTTGGTGGAAGAAAAGAATGGAGGTATACTTCGAAACTGATTTCGATATTATGCTAATCATGGAAAGCGGTTTTGAAATGTCTAGGGACGAAGAGGGAAAGCCGATTGAAAAATCTAAATGGACACAAGATCAATGGCAAGAATTCAAGACAATGGTTAAGGTAACAAAAATGTTATTAGATTTAATACCTAACCATATCTTGTGCAAGCTAGGAGAATACCGGGATGCCAACGATTTATGGGACAAATTATTCAAATTTCATGAACATCCTGAACCGGCTCAATTGGAGAAGGAGGTCGAGCAAGAACATCCCTCAACATCCGGATCCGAGGATGTTGAAGAATTGTCATCTACATTCGACGATGTGGATGATTTGGTGGAGACCTCCACCTCTAGCATTGAGGGGGAGAAGAGGCCTTCCATCCCGGAATAAGATCAAGAAGAAGCTTCAACATCCGGGAGAAGTGATCAAGAGGATTCCACCACCCTAGGTAACTCAAGCAATGTAATTAATAATAAAGATCACATAATTTGCTTTGAGTGTAGGGAGAAAAGGTATTACAAGAGTAAATGCCCAAAATTGGCTAAGGAAAAAGGCACCAACACCAAAAGTCAAAGGATGTCGGAGTTCTCACTATAAAGAGTAAAGAGCACATTATGTGCTTTAAATGCAACCAAAGAGGACACTACTGAAGTCAATGCCCTAGGGGGAAGAAGAAAGGGCAAGAAGGGGCATCTCATGTAGGGGGAGCTTCTAAAGCTAACCCTAAGGTAAATTTAATTAATGCACCTTCAAATTCTAAAGTTAAAAAGCATGCTAAAAATTATTTTAGTTCTCTTGCTATTATTAATGAAAAACATGCTAATAGGAATAGATACTTTTGTTTGGGTGCCAAGCATGTAAATTTACCTAAGAACAAACCTAGGACCAATAACACTAGACCAATCCTACCTAGGGAGTCTATAAGGAGAATAGAAGAAAACATGGGCATTAACCCTAAGAAATCTAGGCATATGCCTAGGAAGAGTCCTTCCCAAAAGATTAATGAAAAATCAAAATTGGGAAAGTTAGAGTTAGAGAACCTAGTCTTGAGGTCAAGGCTTAAGAAACTTGAGAAGACCCTCAAAATTATGACAATTTCATTTAAAGGGTCAAATGTTCAAAATTCAAGGCCTAGGAAACAAGAAATGTCCAAGGGCAAGAAAGGTTTGGGTCACAAACCTATGTCCTATCACAATGTTCCATTCAATTATGGAACAATTTTTAGGTCTAATAAAATCAAGGTTAATAGGGAAGATATCCCTAAGACTTGCTATGGTGTGTGTTTAGTGACTAAGGATTCAAGAAAAACTAAAGTAGCCACTAAGAAGGTCAAAGGGGGAGTTACCTCTAGAGTTAACCTAGGAAAGACCCAAAGGACTAAGGCTTCAAAGCCAAAAAGGGTCATTAGGAAGGTATCTAGGGAAGTTATCCCTAGTGAATACCTAGTTAACCCAAGGAGCTCCAATAGGTATTGGGTTCCTAGGAGCGTGATCAATTCACGCTAGATGGGTTAGGGTATGTCAACCCTAAGTGAATGGGTAGTTAACCTAGCCATGGTAGAGTTGACACATTAGGATGTGCCAATGTGGTTGAGAAGATGAAAAATGATTAAATTGACACAATTAGGTCTTAGGAGTAATGGTGTGCCATTTTGGATTTTTGGCACACTAGGGGGATAAATGGCATTAAGGCAAAAATGAATTTAATTCTAAGAAATGGCAATTTGAATTTAACACTTAGGTATTTCATACCTTAGCACTTTATAATTGTCATGCTTTGTTTTCCTTGCCATGACATGACATCATATTTATTTTTATCATATAAAATGTCATGATCATTTTTAGGGTTATTTCTATATGTCATGTATACTTAGATTTCATTCACATGCCATGACATCATGATTTTGGCACATGCTTTTATCTTTGTATCATTTATGCCATAATCATCATTCATGCATAAATAAAATGGATTTAAGGACTAAGGCATGACTTGAAGGGAATCAAATATTGCTGCCTAGAGATATGCATGAAACCCTAAATGAACAAAGCCCACATCTCACTAATACTTGACTTATATTTGTTTTACACATCTAGATACAAGTGAGATGTTTAGGAAAATGGAATTAAAGAATTTAAAAACATTTCAAAAACATTTTGAAAAACCTTGGTGAAGTCTATCTTTTGATAGCAATCACCATTGAATGAGGTGATACAAAAAGGGCTCGATATTGAAGCTTTTCTCAACTTTTAAATTTTGTATCAATCTCACTATTTTGTGAGTAAACTAATTTTCAAATATTTTTCACCCATAATATTTGTGATAAGCAATGTACGTACAAAATTTCATAATTTTTCAATGTATGTATATTTACTTATGAATTTCGGAACTTAGGTTCTGAAAAATTGAAAACTGCATTTTGCAGTTATCAGTCGACTACCATGGATGGCAGTCGACTGATGTGGGAATGAGTCGACTGATATCTGATATAGTCGACTGATAAGGCTGATTTCGGGTAAACCTTGGTTGTTAGGCCCACGTTCAGCTATGTTTTGGTCTCCTAACCACTCCTAACCCTAGGACATGCTTGGGAGAGCATTAGAAAGAGTGGAAATCCATTGGATATGGATTAGAAGAAATGTTTAGGGTGAGTATCAATTTTAAGGTGTGTGAGAGTTTATTGTTGAACTTTGCCTTAATTTTGATTGTTTAGCATTCCTATTGGCTTAGGGACTCTCCAAGGATATTGTTGGTGCAATGGTCAAGGGGGAGCAAGCCTTTAGGGGGAGGTTTCCAACATGGGAAGATGGATATGTATTTTTCCTCATGGGAGGAAAATTGGGAGATTGTCTCTCTTAAGTAATATGGGATTTATCACTAAAAAGATTGTAGCCATGTGTTCCTCTAAGTGAGAGATTGTAAGATCTCATTGGGATATGAGACATTCATACCCTTGGGGAGGACTGATAAATGGGTAGTTGTCGTGGCACCATTTCAAATTAATTACCGAATCCCCTAACTACACTAATATAGCATAGTGAATGGCCCGGATCGTTTCCCAACGAGTGTAATCGACAGAATAGTAAACTTAGGATTTTTAATTATTGCTTTGAGTTTTCTAATGAAGATGGGGGTTTGGATTTTGATGCTCTAACCTATGGTTGCAAGATAATTAAAACTCTAAACTAACATGCAACAACAAAATCAAACAATGTAGGAATTAAAACAATAAAAACTAGAAGAAGAAATAATCTAATCAACCCAAGATATGCCCGGTGAATGAACAAGTTCCTCCGGCTAAGTCCGACAAAGCTCGATCAAGACTCCGCAAATGATAGTGGATGTGGAATGGTGCAAACTCCTGAATCCAGTAGTTTGATGGATGCTACGAACTCTCGCAGATCCGGTTGAGCTCGAAGAAGTGTCGTCGGGACGGACTCCTCCTCGAATTTGAAAGAGAAGGTGGATGAGCTATGGAGATGGAGGACGTCGCCGAAATCTCTCGATGAAGTGGTTCCTCCTCGAATCCGTGGAGGAAAATGGATGGATGCAAGGTGGAGGCGACTGCTAGGGCTCAAGGGAAGAAGAGATTTAACTAACAACCTAATGAAATAAGCTATGCATCAACGAAATCTACTACATGAACATGATTAAAAGAGAGCAACTACTTAACGACAATTGCAATGAAATTAAAGGAACTGTAAATTAAGCATCCTAATCTACGTGCATCTAATCAAAACACATAAACTTTAACATTCAACCTAATTAAAACTCACAAGACATTAAACTAACTCATTCAAGCATTTTATCAAACACTAGGTAAGCATGAAGAAAATTAACCCAAGCACATGCAATTCAAAACATGGAAGATCATGAATTACAAACATTCAACCCAATCTAAATGACCAAACAATCAAAATGAAGAGAATGCTAGAAATTGTCGAAAACTCTGCACGAAAGGCTGGATGGTGAGCTGTCGAAGCTGGAACAGGAGCTGGCTGGCGATGGAGGAGCTGTAGAAGGCTGTGAAGGTCACTGGCCAGAGCTGTGATGGGCTGCTAGCCGGAGCGGATGGAGAGTGGACTGCCGGTGGTGGATGCCACCTCTGATCGGAGGTGGAACGGATGGCTACCGGCGGTGGAGATGATGGAAGAACCGCCAGCAGAGCTCGGATTGGAGCTATTGTGCTGTCGATAGTGGAGATGATGGAGAAAGTGTTGCACTGATCACTAGAGAAGGAGGGAATCCCCTTTCCTCTCTGGCGACCGGCGAGGGAGGAGGTGAGCGCGGCGGCGATGAAGAAGCGACGGTGTCAGGGATTGTCGCAGAAGAGATGGTGAAGCCAGTTATCGCACGATTGAAGAAGGTGTTGTATTTAAGGTTGATTTTCGTTGACCGTCCGATCAGAGTTCCTTTAATCCTAGCCGTCTGTTAAAGCTAGGGTTAAATGAATCTGATTAATCCATTAATGGGTTGCGCATCCAACGACTGAAATCACTCCAACTCTGGATGGACCGATCTGATCCATCTGAATAGATAATCATGATCGGCCGAATCTGGATGAAAGGCTAAGATGCCAAATCTAAATGTACGAACCGGATCTCTCCAAATCTGGATAAATGGCTCAGAATCAAGCCGCTTGCATCAGATGGTCCATATCGCTCAGATCTGATCTCTTGATTGAATTTCCCTCGATCTTCATGAACGGTTCAGATTAATCCAGCTTAAAATGCCCTTTATGACCCTAGATGAAGCCAAATTTGATCCACTGTGAGTCTAATCTGGTGGCTCATCTCGATCTCCTACAAACAAAGATAAAATTTGCATATAAGTCCAGAATTAAGGATAATTTACACTAAGGTCCAAAAATATATCCAACTCATAAAATATGCAAATAAACGATAATTAATCACTAGAGAGGATAAAAACAGTGAGATTAAGGACCAAAATAACATGACAAAATGGTAGTTATCAAGGACCTTTTTGATGTATGTCAAAAAGGGGAAGAAGTTACCAATTGGGATAGTTGGAATTCTCATTGGGATGTGAGAATTGCCAATTGAGGATAATTGGTATACTTGAGTTTAAGGTTTTGTCAAACATCAAAAAGGGGGAGATTGTTGGTGCAATCGGCCCAGGACTCGAGTTTGACTTGAACTGTATTTTGATGTTAGACAAAACATATGACATGGAATTGTCATGGAAAGTCTAACATGGGTTGGCCACGTAAATTCAAGTGTGTAGTCTTCGTGGTGAAAAGTCCAAGCATGGGGCTTGGTGTTGGGAATATCCAAGCATAGGGCTTGGTGTTGGAAAGTCCAACATGGGTTGGCCACGTAAGTCCAAGAGTGTAGCCTTGGCGGTGAAAGTCCAAGCATGGGGGGCATGGAAAATCCAAGCATGAGGCTTGGTGTGGGAAGTCTTGAGGACTTGGCAAGTTCACTAGGCTCGGGGTCCTTGAGTCGGTGAAGGATGGCATTGCGAAGCCGTGCGCTTGGTGCATCCAAGGGACCGCCGAACGGGAAGCGAATGGAGTGAGGCCCATGGGAAGTAGACTTCTAGGGCAAGAGATGCGAAGGATGGCATTGCGAAGCCGTGCACTTAGTACATCCGAGGGACGTAGGCCGAGGGAAGAGAGCTTCGGTGGGGAACTCCATGAGAGAGTGAGGTGGACTTGGACAAGTGGCTAAGACTGAGTGTCGGATGCTCAAATGTGGTGTTTGAGGGTTTACCCGATGATCGGATGCTAAAACAACTTGGTGTTTGAGGTTTTATTCGACATCAGTCGACTGGCATAGGTGCTAGTCGAATGCTCTAGGTCGATTAGACTCGATCGGTGCTCGACTGACCAAGTTCTGGCTGAACAATCGACTGCCGAGGGAGGGCAGTCGACTGATGATGGAGATTAGTCGACTTATCAGGGTGTTTCAGGGCACAAAACACTTTCCAATCGAGTGATCACGCCGAGCACTCGACTGATGGGGTTACCAGTCGACTGATGGGTATGATCAGTCGACTGATGGTTATCCGTTAGGTTTTTGCCAACGTGGATTCGGCTGTTGTGAGACAACGGCTACAGGAGCAGTCATTGGAGGCCAGGAGCAGTCGACTGATTGGCAAGAAATCAACCCGAGATAAGCATAAAAGGAGGAGCTTGGGGAGGATTTCAACAAGAGTTTTTGGGGAGATTTTGCAGGGGAATTGCTGCTGCATTCCAGACCTTCAAGAGCCAAATCAAAGCAAGCTACAAGCAAAGAGTTCGAAGCATTATTGTAAAGTGTTCTTTACTTGTTTTGTTTATTGTTTTGTATTAGCTTGTATTTCATTTAATACTTGTGTAATCCTTGTACGAGGTTTCTCCACCTTCGACGTGTTGTCGAGAAAGAGTTGTTGTTAGTGTCGTGCGCATAACACGAGCTCGTTGAGCTCAACCCATGGAGTAGGAACCCTAAGGTTCCGAACAACGTATATCTTGGTGTATTGTGTGTGTTTTATATTTGTCTCGTATATTCGTACTTGTTATTTATATTTCCACTGCACTAACGAATTGTAGAGACAAGCATGCAACGAACGCGAACGAATTCCACCGCACACGCGATTAGGGCTATTCACCCCCCTCTAGCCAGCCACCGACGTTCCAACATGCACTCGGCCACCGTAGATGGTGGTTTCCTTGTATGGATTTGGTTATTACCGCAAATATGGATAGGATGCTTTTAAGCATTAGTATATCACTGACTTGTTTGATCAGGAAGGTGATGGAATTTACTTGGTCTGAAGCCTGTGAAACTAGTTTTCAGGGCTCAGTCGATGGTTGACTTTTGCATCAGTGTTAGTTAATCCTTCTGATGTGGATGGAAGGGTATGGTACGCAGATGCATCGCTTTAGTGAATGGAGCAATCCCGATGCAGTTAAATGAGGCACATCTTAAGCTTATGGCAGTTGAGGAACAGCGATATAAGTTGTCATACATATGACATGAACTTAGCAGTATTATCTTGTGTAGTAGTGATATGGAGCAGAAGTGCTCATGGAGTTTTGACTAGCTACTGGGTAGCTACTATAGAGTTGCTGGAACACGGACAGTTGCAACAAGGGAGATGGATCGCTATAGTCTCCCATACACTTACAGAGTGTGTGGTGGAGTGGATTTTTGATGGTTGATGGACTTCTCTTTTGAGAGGATAATTCCTCGTCTCTAATAAAGACAGTGGGTTCTGGAGTTGCATTAGTTTAAGGAAGAGTGGCTACAGGAAGCACATCATTCAAGATGGACTATACACCCTGGTGGTACTTGTATGTACCAAGATTTGAAACGTTTATACTGGTTGGAACAGTATGAAGAGAAATATTACAGACTTCATTGTTCGATGTTTAGTATGCCAACAGGTGAAGGCTGAACATTAGAAACCCGCTGGGTTGCTTCAAGAAATTCCAATTTACAGAATGGAAGTGGGAGCATATCACTATTGATTTCGTTACGAGATTGCCCAGAATTCGTAAAGGACATGATGCGATTTGGGTGATCATGGATCGACTAACCGAATCAGCTAACTTTTTGCCTATTCGTGGGACGGACCCGTTGGATCATCTAGTAGAGTTGTACTGCCGAGAGAGTATCAAACTGCATGGAGTACCTTTGAGTATCATATCTGATAGAGATTTGCGATTCACCTCACGATTTTGGCAGAGTTTGCAGCAAGCCGTGGGTACAGGCTTCGACTTAGTACAAGATTTCATCCGCAAACAGATGGATAGTCTGAGTGTACCATTCAAACTCTGGGCACATTTATTAAGATCTTGTGTCATGGATTTCGGAGGCAGTTGGAAGGACCACGTTCATTTAGTGCAATTTGCCTACACTAACAGTTATCATTCCTCTCTTTCTCTTTTGTGGAGATATTGGAGCAGATTGGGGGTGTAGTTTTCCGGGTGACTTTACCTCCGACACTTACAGGTGTTCATAATGTATTTCATGTTTCTATGCTAAGGAAATATGTGCCGCATTTAGATCATGTTCTGAAATAGGTTCTGATTCCACTTCAGCCTAATGCAACTTATGAGGAGATTCCAATGCGAATTCTTGGTCACAAGGAGCTAATGAGGATTCGGTTACCGCTAGAGGGGGGGTGAATAGCTCATCGATGCTTGATGGAATTTATTCGCATTTGATCGTCTACAATCTTGTTAGCACAGCAGAATGATAATAACAAATATAAACAACAAGATACACAACAACTGTTGGATCGAGAAGCGTCGCTAGAGGGGGAGGTGAATAGTGAGCGTAAAAATTTTCATTCGTTCGATATACAAGCAAGCACAGCGGAAAAATAAAAAGACAAGTTTATTTTTACTTGGTTCACAACCCAGCGGTTGCTACTCCAAGGCCCTAATGGTCCTAGACCACGTACGGAGGACAAAGCACTATAAGATCTCCTCCTCATTGGAGGTAGGAGATAACGATCACAAAATCGGAAGTACGAGGATGAGGCAATAAGCCTACCTCACCTCGTTACAATTAAAACAAAGAATACAAAAGAAATTACTTGCTATTGCTGCCGACGAAGAAGATGGAAGCTTGGTGTCGCATCAGTGTTATGACGGTGTTGGAGCTTTGGTGTTGTAGGAGCACTTGAGAATAATCTTGATTGCTGTTTGGGTTGGAATCCTCCCCTCCTTTTATAGAGTTTGACCTCAGAATAATTCTCCTCATCTTTCGGAACTGATCACGAAGTGGTACCAAATTTTATCGTGAAGTGGCCGCGTCAAACATTATCCGTTTTGACCTAGTGCAAAAGACTGATTCGTCACCATCAGTCGACTGATGCCTTCCATCAGTGTGCTGATGAGCAACAGTCGACTGCCCAATGCCCAGTAGTTGACTGCCAGCCTGGCCACTTCCCTACAATAAGAGATTAGCACGGAAAATGGTAAATGCGACGGTTTCTTACTGTCCGATCTCGACCTAGACCTTCCACAGGAAGTCTTAGTCGGATCACCGCCTACGGTCGTCCCCCGTACAAAAAATACAACCTTACCATCTCTCACTCACACGAGCTTACCTCTAGTCCTTTAAGATCTGTCGCTTTGCTTCCGGTCTTCCACCTAGGTTCTTCGACTCCAACGAAGTTCCCTCGGTGTTGCCCGACCACCACAGCTCCCTCTGGGTGTCGCTAACCTTCGGCTTAGCATAGCCTTTCTGCACACTTGATTTAACTCATGAGACAATGATGTAAACTTAACTTTGTGTCTTTTCCATAATCAAAATACAGGCTCGATTATCTGGTGCCCCTGCACCAACAACCACAACGCAAGATATAACGTGGTTTAGAACCGAATGGTTTCTACTCCACGGATCGGGCTTTAAAAGCCCTAGCAATGCAAACATGCACTACTAATCCAATAAACTCCTTCTCGGAACAATCCGGAGGTGGAGAAACCTCGTATAATAACTCTTACAATAGTAAGAAACAAATACAAGCAAGATATAATAATAGAATGCAATACAAGTAAAGAAAACAACTTTACAAGAGCTTTTGGATTGCTTGATTTGTGGTTGCTTGAGTTGCACTTGGAGACCCTCAATTACACCAGCAATTCACCACAAAACTCCTCAAAAATGCTTGCCAAATCCCTCTACCGAGCTGCTTTTATAACCTACAATCGGGCTAGATTTCGCCTATCAATCGACTGATCGGGACCATCAGTCGACTGATGACACTGTTGCTATGAGACATTTGTACAATCCACGCTGGAAAAATCCAAATGGATAGGACAGCAGTCGACTGATAGAGCCTTCACTCGACTGTTAACCCCAGTGGTCGAGTCTGACTCTATTCTGTCCCCGAATTCTTGAGCACTAGTCGACTAATCACAAGATCAGTTGACTGCTCGAGCCATCAGTCGACTACCCACCTCTAGCAGTCGACTGTTAGGGCACTCCCTATAGTCAAACCCTAGTTGACTCACTCCAGTCGATTTCCCATAGGTCCCAATCGACTGATACACCTCAAACATGAGATTTTACCCCAAGTATGATGCCCCCATACTTGCTAGATCACCCTTAGCCTAGACCTAAACCTTCTAGCCACCCCCGTCAGCCTCGCGCCTATCAGATCCCTCCAAGTCATCCATGACTTGTTCATCCATATGCTAGCTATCAGGTGCTTCCATCGGTTATGTCATGCTAATGGTGTATACACCGCCAAGGCACATTGGACTTACACTGCCAAGACTCTGCTTGGACTTTACGCCGCCAACCATTAGACTTATGCTGCCAAGACTTCACCCTTGGACTTTACGCCGCCAATATCAAACCCCTTGGACTTTCCAAATGCCAAGTACTCATGACTTGGACTTTCACTGTCAAGACTACACCCTTGGACTTATGTGGCCAAGACTACACCCTTGGACTTTCCAAATGCCAAGACTCAAGCTTGGACCTTCCCTTGCCAACCCATGTTGGACTTTACATGCCAAGACCCATGCTTGGACTTTTCCTTGCCAAGACCCATGCTTGAACTTTACATGCCAAGTACTCAAGACTTGGACTTTCCATAACATGGTTAACCCTAGTCAACCATCAAAATCCCCCTCTAGTCAAACTCAAGTTCAGTCAATCATGACCCGGGGTCGATTGCACCAACAATCTCCCCAAAATATTATCAGATATCAATGTCAAACATCAATGTCAAACCTCCATATCAAACATCAAAATATCGCTCGAGTCAAACTCGAGTCCAGTCAATCGTGACTTGGGTCGATTGCACCAACAATCTCCCCCTTTTTGATGTTTGACAAAACCACATACCTTTGAGTTAGAACACTAACTCAAATATTCTTACCAATTATCCCAAATTGGTAATCCCATAAATTCTCCCAATAAGTCTTCCAAACATTCTCCCCCTTTTTGACTATCATCAAAAATAAGGTTTAAAGTTCAACATTGAACTTTCCAACCCTCTAAATTTGATACATCACCCTAACAACTCTCCTAATCCATATCCAATGGATTTTCACCCTTTATAATGCTTCCTAAAGCATATCCTAAGGTTAGGAGTGGTTAGGGAACTTTACCGTAGCTGAAAATGGGCTAAACAACCTTATTTTTCTCGAAATCAGCCTATCAGTCGACTCTCTCAGAAATCAGTCGACTGAAGTGCTCATCAGTCGACTGCCATCAGGCGGCAGTCGACTGATAACTGAAATTCAAAATTTCGGTTATCAGAAATGAATTTTGAAAATTCATAAATAATTATACGTAGTTTAAAAAATCATGAAACTTTATACGTATAATACTTATGAGCAATACAATGGGTGGAAAATATTTGAAAAATATTTTACCCATTAAAATAGGAAATTGATACAAAGTTCAAAAACCATTAAAACTTTAATGTTTTTGATCTACTTTGTATCAACTTCTTCAATGGTGATTGTTATCAAAAGATAGACTTCACCAAGGTTTTCTAAAGTGATTTTAAAATATTTTTGAAAACCTATTTTGAACCATGGACTATTGGCTAGATGTACATGACTTGTACATTTGCTTTCCTCATGATTCATATTGATGATTGAGATAAGTTTAAGTTCATCTAGATGCACTATCTATGAACCTAGAACTTAACTTATTTTCCTAACATCTCACATGTATCTAAGATGTATTAAGCACACACAAGTCAATGTAATTGTGAGATGTGGGATTAGGGTTATTATGGTATTATGCATTTTCTAAGTAACTCTATTTGACTCCCTTATAAATGGGACTTCAAATCATGTCATGGTCCTTAACTCAAATTTAATTAATGCATGAATGATCATGGCATAAATGATAATCATAAAAAAGCATGACCAATTATCATGATGTCATGACATATGAATAAGCTCTAAAAATGAACATGACATAAAAAATAATCCTAAACAATATCATGACATGTCATATGATAAAATAAAATGTGATGTCATGACATGGAAAATTTGAATATACAAACACATTAACACCCACATAATTAGACAAAAACACATAATTTTTTATAAACAAAATATTTCATTCAAATATAACTTCAGTTTTTACAAGCAAAATAGATGTCTAAAACTCTCAACCTCACTACGAAACTAAAAACAAGATCCCTAATCATCCCCTAGCTATAATATCTCACAGATGGTGGAGGCAGTGGAGGTTGCTGGCTCAGCGTCCAGGTTCGCATCATCTCGTATATGTCAATCTGGCGCTGCTCCATCTGGCTCTGGCGCTCCTCCATCAGGCTGTGGTGCTCCTCCATCCGACTGAGCTACTGACTCAACCCCTGACCCATGGAGGATTGCTCCAATCTGATCTCGGCCAGTCGTGAGTCAACAGTCTGCTGGTAGTCCTCAAATCTGACCTCCAACTGTGCAACATGCTCTGAGAGACCTACTGCTGGTGCATCTGTAGCCACAGGGTCATCCTCGTCAGCAGCAGGCCCCTCATACTGTGTTGCAGACTCTCCAGGCTCTAGAGGTGGCTCCCCATGTGCCATGGGCTGAGGCGAGGTACCAGCTCCATCTGTCTAGCTCCAATCTGCAGCCCAGCCAATGTGAAGTTGCGCACTGAGATGCAATCATATACCTCTGATAGTTCCCTCAATGATCCCCTGGATATGTTAATGCCAATAGACTCTAACCATGCAGTGATAAAGTGTCCAAAGGGCATATGAACTTTCCCTTGTACAGAGGATATGAAATGGACAATGCAATGAAAAATGTTCAATGCAATGTTTACGTCCAACCGATGACGCATGACATACATGAGAAAGAGATGAGGAGGCCGGATCTTGGCCTGACCCCGAGTCACGATCAGAAGGAAGCACCCAACAATGACTTTGTAAAGAACATTATCAGGTGCAGATAATTCATTGATAGGGAAGAGGTTTTGAGCTGGTGGCGAGGATAACGGAAGAAATGCTCGTGCATGGAATCTAATGAGATGCGGTCAAATAGAGCCGGAAGAGGTGAATCAAAAGTAGGATAAAAGATGAAGGTGTCATCTGATGCCCTACACTCCAGGAACTCCTGCAAGATCGTAGAAGTGAACTCCAGGTCGCGTTTTGCAATGCGAGTGGTGTAGGTAGGGTTATCGTCTACTTTCCTCAAGTTTTGGTAAAATTCCTTGAGGAGGTCATCATTAATGGCATGGTTGCAAAGGGCGATCTTCATCAGCTGATAATGCAGTAAAATCTCAATGATGTCGCCACAGTAGTATCTAAAAAATTGCTCATCTATGTACCTAACCACCATCGGTTGGTACAAACGTGATATACCCTCATTTGGGTCATTCCTACGTTGTCTTCTACATGATTATATGATAAATGCAATGCAATGCAATGTGATGACACAAATACCATGATTAGATCAAAATGCGGTGTAAAAAAAAATAGGGTTTAAAGAGTTTAGATGTATACTTTGGTGCCATTACTAGATTGATGGTTGTGAAGGCCTAACTGGGTAGCATACTTGTCGGAGAGAACGCCGGAAGATTGCCAGAAAGAAGATCTCGTCGAAACCCTAACGCCGGAGGAGAAAATGAGGGTTGTGAGATGCCATTTTAGTGATAGAGCGACCAAAAACACGAATGACAGAGATAGCTTCCAAACCTAAAGGCTTTTGGTCGCCGGCGTGGACACGAGAAGGCTGGTCGAAGAGGTTTGGAGGCGATCTGAGAAGAGGAGTCACGCGAAGAAGGCGTGAAGACGCCGAACCCTAGCGGTTCGGCGTTATAAAATCGCGACGTCAGTCGACTAATTTGTGACATCAGTCGACTGATAGCAGTTTAGTGAACGGTTCACCGAACCGGTACTCAACTGCTTCGGCTCGACATTCGACTGTCGAATATTCTGTGCCGAGCTACAGTAATACTAGTCGACCGTTGGCTCTTCTGCCCCGATGAATAGTACCAATAGTCGACTGATGGACAAATTAGTCGAGTCCTGGAAGTAGCACTTTCGTTGGGCTCAGCGATTCGCGGATATCTGATTATCGATCTCAAATTATATCTGAATTTCGATTTCTTTACTCAATTTGTTTTATTTTAATATGTTTATTCATGTATATCGAATATATTAGTGTTATGCCTATGTTCATGTATTTTTTAATGTATTTTGGTATTTTATTTCATTTTCACAAACATTAACATCCAATAGTTTCAAATCCTAGCATCTCACCCTTTCTAAGTATTGAAATACACATTCAAGGTGAATGATCTATTTTGTGAGATGCAATACACCATAAACATTCCTTCCATGCAAACACATGAAGCATGGTAAGTATGGGACATCGAGATGTGTAGTACTTGAGTATCAATCTTAAATGTAATTTCTAAGCCTTATGATAATTTTCTTGATACACTAATTCTCAAAGTGTGTCAAAACCCCAAATTGCACACTAATACCTCTAAGTCTACATGTGCCAAGTTTAATCAATTTTTCACAATTCTCAAGGCTTATTGGCACATCCTAAAATCCTTTAGGATTAAAATTCAAACCTATTTCCAAGGTATCCATAACCTTGAAAATGACCTAAGGTGCCACCTTTACTATACTTAGGTTAACTACTCATCCATTTAAATTTGGCACATCTAAACCCATCTAGCATGAATCGATCACACTCTTAGGAACCAAAAACCTATTTGAGCTCCTAGGGTTTACTAGGTATTCCTTAGGGATGACCTCCCTAGATACCTTCCTAATGACCCTCCTAGGCTTGGTAGCCTTGGTCATTGTGGTCATGTCATGGTTAACCTTAGGGATTGTCTCCCTAGTAACCTTCTTAGTGGTCTTCTTAGGTTTCATAGAAACCTTGGCCACTAGACACTTGCCTTGGTTAACCTTAGGGATAGCTTCCCTAGTAACCATGGACTTCCTGGACCTAGGTTGTGTTCCATAATCGAATGGAACACTATGGTAGGTCTCCTTGGGCTTAGGTTTGTGACTCAAACCTTTCTTGCCCTTAGGTGGACCTTGCTTCCTAGACCCTAGATTTTGACAATTTGACCTAGTTTTTTTATCATTTGACCCTTTAACTTGATTTTGAATCCTTTTGAGGGTCCTTTCAAGTTTTTCAAGCCTTGATCTCAAGGCTTGATTTTCTAATTCTAATTGTTCAATTTTTTATTTTTCATCTATTCTTTGGACATGAGACTTCCTAGGCATGTGTCTATGGTCCTTTGGATTACAACCTAGATGGTCTTCAATTTTTCTAATACTTGCCTTAGGTAGAGTATTTTTAGGGACATTAGTTCCAAATTTCTTCTCATTTGAAATATTGTAACTCTTAGCACCTAGGCAATAGTGTCTACTATTTCTAACATGCTCTTTATGATAAATAGAAAAATTGCTAACATTATTTCTAGCATGCTTTTGATAACTATTGGAAGAAGAAGCATGCTTAAAAGTTACCTTAGGGTTTGCCTTAGCTCCCCCTACATGTGTAGCTCTTCCTTCATAAGTCTTCTTCCCTCCCTTTGGGCATTGGCTCCTATAGTGCCCCTTTTGATGGCACTTGAAGCAAATGATGTGCTCCTTGCTTTTCTTAGTGGAAACTCCAACTTCATTGGTCTTTTCTTGAACTCTTGACATCAGTTGACTTTTCTTGACTCTTTTAGGACATTTACTCTTGTAATGTCCTACTTCCCTACACTCAAAGCATATGATATGATTTTTAATATGAATTTATATGCTTGAGTTACCTAGGTCAATGGTGGCTGGATTTTGAGCTTCTTCATCTTGACCGGATGTTGAAAACTCTTCTTCTTGCTCTTGTTCCAGAGTGGATGGTCTTTCCTCCCCCTCAATCCTTGAGGTGGAGACTTCCTCCAATTCCACTTCTTATCTTACCCCGGATGTTGACTCCTCTTCAACTTCCGATCTCGATCCGGATGATGATTCTAAATCCTCACTTTCTTGTGAGTAAGAGCTTTCTTCTTCTTGTACCGAGTGAGACTCCTCATGGAATCTTGCCAACTTGCTCCATAGCTCCTTGGCATCCATGTAATCCCCTAACTTGCACAAAATGTCATTAGGTATCAAATCTTCTAAAAGCTTTGTTACCTTGACTTCGGTCTTGAACTTAAGACATTGCTCTTGTGTCCACTTCTTCAACTTCAAGACATTTCCCTTCTTATCTCTAGGAGGTTTAAAGCCTTCCATGATGATGAACCAATCTTCTATGTCCATCATCAAGAAGTTCTCCATTCTTTCCTTTCATGCCAAAAAATCCTCTTGATCGTATGGTGGAAGTGTGTTGATGTCCTTCGAATTCCATCTTGTTCCTCTAGTGGTTTTGCTCCCGGCGGTTAGTCCGTAGAAGAGCCCCGGGCTCTGATACCAATTGTTGAGGATTCGGTGACCGCTAGAGGGGGGTGAATAACTCGTCGATGCTTGATGGAATTTGTTCACGTTTGATCATCTACAATCTTGTTAGCACAGTGGAATGATAATAACAAATATAAACAACAAGATACACAACCACAACGTGAGATATACTGTGGTTCGGAACCGAATGGTTCCTACTCCACGGATCGTGCTCTAAAAGCCCTAGCAATGCAAACACGCACTACTAATCCAATAAACTCCTTCTCGGAACAATCCGGAGGTGGAGAAACCTCGTACAATAACTCTTACAACAGTAAGAAACAAATACAAGCAAGATACAATAATAGAATGCAATACAAGTAAAGAAAATAACTTTACAAGAGCTTTTAGATTGCTTGCTTTGTGGTTGCTTGAGTTTCACTTGGAGACCCTGAATTACACCAGCAATTCGCCCCAAAACTCCTCAAGAAATGCTTGCCAAAATCACTCTTCCGAGCTGCTTTTATAACCTGCAATCAGGCTGGATTTTGCTTATCAGTCGACTGATCGAGACCATCAGTCGACTGATGACACTGTTGCTGTGAGACAACGGTGCAATCCACACTGGAAAAATCTAACGAATAGGACATCAGTCGACTAATCATACTCATCAGTCGACTGATAGAGCCTTCACTCGACTATTAACCTCAGCGGTCGAGTCTGACTCCATTCTGTGCCCGAATTCTCGAGCACCAGTCAATTGATCACAAGATCAATCGATTGCTCGAGCCATCAGTCGACTGTCCACCTCTGGCAGTCGACTACTAGGGCACTCCCCATAGTTAAACCCTAGTTGACTCACTCCAGTCGACTGCCCATAGGTACTAGTCGAATGATACTCCTCAAACATGAGGTTTTACCCCAAGTATGGTGCCCCCATACTTACTGGACCACCCTTAGCCTAGACCTAAGCCTTCTAGCCACCTCCATTAGCCTCGCGTCTATCGGATCCCTCCAAGTCATCCATGACTTGTTCATCCATACGCTAGCCTTCAGGTGCTTCCATCGGCTATGTCATGCTAACGGTGTCTACACCGCCAAGGCACATTGGACTTACGCTGCCAAGACTCCGCTTGGACTTTACGTCACCAACCATTGGACTTATGCTGCCAAGACTCCACCCTTGGACTTTCCAAATGCCAAGTACTCATGACTTGAACTTTCACCATCAAGACTACACCCTTGGACTTTCCAAATGCCAAGACTCAAGCTTAGACCTTCCCTTGCCAACCCATGTTGGACTTTACATGCCAAGACCCATGCTTGGAATTTTCCTTGCCAAGACTCATGCTTGGACTTTACATTCCAAGTACTCAAGACTTGGACTTTCCATAACATGGTCAACCCCAGTCAACCATCAAAATCTCCCTCGAGTCAAACTCGAGTTTGGTCAATCATGACCCAGGTCGATTGCACCAACAATCTCCCCAAAATATTATCAAACATCAATGTCAAACCTCCATGTCAAACATCAAAATATCACTCGAGTCAAACTCGAGTCTGGTCAATCGTGACCTGGGCCGATTGCACCAACAGGAGAGACAATTGCAGAACAAAATCATCCAACTCGTAAAGGTTGGATGGCAGCATCATACAGATGAGGAGGCTACGTGAGAGTTGGATGATACTATCCGAGCTCGGTACCCTCATCTAGTCACTTGAGGTGTGTGATTTTTCCAGATACTTGAGATGGTTGTTGTGACATCTCATACTCGTACATGAGTTGGAAATTTGGGGACCAAATTTTTATTAGTGGGGGAGAATGTAAAATACCGGGAAAAAAATAATGCTTGTTAATTAGGAAGATATCCTATGAAATTTTCTAGGAATTTTTAGAAATTTTCCTGGGCTTAAATAGAAATTTCTATGACAATTACGGGGAAAGATTTAATGGTCTTTAGGAAAGCCTGTTTGGGATTTATTTAAATCTAACCTAGGTTAAAGTTTATGGAGTTAAATAAACATAACCTAGGTTTAATCCTCTTAAAGTGGACCAGTTTCTTTCCTTTAAACCGACCAGATTGTTCCCCAAACTCGACTCATTTGGTTGAGCATTTCTTTCATTTATGCGTTTACTCGTCGCTACCTCTTCTCGAGCATTTCCAACCGTGACATCCCTTCTTCTCCCTGATCGACAATAGTTCTTCCATCTCCCAATCACGCGCGACCCCTCCCCTTCCTCATGCTGTTGACCGCCTAATCGAGAGGCAACCTGACGATGCCACATCGCCACAGCTCATCCTCTCCCCATGCCCCATCACTGGTTCTTCTTTTCTCTGCATCGAGCCCCGTCGGAGCGATCTGTCGCTAGCCGCCCTTAGTTGATCCAAGTAGCAGTGAGCACGCACTGCAGGCCGATGGTTGTCGATCTCTTCGTCCGTTGGTCGCTGCCCCATCACCAGTCACCAAGATCTGCATCGCTGCCCTCTTCTTCCATGGCTCGATTGCATAGTAAGGGTTGCCTCCATCTTCATATCCCCATTCCAGATTGTTGTTGTGAGTTTGATAACCTCACCGCAAGCTTCTCCTTTTTCCTCTATGTATCGACGGCGAGGCATCATTGTTGCCTCCTTACTGTTCCTTGTCCCAATCTATCGATCCAGACGACAGTTAAGGTGGATGAGCTCTCATGCTTGTGGGGTTGTCGTTGATTCTTTTTCTATGAGCCTAACTCTATCGTTGCAATGATATTTTGCTAGGTATCCTGTCGCACCTTAGATTTGCAACTTGATTTGTGACCATTCCTTTATCTGCACAGTTGCCGCTACCATCTTCGGTGGGTGTTGAACATTGATTGTGATGAAAGGGCGATAAGGTGGAGGATCAAATTTTGGGTATGTTGTCGATTTCATATGGTGAATCGTCTGAACATGGATTTAATCATTCTGGTAAATGGTGATGCAACAACATTGATTAGCTTGGTTGTGTTTTGTTGATTTGGACAACATCAAGTATCAACGAGTCGGTATGCCGCATTTCACCTCCTCCGTTGTGCTGTGAACAAGCATTGTGTCCGCCATTGTTCTATACAAATCAGATGTCTTTTGTATCAAAGAAGAGCTATGGCTGATTGGTTTAGGGAGAGGTAAGGTTTGCATATGTTGATTAAGTTAATAGATTTCTATAGGATGAATGGATTTAATTATGGAGTGATAATCAATTGTTGGTGAACAGATCAGGTTACGAGGTTGCTTCCAATTTGTCTATTTGAACTTTAATTCAAAACCTTGGATCAAGAAGTTGTGCCAGGAGAGGCTAAACTTGGTACGTCCATATTTAGATGTTTATGGATGCATACTGTGGTTACAAATGATTTGGTAATTAATGAATGGTTTGAGATTGTAAAACTGTGGGAATTAGTTGATTGATCAAGGATTAGGATTGGATTAGACTCCTATTCCTATAGATTGATTATGTTAGTGTTGAGTTATGTTTATATGTTAAATTGCAGGCCCTAAATTCAGAACGGTCTTTTGGATGTGGAGATTCCTCGATAAGTCTTCAAATCAGGTGGGTAATTTCCTACCCGGGTCAGGTAGTTGTTGATGCATGAAGATTTAGATATATGATCATATTACCTTGACTCCACTATTATTTATTCTTGTGCTTGATACTTTGTCTTTGGCCTTATATGCTCTATTGTTGTTATCACATTTTTCCCTCATCATGATTAGGAGTTACAGATGTGATGTAAGTAAACCTATAAATGCTTAGTTATGTGTAAATAGTGGAGTACGGATGATGACCTGTTGTGTAAATTGGGTAAAAAGGGCATCCGTGGGTAAGTAAGGTCTTGAACGTAGGATTGATTCTAATACCCTTATGTTGCATATTGAAGGGTTTTGCGTATTGAGTCTGTGAGGGGAAACTTCGTTTCCCACTTCACCTTGGTTGTTTATTCATGGAGATCCCATCGATGTCCCCGGATTAAAAAAAAATTAATCCTAGACAAAAGGGATTGCCCAAACAATCAAGTCATCGTCGTGCTATTCGTTTAGAGAGGTCACTTGAACAAACTTGTTGTTCAAGCGACCAACCTCTATTCTACGAGTAGCCACGGAATAGACGATGTACGGATCGCTGGTTTTTGTATTTATGTTCGGGATCCAAGTATTATTTAGCCACAAACAGAATTTATCATGCTCATAATTGGAAAAAACAAATACAAGCAAGTAACAAAAGAGAATAGAGAATAGGTATACCTCTCGATCTTCTAATGTATGACCTTCCTGTCACGCCCGCCCTTTTCGGACTCAGAATCCGGGAGGGGCGGCGCGTGACGCGACCGTACATACATACATTACATACAGCGGAAGACTTTAGACATACTTCTTTATTTCTTACAGCGGAAGACTTTAGACTTTTTTTTTTATTTTAAACATGTGCATTGACATATACATATATATATACTTCTTCTTCTTAACATAGGGCATGCATCATAGCATATGTAGATACTTCTTCTTACTTCTTCTTTACTTCTTCTTATTAACATGGAGCATGCATCATAACGTATATAGATACCTAGTGCTTAGTTCAGGTTCATAACCATCGTTGTCATACGGAGACATAAGTAAGGACATCCATGAACATCATCATCATAGGTAAACATATATATATATAAACCTAACGGATCTTCTCCACCATGCCACTGCCACACACATTTGGCCCCTCCTGCTGCTCCCTTTAGTTTATCCATCCCTTACCCTTATCTGCAGTACGAGGGAAAGATAAACTATAAGCACATAGGCTTAGTAAGATCCAGTCCTACTCACAAAACCATATATCGACATTAATCATAGCATGTACCATTCATAACATATAAGCATGTAACATTCATAACATATAAGCCACATAACATGCAACATACATGGCGTAATCAACTTAACATGTAGCATAAATAACGTGAGTAAACATAACATATCTCATCCATAGCATGGCAGCATAACATGTATCATCTATAACATAGCATCATGTCATGTACATCTAGGACTTACTTAAACATAACATATAACATATGTAACGTAGCAAATAAACATAACATAAAACATATAGGTATGACCTATCAAACATAACCTACATCATATGTAGCATAGTGACATAACATGGCATATCAAACGTAACATGCATCATATGTAGCATAGTGACATAAACATGGCATATCAACATAACATACTTCATGTATAACATAGGGGCATAAACATGGCATATCAAACATAACATACTTCATGTGTAACATAGGGGCATAAACATGGCATATCAAACATAGCATGCATCATATGTAGCATAGTGACATAAACATGGCATATCAACATAACATACTTCATGTGTAACATAGGGGCATAAACATGGCATATCAAACATAACATACTTCATGTGTAACATAGGGGCATAAACATGGCATATCAAACCTAGCATGTAACATAATCAATCTAATCAGGTAACATATGCATGATGCTTTTGAAAACATATAATATAGGTACGTAAATATAAATCTCAACATATTTGGGCCCGACATTGTACCACTTCTTCATTATCATAGCGCGCATCCCTAAATAGGCCCGAGGTAGCAAGTCTCGAACCTAATAGGTTACTAGGCCCGATCTTAGTCCGTCGACCTAGGGCAATCGTCATAGCGTAGAAGCCCATCCTAGGCCCTAGTCTTACTCCATCGACCTAAGGCATCTTGGAGCCCATCCCGTACTAGGCCCGAGTCTTATTCCATCGACCTAGGGGCAATTATACATAGAAGCCCATCCTAGGCCCGAGTCTTATTCCATCGACCTAGGGCATCTTAGGAGCCCATCCCTTCTCAAGTTAGGGTCTTGGTACAAGCCATGCAGAAGGTAAAATACTTATATGCTTATTTTATAACATAGCTTATTTCATTTTGCAAACATAGCATACTTCATTTCATAACACGTCATGCTTCCCTTCATGGACATATCATCTTTCATTTCGTAAACATGCCATTCTTCATTTCATAATATATCATGCTTCCCTTCATGGACATATCATCTTTCATTTCGTAAACATGCCATTCTTCATTTCATAATATATCATTCTTCATTTCATCATCATGTCATATTCATGTCGTGAACATATCATTTTGTTTCATTTCATAATCTTATCTTCTTCCATTTCATGACATATTTTAAATATCGCATACACATAGACATGGCAAAAAGGCATGGCATCAAAAGTAAGTAAACACTAACCTAAGGCATGTTATCTTCATCTAGCATTATTTAATATCACAAGTCAACATGAATTCACCCAACATAAAACACATGTTAACCTATTCATTTAACTTAACAACAACTTCATATGCACATAAGACTTATATTAAAACTTCATCTAATCCCCAAAATGCATGATGGCCGAATGGTCCATAGGGTCTTCTAGGGTTATCTTTTAACCTAATTCATTTCATACAACAACAACTTCATTTGCATATAACATATGGATTAAAACTTCATTTGTTCACCCAAAACCTAGGTTGGCCGAATGGTCCAAGTAGGGTTTTTAGGGTTAACCTTTAACCTAATTCACTTCATATAACAACAACCTAATTCATTTCATATAACAACAACTTCATTTGCATATAACATATGGATTAAAACTTCATTTGTTCACCCAAAACCTAGGTTGGCCGAATGGTCCAAGTAGGGTTTTTAGGGTTAACCTTTAACCTAATTCATTTCATATAACAACAACTTCATTTGCATATAACATATGGATTAAAACTTCATTTGTTCACCCAAAAACCTAGGTTGGCCGAATGAACCTTAGTAGCTAATAGGGTTAGCTTTTGTCCTAATTCATTTTAAATCCTAACATCATCATATAGTTACTAAAACATAGCATATAACTTCATGGAAACCCTAAATCATAGCTTGGCCGAATTCACCTTAGTGGTTATTAGGGTTAGCTTTTAACCTAAACCCTTTTTCCACCCTAACATCATCATTTACTTCCTAACAACATCTTCTTCTTACAAACATGACATAGAATTTCAATAAAACACCCAAAACCTCATCTTGGCCGAATATATCATATGAGTTTCTTTTATAAAATAGCAATCGAAGCTACCCGTACTGCAGGTGAGGGATACTTACATCCTTCGCTTTGCTTTGGGTGGGGAAGATAACCTAAAGAA
This sequence comes from Wurfbainia villosa, assembly GCA_025175895.1. Classification (NCBI taxonomy): domain Eukaryota; kingdom Viridiplantae; phylum Streptophyta; class Magnoliopsida; order Zingiberales; family Zingiberaceae; genus Wurfbainia; species Wurfbainia villosa. The sequence continues at coordinate 116,358,597 of CM045989.1, read as the reverse complement.
CCAACCTAGCCTTTGCTTTCTTGCTTGGATGAGGTTCGGCCAAAAGAGGGAAATGGAGAGGGAGAGGCTCTAGGTTTCGGTGAGAAGGAGAAGAAGAGAGGAAGTGGTCAATTAGAACCTTCCCTCTTCTTTATAAAGGGAGGAAGAGAAGTTTCTCTTCTCTTCTTCCATGCCTCTTCATTTACCTTTATCACACTTATCTATAATCCCCCCCCCCCTCCCTCTAATGATAATATCCTATTGGGCTTCTGGTTAGTGGGTGCATCTATAGGGTTTGGCTATCTCTAGAGGTTTGGAGTTCAATTCCTAGGTATTGCATCCATTTTTGGCTTTTTTTTCTTTTATTTGGAAAAAGGCCCACATAAAGCCCATGATCATCAAGCTAAAAATTCTTGTAAAATTGCTAGGAATTTTACGGGCGTTACACTTCCTCCTTTCGGACGTCGTGTGGGCGATGAGCTACCAAAAGTTGAAGCTTCTAGATCGCCAATCTTCCTTCCTTGCTCGTTCCGAGCAAGAGGAAGAATAGAAACAAAGCTCTATTCCTTCTTTCAACCAACCAACAACCTCCAAGGAAGGAGCTTGCCGCCGGCAAAGAAGGAGGAGGAGATTATGGTGGAAACCGGCCAAGACACCAAGGGAAAGCCCTATATCTTGTTTCCACCACCTAAGGAGAAGAAAAAGAGGGTCTTTGGCCGCCGGCCAATGGCTGGAAAGGGCTGGAGGGGCGTCGGCAGCTTGAGGAAGGAGAAGAAGCAAGGAAAACTTTCCTTATTAGGTGTCACCCAAGCCCAAACCCTAGCTCCTCTTCTTGCCGCCAACCCGAAAACCCTAACTCCTCTTAATGCAAACTCCATGCCAACCCCTTGTCCTCCTTTTATAGAGTTAGGGATAAGCCTCCTTTTAATCTCCACCATTGGTTCTAGGGATTTAATCTCAACCGTCGGATCTAGAGATTTAATCTCAACCGTCGGATCTTAGAGATTTTATCTCTACCTTTGGATCTAGAGTTTTGTTTCTATCCATTGGATCTAAGCTTCATGAGGTGTTAATAGGCTACATTAGGGACTGTGAGGAGGAGTTAGATCTTGGCCACCCATGGATCAAGCCCACATAATGATAATCCAATCCACTAAAGGATTATCATTGATCTACCTCATCAACCCCCATAAGATAATATGGGCTCCATATATTATTTGTACATTTTCTCCCCGTGTTTAAGATCTCGAATGTCCATTGATTAATTAATTTACTGACCATTAATTAATCAACATCTAACTTCATGAGTAGTACCACTCAACCTTTTCATCATTCCGGACCAAGTCCACCTGCAGGGTTTACATGATGAACCTTATGAGCTCCTCAAGGGGACATCATCATCCTAATATATAGGACACGGTTTCCTCCTATAATCAACGGCACACCATATAAATAATATTATCTCCCAACTTACCGAGCCTATCAATTTAATCTATAAATCTCGCCCATTGGTAAATCAAAGAGATGAATACTAAGTATATGTGCCCATTATTATATCGGGATTAAGAGCATGTACAAAATAATATCTGAGGTCCAATTTGATTATATAGTCAGCAATAAATCGAATCACCTCTAAGTCGGTCCTGCTCAATACACACAAAGTGCACTAGTGTGATTCTATGGTCAAGAAAAATCAATACCAAATCACACTACAATCATTCCGATGGTTTGTCCAAAGTCATCTCGGTTGTGAGCCTTTACTTATACTTTACAAGGAGCCGATAACATGATCTCCCGTGTGACATCACACACCATGTTATCTACAATATAATATATTAGACAATATTGCATAACCATAAAAATGCAAACAATGATCATGTGATTCTTATTTCAAAATAAAGATGTTCATACAAAAGATAGACTTTTCAGTATACATCCCTACAATCTCTCACTTATACTAAAAGACTATGCTACCCTCAAACTGTCATACATCTGATCCCCATTCCCTCCACATTCCTATCAAAAGCTCTCGCCATAAGGGCCTTAGTGAAAGGATCTGTCAGGTTATCCTCTGATGCAATCTTAGCCACATCAACTTCTCCTCTCTTTACGATTTCTCGTATCAGGTGGTACTTGCACTCTATGTGTTTACTAGCCTTATGGGCTCGTGGTTCCTTCGAGTTTGCAACTGCACCACTATTATCACAATAAATTGTGATAGTTCTTGGCAAATCAGGAATCACATCCAAGTCCATCAGGAAGTTCCTGAGCCACACAGCTTCTTTGACTGCCTCATAGGTTGCCACATACTCATCTTCCATGGTGGAGTCCGCCATGCATTTCTGCTTGACACTCCTCCATACAATGGCTCCACCTCCCAAAGTAAACACAAAACCTGAGATAGACTTACTGTTATCCCTATCAAATTGGAAGTCGGAATCCGTGTAATCCACAGGGAGTAATTGGTCTACCTAGTAAATCAGTATATAATCCCTTATCCTTCTCAGGTACCTCAATATATGCTTTACCATAGTCCAATGTCCCTGTCCTGGATTACTCTGATATCTGCTGACCATGCCCACGGTAAAGCAGATATCTGGTCTCGTACATAGCATCACATACATGAGGCTTCCTACTACCGAAGCAAGGAACCGTCTTCATCTCCTCTATCTCCTCAGATGTTTTAGGACACATCTCCTTAGATAAAGGAACTCCATGCCTGAAAGGTAGAAAACCCTTCTTGGAGTTCTGCATGCTAAAACGATCCATAATCGTGTCTATGTATGAAGCTTGGGATAAGCACAACATCCTTTTCCTGCGATCTCATATAACCTTGATCCCAAGGATGTGTCCCACCTCTCCCAAGTCCTTCATATCAAACTGTTTGGACAACCATACTCTTACGTCCAATAACACCTTGATATTGTTGTCAATCAACAAAATGTCATCTATGTATAGTACAAGAAATACCATTACGTTTCCGTCACATCTCTTGTATACACAAGACTCATCCGGACTTTGAATAAATCCATAAGACTGGATTACCTCATCAAAGTGGATGTTCCAAGACCTCGAAGCTTGCTTCAATCCATAAATGGACCGATTAAGTTTACACACAAGATGCTCTTTGCCTTTAGCAATGAATCCCTCTGGTTGCTTCATATAGATGTTTTCCTCAAGACTTCCATTAAGGAAAGCTGTCTTGACATCCATCTGCCACACCTCATAATCCATATGAGCTGCTATGCATAAGAGAATCCGGATAGACTTAAGCATGGCTACCGGCGAAAAGGTCTCCTCATAATCGATACCCTCTTTCTGAGTATACCCCTTCACAACAAACCTTGCTTTGAAGGTCTCAACCTTCCCATCTATTCCTCTCTTTCTCTTGTAGATCCACTTGCATCCAATGGTTTTTACACCATCGGGTGGTTCTACTAGCTCCCAGACCAGATTTGAATCCATAGATTCAATCTCAGCATTCATTGCACTTTGCCAAGATACTGCATCTTTATCTTGGATTGCCTCGTCATATGTCCAGGGATCAAATTCATGTTTGCCAGGGACCAAATCAGAAGATTCTCCTAAGAACATGAATCTATCAGGCTGTCTAACAATCCTCCCACTATGACGAGGTATCTCCTGTGTATTCTCTATGACACACGGTGCAGTGACTTGTGGTATATCCTCTTGTACCGGTGGTACTAAAGAAGTGACTTCCCCTTTTAATTCCTCCAGAATAATTTTACTCTTGGGCTTGTGTCTCATCACATAGTCTTCCTCTAGAAATCTGGCGTTCGTGCTAACGATCACCCTCTAATCTCTAGGACTATAAAACAAACCACCCTTCATTCCTCTAGGATACCCAACGAACATGCGTACTTCTGTACGAGGTTCCAACTTACCAGCATCTGTCTTCAGCACATGTGTTGGACTCCCCCATATCCGAATATGTCTTAGACTAGGCTTTCGCCCAGTCCATAATTCTGTGGGAGTAGAAGGCACTGATTTAGATGGAACCAAGTTCAGAATGTACACTGTCGTATCTAGAGCATATCCCCAGAATGAATCTGGCAACTCAGAATAACTTATCATCGATCTAACCATCTCCATAAGAGTCCTATTCCTTCGCTCTGCTATACCATTCTGCAGGGGTGTGCCAGGTGCAGTCAATTGGGATTGAATCCCAGCCTCTAATAAGTAGTTCCTAAACTCTCCCAAGAGGTACTCTCCACCACGATCAGATCGTAGTGTCTTGATACTTTTACCTTGATGTTTCTCCACATCGGCCTTGAATTCTTTGAACTTGTCAAAGCATTCAGACTTGCGGCGCATCAGGTAAATGTATCCATATCTCAAGTAATCGTCTATAAAAGAGATGAAATACTCAAAACCACCTCTAGCCTGGATAGACATAGGACCACACAAATCAGAATGAACCAATTCTAACACATCTTTGGCTCTATACCCCTTGGCCTTAAAAGGCCTCTTGGTCATCTTACCTTCCAAGCAGGATTTGCAGGTTGGAAGATCCTCCACCACTAATGAACCCAAAGTTCCATCAGCTATCAACCTTTGAATTCTGCTTAGGTTAATGTGACCAAGCCTAAGATGCCAAAGATATGTTTGGTTCATCTTCGAAGGTTCTTTTCTCTTATTGGAATTAGAAGATGAGTTATTAATTTCAATATGCATCGTGGGAGCTTTTGGTTCAAGTGTGTACAAATTTCCTATCAATCAACCCGAACAGATAATGTCCCTATTCCTTCTTATAACAACTCTGTCATTAAAAGAAATAGAATATCCATCCATAAACAATTTAGAAATCGAAATTAAATTCTTTATAAATAAGGGTACATAAAGGCAATTCTTAAGAACCAAAAGTTTATTTTTCTCAAAAGATAAATGAACATCTCCCACTGCAACAGCCGCCACCTTCATGGCATCGCCCAAGTACATGGTAATCTCCCCCTCAGCCAGTCGTCTGGTTTCCTGAAACCCCTGTAAAGTATTGCAGACATGATCAATGGCTCTCATATCTACACACCAGGTGCCGGTAGATAACACCACTAAACATGTTTCAATGACTAGACCAAAAGATATACCTTTGTTCTTGCGGTTGGGGCAGTCCTTCTTCTAGTGTCCAGTCTACTTACAAGTGAAGCACTTGCCTTTCGGCTTCTTCACTCCTCCCTGAGTACCTCCCACCGCCTTTGCCCCAGTTTGTTTCTTCTTCTTCTTGCCTTTCGGCTTAGAAGTAGAAACCTTTTGGGTCACCATGGCATGTGCCTGAGCACTCTGACAAAATAGCCCCTCTGCCGCCTGGAGTTCTGTCAGAAGTTCCGCCAACGAATGCAACCTCTTGTTCATGTTGTAGTTCAGGAGAAACTGCTCAAAACTCCTAGGTAGAGACTGGAGTATGATATCGACCTGGGTTTCCCCATCGATCTCAGCTCCGAGGACTTCCAACTCATTCAAATGAGTCATCATCTTGAGAACATGATCCCTCACGGGTGTTCCCTCGATCATGGTGGTCGTCATCAAGTTTCTCATGGCTTCTTGCCTCGCAGCCTGATTCTAGTGTCCGAAAAGCTCTTTGAGATTGAGCATCATGTCATAAGCTGTGGGCATGGCTTGATGCTGATGTTGCAGTACATTTGACATAGATGCCAAAATGTAACACCGCACCATCTCATCGGCCTTTACCCACTTCTTATAACTCTCTCTCCTTTTCCCCAGAATCTTCTACAGGCTTAGGAGGGAACTCTTCGAGGAGTACATATTTGTATTCCTCAGCAGTCAAGACAATGTCTAGATTCCTCTTCCAATCAACATAGTTGGGTCCAGTAAGTTTGTTCTCTTTCAGTATCACAGCAAGTGGATTGAAAGTCATTTTGAAAGAAAACCTAAGAATCACATAAATCAAAACATTAGATTTCAAAAAATTATTGATTACTCAAACAATAAAATTTTAAAATTAACCAACATCTCAAAACACCGAGAATATCGTATGCCACGATAGTGTGGACGTATACGAATTCTACATTTGTAAGAGGAGGTTTTACCCATTAATTTTACTATCTTGTCAACCTAACTTTTTGACAAGTAAAATTAATAGTTGGTTCCTCTTTGGCCCTACAAATAAAAGCAGTGACTCCGATGGGGAGGATACTTATATTTGTATCTAAGTGTTCACCATTACTCGGTACCAAGGAAATTATCTCGGGTTATGTGTCTTCCGATGGGGAAGTGTACACGCTTCTTAATAATTTCTTATAACCATATTTGACCTTGTGATCCTCAAACAAACTCATCCAATGGGGAGGAGGGAACTCAGAGCCGACGCGCAAGTTTGTTTGCATCACTTGTCAAATCGTAATGGAGGTCGTGGGAATTTATAAAAATTTCCCTCTCCCACTTAGTAATTTGAAATTGAGGAATTTTCCTAGCCTACGACATGCATATCAAACAAAAAGCAATAAATATAAAAAATAAATTATTTTCCAACTATTATGGCTTTTTGTCTTTAATATGTCTCCCGTCGCAACGCCTTCTCGTCCGCTCCTACGCCATGTAAAAGTCATCCGGAGATCCGAGCCGAGACTGTAATCTATTTTAATTTACATCTATCGATCCTATACTCCACGAGGGAGTGTACATGAAATCTAGATCGAAAGTAAACTAAAATAAAGAGTGGCTAAACAATGTCATATCTAATTTACAAAAAATCAAATACTAGCCTAGTCAACCCCAAGGATTCAACAAAATATACACATACAATCACATACACACATATAGCCATAATAGTCAGATCTTATGCCTGCAACCAAAGAGTTAAACTACGCATAACCTACTATTATCTGGCACATATAATATATGAAAAGTGCATAAAAATTAATCGAATCCTAAACACACAAAATCGAAAACCTTGGCTCTGATACCAATTGAAGGGTTTTGCTTATCGAGTCCGTGAGGGGAAACTTCGTTTCCCACTTCACCTTGGTTGTTTGTTCATGGCGATCCCATCGATGTCCCAGGATTTAAAAAAAATTAATCCTAGACAAAAGGAATTGTCCAAACAATCAAGTCATCGTCGTGCTATTCGTTTAGAGAGGTCACTTGAACAAACTCGTTGTTCAAGCGACCAACCTCTATTCTACGAGTAGCCACGGAATAGACGATGTACAGATCGCCGATTTTTGTATTTATGTTCGGGATCCAAGTATTATTTAGCCACAAACAAAATTTATCATGCTCATAATTGGAAAAAATAAATACAAGCAAGTAACAAAAGAGAATAGAGAATAGGTATACCTCTTGATCTTCTAATGTATGACCTTCCTCCTTTCGGACGTCGTGTGGGTGATGATCTACCAAAAGTTGAAGCTCCTAGATCACCAATCTTCCTTCCTTGCTCGTTCCGAGCAAGAGGAAGAATAGAAACAAAGCTCTATTCCTTCTTTCAACCAACCAACAACCTCCAAGGAAGGAGCTTGCCGTCGGCCAAGAAGGAGGAGGAGATTATGATGGAAACTGGCCAAGACACCAAGGGAAAGCCCTATATCTTGTTTCCACCACCTAAGGAGAAGGAAAAGAGGGGCTTTGGTTGCCAGCCAATGGCTGGAAAGGGTTGGAGGGGCACCGGCAGCTTGAGGAAGGAGAAGAAGCAAGGAAAACTTTCCTTATTAGGTGCCGCCCAAGCCCAAACCCTAGCTCCTCTTCTTACCGCCAAACCCAAAACCCTAACTCCTCTTAATGCAAACTCCACGCCAACCCCTTGTCCTCCTTTTATAGAGTTAGGGATAAGCCTCCTTTTAATCTCCACCATTGGTTCTAGGGATTTAATCTCAACCGTCAGATCTAGAGATTTAATCTCAACCGTCGAATCTTAGATATTTGATCTCTACCTTTGAATCTAGAGTTTTGTTTCTATCCATTGGATCTAAGCTTCATGAGGTGTTAATAGGATACATTAGGAACCATGAGGAGGAGTTGGATCTTGGCCACCCATGGATCAAGCCCACATAAAGTCCGATCCATTAATGATAATCCAATCCACTAAAGGATTATCATTGATCTACCTCATCAACCCCCATAAGATAATATGGGCTCCATATATTATTTATACATTTTCTCCCCGTGTTTAATATCTCGAATGTTCGTCGATTAATTAATTTACTGACCATTAATTAATCAACATCTAACTCCATGAGTAGTACCACTCAACCTTTTCATCATGTCGGACCAAGTCCACCTGCAGGGTTTACATGATGAACCTTATGAGCTCCTCAAGGGGACATCATCATCCTAATATATAGGACATGGTTTCCTCCTATAATCAATGGCACACCGTATAAATGATATTATCTCCCAACTTACCGAGCCTATCGATTTAATCTATAAATCTCGCCCATTGGTAAATCAAAGAGATGAATACTAAGTATATGTGCCCGTTATTATATCGGGATTAAGAGCATATACAAAATAATATCTGAGGTTCGATTCGATTATATAGTCAGCAATAATCGAATCACCTCTAAGTCAGTCCTGCTCAATACACACAAAGTGCACTAGTGTGATTCTATGGTCAAGAAAAATCAATACCAAATCACACTACAACCATTCCGATGGTTTGTCCAAAGTCATCTCGGTTGTGAGCCTTTACTTATACTTTACAAGGAGTCGATAACATGATCTCCCGTGTGACACCACACACCATGTTATCTACAATGTAATGTATTAGATAATATTGCATAACCATAAAAATGCAAATAATGATCATGTGATTCTTATTTCAAAATAAAGATGTTCATACAAAAAATAGACTTTTCAGTATACATCCCTACACATATTTACTACCAATCATGTGTTGTGTAAATGGTCAGGTGAGTTGTGAATAGTGTGTCGCTACGGACCGGTGGTCCTAGCTTGTTATGATCAGTTGAGTATGACTCTCTACAGGATAGAGAGTGCATCGATCAGATTGGTATGACTCTCTATAGGATAGAGAGTGTTATGATCAGTTGAGTACGACTCTCTGTAGGATAGAGAGTGCGTTGATCAGATTGGTATGACTCTCTATAGAATAGAGAGTCTATAGTGGATGTCTGTATGTGTGACTATGCATTCATGTCATTTACATGCATGCTGGAGACGTGGTCTCCCTTTATGGTTGAGAGGGTCATCAGTCATCCTGCCTCCCAGGTTACTCATGGAGGAGTAACTAGTGTGAGGGCAGAGCATTTATTGTGCCGCACTCTACCACTATAGACGGTGGTAGTTGGAGTTGCGTGCAGTTGTCCTGGGTGCGTGGCACTCGACCACTCATGAATAGTGTCAATCGGAGTGGCCAGCAGCAGGGACCCCCATTGTGTAGCTAGCTCTTTACGCTTATATGATACTTGTTCATACTGCTCACTCGACCACTCAAGAGCAGTGGTTGGTGTTGAGTTGGGACAGTTATCATGTCGTGCCACCTATGCCACACTGGGGTCGTGATAGCGAGTAGGGGTGCGCAGGCATGACCATGCATGCTGCATTGTCGTATCTTATGATGTCTTGCATATTGCCATATATATATATATATATGGATGATTGTGATTAGTATATATATAGATGCAGTCTATATGTATGCTTACTATGATGTTGCATTTGTTTTTGTTGGAATGTATATTGAAAGCCTAGCTCTTTTTGTATGAATATTTTATTTTGGAATAAGAATCACATGATCATTGTTTGCACTTTATATATTTATTATATATGTGTGCATATTGTCTAATATTTTACATTGCAGATAACATGGTGTTTGGTGTGGCACAGAAGATCATGTTATCAGTCCCTTGTAAAATATAAGTAGAGGCTCACAACCAAGATGGTTTTAGACAAACCATTGGAATGGTTGTAGTGTAGCTTGGTATTGTTCTATCTTGAACATAGAGTTACACTAGTACACTTAGGTGTATTGAGTAGGACCGACATAGAGGTGATTCAATTTATTGCTGACTACATAATTGAATCGGACCTCGGATATTATGTTGTACATGCTCTTAATCCCGATATAATAACGGGCACATGTACTTAGTATTTATTTCTTTGATTTACCAGAGGGTGAGATTTAGATGGATTAAATCAATATGCCCGGTAAGTTGGAAAATAATATTATTTATATGGTGTGTCGTTGATTATAGGAGGAAACCGTATCCTATATACTAGGTTGATGATGTCCCCTTGAGGAGCTCATAAGGTTCATCATGTAAACCCAGCTGGTTGACTTAGTCAACATGATGATAAGGTTGAGTGGTACTACTCGAGGAGTTAGATGTTAATTAATTGATGGTCAGTAAATCGATTAATTGACGGACATTCAATATCTTAAACACGGGGAAATGAATGTACAAATAATATATGGAGCCCATATTGATTTATGGGGATTGGTGAGGTAGTTCAATGATGATCCTCTAGTGGAATGGAACATCATTGATGGATCAAGTTTGTGTGGTTCCGATCCATCAGGTGGCCAAGATCCAACTCCTCCTTATGGTCCCTATCGTAGCCTAATATAATCCTCGTGAAGTCTAGATCCAAGATGTAAAACAAAACCTAGAACCGACGGTTGGGATGAATCCCTAGATCCGATGGTTGGGATGAAACCCTAGAACCAACGGTTGGGATTAAATCCCTAGATCCGATGGTTAGGATGAAATCCTAGAATCAATGGTTGGGATGAAACCCTAGATCCGACGGTTGGGATGAAATCCTAGATTCGACGGTTGGGATGAAACCCTAGATCCGACGGTTGGGATAAAACCCTAGATCCGACGGTGGAGATTAAATCCCTATATCCGACGGTGGAGATTAAAGGAGGCTTAAGCCCTATTCTATAAATAGAGGCTTAGGCTTGGGCGGCAATAAGATTTTGGAAATTAGGGTTTGGCTCTTCTAAAAGTGGGTGGCAAACACAAACCCTAGAGGCGGCTAGGGTTTTGGGCGGCTAGAAGTGGGCGGCAAGGTTCTTGTTCTCCCTAGGTTTTTGGCCGGCGTCCCTCTCCCTCTTCTCAACCTTGGCCGGTTCTCTTCTTCCTCCTCCCTTGCTCCTTGGTGGCCGGGGGCTCTCCAACACTTGGTGGTCGGCGCTTCTCCTACCTCTAGGTGGCCGGCGACAACATTGCATTGGTGGCCGGCGCTTCATCCAATTGTTCCTTGGTCGGCGGTTGCATCAAACTCCCTAGCTTGGTGGCCGGTTCTAGAAAGGAAATGTATTGTTGGTTCTTCTCTTTGTTCGCAGCGGACAAGGAAGGGAAGAACACGATCTAGAAGGCTTCTACTCATGGAGGATCTTCGTCCACACGTTGTCCACGAGGAGGATAGGACATACGGTATAAGATCGTAAGGTATAAAGTTTTACAACTTTATTTTCAGATCTGAGCATGTTCTTTTATGTGTTGATTATACATGTGTGCGTATGTATATATTTTGTATAATCATGGACCCCGAAGACAAACACAAAAAACCAGCGATCCGTCCGTCGTCTCTTCCACGGCTAACCAACTAGAAGAGTTGTGTTGCTTGAACAACTAGTTTGTTCAAGTGATCACTCAAGTTGTTAGCACGATGATGAATTGGTTGTGCTAAGGAAACTCATCCCATCCGGATTAATTCTTTCATTAGTAAAAATTTTAAACCGGGGACATGGGAGCCAATGAGCCTCCGAAGCAACTCCCTTCAGTTTTTACTATGCTTACTGCATTTGTTTGTATATATTCATACATGCTATTGTATTTTCTATATGGTTGGATGTCCGATATCTATATACTTGTTGGTCGGTCTATTTGATACCTTTGACCCGTATCATGATATAGTATGAGGTAGTATTACTCTTCATGTTGTATATTATGGATATATGCTCAGGTTGGATATATGTAGCGTAGCAAACTTTCAGGTATGTCTGCACTTTACGCTGTTCATTTTGTTTAGGGAGTATACGCATGTATCTATATACTATACTGGTGTATATCTGATGTACCTGTAGGTTATATTGTTGAATTACATGTAATATTTGATATATACATGTTCTCTTATATTATCGTTGAGTTATACTCACCACCATAGACCCTGGATTTTTCTATCGCCCAGGTAACAAGTAGAAGTCTTCGTGACGGCTTGGAGCATCGCTGGTTGGCATCGTCTCATCTTAACTCCGAGGGTCTGAGATTTTGGGTTTATCGTAGGTGTTTCGTTATGGATTTGGTTTTATATGATGATTTGTAGTGTTGGACACTGCTGTTGTTGTATCATTCTTTCTGGTTTTGTTACGCCGTTTTCTTAATGTGGTGTTAGTCATACCGGTATGCATGGTGTGTGGTTTATATTGTAGTTCTGTTAGTTCCGCTATGATTTGTTATGTTGTTATGTTTACATTTGTATACGTTATTGTTTATTGTGGGCCCAAGGGTCTTGTATAAACAGGATATGTTGCCACTACTGGGGAGATGTTGTTCGTTTGATTTTCGGTTTGGCATACTCTCGTAGCATGACAAAATGGTATAAAATACTATAGTATTCATTCCTAACTTGCGAAATGTTGATGCTCCAAATAGTGCCATAAACTCTAGATGAAATGCTTATTCTTTTTCTCTTGGTATTTTCTAAGGAATGCATTTTAATCGTCGTGGTTCAGTGCACATTTGACTATAAACTGTCAGAACTAGATGATGCTTTAAAACTATCGAGAACGTAATAAAAATCTATAGTACATTTCATTCTTTCTCCATTTTAAAATTTTAAGTTTTATTAGCTGATCATAGATGGCTGGAGTGGCGACGGATGGTTGGAGCGGTGGAGGAAGAGAGAAAGAAGGATGATCGGAGCAACGACGGATACTTGAGTGGCGATGGAAGGTCGGAGTAGCGACAAATGCTTGAGTGCCGACGGATGACTTAAGCGACGATGGATAGCTGGAGCAGCGACGGAAGCTCAAAGTGGCGATAGATGCTTGAGCGGCGACAGATGGCTAGAGCGACGATGGAAGAGAGAAAGGATGGATCAGCGATGAAACACAAAGAAAAATAAAAGAAGCATCGGCGACGGAGAAACCCGAAACCTAGTGCATGTTGAGATGGGTTTAATTAAGGGAAAAAAAGTTAAAGGGAAAAAATATAGGGTAAGTTAGAGTAAAATCCCTCTGCTCTTGTTTATATTTGGATTCAGTCCCTATATAAATTTTTTTAGGATTTGATACCTGACAACCACCCAATCTTAGTTTAACTCTCTATAAGACTGAATTTCCGTTTTTACCCTTATTATTTACATAGATTGATTAATTTTTTCATTCATCTTCTCCCACCGATTCATCTTGCAACAACTCATCTTCTTCCCTTCCCCTTAACAGAAACTCTCAGTTGATCCCGACCAAATCATTTGCTTGCGCCCTTGAAAACCATTGGCTCTCCTACCTTGACCACTAGCGACTTGAGGTAGCAAATGTGATAGCAGCAATTTTCTTCCCAACAAGTCATCATCTTCCCTCCCCCAACGGTAACCCTAAACAATTGATTCATCCCTCACTTGACCAAACCGTTTGCTCGCCCCCTTGAAAACCATTTTGTTTCCCTTATTTCAACCACTAGCAACCCACGGCATCAAGCAAATGCGATAGGAGTGAGCAAGGAGACTAACGAGCAAGTGCGTAAAAAAGATTAAACAAGGTAAATATGCTTAATTACATACAATTTTGGATAATTTTTTTATGATAATTACATAATTTTTTTATTGATACAAAGAGTATATAATTTGAGTCAATAGGTATTTGATTTTGTGCTTGAAATATTCTGATTTGATTTTTGGGGATGTAAAAAAATTATACTTTGAAGTTAATAATAATGGTTTTTGTTTGATGTTCATGAAGTAAAAATATGATATATAAATTGTTATAAAAGATTTTGTACCTAATGTGAGTCAATAGATACTTATTTTAGCTCATTAAATACTCTGATTCGATTATTAGTTGTGTTATTCATGAAATAAAATAATGATATCGAAATTTGTAGAAAATGTACTTAATGTTAGTCAATCGATACTTGTTTTGACCATTTAAATACCAAAATTTGATTATTTGAGAATGTCAAAAAAATTATTTAAAAGTTAATATTAAGTGACTTATGTTTGTAGCCTTCGTCAATCGGTTCTTATTGTGGTACTGATTTTACATATAATTTTGAGTAAAATTTTTGTGATAATTACATTTTTTTTTATTGGTACAAAGAACATCTAATTTGAGTCAATAGATATTTGATTTTGTGCCTGAAATATTCGGAATCAATTTTTGGTGTTGTAAATAAATTATACTTTGAAGTTAATAATATTGGCTTTTGTTTGACATTCATGACATAAAAATATGATACCTAAATTGCTACAAAAGATTTTATATCTAATGTGAGTCAATAGGTACTTATTTTGGCTCATTAAATACCCTGATTCAATTATTATTTGTGTTATTCATGAAATAAAATCATGATACCTAAATTGGTAGAAAAAGTATTTAATGTTAGTCAATCGATACTTGTTTTGGTCATTTAAATACCAAAATTTGATTATCTGAGGATGTCAAAAAAAATATTTAAAAGTTAATATTAAGTGGTATATGTTTGTGGCTTTCGTCAATCGATACTTATTGTGATACTGATTTTGTCATATATTGCTTAATGTATTATCTAGATTAATATGTCATGTTGTGTTTTTTATTGACTTATTTTATGGAAATATGTATTGAAATTATTGCTAATTAAGCTTTTTGTCAATTAGAAATGACAAGGACTAAAAAACACACTGATGATAATGATGGAGATGTTGAACCAAGTGGAAAAGAAGGTTATTCAAGGTGTTCCCCAACAAAATTTATGTCAGTCATGGAACAATTGGTTCCCAAACTAGGTGAACTACAATTAAAGAAGATCAAGGCTTCACCTCTTGCACCTTGGTTGAAGATTCAAAAGCTTTCTATAAGCACCTCAAGAGTTTATGCAATGCTTAAATGCTTTGAAGTAGAGACATGCAGCTTTTGCTTTGGAAATAATATCATGGTGCCATTCACTTCTAAGGAGTTCTCAATCGTTATTGGTTTACCTAGCGTTGGTCAACCGGTTAATATCAATTTGAAATTGGGTTCTAACTTCCTTGAGCGACATTTCAAGGGGATGAAATGTATTAAGAGAAATGCCATCATAGAGAAGTTATTTGTGTTGGCGGATAAAGAATTAGAAATTGATGATTTTTTTAGGTTTTTTATTTTGCTACTTTTTAATTGTGTTATATTTCCTATTAGCAATTTTGGTACACCTAGTTTTATTTTCCCATACTTAGACAATTTGGAAATATTTTTTGAGTATGGTTGGGGAGATGTAGCTTTTAGATTTTTGCGTGCTGAAATTGAAGACCATCTTGGATACTCCAAAGTGGACAAAAAAGAGAAAACATATATGGGAGGTTGCATAGTTGGACTGATGGTATTATTTTCAGCATATATGTGTTATTTGTTGAGTGAGTAAATGCTAATCATTGTATTTGTATAGGGTTGGGTTTATGAAAGAGTTTCTATGCTTGGTCAACCTCGTGTTTTACATTGCTTTCCTCGATTATTCAAGTGGGGAGAGAGCAAAATTCCTGTTAATCCTAAAGGTGCAGAGGCTACATTAATGGCGGTGAGGTCAAATAAGGTTGGTGCAATTTATTCTTTATCATTGTATAATTTGGTTTAAATGTGTTATTGAACTAAAAATTTATCTTTTTTACTTTTAGATTGTGTCAATCAAGTCATTCCAAGAGGAAAAAGTACTTGTTGATGATATAGAGAGGTTTGGTGAGGTAACAATTTTTAATCCAAGATAACAAATTTATTAAGAGTCTATTATTCAACCAATTAGCATGCTTAATTAACATTTCTATTTCCAGGTTGATTCTCGACTCGGTGATTCAGAATTGTTGGATCACATAAAAAGGCTTGAAAATGAGATTAAAGTGTTGAAGGAAAAAAATAAAGTGGTTGAAGAGGATACAACCCAATATGGCTTTAAGGATTCCCCACATATGCATGATGAAGGTCATACCGAGAAAGATATAGCTGTGGATGCTGATCCTAGTGTTGAAAGTTTGAACAAAGTTGTTGACGACAAAGTGCCAATGAACACAGACGACAAAGGTAAGTCGGAGAGTTTTTTTGAAGTGGTTATAGATGAAGTGCAAATGAACACAAATGCTAGAGATAATGATAATGTAGGTAGCAATACCGAAAAAGAAAAAGAGATGATTGTTTATAATCCAAAATCATCTATTGTGAAGACTGTTCAGAGAAGAACAGATAGATTGAAAAAAAAGAAACATCCGGACTACATGACACCCCCTAGTACTGTCCCAAAGCGAAAGAGTAAACGACATTTAACCCAAGTCGTGGATGAGGTAGTTTCAGTAAATATTTTTTACAATGCCTGCATATATTTTATATATTTGACGAGTATTGTAGTGTTTAATTTTTTGATTGAATTTTGTATTTCTATATTGTGTTGTTTTTATATAGTATGATATGAGTATATATATTCAAAATATTGCTGATAGTGCTGTAGAGGAATCTCTACAGGAGTTCCGAGGAAGATTAGACTTTCATGGGCATAATAAAATATTAATAGAAGAAAAAAATATTATTGAGAAGTACATCTGCGGGGATATTTTGGGGTAAAAATATCTTATATTACTTTAATGTTTCTGAAATCTTATTTTGCTATTTTATTTTTTGAGTTGTTAAGTTTGGTATTTTGGCTTTGTAGTGGTGTAGTCTGGCAAGATGATGATGTATTATTGTATGGGTATGAGTTATTGCAGTGTTTGTTTGGCACCGAACTACGATCTGACCTCATTCATGCCTATTTCAATGTTTTGAGCAACAAAGAAAATAACTATGGGCATGAAATATATTGCATGTCTCCCAATGTCCTGGTATATACTCTTAATAGTATTTGATTTATATTATCATCATAGTGATAGTTAATGATTATTTTTTAATTTTTTATAGAATGATGTGATTACTATGCTCGAAAATACCAAGCAGAAGAGGATTACAGATAACAATTTTTCAGTATTTTTATCAAAGTTGACCAAGAGTTCATTGGTCAAGCTGTCAGAGCTACAGAAAGAGCTCCTAGAACACTGTAAACACATACTTTTCCCTATGCATTATAAAGAACATTGGTTCTTGCTCGTGTATACTCCAAGCGAAAAATCTTTCACGTTGAAAAATTCTATTAGTAGCCCTATTTACAAATGTGCAGCGAAGAAATTTGTAAGTTGAATAAAAAAATAAGTTACTTTTATTTTTTAAAAATTTGTACACATCTTTTATGATTGATTTGATAAATATGTTTATTTGAATTGGTTGTGCAGGCAAAATTTTTGTCGCGATATATTTGGAATGTGGAACAATGTGATATTGGCATAGGTGAAGTAATTGCTGTAAAGAGTCGACAACAAGGAAATGATTTGAATTGTGGTATTTATATTTGTCTATGGGGTGAATGTTTTGCCCGAGATAATCCAACATTTTGGAAAGAAGAATGGGACACATCAATCGAAGGGTATAGAGCTTGGATTGCTTCGTCCATTTTGTCTGATAAACGAGGCTTGTTCAAAGAATTGAAATGACTTATCAGTGCGTTGTCAGTGCTTCAACAATCTTGTCTGATAGTTGTTATGTATTGGTGATGATGGAGTTATAATTATGTTTTAAATTGGTGTCCTGATATTATGAATTTGTAGAACAGTATTTTGGTGGGATGATAATTTCATGTTTGATGTATGAATTGACCTTTGAGTGTTGGATTTATGATATTAGTCTTGTCTTTTTCTTCTTCTACTTTTGTAATGATGATATGTTATTCGTGCGTTAAGATCATGCCAAATTTTTTAATATTTAAGGGGCCAAAATAAGTACCAATTGATTAATATTAAGGGCTTCTTATACCTATTTAGGTATTATATTTTTATTTCACGAATCACACACACAATAATCGAATCAGGGTATTTAATGGGATAAAATAAGTATCCATTAACTAAAATTAGGTATCATTTTTAACAATTTATATATCATATTTTTACTTAATGAATGTCAAACAAAAGTCACTAATATTAACTTCAATGTATATTTAAGAGGTCAAAATAAGTATTGGTTGACTAATATTTAGGTTTATTTCATGAATCCCACAAACAAATTAAAGTCATTCAATAATTGAATCAGAGTATTTAATGAGCCAAAATAAGTATTCATTGACTAAAATTTAGTATTTTTAAAAATAATTTAGGTATTATATTTTGTTTATTTCATTGTCTAGAACATTTGTACTCAGCACTCCCAAATTTGATTCTCTCGTACTCAGATCTTGGGTTTCCGTAGTCGGCTAGATGCTTCTATAGGCATCCCACCAATTTCCCGAGTACGAGGAACCTTGGTTGAGTACTATTGTCCAGCAAACATACTGCTTTCTCCGACTAATTGAGTACCCAACATTACTTGTGCTTTTGTACTCGACACTCCTAATTTCGAGTCTCTTGTACTCGGTTCTTCCAAGTACAAGACTCCATACTTGAGTATGAGCCTTCTCATACTCTTTCCCGAGAATGAATACTTGAGCCTTCTCTTTCTAGTTTGCAGAGTACCTAATTTTTGGTCTAGTGTTTTAGGGGATCTTCTCCGATGAACCCTTGAGCTTTTAAAGGGTCATAACATGTATTACTTGATGAAAATTAGGTATTTGTTGTATCACTTTAGGTATGCTATTGTTATTTAAGTGTTTAAGGGGTCACGCCAAGTAGTACTTAATAAAAATTACATACTCGTTGTATCACTTTAGATATCCTATGATTTATTTGATGAATGCCAAGTAAGTCATTCAAGATTAAATTCTAAGTGTAGTTTTTTAACCGAATTCAAGTAGTTAAAGGGATATAACAAGTATCACTTGAAAAAAATTAGGCATTATTTGTATCACTTTAAGTATTATATTGTTATTTAATTGTTTAAGGGGTTACATCAAGTATCACTTAATAAAATTAGATATTCATTGTGTCAATGTCTATAAGATTCACATATATCCACAATGGCATGATATTGTCCACATTGGGCCTAAGCCCTCATGGTTTTATTTTTGGGCTTTACCCAAAAGGCCTCATACCAATGGAGATATCTTTTCATCTTATAAGCACATGATCTTTTCCACGTCTTACCAATGTAGAACTTTGATTGTATTCTCAATACTCTAATAATTCCCTCTCAAATGAAGGACCACATTGACACCCCCCCCTCCTTCAAGCTTATTCATCCTCGAAGGACATCCTCTGCTTGATGTTCAATCTTCAACCCATCAGGACTTCCTGCCAACTGTCTAGTCATCCTGACTCAGCTGAACTTTCTGCCAATTGTCCATCTCTTCTGGCCCAACTGGACTTCCTGCCAATTGTTTGGTCCTCCCGACCCAACTGGACTTCCTGTTTGGGGTTTGGTTCTCTTGATATGGATATGGGAGCTCAACTTCCTTCGTTCGAGGTTCATGACTTGACATGGACCATAATTCTGATACCAATTATTAGTGCCTATAAGATTCACATATCTCCACAATGATATGATATTATCCACTTTGGGCCTAATCCCTCATGATTTTATTTTTGGGCTTTACCCAAAAGACCTCATACCAATGGAGATATCTTTTCATCTTATAAGCACATGATCTTTTCCATGTCCTACCAATGTGGAACTTTGATTGTATTCTCAATACTCCAACACGTTGTATCACTTTAGATATCCTATAGTTTATTTGATGAATGTCAAATAGTCATTCAAGATTAAATTCTAAGTGTAGTTTTTTAACTGAATCGAGTAGGTAAAGGGTCATCACAAGTATCACTTGATAAAAATTATGTACTCGTTGTATCACTTTAGGTATTCTATTATTATTTAGTATTTAAGGGGTCACGTTAAGTAGCACTTGATAAAAATTAGATATTCGTTATATCACTTTATATATCCTATAATTTATTTGATGAATGTCAAATAACTCATTCAAGATTAAATTTCAAGTGTAGTTTTTTAACTGAATTCGAGTAGTTAAAGAGTCATAACAAGTATTACTCGATGAAAATTAGGTATTTATTGTACCACTTTAGGTATGCTATTGTTATTTAAGTGTTTAAGGGGTCACGCCAAGTAGCACTTGATAAAAATTACATACTCGTTGTATCACTTTAGATATCCTATGGTTTATTTGATGAATGTCAAATAAGTCATTCAAGATTAAATTCTAAGTGTAGTTTTTTAACCGAATCGAGTAGCTAAAGGGTCATAACTGTTGGTGCAGGGGCACCTAAGTCGAACTTGTATTTTGATTATGACAAAAGACGCAAAGTCAAGGATATATCATTATCTCACGAGCTGAATCGAGTGTGCAGAAAAGTGCTAAAGCTGGAGATGAAGGCTAGCGACACCCGGAGGAAGCCGCGGTGGTCGGGCGACACTCGAGTGACTTTGGAGGGAGCCGAAGGAATCGAGTGGAAGGCCGAAAGCGAAAGCGACACAGTAAGTATCGAGGTAAGCTCGTGTGTGCGAGTGTAAGTAAGGTCGTATCCTCTTTACGGGGATGATCTTAAGCGTAGATCCGACCAAAGACATCCTATAGATGGTCTAGGTCGAGATCGGACGGTCGACGACCGTTGGAATTATGTTTTTGTTGAGCTAACTTTCACTTGCAGCAAGCATCGATCGCCCGGCTTGGAGGACTCATTGCCACAATCGATCGATCGTTTCGGAGGTCGACTTGCGATGCTACCATCGATCGTGATGATGGCCATCCGATCGTGATGGTCAAGGATCAGCCTCGAGAAGTCAAGCTCTATCACCATTTTTCAAGGAGGTTTTGCGCCCAATTCATATTGGTTGAAGACCCATTCAATGAGGGGCTTAAAGGCTATAAAAGGAGGGCTTGTCCTAGGGTTTTTCATCAATTAAAAAGCTTCCAAGTGCTTCCGATACGCTACGAGTCTCCGACATCCCTACGACGAAGCGCTGCCGAGACGACGACTCAAGCTCCAAGATTCAAGTCTTCAAAAGTCGTCGGTATAATCTTTAATTTATATAAGTTGTTCTCATTTCGAGCTTTAAATCATATCAAGGAGAGGGGGAGTGTCCCTCTACCTTGAGTCTTTCTTGAGTTTTTGTATTCGTTTAACTCCTATCTCCAACGAGAAGGAGTTCGTTTAGTGTTTTGCCCTCCGTGCGTGGTCAAGGACCACTAGGGCCTTGGAGTAGTAGCCTTCGGCTACGAACCAAGTAAAAAACCCATTGTCTCTTCTATTTTAGATTTATCTTCCGCTGTGTCTACTCGTGATTTACCGAACGAATTCAAAGAAAAGTTTCTATCGCTATTCACCCCCGCCTCTAGTGATCCTCTTCGATCCAACAATAACAAGTATCACTTGATAAAAATTAGGTACTCGTTGTATCACTTTAGGTATTCTATTATTATTTAGTGTTTAAGGAGTCACGTCAAGTAGCACTTGATAAAAATTAGATACTTGTTCTATCACTTTAGATATCCTATAATTTATTTGATGAATGTCAAATAAGTCATTCAAGATTAAATTTCAAGTATAGTTTTTTAACCTAATTCGAGTAGTTAAAGGGATATAACAAGTATCACTTGATAAAAATTAGGCATTTTTTTTATTACTTTAAGTATTCTATTATTATTTAATTGTTTAAGGGGTCACGCCAAGTAGCACTTGATAAAAATTACATACTTGTTGTATCACTTTAGATATCCTATGATTTATTTGATGAATGTCAAATAAGTCATTCAAGATTAAATTCTAAGTGTAGTTTTTTAACCGAATCAAGTAGCTAAAGGGTCATAACAAGTATCACTTAATAAAAATTAGGTACTCATTGTATCACTTTAGGTATTCTATTATTATTTAGTATTTAAGAAGTCACGTCAAGTAGCACTTGATAAAAATTAGATACTCATTATATCACTTTAGATATCCTATAATTTATTTGATGAATGTCAAATAAGTCATTCAAGATTAAATTTCAAGTGTATTTTTTTAACCGAATTTGAGTAGTTAAAGGGTCATAACAAGTATTACTTGATGAAAATTAGGTATTTGTTGTATCACTTTAGATATGGTATTGTTATTTAAGTGTTTAAGGGATCACGCCAAGTAGCACTTGATAAAAATTACATACTTGTTGTATCACTTTAGATATCTTATGGTTTATTTGATGAATGTCAAATAAGTCATTCAAGATTAAATTTCAAGTGTAGTTTTTTAACCGAATTTGAGTAGTTAAAGGGCCATAACAAGTATTACTTGATGAAAATTAGGTATTTATTGTATCACTTTAGGTATGGTATTGTTATTTAAGTGTTTAAGGGGTCACGCCAAGTAGCACTTGATAAAAATTACATACTTGTTGTATCACTTTAGATATCTTATGGTTTATTTGATGAATGTCAAATAAGTCATTCAAGATTAAATTTCAAGTATAGTTTTTTAACCGAATTCGAGTGGTTAAAGGGATATAACAAGTATCACTTGATAAAAATTAGACATTTTTTGTATCACTTTAAGTATTCTATTGTTATTTAATTGTTTAAGGGGTCACATCAAGTACCACTTGATAAAATTAAATATTCGTTGTATCACTTTAGATATCCTATAGTTTATTTGATGAATGTCAAATAAGTCATTCAAGATTAAATTTCAAGTGTAGTTTTTTAACCGAATTCGAGTAGTTAAAGGGTCATAATAAGTATTACTTGATGAAAATTAGGTATTCATTGTATCACTTTAGGTATGCTATTATTATTTAAGTGTTTAAGGAGTCACGTCAAGTAGCACTTGATAAAAATTACATGCTCGTTGTATCACTTTAGATATCCTATGGTTTATTTGATGAATAACTTATTTCAAGTGTAGTTTTTTAACCGAATTCAAGTAGTTAAAGGGCCATAATAAACATCACTTGATAAAAATTAGGTATTTATTGTATCACTTTAGGTATTCTATTATTTATTTTATGAATGTCAAATAAGTACTTATATTCTATGGTGAGTGGAGAACATGTTTCTTTTAAAAATTAAATAATTGAGTACTTTTTCAAATAATCATAAAATTGGGTATCACTTGAGGTAAATTAAGTTCCTAGAGCTTAAAATTGAGTACTTTTTCAAACATTTCTGGGAAAAATTTATCAAGGTGTATTTCTAGTTGTATGAAACCACAACATATAACAATATATATAAAACTACCATTAAACATAATATTTTAATGATTAATGTATAAATCACTTCATAAAGTATCTCTCAGTTGCAATTACATAACCAACATCCAACTTTTAACCACATAAATGATCATTAAAGTCTTATATATAAGGAACAAAGTTTTATACCGACACTAGTTTTGTTTAATACAAATCACAAAATGTCACTAGATCTTGTAGATATTTTTTAACAACCTTCAAAACTGCTTCCTTGGTTTAGCAATTGCTTATGCCTGCAAGAAATTAAAATAAAAAAAATAAGATGTTAGTTTGACATTTTGAAAATAAATAACAAACAACACGACATAATTAGTTTAATTATATGAAACGATATAGTATTAATGTCTATGTGACTCATACCAATTATGACACTGGTTCTTTGCATGTTCGTCTATTATGCCCTCGCCCATGACATCTCCCACACGTTGTTCAACTTGAGAAGGTATCTGCTTAGTCCTTCTACGTCCTGGTTGGCTACGAGTTGTAGGAGCGTAAATGGTATCTCCATCATCGAGATAGCTCTCGTACATGTCAAATGTTGGAATGGGATTAATAATTCCTTTGTAAGCTTGGCGGTACATGTCTATCTTAAAATATCCATCACATAATTGATAAACCGACATGGATTTTGATTCTATGCAAGAGCAAGCATGCTTGCATGGTAGTCTATAGATTTTCCAAACTCGACAAGAACAATGCCATGAATTCAAATCCACTGCAAAACTTTTATCCCCATCTATGGCTTCAAACCGAACTCCACAAGACTTGTGCACCTTTAAGGTTCGAGATTTACTATATGCAACTGACATTTCCTTCTCCTTTTTTGGACTTAGTTCTTGTATCATCTCCAATGTTTTTTCTCGCCTTTGGTGCATCATGGTCATAATTTGAATGCGTATATTATCTACCATAGCCACAATAGGTAGATAGCGAGAAGGTTTTATCCAATTGTTCCATCTTTCAGCCATATTATTATTAATGACACCCCATCGATCACCCATAAACAGAGCATTGACCCAATTTTCAGGGGACGAGTTCACAAGAAACTCCTGGGCAAGTGGCATCGAATTAGTTATACTTAACATATGTTGAGTAAACTCATATCTTGATGGGGCGTATGCAGCTTTCTTCAAAACAGAAGACCAATGTTTTTTGTTATGAAGAGGGTATTTACGCAATACCTACAAGAATAAAATTTATATATATATATATATATATATATATATATATATATATATATAATAACCAGTTGATAGAAAATAAACAAAAATAAATGGCTAACATATTGGTAAAGCAACATACGACGCACCTGTTTGACAAAGTTATCGACTAGATGTCTCAGACAATAAGCATGGTGACTACCAGGAAACACAAATTGAATAGCCTTGATCAATCCAGGATATCGGTCAGAGAAAAAAGTATAGTTACGAAATACCATGATGTATTGGGAAGCCAAGACATGTTTTAACTGGTAGCAAAATCATTCCCAATTAGAATCATTTTCTGCATCCACAACTGCATACGCCAGTGTAAAATATCATCATTCGCATCCTTAGCCACAGCGACTAATAAATATCCTTTGTACTTGTTTTTAATGTGAGTTCCATCCAAAAAAATTAATGGACGACAACCACTAATAAAACCAATAAGACATGCATGAAAACATATGAATAATCGTCTAAATTTATTTGTCATCGGATCAATTTCACATTCAACATAACTCCCCGGATTTGTTTCTTTGACAGCATGATAATACCATCGCAACTTATCATATGACCCCTTATCAGTCCCATGAATATCATGCATTATCATTTCTTTGCCCCGCCCAAACTTTATGATACTCAAGTTCTACTCCATAATCTCGTTGAATGTCCTTCATCATTGTACATGGGTGATATGATGGCTCTCCCCTTAACTTCTCCTTCACCACATTAGCTACCCAAGTTGAATCAGCTTTAGGGTGACCTCTAGTCCTCAAATTATCATCCCCACAACTATGAATTAAGTTGCATTTTCTTATGCCGAATAAATTATCTGATTTATATTTGGAGGCATAAATTCTCCACTCATAATTTTCTTTGCTGCAAACAACTATGATCTTATCACTATCATTTTTCTTGTAAGAAAATGATCGTCTAGTAGCAATAGCATAGTTTTTAAGACAAATCCTGAACTCTGTAGCATCTTTAAATGTTTGGCCTTCATAGGATATGCAATGCATCCAAGAATCAATAGAATTGCTTATAGTGCAAACTTCAAGCTCATTGTCTCCGTTCGAACAAACTTCATCATCAAAATCAAACCTTACCATTTTAATACAAATCAAAACAATACATTAGCAACCAACTCAATTTTCAATTAATAACAATTGAACTTGCAATATAAATTATAATATATATTTTAAAATTATTGACTAACTAATATACACAATCAATAATGAAAAATAATAGTCATGTGCTGCAAAAAAAAACTAGTACAAAAAAATATATGAACATTGTAAATTCTGAATCTTGCACTCAAATCAAAACAACATTACAAATAAAAATTACCTTTCAATATTTATGTTAACCTGACTCTGATCATCTTTTGGAGCTGCTCTCAATTTGATTATATTCAATTTCAGACAACTATGAAGATTTATCATATTTCGGACATCATCATCTTCGTTCAATGTTACTGCAATCTTTTCATGTGGTGCTATGTATTGCAATATCGTTAACTCGGAATTAATAGCATCACATTTTCGCTTTAGACTCTGGAATATCTCTATTAGAGTTGCACCATTAGGAATTGAAATCAAATAAAGATCATTGACATAACGACAACTTCCAATAAATGAAAAATTAGCACCCCCAGATTCGACTTCCATCAATACAATGACTGTGGAATATCTGAAAAATTAAAAATTTATCATGTTTTCTACAACATCATCTTCAACAAAGGAACATTGAACTTAGAAAAATCATAAACAAATTTTTTATATGCTAATCTAACCAATTTAAATGGAATAGATTGCCATTAAAATTCAAAACATTAGAATTTGAAAGGGAAAGTTAAGAAAGGCTATGAAAATTAATGAAAGTTTTTGCAACATACCCCATGAAGTTACTATTAGTAAAATTTAGGTATATATACCAATTCACAAAATATATTACATAGGGACTGAATTTTAAGTAAAATAATTTGGAGCCAAAACAAGTACTTATTAACTCATATTAGGTATCATATTTTTATTTCATGAACGTCAAACAAAAGTCACTATTATTAACTTCAAGGTATAATTTCTTTACATCCCCAAAAAATCAAATCAGAATATTTTAGGCACAAAATCAAATACATATTGACTCAAATTAGATACTCTTTGTATCAATAAAAAAATTTATATAATTATCATAAAAAATTTATCAAAAATTATATGTAATCAAGTATATTTACCTTGTTTAATCTTTTTTGCGCACTTGCTCTCCTTGCTCGCTCTTATTGCATTTGCTTGCTGTAGTGGGTCCTAGTGGTTGAAATAAGGGAGAATGATTTTCAAGGGGGTGAGCAAATGGTTTGGTCAAGTGGAGAATGAACCGAGAGTTTAGGGTTACCGTTGGGGGAGGGAAGACGATGACTTGTTGGGAAGAAAATCGATATTATCACATTTATTATTGTAGATCGCTAATGGTCAAGGTAGGAGAGTGTTAGGATGAGTTTCCGTTGGGGGAGAGAAGAAGATGGATTGTTGGAAGAAATGGAATCGGTGGGAGAAGATGAGTAAAAAGAATTTAACCAAAACAATATAAATAATAAGGGTAAAAATGGAATTTCAACTTTGTAGGGAGTTAAAACTAAGTTTTGGGTGGTTGTTAGATATCAAATTCTAAAAAAAAATTACATAGGGACTGAATTCAAATATAAACATGGGTAGAGGGATTTTAGTCTAATTTACCGAAAAATATAAGAAAAGAAATAAAATAATATAAATAAAATAAAAATAGTTTTTAGGGAAATAAAAATAAGGAAAAAATAGCATGAAAATGGATATAAATAAAATTATATTTTCATAATTTATTTAAAGATGGTATTTTTATATTTAAAAAAATAGTTTTCAACCCCTAAATAAATCAGCTTAGAGTGTATAAAAAATCAAAAAAGTAATAATGACGAAAGAAAAAAATTCATCGTTAAAAGTCTTGCAATAACTACGGGAAGAAATATCGTCATTAAAAATATGACATTAACGACCAAAATAAAAAAATCATTGTTAATGATAAAGTATCAATGACGGAATAAAATATCGTTGTTAATGGGTATACATTAACAACAGACACTAAATATGATCGTGTTGACCCATTAATAACGAGGATATTTGATACTATCGTTAAAATTTCATCGTTAAAAGCAACTTTTTTAGTAGTATAAATTTGGAGGGATATATACAATGGAAATCATGGCCAAATCATGTCCCAACTTATTTCGGTCATTTTCCCAGCTAAGGAATCAAGAAGTTAAAAGTAATGAGCTAGCCTCACAGTGGGGACACAACTGAACCATGGTTTTGGCCAAAGTTGTGGTTCCCCTTGACCCTAGTTGTGGACCAACATCAGGGCCACCATGGCTAACCTATGGTTCTGACCAT
This sequence comes from Wurfbainia villosa, assembly GCA_025175895.1. Classification (NCBI taxonomy): domain Eukaryota; kingdom Viridiplantae; phylum Streptophyta; class Magnoliopsida; order Zingiberales; family Zingiberaceae; genus Wurfbainia; species Wurfbainia villosa. The sequence goes on along the minus strand of CM045989.1, from coordinate 116,330,641 downwards.
GGTTGTGGATCGGGGTGGTGGTTCAAATGGAACAAGTATAAAAGTCTATTTAACTTGAGAAGACATCATCTCCTTCAACGCCAAGAACCCTAGCCTCCGCCTCCTTCCTTTTCCACCTCTCCCTCTCGGATCCAAGAAGAGAATCTATCATTGAGGAGACTCCAACGATCCCATCCGTCCACCAATGCTCGTCTTCATTCTCGAATTTGAGGAAGCTTCACTCCATCTCTGACAACACTTCAACGAGCTTGAATGGATTCGGATGAGCTCGTATCATCCACTAAATTTCTAAATTACGGAATTTGATCCATCTTACAATCATATCCGTCTCCGGAGGCTTCATCAAGCTCTCCATTGGGTTTCATTGTGGAATTCCTCATCCATAAATGATTAGGCTGGTTTTGGATTGATTTCTCCTATAATTAGTTGGATTACTTGTTAGTGTTATTTGTTACGTTGTTATTTCCCTTACATTTAACATTTACTTTAAATGCAGTTTAAGTACTTAGTTAATTTAAATCTGCTCTCGACTTGTTTGATGTAATGTTTCTTTTCGCTTAGTATTTAGTTCCTGTATATTTTCTTAGATAAATTATTTGTTCATCTTATAAGGAGTCTTAGCGCAACGATAAAATCATTATCTTGTGATAAAAAATTCACGGATTCAAATTCTGAAAATAACCTCTTATAAAAATAAGATAAAACTACATACAATGGATCCTTCTTCAAAACTCCAAATGATGAAAGTTTCGTGCACGGATTACTTTTAATTACTTGTCCATCTTAAGTTCGATGAATTATCTCCTCCATTAGTGTAGTTAATTTGACAATTTAATTAGCTCAAGGTTCCTTTTTAATTGTAGTGGATGAGTATATTTAATTAAAGCCTTTTACTTATTTGAGTTTTCTCAAATTGATTCCGAAACCTCAATCATCGTAGAAATCTTGTATCTAGAGACAACTCCCACCATGGCATCCTCGAAAGACTCTCCGGCCACACTGTTCTAGTATTGATATTGTGGTATGGCAACAGTGACAATCTTTACATTTATCAAACGTCAAGTGATTAAAACTATTTTATTATGCATTAATAACAATAAAAATATAATTTTTAAATTTATATCTGTTATAAATTTAATAGACATCAATCTTAAAAAAGAAAATCAAAATATAAACTTAACAATCTGAAATATAAGATCAATAGTGAAGATTTATAACAATCAAATATTAATAAAAATAATTTTTTAATTAATATATATTTATATCTAAAAATCAAAAAAATATCAAAACATCATTCAACTTTACACAAAAATTCACAAAGTTGCATAAATTCACAAATATTTACTATTCCACTTATCACAACATCATTAACTAGTATCTAAGGCTGCATTTGATACGGAATAATATAATCAAGTTTGTAATGTAATCAAGTTTGTAATATAATTGTTGGACTTTCCGAGTCGCAAAAATCACTTTTTGCGTTGTTGAAACCCCGGAAGTCCGGCCACGGATCCGTGCGAAGATATATTAAAATAAAAACATGTATGTGCTAAGTAAACCTAGATCTACCTTAGATCTAGAAGTTGAGAGTATTACCCTCGTAGCGACGCCCTTCGCTTATCCCGCTCGTCCAAACGTTTCGTCGAAACTCAAGAGTATCAAGTGAACACTCCTCTATTAGTATCCATACGGACAAATGGTGGAGAAAAATACTTTAGAGTGTGCTAGCACCCTTTAGGAATTTCAGGAAGATGAGGGATGGGAGAGCTTGAGAAGGTGATCCAAAGAAGAAAATGAAGATGGAGAGTAACTCACAAAATGAATTCACCCATGATGAATAGTGTCCGGCCACTTCAAGTTGGGGGGTTACATGCATGCATGTAACTCCAAGAGCCAATGGCTCTTGGTCTCCCTCATGAGATGACACCACATGATAAGTCCATGATGATGTGGAGCATCATCATTGGTCGGTTATGCCAAGTCATCATCATGACATGCCATTTGGTCAAGTCAAACTTGATCTTTCATCTTCCCTCTCAAGTCAAGTCAAACTTGACCTCTTATCTCCCATAGTTGATCAAATCTAACCACTTGATTCAAGTCAATTTGATTTAATGAATCTCTATTCATTAATTTAAATTGACTCAATGAATCAAATCTAAATTAGACTCATTCAACACTTGAATCAACTTGAATCTAACTCAATTAGTCTAATTTGGATTACTCTTAATCCAATTTGGTTCATCCCATAAATCTAATCCTCATTGTTCATCATATGAACCTAATCTCCATCTAATTGTCCTTTGTGTGTGACCCTATAGGTTCTTGTAACGTTGGCAATGTCCCTAAACCGATTTAGGAACATAAGCAATAAGCGGTATCTAGCAACACATCATTGCTACCCAAGTTACAAGAATGTTGAGCTTCAACATCACCTTTGTGACTACTAATTGTGACTCTCACAATATGTGACAATGTCCCTCTATCCTTGACATCTAAATTGACCAATCGAGGCATAGACCATATCATCCTCGGTACAATCTATATCTTGAACTCCAAGTAGACTCACTCTAATCAAATGAGTTCAATATCTCATATTGACTCATTTGGGCATGGTCATGCACTTCGTGGCCTCACTCTATCAAGAATAACGATGTCACTCCCGTCATATAGGAGGGATAGATCCCATCTACATCACTCACATCCCTCCGCATAATTTGTTACATACCCAGTAATCGCCTTTATAGTCCACCCATTTACGGGTGACATTTGACGAAGTCAAAGTATGCAACTCCTTATGTAGGGAACTATGGTGATTTCAGGTATAAGGACTAATAGTCATACTAATAGCCACATGAGAAAGTATATGACACTCATATAACGATTCACGATACTTTCTCATGGTGGGTCATTCAGTATACATTCTCTAATGTATACCCATGTGTCAACTTGATATCTCATATCCATGACTTGTGAGATCAAGTCATCATATTGACCTACATGCTAGTCTCTATGCATTAACATTGTCCCTGAATGTTAATACTTGACTATAAATGATTAAGAGTAGTGTTCTCTATATCATCTCATTATCGATTCAACCAATCAATTGATATAGATAAGAACCTACTACTCAAGGACATTATTATATTTAGTTATTTGGCACCAATACAAATAAATATAATAATCATGCCTTTATAAATAGGAATATGATACAATAAAGTCCATACAACAATCATCACATGATTGACTCTAGGGCTTTCACTAACAGTAATGTAATATAATGTATATTATATTACTGTGTTTGGTTAACGATCGGTGTGTAATCTTTGATTACAAAAGTGATTATATTTATTTGTTTGGTATCCATTATTTGTTATAAGTAAATGTAATTCATATTATTATAGAATGATAAAAATACCCTTATAATTTCGTTTGAATGTAATCAAAATCTTAGTTGATTCCTTGTGACTATCATCGTCATCATCGGTACTCAGTTGCTCGTCGTCGGCCTCTGATAGCCACGGTCGTCACCCTCCAATGGGTGGCGATCGACAGTCGCCTACCAGTCGACGATTGCCTATCGATCACCGGTTGACCGCTGGTCTTTGTCCGACCATCGATCTCTGACCAACCGTCGATCGCCGGTCGTCGGTCGTTGATTGTCAGTCGACCGTCGACAGTCGATCCCCAATCGTCGGTCGGCAATTGACCGTCGACCGCCGACTGTCTGCCTTCAATCCCCAGTCGTCGGTCGCCAACTGACCGTCGATCGTCGGTCATCGACCGCTGATCCCGTCGACATCCCCGCGCGATCGCCGGCCAATTATCGGTCTTCGATCGTCGGTCATCGGTCATCGATCGTCGGCCGTCGGTCATCGATCGACCATCAGTCACCGCCCGACCATCGATCACCGGTCGTCAGTCGTCAATCGTCAATCGTCGATCGTCGGTCGCTGATCGGTCACCGGTCGGTCGTTGATCTCCGGCCGATCGTCGGTCATCGACCGATCACCGATCGTCAATCGCCGACCGACCACTGATTGGTCGTCGATCTATCGTCAATCGACCGTCGACCGGTCATCGACCATCAAGCGCCAGCAGTAAGCCGCTGGTCAACCGTCGGTCTGTCGTCGATCGTCGATCGATCGTTGGTCTGTAGCCGATCGATCGCCGACCGTCGGCGACCGTCGCTAGTAGTCGCCGCCGACAAGAAGCAATGAGAAAAAATAAAGAAAGATATATTTATCATAATAAATATTGAGTCTGTAATGTAATCGAATTACATAACTTTTCTTTTGTAATACAGATTATGAATCTTGTTTCCTCTTTTATAATCCGATTATGTTATATTATATCTTTAAAATATTATCAAACAAATTAATCTATCTTGTAACATAATTTTGATTACATCATAAAATTGATTACTTCACACCAAATCACCAAATGCAATCTTAAGTGTCATCATGCAATTACCATACATATGCCACACGTCTATGATCATTCTCCAATCTCGATGATTGACCATGAATTCTAAATCTAATTCTGTTTTACTTGTTCCATGTTGTTTGTCATCTAAGATTGATCTTTAATCTCCAATATCTCTAATTAGCACAACAAATCTTACGCACATGTCGCGCGAAGACGGTGACCTCCGAGTTTCTGCAATTGAACTCGCATGGAAAGAACAGATAAAATGCTTCCAATTAATCATTTATTTAATTAATTAATCTTCCTCAAAAAGTTGAAATTCCCAACCTAGGAGTCTCCGGCCTTCCGTCCCAAAAAGGATGTGCGAAGGGATTAATCACGGAGCAGCTCAATCGAGACGTTATCCTTCTTAGGTTGAGCCTTTGGTCTTTGACGGACTGGTACCAGCAGAGGGAGTTCTGCCAGGACAGCAGGATAAATCTTGTCTTTTCCTGAAATCGATCTCCTAATCTTTATCTATAAGTATTTCTGTCTTAACCAATCCGTCATCCCCATGGAAACAATAACTACTGAAGTTGAGGGCCACCAATCTTCCGCGCGTTGTAAAAGAATTCAATAACTTACTGATCTTCCGCGCGTTGTAAAAGAATTCAATAACTTACTGAAGTTGAGGGCCACCAAATTAGTTCGACTAGTTTAATTGTTTCTGCAGTCAGTCGTTTTACTTGCTGACGAAGTAATTTTGCAGTAGTACGACGGCTACTTAATTCTTTTGTTTTCACACGAGCTACTGCAATTTATCATGAGAAAATATATTAAATACGAATAGACTTAATATATAATATTATTTATATAAAATTCTGGGACGGCAACAGATACCTCACATCATGGGGATAAACTAATTTGTTATCTTCTAGGTCGCAAGGAAAGCGAGCGAGCGAGCACAGTAAAGTGGAGTAAGATCAATGATTATATACGTATAAAAATATTATACTATATAATTTATTTATAAATATTCATAAATATTTTTATTATTTATCATTTAATTTTCTATGATTCAAAGATTAAATTATGTACTGCGAACGAACGAGCACAACAGACAACGATAGAATCTCGAGTGATAATTAAAAAAATTAATAGTAAAATGAATGATTATATATGCACATGAATATTATATTATATAATTCATTTGTGAATATTTCATTATGTATCGTTTGATTATTTAGAATTTAATAATTATACTATACGTCGATGAATAATAAAAATATTTATAAATATTTACATATGAATTATATAAGTAATTATTCTCCCCCTCTCTTTCTATATATAATATTCTAATAATAAGGAAAATAAAAAATAAATATTTAGTGAGGGAGGCTCCACCGCAGTCTCCGCGGCGTCGGTTTCTTCTGTGACAAAAAGGCAAAGGAAACCGAACCTCGGGCCAACCCTTTAATTTCCTCCCACCCACCAACAAATTTTTTATTTCCACTCATTCTGTCTTCTTCTTATTCTTCGTCCTTCGCAACTCTTTTATCTTTTGTCGCTCTCCACATAAGTACTCTATGTCTCCATGAACATACTACGTCAGCCCTAATAAATTAGAATTGCTTAACTTTGACCGATGCGTTATGGTATTATTTATGTGCTCTAGAAGCCTCCTTCCTATGCATGTATATCCTTTCTCCTAATTCCTGCCTCACCTCTTACTATACTACTGTTTCACATCTATACCCGCCCTAACCCTTCACATGAGAGATGACCAAGCTACAACAATCCCCTTGCCAAATCAGGCACCACATTTTTCCCTCCCTCCTCTGCTTCTCTTTCTCGTTTCTGCCATACCAGTCAATGTCATGCATGTTCTTGTCATCTTGACTCGTGGTCACAGTTCTTCTTACCTATATATCATTAAAACTCAAGCTTCATCGTACATTTCAACAGCCATAAAATTGTAAATTAAACAAGCCAGACTTAAGCAATACGTAGCTAGTTTTGTACCTGAAGAAATTAAAACTATTTTACTTTTAATTTATTCATGAATTATTTATAGATAGCTGCCTTCTCTGATGAAAAGAGAATATTAGACAACTAAATTTATTATTGCTTTGGCTTCACAAAATAATTAACCCCACCAGCATGGGACATTCCACCACAAAAGCGCCTATAAATTACCCTACAACATGTTCGTACTCCAAACAACTTCGCTGGTGTTATTTGTGCGATCCATCAATCCCCCCGTAAGGCCGTAACTCCTTCTTCGCTTTAACTTGAGTTCTCTTCCCTTGTTTAACCACACCCAACCCCAATTCATCTTCCATGGATGGTCAAAACCGATCCAACATCACCACCACAAACTGCTCCACGCATCCTCCTCCTCCTTCTCTTCCGGCAACACCAGTGGAGCACGTTCGGACCCGGTGGATGCCGAAGCCGGAGCAAATCCTCATCCTTGAGTCCATCTTCAACAGTGGAATGGTGAATCCTCCCAAGGATGAAACAGTTCGGATTCGGAAGCTACTTGAGAAGTTCGGTGCCGTGGCGGATGCCAACGTCTTCTATTGGTTCCAGAACCGGCGGTCACGGTCCCGTCGTCGCCAACGCCAGCTACAAGCCAGCCTAGCGATGCAGCAGGCTGCAGCAGTCAGCGGCCATCTCCGCGAACCACCCTCATGGATTTATTCCTTAAGCACCTCATCTTCTGGTAATTCTTGTGGAAGAGATGGACCTGAAGGAGGGTTAGGGTTCTTTCCTTGCTCCTACTCCTCTTCTTCTTCTTCGAGCTTCATGGTTAACGAAAGCCCCAACGATCTCTTACCGATCTCGCATGAGATGGACATCAAGGAGAGCAGTCAGAGTGGTATTGCTCCCTTCGTGTGCTCATCAGATCATGTCTCAGAATTGCTGTACCAAACTGGTTAGTCTACTGTTGCATGGCTAAGTGATGTTTCTAAAGATGGCACGACTCTTTTCTTTAAATTCTTCTCAAACATTCTTCTGAAACATGCTTCTCTTTCTTGCTTTAACTATGTTTCCACAATGAAAAAGTTGATTTATATTGACGGTGGTATATGACTTTGTTTTTATTCATGTAAAAATCTGAAAATTACAATTCGAGGATCTCTATTAAAATCTAGTGGAAGTAGTGACCCACTTTAGATTCTTGTTTCCGATCTTGATACCAGCAAAGTCTCTGAGAAACACTGATCTGTTCTTTAAATTTTTGTTCAAAAGAATATTGTCTACCTAACCCTAATTTTACTTTCTTCTTTTTAAAATTTCTCTGATCAGTAATAACAGATTGTTCACTGAATCATGAAAATATTGTCCTTGTCTTGCCCTCTTTTAGCTGCACACTATATATCATCCATCAATCTGAGATTATAACAAGTTAAAATCAAAAACATGTGCGACGCGTGCTGCTAATATCAAATTATCAACATTTTTCTCAGAGAAAATTATACGATTTGATCAATCCTCAGAGTTAAGGATAATTTGGATCATTTCATGTTTACTCTTTGTTTGATACAAGGGAAATATTGATGGTTACAAATTTTATGATTTCTTTTTGTGTGATTATTATTATATATAATTCGCTAGACGATATGATATATGGACGAATGCTGCAGGGACAATACCAGTGTTTATTGATGGAGTTCCTTCTGAGGTTCCAAGAGGACCAATAGATTTGAAAGCATCCTTTGGCAACAATGTGATTATTGTCCATTCCTCTGGACAAATTCTACCTGTCGATGAGCATGGCATTCTCATGCAGAGCTTGCAGATGGGTGAAAGTTATTTCCTGGTCAGTAATTTTAAAATCTATATCAGTTTGAGCAAATTTTACTAATACTTGTTCGTTGACAGCAGGTTACAAGATCTGCTTAGCAGGCAGTTTGACGTCTTCAATTAAGCAATTTGAATGGGGTTGGTCAATATAATGCAATTCGTGTCTCTTGATATATGATGCCTAGAAACTATTGGACAGTCTTATGCACTGCCAAAATTATTCTAGTTCAAGCAGATGGATTATGTTAGCTGCTTAATTTCTATGCTTAGAGTTGTTTTAAGCTCATGGTTATGAGAGACTTTGGTTAGGAAAGTTTCTGTTCGATTCCTACTGTTAAAATAATATTGATTCAAGTTACTTGTTAATGTTCTCGATCTTCTTTATTTATTTTGCGATGAAACGATAAATTAAAGTACATCTATATTTGATTAGATGGGAAAAGATCATATACATTTAATTGTGATTTGATTATTCAAAAAATTGCTGATTCATATAAATGAATCACATGATTAATGGCATATTTTAACCACAACATGAATATATGTATTTGACTCATTTCTTAGATGGAATATTACATTACACGCAATGCGAATTTGCTTAAGTCAAGTGATTAAGTTAAATCCTAAAGATGATGGTTCCATCGTTTTGTTCATGATATTTTTCCAACTAATTAAGAATAGCACCTGACCTTGGACAGCTTCACCAAATAGAATCCACAGCATACTTATTCTAGAAATAGTTTTTATGAACTAATAGCAATACCCAATAAATAGACAGAATAAACGATATATGAAATAAAGATATAATACAATCATGCAAGTAAAATTTATCTCCATGCAGTGCAATGATAAGGGAAGGTAAAAAAAGAAAACTGGTACCGATAATATTTAAATCAATTATTGTAGAAAACTTTGAACAACTTTGTAATAAAGCTTGACTTATAGTTGGAAATCAATTGCACCAAGTGTTGTATTAATAAGACCCCAAGTTCTTGAGTTTGATTAAGTTATTTTTAATATGGTTTCTCTAATTAATGTGTCTCTTCGAGGTCAATCATAAACTTAGCATGTTGATTGCAGTTTGACATGGTCGGGTTGGAAGACTAAGTGGTCAAGAACTTAGCAAGTTGCTCATGAAGAATGACTCACATGATCAAATGGGTTATATATTTCAAACTCCAATAAATATATTCTTAGCACTTGTAAATTGCCCAATTGATTAAAAATCTCAATTATGACAATTGGATGTCAATCGATAGTGGACCAATGGATTGACAATCTCAATTATGACTATTGAATGACAATCTCAATTGCTCATTTGTCGCATATATTAATATATTTTGTACAAACTTCTAGTATTTACATTCATATAATCTTTTTAGTTCGAATGATTGTGATTTTTATATTTTTTTTATAGGAGGACGAGATCTTGGCGTTAGTACATACAGAGCAAGAAGATAGGCTTGAAGAAGCTTAAACTTCAGGAAAACAATCAACAAGACTATCCATGGTCAGATTGTGGAGCTTACCACAGTTGTGGATGGTGTCATGGAGGTGAAAAGATAACCCCAAAATGAATCATGGATAGTCCATGGTACCTATAACCATGGTTGTGGTTCTTATTGCACTAAAATAGGAGAGCCCTATAACAATCCATGGTTAGTCTGTGATAGCCACTATGGTCTGGATTACCTAGGTTTTGGGTTGCCTTTTCTTTTCTTTTGCAATTTTGTCAATAAGGCATCTAGGAGCCATCTAAAAGAGAAGCAACTGATGGGAGATGATAATGAGTCACCTAAGAGCCTAGAGAAGAGTCGTTTAATGATGAGGAACCACCCAGAGTTATTCACCATATCGACAATCGAGTTTTCTCTATTCTCTGATTATATTTGTAGATTGTTGAATGTTTTTTGGAATTTTTTATGGATTGTTTAACTTTATACCATTATAGAGCAGTCATCTTGTTCTAGATGAGGGAGTAACCCGATAATAATTTGACATCAAAGTTTGTTATTCTTTCTTTTATTATTGATATGTTTGGTCCTAATTCAGTTTTAGTATATTTATCATCTATCTTTGTGTATATGTTGTCATATGTTTGCATTATTCAGGGATTAAGGGATGAAATAAAAGGAGAACCTTAGTCTCGGATATATAAAATTGAACTTTAGTTTTTATTCTCAAAAGTAATTTGAATTCCCTCAAGGATAATATTGAATTTCACATAACTTAAAGAGTTTAATCCGGTTCAAAGCCATGAAAAAAGGAGTTGCATCGGGTTAACCACGTCATTGTATTTCAAAAAGAAACAATGATTACCTAAGAATAATTCACCTTCAAGAAAAGATATATCATTGTAAGAGAGGAAACCATAATTGAACCATCGATAGTTATTGCAGTGAAATTGAAATCCTAGGATTGTCTTCAACTTTGATTTCCCAACTCGTTTTCTATTTAGTTTCCTTATTTTATCTCAACTATTTTTCCATCATTGATCTCATCTACATAGCCTACTTTATACATGACTGATAAACAATCACACAATTTTAGTGGACGATATTTTTATTACTTGACGATGACTATACAATTACAGTTCAAATTCACACAACATCAAATTTTTGGTGCATTTGCCAAAGACTATTTTTAGTTGATATTAGTTTTATTGGTAATTTAGTTAATCTAGATTTTTATTTTAATATATTTTCTTTTTTACTTCTATTTTTGAAAATTTCTATTATTTCTTTTTCATTTTAGCAGCAAGTTTTTTCTTCTTCTTTTTTTTTCCCTTACCTTTTACTATTATTTTTTTATTGATCTATTTTAGATGAATAAGTTTTTCTTTTGTACAAAGATTGAGGCTCTAACTTAAAGGTTTGATCAATTTAATACTGTGTTAGGGATCGGTTGACGTCGCTAGAAGGGGGTGAATTGCGATTTCTCATCGTTTGATGGATTCGATCGCATTCGTATTGTGCTCGTCTACAAAGCGTTATACACAGCGGAATATAGAATACAAAATAGAAATAGAAATACACAATGACAATAAGACAATATAACGTGGTTCGAAACTTAGGGTTCCTACTTCATGGGTCGAGCTTAAGTGAGCTCTAGTGATGCACACCACCACTAAATTTTCTCCTTCTTGACAACACGTCAGAGGTGGAGAAACCTCGTACAAGTGATTACAACAATAATACAATAATAGAATATAAACAAATACAAGTATGCAAATGTAATGCAAATAAAAAAACTTTACAAGAGTGCTTTTGATTGTTTGCTTTGGATTGCTCTTGAAGGTTTGGAATGCAACAGTAATTCTCCTTCAAAATCTCCCAAAAAATTGATGCAAAATCCTCCAACTCGAACTCCTTTTATAACCTACATCGAGCTGATTTCACGCCTAGCAGTCGACTGCTCATAGTGTCGTTGTCTCACAACGGCTCAATTCACGCTGAAAAACTCCAACGAATACACTAGCAGTCAACTAATCAATCAACTACCAAAGCTTCTATGCTCGTGTCCACTTAAATCAGTCGACTGTCAAACCCTAACAGTCGACTGTTGTGAACTAGTCTGTGTTAGGAATATTGGAACGGCTAGAGGGGGGGTGAATAGCGTCGTTCTCAAGTTGTCGGAAATCGATCGCGTTCGTCTCTACAATTTCGTTAGCGCAGCGGAATATAGATATAATACAATAACGAAATGGACAAGCACACACAAAGACACGAAGATTTAACGTGGTTCGGAACCGCACGGTTCCTACTCCACGGATCGGGTTCGTACGAACTCTAGCGATGCCAATCACACACCACTATAATAATAACTCCTTCTCGGAACAATCCGGAGGCGGAGAAACCTCGTACAATATGATTACAACAATAATCGAGTAGATACAAGCAAATACAATATGAAATACAAATGCAAGTAAAGGAAAAACACTTTACAAGAGCTTTGGATTGCTTGATCTTTGATTGCCTTGAACTAGCTTTGAAGGACTGGAAAGCACCAACTTCCCTCTTCAATTTCGCTCAAGAAAATCGCTATCTTTTCCTCCATCACGAGCTCCTTATATAGCTTCAACCTGTGCTGGAAAAGGTCGATCAGTCGACTGATCGGGACCATCAGTCGACTGATCACACTGTTGCTGTGAGACAACGGTGTAATCCACGCTAGAAAAAATCCAACGGCTAGGACATCAGTCGACTGATCATGACCATCAGTCGACTGATGAGCCATCACTCGACTGCTCGTCTCAATGAGTGAGACTCATTCTGGTCGAAAATCGAGCATCGCCGATCGATCACATGATCAGTCGACTGCTCGTCCATCAGTCGATTGCCTAACAATGGCAGTCGACTGCTAGGCCACTTCTCGCAGTCAAACCCTAGTTGACTTGGTCCAGTCGACTGCCACATGGCATCAGTCGACTGACACACCCCAACCATGAGGTCTTAACCCAAGTATGGTTCCCCCATACTTGCTAGACCACCCTTAGCCTAGACCTAAGCCTTCTAGCCACCTCCATCAGCCTCACGCCTCTCGGATCCCTCCAAGTCATCCATGACTTGTTCATCCATCGCGCTAGCCTTCAGGTGCATCCATCGGCTATGTTATGCTAACGGTGTCTACACCACCAAGGCACATTGGACTTACGCCGCCAAGACTCCGCTTGGACTTTACGCCGCCAACCATTGGATTTATGTTGCCAAGACTCCCGCTTGGACTTTACGCTGCCAATATCAAACCCTTGGACTTCTCAAATGCCAAGGCTCAAGCTTGGACTTTCCCTTGCCAACCCATGTTGGACTTTCCATGCCAAGACCATGCTTGAACTTTCCATGCCAAGACCCATGCTTGGACTTCCCTTGCCAACCCATGTTGGACTTCTCAAATGCCAAGACCATGCTTGGACTTTTCATGTGCCAAGTGTCCCACTTGGACTTTCCATGCCAAGTACTCAAGACTTGGACTTTACCAAATGACAATTACATTGTCATATGTTTTTGTCGAAACATCAAAACATCACTCAAGTCAAACTCGAGTCCTGGTCAATCGTGACCTGGGCCAATTGCACCAACAATCTCCCCCTTTTTGATGTTTGACAAAAATCAAACAAATGATTGAGTTAGAATACTAACTCAAATCCTTTACCAATTATCCCAAATTGGTAAATACTCTCCAAATGTTCTCTCCCAAACATTCTCCCCCTTTTTGACTAACATCAAAAAAGGTTTTCTCTCCAAGGAGGTCAATGTCTCATGTCCCAATGAGATCTTACAATCTCCCCCTTGGTCCAAAAATACCTAGGATGTCTACCATCTTCCTAGTGATAAGTCATATATCACTCAAGAGAGGCAATCCTATTTACTCTCCCAATTTCCAAATTGGGTATCAAAAACCCATCAATTTTCCCAATTGATGATACTTTCCCAATAATTTTTCCTTTTCAAGGAGAGAAACACATCCATCATCCCAAGATGGATACCTCCCCCTAAAGGCTTGCTCCCCCTTGACCATTGCACCAACAATGTCCTTGGGAAGCCCCTAAGCCAATAGGAACTCTAAGCCATCAAAAATTAAGGGTAGAAATTCAACATTGAACTTTCCAACACCTTAAAATTGATACAAACCCTAAACACCTCTCCTAATCCATATCCAATGGATTTTCACCCTTCATCATGCTTCCCAAAGCATATCCTAGGGTTAGGAGTGGTTAGGGACCTTATCCGCAGCTGAAATCGGGTTAAACAACCTAGGTTACCCTGAAATCAGGCTATCAGTCAAGTGATTCAAATCGATCAATATATGCTCATCACGATCGCCACCCAGGCGATCGATAATTGAAAATCTCGATTTTCAGTTATCAGAAATGAGTTTTGAAAAATTATAACTAATTATACGTATATCGAAAAATTACGAAATTTGATATGTATAATACTTATGACTAATACAATGGGTGAAAAATATTTGAAAATTATTTTACCCATAAAATAGTGAAATTGGCACAAAGTTCAAAATCATTGAAATTTTCAATGTTTTGGTCCTACTTTGTATCAACTTCATCAATGGTGATTGTTATCAAAAGATAGGCTTCACCAAGGTTTTCTAAAAAGATTTTAAAATATTTTCAAAACCTTATCTTGGATCATATTCCTTGGGCTCTATGTACATGACTTGTACACATGCTCTCCCAATGATCCACATGTTGAGTTAAACTGAGTTTAGGTTCAACTAGATGCAACAACTATGCACCTTGAACTTAACTCATATCCTAGCATCTCACATGTATCTAGGGTGTATAAATACACATACATGTCAATGTGATGTGAGATGTGGGTTTTGTTCTCCCTAATCTAGGGTTTCATGCATTTTCCTAAGGCAACTCTACTTGATTCCCTTATAAATGGGACTCCAAGTCATGTCATAGTCCTTGTATCAATTTTAATCAATTAAATGCATGAAATGATCATGGCATAAAGATAGAAATAATTAAGCATGACCAATGATCATGATGTCATGGCTTAATATGAAATCTAAAAACACATGACATTCATCCTTAATCCCTAAGCATACTCATGACATATAAATGATAGAACATAAACATGATGTCATGTCATGGCATATGGCAAACAAATCATGGCAAGTACAAGGTATAGGTATAAGTATACCTAAATTTTAATATTAATTGTCATTTGATATAATTAATTATATTTTGTCATATTATCACTAATCTTCCTAGTGTGCCAAAAATCCAAAATGGCAAACTAATCCCTAAAACTAAATTATGCCAATTTAATCATTTTATCAAACTTCTCAAATAATATTGGCACATCCTAAAATCTTTTAGGATTAAAGCTCAAATGTATTTTCAAGGTAACCATAACCTTGAAAATATCCTAAAGTGCCACCTTTATCATGGTTGAGTTAACTACTCATCCAATCAAGGTTGGCACACCCTAAACCCATCTAGCGTGAATCAATCACGCTCTTAGGAACCCAAAATCGATTTGAGCTCCTAGGGTTAATTAGGTATTCCTTAGGGATAACCTCCCTAGATACCTTCTTAATGACCTTCCTAGGCTTGTTAGCCTTGGTCATTTGGGTCTTACCTAGGTTGACTCTAGGGGTAACTCCCCTTGCAACCTTCTTAGTGGCCACCCTAGGTTTTCTAGAAACCCTAGCCACTAGGCACAACCTTTGGTCAACCTTAGGGATGACTTTCCTATTGACCTTGGTCTTCCTAGACCTAGTTTGTGTCCCATAATCAAATGGAACACTATGGTAAGCTACCTTAGGCTTAGGTTTGTGACCCAAACCTTGCTTGCCTTTGGTTGACTTTTGACTCTTAGGTCCTTGGTGTTGACTTTGACTTTTGGACCTTTGACTTTGACCATTAGACCCTTTAAATTGGTTTTGTATATTCCTAAGGGTCTTTTCCAGTTTCTCGAGCCTTGACCTCAAGGCTTGGTTTTCTAATTCTAATTGCCCAATTGATTTTTGATTAAATTCTTGGGCATGGGACTTTCTAGGCATATGCCTAGTCCATTTAGGGTTAACACCTAGGTGCTCTTGTACCTTTCTAATTGTCTCCCTAGGTAAAATTGATCTTGAGTTATTTGACCTAGGTTTGTTCTTAGGTAAATTATTTTTAGGGACATTAGTCCCAAATTTCTCCTTATTTCCTAAGTGGACATTTTTAGCACCTAAACAAATATGTCTATCGTTTCTAGCATGCTTTTCATGTACAATAGTTATCCCTAGAAATTGAAGGTGCATTAATAAATTTTACCTTAGGGTTTGCCTTGGAGGCTCCCCCTACTTGTGTTGCTCCTTCTTGCCCTTTCTTCTTCCCACTTGGGCAATGACTCCGGTAATGCCCCTTTGAGTTGCACTTGAAGCATATGATATGCTCCTTGCTCTTTTGACTTTGGGGACCGGCATCCTTGACTTTTGGTCCCGGTTGAGCCTTCTTTACCCTTTTTGGGCACTTACTCTTGTAGTGCCCGGATTCCCTACACTCAAAGCAAATTATATAATTTTTGTTTAAAACCGAATTGCTTGAGTTACCTAGTTCGGTGGTGAGGATCTCTTGAGCTTGTTCTTCCTCTTGACCGGATGTAGATGTTACTTCTTGTTGCTCCGGTGTTGAGGATGCTCTAATCTCCTCAATCCTAGAAGTGGATACTTCTTCCACTTCTTCCACCTCTTCTTTCTCCGATCCGGAGGTTGACTCCATCTCAACTTTCGATTCCTCACTTTCACTTGAGGATGAACTCTCCTCATGGAATCTTGCCAATTTTCTCCATAGCTCCTTGGCATACATGTAATCCCCTAGCTTGCACAAAACATCATTAGGGATTAAATCTTCCAAAAGTTTTGTTACCTTAACTTCGGTCTTGAGCTTTTGACGTTGCTCTTGGGTCCACTTTTTCAATTTTAGGACATTCCCCTTCTTATCCCTAGGGGGTTCAAGGCCTTCAAAGAGGATGAACCAATCCTCTATGTTCATCATCAAGAATGTTTCCATTCTTGCTCTCCACGCCGGAAAATCTTCTGGATCATATGGAGGTGGAGTGTTGATATCCCATCCAAGCTTGTCTTGGAATTCCATCTTCACCCTCTAGCCTTTTTCTTAGCTCCCGGCGGTTAGTCCGTAGAAGAGCCCCGGGCTCTGATACCACTTGTTAGGAATATTGGAACGGCTAGAGGGGGGGGTGAATAGCGTCGTTCTCAAGTTGTCGGAAATCGATCGCGTTCGTCTCTACAATTTCGTTAGCGCAGCGGAATATAGATATAATACAATAACGAAATGGACAAGCACACACAAAGACATGAAGATTTAACGTGGTTCGGAACCGCACAGTTCCTACTCCACGAATCGGGTTCGTATGAACCCTAGCGATGCCAATCACACACCACTATAATAATAACTCCTTCTCGGAACAATCCGGAGGCGGAGAAACCTCGTATAATATGATTACAATAATAATCGAGTAGATACAAGCAAATACAATATGAAATACAAATGCAAGTAAAGGAAAAACACTTTATAAGAGCTTTGGATTGCTTGATCTTTGATTGCCTTGAACTAGCTTTGAAGGACCGGAAAGCACCAACTTCCCTCTTCAATTTCGCTCAAGAAAATCACTATCTTTTCCTCCATCACGAGCTCCTTATATAGCTTCAACCTGTGCTGGAAAAGGTCGATCAGTCGACTGATCGGGACCATAAGTCGATCACTGCTTGTTCTTTGTGAGACAGCGGTGTAATCCGCGGAAAAAAATCAGCGGCTAGGACATCGATCGGTGATGAGCTATCACTCATTGCTCATCTCGAAGTCGAGTGAGACTCCATTCGTGGCCGAAAATCGAGCATCGGTCGGTGATCACATGATCGATCATTGCTCAAATCCATCGATCGCCTAACAATGGCGGTCGGCGCTAAACCACTTCCAGCGATCAAACCCTAGTTGACTTGGTCCAGTCGACTGCCACATGGCATCAGTCGACTGACACACCTCAACCATGAGGTTTTAACCCAAGTATGATTCCCCCATACTTGCTAGACCACCCTTAGCCTAGACCTAAGCCTTCTAGCCACCTCCATCAGCCTCACGCCTCTCGGATCCCTCCAAGTCATCCATGACTTGTTCATCCATCGCGCTAGCCTTCAGGTGCTTCCATCGGCTATGTCATGCTAATGGTGTCTACACCACCAAGGCACATTGGACTTACGCCGTCAAGACTCCGCTTGGACTTTACGCCGCCAACCATTGGACTTATGCTGCCAAGACTCCCGCTTGGACTTTACGCTACCAATATCAAACCCTTGGACTTCTCAAATGCCAAGGCTCAAGCTTGGACTTTCCCTTGCCAACCCATGTTGGACTTTCCATGCCAAGACCATGCTTGGACTTTCCATGCCAAGACCCATGCTTGGACTTCCCTTGCCAACCCATGTTGGACTTCTCAAATGCCAAGACCATGCTTGGACTTTTCATGTGCCAAGTGTCCCACTTGGACTTTCCATGCCAAGTACTCAAGACTTGGACTTTACCAAATGACAATTACATTGTCATATGTTTTTGTCGAAACATCAAAACATCACTCAAGTCAAACTCGAGTCTGGTCGATCTGTGACTGGGCCGATTGCGCAATAGTCCTGTTAGTGCACCCAGTGATCATGATGACTCAGTTGACTTCAGTGTTTTGATTTATGAAGGTTTGACATTGATATCTGGTAATATTTTGGGGAGATTATTGATGCAATCAACCCGGGTTATGATTGACCGAACTCGAGTTTGACTCGAGGGGGATTTTGATGGTTAACTGGAGTTGACCATGTCATGAAAAGTCCAAGTCTTGAGTACTTGACATGTAAAGTCCAAGCATGGGTCTTGGCATGGAAAGTCCAAGCATGGGTCTTAGCATGGAAAGTCCAACATGGGTTGACAAGGGAAAGTCCAAGCTTGAGTCTTGGCATTTGGAAAGTCAAAGGGGTTTGATATTGGCGACGTAAAGTCCAAGCGGGAGTCTTGGCAGCATAAGTCCAATGGTTGACGACGTAAAGTCCAAGCGGGAGTCTTGGCAGTGTAAGTCCAATGTGCCTTGGCGGTGTAGACACCGTTAGCATGACATAACCGATGGAAGCATCTGAAGACTAGCGCATGGATGAATAAATCATGGATGACTTGGAGGGATCCAAGAGGCGTAAGGCTGACGGAGGTGGCTAGAAGGCTTAGGTCTAGGCTAAGGGTGGTTTAGCAAGTATGGGGCCATCATACTTGGGTTAAAACTTTATGTTTGAGGTGTGTCAGTCGACTGGTGTGAGTCAACTAGGGTTTGACTGCGGAAAGTGTCCTAGCGATGACTGAGGTGGGCGATCGGTGATTGCAGCAATGATCGATCATGTGATCGATCGTGGTGCTGATATTTCGAGCGCGAATGGAGTCTAACTCGACTGCTGGGGTTAGCAATCGAGTGAAGGCTCCATCAGTCGACTGATGTCCTATCCGTTAGATTTTTCTAGCGTGGATTACATCGTTGTCTCACAACAACAGTGTCATCAGTCGACTGATGGTCCCGAGCAGTCGACTGATCGACGATTTCCAGCCTAGGCAGAAGCTTTAAATGGAGCTCGTGGAGGAGGAAATCACATCCGATTTTTGAAGGCTTTTGGGGCGATTTGTTGCTGCAAATCAGGGTCTCTAATTGAAATTCAAGCAACCATAAAGCAAGCAATCAAAAGAGCATTTGTAAAGTTTTTCTTTGCATAGATTATTGTATTCTTTTTGTATTTGCTTGTTTTACCTTGTATTACTTTTGTAATCTATTGTAAGAGGTTTCTCCGTCTTCGGATTATTCCGAGAAGGAGTTATTTGTGATTAGTGATTGCGTGTGCATCACTAGGGCTCGTTTGAGCCCGATCCATGGAGTAGGAACCTTGAGGTTCCGAACCACGTTACTGTTGGTGCAGGGGCACCAGATAATCGAACCTGTATTTTGATTATGGCAAAGACACAAAGTTAAGTTTATATCGTTATCTCATGAGCTAAATCGAGTGTGCAGAAAAGTACTAAAGCTAGAGCTGAAAGCTAGTGACACCCGGAGGAAGCCGCGGTGGTCGGGCGACACTCGAGTGACTTCGGAGGGAGCCGAAGGAATCGAGTGGAAGGCCGGAAGCGAAAGAGACACAGTAAGAATCGAGGTAAGCTCGTGTGAGTGAGAGATGGTAAGGTCGTGTCCTCTGTACGGGGACGACCGTAGGCGGCGATCCGACTAAGACTTCTTGTGGAAGGTCTAGGTCGAGATCGGACGGTTAGAAACCGTCGTATTTATCATTTTCCGAGCTAACCTCTCATTGCAGGGAAGTGGTCGTGATCACAATCACGGACATAAGGCGATCGTGATGCTCATCGATCGATGGGAGGCATCTCGATTGGTGATGGCAACGAATCAACCCTTGCGCTAGGTCAAAACGGATAAGGTTTGACGCGGCCACTTCGCGATAAAATTTATTACAACTTCGTGATCTATTCCAAAAAAAGAGGAGACATATTCAGAGGGCAAAATCTATAAAAGGAGGGGTGGATTCCAACTCAAAAGATCCTCAAGTTTATTCATCAAGTGCTCGCGTTCCAACGCCAACCGTCATACATAACGCTAGCGACAACAAGTTCAGATCTTCTTCGTCGGCAGCAGCATCTAGTAATATATTTTGATATTGTATTCATTATTTTTATTCGTAACGAGGTGAGATAGGCTTGTTGCCTCATCCTCGTACATTCGGTTTTGTGATCGTTGTCTCCTACCTCCAATGAGAAGGAGACATTATAGTGTTTTGCCCTCCGTACGCGGTCTAGGACTGATAGGGCCTTGGAGTAGCAACCATTGGGTTGTGAACCAAGTAAAAATAAACGTGTCTCTTTATTTTCTGCTGCTCTTACTCATTTAATTATGTACTCGAACGAAACGTCGAAAAGATTTACGATCGCTATTCACCCCCCCCCCTCTAGCGACGCTTCTCGATCCAACAGTTACATCTTTGTCTTATGATTGTGTATTCGTATTTGTCCTTATATTGTACTTCTATATTCCGATGTGTACTAACGATTGTGTAGAGACAAACGCGAATAATTTCCATCAATGTACTAACACGACGCTATTCACCCCCTCTAGCGGTCAACATTTCCTCTACAATTGGTATCAGAGCCCGGGGCTCTTCTACGGACTTACCGTCGGGAGAAAAGACGCTAGAGGGTGAAGATGGAGTTGGAAGAACAACTAGGTTGGGACATCAACACACCGGTGTCTTACACCCTATATGGATGAGAAGGTTTCAATTCTTGGAAGAGAATAATTGAATATTTTATCATGATGAGGGATCTTGAGGAGTGGTCCATCTTAATGGAAGGATTTGAATATCCAAGATGACCAAAAGGTGGCTTCCTCAAGAAGAGATTGAGTGAGGAGCAACTCCAACAATTCGAGAAAAACAAGAAGGTAGTCAAATTTATCTTTGATTTAATTTCTAATGACTTCTTGTGTAGCCTAGGTGATTGTATGGATGTCAAGGAGCTTTGGAGGGAATTGGCCAAGCTCCATGAAGACCCATCAACGGCTCAAGAAGAGGAGGCCGAAGATGAATCCTCATCCTCACAAGTGAGTGAGGATTTGGAAGTTAAGAAGAAATCAACCTCCGAATCGGTGGAAGAGGAAGAAAAAGTGAAAGAAGTCTCCACTTCAAGGATTAAGGGGGAGGAGAGACCGTCCACACCGGAGCAAAATCAAGAGGAAGCCTCAACCTCTGGGAGGGATGAAGAAACCACTCTGATCACCACCACCGAACTAGGTAACTCAAGAATGTCAATTAATAATAAAATTAATATTATATGCTTTGAGTGTAGGAAAGTCGGTCACTACAAGAGCAAGTGCCCAAAGAAAGTAAAGAAAGCTCCTCCGGCACCAAAAGTAAATGAAAAAGTCAAGGAGATCAGTGCCTCAACGCAAAGGAGCAAGGAGCACATCATTTGTTTCAAGTGTCATCAAAAGGGGCACTATAGGAGTCAATGCTCTAGGGGGAGCAAGAAGACTCAAGAGGGAGTACCACATGTAGGGGAGCTTCTAAAGCAATCCTTAAGGTAAAATTTAGTAATGCTCCTTCTTTAGTTAATAGACAAAAGCATGCTAGGGATTTCAATTCACTTGCTATTTATCATGAAAAGCATACTAGAAATAACAAATATTTTTACCTAGGAGCTAAGAATATTCACTTTGAAACTAAAGAGAAATTTGGGACTAATGTCCCTAAAAATATCTTATCTAAAGACAAATCTAGGTCAAACAATTCTAGACCAATTCTACCTAGGGAGACAATTAGAAAGGTACAAGACCACCTAAGTTTCAACCCCAAATGGACTAGGCATATGTCTAGGAAAAACAATGCCCAAAGACCAAATGGAAAATTGAAAATTGAGCAATTAGAATTGGAAAACCAAGCCTTGAGAAACTTGAAAAGACCCTTGCAAAAATGACAAATCAAATGCAAAGGTCAAATGTTCAAACTATAGGGTCTAGAAGTCAAAGTCAACACCTAGGGCCTAAGAGACAAAAGTCAACCAAGGGCAAGAAATGTTTGGGTCACAAACCTAAGCCTAAGGTGACTTATCATAGTGTTCCATTTGATTATGGAACACAAACTAGGTCTAGGAAGACCAAGGTCAATAGGGAAGTCATCCCTAAGATTGACCAAGGTAGGTGCTTAGTGGCCAAGGTTTCCATGAAACCTAGGAAGACTGTTAGGATCTTTGTAACGGCTAGAGGGGGGTGATTAGCGTCGATGGAATTCGATCGTGATCGTGTCTACAATTTTGTTAGCGCAGCGGAATATAGATAATGATAACAATAACGAAATATACAATTACACACGAACACGAGTATGTAACGTGGTTCGGAACCGCACGGTTCCTACTCCACGGATCGGGCTCAAACGAGCCCTAGTGATGTCAATCACACACCACTATAAAATAACTCCTTCTCAGAACAATCCGGAGGTGGAGAAACCTCGTACAATGTATACAATAGTAATACAAGATGAATACAAGCACTATAATGAAATACAAAGCAATACAAGTAAAGAAAATACTTTACAAATGCTCTTTGAATGCTTGATCACTTGGTTGATCGAGTAGCACTTGGAGACCCTGAATTGCAGCAACAACTCACCCCAAACGCCTCAAAGAACCATTGCCATTTCCTCCATCACGAGCTCCTTATAAAGCTTCAACCTGTGCTGGAAAAAGTCGATCAGTCGACTGCTCGGGACCATCAGTCGACTGATGCCACTGTTGTCGTGAGACAACGGCTGGATCCACGCTGGATAAGTCCAACAGATCTACCATTAGTCGACTGATCAAACCTATCAGTCGACTGATGGTGTCCTCACTCATTCGGTCCGAATGAGTGAGATCGCACTCGTGGCGAATTCTCGAGCACCACCGATCCGATCATGCAATCACGATCGCTCGAGCCATCACGATCCGCCATCCTCCGCAATGATCGTTAGGCCACTTTCCGATCAAACCCTAGTTGACTCGATCGATCGCCACATGGCACATGAGCACACCTCAAACATAAGGTTTTAGCCCAAGTATGGTGCCCCCATACTTGCTAGACCACCCTTAGCCTAGACCTAAGCCTTCTAGCCACCTCCATCAACTTCACGCCTCTCGGATCACTCCAAGTCATCCATGACTTGTTCATCCATCGCGCTAGCCTTCAGGTGCTTCCATCGACTATGACATGCTAACGGTGTCTACACCGCCAAGGCACATTGGATTTACGCCGCCAAGACTCCGCTTGGACTTTACGCCGCCAACCATTGGACTTATGCTGCCAAGACTCCCGCTTGGACTTTACGTAGCCAACCATTGGACTTATGCTGCCAAGACTCCCACTTGGACTTTACGCAGCCAATATCAAACCCCTTGGACTTCTCAAATGCCAAGACCATGCTTGGACTTTCCCTTGTCAACCCATGTTGGACTTCTCAAATGCCAAGACCATGCTTAGACTTTCCCTTGCTAAGACCCATGCTTGGACTTTTCATGTGCCAAGTGTCCCACTTGGACTTTACCAAATGCCAAGTGTTCCACTTGGACTTTCCATGCCAAGTACCGATGACTTGGACTTTACCTTGACAATTACATTGTCATATATTTTTGTCGAACATCAAAACATCACTCGAGTCAAACTTGAGTCCTGGGCCGATTGCACCAACAATCTCCCCCTTTTTGATGTTTGACAAAAAAAAAACCAAACAAATCATTGAGTTAGAACACTAACTCAAATCCCTTACCAATTATCCCAAATTGGTAATCTTAAATATTCTCCAAATGTTCTCCCCCAAATATTCTCCCCCTTTTTGACTAACATCAAAAAGATTTTCTCTCCAAGGAGGTCAATGTCTCATGTCCCAATGAGATCTTACAATCTCCCCCTTAGTTTAAAAATACCTAGGATGCCTACCATCTTCCTAGTGATAAGTCCCATATCACTCAAGAGAGACAATCCTATTCACTCTCCCAATTTCCAAATTGGGTATCAAAAACCCATCAATTTTCTCAATTGATGATACTCTTCCAATAACTTCTCCTCTTCAAGGAGAAAAAGAAAAAAAAAACACATCCATCATCCCAAGATGGATACCTCCCCCTAAAGGTTTGCTCCCCCTTGGCCATTGCACCAACAATGTCCTTGGGAAGTCCCTATGCCAATAGGAACTCTAATCCATCAAAATTAAGGTTAGAAATTCAATATTGAACTTTCCAACACCTTAAAATTGACACAAATCCTAAACACCTCTCTTAATCCATATCCAATGGATTTTCACCCTTCATCATGCTTCCCAAAGCATATCCTAGGGTTAGGAGTGGTTAGGGACCTTAACCGCAGCTGAAATCGGGTTAAACAACCCGTTACTAAAATCAAAGGCTATCACGAGTGATTCAGAAATCGTTGATCGACACGCCCATCACCGATCGACACCGGCGATCGACATTCAAAATCTCGATTTTTAATTATCAGAAATGAGTTTTAGAAAATCATAACTAATTATACGTATATCGAAAAATCATGAAATTTGATACGTATAATACTTATGACCAATACAATGGGTGAAAAATGTTTGAAAAATATTTTACCCATAAAATAGAGAAATTGATACAAAATCCAAAAGTGACTAAAAACTTTAAAGTTTAAGCTCACTTTGTATCAATCTCATCAATGGTGATTGCTATCAAAAGATAGACTTCACTAAGGTTTTTCAAAATGATTTTAAAATGTTTTCAAAACCTTATTATGGATCATATTCCTTGGGCTCTATGCACATGACTTGTACACAAGCTTTCCCAATGATCCATAATTGAAATTAGATGAGTTTTAGTTCATCTAGATGCAAAAACTATGCACCTTGAACTTAACTCATATCCTAGCATCTCACATGTATCTAGGGTGTATAAATATACATACATGTCAATTGGATGTGAGATGTGGGTTCTGTTCTCTCTAATCTAGGGTTTCATGCATTTTTCTAAGGCAACCCTACTTGATTCCCTTATAAATGGGACTCCAAGTCATGTCATTGTCCTTAAATCAATTTCAATCAAATTATCTTAAATGCATGAGTGATTATGGCATTAGAGATGATATAGATAAACACATGCTCATAATCATGATGTCATGGCATAATATGAAATCTAAAAACACATGACATTTAATCCTTAATCCTAAACATGTACATGACATATAGAATGATTAAAAATAAGCATGATGTCATGGCATGTTATATGACAAACAAAGCATGGCATATAAAATATATAGGTATAGAAATACCTAAATTTTAATATTAATTGTCATTTCATATAATTAATTATATTTTGCCATATTTCTATTTTTCTCCCAAGTGTGCCAAAAACCCAAAATGGCACACTAACCTCTAAACCTAAATTGTGCCAATTTTGATCATTTTATCAAACTTCTCAAGTAATATTGGCACATCCTAAAACTTTTAGGATTAAGACTCAAATGTATTTCCAAGGTAACAATAACCTTGAAAATATCCTAAAGTGCCACATTTGCCATGGTTGAGTTTACTACCCATCCAATCAAGGTTGACACATCCTAACCCCATCTAGCGTGAATCTATCACGCTCCTAGGAACCCAAAACCTATTTGAGCTCCTTGGGTTAACTAGGTATTCCTTAGGGATAACCTCCCTAGATACCTTCCTAATGACCCTTCTAGGCTTATTAGCCTTGGTCATTTGGGTCTTACCTAGGTTGACTCTAGGGGTAACTCCCCTTGCAACCTTCTTAGTGGTCACCCTAGGTTTCCTAGAAACCCTAGCCACTAGGCACAAACTATGGTTACTCTTAGGGATAGCTTCCCTAGTAACCTTGGTCTTCTTAGACCTAGTTTGTGTTTCATAATCAAATGGAACACTATGGTAAGCCACCTTAGGTTTAGGTTTGTGACCCAAACCTTGCTTGCCCTTGGTTGACTTTTGACTCTTGGACCTAGACTTTTGATCGTTAGACCCTTTAAATTGAGTTTGTATATTCCTAAGGGTCTTTTCTAGTTTCTCAAGCCTTGACCTCAAGGCTTGGTTCTCCAATTCTAATTGCCCAATTTTTGAGTTTTGATTTAAACCATGGGCATTGGTCTTCCTAGGCATATGCCTAGTCCATTTGGGATTAATACCTAGGTGTTCTCCTATTTTCCTAATTGATTCCCTAGGTAAGATATTTTTAGGGACATTAGTCCCAAATTTTTCCTTATTCCTAAGGTTGACTTTCTTAGCTCCTAGACAAAATTCCTTATTTCTAGCATGCTCTTTGTGATAGATAGCAAGATTGCTAAAATTATTTCTAGCATGCTTTTTGACATTATTTGAATAAAGAGCTTTATTTAAAAATACCTTAGGGTTAGCTTTGGAAGCTCCCCCTACATGTGTAGCTCTCTCTTGGATCTTCTTCTTCCCCCTAGGACATTGATTCCTATAATGTCCTTTTGAATTGCACTTGAAGCATATAACATGCTCCTTGCTCTTTTGACTTGGGGAACCGACATCCTTTGACTTTTGTTAACTTTTGAGCGCCGGAGGAGCTTTCTTAACCTTCTTTGGGCACTTGCTCTTGTAGTGCCCGGTTTCCCTACACTCAAAACATATTATATGCATTTTATTATTAACACATATGCTTGAGTTACCTAGGGTGATGGTAGGTGCCGGAGTTGAATTTTGAGCTTCCTCATCTTGACCGGATGTTGAAGGCTCTTCTTGAGGTTGCTCCGGTGTAGATGGTCTCTCCTCCTCAATCCTAGAAGTGAATACTTCTTCCACCTCTTCTTCTTCTTCTTGTTGGACCGATGATGAGTTTTCATGGAGCTTTGCCGCTTGGCTCCATAACTCCTTAGCATCCATAAAGTCCCCTACCATACACACAATATCATTAGGGACCAAATCAAAAATAAAATTTACTACCTTTACGTTTTTCTCGAAGGCTTGAATTTGATCTTCACTCCATCTCTTCCTTTTGAGGAATCCACCTTTTGGTCCTCTTGGAAACTCAAATCCTTCCATTAATAGGGACCACCCCTCAAAATCTTTCATCATCAAAAAATCTTCAATCCTTTTCTTCCAAAAATTGAAGTCTTCTCGTCCATAGAATGAATAAGGGACCGGTGTGTTGATGTCCCATCCTAATTGTTCTTGGACTTCCATCTTTCCCTCTAGAGTCTTGACTCCGGGTTGTTAATCCGTAGAAGAGCCCCGGGCTCTGATACCACTTGTTAGGATCTTTGTAACGGCTAGAGGGGGTGATTAGCGTCGATGGAATTCGATCGTGATCGTGTCTACAATTTTGTTAGCGCAGCGGAATATAGATAATGATAACAATAACGAAATATACAATTACACACAAACACGAGTATGTAACGTGGTTCGGAACCGCACGGTTCCTACTCCACGGATCGGGCTCAAACGAGCCCTAGTGATATCAATCACACACCACTATAAAATAACTCCTTCTCAGAACAATCCGGAGGTGGAGAAACCTCGTACAATGTATACAATAGTAATACAAGATGAATACAAGCACTATAATGAAATACAAAGCAATACAAGTAAAGAAAACACTTTACAAATGCTCTTTGAATGCTTGATCACTTGGTTGATCGAGTAGTACTTGGAGACCCTGAATTGCAGCAGTAACTCGCCCCAAATCACCTCAAAGTGTTAGTGCTTATAAGATCCACATATCTCCACAATGGCATGATATTGTCCACTTTGGGTCCAAGCCCTCATGGTTTTATTTTTGGGCTTTACCCAAAAGGCCTCATTCCAATGGAGATATCTTTTTTCTTATAAGCACATGATCTTTTCCATGTCTTACCAATGTGGGACTTTGATTGTATTCCCCATACTCCCAACAATCCCCCCCTCAAACGAAGGACCACATTGGGCCCCCCCTCAAGCCTATCCCTCCTCGAAGGATTTTCTCTGCTTGATGTCCGATCTTCAACCCACCAGGACTTCCTGCGGTTGTTTGGTCCCCCGACCCAACTAGACTTCCTTCCTGATGTCTGGTTCTCTTGATCCGGACGTGGGAGCTCAACTTCCTTCGTTCGAGGTTCATGGCTTGACATGGACCATGGCTCTGATACCAATTGTTAGTGCTTATAAGATCCACATATCTCCACAATGGCATGATATTGTCCACTTTGGGTCCAAGCCCTCATGGTTTTATTTTTGGGCTTTACCCAAAAGGCCTCATTCCAATGGAGATATCTTTTTTCTTATAAGCACATGATCTTTTCCATGTCTTACCAATGTGGGACTTTGATTGTATTCCCCATACTCCCAACACAAAGAACCATTGCCATTTCCTCCATCACGAGCTCCTTATAAAGCTTCAACTCAGGGAAAAGTCAATCACCAACCGCCGACCATCACGATCGATGCCATCGTTGTCGTGAGACAACGGCTAGATCCACGCCGATAAGTCCAATCGGATCTACCATCACGATCGATAGGTCCTCACTGATCACCGGGTCCCAAAGAATGAGTGAGATCGCACTATGTGGTCGAATTTCCAAGCACCACCGACCGATCATGCAATCACCGATCGCCGAGCCACGCTGATCTATCCTCCGCGATCGCTAGGCTACTTCAGCCAAACCCTAGTTTGAGGTTTTAGCCCAAGTATGGTGCCCCCATACTTGCTAGACCACCCTTAGCCTAGACCTAAGCCTTCTGTCACCTCCATCAGCCTCACGCCTCTCGGATCACTCCAAGTCATCCATGACTTGTTCATCCATCATGCTAGCCTTCAGGTGCTTCCATCGGCTAGGACATGCTAACGGTGTCTACACCGCCAAGGCACATTGGACTTACGCCGCCAAGACTCCGCTTGGACCTTACGCCGCCAACCATTGAACTTATGCTGCCAAGACTCCCGCTTGGACTTTACGCAGCCAACCATTGGACTTATGCTGCCAAGACTCCCGCTTGGACTTTACGCAGCCAATATCAAACCCCTTGGACTTCTCAAATGCCAAGACCATGCTTGGACTTTCCCTTGCCAACCCATGTTGGACTTCTCAAATGCCAAGACCATGCTTGGACTTTCCCTTGCCAAGACCCATGCTTGGACTTTTCATGTGCCAAGTGTCCCACTTGGACTTTACCAAATGCCAAGTGTTCCACTTTGACTTTCCATGCCAAGTACCCATGACTTGGACTTTACCTTGACAATTACATTGTCATATATTTTTGTCTAACATCAAAACATCACTCGAGTCAAACTCGAGTCCTGGGCCGATTGCACCAACAAAGACCACTAAGAAGGTTACTAGGGAGGTAATCCCTAAGGTTAACCTAGTTAAGACCCAAATGACCAAGACTAACAGGCCTAGAAGGGTCATTAGGAAAGTATCTAGGGAGGTTATCCCTAAGGAATACCTAGTAAATTCTATGACCTCAAATAGGTTTTGGGTTCCTAAGAGCATGATCGATTCACGCTAGATGGGTTTAGGGTGTGCCAACTTTAATTGGATGGGTAGTTAACTCAACCATGGTAAAGGTGACACTTTAGGTAATTTTCAAGGTTATGGATACCTTGGAAATAGATTTGATATTATGATCCTAAAAGATTTTAGGATGTGCCAATTACATTTTTGGGATTGTGAAAAATAATTTAAATTGGCACAATTTAGGATTAAAGGTTGTAGTGTGCCATTTTGGGTTGTTGGCACACTTGGGAGAAATGTAATAATATGGCAAAATATACTTAATTATATCAAATGGCAACAAATATTAAAATTTAGGTATTCTTATACCTATATATTTTATGTGTCATGCTTGATTTGCCATATAACATGTCATGACATCATTTTTTTATCATTTATATGTCATGATCATGTTTAGGATTAAGGATAAGTGTCATGTGTTTTTAGATTATATCATATGCCATGACATCATGATCATTAGCCATGTTTAATTATGTTATCATTTATGCCATGATCATTCATGCATTTAATTTGATTAAAATTGATTTAAGGACTATGGCATGACTTGAAGTCCCATTTATAAGGGAATCAAGTAGGGTTGCCTTGGAAAAATGCATGAAACCCTAGATTAAGATGAACAAAACTCACATCTCACATCACATTGACTTGAGTGTGTTTTTATACACCCTAGATATATGTGAGATGCTAGGATATGAGTTAAGTTCAAGGTGCATAGTTTTTGCATCTAGTTGAACTAAAACTCATCTTTTACTAAAGGTGGATCATTGGGAAAGCTTGTGTACAAGTCATGTACATTGAGCCCAAGAAATATGATCCAAAATAAAGTTTTAAAAACATTTTTAAATTATTTTAGAAAACCTTGGTGAAGTCTATCTTTCGATAGCAATCACCATTGATGAAGTTGATACAAAGTGAGCTAAAATATTGAAGTTTTTCTTCACTTTTGACCTTTGTATCAATTTCACTATTTTATGGGTAAATTATTTTTCCAATATTTTTCACCCATTGTATTGGTCATAAGTATTATATGTATGAATTTTCATAATTTTTCGATATACGTATAATTATTTATGAATTTTCAAAATCCATTTCTGGTAACTGAAATTCGAAAATTTCAGTTATCAGTCGACTGCCCTTGGTGGTAGTTGACTAATGGAGATGACAGTCGACTGATCTCTGATAGAGTTGACTGTTAGGGCTAATTTCGAGAAAACAAGGTATGTTTAGCCCGTGTTCAGCTACGGTAAATGTCCCTAACCACTCCTAACCCTAGGATATGCTTTAGGAAGCATTATAAAGGATGAAAATCTATTAGATATGGATTAGGAGAGGTGTTAGGGTGATGTATCAAATTTAAGGTATGGGAAAGTTCAATGTTGAACTTTAGACCTTATTTTTGATGGTTTAGAGTTCCTATTGGTTTAGGGACTTCCCAAGGACATTGTTGGTGCAATGGTCAAGGGGGAGCAAGCCTTTAGGGAGAGGTATCCATCATGGGATGATGGATGGTATTTTTCCTCATGAGGGGGAGAATGGAATTAGGAGATACCCAATTTGGAAATTGGGAGAGTGTATAGGATTGCCTCTCTTGAGTGATATGGGACTTATCATTAGGAAGATGGTAGACATCCTAGGTATTTTTGGACCAAGGAAGAGATTGTAAGATCTCATTGGGACATGAGACATTGGCCTCCTTGGAGAAAAAACCTTTTTGATGTTGGTCAAAAAGGGGAAGAATGTTTTGGGGGAGAATGTTATGGAGAGTGTTATCAATTGTCAATTCGGAGAATTGGGGAGAATGTTTGGAATTACCAATTTGGGATAATTGGTAAGGAGATTTGAGTTAGTGTTCTAACTCAAAGGTATGTGTTTTTGTCAAACATCAAAAAGGGGGAGATTGTTGGTGCAATCGGCCTAGGTCACGATTGACCAGACTCGAGTTTGACTCGAGTGATGTTTTGATGTTTGACATGAAGGTTTGACATTGATGTCTGGTAATGTTTTGGGGAGATTGTTGATGCAATCAACCCGGGTCATGATTGACCGAACTCGAGTTTGACTCGAGGGGGATTTTGATGGTTGACTGGAGTTGACCATGTCATGGAAAGTCCAAGTCTTGAGTACTTGGCATGGAAAGTCCAAGCATGGGTCTTGGCATGGAAAGTCCAACATGGGTTGGCAAGGGAAAGTCCAAGCTTGAGTCTTGGCATTTGGAAAGTCCAAGGTGTTTGATATTGGCGGCGTAAAGTCCAAGCTGGAGTCTTGGCAGCATAAGTTCAATGGTTGGCGACGTAAAGTCCAAGCGGGAGTCTTGGCAGCGTAAGTCCAATGTGCCTTGGCAGTGTAGACACCGTTAGCATGACATAGCCGATGGAAGCATTTGAAGGCTAGCGCATGGATGAATAAGTCATGGATGACTTGGAGGGATCTGAGAGGCGTGAGGTTGACGGAGGTGGCTAGAAGGCTTAGGTCTAGGCTAAGGGTGGTCTAGCAAGTATGGGGGCACCATACTTGGGTTAAAATCTCATGTTTGAGGTGTGCCAGTTGACTGGTGCCATATGACAGTCGATTGGTGTGAGTCAACTAGGGTTTGACTGCAGGAAGTGTCCTAACAGTCAAATGCCAGAGGTGGATAGTCGATCGATTGGCGAGCGATCGATCATGTGATCGATCGTGCTCGATATTTCGAGCCGCGAATGGAGTCTAACTCATTCGCCGGAGTTAGCGATCAGTGAAGGCTCCATCAGTCGACTGATGGACATGATCAGTCGACTGATGTCCTATCCGTTGGATTTTTCTAGCGTGGATTACACCGTTGTCTCACAGCAACAGTGTCATCAGTCGACTGATGGTCCCGAGTAGTCGGCTGATCAGTGATTTCCAGCCCAAGCAGAAGCTTTAAATGGAGCTCATGGAGGAGGAAATCACATCCGGTTTTTAAAGGCTTTTGGGGCGATTTGTTGCTGCAAATCAGGGTCTCCAAGTGCAATTCAAGTAACCACAAAGCAAGCAATCAAAAGAGCATTTGTAAAGTTTTTCTTCGCATAGATTATTGTATTCCTTTTGTATTTGCTTGTTTTACCTTGTATTACTTTTGTAATCTGTTGTAAGAGGTTTCTCCGCCTCCGGATTGTTACGAGAAGGAGTTATTTGTGATTAGTGATTGCGTGTGTATCGCTAGGGCTCGTTTGAGCCCGATTCGTGGAGTAGGAACCTTGAGGTTCTAAACCACGTTACATCTTTGTCTTGTGATTATGTATTCGTATTTGTCTTTATATTGTACTTCTATATTCCGCTGCGTACTAATGAATGTGTAGAGACAAACGCGAACGATTTCCATCAACGTACTAGCACGACGCTATTCACTCCCCTCTAGCGGTCAACATTGTTGGGTTTCCGGCACCGCGGCAAGTGTGTGTTCGAATATGTTTCGTAAACATGTGCACAGCGAAAGAAATAAAAATTATAAATCTAATTTATTACAACACACACACCACACGCATGCATAGTACAACATGTGTAGACATAATCGTAGTTTCAAATTTTGCAATAAAAGGAAATTTATTCTACGTATACCTTACGTATCACGTGTAGCGGGAAAGGCATCAATCGGAGCGATCCTCGCTAGAATCGTCTCTATCCGTATCCACGCCGAGTATCTTCGGGATGACTTTATAAAGTCACGAGCCTCATCTTCGTACGAGTCACTAGCCTCGTGTCGAAGACGATGTGATCGAGAGAAGATCACAATCCGAATCAAAATTCGGATTCAAAATGAGTCCTCAAAAACTCGCTTCTCCGGAGAGGTATTCGCCAACCGTTTGATGAATCCTTCATCCTCCACCTCTGAGGATTACCGGAGATCGAATCCCCGGCAAAGTAGCCACTGTCGGAGCTCCAAATGGTGTCCAAACGATGCTCCGACACGAAATAAACAAGCTGTCCAAAAAACTGGTCAGCTTTGGTGGAGGATTAGCGCCGGCCAAATAAGGAAGTTAGATGCTCACCTTGTCGCCGGAGCCAAGGAAGATCACCGGAGGGTCGCCGGAGGATCACCGGCTGAAGCTTGGACGCCAGCAAGGATCTTGGACGGCGGCACAAGGGTGGGCGGCGGCTAGGGTTTGTGCGCCGACCACAAGAGGAGAAGGAGAGGGTGGGCGACAACTTTGGGGTTGCTTGGATTAGGTTTTCACAAAACCCTTAAGCCCTATTTTATAGAGAACAAATTCTCCTAATAGTTATCGGATCATAACCAAAAGCCCGTTAACCCGCTCCATTAATTTAAGTGAAAATAAACCAAACCGATTTGGTCTATTTTAAGTTAAAACGAACCGAACCAACTTTGGTTCATTCGTTTAAAACAAACCAAACCCCTTTGGTTTATTCTCCACCATTGGATTAGAACCTAACCAATTTGGTTCATCCATTATGTCTTCATAAGACATGGCCCATCCACGCTTCCATTGTGACTGAAACGATTTCATGCTCGCTCCTTGTATGGTCCAACCAAACCTAGTTTCTCTCGGTCTGAGAATCGCATTCTCAAGCTCGTTTTAAATCCTTCGGATTACGCTCGTTATGCGTGTGACCAAATAGGTTCTTGGTTTATGTTGGTCATCTATAATTAACCATTAATTATAGAACGATCATGAGTGGCACCTAGTAGTACATCATGATTCCCAATTAACCGAAAAGATCAACGGTTGATCCAGAACTATTTCTGAAACCCTTCAGCAGCTCCAATGAATCGTGCCCCATTCCCTTCGCTCATCTTATACCCACTTGGTTCAGGACATGGTCTATTGTGTCAGTCCCCACTAGGTTGACTACGTTACACCTAGCCCAAGTATCATTTCCTTATCCTACGGATTCTAGTTACTGCACATGTATCCAAGAGTACCTTACTCTAAACATGTAATGCTTTGGCCAAAGACTTTAGTAACAATCCGATGAGAGGCCATGGGTATACCTCTCCTCGCAAGGAGTGGTGAATCCTTTATAGGTTATTCAAACACCTTCGATCACTTCGACTTTTACCCAATCATCCCGGGTCCACATCTCCTTGGAGATGCTTATTTAAGATGTCAAAGCATAAGTCTTCATGACCAAGATAACTTGAATATCGCAAGTCAAAGAAACATCGCACTTAAACTGCAGTAAGAACTTCATTGACATATCTATATATGCAGAGAACCATATAAAGTCTTACGACTAGTCACTCCAATGAACCAGTCAGTGAGAATCAGCTGCTTGGATACACCAAGGAGTATACCTCGTGCTAGTCTCGACAGATTTGATGGTGTCCGAATCCATCAATTCATCGACTAGGGATAATTTCGATACATCACAATTACGCATGTAGAGATACTCACTAGTTGTGATCCAATCACAAATTCTCTCATGCTGTGAATCGTATCGTGAACATTCAGTAAATGAGTTTAAGATCTAATCAAATACATGAGAACATGTATACTCAAATATTGAATCTTCATTTATCATATAAATGGTTCTAATATAAGGTGATTGCCTTAGGATATCTCTCACATATTACTAACAAACTTCCACTTGGCCTAATGACAATCGCTACGGTATCTAATACCATACGCTCTAACATGATCCTCAAACTTACTTTGAGGTAATGCCTTAGTAAAAGGATCCACTAAGTTTTTTTCAGTGAGGATTTTCTCGATTTGTATTTCCTTCCTACTAATGATCTCTCTGATCAGATGATAGCGGCGAAGCACATGTTTGGATCGTTGATGAGACCTTGGCTCTTTCGCCTGTGCAATTGCTCCATTGTTGTCGTAGTAGACCGGTATTACTTCAACAATGGTTAGAACCACACCAAGTTTATAAATGAACTTCTTGATCCAAATCGCTTCCTTTGCTGCTTCTGAAGCTACAATGTATTCTGCCTCAGTGGTAGAATCCGCTACAGTGTCTTATTTGGAACTTTTCTAACTCACTGCGCCCCCATTCAAGGTGAACACGTATCCAGACTGAGACCTGGAATCATCCTTGTCTGTCTGGAAGCTGGCATCTGTATACCCGCGTATCACCATGTCCCCTTCTCCATATATTAGGAACACATCCTTAGTTCTTCTCAAGTACTTAAGGATTGTCTTAACAGCTGCCCAATGATCCATTCCTGGATCAGACTGGTATCTACTCGTGACACTCAGAGCATACGATACATCGGGCTTCGTACATAACATAGCATACATGATAGATCCTATTGCGGATGCATAGGGAATCTTACTCATGCAAATCCTCTCGTCTTCTGTGCGCGGACACATAGACTTTGAAAGGTGTATCCCATACCTGATGGGTAGGAAACCTTTCTTGGATTCTGACATGCTAAACCTCTTTAGCACTCGGTCTATATATGTAGACTGCGAAAGACCAAGCAACCGTTTCGATCTATCTCTATAGATCTTAATCCCGAGGATGTAGGTTGCTTCTCTCAGGTCTTTCATGGAGAATGTCTTGGACAACCAAATCTTGACTGACTGTAAGACTGAAACATCATTTCCTATGAGTAATATGTCATCGACATATAATACTAGGAACACGACTGCACTCCTACTAACTTTCTTGTACACACAAGGTTCGTCTGGATTTTGTGAGAAATTAAACCTTTTGATTGTCTCATCAAAACGGATATTCCATCTCCTGGATGCTTGCTTCAATCCATATATGGACTGTCGCAATTTGCATACCTTGGTTTTATCAATCGATGTGAAACCCTCAGGCTGTATCATATACACGTCCTCGAGCAGGTTTCCATTAAGGAAAACTATTTTCACATTCATCTGTCATATCTCATAATCATAATGAGCCGCTATGGGCAGGAGCATCCGAATGGATTTAAGCATAGCAACAGGCGAATAGGTTTCGTCATAATCAACACCTTATTTTTGACGATATCCTTTCGCCACCAATCTAGCCTTATAGGTAATCACATTACCATCCATGTCGGTTTTCTTCTTGAAAACCAACTTGCACCCTATAGGCTTTATGCCTTCAGGTGGGTCAACCAAGTTCCAAACTTGGTTTTCATACATGGAATTCATTTCCGACTTCATGGCTTCAAGCCACTTATCCCTTTCTGAACTTGTCAGAACTTCTTTATAACTGGTAGGCTCCTCATCATCAATGAGTAACACGTCGTTCAATTCACTTACGAGAAATCCATATCTCTCAGGAATATTGCGTGTTCTACCAGATCTACGAAGATGTGGTGTTTCAATAGGTCCAGCAGATTGCTCATCACTATGAGTTATCGGCTGTTGTGCTTCACCAGGTATCTCATCAATGTCTACTTGAGTCTCTCGAGCCTCCTCAAGCTCGACGACACTCCCACTGTTTTCTTACAAGAGAAATTCTTTCTCTAGAAACACAGCATGCCTTGAAACAAACACCTTTTGTTCCACAGGATGATAGAATTGGTAACCCATTATTTCCTTAGGGTATCCAATAAATAGACATTTATCAGACTTAGCATCCAATTTGTCTGATACAGTTCGCTTCACATAAGCAGGACAACTCCATATCTTCAAGTAAGATACATGAGGTTTCTTACTATTCCATATCTCATATGGAGTAGTGGAGACTACCTTGGTTGGCATTCTGTTTAACAAGTAAACAGCTGTCTGAAGCGCATAGCCCCAAAAAGACTTGGGAAGATTCGCATGATTCAGCATTGACCTGACCATGTCCAACAAGGTCCAGTTACGCCTCTCAGATACACCATTATGCTGTGGTGTATATGGCAGAGTCCATTGAGACAATATACCATTGTCTCTTAGATAATCTAGAAACTCTTGACTTAAGTATTCACCACCTCGATCCGATCGAAGTATTTTAATACTCTTGTCATGTTGTTTCTCTACTTCATTTCTGAATTCTTTGAACCTTTCAAAGGCTTCAGACTTGTGTTTCATCAAGAACACATACCCAAACCGTGAGTGATCATCGGTGAAGGTAATGAAGTAGTTATAGCCTCCAAGCTTGAGTTGACATAGGTCCACATACATCAGTATGTATTAAACCTAGCAACTCTCCCACTCATTCACCTTTTCCTGTAAAAGGTAACTTAGTCATCTTGCCTTTTAAGTATGATTCGCATGTATCGTATGAATCTAATTCAAACGATTCCAGAATTCCACATCAGTGTAATTCAGACATGCGTTTCTTGCTTGCATGGCCAAGACGATAATGCCACATGTAGGAGTCTAATTGATTATCCTTTCGAGCACGCTTGTTGCTCGCTTCGATATTGAAAATGTCACTGGATACGTCCAACGTATAAATACCATTGCTCAAAGTTTCAGTTCCATAAAGTACGTCATTCAAAGTTATATAACAACAATTGTTACTAAACGTCAAATGGTAACCATTTCTATTTAAGCAGGAAATAGAAACAATGTTCTTTATTAGAGAAGGAACACAATAGCAATTGTCCAGTTCTAAGACTAGTCCACTAGGGAGCTTCAGCAAATAAGTTCCGATGGCGACCGCAGCAACCTTTGCTCCATTGCCAACTCGCAAATTTAACTCCCCTCTAACGAGTCTTCTTCTATTCCTTAGCCCCTGTATGTCATTACATATATGTGAGTCACACCCAGTATCCAATACCTAAGTGTCTAAGGAAATAGAATGACAATCAATAACGAAGATACCTGAAGAGGATGGGGCATCAGATGTCTTCTTCTTCTTCACGGACTCAAGATAAATCTTGCAGTTTCTTCGCCAGTGACCTTCCTTGCCACAATGATGGTAAGTGCCCTTTTGTGTTGGTTCTGCCTTCTTAGCCTACTTGTTCTTCCCTTTCTTCTGTTCCTTTGTCTTCCACTTAGAACCTTTCTTTGAGGAATCAACTAACAAAATCGCCTTCTTCTCATGCTTCACAAAAGACTCCATAGTCTTCAGCATATTGAGAAGCTCAGGAATAGTGGATTCTAATTTGTTCATCCGATAGTTCATCACAATTTGTGAGAAACTCTTGGGCAAACAATGCAAAATTAAGTCAATACTTAATTCATAATCCATCACAAACCCGAGGGTGGCCAACCGCTCGATGTACCCGTTCATCTTTAGTACAAACTGCACTACAGACGAACCTTCTTGCATCTTAGAGGTGAAGAGGAGCCTAGAGACTTCGAACCTTTCGGATCTCGCTTGCTCATCAAACAACTTATGAAGATGGAAGACTATGGTATTAGCATCCATATGCTCATGCTACTTTTGTAGCTCAGGTACAATCGCAGCTAGCATGATGCAACTCGCCAGTTCAGAATTTGCCACATGTTTCTGATAGGCCAACAATTGGTCTGAGTCAGATCGCCCCTTGGGAAGAGGCTCTTCAAGGACATACGCTAGCTTTTCCATCTTGAGAATAATTCTCAAGTTTCTAAGCCAGTCCAGGAAGTTAGGCCCAGTCAATTTGTTTGAATCCAAAATAGTGCGCAAATTCAAAGACGTCATGATCAATCGATTAACCTAGAAATACAAAACGAGCATATGTGAGAAAATGATTTTAAAATGCATCAACATACATTTATAAATCCCATTCATTTTTTGAATTTCAAAAACCCCAAAATTACTTCGGGAG
Organism: Wurfbainia villosa; assembly: GCA_025175895.1. Lineage (NCBI taxonomy): Eukaryota > Viridiplantae > Streptophyta > Magnoliopsida > Zingiberales > Zingiberaceae > Wurfbainia > Wurfbainia villosa. The sequence goes on along the minus strand of CM045989.1, from coordinate 116,291,227 downwards.
ATCGTAGGTCCATCTCCGAATGGGCTGATATCCAACATAGATATGAATAACCTTGGAGAGAGTCCAACAAGTCATTCATAACTACGATGGTAGGTATCAAATATACTGATTGCATATCACATATATGCAACTATCACAATGTACTATCAACTTATTGAATATTCACACATACATCGGATTGTTAACACATTAACAAGTATGCATCATATGCATAGCACCCAACTTCACCTCCCTTCACATCGACCTTGGAGAGAGTCCAACAAGCTGATGCTCCAGGTTAAAGTCAATCCATTAATCGAGAAATAGTTTTAATATGGTTAGAGCGCATTCAACTAATTAGCCCGGCTTGGAGAGAGTCCAACAACCAAAGCTAACGATTGACCTCTGACTCTAACCATATTAGTATTAAACTATTCCATGGTTTGAACATGTTCAGGTTCGAGCCGGGCTTGGAGAGAGTCTAACAACCCAAACAAGAAACGGAACTCTGGTTCTAACCATATTAATAGAAGGTGTAGGCTTTAATATTGAGTAAGGGTTTTTATGTCTCATCCTCGTTGCATGCAAATAACTATTATCTATATGACATGACATACATCTACATGTCACAACACGCATGACATAATGATATGCATCTAATGCAATTACATGACATACAATTATGACATGTACAAAATTTTCTTATATGTCATAACTATTTATGGAAATAAAATATGTTTGAGATTTGATTCTCCAAATCAAATCATGATTAAATTAGGAAATAAATTTCTAAATCTAATCACATATTTTATTTGTGGAAAGTGTTGATTAAGGAAAGTCAATTTAGGAAATAAATTTCCTAAATCATCAAAACTACTTATGGAAATAAAATATTTTAAGATTTGATTTCCCAAATCAAATCATGAATAAATTAGAAAATAAATTTCCAAATCTAATCAAATATTTTATTTATGGAAAATATCAATTTCCATAAATACTTCTAACTTTCCAAAAGTAGAATATTTCCATAAATACTTCTAAACTTTCCAAAATTAAAAATTTCCATAAATACTTCTAACTTTCCAAAAGTAGAAAATTTTCATAAATACCATTACGACTATCTCAAAACAATTTTACGATTATGTCGAAACACAACCTGTGCTCTGATACCACTGTTGGATTTCCGGCACCGCGGCAAGTGTGTGTTCGAACATGTTTCGTAAACATGTGCACAGCGGAAGAAATAAAAATAATAAATCTAATTTATTACAACACACATACTACACGCATGTATAGTACAACATGTGTATACATAATCGTAGTTTCAAATTTTGTAATAAAAGGAAATTTATTCTACGTATACCTTACGTATCACGTGTAGCGGGAAAGACATCAACCGGAGCGATCCTCGCTAGAATCACCTCTATCCATATCCACACCGAGTATCTTCGAGATGGCTTCACAAAGTCACGAGCCTCGTCTTCGTACGAGTCACTAGCCTCGTGTCGAAGACGAAGTGATCGAGAGAAGATCATAATCCGAATCAAAATTCGGATTTAAAATGAGTCCTCAAAAACTCGCTTCTCCGGAGAGGTATTCGCCAACCGTTTGACGAATCCTTCGTCCTCCACATCTGAGGATTACCGAAGATCGAATCCCCGACAAAGTAGCCACTGTCGGAGCTCCAAACGTCATCCAAACGATGCTCCGACACGAAATAAACAAGCTATCAAGAAAATTGGACAACTTTGGTGGAGGATTAGCGCCGGTCAAATAAGAAAGCTAGATGCTCACCTTGTCGCCGGAGCCAAGGAAGATCACCGGAGGGTCGCCGGAGGATTGCCGACTGAAGCTTGGATGCCAGCAAGGATCTTGGACGGTGGCAGAAGGGTGGGCGGCGGCTAGGGTTTGGGCGCCGACCACAAGAGGAGAAGGAGAGGGTGGGCGGCAACTTTGGGGTTGCTTGGATTATGTTTTCACAAAACCCTTAAGCCCTATTTTATAGAGAACAAATTCTCCTAATAGTTATCGGATCATAACCAAAAGCTCGTTAACCCGCTCCATTAATTTAAGTTAAAATAAACCAAATCGATTTGGTCTATTTTAAGTTAAAACGAACCGAACCAACTTTGGTTCATTCGTTTAAAACAAACCAAAACCCTTTGGTTTATTCTCCACCATTGGATTAGAACCAAACCAATTTGGTTCATCCATTATGTCTTCATAAGACATGGCTCATCCACACTTCCATTGCGACTGAAACGATTTCATGCTCGCTCCTTGTTTGGTCCAACCAAACCTAGTTTCTCTCGATCTGAGAATCGCATTCTCAAGCTCGTTTTAAATCCTTCGGATTACGCTCATTGTGCGTGTGACCAAATAGGTTCTCAGTTTATGTTGGTCGTCTATAATTAACCATTAATTATAGAACGATCATGAGTGACACCTAGTAGTACATCATGATCCTTAATTAACCGAAAAGATCAACGGTTGATCCAGAACTATTTCTGAAACCCTTCAGCAGCTCCAATGAATCGTGCCACATTCCCTTCACTCATCTTATACCCACTTGGTTCAGGACATGGTCTATTGTGTCAGTCCCCACTAGGTTGACTACGTCACACCTAGCCCAAGTATCATTTCCTCGTCCTACGGATTCTAGTTACTACACATGTATCCAAGAGTACTTTACTCTAAACATGTAATGCTTTGGCCAAAGACTTTAGTAACAATTCGATGAGAGGCCATGGGTATACCTCTCCTCGCAAGGAGTGGTGAATCCTTTATAGGTTATTCAAACACCTTCGATCACTTCGACTTATACTCAATCATCCCGGGTCCACATCTCCTTGGAGATGCTTGCTTAAGATGTCAAAGCATAAGTCTTCATGACCAAGATGACTTGAATACCGCAAGTCAAAGGAACATCGCACTTAAACTGCAGTAAGAACTTCATTGACATATCTATATATGCAGAGAACCATATGAAGTCTTATGGTTGGTCACTACAATGAACTAGTTATCATAACTAGCATCCACGATTAACTCTGGACATCACAATGTCTCCAGTCAGTGAGAATCAGCTGCTTGGATACACCAAGGAGTATACCTCGTGCTAGTCTCAACAGATTTGATGGTGTCCGAATCCATCAATTCATCGACTAGGGATAATTTCGATACATCACAATTACACATGTAGAGATACTCACTAGTTGTGATCCAATCACAAATTCTCTCATACTGTGAATCGTATCGTAGACATTCAGTAAATGAGTTTAAGATCTAATCAAATACATGAGAACATGTATACTCAAATAGTGAATCTTCATTTATCATATAAATGATTCTAACATAAGGCGATTGCCTTAGGACATCTCTCATATATTACTAACAAACATTTCCTCTACATAGTCGACTGCTAAACTCTACTAGTCGACTGTCAGAGCCATATATTTGTAGTCGAGCCTTAGTCGACTCCTTTACCAGTCGATTGGTCATAATCCCAATCGACTGATCAAGTTGACTAGGCTGCCAAGTGTCAAACACTCAGCTAGTCAACTGATTCATAACCCCAGTTGACCAATAAACCTCAAACATGAGGTTTAACACAAGCATGATCGCTTCATACTTGATAGACCACTCTTAGCCTAAACCTATACCTTCTAACCACCTCCATCAGCCTCACGTCTATCGGATCCCTCCAAGTTATCCATGACTTGTTCATCCATACACTAGCTTTCAGGTGCTTCCATCGGCTATTGTCATGTTAATCGAGTCTACTTTGTCAAGGTATATTTAGACTTATGCTGCCAAGATACACGCTTGGACTTTACGCCGCAAACATTGGACTTATGCTGCCAAAGACTATAGCTTGGACTTTACGCCACCAATATCACACCCTTGGACTTTCCAATTGCCAAGTATCCATACTTGGACTTTACGCTGCCAAGACTACAACTTGGATTTATGCCGCCAGGACTATATCTTTGGACTTTCCTTGCCAAGTACCCATGACTTGGACTTTACCATTGCCAAGACCCATGCTTGGACTTTCCATGCCAAGTACCCATGACTTGACTTTCCATTGCCAAGTACACATGACTTGGACTTTACTTGCTAAGTACACATGACTTAGACTTCTCAAATGCCAAGACCATTCTTGGAATTCCCATGACAATCACATTGTCAATCATTTTGTCAAACATTAAAATACTACTCGAGCTAAATTCGAGTTTGGTCAATCGTGACCTGGGCTTATTGCACTAACAATCTCCCCCTTTTTCATGTTTGATAAAACCTTTGAGTTAGGCTACCTAACTCAAGCCATCAATTCTCCCACTTTTTGACATACAACAAAAAGTCTCCTCCAAGGGTATCAATGTCTCATATACCAATGAGATCTTACATTCTCTCCCTTGATCCAAAAATATTTTAGATGTCTTCACTCTTCCTAGTGATAAATCACATATCACTAAATGAAAGGCAATCCTCACCATTTTCAATTTTCCCTCTTTTTAAAACAAACTCATCCGTCATCCCTTGATGGATAACCTCCTCCTAAAGGCTTGCTTCCCCTTAATCATTACACCAACAATGTCCTTGGAGAGACCCTAAACCAATAGGAACTCTAAACAATCAAAATTAAGGGTAAATATTCAACATTGAACTTTCACCTCCCTTAAAATTTGATTTTCACCCTAAACACCCTCCTAATTCATTTCCAATGAATTTTCACTCTTCTAATGCTTTCCAAAGCATATCCTAAGGTTAGGAGATGTTAGGGTACCTAGAGATGACTGAAAATAGACTAAACAAAACTTGTTTACCTGAAATCAGTCCAGTAGTCGACTTGATCAGCAATTAGTCGACTGTCAGAAGTATCAGTCGACTACCAGACTGAAGCAGTCTACTGCCATCTGATTTTCAGAAATCAAATTTACATAAACAAATTTTGAAAATACAAAAGTAAAAATACGTATTTTGAAAAATCTAAAAAATTTATACGTACATTACTTACATGAAATACAATGAGTGAAAAATAGTTTTGAATTAAAATACCCATTAAAATGAGAGATTAATACAAAGTTCAAAGGCAAAGATAACTTTTATGTTTTTGACCTACTTTGTATCAACTTCTTCAATGGTGATTGCTATTAAAAGATAGACTTCACTAAGGTTTTCTAAAATGATTTTAAAATATTTTTGAAAATCTATTTTGAACCATGGGTTATAGGCTAGATGTACATGACTTGTACGTTAGCTTTCCTCATGATTCATCATTATTATTTAATGAGTTCTAAGTTCAATATGATGTACTAAATAAGCATATGAACTTAACTCAATTCCTATCATCTCACATGTGTCTAAGGTGCATGAAAACACACACAAGTCAATTTAATATTCTTGTGAAATGTGGATTTAGGTTTTTAGGGTTTCAAGCATTCTTCTAGGCAACTCTATTTGATTCCCTTATACTTGGGACTTCAAATCATGTCATTTGCCTTAAATCAATTTGATTAACCAAAATGCATAAAATATGATCATGACATAAAATGTAGAGGAATCGGACGTCACTAGAAGGGGAGTGAATAGTGATTTGCTTAGCTCAATGGAATTCGTTACGTTCGTGCTTGTTATGCGCAGCAGAAATAATAATAAAGCAAAAACAAAATACAACAAAGACAAACACTCACAATACACAAGGATATATGTGGTTCGGAACCTAGGGTTCTTACTGCACGGTGCAAGCTCAAATGAGCTCTAGTGATGCACACCACCACTAAGACACTCCTCAGTGACACACCGGAGGTGGAGAAACCTCGTACAAATGATTACAAAAGTAATACAAGAGATACAAGCAAATACAAGAACTATGTAAAGAACACTTTACAAATGTGAGCTTTGAATGCTTTGCTTGTTGGTTGCTTGGATGAGCTTGAAAAAAAACCTAAAATGCACTAGCACTTCGCCTCAAATCGCCCAAGGAACCTCTTAAGAAACCATAGCTGAAATCCTCCACGAACTACTCCTTTTATGCATGCATCAGGTTGATTCTAAGCCTGACAGTCGACTACCAAAAGGCCCTAGTTGACTGCCTACAGTGTTGCTGTCTCACAACGGGCTTAATCCACGTTGACATTCCAGCCAATGGATATACTGACAGTCGACTATCATTATCAGTAGTCGACTGCCAAGCCCGTAGACGACTGCTCAGTCGTCAACCAAGCTTTTTGTACTTGTGTCTTCGACTAGCAAATGATTACCCTTCATGGCAATCAACTGCTCAAGGCCAATTGACTGCCCAAAGCTGGTAGTCGACTGCCAAGGCCACGCGGTCGCAGTCGAACACCAGTTGACTACCGACTAGTCGATTGGTCATAATCTCAGTCGACTGCTCAGAGTCGACTTTGTTGCCAAGTGTCAAAACACTTGATTAGTTGACTGATCTATAACCCCAGTCGACTGCTAAACCTCAACCATGAGGTTTACCCCAAGTATGATCCCCTCATACTTGCTAGACCACCCTTAACCTAGACCTAAGCCTTCTAACCACCTCTATAAGCCTCACGCCTATCAGATCCCTCCATGTTATCCATGACTCGTTCATCCATATGCTAGCCTTCAAGTGCTTCCATTGACTATTGTCATGCTAATCGGGTCTACACCGCCAAGGCACATTTGGGCTTACGCTACCAAGACACACGCTTGGACTTTACGCCGCTAACCATTGGATTTATGCTACCAAGACTACCGCTTGGACTTTATGCCGCCAATATCACACCCTTGGACTTTCCTTGCCAACTCCATGTTGGACTTTCCAAATACCAAAACTCATGCTTGGACTTTCCATTGTCAAGTACCCATGACTTGGATTTTTAATTGCCAAGATCCATGCTTGGGCTTTAGCATTGTCAAGACCCATGCTTGGACTTTCCATGCCAAATACCCAAGACTTGGACTTTCAATGTCAAGTACACAAGACTTAGACTTTTCAATGCCAAGTGTCCCACTTGGACTTCTCCATCATATGGTCAATCCCATGTCGACCATATAGTCAACCCATTGTCAAATATCAAAATACTACTCGAGTTAAACTTGAGTCTTGTCAATCGTGACATGGGTTGATTGCACCAATAATCTCTCCCTTTTTGATATTTGACAATACCTTTAAATTAGGCTAACAATAATCTAAACTTAACCACTTTCAATGTCAAAGCATAGTGAAGGTTTACCAAACTTAAACCTCACTTCTCCCCCTTTGGAAAACATCAAAAATTCTCTCCCCAAGGGTATTAATGTCTCATATACCAATGAGATCTTACAATCTCCCCCTTGGTCTAAAAATATCTATGATTCTTTCACTCTTCCCAGTGATAAGTCACATATCACTATATGAGAGGCAATCCTCACTTCTCCAATTCTCCCCCTTTGGTGAGCACAATGAGGATTTCCAAAACCCTTCATGTCTCCCCCTTTGAGGAATATACATCCATCATCCCATGATGGATAACCTCCCCCTAAAGGCTTGCTCCCCCTTGACCATTGCACCAACAATATCCTTGGAGAGTCCCTAAGCTTATAGGAACACTAAACTATCAAAATTAAGGGTAAAAGTTCAAACTTGAACTTTCACACACCTTAAAATTTGATTCTTACCCTAAGCAACTCTCATAATCCATATCCAATGGATTTTCACCCTTCCAATATTTTCCAAAGCATATTCTAGGGTTAAGAGCAGTTAGGGTAGCCTAACATGGTTGAAACATGGGCTAAGAAAATCTTGTTTACCCGAAATCAGACTTGGCAGTCGACTCAGTCAGCAACTAGTCGACTGCCCTTAATGTCGTCGATTGCCCAAGGTGGCAATCGACTGATTTCTGCAAATGCAGAAATCAGGTTCAGAAAATGAGTTTTTAGAAAATCATAAGTAATTATACATATTTCAAAAAATCATGGAAATTCATATGTATAATACTTATGTAAATTATTATGGATGAAAAATATTTGAAAATAAAATATCCATAAAATAGTGAAATTGATACAAAGTTCAAAAACAAAGATAACTTCAATGTTTTGAGCCTACTTTATATCAACTTCATCAATGGTGACTTCTATCAAAAGATAGACTACACCAAGGTTTTTCAAAGTTATTTTGAAATATTTTTAAAATTTTATATTGGACCACGATCTATGGGCTCAATGCACATGACTTGCACATTAGCTTTCCCCATGATCCATCATTAGATTGAAATGATTTTGAGTTCATCTAGATGCAATATCTATGCACCTTGAACCTAACTCATTTTTCTAACATCTCATATGTGTTTAGAGAGTATTAATACACACACATGTCAATTTGATATGAGATGTAAGTTTTGGTTATTCCTAGACTAAGGTCTCATGTATTTTTCTAGGCAATTCTATTTGATTCCCTTATACATGGGACTTCAAATCATGTCATAGTCCTTAAATAAATTTTAATTAATCTTAAATGCATGAATGATGATTATGTCATACAAGATAGTATAAATGAAGCATGTGCCAAAAATCATGATGTCATGGCATAAAAATATGCCTAAATATACATGACATATTAACCTAAGTATTAATCATGATATTTTAAATAAGCATATGAGTATGATGTTATGACATGACATATGACAAATAAAGTATGACAAATAATAGATAAAGGTATAAGAATACCTAGATTTTAGTGTTAATTGTCATTTGTTAGGATTAAGTCCATTTTTGCCATAATACTACTCATCTCCCAAATGTGCCAAAAAACTAAAATGACACATTGTGACCTCTAAACCTAACTCGTGCCAATTTGATCAAAATTTCAAACTTCTTAAATTTTATTGGCACATCCTAAAATCTTTTAGAATTAAATTCTAACCTCATTTCCAAAGTATTCAATAACCTAAAGTGTCAACTTTGCTATGGTTAGGTTAACTACCCATCCATTCAAGGTTGACACAACCTAACCCATTTAGCATGATGGAATCACACTCCTAGGAACCCAATACCTATTGGAGCTCCTTGGGTTAACTAGGTACTCACTAGGAATATCTTCCCTTAGTACTTTCCTAATGACCCTTTTGTTGGGTTTCCCCGGTATTGACGTGGGTGTATGTTCGAATATGTTTCATAAACAGGTCTTGGCCTTGTCCTTTCAAGAGAGAGTTCTCATCTTCGAGTTTTTCAACTCGAGTTGAGTTCTCCTCTCGAACTTTACTAGTCGAAGAGGTTAGGGAGACCTCATGTTTAAAGAGTTTAACCTTCTCAACTAAGGTCTCGACCTTGGACTCGGACTTAGCTAATTTTTTAGTCAAAAATCTAATTTCACTATACAATGTATCAATTAAAGATCGACTCACTTTGATTGAACCTTTTGAACCGGATACGGATCCATGGCTTATCTTGAATTGAAACTCATCGCCGGATCCATGGCTTATCTTGAATTGAAACTCATCGTCGGATCCAGAGTTGAACTCATCTTCGGGTTCGGACTCATCCTCGGGTTCGGTCGTCTTGGCCATGAAGGCGAGGTTGTTGAGCTAGTCTTCCTCCTCCGACAATTCCTCCCATGTTGCATTGAGTGCCTTCTTGGATTGTGGTGCATTGTTCTTGAGTCTTGGGCACTCCGATTTAATATGGCCTAACTTGTTGCACTCATAGCATCTATAGTTAGAATTTTTTTTCGACTTACCCTCCTTGGATTGATTGATTTGTCATCTTCTGCTCTTGATCATTTTCTGAACTAGATTTACTAGTTCGGTCTCCATCTCGTTGTCCACCTTCAATTCATACTCGTCTTCTTCCTCCAACAGTGGTTTGTTCTTCGGCTTCTTCTTTGGACCTGCAAACAAAGCGATACTTTTCTCGGCGGGGGTCGAATTAGACTGCTCATGTAATTTGAATTCAGAGAATAATTCGTCTAACTTTTGAAAGATCCTTAGAAACCTTGTAGGCATCGACCATGGATGCCCACAAGGTGGTCCTAGGAAACGCATTTAGTGCATACCTGATTACGTCCCGATTTTTGACCTTTTGTCCGATCAAATGTAGCCCATTCATGATGTCTTGTATGTGAGTGTGGAGTTGAGTGGCCGACTCAAGTTCCTGCATTTTTAAGTTAAACAATTTATTTAAAAATAGATCCCTCTTATATACCTTGGTGTCGGCGGTTCCTTCGTGAAGCTCGATGAGCTTGTTCCAAGAGTCCTTTGTGCTTATAAATGGGTCGACATGGTTGATCTCCTCTTTGGATAGCCCACATTGTAGGATTTGTGTAGCCTTGGCATCGGCTTCCACTTGGCGTTTCATGGCATTTGTCTACTGATCGCAATCCAAGGATTCTCCATCTCCATTTGTTGGAAGTGTGAATCCAGTTTGTATCACGATCCATATCTCTACTTGGGTTTTCAAGTAGCACTCTATCTGATCCTTCCAGTAACGGAAGTCATCTCCGTTGTAAAATGGAGGTCGGGCGATGCTAAACCCTTCGAGATGGGACATTTAGAAAAAAAACTTGCAAAAACACAAACGACAAAAAAAAACAAGTTGCCAAGACTTATCTTGGATTAGTAGTGTGGCAGAAAAGTGAATTTAATGAAACGAAAAACACCACGAAATGTGATTTAAAATGAATACGAAAAGAAACTCGAAAATGATGCTAGATTTGTGGTTGCACCAAATTGTAGGGCCCCCGCTCTGATACCAATTGTTGGATCATAAAAGCGCTGGAGGGGGGTGAATAACGCACATAAATTCTTTTCGATTCGATTCGTTCGATTAAAACAAAATAAAGAATTGCACTGCGAAAAAGTAAATGACAAATTTATTTTTACTTGGTTCACAACTTAACGGTTGCTAATCCAAGACCCTTGCGATCCTAGACCATGTACAGAGGGCAATTCACTAAAAGATCTTCTCCTCGTTGGAGGTAGGAGACAACGGATACACGAAAACATGGAAAGCCCGAGGATGAGGCAACAAGCCTACCTCACCTCGTTTTACAATGAAAACTCTGAGTACAATAATTGAAAAGAAATTTAATACACTGAATAGAAATGGAAATTTTGAGAACTTATACCGACGATGAATGGATCTTTGAGCTTGAGGTCGTGTCGTCGGCGTTCCGGCAACGTTTCGATGTCGTAGAGAAGCGATGTTGCGGGAGCATTTTGGAAGCTTAAATTGATAACCTAAAGGGTGAAACCCCCCTTCTTTTATAGCCTTGGAATCCCCCCCCCCAATGTTCAGTTCCAGCTAAGGTTCAAAGATCCTCATCTCCCCAAGATAAGTGGAGCTTATCTTGACTTTCCTCGAGGTGGGCAGTTTGAATGGCAGTCGATTGTTCACTTTCATCAGTCGACTAATGCTACCAGTAGTCGACTGCTAACAACCATCAGTCGATTGATAGCTAGGTTTCTCAATTGCAGCAAAGAGTTAGTCCTAAACAAGTAAGTAAAGGTAAAAGCGATGGTCACTTACCGTCTGATCTCGACCTAGACCTTCCACTGGAAGTCTTAGTCGGATCGCCGCCTAAAATCGTCCCCGTACAGAGGACTTGACCTTACCTTCACTCACACTCGAGCTTACCTTAGTGACTTGTAGCTCAGCCTTTGGTCTCCACCTTGGTTCTTCGACTCCCTCCAAAGTTCTTCCGGTGTCGCCCAACCACTGCGGTTTCCCAACACGAGATTCTCCGGGTGTCGCCAGCCTTCAGCTCAGCTTAATCATTCCTGCACACTTGGTTCAGCTCATTAGACAATAATATGACCTTAGTTTTGGGTCTTTTCCATAATCAAAATCTAAGTTCGATTATCTGGTGTCTACTGCACCAACAATCTCTCCCTTTTTGATCTATGGAAAACCGACACAAAGTTAAGGGAAAAATTAATGCATAAGAGTGAATTAAGTAAGTGAAATGATTATTATGAATATGAAATAGGCATAAATATGAAAGAACCATAAATGCATAACTTAGTATGTTAGTGTGAGTAACTTAGTAAGTTAGCATAAGTAGGAGTATGAGTAAAACTCTTTTTCAAGTTCTCTCCCTTGAGGTAACCTCCCCCTTGACCTTAGGTGAGTACTTGAAAAAGGATCTTAGCTCTCCCTCTTAATGGTTTGCTACTTAAAAAGTTAAGTAATCAAGATTACTTAACATTAGCCTAAATGTTTAAGTTAAGTTTAAGTTAAGTTATTAAAAATTAATTTTTGATCTCTTAACTTTGGCCTTTTTCTCCCCCTGTTGCCATTAAAAAGGTTAAGTTAAGTAATCACTTACTTAACTTTAGCCTGATGGTTTTATGTTTAGATTTGAATTGAGTTATCAAAAAAAAAATGATCCCTTAACTTTGGCCTTTTTCTCCCCCTTTTGTCATAAATCGAAAAGTGTGGGGGTTTATAGAAAATAACTTTTTCGAAACATAGTGATTATGTTTTATAAGTCCAAACATGTTCCTATTAGATTATGAAAATAATACTTTAAACATATCAACTAATAGTATGTTCAACTCTATTTAACTTGATTGATATAGAATGATCAATAAGTCCTTATTAGAGTTGGTTAATTTAGATAATTATACTCCATGGTTCATGTCGATGCACTAGATATACATCTGGAACCAGGAGTGAGGTCTTCAACCAATGAGAGCAAGCCTCCTATCCCTTCAAAAATGGAGATAAGCTTTGACTCTCCTCGAAGCTGATCCTTGACCAACAGTCGACTAATACCCTTACCAGTCAACTGCTAGATGGATCAATCGACTGATACAAGCCCTCAGTCGACTGATGGCAGGTTTTCCAGCTGCAACGAAGAGTTAGCTCGAAAATACAGTTAATATAAGTAAATTAAATGGTCATATACCATCCAATCTCGACTTAGACCTTCCATGGGAGGTCTTGGTCGGATCGTCGCCTAAGAACGTCCCCGTACAGAGGACACGACCTTCCTTGCACTCACTCACATGAGCTTACCTCAACATTTACCTTGTAGCTTCTGCTTCTGATCTTCCACTTGATTCCTTCGGCTCCCTCCGAAGTCATCCCGGTGTCGCTCGACCACCATGGCTCCCTCTGGGTGTCGTTGACCTTCAGCTCTAGCTTTAGCACTTTTATGCACACTTGATTTAGCTCGTGAGATAACAAAATGAGCTTAACTTTGTATCGTTTGCTATAATCAAAACTCAGGTTCGACTTAGGTGCCTACTGCACCAACAATCTCCCCCTTTTTGATCTATGGCAACCTCATACAAAGTTAAGGAAATAATATGCATGAAGAATTAAAAATTAAGTAGGAGTAATAGAGACTTTCTTTCAAGTACTCCCCCTTGAGGAAACCTCCCCCTTGACCGAGGGTGAGTCTTGAAAGAAGGTCTTAACCCTCCCCCTTGATGTTTGCTACTTAGGAAGAGTTTAAGTAATTAACAATTACTTAAAGTTGGTCTTAGTATTAAAAAATAATTTTAAGTTAAGAAGATTCCTTAACTTGGCCTTTCTCCCCCTTTTTCAACTAATAAATTTGCAAACATTATGTTAAGTAAAACATTAACTTTTAGCCAGAATATAGAATTAAGTTACTAAGTTAAGTTATCAAAAAGTGATCCCTTAACTTTGGCCTTTTCTCCCCCTTTTTCCATAAATCATAAAGAGCAAGGGGGGGGGGGGGGGGGGGTTTTAAAAAAATGGTTTTGAATCTAGTTTTAAGTCCAAGCATGTTCCAAATAAATTTTGAAAATAGTAATTTAAACATAAGCTCATCTATTTAAATGTTCATCTCTATTTGACTCGATTGATATGAAAGATCAACAAGTTCTGGTAAGAGTTGGTTAATTTATGTAATTATACTCTGTGGTTCATGTCGATGCATTGAATCTACATCTGGAACCAGGAGTAAGGTCCTAACATCTAACGCTCATCTACGTGGCTAAGTATACAAACACATTAGTCCTATGTGTTGTGAGATGATTGACTCCTTAAATCTATAGATGCATGATATCTAGGGTGAGCCCTAAGCTAGTTCCATTAACATAAAAAGAAAAGTAAATACTAGAGTATATAAAAAGAATGTAGGTCCTACTCTATTATGCACATGCCTAATTTTCGTTTTAGTAGACTAAATTCGGCTTCGGGTAGTGGCTTTGTAAAAAGATCGGCTAGGTTTGACTTGGATTCCACATATTCGAGTTTAATGGTTCCGTTAGCTACATGTTCTCGAATAAAGTGGTGTTTAACTTATATATGTTTGGTCCTAGAATGGTAAATAGGATTTTTGGTTAGGTTGATGGAGCTAATATTATCTATGTGAGTTTTAATATTGTTGAAGTTTAAGTTAAAGTCTTGGAGAGTGTGCTTCATCCAAAGAAGTTGAGCCACACACTCACCCATCGCGACGTATTCGGCTTCGGTGGTAGATAAGGCAACACAATGTTGCTTCCTACTGCACCAACTCACTATACTTGAGCCGAGAAGTTGACAATAACCACTTGTGCTCTTTCTATCGAGTTTACTGCCGACATAGTCCGAGTCAGAATAGCCGATTAGTTCAAACTCGGTAGATCTAGGGTACCAAATACCTACGCTTAGCATGCCCTTTAAATACCTAAGGATACGCTTGACTAGGGTTAGGTGAGACTCCTTGGCACAGGTTTGAATCCTTGTGCACATACTTACCACGAATAAAATGTCGAGTCGACTCACGGTTAAGTATAGAAGACTCCCTATCGCACTCCTATAGTATTTTAGGTTGATGGGCTTTCCTTCTAAGTCCTCTCCTACATTGACATTAGTTGCCATGGGTGTATTGATGGTTTTGGCATCTTGCATTCCAAAGCGTTTAATTAATTCCCTAGTATATTTTTGTTGATGTAAATATATTCCATCCTTAGTTTGTTTAATTTGTAGTCCTAGAAAGAAACTCAATTCACCTACTAAATTCATTTCAAATTCACTTTCCATAAGTGAAATGAATTCGTTTAGTAGGATCGAATTGGTTGTTCCAAAAATGATATCGTCTACGTAGATTTGAGCTATAAAGATTTCCTTACCTACGGTTTTTACGAAAAGAGTCGGATCGACTAGGCCTTTGTTAAACTCTTTTGACTTAAGATAAATTGAAAGTCTGTTGTACCAAGCTCGAGGAGCTTGCTTAAGTCCATAAAGAGCTTTCTTTAGTTTAAGGACATGGTCGGGTTTATCTAGGCTTTCGAATCCTGGGGGTTGACTAACATACACCTCTTCCTTAATAAGTCCATTCAAAAATGCTGACTTGACATCCATTTGAAATAAGTTAAATCCTCGATGTGTAGTGTAGGCTAACAACATTTGGATGGATTCTAGTCTAGCTACAGGGGCATAGGTTTCATCGTAATCTAATCCTTCGACTTGACTGAAACCTTTGGCGACTAACCTTGCTTTATTTCTAACTACTTCACCTTTGTCATCAAGTTTGTTTCGGAAGACCCACCTTGTTCCAATAATTGATTTATTTTTAGGTGGTGGTACTAATTCCCAAACCTCGTTCCTAGTGAATTGAGCTAGCTCTTCTTGCATTGGAATAATCCAATTGGGATCAAGAAGAGCTTGTTCAATGGTTTTGGGTTCGATTTTCGAAATCAATGAGATTTGACTAAGGTTTCTATAAATAAGATGATCTAGTTCGAACCCCTAAGCAAGGATCACCTATCACTTGGTCGATGGGATGATTCGTTTGAATCCTAATTTGACTTAGGTTAGGGTCACCTATCACTTGGTCGACTGGATGACTCGTTGGACTTAGATTAGGATTAATACTAGACTTGATCTCAGGGTCGGAGTCGAGTCTGATATGAGTCGGTTCGCTAGTTGGTGTTGCTACGGGTTTTGTAGGTTTGTGTCCTTCATCGAACACTACATTAATAGTCTCTTCAACTCTAAGAGTGTCATGGTTGTATACCCTATAGGCTCTACTTGTAGTCGAGTATCCTAAGAAGATTTCGGTAGAGGTTTTGGAAGTGAACTTTCCTAGGTAATCCTTAGTGTTCAGGATATGTACCTTAGATCCAAATACCCTAAAGTACTTGATGTTAGGTACTTTGTCGTGATAGATTTCGTATGAGGTCTTAAGGTGCCTCTTTACCAAAAGGATCTTATTTTGGACATAGCAAGTCGTACTAACGGCTTCTATCCAAAACCTGTCAGGGAGATTATATTAGTTTAGCATTGTCCTAGCGGCTTCTTGTAGGGTTCTATTTTTACGTTCGACTAGGCCATTTTGTTGTGAGGTTCTAGGACACGAGAATTCATGGTGATATCCGTTTAGGCTACAGAAATCTGTAAATCTGTGGTTTTTGAATTCACCACCATGATCGCTCCTAAGTCTTTTGATTTTAAGGTTCTTTTGATTTTCGATTAGTTTAAACAAGTTGATGAGTTGATCTAGGGTATCACTTTTATATTTGATGAACCTAACCCAGGTAAACCTAGAGTAGTCATCAATTATGACTAAGCAGAATTGACTACCATTAAGTGACTTAGCTCCATGTGAATCAAATAGATCCATATGTAGGAGCTCAAGAACACTTTTGGTTCGTTCTTGATTAGTTAGTTGATGTTGTGTCCTAGATTGTTTACCTTGTTGACAAGCATTACAAATTTTATTGTCTAAGTTGTTAAGGTTGGGCAAACCTCTGACTAAGCCACTCTGACTCATCTTGTGGATGAGTCTTGGGTGCGAGTGACCGAGTCGTAGGTGTCATAACCAAGATTCCTCTTGCTATGTCATAAGACACTTGGTTGAGGAGTTAGTAATAGTATAGATGTTGCTATTCCTAGTTCCTTTAAGGATTATTTTAGAGGTTTTATTTGTTTTAATTACGCATTCATTTTCTAGAAGTATGATCTTATAGTTATTATCACACAACTGACTTACGCTAAGTAAATTATATTCGAAACTTTCAACTAGTAAAACATTTTGAATGATAAAGTTTGAGTTGAGCTCAATATCACCTAATCCAATGATTTTGAGCTTGTCGTTGTTTTCAAAGGCTATCGATCCTTGTCGTTTGAATCGAAGCTTTGAAAACTTAAGTTGATCCTCGGTCATGTGTCGGGAGCAACCACTATCCAACATTCATTGATCCTACACACAAGGTAGTTGGATCGGATATTGAAATTTAAGGGTTAGTTGAAGATTATTAGTCCTAGGTCATCTCACCCATTTCTACATGATCAAACATGTTATCCTTATGTGTTCTTGTGAGATGAATTCAATTTTATTTGATTAATTTTAACGAATCGAAACTAGTCAACCTTGTGAGGTCGTGTCGGCGGCGGTCCGGTAGCGTTTCGGTGTTGTAGTGTTGTCGTAGAGAAGCATCATTGTGAGAGCGTTTCAAAAGCTTAAATTGATAACCTAAAGGGTGAAACCCCCCTTCTTTTATTGCCTTGGAAGGCCCCCTAAAATTCAGTTCCAGCTAAGGGTCAAAGATCCTCATCTCCCCAAGATAAGTGGAGCTTATCTTGACTTTCCTCGAGGTGGGCAGTTTGAATGGCAGTCGATTGTTCACCCTCATCAATCGACTGATGCCACTAGCAGTCAACTGCTAACAGCCATCAGTCAACTGATGGTTAGGTTTCTCGACTGCAATAAAGAGTTAGTCCAAAACAAGTAAGTAAAAGTAAAAGTGATGATCACTTATCGTCCGATCTCGACCTAGACCTTCCATTGGAAGTCTTAGTCTGATCGCCGCCTAAAATCATCCTCGTACGGAGGACCCGACCTTACCTTCACTCACACTCGAGCTTACCTTAGTCACTTGTAGCTTAGCCTTTGGTCTCCACCTGTGTTCTTCGACTCCCTCCGAAGTTCTCCCGGTGTCACCCGACCACCGCGATTTCCCAACACGAGATTCTCCGGTGTCGTCGACCTTCAGCTCTGCTTAATCATTCCTACACACTTGGTTTAACTCATTAGACAAAAATATGACCTTAGCTTTGGGTCTTTGCCATAATCAAAATCTAGGTTCGATTATCTGGTGCCTACTGCACCAACATCGACTACGAGTGAGGGGTTAATCCGCTGGGGTTCTAGTGACAAGTTCCCTGTGCGACTAAGGTTGCTTCATAGTTAAATTGATTCACCACGAGGACCCATAGGTATCATAGAATGTAATGAATCTATTCTAGTAGAAAGCCCAAAGTAAAAGAAATTAACTCTAGAAGGATTGTGGGACCCAGTGATAGGGGGCTTCCCAAAGATAGCAACCCCCTGAGCTCTGATGATCCGAAAGGAAAACTTGGCTAGGAATAGGATAATCCAGTGTAGTTCCAAAAGATTGTGTCGGATAAAATAGGATATCCTACCTACATGAACAACCATTGAGAGTTAGGAGTAAGACATATGTTTATAATCATTTAGGTGAAATTGAAATCTTAGAATCCTTTAAGGAACTTTGTGTTGGTGCAACAATGCCCCAAGCATTTATATATATTTTGATGTTTGGATAATCATCTAAGTTAGGCAATGTTTTGTGATCTAATTGTATACATGTTTAAGTGACAGGAAAATCCAAGTATGAAGACTTGGTAAAAGACAAGTCCAAGTGTGATCTTGGCAAAGAGAAGTCAAGGAAAGGTCTTGACAGCATAAGTCCAAGCATGTAGTCTTGGCGGCGTAAAGTCCAAGCAGTCCTTGGAAAAGGAAGACCAAAGGAAAGTCTTGGCGGCATAAGTCCAAGCATGTAGTCTTGGCGGCGTAAAGTCCAAGCGTACTTTGGCAAAGAAGAAACCTAAAGCATGACGAAACCGAAGGAAGCTTTTGAAGGCAAGCGCATGGATGGAGTCGTGGACTCAGAGAAATCCTAGAGGCGCAAGGCTGATGGAGAAGCTAGAAGGTTAAGTCTAGGCTTAGGTTATGTTTTCAAGTATGAATTAGTCATACTTGGTGTGCCGATCCGGAACATGGTGTCGGCCGAATCGCCTTTAAAATATAGCAACGAAGGCTCTGGCGGCAAATGACTCGAATCGCGCCATCGCTGGGCGGCCGATCGATAGTCTTCCCCGTAGCGATGGCGATGGCAAATCCCGCTATCCTTTCGGCGCAGATGCGCGGCAATCGATCGTGATGAAAGTCACCAATGATCGATAGACCTCAACGGAAAAAGAGGCTCTTTCCTATAAAAGAGCCCAAGGGGAGCAAGAAGAGCCTAATGCTTATATTCTGATCTTCCTTCTAAGCTCCTACAAGTTTTCCAAAGCTTTCTAAGTATATTAATCTCCTTTCTCCTCTCAAATCTTCATTGTCATCTTTTGTAAGAAGAGGAGGTCTTTGTAAAGAGAAAGCTTCATAGTGAAATTGTTTGGGTTGATCCACCTTAAGGATCGCCGTGGAGTAGGAGCGTTATCTCCGAACCACGTAAAGGCTTTGTTAGCATTGGTTTTTGTTTTTACATATATTACTTGTGTTTGCTTCCGCTAATTATTTTTGTAGAAACGAAAAGAGCTATTCACCCCCCCTCTAGCCTTCAAACGATCCCTTACAAGTGGTATCAGAGCCCGGATCGCATCGGAAGATCTAGCAATCAACCGGAGCAAAGATGGCATTTCAAGAGGGGTATAGCACGGCGAGGCCTCCGTTCTTCGACGGCAACGATTTTGGATATTGGAAAGGTAGGATGGAGTATTATTTAATGAACGATATTGAAAATTGGTTTAGCATTGTAGATGGTTTTTAATTCGGAGCACCACTACCAACAAAGGATTGGACAAGAGAGATGGCCAAGAAAGCACAAGCGAATGCAAAAGCAACGACCACACTTCAATGTGGTCTATCCAAGGAGCAACTATCTAAGGTCGGGCCATTCAACTCCGCAAAGGAGCTTTGGGAGAAGCTCATCGAACTCAACGAAGGATCCAAAGAGACAAGAAGGGCCAAGAGGGATCTTTTGATTGGCCAACTCCAAAGCTTCACTATGAAGACAAATGAAACGGTGAGCCAAATGCATGGGCGCTTCAAGGAGGTAGTCAACGGACTACACGTTATAGGTGAAAAGGTCGACAACCGAGACCTTGTGAGGTATGTACTACAAGCCTTCCCTAGGACCACCTTATGGGCCTCAATGGTAGATGCCTATAAGGTCTCTAGGGATCTTTCATTAGTTAAATTAGATGAGTTATTTTGTGAATTTCAATTGCATGAACAAGCTAACACTTCATCCAAAGAGAAGGGTATAGCTCTTGTTGTAGGAAAGAAGGAGAAGAAGAAAAAGGAAAAGAAGGAGGTGTCTTCCTCATCCGAATCCGAGGAGGACTCATCAAGTAGTGAGGATGAGTTGTCAAGTGAGGTAGCACACTACGTCAAGAAATTTGGTGGGAAGTCAAGGAGGCTCACCAAGAAGGATGTGAAGAGGATGTTTCAATCCTCAAGAGGTAAATCTTCTAACAATTCAAATTCTATCTCTAACGTGACGTGTTTTGGTTGCAACAAGAAAGGGCATATAAAGCCCAATTGCGGAACTAAAGAAAAGGAGGAGAAGGATAAGAAGAAGAAGGAAAAGAAGAAGAAGGAGGCGATGTTGGCACAAACGTGGGACACTCTAAGCATGGAGGAGTCTACCGACGGTGAGGAAGTTTGCCATTCAACCCGGAACTTAGCCCTCATGGCATTGGAAGAAACCGGAAGCTCAAGCGAGGAGTTTTCTTCCTCTTCAAGTGATGAATCATCATCAAGTGATGATGATGAGGTAAATGACTCACCCAAAGTAGATTTACTTTATAAGACTATTGCATGCTTACAAAATGCTTTAAATAGATCAAAAACTAGGATTAAGGATCTAAAATTAGAAATCAAATCATTTAAGAATATAGATGCATCATGTGATAAATCATCTAGTGATGATAAGTGTACTCTTAGGGATGAAAATGATGAGTTAAGAAAAGAAATAAGTAAATTAAGAACATGCCTAGAAAAGTTCACTAATGGTTCCAAATATCTAGATATGATTATCAAGGACCAAAGGGCAATTTACAATAAGGCCGGTTTAGGATATAAACCTAAGGAGAAAGAGGTAGCATTTGCATCCCTAGTTAGTAGAAAATTCATGATTAAAAGTAAGGGGAGAAAAGCATGGGTACCAAAGAAATTTATAACTAATGCTAGTGGTCCTAAGATTTGGGTACCTAAGGATTGTGTTTTTCATGTGACATAGGTAGAAGATCCAAGCTTGTGGATAGTTGATAGTGGGTGCTCAAAGCATATGACCGGGATGAGAGAAAATTCTCCACTATCAACCACACTAGCCAAGGAAAAGTGTCTTTGGTAATAGCGGCAAACTTAAAATCTTAGGAAAGGGCACCATTGAGGTATCTCCCAATCTTGCTATTCATAGAGTTCTATTAGTTAAGAATATGAAATTTAACTTACTTAGTGTAAGCCAATTATGTGATGCAAATTTTGATGTTAAGTTTGATTCCTCAAAATGCTTTATAAGACACAAAACTATAAATGATTGCATGTTAGTAGGCTTTAGAAAATCAAATATATATTATGTTGATTTATCTTATGCTACTAATCCTTCCACTAAGTGTCTTATTGCAAAAGAGGAAGAAAGTTGGCTTTGGCATAGGAGACTAGGTCACATAAACATGAAGAATATAGCCAAAATAGCCAAATTGAAGCTAGTCAAAGGATTGCCTAGAGTCAAATATCTCAAGGACAAGATGTGTGATGCTTGTCAAGAAGGGAAACAATCAAAAACATCACACAAAGGTAAAAACTTACTTAGTACCGCTTTACCATTAGAATTGCTACATATGGATTTATTTGATTGCCATAGTACCCCATCTATAATTGGTAGTAAATATTGCTTGGTAATAGTAGATGATTTTTCTAGGTTTACTTGGGTGTTCTTCTTGAAAATAAGGATGAAACCTTAGAAATAATCATAGGATTTAGCAAAAGAGTAGAAAATGAAAGAAAACTCAAAATCAACCGGATCCGTAGTGATCATGGTGGAGAGTTTGAGAATTCTAACTTTTCAACTTTTGCTTAGAACAAGGGTACAAGCACGAATTTTCTTGTCCTAGAACACCCCAACAAAATGGGGTTGTGGAAAGAAAAATCGTGTCCTACAAGAAGCGGCTAGGACAATGCTTAATGCATATTCCTTACCTAGCTACTTGTAAGCGTTAATACCGCTTGCTATATCCAAAATAGGGTATTAATTCATAGGTTTTTAGGAAAAACTCCATTTGAATTGTGGAATGGTACAATTCCAACAATTCATTATTTTAAGGTCTTTGGATGTAAAGTCTATATCTTAAATACCAAAGACAACCTAAGTAAATTTGAGTCCAAAGCGGATGAGGGAATCCTAGTTGGATACTCATCCACTAGTGTAGGATATAGAGTCTACAATAAAAGGACTCAAAAGATTGAAGAATCATCAAATGTTCAATTTGATGAAACTTCAAATACATACCCTAGAAAATCCCCAATTGATGATGACATAAATAATGAAAATCAAGAAATTACCAAACAATTTCAAGATTTAAACTTAGGGGGTAATAATCAAGGGGAGGATTGGATCAAGGGGAAGTAAGGGATGATTCCGATAATGAACATAGAATTGAAGTAGATCATGATCAAACTCAACTTGATACACCTCCTAGAACCATAAGAGTTCATCAAAGTCACCCATTAGATCAAATTGTGGGTGAATTATCTCAAGGAGTTAGGACTAGGTCATTCCATAGGGACCCCACTAGTCATATAGCTCTAATTTCTCAAATTGAGCCCAAAAACATTAAAGATGCATTGCTTGATCCGGATTGGATCTTAGCAATGCAAGATGAATTGGCTCAATTTGATAGGAGTCAAGTGTGGGAGTTAGTTCCTAGACCAAGTGAAAACACTATTATTACTACAAGATGGGTCTTTAGGAACAAACTAGATGACCAAGGGAATATCACTAGAAATAAAGCACGATTAGTTGCAAGGGATTTTAATCAAGTTGAAGGACTTGATTATGATGAAACATATGCCCCGGTTGCTAGATTAGAGTCCATTAGAATACTTTTAGCATATGCCTCCTATATGGGTTTCAAACTCCATCAAATGGATGTCAAATCGGCATTCCTAAATGGGTTTATTAAGGAAGAGGTGTATGTAGAACAACCTCCCGGGTTTGAAAATATGGACTACCCAAACCATGTATACAAACTTAGGAAAGTCTTATATGGTTTGAAACAAGCTCCCCGGGCTTGGTATGAAAGATTGTCAACTTTCCTAATCTCCAAGGATTTCAGAAGGGGTAGTATAGATCAAACTCTCTTTATAAAGTCAACATCTAAGGACATTTTTGTAGCCCAAGTGTATGTTGATGACATTATCTTTGGGTCAACAAATGATGAGCTTCTTGAAGACTTTATTCAAAATATGGAAAAAGAGTTTGAAATGAGTCTAGTTGGAGAATTAAATTTCTTCCTAGGTTTGCAAGTTAAACAAACTAGTGAAGGAATTTACATTTATCAAACCAAATATGCTAAGGAAATGATTAAGAAATTTGGTTTGGAAAATGCTAAGGTAGTGTCAACTCCAATGGCAACCAATGCCAAAATAGATAGTGATAGTGAAGGAAAACAAATAGATCTTACCCTTTATAGGAGCATGATTGGTAGCCTCTTGTATTTAACCGCTAGTAGACCCGACATATTATTTGCGGTTGGTATGTGTGCTAGGTATCAATCATGTGCTAAGGAATCTCATTTAGTTGCCGTTAAAAGAATTTTAAGATATGTCAAGGGCACACTAAATGTAGGTCTATGGTACCCTAGGACTAGGTCATTTGAATTACTTGGGTATACCGATTCCGATTATGCCGGGTGCAAATTGGATAGGAAAAGTACTAGTGGTGGATGCCAATTTCTTGGGTCCTCCCTAGTTAGTTGGAGTAGTAGGAAGCAACTTTGTGTTGCTTTATCAACCACCGAACCGAATATGTTGCTATGGGTGGTTGTGTAGCTCAACTATTATGGATGAAACATACCTTAGAAGATTATGAGCTAACTTACTCCAACATAAAAGTACTTTGTGATAATGTGAGCACCATTAACTTGACCAAAAATTGCATCACTCTAGGACCAAGCACATTGAAGTGAAACATCACTTCATTAGAGACCATGTGGCAAAGGGGGACATTGAGCTTAATTACATTGAATCTAAGTCCAACCTAGCCGACATCTTTACCAAGCCTCTCCCCGAACTAGAATTTTCATCACTTAGGAGAGAACTTGGGATGTGCTTTGTAGAATAGAAGTGTAGTTTTGCATGATTCTATAGAAATACTAGGATTTATACCTTTAACCATCTCACAAAACACTTAGGAAACCATGATTTTGTATTGAGCCACCTAGACAACATGTGAGATATTAGGGAGATGCACTTGGTTCATCATGCTTGTTATGATGCATTACTATGAACCAAAGTGTCATCTAGAAACATTAATCCTTCATTGGACCAATCATTGGGAAGGCCTATGTACGATTAATGTGCATATAGCTCCAAGAATATGATTGGAAATGTCAAATAAAATAAAATATAAACTATGTCTATCAAACCTTGAGAAACAAATTCCTATTGATAAGCCAAAGTGATACAAAGTTTTGCAAAGATATCATAACTTTTGCAAAATCTCAAGATTGTGTCAATATCAAAATCTAGAGGTAATATACCTTTAAAATAATTTTTCCTTGATAGGAAATGATCTAACAATATTACCCACGAAATTTCGTGATTTTTTGATCTTTATTGAATTAATTATGAATTTTTAACCGCCAAAATTCTATCGATGATATCACGATCGGGTACCTAACGCCTGACCGATATGCCAATATCGAACCAAGCTCACCGGTTTTTATCGATTCGCCCGCCATTTATGGCGATGATCGATCACCATCAATCGACCGCCATTTATGGCGATCGACGCGCATCTGAAATACGGTTCGTATGACGCGTCAGTGATTCGGCGATCACCATCGATTCGGCGCCATTTACGCCATCGTAGCCGACCGACGCTGAAATGGTTCGTATGCGACTGGTCAGTTCGACTGATATCCATCAGTTCGACTGCCGACTAACGGCAGTCGACTGGTGTCGCGGTTTTTAGGGCTTTCCACCGGTTCGACTCGCCAGAACCTCTCGACTTCTCTCTTTCTTTCCTCTTCCGACGATCGTCCACCGCACCTCTTTGCCGTTCCTTTTTGTTTTCCGGCGACTCCATCGACACGTAATCAGTGCTCTCCAACTCGAGAAGCTTCTCGTGTCCCTCCGGTCGCGCTCTAGGGTCCAGATACTTGCTAGGGTTTCGTTGTCCGGCACTAATCCTTGTTCACCATGCCACCTAGGTATATTTTCTTTCATGATCATTGTTTTGTTTTGTTCCTATGATTTTCACTAACCCATGCTTATCTTGCTCATGCATCATCAACCTACATTGTGCATTTTTTGTCTTTTCGCCCATTTAGAATTAAGCATGTGGGCACCTCCGACCAATGAGGGCCCGTCGAACCCTCAACCATCTGTTGATCCTAGATTTCCAAATTCCGCCCTTGAAAGTGCGTTTCATAAAAACAAATTCCAACTTATTCCACCTAGGTCAATGGATTCCAAG
Organism: Wurfbainia villosa; assembly: GCA_025175895.1. Taxonomy (NCBI): domain Eukaryota; kingdom Viridiplantae; phylum Streptophyta; class Magnoliopsida; order Zingiberales; family Zingiberaceae; genus Wurfbainia; species Wurfbainia villosa. The sequence continues at coordinate 116,265,590 of CM045989.1, read as the reverse complement.
TTTCTTAAAGACTTTTGTTTCGACATAGTTCAAATCATCCAACATTACAACCTTGAGTCGTTGGTCTTCTGTGAACATCACGTAAACATCACCCTCCTCTCTGAATTTTTCAACAACCTACGACCGGTTGGAGATGGGCTGAGATACCGGACTCGCGTTGCTCAGCGCGATCTGGATTTCAGTCCCCAGATCTGGACCGATTTTCTCGGATGTCTTCCTTCCGAGAGTGATTTCACTCTATATCCATCTTGGAGTGAACCTCTTCCATCTCCCTTTGAGGAGATTTCTTTAGATTCCCTTCATGATACCTTCTATCACTATCCTCGACCTTTGAACACCAATTTATTTCAATCACAAGAATCTCGACAATGTCCTTTATAAGGTCATTGCTCATTGTCTTCTTCCCATTGTTACCCGTGGGTTGGCCTTGGTTCGCCCTCCACCTCTACTTCTCATGCATTTCTTGCGTCAAGACTTAGACATTGACATTGGTCTAAATACCTTCCAATGCATCATTCATTTCATAAGACCAAACAATGGGAAGGTTCACATACCATTTGGAAATGTCCTCACTCAATGGCTCAGCTCTGTAGGCATTGATGTGAATATAGGAGTCATTAAAATCATGAATAGGAAATATGATCAGATGACTCGACGGAGTTTCTCATTGGCGGGCTGAAGGCGGCAGAGGATCCGTCTTCGGGACCCAAAGACGGCGGAGTGGCAGTGCGCTCGGCACCGAGAGGATGCCGTGCGGAAGGTGTTCGAGGATAGGTGCCGCAGGAGTAGCCGAGGTGGTGCGAGTGTTCTTGAGGGGCTAACTGCAGGGGAGGCTGCTGCAGCGATACTATTCTACGACACATCCTCGGTGCCCGCCCGATGCTTTTGCGGGCGGGTGGACACTGCGTCTAGAGGAGTGCGCCTAGAGCATCGGAGCTCCTCTCCTCGTGAGAGAGGTGCATCGGCAGCGTGAGGACATCTTGGCGATTCTTCGCCTCACGCACTGGACACCCACCTCACGATGGTTCGTCATCGGCACCGATGGATCTTTAGACGATCGTTAGATCGCTTATTTTCTTTGTTATTCTCTTTTTGGTATGTATGGCATAAACTCCTACTTATGTAATGACTTTTGATTGATGATATGAAATTGTTTTTATTCACTTCTATTAGTGCCTACAATTTATTGTTTATCAAGTTTAGAAGTTGAGAATATAGTAAGAAGTTTTGAATTTTGATAAGATACAATTACACTTTTTGTGTCATGATTTTTGTTGTTTTAAATATCGTATCAATCCATCTATCTGATGTACATGTTTTTCGTCTTATATTTTTCATTTGTTATACTAGTCGAATAGAATGTGTATGCCAAGTTTCGTGATTTTTGGACACCAACGTAATTTTCTACGCATTTTCAAACTTTGACTGAAAAACTCGAAATTCAGATTCGATATCGACATCACGATCGTAACGATCGCTATGGTTTAGCTTGATCATCACTGCTCAAATGTCCTTTGCTTTTGAATGGAAAGTGGTTTTTATACAATTTCCACAGATATATATGATACCTTGTATGGAAAAGCGGATTTTCTTGGTGCACTTGGTTTAGGGAGCTAAATCCTTATTTATATAATTGTTGGTGCAAGACTAGGACATATTTGCCTATTGCTTATGTTTTGTTTATCATGAAACATGTCTTGGATTTAGGGAGCTTCATATCAATTTTATACCTTTGTTCAAGATGTGTTAATTATAATTCTTTCTGCACTTATTGAATAACCTCTTCCCTTTTGTTGTATGTCAAAGGGGGAGAAGGGACATTGAAGTTAGAATTCATATTGAAATATGTTTATGTATTAAAGGTCTAACTTAAATGATTGCCAAACATCAAAAAGGGGGAGATTGTTGGTGCAACAATGCCCCAAGCATTTATATATATTTTGATGTTTGGATAATCATCTAAGTTAGGCAATGTTTTGTGATCTAATTGTATACATGTTTAAGTGACAGGAAAATCCAAGTATGAAGACTTGGTAAAAGACAAGTCCAAGTGTGATCTTGGCAAAGAGAAGTCAAGGAAAGGTCTTGGCAGCATAAGTCCAAGCATGTAGTCTTGGCGGCGTAAAGTCCAAGCAGTCCTTGGAAAAGGAAGACCAAAGGAAAGTCTTGGCGGCATAAGTCCAAGCATGTAGTCTTGGCGGCGTAAAGTCCAAGCGTACTTTGGCAAAGAAGAAACCTAAAGCATGACGAAACCGAAGGAAGCTTTTGAAGGCAAGCGCATGGATGGAGTTGTGGACTCAGAGAAATCCTAGAGGCGCAAGGCTGATGGAGAAGCTAGAAGGTTAAGTCTAGGCTTAGGTTATGTTTTCAAGTATGAATTAGTCATACTTGGAGTGTGCCAGTCGACTGGAACATGGTGTCGGTCGAACTGGCCTTTAAAATATAGCATTAGAGTTTGGAAGGTCATTATCGATCGGGGGTTATCCTGGCCGAACGATGATCGACTCGACTTAATTGAGCTATAGTGCGGGCTCGATCGCTATAATTGCGCGATCGCCATAAATAGCCGTAGCCGATCGCGGGCGATTACAGATCGAATCGCCATCGCTGGCGGCCGATCGATAGTCTTCCCGTTGGCGATGATGACGGCAAATCCCGCGAATCCGGCTGTTCAGAAGCCGTTAGAATCGGCGGCAGTCGACTGATGAAAGTCACCAGTCGATTGATAGACCTCCAACGGGAAAAAGAGGCTCTTTCCTATAAAAAGAGCCCAAGGGGAGCAAGAAGAGCCTAATGCTTATATTCTGATCTTCCTTCTAAGCTCCTACAAGTTTTCCAAAGCTTTCTAAGTATATTAATCTCCTTTCTCCTCTCAAATCTTCATTGTCATCTTTTGTAAGAAGAGGAGGTCTTTGTAAAGAGAAAGCTTCATAGTGAAATTGCTTGGGTTGATCCACCTTAAGGATCGCCGTGGAGTAGGAGCGTTATCTCCGAACCACGTAAAGGCTTTGTTAGCATTGGTTTTTGTTTTTACATATATTACTTGTGTTTGCTTCCGCTAATTATTTTTGTAGAAACGAAAAGAGCTATTCACCCCCCCCCCTCTAGCCTTCAAACGATCCCTTACACTTTGAGCCCACCTTTGCTTTCTCCAAGTGACACTGTAATTGAGTTAGGATCATCGTTGACCTCGCACACTCGACTAGCAAGATAATTTACTCCGAACAAACGACATCCACTGGACAAATGGTATTTGAATCATAGTCTCTGTAGGATCGATATTTTTATTACTTGACAATAACCATGCACTTGTGGGTGTTGAGCGCGAGCATGCACTTCGAATCCTTGGCGATCCTCATCGGACATTTGAGGTCGTGCTAGCGTGCATCAGTTCTCGGTAGAAGCAAAAGTTCATCGGGCAAATACATGATGATCCTCCTGTAAGATTATAACTAGAGATCCTAAAAGCATTAAATTGATAGCATGTTCAACAATGTATAAGTGAAATCGAAACCCTAGAATCCTTTTAGGAACTTTGAGACCACCTTCGCTTTCTCCGAGTGACACCGTAATTGAGTTAGGACTACCGTCGACCTTGCAAACGTTACTCTCAGGAGATTCACTCTGAACAACGACATCCACTGGACAAACAGTATTTGAATCTCAATCTCTGTGGGATCAATACTTAAATTATAACTTGACAACAGTTGTGCACTTGTGGGCGTTGAGTGTGTGCGTCGAATCCTTGGCGATCTTCATCGGAGATTTGAGGTCATGCTCGCGTGTATCAAATTTTTGGCGCCATTATCAGGGACTGTAGATTTGATATCGAATCAAAAGTGGATAGTTTGGATTGGACCTAGATTAGATTTACTTTCTTGTTTTACTTTATTTCAGTTTATTTAGTTTTGGATTTCTGTTATTTATACTCAGTCTAGGTTGATTCTATTAGTTGTGTTACATTTAGCCTCAGTTCAATTTTTAGGTTTTTTTTTTTTGTTCATTACTTTTAGGTTATTCAATTTCCTCTCAATAAGCAGTATATATACCCCTGATTGCACAGCTTGGTTCATCGTATGCATAGACGATTAGGATCGAAAAATCTTCGTCCGATTGACCTAGAAATAGAAAGAACCTACCACCGAAGGAGGGCTAAACAGAGAGATATGGAGGAACACGATGTCTCTCTGGCAAATATAGGTAGTCTACCTCTGCGGGATTATGCAACTCCTAGTGCTAGAGGGTATAGACCTAGTATAGCTAGATCATCAATCACAACTAATAATTTTGAACTGAAGCCTGCACTTATACACATGATCCAGTAGAGCCAATTCGGAGGAGCTGCAACTGAAGACCCGAACCAGCACCTAGAGACGTTCTTAAAGATATGCTCGACCTTGAAATTCAATGGAGTATCCACTGATGTGATCCGTCTGAGCCTATTCTCATTCTCATTGAGAGACAAGGCAAAGACGTGGCTACACTCCCTTCCTTCAGGAAGCATCACCACATGGGAGCAGTGCGAGTAGCAATTCATGAATAAATTTTTTCCACCAAGTAAGACTACTCACATGTGCCACTTTATCACTAGCTTCCACCAGAAAGAAGGAGAGTCCCTTTTTGAATCCTGGGATCGCTACAAAGGGCTACTATATCAGTGCCCCCATCACGGTCTCGAGAGGTGGATGGTAATCCACATATTCAATAATGGGATCACATACTTCACGAAAGTATCCCTAGAGTCCGCTGCAAGAGGAGCATTGATGAACAAGACCATCGAGGAAGCAAAGGAGTTGATTGAGGAGGTGGCCCAGAACCACCACTAATGGGCTTCCGAGCATAGTCACCCAGCACCTACAGCCGGTAGATATGTCGTTAACTCCATTGATCATCTAGCGACAAGAATGGATGCATTAAGAAGATGGTTTGACTCCCTAATTCCTGCTTCTGTATATGCGGCCAATTCCTTTAGTGATAGAGTAACAGCATACCAGGGGGACTACTATGGAAGGCAGAACAGTTTTGAAGAGCAAGTTGAGCATGTCGATGCGGTGGGTAATTATAATCAAAGGCCCAATAATCCATACTCTAGCACGTACAATCCCAGATGGAGGAACCACTCGAACTTTTTATACAGGAACAATTCAAGAAATTTTCAATAGTCAAGAGGGTACGGACAGCAGGGTAGTGGGTAGCAGCAACCACCTAAATCCAGACTTGAGTTAATGATGGAAGGCTTCATTGCTACTCAGACAAAGGCTAATGTAGAATTCCAGCAACGACATCAAAGAACCGAAGAGGTACTGAGCAAGTTGAAGGCCTCTATCGATGGGATCACAAGCTACCCTAAGATGTTGGAAACTCAAGTAGCCTAGATAGCCAAGACCGCATCACAACCTATGGACGGTTCTTCTGAAACATCTGAGTCAATCCCGAGGGAACATTGTAACGCCAGTTACACTTTAGAATGGCAGCAAGACCCAATAAAGGGTGATGGGGAATACAAGGAATCAGTGGGTATGAAAAATAAGAATACTAAGGGGTGCATAGCCATGATTTCAACTTTAGTAAGCCAAGTAGAAATTGAAGATAAAATTCCACCCAAGCTTGATATCCTTGGTGATTTTGTCATATCCTGCATGATCCATGGGAAGAATTGATTGAGGAGGTGGCCCAAAACCACCACCAATCGGCTTCTGAGCGTAGTCACCCAGCACCTACAGCCGGTAGATATATCATTAACTCCATTGATCATCTAGCGGTAAGAATGGATGCATTAAGTAGACGGTTTGACTCCCTAACCCCTGCTTCTGCATATGCGACTGATTCCTATGGTGATCGAGTAGCAGGATATCAGGAAGACTACTGCAGAGGGCAAAGCAACTCTGAGAAGCAAATTGAGCATGTCGATGCGGTGGGCGAGTATAATCAAAGGCCCAACCATTCATATTCAAGCACGTACAACCCCGGATGGAGGAACCATCCAAACCTTTTACATAAGAATAATTCGGGAACTTTCCAACAGTCGAGAGGGTATGGAATACAGGACAAGGGGTACCAACCACCGCCTAAATCCCGACTTGAGCATATGATAGAAAATTTCATTCAAACTCAATAGGCGACAAATGCTGAATTCCAGCAGCGACATTCACAGACGGATATGATACTAGAAGAATTAAAATTTATCTATGAATGACCTTGCTAGTCGACAAAAGACGTTGGAGATTCAGATAGCACATATCACCATCCAGTCTGCTAGAACACCGGGTTGGTTACTAGGAAAATCTGAGGGTAGTCCAATGGAGCAATGCAAGGCAGTGACGCTATGGAGTGAGAGGATTATGAAGGAGTTGCCGAGCAGATTAGCTGCCAAGCTGGAACAAGGCACGGAGGTAAAAGAACCTCCTAAGGAAACCAAGATGGAAGGAGCCAAACATACGGAGTGTGAACCTGCCGCAAGGACTCAACCACCCATGACAGTACCGTTTCCATAGCGGCTAACCAACGCAAAGAGGGATGCAAAGTTTGGAAAATTCTCGAACATGATGAATCAATCTTGGTGGAAGTATCGATACTCAAAGCTCTACACTAAATGCCTCAATTTGCAAAGTTTATGAAGGATATTTTAGCACATTGCAGGAAAGCCGAATGGTCAGAGACAGTGACCCTTACAGAGGAATCTAGTGTTATCTCCAGAACGGGCCCACTCAGAAGCTAAAAGACTGGGAAATTTCTATATTCCGTGTCATATAGGGATGACCCTGATAAGTAAGGCGTTTTGTGACTTAGGCGCCAATGTGATCTTGATGCCATACACATTATGCAAAAAAATTAGTGCTAGAAAATTTAAAATTTACCATTGTGACGTTACAGCTCGCTGACCACTCGTATCGATAGCTACTAAGGATTCTAGAAGATGTGCTTGTCAGGGTGGGGGATTTTACACTTCCCACGGACTTTGTAGTCTTGGAAATGGAAGAAACCCCAAAAATCCCTGTAATTCTTGGACGACCATTTTTATCCACATCAACAATGGTCATCGACGTAAAGAATCATAAGCTGACTCTGACAGTGGGGGATAATAGTTTGGAGTTCGAGCTTGCTAGCATAGCGGGTTTGGAACCCACATTGGGTAAGTACATCATTCCTGCAAGGGCTAAGGCACAAAAAGAGGTTAAAAATTCTAACAAGGATGAATGGAGGTTCACCGAACCACCTGAGCCAATCTGAAGCAAAGAAGTATGGTCAAGCAAAAGACCTTAAACAAGCACTTCTTGGGAGGCAATCCAAGTTTTATTTTCTTGGTTTTTACATTTATGCATGCCAAGTTTAGATATGAATTTTTGTCCATTAGAATCTTCACAAGTAGTTTAGAGTCAGATAGAACTTGCTAGGTAGAAATGAGGTACCTTTTTAAAACCACAGAAGGGAGCACGGGCGACCGTGTGAATTTCACACGGTCATGCCTAATAGTCAGAAGGGCACATGGCAGGGTGTGTTGAACGGCTCAGACCGTGTTGCACTCTGGGAAAAATCCAGAGTCGGACACGGTCGGCTGTGTTAATCCAACATGGTCATGCCAAATTTCGGACTTATTTTTAAGTTCAATAGACGCAAAGATTTTGACGGGGGTGGATAGCTAAGATGGAAAGATTACTTTTAGGCTATTTAATATAGAGCATGAGTGGACCTTGCACTAGTAGAACCTATGTTTTGCATTGCCTAGTGGGGGAGAGAGAAGGACCCCTATTGAGTTTAATGCACGAACCTTTCGGTTTGATTTAACGGGGGGCATGTGTATGACCCTTCTAGGGCCAAAGCCTTACACCTCCAAAAACCTATTTTTCGATATATTCACCGAGTTATGGAAAGTACTATTTTTGGGAGAGGGGAGAGCGATGGAGTGGTGAGGATGAGTGAGCTTCTTTGCCTGTGGGACATGCTACAATAGAGAAATACCATTGATGTAGGGTCCCATTTCATTAGGCATCTAGTGAAGATGAGCAAGGTGGCCAGGAGAGAGATTATTTTAGGGGGATTAATCACTCACATTTGCAATAAGATGAGGTACGATTGCACAAAGTTGGATAGAGTAGAGGGGAGCCCTAGCATCAACCTAGGGGTGTGCATGACAATGAAAATGATAGTGAGAGAGGGGCACTATTTTTGTTTTTGTGAGGAAAAACTTGACATCCCTTAGGCTCCCCGACACCAATCGTACCACCATCACCAACTGTGTCAATTGGCGGTTGGATCTCATAGTGGTGTCCCCACCACACGCAGGGCCTTCCACTCATGCACCCCTCTCACCTCCTACCCATCACTCACCTATAGATCCACCCATGTATAGGAGCTCCCCTAGTCCACGCCGCGAGCCTACACCTGCACCTCCTTCTTTTTCTACCTATGAGTAGGATGCAGGTACGTCGACTCATGACTTCTTCGAGTTCTGATCGTGCCTCGACGATATTTATGCCGAGTAGACACAGGGGTAGCGATGGGAGGAGCACAATGCCTACACACAAGCAAAGTTCCAGGGCCTCTGAGATCATTTCCAGTGGGTCGAGGAGTTCTATGGCCATGCCCAACACTATTTCCAAGAGGAGGCCGCTTACCGTAAGGAGGTCCAGCAGTTCATGAGAGATGCCCGATCACAGTGGGCCAGGGAGGAGGAGCACAGAGTCACCGATGCATCCACCAGTTTCCAGGTTGATCACATGTACATGTGACACCAGCGGCTGAGTACCCAATTCCCCCAAGAGCCCAATATACCTAGACTGCCAGACTTCCCACCTCAATCGTCATACTAGAGGTACGGTTTCATTCAAGTCTGGGGGGACCCCAATTTTGATATACTCTTCTACCAGTGTTAGTTTCTCTTTGACATCTAGGGTTAGTTTATTTGCATTTATTTGGATCATGCATATAGTGTTTAGGTTTCTTTCAGCACTTAGTTGTTAGTCACTTTAAGTTGCCTCAGTGATGTTTTCAAAAAATTTCACGACCTGTTTTCATGTAATAGATAGCTTAACTTCCTTTATCTTATGGTATTTTATTTTTAGATGCTTTGATGGATGTTCTATATTTTCACTTGTTAGTTTTTATCTTTTACCTACACTTATCGAATATTCTGAAAGGGAAAATCTATTACATACGTAGTTATGATTCATCCCAGTAGTCTAGTACTTTAAAATCCATAGGTGACTCTAGATTTAGCCTTTTAGTTACTGGAGATGCTCGGATTGTATAAACCCATTCGTAAAAATCGAAATACTAGGGAGGATAAAATAATGAGAGAGAAAGAAAAATGAGAGTGAAAAAAAATAGTTGTCGTGGGTGGAAATGGCTAGGTGTCCCTTTGAGACCGAGTTAGGTTACTGGAGAAACACCTATCGATTTCTCTCAATATCGAGCACGCCTTTGAGACTTTATGCTAATTCTAGGGAATGACCCTCGCTTAAGGCAGGTAAGTGCCTAAAAGTCGGAGACCTTAGGAAAGCTATAGGATGATGACTTGACTCGCCATGGAATGAGTATCCCTTAGGAAATTCTCTAAGCAAGCGTACGAAAAGATAACCCAGTGAATCTTTAGGACATATCTATTTTCTTTGATTGAAAATATCACTTGATAATCTTAGTTAGCATCTAAGTATGGAACAATACTTTTAGAATTTCATGACACTGAAGTTTGCTTGAGAACAAGCAAAGATCTAAGTCTGGGGGAATTGATGTGTGCAAAATATATAGAATTTTAGGAGTAGTTTTGACATACATCTCATTGCATTTTATACATATTCTTCTTTGTTTTGTATTCATTTCCTATTTCCTAGTTCGGAGATCTGCTCTTGCTATTTTTATGTGTCAAACGACATTTTGGGAGATAAAATAATGCATAATGGGATCTAAAGAAAGGCAAACATGCACTGGCTGTGTTCCCCCGAAACAAGGGCATGCTCCGAACCAAAAGACGACGTTCACATGATGATTTAGAGGAAGACACGGTCGACCGTGTGAATTTCACACGGTCGTGCCCAACCCCAAAGCCAAATTTAGGGCAGGATTTCCAGTGTGCCACACGGTTGGTCGTGTGGAATCCACACGACCATGTGGCATTAGCCCGATTTGATGCAGATTAGGGCTTCATGGGGATTTAAGGAAAGTAGATTTCTCTTCTGTAAATAGGAAGTATGCCCAAACCCTAGGGGGAAGCCCAACGGCTAGGATGGCAAGAAGGTACCTTAAGAAGCACCGGAGACTTGCAACGGGGAGAGAGGAAGTGGCTCAAGGATCGGAATCTATGCTCCAATGCCAAAGGAGAACAACCACGAGTACTCATTTATTCTTGAACATCTTTGCATTGTAATGATTTTCTTCATGATACCTTGTGTTTATTTTCCTCTATTTATGGAGTAGATACTTCAATTCTAGGGTTAGGAAGTAGCTTGTGTATGTGGACATGCTAGTTCAAATAGTTATTCATCTCCTTTGAATCATTTGCAATTTATGTTGTTTAGATCGATGAGAATTATGTCTTGATTCTATTTCTACTGCATATAGCCGATACAAGGATGGAAAACCTTTGTATCAAAAACCTAGGAGAACCAAGGAGGAAACTTGCGGTCATCCTCCCTCCCGTAACCGTAGAAAGTAGAATATGATAGAGTAGGATATGAAATATGATCCGTCTCTTCATAGGAATTACTAGGACATCCCAGTACCTCAATAACCTATCTTAGCAGAAGACCTAAAGTAGGAGACATTAACTCTAGAAGGGTTGAGAGAGCTTAGTGACAGAGGGCTCCCAACAGTATCAACCCCTTGAGCTCTGACGATCCGAAAGGGAAACTTGGCTAGGAATAGATAGTTCCCGATAGAAGCAAAAATTCATCGGACAAATACATGATGATCCTCCTGCAAGATTATAACTAGAGATCCTAAAAGCATTAAATTGATAGCATGTTCAACAACGCACAAGTGAAATCGAAACCCTAGAATCTTTTTAGGAACTTTGAGACCACCTTCGCTTTCTCTGAGTGACACCGTAATTGAGTTAGGACTATCGTCGACCTCGCAAACCTTACTCTCAGGAGATTCACTCCGAACAACGACATCCACTGGACAAACAATATTTGAATCTCAGTCTCTATGAGATCGATACTTAAATTATAACTTGACGATAATCATGCACTTGCGGGTGTTAAGTGTGAGTGCGTGCGTCGAATCCTTGGCAATACTCGTCAGAGATTTGAGGTCATGCTCGCATGCATCAAGCCCCCTGTCACTGGGGTCTCTCAACCCTTCTAGAGTTGATGTCTTCTACTTTGGGTCTTCTGCTAGAATAGGTTCTTGGGGTTCTAGGATGTCCTATTAATCCCTATGAAGAGGTGGATGATATTCCATATCCTACTCTTTCATAGCCTACTTCCTACTATTATAGGATAGAGGATGACCGTAAGGTTCCTCCTTGGTTCTCCTAGATTTTGATACAAAGGTTTTTTACCCTTGTATCGACTATGTACAGTAGAAATAGAATCAAAACATAACTTTCATTGATTTAAACAACATAAATTGTAAATATATTCAAAAGCAACGAATAAATATTTAAACTAGTATGTCCAACATATACAAGCTACTCCCTAATCCTAGAATCGAAGTACCTACTCCATGAATAAAGAAGAACAAACACAAGACATCTTTTTTATTAATCATTACAATCCAAATAGTTCTAAGAAAAGAGATAGTACACTCAGTTGGATCAAATGTGTGTCTTGGTCATCTTCATGGTGTTGGAGCGTCGATTTGGGTCTTCGAGCCACTTCCTTCCTCCTTGTTGTGAGCCTCTGGTGCTTCTTAGGGCATCTTCTTATTGTCCTAGCCGTCGGGCCTCCCCCTCTAAGTTTAGGCATGCCTTTCTTTATATAGAGGTGCACCTCGACTTTCCTTAATTGCCCGCGAATCTTGATTTGCATAAGTTGCACTGACGCCACACGACCATGTGGAATCCACATGCCCTGCCATATGGAAGGCTAGAAATCAAACTCTAAATATGGCGTTGAGAATAGGCACGACCATGTAAATTTCACACGGTTGATCGTGGAACTCTATTTTGATGTTATCCTTCTTGTCCAAAGCGTGCCTGTGTCTTGGGAACACAACAGAGCACGCTTGCCCTTCTTGAACTCCTTTTGTAGTGCCATTTTACCTCCAAAATGCCGTCCTACACGTAAAAATAGAAAATGCATATCTCTGAACTAGAAAATAGAAAATAGGTACAAACTAAAGGAAATATGCATGAAACAAGTATGAAATGCAATGAGATGTGTGTCAAAACTATCCACAAATCCTATATGATTTGCACACATCACATGACATCAAATATATTCAATTCATTTGGGATTCTATATTCACTTTAGATGGTAAGGACCAGAGTTCAAGTTTCAAGTTTCAAGTTTGAATTGTTGGACTCCCTCCAGGCCTGGCTTGAAAATTAGATGTGTTTGGACCATTTAAATTCGATCTCACGATTAATGGGTTGGCCTTAACTAAAAGTATTAATTTGTTGGACTCCCTTCAAGATCAATGTGGACAGAGGTGCAATTAGGTGATATGCATAGGATGCATATGTGTTAATGCGTTAACAACCTAATGTATATGTGAACATTCAATTAATTGATAACATAAAGTAATAGTTATGTATTTGATATATAATGGGCATTGTTGATACCTACCATTAATGCTAAGAATAACTTATTGGACTCCCTCCAAGGTTGTTCTTAGTCACAGTGGATATCAACCTACTAAGAGATGACCTGCTATCTCTTGAATTCAAAGTGAGGGCTCTTGAATTTGATAAAAATAGTGAGAGTTTCATATTAATGTAAAATGTTTACATTATAAATTCATCTCCATTATATACTTTAATTATATGTCTAGGTAATTAAGGTAGAATAGCATGACGGCCTCCACTAATTTGTGTTCGATTTTGGACACAAATAAACTAATTAGGTTGAATTTCTTGGACTAGTTTCGAAACTTGAGAATTGTTCTTAAGGATGAAAAGATAGCTTATATCCTTGAAGAGGGTCTTCCCGAATATCCTACTGACAATGCTTTTGGTGATCAAATGTTGGTATATCAGAAATATATTGTTGATTCGGAGCTAGCATATTACATCATGCTAACATCGAGGTCTGCTGAACTGTAGAAGCAACATAAGCATATAGATGCTTATACCATTGTCTATCATTTTTGTGAGCTATTTAATGAGCAAGCGAGATCTGAAAGGTTCAAGATCACAAAGCTCTTCTTTCACTCAGAGATGCAGGATGTGTAGGATCGAGTAAGCCGAGAGAGGGGGTGAATCTCAGTGTTTAACAATTTCATCTAATTTTTATTATTAATTATCTAATAGCAGTACACAGCAGAAATTAAAAACAATTATAGACACAGCAGTTTACTTGGTTCACAACCCTGACTGGGTTGCTACTCCAAGACCCGTAGCTCTCCTGCGAGCTACCTCGATGGGCAATTCACTAAATACCCTCCGACTCGAGAACCTTCGACTTCGGAGGGTTTCGCTTTTTACAAATGATGAAGGAGGGTAACACACTACCCACTCTTCTTAAAATTAAGTGCAGAAGCGAAATAATAAACTAAATTAAAATACAAGACTTTATACCGACACTAAGAGATTGTAGAAGTAGTTGTAGTGTGTCGGAATGGTCACCTTGTTGTGGAATGAAAATTTAGTGGATGAGCAAATATTTCAGCAGCACTTCGACGTTGATTGAATTCGATAATTGGATCTGGTTGAGCACAACTTTTATAAACTCTTTCTAGTCGACTGGAATGTCTTTCAATCGACTCCACATCAGTCCGTCGTTATGGAATTCGTGGTCTTCCAGTCGACTGAATCCTCTCCAATTGACTCCACGTCACTCGCCTTCGGATCAAAAATTTTCCCTCTTCAGTCGACTCAAGCCCTTTTCATCTGCGTCACATGATCTCCAATCGATCACCAGCTGATCCTGCCAAATAGGAATCTAGTTGACTGATACAACTCCAGTTGACTGATACAACTCCAGTCGACTGAAGTTCAGTCGACTTGAATCCATTCAATCGATTGTTCTCTGCAAAATAGGATTAGTACAAGATATGAAATACGATAGCAGTAGTAATACTGCTCGATCTCGACTACTATGTCCCATGCGGACTTTTCGTTGAATCGACGCCTAACTTTGTCCCCCTAAAGAGGACTCAGCCTCACCTTTTCACTCGAGGCTTACCTGCCGGCTACCTTCCGGACTTACCATTCTTGACATCCGATCTGATCCCACCAGGGCTTCCACCAGCTATCCGATCTGCCTGACCCAGCTAGACTTTTTGTCGATTATCCGGTCTCCTGACCTAACCAGTCTTCATGCCAGATGTCCGATCCACGCGACCCATCTGAACTTCATGTTTGGTGTCCGATCCTCCTGATCTGTCAAGATACATGCCTAGTATCCGGTCAACAAGACCTACTAGGACTTTCTGTTAAGCCTACATACTTAACACTTATATTAGATCACAAGTGGATCCTAACTCTTAACTATGGTTTATACATCAAAATTAAGAAGTGATGCTTAGTGCATCAACAGGATGGTTCATCTATAGTGCAACATGCACTTAAAATGGGAAATAGGAAAGGAAACTGACAAGTGTCATCTAGAGTCACTGAAGGAGGAGAAGATATTTGATATCCAATCTACTTCAAATGTATTCGTTATTGAATGACATACTGTTTCTTCTAACACTTGGGTATTAGATACTGGGTGTACCTCCCAGATATATAATGACATACATGGACTAAATAATAGTCGACAACTAGTTAAGGGATAAGCAAATTTAAGGGTTGGCAATGGAGCAAAGGTTGCTACTATAGCCATAGGGACATATTTGTTGCATCTTCCTAGGACTAGTTTTAGAGTTGGATGATTATTTTTATGTTCCTTAGTTAATAAAGAAGACAATTTCTATTTCTTGTTTAAATAGAAATAGATTCCATTTGACTTTTAGTAACAATTATTGTTACTTAATGTTGAATGATGTTCTTTATAGAATAGAAATATTAAACAATGGAATCTACATATTAAGATATATCCAACGAAGCATTTAATATCGAATCTAGTAGCAAACGTGCTAAAATAAATAATCCATTAATCTC
The DNA here is from genome assembly GCA_025175895.1 of Wurfbainia villosa. NCBI lineage: Eukaryota > Viridiplantae > Streptophyta > Magnoliopsida > Zingiberales > Zingiberaceae > Wurfbainia > Wurfbainia villosa. Next base: position 116,250,385 of record CM045989.1, on the reverse strand, counting down.
CTATATATGACATTGTCGTCTTGGCCATACTAGTAAGGATCGCATGACCAAATTGCATAAGCTTGACATTTTGGGGTCTTTTAAATTAGATTCATATGACATATGTGATTCATATATAAAAGGTAAGATGATAAAATTACCTTTTAAGGGAAAAAGGTGAGCTAGAGCTTGATGTTTCAGGCCTTATACATTCCGATGTATGTGGACCGAAGTCAACTCAAGCACTAAGAGGTTATAGCTACTTCATTACCTTCACTACAACAAATTTGACTTTCCGTAGCGCGTCATCAACGACACACATATATAGCATGCTATTATTAATAGTTTTTATAGTGCGCCAAATCAAGTGCGACGTGAACAGTAATTTATTTTTACAAATAATAGCGTGCATTAATAGGTATGTTGTTAAAAGTCTACTATTCGCAGTGCAGATTAATATATGCTATTAAAAGTACACTATTCACAGCGTAGATTAATATATGATGTTAAAAATTTATTATTCACAAAGCACATTAATATATGCTGTTAAAAGTCTATTATTCTCAGCGTGCATTACTATATATTGTTAAAAGTATATTATTCGCAACGCGCATTAATGTATATTGTTAAAAGTCTACTATTCGTTACGGATAAGATTATATTTGTTCATTAAATGTCATTCAAGTGCACTTCGAATTTAAAATAAGTAATTTTAAATATCTATGATTACAAAAATAGAATAAAATTATTTAACCAATAAAAATTTTGTAAAATAATATGGAAATAAATTTTGATGTATTAAAGAATTTTAAATTAATAATAATCATATATATTTAATGGAATGAAAATTTTTAAAATTAATAATAAATGTTAATTAATGGAATAATGATATTAAATAATAACAATGTGTATTTTGTTCGGCATTAAAAATCTAACTATAAAAAATAAATTTTTTACAGCACGTAAGTCTAGGGCACTACGAATAATATTATTTTTGTTAATATGAAAGAATAACAACCTGCAATTTGTATGCGGTTATTAGTAAGGTTGAGGAAAAATTCAATTAAATCGAATAAATCGACCAAATCGAACTTTTCAATTCGGTTTATTTGAAAATTTATTTTTTAAAAAATATCGATTTAATCGGTTCGGTTTCGATTTCGAAACAAAAATAATTAATTAAACCAATTAAATCGAACTGGAGTCTATCAATTGACTGATTAATATAAATCAGTCGACTGATTGTCTCGAGTCCCAGGATCTCTACCATCACCAGTCGATTGATATGAAAATATCAATCGACTAATGATAAAAAAAATTTTGATTTGTTTGTTTGTTCAATTTTCAACCTGATTAATAAATTTTTTATCAGTTCGGTTTGTTCAATTTTGTTAAAAAGTTTTATTTAATTTTAATTTAATCTTTGTGCTGCGGATAAGATTATATATACAATCAGATTTTTAATTGATATAAAAAATAGTTTTAATTGATGTATTTTTATTTCAAGTGATTATCGTTTATTTTGGCCTCACATTTTTTTCCTCCCGCCAACGCTCGGCCGAAACCTAGGTTTTTTTTCTCCCGACGAATTGCTTGCCGCTTGTCTGCTGCCCCTCGCCAGTCGCCGCCGGCATCGCCAGACGGCGTCCAGGACAAGGAGCCGCCTAGCTTCATCGTATCGTCACACACCGCTCTCCATCGTGATCCTCGACCCTCTCCGTCGCAATCCTTGTCGGCGCCTTCCTCCCCGATACGCCCAACAGCGTCCTGCTGTAACAACTCCTCCCCTGAAGATTTCATCCGAATCCTCCTCCAAGAGATCCGAGGCATCACCGACATCGACTGCGAGCTCCAAGATTTGCTCACCGCCGCTTGCCCTGCATCCACAAAATCAAGTATCTCCGTAAGCTATTCAATCCTCTGGCCTTTTTTGATATTTTCTACATAGTATAAAACGTTTACCAATTCAAACCATGCTTCCAAATTGTCAATTGGAGCACTATTTCTGTTGGTCAAACGAAAATGTACAATATTTGCATATGGTTCTTAATCTAGCACAAAGATTCACAGATTTGAGATAACAAAATGTATGTTGATCGGTCTAAGAATTGAAGGCCAATCGGTTGTTCTGGAGAAGTTTGGTTGGTAGTTATTTCATGCCAAAATCAAATTTAAATGTTGTTGATTGTGTCTTTCATATCTCTGAAAATTGATCGACTGACTTCTATTCTTTCCCAATCTCTTGTGAGCACCATATGAATCATTCCTGATTCACTCTCTATTCACTTTTGATGCTCAACCATATACTTGTGTCTACTAAGCCTTGCATTGAACATTTCCAAGAATTGCACAATAAGGTCAACTACAAGAAAACAGTAAGCAATCAATATTATGTCTCTTGCAGGTAGATTGCAGATTTAGGGAGTTTGATGTAGGAGACTTCGTACTTTTGAGAGCACAAACTGGGAGTGGGAGGGATAAGCATTAATGGCTATGAGTTAAATCTGACTCCTGATACAAGCAGTTGGGAGGGATAAGCAACGATTTACTAATTGCATTTGGGAAGCATATGTGGGACCCTAACTTCATATATTTATTCAACAGTCCTGTTACAATTTTTTGTCATTGTCATACTAATTTGTGTGAAGCTATGCTTGAATTTGTAGAATTTTTATTTAGAAATCGTAATTTATTAACATGTGCATGTTTATTTCGGTTAATATGCTTATATATATTTTTGTATGTAGGACATTGTTCACTGTATATGCATGAATATCATATGTTTATTTTGTGGGTAGGATATTGGTTAGATAAAATTGAGGTTTTCTACCTCACTAGATTTGTTTATTTTTCTCTCTAGGACCGATTAGATTGATTCTTATGTATTTTACTAATGGATTGTAACTTATATTTTAGGGTTTTGGTCAGTTACGAAATGGATAAGAAATGGATGTGTTTGCCTTCAAAGCTTGTATTGGAGTATGAAGAAGGGGTTCAAAAATTTCTTGCACAAGCTAAGAACTATGCCAAAATGTGTGAAGTAATATTATGTCCTTGCAAACGTTGTCAAAAAAAAAAAGTATATGAAATTTGACCAAGTGTACGAGCACTTAATTATGAAGGGGATATATCATTCTTACACTGTTTGGGTCTTCCATGGTGAAATTTATACCTCACAATTTCAAAGTAAAGGTAATTCAAGAGGAGTTCAAGAAGAGAAGGATGAAAGTAGAGAGGCATATCACTTATGTAAAGATGTTTTTGTGATGGAAGAAAAGGTTGGACACACTATATCTGAGACAAGAGACTATGAGTTTGATGATTTATTAGAAGATGCAGAAACTCCTCTCTTTCCTGGTTGTACAACTTATACAAAATTATCAGCAGTCGTCACATAATACAATTATAAGTCTACAAATGGTCATACTGACAATAGTTTCAATGAGCTTCTTAAGATCTTAGGTGGTATGCTTCTAAAAAATATATACTCAATGAAAAAGTTGTTAAAACCATTTGATTTAGGATATGAGAAGATTCATGCTTGCCCAAATGATTGTTGTCTATTTAGAAAGGAGCTTAAAAATTTGGACTCATGCCCAAAGTGTAGCTCCTCAAGATGGAAGGTGGACAAAATAACTACTAAAGTTCATAAAGGAGTCCCAAAAAAGGTGCTTTGGTATTTTCCCATTATACCTAGATTTAAAAGGATGTTTAAATTAGAAGAAAAGGGTGAAAATTTGATTTGACACTCCAACTACAAAAGTCCAGATCATATGATGTGTCATCCAATAGATTCAGTAGCTAGGGATACAATAAATCATAAGTGGTCAACTTTTGCATCGGATCTTAGAAATCCACGACTTAGTCTTGCAACAGATGGATTCAATCCTTTTGGTGACCTTAGTTCTAGATATAGTTGTTGGCCAGTTATTTTGGTTGATTACAACTTTCCTCCATTGATGTGCATGGTGAAGGAAAATCTTATGTTGACATTACTGATTCTAGGCCCAAAGCTACCAGGAAATGATATAGATGTATATTTGGAATCCCTTGTGGAGGAATTGAAGGACTTGTGGGACACAGGTGTGGAGGCGTATGATGCATTTAGTAAGTCAATGTTCAATCTAAAGGCAATTTTGATGTGGACAATTAATGATTTTCCAGTTTATGGAAACCTAGCTGGATGTCCCACAAAAGGTAAATTTGGTTGTTCGATATATGGTGAAAACATATGTTCTATGTGGCTTAAATATAGTAGAAAGTTTGCATGGGCCACAGGAGATTCCTTGCTTCTGATCATCCATTTCGTGAGAAAAAGAAGTGGTTTAATTGGAAAAAGGAGAGAAAAGGGAAACCTAGACCTTTGACTGGGTTAGAAATCCTCAATGCAGTGAAAGACATTGAAAATGACTGGGATAAAAAAACAAAAGGGTGGGACTATCAACACTATAACAAAAAAGAGGAAGAAGTAGGATAATTCAAAGAAGGTACAACAACCAGTTCAAATGTGGAAGAAAAAGTCAATCTTTTTCAATTTTTCATATTGGAGTGTTAGTTATTTGCATCTCTATTCATTATCTTTTAATGAATTTATTATATTACTGAACTAATACTATGAACTGTATTGATGGTTACTTGTAGAGACTATTGTTTTGTCATAATTTAGATGTGATGCATGATGAAAAGAATATTTGCAAGAATGTTATAGGCACATTGTTAAATGTGAAGAAAAAAATCAAAGATGGTGTTAATGCCCGCAAAGATTTGATGCACTTAAAAATTAGAGAAGAATTACATCTTAAAAAAAAAAGGAGAAAACATGTATCACTTGCCTATTGCACCTTACACATTGTCTAAAAAAGGAATGGATATATTTTTCTCTAGGTTGAAGAAAATAAAGTTATCGGATGACTATAGCTCAAATGTTGGTAATTGGGTATCTTAGAAGAGTGTAAGCTTATTGGCCTAAAATCTCATGATTGCTTTTAGTTGCATTGAGAAGTCTTTTACCTAAAGGTTCACGCAATGCTCTATTTCTACTTTGTGCATTTTACAATGAATTATGTCAAAAAATGTTAGACAGGAACTGTTTAGAACAACTCAAGGAGAATATTGTTGAAACTCTATGCATGTTAGAAAGATATTTTCCATCCGCTTTCTTTACCATTTCAGTTCATTTGACAATGCATTTAGTAAGAGAGGCTCGCTTGTGTGGACCAGTCCACTTCCGCTGGATGTATCCATTTGAAAGGTAATAATTATTATACAACAAATTATATTTTGCTATCAACGATCCTTGATTGTGATTTTTTTTAATTTAGATTTATGAAAATACTTAAAGGGTATGTGAAGAACCGAGCAACACGAGGATTGCATAGCTAAGTGTTATCTCATAGAAGAAAGAATGCAATTTTGTAGTGCATATTTTCAAAAAGCTACTAGTATTGGTGTCATTTCTAATCGAAATGAGGATTTGAAGAATGGATTAATGGAAGATCGACCAATTTCTAAAGGAAAATAAAGCATTTTAGAAGATCATGTATTGCAAGCCGCACATCATTATGTATTATTCAATACTACAGAAGTTGAATCATATTTACATTGAGTATATTTAATTGCAAATCCTATTAGATATTCGTTGTCTATTATATAATTCGTATATTTTAACAATCACCCTTCAATGATTTTAAATAGGATGCACATTGAGGAGCGTAAACAAGCAGATCATCGTTTCATATCTAATGACATATTATTATAAAAGCGACATATGGAAACATTTACGAAATGGTTATCAAAACATGACCTTGACAACTCCTCGGGCCGAATCTAATGGCTAGCACATGGTCCAAGAAAGCATGTTATATCTTATACTGGTTATATTATAAATGAGCATCGATTCCACACGATTGATGTTGGAAGGTTGACACAAGATAGTATTTCAATTGAAGCCAATACTATTTGTCAATCTAGTGCTAATGATTATTTACATACAAGAGGAAGACTCTCATATTACGGAGTTATACGAGACATTAGTTTACTTGACTACTATTCTTTTAAAGTGCTTGTTTTTAAATGTGATTGGGCTAATATTGGAACTAGTATTAAAATGGAAACTCGTTTTACACTGGTCAACTTACACCAAGGACTAAGAACTTTTGAAAGTGATCCTTTCATTTTAGCATCACAAGCAAAGAAGTATTCTATTCTAGGGACAATGATGAATCAAATTGGTATGTGTTGCTAAAAGCACCGGCTCGGAGTACTCATCACATGAACTTGATTGAAGAGGAAGCCTATATGTTAACAACACCTCTTGATGTGTCTAGACTTGATATTAATATTACTGAAAAAGAACCATATGTAAGGAATGAGTGTGATGAAATTGATGTGATTGATCCATGACTTCACTTTTCAAGTGAAGATTTTATACTTCTCTTATTTCAATAACAAATGTTCTTCTCAAGTTCTATTATATATTTTTGTTATTTCTATATTTTTCTACTTGTTTATTTTCAGCAGTGTATCATGTGATATTGTTTATGAGCAGATCATTATATAACATTTAAAAGCTGAAAAAAATGAGAAAAAGACGCAGCAAAGCATTTGTAGATGAAATTCAGATGGTATTGTATTTTTTTAAAATCTTGGTTTACTATAGTAAAGTATTCTTTCTGCTATTTTATAGGATAATATAGTGAAGAGGCTATCAAGAGTTGACTATAATACTTCACCTAATTCATCAGAATATTTGCATGATAAAGAGGCAATTGATGAAGACGACATTGATAATAAAAAGGGGCATGGTCCATCAAAGCTGAAATTAGCTAGTGGTCGACAAAAGCCCAAAGAGTTGGAGCGTAATGAGTTCGGACAGTCGATTGGAATTAATTTTATAAAGTACACTTCTTTTCTTGGTTGCATGGTAAAGAAATTTGTGCCATATACATTAGATGGGTGGAATGATGTAATCAAAGAAGTGAAAAATAGGATGTGGAGTTGTTTTCAGGTAATGTCTTGAGTTACTAAATTTATCAAGTTCTATTCTATAACAAAAAGTAGATATAATTTTGTGCTTCTTAATATACGGGTGAATTATAATGTCGAGGAGTATGAAAAGAAAATAATCTTTCAAAAATTGCCTAAGTAGTGGCTTGATAGAAAGTCCAAACTGCAAATACTTATATGAGAAACTAATATTGGTCAAGTAGCATCATGAAATCTTAATATTTTTAAGTCTAAATTTATGAATCAACAACAGTAGAAAATGTTTGTAAAGAGAACATTATCAGTTGAATTTCAAGTATATGTTAATTGAAAAAGTCTTACATGTAATGGATTTTGATGCATTAGAAATATTCTTATGATTGTCGTGTTAGATATATTTTGTATATTCAAATAGATAATCAATTATATATGAATATGTTATATATATTTTTATCCTCAGGAAAAGAGTGTAAAATTTAAAACAATGAGGAAAAATCAAGACCACATTCATACGATGAGTCAGAGAGGTTAACGCGATTGGCTAGCATCATGGCAAGTATTATTATTTATAAAAAATTTATGAAAAGATTTGCAGATACACTTATTAACATTATATATATAAAAGGAAAAAAGCAAGCAATCACAGGTCACAAATTTGGATTGAAGGTCACAAGAAGAAAATAGACAACATATTAATCAAGCTATTGGAGATAAAATAGTAATAAGACTCTCTTGTTATTATATCTAAAAGTTTTTATACCTATGACACCACTAGTTACTTAAATTTATTATTTTACAAAAATTGTATCTTATTATTTGTAGAAAGAAATAGAAGAATGTCCACCTAAATATTTAAACACAACTAATCTTACTGATGATGCAATGAACCTTGTATTTGGCCAGAAATCTCGAGATAGAATGTGTGGAATGAGCTTTGGAGTTAAACCATCAAAAATTGGAGTTTCTGTGGAAAAAAATAAAACTGTTAAATATCTCGAAAGTAGAGTGCATAATCTTCAACAAGAAATGCAAGAGATGATGTCAATGTTTCTTCAAAATATAAGGCTACAAAATGAAAAAGAACAGATTAGTAATTTGGTTAAAAGAATGTTTGTACATAGAAGCTATGTTTGTACATAAAACTGCTAACTTATTAACAATATACCTCTCAATCTATTTTAATTATTGTAATTTATAAGACTTTGCATTATCTCCATGACGAGAATCAATCTTCTTGGCTAAGAAGTCAGCATCTTCTATTTCCTCACCCTCTGGCATACCCCTTAGATACAACATATTATTACACCTGCAAAAATGTGTTGGAAAAGAAAAATAATTTTGGAGAAAATCAAACTGGATAAGTTTACATTACTCGATGTCTTCCTTTGGAGAACATAAAAAAAAATTCTTTTTTTTACTAAAAAAATATTCTAGGAATGGAAAAGTACAAAATCCATTGGTGACTAAGTTAACCCATCTGCAAAACTGGTGAGGTTCTTGAAGGAATGATCATTGATGTCATCCTCACTTTCTAGTGGAAACCAAGTAGTATCCAAGGGTCGCTAATAAGACGACAGCTACTACAGCAGCATATGTCTATATCCAATAGGATGATGCTTTTTTCTTTTTCAGTATGATCTTAGGTGCCTTACCCCTTCTAGTTGGTCAGTTTCTGAATCTAGCATTTTCCCTCTCAACCTTGCTTTTTTCAGCAACTAGGGCATTGGCGTCAACAGCAGCTTCTTCTGGCTTTGAAACCTTTGGATTCAACTTCGGCTTCCTCGACGGGTGCAGCCGATGCTGATGCCTCGACCTTCTTTCTAATTCTCTTTTCTTTTTCCTATCAAATTTTAACAAAATGTGACTTTTTATGGACATACCAGAAAGATTGAGAAACAGTATCATAATTCACACAAACACATGCCTTTAGTTTCTTTTCAGATTCCTTTTGAGCCCTAGTAGCTGCTTTTGTCGCTGCTTTATCAGCTTGCTTCTTCTATCTTTCCGAGGCTAACTTAGGGAGCGTTTAGTTCGTGGAAATTTTTTTATTTTTTATTTTTTATTTTTCTTTTTTAGAAAATAGAAATTTTTTTTTTTATATTTTTTTAGTTTTCCAAAAAAATACTCTTTTATTTTTTGAAAAACGAAAATGAAAATAGAAAACGATCTTTTTGTATTTTTCAATTTTTCAAAAAACGCTTTTTTATTTTCTGAAAAACGAAAATGAAAAATGTCAACCAAACATATTTTTTTATTTTCTCAAAAAATAAAAAAGAAAATGAAAATTTTTCCATCTATCAAATGTCCCCTTAGAGGGTGTTTGGCTCGTAGAGAATTTTTTATTTTCTGTTTTTATTCTCTCTTTTTTTAGAAAATAAAAAATGAGTTTTTTTATTTTTCAATTTTCCAAAAAACGTTTTTTTATTTTTTAGAAAATGAAAATGAAAACAAAAAACGATTTTTTCTCGTTTTTCAATTTTTTAGAAAATGCTCTTTTATTTTTTGAAAAATAGAAATGAAAAACACAAACCAAACATATTTTTTCGTTTTCGCATAAAATGAAAATAAAAAATAAAAAAAAAACAAATATCAAACGCTCCCTTAACTTTTACAATCTCCTCTTCTCTTTCATTTCTTTCAGTTTAGCAGCATCAATCTCATTCACCTTTTGAGTCTCCTGAAGTTTCTCGACCACTGGTGACTGGGTGTTTTCTTAAGGGTGGTTTCTTCGGTCTTTTTTGTTGGGAATAACATCCTGCTGCAGTACACGTACATCCTCAGCTTGTTTGGCATTTGCCTTTGCTGGTGTGACCTCCACATCTCTGGTTGTTGGACCCTCAACTGTAATAATTGGCTTTTCATCGGGTTCCTCATCCTGCCATCCCTGCTCAATTGTCTGCTATCAAGAGATGACAAAATTCTCTTCTCGTAATCTTCTCTTAAAGCTTTTTCACTGCTCCATTCAGACATTAATTTCTCAACCTGACATAGAGAAGACAATCAAAAGAAATATGAGGTAACAATGAAATGACATGGGGTGATCTTATATCCTTCTTTGTAGCAAGATCCTATGCGCGGTTTAATATAGCATGGTTTTGGAAGAAGCAAGCATTCTGGAGCAAGAGAGATCAGGATAAAGAAAGGGATAAATAATTTGTGTGGTCTACGTGCATCACTGAATATGAACATTACAAAAATTTGTACACTACACTCTCATTTGGTTGTCTATCTACATCGTTGAATATGAGCAATATTTTAAAAATCTTTCTTAATATTATGTTCTATTATAAAATGATTGAGTTGCATGTATATCTTAATCAGTAATTAATTTGTTTATAAAATTAGATTGCTAGTGGTGACATTGATAGTGGTATTGAAAATTATGTTGGTGTCGATAGCACTGTGAATGATGGAAGAAAAAATAACAATGTTACAACTCAGGTAACTATCTTGACATTGAATAATATTATGCCAATATATATTTAATTTTAATATAATAAAATCAAAGTGAACACAGTTATGTAAAAATCAAATTTTCTATTTTACTTTCTCTTATTACAAATAGTATGCTTCATTATACAAATATATTTGGTATCATTATTAATTGTTTATTATTATACAGTCAAAACTAAAGAATGTGAGCTATGGAGATATCCGTGATAATGCTAAATATAAGCTATTTCATTGGTCTGTTGTTGGAGTTGTTGCAAAATGTCGAATTGCATCTACAGATTCAAAAGCAAAAGTGTATCATGTTCCTCGTGGTAGATCTTGTTAGAAAGTTTGGGTTGATAGAGTTTTTATAGAGAAAGTGGACCTAATTCGACCAAATGAAGAAATGTTTTTCTTGAGGATGCAATAGGAAGTACAATCGCTTGATTATCGAAGTTTATAGTTTTGTGTGACTGATATAGATTCTATTATTTTGATCATATACTTTTTGTAGTAAGAAATCATGTAAATGAATTTCTATTATTAGTTTGGATTATTTTCTCTGACTAAGTGAATTATTATTTTCTTTAAGTATGATGTTGATGGTTTTCTCTCGTATATATTATAATTATTATAATTTTGATTTTATAATTTTGTATGTGATCTTATAATTTTGTGAGATATTTGTATGTGACATTATAATTGTGTGGTATTTGTGTATTACATTATAATTGTTTGTATTTGATATTATAATTGTGTGGAGCATTATAAATGCATATTGCGGATGCACACTGCGAATGAACTTAATCGTAGTGCGCGCCTGCACGCTGTCAATGTCTTATGACTTTTAACAGTTTGACTTGTGCAACATGCGATGCGCGTTGTGGATAGAATAATTGCGCATTGTGGAATATTAAATTTATTGCAGTGCTTCATCGATGATTGTTAACGATTAGGGTATGTGTATCTATTGAGATACAAGTATGAGACTTTTGAAAAGTTTAAAGAATTCAGGCATGAAGTATAGAAACAACTTGGGATAAATATCAAAGTACTTCAATTTGATCGAGGTGGAGAATACTTAAGCCAAGAGTTTCAGGATTATCTAAGGGACAATGACAATTTGTCCCAACGGACTCTGCCTTATACACCATAGTATAATGGTGTAGTTGAAAGGCAAAACTGAACCTTGTTGGACATGGTGAGGTCGATAATGCTTCATGCAAGTTTTACCAAAGTCTTTTTGCGGTTACGCACTCGAGTCCATCGTTTACTTGCTAAATAGAGTCCTGACTAAGGTTATTTCTACTACTCTATATGATGTATGGAATAATAAGAAACCTCATTTATCTTTCTTGAAGATATGATGTTGTCTTGCTTATGTGAAGAGTGTTGGTGCAATCGGCCTAGGTCACGATTAACCAGACTCGAGTAGTGTTTTGATGTTTGACGATGAGTTGCCCATTGTTTGACAATGAGTTGACTATATGGTTGACATGAGGTTAACCATATGATGGAGAAGTCCAAGGGGGACACTTGGCAATTGGAAAGTCCAAGTCTTGTGTATTTGGCATGAGAAGTCCAAGTCTTGAGTACTTGACAATTGGAAAGTTCAAGCATGGGTCTTGGCATTTGGAAAGTCTAACATGGAATTGACATGGAAAGTTTAAGGGTGTAGTCTTGGCCACGTAAGTCCAAGTGTACAGTCTTGGCAGTGAAAGTCCAAGTCTTGAGTATTTGACAATTGAGAAAGTCCAAAGTGTGATATTGGTGGCGTAAAATCTAAGTGGTAGTCTTGCCAGCATAAGTCCAATATTTGACGGCATAAAGTCTAAGTGTGTATCTTGGCAGCGTAAGTCCAAATGTGTCTTGGCAGTATAGACTCGGTTAGCATGACGATAGTTGATGAAAGCACTTGAAGGCTAGTGTATGGATGAACAAGTCATGAATGACTTAGAGGGATCCAATAGGCGTGAGGCTGATTGAGGTGGCTAGAAGACTTAGGTATAGGCTAAGGGTGGTCTAGCAAGTATGAGGGCATCATACTTAGTGTTAAATCTCATGGTTGAGGTTTAGCAGTCGACTGGGGTTATGGTATGGAGTCGACTGACGATCGACTGTGACCGTGTGACCTTTGCAATCGACTACCAGCTTTGGGCAGTCGATTGGCCTTGAGCAGTCGATTGCCATGGAGGGTAGTCGACTGCTGGTTTTGGTCACGAGCATAGAAAGCTCAGTAGACGACTGAGTAGTCGACTACGGGCTTGGCAGTCGACTGTCAGTGTTTCCGTTGGTTGAAATGTCGACGTGGATTAAGCCATTGTGAGACAACGCCTACATGGGTAGTCGACGGGGCCTTTGGGCAGTCGACTGTCAGGTGCAGAATAAGCCCGATGCAAGGATAAAAGGAGCAGCTCGTGGAGGATTTTAGCTATGGTTTCTTGAGGGGTTCTTGAGGCAATTTGAAGGCGAAGTGTTTGTGCATTTCAGGGTCCTTCGAGTTCATTCAGACAACCAATAAGCAAAGCATTAAGCTCACGTTTATAAAATTTTCTTTACGTTGTTTTGTGTATTGTCTTTGTATTTGCTTGTATCTTTTATATTACTTTTGTAATCCTTTGTACGAGGTTTCTCCACCTCCGGTGTGTCACCGAGAAGGATTGATTTAATTAGTGGTGTGTGCATCACTAGAGTTTGCTATCGAGCTCGTCCCGTGGAGTAGGAACTAGGATTCCAAACCACGTTATATGCTTGTGTTGTGTTTGTGTATTTTGTTATTGCTTTATATTTCTACTGCGTATACTAACGAATTGTAGAGACAAACACAATCGAATTCCATCAAGCAACGAAAATGCTATTCACCCCCCCCCCCTCTAGTGCGACATCTGGTCCTCTACAAGTGGTATCAGATCTTGGAGCTCTTCTATGGACTAACCGCCGCGGGAGCATCGCTAGAGGGTGAAGAGAAAGATGGAGGAGCCAAGTTTTAAACAAAGTCGTGACATCAACACACCTCCTTCATATGAACTTTTTGGAGCTAAAGGATTTGATCAATGGAGGAGTTGGATGAAGCATTTCTTAATGATGGACATCAAACAGTGGTTCATCATACTAGACAGATTCAAACTTCCAAGGGGTCCAAAAGGAGGATATCTCAAGAAGAAGAGATGGACCCAAGACCAACTCAGAAAATCCGAAATAAATGACAAGGTAATTGATATGTTAGTTGGTTCAATACCTAATGGTTTATTATCCAAGATAGGTGAATTTCAAGATGCCAAAGAGCTTTGGAGGAAATTGACAAAGCTCTATGAAGAACTCTTAATGGCTCAAGAAATAGAGGAGCCCAAGGAACAAGAATGCTCAGCGGCTCAATTGGAGGAGACCGAAGAGGCAAGTTCATCCTCACAAGAGTGTGAGAATTCGAAGGTTGAGAGACCATCAACATTCGAGGAAGAAGAGGTAAAAGGAGCCTCCACCTGGGGAGGAGAGACCTTCCATGCCGGAGCAAGAAGAACATGAACCATCTACCTCCTGTCGAGAAGAAGAGGAAGTTCAAATTTTCCCTACCATGGAAGGTAACTCAAACATTGTAATTAAAAATAATAATCACATAATATGTTTTGAGTGTAAGGAAGCTGAACATTACAAGAGTAAGTGCCCAAAAAGAGTCAAGAAGACTCAACTGGAGCTAAAAGTTCAAGAAATGCCTAAGGATGTCGGAGCCCCAACAATCAAGAGCAAGGAACATGTAATTTGCTTCAAGTGCAATCAAAGGGGACATTATAGAATTCAATTCCCTAGGGGGAGGAAGTAAACCAAGGGCGAAGAAGGAGCATCACATGTAGGGGAAACTTTTAAAGCAAACCCTAAAGTATATTTCAATAATGCACCTTCAAATCTTAATGTTAAAAAGCATGCTTTTAATTCACTTGCAATTGTGCATAATCATAAGGAGCATGCTAGAAATAATACATTTTATTGCTTATATGCAAAATCTTGTAATTTTGGGGCTAAGGACAAATCTAGGTCAAATATCCCTAAAATAATTCTACCTAGGGAAACTATTAGGAAGGTAGAGAAGCATTTAGGCATTAACCCTAAGAAGGGTAGACATATGCCTAAAAGGAAGAACAATGCCCAAAGATTAACTGAAAATTCAAAAATTAGGCAATTAGAGTTAGAAAAATAAGTTTTGAGGTCAAAACTTAGAAATTAGAGAAAACCTTTATGAAAATGCAAAATTCAATTCAAGAGTGAAGTGGACAAAAATTAGGGTCTCGAAAACAAGAACCATCTAGGGGAAAGAAAGGTTTGGGTCACAAATCTAAGCCCAAGGAGACCTACCATAATATTCCATTTGATTATGGAACAATATCTAGGTCTAGGAAAACCAAGGTTACTAAGGAAGTTATCCCTAAGGCTAACCATGGTAGATGTCTAGTGACCAAGGTTTATATGAAACTTAGGAAGACCACTAAGAAGGTTATTAGGGAAGCAATCTCTAAGGTTAACTATGACAAGACCAAAATGACTAAGACTTCTAAGTCTAAGAGGGTCATTAGAAAGGTATCAAGGGAGGTCATCCCTAGTAAATACCTAATTAACCCAAGGAGCTTCAATAGGTATTAGATTCCTAGGAGTGTGATAGATTCACGCTAAATGGGTTAGGGTGTGTCAACCCTAAGTGGATAGGTAGTTAACCTAACCATGGTAGAGTTGACACTTTAGGACATTTTCAAGGTTATGTGATACCTTGGAAATGAAGGTTGAATTCATATCCTAAAGGATTTTAAGATGTCCTAATTAAATTTGAGAAGGTTGAAAAATTGATCAAATTGGCATAATTAGGTCTAAAGGTCATAGTGTGTCATTTTGGGTTTTTGGCACACTTAAGAGATGAGTAGTATTATAACAAAATGAACTTAATCCTAACAAATGATAATTAATATTAAATTTTAGGTACTTATGCCTTTACATTTTACTTGTCATGTTTTGTTTGTCATTGTCATGTCATGACATCATATTTCGTTTTAATCTTGTAAAATGTCAAGAAAATGCTTAGGTTTATCTTTTATGTCATGTATGTTTAGATTTTATTTATATGTCATGACATCATAATTATTGACACATATTTTATATATGCTATCATTTTATATGTCATAATCATCATTCATGCATTTAGGTTAATTAAAATTGATTTAAGGACTAAAACATGATTTGAAGTCTCATGTATAAGGGAATCAAATAGTATTGCCTAGAAAATGCATGAGACCTTAGTATATAAATAATCAAAACCCACATTAAATTTACATGTGTGTGTATTGATACACTCTAGACACATGTGAGATGTTAGGAAAATAAGTTAAGTTCAAGGTGTATAATTTTTGCATCTAGATGAACTCAAACTCATCTTATACCATTGGTGGATCATGGAAAAAACTAATGTGCAAGTCATGTGCATTGAGCCCATAGATCATGGCCCAATATAAGGTTTTAAAATCATTTCAAAATCTTTTTAAAAAACTTTGGTGTAGTCTATCTTGTGATAGAAATCACCATTGATGATGTTGATACAAAGTACACTCAAAACATTGAAGTTTTCTTTGTTTTTAAACTTTGCATCAATTTCACTATTTTATGGGTATTATATTTTTAAATATTTTTCACCTATAATGATTGTTATAAATATTATACATATGAATTTTTATGATTTTTAGAAGTATGTATAATTACTTATAAATTTTCGAATTTGATTTTTGAAACTGAATATCTACATTTGCAAAAATTAGTCGATTGTCGTTTATGGCAGTCGATGGAGTCAAGGTCAGACGACTGATTGTTGATCAAGTCGACTTCTAGGCCTAATTACGGGTAAACAAGGTTGTTTAGCCCATGTTTCAGCCATATTAGGCTACCCTAACACTTCCTAACCCTAAGATATGCTTTGAAAAGCATTGGAAGGGTGAAAATCTATTTGGATATGGATTAGGAGAGTTGTTTTGGGTGATGTATCAATTTTAGGGTGTGTGAAAGTTAAAGTTTGAACTTTTACTCTTAATTTTGATTGTTTAGTTTTCCTATAGGCTTAGGGATTCTCTAAGGACATTATTGGTGAAATGGTTAAGAGGGAGCAAGCTTTTAGGGGGAGGTTATCCATCATGGGTGATGGATGAGTTCTTCCTCATAAGGGAGAGAATTTGGAGAATTGAGAGATTTGAAGAAGTGAGGATTGCCTCTCATTTAGTGATATGAGACTTATCATTAGGAAGAGTGAAGGCATCCTAGATGTCTTTGGACCAAGGGGGAGATTGTAAGATCTAATTGGGTATGAGACATTGACACTCTTGGGGAGAGAGCCTTTTTAATGTATCTCAAAAAGGGGGAGAATTTGGAGACTTTGGAGAATTTGAGATTGCCCAATTGGGAGAATTGGGAGAGTTTAATTGGATAGTTAGGTGGTCTAACTCAAAGGTTTTTATGGTTTTTGTCAAACATCAAAAAGGAGAAGATTGTTAGTGTAATCGACCCATGTCACAATTGACCAGACTCGAGTTTAACTCGAGTAGTGTTTTGATGTTTGACGATGAGTTGGCCATTGTTTGACAATGGGAAAGTTCAAGTCTTGTGTATTTGGCATGGGAAGTCCAAGTCTTGGGTACTTGGCAATTGAAAAGTCCAAGCATGAGTCTTGACATTTGGAAAGTCCAACATAGAGTTGACATGGAAAGTCCAAGGGTGTAGTTTTGGCCACGTAAGTCCAAGTGTGTAGTCTTGGCGGTGAAAGTCCAAGTCATAGGTACTTGACAATTGAGAAAGTCCAAGGGTGTAATATTGGCGGCGTAAAGTTCAAGCAGTAGTCTTGGCAGCATAAGTCCAATGACTATAGGGGCAGTCGACTGGGGCCTTTGGGCAGTCGACTTCTAGGCGCGGAATCAATCCGATGCAGGGATAAAAGGAGCAGTTCGTGGAGGATTTCGACTATGATTTCTTGAGGGGGTTTTGAAGGCAAAGTGTTGGTGCATTTCAGGGTCCTTCAAGCTCGTCCAAGCAATCAACAAGCAAAGAATTCAAGCTCACATTTATAAAGTTTTCTTTATGTTGTTTTGTGTATTGTCTTTGTATTTGCTTGTATCTTTTGTATTACTTTTGTAATCCTTTGTACTAGGTTTCTCCACCTCCGGTGTGTCACCGAGAAGGAATGATTTGATTAGTGGTGTATGCATCACTAGAGCTCGCCCCGTGGAATAGGAACTAGCAGGGTTCTGAACCACGTTATATGTTTGTGTTGTGTGTATATTTTGTTATTGCTTTATATTTCCGTTGTGTATACTGTTAGGGATCGTTTGGAAGCTAGAGGGGGGGTGAATAGCATTTCTCGTTTCTACAAGAATGATTAGCGGAAGCAAATAGAAATAATATAAGTAAAAACAAAATAACAATGCTAACAAAGCCTTTACATGGTTCGGAGATAACCCTCCTACTCCATGGCGATCCTTAAGGTGGATCAACCCAAACAATTCCACTAAGATGCTTTCCTTTACAACAAACCTCCTCTTCTTTACAAAGAATGAAACTTAAGCTTAGAGAGAGGAGGAGGGGATTTAAGATCACTTAGAAAGCTTGAAAACTCGTGGAGGCTTTGAGGAAGAATTAGAGAATAAGCATTAACCCCAAAAACCTCCACCAGCCCTCTTTTTATAGAGAGAGGGCTGATTTTCCCGTTGGAGCACGATCAGTCGACTGATGCACAACATCAGTCGACTGCCGGCGCGATTAACGGCTTCTGAACAGCCGGATTCACGGGATTCCGAGTCATTTCGTCCAACGGCATTCTCATCAGTCGACTAATCTATCCATCAGTCGACTGATGTAGTGATCAGTCAAGTGATCACAGGCCGCAATCGAGTGTGACTCCACTCTGTGCCCGTTTTTACCTTGATCGATCACCGCGTTTGCGATCGACATCATCAACATCGACCGCCATAATCAGCCGATCGATGGTCGATTTCATCCCGACTCCGAAAGCACTGACCCGACCGATACATCATATCAGTCGACTAATACTCATCAAGTATGAGTAATTCATACTTGATTTTACCCCTTAGATCTAGACTCAACCTTCCAGCTCTTCTTTAAGCCTTGCACCTCCAGGATCCCTCCGAGTCCGCGACTTGTTCATCCGTTGCGCTTTGCTTCCAATAGCTTCCTTTGATTTTATCATGTCTTGGGTTTCCTTTGTCAGGGCGTGCTTAAACTTTACGCCGCCAAGTCTACATGCTTGGACTTACGCTGCCAAGACTTGCCTTTGGACTTCTCTTGCCAAGATCTTACTTGGACTTTGCCTTTACCTGTCACTTAATCATGTTCACCATTAGATCACAATTTGTTGCCTAACTTAAATGATTATCCAAACATCAAAACATATAAATGTTTGGGGCATTGTTGCACCGACAATCTCCCCTTTTTTGATGTTTGACAATCATTTAAGCTAGGTCTTTTAAAGATACACATAATCATATATCCAATTCTAACTTAAATATTTCTTCTCCCCCTTTGACATATATCAAAAAGAGAAAAAATCATATATCTCATAGACGAATTGAAAGCATTGTTATCTTAAACTAAGGTATAGAATTGAAAGTTAGCTCCCCCTTAATCCAAGATATAGTTCATGATGAGTAAAATGTCCTAACTTTGCACTAACAATGTAAATTTGAAAAAGATATAGTTAATGAAAACTCCCCCTAAAAACACTGCATTAAACAGTTCAAAGAGTTGGTTTACACTCAGTATTATCATGCTCAAGTTTTAGGAGATCAAAGATACACTAAATATCATAGAATGGAGCTGGTTTCGAACCGATCGATCGATAAGTCGAAATTCGAATTTCAGCCTTTTCAGCCAAAATTCAGAAATGCGTTAAAAATTTCAGAGACCTCGAAAAATCACGAAATTTTGCGTACACATTTCTGAAATCATACTTTATCAAAGAAAAATATTTTGAAAAATATATGTTTTCCAAATTTCGAGATTGATACAAACTTGGAAGCTAACAAAAGTTCTAATGTTTTTGCAAACTTTGTATCACTTTTGTGTTTCACTTGAAAACTGTTTTTCAAAAAATGCTAAACATAGTTTAAAATATGTTTTATTTGACATTTCCAATCATGTTCTTGGAGCCATATGCACATCAATTGTGTATAAGCCTTCCCAATGATTGGTCCAATGAAGGATTAATGTCTCTAGATGACACTTTGGTCCATAGTAATGTATCATAACAAGCATGATGAACCAAGTGTATCTTCCTAACATCTCACATATTGTCTAAGTGGCTCAATACAAAAATCATGGTTTCTTAAGTATTTTGTGAGATGTTTAAAGGTATAAATCCTAGTATTTCTATATGATCATGCAAACCTATACCTTTACTCAACTAAGCACATTCCAAGTTCTCTCCTAAGTGATGAAAATTCTATCTCAGGGAGAGCCTTGGTAAATATGTCGGCTAGGTTGGACTTGGATTCAATGTAATTAAGCTCAATGTCCCTCTTAGCCACATGATCTCTAATGAAGTGATGTTTCACTTCAATGTGCTTGGTTCTAGAGTGATGCACCGGATTTTTGGTTAAGTTAATGGTGCTCACATTATCACAAAATACTTTCATGTTGGAGTAAGATAGCTCATAATCCTCTAGGGTATGTTTCATCCATAGTAGTTGAGTTACACAACCACCCATAGCCACATATTCGGCCTCGGTGGTAGATAAGGCAACACAAGGTTGCTTCCTACTACTCCAACTAACTAGGGAGGACCCAAGGAATTGACATCCACCACTAGTACTCTTCCGATCCAATTTGCAACCGGCATAATCAGAATCGGTATACCCAATCAAATCAAACGACCTAGTCCTAGGGTACCATAATCCTACATTTAGTGTGTCTTTAACATATCTTAAGATTCTCTTAACGGCAACTAAATGAGATTCTTTAGCACATGATTGATACCTAGCACACATACCAACCGCAAATAATATGTCGGGTCTACTAGCGATTAAGTACAAAAGGCTACCAATCATGCTCCTATAAAGTGTAAGATCTATTTGTTTTCCTTCATTATCACTATCTATTTTAGTATTAGTTGTCATTGGGGTTGAAACTACCTTAGCATTTTCCAAACCAAATTTCTTGATCATTTCCTTAGCATATTTGGTTTGATAAATGTAAATTCCTTCACTTATTTGTTTAACTTGCAAACCTAGGAAGAAATTTAATTCCCCAACTAGACTCATTTCAAACTCTTTTTCCATGTTTTTAATAAAGTCTTGAAAGAGTTCATCATTTGTTGACCCAAAGATAATGTCATCAATATATACTTGGGCTACAAAGATGTCCTTAGATGTTGACTTTATAAAGAGAGTTTGATCTATACTACCCCTTTTAAAATTCTTAGAAATTAAGAAAGATGATAATCTTTCATACCAAGCTTGGGGAACTTGTTTCAACCCATATAAAGCTTTCCTAAGCTTGTATACATGGTTTGGGTAGTCCATATTTTCAAACCCGGGAGGTTGTTCTACATATACCTCTTCCTTAATAAACCCATTTAGGAATGCCGATTTAACATCCATTTGATGGAGTTTGAAACCTATATAGGAGGCATACCCTAAGAGTATTCTAATGGACTCTAATATAGCAACCGGGGCATATGTTTCATCATAGTCAAGTCCTTCAACTTGATTAAAACCCCTTGCAACTAATTTTGCTTTGTTTCTAGTGATATTTCCTTGGTCATCTAGTTTGTTCCTAAAAACCCATCTTGTAGTAATAATGGTGTTTTCACTTGGTCTAGGAACTAACTCCCATACTTGGCTCCTTTCAAATTGAGTCAATTCATCTTGCATTGCTAAGATCCAATCCGGATCAAGTAATGCATCTTTAATTGTTTTGGGCTAAATTTGAGAAATTAGAGCTACATGACTAGTGGAATCCCTATGAAATGACCTAGTCCTAACTCCTTGAGATAATTCACCGACAATTTGATCTAAGGGGTGACTTTGATGAACTCTTATGGTTCTAGGAGGTGTATTAAGTTGATTTTGATCATGATCAACCTCAATCCTATGCTCATCATCGGAATCATCCCTTACTCCCTCTTAATTCAATCCTCCCCCTTGATCATTACCCTCTAAGGTTAAATCTTGAAATTGTTGGGTAATTTCTTGATTTTCATTATTAATATCATCATCAATAGAGGATTTTCTAGGGTATGTATTGAAAGTTTCATCAAATTGAACATTTGAAGATTCTTCAATCTTTTGAGTCATTTTATTGTAAACTCTATATCCTACACTAGTGGATGAGTATCCAACTAGGATTCCCTCATCCGCTTTGGACTCAAACTTACCTAGGTTGTCTTTGGTATTTAAAATATAAACTTTACATCCAAAGACCTTAAAATAATAAATTGTTGGAATTGTACCATTCCACAATTCAAATGGAGTTTTTCCTAAAAACCTATGAATCAATACCCTATTTTGGATATAACAAGTGGTATTAACCGCTTCCGCCCACAAGTAGCTAGGTAAGGAGTATGCATTAAGCATTCTCCTAGCCGCTTCTTGTAGGGCACGATTTTTCCTTTCCACAACCCCATTTTGTTGGGGTGTTCTAGGACAAGAAAACTCATGCTTGTACCCTTGTTCTAAGCAAAAAGTTGAAAAATTAGAATTCTCAAATTCTCCACCATGATCACTACGGATCCGGTTGATTTTGAGTTTTCTTTCATTTTCTACTCTTTTGCTAAATCCTATGATTATTCCTAAGATTTCATCTTTATTTTTCAAGAAAACACCTGGCAAAACCTAGAGAAATCATCTACTATTACCAAGCAATATTTACTACCAATCATAGAGGGGGTACTATGGCAATCAAATAAATTCATATGTAAAAGTTCTAAGGGTAAAGCGGTACTAAGTAATTTTTTACCTTTGTGTGATGTTTTTGATTGTTTCCCTTCTTGGCATGCATCACACATCTTGTCCTTGAGAAATTTGACTCTGAGCAACCCTTTGACTAACTTCATTTTTGCTATTTTGGCTATGTTCTTCATGTTTATGTGTCCTAGCCTCCTATGTCAAAGCTAACTTTCTTCCTCTTTTGCAATAAGACACTTAGTGGAAGCATTAGTAGCATAGGATAAGTCAACATAATATATATTTGATTTCCTAAAACCTACTAACATGCAATCATTTAGAGTTTTGTGTCTTATAAAACATTTTGAGGAATCAAATCTAACATCAAAATTTGCATCGCATAGTTGACTTACACTAAGTAAATTAAATTTCATATTTTTAACTAATAGCACTTTATGAATGGCAAGGTTGGGGGATACCTCAATTGTGTCCTTTCCTAGAATCTTAAGTTTGCCGCTATTACCAAATGACACCTTTCCCTTGCTAGTGTGGTTGATAGTAGAGAACTTCCTCTCATCACCGGTCATATGCTTTGAGCACCCACTATCAACTATCCACAAGCTTGATTCTTCTACCTATATCACAGAAAACATACAATCCTTAGGTACCCAAATCTTAGGACCACTAGCATCAATTATAAATTTCTTAGATACCCAAGCCTTTCTACCCTTGCTTTTAATTATGGATTTTCTACTAACAAGGGATGTAATTGCTACCTCCTTTTCCTTAGGCTTATATCCTAATCCGGCCTTGTTGTAAATAGCCCTTTGATCCTTAAGAATCATGTCTAGATATTTTGAACCATTGGTAAATTTTTTCTAAGCATGCTCTTAATTTACCTATTTCTTTTCTTAATTCATCATTTTCATCCCTAAGGGTATATTCATCGTTATCACTAGATAGTTTACCACATGATGAATCTACACTCTTAAGTGATTTGATCTCTATTTTTAGATCCTTAATCCTAGTTTTCGATTTATTCAAAGCATTTTGTAAACATGCAATAGTCTTGTAAAGTAAATCTACTTTAGGTGAGTTGTTTACCTCATCATCATCACTTGATGATGATTCATCGCTTGAGGAAGAAGAGGACTCCTCGCTTGAGCTCCTGACTTCTTCCTCCAATGTCATGAGGGCTAGATTCCGGGTGGCATAGCATACTTCTTCATCGTCGGAGGACTCCTCCATGCTTAGAGTGTCCCATGTTTGTGCCACCATTGCCTCCTTCTTCTTCTTCTCCTTCTTTTCCTTCTTTTTCTTTTCCTTCTCCTCCTTCTTCTTTAGTTCCGGGCAATTTGGCTTTATATGTCCTTTCTTGTTGCAACCAAAACAAGTCACGTTAGAGGTAGAATTTGAACTATTTGAAGACTTACCTCTTGAGGATTGGAACATCCTCTTCACATCTTTCTTGGTGAGTCTCCTTGACTTCCCACCAAATTTCTTGACGTAATGTGTCACCTCACTTGCCGATAACTCATCTTCACTACTTGATGAGTCTTCCTCAGATTCGGATGAAGAGGACACTTCTTTCTTCTCCTTCTTCTTTTTGTCCTTCTTCCCTACAAAAAGAGCTATACCCTTCTCTTTGGATGAAGTGTTAGCTTGTTCATGTAATTGGAATTCACAAAATAACTCATCTAACTTAACCAATGAAAGATCCCTAGAGACCTTATAGGCATCTACCATTGAAGCCCATAAGGTTGTTCTAGGGAAAGCTTGTAACACATACCTTACAAGGTCTCGGTTGTCGACCTTCTCACATATAACATGTAGTGCTTACTTTGTGCATTTGGCTCACGGTTTCATTGGTCTTCATGGTGAAGCTTTGGAGTTGACCTATCAATAGGTCTCTTTTGGCTCTTCTAGTCTCCTTTGAACCTTCATTCAATTCGATGAGCTTCTCCCAAAGCTCTTTTGCGGAGTTGAAAGGCCCGACTTTAGAAAGTTGCTCCTTGGATAGGCCACATTGAAGTGTGGTCGTTGCTTTTGCATTAGCTTGTGCTTTCTTGGTCATCTCTCTTGTCCAATCTTTTGTTGGTAGTGGTGCTCCAAATTCGTCGACCGGCTTCTCGAAACCATCTACAATGCTAAACCAATTCTCAATATCATTCATTAAGTAATACTCCATTCTACCTTTCCAATATCCGAAGTCGTTGCCGTCAAAGAACGGAGGTCTCGTCGTGCTATATCCCTCTTGAAAAGTCATCTTTGCTCCAGTTGATTGCTAGATCTTCCGATGCGATCCGGGCTCTGATACCACTTGTTAGGGATCGTTTGGAAGCTAGAGGGGGGGGGTGAATAGCGTTTCTCGTTTCTACAAGAATGATTAGCGAAAGCAAATAGAAATAATATAAGTAAAAAAAAAATAACAATGCTAACAAAGCCTTTACGTGGTTAGGAGATAACCCTCCTACTCTACGGCGATCCTTAAGGTGGATCAACCCAAACAATTCCACTAAGATGCTTTCCTTTACAACAAATCTCCTCTTCTTTACAAAGAATGAAACTTAAGCTTAAAGAGAGGAGGAGGGGATTTAAGATCACTTAGAAAGCTTGAAAACTCGTGGAGGCTTTAAGGAAGAATTAGAGAATAAACATTAACCCCAAAAACCTCCACCAGCCCTCTTTTTATAAAGAGAGGGCTGATTTTCCCGTTGGAGCACGATCAGTCGACTGATGCACAACATCAGTCGACTGCCGGTGCGATTAACGGCTTCTGAACAGTCGGATTCGCGGGATTCCGAGTCGTTTCGTCCAACGGCATTCTCATCAGTCGACTGATCTATCCATCAGTCGATTGATGTAGTGATCAGTCGAGTGATCACAGGCCGCAGTCGAGTGTGACTCCACTGCGTCTGCTTTTACCTTGATCACCGATCGCCAGCTGTTTGCGATCGATTGACATCAACATCGATTGCCATGAGCAGCGATCGGTGATGGTCGTGGTTTCATCCTCGACTCGGTCGAGCACGACGGTCCGATCGATACATCGTATCAGTCGACTGATACTCATCAAGTATGAGTAATTCATACTTGATTTTAGCCCTTAGACCTAGACTCAACCTTCCAGCTCTTCCTTAAGCCTTGCGCCTCCAGGATCCCTCCGAGTCCGTGACTTGTTCATCCGTTGCACTTTGCTTCCAAGAGCTTCCTTTGGTTTTGTCATGTCTTGGGTTTCCTTTGCCAGGGCGTGCTTGGACTTTACGCCGCCAAGTCTACATGCTTGGACTTACGCTGCCAAGACTTGCCTTTGGACTTCTCTTGCCAAGATCTTACTTGGACTTTGCCTTTACCTATCACTTAATCATGTTCACCATTAGATCACAATTTGTTGCCTAACTTAGATGATTATCCAAACATCAAAACATATAAATGCTTGGGGCATTGTTGCACCAACATATACTAACGAATTTTAGATACAAACATGATCGAATTCCATCAAGCAATGAAAATGTTATTCACCCCCCTTCTAGTGCGACATCCGGTCCTCTACAAAGAGGATAATATTAGACAAGCTGGAGGCTAAGTCTGATAAGTGTCTATTTATTGGTTACCCTAAGGAAACGAGGGATTATCAATTCTATCATCCATTGGAACAAAAGGTATTTTTTCAAGGTATGTTACATCCCTAGAGAAGGAGTTTCTCTTATAGGAAAACAATGGGAGTGAGATTGAACTAAATGTAGTTTAAGAGACTCCAATAGACACACAAGAGATACCTTGTCAAGAACCACAACCTATTAGTCATAGAGATGAGGTAACGACTGAACCTTTAGAAACACAACCTCTTCGTAGATCTAGTAGAATACATCATGTTCCTAAGAAATATGAATTGCTCATAAGCGAATGGAATGGCGTATTGATTATAAAGGATGATGAGCCTATTAGTTATGAAGAAGTTATGAAAAGTTCAAACATGGATAAATGACTTATAGCCATGAAATTAGAAATGAATTCCATGTATGAAAACCCACTCGAATGCATTATGACTATAGGGTGCAAGTGGATTTTCAAAAAGAAAACTAACATGGATGGTAATATAATTACCTATAAAGCTAGGTTAGTGGTGAAGGGATATCGTTAATGACAAGATGTTGACTATGATGAAAGCTTTTCATCAGTGGTTATATTTAAATCTATTCAGATACTTCTGGCCATAATGACTCATTTTGATTATGAGATATGACAGATGATGTGAAAACAACTTTCCTTAATGAAAATCTGTCTGAGGATGTATATATGATATAACCTGAGGGTTCACATCTATTGATAAGGAAAAATATGCAAGCTTCAGAGATCCATTTATGGATTGAAACAAGCATCCAGGAGTTGGAATGTTCGTTTTGATGAGGCAATCAATAAGTTTGATTTCTCATAAAGTCATAATGAACCCTATGTGTACAAGAAGGTTAGTGGGAGTGTGGTAGTATTCCTAGTGTTCTATGTCAGTGACATACTACTCATAAAAAATGATGTCCTAGTTTTATAGTCGATTCAAGTTTAGTTTTTCAAAATATTCTCTATGAAAGACATGGGAGAAGTAACATATATCTTGGGGATTAAGATCTATAGAGATAGATTGAAATGGTTATTTGGTCTTTCGTAGTCTACATACATAGATAGAGTGCTAAAATGGTTTAACATGTCTGAATCTAAGAAAAGTTTCATTCCCATCAGGAATGAGATTCACCTTTCGAAGTCTATATGCTCGAGCACAGAAGACGAGAGGATTCATATGAAACAGATCTCATATGTGTCAGCTATATGATTGATCATGTATGCTATGTAATGTATTAGGCTCAATGTATCGTATACTCAGAGTGTAACGAGTAGATACCAATTGGATCATAGTATGGATCATTGGGTGGCTGTCAAGGCAATCCTTAAGTACTTACGAAGAATTAAAGATTTGTTCTTAGTATATGGAGAAGTTGATATAGTGATATGTGAGTATGTTGATGTCATCTTCCAAACAAATAATGATGATTCTAAATCCCAGTCTGGATACATATTCACCTTGGATGGAGGTGCAGTGAGTTGGAAAGGATCCAAGATACCATTACTGTTTCTACCATAAATGCAGAGTACATTTGTCACGCCTCGAAAGTATGTCAAGCCGAAAAATGGACAACATCTCCTTTGTACGTGACACAATATCCTATTCATACAAAGCCTTTCGACCACAACCACCACAACAGATATACATATAATATCAAACTCACAGCAGAAATCATCACAATGAAATAACAAACTTCACAACAACGTATACCGGTATGACTGACCACAAAATAAGAACGTACCAACATAAAATCTGAAACAACACGTGTACACCAACAGAATAAGTCCACAACACATGACACCACATAAACTCCAAGTACATAACTAAAGCATACAAAAAACCAAAATAACCACAAGAGCCTCGGAAGTGAGATGAGATGGATCAGCTAGCGATGCTCCAAGCCGTCACCAATTCTTTTACCTATTACCTGGGCGATAAGAAAATCCAGGGTATGTGATGGTGAGTATAAAACTCAGCGGTAATATGAAAGATAATGCATATATATCATAAATCTCATGAGATTCAACAATATACCATCTAAAGATACAACAGGTATACACTAGTATAATATATGTATACATGCATATACCAACTAAACAACTGAACAACATAAGGTGCAGACATACCTAAAAGTCTGCTATGCTACACTCATCCAACCTGAGCATATATCCACAATATACAACATGAAAAGTAATACTAACTTTGTAATTAACAACCGCCTTAGTAACATTCTATAACAAATACAAACCATAAATCTGGTCTAACTCATATACATTATGATACTGGTCAAAGGTATCCAATAGTCCGACCAACTCATACATAGGTATCCCACACCCAACCATATAGAAAATGCAAGTAACATGTATGACGATGTACAAACAAATGCAGCAAGCATAATACAAACAAATGCAACATCACACCAAACATATATATATACTAGTCACAACCATATATATATATATATATATATATATATATATATATATATATATATATATATCTATATATATATATATATATATATATATATATATATACGACAATGCAGAATGCATGGTCATGCCTGCTCACCCCACTCGCTACCACGACCCCAGTGTGGCATAGGTGGCTCGACATGACAACTGTCCTAACTCAACACCAACCACTACTCTCGAGTGCCCGAGTGGGCAGTATGAACAAGTAGCATATAAGCGTAAAGAGCTAGCTACACAACGGGGGTTCCTGCTGTTGGTCACTCCGATAGTCACTACCCATGAGTGGTCGAGTGTCATATACGCAGGATAACTGCATACAACTCTAACTACCACCGTCTATAGTGGTTGAGTGCGGCACAACAAATGCTCTGCCCTCACACCAGCTACTGCTACCACGAGTAACCGTGAAGGCAGGATGATTGACGACTCTCTCGACCACAAGGGAGACCAAGTCGTCAGCATGCATGTAAATGACATGAATGCACAGTCACACATACATACATCCACCACATACTTTCTACCCTACAGTGAGTCATACTCAACTGATCACAACCAAGCTAGGACCACCAGTCCGTAGCGATACACTATCCGCAATCCACATGACCATACATAAACACATGATCCGTAATGGATACGCAACATAAAGATATAACATAGGAATCAATTCTACGTTCAGGACATTATCCACCCTCGGATGACCTTTTATCTAATTTACAAATCAAGTTTTCATCCGTACTCCACTATGTACACATAACTGAACAATTATAGGCTTACATACATCACATCTATAACTCATAAACATAATGAAGGAAAATGTGATAATAACGATAGAGTATTTAAATGGCAAAGACTAAGTATCAAGCAATAGCATAACAGGAGTGGAGTTAAGGTAATATGATCATAAATTTAAATTCTCATGCATCAAGATTTACAACTATCTGATTAGGGTAGGAAATTATCCACCTGATATGAAGCTCGTGATAAATATCTTCACGCCCTCGGACCTGTCTCGTAACAACGTCCTGCACAGAACAAAACAAGTACTAAGTTCCAGCACTCGACAAATATATAAATCCACTACTACATCATTCCTATATTCACGTCCTTCTATCGAACATGAATTAGAAACCCCCCAATCACTCATGGCCAATTCACACCAACTTAGCTCCTTCAATTGAACTCCCAACTTATTCACACAAATCACATTCATCCCACTCACTCCAGCGCACCACCAGATCGAATCACAACCCGACCATAGGACATAAACAAAACATCCAAATCTTTTCACATCCCAAATCTGCATTCTGACCACAGCTCATACTTGCAACCATTGTTGTTTCAACCGAACCTACATTCAACTCACCGTTCTTAGCTCCACACCCGAGCATCCCCAAACAAAGCATCACAACCACATCCATTACAAACTTATTCACAGCCACACACTCACAGCCCTTCACATCGCACCGTTACACCAAATTAGGGATCTAATCAACCCTAATTGGAACCCTCATCGTAACCTAACTTAATCTATAGCCATTTACAACCATGTTCACACTAATTTAGGGATCTGACCAACCCGAAGTGAACCACATAGCTCCATCCGTCCATCTTCACTCACTCACAGCCGAGCAACATCCCCAATACCATCCCACCACCGACAGAGATCCACACCACACATCAAAACTCATTGGCAGACAATAAAGATCAAACAATAGCAAATGAAGAGAATGAACAAACGAGATATACCTGCACTTGGGATCCACTGACGGTATTTCTTCCCTAATCCTCCCTATTCCTCTGTTTCCCGCAGCAATCAAATGCCCAAAACACCAAAATCCCATTCAGTTGGTATGGATTTCAAAGGAAAAGGGATCTCGTCCAAGATCGAGGAGATGATCAATGGCTCACCTAACTCTGGCAGAAATCGTAGCCCTAGATCAGAACAAGGTGCAACCGCCGCCGACGCAACCTCCCAGCCGCATGCGTTCGCCGTCGGCTCGTCCATGTGCACCGTCAAGGCCGGTCACCGCTGCTTGTCCCGAGGAAGAAGGAACGAGAGGGAGAGAAGGAAGGTTGGCCGAGAGACAGAGATGCGACGCGGGGAGAGAGTCATGAGGGAGAAGAGGGGGTCGCGTGGAGAAGTCGGGTCGCGAGGAGAAGTAAATAAAGAGAAATTGTGGTTGGGAAAAACACTCGGGCAGGGAGGAAACGGAAGAAACGCTCGACTTAAGAAAATGGGTCGGGTTTGGAAAACAACCGGGTCGGGCTTACCCTATAAGACTAAACCCTAGATCGATTAAACCCATACCATTAAGCCTAGGTTAGGTTTAATTAATCCATAAGCTTCAATAGGTTAGGTTCAAATTAATCCCCAACCATGCATCATTAATTTATTTTATCCAATAATAATATTATTCTTTAGAAATTTATTTGTGGTATTTTACAACATTACGGCTTCTGAAGTAGCAAAGGAGGTGATTTGGATCAAGAAGTTCATCATTGAACTTGGACTGGTTCCGAGTGTTGTTGAAGTAGTACCAGTCTACTGCGAAAATAATAACTCCATTGCACAAGTGAAGGAACCACGATCTCATCAGTAATCTAAGCACGTATTTTGTCATTATCATCAGATCAAAGAGATTATAGGTAGAAGAGACGTATAAAAAAAAGAAAATTTTCACTGACAGGAATCTAGTAGATCCCTTGACAAAGCCTCTTCCTCAAGAAAATTCGAGAGGCATATAGAGGCCTATAGTATAGATACCAAAGTGATTGGTTGTAAGCCAAGTTGGAGTTTGTTGTAATAGAGAGGTGTCTTAAGGCAATCACCTTAGATGTTAATACAATTCACTATTTGAGCATACATTCTATATGTATTTGATTAGATCTTAAACTCATTTACTGAAGTCCATAATACGACATATAACATGAGAGAAATCATGATTAGTGAGTATTTCATCATATGTAATTATATAAATATTGAAATAATCCCTAGTCGATGAATTGATGAGATTGGATATTATCAATTCTGTGAGACTAACACATTTTATTCTTCTTGGTTTATCCAAATATTTGGTACTTGTTGAATGGAAGCATAAGGATACTTATAGTGAACATGTGGATGCTAATTAGGATAACTAGTTCATTGGAGCGATCTACTATGAGACTTCATATGGTTATTTATGTCATTGAATATCTCATTGCAGCTCAAGTGCGAGCTTCCTTAGACTTGAGGTATTCTAGTCGTCTTGATCATGACAACTTATACTTTGACTTCTTTGCAGCGATCTCCATAAGAGGTATGACTTCGGGTTGATTGGGTAAAAGTCAAAGTGATCGAAGATGTTTGAATAACCAACAGAGGATTCACCACTCCTGTTAAAGGAGATGTATACCCCAGGCTATTTGTCAGGATTGTTACATAGAAGTCTTTGGTCAAAACACACATGTCAAGAAGAATGGTCTTTTTTAAAACATGTACGGTGTAACTTGAATCCACAGGATAAAGAAACTAACTTGGACTTGGTGTGATATAGTCAGCCTAGTGGGGACGAGCACATAGATTATGTCCTGAACCAATTGGGTACAGGTTGAGTGAAAGGAACAAGCACTAACAATTGTAGCTACTGAAGGGTTCAAAAACATTCTGGAGTCGACTTAGACTTTCCAGTCAATTAGGGTCATGATGTATTGTCAAGTCATTCATGATCTATTCATAGTTAATGGTTAACTATGAATGACCAATATAGCTGGGAACCTATTAGGTCACACGCACTACGACTTCTCAAGAAACGTAAAATAAGTTTGAGAATAAGATTCTCAAAGAAGGAGGTTATGGATGGTCGTACCATCCTAAAACGACATGAAACGGGAGTGACAGAGGTTACCACGGGCGTGCTAGGGATTACCATGGTCGTGCCACTCATTTAGAGATGAAATGGAGCTTATAGAACCTAGCACAACCGTGCTAGAGCTTGGTATGGTCGTCCCATGTAGGGACCGTGATGTGCGCTAGAAGGGGGTGAATAGCGATTTTTGATTTCTTCTTTCGATCGCGTACTTGTCTACATCAATGTTAGTGCACAGTGGAATATACAAGAAATAAAATGCACAACACAAGCACTACAAGGAGATTTTATGTGGTTCGAAACTCAAGTTCCTACTCCACGATGACTCTCTAGTGATCTATCTTCACTAAGAACTTCTCCTTCTCAGCAACACGCCGTAGGTGGAGAAACCTCTTACAATGTACTTACAAAAGTAAAATACAATCAAAATGAAATACAAAAGAGAATACAAGTAAATAACACTTTACAAACGATTGCTTTGATTGCTTGATGCTTTGGATGACTTTTGAAGACCTGAAATACAACAGCATTTAGCCTTAAAGTTGCCCAAAAACAACTGTCAAAATCCTCAATCTTGAGCTCCATTTACAGCCTCTGCAAGATCTAGATTTTCTTCTGGTAGTCGACTACCAAAAAGCTTCAGTCGATTGTCCATAGTAACGTTGTCTCACAACGGACTAATCTACGTTGGATACTATCAAACGTAAACTTGAGCAGTTGATTGCCAAGCCAGTAGTCAACTGCTCAGTCGATTACGAGACATTTTGTGCCTGTGTCCACTACCATAGTCGATTGGCCATCATTGGCAGTCGACTGGTATAACACACCAGTCAACTGCCAAGGCACAACAAGCAGTCGAGCCTCAATCGACTACTCATCAGCCGACTGGTCATAATCCCAATCGATTGCTCCGAGTTAACTTGGCTCCCGAGTGTTGAACACTCGATCATTTAACTGACCCAAAGTCCCAGTCGACTAGTAAACCTCAAAAGTGAGGTTTAACCTAAGTATGCTCCTCTCATAATTGATCAATCACCTTTAGCCTAGACCTAAGTCTTATAGCCACCTCCATTAGTCTCACACTCTCAGGGTCCATCCGAGTCCTCCACAACTCCTTCACCCTTCGCGTTAGCCTTCAGGTCCTTCTATCAGCTATGCCATGCTAACTGGGTCTCATTTGCTAACAGGTCGTGCCTCCGGGAGTTCTCCATTTCCAAGCTTCAATGCTTGGACTTTCACCGTCAAGATTACACACTTGGACTTACATGACAAGACTACACCCTTAGACTTTCCTTTGATAAGTATTCATATTTGGACTTTCATCGCCAAAACTACATACTTGGACTTACGTGGCCAAGACTATACCCTTGGACTTTTCCTTTGCCAAGTATCCATACTTGGATTTTCCCTCGCCAAGACTTCACCCTTGGACTTTTCCTTGCCAAGTATCCATACTTGAACTTCTCCATTGTCAAGACCATTCTTGGACTTCCCCTCGAGTCTCACTTAAGTCTGGTCAACCTTGACCTGAGATTTGATTGCTCCAACAATCTCCCTCAAATAATCTCCCCTATATGATTTTGGATATCTCAATCATCTACTAGTCATATGGTCAATATATGGTCAAACTATATCCAACCGTATTGACAAATATTAAAATACTATTCGAGTCCCACTCGAGTCTGGTTAACATTGACCCGGGGCCTATTGCATCAACATGCCAAACACCAGCCAGACACAGGTATGTTGAGCCAACACGACCCAAAATGGGTCGTGGCAGAGGACTCCATGGCCTACCTCCACGGTCGTGGAATCTGGCATAACCAGGTCATGTGAGTAATCACGACCGTGTCGTGGCAATGGAGAAAATTGTTTCACAATTTTAAGCTTTTTCCTGGTTTTCTTGCCTTAATTAAACATTAATTTAGGCAAGTATGATCCAGTTTAAAGCTCCTCAGATGCCCTAATCAAGAGTTCTATAAATAGATCTCTTGATAAGAGGGTTTGTATAAGTTGGAGTTGTTGTTGTCTTGTTCATTCTCCATCGAAAATGTTTTCGTGTCGTCGTCTTCTCCTTCCTCACGTCCAAGCTTAGCTAGCACCGATCGAAGGTGGAAGCTCGTTAGCTTAGGAAGTTATCTCGAGGGATTCTAACGTGGTACTGATAGAGGCAAGGTTTGTGAGCCTTTCTCATAGTTTCGACAGATTCGATAAGAATCTCGAATATATAATTTCTCTCTATCTTTCTCTTTTACATATTTTTATGTCATGCAAGTGATCTTGGCTCCCAGGGGATGTATGAAAATAAATAAGATTTTTTTTTATTTTATTATTCTATTGTGCATGCCCAAAGAATCCCCCAACATCTAGAATCAGAGTACTAGTTGAGTGGTGAAAGAGGAGCAGTCAATTGATAAATATGAAATCATGAGGATGTGATTTGGGTTGAATTCAAGGTATAATAGTCGATTAATGGAATAATAAGTTTGAAGTAGTTGATTGATGAATTCGAAATCACAAAATTATATTTTGGACAAATTTATAGTTTGAATAATATATTGATATCAATCAATTGACGATTGAGTCGATTAGACAATCGACTCAAATTGAAATAAAATGATTAGAAAATTTTGCAATCGATTGGTGATGTAATTAAATAGACTAGTCAATTGATGTTGAAATAAGAATTTGTTGATTACACCATACCAAAATAAAAGCTTCGATGATGATTGAATTCTAGTAAGTTATAGCGGAATAGTCAACTGAAAGGAACGTATCAATCGATTAATGAGCAAGCAATTAACTAGAGGATAACAAATAGTTGATTGATTAGCGAATTCAAGTTATGAACAAAAAAAATCTATAAATA
Source organism: Wurfbainia villosa (assembly GCA_025175895.1). Classification (NCBI taxonomy): domain Eukaryota; kingdom Viridiplantae; phylum Streptophyta; class Magnoliopsida; order Zingiberales; family Zingiberaceae; genus Wurfbainia; species Wurfbainia villosa. Next base: position 116,215,265 of record CM045989.1, on the reverse strand, counting down.
AGGTTTTGTGGAGTCTTCATGAATAAGTTGTTAGGGCAATCTCTTGCCATGATTAGGTTTTGATGTGTGTGGCAAAGAGTTTAAGTTAGTTTGTTATGTTGATTTGATATGTGCATTGAAGTCATGCAAGACTTAGTAATTCGCACATGGAGTCATGACGAGTTTCACATCTCATGACTCGGTCCTTGAGTCGGTGAAGGATAGCTTTGCGGAAGTCGTGCGCTTGGAGCATTTGAGGGACCGCCGGACGAGAAGCTTGGAGTGAAGCTGGAGGAAGTAGACTTCGAGGCAAGAGACGCGAAAGAGCATTGCAGAGCCGTGCGCCTGATGCTGCCGAGGGACGTGGCCGCGAACGAAAAGAACTTCGAAGGCGAGGGACTCCGAGAGATAAGAGTGAGCGAATGTAACCCGGGAAGGGGTAGCTCTTAGGTGAAACTTGGCCATTTGGCTAAGTGTCGGATGGGATTTCTCAACACCCGTCGACTGTCATGTCATGGCAGTCGACTGCTCTAAGTCGATAGTTCGATTGACTGGTTTAAGTCAGCTGAATCAAGTTGATCGATCGGATCGGCATAGGCGATCGGCGATGGGATGATCGATCATTGATCGCCGACCAGCGGTCGGTGATGACACTGTGCACGGGCACAGAATGGAGTCAATCTCGCGGAGCACTCGACTGATTGACATCAGTCGACTGATGGGTGTCATCAGTCGACTGATGCCAATACCGTTGGAGAGAATCCAACGTGGAAAGCAACCGTTATTGGGCAACAGCTACAGGACCAGTCGACTGATCGAGGGCATTAGTCGACTGATCCTGTGTCAACGGAAAAAAATCCTCTTCCTCTATAAAAAGGAAGGGGATGGGGTTTTGGGAGGCTAATGCTTAAGCTCTAAACTTCTCTCAAAGTGTCATACACGATTCCCTACTCTTCTTACTTGTTTTTACTTCAATCTTATTGTAAGAAGAGTGATCTTGATTGTAAAGGTTACCTCCACCTAGCTTGGTGCAAAGGAGAGACCAATAGTGGATTGGTTTTGGCGGAGTGATTCACCGAGGACGAATCGGACCATGGATTAGCGGTGTAGCCGTGAACCATGTTACATCTCGGTGTTTGCATTGTTTGTATTTCTCTTTGTTCAATTTGCTTGTCTTTATTAGTCTTCCGCTTGCGCTAATCTTTTGTAGACGAGCAATTTACGACATCCATCGATTGAGGGCTATTCACCCCCCTCTAGTCGGCCGTCCCGATCTCCCAACAAGTGGTATCAGAGCAAGGAAAGCTTGTCGAGGACTAACCGCCACAACAAGCAACATTCAAAATGGCTGGCTCAAACATCTACCCACCGAAGTTCGACGACGAATTCTCTTGGTGGAAAAAGAGAATGGAGGTATTTTTCGAAACAGATTTTGATATTATGATTACAATGGAATCCGGTTTCGTTTTGCCTAGGGATAAAGAAGGAAAGCCAATAGAGAAATCTAGGTGGACTAAAAAGCAAAGGGAAGAGCACCTTGTAAACTCAAAAGCCAAGCATCATCTTTTCAATGTGCTTCCCCAACAAGAGATCAACCGAATTGGAGAATGCCTAAGTGCCAAGGAGATGTGAGAGAAGCTAATTGAGCTTCATGAAGGCACATCCGAGGCGAAGCTAGCAAGGAGAGACCTCCTTCGCTCCCAACTCAACAACATTAAACTAGAAAAGGGAGAAAAGGTAATTTCCTTACATTCTCGTTTCAAGGAAATTATAACCGGTTTGTCAAGTGTAGGTGAAAAGCTCTCCAACCGGGATATGGTAATGAAGGTCATAGATGTCTTTCCCCGGTCCTCAAAGTGGAGCTCCATGGTGGACTCATTCTATATCTCAAAGAATTTAGAAGTGAGCACCTTGGAGGAGTTCTTCTTAGCAATGGAACTCCACGAAACGAGGCTTGAAGGAATACAAGAAGAGCCAAGAATCCAACCTTCAAGAGGAGTAGCTTTGATGGCAAACAAGGGGAAGAAGAAGATGGAGATCCCCTCCTCCTCCGATGATGAAGCCTCTTCCTCCTCCTCCATGGATAGCACGGAAGAAGCGTATATGGTAAGGAGGGTAAGGCGTGCTTTAAAGGGTTTTCATTTTAATAAATCTAATGATAGGAATAGAAGACCAAGGGGGAAAATCATTTGCTACAATTGCCAAGGAGAGAGACACATAAGGGATAATTGTCCCCTCTTGAACAAAAGCAAGGAGGAGAAGAGAAAGAAAGAAGAAAAGAAGAAGAAAAAGGGTAGCAAGAGGAAAAAGGAAGAAGAAAAGAAGGCAAAAGAAAAAGGGAAGGTCATGACATGCAAAGCAAAGACATGAGATGACCTTGCTTCCTCTTCCTCATCCGATGAAGAAGAGCATGTCTACTCCAACCTTGCATTGATGGCTTTCGATGACTTGGATTGCTCCTCCACCGAAAATGAAGAATCAAACTCAAGTGGAGAGAGCTTAAGTGAAGGGGGAGCCTCTACATCCTCCTCATCCGAAGAAGAGGATTTGGTAAGTGAGGTAACAAATCTACCCCCTAAGCAAATTATGTCTATGATTTCTAGCCTCACTAAGGACTTATTTAGAGCTAAGAAAAAGAACAAAAGCATGCTAGATCAAATTAAGGACTTAGAAAATAAGTTAGAAAAAGCATGCTTAAATGAAAATGAAAATATTCCTTCTTGCCATGATGATGCATGCTCACATGAATATATGTCATTTAATGTTAGTGATGCATGCATGGATGAAAATAGGGCTCTAAGGGAAAAGGTAGATTACTTGACAAAAGCCCTAGAAAAATTCACTATAGGCTCCAACACCTTGAACATGATTATAGGGAGCCAAAGAGCTAGCTTCAACAAAAAGGGCATATGATATAAAGAAAAGAAAAATGAAAAGACTTATAAATGCCTAATTGCTAGGGGACAAGATAAGAAGAAAGTAATATCTAGGAAATGGATTCCTAAGGAGTATCTAGTGAACCCCATAGGCAAGAACTTATTTTGGGTTCCAAAATCCATCCTTAAGGGTTAGGAAAACCCTAGGGTAGTCAATCATATGCAATTGACCTATATCATATTTTGGTTGACTTAGGATGGCGGGACAACATTTTTAAATAGTGTTAGGTGATGATAACGTGCCTATAAATAGATAATAATGCTTAAATCATGATAATTGATGTAATTGTTACACATGTTTGCAATCATGATTTATGACTTTGAAATTTGGCATGTCATCATGAGAAATAGGGTTTAAATCATGCCTTAGGTGATATTTTATTTATTATCATGATATAATACCTAATGCATGATTACAATTTGATGAATACATGTGTTTCATGATCATAATATGAATTTAAGTCATATATATCTTTATGATCATGAGGATTGTTAGGTTGATACTTAACCTTGATAGAAGTGCATGAATATAATGGTTAAGTATATACAAATACCTCTAGGATACATCTCACACTCACCATAGGCTACTTTGATTGAAAACTTATCATGGGTGAGATGTTAGGATGATACAAATGTCCACTAATGCCTATGGCATTTAGATGGTCATTTAAAGTGTCAAAATAGCAATAATAGACCAATCATGGGGAAGACTTATGTTTAATTCATAGACATATTGCCCAAAGATCATGGTTGGATATTTCATATGTTTTCAAAACAATTTCTTAATCTAAAATCTATGTATTCATGTTTTGAAACAATTGGAACCAAAACTCGGTGTTAAACTTGATACTCACATGATCAAAAACCTAGTGGTTTTTAAACCTTTTGGATTTTTGGCAAATAAGTGAAAATATAATGATTTTTCATGAAAAAACTATTTTTCATTGATATATATACTTAAAAGAAATGTGTTCTCCAAATTTCATGATTTTTTGAATTTTATGGAATTTTTAATGCATTTCTGAAATTCGGTCCGAAAATCAGAAAGTTCTGAAATTCGCATGCCAGTCGACTGGTAGTCTGAACCAGTCGACTGATGGCTTGAAAATCAGAACAGTAAAGGCCGAATTCAGGTTTTAGACTAATGTTTGGTATTTTCCTTCTATTAGACTTGATGCCATGAGTTTATAACTTAGTGTTAATCTTTTTGATGGTGTCAAAGGGGGAGAAAATATTATGTTTTAAGTTAATTATGATAGGGGGAGAATTTGTAGAGAGAGTTTCATGGATTAAGGGGGAGTTGCATGTTGCTATATCAATGTTTATGTTTACATGCTTTCTTACCTTAAAATTTTTTATCAAATGTTTTTACCTAACTTAAACGGATTGTCACACATCAAAAAGGGGGAGATTGTTAGGGCAATCTCTTGTCATGATTAGGTTTTGATGTGTGTGACAAAGGGTTTAAGTTAGTTTGTTATGTTGATTTGATATGTGTGTTGAAGTTATGCAGGACTTAGTAATTCGCACATGGAGCCGTGGCGAGTTTCACATCTCATGATTCGGTCCTTGAGTCGGTGAAGGATAGCTTTGCGGAAGCTGTGCGCTTGGAGCATCCGAGGGACCGTCGGACGAGAAGCTTGGAGTGAAGCTGGAGGAAGTAGACTTCGAGGCAAGAGACGCGAAGGAGCATTGCAGAGCCGTGCGCTTGATGCTGCCGAGGGACGTGGCCGCGAACGAAGAGAACTTCGAAGGCGAGGGACTCCGAGAGATGAGAGTGAGCGAATGTAACCCGGGAAGGGGTAGCTCTTAGGCGAAACTTGGCCATTTGGCTAAGTGTCGGATGAGATTTTTCGACACCAGTCGACTGTCATGTCATGGCAGTCGATTGCTCTAAGTCGATAGTTCGATCGACCGTCGTTAAGTACCGATCCCGATCACGACATAGCCGATCGATGATTTGATGCGATCGCTAAGGGACGGTAGAATGATCACGACACCGCACGGGCACAGAATGGAGTCGATCTCGCGGAGCACTCGACTGATTGACATCAGTCGACTGATGGGTGCCATCAGTCGACTGATGCCAATACCGTTGGAGAGAATCCAACGTGGAAAGCAACCGTTATTGGGCAATGGCTACAGGACCAGTCGACTGATCGAGGGCATCAGTCGACTGATCCTGTGTCAACGGGAAGAAACCCTCTTCCTCTATAAAAAGGAAAGGGATGAGGCTTTGGGAGGCTAATGCTTAAGCTCTAAACTTCTCTCAAAGTGCCATACACGATTTCCTACTCTTCTTACTTGTTTTTTACTTCAATCTTATTGTAAGAAGAGTGATCTTGATTGTAAAGGTTACCTCCACCTAGCTTGGTGCAAAGGAGAGACCAATAGTGGATTGGTTTTGGTGGAGTGATTCACCGAGGACGAATCGGACCGTGGATTAGCGGTGTAGCCATGAACCACGTTACATCTCGGTGTTTGCATTGTTTGTATTTCTCTTTGTTCAATTTGCTTGTCTTTATTAGTGTTCCTCTTGCGCTAATCTTTTGTAGACGAGCAATTTACGACATCCATCGATCGAGGGCTATTCACCCCCCTCTAGCCGGCCGTCCTGATCTCCCAACATAAGTTTTGAAGATCTATTATGGAGGTTCCTAAATAAGTATTATTGTATTTTAGAGCCTTCAAAGAACAAGTTAAAACAAACAAAAGTAACTAAGCGAGAGTTCATTGATTGTAATTTATTTTATTATATTAGTTTATATTTTGATTGTATCTCTTTGTTTTTTGTTTCCACGGTAAGAATCGAGGGTTTTCTGAAAGTATCCAAATAGGAGAAAGATATTGTAATTATGATTGATCCATCGATAAATTATAAATTGTGAATTAGAAATCCAAAAAACCAAACTACATAAAACTAATTTTTGCATTTGTGTTTAGTTCTTGTTTATTTTATTTTTGTTAAACAAATTAACCCATTTGTAGATATGAAAATATAAAAAAACAAATACCAAATTCACCCTCTCTAATCAAAATTATCCAATTCAATAATAATTTTCTTGAACCTCCTATGCATTTTTTTTCATTGTAAAAATATACAATTGTTTCTCCTAGGCTGAGTTAAGAAGCAAGAAGTTATATCTAAAGGATCTTTTGCGAAACATTAGGGATTTAAAGTTATTGTCTCTTGAGAAAATTTTATTTTTAATGGGTGTTAGATTTTAACATTAGGGATTTAAAGTTATTGTCTCTTGAGAAAATTTTATTTTTAATGGGTGTTAGATTTTAACATACTTCTACAAAGGGTGAAATCCTTCACTCCGAGGTCTCATCTCGTCTATCCCACAATGAAAAGAGGAAGTTAATCATGGTCTATCTATAGACGTTTCGGTATTTGGACACAGTAGAGGATAGACATCCTAAGTTAGTATTTCTATCTAACAGTGAAAATTGACCGTTGTTATCGTTATAATTTTATACCGCATTAGCCATCCAATTTTATCGATGGGGATTAGATTTTAACATACTTGGCAAATGTTGTACTGGATTTGGAAAAAAAAATAATACAAGAAAGCGTATAAAAAATGTGGAACCGTCACATTAGTGGTCCTTCATCGCTGTCCCTACGTGTGGAGGAGGGTAAATCAGATCCCAGATAGCTAGCGCAGAAATACGGAGTCATCGATAGTCTGATCGTCACATCGCAAGAAAGCGTATAGAGGAGATATGAGAAAAAGTGTATAAAAGTTTGTGTTAAATTTACATAGTTTTCCTAATACAATTAAAACATTATGGATTTAATTTAAATTGGGCTTGAGTTAGGATTCAATCCGAGTCAACGTGATTAAACCTTAACCGATTCGGCTCGGTGGGGAAGTTGATTCGGGGGTGGGAGAAAGGTTGTAGGCTTCTGCGTCTCGATCCCGTTCTCGCAACCGCAAGTCCACTCCTCCCTCTCCATCCCGATCGCAACCCACCCCTTCTCCTCTCCTTTTCCGATCGTGATCGACCCAGCAACTGAGCTTTCCTTCTAAAGTTTAGCAGCAAGATGTACTGATCTTCCTTCCAATAGTAGCAAGGAGGTGTTGATTCTTCTCAAATCTCAGATCATAATGATCAGTGAGCGAAGTTGCTTTCTTCTCTTCCCAATAGCAAAGATTTAGAAGACAAAGCGTAGGGTTCTTTATTCCTCCATTTGGGAACAGTAATCCCTTGTTTTCAGCTTCTTGTGGTAAATGTACTAATGAAAGTTAGTGTTTTGAAAATCGGGTCGGACCAATCAAAGGTGCTCTGCGGTGGCCTTCGCCGACGACATGGAGGCTCCAGCTCTGTCTTCGTGTTTGTTCTTCCAGATTTCTCGGGGCACCACCACCACTGATCTCTTATTCGCTGTCAGCATTTCCCTCTTGCTTTCGTTATTAGTTGTAATTTGTTGTTTCATTTTATATTTTTTTCTTTTACAGGACGAGATGGTGGTAGCCTTCGGTGACATCAGATCCGCCGCCTTCAGGTGACTTTTTGCCTTCAACTTCTTTTTCTACGTCTCATCTACTTCTCTTATGGACATTGGCAATTTTTTTTCCTTCTGTATTTCACTTCAAAGATCCGGGGTTTAGCAGTGCTAACAGGATCAATGATGAAATTTTGCAATATAATGATAATTCAGAGTCCAAATATTTCTTAACAATTTCCGTTTTAAAGTTTTCCTTATGGTCAATTTTAATCTTGTGCATAGGATGCAACCTTTCTGTATGGAATATCTGGTGGGATGGTTTCCTAATAGGTATATTTGCACTGATGTATTCTCTTACTTTCTTTAAGCACAAAGGCAAGACCGACCATAGTTGTCAAGGGCGCAAGGCGCACCGAGGCACACAAAGGCCCTAGAGCCCGAGGTGCAGGTGTAAGGCGAGGTACGTGCCTTACTGAAGCCAAGCGCACAATTTTAAATGTGTTTAAAAAATATTTTATCTTAGAATAAATATATTAAAAACTGAAATAATTAAGTCACAATGTCACAAAAAACAAAAAATAATTAATAAATCCACAGTAATTAGTAACATGATTAAAATTCTTCAATCATCCAAATTAAGTTCATCTTCTTCCATCGAATCATCAGTCCCCAGAACTTTCAGATTTGTATTCTTCTTGGTCTTCATCACTTTCTTGATCAACATCAATTTCTTATTCCTCTTCATCCAAAAGATGTGAAATCGGCCTTTTTCTGGTTGTTTTGGATGTAGATTCCCTTAATTCGTTTGAAGAAGATGAAACATGAGATCTAAAATCATAAATTTGTTCACCAACCCCAGACTCATGACTTACATCACCCTATGTCAAATCATCATCTCCAAAGACTGGATTATTTTCTTCATTATCCAATCCTCTCATTAACCATTTATTGCTATCATCGATCAATATAGAAGGCGAGCCTTGGCGCAACGGTAAAGTTGCTGCCTTGTGACCAAGAGGTCACGGGTTCGAATCCTGGAAACAACCTCTTGCAAAAAGCAAGGTAAGACTGCGTACAATGGATCATTCTCCGGAACTCCGCATGGCGGGAGCTTCGTGCACCGGGTTGTTTTTTTTTTTTTCTATCATCGATATCATCCAATGAAATATGATCAATTTGGTCACGCAAATCATATCGATGTTTCAATGACTTGTTAGTTATATTTAATGAAGACCAAATCATTCAAATGCTTCTGCACCAACCTATTTCTTCTTTTCAAATGAAGCTGCGAAAATTTTAAAATAAATTCATTCTTCATTAATTGTTCATAATAATAATTATAATTAATATATCAAGATTCAAGACTCAAAAGTTAACTATACAATGCTAAAATTTAAATACTTACATGTTGAAACATACTCCAATTCCGCTCACAACCAGAAGCATTGCACATAAGGTTGAGAATTCTCATAGCAAAATCTTGCATTTGTGGGGTCGTAAAACCATAAGCCGACCACCATTCAGCTCTCAAATGAGATATTCAAAATTTAAGATTCAAATACTTCAAGTTTTCAACAATATGTTAAGAACTTATGATCTTGAAATAAAAACAACACATATACCTGGTGATAATTTATTTCTATGTCGAATGACCATAGAATTGCCAAAAAGGCCATTAGCATTTTTATATTTTGAGAGTTGATATGTGACTTTATCTTGAAGGTCAATATCTTCACACATCTTTTCAATACATTCGTACAACCCTTTCATAACTTTAGCATCTTTTTCTATCTCGGGATTCACATAAAAGAATTCCGGGTTCAAAAAGTAACCAGCTGCATGCAAAGGCTTATGAAGCTGCTCCGTCCACCTTTTATCAATGATTTCAAAAATCTTTTTGTACTTCTCTTCATTGTTGTTGAAAGGCAAAGCAATTGTCTCCTTAGCTTGATCCATAGTCTCGTATATGTACCCCATTGTAGGTTTTTTTTTCACCGTCAACTAATCGAAGCACTTTAACAAGTGGGCCACCAACTTTAATGGCATAAACAATATGATTCCAAAATGAAGGCATCAATATAATCTCTGTAACACGTTTACCTTCTGCCTCCTTTGCAAATCGACTCATGCTCCACTTTTCTGAAGTGAATATCCTTCTTAAATTTACCTTTTGCTTTTGAAACCTCTTCAATGTCAAAAAAGCAGTGACAAAATGAGTTTTCCCACCCAAACAATTTCTCTTTGACCTGTGAATTCTCTCATCATGTTCAAGACTTGTGGTCTGTTATATATATAACTATTCACCATCATACCCCTTTCATAAACCTTTTTAAGTATTGGAATTTTGAACAAATCTTCAAGCATTAAGTCCAAACAATGGGCAGCACATGGAGTCCAGAATATATATGGAAATCTTGACATCAAATACTTCCCTGCATATTAAAGATTTATGTTATTACTTTTGAGTAACAAATCCAATACTTATTAGAAAGTAACCACTTGAATTCACATTTCATACCAGCTGGAACATTTGCAGAGACATTATCTGTAACCACTTGAACAATATTCTTTGGACTGATTTGCTCCACATACTTTTCAAGTAAGTCAAACAACTTGATACCTGTATGAGAAAAGCCGGAGGCATCTACAGATTCCAGAAATACTGCCCGTCTTGGACCGTTCACTAAAAAATTAATCAAAGTTTTATTTTTTCCATCAGTCCATCCATCCACCATTAATGAGCATCTATATTTTTTGTAGTCTGCCTCAAACTCTTTCAAATTTTTTTTCGTACTTTGTATTTCTTTATTTAAATAAGTTACCCTAATTTCATGGTAACTTGGGAGCTTTTAATTATGAGTACAATAAGATGCAACTCTACAAAATTTGTTAAAACTATCATACTTTACAGCGTTGAATGAAATACCTGCATCGTACATCCATTTGGCAAAATAATGCACCACAGAGTCTCTCATTTTTTTCTGACATTCATCGTATTTCTTTGAATCTTTTGATCCTTTTTGCTTTCCTTGATTCACGACTTGATCCATATTATTGACAAAGAAATAATCAAGTGGACAAAATGTCTTTGTCTTTTGACTTGAGAAAACAGGAGGGATGGGGGCCATGGAACTCGCTGTTGAACTTGATAATAGTTGTTTCCCTTTTCGAGAGATTGGAAACACATCATCATCTTCTAAATTTTCCAATTTCTCAACAAATTCATCAAAATCATGATTCATGTCTATTTGATGCTTGACTTCTTTTTTTTTTGACATGTAAATTTGAATTTCAATTCTAACATGCTCAGGGCATTTTGGACATACTTTGGCATTTCGATGGCCTCCAGCAAGATGTTGCTTTAGATGAAAAATTCCTCCCTTGAGAATTTTGCCACAAAAAAACACATTGCATGGAATTAGTGTCTTTTGGATTGATTAATTTCCCATAGTTCTAGCCAGGATCTTTTCGATTCTCTAAATTTTCAGAAGTTAACATTAATCTGGATTTTGGAGAAAAAATTTCAACCATGAATACATATATCATAAATTTATATCAATAATTCATTAGGTTAATGATGAAAAATATATCAGTAAATTAAAAATGAAAATTTTAATTTAATTATTAAAAATAAATAAAATAATTATGGAAAGAAAATTATCAAAAATTAATTTAAATAAGATTAAAAAAATAAAATAAATTGTAATAATAATAAAATTATTATTCATAATATATAAATTAATAAAATAAAATTTAAAATAATTTATGAAATATTTTTAAATTAATAAGATAAATTTATTAAATTTTAATTGTTTTAATTATTTTTTCATATAGTTGAACTATAGTTTAGGGAGTTGATTATTAAAATCACTGTGCAAACCTCTCTATTGCAGCGCTTCTCGCTCCTCACGGAGTTGCCACGCCCCGCAGAGCCGCCACACTTCCACCAAGAAACTTTGATGTTTTTGACTCCTATCATGAATTACCTCAAGGATGAGAATTTTCACTAGACTTGGTTTGTGTCCTTAGCCTTCCAAGAAATTGAAGAATGATGAAGGTCTCGTTTCTAGGTATGTTGATCTTTCCAAACTGTTCAATGTAGCCAATGATGCTTTTGATGTAGAAAATCAAAGATATCCTTAGCCAAGAAGGGCATAATATTGTCTTTTTAGTGAGTACTGCTCCATGTATAATAACGAATTATATACTATTATAGGTCATACTATTTGTCCCCTCACGAACTTATAATGCACTCTAAACATGAGATTCTTTGTTAGATGTAGTCATAAAAGAAGTTGAGCTTTACCATGCTAGGTGGGTTGAGTTTCTTTAAGAGTTCGCTTTTATCATGAAACACCAATAAATGGTGGATAATCACTGAAATGAGTTATAGTCACCCTATACAGGATGGAAATGACTGTAATTGTATTTCTACACTTTCGGGATGACTACTCCATGAATAATTTTTTGAGACAACCAAGATTGAAACTGCCATGAGTGGGTCAACTTTGTGAATTGGGGTGGTTATCTTTTGAGGAGTACACACTTAAATTTTATTGGTCATCCTTGAGATGAGACCATCCTTAGATAAGACATTGTTAGAATTATGTCACTGTGTTGCACATGCCATACAACCTATGCAACTAAGCAGAACATGGGTTTGTACACAACACTCTAAATTCTTCATAAACTATGGGAAAATCTTAGCATGAATTTTGTTTATGACTTCTTTAGAACAATTGAAGTTGTTGGTGCAAATAAGATTCATATATTTCCATAATGGTATGATATTGTCCACTTTGGTTTTGTTTTTGGGCTATACCCAAAGGGCTTCATGCCAATGGAGATATTTTTTCATCTTATAAGCACATAATCTTTTCCATGTCTTATCAATGTGGAACTTTGATTGTATTTCCGATACTTTCAACAATCTCCCCCTCAAACAAAAGACCACATTAGTCCCCCCTCAAGCCTATCTATCCTCAAAGGACTTCCTCTGCTTGATGTTCGATTCTCATCCCACCAGGTCTTCCTGTCAACTGTCCGATCCTTCTGACCCAATTGAACTTCTTGTCAGTTGTCCGGTCCTTCTGACCCAATTGAACTTCTTGCCAGTTGTCCGGTCCTCTTGACCCAACTGGACTTCCTGCCTGGTGTCTGGTTCTCTTGATCCATACATGGGAGCCTCACTTCCTTCATTCGACGTGCATGTCTTGACATGAACCATGACTCCGATGCTAATTGTTGATGTAAATAAGATTCACATATCTCCACAATGGTATGATATTGCCCACTTTGGGTCTAAACCCTCGTAATTTTGTTTTTGAACTATATTCAAAAGGTCTCATGCCAATGGAGATATTTTTTCATCTTATAAGCACACGATCTTTTCCATATCTTACCAATGTGGGACTTTGATTGTATTCCCAATACTCCCAATAGAAGTCATGCTCAATTTTAGTTGTTGTAGATAGGTTTTGTAAGATGACCATTTAGTTCTTGACGACCAAACAAAGAATGCATCTTATGTAGTTATCCATATCATGCTATTTTTTAAAGAGGTTGTAAGAATGCATTAGTTATCCAAATCACGGTTTCATAAATAGATGTCAGGTTTGTAATTATTTTCTTGAAGAATATTTTTTGAGACCCAACTTGAGATTCATTTGCATCTTATGTAGTAAGATGACCATTTAGTTCTTGACGACCAAACAAAGAATGCATCTTATGTAGGATAGCTATTTTTTAAAGAGGTTGTAAGAATGCATGAGTTATCCATATCACTGGTGTCGAATAAATAGTTGTCAGGTTTGTAATTATTTTCTTGAAGAACTTATCAAAGTTTTTTGAGACCCAACTTAAGATTCATTTGCAGTTCTTCACCCATAAACAGATAGACAAACCAAGGCTGATAATTAATTGGGAAACTTTCTTTTGATGTCTAGTTGGAGATGAAATCTACGATTCTGTCTTGTCTATTTTTGTCTTGCCTATTATAATTCTATAAGCAGATCTATAGGAATGAGTCTCTTTGATACAATATATGTGTCTAAAGCTTGCCACCTATAAGATTTTGTTTCATTACTGACCATTTCTTTACCTGTCACTTTCACTATTTTGAGGTGTTGAGTGCTTTACTTAGTGTAATCGATATATTCATACTGGTTAGGAGTAAAAATATATTGAGTTTTGATGTTTATAAAAATACGTAGATGTACAGTAGAGAAAAAGGGTACAATTTAGGCACCTGTCCTTATCTCTATCGTCCTTAAGCGCTTTTTTAAAAGCTCACCTAAGAAAATTCATGGCTGCTCAACTAGCTCTTTTTTGCATTGTTGGAAAAAATAAGTTATTATGCTTTTATCATTGATTTACATGTAAATTAAGTAGTAGTCTAGTTTTTAATATCCAAGATTTAATATAATATTGAGGATATTTAAGCCTCCTTTGTTTGCTTTGCTTATTTGTCCATGGTCGTGCTCCTATAATTTTAGCACAAACTCTTTCTAAGGGGTTGTAACTAAGTCGAGGTTGACTATATTCAAGCTTGTTCATTTGCCTATTGAGCTTATATATTAAAAATCTTATTAAGCTCAAGCCTAACTCGAAGCTGAGTTTGATTTTTTTTTATTGAGCTCAACTAGAGATATTCTTGTTCTTCAAGGAATATAAAATGACCTATTATTGAATTGTGCATTGAGCTTCTTCACAAATATTTTATTCGTTTACAACCCTAGCCTTTTCCATCTTGGCTTAGTTGATCTCTAAAATCTAGAGGGTTATTGACATAGATGGTGCTAGCTCTCCTTGGAAGCAGTAGAAGACACTTGGATTCCCGATATATGAAAATGCATGGATCATCTTCTCTAAACCCTAAAAGAAAAACTATGACAAAATGTTTGACATATTTATTGAATTCAACAACGAACTCTATAATCATTTTCTCTAGAGCCATTCCTTTATTGCCTACTTCACACACGTGTAAGGAGTCACAACATTTGACAAATCATTTGGATATAACATCAAGCTAATCTTAAATTCTTTCACAAAGAGGGAGAAATGAATGATGGCAAAATTGTTCATACCGTGAATGGTTGAGGGGAGATTGTTGGAATCTCAAGTGGTGTGAATCATTGTGGTTTTGATATTTGGTCAAATGAATCTAAGTTAGGCCTTGCTGATTTTTCTGACATGTGTATCTAAGTGTGCAGAAAGTTAAGAGAACACTCAAGTGCTTGATGACTCGGGATCCGATGGAATACTGTGAAGGATGGTATGGGACACCTGAGGGATCGATAAAGACAAAGAGTATTGGAGATAGTGATACTTGGGATAAAAGATGCAAGCGAGCAAGAAGGATGACATCGGAAGAGAGTCAACAAGCTCAGCGCATTCGAGGTACGAGAAGCTTGGTAGAATAGTACTCCGGTGGAGCGAGAATGATGCATGAGGAGTGAGTTAAAAGAGCTCAGTGCATTCGAGGGACGAGAAACCGAAAGAAAGTGTATGCAAGATAAATTGGCGAGTTGAGTAAACTGTATTCAAGACGAGGGTAGAGACTCAATTTAGGCGAATTTAGTCTTAGTCGATTTGAGTTAGGAGGTTTAAGTGATCAGAAGATCCGGTCGGTTGATGCACAAGATTATCCACTTATCTACTTGAACAAGTTAATCGCGGGATCACGGGATTAGACTCTTTGGATTAGGGAAAATTGGGTTTAGGCGACTGGAAAGCCATGTGGGTCATGATCCACAGTGGAGATCCGATTTGTTTAGGATCAGGAGACTAGAAAATCTAGATCAGGTGACCAGAAAGCTAAGTGGGAGGTGATCTAGAGTGGAGATCCGAGTTGATCGGGTTCAAGGCGACTGCTATATCGATAATAACGATGAAAGAAGACTTGTTCGTGAATGAGGCTAATCTGCCATGTCAAAGTTTTCCCGTCGACTAGATAGGATTTTTTGATCGACTGAACGTGCCACGTCAGCACTATAAAAGGAGATCAGGAGTTCATGATCAAGCAACCTCACTTAACAGATCTATTCTATTTTTTGTTCCTTGCCGTTAAATCTTTGAACGTGCCACGTCAGCACTATAAAAGGAGATCAGGAGTTCATGATCAAGCAACCTCACTCAACAGATCTATTCTATTTTTTGTTCCTTGCCGTTAAATCTTTGTTCTTTATACTTGTTCTCATCTTGTGTATAGGAGGTTTCTTCACCTTTGACAAGTTATCGAAGGGGAAAAAGCATAGGTCTTGGATGTAACTGTTAATGCAGAGAGGATCACTCCTTAGTTTTGATGTATGAACCATAGTTAAAGTTAGGATTTACTTGTGTTCTGATATGAGTGTTAAGTGTACAGGCTTAACAGAAAGTCCTAGTAGGTCGAGTTGACCGGATACTAGGAAGAAGTCTTGACAGATCAGGAGGATCGGACACTAAGCATGAAGTCTAGATGGGTCGAGTAGATTGGACATCCGCACGAAGACCTGGTCAGAGAGACCGCATAATCCAAAGTCCACCGGCCGTAGACCGATACTGGTGGAAGCCTTGGTGGGTCAGATCGGATGTCAAGAATGGTAAGTTTGGCAGGGCAGCCGACAGGTAAGGCTCAAGCGGAGAGGTGAGGCCGAGTCCTCTGTAGGGGGACAAAGTTAGGTGTCGATCCGACTGATAGTCCGCGTGGGACTTAGAAGTCGAGATCAAGCAGTATTACAACTGCTATTGAATGTTATATTGTTTATTTCTACTAATCTCGTTGTGTAGGGATCAGTCGACTGAAGTCCAGTCGACTGAGAATGACCCAGTCGACTGGATATCCAGTTGGCAAGATTAGATGGTGATCGATCGAGGATCTGGCAGCCCAGATGGAAAGAGTTCCAGTCGATTGGAAAGGCAAACTTCCCTATGTGGAGACAGGTGAGCTAGAGTTGACTGGAGCAGGTCTAGTCGACTAGAAACGACGAAGTACCTTATCGACAGGCCGAGCTTTTTCCCGATGGGAATCAATCGCAAGAAACCATGTGGCAAGCCAAGGGTTTACTGATACTCGAGATAAAATAGAGTACATGGAAAACCTTCTAGGGGAAGTTGAAAAGTTAACATAGATCCAATGGCGTATGCAGTATGGCAGTAAATACCAAGCGCTAATTGAATCCGGAGATGGAAGAGAAGGTACACAGAATATTTTGTCTCAGATGAGATGGGTATTTTCCTTAGAGGATCCTACACAGGGATCTACTGTTATACAGGATGCCGCTTATCGCGATCTGGAAAGATTATCTTGTGAAAATATCAAGGATATTATTCAATACATGAACGAATATATGCGGCTAGCTGCAAAAACTGGAAGACTATATATCAATAATGAATTATCTGATAAATTCTGGCTAAAGATGCTAGGGGATCTTGGCAGAAGAATGAAGGAAGCTTTTGAACAAAAATATCTAGGAGTTGTGATCGGAGTTATGCCATAAATACTATTTGCCTACAGATATCTGGAGAATGAATGTAAAGATGCGGCTTTCAAAAGATTACTAAAAGATTTATCATTTTGCAGCAAAATTTCTATTCCAGGCTACTACAAAAGGGAGAAAAAATACGGAGTCAGAAAGTCAAGAACATACAAAGGCAAACCACATGACACCCATATACGAATAGAGAAAAGAAAGCATTTAGTGCGCAATAAGCGCTGTAAATGCTATCTTTGTGGACAAGAAGGGCATTTTGTCAGAGAATGCCCTAATGACAAAAGAAACATTAAGCGAGTTGTCATTTTTGAGCAACTTGAAATTCCGAAGGACTGTGATATTCTCTCAGTGCAAGAAGGAGAAGAGCAAAGTGACACTATCTATAACGTCTCTGAAGATGAAGGCAATGAAGAAATGGAAAAATCCCTCAAAACATGTATCCAGGAGGAATATATTTTTATGCTCGGAGAAATAGATGGTTGATATCGCCTCCAGGTATGATTACCTGACCATCAAATAAACTGCTTACATGATTGGCAGAATAATACCTTTGTGCAGCCTCAGAATGAAACGTGTGTATGCTGCAAGAGCAAGTCAATGCAGAGGGCAAGAATCCATTGTCCTAAATGCTTGGTAACAACTTGTAATCTATGTGAGCCTTACTATTTTAAGAAGGAAGTACCAGTTGCACCATCCTCTCCAATGCCCTTTTTCACCTAGAAGCTAATACAAGAACAACAAATACTATATTGCTTGGTGTGAAGGAGAAATGGAAAGGTTGAAAAAGGAAGTAGAGCACTATAAGAGGCGAGTAGAAGAATTAGAAATGGAAAAGGCCCTAATGGAAGATTTTGCGAACCTTAATAAGGGTAAAGGAATTCAGATAGAAGATCCTGATCCAACCTTAATTCCAGAAGAAGAAGAGTATGCAAATGTTCTCTACCAAGAAAACATACTTAAAGCATCTGCTGAAGAAACAGGAGGGCAACAACACAACCCTAGACTGGTGAAAAATATGCTATATAATATGAATGTTGAACTTGATATTTCCAATGTTCCTAGGTTCAAGGTACGCGCAATTCTGGATACAGGTGCCACCACATGTTGTATTGATGAAGACTCGGTACCCAAGGAAGCATTGGAACAAAATAATACTATTGTTTAATTTAGCGGAATTAACTCCAAACAGACTGTCAACAAAAAGATAAAAGGCGGAAGGATGTATATTGGGGATAATACCTTTCGAATCCCGTATACATATAGTTTCAAGATGACTCTTGGAGACGGAATTCAAATGATTATTGGTTGCAATTTCATCAAAGCAATGCAAGGAGGCGTTTGAATAGAAGGTAATATTTTAACTTTCTATAAAAATCTGACAACTATCAATACCACCCCAGAAGGGAGCCTTGACACAACGGTAAGATTGCTGCTTTGTGACCAAGAGGTTACAGGTTCAAATCCTGGAAACAACCTCTTGCAAAAAAAAGCAAGGTAAGGCTATGTACAATGGATTCCTTCTTCGGTACCCCACGTGGCGGGAGCTTCATGCACCGGATTGTTGTTGTAGTTTTATCAATACCACCCCAACAGTCTCGGCGGCCATTGAGGAAATGAAGTTAGAAGAAGACGAATACTTGACTATTAAGGAAGCGGTATTCTATTATGAGGAAACAAGTAAGAAGAATTTTCTGAAGCAATTCAACCCCCTAATACAGAAGCTAAAGGAAGAGGGGTTCATCGGGGAAGAGCCACTGAAGCATTAGTCAAGGAATAAAGTCATTTGTCAGCTGAACATAAAAAATCCGGACTTTACAATTTCTGATAAACCCCTGAAGCATGTTACCCCTCAACTACAGGATGCCTTTAGACAACATGTGAAGGCTTTGTTAGATATGGGAGTAATTCGTCCTAGCAAAAGCAGGCATCGTATAACGACAATTATTATTAATTCAGGGACCAATATAGATCCTAAAACAGGAGCAGAGATTAAAGGGAAAGAAAGGATGGTCATAAATTACAAACGCCTTAATGATATTACAAACAAAGATCAGTATAGCCTCCCGGGGATCAATAATATCTTAAAAAGAGTCAGCTCAAGCAGGATTTACTCCAGGTTTGATTTAAAGAGTGACTTTCACCTAGTGGCGATGTACCCAGACTCTATTGAATGGACTGCCTTCTGGGTTCTTGATGGGCTATACGAATGGCTTGCAATGTCATTTGGACTGAAGAATGTTGGATCGAAGCGGATCGCTAGAGGGGGGGGGGGTGAATAGCGATAAAACTTTTTTGAAATCGTTCGTTGATTAGACAATTAATCGCAGCGGAAAGATAAAAGACAAATAAAGAAAGACAAATGATTTTTTACTTGGTTCGTAGCCTTCGGCTACTACTCCAAGGCCCTAGTGGTCCTTGACCACGCACGGAGGGCAAAACACTAAAGAACTCCTCGTTAGAGGTAGGAGTTAATCGAGTACAAGAAAAATCACAAAGTTTTGAGGTAGAGGGACACTCCCCCTCTCTTCGTAACGATAAAAACTCCTAGACAATTGATATGAAAAATATAAACTGAAAATGAAGATTATACCGACGAAACAAAAATATAAACAATTAAACCTAGACGTCGGAGAACTAAAACTTCGTTGTCGGAGAGTCGTAGCGTTGCAGAGGCTTTTTGGAAGCTTAGGATTGATGAAATGGTGAGGAATGAACCTTCTTTTATAGCCCTAGAAGTCCCCTCCTCGAGCACATCAAGATCCTACATCAATGGCCACCTCACCCTTAAAGAAAGGGATGAGTTTTGACTCATCTCGAAGCTGTAATTCAAACAGTAGTTGAACTGGCCGGTTGAACTGGCCGGTTGAACTGGCCCAGTTGAACTGGCTGGTTGAACTGATGGCCAAGATTTTTGACTACAATAAAGAGTTAGCTCAAAATATAAGTGTCACGCCCGCCCTTTTTCCGACCAGAAGTCCGGAATCCGGAGGGGCGGCGCGTGACGCGACCGTACATACATACATTACTTACAACGGAAGACTTTATACATATTTCGTACTTCTTACAGCGGAAGACTTTAGACTTATTTTTTTTTTCTTCTTTTAAAACATAAACATGCATTGACATATATAGATACTTCTTCTTCTTAACATAGAGCATGCATCATAATATATATAGATACTTCTTCTTACTTCTTCCTTACTTCTTCTTATTAACATAGAGCATGCATCATAACATATATAGATACTTAGTGCTTAGTTCAAGTTCATAAACATCATCATCATAAGGAGACATAAATAAGGACATCCATAAACGTCATCATCATGGGGAAACATATATATAAGGACATAACGGATCTTCTCCACCATGCCACTACCACACACATTTGACCCATCCTGCTGCTCCCTTTAGTTTATCCATCCCTTACCCTTATCTGCAGTACGAGGGAAAGATAAACTATAAGCACATAGACTTAGTAAGATCCTGTCCTACTCACAAAAACCATACATCGACATTAATCACATACATGTAATATCTATAACATATAAGCAACATAATACGAATATACACGACGAAGCAACTTAATACATGTAAAGCATAAGTAATATAAGTAAACATAATACATTAATCATCTATAACATAAAGAAAGATAATACGATTATCTATAACATAAAGAAAGATATCATGTAAATATACGACTTAATCAAACATAACATACAAATATATATAATATAGCAAATCAACATAACCTACAATATATATAAACATAGAGGCATAAATACGACATTTCAAACATAACACGCAAATATATATATAATATATCAAACATAACATACATCATATGTAATATGTAGGCATAAATACGATATATCAAACATAACATGCAAATATATATAACATAGCAAATCAACATAACATACAATATATATAAACATAGAGGCATAAACATGACATTTCAACATAACATGCAATATATATATAATATATCAAATATAACATACATCATATGTAACATAGAGGCATAAATACGACATTTCAAACATAACATGCAACATATATATATAATATATCAAACATAATATATATCATATGTAACATAGAGGCATAAATACATATATCAAACATAACATACATCATATGTAACATAGAGGCATAAATACATGACATATCAAACATAACATGCAACATATATATACGATATATATCACATAAATAGTGAACATAGCAATCAAATCATGTAAACCTACGCAGGATGCTTTAAAACATATATTATAAGTACATAAACATAATCTCAACATATTTGGGCCCTATATCGCACTACTTCTTCATTATCATAAATACAGATCCCTAAATAACTGAGGTAGTAAGTTTCAACCTACTAGGTTACTAGGCCCAATCTTAGTCCGTCGACCTAGTGGCAATCGCCATAAATAGAAGCCCATCCTAGGCCCGAGTCTTACTCCATCGACCTAGGCATCTGGAGCCCATCCCGCATAGGCCCGATCTTAGTCCCATCGACCTAGGGCAATCATACATGAGGCCCATCCTAGGCCCGAGTCTTACTCCATCGACCTAGGGCATCTTAGAGCCCATCCCTTTGGACCTTGTTAAGGTCTTGAGTACAACGTCACGGGAAGGTAAAATACTTATATGCTTTTATTATAACATAGCTTATTTCATTTTGCAAACATAGCATACTTCATTTCATAACATATCATATTTCACTTCATGAACATATCATCTTTCATTTCATAAACACATCATACTTCATTTCATAACATGTCATATTTCACTTCATGAACATATCATATTTCATTTCATAAACAAATCATACTTCATTTCATAACATGTCATATTTCACTTCATGAACATATCATATTTCATTTCATAAACACATCATACTTTATTTCATAATCATATTATATTCATTTCATGAACATATCGTTTTTCATTTTATAATCATATCGTATTTCATTTCATAACATATCTTAAATATCACATACACATAGGGCATGACATAAGGCATAAACATCAAGAGTAAGTAAACACTAACATAAAGCATGTTATCTTCATCTAGCATCATTTAATATCACAAGTCAACATGAATTCACCCAACATAAAACACATGTTAACCTAACCTAGAGCATGTTAAAGGACAATGGTTGACCGAATGGTCCATGTAGGTTTTTAGGGCTAGTCTTTTAACCTAATTCAATTAACATACTAACAACATCATATGCATACAAACATGGAATAAAACTTCATTGGAGCATCCATACAAGAGGGGTGGCCGAATGGTCCTTGTAGGTGTTTAGGGCTAGTCTTTTAACCTAATTCAATTAACATACTAACAACATCATATGCATACAAACATGGAATAAAACTTCATTGGAGCATCCATACAAGAGGGGTGGCCGAATGGTCCTTGTAGGTGTTTAGGGTTAACTTTTTAACCTAATTCATTCTATATCCTAACATCATCATTCACATGTAAAACAAGATATAGAACTCCAATAAAATACCAAAAATCTAAGTTGGCTGAATATATCATATGGGTTTCTTGTACAAAACATCAATCGAAGCTACTCGTATGCAGGTGAGGGATACTTACCTCCTTTGCTTTGCTTTTAGTGGGAAGATGACCTAAGGAAAAACAAAACCTAGCCTTCTCCTTGCTTGGATGGGTTTCGGCCAAGAATGGAGAGGGAGCTCTAGAATTCGGTGAGGAAGAAGAAGAGAAGAGGAGAAAATGAATTGTGTAACTCATGCCCCCTCATTCCCCCTATTTATTCACTTGAAGAGTCCCTTGATCTCCTTTACATTTAACCATAATTTTCCCTATTCCTCTAATGATATAATCCTATTGGGCTTCTGGTTAGTGGGTGCATCTATAGGGCTTGGCTATCTCTAGAGGTTTGGGGTTCAATTCCTAGGCCTTGCATCCCTTTTTGGCTTATTTTCTTTTATTTTTGAAAAAGCCCACATAAAGCCCGTTATAATCATACAAAAATTCTTATAAGATTTCTAGAGCTTGGGATGAAAAGGGAGGAAGGGAAGATGGGGAATTCGGCCAAGTATGAGGAAGAAGGAGAATGAACAAGGAAAGTGGGGTTTTACTTCCTCTCTTCTCTTAATTCTCCTCTTTAATACCTAGGGAATGAACACTCTTCATCCTTTCATGGGAGGGGATGAACCAACTCCTCATCTTCCCATTTATATTCTTTGTATATTCTTTATATATCTTATCCATGAATCATCCTATGGTCTTGTACATTCTTTATATATCTTATCCATAAATTATCCTAGGGTCTAGTGGTGTCAAGGCTACCTCCCTATTAGGAGGTTCATGGTTCAAATCCTACCTATAACCATCTTTTATTTTATTTTATTTTAAACCTTTTATGGCCTTAAAACCTATATAATTACTTGGCATAGTTTAGAATTTTACGGGCGTTACAATAAGTGAATTCGACGACCACTTGCCGTCCGATCTCGACATAGACCTTCCATGGGAAGTCTTGGTCGGATCGTCGCCTAAGGACGTCCCCATACAAAGGACACGACTTCACTTCACTTTACTCACTCGAGCTTACCTCAACATTTACCTTTGAAGCCTTGCGTTGGTTTCGCTTTGATTCATCGGCTCCCTCAGAAGTCCTCTCGTGTCGCTTGGGCAGCTACGATTTTCTCGAGTGTCGCTAACCTTGGCAGCTTAGCATTTCTGCATCTTGATTCGGCTCGTGAGATAACGATATAATCTTAACTGCGTCTTTGCAGTAAATCTGAGTTCGATCGTGGTGCCCTGCGCAGCAATCTTTCCTTTTTGATCATGCGGACTTACTATGAGTTAAGGAAAAATGTAATGTGGAAAATGAATAAATGTAAATCAATTCTCCCTTAACCTTAGGTGAGTTTTAGAACAAAAGGTTAATCTTAAAAATTTTAAATTTTTGTTCTCCCCCATAACTGTAGGGATTTTTTATGCAAAATAGCATATGCGCAACGGAAAAATAGGATCCCTTCCAAGTGATCCTTGCGAAAGAAAACCTCGTACAAAAAATAAATTTCTCTAAAAGAAAAATCTATCTTATAGGAGAATATTACCTTTGTTGCGTGCCCTTTTTAATCCCGCTTCTCCTTGGGTTTGTTGGATCTTTTAGCACGTTCAAATGTCCGTGCCTCTATATGTATCCTGCGAGCAGCTCTTGTCTCATGAAGAAACTAGAAGAGCTCTCCTTTACTTCTTGCTAGAGAAGTCCTAAAGGAGAGGAAGGTAGAGAAAAGAGAAAGGAAGAAGGCGACCGCTCTTCTTGCTAGCCTACGCTCATAAAGCCCTGACTAAAGCCTCTCGCGACGAGCTCTCTCGAGCCTCGAAGCTTGAGTTTAGTCGGTGGAGTGTTTTATAGGATTGAAAAAACCTTTCACCTCTATCGCGTTCAATCTGATCGATTCGTTGAAAAATAATCACGAGTTGGTAGGCCACGTGTGGAGAAATTCGAATTGAAACCCTTTGTCTCTTTCAGCCTCATCGAAGCTTAGGTGGCGTGCTTATGTGACGTTAAATGCGTGTTGAATTAATCTTATTAATTGATAAACATGTTATCGTATTGAATTAATCTCGTTAGATCGATAAAGTAACGTATTGAATTAATCTTATTAAATCGATTAAGCTTAGGCTATCGTGATAACGTATTTATTTAATCTTATTAAATTAATAAAGCTTAGCGTATTGAATTAATCTCGTTAAATCGATAAGCTAAAATTCTCGTTAAGCAAAGTCGAAAACCATTTTGTACTTAAGCATTCCCAATTATTCTAGTCGAATTAGAATGCACTAATTCTTGTAATCGTCATGCTCTTTGTGTGTGACCATATAGGCTCATGCGTTGGCGGTGGATCTAAACTCTTTTAGATACTGCATGATGGCGACGTCTGTGATCGTCATTCTTTACCCGAGTTATGAAATAAGTCGAGATCAGGCTAACCTTTAGTGACTCTATAATGTATGGCCAGTGTCATACATCCTTGATATCAGTTGACGATGAGGCGTAGGCGGTGTCATCCTCGATCGATCTATGTGTTTCTTGATCCTGAGTAAACTAACTCGAACAAATGAGCTCGATATCTCGTATTGACTCATTCGAGCATGGCGTGCGTTTTAGTAGTTCTACTCGAATCAAGCGCCACGGATATCACTCCGTCGTATGGGAGGATAGATCTCATCTACATCGCTCATCCCTCCGCGTAATTTGTTATATACCCGATGTCGCCTTTATGGTCCACATTACGGGTGACGTTTGGCGATACGAAATGCATAACTCCTTATAGGGAAGCGTAGTGACTTGAGTTTGAGGACTATTCATCGTACCAATAGTCGCGTAGAAAGTTTATGACACTCGTATGACGATCCATGAAACTTTCTCATGGCGGTCGATTCGATATATATTCTACAATATATACCCGTATATCGACTTAATATCGTATATCCATGACTTGTGAGATCGAGTCATTGATTGACCTACGTCTTAGTCTTTATGTATTAATATTGCCCTTGCGTATTAATACTTGACTAGGAACATTTAGGAAAGTGTTTCTCTGACCTCTCATGTCGATTACGCGATTGATGTCTTTGTAGATAAGAACCTACTTTTTACGGGCATTATTATATTTAATTTATATGGCGCACAAGCAAGGCGTAAATATAACCAATCCTTTGCCTTTATAGAATATGATCTGAAATGTTCCTATTCGACCATCACATGATTGGTTACAGGGCTATAACTAACAATCTCACTGCTAGTCTTGTAATCACTATAATATCGATACCTAGTGACTAGTGTGACCGTCATTGCTTCCTCGTGCGAAGCCTTGGTGATGGATCTGCGATGTTAGCTTACATCGGTACTCTGCGTATCCTCACATCTCCTCTGTCGATGATCTCGAATGAGATGGAGCCGCCCATGATATGTGTTTGGTCGTGATGTGATCGAGGTTCCTTAGCTTTGTCTGATAGCCCGTTGTTGTCCTGATAAGTGCATTGGATCTGATACTAGGAACTACCCGAGTTCATTTGATGAACTTGCGGGCAAACGACCTCCTTTCTTTGCGTGAGATATGCACATATACCACATTGTAGAATCGTGCAATTGTGTCTTGCTTGAACTCTTCACTCACGGCTCCACCGTTCGGAAACATGTACCTTGCGATCTATAGTCATCCTTATGCATTTGGAAGCTTGCATCACGTAACCCTTCTGATTAGCTCGTGCCTCGAATATCGAAATATTCTTTCGTTCTTCGTAAGTATTTAAGAATATTTTTGGCTGCTATCCGATGACTTTCACTGGATCAGTGTATCTACTCGTTATACTCAAGCATCTGAGGCGTCGGAGGCAGTCTGGCGTAGCGTGCATGATAGACCCTATAGCGGATCATAAGGGATCTTATCCATGCGATCTCTCCTCCTTAGAAGAGAGGACATTGAGTCTTGAAAGACTCACACCGTATGATAAAGCGAAATCCTTTCTTGGAATTTTGCATAGCAAAGCGATCTAGCACTTTATCGATGTATGTACTCGACTTAGGCGAGTAATCTTTTAGATCTATCTCATAGATCTTGATGCCTAGAATATAGGCGACCGCTTTAAGTCTTTCGTGAGAAGCGATTCCTAACCACGTCTTGCGGTGGGTGAGGAATATCATTTCCGATGAGAAGTATGTCATCTACATCTGAGATAAAAAATCTGTTGTGCTCCCACTATTTCTCTTGTAGACCTGAGTTCGTCGCCTTCATTCTTGATGAAACGAGCTCCTTGATTGCATCATCGAATCGAAGATTTCGGCTTCGAGAAGGCTTGCTTTAGTTTATAAATGGACCTTTGCGGTTTGCATACCTTTCGGGATGCTTTGGATCTTGAAACCCTCGGTGTGTCTATGCGTATCCTCGAGTAGCTTTCCATTCAGCGGTTTTGACATCCATCTGCGGATCTCATGTCGTGGTAGGCTGATAGCAAGTATGATCGAATGGATTTAAGCATATGGTGAAAAGGTTTCTCGTAGTCGATACCGTGAATTTGTTTGAATCCTTTAGCCGCGATCTACCTTTATAGGTATGCTTATTACCATCCATGTATCGGTCTTTACTTTAAAGACCCACTTACACCGATGGGTTTTACCCCTTGGTGGATCGGACGAAAGTCCGTACTTGGTTAGTGTACATGGATTCCATTTGGATCTCGTGGCCTCTAGCCATTTCTCGGAATCTGGGCTCATCGTAGCTTCTTGATAGGATGTAGGCTCGTCGAGATCGACAAGCAATACATCGTTGTCGGTCGAGAGAAAGAATATCTCTCGGGTTGGCGCCGGATCTCTATCAGATCTCGAAGAGGTTGGTTAGTACTTGAGCAGTGTTTGCTCATGACTCTTTGGCGACAATTTCCTAAATCCATGACACTTTGTGGTGCTGTTCTTTTCGTGAAGTCTTAGTGTTATCTTCGTCTTGAATTTCTTGAGATGAATTTTACTCCATTAGTTTTTACAGAAATAAATTCTCTTTCTAGAAGAGCGGCATTCTGGCAATGAAACACCTTGCGAGTGTGGGATTGTAAAAGTAATATCCCTTAGTTTCCTTGGGATATCCTCTGAAATAACACTTATCGATTTGGGTCTAGTTTATACGAGACTTGGCGTCTAACATAAGCTTGACCCCATCTTTATAAAAGACATTTTGGGACTCTTCGATCCATAGCGTATATGGTGTCTTTTCTACGGCTTTTGATGGGGCGCGATTAAGTGTGAAAGCGGTCTCTAGAGCTAAACCCAAAGGAAGTAGGTAGATCGATCTCGGCTCATCGTTGATCGTACCGTATCTAATAAGTCTGATTTCTCCTCTCGGATACACCCGTTCCATTGTGGTGTTCGGTGGAGTGAGTTGGGATATTATCCACACTCGGCCGGTGATCCGCGAAACTCTTGACTAAGGTATTCACCACCTCGATCGATCGAAGTAGCTTATCGCTTACGAGTTGGTTTTGTACTTCATTCTTGAATTCTTTGAACTTTTGAAAGGATTACGACTTATGTCTCATCGAATATAAGTAGCGAATCTACTTATCATCGGTGAAAGTAATAAAGTACTTATAGCCTCCTCGCCCGACATTGAAAGGCGCACATCGGTATGTATGAGTCTAACAAGTCGTCGCTCTCGCCGTATCTAAATGGAGTTTTAGTCTCTTTCTAAAGACAAGATTCGCATACCTCATATTATTCAAAATCAAATGAGTCGATAATCCATCTTTATGGAGTTGGGATATCGTTTTTCGTTTATGTGACCTGGCGGCGATGCGAGAGATATGTTTGGTTGAATTATTCGATTTGAACGTTTGATATTCACGTTATAAATTGGGTTTCTAAATCTAGAGCATAGAGACCATTCGTAAGTGGTGCATTCTGATAGAGCATTTCGTTCGAATAAATGGAGCGACATTTGTTCTTTATTATAAAGAAAAGTTTTTTCTTGTCTATGAGATATAGAAATTATGTTCTTCGTTAATGTAGGTGCAGTAAAAGCACTCCGTTAGTTAGATAAGCCCGATTGGCGAAAACGAAAGAATATGTTCCTACTGACTCTGTGATAACTTTTGCGCCATTTAATACTCGTAGGTCAGCCGCCCTTTGCCGTTAGTCTCTTATTTCTCGGATCCTGTGCGTTAGTCTGAATGTGAGATCTGCATCCGTTATCTAATCACATCGGTTATAGCCTAGAACCCGATCGTATGATAGTTGAATAGGGAGCGTTTTTGTATCGTATTACATAAAAGCGAAGGATTGGTTATTATATTTCTACGTCTTGCTTGTCGGTAAATTAAATATAATAATGCCACTAGAAAAGTAGGTTCTTATCTCTGGCGTCGATTGGCGAAATTGATTATGAGAAATTTGTAGAATACTTTCTAAATGTTCTAGTCAGTATTAATATGCGAGGCGATATTAATCGTAAAAGACTAGCGTGTAGGTCGATTGATGACTTGATCTCTGAGTCGTGGATATATGATATCGAGTTGACACGTGGGTATATATTAGAGAATATATCTTGAGTGACCACGCCGTGAGAAAGTTCGTGGATCGTCGTATAGGTGTCGTAAAACTTTCATTATTCTTATTGGTATGAATAGTCACTCCCGAACTGAAGTCGCTCTCACGGTTCCTACTACATGGAGTTATGTACTTTAGTATCGTCGAGCGTCGCACCCGTAGCGGGGGTGGACCGTAAAGCGATTATTGGGTATATAGCAATTATGCGGAGGATGGATGTGAGTGATGTAGATGAGATCTATCCCTCGTACGGCCGGGAGTGATATACGTGGGCCCCTTGATTGGTAGAGACTCTTAAAGCGCGTAGCGTGCTCGAATGAGTCGATATGAGATATTGGCCGTTTGTTTGAGGTGGATTTACTCGAGGATCGAAAGCAACATAGATTGATCGAGGATGGACCGATCGTACATGCCTGCGTTAATTCGTGATGCTCGAGGATAGAATGACACGGTTATACGTTATAGTAGTCGGAAAGGTTAGTCGGATCTTGACTTGTTAACGTAACAGGTAGCGATGATGTATTCTAGATGCGCTCATTGCTTGTGTATCTAAAGAGTTTAGATCCACTTTGCAGCGTTATGAGAGCCTATAGGGTCACACACAAAGAGCATGATGATTAGAAGAATTAGTGCATTCTAGTTTGACTAGAATAATTTGGGAATGAGCTTAAGTACAAAATGGTTTTTGGACTTTAAGCTTAATGAGAATTTTAGCTTATTTATTTAATGAGATTAATTCAATATGTTAAGCTTATTAATTTAATAAGATTAAATAAATATGTTATCATGATAGCCTAAGCTTAATTGATTTAATAAGATTAATTCAATATGTTACCTTATTGATTTAATGAGATTAATTCAATATGTTAACATAAGCTTATTAAATTAATAAGATTAATTTAACATGCATGAATGCCACATAAGCATACCACATAAGCATGCCACATAAGCATGCCACCTAAGCTTGATGAGGTGGAAGGAGACAAAGGGTTTTGACCTTTGGAATTTCTCCACATGTGGCCGGCCAACTCCTTGTTTGATTATTTTTCAATACAATTGATTGTATTGAATGTGATAAGAGGTGAAAGGTTTTTTCAATCCTATAAAACACTCCATGGGGTGGCCGGCCAAGGTTGGTGAAGCTTGAGGCTTAGAGAGAGCTTGGTGGTGAGAGGCTTTAGTTGTGTGGCTTTTGTGAGTGTAGGCTAGCAAGAAGAGTGATCTTCTTCTTCCTTTCTCTTTTTCCCTACCTTCCTCTCCTTTAGGGACTTCTCTAGCAAGAAGTAAAGGAGAGCTCTTCTAGTTTCTTTTGTGAGACAAGAGCTTGCTCGTGTGGATACATATAGAGGCACGGATATTTGAACGTGCTAAAAGATCCAACAAACCCAAGGAGAAGCGGGATTTAAAAAAAAAAGGGCACGCAACAAAGGTAATATTCTCTTATAAGATAGGTTTTGAGAAATTTATTTTTGTACGAGGTTTTCTTTCGCAAAGATCACTTGGAAGGGATCCTATTTTTCCGTTGCGCATATGCTATTTTGCATAAAAAATCCCTACAGTGGTATCAGAGCCACTTGCGAAAAATCGTATAAAAATAGGTTTTCTCTATTTTATATATGATATAAAAGTAGGATAAATTTTATTATGAGTTGATAATTGCATTAGCAATTTTTCAAACATAATAAAATATCCGATATCTTTTAAAAGTTAAAATTGACATGGTACATGGTTATGGCCTAGTCCCAAAAAGTTTGTGAATGTGTGTGTTGTAATTCTTAATACGGCCTGCGTGTCGTGCCTTTCTCCTAAAATTCTTGTTGTAAAATTAGTTTTAGACTCGAATGTAACTCGAGTATTTCTCCTTTTGTAATATACAAAATAAAGATGGAGGGTCCATTGGAAGATGACGTTACAAGGAGGGAGTCAACAACACAAGACAACCAAAAGGAAGTACTTGGGAGAAGATGCTATCCCTAGGTTCACCAATCAATCTTTTCATTAGCTTGAGAAGATTGTAGAATAAGGGCCATAACCATGACACGCTTAGTTTAATATGTATGTGATGAATGTTAATTTAGCTTATATGTGATGTATGCTAATATGTATGTGATGCAAGTTTATTTCTTAATAAGTCAAAAACGATATGCCTACCAAAGTTTGGTACTCACTACTTCCTCGATCATTTGTTGTTGGGTTTGCCAAAGCAAAGCAATGCATTTTATCTTGGAAGAGTGCGAGTGGACAATCGTGATGTCCCGCTATTAAACTTGGTTAAGACTTAATTAAGTTTTTCTTATTTAATTAAGAAAGTAGAGGCATATATTAGCTTTGAACATAAGTTTTAAAAATTAGTTTTGTGTGATTTCCGAACATCAGCTTTGTCTTAGAAAGTGGTCGTTGCTCCGATATCAAAGAAGGCCTCATTGCCTACGCGGCACGGAAGTTTGGTTTAGGAATAAGCACTAAACTAATCTAAACTTAACCAAAGCTATTAAAGAGTTACATCAGATGTAATTGGCAAAAGATTGCCTACCTAATCATACTACGTCTTGGGCGATTAGCCAAAGCTAACTCAAGGCAGTATGATGTGGATCTTTATCATATAAATTTATAGCTAAATAGAAGCTAATGATGTAAGCAAAATGTGTTTACCTACATCGATTATTAGCTCAAATGCTCAAAGTATGAGAATTTAGTAGAGCCTCATTTAATTAAAGGCCTAATTAAATGACTTAGGTATGATACTTAATTTTGCATTTTAATGTTGTAGATCACCATGTCATCTAACGACACACCCCCTCGACTTGCGTCTGTCCTTGAGAAAGACAAGCTCGATGGAGCTAACTTTCTAGAATGGTATAGGAACTTGAGGATTATCCTCAGCAAAGCGTCTGTATGTCCTAGAAGCGGTCTATCACTGAAACACCCGCCCCTATGCAGGATGCTTATAAGAAGCATCAGATGGCGCATTAGATGTGTCATGTCTTATACTTGCCACCATGAACTACGAGCTTGAAGCAACATGAGAACATGGATGCCTATGATATGGTTGAGCATTTGAAACAACTATATCAAGGACAAGCTAGGCGTGAGCGTTTTGAAGTGTCTAAGGCTCTTTTGCATGCAAGATGCAGAAGGAACACTGTAGGAACTTTGCTTAAAAGATAGAAGTGCGTTGAGAACCTTGAAGACTACGTTGAAGGAACCTTGAAGTAGGTTTTCCATTTGGGCGAAACGTGATAAGTGCGTTGAACACACGAGATTCTCGGCGTTAAGAAGCTAGAACCGAATCTCGAAGAAAGTTAATGCGTCTTAATGGTCGAAGAGCGAAGGTAAGCCGAGGCAAGGGTAAGACCGCCAAAGCGAGCGGCCAATTCATCCACTTGAAGGGTAAAGGTAAAGTACCTAAGGAAGGGTTTCATTCGTGCGGTGAGGACCTTTGGAGCGGGCTGAAAGTCTACCTTGAGAAGTAAAGAAGAAAAGAAGTGAGACTTACGCCTCGGTACTACGTTATAGAAGTTAATCTATCTATTTCTTCTACGTGGGTATTAGATCTGGGATGTCGTCTCGTATTTGTACTAATGTGCGAGGGAGAAATAGTAGACTAATGAAGGCGAAGTGGACTACGAGTAGCGATAGCCGAGTTCTTTCGTAGGCTGTAGGAGCATATTCTTTGTCTTTGCCACTGGGCTTATCTTAGAACTAGAGGAGTGCTTTTATGTACCTACGTTAACGAAGAACATAATTTCTGTATCTTGTTTAGACAAGAAAAACTTTTCTTTTATAATAAAGGACAAATGTTGTTCCATTTATTTGAATGAAATGTTCTATTGTAATGCACCACTTATGAATGGTCTCTATGTTTTAGATTTAGAAAACCCAATTTATAACGTAAATACGAAGCGGTTCAAATCGAATAATTTGAACCAAACATATCTCTGCCGCATCGCAGTCACATAAATGAAAAACGATATCCAACTCCAGTAAAGATGAATTATTGGACTCGTTTGATTTTGAATGTATGAGGTATGCGAATCTTGTCTTTTAGGAAAGATGACTAAAACTCCGTTTAGTGGGGGCGTAAGAGAAGCGGCAGTTATTAGGACTCATACATCTTGATGTATGTGGCCCTTTTAATGTCGAAGCAGGAGGCTATAAGTACTTTATTACTTTCATCGATGATATAAGTAGATTTGGCTACTTATATTTGATGAGACATAAGTCGAGAATCCTTTAAAAAGTTCGAAGAATTTAAGAATGAAGTCTGAAACCAACTTGGTAAGCGTATTAAGCTATTTCGATCGGATCGAGGTGGTGAATACCTTAGTCGAGTTCGTGATCACTGGTGAGTGTGGGATAATATTCCAACTCACTCACTGGAACACTCTGATGGAATGGTGTATAGGAGAGAATCGTACTCTATTAGATATAGTACGATCGATGATGAGCGGTGATCTACTACTTCCTTTTGGGGATTAGCTCTGGGCAGTAGCTTTTCGCGCATCGCGTCCGTAGTAGTAGAAAAGACACCGTATCGTTATGGTGGGAAGAGTCCCAAATGTCTTTTATAAAGATTTGTGGTTGTGAAGCTTATGTTAGGCGTCGAGTCTCGGATAAACTAGGACCCAATCGGATAAGTGTTATTTTGTAGGATATCTAAGGAAACTAAGGGATATTACTTTTCTGATCCCACACTGCAGAGTGTTTGTTGCGAAAATCTTTGTCTTTAGAAAGAGAATTTATTTCTAGAAAAACTAGTGGGAGTAAAATTCATCTTGAAGAAATTGAATGAAGATAAGATAACACTAAGGCCGATGGAAAATAAGCGAGGCACCACAAAGTGTTGTGGATGAGAAATTGTTGCCCAAAGAGTTGTGGGAGCAAACACATTCGGGTAGACCAACCTCTTCGTAGATCGATAGGATCCGTCGTCGACCGAGAGATATTCTTTTCTTTTTGGCCACGGTGATGTATTGCTTGTCGATCTTGGCGAGCCTACATCCTATCAAGCTATGATGAACCCAAATTCAGAAATGACTAGAGGCCGAGATCCGAAATAGAATCCATGTACACTAACAAGTATGAACTTTGGTTGATCCTTTGA
Source organism: Wurfbainia villosa (assembly GCA_025175895.1). Lineage (NCBI taxonomy): Eukaryota > Viridiplantae > Streptophyta > Magnoliopsida > Zingiberales > Zingiberaceae > Wurfbainia > Wurfbainia villosa. The sequence goes on along the minus strand of CM045989.1, from coordinate 116,181,225 downwards.
AGGAGTAAAACCCGTTGGGTGTAAGTGGGTCTTTAAAGTAAAGGCGGCGTGGATGGTAATAAGCGTACTATAAAGGTAGATTAGTGACTAAAGGATTGAAACAAATTCACGTAGTGCGTATGATGAAACCTTTTCACCGTTGCGATGCTTAAATCCATTCGGATCATAGTTGCTATTGCGACTACCCACGATTATGAGATCTGGCGGATGGATGTAAACCGCTACGAATGGAAATTTACTCGAGGATAATGTCGTACCGCGGCTGAGGTTTTGAAGATCCAAAGCACGGAAAGGTATGCAGTGCAAGGTCCGTTTATGGACTAAGCAACCTCTCGAATTTGGAATCTTCGATTCGATGATCTGTCAAGGAGTTTGGTTTCATCGAGAATGAGAAGAGCCGTGTGTCTAGAGAAATAGTGAGAGCAGTTGTATTTCTTATCTTGTATGTAGATGGCATACTTCTATCGGAAATGATATTCCTAAACTCCGGTCTGTGAAGATGTGGTTAGGGAATTGTTTTTCGATGAAAGACTTAGGTATTTGCTATATTCTAGGCATCAAGATCTATAGAGATAGACTAAAGATTACTTGGCACAAGTCGAGTACATACGTTGATAAAGTGCTAGATCGTTTCTATCTGAAATTCGAAAGGATTTACGCCTTTATTACGTGGTGTGAGTTTTTGAAGACTCGATGTCCCTCTTACAGGAGGAGAGAGATCGCGTGGATAAGATCCCTTATCATCTGTATAGTCTATCGTATACGCCGTACTTTTGCTCACGATGTCTCGTATGCTTTGGCGTAGCGAGTAGATACCCGATCGATCGGTGAAAGTCACTGGATAGCGATTAAAAATATTCTTAAATACTTACGAAGAAGCGAAAGAATATTTCACGATATTTGGAAGCGATGAGGAAAGCGTAAAGGGTTACGGTGATCTGAGCTTCCAAACAGACGAGGATGACTATAGATCATGATCGAGTGCGTGTTTTGCACGAATGGTGGAGCTGTGAGCTGGAAGAGTTCGAAGCAGGACCACGATTCTTGGATTCTACAATGAGCGAGTATATTCTGCGTCGATCGTGAAGAATGTTTGGCTCAGTAAGTTCATCGATGAACTTGGGGTAGTTCTAGCATTCAGATTGATAGACCTCTGTTGTGACAGATGGGGCTATTAAGTAGGCTAAGGAACCTCGATCGCGTCGGGACGAACACATCTGCGGCGCTTCCGTCTCATTCGAGAGATCGTCGATGAGGAGATGTAAGGATATCAGATCTGAAGCGAAGCATCGCGGATCCATTGACGAGCCTTTGGCGCGGAGGCGTGATGGTAGGTCATTTAGGTATTAGATATTATAGTGATTGGTACTAGTCTTAGTGGGAGATTGTTAGTTATAGCGAACCAATCGTATGATGGTTGAATAGAGAACGTTTTTATCATATTCTATAAAGGCAAAAGATTGGTTATTATATTTACGTCTTGCTTGTCTAAATTAAAAATAATAATGCTTACTATAAAAGTAGGTTCTTATCTACAAGACGTCAAATGAATGGCGAAATTGATTATAAGAGGCTATAGAGAACACTTTCCTAAATGTTCCTAGTCAAGTATTAATATGCAAGGGCAATATTAATACATAAAGACTAGCATGTAGGTCAATTGATGACTTGATCTCACAAGTCATGGATATATGATATTAAGTTGACATATGGGTATATATTAGAGAATATATACTGAACTGACCCGCCATGAGAAAGTTTCATGGATCGTCATATGAGTGTCATAAACTTTCTCATGTGACTATTGGTATGAATAGTCCTCAAACCTGAAGTCACTACGGTTCCCTATAAGGAGTTATGTACTTTGGTATCGTCAAACGTCACCCGTAACAGGGTGGACCATAAAGGCGATTACTGGGTATATAATAAATTATGCGGAGGGATGTGAGTGATGTAGGTGAGATCTATCCCTCCCATATGACGGGAGTGATATCTGTGGGCCCCTTGATTGAGTAGAACTACTAAAACGCATGGCCATGCTCGAATGAGTCAATATGAGATATACAGTAAGTACATGTGGTTAGGGTTATCTTTGTGACTTCAGATTGGGTTACTGTGTTACATCACTAGGGTTAGGTGATGGATTGGATTATGGAGTCGATTGTTATATCATACCCGTATTAGTGGTGCATCTATGGTGGATCTAGTTGTCTATGCATAGATAGGTGTGTGGTTGTCAGTATGTGACCATGGACTAGAAGTCCTAGTGTGATGGTATATCCATTATGGATTGTATGCCTGTGTATGGTTATATGGATGATCGATTGTATATATTTCTTGACTAGAGGTCTTAACGTAGTTGGTATCGTCGGATAGTATGACTCTTTATGCGATAGAGAGAGTCTTATGGATTGTAGTCCTTGCATGGTTGACTTTTAGTTGACGAGGACTCCCGTGGGATAGAGTGTCGCGAGGATACATGTATGGAGCTATCGTCATTCATTGTATCATCTTTGTTGTGAGTCTCCCTTGTGGTTGAGACAAGTCGTCGGTCGTCCTGCCTCCCGACCGCTCGGGGTAGTGGTAGCGAGGTTGAGGCGAGCGTTAGATATGTGCCTTCGCTACTATGGATAGTGGTAGCGGAGATCGCTTTGGCGGCTTGTGCGAGTGGTGTGCACTCGCCATATAGATGGTGGTTGTGTGACGTCACGGTTGTCACTGTGTCGGACGTTTGTACTGCTCGTAGGTAGGGACGGCGTGGCTTGCGGTGAGGGCCAGGAGTAGTTAGCTTTTTCTTATCGCTACTCGGTCATCCTAACTTCGATCGCTCGAGAGTGGTGGCGGTGGAGTCGGCTAGTTGTCGTTTATCGTGCCACCACGACCACTCTGGAGTCGTGTGGATCCATGACGATGACCATATATGTATGCATGTATTTGATATATGTTTCACGTATATACCGTGAGATCTTGCGTTTGATTGAGCTATGATTCTGCTGCGTATAGTTGTTAAATCGTAATCATGTCTGATCTGCATTTTATTCTTCTTATGTGTTGGCGTAATACATGCGTTGATTGATATTATATCGCATTTGATTAGCATCATCGTATGTCATTGTAATGATACGGCCAGGGTTATTATCTGGTGATAAATATCTATTCGTATATGCGTATTAGTCAGGTATGAGATTGACCTGGTACATTATATGAGTTATGTTATTGTATATCTGTCAGGATGATATAGCTTATGGTGTTGCAGACCGTCAGGTACATTGGTACATTACTTCATGTTCAGTTGATCAGTTTAGTATTTACATTGAGTATGACTTTACTGTAGTTACTTGTTATTAGAGTTGGATAGGGCTGTATATCTATTGGACTCATGCTGTATACTGGGGTGCGCGCATGACCTTTTGCCCCCAAAGAATCAACCTCTCACCTTTTTTGAATAAAATTCCTTTTCCTAGATTATCTTTTAGATATTAGAGTTTCTGATTTGCAGCTTGTAGATGAACTTCTTTAGGGTGATGCATGAATTAACGTACCACACTCGCAACATAGGCAATGCCCGACTGAGAGTGTGGTAAATATAGTAGCTTCCCAACCAATTTCTAGAACCCTTGTATATTGTCCTATCATTGTTCGCCTCTCCAAGTTTGTGATTGAGATCAATTGGAGCTTTAACTATTTCCTTTGAGAGGTCAATCGTGTATTTTTGTTGGGAAATGAAGATGTTGATGCAGTGAGCATCACTTCTTAGATTTGATGTATGAATCACAGTTAAATGTTAGGAATCACTTGTGTTTTAATATAAGTGTTAAGTGTGCAGGCTTAACAGGAAGTCCTAGTAGGTCGTGTTGACCGGATACTAGGCACGTATCTTGACAGATCAGGAGGACCGAACACCAGGCATGAAGTCCAAATGAGTTGCGTGGATCGGACATTTGGCATGAAGACCGATTGTGTAAAATACGGAAAAAAAAAAAATTTATTATATAGATTAACCCTTTAATTAATTGAATTTAATTAGTGGGTTAATTGAGTTTAATTAGTGGATTAATTGGGGCTTAATTAGTGGGCTAATGAGGTTGATTAGCTAGTTGAATTGAGTCCATTGGACTGGTTTCAGATTGGGCTGGAAGTGGGCTTGAATCGGATTGGGCTGGAATTGAGCTTGAACTGGATTGGGTTAAATCAATTTGGCTTGAACCGGTGGATTGGAATCGATTCGCTCGAATCAATTCGCGAACGGTGCTTAAATGCCTAAAAACCCGATCGCAGCGCTATTCTCCTCCATCGCGATTCAACCTTTCCTCACGCCGTCTTCTTCTCCGAGCGATCCTGCCGGTCTCGGCTCGCCGGCGTCCTTGGGAGAAGCGGCCCGTGATGTCGCGCCACTAGATGAACTCCGATCGGAAGTCGGTGGTTTACCCCTAGAGACCTCGTCGATTCTTTCGTTCCTCTTCCTTGGCGAGGCTGCTGCGCGCACTTGAGTGGAGGATGCGTGTGGTTGGAGGAGATCTCGATTTGGGTTTAGAGCTTGATTAGGTGAGCGGAGTGGATTGGGGTGAATCTTGTTGGTATATCTTGATCCTTCTCTTAAATCTTATTGGTTCGATTTGGTTGGTTATTGATGTCGATCTAGATGTTGGTTGGATTGTAGTAGGTTTGATTCTTGATTTATGTAGATTTTCTTTGTGGATTCACCGATTTAGCATCGATTTGTGTCAGGCGTGTCGAAACTCGAATCACGCCCGATGAACAAGGGAGGGTTCTTGGGTGAAGATTTGGCCGGTAAGTTTTGTTTATTCCTGTTGTTTCTTCGGTAATTGTTGGAAGTTGCGATTGATGTTTTGTGGACTATTGGGTTGCTGTGCCGGTAGTGTGTGGGGAAGGAGAAGACAGCTAGATTTTAAGTTAAGAAATCCAAGTGATAATGGGTTGATCCGTGAGTGTAATAAAAGAGTGTATGGTGTTTGTGTAGTGACTTATGATTGTTGTCGTATTGCTATGTTTCAGCATAGATTAACTGTGGTGATTTTAATGTGGGATGTGTATTCTAGGTGATACTCTGTTTATGCCCACATGAGAGCTATGATTGGTTTTGGGTATCAAATTGGGTTAATTGGGTTTACCTCGTAGACGAGGAAAGGATGTGAGTATAGGAGCGATATAGTGTTTAGTTCCTATGTTTGTTGGATACTTGTATGTCATTGTTCTATTATTATGCAGGTTTGGGATCTGAGGCGTGCTGTGGTAGGGATTATTCGAGCCGTGTCAGTGGGTAATATCTACTGGTCAGTAGTTTTGATCAAATTCTAGTCGTGATCTTGGATTTATTTTTATACTGTTTATCTTAAATCCACTCTTATTTAATCGTATGCTTATCTTTGCCTTGACCTTTGAGATATATACTCTGTATTTGATTATCTAGCTCGGATAGGAATTATAAACCACTATTATGTATTAGGTGATATATGTTCTGTAAGTACACGTGGTTAGGGTTATCTTTGTGACTTGATTGGGTTCTTGTGTTACATCACTAGGGTTAGGTGATGGATTGGATTATGGAGTCGATTGTTATATCGTATCCAGTATTAGTGAATTGCATCATGATGGATCTAGTTGTCTATCGTAGATAGGTGTGTGGTTGTCGATTATGTGACCATGGACTAGAAGTCTAGTGTGATGGTATATCCATTATGGATTGTATGCACTGTGTATGGTTATATGGATGGTCGATTGTATATCATTTATTGAGGTCTTAGCGTGGTTGGTATCGGATAGTATGACTCTTTATCGATAGAGAAGTCTTATGGATTGTAGTCCTTGCGTAGTTGACTTTTAGTTGACGGGACTCCCGTGGGATAGGGAGTGTCGCGAGGATACATGTATGGGTATCGTCATTACATTGCATGCGCATCTTTGTGAGTCTCCCTTGTGGTTGAGACATCGTCGTCGGTCGTCTGCCTCCCGATGTCGCTCGGGGTAGTGGTAGCGAGGTTGAGGCGAGGCGTTGGATGTCTGCGTGCTCGGCTATGGATGTAGTAGCCGGAGATCACGCGCTTTGCTTGTCTGCAGTGGTGTGCTTTTCGCCACTATAGATGGTGGTTGTGTGACGTCACGTTGTCTGTGTGCGGCGTTTATACTGCTACGTAGTAGGGACAGCGTGGCTTCTGCGTGAGGCCCCTAGAGTAGTTAGCTTTTTAAGCTTATCGCTACTCGGTTATACTTAACTCGATCGCTCGAGTGGTGGCGATTAGTCGGGCTAGTTATCGTTTTATCGTGCCACCACAGCGCTCTGGGGTCTGGTTGGGAGTCCATGACGATGACCATGCGTATGCATTCTTGATATATATGTATGCATGTATTTGATATATGTTTTACGTATGCACTGTGAGATCTTTGCGTTTGATTGAGCTATGATTCTTTGCGTATAGTTGTTCATCGTGATACATGCCGTACTGCATTTTATTCTTGCTATGTGTTGGCGTAATCGTGCGTTGATTGATTATTATATGCATTTGATTAGCATCGTATCGTTGTGTGAGTACAGATAGGTTATTATCTGGTGATCAATATATTTATATATATGCGTATTAGTCAGTATAGATTGACACAGTACATTATATAGGTTATGTTATTGTATATACATCGAGGATGATATAGCTTATGGTGTTGCGAATGCGTTGTGCATTCTTACGTATTGATTGATCAGTTTAGTATTTACATTGAGTATGACTTTCTTTGTAGTTACTTGTTATTAGAGTTGGATAGAATTTGTATATCATTGGACTCATGTTGTATACCTATAGATCTTCACATGTATACTTGTAGATCTATCCTTATATGTTGTTCATATGCACTTTCTATATATTACCCCGAGTTTATACTCACCACTCACCGGGACTCTGGGCTTCCCGTCAGGATACTTAGTCTAATTTCCTTGGACATTCGAACTCATGGTGATCCCATCTCACACCGGATGATGGATATTTAATCGCGTTGTTGTATTTGTGTGGATTATCGTTTTGTAGTTTTAACTTTGTATTGTTTATCTGTGATGATATCTGGACGTGTTGTATGTATTTGGCTTTCGATGTGGCTTCTATTATGTTTCTTGTTATGTCAAGTCACTCCGGAGTGCACAGTTGGGTCATTGTATATTGTGTTATCTGTTGTATGTTTCCGCTGCGTTTGATATGTTGATATCTGTGTATATCATATTGTTGTTGTGGGCCTACGGGCCTTGTATTAACCCGATATGTTGCCACGTACAGGGGAGATGTCGTCCGTTTGCTTTTCGGCACGGCATACTCTCGGGGCGTGACAGATTGGGTCAGGAGACCGGACAATCGGCAAAAATTCAAGATGGGTCAGACAGACCGGATAACTGGTGGAAGCCCTGGTGGGTCAGATCGAATGTCAAGAATGATAAGTCCGGCAAGTAGCCGGCAGGTAAGCCTCGAGTGAAGAGGTGAGGCCGATTCCTCTGCAGGGGGACAAAGCTAGACGTCGATTCGACGAAAAGTCTGTGTGAGACTTAATAGTCGAGATCGAGCAGTATTATTACTGCTATCGTATTTCATATTATCTATTTTATGCTAATCTTGTTTTGCAAGGATCAGTCGACTGAATGGATTTAAGTCAACTGAAGTCCAATCGACTAGAGGTGTATCAGTCGACTGGATACCTATTTGGCAGGATCAGCTAGTGATCGATCGGAGATCGTCGGCCTTGATGGAAAGGGCTTGATCGGTGAAGAGGAAATTTTCGATCGAGGCCGGTGGCGTGGAGTCATTGGAAGACCACGAATTCGTATTGTGGTGATGTGGAGTCGAATGGAAGGTATTCTAGTCGACTGGAAAAAGTTTATAAAAGTTGTGCTCGACTAGATCCAACATATCGATCCAATCTACGTCGAAGTGTTGTCAAAATTTCCTCACGGTCACAAGAGCTTCAAATATTCAAAAGAACTCTTTTCCGACACCTCGTGCCTGCATCCTATTCTACGTTCGTGTCAGTATAAAGTAGTCTAGATTCTCTTTTTATTTTGCTTGTGTATTTAATTTCAAGAGAGGGTAGGTTGTTACCCTTCTTTTATATTTGTAAAAAGCAAACCTCCTCCGAAGTCGAGAGTTCTCGAATCGGAGGGTATATAAAGATTGCCCATCGAGGTAGCTTTCGGGAGAGCTATGGGCCTTAGAATAACAAACCCAGTTAGGACTGTTAACCAAGTAAACTGTCTGTGTCTAAATTGCTTTCAATTTTCGCTGCATACTCTTATTAGAAAATAAGTTTAGAAAATAAATTAAATTATAAAACACCAAGATTCACCCCCCCTCTCTCAGTTCACTCGATCCTACAATTGATATCAGAGCGGGGGCGCTCCGAGTTGGTGAAACCACCATCGTGAGTCTTAGATTAATTTAGATTATTTTTTTGTTGCTTTAGATTAACTTAGAATATTTTTTTTTACTTTAGATTAATTTACAATATTTTTTTCTTACTTTAGAATATTTTAAAATATTTTCCAGCGTTTAATATTTGTTAGATAATAGTTTCAGCATTTAATATTTGTTAGAATAATTATTTCTGCATTTAGTTAATTATTTCTGCATTTAAATAATTATTTCTGTATTTAGTTAATTATTTCTGCATTTAAATAATTATTTCTGCATTTAGTTAATTATTTCTGCATTTTAGATATTTTAAAAATAATTTTCTGCATTTTAGATATTTTAAAAATCTTTTTTTACATTTTAGATATTTTAAAAATTATTTTCTGTATTTTAGATATTTTAAAAATTATTTTCTGTATATTTAAATTAGATAAAATCATTTTCTGTATATTTAAATAAGTTAAAATTAATTTTCTGCATATCTAGATAAATTTAATTAATTTTCTTATTAGAAAATATTAGATTTAATTTTTCTTGCCTTAGCAAATATTGAAATTTTTTTCTTGCCTTATAAAATTTTTGATTTAATTTTCTGTAATTAGAGAATATTTCATTAATAATATCACACTTAGAGGGTCTAAGCACCATTCGCCCTCCGCTCTTTAACGGAGAGGATTTTCCCTCGTGGAAGAGGCGAATGGAGTGTTTTTTGAAGACCGACCTAGAAGTTTGGTTTTCGATTAGGAAATGGTTCGTAGCTCCGGTAGATGACTCAGGTGAGTTGTTAGAACCGGAAAAATGGACCGCGAACATTAGGAAAAAGACTTAAGTCAATTACAAGACTTTAAACACCTTGCAATGCGGACTTACAAATGATGAGCTAAGTCGTGTCGGGTCGGTTCAAAATTCTAAAGAATTGTGGGACAAATTAATTAAATTGCATGAACAAGCTAACTTGAGTCAACTCGAGGATGGTTTAGTTTTGATGGCAGGAACGAAAAAAAAAGGAAAGAAATCTAAATTGAGAAGAAGGAAAAGGAAGGAAGCAACTAAGGCAAACTTGGACAAGTCATCATCGGAGGAGTCGAATGTGGAAATATCAACGACATGCTTCGTAGCACTCACGACGGCTGATGAGTCCGAAGTCGAGTGAAGACAAGAGTCCGAGTCCGAGAGAAGCCACAGATCCGCATCCGTTTCCGAATGTTTTGACGAGGTAACTTCTCCCCTAGAAGATAAATTGTATAATATTATTGCATGCTTAGGTAGGAAACTAGCGAGTCAGGAATCAGTCGGCTAAGCTTCTTGAGGAAGTCCAAGTACTTAAGGAGCAGGTCAACTCGAAGACTTCGACTTGTCAAATTAAGGATAGAGACTCAACTCGAGTTGAAAAGTTTGAGGAAGAGAACTCTGTCCTAAAAAGGCAAGTAGAAGATCTCACCGGATCGTTAGAAAGGTTCACATCGGGCTCTAAGTATCTCAACATGATGCTTGGGTCTCAACGAGCCATGTACAATGAGTCCGGACTCGGATACAAGGCTAAGGACACAAATAGGTCATATATGTCCTTGTTTAATAGAAATGCTAAGAGTCGAGTCCAAGCTTGGGTTCCTAAGATTAGCTTAGTCAACCAAGTTGGACCAATCAATTTAAGATTCCCAAAGGACAAGTTCACTTAGTGAACAAGATCCAACAGAGCTACTATGCAGGGGGAGCTAACTCGTTGATTGTTTCCTTAATTAGATAAATTCTTGCATGTTTTAGTTTACTTTACTTAATTTAGAATGAACTAGATAGGAAACAAAGTAGTTTAAACTTAAATAATCTAGTACTAAGACAAGTGAACTGATAGTAAGTTAGGGAAGTTTTTTGAAGTGCATGTCTAGGAAGTGGTAGTTGCTCTGATAACCAAGAAAGCCATGTGCCTCGCTACGACCTGGTGCACTAAGTCGAGTGGAACTGACCGAAGCTAACTCACTAAGTCTTTAACTAGTTAAGACCAGGGCTTAGTCCAAAGTGAATCAAGTACTTGATTCCTTTATTGACTTTGTCTAGGAAGTGGTCGTTGCTCCGATAACCAAGAAGGCAATGTGCCTCGCCACGACCTGGAAGTCAATACTGGAAAAATCTACTTGACTAGCTCAAACCAAGTTTGAATCTAACACAAGTTTAAACACTTTGAAATTGATCATCAAATTTAATTAAGTTAAAAGAAATCTTCATCTCACAAAACTCATAGAAATAAGTGTATTGAAAACCTAACTTGGGTGAGATGATTTAGATCTTAATTAAGCTTAATTAATTTAATTTAGCTTAAACTCATTCTAATATACTTAAATCAAAATTGATAAATTTATCTAAATAACTTACCTTAATTAAACTTAATTTATTAAAACTAAACAAACATACCTAAATAAACAAATTCACTTAACTTAACAAACTACTTAATAACGTGCTTTAAATTTAATTAAATTAAACCTAATTTAGCTAAATTAAAACAAACTTAGTTGACCTATTAAACTAAACTTAATTAACCTACTAAATTAAATATAACAATAACTTAATCAAACTTAATCACAACATAATTAAATTTAACACAACTTAGTTAAACTTAACAATAACATAATTAAACATAACAATAACTTAATCAAACTTAATTACAACATAATTAAATTTAACAAAACTTAGTTAAACTTAAAAATAACATAATTAAAAATAACAATAACTTAATCATAATATAATTAAATTTAACACAACTTAATTAAACATAACAATAACATAATTAAACTTAATCACAACTTAATTAAACTTAACAATAACATAATTAAACTTAATCACAATTTAATTAAACTTAACAATAACATAATTAAACATAACAATAACTTAATTAAACTTAATCACAACTTAATTAAACTTAACAACAACTTAATTAAACTTAACTAAACAACTAAACATAATCAATTCAATTTAATCAACTAAACTTAATCAATTAAATTTAACCAGCTTAATTAACTCAATTCTAATCAACTTAATTAAATCAACTTAATTAACCATCTCATCAATCCAAACCATCTAATCAATTCAACTTAATCAACCTAGTGAACTTAATTGATTCAACTCAGGTAATCAACTCAAATAAAATCAAATCAATTAACATAAGTAATCCCAAATCAATTCAAGATAATTCGCTTTATTCAAAATTTAAATTAAAAAAAAAATTAAGAGGGAGAAAATAGTTTAAAGTTTATTAAATTTTGAAAAGCTTAGGGGGGGTCTTAAATGTGTTTCAAACACTCTAGCTTTAAGGAAGAGTTAAGATACTTCCAAATATCTAATTTTTTTTAAATTTTTTTTTTTATAATTCTAGGCGGAGTATTGAAAATTTAAAACTTTAATTAAGGGGGATAAAAACTTACTTTGAAAGATTAAGTCTTAAAAAGTTTAAAGATTTTTAAAATTACTACTTATGTTTTGATGTATGGGAATTAAACATTATAAAGCTTAATTCTAGGGGGAGTTTTGAAAAACTTTAAAGAGTTTGAAATTTTTTGAAAAAGCTTGAAAATTTTTATTCAGGAGGAGTTTTGAAAATTTATAAGTTTGAAAATTCTTTAAAAAATTTTGAAACTAAGTTTTTATTCAAGGGGAGTTTTTTGAAAAATTGGAAGAATTTGAAAATTCTTTAAAAATTTTGAAACTAAGTTTTTATTCAGGGGGAGTTTTTTGAAAAATTGGAAGAATTTGAAAATTCTTTAAAAATTTTGAAACTAAGTTTTAATTTAGAGGGAGTTTTTTGAAAAATTGGAAATTTTTTGAGAATTCTTTAAAAAATTTTGAATATAAATTTTTATTCAGGGGGAGTTTTGAAAAATTTGAAAAATTTGAAAATTCTTTAAAATTTTTCAAGTAGTATTAAAAAGTTGAAATTTTTTAAAGTTTGAAAATATTTGAAAAGTTATAAATATTGTTGAAAAGCTTATATTAAATCAAATTTCAAGGTTGAAATATTTTAATTTTTGAGTTTGATAATTTCTCATGTTTGTGAAACTTCAACTCTCGACTACATTATGTTGACATTTTATACTTAATATTTATTTTGATGTATGCCAACGGGGGAGAGAAGAGATATAAAATTATAGATTAAAAAAAAATATATAAAGTTAAGAAGATGCAAAATTTTGATAAGGACTTATGTATCTCATACATGGTTAAATTTATGCATCAAATATTCATGATAAAAGTTGATAGTTCATTTCTTATATATGTCAATATATGGAGATTGATATTTGATTCTCCTAACTTTAACTGATGTGTTGTCATACATTAAAAAGGGAGAGATTGTTGATGCAGTGAGCATCACTCCTTAGTTTTGATGTATGAACCACAGTTAAATATTAGGATTCACTTGTGTTCTAATATAAGTGTTAAGTGTGCGAAGCTTAAGGGAAGTCCTTAGTCGTGTTGGCCGGATATTAAACCGCGTATCTTGGCGATTAGGAGGAATAGGACACAGGCGTGAAGTTCGAGATGGGTGGCATGAAGACCGGTTTGGTTAGGAGACTGGACAATCGGCAAAAAGTCCAGCTGGGTCAAGCAGTCCGGACAACTGGTGGAAGCCCTGGTGGGTTAGATCGGATGTCAAGAATGGTAAGTCCGGCAGGTAACCGACAGGTAAGCCTCGAGTGAAGAGGTGAGGCCGAGTCCTCTGTAGGGGGACAAAGCTAGACGTCGATCCGACGAAAAGTCCGCGTGGGACTTAGTAGTCGAGATCGAGCAGTATTACTACTGCTATCGCATTTCATATTATCTATTTTGTGCTAATCTTGTTTTAGGATCACCGATCAATGGATTCAAGTCGATCAAGTCCACCGACCGAGGTGTATCGACCGATTGGATACCTATTTGGAAGGATCAGTTGGTGATTGATCGGAGAACGTGCGACGCAGATGGAAAGAGTTTGAGTCGACTGAAGAGTTTGAGTCGACTGAAGAGTTTGAGTCGACTGAAGAGGGAAATTTTCCGATGCGGAGCCGAGTGACGTGGAGTCGATTGGAGAGGTTTCAGTCGACTGGAAGACCACTAATTCCATATCGACGAGCTGATGTGGAGTCGACTGGAAGACATTCTAGTCGACTGGAAAAAGTTTATAAAAGTTGTGCTCGACCAGATCCAACATATCGATCCAATCTACGTCGAAGTGCTGTTAAAATTTCCTCACGATCACAAGAGCTTCAAATATTCAAAAGGACTCTTTTCCGACACCTCGTGCCTGCATCCTATTTTACATTCGTGTCGGTATAAAGTAGTCTAGATTTTCTCTTTTTATTTCGCTTGTGTATTTAATTTCAAGAGAGGGTAAGTTGTTATCCTTCTCTTATATTTGTAAAAAGCGAACCCCCTCCGAAGTCGAGAGTTCTCGAATCGGAGGGTATTATAGAGATTGCCCATCGAGGTAGCTCTCGGGAGAGCTACGACCTTGGAATAGCAACCCAGTTAGGGTTGTGAACCAAGTAAACTGATTGTGTCTAAATTGCTTTCAATTTCCGCTGCATACTCTTATTAGAAAATAAGTTTAGAAAATAAATTAAATTGTAAAATATTGAGATTCACCCCCCTCTCGGTTCACTTGATCCTACAGAAGATACCTTGTTGAGATCAAGCTACTTCTATCCAAAAGAAGTATTTCAAGAACTCCAAGTCTTTCATCTCAAATTCCTTTGCCAAATAATTTTCAAGGCTTCCTTTTCTTTCTCATTGTTCCTAGTAACAATTATGTCATCAACATACACTAGTAGAGCAGTAACTCTCCCTGATACTGTGTTTGATGAATAATGTATGATCATCTTGACTTTGTTTATACCTGGTATTGAACATCACCTTTGTAAACCTGCCAAATCGAGCTTTTGGAGATTGCTTGAGTTCATATAATGCCTCTTTCAGTTTGTAAACCTTGCTCCCTTGGATGTCTCCTTTATTGTCCGATGGATTCTCCACATATATCTCTTTGTTCAAGTCACCATGAAGGAAGACATTCTTTACGTAAAACTGTTGTAAATCCCAATCGAAATTTTTGGCCAAAGACCATAAAAACCTCACCGTATTCATCTTAGCAATTAGTGCAAACATTTCTTGATAGTATACTCCATAGGTATGTGTGTAGCCCAACAAATAACTTCTTGTTTTTCTCTAGAGACCCATTTGATCTGTACCTCACGATAAACACCCATTTGCATCCCACTATTTTTTTTATTTTTTTATTTTGTGACAGCTCCATAAAGTTTCACATTTTGTTCTTCTCAAATGCCTCCATATCTACTCTTATAGCTTCTCTCCACGTCTCATTAGATAAAGCCTCATATAAGGTATTAGGAATTAGGATGACATTTAAATTTGCTATGAAACTTTTATGAGATGAAGAAAATATGTGAAAAGGCACGGATGTGGCCAATGAATATCTTGGATGTTTAGTGCACTCTTTTAGTCCTTTTCAAAAGGCAATAGGTAAATCATAATCAGATGAAATAGGAGAGGCAATTGGGTTTGTGCATATCTTATTTTCAGGAATAAAAGTTGAGTTTTGGACTTGCACAGGGTCAAGTTCTTGTAGAGACAATTCAAGATATAGGGGCAGCTCCTATGAAGATTGTTAGAATATTGTAGATATGACTAGGGATAATTTATTATCCCTAAATATCATTAGGAATAATTATTTCTTAGAATAGAATTTGATTTATTCCTAGGATAGGGTTTGATTTATTCTTTTGAATAGACCCTAATCTTGTATATAAATAGAGTTTCTTTCCTGTAATAAAGTGAATCCTTTGTTACGAAATAACATGGTATCAGAGCTATAGGTTTTAGATTTTCGCCTTTCGCGATCCGCTGCTGTTCGCGTTCCTCTCTTGAGCGCGCTTCTCCTCGTCGCGATCTCTTTCCCCGCGATGCAACCTCTGCTCACGCTCGCGACCTTCTCACGCGAGCGCTCTTCTCCGCGATCTCTTTCCCGGCTTCGTTGCTCCCGAGCGCGCTTCTCCGCTATCTCTTTCCTCGCGACGCAACATCTGCTCACGCTCGCGATCTTCCCACGCGAGCACGCAGCGTCCTCCGGCTTCCGCCTCTCGGCGCATCTCCTCTGGCTTCCACCTCTCCTCCGCCGGCAGCGTCTTCCAGCAGTTCTTTAGTATCTTCGCGCAATGCTCGGCGCCCTTCGATCGGGGCCTCCTCTTCCCTCGCCTCGCGCTGTTCGTCCGGCAGAGGGAAATGAGCACGACGCCTGGAAATCAGTCCTATCAGAGGGCCATTCTCAGCCTCCTTCGGTTTCCCGGAGGCCAAGGTCGGCCAGTCTGGGTGACATCGCTTGCTTTCCTTGTGAACAGCGACACGATTCCTTCCGATCAATACTTGCGTCATTCGTCATGACTACCTCCAACACTTCGAAGTCGGAGTTCCCAAGTTTTACCAACCACGTGACGACACCACTCTCGTTTGAGCTCTTGGATGGTAAGAACTATTCCTCTTGGGCCTCTCACATTGAGCTCTGGCTTGTTGGATAGGGTTATGAAACACATCTCACACAAACTGAAGAGGATATTCAAATAGCTGATCGTCCTTTATGGAGAAAGGTTGATGCTCAGTTGTGTTGCATTATCCGAGCCACCATCCATCCATCTCTCTGGGATGTCTTCCGGACTCATAAGACCTGCAAGGATGTTTGGATACAGGCTCAACAACTTTTTACGAACACTTCTCGGCGACTCTGTCAAGTTTGTGACGATCTCATGACCATCCTTAATGTCCGTCAGGTCAAGGAATCTATGTCAACTTATTTGGGATCAGTCTCTAGCCTTCTGTGTGAGTTCAATGACCTGCTCCCACCTGCGGCCACTCCTGCTGCAGAACTTGAAAATCGGAAGAAATTTTATGTCTTTGGCTTTATATGGTCTGCCTACAGATTACTCTCATATTTGTGATCAGATCCTGGGCAGCCTCATAGAGGCCACCATGGACTCTACTTGGGCGACTCTCCTCCGTATTCCTACAAAAATCTTGACATTGCCATTTTCTGTTCCGGTTGACTCTTCAGCATTGGTCTTTGGAAACAACAACAAACCTCCACCGCGTAAGAATGACAAAGGACGTCTTTGGTGTGATCATTGTCACCGACCAGGACACACGATTGATAAATGTTGGAGTCTCCATGGTCGACCTCCTCGTATTGTTCAGATCGCCCAGAGTTCTGTCACGTCTTCAACTTCCAGTTCACAGTTGACACCAGCTCCAACTCCACCGCCTTCCTATGATGACTTTTTGAAGTGGTATGAGGATCGACGGGAGTCTAATTCCCTTGCTGCCATTACACAAGATGGTAATTCCTTTGTTGGCATATCTCGCTCTTCGGGTCCTTGGGTACTTGACTCTGAGGCCACCGATCATATCATTGGTAATAGATCTCTTTTTTCCTCGCTATCTACTTCCGGTTATTTACCCTTTGTCACCATGGTAAATGGTTCTCAAACTCAGTCCCAAGGTGTTGGTATTGTTCATTTTTCTCCATCTCTTCCCATTCAGAATGTTCTTTATGTTCCCGGAGCTCCCGTTAATTTATTATCAATAAGTCAGCTTACTCGGTCTCTTGATTGTGTCATCTCATTTACTAAATCTTCTGTTTCATTGTAGGACCGGAGTACGGGGAGGATGATTGGCTCCGGATGTGAGGCTCATTGTCTATATTAACTTCACTAAAACTCTCTTGTTGGTGTGGCGACAGCATCTCCACTTGTTATCCATGCTCAGTTGGGACATCCTGGTCTTGATAAGTTAAAACAATTACATCCTAGTCTGTCTCACTTAGAGTCTTTGTCTTGTGAGTCGTGTCGATTAAGCGGCGTATCGTAGTTCGTTTTCTCCTCGCATTATAAGTCGGGCTATATCTCCCTTTGCTTTGGTTCATTCCGATATTTGGGGTCCGAGTCGTGTGCCTCTACATTGGAGTCACGATATTTTGTTACTTTTGTAGACGATTTTTTCCGTTTTACTTGGTTATATCTGATGAAGGATCGCTCAGAATTGTTTTTTATTTTTCAATCTTTTTTTAATGAAGTTAAAACACAATTTGGTATCTCTCTTCGATCCTTACAGAGTGATAATGTACGTGAATATCTATCTACTCCGTTTCAAACCTTCTTGGCATCTCACGGCATATTACATCGGAAGTCTTGTCCTCATACCCCCTAACAGAATGGAGTTGCAGAATGCAAGAATCGCCATCTTCTCGAGACCACCCGGACTCTTCTTCTCCACTCTCACGTTCTTTTTCGTTTTTGGGGTGATGCCGTACTTACTGCATGTTATCTCATCAATCGCATGCTTTTCTCTACTTTACAGGGTCAAATACCTCATCATGTACTTTATCCGAAACAATCCCTTCATCCTTTACCACCTAGGATCTTTGGTTTTACATATTTTGCTCATGCTCTTGATCCTGGTATTGATAAACTCTCTCCTCGGTCGTATAAATGTGTTTTCCTTGGGTACTATGGTCTCAGAAAGGGTATAAGTGTTATTCCCCTACTCTCCGTCGGTATTTCATCTCTGCCGATGTCACGTTCTTTGATTCAGTTCCTTTCTTTGGGTCTTCAGAGTCATCGTCTGAATTTCATCCTTCTATGCCTGTATTAGTCTTTGATCCTCCGGAGGATTCGCTATCACCCCCAGCCCCAATTCCTCCTTCGTTATAGGTTTATCAGCGCCGTCCTAATCCTGCTTTGCTGTCGGCCAACACTGACTCTGCCATGGAATCGTCTTTGGAGCCAGGTCCTCCGCTCTTTCCTCCGGTCCAGTCTTTTGAATATGATATTCCCATTGCCCTTCGGAAAGGTATACGTTCCATTCATAATCCTTCTCCACATTATGTTTCTTTGAGTTATCATCGTCTTTCTCCTTCCTATTATTCTTGCCTTTCCTCCTTGTCGTCTGTTTCTCTTCCAAAGATTGCAGGAGATGCATTTGCCCATCCAGAATGGAAACAGGCTATGCTAGACGACATGAGTGTCTTACAGAGTTGTGGGACTTGGGACCTCGTTCCTCTACCACCAGGAAAGTCAGTTGTTGGTTGTTGATGGATATATACAGTGAAGGTTGATCCAGACGGAACGATTGATCGGCTTAAGGCTCGTCTCATTGCTAAAGGTTATACTCAGATCTTCGGATTGGATTATGGGGACATATTTTCTCCTGTTGCCAAGATGTCCTCTATACGCTTATTCATGTCCATTGCTGCGATTCAACACTGGTCTCTTTATCAGTTGGATATCAAGAATGCATTCTTACATGGTGACTTGCTCAAAGAAGTCTACATGGAGCAACCTCCGTGTTTTGTTGCTCAGGGGGAGTCTTCTGGTCTTGTGTGCCGCTTGTGAAAATCTTTATATGGTCTCAAGCAGTCACCCAGAGCATGGTTCGGTAGATTGATGTGTAATTCACGATTGGCATGACTCGGAGCGAGGCCGACCATTCTGTCTTTTATCGCCACTCATCTACTGGTTGTATCTACCTAGTGGTTTATGTTGATGATATTGTCATCACAGGTAGTGATCATCTCGGAATCTCACAGGTGAAACATCTTTTCAAATATTTTTAGACAGGATCTCGACAGACTTAAATACTTCTTGGGAGTAGAAGTAGCACAGTCCAGAAATGAGATCATTATATCTCAAAGGAAGTATGCAATGGATATTCTAGAAGAAACAGGAATGTTAAACTCAAAGACAGTTGACAACCCTATGGATCCTAATGTCAAGCTCCTACCAAATCAGGGGGAGTCTCTACCAGATCCTGAACGATATAGGCGATTAGTAGGAAGACTAAGTTACCTTACTGTTACTCGTCCAGATATCTCATTTGCAGTAAATGTAGTAAGTCAGTTTCTCAACTCTCCATGTAAAGAACATTGGGATGCTGTGATTCGCATTGTTCGATATATCAGAGGCGCTCCAGGAAAGAGTCTTTTGTATGAAGACAAAGGACATACTCGAGTTATAGGATATTCTGATGCAGACTGGGCAGGATCTCCCATTGATAGGAGATCTACTTCTAGTTTTTGTATATTTGTCGGAGATAACCTTGTTTCTTGGAAAAGCAAAAAGCGTTGTGCGAAGATCTAATGCAGAGGCAGTAGTATCGAGCTAGCGATCGAGAACTTATATGACTCAAACAGTTGCTTCAGGAGCTAAGGTTTGGAGACGTTACACAAATGTCACTTATATGTGATAACCAAGTTGCTATGCATATCGCCTCAAATCCAGTTTTTCATGAGAGGACAAAGCATATTGAAGTCGATTGTCACTTTGTCAGAGAGAAAGTCACATCTGGAGAAATATTTACTAGTTTTATTAACTTACATGATCAGCTAGCAGATATATTTACTAAGTCACTGAGAGGTCCCCGAATTGACTACATATGTAACAAGCTGAGTGCATATAATTTATATTCTTCAGCTTGAGGGGGAGTGTTAGAATATTGTAGATATGACTAGGGATAATTTATTATCCCTAAATATCATTAGGAATAATTATTTCTTAGGATAGAATTTGATTTATTCCTAGGATAGGGTTTGATTTATTCTTTTGAATAGACCCTAATCTTGTATATAAATAGGATTTTTTTTTCTGTAATAAAGTGAATCCTTTGTTACGAAATAACAAAGATGATCTAGACTGAGATGAGCAAGGCTTTGAGTTGGGTAGTTCAAGAAAGAGTAGATCTTCTACCTTATCTTTTTCAATGAGCTAGATTCCTCTTGAAAACAAGGCTAAGAAAACAAATGATTGACCTTCCTCAAAAGTAACATCCATAAAAGGGCAATCCGGTGCACGAAGCTCCCGCCATACGGGAGCCTGGGGAAGGATCCATTGTACGCAACCTTACCTTGCTTTGTAAGAGATTGTTTCCAGGATTCGAACCCGTGAACTCTAGGTCATAGGCAGCAACTCTACCGTTGCACCAGGGGCTTCCCTTCAAAAGTGACATCCATAGATATATAAATTTTTTTGTGTAGGTGGGTGATAACACTTGTTGCCTTTCTGTGTTGGAGAATAACTGACAAACATATACTTGATTGCTAGCGAATCTAATTTCTCTGTTGTGGTTAGGCACATAAACAAAAGCAGGATAATCAAAGACTCGAGGAGTGAGATTATTTGTGGTTCGAAGATTAAGATAAAATTGAGAGAGGACTTGCATAGGAGGTTCATTGCCTAACATTTTGGAGAGCAGTCGATTTATAATATGGGTTGTAGTAAAGACAATTTCCCCTCAATATGATTTTGGAACTTGGTTTTGGAAGAGTATAGCACGGGTTGTGACAAGCAAGTGCCCATTTTTTCCTCTTAGCAATTTCATTTTGTTGAGGAGTATCTATGCAAAACGACTCATGAATTAGACCTTTTTTAGAAAATATGGTAAAAAAAAAATTGGTTAAAATAATTTTTGGCATTATCAGGTTAGAACCTTTTTATTCTGACACCAAAATAGTTATGTATCATGCCAATAAAGTTTGGAAGGATAGTAGTCATATTAGATTTATGTTTGAGAAGGAAAATTCATGAGACTCGAGTGCAGTCATCAATGAAAAAAACAAGTCATTGAGTTCCTATAATATTGCGAATTCTAGAGGGGCCCCATATATCAATGTGAATCAAATAAAAAGAGAGAATGAACTACTATTGCTCATTGGAAAGAAAATCCTTTTATGTTTGGTAAATTCACATACCTCCCAATGAAAATCTTCAACCTTAATACTATTACATTGTCTTTAAAATAGTAAATGAAGGATGATCAAGACAGAAACGTTGCTGAATGAGATCATTATTTAAAATAGAAAAATAAGACGCTGAGAAAACATGCTTGACAGTAGATGAGTATGTGACTGATGCATTGAGATAGTAGAGGCTATCCTTTTCCTTAGCAAGTTCAATCCTTGTCCTCGAAACCTGATCCTGAAATACACAATGAGAGGGATAAAACAAGACATTACAATTCATGTCATGGGTTAATTTGTGAATACACAAGAAACTAGTAGACAATTTCAGAACATGGAATACATCTTTTAATAACTAGGATGGATTCAACTGAATGTGATCAACACCAACCACCGTGGCAATAGAACCATCAAGAACAATAATTTTTCTATTGTTAGGATAAGGTGAATATCTTATAAAATGGATTGGGGTAGGGTGTCATGTGATTTGTAGCTCCCGAGTCAATGACCCAAGAATGTTGTATAAATTAGTTCGGGGCGTGTAATCCATGAGAAAGAGACTTACTAGAGAATTCTAATGAACTGGTGCCACTAGGTTGCTCCAATGATTCCAGGAAACTTTGAAGCTTCTCAATCTCGACTTGATTAAAGTTACCTAAAGTATTTTCTTTTGGAGGTTGTTGGGAGGAGTTCGTTTTTGCAATCTTAGACATCACATAATATAAAAAAATACTAGCAATGAAGGCCGTCACAATAGAAAGAAGAAGAGAAAAAAATATCGAGAATGAAGGTCAATAATAAATTGATAATGAAAGCCGAAAGAGTAGATAGAAATTTGACAATGAAGGCTAAAAAACGAAAATCTCAAAGGCACAAAATCTTAGAACTCTGACACCATGTCAAGAAACATGGAATGAAATTCTCACTTACATGCTTTATTATGTATAATAATGAGCATGTATATACATTGTACATTGATTATGTATAGATTGATTATGTATAGAAACCAAAAAAATTTAAAAAAAAAATAACATTTTTTATTCCTAAATTTGGTCTCTGTATCAAAGAATTTTCATGATAACAGATTCCCATCAAGGAATTTCAACTTTCCAACATATATAAACACACACACACACACACGTATGTAACCTGCTTAAGCATAAAAACTTGCAAAATTTCATCATTCATAAAATTTTCCATTTATATCTTATGTCTTCAAATAGTTATGATTGCATTTCTAGATGAGTATATTTATTTTAACTCTAATTTTTTATTACAGGCATTATCTGGTTATACCTGTTAAGCACATACCCAGAGTGAAACACCTCTATCGAAGTACAGAAGATCAGTTTGGTAAGGTTCTTGGTTTATAACATAAACCCCAAAGCTGAAATGGGACTCTTTCTCAAAATATTATACTCATCTATGGATATTTAGTGTCTACTACTTTGCAGTCAATCACATGCTGTATGTGGGAAAAATCCTTTTGGAAAGGGATGCACCTCAATCCAGTTACTGTTGTTATCCTAAAGTTCTGCACTTTTTCTAGTTTGTGTTAGGATACTGCCATTAATACTTCAAAGTCTATGTGATGTCCTACCAAGGTTGATTTTCTTTTACTTTTCGGAAGTAACAAATAAAACAGAAGAAAACAGTTGGACACCACTGGTGTCATTAGTAATACTTAGGTCATGTCTCTTTAAATTGGAATAGTATAGGGAAAATTACTCTTAAAGAGTGGACATTCTCGCCACTCATGGGCAAAAATATATATGTGCTAGTATGTAATTTTGCGGCCTAACTGTGATTTATACATAGTGAGTGCACTAAATTGTGCAACATTATCTTTTTCCCATCATAAAAGCTCAGAAAAATTGCAAGATACGACCTGGGTAATTAGGAAACTTCCTCTTCCTCATTGTTAAACAAGAGAAGATTTCCAATGTTGGCACATTGGCACTCAAGATTGCAAATTGACAGGGATCTCATTTGCTTGACCACCCTAATTGTTTAACTTCAATCTCTCTCTCTTCTTCATGCACAGAATTCCTAGAAGGGAACAAGTGAGAAAACTATCAGATGTAAGGTTTCAGTTTACATGATTCTGTTTATTAATAGTATACCCTTCCAAATAACCGAAATCTTTATTGACCACTGACTGTATAAAGGATCCGGTGATTGTATATGTGCTCTCTTTAAAGTGATAAGGTTATAATTCCGGAGTTGGATCATAATATAATATTCCATTTACATTTAGCTACCAATTGCTTTGCTAATAAATGGGACTGATGATAAAAGTGAAACTTTGAAAGTAGCAATACAAAGTAGCAATACATTTAGCTACCCTAATAGTTTTGTATTCTTAGGTTTGTGAAGCTGCATTGATAGTTTTTCCATTCACTCATTGAGGCCCAACCTATACCGCTACAAGTAAATAGAAAGATTCATGTCTGATCTCACCTAAATCACCTCATTTATCCCTAGAATAAGTATGATATGTCAGTTGGATAGCACTCAGTATTTGATGATCTAAATGCCAAACGACTATTAATATGCTTTATCATAGAAATCCAATGACTGTTGTTTTCTCTTTAAATGTCAAATCTTTTTCACGTACTGTGAAATAGCCTATTGACCACGTGGAGAGTGAATTTGCTCAAGTTAGAATGGTTCATGCATCTTCATTGCTGGTGTTACAGATTTGGCTTCCATCAGCCACCGTTTTATAGTGTTGACCATCTCCATCTTCACTGTCTAGCACTCCCATTTATGCCGAGGTATTGTTGAGAAATTTATTCCTTTCTTCAGTCTTCCTTGAATACTTCTCAGGTCCTGTGCACTATAACTTATAAGTTCTCTTTTAACAGCTGGAAACGTATGAAATATTCTTCAGCGGGTCCTTTGGGCTTTCTTGAGGTTCATGAATTGTTGGCCAAGCTCAGGCCAGTATTAGAATCGTCCTCACAGGTGTGACGTTAAACGCACACCAGAGGATATTGTTTCATAGTAAACAAGGGAGTGGAGATTGTCACCTATTCACTGATGAGCTTAATTAGCTGTTGGTATATGGAATTATACTTCTGGTGAGAAGTTCTCTCAAATTTGTACAATACAACCAATAATACAATTCAATGTGGTTATTTTATTGGTTTTCTACTGTGCATTTGTATATTGATATATCCGTTTTTGCGTCACCAAATAAATCTTTTCATGATCAATGATTTTTCCACATGTTTTTCTTGTTACTTTACCACAGTGCATCCTTTTCCCTCGTTCATCCTTTCAACTAAACAAGTTAGTTATGTGTCATCACTCAGGAAGTTCCTTGTGTAGTTCTTTCTGCTTGGGTGCATGAAGAATTTATTTAAATGATCTCTTGGTACTGAAATTACAATATTATAGGGCAACCAAAGAACAAGTTGCTCGCACAGGATTTTAGACTTGAGTCGTGCTTATATAAGATTATATGATTGTATAATAAATTGTACAAGCAAGATTTACCCAACGGCAGATATTATTTTGTTATCAGTATCAGTATGCAAGCGACCTTGAAATCTCCTCGTCTCTTGAATCAAATTTATGAGGGCCAGTTCCTGTACCAACCAGCCCAGGCTGAGACCAAGCCACTGATCCCCAATGTGACGGCATGGTTGCAAAAAGGATTAGGTTCGATGTCTGCCACAGCAATAACAAAATCAGCGACGTTGGCCGCCATCGCCATCAATCTCATCACCCTATCACCTCTGATCCGCCTCACCTCCTCTTCCTTGGTCGTCGTCGTCTCCTCCACCAACCCCTTCTTTATCATAATGGCGTCCATGACCACGAAGAAGACATATCCCAGCGCCTCACCGAAGGCCGAGACGTAGCTCATTCGCCGCGCCAGGCTGGCGTCGAGCACCCCGACGCGCGAGAGCCAGAGAAAGTGGTCGAAAAAGAAGTATACCATCTCGCCGGCGTTGGCAAAGACAGCGAGGAAGCGAAACAGCGGGGTACTCCCCGGGCTGCGTCGGAGGGCGTTGAAACCTGTGAGGAAGCGGCCGGAGCGGAAGGCCTTGCGGCTGAGGCCGGAAGCGACCTCCCAGCTCTTGGCGCGGCGGGCGAGGACAGGGCGGGAGGTCTCCGCGTGCCAATGAACGAGCTTGGAGACGTACTGGAAGGTCTTGACGAGCTTGTCGATGCCGTCGCGCTTCGCGAGGAAGATGACGAGCTTGTCGATGGTGTCGTTCATGTTCAAGTGAGGAAGGGAGAGTAGGCGGGCGGCGTTGTTTGCAGCAGTGGAGGGCGTTGCTGTGTCTTCGGATAACGGGTTTTGAGTTCCTGGCGAGAAACGAGGTGGGGCTAGAATTGTTTTGTCTTTCTCGGCCTCTCCCAGGTGGCCACCATCACTTGCTGACCAAATACGCTTTTAGCCACTCCAGAAATTGATGAAGCACGGCGATCCATCTTGTTTATTATTTGCATTATCCATATTGTTTGGATTATTGCATTCTCCTTGTTCCCACGGGATGACACGATGATAAGACAGAGTGGTCGCTTTGAAAATGAGTTGAAATCGATTTCGGATGAGGGGTCTAAAATCTCCCGTGGTGTTAGATGGCTCTCCGCTCGCCACCGTATCAGACATACCTCTCCATGATTTACCTCCCTCTCGCATGACTTTGGGATGGGTAAGCTATTTAGATTCTTAATTTTTTTGGATTATTACATTCTCCTTTACTAAAGAGAATCGAATGACTAGAATTGTCTCAAAGAGCAAAGGTCCATCTTTGAGGATTGTAAATTTTTTTGAAGTATCTACCTTTCCACTATACTAGTTTTTGATTGGGCAAATATATTTTTTGTGATTTACCTTCTTTCATATAATTGTGGGATCGACAATGAAGGACATTTGGAGTAAGCGAATCATCTTTTTGCCCCAAGACTGTAATATCACGGATTTATCAAAGTCTACCCTCTAAGATTGAAGGTCATCTTAAGACCATTTATTCGTTAGAATTTTTGACAGTTAGGTACGAAATAGATGATTCTTTCTACGTGCACTGTTAAAATAAAAGAGTACAAAAAAAAAAAAAATCAAAAGAGAAGAAAGTGCACTGTTAAAATAAGAGTACAAAAAAAACCAAAAGAGAAGAAACTTCACAAACGAAAAGGATCTGTCTCTAAATTTAATATGAAACAAACGAAATCAATTTTATTAATCAAAATTAATAAATCAATGTTTATATGAGTGTTAGCCCGTGTTTAAATAAACTAGGAAGAGAGAAAAGTTCGTAACTAATAAGAAAAATTCGAAACAAAATAAACAAATATTTAAAGCCAATAAAAAATAACGGTTGCGTACTACGATCGTGGCCTAGTCCACTATTAGGCCGTGGTGTGAACCATGATCGTGCACTGGCCCATGATTAGATCGTGGTTTGAACCACAAACGTGGTGGAGACCACGGGCATACCATGGTCCCTGTTGGATGACCCTTATCTAGTCGTATAATAGTCCACACCCACGGTGGTGGCTAGTCTTTGAGAGTTCCATTATGTCCCGTTTCGATTGCAAAATAAAGCACATTTGTATCAGGGGGATCATAGGAGTGTTGAGATCCTTATTGGAGGCCTCAATTGCTTTTCGTCATGACTCAGAAGAATGCAAGGGCGCGTCACATGATAAAAGTTGATCAAACTACTGGATGACATGTATCAGACTTCTGGGGTTGAAAAGAACTCATTCTCAAGTTCAAACCAATGTCATCACCTTTTTTGGCATAAGAAATTATGCTCTCTTGGATATATCCTTGGTTCACTAACTTCATCACCCATTGCTTTATGTTGGTGCAACAATGCCCTAAGTATTTATGCCTTTTGATGTTTGGATAATCATTTATAGTTAGACAATGTTTTGCGATCTAACTATGAATATGTCATGTGACAGGAAAATCCAAGTGTGAAGATTTGATAAAGGAAAGTCCAAGTATGAACTTGGCAAGAGAAGTTCAAGCGAAGGTCTTGGTGGTGTAAGACCAAGCATGTAGTCTTGACGACGTAAAGTTCAATCGGACCTTGGCAAAGGAAGACCAAAGGCAAGGTCTTGGCAGTGTAAGTCCAAGCATGTAGTCTTGGCGGCGTAAAGTCCAAGCGGTCCTTTGGCAAAAGAGAAATCCAAGAGATGACGAAACCGAGGGAAGCTCTTGGAAGCAAGCGCAAGGATGAAGGAGTCGCGAACTCGGAGGGATCCTGGAGGCGCAAGGCTGGAGGAAGAGCTAGAAGGTTGAGTCTAGGTTTAGGGAGTTGATTTCAAGTATGATTTAATCATACTTGAGGTATCAGTCGACTGGAGCTTTGTCTCAGTCGGCTGATCAGTCACTCGACTGAAGATGATTGAGTTCTGTGACTATTAGTCGACTGCTAGGGTTTGACAGTCGACTGGTCCACCATCAATCGACTGCTATACCCTAGCAGTCGATTGTTAATAGTGGACATCGACACAGAAGGTTTTCCAGTCAAGTGATCGCTTGGAGCACTCGACTGATGACTCAATCAGTCGACTGATGGTATGATCAGCCGACTGATCAGAGTCCCATTGGGCAGTGACGATCGCGGATCCGACTCATCAGAAGCCGTTGGATGACGTCAGCTACAGTAGCAGTCGACTGATGTTGTACATCAGTCGATTGATGGAGGCTCAACGAAAAAATCAACCCTCTCTCTATAAAAAGAGGGCATGGGGTGTTTGAGGAGGCTAATGTTTACATTCCTAACATACTCTCAAGCGCCCCGCGTTTTCTTAAGCTTTCTAAGTGTTTTTAATCCTCCTCTTCTCTAATCTTTATCTTCCTCATTTGTAAGAAGAGGAGTGTCTTGTAAGAGAAAGCTTTCTTAGTGGAGATTTGCTTGGATTGATCTACCTTAAGGATCGCCGTAGAGTAAGAGCTTAATCTCCAAACCACGTAAAATCCTTCTTATTAGCGTTTGCATTTTTAACTCTTGTTTTCTTTAGTATTTGTATTTGCTTCTGCTAATCGAAATTATAAAATTCAAGAGAGGCTATTTACCCCCTATAGCCTTCCAAAGATTCCCAACAAGTGGTATCAGAGCGAGGCCGATCTTCAAAGTTTAAAAACTAATGCTAGAGGGAAGAAGATGGATTTCCAAGAAACATTGGGATGAGATATCAACACGTCGGTCCCGTATGCACTCTATGGACGAGAAGACTTCAATTAATGGAAGGCAAGGATTGAAGACTTCATCATGATGAGGGACTTTGAAGAATGGGCCACCTTGATGGAAGGATTCAAGTTTCCAAGAGGGCCTAAGGGAGGATTCCTCAAAATGAAAAAGTGGACCGAGGAACAATATCAAGAATTCGAGAGAAGTAATAAGGTAATAAAATTATTGATTGATTTAATTCCTAATGATGTTGTGTCCAAGTTAGGTGAATATAAGGATGCAAAGGAATTTTGGAGCGAATTTGCCAAGCTCCATGAAAAATCATCTTTGGCTCAATTTGAGGAAGAGGCCGAAGAAGCAAGCTCATCCTCACAAGAAAGTGAGGATTCGGAGGTCAAGAAGTGTTCGACATCCGAGGAGGAAGGAGAAGTAGAAGAGGTGGAAGAAGCCTCCACATCAAAGTTTGAGGGGGAGGAGAGATTATCTACTCCAGAGCAAGGGCAAGAGCAAGAAGAGCCATCTACTTTCGGGAGAAGTGATGAACAAACTCAAGAGACCCTCACTACCACCCTAGGTAACTCAAACACTTTAATTCAAAATAAAAATCATATAATGTATTTTGAGTGTAGAGAATATGAGCACTATAAGAGCAAGTGCCCTAAGAATATTAAGAAGGCTCCACCGATGCCAAAGACCAAGGAACCCGGTGCCCCAACTGTTGGTGCAATCGACCTAGGTCACGATTGACTAGGACTCGAGCTCGGCTTGAGAGATGTTTTGATGTTAGATAAAAACATATGACAATGTAATTGTTATGGGAAAGTCCAAGTGAGACACTTGGCATTTGGGAAAGCCCAAGCATGGGTCTTAGCAAGGTAAAGTTTAAGTCATGGGTACTTGGCATGAAAAGTCCAAGCATGGATCTTGGCATGGAAAGTCCAACATGGGTTGGCAAGGGAAAGTCCAAGCTTGAGTCTTGGCATTTGAGAAGTCCAAGGGGTTTGATATTGGAGACGTAAAGTCCAAGGGTGGAGTCTTGACAGCATAAGTCCAATGGTTGTCGGCGTAAAGTCCAAGTGGAGTCTTGGCGGTGTAAGTCCAATGTGCTTTGGCGGTGTAGACACCGTTAGCATGACATAGCCGATGGAAGCACCTGAAGGCTAGCGCGATGGATGAACAAGTCATGGATGACTTGGAGGGATCCGAGAGGCGTGAGGCTGATGAAGGTAGCTAGAAGGCTTAGGTCTAGGCTAAGGGTGGTCTAACAAGTATGGGGACACCATACTTGGGTTAAAACCTCATCTTTGAGGTTGGCAGTCGACTGACATTATGGCCGATTCGACTGCCGTGAGTTGACTAGAGCTCGACTGCCATTTAGGGCTGAAATTGTCTTAGCGATCAATCGCTCATTGAGCAAGCGATCACGGGCGATCGCTAATTTAAAGGATGGCCGGCGTCCGATCGCCATGGAGTCGCGAGCACAGAATGCTCCGTAGCCGATTGGGCAGTCGACTGGTGAGAGTCCCGTTGGAACTTTTCCAGCGTGGATTGAGCCGTTGTCTCACAGCAACAGTGGCATCAGTCGACTGATCGGCGGAAATCCAGCCCAATGTAGGTTAAAAAGAGGAGCTCGTGGAGAATTTCAGCATTGGTTCTTTGGGAGCTTTCTTGGGGCGATTTGAAGGCGATTTGTAGGTGCATTTAAGGGCCCTTCAACCTCATCCAAGCAACCAACAAGCAAATCGCTCAAACCCTAGTTTTGTAAAGTGTTCTTTACATTTCCATTGTATTTGCTTGTATTTCTTTTGTTTATTATTGTAAATATTTGTACGAGGTTTCTCTGCCTCCGACGTGTTGTCGAGAAGGAGTTATTTGTGATTAGTGGTTGCGTGTGCATCATTAGAGCTCAACCGTGGAGTAGGAACCTTGAGGTTCCGAACCATGTTAAACAATTGTGTTTGTGATTGTGTTTTTTCGTTATTGCTTTATTATCCTTGTTTCCGCTGCGCTAACGAAATTTATAGACGTGATTACGAACGAATTCCATCAACGTACGAGCATGCACTATTCACCCCCCTTCTAGTGGGCGCATAGGTCCTAACAAGTGGTATCAGAGCCCGGGGCTCTTCTACGGACTAATCGCCGAGAGCTAAAGAAGCTAGAGGGAAGATGAAAGTCTAAGAATAGCTAGGATGTGATATCAACACGCCGGTGCCCTATACCCTATACGGACGAGAAAGCTTCAATTCTTGGAAGAAAAGAATTGAAGATTTTTTGATGATGAGAGACCTTGAGGAATGGTCCCTATTAATGGAAGGATTTGAGTATCCAAGAGGACCAAAAGGTGGATTCCTAAAAAAGAAGAGATGAAGTGAAGATCAAATTAAAGCCTTCGAGAAAAACATGAAGGTAGTAAAATTTATTTTTGATTTGGTCCCTAATGATATTGTGTGTATGGTAGGGGACTATATGGATGCTAAAGAGTTGTGGAGCCAAGTGGCAAAGCTCTATGAAAATCCATCATCAATTCAAGAAGAAGAAGAAGAAGAGGAGTGCTCACTCTCTCAAGCTCAAGAAAATACATTATCATCTAAAGAGCTTGAGGAGTCGGAAGTTGAAGAGGAGTCAACTTTCGGATCGGTGGAAGAAGTAGAAGAAATCTCCACCTCTAGGATTGAGAGGGAGGAAAGAATTTCCACTCCGGAGCAACAAGAAGAAGCTTCGTCATCCGGTCAAGATGAAGAAGCTTCAATTCTAGCACCTACCACCACCATAGGCAACTCAAACACCGTAATTCAAAATAAAAATAACATTATGTGTTTTGAGTGTAGGGAATTTGGGCACTATAAGAGCAAGTGTCCAAAGAGAATAAGAAAAGCTCCACCGGCGCCAAAAGTCAAAGATGCCGATCCCTCAATGCAAAAGAGCAAGAAGCAAGTGATTTGCTTCAAATGCCGGCTACCGGGACATTACCGGAGTCAATGCCCAAGAGGGAAGAAGAAGGGGCAAGAAGGAGCTACACAAGTAGGGGGAGCTTCCAAAGCTAACCCTAAGGTATTTTTAAATAAAGCTCCTTATTCAAATAATGTCAAAAAGCATGCTAGAAATAATTTTAGCAATCTTGCTATCTATCATAAAGAGCATGCTAGAAATAAGGAATTGTGTCTAGGAGCTAAGAATGTCTACCTTTCAAAGAAGGAAAAATTTGGGACTAATGTCCCTAAAAATGTCATACCTGTTGGGATCTTTGTAATGGCTAGAGGGGGGGGGGGGGTGAATAGCACATGTTTGTTCGTTGATGAAATTCGATCGAGATTGTGTCTACAAGTTTCGTTAGCACAGCGAAATATATATATAATAACAATAACGAAACACAATCACAATACAATAACACGAATATTTAACGTGGTTCGGAACCGAACGGTTCCTACTCCACGGATCGGGTTCACATGAACCCTAGCGATGTCAATCACACACCACTATAATAACACTCCTTCTCGGAACAATCCGGAGGCGGAGAAACCTCGTACAATAATGATTACAACAATAATCAAATAGATACAAGCAAATATAATGAAATACAAATGCAAGTAAAGGAAAAACACTTTACAAGAGCTTTGGATTGCTTGATCTTTGATTGCCTTGAACTAGCTTTGAAGGACTGGAAAGCACCAACTTCCCCCTTCAAATTTGCCCAAGAAAATCGCTATCTTTTTCTCCATAACAAACTCCTTTTATAGCTTCAACTTTGTCTTTGGAAAGGTCGATCGATCATTGCTCGGGACCATCGTCGTGATCACTATTCTTGTGAGACAATCCACGCTAGAAAAATCCAACGGCTAGGACATCAGTGTTAGTTAAAGCCCTAGAACCAATCATGTGATGGTTGAATAGGGAACATTTTGTATCATATTCTATAAAGGCAAAGGATTGGTTATTATATTTACATCTTGCTTGTGCCAGCTAATTTAAATATAATAATGCCCTAGAAAAGTAGGTTCTTATCTACAGCACATCAATTGGCAGAATTGATTATGAGAGGCTGTAGAGAACACTTTCCTAAATGTTCCTAGTCGAGTATTAATATGCAAGGGCAATATTAATACATAAAGACTAGCATGTAGGTCAATTGATGACTTGATCTCACAAGTCATGGATATATGATATCAAGTTGACACATGGGTATATATTGGAGAATATATACTGAACTGACCCGCCATGAGAAAGTTTCATGGATCGTTATATGAGTGTCATAAACTTTCTCATGTGACTATTGGTATGAATAGTCCTTAGACCTGAAGTCACTATGGTTCCCTACATAAGGAGTTATGTACTTTGGTATCGTCAAACGTCACCCGTAACAGGGTGGACCATAAAGGCGATTACTGGGTATATAACAAATTATGCGGAGGGATGTGAGTGATGTAGATGGGATTTATCCCTCTCATATGACGAGAGTGATATCGGTGGGCCCCTTGATTGAGTAGAACTACTAAAATGCATGGCCATGCTCGAATGAGTCAATATGAGATATTGAGCTCATTTGTTTGAGTTAGTTTACTCAGGGATCAAGAAACACATAGATTGATCGAGGATGACACGGTCTATGCCTCATTGATCAATCTGATATCAAGGATAGAAGGACACGGTCATATCTTATAGTAGTCACGGAAAGGTTAGTCGGATCTTGACTTATCTCGTAACTTGGGTAGCAATGATGTATTGCTAGATGCCGCTCATTGCTTGTGTATCTAAAAGAGTTTAGATCCACTGCCAACGTTATGAGAGCCTATAGGGTCACACACAAAGAGCATGATAATTAGAGGAATTAGAGTATTCTAGTTTGACTAGAATAATTTGGGAATAAGCTTAAGTACAAAATGGTTTTTGGACTTTAAGCTTAATGAGAATTTTAGCTAATTGATTTAATGAGATTAATTCAATATGTTACCTTATTGATTTAATAAGATTAATTCAATATGATAACATAAGCTTAATTGAATTAATAAGATTAATTCAATATGATTGAATTAATAAGATTAATTCAATATAATAACATAAGCTTAATTGAATTAATAAGATTAATTCAACATGCATGAATGCCACATAAGAATGCCACATAAGCATGCCACATAAGCATCCACCTAAGCTAGTTAAGGTGGAAGGAAACAAAATGGTTTTGTCTCCTTAAGTGGCCGGCCAAACAAGGATATGTCTCAATGCAATGGATTGCATTGAATGTGTGGAGGTGAAAGGGTTTTTCCAACCCTATAAAAGACACCCTAAGTGGCCGGCCAAAGAGAGCATTTTGGCTTTTGTTGTTGGTGGAAGCTTTGGTTGTGTTAGTGGTGAGAAAGCTTGGTGGAAGCTTTGGTTGTGTGGGTTTGTGAGTGTAGGCTAGCAAGAAGAGGAGTCTTCTTCTTCCTTTCTCCTTTTCCCTCTCTTCCTCTCCTTTAGGGACTTCTCTAGCAAGAAGTAAAGGAGAGCTCTTCTAGTTTTCCTTTTGTGAGACAAGAGCGTGCTCGTGTGGATACGTATAGAGGCACGGACACTTGAACGTGCTAAAGATCCAACAAACCGAAAGGAAAAGCGGGATTAACAAGGGCACGCAACAAAGGTAATCCTCTCCTATAAGATAGGTTTGGTTTAGAGAAATTTATTTTATACGAGTTTGCTTTCGCATGGATCACTTGGAAGGGATCCTATTTTCCGTTGCGCATATGCCATTTGGCATAAAGAATTCCCTACAATCAGTCGACTGATCATGAGAATCAGTCGACTGATGAGCCATCACTCGACTGCTCATCCCAGCGGTCGAGTGAGACTCCATTCTGTTGCCGAAAATCCGAGCACCAGTCGACTTATCACACGATCAGTCATTGATCGCTGAAGCCATCGATCGCCGCCCACCTCCGGCGATCGCTAGACCACTTCCCGCAAAAACCCTAGTTGACGGTCCCATGACACCACCTCAAACATGAGGTTTTAGCCCAAGTATGGTTTCCCCATACTTGCTAGACCACCCTTAGCCTAGACCTAAGCCTTCTAGCCACCTCCATCAGTCTCACACCTCTCGGATCCCTCCAAGTCATCCATGACTTGTTCATCCATCGCGCTAGCCTTCAGGTTCTTCCATCGGCTATGTCATGCTAACGGTGTCTACACCGCCAAGGCACATTGGACTTACGCCGCCAACCATTGGATTTATGCTGCCAAGACTCCCGCTTGGACTTTACGCCACCAATATCAAACCCTTGGACTTCTCAAATGCCAAGACTCAAGCTTGGACTTTCCCTTGCCAACCCATATTGGACTTTCCATGCCAAGACCCATGCTTGGACTTTCCATGCCAAGACCCATGCTTGGACTTTCCATTGCCAAGACCCATGCTTGGACTTTGTCAAATGCCAAGTGTCCCACTTGGACTTCCCATGCCAAGTACTCAAGACTTGGACTTCCCTATGACAATTACATTGTCATATGTTTTTGTCGAACATCAAAACATCACTCGAGTCAAACTCGAGTCCTGGTCAATCGTGACCTGGGCCGATTGCACCAACAATCTTTCCCTTTTTGATGTTTGACAAAAACCAAACAAATCATTTGAGTTAGACCACTAACTCAAGTCTCTTACCAATTATTCCAAATTGATAATCTTAAACATTCTCCAAATGTTCTCCCCCAAACATTCTCTATCTTTTTGACATACACAAAAAAGGTTACCTCTACAAGGAGATCAAAGTCTCACGTCCCAATGAGATCTTACAATCTCTACATTGGTTTAAAAATACTTAGGATGCCTACCATCTTCCTAGTGATAAGTCCCATATCACTCAAGAGAGGCAATCCTATTCGCTCTCTCAATTTCCAAATTGGGTATCAAGAGCCTATCAATTTTCTCAATTGATGATACTTTCCCAATAACCTCTCCTCTTCAAGGAGAAAAACACATCCATCATCCCAAGATGGATACCTCCCCCTAAAGGCTTGCTCCCCCTTGACCATTGCACCAACAATGTCCTTGAGAAGTCCCTAAGCCAGTAGGAACTCTAAGCCATCAAAATGAAGGTTAGAAATTCAACATTAAACTTCCCAACACCTTAAAATTGATACAAACCCTAAACACCTCTCCTAATCCATATCCAATGGATTTTCACCCTTCATCATGCTTTCCAAAGCATATCCTAGGGTTAGGAGTGGTTAGGGACCTTAACCGCAGCTGAAATCGGGTTAAACAAACTTAGTTTTCCCGAAATCGATTGACAATGACTGTTACCTACGATCGATCGTTCATCACCGATCGCACGGCAACGAGTGATATCGCATCACCGCAATGAGTCCAATGCTTTGCCCATCACGATCGTCAGAGTAAAGCGATCGATAATCAAAACCTGATTTTCAGATATCAGACTCGACTTTTGGAAATTCATAAGTAATTCTACGTAAGTCAAAAAATCACGAAACTTGATACATACATTACTTATCACACATACAATCAGTGAAAAATTTTGGAAAAATATTTTTACCATGAAAATATGAGATTGGTACAAAGTTCAAAAACTATTAAAATTTTAAAGTTTTTGATCTACTTTGTATCAACTTCTACAATGATGATGGCTATCAAAAGATAGACTTCACCCAGGTTTTCTAAATTGATTTTAAAATGTTTTTAAAAACCTATTTTGAACCATGGTTTATTGGCTAAATATACATAACTTGTATATTAGCTTTCCTTATGATTCTTGGTGATAATTAAAATAAGTTTGAGTCCATCTAGATGCACTACCTATGCACCTTGAACCTAACTTATTATCCTAGCATCTCACATATATCTAGGGTGTATAAATACACATACATGTCAATGTGATGTGAGATGTGAGTTTTGATTCATTTTATCTAGGGTTTCATGCATTTCCTAGGCAACCCTACTTGATTCCCTTATAAATGAGACTTCAAGTCATGCCATTTTCCTTAAGTCAATGTTCAATCAAATTAATGCATGAAATGATCATGACATAGTGATAGCAAAATAAAAACATGACCAATGATCATGATGTCATGGCATATGATGAAATTTAAAAACACATGACATTTAAAGTAATCATAACCAATGACATGACATGTTATATGATAAGATGAAATTTCATGTCATGTCATGATATAGCAATTTTCATAAACCAATACATTAATACAAATACACACTCAAACACACATGATTTTCACAAACAGAAATTTCATTCAATTTAAAAGGATTTCAGTTTTTTTTTACATTCAAAATGGAGATTTGATATACTCAATCTCACTACAAAACTGAGAAACAAAAGAAAATCCTAACATCTTCTAGATCTAGTCATCTGCAGGAGGTGGAGGTGGAGGAGGTTGCCGGCTCAAAGTCCAGGCCCGCATCATCTCATACATATCGAAATGTTTGCTCGTCGACTCTGGGACTCTGCAATCTGCATGTATCTCTCCTCCATCCGACGAAGACATGCGCCCATGGATGCTTGTCCTACTAAGAGCTCTGACAACCTAGAGTCGACTGTCTGCTGATAGTCCTTGAATCTGGACTCTAGCTGGCCAAGATGATCTGATGGACCCGCCGCTGATGCATCTGTTGGCAGCTGATCCTCCTCATCAGCGGCGTCTGCATCCTCATAGTCCTCTGCCGCCTCTTTGGGTACCAGAGGAGGCTCTCTGCGTGCCCTGGGCGGTGGTCGAGGCGCCAACTCCATCTGCCCACTCCCCATCCGCAGCTTCGCTAACGAGAAGTTGCGAATCGATATGCAGTCGTACACCTCAGAGAGTGCTCGCAGTGAACCCCTGTGAATGTTGATGCCTACTGACTCTAACCATGTTGTGATAATGTGCCCAAAAGACATATGCACTTTCCCTTGTATAGGGGAAATGAAATGCACAATGCAGTGAAACATGTTTAATGCAATGTTTATGTCTAACCTATTACGCATGGCGTATAGTAGAAAGAGATGGGGAGGCCGAATCTTGGCCAGACCCCGAGTGACGATCGGAAGAAAACACCCAACAATGACCTTGTAGAGTACATTGTCAGTCTATAACTCGATAATAGGAAATAAATTCGTGGTGGGCCGAGGATGACCAAAAACATGCTCATGCATGGAGTCCAAAGAGATATGGTCAAATGGCTTGGGTAAAGGAGCATCAAAGGTAGGGTAGAAAATGAAGGTGTCATCCGATGACTTACACTCGAGAAACTCCTGCAATATCGCAGGAGTGAACTCTAAATCGCATTTTGCAACGCGAGTAGTGTAGGTAGGACCATCGTCTACCTTCTTTAGGTTCTGATAAAACTCCTTAAGGAGGTCATCGTTAATGGCATGTGTGCATAAGACAATTTTCATGAGATGATAATATGCAAATATGTCTATGACATCACTACAGTAACGTGCAAAAAAGTCCCTATCGATGTACCTAACCAACATAGGTTGGTACAATCGTGATTCACCCTCGGATGGATCATTTCTACGGGATCTCCTACATGAATGTAATGCAACAATATGAAATGCAAGAGCACCAATACACGATTAGATTGTTATAGATTACAATGAAAAGGAAAAATTAGGGTTCTTGAGTAAGAAAATTTTACTTCGGTGCCATTTGAAGGGGTGATGAGGGAATGCTCGGATATTGAGTAAGAAAATTTTACTTCGGTGCCTTGGGACTGAAAGTTCGCCGGAAGACTGGACGCCGGAACCCTAATCGGAAACAAAGAAATAAACGCTGGAAACGAGTGAACTAGGGCTGTGAGATGAGTGAAAATGCGAAAGGAAAAACTTAGCTATCAAACCTAAGGCTTGCGTAATTTGCACGGCGGAAGAAAAAGTCGGAGAGGAAGTTGGCGATCGGAGAGGAGAAGGAAAAATGAGAGGGCGTCACATGAAGACGCCGAACCCTAGCGGTTCGGCGTTATAAAATCGTGACGCAGTCGACTGATGTGCAACATCAGTCGACTGATCGCGATTTATTAGCGGGTTTCTAAAGAGCGACCGATCATTACTCGGCTCGGCAATCATTCTTTGAGTCTTACGTGCGTCTCTGATAGCATCGGTCGATCGATGATGCGATCATCACTTGGCTCGTCGAGCACTCATTGATGACCCTCGGCCTCGGTGAGCGATACCATCGATCGATGTATCCCATCGATCGTGATGTGATGTTATCGATCGAAAATCTTGATTTCTTTATCTAACTTATTCCATTTTCTCATGTTTAGTCTTGTATATCGACCATATTTATGTTATGCTTATATTCATGTATTTGTTAATGTATTTTGATATTTTATTTTATTCTAGCAAACATTAACATTCAATGGTTTCAAAATCCTAACATCTCACCATTTCTAAGTGTTGAAATACACAATCAAGGTAAAAGACTTATTTTGTGAGATGCAATCCACCCTAGACATTCCTTCCATGCAAACATATGGTGAAACACATGAAACATGATAAGTACAAGACATCATGGTGTATGACACTTGAGTATCACTCTTGATGTAACTTCTATACCTTAACACACTTCTCTTGATACATTCATTCCTAAAGTGTGTCAAAGATCAAAGTGACACATTACGACCTTTAAATCTAGATTGTGCCAATTCTATTGATTTTCATAATTTAAAAAAAAAATGGCACATCCCAAAATCTTTTAGAATTAGAACTCAAATGCATTTCCAAGGTAACCATAACCTTGAAAATAACCTAAAATGCCACCTTTACCATGGTTGAGTTAACTACCCATCCAATCATAGTTGACACATTCTAACTCATTTAACGTGAATCAATCACGCTCTTTGGAACCCAAAATCTATTTGAGCTCATTGAATTAATTAGGTATTCCTTAGGGATAACCTCCCTAGATACCTTTCTAATGACCCTCCTAGGCTTATTAGCCTTGGTCATGGCGGTCTTACCTAGGTTGACTCTAGAGGTAACTCCCCTTGCAATCTTGGTCTTCCTAGACCTAGTTTGTGTTCCATAATCAAATGGAACACTATGGTAAGCCACCTTAGGCTTAGGTTTGTGACTATTTCCCTTGTTTGTGTTGGTGCAATCGGCCCAGGTCACGATTGACCAGGACTCGAGTTTGACTCGAGTGATGTTTTGATGTTCGACAAAAATATATGACAATGTAATTGTCATTGGGAAGTCCAAGTGGGACACTTGGCATTTGGCCAAGTCCAAGCATGGGTCTTGGCATGGTAAAGTCCAAGTCATGGGTACTTGGCATGGAAAGTCCAAGTGGGACACTTGGCAGTTGGGAAAGTCCAAGTCATGGGTACTTGGCATGGAAAGTCCAAGTGGGACACTTGGCAGTTGGGAAAGTCCAAGTCATGAGTACTTGACATGGAAAGTTCAAGTGGGACACTTGGCATTTGGAAAAGTCCAAGTTTTGAGTACTTGGCACAAGGAAAAGTCCAAGCATGGGTCATGACATGGAAAGTCCAACATGGGTTGGCAAGGGAAAGTCCAAGCTTGAGTCTTGGCATTTGAGAAGTCCAAGGGGATGGATATTGGCGGGGTAAAGTCCAAGCGGAGTCTTGGCGGCATAAGTCCAATGTGCCTTGGCGGTGTAGACACTGTTAGCATGACATAGCCAAGGGAAGCACCTGGAGGCTAGCGCGATGGATGAACAAGTCATGGATGACTTGGAGGGATCCGAGAGGCGTGAGGCTGATGGAGGTGGCTAGAAGGCTTAGGTCTAGGCTAAGGGTGGTCTAGCAAGTATGGGGGCACCATACTTGGGTTAAAACCTCATTTTTGAGGTTGGCAGTCGACTAGCATTATGGCCGGTTCGACTGCCGCGAGTCGACTTGAGTTCGACTGCCGTTTAGAGCTGGAAATGCTCTGCGCGATCGCTCATTAAGCGATCGTGGTGTCGGCGACGATCATTGCCAAGGGACGATCCTTGCCGGTGAGTGTCGAGCACAGAATGCTCCGTAGCCGACTGGGCAGTCGACTACGGGCGCTAGCAGTCGACTGCCAAGAGTCCCGTTGGAACTTGTCCGACGTGGATTGAGCCGTTGTCTCACGACAACAGTGGCATCAGTCGACTGGGGACTTATGATCGATCGATAAAGCGGAAATCGGCACCGATGCAGGTCAAAAAGAGGAGCTCATGGAGGATTTCATTATCAGTTCTTGGGGAGCTTTCTTGAGGCGATTTGAAGGCGATTTGCAGGTGCATTTCAGGGCCCATCAACCTCATCCAAGCAACCAACAAGCAAAGCGCTCAAACCCTAGTTTTGTAAAGTGTTCTTTACATTTCCTTTGTATTTGCTTGTATTTCTTTCGTTTATTGTTGTAAACGTTTGTACAAGGTTTCTCCGCCTCTGACTTGTTATCGAGAAGGAGTTTATTGATTAGTGATTGCATTGGCATCGCTATAGCTCGTTAGAGCTTGATCCGTGGAGTAGGAACCGTGCGGTTCCAAACCACGTTATATCTTTGTGTTATTGTGTTTGTGATTGTGTTTCGTTATTGTTGTTATATATATATTCCGCTGTGCTAATGAAACTTGTAGACACGAACACGCGAACGATTTCCATCTACGAACGGTCAAACGCTATTCACCCCCCTCTAGCGGCGTCAAATTTCCTACAATTGGTATCAGAGCAAGGTTGCTCTTCAACGGATTAACAACCGGGAGCAAGACGCTAGAGGGTAAAAGATGGAAGTCCAAGATCAATTAGGTTGGGACATCAACACACCGGTGCCCTACACCCTATACGGACGAGAAGGATTCAATTCTTGGAAGGGAAGAATTGAGGATTTTATTATGATGAGAGACTTTGAGGAATGGTCCGTTTTGATGGATGGATTTGAATATCCAA
This sequence comes from Wurfbainia villosa, assembly GCA_025175895.1. Classification (NCBI taxonomy): domain Eukaryota; kingdom Viridiplantae; phylum Streptophyta; class Magnoliopsida; order Zingiberales; family Zingiberaceae; genus Wurfbainia; species Wurfbainia villosa. Next base: position 116,140,041 of record CM045989.1, on the reverse strand, counting down.
GTGGACCAAGAGGTGGATTCCTCAAAAAGAAGAGATGGACCGAAGAGCAAGTTCAAGCATCCGAGAAAAATGATAAGGTGATAAAATTTTTAATTGATTTAATGCCTAACAATATCTTGTGTATGTTAGGTAATTATGTAGATGCTAAAGAGTTATGGAGCCAAGTGGCAAAGCTCCATGAAAACTCATCATCGGTCCAAGAAGAAGAAGAAGAAGAAGAAGAGGAGTGCTCACCCTCTCAAGCTCAAGAAAGTTCACCATCAATTCAAGAAGATAAGGAGGGTGAAGAAGAGAGATTATCCTCATAAGGAAGTGAGGATTCGGAGGTTGATAGGGAATCAACATCCGGATCGGAAGAGGTGGAGGAAGTGGAAGAAGCATCCACCTCAAGGATTGAGGGGGAGGAGAGAACCTCCACACCGGAACATCAAGAAGAAGCTTCGACATCCGGTCAAGATGAAGAAGCCCAAAGTCCAATTCCAGTCCTCATTAACCTATGTAACTCAAGCAATTTAAGTTTAAATAAAAATCATATAATTTACTTTGAGTGTAGGGAAATCGGGCACTATAAGAGCAAGTGCCCAAAGAAGATCAGAAAAGCTCCTCCGACGCCAAAACCTCAAGAAAGATCAAAAGATGCCGGTGCCACCACTAGAAGAAGCAAAGAGCACGTCATTTGCTTCAAGTGTCAACAACCGGGGCATTTTAGGAATTCATGCCCTAGGGGGAGCAAGAAAGTCAAAGAGGGAGCTATACATGTAGGGGGAGCCTCTAAGGCAAACCCTAAGGTATATTTCAATAATGCACCTTCTAGATTTAATAGTCAAAAGCATGCTAGGAATTTTAATTCCCTTGCAATTCATAAAGAGCGTGCTAGAAGTAAGGAATTTTGCTTAGGTGCTAAAAATGTTTACCTTAGGAGTAAGGAGAAATTTTGGACTAATGTCCCTAAAAATATTTTACCTAAGGAATCAATTAGGAAAATAGGAGAACATCTAGATCTAAATCCTAAATGGACTAGGCATATGCCTAGAAAGTCTCATGCCCATGGTTTAAATCAAAATTCTAAAATTGGGCAATTAGAATTAGAGAATCAAGTCTTGAGGTCAAGGCTTGAAAAACTTGAGAAGACCCTTAAAATTATACAAAATCAATTTAAAGGGTCAAATGATCAAAAGTCTAGGTCCAAATCTCAAAGTCAACACTTAGGACCTAAGAGTCAAAAGTCAACCAAGGGCAAGCAAGGTTTGGGTCACAAACATTAGCCTAAGGTGGCTTATCATAGTGTTCCATTTGACTATGGAACACAAACTAGGTCTAGGAAGACCAAGGTCAATAGGGAAGTCATCCCTAAGGTTGACCAAAGGTTGTGCCTAGTGGCTAGGGTTTCTAGGAAACCTAGGGTAGCCACTAAGAAGATTGCAAGGGGAGTTACCCCTAGAGTCAACCTAGGTAAGACCCAAATGACCAAGGCTAACAAGCCTAGGAGGGTCATTAGGAAGGTATCTAGGGAGGTTATCCCTAAGGAATACCTAATTAACCCTAGGAGCTCAAATCGGTTTTGGGTTCCTAAGAACGTGATTGATTCATGCTAGATGGGTTTAGGGTGTGCCAACCTTGATTGGATGGGTAGTTAACTCAACCATGGTAAAGATGACACTTTAGGATATTTTCAAGGTTATGGTTATTTTGGAAATAGATTTGAATCAATATCCTAAAAGATTTTAGGATGTGCCAATGCACTTTTGAAATTAAGAAAAATCAATTAAATTGACACAATTTAGGTTTAGAGGTTAGTGTGCCATTTTGGGTTTTTGGCACACTAGGGAGATTAATGATAATATGGCAAAATATATCTAATTATATCAAATGACAATTAATATTAAAATTTAGGTATTACTATACCTATATATTTTATATGTCATGCTTTGTTTGCCATATAACATGCCATGACATCATGTTTATCTTAATCATTTTATATGTCATGTTCATGTTTAGGATTAAAGTTTCAAATGTCATGTGTTTTTAGATTTCATCTTATGCCATGACATCATGATTATGAGCATATGCTTATTTATATCATTTCTTATGCCATGATCATTTCATGCATTAAATTGATTGAAAATTGAGTTAAGGACAATGACATGACTTGGAGTCCCATTTATAAGGGAATCAAGTAGGGTTGCCTAGGAAATGCATGAAACCCTAGATTAAATGAACCAAAACCCACATCTCACATCCAATTGACATGTATGTGTATTTATACACCCTAGATACATGTGAGATGCTAGGATATGAGTTAAGTTCAAGGTGCATAGTTTTTGCATCTAGTTGAACTCAAACTCATCTTAACTCAACATATGGATCATTGGGAAAGCTTGTGTACAAGTCATGTACATAGAGCCCAAGGAATATGATCCAAAATAAGGTTTTGAAAACGTTTTAAAATTATTTTTGAAAAACCTTGATGAAGTCTATCTTTTGGTAGCAATCATCATTGATAGAGTTGATACAAGATAGGGCCAAAGCATTGAAAATTTTAATGGTTTTGAGTTTTGTATCAAACTCTTTATTTTATAGGTAAAATAATTTTCAAATATTTTTCACCCATTGTATTGACTATAAGTAATATACGTATCAAGTTTCGTGATTTTTTAAAATACGTAGAATTACTTATAACTTTTCAAAACTCGATTCTGATAGTTGAAATTCAGAAATTTCAGCTATCAATCGACTGCCCTTTGTGGCAGTCGACTGATGAGAGTGGCAGTCGACTAGTTACTGATAGGAGTCGACTACTAGGTCTGATTTTGGGTTAACAAGACTTGTTTAGCCTAATTTCAGTCATTGTAAAGGTCCCTAACCACTCCTAACCCTAGGATATGCTTTGGGAAGCATGATGAAGGGTGAAAATCTATTGGATATGGATTAGGAGAGGTGTTAGGTCAAAGTATCAAATTTAGAGTGTGGAAAGTTCAAGTTTGAACTTAGAACCTTAATTTTGATGGTTTAGAGTTCCTATTGGCTTAGGGACTTCCCAAGGACATTGTTGGTGCAATGATCAAGGGGGAGCAATCCTTTAGGGGGAGTTATCCATCTTGGGATGATGGATGTGTTTCTCCTCTTAAAGGGGGAGAAGTTATTGGGAGAATATCATCAATTGGGAAAATTGATGGGATGGTTGAGAAACTCAATTTGAAAATTGGGAGAGAGTATAGGATTGTCTCTTTTGAGTGATATGAGACTTATCACTAGGAAGATGGTAGACATCCTAGGTATTTATTTTTGGATCGAGGGGGAGATTGTAAGATCTCATTAGGATATGAAACATTGACCTCCTTAGAGAGAAGACCTTTTTGATGTTTGTCAAAAAGGGGGAGAATGTTTGGGGGAGAACATTTAAGATTACCAATTTGGAAGAATTGGTAAGAGACTTAAGTTAGTGGTCTAACTCAAATGATTTGTTTGGGTTTTGTCAAACATCAAAAAGGGGGAGATTGTTGGTGCAATCGGCCCAGGTCACGATTGACCAGGACTCGAGTTTGACTCGAGTGATGTTTTGATGTTCGACAAAAATATATGACAATGTAATTGTCATTGGGAAGTCCAAGTGGGACACTTAGCATTTGGCCAAGTCCAAGTATGGGTCTTGGCAAGGTAAAGTCCAAGTCATGGGTACTTGGCATGGAAAGTCCAAGTGAGACACTTGACAGTTGGGAAAGTCCAAGTCATGGGTACTTGGCATGGAAAGTCCAAGTGGGACACTTGGCATTTGGGAAAGTCCAAGTTTTGAGTACTTGGCACAAGGAAAAGTCCAAGCATGGGTCTTGGCATGGAAAGTCCAACATGGGTTGGCAAGGGAAAGTCCAAGTTTGAGTCTTGGCATTTGAGAAGTCCAAGGGGATGGATATTGGCGGCGTAAAGTCCAAGCGGAGTCTTGGCGGCGTAAGTCCAATGTGCCTTGGCGGTGTAGACACCGTTAGCATGACATAGCCGAGGGAAGCACCTGGAGGCTAGCGCGATGGATGAACAAGTCATGGATGACTTGGAGGGATCCGAGAGGCGTGAGACTGATGGAGGTGGCTAGAAAGCTTAGGTCTAAGCTAAGGGTGGTCTAGCAAGTATGGGGGCACCATACTTGGGTTAAAACCTCATTTTGAGGTCATCATGACATTTTGGCCGGTTCATTGCCGCGAGTTGACGAGTTGATTATTGCCGTTTAGAGTCGAAATGCTTTGGCGATCGCCATCTCAGATCGCCACCGGTGAGTGTCGAGCACATAACGCGCTCCGTAGCCGATCGGGCCGACTACGGGCGCTAACGATGGGATCGCCAATGTTGGCGATCCGATCGCAAGAGTCCGTTGGAACTTGTCCGACGTGAATTGAGCCGTTGTCTCACGACAACAGTGGCATCAGTCGACTGGGGACTTATGACAGTCGACTGATAGGCGGAAATCCAGCCCAATGCAGGTCAAAAAGAGGAGCTCATGGAGAATTTCATTATCAGTTCTTGGGGAGCTTTCTTGAGGCGATTTGAAGGCGATTTGCAGGTGCATTTCAGGGCCCTTCAACTTCATCCAAGCAACCAACAAGCAAAGCGCTCAAACCCTAGTTTTGTAAAGTGTTCTTTACATTTCCTTTGTATTTGCTTGTATTTCTTTCGTTTATTGTTGTAAACGTTTGTACGAGGTTTCTCCGCCTCCGACTTGTTGTCGAGAAGGAGTTTATTGATTAGTGATTGCATTGGCATCGCTAGAGCTCGTTAGAGCTCGATCCGTGGAGTAAGAACCGTGCGGTTCCGAACCACATTATATCTTTGTGTTATTGTGTTTGTGATTGTGTTTCGTTATTGTTGTTATATATATATTCCGCTGTGCTAACGAAACTTGTAGACACGAACACGCGAACGATTTCCATCTACGAACTGTCAAACGCTATTCACCCCCCCTCTAGCGGCGTCAAATTTCCTACAGGTTGACTTTTGTCTTTTGGGTCTTAGATGTTGACTTTGAGATCTTGACCCTTGACTTTGACCATTAGACCCTTGAAATTGATTTTGTATCTTATTTAGGGTCTTTTCTAGTTTTTCAAGCCTTGACCTTAAGGCTTGGTTCTCTAATTCTAATTGCCCAAATGATTTTTGATTAGGTTTTTGGGCATTACCATTTACCTTAAACATATATCTACCCTTATTGGGATTGATACCTAAATAACTTTCGATTTTCTTAATTGTTTTCCTAGGAATGACCTTTCTAGGGACATTAGTCCCAAATTTCTCCTTCTTTGAAATATATCTAGAGTTATCATTCCTAGCATGCTTTGATTCATGAGTAATAGCAAAGTCATTTGAATTAATTCTAGCATGCTTTTGTTTAGAATTTAAAGAATGAGCATTATGAAAATATACCTTAGAGTTTGCCTTAGAGGCTCCCCCTACTTGTGTAGCTCCCTCTTTGGTCTTTTTGCTCCCCCTAGGACATTGATTCCTATAATGTCCTTTTGAATTGCACTTGAAGCATATGATGTGCTCCTTGCCTTTAGATGTTGGGGAACCGGTATCCTTGACTTTTGGTGCCGGTGGAGCTTTCCTAACCTTCTTTGGGTATTTGCTCTTGTAATGCCCAAATTCCCTACACTCAAAACACATGATATGATTTTTATTAGAAATTGATGTGTTTGAGTTACCTAGGGCCGTGGCAGAAACTCGAGCTTGCTGTTCCTCTTGACCGGAAGTAGAGGCTTCTTCTTGACTTGACTCTTGCTCCGAAGTGGATGGTCTAACTTCCTCCCCCTCAATCCTAGAGGTGGAGGTCTCCTCCAATTCTTTCACCTCCTCTTCCACTGATTCAGAAGTTGATTCCACTGAATCAGTCGACTGATGAGCCATCACTCGACTGCTCGTCCCAGCGGTCGAGTGAGACTCCATTCTATGGCCGAAAATCCGAGCACCAGTCGACTGATCACACGATCAGTCGACTGCTCGAGCCATCAGTCGACTGCCCACCTCTGGCAGTCGATTGCTAAACCACTTCCCGCAGTCAAACCCTAGTTGACTCGGTCCAGTCGACTGCCACATGACACCAGTCGACTGGCACACCTCAAACATGAGGTTTTAGCCCAAGTATCGTTCCCCCATACTTGCTAGACCACCCTTAGCCTAGACCTAAGCCTTCTAGCCACCTCCATCAGCCTCACGCCTCTCGGATCCCTCCAAGTCATCCATGACTTGTTCATCCATCGCGCTAGCCTTCAGGTACTTCCATCGGCTATGTCATGCTAACGGTGTCTACACCGCCAAGGCACATTGGACTTACGCCGCCAAGACTCTGCTTGGACTTTACGCCGCCAACCATTGGACTTATGCTGCCAAGACTCCCGCTTGGACTTTACGCCACCAATATCAAACCCTTGGACTTCTCAAATGCCAAGACTCAAGCTTGGACTTTCCCTTGCCAACCCATGTTGGACTTTCCATGCCAAGACCCATGCATGGACTTTCCATGCCAAGACCCTTGCTTGGACTTTCCATTGCCAAGACCTATGCTTGGACTTTGCCAAATGCCAAGTGTCCCACTTGGACTTCCCATGCCAAGTACTCAAGACTTGGACTTCCCTATGACAATTACATTGTTATATGTTTTTGTCGAACATCAAAACATCACTCGAGTCAAACTCGAGTCCTGGTCAATCGTAACCTGGGCCGATTGCACCAACAATACCTAGGGAATCTATTAGGAAAATACAAGAGCACCTAGGTTTTAACCCCAAATGGACTAGGCATATTCCTAGGAAGAACCATGTCCAAGGATTAAATCAAAATTCTAAAATTGGGCAACTAGAATTATAGAACCAAGCCTTGAGATCAAGGCTTGAAAAACTTGAGAAGACCCTTAAAATTATGCAAAATCAATTTAAAAGGTCAAGTGATCAAAAGTCTAGGTCCAAAAGTCAAAGTCAACATCTAGGACCCAAGAAACAAAAGTCAACCAAGGGCAAGAATGGTTTGGGTCACAAACCTAAGCCTAAGATGACTTATCATAATGTTCCATTGGATTATGGAACACACTCTAGGTCTAGGAAGACCAAGGTTACTAGGAAAGTTATCCCTAAGAGTAACCAAAGTTTGTGCCTAGTGGCTAGGGTTTCTAGGAAACCTAGGGTGACGACTAAGAAGGTTGCAAGGGGAGTTACCCCTAGAGTCAACCTAGGAAAGACCCAAATGACCAAGGCTTACAAGCCTAGGAGGGTCATTAGGAGGGTATCTAGGGAGGTTATCCCTAAGGAATACCTAATTAACTCTAGGAGCTCAATAGGTTTTGGGTTCCTAAGAGCGTGATTGATTCACGCTAAATGGGTTAGGGTATGCCAACTTTAAATGGAAGGGTAGTTAACCTAACAATGGTAAAGGTGACACTTTAGGTCATTTTCAAGGTTATGGTTACCTTGGGAATGTGGTTTGATTTGAATCTTAAAGGTTTTTAGGATGTATCAATATTAATTATGAAGTTTGATAAATCAATCAAATTGGCACAACTTAGGGTTTATAGTCTTAGTGTGCCATTTTGGGTTTTTGATACACTAGGGAGATTAGTGATAATATCGCAAAATATATTTAATTATATCAAATGACAATTAATATTAAAATTTAGGTATTATTATACCTATATATTTTATTTGCCATGTTTTGTTTGCCATATAACATGCTATGACATCATGCTTATTTTTAATCATTTTATATGTCATGTTAATGTTTAGGATTAAAGTTTTAAATGTTATGTATTTTTAGATTATATCTTATACCATGACATCATGATTATGAGCATGTGTTTATTTATATCATCTCTAATGCCATAATCATTCATGCATTTAAGAAAATTTTGATTGAAATTGATTTAAGGACAATAACATGACTTGGAGTCTCATTTATAAGGGAATCAAGTAGTGTTGCCTTAGAAAAATGCATGAAACCCTAGATTAGGGAGAACAAAACCCACATCTCACATTACATTGACATGTATGTGTATTTATACACCCTAGATACACGTGAGATGCTAGGATATGAGTTGAGTTCAAGGTCCATAGTTTTTGCATCTAGATGGACTATAACTCATCTAATTTCATTGGTGGATCTTTGGGAAAGCTTGTGTATAAGTCATGTACATAGAGCCCAAAGGATATGATCCAAAATAAGATTTTGAAATCGTTTTAAAATCAATTTAGAAAACATTAGTGAAGTCTATCTTTTGATAGCAATCACCATTGATAGAGTTGATACAAAATAGGGCCAAAACATTGAAAATTTCATTGGTTTTGAGTTTTGTATCAAACTCACTCTTTTATGGGTAAAATAATTTTCAAATATTTTTCACCCATTGTATTGATTATAAGTAATGTACGTATAATTTTCATGAATTTTCAAAATACGTATAATTACTTATGACTTTTCAAAATTCGATTCTGATAGTTAAAATTCGAGAATTTCAGTTATCGACGCTACCGATGGCGGCATCGATGCAAGAAGCCGAATCATCGAGGAGTTGACTGCTAGGCTGATTTCGGGTTAACAAGGGTTGCTTAGCTCGTGTTCAGCTGCGGTTAAGGTCCCTAACCACTCCTAACCCTAGGATATACTTTGGGAAGCATTATAAAGGGTGAAAATCCATTGGATATGGATTTGGAGAGGTGTTAGGTCAAAGTATCAAATTTAAGGGTTGAAAAGTTCATGTTTGAACTTAGAACCTTAATTTTGATGGTTTAGAGTTCCTATTGGCTTAGAGACTTCCCAAGAACATTGTTGGTGCAATGGTCAAGGGGGAGCAAGCCTTTAGGGGGAGATATCCATCATGAGATGATTGATGTATTTTTTCTCGTCTTGAAGGGGAGAAGTTATTGGGAGAGTATCATCAATTGAGAAAATTGATGGGTTTTTGAGAGACCCAATTTGAAAATTGGGAGAGTGGATAGGATTGTCTCTCTTGAGTGATATGAGACTTATCACTAGGAAGATGGTAGGCATCCTAGGTATTTTGGATCAAGGGGGAGATTGTAAGATCTCATTGGGACATGAGACATTGACCTCCTTGGAGAGATAACCTTTTTGATGTATGTCAAAAAGGGGGAGAAAGATAAGATTGCCAATTTGGGATAATTGGTAAGGAGTTTTTGAGTTAGATGGTCTAACTCAAATGGTTTGTTTGATTTTTGTCAAACATCAAAAAGGGGGAGATTGTTGGTGCAATCGGCATAGGTCACGATTGACCAGGACTCGAGCTCGACTCGAGAGATGTTTTGATGTTAGACAAAAACATATGACAATGTAATTGTCATGAGAAAGTCCAAGTGGGACACATGACATTTAGTAAAGCCCAAGCATGAGTCTTGGCAAGTTAAAGTCCAAGTCATGGGTACTTGGCATGAAAAGTCCAAGTATGGATCTTGGCATGGAAAGTCCAACATGGGTTGGCAAGGGAAAGTCCAAGCTTGAGTCTTGGCATTTGAGAAGTCCAAGGGCGAAAGTCCAAGGGTGGAGTCTTGGCAAAGATAAGTCCAATGATCACAGAAAGTCCAAGCTGAGTCTTGGCACAGAAGTCCAATGTGCCTCAAGTGTAGACACTGTTAGCATGACATAGCCGATGAAAGCACCTGAAGGTTAGTGTGATGGATGAACAAGTCATGGATGACTTGGAGGGATCAGAGAGGCGTGAGGCTGATGGAGGTGGCTAGAAGGCTTAGGTCTAGGCTAAGGGTGGTCTAGCAAGTATGGGGACACCATACTTGGGTTAAAACCTCATCTTTGAGGTTGGCAGTCGACTGATATTATGGCTGGTTCGACTGCCGTGAGTTGACTAGAGCTCGACTGCCATTTAGGGTTGAGCAAAGTGGGATCGCCCGGCCGATCGCTAATGGAGGAGTGACCGGCCGGCGATCAGATCGGTTGAGTCACGAGCACATAATGCTCCGTAGCCGACTTGACAATCGACTACGGGGCTGGCAATCGACTGCCAATGATGGCAGTTGACTGGTGAGAGTCCCGTTGAAACTTTTCCAGCGTGGATTGAGCCGTTGTCTCACAATAACAGTGACATCAGTCGACTGGTGACTTATGACAGTCGACTGATCGGCGGAAATCTAGCCTGATGCAGGTTAAAAAGAGGAGCTCGTGGAGGATTTTGGCATTGGTTCTTTGGGAGCTTTCTTGGGGCGATTTGAAGGCGATTTGCAGGTGCATTTCAGGGCCCTTCAACCTCATCCAAGCAACCAACAAGCAAAACACTCAAACCCTAGTTTTGTAAAGTGTTCTTTACATTTCCTTTGTATTTGCTTGTATTTCTTTTGTTTATTGTTGTAAACATTTGTACGAGGTTTCTCCGCCTCCGACGTGTTGTCGAGAAGGAGTTTTTTGTGATTAGTGGTTGCGTGTGCATCACTAGAGCTCGTTGAGCTCAACCGTGGAGTAGGAACCTTGAGGTTCCGAACCACGTTAAACAATTGTGTTTATGGTTGTGTTTTTTCGTTATTACTTTATTATCCTTGTTTCCGCTGCGCTAACAAAATTTATAGACGCGATTACAAATGAATTCCATCAACGTACGAGCACGCGCTATTCACCCCCCTTCTAGCGGGCAAACAAGTCCTAACAAGTGGTATCAGAGCCCGGGGCTCTTCTACGGACTAACCGCCGAGAGCTAAAGAAGCTAGAGGGAAGATGAAAGTCCAAGAACAGCTAGGATGTGATATCAACACGCCGGTGCCCTACACCCTATACGGACGAGAAGGCTTCAATTCTTGGAAGAAAAGAATTGAAGATTTTTTGATGATGAGAGACCTTGAGGAATGGTCCCTATTAATGGAAGGATTTGAGTATCCAAGAGGACCAAAAGGTGGATTCTTCAAAAAGAAGAGATGGAGTGAAGATCAAATTCAAGCCTTTGAGAAAAATATGAAGGTAGTAAAATTTATTTTTGATTTGATCCCTAATGATATCGTGTGTATGGTAGGGGACTATATGGATGCTAAGGAGTTGTGGAGCCAAGTGGCAAAGCTCCATGAAAATCCATCATAAATCCAAGAAGAAGAAGAAGAAGAAGAAGAAGAAGAAGAAGAAGAGTGCTCACCCTCTCAAGCTCAAGCAAATACATTATCATCTAAAGAGCTTGAGGAGTCAGAAGTTGAAGAGGAGTCAACTTTCGGATCGGTGGAAGAAGTAGAAGAAACCTCCACCTCTAGGATTGAGGGGGAGGAAAGAATTTCCACTCCGGAGCAACAAGAAGAAGCTTCCTCATCTGGTCAAGATGAAGAAGCTTCAATTCAAGCACCTACCACCACCATAGGTAACTCAAACACCGTGATTCAAAATAAAAATAACATTATGTGTTTTGAGTGTAGGGAATTTGGGCACTATAAGAGCAAGTGTCCAAAGAGAATAAGAAAAGCTCCACCGGCGTCAAAAGTCAAAGATGCCGGTCCCTCAATGCAAAAGAACAAGGAGCAAGTGATTTGCTTCAAATGTCGGCTACCGGGACATTACCGGAGTCAATGCCCAAGAGGGAAGAAGAAGGGGCAAGAAGGAGCTACACAAGTAGGGGGAGCTTTCAAAGCTAACCCTAAGGTATTTTTAAATAAAGCTCCTTATTCAAATAATGTCAAAAAGCATGCTAGAAATAATTTTAGCAATCTTGCTATCTATCATAAAGAGCATGCTAGAAATAAGGAATTGTGTCTAGGAGCTAAGAATGTCTACCTTTCAAAGAAGGAAAAGTTTGGGACTAATGTCCCTAAAAATGTCATACCTAGGGAATCTATTAGGAAAATACAAGAGCACATAGGTTTTAACCCCAAATGGACTAGGCATATGCCTAGGAAGAACCATGCCCAAGGATTAAATCAAAATTCTAAAATTGGGCAACTAGAATTAGAGAACCAAGCCTTGAGATCAAGGCATGGAAAACTTGAGAAGACCCTTAAAATTATGCAAAATCAATTTAAAAGATCAAGTGATCAAAAGTCAAAGTCAACATCTAGGACCCAAGAAACAAAAGTCAACCAAGGGCAAGAATGGTTTGAGTCACAAACCTAAGCCTAAGATGACTTATCATAATGTTCTATTGGATTATGGAACACACTCTAGGTCTAGGAAGACCAAGGCTACTAGGGAAGTTATCCCTAAGAGTAACCAAAGTTTGTGCCTAGTGGCTAGGGTTTCTAGGAAACCTAGGGTGACGACTAAGAAGGTTGCAAGGGGAGTTACCCCTAGAGTCAACCTAGGAAAGACCCAAATGACCAAGGCTAACTAGCCTAGGAGGGTCATTAGGAGGGTATCTAGGGAGGTTATCCCTAAGGAATACATAATTAACCCTAGGAGCTCAAATAGACTTTGGATTCCTAAGAGCGTGATTGATTCACGCTAAATGAGTTAGGGTTTGCCAACTTTAAATGGAAGGGTAGTTAACCTAACCATGGTAAAGGTGACACTTTAGGTCATTTTCAAGGTTATGATTATCTTGGAAATGTGGTTTGATTTGAATCCTAAAGGTTTTTAGGATGTGTCAATATTAATTATGAAGTTTGATAAATCAATCAAATTGGCACAACTTAGGGTTTAGAGTCTTAGTGTGCCATTTTAGGTTTTTGACACACTAGGGAGATTAGTGATAATATGAAAAAATATATTTAATTATATCAAATGACAATTAATATTAAAATTTAGGTATTATTATACCTATATATTTTATTTGCCATGTTTTGTTTGTCATATAACATGCTATGATATCATGCTTATTTTTAATTATTTTATATGTCATGTTAATGTTTAGGATTAAATTTTTAAATGTCATGTATTTTTAGATTATATCTTATACCATGACATCATAATTATGAGCATGTGTTTATTTATATCATCTCTAATGCCATAATCATTCATGCATTCAAGCATTAAGCATAGAGTAGTGACATGATCATATAAGCACATATAAGCATAACATTCATATAAACTTACAAGGACATATAAGCATGACATTCATGTAAACATACAAGAACATATAAGCATAACATACATATAAACATACATGAACATATAAGCATAGTATGCATATAAACATACAAGAACATATAAGCATAACATGCATATAAACATATAGGAACATATTAGTGTAACATTCATATAAGAGAAATGACATGAGCATTCAGAAACATATAAGCATAACAATCATAATAACATCATAATCATCTAGACATGAAATAAAGGTATATGAAAGATGTTCTTTGAAAATATATATCTTATAGGTACTTAAATATAATCTCAACATATTGGGCCTGACATTGTACCACATACATCATCATCATAGTGCGCATCCCTAATAGATCCGAGGTAGCTAATCCCGAACATATTAGAGTACTAGGCCCGTACTATGTCCGTCGGCCTAGGGGCAACATAACATAGAAGCCCATCCTAAGCCTGTACTTATGACCGTCGGGCTAGGGCATCTGGGAGCCCATCCGTGCATCGAGTCCGTGCTACGGCCGACCCAGGGGCACGTAGGAGCCCATCCCTTGGACCTTGTTAGGGTCCGGTACAAGCCATGCAGAAAGTAAAATAATATATCATGTTTCTTATCATAACATATAACATTCCTTTTCATATCTTATCATGTTCCTTATCATAACATATAACATTCCTTTTCATATACATATCATGTTCCTTATCATGGCATATCATGTTCCTTCTTCATAGCATATCATTTTCCTTCTTCATAACATATCATATTTCTTTACATAACATATCATGTTCCTTCTTTATGACATATCGTACATTCATACAATTAACATGACAATGAGCATGACATAATCATACATTCATACAACTAGCATGACAATGAGAAAGACATAATCATACATTCATACAATCAACATGGACATAAGGTAGTGTCATAAACCAATCATGCTATCGTAAAATCTAACTAATATCATATTTGCATTTTTTTCTACATGTAGCATGGCATGGAGGACTTAGTAGAGGGCATGTACATGGGCTGGCCGAAACCCTAAGGGAGGGTTCTTAGGAGTTTACATGCTAAACACTTGTACAAGGTCTACTTAACATAATACTAACATCGCACACATATAGAGTATGACATAAACATCATGAACAAACATAACATGGTGTGGTCTAAACTTCATGGGGTTCTAACAAGATTTTAAACCCTAAACAACTTGTACAAGATCTAACTAACCACATGTTAATCTCCATCACATATAGATCATGGCATGGAAGGCCCTTAGGGGCCTAAATGCGTCTTAGCCAAGAGGTTCAAGAGGCTTAAGGATCCCGCACTTAAATCTAGCTTAGCTATCACCCTACTATCTTCATCTACATTCAAAACATAGCATGACTACTTATAGATCATAGCATAGAAAACCATTAGGAGCTTCAAATAGGTCTTGGCCGAGAGTCTTATGGGGCTTAAAGATCATACACTTAAACTAAACCTATCTAGAAACATTTTATCATCATATTCATACAAAACATAGCATAGACAATCATGGAAAGCATAAAAGAGGTCTTGGCCGAAAGTTTCATGAAGCTTGAAGATCAAACCCTTAGACCAAACCTATCTAGCAACCTTTTATCATCATATTCATACTAAACATAGCATAGACAACCATGGAAAACATAAAAGAGGTCTTGGCCGAAAGTTTCATGAAGCTTGAAGATCAAACCCTTAGACCAAACCTATCTAGAAACCTATTATCATCATATTCATACAAAGCATAGCATGGACCATCATGGAAAACATAAGGAAGGTCTTGGCCGAATGTTTCATGTAAAGATTTTCTTAATAACATCAACCGAAACAACTTGTATGTAGGTGAGGGGATACTTACATCCTTCGCTTTGTTTAATAGTTGGAAACACCCTAAGTGATGCCAAGACTAGGGCCCTCTTCTTGCTTGGTTGGTTTTCGGAAAATGGAAGAGGAGAAGCTTAGGGTTTCGGTGAGGAAGAAGAAGAGAATGACAATTGTGGTTTCTCTTATCTCCTCATTCCCCTATTTATTCACTTGAAGGTGTCCTTTAGCCTCCCTTACCCTTATCTATCATTTCCCATATCCTTCTAATAGCACAACCCTGCTGGGCTTCTGGTTATTGGGTGCATCTTAAGGTTTAGCAATCTACTTGGGGGTTTAGGGTTCAAATCCTTGGCCATGCATCCTTTTTGACTCTATTTCTTTTAATTTTTTGAAAGAGCCCATACAAAGCCCATTATAATCATGCAAAAATTCTTGTAAAATTGCTAGGAATTTTATGGGTGTTACAATCCTTCATACCTTTTAAAAGTTTCATCCTCGAAACTTAGAATAACTCTGGGTACTTCTGTTTCATGTCCTCCTCGCGTTCCCAGGTGGCTTCTTCGTACCGTTGATTTTGCCACAGGACCTTCACTAAGAGCACCTCTTTATTCATTAGTCTTTTGACTTCTCGGTCTAGTATCTGGATATGCCGACTTTCATAACTCTTGTCCTCTTGAACTTGCACCGTTTGTGGCTCGATCACTTGGTCTTTACTGGGAATGCACTTCTTGAGCATCGAAACGTGGAACACGTTGTGAATAGCCGACATCTCTTGAGGCAGCTCTAGCTCGTAAGCTACCTTGCTAACTCTCTTCAATATCGGATACGGTCCCACATAGCGCGGACTCAGCTTACCCTTTCTTCCGAATCTCATCACCCCCTTCATAGGGGCTACCTTAAGGAATACCATATCCCCGACATCGAATTCCAATGGTCTACGCCACATATCTGTATAGCTCTTTGTTGGGTTTCCGGCACCGCGGCGTGTGTGTGTTCGATCATGTTTCGTAAACATGAGCACAGCGGAAGCAATAAAAATAATAAATCTATATTTATTACAACACACACAACACACGCATGCATATTACAACAAGTGTAGACATAACCGTAAATTTAAATTTGTAATAAAAGGAAATTTAACTACGTTATACCTTTCGTATTACGTGTAGTGGGAACGACATCAACCGGAACGATCCTCGCTAGAATCGTCTCTATCCGTATCCACGCTGAGTATCCTTAGGATGACTTCGCTAAGCCACGAGCTTCGTCTTCATACGGGTTACTAGCCTCGTGTTGAAGACGACGTGATCGAGAGATGATCACGATCCGAATCCAAATTCGGATGCAAAGACGAGTCCTCAAAACTCGCTTCTCCGGAGAGGTATTCGTCAACCGTTTGACGAATCCTTCGTCCTCCACCTCAGAGGATTACCGGAGATCGAATCCCCGGTAAATTAGCCGCTGTCGGAGCTCTAACCGTCATCCAAACGACGCTCCGACGAAAGGAGAACAAGCTGTCCAGAAAAACTGGACAGCTTTGGTGGAGGAGATAGGCGCCGGCCAACCAAGGGAAGATAAAGCTCACCTTGATGCCAAACCTAAAGGAGATCACCGGAGGATCACCGGCTGAAGCTTGGACGCCGACAACAACTTGGACGGCGGCACAAGAGGTTGGGCGGCAATGGAGGTTGGCGCCAACTCTTAGAGGGGATGAGGTGGGCGGCAACTTGAGCTAGGGTTTTTGGATTAGGGCTTAATTATCCCTTAAGCCCTCTTTTATAGAGAACTAATTCTCTTAATGGTTATTGGATCATAACCATTAGGGCCGTTAACCCGCTCCATTAAGATAAGTTAAAATAAACCAAACCATGATGGTTTATTTTAAGTTAAAACGAACCGAACCAACTTTTGGTTCATTCGTTTAAAATAAACCAAACCCTTTGGTTTATTCTCCTCCATTGGATTAGAACCAAACCATTTTGGTTCATTTATTATGTCTTCATAAGACACGGCCCATCCACGCTTCCATTGCGACTGAAACGATTTCATGCTCGCTTCATGTTTGGTCCAACCAAACCTAGTTTCTCTCGGTCTGAGAATCCCATTCTCAAGCTCGTTTTAAATCCTTTGAATTACGCTCGTTATGCGTGTGACCAAATAGGTTCTCGGTTTATGTTGGCCATCTATAATTAACCATTAATTATAGAACGATCATGAGTGGCACCTAGTAGTACATCATGATCCCCAATTAACCGAAAAGATCAACGGTTGATCCAGAACTATTTCTGAAACCCTTCAACAGCTCGAATGATTCGTGCCCCATTCCCTTCACTCATCTTATACCCACTTGGTTCAGGACATGGTCTATAGTGTCAGTCCCCACTAGGCTGACTACGTCACACCTAGCCCAAGTATCATTTCCTCGTCCTACGGATTCTAGTTACGAAGAGTACTTTACTCTAAACATGTAATGCTTTGGCCAAAGACTTTAGTAACAATCCGACGAGAGGCCATGGGTATACATCTCCTCGCAAGGAGTGGTGAATCCTTTATAGGCTATTCAAACACCTTCGATCACTTCGACTTATACCCAATCATCCCGGGTCCACATCTCCTTAGAGATGTTTGCTTAAGATCTCAAAGCATAAGTCTCCATGATCAAGATGACTTGAATATCGCAAGTCAAAGGAACATCGCACTTAAGCTACAGTAAGAACTTCATTGACATATCTATATATGCAGAGAACCATATGAAGTCTTACGGCTGGTCACTCCAATGAACTAGTTACCATAACTAGCATCCACGATTAACTCCAGACATCACTATGTCTCCAGCTAGTGAGAATCAGCTGCTTGGAAACACCAAGGAGTATACCTCGTGCTAGTCTCGACAGAATTGATGGTGTCCAAATTTATCAATTCATCGACTAGGGATAATTCTGATACATCACAATTACACATGTAGAGATACTCACTAGTTGTGATCCAATCACAAATTCTCTCATGCTGTGAATCGTATCGTGGACATTCAGTAAATGAGTTTAAGATCCAATCAAATACATAAAACATGTATACTCAAATAGTGAATCTTCATTTATCATATAAATGGTTCATACATAAGGCGATTGCCTTAGGACATCTCTCATATATTACTAACAGACTCCCACTTGGCTCTAACGGTATCCAATACCATAAGCTCTAACATGACCCTCAAACTTACTTTGAGGTAATGCCTTAGTCAAAGGATCCGCTATGTTCCTTTCAGTGGGAATTTTCTCGATTTGTATTTCGTTCCTACTGATGATCTCTCTGATAAGATGATAGCGGCGAAGCACATGTTTGGATCATTGATGAGACCACATCAAGTTTAGAGATGAACTTCTTGATCCAAACCGCTTCCTTTGCTGCTTCCAAAGCTGCAATGTATTCTGCCTTAGTGGCAGAATCCGCTATAGCGTCAAGCTTAGAACCTTTCCAACTTATTGCGCCTCCATTCTAGGTGAATACATACCCAGACTGAGACATGGAATCATCCTTGTCTGTCTGGAGCTGGCATCCGTATACCCACGTATCACCATGTACCCTTCTCCATATATTAGGAACACATCCTTAGTTCTTCTCAAGTACTTATGGATCGTCTTAACAGCCACCCTATAATCCATTCCTGGATCAGACTGGTATCTGCTCGTGACACTCAGAGCATACGATACATCGGGCCTCGTACATAACATAGCATACATGATAGATCCTATTGCGGATGCATAGGGAATCTTACTCATGTAAATCCTCTCGTCTTCTGTGCGCGGACACATAGACTTCGAAAGGTGTATCCCATGCATGATGGGTAGGAAACCTTTCTTGGATTCCGACATGCTAAACCTCTTTAGCAATCAGTCTATATATGTAGACTGCGAAAGACCAAGCAACCGTTTCGATCTATCTCTATAGATCTTAATCCTGAGGATGTAGGTTGCTTCTCCCAGGTCTTTCATGGAGAATGTCTTGGATAACCAAACCTTAACTGACTGTAAGACTGAAACATCATTTCCTATAAGTAATATATCATCGACATATAATACTAGGAACACGATTGCACTCCCACTAACCTTCTTGTACATACAAGGTTCGTCTGGATTTTGTGAGAAATCAAACTTTTTGATTGTCTCATCAAAACGGATATTCCAGCTCCTAGATGCTTGCTTAATCCATAAATGGATCGTCGCAATTTGCATATCTTGGTTTTTATCAACCGATGTGAAACCCTCAGGCTGTATCATATACACGTCCTCGAGCAGGTTTCCATTAAGGAAAGTTGTTTTCACATCCATCTGTCATATCTCATAATCATAATGAGCCGCTATGGCCAGGAGCATCCGAATGGATTTAAGCATAGCTACAGGCGAATAGGTTTTGTCATAATCAACACCTTACTTTTGACGATATCCTTTCGCCACCAATCTAGCCTTATAGGTAATCACATTACCATCCATGTCGGTTTTCTTCTTGAAAACCCACTTGCACCCTATAGGCTTTATGCCTTCAGGTGGGTCAACCAAGTTCCAAACTTGGTTTTCATACATGGAATCCATTTCCGACTTCATGGCACCAAGCCACTTATCCCTTTCTGAACTTGTCAGCACTTCTTCATAACTGGTAGGCTCCTCATCATCAATGAGTAACACGTCGTTCGATTCACTTACGAGAAATCCATATCTCTCAGGAATATTACGTGTTCTACCAGATCTACGAAGATATGGTGTTACAATAGGTCCAGTCGATTGCTCATCACTATGAGTTGTCGACTGTTGTGCTTCACTAGGTATCTCATCAATGTCTATTTGAGTCTCTCGAGCCTCTTCAAGCTCGATGACACTCCCACTGTTTTCTTGCAAGAGAAACTCTCTCTCTAGAAACACAACATGCCTTGAAACAAACACCTTTTGTTCCACAGGATGATAGAATTGGTAACCCCTTGTTTCCTTAGGGTATCCAATAAATAGACATTTATCAGACTTAGCATCCAATTTGTCTGATACTGTCCGCTTCATATAAGCAGGACAACCCCATATCTTTAAGTAAGATACATGAGGTTTCTTACTATTTCATATCTCATATGGAGTAGTTGAGACTACCTTGGTAGACATTCTGTTTAACAAGTAAATAACTGTCTGAAGTGCATAGCTTCAAAAGAACTTGGGAAGAGTCGCATGATTCATCATTTTAGGGCAATCTCTTGCCGTAATATGGTTTTGATGGTGTGGCAAAGGGTTGAAGTTAGGTTGGTATTGTTGATGTGATATGTGCGTTGAAGTCGTGCAGGACTTAGTAATTTGCACATGGTGCCATGGCAAGTTTCACATCTCATGACTCGTGCCTTGAGTCGGTGAAGGATAGCTTTGCGGAAGCCGTGCGCTTGGAGCATCCGAGGGACCGCCGGACAAGGAGCTTGGAGTGAAGCCGGAGGAAGTAGACTTTGAGGCAAAAGACGCGAAGGAGCATTGCAGAGCCGTGCGCCTGATGCTGCCGAGGGACGTGGCTGCGAACGAAGAGAACTTCGAAGGCGAGGGACTCCGAGGGATGAGAGTGAGCGATTGTAACCCAGGAAGGGTAGCTCTTAAGTGAAACTTGGCTATTTGGCCAAGTGTCGGATGAGTTTTCGACACACCGATTGCCATGTCATATGGCTGATTGCTCGAGTCGATGGTTCAATCGACCGGGTCTAATGTAATTTGAATCAAGTTGATCGATTATCGCCGAGATGGGCGATCGACCGATGGCTTGATCGGTCACCGCAGACCTCATTGAGGACTCGACTAGTTGACATCGATCGGCGATGGGTGCCATCGATGATGCGATCGGATTGGATAGTATCCAACGCGTGGAAAGCGGCCGTTATTGGCGCGACTACGACTTCGGATCGATGGGTGCCATCACCGATCGCTCTGTGTCAATGGGAAGAAACCTCTTCCTCTATAAAAGGAAGGGGATGGGGCTTTGGGGGTTAATGCTTGAGCGCCAA
Source organism: Wurfbainia villosa (assembly GCA_025175895.1). NCBI lineage: Eukaryota > Viridiplantae > Streptophyta > Magnoliopsida > Zingiberales > Zingiberaceae > Wurfbainia > Wurfbainia villosa. The sequence goes on along the minus strand of CM045989.1, from coordinate 116,119,174 downwards.
CTACTCCCAAAGTGCCCTAAACGATTTTCCACTCTTCTACTTGCTCTAATCTTCATTCCATTGTAGAAGAGTGATCTTTGTGTAAAAGAGGTTACCTCCACCTAGCGTTGTACAAAGGAGAGATCTAGTGGATAGATTTCAGAGTGATTCACCGTGGACGAATCAGACCGTGGATTAGCAGCGTAGCCGTGAACCACGTTACATCTCCGTGTTTGTATTGTCTTTGTTTTATTTGTATTTGCTTGTCTTAGTTTATTGCTTCCGCTTGCGCTAACATTTTGTAGATGAGGGAATTACGACATCCAACGAACGAGGGCTATTCACCCCCCTCTAGCAGGCCAATCGATCCCCAACACATCATTGACCTGACCATGTCCAACAAGGTCCGGTTACGCCTCTCAGATACACCATTATGCTGTTGTGTATATGACGGAGTCCATTGAGACAATATGCCATTGTCTCTTAGATAATCAAGAAACTCTTGACTTAAGTATTCACTACCTCGATCCGATCGAAGTATTTTAATACTCTTGTCATATTGTTTCTCTACTTCATTTTTGAATTCTTTGAACCTTTCAAAGGCTTCAGACTTGTGTTTCATCAAGAACACATACCCAAACCGTGAGTGATCATCGGTGAAGGTAATGAAGTAGCTATAGCCTCCTAAAGATTGAGTTGACATAGGTCCACATACATCAGTATGTATTAGACCTAGTAACTCTCCCACTCGTTCACCTTTTCCAGTAAAAGGTAACTTAGTCATCTTGCCTTTTAAGCATGATTCACATGTATCGTATGAATCCTATTCAAACGATTCCAGAATTCCACATCGGTGTAATTCGGACATGCGTTTCTTGCTTACATGGCCAAGACGACAATACAACATGTAGGAGTCTAATTGATTATCTTTTCGAGCACGCTTGTTGCTCGCTTCGATATTGAAAATATCACTGGATACGTCCAACGTATAAACACCATTGCTTAAAGTTCCAGTCCCTTAAAGAACTCCATTCAAAGTTATGTAACAACAATTGTTACTAAAAGTCAAATGATACCCATTTCTATTTAAACAAGAAATAGAAATGATGTTCTTTATCAACGAAGGAACATAAAAGCAATTGTCCAGTTCTAAGACAAGTCCTACAGGGAGTTCCAACAAATACGTTCCGATGGCGAGTGCAGCAACCGTTGCTCCATTCCCAACACGTAAATTTGACTCTCCCCTTGACGAGTCTTCTTCTATTCCTTAGCCCATGTATGATCAAATACTCAAGTGTCTGAGGAAATAGAATGACAATCAATAAAGAAGATTTCTGAAGAAGATGGGGCATCCGATGCCTTATCCTTCTTCACGGACTCAAGATAAATCTTGCACTTTCTTCGCAAATGGCCCTACTTGCCATAATGATGGCAAGTGCCCTTTTGAGCTGGTTCTGCCTTTTTAGCCTTTTTCTTCTTCCCCTTCTGTTGTCCCTTTGACTACCTCTTAGAACCTTTCTTCGAGGAATCAACTAACAACACCGTCCCCTGCTCATGCTTCTCAGAAGGCTCCACAGTCTTCAGCATGTTGAGCAGTACCACAGATGAACCTTCTTGCATCTCAGAGGTGAAAAGGAGCTTGGAGACTTCGAATCTTTCGAATCTCACTTGCTCATCAAACAACTCATAAAGATAAAGGACTATGATATGAGCATCCATATGCTCATGCTGCTTTCACAGCTCAGGTACCATCGCCCCTAGCATGATGTAACTCACTTGCTCAGAATCACTCACATGTTTCTGATGGGCCAACAATTGGTCCGGTGTTGCATCATCACTAGGATGGGCGGGAAGAAACGCTTCGAGGACATACTCAAGCTTTTCTGCCTTGAGAACAATTCTCAAGTTTCTAAGCCAGTCCAAGAAGTTTGACCCAGTAAATTTATTCGAATTCAAAATAGAGCGCAAATTCAAAGACATCATGATCAAGCGATTAACCTAGAAATACAAAAAGAGCATATATGAGAAAGATGATTTTAAAATGCATCCATATACATTTACAAAATCCCATTCATTTTTTTCGAATTCAAAAACCCTTGAAATCAATTCGGGAGATTGTAGGTCAATCTCCGAATGGGCTGATATCCAATATAGATAAGAACAACCTTGGAGTGAGTCCAACAAGCCATTCTTAGCTATGATGGTGGGTATCAAGTATACCGATTACATATCATGTATATGTAACTATCACAATGTGCTATCAACTAATTGAATGTTTACATATACATTGGGTTGCTAACACATTAACAAGTATGCATCATATGCATAGCACCCAACTTCACCTCTCTTCACATCGACCTTGGAGTGAGTCCAACAAATCGATGCTCCAAGTTAGAGCCGACCCATTAATAGCGAAATAGTTTTAATATGGTTAGAGCGCATTCAACCAATTAGCCAGGCTTGGAGTGAGTCCAACAACCCAAACTAACGATTGACCTCTGACTCTTACCATATTAGAGTTAAACTATTCCAATGATTTGAACATGTTCAGGTTCAAGCCGGGCTTGGAGTGAGTCCAACAACCCAAACAAGAAACAGAACTCTGGTTCTAACCATATTAATGGAAGGTGTAGGCTTTAATATTGAGTTAGGGTTTTAAGTCTCATCCTCTTTGCATGCAAATAACTATTATCTACATGGCATGACATACATCTACATGTCACGACACGCATGACATAATGTTATGCATCTAATGCAATTACATGGCATACAATTATGTCATGTACATAATTTCTTTATTTGTCATAACTATTTATAGAAATAAAATATATTTAAGATTTGATTCTCCAAATCAAATCATGATTGAATTAGGAAACAAATTTCCAAATCTAATCACATATTTTATTTATGAAAATAATTGATTAAGGAAAATCAATTTAGGAAACCAATTTCCTAAATCATCAAAACTACTTATGGAAATAAAATATTTTAAGATTTGATTCTCCAAATCAAATCATGATTAAATTAGGAAATAAATTTACAGAATATAATCAAATATTTTATTTATGGAAAATATCAATTTCCATAAATACTTCCAACTTTCCAAAAGTGGAAGATTTCCATAAATACATCTAGACTTTCCTAAATTGAAAAATTTCCATAAATACTTCTAAATTTCCAAAATTAGAAAATTTCCAGAAATAACATTATGACTATCGCAAAACCATTTTACGATTATGTCAAAACACAACCTGGGCTCTGATACCACTGTTGGGTTTCCGGCACCGCGGCGTGTGTGTGTTCGATCATGTTTCGTAAACATGAGCATGGCGGAAGCAATAAAAATAATAAATCTATATTTATTACAACACACACAACACACGCATGCATATTACAACAAGTGTAGACATAACCGTAAATTTAAATTTGCAATAAAAGGAAATTTAACTACGTTATACCTTTCGTATTACGTGTAGTTGGAACGACATCAATCGGAATGATCCTCGCTAGAATCGTCTCTATCCGTATCCACGCCGAGTATCCTTAGGATGACTTCGCTAAGCCACGAGCTTCGTCTTCGTACGGGTTATTAGCCTCGTGTTGAAGACGACGTGATCGAGAGATGATCACGATCCGAATCCAAATTCGGATGCAAAGACGAGTCCTCAAAACTCGCTTCTCCGGAGAGGTATTCGTCAACCGTTTGACGAATCCTTCGTCCTCCACCTCAGAGGATTACCGGAGATCGAATCACAGGTAAATTAGCCACTGTCGGAGCTCTAACCATCGTCCAAACGACGCTCCAACGAGAGGAGAACAAGCTGTCCAGAAAAACTGGATAGCTTTGGTGGAGGAGATAGACGCCGGCTAACCAAGGGAAGATAAAGCTCACCTTGATGCAAAACCTAAAGGAGATCACCGGAGGGTCGCCGGAGGATCACCGGCTGAAGCTTGGACGCCGGCAACAACTTGGACGGCGGCACAAGAGGTTGGGCGGCAATGGAGGTTGGCGCCAACTCTTAGAGGGGATGAGTGTTAGTGAAAGCCCTAGAGCCAATCATGTGATGATTGTTGTATGGACTTTATTGTATCATATTCCTATTTATAAAGGCATGGTTATTATATTTACTTGTATTGGTGCCAAATAACTAAATATAATAATATCCTTGAGTAGTAGGTTCTTATCTATATCAATCGATTGGTTGAATCGATAATGAGATGATATAGAGAACACTACTCTTAATCATTCCTAGTCGAGTATTAACATTCAGGGACAATGTTAATGCGTAGAGACTAGCATGTAGGTCAACAAGATGACTTGATCTCACAAGTCATGGATATGAGATATCAAATTGACACATGGGTATGCATTGAAGAATGTATACTGAATGACCCGCCATGAGAAAGTATCATGGATCGTTATATTAGTGTCATATACTTTCTCATGTGGCTATTAGTATGACTATTAGTCCTTAGACCTGAAGTCACCATGGTTCCCTACATAAGGAGTTGCATACTTTGACTTCGTCAAACGTCACCCGTAAATGGGTGGACTATAAAGGCGATTACTGGGTATGTAACAAATTATGCGGAGGGATGTGAGTGATGTAGATGGGATCTATCCCTCCTATATGACGAGAGTGACATCGATATTCTTGATAGAGTGAGACCACGAAGTGCATGGCCATGCCCAAATGAGTCAATATGAGATATTGAGCTCATTTGATTAGAGTGAGTCTACTTGGAGTTCAAGATTTAGATTGTACCGAGGATGACACGGTCTATGCCTCGATTGGTCAATCTAGATGTCAAGGATAGAGGGACATTGTCACATATTGTGAGAGTCACAATTAGTAGTCACAAAGGTGATGTTGGAGCTCAACATTCTTGTAACCTGGGTAGCAATGATGTGTTGCTAGATACCGCTCATTGCTTATGTTCCTAAATCGGTTTAGGGACATTGCCAACGTTACAAGAACCTATAGGGTCACACACATAAGAGCAATTAGATGGAGATTAGGTTCATATGATGAACCATGAGGATTAGGTTCATGGGATGAACCAAATTGGATTAAGAGTAATCCAAATTAGACTAATTGAGTTAGACTCAAGTTGATTCAAGTGTTGAATGAGTCTAATTGAGATTTGATTCATCAAATCAATTTAAATTAATGAATAGAGATTCATTATATTAAATTGACTTGAGTCAAGTGGTTAGATTTGATCAACCATGGGAGATTAGAGGTCAAGTTTGACTTGACTTGAGAGGGAAGATGAAAGGTCAAGTTTGACTTGACCAAATGCCATGTCATGATGATGACTAGGCATGGCCAGCCAATGATGGTGCTCCACATCATCATTGACTCGGTCAATTGGTGCCACATCATGAGGGAGACCAAGGGTCATGGGAGTTACATGCATGCATGTAACCCCCCCTCCATGAAGTGGCCGGCCACTTAGGGGTTATGGGTGGTGAATTCATTTGGTGAGTTACACACTCTTAACTTCATCTTCAACCTTGGTGCTCTTCCTCTCAAGCTCTACCTCTCCAAACCTCATCTTACCGAAATTCCTAAGGGAGTGCTAGCACACTCTAAGGCATTTCTCTCCACCTATTGCTTGTGTGGATACCATAGAGGAGTGTGCACTTGACACTCTCGAGTTCCGGCAAACTTTTTGACGAGCGGGATAAGCGAAGGGCGTCGCTACGAGGGTAACGTTCTAACCTCTTAGATCTAAGGTAGATCTAGGATTTATGTAAGCACATACATGTAATTATAATTTTTATACTTCGCACGGATCCGTGGCCGGGGGCTTCCGAGGTTTCCGCAACGCAAAAAGCGGTTTTTGCGGCTCGGAAAAACCCAACAATGAGGTGGGCGGCAACTTGAGCTAGGGTTTTTGGATTAGGGCTTAATTATCCCTTAAGCCCTCTTTTATAGAGAACTAATTCTCTTAATGGTTATTGGATAATAACCATTAGGCCCGTTAACCCGCTCCATTAAGATAAGTTAAAATAAACCAAACCATGATGGTTTATTTTAAGTTAAAACGAACCGAACCAACTTTTGGTTCATTCGTTTAAAATAAACTAAACCCTTTGGTTTATTCTCCTCCATTGGATTAGAACCAAACCATTTTGGTTCATCCATTATGTCTTCATAAGACACGGCCCATCCACGCTTCCATTGCGACTGAAACGATTTCATGCTCGCTTCATGTTTGGTCCAACCAAACCTAGTTTCTCTCGGTCTGAGAATCCCATTCTCAAGCTCGTTTTAAATCTTTTGGATTACGCTCGTTATGCGTGTGACCAAATAGGTTCTCGGTTTATGTTGGCCGTCTATAATTAACCATTAATTATAGAACGATCATGAGTGGCACCTAGTAGTACATCATGATCCCCAATTAACCGAAAAGATCAACGGTTGATCCAGAACTATTTATGAAACCCTTGGCTGTGCCCCATTCCCTTCACTCATCTTATACCCACTTGGTTCAGGACATGGTCTATAGTGTCAGTCCCCACTAGGCTGACTACGTCACACCTAACCCAAGTATCATTTCCTCGTCCTACGGATTCTAGTTACTGCACATGTATCGAAGAGTACTTTACTCTAAACATGTAATGCTTTGGCCAAAGACTTTAGTAACAATCCGACGAGAGGCCATGGGTATACATCTCATCGCAAGGAGTGGTGAATCCTTTATAGGCTATTCAAACACCTTCGATCACTTCGACTTATACCCAATCATCCCGGGTCCACATCTCCTTAGAGATGTTTGCTTAAGATGTCAAAGCATAAGTCTCCATGATCAAGATGACTTGAATATCGCAAGTCAAAGGAACATCGCACTTAAGCTACAGTAAGAACTTCATTGACATATCTATATATGCAGAGAACCATATGAAGTCTTACGGCTGGTCACTCCAATGAACTAGTTACTATAACTAGCATCCACGATTAACTTCGGACATCACTATGTCTCCAGTTAGTGAGAATCAGCTGCTTGATGGTGTCCTCATGCTAGTCTCGACAGAATTGATGGTGTCCAAATCCATCAATTCATCGACTAGGGATAATTCTGATACATCATAATTACACATGTAGAGATACTCACTAGTTGTGATCCAATCACAAATTCTCTCATGCTGTGAATCGTATCGTGGACATTCAGTAAATGAGTTTAAGATCCAATCAAATACATAAAACATGTATACTCAAATAGTGAATCTTCATTTATCATATAAATGGTTCATACATAAGGCGATTGCCTTAGGACATCTCTCATATATTACTAACACTCTTTTGCCAGCTCTGAGCAGTTTCAATTCTTTGGCGGATGTTCTGTATAGCTTGGGTGGTGTCGTCAATGAAATCTGTTTGAAGTCCCATCCCCTTCTTTTCACCACCCTCGTACCAACATATATGAGATCTGCATTTCCTCCCGTATAGAGCCTCGTAGGGCGCCATTCCAATAGTAGCTTGGTAGCTATTATTGTAGGCAAATTCTGTCAAGCGTAAGTATCGGCACTAGCTCCCTTTGAAATCCAAGGCACAAGCTTGTAACATATCCTCCAGTACTTGATTCACCCTTTCGGTCTGTCTGTCAGTCTGAGGATGAAACGCAATACTGAATAATAGTTTCGTGCCAAGGGCTTCTGAACACATTCCCAGAAATGGGAAATAAAGCGACCATCTCTGTCAGAAATGATGGTCTTAGGAATCCCATGTAATCTGATAATTTCCTTAGAATATAATTGAGCCAGTTGCTCAGTCGAATAGGTCATCTTGATTGCTAAGAAGTGGGCAGACTTCGTCAATCTATCCACGATTACCCATATAACATCATATCCATTCGTCGTCTTGGGCAGTCCTGAGATGAAATCCATAGAAATATCTTCCCATTTCCATTCTGGAATTTGGATCGATTGCGGTGTTCCTCTCGAGGTCTGCACGGTGTTCTGCTTTAACCCTACGGCGGGTCATCTGAGCCACATCTCTTTTCATACCGAGCCACCAGAATTTTCTTTTCAGATCTTGGTACATCTTGGTGGATCCAGGATGCATAGCATAAGGGGTTCCGTGAGCTTCCTCAAATATCTTCTTTCGTAATTCTGGATCATCAGGAATACACAAGCGATCGCTGAGGTAGAGTACTCCACTGTCAGAGATACGAAATCCATCATCCTTTTCTCCTAGGACTTCTTGCTTGATCCTTTGAATACTCGGGTTGCGGGCTTGCTTTTCTAATATATTGTCGAATAGCATCGGTGCTATCGTCATGGTAGAAAGCCGTTCGGAAATGATTTCAACCCCGTATCGCATAATTTCCTTTTCTAAGGGCCGAGATAATCCCGATAGAGACATCAAGGTGGCACAGGACTTCTTGCTGAGTGCATCAGCCACCTTGTTCGCTTTTCCTGAATGGTAGAAGATCTCAAAGTCATAATCCTTGACGAGCTCGAGCCATATGTGTTGTCTCATGTTTAGGTCCTTCTGTGTGAAGAAATATTTCAGAATCTGACGGTCTGTATAAATCCTACACTAAGCTCCATATAGATAATACCTCCATGTTTTGAGAGCAAAGACCACGGCCGCTAGCTCTAGATCATGAGTGGGATAATTCCTTTCATGTTCCTTGAGTTGCCTAGAGGCATAGGAAATAACCTTGCCATTCTGCATGAGTACAACTCCGAGTCCCAATTTGGAAGCGTCCCTGTACATGTCGAAGCCTTCGTTACTGTCTGGAAGAGCAAGGATTGAAGCGCTAGTCAGTCTCTTTTTCAATTCTGTGAAACTCTTCTCGCAGGCGTCCGTCCATTCATACTTTTTGTTCTTTCTGTTGAGGACTGTCATAGGGGCTGCAATTCTAGAGAAGTTCTCTACAAACTTCCTGTAGTAGCTTGCTAGCCCAAGAAAGCCTCTGATCTCGCTGACATTCTTTGGCCTGTTCCAGTTACTCACAGCTTCAATCTTTATTGGATCTACCATCACTCCGTGCTTGGATATAACGTGACCCAAAAATGATACTTGATCGAGCCAGAACTCGCATTTGGAGAACTTTGCATACAACTGCTTTTCCCGAAGAATTTGTAATACCATGTTCAGGTGTTTTGCGTGCTCTTCTTGGGTTCTCGAATATATTAGTATATCGTCGATGAAAACGATTACAAATTTATCGAGGAATACCGAGAATACCCGATTCATCAGATCCATGAATATAGCAGGTGCATTCGTCACTCCGAAGGGCATAACTACGAACTCATAATGTCTGTATCTTGTTCGGAAAGTCATCTTTGGTATATCATCTGGTTTCACTTTCACTTGATGATAGCCAGACCTCTGGTCAATCTTAGAGAAGACGGTGGCACCCTTTAGTTGGTCGAACAGGTCGTCAATCTGCGGTAAAGGGTACCTGTTCTTGATTGTCACATTATTTAGCACTCGGTAGTCTTTGCACATTCGCATAGACCCATCTTTCTTCTTCACCAACAGTACTGAGCTCCCCATGCAGAGCGACTTGGGCGTATGAGTCCCTTGTCGAGTAACTCCTGTAGTTGTCCCTGAAGTTCCTTCAATTCAGCCGACGCCATACGACAAGGTGCTTTAGAGATCGGGTTAGTACCAGGAATCAATTCGATCTCAAATTCAATTTCTCTATCTGGGGCTAGCCCTGGTAGTTCATATGGGAATACCTCTGGGTAGTTGCATACAACTCTGACATCTTCTAGCTTCTGCTCCTCGGCTTGACTTGTATCAACCACATGTGCTAGAAACCCAATGCATCCACTGTCTAACAACTTGCGCGCATGTAGAGCTGATAGAAATTTATCGATTCTGTTCCTTGGCTCTCCAATAAATTCAAACATAGGTTATGCCTCCGGCTGGAAGACCACTTTTCTTTTACGGCACTCGATCAAAGCACCGTATTTGCTTAAGAAATCCATGCCCAATATAATATCATAATCCTACATGTCGAGCACTATCAGATCACAGTAGAGTTGTCTGTCTGCGATTCTGATGGGTGTGGCTCGCAGCATATGAGTAGAGGGCATTACTTCTCCTGAGGGCAGGGTGGTTAAGAACTTGCGATCCAAAGCTTGTGGTGGTATGTCCATCTTTTTCGTGAAAGGTGTAGAAACAAACGATCAAATAATGCAAGAGTAGACGTATGTAAAATAAATGTCTGACTTGTGACAACCGTAGAAGCGTTCACCACATCTTCTTGGGTGAGAGAGAATACCTTGGCATTCGTCGTCACTGGCGGGGCTTCCAATCTCCCTTGACTTATCGGGGTACCTTCGATATCAGCCTGCATATGGTGTAGCTGTGGAGGAGCACCCCTGTACTAGGTATACTGCTGAGGAGGTGCCTGAACCTGAATAGGGCAGTCCTTGACTCTATGCCCTTCTCGTCCACAGTTGTAGCATCTATTTGTGCCCATGTAGCACACTCTGGGATGCATCTTCCCGCATGTAGTACACAGAGGGATCTTGGGCTGCTTGTTCGTGGGACCACCTTTAGAGTCATCCCATTGCTTTCTCTTGCCAGTGTGGTTCCCTTTCCAAGTACTCTGGGTTCTCTGACCTCCTGACTGGGCTTGACTCCTGCCTTCACTAAGTGCCTTCTTTTGCTGGTTAATGTTGTTCAGGTAGTGTTCGGTAATCAAGGCACTACTGAACAGCTCCTCTGCGGTCTATGAACTCTGCCGGCCACGTTCAGAGCTATCTCGGGTCGGAGCATCTTCAGCATGAGTCTGACCCTTTCTCTTTCTGTACTGACCAACTCTGGGCATAGGCGTGCGAGTTGGTTGAATCTCTTCACAGCTTCACTAACTGATAGGTCACCTTCCCGGAACCCAGTGAACATGTCATAATGCTTGTTTGTCACCCGCATATGGAAGAATTCTTCGAAAAATTCATATTCGAAGTCTGTCCATCTCATTTGATTCACTTGCCTATTTGCATTAACCCTTTCCCACCACATTCGGGCATCTCCCGAAAGGCAAAATGACGCGCACTTAATCTTCTCGCATTCGGGTCAGTCCAGTAGCTCTACGATGCTTTCCACAGTCTTGAACCAGGCTTGGGCGTCCCATGGTTCACCAGTACCAGAGAAATTTTCCGGCTTCAGCCTCTGCCACTGGATTAGGTAAGCTTCCTGTCGAACTATCGGGCCAGGGCCCGCTGGTGGGGCGATAGGGTTTCCTCGCTGATTCATTAAGGCATTTATCACTTACTGTTGCTCTGTGACTTGACGCTAGAGTTCAGTAACCACATGCGTAAGGTCAGCTGAGGGTGCTATCTCATCGACTCTACTACTGCGTCTCCCAGCCATGGTTATCTTCATATATTATAATAAGGCTAGTATAAGATTATCATTCATTTATCTATGCATCTTTAAACTAAAGGCTAGCATAAGGTTATCATACATATTTTCATGCATATTTAAGCTAAAAGCATTTCTTATCATACATGAACAGAAATAGAGTAGACATAGAATTTCTTACTTGGAGCGGCAGGATTGGAGCTTGATGTGTGTGTAGTGGAAATACAGATCTGCTCTGATACCAACCTGTCACGCCCGCCCTTTCCAGGGGTTGGAGGGGCGGCGCGATGCGATCATACATACATGCATTTACAGCGGAATACTATATACTTCTTACAGCGGAAGACTTTAACTTTTTTTTCTTTCTTTTAATCATAAAGCATGCATCATCATTTCATAAGTACTTAGTTTAAGTTCATGACGTTCAACTTAAAGGACACCAAGTAGCGACCATTCATCGTCAAGTAGAGTTCGACTCTTAACAACTAACATGCAAAACTTAAAGGGAAACATGCATAAGTATGGGAAACATAAATAGAACTCCTCCACCATGCTACTACCACACACACTTTGCCCCTCCTGCTTCTCCCTTTAGTTTAGCCATTCTTTACCCTTATCTGCAGTACAAGGGAACATAAAACTATAAGCACATAGGCTTAGTAAAATCCTTTCATACTCACAAAAATCATACGTCAAGCATTAGGCATAGAGTAGTGACATGATCATATAAACACATATAAGCATAACATTCATATAAACATACAAGGACATATAAGCATGACATTCATGTAAACATACAAGAACATATAAGCATAGCATGCATATAAACATACAAGAACATATAAGCATAGTTTGCATATAAACATACAGGAACATATAAGTGTAACATTCATATAAGAGAAATGACATGAGCATTCAGAAACATATAAGCGTAACAATCATAATAACATCATAATCATCTAGACATGAAATAAAGGTATATGCAAGATGCTCTTTGAAAACATATATCTTATAGGTACTTAAACATAATCTCAACATATTGGGCCCGACATTGTACCACATACATCATCATCATAGCGCGCATCCCTAATAGACCCGAGGTAGCTAATCCCGAACCTACTAGAGTACTAGGCCCGTACTATGTCCGTCGGCCTAGGGGAAACATAACATAGAAGCCCATCCTAAGCCCGTACTTATGACTGTTGGGCTAGGGCATCTGGGAGCCCATCCCGTACTGAGTCTGTACTACGACCGTCGACCCAGGGGCACGTAGGAGCCCATCCCTTGGACCTTGTTAGGGTCCAGTACAAGCCATGCAGAAAGTAAAATAGCATATTATGTTCCTTATCGTTACATATCACATTTCTTTTCATAACTTATCATGTTTCTTATCATAACATATAACATTCCTTTTCATATATATATCATGTTCCTTATCATAACATATAACATTCCTTTTCATATACATATCATGTTCCTGTTGGGGATCGATTGGCCGGCTAGAGGGGGGGTGAATAGCCCTCTTACGATGGATGTCGGAATTCTCTCATCTACAAAGCGTTAGCGCAAGCGGAATATACAAATACAAATAAAGACAACACAAAAGATAGACAAGCAATACAAACACAAGATGTAACGTGGTTCACGGCCATGCCGCTAATCCACGGTCCGATTCGTCCAAGGTGAATCACTCCTCCAAATCTACCCACTAGATCTCTCCTTTGCACAAAGCTAGGTGGAGGTAACCTCTTTTACACAAGGATCACTCTTCTATAATAGAATAGAGATTAGAACAAGTAGAAGAGTAGGGAATCGTGTATGACACATTGGGAGAAGTTTAGAGCTCAAGCATTTTTCTCCCAAAGCCCCACCCCCTTCCTTTTTATAGAGGAAGAGGGTTTCTTCCCGTTGACACAGGATCAGTCGACTGATGCCCTCGATCAGTCGACTGATCCCGTAGCCGTTGCCTAATAACGGCCGCTTTCCACATTGGATTCCATCCAACGGTATTGGCATCAGTCGACTGATCCTACCATCAATCGACTGATGCTCGATCAGTCGAGTGCTCAATGGAGTCGACTCCATTCTCGTCTGCATCCCCCATCACGATCGCCATTCCTCGGCGATCCAATATGTCGACATCGATCGATCGCCGATCTGACTAATCGATCGCCAAACACTAAATCGGTATTATACCGATCGATCAACTATCGACTCGGAATGATCGCCATTCCTCGACAATGATCGGTGTCGAAAACCCATCCGACACTTGGCCAAATGGCCAAGTTTCACCTAAGAGATACCCCTTCCCGGGTTACAATCGCTCACTCTCATCCCTCGGAGTCCCTCGCCTTCGAAGTTCTCTTCGTTTGCGGCCACGTCCCTCGGCAGCATCAGGCGCACGGCTCTGCAATGCTCCTTCGTGTCTCTTGCTTCGAAGTCTACTTCCTCCGGCTTCACTCCAAGCTTCTCGTCCGGTGGTCCCTCGGATGCTCCAAGCGCACGACTTTCTCAAAGCAATCCTTCACCGACTCAAGGCCTGAGTGATGAGATGTGAAACTTGCCACGGCTCCATGTGTGAATTACTAAGTCCTACATGACTTCAACACACATATCAAATCAACATAACACCCTAACTTAAACCCTTTGCCACACACATCAAAACCTTATCATGGCAAGAGATTGCCCTAACAGTCTCCCCCTTTTTGATGTGTGATAATCCGTTTAAGTTAGGTAAAAACATTTGATAAAAATTTCTAAGGTAAGAAAGCATGTAAACATAAAACATGATATAGCAACATGCAACTCCCCCTTAATCCATGAAACTCCCCATACAATTTAAATTTCTCCCCCTATCACTTTTTAACAATTTCTCCCTTCCCCTATCACAATTTACTTAAACATAATTATCTCTACCCCTTTGACACCATCAAAAAGATTAACACTAAGTTAAAAACTCATGACATCAAGTATAATAGAAGGAAGAATACCGAAAATTGCTCTAAAACCTGAATTCAGCCTCAACTAGTCTGATTTACAGGCCATCAGTCGACTGATTCAGATACCAGTCGACTGACACATGATTTTCAGGATTTCCTGATTTTCGGACCGAATTTCAGAAATGCGTTAAAAATTCCAGAAAATTCAAAAAATCATGAAATTTGGGGAACACATTTCTTTTAAGTATATCTATCAGTGAAAATAGGTTTTCATGAAAAATCATTATATTTCCACGTATTTGCCAAAAATCCAAAAGCTTTAAAAGCTACTAGGTTTTTGATCATAAGAGTATCCATTTTAACACCTAGTCTTGCTTTGAATTGTTTCAAAACATGAATACATAGATTTTAGATTAAGAAATTATTTTGAAAACATATGAAATATCCAACCATGATCTTTAGGCAATATGTCTATGAATTAAACATAAGCCTTCCCCATGATTGGTCTATTATTGCTATTTTGATACTTTAAATGACCATCTAAATGCCATAGACATTAGTGGACATTTGTATCATCCTAACATCTCACTCATGCTAAGTTTTCAATCAAGGTAGCCTATGGTGAGTGTGAGATGCATCATAGGGGGTATTTGTATATACTTAACCATTATATTCATACAATTCTATCAAGGTTAAGTATCAACCTAACAATCCTCATGATCATAAAGACATATATCAATTAATTCTATATTATGATCATGAAATACAATTATTCATCAATTAATAATCATGCATTAGGTATTATATCATGATAATAAATAAAATATCACCTAAAGCATGATTTAAGCCTATTTCTTATGATAATGTGCCAAATTTCAAAATCATAAATCATGATTGCAACCATACATAGGAATTACATTAATCATCATGATTTAAGCATTATTATCTATTTATGGGTACGTTATCATCACCCAATACTATTCTAAAAATGTTGTCCCGCCATCCTAAGTCAACCAAAATATGATATAGGTCAATTCTATATGGTTGACTACCCTAGGGTTTTCCTAACCCTTAAGGATGGATTTTGGAACCCAAAATAGATTCTTGCCTATGGGGTTCACTAGAAATTCCTTAGGAATCCATTTCCTAGAAATTACTTTCTTCTTATCTTGTCCCCTAGCAATTAGGCATTTGTAGGCCTTTTCAATTTTCTTTTCTTTATAACCTAGGCCCTTCTTGTTGAAACTTGCCCTTTGACTCCCAATTATCATGTTCAAGGTGTTGGAGCCAATTGTGAATTTTCCTAGGGCTTTTGTTAAATAGTCTACCTTTTCTCTTAAGACCCTATTTTCATTTATACATGCATCACTAACATCTAATGGCACATAAAGATCATGTGAGCATGCATCATTTAAGCTAGAAGAAATATTACCATTTAAGCATGCATTTTCTAGCTTATTTTCCAATGCCTTAATTTGATTAAGCATGCTTTTATTTTTCTTTTTCATTCCAAATAAGTCCTTAGTTAAACTAGAAATTATGGAAACTATTTTCTTAGGAGAGGCATTCGTTACCATAGTTTCCATATCCTCTTCTTCTTCTTCGGATGAGGAGGATGTAGAAGCCCCCCCTTCACTTGAGCTCTCTCCTCTTGAGCTTGATCCTTCATTTTCAGAGGAAGAGCAATCCAAGTCATCAAAGGCCATCAAGGCCAAATTGGTGACAAAGGCATTCTCCTCATCCGATGATGATGAGGAGGATGAGGATGGGTCATCCCAAGTCCTTGCCTTTAGAGCTTTGGTCTTCCCCTTTTCTTTTGTCTTCTTCTCCTCTTCCTTCTTTTTCTTGCTCCCCTTTTTCTTCTTCTTTTCTTCTTTCTTTTTCTTCTCTTCCTTGCTCTTGTTTAGGAGGGGACAATTATCCCTTATGTGCCCCTCTCCTTGGCAATTGTAGCATATGACCTTCCCCCTTGGTCTTCTATTCCTATCATTTGATTTATGAAAATGAAAACCTTTTAAAGCACGTCTTACCCTCCTTACCATATAGGCTTCTTCGGTGCTATCCATGGAGGAGGAGGAAGATGCTTCGTCATCGGAGGAGGAGGAGATCTCTATCTTCTTCTTCCCCTTATTTGCCAACAATGCTACTCCCCTTGAAGGTTGTATTTTTTGGCTCTTCTTGTATTCCTTCAAGCCTAGATTCATCTAACTCCATAGTGGAGAAAAATTCATTTAGAGTACTTACCTCTAGATTCTTTGAAATATAAAATGAGTCCACCATTGAACTCCACTTCGATGATCGGGGGAAAGCATGTATGACCTTCATTATCATATCGCGATTGGAGAGTCTTTCTCCTACACTTGTTAGTCCAATTAAAATTTCTTTGAATCTAGAATGCAAAGAAGTTACCTTTTCTCCCTTTTCTAATTTAATGTTGGATAGTTGGGAGCGGAGGAGATCTCTCCTTGCTAGCTTCGCCTCGGATGTGCCTTCATGAAGCTCAATTAGCTTCTCCCACATCTCCTTGGCACTTAGGCATTCTCCTATTCGGTTGATTTCCACATTGAAAAGATGATGCTTGGCTTTTGAATTTGCAAGGTGCTCTTCCCTTTGCCTTTTGGTCCACCTAGATTTCTCTATTGGCTTCCCTTCTTCATCCCTAGGCAAAACGAAACCGGATTCCATTGTAATCATAATATCAAAATCCGTTTCGAAAAATACCTCCATTCGCTTCTTCCACCAAGCGAATTCTCCTTCAAACTTCAGAGGATGGATGTTGGAGCCGGCCATTTTGAAAGTTGCTTGTTGTGGCGGTTAGTCCTCGACAAGCTTTCCTTGGCTCTGATACCACTTGTTCGGGATCGATTGGCCGGCTAGAGGGGGGGTGAATAGCCCTCTTACAATGGATGTCGGAATTCTCTCGTCTACAAAGCGTTAGCGCAAGCGGAATATACAAATACAAATAAAGACAACACAAAAGATAGACAAGCAATACAAACACGAGATGTAACGTGGTTCACGGCTACGCCGCTAATCCACGGTCCGATTCATCCAAGGTGAATCACTCCTCCAAATCTATCCACTAGATCTCTCCTTTGCACAAAGCTAGGTGGAGGTAACCTCTTTTACACAAGGATCACTCTTCTATAATAGAATAGAGATTAGAACAAGTAGAAGAGTAGGGAATCGTGTATGACACTTTGGGAGAAGTTTAGAGCTCAAGCATTTTTCTCCCAAAGCCCCACCCTCTTCCTTTTTATAAAGGAAGAGGGTTTCTTCCGGTTGACACAGGATCAGTCGACTGATGCCCTCGATCAGTCGACTGATCCCGTAGCCGTTGCCCAATAATGACCGCTTTCCACGTTGGATTCCATCCAACGGTATTGGCATCAGTCGACTGATCCTACCATCAGTCGACTGATGCTCGATCAGTCGAGTGCTCAATGGAGTCGACTCCATTCTGTGCCCGTGCACAGTGCCATCAGTCGACTGCCATTCCCTGGCAGTCGACTGCCAAGCACTAAACTGGTATTATACCAGTCGATCGAACCATCGACTCAGAGCAGTCGACTGCCATTCCCTGGCAGTCGACTGGTGTCGGGAAAACCCATCCGACACTTGGCCAAATGGCCAAGTTTCACCTAAGAGCTACCCCTTCCCGGGTTACAATCGCTCACTCTCATCCCTCGGAGTCCCTCGCCTTCGAAGTTCTCTTCGTTCGTGGCCACATCCCTCGGCAGCATCAGGCGCACGGCTCTGCAATGCTCCTTCGCGTCTCTTGCCTCGAAGTCTACTTCCTCCGGCTTCACTCCAAGCTTCTCGTCCGGCGGTCCCTCGGATGCTCCAAGCACACGGCTTCCGCAAAGCAATCCTTCACCGACTCAAGGCCTGAGTGATGAGATGTGAAACTTGCCATGACTCCATGTGCGAATTACTAAGTCCTGCATGACTTCAACGCACATATCAAATCAACATAACACCCTAACTTAAACCCTTTGCCACACACATCAAAACCTTATCATGACAAGAGATTGCCCTAACAGTTCCTTATCATGGCATATCATGTTCCTTCTTCATAGCATATCATTTTCCTTCTTCATAACATATCATATTTCTTTACATAACATATCATGTTCCTTCTTTATGACATATCGTACATTCATACAATTAACATGACAATGAGCATGGCATAATCATATATTCATACAACTAGCATGGCAATGAGCAAGACATAATCATACATTCATACAATCAACATGGACATAAGGTAGTGCCATAAACCAATCATGCTATCGTAAAATCTAACTAACATCATATTTGCATTTTTTTCTACATGTAGCATGGCATGGAGGACTTAGTAGAGGGCATGTACATGGGCTGGCCGAAACCCTAAGGGAGGGTTCTTAGGAGTTTACATGCTAAACACTTGTACAAGGTCTACTTAACATAATACTAACATCACACACATATAGAGTATGACATAAACATCATGAACAAGCATAACATGGTGTGGTCTAAACATCATGGGGTTCTAACAAGATTTTAAACCCTAAACAACTTGTACAAGATCTAACTAACCACATGTTAATCTCCATCACATATAGATCATGGCATAGAAGGCCCTTAGGGGCCTAAATGCGTCTTGGCCAAGAGGTTCAAGAGGCTTAAGGATCCCACACTTAAATCTAGCTTAGCAATTGTTGGGTTTCCGGCACCGCGGCGTGTGTGTGTTCGATCACGTTTCGCAAACATGAACACAGCGGAAGCAATAAAAATAATAAATCTACATTTATTACAACACACACAACACACGCATGCATATTACAATAAGTGTAGACATAACCGTAAATTTAAATTTGCAATAAAAGGAAATTTATCTACGTTATACCTTTCGTAAGACATGTAGCGGGAACGGCATCAACCGGAACGATCCTCACTAGAATCGTCTCTATCCGTATCTACGCCGAGTACCTCGGGATGACTTCGCTAAACCACGAGCTTCGTCTTCGTACGGGTTACTAGCCTCGTGTTGAAGATGACGTGATCGAGAGATGATCACGATCCGAATCCAAATTCGGATCCTAAGACGAGTCCTCAAAACTCGCTTCTCCGGAGAGATATTCGTCAACCAATTGACGAATCCTTCGTCCTCCACCTCAGAGGATTACCGGAGATCGAATCCCCAGTAAGTTAGCCGCTGTCGGAGCTCTAACCATCGTCCAAACGACGCTCTGACGAGAGGAGAACAAGCTGTCCAGAAAACTGGACAGCTTTGGTGGAGGTGATAGGCGCCGGCCAACCAAGGGAGATAGAGCTCACCTTGATGCCAAACTTGAAGGAGATCACCGGAGCACTAACCGGCAGCAGCTCGACACCGGCGAGGGGGAAGGAAACAGCCTTCTGGACGCCGGTTGGAGGAGCAAGGTGGGCGGCGGCAAGGAGGAGGAGAGTTAGCTCCGAATTTCTCCAAGGAGAGGTGGGCGGCAACTTAGGGTTGTAGATTAGGGCTTAAACCATCCCTTAAGCCCTCTTTTATAGAGAACTAATTCTCTTAATGGTTATTGGATCATAACCATTAGGCCCGTTAACCCGCTCCATTAAGATAAGTTAAAATAAACCAAACCATGATGGTTTATTTTAAGTTAAAACGAACCGAACCAACTTTTGGTTCATTCGTTTAAAATAAACCAAACCCTTTAGTTTATTCTCCTCGATTGGATTAGAACCAAACCATTTTAGTTCATCCATTACGTCTTCATAAGACTCGGCCCATCCACACTTCCATTGCGACTGAAACGATTTCATGCTCGCTTTATGTTTGGTCCAACCAAACCTTGTTTCTCTCGGTCTGAGAATCCCATTCTCAAGCTCGTTTTAAATCCTTCGGATTACGCTCGTTGTGCGTGTGACCAAATAGGTTCTCGGTTTATGTTGGCCATCTATAATTAACCATTAATTATAGAACGATCATGAGTGGCACCTAGTAGTACATCATGATCCCCAATTAACCGAAAAGATCAACGGTTGATCCAGAACTATTTCTGAAACCCTTCAGCAGCTCGAATGATTCGTGTCCCATTCCCTTCACTCATCTTATATCCACTTGGTTCAGGACATGGTCTATTGTGTCAGTCCCCACTAGGCTGACTACGTCACACCTAGCCCAAGTATCATTTCCTCGTCCTATGAATTCTAGTTACTTCACATGTATCGAAGAGTACCTTACTCTAGACATGTAATGCTTTGGCCAAAGACTTTAGTAACAATCCGACGAGAGGCCATGGGTATACATCTCCTCGCAAGGAGTGGTGAATCCTTTATAGGCTATTCAAACACCTTCGATCACTTCGACTTATACCCAATCATCCCGGGTCCACATCTCCTTAGAGATGTTTGCTTAAGATGTCAAAGCATAAGTCTCCATGATCAAGATGACTTGAATACCGCAAGTCAAAGGAACATCGCACTTAAGCCACAGTAAGAACTTCATTGACATATCTATATATGCAGAGAACCATATGAAGTCCTACGGCTAGTCACTCCAATGAACTAGTTACCATAACTAGCATCCACGATTAACTCCGAACATCACTATGTCTCCAGCTAGTGAGAATCAGCTGCTTGGATACACCAAGGAGTATACCTCGTGCTAGTCTCGACAGAATTGATGGTGTCCAAATCCATCAATTCATCGACTAGGGATAATTCTGATACATCACAATTACACATGTAGAGATACTCACTAGTTGTGATCCAATCACAAATTCTCTCATGCTGTGAATCGTATCGTGGATATTCAGTAAATGAGTTTAAGATCCAATCAAATACATAAAATATGTATACTCAAATAGTGAATCTTCATTTATCATATAAATGGTTCATACATAAGGCGATTGCCTTAGGACATCTCTCATATATTACTAACAGACTCCCACTTGGCCTAATACCAATCGCTACGGTATCCAATACCATAAGCTCTAACATGACCCTCAAACTTACTTTGAGGTAATGCCTTAGTCAAAGGATCCGCTAAGTTCCTTTCAGTGGGAATTTTCTCGATTTGTATTTCGTTCCTACTGATGATCTCTCTAATATGATGATAGCGACGAAGCACATGTTTGGATCGTTGATGAGACCTTGGCTCTTTCGCCTGTGCAATTGCTCCATTGTTGTCGCAGTAGACCGGTATTGCTTCAACAATGGCCGGAATCACACCAAGTTCATAAACGAACTTCTTGATCCAAACCGCTTCCTTTGCTGCTTCCGAAGCTGCAATGTATTCTGCCTCAGTGGTAGAATCCGCTACAGTGTCAAGCTTGGAACCTTTCCAACTTATTGCGCCTCCATTCCAGGTGAATACATACCCTGACTGAGACATGGAATCATCCTTGTCTGTCTGGAGCTGACATCCGTATACCCACGTATCACCATGTACCCTTCTCCATATATTAGGAACGTATCCTTAGTTCTTCTTAAGTACTTAAGGATCGTCTTGACAGTCACCCAATGATCCATTCCTGGATCGATCGTATCCGCCGCGATACGTGAGCATACGATACATCGGGCCTCGCACATAACATAGCATACATGATAGATCCTATTGCGGATGCATAGGGAATCTTACTCATGCAAATCCTCTCGTCTTCTGTGCGCGGACACATAGACTTCGAAAGGTGTACCCCATGCCTGATGGGTAGGAAACCTTTCTTGGATTCCGACATGCTAAACCTCTTTAGCACTCGGTCTATATATGTAGACTGCGAAAGACCAAGCAACCGTTTTGATCTATCTCTATAGATCTTAATCCCGAGGATGTAGGTTGCTTCTCCTAGGTCTTTCATGGAGAATGTCTTGGATAACCAAACCTTCACTGACTGTAAGATTGAAACATCGTTTCCTATAAGTAGTATGTCATCGACATACAATACTAGGAATACGACTGCACTCCCACTAACCTTCTTGTACACACAAGGTTCGTCTGGATTTTGTGAGAAATCAAACTTTTTGATTGTCTCATCAAAACGGATATTCCAGCTCCTGGATGCTTGCTTCAATCCATAAATGGACCGTCGTAATTTGCATACCTTGGTTTTATCAACCGATGTGAAACCCTCAGGCTGTATCATATACACGTCCTCGAGCAGGTTTCCATTAAGGAAAGCTATTTTCACATCCATCTGCCATATCTCATAATCATAATGAGCCGCTATGGCTAGGAGCATCCGAATGGATTTAAGCATAGCTACAGGCGAATAGGTTTCGTCATAATCAAGACCTTGTTTTTGACGATATACTTTCGCCACCAATCTAGCCTTATAGGTAATCATATTACCATCCATGTCGGTTTTCTTCTTGAAAACCCACTTGCACCCTATAGGCTTTATGCCTTCAGGTGGGTCAACTAAGTTCCAAACTTGGTTTTCATACATGGAATCCATTTCCGACTTCATGGCACCAAGCCACTTATCCCTTTCTGAACTTGTCAGCACTTCTTCATAACTGGTAGGCTCCTCATCATCAATGAGTAACACGTCGTTCGATTCACTTACGAGAAATCCATATCTCTCAGGAATATTGCGTGTTCTACCATATCTACAAAGATGTGGTGTTACAATAGGTCCAACCGATTGCTCATAACTATGAGTTGTCGGCTGTTGTGCTTCACCAGGTATCTCATCAATGTCTATTTGAGTCTCTCAAGCCTCCTCAAGCTCGACGACACTCCCACTGTTTTCTTGCAAGAGAAACTCTTTCTCTAGAAACACAACATGCCTTGAAACAAACACCTTTTGTTCCACAGGATGATAGAATTGGTAACCCCTTGTTTCCTTAGGGTATCCAATAAATAGACATTTATCAGACTTAGCATCCAATTTGTCTGATACAGTCCGCTTCACATAAGCAGACAACCCCATATCTTCAAGTAAGATACATGAGGTTTCTTACTATTCCATATCTCATATGGAGTAGTGGAGACTACCTGTAGGCATTCTGCTTAACAAGTAAACAAGCTCAAGTGCATAACCCCAAAAGGACTTGGGAAGAGTCGCATGATTCATCATTGACCTGACCATGTCCAACAAGGTCCGGTTATGCCTCTCAGATACACCATTATGTTGTGGTGTATAGGGCGGAGTCCATTGAGACAATATACCATTGTCTCTTAGGTAATCAAGAAACTCCTGACTCAAGTATTCACCACCTCGATCCGATCGAAGTATTTTAATACACTTGTCATGTTGTTTCTCTACTTCATTTCTGAACTCTTTGAACCTTTCAAAGGCTTCAAACTTGTGTTTCATCAAGAACACATACCCAAACCGTGAGTGATCATCGGTGAAGGTAATGAAGTAGCTATAGCCTCCTAATGCTTGAGTTGACATAGGTCCACATACATCAGTATGTATTAGACCTAGTAACTCTCTCACTCGTTCACCTTTTCCAGTAAAAGGTAACTTAGTCATCTTGCCTTTTAAGCATGATTCGCATGTATCGTATGAATCCTATTCAAACGATTCCAGAATTCCACATCGGTGTAATTCGGACATGCATTTCTTGCTTACATGGCCAAGACGACAATACCACATGTAGGAGTCTAATTGATTATCTTTTCGAGCACGCTTGTTGCTCGCTTCGATATTGAAAATATCACTGGATAAGTCCAACGTATAAACACCATTGCTTAAAGTTCCAGTCCCTTAAAGAACTCCATTCAAAGTTATGTAACAATAATTGTTACTAAAAGTCAAATGGTACCCATTTCTATTTAAACAAGAAATAGAAATGATGTTCTTTATCAACGAAGGAACATAAAACCAATTGTCCAGTTCTAAGACAAGTCCTACAGGGAGTTCCAACAAATACGTTCCGATGGCGAGTGCAGCAACCATTGCTCCATTCCCAACACATAAATTTGACTCTCCCTTGATGAGTCTTCTTCTATTCCTTAGCCCATGTATATCATTACATATATGTGAGCCACACCCAGTATCAAATACCCAAGTGTCTGAGGAAATAGAATGACAATCAATAAAGAAGATTTCTGAAGAAGATGGGGCATCTGATGCCTTATCCTTCTTCACGGACTCAAGATAAATCTTGCACTTTATTCGCAAATGGCCCTACTTGCCATAATGATGGCAAGTTCCCTTTTGAGCTGGTTCTGCCTTTTTAGCCTTTTTCTTCTTCCCCTTCTGTTGTTCCTTTGACTCCCTCTTAGAACCTTTCTTCGAGGAATCAACTAACAACACCGTCCCCTCGCTAATGCTTCTCGAAGGCTCCACAGCCTTTAACATGTTGAGCAAGATCACGAGATGAACCTTCTTGCATCTCAGAGGTGAAGAGGAGCTTGGAGACTTCGAACCTTTCGAATCTCACTTGCTTATCAAACAACTCATAAAGATGAAGGACTACGATATGAGCATCCATATGCTCATGCTGCTTTCGTAGCTTGGGTTCCATCTCGGCTAGCATGATGCAACTTGTCAGTTCAGAATCAGTCACATGTTTCTGATAGACCAACAATTGGTCCGGAGTTGCATCATCACTAGGATGGGCGGGAAGAGGCGCTTCGAGGACATACGCAAGCTTTTCACCTTGAGAACAATTCTCAAGTTTCTAAGCCAGTCCAAGAAGTTCGGCCCAGTCAATTTTTTCGAATCCAAAATGGAACGCAAATTAAAAGATAACATGATCAATTTTAGAAATACAAAACGAGCATATATGAGAAAGATGATTTTTAAAATGCATCAATATACATTTATAAATCCCATTCATTTTTTGAATTTCAAAAACCCCAAAATCACTTCGGGAGATCGTAGGTCCATCTCCGAATGGGCTGATATCCATCATAGTTATGAACAACCTTGGAGAGAGTCCAACAAGCCATTCATAACTACGACGGTAGGTATCAACTATACCGATTGCATATCACGTATATGCAACTATCACAATGTGCTATCAACTAATTGAATGTTCACACATACATCGGGTTGTTAACACATTAACAAGTATGCATCATATGCATAGCACCCAACTTCACCTCCCTTTACATCGACCTTGGAGAGAGTCCAACAAGCCGATGCTCTAGGTTAAAGCCAACCCATTAATCGGGAAATAGTTTTAATATGGTTAGAGCGCATTCAACCAATTAGCCCAGCTTGGAGAGAGTCCAACAACCAAAGCTAACGATTGACCTCTGACTCTTACCATATTAGTATTAAACTATTCCATGGTTTGAACATGTTCGGATTCGAGCCGGGCTTGGAGAGAGTCCAACAACCCAAACAAGAAACGGAACTCTGGTTCTAACCATATTAATGGAAGGTGTAGGCTTTAATATTGTTTAAGGGTTTTTATGTCTCATCCTCTTTGCATGCAAATAACTATTATCTACATAGCATGACATACATGACATACATCTACATGTCACGACACGCATGACATAATGTTATGCATCTAATGCAATTACATGACATACAATTATGTCATGTATATATTTCCTTATATGTCATAACTATTTATGGAAATAAAATATGTTTAAGATTTGATTCTCCAAATCAAATCATAATTAAATTAGGAAACAAATTTCCAAATCTAATCACATATTTTATTTATGGAATTATTTGATTAAGGAAAATCTATTTAGGAAACCAATTTCCTAAATCATTAAAACTACTTATGGAAATAAAATATTTTAAGATTTGATTTCCCAAATCAAATCATGATTAAATTAGGAAACAAATTTCCAGAATCTAATCAAATATTTTATTTATGGAAAATATCAATTTCCATAAATACTTCCAACTTTCCAAAAGTGGAAGATTTCCATAAATACTTCTAGACTTTCCAAAAGTGGAAGATTTCCATAAATACTTCTAGACTTTCCAAAATTGAAAAATTTCCATAAATACTTCTAAATTTCCAAAATTAGAAAATTTCCAGAAATACATTATGACTATCGCAAAACCATTTTTACGATTATGTCGAAACACAACCTAGGCTCGATACATAAAAATAATAAATCTACATTTATTACAACACACACAACACTGCGCATGCATATGTAAATTTAAATTTGCAATAAAAGGAAATTTATCTACGTTATACCTTTCGTATGACGTGTAGCGGGAACGACATCAACCGGAACGATCCTCACTAGAATCGTCTCTATCCGTATCCACGCCGAGTACCTCGGGATGAATTCGCTAAACCACGAGCTTCGTCTTCGTACGGGTTACTAGCCTCGTGTTGAAGACGACGTGATCGAGAGATGATCACGATCCGAATCCAAATTCGGATCCTAAGACGAGTCCTCAAAACTCGCTTCTCCGGAGAGATATTCGTCAACCAATTGATGAATCCTTCGTCCTCCACCTCAGAGGATTACCGGAGATCGAATCCCCAGTAAGTTAGCCGCTGTCGGAGCTCTAACCATCGTCCAAACGACGCTCCGACGAGAGGAGAACAAGCTGTCCAGAAAACTGGACAGCTTTGGTGGAGGTGATAGGCGCCGGCCAACCAAGGGAGATAGAGCTTACCTTGATGCCAAACTTGAAGGAGATCACCGGAGCACTAACCGGCAGCAGCTCGACGCCGGCGAGGGGGAAGGAAACAGCCTTCGATGCGCTGAGGAGCAAGGTGGGCGGCAAGGAGGAGGAGAGTTAGCTCGAATTTCTCCAAGGAGAGGTGGGCGGCAACTTAGGGTTGTAGATTAGGCTTAAACCATCCCTTAAGCCCTCTTTATAGAGAACTAATTATCTTAATGGTTATTGGATCATAACCATTAGGCCCAAGTAACCCGCCTCCATTAAGATAAGTTAAAATAAACCAAACCATGATGGTTTATTTTAAGTTAAAACGAACCAACCAACTTTTGGTTCATTCGCTTAAAATAAACCAAACCCTTTGGTTTATTCTCTCGATTGGATTAGAACCAAACCATTTTGGTTCATCCATTATGTCTTCATAAGACTCGCCCATCCACGCTCCATTGCGACTGAAACGATTTCATGCTCGCTTCATGTTTGGTCCAACCAAACCTTGTTTCTCTCGGTCTGAGAATCCCATTCTCAAGCTCGTTTTAAATCCTTCGGATTACGCTCGTTGTGCGTGTGACCAAATAGGTTCTCGTTTATGTTGGCCATCTATAATTAACCATTAATTATAGAACGATCATGAGTGGCACCTAGTAGTACATCATGATCCCCAATTAACCAAAAAGATCAACGCTGATCCGTAACTATTTCAAACCCTTCAAGAAATTTCGAATGATTCGCGGCCCCATTCCCTTCACTCATCTTATACCCACTTGGTTCGTGACATGGTCTATTGTGTCACCCCACTAGGTCGACTACGCCACACCTAGCCCAAGTATCATTTCCTCGCCCCACGGATTCTAGTTACTCGCACATGTATCAAGAGTACCTTACTCTAGACATGTAATGCTTTGGCCAAAGACTTTAGTAATAATCCGACGAGAGGCCATGGGTATACATCTCCTCGCAAGGAGTGGTGAATCTTTATAGGCTATTCAAACACCTTCGATCACTCGACTTATACCTAATCATCCTGTCCACATCTCCTTAGAGATGTTTGCTTAAGATGTCAAAGCATAAGTCTCCATGATCAAGATGACTTGAATACCGCAAGTCAAAGGAACATCGCACTTAAGCCACAAAGAAGAACTTCATTGACATATCTATATATGCAGAGAACCATATGAAGTCTTACTACTGGTCACTCCAATGAACTAGTTACCATAACTAGCATCCACGATTAACTCCGACATCACTATGTCTCCAAAGGAGAATCACCGCTTGGATACACCAAGGAGTATACTGTATAGTCTCGATGTAATCGATGGTGTCCAAATCCATCAATTCATCGACTAGGATAATTCCGATACATCACAATTACACATGTAGAGATACTCACTAGTTGTGATCCAATCACAAATTCTCTCATGCTGTGAATCGTATCGTGGACATTCAGTAAATGAGTTTAAGATCCAATCAAATACATAAAATATGTATACTCAAATAGTGAATCTTCATTTATCATATAAATGGTTCATACATAAGGCGATTGCCTTAGGACATCTCTCATATATTACTAACAGCTATCACCCTACTATCTTCATCTACATTCAAAACATAGCATGACTACTTATAGATCATAGCATAGAAAACCATTAGGAGCTTCAAATAGGTCTTGGCCGAGAGTCTTAAGGGGCTTAAAGATCATACACTTAAACCAAGCCTATCTAGAAACATTTTATCATCATATTCATACAAAACATAGCATAGACAATCATGAAAAGCATAAAAGAGGTCTTGGCCGAAAGTTTCATGAAGCTTGAAGATCAAACCCTTAGACGAAACCTATCTAGCAATCTATTATCATCATATTCATACTAAACATAGCATAGAAAACCATGGAAAGCATAAAAGAGGTCTTGGCCGAAAGTTTCATGAAGCTTGAAGATCAAACCCTTAGACCAAACCTATCTAGAAACCTATTATCATCATATTCATACAACGCATAGCATGGACCATCATTGAAAGCATAAGGAAGGTCTTGGCCGAATGTTTCATGTAAGGATTTTCTTAATAACATCAACCGAAATAACTTGTATGTAGGTGAGGGGATACTTACATCCTTCGCTTTGTTTAATAGTTGGAAACACCCTAAGTGATGCCAAGACTAGGGCCCTCTTCTTGCTTGGTTGGTTTTCGGAAAATGGAAGAGGGGAAGCTTAGGGTTTCGGTGAGGAAGAAGAAGAGAAGTGGAGAATGGCAATTATGGTTTCTCTTGTCTCCTCTTTCTCCTATTTATTCACTTGAAGGTGTCCTTTAGCCTCCCTTACCCTTATCTATCATTTCCCATATCCTTTTAATAGCACAACCCTGCTGGACTTCTGGTTATTGGGTGCATCTTAAGGTTTAACTATCTACTTGGGGATTTAAGGTTCAAATCCTGGGCCATGCATCCTTTTTGGCTCTATTTCTTTTATTTTTTTTGAAAGAGCCCATACAAAGCTCATTATAATCATGCAAAAATTCTTGTAAAATTGTTAGGAATTTTACGGGTGTTACAATAGGGCAGTCGACTGTTGACTTTAAGAGTCGATTGCCAGAGATGATTTCGGGTAAACAAGGTTTATTTATTCTGATTTGGAAAGCATTAGAAAGGGTGAAAATCCATTGGATATGGATTACGAGAGTTTTTTAGGGTGTGTATCAATGTTAAGTTGTGTAAGAGTTCATGTTTGAACTTTTGCTCTTAATTTTGATGGTTTAGTGTTCTTATAGGCTTAGTGAGTCTCCAAGGACATTGTTGGTGCAATAGTCAAGGGGGAGCAAGCCTTTAGGGGGAGGTATTTATCATGGGATGATGGATGTGTTCTTCCTCATAAGGGGGAGAAATGAGAATGTGAGATGCCCAATTTGGAAATTAGGAGAGTTTATAGGAAGCCTCTCTTAAGTGATATGAGACTTATCACTAGGAAGAGTGAAAGCATCCTAGATACTTTTGGACCAAGGGGGAGATTGTAAGATCTCATTGGGATATGAGACATTGACTTCCTTGAGGAGAACCTTTTTGATGTATATCAAAAAGGGGGAGAATTTATGGGATTACCAATTTGGGACAATTGGTAAGGAGATTTGAGTTAGGTAGCCTAACTCAATGGCTTTGTGGTTTTTGTCAAACATAAAAAGGAGGAGATTGTTGGTGCAATCAACCCAGGTCACGATTGACCAGACTCGAGTAGTGTTTTGATATTTGACAATGTTTTGGAGAGATTATTGGTGCAATCGACCCGGGTCATGATTGACCGGACACGAGTTTGACTTGAGGGGTATTTTGATGTTTGACGATGGTTTGACCATTGTTTAACTATATGGTTGACATGAGGTTGACCATATGATGGAGAAGTCCAAGTCTTGTGTACTTGGTATGGAAAGTCCAAGCTTTAGTCTTGGCAAATGGAAAGTCCAACATGGGTTGCCAAGGGAAGTCTAAGGGGTAATATTGGCGGCATAAAGTTCAAGCGGGAGTCTTGGCAGCGTAAGCTCAATGTGCCTTGGCAGAATAAACCACGTTAGCATGACAATAGCTGATGGAAGCACCTAAAGGCTAGCATATGGATGAATAAGTCATGGATGACTTGGAGGGATCCGATAGGCGCGAGGCTGACGGAGGTGGCTAGAAGGCTTAGGTCTAGGCTATGGGTGGTCTAGCAAGTATGAGGGCATCATACTTGGTGTTAAAACCTCATGGATGAGATTATCAGTCGACTGAGACTATGATCAGTCGACTGATGAGAGTCGATTAGAGTTCGACTGTAGGAAATGACCTGACATCATCGCCATTGGACAATCGATCGTGGCCCGATCGATCGATATGGTGGCGATTGGATGATGGTTGAGTTTTGAAGCAAAGTTTCTGAGTCGATTGTTAGGGTTTGATAGTCGAGTGATGACTCAATCAGTCAAGTGATGACTCAATCAGTCTACTGATGGGCATGATCAGTCGACTGATGGCATATCCGTTGGAACTTATCTAACGTGGCTCGGGCCGTTGTGAGACAACGGCTACAGGAGCAGTCGACTGATGATCTCGATCAGTCGACTACTAGGCGAAATCCAACTTGAATACATGTTATAAAAGCATCTCGTGGAGAAGGTTTTTTCCATGGTTCTTTGAGGCGATTTGGAGGGGATTTGCTGCTGCAATTTAGACCTTTAAGGCTACTCTCAAGCAACCAAAAGCAAACACTCAAGTTCACATTGTGTAAAGTTTTCTTTACTTGTATTTGTGTAGTTTACTTGTATTCATTTCTTATTGTTGTAAGAACTGTTGTAAGAGGTTTCCTCCACCTCTGGATTGTTCCGAGAAGGAGTGTTTATTGTTTAGTGGTGTTTGGCATCGCTAGGGATCATTTCGAGCCCAAACCGTGGAGTAGGAACCTTGAGGTTCCGAACCACGTTATATGTTTGTGTTGTGATTGTGTAGTTGTCTCTATATTCGTATTCTAGTTTGTATTTCCATTGTGCTAACCAAATTGTAGAGACGAACGTAATCGAAATCCATCAAGCAACGAAATGCTATTCACCCCCTCTAGCGACGATCAATTCCCCAACATAACACTCCTTCTCGGTGACACACCGGAGGTGGAGAAACCTCTTACAAGCGATTACAATAGTAATACAAAATATACAAGCAAATACAAATAAATACAACTAAAATATAAAAAATACTTTACAAACTAGGGCTTTGAATTCTTTACTTGTTGGTTGCTTGGATGAGCTTAAAGGACCCTGAAATACGCCTGCACTTCGCCTTCAAATCGCCTCAACAACCTCCCAAGTAACCATGACCGAAATCCTCCAGGAGTTGCTCCTTTTATCCTTGCATCGGGATGATTCCGCGTCTGACAGTCGACTGCCAACAGTGCCGTTGTCTCACAATGACTTAATCCACATTGACATTCCAGCCAACGAATGCACTGACAGTCGACTGCCATTCCTAGCAGTCGATTGCTCAAACCTGTAGTCGATTGCTCAGTCGGCTATCTAGCGTTCTACCTTCGCGACCAAAACCAGCAGCAGTCGACTGCCCTCCATGGCCAGTCGACTGCCCAATGTTGGCAGTCGACTATCAAGGCCTCTTTCCGCAGTCAAACCCTAGTCGACTCTCGACAGTCGACTGGTCATAATCTCAATTGACTGCTCAGTGTTGACTGCCAAGACCAATTGACCACTCAAGGCCAATTGACTGCCCAAAGCTGGCAGTCGACTGCCAAGGCCACGCGGTCGCAGTCGAACACTAGTCGACTACCGACTAGTCGATTGGTCATAATCTCAGTCGACTGCTCAGAGTCGACTCGGCTGCCAAGTGTCAAAACACTTGATTAGTTGACTGATCTATAATCCCAGTCGACTGCTAAATCACAACCATGAGGTTTACCCCAAGTATGATGCCCTCATACTTGCTAGACCACTCTTAGTCTAGACCTAAGCCTTCTAGCCACCTCTATCAGCCTAACGGCTATTGGATCTCTCCATGTCATCCATGACTTGTTCATCCATACGCTGGCCTTCAGTACTTCCATCGGCTATTGTCATGCTAACGGTGTCTACACAGCCAAGGTACATTTGGACTTACACTACTAAGACACACGCTTGGACTTTATGCCACCAACCATTGGACTTATGCTACCAAGACTCCACCCTTGGACTTTACGTTGCCAATATCAAACCTTGGTGTCACGCCTTGAGAGTATATCGAGCCAAAAAACGGACATCATCTCCCCTGTACATGACACAATATTCTATTCATACAAAGCCTTTCGGCCACAACCACAACAATAGATATACATATAATATCAAACTCATAGCGGAAATCATCACAACGAAATAACAAACTTCACAACAATGCATACCGGTATGACTGACCACAAATAAGAAAGTACCAACATAAAATCCGAAACAACACGTGTACACCAACAGAACAAGACCACAACACATAACACCACATAAACTCCAAGTGCATAACTAAAGTATACAAAAAAACAAAATAACTACAGGAGCCTTGGAAGTGAGATGATATGGATCAACTAGCGATGCTCCAAGCTGTCACCAAGTCTTCTACCTATTACCTGGGCGACAAAAAAACCCAGGGTCTGTGGTGGTGAGTATAAAACTCAGCGGTAATATGAAAGATAATGCATATATAGCATAAATCTCATGAGATTCAATAATATACCATCTAAAGATACAACATGTATAAATCAGTATAATATAAACAACTGAACAACGTAAGGTAGAGACATACCTGAAAGTTTGCTACACTACACCCATCCAACCTAAGCATATATCCACAATATACAACATGAAGAGTAATACTGACTCTGTAATCAACAACTGCCTTACTAATATTTTATAACAAATACAAACAATAAATCTAGTCTAACTCATACTACATCATGATACTGGTCAAAGGTATCCAATAGTTCGACCAACTCATACACATGTATCCCACATACAACTATATAGAAAATGCAAGTAGCATATATGATGATGTACAAACAAATGCAGCAAGCATAATACAAACAAATGCAATATCACCACAAGCATATATATAGATTGTATCTATATATATAATAATTACAACCATATATATATATATATATATATATATATATATATATATATATATACACACACGCCATAACAACACGGTAATGCAGAATGCATGGTCATGCCTGCTCACCCCACTCGCTACCACGACCCCAGTGTGGCCTAGGTGACTCGACATGACAACTGACCCAACTCAACACTAATCACTACTCTCGAGTGGCCGAGTGGGCAGTATGAATAAGTAGCATATAAGCATAAAGAGCTAGCTACACAATGAGGGTCCCGACTGTTGGCCACTCTGATAGTCACTACCCATGAGTGGTCGAGTGCCACACACGCAGGATAATTATACGCAACTCCAACTACCACCATCTATAGTGGTCGAGTGCGGTATAATAAATGCTCTGCCCTCACATCAACTACTACTACCACGAGTTAGCGTGGAGGTAGGATGACTGATTACTCTCTCGACCACAAGGGAGACTAAGTCGCCAGTATGCATGTAAATGACATGAATGCACAGTCACACATAACATACATCCACTATATACTCTCTATCCTACAGAGAGTCATACTCAACTGATCAACACACTCTCTATCTTACAGAGAGTCGTACTTAACTGATCATAACCAAGCTAGGACCACCAGTCCATAGTGACACACTATCTACAATCCACATGACCATACATAAATACATGATTCGTAATAGATACACAACATGAGGATATGATGTAAGAATCAATTATACGTTCAGGATATTACCCACCCCAGATGACCTTTTATTCAATTTACAATCGAGTCTTCATCCGTACTCCACTATGTACACATAGCTGAACAACTATATGCTTATATACATCACATCTGTAACTCCTAATCATGATGAAGGAAAATGTGATAACAACAATAGAGTATTTAAAGGGCAAAGACTAAGTATCAAGCAATATCATAACAGGAGTGGAGTCAAGGTAATATGATCATAAATTTAAATCCTCATGCATCAAGATTTACAACTACTTGACCAG
The DNA here is from genome assembly GCA_025175895.1 of Wurfbainia villosa. Lineage (NCBI taxonomy): Eukaryota > Viridiplantae > Streptophyta > Magnoliopsida > Zingiberales > Zingiberaceae > Wurfbainia > Wurfbainia villosa. The sequence goes on along the minus strand of CM045989.1, from coordinate 116,084,759 downwards.
GGTAGGAAATTATCCACCTGATATGAAGCTCGTGATAAATATCTTCATGCCTGTGGACCTTTCTCGTAACCACATCCTGAACAGAACATAACAAGTACTAAGTTCCAGCACCCGACAAATATTCAAATCCACTACTATATCGTTCCTATATTCACATCCTTCTATCGAACATGAATTAGATACCCCCAATCATCCATGGCCGATTCACAACAACTGATCTCCCTCTATTGAACTCCCATATTATTTACACGAATCACATTGATCACAACCCCACAATGGGACATAAACAGAACATCACAAACAAATCTCCACTCACACCATACATCACCTTATCTCCTAGATTCAATTAGCCAACTGGTAGCATAAAGATAACTGAACTCACCCTTCAATCGCTCAGTTACAACAACTTAGACCCATGCCAAAACAGGGGGAATCAATCAGCGATACCCACTACAAAACAAATAAGCTCAATCACAACTGTGAACCAAGACGATTCCTGCTTAATCAACACAATTAGAAGACCTTACCTAGAAATTTATCTCACACACAACATCAATAGATTTCTCAACAATGATCGAGATGTATTCCACCCTTCAACAATCCAATCTGCTCACCGCACAAGACCCAACACAACACCTGACGCAACAACCTCCAAGCTTAATCCAATGCTCAGTTCACCAAGCTGCCAAAACCCCCCCTTTGAACTCAAAATTCGGCACCAACCTTTGATTCAACGACATCGATCCATGGAAAACTCCCTGGACAGAAAAGAAAAGGAAAGGAAATGAGAGGTATATCGGAGTTTGCAACTTCACCGGCGACACTTCCCCCAAATGCTCCATTTGTCGGAAAAATTCCCTTATTGCTATAACACCACAGTTTGATGAGAAATCAAATGAAAAGGACTGCGATCGGAGTGGATCTCATCCGAGATCGGGGAGGAAGGACCACGCCTTACCTTGCTCGGCAGGGATCCCAACTTCCGATCAGAACACAGTGCCGACGCCGCTAACCCAAGCTCCAAGCCATGCGGACGCTTGCTTCTTTGGCTCGTCCGTGGGCATCAGCGAGGAAAATTTGCTCGCCACCGCTTACAGCAGGATGAAGAAGACCAGTGAGCAGCAGAGGCGCGGAAGGAGAAAATCACGAGAAGTCGGGTCGCATGGAGAAGGAAAAACCACGAGAAAGAGGGAGTCACGATGAGTTGGGTGCGGCGGAGAGGGAAAATAAGGAAAAGAATGCGACTGGGAGAAATGCTCGGAGAAAATGCTAGACGACGAGAAACGCTCGCGGTGCAGGGAAGGGATATTCGACGGTGAGGAACGGAAGTGGCTGGGTGTTAAGGAAAAAAAATGGATCAGGTTTAATAACGGGTTGGGGTTAAAACCCTATAAGACTTAAACCTTGATCCACTTAAACCCATTTAAAATTAAGCCAAGATTAGGTTAAATTAAATCCCTATCCATGCTATATTTATTTAATTTTTCCCAATAATATTACCCCCCTTTAGCTATTTATTTACGGTATTTTACATTCACTCCCACTTAATAAAATTTTGTCCCTAAATTTCATACATGAATGCGAAAATTAATTCAAACAAGTTTCTGAAATGACCACATGCCTCAAGTGAATAGATGAGGGTATCAAGCTCGGATAATATCTTCCAGCTCCCACGTAGCCTCCTCATTAGTATGATGTTGTCATCCAACCTTTACAAGTCGGATGGTTTTGTTTCGTAACTGACGCTTCTTGCGACCAAGAATTCGCACTGGAATCTCCTCATAAGTCACATTGAGCTGGAGTGGAATCGATACCTCTTTCAGAATATGATCAGGATGTGACACGTATTTCCTCAACAATATGTTATGAACTCCGGTAAGTGTCGGAGGTAAAGCCAACTGGTAAGCTACACCGCCAATTTGTTCCAATACCTCAAATGGACCAAGGTAGTGTGGAGCTAATTTTCCTTTTAGCCAAAATCTTTTAACTCCTTTTGTAGGTGAAACACACAGAAATATATGATCCCCTACTGAGAATTCTAAAGACCTTTGCCTCCGGACCGCATAACTCTTCTGTCGATCCTGTGCCTCTGATAACCTCCATCTGATGACGTGCACCAACTCTGCATCATGTTGGATACTTTATCGCCCCAATAATTGTCGTTCCCCAACTTCCTCCCACAACATAGGAGATTTATAGGGTCTGCCGTATAAGGCCTCGAAAGGAGCCATCTGAATAGAGGAGTGATAACTGTTATTGTAGGAAAATTCCACTAAAGGAATGTGATCCTCCCAACTGCCTCCGAAATTCATGACACACGATCTCAATAAATCCTCCAAGGTCTGAATGGTACACTCAGACTGTCCATCTGTCTGCAGATGAAATGTTATACTAAGTTGAAGCTCTGTGTCCATGGCCTGCTTAAGGCTCTGTCAAAATCGTGAGATAAATCGTGGATCTCTATCAGATATAATACTGAAAGGCACTCCATGCAACCTAACAATCTCTCGATAGTATAACTCTGCCAGACGATCCAATGAATCCGTCCCACAAATGGGAAGGAAATGAGCGGATTTGGTCAATTGATCCACAATCATCCAAATCGCATCATGTCTTTTACGAGTTCGGGGCAATCTCGTAATGAAATCCATAGTGATATGCTCCCATTTCCATTCTGGAATCAAAATTTCCTGAAGCAACCCAGTGGGTTTTTGATGTTCAGCCTTCACCTGCTGGCATACTAAACATCGATCAACAAAGTCTGCAATATCTCTCTTCATACCGTTCCACTAGTATAAACATTTCAAATCTCAGTACATTCGAGTACTACCAGGATGTATAGCAAATCTCAAAGATGTGCTTCCTGTAACAACTCTTCCTTATCTGGATGCATGTCTGCAATACATAATCGTCCACGGAAACGAAGTACTCCATTCTCGTCACTTGAGAAATCCGTCTGTCATTCTGCGTCTATTGTGTTTCTACAGATGCTGGTCACTAACTAGTGCTTCTTTGATCCTCTCAGCAATAGTGGACTGGGCAACCATAGAAACTAATACTCTCCGAGATGTTTGGCCTTGTTCAAACAATCCCAACTCTGAGAACTGTCGAACTAAATCAGTAACTGCTGTCAAATGATTAGTTAGAATCCCATGAGACTTCTTTCTCAGTGCATCTGCTACCACATTAGCTTTTCCTGGATGGTAATGAATGGTGCAATCATAATCCTTCAGATATTCCATCCACCGCCTGTGTCTCAAATTCAGTTCTTTCTGTGTGAACAAATATTTCAAACTTTTATGATCTGTATAGATCTCAAATGTAATTCCCTATAGATAATGTCTCCATATCTTCAAGACGAAAATGATGGCTGCTAACTCCAGGTCGTGCACTGGATAATTCCTTTCATGGTCCTTTAGTTGACGGGAGGCATAGGATACCACACGGTCACACTGCAACAAGACTGCTCCCAACCCTTGAATAGAAGCATCAATATATAGTACCATGCCATCAACACCAGAAGGAATCACTAACACTGGTGCGGAAATTAGCCACTGCTTAAGCTCCCGAAAGCTAGTTTCACAAGCCTCTAACCAGGTGAACTTGACCCCCTTTCGAGTCAAGCGAGTAAGTGGTGTGACAATCTTGGAAAATCCCTCCACAAATCTACGGTAATACCTGGCCAGACCAAGGAAACTATGGGCTTTCAGTGCTGATCTTGGCTGCTCTCAATTGGTAATTGCCTCGATTTTCTGGGGATCTACAAAAATACCTCTGTTAGACACCACATGTCCAAGAAAATCCACTGAGGATAACTAGAACACACATTTACTGAACTTGACATATAGATGCTCTCGTCGCAACGTCTCCAATACTATCCGAAGATGATGGTCAAGTTCCTCCTCAGATCGAGAATATATCAATATATCATCTATGAACACTATCATAAACTGATCTATATACCTCAAGAATATCCAGTTCATCAAGTCCATAAATGCAGTTGGAGTATTCTGTTGGAGGATCGTGGCCCGACCAGAAGGGGGGTTGAATAGCTTATTATTCGTTGGAATTCATTCGTTCGTCTACAATATTCGTTAGCGCAGCGAAAATACAATATACAAATGCGAATACAAAGACGAATACACAAACACACACAATAGACACGCGATATACGGGGTTCGAAACCTTAGGGTTCCTACTCCATGGGGCAAGCTTAACAAACTCTAGTGATGAACACACCACTAATAAAAACTCCTTCTCGACAACACGTTGGAGGTGGAGAAACCTCGTACAAGCAATAACAAACGTAATACAATTAGTACAAGCAAATACAAAGACAATAATGAAATACGTAAAGAAAACTTTTCAACAAATGACTTTAAACTCTTGCTCGTTGCTTTCTTTGGTTTGCTCTTGAATGTCTGGAATGCAGAAGCAATTCCCCTCCAAAATCTCCCCAAATATCACTGTGGAAATCCTCCCCAAGCTCTTCCTTTTATGCTTGTCTCGGGCTGATTTCGAGCCTAGCAGTCGACTGCCATAAGGCCCCAGTCGACTGTGCCTGTAGTCGTTGTGAGACAACGACCTAATCCACATTGGCATCCAGCCAACGGATACATCGCAATGCGACCATTACCATCACCAATTGATCACCTACTACCGAGCCGCCTGCTCACAACCAACACTAGCAATGACTACTCCTCCACCGGTCGATCGCCTAAGGCTTTTATCGCCAAGCATCGCGACGCAGTCGAATGCCAGTCGATTGCCACCAGTCGGCTGGTACATCACTCAATTGACTGCTAAACCTCAAACATGAGGTTTTACCCAAGTATGATGCCCTCATACTTGCTAGACACCCTTAGCTTAGACCTAAGCTTTCTAGCCACCTCTGCTAGCCTCGTGCCTACCGGATCCCTCCAAGTCATTCACGACTTGTTTATTCATGCGCGAATCCCTCCAAGTCATCAATGACTTGTTCATCCATACGCAAGCCTCCAGGTGCTTCCTTCAGCTATTGTCATACTCTCGGTGTCTACACTGCCAAGGTACATATGGACTTATGCTCCCAAGACTACCGCTTGGCCTTACGCCGTCATACCACACCTTGGACTTCCCAAATGTTAAGTCTCCATAACTTGGACTTTCACCACCAAGGCTATACACTTGGACTTACGTGGTCAAGGCTACACACTTGGTCTTCCCTTGCCAATTCCATGTTGGACTTCCAATGCCAAGCCCCATGGTTGGATTTTCACCGCCAAGGCTACACTGTAACGCCCATAAAATTTTGAGAAATTTTATGAGAATTTTTGCATGGTCATATGGGCTTTTATGTGGGATTTGCAAAAATAAAAGAAATAGAGCCAAAAAGGATGCATGACCTAGGAATTGAACCCCAAACCTCTAGTAGATAGCTAAACCCTAAGATGCATCCAATAACCAGAAGCCCAACAGGGTTGTGCTATTAGAAGGGTATGGGAAATGATAGATAAGGGTAAGGGAGGCTAAGGGACACCTTCAAGTGAATAAATAGGGGAATGAGGAGACAAGGGAAATCACATTTGCCATTCTCTACTTCTCTTCTTCTTCCTCACCGAAACCCTAAGCTCCTCTCATCCATTTTTCCGAAAGCTAACCAAGCTAGGAGAAGGCTCTAATCTTGGCACAACCTAGGGTATCTTCCAACTAATAACAAAGCAAAGGATGTAAGTATCCCCCTCACCTATATACAAGTTGTTTCGATTGATGTTATTAAGAAAAACCATTCATGAACTTTCGGCCAAGACCCTTCCTTATGCTTTCCATGATGATCCATGCTATACCTTGTATGAATATGATGATGATAGGTTGCTAGATAGGTTTGGTTAAGTGTTTGATCTTAAAAGCTTCAAGAAACTTTCGGCCAAGACCCTTCCTTATGCTTTCCATGATGATCCATGTTATACATTGTATGAATATGATGATGATAGGTTGCTAGATAGGTTTGGTTAAGTGTTTGATCTTAAAAGCTTCAAGAAACCTTCGGCCAAGACCATTCCTTATGCTTTTCATGATGATCCATGCTATACTTTGTATGAATATGATGATGATAGGTTTCTAGATAGGTTTGGTTAAATGTTTGATCTTCAAACCTTCATAGAACTCTCGGCCAAGCCCGCCTTTAGACCCCTAATGGTTTTCTATGCTATTCTCTAGATGAGTTCATGCTATGTTTTGATGTTAGATGAAGATAACATGTTCTATGCTATGCTTTAGATGAGTTCAAGCTATGTTTTGATGTTAGATGAAGATAACATGTTCTATGCTATGCTCTAGATGAGTTCATGCTATGTTTTGATGTTAGATGAAGATAACATGTTGTTAGCTAAACTAAATTTAAGTGGTTGAACTTTAAAGCTCCTTGGAATGCTCGGCCAAGACCCATTTAGGCCCCTAATGGTCTATCATGCTAGGACCTATAAGTTGCCATGCTATGTTTTGATTGCAGATGAAGATAACATGTTGTTAGATAACCTAAATTTAAGTGGTTGATCCTTAAATTTCCTTGAAACATTCGGCCAAGACCCATTTAGGTCTATCATGCTATGATCTATAAGTTATCATGCTATGTTTTGAATGTAGATGAAGGTAACGTGTGGATAGCTAAGCTAGATCTAAGAAATGGATCTATGGATTACTTGAATCTCTCGGCCAAGACTCATTTAAACTCCTAAGTGCCTTCCATGCCATGATTTATATGTGATAGAATTAATATGTGGTTAGTTAGATCGTGTACAAGTTATTTAGGGTTTAAAATTTTGGTAGAACTCCATGAAGTTTAGATCACACCATGTTATGCTTGTTCATGATGTTTATGCCATGCCCTATATGGGTGTGATGTTAGTATGATGTTAAGTTGACCTTGCACAAGTTGTTTAGCATGCAAACTCCTAAGAACCCTCCCTTAGGGTTTCGATCAACCCATTTACATGCCCTCTACTAAGTCCTCCATGCCATGCTACATGTAGAAAAAGATGCAAATATGATGTTAATTAGATTTTATGATAGCATGATTGGTTGAGGTCAATACCCTATGTCCCAGTTAATTGTATGAATGTATGATTAGGTTATGCTCATTGTCCATGTTAATTGTATGAATGTATGATTAGGTTATGCTCATTGTCATGTTAATTGTATGAATGTATGATTATGTTATCCTCATTGCCATGTTAATTGTATGAGTATATGATATGTCATAAAGAAGGAACATGATATGATATGAAAAGAAATATGATATGTTATGAAGAAGGAAACATGATATGTTATAAAGAAGGAACATGCTATGTTATGAAAAGAAATATGATATGTTATGAAGAAGGAACATGATATGCTATGAAGAAGGAACATGATATGCCATGATAAGGAACATGATATGTTTATGAAAAAAAATATGATATGTTATGATAAGGAACATGATATGCTATTTTACTTTCTGCATGACTTGTACCAGGACCCTAATAAGGTCCAAGGGATGGGCTCCTACGTGCCCCTGGGTCGACGGTCGTAGTAGAGACTCAGTACAGGATGGGCTCACAGATGCCCTAAGCCGACGACCATAAGTACGGGCTTAGGATGAGCTTCTATGTTATGTTGCCCCTAGGCTAACGGACATAGTACGGGCCTAGTACTCTAGTGGGTTTGGGATTAGCTACCTCGGGTCTATTAGGGATGCACGCTATGATGATGATGTATGTGGTACAATGTCGGGCCCAATATGTTGAGATTATGTTTAAGTACCTATAATATATATGTTTTCAAAGAGTATCTTGCATATACCTTTATTTCATGTCTAGATTATTATGATGTTATTATGGTTGTTATGCTTATATGTTTTCTGAATGCTCATGTCATTTCCTTTATATGAATGTGTTGGATCGATCGGATTGCTAGAGGGGGGGGGGTGAATAGCGATAGAAACTTTTTAGTACGAATTCGTTTTAAAAAAAAACTTATATGCAGCGGAAAGATAAACAAAACAAAAAGTAAAGGAGACAATAGACACAAGAGATTTACTTGGTTCGTAGTTGAAGGCTACTACTCCAAGGCCCTAGTGGTCCTTGACCACGTACGGAGGGCAAACTACTAAAGAACTCCTCCTCGTTAGAGGTAGGAGTTAGACGGATACAAAAAGCCCGAGGTAGAAGGACACTCCCCCTCTCCTCGTTATAATGAAAGCTTTACTAAAAGGAATAAACTGAAATACAATTTAGAACTTTCGTTACCGACGACTTTAAAGGTTGGAGGTTGAAGCTCTAGTCGTCGTCTCGGCAGCGCTTCGTCGTAGGGATGTCGGAGAGTCGGAGCGTATCGGAAGCACTTGGAAGCTTTTGAATTGATGAAAAACCCTAGGTTTGGCCCTCCTTTTATAGCCTTTGAGCCCCTCATCGAATGGGTCTTTAGCCAATCACAAATGGGCACAAAACCCCTTGAAAAATGGTGATAACTCTTGACTACTCGAGGCTGATCCTTTGACCAGCAGTCGACTGATGGCCATCATCAGTCGACTGATGGCAGCATCAGTCGATTGCTGACCTTCGACAGTCGACTGTTTGACGGCAGTCGAGTCCTCCAAGCTGGCAGTCGACTGATGCTAGCTGCAAGGCAAGGTTAGCTCAACAAAAACATAATTTCGATGGTCGTCGACCATCCGATCTCGACCTAGACCATCTATAAGAAGTCTTTGGTCGGATCTACGCTTAAGATCATCCCCGTAAAGAGGATACGACCTTACTTACGCTCGCACACACGAGCTTACCTCAGTACTTACGTGTTGCTTTTGCTTCCGGCCTTCCACTCAATTCCTTCGGCTCCCTCCGAAGTCTCTTGAGTGTCGCCCGACCACCGCGGCTTCCTCCGGGTGTCGCTAGCCTTCAGCTCCAGCGTTGAGACTTTTCTGCACACTTGATTTAGCTCATGAGATAACAATATATGCTTAACTTTGTATCGTTTGCTATAATCAAAACTTAGGTTCGACTTAGGTGCCTACTGCACCAACAATCTCCCCCTTTTTGATTTATGGCAAACCCACATACAAAGTTAAGTAAATAGCAAGCATGAAGAGTAATAATGTGCATGAGGAAACCTCCCCCTTGAGGAAACCTCCCCCTTGACCGAGGGTGAGTCTTGAAGAAAGACCTTAATCCTCCCCCTTGAGGGTTGCTTTAAGTAATTAACATTACTTAAAGTTGGCCTTAGTAAAATGTTTTAGTTAAGCCCTTTCTCCCCCTTAAGTAAAACATTAACGACATAAAGTTTTAAAAAATAAGTTTAAGTAAAACGTAGACGACACAAATAAGTTTAAGTTAAGAATTCTTTGGCCTTTTGGTAAAAGTTAACTAAGTTTTAACTTTTGGTTTAAATATGAAGTAAGAGTTAAGTTATCAAAAAAAATTTGACCCCTTAACTTTGGCCTTTTTCTCCCCCTTTTGCCGTATATCGAAAAGAGTAAGGGGTGTGTGGAAAACAAAATAAGTGTTAAATTTAAAGTCCAAGCATGTTCCCCATTTTTTATAAAAAAAATAATATACTGAAAATAAGCTCATCTATAAAATGTTCGACTCATATTTGGCTTGATTGATATGTAAGATCAACCAGTCCTGGTCAGAGTCGGTTAGTATGTATGATTATACTCCGTGGTTCATAGCGATGCACTAGCTCTACATTTGGAACCAGGAGTAAGGTCCTAACATCTCACGCCCATCTACATGGCTAAGTACACAAACACATTAGTCCTATGTGTTGTGAGATGTACTGGCTCCTTAAATCTATAGGTGCATGATATCTAAGGTATATCCTATGCTAGTTCCATAAAAATGAAATTAAAGAAATAGTAGTAAGAACATATAATTTGCATGTACCTATTCTATTACGCACATGCCCAATTTTCATCTTAATAGACTAAATTCGGCTTCGGGTAGGGGTTTAGTAAATAGGTCTGCTAAGTTAGACTTCGATTCGACGTATTCGAGTTGTATTGCTCCGTTGGCCACATGTTCTCGAATGAAATGATGTTTGACCTCTATATGTTTGGTCCTAGAGTGACATATCGGATTCTTTGTAAGATTAATTGAACTAATGTTATCTACATGAAGTTTAGTATTCGTAAAGTCTAACTTAAAGTCGCGGAGAGTGTGCTTCATCCAAAGAAGCTGCGTGACACACACACCCATCGCGATGTATTCGGCTTCGGTGGTAGATAAAGCAACACAGTGTTGCTTCCTACTGCACCAACTCACTAGACTCGAGCCGAGAAGTTGACAACAACCACTCGTACTTTTTCTATCGAGCTTACTACCGGCATAATCCGAATCGGAGTAGCCGATTAGTTCAAACTCCGTAGATCTAGGGTACCAAATACCAACGTTAAGTGTACCCTTAAGATATCTAAGGATACACTTAACTAGGGTTAGGTGAGACTCCTTAGCACAGGTTTGAAACCTGGTGCACATACTTACTGCGAATAGGATGTCGGGTCGACTTACAGTTAAGTATAGGAGACTTCCTATCGTGCTCCTATAGTACTTTAAGTCAATGGACTTACTTTCTAGGTCTTCTCCTATGTTAACATTAATCGCCATTGGGGTGTTTATTATCTTAGCGTCTTCCATTCCAAATCTTTTAATTAACTCCTTAGTGTATTTTTGTTGATATAGGTATATATCATCCTTAGTTTGTTTAATTTGTAGACCTAAAAAGAAACTTAACTCGCCTACCAAGTTCATTTCGAACTCACTTTCCATGAGTGAAATGAACTCGTTTAGTAAGGCTGAGTTAGAGGTTCCAAAAATTATATCGTCTACGTAAATTTGAGCTATGAATATTTCTTTACCTAAGGTTTTTACGAAGAGAGTTGGGTCAACTAAGTCTTGGTTAAACCCTTTTGACTTAAGATGGATTGAAAGTCTCTCGTACCAAGCTCGAGGAGCTTGTTTAAGTCCATAGAGAGCTTTCTTAAGTTTTAGAACATGGTCGGGTTTATCTAGATTTTGAATCAGGGGTTGGCTAACATAAACTTCTTCTTTAATGTATCCATTTAGGAATGCCGACTTAACATCCATTTGAAGCGACTTAAATCCTCGATGTGCGGCATAAGCTAGCAACATTGAATGGATTCGAGTCTAGCTCTTGGGGCATAGGTTTAGTCGTAATCTAAGCCTTGACTTGGCTAAACCCTTTGGCGACTAACCTAGCCTTGTTTCTAACTACTTCACCTTTATCATCAAGCTTATTTGAAACACCCACCTTGTTCCAATTATCGTTTTGTCTTTAGGTGGTGGTACTAATTCCCACTTCATTCCTAGTAAATTGAGCTAGCTCTTCTTGCATTGCAATAATCAATCGGGATCAAGAAGAGCTTGTTCAATTGATTTGGGTTCTATCTTTGAAATTAAGGAAATTTGACTAAGGTTCCTATAGGATGCTCTAGTTGAACTCCTAGATTAGGATCTCCTATCACTTGATCGATAGGGTGGTTAGTCTGAATCCTAGATTGGGTTGGAGTTATCACCTAATGCTTGATCAATGGGGTGACTTGGTTGAACACTAGTTTGACTCGGATCACTTGTCACTTCGACAAGAGAAGTTGGTTGATGTGGATTAGACTCGATCTCAGGGTCGGAGACGAGTTTGGTATCAGTGGGCTCAACACTTGGGGTCATTAAGGGTTTTGTAGGTTCGGGTACTTCATCAAATACTACATTGATAGTCTCCTCGACTCTAAGGGTGTCGTGGTTATATACTCTATAAGCTCGACTTGTAGTCGAGTATCCTAGAAAGATTCCGGTCGTGGTTTTGGATGTAAATTTCCCTAGGTAATCCTTAGTGTTTAGGATATGTACCTTACACCCAAATACCCTAAAGTACTTGATGTTAGGTATTTTATCGTGATAAATCTCGTACGAGGTCTTAAGGTGCCTTTTTACCATAAGGATCCTATTTTGGACATAGCATGCCGTACTCACGGCTTCTGCCCAAAACCTATCGGGTAGGTCGTATTCGTTCAACATGGTCCTAGCGGCTTCTTGTAGAGTTCGGTTTTTCCGTTCCACTAGGCCATTTTGCTGAGGGGTCCTAGGGCAAGAGAATTCATGGTGGTATCCATTTAGGTTACAGAAGTCGGTGAACCTTTGATTTTCGAATTCACCACCATGATCGCTTCTAAGTCTTTTAACCTTAAGGTCTTTTTGATTCTCGATTAATTTGAATAGATTGATTAATTGATCTAGGGTATCATTTTTATGTTTGATGAACCTAACCCAGGTAAACCTGGAGTAGTCGTCAATTATGACTAAGTAATATTGACTTCTATTGAGTGACTTGGCTCCATGTGAATCGAATAGATCCATATGCAGGAGCTCAAGTACACTTGAGGTTCGTTCTTGGTTAGTTAACTTGTGTTGTGTCCTAGGTTGTTTTCCTTGTTGACAAGCATTACAGATTTTATTAACCAAGTTGTTGAGGTTGGGTAAGCCTCTGACTAAGCCACTCTGACTCATCTTGTGGACGAGTCTTGGGTGCGAGTGACCGAGTCGTCGGTGCCACAACCATGATTCCTCTTCCTGTGTCATAAGACATTTGGCTGAGGATTTGATTAAGTTAATTGTGTAAATGTTATTTGTCCTAGTTCCTTTGAGTATTGTTTTAGCTGTTTTATTTGTTTTAATTACACATTCATTTTCTAAAAATACGACCTTATAGTTATTGTCACATAATTGGCTTACGCTAAGCAGGTTATATTCAAAATTCTCTACAAGTAATACATTTTTAATAACAAAATTCGAGTTAAGCTCGATATCACCTGATCCGATGATTTTGAGCTTGCCATTATTCCCAAAGGCTACCGATCCTTGTCGTTTGAATCGAAGCTTTGTGAATTTGAGTTGATCCCCGGTCATGTGTCGGGAGCAACCGCTGTCCAACATCCATTGATCCTACACACAAGGTGGTTGGATTGGATGTTAGATCTTTTTTTTTTTTTAAAAAAAAATTGGTTGTAAGTTGTTAAACCTAGGTTATCTCACCTGTGTCTATATGATCAATCATGTTATACTTATGTGTTTTTTGTGAGATGACTTCCAATTAAGTAGATTAAGTGCATTTAGGTTCAAGTAATTTTATGTTAGATTTGGATTTAAACCTAGGCTTGTCAAGTTTACCTTTTCAAGATCATGGCTTCCAGGTCGTGGCAAGGCACAGGGGCCTTCTTTTATCGGATCATCGACCACTTCCTTAGACAAAGTCTTTTTCAAGAAAAAGATGACTTGACTCACCTAAGACTATCTCCTAGTCTAACTGGTTATTTTTGAAAAGAGGCTCCCCGAGGCTCAATCTTTTCGAAGAATTTTAGTTGGTTATGTTTTTGAAAAGAGGCTCCCCGAGGCTCAATCTTTAGTTGGTTATGTTCGTGTTCTAAGTGAGTTCACAAGTTTTAAAGCACAAATTTTCTAAGTTAAAGCATGCAATTTCTAAGTTAAAGCACACACTTTCTAAGTTAAAACATGCAATTTCTAAGTTAAAACACAAACTTTCTAAGTTAAAGCATGCAACTTCTAAGTTAAAGCACAAACATGTTTTGTACTGGCTCCCCCTAGACCGTTGAATCGGTTCGGTCTATCCACATAGTGGATTTGGTCCTTGGGAATCCAGTACGGGTTGGATCCTAGAGTTGAAATCAAAAGGTTCTTAGGGACCCATGCTTGGACATGTTTCCTATGTCGACTTACAATCGACATATATGACCTATTAGTCGTGTTTGAGTTAAACCCTAGTCCAGCCTTGTTGTACACGACCCTTTGAGATCCAAGTAGGAGGTCAAGTCCTTTGGATCCCGAAGTGAACCTTTCCAACGTGTTCCTAAGATCTTCGACTTGATTTTTCAAGAGAGAGTTCTCAACTTCGAGCTTTTCAACTCGAGTTGAATCCTTCTCTTGAACTCGACTAGTCGAAGAGGTTAGGGAGACCTCGTGTTTGAGGAGTTTAACCTCCTCAACAAGGGTCTCAACCTTGGACTCGGACTTAGCTAACTTCCTAGACAAAAACCTAACCGTATTATGTAAAGTATTAAATAAAGTTTGACTTACTTTAAGGGTATCTTTTGAACCGGATGCGTATTCGTGGCTTGACTTGAAGGTAGCTTCGTAGTCCGAGTCATCCTCAGGTTACGACTCAAGTTCAGTTTTGGTCTCCGTGTCTTACTCAATCGATTTCGCCATGAAGACGTGGTCTTCGTCTTCTTCGGATGACGCTTTTTCCCATGTCGTGTTGAGGGCCTTCTTGTGCTTAGGTGCTCGGTGGTTGAGCTTGGGGCACTCGGACTTGATATGTCCAAACCTGTTACACTCATAACACCTAATATTAGAACTTTTAGGCTTACCTTGGTTGGGTCGAGTTGTGGTTCGCTTTCGTCCCTTGGCTATCCTTCGAGCTAGGTTCATTAGTTCGGCAGTCAACTCCGGGTCAACTTCTTCTTCGGACTCGTCTTCCTCCTCGGTTGGTGGTGGCTTGCTTGCGATTTTCTTCTTCTTTGATCCTGCAAACAAGGCTATACCCCTCTCGGGTTCCGAGTTGGACTACTCATGTAATTCGAAATCGGAAAAGAGTTCATCTAACCTAATTTTAGAAAGATCCTTGGAGACCTTGTAGGCATCGACCATGGATGCCCACAAGGTAGTCCTCGGAAACGAGTTTAGAACATACCTTATAAGGTCGCGGTTTTTGACCTTTTGCCCGATTGCGTGTAGGTTGTTGACTATGTCCTGGACTCGGGCGTGAAGTTGGGTCGCAGACTCGTGTTCCTGCATTTTTAGGTTATATAGTTTATTGAAAAGAAGATCACGCTTACATACCTTGGCTTCATCGGTCCTTCGTAGCTCCACTAGTTTCGTCCAAAGATCTTTTGCGCTTATGAAGGGCCGACGCAATTTAGCTCCTCCTTGGATAGGCCGCGATTGGAGGATTTGTGTTGCCTTGGCGTCGGCCCGACTTGTCGCTTTGTCGCAATGGTCCATTGATCATAATCCAAGGAGTCACCCACTTCATTAGTCGGAAGTGTGAAACCCGTTTGAATTATGATCCACATATCGATTTGGGTTTTGAGAAAGCATTCCATCCGACCCTTCCAATAACGGAAGTCATCTCCGTTGTAAAACGGAGGTCGGACGGTGCTAAAACCCTCGAGATGGGCCATTAGAACAAAAGACACAAATAGACGGAGAAGAAGAAACTAACAACATAAAAACACGAAAACAAGTACCAAGACTCGCGTCTTGGATTAGTAATCTTGGGAGAAAAACTTAAAAAGCGAAATAAATAAAAAAAAGAATTAAAAGAAAAATAAATCTGTAAAAAGGCTAGATTGGTGGTTTCACCAAATCTTAGCAACCCCCGGCTCTGATACCAATTGTTGGATCGATCGGATCGCTAGAGGGGGGGTGAATAGCGATAGAAACTTTTTAGTACGAATTCGTTTTAAAAAAAACTTATATGCAGCGGAAAGATAAACAAAACAAAAAGTAAAGGAGACAATAGACACAAGAGATTTACTTGGTTCGTGAGTCAAGGCTACTATCTAAGGCCCTAGTGGTCCTTGACCACGACGGAGGGCAACTAATAAAGAACTCCACCTCTTTGGATGTAGGAGTTAGACGGATACAAAAAGACCTATTTAGAAGGACACTCCCCCTCTCCTCGTTATAATGAAAGCTTTACTAAAAGGAATAAACTGAAATACAATTTAGAACTTTCGTTACCGACGACTTTAAAGGTTGGAGGTTGAAGCTCTAGTCGTCGTCTCGGCAGCGCTTCATCGTAGGGATGTCGGAGAGTCGGAGCGTATCGGAAGCACTTGGAAGCTTTTGAATTGATGAAAAACCCTAGGTTTGACCCTCCTTTTATAGCCTTTGAGCCCCTCATCGAATGGGTCTTTAGCCAATCACAAATGGGCACAAAACCCCTTGAAAAATGGTGATAACTCTTGACTACTCGAGGTCGATCCTGACCAAGAGTCGATCGATGGCCATCATCACCGATCGATGGCAAAGATCATCGATTGGTCGACCTTCTAGCCGATCGCTTGACGGGCAATGAGTCCTCCAAGTTGGCAGTCGACTGATGCTAGCTGCAAGGCAAGGTTAGCTCAACAAAAACATAATTTCGATGGTCGTCGACCATCCGATCTCGACCTAGACCATCTATAAGAAGTCTTTGGTCGGATCTACGCTTAAGATCATCTCCGTAAAGAGGATACGACCTTACTTACGCTCGCACACACGATCTTACCTCAGTACTTACGTGTTGCTTTTGCTTCCGGCCTTCCACTCAATTCCTTCGGCTCCCTCCGAAGTCTCTTGAGTGTCGTCCGACCACCGCGGCTTCCTCCGGGTGTCGCTAGCCTTCAGCTCCAGCGTTGAGACTTTTCTACACACTTGATTTAGCTCATGAGATAACAATATATGCTTAACTTTGTATCGTTTGCTATAATCAAAACTTAGGTTCGACTTAGGTGCCTACTGCACCAACAGAATGCTATGCTTATGTTATGGTATGTTTATATGCATGTTATGCTTGTTTATGTTCTTGAATGTTTATATAAATGTTATGAATTTTAATTCAATTAGATAAACTTCAATTCAAACAAGGGGCAAGGAACAAAATGGAAACCAAAACAAGAATTATACCCTTTGAATGATGGATTCGATTGTTCTTAAATCATCCGATCTACTTAGACTTTCCTCCTCTTGGGTCAGACTGTCGCTTAACGATCAACTCCAACGGAGGATGGAACTTATAGATACTGCCTGACACAGCAACATGCAACTGAACGAAGATGGTGGAGGAGATCTGTTTATGCTTTCCGTACTTATGCATGTTTTCTTTAAGTTGAATGTCATGAATTGGAACTAAGTATTTATGAAATGATGATGCATGCTTATGTTTAAAAGAAAGAAAAAAAAAGTTTAAAGTCTTCCGCTGTAAGAAGTATATATAGTCTTCCGCTGTAATGCATGTATGTACGATCGTGTCGCCCCGACCTCCGAACACCTAGAAAGGGTGGGCATGCCAGGTTGGTATCAGAGCAGATCTGCCTTTCCACTACACACACATCAAGCTCCAAATTCTGCCGCTCCAAGTAAGAAATTCTATGCCTACTCTATTTCTGTTCATGTACGATAAGAAATGCTTTTAGCTTAAATATGCCTAAAAATATGTATGATAACCTTATGCTAACTTTTAGTTTAACTATGCATAGATAAATGAACGATAATCTTATACTAGCCTTACTCTAATATATGAAGATATACATGGTTGGGAGACGCAGTAGTAGGGTCGATGAGATAGTACCCCCAGCTGACCTTACCCATGTGGTTACTGAACTCCAGCATCAAGTCACAAAGCAACAACAAGTGATAAATGCCTTAATGAATCAGCGAGGAAACCCTACCACCCCACCAGCGGGCCCTGGCCCGATGGTTCGATAGGAAGCTTAATTGATCCAGTGGCAGAGGCTGAAGCCGGAAAATTTCTCTGGTACTGGTGAACCATGTGACGCCCAGGCCTGGTTCAAGACTGTGGAAAGCATCGTAGAGCTACTGGACTGGCCCGAATTCGAGAAGATTAAGTGCGCGCCATTTTGCCTTTTGTGAGATGCCCAAATGTGGTGGGAAAGGATTAAAGTAAAGAGGCAAGTGAATCATATGAGATGGACGGACTTCGAATATGAATTTTTCGAAGAATTCTTCCATATGCAAGTGACAAACAAGCATTACGACGAGTTCACTGGGTTCCGGCAAGGTGATCTATTAGTTAGTGAAGCTGTGAAGAGATTCAACCGACTCGCACGCCTATGCCCAGAGTTGGTCAGTACAGAAAGAGAAAGGGTCAAACTCATGCTGAAGATGCTCCGACCCGAGATAGCTCTGAACGTGGCCAGCGGAGTTCATAGACTGTAGACCGTGGAGGAGCTGTTCAATAGTGCCTTGATTACCGAACATTATCTGAACAACATTAACCATCAAAAGAAGGCATTGAGTGAAGGCAGGAGTCAAGCCCAGTCAGGAGGTTAGAGAAACCAGAGTACTTGAAAAAGGAGCTACACTGGCAAGAGAAAGCAATGGGATGACTCTAAAGGTGGTCCAACGAACAAGCAGCCAAAGATCCCTCTGTGTGCTACATGCGGAAAGATACATCTCGGAGTATGCTACAGGGGCACAAAATAGATGCTACAACTATGGACGGGAAGTGCATTCCTATTCTGTGCACCTCCTTAGCAAGATGCCAAGACAGGTGCTCCTCCACCATACCAGATGCAGGCTGTAATCGAAGGTACCCCAATCAGTCAAGGGAGATTGGAAGCCCCGCTAGTTATGACGGATGCCAGGGTATTCTCTCTCACCCAAGAAGATGTGGCGAACGCTTCTACAGTTGTCACTGGTCATATATTTATTTTATGTCAGCATGCTACTGCATTATTTGATACTGGGGCAACACATTCGTTTGTTTCTACACCTTTCACGAAAAAGATGGACATGCCACCACAAGCTTTGGATCACAAGTTCTTAACCACCCTGCCCTCGGGAGAAGTAATGCCCTCTACTCATATGCTGCGAGCCACACCCATCAGAATTGCAGACAGAGACCTCTACTGTGATCTAATAGTGCTTGACATGTAGGATTATGATATTATATTGGGCATGGATTTCTTAAGCAAGTACGGTGCTTCGATCGAGTGCCGTAAAACAAAATTGGTCTTCCAGCCGGAGGTAGAACCTATGTTTGAATTTATTGGAGAGCCAAGGAGGAGAATTGATAAATTTCTATCAGCTCTGCAGGCGCGCAAGATGTTAGACAGTGGATGCACTGGGTTTCTAGCACATGTGGTTGATACAAGTCAAGCCGAGGAGCAGAAGCTAGAAGATGTCAGAGGTATTCCCTGATGAACTACCAGGGTTAGCCCAAAATAGGGAAATTGAATTTGAGATCGAATTGATTCCTAGTACTAACCCGATCTCTAAAGCCCCTTACCGTATGGCATCGGCTGAATTGAAGGAACTTCAGGGACAGCTACAGGAGTTACTCGACAAGGGACTCATACGCCCAAGTCGCTCTCCATGGGGAGCTCCAGTGCTGTTGGTGAAGAAGAAAGATGGGTCTATGCGAATGTGCATAGACTACCGAGCGCAAAATAATGTGACAATCAAGAACAGGTACCCTTTACCGCGGATTGATGAACTGTTCGACCAGCTAAAGGGTGCCACCGTCTTCTCTAAGATTGACCTGAGGTCTGGCTATCATCAAGTGAAAGTGAAACCAGATGATATACCAAAGACGGCTTTCCGAACAAGATACGGACATTACGAGTTCGTAGTTGTGCCCTTCGGAGTGACAAATGCACCTGCTATGTTTATGGATTCGATGAATCGGGTATTCTTGACATTCCTCGATAAATTTGTGATCATTTTCATTGACGATATACTGATATATTCGAGAACCCAAGAAGAGCACGCAGAACACCTGAATTTGATATTACAGATTCTTTGGGAAAAGTAGCTGTATGTAAAATTCTCCAAATGCAAATTCTGGCTCGATCAAGTATCATTTTTGGGTCACGTTATATCCAAGCACGGAGTGATGTTAGACCCAATAAAGATTGAAGCTGTGAGTAACTGGAACCGGCCAAAGAATGCTAGCGAGATCAGAAGCTTTCTTGGGCTAGCAAGCTACTACAGGAAGTTTGTAGAGAACTTCTCTAGAATTACAGCCCCTATGATAGTCCTCACCAGGAAGAACAAAAAGTATGAATGGACGGACGCCTGCGAGAAGAGTTTCACAGAATTGAAAAAGAGACTGACCAGCGCTCCAATCCTTGCTCTTCCGGACAGTAACGAAGGATTCGACATGTATAGCAATGCTTACAAGTTGGGACTCGGAGCTGTACTCATGCAGAACGGCAAGGTCATTGCCTACGCCTCTAGGCAACTCAAGGAACATGAAAGAAATTATCCCACTCATGATCTAGAGCTAGCGGCCGTGGCCTTTGCTCTCAAAACATGGAGGCATTATCTATATGGAGCTCAGTGTAGGATTTATATAGACCACCATAGTCTGAAATATTTCTTTACACAGAAGGACTTGAACATGAGACAACGCAGATGGCTCGAGCTCGTCAAGGATTATGACTTTGAGATCTTCTACCATCTAGGAAAAGCGAACAAGGTGGCCGATGCACTCAGCAGGAAGTCCTGTGCCACCTTGATGCCTCTATCAGTATTATCTCAGCCCTTAGAAACGGAAATTATGCGTTACGGGATTGAAATCATTTCCGGATAGCTCTCGACCATGACGATAGCACCGACGCTGTTCGACGATATATCAAAAAAGCAAGCCCGTGACCCGAGCATTCAAAGGATCAAGCAAGAGGTCCTAGAAGGAAAGGATGATGGGTTTCGTATCTCTGATAGTGGAGTACTCTACCTCAGGGATCGCTTGTGTATTCCCGATGATCCAGAATTACGGAAGAAGATATTTGAGGAAGCTCACGGAACCCCTTATGCGATGCATCCTGGATCCACCAAGATGTACCAAGATCTGAAGAGGAAGTTCTGGTGGTTTGGTATGAAAAGAGATGTGGCTCAGTATGTCAGTATCTGCCTGACCTGCCAGAGGGTTAAAGCAGAACACTAGAGACCTGGAGGAACACTGCAGCCAATCCAAATTCCAGAATGGAAATGGGAAGATATTTCTATGGATTTCATCTCAGGACTACCCAAGACGACGAACAGATATGATGCTATTTGGGTAATTATGGACAGATTGACGAAGTCCGCCCACTTCTTAGCAATCAAGATGACCTATTCGACTGAGCAACTGGCTCAATTATATGCTAAGTAAATTATCAGATTACATCGGATTCCTAAGACCATCATTTCTGACAGAGATGGTCGTTTTATTTCCCATTTCTGGGAATATGTTCAGAAGGCCCTTGGCACGAAGCTATTATTCAGTATTGCCTTCCATCCTCAGACTGACGGACAGACCGAAAGGGTGAATCAAGTACTGGATGATATGTTACGAGCTTGCGCCTTGGATTTCAAAGGGAGCTGGTGCCGATACTTATGCTTAGCAAAATTCGCCTACAATAATAGCTACCAAGCTACTATTGGAATGACGCCCTACGAGGCTCTATACGGGAGGAAATGTAGATCTCCTATATGCTGGTACGAGGGTGGTGAAAAGAAGGGGATGAGACTTCAAACAGATTTCATTGATGACACCACCCGAGCTATACAGAACATCCGCCAAAGAATTGAAAATGCTCAGAGCCGGCAAAAGAGCTATGCAGATATGCGGCGTAGACCGTTGGAATTCGACGTTGGGGATCTGGTATTCCTCAAAGTGGTCCCTATGAAGGGAGTGATGAGATTCGGAAGGAAGGGTAAGCTTAGTCCGCGCTATGTGGGACCGTATCCGATATTGAAGAGAGTTGGCAAGGTAGCTTACGAGCTAGAGCTGCCTCAAGAGATGTCGGCTATTCACAATGTGTTCCACGTTTCGATGCTCAAGAAGTGCATTTTCAGTACAGACCAAGTGATCGAGCCACAAACAGTGCAAGTTCAAGAGGACCTGAGTTATGAAAGTCGGTCTATCCAGATACTAGCCCGAGAAGTCAAAAGGCTAAGGAATAAAGAGGTGCCCTTAGTGAAGGTCCTGTGGCAAAATCAACGGTATGAAGAAGCTACCTGGGAACGTGAGGAGGACATAAAATAGAAGTACCCAGAGTTGTTTTAAGTTTCGAGGTCGAAACTTTTAAAAGGTATGAAGGACTGTAACGCCCGTAAAATTTCTAAAAATGTTATGAGAATTTTTGCATGATATGGGCTTTTATGTGAGCTCTTCCAAAAATAAAAGAAATAGAGCCAAAAAGGATGCATGGCCTAGGAGTTGAACCCCAAACCTCTAGTAGATAGCTAAACCCTAAGATGCATCCAATAACCAGAAGCCTAGCAAGGTTGTGCTATTAGAAGGGTATGGGAAATGATAGATAAGGGTAAGGGAGGCTAAGGGACACTTTCAAGTGAATAAATAGGGGAATGAGGAGACAAAGGAAATCACATTTGCCATTCTCCACTTCTCTTCTTCTTCCTCACTGAAACCCTAAGCTCCTCTCTTCCATTTTTCCGAAAGCTAACCAAGCTAGGAGAAGGCTCTAATCTTGGCACAACCTAGGGTATCTTCCAACTAATAACAAAGCGAAGGATGTAAGTATCCCGCTCACCTGCATACAAGTTGTTTCGATTGATGTTATTAAGAAAAACCCTTCATGAACTTTCGGCCAAGACCCTTCCTTATGCTTTCCATGATGATCCATGCTATACCTTGTATGAATATGATGATTATAGGTTGCTAGATAGGTTTGGTTAAGTGTTTGATCTTAAAAGCTTCAAGAAACTTTCGGCCAAGACCCTTCCTTATGCTTTCCATGATGATCCATGCTATACCTTGTATGAATATGATGATGATAGGTTGCTAGATAGGTTTGGTTAAGTGTTTGATCTTAAAAGCTTCAAGAAACCTTCAACTAAGACCATTCCTTATGCTTTCCATGATGATCCATGCTATACTTTGTATGAATATGATGATGATAGGTTTCTAGATAGGTTTGGTTAAATGTTTGATCTTCAAACCTTCATAGAACTCTCGACCAAGCCCCCTTTGGACCCCTAATGGTTTTTCTATGCTATGTCCTGATGAGTTCATGCTATGTTTTGATGTTAGATGAAGATAACATGTTCTATGCTATGCTCTAGATGAGTTCATGCTATGTTTTGATGTTAGATGAAGATAACATGTTCTATGCTATGCCCTAGATGAGTTCATGCTATGTTTTGATGTTAGATGAAGATAACATGTTGTTAGCTAAACTAAATTTAAGTGGTTGAACTTTAAAGCTCCTTGAAACATTCGGCCAAGACCCATTTAGGCCCCTAATGGTCTATCATGCTAGGACCTATAAGTTGCCATGCTATGTTTTGATTGTAGATGAAGATAACATGTTGTTAGCTAACCTAAATTTAAGTGGTTGATCCTTAAAGTTCCCTGAAACATTCGGCCAAGACCCATTTAGGTCTATCATGCAATGATCTATAAGTTGTCATGCTATGTTTTGAATATAGATGAAGGTAACATGTGGATAGCTAAGCTAGATCTAAGAAATGGATCTTAGGATTCCTTGAAGCTCTCGGCCAAGACTCATTTAAACTCCTAAGTGCCTTCCATGCCATGATTTATATGTGATAGAATTAATATGTGGTTAGTTAGATCGTGTACAAGTTGTTTAGGGTTTAAAATTTTGGTAGAACTCCATGAAGTTTAGATCACACCATGTTATGCTTGTTCATGATGTTTATGCCATGCCCTATATGTGTGTGATGTTAGTATGATGTTAAGTGGACCTTGCACAAGTTGTTTAGCATGCAAACTCCTAAGAACTCTCCCTTAGGGTTTCGACCAGCCCATGTACATGCCCTCTACTAAGTCCTCCATGCCATGCTACATGTAGAAAAAGATGCAAATATGATGTTAATTAGATTTTATGATAGTATGATTGGTTGAGGTCAATACCCTATGTCCCTGTGAATTGTATGAATGTATGATTAGGTTATGCTCATTGTCCATGTTAATTGTATGAATGTATGATTAGGTTATGCTCATTGCCATGCTAATTGTATGAATATATGATTATGTTATCCTCATTGCCATGTTAATTGTATGAGTATATGATATGTCATAAAGAAGGAACATGATATGATATGAAAAAAAATATGATATGTTATGAAGAAGGAAACATGATATGTTATAAAGAAGGAACATGCTATGTTATGAAAAGAAATATGATATGTTATGAAGAAGGAACACGATATGCTATGAAGAAGGAACATGATATGCTATGATAAGGAACATGATATGTTTATGAAAAGAAATATGATATATTATGATAAGTAACATGATATGCTATTTTACTTTCTGCATGGCTTGTACCAGGACCCTAATAAGGTCCAAGGGATGGGCTCCTACGTGCCCCTGGGTCGACGGTCATAGTACGGACTCAGTACGGGATGACTCCCAGATGCCCTAAGCTGACGACCATAAGTACGGGCTTAGGATGAGCTTCTATGTTATGTTGCCCCTAGGTCGACGGACATAGTACGATCTTAGTACTCTAGTAGGTTCGAGATTAGCTACCTCG
Organism: Wurfbainia villosa; assembly: GCA_025175895.1. Lineage (NCBI taxonomy): Eukaryota > Viridiplantae > Streptophyta > Magnoliopsida > Zingiberales > Zingiberaceae > Wurfbainia > Wurfbainia villosa. The sequence continues at coordinate 116,060,479 of CM045989.1, read as the reverse complement.
GGTCTATTAGGGATGCGCGCTATGATGATGATGTATGTGGTACAATGCCGGGCCCAATATATTGAGATTATGTTTAAGTACCCTATAATATATATGTTTTCAAAGAGCATCTTGCATATACCTTTATTTCATGTCTAGATCATTATGATGTTATTATGGTTGTTATGCTTATATGTTTTTTGAATGCTCATGTCATTTCCTTTATATGAATACTATGCTTATGTTCTGGTATGTTTATATGCATGTTATGCTTGTTTATATTCTTTAATATTTATATGAATGTTATGCTTATGTTCTGGCATGTTTATATGCATGTTATGCTTGCTTATGTTCTTGAATGTTTATATGAGTGTTATGCTTGTATGAGCTTATATGATCATGTCACTACCCTATGCTTAATGCTTGACGTATGGTTTTTGTGAGTAGGACAGGATCTTACTAAGCCTATGTGCTTATAGTTTTATGTTCCCTTGTACTGCAGATAAGGGTAAAGAATGGCTAAACTAAAGGGAGCAGCAGGAGGGGCAAAGTGTGTGTGGTAGTGGCATGGTGGAGATCTATTTATGCTTTCTGTACTTATGCACGTTTTCTTTAAGTTGAATGTCATGAATTGGAACTAAGTATTTATGAAATGATGATGCATGCTTATGTTTAAAAGAAAGAAAGAAAAAAAAAAGAAGTTTAAAGTCTTCCACTGTAAGAAATATATGTAGTCTTCCGCTGTAATGCATGTATGTACGATCGCGTCGCGCCACCCTCCGACCCCCTGGAAAGGGTGGGCGTGACACAATTGGACTTAGGTGGCTAAGGCTACACACTTGGTCTTCCCATGCCAACTCCATGTTGGACTTCCAATTGCTAAGCTCCATGCTTGGACTTTCATTGCCAAGGCTACACACTTGGACTTACGTGGACAAAGCTATACACTTGGTCTTCCCATGACAATCACATGTCATATGTTTTGTCTATCATCAAAATACCGCTCGAGTCAAACTTGAGTCCGGTTAATCGTGATTTTGGCCGATTGCACCAACAATCTCCCCTTTTTTGATGTTTGACAAAACCATAAACACCTTTGAGTTAGGTGACCTAACTCAAGTCTACCAATTATCCCCAATTGGTAATTCTCACCTATGAGAATTCCAACTAACCCCAATTGGTACTTTCTCCCCCTTTTTGACATACATCAAAAAGGTCCTCCCCAAGGGTGTCAATATCTTATATCCCAATGAGATCTTATAATCCCCTCCTTGGTCCAAAAACACATCTAGGATGCCTTCACTCTTCCTAGTGATAAGTCCCATATCGCTTAAGAGAGACAATCCCCCAATTCTCCTCCCATGAGGAGAAATACTTCCATCATGCCAAGATGGATAACCTCCCCCTAAAGGCTTGCTCCCTCTTGACCATTGCACCAACAATATCCTTGGAGAGTCCCTAAGCCAATAGGAATACTAAACAATCGAAATTAAGGGCAAAGATTCAATATTGAACTTTCACCTCCCTTTAAATTCGATACACACCCTAAACAATTCTCCTAATCCATTTTTAATGGATTTCCACCCTTCCAATGCTCTCCAAAGCATATCCTAGGGTGAGGATCAATTAGGGAACCAAGAAATAGCTGAACATGGGCTTAATAAACCTTGTTTATCCGAAATTAGCTCTAGCAGTCGACTCTTTTAGTCACCAGTCGACTGTCATCCATGGCAGTCGACTGATTTCTACACAGTGCAGAAATCATGTTTAGAAATGAAATTCCAAAATTCATAAGTAAAAATATATATTTTAAAAATCTTGAAAATTCATATGTACATTACTTATAACAACCATTATGGGTGAAAAATATTTGAAAAATAAAATACCTATAAACTAGTGAGATTGATACAAAGTTCAATACTTTTGAAAGTTTCAATATTTGACCTTACTTTGTGTCACCTCATTTAATGGTGATTGCTATCAAAAGATAGATTTCACCAAGGTTTTTCAAAATGATTTTGAAATGATTTTAAAACCTTAATTTTTTTTCCTAACATCTCACTTGTATCTAAGTGTATGAAACACATATAAGTCAAGTGTTGATGTGAGATGTGGGTTTTGTTCATTTAGGGTCTCATGTATTTTTTTAGGCAATACTATTTGATTCCCTTATGCATGAGACTTCAAATCATGTCATTATCCTTAACTCAATTTTATTTAATGCATGAATAATGATTATGATTAAATGATAACATGAATAAGCATGTGCCAATAATCATAATGTCATGACATGTGATATAAACTTAAGCATATCATGACATTTAGCTAACCCTAAGTATTATCATGATATTTTATATGATAAAAAATATGATGTCATGATATGGTTAGGCAAACAAAGCATGACAAATATAAAATACTAAGGTATAAAATACCTAAGTGTTAAATCCAAATTGTCATTTCTAGAATTAAATCCATTTTGCTTTAATAATCACTTATCCTTTAAGTGTGCCAAAAACTCAAAATGACACACCATGACTTCTAAGACCTAATTGTGCCAAGTTAATTATTTTTCAACTTCTCAAAGCACATTGACACATCCTAAAGTGTCAACTCTACCATAGTTAGGTTAACTACCCATCCACTTAGGGTTGACACATCCTAACCCATCTAGCATGAATCGATCACACTCTTAGGAACCCAATACCTACTGGAGCTCTTTGGGTTAATAAGGTATTCACTAGGGATAACTTCCCTAGATACCTTCCTAATGAACCTTTTTGGCTTTGGAGCCTTAGTCATTTGGGTCTTTCCTAGGTTAACTCTAGGGGTAACTCACCTTTTAACCTTCTTAGTGGGTTCCTTAGGTTTTCTTGACACCTTAGCCACTAGACACCTACCTTGGTTAACCTTAGGGATGACTTCACTATTAACCTTGGTTTTTTTATTAGGGAAATCTCTTGCCATGATAAGGTTTTGATGTGTGTGGCAAAGGGTTTAAGTTAGATTGTTATTATGATTTGATATGTGCGTTGGAGTCTTGCAGGGCTTAGTAATTCACACATGGAGCTTTGGCGAGTTTCACCCCTCATGACTCAGTCCTTGAGTTGGTGAAGGATGGCTTTGCGGAAGCCGTGCGCTTGGAGCATCCGAGGGACGCCGGACGAGGAGCTTGGAGTGAAGCCGGAGGAAGTATACTTCAGGGCGAGACGCGAAGGATGACGCTGCAGAGTCGTGCGCTTGGCACATCCGAGGGACGTGGCCGGACGAAGATAACTTCAAAGGCGAGGGACTCCGAGGGATGAGAGTGAGCGAATGTAACCCGGGAAAGGGGGTAGTGCTCTTAGGTGAAACTTGGCCATTTGGCTAAGTGTTGGATGGGATTTCCTGACATCAGTTGACTACCATGTTATGGTAGTCAACTACTCTAAGTCAATGGAGCACTCGACTAGTGTTCGAGTCCGGTTTAAGTGCCAACAGTCGACTGCCATGGAATGTGATCATTGCCAGCTACCTGATCGTGATGAAGGCATCGGTCGCCGGTCATAATGTTCGAGAGCGAGAATGGAGTCGAGCTCGCAGAGCACTCGACTGATCGAGCATCAGTCGACTGATGGCAATATCAGTCGACTGATGTCGGTACCATTGGATGAAATCCAACATGGAAAGAAGCCGTTATTGGGCAACGGCTACAGAACCAGTCGACTGATAGGAACATCAGTCGATTGCTCCTGTGTCAACGGGAAGAAACCCTCTTCCTCTATAAAGAGGAAGGGTATGGAGCTTTGGGAGTCTAATGCTTGAACTCCTAACTACTCCCAAAGTGCCCTAAATGGTTTTCCACTCTTCTACTAGTGCTAAACTTCATTCTATTATAGAAGAGTGATCCTTGTGTAAAAGAGGTTACCTCCACCTAGATTTGTGCAAAGGAGAGATCTAGTGGAAGCTTGCGGAGTGATTCACCGTGGACGAATCGGACCGTGGATTAGCGGCGTAGCCGTGAACCACGTTACATATTGTGTTAGCGTTTGCATTCTTGTCATTTCTATTTGCTTGTCTTGTTTTGTTTTTCTGCTTGCGCTAATCTTGTTTGTAGACGAGCAAATTTCATTATCCAACGAAAGAGGGCTATTCACCCCCCTCTAGCCGGCCGATCGATCCCCTACAAGTGGTATCAGAGCCAAGGAAAGCTTGTCGAGGACTAACCGCCACAACAAGCACATTCAAGAATGACCAACTCAAATATTCACCCACCTAAATGTTGGTGCAATCAGCCCAGGTCACGATTGACCAGGACTCGAGTTTGGCTCGAGTAATGTTTTGATGTGTTTTGATGTTTCGACAAAAACATATGACAATGTAATTGTCAAGGTAAAGTCCAAGTCATGGGTACTTGGCATGAAAAGTCCAACATGGGTTGGCAAGGGAAAGTCCAAGCATGGTCTTGGCAATGTAAAAGTCCAACATGGGTTGGCAAGGGAAGTCCAAGCATGGTCTTGGCATTTGAGAAGTCCAACATGGGTTGGCAAGGAAAGTCCAAGCATGGTCTTGGCATGGAAAGTCCAACATGGGTTGGCATTTGAAGTCCAAGGGTTTGATATTGGCGGCGTAAAGTCCAAGCTGGAGTCTTGGCAGCATAAGTCCAATGGTTGGCGGCGTAAAGTCCAAGCTGGAGTCTTGGCAGCATAAGTCCAATGGTTGGCGGCGTAAAGTCCAAGCGGAGTCTTGGCGGCGTAAGTCCAATGTGCCTTGGCGGTGTAGACACCGTTAGCATGACATAGCCGATGGAAGCACCTGAAGGCTAGCGCAATGGATGAACAAGTCATGGATGACTTGGAGGGATCCGAGAGGCGTGAGGCTGATGGAGGTGGCTAGAAGGCTTAGGTCTAGGCAAAGGGTAGTCTAGCAAGTATGGGGGAACCATATTTGGGTTAAAACCTCATGTTTGAGGTGTGCCAGTCGACTGGTGCCATGTGGCAGTCGACTGGACCGAGTCAACTAGGGTTTGACTGCGGGTTATGGCCTAGCAGTCGACTGCCAGAGTTGGGCAGTTGACTGATGGCTCGAGCAGTCGACTGATCATGTAATCAGTCGACTGGTGCTCGAGAAATCGGCCACAGAATGGAGTCGAGACTCGATTGGTCGAGTGAGGACTCCATCAGTTGACTGATGGTCACAATCAGTCGACTGATGAAGGTTCTGTTGGACTTATCCAGCGTGGATCTAGCCGTTGTCTCACAACAACAGTGGCATCAGTCGACTGATGGTCCCGATCAGTCGACTGATTGACTTTTTCCAGCACAGGTTGAAGCTATATATGGAGCTCGTGATGGATGAAAAAGTTATCGGTTCTTATCGGTTCTTGAGGGCTATTGGGGCAATTTGTTAGTGCAAATCAGGTCTCCAAGTGCAAGCAAGTAACCAAGCATTCAAGCAATCAAAACAAGTGTTGTAAAGTCTTTTCTTTATTTGTACTTCGTATTTACATTGTATATTGCTTGTATTCCTTTCGTTTATTGTTGTAAACATTTGTACGGGGTTTCTCCACCTCCGACTTGTGTCGAGAAGGAGTGTTTATCATTAGTGAGTGCGTGTGCATCACTAGGGCTCTTTAGAGCTCGATCCGTGGAGTAGGAACAGTGCGGTTCCGAACCACGTTATATCATTGTGTTAGCTTGTTGTCTATTTCGTTATTGCTTTTATTATTTCTATTTCCGCTGTGCACTAACGAAATTGTAGACACGAACGCGATCGAATTTCATCTACGCTATTCACCCCCCCTCTAGCCATTCCAATATTCCTAACAAGTAGTATCAGAGCCCGGGGCTCTTCTACGGATTAACAACCCGGAGTCAAGAAGCTAGAGGGAAGAATATGGATTTCCAAGAAAAATTGGGTGACGACGTCAACATTCCACCTTCCTTCAACCGCGAACATTTCGCATATTGGAAAGGTAGGATGGAATATTTTCTAATGACAAATATCGAAAATTGGTTTGCCGTGACTATAGGTTTTGATGCTCCGAGAGGAGAAAATGGCAAAATCCTCAAGATGAAGAGATGGACCGAGGAGCAACGGGAAAAATTCAAGACAACCGTTAAGGTAACAAAAATATTGATTGATTTGATACCTAACGATATTTTGTCCAGATTAGGAAGCTATAGGGATGCCAAGGAGTTGTGGAACAAGTTGATAAAGTTCCACGACAATCCCGAATCGGTCCAAGAAGACTTGGAAGAGGAGGAGACCGAAGAAGAATCATCTTCATCCTCACAAGAAAGTGAGGAGTCAACTTCCGGGTCGGAAGAGGTGGAGGAAGTGGAAGAAGCATCCACCTCAAGGATTGAGGGGGAGGAGAGAACCTTCATACCGGAGCAACCTCAAGAAGAGCCTTCAACATCCGGTCAAGATGAGGAAGCTCAAAATCCAACTCCGGCCTCCACCACTACCCTAGGTAACTCAAACATGTGTGTTAATAATAAAATGCATATAATATGTTTTGAGTGTAGGGAAACCGGGCACTACAAGAGCAAGTGCCCAAAGAAGATTAAGAAAGCTCCACCGGCACCAAAAGTCAAGGATGCCGGTTCCCCAACACCTAAAGGCAAGGAGCACATCATATGCTTCAAGTGCAATTCAAAAGGACATTATAGGAATCAATGTCCTAGGGGGAGCAAAAAGACCCAAGAAGAAGCATCACAAGTAGGGGGGAGCTAAGGCTAACCTTAAGGTACATTTTAGTAATGCATCTTCTAATTTAAATGCTAAAAAGCATGCTAGGAATCTTAATTCTCTTGCAATTTATGAAAAGCATGCTAATAGGAATAAATATTTTTGCTTAGGAGCTAAGAGAGTCCATGTAGAAAATAGAGAGAAATTTGGGACTAATGTCCCTAAAAATATATTACCTAAGGAAAGCATTAAGAAAATAGGAGAACATCTAGGCTTTAATGCTAAGAAATCTAGACATATGCCTAGAAATAAAAATATCTCAAGAGAAAATGAAAAATCAAAAATTGAGATATTAGAAAAGGAAAATCAAGCCTTGAGATCAAGGCTTGAAAAACTTGAAAAGACCCTTAAGGTTATGCAAAATCAAATGCAAGGGTCAATTAGTCAAACTTCCAGGTCCAAAAGTCAAAGTCAACCCGTAGGATCTAAAAGTCAAAAGTCAACCAAGGGCAAGAAAGGTTTGGGTCACAAACCTAAGCCTAAGGTGACTTATCATTGTGTTCCATTTGACTATGGAACACTAACTAGGTCTAGGAAGACCAAGGTCAATAGGGAAGTCATCCTTAGAGTTGACCATGGTGTGTGCCTAGTGGCTAGGGTTTCTAGGAAACCTAGGGAAGTCACTAAGAAGGTTACAAGGGGAGTCACCCCTAGAGTTAACCATGGCAAAACCAAAATGACCAAGGCTTCTAAGCCTAGAAGGGTCATTAGAAAGGTATCTAGGGAGGTTATCCCTAAGGAGTACCTAATTAATCCTAGGAGCTCAAATTGGTTTTGGGTTCCTAAGAGCGTGATTGATTCACGCTAGGTGGGTTTAGGGTGTGCCAACCTTGATTGGATGGGTAGATAACTCAACCATGGCAAAGGTGACACTTTAGGTTATTTTCAAGGTTAGGATTACCTTGGAAATACATTTGAATTATGATCCTAAAAGATTTTAGGATGTGCCAATACTATTTGAGAAGTTTGATAAAATGATCAAAATTGACACAATTTAGGTTTAGAGGTTAGTGTGCCATTTTGGGTTTTTGGCACACTAGGGAGATTAGCAATAATATGGCAAAATATATTTAATTATATCAAATAGAAATTAATATTAAAATGTAGGTATTGCTATACCTATATATTTTATGTGCCATGCCTTGTTTGTCATATAACATGCCATGACATCATACTTAGTTTTAATCTTATAAAATGTCATGTTCATGTTTAGGATTTAAGATAAATGTCATGTGTTTTTAGATTTCATATTATGCCATGACATCATGATCATTGGCCATGCATAATTATTGCTATCATTATGCCATGATCATTTCATGCATTTAATTGATTAAAATTAATATAAGGACTATGGCATGACTTGGAGTCCCATTTATAAGGGAATCAAGTAGAGTTGCCTTAGGAAAATGCATGAAACCCTAGATTAGGGAGAACAAAACCCACATCTCACATCCAATTGACATGTATGTGTATTTATACACCCTAGATACATGTGAGATGCTAGGATATGAGTTAAGTTCAAGGTGCATAGTTTTTGCATCTAGATGAACTAAAACTCATCTAATTTTATTTGTGGATCATTGGGAGAGCATGTGTACAAGTCATGTACATAGAGCCCAAGGAATATGATCCAAGATAAGGTTTTGAAAACATTTTAAAATCATTTTAGAAAACCTTGGTGAAGCCTATCTTTTGATAGCAATCACCATTGATGAAGTTGATACAAAGTAGGACCAAAACATTGAAAATTTCAATGGTTTTGAACTTTGTTCCAATTTCACTATTTTATGGGTAAAATAATTTTCAAACATTTTTCACCCATTGTATTGGTCATAGGTATTATACGTATCAAATTTCATGATTTTTTGATATACGTATAATTATTTATAATTTTCTGAAATTCAACTCTGATAATTAAAATTCGGAAATTTCAGTTATTAGTCGACTGCCATTGGTGGCAGTCGACTGATGAGTGTGTCAGTCGACTGGTAGCTGACAGAGTCGACTGCCAAGGCTGATTTTGGGCTAACAAGGTTTGTTTAGCCCGTGTTCAGCCACGGTAAAGGTCCCTAACCACTCCTAAACCTAGAATATGCTTTGGGAAGCATTATAAAGGGTGAAAATCCATTGGATATGGATTAGGAGAGGTGTTTAAGGTTTGTATCAATTTCAAGGTGTTGGAAAGTTCAATGTTGAATTTCTAACCTTACTTTTAATGGCTTAGAGTTCCTATTGGCTTAGGGACTTCCCAAGGACATTGTTGGTGCAATGGTCAAGGGGGAGCAAGCCTTTAGGGGGAGGCATCCATCTTGGGATGATGGATGTATTTTTCTCCTTGAAGAGGAGAAGTTATTGGAAGAGTATCATCAATTTGGGAAAATTGATGGGTTTTTGATACCCAATTTGGAAATTGGGAGAGTGAATAGGATTGCCTCTCTTGAGTGATATGGGACTTATCACTAGGAAGATGGTAGGCATCCTAGATATTTTTAGACCAAGGGGGAGATTGTAAGATCTCATTGGGACATGAGACATTGACCTCCTTGGAGAGAAGACCTTTTTGATGTTAGTCAAAAAGGGGGAGAATGTTTGGGGAAGAACACTTAAGATTACCAATTTGGGATAATTGGTAAGGGATTTGAGTTAGTGTTCTAACTCAATAATTTGTTTGGTTTTATTTGTTTGGTTTTTGTCAAACATCAAAAAGGGGGAGATTGTTGGTGCAATCGGCCCAGGTCACGATTGACCAGGACTCGAGTTTGGCTCGAGTAATATTTTGATGTGTTTTGATGTTTCGACAAAAACATATGACAATGTAATTGTCAAGGTAAAGTCCAAGTCATGGGTACTTGGCATGAAAAGTCCAACATGGGTTGGCAAGGGAAAGTCCAAAGCATGGTCTTGGCAATGTAAAAGTCCAACATGGGTTGGCAAGGGAAAGTCCAAGCATGGTCTTGGCATTTGAGAAGTCTAACATGGGTTGGCAAGGAAAGTCCAAGCATGGTCTTGGCATGGAAAGTCCAACATGGGTTGGCATTTGAAGTCCAAGGGTTTGATATTGGCGGCGTAAAGTCTAAGCTGGAGTCTTGGCAGCATAAGTCCAATGGTTGGCGGCGTAAAGTCCAAGCTAGAGTCTTGGCAGCATAAGTCCAATGATTGGCGGCGTAAAGTCCAAGCGGAGTCTTGGCGGCGTAAGTCCAATGTGCCTTGGCGGTGTAGACACCGTTAGCATGACATAGCCGATGGAAGCACCTGAAGGCTAGCGCAATGGATGAACAAGTCATGGATGACTTGGAGGGATCCGAGAGGCGTGAGGCTGATGGAGGTGGCTAGAAGGCTTAGGTCTAGGCTAAGGGTAGTCTAGCAAGTATGGGGGAACCATATTTGGGTTAAAACCTCATGTTTGAGGTGTGCCAGTCGACTGGTGCCATGTGGCGATCGACCGAAATCAACTAGGGTTTATTGCGGGTTATGGCCAGCGATCAGCGAGTTAGGCGATTGATCGATGACTCAGCGATCGACCGATCGTAATCGATCGGGTGTGCTCGAAATCGCCGCGAGAATGGAGTCGAGACTCGACTGGTCGAGTGAGGACTCCATCAGTCGACTGATGGTCACAATCAGTCGACTGATGAAGGTTCCGTTGGACTTATCCAGCGTGGATCTAGCCGTTGTCTCACAACAACAGTGGCATTAGTCGACTGATGGTCCCGATCAGTCGACTGATTGACTTTTTCCAGCACAGGTTGAAGCTATATATGGAGCTCGTGATGGATGAAAAAGTTATCGGTTCTTATCGGTTCTTGAGGGCTATTGGGGCGATTGGGGCGATTTGTTAGTGCAAATCAGGTCTCCAAGTGCAAGCAAGTAACCAAGCATTCAAGCAATCAAAACAAGTGTTGTAAAGTCTTTTCTTTACTTGTACTTCGTATTTACATTGTATATTGCTTGTATTCCTTTCGTTTATTGTTGTAAATGTTTGTACGGGGTTTCTCCGCCTCCGACTTGTGTCGAGAAGGAGTGTTTATCATTAGTGAGTGCGTGTGCATCACTAGGGCTCTTTAGAGCTCGATCTGTGGAGTAGGAACCGTGCGGTTCCGAACCACGTTATATCATTGTGTTAGCTTGTTGTCTATTTCGTTATTGCTTTTATTATTTCTATTTCCGCTGCGCACTAACAAAATTGTAGACACGAACGCGATCGAATTTCATCTACGCTATTCACCCCCCCTCTAGCCATTCCAATATTCCTAACACTAAATTCGAAGGCGAATTCTCTTGGTGGAAAAATAGAATGGAGGTATTCTTCGAAATCGATTTCGAAATTATTTTGATTATGGAAAACAGTTTCGAATTGCCTAGGAATGAAGAAGGGGAGCTATTGGAGAAATCTAGATGGAGTAAAAGACAAAGAGAGGAGTACTTGGTAAATTTAAAGGCCAAGCACCACCTTTACAATGTACTTCCCCAACAAGAAGTGAATAGGATAGGGGAATGCTCTAGTGCGAAGGAGAAAGGCACATCGGAAGCCAAACTTGCAAGGAGAGACCTCCTTCGCTCCCAATGTTCAAACATCAAATTAGAAAAGGGAGAAAAGGTAACATCTTTGCATTCTAGGTTTAAAGAAATTTTGATTGGACTAACAAGTGTAGGAGAAAAACTTTCCAACCGGGACATGCTCATGAAAGCAATTGATGCTTTTCTCCGGTCATCGAAATGGAGCTCAATGGTGGACTCCTTCTACATGTCCAAGAATTTAGAAGTGAGCACCTTGGAGGAGTTCTTTTCAACAATGGAGCTCCATGAAACAAGACTTGAAGGAATAATAGAAGAGCCAAAATTTAAACCTTCAAGAGGAGTAGCACTTTTGGCCAATAAGGGGAAGAAGAAGATGGAGATCCCCTCCTCCTCCGATGAAGCATCCTCTTTCTCCTCCATGGATAGCACAGAAGAAGCCTATATGGTAAGGAGGGTAAGGCGTGCTTTAAAAGGTTTTCAATTTAATAAATCTAATGATAGAAGGAGAAGACCAAGGGGGAAGGTCATTTGCTACAATTGCCAAGGGGAAGGACACATAAGGGACAATTGTCCCCTCTTGAATAAAAGCAAAGAGGAGAAGAGAAAGAAGGAAGAAAAGAAGAAGAAGGGGAACAAGAAGAAAAAGGAAGAAGAAAAGAAGGCCAAAGAAAAAGGGGAAGGCCAAGACATTCAAAGCAAAGACATGGGATGATCCTTCTTCCTCATCATCATCCGAAGAGGAAGAACATGTCTACTCCAACCTTGCACTAATGGCCTTTGACGACCTAGATTGCTCCTCCTCCGAAAATGAAGAAGCAAGCTCAAGTGAAGGGGGAGCCTCCTCTACATCCTCATCATCGGAAGAGGATTTGGTAAGTGAGGTAACGAATCTACCCCCTAAGCAAATAATGTCCATGATTTCTAGTCTAACTAGGGACTTATTTAGAGCAAAGAATAAAAATAAGAGCATGATTGATCAAATTAAGGATTTAGAAAATAAGCTAGAAAAAGCATGCTTAAATGAAAATGATAATATTTCTTCTAGCTTAAATGATGCGTGCTCACATGAATATATGCCTTTTAATGTTAATGATGCATGCATAGAAGAAAATAGGGCTCTAAGGGAAAAGGTAGATTATTTGACCAAGGCCCTAAAAAAATTTACAATAGGCTCCAATACCCTTAACATGATCATTGGGAGCCAAAGGGCAAGCTTCAACGAGAAAGGCCTAGGATATAAGGAAAAGAAAAATGAAAAGGCCTATAAATATCTAATTGCTAGGGGTCAAGATAAAAAGAAGGTAATAGCTAGAAAATGGATCCCTAAAGAATTTTTAGTGAACCCCATAGGAAAGAATTTATATTGGGTTCTAAAATCCATCCTTAAGGGTTAGGAAGACCCTAGGATAGTCAACCATATGGAATTCACCTATATCATATGTTTGGTTGACTTAGGATGGCGGGACAACATTTTTGAAATAGTGTTAGGTGATGATAATGCACCTATAAGTAGATAAATCATGCTTTAGGCAATGCTTATCTTATTATCATGATGTAATACCTAATGCATGATCACAATTTGATGAATACATTTGTTTTATGATCATAATGTAAAATTCATACATATATGTCTTTATGATCATGTGAAATGATAGGATGATACTTAACCTTGATAGAATTGCATGAAAATAATGGTTAAGTATGTACAAATACCTTTAGGATGCATCTCACACTCACCATAGGCTACCATGATTGAAAACTTAGCATGGGTGAGATGATAGGATGATACAAATGTCCACTAATGTCTATGGCATCTAGATGGTCATTTAAGGTATCAAAATAGCAATAATAGACCAATCATGGGGAAGACTTATGTTTAATTCATAGACATATTGCCCAAAGATCATGGTTGGATATTCCATATGTTTTCAAAACAATTTCTTACTTTAAAATCTGTGTACTCATGTTTTGAAACAATCCAAAGCAAAACTAGGTGTTAAAATGGATACTAACATGATCAAAAACCTAGTGGTTATTAAAGATTTTGAATTTTTGGCAAATACTTGAAAATATAATGATTTTTCATGAACAACTATTTTTCATGGATAAATATACTTACAATAAATGTGTTCCCCAAATTTCATGATTTTTCAAATTTTATAGAATTTTTTACGCATTTCTAAAATTTACCCCGGAAAATCAGATTTCCTGAAGTCCATGTGCCAGTCGACTGGTTGTTTGAACCAGTCGACTGGTAGTTTCTTTTATCCAATTTTAAGGCATGTTTTAGTTTTTTGTTTCTCTCTAGACTTGATGCCATGCTATATAAACTTTGTTAATTATTTTTGATGGTGTCAAAGGGGTAGAAATGTATGTTTAAGTAAGGGGGAATATATTTAGGGGGAGCTTCATGTATTAAGGGGAGAGTTGTTAATCATGTTATTTACATGCTTTCTTTCCTTAATAGTTTTATCAAATATTTTACCTAACTTAAACGGATTGCCACACATCAAAAAGGGGGAGATTGTTAGGGCAATCTCTTGCCATGATAAGGTTTTGATGTGTGTGGCAAAGGATTTACGTTAGATTGTTATTATGATTTGATATGTGCGTTGGAGTCTTGCAGGGCTTAGTAATTCACACATGGAGCCTTGGCGAGTTTCACCCCTCATGACTCGATCCTTGAGTCGGTGAAGGATGGCTTTGCAGAAGTCGTGCACTTGGAGCATCTGAGGGATCGCCGGACGAGGAGCTTGGAGTGAAGCCGGAGGAAGTAGACTTCAGGGCGAGACGCGAAGGATGGTGCTGCAGAGCTGTGCGCTTGGCGCATCCGAGGGACATGGCCGGACGAAAATAACTTCAAAGGCGAGGGACTCCGAGGGATGAGAGTGAGCGAATGTAACCCGGGAAAGGGGGTAGCGCTCTTAGGTGAAACTTGGCCATTTGGCTAAGTGTTGGATGAGATTTCCCGACATCAGTTGACTACCATGTTATGATAGTCAACTACTCTAAGTCGACGGAGCACTTGACTAGTGTTCGAGTTCAGTTCAAGTGCCAACGGTCAACTGCCATGGAATGGCAGTCGACTGTGAGACCACCAGTCGACTGATGAAGGCATCAGTCGACTGGTCGCAAGTGTTTCGGGCACAGAATGGAGTCGAGCTCGCGGAGCACTCGACTGATCGAGCATCAGTTGACTGATGGAAATATCAGTCGACTGATGTCAGTACCGTTGGATGAAATCCAATGTGAAAAGCAACCGTTATTGGGAAACGACTACAAGACCAGTCGACTGATAGGGACATCAGTCGACTGCTCCTATGTCAACGGGAAGAAACCCTCTTCCTCTATAAAGAGGAAGGGTATGGGGCTTTGGGGGGCTAATGCTTGAACACCTAACTACTCCCAAAGTGCCCTAAATGATTTTCCACTCTTCTACTAGTGCTAAACTTCATTCTATTGTAGAAGAGTGATCCTTGTGTAAAAGAGGTTACTTCCACCTAGCTTTGTGCAAAGGAGAGATCTAGTGGAAGCTTGCGGAGTGATTCACCGTGGACGAATCAGACCGTGGATTAGCGGCGTAGCTGTGAACCACGTTACATATTGTGTTAGCGTTTGCATTCTTGTCATTTCTATTTGCTTGTCTTGTTTTGTTTTTCCGCTTGCACTAATCTTGTTTGTAGACGAGCAAATTCCGTTATCCAACGAAAGAGGGCTTTTCACCCCCCTCTAGCCGGCCGATCGATCCCCTACATTTTCTAGACCTAGATATTGTTCCATAATCGAATGGAACATCGTGGTAGGTCTTCTTGGGGTTAGGTTTGTGACCCAAACCTTTCTTGCCCCTTAATGACTCTTGCCCCCTAGAACCTAGATTTTCATCATTAGACCCCATAAATGAATTTTTCATTTTTGTTAGGTTTTTTCTAATTTTTCAAGCCTTGATATCAAATCTTGATTTTTCAATTCTAATTTTTTCAATTTTTATTTTTTATTAATCTTTTGGGAATGACTCTTCTTCTTAGGCATGTGCCTACCCTTCTTAGGGTTAATGCCTAAATTTTCTTCTATCCTCCTAATAATCTCCCTAGGTAAAATAGGTCTAATGTTATTGGTTCTAGATTTATCCTTAGGTAAATTAAGATGCTTAGCACCCAAACAATAAAATCTATTATTTCTACTAGCATGCTTTTCATTAATAATTGCAAGAGTACTAACAACATGCTTTTTAACCCTAGAACTAGAAGGTGCATTAAAGTATACCTTAGGGTTTGCTTTAGAAGCTCCCCCTACTTGTATAGCTCCTTCTTGCCCCTTCTTCTTCCTCCTAGGGCATTGGCTTTGGTAGTGTCCCCGTTGATTGCATTTGAAGTACACAATGTGCTCTTTTCTTTTCCTAGCGATGACTCCGACATCCTTCGATTTTTGTTGAACTTTTAGCGCCGGTACTTTCTCCTTAGCCAATTTTGGGCATTTGCTCTTGTAATGCCTAGCTTCCCTACACTCAAAGTATATAATGTGATTTTTATTCTTAATTAAAATGCTTGAGTTACCTAGGGAATTTTAGTCTTGTTCTTCACTTCTCCCAGATGTAGATGCTTTTTCTTGTTCTTGCTCCGGGATGAAACATCTCTTCTCCCCCTCAATGCTAGAGGTGGAGGTTTCCTCCAATGCTTCCACATCCTCGGATGTTGATTCCTTCTCAACTTCTGAATGTTGCTGTAATCGGCCTAGGACTCGAGTTTGACTCGAACTATATTTTGATGTTAGACAAAACGCATGACATGGGATTGTCATGGGAAGTTCAACATGGGTTGGCCATGTAAATCCAAGTGTGTAGCCTTGGTGGTGAAAAGTCCAAGCATGGGGCTTGGTGTTGGGAAAATCCAAGCATAGGGCTTAGTGTTGGAAAGTCCAACATGGGTTGGCCACGTAAGTCCAAGTGTGTAGCCTTGGCCGTGAAAGTCCAAGCATGGGGTTTGGAAAGGAAAATCAAAGCATGAGGCTTGGTGTGGAAAGTCTTGAGGACTTGGCAAGTTCACTAGGCTCGGGGTCCTTGAGTCGGTGAAGGATGACATTGCGAAGCCGTGCGCTTAGTGCATCCGAGGGACCGTCGGACGGGGAGAGAATGGAGTGAGGCCCAAGGGAAGCATAATTCGAGGGAAAGAGATGCAAAGGATGGTATTGCGAAGCTGTGTGTTTTGTGCATCCGAGGGACGTAGGCCGAGGGAAGAGAGCTTCGGTGGGGAACTCCATGAGAGGATGAGGTGGACTTGGACAAGTGGTTAAGACTGAGTGTCGGAGGCTCAAACATGATGTTTGAGGGTTTACCTGACAGTCAGATGCTCAAACAACTTGGTGTTTGAGGTTTTACCCAACATCTGTCGACTGGTATAGGTACGGTCGATCTCGTCGATTGGACTCGTGGCGTTCGATCGACCAAGTTACGGCCGAGCGTCATTGTCGAGGAGGCTGATCACGACACCATCAATTTATTGATGATGGAGATCAGTCGATTGATTGGGGTATTTCCGGGCACAAAATGTAGAGGATTCGGTGGCCGCTAGAGGGGGGGGGGTGAATAGCGCATTTTGATGCTTGATGGAATTCGTTCGGGTTTGATCATCTACAACCGGAATAGCAATAACAAGAAACACAATCACAACGCAATGATATAATGTGGTTTGGAACCGAATGGTTCCTACTCCATAGATCGGGCTCTAAAAGCCTTAGCAATGCAAACACGCACTACTAATCACAATGACTCCTTCTCGGAATAATCCGGAGGTGGAGAAACCTCGAACAATAGCTCTTACAATAGTAAGAAACAAATACAAGCAAGATACAAATTAAAATACACAACAAGTAATGAAAACAACACTTTACAATTGCTCTTTTGATTGCTTGCTTGATGGTTGCTTGAAATGCATTTGGAGACCCTGATTTGCAGCAGCAAATCTCCCCAAAACTCCTCAAGAACCGGTTGCCAAAATCTCCTCCACGAGCTCCCTTTAAAGCTGTTACCTGGGCTAAATTTCGCCTATCAGTCAACTGGTCGGGACCATCAGTCGACTGATGACACTGTTGTTGTGAGACAACAGTGCAATCCACGCTGGAAAAATCCAACGGATAGGACATCAGTCGACTGATCATGTCCATCAGTCGACTGCTAACCCTAGCAATCGAGTCCGACTCCATTCTATGCCCGAAATATCGAGAACCAGTCGACTGATCACAAGATCAGTCGACTACTCGGTCCAATAGTCGACTACCCACCTATGGTAGTCGACTGCTAGGGCACTCCCCCCAGTCAAACCCTATTTGACTCACACCAGTCGACTGCCACAAGGTATCAGTCGACTGATACACCTCAAACATAAGGTTTTAACCCAAGTATGGTTCCCCCATACTTGCTAGACCTCCCTTAGCCTAGACCTAAGCCTTCTAGCCACCTCCGTCACCCTCGCGCCTATCGGATCCCTCCAAGTCATCCATGACTTGTTCATCCATACGCTAGCCTTTAGGTGCTTCCATTGGCTATGTCATGCTATAGGTGTCTACACCGCCAAGGCACATTGGACTTACGCTGCCAAGACTCCGCTTGGACTTTACACTACCAACCATTAGACTTATGCTGCCAAGACTTCTCCCTTGGACTTTACGCCACCAATATCAAACCCCTTGGACTTTTCAAATGCCAACTACTCATGACTTGGACTTTCACCACCAAGACTATACCCTTGGACTTACGTGGCCAAGACTACACTCTTGGACTTTACTTCCCAATCCATGTTGGACTTTCCATGCCAAGACCCATGCTTGGACTTTTTCTTGCCAAGACCCATGCTTGAACTTTACATGGCAAGTACTCAAGACTTGGACTTTCCATGACATGGTCAACTCCAGTGGAACCATCAAAATCGCCTTCAAGTCAAACTCGAGTCCGGTCAATCATGACCCGGGTCGATTGCACCAACAATCTCCCCAAAACATTATCAGACATCAATGTCAAACATCAATGTCAAAACTTCATGTCAAACATCAAAATATCACTCGAGTCAAACTCGAGTCCGGTCAATCATGACGTGGGCCGATTGCACCAACAATCTCTCCCTTTTTGATGTTTGACAAAAACACATACCTTTGAGTTAGAACACTCACTCAAATCTTCTTACTAATTATCCCAAATTGGTAATCCCATAAATTCTCCCAAACATGTTGGATCGAAAGTGTCGCTAGAGGGGGGGGGGTGAATAGCGATACGATGTCGTTAAAAAACTTTTGCAATAAGTAAAAAGCAAGTAGAGAGTGCACAGCGGAAATATAAAGTAGACAAGATATTTTTACGTGGTTCACAATCTTTCGATTGCTAATCCACGGCCCTAGTGATCCTTGATCACGTACGGAGGGCAATTCACTAAAACCACTCCTCCTCGTTGGAGGTAGGAGCAACGATTACAAAAAGAAATCAAGGCAAAGGGACACTCCCCCTTTCCTTGTTACGATTAAAGCACAAAGACAATTTAAAGAAGTAGAACTTAAATAAATATACCGACAACTCTTATAAGTAGAAGATGTAGCTGCCGGCACTTCGTCAGAGCAAATGTGAGTAGTAGTAGCGACGCTACGACGGGCGTGTTGAGAGCTCTTGAATTCTTGTTATTTGCTTGGCTTGAACATGTCTATTTATGGATATTGATCTATGAATTTAGACATAGGTAGTGTCCAAGGTGAGGTTCTTATCCCAACTCAAGGATGAGGTGTTTCATCCAACCACCTTGTGCCACCTCCAACCTTCTTGTGCGCCAACTCAAGGATGAGGTGTTTCATCCAACCACCTTGTGCCACCTCCAACCTCCTTGGGCGCCAACTTGAGGATGAGGTGTTTCATCCAACCACCTTGTGCCACCTCCAACCTCCTTGGGCGCCAACTTGAGGATGAGGTGTTTCATCCAACCACCTTGTGCCACCTCCAACCTCCTTGGGCGCCAACTTGTTGGAGCCATTCAACTTGTGCCACATCATGGGAGCCAACCATCTTGTGCCAACTCACCTTATTTTGGGCGCCCACCACAAGGAAGCTTGGTGATGGTTTGATGTCCACCTTGATGCCACATCACCCTTTGTAAAAACACGAGTCAAGTCCAAATTCACCCCTTGAAATTCGAGCTCTTCTCGAGGTCGAACTTGACTAGCAGCTGATCAGTAGTCAAAGGGTTTTGGACCGACATAAGTTAGCTTAAAATATAAAGTACGATGGTTCTAACCATCCGATCTCGACCTAGACCTTCCATTGGAGGTATTGGGTCGGATCTACGCTTAACGACCTTGCCACACGAGCTACTTTGTAGCCTCGCTCCGCCTTCCACCAGTACCCGCTCGTCCTCTCAAGGTTCGACCACCTCGTTCCCACCGCGTCGCACCTTCCGTCAACTTAGCATTTCGCTTTCAAGCTTTCTGTAAAGATTTAAATATATTAACTATTGAGCCTTTAGCAATACGTAACTGAACGAAGTACACCGGTTCGACTTTGGTGCCCCTTGCACCAACAATCTCCCCTTTTGATTCATGGCAAACCGACACAAAAGTTAAGGAAAAATTAAACATAACGATAGCTAGCATAATGATTAAGCATGAATGAGCTAGCATAAAGATTAAATATGAATGAGCTAGCATAATGATTAAGCATGAATGAGCTAGCATAAAGATTAAAAATGAATGAGCTAGCATAAAGATTAAATATGAATGAGCTAGCATAATGATTAAATATGAATGAGCTAGCATAATGATTAAATATGAATGAGCTAGCATAATGATTAAGTATGAATGAGCTAGCATAAAGATTAAGCATGAGTGAGAAATATTATTGTTTCAAGTTCTCCCCTTTGAGGTAACCTCCCCCTTGACCTAAGGTGAGTTCTTGAAAAATAATTTTTACTCCCCCTTAATAGTTGCTTAAGTAAACGGAATTACTTAATATAAAGGTAATAATTTTGTTTACTTTCTTCCTTACTTTTGTGACTTTCTCCCCCTTTTGCCTTAACTCAAAAAGTTTGTAAATATATTTTAAGGTTTGTAAGTCCAAGCAAGTTCCCAATATAAATATATATATATATTTTTTAAAATAATAATAAGCTTGAAAATATGTTCATCTAAAATGTACAACTCCGGTTGGACTTGATTGATATAGAATGATCAATAAGTCTTGAAGGAGTTGATTAATTTTAAATAATTATACTCCATGGTTCATGTCGATGCACTGAATCTACATCTGGAACCAGGAGTAAGGTCCTAACATCTCACGCCCGTCTACGTGGCTAAGTACACAAACACATTAGTCCTATGTGTTGTGAGATGTGTTGGCTCCTTAAATCTATAGGTATATGATTTCTAAGGTAAGACTTAGGCTAATTTCATAAAAAGAAGCAAAAGTAGAGTACATATATAGAAAAATTTAAATCCAACTCTATTACGCACATACCTAACTTTCGTCTTAATAAACTAAATTCGGCTTCGGGTAGTGGTTTGGTTAAGATGTCCGCTAGGTTTGATTTGGACTCAACATACTCTAGTTGTATAGTTCCATTAGTTACATGTTCCCTAATGAAGTGGTGTTTAACTTCTATATGTTTTGTCCTAGAATGACATATTGGATTTTTAGTTAAGTTAATTGAACTAATGTTATCTATGTAGGTTTTAATGTTGTTAAAGATTAAGCTAAAGTCTTGGAGAGTGTGCTTCATCCACGGGAGTGAGACACACTCACCCATCGCAACGTATTCGGCCGGTGGTAGATAAGGCAACGCAATCGCCTTCCTCGCACCAACTTACTAGACTCGAGTAGAGGATTTGACAACAACCACTCGTGCTCTTTCTATCGAGTTTACTACCGGCATAGTCGAGTCGAGTAGCCGATTAGATTAAACTCGGTAGATCTAGGGTACCAAATACCTACGTTTAGCGTGCCCTTTAGATATCTAAGGATACGCTTGACTAGGGTTAGGTGAGACTCCTTGGCACAGTTTGTAACCTTACATACTTACCGCGAATAAAATGTCGGGTCGGCTCGTGGTTAAGTATAGGAGACTTCCTATTGCGCTCCTATAGTATTTTAGGTCAACGGGTTTTCCTTCTACATCTTCGTTTATATTAACATTAGTTGCCATAGGTGTATTGATTATTTTAGCATCTTGCATTCCAAATCGATTTATTAAGTCCTTAGTATATTTTTGTTGATGTAAATATATTCCATCTTTAGTTTGTTTAATTTGTAAACCTAAGAAAAAACTTAACTCTCCCACTAAATTCATTTCAAATTCACTTTCCATAAGTGAGATGAATTAGTTTAGCGAGGATCGAGTTGGTAGTTCCAAAAATTATATCATCTACATAGATTTGGGCTATAAAGATTTCTTTTCCTACGGTTTTAACGAATAAGGTTGGGTCGACTAAACCTTGGTTGAATCCTTTGGACTTAAGATAGATCGAAAGCCTTTCGTGCCAAGCTCTTGGGGCTTGTTTGAGTTCATATAGGGCTTTCTTAAGTCTAAGGACATGGTCAGGTTTATCTAGATTTTCGAATCCGGGAGGTTGGTAGCGTAAACTTCTTCCTTAATGTATCCATTCAAAAATGCTGACTTGACATCCATTTGAAACAATTTAAAACCTCGATGTGCGGCATATGCTAACAACATTCGGATGGACTCTAGTCAGCTACTCAGGCGTAGGTCTCATCGTAATCTAAACCTTCGACTTGACTAAACCCTTTTTGCGACTAACCTAGCTTTATTTCTAACTACTTCACCTTTATCATCAAGTTTATTTGAAATACCCACCTTGTTCCAATAATTGATTTTTCTTTAGGTGGTGGTACTAATTCCCGGACTTCATTTCTAGTGAATTGAGCTAGCTCTTCTTGCATAGCAATAATCCGATCGGGATCAAGAAGTGCTTGTTCAATAGTTTTGGGTTCGATTTTGGAAATTAGATTTGACTAAGGTTTCGATATGAAGCTCTAGTTCGAACCCTAAATTTGGATCACCTATATGATTGATAGGATGATTTGTTTGAGTCTTAGTGTGACTCGGGTTAGGGTCATCTATCACTTGGTCGATAGGATGACTTGGGTGAGTTCTAGTTTGACTTGGGTTAGAGTCATCTATCACTTGGTCGATAGGATGACTTGGGTTAGGGCGAGATTCAAGTTCAAGATCAGTCGGGTTAAGCTATAAGTTGATTTGCTAGTTGGTTTTGTTAAGGATTGAGCAGGTTCGTGTCCTTCCTCGAAAACTATATTAATGGTTTCTTCGACTCTAAGAGTGTCGTGATTGTATACCCTATAAGCTCTTTGGTGGTTGAGTATCCTAGAAAGGTTCGATGAGGTTTTGGATTTGAATTTCCCTAGGTAATCCTTAGTGTTTAAGATATGTACCTTGCATCCAAATACCTAAAGTACTTGATGTTGGTATTTTATCGTGATAAATCTCGTCTGAGGTCTTTTGGTGCCTCTTACCATAGGATCCTATTTTGGACATAGCAAGCCGTACTAACGGCCTCTAAAATCTATCGGGTAGGTTATACTTGTTTAACATTGTCCTAGCGGCTTCTTGTAGGGTTCTATTTTTCCGCTCGACTAACCCATTTTGTTGTGGGGTTCTAGGACATGAAAACTCATGGTGGTATCCGCTTAGGTTACGTAAATCAGTAAACCTGTGGTTTTAATTCACCACCATGATCTAAGTCTTTTAATCTTAAGGTTCTTTTGATTTTCGATTAACCTACAAAGATTGATTAGTTGGTCTAGGTATCATTTTTATGTTTGATAAACCTAACCCAAGTAAATCTAGAATAGTCGCCAATTATGACTAAGCAAAATTGACTACCATTGAGTGACTTAGCTCCATGTGAATCAAATAGATCCATGTGTAGGAGCTCAAGAACACTTTTGGTTCGTTCTTGATTAGTTAATTGATGTTGTGTCCTAGATTGTTTACCTTGTTGACAAGCATTACATATTTTATTATCCAAGTTGTTTAGTTTAGGCAAACCTATAACCAAGCCACTGACTCATCTTGTGGGCGAGTCTTGGAGTGCAGTGTCCTAGTCTTGGTGCCATAACCAAGATTCCTCTTCTGTCATAAGACACTTGGTTGAGGAGTTGGGTAAATTTATTGTGTAGATGTTGCTACTCCTAGTTCCTTTAAGTATTATTTTAGATGTTGCATTTATTTTGATTACGATTCATTTTCTAGAAATATGACCTTATAATTGTTATCACACAATTGGCTTACACTAAGTAAATTATATTGAAAGTTTTCTACTAATAAGACATTTTGAATTGTAAAGTTAGAGTTGAGCTCAATATCACCGATCCGATGATTTTTGAGCTTGCTGCTATTCCAAGGCTACCGATCCTTGTCGTTTGAATCGTAACTTCGAAAATTTGAGTTGATCCCCGGTCATGTGTCGGGAGCAACCACTGTCCAACATCCATTGATCCCTTAATGATTCTTTTGAACCGGATACGGATCCGTGGCTTGTCTTGAATGGAAGCTCATCATCGGATTCGGACTCGGACTCTTCTTCGGTTTCGGAGTTGTGCTCGGTCGGCTTGGCCATTAGAGCTTGGATATCGTCTTCTTCCTCCGACAACTCCTCCCAAGTAGCGTTTAGCGCTTTCTTGGTCTTTGATGCGTTATTCTTTAGCTTTGGGCACTCGGACTTGATGTGACCGAACTCCTAAAATTAGAAGTATTTGAATTAGGTTTAGGCTTACCTTGAGTTGTTGGTCGTTTTCGTCTCTTGATCATCTTCCAACTAGATTGACTAGTTCGGATTCTATTCGAGTCTACTTCCGATTCGGACTCGCCTTCTTCCTTGGGGTGGCTTGCTTGCGGGCTTCTTCTTCTTGGAACTCGCAACTAACGCAATACTCTTCTCGGCTCCGACCATGTTAGTTTGCTCATGTAATTCAAGTTCAAAACAATTCGTCTAACCTAATTTTAGAAAGGTCTTGAGACCTTGTAGGCATCGACCATGGATGCCTACAAGGTGGTCCTAGGAAACGAGTTAAGAGAATACCGATAAGGTCGCGATTCTCGACCTTTGTCCGATGGCATGGAGTTGGTTGACGATGTCTTGGATACGAGCATGTAGTTGAGTTGCGGTCTCGTTTTCCTGCATTTTCAAGTTATACAATTTATTTAAAAGTAAATCTCTTTTACATACCTTCGTGTCGTCGGTGCCTTCGTGTAGTTCCACTAGCTTGGTCCATAAGTCCTTTGCACTAATGAAGGGGCCGACGCGGTTGAGCTCTTCCTTGGACAACCCACATTGCAAGATTTGAGTTGCCTTGGCATCGGCTTCTACTTGTTTTTCATGGAATTTGACCATTGATCGTAACCCAAAGATTCACCATCTTCATTAATAGGAAGTGTGAAACCGGTTTGATTACGATCCACATCTCGATTTGGGTTTTAAGAAAGCATTCCATCCGACCCTTCCAATAACGAAAGTCATTACCGTTGTAAAGCGGGGGGTGCTAAACCCTTCGAGATGGGCCATTTAAAAACAAGAAGAAGAACGAAAAGAATCTTGCAAAACACACACGGAAAGAATATTCCAAGACTTTCGTCTTGGATTAGTAGTGCGGGAAGTAAAAAAAAGATATATAAAATGTAACTTGCAAAAAGAAATAAACAATCAAATGCGAATGTCGTTGAAGTTCCGGAGGACAACCTTACTCGGGATCTAACCCGAAGGACAACCTTATCCGGATCCTAAAGCCTCTAATGCAATTCTATATGTAGGAGAAGATAAGCAAGTGAAATAATTATACGAAAACAGAAATAAATAAATAAATAAATAAATAATCTGTAAAAAAAAGAAAAACAAAGCTAGATTGGTGGTTTCACCGAATCTTAGCGCCCCCGGCTCTGATACCAATTGTTGGATCGAAAGTGTCGCTAGAGGGGGGGGTGAATAGCGATACGATGTCGTTAAAAAACTTTTGCAATAAGTAAAAAGCAAGTAGAGAGTGCACAGCGGAAATATAAAGTAGACAAGATATTTTTACGTGGTTCACAATCTTTCGATTGCTAATCCACGGCCCTAGTGATCCTTGATCACGTACGGAGGGCAATTCACTAAAACCACTCCTCCTCGTTGGAGGTCGGAGCAACGATTACAAAAGAAATCAAGGCAAAGGACACTCCCCTTTCCTTGTTACGATTAAAGCACAAAGACAATTTAAAGAAGTAGAACTTAAATAAATATACCGACAACTCTTATAAGTAGAAGATGTAGCTTTCGTTGTCGTGACGCCGTCGTAGCAAATGTGAGTAGTAGTAGCGGCGTTAAGACGGCGTGTTGAGAGCTCTTGAATTCTTGTTATTTGCTTGGCTTGAACATGTCTATTTATGGATATTGATCTATGAATTTAGACATAGGTAGTGTCCAAGGTGAGGTTCTTATCCCAACTCAAGGATGAGGTGTTTCATCCAACCACCTTGTGCCACCTCCAACCTTCTTGTGCGCCAACTCAAGGATGAGGTGTTTCATCCAACCACCTTGTGCCACCTCCAACCTCCTTGGGCGCCAACTTGAGGATGAGGTGTTTCATCCAACCACCTTGTGCCACCTCCAACCTCCTTGGCGCCAACTTGAGGATGAGGTGTTTCATCCAACCACCTTGTGCCACCTCCAACCTCCTTGAGGCGCCAACTTGTTGGAGCCATTCAACTTGTGCCACATCATGGGAGCCAACCATCTTGTGCCAACTCACCTTATTTTGGGCGTCCACCACAAGGAAGCTTGGTGATGGTTTGGATGTCCACCTTGATGCCACATCACCCTTTGTACCAAAACACGAGTCAAGTCCAAATTCACCCCCTTGAAATTCGAGCTCTTCTCGAACTTGACTAGCTAGCAGTTGTAGTCAAAGGGTTTTGGGATACAAGTTAGCTTAAAATATAAAGTACGATGGTTCTAACCATCTGATCTCGACCTAGACCTTCCATTGGAGGTATTGGGTCGGATCTACGCTTAACGACCTTGCTTCGCTTTCACACGAGCTTACCTTGTAGCCTCGCTTCCGGTCTTCACCCGAGTACCTCGGCTTCCTCCGAAGTCCCTCTGGCGTTGCCCGACCACCTCGGTTCCCACCGGGTGTCGCAGACCTTCCGCTCAACTTTAGCATTTCTGCACACTTAATTGAGCTCGTAAGATAACAAATATACCCTTAACTATTGAGCCTTTTGCCATAATCAAAATACCGGTTCGACTTTGGTGCCCACTGCACCAACAAAACATTCTCCCCCTTTTTAACTAACATCAAAAAGGTTTCTCCAAGGAGGTCAATGTCTCATGTCCCAATGAGATCTTACAATCTCCCCCTTGGTCCAAAAATACCTAGGATGCCTACAATTTTCCTAGTGATAAGTTTCATATCACTCAAGAGAGGCAATCCTACAAACTCTCCTAATTTCCGAATTGGGTATCTTAAAATTCCCATTTTCCCCCTCATGAGGAAAAATATCATCCATCATCCCATGATGGATACCTCCCCCTAAAGGTTTGCTCCCCCTTGACTATTGCACCAACAATATCCTTGGGAAGTCCCTAAGCCAATAGGAACTCTAAACCATCAAAAATAAGGTCTAAAGTTCAACATTGAACTTTCCATACCTTAAATTTGATACATCACTCTAACAACTCTCCTAATCCATATCCAATGGATTTTCACCCTTTATAATGCTTCCCAAAGCATATCCTAGGGCTAGGAGTGGTTAAGAAATTTTATCGTAGCTAAAAATGGGCTAAACAACCTTGTTTTTCCCATAATCAGCCTGACAGTCGACTCTATTAGAGATCGATCCAACCGCCATGCCAATCGATCATTGCCGATATGCCAATCATCGATTTACTAAAGCGATCGATAAATTGAAATATCAATTTGATTATTAGAATTGAAATTCGGAAAAGCATAAGTAATTCTACTTATATCGAAAAATCTTAAAAAATCATACATATATTACTTATAAGCAATACAATGGGTGAAAAATATTTTACCCATAAAATAGTGAAATTGATACAAAGTTCAAAAATGAAGAAAAACTTAAATGTTTTAGCTCACTTTGTATCAACTTCATCAATGGTGATTGCTATCAAAAGATAGACTTCACCAAAGTTTTTCAAAATGATTTTAAAATAGTTTTAAAACCTTATATTGGATCATATTCCTTGAGCTTAGTGTACATGACTTGAATATAAGCTTTCCCAATGATCCACCACATGATTTTAGATGAGTTTGAGTTCATCTAGAAGCAAAAACTATGCACCTTGAACTTAACTCATATCCTATCATCTCACATGTATCTAGGGTGTATAAATACACATACATGTCAATTTAGATGTGAGATGTGAGTTTTGCTTTATCTTAAGCTAAGGCCTCATGCATTTTCTAAGGCAACACTACTTGATTCTCTTATAAATGAGACTTCAAGTCATGCCATTGTCCTTAACTCAATTTTTATTAATGCATTAATGATTATGACATTAATGATGATATAAATAAATACATGCTCATAATCATGATGTCATGGCATAAGATGAAATCTAAGCATACATGACATTTAACCTCAATCCTAAACATGATCATGACATATTAAATGATTAAAAGTAGATATGATGTTATGACATATTATATGACAAACAAAGCATGACATATAAAATGTATAGGTATAATAATACCTAAATTTTAATATTTGTTGCCATTTGATATAATTAAGCATATTTTGCCATATTACCCAAATTTCCCAAGTGTGCCAAAAATCTAAAATGGCACACCAAGACCTCTAAACTTAAGTTAAGCCAATTTGATTGATTTTTCATAATCTTCAATGTATATTGGCACATCCTAAAATGTTTTTTGGATTTAGCTCCATACTTATTTCCAAGGCAACCATAACCTTGAAAATTACCTAAAGTGTCACCTTTACCATGGTCAGGTTAACTATCCATCCATTTAAAGTTGGCACACCTAAACCCATCTAGCGTGAATCGATCACGCTCTTAGGAACCCAACATCTATTTGAGCTCCTAGGGTTTACTAGGTATTCCTTAGGGATGACCACCCTGTTAGTAATATATGAGAGGTGTCCTAAGGCAATCGCTTTATGTTTGAACTATTTATATGATAAATGAAGATTCACTATTTGAGTATATATATTTTCATGTATTTGATTAGATCTTAAACTCATTTACTGAATATCCGCGATACAATTCACAGCATGAGAGAATTTGTGCTTGGATCACAACTAGTGAGTATCTCTACATGTGTAATTGTGATATATCAGAATTATCCCTAGTCGATGAATTGATAGATTTGGACACCATCAATTTTGTCAAGACTAGCACGAGGTATACTCCTTGTTGTATCCAAGCAGCTAATTCTCACTAGATGGAGACATTGTGATGTCCAGAGTTAATCGTGATGCTAGTTATGGTAACTAGTTCATTGGAGTGACTAGCTATAAAACTTCATATGGTTCTCTGCATATATAGATATGTTAATGAAGTTCTTACTGTAGCTTAAGTGCGATGTTCCTTTGACTTGCGGTATTCAAGTCATCTTGGTTATGAAGACTTATGCTTTGACATCTTAAACAAGCATCTCTGAGGAGATGTGGACCCGGGATGATTGGGCATAAGTCGAATTGATCGAAGGTGTTTGAATAGCCTATAAAGGATTTACCACTCCTTGCGAGGAGATGTATACCCATGGCCTCTTGTCAGATTGTTACTAAAGTCTTTGGCCAAAGCATTACATGTTAAGAGTAAGGTACTCTTGGATACATGTGCAGTAACTAGAATTCGTAGGATGAGGAAATGATACTTGGGCTAGGTGTGACGTAGTCAACCTAGTGGGGACTAACACTATAGACCATGTCCTGAACCAAGTGGGTATAAGATGCATGAAGGGAATGGGGTACGATTCATTGTACTTGCTGAAGGGTTTCAGAAATAGTTCTGGATCAACTGTTGATCTTTCGATTAATTGGGGATCATGATGTACTACTAGGTGCCACTCATGATCATTCTATAATTAATGGTTAATTATAGATGGCCAATATAAACTGAGAACCTATTTGGTCACACGCACAATGAGCATAATCCGAAGGATTTAAAACGAGCTTGAGAATAAGATTCTCAGACTGAGAGAAACTAGGTTTGGTTGGACCAAACAAGGATCGAGCATGAAATCGTTTCAGTCGCAATGGAAGCGTGGATGGGCTGAGTCTTATGAAGACATGATGGATAAACCAAATTGGTTTGGTTCTAATCCAATGGTGAAGAATAAACCAAAGGGGTTTGGTTTGTTTTAAACGAATGAACCAAAGTTGGTTCGGTTCGTTTTAACTTAAAATAGACCTACTCAGTTCAGTTTATTTTAACTTAAGTTATTTGAGCGGGTTAACGGGTTTTGGTTATGAACCAATAACCGTTAGGAGAATGTGTTCTCTATAAAAATATGGCTTAAGGGTTTTTCGTGGATAACTTTTGGTGTTGGAAAACCTAGCCACCCTCTCCCTCTCTTCTCCTTGCCGCCGCCCAAGGGTTCCATGCCGCCCAGCTTTTTGTCAGCGTCCACCCTTGCTGCCGGCGTCCAGCTGCTGCCGGCTACTCCTCTGGTGACCCTCCGGCGACTTACCTTGGTTCCATCGACCAAGGGTTGGCCGGCCATCCTCTTTGGCCGGCGCAACATCCTCCACCAAGCTGTCCAATTTTTTGGACAGCTTTTTTCCTTCATGTCAGAGCGTCGTTTGGACGACGTTTGGAGCTCCGACAGTGGCTACTTGCCGGGGATTCAATATTTGGTAATCCTCATAGGTGGAGGATGAAGGATTCATCAAACGATTGACGAATACCTCTCTGGAGAAGCGAGTTTTGGGGACTCATTTTTGAATCCGAATTTTGATTCAGATTGTGATCTTCTCTCGATCACATCGTCTTCGACACGAGGCTAGTGACTCATACGAAGATGAGGCTCATGGCTTTGTGAAGTCATCCCAACGATACTCAGCGTGGATACGGATAGAGGCGATTCTAGCGAGAGTCGCTCCGGTTGATGTCTTTCCCGCTACACGTGATACGTCAGGTATACATAGAGTAATTTCCTTTTATTGCAAAATTTGAAAGTACGATTATGTCTACACATGTTGTATTATGCATGCGTGTGGTGTGTGTGATGTAATAAATTAGATTTATTGTTTCTTATTTCTTCCGCTGCGCACATGTTTACGAAATATGTTCGAACACACACTCGCCGTTGTGCCAGAAACCTAACAGTGGTATCAGAGCCCAGGTTGTGTTTCAACATAATCGTAAAATTGTTTTTGCGATAGTCGTAATTGTATTTATGGAAACTTTTTACTTTTGGAAGTTTAGAAGTATTTATGGAAATGTTCTAATTTTGGAAAGTCTAGAAGTATTTATGGAAATCTTCTACTTTTGGAAAGTTTAGAAGTATTTATGAAAATTGACACTTTCCATAAATAAAATATATGATTATATTTGGAAATTTGTTTCCTAATTTAATCATGATTTAATTTGGGGAATCAAATCTAAACTATATTTTAATTTCATAAATAGTTTTGACAATTTAGGAAATTTATTTCCTAAATTAAATTTGACTTTCTTTAATTAACACTTTCCATAAATAAAATATGTGATTAGATTTGGAAATTTATTTCATAATTTAATCATGATCTGATTTGGAGAATCAAATCTCAAACATATTTTATTTCCATAAATAGTTATGACATATAAGGAAAATTTTGTACATGCCATAATTGTATGTCATATAATTGCATTAGATGCATATCATGTTGGTGCAGTAGGCACCTAAGTCGAACCTAAGTTTTGATTATAGCAAACGATACAAAGTTAAGCATATATTGTTATCTCATGAGCTAAATCAAGTGTGCAGAAAAGTCTCAACGCTGGAGCTGAAGGCTAGCGACACCCGGAGGAAGCCGCGGTGGTCGGGCGACACTCAAGAGACTTCGGAGGGAGCCGAAGGAATTGAGTGGAAGGCCGGAAGCAAAAGCAACACGTAAGTACTGAGGTAAGCTCGTGTGTGCGAGCGTAAGTAAGGTCGTATCCTCTTTACGGGGATGATCTTAAGCGTAGATCCAACCAAAGACTTCTTATAGATGGTCTAGGTCGAGATCGGATGGTCGACGACCATCGAAATTATGTTTTTGTTGAGCTAACCTTGCCTTGCAGCTAGCATCACGATCGCTACCGGCTTGGAGGACTCGATCCGTCAAGCGATCGCCAGAAGGTCAAGAATCGACCGATGCCCATCGCTGATCACGGTCAAAGGATCAGCCTCGAGTAGTCAAGAGTTATCACCATTTTTCAAGGGGGTTTGTGCCCATTTGTGATTGGCTAAAGACCCATTTGATGAGGGGCTCAAAGGCTATAAAAGGAGGGCCAAACCTAGGGTTTTTTTATCAATTCAAAAGCTTCCAAGTGCTTCCGATACGCTCCGACTCTCTGACATCCCTACGACGAAGCGCTGCCGAGACGACGACTAGAGCTTCAACCTCCAACCTTTAAAGTCGTCGGTAACGAAAGTTCTAAATTGTATTTCAGTTTATTCCTTTTAGTAAATCTTTCATTATAACGAGGAGAGGGGGAGTGTCCTTCTACCTCGGGCTTTTTGTATCCGTCTAACTCCTACCTCCAACGAGGAGGAGTTCTTTAGTAGTTTGCCCTCCGTACGTGGTCAAGGACCACTAGGGCCTTGGAGTAGTAGCCTTCGGCTACGAACCAAGTAAATCTCTTGTGTCTATTGTCTCATTTACTTTTTGTTTTGTTTATCTTTCCGCTGCATATAAGTTTTTTTTAAAACGAATTCGTACTAAAAAGTTTCTATCGCTATTCACCCCCCCCTCTAGCGATCCGATCGATCCAACAATTGGTATCAGAGCCGGGGGTTGCTAAGATTTGGTGAAACCACCAATCTATCCTTTTTACAGATTTATTTTTCTTTTAATTCTATTTTTTTTATTTATTTCACTTTGTTAAGTTTTTCTCCCGCACTACTAATCCAAGACGCGAGTCTTGGTACTTGTTTTCGTGTTTTTGTCGTTGTTAGTTTCTTCGTCTCCGTCTATTTGTGTCTTTTGTTCTAATGGCCCATCTCGAGGGTTTTAGCACCATCCGACCTCCGTTTTACAACGGAGATGACTTCCGTTATTGGAAGGGTCCGATGGAATGCTTTCTCAAAACCCAAATCGATATGTGGATCATAATCCAAACGGGTTTCACACTTCCGACTAATGAAGTGGGTGACTCCTTGGATTATGATCAATGGACCATTGCGACAAAACGACAAGTCGAAGCCGACGCCAAGGCAACACAAATCCTCCAATGCGGCCTATCCAAGGAGGAGCTAAATCGCGTCGGCCCCTTCTTAAGCGCAAAAGATCTTTGGACGAAACTAGTGGAGCTACACGAAGGGACCGATGAAGCCAAGGTATGTAAACGTGATCTTCTTTTCAATAAACTATATAACCTAAAAATGCAGGAACATGAGTCCGCGACCCAACTTCATGCCCGAGTCCAGGACATAGTCAACAACCTACACGCAATCGGGCAAAAGGTCGAAAACTGCGACCTTATAAGGTATGTTCTAAACTCGTTTCCGAGGACTACCTTATGGGCATCCATGGTCGATGCCTACAAGGTCTCCAAGGATCTTTCTAAAATTAGGTTAGATGAACTCTTTTCCGATTTCGAATTATATGAGCAGTCCAACTTGGAACCCGAGAGGGGTATAGCCTTGTTTGCAGGATCAAAGAAGAAGAAAATCGCAAGCAAACCACCACCAACCGAGGAGGAAGACGAGTCCGAAGAAGAAGTTGACTGCCGAACTAATGAACCTAGCTCGAAGGATAGCCAAGGGACGAAAGCGAACCACAACTCAACCCAACCAAGGTAAGCCTAAAAGTTCTAATATTAGGTGTTATGAGTGTAACAGGTTTGGACATATCAAGTTCGAGTGCCCCAAGCTCAACCACCGAGCACCTAAGCACAAGAAGGCCCTCAACGCGACATGGGAAGAAGCGTCATCTGAAGAAGACGAAGACCACGTCTTCATGGCGAAATTGATTGAGTCAGACACGGAGACCGAACCTGAACTTGAGTCGGAACCTAAGGATGACTCGGACTACGAAGCTACCTTCAAGTCAAGCCACGGATACGCATCCGGTTCAAAAGATACCCTTAAAGTAAGTCGAACTTTATTTAATACTTTACATAATACGGTTAGGTTTTTGTCTAGGAAGTTAGCTAAGTCCGAGTCCAAGGTCGAGACCCTTGTTGAGGAGGTTAAACTCCTCAAACACGAGGTCTCCCTAACCTCTTCGACTAGTCGAGTTCAAGAGAAGGATTCAACTCGAGTTGAAAAGCTCGAAGTTGAGAACTCTCTCTTGAAAAATCAAGTCGAAGATCTTAGGAACACGTTGGAAAGGTTCACTTCGTGATCCAAAGGACTTGACCTCCTACTTGGATCTCAAAGGGCCGTATACAACAAGGCTGGACTAGGGTTTAACTCAAACACGACTAATAGGTCGTATATGTCGATTGTAAGTCGACATAGGAAACATGTCCAAGCATGGGTCCCTAAGAACCTTTTGATTTCAACTCTAGGATCCAACCCGTACTGGATTCCCAAGGACCAAATCCACTATTTGGATAGACCGAACCGATTCAACGGTCTAGGGGGAGCCAGTACAAAACATGTTTGTGCTTTAACTTAGAAATTGCATGCTTTAACTTAGAAAGTTTGTGCTTTAACTTAGAAATTGCATGTTTTAACTTAGAAAGTGTGTGCTTTAAATTAGAAATTGCATGCTTTAACTTAGAAAATTTGTGCTTTAAAACTTGTGAACTCACTTAGAACACGAACATAACCAACTAAAATTCTTCGAAAAGATTGAGCCTTGGGGAGCCTCTTTTCAAAAACTAATTCTTCGAAAAGATTGAGCCTCGGGGAGCCTCTTTTCAAAAACATAACCAACTAAAATTCTTCGAAAAGATTGAGCCTCGGGGAGCCTCTTTTCAAAAATAACCAGTTAGACTAGGAGATAGTCTTAGGTGAGTCAAGTCATCTTTTTCTTGAAAAAGGCTTTGTCTAAGGAAGTGGTCGATGATCCGATAAAAGAAGGCCCCTGTGCCTCGCCACGACCTGGAATCCATGATCTTGAAAAGGTAAACTTGACAAGCCTAGGTTTAAAATCCAAATCTAACATAAAATTACTTGAACCTAAATGCACTTAATCAACTTAATTGGAAGTCATCTCACAAAAAACACATAAGTATAACATGATTGATCATATAGACACAGGCGAGATGACCTAGGTTTAACAACTTACAACCAATTTTTTTTTTTTTTAAAAAAAAATCTAATATCCAATCCAACCACCTTGTGTGTAGGATCAATGGATGTTGGACAGCGGTTGCTCCCGACACATGACCGGGGATCAACTCAAATTCACAAAGCTTCGATTCAAACAACAAGGATCGGTAGCCTTTGGGAAAACGACAAGCTCAAAATCATCGGATCAGGTGATATCGAGCTTAACTCGAATTCTGTTATTAAAAATGTATTACTTGTAGAGAATTTTGAATATAACCTGCTTAGCGTAAGCCAATTATGTGACAATAACTATAAGGTCGTATTTTTAGAAAATGAATGTGTAATTAAAACAAATAAAACAGCTAAAACAATACTCAAAGGAACTAGGACAAATAACATTTACACAATTAACTTAATCAAATCCTCAGCCAAATGTCTTATGACACAGGAAGAGGAATCATGGTTGTGGCACCGACGACTCGATCATCAGACTCAAGACTCATCCACAAGATGAGTCAGAGTGGCTTAGTCAGAGGCTTACCCAACCTCAACAACTTGGTTAATAAAATCTGTAATGCTTGTCAACAAGGAAAACAACCTAGGACACAACACAAGTTAACTAACCAAGAACGAACCTCAAGTGTACTTGAGCTCCTGCATATGGATCTATTCGATTCACATGGAGCCAAATCACTCAATAGAAGTCAATATTGCTTAGTCATAATTGACAACTACTCCAGGTTTACCTGGGTTAGGTTCATCAAACATAAAAATGGTACCCTAGATCAATTAATCAATCTATTCAAATTAATCGAGAATCAAAAAGACCTTAAGGTTAAAAGACTTAGAAGCGATCATGGTGGTGAATTCGAAAATCAAAGGTTCACCGACTTCTGTAACCTAAACGGATACCACCATGAATTCTCTTGCCCTAGGACCCCTCAGCAAAATGGCCTAGTGGAACGGAAAAACCGAACTCTACAAGAAGCCGCTAGGACCATGTTGAACGAATACGACCTACCCGATAGGTTTTGGGCAGAAGCCGTGAGTACGGCATGCTATGTCCAAAATAGGATCCTTATGGTAAAAAGGCACCTTAAGACCTCGTACGAGATTTATCACGATAAAATACCTAACATCAAATACTTTAGGGTATTTGGGTGTAAGGTACATATCCTAAACACTAAGGATTACCTAGGGAAATTTACATCCAAAACCATGATCGGAATCTTTCTAGGATACTCGACTACAAGTCGAGCTTATAGAGTATATAACCACGACACCCTTAGAGTCGAGGAGACTATCAATGTAGTATTTGATGAAGTACCCGAACATACAAAACCCTTAATGACCCCAAGTGTTGAGCCCACTGATACCAAACTCGTCTCCGACCCTGAGATCGCGTCTAATCCACATCAACCAACTTCTCTTGTCGACCAAGTGACAAGTGATCCGAGTCAAACTAGTGTTCAACCAAGTCACCCCATTGATCAAGCATTAGGTGATACAAACCCAACCCAATCTAGGATTCAGACTAACCACCCTATCGATCAAGTGATAGGAGATCCTAATCTAGGAGTTCGAACTAGAGCATCCTATAGGAACCTTAGTCAAATTTCCTTAATTTCAAAGATAGAACCCAAATCAATTGAACAAGCTCTTCTTGATCCCGATTGGATTATTGCAATGCAAGAAGAGCTAGCTCAATTTACTAGGAATGAAGTGTGGGAATTAGTACCACCACCTAAAGACAAAATGATAATTGGAACAAGGTGGGTGTTTCGAAATAAGCTTGATGATAAAGGTGAAGTAGTTAAAAACAAGGCTAGGTTAGTCGCCAAAGGGTTTAGTCAAGTCGAAGGCTTAGATTACGATGAAACCTATGCCCCAGTAGCTAGACTCGAATCCATTCGAATGTTGCTAGCTTATGCCGCACATCGAGGATTTAAGCTGTTTCAAATGGATGTTAAGTCGGCATTCCTAAATGGATACATTAAAGAAGAAGTTTATGTTAGCCAACCTCCCGGATTCGAAAATCTAGATAAACCCGACCATGTTCTAAAACTTAAGAAAGCTCTCTATGGACTTAAACAAGCTCCTCGAGCTTGGTACGAGAGACTTTCAATCCATCTTCAAAAGGGTTTAACCAAGGCTTAGTTGACCCAACTCTCTTCATAAAAACCTTAGGTAAAGAAATATTCATAGCTCAAATTTACGTAGACGATATAATTTTTGGAACCTCTAACTCAGCCTTACTAAACGAGTTCGTTTCACTCATGGAAAGTGAGTTCGAAATGAACTTGGTAGGCGAGTTAAGTTTCTTTTTAGGTCTACAAATTAAACAAACTAAGGATGTTATATACCTATAACAACAAAAATAAACTAAGTAGATAATTAAAAGATTTGGAATGAAAGACGCTAAGATACTAAAAACCCAAAAGGCGATTAATGTTAACATAGGAGAAGACCTAGAAAGTAAGTCCATTGACTTAAAGTACTATAGGAGCGCGATAGGAAGTCTCCTATACTTAACTGCGAGTCGACCCGACATCCTATTCGCAGTAAGTATGTGCGCCAGGTTTCAAACCTGTGCTAAGGAGTCTCACCTAACCCTAGTTAAGCGTATCCTTAGATATCTTAAGGGTAAACTTAACGTTGGTATTTGGTACCCTAGATCTACGGAGTTCGAACTAATCGGCTACTCCGATTCGGATTATGCCGGTAGTAAGCTCGATAGAAAAAGTACGAGTGGTTGTTGTCAACTTCTCGGCTCGAGTCTAGTGAGTTGGTGCAGTAGGAAGCAACACTATGTTGCTTTATCTACCACCGAAGACGAATACATCGCGATGGGTGAGTGTGTCACGCAGCTTCTTTGGATGAAGCACACCCTCCGCGACTTTAAGTTAGACTTTACGAATACTAAACTTCATGTAGATAACATTAGTTCAATTAATCTTACAAAGAATCTGATATGTCACTCTAGGACCAAACATATAGAGGTCAAACACCATTTCATTTGAGAACATGTGGCCAACGGAGCAATACAACTCGAATACGTCGAATCGAAGTCTAACTTAGCAGACCTATTTACTAAACCCCTACCCGAAGCCGAATTTAGTCTATTAAGACGAAAATTGGGCATGTGCGTAATAGAATAGGTACATGCAAATTATATGTTCTTACTACTATTTCTTCAATTTCATTTTTATGGAACTAGCATAGGACATACCTTAGATATCATGCACCTATAGATTTAAGGAGCCAGTACATCTCACAACACATAGGACTAATGTGTTTGTGTACTTAGCCACGTAGATGGGCGTGAGATGTTAGGACCTTACTCCTGGTTCCAGATGTAGAGCTAGTGCATCGCTATGAACCACGGAGTATAATCATACATACTAACCGACTCTGACCAGGACTGGTTGATCTTACATATCAATCAAGCCAAATATGAGTCGAACATTTTATAGATGAGCTTATTTTCAGTATATTATTTTTTTATAAAAAATAGGGAACATGCTTGGACTTTAAATTTAACACTTATTTTGTTTTCCACACATCCCTTACTCTTTTCGATATACGACAAAAGGGGGAGAAAAAGGCCAAAGTTAAGGGGTCAATTTTTTTTTTGATAACTTAACTTTTACTTCATATTTAAACCAAAAGTTAAAACTTAGTTAACTTTTACCAAAAGGCCAAAGAATTCTTAACTTAAACTTACTTGTGCCGTCTACGTTTTACTTAAACTTATTTTTAAACTTTATGTCGTCAATGTTTTACTTAAGGGGGAGAAAGGGCTTAACTAAAATGTTTTACTAAGGCCAACTTTAAGTAATGTTAATTACTTAAAGCAACCCTCAAGGGGGAGGATTAAGGTCTTTCTTCAAGACTCACCCTCGGTCAAGGGGGAGGTTTCCTCAAGGGGGAGTACTTGAAGAAAATCCATACTACTCCAACTTAATCTTCATATTTTTTGTTTCTCATGCACATTATTACTCTTCATGCTTGCTATTTACTTAACTTTGTATGTGGGTTTGCCATAAATCAAAAAGGGGGAGATTGTTGGTGCAGTAGGCACCTAAGTCGAACCTAAGTTTTGATTATAGCAAACGATACAAAGTTAAGCATATATTGTTATCTCATGAGCTAAATCAAGTGTGCAGAAAAGTCTCAACGCTGGAGCTGAAGGCTAGCGACACCCGGAGGAAGCCGCGGTGGTCGGGCGACACTCAAGAGACTTCGGAGGGAGCCGAAGGAATTGAGTGGAAGGCCGGAAGCAAAAGCAACACGTAAGTACTAAGGTAAGCTCGTGTGTGCGAGCGTAAGTAAGGTCGTATCCTCTTTACGGGGATGATCTTAAGCGTAGATCCGACCAAAGACTTCTTATAGATGGTCTAGGTCGAGATCGGATGGTCGACGACCATCGAAATTATGTTTTTGTTGAGCTAACCTTGCCTTGCAGCTAGCATCGATCATTGCCCGGCTTGGAGGACTCATTTGCCGTCAAGCGATCATTGCTAGAAGGTCGAGCAATCGTGATGCTACCATCGATCGGTGATGATGGCCATCGATCATTCGGTCAAAGGATCAGCCTCGAGTAGTCAAGAGTTATCACCATTTTTCAAGGGGTTTTGTGCCCATTTGTGATTGGCTAAAGACCCATTCGATGAGGGGCTCAAAGGCTATAAAAGGAGGGCCAAACCTAGGGTTTTTTTATCAATTCAAAAGCTTCCAAGTGCTTCCAATACGCTCCGACTCTCCGACATCCCTACGACGAAGCACTGCCGAGACGACGACTAGAGCTTCAACCTCCAACCTTTAAAGTCGTCGGTAATGAAAGTTCTAAATTGTATTTCAGTTTATTCCTTTTAGTAAAGCTTTCATTATAACGAGGAGAGGGGGAGTGTCCTTCTACCTCGGGCTTTTTGTATCCGTCTAACTCCTACCTCCAACGAGGAGGAGTTCTTTAGTAGTTTGCCCTCCGTACGTGGTCAAGGACCACTAGGGCCTTGGAGTAGTAGCCTTCGGCTACGAACCAAGTAAATCTCTTGTGTCTATTGTCTCCTTTACTTTTTGTTTTTTTTATCTTTCTGCTGCATATAAGTTTTTTTTAAAACGAATTCGTACTAAAAAGTTTCTATCGCTATTCACCCCCCCTCCCCCTCTAGCGATCCGATCGATCCAACATATCATTATGTTATGCGTGTGTGACATGTAGATGTATGCCATGTATATCATGCCATGTAGATAATAGTTATTTGCATGCAAAGAGGATGAGACATAAAAATCCTTACTCAATATTAAAGCCTACATCTTCCATTAATATGGTTAGAACCAGAGTTCTATTTCCTATTTGGGTTGTTGGACCCTCTCCAAGCCCGGCTCGAACCTGAACATGTTCAAACCATGGAATAGTTTAATACTAATATGGTAAGAGTCAGAAGTCAATCGTTAACTTTGGTTGTTGGACTCTCTCCAAGCCGGGCTAATTGGTTGAATGCGCTCTAACCATATTAAAACTATGTCTTGATTAATGGGTTGGCTTTAACCTGGAGCACCGATTTGTTGGACTCTCTCTAAGGTCGATGTGAAGGAAGGTGAAGTTGGGTGCTATGCATATGATGCATACTTGTTAATGGGCCAACAACCCGATGTATGTGTGAACATTCAATTAGTTGATAGCACATTGTAATAGTTACATATATGTGATATGCAATTGGTATATTTTTGTTGGACTTTCCGAGCCGCAAAAACCGCTTTTTGCGTTGCGGAAACCCCGGAAGTCCGGCCACGGATCCGTACGAAGATATATTAAAATAAAAACATGTATGTGCTAAGTAACCTAGATCTACCTTAGATCTAGAAGTTGAGAGTGTTACCCTCGTAGCGACGCCCTTCGCTTATCCCGCTCATCCAAAAGCTTACCGAAACTCAAGAGTGTCAAGTGTACACTCCTCTATTGGTATCCACACGGACAAATGGTGGAGAAACTCAACCTAGAGTGTGCTAGCACTCATGGAAATTTCGGCCAAGAAGGATTGGGAGAGCAAGAGAGGAAGAACCAAGGGAGAAGATGAAGTTACACAAATTAACTTCACACTTTCATAACCCACTATAAGGGGGTTACATGCATGCATGTAACTCCAAGAACCAATGGTTCTTGGTCTCCCTCATGAGGTGGCACCCCATGATATGTCCATGATGATGTGGAGCACCATCATTGGTTGCCCCCATGCCAAGTCACCATGACATGGCAATTGGTCAAGTCAAAATTGACCATTCATCTTCCCTCTCAAGTCAAGTCAAACTTGACCTATTATCTCCCATGGTTGATCAAATCTAACCACTTGATTCAAGTCAATTTGATTTAATGAATCTCTATTCATTAAATTAAATTGACTCAATGAATCAAATCTAAATTAGACTCATTCAACACTTGAATAAAATGGAGTCTAACTCAATTAGTCTAATTTGGATTACTCTTAATACAATTTGGTTCATCCCATGAACCTAATCCTCATGGTTCATCATATGAACCTAATCTCCATCTAATTGCCCTTTGTGTGTGACCCTCTAGGTTCTTGTAACATTGACAATGCTCCTAAATCGATTTAGGAACATAAGCAATGAGCGGTATCTAGCAACACATCATTGCTACCCAAGTTACAAGAATGTTGAGATCTAACATCACCTTTGTGACTACTAATTGTGACTCTCACAATATGTGACAATGTCCCTCTATCTTTGACATCTAGATTGACCAATTGAGGCATAGACCGTGTCATCCTCGGTACAATCTATATCTTGAACTCCAAGTGGACTCACTCTAATCAAATGAGCTCAATATCTCATATTGACTCATTTGGGCATGGCCATGCACTTCGTGGTCTCACTCTATCAAGAATATCGATGTCGCCCCCGTCATATAGGAGGGATAGATCCCATCTACATTACTCACATCCCTCCGCATAATTTGTCACATACCCAGTAATCGCCTTTATAGTCCATTTTGGCCAAAGTATGCAACTCCTTATGTAGGGAACCATGGTGACTTCAGGTCTAAGGACTAATAGTCATACTAATGGCCACATGAGAAAGTATATGACACTCATATAACGATCCATGATACTTTCTCATGGCAGGTCATTCAGTATACATTCTCTAATGTATACCCATGTGTCAACTTGATATCTCATATCCATGACTTGTGAGATCAAGTCATCGTGTTGACCTACATTCTAGTCTCTATGCATTAACATTGTCCTTGAATGTTAATACTTTACTAGGAATGATTAAGAGTAGTATTTTCTATATCATCTCATTATTGATTCAACCAATCGATTGATATAGATAAGAACCTACTACTCAAGGACATTATTATATTTAGTTATTTGGCACCAATACAAGTAAATATAATAACCATGCCTTTATAAATAGGAATATGATACAATAAAGTCCATACAACAATCATCACATGATTGGCTCTAGGGCTCTCACTAACAATCTCCCACTAGCACTAGTGCCAATCACCGTATTATCTAATACCCAATGACCTAGTGTGACCATCATGCTTTTTCTGTGCCAAAGCCTTGGTCAAGGGATCTACGATGTTAGCCTCTGTGGGTACTCTATAAATCTTCACATCTCCTCTATCGATAATCTCTCGAATGAGATGGAGGCACCGATATATTCGGCCTCTATTGTAGAATCAGCAACTGTGTCCTGCTTGAAACTCTTCTAGCTCACAGCGCCACTATTCAAGCAAAACACGAACCCTAACTGCGATCTATAATCATCTTGGTCA
Source organism: Wurfbainia villosa (assembly GCA_025175895.1). Lineage (NCBI taxonomy): Eukaryota > Viridiplantae > Streptophyta > Magnoliopsida > Zingiberales > Zingiberaceae > Wurfbainia > Wurfbainia villosa. The sequence goes on along the minus strand of CM045989.1, from coordinate 116,018,018 downwards.
GTTTAGAAGCTGGCATCACTGTAACCCTTTACAGCTAGCTCCTCATTGCCTCCAAATATCAAGAAATATTCTTTAGTCCTTCTCAAGTACTTAAGAATATTCTTGACTGCTATCCAGTGACGCTCACCTGGATCTGACTGGTATCTACTCGTCATGCTTAAAGCATACGAGACATCAGGGCGAGTACACAACATGACGTACATGATAGATCCTATAGCTGATGAGTAAGGGATCTTATCAATGCGGTCTCTCTCCTCTCTAGAAGAGGGACTTTGAGTCTTCGAAAGACTCACACCATGTGACATCGACAGAAGTCCCTTCTTGGAATTCTGCATGATAAATCATAGTAATACCGTGTCAATGTATGTACTCTAACTTAGGCCAAGCAATCTCTTAGATCTATCTCTATAGATCTTGATGCCTAGAATACAGGCTGCTTCACCTAAGTCCTTCATTGAGAAGCACGTCCCCAGCCAAGTCTTCACAGACTGTAGCGATGGGATATCATTCCCAATGAGTAGTATGTCATCCACATACAATACAAGGAAGACAACTGTGTTACCATTAACCCTCTTGTAGACACAGGGTTCATCTTCATTCTTGATGAAACCAAACTGTTTGATCGCATCATCGAATCGAAGATTCCAGCTCTGAGAGGCTTGCTTTAGCCCATAAATGGACCTTTGTAGCTTGCATACTTTCCCAGTATGCTGTGGATCTTCAAAACCCTCAGGTTGTGTCATGTACACATCCTCGAGTAAGTTTCCATTCAGAAACACGGTTTTGAGATCCATCTGCCAGATCTCATAATCGTGGTATACTGCAATAGCAAGCAAGATCCGAATGGACTTAAACATCGCCACTGGAGAAAAGGTTTCATCATAGTCAATACCATGAATTTGCTTGAAACCTTTAGTCACCAATCGGCCCTTATAGGTATGCGTAAGTCCATCCATGTCAGTCTTTCTCTTAAAGATCCACTTACACCCAATGGGTTTGACCCCTTCAGGTGGATCAACCAAAGTCCATACTTAGTTGGTGTACATGGATTCCATCTCGGATCTCATGGCCTCTAGCCATTTCTCAAAATATGGGCTCATCACAGCTTCCTGATAGGAGGTAGGCTTATTCTCAATGAGCATAACGTCATCATGGTTAGACAAGAGAAATGAGTATCTCTCAGGCTGACGACGTACCCTATCAGACCTGCGAAGAGGTAGGTCTACCTGAACAGGTGGTTGTTCCACAACCCTTTGTGCAACAACCTCATCACCCACAACACTTTGTGGTTCCTGTTCAACCTCCATCAAGGCCTCAGTGCTATGGTCTTTATCTTGAATTTCTTCAAGATCGAACATACTCCCACTAGTTTTTCTAGAAACAAAATCCCTTTCTAGAAAAACCCCAGTCTTTGCCACAAACACTTTGTGCTGACTGGGAATGTAGAAGTAATATCCCTTTGTATCCTTGGGATATCCAACAAAATAGCACCTATCAGATTTGGGTCCCAGTTTGTCTGAGACTTGACGTCGAACGTAAGCCTCACAACCCCAAATCCTCATGAAATACATCTTGGGATTTCTCCCTGTCCATATCGTATATGGTATCTTTATCACAGCCTTGGATGGTACATGGTTAAGGGTAAAGGATGTTGTGTCTAGAGCATATCCCCAAAAGGATATTGGAAGATCTGTGTGACTCATCATAGATTATATCATATCTAATAGGGTACGATTCCTCCTTTCGGATACACCATTCCACTGTGGTGTTCCAGGAGGAGTGAGTTGGGATAGAATCCCACACTCAGCTAGATAGTCACGAAACTCATAGCTAAGGTATTCACCACCTCGATCTGATTGAAGTATCTTAATACTCTTGCCAAGCTGGTTTTGTACTTCATTCTTGAATTCTTTGAACTTTTCAAAGGATTCTGATTTATGTGTTATGAGATACACATAACCATATCTACTGAAGTCATCAGTAAATGTAATGAAGTACCTGTAACCACCTCTAGCAGCAACATTGAAAGGGCCACATACATCACTATGTATAAGTCCTAACAAGTTTGTTGCTCTTTCGCTGTGTCCACTAAAGGGAGTCTTGGTCATCTTGCCTAAAAGGCAAGACTCGTATGTCTCATATGATTCAAAATCAAATGAGTCTAGCAGCCCATCCTTATGGAGCTGAGATAAGCGACTCTCATTTATGTGACCTAAGCGACAATGCCAGAGATAGGTTTGGTTCAACTCATTTGACTTGAACCTTTTGGTACTTATGTTATAGATAGGGCTCTCTAAGTCTAGAAAGTAGAGTCCATTCATTAGAGGTGCATTACAAGAGAACATATCATTTAAATAAACTGAACAACATTTGTTCTTTATTATAAATGTAAATCCTTTCTTATCCAAAAAAGAAACCGAAATGATGTTCTTAGTTAAGGAAGGAACATAACAACATTCATCTAATTCTAGTACAAGCCCAGAGGGAAGAGATAGATCATAAGTTCCTACAGCAACAGCAGCAACCCTTGCTCCATTGCCTACTCGTAGGTCCACCTCGCCCTTTGTCAATGCCCTGCTATTTCTTAGCGCCTGCACATTGGTACAAATGTGAGATGCACATCAGGTATCTAATACCCATGATGAAGAAATAGATAGATTGACTTCTATAATATTTATACCTGAAGTAGAAGTCTCTCTTCTCTTCTTCTTAAGATCTTCCAGGTATGCCTTGCAGTTACGCTTACAGTGTCCAACTTCCTTACAGTGGAAGCAAGCCCCTTCCTTAGCCACCCCTCCTTTGGGTTTCAGTTCCTTGCCTTTGCCCTTGGCTTGGGACTTTCCCTTACCTTTAGGCTTGCCCTTGCCTTTCTTCTTTTGCACCATCAAAATGGCATCAGATTTTCCCTTCTTAAGGTTGAGCTCAGCAGTTCTCAACATGCTGAGCATCTTAGGCAGTGGCTTATCAATTTCATTCATGTTGTAATTCATGACAAATTGATTGTAGCTTTGTGTCAAAGACTGCAAGATTAAGTCAGTGGCCAGCTCTTGGCCAAGGGGGAATCCCAATCTCTGTAGGTTTTCTACGTACCCAATCATCTTGAGTACATATGGACCTACGGGAGTCCCATCTTGCATTTTGGAACCAAACAATGCCTTAGAGACTTCATATCTCTCGTGCCTTGCTTGTCCTTGATATAGTTGATGAAGATGTTCAACCATATCATAAGCATTCATGAACTCGTGTTGCTTCTGAAGCTCAGAGTTCATGGTCATGAGCATTAGACTTGACACATCTAATGCATCATCTTGATGCTTCTTGTAAGCATCTTGTGAGGCGATGGGAGGTGCCTCGGAATGGGGTGCTCGAATGGGCGTCTGATTTCCTTTCTTGGGTGAGAACGATTCTCGTGTTCTCACCAAGAAATTTGCTCCATTGAGCTTGTCCTTCTCAAGGACAGAACGCAGAGAGAGAGTGTTCGTGTTTGTCGACATAGTAATCTACAACATACAATGCAGAGAATTAATATCATATTCCTTTTATCATTTAATTAGGCCTTTAATCAAATGATGCTCCCACTGAATTATAGGAATTTTGTAGAATCGAGTTATGGATGTGGTCAAACCACATTACTAGATTCATACAAACTAGCTATAATTCATGTGGGACAAGATCCACATCATACTAAACCTTGAGTTAGCTTTGGCTAAATCGCCCAAGACTTAGTACAATCGGTGGGTAACACATTACCGATTACATCTCTATGCAACTCTTGTTTATAGGATCAAGACCCACATTCACGAAAGATCTTGAGTTAGCTTTGGCTAAATTGCCCAAGATTTAGTGTAAATGCGATCTTATCCTATCTTTCCAACGGTTGGAATATGCCTATAGTTCTACTTGATCCAATTGAGTTTAACTAGTTTCACTCAATCTAATTGAGCTTACTCTAACCCAAGCCTTGATAGGCGGGACCAAGATTGTCCCTCCGCACCCTACCAAGATAATATGCATTGCTATGCTTTGGCAGATTCAACAACTACAAATGATCGAGGTAGTGATGGGTATCGAGGACTTGGAAGACATTTACGAGTTGATTCGATTAAGATCTAATCTAATCGTAATGTGTATCATATACGCATTGAGGCCTTTATTATCCTACACTAGCATGCATCACATACATACAAGCATTATTCTAGCATGCATCATATACATACAAGAAAAATATCCTAGCATGCATCATATACATACAAGCATTATTCTACAAGAAAAATCAAATATATATATATATATATATATATATATATATATATATATATATATATATATATATATATATATATATATATATATATATATATATATAACTGTGATGTGGTCATGACCCTACTACGTGTTAGTATGAGCCCTTAGTGCCAATTATGAGATGATTGGTGAGGGAGACTTTTGTATTATATTCTTGCATTAATAAAGGCAAAGATTGATTATTATATTTCTTTATGCGTGTGCCAGCTAAATAAATATAATAATGCCCATGAATAGTAGGTTGTTATCTACAGTATATCAATTGGTAGAATTGATTATGAGAAGCTGTAGAGAATACTATTCTTAAATATTTCTAGTCGAGTTTTGTATTAATAGACAAGGGCTATATTGATACATTGAGACTAGCATGTAGGTCAATGGATGACTTGATCTCACAAGTCATCGATATGTGATATCACATTGATACATGAGTATATATATTGGAGACTATATATACTGAATTGACCCACCATGAGAAAGTATCATGGATCGTTATATGAGTGTCATATACTTTCTCATGTGACTATTGGTATGAATAGTCCTTAGACCTGAAGTCACTACGGTTCCCTACATAAGGAGTTATGTACTTTGGTATCGTCTAACGTCACACCGTAATTGGGTGACTATAATGGCGATCACTGAGTATGTAATGAATTATGCGGAGGGATGTGAGTGATGTAGATGAGATCTATCCCTCCCATATGACGGGAGTGATATCTTTGGCCTCTTGATAGAGTAGGACCACGAAATGCATGACCATGCTCAAATGAGTCAATATGAGATATTGAGCTCATTTGTTTGAGTGAGTCTACTTGGGGATCAAGAAACATAAAGATTGATAAGAGGGTGACACGGTCTATGCCTCATTGATCGATCTGAGATATCAAGGATAGAAGGACACTGTCATATGATAATAGTCACGGAAGAGGTTGTCGGATCTCGACATTCTCATCACTTGGGTAGCAATGATGTATTGCTAGATGCCGCTCATTGCTTATGTATCTAAAATGGTTTTGGATACATTGCCAACGTTATGAGAGCCTATAGGGTCACACACAAAGAACATATTATTTTGGAGAGAAAATCATTTTGGTTTGACTAAAATGAATTATTAGTTAATTGGATTAACTAGAATGAGTAAGACTCATTACTTGGCTAAATTTGAGTTGGACTCAAATTGGTTTATGTTGAGTTAGACTCAAGTCAAACCAAGAGAAGAAGGCTAAAATGAATAATACACGAATTAATAATATAATACAAGAATTAATAATATAATACACGAATTAATAAATGGGGTTTTAAATGGGATTTAAAACTCATTAATGTGCATTTAATGAGCATTAATTGACTTCCTTTCTTTTACCATGAAGAATAAGGAAGTGCATTTAATGTCTCATTAAGGTGTATTATGGTTGCTTCTTCTTCTTCAACGTGGACAATAAAAAAGAAAATTAGATTTTATTTTTTCGTTCACAACACAAGAGGGCCAAGTATAGAGTGGAAAAGTGAGACCTTGGAGTGGTTGCTAGCACAACCGAAAGGGCTTACCTCTTCTCTCCAAGATCGTGTGTGTGTGCACCGTAGAGGCATGGACATTCTGACCACGCTGAGATCCGCAAGTGTTGCTGACTGGAATTCGAAGGGCACGCTTCGAAGGTAACCTCGATTCCTATAGGATAGAATCGATAATTGAAACGAGTATATTTTTTTTGCTTGGATCTCTGGAGGGATCCTAAGTTTTCCGCTGTGAATTTTGTTTATCGCTCGGGATCCCTACACTACGATCTTCTCAAGCCAATGAGAAGATCGGACGGTCAATCTAGGGCTAGCAGCTTCTCCAAGCGCTTCCTTTAACCGCCATGTGTCGTCGACACTCTTCTCGTAACTTCGTCTACAAGTGGACTTTCCACCGCTCCATTTTGTATATTACAAATATGAAACTCGAGTTACATTCGAGTCTAAAACTATTTACAACTAGAATTTCAAAAGAAGAGGCACGACGCGCAGGTCGCATACACTATACAACACGCACAACCACAAAAACGGCACGCAAGCCGTATTATGAATTACAACACATCATCTTCCAATCATATTGGGGTTATTGGGCCATGACAATCACAGAATTATATATAATTCTAAATTATGTATTTTTACAGAAAATTTCTATAATTTTTCCAATTTTTTCTTTCAATTTTATGAGTCACCTCTCCGTAACGGTCCCGCTAAGCAGTTTTCGGGCGTGATCGCGGGACAAGGCCCCTTTCGAGGATAGGGGCAGCGCCCCTACTCGCAAAATAAACTTTGCGAGTGTCCCTACTATGATCTTACAACGACTTAAGTCACTTTCCCAAAAACCTAAAGTGAGAACTCGCCGTTTCGGAGAGTTTTTCTCGATGGTTGAAGCCTACAAGTGTCCCAACACTCGTTGCTTTGACTCTTCGAGAAAAATACCCAAAAATTCGATAAAAATAGAAAATTTACAGAAACATAAAAATATGTAATTTTTATATCTAATACAAAAACTACAAAATGAAACACATGTTAGGAATATTGGAACGGCTAAAGGGGGGGTGAATAGCGTCGTTCTCAAGTTGTCGGAAATCGATCGTGTTCGTCTCTACAATTTCGTTAGCGCAGCGGAATATAGATATAATACAATAAAGAAATGGACAAGCACACACAAAGACACGAAGATTTAACGTGGTTCGGAACTGCACAGTTCCTACTCCACGGATCGGGTTCGTACGAACCCTAGCGATGCCAATCACACACCACTATAATAATAACTCCTTCTCGGAACAATCCGGAGGCGGAGAAACCTCGTAAAATTAATCTCACAACAATAAGATACTAATACAAGCAATTACAATAATGAAATACAATGCAAGTAAAGGAAACTACTTTACAATTGCCTTTGGATTGCTTGATTGCTTGATTGCTTGGTTGCTTGAAATCACCTTGGAGACCCTGATTTACAACAGCAAATCGCTCCAAAACCCTCAAGAAACCGATGCCAATTTCCTCCATCACGAGCTCCTTTTATAGCTTCAACTCAGGCCGAAAAAGTCGATCACCGATCGATCGGGACCATCACGATCGATGCCATCATGTCGTGAGACAACGGCTAGATCCACGCTGATAAGTCTAACGGATCTACCATCACGACCGATCATACCCATCACCGATCGATGGAGTCCTCACTGACCACCGAGTCTCGACCCATTCTGCGGGCCGATTTCGAGCACCGCCGACCGATGTGGGGATCGATCATTGCTCAAACCATCGATCAGCGCCCACCTCCGTGATCTGCTAGGCCATAACCCGCAGTCAAACCCTAGTTGACTCGGTCCAGTCGACTGCCACATGGCACCAGTCGACTGGCACAACTCAAACATGAGGTTTTAACCCAAGTATGGTTCCCCCATACTTGCTAGACCACCCTTAGCCTAGACCTAAGCCTTCTAGCCACCTCCATCAGCCTCACGCCTCTCGGATCCCTCCAAGTCATCCATGACTTGTTCATCCATCGCGCTAGCCTTCAGGTGCTTCCATCGGCTATGTCATGCTAACGGTGTCTACACCGCCAAGGCTCATTGGACTTACGCCGCCAAGACTCCGCTTGGACTTTATGCCGCCAACCATTGAACTTATGCTGCCAAGACTCCCGCTTAGACTTTATGCAGCCAATATCAAACCCCTTGGACTTCTCATAATGCCATGACCATGCTTGGACTTTACATGCCAAGTACCCAAGACTTCGACTTTCCCATGACAATTACATTGTCATATATTTTTGTCGAACATCAAAACATCACTCGAGTAAAACTCGAGTCCTGGTCAATCATGACCTGGGCCGATTGCACCAACAATCTCCCCCTTTTTGATGTTTGACAAAAACCAAACAAAACATTGAGTTAGAATACTAACTCAAATCCCTTACCAATTATTCCATATTGGTAAACTTAAACATTCTCCAAATGTTCTCCCCCAAACATTCTCCCCCTTTTTTGACTAACATCAAAAAGATTATCTCCAAGGAGGTCAAAGTCTCATGTCCCAATGAGATCTTACAATCGTCCCCATGGTCTAAAAATATCTAGGATGCCTACCATCTTTCTAGTGATAAGTCCCATATCACTCTAGAGAGGCAATCCTATACATTCTCCCAATTTCCAAATTGGGTTTCTCAAACATCCCATCAATTTTCCCAATTGATAATATTCTCCCAATAACTTCTCCCCTTCAAGAGGAGAAGCACATCCATCATCCCAAGATGGATAACTCCCCCTAAAGGCTTGCTCCCCCATGACCATTGCACCAACAATGTCCTTGGGAAGTCCCTAAGCCAATAGAAACTCTAAACCATCAAAATTAAGGTTAGAAATTCAACATTGAACTTTCCAACACCTTAACATTGATACAAACCCTAAACACCTCTCCTAATCCATATCCAATGGATTTTCACCCTTCATCATGCTTCCTAAAGCATATCCTAGGGTTAGGAGTGGTTAGGGACCTTAACCGCAGCTGAAATCGGGTTAAACAACCTTGGTTATCCCGAAATCGTAATCATCAGTGATGATTCGAAATCATCGATCGACACTCCATCATCGATCGCCACACCAATAGCAGTCGATTGATAACTGAAATTTCCGAATTTCAGTTATTAGAGTTGAATTTTAGAAAATCATAAATATTTATACGTATATCGAAAAATCATGAAATTTGGTACGTATAATACTTATGACCAATACAATAGGTGAAAAATGTTTTACCCATAAAATAAAGAGTTTGATACAAAACTCAAAACCATTGAAATTTTCAATGTTTTGGCCCTATCTTGTATCAACTCTATCAATGATGATTGCTATCAAAAGATAGACTTCATCAAGGTTTTTCAAAATAATTTTAAAACATTTTCAAAACCTTATTTTGGATCATATTCCTTGGGCTCTATGTACATGACTTGTACACGAGCTTTCCCAATGATCCACAAATAGAATTAGATGAGTTTTAGTTCATCTAGATGCAAAAACTATGCACCTTGAACTTAACTCATATCCTAGCATCTCACATGTATCTATGGTGTATAAATACACATACATGTCAATTCGATGTGAGATGTGAGTTTTGTTCTCCCTAAACTAGGGTTTCATGCATCTTCTAAAACAACTCTACTTGATTCCCTTATAAATGGGACTTCAAGTCATGTCATAGTCCTTAAATCAATTTTAATCAAGTTAATGCATGAATGTATGATCATGGCAGAAATAATAGCATTATTAAAACATGGCCAATGATCATGATGTCATGACATATGATAAAATTTAAAAAACACATGACATTTAAAACCTTAAACCTAAGCATAATCATGACATATAAAAATGATTAAAAAAATATGATGTCATGGCATATGGCAATCAAGGCATGGCAAATAAAATATATAGGTATGGTAATACCTAAATTTTAATATTAATTGCCATTTGATATAATTAAGTATATTTTGCCATATTAACCTAAATTTTCCCAAATGTGCCAAAAACCCAAAATGGCACACTACGACCTCTAAACCTAAATTGTGCCAATTTGACCATTTTATCAAGCTTCTCAAATAATATTGGCACACCCTAAAATCTTTTAGGATGATAATTCAAATCTATTTCCAAGGTATCCATAACCTTGAAAATAACCTAAAGTGCCACCTTTGCCATGGTTGAGTTAACTACCCATCTATTTAAGGTTGGCACACCCTAACCCATCTAGCGTGAATCAATCACGCTCTTAGGAATCCAAAACCGATTTGAGCTCCTAGGGTTAATTAGGTACTCCTTAGGGATAACCTCCCTAGATACCTTCCTAATGACCCTTCTAGGCTTAGAAGCCTTGGTCATTTTGGTTTTGCCATGGTTAACTCTAGGGTGACTCCTTGTAACCTTCTTAGTGGCTTCCTAGGTTTCCTAGAAACCCTAGCCACTAGGCACACACCATGGTCAACTCTAGGGATGACTTCCCTATTGACCTTGGTCTTCCTAGACCTAGTTAGTGTTCCATAGTCAAATGGAACACAATGATAAGCCACCTTAGGCTTAGGTTTGTGACCCAAACCTTTCTTGCCCTTGGTTGACTTTTGACTTTTAGATCCTAGATGTTGACTTTGACTTCTTGACCCAGGAATTTGACCATTAGACCCTTTAGATTGATTTTGTATCTTATTTAGGGTCTTTTCAAGTTTCTCAAGCCTTGACCTCAAGGCTTGGTTCTCTAATTCTAATTGCCCAATTTTAGAATTTTGATTTAGACCATGGGCATGGTTCTTCCTAGGCATATGCCTAGTCCATTTAGGGTTAAGGCCTAGATGTTCTCCTATTTTCCTAATTGATTCTCTAGGTAAGATATTTTTAGGGACATTAGTCCCAAACTTCTCCTTATTCCTAAGGTGAACCTTCTTAGCTCCTAAACAAATATGTTTGTTATTTCTAGCATGCTCTTTATGATAAATAGCAAGAGAATTGAAACCCTTAGCATGCTTTTGCCTATTAACTAAAAAGGATGCATTATTAAAATATACCTTAGGGTTAGCTTTGGAAGCTCCCCCTACATGTGTAGCTCCCTCTTGGGTCTTCTTCTTCCCCCTAGGACATTGATTCCTATAATGTCCTTTTGCATTGCATTTGAAGCATATGATGTGCTCCTTGATCTTGATACTTGGGGAACCGACGTCCGTTGACTTTTGTTGACTTATAGGCACCGGAGGAGCTTTCTTGACTTTCTTTGGGCACTTACTCTTATAATGCCCAAATTTCCTACACTCAAAACACATAATGTTATTTTTATTTTGAATTGAGGTGTTTGAGTTACCGATGGTGGTGGAGACCGGAATTGGACTTTGGGCTTCTTTATCTTGACCGGATGTCGAAGCTTCTTCTTCTCGATGTTCCGGTATGAAGGTTCTCTCCTCCCCCTCAATCCTTGAGGTGAATGCTTCTTCCACTTCCTCCACCTCTTCCGACCCAGAAGTTGACTCCTCACTTTCTTGTGAGGATGATGATGATTCTTCTTCGGTCTCCTCCTCTTCCAAGTCTTCTTGGACCGATTCGGGATTGTCGTGGAACTTGATCAACTTGTTCCACAACTCCTTGGCATCCCTATAGCTTCCTAATCTGGACAAAATATCGTTAGGTATCAAATCAATCAACATTTTTGTTACCTTAACGGTTGTTTTGAATTTTTCCCATTTCTCCTCGGTCCATCTCTTCATCTTGAGGATTTCGCCGTTTTCTCCTCTCGGAGCATCAAAACCTAAAGTCACGACAAACCAATTTTCTATATTCGTCATTAGAAAATATTCCATCCTACCTTTCCAATACGCAAAATGTTCGTGGTTGAAGGAAGGTGGGATGTTGACGTCGTCACCCAATCTTTCCTCAAATTCCATATTCTTCCCTCTAGCTTCTTGACTCCGGGTTGTTAATCCGTAGAAGAGCCCCGGGCTCTGATACCATTTGTTAGGAATATTGGAACGGCTAGAGGGGGGGTGAATAGCGTCATTCTCAAGTTGTCGGAAATCGATCGCGTTCGTCTCTACAATTTCGTTAGCGTAGCGGAATATAGATATAATACAATAACGAAATGGACAAGCACACACAAAGACACGAAGATTTAACGTGGTTCGGAACCGCACGGTTCCTACTCCACGGATCGGGTTCGTACGAACCCTAGCGATGCCAATCACACACCACTATAATAATAACTCCTTCTCAGAACAATCCGGAGGCGGAGAAACCTCGTACAATTAATCTTACAACAATAAGATACTAATACAAGCAATTATAATAATGAAATACAATGCAAGTAAAGGAAACTACTTTACAATTGCCTTTGGATTGCTTGATTGCTTGGTTGCTTGAAATCACCTTAGAGACCCTGATTTGCAACAGCAAATCGCTCCAAAACCCTCAAGAAACCGATGCCAATTTCCTCCATCACGAGCTCCTTTTATAGCTTCAACCTGTGCTGAAAAAAGTCGATCAGTCGACTGATCAGGACCATCAGTCGACTGATGCCACTGTTATCGTGAGACAACGGCTAGATCCACGTTGGATAAGTCCAACGAATCTACCATCAGTCGACTGATCATACCCATCAGTCGACTGATGGAGTCCTCACTCGACCAGTCGAGTCTCGACTCCATTCTGTGGCCGATTTCTCGAGCACCAGTCGACTGATGTGGGGATCAGTCGACTGCTCGAGCCATCAGTCGACTGCCCACCTCTGGCAGTCGACTGCTAGGCCATAACCCGCAGTCAAACCCTAGTTGACTCGGTCCAGTCGACTGCCACATGGCACCAGTCGACTGACACACCTCAAACATGAGGTTTTAACCCAAGTATGGTTCCCCCATACTTGCTAGACCACCCTTAGCCTAGACCTAAGCCTTCTAGCCACCTCCATCAGCCTCACGCCTCTCAGATCCCTCCAAGTCATCCATGACTTGTTCATCCATCGCGCTAGCCTTCAGGTGCTTCCATCGGCTATGTCATGCTAACGGTGTCTACACTGCCAAGGCTCATTGGACTTACGCCGCCAAGACTCCGCTTGGACTTTATGCCGCCAACCATTGGACTTATGCTGCCAAGACTCCCGCTTGGACTTTACGCAGCCAATATCAAACCCCTTGGACTTCTCATAATGCCATGACCATGCTTGGACTTTACATGCCAAGTACCTAAGACTTGGACTTTCCCATGACAATTACATTGTCATATATTTTTGTCTAACATCAAAACATCACTCGAGTCAAACTCGAGTCCTGGTCAATCGTGACCTGGGCCGATTGCACCAACAACACATACATGCTTCGCACGTGGCTCTGATACCACTGTTGGACTTTCCGAGCCGTAAAAACCGCTTTTTGCGTTGCGGAAACCTCGAAAGTCCGGACACGGATCCGTGCGAAGATATATTAAAATAAAAACATGTATGTGCTAAGCAAACCTAGATCTACCTTAGATCTAGAAGTTGAGAGTGTTACCCTCGTAGCGACGCCCTTCGCTTATCACGCTCGTCCAAAAGCTTGCCGGAACTCAAGAGTGTCAAGTGTACACTCCTCTATTAGTATCCACACGGACAAATGGTGGAGAAACTCAACCTAGAGTGTGCTAGCACTCATGGAAATTTCAGCCAAGAAGGATTGGGAGAGCAAGAGAGGAAGAACCAAGGAAGAAGATGAAGTTACACAACTTAACTTCACACTTTCATAACCCACTATAAGGGGGTTACATGCATGCATGTAACTCTAAGAACCAATGACTCTTGGTCTCCCTCATGAGGTAGCACCCCATGATGTGTCCATGATGATGTGGAGCATCATCATTTGCCGGTCCCATGCCAAGTCACCATGACATGGCAATTGGTCAAGTCAAAATTGACCATTCATCTTCCCTATCAAGTCAAGTCAAACTTGACCTATTATCTCCCATGGTTGATCAAATCTAACCACTTGATTCAAGTCAATTTGATTTAATGAATCTCTATTCATTAAATTAAATTGACTCTATGAATCAAATCTAAATTAGACTCATTCAACACTTGAATCAAATTGAGTCTAACTCAATTAGTCTAATTTGGATTAAACTTAATCCAATTTGGTTCATCCCATGAACCTAATCCTCATGGTTCATCATATGAACCTAATCTCCATCTAATTGCCCTTTGTGTGTGACCCTATAGGTTCTTGTAACATTGGCAATGCTCCTAAACCGATTTAGGAACATAAGCAATGAGCGGTATCTAGTAACACATCATTGCTACCCAAGTGACAAGAATGTTGAGATCCAACATCACCTTTGTGACTACTAATTATGACTCTCACAATATGTGACAATGTCCCTCTATCCTTGACATCTAGATTGACCAATTAAGGCATAGACCATGTCATCCTCGGTACAATCTATATCTTGAACTCCAAGTGGACTCACTCTAATCAAATGAGCTCAATATCTCATATTGACTCATTTGGGCATGGTCATGCACTTCGTGGTCTCACTCTATCAAGAATATTGATGTCACCCCGTCATATAGGAGGGATAGATCCCATCTACATCACTCACATCCCTCCGCATAATTTGTCACATATCCAGTAATCACCTTTATAGTCCACCCATTTACGGGTGACGTTTGACGAAGCCAACATATGCAACTCCTTATGTAGGGAACCATGGTGACTTCAGGTCTAAGGACTAATAGTCATACTAATAGACACATGAGAAAGTATATGACACTCATATAACGATCCATGATACTTTCTTATGGTGGGTCATTCAGTATACATTCTCTAATACATACCCATGTGTCAACTTGATATCTCATATCCATGACTTGTGAGATCAAGTCATCGTGTTGACCTACATGCTAGTCTCTATGCATTAACATTATCCTGAATGTTAATACTTGACTAGGAATGATTAAGAGTAGTGCTTTTTATATCATCTCATTATCGATTCAACCAATCGATTGATATAGATAAGAACCTACTACTCAAGGACATTATTATATTTAGTTATTTGGCACCAATATAAGTAAATATAATAACCATGCCTTTATAAATAGGAATATGATACAATAAAGTCCATACAACAATCATCACATGATTGACTCTAGGGCTCTCACTAACAATTTGATACCTACCATCGTAGCTATGAATGACTTGTTAGACTCTCTCCAAGGTTGTTCATATCTATGTTGGATATCAGCCCATTCGGAGATGAACCTACAATCTCCCGAAGTGATTTTGGGGTTTTAAAAATTCGAGAAATGAATGAGACTTATAAATGTATGTTGATTCATTTAAATCATCTTTCTCATATATGCTCGTTTTGTATTTCTAGGTTGATCGATTGATCATTATGTCTTTGAATTTGCACTATATTTTGGATTCAAATAAATTGACTGGGTTGAACTTCTTGGACTGACTTAGATTTAACCTGAGAATTATTCTCAAGGTTGAAAAACTTGCGAATGTCCTTGAAGCGCCTCTTCCCACCCATCCTAGTAACAATGCAACTCTGGATCAATTGTTGGCCTATCTGAAACATGTGACTGATTCTGAAATGGTGAGTTGCATCATGCTAGCCGCAATGGTACCTGAGCTGCAAAAGCAACATGAACATATGGATGCTCATACCATAGTCTTTCATCTTTATGAGTTGGTTGATGAGCAAGTGAGATTCGAAAGGTTCGAAGTCTCCAAGGTCCTCTTCACCTCTGAAATGCAAGAAGGTTCATCTGTGGTACTACTCAACATGCTGAAGACTGTGGATCCTTCTGTGAAGCATGAGCAGGGGACGGTGCTGTAAGTTGATTCCTCGAAGAAAGGTTCTAAGAGGAAGTCAAAGGAATAATAGAAGGGGAAGAAAAGGCTAAAAAGGTAGAACCAGCTCAAAAGGGCACTTGCCATCATTATGGCAAGGAGGGCCATTGGCGAAGAAATTGCAAGATTTATCTTGAGTCTGTGAAGAAGAATAAGACATTAGATGCCCCATCTTCTTCAGATATCTTTATTATTGATTGTCATTCTATTTCCTCAAACACTTGGGTATTGGATACTGGGTGTGGCTCACATATATGTAATGACATACATGGGCTAAGGAATAGAAGAAGACTCGTCAAGGGAGAGTCAAATTTATGTGTTGGGAGTGGAGCAAAGGTTACTGCACTCGCCATCGGAACGTATTTGTTGAAACTCTCTGCGGGACTTGTCTTAGAACTGGACAATTGCTTTTATGTTCCTTCATTAATAAAGAACATAATTTCTATTTCTTGTTTGAATATAAATGGGTACCATTTAACTTTTAGTAACAATTGTTGTTACAAAACTTTGAATGACATTCTTTATGGGACTGAAACTTTAAGCAATGATATTTATATATTGGACGTATCCAGTGACATTCTCAATATCGAAGCGAGCAACAAGCGTGCTCGAAAAGATAATCAATTAGCCTCCTACATGTGGCATTGTCGTCTTAGCTATGTAAGCAAGAAATGCTTGTCCGAGTTGTAGGAAATTTGAAGCCGCTAGAGGGGGGGGGTGAATAGCGTAGAGTTCGTTCGTAGTTGGAATTTGATCGCGTGTTCATCTCTACAATTTTGTTAGTATGCAGCGGAATAGTAATGAAAGCAATAACGAAACAATTAACAACACGCAAACACAATCGTTTAACGTGGTTCGGAACTGAAACGGTTCCTAGTCCACAAATCGGATTCGTACGAACCCTAGCGATGCCAATCACACACCACAATAATAAACACTCCTTCTCGACACAAGTCGGAGGCGGAGAAACCCCTTACACGTAATCTTACAACAGTAAGAAACTAAAACAAGCAATTACAACAATTTATATGAAATGTGAGTAAAGAAAAAACACTTTACAAGAGCTTTTGATTGCTTGATCTTTGATTGTCTTGAACTAGCTTTGAAGGACTGGAAAGCACCAACTTTCCCCTTCAATTTTGCCCAAGAAAATCGCTATCTTTTCCTCCATCATGAGCTCCTTATATAGCTTCAACCTGTGCTGGAAAAAGTCGATCAGTCGACTGCTCGAGACAATCAGTCGATTGATCACACTGTTGCTGTGAGACAACGGTGTAATCCACGCTGGAAAAATCCAACGGCTAGGACATTAGTCGACTGATCATGAGCATCAGTCGACTGATGAGCCATCACTCGACTTCTCGTCCCAACGGACGAGTGAGACTCCATTCTGTGGCCAAAAATCCGAGCATCAATCAACTGATCCCATGATCAGTCGACTGCTCGGTCGATCAGTCGAGTGCCAAGCTCCAGCAGTAGACTGTTTGGCCATTCCCTGCAGTCAAACCCTAGTTGACTACGCCAGTCGACTGCCACATGACACCAGTCGACTGACACACCTCAAACATGAGGTTTTAACCCAAGTATTGTGCCCCCATACTTGCTAGACCACCCTTAGCCTAGACTTAAGCCTTCTAACCATCTCCATCAGCCTCATGCCTCTCGGATCCCTCCAAGTCATCCATGACTTGTTCATCCATCTCGCTAGCCTTCAGATGCTTCCATCGGCTATGTCATGCTAACGGTGTCTACACCGCCAAGGCACATTGGACTTACGCCGCCAAGACTCCCCCTTGGACTTTACGCCGCCAATACCAAACCCCTTGGACTTTAAATGCCAAGACTCAAGCTTGGACTTTCCCTTGCCAACCTATGTTGGACTTTCCATGCCAAGACCCATGCTTGGACTTTCCTTGTGCCAAGTACTCAAGACTTGGACTTTCCCATGACCATTACATTATCATATGTTTTTGTCGAAACATCAAAACATCACTCGAGCCAAGCTCGAGTCCTGGTCAATTGTGACTTGGGCCGATTGTACCAACAATCTCTCCCTTTTTGATGTTTGACAAAAACCAAACAAACCATTTGAGTTAGACCACTAACTCAAGTCTCTTACCAATTGTTCCAAATTGGTAATCCCAAATAATTTCCCAAACATTCTCCCCCTTTTTGACATACATCAAAAAGGTTATCTCTCCAAGGAGGTCAAAGTCTCATGTCCCGATGAGATCTTACAATCTCCTCCTTGGTTTAAAAATACCTAGGATGCCTATCATCTTCCTAGTGATAAGTCCCATATCACTCAAGAGAGGCAATCCTATTCACTCTCCCAATTTCCAAATTGGGTATCAAGAGCCCATCAATTTTCCCAATTGATGATACTCTCCCAATAACCTCTCCTCTTCAAGGAGAAAAACACATCCATCATCCCAAGATGGATACCTCCCCCTAAAGGCTTGCTCCCCCTTGACCATTGCACCAACAATGTCCTTGGGAAGTCCCTAAGCCAGTAGGAACTCTAAGCCATCAAAATGAAGGTTAGAAATTCAACATTGAACTTCCCAACACCTTAAAATTGATACAAACCCTAAACACCTCTCCTAATCCATATCCAATGAATTTTCACCCTTCATCATGCTTCCCAAAGCATATCCTAGGGTTAGGAGTGGTTAGGGACCTTAACCGCAGCTGAAATCGGGTTAAACAAACCTAGTTTTCCCGAAATCAGTATTGACAGTCGACTCTGTCAGCTACCAGTCGACTGATGTGTCCATCAGTCGACTGGCACGAAGCAACAGTCGAGTGATACTGCGCTGCAGTCGAGTCCAAATGCTGCCCATCAGTCGACTGCCCTGTAGAGGCAGTCGACTGATAACTGAAAACCTGATTTTCAAATATCAGACTCGACTTTTGGAAATTCATAAGTAATTCTACGTAAATCAGAAAATCACGAAACTTGATACGTACATTACTTATCACACATACAATCGGTGAAAAATTTTGGAAAAATATTTTTACCATGAAAATAGGAGATTGGTACAAAGTTCAAAAACTATTAAAACTTTAAAGTTTTTGATCTACTTTGTATCAACTTCTACAATGATGATGGCTATCAAAAGATAGACTTCACCAAGGTTTTCTAAATTGATTTTAAAATGTTTTTGAAAACCTATTTTGAACCATGGTTTATTGGCTAAATACACATGACTTGTATATTAGCTTTCCTTATGATTCTTGGTGATAATTAAAATAAGTTTGAGTTCATCTAGATGCACTACCTATGCATCTTGAACCTAACCTATTATCCTAGCATCTCACATGTATCTAGGGTGTATAAATACACATACATGTCAATGTGATGTGAGATGTGGAGTTAGGATTATTATGGCCTCATGCAGTTTCTAGGCAACCCTACTTGATTTCCTTAAAAATAGGACTTCAAGTCATGCCATTTTTCCATAAATCAATTTTAATCACAATAAAATGCATGAATGATCATGGCACAAATCATAACAATAATAATGCATGGCCAATAATCATGATGTTATGACATGTAATATAATCTAAAAACAAACATGACATCTAAAATAATCATAACCAATGGCATGACATG
The DNA here is from genome assembly GCA_025175895.1 of Wurfbainia villosa. Taxonomy (NCBI): domain Eukaryota; kingdom Viridiplantae; phylum Streptophyta; class Magnoliopsida; order Zingiberales; family Zingiberaceae; genus Wurfbainia; species Wurfbainia villosa. The sequence continues at coordinate 115,998,729 of CM045989.1, read as the reverse complement.
CTATATGATAGGATGAAATTTCATGTCATGATATAGCAATTTTCATAAACCAATACATTCGTACAAATACACACTCAAACACACATGATTTTCACAAACAGAAATTTCATTCAATTTAAAAGATTTCAGTTTTTTACATTCAAAACTAGAGATTTGATATGCTCAATCTCATTACAAAAACTGAGAAACAAAAGAAAATCCTAACATCTTCTAAATCTAGTCGTCTACAGGAGGTGGAGGTGGAGGAGGCTGTTGGCTCAAAGTCTAGGCCCGCATCATCTCATACATGCTCGATGTGCCATTTGCTCGATGCGGCTCTGGGACTCTGCAATCTGCATGTATCTCTCCTCCATCTGACCAAGACGTGTGCCCATGGAGGCTTGCCCTACTAAGAGCTCTGACAGCCTAGAGTCGACTGTCTGCTGATAGTCCTGGAATCTGGACTCTAGCTGGCCAAGACGATCTGATGGACCCGCTGCTGATGCATCTACTGGCATCTGATCCTCCTCATCAGCAGAGTCTGCATCCTCATAGTCCTTTGCCGCCTCTCTATGTGCCAGAGGCGGCTCTCCACGTGCTCTGGGCGGTGGTCGATGTGCCAACTCCATCTGCCCAAGCCCCATTCGTAGCTTCGCTAACGAGAAGTTACGAACTGATATGCAGTCGTACACCTCAGATAGCGACCTCAGTGATCCCCTGTGAATGTTGATGCCTACTGACTCTAACCATGCTGTGATAATGTGCCCATAAGGCATATGCACTTTCCCTTGTACAGGGGAAATGAAATGCACAATACAATGAAACATGTTTAGTGCAATGTTTATATCTAACCTATTACGCATGGCATACAGTAGAAAGAGATGGGGAGGCCGAATCTTGGCCAGACCCCGAGTGACGATCGAAAGAAAACACCCAACAATGACCTTGTATAGTACATTGTCGGTCGCGGATAACTTCGATAATAGAAATAAATTACAGGGGGTGGGCGGATGACCACCAAAAACATGCTCATGCATGGAGTCCATAGAGATATGGTCAAATGGCTCGGGTAAAGGAGCATCAAAGGTAGGGTAGAAAATGAAGGTGTCATCCGATGGCTTACACTCAAGAAACTCCTGCAATATCGCAGGAGTGAACTCTAAATCGCATTTTGCAACGCGAGAAGTGTAGGTAGGGCCATCGTCTACCTTCTTTAGGTTCTGATAAAACTCCTTAAGGAGATCATCGTTAATGGCATGTGTGCATAAGACAATTTTCATTAGATGATAATATGAAAATATGTCCATGACATCACTACAGTAACGTGCAAAAAAGTCCCTATCGATGTACCTAACTAACATAGGTTGGTACAATCGTGATTCACCCTCGGGTGGATCATTTCTACGGGATCTCCTATATGAATGTAATGCAACAATATGAAATGCAAGGGCACCAATACACGATTAGATTATAATAGGTTACAATGAAAAGGAAAGATTAGGGTTTTTGAGTAAGAAAATTTTACTTCGGTGCCATTTGAAGGGGTGATGAGGGAATATTCGGATATTGCTGAAAGGGGCTGCCGAAAAGTTCGCCGGAGGACTGGATGCCGGAACCCTAATCAGAAAAGAAGAAAATAGCCGCTGAAAAAGGATGAACTAGGGTTGTGAGATGAGTGAAAACGCGAGAGGAAGAGTTAGGCTATCAAACCTAGGACCTAGGTGGCCGGAGCGGTCGGAAACTCTCGTCGGAGGAAGGAGTGGCGAACAGAGAGGAGAAAGAAAACGGGAAGTGGACGCGTGAAGACGCTGAACCCTAGCGATTCGGCGTTATAAAATCGCGACGCAGTCGACTGATGTGGAGAATCAGTCGACTGATCGCAGTTTATTAGCGAGTTTACCGAGCCGGTAGTCGACTGATCCAGCTCAGCAAATGACTGCTGAGTCTTTTATGTCGTACTACAGTAGCATCAGTCGACTGATGTTGCTCATCAGTCGACTGTGTTGGGAGTATGGGGAATACAATCAAAGTCCCACATTGGTAAGACATGGAAAAGATCATGTGCTTATAAGAAAAAAGATATCTCCATTGGTATGAGGCCTTTTGGGTAAAGCCCAAAAACAAAAACCATGAGGGCTTGGGCCCAAAGTGGACAATATCATACCATTGTGGAGATATGTGGATCTTATATGTACTGACAATTGGTATCAGAGCCGTGGTCCATGTCAAGCCATGAACCTCGAACGAAGGAAGTTGAGCTCCCACGTCCGGATCAAGAGAACCAGACATCAGGAAGGAAGTCTAGTTGGGTCGGGGGGACCGAACAACTGGCAGGAAGTCCTGGTGGGTTGAAGATCGGACATCAAGCAGAGAAAATCCTTCGAGGAGGGATAGGCTTGAGGGGGGGCCCAATGTGGTCCTTCGTTTGAGGGGGGGATTGTTGGGAGTATGGGGAATACAATCAAAGTCCCACATTGGTAAGACATGGAAAAGATCATGTGCTTATAAGAAAAAAGATATCTCCATTGGTATGAGGCCTTTTGGGTAAAGCCCAAAAATAAAACCATGAGGGCTTAGACCCAAAGTGGACAATATCATGCCATTGTGGAGATATGTGGAGCTTCGATCACCACTGAGCACTCGGCCGATGATCCTCTCGGTGAGCTACCATCGATCGATGATGTCCCATCTCGATCGATGTATCCCATCGATCGATCGATGTGCAAACAATCGAGTCCTCGAAGTAGCACTCGATCGCTGACCCACGATATCGATTACGATGTTATCACGATCGATAATCGATGATCGATCGATATTTGATTTCCAGTTTTGAAATTCAGAAAATCTTGATTTCTTTATCTAACTTATTCCATTTTCTCATGTTTAATCTTGTATATCGAACATATTGATGTTATGCTTATATTCATGTATTCGTTAATGTATTTTGATATTTTATTTCATTTTAGCAAATATTAACATTCAAAGGTTTCAAAATCCTAACATCTCACCCTTTCTAAGTGTTGAAATACACAATCAATGGTAAAAGACTTGTTTTGTGAGATGCAATCCACTCTAGACATTCCTTCCATGCAAACACATGGTGAAACACATGAAACATGGTAAGTACAAGACATCAAGGTGTGTGGCACTTGAGTATCACTCTTGATGCAACTTCTATACCTTAAACACACTTCTCTTGATACATTGATTCCTAAAGTGTGCCAAAGATCAAAGTGACACACTATGACCTTTAAATCTAGATTGTGCCAATTTTATTGATTTTCATGATTTCAAAAAAAAAAAATATTGGCACATCCTAAGATCTTTTAGAATTAAAACTCAAATGTATTTCCAAGGTAACCATAACCTTGAAAATAGCCTAAAGTGCCCACCTTTACCATGGTTGAGTTAACTGCCCATCCAATCATGGTTGGCACATTCTAACTCATTTAACGTGAATCAATCACGCTCTTTGGAACCCAAAATCTATTTGAGCTCATTGAATTAATTAGGTATTCCTTAGGGATAGCCTCCCTAGATACCTTCCTAATGACCCTCCTAGGCCTATTAGCCTTGGTCATGGCGGTCTTACCTAGGTTGACTCTAGAGGTAACTCCCCTTGCAACCTTGGTCTTCCTAGACCTAGTTTGTGTTCCATAATCAAATGGAACACTATGGTAAGCCACCTTAGGCTTAAGTTTGTGACTCAAACCTTGATTGCCCTTGGTTGACTTTTGTCTTTTGGGTCCTAGATGTTGACTTTGAGATCTTGACCCTTGACTTTGACCATTAGACCCTTGAAATTGATTTTGTATCTTATTTAGGGTCTTTTCTAGTTTTTTAAGCTTTGACCTTAAGGCTTGGTTCTCTAATTCTAATTGCCCAAATGATTTTTGATTAGGTTTTTGGGCATTACCATTCACCTTAAACTTATATCTACCCTTATTGGGATTGATACCTAAATGACTTTCGATTTTCTTAATTGTTTTCCTAGGAATGACATTTCTAGGGACATTAGTCCCAAATTTATCCTTCTTTGAAATAGATCTAGAGTTATCATTCCTAGCATGCTTTGATTCATGAGTAATAGCAAAGTTATTTGAATTAATTCTAGCATGCTTTTGCTTAGAATTTAAAGAATGAGCATTATGAAAATATACCTTAGGGTTTTCCTTAGAGGCTCCCCCTATTTGTGAAGCTCCATTTTGAGTCTTTTTTCTCCCCCTAGGATATTGATTTCGGTAATGCCCCGGTTGCTGACATCTGAAGCAAATGATGTGCTCCTTGTCTCTAGGTGATGGGAAACCGACATCCTTTGACTTTTGTTGACTTTTAGGCACCGGTGGAGTCTTCTTAACCTTCTTTGGGCACTTGCTCTTGTAGTGCCCATACTCCCAACACTCAAAACATAATATATGGATTTTATTTGAAATTAGAGTGTTTGAGTTACCTAGGTTAATTGAGACCAGAATTGGAGCTTCTTCATCTTGACTAGATGTCGAAGCTTTCTCTTGTTGCTCCGGAGTGGATATTCTTTCCTCCCCCTCAATCCTAGAGGTGGAGGTGTCTTCTACTTATTCTTCTTCCACCGATCCGGAAGTTGACTCCTCTTCAACTTCCGATTCCTCACTTGCTCGTGAGGAAGATGAACTCTCTTCATCCTCTTCCTTGTCTTCTTCTACTTGTGCCAAGTGGGGCTTCTCATTGAACTTAGCTAATTTGTCCCATAGCTCCTTGGCATCAAGATATTCACCTAGCCTAGACAAAACATCATTAGGTATCAAATCTTCTAAAAGTTTTGTTACCTTAGCTTTGGTTTTGAATTTTTGTCGTTGCTCTTGGGTTCATTTCTTCAACTTGAGGACTTGTCCCTTCCTATCCCGAGGGGGTTCAAAACCTTCTACGAGGATGAGCCAATCCTCTATATCCATCATAAAGAATGTCTCCATTCTTGTTCTCCACGCCGAAAAGTCTTCTTGATCATATGGCGGTGGAGTGTTGATGTCCCATCCGAGCTTGTTTTGGGATTCCATCTTCCCTCTAGCCTTTTAGCTCCCGGCGGTTAATTCGTAGAAGAGCCCCGGGCTCTGATATCAATTATAGGAAATTTGAATCCACTAGAGGGGGGGGTGAATAACTTAGAGTTCGTTCGTAGTTGGAATTCGATCGCGTGTTCATCTCTACAATTTCGTTAGTACGCAGTGGAATAGTAATGAAAGCAATAACGAAAAAATTAACAACACGTAAACACAATCATTTAACATGGTTCGGAACTGAAACGGTTCCTAGTCCACGGATCGGATTCGTACGAACCCTAGCGATGCCAATCACACACCACTATAATAAACACTCCTTCTCAACACAAGTCAGAGGCGGAGAAACCCCTTACACGTAATCTTACAATAGTAAGAAACTAAAACAAGCAATTACAACAATTTATATGAAATGCGAGTAAAGAAAAAACACTTTACAAGAGCTTTTGATTGCTTGATCTTTGATTGTCTTGAACTAGCTTTGAAGGACTAGAAAGCACCAACTTTCCCCTTCAATTTCACCCAAGAAAATCGCTATCTTTTCCTCCATCACGAGCTCCTTATATAGCTTCAACCTGTGCTGAAAAAAGTCGATCAGTCGACTGCTCGAGACAATCAGTCGATTGATCACACTGTTGCTGTGAGACAACGGTGTAATCCACGCTGGAAAAATCCAATGGCTAGGACATTAGTCGACTGATCATGAGCATCAGTCGACTGATGAGCCATCACTCGACTGCTCATCCCAACGGTCGAGTGAGACTCCATTCTGTGGCTGAAAATCTGAGCATCAGTCGACTGATCCCATGATCGCTGATCGCTGCGATCGATCGATCGAGTGCCAAGCTCCATGATGTTTTGGCCATTCCCTACAGTCAAACCCTAGTTGACTATGCCAGTCGACTACCACATGGCACCAATCGACTGACACACCTCAAACATGAGGTTTTAACCCAAGTATGGTGCCCCTATACTTGCTAGACCACCCTTAGCCTAGACCTAAGCCTTCTAACTATCTCCATCAGCCTCACGCCTCTCGGATCCCTCCAAGTCATCCATGACTTGTTCATCCATCGCGCTAGCCTTCAGATGCTTCCATCGGCTATGTCATGCTAACGGTGTCTACACCGCCAAGGCACATTAGACTTACACCGCCAAGACTCACGCTTGGACTTTACGCCGCCAATACCAAACCCCTTGGACTTCAAATGCCAAGACTCAAGCTTGGACTTTCCCTTGCCAACCTATGTTGGACTTTCCATGCCAAGACCCATGCTTGGACTTTCCTTGTGCCAAGTACTCAAGACTTGGACTTTCCCATGACCATTACATTGTCATATGTTTTTGTCGAAACATCACTCGAGCCAAGCTCGAGTCCTGGTCAATCGTGACCTGGGCCGATTGCACCAACACGAGTTACACCGATGTGGAATTCTAGAATCGTTTGAATTGGATTCATACGATACATTCGAATCATGCTTAAAAGGCAAGATGACTATGTTACCTTTTACAAGAAAAGGAGAAAGAGTGGGAGAGTTGCTAGGTCTAATACATACTGATGTATGTGGACCTATGTCAACTCAAGCTCTAGGAGGCTATAGCTACTTCATTACCTTCATCGATGATCACTCACGGTTTGGGTATGTGTTCTTGATGAAACACAAGTCTGAAGCCTTTAAAAGGTTCAAAGAATTCAGAAATGAAGTAGAGAAACAACATGACAAGAGTATTAAAATACTTCGATCCAATCGAGGTGGTGAATACTTGAGTCAAGAGTTTCTAGATTATTTAAGAGACAATAGTATATTGTATCAATGGACTCCGTCATATACACCGCAGCATAATGGTGTATCTGAGAGGCGTAACCGGACCTTGTTGGACATGGTCAGGTCAATGATGAATCATGCGAATCTTCCCAAGTCCTTTTGGGGCTATGCACTTCAGACAGTTGTTTACTTGCTAAACAAAATGCCAACTAAGGTAGTCTCCACTACTCCATATGAGATATGGAATAGTAAGAAACCTTATGTATTTTACTTGAAGATATGGAGTTGTCCTGCTTATGTGAAGCGGACTGTATCAGAAAAACTGGATGCGAAGTCTGATAGATGTCTATTTATTGGATACCCTAAGGAAACGAGGGGTTACCAATTCTATCATTTTGTGGAACAAAAGGTGTTTGTTTCAAGGCATGCTGTGTTTCTAGAGAAAGAGTTTCTCTTGCAAGAAAACAATGGGAGTGTCGTTGAGCTTGAGGAGGCTCGAGAGACTCAAATAAATATTGATGAGATACCTGGTGAGGCACCACAACCGATAACTCATAGTGATGAGCCATTGGCTGGACCTATTTAGACACCATATCTTCGTAGATCTGGTAGAACACGCAACATTCCTGAGAGATATGGATTTCTCGTAAGTGAATTGAACGACGTATTACTCATTGATGATGAGGAGCCTACCAATTATGAAGAAGTTCTGAAAAGTTCAGAAAGGGATAAATGGCTTGAAGCCATGAAGTCAGAAATGGATTCCATGTATGAAAACCAAGTTTGGAACTTGGTTGACCCACCTGAAGGCATAAAGCCTATAGGGTGCAAGTGGGTTTTCAAGAAGAAAATCGACATAGATGGTAATGTGATTACCTATAAGGCTAGATTGGTGGCGAAAGGATATTGTTAAAAGCAAAGTGTTGATTATGACGAAACCTATTCGCCTGTAGCTATCCTTAAATCCATTTGGATGCTCCTGACCATAGCGGCTCATTATGATTATGAGATATGATAGATGGATGTGAAAACAACTTTCCTTAATGGAAACCTACTCAAGGATATGTATATGATACAACCTGAGGGTTTCACATCGGTTGATAAAATCAAGGTATGCAAATTGTGACAGTCCATATATGGACTGAAGCAAGCATCTAGGAGTTGGAATATCCGTTTTGATGAGACAATCAAAAGATTTGAATTCTCACAAAATTTGGACGAACCTTATGTGTACAAAAAGGTTAGTGGGAGTGCAGTCGTGTTCCTAGTATTGTATGTCGATGACATATTACTTATAGGAAATGATGTTTCTATCTTATAGTCAGTTAAAATTTGGTTGTCCAAGACGTACTTCATGAAAGACCTGGGAGAAGCAACCTACATCCTCGGGATTAAGATCTATAGAGATAGATCGAAATGATTGCTTGGTCTTTCACAATCTACATATATAGACCGAGTGCTAAAGAGGTTTAGCATGTCGAAATCAAAGAAAGGTTTCCTACCCATCAGACATGGGATACACCTTTTGAAGTCTATGTGTCCGCGCACAGAAGACGAGAGGATTTGCATGAGTAAGATTCCCTATGCATCCCAATAGGATCTATCATGTATGCTATATTATGTACGAGGCCCGATGTATCGTATGCTCTGAGTATCATAAGTAGATACTAGTCTAATCCAGGAATGGATCATTGGGCGACTGTTAAGATGATCCTTAAGTACTTAAGAAGAACTAAGGATGTGTTCCTAATATATGGAGAAGGGGACATGGTGATACGCAAGTATACGAATGCCAATTTCCAGACAGACAAGGATGATTCTAGGTCTCAGTCTGGGTACATGTTCACCTTGAATGGAGGTGAAATAAGTTGGAAAGGTTCTAAGCAAGACACTATAGCGGATTCTGCCATTGAGGAAGAATACATTGCAGCTTTGGAAGCAGCAAAGGAAGCGGTTTGGATCAAGATGTTCATCTCTGAACTTGATGTGGTCTCATCAATGATCCAAACATGTGCTTCGTCGCTATAATTTGATTAGAGAGATCATTAGTAGGAAGAAAATACAAATCGAGTAGATTCTCACTGAAAGGAACTTAGCGAATCCTTTAACTAATACATTACCTTAAAGTAAGTTTGAGGGTCATGTTAGAGCTTATGGTATTGGATACCATAGCGATTGGCATTAGGCTAAGTGGGAGTTTGTTAGTAATATATGAGAGGTGTCCTAAGGCAATCGCCTTTTGTTTGAACCATTTATATGACAAATGAAGATTCACTATTTGAGTATACATGTTTTCAAGTATTTGATTAGATCTTAAACTCATTTACTGAATGTCCATGATACGATTCACAGCATGAGAGAATTTGTGATTGGATCACAACTAGTGAGTATCTCTACATGTGTAATTGTGATGTATAGAAATTATCCCTAGTCGATGAATTGATGGATTTGGACATCATCAATTCTGTCGAGACTAGCACGAGGTATACTCCTTGGTGTAGCCAAGCAGTTGATTCTCACTAGCTGGAGACATTGTGATGTCTAGAGTTAATCGTGGATGCTAGTTATGGTAACTAGTTCATTGGAGTGACCAGCTGTAAAACTTCATATGGTTCTCTGCATATATAGATATGTCAATGAAGTTCTTATTGAAGCTTAAGTGCGATATTCCTTTGACTTGCAGTATTCAAGTCATCTTGGTCATGAAGACTTATGCTTTGACATCTTAAGCAAGCATCTCTGAGGAGATGTAGAACCGGGATGATTGGGCATAAGTCGAAGTGATCGACGGTGTTTGAATAGCCTATAAAGGATTCACCACTCCTTGTGAGGAGATATATACCCATGGCCTCTCATCGGATTGTTACTAAAGTCTTTGGCCAAAACATTACATGTTAAGAGTAAGGTACTCTTGGATACATGTGTAGTAACTAGAATTCGTAGGATGAGGAAATGATACTTGGGCTAGGTGTAACGTAGTCAACCTAGTGGGGACTGACACTATAGACCATGTCCTGAACCAAGTGGGTATAAGATGCATGAAGGGAATGGGGCACGATTCATTGTAGCTGCTGAAGGGTTTCAGGAATAATTCTAGATCAACAGTTTATCTTTCGGTAAATTGGGGATTATGATGTACTACTAGGTGTCACTCATGATCATTCAATAATTAATGGTTAATTATAGACGACCAACATAAACTGAGAACCTATTTGGTCACACATACAACGAGTGTAATCCAAAGGATTTAAAATGAGCTTGAGAATAAGATTATCAGACTGAGAGAAACTAGGTTTGGTTGGACCAAACAAGGATCGAGCATGAAATCGTTTCAGTTGCAATGGAAGCGTGGATAGGCTGAGTCTTATGAAGACATGAAAGATGAACCAAATTGGTTTAGTTCTAATCCAATGGTGAAGAATAAACTAAAGGGGTTTGGTTTGTTTTAAATGAATGAACCAAAGTTGGTTCGGTTCGTTTTAACTTAAAATAGACCAACTCGGTTCGATTTATTTTAACTTAAGTTATTGGAGCGGATTAACGGGTTTTGGTTATGAACTAATAACTGTTAGGAGAATGTATTCTCTATAAAAACATGGCTTAAGGGTTTTTCGTGGATATCTTTTGGTGTTGGAAAACCTAGCCACCCTCTCCCTCTCTTCTCCTTGTCGCCGCCCAAGGGTTCCACGCTGCCCATCTTTTTGCCTCTGTCCACCCTTGCTGTCGGCGTCCAACTGCTGCCGACTACTCCTCCGGTGACTCACCTTGGTTCCGACGACCAAGGGTTAGCCGACCATCCTCTTTGGCCAGCGCAACATCCTCCACCAAGCTGTCCAGTTTTCTTGACAGCTTCTTTCCTTCGTGTCGGAGCGTCATTTGGACGATGTTTGGAGCTCCGACAGCGGCTACCTTGCCGGGGATTCGATCTCCGATAATCCTCATAGGTGGAGGATGAAGGATTCGTCAAACGGTTGACGAATACCTCTTCGGAGAAGCGAGTTTTGGGGACTCATTTTTGAATTCGAATTTTGATTCAGATTGTGATCTTCTCTCGATCACATCGTCTTCGACACGAGGCTAATGACTCATACGAAGATGAGGCTCGTGGCTTTGTGAAGTCATCCCGATGATACTCAGCGTGGATATGGATAAAGGCGATTCTAGCGAGAGTCACTCCGGTCGATGTCTTTCCCTCTACACGTGAAACGTCAGGTATACGTAGAGTAATTTTCTTTTATTGTAAAATTTGAAACTACGATTATATCTACACATGTTGTACTATTCATGTGTGTGGTGTGTTTGATGTAATAAATTAGATTTATTGTTTCTTATTTCTTCCGCTGTGCACATGTTTATGAAACATGTTCGAACACACTCGCTGTGGTGCCAGAAACCCAACACTCCCTAGATACCTTCCTAATGACTCTTCTAGGTTTGTTAGCCTTGGTCATTGTGGTCTTGCCTAGGTTAACCTTAGGGAATGCCTCCCTAGTAATCTTTTTAGTGGTCTTCCTAGGTTTCATGAAAACCTTGGCCACTAATCACCTACCTTGGTCAAACTTAGATATGACTTCCCTATTGACCTTGGTCTTCCTAGACTTAGGTTTAGTTCCATAATTAAATGGAACATTATGATAAGTTTCATTGGGCTTAGGTTTGTGACCCAAACCTTGCTTGCCCTTGGATGACCCTTGTCTCCTAGGCCCTAGGTTTTGACTTTTACCATTTGACCTAGATTTTTGATCAATTGACCCTTGCATTTGGTTTTGCATAATCCTAAGGGTCTTTTCTATTTTCTCAAGCCTTGACCTCAAGGCTTGATTTTCCTTTTGAAATTGCCTAATTTTTGAATTTTGATTTAATCCTTGGGCATGGTTCTTCCTAGCCATATGCCTAGTCCATTTGGGGTTAAAACCTAGGTGGTCTTCAATTTTTCTAATAAATTCCTTAGGTAAAATATTTTTAGGGACATTAGTCCCAAATTTCTCCTCATTTTGAAATGTGAACATTTTTAGCTCCTAAACAAAAGTATTTATTATTCTTGGCATACTTTTCATGATAAATTGCAAGAGAATTAAAATTCCTAGCATGTTTTTTGACATTTAAACTAGAAGATGTATACTTAAAGGTTACCTTAGGGTTTGCCTTAGCTCCCCCTACTTGTGATGCTTCTTCTTTTCTCCTAGTGCATTGGCTCCTATAGTGTCCCGGTTGTCAACATTTGAAGCACACCACATGCTCCTTGCTTTTCTTAGTGGGGACATCGGCATCCTTGACTTTTTCATTGACTTTTGGTGCCGGAGGAGCTTTCCTTACTCTTTTCGTACACTTACTATTGTAGTGTCCAGATTCCCTACATTCAAAACATATGATATGACTTTTATTATGAATTGATATGTTTGAGTTACCTAGGGTGGTGGTAGGTGCCGGAGTTTGAGCTTCTTCATCTTGACCAGATGTGGAAGGCTCTTCTTGATACTCCAGAGTGGAAGGTCTAATCTCCTGCCCCTCAATCCTAGAGGTGGAGGCTTCTTCCAAATCCACCTCTTCTTCCTCTTCCGATCGGGATCCGGATGTTGATTCCCTATCAACTTCCGAATCTTCACTTGCTTGTGAGGAAGAGCTTTCTTCTTCTTGTGCCGAGTGAGACTCCTCATGGAATCTTGCTAACTTGCTCCATAGCTCCTTGGCATCCATGTAATCCCCTAGCTTGCACAAAATATCATTAGGTATCAAATCTTCTAAAAGCTTTGTTACCTTGACTTCGGTCTTGAACTTGAGACGTTGCTCTTGTGTCCACTTCTTCAACTTTAAGATATTTCCCTTCTTATCTCTAGGAGGTTTAAAGCCTTCCATGATGATGAACTAATCTTCTATGTCCATCATCAAGAAGTTCTCCATCCTTGCCCTCCATGCCAGAAAATCCTCTTGGTCGTATGGTGGCGGTGTGTGGATGTCCCATCCTAATTTTCCTTCAAATTTCATCTTGTTCACTCTAGTATGCTTCCTCGGATGTGAAGCTATAGAAGAGCCTCAAGCTTTGATACCAATTGTAGAAGATTCGGTGGTCGCTAGGGGGGGTGAATAGCGCGTTTTGATACTTGATGGAATTCGTTCGTGTTTGATCGTCTATAATCTTGTTAGCACAGTGGAATAGTAATAACAAAAAGAAATAACAAGAAACACATTCACAACGCAAGGATATAATGTGGTTCGGAACCAAATGGTTCATACTTCACGGATCGGACTCTAAGAGTCCTAACAATGCAAACACACACTACTAATCACAATGACTCCTTCTCGGAACAATCCGGAGGTGAAGAAACCTCGTACAATATCTCTAACAATAGTAAGAAAAAAATACAAGCAAGATACAAATTAAATACACAAGTAAAGAAAACAACACTTTACAATTTCTCTTTTGATTACTTGCTTGAAGATTGCTTGGAACGCACTTGGAGACCCTGATTTACAGTAGCAAATCACCCCAAAACTCCTCAAGAACTGGTTGCCGAAATCTCCTCCACGAGCTCCCTTTAAAGCTATTGCTTGGGTTGGATTTTGCCTATCAGTCGACTAGTCAGGACCATCAGTCGAATGATGGAAAAATCCAACGGATAGGACATCAATCGACTGATCATGTCCATCAGTCGACTAGTCAGGACCATCAGTCGAATGATGGAAAAATCCAACGGATAGGACATCAATCGACTGATCATGTCCATCAGTCGACTGATCGAGCCTTTACTCGACTGCTAACCCTAGCAGTCGAGTCTGACTCCATTCTCAGGCTCGAACATCGAGCATCACGATCGATCACAAGATCACGATCGCTAGGTCCAGAATGATCGCCACCTCTAGCAATGATCGCTAGGGCACTCCCTGTAGTCAAACCCTAGTTGACTCACACCAGTCGACTGCCACATGGTACCAGTCGACTGATATACCTCAAACATTAGGTTTTAACCCAAGTATGGTTGCCCCATACTTGCTAGACCACCCTTAGCCTAGACCTAAGCCTTCTAGCCACCTCCATCAGCCTCGCGTCTATCGGATCCCTCCAAGTCATCTATGACTTGTTCATCTATACTCTAGCCTTCAGGTGCTTCCATCGGCTATGTCATGCTAACGGTGTCTACACCGCCAAGGCACATTGGACTTACGCTACCAAGACTCCGCTTGGACTTTACGCCGCCAACCATTGGACTTATGCTTCCAAGACTTCACCCTTGGACTTTACGCCACCAATATCAAACCCCTTGGACTTTCCAAATGCCACGTACTCATGACTTGGACTTTCACCGCCAAGACTACACCCTTGGACTTTACTTGCCAACCCATGTTGGACTTTCCATGCCAAGACCCATGCTTGGACTTTACATGCCAAGTACTCAAGACTTGGACTTTCCATGACATGGTCAACTCCAGTCAACCATCAAAATTCCCCTCGAGTCAAACTCGAGTTCGGTCAATCATGACCCGGGTTGATTGCACCAACAATCTCCCCAAAACATTATCAGACATCAATGTCAAACATCAATGCAAACCTTCATGTCAAACATCAATGCAAACCTTCATGTCAAACATCAAAACATCGCTCGAGTCAAACTTGAGTCCGGTCAATCATGACCTGGGTCGATTGCACCAACACAGAACACTTTCTAGTCGAGTAATTACGCCGAGCACTCGACTGATTGGGTTATCAGTCGACTGATGGGTATGATAAGTCGACTGATGGTTATCCGTTGGGTTTTTGCCAACATGGATTCGGCCATTGTGAGACAACGACTACAGAAGCAGTTGACTGGAGTCTAGGAGCAGTCGACTGATCGGTGAGAAATCAGCCCGAGACAAGCATAAAAGTAGGAGTTTGGGGAGGATTTCAACAAGAGTTTTTGGGGAGATTTTAGTGGGGAATTGCTGCTGCATTCCAGACCTTCAAGAGCCAAACCAAAGCAAGCAACAAGCAAGAGTTCAAATCCATTGTTGTAAAATTTTCTTTACGTATTTCATTATTGTATTTGTATTTGCTTGTATTACATTTGTGTATTTTCTTGTACGAGGTTTCTCCACCTCCGACGTGTTGTCGAGAAGGAGTTGTTGTTAGTGTCATGTGCATAACACGAGCTCGTTGAGCTCACCCATGGAGTAGGAACCCTAAGGTTTCGAACCACGTATATCTTGGTGTATTGTGTGTGCTTTATATTTGTCTCATATATTCATACTTGTTATTTGTATTTCCGTTGCGCTAACGAATTGTAGAGATGAGCACGCAATGAACGCGAACGAATTTCACCGCACATGTGATTAGGGCTATTCACCCTCCTCTAGCCGGTCACCGACGTTCCAACAAGTGGTATCAGAGTTAGGAGCTTATCGCGGACTAATCGCCAACACAAGCACAACAAGATGGTCGGCTACAACCTCCAACCATCAAAATTCGAAGGAGATTTTCAATGGTGGAGAAGAAAGATGGAGGTATATATCGAAACCGATTTTGATTTCATGTTAATTATTGAAAATGGTTTTGTAGTGCCTAGGGACAAGGAAAATAAGCCAATAGAAAAATCAAGATGGACCAAGGACCAAATGAAGGATTTCAAGACAAATCTCGAGGTAATAAAAATGCTAAGTGATTTGATTCCTAACAACATTTGGTCTAGGCTAGGTGAATATAGGGATGCAAAGGACCTATGGCATAAGGTGATCAATTTCAATGAACATCTCAAACCGACACAAGTAGAGGAGGAAGCAGAGGAAGAATGCCCATCAACATCCGGATCCGAGGATGTTGAAGAATCACCATCTACATTCGAAGATGTGGATGACTTGATGGAAATCTCCACCTCTAGCATTGAGGGGGAGGAGAGGCCTTCTATTTCGGAGCAAAGTCAAGATGAAGCATCTACCTCCGGAAGAAGTGATCAAGAGGCTTCCACCACCCTAGGTAACTTAAGCAATGTAATTAATAATAAAGATCACATAATTTGCTTTGAGTGTAGGGAGAAAGGGCATTACAAGAGTAAATGTCCAAAATTGGCTAAGTAAAAGACACCAACACCAAAAGTCAACCAAAAGTCAAAGGATGTCGGAGTCCTCGCTAGAAAGAGCAAAGAGCACATTGTGTGCTTTAAATGCAACCAAAGAGGACACTACTGAAGCCAATGCCCTAGGGGGACGAAGAAGGGCCAAGAAGGGGCATCTCATGTAGGGGAAGCTTCCAAAGCTAACCCTAAGATATATTTAAATTATGCACCTTCTAGTTCTAGGACCAACAAGCATGCCAAAAACTATTTTAGTTCACTTGCTATTATTAATGAAAAGTATGCTCATAGAAATAAATATTTTTTCCTAGGTTCTAAGCATATTAGTTTACCTAAGGACAAACCTAGACATCATAACTCTAGACCAATCCTACCTAGGGAGTCTATAAGGAGAATAGAAGAAAACTTGGGCATTAACCCCAAGAAATCTAGGCATATACCTGAGAAGAAAAATAATTCCCAAAAGATTAATGAAAATTAAAAAAATTGGAAAAATTAGAGTTAGAAAATCAGGCTTTGAGGTCAAGGCTTGAAAAATTTGAGAAGACCCTAACAAGAATCACAAATTCAATTAAAGGGTCAAATATTCAAAATTCAAGACCTAGGAGACAAGAATCGGGTAAGGGAAAGAAAGGTTTGGGTCACAAACCTAAGTCCTATCATAATGTTCCATTCAATTATGGAACTATTTCTAGGTCTAGGAAAACCAAGGCTAATAGGAAAGTTATCCCTAAGATTAGCCATGGTGTGTGTCTAGTGGCTAAAAAGTCAAGAAAATCTAATGTAGTAACTAAGAAGGTCAAAGGGGGAGTTACCTCTTGGTTTGACTTAGGAAAGACCCAAATGACTAAGGTGTCAAAACCAAAAAGGGTCATTAGGAAGGTATCTAGGGAAGTTATCCCTAGTGAATACCTTGTTAATCCAAGGAGCTCCAATAGGTATTGGGTTCCTAGGAGCGTGATTGATTCACGCTAGATGGGTTAGGGCGTGTCAACCTTAAGTGGATGGGTAGTTAACCTAGCCATGGTGAGTTGATACATTCGGATGTGCCAATGTGGTTTGAGAAGATGAAAAATGATTAAATTGGCACAATTAGGTCTTAGGAGTAATGACATGCCATTTTGGACTTTTGGCACACTAGGGGGATAATTGACATTAAGGCAAAAATGGATTTGAGTTTAGAAATGACAATTTGGGCTTAACACTTAGGTATTCTATACCTTAGTATTTTATAATTGTCATGCTTTGTTTGTCTTGCCATGACATGACATCATATTTAGTTTTATCATATAAAATGTCATGATCATTTTTAGGATTATTTCTATATATCTTGTATGCTTAGATTTCATTCACATGTCATGACATCATGATTTTGGCACATGCTCTTATCTTTGTATCATTTATTCCATAATCATCATTCATGCATAAATAAAATAGATTTAAGGACTAAGATATGATTTGAAGGGAATCAAATATTGTTGCCTAGAGATATGCATGAAATCCTAAATAACAAAGACCCCACATCTCACTAATACTTGACTTGTATATGTTTTACACATCTAGATACAAGTGAGAGGTTTAGAAAAATGAAATTAAAGGTTTTAAAAACATTTCAAAAATATTTTGAAAAACCTTGGTGAAGTCTATCTTTTGATAGCAATCACCATTGAATGAGGTGATACAAAGAGGGCTCAATATTGAAGCTTTTCTCAACTTTTGAACTTTGTATCAATCTCGCTATTTTGTGGGTAAAATAATTTTCTAATATTTTTCACCCATAATGATTGTAATAAGTAATATACGTATAAAATTTCATGATTTTTCAACCTATGTATATTTACTTATGATTTTCGAAAATTCATTTCTGAAAATTTGATTTCTGCATTTACAGTTATCAGTCGATTGCCATAGATGGCAGTCGACTGATGAGGGTAGCAGTTGATTGATTTCTGTTAGAGTCAACTGCCAAGCTGATTTCGGATAAACCTTGGTTGTTAGGCCCATGTTCAGTTATATTTTAGTCCCCTAACCACTCCTAACCCTAGGACATGCTTTGGAGAATATTAGAAAGGGTGGAAATCCATTGGATATGGATTAGGAAAAGAGTTTAGGGTGAGTATCAATTTTAAGGTGTGTGAGAGTTCATTGTTGAACTTTGCCTTAATTTTGATTGTTTAGCGTTCCTATTGGCTTAGGGACTCTCCAAGGATATTGTTGGTGCAATGGTCAAGGGGGAGCAAGCCTTTATGGGGAGGTATCCATCATGGGAAGATGAATGTGTCTTTTTCCTCATGGGAGGAAAATTTGGGATTGCCTCTCTTAAGTGATATGAGACTTATCACTAGAAAGATTGTAGGTATGTATTCCTCCAAGGGAGAGATTGTAAGATCTCATTAAGATATGAGACATCCATACCCTTGGGGAGGACCTTTTTGATGTATGTCAAAAAGGGAGAGAAATTACCAATTGGGATTGTTGGAATTCTCATTGGGATGTGAGAATTGCCAATTGGGGATAATTGGTAGACTTGAGTATGAGATTTTGTCAAACATCAAAAAGGGGGAGATTGTTGGTGCAATCGGCCCAGGACTCAAGTTTGACTCGAACTATATTTTGATGTTAGACAAAATGCATGACATGGGATTGTCATGGGAAGTCAAACATGGGTTGGCCACGTAAATCCAAGTGTGTAGCCTTGGTGGTGAAAAGTCCAAGCATGAGGTTTGGTGTTGGGAAAATCCAAGCATAAGGCTTGGTGTTCGAAAGTTCAACATGGGTTGGCCATGTAAGTCCAAGTGTGTAGCCTTGGCGGTGAAAGTCCAAGCATGGGGCTTGACATAGAAAATCCAAGCATGAGGCTTGGTGTAGGAAGTCTTGAGGACTTGGCAAGTTCACTATGTTGGTGCAATCGGCCCAGGTCACGATTGACCAGGACTCGAGTTTGACTCGAGTGATGTTTTGATGTTCGACAAAAATATATTTGTCATGGGAAAGGCCAAGTATTGGGTACTTGGCATGTAAAGTCCAAGCATGGGTATTGGCAATGGAAAGTCCAACATGGGTTGGCAAGGGAAAGTCCAAGCATGGTCTTGGCATTTGAGAAGTCCAACATGGGTTGGCAAGGGAAAGTCCAAGTTTGAGTCTTGGCATGAGAAGTCCAAGGGGTTTGATATTGGCAGCGTAAAGTCCAAGCGGGAGTCTTGGCAGCATAAGTCCAATGGTTGGCGGCGTAAAGTCCAAGCGAAGTCTTGGTGGCGTAAGTCCAATGTGCCTTGGCGGTGTAGACACCGTTAGCATGACATAGCCGATGGAAGCACCTGAAGGCTAGCGCGATGGATGAACAAGTCATGGATGACTTGGAGGGATCCGAGAGGCGTGAGGTTGATGGAGGTGGCTAGAAGGCTTAGGTCTAGGCTAAGGGTGGTCTAGCAAGTATGGGGGAACCATACTTGGGTTAAAACCTCATGTTTGAGGTGTGCCAGTCGACTGGTGCCATGTGGTAGTCGACTGGACCGAGTCAACAAGGGTTTGACTGTGGGTTATGGCCTAGCAATGACCGCGGAGGTGGGCGGTCGGATCGATGGCTCGATGACCGATCCCACATCACCGATCGGTGCTCGAGAAATCGACCACGTATGGAGTCGAGACTCGACTGGTCGAGTGAGGACTCCATCAGTCGACTGATGGGTATGATCAGTCGACTGATGGTAGATCTGTTGGACTTATCCAACGTGGATCTAGCCGTTGTCTCACGACAAAGGGCATCGATCGATCGATGGTCCGATCGATCACCGATCGATCGACTTTTCCAAAGACAAAGTTTATAAGGAGCTCGTGATGGAGGAAAATGGCATGGTTCTTTGAGGCGATTTGGGGCGAGTTGCTGCTGCAATTCAGGGTCTCCAAGTGCTACTCGATCAACCTAGCGATCAAGCATTCAAGATCATTTGTAAAGTGTTTTTCTTTACTAGTTTTGCTTTGTATTTCATTGTATTTGCATGTAGCTTTTGATTATTGTTGTAATCATCTTGTACGAGGTTTCTCCACCTCTAGATTGTTCCGAGAAGGAGTGTTTATTATAGTGGTGTGTGATTGGCATCGCTAGGGTTCGTACGAACCCGATCCGTGGAGTAGGAACCGTGCGGTTCCGAACCATGTTAAATCTTCATGTCTTTGTGTGTGCTTGTCCATTTCGTTATTGTATTATATCTATATTCCGTTGCGCTAACGAAATTGTAGAAACAAACGTGAAAGAATTACATTGACGCTATTCACCCCCCCTCTAGCCGTTACAATATTCCTAACAAGTGGTATCAGAGCCCGGGGCTCTTCTACGGACTAATCGCCCGGAGTTAAGACAAAAGACGCTAGAGGGTGAAGATGGATGAACCATTGGGATGGGACATCAACACCCCAATTCCGTATTCCTTATATGGACAAGAAGGATTTCGACAATGGAAGGCGAGAATTGAGGACTTCCTAATGATGAGAGACCTTGAGGAGTGGTCCGCTTTGATGGAAGGGTTTGAATATCCTAAGGGACCAAAGGGAGGGTTTCTCAAGAAGAAGAAATGGAGTGAGGAGCAACTCCGACAATTCGATAAAAACAAGAAGGTAATCAAACTTATTTTTGATCTAATTCCTAATGACCTCTTGTGTAGCCTAGGTGACCTTGAGGATTGTAAAGACGCCAAGGAGGTATGGAACAAATTGGCAAAATTCCATGAAGAGTCTCATTCAATCCATGAAGACAAGGAGGATGAAGAAGAGAGTTCATCCTCAAGTGAAAGTAAGGAATCGGAAGTTGAGATGGAGTCAACTTCCAGATCGGAAAATGAAAAGGTGGAAGAAGTAGAAGAAGCATCCACTTCTAGGATTGAGGAGGAGAGACCATCCTCCACACTGGGGCAATCTCAAGAGGAGCCATCCACCTCCGGGAGAGATAAAGAATCCACTCCGGGGCCTACAACCACTCTAGGTAACTCAAGCAATTCGATTTTAAACAAAAATCATATAATTTGTTTTGAGTGTAGGGAATCCGGGCACTACAAGAGTAAGTGCCCAAAAAGGGTAAAGAAGGCTCAACCGGCACCAAAAGTCAAGGATGCCGGTCCCCAAAGTCAAAAGAGCAAGGAGCATATCATATGCTTCAAGTGCAACTCAAAGGGGCATTACCGGAGTCATTGCCCAAGGGGGAAGAAGAAAGGGCAAGAAGGAGCAACACAAGTAGGGGGAGCCTCCAAGGCAAACCCTAAGGTAAAATTTATTAATGCACCTTCAATTTCTAGGGACAAGAAGCATGCTAGGAATAATTTTAATAGTCTTGCTATTGTACATGAAAAGCATGCTAGAAATAATAGACATATTTGTTTAGGTGCTAAGAGTGTCCACTTAGGAAATAAGAAGAAATTTGAGACTAATGTCCCTAAAAATATTTTACCTAGGGAATCTATCAAGAAAATAGAAGAACACCTAGGTTTCAATCCTAAATGGACTAGGCATATGCCTAGGAAGTCCAATGCCCAAGTTTTAAATCAAAATTCTAAAATTGGGCAACTAGAAAAAGAAAATCAAGGCTTGAGGTCAAGGCTTGAAAAGATGGAAAAGACCCTTGCAAAAATGCAAAATCTATTTCAAGGGTCAAGAGATCAACATGTAGGGTCTAGAAGTCAAAGCCTAGAGTCAAATGGTCAAAAATCAAGACCTAGGAAATTAGATTCATCCAAGGGTAAACCTAAGCCAAAGGAAACCTATCACAATGTTCCATTTGATTATGGAACTAAAACTAGGAAAACTAAGGTCAATAGGGAAGTCATCCCTAGAGTTGACCAAGGGTTGTGCCTAGTGGCCAAGGTTTCTAAGAAACCTAGGGTGGTCACTAAGAAGGTTGCAAGGGGAGTTACCCCTAGAGTCAACCTAGGTAAGACCAAAATGACCAAGGCTAATAAGCCTAGGAGGGTCATTAGGAAGGTATCTAGGGAGGTTATCCCTAAGGAATACCTAATTAACCCTAGGAGCTCAAATCGGTTTTGGGTTCCTAAGAGCGTGATTGATTCACGCTAGGTGGGTTTAGGGTGTGCCAACCTTGATTGGATGAGTAGTTAACTCAACCATGATAAAAGTGGCACTTTAGGTTATTTTCAAGGTTAGGGTCACCCTGGAAATACATTTGAGTCTTAATCCTAAAAGTTTTAGGATGTGCCAATATTACTTGAGAAGGTTGATAAAATGATCAAAATTGACACAATTTAGGTTTAGAGGTTAGTGTGCCATTTTGGGTTTTTGGCACACTTGGGAGAAAAATAGAAATATGGAAAAATATAACTAATTTTATGAAATGGCAATTAATATTAAAATTTAGGTATTTCTATACCTATATACTTTATATGCCATGCTTTGTTTGCCATATAACATGCCATGACATCATGCTTATTTTTAATCATTCTATATGTCATGTACATGTTTAGGATTAAGGATTAAATGTCATGTGTTTTTAGATTTCATCTTATGTCATGACATCATGATTATGAGCATGTGTTTATATCATCATTAATTCCATAATCACTCATGCATTTAATTGATTAAAATTGATTTAAGGACTATGACATGACTTGGAGTCCCATTCATAAGGGAATCAAGTAGGGTTGCCTTAGAAAAATGCATGAAGCCCTAGATTAAATGAACCAAAATCCACATCTCACATCTAATTGACATGTATGTGTATTTATACACCCTAGATACATGTGAGATGCTAGGATATGAGTTAAGTTCAAGGTGCATAGTTTTTGCATCTAGATGAACTAAAACTCATCTAATTTTATTGATGGATCATTGGGAAAGCTTGTGTACAAGTCATATACATAGAGCCCAAGGAATATGATCCAAAATAAGGTTTTGAAAACATTTTAAAATCATTTTGGAAAACCTTGGTGAAGTCTATCTTTTGATAGCAATCACCATTGATGAGATTGATACAAAGTGAGCCAAAAACTTAGAAGTTTTCTTCACTTTTGAATTTTGTATCAATTTGGATATCTTATGGGTAAAATAATTTTCAAATATTTTTCACCCATTGTATTGGTCATAGGTATTATACGTATCAAATTTCGTGATTTTTCGATATACGTATAATTATTTATGATTTTCTGAAATTCAACTCTGATAATTGAAATTCGGAAATTTCAGTTATCGATCATTCTATTGGTGGCGATCGATGATGAAATGCCGATCATTGATTTCTGAATCACTCGACTGATTGCCTGATTTCGGGATAACCAAGGTTGTTTAACCCGATTTCAGCTGCGGTTAAGGTCCCTAACCACTCCTAACCCTAGGATATGCTTTGGGAAGCATGATGAAGGGTGAAAATCCATTGGATATGGATTAAGAGAGGTGTTTAGGGTTTGTATCAATGTTAAAGTGTTGGAAAGTTCAATGTTGAATTTCTAACCTTAATGGTTTAGAGTTCCTATTGGCTTAGGGGCTTCCCAAGGACATTGTTGGTGCAATGGTCAAGGGGGAGCAAGCCTTTAGGGG
Source organism: Wurfbainia villosa (assembly GCA_025175895.1). Taxonomy (NCBI): domain Eukaryota; kingdom Viridiplantae; phylum Streptophyta; class Magnoliopsida; order Zingiberales; family Zingiberaceae; genus Wurfbainia; species Wurfbainia villosa. Next base: position 115,975,371 of record CM045989.1, on the reverse strand, counting down.
GAGGTATCCATCTTGGATGATGGATGTGTTTTTCTCCTTGAAAAGGAAAAGTTATTGGGAAAGTATCATCAATTGAGAAAATTGATGGGTTTTTGATACCCAATTTGGAAATTGGGAGAGTAAATAGGATTGCCTCTCTTGAGTGATATATGACTTATCACTAGGAAGATGGTAGGCATCCTAGGTATTTTTGGACCAAGGGGGAGATTGTAAGATCTCATTGGGACATGAGACATTGACCTCCTTGGAGAGAAAACCTTTTTGATGTTAGTCAAAAAGGGGGAGAATGTTTGGGGGAGAACATTTGGAGAATGTTTAAGTTTACCAATTTGGAATAATTGGTAAGAGATTTGAGTTAGTGTTCTAACTCAATGTTTTGTTTGGTTTTTTGTCAAACATCAAAAAGGGGGAGATTGTTGGTGCAATCGGCCCATTTGATCGATTGACGGGACTCGAGTTTATTTCGAGTGATGTTTGTTAGGGCAATCTCTTGTAAAGGGTTTAAGTTAGTGTATTATGTTGATTTGATATGTGCGTTGAAGTCGTGCAGGACTTAGTAATTCGCACATGGAGCCTTGGCGGGTTCACCCTCACAACCTCGGTCCTTGAGTCGGTGAAGGATGACTTTGCGGAAGCCGTGCGCTTGGAGCATCCGAGGGACCGCCGGACGAGAAGCTTGGAGTGAAGCCGGAGGAAGTAGACTTCGAGGCAAGAGATGCGAAGGAGCATTGCAGAGTCGTGCGCCTGATGCTGCCAAGGGACGTGGCCGCGAACGAAGAGAGCTTCGGCGAGGGACTTCGAGTGAGATGAGAGAATGAGTGAAATGTAAGTAGCTCGTTAGGTGAACTTGGCCGAATGGCTGAGTGTCAGAGACTTGACCGCAAGGGTTAAGGTTTACCCGACCGCCGGAAGCTCAAACTTATGTTAAGTTTGAGTTTCACACGACACCGATCGCTACCATGGAAATCGGTCGCTAATCGAGTGAGTTCGACCGTATCCGATCGATCGAGGTGGCGCGCCGATCCGCCATACGTAAGGCGATCGCTAAGATATCGATCATTCGGGCGCGATGATTGGTCAATAGGGTTTTGGCTCTGACAGATTCGTAGCCGTAGAGGCGATCGACTATGGATTACGTGATCGTATGAGGTCCATCGGTCGACTGCCAAGAGTTCCGCTGGACTACAACGGTCGGGATCCGGCGTGTTCGGAGGTCGCTAGTAACGGCGATCGATCGCCATGGGCGGCAAATCGCGGCGCAACGGAAGAAATCAGCCCTCTCTATAAAAAGAGAGGGTGTAAGCCTTTGAGAGGCTAATGCTTATGCTCTAAGTGATCTTCCTAGTGCCCCACAAGCTCCAAACTCTTCTTACTTGTTTTTACTCCATTCTATTTGTAAGAAGAGTGATCTTGATTGTAAAGGTTACCTCCACCTAGCTTGGTGCAAAGGAGAGACCAATAGTGATTGGCTTTGGAGGAGTGATTCACCTCGGACGAATCGGGATCGTGGATTAGCGGCGTAGCCGTGAACCACGTTATATTCCTTGTTAGCGATTATTTTCTCGTATTTCTATTTGTTTGTCTTTATTAGTCTTCCGCTTGCGCTAATTAGTTTTGTAGACAAGCAAATACCGGCATCCAAACGAAAAGGGCTATTCACCCCCCTCTAGCCGGCCGTACCGATCCCCTACAAGTGGTATCAGAGCCAAGGAAAGCTTGTCGAGGACTAACCGCCACGACAAGCAAATTTTTGAAATGGCCGGCTCCAACATCCATCCTCCGAAGTTCGACGGCGAATTCTCTTGGTGGAAAAATAGAATGGAGGTATTCTTCGAGACCGATTTTGATATTATGCTTATAATGGAAAATGGTTTCGAGTTGCCTAGGGATGAAAGGGGTGACCCAATTGAAAAATCACGTTGGACGAAGAAGCAAAGAGAGGAGCACCTTGCAAACTCAAAGGCAAAACATCATCTTCTCAATGTGCTCCCTCAACAAGAGATCAACCGGATCGGAGAGTGTGCTAGCGCCAAAGAGATGTGGGAAAAGCTTGTAGAACTCCATGAAGGCACATCCGAGGCCAAGCTAGCTAGGAGAGATCTCCTCCGCTCCCAACTTTCAAACATCAAATTAGAAAAGGGAGAAAAGGTAACTTCTCTACATTCTAGATTTAAAGAAATATTAATTGGGCTAACAAGTGTAGGAGAAAAGCTCTCCAACCGGGATATGGTAATGAAGGCCATAGATGCCTTTCCCCGGTCCTCAAGATGGAGCTCCATGGTGGATTCATTTTACATCTCCAAGAACTTGGAAGTAAGTACCTTGGAGGAATTTTTCTCAACAATGGAGCTCCACGAAACTAGGCTTGAAGGAATACAAGAAGATCCTAGAATTCAACCCTCAAGAGGAGTAGCTTTGATAGCGAACAAGGGGAAGAAGAAGATGGAAATTCCCTCCTCCTCCGATGACGAAGCGTCTTCCTCCTCCTCCTTGGATAGCACCGAAGAAGCCTATATGGTAAGGAAGGTAAGACGTGCATTTAAGAATTTTAGATTTAATAAATCTAATGATAGGAATAGAAGACCAAGGGGGAAAGTCATATGCTACAATTGCCAAGGAGAGGAGCACATAAGGGATAATTGTCCCCTCCTAAACAAGAGCAAGGAAGAGAAGAAAAAGAAAGAAGAAAAGAAGAAGAAAAAGGGGAGCAAGAAAAAGAAGGAAGAGGAGAAGAAGACAAAAGAAAAGGGGAAGACCAAAGCTCTAAAGGCAAGGACTTGGGATGACCCATCCTCATCCTCCTCATCATCATCGGATGAGGAGAATGCCTTTGTCACCAATTTGGCCTTGATGGCCTTTGATGATTTGGATTGCTCTTCATCCGAAAATGAAGGATCAAGCTCAAGAGGAGAGAGCTCAAGTGAAGGGGGAGCTTCCACATCCTCATCATCTGAAGAAGAAGAGGACATGGAAACTATGGTAACGAAAGCCTCTCCCAAGAAAATAGTTTCCATAATTTCTAGTTTAACTAAGGACTTATTTGGAATGAAAAAGGAAAATAAAAGCATGCTTAATCAAATTAAGGCATTAGAAAATAAGCTAGAAAATGCATGCTTAAATGATAATATTTCTTCTAGCTTAAATGATGCATGCTCACATGCCCTTTATGTGCCATTAGATGTTAGTGATGCATGTATAAATGAAAATAGGGCCTTAAGGGAAAAGGTAGATTATTTAACAAAAGCCCTAGAAAAATTCACAATTGGCTCCAACACATTGAACATGATCTTAGGGAGCCAAAGAGCTAGTTTCAACAAAAAGGGTCTAGGCTACAAGGAAAAGAAAAATGAAAAGGCCTACAAATGCCTAATAGCTAGGGGACAAGATAAGAAGAATGTAATAGCTAGGAAATGGATCCCCAAGGAATACTTAGTGAACCCAATAGGCAAGAATCTATTTTGGGTTCCAAAATCCATCCTTAAGGGTTAGAAAACCCCTAGGGTAGTCAACCATATGCAATTGACCTATATCATATTTTGGTTGACTTAGGATGGCGGGACAACATTTTTAGAATAGTGTTGGGTGATGATAACGTGCCCATAAATAGATAATAATGCTTAAATCATGATGATTAATGTAATTCCTATGTATGTTTGAAATCATGATTTATGATTTTAATATTTGGCACATAATCATGAGAAATAGGGTTAAATCATGCTTTAGGTGATACTTTGCTTATTATCATCATATAATACCTAATGCATGATTATTATTCACTGAATATATGTATTTCATGATCATAATTAATTAACATATGTCTTTATGATCATGATGATTGTTAGGTTGATACTTAACCATAATAGAATTGCATGAATACAAGGGTTAAGTATATACAAATACCCCCCTAGGATGCATCTCACACTCACTATAGGCTAACTTGATTGCAAACTTAGCATGGGTGAGATGTTAGGATGATACAAATGTCCACTAATGCCTATGGCATTTAGCTGGTCATTTAAAGTATCAAAATAGCAATAATAGACCAATCATGGGGAAGGCTTATGTTTAATTCATAGACATATTGCCCAAAGATCATGGTTGGATATTTCATATGTTTTCAAAACAATTTCTTACTTTAAAATACATGTATTCATGTTTTGAAACATTTGGATGCAAGACTAGGTGTTATAATGAATACTCTTATGATAAAAAACCTAGTAGTTTTTAAAGCTTTTGGATTTTTGGCAAATACGTAGAAATATAATGATTTTTCATGAAAACCTATTTTTCACTGATAGATATACTTAAAAGAAATATGTTCCCCAAATTTCTTGATTTTTCGAATTTTTCTGGAATTAATAGTGCATTTCTGAAATTCATCCAGAAAATCAGAAATTCGGATTCTTTTGTACCTGATCGCATACAATCGATAAGCAATGATCGATGGATCGCGGAACAAGTACTGATTTTATCAGTTTTTGATTGATTTTAGTGTATGTTTCTCTTTATACTTGATGCCATGTGCCCTTAACTTAGTGTTAATCTTTTTGATGGTGTCAAAGGGGGAGAAATAATTATGTTTAAGTTAATTATTTTAGGGGGAGAAATATATGATAGGGGGAGAAAATTTGCATAGAGAGTTTCATGGATTAAGGGGGAGTTGCATGTTTCTATATCATGTTTATGTTTACATGCTTTCTTTCCTTTAAAACTTATATCAAATGTTTTTACCTAACTTAAACGGATTGCCACACATCAAAAAGGGGGAGATTGTTAGGGCAATCTCTTGCCGTAATATGGTTTTGATGGTGTAGCAAAGGGTTTAAGTTAGTGTGTTATGTTGATTTGATATGTGCGTTGAAGTCGTGCAGGACTTAGTAATTCGCACATGGAGCCTTGGCGGGTTCACCCTCACAACCTCGGTCCTTGAGTCGGTGAAGGATGACTTTGCGGAAGCCGTGCGCTTGGAGCATCTGAGGGACCGCCGGACGAGATGACTTGAAGTGAAGCCAAGGAAGCAGACTTCGGAGGCAAGAGACGCGAAGGAGCATTGCAGAGTCGTGCGCCTGATGCTGTCGAGAAACGTGGCCGCGAACGAAGAGAGCTTCGGCGAGGGACTTCGAGTGAGATGAGAGAATGAGTGAAATGTAAGTAGCTTGTTAGGTGAACTTGGCCGAATGGCTGAGTGTCGGAGACTTGACCGCAAGGGTTAAGGTTTACCCGACCGCCGGAAGCTCAAACTTATGTTAAGTTTGAGTTTCACATGGCACCACCGATCGCTTCCGAGTCGAGTGAGTCTGACCGTATCCGATCGATCGAGGTGGCGCAGACTACCATACGTGGGCCGATCGCCAAGATTATCGATCACGGCCAAGGCGCAATGATCGTCAATAGGGTTTTCGCCATAGAATCGCTCGTAGCCGATCGCGCGACTACGGAGGAGCAATGATCGATGAGGTCCATCACCGATCGCTAAGAGTTCCGCTGACTACAACGGTCGGGATCCGATGTGTTCGGAGGCCAGGATTTACGATCGCCATGGGCGGCAAATGATCGTGGCGCCAACGGAAGAAATCAGCCCTCTCTATAAAAAGAGAGGGTGTAAGCCTTTGAGAGGCTAATGCTTATGCTCTAAGTGATCTTCCTAGTGCCCCACAAGCTCCAAACTCTTCTTACTTGTTTTTACTCCATTCTATTTGTAAGAAGAGTGATCTTGATTGTAAAGGTTATCTCCACCTAGCTTGGTGCAAAGGAGAGACCAATAGTGATTGGCTTTGGAGGAGTGATTCACCTCGGACGAATCGGGATCGTGGATTAGTGGCGTAGCCGTGAACCACGTTACATTCCTTGTTAGCGATTATTTTCTCGTATTTCTATTTGTTTGTCTTTATTAGTCTTCCGCTTGCGTTAATTAGTTTTGTAGACAAGCAAATACCGGCATCCAAACGAAAAGGGATATTCACCCCCCTCTAGCCGGCCGTACCGATCCCCTACAGTTTTGATGTTCGACAAAAATATATTTGTCATGGGAAAGTCCAAGTCTTGGGTACTTGGCATGTAAAGTCCAAGCATGGGTATTGGCAATGGAAAGTCCAACATTGGTTGGCAAGGGAAAGTCCAAGCATGGTCTTGGCATTTGAGAAGTCCAACATGGGTTGGCAAGGGAAAGTCCAAGTTTGAGTCTTGGCATGAGAAGTCCAAGGGGTTTGATATTGGCAGCGTAAAGTCCTAGCGGGAGTCTTGGCAGCATAAGTCCAATGGTTGGCGGCGTAAAGTCTAAGCGAAGTCTTGGTGGCGTAAGTCCAATGTGCCTTGGCGGTGTAGACACCGTTAGCATGACATAGCCGATGGAAGCACCTGAAGAGTAGCGCGATGGATGAATAAGTCATGGATGACTTGGAGGGATCCGAGAGGCGTGAGGCTGATGGAGGTGACTAGAAGGCTTAGGTCTAGGCTAAGGGTGGTCTAGCAAGTATGGGGGAACCATACTTGGGTTAAAACCTCATGTTTGAGGTGTGCCAGTCGACTGGTGCCATGTGACAGTCGACTGGACCGAGTCAACTAGGGTTTGACTGCGGGTTATGGCCTAGCAGTCGACTGCCAGAGGTGGGCAGTCGACTGATGGCTCGAGCAGTCGACTGATCCCCACATCAGTCGACTGGTGCTCGAGAAATCAGCCACAGAATGGAGTCGAGACTCGACTGGTCGAGTGAGGACTCCATCAGTCGACTGATGGTAGATCCGTTGGACTTATCCAACGTGGATCTAGCCGTTGTCTCACGACAACAGTGGCATCAGTCGACTGATCGACTTTTTCCAGCATAGGTTGAAGCTTTATAAGGAGCTCGTGATGGAGAAAAATGGCATGGTTCTTTGAGGCGATTTGGGGCGAGTTGCTGTTGCAATTCAGGGTCTCCAAGTGCTACTCGATCAACCTAGCGATCAAGCATTCAAGAGCATTTGTAAAGTGTTTTTCTTTACTAGTTTTTCTTTGTATTTCATTGTATTTGCTTGTAGCTTTTGATTATTGTTGTAATCATCTTGTACGAGGTTTCTCCACCTCCGGATTGTTCCGAGAAGGAGTGTTTATTATAGTGGTGTGTGATTGGCATGGCTAGGGTTCGTACGAACCCGATCTGTGGAGTAGGAACCGTGCGGTTCCGAACCACGTTAAATCTTTGTGTCTTTGTGTGTGCTTGTCCATTTCGTTATTGTATTATATCTATATTCCGCTGCGCTAACGAAATTGTAGAAACAAACGTGAAAGATTTACATTGACGCTATTCACCCCCCTCTAGCCGTTACAATATTCCTAACACACTAGGCTCGGGGTCCTTGAGTCGGTGAAGGATGACATTGCGAAGCCGTGCGCTTGGTGCATCCGAGGGACCACCGGATGGGGAGCGAATGGAGTGAGGCCCAAGGGAAGCGTACTTCAAGGGCAAGAGACGCGAAGGATGGCATTGCCAAGTCGTGCGCTTGGTGCATCCGAGGGACGTAGGATGAGGGAAGAGAGCTTCGGTGGGGAACTCCATGAGAGGATGAGGTGGACTTGGCCAAGTGGCTAAGACTGAGTGTCAGAGGCTCAAACGTGATGTTTGAGGGTTTACCTGACGGTTGGATGCTCAAACAACTTAGTGTTTGAGATTTTACCCGACATCAATCGACTGGTATAGGTGCTGATCGCTTCTAGGTCGATTGACTCGTCGATGTTCGCGATCGACCATGTTCGCCGAACAATCGATCGCCGAGGAGGGCACGATCGCCGACACCATCAGTCGATTGATGATGGAGATCAATCGACTGATCGGGGTGTTTCCGGGCATAGAACACTTTCCAGTCGAGTGATTGTGCCGAGCACTCAACTGATGGAATTACCAGTCATCTGATGGGTATGATCAGTTTACTGATGGTTATTCGTTGGGTTTTTACCAACGTGGATTCTGTCGTTGTGAGACAACAACTACAGAAGCAGTCGACTGATGGTTATCCGTTGGGTTTTTGCCAACGTGGATTCGGTCGTTGTGAGACAACGACTACCGGAGCAGTCGACTGGAGGCCAGGAGCAGTCGACTGATCGGTGAGAAATCAGCCCGAGACAAGCATAAAAAGGAGGAGCTTGGGGAGGATTTCAACAAGAGGTTTTGGGGAGATTTTGGAGGGGAATTGCTGCTGCATTCCAAACCTTCATGAGCCAAACCAAAGCAAGCAACAAGCAAGAGTTCAAATCCATTGTTGTAAAGTTTTCTTTACGTATTTTATTGTTGTATTTGTATTTGCTTGTATTACATTTGTGTATTTGCTTGTACTAGGTTTCTCCACCTCCGACATATTATCGAGAAGGAGTTGTTGTTAGTGTCGTGCGCATAACACGAGTTCGTTGAGCTCACCCGTGGAGTAGGAACACTAAGGTTCCGAACCACGTATATCTTGGTGTATTGTGTGTGCTTTGTATTTGTCTCGTATATTCATACTTGTTATTTGTATTTTCACTGAGCTAATGAATTGTAGAGACGAGTACGCAACGAATGCGAACGAATTCCACCGCACACGTGATTAGGGCTATTCACCCCCTCTAGCCAGCCACCGACGTTCCAACACTGAATCCTCAGGGACTTGTGAGGATGAGCTTTCTTCCTCGGCCTCCTTCTCCGATTGAGCCGGTTCGGGATGTTCGTGGAATTTGACCAACTTATTCCATATGTCCTTAGCATCCCAATATTCACCTAGCTTGCACAAAATATTGTTAGACATTAATTTTACTAACATAATCGTTACCTTAACGTTTGTTTTGAATTATTTTTGTTACTCCTCGGTCCATCTTGATTTTACTAACGACTTGTTGTCTTAATGCCTAGGCACTTCAAAACCATTTTCAATGATTAGCATCATATCAAAATCGATTTCGAAATATACCTCCATCCTTTTCTTCCACCAAGAAAAGTCTCCTTCGAATTTCGGTGGATGGATGTTGATGTTGGCCATTTTGGTTGCTTATCGCGTCGATGAGTCCGACGGTAAGCTCCTCGCTCTGATACAACTTGTGATCATGGCCCGGCTAGAAGGGCGGGGGGGGGGGGGGGTTGAATAGCCCATGTGCATTGTTCGTTGGAATTCATTCGTTCGTCTCCAATATTCGTTTGCGCAGCGGAAATACAATATACAAAGATGAATACACAAACACATATAATAGACATGCGATATACGTGGTTCAAAACCTTAGGGTTCATACTCTACAGTTCTAGTGATGAACATACCACTAATAAAAACTCCTTCTCGACAATACGTCGGAGGTGGGGAAACCTCGTACAAGCAATTACAAACATAATACAATAAGTACAAGCAAATACAAAGACAATAATGAAATACGTAAAGAAAACTTTATAACAAATGACTTTGAACTCTTGCTTTTTGCTTTCTTTGGTTTACTCTTGAAGATCTAGAATGCAAGAGCAATTCCCCTCCAAAATCTCCCCAAATATCATTGTGGAAATTCTCCCCAAGATCCTCCTTTTATGCTTGTCTCGGGTTGATTCCGTGCCTAGCAGTCGACTGCTCCTGTAGCCATTGTGAGACAACGACCTAATCCACGTTGGCATCCAGCCAATGGATACACTGGCAGTCGACTACCCATTACCATCAGTCGACTACCAACCCCATAGCTAACTGATCAGTCGACTACCGAGCGTTCTATGCTCGCGACCAACACTACCAGTCAACTGCCCCTCCACAGCAGTTGACTGCCCAAAGGCCAATCAGACTGCCCAAAGGCTAGTCAGACTGCCCAAGGCTCGCAGTCGACTACCAAGTATCGTGACGCAGTCGAACACCAGTCGACTGCCGCCAGTCGATTGGTACATCACCCCAGTCGAATGGTAAACCTCAAACATGAGGTTTTACCCAAGTATGATACCCTCATACTTACTAGACACCCTTAGCCTAGACCTAAGCATTCTAGCCACCTCTGCTAGCCTCGCACCTACCGTATCTCTCCAAGTCATCCTTGCGTGGATCCCTCCAAGTCATCCATGACTTGTTCATCCATTCGCGGATCCCTCCAAGTCATCCATGACTTGTTCATCCATACGCTAATCTCCAGGTGCTTCCTTCGGCTATTGTCATGCTCTCGGTGTCTACACTGCCAAAGTACATATGGACTTATGCTCCCAAGACTACTGCTTGGCCTTATGCCGCCATACCACCCCATGGACTTCCCAAATGCCAAGTCTCCATAACTTGGACTTTCACCGCTAAGGCTACACACTTAGACTTACGTGGCTAAGACTACACACTTGGTCTTCCCTTGCCAACTCCATATTGGACTTCCAATGCCAAGCCCCATGGTTGGACTTTCACCGCCAAGGCTACACACTTAATGTAGATATGATGGACACTCCATCATCTCTAATACCAATGAATTTCTATCCAGGTTGATCCGATGGTCGAAAGGTCACTACTCTTGCTCTATAATCCACTGTAGCATAATAAGTATCCAACCAATCCATATCAAGAATGATGTCAAACTCTACCATTTCCAACACCTGAAGGTCCACCGTAAGGATATGCCCATCAAAATCCAAGGGACAACCTTTTATTTCTTGATGGCTAGTCAACACTTCTCTTGATGGCAAAGGTACTGCTAACCCACAAGAACGAACCATCGGAATCCTTCCAACTCTACCCAGGAATATTCAAGATATGAATGAATGGGAACTACAAGTATCAATCAAAGTATCAGCATATATAGAATAGACTGAAGCCATACCCCAAATGACCGATCCTTTGGCCTGCTGTGCCTCCTCTCTGGTGTTAGTGAAAGCCCTAGAGCCAATTATATGATGATTGTTGTATGGACTTATTATATCATATTCCTATATATATTTATAAAGGCATTGCTTTATGGTTATTATACTTACTTGTATCGGTGCCAAATAACTAAGTATAATAGCATCCTTGAGTAGAAGGTTCTTATCTATATCAATCGATTGGTTGAATCGATAATGAGATGATATAGAGAACACTACTCTTAATCATTCCTAGTCAAGTATTAATATTCAAGGAAAATGTTAATACGAAGAGACTAGCATGTAGGTCAACTCGATGACTTGATCTCACAAGTCATGGAGATGAGATATTAAGTTGACACATGAGTATGCATTGGAGAATGTATACTGAATGACCCGTCATGAGAAAGTATCATGGATCGTTATACGAGTGTGATATACTTTCTCATGTGATTGTTAGTATGACTATTAGTCCTTGGACCTGAAGTCACTCCATTTAAATCTCACCCTTTGGTAAATCAAAGAAATAAATACTAAGTACATGTGCCCGTTATTATATCGGGATTAAGAGTATGTACAACATAATATCCGAGGTCCGATTCAATTATGTAGTCAGCAATAAATCGAATCACCTCTATATCGGTCCTGCTTAATACACCTAAGTGTACTAGTGTAACTCTATGTTCAAGACAAACCAATACCAAGCTACACTACAACCATGCCAATGGTTTGTCCAAAACCATCTTGGTTGTGAGCCTCTACTTATATTCTACAAGGGACTGATAACATGATCTTCTGTGCCACACCAAGTACCATGTTATCTACAATGTAAAGTATTAGACAATATGCACACATATAATAAATATAAAGTGCAAACAATGATCATGTGATTCTTATTTCAAAATAAAAATGTTCATACAAAAGAGCTAGACTTTCAGTATACATCCCAACACATTGATCTACCTCACCAACCCCCATAAGTTAATATGGGCTCCATATATTATTTGTACATTTATCTCCCCGTGTTTAAGATCTCGAATGTCCGTCAATTAATTAATTTACTGATAATTAATTAATCAACATCTAACTCCATGAGTAGTACCTCTCAACCTTATCATCATGCCGGACCAAGTCCACCTGCAGGGTTTACATGATGAACCTTATGAGCTCCTGAAGGGGACATCATCATCCTAATATATAGGACACGGTTTCCTCCTATAATCAATGGCACACCATATAAATAATACCATTTTCCAACTTATCGAGCCTATCGATTTACTCTATAAATCTCGCCCATTGGTAAATCAAAGAAATGAATACTAAGTACATGTGCCCGTTATTATATCGGGATTAAGAGTATGTACAACATAATATCTGAGGTCCGATTCGATTATGTAGTCAGCAATAAATCGAATCACCTCTAAGTCGGTCCTGCTCAATACACACAAAGTGTACTAGTGTGATTCTACGGCAAGACAAACCAATACCAAATCACACTACAACCATGCCAATGGTTTGTCCAAAGCCATCTCGGTTGTGAGCCTTTGCTTATACTTTACAAGGAACTGATAACATGATCTCCCGTGTAACACTACACACCATGTTATCTACAATGTAATATTTTATACAATATGCATAACCATAAATATGAAAACAAGGATCATGTGATTCTTATTTCAAAATAAAGATGTTCATTCAAAAGATAGACTTTTCAGTATACATCCCAACAGGTTTCAACAAAGGACATTCAAACCAGTTCTTATAAACCTTTAACCTCCTCTCTAGGATTACAAACTAGTCCTCCTACTGTTGGGATGCATACTGAAAAGTCTATTCTTTGTATGAACATCTTTATTTTTGAAATAAGAATCACATGATCATTGTTTGCATATTTATGATTATGCATATTATCTGATAAATTACATTGTAGATAACATGGTGTGTGGTGTCACACGGAAGATCATGTTATCACTTCCTTGTAGAGTATAAGAAGAGGCTCACAACCGAGATGGTTTTGGACAAACCATTGGTATGGTTGTAGTGTAATTTGGTATTGGTTTGTCTTGACCATAGAATTACACTAGTATACTTTGTGTGTATTGAGCAGGACCGACTTAGAGGTGATTCAATATTTTGTTGACTACATAATTAAATTGGACCTCAGATATTATGGTGTACATGCTCTTAATCCCGATATAATAATGGACACATGTACTTAGTGTTTATTTCTTTGATTTACCAATGGGCGAGATTTATAGATTAAATCAATAGGCTCAGTAAGTTGGGAAATAATATTATTTACATAGTGTGCCATTGATTATAGGAGGAAACCTTGTCCTATGTATTAGGATGATGATGTCCCCTTGAGGAACTCATAAGGATCATCATGTAAAACCTGCATGTGGACTTGGTCCGGCATGATGATGAGGTTGAGTGGTACTACTCATGAAGTTAGATGTTGATTAATTAATTGTCAGTAAATTAATTAATTGACGTACATTCGATATCTTAAACACAGAGAGACATTTGTACAATTAATATATGGAGCCCATATTTATTTATGGGGGTTTAGATCAATGATAATCCTCTAGTGGAATGGATTATCATTAATGGATTGAATTTTATGTGGGTCGGATCCATTGGGTGGCAAAGATCCAACTCCTCCTCATAGTCCCTATTGTATCCTAATATTAAAACCGTCATGAAACCTAGATCCAATGAACACGATTAAAAGGTGGCTTGGGCAAAATCTATAAATAAGGTTTCACAGCTTGGGCGTGGGATATCCTTTTGGAGATTAGGGTTTTGGAGTGGGCGGCAAGATTCTTGGAGAGGCTAGGGTTTGGAGTTGGCATTAAGAGGCTTGGGCGGCGCAAGGAATTAGGGTTTTTCCTAGGGTTTCCTTGTCTTCCTCTCTAGTGGCCGGCAGCAACAAGCTTCTTCCTCTCCACTTGGCTGGCAGCAACCTCCACCCTTTCCCTCTCTTTTGGTCGGCGGCAAGAGTTAGTGTTTCTTCCCTTGTATCTCTTGGTCGACGCCCACACTTTTTCCATCTCCTTAGGGCCGGCAGACACCAACCTTGGTGGTTGGTGGTTGGCACAAGAAAGGAGAAGAAGGGTTTGGTTATTCTTCCCTTTGTTTGGAGTGAGAAAGGAAGGGAAGAACGAGATCTAGAAGGTTCAATTCTTGAAGGATCATTGCCCACACAACGTCCAAGAAGAGTATAGGTCATACAATAGAAGACCAAGAGGTAAACAAGAGGTATAATTCTTATTTTGGTTTCCTTTTGTTTCTTTGTTTTATGTTTGTAATTGTATGTGGTTAATTTACTTGGACCCTAAAGATAAACACAAAAACCGGCGATCCATACATCATCTATTCCGTGGCTAATCGAGGAAAAGAGTTAGGTTGCTTGAACAATAAGTTTATTCAAGAGACCACTCGAATCGAATAGCACAATGATGGATCGGTTGCTTGGGTAATCCGCCTTCATCAAGGATTAATTTTTTTTTATCCGGGGATGTAGATAGGATCACCATGCATGAGTAACCAAAGGGGGAAGCAATTTCCCCACAAGTGGTATCAGAGCCAAGATTTCTGATTTTGTGTGTTTAGGATTCAGTTACTTTTATCCACTTATCATATATTATGTGTGTCGGATAATAGTAGGATGTGCATAGGCTAATGGTTGGAAAATATTTTTTTCATATTTATTGCTTCTTGTTTGATATGCATGTTATGTGCTAGGAAATTTCCTCATTTTAAATTACTAAGTGGGAGAGGGATATTTTTTAAAAAATTCTCATGGCCTCCATTACAATTTGACATGTGATGCAAATAAACTTGCGCGTCGGCTCTGAGTGCCTTCCTCCCGATCGGATGAGTTTGTTTTGTGGATCACAAGGTCAAATATGGTTATAGAAAATTATTTAGGAGCGTGTGTACTTCCCCATCGAAAGGCACATAATCCGAGATAATTGCCTTAGTATCGGGTAATGGTGAACACTTAGATGCAAATAGGAGTATCCTCCCCATCGGAGTCACTGCTTTTATTTGTAGTGTCGAAGTGGAACCAACTATTAATTTTATTTGTCAAAAAGTAAGGTTGACATGATAATAAAATTAATGGGTAAAACCTCCTCTTACAAATATAGAATTCGTATACATCCACACTATCGTGGCATATGATATTCTCGGTATTTTGAGGTGTTGGTTGATTTTAAAATTTTATTGTTTGAGGAATCAATAAATTTTTTAAATCTAATGTTTTGATCTATGTGATTCTTAGGTTTTTCAAAAATGACTTTCAACCCACTTGCTGTGATACTAAAGGAAAATAAACTTACTGGACCTAACTATGTGGATTGGAAAAGGAATCTGGATATAGTCTTGACTGCTGAGGAGTACAAGTATGTACTTCTCGAAGAGTGTCCTCTTAAGCCTACGGATGATTATGGGGAAAAGGAGAAAGAGAGTTATAAGAAGTGGATAAAGGCTGATGAGATGGCGCGGTGTTACATTTTGGCTTCTATGTAAAATGTATTGAAACATCAGCATCAAGCCATGCCTACTGCTTATGACATGATGCTCAATCTCAAGGAACTTTTCGGACACCAGAATCGGGCTGCTAGAAAGGAAGCCATGAGGAACTTGATGATGACTACCATGATTGAGGGAATACCTGTGAGGGATCATGTTCTCAGGATGATGACTCATTTGAATCAGCTGGAAGTCCTTGGAGCTAAGATTGATGGGGAAACCCAGGTCGATATCATTCTCCAATCTCTACCTAGGAGTTTTGAGCAGTTTCGCCTAAACTACAATATGAACAAGAGGTTGTATTTGTTGGCGGAGCTTCTGATAGAACTCCAAGTGGCAGAGAGACTTTTTCGTCAGAGTGCTCAGGCTCAGGCCATGATTGCTCAGAAGGTTTCTACTTCTAAACCGAAAGACAAGAAGAAGAAGAAATAAGGTGGAGCAAAGGTGGCGGGAGGATCTCAGGGAGTGAAGAAGCCGAAAGGCAAGTGCTTCACTTACAAGTAGACTGGACATTGGAAGAAGGACTGCCCCAACCGGAAGCAGAACAAAGGTATATCTTTTGGTCTAGTCGTTGAAACATGTTTAGCGGTGTTATCTACCGACACCTGGTGTGTAAATATGGGAGCCACTTATCATGTCTGCAATACTTTGTAGGGGTTCCAAGAAACCAGACGACTAACTGAGGGGGAGATTACCATTTACTTGGGTGATTCTACGAAGCTGGCAGCTATTGCAGTGGGAGATGTTTATTTATCTTTTGATAGGAATAAAACTTTGGTTTTGAAAAATTGCCTTTATGTACCTTTATTTAGAAAGAATTTGATTTCAGTTTCTAAATTGTTTTTGGATCGATATTCTATTTTTTTAATGACAAAGTTGTTATAAAAAGGAATAAAGAGATTATCTATTTTGGTGCATTGATAGGAAATTTATATACACTTGAACCAAAAGCTCCCACGATGCAAATAGAAGTAAATAACTCATTTTCTAAATCTAATAAGAGAAAAGAACTTTCGAAAATGAACAAAATATATCATTGGCATTTAAGGTTAGGTCATATTAACCTAAGTAGAATTCAAAGGTTGATAGCTGATGGACCTTTGGGTTCATTAGTAGTGAAAGATTTCCTAACCTGCAAATCTTGTTTGGAAGGTAAAATGACCAAGAGGCCTTTTAAGGCCAAGGTGTATAGAGCTAAAGATGTGTTGGAATTGGTTCATGTAGGGAAATCTCGTATGCCAAATGGCATATGCGCAACGGAAAATAGGATCCCTTCCAAGTGATCCATGCGAAAGCAAACTCGTATAAAATAAATTTCTCTAAACCAAACCTATCTTATAGGAGAGGATTACCTTTGTTGCGTGCCCTTGTTAATCCTGCTTTTCCTTTCGGTTTGTTGGATCTTTAGCACGTTCAAGTGTCCGTGCCTCTATACGTATCCACACGAGCACGCTCTTGTCTCACAAAAGGAAAACTAGAAGAGCTCTCCTTTACTTCTTGCTAGAGAAGTCCCTAAAGGAGAGGAAGAGAGGGAAAAGGAGAAAGGAAGAAGAAGACTCCTCTTCTTGCTAGCCTACACTCACAAACCCACACAACCAAAGCTTCCACCAAGCTCTCTCACAACCACAACAACACAACCAAAGCTTCCACCAACAACAAAGCCAATACTCTCTTTGGCCGGCCACTTAGGGTGTCTTTTATAGGGTTGGAAAAACCCTTTCACCTCCACACATTCAATGCAATCCATTGCATTGAGACATATCCTTGTTTGGCCGGCCACTTAAGGAGACAAAAACCAATTTGTCTTCTTCCACCTCATCTAGCTTAGGTGGATGCTTAGGTGGCATGCTCATGTGGCATGCTTATGTGGCATTCTTATGTGGCATTCATGCATGTTGAATTAATCTTATTAATTCAATTAAGCTTATGTTATCATATTGAATTAATCTTATTAAATCAATAAGGTAACATATTGAATTTATCTCATTAAATCAATTAGCTGTACTTATTAAGCTTAAAGTCCAAAACCATTTTGTACTTAAGCTTATTCCCATATTATTCTAGTCAAACTAGAATACTTTAATTCTTCTAATCATCATGCTCTTTGTGTGTGACCCTATAGGCTCTCATAACGTTGGCAGTGGATCTAAACTCTTTTAGATACACAAGCAATGAGCGACATCTAGCAATACATCATTGCTACCTAAGTTACGAAATAAGTCAAGATCCGACTAACCTTCCGTGACTACTATAATATATGACCGTGTCCTTCTATCTTGATATCGATTGATCAATGAGGCATAGACCGTGTCATCCTCGATCAATCTATGTGTTTCTGATCCTCGAGTAAACTAACTCAAACAAATGAGCTCAATATCTCATATTGACTCATTCGAGCATGGCCATGCGCTTTAGTAGTTCTACTCAATCAAGGGGCCCACCGATATCACTCCATATGGAAGGGATAGATCCCATCTACATCACTCACATCCCTCCGCATAATTTGTTACATACCCAAGAATCGCTTTATGGTCCACCCTGCTACGTGTGACGCTTGACGATACCAAAGTACATAACTCCTATGTAGGGAACCATAGTGACTTCGTGTCTAAGGACTATTCATACCAATAGTCACATGAGAAAGTTTATGACACTCATATAACGATCCATGAAACTTTCTCATGGCGGGTCTCAAGATATATTCTCCAATATATACCCATGTGTCAACTTGATATCATATATCCATGACTTGTGAGATCAAGTCATCAATTGACCTACATGCTAGTCTTTATGTATTAATATTGCCCTTGCATATTAATACTGACTAGGAACATTTAGAAAGTGTTCTCTACACTCTCATAATCAATTCCGCCAATTGATGTGCAGTAGATAAGAACCTACTTTTCTAGGCATTATTATATTTAAATTTAATGCACAAGCAAGATGTAAATATAATAACCAATCCTTTGCCTTTATAGAATATGATACAAAATGTTCCCTATTCAACCATCACATGATTGGTTCTAGGGCTTTAACTAACAATCTCCCCACTAGCACTAGTACCAACTACTATGATATCTAATACCTAGTGACCTAGTGTGACCATCATGCTTCCTCTCCGTACAAAGCCTTGGTCAATGGATCCGATGTTAGCTTCGCTAGATCAGATATCCTCACATCTCCTCTATCGATGATCTCTCGAATGAGATGGAAGCGCCGCAGATGTGTTTGGTCCACGATGTGATCGAGGTTCCTTAGCTCGTGCAATAGCCCCATTGTTGTCACAATAGAGGTCTATTGGATCTGCAATGCTTAGGAACTACCCCAAGTTCATCGATGAACTTGCGAGCCAAACAGCCTCCTTCACGCATCGACGATGCTACAATATACTCGGCTTCTGTTGTAGAATCAGCAACTGTGTCCTGCTTCGAACTCTTCCAGCTCACAGCTCCACCATTCAGGCAAAACACGTACCCCGATTGCGATCTATAGTCATCCTTGTCTGTTTGGAAGCTTGCATCATCAGTAACCCTTTACATTAGCTCCTCATTGCCTCCAAATATCGTGAAATATTCTTTCGCTCTTCGTAAGTATTTAAGAATATTTTTGACCGCTATCCAAAGCTGACTTTCACCGATCCGATCGTATCTACTCGCCATGCTCAAAGCATACGAGACGCCAGACGAGTACAAAGCACGGCGCATATGATAGACCCTATAGATGATGCATAAGGGATCTTATCCATGCGATCTCTCTCCTCCTTAGAAGAGGGACATTGAGTCTTCGAAAGACTCACACCATGTGATAAAGGCAGAAACCCTTTCTTAGAATTTTGCATAGCAAAACGATCTAGCACTTTATCAATGTATGTACTCTGACTTAGGCCAAGTAATCTTCTAGATCTATCTCTATAGATCTTGATGCCTAGAATATAGGCAGCTTCACCTAAGTCCTTCATCGAGAAACAATTCCCTAACCACATCTTCACAGACTGGAGTGAGGGAATATCATTTCCGATGAGAAGTATGTCATCTACATACAAGACAAGAAATACAACTGTTCTACTATTTCTCTTGTAGACACAAGGCTCATCTTCATTCTTGATGAAACCAAACTCTTTGATTGCATCATCGAATCAAGATTCCAAATTCGAGAGGCTTGCTTTAGTCCATAAATGGACCTTTGCAACAGATACCTTTCCAGATGCTTTGGATCTTCAAAACCCTCAGGTTGTGTCATGTACACATCCTCGAGTAGCTTTCCATTCGTAAAAGCTGTTTGACATCCATCCGCCAGATCTCATAATCATGGTAGGTCGCAATAGCAAGTATGATCCGAATGGATTTAAGCATCGCAATCGTGAAAAGGTTTCTTCATAGTCAATACCATGAATTGGTTTGAATCCTTTAGCCACCAATCTACCTTTAGAGGTATGCTTATTACCATCCATGTCAGTCTTTAATTTAAAGACCCACTTACACCCAATGGGTTTTACCCCTTCAGGTGGATCAACCAAAGTCCATACTTGGTTAGTGTACATGGATTCCATTTCGGATCTCATGGCCTCTAGCCATTTCTCTAACTGGGCTCATCATAGCTTCGATAGGATGTAGGCTCGCCAAGATCGATAAGCAATACTTCACCGCTGTCACCAAGAGAAAAGAATATCTCTCGGTTGACGACGGATCCTATTAGATCTACGAAGAGGTTGGTCTACTTGAATGTGTTTGCTCCACAACTCTTGGGCAACAAATTCTCATCCACAACACTTTGTGGTTCCCTGCTCATTTTCCATCGAAGCCTTAGTGTTATCATCATCTTGAACTTCTTCAAGATGAATTTTACTCTACTAGTATTTCTAGAAATAAATTCTTCTAGAAAGACAAAGATTTCCGCAACAAACACCTTGCCAAGTGTGGGATTGTAAAAGTAATATCCCTTAGTTTCTGGGATATCCTAAAATAACATAACACTTATCCGATTTGGGTCCTAGTTTATCCGAGACTTGACGCCTAACGTAAGCTTCTACAACCCCAAATCTTTATAAAAGACATTTTGGGACTCTTCCCGGTCCATATCATAATGGTGTCTTTTCTACGGCTGATGGAACGCGATTAAGTGTGAAAGCTACTGTCTCTAGAGCTAAACCCCAAAAGGAAGTAGGTAGATCTCTGCTCATCATCGATCGTACCATATCTAATAGAGTACGATTTCTCCTCTCGGATACACCATTCCATTGTGGTGTTCCAGGGAGTGAGTTGGGATATTATCCCACACTCACCAGTGATCACGAAATCTTGACTAAGGTATTCACCACCTCGATCCGATCAAGTAGCTTAATACGCTTACCAAGTTGGTTTTGTACTTCATTCTTGAATTCTTTGAACTTTTCAAAGGATTCTGACTTATGTCTCATCAAATATAAGTAGCCAAATCTACTCATATCATCAGTGAAAGTAATAAAGTACTTATAGCCTCCTCTGGCTTCGACATTGAAAGGGCCACATACATCAGTATGTATGAGTCCTAACAAATCCGTCGCTCTCTCGCCATGTCCACTAAATGGAGTTTTAGTCATCTTTCCTAAAAGACAAGACTCGCATACCTCATATGATTCAAAATCAAATGAGTCCAATAATCCATCTTTATGGAGTTGGGATATGCGTTTTTCATTTATGTGACCTAGGCGACAGTGCCAGAGATATGTCTGGTTCAAATCATTCGATTTGAACCGTTTGGTATTTACGTTATAAATTGGGTTATCTAAATCTAGAACATAGAGACCATTCATGAGTGGTGCATTACAATAGAACATTTCATTTAAATAAATGGAACAACATTTGTCCTTTATTATAAAAGAAAAGTTTTTCTTGTCTAAACAAGATACAGAAATTATGTTCTTTGTTAATGCGGGTACATAGAAGCACTCCTCTAGTTCTAAGATAAGCCCAAAGGCAAAGACAAAGAATATGTTCCTACAAATACAAAGAAGAACTTTTATGCGCCATTGCCTACTCGTAGGTCCACTTCACCCTTTGCCATTATTCTACTATTTCACCCACATTAGTACAAATGTGAGATGCACATCCTTATCTAATACCCATGTAGAAGAAATAGATAGATTAACTTCTATAACGTGTATACAGGCGTAAGTCCCACTTCTCTTGTTCTTTACTTCCTCAAGGTAGACTTTGCAGCCGCTTCCAAAGGTCCACCTCACCGAATGGAAGCACCCTTCCTTAGGTACTTTACCTTTACCCTTTGAAGTGGATGAATTGGCCTTGCCTTTGGCTTGGGTCTTACCCTTGCCTTTGCGCTTACCTTTGTCCTTCTTGACCATTAGTACATTACTAACTTTCTTCTTGAGATTTGGTTCAACAGTTCTCAACATGCTGAGAATCTCAGGCAAAGGTTTATCAATTTCATTCATGTTATAATTCATGACGAATTGATTGTATGCTTCCAACGATTGCAGAGATAACATCGTTGCCAATTCTTGGCCTGGAAAACCTAGTCTTTCAAGGTTCTCAACGCACCAATCATTTTGAGTACGTGAGTTCCTACAGTGTTCCTTCTGCATCTTTCATGCAAAAAGAGCCTTAGACACTTCAAAACGCCGTGCCTAGCTTGTCCTTGATATAGTTGTTTCAAATGCTCAACCATATCATAGGCATCCATGTTCTCATGTTGCTTCCAAGCTCGTGAGTTCATGGTGGCAAGCATAAGGCATGACACATCTAATGCGTCATCTTGATGCTTCTTATAAGCATCCTTTTCAGCACGAGTGGCCGTAGGGGCGGGTATTTCAGGGGTAGCCTGCTCTAGGACATATAGTTTGCGTTCTTGCTTGAGGATAATCCTCAAGTTCCTATACCAGTCAAGAAAGTTTGCTCCATTGAGCTTGTCCTTCTCAAGGACAGATCGCAAGTTGAGGGGGTGTGTCGTGTTAGATGACATGGTGATCTACAACATTAAAATGCAAAGTTAAGCATCATACCTAAATCATTTAATTAGGCCTTTAATTAAATGAGGCTCCCACTAAATTCTCATAGCTACTATTTAGCTATAAATTTATATGGGATAAAGATCCACATCATAATTCGTCTTGAGTTAGCTTTGGCTAATCGCCCAAGACGTAGTATAATTAGGTAGGCAATCTTTTGCCAATTACATCTGATGTAACTCTTTAATAGCTTTGGTTAAATTTTAGATTAGTTTAGTGTTTATTCCTAAACCAGCTTCCAGGCTGTGGCGAGGCACAGGGGCCTTCTTGGATATCGGAGCAACGACCACTTCTAAGACAAAGCTGATGTTCGGAAATCACACAAAACTAATGTTAACACTTATGTTCAAAGCTAATATATGCCTCTACTTTCTTAACCAATTAAGAAAACACTTAATTAAGTCTTAACTAAGACTGATAGCGGGACATCACGATTGTCCACTCGCACCCCTCCAAGATAAAATGCATTGCTTTGCTTTGGCAAACCCAATAACAAATGATCGAGGAAGTAGTGAGTACCAACTTTGGTAGGCATATCGTTTAGACTTATTAAGAAATAAACATGTATCATATACATATTAGCATACATCACATATAAGCTAAACTAATCATGCATCACATACAAGCTAAACTAACATGCATCACATACATATTAAACTAACGTGTCATGGTTATGGCCCTTATTCTACAATCTTCTCAAGCCAATGAAAAGATTGATTGGTCAACCTAGGGATAGCATCTTCTAAGTGCTTCCTTTTGGTTGTCTTGTGTGTTGACTTCCTCCTTGTAACCTCATCTTCCAATGGACCCTCCATCCTTGTTTTGTACATTACAAAAGGAGAAATACTGAGTTACATTCGAGTCTAAAACTAATTTTACAACAAGAATATTAGGAGAAAGGCACTACACGCAGCCGTATTAAGAATTACAACACACAATCACAAACTTTTGGGACTAGGCCATAACCATGCACCATGTCATTTTAACTTTTAAAAGACATTGGATATTTTATTATGTTTGAAAATTTGCTAATGCAATTATCAACTCATAATAAAATTTATCCTACTTCTATATCACATATAAAATAGAGAAACCTATTTTTATATCTTTCGCAAGTGGCCTGATACCATCAGAGGAAATCTCAGATGCCAAATGGCATATGCAAGACGGAAAATAGGATCCCTTCCAAGTGATCCATGCGAAAAGCAAACTCGTATAAAATAAATTTCTCTAAACCAAACCTATCTTATAGGAGAGGATTACCTTTGTTGCGTGCCCTTGTTAATCCCGCTTTTCCTTTCGGTTTGTTGATCTTTAGCACGCTCAAGTGTCCGTGTTTCTATACGATCCACACGAGCACGCTCTTGTCTCACAAAAGGAAAACTAGAAGAGCTCTCCTTTACTTCTTGCTAGAGAAGTCCCTAAAGGAGAGGAAGAGAGGGAAAAGGAGAAAGGAAGAAGAAGACTCCTCTTCTTGCTAGCCTACACTCACAAACCCACACAACCAAAGCTTCCACCAAGCTCTCTCACAACCACAACAACACAACCAAAGCTTCCACCAACAACAAAGCCAATACTCTCTTTGGCCGGCCACTTAGGGTGTCTTTTATAGGGTTGGAAAAACCCTTTCACCTCCACACATTCAATGCAATCCATTGCATTGAGACATATCCTTGTTTGGCCGGCCACTTAAGGAGACAAAAACCAATTTGTCTTCTTCCACCTCATCTAGCTTAGGTGGATGCTTAGGTGGCATGCTTATGTGGCATTCTTATGTGGCTTTCATGCATGTTGAATTAATCTTATTAATTCAATTAAGCTTATGTTATCATATTGAATTAATCTTATTAAATCAATAAGGTAACATATTGAATTAATCTCATTAAATCAATTAGCTAAAATTCTCATTAAGCTTAAAGTCCAAAAACCATTTTGTACTTAAGCTTATTCCCATATTATTCTAGTCAAACTAGAATACTTTAATTCCTCTAATTATCATGCTCTTTGTGTGTGACCCTATAGGCTCTCATAACGTTGGCAGTGGACCTAAACTCTTTAGATACACAAGCAATGAGCGATCTAGCAATACATCATTGATACCCAAGTTAATAGATAAGTCAAGATCCGACTAACCTTTCCGTGACTACTATAATATATGACCGTGTCCTTCTATCCTTGATATCAGATTGATCAATGAGGCATAGACCGTGTCATCCTCGATCAATCTATGTGTTTCTTGATCCTTGAGTAAACTAACTCAAACAAATGAGCTCAATATCTCATATTGACTCATTCGAGCATGGCCATGCGTTTTAGTAGTTCTACTCAATCAAGGGGTCCACCGATATCACTCTCGTCATATGAGAGGGATAGATCCCATCTACATCACTCACATCCTCCGCATAATTTGTTATATACCCAAGAATCACCTTTATGGTCCACCTACGGGTGACGCTTCGACGATACCAAAGTACATAACTCCTTATGTAGGGAACCATAGTGACTTGTGTCTAAGGACTATTCATACCAATAGTCACATGAGAAAGTTTATGACACTCATATAACGATCCATGAAACTTTCTCATGGCGGGTCAGTTCAGTATATATTCTCCAATATATACCCATGTGTCAACTTGATATCATATATCCATGACTTGTGAGATCAAGTCATCAATTGACCTACATGCTAGTCTTTATGTATTAATATTGCCCTTGCATATTAATACTCGACTAGGAACATTTAGGAAAGTGTTCTCTACAGCCTCTCATAATCAATTCTGCCAATTGATGTGCTGTAGATAAGAACCTACTTTTCTAGGGCATTATTATATTTAAATTAGCTGGCACAAGCAAGATGTAAATATAATAACCAATCCTTTGCCTTTATAGAATATGATACAAAATGTTCCCTATTCAACCATCACATGATTGGTTCTAGGGCTTTAACTAACAGTTCATTCTCATTTGTGTGGTCCTATGTTTATCCAGGCCAGAGGTGGTTTTGAATATTTTGACTCTTTTATAAACGATTATTCAAGATATGGATACATTTACTTGATGTACCGCAAGTCTGAATGCTTTGACAGGTTCAAAGAATTCAAGGCTGATGTGGAGAAACATCAAGGTAAAAGTATCAAGACACTACGATCTGATCGTGGTGGTGAGTACCTCTTGGGAGAGTTTAGAAATTACTTATCAGAGGCTAGGATTCAATCCCAATTGTCTGCACTTGGCCCACCTCAATAGAATGGTGTAGCAGAGCGAAGGAATATGACTCTTATGGAGATGGTTAGATCGATGATGAGTTATTCTGAGTTATCAGATTCATTCTTGGGGTATGCTCTGGATATGACAGTGTATATTCTGAACTTGGTGCCATCTAAATCAGTGCCTTCTACTCTCACAGAATTGTGGACTGGGCGAAAGCCTAGTCTGAGACATATTCGGATATGGGGGAGTCTAGCACATGTGCTGAAGGCAGATGCTGGTATGTTGGAACCTCGTACAGAAGTGCGCATGTTCGTAGGCTATCCTAGAGGAACGAAAGGTGATTTGTTCTATAGTCCTAGAGATCAGAGGGTGATCGTTAGCACGAACGCCAGATATTTAGAGGAAGACTATGTGATGAACCACAAACCCATGAGTAAGATTGTTTTGGAGGAATTGAGAGGGGAAGTCACTACTTCAGTACCACCGGTACAAGAGGATATACCACAAGTGACTGCACTGCGTGTCACAGAGGATACATAGGTGATACCTCATCGTAGTGGGAGGGTTGTTAGACAACTTGACAGATTTATGTTCTTGGGAGAATCTTCTGATTTGGTCCCTAGCGAATATGATTTGGTGCCTAGCGAACATCCAAGATAAAGATGCGGTATCTTGGCAAAGTGCGATGAATTCTGAGATAGAATCTATGGATTCAAATCAGGTCTGGGAGCTAGTAGAACCACCCAATGGTGTATAAACCATTGGATACAAGTGGATCTACAAAAGAAAGAGAGGAATAGATGGGAAGGTTGAAACCTTCAAAGCAAGGCTTGTTGTGAAAGGGTATACTCAGAAAGAGGGTATCAATTATGAGGAGACCTTTTCGCCGGCAGCCATGCTTAAGTCTATCCGGATTCTCTTATCTATTGTTGCTCATATGGATTATCAGGTGTGAAAGATGTATGTCAAGTTAGCTTTCCTTAATGGAAGTCTCGAGGAAAACATCTATATGAAGCAACTAGAGGGATTCATTGCAAAGGGCAAAGAGCATCTTATGTGCAAGCTTAATTGGTCCATTTATGGATTGAAGCAAGCTTCGAGATCTTGGAACATCCGCTTTGATGAGGTAATCCAGTCTTTTGGATTTATTCAAAATCCAGATTAGTCTTGTGTATACAAGAGATGTGACGGAAATATAATGGTATTTCTTGTACTATACGTAGATGACATTTTGTTAATTGGCAACAATGTCAAAGTGTTATCAGATATAAGGGTATGGTTGTCCAAACAGTTTGATATGAAGGACTTGGGAGAAGTGGGACACATCCTTGGGATCAAGGTTATAAGGGATCACAGGAAAAGGATGTTGTGCTTATCTTAAGCTTCATACATAGACACTATTTTGGCTCGTTTTAGCATGCAGAACTCCAAGAAAGGTTTTCTACCTTTTAGGCATGGAGTACGTTTATCTAAAGAGATGTTCCCTAGAACATCAAAGGAGATAGAAGAGATGAAGGCAGTTCCTTATGCTTCGGCAATAGGGAGCCTCATGTATGCTAAGCTATGTACAAGGTCGAATATCTATTTTGCCATGGGCATGGTTAGCAGATATCAGAGTAATCCAGGATAGGGACATTGGACTGCGATAAAGCATATATTGAAGTACCTGAGAAGGACTAGGGATTATATGCTAGTTTACCATGAAAACCAATTACTCCCTGAGGGTTACACAGATTCCGACTTCCAATCAGATAGGGATAACAGTAAGTCTACCTTGGGTTTTGTATTTACTTTGGGAGGTGGAGCCATTATATGAAGGAGTGTCAAGCAGAAATGCATGGTAGACTCCACCATGGAAGCCGAGTATGTGGCAGCCTCTGAGGCAGCCAAAGAAGTTGTATGGCTCAGGAACTTCTTGATGGACTTGGATGTGATTTTTGGTTTCCCCAGAACTATCAC
Organism: Wurfbainia villosa; assembly: GCA_025175895.1. Classification (NCBI taxonomy): domain Eukaryota; kingdom Viridiplantae; phylum Streptophyta; class Magnoliopsida; order Zingiberales; family Zingiberaceae; genus Wurfbainia; species Wurfbainia villosa. The sequence goes on along the minus strand of CM045989.1, from coordinate 115,947,876 downwards.
AATTTATTGTGATAAGAGTGGTGTAGTTGCAAACTAGAAGGAACCACAAGCCCATAAGGCAAGTAAACACATAGAGCGTAAGTACCACCTGATACGAGAGATAGTAAAGCAAGGAGAAGTTGTTGTAGCCAAGATTGCATCAGAGGATAACCTGGTAGATCTTTTCACTAAGGCCCTTCCATCGAGAGCTTTTGATAGGCATGTGGAGGGAATGAGAATCAGATGTATGGCAGTATGAGGACATCATAGTCTTTTAGTATAAGTGGGAGATTATTGGGATGTATACTGAAAAGCCTATTATTTGTATGAACATCTTTATTTTTTAAATAAGAATCACATGATCATTGTTTGCATATTTATGGTTATGCATATTGTCTAATACATTACATTGTAGATAACATGGTGTGTGGTGTCACACGGAAGATCATGTTATCAGTTCCTTATAGAGTATAAGTAGAGGCTCACAACCGAGAAGGTTTTGGACAAACCATTGGTATGGTTGTAGTGTAATTTGGTATTGTTTTATCTTGACTATAGAATTACTCTAGTACACTTTGTGTGTATTGAGCAGGACCGACTTAGAGGTGATTCAATTTATTGATGACTACATAATTGAATTGGACCTCGGATATTATGGTGTACATGCTCTTAATCCCGATATAATAACGGACACATGTACTTAGTGTTTATTTCTTTGATTTACCAATGGGCGAGATTTATAGATTAAATCAATAGGCTCAGTAAGTTGGGAAATAATATTATTTACATAGTGTGCCATTGATTATAGGAGGAAACCTTGTCCTATGTATTAGGATGATGATGTCCCCTTGAGGAACTCATAAGGATCATCATGTAAAACCTGCATGTGGACTTGGTCCGGCATGATGATGAGGTTGAGTGGTACTACTCATGGAGTTAGATGTCGATTAATTAATTATCAGTAAATTAATTAATTGAAGGACATTCGATATTAAATACGGGGAGACATTTATACAATTAATATATGGAGCTAATATTTATTTATGGGGGTTGGTGAGGTAGATCAATGATAATCCTCTAGTGGAATGGATTACCATTAATGGATCAGATTTTATGTGGGTTGGATCCATTGGGTGGCCAAGATCCAACTCCTCCTTATGGTCCCTATTGTAGCCTAATATTAAAACCCTCATGAAACCTAGATCCAACGGACACGATTAAAAGGAGGCTTGGGCAAAATCTATAAATAAGGTTTCAAGGCTTAGGCATGGGATATCCTTTTGGAGATTAGGGTTTTGGAGTGGGTGGCAAGATTCTTGGAGAGGCTAGGGTTTGGAGTTGGCATTGAGTGGCATGGGCGGCGCAAGGAATTAGGGTTTTTCCTAGGGTTTCCTTGTCTTCCTCTCTAGTGGCCAGCAGCAACAAGCTTCTTCCTCTCCACTTCGCCAACAACAACCTCCACCCTTTCCCTCTCTTTTGGCCTGCAAAAAGAGTTAGGATTTCTTTCCTTGGATCTCTTGGCCTGCGCCCACACTTTCTCCCTCTCCTTAGGGCCGGCGGACACCAACCTTGGTGGTTGGTGGTTGGCGCAAGAAAGGAGAAGAAGGTTTTGGTTATTCTTCCTTTTTTTCGGAGCGAGCAAGGAAGGGAAGAACGAGATCTAGAAGGTTTCAATTCTTGGAGGATCGTTGCCCACACAACGTCCAAGAAGAGGATAGGTCATACAATAGAAAACCAAGAGTTAAACAAGAGGTATAATTCTTATTTTGGTTTCCTTTTGTTCCTTTGTTTTATGTTTGTAATTGTATGTGGTTAATTTACTTGGACCCCAAAGATAAACACAAAAATCAGTGATCCATACATCATCTATTCCGCAGCTAATCAAGGAAAAGAGTTAGGTTGCTTGAACAACAAGTTTATTCAAGAGACCACTCGAATCGAATAGCACGATGATGGATCAGTTGCTTGTGTAATCCGTCTTCGTCAAGGATTAATTTTTTTTAATCCGGGGACGTAGATAGGATCACCATGCACGAGCAATCGAAGGGGGAAGCAATTTCCCCACACCTACTTCTCCTGACTAGGCTGGAAAAGAGGTAGAATATCAATAAAAATTGCAAGAATTATAGTTTCAAGTACAAACTTTGACTGTCGAGCGAGCCCAACTAGTAGCAGAGAAGGAAATAACTTCCACTCAGTATAGGCAGGACTTGTAGAAAATCACAAGAGGAAGCTCCAATAAAGACACTACCATCAGATTGCTGCGAGAACAAGCTGAGTTACTAAAACAAGAAGCATCTCCTCCCAATCAGAAATTAAAAAATTGATACAAAAAGAGAAAGATTGGCATTTCCAATCAGGCTAATGTTTTCAACCATTGGAAGATTTGATAGATACCTTCATCTAGCTTAAAGATAAAACACATGACAGCCTAGATGAATTTCAATTCCATTTCCACCTACTGAAGAAGCACTTTCAAAAAATATCAGAGGTTGCCAAAGAACAAACACATTGGGCTGCTCAACTTCACATAGAGTTAACTAATATGTAAGAAATGGAAGTCGAACATTGGGCAACCCAAGAAACAAAACTCCAAGCCCAAATCGCAAAGAAATATAGCAGATACTTTCAGAGGGGCTTTGAAGGTGCACTGCAATCAGTGAATGAGAAAAAACTTTTCTCAGTCTACCTACCAAACATTAATCTAGATATAGGGGAGGCCTACAACAAATTTCCTTGGAGGCTTTTAATACCGACTTGGATACCAACTCTGAGTCATAGATTTGTATTCAGCTTTATCTGTAATGGACAATTTCAGCCTTTTGCAATGAACTTATCATATTCCATGAATTAATGCTCACCCTTTCTGTAAAAAGTATCTATACTTAAACAGCTTTTGCAATGACCAATCTACCCCATTATTTCTGTATCTGTGTTGTGTATACTGCATGTATGTTTTCTTCCCTAAAATTTCATATCAACTTACTCTGTAATAAAGTCATGCTTCTAGATCTATACTATCAATATCCATTTTTCAAACCTTACTGCAACTTGTATATATCTTACAATAGAACTTGCACAAACTCCCATATCTTTTGTCCACCTTATTCACATTATCACCTCAAACTACCTATCACTCAAATTGTCTATACTGCCCTACTTGTAGCGAATATTTATCTTCATTTTATCATATAACTTCTGCATTTGTACTGTATATGCCATCCCTTAATTTTCCTGTACAATATCATATTACCCCCTTTTATGATAAAAACTTTATTCCCAAGTCTAAACTGTGACCATCCATTTTTCTGACTCACCCTGTGATTTGTACGCATGCCTTACAATAGAACTCATATAAACTGATACATCATTTCAGAAAATGTCAATACTACATATGCCTTAACAGAAACTTACATACCCCATTCTTACCTCACCAAAGACTGAATCCCTTACTTACCCATCATTTTCATCCTAACAAATTGATTCCATCTAAATCCATAATATTACTTCCCTAAAAATGAGCGAGAAAAGTTGTTATTTCCCCCCTTTTTCCTCCCCCTTCTTCACTATAAACACATAAGTAATCCTTACTGATTTTCACTCTACACTTCCAAGAGAATGCAACCCATTTCTCCAATTCTCCGTCCATGGTTTGCTTCCACTCGTTCCAAAATGACAGGGGAACACTATTGATCTCTCTCCTCATGCCTACAACTTTCCGCAGGCTTTCATATAGTTGTAGCTACCTCCACCGAGCACCCCCATCTACCTCTCGGCCACAAAAAAACCTTCTTCTCATAACAAATAGAAGCTGGTTTATTCTTCTCCCTTCATCCTTTCTTTCTAGAATTATCTAAATATTTTTCTATTCTCTTGAACCAACTAAGTCCCAACTCTTTCTATTTTATGTTAGGATTCTATCTTATCACATCCTTTTTATCAATTACTCCCCCGACCTTTCTCTTTCACTATTTTTTCGAAGAAAAATCATCAGAGACAGGTATTTTTTATTTCTAGGCTTGGTCAGACTTCTAATTCTTGACTGAAATCCCCTCCTTACACAAAGGATGGAAAGAGCATTATTTCTTTGTACGCCCCTTCCCTGTTTCCTTTTTCCTCCACTTGGTTAACTACTCTTCCTCCTCGCCCTTCTTTAGGCCTCTATCGAGATAATGCAGAATATCAAATGATGACCCTACTACTATCAGAAGAATAATTTAACTTAAATCAACTATTGAATAAATTGACACGGTCATTAATCAGAACTAGCCATCCCCTGTAGTCGACTGGCATGATCAATAACAATTCTTCTAACCATGCCTCTACATACTTTTATAATAGATACAAGTTTTACTTATTTTTCCTTTTCAGAATCACTTCTACTACATGCTTCTAGTAATGTCCCACCACCTTCACGCATAAATCCCCTTCAACTTCACCTTCGCAACTCAACACTTTCGCTTCCACCCCCAATTTCACAAAACCTCCTTTCTTCCCCCTCCGCTCAGAACTTACCAGATTCCCTCTTAGATAGTATTAACGAGGTTAGTGCATAATGTTTTTCTCTATTTTTACTTGACACTGATACTTACCTTTTTGCAAGGCATCACCAGCATAACTCATTTAAACAACCAATGGGTTCAATATACTAATATTCTGAAGAAAGAGCTACAAGAATGTCAGACCAGAGAACTAACATTACAACAAACTTATCATAGGCTTGAGAGAGAACTACAAGCATCTTACTTAAATGCACAAGCCGATTGAGCAAAATTCTCAGCCCTTCACTTTCAAACTACCTACTTACAAAATACCTTAGATATTTTAAAAGCTTGACCATCTCAAGAAGGAACCAATGCTACCCATGAAACTTTCTAGACTTCAGCTGCCATCAACGACATGTTCCTAGATAGAGGTTTTTCTTTCCTGCAATGGGGTTTCCAAGATTGTATTAATCAATTCCGAGCAGTAGGCTATCCACCTCCTGGGCATTCCACTAATTTTTTAGACATAGGCAATACTATTTATCGTACTCCACCAGACTTGTTATCTTTTCCTTTTCTACCCAATATTAAAAAAATGTAACAACTTATATTCAGTATAACACTTGTAATACAATATGAAACTTAGTCGACACTGTACTATTTTAAAATAAAAACATGAATTTTACAACATTTATCCACTGAAATAAGGGCACAAATGATACATGTTCACCAGTCTTGCCAAAAGTCTTCGTTGAGCATCCTTTAAGTAATAAGCTCCACTCCCTGCTCGACTCTTCACTTGAAAGGGGCCTTCCCATATAGGTCCCAGATTGCCCTTGCATCCCTCAGGTAGCACTTTCCTTAATACTAAGTCTCCTACCTGAAAAGCATGAAACACTACATTTTTATTATAAACTTTCATTACTTGTGACCTATACCTTTCAACATGAAAGAAAGAAGCATCCTTCTCTTCTTGACTCAAATCTAACTCCATGTGCTGAGCCACCCTATTGCTGCTCGGGATATAAGTCATTGCTCGGTAAGACTCTTTCGATTTCTATAGGCAACCTTGCTTCGGTACCAACCATCATGTTAATAAGGAATAATAGCATGTTTGTACCCCCCTTCTACCCTACCACCATAAGAGACTTCCCGAGCGACCACCTCTTATCCTCCATTATTAAAGTAGGATGACCCTTTCCCTTACCTAATTTAATTCTTTAAACCTCATTGGTAACATCCTTAATCATGGGGAGCCTAACCTTCACTTCTTCTTCCCCCACCACTCCTTTATAAAAGCTGAGCTCTATCTCATCCTTCTCCCATCTCTATTTTCCCTCCGTTCATAGCATCTCCACCATGACTTATTAACATAAGTTTTGATACGAATCAGACGATCGACTTAGATACCCATTCTACAGCAACCTCAACATTTTGACCTCCATCCCTCAGAGGTCCCATCAATGCAGTGACTCCAAATCCACAGGGGCGCTTCCGATCTCCCTTCCCCTCTTTCGGCAACCGCTTATGGAATCCTCCAATAATCCTACCGTAACCCCCAAAGGGCTCCCTCTCTTCCACTGGTCGTCATTCCTCCTCCTCTGATAGTTCCACCACTTCACTTAGAAGGAGAATCCTCTATCGATTCTTCTAGCAATCCCCTATAAACAAGAATGTTTTTTACTTGTAATATCACTTAGTTTGTGTAAAAGACTACACCCTTTCCTGCTTTTCCCTAGAATTTTTTTTTTGTACATTTACCACCTTAATTCTGACGCACGCAAATGCGATCCTCAAATCTACGATAAGAATCATCGAGGACTCAAAGCGCGCACTCATGCTCAACGTCCGCAAGTGCATGGATGTTGTCAAGTAATAAAAGATTATCGATCCTACAGAGACTGAGATTCGAGTACCGTATGTCCAGTGGATCTTGTTATTTAGAGTGAATGTCTTAAAGACAAGGGTTGTGAGGTTGACGGTAATCCTAACTGTAGTATGGTGTCACTCAGAGGAAGCGAAGGAAGGTTAAAAGTTTCCTAAGAGGATTCTAGGACTTTGATTTCACTTGTGTGTTATTGGACCATGCTATCAATTAAATACTGTCTAGATCTCTAAATATGATCTTGCTGGAGGTTCATCATACATTTTCTCGATGAACTTTTGCTTCTACCGAGAACTACCTATTTCTAACTAAGCTGACCTTTTGGATCATCAGAGCCTAGGGGGTTGATATCGTTGGGAGCCCCTTGTCATTAAGGTCCCTCAACCCTTTTAGAGTTAATTTCTCCTACTTTGGCCCTTCTGTTAAGATAGGCTATTTGGTAAGAGGATGTCCTAATAATCCCTATGAAGAGTCGGAACATGTCTCGTTTCCCACTCCATTATATTCTACTATCTATGGTTATCAGAGGAAGGACAACAACAAAGTTCCTCCTTGGTTCGCCTAGATCTTTGATACAAAGGCTATCACCCTTTGTATCGACTATGCACAATAGATATAGAATCAAAACAATAATTTTCACCCATCCAAACAATACCAATTGCAAATATTAATCCAAGAATAGAAAATATATTCAAACTAGCATGTCCTACATACACAAGCTACTCCCTAATCCTAGAATCGAAGTATCTACTCCATAGATGTAAGAGAACGATCACAAGGCATCATAGAATGAATCATTACAATGTAAAGATATCTAAGAATGAAATTATAGTACTCTTGGTCGTTCTCCTTGGCGTTAGAGTACAAATTTTAGTCCTCGAGTCGCTTCTTTCTTCCCCAGTGTGAGTCACCGGTGCTTTTTAGGGCATCGTCTTGTCGTCTTAGCCGTCGGACCTCTTCAAAGGGTTTGAGAGCCCTAGGGTGGCTCCCCCACAATCCCCAACCTCTTAGATGAGTTTCCTATATATAGAGGTGGCTCTGGCTTTCCATAAGTGCTTTGTAAAACCCCATTTCCTCTAATCTACGGCACCGCCACATGGTTGTGTGAATTTCACATGGTCGACCATGTGTAAGGCTGGAAATTGATGAATTGTAGGCTGATAATTGGGCTAGAAAAACACACAACCGTGTGAATTTCACACGATTTGCCATGTGGATTTCTAGAGCATCAATCTTGAGACATGGCTAGTGCGTGTTCCCTGAGGTTCGTGCTCCACAAATTACTCCATTTTTGCTCCAAAAATGACACTCTACACATAAGAATAACAAAAGCAGATCTTCGAACTAGAAAATAGGAAATGAATGCAAAACAAGGAAGAATATTTCATGAAACAAGTAAAAAATGCAATGAGATGTGTGCTAAAACTACTCCTAAAACCCTATATATTTTGCTCACATCAATTCCCCCAGACATAGATCTTTGCTTATCCTCAAGAAAACCTCAGTGCCTTGAAATTTTAAAAGTATTGTTCCATACTTAGCATGCTAACTAATGTTATCAAGTGGTATTTTCAATCAAAGTAAATAGATATGTTATAAATGTTCACTAAATTAGCTTTTCGTGCATGTGCTGAGAGAATTTTCATAAGGGATACTCATTCTACAGTGAGTTAAGTCGTCATCTTATAGCTTTCCTATGGCCTCCGACTTTTAGGAACTTACTTGCCCTAAGCGAGGGTCGTTCCCTAGAATTAGCATAAAGTCTCAAAGGTGTGGTCGGTATTGAGAGAAATTGGTAGGTGTTTTCCCAGTAATCTAACTCGGTCTCAAAGGGGCACCTAATCATTTCCACCCATGACAACTATTTTTTACTCTCTCTTTTTTTTTCCTTCTCTTTCTCTCTTTTTTTTTTCTCTATTTTTATTTATTTGTTTTTAAGGAACTTTGTTCCTCTCTAGCTCATTGGTACTTTGATTTTTCCAAATAGGCTTACACAATCCGAGCATCTCCAGTAACTAAAATGCTAAATCTAGAGTCACCTATGGATTCCAAAGTATTAGACTACTGGGATGAATCATAACTATGTATGTAATAGATTTTACCTTTCTAAATATTCGTCAAGTGTAAGTGAAAGATAAAAGCTAATTAGTGCAAGTCTAGAGCATTCATTAAAACAACTAAAATAAAATACCAAAAGATAAATGAAGTTAAGCTATCTATAGGAGCAATTCGTGAAGAGATTCTAAAAATATTACTAACGCAGCTTAAAGATGGAAAAAACTAAATGCTGAAAGGAAACTAAACACTCCATGCATGGACAAATGAATGCAAACTAAAAATAAACCTAAATGTCAAAAACGAAACTACTGCATGGAAGAAAGACATATCGAAATTCGGCCCCCCCAAACTTAAGTAAAACAATACCTTTAATATGGCGACCGAGGTGGGAAGTTTCATAGTCTCGGAATGTCGGGCTCCTGGGAAAATCTGGTGCTCAGCCGTTGGTGCCACATGTACATATAATCAATATGGGAACTAGTGGATGCAGCGACTGCTCTGTGCTCTTCCTCCCTAGCCCACTGTGATTGTGCATCTTGCATGAACTTACACACCTCCTGGCGGTAGGAAGCCTCCTCCTGAAAATAGTGTTGGGCCTCATCATAGAACTCCTCAGCCCTTTGAAAATGCTCTCATATATCCTGGAACTCCACCTGTGTATAGGTCCTATGCTCCTCCTATTACTGCCCCTGTGTCTGCTACTCCGTGAAGATGTTATTGAGGCGCGATCGGAACTCCGAGAAGTTGTAGGCAGGAATACCTATATCCAGCACAAAAGAAGAAAAAGAAGGAAGTGCAGCTGTAGGTTCGTGACGTGGCCTAGGTGGGCTCCTATTGGGCGCTTGGAAAAAATTCTGGTTTCAGAGTAGTTTTCACTCACATCTCATTACGTTTTATGTTTGTTTCATGCATATTTTACTTTATTTTACATGCATTTCCTATTTTCTGGTTCAGAGTGTTGGGAGTATGGGGAATACAATCAAAGTCCCACATTGGTAAGACATGGAAAAGATCATGTGCTTATAAGAAAAAAGATATCTCCATTGGTATGAGGCCTTTTGGGTAAAGCCCAAAAACAAAACCATGAGGGCTTGGGCCCAAAGTGGACAATATCATACCATTGTGGAGATATGTGGATCTTATATGCACTAACAATTGGTATCAGAGCCATGGTCCATGTCAAGCCATGAATCTCGAACGAAGGAAGTTGAGCTCCCACGTCCAGATCAAGAGAACCAGACATTAGGAAGGAAGTCTAGTTGGGTCGGGGGGACCGAACAACTGGCATGAAGTCCTGGTGGGTTGAAGATCGGACATCAAGCAGAGAAAATCCTTTGAGGAGGGATAGGCTTGAGGGGGGGCCCAATGTGGTCCTTCGTTTGAGGGGGGGATTGTTGGGAGTATGGGGAATACAATCAAAGTCCCACATTGGTAAGACATGGAAAAGATCATGTGCTTATAAGAAAAAAGATATCTCCATTGGTATGAGGCCTTTTGGGTAAAGCCCAAAAACAAAACCATGAGGGCTTGGGCCCAAAGTGGACAATATCATACCATTGTGGAGATATGTGGATCTTATATGCACTAACATTCCAAAGATTTCCATATCTTCTACTTGCAAGTAATTCTTCAATACGCAATGTAGGTAGCTTCACAGCTTATCTTTTCTTTCTGGAAGAAACTCAATGTAACTAGCAATAATGTAACTGAACGAAACACAAGGCTGCACTCTCGCCACACGGCTTGGCTGTGTGGATCCACACAACCATGTGGCACTGCACAATTCTGATGCAAGTCGGTTATTTTCCAGGTTTCGATGAGATCCAGACTGATGTCTATATAAAGGAGGCTACACTAAAACCCTAGAAGGGAGGCACGATAGCTAGAATGACACTCTGAGGCCATAAAAAACTTTGGGAACTCGCAACGGGGAGGAAGAAAGCTGTTGAAGATCCATGTTCTACACTTCAACGCCAGAGAGAAGAGCCACATTGCATTGTAATTTCTGTTCTTTGCATAATTTCCATTGTTTATACGAACATGATCGTGCTTTGTGTTTCTCCTCTCTTATTTATGGAGTAGACTCATCGATTCTAGGATTAGGGAATAGTTTGTGTGCCTAAATCATGTTAGTCCAAATTAAATTATGTTCTTGAATCTGTATTTGCAATTGGAATTAGTTTAGACTGATATCTACGTATTTTGGTTTTCTATCTACTGTACTAGCTGATACGAAGGGCGACAACCCTCGTATCTAAGATTTAGGAGAATTAAGGAGGAACCTAGGGGTTGACCTCATCTCTCATAACCGTATGTAGAAGGATGCGATAGAGTAGGGAACGCACCCTATTATTGACTCGTCTCAGGGATCGATTCAGCATCCTCATACCGACTATCCCATCCTAAGGTCAGGGGTCAAACTGGTATGGCAGAGGCAGCTTTCGATAGATGTAAAGGCTCATTGGGGGAGTGTATGATGTCCTTTCCACAAAACCATAGCTAGAAACCTAGACAAAACCCAATTGATAATGTGTTCTGCATCACACAAACGAAATTGAAATCTTTGAATCCCTTCCAAAGACTCACAACTAGCTTTTTCTTCTTCCATGTGACACCGTATTGAGTTAGAACCACCATCAACCCTCGCAATCAAAACCCTTAGAAGTGAATTCCGATCAATAATGTACACTTAACAAATCAGTACTTGAATCTCAGTCCCTATGGGATCGATAATCTTTTTATTACTTGACAACATCCGTGCACTTGGTGAAGGGTTTTGCTTATCGAGTCCGTGAGGGGAAACTTCGCTTCCCACTTCACCTCGGTAGCTTGTCTATGACGATACCTTCGATGTCCCCGGATTAAAAAAATTTAATCCTAGACAAAAGAGATTGCCAAAGCAACCAAGTCATCGTCGTGCTATTCTTTTAGAGAGGTCACTTGAACAAACTAGTTGTTCAAGCGACCATCCTCTATTCTACGAGCAGCCGCGGAATAGACGATGTCCGGATCGCCGGTTTTTGTGTTTATGCTCGGGATCCTAGTATTATTTAGCCATTTACAGATTTATAACATGCTTATAAATAAAAAACAAATAGAAACATGTAACATATAAAATTAGAGAATCGATATACCTCTCGATCTTCTAATGTATGACCTTCCTCCTTTCGGACGTCGTGTGGGCAACGCTCTACAAAAAGTCGAAGCTCCTAGATCGCAAATCTTCCTTCGTTGCTCATCCAAAGCAAGAGGAAGAATAGAAACAATGCTCTTCTCCTTCCTATGGCCAACCAACATGCAACAAAAGAAATGCTTGCCGCCGGCCAATAAGGAGAAGGAGATAATGGTGGAAACCGGTCAAGACACCAAGGGAAAGCCCTATATCTTGTTTCCACCACCTAAGGAGAAGGAAAAGAGGTCTTTGGATGCTGCCCAAGGTCTAGGATAGGGCTGTGGGTGCCGGCCACCAAAGGAGGAAGAAGAAACAAAACTTTCCTTATTTGGTGCCACCCAAACCTCCTAAACCCTAAGCCACCAAACCCTAATCCTAGCTTTCCTTATGGCCAGCCATGGAAGAGGGGAAGAAGAATAGGATGAGCTCGTGCCAAGGTAGAGAGGAGAAGAATAGGGGACGGCCAACCTTTGGAAGAAGAAGGAACACCTCCTTGAGTTGCCATCCACCCCTAGCTCCCAAAACCCTAACCCTAGCCACCACTCCCAATCCTAATCCAATTAGGATTGGTTGCCGCCCAAGCTAATCCCCTCATCCATCCTTATTTTTGCCGCCCACTTCATGACTCTATTTATAGAGTTGGGCTCAAGCCATGATTTAATCTCATCCATTGGTAATAGGGATTTAATCTCAACCGTCGGATCTAGAGATTTAATCTCAACCGTTGGATCTTAGAGATTTAATCTCTACCAATGGATCTTTGAGTTTTGTTTCTATCCATTGGATCTAAGCATCATGAGGTGCTAATAGGATACATTAGGGACCATGAGGAGGAGTTGGGTCTTGCCCACCCATGGATCAAGCCCACATAAAGCCCGATCCACTAATGATGATCCAATCCACTAAAGGTTCATCATTGATCTACCTCACCAACCCCCATATGATAATATGGGCTCCATATATTATTTGTACATTTTCTCCCCGTGTTTAAGATCTCAAATGTCCGTTGATTAATTAATTTACTGACCATTAATTAATCAACATCTAACTTCTTGAGTAGTACCACTCAACATTTTCATCATGCCGGACCTAGTCCACCTGCAGGGTTTACATGATGAACCCTATGAGCTCCTCAAGGGGACATTATCATCATAATATATAAAACACGGTTTCCTCCTATAATCAACTGCACACCATATAAATAATATCATCTCCCAACTTATCGAGTCTATCGATTTAATTTATAAATCTCGCCCATTGGTAAATCAAAGAGATGAGTACTAAGTATATGTGCCCGTTATTATATCGGGATTAAGAGCATGTACTAAATAATATCTGAGGTACGATTCGATTATGTAGTCAGCAAAAAATCGAATCACCGCTAAGTCGGTCCTGCTCAATACACACAAAGTCCACTAGTGTGATTCTATGGTCAAGACAAACCAAAACCAAATCACACCACAACCTTTCCGATGGTTTGTCCAAAGCCATCTCGGTTGTGAGCCTTTACTTATACTTTTCAAGGGGCCGATAACATGGTCTCCTGTGTGACACCACACACCATGTTATCTACAATGTAAAGTATTAGAAAATATTGCATAACCATAAAAATATACAAACAATGATCATGTGATTCTTATTCCAAAATAAAGATGTTCATACAAAAGATAGAGTTTTCAGTATACATCCCTACAATCTCCCACTTATACTAAAAGACTATGCTGTCCTCAAACTGCCATACATCTGATTCCCCTTCCCTTCACATGCCTATCAAAGCTCTCGCTAGAAGGGCCTTAGTGAAAAGGGTCTACCAGGTCATCCTCTGATGCAATCTAGGTGACAAGAACTTCTACCTCCTTTACGATTTCTCGTATCAGGTGGTACTTGCGCTCTATGTGTTTACTCACCTTATGGGCTCGTGGTTCCTTTGAGTTTGCAACTGCACCATTATTATCACAATAAATTATGATAGTTCTGGGCAAACTAGGAATCACATCCAAGTCCATCAGGAAGTTCCTGAGCCACACAACTTCTTTGGTAGCCTTAGAGGCTGCCATATACTCAGCTTCCATGGTGGAGTCCGCCACACACTTCTGCTTGACACTCCTCCATACAATGGCTCCACCTCCCAAAGTAAACACAAAACATGAGGTAGACTTACTGTTATCCCTATCATATTGGAAGTCGGAATCCGTGTAACCCACAGGGAGTAATTGGTCTGCCCCGTAAATCAGCATATAATCCCTAGTCCTTCTCAGGCACTTCAATATATGCTTTACCACAGTCCAATGTCCCTGTCCTAGATTACTCTGATATCTACTGACCATGCCCACGGCAAAGCAAATATCTGGTCTCGTACATAGCATCGCATACATGAGGCTTCCTGCTGCCGAAGCATAGGAACCGCCTTCATCTCCTCTATCTCCTCAGATGATCTAGGACACATCTCCTTAGATAAAGGAACTCCATGCCTGAAAGGTAGAATACCCTTCTTGGAGTTCTGCATGCTAAAACGCTCCATAATCGTGTCTATGTATGAAGCTTGGGATAAGCACAACATCCTTTTCCTGCGATCCCTTATAACCTTGATCCCAAGGATGTGTCCCACCTCTCCCAAGTCCTTCATATCAAACTATTTAGACAACCATACCCTTACGTCCGATAACACCTTGATATTGTTGCCAATCACCAAAATGTCATCTACGTATAGTACAAGAAATACCACTACGTTTCCGTCACATCTCTTGTATACACAAGACTCACCCGGATTTTGAATAAATCCATAAGACTGATTTACTTCATCAAATCGGATGTTCCAAGACCTTGAAGCTTGCTTCAATCCATAAATGGACCGATTAAGCTTACACACAAGATGTTCTTTGCCCTTAGTAATGAATCCCTCTGGTTGCTTCATGTAGATGTTTTCCTCAAGACTTCCATTAAGGAAAGCTATCTTCGCATCCATCTGCCACACCTCATAATCCATATGAGCTGCTATGCATAAGAGAATCCGGATAGACTTTAGCATGACTACCGGCGAAAAGGTCTCCTCATAATCGATACCCTCTTTCTGAGTATACCCTTTCGCAACAAGCCTCGCTTTGAAGGTCTCAACCTTCCCATCTATGCCTCTCTTTCTCTTGTAGATCCACTTGCATCCAATGATTTTTACACCATCGGGTGGTTCTACTAGCTCCCAGACCTGATTTGAATCCATAGATTCAATCTCAACATTCATTGCACTTTGCCAAGATACTGCATCCTTATCTTGGATTGCCTCGTCATATGTCCAGGGATCAAGTTCATGTTCTCCAGGGATCAAATCAAAAGATTCTCCCAAGAACATGAATCTATCAGGCTGTCTCATAACCCTCCCACTACGACGAGATATCACCTGTGTATCCTCTGTGACACGCAGTGCAGTTACATGTGGTATATCCGCTTGTACCGGTGGTACTAAAGAAGTGACTTCCCCTTTTAACTCCTCCAGAACAATTTTACTCTTGGGCTTGTGGCTCATCACATAGTCTTCCTCTAGAAATCTGGCATTCGTGCTAACGATCACCCTCTGATCTCTAGGACTATAAAACAATCCACCCTTCGTTCCTCTAGGATAGCCAACGAACAAGCACACTTCTGTACGAGTTTCCAACTTACCAGCATCTGCCTTCAGCACATGTGATGGACTCCCCCATATCCGAATATATCTTAGACTAGGCTTTCACCGAGTCCACAACTCTGTGGGAGTAGAAGGCACTGATTTAGATGGAACCAAGTTCAGAATGTATATCGTCATATCTAGAGCATATCCCCAGAACAAATCTGGCAAGTCAGAATAACTCATCATCGATCTAACCATCTCTATAAGAGTTCTATTCCTTCGCTCTGCTACACCGTTTTGCTGGGGTGTGCCAGGTGCAGTCATTTGGGATTGAATCCTAGCTTCTGATAAGTAGTTCTTAAACTCTCCCAAGAGGTACTCACCACCACGATCAGATCGTAGTGTCATACATATCTTGAATAATCGTCTATGAAAAAGACGAAATATTCAAGACTACCTCTTGCCTGGATAGACATAGGACCATACGAATCAGTATGAACCAATGCTAACCCATCTTTGGCTCTATACCCCTTGACCTTAAAAGGCCTCTTGGTCATTTTATCCTCCAAGCAAGATTCACAAGTTGGGAGATCCTCCATCACTAATGAACCCAAAGGTCCATCAGCTATCAACCTTTGAATTCTGCTTAGGTTAATGTGACCAAGCCTAAGATGCCAAAGATATGTTTGGTTCATCTTCGAAGGTTCTTTTCTCTTATTGGAATTAGAAGATGAGTTATTAACTTCAATTTGCATCGTGGGAGTTTTTGTATACAAATTTCCTTTCAATGTACCTGAACAGATATTCTCCCTATTCCCTTTTATAACAACTTGTCATTAAAAGAAATAGAATATCCATCCATAAACAATTTATAAACTAAAACTAAATTCTTTCTAAATAAAGGTACATAAAGGAAATTTTCCAGAACCTAAGTTTTATTTTTCTCAAGAGATAAATAAAACTTCTCCCACTACAATAGCCGCCACCTTCATGGCATTGCCCAAGTAAATGGTAATCTCCCCTTTAGCTAGTCGTCGGGTTTCCTGGAACCTCTGCAAAGTATTGCAGACATGATTAGTGGCTCCCGTATCTACACACCAGGTGCCGGTAGATAACACCACTAATCATGTTTCAAAGACTAGTCCAAAGGATATACCTTTGTTCTGTTCCGGAATGGGACAGTCCTTCTTCCAATGTCCATCCTGCTTATAAGTGAAGTACTTGCCTTTCGGCTTCTTCACTCCTCCCTGAGATCCTCCCACCACCTTTGCTCCACCTTGTTTCTCCTTCTTCTTGCCTTTCGGCTTAGAAGTAGAAACCTTTTTGAGCAACCATGGCTTGAGGACACTCTTCGAAGAGTGCATGCTTGTACTCCTTAGCAGATAGACAATATCTAGATTCTTTTCCAATCATCATAATTATGTACAGTAAGTTTATTTTCCTTTAGTATCAAAGTAAGTGGACTGAAAGTCTATTTTGAAAATCCTAAGAATCACATAGATCATTACTGTAGATTTCAAAAATTATTGATTCCTCAAACAATAAAATTTAAAATCAACCAACACCTCAAACACTGAGAATATCGTATGCCACGATAGTGTGGACGTATACAAATTCTATATTTGTAAGAGGAGGTTTTACCCATTAATTTTACTATCTTGTCAACCTAACTTTTTGACAAGTAAAATTAATAGTTGGTTTCTCTTTGGCCCTACAAATAAAAGAAGTAACTCCGATGGGGAGGATACTTATATTTGTATCTAAGTGTTCACCATTACTCGGTACCAAGGTAATTATCTCGGGTTATGTGCCTTACGATGGGCAAGTACACACGCTCCTCAATAATTTCCTATAACCATATTCGACCCTGTGATCCACAAACAAACTCATCCGATGGGGAGGAAGGCACTCAGAGCCGACGCGCAAGTTTGCTTGCATCACATGTCAAATCGTAATGGAGGCCGTGGGAATTTATAAAAATATCCCTCTCCCACTTAGTAATTTGAAATTGAGGAATTTTCCTAGCCTACGATATGCATATAAAAAAAAGCAATAAATATGAAAAATAAATTATTTTCCAACTATTATGGCTTTTATCTTCAATATGACTCCCGTCACATCGTCATCTCGTCCATTCCTCTTACGCCATGTATAAGCCATCCGAAGATCTGAGCCGAGACTAAAATTTATTTTATTTTACATCCATCGATCCTATACTCCACAAGGGAGTGTACATGAAATCTAGATCGAAAGTAAAATAAAATAAAGAGCGACTAAACAATGCCATATTTAATTTACAAAAACTAAATACTAGCCTCGTCAACCCCGAGGATTCAACAAAATAAATATTTACACACATACAATCACATACACACATATGGCCATAATAGTCGGATCTTATGGCTGCAACCAAAGAGTTAAACTACGCATATCCTACTATTATTCGACATATATAATATATGAAAAAGTGCATAAAAATTAACCGAATCCTAAACACACAACACCGGAAACCTTGGCTCTGATACCAATTGAAGGGTTTTACTTATCGAGTCTGTGAGGGGAAAAATTCTCTTCCCACTTCACCTTGGTAGCTTGTCCATGGCGATCCCTTCGATGTCCCCGGATTAAAAAAATTTAATCCTAGACAAAAAGGATTGCCAAAGCAACCAAGTCATCATCGTGCTATTCATTTAGAGAGGTCACTTGAACAAACTAGTTGTTCAAGCGACCATCCTCAATTCTACGAGTAGCTGCGGAATAGATGATGTCCGGATCGTCGGTTTTTGTGATTATGCTCGAGATCCAAGTATTATTTATCCATTTACAGATTTATAACATGCTTATAAATGAAAAACAAATAGAAACATGTAACATATAAAATTAGAGAATCGATATACATCTCGATCTTCTAATGTATTACCTTCCTCCTTTCGGACGTCGTATGGGCGACGCTCTACCAAAAGTCGAAGCTCCTAGATCGCAAATATTCCTTCCTTGCTCATCCAAAGCAAGAGGAAGAATAGAAACAAAGCTCTTCTCCTTCCTATGGCCAACCAACATGCAACAAAAGAAATGCTTGCCGCCGGCCAACAAGGAGAAGGAGATAATGGTGGAAACCGGTCAAGACACCAAGGGAAAGCCCTATATCTTGTTTCCACCACCTAAGGAGAAGGAAAAGAGGTCTTTGGATGCTGCCCAAGGTCTGGGATAGGGCTGTGGGTGCCGGCCACCAAAGGAGGAAGAAGAAACAAAACTTTCCTTATTTGGTGCCACCCAAACCTCCTAAACCCTAAGCCTCCAAACCCTAATCCTAGCTTTGCTTATGGCCGGCCTTGGAAGAGGGGAAGAAGAATAGGATGAGCTCATGCCAAGGTAGAGAGGAGAAGAATAGGGGCCGACCAACCTTTGGAAGAAGAAGGAACACCTCCTTGAGTTGCCGCCCACCCCTAGCTCCCAAAACCCTAACCCTAGCCACCACTCCCAATTCTAATCCAATTAGGATTGGTTGCCGCCCAAGCTAATCCCCTCATCTATCCTTATTTTTGCCGCCCACTTCATGACTCTATTTATAGAGTTGGGCTCAAGCCATGATTTAATCTCATCCATTGGTTCTAGGGATTTAATCTCAACCGTCGGATCTAGAGATTTAATCTCAACCGTCGGATCTTAGGGATTTAATCTCTACCAATGGATCATAGAGTTTTATTTCTATCCATTGGATCTAAGCATCATGAGGTGTTAATAGGCTACATTAGGGACCATGAGGAGGAGTTGGGTCTTGGCCACCCATGGATCAAGCCCACATAAAGTCCGATCCACTAATGATGATCCAATCCACTAAAGGTTCATCATTGATCTACCTCATCAACCCCCATATGATAATATGGGCTCCATATATTATTTGTACATTTTCTCCCCGTGTTTAAGATCTCGAATGTCCGTTGATTAATTAATTTACTGACTATTAATTAATCAACATCTAACTCCTTGAGTAGTACCACCCAACCTTTTCATCATGCCGGACCTAGTCCACCTGCAGGGTTTACATGATGAACCTTATGAGCTCCTCAAGGGGACATCATCATCCTAATATGTAGGACACAGTTTCCTCCTATAATCAATGGCACACCATATAAATAATATCATCTCCCAACTTACCGAGTCTATCGATTTAATCTATAAATCTCGCCCATTAGTAAATCAAAGAGATGAGTACTAAGTATATGTGCCCGTTATTATATCGGGATTAAGGGCATGTACTAAATAATATCTGAGGTCTGATTCGATTATGTAGTCAGCAAAAAATTGAATCACCTCTAAGTCGGTCCTGCTCAATACACACAAAGTGCACTAGTGTGATTCTATGGTCAAGACAAACCAACACCAAATCACACTACAACCTTTCCAATGGTTTGTCCAAAGCCATCTCGGTTGTGAGCCTTTACTTATACTTTTCAAGGGGCCAATAACATGGTCTTCTGTGTGACACCACACACCATGTTATCTATGATGTAAAGTATTAGACAATATTGCATAACCATAAAAATATGCAAACAATGATCATGTGATTCTTATTCCAAAATAAAGATGTTCATACAAAAGATAGACTTTTCAGTATACATCCCTACACTTGCAAGCGTTGAGCATGAGTGCATGCTTCGAGTCCTCGATGACCTCCATCGTGATATTTGAGGTCGCGTTCGTGTGCATCAAGTTTTTGGCGCCATTGTCGGGGACTGATTGATTCGATATCGAATCAAGAAGTGAGTAATCGGATCAGACTTAGGATTAGATTTCTTTACTTGCTTTACTTTTATTTTTATTTTATTTTATTTACTTCAGTTTTTGAATTATTGATTTTAAAATCCAATTTGATAGCCACAATTGATCAAGTTTTAGTTCGACCCTTAGAATTATTCATTGTATATGACTTATTTGTTGGTGCAATCGACCCAGGTTGACTCGAGTTTAACTCGAGCAGTACCTTGATAGTATTTTGATGATAGACAAAACCCATGACATGGGATTTTCATGGAATGGAAAATCCAAGCATGGAGCTTGGTGTGGAAAAGTCCAAAGCATTGCGAAGTCGTGCGCTTGGTGCATGTGGGAAGTCTTGAGGACTTGGTAAGTTCACTAGGCTCGGGGTCCTTGAGTCGGTGAAGGATGGCATTGTGAAGTCGTGCGCTTGATGCATCCGAGGGACCGCCGGACGGGGAGCGAATGGAGTGAGCCCAAAGGGAAGCATACTTCGAGGGCAAGAGAGGCGAAGGATGGCGTTGCGAAGCCGTGCGCTTGGTGCATCCGAGGAACGTAGGCCGAGGGAAGAGAGATTCAGTGGGAAACTCCATGAGGGATAAGCTGGACTTGGCCAAGTGGCTAAGACTGAGTGTCGGAGGCTCAAACTTGATGTTTGAGGGTTTACCCGATGGTTGGATGCTCAAACAACTTGGTGTTTGAGGTTTTGCCCGACAGCAGTCGACTGACATAGGTATCAGTCGACTGGTCCAAGTCGACTAGGGTTCGACTGGTGTTAGACTACAGGTTTTGTGCTTAGCAGTCGACTTCCATGGGATCGATCGGATCGTAACATGATCCGCCGAGGATGGCGATCGATGATGAATGTCATGAGCATAGAATGCTCCATAGCCGACTGGACAGTCGACTACTAGGTCACCAGTCGACTGCCATGGACTGGCAGTCGACTGGTAGGAGATCCGTTAGAACTTATCCAACGTGGATCTGGCCGTTGTGAGACAGCGATTCTGAGGCGATCGGGCCTTTTAGCGTCATTGCACGGGCTAAAAATAGCTTGATGCAGGTTATAAATGGAGCTCAAGTGGGAGGATTTCGCCAAGACTTTTGTGAAGCTATTGGAGGGGAATTGCTGCTGCATTCCAAATCTTCAAGAGCCATCTAAAGCAAGCTACAAGCAAAGGGTTCAAAGCAAGCGTTGTAAAGTGTTCTTTACGTGTATTTCGTATTTGTCTTTATATTGCTTGTATTTCATATATTACTTGTTGTAATAGCTTGTGAGAGGTTTCTCCACCTCCGACATGTAGTCGAGAAGGAGTTTAGTTAGTGTTGTGCGTATAACTAGAGCTTGGAGAGCTCGCCTATGGAGTAGGAACCATTCGGTTCCGAACCACGTATATTGTGTGTGTTTGCGTATGCTTATTTGTTGTTAGTATTATTCTTGTTTCTATTGTTTCCGCTACGCTAACGACAATCATAGGAAAGCAACGCAACAAGAATGAACGAATTCCACCATCGAACGATTGAGGGCTATTCACCCCCCTCTAGTTGGCAACATCTACACTTCATCGATCCTACATTATTTATCCCCTCTCGGCAAGGGACGCTGAGATGTTGACACAGTTCACTCAACCCTTGAGAGATTACATAATGCCCAGGTTATGTTTCGACATAATCGTAAAATTGTTTTGCAATAGTCATAATTGTATTTATGGAAATTTTCTACTTTTAGAAAGTTAGGAAGTATTTATGGAAATCTTCTACTTTTGGAAATTTTAGAAGTATTTATGGAAATTAACACTTTCCATAAATAAAATATGTGATTCGATTTGGAAATTTGTTTCCTCATTTAATCATGATTTTATTTGGGGAATCAAATCTAAAACATATTTTATTTCCATAAATAGTTTTGACAATTTTGGAAATTTATTTCCTAAATTAAATTTGACTTTCCTTAATTAACACTTTCCATAAATAAAATATGTGATTAGATTTGGAAATTTGTTTCCTAATTTAATAATGATTTGATTTGGGAATCAAATCTCAAATATATTTTATTTCCATAAATAGTTATGACATATAAGGAAATTTTTGTACATGACATAGATGTAATTTTTGTACATGCCATATTAAAGGCTACACCTTCCATTAATATGATTAGAACCAAAGTTCTATTTCTTGTTTGGGTTGTTGGACTCACTCCAAGCCCGACTCGAACCTGAACATGTTTAAATCATTGGAATAGTTTAAGACTAATATGGTAAGAGTCAGAGGTCAATCGTTAGTTTGGGTTGTTGGACTCACTCCAAGCCTGGCTAATTGGTTGAATGCACTCTAATCATATTAAAACTATTTCGTGATTAATGGGTCGGCTCTAACTTGGAGCATCGATTTGTTGGACTCACTCCAAGGTCAATGTGAAGAGAGGTGAAGTTGGGTGCTATGCATATGATGCATACTTGTTAATGTGTTAACAACCCAATGTATGTATGAACATTCAATTAGTTGATAGCACATTGTGATAGTTACATATATGTGATATGTTATCGATATACTTGATACCCACCACCATAGCTAAGAATGGCTTGTTGGACTCACTCCAAGGTTGTTCTTATCTATGTTGGATATCTGCCCATTCAGAGATTGACTTAAGATCTTTCAAATTGATTTTGAGGGTTTTTGAATTCGAAAAATAAATGGGATTTTGTAAATGTATGTGGATGCATTTTAAATCATCATTCTTATATATGCTCGATTTGTATTTCTAGGTTAATCGATTGATCATGACATCTTTGAATTTGTGCTCTATTTTGGATTCAAATAAATTGACTGGGCTGAGCTTCTTGGACTGGCTTAGAAACTTGAGAATTGCTCTCAAGGCGGAAAAGCTTGAGTATGTCCTCGAAGCGCCTCTTCCCGCCCGTCCTAATGATGATGCAACACCGGACCAATTGTTAGCCCATCAGAAACATGTGAGTGATTCTAAGCAAGTGAGTTGCATCATGCTATCCGTGATGGTACCCGAGCTGCGAAAGCAGCATAAGCATATGGATGCTCATACAATAGTCTTTCATCTTTATGAGTTGTTTGATGAGCAAGTGAGATCCGAAAGGTTCGAAGTCTCCAAGCTCCTCTTCACCTCTGAGATGCAAGAAGGTTCATCTGTGGTACTGCTCAATATGCTGAAGACTGTGGAGCCTTTTGTGAAGCATGAGTAGGGGATAGTGTTGTTAGTTGATTCCTCGAAGAAAGGTTCTAAGAGGAAGTCAAAGAAACAACAGGAGGGGAAGAAGAAAAAGCCTAAAAAGGCAGAACCAGCTTAAAAGGGCACTTGCCATCATTGTGGCAAGGAGGGCCATTGGCGAAGAAACTGCAAGATTTATCTTGAGTCCGTGAAGAAGAATAAGGCATCATATGCCCCATCTTCTTCAGATATCTTCATTATTGATTATCATTCTATTTCCTCAAACACTTGGGTAATGGATACTGGGTGTGTCTCACATATATGTAATGACATACTTGGGATAAGAAGTAGAAGAAGACTCATCAAGGGAGAGTCAAATTTAAGTGTTGAGAATGGAGCAAAGGTTGCTGCACTCACCATCGGAACATATTTGTTGAAACTCCCTTCAGGACTTGTCTTAGAACCAGACAATTGCTTTTATGTTCCTTCGTTGATAAAGAACATTATTTCTATTTCTTTTTTAAATATAAATGGGTACCATTTAACTTTTAATAACAATTATTGTTACATAACTTTGAATGACGTTCTTTATGGGACTGGACCTTTAAGCAATAGTATTTATACGTTGGACGTATCCAGTGATATTTTCAATATTGAAGCGAGCAACAAGCATGCTCGAAAAGATAATCAATTAAACTCCTACATGTGACATTGTCGTCTTGGCCATGTGAGCAAGAAATGCATGTCTAAATTACACCGATGTGTAATTCTAGAATCGTTTGAATTAGATTCATACGATACATGTGAATCATGCTTAAAAGCAAGATGACCAAGTTACCTTTTACTGAAAACGGTGAACCGGTGGGTGAGTTGCTTGGTCTAATACATACTGATGTATGCGGACCTATGTCAACTTAAGCTCTAGAAGGTTATAGCTACTTCATTACCTTCACCGATGATCACTCATGGTTTGGGTATGTGTTCTTGATGAAACACAAGTCTAAAGCTATTGAAAGATTCAAAGAATTCAAAAATGAAGTAGAGAAACAACATGGCAAGAGTATTAAAATACTTTGATCGGATCGAGGTGGTGAATACTTGAGTCAAGAGTTTCTAGATTATTTGAGGGACAATGGTATATTGTCTCAATGGACTCCGCCGTATACACCACAGCTTAATGGTGTATCTGAGAGGCGAAACCAGATCTTGTTGGACATGGTCAGGTCAATGATGAATCACGCGAATCTTCCCAAGTCCTTTTGGGGCTATGCACTTCAGACAACTATTTACTTGTTAAACAGAGTCCCGACCAAGGTAGTCTCTACTACTCCATATGAGATATGGGCTAGTAAGAAACCTCATTTATCTTAATTGAAGATATTGGGTTGCCCTGCTTATGTGAAGCGGACTGTGTCAGACAAATTGGATACTAAGTCTGATAAATGTCTATTTATTGGATATCCTAAGGAAATGAGGGCTTACCAATTCTATCATCCCTTGGAACAAAAGATGTTTTTTTCAAGGAATGCCATGTTTTTAGCGAAAGTGTTTCTCTTGCAAGAAAATAGTGGGAGTATCGTTGAACTTGATGAGGTTCAAGAGACTCCAATAGACATTGAGGAGATACCTGGTCAAGCACCTCGACCGATGACTCATAGTGATGAGACATCGACTGAACCTATTGTGACACTACATCTTTGTAGATCTGGTAGGACACATAATATTCCTGAGAGATATGGATTTCTCGTAAGTGAATCGAACAACGTGTTACTCATTGATGATGAGGAGCCTACCAATTATGAAGAAGTTCTGAAAAGTTCAGAAAGGGACAAATGGCTTGAAGCCATGAAGTCGAAAATGGATTCATGTATGAAAATCAAGTTTGGAACTTGGTGGAGCCACCTGAAGGCATTAAGGCTATAGGGTGCAAGTGGGTTTTGAAGAAGAAAACCGACATGGATGGTAATGTGATTACCTATAAGGCTAGATTAGTGGCGAAAGGGTATCGTCAAAAGCAAGGTGTTGATTATAACGAGTCCTATTCACCTGTAGCTATGCTTAAATCCATTCGGATGCTCCTGGCCATAGCGGCTCATTATGATTATGAGATATAACAGATGAATGTGAAAATAATTTTCCTTAATGGAAACCTACTCGAGGGCGTGTATATGATATAGCTTGAGGATTTCACATCAGTTGATAAAACCAAGGTATGCAAACTGCGACGATCCATATATGGACTCAAGCAAGAATCCAGGAGCTAGAATATCCGTTTTGATGAGACAATAAATTTTTTTGATTTCTCACAAAATTCAGACGAACCTTGTGTGTACAAGAAGGTTAGTGGGAGTGCAGTCGTGTTCCTAGTATTGTATGTCGATGACATATTACTTACAGGAAATAATGTCTATGTCTTACAGTTAGTTAAAATTTGGTTTTCCAAGACGTTCTCTATGAAAGACCTGGGAGAAGCTACCTACATCATCGGGATTAAGATCTATAGGGATAGATCAAATCAGTTGCTTGGTCTTTTGTAGTCTACATATATAGACCGAGTGTTAAAGAGGTTTAGCATGTCGGAATCCAAGAAAGGTTTCCTTCCCATTAGGAATGGGATACACCTTTTGAAGTCTATGTGTCCATGCACAAAAGACGAAAGTATTTGGATGAGTAAGATTCCCTATGCATCCACAATAGGATCTATCATGTATGCTATGTTATGTACGCGACCCGATGTATCCTATGCTTTGAGTGTCACGAGCAGATACCAATATGATCCAAGAATGGATCATTGGGCGGCTGTTAAGACGATCCTTAAGTACTTAAGAAGAACTAAGGATGTGTTCCTAATATATGAAGAAGGGAACATGGTGATACGTGGGTATATGGATGTCAGCTTCCAGATAGACAAGGATGATTCCAAGTCTCAGTCTGGGTACGTGTTCACCTTGAATGGGGGCCCAGTGAGTTGGAAAAGTTCCAAACAAGACACTATAGTGGATTCTGCCACTGAGGTAGAATACTTTGCAACTTTGGAAAGCAGCAAAGGAAGCGGTTTGGATTAAGAAGTTCATTTATGAACTTGATGTGGTCTCATTAATGATCCAAACATGTGCTTCACCGCTATCATCTGATCAGAGAGATCATAAGTAGGAAGAAAATACAAATCGAGAACATTCCCACTGAAAGGAACTTAACGGATCCTTTAACTAAGGCCTTACCTCAAATTAAGTTTGAGGATCATGTTAGAGCTTGTGGTATTGGATACCGTGGCAATTGACATTAGGCCAAGTGTGAGTTTGTTAGTAATATATGAGATGTGTCCTAAGGCAATCGTGTTATAGTTGTACCATTTATTTGATAAATGAAGATTCATTATTTGAGTATACATGTTTTCATGTATTTGATTGGATCTTAAACTCATTTATTGAATGTCCACAATACGATTCACAACATGAGAGAATTTGTGATTGGATCATAACTAGTGAGTATCTTTACATGTGTAATTGTGATGTATTGGAATTATCCCTAGTCGATGAATTGATGGATTTGGACACCATCAATTCTATCGAGACTAGCACGAGGTATACTCTTTGGTGTATCCAAGTAGATGATTCTCACTGGCTGGAGACATTGTGATGTCCGGAGTTAATCGTGGATGCTAGTTATGGTAACTAGTTTATTGGAGTGACCAGTTGTAAGACTTCATATGGTTCTCTGCATATATGGTTATGTCAATGAAGTTCTTACTGCAACTTAAGTGCGATGTTCCTTTGACTTGCGGTATTCAAGTCATCTTGGTCATGAAGACTTATGCTTTGACATCTTAAGCAAGCATCTCTGAGGAGATGTGGACCCGAGATGATTGTGTATAAGTCGAAGTGGCTGAAGGTGTTTGAATAGCCTATAAAGGATTCACCACTCCTTGCGAGGAGATGTATACCCATGGCCTCTCATCGGATTGTTACTAAAGTCTTTGGCCAAAACATTACATGTTTAGAGTAAGGTACTCTTGGATACATGTGTAGTAACTAGAATCTGTAGGATGAGGAAATGATACTTGAGCTAGGCGTGACGTAGTCAGCCTAGTGGGGACTGACACTATAGACCATGTCCTGAACCAAGTGGGTATAAGATGAGTGAAGGGAATGGGGCACGATTCATTGTAGCTGCTGAAGGGTTTCAGAAATGGTTCTGGAATCAACCGTTGATTTTCCGATTAATTGGGGATCATGATGTACTACTATTGTCACTCATGATTGTTCTATAATTAATGGTTAATTATAGACAGCCAACAAAAATCGGGAACCAATTTGGTCACACACACAATGAGCGTAATTCGAAGGGTTTAAAACGAGCTTGAGAATGAGATTCTCAGATCGAGAGAAACTAGGTTTGGTTAGACTAAACAAGGAGCGAGCATGAAATCGTTTTAGTCGCAACGGAAGCATAGATGGGCCGAGTCTTATGAAGACATGATGGATGAACCAAATTGGTTTGGTTCTAATCCATTGGTGGAAAATAAACCAAAGTGGTTTGGTTTGTTTTAAATGAATGAACCAAAGTTGGTTTGGTTCGTTTTAACTTAAAATATACCAATGCAATTTGTTTTATTTTAACTTAAGTTATTGGAGTGGGTTAATGAGTTTTGGTTATGAGCCAATAACCGTTAGGAGAATGTGTTCTCTATAAAACATGGCTTAAGGGTTTTTCGTAGAGAATTAATTGGTTCAAGGGTTTTGGAAACCCTAGCCACCTTCTCCTCTTCTTCCTTGCTCTAGCCGCCCAACTTTATTGCTGCCTTCTCCTCACCGCCGGCCACCCACCAGCCGCCGCGACTCCTTCGACCATCCTCCATTTTCCACCGGCGACCAAGGAGCAGCCGACCATTGATTGGCCATCCATACCTTCCACCAAACAAGTTGTCCAGATTCTAGACAGCTTGTTCTCCTCTTCGTGGAGAGGTCGTTTGGTCGGCGTTTTACGCTCTGATAGCGACCTATTGCCGGGGATTGGTTCTCCGAAAATCCTCATAGGTGGAGGGTTGAGTTTTTGTCAATCGATTGACGAAAATCTCTTTCAAGAAGCGAGTTTGCGAAACTTAATTTTTGGATCCGAATTTTTTATTCGGATTGTGATAATCTCTCGAATCACATCGTCTTCGACTCGAGGCTAGTGACTTTTGCAAAGACGAGGCTCGTGGCTTTGTGAAGCCATCCTGACGATACTTGGCGTGAATACGGATAGAGTCGATTCTAGCGAGAGTCGCTCTGGTTGATGTCATTCCCGCTGCACATGATACGTCAGGTATAACTAGCGTAATTTCCTTTTATTGCAAAATTTGAAATTGTGATTATGTTTACACATGTTGTATCTTGCATGCGTGTGATGTGTGTGATAAATTAGATTTATTGCTTTTAATTCTTCCACTGTGCATATGTCTAAAAAACATGTTCGAACACACAATCGCCGCGGTGCCGGGGAAACCCAATAGTTCGCTCGACCCTTGAGAGATTACATAACACCAAGACGGAAAGCATGGAACTCCTGCATAACTATTCCATGAATTCAGGCCGCGAGCTAAGAAATAAACCCTATATTAATTTCTCTTATTCAAGAGAAGAAGTTCGGAGGAACTCAGATTGAGGAGCCCTATCTACACCTCGCAAAATTTTTGGCATACTGCGACACAATGCAATATGAAGGAGTCCCAACCAATGTCATTAAGCTTATCATGTTCCCATTATTGCTGAAGGGGGAGGCTAAGCAATGGATACACACTCTACAGAAGGGAGATTAATGACATGGGAATAGATGGAAGACACCTTTCTAAGTAAATTCCCCCCCCCCCCCCCCCCCCCCTATAAAACAACCTACCTTAGGGATAAAATCCTTTAATTTGAGCAAGGGCACGAAGAGTCTGTGGTCGCAGTATGGAAGAGACTGTTAGTATGAGCCCTTAATGCCAATTATGAGATGATTGGTGAGGGAGACTTTTGTATTATATTCTTGCATTAATAAAGGCAAAGATTGATTATTATATTTCTTTATGCGTGTGCCAGCTAAATAAATATAATAATGCCCATGAATAGTAGGTTATTATCTACAGTAAATCAATTGGTAGAATTGATTATGAGAAGCTGTAGAGAACACTATTCTTAAATATTCCTAGTCGAGTATTGTATTAATAGACAAGGGCTATTTTGATACATTGAGACTAGCATGTAGGTCAATGGATGACTTGATCTCACAAGTCATGGATATGTGATATCACATTGATACATGGGTATATATATAGGAGACTATATATACTGAATTGACCCACCATGAGAAAGTATCATGGATCGTTATTTGAGTGTCATATACTTTCTCATGTGACTATTAGTGTGAATAGTCCTTAGACCTGAAGTCACTACGGTTCCCTACATAAAGAGTTATGTACTTTGGTATCGTCTAACGTCACATCGTAATTGGGTGACTATAACGGCGATCACTGAGTATGTAATGAATTATGCGGAGGGATATGAGTGATGTAGATGGGATCTATCCCTCCCATATGATGGGAGTGATATCTTTGACCTCTTGATAGAGTAGGACCACGAAATGCATGGCCATGCTCAAATGAGTCAATATGAGATATTGAGCTCATTTGTTTGAGTGAGTCTACTTGGGGATCAAGAAAAATAAAGATTGATAAGAGGGTGACATGGTCTATGCCTCATTGATCGATCTGAGATATCAAGGATAGAAGGACACTGTCATATGATAATAGTCATGGAAGAGGTTGTCGGATCTCGACATTCTCATCACTTGGATAGCAATGATGTATTGCTAGATGCCGCTCATTGCTTATGTATCTAAAATGGTTTTGGATACATTGCCAACGTTATGAGATCCTATAGGGTCACACACAAAGAACATATTATTTTGGAGAGGAAATCATTTTGGTTTGACTAAAATGAATTATTAGTTAATTGGATTAACTAAAATGAGTAAGACTCATTACTTGGCTAAATTTGAGTTGGACTCAAATTGGTTTATGTTGAGTTAGACTCAAGTCAAACCAAGAGAAGAAGGCTAAAATGATTAATCATGTAATACACGAATTAATAATGTAATACACGAATTAATAAATGGGGTTTTAAATGGGATTTAAAAGCTCATTAATGTGCATTTAATGAGCATTAATTGACTTCCTTTCTTTTACCATGGAGAATAAGGAAGTGCATTTAATGTCTCATTAAGGTGTATTATTGTTTCTTCTTCTTCTTCAACGTGAGAATGAAAAACAAATTAAATCTGATTTTATTTTGTTCTCAAAAGGCCAAGTATAGAGTGAAAAGAGAGACCTTGGCGTGGTTGCTAGCACAACCGAAAGGGTTTACCTCTTCTCTCCAAGATTGTGTGTGTGTGCACCGTAGATGCGTGGACATTCTGACCACGCTGAGATTCGCAAGTGTTGCTGACTGGAATTCAAAGGGCACGCTTCGAAGGTAATCTCGATTCCTATAGGATAGAATCGATAATAGAAACAAGTATGTTTTTTTTGCTTGGATCTCTGGAGGGATCCTAAGTTTTCCGCTGCGAATTTTGTTTTTCGCTCGGGATCCCTACAGTGGTATCAGAGCTACTTGTGAAAAAAATGGTACACTTTTTTTTGGATGTTTTATGTGATATAAACATGAGATTAGTTTTATTATGTTTTTTTTTCCGACTCGGTATATGTCCGAGTTGATTTAGCCAAGCAGATAGTCTGCCGAGTGGGCTGAATCAAGTCGGATGGTGCCGACTCGGTCTATGTCCGAGTTGATTTAGCCAAGCAGATAGTCTGCCGAGTGGGATGAATCAAGTCGGATGGTGCCGACTCGGTCTATGTCCGAGTTGATTTAGCCAAGCAGATAGTCTGCCGAGTGGGCTGAATCAAGTCGGATGGTCGCGACTCTGCCTGTGTTCGAGTTGATTCAGCCAAGCAGATGGTCTGCCAAGAGGGCTGGTTCAAGTCGGATGGTGCCGAACACACCTGGCCATCTGGAGGTCTCGAGTTCATAGAGATGGACAAAATGGGCAGCGACTCATAAGATGAATTAGCAAAAAAAAAAAAAAATTAGCGGGACCGCCGTGGTGTTGCGGCTAATCGGCATAACGGCTTAAAAAAAAATTGCACATAATAAAACTGATAAATAAAATAATTTATTAAATCATTGTGAATGATTTGTATATGGTGCATGGTTATGGCCTAGGACCCAATATGATTATGGTTATGTGTTGTAATTCATAATACGGCCTGCGTGCCGTCATATGTATGTGGGTGTTGTAATTTTTTTTTTACACGGCCTGCGTGTCGTGCCTTCACTTCTATTTTCTAGTTGTAAAATAGATTTAGACTCGAATGTAACTCGAGTGTTCTCATTTTGTAATGTACAAAATAAATAAGCAATGAAAGTCCATTGAAGGTGGATGTTACAAGGACGATGCTGACAACACATGCTGACCAAAGGAAGCGCTTGGAGAAGATGCTATCCCTAGGGTAACCAATCAATTTTCTCATTGGCTTGATAAATCGTAGAACAAGGGCCATAACCATGTCACGTTTAGCGTATATGTGATATATTTTGTGTGTAGGTGATGCATGCTAGATAATTTGTTATCTTAAAATTAAGTCAAATGAATATGCCTACCAAAGTTTGGTACTCATAAACTACCTCGATCATTTGTGTTGGGTTTGCCAAAGCAAAGCAGCACATTTTATCTTGGTAGAGTGTGAGAGGACAATTGTGATGTCCCGCTATCAAACTTTGGATGAGACTTCTCTAAGTGTCTCAATTAGATTGAGAAATACTTAGAGGCATTTCCTAATAGTTAGGAGACTCGGATAAGAGAACATTTATACTAAGTATTGGGCGATTAGCCAAAGCTAACTCAAGATGATGTATAATGTGAATCTTGATCCTTTATTCCAAGAGTTGCATACGATGCAATTGGTAAAATGTTACCTACCTAGTGATACTAAATTTTGGGCGATTAGCCAAAGCTAACTCAAGGTGAGGTATGATGTGGATCTTATCCCACATGAACTTGAAGCTCAATAGAACTGGTATGACTAGCTCCTATTGAAGCTAAAGGAATTAGTGGGAGTCTCATTTAATTAAAGGCCTAATTAAATGATTTTAGATATAATACTCAATTTTTCATATTATTTCTGTTGTAGATTACTATGTCTTCAAATACGTCAAATACCCTCTCTCTGCGATCGGTCCTTGAGAAGGACAAACTTAATGGAGAAAACTTCATTGACTGGTTCAGAAATTTGAGAATAGTTCTCAAACAGGAGCGGAAACTCTATGTCCTAGAGCAACCCATTCCTGAACCACCCACCAATAATGCTACTCGTACAGATAAGGATGCATACAAGAAGCATCAAGATGATGCATTAGATGCATCATGCCTTATGCTTGCAACCATGAACTCTAAGCTTCAGAAACAACATGAGAACATGGATGCCTTCGATATGGTTGCACACTTGAAGCAACTATATCAAGGGCAGGTGAGGCACGAGAGATCTAAGGTATCTAAAGTATTATTTTCATGCAAAATGCAAGAAGGAACACCCGTAGGAACTCATGTACTCAAGATGATTGGGTATGTTGAGAACCTTGAAAGATTGGGGTTTCCTTTAGGCAAAGAGTTGGCCACTGACCTTATTCTATATTTGCTGCCTAGAGGCTTTAGTCAATTTGTCATGAATTATTACATGAGCAAAATTGACAAACCATTGCCTGAGCTCTTAAGCATGTTGAGAACTGCTGAGAGCAATCTTAAGAAGATGCAACCTGGTACTAATGATGTACTTATGGTTAAAAAGGGCAAGGGTAAGAAAAAGTCTAAAGGCAAGGGTAAGACCTAGAATAAAGATAAGGACAAAGCATTGAAGCCTAAAGGTGGGGTGCCCAAGGAAGGGACTTGCTTCCACTGCAAGGAAGCTGGACATTGGAAGAGGAACTGCAAAAAGTACCTCGAGGAAGTTCAGAAGAAGAAAGGAAGTGAGACTTCCACTTCAGGTATACATGTTATAGAAGTCAATCTATCTATTTCTTCCTCATGGGTATTGGATACCGGTTGTGCTTCTCACATTTGTACCAATGTGCAGGGCTTGAGAAGAAGTAGATCTTTGACAAAAGGAGAAGTTGACCTACGTGTTGGCAATGGCGCAAGAGTTGCTGCTATAGCTGTAGGAACATATTCTTTATCATTACCCAGTGGTTTAATTCTAGAACTTGAAGAGTGTTATTTCGTACCTGCAATAACTAAGAACATTATGTCTATGTCTTGTTTGGACAAGAAAGGTTTTTCATTTATAATTAAGGACAAATGTTGTTCTGTACATTTAAATGAAATGTTCTATTGCAGTGCACACTTGATGAATGGACTCTATGTTCTAGACCTTGAAAACCCAGTCTATAACATAAATACCAAA
Source organism: Wurfbainia villosa (assembly GCA_025175895.1). Classification (NCBI taxonomy): domain Eukaryota; kingdom Viridiplantae; phylum Streptophyta; class Magnoliopsida; order Zingiberales; family Zingiberaceae; genus Wurfbainia; species Wurfbainia villosa. The sequence goes on along the minus strand of CM045989.1, from coordinate 115,914,284 downwards.
CGATTCAAATCTAATCATTTGAATCAAACGTATCTTTGGCATTGTCGCTTGGGTCACATAAATGAGAGTCGCATAACCCAGCTCCATAAGGATGGATTACTGGACTCATTTGATTTTGAATCATATGAGGTATGTGAATCTTGTCTTTTAGGCAAGATGACCAAGACTCCATTTAGTGAACAAGGCAAACGAGCGACAGATTTGTTAGGCCTCATACATAGTGATGTATGCAGTCCTTTCAAAGTCACAGCCAGAGGAGGTTATCAGTACTTCATCACATTTACTGATGATTTCAGTAGATATGGATATGTGTATCTTGTTGGTGCAGTAGGCACCTAAGTCGATCCTAAGTTTTGATTATAGCAAACGATACAAAGTTAAGCTCATGTCGTTATCTCATGAGCTGAATCGAGTGTGCAGAAGATTGCTAAAGATGGAGCTGAAGGCTAGCGACACCCGGAGGAAGCCGGGTGGTCGGGCGACACTCGAGTGACTTCGGAGGGAGCCGAAGGAGTCAAGTGGAAGGCTGAAAGCAAAAGTGACATGGTAAGTATCGAGTTAAGCTCGTGTGTGCGAGCATAAGTGAGGTCGTATCCTCCTTACGGGGATGGTCTTAAGCGTAGATCCGACCAAAGACATCCCATCGATGGTCTAGGTCGAGATCGGACGGTCGAAGGCCGTCGAAATAATGTTTTCTTTGAGCTAACTTTTCCTTGCAGCTAGCATCAGTCGACTGCCAGCTTGGAGGACTCGACTGTCGTCAAACAGTCGACTGCCTGAGGTCAGCATTCGACTGATGCTGCCATCAGTCGACTGATGATGGCCATCAGTCAACTGATGGTCAATGATCAGCTTCGAGGAGTCAAGGCTTATCACCCCATTTCAAGGAGATTGATGCTCAATTTCGATTGGCTAGGGTTCCTCTCGAAAAGGGGCTCAAAGGCTATAAAAGGAGGGCCAATCCTAGGGTTTTATCATCAATTCTAAAGCTTCCAAAAGCCTCCGCCAAGCTACAACTTTTCCGACAACGAAGTGCTTTCTCTCCGACGTCTAGGTCGTAATTTCTCTCTTATTGTAACGTCGGTTTTAGCTTTTATTTTAAGTTCATTACTTTAATCTTTCGAAGCTTTTATCGTATACGAGGAGAGGGAGAGTGTCCCTCTACCTCAAGTTTTTGTTCCTTCTTGTATCGATTAACTCCTACCTCCAACGAGGAGGAGTTCCTTTAGTGCTTTTGCCCTCCGTACGTGGTCAAGGACCACTAGGGCCTTGGAGTAGTAGACGAAGGCTACGAACCAAGTAAAAAGAATTGTCTTTTTTACTTATTGCTTATCTTTTCCGCTTCAAATTAATTATCTACTCGGATTTTAAACGAACGAACGAAAAAAAAGAACGTTTTAACACTATTTACCCCCCTCTAGCATTTCAAATCGATCCAACAATTGGTATCAGAGCCGGGGGTTGCTAAGATTTGGTGAAACCACCAATCTAGCCATTTTACAGATTTTTTTTTTCTTTTTAATTCTGTTTATTTCAGATTTATTTCGTTTTGTTAATTTTTCTTCCGCACTACTAATCCAAGACGCGAGTCTTGGTACCTTCTTGTGTGTTTTTTTTCGTTGCTAGGTTTTTCGTCTTCGTCTCCTTGTGTCTTTTGTTCTAATGGCCCATCTCGAGGGTTTTAGCACTGTCCGGCCTCCGTTTTACAATGGAGATGACTTCCGTTATTGGAAGGGTCGGATGGAATGCTTTCTCAAAACCCAAATCGAGATGTGGATCATAATTCAAACGGGATTCACACTTCCGACTAACGAAGTGGGTGAATCCTTGGATTATGACCAATGGACCATTGCGACAAAAAGACAAATCGAAGCCGACGCTAAGGCAACTCAAATCCTTCAATGCGGCTTATCCAAGGAAGAGATAAATCGCGTCGGCCCCTTCATAAGTGCAAAGGACCTTTGGACAAAACTAGTGGAGCTACACGAAGGGACCAATAAAGCCAATGTATGTAAGCGTGATCTTATATTCAATAAACTATATAACCTAAAAATGTAGGAACACGAGTCCGCGACGCAACTCCATGCCCGTGTCCAAGTCATAGTCAACAACCTACACGCAATCGGACAAAAGGTCGAAAACCGCGACCTTATAAGGTATGTCCTAAACTCTTTTCCGAGGACTACCTTGTGGGCATCCATGGTCGATGCCTACAAGGTCTCCAAGGATCTTTCTAAACTTAGGTTAGATGAACTCTTTTCTGATTTCAAACTTCATGAGCAGTCTAACTTGGAACCCGAGAAGGGTATAACACTTTTTGCAGGTTCGAGAAAGAAAACCGCAAGCAAGCCACCCCCGAAGGAAGAAGAGGATGAGTCGGATTCGGAGGTCGACTCGGAAATGGAAGCCTAACTAGTCAACCTAGTTCGGAGGATAGTCAAGGGCCGAAAATGAGTCGTCACTCGACCCAACGAAGGTAAGCCTAAAAGTTCAAACATAAGATGTTATGAATGCAACAGGTTTGGACACATTAAGTCCGAATGCCCAAAACTCAAGAGCAAGGCACCAAAACATAAAAAGGCACTCAATGCTACTTGGAAAGAAGCTTCCGAGGAAGAAGACAATGATCGAGTCCTTATGGCTAAACCGGTGGAATCGGAGACGAAGTCAGAACCGGAACCTGAATCGGAAACCGAAGACGAGTCGGACTGCGAAACACTATTTAAGACAAGCAACGGATATGCATCCGGTTCAAAAGATACACTCAAGGTAAGTCACTCTCTTATTACTACACTTTATAGTGCAATTAAGTTTTTAAATAGAAAGTTAGCTAAGTCCGAGTCTAAGGTCGAGACCCTGGTTGAGGAAGTTAAACTCCTCAAACACGAGGTCTCCCTAACCTCTTCGACTAGTCGAGTTCAAGAGAAGGACTCAACTTGGGTTGAAAAACTCGAAGTTGAGAACTCACTCTTGAAAAGTCAAGTCGAAGATCTTAGGAATACGTTGGAAAGGTTTACTTTGGGATCCAAAGGACTTGACCTCCTACTTGGATCGCAAAGGGCCGTGTACAACAAGGCCGGGCTAGGGTTTAGCTCAAACACGACCAATAAGTCGTATATGTCAATCGTAAGTTGACATAAAAAATGTATCCAAGCATGGGTTCCTAAGACCACCTTGATTTCAAACTTGGGATCAAACCAGTACTGGGTTCCCAAGGACCAAATCCACTATGTGGAGAGACCAAATCAATTCAACGGTCCAGGGGGAGCTAGTACGAAATTTGTTTGTGTTTTAACTTAGAAATTGCATGCTTAGGTTTTTATTTAGTTTGATTTTTATTTTTAGAATGGTTAGATAGGACTATAACTTGTCAATACTTGATAACATAGTACCAGGACACGGAGAGATGATAGTACGCTAGGAAAGCGGAGTCTTGTGTATTCGGGCTAGATAAGGCGTATCTAGTTCGGTGCACTTGACCGAGCGGAACTAGCTGAAGCTACCTCACCGTATCCTAGACTAGTTAGACCAGGAAGTGGTCTTAGGTGAGTCAAGTCTCTATTTTCTTGAAAATGGCTTTGACTAAGGAAGTGGTCATTTTTCCGATCAAAGAAGGCCTCTGTGCCTCGCCACGACCTGAAAGCCATGATCTTGAAAAGGTGACTTGATGAGCCTAAGGTCAAATCCGAATCTAACGCAAGGTTGACAAGTGTTTAAGTCATTAAATTTAATTCAACTAAAATTGGAAGTCATATCACAAGAACATATAGGATTATGTTTGATCATGTAGACATGGGTGAGATGATTTAGGTTAATAATTTTCAACCAATTTTTAATAAATCCAATATCCGATCCAACTACCTTGCGTGTAGGATCAATGGATGTTGATGCTGGTTGCTCGACACATGACCGGGATCAACTCAAGTTTTCAAGCTTCGATTCAAACGACAAGGATCGTAGCCTTCGAATAACGCAAGCTCAAAATCATCGGATCAGGTGATATTGAGCTTAACTCAAATTTTGTCATTCAAAACGTTTTATTAGTAGAAAATTTTCAATATAATCTTCTCAGTGTAAGCCAATTGTGTGATAATAACTATAAGGTCATATTTCTAGAAAATGAATGCGTAATTAATACAAACGAAACCTCTAAAACAATTCTTAAAGGGACTAGAAATAACAACATTTACACTATCAACTTAATTAACTCCTCAACTAAGTGTCTTATGACACGGCAAGAGGAATCATGGTTGTGGCACCGACGACTCGGTCACTCACACCCAAGACTCATCCACAAGATGAGTCAGAGTGATTTAGTCAGAGGTTTGCCTAACCTCAACAACTTGGATAATAAAATATGTAATGCTTGTCAACAAGGTAAACAATCTAGGACACAACATCAACTAACTAGTCAAGAACGAACCAAAAGTGTGCTTGAGCTCCTACACATGGATCTATTTGATTCACACGGAGCTAAGTCACTTAACGGAAGTAAATTCTGTTTAGTAATTATTGATGACTACTCTAGATTTACTTGGGTTAGGTTCATCAAACACAAAAGTGATACCCTAGATCAATTAATCAACCTATTTAAGTTAATAGAAAATCAACAAAGCATTAAAATCAAAAGACTTAGGACTGATCATGGTGGTGAATTAAAACCATAGGTTTGCTGCACTCAGAATAACCTAAATGGATACCACCATGAGTTCTCTTGCCCTAGAACTCACAACAAAATGGCCTAGTAGACGCAAAAATAAAACCCTACAAGAAGCTAGGACAATGCTTAATGAGTATAACCTCCCAGATATGTTTTGGGCCGAAGCATTGAGTACGGCATGCTATGTCCAGAATAGGATCCTTATGGTAAAGAGGCACCTTAAGACCTCATACGAGATTTATCACGATAAAATACCTAACATCAAGTACTTTAGGGTATTTGGGTGTAAGGTACATATCCTAAATAGTAAAGATTACCTAGGGAAATTTACATCCAAAACTACGACCGGAATCTTTCTAGGATACTCGACTACAAGTAGAGCTTATAGAGTATATAACCATGACACCCTTAGAGTCGAGGAAACTATCAATGTAGTATTCGATGAAGGACAAGAACCTACAAAACCCCCGACAACCCCAATTAGCGAGCCAATTCATACTAGACCTAACTCTGATCCGGAGATCAGGTCTAGTGTTAATCCTAACCTAAGTCAACCAAGTCACTCTATTGATCAAGTGATAGATGACTCCAACCAAACTAGAACTCAAACAAGCCATCCTATGGATCAAGTTGTAGACTCAAATCCAAATCCAACTAGGACTCAAACGAATCATCCTATTGACCAAGTGATAGGTGATCCAAGTCTAGGAGTTCGAACTAGAGCCTCATACAGAAACCTTAGTCAAATATCTTTGATTTCTAAAATTGAACCCAAAACTATTGACCAAGCTCTTCTTGATCCCGATTGGATTATTGCAATGCAAGAAGAGTTGGCTCAATTCACTAGGAACGAAGTATGGGAATTAGTACCACCACCTAAAGATAAAACAATCATTGGAACAAGGTGGGTGTTTAGAAATAAAATTGATGATAAAGGTGAAGTAGTTAGAAATAAAGCTAGACTGGTTGCTAAAGGGTTTAGTCAAGTCAAAGGTTTAGATTACGACGAGACCTATGCCCCAGTAGCTAGATTAGAGTCCATTCGAATGCTATTAGCATATGCAGCACATCGAGGATTTAAATTGTTTCAAATGGATGTAAAATCTGCATTCTTAAATGGATACATTAAAGAAGAAGTTTACGTTAGTCAACCCCCCGGTTTCGAAAGTTTAGACAAACCCGATCATGTCCTTAGATTAAAGAAAGCGCTTTATGGACTTAAACAAGCTCTCGAGCTTGGTACGAGAGACTTTCGATTTATCTTAAGTCCAAAGGCTTTAACCAAGGTGTAGTTGACCCAACCCTTTTCGTAAAAACCTTAGGTAAAGACATATTCATAGCCCAAATCTACACAGATGATATTATTTTCGGAATCACCAACTCAATCCTACTAAATGAGTTTATTTCACTTATGGAAAGTGAATTTGAAATGAATTTAGTAGGCGAATTAAGTTTCTTCTTAGGATTACAAATTAAACAAACTAAAGATGGAATATACCTACATCAACGCAAATATACTAGGGAATTAATTAAACGCTTTGGAATGCAAGATGCTAAAATTATTAATACCCCAATGGCAACTAATGTTAATATAGAAGAAGTAATTGGAAACCAAATTGATTTAAAATACTATAGGAGCATAATAGGGAGTCTCCTTTACTTAACTGCAAGCCGACCTGATATCTTATTTGCAGTGAGTATGTGCGCAAGGTTTCAAACCTGTGCCAAGGAGTCTCACCTAACTCTAGTCAAGCGTATCCTTAGATATCTAAAGGGTACACTTAATGTCGGTATTTGGTATCCTAGATCTACCGAGTTCGAACTAACCGGCTACTCCGATTCGGACTATGCCGGTAGTAAGCTCAATAGAAAGATCACTAGTGGTTGTTGTCAACTTCTCGGCTCGAGTCTAGTGAGTTGGTGCTGTAGGAAGCAACACTGTGTTGCCTTATCTACCACCGAAGCTGAATACATCGTGATGGGTGAGTGTGTCACTCAACTTCTTTGGATGAAGCACACTCTCCGCGACTTTAAGTTAGACTTTACAAATACTAAACTTCACATAGATAACATTAGTTCAATTAATCTTACTAAGAATCCGATATGTCACTCTAGGACCAAACATATAGAAGTCAAACACCATTTCATTCGAGAACATGTGGCCAACGGAGCCATACAACTCGAATACGTCGAATCGAAGTCTAACTTAGCAGACCTATTTACTAAACCCCTACCCGAAGCCGAATTTAGTCTATTAAGACGAAAATTGGGCATGTGCATAATAGAATAGGAACTTGCAAATTATATGTTCTTACTACTATTTCTTTAATTTCATTTTTATGGAACTAGCATAGGACATACCTTAGATATCATGCACCTATAGATTTAAGGAGCCAATACATCTCACAACACATAGGACTAATGTGTTTGTGTACTTAGCCACGTAGATGGGCGTGAGATGTTAGGACCTTACTCCTGGTTCCAGATGTAGAGCTAGTGCATCGCCATGAACCACGGAGTATAATCATACATACTAACCAACTCTGACCAGGACTGGTTGATCTTTTATATCAATCAAGCCAAATATGAGTCAAACATTTTATAGATGAACTTATTTTCAGTATATTATTTTTTTTTCAAAATAATGTGGAACATGCTTGGACTTTAAATTTAACACTTATTTTTGTTTTCCACACACACCCTCACTCTTTTCGATATATAGCAAAAGGGGGAGTAAAAGGCCAAAGTTAAGGGGTCAAAAATTTTTTTGATAACTTAACTCTTACTTTATATTTAAACCAAAAGTTAACTTTAAGTTTTGAAAACTTATTAAAGGCCAAGTTAAGAGAATTCTTAACTTAAACTTATTTGTGTCATCAACGTTTTACTTATTTTTAAACATTATGCCCTTAATGTTTTACTTAAGGAGGAGAAAGGGCCAAGTTAAGAAGAACTTAAACGTTTTACTAAGGCCAACTTTAAGTAATGTTAATTACTTAAAGCAACCCTCAAGGGGAGGATTAAGGTCTTTCTTCAAGACTCACCCTCGGTCAAGGGGGAGGTTTCCTCAAGGGGGAGTACTTGAAGAAAATCCTTACTACTCCAACTTAATCTTCTTTATTTTTTTTTGTTTGTTTCTAATGAACATTATTCTTCATGCTTGCTATTTACTTAACTTTGTATGTGGGTTTGCCATAAATCAAAAAGGGGGAGATTGTTGGTGCAGTAGGCACCTAAGTCGAACCTAAGTTTTGATTATAGCAAACGATACAAAGTTAAGCTCATGTCGTTATCTCACGAGCTGAATCGAGTGTACAGAAGATTGCTAAAGCTGGAGCTGAAGGCTAGCGACACCCGGAGGAAGCTGGGTGGTCGGGCGACACTCGAGTGACTTCGGAGGGAGCCGAAGGAGTCGAGTGGAAGGCCTGAAGCAAAAGCGACATGGTAAGTATCGAGATAAGCTCGTGTGTGCGAGCGTAAGTGAGGTCGTATCCTCCTTACGGGGATGGTCTTAAGCGTAGATCCGACCAAAGACATCCCATCGATGGTCTAGGTCGAGATCGGACGGTCGAAGGCTGTAAAAATAATGTTTTCTTTGAGCTAACTTTGCCTTGCAGCTAGCATCACGATCATCTGAGGACTTGGAGGACTCATTGTCGATCGATCGTGCAGGTCAACATTCGATCGATGTCGCCATCACGATCGATGATGGCCATCAGTCGACTGATGGTCAATGATCAGCTTCGAGGAGTCAAGGCTTATCACCCCATTTCAAGGAGATTGATGCTCAATTTTGATTGGCTAGGGTTCCTCTCGAAAAGGGGCTCAAAGGCTATAAAAGGAGGGTCAACCCTAGGGTTTCATCATCAATTCTAAAGCTTCCAAAAGCCTCCGCCAAGCTACAACTTTTTCGACAACGAAGTGCTTTCTTTCCGATGTCTAGGTCATAATTTCTCTCTTATTGTAACGTCGGTTTTAGCTTTTATTTTAAGTTCATTACTTTAATCTTTCGGAGCTTTTATCGTATACGAGGAGAGGGGGAGTGTCCCTCTACCTCAAGTTTTTGTTCCTTCTTGTATCGATTAACTCCTACCTCCAACGAGGAGGAGTTCCTTTAGTGCTTTTGCCCTCCGTACGTGGTCAAGGACCACTAGGGCCTTGGAGTAGTAGCCGAAGGCTACGAACCAAGTAAAAAGAATTGTCTCTTTTACTTATTGCTTATCTTTTCCGCTACAAATTAATTATCTACTCGGATTTTAAACGAACGAACGAAAAAAAGAAAGTTTTAATGCTATTCACCCCCCCTCTAGCGTTTCAAATCGATCCAACATATCTTATGAGACACAAATCAGAATCCTTTGAAAAGTTCAAAGAATTCAAGAATGAAGTACAGAACCAACTTGGTAAGAGTATTAAGATGTTTCGATCAGATCGAGGTGGGGAATACCTAAGCCAAGAGTTTAGTGATTATCTAGTTGAGTGTGGGATAAGATCTCAGCTCACTCCACCTGAAACACCACAGTTGAATGATGTATCCGAGAGGAGAAATTGTACTCTATTAGATATGGTACGATCAATGATAAGTCATTCAGAACTTCCTCCTTCCTTCTCGGGATATGCTCTAGAGATCGCCGCTTTCACACTTAACCGTGTTCCTTCTAAGGCAGTCGTAAAGACACCATATGAGATATGGACTGGGAAGAGTCCCAAGATGTCTTTTATGAAGATTTGGGGTTGTGAGGCTTACGTACGACGTCAAGTATCAGATAAACTAGGCCCCAAATCAGATAGATGCTATTTCATTGGATATCCCAAGGAAACTAAGGGATATTACTTTTACAACCCCACACAAGGCAAAGTGTTTGTTGCCAGAAATGGTGTTTTTCTAGAAAGGGAATTTATTTCTAGAAAAATAAGTGGGAGTAAAATTGATCTTGAAGAAGTTCAAGATACAAAAAATAGCACTGATACCTTAATGGAACAAGAACAGTCATCACAAGGAGTGGTGATACAACCTGTTCAGGTAGACCAAGCTCTGCGTAGGTCTGATAGGATATGTCATCAACCTGAGAGATATTCTTTTCTCTTGGATGACAACGATGGTATCATGCTTGATGAGCCGACATCCTATCAGGAAGCTATAATGAGCCCAGATTCTGAGAAATGGCTCGAGGCCATGAGATCCAAAATGGAATCCATGTACACTAACCAAGTTTGGACTTTGGTTGATCCACCTGAAGGGGTCAAACCCATTGGGTGTAAGTGGGTCTTTAGGAGAAAGACTGACATGGAAGGTAATGTGCATACCTATAAAGGGCGATTGGTAGCAAAAGGATTCAAGCAGATTCATGGTATTGACTATGATGAAACTGTTGGCAATGTGCTATTCCTCGGAGGCTCATTGGCTCCCATGTCCCCGGATTAGAATTTTCACTAATGAAAACTAATCCGGATGGGATGAGTTTCCTAAGCACAACCAATTCTTCGTCGTGCCAACGACTCGAGCAATCGCTTGAACAAACTTGTTGTTCAAGCGATCAACTCTTCTAGTCGGTTAGCCGCGGAAGAGATGACGGACGGATCACCGGTTTTTGTGTTTCTTATCGGGGTCCATGATTATACAAATACATACAAATGTAAACTAGTATAATCAACACATACTAACATAAAGAACATAAGCTAGCATATCAATAAGAACATGCAAAGAACAATAATAAAAGTTGTAAAACTTTTATACCTCTTGATCTTCTATCGTATGTCCTAACCTCCTTGTAGACTTCGTGTGGGCGAAGATCCTCCACAAGTTGAAGCTTCCTAGATCTTCTTCAATCCAAAGAAAGAAGAACTCTCTTTCCCTTCTTGCTTGAGCCAACCACCAATCCACAAAGGATTGATGTCGCCGGCCCCAAGAATAGAGAGAACAAAATGGAAACCACCAAGGTACCAATCTAGGGACAAACCCTAGCTTCTAGTGCCGCCGGCCAAGATGGAGTGAAGAGGAGAAAGGGAATTCGGTTGAGCCCCGACCAAGGTAGAAGGAATAGAGATAGGTCTCGGCAACGCCTTAGGAAGAAGAAGAGAACCTCTCCTATAGTTGTCGCCCACTCCAACTTCCAAACCCTAGCCGCCCAATCAAACCCTAACCTAGGATTTCTTGCCGCCCAACCAAAGGAAAGGCAAAACCCTAATCTCTTCGAAAACCATCTTCTATGTGCCGACCATGGAAGAGGAGAAGAAGGATAGAGTGTGGACCGACCAAGGTAGAGGGTAGAAGGAAGGGACCGACCATGCCTTAGGAAGAAGAAGAAAATCATCTTCCACTTGTTGCCGCCCATCTTTGCTCCCAAACCCTAGCCGCCCAAAAATTCTAAACCAACTAGGGTTCCTTAGCCTCCAAAGGAAGCAAACCCTAATCCCCTAAACCATCCATCCTCCTTGCCGCCCAACCCAATAAGCCTTATATATAGAGTTGGGTTTTTGCCTTGGATTAATCTCCTCCATTGGTTCTATAGATTTAATCTCTACCGTCGGATCTAGAGATTTAATCTCAACCGTTGGTTCTAGAGATTTTAATCTCCACCATCGGTTCTAGAGATTTAATCCCAACCGTCGGATCTAGAGAATTAATCTCAACCGTCGGATCTAGAGAATTAATCTCAACCGTCGGATCTAGAGATTTGTTTTCCATCATTTGATCTAGACTTCACGAGGTTTATATTAGGCTACGATAGGGACCATGAGGAGGAGTTGGGTCTTGGCCACCCGATGGATCAGAACCACACAAACTTGATCCATCAATGATGTTCCATTCCACTAGAGGATCATCATTGAACTACCTCACCAACCCCCATAAATCAATATGGGCTCCATATATTATTTGTACATTAATCTCCCCGTGTTTAAGATATCGAATGTCCGTCAATTAATTGATTTACTGACCATCAATTAATTAACATCTAATTCCTCGAGTAGTACCACTCAACCTTATCATCATGTTGACTAAGTCAACCTGCAGGGTTTACATGATGAACCTTATGAGCTCCTCAAGGGGACATCATCAACCTAATATATAGGACACGGTTTCCTCCTATAATCAACGGCACACCATGTAAATAATATCATTTCCCAACTTACCGGGCATATTGATTTAATCCATAGAAATCTCACCCTCTGATAAATCAAAGAAATAAATATTAAGTACATGTGTCCGTTATTATATCGGGATTAAGAGCATGTACAACATAATATCCGAGGTCCGATTCAATTATGCAGTCAGCAATAAATTGAATCACCTTTATGTCGGTCCTGCTCAATACACCTAAGTGTACTAGTGTAACTCTATGTTCAAGATAAAACAATACCAAGCTACACTACAACCATGCCAATGGTTTGTCCAAAACCATCTTGGTTGTGAGGCTCTACTTATACTCTACAAGGGACTGATAACATGATCTTCTGTGCCACACCCAAGCACCATGTTATCTACAATGTAAAGTATTAGACAATATGCACATATATAAATATAAAGTGCAAACAATGATCATGTGATTCTTATTTCAAAATAAAGATGTTCATACAAAAGAGCTAGGCTTTCAGTATACATCCCAACAGAAACCTTTTCTCCAGTTGCGATGCTCAAATCCATTCGGATCATGCTTGCTATTGCAGCTTACTATGACTATGAGATCTAGCAGATGGATGTCAAAACATCATTTCTTAACGGAAATCTACTTGAGGATGTGTATATGACACAACCTGAGGGTTTTGTCGATCCAAAGGATGCTGGAATGGTTTGTAAGTTGCATAGGTCCATATATGGTTTAAAGCAAGCTTCTAGAAGCTGGAATCTTCGTTTCGATAATGCGATCAAAATGTTTGGTTTCATTAAGAACGAAGATGAACCTTGTGTCTACAAGAAGGTTAGTGGGAGCTCAATTGTTTTCCTCATATTGTATGTAGATGACTTACTACTCATTGAAAATGATATCCCTATGCTGCAGTCTGTGAAGACTTGGCTTGGGAATTGTTTTTCAATGAAAGACTTAGGTGAAGCAGCCTATATTCTTGGCATCAAGATCTATAGAGATAGATCTAAGAGATTGCTTGGCTTGAGTCAGAGTACATATGTTGACAAGGTGCTTAAGCATTTTGCCATGCAGAATTCCAAGAAGGGATTTTTACCAATGTCACATGGTATGAGTCTTTCGAAGACTCAATCTCCCTCTTCTAAGGAGGAGAGAGATCGCATGGATCAGATCCCTTATGCATCAGCTATAGGATCTATCATGTACGCCATGATTTGTACTCGCCCCGATGTCTCGTATGCTTTAAGCATGACGAGCAGGTACCAGTCAGATCCCGGTGAATGTCACTGGACAGCTGTCAAGAATATTCTTAAGTACTTGCGAAGGACAAAAGAATATTTCTTGATATTTGGAGGCGATGAGGAGCTAGCTGTAAAGGGTTACAGTGATGCGAGCTTCCAAACTGACAAGGATGACTCCAGATCGCAGTCAGGGTATGTATTTTGCTTGAATGGTGGCGCTGTGAGCTGGAAGAGTTCGAAGCAGGACACAGTTGCAGATTCTACAACAGAAGCCGAGTATATTGCTGCGTCTTCTGCAGCAAAGGAGGCTGTTTGGATCCGAAAGTTCATCACTGAGCTTGAGGTGGTTCCTAGCATAGCAGACCCAATAGACCTCTATTGTGACAACAATGGGGCTATTGCTCAGGCTAAGGAACCTCGCTCTCATCAGAGGACCAAACACATACTGCGGCGGTATCACCTCATTCGAGAGATCATCAATAGAGGAGATGTTTAGATATGCAGAGTAGACACTGATGCTAACATTGCGGATCCCTTGACCAAGGCTTTGGCACAGAGGAAGCATGATGGTCACACTAGGTCACTGGGTCTTAGAGATTACAGTGATTAACACTAGTGCTAGTGAGAGATTGTTAGTATGAGCCCTTAATGTCAATTATGAGATGATTGATGAGGGAGACTTTTGTATTATATTCTTGCATTAATAAAGGCAAAGATTGATTATTATATTTCTTTATGCGTGTGCCAGCTAAATAAATATAATAATGCCCATGAATAGTAGGTTATTATCTACAGTATATCAATTGGTAGAATTGATTATGAGAAGTTGTAGAGAACACTATTCTTAAATATTCCTAGTCGAGTATTGTATTAATAGACAAGGGCTATATTGATACATTGAGACTAGCATGTAGGTCAATGGATGACTCGATCTCACAAGTCATGGATATGTGATATCACATTGATACATGGGTATATATATAGGAGACTATATATACTGAATTGACCCACCATGAGAAAGTATCATGGATCGTTATATGAGTGTCATATACTTTCTCATGTGACTATTGGTGTGAATAGTCCTTAGACCTGAAGTCACTACGGTTCCCTACATAAGAAGTTATGTACTTTGGTATCGTCTAACGTCACACCGTAATTGGGTGACTATAACGGTGATCACTGAGTATGTAATGAATTATGCGGAGGGATGTGAGTGATGTAGATGAGATCTATCCCTCCCATACGATGGGAGTGATATCTTTGGCCTCTTGATAGAGTAGGACCACGAAATGCATGGTCATGCTCAAATGAGTCAATATGAGATATTGAGCTTATTTGTTTGAGTGAGTCTACTTGGGGATCAAGAAAAATAAAGATTGATAAGAGGGTGACACGGTCTATGCCTCATTGATCAATCTGAGATATCAAGGATAGAAGGACACTGTCATATGATAATAGTCACGGAAGAGGTTGTCGGATCTCGACATTCTCATCACTTGGGTAGCAATGATGTATTGCTAGATGCCGCTCATTGCTTATGTATCTAAAATGGTTTTGGATACATTGCCAACGTTATGAGAGCCTATAGGGTCACACACAAAGAACATATTATTTTGGAGAGGAAATCATTTTGGTTTGACTAAAATGAATTATTAGTTAATTGGATTAACTAGAATGAGTAAGACTCATTACTTGGCTAAATTTGAGTTGGACTCAAATTGGTTTATGTTGAGTTAGACTCAAGTCAAACCAAGAGAAGAAGGCTAAAATGATTAATCATAATTAATCATGTAATACATGAATTAATCATGTAATACATGAATTAATAATGTAATACACAAATTAATAAATGGGGTTTTAAATGGGATTTAAAAGCTCATTAATGTGCATTTAATGAGCATTAATTGACTTCCTTTCTTTTACCATGGAGAATAAGGAAGTGCATTTAATGTCTCATTAAGGTGTATTATTGTTTCTTCTTCTTCTTCAACGTGAGAATGAAAAACAAATTCAATATGATTTTATTTTGTTCTCAAAAGGCCAAGTATAGAGTGAAAAGAGAGACCTTGGCGTGGTTGCTAGCACAACCGAAAGGGTTTACCTCTTCTCTCCAAGATTGTGTGTGTGTGCACCGTAGAGGCGTGGACATTCTGACCACGCTGAGATCCGCAAGTGTTGCTGACTGGATTTTGAAGGCCATGCTTCGAAGGTAATCTCGATTCCTATAGGATAGAATCGATAATAGAAACGAGTATGTTTTTTTTGCTTGGATCTCTACAGGGATCCTAAGTTTTCCGCTGCGAATTTTGTTTATCGCTCGGGATCCCTACAGAGACTACAAGAACTTGTTATTCATTGTCCACACCATGGATTATAGGATTGGTTACTCCTCCATGTTTTTTATTCTTGGATCACTAGCTCATCGAAAGAACTTTTGTACACAGCCGCAGGGGGCATACTGATGAAAAAGAGCACATATGACGCATATCACATTATCGAGAAAGTGGTGTGGACTCTCGAAATTTGGGCAAATAGCGAGCATGATTTTCAGGAGCCACTCCCCATTACAGGGGTAGGTAAAGTTGACCTTCCAAGTACAGGAAGAGGACAAAAAGAGAGAGGACTGGATGGAAGAAGCTTCCCTATCTTCAGAATTAGAAGAAGAGGAAGAGTCAGGGCAGGTGGAAGAAGAGAAACACACAAGGCCTGAGATGAAGCCACTTCCTCCAAATCTCAAGTACAAATTTTTGGGTCCGACTTCAACCCATCTGGTAATAATAAATGCCAATTTGAGTGCGAGAGAGACAAGGAAGTTGCTAGGGGTGCTCAGGACGTACAAAAAAGTGTTGGGGTATACTCTCAATGACATAAAGGGGATAAGCCCATCACTATGCATGCATAGGATAATACTCGAGGATGGGTGTAAGTCAACCGTGGAGCGCCAAAGGCGACTTAACCCACACTTGCAGGAGGTAGTGAAGAAGGAAGTGCTTAAACTTTTGGATGTCGGAATAATTTACCCAATTTCAGATAGTGAGTGGGTAAGTCCGGTGCACGTAGTTCCAAAGAAAGGCAACACTACAGTAGTCAAAAATGAAGAGAATTAGCTGATCCCTGTGCAAACAGTAACGGGGTGGAGGATGTGTATAGATTATCGTAAATTAAACAAAGCAACAAGGAAGGATCATTTTCCACTCCCATTTATCGATCAGATGTTGGAACGTGTCGCTAAACATTCCTATTTTTGCTACCTCGATGGGTACTCAGGGTTTTTTCAAATCCCAATTCACCTTAATGACCAAAAGAAGACCACCTTCACCTACCCATATGGAACCTTCACCTACAGAAGAATTCCCTTTGGCCTATGTAATGCCCCAGACACCTTCCAGCATTGTATGATAGCTATTTTTTTTAGATATGATTGAATAGATTATGGAAGTATTCATGTTTGATTTTTCAGTCTACGGAACAAGTTTCGATGCATGTCTTGAAAAATCTAGAAAGGGTTATGCAAAGATGTGAGGAAATAGCTTGATTCTGAATTTGAAAAAATGTCACTTCATGGTAATTGAAGGGATAGTTCTGGGACATAAGATATCAGGGAATGGTATCAAAGTAGACAAGGTGAAGGTAGAAGTAATTGAAAAGTTGTCGCCACCTAGGGATGTGAAAGGGGTCCGGAGCTTTCTTGGGCATGTAGGATTTTATAGACGGTTCATAAAGAATTTCTCTCAGATAACTAGGCCTCTGACAAATCTACTAGCTAAGGACACATCATTTATTTTTGATCGGCAATGTTTAGCAACGTTCGAAGAAATAAAAAGGCCTTAGTAATGTCCCCAATAATACAACCTCCTGAATGGAGCCTACCATTCAAGGTCATGTGCGATGCTAGTGATTACGCAGTAGGGGCAGTGTTGGGGCAATGGAAGGAGAAGAAGCTACATGCCATACACTATGCTAGTAAGATGTTGAACGGAGCATAGATAAATTATGCAACGACCGAGAAGGAATTACTGGTGATCGTGTTTGCATTCGACAAGTTCAGATAGTACTTAATAGGTTCAAAGGTGGTTGTTTACACTGACTATACTGCAGTACGCTACTTGCTAAGTAAGAAGGATGCTAAACCCCGCCTTATTCGTTGGGTCTTATTACTTCAAGAATTTGATATAGAAATCAGAGATAAAAAGGGCTAGGACAATGTCGTTACAGACCACTTATCGCGCATACCCATTGTGGGCAGGGTAGAAGAGGAGGAGAGTGCTCAAATAGATGATGCTCTGCGAGATGATACTCTCATGGCGATTACTAAGGTTATCACCCCCTGGTATGCAGATTTGGTAAATTTTCTGGCAGGGAGAGTTATACCGTCAGAATTCATGACCCAACAAAGGAAAATATTCTTTGCAAAGGTTTGACAATATATATGGGATGATTCCTTCCTATTTAGGAAATGTGCAGATAGCGTATATCGAAGGTGCATACCAGAAGAGGAAGTGGATAGCATCCTCTTTCACTGCCATTCCTCAGCATATAGGGGCATGCTGAAATTGCAAAAACAGCTGCGAAGGAACTTTAGGTAGGATTCTACTGGCCTTGTCCATTTAGGGACACACACAACTATGTAGTCCCTTGCGATAAGTGCCAGTGAACAGGAAATATAGGTAGGAGACATGAGATGCCGGCAAACACCATATTAGAAGTGGAGCTCTTTAACATATGGGGGATAGATTTCATGGGACCCTTTCCCGCTTCCGACGTAAATAGATATATCCTGGTCGCCGTAGACTATGTCTCCAAATGGTCCCCATTGCGACGCTAGGACCATAATAAAAATATTCAAAAGAAACATATTCCCTAGATTCGGAGTTCCTCGAGTCGTAATCAGTGATGGAGGATCCCACTTCATCGAAAAACAATTTGAAAAATTTCTACATAAGTACGGGGTGATCCACAAAGTCTCGACAGCATACCACCCATAAATAAGCGGACCACCCACAAATAAGCGAACAAGTGGAAATTTTGAATGGGGAGATCAAAAGTATTCTAGAAAAGACGGTAGTGGCATCAAGGAAAGATTGGTCACAAAAACTGGACAATGCTCTTTGGGCTTACTGAACAGCTTACAAGACCCCGATAGGCATGACCCCATTTCTCCTAGTTTATGGGAGGCCTTGCCACCTTCCTGTTGAATTGGAGCACAAGGCTTTCTGGGCCATCAAGAAGCTCAACTTGGACTACTGCGGGGCAGGAGAGAAAAGGAAACTGTAGTTAAGCGAGCTAGACGAAATTCGAAGAGATGTGTATGAGCATGCTAAGGCATATAAGGAAAGAACTAGGAAATGGCATGACCAACATATCTTGAGAAGGGAGATTAAGGAAGGTGACTTAGTTCTCGTGTATAATTCCAGGTTAAAACTTTTTCCAGGGAAGCTAAAATCAAGGTGGTCAGGACCGTTTCGGGTGAAGAGGGTATACCTATATGGTACAGTGGATATATGGAGTAAGGAATCAGGGGAGATCAAAGAAAATGGACAACGATTAAAGAAGTATCTAGGGGAGTCTCCAGAATTCGAGAAAGATGAATGGAGGTTTACAGAACCTCCTGAGCCAAGTTGAGACAATGGAGTAGAGTCGAGCTAAAAGACCTTAAACATGCGCTTCTTGGGAGGCAACCCAAGTTTATATTTTATGTTTATTTCTTATTAGTTTGTTGCATTTGTTTGTTTTGAACTTTGATTTATATTCCTTTAGTATGTTTCATTTGAATTAGTACTAGAAAGGTCTAGTTAGGTAGAAACAAAAATCATTTTGAACCTACACGACTGTGTGTGTAAGGAGAATTCGGACCATTGTTCATTCTGAGAGAGAAACAGGGGGCATGGCCTAGCCATGTGTTTTCACACGGCCATACCCTACATTCCAGTAGCACACACATTCTGGCCATGTGTTTTCACACGACCGTGTTGTGCAAGGGATAAAGGGCACCGCACCGTGCGTTTCGCCCCTATTCATCACTCTCCCTCCAGTCCACACATGTATAAGAGCTCACCTAGTCCATGTTGACATGAGCCTGCACCTTCACCACCACCTTTTTCTACTTTTGAGTAGGATGCAGGTACATCTGCCTATGATTTTTTGGAGTTCCGATTGCACCTTGATGACATATATACCGAGCAGCAAACGCAGAGGCAGCGATGGGAGGAGCAGAGTGCCTACATGCAGGCAGAGTTTCAGGGCTTTCGGGAGCACTTCCAGTGGGCTGAGGAGTTCTACAACGAGGCCCGAGTCTACTTCCAGGAGGAGGCTGCCCGTCACCAGGAGGAGGCCACCTACTGCCAGGAGATGTGGCAGCACATGCATGCCCAGCAGGCACAGTGGGCTAGGGAGGAGGAGCACCGAGCAGTCGTTACATCTACCAATTCTCAGATCAACCACATGTACATGTGGCATCAGCGGCTCAACACAAGATTCTCCTAGGACCCTGAGATGCCAAGGCTACCAGACTTTCCACCTCGTCCACCATACTAGAGGTAAGCTTCACATAAGTCTGGGGATCCCCGAGTCTTGATTAATTTTGTTTCTAGCAGTAGTTTCTTTACTGTCATTTTTATTTTTTGTTAGCATTCATTTGTTCATACATAGAATTTTTAGTTTCTTCAGTACTTACTTTTTGCTATCTTTAAGCTACCTCAGTAGTATTGCTAATGTTTTCTTCATTAGTTGTTTCCATGGGTAACTTAACTTCATTTACCTCATGGTATTTTATTTTATATGCTCTAATGAATGTTCTAGACTTACACTGGTTAGCTTTTATTTTTACACCTACACATGACGAACATTCAGATGGCATGCTCAGAGGCTCGTTGGCTCCCATGTCCCCGGATTAAAATTTTCACTAATGAAAACTAGTCTGGATGGGATGAGTTTCCTAAGCTCAACCAATTCATCGTCGTGCTAACGACTTGAGCGATCGCTTGAACAAACTAGTTGTTCAAGCAACAAAACTCTTCTAGTCGATTAGCCGCGGAAGAGACGACGGACGGATCGCCGGTTTTTATATTTATCTTCGGGGTCCATGATTATACAAATACATATGTATGTAGACATGTATAATCAACACATACAAACATATTAATAAGAACATGCAAAGATCAATAATAAAACTTGTAAAACTTTTATACCTCTCGATCTTCTATCGTATGTCCTAACCTCCTTGTAGACTTCGTGTGGGTGAAGATCCTCCACAAGTTGAAGCTTCCTAGATCTTCTTCAATCAAAAGAAAGAAGAACTCTCCTTCCCTTCTTGCTTGAGCCAACCACCAAGCCACAAAGGCTTGATGCCGCCGGTCCCAAGAAAAGAGAGAACAAGATGGCCAACCAAGGAACCAAACAAGGGAACAATCCCTAGCTCCTAGTGCCGCCGGACAAGAGGGAGTGAAGAGGAGAAGAGGAATAGGATGAGTGCCGACCAAGGTAGAGGGAAGAGAGATAGGTGCCGGCAACCCCTTAGGAAGAAGAAGAGAACCTCTCCTATTGTTGCCACCCACTCCACCTTCCAAACCCTAGCCGCCCAACCAAATCCTAATCTCCCTAGGATTTCTTGCCGCCCAAGCTAATGATAGGCAAAACCCTAATCTCCAGAAACAACCAACAACCTTCTTGCCGCCCACCTTAAGCCCCCTTTTATAGAGTTAGGCTTAAGCCTTGTTTTAATCTCCACCATTGGTTCTAGGGATTTAATCTCAACCGTCGGATCTAGGGATTTAATCTAAACCGTCAGATCTAGAGATTTAATCTCAACCGTCGGATCTAGAGATTTAATCTCCACCGTCGGATCTAGAGATTTAATCTCAACCGTCGGATCTAGAGATTTAATCTCAACCGTCGGATCTAGAGATTTAATCTCCACCGTCGGATCTAGAGTTTTGTTTTCCATCATTGGATCTAGGCTCCATGAGGTTTATATTAGGCTACGATAGGGACCATGAGGAGTTGGATCTTGGCCACCCGATGGATCAGAACCACACAAACTTGATCCATCAATGATATTCCATTCCACTAGAGGATCATCATTGAATTACCTCACCAACCCCCATAAATTAATATGGGCTCCATACATTATTTGTACATCCATCTCCCCGTGTTAAAGATATCGAATGTCCGTCAATTAATTGATTTACTCACTATCAATCAATTAACATCTAACTCCTCGAGTAGTACCACTCAACCTTATCATCATGTTGACTAAGTCAACCTGCAGGGTTTACATGATGAACCTTATGAGCTCCTCAAGGGGAAATCATCAACATAATATGTAGGACACGGTTTCCTCCTATAATTAACGGTACACCATGTAAATAATATAATTTCCCAACTTACCGGGCATATTGATTTAATCCATTTAAATCTCACCCTTTGGTAAATCAAAGAAATAAATACTAAGTACATGTACCCGTTATTATATCGGGATTAAGAGCATGTACGACATAATATCCGAGGTCCGATTCAATTATGTAGTCAGCAATAAATTGAATCACCTCTATGTCGGTCCTGCTCAATACACCTAAGTGTACTAGTGTAACTCTATGTTCAAGACAAAGCAATACCAAGCTACACTACAACCATGCCAATGGTTTATCCAAAACCATCTTGGTTGTGAGCCTCTACTTATATTCTACAAGGGACTGATAACATGATCTTCTGTGCCACACCAAACACCATGTTATCTACAATGTAAAGTATTAGACAATATGCACACATATAATAAATATAAAGTGCAAACAATGATCATGTGATTCTTATTTCAAAATAAAAATGTTTATACAAAAGAGCTAAGCTTTCAGTATACATTCCAACAATCTCCCACTTATACTAAAAGACTATGCTGTCATCACACTGCCATACATCTGATCCCCATGTCCTCCACATGCCTATCAAATGCTTTCGCTGGAAGGGACTTAGTGAATGGATCCGCTAGGTTTTCCTCTGATGCAATCTTGGCGACAGCTACTTCTCCTCGCTTTACGATCTCTCGTATCACGTGGTACTTGCGCTCTATGTGTTTACTCACCTTATGGGCTCGTGGTTCCTTCGAGTTTGCAACTGCACCACTGTTATCACAATAAATTGTGATAGTTCTGGGCAAACTAGGAATCACATCCAAGTCCATCAAGAAGTTCCTAAGCTATACAGCTTCCTTGGCTACCTTAGAGGCTGCAACATACTCAGCTTCCATGGTAGAGTCTGCCACGCATTTCTGCTTGACACTCCTCCATACTATGGCTCCACCTCTAAAAGTAAACGCAAACCCTGAGGTAGACTTACTGTTGTCCCTATCTGATTGGAAATCAGAATCCGTGTAACCCACAGGGACTAATTGATCTACCTGGTAAACCAGCATATAATCCCTAGTCATTCTTAGGTACTTTAATATATGCTTTACCGCAGTCCAATGTCCCTGTCCAGGATTACTCTGATATCTGCTAACCATGCCCACGACATAGCAGATATCTGGTCTCGTACATAGCATAGCATACATGAGGCTTCCTACTGCCGAAGCATAAGGAGCCACCTTCATTTCCTCTATCTCCTTTGATGTTTTGGGACACATCTCTTTAGATAAAGGTACTCCATGCCTAAAAGGTAGAAAACCTTTCTTGGAGTTCTGCATGCTAAAATGAGCAAGGATAGTGTCAATGTATGAAGCTTGAGATAAGCACAACATCCTTTTCTTGCGATTCCTTATCACCTTGATCCCAAGGATGTGTCCCACTTCTCCCAAGTACTTCATATCAAACTGTTTGGACAACCATACCCTTACGTCTGATAACACTCTGATATTGTTGCCAACTAACAAAATGTCATCTACGTATAGTACAAGAAATATCACTACGTTTCCGTCACATCTCTTGTATACACAAGACTCATCCTGACTTTGAATAAATCCATAAGACTGGATTACCTCATCAAAGCGGATGTTCCAAGACCTCGAAGCTTGCTTCAATCCATAAATGGACCAATTAAGCTTACACACAAGATGCTCTTTGCCCTTTGCAATGAATCCCTCTGGTTGCTTCATATAGATGTTTTCCTCAAGATTTCCGTTAAGGAAAGCTGTCTTGACATCCATCTGCCAAATCTCATAATCCTCATGAGCAGCAATAGATAAGAGAATCCGGATAGACTTAAGCATAGCTACCGGTGAAAATGTCTCCTCATAATCGATACCCTCTTTCTGAGTATACTCTTTCGCAACAAGCCTAGCTTTGAAGGTCTCAACCTTCCCGTCTACTCCTCTCTTTCTCTTGTAGATCCACTTGCATCCAATGGCTTTCACACCATTGGGTGGTTCTACTAGCTCCCAGACATGATTAGAATCCATAGATTCTATCTCTGAATTCATCGCTCTTTGCCAAGATACCTCATCTCTATCTTGGAGTGACTCGTCATATGTCCAGGGATCAGGTTCATGTTTACCAAGGACTAAGTCCGAAGACTCTCCCAAGAACATGAATCTCACGGGTTGTCTAACAACCCTCCCACTACGACAAGGTGCCTCCTGTGTATGCTCTGTGACACGCGGTGCAGTGACTTGTGGTATTTCCTCTTGTATCGGTGAAATCTTGAAAACTTCCGAACAATCCTACTCGTGGGCTTGTGGTTCATCACATAGTCCTCCTCTAGAAATCTAGCATTCGTACTCACGATAACCTTCTGATCTCTAGGACTATAAAATAAACCACCCTTCGTTCCCTTAGGGTAGCCAACAAACAAGCGTACTTCTGTACGAGATTCTAACTTACCAGCATCTCCCTTCAGCACATGTGCTGGACTACCCCAAATCCGAATATGTCTTAGAATAGGCTTTCGCCCAGTCCACAATTCTATGGGAGTAGAGGGTACTGACTTAGATGGAACCAAGTTCAGAATGTGTGCTGTCGTTTCCAGAGCAAACCCCCAGAACGAATCAGGTAACTCAGAATAACTCATCATCGATCTAACCATCTTCATAAGAGTCCTATTCCTTCGCTCCGCCACACCATTCTGCTGGGGTGTGCCAGGTGCGGACAATTGGGATTGAATCCCAGCCTCTGATAAGTAACTCCTAAACTCTCCCAAGAGGTACTCTCCACTACGATCAGATCGTAGTGTCTTGATACTTTTACATTGACGGTTCTCCACATCAGCCTTGAATTCTTTGAACCTGTCAAAGCATTTAGACTTTCGGTGCATCAAGTAAATGTATTCATACCTTGAATAATCGTCTATAAAAGAGACAAAGTATTCAAAGCCACCTCTAGCCTGGATAGACATAGGACCGCACAAATCATAATGAACCAATTCCAATACATCTTTGGCTCTATACCCCTTAGCCTTAAAAGGTCTCTTGGTCATCTTACCTTCCAAGCAAGACTCGCAGGTTGGGAGATCTTCCACCACTAATAAACCCAAGGGTCCATCAGCTATCAACCTTTGAATTCTACTCAGGTTAATATGACCAAGTCTTAGGTGCTAGAGATATGTCTGGTTCATTTTCGAAGGTTCTTTTCTCTTATTAGACTTAGAAGATGAGTTATTCACTTCTATATGCATCGTGGGAGTTTTCGGTTCAAGAGTGTACAAATTGCCAACCAATGTACCAGAATAGATAATCTCCCTATTCCTTTTTATAACAACTTTGTCATTAAAAGAAACAGAATATCCATCCAGAAACAATTTAGAAACTGAAATTAGATTCTTTCTAAAAGTAGGTACATAAAGACAATTTCTCAAAACCAAAACTTTATTCCTATCAAAAGATAAATAAACGTCTCCCACTGCAATAGCCGCCACCTTTGAAGCATTGCCCATGAAGACGGTAATCTCTCCCTCAGCTAGTCGTCGGGTTTCCTGGAACCCCTGCAAAGTATTACAAACATGATCAGTGGCTCCTGTATGTACACACTAGGTACTGGTAGATAACACTGCTAAACATGTTTCAATAACTAAACAAGAAGATATACCTTTGTTCTTTCCGAGACACCGCTTCCAATGTCGATCACCTTGCAAGTGAAGCACTTGCCTTTTGGCTTCTTCACTCCTGCCTGAGTTCCTACTGCCACTTTCTTTGCTCCACCTTGTTTCTTCTTCTTCTTCCCTTTCGATTTAGAAGTAGAAACCTTCTGAGCAACCATGGCTTGAGCGCGGAGTTCTCGTAAGCTCACGCCAACGAATACAACCTCTTGTTCATGTTGTAGTTGAGGCAGAACTGTTCAAAACTCCTAGGCAGAGACTGGAGAATGATATCGACCTGGGTTTCCCCATCGATCTCAGCTCTGAGGACTTCCATCTCATTTAGATGAGCCATCATCTTGAGAACATGGTCCCTGACGGGTGTTCCCTCGATCATGGTGGTCGTTATCAAGTTCCTCATAGCCTCTTGTCTGGCCGCCCTACTCTGATGTCCGAAAAGTTCCTTGAGATTGAACATCATGTCATAAGCCGTGGCCATGGCCTGATGCTGATGTTGCAGCACATTTGACATAGATGCCAAAATGTAACACCGCGCCATCTCATCTGCCTTGATCCATTTCTTATAATTCTCTTTCTCCTTTTCATCAGAGTCATCGATGGGCTTAGGAGGACAGACCTCGAAGAGTACAAATTTGTACTCCTCTGCAGTTAAGACAATATCTAAATTTCTTTTCCAATCAATATAATTTGTTCCAGTAAGTTTATTTTCTTTTAATATCACAGCAAGTGGGTTGAAAGCCATTTGAAAAAACCTAAGAATCACAATGATCAAAATATTAGATTTCAAATATCATTGATTCCTCAAACAATAAAATTTCGAAATCAACCAACACCTCAAAACACCGAGAATATCGCATGCCACGATAGTGTGGACGTATACGAATTCTACATTTGTAAGAGGAGGTTAAACCCATTAATTTTATTATCTTGTCAACCTTACTTTTTGACAAATAAAATTAATAGTTGGTTCCTCTTTGGCCCTACAAATAAAAGCAGTGACTCCGATGGGGAGGATACTTTTTATTTGCATTTAAGTGTGCACCATTACACGATACTAAGGGAATTATCTCAGATTATGTGCCTTACCGATGGGGAAGTACACACGCTCCTAAATAATTTTCTATAACCATTATTTGACCTAGTGATCCGCAAACAAACTCATCTGATGGGGAGGAAGGCACTCAGAGCCGACACGCAAGTTTGTTGCATCACACGTCAAATTGTAATGGAGGCCACGGGAATTAATTAAAATGTCCCTCTCCCACTTAGTAAATTGACAGTGAGGAATTTTCAAGCACACACAACATGCATATAAAACAAATCAGCAATAAATATGGAAAAAAATAGAATTTTCCCAACTATTATGGCATTGTTCTCCAATATGCGTCCCGTCGTGTTGCCACCTTGTCCGCTCCACCTTTTCCCGTGCACAAGTCACCAAAGAGATTCGATCAAGATAAACTATTTTAATTTACATCCATCGATCCTATACTCCATGAAGGAGTGTACAAATAATCTAGATCGAAAGTAAACTAAAATGAGTGGCTAAACAATGTCGTATTTAATTACAAAAATTAAATACTAATTTAGCCTCGTCAACCCCGAGGATTCAAATAATATACAATCACACACACATGCAATCACATACATACATATATAGCAATAATAGTTGGAACTTATGCCTGCAACCAAAAAGTTATCCTACGCACATCCTACTATCATCCAGCATACACAATATATGATAAGTGCGTGAAAGTAACTGAATCCAAAACACACAAAACTGGAAACCGTTGCTCTGATACCAATTTGATGGCATGCTCGGAGGCTCGTTGGCTCCCATGTCCCCGGATTAAAATTTTCACTAATGAAAACTAATCCGGATGGGATAAGTTTCCTAAGCTCAACCAATTCGTCGTCATACTAACGACTTGAGCGATCGCTTGAACAAACTAGTTGTTCAAGCAACAAAACTCTTCTAGTCGGTTAGCCGCGGAAGAGACGACGGACGGATCGCCGGTTTTTATGTTTATCTTCGGGGTCCATGATTATACAAATACATATGGATGTAGACATGTATAATCAACACATACAAACATATTAATAAGAACATGCAAAGATCAATAATAAAACTTGTAAAACTTTTATACCTCTCGATCTTCTATCATATGTCTTAACCTCCTTGTAGACTTCGTGTGAGCGAAGATCCTCCACAAGTTGAAGCTTCCTAGATCTTCTTCAATCAAAAGAAAGAAGAACTCTCCTTCCCTTCTTGCATGAGCCAACCACCAAGCCACAAAGGCTTGATGCCGCCGGTCCCAAGAAAAGAGAGAACAAGATGGCCAACCAAGGAACCAAACAAGGGAACAATCCCTAGCTCCTAGTGCCGCCGGCCAAGAGGGAGTGAAGAGGAGAAGAGGAATAGGTTGAGCGCCGACCAAGGTAGAGGGAAGAGAGATAGGTGTCGGCAACCCATATGAAGAAGAAGAGAACCTCTCCTATTGTTGTCGCCCAACCAAACCCTAATCTCCCTAGGATTTCTTGCCGCCCAAGCTAATGATAGGCAAAACCCTAATCTCCAAAAACAACCAACAACCTTCTTGCCGCCCACCTTAAGCCCCGTTTTATAGAGTTAGGCTTAAGCCTTGTTTTAATCTCCACCGTTGGTTCTAGGGATTTTATCTCAACCGTCGGATCTAGGGATTTAATCTCAACCATCGGATCTAGAGATTTAATCTCCACCGTCGGATCTAGAGATTTAATCTCCACCATCGGATCTAGAGATTTAATCTCAACCGTCGGATCTAGAGATTTAATCTCAACCATCGGATCTAGAGATTTAATCTCCACCGTCGGATCTAGAGTTTTGTTTTCCATCATTGGATCTAGGCTCCATGAGGTTTATATTAGGCTACGATAGGGACCATGAGGAGGAGTTGGATCTTGGCCACCCGATGGATCGGAACCACACAAACTTGATCCATCAATGATGTTCCATTCCACTAGAGGATCATCATTGAATTACCTCACCAACCCCCATAAATTAATATGGGCTCCATACATTATTTGTACATCCATCTCCTCATGTTTAAGATATCGAATATTCGTCAATTAATTGATTTACTGACCATCAATCAATTAACATCTAACTCCTCGAGTAGTACCACTCAACCTTATCATCATGTTGACTAAGTCAACCTGCAGGGTTTACATAATGAACCTTATGAGCTCCTCAAGGGGACATCATCAACCTAATATATAGGACACAGGTTCCTCCTATAATTAACGGCACACCATGTAAATATTATCATTTCCCAACTTACCGGGCATATTGATTTAATCCATTTAAATCTCACCCTTTGGTAATTCAAAGAAATAAATACTAAGTGCATGTGCCCGTTATTATATTGGGATTAAGAGCATGTACAATATAATATCCGAGGTCTGATTCAATTATGTAGTCAGCAATAAATTGAATCACCTCTATGTCGGTCCTGCACAATACACCTAAGTGTACTAGTGTAACTCTATGTTCAAGATAAAGCAATACCAAGCTACACTACAACCATGCCAATGGTTTATCCAAAACCATCTTGGTTGTGAGCCTCTACTTATATTCTACAAGGGACTGATAACATGATCTTCTGTGCCACACCAAGCACCATGTTATCTACAATATTAAGTATTAGACAATATGCACACATATAATAAATATAAAGTCAAATAATGATCATGTGATTATTATTTCAAAATAAAAATGTTCATACAAAAGAGCTAGGCTTTCAGTATACATTCCAACACATTCTGAAAGGGAAAATCTAGTATGTACCTAGTTATCATTCATCTCAGTAGTCTAGTACTTTGGAATCCATAGGTGACCCTAAGTTTAGTATTTTAGTTACTGGAGATGCTCAGATTATGTAAGACCATTCGAAAAAAATCAAAAACCCAGTGAGAAAAAAAATAATAGAGAAAAAAAAGGAAAAAAAGGTGAAAGAAAAAAATTATGAGTGATAAAAAAAATAGTTGTTGTGGGTGGAAATAGATAGGTGCCCCTTTGAGACCGAGTTAGGTTACTAAGGAAACACCTACCAATTTCTCTCAATAGCGAGCACGCCTTTGAGACTGTTGGAATGTATACTGAAAGCCTAGCTCTTTTTGTATGAACATTTTATTTTGAAATAAGAATCACATGATCATTATTTGCATTTTATATATTCATTATATATGTGTGCATATTGTCTAATATTTTACATTGTAGATAACATGGTGCTTGGTGTGGCGCAGAAGATCATGTTATCAGTCCCTTGTAAAATATAAGTAAAGGCTCACAACCAAGATAGTTTTGGACAAACCATTGGCATGGTTGTAGTGTATCTTGGTATTGTTTTGTCTTGAACATAAAGTTACACTAGTACACTTAGGTGTATTGAGTAGGACCGACATAGAGGTGATTCAATTTAGTACTGACTACATAATTGAATCGGACCTCGGATATTATGTGGTACATGCTCTTAATCCCGATATAATAACGGGCACATGTACTTAGTATTTATTTCTTTGATTTACCAGTGGGTGAGATTTAGATGGATTAAATCAATATGCCCGGTAAGTTGGGAAATAATATTATTTACATGGTATGCCGTTGATTATAGGAGGAAACCGTGTCCTATATATTAGGTTGATGATGTCCCCTTGAGGAGCTCATAAGGTTCATCATGTAAACCCAGCTGGTTGACTTAGTCAACGTGATGATAAGGTTGAGTGGTACTACTCGAGGAATTAGATGTTAATTAATTGATGGTCAGTAAATCAATTAATTGACGGACATTCGATATCTTAAACACGGGGAGATTAATGTACAAATAATATATGGAGCCCATATTGATTTATGGGGGTTGGTGAGGTAGTTCAATGATGATCCTCTAGTGGAATGGAACATCATTGATGGATCAAGTTTGTGTGGTTCCGATCCATCGGGTGGCCAAGACCCAACTCCTCCTTATGGTCCCTATCGTAGCCTAATACAATCCTTGTGAACTCTAGATCTAAGAATTTAAAACAAAACCTAGAACCAACGGTTGGGATTAAATCCCTAGATCCGATGGTTGGATGAAACTCTAGAACCAACGGTTGGGATTAAATCCCTAGATCCGATGGTTAGGATGAAATCCTAGAATCGACGGTTGGGATTAAATCCCTAGATCCGACGGTTGGGATAAAACCCTAGATCCGACGGTTGGGATGAAACCTTAGATCCGACGATTGGGATGAAATCCTAGATCCGACGGTTGGGATTAAACTCTAGATCCGACGGTTGGGATAAAACCCTAGATCCGACGGTAGAGATTAAATCCCTAGATCCGACGGTGGAGATTAAAGGAAGCTTAAGCCCTATTCTATAAATAGATGCTTAGGGTTTGGCGGCAAGAATGATCAAGATAATTTAAATTGGGATTAGGGTTTGGAAAGAGTTGGGCGGCTAGGGTTGGGAGCAAGGTTGGGCGGCAACCATCTTCATCCAAAATTGTTGCCGGCGCCCACCTCCTTCAAGCATTCCTTGGCCGGCGCCCTTCACATTAGCCACTCTCTTCTTCCTTTGCCGGCAGTTCTCCTCCCATTGGTGGCCGGCAAGATCATCTTCCTCCAATTTCCAAGGTGGCCGGCGGTTCCCTTTGTATTGGTGGTCGGCGCCTCATCTATTCATTCCTTGGCCGGCGGTTGCATCAAACTTCCTAGCTTGGTGGCCGGTTCTAGATAGGAAAGGTATTTGTGGTTCTTCTCTTTGTTCCCAGCGGACAAGGAAGAGGAGAACTCGATCTAGAAGGCTTCTACTCATGGAGGATCTTCGTCCACACGTCGTCCACGAGAAGGAAAGGACATACGATAGAAGATCGTAAGGTATAAAGTTATTTTAACTTTATGTACAGATCTGAGCATGTTCTTATTTGTTTTGATTATGCATGTGTGTGTGTGAATATATATTATATAATCATGGACCC
Source organism: Wurfbainia villosa (assembly GCA_025175895.1). Lineage (NCBI taxonomy): Eukaryota > Viridiplantae > Streptophyta > Magnoliopsida > Zingiberales > Zingiberaceae > Wurfbainia > Wurfbainia villosa. The sequence goes on along the minus strand of CM045989.1, from coordinate 115,883,281 downwards.
CGAAGACAAACACAAAAACCGGCGATCCATACGTCGTCTCTTCCGCGGCTAACCAACTAGAAGAGTTGTGTTGCTTGAACAACTAGTTTGTTCAAGTGACCACTCAAGTTGTTAGCATGACGACGAATAGGTTGTGCTAAGGAAGCTCATCCCATCCGGATTAATTCTTTCATTAGTGAAAATTTTAATCCGGGGACATGGGAGCCAATGAGCCTCCGAAAGCGAACACCCCGCAAGTGGTATCAGAGCCATGGTTTCCGGTTTTGTGTGTTTTGGATTCGGTTAATTTTTTATGCATTTTTCATATATTATATGTGCCGGATAATAATAGGATATGCGTAGTTTAACTCTTTGGTTGCAGGCATAAGATCCGACTATTATGGCCATGTGTGTGTATGTGAATGGATGTGTGTAAAAATTTATTATTTGAATCCTCGGGGTTGACGAGGCTAGATTAGTATTTAATTTTTGTAATTAAATACGGCATTGTTTAGCCGATCATTTTAGTTTACTTTCGATCTAGATTATTTGTACACTCCTTCGTGGAGTATAGGATCGATGGATGTAAATAAAATGATTTATCTCGGCTCGGAACTCTTTGGTGACTTGCGCACGGGAAAAGATGGAGCGGACGAGGTGGCGACACGACGGGATGCATATTGGAGGACAATGCCATAATAGTTGGAAAAAAATTCTGTTTTTTCCATATTTATTGATTATTTGTTTTGTATGCATGTTGTGTGTGTTTTAAAATTCCTCAATTGCAATTTACTAAGTGGGAGAGGGATATTTTAATTAATTCCCGCGGCCTCCATTACAATTTGACGTGTGATGCAACAAACTTGCGCGTTGGCTTTGAGTGCCTTCCTCCCCATCGGATGGGTTTGTTTGCGGATCACTAGGTCAAATAATGGTTATAGAAAATTATTTAGGAGCGTGTGTACTTCCCCATCGGTAAGGCACATAATCCGAAATAATTCCCTTAGTATCGTGTAATGGTGCACACTTAGATGCAAATAAAAGTATCCTCCCCATCGGAGTCACTGCTTTTATTTGTAGGGCTAAAGAGGAACCAACTATTAATTTTATTTGTCAAAAAGTAAGGTTGACAAGATAATAAAATTAATGGGTAAAACCTCCTCTTACAAATGTAGAATTCGTATACGTCCACACTATCGTGGCATGCGATATTCTCGATGTTTTGAGGTGTTGGTTGATTTCTGAATTTTATTGTTTTGAGGAATCAATAATTTTTTGAAATCTAATATTTTGATCATTGTGATTTTAGGATTTTCAAATGGCTTTCAACCCACTTGCTGTGATTTTAAAAGAAAACAAACTTCTTTGGTCCAAACTACATTGATTGGAAAAGAAACTCGGATATTGTCTTAATCATGGAAGAGTACAAATTTGTACTCTTGAGGTCTATCCTCCTAAGCCCTCGGATGACTCGATGAAAAGGAGATAGAACGTTATAAGAAATGGGTTAAGCGGATGAGATGGCGCGGTGTTACATTTTGGCATCTATGTCAAATGTCTTTGCAACATCGACATCGAGCCATAGCCACGCTTATGACATGATGTTCAATCTCAAGGAACTTTTAGGACATCGAGTAGGCGGCTGGCGAGGCAATGAGAAACTTGATGGCGACCACCATGGTCGAGGAACACGTTAGGGATCATGTTCTCAAGATGATGGCTCATCTTAATGAGATGGAAGTCCTCGGGCTGAGATCGATAGAAACCCAGGTCGATATCATTCTCCGATCTCTGCCTAGGAGTTTTGGCGATTCGCCTCAACTACAACATGAACAAGAGGTTGTATTCATTGGCGGAGCTTCGGCGTAACTCCAGCGGAGAGGGGCTTTTTTCGAGTTCTCAAGCCCATGGTCGCTCGGAAGGTTTCTTCTTCTAAACCGAAAGGTAAGAAGAAGAAGAAGCAAGGGGAGCGAAGAAGGTGGCGCAGGACCTCGTGCAGGAGTGAATAAGCCGAAGGCAAGTGCTTCACTTGCAAGCGGTGGACATTGGAAGGCGGACTGTCTCGCCGAAGAACAAAGGTATATCTTCTTGTTTAGTTGTTGAAACATGTTTAGCGGTGTTATCTACGATTATGCACGGTGTGTAGATCTGAGAGCCACTGATCATGTCTACAATACTTTGCAGGGGTTCCAGGAAACCCGACGACTAGCTGAGGGAGAGATTACCGTCTTCATGGGCAATGCTTCAAAGGTGGCGGCTATTGCAGTGGGAGACGTTTATTTATCTTTTGATAGGAATAAATTTTTGGTTTTAAGAAATTGTCTTTATGTACCTACTTTTAGAAAGAATTTAATTTCAGTTTCTAAATTGTTTAAGGATGGATATTCTGTTTCTTTTAATGACAAGGTGGTTATAAAAATGAATAGGGAGATTATCTGTTCTGGTACATTGGTTGGCAATTTATATACTCTTGAACCAAAAACTCCCACGATGCAAATAGAAGTAAATAGCTCATCTTCTAAATCTAATAAGAGAAAAGAACCTTCGCAAATGAACCAAACATATCTTTGGCATCTAAGTCTTGGTCATATTAACCTAAGTAGAATTCAAAGGTTGATAGCTGATGGACCTTTGGGTTCATTAGTGGTGGAGGATCTCCCAACCTGCGAATCTTGCTTGGAAGGTAAAATGACCAAGAGGCCTTTCAAGGCCAAGGGGTATAGAGCCAAAGATGTGTTAGAATTGGTTCATTCTGATTTGTATGGTCCTATGTCTATCCAGGCAAGAGGTGGCTTTGAATACTTCGTCTCTTTTATAGACGATTATTCAAGGTATGGATATATTTACTTGATGCGCCGCAAGTCTGAATGCTTTGACAAGTTCAAAGAATTCAAGGCTGATGTGGAGAACCGTCAAGGTAAAAGTATCAAGACATTACGATCTGATCGTGGTGGCGAGTACCTCTTGGGAGAGTTTAGGAGTTACTTATCAGAGGCTGGGATTCAATCCCAATTGTCTGCACCTGGCACACCCCAGCAGAATGGTGTGGCGGAGCGAAGGAATAGGACTCTTATGGAGATGGTCGGATCGATGATGAGTTATTACGAGTTACTGATTCGTTTTGGGGTTTGCTCACAGCAATGACACATTACGAACTTGGTTCCATCTAAGTCATACCCTCTACTCCTCAGAGTTGTGGGTGGGCGAAGCCTAGTCTAAGACATATTCGATTTGGGGTAGTCCGGCACATGTCTTTGAAGGAGATCTTTGGTAAGTTGGAATCTAAATGCAGTATGCTTGTTTGTTGGCTACCCTAAGGGAACGAAGGGTGGTTTATTCTATAGTCCTAGAGATCAGAAGGTGATCGTGAGTACGAATGCAGATTTCTAGAGGAGGACTATGTGATGAACCACAAGCCCACGAGTAGGATTGTTCTTAAGGAGTTGTGAGAAGTCCCGACTTGATTACCACCGGTACAGAGGAGACACCAAGTCACGAGCATACAGGAGGCACCTCGTCGTAGTGGGAGGGTTGTTAGACAACCCGAGAGATTCATGTTTTTGGGAGAGTCTTGGACTTAGTCCACAGTGAACATGAACTGATCCTGGACATATGAGAGGCAATCCAAGATAGAGATGCAGATCTTGGCAAAGAGATCGATGAATTGAGATAGAACTATGGATTCTAATCAGGCGGGAGCTAGTAGACCCACCCGATGGTGTAAAAACCATTGGATGCAAGTGGATCTACAAGAGAAAGAGAGAGTAGGACGGGAAGGTTGAGACCTTCAAAGCTAGGCTTGTTGCGAAGGGTATACTCGGAAAGAGGGTATCGATTATGAGGAGACCTTTTCGCCGTAGCTATGCTTAAGTCTATCCGGATTCTCTTATCTATATTGCTCATATGGATTATGAGATTTGGCGGATGGATGTCAAGACGCCTTTCCTTAAGTCTTGAAGTCTTGAGGAGAACATCTATATGCGGCAACGGAGGATTCATTGCTAAAGGCAAAGAGCATCTTGTATGTAAGCTTAATCGGTCCATTTATGGATTGAAGCAAGCTTCTAGATCTTGGAACATCGCTTTGATGAGGTAATCGGTCATATGGATTTATTGAAGTCGGATGAGCCTTGTGTATACAAGAGATGTGACGGAAACGTAGTGGTGTTTCTAGTATTATACGTAGATGACATTTTGTTAGTTGGCAACAATATCAAAGTGTTATCGAGGCGTAAAGTATGGTTGTCCAAACAGTTTGATATGAAGGACTTGGGAGAAGTGGGACACATCCTTGGGATCAAAGTTATAAGGGATCGCAAGAAAAGGATGTTGTGCTTGTCTCAAGCTTCATACATTGACACTATCCTCGCTCGTTTTAGCATGCAAAACTCCAAGAAAGGTTTTCTACCTTTTAGGCATGGAGTTCCTTTATCTAAAGAGATGTGTCCCAAAACATCAAAGGAGATAGAGGACATGAAGGCGGTTCCTTATGCTTCGGCAGTAGGAAGCCTTATGTTTGCTATGCTATGTACGAGACCGGATATCTGCTTTGCTATGGGCATGGTTAGCAGATATCAGAGTAATCCTGGACAGGGACATTGGACTACGGTAAAGCATATATTGAAGTACCTGAGAAGGACTAGGGATTATATGCTGGTTTACCGGGCAGATCAATTAATCCCTGTGGGTTACATGGATTCGGATTTCCAATCAGATAGGGACAAGAGTAAGTCTACCTCGGGGTTTGTGTTTACTTTTGGAGGTGGAGACATAGTATGGAGGAGTGTCAAGCAGAAATGCGTGGCGGACTCTACCATGGAAGCTGAGTATGTGGCAGCCTCTGAGGCAGCCAAGGAAGCTGTATGGCTCAGGAACTTCTTGATGGACTTGGATGTGATTCCTGGTTTGCCCAGAACTATCATAATTTATTGTGATAACAGTGGTGCAGTTGCAAACTCGAAGGAACCACGAGCCCATAAGGCGAGTAAACACATAGAGTGCAAGTACCACCTCATACGAGAAATCGTAAAGCGAGGAGAAGTTATTGTCGCCAAGATTGCATCAGAGGATAACCTGGCGGATCCATTCACTAAGGCCCTTCCAGCGAAAGCGTTTGATAGGCATGTGGAGTACATGGGGATCAGATGTATGGCAGAGTGATGACGGCATAGTCTTTTAGTATAAGTGGGAGATTGTTGGAATGTATACTGAAAGTCTAGCTCTTTTTGTATGAACATTTTATTTTGAAATAAGAATCACATGATCATTATTTGCATTTTATATATTCATTATATATGTGTGCATATTGTCTAATATTTTACATTGTAGATAACATGGTGCTTGGTGTGGCGCAGAAGATCATGTTATCAGTCCCTTGTAAAATATAAGTAAAGGCTCACAACCAAGATGGTTTTGGACAAACCATTGGCATGGTTGTAGTGTAGCTTGGTATTGTTTTGTCTTGAACATAAAGTTACACTAGTACACTTAGGTGTATTGAGTAGGACCGACATAGAGGTGATTCAATTTAGTACTGACTACATAATTGAATCGGACCTCGGATATTATGTTGTACATGCTCTTAATCCCGATATAATAACGGGCACATGTACTTAGTATTTATTTCTTTGATTTACCAGTGGGTGAGATTTAGATGGATTAAATCAATATGCCCGGTAAGTTGGGAAATAATATTATTTACATGGTGTGCCGTTGATTATAGGAGGAAACCGTGTCCTATATATTAGGTTGATGATGTCCCCTTGAGGAGCTCATAAGGTTCATCATGTAAACCCAGCTGGTTGACTTAGTCAACGTGATGATAAGGTTGAGTGGTACTACTCGAGGAATTAGATGTTAATTAATTGATGGTCAGTAAATCAATTAATTGACGGACATTCGATATCTTAAACACAGGGAAATTAATGTACAAATAATATATGGAGCCCATATTGATTTATGGGGGTTGGTGAGGTAGTTCAATGATGATCCTCTAGTGGAATGGAACATCATTGATGGATCAAGTTTGTGTGGTTCCGATCCATCGGGTGGCCAAGACCCAACTCCTCCTTATGGTCCCTATCGTAGCCTAATACAATCCTTGTGAACTCTAGATCCAAGAATGTAAAACAAAACCTAGAACCAACGGTTGGGATTAAATCCCTAGATCCGATGGTTGGATGAAACTCTAGAACCAACGGTTGGGATTAAATCCCTAGATCCGATGGTTAGGATGAAATCCTAGAATCGACGGTTGGGATTAAATCCCTAGATCCGACGGTTGGGATAAAACCCTAGATCCGACGGTTGGGATGAAACCTTAGATCCGACGATTGGGATGAAATCCTAGATCCGACGGTTGGGATTAAACTCTAGATCCGACGGTTGGGATAAAACCCTAGATCCGACGGTAGAGATTAAATCCCTAGATCCGACGGTGGAGATTAAAGGAAGCTTAAGCCCTATTCTATAAATAGATGCTTAGGGTTGGGCGGCAAGAATGATCAAGATAATTCAAATTGGGATTAGGGTTTGGAAAGAGTTGGGCGGCTAGGGTTGGGAGCAAGGTTGGGCGGCAACCATCTTCATCCAAAATTGTTGTCGGCGCCCACCTCCTTCAAGCATTCCTTGGCCGGCGCCCTTCACATTAGCCACTCTCTTCTTCCTTTGCCGGCGGTTCTCCTCCCATTGGTGGCCGGCAAGATCATCTTCCTCCAATTTCCAAGGTGGCCGGCGGTTCCCTTTGTATTGGTGATCGGCGCCTCATCTATTCATTCCTTGGCCGGCGGTTACATCAAACTTCCTAGCTTGGTGGCCGGTTCTAGATAGGAAAGGTATTTGTGGTTCTTCTCTTTGTTCGCAGCGGACAAGGAAGAGGAGAACTCGATCTAGAAGGCTTCTACTCGTGGAGGATCTTCGTCCACACGTCATCCACGAGAAGGAAAGGATATACGATAGAAGATCGTAAGGTATAAAGTTATTTTAACTTTATGTACAGATCTGAGCATGTTCTTATTTGTTTTGATTATGCATGTGTGTGTGTGAATATATATTGTATAATCATGGACCCCGAAGACAAACACAAAAATCGGCGATCCATCCGTCGTCTCTTCCGCGGCTAACCAACTAGAAGAGTTGTGTTGCTTGAACAACTAGTTTGTTCAAGCGACCACTCAAGTTGTTAGCACGACGACGAATAGGTTGTGCTAAGGAAGCTCATCCCATCCGGATTAATTCTTTCATTAGTGAAAATTTTAATCCGGGGACATGGGAGCCAATGAGCCTCCAAAAGCAAACACCCTACAGAGACTTTATGCTAGATCTAGGGAATGACCCTCGCTTTGGGCAGGTAAGTGCCTAAGAGCTAGAGGCCTTAGGAAATCTATAGGATGACGACTTAACTTACCATGGAACAATTATCCCCTAAGGAGATTCGCTTGGCATATGCACGAGGAGCAAACTTAGTGAATTTATAGAACACATCTATTTTTGTTTTGATTGAAAATATGACTTGATAAATCTAGTTAACATGCTAAGTATACAACAATACTTTTTAAAATTTATTGGCACTGAGGTTTGCTTGAGGACATGTAAAGATTTAGGTCAGGGGGAATTGATGTGAGAAAAACATATAGAATTTTAGGAGTATTTTTCGCTCACATCTCATTACGTTTGTTTCATGCATATTTTACTTTATTTTGCATGCATTTCCTATTTTCTGGTTTGGATATTTTCTTATTGTACTTTTGTGTGTACGACAACATTATACGGGGAAAATAGTGCACTTTTGGAATGAAAAGAAGACATTTGGCAGCTAGAGCAGAATGACACACACCCTGGCCCTGTGAAAACACACGGCCTGCGCTGCAGCACCACACACGGCCTAGCCATGTGGATCTACATGGTCGTGTGGCATTGCGCGATTCTGACCCGAGTCGATTATTTTCTAAGTTTCGGGGAGATCCAGGCTGATGTCTATATAAAGGCGGCTACGCCCAAACCATAGAAGGGAGGCACGATGATTGAGACAACACTTCGAGGCCTTAAAAAGCTTCGGGAACTCACAATGGGGAGGAATAAAGTTGTCGGGGATCCAAGTTCTGCACTTCAACGTCGGAGAGAAGAGCCACATTGCATTGTAATTTTTGTTCTTTGCATAATTTCCATTGTTTATACGAACATGATCGTGCTTTGTCTTTCTCCTCTCTTATTTATGGAGTAGACTCTTCGATTCTAGGATTAGGGAGTAGTTTGTGTGCGTAAATCATGTTAGTCTAAATTAAATTCTGTTCTTGAATTTGTATTTGCAATTGGTATTAGTTTAGACTGATATCTGCATGTTTTGGTTTTCTATCTACTGTGCTAGCCGATACGAGGGGTGATAGCCCTCGTATCTAAGATTTAGGAGAATTAAGGAGGAAGCTAAGGGTTGGCCTCATCTCCCATAACCGTGGGTAGAAGGATGCGATAGAGTAAGAAACATGCCCCATTTTTGACTCGTCACAGGGATCAATTTGACATCCTCATACCGACTATCCCGTCCTAAGGCCAGGTGTTGACCTGGTATGGTAGAGGTAGCTTCCGATAGATGCGAAGACTCATCGGGGGAGTGTATGATGTCCTTTCCACAAAACTGTAGCTAGAAACCTAGACAAAACCCAATTGATAACATGTTCTTCGTCACACAAACGATATCAAAATTCTAGAATCCCTTCTAAAGACTCGCAACTAGCTTTTTCTTCTTCAGTGTGACACCATATTGAGTTAGGACTGCCATCAACCCTCGCAATCACAACCCTTAGAACTAAATTCTAAACAATAATGTCCACTTAACAAATCGGTACTCGAATCTCAGTCCCTATGAGATTCATAATCTTTTTATTACTTGATGACATCTGTGCACTTGCAGGCGTTGAGTGCGAGCGTGCGCTTCGAGTCATCGACGGTCTCCGTCGCGAGATTTGAGGTCACGTTCGCGTTCATCAAGGAGGTTGAAACCTTTAAGCAAGAGGCCACTATAACCTCTTCGACTAGTCAAGTTCAAGAGGAGGGCTCAATCGAGTTGAAAAACTCGAAGGTGAGAACTCACTCTTGAAAGGACAAGTCCAAGAGCTCGAGGCTCTGTTGGACAAGTTCTCGATGGGATCCAAGAATCTTAACCGACTTCTTGGAACTCAGAGAGCTATGTACAACAGGGTCGGACTCAGGTTTAGTTCAAAGACTATGAATAGATCATACATGTCTATCGTAAATCGTAGTCATCAACGAGTCCAAACTTGGGTCCTTAAAATATTCTTGAATTCACATATAAGGATCAATATGTATTGGATTCCCCAGGATCAAGTTTATTTTTTGACTAGACCATATTGGTTCAATGATCTAGGGAGAGCTAATACCAAAATAGTATACCCACTACCTTAGCATGATCAAACTTTGATTTTACTTTTTAGAATGACTAGATAGGATAAGTAGTTAGTCAACTCTTGATAACAAAGTATCAGGACGTGGCGAGATGATAGTATGTTAAGAAAATAAAGTTTCATGTATTTGAGCGAGATAAGGCGTATCTAGCTTGATGCACTTGACCGAGTGGAACTAGCTGAAGCTACCTCGCCGTATCCTAAACTAGTTAGACCAGGAAGTAATCTTGAGTGTCTCAAGTTATCATTTTCCTGAACTTGGCTTTCTCTAAGGAAATGGTTGTTGTTCCGATCAAAGAAGGCCCCTGTGCCTCGCCACGACTTGGAAGCCAATTTCTTGAAAATATTACTTGACAAGCTTAGGGTTAAATCCAAATCTAACCCAAAGTTGACGTGTTGGGTTTCTCCGGCACTGCGGTGAGTGTGTTCGAACACGTTTCATAAACATGCACACAGCGGAAGCAATAAAAGCAATAAATCTAATTTATTACAACACACAGATCACACACATGCAGGATACAACATGTGTAGACATAATCGCTATTTAAAATTTTGCAATAAAACGAAACTTATACTAGGTATACCTGACGGATCACGTGTAGTGGGAATGACATCAACCGTAGTGACTCTCGCTAGAATCACCTCTATCCGTATCCACGCCGAGTATCATCGGGATAGCTTTACAAAGCCACGAACCTCATCTTCGCAAAAGTCACTAGCCTCGAGTCGAAGGCGATGTGATCCGAGAGACGATCACAATCCAAAATAAATTCGGATCCCAAAAATGAGTTTCACAAACTCGCTTGTCGGAAGCGGTTATCGTCAACCCTCCACCTATGAGGATTGTCGGAGATTCAATCCTCGGCAAGTAGACCGCTGTCGGTGAAGGTAGGAAACTTCTCTTCACACTTCAACTCGGTCGCTTGTTCATGGTGATTCCATCTTCCTTCCCGGATTAAAAAATTAATCCTCGACAAAGAGGGATTACCAAAGCAATCGTTCCATCGTCGTGCTATTCAATTAGAGTGGCCACTTGAACAAACTTATTGTTCAAGCAACCTACCTCTATTCTTCGAATAGCCGCGGAATAGACGATGTATGGATCGCCGATTTTTGCATTTGTATTGGGGGTCTAAGTAAATTTAGCCACATTCCATACATACAATGTACAAAGAAACAAAAGGAAAGCAAAACAAGATTTATACTTCTTGTTTACCTCAAGGCCTTCTATCGTATGTCCTATCCTCCTCTTGGACGTTGTGTGGGCAACGATCCTCCAAGAGATGAAGCCTCCTCGATCACGATCTTCCTTTCCTTGCTCGCTCCGAACAAGAGGAAGTATAGAAATAAAACTCTTCTCCTATCTAGGACCAACCAAGAAGCTCCAAGTTTGAAGCTTGCCGCCTACCCAAAGAGAGGTGGAGGAGTGTCGGCCAACCTTGAAGGAAGGTTGCCACCGACCAACTTAGAGAGAGAAAGAGAGAGGGAGGAGCTGCCGCCGATCTAGAGAGAGAGAGGTGGTTGAGAAACCGCCGGCCAAGAAGAAAGCCAAACCCAAGCCGCCGCCCAAGAAGAAAGCCTAGGGTTGTCGCCGCCCACCTCTCTTCTCAAGCCAATCTCCAAAACCCTAATCTCCCCCTTTCTCTTCCGTGCCCAAGCCTTGGCCTCCTTTTATAGAGTTAGGCTTAAGCCTTATTTTAATCTCCACCGTCGGTTCTAGGGATTTAATCTCAACCGTCGGATCTAGAGATTTAATCTCAACTGTCAGATCTAGTGATTTAATTTCCACCGTCGGATCTAGAGTTTCACTCTCCACCATCGGATCTAGAGTTCCATTCTCCACCATTGGATCTAGGCTTCAAAAGGGTTTTAATAGGCTACGATAGGGACCATGAGGAGGAGTTGGATCTTGGCCACCCAATGGATCAAGCCCACATAAAGTCCGATCCATTAATGATAATCCATTCCACTAGAGGATTATCATTGATCTACCTCACCAACCCCCATAAGTTAATATGGGCTCCATATATTATTTTTACATATATCTCTTCTTGTTTAAGATCTCGAATGTCCGTCGATTAAATAATTTACTGACAATTAATTAATCAACATCTAACTCCATGAGTAGTACCACTCAACCTTATCATCATGCCGAACTAAGTCCACCTGCAGGGTTTACATGATAAACCTTATGAGCTCCTCAAGGGGACATCATCATCCTAATATATAGGACACGGTTTCCTCCTATAATCAATGACACACCATATAAGTAATATCATTTCCCAACTTACTAAGCCTATCGATTTACTCTATAAATCTCGCCCATTGGTAAATCAAAGAAATGAATACTAAGTATATGTGCACATTATTATATCGAGATTAAGAGCATGTATAACATAATATCTGAGGTCTGATTCAATTATGTAGTCAACAATAAATCGAATCACCTCTAAGTTGGTCCTGCTCAATACACACAAAGTGTACTAGTGTGATTCTATGGTCAAGACAAACCAATGTCAAATCACACTACAATCATTCCAATGGTTTTTCCATAACCATTTCGGTTGTGAGCCTTTACTTATACTTTACAAGGAACTGATAACATGATCTCCCGTGTGACACTATACACCATGTTATCTACAATGTAATGTATTAGACAATATGCAAACAATGATCATGTGATTCTTATTTTAAAAATAAAGATGTTCATACAAAAGATAGACTTTTCAGTATACATTCCAACAATCTCCCACTTATACTAAAAGACTATGTTGTCCTCATACTGTCATACATCTGATTCTCATTCTCTCCACATGCCTATCAAAAGCTCTAGCTGGAAGGGCCTTAATGAAAGGATCTGCAAGGTTATCCTCTGAAGCAATCTTCGCCACAGCAACTCCTCCTCGCTTTACGATTTCTCGTATTAGGTGGTACTTGCGCTCTATGTGTTTACTTGCCTTATGGGCTCGTGGTTCTTTCGAGTTTGGAACTGCACCACTATTATCACAATAAATTTTGATAGTTGTGGGCAAATCAGGAATCACATCGAAGTCTATCAAGAAGTTCCTGAGTCACACAACTTCTTTCGCCGCCTCAGAGGCTACCACATACTCAACTTCCATGGTAGAGTCTGCCACGCATTTCTGCTTGACACTCCTCTATACAATGGCTCCACCTCCCAAAGTAAACACAAAACATGAGGTAGACTTACTGTTATCTTTATCTGATTTGAAGTCAGAATCTGTGTAACCCACAGGGAGTAATTAGCCTGCTTGGTAAACTAGCATATAATCCCTAGTCCTTCTCAGGTACTTCAATATATGCTTTACCACAGTCAAATGTCCCTATCCTGGATTACTCTGATATCTGTTAACCATGCCCATGGCAAAACAAATATATGGTCTCGTACATAGCATCGCATACATGAGGCTTCCTACTGCCGAAGCATAAGGAACCACCTTCATCTTCTTTATCTCCTTAGATGTTCTAGGACACATCTCCTTAGATAAAGGAACACCATGCCTGAAAGGTAGAAAACCTTTCTTGGAGTTTTGAATGCTAAAATGATCCATAATCATGTCTATTTATGAAGCTTGAGATAAGCAAAACATCCTTTTCTTGCGATCCCTTATAACCCTGATCCAAAGGATGTGTCCCACTTCTCCTAAGTCCTTCATATCAAACTGTTTGGACAATCATACCCTTACGTCCGATAACACCTTGACATTGTTGCCAATTAAAAAAATGTCATCTACATATAGTACAAGAAATATCACTATGTTTCTGTCACATCTCTTGTATACACAAGACTCATTCGGACTTTGAATAAATCCATAAGACTGGATTACCTCATCAAAGCGGATGTTCGAAGACCTCGAAGCTTGCTTCAATCCATAAATGGACCGATTAAGCTTGCACATAAGATGCTCTTTGCCCTTTGCAATGAATCCCTCTGGTTGCTTCATATAGATGTTTTCCTCAAGACTTTCATTAAGGAAAGCTGTCTTGACATCCATCTGCCACACCTCATAATCCATATGAGCAGCAATACATAAGAGAATCCAGATAGACTTAAGCATGACTACCGATGAAAAGGTCTCCTCATAATCGATGCCCTCTTTCTAAGTATACCCTTTCGCAACAAGCCTAGCTTTGAAGGTCTTAACCTTCCCATCTATTCCCCTCTTTCTTTTGTAGATCCACTTGCATCCAATGGTTTTTACATGATTGGGTGGTTTTACTAGCTCCCAGACCTAATTTGAATCCATAGATTCTATCTCAGAATTCATCGCACTTTGCCAAGTGTTGGGTTTTTCCGAGCCGCAAAAACCGCTTTTTGCGTTGCGGAAACCTCGGAAGCCCCGGCCATGGATCCGTGCGAAGTATAAAAATTATAATTACATGTATGTGCTTACAAAAATCCTAGATCTACCTTAGATCTAAGAGGTTAGAACGTTACCCTCGTAGTGACGCCCTTCACTTATCCCGCTCGTCCAAAAGTCCGCCGGAACTCGAGAGTGTCAAGTGCACACTCCTCTATGGTATCCACACAAGCAATAGGTGGAGAAAAAGACACTTGAGTGTGCTAGCACTCCTCTATGGTGTCTCGGCAAGATGAGGTTGGAGAGGGAGAGCTTGAGAGAAAAATTCCCAAGGAAGAAGATGAAGTTAAGAGTGTATAACTCACCAAATGAATTCTCCACCCATAACCCCAAAGTGGCCGGCCACTTCATGGAGGGGGGGTTACATGCATGCATGTAACTCCCATGACCCTTGGTCTCCCTCATGATGTGGCACCAATTGACCAAGTCAATGATGATGTGGAGCATCATCATTGGCCGGCCATGCCTAGTCATCATCATGACATGACATTTGGTCAAGTCAAACTTGACCTTTCATCTTCCCTCTCAAGTCAAGTCAAACTTGACCTCTAATCTCCCATGGTTGATCAAATCTAACCACTTGACTCAAGTCAATTTAATATAATGAATCTCTATTCATTAATTTAAATTGATTTGATGAATCAAATCTCAATTAGACTCATTCAACACTTGAATCAACTTGAGTCTAACTCAATTAGTCTAATTTGGATTACTCTTAATCCAATTTGGTTCATCCCATGAACCTAATCCTCATGGTTCATCATATGAACCTAATCTCCATCTAATTGCTCTTATGTGTGTGACCCTATAGGTTCTTGTAACATTGGCAATGTCCCTAAACCGATTTAGGAACATAAGCAATGAGCGGTATCTAGCAACACATCATTGCTACCCAAGTTACAAGAATGTTGAGCTCCAACATCACCTTTGTGACTACTAATTGTGACTCTCACAATATGTGACAATGTCCTCTATCCTTGACATCTAGATTGACCAATCGAGGCATAGACCGTGTCATCCTCGGTACAATCTAAATCTTGAACTCCAAGTAGACTCACTCTAATCAAATGAGCTCAATATCTCATATTGACTCATTTGGGCATGGCCATGCACTTCGTAGTCTCACTCTATCAAGAATATCGATGTCACCCCCGTCATATAGGAGGGATAGATCCCATCTACATCACTCACATCCCTCCGCATAATTCGTTACATACCCAGTAATCGCCTTTATAGTCCACCCATTTACGGGTGACATTTGACGAAGCCAAAGTATGCAACTCATTATGTAGGGAACCATGGTGACTTCAGGTCTAAGGACTAATAGTCATACTAATAGCCATATGAGAAAGTATATGACACTCATATAACGATCCATGATACTTTCTCATGGCGGGTCATTCAGTATACATTCTCCAATGCATACCCATGTGTCAACTTGATATCTCATATCCATGACTTGTGAGATCAAGTCATCTTGTTGACCTACATGCTAGTCTCTACGCATTAACATTGTCCCTGAATGTTAATACTCGACTAGGAATGATTAAGAGTAGTGTTCTCTATATCATCTCATTATCGATTCAACCAATCGATTGATATAGATAAGAACCTACTACTCAAGGACATTATTATATTTAGTTATTTGGCACCAATACAAGTAAATATAATAACCATGCCTTTATAAATAGGAATATGATACAATAAAGTCCATACAACAATCATCACATGATTGGCTCTAGGGCTTTCACTAACACCAAGATACCGCATCTTTATCTTGGACCTGTTAGTAATATATGAGAGATGTCCTAAGGCAATCGCCTTATGTATGAACCATTTATATGATAAATGAAGATTCACTATTTGAGTATACATGTTTAATGTATTTGATTGGATCTTAAACTCATTTACTGAATGTCCACGATGCGATTCACAGCATGAGAGAATTTGTGATTGGATCACAACTAGTGAGTATCTCTACATGTGTAATTGTGATGTATCGGAATTATCCCTAGTCGATGAATTGATGGATTTGGACACCATCAATTCTGTTGAGACTAGCACGAGGTATACTCCTTGGTGTATCCAAGCAGCTGATTCTCACTGGCTGGAGACATAGTGATGTCCGGAGTTAATCGTGGATGCTAGTTATGGTAACTAGTTCATTGGAGTGACCAACCGTAAGACTTCATATGGTTCTCTGCATATATAGATATGTCAATGAAGTTCTTACTGTGGCTTAAGTGCGATGTTCCTTTGACTTGCGGTATTCAAGTCATCTTGATCATGGAGACTTATGCTTTGACATCTTAAGCAAACATCTCTGAGGAGATGTGGACCCGGGATGATTGGGTATAAGTCGAAGTGATCGAAGGTGTTTGAATAGCCTATAAAGGATTCACCACTCCTTGCGAGGAGATGTTTACCCATGGCCTCTCGTCGGATTGTTACTAAAGTCTTTGGCCAAAGCATTACATGTTTAGAGTAAGGTACTCTTCGATACATGTGGAGTAACTAGAATCCGTAGGACGAGGAAATGATACTTGGGCTAGGTGTGACGTAGTCAGCCTAGTGGGGACTGACACTATAGACCATGTCCTGAACCAAGTGGGTATAAGATGAGTGAAGGGAATGGGGCATGATTCATTCGAGCTACTGAAGGGTTTCAGAAATAGTTCTGGATCAACCGTTGATCTTTTCGGTTAATTGGGGATCATGATGTACTACTAGGTGCCACTCATGATCATTCTATAATTAATGGTTAATTATAGACGGCCAACATAAACCGAGAACCTATTTGGTCACACGCACAACGAGTGTAATCCAAAGGATTTAAAACGAGCTTGAGAATGGGATTCTAAGACCGAGAGAAACTATGTTTGGTTGGACCAAACATAAAGCGAGCATGAAATTGTTTCAGTCGCAATGGAAGCATGGATGGGCCGTGTCTTATGAAGACATAATGGATGGACCAAAATGGTTTGGTTCTAATCCAATGGATGAGAATAAACCAAAGGGTTTGGTTTATTTTAAACGAATGAACCAAAAGTTGGTTCGGTTCGTTTTAACTTAAAATAAACCATCATGGTTTGGTTTATTTTAACTTATCTTAATGGAGTGGGTTAACGGGCTTTATGGATATGATCCATTAACCATTAAGAGAATTAGTTCTCTATAAAATAGGGCTTAAACCAACCTAAAGCTAATCAAGTTTTGGTCCCAACCTAGTTGCCGCCCAACCTCCTTGGAGTTTTTCGCCAACTAACCTTGCCGCCGCCCAGCTTTTGTGCAGTCTTCCAACTTGTTGCCAGCGACCAAGCTTCAGCCGGTGAACCTCCGGCAACCCTCCGGTGATCTCCTCTAGGTTCGGTGATAAGGTGAGCTTACATCTCTCCTTGGCCGGCCTCTATTCCTCCACCAAAAGCTGTCCAGTTTTTCTAGACAGCTTGTTTCTTTGTTGTCGGAGCGTCGTTTGGACGACGGTTAGTGCTCCGATAGCACCTAACTTACCGGGGATTTGATCTCCGGTAATCCTCTGAGGTGGAGGACGAAGGATTCGTCAAACGGTTGACGAATACCTCTCCGGAGAAGCGAGTTTTGAGAACTCGTTTAAGGAT
This sequence comes from Wurfbainia villosa, assembly GCA_025175895.1. Taxonomy (NCBI): domain Eukaryota; kingdom Viridiplantae; phylum Streptophyta; class Magnoliopsida; order Zingiberales; family Zingiberaceae; genus Wurfbainia; species Wurfbainia villosa. Next base: position 115,865,884 of record CM045989.1, on the reverse strand, counting down.
CCGAATTTGGATTCGGATCGTGATCATCTCTCGATCACGTCATCTTCAACACGAGGCTAGTAACCCGTACGAAGACGAAGCTCGTGACTTAGCGAAGTCATCCCGAGGAGCTCGGCGTGGATACGGATAGAGATGATTCTTACGAGGATCGTTCCGGTTGATGCCGTTCCCGCTACACGTCATACGAAAGGTATAACGTAGATAAATTTCTTTTATTGCAAATTTTAATTTACGGTTATGTCTACACTTGTTGTAATATGCATGCGTGTGTTGTGTGTGTTGTAATAAATATAGATTTATTAATTTTAATTGCTTCCGTTGTGCTCATGTTTACGAAACATGATTGAACACACACACGCCGCGGTGCCGGAAACCCAACAGTGGTATCAGAGCCCAGGTTGTGTTTCGACATAATCGTAAAATTGGTTTTGCGATAGTCATAATGTATTTCTGGAAATTTTCTAATTTTGGAAATTTAGAAGTATTTATGGAAATTTTTCAATTTTGGAAAGTCTAGAAGTATTTATGGAAATCTTCCACTTTTGGAAAGTTGGAAGTATTTATGGAAATTGATATTTTCCATAAATAAAATATTTGATTAGATTCTGGAAATTTGTTTCCTAATTTAATTATGATTTGATTTGTGAAATCAAATCTTAAAATATTTTATTTCCATAAGTAGTTTTAATGATTTAGGAAATTGGTTTCCTAAATAGATTTTCCTTAATCAAATAATTCCATGAATAAAATATGTGATTAGATTTGGAAATTTGTTTCCTAATTTAATTATGATTTGATTTGGAGAATCAAATCTTAAACATATTTTATTTCCATAAATAGTTATGACATATAAGGAAATTATATACATGACATAATTGTATGCCATGTAATTGCATTAGATGCATAACATTATGCCATGCGTGTCGTGACATGTAGATGTATGCCATGTATGTCATGCCATGTAGATAATAGTTATTTGCATGCAAAGAGGATGAGACATAAAAACCCTTAATCAATATTAAAGCCTACACCTTCCATTAATATGGTTAGAACCAGAGTTCTATTTCTTGTTTGGGTTGTTGGACTCTCTCCAAGCCCGGCTCGAACCTGAATATGTTCAAACCATGGAATAGTTTAATACTAATATGGTAAGAGTCATAGGTCAATCGTTAGCTTTGGTTGTTGGACTCTCTCCAAGCTGGGCTAATTGGTTGAATGCGCTCTAACCATATTAAAACTATGTCCTGATTAATGGGTTGGCTTTAACCTGGAGCATCGGCTTGTTGGACTCTCTCCAAGGTCGATGTAAAGGGAGGTGAAGTTGGGTGCTATGCATATGATGCATACTTGTTAATGTGTTAACAACCCGATGTATGTGTGAACATTCAAATAGTTGATAGCAAATTGTGATAGTTGCATATACGTGATATGCAATCGGTATAGATGATACCTACCATCGTAGTTATGAATGGCTTGTTGGACTCTCTCCAAGGTTGTTCATAACTATGATGGATATCAGCCCATTCGGAGATGGACCTACGATCTCCCGAAGTGATTTTGGGGTTTTTGAAATTCGGAAAATGAATGGGATTTATAAATGTATATTGATGCAATTTTAAAATCATCTTTCTCATATATGCTCGTTTTGTATTTCTAAGTTAATATATTGATCATGATGTGTTTGAATTTGCATTCCATTTTGGATTCAAATAAATTGACTGGGCCAAATTTCTTGGACTAGCTTAGAAACTTGAGAATTGTTCTCAAGGTGGAAAAGCTTGTGTATGTCCTCGAAGCGCCTCTTCCCGCCCATCCTAGTGACGATGCAACGACGGACCAATTGTTGGTCTATCAGAAACATGTGACTGATTCTGAACTGACAAGTTGCATCATGCTAGCCGCGATGGAACCCAAGCTACGAAAGTAGCATGAGCATATGGATGCTCATATCGTAGTTCTTCATCTTTATGAGTTGTTTGATAAGCAAGTGAGATTCGAAAGGTTCGAAGTCTCCAAGCTCCTCTTCACCTCTGAGATGCAAGAAGGTTCATCTGTGGTACTGCTCAACATGCTGAAGACTGTGGAGCCTTCTGAGAAGCATGAAGTTGATTCCTCGAAGAAAGGTTCTAAGAGGGAGTCAAAGGAACAACAGAAGGGGAAGAAGAAAAAAGGCTAAAAAGGCAGAACCAGCTCAAAAGGGCACTTGCCATCATTATGGCAAGTAGGGCCATTTGCGAAGAAAGTACAAGATTTATCTTGAGTCCGTGAAGAAGGATAAGACATCGGATGCCCCATCTTCTTTAGAAATCTTCTTTATTGATTGTCATTCTATTTCCTCAGACACTTGGGTATTCGATACTGGGTGTGGCTCACATATATGTAATGACATACATGGGCTAAGGAATAGAAGAATACTCGTCAAGGGGAGAGTCAAATTTACGTGTTGGGAATGGACCAACGGTTGCTGCACTCGCCATCGGAACGTATTTGTTGGAACACCCTGTAGGACTTGTCTTAGAACTGGACAATTGCTTTTATGTTCCTTCGTTGATAAAGAACATCATTTCTATTTCTTGTTTAAATAGAAATGTGTACCATTTGACTTTTAGTAACAATTGTTGTTACATAACTTTGAATGGAGTTCTTTATGGGACTGGAACTTTAAGAAATGGTGTTTATACGTTGGACGTATCCAGTGACATTTTCAATATCGAAGCGAGCAACACGCGTGCTCGAAAGGATAATCAAATAGACTCCTATATGTGGCATTGTCGTCTTGGCCATATAAGCAAGAAATGCATGTCCGAATTACACCGATGTGGAATTCTGGAATCGTTTGAATTGGATTCATACGATACATGCGAATCATGCTTAAAAGGCAAGATGACTAAGTTACCTTTTACAGGAAAAGGTGAACGAGTGGGAGAGTTACTAGGTCTAATACATACTGATGTATGTGGACCTATGTCAACTCAAGCTTTAGGAGGCTATAGCTACTTCATTACCTTCACCGATGATCACTCACGGTTTGGGTATGTGTTCTTGATGAAACACAAGTCTGAAGCCTTTGAAAGGTTCAAAGAATTCAGAAATGAAGTAGAGAAACAACATGACAAAAGTATTAAAATACTTCGATCGGATCGAGGTGGTGAATACTTAAGTCAAGAGTTTCTTGATTATCTAAGAGACAATGGCATATTGTCTCAATGGACTCCGCCCTATACACCACAACATAATGGTGTATCTGAGAGGCGTAACCGGACCTTGTTGGACATGGTCAGGTCAATGATGAATCATGCGACTCTTCCCAAGTCCTTTTGGGGTTATGCACTTCAGACAGCTGTTTACTTGTTAAACAGAATGCCTACCAAGATAGTCTCAACTACTCCATATGAGATATGGAATGGTAAGAAACCTCATGTATCTTACTTGAAGATATGGGGTTGTCCTGCTTATGTGAAGCGGACTGTATCAGACAAATTGGATGCTAAGTCTGATAAATGTCTATTTGTTGGATACCCTAAGGAAACAAGGGGTTACCAATTCTATCATCCTATGGAACAAAAGGTGTTTGTTTCAAGGCATGCTGTGTTTCTAGAGAAAGAGTTTCTCTTGCAAGAAAACAGTGGGAGTGTCGTCGAGCTTGAGGAGGCTCGAGAGACTCAAATAGACATTGATGAGATACCTGGTGAAGCACAACAGCCGACAACTCATAGTGATGAGCAATCGGCTGGACCTATTGTAACACCACATCTTCGTAGATCTGGCAGAACACGCAATATTCCTGAGAGATATGGATTTCTCGTAAGTGAATCGAACGACGTGTTACTCATTGATGATGAGAAGCCTACCAGTTATGAAGAAGTGCTGACAAGTTCAGAAAGGGATAAGTGGCTTGGTGCCATGAAGTCGGAAATGGATTCCATGTATGAAAACCAAGTTTGGAACTTGGTTGACCCACCTGAAGGCATAAAGCCTATAGGGTGCAAGTGGGTTTTCAAGAAGAAAACCGACATGGATAGTAATGTGATTACCTATAAGGCTAGATTGGTGGCGAAAGGATATCGTCAAAAACAAGGTGTTGATTATGACGAAACCTATTCGCCTGTAGCTATGCTTAAATCCATTCGGATGCTCCTGGCCATAGCGGCTCATTATGATTATGAGATATGGCAGATGGATGTGAAAACAGCTTTCCTTAATGGAAACTTGCTCGAGGACGTGTATATGATACAGCCTGAGGGTTTCACATCGGTTGATAAAACCAAGGTATGCAAATTGCGAGGGTCCATTTATGGATTGAAGCAAGCATCCAGGAGTTGGAATATCCGTTTTGATGAGGCAATCAAAAAGTTTGATTTCTCACAAAATCCAGACGAACCTTGTGTGTACAAGAAGGTTAGTGGGAGTGCAGTCGTGTTCCTAGTATTGTATGTCGATGACATATTACTTATAGGAAACGATGTTTCAATCTTACAGTCAGTTAAGGTTTGGTTATCCAAGACATTCTCCATGAAGACACAGGAGAAGCAACCTACATCCTCGGGATTAAGATCTATAGAGATAGATCGAAACGGTTGCTTGGTCTTTCGCAGTCTACATATATAGACCGAGTGCTAAAGAGGTTTAGCATGTCGGAATCCAAGAAAGGTTTCTTACCCATCAGGCATGGGGTACACCTTTCGAAGTCTGTGTCCGCGCACAGAAGACGAGAGGATTTGCATGAGTAAGATTCCCTATGCATCCGCAATAGGATCTATCATGTATGCTATGTTATGTACGAGGCCCGATGTATCGTATGCTCTGAGTGTCACGGCGGATAATGCATCCGATCGAGAATGGATCATTGGGCGGCTGTTAAGACGATCCTTAAGTACTTGAGAAGAACTAAGGATGTGTTCCTAATATATGGAGAAGGGTACATGGTGATACGTGGGTATACGGATGCCAACTCCAGACAGACAAGGATGATTCCATGTCTCAGTCTGGGTATGTATTCACCTAGAATGGAGGCGCAATAAGTTGGAAAGGTTCCAAACTTGACACTATAGCGGATTCTGCCACTAAGGCAGAATACGTTGCAGCTTTGGAAGCAGCAAAGGAAGCGGTTTGGATCAAGAAGTTCATCTATGAACTTGATGTGGTCTCATCAATGATCCAAACATGGGCTTCGCCGCTATCATTTGATCAGAGAGATCATCAGTAGGAACGAAATACAAATCGAGAAAATTCCCACTGAAAGGAACTTAGCGGATCCTTTGACTAAAGCATTACCTCAAAGTAAGTTTGAGGGTCATGTTAGAGCTTATGGTATTGGAGACCGTAGCGATTGGCATTAGGCCAAGTGGGAGTCTGTTAGTAATATATGAGAGATGTCCTAAGGCAATCGCCTTATGTATGAACCATTTATATGATAAATGAAGATTCACTATTTGAGTATACATGTTTAATGTATTTGATTGGATCTTAAACTCATTTACTGAATGTCCACGATGCGATTCACAGCATGAGAGAATTTGTGATTGGATCACAACTAGTGAGTATCTCTACATGTGTAATTGTGATGTATCGGAATTATCCCTAGTCGATGAATTGATGGATTTGGACACCATCAATTCTGTCGAGACTAGCACGAGGTATACTCCTTGGTGTATCCAAGCAGCTGATTCTCACTGGTTGGAGACATAGTGATGTCCGGAGTTAATCGTGGATGCTAGTTATGGTAACTAGTTCATTGGAGTGACTAGCCGTAAGACTTCATATGGTTCTCTGCATATATAGATATGTCAATGAAGTTCTTACTGTGGCTTAAGTGCGATGTTCTTTTGACTTGCGGTATTCAAGTCATCTTGATCATGGAGACTTATGCTTTGACATCTTAAGCAAACATCTCTGAGGAGATGTGGACCCGGGATGATTGGGTATAAGTCGAAGTGATCGAAGGTGTTTGAATAGCCTATAAAGGATTCACCACTCCTTGCGAGGAGATGTTTACCCATGGCCTCTCGTCGGATTATTACTAAAGTCTTTGGCCAAAGCATTACATGTTTAGAGTAAGGTACTCTTCGATACATGTGGAGTAACTAGAATCCGTAGGACAAGGAAATGATACTTGGGCTAGGTGTGACGTAGTCAGCCTAGTGGGGACTGACACTATAGACCATGTCCTGAACCAAGTGGGTATAAGATGAGTGAAGGGAATGGGGCACGATTCATTCGAAGCCATCAAGGGTTTCGTAAATAGTTCTCGGATCAACCGTTGATCTTTTCGGTTAATTGGGGATCATGATGTACTACTAGGTGCCACTCATGATCATTCTATAATTAATGGTTAATTATAGACGGCCAACATAAACCGAGAACCTATTTGGTCACACGCACAACGAATGTAATCCAAAGGATTTAAAACGAGCTTGAGAATGGGATTCTCAGACCAAGAGAAACTATGTTTGGTTGGACCAAACATAAAGCGAGCATGAAATTGTTTCAGTCGCAATGGAAGCGTGGATGGGCCGTGTCTTATGAAGACATAATGGATGGACCAAAATGGTTTGGTTCTAATCCAATGGATGAGAATAAACCAAAGGGTTTGGTTTATTTTAAACGAATGAACCAAAAGTTGGTTCGGTTCGTTTTAACTTAAAATAAACCATCATGGTTTGGTTTATTTTAACTTATCTTAATGGAGTGGGTTAACGGGCTTTATGGATATGATCCATTAACCATTAAGAGAATTAGTTCTCTATAAAATAGGGCTTAAACCCTAACCCTAAAGCTAATCAAGTTTTGGCCGCCCAACCTAGTTGCCGCCAACCTCCTTGGAGTTTTCGGCGCCCAACCCTAAGCTGCCGCCGCCCAGCTTTTGTGCAGTCTTCCAACTTGTTGCCAGCGACCAAGCTTCAGCCAGTGAACCTCCGGCGACCCTCCGGTGATCTCCTCTAGGTTCGGTGATAAGGTGAGCTTACATCTCTCCTTGGTTCGAGTGTATACAAATTTCTTATCAATGCACCAGAACAGATAATCTCCCTATTCCTTTTTATAACAACTCTGTCATTAAAAGAAATAGAATATCCATCTATAAACAATTTAGAAATAGAAATCAAATTCTTTCTAAATAAAGGTACATAAAGGCAATTTTTAAGAACCAAAACTTTATTCCTCTCAAAAGACAAATAAACATCTCCCACTGCAATAGCAGTCACCTTCATGGCATTGCCCAAGTATACGGTAATCTCCCCTTCAGTCAGTCGTCTGGTTTACTGGAACCCCTGCAAAGTATTGCAGACATGATCAGTGGTTCCCATATCTACACACCAGGTGTCGGTAGATAACACCGCTAAACATGTTTCAACGACTAGACCAAAAGATATACCTTTGTTCTACTTCCGTTTGGGGCAGTCCTTCTTCCAGTGTCCAGTTTGCTTGCAAGTGAAGCACTTGCCTTTTGGCTTCTTCACTCGTCCCTGAGTTCCTCCCGCCACCTTTGCCCCAGTTTGTTTCTTCTTCTTCTTCTTCTTGCCTTTCGGCTTAGAAGTAGAAACCTTTTGGGCAACCATGGCCTATGCCAGAGCATTCTGACGAAATAGTCCCTCTGCTGCCTGCAGTTCTGTCAGAAGCTCCGCCAATGAATACAACCTTTTATTCATGTTATAGTTCAGGAGAAACTGCTCAAAACTCCTAGGTAGAGACTGGAGAATGATACCGACCAGGGTTTCCTCATCGATCTCAGCTCTGAGGACTTCCATCTCATTCAAATGAGCCATCATCTTGAGAACATGATCCCTCACGGGGGTTCGCTCGATCATGGTCGTCATCATCAAGTTCCTCATGGCTTCCTGACTAGCAGCTCGATTCTGGTGTCCGAAAAGCTCTTTAAGATTGAGCATCATGTCATAAGCAGTGGGCATGGCTTGATGATTATGTTGCAGTACATTTGACATAGATGCCAAAATGTAACATCGCGTCATCTCATCAGCCTTGATCCACTTCTTATAACTCTCCTTCTCCTTTTCCCCAGAATCATACGCAGGCTTAGGAGGGCACTCTTCGATGAGTACATATTTGTATTTCTCAGTAGTCAAGACAATGTCAAGATTCCTCTTCCAATCAACATAATTGGGTCCAGTAAGTTTATTTTCTTTCAGTATCACAGCAAGCGGGTTGAAGTCATTTTGAAAAACCTAAGAATCACATAGATCAAAACATTAGATTTCAAAAAATTATTGATTCCTCAAACAATAAAATTTTAAAATCAACCAACACCTCAAAACACCAAAGTTCAAAGCATGTCAACAAGTGCGATCTCCCAATTGTGTAGAGAACAAGTTTCTAGCAATACGTAACTGGAAACGAAGCATGTCAACCTAACTTTTTGACAAATAAAATTAATAGTTGGTTCCTCTTGTTGGGTTGATCCGTGAGGGGAAACTTCGCTTCTCCTCTTGACTCGGTCGCTTGTTCATGGCGATCCCATCAATGTCCCCGGATTAAAAAATTTAATCCTAGACAAAAGGAAACACCCAAGAAATCTTGTCATCGTCGTGCTATTCATTTAGAGTGGTCACTGGAACAAACTTGTTGTTCAAGCGACCAACCTCTATTCTATGAGTAGCCAGGGAATAGACGATGTATGGATCGTCGTCTTTTGTGTTTATGTTCGGGATCCAAGTATTATTTAGCCACATACATAAAGTAAACATCCACATAATACATGCATATAATTGAAAAGCAATTATAAACATAATACAAAGGAACACTAATCAAAATAAACAAGATTATACCTTTTGTTATACCTCTTGATCTTCTATTGTATGTCCTTCCTTCTTTTGGACATCGTGTGGGCGACGATCTTCCAAAAGTTAAAGCCTCCTAGATCACCAATCTTCCTTTCCTTGTTCACTCCGAACAAAGGAAGATGGGAAACAAAACTCATCTCTTATCTATGACCAACCATCAAGCTCCAAGCATGATGTTTGCCGCCGGCCCAAAGAGAATAAAAGGATTGCCGACCAACCTTGAAGAGGGTTGCCGCCGGCCAACCTTGAAAGAGAAGAGGAGAGGATGCTTCGGCCAAGAGAGGAAGATGAGAAGCTAATCCCATACCTTCTTGTTGTCGGCCACAAAGAGAATAAAAGGATTGCTGACCAACCTTGAAGAGGGTTGCCGGCGGCCAACCTTGAAAGAGAAGAGGAGAGGATGCTCCGGCCAAGAGAGGAAGATGAGAAGCTAATCCCTTACCTTCTTGTCGCCGGCCACAACCCTTGGGCAATGGGCGCCGCCCAACCATTAGGGTTATAAACCCTAATCTTGCCGCCCAAAGCCTCTCCCAAAACCTTAATCTTCCAAGCATTATTTTGCCGCCCAAGCAAATAAGCCTTATTTATAGAGTTAGGCTTAAGCCTCCTTTTATTCTCCACCGTCGGATCTAGGGATTTAATCTCAACCGTCGGATCTAGAGAATTAATCTCAACCGTCGGATCTAGAGATTTAATCTCCACCGTCGGATCTAGAGTTCCATTTTCCACCATCGGATCTAGGCTCCATGAGGTTTTAATAGGCTATAATAGGGACCATGAGGAGGAGTTGGATCTTGGCCACCCAATGGATCAAGCCCACATAAAGTCTGATCCATTAATGATTATCCATTCCACTAGAGGATTATCATTGATCTATCTCACCAACCCCCTTAAGTTAATATGAGCTCCATATATTATTTGTACATTTTCTCCCCGTGTTTAAGATCTTGAATGTCCATCGATTAATTAATTTACTGACCATTAATTAATCAATATCTAACTCCATGAGTAGTACCACTCAACCTTATCATCATGCCGGACCAAGTCCACCTACAGGGTTTACATGATAAACCTTATGAGCTCCTCAAGGGGACATCATTATCCTAATATATAGGACACAGTTTCCTCCTATAATCAAAGGCACACCATATAAATATTATAATTTCCCAACTTACCGAACCTATCGATTTAATCTATAAATCTCGCCCATTGGTAAATCAAAGAAATGAATACTAAGTATATGTGTCCGTTATTATATTGGGATTAAGAGCATTTACAATATAATATCTGAGGTCCGATTAGAAGTCGCAATAAATCGAATCGTCTTATGTCGCCAATAATAAAGTGCACTAGTGTGATTCTATGGTCAAGACAAACCAATACCAAATCACACTACAACCATTCCGATGGTTTGTCCAAAGCCATCTCGGTTGTGAGCCTTTACTTATACTTTACAAGGAGCCGATAACATGATCTCCCATGTGACACCACACACCATGTTATCTACAATATAATGTATTAGACAATATGCATAACCATAAAAATGCAAACAATGATCATGTGATTCTTATTTCAAAAATAAAGATGTTCATACAAAAGATAGACTTTTCAGTATACATTCCAACAATCTCCCACTTATACAAAAAGACTATGCTGTCCTCATACTGCCATACATCTGATTCCCCTTCCCTCCACATGCCTATCAAAGCTCTCGCTAGAAGGGCATTAGTGAAAGGGTCTACCAGGTCATCCTCTAATGCAATCTAGGTGACAACAACTTCTACCTCCTTTACGATTTCTCGTATCAGGTGGTACTTGCGCTCTATGTATTTACTTACCTTATGGGCTCATTGTTCCTTCGAGTTTGCAACTGCACCATTATTATCACAATAAATTGTGATAGTTCTGGGCAAACTATGAATCACATCCAAGTCCATCAGGAAGTTCCTGTTGGGATGTATACTGAAAGCCTAGCTCTTTTGTATGAACATCTTTATTTTGAAATAAGAATCACATGATCATTGTTTGCATATTTTTATGGTTATGCAATATTGTCTAATACCTTACATTGTAGATAACATGGTGTGTGGTGTCACACGGGAGATCATGTTATCGGCTCCTTGTAAAGTATAAGTAAAGGCTCACAACCGAGATGGCTTTGGACAAACCATCGGAATGGTTGTAGTGTGATTTGGTATTGGTTTGTCTTGACCATAGAATCACACTAGTGCACTTTGTGTGTATTGAGCAGATCGACACGCAGGTGATTCGATTTATTGCTGACTACATAATCGAATCGGACCTCAGATATTATTTAGTACATGCTCTTAATCCCGATATAATAACGGGCACATATACTTGGTACTCATCTCTTTGATTTACCAATGGGCGAGATTTATAGATTAAATTGATAGACTCGGTAAGTTGGGAGATGATATTATTTATATGGTGTGCCGTTGATTATAGGAGGAAACCGTGTCCTATATATTAGGATGATGATGTCCCCTTGAGGAGCTCATAAGGTTCATCATGTAAACCCTGCAGGTGGACTAGGTCCGGCATGATGAAAAGGTTGAGTGGTACTACTCATGGAGTTAGATGTTGATTAATTAATGGTTAGTAAATTAATTAATCGACGGGCATTCGAGATCTTAAACACGGGGAGAAAATGTACAAATAATATATGGAGCCCATATTATCATATGGGGGTTGGTGAGGTAGATCAATGATGGACCTTTAGTGGATTGGACCATCATTAGTGGATCGGACTTTATGTGGGCTTGATCCATGGGTGGCCAAGACCCAACTCCTCCTCATGGTCCCTAATGTAGCCCATTAACACCTCAAGATGCTTAGATCCAATGGATAGAAACAAAACACTAAGATCCATTGGTAGAGATTAAATCTCTAAGATCCGACGGTTGAGATTAAATCTCTAGATCCGACGGTTGAGATTAAATCCCTAGAACCAATGGAGGAGATTAATTCATGACTTATCCCTAACTCTATAAAAGGAGGGCATGGGAAGTGGTCGTGGATAACATCATAGGGAGGGAGCAAGGCTTGGGCGGCAAGAATAGGGCAATCCTAGTTGAGATAGGATTGGAATTAGGGTTAGGGTTTGGAAGCAAGGGTGGCACCAAATAAGGCAAGTTTTCCTTCTTCTTCCTTGCCTTGTGGCCAACGTCCAGGAGCTATTCCAGCCCTTCCCAGCCCTTGGACGGCGCCCAAAACACTCCCCTCTCTTCTCCTTAGGTGGTGGAAACAAGATATAGGGTTTCCCTTGGTGTCTTGGTAGTTTTCCATCATCTTCTTCTCCTTCTAGTTGGCCGGCGGCAAGAACTTCTATAGTTCTTTGTTGGTTGAGTTTTTGAAGGAAAAAAACATTGTTTCTCTTCTTCCTCTTGCTTGGGAAAAGCAAGGAAGGAAGTTTTGTGATCTAGGAGCTTCGACTTTTGGTGGATCATCGCCCACACAACGTCCAAAAGGAGGAGGGTCATACATTAGAAGACCAAGAGGTATAACTATTCTTCTATCTCTTTTATTCATTGCTTGTGTTTGTTTTTCAAAATATAAGCATGTTATATTTCTGTAAATAGGCTAAATAATACTTGGATCCCGAGTATAAACACAAAAACCGGCGATCCGGACATCGTCTATTCCGTGGCTACTCGTAGAATAGAGGATGGTCGCTTGAACAACTAGTTTGTTTAAGGGACCTCTCTAAACGAATAGCACGACGATGACTTGGTTGTCTTGGGAATCCCTTTTGTCTAGGATTACATTTTTAATCCGGGGACATCGAAGGGATCACCATGGTTAAGCAACCGAGGTGAAGGGGAAGCGAAGTTTCCTCTCACGGACTCGACAAGGGAAATCCCTTCAATTGGTATCAGAGCTTCCGGGCTAAACCTTTCAGTTCCTGAGCCACACAACTTCTTTGGCTGCCTCAGAGACTGCCACATACTCAGCTTCCATGGTGGAGTCCACCACGCATTTCTTCTTGACACTCCTCCATACAATGGCTCCACCTCCCAAAGTAAACACAAAACCTGAGGTAGACTTACTGCTATCCCTATCAGATTGGAAGTCAGAATCCGTGTAACCCACAGGGAGTAATTGGTCTGCCTGGTAAACCAGCATATAATCCCTAGTCCTTGCACCTCGACAATATACACGCCGAGTAGCAGACACAAGCAGTGATGGGAGGAGCAGAGCGCCTATATGCAAGCAGAGTTTTAGGGCTTACGGGAGAACTTCTAGTGGGCCGAGGAGTTCTACGACGAGGCCCGTATCTACTTCCAGGAGGAGACTGCCCATTGCCAGGAGGAGGTCATATATCGCCAGGAGATTCGGCAACACATGAGTGCTTAGCATGCACAGTGCCTTTAGGAGGAGGAGCACAGAGCAGCCGCTGCATCCACCAGCTCTCAGATCGACCACATGAATATGTGGAATCAGTGACTGAGCACCAAGTTTTCCTAGTATCCCGACATGCCGAGACTGCCAGACTTCCCACCTCGTCTGCCATATTAGAGGTATAGCTTCATACAAGTCTGGGGGGAGACCCCAAGTTTTGATTTATTTTATTTCTAGCAGTAGTTTCTTTCTTGATACTTGCATCTTTAGTGTTAGTTTGCATTCATCTGTTTATGCATAGAATGTTTAATTTCTTTCAATACTTAGTTTTTTCTATCTTTAAGCTGCCTCAATAGTATTTTTTTAGATCTCTTTGCGAATTGTCTCCATAGGTAGCTTAACTTTATTTATCTCAAGGTATGTTATTTTATATGCTCTAATAAATGTTCTAGACTTGCACTGGGTAGCTTTTATTTCTACACTTACACTTGATAAATATTCTTAAAGGAAGAATCTAGTACATACATAGTTATGATTCAGCCCAGTAGTCTAGTACTTTGGAATCCATAGGTGACTCTAGGTTTAGCACTTTAGTTACTGGAGATGCTCGGATTGTGTACGCCCATTCAGAAAAATCAAAATCCCTGTGAGCAGGAGAAGAACAAAAGTTCTTTGAATATATATATATATATATATATATATATATATATATATATATATTATGAGGGATAAAAAAATAGTTATCGCGGGTGGAAATGGCTAGGTGCCCCTTTGAGACTGAGTTAGGTTATTGGGAAACACCTACTAATTTCTCTCAATACTAAGCACGCCTTTGAGACTTTGTGCTAGATCTAGGGAACAACAATCGCTTTGGGCAGGTAAGTGCCTAATAGTCGGAGAGCTTAGGAAAGCTATAATATGACGACTTAACTCATTGTGGAATGAGTATCCCTTAAGAAGATTCACTTAGCACGTGCACAAGAAGCTAACTTAGTGAATTTTTAGAACATATATATTTTGCTTTTATTGAAAATACCACTTGATAAATCTAGTTGACATGCTAAGTATGGAACAATGCTTTTAAAAATTTCATGGCACTGAGGTTTGCTTGAGGACAAGAAAAGATCTAAGTCTAGGGGAATTGATGTGAGCAAAATATATAGGGTTTTAGGAGTAGTTTTCGCTCACATCTCGCTGCATTTTATACTTGTTTCATGCATATCATGCATATCGTACTTTGTTTTGCATGCATTTCCTGTTTTCTAGTTTGGAGATCTTCTCTTTGTTCTTTTGTGTGCAGGACAACATATTACAGGATAAATGGCATACTTTTGGAGAAAAAGGAAGGTATTCAGCAAGTGGAACGAAGGGAGGCACGACCCGGCCGTGTGAAATCACACGACCGTGCCCCACCAACCCAACGCCACACATGGGCTCGCCGTGTGGATCCACACGGTCGTGTGGCATTGGTATTTTTCAACGTGACTAGGGTTTTTTTCATGGATTTGGGTAGCGTCGGCCTCAAGTCTATATAAGGGAGGCCACGCCCAAACCCTAAGGGGGAGGCCCGACGGCATGGATGACACACCGGTGCCCTAAAAAGCACCGAAAACTCACAACAGGGAGGAAGAAAGCGACCCAAGGACCAAATTCTGTGCTCCAACGCCGGAGGGAAGAACCAAAGAGCACTATAATTTATTTTCTATACATCTTCTGCATTGTAATGATGAATTCAATCATGTCTTGTGTTTCTTCTCTTTTGTTTATGGAGTAGATACTCTGATTCTAGGATTAGGGAGTAGCTTGTGTGCGCATAACATGCTAGTTGAATATATGTTTCATCTTTGAATTTATATTCACAGTTTGTGTTATTTGGATTGATGACGATTGCATTTTGATTTTCTGTCTATTGTGCATAGACGTTACAAGGGGTGATAGCCCTTGTATCAAAGATCTTGGAGAACTAAGGAGGAACCTAGTGGTTGTCCTCTCTCCGATAACCGTAGATAGAAGGGTATGATGGAGTAGGAAACGGGACACGTTTCAACTCTTCATAGGGATTGATTTAGCATCCTCGTACCGTGTATCCTATCTTAACAATATAGAACGGACACAGTAGGAGAAATTAACTTTAAAAGGGTTGAGGGACCTTAGTGACAGGGGGCTCCCAATGGTATCAACCCCCTGAGCTTTGATGATCCGAAAGGTTTGCTGGTTAGGAGCAGGTAGTTCCCGATAGATGCGAGAGATCATCGGGAAAGTGTATAATGTCCCTTCCACAAGATTATAATTAGAGATCTAAACAACATTTAATTGATAGTATGTTCCGCGATGCACAAGTGAAATCGAAGTCCTAGAATCCCTTTTTGAACCTCGAGCCAACCTTCACTTCCTCCGTGTGACACCGTACTAGAGTTAGGACTACCGTCAACCTAACCACCACGACCTTAGAATTTAATTCTGAACAACAAACATCCACTGGACAAACGGTATTTGAATCTCAGTTTCTGTGATATCGATAATCTATTTATTACTTGACGACATTCGTGCACTTGTGGGCATTGTACACAAGCGCACTCTTTTAGTCCTCGACGGTTATGTAGGGAGTTGCTTCAGAGACTCATTGGCTCCCATGTCCCCGGATTAAAATTTTCACCAAAGAGAGAACTAATCTAGATGGGATGAGTTTCCTTAGCACAACCTATTCGTCGTCGTGCTAAGAACTTGAGTGATCGCTTGAACAAACTAGTTGTTCAAGCAACACAACTCTTCTAGTTGGTTAGCCGCGGAAGAGACGACGGACGGATCGCCGGTTTTTGTGTTTGTCTTCGGGGTCCATGATTATACAAAATATATACATATGCACACTTGTATAATCAACACATAAAATATCATGCTAAGATCAGAAAATAAAGTTGTAACACTTTATACCTTACGATCTTCTACCGTATGTTCTATCCTCCTCATGGACGATGTGTGGGCGAAGATCCTCCACGAGTAGAAGCCTTCTAGATCGCGTTCTTCCCTTCCTTGTCCGCTGCAAACAAAGAGAATAACCAACAAAACCTTTCCTTTCTAGAACCGACCACCAAGCAAGGGAGTTTGATGCAACCGTCGGCCAAGGAACGAAGGGATGAGCGCTGGCCAACCTTGAAGAGAGGTTGCCGCTGGCCACCTAGAGGTTGGAGAAGCACCGGCCACCAATTGTTGGAGGACCGCCGGCCACCAAGGATCAAAGGAGGAGGAAGAGGGCCGGCCAAAGCTTGGAGAAAGAAGGAGTGAGCGCCGGCCACCAAGGAGAAAAGGAAGAAGATGGGCGCCGGCTTCTTGTCCAAGAGTTGCCGCCCAAAACTTTGCTTCCAAACCCTAGCCGCCCAAACTAAAACCCTAACTCCAAAATTGAACCTCTTTTTTTGTCGCCCAACCTAAGCCCTATATTTATAGAATTGGGCTTAAGCCTCCTTTAATCTCCACCGTCGGATCTAGGGATTTAATCTCCACCATCGAATCTAGGGTTTTATCCCAACCGTCGGATCTAGGGTTTCATCCCAACCGTAGGATCTAGGATTTCATCCCAACTGTCGGATCTAGGGTTTCATCCCAACCGTAGGATCTAGGATTTCATCCCAACCGTCGGATATAGGGTTTCATCCCAACCATCGGATCTAGGGTTTCATCCCTACCGTCGGATCTAGGGATTTAATCCCAACTGTCGATTCTAGGGTTTCATCCTAACGATCGGATCTAGGGATTTAATCCCAGCCGTTGGTTCTAGGGTTTCATCCCAACCATCGGATCTAAGGATTTAATCTCAACCGTTGGTTCTAGAGTTTTGTTTTACATCCTTGGATCTAGACTTCTTTAGGATTATATTAGGCTACGATAGGGACCATAAGGAGGAGTTGGATCTTGGCCACCCGATGGATCAGAACCACACTAACTTGATCCATCAATGATGTTCCATTCCACTAGAGGATCATCATTGAACTACCTCACCAACCCCCATAAATTAATATGGGCTCCATATATTATTTGTACATTCATCTCCCCGTGTTTAAGATATCGAATGTCCGTCAATTAATTGATTTACTGACCATCAATTAATTAACATCTAATTCCTCGAGTAGTACCACTCAACCTTATCATCATATTGACTAAGTCAACCAGCTGGGTTTACATGATGAACCTTATGAGCTCCTCAAGGGGACATCATCAACCTAGTATATAGGACATGGTTTCCTCCTATAATCAACCACACACCATGTAAATAATATTATTTCCTAACTTACCGGGCATATTGATTTAATCCATCTAAATCTCACCCTTTGGTAATTCAAAGAAATAAATACTAAGTGCATGTGCCCGTTATTATATCGGGATTAAGACCATGTACAACATAATATCCGAGGTCTGATTCAATTATGTAGTCAGCAATTAATTGAATCACCTCTATGTCGGTCCTGCTCAATACACTTAAGTGTACTAGTGTAACTCCATGTTCAAGACAAAACAATACCAAGCTACACTACAACCATGCCAATGGTTTGTCCAAAATCATCTTGGTTGTGAGCCTTTACTTATATTTTACAAGGGACTGATAACATGATCTTCTGTGCCACACCAAGCACCATGTTATCTACAATGTAAAATATTAGAAAATATGCACACACATATAATAAATATATAAAGTGCAAACAATGATCATGTGATTCTTATTCCAAAATTAAATGTTCATACAAAAAGACCTAGGCTTTCAGTATACATTCCAACAATCTCCCACTTATACTAAAAGACTATGTCGTCATCACACTGTCATACATCTGATCCCCATGTCCTCCACATGCCTATCAAACGCTTTTGATGGAAGGGCCTTAGTGAATGGATCCGCCAGGTTATCCTCTGATGCAATCTTGGCGACAGCAACTTCTCCTCGCTTTACGATCTCTCGTATAAGGTGGTACTTGCGCTCTATGTGTTTACTCGCCTTATGGGCTCATGGTTCCTTCGAGTTTGCAACTGCACCACTGTTATCACAATAAATTGTGATAGTTCTGGGCAAACAAAGAATCACATCCAAGTCCATCAAGAAGTTCCTGAGCTATACAACTTCCTTGGCTGCCTTAGAGGCTGCCACATACTCAGCTTCCATGGTAGAGTCCGCCACGCATTTCTTCTTGACACTCCTCCATACTATGGCTCCACCTCCAAAAGTAAACACAAACCCCGAGGTAGACTTACTCTTGTCCCTATCTGATTGGAAATCCGAATCCGTGTAACCCACAGGGACTAATTGATCTGCCCGGTAAACCAGCATATAATCCCTAGTCCTTCTTAGGTACTTCAATATATGCTTTACCGCACCCAATGTCCCCGTCTGTGATTACTCGATATTCAAGTAACTATGCCTACAAAGAAAGTAGATATCCGGTCTCGTACATAGCATACCATACATAAGGCTTCCTACTGCCGAAGCATAAGGAACTGCCTTCATGTCCTCTATCTCCTTTGATATTTTGGGACACATCTCTTTAGATAAAGGAACTCCATGCCTAAAAGGTAGAAAACCTTTCTTGGAGTTCTGCATGCTAAAACAAGCAAGGATAGTGTCAATGTATGAAGCTTGAGATAAGCACAACATCCTTTTCGTGCGATCCCTTATAACTTTGATCCCAAGGATGTGTCCCACTTCTCCCAAGTCCTTCATGTCAAACTGTTTGGACAACCATACCCTTACGTCTGATAACACTTTGATATTGTTGCCAACTAACAAAATGTCATCTACGTATAGTACAAGAAACACCACTACGTTTCCGTCACATCTCTTGTATACACAAGGCTCATCCGGATTTTGAATAAATCCATATGACTGGATTACCTTATCAAAGCGAATGTTCCAAGATCTAGAAGCTTGCTTCAATCCATAAATGGACCGATTAAGTTTACATACAAGATGCTCTTTGCCTTTAGCAATGAATCCCTGGATTTATGATATAGATGTTCTCCTCAAGACTTCCGTTAAGGAAAGCTGTCTTGACATCCATCTGCCAAATCTCATAATCCATATGAGCAGCTATAGATAAGAGAATCCGGATAGACTTAAGCCTAGCTACCAGCGATAAGGTCTCCTCATAATCGATACCCTCTTTCTGAGTATACCCCTTCGCGACAAGCCTAGCTTTGAAGGTCTCAACCTTCCCATCCACTCCTCTCTTTCTCTTGTAGATCCACTTGCATCCAATGGCTTTTACACCATCAGGTGGCTCTACTAGCTCCCAGACTTGATTAGAATCCATAGATTCTATCTCTTAATTCATCGCACTTTGCCAAGATACCGCATCTCTATCTTGGAGTGCCTCGTCATATGTCCAGGGATCCGGTTCATGTTCACCAGGGACTAAGTCCGAAGACTCTCCCAAAAACATGAATCTCTCGGGTTGTCTAACAACCCTCCCACTACGACGAGGTGCCTCCTGTGTATACTCTGTGACACGCGGTGCAGTGACTTGTGGTATCTCCTCTTGTACCGGTGGTACTGAAGTCGGGACTTCCCCTGTTAACTCCTCAAGAACAATCCTACTCATGGGCTTGTGGTTCATCACATAGTCCTCCTCTAGAAATCTGGCATTCGTACTCACTATCACCTTCTGATCTCTTGGACTATAGAATAAACCACCCTTCGTTCCCTTAGGGTAGCCAACAAACAAGCATACTTCTGTATGAGATTCCAACTTACCAGCATCTCCCTTCAGCACATGTGCTGGACTACCCCAAATCTGAATATGTCTTAGACTAGGCTTTCACCCAGTTCACAACTCTGTGGGAGTAGAGGGTACTGACTTAGATGGAACCAAGTTCAGAATGTGTGCTGCTGTTTCCAGAGAAAACCCCCAGAACGAATCAGGTAACTCAGAATAACTCATCATAGATCTGACCATCTCCATAAGAGTCCTGTTCCTTCGCTCCGCCACACCATTCTACTGGGGTGTGCCAGGTGCGGACAATTGGGATTGAATCCCAGCCTCTGATAAGTAACTCCTAAACTCTCCCAAGAGATACTCGCCACCACGATCAGATCGTAATGTCTTGATACTTTTACCTTGACGGTTCTCCACATCAGCCTTGAATTCTTTGAACCTGTCAAAGCATTCAGACTTGCGGCGCATCAAGTAAATGTATCCATATCTTGAATAATCGTCTATAAAAGAGACGAAATATTCAAAACAACCTCTTGCCTGGATAGACATAGGACCGCACAAATCAGAATGAACCAATTCTAACACATCTTTGGCTCTATACCCCTTGACCTTAAAAGACCTCTTGGTCATTTTACCTTCCAAGCAAGATTCGCAGGTTGGGAGATCCTCCACCACTAATGAACCTAAAGGTCCATCAGCTATCAACCTTTGAATTCTGCTTAGGTTAATATGACCAAGCCTTAGATGCCAAAGATATGTTTGGTTCATTTGCGAAGGTTTTTTTCTCTTATTAGACTTAGAAGATGAGTTATTGATTTCTATATGCATCGTGGGAGTTTTCGGTTCAAGAGTATATAAATTGCCAACCAATGTACCAGAACAGATAATTCTCTATTCCTTTTTATAACCACTTTGTCATTAAAAGAAATAGAATATCCATCCATAAACAATTTAGAAATTGAAATTAAATTCTTTCTAAAAGTAGGTACATAAAGACAATCTCTCAAAACCAAAATTTTATTCCTATCAAAAGATAAATAAACGTCTCCCACTGCAATAGCCGCCACCTTTGAAGCATTGCCCATGAAGACGATAATCTCTCCCTCAGCTAGTCGTCAGGTTTCCTGGAACCCCTGCAAAGTATTGCAGACATGATCAGTGGCTCCTGTATCTACACACCAGGCACTGGTAGATAACACCGCTAAACATGTTTCAACAACTAAACAAGAAGATATACCTTTGTTCTTTCGGCGATGACAGTCCGCCTTCCAATGTCCAGTCTGCTTGCAAGTGAAGCACTTGCCTTTCGGCTTCTTCACTCCAACCTGAGGTCCCACTGCCACCTTCTTCGCTCCACCTTGCTTCTTCTTCTTCTTACCTTTCGGTTTAGAGGAAGAAACCTTCTGAGCGACCATGGCTTGAGCACTTTGACGAAAAAGCCCCTCTGCTGCCTGGAGTTCTGTCAGAAGCTTCGCCAATGAATACAACCTCTTGTTCATGTTGTAGTTGAGGCGGAACTGCTCAAAACTCCTAGGCGGAGACTGAAGAATGATATCGACCTGGGTTTCCCCATCGATCTCAGCTCCGAGGACTTCCATCTCATTAAGATGAGTCATCATCTTGAGAACATGATCCCTAACGGGTGTTCCCTCGATCATGGTGGTCGTCATCAAGTTTCTCATCGCCTCCTGTCTAGCCGCCCTACTCTGATGTCCGAAAAGTTCCTTGAGATTGAACATCATGTCATAAGCTATGGCTATGGCCTGATGCTGATGTTGCAGCACATTTGACATAGATGCCAAAATATAACACCGCGCCATCTCATCTGCCTTGACCCATTTCTTATAACGTTCTTTCTCCTTTTCATCAGAGTCATCGGAGGGCTTAGGAGGACAGACCTCGAAGAGTACAAATTTGTACTCCTCCGCAGTTAAGACAATATCCAGATTTCTTTTCCAATCAATGTAGTTTGGTCCAGTAAGCTTATTTTCTTTTAAAATCACAACAAGTGGGTTGAAAGCCATTTGAAAATCCTAAAAATCACAATGATCAAAATATTAGATTTCAAATATTATTGATTCCTCAAAACAATAAAATTCCGAAATCAACCAACACCTCAAAACACCGAGAATATCGCATGCCACGATAGTGTGGATGTATACGAATTCTACATTTGTAAGAGGAGGTTTTACCCATTAATTTTATTATCTTGTCAACCTTACTTTTTGACAAATAAAATTAATAGTTGGTTCCTCTTTAGCTCTACAAATAAAAGCAGTGACTCCGATGGGGAGGATACTTTTTATTTGCATCTAAGTGTTCACCATTACACGATACTAAGGGAATTATTTCGGATTATGTGCCTTACCGATGGGTTAGTACACACGCTCCTAAATAATTTCCTATAATCATTATTTGACCTAGTGATCCGCAAACAAACCCATCCGATGGGGAGGAAGGCACTCAGAGCCAACGCGCAAGTTTGTTGCATCACACGTCAAATTGTAATTGTGGTCGCGGGAATTAATTAAAATATCCCTCTCCCACTTAGTAAATTGCAATTGAGGAATTTTAAAGCATACACAACATGCATATAAAACAAATCAGAAATAAATATGGAAAAAAAATAGAATTTTTCCAACTATTATGGCATTGTTCTCCAATACGCATCCCGTCGTGTCGCCACCTCGTCCGCTCCATCTTTTCCCGTGCGCAAGTCACCAAAGAGATCCGGGCCGAGATAAATCATTTTAATTTACATCCATCGATCCTATACTCCACGAAGGAGTGTACAAATAATCTAGATCGAAAGTAAACTAAAATGAACGGCTAAACAATGCCGTATTTAATTACAAAAATTAAATACTAATCTAGCCTCGTCAACCCCGAGGATTCAAATAATATACATACAATCACATACAAAACAATCACATACAACCAAATAGCCATAATAGTCGGATCTTATGCCTGCAACCAAAAAGTTAGCCTACGCACATCCTACTATTATCCGGCATACTCAATATAAGATATGTGCATGAAAGTAACCGAATCCAAAACACACAAAACCGGAAACCGTGGCTCTGATACCACTTGTAGGGAGTTGCTTCGGAGACTCATTAGCTCCCATGTCCCCGGATTAAAATTTTCACCAAAGAGAGAACTAATCCGGATGGGATGAGTTTCCTTAGCACAACCTATTCATCGTCGTACTAACAACTTGAGTGATCGCTTGAACAAACTAGTTGTTCAAGCAACACAACTCTTCTAGTTGGTTAGCCGCAGAAGAGACGACGGACGGATCGCCGGTTTTTGTGTTTGTCTTCGAGGTCCATGATTATACAAAATATATACATATGCACACTTGTATAATCAACACATAAAATATCATGCTAAGATCAGAAAATAAAGTTGTACCACTTTATACCTTACGATCTTCTATCGTATGTCCTATCCTCCTCGTGGACGACGTGTGGGCGAAGATCCTCCACGAGTAAAAGCCTTCTAGATCGCGTTCTTCCCTTCCTTGTCCGCTGCGAACAAAGAGAAGAACCAACAAAACCTTTCCTTTCTAGAACTGGCCACCAAGCAAGGGAGTTTGATGCAACCGCCGGCCAAGGAACGAAGGGATGAGCGCTGGCCAACCTTGAAGAGAGGTTGCCGTCGGCCACCTAGAGGTTGGAGAAGCACCGGCCACCAATTGTTGGAGGACTACCGGCCACCAAGGATCAAAGGAGGAGGAAGAGGGCCAGCCAAAGCTTGGAGAAAGAAGGAGTGAGAGCCGACCACCAAGGAGAAAAGGAAGAAGATGGGCGCCGGCTTCTTGTCCAAGAGTTGCCGCCCAAAACTTTGCTTCCAAACCCTAGCCGCCCAAACTAAAACCCTAACTCCAAAATTGAACCTCTTTTTTTGCCGCCCAACCTAAGCCCTCTATTTATAGAATTGGGCTTAAGCCTCCTTTAATCTCCACCGTCGGATCTAGGGATTTAATCTCCACCGTCGGATCTAAGGTTTTATCCCAACCGTCGGATCTAGGGTTTCATCCCAACCGTCGGATCTAGGATTTCATCCCAACCGTCGGATCTAGGGTTTCATCCCAACCGTCGAATCTAGGGATTTAATCCCAACCGCCGATTCTAGGGTTTCATCCTAACCATCGGATCTAGGGATTTAATCCCAACCGTTGGTTCTAGGGTTTCATCCCAACCATCGGATCTAGGGATTTAATCCCAACCGTTAGTTTTAGAGTTTTGTTTTACATCCTTGGATCTAGACTTCTTTAGGATTATATTAGGCTACGATAGGTACCATAAGGAGGAGTTGGATCTTGGCCACCCAATGGATCGGAACCACACTAACTTGATCCATCAATGATGTTCCATTCCACTAGAGGATCATCATTGAACTACCTCACCAACCCCCATAAATTAATATGGGCTCCATATATTATTTGTACATTCATCTCCCTGTGTTTAAGATATCGAATGTCCGTCAATTAATTGATTTACTGACCATCAATTAATTAACATCTAATTCCTCGAGTAGTACCACTCAACCTTATCATCATGTTGACTAAGTCAACCAGCTGGGTTTACATGATGAACCTTATGAGCTCCTCAAGGGGACATCATCAACCTAGTATATAGGACATGGTTTCCTCCTATAATCAACGACACACCATGTAAATAATATTATTTCCCAACTTACCGGGCATATTGATTTAATCCATATAAATCTCACCCTCTGGTAAATCAAAGAAATAAATACTAAGTACATGTGCCCGTTATTATATCGGGATTAAGAGCATGTACAACATAATATCCGAGGTCCGATTCAATTATATAGTCAGCAATTAATTGAATCACCTCTATGATAATATGGGCTCCATATATTATTTGTACATTTTCTCCTCGTGTTTAAGATCTCGAATGTCCGTCGATAAATTAATTTACTGACCATTAATTAATCAACATCTAACTCCTTGAGTAGTACCACTCAACCTTTTCATCATGCCGGACCAAGTCCATCTGTAGGGTTTACATGATGAACCTTATGAGCTCCTCATGGGGACATCATCATCCTAATATATAGGACACGGTTTCCTCCTATAATCAACGACACACCATATAAATAATATCATCTCCCTACTTACCGAGCCTATCGATTTAATCTATAAATATCGCCCATTGGTAAATCAAGGAGATGACTACTAAGTATATGTGCCCATTATTATATCAGGATTAAGAGCATGTACAAAATAATATTTGAGGTCTGATTCGATTATGTAGTCAGAAATAAATCGAATAACCTCTAAGTCGGTCCTGCTCAATACACACAAAGTGCACTAGTGTGATTCTATGGTCAAGACAAACCAATACCAAATCACACTACAACCATTCCGATGGTTTGTCCAAAGCCATCTCGGTTGTGAGCCTTTACTCATACTTTACAATGAGCCGATAACATAATCTCCCGTGTGACACCATACACCATGTTATCTATAATGTAATGTATTAGACAATATTGCATAACCATATAAATATGCAAACAATGATCATGTGATTCTTATTTCAAAATAAAGATGTTCAAACAAAAGATAGACTTTTCAGTATACATCCCTACACTTCTTCCCCTTGTTGGCCAAAAGTGCTACTCCTCTTGAAGGTTGAAATCTTGGCTCTTCTATTATTCCTTCAAGTCTTGTTTCGTGGAGCTCCATGGTTGAGAAGAACTCCTCCAAGGATCTTTTGTCTTCCTCTCTCTCACTTTAGCTATTCTATAAATGTCTCTTTCATCTTCTTTTGTATATAATTTTTGATATAACCATTCAAAAATTTCAGCCTTAACTTCATTCACTACTTTCTTATCTTTTTTCTTGGCTATTGTATATTTTTTCAAATTTTTCTCATTTTTACAAATATATAATTTCTTATATGCTATTCATTTTTCCTTGACTTTCTCTTGCACTTTCTCATTCCACCACCAAGATTCTTTACTTGGTGGTGCATGCCCCTTTGACTCATCGAGTACACTCTTGGCTACTATTTTCAACTTTGATACCATCTTATCCCATGTCGTATTAGGGTCACTGTATATTTCATCTAATACTTGTACTCCTACCTTTTCTTTAAATATTTTTAGTTTCTCATTCTTTAACTTCCACCACTTAAATCTAGGAGTCATGTATATTTTTCTTCTATTAATATTATGTTTGAGGCGTATATCCAATACCACTAATCTATGTTAAGTAGTTAAACTTTCTCTAGGGATGACCTTACAATCTTTACAAATCTTTCTATCTCTCTTCCTAACCATAAGAAAGTCAATTTGTGATTTATTATTTTCACTTTTGAATGTGACCAAGTGTTCTTCTCTTTTCTTAAAAAATGTATTAGCTAGTATAACATGATCTCCCGTGTGACACCACACACCATGTTATCTACAATATAATGTATTATACAATATTGCATAACCATATAAATATGCAAACAATGATCATGTGATTCTTATTTCAAAATAAAAATGTTCATACAAAAGATAGACTTTTCAGTATACATCCCTACACTTCTTCCCCTTGTTGGCCAAAAGTGCTACTCCTCTTGAAGGTTGAAATCTTGGCTCTTCTATTATTCCTTCAAGTCTTGTTTCGTGGAGCTCCATGGTTGAGAAGAACTCCTCCAAGGATCTTTTGTCTTCCTCTCTCTCACTTTAGCTATTCTATAAATGTCTCTTTCATCTTCTTTTGTATATAATTTTCGATATAACCGTTAAAAAATTTTATCCTTAACTTCATTCACTACTTTCTTAGCTTTTTTCTTGGCTATTGTATATTTTTTCAATTTTTTTTCATTTTTACAAATATATAATTTCTTATATGTTGTTCATTTTTCCTTGACTTTTTCTTGCACTTTCTCATTCCACCACCAAGATTTTTTACTTGGTGGTGCATGCCCCTTTGACTCATCGAGTACACTCTTGGCTACTATTTTCAACTTTGATACTATCTTATCTCATGTCGTATTAGGGTCACTATATATTTCATCTAATACTTGTACTCCTACCTTTTCTTTAAATATATTTAGCTTCTCATTCTTTAACTTCCACCACTTAATTCTAGGAGTCATATATATTTTTCTTCTATTAATATTATGTTTGAGGCGTATATCCAATACCACTAATCTATGTTAAGTAGTTAAACTTTCTCTAGGGATGACCTTATAATCTTTACAAATCTTTCTATCTCTCTTCCTAACCATAAGAAAGTCAATTTGTGATTTATTATTTTCACTTTTGAATGTGACCAAGTGTTCTTCTCTTTTCTTAAAAAAATGTATTAGCTAGTATAAGATCATATACTATTACAAAATCTAATATAGTTTTACCTTATTCATTTCTCATTCCAAACCCATAACCCCCATGCACTCTCTCATATTCATCATTTTTAACTCCGACATGCCCATTTTAATCGCCTCCTATTAAAATCATCTCATTTGACGGAATATTTGTTGGATCGAAGTTATCTGAGAGAGGGGGGGCGGTGAATCTCGGAATATAAAATTTTCTTTTAAAATATTTATTTTACATTTGAAAATATTAAGAGTTATTGCAGCGTAAATTAAATAGACAAGTTCGTTTACTTGGTTCACAACCCGAGTCGGGTTGCTACTCCAAAGCTTGTAGCTCTCTGAAAGCTACCTCGATAGGCAATCCACTAAAAGGCCCTTCGACTCGAGTACACTCGACTTCGGAGGGGTTCGCTTTTTACAAAAGATAATGAGAAAGATAACAAGCTACCTTCTCTTAAATTAAAGTACAAAAGAGAAAGTAAAGCACAATACAAAGTATACCGACACTTGTAGCTTTTGAAATGGAGCTCGGAGAGTCGGAGTTGTGGCGTTGCAGTGTGATGAAGCTCTTGCAGATGAGAAACACACAAGACAAAACTTGTCATAGTAGATAGATAATTTTCGAAGTTGGTCGTGCATTTCTTTTATAAGTCATTTCCAATCAACTGGATTGCCCTCTAGTTGACTCTACATCAGCCCGTCGATATGATACTTCGACCTTCCTTGTCAACTAGACATGTTCCAGTCGACTCCAGGTCACCTGACTCCACATCGGGAAGTTTACCTTTCCAGTCAATTGGACCTCCCCAGTCGATTGGAACTCTTTCCATCTGGGTTGCCAGATCTTCGATTGATCACCAACTAATCTTGCTAACTATGTATCCAGCTGACTGGACCATACTCAGTCGACTAGACTTTAGTCGACTGGAATCTTTTTAGCTGACTGTTCCCTACAAAATGAGATTAGAAAAATCAAACAGTATAAAATACAATAGCAGTAGTAATACTTCTCGATCTCAACTTCTAAGTCCCACGTGGACTATCCATCGGATCAACGTCTAGCTTTGTCCCCTTACAGAGGACTCGACCTCACCTCTTCACTCAAGGCTTACCTGTCGACTGCCCTATCAGACTTACTATACTTGACATCCGATCTATCCCACAAGGGCTTCTGTCAGCTGTCTGGTCTCCCTGACCCAACTGGACTTCATGCTGATTGTCCGGTCTCCTGGGTATGGTTGTCCAAACAGTTTGATATAAAGGACTTGGGAGAGGTGGGACACATCCTTGTTAGGGAAATCTCTTGCCATGATTAGGTTTTGATGTGTGTGGAAAAGGGTTTAAGTTAGTTTGTTATGTTGATTTGATATGTGCGTTGAAGTCGTGCAGGACTTAGTAATTCGCACATGGAGCCGTGGCGAGTTTCACATCTCATGACTCGGTCCTTGAGTCAGTGAAGGATAGCTTTGCGGAAGCCGTGTGCTTGGAGCATCCGAGGGACCGCTAGACGAGAAGCTTGGAGTGAAGCCGGAGGAAGTAGACTTCGAGGCAAGAGACGCGAAGGAGCATTGCAGAGTCGTGCGTCTGATGCTACCGAGGGACGTGGCCGCGAACGAAGAGAACTTCGAAGGCGAGGGACTCCGAGAGATGAGAGTGAGCGAATGTAACCCGGGAAGGGGTAGCTCTTAGGTGAAACTTGGCCATTTGGCTAAGTGTCGGATGGGATTTCGACACTACCGATCGCCATGGAATGGCAATGATCGCTCGAGTCGAAAGTGGTTTGACCGGTATTCAATCGAGTATTTTAAGGCCCGAGTCGACCGCCATATGGCGGCAATGATCAAGAGATTCATCATCATCTGAAGGCAACGATCGGGTCGAAAGGGTTTGGCCACGTAAACCACTCGTGAGCCGATCGGGTAGTCGACTACGGAGGCAAGAATGATCGCAAGTGTTCGTTGGACTACAACGGTGGGATCCGACATGTTCGAGAGACCGTTGTAGTGGCGACGATCGCTAAGGGCAGAATCATCGTGGCAGCCAACGGGAAGAAAAGCCTCCTCTCTATAAAAAGAGAGGGTGTGGAGCTTTGGCAGGTTAATGCTCTTACTCCAAACGACCATCCTAGTGCCCCACAAGCTCTAAACTCTTCTTACTTGCTTTTACTCCATTCTTATTGTAAGAAGAGTGATCTTGATTGTAAAAGTTACCTCCACCTAGCTTTGTGCAAAGGAGAGACCAATAGTGATTGGCTTTGAAGGAGTGATTCACCTTGGATGAATCGGATCGTGGATTAGCGGCGTAGCCGTGAACCACGTTACATCTCGGTGTTTGTATTGTTTGTTTATCTTTTGCTTTGTCTTTATTTATATTTGCATATTCCGCTTGCGCTAACGTTTTGTAGACGAGCAAAATACGACATCCAACGATAAAGGGCTATTCACCCCCCTCTAGCCGGCCGTTCGATCCCCAACAATCCTTGGGATCAAGGTTATAAGGGATCGCAGGAAAAGGATGTTGTGCTTATCCCAAGCTTCATACATAGACACAATTATGGATCGTTTTAGCATGCAAAACTCCAAGAAGGGTTTTCTACCTTTCAAGCATGGAGTTCCTTTATCTAAGGAGATGTGTCCTAGAACATCTGAGGAGATAGAGGAGATGAAGGTGATTCCTTATGCTTTGGCAGTAGGAAGCCTCATGTATGCGATGCTATGTACGAGACCAGATATCTGCTATGTCGTGGGCATGGTCAGCAGATATCAGAGTAATCCAGGAAATGGACATTTGACTGCGGTAAAGCATATATTGAAGTACCTGAGAAGGACTAGGGATTATATGCTAGTTTACCAAGTAGACCAATTACTCCCTATGGGTTACACGGATTTCGACTTCCAATCAGATAGGGATAACAGTAAGTCTACCTCAGGTTTTGTGTTTACTTTGGGAGGTCGAGCCATTGTATGGAGGAGTGTCAAGCAGAAATGCGTGGCAGACTCTACCATAGAAGCTTACCTATAAAGCTACATTAGTAGCGAAGGGATATCGTCAAAGACAAGGTGTTGACTATGATGAAAATTTTTCACCAGTAGCTATGCTTAAATCCATTCGGATACTCCTAGTCATAGTAACTCATTATGATTATTAGATATGACAGATAGATGTAATAATAACTTTTCTTAATGGAAATCTTTCTGAGGATGTATGTGTATATGATACAGTCTAAATGTTTCACATCTATCAACAAGAATAAAGTATGCAAGCTTCAAAGATACATTTATGGATTGAAGCAAGCATCTAGGAGTTGGAATATCCATTTTTGATGAGGTAATCAAATGGTTTTGATTTCTCACAAAATCTAGATACACCTTTTGTATACAAGAATGTTAGTGGGAGTGTAGTAGTGTCCCTAGAGTTGTATGTTAATGACATACTACTCATGGGAAATGATGTCCCAGTTCTATAGTCGATTAAAGCTTAGTTGTCTAAAATATTCTCCATGAAAGACATGGGAGAAGCAACCTATATCTTAGTGATCAAGATCTATAGAGATAGATAGAAATGATTACTTGGTCTTTCACAGTCTACATACATAGATAGTGTAGGATCGATGAAGTGTGGATGTGGCCGGATAGAGGGGGGTGAATAGCCCTCTTTCGTTCGATGACGTAATTCACTTGTTTACAAAACTAATTAGCGTAACGGAAATAAACAAGTCAAGCAAATAAACAATAAGAATACAAACAATTCTAACACCGAAATGTAATGTGGTTCACGACTACGCTGCTAATCCACGGTCTCGATTCGTCCACGGTGAATCACTCCGCAACCAATTCACTATCGGTCTCTCCTTTGCACTAAGCTAGGTGGAGGTAACCCTTACAACTCAAGAACACTCCTTCTTTTACAATAGATGTGAAAGAAAACTAAGAGAAGGAGTTTGAATCTTGTGGAGCACTTGGATGATCACTTAGAGCATAAGCATTAGGCATCCACAAGCCCACACCCTCTCTTTTTATAGAGAGGGCTGATTTCTTCTCGTTGGCCGCCATAAGTCAACTGCTGCCCTTGGCAGTCGATTGCCGCCACTTCAATGACCTCCAAACACGTCGGACCCCGACCGTTGTAGTCCAACGGATCCCTTGGCAGTCGACTGATAGATCCATCAGTCGACTGCTGCCTCCGTAGTTGACTGCCCAGTCGGCTACGAGCGATTTTGTGCTCGCGACATCCTCTGGCAGTCAACTATCATTCCATGGCAGTCGACTGTTAGGCATAAACCCATCAGTCGGATACCAATCGAACCGAGTTTTACTCAGAGCAGTCGACTGCCATTTCATGGCAGTCGACTGGTGCCATGTGAAACTCAAACTTAATATTCGTTTGAGCTTCCGGTGGTCGGGCAAACCTCAACCCTTGCGGTCGAGCCTCCGACACTCAGCCATTCGGCCAAGTTCACCTAATCAGCTACTTACAATTCACTCATTCTCTCATCTCACTCGAAGCCCCTCGACGAAGCTCTCTTCGTTCGCGTCCACGTCCCTCGGCAGCATCAGGTGCACGACTCTTCAATGCTCATTCGCGTCTCTTGCCTCTGAAGTCTGCTTCCTTGGCTTTGCTTCAAGTCATCTCGTCTGGTGGTCCCTCGGCAGCATCAAGCGCACGACTCTGCAATGCTCCTTCTCCGACTCAAGCACGAGGTAGTGAGTGGTGAACCCGCCAAGGCTCCATGTGCGAATTACTAAGTCTTGCAAGACTCCAACGCACATATCAAAACATAATAACAACCTAACTTAAACCCTTTGCCACATACATCAAAACCATATCACGGCAAGAGATTGCTCTAACAATCTCCCCCTTTTTGATGTGTGGCAATCCGTTTAAGTTAGGTAAAAACATTTTATAAAATATTAAGGAAAGAAAGCATGTGGATAACATGATTAGCAACTCTCCCCCTTAATACATGAAACTCCCCCTAAATATATTCCCCCTTACTTAAACATATAGTTTTCTCCCCCTTTGACACCATCAAAAAAGATTAAACAAAGTTTATATATCATGGCATCAAGTCTAGAGAGAAACAGAAACTAAAACCAATCAAAAAACCTGATAAAATCAGGTTACTATGCTCGTTCACAGTCCATCAGTCGACTGCTATCAGTATGACAGTCGACTAACACAATGAAATCCAAATTTTTAATTTTCTGGATGAATTTCAGAAATGCACTAAAAATTCTAGAAAATTCTAAAAATAGTGAAATTTGGGGAACACATTTCTTTTAGGGTTCTTTATCAATGAAAAATAGTTTTTCATGAAAAATCATTATATTTTCAGAGATTTACCAAAAATCCAAAAGCTTTAAAAACCACTAGGTTTTTGATCATGTTAGTATCCATTTTAACACCTAGTTTTGTTTCGGATTGTTTCAAAACACGAATACATAGATTTTAAAGTAAGAAATTGTTTTGAAAACAAATGAAATATCCAACCATGATCTTTGGGCAATATGTCTATGAATTAAACATAAGTCTTCCCCATGATTGGTCTATTATTGCTATTTTGATACCATAAATGACCATCTAGATGACATAGGCATTAGTGGACATTTGTATCATCCTATCATCTCACCGATGCTAAGTTTTCAATCATGGTAGCCTATGGTGATCTGATTGGTTGTCAGAATCTGTGTAACTCATAGAGAGTAATTGGTCTGCCAGGTATACTAGCATATAATCCTTAGTCCTTCTCAGGTACTTCAATATATGTTTTACCGCAGTCCAATATCCCTGTCCTGGATTACTCTGATATCTGCTAACCATGCCCATGACAAAGCAGATATCCGGTCTCATACATAACATAGCATACATGAGGCTTCCTACTGTCGAAGCATAAGGAACCACCTTCATCTCCACTATCTCCTTAGATGTTCTAGGACACATCTCCTTAGATAAAGGAACTCCATGCCTGAAAGGCAAAAAACCTTTCTTGGAGTTCTGCATGCTAAAACGATCCATAATGGTGTCTATGTATGAAGCTTGAGATAAGCACAACATCCTTTTCTTGCGATCCCTTATAACCTTGATCCCAAGGATGTGTCCCACTTCTTCCAAGTCCTTCATATCAAACTGTTTGGACAACCATACCCTTACGTCTAATAACACCTTGACATTGTTGCCAATTAATAAAATGCCATCAACGTATAATACAAGAAATACATTTTCGTCACATCTCTTGTATATACAAGACTCATCTAGACTTTGAATAAATCTATAAGACTGGATTACCTAATCAAAGCGGATGTTCCAAGACCTCGAAGCTTGCTTCAATCCATAAATGGATCGATTAAGCTTGCACACAAGATGCTCTTTGCCCTTTGCAATGAATCCCTTTGGTTGCTTCATATAGATGTTTTCCTCAAGACTTCCATTAAGGAAAGCTGTCTTGACATCTATCTATCACACCTCATAATCCATATAAGCAGCAATACATAAGAGAATCTGGATAGACTTAAGCATGGCTACCGGCGAAAAGGTCTCCTCATAATCGATGCCCTCTTTTTGAGTATACCCTTTCACATCAAGCCTCGCTTTAAAGGTCTCAACCTTCCCGTCTATTCCTCTCTTTATTTTGTAGATCCACTTGCATCCAATGGCTTTTACACCATTGGGTGGTTCTACTAGCTCCTAGATCTGATTTGAATCCATAGATTCTATCTCAAAATTCATCGCACTTTGCTTAGATACCGCATCTTTATCTTGGATCGCCTCGTCATATGTCCACGGGTCAGGTTCATGTTCGTCAGGGATCAAATCATAAGATTCTCCCAAGAACATGAATCTCTCAGGCTGTCTAACAACCCTCCCACTATGATGAGGTATTACCTGTGTATCCTCTGTGACACGCGGTACAGTGACTTGTGGTATATCCTCTTGTACCGGTGGTACTGAAGAAGTGACTTCCCCACTAAATTCCTCCGGAACAGTCTTACTCATGGACTTGTGGTTCATCACATAGTCTTCCTCTAGAAATCTAGTGTTCGTGCTAACGATCACCCTCTGATCTCTAGGACTATAAAATAAACCACCTTTCGTTCCTCTAGGATAGCTAACGAACATGCGCACTTCTATATGAGGTTCCAACTTACCAGCATCTGCCTTCAGCACATGTGCTGGACTCCCCCAAATCCGAATATGTCTCAGACTAGACTTTTGCACAGTCCATAATTTTGTGGGAGTAGAAGGCACTGATTTAGATGGTACCAAGTTTAGAATGTACACTGTCGTATCTAGAGCATATCCCCAGAACGAATCTGGCAACTCAGAATAACTCATCATCGATCTAACCATCTCAATAAGAGTCCTATTCCTTCACTCTACTACACCATTCTGCTGGGGTGTGCAAAGTGCAGACAATTGGGATTGAATCCTAGCCTCTGATAAGTAATTCCTAAACTCTCCCAAGAGGTACTAACCACCATGATCAGATCGTAGTGTCTTGATACTCTTACCTTGACGTTTCTCCATATCAGCCTTGAATTCTTTGAACTTGTCAAAGCATTCAGACTTGTGGCGCATCAAGTAAATGTATCCATATCTCGAATAATCGTCAATAAAGGAGACGAAATATTTAAAACCACCTTTAGCCTGGATAGACATAGGACCACACAAATTAGAATGAACCAATTCCAACACATGTTTGGCTCATACCCCTTGGCCTTAAAAGGTCTCTTGGTCATTTTACCCTCCAAGCAAGATTCGCAGGTTGGGAAATCTTCCACCACAAATGAACCTAGAGGTTCATCAGCTATCAACCTTTGAATTCTGCTTAGGTTAATATGACCTAGCCTTAGATGTCAAAGATATGTTTGGTTCATCTTCGAAGGTTCTTTTCTCTTATTGGAATTAGAAGATGAGTTATTCACTTCTATTTGAATCGTGGGAGCTTTTGGTTCAAGTGTATATAAATTTCCTATCAATGCACTAGAACAGATAATCTCCCTATTCCTTTTTATAACAACTCTGTCATTAAAAGAAATAGAATATCCATGCATAAATAATTTAGAAACCGAAATCAAATTCTTTCTAAACAAAGGTACATAAAGGCAATTCTTAAGAACCAAAACTTTATTCCTCTCCAATGACAAATAAACATCTCCCACTGCAATAGCCGTTACCTTCGTAGCATCACCCAAGTAGATGGTAATCTCCCCTTCAGCCAGTCATATGGTTTTCAGGAACCCCTGCAAAGTATTGCAGACATGATCAGTGGCTCCCGTATCTACACACCAGGTGCCGGTAGATAACACCGCTAAACATATTTCAACGACTAGACCAAAAGATATACCTTTGTTCTATTTCCAATTGGGGCAGTCCTTCTTCCAGTGTCCACTCTGCTTGCAAGTGGAGCACTTGCCTTTCGGCTTCTTCACTCCTCCCTGAGATCCTCCTGCCACCTTTGCCCTGTCTTGTTTTTTCTTCTTCTTGCCTTTCGGCTTAGAAGTAGAAACCTTTTGGGCAACCATGGCCTGCGCCTGAGCACTCTGACAAAATAGCCCCTCTGCCGCTTGAAGTTCTGTCGGAAGCTCCGCCAACGAATACAACCTTTTATTCATGTGGTAGTTAAGACGAAATAGCTCAAAACTCCTAGGTAGAGACTGGAGAAAGATATAGACCTGGGTTTCCCCATCGATCTCAGCTCCGAAGACTTCCAGCTCATTCAAATGAGCCATCATCTTGAGAACATGATCTCTCACGGGTGTTCCCTCGATCATGGTGGTCATCATCAAGTTCCTCATGGCTTCCTGCCTCGCAGCCCGATTCTGGTGTCCGAAAAGCTCTTTGCGATTGAGCATCATGTCATAAGTAGTGGGCATGGCTTGATGCTGATGTTGCAGTACATTTGACATAGATGCCAAAATGTAACATCGCGTCATCTCATCAGCCTTAATCCACTTCTTATAACTCTCCTTCTCCTTTTCTCCAGAATAATCCGCAGGCTTAGGAGGGCACTCTTCGAGGAGTACATATTTGTATTCCTCAGTAGTCAAGACAATGTCAAGCTTCCTCTTCTAATCAACATAATTGGGTCCAGTAAGTTTATTTTCTTTCAGTATCACAGCAAGCGCGTTGAAAGTCATTTTGAAAAACCTAAGAATCACATAGATCAAAACATTAGATTTCAAAAAAATATTGATTCCTCAAACAATAAAATTTTAAAATCAACCAACACCTCAAAACACTGAGAATATCATATGCCACGATAGTGTGGACGTATACGAATTCTACATTTGTAAGAGGAGATTTTACCCATTAATTTTACTATCTTGTCAGCCTAACCTTTTGACAAATAAAATTAATAGTTGGTTTCTCTTCGGCCCTACAAATAAAAGCAGTGACTCTGATGGGGAGGATACTCCTATTTGCATCTAAGTGTTCACCATTACTCGGTACCAAGGCAATTATCTCGAGTTATGTGCCTTCCGATGGAGAAGTACACATGTTTTTTAATAATTTTCTATAACCATATTCGACCCTGTTATCCGCAAACAAACTCATCTGATGGGGAGGAAGGCACTCTGAGCCAATGCGCAAGTTTGTTTGCATCACATGTCAAATCGTAATGGAGGCCGTGGGAATTTATAAAAATATCCCTCTCCCACTTAGTAATTTAAAATTGAGATATTTTCCTAGCCTACGACATGCATATCAAACAAGAAGCAATAAATATGAAAAAAAATATTTTCCAACTATTATGGCTTTTGTCTCCAATATGCCTCCCATCTTTTCGCCATCTCGTCCGCTCCTCCCTACGCCATGTACAAGCCATCCGGAGATCCGAGCCGAGAATAACTATTTTAATTTACATCATTCAATCCTATACTCCACGAAGGAGTGTACATGAAATCTAGATCGAAAGTAAACTAAAATAAATGAGTGGCTAAACAATGTCGTACTTAATTATAAAAATTAAATACTAGCCTCGTCAACACCGAGGATTCAAATAATATACAATTACACATATACAATCACATACACACATATGGCCATAATAGTTGGATCCTATGCCTGCAACTAAAAAGTTAACCTACGCACATCCTACTATTATCTGGCACATGTATTATATGAAAAGTGCATAAAAGTAACCGAATCCTAAACACACAAAACCGAAAACCATGGCTCTGATACCACTTGAAGGGAGGAAACTTCGCCCACTTTAACTCGGTTTCTTGTTCATGGTGATACCGTCTTCATCCCCGGATTAAAAAAATTAATCCATGACAATTAGGGATTACCCAAGCTACGGTTTCATCGTCGTGCCATCCGATTGGAGTGGTCACTTGAACAAACTTGTTGTTCAAGCAACCTACCTCTATTCTTCGAATAGCCGCGGAATAGACGATGTACGGATCACCAGTTTTTATGTTTGTATCCGGGGTCCAAGTAAATTAGCCACATAATAAAAACATACAACATACAAAGAAAAAAAAGGAAAGCAAAACAAGATTTATACCTCTTGTTTACCTCAAGGTCTTCTATCATATATCCTATTCTCCTCTTGGACATTGTGTGGGCAACGATCCTCCAAGAGATGAAGCCTCCTCGATCACGATCTTCCTTTCCTTGCTCGCTCCGAACAAGAGGAAGTATAGAAACGAAACTCTTCTCTTATCTAGGACCAACCATCAATCCCTAAGCTTGATGCTTGCTGCCGACCCAAAGAGAGGTGTAAGGAGTGGGCGCCGACCAAGAGCTCCAAGGAACAAGACCCTAGCTCTTGTTTCCACCGGCCAAGAAGAAGAGGAGAAATAGGTTGAGCGCCAGCCAAGGTAGAGGGGAAGAAGGGGTGGGCGCCAACTACACCATAGGAAGAAGAAAGGAAGCAAACCCTAATCTCCCACATTTTTGCTGCCCAAGCCAAAACCCTAACCCTAGCCGCCCAAGCCTTGGCCTTGATCTCCCTTCAATTGTTCTTGTCGCCCACCCTTATGCCTCCTTTTATAGAACTAGGCTTAAGCCTTCTTTTAATCTCCACCCTCAGTTCTAAGGATTTAATCTCAACCGTCGGATCTAGAGATTTAATCTCAACCGTCAGACTTAGAGATTTAATCACCACCATCGGATCAAAAGATTTAATCTCCATCATCGGATCTAGTGATTTAATCTCCACCGTCGGATCTAGAGATTTATTCTCCACCATCGGATCTAGAGATTCATTCTCCACCATCGGATCTTGGCTTCATGAGCGTTTTAATAGGCTACGATAGGGACCATGAGGAGGCGTTGAATCTTGGCCACCCAATGGATCAAGCTCACATAAAGTCCAATCCATTAATGATAATCCATTCCACTAGAGGATTATCATTGATCTATCTCACAAACCCCAATAAGTTAATATGGGTTCCATTTATTATTTGTACATAAATCTCTCCGTGTTTAAGATCTCGAATGTCCGTCAATTAATTAATTTACTGACAATTAATTAATCAACATCTAACTCCATGAGTAGTACCACTCAACCTTATCATCATGCCGGACCAAGTCCACCTGCAGGGTTTACATGATGAACCTTATGAGCTCCTCAAGGGGACATCATCATCCTAATATATAGGACACGGTTTCCTCCTATAATCAATGGCACACCATATAAATAATATCATTTCCCAACTTATCGAGCCTATCGATTTACTCTATAAATCTCGCCCATTGGTAAATCAAAGAAATGAATACTAAGTATATGTGCCCATTATTATATCGGGATTAAGAGCATGTACAACATAATATCCGAGGTTCGATTCAATTATGTAGTCAGCAATAAATCGAATCACCTCTAAGTCGGTCCTGCTCAATACACACAAAGTGTACTAGTGTGATTCTATGGTCAAGACAAACCAATACCAAATCACACTACAACCATTTCAATAGTTTATCCATAACCATCTCGGTTGTGAGCCTTTACTTATACTTTACAAGGAACTGATAACATGATCTCCCGTGTGACATTATACACCATGTTATCTACAATATAATGTATTAGACAATATGCATAACCATAAATATGCAAACAATAATAATGTGATTCTTATTTCAAAAATAAAGATGTTCATACAAAAGATAGACTTTTCAGTATACATCCCAACATGAACACTAAGGACTACCTAGGAAAGTTCACCTCCAAAACCACTACCGGAATCTTCTTAGGATACTCGACTACAAGTAGAGCCTATAGGGTATAAAACCATGACACCCTTAGAGTTAAAGAGACCATTGACCTTATTGGTCAGGCCAGTCGCTCGCTTGGCTGTCGTTATCACATGGATTTCCCCACTGTTTTGCCTTCAGATTCGAACTCTAGACCTCCAGGCTAAGTACTAAAGTTTATGAATCCTGGTAACCAAGTGATCCTTGATCACTTGGTTACCAGGATTCATAAACTTTAGTACTTAGCCTGGAGGTCTAGAGTTCGAATCCTGGGGAAGGCAAAAACCCACTTCCAGGGGTGGGAAGTCCAGGTGAGTAACGACGGGCCAACAGGGGCGACGGTCGTTGACCAATAGGGGTCACCGAATTCCGCCAACAGGGGCGACGGTCGTCGACCAATAGGGGTCGTCGAATTCCGCCAACAGGGGCCCGGTCGTTACATAAAATTGTCACGCCCCGAGAGTATGCCGTGCCGAAAAGCAAACGGACGGCATCTCCCCTGTACGTGGCAACATATCGGGTTAATACAAGGCCCGTAGGCCCACAACAACAATATGATATACGCAGATATCATCATATCAAACATAATAAACACAGCGGAAACAATACAAACAGATCAACAAGATACAATGACCCAACTGTGCACTCCGGAGTGACTTGACACAACAAGAAAACATAATAGAAGCAACAGCGAAAGCCAAATACATACAATACGTCCGTATATCACAGATAATTTAAACAATACAAAGTTAAAACCACAAAACGATAAATCCATAGTAATACAACAATACGGAAACATGTCTATTCGTCCGGTGAGATGGGATCACCATGAGTCCCAACGCCCAAGAAATCTTCTACCAAGTATTCATGATGTAAAAACCTGTGGTCCAGGGGTGGTGAGTATAAACTCAGGGGTAATATATAGAAGTGCATGAACAACATATAAGTATAGATCTACAAGTATACATGTGAAGATCTACAGGTATACAGCATGAGTCCAATAGACATACAGTCCTAAGCATAGTAATCAGTAATTACATATATGTCCTACTCATAGCATAAATCAATCGATCAATCGACGAAAGTAATGTACCAACGACTCATTCTCTCCATATGATAGATCATCCTAATGTGTATACTATAACATAACCATATAACGCACTGTGTCAAACCCATACCGACCAATACTGCATATATAAACAAGATATGATCACCAGATTTCAGAAATCTATTAGAAGCCAACCTTTGAAATGTCTACTGTTAATTCAATTCATCATACATGACATCATAGCAGCACATGTAACTGAAACGAAGTAAAATGCAAATGGCATGTATCATGATGTCTACAAGCATGTGCAATATATAGCTCAATCAAATGCAAAGATCTCACGGGCATATGTAAAACATATATCAAATACATGCATACATATATATCAAGGTGATGCATATGCGTAGTCCTGTCTGCGGACCGTCCAACCACGACCCGAGTGGCTGTGGTGGCACGACAAATGACAACTAGCCCGACTCCAGCTGCCACCACTCTCGAGTGGCCGAGTTGGGTAGTATGACTGAGTAGTGTATAAGCGTAAAAAGCTAACTACTCCTAGGGGCCCCTGCTGCAAGCCACGCTGTCCTACCCATGAGTAGACAACGCCGCACAGGACAACAAAGACTCACACAACCACCGTCTATAGTGGACGAGTGCTAACACCACTCTGCACAGTGGCCAGGTGCGCATCTCCAGCTACCACCATCCATAGTGGCCGAGCGCGGCACATCCAATGCTCTGCCCTCAACCCTGCTACCACTACCCCGAGTGGCCGGGGAGGCAGGATGACTGACGACTTGTCTCAATCCACAAGGGAGACCCAGTCAACAGCATGCATGCAATGTGATGATGCATAGCTCCATACATGTATCCTCGCGACACTCCCCATCCCACGGGGAGTCTTGGTCAACTAAAAGTCAACTATGCAAGGACTACAATCCATAAGACTCTCTCTATCGCATAAAGAGTCATACTCATCCTCGACACAACCACGCTAAGACCTCTAGTCAAGAAATGATATACAATCGACCATCCATATAACCATACACAGGCATACAATCCCTATGGATATACCATCACACTAGGACTTCTAGTCCCTGGTCACATACGAGCAACCATACAATTATCT
Organism: Wurfbainia villosa; assembly: GCA_025175895.1. Classification (NCBI taxonomy): domain Eukaryota; kingdom Viridiplantae; phylum Streptophyta; class Magnoliopsida; order Zingiberales; family Zingiberaceae; genus Wurfbainia; species Wurfbainia villosa. Next base: position 115,824,317 of record CM045989.1, on the reverse strand, counting down.
ATGCACAGACAACTAGATCCATCATAAATGCACCACTAATACGGATATGATATAACAATCGACTCCATAATCCAAACCATCACCTAACCCTAGTGATGTAATACAGTAAACCAATCTGAAGTCACAAAGATAACCCTAACCACATGTACTTACTGAACATCTATCAGCTAATACATAATAGGGTTTATAGTTCCTATCCGTGCTAGATAATCAATGAGTAACAGAGTATATATATCTCAAAGGTCAAGGCAGTACAAGCATATGATTAAATATGAGTGGATCTAAGGTAAACAGGTATATACATACATCCAAGATCATGCACTGGAATTGATCAAAACTACCGGACCAGGTAGATATTACCCACCTGATATATAATCCATGCTATCCATCTCCACGTTCATGTATCCCTCACCATCAAAGTCCTGAAACAATAGGATACCATTAAGTATCATCACATATCTAATGATCACGAATAAACATGATTGTTCTCCAACTATACCATCACTAGATCAAGCTTACCAAACTCAATTCCATCGTCTACAGTAGCTCTGGAATCAAGCCCTCAGTCGAATAGAAACAATCCCTAGTTCAGTACCAAGAATACCTGAAATCACAATATTTATATCTGTTTCCATCCGATCCTCACTTCCAACATCCTTATTCAAATAAAACAAATATGCTCATCCCATAGCAATCCATTAACTTAATCAACATCGGAAAACCTTACCTCCCCAATTGCGATGATAGCTTCGTTGAAATCACAGAAATCCCAATCGTCGATACCAACGCAGGTTGCATTCCATAGACACAATTATTCGAAAAAAATGTTAGGTCGTCGTCTCTTCCCTACTGGCTTATCGACAATCCACAGAGATTAAACAAAAGCAGATGAAGAGCAATAGATAGATCAAAGTAATCACCTCACAATGTTGCTTACGATCTAAGCTATAACAATGAGCTCGCTGCCATCCAGATCAACGGAGTAGAGCATGGAGGTGATGGTACACGGCAACTCACCGCAAAGAAGAGGCCCAATAACAGATCCGGCTGTTGACTGTAGACATACAGATCACCACTTCAACGAAAATTACTGAAGTCGCGTGACGATCTAGCAGAGTGACGCCGCTGTCGATTCAAGCTCCCGACCACTCGCACTCCAGATCGTCCGTGGAGACCATCGGGAATGATCCGATCTTCGCCGCTTGCAAGGAGGAAGGAAACCAAACAACTCAGCTATGCCACTCACCAGCCATCCCGGCGGCGACTGGAGCAGTGGTGTTCAACGAGTTGCTCCGGTGACGACGCGACGATGACCACCGACAGAAGAGAAAAACACGCTGACCAATAATCGATGTCTTCCACTCGTGCAACCTCCGGCGTCCTCTGACGACTAGGTGGCAGTAGCGAGGCCATCACTTGCGACGAAGAAGGCGACGATCGGGAAAGGGTATCACAGCGAAGAAAGAATCGGCGATGGTCGGCTGTAGAGATCGCGCGGTGAAGAAGAGGATTTCGCCGAACAGAGGAAAGGGAGAAATCGCTATAAGAAAAGAGAGGAAATGCGCAGATCAAGTCAGGTTCAGCCTTTAAGACCGGTGGAATGGGTTCAGTCAACTCAAGTCTAACCCACTGAATTCAGCCCAATGGGTTCAGCCCAATTTCAAGCCCATTTCCAACCCAATCCGAAACCAGCCCAATGGACTCAATCCAACTAACTAATCAACCACATTAGCCCACTAATTCAGCCCAATTAATCCACTAATTAATCCCAATTAATCCACTAATTAAATCCAATTAATTAAAGGGTTAATCCATATAATTTTTTTTTTTTTTTTGTATTTTACAGTAGCAACACCAACTAGCGAACCGATTCATACTAGACTCAACTCCGACCTTGAGATCGAGTCTAGTATTAATCTTAACCCAAGTCCAACGAGTCATCCTGTCGACCAAGTGATAGGTGACCCTAACCTAAGTCAAACTAGGATTCAAACGAATCATCCTATCGACCAAGTGATAGGTGATCCTAGCTTAGGGGTTCAAACTAGATCATCTTATAGAAATCTTAGTCAAATCTCCTTAATTTTGAAAATCGAACCCAAAACCATTGAACAAGCTCTTCTTGACCCCGATTGGATTATTGCAATGCAAGAAGAGCTAGCTCAATTCACTAGGAACGGGGTTTGGGAATTAGTACCACCACCTAAAGATAAATTAATTATTTGAACAAGGTGGGTCTTCTGAAACAAACTTGATAACAAAGGTGAAGTAGTTAGAAATAAAGCAAGGTTAGTCGCCAAAGGTTTTAGTCAAGTCAAAGGATTAGATTACGATGAAACCTATGCCCTCGTAGCTAGACTAGAATCCATCCGAATGTTGTTAGCATACGCTGCACATCGAGGTTTTAAATTATTTCAAATGGATGTCAAGTCAGTGTTTTTGAATGGACTTATTAAGGAAGAGGTGTACGTTAGTCAATCTCCAAGATTCGAAAGCCTAGATAAATCAGACCATGTCCTTAAACTAAAGAAATCTCTTTATAGACTCAAAAGATCTCCTCGAGCTTGGTACGAGAGACTTTCAATTTATCTTAAGTCAAAAGGGTTTAACCAAGGCCTAGTCGATCCAACTCTTTTCGTAAAAATCGTAGGTAAAGAAATCTTTATAGCCCAAATCTACGTAGACAATATCATTTTCGGAACAACCAATTCGATCATACTAAACGAATTCATTTCACTTATGGAAAGTGAATTTGAAATGAATTTAGTAGGTGAATTGAGTTTCTTTCTAGGACTACAAATTAAACAAACTAAGGATGGAATATATTTACATCAACAAAAATATACTAGGGAATTAATTAAATATTTTGGAATGCAAGATGCCAGAACCATCAATACACCCATGGCAACTAATGTCAATATAGGAGAGGACATAGAAGGAAAGCCCATCGACCTAAAATACTATAGGAGTGAGATAGGGAGTCTTCTATACTTATCCGTGAGTCGACCCGACATTTTATTCGCGGTAAGTATGTGCACAAGGTTTCAAATCTGTGCCAAGGAGGCTCACCTAACTTTAGTTAAGCATATCCTTAGGTATTTAGAGGGCACACTAAGTGTAGGTATTTGGTACCCTAGATCTACCGAGTTCGAACTAATCTGCTATTCCGACTCGGACTATGCCGGTAGTAAAATTGATAGGAAAAGCATGAGTGGTTGTTGTCAACTTCTCGGTTTGAGTCTAGTGAGTTGGTGCAGTAGGAAGCAACACTATGTTGCCTTATCTACCACCGAAGCCGAATACGTCGCGATGGGTGAGTGTGTGGCTCAACTTCTTTGGATGAAGCACTCTCTCCGAGATTTTAACTTGAACTTCAACAATATTAAAACTCACATAGATAATATTAGCTCCATTAACTTAAAAATCCTATTTGTCATTCTAGGACCAAACATATAGAAGTTAAACACCACTTTATTCGAGAACATGTAGCTAACGGGACTATTCAACTCGAATATGTGGAATCCAAGTCAAACCTAGCCGATCTCTTTACCAAGACGCTACCCGAAATCGAATTTAGTTTACTCAGATGAAAATTGGGCATGTGCATCATAGAGTAGGATTTACAAATCATGACTTATTAAAACTCTATTATTTACTTTTCTTGTTAATAGAATTAGTTTAGGGCTTACCCTAGATATCATGCACCTATAGATTTAAGGAGCCAATACATCTCACAACACATAGGACTAATGTGTTTGTGTACTTAACCACGTAGATGGGTGTAAGATGTTAGGACCTTACTCCTGGTTCCAGATGTAGACTTAGTGCATCGACATGAACCACGGAGTATAATTACATAAATTATCCAACTCTAATCAAGCCTTGTTGATCATTTCATATCAATCAAGTCAAATAGAGTTGAACATTTAATAGATGAGCTTATTTTTAATATATTATTTTCAAAATTATATGGAACATGCTTGGACTCTAAACTAAAACCTAAAACTAGATTTCTCAAAACTCCCCACTCTTTGCGATTTATGGCAAAAGGTGGAGAAAATGTCAAAGTTAAGGGATCACTTTTTGATAACTTAACTTAGTAACTTAATTCTATATTCTTATGGCCAAAAGTTAATGTAATGTTTGCAAATTTATTAGTTGAGAAAGGGGGAGAAAGGCCAAGTTAAGAAATATCTTCCTAAGTAGCAAACATCAAGGGGAGAGTTAAGACCTTCTTTCAAAGACTCACCCTAAGTCAAGGGGGAGGTTTCCTCAAGAGGGAGTACTAGAAAGAAAGTCTCTATTACTCCTACTTAATTTTTAATTCTTCATGCATATTATTTCCTTAACTTTGTATGGATTTTCCATAGATAAAAAAAGGAGAGATTGTTAGTGCAGTAGGCACCTAAGTCCAACCTGAGTTTTGATTATAGCAAAAGATACAAAGTTAAGCTCATTTTGTTATCTCACGAGATGAGTCAAGTGTGCAGAATTGCTAAGCTAAAGCTGAAGGTCAGTGACACCCGGAGGGAACCATGGTGATCGGGAGACACCGGGAGGACTTCGGAGGGAGCTGAAGAACTTGGGTGAAGACCGGAAGCAAAGCATCAAAGCTAAAAGATAAGGTAAGCTCGCGTGAGTGAGAGTAAGTAAGGATATGTCCTTCGTACAGGGACATCCTCATGCGTCGATCTGACCAAGACTTCCCATGGAAGGTCTAAGTCGAGATCGAATGGTAAACGGCCATCAAACTTACTTATATTAATTGCATTTTTGAGCTAACTCTTCATTGCAGCTAGAAACCATATCATCAGTCGACTGATGGATTACATCAATTGACTGATGCCTTCAGCAGTCGACTGATGGTCAAGGATAAGCTTCGAGGGGAGTCAAAGCTTATCTCCATTTTTGAAGGGATAGGAGGCTTGTTCTCATTGGTTGAAGATCTGAACGTCTAGGGTTTCCAAGGTTATAAAAGTAGGGCTTCTCTAACCCTTCATCCATCAATTCTAAGTGATTCCAAAAGCCTCCAAGTGCTATCGCAATGCCTCGACTCTCCGACAAGCCTACGACGAAGTGCTACCGAGACGACAATGACCCGAGATCTTCTTTCAAATTCCATCTATTAGGTCATTGGTAAAAGCTCTATTTTAAAGTTCATCTCATATATTGTTAAGTTTATTTTTCGGAACTTTAATCGTAATTAGGAGAGGGGAAGTGTCCCTCTACCCTGAGTTTTCTTGTAATCGTTTCACTCCTACCTCCAACGAGGAGTACTTTAGTGTTTTGTCCTCCGTACATGGTCTCGAAGCACTAGGGCCTTGGACTAGCAATCGAAACACTGTGAACCAAGTAAAATATCTTATTTCCTTTTCTTTATCCACTGCGCACTCATTTTAATCGAACGAACGAGAAATTTTATGTTTCACTATTCACCACCCCCTCTACCGCTCAAATCGATCCAACACAATCTTCCCATTTTTTATCTATGGCAAATCAACGCAAAGTTAAGGGAAATTTAAAGCATAAAACATAAAACAAGTAAAGTAAATGATAAACTAACTTTAATGAACTCCCCCTTAACCCTAGGTGAGTTTTGAAAGAAATACTTTAATTGTTTAAGTTTAAATTTTTGTGGTACTCCCCCTTAAATTATGGTCTTCTCCCCCTTTTTCCATAAATCAAAAATAAGATAGGGGGTTTTTTAAAAAATAAGGGGCTTGAAAAACATAATAGTATAGCATGCATAAAAAAAATGAAATTGAGTCCAAGCATGCGTCTCTAACTTGGTTAAATTGGTTCGAGATTTATCCCTCTACACCAACAATAAGTTTTTTTGAAACATTTTTAATTTCCAAAATTCTTATAAGTGAATTTTCAAGGAAAACTTTAAATATTTTTGATATAACCCTTAGGATTAGTTTGCTCTCCCCCTTAGTCAAATATATAAGATATAAGAGAGTTAGGGCGTGCTAAACTTTGGCCTAGAGAGTTGTATAGTTAGTATTGGCCAATTATAATTATTCATTTAAGCACAATAATTGAAAGAATAGGTAGCTTTTTGAAAAAATTATAATTATTCCTTAATCATCTCACCCATTCTTTGTGTCTCAGAATGTGTTAGCCTTATATGCTTTGTGAGATGGTTTTATCTTGATTTGAAGTAAGTCAACCTTGAGTTAGATTTGGATATAACCCTAAGCTCATCAAGTAATCTTTTCAAAAAATTACCTTGTGGTGTCCTAAGGCAATCGCCCTGTTGTTGTACCATTTATTTGATAAATGAAGATTCATTATTTGAGTATACATATTTTGATATATTTGATTGGATCTTAACCTCATTTACTGAATGTCCGCAATACGATTCACAGCATAAGAGATTTGTGATTGGATCACAACTAATGAGTATCTCTACATGTATAATTGTGATGTATTAGAATTATCTCTAGCCGATGAATTGATGGATTCAGATGTCATCGATTCTGTTGAGACTAACACGAGATATACTCTTTGGTTTATCCAAGTAGTTGTTCCTCATTGGCTGGTGACATTGGGATGTACGGAGTTGAACGTGGATGCTAGTTATGGTAACTAGTTCATTGGAGTGAACAGTTGTAAGACTTCATATGATTCTATGCATATAAGGATATGTTAATGAAGTTCTTACAGCAACTTAAGTGTGATGTTCCTTCGACTTGTGGTATTCAAGTCATCTTGATCATGAAGACTTATGCTTTGACATCTTAAGCAAGCATCTCCGAGGATATGTGGACCCGGGATGATTGGGTATAAGTGGAAGTGGTCGAAGGTGTTTGAATAGCCTACAAAGGATTCACTGCTCCTTGCGAGGAGATGTATACTCTATGACCTCTTGTCGGATTGTTACTAAAGTCTTTGGCCAAAGAATTACATGTTTAGAGTATGGTACTCTTGGATAAATGTGCAGTAACTAGAATCCGGAGGACGAGGAAGTAATACTTGGGCTAGGTGTGACGTAGTTAACCTAGTGGGGACTGACACAATAGACCATGTCCTGCACCAAGTGGGTATAAGTTGAGTGAAAGGAATGGGGCACGATTCATTGTATCTATTGTAGGGTTTCAAAAATGGTTCTGGGATCAACCGTTGATTTTCTGATTAATTGGGGATCATGATGTATTACTAGGTGTCACTCATGATCATTCTATAATTAATGGTTAATTATAGATGGAAAATATAAACTGGGAACCTATTTGGTCACATGCACAACGAGTGTAATCTGAAGGATTTAAAATGAGTTTGAGAATAGGATTCTCATATCGAGAGAGACTTGGTTTGGTTGGACCAAATAAAGAGCGAGTATGAAATTGTTTCAGTCGCATTGGAAGCATGGATGGGTCGAGCCTTATGAAGACATAATGGATGAACAAAATTGGTTTGGTTCTAATTCAATGGTGGAAAATAAACCAAATTGGTTTGGTTTGTTTTAAACGAATGAACCAAAGTTGGTTTGGTTCATTTTAACTTAAAATAGACCAATGGGTTTGGTTTATTTTAACTTAAGTTATTGGAACGGGTTAATGGGTTTTGGTTATGAACCAATAACCGTTAGGAGAATGTGTTCTCTATAATAAAAAAGGCTTAAGGGTTTTTCATGGTGAATTAATTGGTTCAAGGGTTTTGGAAACCCTAGCCTCCTTTCCTCCTTCTCCTCCTTCTTGCCGCCCAAGCCAAGGTGGTTGTCGCCCACCTTTATGCCGCCGCCGCCCATTGGGGCTGCTGCCTCTCCTCGCTGCCGGCCATTCACCAGCCACCGGCGTCCCTTGGTCCACCCTCGGCTACCGGCCAACCTCCCTTGGTCGCTGGCGACCAAGGAGTAACCGGCCAAGCCATTGGCCATCCCCTTCTTCCTCCACAACAAGCTGTCCAGTTTTGGACAGCTTGATCTCCTTCGCGTGGAGAGGCCATTTGGTGAGTGTTTTGTGCTCCAACAGCGGTATACTTGCCAAGGATTGGATCTCCAGAAATCCTCATAGGTGGAGGGTTAAGTTTTCGTCAAACGGTTGACGAAAACTGCTTCGGACAAGCGAGTTTGTGAAACTCGTTTTTGGTATCCGAATTTATTTCAGATTGTGATCGTCTCTCGCATCACATTGTCTTCGACTCGAGACTAGTGACTTTTGCGAAGACGAGGCTCATGGCTTTGTGAATATATCTCGATGATACTCACCGTGGATACGGTTAGAGGCGATTCTAGTGAGAGTTGCTACGGTTTATGTCATTCCCGCTACACGTGATCTGTCAGGTATACCTAGTATAAGTTTTCTTTTATTGCAAAATTTTAAATAGCGATTATTTCTACACATGTTGTATCTTGTATGCGTGTGATGTGTGTGTTATAATAAATTAGATTTATTGCTTTTATTGTTTCCGTTGTGTGTATGTTTACGAAACATGTTCAAACACACACTCGCAACGGTGCTGGGGAAACCCAACAGTGGTATCAGAGTCAGGTTGTGTTTCGACATAATTGTAAAATTGTTTTGTGATAGTCATAATTGTATTTATGGAATTTTTCTACTTTTGGAAAGTTTAAAAGTATTTATGGAAATTTTCTAATTTTGGAAAGTTTAGAAGTATTTATGGAAATCTTCTACTTTTGGAAAGTTTAGAAGTATTTATGGAAATTGAAACTTTTCATAAATAATATATGTGATTAGATTTAAAAATTTGTTTCCTAATTTAATCATGATTTGATTTGGAGAATCAAATCTAAAATATATTTTATTTCCATAAATAGTTTTGACAATTTAGGAAATTTGTTTCCTAAATTAAATTTGACTTTCCTTAATTAACACTTTCCATAAATAAAATATGTGTTTAGATTTGGAAATTTATTTCCTAATTTAATCATGATTTAATTTGGGGGATCAAATCTCAAACATATTTTATTTCCATAAATAGTTATAACAAATGAGGAAATTTTTGTACATGTCATAATTGTAAGCCATGTAATTACATTAGATGCATATCATTATGTCATGCGTGTTGTGACATGTAGATGCATTAGATGCACATATGTATGTCATGCGTGTCATACCATATAGATAATAGTTATTTGCATGTAATAGGATGAGACTACAAAAACCCTTATACAATATTAAAGCCTACACCTTCCATTAATATGGTTAGAACCAGAGTTCTGTTTCTTGTTTGAGTTGTTGGACTCTCTCCAAACCCGGCTCTAACCTGAACATGTTCAAACCATGGAATAGTTTAATAGTAATATGGTAAGAGTCAGAGGTCAATCGTTAGCTTTGGTTGTTGGACTCTCTCCAAGCCGAGCTAATTGGTTGAATGCGCTCTAACCATATTAAAACTATTTCATGATTAATGGATCAGCTTTAACTTTGAGCATCAGCTTGTTGGACTCTCTCCTTGGTCGATGCGAAGGGAGGTGAAGATGGGTGCTATGCATATGATGCATACTTGTTAATGTGTTAACAACCCAATGTATGTGTGAACATTCAATTAGTTGATAACACATTGTGATAGTTGCATATATGTGATATGAAATCAGTATACTTGATACCTACCATCATAGCTATGAATGACTTGTTGGACTCTCTCCAAGGTTGTTCATATCTATGTTGGATATCAGCCCATTCGGAGATGGACCTACGATCTCCCGAAGTGATTTTGGGGTTTTGAAATTCGAAAAATGAATGGGATTTGTAAATGTATGTTGATGCATTTTTCCATCTTTCTCATATATGCTCAATTTGTATTTCTAGGTTAATCGATTGATCATGACGTCTTTGAATTTGCTCTCTATTTTGGATTCGAATAAATTGACTGGGCCTAACTTCTTGGACTGGCTTAGAAACTTGAGAATTGTTCTCGAGGCAAAAAAAGCTCGTGTATGCCCTCGAAGAGCCTCTTCCCAATCGCCCTAAGGACGATGCAACTCTAGACCAATTGTTGGCTTATCAAAAACATATAGCTGATTCTGAACTGGCGAGTTACATCATGCTAGTCGCGATGGTACCCAAGCTGCAAAAGCAGCATGAACATATGAATGCTAATACCATAGTCTTCCATCTTCATGAGTTATTTGATGAGCAAGCGAGATCCGAAAGGTTCGAAGTCTTCAGGCTCCTCTTCACCTCTAAGATGCAAGAAGGTTCATCTGTAGTGCAGTTTGTGCTAAAGATGAATGGGTACATCGAGTGACTGGCTACCCTTGGGTTTGTGATGGATCATGAATTAAGTATTGACTTAATTCTGCATTGTTTGCCCAATAGTTGCTCACAATTTGTGACGAACTACCGGATGAACAAACTTGAATCCACTATTCCTAAGCTCCTCAACATGCTAAAGACTGTAGAGCCTTCTGTGAAGCATGAGGAGAAGGCGGTTCTGTTAGTTGATTCCTCAAAGAAAGGTTCTAAGAGGAAGTCAAAAGAACAGAAGAAAAAGGCTAAGAAGGCAGAACCAGCACAAAAGAGCACTTGCCATCATTGTGGCAAGGGGGGCCACTAGCGAAGAAACTGCAAGATTTATCTTGAGTCCGTATAGAAGAATAAGGCATCAGATGCCCCATCTTCTTCAGATATCTTCGTTATTGATTGTCATTCTATTTCCTCAAACACTTGGGTATTGTGTACTGGGTGTTGCTCATATATATGTAATGACATACATGGGCTAAGGAATAGAAGAAGACTCATCAAGGGAGAGTCAAATTTACATGTTGGGAATGGAGCAAAGGTTGTTGTACTCGCCATCGCAACGTATTTGTTGAGACACCCTACAGGACTTGTCTTAGAACGGGACAATATCTTTTATGTTCCTTCATTGATAAAGAACATCATTTCTATTTCTTGTTTAAAAAGAAATGGATACCATTTGACTTTTAGTAACAATTGTTGTTACATAACTTTGAATGGTGTGCTTTATGGGACTGGAACATTGTGCAATGGTATATATACGTTAAAAGTATCCAATGACATTCTCAATATCGAAGCAAGCAACAAGTATGCTCGAAAAGATAATCAATTAGACTCCTACATGTGGCATTGTCGTCTTAGCCATGTGAGCAAGAAACGCATGTCTGAATTACATCGATGTGGAATTCTAGAATCGTTTGAATTAGATTCATACGATACATATGAATCATGCTTTAAAGGCAAGATGACTAAGTTACCTTTTACGGGAAAAGGTGAACCGGTGGGAGAGTTGCTTGGTCTGATACATACTGATGTATGCGGACCTATGTCAACTCAAGCTCTAGGAGGCTATAGCAACTTCATTACCTTCACCGATGATCACTCACAATTTGAGAATGTGTTCTTGATGAAACACAAGTCTGAAGCCTTTGAAAGGTTCAAATAATTCAAAAATGAAGTAGAGAAACAACTTGACAAGAGTATTAAAATAATTTGATCGGATCGAGGTGGTGAATACTTGAGTTAAGAGCTTCTGGATTATCTAAGGGACAATGGTATATTGTCTCAATGGACTCCGCCGTATACACCATAGCGTAATGGTGTATCTGAGAGGTGAAACCGAACCTTGTTAGACATGGTTAGGTTGATGATGAATCATGTGAATCTTCCCAAGTTCTTTTGGGGCTATGCACTTCAGACAACTGTTTACTTGTTAAAGAGAGTCCCGACCAAGGTAGTCTCAACTACTCCATATGAAATATAGAATAGTAAGAAACCTCATTTATCTTACTTGAAGATATGGGGTTGCCTTGCTTATGTGAAGCAGACTGTATCAGACAAATTGGATGCTAATTCTGATAAATGTCTATTTATTGGATACCCTAAGGAAACAAGGGGTTACCAATTCTATCATCCTATGGAACAAAACGTGTTTGTTTCAAGGCATGTTGTGTTTCTAGAGAAAGAGTTTCTCTTACAAGAAAACAGTGGGAGTGTCGTTGAGCTTGAGGAGGCTCAAGAGACTCCAATAGACATTGATGAGATACCTGGTGAAGCACCACAACCGATAACTCATAGTGATGAGCCATCGGCTAAACCTATTGTGACACCACATCTTCGTAGATTTGGTAGAACATGCAACATTCCTGAGAGATATGGATTTCTCATAAGTGAATCAAACGATGTGTTACTCATTGATGATGAGGAGCCTACCAGTTATGAAGAAGTTTTGAAAAGTTCAGAAAGGGATAAATGGCTTAATGCAATGAAGTCAGAAATGGATTCCATGTATGAGAATCAAGTTTAGAACATGGTTGACCCACCTGAAGGCATAAAGCCTATAGGGTGCAAGTGGGTTTTCAAGAAGAAAACCGACATGGATGGTAATGTGATTACCTATAAGGCTAGATTGGTGGTGAAAGGGTATCGTCAAAAGTAAGGTGTTGATTATGACGAGACCTATTCATCTGTTGCTATGCTTAAATCCATTCGGATGCTCCTGGCCATAGCGGCTCACTATGATTATGAGATATGGAAGATGGATGTGAAAACATCTTTCCTTAATGGAAACCTACTCGAGGACGTGTATATGATACAACCTGAAGGTTTCACATCGGTTGATAAAACCAAGGTATGCAAACTATGACGGTCCATATATGGACTGAAGCAACATCTAGGAGCTGGAATATCTGTTTTGATGAGATAATCAAAAGGTTTGATTTCTCACAAAATCCAGACGAACCTTGTGTGTAGAAGAAGGTTAATGGGAGTGCAGTCATATTTCTAGTATTGTATGTCGATGACATATTACTTATAGGAAACTATGCTTCGGTCTTACAGCCAGTTAAAATTTGATTGTCCAAGATGTTCTCCATGAAAGACCTAGGAGAAGCAACCTACATCATCGGGATTAAGATCTATAGAGATAGATCAAATCGGTTGCTTGGTCTTTCACAGTCTACATATATAAATCGAGTGCTAAAATGGTTTAGCATGTCGGAATCCAAGAAAGGTTTCCTACCGATCAGGCATAGGATACACCGTTCGAAGTCTATGTGTCCGCGCACAGAAGATGAGAGGATTTGGATGAATAAGATTCCCTATGCATCCGTAATAGGATCTATCATGTATGCTATGTTATGTACGAGGCCCGATGTATCATATGCTCTGAGTGTCACGAGCAGATACCAGTCTGATCCAGGAATGGATCATTGGGTGGTCGTTAAGACTATCCTTAAGCACTTGAGAAGAACTAAGGATGTGTTCCTAATATATATAGAAGGAGACATGGTGATACGCGGATATACGAATGCCAGCTTCCAGACAGATAAGGATGATTCCAGGTCTCAGTCTGGGTAGTGTTCACCTTGAATGGAGGCGCAGTGAGTTGGAAAAGTTCCAAACAAGATACTGTAGCGGATTCTACCACAGAGGAAGAATACATTGCAGCTTCAGAAGAAATAAAGGAAGCGGTTTGGATCAAGAAGTTCATTTATGAACTTAGTGTGGTTCCAACCATTGTTGAAGCAATATCGGTTTACTGCAACAACAATGGAGTGATTGCACAGGCAAAAGAGCTAAGGTCTCATCAATGATCCAAACATGTGCTTCGCCACTATCATCTGATCAGAGAGATTTTCAGTAGGAACGAAATTCAAATCGAGAAGATTCCCACTGAAAAGAACTTAGTGTTGGGTTTTGAATGCCCGCTAGAGGAGGGGTGAATAGCGTAGATCGTACGAAGATGGAAATCGATCGCGTTCGTGTCTACAATTACGTTAGTGCGCAGCGGAATATATATAATAAAAGCAATAACGAAAAGCAATCACACGAACACAAACATATAACGTGGTTCGGAACCGAATGGTTCCTACTCCACGGGTCGAGCTCTAAAGAGCCCTAGTGATGCACACGCACTCACTAATCACAAATACTCCTTCTCGACACAAGTCGGAGGTGGAGAAACCTCGTACAAAAGATTACAACAATAATCTACAAGATGCAAGCAAATACAAGTAAGAAATACAATGCAAGTAAAGGAAAAACAACTTTACAAGAACTTTGGATTGCTTGATCTTTGATTGCCTTGAACTAGCTTTGAAGGACTGGAAAGCACCAACTTCCCCCTTCAATTTCGCCCAAGAAAATCGCTGCTAAATCCCTCCTTCCGAGCTGCTTTTATAACCTGCGTCGGGCTGGATTTTCGCCCATCAGTCGACTGCCATAAGTCCCAGTTCGACTGATGCCACTGTTGTCATGAGACAACGGGTCGATCCACGCTGGAAAAACTCCAGCGGATCTCTTAGCGATCGCCAACATTGGCGATCGGCCGACAACGCCCGTAGTCGCGCCCGATCGGCCCACGGAGCGCTTAATGCTTTCGCGAAGCTGGCCCGGCACGATCGGCGCCATCCATGGCGATCGGGCCGATCGCCATCACTCAATCGACTTCACAGCAGAATGAGGTTTTAACCCAAATATGGTGTCCCATACTTGCTAGACCACCCTTAGCCTGAACCTAAGCCTTCTAGCAACCTCCATCACCTCACGCCTCTCGGATCCCTCAAGTCATCCATGACTTGTTCATCCATCGCGCTAGCTTCCTGCTTCCATCGGCTCTGTCATGCTAACGGTGTGTTCACCGCCAAGGCACACATTGGACTTCTACGTGCCAAGACTCCGCTTGGACTTTACGCCGCCAATATCAATCCCTTGGACTTCAGTGCCAAGACTCAAGCTTGGACTTTCCCTTGCCAACACATGTTGGACTTCAATTGCCAAGACCCATGCTTGGACTTTCCCTTGCCAACTCATGTTGAACTTTTCCAAATGCCAAGTGTCCCACTTGGACTTTCAATGCCAAGTACCCATGACTGGACTTTCCATTGCCAAGTACCCATGACTTGGACTTTCAATGCCAAGTACCCATGACTTGGACTTTCCATTGCCAAGTACCCATGCTTGGACTTTCCCATAATCACATGGTCAACCCTGGTCAACCATCAAGTCAATTATAACCTGGGTCGATTGTATAAACAATCTCCCCAACATATTAACCGACATTAATGTCAAACATCAATGTCAAACCTATGTCTAACATACTTTGTCAAACATACTTTGTCAAACATCAAAACATCACTCGAGTCAAACTCGAGTCTGGTGTCGTGACTGGGCCGGTGCACCAACAATCTCCCCTTTTGATGTTTGACAAAACCAAATAAAACCATGAGTTAGAACACTAACTCAAATCCCTTACCAATTATCCCAAATTGGTAAACACTCACCAAATGTTCTCCCCAAACATTTAAGTGAAAAGTAAATCAAATGTTCTCCCCCCAAACATTCTCCCCCTTTTTGACTAACATCAAAAAGGTTTTCTCCAAGGAGGTCAATGTCTCATGTCCCAATGAGATCTTACAATCTCCCCCTTGATCAAAAATACCTAGGATGCCTACCATCTTCCTAGTGATAAGTCCCATATCACTCAAGAGAGGCACTCCTATCTCACTCTCCCAATTTCCAAATTGGGTATCAAACACCCATCAATTTTCAATTGATAACATTCTCCCCATAAAAAAACATCCATCCCACGATGGATACCTCCCCTAAAGGCTTGCTCCCCTTGACCATTGCACCAACAATGTCCCTTGGAAAGCCCCTAAGCCAATAGGAACTCTAAACCATCAAAATTAAGGTTCTAAGTTCAACATAGAACTTTTACTCACCCTAAATTTGATACTTTGACCTAACACAACTCCTAATCCATATCCAATGAATTTTCACCCTTCATAATGCTTCCCAAAGCATATCCTAGGGTTAGGAGTGGTTAGGAACCTTTGTCATAGCTGAACACGGGCTAAACAACCCTTGTTAACTGAAATCGACATGGCGATCGACTCTGACGATGTCGATCGATTGCCACTCTCATCGATCGAGCCACCAAGTGGCGATCATTAATGAAATTCAATTTGATCGGATCAATTTTGAAAATGCATAAGTAATTCTCGTATTTTGAAAATTCATGAAACTTAATCATTACATTACTTATAAGAAATACAATAGGTGAAAAATATTTTAAAATTATTTTACCCATAAAATAGTGAGTTTGATACAAAACTCAAAACCATTGAAATTTTCAATGTTTTGGCCCTATTTTGTATCAACTTCATCAATAGTGATTGCTATCAAAAGATAGACTTCACCAAGGTTTTTCAAAATGAATTTAAAATGTTTTGAAAACCTATTTTGATCACATTCCTTGGGCTCTATGTTCATGACTTGTACACAAGCTTTCCCAATGATCCACCAATAAAATTAGATGAGTTTTAGTTCATCTAGATGCAAAACTATGCACCTTGAACTCAACTCATATCCTAGCATCTCACATGTATCTAGGGTGTATAAATACACATACATGTCAATTGGATGTGAGATGTGGGTTTTGTTCTCCTAAACTAGGGTTTCATGCATTTTCTAAGGCAACTTTACTTGATTCCCTTATAAATGGGACTCAAGTCATGCCATAGTCCTTAAATCAATTTTAATCAATTTAGATGCATGAAGATGATCATGGCATAATGATAGCAAAGTAAATCATGGCCAATGATCATGATGTCATGGCATATGATAAAATTTAAAAACACATGACATTTTAAAACTTAATCCTAAGCATGATCATGACATTTAGATGATAAAAGTAAACATGATGTCATGTCATGGCATATGGCAAACAAATCATGGCATATAAAATATATAGGTATAATAACACCTAAATTTTAATATTAATTGCCATTTGTTGGGATTAAACATATTTTGCCATATTAACCTAATGTCCCTAGTGTGCCAAAAATCCAAAATGGCACACCAACCTCTAAACCTAAATTGTGCCAAAATGATCATTTTATCAAACTTCATAATTAATATTGGCACATCCTAAAATCTTTTAGGATTAAAGACTCAAATGTATTTTCAAGGTAACCATAACCTTGAAAATGACCTAAAATGCCACCTTTACCATGGTTAGGTTAACTACCCTTCCATTTAAAGTTGGCACACCTAACCCATTTAGCGTGAATCAAACACGCTCTTAGGAACCCAAAACCGATTTGAGCTCCTAGGGTTAACTAGGTATTCCTTAGGATAACCTCCTAGATACCTTCCTAATGACCTTCCTAGGCTTATTAGCCTTGGTCATTTGGGTCTTGCCTAGGTTAACCTTAGGGATTGCCTCCTAACAACCTTCTTAGTAGCCACCTTAGGTTTCCTAGAAACCCTAGCCACTAGGCATACCCTTTGGTCAACTCTAGGGATGACTTCCTAGTAACCTTGGTCTTCCTAGACCTAGTTGGTGTTCCATAATCTAATGGAACACTATGGTAAGCCACCTTAGGCTTAGGTTTGTGACCCAAACCTTGTTTGCCCTTGGTTGACTTTTGACTCTTAGGTCCTTGGTGTTGACTTTGACTTTTGGACCTTGACTTTAGATCATTTGACCCTTTAAATTGATTTTGTATAATTTTAAGGGTCTTCTCAAGTTTTTCAAGCCTTGACCTCAAGACTTGATTTTCCTTTTCTAATTGCCCAATTTTAGAGTTTTGATTTAAATCATGGGGATTTGACTTTCTATATGCCTAGTCCATTTTGGATTAAAACCTAGATGTTCCCTATTTTCTTAATTGATTCCTAGGTAGAATATTTTTAGGGATATATGACCTAGAGGTGTTCTTAGGTAAATTATTTTTAGGACATTAGTCCCAAATTTCTCCCTATTTCCTAATTGGACACTCTTAGCTCCTAAGCAAAAATACTTGTTCCTATTAGCATGCTTTTCATAAATTGCAAGTGAATTGAAATCCTAGCATGCTTTTGCTTATAAATTGAAGAAGGAGCAAAATTAGAAGTTACCCTAGGGTTTGCCTTAGCTCCCTACATATGATGCTCCATTTTGAGTCTTCTTGTCCCCTTCTTTTTCCCCTTTGGGCATTGACTCGTAATGTCCGGTTGTCGGCACTTGAAGCACACTCGTGCTCCTTGCTCTTTGACTTGGGAACTGGCATCCTTGATCTTTGGTGCGGTGGAGCTTTCTTAATCCTTTTAGGACACTTACTCTTGTAGTGTCCTTGCTACACTCAAAGCATATAATATGATTTTTATTTAAAACCAAATTGCTTGAGTTACCTAGTTCGTGGTGGAGACCGAATTGGACTTTGGGCTTCTTCATCTTGACCGGATGTCGAAGCTTCTTGGTATTGCTCGGTGTTGAGGATGGTCTCTCCTCCTCAATTCTAGAAGTGGATACTTCTTCCACTTCTTCCACCTCTTCTACCGATCCGAGTTGATTCCCTATCAACCTCCAATTCTTTACACTCTCCTCTTGACCCGGATGTTGACTCTTCTTCAACTTCGAATCCTCACTGCTTGTGAGGAGGAGCTTGCTTCTTCTCTTCCGATTGGACCGATGAGCATTCTACATCTTCTTCTTCTTCTTGGACCGATGATGAGTTTTCATGGAGCTTTGCCACTTGGCTCCATAGCTCTTTAGCATCTACATAATTACCTAACATACACAAGATGTTGTTAGGTATTAAATCAATTAAAAATTTTATCACCTTATCATTTTTCTCGGATGCTTGAACTTGCTCTTCGGTCCACCTCTTCTTTTTGAGAAATCCACCTCTTGGTCCTCTTGGATATTCAAATCCCTCCATCAAAATAGACCAGTCCTCAAAGTCTCTCATCATCATAAAATCCTCAATTCTTCCCTTCCAAGAATTGAATCCTTCTCGTCCGTATAGGGTGTAGGGCACGGTGTGTTGATGTCCCAACCTACTTGATCTTGGACTTCCATCTTTGACCCTCGAGCCTCTGTCCTTAGCTCCCGGCGATTAGTCCGTAGAAGAGCCCCGGGCTCTGATACCACTTGTTGGGTTTTGAATGCCCGCTAGAGGAGGGGTGAATAGCGTAGATCGTGAAGATGGAAATCGATGCAGCGTGTCTACAATTACGTTAGTGCGCAGCGGAATATATATAATAAAAGCAATAGCGAAAAGCAATCACACGAACACAAACATATAGCGTGGTTCGAACCGAATGGTTCCTACTCCACGGTCGAGCTCTAAAGAGCCCTAGTGATGCACACGCACTCACTAATCACAAATACTCCTTCTCGACACAAGTCGGAGGTGGAGAAACCTCGTACAAAAGATTACAACAATAATCTACAAGATGCAAGCAAATACAAGTAAGAAATACAATGCAAGTAAAGGAAAAACAACTTTACAAGAACTTTGGATTGCTTGATCTGATTGCCTTGAACTAGCTTTGAAGGACCGGAAAGCACCAACTTCCCCTTCAATTTCGCCAAGAAAATCGCTGCTAAATCCCTCCTTCCGAGCCGCTTTATAACTGCGTCGGCCGGATTTTCGCCCATCATCGCCGCCATAAGTCCTGGGCCGATCGATGCCATCTGTCATGAGACAACGGGTCGATCCACGCTGAAAAACTCCAACGGATCTCTTGCGGATCGCCAACATTGGGCCGATCGACAACGCCGTAGTCGATCGCCGCCGGCTTACGGAGCGCTCGCATTTCGCAGAAGACAACCGCGATCGCCATCCATGGCGCGATCGCCATCACCAATCGCTTCCGAGTGGCGAGCCGACGCGAGCATCCCAGCCTCTAACTCCGGCAAATAACTCAAGTCGACTCACGCGGCAAGAACCGCCATAATGCGGTACGACTGCCAACCTCAAGAATGAGGTTTTAACCCAAATATGGTGTCCCCATACTTGCTAGACCACCCTTAGCCTAGACCTAAGCCTTCTAGCAACCTCCATCAGCCTCACGCCTCTCGGATCCCTCCAAGTCATCCATGACTTGTTCATCCATCGCGCTAGCTTCCCTGCTTCCATCGGCTCTGTCATGCTAACGGTGTGTTCACCGCCAAGGCACATTGGACTTACTGCCGCCAAGACTCGCTTGGACTTTACGCCGCCAATATCAATCCCCTTGGACTTCAAGTGCCAAGACTCAAGCTTGGACTTTCCCTTGCCAACACATGTTGGACTTCTCAATTGCCAAGACCCATGCTTGGACTTTCCCTTGCCAACTCATGTTGAACTTTTCCAAATGCCAAGTGTCCCACTTGGACTTTCAATGCCAAGTACCCATGACTGGACTTTCCATTGCCAAGTACCCATGACTTGGACTTTCAATGCCAAGTACCCATGACTTGGACTTTCCATTGCCAAGTACCCATGCTTGGACTTTCCCATAATCACATGGTCAACCCTGGTCAACCATCAAGTCAATTATAACCTGGGTCGATTGTATAAACAATCTCCCCAACATATTAACCGACATTAATGTCAAACATCAATGTCAAACCTATGTCTAACATACTTTGTCAAACATACTTTGTCAAACATCAAAACATCACTCGAGTCAAACTCGAGTCCTGGTCAATCGTGACCTGGGCCGATTGCACCAACACTTAGCGGATCCTTTAACTAAGGCCTTACCTCAAAGTAAGATTGAGGGTCATGTTAGGACTTATAATATTGGATACCATGGCGATTGACATTAGGTCAAGTGGGAGTTTGTTAGTTATATATGAGAGGTGTCCTAAGGTAATCACCTTGTGATTGTACCATTTATTTGATAAATGAAGATTCACTATTTGAGTATACATGTTTTCAAGTATTTGATTTGATCTTAAACTCATTTACTGAATGTCCACAATACGATTCACAGCATGAAAGAATTTGTGATTGGATCACAACTAGTGAGTATCTCTACATGTGTAATTGTGATGTATTGGAATTTTCCTTAGCTTATAAATTGATGGATTTGGACGCCATCGATTCTATTGAGATTAGTACGAGGTATACTCTTTGGTTTATCCAAGAAGTTGTTCCTCACTGGATGGTGACATTGGGATGTCCGAAGTTGATCGTGGATGCTAGTTATGGTAACTAGTTTATTGGAGTGACCAGCTATAAGACTTCATATAGTTCTCTGCATATAAGGATATGTCAATGAAGTTCTTATAGCAGCTTAAGTGCGATGTTCCTTCGACTTGCGGTATTCAAGTCATCTTGGTCATGAAGACATATGCTTTGACTTCTTAAGCAAGCATCTCCGAGGAGATGTGGACCCGGGATGATTGGGTATAAGTCAAAGTGGCCGAAGGTGTTTGAATAGCCTACAGAGGATTCACCGTTCCTTGTGAGGAGATGTATACCCTATGGCTTCTCGTCGGATTGTTACTAAAGTCTTTAGCCAAAGCATTACATGTTTAGAGTATGATACTCTTGGATACATGTGTAGTAACTAGAATCCGAAGGACGAGGAAGTAATACTTGGGCAAGGTGTGATGTAGTCAACCTAGTGGGGACTGACGCACTAGACCATGTCTTGAACCAAGTGGATATAAGATGAGTGAAAGGAATGGGGCACGATTCATTATAGCTGCTGAAGGGTTTCAGAAATGGTTCTGGGATCAACCGTTGATTTTCCGATTAATTGGGGATCATGATGTACTACTAGGTGCCACTCATGATCCTTCTATAATTAATGTTTAATTATAGACGACCAACATAAACCGGGAACCTATTTGGTCACACGCACAATGATTGTAATCCGAAGGATTTAAAATGAGTTTGAGAATAGGATTCTCAGATCGAGAGAGACTTGGTTTGGTTGGATCAAACAAAGAGTGAGTACGAAATTGTTTCAGTTGCATCGGAAACATGGATGGGCCGAGTTTTATGATGACATGATTGATGAACCAAATTGTTTTGGTTATAATCCAATGGTGGGAAAAAAACTAAAGTGGTTTGGTTTGTATTAAACTAATGAACCAAAGTTGGTTTGGTTCGTTTTAACTTAAAATTGACCAACACGGTTTGGTTTATTTTAACTTAAGTTATTGGAGCGGGTTAATGGGTTTTGGTTATAAACCAATTATCGTTAGGATAATGTGTTCTCTATAATAAAAACGGCTTAAGGGTTTTTCGTGGTGAATTAATTGGTTCAAGTGTTTTGGAAACCCTAGCCTCTCCTCCTTGCCACCCAAGCCAAGGTGGTTGTCGCCCACCTTTGTGTCGCCGCCGCTGCCCATTAGAGCTGCTGCCTTTCCTTTCCGCCGGCCATCCACCAGCCACCGACATCCCTTGGGACACCCTCAGCCGCTGACCAACCTCCCTTAACTACCGATGACCAAGGAGTAACCGGCCAAGCCATTGGTCAGCCCCTTCTTCCTCTACAATAAGCTGTCCAGTTTTGGACAGCTTTATCTCCTTCGCTGGAGAGGCCGTTTGGTTAGTGTTTTGTGCTCCGACTGTTGGGATGTATACTGAAAAGTCTATCTTTTGTATGAACATCTTTGTTTTTGAAATAAGAATCACATGATCATTGTTTGTATATTTATGGTTATGCATATTGTCTAATACATTACATTGTAAATAACATGGTGTGTAGTGTCACACAAGAGATCATGTTATCAGTTCCTTGTAAAGTATAAGTAAAAGCTCACAACCGAGATGGTTATGGACAAACCATTGGAATGGTTGTTGTGTGATTTGGCATTGGTTTGTCTTAACCATAGAATCACACTAGTACACTTTGTGGGTATTGAGCAGGACCGACTTAGAGGTTATTTGATTTATTGCTGACTACATAATTGAATCGGACCTCGGATATTATGTTGTACATGCTCTTAATCCCGATATAATAACGAGCACTTATACTTAGTATTCATTTCTTTGATTTACCAATGGGCGAGATTTATAGAGTAAATCGATAGGCTCGGTAAGTTGGGAAATGATATTACTTATATAGTGTGTCGTTGATTATAGGAGGAAACCGTGTCTTATATATTAGGATGATGATGTCCCCTTGAGGATCTCATAAGGTTCATCATGTAAACCCTGCAAGTGGACTTGATCCGACAAGATGATAAGGTTGAGTGGTACTACTCATGGAGTTAGTTGTTGATTAATTAATTGTCAGTAAATTAATTAATCGACGGGCATTCGAGATCTTAAACACGGGGAGATATATGTAAAAATAATATATGGAGCCCATATTAACTTATGGGGGTTGGTGAGGTAGATCAATGATAATCCTCTAGTGAAATGGATTATCATTAATGGATCAGACTTTATGTGGGTTTGATCCATTGGGTGGCCAAGATCCAACTCCTCCTCATGGTCCCTATCGTAGCCTATTAAAATCCTCTTGAAGCCTAGATTCGATGGTGTAGAATGGAACTCTAGATCCGATGATGGAGAATGGAACTCTAGATCCGACGGTGGAGATTAAATCACTAGATCTGATGGTTGAGATTAAATCTCTAGATCCGACGGTTGAGATTAAATCCCTAGAATTGATGGTGGAGATTAAAACAAGGCTTAAGCCTAACTCTATAAAAGGAGGCCAAGGTTTGGGCATGGAAGAGAAAGGGGGATATTAGGGTTTTGGAGATTGGCTTGAGAAGAGAGGTGGGCGGCGGCAACCCTAGGCTTTCTTCTTGGGCGGCAGCTAGGGTTTAGCCTTCTTCTTGGCCGGTGGTTTCTCAACCACCTCTCTATCTAGATCGGCGGCAGCTCCTCCCCCTCTCTTTCTCTCTCTAGGTTGGCCAGCGGCAACCTTCCTTCAAGGTTGGCCGACACTCCTCCACCTTTCTTTGGGTCGGCGGCAAGCTTCAAACATGGAGCTTGTTGGTTGGTCCTAGATAAGAGAAGAGTTTTGTTTCTATACTTCCTCTTGTTCGGAGTGAGCAAGGAAAGGAAGATCGTGATCGAGGAGGCTTCATCTCTTGGAGGATCGTTGCCCACAAAACATCCAAGGAGGATAGGACATACGATAGAAGACCTTGAGGTAAACAAGAGGTATAAATCTTGTTTTGCTTTCCTTTTGTTTCTTTGTACATTGTATGTATGGCATGTGGCTAAATTTACTTGGACCCCGAATACAAATGCAAAAATCGATGATCCGTACATCATCTATTCCGCGGCTATTTGAAGAATAGAGGTTGGTTTCTTGAACAACAAGTTTGTTCAAGTGGCCACTCTAATTGAATAGCACGATGATGGAACAGTTGCTTTGGTAATCCCTCTTTGTCGAGGATTAATTTTTTAATCCGGGGAGGAAGACGGGATCACCATGAACAAGCGATCGAGTTGAAGTGGGAAGCAAAGTTTCCTACCTTCAAGTGGTATCAGAGCCATAGTTTTCGGTTTTGTGTGTTTAGGATTCGGTTACTTTTATGCACTTTTCATATATTACATTTGCCGGATAATAGTAGGATGTGCGTAGGTTAACTTTTTGGTTGCAGCCATAGGATACAACTATTATGGCCAAATGCGTGTATGTGATTGTATGTGTGTAATTGTATATTATTTGAATCCTCGGGGTTGACAAGGCTAGTATTTAATTTTGTAATTAAGTAGGACATTGTTTAGCCACTCTTTTTATTTTAGTTTACTTTTGATTTAGATTTCATGTACACTCCTTCGTGGAGTATAGGATCGATGGATGTAAATTAAAATAGTTTTTCTCGACTCGGATCTCTAGATGGCTTGTACATGGCATAGGGAGGAGCGGACGAGATGGCGATACGACGGGAGGCATATTGGAGACAAAAGTCATAATAGTTGGAAAATATTTTTTTCATATTTATTGCTTCTTGTTTGATTTGCATGTCGTTGGCTAGGAAAATTCCTCAATTTTAAATTACTAAGTCGGAGAGGGATATTTTTATAAATTCCCATGGCCTCCATTACGATTTGACATGTGATGTAAACAAACTTGCGCGTTGGCTCTGAGTGCCTTCCTCCCCATCGGAATAGTTTGTTTGCGGATCACAAGGTTGAATATGGTTATAGAAAATTATTAAGGAGCATGTGTACTTCCTCATCAGAAGGAACATAACCCGAGATAATTTCCTTGGTTCCGAGTAATGGTGAACACTTAGATGCAAATAAGAGTATCCTCCCCATCGGAGTCACATCTTTTATTTGTAGGGCCAAAGAGGTGTTGGAATGTATACTGAAAAGTCTATCTTTTGTATGAACATTTTTATTTTTGAAATAAGAATCAAATGATCATTGTTTGCATTTTTATGGTTATGCATATTGTCTAATACATTACATTGTAGATAACATGGTGTGTGGTGTCACACGGGAGATCATGTTATCGGCTCCTTGTAAAGTATAAGTAAAGGCTCACAACCGAGATGGCTTTGGACAAACCATTGGTATGGTTGTAGTGTGATTTGGTATTGGTTTGTCTTGACCATAGAATCACACTAGTGCACTTTGTGTGTATTGAGCAGGACCGACTTAGAGGTGATTCGATTTATTGCTGACTACATAATCGAATCGGACCTCAGATATTATATTGTACACGCTCTTAATCCCGATATAATAACGGGCACATATACTTAGTATTCATTTCTTTGATTTACCAATGGGCGAGATTTATAGATTAAATCGATAGGCTCGGTAAGTTGGGAAAAGGTATTATTTATATGGTTTACCATTGATTATAGGAGGAAACCGTGTCCTATATATTAGGATGATGATGTCCCCTTGAGGAGCTCATAAGGTTCATCATGTAAATCCTGCAGGTGGACTTGGTTCGGCATGATGATAAGGTTGAGTGGTACTACTCATGGAGTTAGATGTTGATTAATTTATGGTCAGTAAATTAATTAATCGACGGACATTCGAGATCTTAAACACGGGGAGAAAATGTACAAATAATATATGGAGCTTATATTAACTTATGGGGGTTGGTGAGGTAGATCAATGATAATCCTCTAGTGGAATGGATAATCATTAATGGATCAGACTTTATGTGGGCTTGATCCATTGGGCGGCCAAGATCCAACTCCTCCTCATGGTCCCTATTGTAGCCTATTAAAACCTCATGGAGCCTAGATCCGATGGTGGAAAATGGAACTCTAGATCCGACGGTGGAGATTAAATCTCTAGATCCGACGGTTGAGATTAATTCTCTAGATCCGACGGTTGAGATTAAATCCCTAGATCCGACGGTGGAGAATAAAAGGAGGCTTAAGCCTAACTCTATAAATAAGGCTTATTGGCCTGGGCAGCAAAATAATGCTTGGAAGATTAGGGTTTTGGGAGAGGCTTTGGGCAACAAGATTAGGGTTTATAACCCTAAAGGTTGGGCGGTGCCCATTGCCCAAGGGTTGTGGCCGGCGGCAAGAAGGTAAGGGATTAGCTTCTCATCTTCCTCTCTTGGCCGGAGCATCCTCTCCTCTTCTCTTTCAAGGTTGGCCGGCGGCAACCCTCTTCAAGGTTGGTCGACAATCCTTTTATTCTCTTTGTGGCCAGCGGCAAGAAGGTAAGGGATTAGCTTCTCATCTTCCTCTCTTGGCCGGAGCATCCTCTCCTCTTCTCTTTCAAGGTTGGCCGGCGGCAACCCTCTTCAAGGTTGGTCAGCAATCCTTTTATTCTCTTTGGGCCGGCGGCAAACATCATGTTTGGAGCTTGATGGTTGGTCCTAGATAAGAGATGAGTTTTGTTTCCCATCTTCCTTTGTTCAAAGTGAACAAGAAAAGGAAGATTGGTCATCTAGGATGCTTCAAATTTTGGAAGATTGTCGCCCACACGACGTCCAAAAGGAGGAAGGACATACAATAGAAGATCAAGAGGTATAACAAGAGGTATAATCTTGTTTATTTTGATTAGTGTTCCTTTGTATTATGTTTATAATTGCTTTTCAATTATATGCATGTATTATGTGGATGTTATTTTATGTATGTGTCTAAATAATACTTGGATCCCGAACATAAACACAAAAGTCGGCGATCCGTACATCGTCTATTCCGCGGCTACTCGTAGAATAAAGGTTGGTCGCTTGAACAACAAGTTTGTTCAAGTGACCACTTTAAACGAATAGCATGACGATGACAAGATTGCTTGGGTGTTTCCTTTTGTCTAGGATTAAATTTTTTAATCCGGGGACATTAATGGGATCACCATGAACAAGCGACCGAGTCGAGAGGGGAAGCGAAGTTTCGCCTCACGGATCAACCCAACATTTGGTATCGGAGCCACGGTTTTCGGTTTTGTGTGTTTAGGATTTGGTTACTCTTATGCATTTTTTCATATATTATATGTGCCGGATAATAGTAGGATATGCGTAGGTTAACTCTTTGGTTGCAGGCATAAGATCCGACTATTATGGTCATATGTGTGTATGTGATTGTATGTGTGTAATAGTATATTTTATTGAATCCTCGGGGTTGACGAGGCTAGTATTTAATTTTTTATAAATTAGATACGGCATTGTTTAGCCACTCTTTTTATTTTAGTTTACTTTCGATCTAGATTTCATGTACACTCCCTCGTAAAGTATATGATCGATGGATGTAATTTAAAATAGATTTTAGTCTCGGCTCGGATCTCCGGATGGCTCGTACATGGCGTAGGAGGAGCGGACGAGAAGGTGATGCGACGGGAGACATATTGAAGACAAAAGCCATAATAGTTGGAAAATAATTTATTTTTCATATTTATTGCTTATTGTTTGATATGCATGTCATGGGCTAGAAAATTCCTCAATTTCAAATTACTAAGTGGGAGAGGGATATTTTTATAAATTCCCACGGCCTCCATTACGATTTGAAATGGGATATGCCCTAGATACGGCAGTGTACATTCTGAACTTGGTTCCATCTAAATCAGTGTCTTCTACTCCCATAGAATTGTGGACTAGGCGAAAGCCTAGTCTAAGACATATTCGGATTTGGGGGAGTCCAGCACATGTGCTAAAGGCAGATGCTGGTAAGTTGGAACCTCGTATAAAAGTACGCATGTTCATTGGCTATCCTAGAGGAACGAAGGGTGGTTTGTTTTATAGTCCTAGAGATCAGAGGGTGATTATTAGCATGAACGCTAGATTTCTAGAGGAAGACTATGTGATAAACCACAAGCCCATGAGTAAGATTGATCTGGAGGAATTAAAAGGGGAAGTCAATTCTTCAGTACCACTGGTACAAGAGGATATACCACAAGTCACTGCACCGCGTGTCACAGAGGATACATAGGAGATACCTCGTTGTAGTGGGAGGGTTGTTAGACAGTCTGATAGATTCATGTTCTTGGGAGAATCTTTTGATTTGGTCCTTGGCAAACATGAACCTGATCCCTGGACATATGACGAGGCAATCCAAGATATAGATGCAGCATCATGGCAAAGTACAATGAATACTGAGATTGAATCTATGGATTCAAATCAGGAATGGGAGCTAGTGGAACCACCCGATGGTGTAAAAACCATTAGATGCAAGTAGATCTATAAAATAAAGAGAGGAATAGATGGGAAGGTTGAGACCTTCAAAGTGAGGCTTGTAGCGAAGGGGTATACTCAGAAAGAGGGTATCGATTATGAGGAGACCTTTTTGTCGGTAGCCATGCTTAAGTCTATCCGGATTCTCTTATGGATAGCAGCTCATATGGATTATGAGGTGTGGCAGATGGATGTCAAGACAGCTTTCCTTAATGGAAGTCTTGAGGAAAACGCTCCGCCCAAACCCTAGGAGGGAGGCACGACAGCTAGGACGGCATGTCGAAGCCCTAAAAACCTTCAGGAACTCGCAACGGGGAGGAGAAACGCCGCCAGAGGTCCATGCCTTGCACTTCAACGCCGAAGAGAAGACCACGAAAGCATTGTAATCCTTTGTTCCTGCATTTTATTACTTATGTATTCAAACATAAACATGCTTTATGATTCTTCCTTCATATACATGGAGTAGTACTTTCGATTCTAGGATTAGGGAGTAGCTTGTGTGCACATTACAATGTTGGTTCATGTTAAATTTTGCCTTTGAGTTTGATTTGACAATTGGTAGTTGTTTTTACTATATCTATGCGTGTTTGGTTTTCTATCTGCTGTGCTTAGGCGATACGAGGTGTGACAGCCCTCATATTTAAGATTTAGGGGATTTTATACAAGGAATCTAGGGGTAAACCTGATCTCCTGTAACTGTGGGTAGAAGGGTACGGTGGAATCAAAAACGGTTCATCGTAGGGATTGATTTGGCATCCTCGTACCATCTATTCCATCCTTTTAGTCGGAGATAGCTCTCGGTAGATGCGGCGGCTCATCAGGAGAGTGTATGATGTCCCTTCCACAAAACCATAAATAAATGTCTAGACAACACCAATTGACAACATTGTTTTGTGATACACAAGCGAAACTGAATTCCTAGAAAGAAGGGGAGCAAGAAGAAAAAGGAAGAAGAAAAGAAGGCCAAAGAAAAAGGGAAGGCCAAGGCATTAAAAGCAAGGACATGGGATAACCCCTCTTCCTCATCTTCATCATCATCGGAAGAGGAAAATGTCTTTGTCACAAATTTGGCATTAATGGCTTTTGACGACCTAGACACTTCCTCCTCCGAAAATGAAGAAGCAACCTCAAGTGAGAAGAACTCGAGTGAAGGGGGAGCTTCATCATCCTCCTCATCCAAAGAAGAGGACATGGAAACTATGGTAAATAACCTTTCACCTAGTAAAATAGTTTCCATGATTTCTAGCCTCACTAAGGACTTGTTTAGGGCAAAGAAGAAAAATAAGAGCATGCTAGATCAAATTATGGACTTAGAAGAAAAATTAGAAAAAGCATGCTTAAATGTAAATGATAATATTTCTTCTAGCTTAAATGATGCATGCTCACATGAATATATGCCTTTTAATGTTAGTGATGCATATATGGATGAAAATAGGGCTCTAAGGAAAAAGGTAGCTTATTTGACCAAGACCCTAGAAAAGTTTACAATAGGCTCCAATACCCTTAACATGATAATTGGGAGCCAAAGAGCAAGTTTCAATAAGAAAGGCCTAGGATATAAGGAAAAGAAAAATGAAAATGTCTATAAATGTCTAATTGCTAGGGGTCAAGCCAAAAAGAAGGTAATAGCTAGAAAATAGATCCCTAAGGAATTTTTAGTAAACCCCATAGGCAAGAATTTGTATTGGGTTCCAAAATCCATCCTTAAGCGTTAGGAAAACCCTAGGATAGTCAACCATATGGAATTTACCTATATCATATTGTTGGTTGACTTAGGATGGCAGGATAACATTTTTGAAATAGTGTTAGGTGATGATAATGCACCTATAAATAGATCAATCAAGCTTTAGGTGATATTTGCTTTATTATCATGATGTAATACCTAATGCATGATTATAAATTGATGAATACATGTGTTTCATGATCATAATGTGAAATTTATCCATATATGTCTTTATGATCATGTGGAATGATAGGATGATACTTAACCTTGATAGAATTGCATGAAAATAATGGTTAAGTATATACAAATACCTTTAGGATACATCACATACCATGGTTCCCTACATAAGGAGTTGCATACTTTGGCTTTGTCAAACGTCACCCGTAAATGGGTGGACTATAAAGGCGATTACTGAGTATGTAACAAATTTTGTGGAGGGATGTGAGTGATGTAGATGGGATCTATCTCTCCTATATGATGGGAGTGATATCATGATTCTTGATAGAGTGAGACCACTAAGTGCATGACCATGCCCAAATGAGTCAATATGAGATATTGAGCTTATTTGATTAGAGTGAGTCTACTTAGAGTTCAAGATATAGATTGTACAGAGGATGACACAGTCTATACCTCAATTGTTCAATCTAGATGTCAAGGATAGAGGGACATTGTCACATATTGTGAAAGTCACAATTAGTAGTCACAAAGATGATGTTAGATCTCAACATTCTTGTAACTTGGGTAGCAATGATGTGTTGCTAGATATCGCTCTTTGCTTATGTTTCTAAATCGGTTTAGGAGCATTGCCAACATTACAAGAACCTATAGGGTCACACACAAAGGGCAATTTGATGGAGATTAGGTTCATATGATGGACCAAGAGGATTAGGTTCATGTGATGAACCAAATTGGATTAAGAGTAATCCAAATTAGACTAATTGAGTTGGACTCAATTTGATTCAAGTGTTGAATGAGTCTAATTTAGATTTGATTCATTGAGTCAATTTAAACTAATGAAAAGAGATTCATTAAATTAAATTAACTTGAATCAAAGGTTGGATTTGATCAACCATGGGAGATAAGAGGTCAAGTTTGACTTGACTTGAGAGGGAAGATGAAAGGTCAAGTTTAACTTGAACAAATGCCACATCATGGTGACTTGGCATGGGGCCAGCCAATGATGATGTTCCACATCATCATGGACACATCATGGTGTGCCACCTCATGAGGAAGACCAAGAGCCATGGCTCTTAGTATTACATGGAGGTTTTTAATCCCCATTAAGTGGCCGACCAAACTAATGAAGGAGTAAGTGTGGTGAATTGATTTCATCTTCTTCATGTTCTCTTCTCCTCTCTTTCTCTCTCCCTCTCCTCCATTGCCGTGAGCTTCTATGAGTGCTAACACACTCTAAGTTGTTCTCTCCACCTTTTGTCCATGTGGATACATGTAGAGGAGTGTGCACTTGACACTCTACGAGATCCGGCAAAACGTTTCGACGAGCGGGATAAGCGAAGGGCGTCGCTACAAGGGTAACGCTCTTACTATGTAGATCTAAGGTAGATCTAGTATTTCTAAACATATACATGTATTATATATTTTAATTTATCTTCGCACAGATCCGTGGCCGACTTTCGAGGTTTTCGCAATGTAAAAAATAGTTTTTGTGACTCGGATAGTCCAACAGTGGTATCAGAGCCACGTGCAAAACATGTACTATTAGGGCCTGTGCGTCCGCTAGAAGGGGGGTGAATAGCGTCGTGCACGCACGTAGATGGAATTCGTTCGCGTTTGCTTGCTAGAATTCTTGTTAGTACGCAGCGGAATAAACAATAATGAAAATACAACAAGAACACAAGCACAACACGAGATATAACATGGTTCGGAACTGAACGGTTCCTACTCCACGGATTGGGTTCGTATGAACCCTAGCGATGCCACAAACACCACTAAGCACAATAAACTCCTTCTCGACAACACATCGGAGGTGGAGAAACCTCTTCCAACAGATTACAAAAGTAATACACGAAAATACAAGCAAAATACAAGGAAATGTAAAGAACACTTTACAAAACTAGGGTTTGAGTGCTTTGCTTGTTGGTTGCTTGGATGAGGTTGAAGGACCCTGAAATGCAGCTGCAAATTGCCTTCACATCGCCCCAAGAAAGCTCCCAAAGAACCAATGCCAAAATCCTCCATGAGCTCCCCTTTTTAACCTGCGTCGGGTTGGATTTCCACCTGGCAGTCGACTGTCATAAGTCCCCAGTCGACTGCCAACACTGTAGCTGTGAGACAACGGCTCAATCCACGTTGGACAAGTTCCAACGGGACTCTCACCAGTCAATTGTCAGCGCCCATAGCCGACTGTCCAGTCGGCTACGGAGCATTCTGTGCTCGCAACTCAATTGGCAGTCGACTGCCATCCATGGCAGTCGACTACCAGCACATTTTCATCCCCAAGCGGGCAGTCGAACTCAAGTCGACTCACAACAGTCGAATCGGCCATAATTCCAGTCGACTGCCAACCTCAAAAATGAGGTTTTAACCCAAGTATGGTTCCCCCATACTTGCTAGACCACCCTAAGCCTTCTAGTCACCTCCATCAGCCTCACGCCTCTCGGATCCTTCCAAGTCATTCATGACTTGTTCATCCATCGCGCTAGCCTTTAGGTGCTTCCATCGGCTATGCAATGCTAACGGTGTCTACACCGTCAAGGCACATTGGACTTACGCTGCCAAGACTCCGCTTGGACTTTACGCCGCCAACCATTGGACTTATGCTGCCAAGATTCCACCCTTGGACTATACGCCGCCAATATCAAACCCCTTGGACTTCTCAAATGCCAAGACTCAAGCTTGGACTTTCCCTTGCCAACCCATGTTGGACTTTCCATGCCAAGACCCATGCTTGGACTTCCCTTGTGCCAAGTACTCAAGACTTGGACTTTCCCAAATGCCAAGTGTCTCACTTGGACTTTCCATGTCAAGTACCCATGACTTGGACTTTACCTTTCCAAGACCCATGCTTGGACTTTTTCATAATCACATGGTTAACCCTAGTCAACCATGAAAGTCTCCCTCGAGTCAAACTCGAGTCTAGTCAATTATAACCTGGGTTGATTGTATAAAAAATCTCCCCAAAATATTAACCGACATCAATGTCAAACATACTATGTCAGACAACTTTGTCAAACATCACTCGAGTCAAACTCGAGTCTGGTCAATCGTGACCTGGGCCGATTGCACCAACAATCTCCCCCTTTTTGATGTTTGACAAAACAAACCTTGAGTTAAGCCCCTAACTCAAATTCCTGAGTTAGGCCCCTAACTCAAATTCCCTTACCAATTTTCCAAATTGATAATTTAACCTTCTCCCCCTCTTTGACATACATCAAAAAGGTTATCTCTCCAAGGAGGTCAATGTATCATGTCCCAATGAGATCTTACAATCTCCCCCTTGACCCAAAAATACTTAGGATGCCTACCATCTTCCTAGTGATAAGTCTCATATCACCTAAGAGAGGCAATCCTATCCACTCTCCCAATTTCCAAATTGGATCTCTCAAAATCCCATCAATTTTCCCAATTGATGATACTCTCCCAATAACTTCTCCCCCTTCAAGAAGAAAAACACATCCATCATCCCAAGATGGATAACTCCCCCTAAAGGCTTGCTCCCCCTTGACTATTGCACCAGTAATGTCCTTGGGAAGTCCCTAAGCCTATAGGAACTCTAAACCATCAAAATTAAGATTCAAAGTTCAACATAGAACTTTCACTCGCCTTAAGATTGATACAAACCCTAAAAACTCTCCTAATCCATATCCAATGGATTTTCACCCTTTATAATGCTTCCCAAAGCATATCCTAGGATTAGGAGTGGTTAGGAAACCTTAACCATGGCTGAAAATGGGCTAAACAACCTTGTTTTTTTCGAAATTAGCTTGACAGTCGACTACTTATAGTAATCAGTCGACTGCCACTCACATCAGTCGATTGCCATCAGGCGGCAATTGACTGATAACTAAAATTCTTGAATTTCAACTATCAGAATCGAGTTTTGAAAAGTCATAAGCAATTCTACGTATATTGAAAAATCACGAAATTTGATACATATATTACTTATAGTCAATACAATGGGTGAAAAATGTTTGAAAAATATTTTACCCATAAAATATCGAAATTGATACAAAATTCAAAAGTGAAGAAAAACTTCAATGTTTTAGCTCACTTTGTATCAACTTCATCAATGATGATTGCTATCAAAAGATAGACTTCACTAAGATTTTCTAAATTGATTTTAAAATATTTTCAAAACCTTATTTTGGATCATATCCCTTGGGATCTATGTATATGACTTGTACACAAGCTTTCCCAATGATCCACATTGAAATAAGATGAGTTATAGTCCATCTAGATGCAAAAACCATGCACCTTAAACTCAACTCATATTCTAACATCTCACATGTATCTAGGATGTATAAATACACATACATGTCAATGTAATGTGAGATGTGGGTTTTGTTCTCTCTAATCTAGGGTTTTATGCATTTTTCTAAGGCAACTCTACTTGATTCCCTTATAAATTAGACTCCAAGCCAAAGTCCTTAACTCAATTTTAATCAAATACATGAATGATTATGACATTAATGATGATATAAATAAAAGTATGCTCATAATCATGATGTCATGACATAAAATGAAATCTAAAAACACATGACATTTAATCCTTAATCCTAAACATCATCATGACATTTAAATAATAAAAGTAAACATGATGTCATGACATGTTATATGGCAAACAAAATATGGCAAATAAAATACATAGGTATAATAATAATACCTAAATTTTAATATTAGTTTCCATTTCATATAATTAATTATATTTTGTCATATTTCTACTTTTCTCCCTAATGTGCCAAAAACCCAAAATGGCACACTAACCTCTAAACCTAAATCGTATCAATTTAATTGATTTTTTATAATTCCAAAAATACATTGGCACATCCTAAAATCCTTTAGGATTTAAAATCACACCTATTTCCAAGGTATCCATAACCTTGAAAATAACCTAAAATGCCACCTTTACCATGATTGAGTTAACCACCCATCCAATCAAGGTCAGCACACCCTAAACCCTTCTAGCGTGAATCTATCACACTCCTAGGAACCCAAAATCTATTTGAGCTCATTGGGTTAATTAGGTATTCCTTAGGGATGACCTCTCTAGATACCCTCCTAATGACCCTCCTAGGCTTGTTAGCCTTGGTCATTTGGGTCTTACCTAGGTTGACTCTAGGGGTAACTCCCCTTGCAACCTTCTTAGTGGTCACCCTAGGTTTCCTAGAAACCCTAGCCACTAGGCACACACCTTGGTCAACCTTAGGGATGACTTCTCTATTGACCTTGGTCTTCCTAGACCTAGATTTAATTCCATAGTCAAATGAAACACTATGGTAGGCCACCTTAGGCTTAGGTTTGTGACCCAAACCTTGCTTGCCCTTGGTTGACTTTTGACTCTTAAGTCCTAGGTGTTGACTTTGACTTTTGGACCTAGACTTTTGATCACTTGACCCTTTAAATTGATTTTATATATTCCTAAGGGTCTTTTCTAGTTTCTCAAGTCTTGACCTCAAGACTTGGTTCTCTAACTCTAATTGCCCAATTGATTTTTGATTTGGTTCTTAGGCATGGAACTTCCTAGGTATATGCCTAGTCCATTTGGGATTAAGACCTAGGTGGTCTCCTATTTTCCTAATGGATTCCCTAGGAAAAATTTGTTTAGACTTGTTTATCCTAGGGTTGTACTTAGATGAGATATTTTTAGGGACATTAGTCCCAAATTTCTCCTTCTTTGAAAGGTAGATATTTTTGGCTCCTAAGCAAAATTCCTTATTTCTAACATGCTCTTTATGATAAATAGCAAGACTATTAAAATTATTCCTAGCATGCTTTTAACTATAAAAATTAGAAGGAGTATTACTAAAATATACCTTAGGGTTAGCCTTAGCTCCCCCTACATGTGATGCTCCATTTTGAGCCTTTTTCTCCCCCTTCTTGCATTGACTCCGGTAGTGTCCCAGTTATCGGCACTTGAAGCAAATGACTTGCTCCTTGCTTTTGATAGTTGGAGGACCGACATCCTTGACCTTTGGTGCCGGAGGAGCTTTTCTAATCTTCTTTGAGCACTTGCTCTTATAGTGCCCAAATTCCCTACACTCAAAACACATGATATTATTTTTATTTTGAATTACGGTGTTTGAGTTACCTAGGGTGGTGGTGGAGTTTTGAGCTTCCTCATCTTGACCGGATGTCGAAGGCTCTTCTTGAGGTTACTCCGGTGTAGATGGTCTCTCCTCCTCAATCCTAGAAGTGGATACTTCTTCCACGTCTTCCACCTCTTCTTTCTCCGATCCGGAAGTTGACTCCTCACTTTCTTGTCAGGATGATGAAGCTTCCTCTTCGGTCTCCTCCTCTTCCAAATCTTCTTGGACCGATTCGGGATTGTCGTAGAACTTGACCAACTTGTTCCACAACTCCTTGGCATCCCTATAGCTTCCTAATCTAGACAAAATGTCGTTAGGTATCAAATTAACCAACATTTTTGTTACCTTAACGGTTGTCTTGAATTTTTCCCGTTGCTCCTCGGTCCATCGCTTCATTTTGAGGATTTCGCCGTTCTCTCCTCTCGGAGCATCAAAACCTATAATCACGGCAAACCAATTTTCTATATTCGACATTAGAAAATATTCCATCCTACCTTTCCAATACGCGAAATCTTCGCGATCAAAGGTGGGTGGAGTTGCTATGTCATCGCCCCATCTTTCTTGAAGATCCATCGTCTTCCCTCTAGCATGCTCCCTTAGTTGTTAGACTTTGAAGAGCGGCCTCGCTCTGATACCACTTGTTAGGACCTATGCGCCCGCTAGAGGGGGGTGAATAGTATCGTGCACGCATGTAGATGGAATTCGTTCGCGTTTGCTTGCTACAATTCTTGTTAGTACGCAGCGGAATAAACAATAATGAAAATACAACAAGAACACAAGCACAACACGAGATATAATGTGGTTCGGAACCGAATGGTTCATACTCCATGGATTAGGTTTGTACGAACCCTAGCGATGCCACAAACACCACTAAGCACAATAAACTCCTTCTCGATAACACGTCGGAGGCGGAGAAACCTCTTACAACAGATTAAAAAAGTAATACACGAAAATACAAGCAAAATACAAGGAAATGTAAAGAACACTTTACAAAACTAGGGTTTGAGGCTTTGCTTGTTGGTTGCTTGGATGAGGTTGAAGGACCCTGAAATGCACCTGCAAATCGCCATCACATCACCCCAAGAAAACTCCCAAAGAACCAATGCCGAAATCCACCACGAGCTCCCCTTTTTAACCTGTGTGGTGGATTTACAGCATTCGACCGCCATAAGTCCCCGATCATTTGCCAACATCAGAGTTGTGAGACAACGACTCAATCCACGTTGGACAAGTTCCAACGGAACTCTCACGATCAGCCAACATTGGCGCTTGATCGCAGCCCGTAGTGCCTAGTCATCTACTGAGAATTACGTGCTTATAACTCAACCGGCGATCAGCCATCCATGGCGATCGCCAATCACAGCCCATCGCTCCAATGAGCGATGATCATAGCACATTTTCAGCCCCAAGCCGGCAATGGAACTCAAGTCGACTCACGACAGTTGAACCGGCCATAATGCCAGTCGACTGCCAACCTCAAAAATGAGGTTTTAACCCAAGTATGGTTCCCCCATACTTGCTAGACCACCCTTATCCTAGACCTAAGCCTTCTAGCCACCTCCATCAGCCTCACGCCTCTTGGATCCCTCCAAGTCATTCATGAGTTGTTCATCCATCGCGCTAGCCTTCAAGTGCTTCCATCGGCTATGTCATGCTAACGGTATCTACACCACCAAGGCACATTGGACTTACGCCGCCAAGACTCCGCTTGGACTTTATGCCGTCAACCATTGAACTTATGTTGCCAAGACTCCACCCTTGGACTTTACGCCGCCAATATCAAACCCCTTGGACTTCTCAAATGCCAAGACTCAAGCTTGGACTTTCCCTTGCCAACCCATATTGGACTTTCCATATCAAGACCCATGCTTGGACTTCCCTTGTGCCAAGTACTCAAGACTTGGACTTTCCCAAATGCCAAGTGTCCCACTTGGACTTTCCATGCCAAGTACCCATGACTTGGACTTTACCTTGCCAAGACCCATGCTTGGACTTTCCCATAATCACATGGTCAACCCTAGTCAACCATCAAAGTCTCCCTCGAGTCAAACTCGAGTTTGGTCAATTATAACTTGGGTTGATTGTATAAACAATCTCCCCAAAATATTAACCGACATCAATGTCAAACATACTATGTCAGACAACTTTGTCAAATATCAAAACATCACTCGAGTCAAACTCGAGTCTGGTCAATCGTGACCTGGGCCGATTGCACCAACATATACGTGTTTGGTTTTATAATTTTTATATTAGATACGAAAAATTATAGATCTGTAAGTTTCTGTAATTTTCCTAATTTTATAGATATTTGTGAGTATTTTTATCCTAGAGTCGAAGCAACAAGTATTTGGACACTTGTAGGCTTCAACCACCGAGAAAAACACAACAAGTATTTTGCTTGCATGCCGTTTTTGTGTTGTGCATGTTGTATATGATATGCGACCTGCGCGTTGTGCCTCTCTTTTTTTATATTCCTATTGTAAATAGATTTTAGACTCGAATGTAACTCGAGTTTCATGTTTGTAATGTACAAAATGAAGTGGTGGAAGGTCCACTTGTAGACGGAGTTACGAGGAGGGTGCCGACGACACATGACGGTCAAAGGAGGCGCTTGGAGAAGCCGCTAACCCTAGGTTGACCGTCCAATCTTCTCATTGACTCGAGAAGATCGTAGTAGGGTCATGACCTCATCACAAATTAATTAAATAGGATATATATATATATATATATATATATATATATATATATATATATATATATATATATATATATATATATATATATATATATATATATATATATATATATATATGTATGTGATACATGCTAGTATAGGGTAATTAATGCCTTAATGCGTATATGATACATATTCACGATTAGATTAGATCTTAATCAAGTCAACTCGAAATGCCTACCAAGTTTTGATACCCATCACTACCTCGATCATTTGTTGTTGTTGAATCTACCAAAGCAGAGCAACGCATATTATCTTGGTAGGGTGCGGAGGGACAATCTTGGTCCCGCCTATCAAAGCTTAGGTGAGAATAAGCTCAATTAGATTGAGTGAAACTAGTTAACTCAATTGGATCGGGTAAAACTATAGGCATATTTCAACAGTTGGAAAGATAGGATAAGATCATATTTACACTAAATCTTGAGCGATTTAGCCAAAGCTAACTCAATTTCTTTTGTAAATGTGGATCTTGATCCTATAAACAAGAGTTGCATAGAGATGTAATTAGTATTTTGTTACCTACCGATCATACTAAGTCTTGGGCGATTTAGACAAAGCTAACTCAAGGCGTAGTATGATGTGGATCTTGTCCCGCGATAATTATAGCTAGTTTGTATGAATCTAGTAGTGTGGTTTGACCACATCCATGACTCGATTCTACAAAAATCCTATAATTCAGTGGGAGCATCATTTAATTAAAGGCCTAATTAAATGATAAATGGAATATGATATTTACTTTTTGCATTATTTATGTTGTAGATTGTCATGTCGTCAAACACAAACACTCTCTCCCTATGTTCTGTCCTTGAGAAGGACAAGCTCAATGGAGCTAATTTCCTGGACTGGTACAGGAATCTGAGAATTGTTTTCACATAAGAAAGAAAATTATACATCCTAGAGCAACCCATCTCAGAAGCACCTCTTGCCACTACCTCTCGAGCTGACCGAGATGCTTACAAGAAGCATCAAGATGATGCATTAGATGTGTCATGCCTCATGCTCGCAACCATGAACTTTGAACTTCAGAAGCAACACGAACTCATGAATGCTTTTGATGTGGTTGAACATCTTCGTCAACTATATCAAAGACAAGCAAGGCACGAGAGATATGAGATCTCTAAGGTACTGTTTCAGTCTAAGATGCAAGATGGGACTCCCGTAGGTCCATATGTACTCAAGATGATTGGGTACATAGAAAACCTACAGAGGTTGGGATTCCCACTTGGCAAAGAACTAGCCACTAACTTGATCTTGCAATCCTTGCCAGAAAGTTATAATCAATTTATCATGAATTACAACATGAATGAAATTGATAAGCCACTGCCTGAGATGCTTAACATGTTGAGAACTGTTGAGCTCAACCTTAAGAAGGCAAAGCCCGACTCCATTTTGATGGTGCAAAAGAAGAAAGGCAAGGGCAAGACTAAAGGTAAGGGAAAGTCCCAAGCCAAGGGCAAAGGCAAGGCACTGAAACCGAAAGGAGGGGTGGCCAAGGAAGGGACTTGCTTCCACTGTAAGGAAGCTGGACACTAGAAGAGGAACTGCAAAGCATACCTGGAAGATCTAAAGAAGAAGAGAAGTGAGACTTCTACTTCAGGTATATATGTTATAGAAGTCAATCTATCTATTTCTTCATCATGGGTATTTGATACCGGATGTGCATCTCACATTTGTACTAATGTGCAAGCGCTGAGAAATAGCAGGGCATTGACAAAGGGCGAGGTGGACCTACGAATAGGCAATGGAGCAAGGGTTGCTACAGTTGCTGTAGGAACTTATTGTCTATCTCTGCCCTCTGGGCTTGTACTAGAATTAGATGAATGTTGTTATGTGTCTGCTCTTACAAAGAACATAATTTTAGTTTCTTGTTTAGACAAGAAAGACTTTTCATTTATAATAAAGAACAAATGTTGTTCCGTTTATTTAAATGATATGTTCTATTGTAGTGCACCTCTGATGAACGGACTCTACATTCTAGACTTAGATAATCTCATCTATAACATAAGTATCAAATGGTTCAAGTCAAATGAGTTGAACCAAAACTATCTCTGGCATTGTCACTTAGGTCACATAAATGAGAGTCGCTTATCCCAGCTCCATAAGGATAGGTTGCTGGACTCATTTGATTTTGAATCATATGAGACATGCGAGTCTTGCCTTCTAGGCAAGATGACCAAGACTCCCTTTAGTGGACACAGCGAAAGAGCAATAGACTTGTTAGGACTTATACATAGTGATGTGTGTGACCCTTTCAATGTTGCTGCTAGAGGTGGTTATAGGTACTTCATTACATTTACTGATGACTTCAGTAGATATGGTTATGTGTATCTGATGACACATAAGTTAGAATCTTTTGAAAAGTTCAAAGAATTCAAGAATGAAGTACAAAACCAGCTTGGCAAGAACATTAAGATACTTCGATCAGATCGAGGTGGTGAATACCTCAGCCATGAGTTTCGTGACTATCTAGCTGAGTGTGGGATTTTATCTCAACTCACTCCTCCTTGAACACCACAGTGGAATGATGTATCCGAAAGGAGGAATCATACCCTATTATATATGGTACGATCTATAATGAGTCACACATATCTTTCTATATCGTTTTGGGGATATGCTCTAGACACAACTGCCTTCACACTTAACCGTGTTCCATCCAAAGCTGTGATAAAGAGACCATATACGATATGGACAGGAAAAAAATCTCAAGATGTCTTTCATGAGGATTTGGGGTTGTGAGGCTTACATTCGACGTCAAGTCTCAGACAAACTGGGACCCAAATCTGATAAGTGCTATTTTGTTGGATATCCCAAGGAAACGAAGGGATATTACTTCTACATTCCCAGTCAGCACAAAGTGTTTGTGGCAAAGACTAGGGTATTTCTAGAAAGGGACTTTGTTTCTAGAAAAACTAGTGGGAGTACGTTCGATCTTGAAGAAATTCAAGATATGGATCATAGCACTGAGGCCGAGATGGAGGTTGAACAGGAACCACAAAGTGTTGTGGGTGATGAGATTGTTGCACAAAGAGTTGTGGAACAACAACCTGTTTAGGTAGACCTATCTCTTCACAGGTCTGATAGGGTACGTCGTCAGCCTGAAAGATACTCATTTCTCTTGTCTGACCATGATGACGTTATG
Organism: Wurfbainia villosa; assembly: GCA_025175895.1. Lineage (NCBI taxonomy): Eukaryota > Viridiplantae > Streptophyta > Magnoliopsida > Zingiberales > Zingiberaceae > Wurfbainia > Wurfbainia villosa. The sequence continues at coordinate 115,782,208 of CM045989.1, read as the reverse complement.
CTCATTGAGAATGAGCCTACCTCCTATCAGGAAGCTATGATGAGCCCAAATTTTGAGAAATGGCTAGAGGCCATGAGATCCGAGATGGAATCTATGTACACCAACCAAGTATGGACTTTGGTTGATCCACCTGAAGGCGTCAAACCCATTGGGTGTAAGTGGGTCTTTAAGAGAAAGACTGACATGGATGGACTTACGCATACCTATAAGGGTCAATTGGTAGCTAAAGGTTTCAAGCAAATTCATGGTATTGACTATGATGAAACCTTTACTCCAGTTGTGATGTTTAAGTCCATTCGGATCATGCTTGCTATTGCAGCATACCACGATTATGAGATCTGGCAGATGAATGTCAAAACCGTGTTTCTGAATGGAAACTTGCTCGAGGATGTGTACATGACACAACCTAAGGGTTTTAAAGATTCACAACATACTGGCAAAGTATACAAGCTGCAAATGTCCATTTATGGGCTAAAACAAGCTTCTCGGAGCTAGAATCTTCGATTCGATGGTGCGATCAAATAGTTTGGTTTCATCAAGAATGAAGATGAACCCTGTATCTACAAGAGGGTTAATGGGAACACAGTTATCTTCCTTATATTGTATGTGGATGACATATTACTCATTGGGAATGACATCCCTTCGTTATAGTCTGTGAAGACTTTGCTGGGGAAGTGTTTCTCAATGAAGGACTTAGGTAAAGTAGCCTGTATTCTAGGCATCAAGATCTATAGAGATAGATCTAAGAGATTGATTGACCTAAGTCAGAGTACATATATTGACACGGTATTACTACAATTTTCCATGTAGAATTTCAAGAAGGGACTTCTACCGATGTCACATGGTGTGAGTCTTTCGAAGACTCAAAGTCCCTCTTCTAGAGAGGAGAGAGACCACATGGATAATATCCCTTATGCATCTGCCATAGGATCTATCATGTATGTCATGCTATTTACTCGTCCTGATGTCTCGTATGCTTTGAGCATGACGAGCATATACCAGTCAGATCCAGGTGAGAGTCACTGGATAGCGGTCAAAAATATTCTTAAGTACTTGAGAAGGACTAAAGAATATTTCTTGATATTTGGAGGTGATGGAGAACTAGCTGTAAAGGGTTATAGTGATGCCAGCTTCCAAACTGACAAGGATGATTATAGATCGCAGTCAAGGTTCGTGTTTTGCTTGAATGGTGGCGCTGTGAGCTGTAAGAGTTCGAAGCATGACACAGTTGCTGATTCTACAATAGAGGCCGAGTATATTGTTGCATCAGAGGCAGAAAAGGAGGCAGTTTGGATCTGCAAGTTCATTACTAAGCTTGGGGTGGTTCATAGCATAGCAGATCCCATAGAGCTCTATTGTGACAACAATGGAGCAATTGCGCAGGCTAAGGAACCTCGCTCACACCAGCGGACCAAACACATACTACGGCGCTTCCATCTCATTCGAGAGATTATCGATAGAGGAGATGTGAAGATTTACAGAGTACCCACAAAGGCTAATGTCATAGATCCCTTGACCAAGGCTTTAGCACAGAAAAAGCATGATGGTCACACTAGGTCATTGGGTATTAGATACTACAGTGATTGACACTAGTGCTAGTGGGAGATTGTTAGTGAAAGCCCTAGAGCCAATTATGTGATGATTGTTGTATGGACTTATTGTATCATATTCCTATATATATTTATAAAGGCATTGCTTTATGGTTATTATACTTACTTGTATTGATGCCAAATAACTAAGTATAATAGCGTCCTTGAGTAGAAGGTTCTTATCTATATCAATCAATTGGTTGAATCGATAATGAGATGATATAGAGAATACTACTCTTACACTACAAAAATACATCAATTTAACAACGAAATTTGGCAACGAAAATAATTTGTTACAAATCTACAATAAATTTTGCGACGAATTCCAAAATTCGTCGCAAATTTGTAACGAAATTTGCGACAAAAATTGTTTTATTGCAAACTTATTTAAATTTCCAACAAATTCATTTTCGTCGCAAATATCATTGCAAATTTGCAATGAAAATGATATTTCGTTGCAAATTTGCGATGAAAAATCAAATTCGTTGGAAATGTTTGCAACGAATCTAGGATTCGTTGCAAATTTTGCAACGAATCCAAGATTCGTTGCAAACGTTTGCAACGAATCTTGGATTCGTTGTAAAATTTGCAATAAATTTGGCAACAAAAGATTTTCATTGGACAATTTTAATTATTTGGAAAAATCAACGGCAGGATAACTTTGCGATGAATTTAATATTCATAAAAATAAAATTCGCTAATATTGAAAAATATGAATTGTCATTTGAATCAAGAACGATTTAATAATTCGTTGCAAATTTTTGCAATGAATATTAAATTAGTCGCAAAATTAGCAACGGATATTTGATTCGTCGCCAAATTTCTAATTATCAATATCCCCTCACTTTCCCTTTCTCATTTCCACCGATCCGATCGATCCTTCCGAATTCCCTTTCGGTACGCATCTCTCCCCTCTTCCCCGCTCTTCCAGCCGAAGAAGATTCGGCATCTGTGCTTGTCCGGCAAGCCGCTCGCATCTCTCCCTCACTCCTGCCTGCCGCCGCGAGCTCGCGGCTGTCTGCGGCCGCGAGCACGCATTGTGCTCGTGGTGACATGTCGCGACCATGCAGCTATCTGCCGCCGCGAGATCGCGACCCTTGCGGTCGGCTTGGCGCGCGAGCTGGTGGCCGCGAGCACGCATCATGCTCGCGTGCTCGCAGTCGGCCCGTGTCGTGCTCACGGCAGCCCGACGCGTGTTGTCGCGAGCACACGATGTGTGCTCCCTGCAGTCGCCCCTGCCGCGCGTCGGTGGCACGACAGTCACGCGCGCGGTGGCACAGTGTCGGTGGCACGACGTCGGTGCCATGGCACAGTGGCACGGCATCGGTGGCACGGCGCGGTGGAATGGCGTCGGTGGCACGACATCGGTGGTGCGGCGATACGCAGATAGGCGATCGCGCCAGGACGCCGCCGCCCTTTGTGCGGGCAGGTGTTGCTCCCGCCACGCCGTGCTCTCATCGCATCATTTGCATGGCTCTATCACATCAATCCTGCTGCATCATTCGTGCGGTTAGGATCGACAGTTTTATCGTACTGATGGCCTGGCTAGGTCGTTCACCCAGCTAGGACGTTGTTCCAGGCACGTGGGTAGTTCATCGTCGTCCCTGGATCGACACAACTATTGTGTTGACTTTAGATCGCGCACAAAACGTCAACATGTTATTTCAATTAAATTATGTAATATAAATAAAAAATTAATGTTTTATTTTCCATAGGTTTATCATACTTTCATTTTTCAGGTGATCCGCGAGTTTGTAAAGTCTTCTACTGGGAGCTCATCCGTTCCTTCCATAGAGAAGGTATATTATATATTCTAAAATTTATAACATTATTATTTTATACTACATATAATTAATGTTTAATTTTATGTATTTCTTCTCCGAAGATTTTATTATTATTATTTTTCTTTTACATTACTTTTTGTAGGTTTCAAATTTTTTTATAAGTACCTATGTTGATTCATATATTTACAGGATATCATCAGTCTTTGAGAAGATGACCATCAATTTCTTATAACTTATAATTTTTTTCTTCGTTTGATTTGTATCGCTATCTATATGTGGTATCTTAATTTCTCCGATCGAATTCTCGGCTTCAACTTTCCTCTGACTTAGGCTTGGAATCATATCTAGTAACATGGCATGAAGAGAATTTGTCAAAATTGTTCTAACTTCTTATGTCATTCAAGACACAAGAGTCACTTTAGGACTACACAAGAAGTTAGAACAATTTTGGTAGATTCTTTTCGTGTCATATTACTAGATATGATTCGGAGTCTAAGCCAGAGGAAAGTTGAAGTTGAGAATTCGACCGAAGAAGTTAAGATACCACATATTGATAGGGATGCAAATTGAGCAAAGAAAAAAATTGTAAGTTATAAGACGTCAAAGAATTTTTTTGATATATTGGTAGATTATTTCGACATCTAGTATTGCAGATAAAATATGATAAGTTTTTTCATATTATTCATTATACATTCGATGAATATGTGATTCTTTTTTACTTTATTATTCTAATAATTATGATTGATAGTTTCGGCGTGACAGTTATAGATGGAATAGTGATGGAAGAATACTCTCTTCCTCTGCTTCAATCCTTGTATCGACAGGACATATGTCTTCGGGCCCTTCTCCAGCTGCAGGATCTTCTTCTCTAGTTGCAGAATCTTCTGGTTCTCCAACTACAAGATCTCCTTCTCCAATTGCAGGATCTTCAATTCTCTAGTTGCAGGATCTCTTTCTCCAATAAAAATCAATTATTGAGAGGAAATATACGCGAGAGTTGAGGATGATAGTTATGTTTCAATTTTATACCTAAATGTTTCTTGACTGGTACGGTTACATTCGATATTTTTGTATTATAAATTTCATACGATTAATAGTTTATTATTTATATTGATGAGTTATTTTGAATGATTATATGTGTTTATCAAATTTGATATGTGAATTTTTATATATTGTTATATGTGTTTGGAATACAAATTGTAAAAACAAGTAAAAACAATAAATTATATAATAATATTTTTTTTCATATTTTTTTAAATTTGCAACAAAAATAAGGTTCATCGCAAATTTAGCCACGAAAAAAAAATTCGTCAATAATTTGGCGACGAAAATATAATTTTGTTGCAAAATCTGCAACGCCAGTCGACTGGAAAATCCACCAATGATCGATGGAACATTATCGATCGATGCATCGTAGCACCTTACTGTAATCTTTGGTAGCCAATCAATGAATCAATCACACATGTCACGATCGATGGTATTCTTCAGTCGACAAGGAATGAATATTTTACAACGAATTTTTTGTTTTCATCACAGATTTGGTGACGAAAAAAAATCGTCGCCAAATTTATTTTTATTCGTGAAAATCTGTTTGTTAGACTTTTGCGATGAACTGTATTATCGTCGCAGATTTGGCGACAAATATAAAAATTTGTCGCTAAATTTGGCGACTTATAGTTATTTTCGTCGCCAAATTTTTGCGACGAACTTTTTTTTCGTCGCAGATTTGGCGATGAACTATTTTTTCATCGCAGATTTGGCAACGAACTATGTTTCGTCGCCAAATTTGGCGATGAATAATTATTTTCGTCGCCAAATTTGGCGACGAATAGTTATTTTCGTTGCCAAAATTGGCGACGAATAGTTATTTTCATCGCTAAATTTTTGCGACGAATTAATTTTTCGTTGTAGATTTGGCGACGAATTATTTTTTCGTCGTAGATTTGGCGACGAACTATTTTTTCATCGCCAAATTTAGCGACGAATATTTATTTTCGTCGCCAAATTTAGCGATGAATTTTGCAATGAAAATTTTATTCGTTGCAATTTTTGCGACGAATTTTTTATTTTCGTTGCCAAATTTAGCGACGAATTATTTCCAACGAAAAAAAAATCGTTGTAAATTTTGTTGCAAATAAATTTTGCAATGAATTTTTATTCAAAATTTGTTGCAAAATTTGTCGCCAAATACTGCAATTTTTTTAATGTTAATCATTCCTAGTCAAGTATTAATATTCAGGGACAATGTTAATGTGAAGAGACTAGCATGTAGGTCAACTCGATGACTTGATCTCACAAGTCATGGATATGAGATATCAAGTTGACCCATGGGTATGCATTGGAAAATGTATACTGAATGGCCCTCCATGAGAAAGTATCATGGATCGTTATATGAGTGTCATATACTTTCTCATGTGACTATTAGTATGACTATTAGTCCTTGGACCTGAAGTCACTATGGTTCCCTACATAAGGAGTTGCATACTTTGACTTCATCAAATGTCACCCGTAAATGGGTGGACTATAAAGGCGATTACTGAGTATGTAACAAATTATGCGGAGGGATGTGAGTGATGTAGATTGGATCTATCCCTCCTATATGATGGGAGTGATATCATGATTCTTGATAGAGTGAGACCACTAAGTGCATGACCATATCCAAATGAGTCAATATGAGATATTGAGCTCATTTGATTAGAGTGAGTCTACTTGAAGTTCAAGATATAGATTGTATAGAGGATGATACAGTCTATGCCTCAATTGTTCAATCTAGATGCCAAGGATAGAGGGACATTGTCACATATCATGAGAGTCCACGGCGACCAGGTACTGCTTCTTTGAGGTGGGATGCTTGGTCTCAGCAATGATCTTGTCAACTCCTTGGGTAGCAATGATGTGTTGCTAGATACCGCTCATTGCTTATGTTTCTAAATCGGCTTAGGAGCATTGCCAACGTTACAAGAACCTATAGGGTCACACACAAAGGGCAATTAGATGGAGATTAGGTTCATATGATGGACCAAGAGGATTAGGTTCATGTGATGAACCAAATTGGATTAAGAGTAATCCAAATTAGACTAATTGAGTTGGACTCAATTTGATTCAAGTGTTGATTGAGTCTAATTTAGATTTGATTCATTTAGTCAATTTAAACTAATGAATAGAGATTTATTAAATTAAATTGACTTGAATCAAAAGTTGGATTTGATCAACTATGGGAGATAAGAGGTCAAGTTTGACTTGACTTGAGAGGGAAGATGAAGGGTCAAGTTTGACCTGACCAAATACCACGTCATGGTGACTTAGCATGGGGCCGGCAAATGATGATGTTCCACATCATCATGGACACATCATGGTATGCCACCTCATGAGGAAGACCAAGAGCCATGGCTCTTGGTATTACATGGAGGTTTTTAATCCCCATTAAGTGGCCAGCCAAACTAATGAAGGAGTAAGTGTGGTGAATTGATTTCATCTTCTTCCTCTTCTCTTCTCCTCTCTTGCTCTCTCCCTCTCCTCCATTGTCGTGAGCTTCTATGAGTGCTAGCACACTCTAAGTTGTTCTCTCCACCTTTTGTCCGTGTGGATACGTGTAGAGGAGTGTACACTTAATACTCTACGAGATCCGACAAACCGTTTGGACGAGCGGGAAAAGCGAAGGGCGTCGCTACAAGGGTAACGCTCTTACCATGTAGATCTAAGGTAGATCTAGTGTTTCTAAACATGTACATGTATTATATATTATAATTTATCTTCACACGGATCCATGGCCGACTTCTGAGGTTTCTGGAATGCAAAAAGTGGTTTTTGTGGCTTGGATAGTCCAACATCTGGTTATTGCATATATGCGTCCAGCCTCCACATTTGACGACTGCGTCTTTGATGTAATAGTAGTGTGCCTCCACTCAAGCTGAATCTGACTCTGTGATACTGAAGACTGAGTTCCCGGTGCATGCATAGCTAGCTAGTAAAAACTACTGTGTAGGTACCCCTAGATAGTAAATCACTGGAGAGGCAGGATACTGAATAGCTGTCGGCATCACTGAAGAGGCACCCCCCTGTATAGCCATGCACGGGCGATCCATGGATCAGACTCCCCTCGGAACAGGGTAAGTCGATCCTTGGCCAAACGCGCCAATACGAGTATCCGAGCTTTATCATTAAGCCAATTGGACTTCGTAGGTACTGGCCTAGTCGGTGGTATATCCGGATCTTCAGACTCCAAACCTCTGATAGGAGGATAGCGAGGTTGTTCCTGAGTAGCCGGCTCAGTCGTAGTTGTATCATGTCCCACAACTCTAGTTGATCACATTGATGGATGACCTCGACCACGAGTCTGAATAGGTGCCATAACTCTATCTGTATACACCTACTGAACAACCTTAGATAAGTATCTAACCAGAATATAAGGTATCAAGAATTCTTACTTCGTGCTACTCGGAGCTCATGCCGTTGTCAATCCCATTTCACAAAACCAAAACCCAAACAAATCGACTCCCGAGAATCCAAAACTCAATGAAAACATCATTATATGACATCGCAAATCCTAGGGCTCTAATACCAATAAAGTGTTGGTGCAATCGGCCCAGGTCACGATTGACCAGGACTCGAGTTTGACTCGAGTGATGTTTTGATATTTGACCCGGGTCACGATTGACCAGGACTCGAGTTTGACTCGAGTGATGTTTTGATGTTTGACAAAGTGGTTTGACATTGATGTTTGACATTGATGTCGGTTAATATGTTGGGGAGATTGTTTATACAATCGATCCAGGTTATAATTGACTAGACTCGAGTTTGACTCGAGGGAGACTTTGATGGTTGACTGGAGTTGACCATGTGATTATGGGAAAGTCCAAGCGGGGTCTTGGCAAGGTAAAGTCCTTGTCATGGGTACTTGGCATAGAAAGTCCAAGTGGGACACTTGGCAATTGGGAAGGTCCAAGTCTTGTGTACTTGGCATGAGAAGTCCAAGCATGGGTCTTGGCAAATGGAAAGTCCAAGCATGGGTCTTGGCATGGAAAGTCCAACATGGGTTGGCAAGGGAAAGTCCAAGCTTGAGTCTTGGCATTTGGAAGTCCAAGGGGATTGATATTGGCAGCGTAAAGTCCAAGCGGAGTCTTGGCGGCGTAAGTCCAATGTGCCTTGGCGGTGTAGACACCGTTAGCATGACATAGCCGAGGGAAGCACCTGGAGGCTAGCGCGATGGATGAACAAGTCATGGATGACTTGGAGGGATCCGAGAGGCGTGAGGCTGATGGAGGTGGCTAGAAGGTTTAGGTCTAGGCTAAGGGTGGTCTAGCAAGTATGGGGGCACCATATTTGGGTTTAAACCTCATCTTTGAGGTTGGCAGTCGACTGGCATTATGGCCGGTTCGACTGCCGTAAGTCGACTTGAGTTCGATTGACAGTTTTGAGTCGAATCTAGCGATCGGCTCATTGGAGCAGCCGATCGGTGTGTCGATAGTCGATCGCCAAAGGACGATCGATCGCTAGTTCACCGAATGCATCGATGACGTTCAGAATCGACCGGCAAGGGCCGATTATTGATCGCCAATATTGCGCCGATCGCTAAGAGATCCGTTGGAGTTTTTTCAGCGTGGATCGAGCCGTTGTCTCACAACAACGGCATCATCGATCGGTGACTTATGGCGCAAATCAAAGGAGCTCGACGGGAGGGTTTTTGCAACCGATTTTCTTGGACGTTTTGAAGCGATTTACTGCTGCAAATCAGGGCTTTCAAGTGCTAGTCCAAGGCAATCAACAAGCAAGCTTCTAAAGAGTTTTTGTAAAGTGTTCTTTACTTCTCTTGTTGTATTTCTTCTTATATTTGCTTGTTGTATTTAGATTATTGTTGTAATCTTATTGTAAGAGGTTTCTCCACCTCCGACTTGTGTCGAGTATGAGTATTTATCATAGTGGTGTGTGATTGGCATCGCTAGGGTTCGTACGAACCCAATCCGTGGAGTAGGAACCGTTTCGGTTCCGAACCACGTTATATCCTTGTGTTCGTGATTGTATCTTTTCATTATTGCTTTTATTATTTCTATTCCGCTGCGCATAACGAGTTTTGTAGAGACGATCGCGAACGTTTTCCATCTACGTACGGTCAACACGCTATTCACCCCCCCCCCTCTAGCGGCCTCAAATCCCCAACAAGTGGTATCAGAGCTCGGTGGCCCTTAAACGGATTAACAACCGGGAGCAAGATGCTAGTGGGTAAAAGATGGAAGTCCAAGATCAATTAGGTTGGGACATCAACACACCGGTGCCCTATACCCTATACGGACAAGAAGGATTCAATTCTTGGAAGGGAAGATTTGAGGATTTTATTATGATGAGAGACTTTGAGGAATGGTCCATTTTGATGGATGGATTTGAATATCCAAGAGGACCAAGAGGTGGATTCCTCAAGAAGAAGAGATGGACCGAAGAGCAAGTTCAAGCATCCGAGAAAAATGATAAGGTGATAAAATTTTTAATTGATTTAATGCCTAACAATATCTTGTGTATGTTAGGTAATTATGTAGATGCTAAAGAGTTATGGAGCCAAGTGGCAAAGCTCCATGAAAACTCATCATCGGTCCAAGAAGAAGAAGAAGAAGAGGAGTGCTCACCCTCTCAAGCTCAAGAAAGTTCACCATCAATTCAAGAAGATAAGGAGGGTGAAGAAGAGAGATCATCCTCACAAGGAAGTGAGGAGTCGGAGGTTGATAGGGAATAAACATCCGGATCGGAAGAGGTGGAGGAAGTGGAAGAAGCATCCACCTCAAGGATTGAGGGGGAGGAGAGAACCTCCACACCGGAACATCAAGAAGAAGCTTCGACATCCGGTCAAGATGAAGAGGCCCAAAGTCCAATTCCGGTCCTCATTAACCTAGGTAACTCAAACACTCTAATTTCAAATAAAAATAATATTATGTGTTTTGAGTGTAGGGAATTTGGGCACTATAAGAGCAAGTGCCCAAAGAAGATTAGGAAAGCTCCACCGACACCAAAAGTCAAGGATGCCGGTTCCCCAACACCTAAAGGCAAGGAGCACATCATATGCTTCAAGTGCAATTCAAAGGGGCATTATCGGAGTCAATGCCCTAGGGGGAAGGAGAAGGGGCAAGGAGGAGCATTACAAGTAGGGGGAGCTTCTATAGCTAACCCTAAGGTATATTTAAATAATGCACCTTCTAAATTTAAAAGTCAAAAGCATGCTAGAAATTTTAATTCTCTTGCAATTCACCATGAAAAGCATGCTAGAGATAAATATATTTGTTTAGGAGCTAAAAGCGTTAACTTCAAAAGTAGGGAGAAATTTGGGACTAATGTCCCTAAAAATAACTTATTTAAGGACAAACCTAGGTCAAATAACTCAAGATCAATTTTACCTAGGGAGACAATTAGAAAGGTGCAAGAGCACCTAAGTCTAAACCCTAAATGGACTAGGCATATGCCTAGGAAGTCCAATGCCCAAGATTTAAATCAAAATTCTAAAATTGGGCAATTAGAAAAGGAAAATTAAGTCTTGAGGTCAAGGCTTGAAAAACTTGAAAAGACCCTAAATAAGATACAAAATCAATTAAAAGGGTCTAGTGGTCAAAATCAAGGGTCCAAAAGTCAAATTCAACACCTAGGACCTAAGAGTCAAAAGTCAACCAACGGCAAGCAAGGTTTGGGTCACAAACCTAAGCCTAAAGTGGCTTATCATAGTGTTCCATTTGACTATGGAACACAAACTAGGTCTAGGAAGACCAAGGTCAATAGAGAAGTCATCCCTAGAATTGACCAAAGGGTGTGCCTAGTGGCTAGGGTTTCAAGGAAACCTAGGGTAGCCACTAAGAAGGTTGCAAGGGGAGTTACCACTAGAGTCAACCTAGGTAAGATCCAAATGACCAAGGCTAACAAGCCTAGGAGGGTCATTAGAAAGGTATCTAGGGAGGTTATCCCTAAGGAATACCTAATTAACCCTATGAGCTCAAATCGGTATTGGGTTCCTAAGAGCGTGATTGATTCACGCTAGATGGGTTTAGGGTGTGTCAACCTTGATTGGATGGGTAGTTAACTCAATCATGGTAAAGGTGGAACTTTAGGATGTTTTCAAGGTTATGGTTACCTTGGAAATAGATTTGAATCAATATCCTAAAAGATTTTAGGATGTGCCAATGCACTTTTGAATTTAAGAAAAATCAATTAAATTGGTACAATTTAGGTTTAGAGGTTAGTGTGCCATTTTGGGTTTTGGCACACTAGGGAGATTAAGGTTAATATGGCAAAATATATCTAATTATATCAAATGGCAATTAATATTAAAATTTAGGTATTACTATACCTATATATTTTATATGTCATGCCTTGATTGTCATATGTCATGTCATGACATCATGCCTATTTCTATGATTTTATATGTCATGAGTATGCTTAGGTTTTAGGTTAATATCATGTATGCTTAGTTTTATATCTTATGCCATGACATCATGATTGTGAGCATATGCTTATTTATATCATCATTAATGCCATAATCATTCATGCATTTAAGACATTTTGGTTGAAATTGAATTAAGGACTATGACATGACTTGAAGTCCCATTTATAAGGGAATCAAGTAGGGTTGCCTTAGAGAATGCATGAAACCCTAGATTAGGATGAACAAAACCCACATCTCACATTAAATTGACATGTATGTATATTTTATACACCTTAGATACATGTGAGATGCTAGGATATGAGTTAAGTTCAAGGTGCATAGTTTTTTTTTTTTTTTTGCATCTAGATGAACTAAAACTCATCTTGTTTCTTTTGTGGATCATTGGGAGAGCATGTGTACAAGTCATGTACATAGAGCCCAAGGAATATGATCCAAAATAAGATTTTGAAAACATTTTAAAATAATTTTGAAAAACCTTGGTGAAGTCTATCTTTTGTTAGCAATCACCATTGATAGAGTTGATACAAAATAGGGCTAAAACATTGAAAATTTCAATGGTTTTGAGTTTTGTATCAAACTCACTATTTTATGGGTAAAATAATTTTCAAATATTTTTCACCCATTGTGTGTGTCATAAGTATTATACGTATGAATTTTCACGATTTTTTGAATTACGTATAATTATTTATGAATTTCCAAAATTCATTTTTGATAGTGAAAATTGAGATTTTGATTATCGATCGGCCTGCAATTTGTGATCGGTGATGTGTGTGATCGGTGATTCTTGTCGAGTCATTTGCCAGTCTGATTCGGGTTAACAAGGTTTGTTTAGCCCGTGTTCAGCTATGGAAAAGGTTCCTAATCACTCCTAACCCTAGGATATGCTTTAGAAAGCATTATAAAGGGTGAAAATCCATTGGATATGGATTAGGAGCTGTGTTAGGTCAAAGTATCAAATTTAGGGTGAGTGAAAGTTCTATGTTGAACTTAGAACCTTAATTTTGATGGTTTAGAGTTCCTATTGGCTTAGGGGCTTCCCAAGGACATTGTTGGTGCAATGGTCAAGGGAGAGTAAGCCTTTACGGAGAGGTATCCATCTTGGGATGATGGATGTGTTTTTCTCCTTGAACAGGAGAAGTTATTGGGAGAGTATCATCAATTGGGAAAATTGATGGATTTTTGATACCCAATTTGGAAATTGGGAGAGAGTACAGGATTGTCTCTCTTGAGTGATATGTGAATTATCACTAGGAAGATAGTAGACATCCTAGGTATTTATTTTTGGATCAAGGGGGAGATTGTAAGATCTCATTGGGACATGAGACATTGACCTCCTTGGAGAGAAAACCTTTTTGATGTTAGTCAAAATGGGGGAGAATGTTTGGGGGAGAACATTTGGAGAGTGTTTACCAATTTGGGATAATTGGTAAGGGATTTGAGTTAGTGGTCTAACTCAAATGATTTGTTTGGTTTTTGTCAAACATCAAAAAGGGGGAGATTGTTGGTGCAGTTGGCCCAGGTCACGTTTGACCAGGACTCGAGTTTGACTCGAGTGATGTTTTAATGTTTGACCCAGGTCACGATTGACCAGGACTCGAGTTTGACTCGAGTGATGTTTTGATGTTTGACAAAGTGGTTTGACATTGATGTCAGTTAATATGTTGGGGAGATTGTTTATACAATCGATCCAGGTTATAATTGACTAGACTCGAGTTTGACTCGAGGGAGACTTTGATGGTTGACTGGGGTTGACCATGTGATTATGGGAAAGTCCAAGCGGGGTCTTGGCAAGGTAAAGTCCAAGTCATGGGTACTTGGCATGGAAAGTCCAAGTGGGACACTTGGCAATTGGGAAGGTCCAAGTCTTGTGTACTTGGCTTGAGAAGTCCAAGCATGGGTCTTAGCAAATGGAAAGTCCAAGCATGGGTCTTGGCATGGAAAGTCCAACATTGGTTGGCAAGGGAAAGTCCAAGCTTGAGTCTTGGCATTTGGAAGTCCAAGGGGATTGATATTGGCAGCGTAAAGTCCAAGCGGAGTCTTGGCGGCGTAAGTCCAATGTGCCTTGGCGGTGTAGACACCGTTAGCATGACATAGCCGAGGGAAGCACCTGGAGGCTAGCGCGATGGATGAATAAGTCATGGATGACTTGGAGGAATCCGAGAGGTGTGAGGCTGATGGAGGTGGCTAGAAGGCTTAGGTCTAGGCTAAGGGTGGTCTAGCAAGTATGGGGGCACCATATTTGGGTTTAAACCTCATGTTTGATGTTGGCAGTCGACTGGCATTATGGCCGGTTCGACTGCCGTGAGTCGACGACGAGTTATTGACGATTTGGGTAGCGCTCTGGCGATCGACTACTCATTGGATCAATCGGTGGTGTCGACGGTGATCATTGCTAGTTTAGCCGCGAGCACGAGAATGCTCCGTGGCCATTGATCGACTCGCGGTGCGATCGGCATTGCCAAGAGATCCGTTGGAGTTTTTCCAGCGTGGATCGAGCTGTTGTCTCACGACAACAGTGGCATCAGTCGACTGGTGACTTATGGCAGTCGACTGATGGGCGGAAATCTAGGTCGCGCGCAAGGATAAAAGGAGCTCGATAGGAGGGTTTTTGCAACCGATTTTCTTGGACGTTTTGAAGCGATTTGCTGCTGCAAATTAGGGCTTTCAAGTGCTAGTCCAAGGCAATCAATAAGCAAGCTTCTAAAGAGTTTTTATAAAGTGTTCTTTACTTCTCTTGTTGTATTTCTTCTTATATTTGCTTATTGTATTTAGATTATTGTTGTAATCTTATTGTAAGAGGTTTCTCCACCTCCGACTTGTGTTGAGAAGGAGTATTTATCATAGTGGTGTGTGATTGGCATCGCTAGGGTTCGTACGAACCCAATCCGTGGAGTAGGAACCGTTTCGGTTCCGAACCACGTTATATCCTTGTGTTCGTGATTGTATCTTTTCGTTATTGCTTTTATTATTTCTATTCCGCTGCGCATAACGAGTTTTGTAGAGATGATCGTGAACGTTTTCCATCTACGTACGGTCAACACGCTATTCACCCCCCCTCTAGCGGCCTCAGATCTCCAACATAAAGTTGTCACACCCCGAGAGTATGCCGAGCAAAAAAACGGACATCTCCCCTGTACGTGACACAATATCCTATTCATACAAAGCCTTTCGGCCACAACCACAACAACAAATATACATATAATATCAAACTTGTTGGAGATTTGACGCCGCTAGAGGGGGGGTGAATAGCGTTGAATTCGTACGTAGATGGAAATCGTTCGCGTTGCTTGTCTACAATCTTGTTAGTACGCAGCGGAATAAACAATAACAAATACAAACACAAGATACAATCACAACATGCACGATATAACGTGATTCGTAACCGAACGGTTCCTACTCCACGGATCGAGCTCTAAAGAGCCCTAGTGATGCACACGCACTCACTAATCACAAATACTCCTTCTCGACACAAGTCGAAGGCGGAGAAACCTCTTACAATAAGATTACAACAATAATCTAAATACAACAAGCAAATATAAGAAGAAATACAACAAGAGAAGTAAAGAACACTTTACAAAAACTCTTTAGAAGCTTTCTTGTTGATTGCCTTGGACTAGCACTTGAAAGCCCTGATTTGCAGCAGCAAATCGCTTCAAAACGTCCAAGAAAATCGGTTGCAAAAACCCTCCCGTCGAGCTCCTTTTATCCTTGTGCGCGACCTGGATTTCCGCCCATCAGTCGACTGCCATAAGTCACCAGTCGACTGATGTCACTGTTGTCATGAGACAACGGCTCAATCCACGCTGGAAAAACTCCAACGGATCTCTTGCGCGATCGCCAACATTGGCGATCGACCGCCAGCGTAATCGGCCTTGATCGGCTATGGAGCATTCTGCTCGCGGTGAACAAGCAATGAAGGCCGACCCTTGCGATCATTGCCAGACATCGATTCGATCGCTTCCCATGAGCGATCATTGCCAGAGTAGTTCCAGTTCTTAAACGGCAGTCGAACTCAAGTCGACTCACGGCAGTCGAACCGGCCATAATGTCAGTCGACTGCCAACCTCAAAGATGAGGTTTTAACCCAAGTATGGTGCCCCCATACTTGCTAGACCACCCTTAACCTGGACCTAAGCCTTCTAGCCACCTCCATCAGCCTCACGCCTCTCGGATCCCTCCAAGTCATCCATGACCTGTTCATCCATCGCGCTAGCCTCCAGGTGCTTCCCTCGACTATGTCATGCTAACGGTGTCTACACCGCCAAGGTACATTGGACTTACGCCGCCAAGACTCCGTTTGGACTTTACGCTGCCAAAATCAATCCCCTTGGACTTCCAAATGCCAAGACTCAAGCTTGGACTTTCCCTTGCCAACCCATGTTGGACTTTCCATGCCAAGACCCATGCTTGGACTTTCCATTTGCCAAGACCCATGCTTGGACTTCTCATTTGCCAAGACCCATGTTTGGACTTCTCATTCCAAGTACTCAAGACTTGGACTTTCCCAAATGCCAAGTACCCATGACTTGGACTTTCCATGCGCCAAGTGTCCCACTTGGACTTTTCATGCCAAGTACTCAAGACTTGGACTTTACCAAATGCCAAGTGTCCCACTTGGACTTTCCATGCCAAGTACCCATGACTTGGACTTTACCTTGCCAAGACCCATGCTTGGACTTTCCCATAATCACATGGTCAACCCCAGTCAACCATCAAGGTCTTCCTCGAGTCAAACTCGAGTCCGATCAAACATGACCCGGGTCGATTGCTCCAACAATCTCCCCAACATATTAACCGACATTAATGTCAAACATCAATGCCAAACCACTTTGTCAAATCCCTTTGTCAAACATCAAAACATCACTCGAGTCAAACTCGAGTCTGGTCAATCGTGACCTGGGCCGATTGCACCAACAATCTCCTCATTTTTGATGTTTGACAAAACCAAACAAATCATCTGAGTTAGACCACTAACTCAAATCCCTTACCAATTGTCCCAAATTGGTAAACACTCTCCAAATGTTCTCCCCCAAACATTCTCCCCCTTTTTGACTAACATCAAAAAGGTTTTCTCTCCAAGGAGGTCAATGTCTCATATCCCAATGAGATCTTACAATCTCCCCCTTGATCCAAAAATAAATACCTAGGATGCCTACCATCTTCCTAGTGATAATTCACATATCACTCAAGAGAGACAATCTTATACTCTCTCCCAATTTCCAAATTGGGTATCAAAAACCCATCAATTTTCCCAATTGATGATACTCTCCCAATAACTTCTCCCCCTTCAAGAAGAGAAACACATCCATCATCCTAAGATGAATAACTCCCCCTAAAGGTTTGCTCCCCCTTGACCATTGCACCAACAATGTCCTTGGGAAGTCCCTAAGCCAATAGGAACTTTAAACCATCAAAATTAAGGTTCTAAGTTCAACATAGAACTTTCACTCACCCTAAATTTGATACTTTGACCTAACACAACTCCTAATCCATATCCAATAGATTTTCACCCTTTATAATGCTTCCTAAAGCATATCCTAGGGTTAGGAGTGATTAGGAACTTTTTCCATAGCTGAACACGAGCTAAGCAAACTGAATCGTCGATCACTCATAATCGATCGCATTGATCAGAGCGATCGATAATCAAAAATCTCGATTTTCAGCTATCAGAAATGAATTTTGAAAATTCATAAATAATTATACGTAATTCAAAAAATCATGAAAATTCGTACGTATAATACTTATGACACACACAATGGGTGAAAAATATTTGAAAATTATTTTACCCATAAAATAGTAAGTTTGATACAAAACTCAAAACCATTGAAATTTTCAATGTTTTGGCTCTATTTTGTATCAACTCTATCAATGGTGATTGCTATCAAAAGATAGACTTCACCAAGGTTTTTCAAAAAGATTTTAAAATATTTTCAAAACCTTATTTTGGATCATATTCTTTGGGCTCTATATACATGACTTGTACACATGCTCTCCCAATGATCCACAAATGAAACAAGATGAGTTTTAGTTCATCTAGATGCAAAAACTATGCACCTTGAATTTAACTCATATCCTAGCATCTCACATGTATCTAGAGTGTATAAATACACATACATGTCAATTGGATGTGAGATGTGGGTTTTGTTCTCCCTAAACTAGGGTTTCATGCATTTTTCTAAGGCAACCCTACTTGATTCCCTTATGAATGGGACTTCAAGTCATGTCATAGTCCTTAATTCAATTTCAACCAAATTGTCTTAAATGCATGAATGATTATGGCATTAAAAATGTTATAAATAGGCATATGCTCGTAATCATGATGTTATGGCATAAGATGAAATCTAAAAACACATGACATTTGAAACCTTAATCCTAAACATGAACATGACATATAAAATCATAGAACTAGGCATGATGTCATGACATGGCATATGGCAATCAAAGCATGGCATATAAAATGTATAGGTATGGTAATACCAAAATTTTAATATTAATTGCCATTTGATATAATTAGATATATTTTGCCATATTATCATTAATCTCCCTAGTGTGCCAAAAACCCAAAATGGCACACTAACCTCTAAACCTAAATTGTGTCAATTTGATCATTTTATCAAACTTCATAACTAATATTGGCACATCCTAAAAATCTTTTAGGATTATAATTCAACCCTATTTCCAAGGTATCCATAACCTTGAAAATAACCTAAAATGCCACCTTATCATGATTGAGTTAACTACCCATCCACTCAAGGTTGGCACATCCTAAACCCATCTAGCATGAATCAATCACGCTCTTAGGAACCCAAAACCGATTTGAGCTCCTAGGGTTAATTAGGTATTCCTTAGGGATAACCTCCCTAAATACCTTCCTAATGACCCTCCTAGGCTTGTTAGCCTTGGTCATTTGGGTCTTACCTAAGTTGACTCTAGGGGTAACTCCCCTTGCAACCTTCTTAGTGGCCACCCTAGGTTTCCTTGAAACCCTAGCCACTAAGCACACCCTTTGGTCAACTCTAGGGATAACCTCCCTATTGACCTTGGTCTTCCTAGACCTAGTTTGTGTTTCATAGTCTAATGGAACACTATGGTAAGCTACCTTAGGCTTAGGTTTGTGACTCAAACCTTGCTTGCCCTTGGTTGACTTTTGACTCTTAGGTCCTTGGTGTTGACTTTGACTTTTGGACCTTTGACTTTGACCATTAGACCCTTTAAATTGATTTTGTATATTCCTAAGGGTCTTTTCAAGTTTTTCAAGCCTTGACCTCAAGACTTGATTTTCCTTTTCTAATTGCCCAATTTTAGAATTTTAATTTAAATCTTGGGCATTGGACTTCCTAGGCATATGCCTAGTCCATTTAGGGTTTAGACCTAGGTGCTCTTGCACCTTTCTAATTGTCTCCCTAGGTAAAAATTTTCTAGAGTTATTTGACCTAGGTTTGTCCTTAGATAAGTTGTTTTTAGGGACATTAGTCCCAAATTTCTCCCTATTATCTAAGTGAATATTTTTAGCTCCTAAACACAAGTATTTATTTCTATTAGCATGCTTTTCATGGCAAATTGCTAGGGAATTGAAATTTCTAGCATGCTTTTGTCTATTAACTAAAGAAAGAGCATTATTAACTTGATATACCTTAGGGTTAGTCTTAGTATCTCCCCCTACTTGTGATGCTCCCCTTTGTCCCTTCTTCTCCCCCTTCGGGCATTGACTCCGGTAATGACCCGGTAGTCGGCATTTGAAGCAAATCACTTGCTCCTTGCTCTTTTTCATTGAGGCACCGGTCTCCTTGACTTTTGGCATAGGTGGAGTCTTCTTAACCCGTTTAGGACACTTACTCTTGTAGTGTCCTTTCTCCCTACACTCAAAGCATATAATATTCATTTTATTATTAATTAACATGCTTGAGTTACCTAGGGTGGTTGTGGTGGTCGGAGTGGATTCTTGAGCTTGCTCTTCTTCTCTACCGGATGTAGATGGTTCTTCTTGTTGCTCCGGTGTTGAGGAAACTCTAATCTCCTCCTCAATCCTAGAAGTGGATGCTTCTTCCACTTCCTCCACCAACCCGGAAATTGACTCCCTATCAACTTCCGATTCTACTTCCTTCTCCGATCCGGATGTTGATTCCCTATCAACTTTCGAATCCTCAAGCTTTTTAGATGTTTCTTCTTGATTTTGAGAGGGTGATGGTCCTTCTTCTTGGACCGATGATAGGCTTTCATGGAGCTTGGCCAAATCGCTCCATAGCTCCTTAGCATCCACATAGTCACCTAGGCTACACAAGAGGTCATTAGGAATTAAATCAAAAATGAATTTGATTACCTTCTTGTTTTTATCGAATTGTTGGAGTTGCTCCTCACTCCATTTCTTCTTCTTGAGAAACCCTCCCTTTGGTCCCTTAGGATATTCAAATCCTTCCATCAATGCGGACCACTCCTCAAGGTCTCTCATCATCAAAAAATCTTCAATTCTCGCCTTCCAAGAATTGAAACCTTCTCGTCCATAGAAGGCATACGGAATTGGGGTGTTGATATCCCATCCCAATTGTCCTTGGATTTTCATCTTTACCCTCTAGCCTTCTTTGTCCTAGCTCCCGGCGGTTAGTCCATAGAAGAGCCCCGGGCTCTGATACCACTTGTTGAAGATTTGACGCCGCTAGAGGGGGGGTGAATAGCGTTGAATTCGTACGTAGATGGAAATCGTTCGCGTTGCTTGTCTACAATCTTGTTAGTACGCAGCGGAATAAACAATAACAAATACAAACACAAGATACAATCACAACACGCACGATATAACGTGGTTCGGAACCGAACGGTTCCTACTCCACGGATCGAGCTCTAAAGAGCCCTAGTGATGCACACGCACTCACTAATCACAAATACTCCTTCTCGACACAAGTCGAAGGTGGAGAAACCTCTTACAATAAGATTACAACAATAATCTAAATACAACAAGCAAATATAAGAAGAAATACAACAAGAGAAGTAAAGAACACTTTACAAAAACTCTTTAGAAGCTTGCTTGTTGATTGCCTTGGACTAGCACTTGAAAGCCCTGATTTGCAGCAGCAAATCGCTTCAAAACGTCCAAGAAAATCGGTTGCAAAAACCCTCCCGTCGAGCTCCTTTTATCACACGGATTTCCGCCCATCGATCACGATCCGCCATAAGTCACCAGTCGACTGATGCCACTGTTGTCGTGAGACAACGGCTCGATCCACGCTGGAAAAACTCCAACGGATCTCTTGGCAGTCGACTGCCAACATTGGCAGTCGACTGCCAGCCGCGTAGTCGACTGCCCAGTCGGCTACGGAGCATTCTGTGCTCGCGGCTGAACTAGCAGTCGACTGCCGACCCTTGGCAGTCGACTGCCGTAGACATCAGTTCGACTGCTCCCATGAGCAGTCGACTGCCAGAGCAGTTCCAGCTCTTAAACGGCAGTCGAACTCAAGTCGACTCACGGCAGTCGAACCGGCCATAATGTCAGTCGACTGCCAACCTCAAAGATGAGGTTTTAACCCAAGTATGGTGCCCCCATACTTGCTAGACCACCCTTAGCCTAGACCTAAGCCTTCTAGCCACCTCCATCAGCCTCACGCCTCTCGGATCCCTCCAAGTCATCCATGACTTGTTCATCCATCGCGCTAGCCTCCAGGTGCTTCCCTCGGCTATGTCATGCTAACGGTGTCTACACCGCCAAGGCACATTGGACTTACGCCGCCAAGACTCCGCTTGGACTTTACGCTGCCAAAATCAATCCCCTTGGACTTCCAAATGCCAAGACTCAAGCTTGGACTTTCCCTTGCCAACCCATGTTGGACTTTCCATGCCAAGACCCATGCTTGGACTTCTCATGCCAAGTACTCAAGACTTGGACTTTCCCAAATGCCAAGTACCCATGACTTGGACTTTCCATGCGCCAAGTGTCCCACTTGGACTTTTCATGCCAAGTACTCAAGACTTGGACTTTACCAAATGCCAAGTGTCCCACTTGGACTTTCCATGCCAAGTACCCATGACTTGGACTTTACCTTGCCAAGACCCATGCTTGGACTTTCCCATAATCACATGGTCAACCCCAGTCAACCATCAAGGTCTTCCTCGAGTCAAACTCGAGTCCGGTCAAACATGACCCGGGTCGATTGCTCCAACAATCTCCCCAACATATTAACCGACATTAATGTCAAACATCAATGCCAAACCACTTTTTCAAATCCCTTTGTCAAATCCCTTTGTCAAATATCAAAACATCACTCGAGTCAAACTCGAGTCTGGTCAATCGTGACCTGGGCTGATTGCACCAATAAAACTCACAGCGAAAATCATCACAACGAAATAACAAACTTCACAACAATGCATACCACTATGACTGACCACAAATAAGAAAGTACCGACATAAAATCCGAAACAACACATGTGTACACCAATAGAACAAGTCCACAACACAACACCACATAAACTCCAAGTGCATAACTAAAGCATACGAAAAACCAAAATAACCACAGGAGCCTTGGAAGTGAGATGAGATGGATCAGCTAGCGATGCTCCAAGTTGTCACCAAGTCTTCTACCTGTTACCTAGGCGATAAGAAAACTCAGGGTCTGTGGTAGTGAGTATAAAACTTAGCGGTAATATGAAAAATAATGCATATATAGCATAAATCTCATGAGATTCTAAAGATACAACAGGTATACACCAGTATAATATATATATATACATGCATATATCATCTAAACAACTAAACAACGTAAGGTGCAGACATACCTGAAAATCTACTATGCTACACTCATCCAACCTGAGCATATATCCACAATATACAACATGAAGAGTACTAACTCTATAATTAACAACTGCCTTACTAACATTCCATAACAAATGCAAACAATAAATCTGGTCTAACTCATACTACATCATGATACTGGTCAAAGGTATCCAATAGTCCGACCAACTCATACATAGGTATCCCACATACAACCATATAGAAAATACAAGTAGCATATATGATGATGTACAAACAAATGTAACAAGTATAGCACAAACAAATGCAACATCACCATAAGCATATATATAGACTGCATCTATCTATATATATATTAATCACAACCATCCATATATATATATATATATATTATATATGTCAATATGCAAAATGCCATAACAACACGGTAATGCAGAATGCATGGTCATGCCTGCTCACTCCACTCACTACCACGACCCCAGTGTGGCCTAGGTGACTTGACATGACAACTGACCCAACTCAACACCAACCACTACTCTCGAATAGCCAAGTGGGTAGTATGAATAAATAGCATATAAGCGTAAAGAGCTAGCTCCACAATGGGGGTCCCTGCTGTTGGTCACTCCGACAGTCACTACCCATGAGTGGTCGAGTGCCACACACACAGGACAACTGCACACAACTACAACTACCACCGTCTATAGTGGTCGAGTGTGGCACAACAAATGCTCTGCCCTCACACCAGATACTACTACCATGAGTAACCATGGAGGCAGGATGACTGACGACTCTCTCAACCACAAGGGAGAGCAAGTCGCCAACATGCATGTAAATGACATAAATTCACAGTCACACATAACATACATCCACCACATACTCTCTATCCTACAGAGAGTCATACTCAACTGATCAACACACTCTCTATCCTATAGAGAGTCGTACTCAACTGATCATAACTAAGCTAGGATCATCAGTCCGTAGCGACACACTATCCACAATCCACATGACCATACATAAACACATGATCTGTAATAGATACTCAACATGAGGATATGACGTAAGAATCAATTCTACGTTCAGGATATTATCCACCCCCGGATGACCTTTTATCCAATTTACAATCGAGTCTTCATCCGTACTCCACTATGTACACATAACTGAACAACTATAGGCTTACATACATCACATTTGTAACTCCTAATCATGATGAAGGAAAATGTGATAACAACAATAGTGTATTTAAAGGGCAAAGACTAAGTATCAAGCAATAGCATAACAGGAGTGGAGTCAAGGTAATATGATCATAAATTTAAATCCTCATGCATCAAGATTTACAACCACCTGACCAGGGTAGGAAATTACCCACCTGATATGAAGCTCGTGATAAATATCTTCACACCTGCGGACCTATCTCGTAACCACGTCCTGCACAGAGCATAACAAGTACTAAGTTCCAGGACCTGACAAATATACAAAATCCACTACTACATTGTTTTTATATTAACGTCCTTCTATCGAACATGAATTAGATATCCCCAATCATCCATGGCCGATTCACAACAACTGAGCTCCCTCTATTGAACTCCCAGCTTATTTACACAAATCACATTTATCCCTCTCACACCAGCGCACTCCCAGACCGATTACAACCCCATAATGGGACATAAACAGAACATCACAAACAAATCTCCACTCACACCATACATCACCTTATCTCCTAGATTCAATTAGCCAACCGGTAGCATAAAGATAATTGAACTCACCCTTCAATCACTCGGTTACAACAGCTTAGACCCATGCCAAAATAGGGGGAATCAATCAGCGATACCCACTACAAAACAAATAAGCTCAATCGCAGCTGTGAACCGAGACGATTCCCGTTTAATCATCACAATTAGAAGGCTTTACCTAGAAATTATCTCATTCACAACATCAACAGATTTCTCAACAATGATCGAGATGTATTCCACCTTTCACCAATCCAATCTGCTCACCGCACAAGACACAACACAACACCTCACGCAGCAACCTCCAAGATTAATCCACTACACGGTTCACCAAGCTGCCACAACCCCCCTTTGAACTCAAAATTTGGCACCAACCTTCGATTCAACGACACCGATCCATGGAAAACTCCCTGGATAGAAAATAAAAGGAAAGGAAATGAGAGGTATACTGGAGTTTGCAACTTCACCGGCGACCCTTCCCCCAAATGCTCCGTTAGTCGAAAAAATTCCCTTGCTACCCTAACACCACAGTTTGATGAGCAATCAAATGAAAAGGACTGCGATCAGAGTGGATCTCATCCGAGATCAGGGAGGAAGGACCATGCCTTACCTTGCTCAACAGGGATCGCACGTTCTGATCAAAACACGATGCCGACGCCGCCGACCCAAGCTCCCAGCCACACACACTCTTGCTGCTCTGGCTCATCTGTGGGCACCGACGAGGAAAATTTGCTCGCCGCCACTTGCAGCAGGGAGGAAGAAGACCGGCGAGGAACAGAGGCGTAGAAGGAGAAACTCGCATGGAGAAGGAAAAACTGTGAGAAAGAGGGAGTCACGAGGAGTTGGGTGCGGCGGAGAGGGATGTTAGGGCAATCAACTCGTGATATGGTTTTGATATGTGTGGAAAAGGGTTTAAGTTAAGATGTTTGGATTTGATATGTGCGTTGGAGTCTTGTAGGACTTAGTAATTCACACATGGAGCCTTGGCGAGTTTCACATCTCATGACTCGGTCCTTGAGTCAGTGAAGGATGGCTTTGCGGAAGTCGTGCGCTTGGAGCATCCGAGGGACCGCCGGATGAGGAGCTTGGAGTGAAGCCGGAGGAAGTAGACTTCAGGATGAGACGTGAAGGATGACGCTACAGAGTCGTTCGCTTGGCGCATCCGAGGGACGTGGCCAGACGAAGACAACTTCAAAGGCGAGCGACTCCAAGGGATGAGAGTGAGCGAATGTAACCCGGGAAGGGGTAGTGCTCTTAGGTGAAACTTGGCCACCGAGTCGAACGGTTCGACCGTATTCGATCGATGGGTTTTGGCCTAGCGATCGCCATGGAATGGCGCGATCGCTGCACCATCGGACCGATCGCCAAAGGTGGCGATCGATGAAGCGATTCGCGGGCAGAATCACTCGTAGCTGATTGGCCAGTCGACTAAGGAGGCATCAGTCAACTGATGGATACATCAGTCGACTGCCAAGGGTTCCGTTGGACTACAACGGTCGGGATCTGACGTGTTTAGAGGTCGTTGTAGCGGCGCCAGTCGACTGATAGCGGCCAACGGGAAGAAATCAATCCTCTCTATAAAAAGAGAGGGTGTGCGATTTTGGATGGCTAATGCTTAAGTTCCAAATGATCATCCAAGTGCCCCACAAGCTTTCAACTCCTTCTCCTAGTTTTCTTTCACATTTATTGTAAGAAGGAGTGTTTGAGTTGTAAGAAGGTTTACCTCCACCTTGCTTGGGCTAAAGGGAGAGACCAATAGTGGATTGGTTGCGGAGTGATTCACCGTGGACGAATCGGACCGTGGATTAGCGGCGAGGCCGTGAACCACGTTATATTTTGGTGTTAGCATTGTTTGGTATTCTTATTTCTATTTGTTTGTCTTGTTTTGTTTCCATTGCGCTAATATTCTTTGTAGACAAGCAAATTCCATCATCGAACGAAAGAGGGCTATTCACCCCCCTCTAGCCGGCCAACTTATCGACCCTACAAGTGGTATCAGAGCAAGGCGCTTGTTGAGGACTAACCGCCAACACAAGCAATAATAAAGGATGGCCAACTCCAACATTCACCCACCAAAGTTTGAAGGAGAATTCTCTTGGTGGAAGAAGAGAATGGAGGTATTCTTCGAAACCGACTTCGAAATTCTATTAATTATGGAAAATGGTTTCGAGGTACCCAAGGATGAAGACGAAAAGCCAATCGAGAAGTCTAGATGGACTAAAAAGCAAAGGGAAAGGTACCTAGCAAACTCAAAGGCAAAGCACCATCTCTACAATGTACTCCCCCAACAAGAAGTAAACCGGATTAAAGAGTGTGCAAGTGCTAAAGAGATGTGGGAGAAGCTAGTAGAGCTTCATGAAGGTACCTCGGAGGCCAAGCTTGTAAGGAGAGACCTCCTTCGCTCCCAACTATCAAATATAAAATTAGAAAAGGGAGAAAAGATAACCTCACTACATTCTAGGTTTAAAGAAATATTAATTGGACTAACAAGTGTAGGAGAAAAACTTTCAAACCGGAACATGCTTATGAAAGCAATCGACGTGTTTCCCCGGTCATCAAGATGGAGCTTAATGGTGGACTCCTTCTACATGTCCAAAAATTTAGAAGTGAGCACCTTGGAGGAGTTCTTCTCAACTATGGAGCTCCATGAAACAAGGCTCGAAGGAATAGTAGAAGAGTCAAGGTTTCAACCTTCAAGAGGAGTAGCCTTGATGGCTAACAAAGGGAAGAAGAAGATGGAGACCCCCTCCTCCTCCGATAAAGCATCCTCCTCCTCCTCCATGGATAGCACGGAAGAAGCATACATGGTAAGGAAGGTAAGGCGTGCTTTAAGAAATTTTAAATTTAATAAATCTAATGATAGGAGGAGAAGACCAAGGGGGAAGGTGATTTACTACAATTGCCAAGGAGAGAGACATATAAGGGATAATTGTCCCCTCTTGAACAAGAGCAAAGAAGAGAAGAGAAAGAAGGAAGAAAAGAAGAAGAAGAAGGGGAGCAAGAAGAAGGAAGAAGAGAAGAAAGCCAAGGAAAAGGGGAAGGCTAAAGCACTAAAAGCAAAAACTTGGGATGACCCTTCCTCCTCCTCATCATCATCGGAAGAAGAAAATGTCTTCATCACAAATTTGACACTAATGACATTTGACGACCTAGACTCCACCTCCTCCTCCGAGCAAGAAGAAAGAAGCACTAGTGAGGAGAGCTCGAGTGAAGGGGGAGCTTCATCCTCATCATCATCGGAATCGGAGGAAGAGGACATGGAAACTATGGTAACGAACCTCTCACCCAGTAAAATAGTTTCCATGATTTCTAGTCTTACTAAGGATCTATTTAGGGCCAAAAAGAAAAATAAGAGCATGCTAGATCAAATTAAGGATTTAGAAAATAAACTAGAAAAAGCATGCTTAAATATTAATGATGATACTTTTTCTAGTCATGATAATACATGCTCACATGAATATATGTCTTTTGATGTTAATGATGCATGCATTGAGGAAAATAGGGCTTTAAGAGAGAAAGTAGATCATTTAACCAAAGCCCTAGAAAAATTCACTATTAGCTCCAACACTCTTAACATGATCATAGGGAGCCAAAGAGCAAGCTTCAATAAGAAAGGCCTAGGATATAAGGAAAAGAAAAATGAAAAGGCTTATTAATGCTTAATTGCTAGGGGTCAAGATAAAAAGAAGACAATAGCTAGAAAATGGATCTCTAAGGAATTTTTAGTGAAGCCCATAGGAAAGAACTTATTTTGGGTTCCTAAATCCATCCTTAAGGGTTAGGAAAACCCTAGGATAGTCAACCATATGGAATTTATCTATATCATATTTTGGTTGACTTAGGATGGCGGGATAAAATTTTAAAATAGTGTTGGGTGATGATAATGCACTCTTAAATAGTTTAGATCATGCTCAACACTTGGTGTAATGTGATACTCATGACCTATACATTTTTAGCAAAGTGCTGGGTGATGATAATGTGCCCATAAATTGATAATAATACTTAAATCATGATGGTTAATATAATTGTTATATATGTTTGCAATCATGATTTATGATCTTGATATTTGACATATAATCATGGGCAATAAGGTTTAAATCATGTCTTTGGGTGATACTTTACTTTTTATCATGATGTAATACCTAATGCATGCTCATAAATTGATGAATACTTTTGTTTCATGATCATAATGTGGAAACAATACATATATGTCTTTATGATCATGTGGATTGTTAGGATGATACTTAACCTTGTATAGAATTGTATGAAAATGATGGTTAAGTATATACAAATACCTTTAGGATACATCTCACACTCACCATATACTACCTTGATTGAAAACTTAGCATGAGTGAGATGTTAGGATGATACAAATGTCCACTAATGCCTATGGCATTTAGATGGTCATTTAAAGTATCAAAATAGCAATAATAGACCAATCATGGGGAAGGCTTATGTTTAATTCATAGACATATTGCCCAAAGATCATGGTTGGATATTTCATATGTTTTCAAAACAATTTCTTACTTTAAAATCTGTGCGTTCATGTTTTGAAACAATCCAGAGCAAAACTAGGTGTTAAAATGGATACAAACTTGATCAAAACACTAGTTGTTTTTGAAGCTTTTGGATTTTTGGAAAATCATTGAAAATATAAGTATTTTTTCATGAAAACTCATTTTTCACTGATAAAGGACTTTAAAAGAAATGTGTTTTCAAAATTTCACAATTTTTCAAATTTTCTGGAATTTATAGTGCATTTCTGAATTTCGTCCAAAAAATCAGAAAACCTGATTTCCTTGTGCCAGTTGACTGCCATGTTGATAGCAGTCGACTGATGTACTATGCACGAGCACAGTAACATGATTTTATTAGGTTTTTGAGTGCTTTTTATTTTTGCTTCTCTCTAGACTTGATGTCATGCCATATATACCTTATTTAAATCTTTTTTATGGTGTCAAAGAGGGAGAAAGATATATGTTTAAGTAAAGGGGGAATGCATTTAGAGGGAGTTTCATATATTAAGAGGGAGAGTTGCTAATCATGTTATTTACATACTTTCTTTCCTTAATATTTTATCAAATGTTTTACCTAACTTAAACGGATTGTCACACATCAAAAAAGAGGAGATTGTTAGGGCAATCAACCCGTGATATGGTTTTGATGTGTGTCAAAGGGTTTAAGTTAGGATGTTTGGATTTGATATGTGCGTTGGAGTCTTGCAGGACTTAGTAATTCACACATGGAGCCTTGGCGAGTTTCACATCTCATGACTCGGTCCTTGAGTCGATGAAGGATGGCTTTGCGGAAGTCGTGCGCTTGGAGCATCCGAGGGACCGCCAGAAGAGGAGCTTGGAGTGAAGCCGGAGGAAGTAGACTTCAGGACGAGACGCGAAGGATAGCGCTGCAAAGTCGTGCGCTTGGCGCATCCGAGGTACGTGGCCGGACGAAGACAACTTCAAAGGCGAGGGACTCCAAGGGATGAGAGTGAGCGAATGTAACTCGGAAAGGGGTAGTGCTCTTAGGTGAAACTTGGTCATTTGGCTAAGTGTTGGATGAGATTTTCCGACATTAGTCGACTGCCATGAAATGGCGATGATCGCTCTAAGTCGAGCGAGGTTTGGTCGGTGTTCGATGATGGGTTTGGCCCAATGATCGCCATGGAATAATGATCATTGCCCGGACTATCGATCATCGCCAAAGGTGGCAGTCGACTAATGAAGGCAGTCGCGAGCACAGAACCGCTCATAGCCGACTGGCCAATCGGCTACGAAGGCATCAGTCGACTGCCAAGGGTTTCGTTGGACTACAATGGTCAAGATCTGACGTGTTCAGAGGCCATTGTAGTGGCGTCAGTCGACTGATAGCGGCCAACGGGAAGAAATCAGCCCTCTCTATAAAAAGAGAGGGTGTGGGCTTTTGGATGGCTAATGCTTAAGTTCCAAACGATCATCCAAGTGTCCCACAAGCTTTCAACTCCTTCTCCTAGTTTTCTTTCACATTTATTGTAAGAAGGAGTGTTTGGGTTGTAATAAGGTTTACCTCCACCTTGCTTGGGCTAAAGGGAGAGACCAATAGTGGATTGGTTACGGAGTGATTCACCGTGGACGAATCAGACCATGGATTAGCGGCGAGGTCGTGAACCACATTATATTTCGGTGTTAGCATTGTTTGATATTCTTATTTCTATTTGTTTGTCTTGTTTTGTTTTCGTTGCACTAATATTCTTTGTAGACGAGCAAATTTCATCATCAAACGAAAGAGGGTTATTCACCCCCCTCTAGCCGGCCAACTTATCGACCCTACAAGGGAAAATATGGAAAAGAATGCAACTGGGAGAAACGCTCAGAGAAATGTTGGATAGCGAGAAACGCTCGCAGCGCGAAGAAGGGACATTCAACGGTGAGGAACGAAAGTGGCTGGGCGTTAAGGAAAAAAAATAGATCGAGTTTAATAACGGATTGGGTTTAAACCCCTATAAGACTTAAACCTAGATCCACTTAAAGCAATTTAAAATTAAGCCAAGGTTAGGTTAAATTAAATCCCTATCCATGCTATATTTATTTAATTTTTCCCAATAATATTACCCCTTTTAGCCATTTATTTACGGTATTTTATACTTGAACTTCCCAATTGCCAAGTACCCATGACTTGGATTTTCACCGCCAAGACTCCACCATAGGACTTACACGGCCAAGACTACACCCTTGGTATTTCCTTTCCAACCCATTTTGGACTTTCCAATTGCCAAGACTCAATCTTAGACTTTCTCTTGCCAAGATCATGCTTGGACTTTACTATTGCCAAGACCCATGCTTGGACTTTTAATGTCAACTGTCTCACTTGGACTTCTCCATCATATGGTCAACCCCATAGCAACTATATATTCAATCCATTGTCAAAAAATGGTCAACTTAAAACACAAACATCAAAACACTACTCGAGTGAAACTTGAGTCTGGTCAATCGTGACCTGGGCCAATTGTACCAACAATCTTCCTCTTTTTAATGTTTGACAAAAACCAAATACCTTTGAGTTAGAATACTAACTTAAGCCAATCCTCCCAATTGTCCAAATGGGGAATTCTACATTCTCCCCTCAATTCTCCCCCTTTTTGACATACATAAAAAAGGCTCTCCCCAAGGGTATCAATGTCTCATATTCCAATGAGATCTTACAATCTCCCCCTTGGTCCAAAAGCATCTAGGATGTCTTCACTCTTCCTAGTGATAAGTCCCATATCACTAAAGAGAGGTAATCCTCACTTTCTCCCAATTTTCAAAATTCTCCCCCTCATGAGGAAGAACACATCCATCATCCCATGATGGATAACCTTCCTCTAAAGGCTTGCTCCCCCTTGACCATTGTACCAATAATGTCCTTGGAGAGTCCTTAAGCCTATAGGAACACTAAACCATCAAAATTAAGAGTAAAAGTTCAAACTCGAACTTTCACACACCTTAAAATTGATACACACCCTAAACAGCTCTCCTAATTTATATCTAATGGATTTTCACCCTTCCAATGCTTTCCAAAGCACATCCTTGGGTTAGGAGTAGTTAGGGTAGCCTAACATAGCTAAAACATGGGCTAAACATCTTTGTTTATCCGAAATCAGCATTGGCAGTCGTCTCTATCAGTTAACAGTTGACGACCCTTGACGCCAGTCAATTGTCATCCATGGCAGTCGACTGATTTCTGCAAGTGTAGAAATCATGTTTAGAAAATGAAATTCAGAAAATCATAAGTAATTATACATAAATCGAAAAATCACAAAAATTCATATGTATAATACTTAAGTCAATCATTATGGGTAAAAAATATTTGAAAAATAAAATACCCATAAAATAGTGAAATTGATACAAAATTTAAAACCATTGATAACTTCAATATTTTTGATCTATTTTGTATCAACTTCTTCAATGGTGACTTCTATCAAAAGATAGACTACTCCAAGATTTTTCACAATGATTTTGAAATGATTTTAAAATCTTATATTGAATCATAGTCTATGGGCTTAATGTACATGAATTGTACATAAGCTTTCTTCATGATTCATTCATGGTATAAGATGAATTTGCGTTCATCTAGATGCAAGAACTATACACCTTGAACTTAACTTATTTTCTAGCATCTCACATGTGTTTAGGGTGTATTCTACTGATGTACTTATGGTTAAAAAGGACAAAGGTAAGAAGAAGTCTAAAGGCAAGACCCAAGAAAAGGGCAAGAAAGCATTGAAGCCCAAAGGTGGGGTGGCCAAGGAAGGGACTTGCTTCCACTGTAAGGAAGCTGGACATTGGAAGAGGAACTGTAAAAAGTATTTTGAGGAAGTCAAGAAGAAGCAAAGTGAGACTTCTGCTTCAGGTATGCATGTTATAGAAGTCAATCAATCAATTTCTTCTTCATGGGACATGCGAATCTTGTCTTTTAGGCAAGATGACCAAGACTCCATTTAGTGGACAAGGCGAACGTGCGACAGATTTGTTATGCCTCATACATAGTGATGATTGTGGTCCTTTCAAAGTTGCAGCCAGAGGTTATTATTAGTACTTCATTACATTTACTGATGATTTCAGTAGATATGGATATGTGTATCTTATGAGACACAAATCAAAATCCTTTAAAAAGTTTAAAGAATTCAAGAATGAAGTACAGAACCAATTTGGAAAGAGTATTAAGATACTTCGATCAAATCGAGGTGGGGAATACCTTAGCCAAGAGTTTCATGACTATCTAGTTGAGTGTGGGATACGATCTCAACTCACTCCACGCGGAACACCACAGTTGAATGGTGTATTCGAGAGGAGAAATCGTACTCTATTAGATATAGTACGATCAATGATGAGTCATACAGATCTTCCTCTTTCCTTCTGGGGATATGCTCTAGAGACACCTACTTTCACACTTAACCGTGTTCCATCTAAGGCAGTCATAAAGACACCATATGTGATATGGACTGGAAAGAGTCCCAAGATATCTTTTATGAGGATTTGGGGATGTGAAGCTTACGTGAGACGTCAAGTTTCAAATAAATTAGGCCCCAAATCAGACAAGTTCTATTTTGTGGGATATCCTAAGGAAACAAAAGGATATTACTTTTACAACTCCACGATAGGCAAAGTGGTTGTCGCCAGAAATGGTGTTTTTCAAGAAAGGGAATTTATTTCTAGAAAGGCTAGTGGGAGTAAAATTGATCTTGAAGAAGTTCAAGATACACAAAACAGCACTGATGCCTTAATGCAACAAGACCAGGCACCACAAGGTGATGAGCATTATGAATCAAGGTCATCACAAGGAGTTGTGGTACAACCTGCTCAGATAGACCAAGCTCTGTGCAGGTCTGAAACGTCGTCAACCTAAGAGATATTCTTTTCTCTTGGATGACAATGATGGCGCCATGCTAGATGAGCCAACATCATATCAGGAAGCTGTAATGAGCCCAGATTCTGAGAAATGGCTTGAGGCCATGAGATCCGAAATGGAATCCATGTACACTAACCAAGTATGGACCTGAAGGGGTCAAACCCATTGGGTGTAAGTGGGTCTTTAGGAGAGAGACTGACATGGATGGCAATGTGCATACTTATAAGGGGCGATTGATAGCAAAAAGATTCAAGCAGATTCATGGTATTGACTATGATGAAACTTTTTCTCCAGTTGCGATGCTCAAATCCATTCGGATCATGCTTGCTATTGCTGCTTACTATGACTATGAAATATGGCAGATGGATGTCAAAACTGCATTTCTTAACGGAAATCTATTCGAGGATGTGTATATGACACACGGCTGAGGTTTTAATCAATCGAAGGATCTTTGGAAAAGTAAGTTGCATAGGTCTATTTATGGTTTAAAGCAAACTTCTAGAATCTGGAATTGTCGATTCGATGATGCGATCAAAACGTTTGATTTCATTAAGAACGAAGATGAACCTTGTGTCTACAAGAAGGCTAGTGGGAGCACAGTTGTTTTTCTTATTTTGTATGTAGATGACATACTACTCATTGGAAATGATATCCCTATGCTGGAGTCTATGAAGACTTGGCTTGGGAATTGTTTCTCAATGAAGGACTTAGGTGAAGCAGCCTATATTCTTGGCATCAAGATCTATAGGGATAGATCTAGGAGATTGCTTGGCCTGAGTCAGTACATATATTAACAAGGTGCTTAAGCGTTTTGCCATGCAGAATTCCAATAAGGGATTTCTTCCAATGTCACATGGTATAAGTCTTTCGAAGACTCAATGTCCCTCTTCTGTGGAAGAGAAACAACGCATGGATCAGATCCCTTATGCATCTGCTATAGGATCTATCATGTATGTCATGATTTGTACTCGCCCCGATGTCTCGTATGCTTTGAGCATGACGAGTATGTACCAGTCAGATCCCGGTGAGTGTCACTGGACAGCAGTCAAGAATATTCTTAAGTACTTGAGAAGGAGGAAAGAATATTTCTTGATCTTTGGAGGTGATAAGGAGCTAGTTGTAAAGGGTTACAGCGATGCAAGCTTTCAAACCGACAGAGATGATTCGCGATCACAGTCAGGGTATGTATTTTATCTGAATGGTGGTGTTGTGAGCTGGAAGAGTTCGAAGCAGGACACAGTCGCAGATTCTACAATAGAAGTCGAGTACATTGCTGCTTCGAATGCAGCAAAGGAGACAGTTTGGATCAGAAAGTTTGTTTCTAAGCTTGGTGTACTTCCTAGCATTGTGAGCCCTATAGAGCTTTATTATGACAACAACGGGGCTATAGCATATGCTAAGGAACCTCGTTCTCACCAGCATTCCAAACATATACTACGGCGATACCACCTCATTCGAGAGATCATCGATAGAGGAGATGTGCGGATATGTAGAGTAGATATTGATGCTAACATTGTGGATCCCTTGACCAAGGCTTTGACACAGAGAAAGCATGATAGTCATACTAGGTCACTGGGTCTTAGAGATTACAATGATTGGCACTAGTGCTAATGAGAGATTGTTAGTGTCAGCCCTTAGTATCAATCATGAGATGATTGATTAGGGATCACGTGTATCATATTTCATTAATAAAAGGCAAGGATTGTTTATTATATTTACTTTATGGATGTCCCAGCTAAAATAAATATAATAATGCCCTTGAATAGTAAGTTCTAATCTACAGTATATCAATTGGTAGAATTGATTATGAGAAGCTGTAGAGAACACTATTCTTAATATTCCTAGTCAAGTATTACTAGACAAGGGCAATATTAATACATTGAGACTAGCATGTAGGTCAATGGATGACTTGATCTCACAAGTCATGGATATGTGATATCACATTGACACATGGGTATATATATTAGAGAATATATATATTGAATTGATCCGCAATGAGAAAGTGTCATGGATCGTTATATGAGTGTCATATACTTTCTCATGTGACTATTGGTATAAATAGTCCTTAGACTTGAAGTCACTACGGTTCCCTACATAAGGAGTTATGTACTTTGGTATCGTCTAACGTCACACCGTAACAGGGTGCACTATAATGGCGATCACTGGGTATGTAATGAATTATGTGGAGGGATGTGAGTGATGTAGATGAGATCTATTTCTCCCATATGATGGGAGTGATATCTTTGGCCTCTTGATAGAGTAGGACCACGAAATGCATGATCATGCTTAAATGAGTCAATATGAGATATTAAGCTCATTTGTTTGAGTGAGTCTACTTGGGGATCAAGAAACATAAAGATCGATAAGAGGATGACATGGTCTATGCCTCATTGATCGATATAAGATATCAGAGATAAAAGGACACTGTTATACATGATAATAGTCACGGAAAGGTTGTCGGATCTCGACGATCTTGTAACTTGTGTAGCAATGATGTATTGTTAGATGTCGCTCATTGCTTATATATCTAAAATGTCTTAGATACATTGCCAACGTTACAAAAGCCTATAGGGTCACACACAAATGACATTTTGTTTTGGAGATGGTTTTTTTAGTTGGACTAAAAGGACAATTGAGCATATGGTCAAGATTTGAATTAGACTCAAACTGGTTAAACTTGAGTTAGACTCAAGTTGAACCATGGAAGATGATTCATCATCATGCATGATTAATTTGATTAATCATGCATAGGAATACCAAAGGGCTTGGTATTCATGATGAGAATTAAAGAAGGGAATACCAAGGGTCTTGGTATTAAGAGAGTTCTTAATGGGGAGATAATGGCATTGATGACTAATGGTTTAAATGGCCTTTTGGTGTTGAACGTGAATGACAATTGTGTGGTTTTTGTGTTTGGGCGTGCAAGCCAAAAGGGCCAAGAGAAAGAGTTCTCTCATCTCTTCCTTCCTCTCTTTCTTCTTCCAAAGAGTTCTTGGCGTTTTGCTAAGGGTTGCTAGCACAACGTGACTCCAAATCATGTGGGTGTCAGTGTGGATACCATAGATATACGATTACCCTTACCGTATTGAGATCTGACAGCTTTTGGAAAAGCGGAATTGCGAAGGGCACACAACGAAGGTATATTTCTCCCTCTAAATAAGATCTAGACTAGATTAAAGAAAACGACTTATATAGTTTTGCATGGACATCTGGTGGGATCCGGTATAATTATTGTTTCCACTGCAGTTTTGCGAAGTATTCGCCCGCGATGTTGTGAACATCAGATCCGGAGTTTTCCTAATAGGCGACTCCTCCGGCCATCCTCCATTAGCCACCGACAACCAAGGAGCAGCCGACCATTGATTGGCCGGCCATATCTTCCACCAAACAAGTTGTTCTTCTCTTCGTGGAGGGGTCGTTTGGTCGGCATTTTGTGCACCAATAGCGACCTATTTGCCGGGGATTGGTTCTCCGACAATTTTCACAGGTGGAGGATTGAGTTTTCATCAATCGGTTGACGAAACAATTTTTGGATCCGAATTTTTATTCGGATTGTGATCGTCTCTCAGATCACATTGTCTTCGACTCGAGGCTAGTGACTTTTGCGAAGACGAGGCTCGTGGCTTTGTGAAGTCATCCCGATGATACTCGGCATGGATACGGATAAAAGCGATTCTAGCGAGAGTCACTCCGGTTGATATCATTCTCGCTGCACGTGATACGTCAAGTATAACTAGCGTAATTTCCTTTTATTGCAAAATTTGAAACTTCGATTATGTCTACACATGTTGTATCTTACATGCGTGTGATGTATGTGTTGTAATAAATTAGATTTATTACTTTTAATTCTTCCACTGTGTACATGTTTACGAAACATGTTCGAACACATAATCGTCGTTGTGCCAGGGAAACCCAATAGTGGTATCAGAGTCAGGTTATGTTTCGACATAATAGTAAAATTATTTTGTGATAGTCATAATTGTATTTATCGAAATTTTCTAATTTTGGAAAGTTTAGAAGTATTTATCGAAATCTTCTAATTTTGGAAAGTTTAGAAGTATTTATGAAAATCTTCTACTTTTGGAAAGTTTAGAAGTATTTATGGAAATTAACACTTTCCATAAATAAAATATGTGATTAGATTTGGAAATTTATTTCCTAATTTAATCATGATTTGATTTGTGGAATCAAATCTAAAATATATTTTATTTCCATAAATAGTTTTGACAATTTAGGAAATTTATTTCCTAAATTAAATTTGACTTTCCTTAATTAGCACTTTCCATAAAAAAAATATGTGATTATATTTGGAAATTTATTTGCTAATTTAATAATGATTTGATTTGGGAATCAAATCTCAAATATATTTTATTTCTATAAATAGTTATGACATATAAGGAAATTTTTGTACATGCCATAATTGTATGTCATGTAATTGCATTAGATGCATATCATTATGTCATGCGTGTCGTGATATGTAGATGTATGTCATGTATGTCATGTCAAGTAGATAATAGTTATTTGCATGTAAAGATGATGAGACTTTAAAACCCTTATACAATATTAAAGTTTACACCTTCCATTAATATAATTAGAACAAGAGTTCTGTTTCTTGTTTGGGTTGTTGGACTCACTCCAAGCCCAGCTCGAATCTGAACATGTTCAAATCATTGGAATAGTTTAACACTAATATCGTAAGAGTCAGAGGTCAATCGTTAGTTTGGGTTGTTGGACTCACTCCAAGTCAGTGTTGGGTTTTCGGCACCGCGGCGTGTGTGTGTTCGATCACGTTTCGTAAACATGAACACAGCGGAAGCAATAAAAATAATAAATCTATATTTATTACAACACACACAACACACGCATGCATATTACAACAAGTGTAGACATAACCGTAAATTTAAATTTGCAATAAAAGGAAATTTATCTACGTTATACCTTTCGTATGACGTGTAGCGGGAACGGCATCAACCGGAATGATCCTCGCTGGAATCGTCTCTATCTGTATCCACGCCGAGTTCCTCGGGATGACTTCGCTAAGCCACGAGATTCATCTTCGTACGGGTTACTAGCCTCGTGTTGAAGACGACGTGATCGAGAGATGATCATGATCCGAATCCAAATTCGGATCCTAATACGAGTTCTCAAAACTCGCTTCTCCGGAGAGGTATTCGTCAACCAATTGACGAATCCTTCATCCTCCACCTCAGAGGATTACCGTAGATCGAATCCCCGATAGTTTAGCCGCTTTCGGATCTCAAACCGTCGTCCAAACGATGCTCCGACGAGAGGAGAACAAGCTGTCCAGAAAACTGGACAGCTTTGGTGGAGGAGTAGGCGCCGGCCAAAACAAGGAAGCCAAGTGCTCACCTTTTCACCGAAGCCTAGGAAGATCAGGAGGTCGTGAGGATCACCCTGAAGCTTGGTCGCCAAGGAGAAGGAGCCGGTGGCACAAGGTGGCGACCAAGGAGGTTGGCGGCAACTCCTTGCTAGGGTTTTGGATTAGGGCTTAATTATCCCTTAAGCCCTCTTTTATAGAGAACTAATTCTCTTAATGGTTATTGGATCATAACCATTAGGCCCGTTAACCCGCTCCATTAAGATAAGTTAAAATAAATCAAACCATAATGGTTTATTTTAAGTTAAAACGAACCGAACCAACTTTTGGTTCATTCGTTTAAAATAAACCAAACCCTTTGGTTTATTATCCTCCATTGGATTAGAACCAAACCATTTTGGTTCATCCATTACGTCTTCATAAGACTCGGCCCATCCACGCTTCCATTGCGACTGAAACGATTTCATGCTCGCTTTATGTTTGGTCCAACCAAACCTAGTTTCTCTCGGTCTGAGAATCCCATTCTCAAGCTCGTTTTAAATCCTTTGGATTATTCTCGTTGTGCGTGTGACCAAATAGGTTATCGGTTTATGTTGGCCGTCTATAATTAACCATTAATTATAGAACGATCATGAGTGGCACCTAGTAGTACATCATGATCCCCAATTAATCGAAAAGATCAACGGTTGATCCAGAACTATTTCTGAAACCCTTCAGTAGCTCGAATGAATCGTGCCTCATTCCCTTCACTCATCTTATACTCACTTGGTTCAAGACATGGTCTATAGTGTCAGTCCCCACTAGGCTGACTACGTCACACCTAGCCCAAGTATCAATTTCTCGTCCTACGGATTCTAGTTACTCCACATGTATCGAAGAGTACCTTACTCTAAACATGTAATGCTTTGGCCAAAGACTTTAGTAACAATCCGACGAGAGGCCATGGGTATACATCTCCTATAGTGGTGAATCCTTTATAGGCTATTCAAACACCTTGATCACTTGACTTATACCCAATCATCCGGGTCCACATCTCCTTAGAGATGTTTGCTTAAGATGTCAAAGCATAAGTCTCCATGATCAAGATGACTTGAATACCATAAGTCGAAGAACATCGCACTTAAGCCCGCAGTAAGAACTTCATTGACATATCTATATATGCGAGAGAACCATATGAAGTCTTCACGGTGGTCACTCGATGAACTAGTTACCATAACTAGCATCCACGATTAACTCGGACATCACAATGTCTCGACCGGTGAAATCGTTGGCTGATACACCAAGGAGTATACTGGTTAGTCTCGATGTAATCGATGGTGTCCAAATCCATCAATTCATCGACTAGGATAATTCCGATACATCACAATTACACATGTAGATACTCACTAGTTGTGATCCAATCACAAATTCTCTCATGCCGTGAATCGATCGTGGACATTCAGTAAATGAGTTTAAGATCCAATCAAATACATAAAACATGTATACTCAAATAGTGAATCTTCATTTATCATATAAATGGTTCATACATAAGGCGATTGTCTTAGGACATCTCTCATATATTACTAACAGACTCCCACTTGGCCTAATGCCAATCGCTACGATATCCAATACCATAAGCTCTAACATGACCCTCAAACTTACTTTGAGGTAATGCTTTAGTCAAAGGATCCGCTAAGTTCCTTTCAGTGGGAATTTTCTCGATTTGTATTTCATTCCTACTGATGATCTCTCCGATAAGATGATAACATGTTTGGATGAGACCTTGGCTCTTAATTGCTCCATTGTTGTCGCAGAGACCGCAGATTGCTTCAACAATGGCCGAATCACACCAAGTTCATGAATGAACTTCTTGATCCAAACCGCCTTTGTCGCCTCCGGCCGCAATGTATTCTCGCCTCAAAGGGTAGAATCCGCTAGTCTTGTTTGGAACTTTTCCAACTCATCGCGCTTCATTCAAGGTGAACACGATCCGCATCGAGACCTAGAATCATCCTTGTCTGTCTGGAAGCTGGCATCCGTATACCCGCGTATCACCATGTCCCCTTCTCCATATATTAGGAACACATCCTTAGTTATTCTTAAGTACTTAAGGATCGTCTTAACAGCCACCCAATGATCCATTCCTGGATCGGACTGGTATCTGCTCGTGACACTCAGAGCATACGATACATCGGGCCTCGTACATAACATAGCATACATGATAGATCCTATTGCGGATGCATAGGGAATCTTACTCATGCAATTCCTCTCGTCTTCTGTGCGCAGACACATAGACTTCGAAAGGTGTACCCCATGCCTGATGGGTAGGAAACCTTTCTTGGATTCCGACATACTAAACCTCTTTAGCACTCGGTCTATATATGTAGACTGCGAAAGACCAAGCAACCGTTTCG
This sequence comes from Wurfbainia villosa, assembly GCA_025175895.1. Classification (NCBI taxonomy): domain Eukaryota; kingdom Viridiplantae; phylum Streptophyta; class Magnoliopsida; order Zingiberales; family Zingiberaceae; genus Wurfbainia; species Wurfbainia villosa. The sequence continues at coordinate 115,740,860 of CM045989.1, read as the reverse complement.
ATCTATCTCCATAGATCTTAATCCCGAGGATGTAGGTCGCTTCTCACAGGTCTTTCATGGAGAATGTCTTGGATAACCAAACCTTCACTGACTGTAAGATTGAAACATCGTTTCCTATAAGTAGTATGTCATCGACATACAATACTAGGAACACGACTGCACTCCCACTAACCTTCTTGTACACACAAGGTTAAATGCGGATTTTGTGAGAAATCAAACTTTTTGATTGTCTCATCAAAGCGATTATTCGACTCTAGATGCTTGCTTCAATCCATAAATGGACCGTCGCAATTTGCATACCTTGGTTTTATCAGCGATGTGAAACCCTCGGTATCATATACACGTCCTCGGCGGAGTTTCCATTAAGGAAAGTTGTTTTCACATCCATCTGTCATATCTCATAATCATAATGAGCCGCTATGGCCAGGAGCATCCGAATGGATTTAAGCATAGCTACAGGCGAATAGGTTTCGTCATAATCAACACCTTATTTTTGACGATATCCTTTCGCCACCAATCTAGCCTTATAGGTAATCACATTACCATCCATGTCAGTTTTCTTCTTGAAAACCCACTTGCACCCTATAGGCTTTATCCCTTCAGGTGGGTCAACCAAGTTCCAAACTTGGTTTTCATACATGGAATCCATTTCCGACTTCATGGCACCAAGCCATTTATCCCTTTCTGAACTTGTCGGCACTTCTTCATAACTGGTAGGCTCCTTATCATCAATGAGTAATACGTCATTCGATTCACTTACGAGAAATCCATATCTCTCAGGAATATTGCGTGTTCTACCAGATCTACGAAGATGTGGTGTTACAATAGGTCCAGCCGATTGCTCATCACTATGAGTTGTCGGCTGTTGTGCTTCACCAGGTATCTCATTAATGTCTATTTGAGTCTCTCGAGCCTCCTCAAGCTCGATGACACTCCCATTGTTTTCTTGCAAGAGAAACTCTTTCTCTAGAAACACAGCATGCCTTGAAACAAACACCTTTTGTTCCACAGGATGATAGAATTGGTAACCCCTTGTTTCCTTAGGGTATCCAATAAATAGACATTTATCAGACTTAGCATCCAATTTGTCTGATACTGTCCGCTTCACATAAGCAGGACAACCTCATATCTTCAAGTAAGATACATGAGGTTTCTTACCATTCCATATCTCATATGGAGTAGTAGAGACTACCTTGGTTGGCATTCTGTTTAACAAGTAAACAGCTGTCTGAAGTGCATAGCCCCAAAAGGACTTGGAAAGATTCGCATGATTCATCATTGACCTGACCATGTCCAACAAGGTCCGGTTACGCCTCTCATATACACCATTATGCTGTGGTGTATATGGCGGAGTCCATTGAGATAATATGTCATTATCTCTTAGATAATCAAGAAACTCTTGACTTAAGTATTCACCACCTCGATCCGATCGAAGTATTTTAATACTCTTGTCATGTTGTTTCTCTACATCATTTCTGAATTCTTTGAACCTTTCAAAGGCTTCAGACTTGTGTTTCATCAAGAACACATACTCAAACCGTGAGTGATCATCGGTGAAGGTAATGAAGTAGCTATAGCCTCCTAAAGCTTGAGTTGACATAGGTCCACATACATCAGTATGTATTAGACCTGGTAACTCTCCCACTCGTTCACCTTTTCCAGTAAAAGGTAACTTAGTCATCTTGCCTTTCAAGCATGATTCGCATGTATCGTATGAATCCAATTCAAACGATTCCAGAATTCCACATCGGTGTAATTCGGACATGCGTTTCTTGCTTATATGGTCAAGACGACAATGCCACATATAGGAGTCTATTTGATTATCCTTTCGAGCACGTGTGTTGCTCCCTTCGATATTGAAAATGTCACTGGATACGTCCAACGTATAAATGTCATTACTCAAGGTTCCCGTTCCATAAAGTACGTCATTCAAAATTATATAACAACAATTGTTACTAAACGTCAAATGGAAACCATTTCTATTTAAACAAGAAATAGAAACAATGTTCTTTATTAGAGAAGGAACATAATAGCAATTGTCTAGTTCTAAGACTAGTCCACTAGGGAGCTTCAGCAAATAAGTTCCGATGGCTACCGCAGCAACCTTTGCTCCATTGCCAACTCGCAAATTTGACTCCCCTATGACAAGTCTTCTTCTATTCCTTAGCCCCTGTATGTCATATATGTGAGTCACACCCAGTATCCAATATCCAAGTGTCTAAGGAAATAGAATGACAATCAATAACGAAGATACCTGAAGAGGATGGGGCATCGGATGCCTTCTTCTTCTTCATAGACTCAAGATAAATCTTGCAGTTTCTTCGCCAGTGGCCTTCCTTGCCACAGTGATGGCAAGTGCCCTTTTGCGCTGGTTCTGCCTTCTTTGCCTTTTTCTTCTTTCCTTTCTTCTGTTCTTTTGCCTTCCTCTTAGAACCTTTCTTTGAGAAATCAACTAACATAACCGCCTTCTCCTCATGCTTCACAGAAGACTCCACAGTCTTCATCATATTGAGGAGCTCGGGAATGGTGAATTCTAATTTGTTCATCCGATAGTTCATCACAAATTGTGAGAAACTCTTGGGCAAACAATGCAGAATTAAGTCTATACTTAACTCATGATCCATCACAAAATCGAGGGTTGCTAGTCGCTCGATGTACCCGTTCATCTTTAGCACAAACTGTACTACAGACGAACCTTCTTGCATCTTCATGGTGAAGAGGAGCCTAGAGACCTCGAACCTTTCGGATCTCGCTTGCTCATCGAACAACTCATGAAGATGGAAGACCATAGTATTAGCATCCATATGCTCATGCTGCTTTTGCAGCTCAGGTACCATCGCCGCTAGCATGATGCAACTCGCCAACTCAGAATCTACCACATGCTTCTGATAGACCAACATTTGGTCTGGAGTTGCATCGTCCTTAGGACGGTCAGGAAGAGGCTCTTCAAGGACATATGCAAGCTTTTCCGCCTTGAGAATAATTCTCAGGTTTCTAAGCCAGTCCAGGAAGTTAGGCCCAGTCAGTTTGTTCGAATCCAAAATAGTGCGCAAATTCAAAGACGTCATGATCAATTTATTGACCTAGAAATACAAAACGAGCATATATGAGAAAATGATTTTAAAATGCATCAATATACATTTTTAAATCCCATTCATTTTTCGAATTTCAAAAACCCCAAAATCACTTCGGGAGATCGTAGGTCCATCTCCGAATGGGCTGATATCTATCATAATTATGAACAACCTTGGAGAGAGTCCAACAAGCCATTCATAACTACGACGGTAGGTATCTCTATACCGATTGCATATCACGTATATGCAACTATCACAATGTGTTATCAACTAATTGAATGTTCACACATACATCGGGTTGTTAACACATTAACAAGTATGCATCATATGCATAGCACCCAACTTCACCTCCCTTTACATCGACCTTGGAGAGAGTCCAACAAGCCGATGCTCCAGGTTAAAGCCAACCTATTAATCGGGAAATAGTTTTAATATGGTTAGAGCGCATTCAACCAATTAGCCCAGCTTGGAGAGAGTCCAACAACCAAAGCTAACGATTGACCTCTGACTCTTACCATATTAGTATTAAACTATTCCATGGTTTGAACATGTTCGGGTTCGAGCCGGGCTTGGAGAGAGTCCAACAACCCAAACAAGAAATGGAACTCTGGTTCTAACCATATTAATGGAAGGTGTAGGCTTTAATATTGTTTAAGGGTTTTATGTCTCATCCTCTTTGCATGCAAATAACTATTATCTACATGGCATGGCATACATGGCATACATCTACATGTCACGACACGCATGACATTATGTTATGCATCTAATGCAATTACATGACATACAATTATGTCATGTATATGTTTCCTTATATGTCATAACTATTTATGGAAATAAAATATGTTTAAGATTTGATTCTCCAAATCAAATCATAATTAAATTAGGAAACAAATTTCCAAATCTAATCACATATTTTATTCATGGAATTATTTGATTAAGAAAAATCTATTTAGGAAACCAATTTCCTAAATCATTAAAACTACTTATGGAAATAAAATATTTTAAGATTTGATTTCCCAAATCAAATCATGATTAAATTAGGAAATAAATTTCCAGAATCTAATCAAATATTTTATTTATGGAAAATATCAATTTTCATAAATACTTCAAACTTTCCAAAAGTGGAAGATTTCCATAAATACTTCTAGACTTTCCAAAATTGAAAAATTTCCATAAATACTTCTAAATTTCCAAAATTAGAAAATTTCCAGAAATACATTATGACTATCGCAAAACCATTTTTACGATTATGTGAAACACAACTGGGCTCTAATACCCTTTGTTGGGTTTACACTTGCATGGCGTGTGTGTGTTCGATCACGTTTCGTAAACATGAACACAGCGGAAGCAATAAAAATAATAAATCTATATTTATTACAACACACACAACACATGCATGCATATTACAACAAGTGTAGACATAACCGTAAATTTAAATTTATAATAAAAGGAAATTTATCTACGTTATACCTTTTGTATGACGTGTAGCGGGAACGGCATCAACCGGAACGATCCTCGCTAGAATCGTCTCTATCCGTATCCACGCCGAGTTCCTCGGGATGACTTCGCTAAGTCACGAGCTTCGTCTTCGTACGGGTTACTAGTCTCGTATTGAAGACGACGTGATCGAGAGATGATCACGATCCGAATCCAAATTCGGATCCTAATACGAGTTCTCAAAACTCGCTTCTCCGGAGAGGTATTCGTCAACCAATTGACGAATCCTTCATCCTCCACCTCAGAGGATTACCGGAGATCGAATCCCGGTAAGTTTAGCGCTGTCGGAGCTCAAACCATCGTCCAAGCGATGCTCCGGCGAGAGGAACAAGCTGTCAGAAAACTGGACAGCTTTGAGTGGAAGAAGTAGCGCCCGGCCAAAACAAGGAAGCCAAGTGCTCACCTTTTCACGAAGCCTAGGAAGATCACGGAGGGTCGCGGAGGATCACCGGCTGAAGCTTGGGGCCGGAAGGAGCTGGGCCCGGCGCACAAGGGGTGGCGACCAAGGAGGTTGGCGGCAACTCCTTCTTTTATAGAGAACTAATTCTCTTAATGGTTATTGGATCATAACCATTAGGCCCGTTAACCCGCTCCATTAAGATAAGTTAAAATAAACCAAACCATGATGGTTTATTTTAAGTTAAAACGAACCGAACCAACTTTTGGTTCATTCGTTTAAAATACACCAACCCCTTTGGTTTATTCTCCTCCATTGGATTAGAACCAAACCATTTTGGTTCATCCATTATGTCTTCATAAGACACGGCCCATCCACGCTTCCATTGCAGTGAAGCGATTTCATGCTCGCTTTATGTTTGGTCAACCAAACCTAGTTTCTCTCGATGCGAGAATCCCATTCTCAAGCTCGTTTTAAATCCTTTGGATTACACTCGTTGTGCGTGTGACCAAATAGGTTCTCGGTTTATGTTGGCCGTCTATAATTAACCATTAATTATAGAACGATCATGAGTGGCACCTAGTAGTACATCATGATCCCCAATTAACCGAAAAGATCAACGGTTGATCCAGAACTATTTCTGAAACCCTTCAGTAGCTCGAATGAATCATGTCCCATTCCCTTCACTCATCTTATACCCACTTGGTTCAGGACATGGTCTATAGTGTCAGTCCCCACTAGGCTGACTACGTCACACCTAGCCCAAGTATCAATTCCTCATCCTACGGATTCTAGTTACTCCACATGTATCGAAGAGTACCTTACTCTAAACATGTAATGCTTTGGCCAAAGACTTTAGTAACAATCCGACGAGAGGCCATGGGTATACATCTCCTCGCAAGGAGTGGTGAATTCTTTATAGGCTATTCAAACACCTTCGATCACTTCGACTTATACCCAATCATCCCGGGTCCACATCTCCTTAGAGATGTTTGCTTAAGATGTCAAAGCATAAGTCTCCATGATCAAGATGACTTGAATACCGCAAGTCAAAGGAACATCGCACTTAAGCTACAGTAAGAACTTCATTGACATATCTATATATGCAGAGAACCATATGAAGTCTTACGGCTGGTCACTCCAATGAACTAGTTACAATAACTAGCATCCACGATTAACTCCGGACATCACAATGTCTCCAGCCAGTGAGAATCAACTGCTTGGATACACCAAGGAGTATACCTCGTGCTAGTCTCGACAGAATTGATGGTGTCCAAATCCATCAATTCATCGACTAGGGATAATTCTGATACATCACAATTACACATGTAGAGATACTCACTAGTTGTGATCCAATCACAAATTCTCTCATCGTGAATCGTATCGTGGACATTCAGTAAATGAGTTTAAGATCCAATCAAATACATAAAACATGTATACTCAAATAGTGAATCTTCATTTATCATATAAATGGTTCATACATAAGGCGATTGCCTTAGGACATCTCTCATATATTACTAACAGTCAGGCTAATTGGTTGAATGCGCTCTAACCATATTAAAACTATTTTGCAATTAATGGGTCGACTCTAACTTGGAGCATCGATTTGTTGGACGCCCTCCAAGGTCGATGTGAAGAGAGATGAAGTTGGGTGCTATGTATATTATACATACTTGTTAATGTGTTAACAACCCAATGTATGTGTGAACATTCAATTAATTAATAGCACATTGTGATAGTTACATATATATGTGATATGTAATCGGTATACTTGATACCCACCATCATAGCTAAGAATGGCTTGTTGGACTCACTCCAAGGTTGTTCTTATCTATGTTGGATATTAGCCCATTCGGAGATTTACCTATGATCTCCCGAATTGATTTTAAGTGGTTTTGAATTCGAAAAATGAATGGGATTTTGTAAATGTATGTGGATGTATTTTAAATCATCTTTCTCATATATGCTCGATTTGTATTTATAGGTTAATCGATTGATCATGACATCTTTGAATTTGTGCTCTATTTTGAATTTAAATAAATTGACTGGGTCGAACTTCTTAGACTGGCTTAGAAACTTAAGAATTGTTCTCAAGGCGGAAAAGCTTGCGTATGTCCTCGAAGCGCCTCTTCCCGCCCGTCCTAGTGATGATGCAACTCCGTACCAATTGTTAGCCCATCAAAAATATGTGAATGATTTTGAGCAAGTGAGTTGCATCATACTAGTCGTGATGGTACCTGAGCTGCGGAAGCAGCATGAGCATATGGATGCTCATACTATAGTCTTTCATCTTTATGAGTTGTTTGATGAGCAAGTGAAACCCGAAAGGTTCGAAGTCTCCAAGCTCCTCTTCACCTCTGAGATGCAAGAAGATTCATCTGTGGTACTGCTCAATATGTTAAAAACTATGGAGCCATCTATGAAGCATGAGCAGGAGACGGTGTTGTTAGTCGATTCCTCGAAGAAAGGTTCTAAGAGGAAGTCAAAGGAACAACAAGAGGGGAAGAAGAAAAAGGATAAAAAGGCAGAACCAGCTCAAAAGGACACTTGCCATCATTGTGGCAAGAAGAGCCATTGGCGAAGAAACTACAAGATTTATTTTGAGTCTGTGAAGAAGAATAAGGCATCAGATGCCTCATCTTCTTCAGATATCTTCGTTATTGATTGTCATTCTATTTCCTCAAATACTTGGGTATTGGATACTAGGTGTGGCTCACATATATGTAATGACATACATGGGCTAAGGAATAGAAGAAGACTCGTCAAGGGAGAGTCAAATTTACGTGTTGGGAATGGAGTAAAGGTTGCTGCACTCGCCATCGGAACGTATTTGTTGAAACTCCCTACAGGACTTATCTTAGAACTGGACAATTGCTTTTATGTTCCTTCGTTGATAAAGAACATCATTTTTATTTCTTATTTAAATAGAAATGGGTATCATTTAACTTTTAGTAATAATTGTTGTTACATAACTTTGGGTGACGTTCTTTATGGGACTAGAACTTTAAGCAATGGTATTTATATGTTGGACGTATCCAGTGACATTTTCAATATCAAAGCAGGCAACAAGCATGCTTGAAAAGATAATCAATTAGACTCCTACATGTGGCATTATCGTCTTGGCCATGTGAACAAGAAACGCATGTCCGAATTACACCGATGTGGAATTCTAGAATCGTTTGAATTAGAATCATATGATACATGAGAATCGTGCTTAAAAGGCAAGATGACCAAGTTAGTTTTTACTGGAAAAGGTGAACCAGTGGTTGAGTTGCTTGGTTTAATACATACTGATGTATGCGGACCTATGTCAACTTAAGCTCTAGGAGATTATAGCTACTTCATTACCTTCATCGATGATCACTCACGGTTTGGGTATGTGTTCTTGATGAAACACAAGTCTAAAGCCTTTGAAATGTTCAAAGAAATCAGAAATGAAGTAGAGAAACAACTTGGCAAGAGTATTAAAATACTTTGATCGGATCGAGGTCGTGAATACTTGAGTCAAGAGTTTCTAGATTATCTGAGGGACAATGGTATATTGTCTCAATGGACTCCGCCATATACACCACATCTTAATGGTGTATCTGAGAGGAGAAACCGGCCCTTGTTAGACATGGTCAGGTCAATGATGAATCACGCGAATCTTCCCAAGTCCTTTTGGGGCTATGCACTTCAGACAACTGTTTACTTGTTAAATAGATTCCCGACCAAGGTAGTCTCTACTACTCCATATGAGATATGGGCTAGTAAGAAATCTCATTTATCTTACTTGAAGATATGGGGTTGTCCTGCTTATGTGAAGCGGACTGTGTCAGACAAATTAGATGCTAAGTCTGATAAATGTCTATTTATTAGACACCCTAAGAAAACAAGGGGTTACCAATTCTATCATCCCTTGGAACAAAAGGTGTTTGTTTCAAGGAATGTTATGTTTCTAGAGAAAGAGTTTCTCTTGCAAGAAAATAGTGGGAGTATCGTTGAACTTGAGGAGGTTCAAGGGACTTCAGTAGACATTGAGGAGATACCTGGTCAAGCACCTCGACCGATGACTCATAGTGATGAGACATCGACTGAACCTATTGTGACATCAAATCTTTGTAGATCTGGTAGGACACGCAACATTCCTGAGAGATATGGATTTCTCATAAGTGAATCGAACGACGTGTTACTCATTGACGATGAGGAGCCTACCAATTATGAAGAAGTTCAGAATGGGACAAATGACTTGAAGCCATGAAGTCGGAAATGGATTCCATGTATGAAAATCAAGTTTGGAACTTGGTGGACCCACCTGAAAGCATTAAGGCTATAGGGTACAAGTGAGTTTTCAAGAAGAAAATCGACATGGATGGTAATGTGATTACCTATAGGGTGCGTTTGGTTAGGGGTTTTTGTTGATAACCTGGTTAGGTTATCAACAAAAATCTTGTTTGGTTTAGGTTATGAATAATTACCTGGTAATTGTTCATTACCTTTTTATGAACAAAAACTTTTTTAGGGGGAATCGAAAAACCTTGGAGAACCAAGGTTTTTGTTGATTCCCGGGGTTAAGGAAATTTTTTTCCAATATTACCCCTAGCAATATATTAAATGTCAATTTGTCAAAACTCAATCGATTTATTGCTCGTCGTCGCCCGTCGCCCGTCGCCGGCCGCCGCCACCGTGGCCATCATCGTTGCCCATTGCCGCCGCCGCCATCGCCCGTCGTCATTGTCGTCGCCAGCCGCCACCGTTGCCCGCCATTGCCGCCGCATCGCCTTCGTCATTGGCCGCCGTCGCCGCCGTCGCCGGCCATCCACTTATCGCCGGGCCGATCGATAGCCACCGTCGCCGCCCGGCCACATCCGCGCCGCCGATCGGCCGCCTGTCGGCTGTTAGCGCGTTGGTCGACCAATCACCGCGCATCGCGCGATCGGTCGACCATCGCTATCGCCGCTTTCCACCGATCGCCGTCACCATCGCTGACCGCCATTAACAAAAGACAAAGGAAAATTTAATAAAATGTTAAACTAAGTTATATATTAAAACCTCTAACCAAACAAGGTTTTTATCAAAGGTTATACTTTATTCCAAAGTTATGTTTTATTCCCTGGTAATCACATAACCAAGATTATATATGGTTACTTGAACCAAACGCACCCATAAGGCTAGATTAGTGGAGAAAGGGTATCGTCAAAAGCAAGGTGTTGATTATGACGAGACCTATTCACCTATAGCTATGCTTAAATCCATTCGGATTCTCCTGACCATAGCGGCTCATTATGATTATGAGATATGACAGATGGATGTGAAAATAACTTTCCTTAATGGAAACCTACTCGAGGACGTGTATATGATACATCCTGAGGATTTCACATCAGTTGATAAAACTAAGGTATGCAAACTGCGACTGTCCATATATGGACTCAAGCAAGCATCCAGGAGCTGGAATATCCATTTTGATGAGACAATCAAAAAGTTTGATTTCTCACAAAATCCGAACGAACCTTGTGTGTACAAGAAGGTTAGTGGGAGTGCAGTCGTGTACCTAGTATTGTATGTAAATGACATATTACTTATAGGAAACGATGTCTTTGTCTTACAGTCAGTTAAAATTTGGTTGTCCAAGACGTTCTCCATGAAAGACCTGAGAGAAGCAACCTACATCATCTGGATTAAGATCTATAGGGATAGATTGAATCGATTACTTGGTCTTTTACAGTCTACATATATAGACCGAGTGCTAAAGAGGTTTAGCATGTTGGAATCCAAGAAAGGTTTCCTTCCCATCAGGCATAGGATACACCTTTCAAAGTCTATGTGTCCGCGCACAGAAGACGAGAGGATTTTCATGAGTAAGATTCCCTATGCATCCGCAATATGATCTATCATGTATACTATGTTATGTACGATGTCCGATGTATCGTATGCTCTGAGTGTCACGAGCAGATACCAGTCTAATCCAGGAATGGATCATTGGACAGCTGTTAAGATGATCCTTAAATACTCAAGAAGAACTAAGGATGTGTTCCTAATATATGGAGAAGGGGACATGGTGATACACGGGTATATGAATGCCAACTTCCAAATAGACAAGGATGATTCTAGGTCTCAGTCTGGGTACGTGTTCACCTTGAATGGGGGCATAGTGAGTTGAAAAAGTTTCAAAGAAGACACTATAGTAGATTCTGCCACTGAGGCAGAATACATTGCAGCTTCGGAAGTAGCAAAGGAAGCGGTTTGGATTAAGAAGTTCATTCCTGAACTTGATGTGGTCTCATCAATGATCTAAACATGTGATTCGCCGCTATCAACTTATCAGAGAGATCATAAGTAGGAAGGAAATACAAATCGAGAAGATTCCCACTGAAAGGAACTTAGCAGATCCTTTAACTAGGGCCTTACCTCAAAGTAAGTTTGAGAATCATGCTAGAGCTTATGACATTGGATACCGTGGCGATTGACATTAGGCCAAGTGGGAGTTTGTTAGTAATATATGAGAGGTGTCCTAAGGCAATCGCCTTATGGTTATACCATTTATTTGATAAATGAAGATTCACTATTTGAGTATACATATTTTCATGTATTTGATTGTATCTTAAACTCATTTACTGAATGTCCACAATACGATTCACAGCATGAGAGAATTTGTGATTGGATCACAACTAGTGAGTATCTCTACATGTGTAATTATGATGTATTGAAATTATCCCTAGTCGATGAATTGATGGATTTGGACACCATCAATTCTGTCGAGACTAGCACGAGGTATACTCTTTGGTGTATCCAAGCAGCTAATTCTCACTGGCTGGAGACATTATGATGTCCGGAGTTAATCGTGGATGCTAGTTATGGTAACTAGTTCATTGGAGTGACCAGCTGTAAGACTTCATGTGATTCTCTACATATATGGATATGTCAATGAAGTTTTTACTGCAACTTAAGTGCGATGTTCCTTTGACTTGCAATATTCAAGTCATCTTTGTCATGGAGACTTATGCTTTGACATCTTAAGCAAGCATCTCCAAGGAGATGTGGACCCAGGATGATTGGGTATAAGTCAAAATGCCCGAAGGTGTTTGAATAGCCTATAAAGGATTCACCACTCCTTGCAAGGAGATGTATACCCATAACCTCTCATCGGGTTGTTACTAAAGTCTTTGGCCAAAGCATTACATGTTTAGAGTAATGTTCTCTTAGATACATGTGCAGTAACTAGAATCCGTAGGACGAGGAAATGATACTTGGGCTAGGTGTGACGTAGTTGACCTAGTGGGGACTGACACTATAGACCATGTTCTTAACCAAGTGGGTATAAGATGCGTGAAGGGAATTGGGTACGATTCATTATAGCTACTGAAGGGTTTCAGAAATGATTCTGGAATCAAACGTTGATTTTCCGGTTAATTGGGGATCATGATGTACTACTAGGTGCCACTCATGATCGTTCTATAATTAATGGTTAATTATAGATGACCAACATAAACCGGGAACCTATTTGGTCACACACACAACGAGCGTAATCCGAAGGATTTAAAATGATCTTGAGAATGAGATTCTCAGATCGAGAGAAACTAGGTTTGGTTAGACCAAACAAGGAGCGAGCATGAAATCGTTTCAGTTGCAACGGAAGCATGGATTGGCCGAGTCTTATAAAGACATGATGGACGAACCAAATTGGTTTGGTTCTAATCCAATGGTGGAAAATAAACCAAAGTGGTTTGGTTTATTTTAAACGAATGAACCAAAGTTGGTTCAGTTCGTTTTAACTTAAAATAGACCAATGCGGTTTGGTTTATTTTAACTTAAGTTATTGGAGCGGATTAACGGGTTTTGGTTATGAACCAATAACCGTTAGGAGAATGTGTTCTCTATAAAACATGGCTTAAGGGTTTTTCGTGGAGAATTAATTGGTTCAAGGGTTTTGGAAACCCTAGCCACCTTCTCCTCTTCTTCCTTGCTCTAGCCGCCCAAGTTGGTTGCCGCTCAACTTTATTGCTGCCTTCTCCTCGCCGCCGGCCACCCACCAGCCGTCGGCGACTTCTCCGGCCATCCTCCATTGGCCACCGGTGACCAAGGAGCAGCCGACCATATCTTCCCCCATCTGGACAGCTTGTTCTCCTCTTCATGGAGAGGTCGTTTGGTCGGCGTTTTGTGCTCCGATAGCAACTTATTTGCCGGGGATTGGTTCTCCAACAATCCTCATAGGTGGAGGGTTGAGTTTTCATCAATCGGTTGACGAAAACCACTTCCGAGAAGTGAGTTTGCAAAACTCAATTTTTGGATCCGAATTTTTTATTCGGATTGTGATCATCTCTCAGATCACATCGTCTTCAACTCGAGGCTAGTGACTTTTGCGAAGACGAGGCTCGTGGCTTTGTGAAGCCATCCCGACGATACTCGGCGTGGATACGGATAGAGGCGATTCTAGCTAGAGTCACTCCGGTTGATGTCATTCCCACTGCACGTGATACGTCAGGTATAACTAGCGTAATTTTCTTTTATTACAAAATTTGAAACTGCGATTATGTCTACATATGTTGTATCTTGCATGTGTGTATTGTAATAAATTAGATTTATTGCTTTTAATTCTTCCGCTGTGCACATGTTTACGAAACATGTTCGAACACACAATCACCGCGGTGCCAGGGAAACCCAACAAAAAACACCCTGAAGTTGTGACACCTTCAATTGAGAATATGAATACACCACACTTGAGGTGGCCCCTACTACCCGAATTGTTTGTAATCCTGCTATAATAGCTTCATATTCTGCTTCATTATTGGATGCCCTGTATCCCAATCGAATGGCTATCTGGGTTTCTTCCTCGGAAGGAGATATTATCACTATCCCGACTCCACTCCCTCCAACCCTCGAAGATCCATCCACGAAGACTCTCCACTCACTTCCTTCCCCTTTCCCTTTCCCTGAACTATTTTCCCTTTCACCTCAACTAAAAAATCAGTCAAAGACTGAGCCTTGATTGTAGTTTGGGGGTAATAATGAACATCATATTCAGTCATCTCCACAACCCATTTGGCTAATCTTCTCGAAAAATTAAGTTTAGTGACCACCCAACCCAGCTCACTATTTGTCAATACATTCACCAAATGAGCTAGGAAATAGGGTTTCAACTTGCGGATAGTCAGGACCATGATGTATGCTAGCTTCTCCAACTCGGTATACCGTAATTTGTCTATCTTCAATATGTGACTTGTATAGTAAATAGGTTGCTGCTGAGAACCTTCTTGCCTTAATAAGACTGAACTGATTGCCCCTTCTGATACAACTAAATATATCCACAGCGGTTCTCCTGAAATGAGCTTGGCTAACAAAGGGAGCTCAGCCAAATACTTCTTTAATTATTGAAAAGCTTGTTCACACTGTTCACCCCACTAAAATCGAGTAGCCTTCCTCAGAATTCGAAAGAAAGGTAACCCTCGATCTACCGACCTAGCAATAAACCGAGATAATGAAACTATCCTACCTACTAATTTTTGTGTTTCCTGCAAATTGATAGGTGACTTCATATTGCATAGTATTTGAACCTTCTCTTGCTTAGCCTGCAATCTTTTTTCTATTATAATATATCCCAAGAACCTTCCACTCTTTACTCTAAATAAACACTTCTTTGGGTTCAACATCATGTTATAACGTCTGAGTGTAGCAAATGTTTCTTCAAGATCTTGTACCAAATTCTGAGTGAGCATCATCAATATATACTTCTACATTCCTACCCTTCTGCTCGATGAATATCTTGTCCATGAGCCTTTGATAGGTGGCTCCCACATTGTTTAGCCCAAAGGGCATTATTATATATGCATACAACCCTTCTGTTGTCACAAAGTTAACCCTCCTTTGATCTTCCAATGCTAATGAGATATGATGATACCCCTGATAAGCATCCATAAGTGAAACAACTTCATATCCCACCATAGAATCCACCAATTGATCAATATGAGGCAAAAGATAGTAGTCTTTAGGGTAGACTTTATTCAAATCATGAAAATCAATACACACTCTTCATTGCCCAAAAGGCTTGGGGACTAAAACAACATTTGAAACCCACTCGGGAAATTAAATTTCTTTTATATGGCCAGCTTGCAATAACTTATCTACTTCTTTAGCGATGACCTTGTCTTTTTCCAGCTTGAAGTGTCGCCGCTTCTGCTGGATTGGTCGAACTCCTTGAATAATGTTCAAATGGTGCTCTGCAATTCGGGGATCAATCCCAATTAGGTCATGTATATCTTTAGCAAAGATATCTTCATTTCTTCGCAGACAAGCGATGAGCTCTTCCTTCACCTCCAATTGTTGTGCTATTCAAGTCACTTTTCCGGGAGCTATCTCTACGGATTCTCCTTCTTCTATCTTCTCTTTCTTGGGTAGGGCTTCCTCCAGCAATATACCTCAGAAATACTGAGTGTCTTCCCCTTAGGATCATTCACCCGAGCTCTTTTTCTATCATCTCGCACTATCTTCACATAACATCTCCGAGCTGTCTTTTGTTCTCCTCAAACTTCCCCAATGAGGTGGCTTATCGAAAATTTTATTTTCTGATGATAAGGGGAAGCCACCGCCTGAAAAAATTGATAGGAAGGGACGACCCAGGATGACATTGTAAGAGGAAGGGGCATCCACTACTAAGAAGAGGGTTATATTAGTCTTCTGACTTGGCTTCCTTCCCAGGGTGAGGGGCAGAGATATTTGCCCTAAGAGGTGTACTACTTGCCCAGTAAACCCAAATAAAGGGGTTGACACGTCTTCCAACTGTGCATTCCCAAGTTGCATCTGCTTGAAAGCTTCTTGGAAAAGAATATTAATAGAACTCTCCGAATTCACTAGGACCGGGCCACCTCATAGTTTGCAAGTGAACCCCTAACTACCAAGGCATCAGTGTGAGGCAAAAGAATACCTTGTAGATCTTCAGGCCCGAAGTATATCTGAGGTGTATTCTATGCAGCCCGGTCTTCCCTAATAGCTAAACTTTCCATCATACAAGCATAAGATTTTCGAGCTCTGTTAGAGTATGTATCAATGAGTCCTCTCGAAATAATGTTAATAACCCCTCTAATGGAGGCATCGCTTAGAGTAGTTAGTGCCCCTTCGCTTACTGATCCTTCATGAGGGACAACTTTGGGGTAGGGTTGTACTTGCCCCGGTGGGGGGAGGGCTTGGGGTCTTCTACTGTAAGGCTCGGGACGAGCAAAATTAAGTCTACGACCTCTCCCCGCATGCCCTCCTAACTGTGATTGTAGGTGTGGGTAACTTGCTTTGATGCGCTCTAACTCTCTCTGCAACTTAAAACACTAATCGATAGCATGCCTATAATCCATGTGGTACTGACAGAAAAACAAAGTCGGAGCATTACGAGGAACTCCTCTAAACCCCACAGGGCGCTAAAGAACACCCTGTTCGTACACTTTAATTCCCTGCTCCTTCCAAGTTCGAGGCAAGGATATGGCCTCAGTGGTCATAACTCGAGGGGAAGGATGAGGATGCACCTCCAACATCGAGGGTCAAGGATGAGGCACCTCAGGAAGAAAAGGTCTGACATATTCTCTTTTAGGAGGTCCCCGCGGAGTTGGAGGAGGATTCCTTTCTACAGGAGTGGAGATAGGCTTCTTCTCAACTCTCCTCACTTTTAATCCCTCTTCCTCATTAATGTAGGGGATCTTAGCGCGCTCGGAAATATTTTACAAGTACTAAGTAGCGGAAAAATAAGATCCCTCCAGAGATCCATGCGAAAAACCATACTCGTTTGATTGATTCTATCCTATGAGAATTGTAGTTACCTTCGATGTGTGCCCTTTGCAGTCCCGTCAGCAACACTTGTGTTCAAGGTGTCTGGATCTCAGTGTGGTCAGGATGTCCGTGCCTCCACGGTATCCACACGAACCGTGAGATGAAGAGGAACCAAGCTGTGGTGCTAGCCACAAGGTTGGTTCGGCCAAGAAGATAGAAGAAGAAGGAGAAGAAGATCACAATAAAAACCACCCCTACCAAAGTCTCATCAAATCGCTTTTATATTCAACCATTGAATATGAAGAGTTTGTGACTCTTGGCTTCCATGGAATTAATATCTCATTAATATCATCTTAATGATCATGTAACCCTTCTTTATGGTGAGTCTCACTCAATCCGAATTGGACTTGAGTCTAACTCGAGTCAAGTTCATTGGATATACTTTGAGTCCTACTCAATCTGAATTTGACTTGAGTTTAACTCGAGTCAAATTCATTGGGTATACCTTGTGTCTCATACATTGATTCTAATCTACATTAGACTCAACCCGATGGCCCAATGACTCATCACATGAGTCATCTCCAACTCACATGTCCAAAGTGTGACCCAATAGGTTCATGTAACATTGACAATGTTTCTAAAAACCTTTTAGAGACATAAGCAATGAGCGGCATCTAGCAATACATCATTGCTACCCAAGTGACGAGAATGTCGAGATCCGACATAATCTTTCTGTGACTACTATCGTGTATGACTCAGTCCTTCTATCCTTAATATCTAGATTAATCAATAAGACATAGACTGTGTCATCCTCTTATCAATCATGAGTTTCTTGATCTCCAAGTAGACTATTCAACCAAATAAGCTCAATATCTCATATTGACTTATTCGAGCATGGCCATGTATTTTAGCAGTCCTACTCTATTAAGGGGCCCATAGATATCACTTTCGATATATGGAAGGGATAGATCTCATCTACATCACTCACATCCCTCCGCATAACTTATTGCATACCTAGTGATCGCCTTTATAGTCATCCAATTACGGGTGACATTTGACGAAGCTAAAGCATACAATTCATTATGTAGGGAACCGTAATGACTTTAGGTCTAAGGATTATTCATACCAATAGTCACATGAGAATGTTTATGACACTCATATAACGATCCATGAAACATTCTCATGGCGGGTCAATTCAGTATATAGTCTCTAATATATACTCATGTGTCAACTTGATATTACATATCCATGACTTGTGAGATTAAGTCATCAATTGACCTACATGCAAGTCTCTGCGCATTAATATTGTCCTTGCATATTAATACTCGACTAGGAATAGTTAAGAGTAGTGTTATATATATATATATATATATATATATATATATATATATATATATATATATATATATATATATATATATATATATATATACACAAACTCTCACTATCAATTCAACTAATTGATATGCTGTAAACATAAACCTACTATTCAAAGACACTATTATATTATTCGTATAACACATATAAGAAATAATATAATAAGCAAACATTACTTGTTATTAATGAAATATGATACATATGATCCCAAATCATTCATCTTATTATTGGCACTAAGGGCTGACACTAACAATTAATATATTCTTCAGCGCGACCAAGTAAATCTTCATAATTAACAACTAGTCTTCTCAACAAGGAACTGAGAAAGGATCCCTCCTTCAAACCGTGGGGGATGACAACTCTTAAGAAGTCGGGTATCACTGAAGGTATCTCACTGGCAATAGTAGTGAAACGATAGATATAACTCCTTAGGGATTCAGATGACTCTTACTTTAAATGAAGTAAAATAGAGATATCATGCTTATACCTTTTATAACTAGCAAACTGTTTAAGAAAAACTTTCCTCAGTTATGCAAAACAAGTGATAAAGCTAGGCGACAGTGACTTAAACCATCTCTGGGCAGACGACGACAAGGTGATGTGGAAGACTCGACACTTGAGAGCATCAGTGTAGCAATGTAAGGCAGCCACACCTTCAAATTGGGACAAATGTTCCTCAGGATCGTAAGAATCATCATACAACCCAACTTGCAGAGTACGAAAATGAGTTGGTGGTCGCACCAACACTATGTCTTCTGTGAATGGACAAGGTTCATAAGGTTTTGGAGCTTTTGTCGAATGACTCTCCCCCTGATCTTCCCTCCTCACCGGTAACACAGGGAAAGGATATTGATACATCCTCCCGTTGATCCTTCTCCGAGCAATATCTTGTTAGGGCAATCAACCCATGTATGATGTGGTTTTGATGTGTGTGGCAAAAGGTTTAAGTTAGGTTGATTATGTTGATTTGATATGTGTATTTAAGTTGTGCAGGACTTTGTAAATCACACATGAGTTAGCTTAATGATAGCATTGGTGAGTTCACCATCTCATGGCTCGGGTCCTTGAGTCGATGAAAGATGGCATTGCAAAAGTCATGTGCTTGGTGCATTCGAGGGACCGTCGAATGAGGAGCATTGGAGTGAAGCCAAAGGAAACATACTTCAAGGCGAGATGTGAAGGATGACATTGCGGAAGCCGTGCGCTTGGTGCATCCAAGGGATGTGGTCGGACGAAAAGAGCTTCAGTGAGGGACTCCAAGGGAGATGAAAGATTGAGCGATTGCAATGGTAGCTCATAGGTGAACTTGGCCGAATGGGTAAGTAAAGTGTCGGATGCTCAAACTTAGGTTTGAGATTTTATCCGATGTTTGGTTAAGTCGGATGCTCAAACAAGTGTCTTGTTTGAGGTTTTATCCGACGTCAATCGACTGCTATAGATAGCAGTCGACTGCTCTGAGTCGATGGAACTCGACTGGTGTTCGATTGGTGGATTTCTAGCCCAGCAATCGACTCCCAAGGGATGGCAGTCGATAGCAGTCGACTGCCAAGGAATGGCAGTAGACTGCTGAAGGTGGTCGTGGGCACAGAACCTCCCGTAGCCGACTGATAAGTCAGCTACGAAGGCATTAGTCGACTGATGGACACATTAGTCGACTGCCAAGCCTATCATTGGACTACAACGGTCATGATCTGACGTGGTCAGAGGTCGTTGGAACGGCGGCAGTCGACTGGTGACATACAACAGTCGACTGCTACAAGCCCAATGGGAAGAAAGCCCTCTTCTTTATAAAAAGAGGGTTTGGGTGGCTTTGGGACGCTAATGCTTAACTCCTAAACATACTCCCAAGTGTCATAAACATTTTCTACTCCTCTTACTTATTCTTATCTCAATTCTATTGAAGAGGGAGAGATTGTGTAAGACAGTTTACTTCCACCTTGAATGAGAGATTAGTGCTTTGGTCAAGGGAGTGATTCGCCATACGAATCGTCCATGGACTAACGGCAAAGGTTGTGAACCACATTACATCTCGGCGTTAGCATTTGCTCTTCTTTACTTCTTTGTATTGTTTTAATTGTCTTTGTTTTAGTATTTCCGCTTTCCTAATTACCTTTTACCTTTGTAGACGATTAAGAACGATCAAATTCCATCTACGTCAACGAGGGCTATTCAACCCCCCTTCTAGCCGGGCCACGATCTTCAACAAGTGATATCAGACCCAAGGTTGCTTGTCACCGAACTCACTGCCGCAACAAGCACAACAAAAATGTCCGTCTCTAACATTCATCCATCCAAATTCGAAGGCGACTTCTCTTGGTGAAAAAAGCGAATTGAGGTATTTTTCGAGACCGATTTTGAAATTATGCTTATCATGAAAAACAATTTCGAGATACCTAGGGATGAAGAAGGGAGGCTAATAGAAAAATCGAGGTGGACTAAGGAGCAAAGAGAGAAGCACCTTGCAAATTCAAAAGTCAAGCATCATCTCTACAACGTGCTCCCTCAATAAGAGATCAACCGAATATGAGAATGTGTAAGCGCCAAGGAGATGTGGGAAAGATTGGTAGAGCTTCATGAAGGTACCTCCGAAGCCAAGTTAGCAAGAAGGGACCTCCTCCGCTCTCAATTAAACAACATCAAACTTTACAAAGGGGAGAAGGTATTATCTTTGCATTCTCGTTTTAAAGAAATAATTAATGGCATATCAAGTGTAGGAGAAAAGCTCTCCAACCGGGACATGGTCATAAAGGCAATAGATGCATTCCCTAGATCATCCAAATGGAGTTCCATGGTGGACTCATTCTACATCTCAAAGAATCTAGAGGTAAGTACTCTAGAAGAATTTTTCTCTACCATAAAATTGCATGAAACTAGGCTTGAAGGTATAATTGAAGAACCAAGCACAAAGTCAAGGGAAGTAGCACTAATAGCCGACAAAGGGAAGAAGAAGAAGGAGACTCCACCCTCCTCATCGAATGAAGAATCTTCCTCATCAATAAATAGCAATGAAGAGGCCTACATGGTAAGGAAGGTGAGACGTGCATTGAAAAATTTTAAGTTTAACAAATCTCATGATAGGAGAAGGCCAAGAAGAAAAGTTATTTACAATAATTGCCAAGGAGAGGGACACATGAGAGATGAATGCCCTCTCTTGAACAAGAGCAAGGATGAAAGGAAGAAGAATGACAAGAAGAAGGAAGGGAAGAAGAAGGAAGAGAAGAAATCGAAAGATAAAGGAAATGACAAAATGCAAAACTTGAAGGCCACATGGGATGATCCATCCTCATCGGAGGAAGAAGAAGCATTCACAAGCCTTGCACTTATGACGATAGAAGATTTGACCTCCACCTCATCCGAGCAAGAAGGAAGCACAAGTGAGGAGAAGAGCTCAAATGTAGGGGGAGCATCATCATCTTCATCGGAATCGAAAGAAGGAGATATGGTAAGTATAGTAAGAAATCTCCCTACTCAAGAAATTGTTTTCATGATTTCAAGTCTTACTAAATATTTATTTAGGAGTAAGAAGAAAAATAAATGCATGCTTGATGATATTAGGAAATTAGAAGAGAAACTTGAAAAAGCATGCTCACGTGATGATAATGTTTCTTCTAGTGTTAATGATGCATGCTTAGAAGAAAATAGAATTTTAAGGGAAAAGATAGATTTTCTTACTAAGGCCCTAGAAAAATTCACAATTGGCTCTAACACTTTAAATATGATCATTGGGAGGTAAAGAGCTAGTTTCAACAAGAAAGACCTAGGTTATAAATGATCCAAAAATGAAAAAAATCTATCATTGCTTAATTGCTAGGGGTCAATCTAAAACAACAATAGTTAGGAAATGGATCCCAAAGGAGTACTTGGTAAACCCTACTGAAAAAAAATTATATTGAGTTCCCAAGTTCATCCTTAGATATTAGAAAAACCTAGGATAGTCAACCATAGTTGGACTTATTTTATATCATGCTAAATAGTTGACTTATATTGAAATAGGGTAGTTTTTGATTTATCATGAGCATGTTTGGGTAATAATGATATGATATAAATCATGATTTATGATACTTGTCTTTATTATCATGATAATATGTGACTTATGATTTGGATGATAATATTTGTTTTATGATCATGATGGATGTTTTTGATAATACTTAACCTTGGTAGAAATTGCATGAAATTGATGGTTAAGTATAATACCTTAGGTACATCTCACATTCACCATAAGGCTAACATGAATGAAAACATAGCAATGAGTGAGATGTTAGGATGATACAATTGATACACTAGTGCTTATGGCATTTAAATAGGTCACTCAAAGTATCATAACATAGTAATCATAGACCAACTATGGGAAAAATAAATGTTTAATCAATGGATATATTGCTCATAGATCATAGTTGGATATTTTAAATAATTTAAAATCATTTTATATTTTGCAAATAGTGAATTGATGTTTTAAAATAACTTAAGGCAAAACTAGGTTTCAAAGTTGATAAAATGATTGAAGGTTTTTACAACTTTTGAATTTTTGCCAAATGTTTGAAAAATGAATGTTTTTTCATGAAATTTTTTTTTCCTTGATAAAGAGACTCATAAGAAATGTATTCTCCGAATTTCATGATTTTTTAAATTTTTTATAATTTTTAATGCATTTCTGAACTTGGGTTCGGAAATCAAAAAAGGCTAGAAATCAGGTGTCAGTCGACTAGTAGTCTGAACCAGTCGACTGATGGACTGTAAACGTGAACAATAACTTGCTTTGTGTGGTTTTCAACAAGTTTTTGGTAATTTTTCTTCCCTTAGACTTTAATGTCATGTTATATAACATATGTTTAATGTTTTTTATGGTGTCAAAGGGGGAGAAATGTGAGAGTTTAAGTTAATCATGCTAGGAGGGAAATTAGTATGTGTTAAGGGGGAGTTTCATGTATTAAGGGGGAGTGTTTGATACTCATATTTGTTTTACATGCTTTCCTTCTTTATGTTTTTGTTAATATTTTACCTAACTTAAACGGATTGTCACACATCAAAAAGGGAGAAATTGTTAGGGCAATCAACTTATGTATGATGTGGTTTTGATGTGTGTGGCAAAAGGTTTAAGTTAGGTTGATTATGTTGATTTGATATGTGTGTTTAAGTTGTGCAGGACTTAGTAAATCACACATGAGTTAGCTTGTTGATAGCATTAGTGAATTCACCATCTCATGCCTCGGGTCCTTGAGTTGGTGAAAGTTGATATTGCGGAAGTCGTGCGCTTGGTGCATCCAAGGAACTGCAGGACGAGGAGCATTGAAGTGAAGCCAAAGGAAGTAGACTTCAAGGCAAGACGCGAAGGATGTCATTGCGGAAGTTGTGCGCTTGATGCATCCGAGGGACGTGATCGGACGAAGAGAGCTTCAGTGAGGGACTCCAAGGGAGATGAAAGACTGAGCGATTGCAACAGTAGCTCATATGTGAACTTGGTCGAACGACTAAGTCATGTGTCGGATGCTCAAACTTAGGTTTGAGATTTTACTCGACATTTGGTTAAGTCAGATGCTCAAACAAGTGTCTTGTTTGAGATTTTATCTGACGCTCCGATCGCTTCCGAGTCGATGGAACTCGACCGTGTTCAACTAGTGGATTGCCCAGTGATCACCGATGGGATGATACGATTGTTGCACCACTACCAATCGCCAAGCAATGGCAATGATCACAAGGTGGTCGCATGTAACCTCCCGTAGCCGATCGATGGACACATCACCGATCCGCTAAGGCTACCGCTTGACTACAATAATGAATCGACGCGTGGTCGAGGTCGTTGAACGCAAAGAAGCCGATCGGTGACATGCAAAGAATGATCACGCAGATGCGCAATGGGAAGAAAGCCCTCTTCTCTATAAAAAGAGGGCTTGGGTGGCTTTGGGAGGCTAATACTTAACTCCTAAACATACTCCCAAGTGTCCTAAATGTTTTCTACTCTTCTTACTTGTTCTTATCTCAATTCTATTGTAAGAGGGAGAGATTGTGTAAGAAGATTTACCTCCACCTTGAAGGAGAGATTAGTGCTTTGGTTGAGGGAGTGATTCGTCATACGAATCATGCGTGGACTAGCGACAAGGGTCGTGAACCACGTTACATCTCGACGTTAGCGTTTGCTCTTCTTTACTTCTTTGTATTGTTTTAATTGTCTTTGTTTTAGTATTTCCGCTATGCTAATTACCTTTGTAGACGATTAAGAACGATCAAATTCCATCTGCGTCAACGAGGGCCATTCAACCCCCCATCTAGCCGGGCCATGATCTGCAACATATCTTTGTCTCTTGAAGACTAGGTGTAGGAATATGAGAAGGTCCTTCGGGTGGTGACTCTCTTTGAGAAGATTTGCCAGAATGAGGATGAAGATATCCCATCCTCTTTCTCTCCCTCCACAACGCTTAAGATACTATCGTATCCACTAGAGCCTTTAACTGAGACGACAATAAGGTGAGGAGAGTCCCTTTAGAAGAGGTCGTAAAAGGAGGGATCTCTTGGAGATGTATCTCGACGTCTTGTTCAGCGAGAATGTTCTCACATACAATGCCAACTGATGCGGCATAGATTTTCTTCCTCTTCAAGATGAAACTATCAAGGAGGATCGGGATTCTCTCCGACCGCAACAGTAAAAGTCTCCTTTGCTTCTTTCCTGAGAAAGTCAACACTTCGTTAAATCGTCGTCGGCCTACCCGACGGAGATTCTCCGATGCTTAAGTTAGAACTTGTATAAGGGGGAAAAAAGCAAAAAGGAGTTGCAGTAAGAAAACAATGAATGTAAGCAGAATGAAAATGAGGTTGATCCTCTTTCCTTCTCTTCTTCGTCCTCCTTTTATACCTCCTCTCCCCTAGGACCAGCTATAGAGTAACAAACTATATCAATTACCATCCCCCTAGAGAGCCCTCTTGCTACCGATGAAATGCCCTTAGGTTGTTAGAAAATGCCCCTTATCAAGAATCTTTTGTGGGGCCTCTGAGGTACCCTGGTTCATTGTGCCTTGTAACAAACTGATGCGAGAGCATGTCATGGGGTCATTCCTTTCCTTCATTTTACCACTATGCCCTTCCTTCCTTTGATCATACCCTTTGCTATTCTCCTAGCTCAACTCTATTTCGAGTCATTACCTGACTCGATTCTAGTAACTGAGTTGTTACACTTATGACTTGGCTCTACTTTTGGAGTTGTGATTCTCTTAGTTCGGTTCAATCCTCAAAGCTAAGTCTTTTGTGGCTCGACTGTATTTTTGGAGCTATGCTCCTCTCCATTTGGACCTACCCTCCAAGTCATGACTTTTCACTCTTCTTTCCTCTATACCCCCTTAGTTATGTTACTGCATTATCAATCATAATGTGTCAAACTTTACTGGTCAAAAGGTACTCTAACAACCTTAAAAGAGTTAGTATTCTAAAAGGTTCATTTTTATTATTTTTGTAATTCCCTTTCATGTTTTAATTTCATAGGAGTTTGTAAAAGAGAGAATAAAACATTTTCATATGAATTTTCTAGACCTCCTATCAAGATAACTTATTGTATGTAAGGGATATCAAAGGAGCGACTCGCCTTTGAGTTGTAGACCATGGAGTAAAACATAAGAATTTGAACCACATTAAAAAGCATTGTGTTCAGATTAATTATGTCTTTTTCATTATTTTTTTCGCTACAAATCATTTATATTAATTGTTAACAAATTTAGATATACATTGTATTTGCAAGAGCAAATGAAAAGAATATTTAATTCCAAGTTATGCCCATTCACCCTCTCTAACCGCATCAATCCTAACAAAAAAAATCATGAAAATAACTTATATGCTTGGCATCTTTAGTTTATTCCTCATATTTAGACACTCGATCAATGTCACACAAGAATGATTAATTAGAACATCTACTTAATTATATGTTGCTCATCACTTTGTTACGCTGACTTATATAGCTAAATTGACAGGTGTGCACCTTGAATATGATTAAAAAGCTAAACAATTAAGATAAATTACTAATATATAGAACTATTACAATTTATATGCTTACGAAGTTATAACCACAAGTTGTTAAATATGTTCAACCAGAATCACAAGTTGCATATAAAAATAACAATCACAATAAGAAGGATAACGAACAATCAAGTAAGAATTATTAACACAAAAATAAGAAACTTAGATAGATTCCTTGATTAAGTCAATACTCTACCTAGTTTCTGTTCTTTGCAAATTTGAAATCATACCACATAACTAGAATTTTAGCAACATACAAAGATATGGGGCACTCCCTCATTGAGGTCCTCAACTTGGTGCCAAGTCCTCAACTAGTAGCTTTGATCACACCATCAAAAATCAACATAAAGAAATGTAGTAGTTTTGAATCAAGCTTAGAAGGGTGATGATGTTCTAGGATAAGTGTAATCACTTGAGATGGTAAGAATTAAGATCAAACCAATTCACATGATTTATGAAATTTAAAATGCACATTGAAATATCACTATCCTATGGCTTAGCCTTACTGGCTCTCCCTAATTTGGAATTAGGACAATTTAAAAATACATTTTCTACTTCACGGATACAATAGCAATAGATCCAAAAATTATAGTTCACAAGGCAAAACAATGATCTAGGAAATTGGGCCAATCTAGTTTATTTTTTAAAATGAAGCATAATCTATATAAAAATATATAAAATATTAATATAACACCTCCAAACATAGTTATTAGCAATAATTTACAAGTTCAATAGTTTTGAGAAATACATGAAACTGCTACATGTTAAGCAACGTGTATGGTTCACTTAATTCCAAATATGAGCCATTTAGTATAAGTTAATACATTTATTATGCCATTTTAAGTATTTTTTATATGCTGTCAACGAGCGTATATATATATATATATATATATATATATATATATATATATAAGATAGCATAATATGGTTTTAACTTGTAGTAAATTTCATTAAATAGACCAAATTATGGACAAGAAATGGAGGTACACGAGTGTACATATAAATTACACTATATTTTTTATAAACACAGCTAGAGAAAATTAGCAAAGGGAGGATCTCCAATGTATAGAACTCTAACAATTTGATGTGCGAAGAGTCATAGGTTTTATTCTTCTAGCATTTAAATAAAATGAGAGAAGGAAATTAAAGTAAATAAATGAGGTTGCAGATTATTTTGGTCGATGAATTAAATATTGATTCTCGAGGCATCCCTACCAATGTAATCAACACACAACATTCAGAAAAGAAGAGCAAATTGAAAAGTTGAAATCCTACATATTAAAAGATTTTGATCGAGATAGATACTAAATTGTATTACTAGTAGATTTGACATTGAGTTGTAAGATATAACAAGCCTTAACTATATCTAAACAAGGATAAATTTGGTTCCAAAAGGAAAAACAAATAAATGATTTCATTTCTAAAATATACATATCAACCACACAGGCAAATGGCGGATAAATTTGGTTACAAAAAAAATAAAACAAAACAAATAAATGATTTCATTTCAAAAATATACATATAAACCAGACTAGGCAAATGGCGAAACGAACAAACCCAAATAATCTCATAAGAAAGTTTCACAAATATGGATGTAGACACAAATGGATATGTAAAGGCTAATTAAACAGTGCAGCTGTAGTAGTAGATACATGGCAATTGAAGCAGAAAGTTGGGGAAGGGGAAGCATAGTTTGAATGGAAGAAATAATAAAAAGATTTATAAGTGCTAAGAATAATCATACATTGTCTATCCCATGGCATACTTGAGCGAATCACCTGAGCCCTGGAAAAATAAATACGAAAGAGCAAAGTCAGCAATAAAGATCCCAACAAGGGAGATGACAACTGCCGACGTCGTCGATTCACCAACCCCCTTGGCACCTCCGTGTGTCGTGATTCCCCATGCGCAGCTTACCACCGCTATCATAGCCCCGAAAACATGCGATTTAATCATGGCGCTGATGATGTCCCAGGGCCGCAGAGCCCTCCTGGCGGAGTCGAGGATGATGTTGATGCTGACCCCGAAGACGGCGTCAGCCAGAAAAGCACTGGAGGCGAGGCCAACACAAAAGCAGAGGAGGGTAAGGACTGGAAGAGCAAGGCAACAAGCTATGACTCGAGGAGTGACGAGGTAGTCGACGGGATGCGCTCCAAGGACACGGAGAGTGTCGGTCTGCTCAGAGACCTGCATGGTGCCGAGCTCCGCAGCGAACGCAGAGCCGATGCGTCCGGCGGCGACAACTGAGGTGACAACGGGGGATAGCTCGCGGGAGAGGGCGAGGGCGAGTACGCCGCCGACAGAGCGATGGAGGCCGAGGCGGGTGAACTCTCGGACGAACTGGATGGTAAAGGCCATCCCAACAAAAGTAGCGGTGAGGAGGCAGACGCCGGTGGAGCGGGGACCAACGCGCTCCAGCTGCTGTAGGGTGTTCCGGCGGTGGATGCGGCCGGATAGAGCCCGGCGAGCCACTTGTCCGGCGAGGATGAGGGCGGAGAGGCCCCGCCACAAGGGCCGAGGCGGCGTCCAGTTGGAGAAGATAGGAGCGGAAACGGGAGAGGGATCGGGAGGTGGGGAGTTGTTGGTGATGCCTTCGGAGAGGGAGAGGGAGAGGCGGACGGTAGCGCGAGGGGAAGAGGAAGAGCGAGAGCGGTGACGGAGAGGGATCCGCCGAGCCATAAGTTTGGGCGTGAGATGATTAGGGCTTAAGAAGGGGAAAGGGCGAAGGGGGACGGGAACGCAGTCCATGGGAACCAGGAAGCGGATCAACAAGACACTCGAAAGAAGTTTTTGTTATCCAAAACTGCAAATCAAGCGCAGTAATTTATACAATTCCAAAAATCAAATCCAATACATACGAGAATATATATATATATATATATATATATATATATATATATATATATATATATATATACACGGTAAATTAGACTAAAATCTTTTACCCATGTTTATATTTGGATTCAGTCCCTATGTAATTTTTTTTAGAATTTGATATCTAACAACCACCCAAATCTTAGTTTTAACTCCTTACAATATTGAAATTCCTTTTTTACCCTTATTATTTACATTGTTTTGGTTAAATTCTTTTTACCCATCTTCTCCCACCGATTCCATTTCTTCTAACAATCCATCTTTTTCTCTCCCCCAACGGAAACTCATCCTGACACTCTCCTACCTTGACCATTAGCGATCTACGACAGCAAATGTGATAACATCGATTTTCTTCCCAACAAGTCATCGTCTTCCCTCCCCCAACGGTAACTCTAAACCCTTGGTTCATCCCCCACTTGACCAAACTATTTGCTCACCCCCTTGAAAATCATTTTCCCTTATTTCAACCACTAGCGATCCACTACGACAAGCAAATGCAATAAGAGCGAGCAAGGAGAGCAATGAGCAAGTGCGCAAAAAAAATTAAACAAGGTAAATATACTTGATTACATACAATTTTTGGTAAAATTTTTATGATAATTATATAAATTTTTTTATTGATACAAAGAGTATCTAATTTAGTCAATATGTATTTGATTTTGTATCTAAAATATTCTGATTTGATTTTTGGGGATGTAAAGAAATTATACCTTGAAGTTAATAATAGGGATTTTTGTTTGACGTTCATGAAATAAAAATATGGTACCTAATATGAGTTAATAAGTATTTGTTTTGGCTCCAAATTATTTTACTTAAAATTTAGCCCCTATGTAATATATTTTATGAATTGGTATATATATCTAAATTTTATCAATAGTAACTTCATGGGGTATGTCACTAAAAATTTCATTAATTTTCATAGTCTTTCTTAACTTTCCCTTTCAAATTCTAATGTTTTGAATTTTAATGGCAATCTATTCCATTTAAATTGGTTAGATTAGCATATAAAAAATTTATTTATGATTTTTTTTTTAAGTTCAATGTTTGTTTGTTGAAGATGATGTTGTAGAAATCATGATAAATTTTTAATTTTTCAGTGGTTTTATTAGTGGTTGTCGTCCATTAATTTTTTTTTTGGTTTTATTAGTGGTTGTCGTCCATTAATTTTTTTGGATGGAACTCATATTAAGAACAAGTACAAAGGATGTCTATTAGTCGCTGTGGCTAAGGATGCGAATGATGATATTTTTACACTGGCGTATGCAGTTGTGGATGCAGAAAATGATTCTAATTGTGAATGGTTTTGTTACCAGTTAAAACATGTCTTGGCTTCCCAATATATCATGGTATTTCGTAACTATACTTTTTTCTCTGATCGACATCCTGGATTGATCAAGGCTATTCAATTTGTGTTCCCTGGTAGTCACCATGCTTATTGTCTGAGACATCTGGTCGATAACTTTGTCAAACAGGTGCGTCATATGTTGCTTTACCAATATGTTAGCCATTTATTTTTGTTTATTTTCTATCAATTGGTTATTATATATATATATTTTAAATTTTATTCTTGTAGGTATTGTGTAAATACCCTCTCCATAACAAAAAACATTGGTATTCTATTTTGAAGAAAGCTGCATACGCCCCATCAAGATATGAGTTTACTCAACATATGTTAAGTATAACTAATTCGACACCACTTGCCCAGGAGTTTCTTGTGAACTCGTCCCCTAAAAATTGGGTCAATGCTCTGTTTATGGGTGATCGATAGGGTGTCATTAATAATAATATTGCTGAAAGCTGGAACAATTGGATAAACCCTGCTCGCTATCTACCTATTGTGGCTATGGTAGATAATATACGCATTCAAATTATGACCATGATGCACCAAAGGGGAGAAAAAATATTGGAGATGACACAAGAACTAAGTCCAAAAAAGGAGAAGGAAATGTCAGTTGCATATAGTAAATCTCGAACCTTAAAGGTACACAAGTCTTGTGGAGTTCGGTTTGAAGTCATAAATGAGGATAAAAGTTTTGCAGTGGATTTGAATTCATGGCATTGTTCTTGTCAAGTTTGGCAAATCTATAGACTACCATGCAAGCATGCTTGCTCTTGCATAGAATCAAAATCCATGTCAGTTTATCAATTCTGTGATGGATATTTTAAGATAGACATGTACCGCCAAGCTTACAAAGGAATTATTAATCTCATTCCAACATTTGACATGTACGAGAGCTATCTCGATGATGGAGATACCATTTACGCTCCTACAACTCATAGTCAACCAGGACGTAGAAGGACTAAGCGGATACCTTCTCAAGTTGAATAACGTGTGACAACGTGTGGGAGATGTCATGGGCGAGGGACGAACATGCAAAAAACCAGTGCCATAATTGGTACGAGTCACATAGACATTAATACTATATCGTTTCATATAATTAAACTAATTATGTCGTGTTATTTGTTATTTATTTTCAAAATGTCAAACTAACATTTTATTTTTTTTGTTTTAATTTCTTGCAGGCATAAGCAATTGCTAAACCAAGGAAGCAGTTTTGAAGGTTGTTAAAAAATATCTACAAGATCTAGTGACATTTTGTGATTTGTATTAAACAAAACTAGTGTTGGTATAAAACTTTATTACTTATATATAAGACTTTAATGATTCATTTATGTTGTTTAAAGTGGTTAAAAGTTGGATGTTGGTTATGTAATTGCAACTGAGAGATACTTTATGAAGTGATTTATACATTAATCATTAAAATGTTGTGTTTAATGGTAGTTTTATATATGTTGTTATATGTTGTGGTTTCATACAACTACAAATGCACCTTGACAAATTTTTTCCAGAAATGTTTGAAAAAGTACTCAATTTTAGGCTCTCGGAACTTAATTTACCTCAAGTGATACCTAATTTTATGATTATTTGAAAAAGTACTCAATTATTTAATTTTTAAAAGAAACATATTCCCCACTCACTATAGAATATAAGTACTTATTTGACATTCATAAAATAAACAATAGAATACCTAAAGTGATACAATAAATACCTAATTTATCAAGTGATGTTTATTATGACCCTTTAACTACTTGAATTCGGTTAAAAAACTACACTTGAAATAAGTCATTCATCAAATAAATCATAGGATATCTAAAGTGATACAACGAGTATGTAATTTTTATCAAGTGCTACTTGACGTGACCCCTTAAACACTTAAATAACAATAGTATACCTAAAGTGATACAACAAATACCTAATTTTCATCAAGTAATACTTATTATGGCCCTTTAACTACTCGAATTCGGTTAAAAAACTACACTTAAAATTTAATCTTGAATGACTTTTTTGACATTTATCAAATAAATTATAGGATATCTAAAGTGATACAACGAGTATCTAATTTTTATCAAGTGCTACTTGACGTGACCGCTTAAACACTAAATAATAATAGAATAACTAAAGTGATACAATATGTGCCTAATTTTTATCAAGTGATACTTGTTATGACCCTTTAACTACTTGATTCGGTTAAAAAACTACACTTAGAATTTAATCTTGAATGACTATTTGACATTCATCAAATAAACTATAGGATATCTAAAGTGATACAACGAATATCTAATTTTATCAAGTGGTACTTGATGTGACCCCTTAAACAATTAAATAACAATAGAATACTTAAAGTGATACAAAAAAATGTCTAATTTTTATCAAGTGATACTTATAATATCCCTTTAACTACTCGAATTCGGTTAAAAAACTACACTTAAAATTTAATCTTGAATGACTTATTTGACATTCATCAAATAAACCATAAGATATTTAAAGTGATACAACAAGTATGCAATTTTTATCAAATGTTACTTGGCGTGACCCCTTAAACACTTAAATAACAATAACATACCTAAAGTGATATAACAAATAACTAATTTTCATCAAGTAATACTTGTTATGACCCTTTAACTATTCAAATTCGGTTAAAAAACTACATTTGAAATTTAATCTGGAATGACTTATTTGACATTCATCAAATAAATTATAGGATATCTAAAGTGGAATAATGAGTATCTAATTTTTATCAAGTGCTACTTGACGTGACTCCTTAAACACTAAATAATAATAGAATACTTAAAGTGATACAACGAGTATCTAATTTTTATCAAGTGATACTTGTTATATCCCTTTAGCTACTCGATTCGGTTAAAAAACTACACTTAGAATTTAATCTTGAATGACTTATTTGACATTCATCAAATAAACCATAAGATATCTAAAGTGATACAACGAGTATGTAATTTTTATCAAGTGCTACTTGGCATGACCCCTTAAACACTTAAATAAAATAGCATAACTAAAGTAATACAACAAATATCTAATTTTCATCGAGTAATACTTGTTATGGCCCTTTAACTACTCGAATTCAATTAAAAAACTACACTTGAAATAGAATACCTAAATTGATACAATGAATACCTAATTTTTATCAAGTGATACTTGTTATAGATCTTTAGCTACTCGATTCGGTTAAAAAACTACACTTAGAATTTAATCTTGAATGACTTATTTGACATTCATCAAATAAATCATAGGATATCTAAAGTGATACAACGAGTATGTAATTTTTATCAAGTACTACTTGGCGTGACCCCTTAAACACTTAAATAACAATAGCATACATAAAGTGATATAATAAATACCTAATTTTCATCGAGTAATACTTGTTATGACCCTTTAACTACTCGAATTTAGTTAAAAAACTACACTTGAAATTTAATCTTGAATGAGTTATTTGACATTCATCAAATAAATTATAGGATATCTAAAATGATACAACGAGTATCTAATTTTTATCAAGTGTTACTTGACGTGACCCCTTAAACACTAAATAATAATAGAATATCTAAAGTGATACAACGAGTACCTAATTTTTATCAAGTGATACTTGTTATGATCCTTTAACTACTCGATTCAGCTAAAAAACTACACTTAGATTTTAATCTTGAATGACTATTTGACATTCATCAAATAAACTATAGGATATCTAAAGTGATACAACGTGTTGGAGTATTGGGAATACAATCAAAGTTCCACATTGATAAGACATGGAAAATATCATGTGCTTATAAGATGAAAAGATATCTCCATTGGTATAAGATCTTTTGGGTAAAGCCCAAAAATAAAACCGTGAGGGCTTAGGCCCAAAGTGGACAATATCATGCCATTGTGGAGATATGTGAATCTTATA
Source organism: Wurfbainia villosa (assembly GCA_025175895.1). NCBI lineage: Eukaryota > Viridiplantae > Streptophyta > Magnoliopsida > Zingiberales > Zingiberaceae > Wurfbainia > Wurfbainia villosa. Next base: position 115,706,670 of record CM045989.1, on the reverse strand, counting down.
TGCACTAATAATTGGTATCAGAGTCATAGTCCATGTCAAGTCATGAACCTCGAACGAAGGAAGTTGAGCTCCCATATTCGGATCAAGAGAACCAAACACTAAGCAGGAAGTCCAGTTGGGTTGGGAGGACCGAACAACTGGCAGGAAGTCCAGTTGGGCCAGAAGGGCTGGACAATTAGCAAAAAGTTCAACTGAGTCAGGATGACTAGACAGTTGACAGGAAGTCCTGATGGGTTGAGGATCAGATATCAATCAGAGGATGTCCTTCGAGGACGAATAAGCTTGAAGGAGGGGGGGTGTCAATGTGGTCCTTCGTTTGAGAGGGGATTATTGGAATATTGAGAATACAATCAAAGTCCCACATTAGTAAGACATGAAAAAGATCATGTGCTTATAAGATGAAAAGATATCTCCATTGGTATGAGGTCTTTTGGGTAAAGCCCAAAAACAAAACCATGAGGGCTTAGGCCCAAAGTGGACAATATCATGTCATTGTGGATATATGTGAATCTTATAGGCACTGACACAACGAATATCTAATTTTATTAAGTGGTACTTGATGTGACCCCTTAAATAATTAAATAACAATAGAATACTTAAAGTGATACAAAAAATATCTAATTTTTTTCAAGTGATACTTGTTATATCCCTTTAACTACTTGAATTCGGTTAAAAACTACACTTAGAATTTAATCTTGAATGACTTACTTGGCATTCATCAAATAAACCATATGATATCTAAAGTAATACAATGAGTATGTAATTTTTATCAAGTGCTACTTGGAGTGACCCCTTAAAAACTTAAATAACAATAGCATATCTAAAGTGATACAACAAATACCTAATTTTCATCAAGTAATACATGTTATGACCCTTTGAAAGCTCAAGGGTTCATCGGAGAAGATCCCCTAAAACACTGGACTAAAAATCAGGTATTCTGCAAACTAGAAAGAGAAGGCTCAAGTATTCATTCTCGGGAAAGAGTATGAGAAGGCTCATACTCAAGTATGGAGTCTTGTACTTGGAAGAATCGAGTATAAGAGACTCGAAATTAGGAGTGTCGAGTACAAAAGCACAAGTAATACTAGGTACTCAATTAGTCGGAGAAAGCAATATGTTTGCTAGACAATGATACTCGATCAAGGTTCCTCGTACTCGGGAAATTGGTGGGATGCCTATAGAAGCATCTAGCCGAGTACGGAAACCCAAGATCTGAGTACGAGAGAATCAAATTTGGGAGTGCTGAGTACAAATGTTCTAAATAATGAAATAAACAAAATATGATACCTAAATTATTTTTAAAAATACCAAATTTTAGTCAATGGATACTTATTTTGGCTCATTAAATACTTTAATTCAATTATTGAATGACTTTAATTTGTTTGTGGGATTCATGAAATAAACCTAAATATTAGTCAACCAATACTTATTTAACCCCTTAAATATACATTGAAGTTAATATTAGTGACTTTTGTTTGACATTCATGAAGTAAAAAAATGATATATAAATTGTTAAAAATGACAACTAATTTTAGTTAATGGATACTTATTTTATCCCATTAAATATCCTGATTCGATTATTGTGTGTGTGATTCGTGAATTCGTGAAATAAAAATATAATACCTAAATAAGTATAAGAAATACTTAATATTAATCAATTGATACTTATTTTAGCCCCTTAAATATTAAAAAATTTGGCATGATCTTAACGCACGAATAACATACCATCATTACAAAAGTAGAAGAAGAATAGGGCAAGACTAATACCATAAATCCAATACTCAAAGGTCAATTCATACATCAAACATGAAATTATTATCCCACCAAAATACTGTTCTACAAATTCATAATATCAGGACACTAATTTAAAACATAATTATAACTCCATCATCACCAATACATAACAACTATCAGACAAGATCGTCGAAGCACTGACAACGCACTGATAAGTCATTTCAATCCTTTGAACAAGCCTCGTTTATTAGACAAAATGGCCGAAGCAATCCGAGCTCTATACCCTTCGATTGATGTGTCCCATTCTTCTTTCCAAAATGTTGGATTATCTCGAGCAAAGCATTCACCCCATAGACAAATATAAACACCACAATTCAAATCATTTCCTTGTTGTTGACTCTTTACAACAATTACTTCACCTATGCCAATATCACATTGTTCCACATTCCAAAGATATCTCGACAAAAATTTTGCCTGCACAACCAATTCAAATAAACATATTTATCAAATCAATCATAAAAGATGTGTACAAATTTTTAAAAAATAAAAGTAACTTATTTTTTTATCCAACTTACAAATTTCTTCGCTGCACATTTGTAAATAGGGCTACTAATAGAATTTTTCAGCGTGAAAGATTTTTCGCTTGGAGTATACACGAGCAAGAACCAATGTGCTTTATAATGCATAGGGAAAAGTATGTGTTTACAGTGTTCTAGGAGCTCTTTCTGTAGCTCTGACAGCTTGATCAATGAACTCTTGGTCAACTTTGATAAAAATACTGAAAAATTGTTATCTGTCATCCTCTTCTGCTTGGTATTTTCGAGCATAGTAATCACATCATTCTATAAAAAATTAAAAAATAATCATTAACTATCACTATGATGATAATATAAATCAAATACTATTAAGAGTATGTACTGGGACATTGGGAGACATGCAATATATTTCATGCCCATAGTTATTTTCTTTGTTGCTCAAAACATCGAATGAGGTCAGATCGTAGTTCGGTGCCAAACAAACACTGCAATAACTCATACCCATACAATAATATATCATTATCTTGCCAGACTACACCACTACAAAGCCAAAATATCAAACTTAGCAACTCAAAAAATAAAATAGCAAAATAAGATTTCAGAAACATTAAAGTAATATAAGATATTTTTACCCCAAAATATCCCCGCAAATGTACTTCTCAATAATATTTTTTTCTTCCGTTGATATTTTATCATGCCCATGAAAGTCTAATCTTCCTCGGAACTCCTGTAGAGATTCCTCTACAACACTATCAGCAATATCTTGAATATCTATGTTAAATATGAAAAATTTAAAATACCAAAATAAAATGGCCAAAGAATTAGGAAATTTATCCTGAAAGTTTTTCGGGATTTTAAGGGAATTTTAGGAATTTTTTCAGAATTTTTCTAGATTTAAACGGAGGTCGTACGAGATAATTATGGGGATAAGAAAAATAGGCTTTTAAAGGGCCTGTTTGGATGAGTTACTAGGATAAATTAACCAAGGTTTTTCTATTTCTTCTTTTTCTTTCCCCGACGCGCTGCTCCATCGGTTTCTCCCTCACGATAACGCCTCTCCCCGTGCGCCGCCCTCACTCGAGCCCGATTTTCTTCACTCTCGGTCGCACCGTCGCCGCCTCCTTCCACGGGCGATCGTCGGCTAGCCGTCACCCTGTGCGTCGCGTGCACACAGCCAGCAGCCGCGATCTCTGTGCACTCGCCGCCCCCATCCGTGACCTTCTCCGCCGACTCCTCTGCCAAAGAGCACACCGTCGCTGCCCTTCCCGGTGCCCTTCCGCCGCCGCCTTCTTTCTCCCCCCCCCCCCGCGCGCGCGTCGCCGCAGTCTCCCTCTCCTCTGCAAGCGGCAGCCGGCGTCCTCGATAGCCTCTGTGGATGGGCTGGAAGCTTGGATTTGGGCGGCTTTCCGGTTGTAATCAGCCGTGCGATTTCTACCGGAGCAAGGGCAGGGGCATAGGCGTTGGATTTTTCTGGTGAAGAGGGATCGTGAACACCAATCGCAGCCGGTGAACAGGGCTGTCGATTTTAGGGATTTCTACCGGTGGAGGTTCCAACGGCTGGTAAGCTGATCGATCTTTCCTTTCCTTGTGGTTGATTTCTGATTTCCTATAATCGTGATTGGGTGGAGTTTGTTCGGCTGTGGAGGAGTGACGAGGTGTTGTGATGGCTGTGTGTGTCTGTGTGGGAGCTGGGAAGGAGCTTGGAGTATTCTGTTCACGGCAGTTGGGATCGATGTGGTTGAATATAACATTGATGTCGATTTGTGAGACAAGGGTAGCGGCAGCAGGGTGGATTGGAATGGTGAATGGGTCTATGGGTGTTGTTGTGTGGGTGAATTTGTGTGCGGTGAAGGTTGTGATGGTGGTGGTTAGATGTTTTGATGTGTGAGGGTCATGATATTTGGATAGTGATCTTGAGCCTTGGTTTGTCTGGTGATAAGTTTCGGCTATGGATTTATGTTAACAAACGATTAGGTAAAGGAGTTAGATCATAATCCATTTGTTAGTGAATTGATGGACTAGTTAATGGGTTAATGAATCGATTTATTCGATTATTGGAAAATGATAAAACTTAGTTATGTATGTTTTTATACGGCAGGGGGTGATCGTTTAGGTGGATAGTTTAATCCATTAGGTTTTGGACTTGATATTAAGGTTGACAACATAATCTGAGTATATTATGTTGTATACAGGTTTCGGTCATGAGGCAGGTCCAAGGGCGTGACGATTACGTTGTTTCGAGCATTATAGCAGACGAGTATTTTAACTTATCTCCTAGATATAGTCATGTTGATATGGTAGTTAGGATAGCTTGCAATAATTTTTATGTTTATATGCCTAGTATGTTTTTGTGCCTACTTGATACATGCATTTGATCGGTTATGGTTATACTTTCCCTATTTTACTCGGATCATGGATATGTACTTATTGGTTGTGCATATTATTCGGTTATGCATTTTAGTTGGATTTACATGCTTTAGTATCATGCATCATCTTGCATGATTGCATGCTGGCTGGACGGGGTTCCTTTATAGTTGAGCTCGCAGCCAGTTACATGGCCTGCACACGTTGCCACTCATGGGTTAGTGGTACATCAGGAGGGTGTGTGAAGTTGCTCTGTCAGGCTCTGCTTGTCCGCTCATGTGTAGCGATGAGGCAGCGTGGTAGCGGGCAGGGATCCCTCCTCTGGTCTATGACACCGGGAGATGAGAGCTTAGCTCCCCCACTCTGTTTGGGGCAGGAGAATAGGTGTACTCCGACAGCATCCTGTCCACTCGGTCACTCAGGAGCAGTGATGGCAGAGTGCACAGTTGTCATAGCCCTACCCACTCGGCTTCACCATCGCGTGTGAGGCGGCTGACTGGCGTCAGGGGTGACCATGTCATTTGCACGACATGCATTTTGCATGGATAACATTTGTATTGTGTTTGCTGCATTTTTATTGATGCCTTGGATGTTGCATATGATTGCCATGCATACAGGATACATATTTGTATATGGTGATGACTTTATTTCTTCTAGTAGGGCACATGCTCCTATATCAGGGTAAGAGATTCAGGTAAGTACAATCCTTTTATATTTCTTTCTTGCATACCCTATATATATATGAGACTGTACTGACATGATTGTTATTGTTAGCTATTTCTTACCTTGCATATCGACTATATCCGCTGAGTTCTTTGAACTTACCCCGTGGTTTTATATTTATTTCAGGATAAAGCTGTCAGGAGAGTCCAGTTTCCATACCCCCCCCCTCGTCGTGATAGTTTATTAGTTATTTGAGTTATGGTTTTGGATTTTGTATAGAAGATATGATTAGGTCCTCATATTTTGGTTATGTACTTGTGGAAGTTTGTAGATATTTATTGTGTCCTTGTGGACTATTCAATTGGTTTGGTTGTATGTTCCTGCTCAGATGGCAGAAGGGGTAGGTCTCGATGTTTTAGATCTTTTATTTATTTTGGTTGATGGCCTGAGGCCACATATTGTGTTGTGGTATGTTCCGGTCGTGTTGACCAATGTATAGTGGTCGTGTAGGCCTTGTATGAAAAATTAGTATTGTCACGTGTACAGGGGATATGCTACCGGATTTTCGTCTAAGTGACTCCCTCGGGGCGTGACAATTTATTGGTATCAGAGCCAGGTTTCCGAGTTTCTTAGGGTCTTTGGGTTTTCGGAGTTTGCCACGTTTGGCAGGTTAACTGGGGTATTTTCGGATTGGTATGGATTTCCGACGATTTTTATGTTTCGAAAATTCGAGGTATTATTGATGAGGTCAATTTGAGGATTTGGCGGCGACAGGACATCTCCAGACGGCTAACAGGTGAATAAATTCTAGAAAATTTTCTAGATTTAGTGCATATTTGTATTGGTTATATTTGTTATGCGGTGGTATCATGTTTTTCTAGTATTGTTTTAACCTTATATCTGTTAGACTGTTAGATTTTTAGGTTGCTGGTTTATCATTAGCATATGGTTATTAATTGCATTTACTGCTATAGGTGGCTAGTTATCATTGTGATATAAATGATTAGATATTATTGGTAGATGTTTACCTATTACTTTTTGGACTAGTATTAAGATTGGACTAGTATTGGGATTAGACTAGTTGAATAATATGACTAAGATGGATAAATTCGTAGAAGGTATACATATAGGTTCTTTGACTCTCTAGATCCTAGTGCATGATGACATGATTACATTGCTTACGTAGTTTAGGATATATATAGGCATCTGATGCTTTATTTAGTATTGCCTTGACTTTGTTCTGGCATGACCCTTTAGTTATACCCTAATTAATTTCAGCCATTGATTGCCATTAGGATGACTATGTTGTCGTTTATTAGACAGCGTGTTATGTGTTTATTTGGCTATGTATTATTGAGGTGGATACCATGATGGAGATTAGCAGAGATAGAATAACTTAGATGAGGTTATTCCGTAGGAGCGGATCTCAGGAATGAAATATTAGTAAAAGTGTTGGAACCCTAGGCGTAATAACCCGGATGTGCATATTGGAATATGTTTGTCCATTTACTATTTCAGTGATATGGTGATCAGACTAGTAGAGTTCGTATGGTTAGGATGCGATTAATCCTTACTATATCTCTCATTCTTTGTTGAGAGAGAGTCTGTAGTAGAGTCTCTCTATGGTTGCTTTTGTATATTTGTGGTCAATCATGTTCCCCATACATGGTTGAGATAATCTACTGTAAGGTTATACTCTTGCGTTATTCATTCAGAGTTGGTGATAATCGGATTCGTATGATGTCTGTAGTAAGATAGCTACTTTACATCTTAAGTACCCACGAGATATGTTCGTGGTAGCAAGTTGGGGCATGCATGATTGAACTGGTAAGATGATATAATTTAGGCTTAACCCTCTTGTCGTGCTTGTTAGTAGAGGGGTTGCCCTTATTGGCCTTGATAGGCGTTTCCTATTAGTTGGGACGAAACCCTATGATTAATCATCTCGACGTGATTATTAGGGGACTTATGATTTTTATTGACCTTGATAACCGTTCATGTTAGAAGGGTTGGAGCCCTAGACTTAACCATCTCGAGGTATTTATTTTATAAGTCGATGATCTTTATCGACTTTGGTAAACATTTCGTATTAGAGGTGTTGAAACCCTCGCTTGATCGTCTCAATGGGCTTAATTGTAGATCGATGATCCTTATCGATTTTGATAGACGTTCTATGCTAGATGTATTGGATAACCCTAGGCTTAACAACCTAGGATAATCAACTGCTCACCCGACCTATTAGAGGTAGTACACTAGTGCGTGCAATCAATAATTAGATATTTATATACTGCCTGTCTATCCACGAGTCTCATTCGTGGTAGCATATAGTTGCGCGTAGACCGTGCTATTGATTGTCGGCCCATGGGTTACATTCGCGGTAGCTCATAGATAGTTCCCTTTTTGTGTGAGAACCACGAGGTTTTGTCATGGTATTCGGATGTGCACTGCTTGTTGCAGTGGTTGTGTATGTTGTGGATATATTTGTTATACTGCTGATCAGGATAGTTGCAGACTGATATTGGTACTCTGAGGGTTGGATTACTCTAGCTTGTTCCCTGTGACTTCCATTATGTGCATTATGATTATGCACTATTGTCTATACATCCACAGAGTGGTTGTACTCACCCCCTCCTCACTTATCCTTTAGGTTAACTGATGGAGGATGTGTCTGGTTGACCTACCTTCGTGTCGCTCAGAGAGTCCCTTGTCGTGCTTGCCCCATTGCATCGTCGAGATGCCACTTTATTTACTTTATCGGTATTGCATTTTATTTATGCACTTTGGATTTTTGGTCGCAATTTGATTTGGTGTCACAAAACTATTTTACTTTAAGTGATATATGTTTAGTCGTGCATGCATGCAATTAATAAAATACTGGTATTTCTATTATTATTTCGAGGTTTTTATCAGATTTTCGGAATATTGTCACTAAGGGGCTCCTCTGTCATTTGGATGATGGATATGCTCCCAGGACGTGACAATTTTATTGGTTTGCGGTTTTGGTTTTGTGGGTTTTTGGTGTATCGAGGATTTTCTTTTCCTTGGATTTTTGGGAATTCTCGTGTTTTGGGATCAGGCAAGCTGAAGGATATCTCTGAGCTATAGGAAAAGTATTGTCTTTAGTGGTTACTGTACTTTAATGGTTAGGAAAAGTATTGACTTAGTGAAATTGCCCCTACTCATGGTCGGGGACGAGGTCAATGACGTATTGACCTTGCGGAACCTAACGATGATTTCAGAAGTACGGACTCTTTAGAGGTGGCGACTAATGTCGAATTAGGAAGCTAGAGATTTGGCCTGCTAGTCACCAATTGGAAGGACAAAGAGTAAACCCTTAGAGAATATCAGTTCCTATTATTATTGATTTGGTTATAAATAAGGCGTATATGCCTACACTGGTCAAGACGATGAAAGATCGTTTTACCTTATTATAGGAGGGGTTGGATGAGATATTTATTTGTCCCAGAATTTCTTCCAGAGAAGATCCGAAACTCTTTGTTAAAAGAGAGATGGACCTTTGAGATTATGCATCGATTTTCAATGATAGAATGTGGTAGTTATGGAAGGAAATGAATATCGTTCATTTTGGATAGAGGATCTATTTAGATCAGCTATAGGACACCTGTGTATACTCTAGGTTTAGTTTATGACTGGTGTGTCGATATTGTAGTGACATGGTGTCATACAATTATCATTATTATTGTGATGATTGTTATATCATCAGCCTAGAATAAAGAGAATGTAGGTGTGTAGCGACGATAATGTCATACTTGGTATGAATTGTATGAGCTTTTGAATATCTTATTATACTTATTGACGACTTAGTCATCCAGGGATTTGGGAAGTCGTGTATTTTGGACACGATTGGATCAGTTGTGGTCGTGGGAGTTGCGTAACTTGGCCACTGATGATGGTGGTAGTTGGAGTTGCGCACTCGACCACCGTAGATGGTGGTTTCCTGGTATTGATTTGATTATTACCATAGATATGGATAGGATACTCTAGCGGTACTACATCGCTGATTGGTTGGACCAGGAAGGTGATGGAATTTACTTAGTCTGAAGCTTGTGAAACTAGTTTCAGGGCTCAGACAATGGTTGACTTTTACGGCAGTGTTGATTAATCATTCTGGTGTGGATGGAAGGGTAGTGTATATGGATGCATCATTTCGGGGATCGGAGCGATTCTGATGCTATTGAATAAGACGTATCCTAAGCTTACGACAATTAAAGGACTGCGAGATAAGCCGTCATATATATGACGTGGACTTCGCAGTTATTATGTTGTTTTGAATAGGTGAGGAGCAGAAATGCTCATGGAGTTTTGGCTAGCTACTGGATAGCTACTATAGAGTAGCTGGAACACGAACGGTTGTAACAAGGAAGTTTGGTCGCGATAGCCTCCCATGCACTTACAGAGTGTGTGGTGGAGTGGATTTTGGACGGTAGATGGACTATCATCTTTGACTCCGAGGAGGATAATGGTTTTCGGAGTTGCATTAGTTTAAGGAACAAATGCTTCAGGAAATTCCGATTCCGGAATGGAAGTGGAAGCATATTATTATGGATTTTGTGGTGGGTTTGCCTAGGACACGTCAAGGCCATGACACAATTTGGGTAGTCATGGACCGACTAACCAAATCCGCGCACTTCTTAGCGATTTGGAAGACCGACTCTCTGGATCGTTTGACAAAGTTATATTATTGGGATATTATCAGATTGCATGGTGTTCCTTTGAGTATTATATCAGATAAAGATCCCCGGTTCATGTCCCGGTTTTGACAGAGTCTACAGCAGACCTTAGGTACCCAGCTTTGTTTTAGTACTGCTTTCCATCCGCAGACAGATGGACAGTCTGAGCGGGCCATTTAGACACTAGATGACTTGCTGAGGTCCTGTGTTATGGATTTCGGGGGCAACTGGGAGGACCAGTTGCTAGGACCCATAGAGCTCAGTATGAGGCAGGGTTGGTCCGTACTATCAGACAAAGGATGGCTGAGATGCAGGATCGTTAGAAGAGTTATGCAGATCGGAGACGGAGACCTCGAAAGTTCTCTATTGGTGACCAGGTATTCCTGCGAGTCTCACCCATGAAAGGGGTGAAGAGATTTGACCTCCGTGGTAAGTTAGCTCCAAGGTACATTGGGCCTTTCGAGATTTTTGGAGAGGATCGGAGCAGTCACTTACCGACTAGCGCTACCACCGTCTTTGGCTGGTATTCATGATGCGTTTCATGTGTCCATGCTGAGGAAGTATGTGTCAGACTCTACACATATTCTATCAGATGTGTCAGGTTCCATTCAACCTGATGCTACTTATGCAGAGGTTCCGGTATGGATTTTGGATCACAAGGAATGATAGTTGCGAAATAAGATTGTGTGACTTGTCAAGATCAGGTGGAGTCACCACACTGATGAGGAGGCTACTTGGGAGCTTGAGGAAAATATTCAAGCTCAATACCCCCACCTGTTTACTTAAGGTATGTGCGATATATTTTCAGTACTTGTGGTATCTCTTACTCATTATGCATCTGAGTAGGAAATTTGGGGATCAAATTTTAATTAGGGGGGAGAATGTTAAATACAAAAAATTTAAAATACCAAAATAAAATGGCCAAAGAAATAGGAAATTTAACCTGGAAATTTTTTGGGATTTTTAGGGAATTTTATGAATTTTTCCAGAATTTTTCTGGATTTAAACGAAGGTCGTACGAGATAATTGCGGGGATAAGAAAAACAGGCTTTTAAAGGGTCTGTTTGGATGAGTTACTAGGATTAATTAACCTAGGTTTTTCTATTTCTTCTTTTTCTTTTCCCGACGCGCTGCTCCATCGGTTTCTCCCTCGCGATAACTCCTCTCCCTTGCGCCGCCCTCACTCGAGCCCGATTTTCTTCACTCTCAGCCGCACCGTCACCGCCTCCTTCCACGGGCGATCACCGGCCAGGCGTCGCCCCATGCGTCGTGTGCACACGGCCAGCAGCCGCGATCTCTGTGCACTCACCGCACCCATCCATGACCTTCTCCTCCGACTCCTCTGCCAAAGAGCACCGTCACCGCCCTTCCCGGTGCCCTTCCACCGCCGCCTTCTTTCTCCCCACCGCGCGTCGCCGCAGTCTCCCTCTCCTCTGCAAGCGGCAGCCGGCGTCCTCGACAGCCTCTGCGGATGGGCTGGAAGCTTGGATTTGGGCGGCTTTCCGGTTGTAATCAGCCGTGCGATTTCTACCGGAGCAAGGGCAGGGGCATAGGCGTTGGATTTTTCCGGTGAAGAGGGATCGTGAACACCAATCGCAGCCGGTGAACAGGGCTGTCGATTTTAGGGATTTCTACCGGTGGAGGTTCCAACGGCTGGTAAGCTGATCGATCTTTCCTTTCCTTGTGGTTGATTTCTGATTTCCTATAATCGTGATTGGGTGGAGTTTGTTCGGTTGTGGAGGAGTGACGAGGTGTTGTGATGGTTGTGTGCGTCTGTGTGGGAGATGGGAAGGAGCATGGAGTATTCTGTTCATGGCAGTTGGGATCGATGTGGTTGAACATAACATTGATGTCGATTTGTGAGACAAGGGCAGCGGCAGCAGGGTGGATTGGAATGGTGAATGGGTCTATGGGTGTTGTTGTGTGGGTGAATTTGTGTGCGGTGAAGGCTGTAATGGTGGTGGTTAGTGTTGGGATGTATACTGAAAGCCTAGCTCTTTTGTATGAACATCTTTATTTTGAAATAAGAATCACATGATCATTGTTTGCACTTTATTTATATATGTGTATATTGTCTAATACTTTACATTGCAGATAACATGGTGCTTGGGTGTGGCACAGAAGATCATGTTATCAGTCTCTTGTAGAGTATAAGTAGAGGCTCACAACCAAGATGGTTTTGGACAAACCATTGGCATAGTTGTAGTGTAGCTTGGTATTGTTTTATCTTGAACATAGAGTTACACTAGTACACTTAGGTGTATTGAGCAGGACCGACATAGTGGTGATTCAATTTATTGCTGACTGCATAATTGACTCGGACCTCGGATATTATGTTGTACATGCTCTTAATCCCGATATAATAACGGGCACATGTACTTAATATTTATTTCTTTGATTTATCAGAGGGTGAGATTTCTATGGATTAAATCAATATGCCCGGTAAGTTGGGAAATGATATTATTTACATGGTGTGCCGTTGATTATAGGAGGAAATCGTGTCCTATATATTAGATTGATGATGTCCCATTGAGGAGCTCATAAGGTTCATCATGTAAACCCTGTAGGTTGACTTAGTCAACATGATGATAAAGTTGAGTGGTACTACTCGAGGAGTTAGATGTTAATTAATTGATGGTCAGTAAATCAATTAATTGACGGACATTTGATATCTTAAACTCGGGGAGATGGATGTACAAATAATATATAGAGCCCATATTAATTTATGGGGGTTGGTGAGGTAGTTCAATGATGATCCTCTAATGGAATGGAACATCATTGATGGATCAAGTTTGTGTGGTTCCGACCCATCGGGTGGCCAAGATCCAACTCCTCCTCATGGTCCCTATTGTAGCCTATTTACACCTCATGAAGTCTAGATCAAATGATGGAAAACAAATCTCTAGATCCGACGGTTGGGATTAAATCCCTAGAACCGACGATGGAGATTAAATCTCTAGATCCGACGGTTGGGATTAACACCCTAGAACCGACGGTGGAGATTAAATCTCTAGATCTGAGGGTTGGGATTAAAACCCTAGAACCGACGGTTGAGATTAAATCTCTAGATCCGACGGTTGAGATTAAATCTCTAGATCCGACGGTTGAGATTAAATCTCTAGAACCAATGGAGGAGATTAAACCAAGGCCTAAACCTAACTCTATATATATGGGCTTAGGCTTGGGCGGCAAAATGAATGGAAAACCTAATGGAGACAAGGTGGCTTGGGCGGCAAGAAAGAAAAGGAGATTAGGGTTAGGGTTTGGTTCAGTGTGTTGGGCGACAAGGCTTCTTCTTCTTCCCATTGATGGCCGGCAACCCTTCCTCCCTTTTCCTCCTTGGTTTGGCCGGCGCCCAAGCTTTTCCCTTCCTTCTATGGCTTAGGTTGGATGGAATTAGGATGGCTTCCCTTGGGCAGCAACCAAATCCTAGATGGGATAGGATTGGGGTTGGGCGGCTAGGGTTAGGGTTTTGGGATTAGGGTGGGCGGCAACAAGAAGATGAAGATCCATTTCTTCTTCCTTCTAAGTGTTGGCCGGCCACTATCCTTGTTCCCTCTACCTTGGCCGGAGCTCAACCTATTCTCCTTCCCTTCATCCTTGGCCGGAAATTAGGAAAGCTTTGTCTAGGGTTTGGGCGGCAACAAGGAAGAGGATTGTTTTCCTTTCCTTTCTCCAAGTGTTGGCCGGCGCCCATACCCTTGGTGTCTCTCTTTTGGTTGGTTTCTATACTCCATTTAATCTTCCTTGGCCGGCGGCAACATCAAGTTTATTGACTTGGTGGCCGGTTCTAGAAAGGAAGATGAGTTTTGTTTTGGGATCTTTCTTTGTTCCTAGTGAACAAGGAAAGGAAGATTGGTGATCTAGGAGGCTTCAACTTTTGGTAGATCGTCGCCCACACGACGTCCAAAAGGAGGGAGGACATACAATAGAAGATCAAGAGGTATAACAAGAGGTATAATCTTGTTTATTTAGATTAATGTTCTTTTGTATTATGTTTATAATTGCTCTTCAATTATATGCATGTTTTGTGTGGATGCTTACTTTATCTTTGTGTTGATTATACTAGTTTACATTTGTATGTATTTGTATAATCATGGACCCCGATTAGAAACACAAAAACCGACGATCCGTCCGTCGTCTCTTCCGCGGCTAACCGACTAGAAGAGTTGATTGCTTGAACAACAAGTTTGTTCAAGCGATCGCTCGAGTCATTGGCACGACGACGAATTGGTTGTGATTACGAAACTCATCCCATCCGGATTAGTTTTCATTATTGAAAATTTTAATCTGGGGACATGGGAGCCGATGAGCATTCCGAGGATTAGCACGATGCCAACAATTGGTATCAGAGCCACGATTTCCGGTTTTGTGTGTTTTGGATTCGGTTACTTTCACGCACTTATCATATATTGTGTATGCCGGATAATAGTAGGATGTGCGTAGGCTAACTTTTTGGTTGCAGGCATAAGATCCAACTATTATGGCTATATATGAGTGTATGTGATTGCTTGTGTTTGTGATTGTATATTATTTGAATCCTCGGGGTTGACGCGGCTAAATTAGTATTTAATTTTTGTAATTGAATACGACATTGTTTAGCCACTCTTTATTTTATTTTACTTTCGATCTAGATTTCATGTACACTCCCTCGTGGAGTATAGGATCGATGGATGTAAAATAAAATAGGTTTTATTCTCGGCTCGGATCTCCGGATGGCTCGTACATGACGTAGGAGGAGCGGACGAGGTGGCAACACGACGGAACGCATATTGGATAACAATGCCATAATAGTTGGAAAAATTCTGTTTTTTCCATATTTATTGCTGATTTGTTTTATATGCATGTTGTGTGTGCTTGAAAATTCCTCATTTTCAATTTACTAAGTGGGAGAGGGATATTTTAATTAATTCCCGCGGCCTCCATTACAATTTGACGTGTGATGCAACAGACTTGCATGTCGGCTCTGAGTGCCTTCCTCCCTGCGGATGAGTTTGTTTGCGGATCACTAGGTCAAATAATGGTTATAGGAAATTATCTAGGAGCGTGTGTACTTCCACAGCGGTAAGGCACATAATCCGAAATAATTCCCTTAGTATCGTGTAATGGTGCACACTTAGATGCAAATATAAAGTATCCTCCCCATCGGAGTCACTGCTTTTATTTGTAGGGCCAAAGAGGAACCAACTATTAATTTTATTTGTCAAAAAGTAAGGTTGACAAGATAATAAAATTAATGGGTAAAACCTCCTCTTACAAATGTAGAATTCTATACGTCCACACTGCGTGACATGCGATATTCTCGGTGTTTTGAGGTGTTGGTTGATTTTGGAATTTTATTGTTTTGAGGAATCAATAATATTTGAAATCTAAAGTAATGATCTATGTGATTCTTAGGATTTTCAAAATGACTTTCAGTCCACTTACTATGATACTAAAGGAAATAAACTTACTGTACCCAAATAATGTTGATTGGAAAAGAATCTAGATGTTGTCTTACGTGCTAAGAAGTACAAGTATACACTCTTCAAAGAGTGTCCTCAAGCCATGGTTGCTCAAAAAGGTTTCTACTTCTAAGCCGAAAGGCTAGATGAAGGAGAAACAAGGAGGAGCAAAAGTGGTGGGAGGATCTCAGGGAGGAGTGAAGAAGCCGAAAGGCAAGTACTTTACTTGCAAGCAGACTGGACATAAGAAGAAGGATTATCCCAATCCGAAGCATGAACAAATGTATATCCTTTGGTCCAGTCGTTGAAACATGGTTAGAGGCATTATCTACCGACACCTGGTGTGTAGATACGAGAGCCACTAATAATGTCTGCAAAACTTCGTAGGGGTTCTAGGAAACCAGACGACTAGCTAAAGGGGATATTACCATTTACTTGGGCAATGCCATGAAGGTGGCGGCTATTGCAGTGGGAGAAGTTTTATTTATCTTTTGAGAAAAATAAAAGGTTTTGGTTCTTAAGAATTTTCTTTATGTACCGTTATTTAGAAAGAATTGCTTTTGGTTTCTAAATTATGGATGGATAATCTATTCCTTTTAATGATAGATTTTTTTTTATAAAAGGAATAGGGACATTATCTATTCAGGTACATAGATAAGAAATTTATAACTTGAACCACAAGCTCCCACGATGCAAATAGAAGTTAATAACTCATCTTCTAATTCCGATAAGAGAAAAGAACCTTCGAAGCTGAACCAAACATATCTTTAGGATCTTAGGCTTGGTCATATTAACCTAAGCAGAATTCAAAGGTTGATAGCTGATGGACCTTTGGGTTCATTAGTGGTGGAGGATCTCCCAACCTACGAATCTTGCTTGGAGGGTAAGATGACCAAGAGGCCTTTTTAAGGCAAAGGGGTATAGAGCCAAAGATGTGTTAGAAATGGTTCATTCTGATTTGTGTGGTCCTATGACTATCTAGGCAAGAGGTGGTCTTGAATATTTCATCTCTTTTATAGACAATTATTCAAGATATGGATGACACTACGATCTGATCGTGGTGGTGAGAACCTCTTGGGAGAGTTTAGGAACTACTTATCAGAGGTTGGGATTCAATCCCAATTGACTGCACCTGGCACACCCCAGCAGAACGGTGTAGCAGAGCGAAGGAATAGGACTCTTATGGAAATGATTAGATCGATGATGAGTTATTCTGACTTGTTTTATAGTCCTAGAGATCAGAGAGTGATCGTTAACGCGAACGCCAAATTTTTAGAGGAAGACTATGTGATAAGCCACAAGCCCAAGAGTAAAATTGTTCTAGAGGAGTTAAAAGGGAAGTCACTTCTTTAGTACCACCGGTACAAGAGGATATACCACATGTCACTGTACCGCATGTCACAAAGGATACACAGATGATACCTCGTCGTAGTGGGAGGGTTGTTAGACAGCCTCTTAGATTCATGTTTTTGGACGAATCTTCTGATTTGGTCCCTAGCAAACATGAACCTGATCCCTAGACATACGACGAGGCAATCCAAGATATAAATACAACATCTTGGCAAAGTGCAATGAATACTGAGATTGAATCTATGGATTCAAGTCAGGTCTGGGAGCTCTTATGCATTGCAGCTCATATGGATTATGAGGTGCGATAGATGGATGTCAAGACAGCTTTCCTTAATGGAAGTCTTGAGGAAAACATCTATATGAAGCAACCAGAGAGATTCATTGCTAAGGGCAAAGAGCGTATTGTATGTAAGCTTAATCGGTCCGTTTATGGACTGAAGCAACCTTTGAGGTCTTGGAACATCCGCTTTGATGAGGTAAATCCAGACTTATGGATTTATTCAAAGTACGGATGAGTCTTGTGTATACAAGAGATGTGACGAAAATGTAGTGGTATTTCTTGTACTATACATAGATGACATTTTGATAGTTGGCAACAATATCAGAGTGTTATCAGACGTAAGGGTATGGTTGTCCAAACAGTTTTGAAGGACTTGGGAGAAGTGGGACACATCCTTGGGATCAAGGTTAGTGTGCTAATCCCAAGCTTCATACATAGACACAATCTTGATCGTTTTAGCATGCAGAACTCCAAGAAAGGTTTTCTACCTTTTTGGCATGGAGTACCTTTATCTAAAGAGATGTGTCCCAACTTCAAAGAAGATAGAGGAGATGAAGGCGGTTCCTTATGCTTCTGTAGTAGGAAGCCTCATGTATGGGCATGGTCAGTGATATCCGCTCGGGGTAATCAGACAGGGGACATTGGACTGCGGTAAAGCATATATTGTAGTGCCTGAGAAGGACTGGGGATTATATGCTAGTTTACCGGGCAGACCAATTACTCCCTGTAGGTTGCATGGATTGCGATTTTCAATCAGATAGGGATAACAGTAAGTCTACCTCGGGGTTTGTGTTTACTTTTGGAGGTGGAGCCATAGTATGGAGGAGTGTCAAGCAGAAATGCGTGGCGGACTCCACCATGGAAGCTGAGTATGTCGCAGCCCCTGTGGCGGCCAAAGAAGCTGTGTGGTTCAGGAACTTCCTGATGGACTTGGATGTGATTCCTGGTTTGCCCAGAACTATCACAATTAATTGTGATAATAATGGTGCAGTTGCAAACTCGAAGGAACCACGATCCCATAAGGCTAGTAAACACATAGAGTACAAGTACCACCTGATACGAGAAATCGTAAAGGAGGTAGAAGTTGCTGTCGCCTAGATTGCATCAGAGGATGACCTGGTAGACCCTTTTCACTAAGGCCCTTCTGGCGAGAGTTTTGATAGGCATGTGAAAGGAAGGGGAATCAAATGTATGGCAGTATGAGGACAGCATAGTCTTTTAGTATAAGTGGGAGATTGTTGGGATGTATACTAAAAGCCTAGCTCTTTTGTATGAACATCTTTATTTTGAAATAAGAATCACATGATCATTGTTTGCACTTTATTTATATATGTGCATATTGTCTAATACTTTACATTGCAGATAACATGGTGCTTGGGTGTGGCACAGAAGATCATGTTATCAGTCCCTTGTAGAGTATAAGTAGAGGCTCACAACCAAGATGGTTTTGGACAAACCATTGGCATGGTTGTAGTGTAGCTTGGTATTGTTTTATCTTGTACATAGAGTTACACTAGTACACTTAGGTGTATTGAGCAGGACCGACATAGAGGTGATTCAATTTATTGCTGACTGCATAATTGACTCGGACCTCGGATATTATGTTGTACATGCTCTTAATCCCGATATAATAACGGGCACATGTACTTAATATTTATTTCTTTGATTTATCAGAGGGTGAGATTTCTATGGATTAAATCAATATGCCCGGTAAGTTGGAAAATGATATTATTTACATGGTGTGCCGTTGATTATAGGAGGAAACCGTGTCCTATATATTAGGTTGATGATGTCCCCTTGAGGAGCTCATAAGGTTCATCATGTAAACCCTACAGGTTGACTTAGTCAACATGATGATAAGGTTGAGTGGTACTACTCGAGGAGTTAGATGTTAATTAATTGATGGTCAGTAAATCAATTAATTGACAGACATTCGATATCTTAAACACGGGGAGATGGATGTACAAATAATATATGGAGCCCATATTAATTTATGGGGGTTGGTGAGGTAGTTCAATGATGATCCTCTAGTGGAATGGAACATCATTGATGGATCAAGTTTGTGTGGTTCCGATCCATCGGGTGGCCAAGATCCAACTCCTCCTCATGGTCCCTATTGTAGCCTATTTACACCTCATGAAGTCTAGATCAAATGATGGAAAATAAATCTCTAGATCCGACGGTTGGGATTAAATCCCTAGAACCGACGGTGGAGATTAAATCTCTAGATCTGACGGTTGGGATTAACACCCTAGAACCGACGGTGGAGATTAAATCTCTAGATCCGATGGTTGGGATTAAAACCCTAGAACCGACGGTTGAGATTAAATCTCTAGATCCGACGGTTAAGATTAAATCTCTAGATCCGACGGTTGAGATTAAATCTCTAGAACCAATGGAGGAGATTAAACCAAGGCCTAAACCTAACTCTATATATATGGGCTTAGGCTTGGGCGGCAAAATGAATGGAAAACCTAATGGAGACAAGGTGGCTTGGGCGGCAAGAAAGAAAAGGAGATTAGGGTTAGGGTTTGGTTCAGTGTGTTGGGCGGCAAGGCTTCTTCTTCTTCCCATTGATGGCCGACAACCCTTCCTCCCTTTTTTTTGGCGCCCAAGCTTTTCCCTTCCTTCTATGGCTTAGGTTGGATGGAATTAGGATGGCTTCCCTTGGGCGGCAACCAAATCTTAGATGGGATAGGATTGGGGTTGGGCGGCTTGGGTTAGGGTTTTGGGATTAGGGTGGGCGGCAACAAGAAGATGAAGATCCATTTCTTCTTCCTTCTAAGTGTTGGTCGGCCACTATCCTTGTTCCCTCTACCTTGGCCGGAGCTCAACCTATTCTCCTTCCCTTCATCCTTGGCCGGAAATTAGGAAAGCTTTGTCTAGGGTTTGGGCGGCAACAAGGAAGAGGATTGTTTTCCTTTCCTTTCTCCAAGTGTTGGTCGGCGCCCATACCCTTGGTGTCTCTCTTTTGGTTGGTTTCTATACTCCATTTAATCTTCCTTGGCCAGCGGCAACATCAAGTTTATTGACTTGGTGGCCGGTTCTAGAAAGGAAGATGAGTTTTGTTTTGGGATCTTTCTTTGTTCCTAGTGAACAAGGAAAGGAAGATTGGTGATCTAGGAGGCTTCAACTTTTGGTAGATCGTCGCCCACACGACGTCCAAAAGGAGGGAGGACATACAATAGAAGATCAAGAGGTATAACAAGAGGTATAATCTTGTTTATTTAGATTAATGTTCTTTTGTATTATGTTTATAATTGCTCTTCAATTATATGCATGTTTTGTGTGGATGCTTACTTTATCTTTGTGTTGATTATACTAGTTTACATTTGTATGTATTTGTATAATCATGGACCCCGATTATAAACACAAAAACCGGCGATCCGTCCGTCGTCTCTTCCGCGGCTAACCGACTAGAAGAGTTGATTGCTTGAACAACAAGTTTGTTCAAGCGATCGTTCGAGTCGTTGGCATGACGATGAATTGGTTGTGCTTAGGAAACTCATCCCATCCAGATTAGTTTTCATTAGTGAAAATTTTAATCCGGGGACATGGGAGCCGATGAGCATTCCGAGGATTAGCACGATGCCAACAGTTAGATGTTTTGATGTGTGAGGGTCCTGATATTTGGACAGTGATCTTGAGCCTTGGTTTGTCTGGTGATAAGTTTCAGCTATGGATTTATGTTAACAAACGATTAGATAAATGAGTTAGATCATAATCCATTTGTTAGTGAATTGATGGACCAGTTAATGGGTTAATGAATCGATTTATTCGATTATTGGAAAATGATAAAACTTAGTCATGTATGTTTTTATACGGCAGGGGGTGATCGTTTAGGTGGATAGTTTAATACATTAGGTTTTGGACTTGATATTATGGTTGACAACATAATCTGAGTATATTAGGTTGTATGCAGGTTTCGGTCACGAGGCAGGTCCACGGGCGTGACGATTGCGTTGTTTCGAGCATTATAGCAGGCGGGTATTTTGACTTATCTCCTAGATATAGTCATGTTGATATGGTAGTTAGGATAGCTTGCAATAATTTTCATGTTTATATGCCTAGTATATTTTTGTGCCTACTTGATACATGCATTTGATCGGTTATGGTTATACTTTCCCTGTTTTACTTGGATCATGGATATGTACTTATTGGTTGTGCATATTATTCGGTTATGCATTTTAGTTGGATTTACATGCTTTAGTATCATGCACCATCTTGCATGATTGCATACTGGCTAGACGAGATTCCTTTATAGTTGAGCCCGCAACCAGTTACATGGCCTGCACACGCTGCCACTCATGGGTTAGTGGTACATCAGGAGGGTGTGTGCAGTTGCTCTGTCAGGCTCCGTTGGTCCGCTCATGGGTAGCGATGAGGCAGCGTGGTAGCGGGCAGGGATCCCTCCTCTGGTCTATGACACTGGGAGATGAGAGCTTAGCTCCCCCACTCTGTTTTGGGCAGGAGGATAGGTGTACTCCAATAGCATCCTGTCCACTCGGTCACTCAGGAGCAGTGATGGCAGAGTGCACAGTTGTCATAGCCCTACCCACTCGACTTCACCATCGCATGTGAGGCGGCTGACTGGCGTCAGGGGTGACCATGTCATTTGTACAGCATGCATTTTGCATGGATAGCATTTGTATTGTGTTTGCTACATTTTTGTTGATGCCTTGGATGTTGCATATGATTGTCATGCATACAAGATACATATTTGTATATGGTGATGACTTTATTTCTTCTAGTAGGGCACATGCTCCTATATCAAGATAGGAGATTCAGGTAAGTACAATCCTTTTGTATTTCTTTCTTGCATACCCTATATATATATGAGACTGTACTAACATGATTGTTATTGTTAGCTATTTCTTACCTTGCATATCGACTATATCCGCTGAGTTCTTTGAACTTACACTGTTATTTTATATTTATTTCAGGATGAAGCTGTCAGGAGAGTCCAGTTGCCATACCCCCCCCCTCGTCGTGATAGTTTATTAGTTATTTGAGTTATGGTTTTGGATTTTGTATAGAAGATATGATTAGGTCCTTATATTTTGTTTATGTACTTGTGGAAGTTTGGAGATATTTGTTGTGTTCTTGTGGACTATTCGATTGGTTTGGTTGTATGTTCCTGCTCAGATGGCAGAAGGGGTAGATCTCGATGTTTTAAATCTTTTATTTATTTTGGTTGATGGCCTAAGGCCACATATTGTGTTGTGGTATGTTCCGGTCGTGTTGACCGATGTATAGTGGCCGTGTAGGCCTTGTATGAAAAATTGGTATTGTCACGCGTACAGGGGAGATGCTGTCGGATTTTCGTCTGACAGGGACTCCCTCGGGGCGTGACAATCTATACTCATATCATCCTATATAGAAACAACATAATATAGAAATACAAAATTCAATCAAAAAATTAAACACTACAATACTCATCAAATATATAAAATATATGCAGGCATTTTAAAAAATATTTACTGAAACTACCTCATCCACGACTTGGGTCAAATGTCGTTTACTCTTTCGCTTTGGGACAGTACTAGGGGGTGTCATGTAGTCTGGATGTTTCTTTTTTTTCAATCTATCTGTTCTTCTATGAACAGTCTTCACAATAGATGATTTTGGATTATAAACAATCATCTCTTTTCCTTTTTCGGTGTTGCTACCTACATTATCATTATTTCTAGCATTTGTGTTCATTTGCACTTCATCTATAACCACTTTGAAAAAACTCTCCGACTTACCTTTGTCGTCTGTGTTCATTGTCACTTTGTCGTCAACAACTTTGTTCAAACTTTCAACACTAGGATCATCATCCACATCTGCATCTTTCTCGGTATGACCTTCATCATGCATATGTGGGGAATCCTTAAAGTCATATTGGGTTGTATCCGCTTCAACCACTTTATTTTTTTCCTTCAACACTTTAATCTCATTCTCAAGCCTTTTTATGTGATCCAACAATTCTGAATCACCGAGTTGAGAATCAACCTAGAAATAGAAATGTTAATTAAGCATGTTAATTGGTTGAATAATAGACTCTTAATAAATTTGTTATCTTGGATTAAAAATTGTTACCTCACCAAACCTCTCTATATCATCAACAAGTACTTTATCCTCTTGGAATGACTTTATTGGTACAATCTAAAAGTAAAAAAGATAAATTTTTAGTTCAATAACACATTTAAACCAAATTATACAATGATGAAGAATAAATTGCACCAACCTTATTTAACCTCACCACCATTAATGCAGCCTCTGCACCTTTAGGATTAATAGGAATTTTGCTCTCTCCCCACTTGAATAATCGAGGAAAGAAATGTAAAACACGAGGTTGACCAAGCATAGGAACTCTTTCATAAACCCAACCTTATACAAATACAATGATTAGCATTTACTCACTCAACAAATAACACATATATGCTGAAAATAATACCATCAGTCCAACTATGCAACCTCCCATATATGTTTTCTCTTTTTTGTCCACTTTGGAGTATCCAAGATGGTCTTCAATTTCAACACGCAAAAATCTAAAAGCTGCATCTCCCCAACCATACTCAAAAATTGTTTCCAAATTGTCTAAGTATGGGAAAATAAAACTAGGTGTACCAAAATTGCTAATAGGAAATATAACACAATTAAAAAGTAGCAAAATAAAAAACCTAAAAAAATCATCAATTTCTAATTCTCTATGATGACATTTCTCTTAACACATTTCATCCCCTAAAAATGTCGCTCAAGGAAGTTAGAACCCAATTTCAAATCGATGTTAACCGGTTGACCAACGCTAGGTAAACCTATAACAATTGAGAACTCTCTAGAAGTGAATGACACCATGATTTTGTTTCCAAAACAAAAGCTGCATGTCTCTACTTCAAAGCGTTTAAGCATTGCATAAACTCTTGAGATGCTTATAGAAAGCTTTTGAATCTTCAACCAAGGTGCAAGAGATGAAGCCTTGATCTTCTTTAATTGTAGTTCACCCAGTTTGGGAACCAATTGTTCCATGACTGACATAAATTTTGTTGGGGAACACCTTGAATAACCTTCTTTTCCACTTGGTTCAACATCTCCATCATTATCATCCGTGTGTTTTTTAGTCCTTGTCATTTCTAATTCACAAAAAACTTAATTAGCAATAATTTCAATAAATATTTCCATAAAAGAAGTTAATAAGAAACACAACATGACATATTATGTTAAATACAGAAATTTAAAATACTAAATTAAATGGCCAAAATTTAGGAAAAATAATCCTAGGAATTTTTTAGGTTTTTTGGAGAATTTTAGCAATTTTTTCAGAATTTTTCTGGATTTAAACGGAGGTGGTACGAGATAATTACGGGGATAAGAAAAATAGACTTTTAAAGAGTCTGTTTAGATTAGTTAATAGGATTAATAAACCTAGGTTTTTACTTTCTAATTACCCTGATCTCTTTCTCCGTGCGCCGTAGGCTTCGCCCTCGCGACGGTTTTCTCCGAGCCCTTCTCCTCACGCATACTGTCGCTGCCTCCTCTTCGCCGTCCATCTCGTCGCTGCGCACGCACCGCCTCCGGTCACTGCACACGACTGTTGGTCGCTGACCCCGCCTTGCACGCACACGGCTCCAGCGGCGTCCATGGCCGCCGACCTTTTCGTCGTCCATCGCTGCCTCCCTGAGCCAGTCGTCGCCATTCGTTGCGCCTAGGTCGCCGCCGGGATGACCGCCGTAGCCTTCTATACCATCGACGCTGCAGCGCCTGTTCCTCGCGTCCTACCTCGCGAGCATGAGCTGCTGCGCAGCCATTCGACTACCAAGGCCCACCTCCGACACTTCGCTACACCCATGCAGCGACGCCGACCCTCTCTCTTTCCCTTTCCAGTTCATCTACCGCTTGGGCAAGTGGCAAGTGGCGGCTAGAAGCGTGAGGAGGAGAGCGTCGGAGTGAAGGGGGTTGTTTTACGATTGGCTGTCGCCGGAGCAAGGTGAGGCAGTGTCACCTTTTGCTTTGGACGAGATTTAGGGATTTTTTCCTTTGGTTGAACTTGATGTGTGTTTCAGCAGTGGTCTTCTTCCGACGATTAGAAAAGAGGAATAGGGCAGCGGTGTTGAGCAGTGGTCTTTTTCGACAAGCCGAGCAGAATTAGGGAAGTCCAAGGTAGGTATATCTCAAACTATCTCCTTTTTGTCTTCTGCCGGTTGTTTCGGTTCAGTTGTTTGCTGCTGTGGGTGGTGGTTCTTTTCGATGAAGGGGCTGTGAGAATTAAGAGAGAAATTGGTAAGTTCGGATATGGGTGTTTATAAATGCATAATAGTTTGCTAATTGGTTTAATGGTCGATAGGGATTGATGTGAAGACTTGTTTAGGTTACGGGGATAACTAGATCAATCTAGTTGATCGGGCTACAGAGTCGATGTAGGATTCGATTTGATCAGTCGTTACATGCTTGCACTTAATAATAATGTCTGTTATATGCATATTTCGATCACGAGATAGGTCCACGAGCATGAAGGTTTCACTTTTCGAGCATTATATCAGGCTCGGTATTTTGACTTATCTTTTTGATATAGTCATGTTGATATGCTAGTTAGTATAGCTTGCAATAATTTTTATGTTTATATGCCTAGTAATTTATTGTGCCTACTTGATACATGCATTGGATCAGTTTATAGTTATATCTTCCCTATTTTACTCGGGTCATTGATATGTACTTATTGGTTGTGCATATTATTTCGGATATGTATTTTAGTTGGATTTATATGCTTTAGTATCATGCACCATCTTGCATGATTGCATGCTGGCTGGACGGGGTTCCTTTATAGTTGAGCCCGCAGCCAATTACATGGTTTGCACACGCTGACACTCATGGGTTAGTGGTACATCAGGAGGGTGTGTGCAGTTGCTCTGTCAGGCTCCGCTGGTCCGCTTATGGGTAGCGTTGAGTCAGCGTGGTAGCGGGCAGAGATCCCTCCTCTGGTCTACGACACCGGGAGATGAGAGCTTTGCTCCCCCCACTCTGTTTGGGGCAGGAGGATAGGTGTACTCCGACAGCATCCTGTCCACTCGGTCACTCAGGAGCAGTGATAGCATAGTGCACAGTTGTCATAGCCTTACGCACTCGGCTTCACCATCGCGTATGAGGCGGCTGACTGGCGTTAGGGGTGACCATGTCATTTCACCGCATGTATTTTGCATGGATAGCATTTGTATTGTGTTTGTTGCATTTTTATTGCTGCCTTGGATGTTGCATATGATTGCCATCCATACATGATATATATTTGTATATAGTGATGACTTTATTTCTTCTAGTATGGCACATGCTCCTATATCAGGGTAGGAGATTCAGGTAAGTACAATCCTTTTGTATTTCTTTCTTGCATACCCTATATATATGAGACTGTACTGGCATGATTATTATTGTTAGCTATATATTACCTTGCATATCGACTATATCCGTTGAGTTCTTTGAACTTACCCCATTGTTTTATATCTATTTCAGGATGAAGCTGTCAGGAGAGTCCAGCTGCGAAACCCCCATGTCGTGATAGTTTTATTGGTTATTTGTTTTATGAATTTGGATTTTTTTTATTTATTTTTTATTTTTTAGAAGATATGTTTAGGATTGGAGTTGGATTTATGTACTCGTGGATATTTGGTGTCCTTATGGACCTTTATTCAGATTTTATTTTGATTGATTTTGGTTGGGTATTCCTGCCCAGATGGTAGAAGGGGTGAGTCTAGTTATTGTAGACGGTTTACCATTTACTTTGATTGTTGGCCTGAGGCCTTATTACCTGCATGTGATGTTTGGATTCCGGTCGTATTGACCAATGTATAGTGGTCGTGTAGGCCTTGTATGTAAGTTTGGTATTGTCACTCGTACAGGGGAGATGCTGCCAGATTTTTGTCTGGCGAGGACTCCCCCGGGGCGTGATAATTTATTTGGTATCAGAGCGTAGGTTCCGAGTTCCTTAGGGTCTTTGGGTTTTCGAAGTTTACCATGTTTTGGCAAGTTAACTGGGGTATTTTCGGAGTTGTACGGATTTCCGACGATTTTTATGTTTCGAAAATTCGAGGTATTATTGACGAGGTCAATTTGGGGATTTGGTGGCGACAAGACATATCCAGACGGCTAACAGGTGAATACATTCTAGAAAATTTTCTAGATTTAGTACATATTTGTATTGTTTATATTGGTTACGCGGTTTACTTAGGTAGTATCATGTTTTGTCTAGTATTGTTTTAACCTGATATCTATTAGACGGGTAGATTTTTTTTGGTTGTTGGTTTATCGTTAGCATATGGTTATTAATTGCTATTACTGCTATACGTAGCTAGTTATCATGGTGATATAAATGATTAGATATTATTGGTAGATGTTTAACTCTTACTTTTTGGACTAGTATTAGGATTGGATTAGTATTGGGAGACTAGTTGAATAATATGACTAAGATGGATAAATTCGTAGAAGGTATACATATAGGTTCTTGAACTCTCTAGATCCTAGTGCATGATGACATGATTACATTGCTTACGTAGTTTAGGGTATATATAGGCATCTGATGCTTTATTTAGTATTGCCTTGACTTTGTTCTGGCATGATCCTTTAGTTATACCCTAATTAATTTCAGCCATTGATTGTCATTAGTATGACCATGCTGTCATTTATTAGACAACGTGTTATATGTTTATATGGTTATGTATTTTTGCAGTGGATACCATGATTAAGACTAGTAGAGATAGAATAACTTAGATGAGGTTATTCTATAGGATCGGATCTCGGGAATGAAACAACATTAGTAGAACCCTAGGTGTTGGAACCCTAGGCGTAGTAACCCGGATGTGCTTAATGATATATGGTTATCCATTTACTGTTTCAGTGATATGGTGATCAGACTAGTAGAGTTCGTATGGTTAGGATGTAATTAATCCTTACTATATCTCCCATTCTTGGTTGAGAGAGAGAGTCTGCAGTAGAGTCTCTCTATAGGTAGGTGCTTTGTATACATGTGGTCAATCATGCCTCCCAATCATGGTTGAGATGACTTACTGGAAGGTTATACTTTTGCGTTATCCGTTCGGGGTTGGTAATAATCAGATTCATATAACGTCGGTAGCTAGATAGCTACTTTACGTCTTAAGTACCACGAGATATGTTCGTGGTAGCAGGTTGGGGCATGCATGATTGAATTGGTAGGATGATATAATTTAGGCTTAACCCTCTTGTCGTGCTTGTTAGTAGAGGGGTTTCCCTTATTGGCCTTGATAGGCGTTTCCTGTTAGTTGGGACGAAACCCTATGATTAATCGTCTCGATGTGATTATTAGGGGGCTTATGATTTTTATCGACTTTGATAACTGTTTATGTTAGAAGGGTTGGAGCCCTAGACTTAATCATCTCGAGGTATTTATTTATAAGTTGATGATCTTTACCGAATTTGGTAAAAATTTCGTATTAGAGGTGTTGAAACCCTCGCTTGATCGTCTCAATGGGCTTAATTATAGATCGATGATCCTTATCGATTTTGATAGATGTTCTATGCTAGATGTATCGAATAACTCTAGGCTTAACAACCTAGGATAATCGACTGCTCACGCGTCCTATTGGTGGTAGTACGCTAGTGCGTGCAGTCAATAATTAGATATCTATATACTGCCTGTCTATCCACGAGTCTCATTCGTGGTAGCATATAGTTGCGCGTAGACTGTGCTATTGATTGTCGGCCCATAGGTTACGTTCGCGGTAGCTCATAGATAGTTCTCTTTTTGTGGGAGAGCCACGAGGCTTTGTCATGGTATCCGGATGTGTACTTCTTGTTGCAGTGGTTGTGTATGTTGCTGGTATATTTATTATACCGCTGACCAGGTTAGTAGCAGACTGATATTGGTACTCTGAGGGTTGGGTTACTCTAGTTGTTTCCTTTGACTTCCATTATGTGCATTATGAGTATGCACTATTGTCTATCCATCCACTGAGTGGTTGTACTTACCCCCTCCTCACTTATCCTCTGGGTTAATTGATGGAGGACATGTCCTGTTGACCTACCTTCATGTCGCTCAGAGAGTTCCTTGCCGTGCTTGTTCTACTACATCGTTGAGATGCCGCTTTGTTTACTTTATCGGTATTGCATTTTATTATGCACTTTGGATTTTGTCGCAGTTTGATTTGGTGTCATAAAACTATTTTACTTTAATTGATATATGTTTAGTCGTGCATGCATGCAATTATTAAAATACTGGTATTTCTAAAATTATTTTGAGGTTTTTACCTGATCTGGTCCATGTATTTTTGAATATTGTCACTAAGGGGCTCCTCCGTCATTTGGATGATAGATATGCCCACAGGAAGTGACAATTTTATTGGTTTGCAATTTTGGTTTGTGGGTTTTGTGTTTCGAGGATTTTCTTTTCCTTGGAGTTTTGGGAGTTCTCATGTTTTGGGACCAGGCAAGCTGAAGAATATTTCTGAGCTATAGGAAAAGTATTGTATTTAGTAGTTAAAATACTTTAGTGGTTAGGAAAACTATTGACTTAGTGAAATTGCCCCTACTCATGGTCAGGGACGAGGTCGAGGACGTAGTGACCTTGCAGAACCTAATGATGATGTCAGAAGTACGGACTCTTTAGAGGTGCCGACTGATGTCGAATTAGGAAGCTAGGGATTTGGCCTGCTAGCCACCAATTTGAAGGACAAGGAGTAAACCCTCAGAGAATATCAGTCCCTACTATTATTGATTTGGTTATGAATAAGGCGTGTATACCTACATTAGTCAAGTCGATGAAAGATTGTTTTACCTTATTAAAGGAGGTATTGGAGGGGACATTTATCTGTCCCAGTATTTTTTCTAGGGAAGATCCAGAACTCTTTGTTAAAAGAGAGACGGACCTTTGAGGTTATGTGTCGATTTTCGATGATAGAATGCGGTAGTTGTGGAAGGAAATGAATATCCTTCATTGTGGATAGAGGATCTATTTAGATCAGCTATAGGACACCTGTATATACTCTAGGGTCGGTATACAACTGGTGTGTTGATATTGTAGTGACATGGTGTCATACAATTATCATTGTAGTTGTGCTGATTGTTATATCATCAACCTAAAGTAAAGAGAATACAGGTGTGTAGCGAAGACAATTTCATAGTTGGTATGAATTGAATGAGCTTATAATTATCATATTAGACTTATTGACGACTTAGTCGTCCAGGGATTTGGGAAGTCGTGTATTCTGGACACGATTGGCTCAGTTGAGGTCGTTGGATTGCGTAACTTGGCCACTGTTGAGGGTGATAGTTGGAGTTGCGCACTCGGTCACCGTTGATGGTAGTTTTCTTGGTATTGATTTGATTATTACTATAGATATGGATAGGATGCTCTAGCGGTACTACATCGTTGACTGGATGGACCAGGAAGGTGATGGAATTTACTTGGTCTGAAGCTTGTGAAACTAGTTTCAGGGTTCAGACGATGGTTGACTTTTACGCCAGTGTTGATTAATAATTCTGGTGTGAATGGAAGGGTAGTGTACATGGATGCATCATTTCGGGGATCGGAGCAATTCCGATGCTATTGAATAAGACGTATCCTAAGCTTACGACAGTTAAAGGACTACGAGATAAGCTGTCATATATATGACGTGGACTTCGCAGTTATTTTGTTGTTTTGAAGAGGTGAGGAGCAGAAATGCTCATGGAGTTTTGGCTAGCTACTGGATAGCTACTATAGAGTAGCTAGAACACGAACGGTTGTAACAAGTTTGGTCACGATAGCCTCCCATGCACTTACAGAGTGTGTGGTGGAGTGGATTTTGGACGGTAGATGGACTACCATCTCTGACTTCGAGGAGGATAATGGTTTCTGGAGTTGCATTAGTTTAAGGAACAGATGCTTCAGGAAATTCTGATTCCGGAATGGAAGTGGAAGCATATTATTATGGATTTTGTGGTGGGTTTGCCTAGGACACATCAAGGCCATGATGTGATTTGGGTAGTCGATGACCGACTAACCAACTCCGAGCACTTCTTAACGATTCCGAAGACTGACTCTCTAGATCGTTTGACAGAGTTATATTGTCGGGAGATCATCAGATTGCATGGTGTCCCTATGAGCATTATATCTGATAGAGATCCCCGATTCATGACCCGGTTCTGGTAGAGTCTACAACAGGCTTAGGCACGCAACTTCATTTTAGTACTGCATTCCATCCGCAGACAGATGGATAGTCTGAGCGGACCATTCAGACCTTAGAGAATTTGCTGAAGTCTTGTGTTGTGGATTTCAGGGGCAACTGGGAAGACCACTTGCCATTAGTGGAATTTGCCTACAACAACAGCTATCATTCGGCTATCCAAATGACCCCGTTTGAAGCATTGTATGATAGACAGTGTCGTACACCCACCCTTTGGGAGGAGGTTGGGGAGGCCCAACTGCTAGGACCCCAGAGAGCTCAGCATGAGGTAGAGTTGGTCCGTGCAATCAGACGAAGGATGGCAGAGGCACAGGATCGTCAGAAGAGTTATGCAGATCAGAGACGGAGATTTCTGGAGTTCTCTGTTAGTGACCATGTATTCTTACGAGTTTCACCCACGAAAGGGGTGAAGAGATTTGACCTCCGTAGTAAGCTAGCTCCTAGATACATTGGTCCGTTTGAGATTTTGGAGAGGATCGGAGCAGTCGCTTACCGCCTAACACTACCACCATCCTTGACAGATATTCATGAGGTGTTTCATGTGTCCATGCTGAGGAAGTATGTGCCAGACTCTACACATTCTGTCAGATGTGTCAGGTTCCATTCAACCAGATGCTACTTACGAAGAGGTTCAGGTACGAATTCTGGATCACAAAGAACGACAGTTGCGGAACAAGATTGTGCGACTTGTCAAAGTCGGGTGGAGTCACCACACCGATGAGGAGGCTACTTGGGAGCTTGAGGAAAAGATCAGAGCTCAATACCCCACCTGTTTACTGGAGGTATGAGAAATATACTTTCAGTACTTATACTACTTGAGGTGTTGTTTCCTTTCTCATTATGCATTTGAGTAGGAAATTTGGGGACCAAATTTTTATTAGTTGGGGAGAATGTTAAATACAAAATTAAATGGCCAAAATTTAGGAAAAATAATCCTATGAATTTTTTGGTATTTTTGGAGAATTTTAGGAATTTTTCTGGATTTAAACGGAGCCTGTATGAGATAATTATGGGGATAAAAAATAGGCTTTTAAAGGGTCTGTTTAGACTAGTTAATAGGATTAATAAACCTAGGTTTTTTACTTTCTAATTACCCCGATCTTTTTCTCTGCGCGCCGCAGGCTTCGCCCTCGCGACGGTTTTCTCCGAGCCCTTCTCCTCACGCATACTGTCGCTGCCTCCTCTTCGCCGTCCATCTCGTCGCTGCACACGCGCCACCTCCAATCGCTGCACGCGACTGTTGGTCGCCGGCCCCGCCTCGCACGCACGTGGCTCCGGCAGCGTCCATGGCCGCCGACCCTCTCGTCGTCCATCGCTGCCTCCCCGAGCCAGTCATCACCATTCGTTGCGCCTAGGTCGCCGTCGGCGGGGGTGACAGCCTCACCATCGCCGTAGTCTTCTCTGCCATCAACACCACAATGCCTGTTCCTCGCGTCCTACCTCGCGAGCATGAGCTGCCGCCGCTGCAACGCCATCCGCCGACGACCTTGCGTCGACCTCCGACACTTCTGCTACACCCAGGAAGGCGACGCCGACCCCTTTGGTCTCTTTCCCCCTTTCCAGTTCATCGGCTGGCTTGGGCAAGTGGCAGCGGCTAGGGGCAGCAAGGAGGAGAGCGTCGGAGTGAAGGGGGTTGTTTTATGATTGGCTGTCACCGGAGCAAGGTGAGGCAGTGTTACCTTTTGCTTTGGACGAGATTTAGGGATTTTTCCTTTGGTTGAGCTCGATGTGTGTTTGGGCAGTGGTCTTCTTCCGGTGAGCAGAACAGAGGAATAGGGCAGCGGTGTTGGGCAGTGGTCTTTTTCGATAAGCCGAGCAGAATTGGGGAAGTCCAAGGCAGGTATATCTCAAACTATCTCCTTTTTGTCGTCTACCGGTTGTTTCGGTTGGTTGTTTGCTGCTGTGGGTGGTGGTTCTTTTTAGTGAAGGGGCTATGAGAATTAAGAGGAAAATTGGTAAGTTTGGATATGGGTGTTTATAAATGCACAATAGGTTGCTAATTGGTTTAATGTTTGATAGGGATTGACGTGAAGACTTGTTTAGGTTACGGGGATAACTAGATCAATCTAGTTGATCGGGCTACGGAGTCGATGTAGGATTCGATTCGATCAGTCGTTGCATGCTTGCACTTAATAATAATGTCTGTTATATGCAGGTTTCGATCACGAGACATGTCTGCGGGCATGAAGGTTTCACTTTTCGAGCATTATATCAGGCGGGTATTTTGACTTATCTTTTTGATATAGTCATGTTGATATGCTAGTTAGTATAGCTTGCAATAATTTTTATGTTTATATGCCTAGTACGTTATTGTGCCTACTTGATACATGCATTGGATCGGTTTATAGTTATATCTTCCCTGTTTTACTCGGATCATTGATATGTACTTATTGGTTGTGCATATTATTTCGGATATGTATTTTAGTTGGATTTACATGCTTTAGTATCATGCACCATCTTGCATGATTGCATGCTGACTGGACGGGGTTCCTTTATAGTTGAGCCCGCAGCCAGTTACATGGTTTGCACACGCTGTCACTCATGGGTTAGTGGTACATCAGGAGGGTGTGTGTAGTTGCTTTGTCAGGTTCCGCTGCTCCGCTCATGGGTAGCGTTGAGTCAGTGTTGTAGTGGGCAAGGATCCCTCCTCTAGTCTACGACACCAAGAGATGAGAGCTTTGCTCCCCCACTCTGTTTGGGGCAGGAGGATAGGTGTACTCTGACAGCATCCTATCCACTCGGACGCTCAGGAGCAGTGATGACATAGTGCACAGTTGTCATAGACCTACCCACTCGGCTTCACCATCGCGTGTGAGGCGGCTGACTGGCGTCAGGGGTGACCATGTCATTTGCACGCGCATGCATTTTGCATGGATAACATTTGTATTGTGTTTGTTGCATTTTTATTGCTGCCTTGGATGTTGCATATGATTGGCATGCATACAGGATACATATTTGTATATGGTGATGACTTTATTTCTTCTAGTATGGCACATGCTTCTATATCAGGGTAGCAGATTCAGGTAAGTACAGTCCTTTTGTATTTCTTTCTTGCATACCCTATATATATGAGACTGTACTA
Source organism: Wurfbainia villosa (assembly GCA_025175895.1). NCBI lineage: Eukaryota > Viridiplantae > Streptophyta > Magnoliopsida > Zingiberales > Zingiberaceae > Wurfbainia > Wurfbainia villosa. The sequence goes on along the minus strand of CM045989.1, from coordinate 115,672,358 downwards.
GCATGATTATTATTGTTAGCTATATCTTACCTTGCATAACGACTATATCCGTTGAGTTCTTTGAACTTACCCCGTTGTTTTATATCTATTTCAGGATGAAGCTGTCAGGAGAGTCTAGCTGCCAAACCCCCATGTCGTGATAGTTTTATTGGCTATTTATTTTATGGATTTGGATTTTTTTTATTTTTTAGAAGATATGTTTAGGACTGGAGTTGGATTTATGTACTCATGGATATTTGGTGTCCTTATGGACCTTTATTCGGATTTTATTTCGATTGGTTTTGGTTGGGTATTCCTGCCTAGATGGCAGAAGGGGTAAGTCTAGTTATTTTAGACGATTTACCATTTACTTTGATTGTTGGCCTGAGGCCTTATTACCTGCGTGTGATGTTTGGATTCCGGTCGTATTGACCGATGTATAGTGGTCGTGTAGGCTTTGTATGTAAGTTTGGTATTGTCACCCGTACAGGGGAGATGCTGCCGGATTTTTGTCTGGCGAGGACTCCCCCGGGGCGTGACATATTAATCTAGATAATACATTAAGCAATATAGGGAAAAATCAGTATCACAATAAGTATCGATTGACGAAAGCCACAAACATATGCCACTTAATATTAACTTTTAAATAATTTTTTTGACATCCTCAGATAATCGAATTTTGGTATTTAAATGGCCAAAACAAGTATCGATTGACTAACATTAAGTACTTTTTCTACCAATTTAGGTATCATTATTTTATTTCATGAATAACACAAACAATAATCGAATCAGGGTATTTAATGAGCTAAAATAAGTACCTATTGACTCACATTAGATATAAAATCTTTTGTAGCAATTTAGGTATCATATTTTTATGTCATGAACGTCAAACAAAAGCCAATATTATTAACTTCAAAGTATAATTTATTTACAATACTAAAAATCGATTTAGAATATTTCAGGCACAAAATCAAATATCTATTGACTCAAATTAGATGCTCTTTGTACCAATAAAAAAAATGTAATTATCACAAAAAAATTTACCCAAAATTGTATGTAAAATCAGTACCACAATAAGAACCGATTGACGAAGGCTACAAACATAAGTCACTTAATATTAACTTTTAAATATTTTTTTTGTCATTCTCAAATAATCAAATTTTGGTATTTAAATGGTCAAAACAAGTATCGATTGACTAACATTAAGTACATTCTCTATAAATTTCGCTATCATTATTTTATTTCATGAATAATACAACTAATAATCGAATCAGAGTATTTAATGAGCTAAAATAAGTATCTATTGACTCATATTAGGTACAAAATCTTTTATAACAATTTAGGTATCATATTTTTACTTTATGAACATCAAACAAAAACCATTATTATTAACTTCAAAATATAATTTTTTTACATCCCAAAAATCAAATCAAAATATTTCAAGCACAAAATCAAATACCTATTGACTCAAATTAGATACTCTTTGTATCAATAAAAAAATTATCCAAAATTGTATGTAATTAAGTATATTTACCTTGTTTAATTTTTTTACGCATTTGCTCGTTAGTCTCCTTGCTCACTCCTATCGCATTTGCTTGATGCCGTGGGTCGTTAGTGGTTAAAATAAGGGAGACAAAATGGTTTTCAAGGGGGCGAGCAAATGGTTTGGTCAAGTGAGGGATGAATCAAGTGTTTAGGGTTACCGTTGGGGGAGGGAAGACGATGACTTGTTGGGAAGAAAATTACTGCTATCACATTTGCTGCCTCAAGTCGCTAGTGGTCAAGGTAGGAGAGTCGATGGTTTTCAAGGGCGTAAGCAAATGATTTGGTCGAGATCAACCAAGAGTTTCTGTTAAGGGGAAGGGAAGAAGATGGGTTGTTACAAGATGAATCGGTGGAAGAAGATGGATGAAAAAATTAATCAACCTATGTAAATAATAAGGGTAAAAATAGAAATTCAGCCTTATAGGGAGTTAAAACTAAAATTGGATGGTTGTCAGATATCAAATCCTAAAAAAAATTATATAGGGACTAAATCCAAATATAAACAAAAGCAGAGGGATTTTACTCTAACTTACTCATATATATATATATATATATATATATATATATATATATATATATATATATATATATATATATATATATATATATATAACAAAAAAATATTATAATATACTAAGAATATTTCTTTTATTCATCATTTGATTGGATACATATTATATCTCAATCGATCAATTTTTAAATTTTAAAAAATTGACTGATGCTCACAAATATATATGAATAAATTTTATAATATAATATTTCTATATATAACAATACAATAATAGATTTATTTAAGCAAGAATTTTGCCTACAAGACTTGCATTTTCTAGGTTTGTGAAAATTGTTAGCACTGCTATTTAATCATTAAAGTCGAACCAAATCCTTTGTAACCAATGAGCAAACAGAAATATCCATATAAAAAATCACATTTATTTATTTGTAAAAGAATTATGATTAAAGGAGGTAAGCCTTAAAGCTAAATATAATCGTTTGGAACAAGATCGTACTAGTAATTTTTCTTTTTTTTTTGATATTTAATAATTCATATAAAATTAGAAAAAACTAATAAATATCAAAAGATGAAATGAGATCTAAAACTATACTCTCTCTACATTACTTTTAAGTTCATCCTAGAGTTACAAATATTTTAGAGTTTCATCAGAAGAGAACAACTTTTTTAAACTCACAAATGATTTCTAATGTAAATGCATAAGTTTTCATAATTAATCACACGCCGAATGTTTTGATTCTAAATATTTTTTTCACTATTTTAGCTAACTATTTTTCATGGGCCACTCGATTGTACCAAATACTAATTGATTGTATATCAAACCTAGTCGAGTGATAATTAACCTAAACTACACAATCGTGTTAATTTTTGAAATTCATAAAAAATATTACAAACCTTTAAAGAATTCTAAATTTTATAGAATGGATTTGTTTTACCTTCATCTATTTGAGAAAAAAAATAATTTTTCTTCAAAAATATCACATTTAGATACTTTTCTAAAACTAGTTAAAAAGATTAATTCCTTTTTAATCTTAAGTCCTAGTTTGACCGTATTCAATTGTTTGTCAAATTCATACTTAAAATGTACTTATTATATCAATTTATTTGACACGGATCCCGTTGCAACTTAATTTAGGGATTAAAATGAAAAAGATCATGCGAGAAATACTGACTGAGCTGATGGAACCCCACCCAAGAGGGCTGGCGGGGCTGGCCGGGTTGACAGGGTGAAGATGTAGGAATGAGAAGATAAGCTCTAGGACTAAAAGGAGATCACATGAGTGCTCGGGGGCGTAGGTCTGGAAGTTGACTCAGCAAGTGAGTCGGGGGTTGACTCGGGTGGTTACAAAGAGTATAAGGTATCGAATCTCAGAATTAGAGTAAGCCTAAGTATTAGTAAGTAACGTATGCCCTGGTTGTAATGAACTAGGGGATCCCGCCGAAAGAAAGACCGAGTCAATGGTTTACCTAATGAAGGAAGAGAGAGTGAACAAGAGGGGCAGAATGTTTCGCGAGGCGTTTATTTATGGGAGTTTGTTATATAATAAACTAGGACCCCATATAACATTCAGAGGAGCCTCCACTTCTTATCCTCTTAACAAAATGATTCTCTAGGAAAGCGAGGCTCTCCACGTGGACGGTGATGGGGGGAGTAGTTCATGTAGAGGAAATGTTGACTGCTAGAGGGGGTGAATAGCGTCGATTGATGCGTCGATGGAATTCAATTGCGTTTGTCTTTACAAGTCGTGTTAGTGCAGCGGAATATATAGCAATAACGAAATACGACAAACACAATTCACAACACAAGCATATAACGTAGTTCGGAACCGAATGGTTCCTACTCTATGGATCGAGCTCTAGTGATGTACACGTAATCACTAATCACAAATAACTCCTTCTCGGAACAATCTGGAGGTGGAGAAACCCCTTACAAGTGATTACAAAAGTAATACAATAAGAATACAAGCAACTACACTAAAATGCAAGTAAAGAAAATATCACACCGAGCTTTTGAATGCGTACTTGCTAGGTTGATCGAGTAGCACTTGGAGACCCTGAATTGCAGCAGCAACTCACCCCAAAATACCTCAAAGAACCTTAGTGAAATCCTCCTCCACGAGCTTCCTTTATAGCTTCTGCCTGGGCTGGATTTCGCCTATCAATCGACTGATTGGGACCATCAGTCGACTGATGACACTACTATTGTGAGACAACGGTGTGATCCACGCTGGAAAAATCCAACGGATAGGACATCAGTCGACTGATCATGACCATCAGTCGACTGATCGAGCCTCCACTCTACTACTAACCCCAACAGTCGAGTTCGACTCTATTCTGTGCCTAAATTATCGAGCACCAGTCTACTGATCATAAGATCAGTCGACTGTCCACCTCTGGTAGTCAACTGCTAGGACACTTCCCGCAGTCAAACCCTAGTTGACTTACACCAGTCAACTTCCATATGACACTAGTTGACTGACACACCTCAAACATGAGGTTTTAACCCAAGTATGATGCCCTCATACTTGCTAGACCACTCTTAGCCTAGACCTAAGCCTTCTAGCCACCTCCATTAGCCTCGCGCCTCTCGGATCCCTCCAAGTCATCTATGACTTGTTCATCCATTGTGCTAGCTTTCAGGTGCTTCCATCGCCTATGTCATGTTGGTGCAGGGGCACTAGATAATCGAACCTGTGTTTTGATTATGGCAAAGACACAAAGTTAAGTTTACATCGTTATCTCACGAGCTAAATCGAGTGTGCAGAAAAGTACTAAAGCTGGAGCTGTAGGCTAGCGACACCCGGAGGAAGCCATGGTGGTCGGGCGACACTCGAGTGACTTCGGAGGGAGCCGAAGGAATCGAGTGGAAGGACGGAAGCGAGAGCTACAAGGTAAGTATCGAGGAAAGCTCATGTGAGTGAAAGATTGTAAGGTTATGTCCTCTTTACGGGGATGACCGTAGGCGGCAATCCGACTAAGACTTCTTGTGGAAGGTCTAGGTCGAGATCGGATGGTTAGAAACCGTCGTATTTATCATTTTTCGAGCTAACCTCTCACTGCAGGGAAGTGGCCAGGCTGGCAGTCGACTGCTGGACATTGGGCAGTCGACTGATGCTCATCAGTCGACTAATGGGAGTAATCAGTCGATTGATGGCGATGAATCATCCTTTGCGCTAGGTCAAATAAGTTTTGACGCGACCACTTCGCGATAAAAATTATACAACTTCGTGATCTGTTCTAAAAAAAGAGGAGACATATTCAGAGGCCAAAATCTATAAAAGGAGGGGAGGATTCCAACTCCAAAATACATCAAGTTTATTCTCAAGTGCTCCTACAACGCCAACGCTCCAACGCCGTCATAACGCCGATGCGACGACAAGTTCAAATCTCCTTCGTCGGTAGCAGTAGCAAGTAATTGTTTTTATTGTATTCTTTGTTTTAATCGTAATGAGGTGAGGTAGACTTGTTGCCTCATCCTCGTACTTTCGGTTTTATGATCGTTGTCTCCTACCTCCAACGAGGAGGAGACGTTATAGTGCTTTTCCCTCCGTACGCGCTCTAGGACCGATAGGGCCTTGGAGTAGCAACCGCTGGGTTGTGAACCAAGTAAAAATAAACGTGTCTCTTTATTTTCCACTGCTCTTACTCATTTAATTATCTACTCGAACGAAACGTCGAAAAAATTTATGATCGCTATTCACCCCCCCCTCTAGCGACGTTTCTCGATCCAACATGTCATGCTAACGATGTCTACACCACCAAGACACATTAGAATTACGCTGCCAATGTTGGTGCAACAATGCCCCAAGCATTTATATGTTTTGATGTTTGGATAATCATCTAAGTTAGGCAACAATTTGTGATCTAAATTGTGATGATGTTTAAGTGACAGGAAAATCCAAGTATGAAGACTTGGTGAAAGAAAAGTCCAAGGTAAAGGTTTTGGCGGCATAAGACCAAGCATGTTGCCTTGGCAGCATTAAATCCAAACGAACCTTGGCAAAGGGAGTCCAAAAGCAAGTCTTGGCAGCGTAAGTCCAAGCATGTAGACTTGGCGGCGTAAAGTCCAAGCACGCTTTGGCAAAGGAAAACCCTAGACATGACAAAACCAAAGGAAGCTCTTGGAAGCAAGGCGCAAAGGATGAACAAGTCGCGGACTCGAAGGGATCCTGAAGGCGCAAGGCTTAAGGAAGAGCTAGGAGGTTAAGTCTAGGTCTAGGGGGTGAAATCAAGTGTGAAATATTCACACTTGATGAGTACGATCGACGATGTATCACCGACCGGTCAGTGTCGACCGAGTCGTGGTGAAACCACGACCATTAGTCGCCGATGTGACCAAAGGCGATCGATGTTAATCAACCGATCGCCAACAGCGGCGATCGATAGACATAAAAATGAGCACAGAATGGAGTCACACTCGACTACGGTCGTGATCACTCGACTGATCACTCCATCAGTCGACTGATGGAGGGATCAATCGACTGATGAAAGTGTCGTTAGATGAAACGACTGTTAACCACGCCCGTGATCGGTGATCGTACATCGATCGACCGATCGTCTCAACGGGAAAATCATCCTCTTCTCTATAAAAAGAGGGCTGGTGGAGGTTTTTTGGGTTAATGCTTATTCTCTAAATCCTCTCAAGAGCCTCCATGAATTCTCTAGCTTTCTAAGTGATTTAAATCTCCTCCTCTTCTCTCTAAGCTTAAATCTTCATTCCTTGTAAAGAAGAGGAGTTGTGTTGTAAAGAAAGCTTATTAGTGGATTTGCTTGGATTGATCCACCTTAAGGATCGCCGTGGAGTAGGAGCGCTATCTCCGAACCATGTAAAAGGCTTTGTTTGCGTTTGCTATTGTTTTTACATATATTATTGTGTTTGCTTCCGCTAATCATTTTTTGTAGAAACCGAAAAAACGCTATTCACCCCCCTCTAGCTTCCAAACGATCCCTAACAAGTGGTATCAGAGCCCGGATCGCATCGAAAGATCTAGCAATCAACCGGAGCAAAGATGGCATTTCAAGAGCGAGGCCTCCGTTCTTCGACGACAACGATTTCGGATATTGGAAAGGTAGGATGGAGTATTATTTAATGAACGATATTGAGAATTGGTCTAGTGTTGTAGATGGTTTTGAGAAGCCGATTTAATTCGGAGCACCACTACCAACAAAAGATTGGACAAGAGAGATGGCCAAGAAAGCACAAGCAAATGCAAAAGCAACGACCACACTTCAATGTGGTCTATCCAAGGAGCAACTCTCTAAGGTCGGGCCATTCAACTCCGTAAAAGAGCTTTGGGAGAAGCTCATCGAACTCAACGAAAGATCCAAAGAGACAAGAAGGGCCAAGAGGGATCTTCTGATTGGGCAACTCCAAAGCTTCACTATGAAGACAAATGAAATCGTGAGCCAAATGCACGGGCGCTTCAAGGAAGTAGTCAACGGACTACACGTTATAGGTGAAAATGTCGACAACCGAGACCTTGTAAGGTATGTATTACAAGCTTTCCCTAGGACCACCTTATGGGTCTCAATGGTAGATGCCTATAAGGTCTCTAGGGATCTTTCATTAGTTAAATTAGATGAGCTATTTTGTGAATTTCAATTGCATGAACAAGCTAACACTTCATCCAAAGAGAAGGGTATAGCTCTTTTTGTAGGAAAGAAGGAGAAGAAGAAAAAGGAAAAGAAGGAGGTGTCTTCCTCATCCGAATCCGAGGAAGACTCATCAAGTAGTGAGGATGAGCTATCGGCAAGTGAGGTGGCACACTACGTCAAGAAATTTGGTGGGAAGTCAAGGAGGCTCACCAAGAAAGATGTGAAGAGGATGTTTCAATCCTCAAGAGGTAAATCTTCAAACAATTCAAATTCTATTTCTAACGTGACGTGTTTTGGTTGCAACAAGAAAGAGCATATAAAGCCAAATTGGAACTAAAGAAAAGGAGGAGAAGGAAAGAAGAAGAAGCAAAAGACGGAAAAGAAGCAGGAGCCGACGATGGCACAAACATGGGATCCTCTAAGTATGGAGGAGTCTTCCAACGATGAAGAAGTGTGCCATACAACCGGAACTTAGCCCTCATGGCATTAGGAGAAACCAGCTCAAGCGAGGAGTCTTCTTCCTCTTCAAGCGATGAATCATCATCAAGTGATGATGATGAGGTAAACAACTCACCCAAAGTAGATTTACTTTATAAGACTATTGCATGCTTACAAAATGCTTTAAATAGATCAAAAACTAGGATTAAGGATCTAAAATTAGAGATCAAATCATTTAAGAATGTAGATACATCATGTGATAAACCATCTAGTGATAATGATGATTGTACTCTTAGGGATGAAAATGATGAGTTAAGAAAAGAAATAGGTAAATTAAGAGCATGCCTAGAAAAGTTCACAAATGGTTCTAAATATCTAGATATGATTATTAAAGATCAAAGGGCAATTTACAATAAGGCCGGATTAGGATATAGACCTAAGGAGAAAGAGGTAGCATTTGCATCCCTAATTAGTAGAAAATCAATGATTAAAAGCAAGGGGAGAAAGGCATGGGTATCTAAGAAATTTATAATTGATGCTAGTGGTCCTAAGATTTGGGTACATAAGGATTGTGTTTTTCATGTGATATAGGTAGAAGAACCAAGCTTATGGATAGTTGATAGTGGGTGCTCAAAGCATATGATTGGGGATGAGAGAAAATTCTCCACTATCAACCATACTAGCAAAGGAAAGGTGTCATTTGGTAATAGCGGTAAACTTAAAATTCTAGGAAAGGGCACCATTGAGGTATCTCCCAATCTTGCCATTCATAAAGTTCTATTAGTTAAAAATATGAAATTTAACCTACTTAGTGTAAGCCAATTATGTGATGCAAATTTTGATGTTAAATTTGATTCCTCAAAATGCTTTATAAGACACAAAACTATAAATCATTGCATGTTAGTAGGCTTTAGGAAATCAAATATATATTATGTTGATTTATCCTATGTTACTAATTCTTCCACTAAGTGTCTTATTGCAAAAGAGGAAGAAAGTTGGCTTTGGCATAGGAGGCTAGGACACATAAACATGAAGAATATAGCCACAATAGCAAAATTGAAGCTAGTCAAAGGATTGCCTAGAGTCAAATTTCTCAAGGACAAGATGTGTGATGCTTGCCAAGAAGGGAAGCAATAAAAAACATCACACAAAGGTAAAAATTTACTTAGTACCGCTTTACCGTTAGAATTATTACATATGGACCTATTTGATTGCCTTAGTACCCCATCTATAATTGGTAGTAAATATTGCTTGGTAATAGTAGATGATTTTTCTAGGTTTACTTGGGTGTTTTTCTTGAAAAATAAAGATGAAACCTTAGAAATAATCATAGGATTTAGCAAAAGAGTAGAAAATGAAAGAAAACTCAAAATCAACCGGATCTGTAGTGATCATGGTGGAGAGTTTGAGAATTCTAACTTTTCAACTTTTTGCTTAGAACAAGGGTACAAGCATGAATTTTCTTGTCCTAGAACACCCCAACAAAATGGGGTTGTGGAAAGGAAAAATCGTGTCCTACAAGAAGCGGCTAGGACAATGCTTAATGCATATTCCTTACCTAGCTACTTGTGGGCGGAAGCGGTTAATACCGCTTGCTATATCCAAAATAGGGTATTGATTCATAGGTTCTTAGGAAAAACTCGATTTGAATTGTGGAATGGTACAATTCCAATAATTCATTATTTTAAGGTCTTTGGATGTAAAGTCTATATCTTAAATACCAAAGACAACCTAAGTAAGTTTGAGTCCAAAGTGGATGAGGGAATCCTAGTTGGATACTCATCCACTAGTGTAGGATATAGAGTTTACAATAAAAAGACTCAAAAGATTGAAGAATCTTCGAATGTTCAATTTGATGAAAATTCAAATACATACCCTAGGAAATCCCCTATTGATGATGACATAAACAATGAAAATCAAGGAATTACCCAACAATTGCAAGATTTAACCTTAGGGGGTAATGATCAAGGGGGAGGATTGGATCAAGGGGGAGTAAGGGATGACTCCGATGATGAACATAGGATTGAAGTTAATCATGATCTACCTCAACTTGATACACCTCCTAGAACCATAAGAGTTCATCAAAGTCACCCATTAGATCAAATTGTGGGTGAATTATCTCAAGGAGTTAGAACTAGGTCATTCCATAGGGATCCCACTAGTCATATAGCTCTGATTTCTCAAATTGAGCCCAAAAACATTAAAGATGCATTACTTGATCCGGATTGGATCTTAGCAATACAAGATGAGTTGGCTCAATTTGATAGGAGTCAAGTGTGGGAGTTAGTTCCTAGACCAAGTGAAAACACTATTATTACTACAAGATGGGTCTTTAGGAACAAACTAGATGACCAAGGGATTATCACTAGAAATAAAGCACGATTAGTTGCAAGGGGTTTTAATCAAGTTGAAGGACTTGATTATGATGAAACATATGCCCCGGTTGCTAGATTAGAGTCCATTAGGATACTTTTAGCATATGCCTCCTATATGGGTTTCAAACTCCATCAAATGGATGTCAAATCGGCATTCCTAAATGGGTTTATTAAGGAAGAGGTGTATGTAGAACAACCTCCCGGGTTTGAAAATACATACTACCCAAACCATGTATACAAGCTTAGGAAAGCCTTATACGGTTTGAAACAAGCTCCCCAGGCTTGGTATGAAAGATTGTCAACTTTCCTAATCTCTAAGGATTTCAAAAGGGGTAGTATAGATCAAACTCTCTTTATAAAGTCAACATCTAAGGACATCTTTGTAGCCCAAGTGTATGTCGATGACATTATCTTTGGGTCAACAAATGATGAACTTCTTCAAGACTTTATTCAAAATATGGAAAAAGAGTTTGAGATGAGTCTAGTTGGAGAATTAAATTTCTTCCTAGGTTTGCAAGTTAAACAAACTAGTGAAGGAATTTACATTTATCAAACCAAATATGCTAAGGAAATGATTAAGAAATTTAGTTTGGAAAATGCTAAGGTAGTGTCAACTCCAATGGCAACCAACTAAAATAGATAGTGATAGTGAAGGAAAACAAATAGATCTTACCTTTTATAGGAGCATGATTGGTAGCCTCTTGTATTTAACCGCTAGTAGACCTGACATATTATTTGCGGTTGGTATGTGTGCTAGGTATCAATCATGTGCTAAGGAATCTCATTTAGTTGCCGTTAAAAGAATTTTAAGATATGTCAAGGGCACACTAAATGTAGGTCTATGGTACCCTAGGACTAGGTCTTTTGATTTAATTGGGTACACCGATTCCGATTATGCCGGTTGCAAATTGGATCGAAAAAGTACTAGTGGTGGATGCCAATTCCTTGGGTCCTCCCTAGTGAGTTGGAGTAGTAGGAAGCAACCTTGTGTTGCTTTATCCACCACCGAGGCCGAATATGTGGCTATGGGTGGGTGTGTAGCTCAACTCTTATGGATGAAACATACCCTAGAAGATTATGATCTATCTTACTCCAACATGAAAGTATTTTGTGATAATGTGAGCACCATTAACTTGACCAAAAATCTGGTGCATCACTCTAGGACCAAGCACATTGAAGTGAAGCATCACTTCATTAGAGACCATGTGGCTAAGGGGGACATTGAGCTCAATTATATTGAATCTAAGTCCAACTTAGCCGATATATTTACCAAGGCTCTCCCCGAAGTAGAATTTTCATCACTTAGGAGAGAACTTGGAATGTGCTTGGTTGAGTGAAAGTGTAGGTTTGCATGATCCTATAGAAATACTAGGTTTTATACCCTTAACCATCTCACAAAATACCTAAGAAACCATGATTTTTGTATTTAGCCACCTAGACAATATGTGAGATGTTAGGAAGATGCACTTGGTTCATCATGCTTGTTATGATGCATTACTATGGACCAAAGTATCATCTAGAGACATTAATCCTTAATTGGACCAATCATTGGGAAGGCTTATACACAATTGATGTGCATATAACTCCAAGAACATAATTGGAAATGTCAAATAAAATATATTTTAAACTATGTTTACCATACTTTGAAAAACAGTTTTCAAGTGAAACACAAAAGTGATACAAAGTTTGTAAAATGTTAGAACCTTTTTGCTAGTTTCCAAAATTGTATCAATATTGAAATCTGGTAAACATATATTTTTCAAAATATTTTTCCTTGATAAAGTATGATTTCAAAAATGTGTACACAAATTTTCATGATTTTTCGAGATTTCTAGAATTTCTGACGCATTTCTGAATTTGGACTGAAAAGGCTGATTTTCGTATTACAGGTGTAGCAGTCGACTGGTTCAGAAATCAGTCGACTGATACACTGTGTTTTCGGAAAATTAGCCTCATTTTCTGAGATTTAGTGTATCGTTGATATCCTAAAACTATAGCATGATAGTATTGAGTCTAAACAATGTGTATGACTGTTTAATGCGATGTTTTAGGGGGAGTTTCACAAAATATATCTTTCTCCTCAAAAATTTACATTGTTGGTGCAAAGTTAGGATTTAAACTTTAAAATTGTTTGATGACTTTAGCTCCACATGTATTTTATTCATCAGAATATGTATCTTGGATTAAGGGGAGTTAAAATTTTAAAATCTATGCCTTAGTTCAAGATTGTTAAACACTCAATCTTCTCATGAAATATATGTTTTTATCTTTCTTCTCTTTTTGATGTGTGTCAAAGGGGAAGAAGAAATGTTTAAGTTAGAATTGGAATTGGATATATGATGTGATAATATGCGTATCTTTAAAAGACCTAACTTAAATGATTGCCAAACATCAAAAAGGGAGAGATTGTTGGTGCAACAATGCCCCAAGCATTTATATGTTTTGATGTTTGGATAATCATCTAAGTTAGGCAACAATTTGTGATCTAAATTGTGATGATGTTTAAGTGACAGAAAAATCCAAGTATGAAGACTTGGTGAAAGAAAAGTCCAAGGTAAAGGTTTTGGCGGCATAAGACCAAGCATGTTGCTTTGGCAGCATTAAATCCAAACGGACCTTGGCAAAGGGAGTCCAAAAGCAAGTCTTGGCAGCATAAGTCCAAGCATGTAGACTTGGCGGCGTAAAGTCCAAGCACGCTTTGGCAAAGGAAAACCCTAGACATGACAAAACCAAAGGAAGCTCTTGGAAGCAAGGCGCAAAGGATGAACAAGTCGTGGACTCGGAGGGATCCTGAAGGCGCAAGGCTTAAGGAAGAGCTAGAAGGTTAAGTCTAGGTCTAGGGGGTGAAATCAAGTGTGAAATATTCACACTTGATGAGTATCAGTCGACATCGATGTATCGATCGGGTCAGTGTCGATTGATTAGTCGAGGTGAAACCACGACCATCGATCGGCCCGATGTGACCAAGGCGGATCGTGATGTTGCAATCGATCGGCCAACGATGGAAGTCGATCGATAGGCGTAAAGCGAGCAGCAATGGAGTCACACTCGATTCGGCGTGATCACTGATCGATCACTCCATCACTCCATCGATCGGTGATGGAGGATCGGTCGATTGATGAAAGTGCCGATTGGATGAAACGACTCAATCCCGCGAATCCGGCTATTCGAAGTCGTTAACCCACGTTGATCGGCCGATCGATGTACATCACCGATCGATCGTGCTCCAATGGGAAAATCAGCCTCTTCTCTATAAAAAGAGGCATGGTGGAGGTTTTTGGGGTTAATGCTTATTCTCTAAATCCTCTCAAGAGCCTCCACGAATTCTCTAGCTTTCTAAGTGATTTAAATCTCCTCCTCTTCTCTCTAAGCTTAAATCTTCATTCCTTGTAAAGAAGAGGAGTTGTGTTGTAAAGAAAGCTTATTAGTGGATTTGCTTGGATTGATCCACCTTAAGGATCGCCGTGGAGTAGGAGCGCTATCTCCGAACCACATAAAAGGCTTTGTTTGCGTTTGCTATTGTTTTTACATATATTATTGTGTTTGCTTCCGCTAATCATTTTTTGTAGAAACCGAAAAAACGCTATTCACCCCATCTAGCTTCCAAACGATCCCTAACAACCAAGACTCCACTTGGACTTTACGCCGCCAACCATTGGACTTATACTGCCAAGACTCCCGCTTGGACTTTATGCTGCCAATGTCAAACCCCTTGGACTTTTCAAATGCCAAGACTCAAGCTTGGACTTTCCCTTGCCAACCCATGTTGGACTTTTCATGCCAAGACCCATGCTTGGACTTTACATGCCTAGTACTCAAGACTTAGACTTTCCATGACATGGTCAACTCCAATCAATCATCAAAATCCCCCTCGAGTCAAACTCGAGTCCGGTCAATCATGACCTCGATCGATTGTGCCAACAATCTCCCCAAAATATTATCTGACATCAATGTCAAACTTCCATGTCAAACATCAAAACATCGCTTGAGTCAAACTCGAGTCTGGTCAATCGTGACCTGAGCCGATTGCACTAACAATCTCCCCCTTTTTGATGTTTGACAAAAACACATACCATTGAGTTAGAACACTAACTCAAATCTTCTTACCAATTATCCCAAATTGGTAATCCCAAACATTCTCCCCAATTCTCCGAATTGACAATTGATAACACTCTCCATAACATTCTCCCAAAAAACATTCTCCTCCTTTTCGACTAACATCAAAAAGGTTCTCTCTAAGGAGGTCAATGTCTCATGTCCCAATGAGATCTTATAATCTCCCCCTTGGTCCAAAAATACCTAGGATGCCTACCATCTTCCTAGTGATAAGTCCCATATCACTCAAGAGAGGCAATCCTATACCCTCTCCTAATTTCCAAATTGGGTATCTCAAAATTCCATTTTCCTCCTCATGAGGAAAAATACCATCTATCATCCCATGATGGATACCTCCCCCTAAAGGCTTGCTCCCCCTTGACCATTGCACCAACAATGTCCTTGGGAAGTCCCTAAGTCAATAGGAACTCTAAACCCTCAAAAATAAGGTTCAAAGTTCAGCATTGAACTTTCCACACCTTAAATTTGATACATCATCCTAACACCTCTCCTAATCCATATCCAATGGTTTTTCACCCTTTATAATGTTTCCCAAAGCATATCCTAGGGTTAGGAGTGGTTAGAAAACTTTACCATGGCTGAAAATGGGCTAAACAATCTTGTTTTTTAGAAATCGACACGGCGATCGACTCTGTCGGAGATCGATCATGGTCCATCACCAATCGCCACCATGAGTAGTCGACTAATAACTGAAATATCAGAATTTCAATTATCAGAAATGAAATTCAGAAATTCATAAATAATTATACGTAATCTAAAAATCATGAAAATTCATACGTATAATACTTATGACCATACAATGGGTGAAAAATGATAGAAAAATATTTTACCCATAAAATATCGAAATTGATACAAAATTTAAAAGTGAAGAAAAACTTCAATGTTTTAGCTCACTTTGTATCAACTTCATCAATGGTGATTGTTATCAAAAGATAGACTTCACCAAGGTTTTCTAAAATGATTTTAAAATATTTTTGAAAACCTATATTGGATCATATTCCTTGGGCTTAATGTACATGACTTGTACACTAACTTTCCCAATGATCCACTAATGATATTAGATGAGTTTTAGTTCATCTAGATGCAAAAACTATGCACCTTGAACTCAACTCATATCCTAGCATCTCACATGTATCTAGGGTGTACAAAAATACATACATGTCAATGTGATGTGAGATGTGGGTTTTGTTCATCCTAATTTAGGGTTTCATGCATTTTCTTAAGGCAACCCTACTTGATTCCCTTATAAATGAGACTTCAAGTAATGCCATTGTCCTTGAATCATTTTTAATCAAATTAAATGCATGAAGTATGATCATGACATAAATGATAGCATAATAAAGCATGGCCAATGATCATGATGTCATGACATATGATATAATCTAAAACACATGACATTAAACCTTAATCCCAAACATGATCATGACATATTAAATGATTAAAAATAAATATGATGTCATGACATGTTATATGACAAACAAAGCATGACAAATAAAAAGTATAGGTATAAGAATACCTAAATTTCAATATTAGTTGTCATTTGATATAATTAAGTATATTTTGCCATATTATCACTTTTCTCCCTAGTGTGCCAAAAACCCAAAATGACACACTATGACCTCTAATCCTAAATTGTGTCAATTTAATTGATTTTTCATAATCTCAAACATGTATTGGCACATCCTAAAGTCTTTTAGGATCATAATATCAAATCTATTTTCAAGGTATCCATAACCTTGAAAATTACCTAAAGTGCCACCTTTACCATGGTTAGGTTAACTACCCTTCCATTTAAAGTTGGCACACCCTAAACCCATCTAGTGTGAATCAATCACGCTCTTAGGAACCCAAAACCTATTTGAGCTCCTAGGGTTTAGTAGGTATTCCTTAGGGATAACCTCCCTAGATACATTTCTAATGACCCTTCTAGGCTTGTTAGCCTTGGACATTGTGATCTTGTCATGGTTAACTCTAGGGGTAACTCCCCTTGTAACCTTCTTAGTGACCTTCCTAGGTTTCCTTGAAACCCTAGCCACTAGGCACACACCTTGGTTACCCTTAGGGATGACTTCCCTAGTAACCTTGGTCTTTCTAGACCTAGTTTGTGTTCCATAATCAAATGGAACACTATGATAAGTCACCTTAGGCTTAGGTTTGTGACCCAAACCTTTCTTACCCTTGGTTGACTCTTGTCTCCTATGCCCTAGGCCTTGACTCTTGGACCTAGACCCTTGACTTTGACCATTTGACCATTTTATTTGGTTTTGCATAATCTTAAGGGTCTTCTCAAGTTTCTCAAGCCTTGACCTCAAGGCTTGATTTTCAAATTCTAATTGCCCAATTTTAGAATTTTGATTTAATCCTTGGGCACGGTTCTTCCTAGGCATATGCCTAGTCCATTTGGGGTTAAAACCTATGTGCTATTGTACCTTTCTAATTGTCTTCCTAGGTAGAATTGGTCTAGAATTATTTGACCTAGATTTGTCTTTAGATAAGATATTTTTAGGAACATTAGTCCCAAATTTCTTCTTATTTTCAAAAAGAACATTCTTAGCTCCTAAACAAAAGTATTTGTTATTTCTAGCATGCTTTTCATGATAGATGGCAAGTGAATTGAAATTCCTAGCATGCTTTTTGACATTTAAATTAGAAGGAGCATTACTAAAATATACCTTAGGGGTTAGTCTTAGCTCCCCCTACATGTGATGTGTTGGATCGATCGGATCGCTAGAGGGGGGGGGTGAATAGTGATAGAAACTTTTTAGTACGAATTCGTTTTTTAAAAAAAAACTTATATGCAACGGAAAGATAAACAAAACAAAAAGTAAAGGAGACAATAGACACAAGAGATTTACTTGGTTTGTAGCTGAAGGCTACTACTCCAAGGCCCTAGTGGTCCTTGACCACGTACGGAGGGCAAACTACTAAAGAACTCCTCCTCGTTGGAGGTAGGAGTTAGACGGATATAAAAAGCCCGAGGTAGAAGGACACTCCCCCTCTCCTCGTTATAATGAAAGCTTTACTAAAAGGAATAAACTGAAATACAATTTAGAACTTTTGTTACCGACGACTTTAAAGGTTGGAGGTTGAAGCTCTAGTCGTCGTCTCGGCAGCGCTTCATCGTAGGGATGTCGAAGAGTCGGAGCGTATCGGAAGCACTTGGAAGCTTTTTGAATTGATGAAAAACCCTAGGTTTGGCCCTCCTTTTATAGCCTTTGAGCCCCTCATCGAATGGGTCTTTAGCCAATCACAAATGGGCACAAAACCCCTTGAAAAATGGTGATAACTCTTGACTACTCGAGGCTGATCCTTTGACCGATGATCGATGGCCATCATCGATCGGCCGATGATGGCAAGATCGATCGATTGTCGACCTTCGAATGATCGCTTGACGGCAGTCGAGTCCTCCAAGCTGGCAGTCGACTGATGCTAGCTGTAAGGCAAGGTTAGCTCAACAAAAACATAATTTCGATGGTCGTCGACCATCCGATCTCGACCTAGACCATCTATAAGAAGTCTTTGGTCGGATCTACGCTTAAGATCATCCCCGTAAAGAGGATACGACCTTACTTACGCTCGCACACACGAGCTTACCTCAGTACTTACGTGTTGCTTTTGCTTCCGGCCTTCCACTCAATTCCTTCGGCTCCCTCCGAAGTCTCTTGAGTGTCGCCCGACCACCGCGGCTTCCTCCGGGTGTCGCTAGCCTTCAGCTCCAGCGTTGAGACTTTTCTGCACACTTGATTTAGCTCATGAGATAACAATATATGCTTAACTTTGTATCGTTTGCTATAATCAAAACTTAGGTTCGACTTAGGTGCCCACTGCACCAACAATCTCCCCCTTTTTGATTTATGGCAAACCCACATACAAAGTTAAGTAAATAGCAAGCATGAAGAGTAATAATGTGCATGAGAAACAAAAAATATGAAGATTAAGTTGGAGTAGTAAGGATTTTCTTCAAGTACTCCCCCTTGAGGAAACCTCCCCCTTGACCGAGGGTGAGTCTTGAAGAAAGACCTTAATCCTCCCCCTTAAGGGTTGCTTTAAGTAAATAACATTACTTAAAGTTGGCCTTAGTAAAACGTTTTAGTTAAGCCCTTTCTCCCCCTTAACTAAAACATTAACGACATAAAGTTTAAAAAATAAGTTTAAGTAAAACGTAGATGACACAAATAAGTTTAAGTTAAGAATTCTTTGGCCTTTTGGTAAAAGTTAACTAAGTTTTAACTTTTGGTTTAAATATGAAGTAAGAGTTAAGTTAAAAAAAAATTTGACCCCTTAACTTTGGCCTTTTTCTCCCCCTTTTGCCGTATATCGAAAAGAGTAAGTGGTGTGTGGAAAACAAAATAAGTGTTAAATTTAAAGTCCAAGCATGTTCCCCATTTTTTTTATAAAAAAAATGATATACTGAAAATAAGCTCATCTATAAAATGTTTGACTCATATTTGACTTGATTGATATGTAAGATCAACCAGTCCTGGTCAGAGTCGGTTAGTATGTATGATTATACTCCGTGGTTCATAGCGATGCACTAGCTCTACATCTGGAACCAGGAGTAAGGTCCTAACATCTCATGCCCATCTACGTGGCTAAGTACACAAACACATTAGTCCTATGTGTTGTGAGATGTACTGGCTCCTTAAATCTATAGGTGCATGATATCTAAGGTATGTCCTATGCTAGTTCCATAAAAATGAAATTAAAGAAATAGTAGTAAGAACATATAATTTGCATGTACCTATTCTATTACGCACATGCCTAATTTTCGTCTTAATAGACTAAATTCGGCTTCGGGTAGGGGTTTAGTAAATAGGTCTGCTAAGTTAGACTTCGATTCGACGTATTCGAGTTGTATTGCTCCGTTGGCCACATGTTCTCGAATGAAATGGTGTTTGACCTCTATATGTTTGGTCCTAGAGTGACATATCAGATTCTTTGTAAGATTAATTGAACTAATGTTATCTACATGAAGTTTAGTATTCGTAAAGTCTAACTTAAAGTCGTGGAAAGAAGCTGCGTGACACACTCACCCATCGCGATGTATTCGACTTCGGTGGTAGATAAAGCAACACAGTGTTGCTTCCTACTGCACCAACTCACTAGACTCGAGCCGAGAAGTTGACAACAATCACTCATACTTTTTCTATCGAGCTTACTACTGGCATAATCCGAATCGGAGTAGCCGATTAGTTCGAACTCCGTAGATCTAGGGTACCAAATACCAACGTTAAGTGTACCCTTAAGATATCTAAGGATACGCTTAACTAGGGTTAGGTGAGACTCCTTAGCACAGGTTTGAAACCTGGCGCACATACTTACTGTGAATAGGATGTCGGGTCGACTCGCAGTTAAGTATAGGAGACTTCCTATCGCGCTCCTATAGTACTTTAAGTCAATGGACTTACTTTCAGGGTCTTTTCCTATGTTAACATTAATCGCCATTGGGGTGTTTATTATCTTAGCGTCTTGCATTCCAAATCTTTTAATTAACTCCTTAGTGTATTTCTGTTGATATAGGTATATATCATCCTTAGTTTGTTTAATTTGTAGACCTAAAAAGAAACTTAACTCGCCTACCAAGTTCATTTCGAACTCACTTTCCATGAGTGAAACAAACTCGTTTAGTAAGGCTGAGTTAGAGGTTCCAAAAATTATATCGTCTACGTAAATTTGAGCTATGAATATTTCTTTACCTAAGGTTTTTACGAAGAGAGTTGGGTCAACTAAGCCTTGGTTAAACCCTTTTGACTTAAGATGGATTGAAAGTCTCTCGTACTAAGCTCGAGGAGCTTGTTTAAGTCCATAGAGAGCTTTCTTAAGTTTTAGAACATGGTCGGGTTTATCTAGATTTTCGAATCCGGGGGGTTGGCTAACATAAACTTCTTCTTTAATATATCCATTTAGGAATGCTGACTTAACATCCATTTAAAACAGCTTAAATCCTCGATGTGCGGCATAAGCTAGCAACATTCGAATGGATTCGAGTCTAGCTACTGGGGCATAGGCTTCGTCGTAATCTAAGCCTTCGACTTGGCTAAACCCTTTGGCGACTAACCTAGCCTTGTTTCTAACTACTTCACCTTTATCATCAAGCTTATTTCGAAACACACACCTTGTTCCAATTATCGTTTTGTCTTTAGGTGGTGGTACTAATTCCCACACTTCATTCCTAGTAAATTGAGCTAGCTCTTCTTGCATTGCAATAATCCAATCGGGATCAAGAAGAGCTTGTTCAATTGATTTGGGTTCTATCTTTGAAATTAAGGAAATTTGACTAAGGTTCCTATAGGATGCTCTAGTTCGAACTCCTAGATTAGGATCTCCTATCACTTGATCGATAGGGTGGTTAGTCTGAATCCTAGATTGGGTTGGGTTTGTATCACCTAATGCTTGATCAATGGGGTGACTTGGTTGAACACTAGTTTGACTCGGATCACTTGTCACTTGGTCGACAAGAGAAGTTGGTTGATGTGGATTAGACTCGATCTCAGGGTCGGAGACGAGTTTGGTATCAGTGGGCTCAACACTTGGGGTCATTAAGGGTTTTGTAGGTTCGGGTACTTCATCAAATACTACATTGATAGTCTCCTCGACTCTAAGGGTGTCGTGGTTATATACTCTATAAGCTCGACTTGTAGTCGAGTATCCTAGAAAGATTCCAAATGTGGTTTTGGATGTAAATTTCCTAGGTAATCCTTAGTGTTTAGGATATGTACCTTACACCCAAATACCCTAAAGTACTTGATGTTAGGTATTTTATCGTGATAAATCTCGTACGAGGTCTTAAGGTGCCTTTTTACCATAAGGATCCTATTTTGGACATAGCATGCCGTACTCACGGCTTCTGCCCAAAACTTATCGGGTAGGTCGTATTCGTTCAACATGGTCCTAGCGGCTTCTTGTAGAGTTCGGTTTTTCCGTTCCACTAGGCCATTTTGCTGAGGGGTCCTAGGGCAAGAGAATTCATGGTGGTATCTGTTTAGGTTCTGTAAGTCGGTGAACCTTTGATTTTCGAATTCACCACCATGATCGCTTCTAAGTCTTTTAACCTTAAGGTCTTTTTGATTCTCGATTAATTTGAATAGATTGATTAATTGATCTAGGGTATCATTTTTATGTTTGATGAACCTAACCCAGGTAAACCTGGAGTAGTCGTCAATTATGACTAAGCAATATTGACTTCTATTGAGTGACTTGGCTCCATGTGAATCGAATAGATCCATATGCAGCAGCTCAAGTACACTTGAGGTTCGTTCTTGGTTAGTTAACTTGTGTTGTGTCCTAGGTTGTTTTCCTTGTTGACAAGCATTACAGATTTTATTAACAAAGTTGTTGAGGTTGGGTAAGCCTCTGACTAAGCCACTCTGACTCATCTTGTGGACGAGTCTTGGGTGCGAGTGACCGAGTCGTCGGTGCCACAACCATGATTCCTCTTCCTGTGTCATAAGACATTTGGCTGAGGATTTGATTAAGTTAATTGTGTAAATGTTATTTGTTCTAGTTCCTTTGAGTATTGTTTTAGCTGTTTTATTTATTTTAATTACACATTCATTTTCTAAAAATACGACCTTTTAGTTATTGTCACATAATTGGCTTACGCTAAGCAGGTTATATTCAAAATTCTCTACAAGTAATACATTTTTAATAACAAAATTCGAGTTAAGCTCGATATCACCTGATCCGATGATTTTGAGCTTGCCGTTATTCCCAAAGGCTACCGATCTTTGTCATTTGAATCGAAGCTTTGTGAATTTGAGTTGATCCCCGATCATGTGTCGGGAGCAACCGCTGTCCAACATCCATTGATCCTACACACAAGGTGGTTGGATTGGATGTTAGTTTTTTTTTTAAAAAATTGGTTGTAAGTTGTTAAACCTAGGTCATCTCACCTGTGTCTATATGATCAATCATGTTATACTTGTGTGTTTTTTGTGAGATGACTTCCAATTAAGTTGATTAAGTGCATTTAGGTTCAAGTAATTTTATGTTAGATTTGGATTTAAACCTAGGCTTGTCAAATTTACCTTTTCAAGATCATGGCTTCCAGGTCGTGGCGAGGCACAGGGGCCTTCTTTTATCGGATCATCGACCACTTCCTTAGACAAAGCCATTTTCAAGAAAATGATGACTTGACTCACCTAAGACTATCTCCTAGTCTAACTGGTTATTTTTGAAAAGAGGCTCCCCGAGGCTCAATCTTTTCGAAGAATTTTAGTTGGTTATGTTTTTGAAAAGAGGCTCTCCGAGGCTCAATCTTTTCGAAGAATTTTAGTTGGTTATGTTTTTGAAAAGAGGCTCCCCGAGGCTCAATCTTTTCGAAGAATTTTAGTTGGTTATGTTCATGTTCTAAGTGAGTTCACAAGTTTTAAAGAACAAATTTTCTAAGTTAAAGCATGCAATTTCTAAGTTAAAGCACAAACTTTCTAAGTTAAAACATGCAATTTCTAAGTTAAAGCACAAACTTTCTAAGTTAAAGCATGCAATTTCTAAGTTAAAGCACAAACATGTTTTGTACTGGCTCCCCCTAGACCATTGAATCGGTTCGGTCTATCCACATAGTGGATTTGGTCCTTGGGAATCCAGTACGGGTTGGATCCTAGAGTTGAAATCAAAAGGTTCTTAGGGACCCATGCTTGGACATGTTTCCTATGTCGACTTACAATCGACATATACGACCTATTAGTCATGTTTGAGTTAAACCCTAGTCCAACCTTGTTGTACACGACCCTTTGAGATCCAAGTAGGAGGTCAAGTCCTTTGGATCCCGAAGTGAACCTTTCCAACGTGTTCCTAAGATCTTCGACTTGACTTTTCAAGAGAGAGTTCACAACTTCGATCTTTTCAACTCGAGTTGAGTCCTTCTCTTGAACTCGACTAGTCGAAGAGGTTAGGGAGACCTCGTGTTTGAGGAGTTTAACCTCCTCAACAAGGGTCTCGACCTTGGACTCGGACTTAGCTAACTTCCTAGACAAAAACCTAACCGTATTATGTAAAGTATTAAATAAAGTTCAACTTACTTTAAGGGTATCTTTTGAACCGGATGCGTATTCGTGGCTTGACTTGAAGGTAGCTTCGTAGTCCGAGTCATCCTCAGGTTCCGACTCAAGTTCAGGTTCGGTCTCCGTGTCTGACTCAATCGATTTCGCCATGAAGACGTGGTCTTCGTCTTCTTCGGATGACGCTTCTTCCCATGTCGCGTTGAGGGCCTTCTTGTGCTTAGGTGCTCGGTGGTTGAGCTTGGGGCACTCGGACTTGATATGTCCAAACCTGTTACACTCATAACACCTAATATTAGAACTTTTAGGCTTACCTTGGTTGGGTCGAGTTGTGGTTCGCTTTCTTCCCTTGGCTATCCTTCGAGCTAGGTTCATTAGTTCGACAGTCAACTCCGGGTCAACTTCTTCTTCGGACTCGTTTTCCTCCTCGATTGGTAGTGGCTTGCTTGCGATTTTCTTCTTCTTTGATCCTGCAAACAAGGCTATACCCCTCTCGGGTTCCGAGTTGGACTGCTCATGTAATTCGAAATCGGAAAAGAGTTCATCTAACCTAATTTTAGAAAGATCCTTGGAGACCTTGTAGGCATCGACCATGGATGCCCACAAGGTAGTCCTCGGAAACGAGTTTAGAACATACCTTATAAGGTCGCGGTTTTCGACCTTTTGCCCGATTGCGTGTAGGTTGTTGACTATGTCCTGGACTTGGGCGTGAAGTTGGGTCACGGACACGTGTTCCTGCATTTTTAGGTTATATAGTTTATTGAAAAGAAGATCACGCTTACATACCTTGGCTTCATCGGTCCCTTCGTGTAGCTCCACTAGTTCCGTCTAAAGATCTTTTAAGCTTATGAAGGGGCCGACGCGATTTAGCTCCTCCTTGGATAGGCCGCATTGGAGGATTTGTGTTGCCTTGGCGTCGGCTTCGACTTGTCATTTTGTCGCAATGGTCCATTGATCATAATCCAAGGAGTCACCCACTTCATTAGTCGGAAGTGTGAAACCCGTTTGGATTATGATCCACATATCGATTTGGGTTTTGAGAAAGCATTCCATCTGACCCTTCCAATAACGGAAGTCATCTCCATTGTAAAACGGAGGTCGGACGGTGCTAAAACCCTCGAGATGGGCCATTAGAACAAAAGACACAAATAGACGGAGACGAAGAAACTAACAACGACAAAAACACGAAAACAAGTACCAAGACTCGCGTCTTGGATTAGTAGTGCGGGAGAAAAACTTAACAAAGCGAAATAAATAAAAAAAACAGAATTAAAAGAAAAATAAATCTGTAAAAAGGCTAGATTGGTGGTTTCACCAAATCTTAGCAACCCCCGGCTCTGATACCAATTGTTGGATCGATCGGATCGCTAGAGGGGGGGGTGAATAGCGATAGAAACTTTTTAGTACGAATTCATTTTTTTAAAAAAAACTTATATGCAGTGGAAAGATAAACAAAACAAAAAGTAAAGGAGACAATAGACACAAGAGATTTACTTGGTTCGTAGCCGAAGGCTACTACTCCAAGTCCCTAGTGGTCCTTGACCACTTACGGAGGGCAAACTACTAAAGAACTCCTCCTCGTTGGAGGTAGGAGTTAGACGGATACAAAAAGCCCGAGGTAGAAGGACACTCCCCTTCTCCTCGTTATAATGAAAGCTTTACTAAAAGGAATAAACTGAAATACAATTTAGAACTTTCGTTACCGACGACTTTAAAGGTTGGAGGTTGAAGCTCTAGTCGTCGTCTCGGCAGCGCTTCGTCGTAGGGATGTCGGAGAGTCGGAGCGTATCGGAAGCACTTGGAAGCTTTTTGAATTGATGAAAAACCCTAGGTTTGGCCCTCCTTTTATAGCCTTTGAGCCCCTCATCGAATGGGTCTTTAGCCAATCACAAATGGGCACAAAACCCCTTGAAAAATGGTGATAACTCTTGACTACTCGAGGCTGATCCTTTGACCGAATCGGTGATGGCCATCATCACGACGATGGCGATCGATCGATTGTCGACCTTCTAGACCGTTGACGCATCGAGTCCTCCAAGCGGCAATGATCGATGCTAGCTGTAAGGCAAGGTTAGCTCAACAAAAACATAATTTCGATGGTCGTCGACCATCCGATCTCGACCTAGACCATCTATAAGAAGTCTTTGGTCGGATCTACGCTTAAGATCATCCCCGTAAAGAGGATACGACCTTACTTACGCTCGTACACACGAGCTTACCTCAGTACTTACGTGTTGCTTTTGCTTCCGGCCTTCCACTCAATTCCTTCGGCTCCCTCCGAAATCTCTTGAGTGTCGCCCGACCACCGCGGCTTCCTCCGGGTGTCGCTAGCCTTCAGCTCCAGCGTTGAGACTTTTCTGCACACTTGATTTAGC
This sequence comes from Wurfbainia villosa, assembly GCA_025175895.1. Taxonomy (NCBI): domain Eukaryota; kingdom Viridiplantae; phylum Streptophyta; class Magnoliopsida; order Zingiberales; family Zingiberaceae; genus Wurfbainia; species Wurfbainia villosa. Next base: position 115,646,425 of record CM045989.1, on the reverse strand, counting down.
TCATGAGATAACAATATATGCTTAACTTTGTATCATTTTCTATAATCAAAACTTAGGTTCGACTTAGGTGCCTACTGCACCAACAAGATGCTCCATTTCGGGTCTTTTTGCTCCCCCTAGAGCATTGACTCCTATAATGCCCCAGTAGCCAGCATGTGAAGCAAATCACTTGCTCCTTGCTCTTGATTGTTGGGGGACCGGCATCCTTGACCTTTGGTGCCAGTGGAGTTTTCCTTACTCTCTTTGGGCACTTGCTCTTATAGTGCCCGGATTCCCTACACTCAAAGCAAATTATATAATTTTATTTAAACCTAAATTGCTTAAGTTACCTAGGGTATTTGTGGTGGTGATCGCAGTGGATTCTTCATCCCTCTCGGAGGTTGAAGCTTCTTCTTGATTTTGCTCCGGCTCCGGTGTGGATGGTCTTTCCTCCCTCTCAATCATTGAAGTAGAGGCTTCTTCCACTTTTTCTTCTTCTTCCATCGATTCGGAGGTAGACTCCCTATCAACTTCTGAATCCTCACTCGCTTATGAGGATGAGGATTCATCTTCGGTCTCCTCTTCTTGAGCAGGTGATGGGTCTTCATGGAGCTTGGCCAATTCCCTCCAAAGCTCCTTGGCATCCATGCAATCACCTAGGCTACACAAGAAGTCATTAGGAATTAAATCAAAAATAAATTTGATTTCCTTCTTGTTTTTCTTGAATTTTTGGAGTTGCTCCTCACTCCATCTCTTCTTTTTGAGGAAGCCACCTTTTGGTCCTCTTGGATATTCAAATCCTTCCATTAAGATAGACCACTCCTCAAAATCTCTCATCATGATAAAATCTTCAATTCTTTCTTCCAAGAATTGAAGCCTTCTTGTCCATATAGGGTGTAAGGCACCGGTGTGTTGATATCCCAACCTAGTTGTTCTTCCAACTCTATCTTCACCCTCTAGCATCTTTGTCTTTGCTCCCGACGGTTAGTCCATAGAAGAGCCCCGGGCTCTGATACTAATTGTAGAGGAAATGTTGACCGCTAGAGGGGAGTGAATAGCGTCGATTGATGTGTCGATGGAATTCAATTGCGTTTGTCTTTACAAGTCGTGTTAGTGCAGCGGAATATATAGCAATAACGAAATACGACAAACACAATTCACAACACAAGCATATAACGTGGTTCGGAACCGAATGGTTCCTACTCCACGGATCGAACTCCAAAGAGCTCTAATGATGCACACACAATCATAATCACAAATAACTCCTTCTCGGAACAATCTAGAGGTGGAGAAACCTCTTACAAGTGATTACAAAAGTAATACAATAAGAATACAAGCAACTGCACTAAAATGCAAGTAAAGAAAACTTTACACTGAGTTTTTGAATGCGTGCTTGCTAGGTTGATCGAGTAGCACTTGGAGACCCTGAATTGTAGCAGCAACTCGCCCCAAAACACCTCAAAGAAACTTGGTGAAATCCTCCTCCATGAGCTTCCTTTATAGCTTCTGCCTGGGCTTGATTTCGCCTATCAATCGATTGATCTGGACCATCAGTTGACTGATGGCACTATTGTTGTGAGACAACGGTGTGATCCACGTTGGACAAATCCAATGGATATGACATCAATCGACTGATCATGACCATCAGTCGACTGATTGAGCCTCCACTGAACTGCTAACCTCAGCAGTCGAGTTCGGCTCCATTCTGTGCCAAAATTATAGAGCACCAGTCGACTGATCACAAGATCAATCGATTGCTCGGCCAATCAGTCGACTGACCACCTCTGGTAGTCGACTACTATGACACTTCCCACAGTCAAACCCTAGTTTACTAACCCCAGTCGACTGTCATATTACACCAGTCGACTGGCACACCTCAAACATGAGGTTTTAACCCAAGTATGGTGCTCCCATACTTGCTAGACCACCCTTAGCCTAGACCTAAGCCTTCTAGCCACCTCCGTCAGCCTCGTGCCTCTCGGATCCCTCCAAGTCATCCATGACTTGTTCATCCATTGCGCTAGCCTTTAGGTGCTTCCATCGGCTATGTCATGCTAACGATATCTACACCGCCAAGGCACATTGGACTTACGCTGCCAAGACTCCTCTTGGACTTTATGCCGCCAACCATTGGACTTATGCTGCCAAGACTCCCGCTTGGACTTTATGCCGCCAATATCAAACCCCTTGGACTTTCCAAATGCCAAGACTCAAGCTTGGACTTTTTCTTTCCAACCCTTGTTGGACTTTCCATGCCAAGACCCATGCTTGGACTTTACATGCCAAGTACTCAAGACTTGGACTTTCCATGACATAGTCAACTCCAATCAACCATCAAAATCCCCTTCGAGTCAAACTCGAGTCCGGTCAATCATGACCCGGGTCGATTGTGCCAACAATCTCCCCAAAACATTATCAGACATCAATGTCAAATATTGATGTCAAACTTCCATGTCAAACATCAAAATATCGCTCGAGTCAAACTTGAGTCTGGTCAATCGTGACCTGGGCCGATTGCACCAACAGTTCATTGAGATAAAAAGCCGAGGAAGTTGGAGAGAGAGGGGGATTCGAAGGCGGATGAGACTTCAACTTCAAAGGGAGACCGTCCTATCAAAGGGGGAGGGATGCTGCCAGAGAAAGGGAAGGAAGTCGGGGAAGATGACTGTTGGGAGCTAGCTCTATCTCTCTATTTTTATACACTGCGAGAACTGTAAGAGGTTTTCCTCCACCTCTAGAAATATTTCCAAAAAGAAAGAACCCTATAGTGGAAGTTTCTTCTATAGCCATTGTAGAGCTCACTCTGATAGGAATTATCTGTCACCACGAAATAGCAATACGTAACCGAACGAAGATTCTTCTTTCGCTGCTTATCTATTTTCTCATCATTGCGGAGAGAACCCTAAGCCTCTTGGATGCTCTTTGGCATTGAATGGAGGTTAGAAAATCCATGTACATCCACATCAGTTGGCGTCGCATGTGGAAAACTAATTACTGAGCAAGACATTGAGATGAAGCTAGAGGAGATACAACATCCGTCAGCCTCTTCTGCGGAAGAGAATCCCATTACATTATTACCATGACAATTGAGGGTCATTGTGGACACAACTGTAGCTGAAGCACTGTCTAAAGAAAGGAGGAGGACGGTGTTAGGGCAATCAACCCGTGATATAGTTTTGATGTGTGTGGCAAAGGTTTTAAGTTAGGATGATTGGATTTGATATGTGCGTTGGAGTCTTGCAGGACTTAGTAATTCGCACATGGAGCTTTGGAAAGTGTCACCACTCACAACCTTGTGCTTGAGTCGGTGAAGGAGCATTGCAGAGTCGTGCGCTTGATGCATCCGAGGGACTGCCAGATGAGATGACTTGAAGCGAAGCCAAGGAAGCAGACTTCGAGGGTAAGAAACACGAAGGAGCATTGTAGAGCCGTGCGCTTGATGCTTCCGAGGGATGTGACCGCGAACGAAGAGAGCTTCGGCGAGGGACTTCAAGTGAGATGAGAGAATGAGTGAATTATAAGTAGCTCATTAGATGAACTTGGCTAAATGGCTAAGTGTCGGAGGCTCGACCGCAAGGGTTGAGGTTTACTCGACCGCCGGAAGCTCAAACGGATGTAAGGTTTGAGTTTTATCCGACACCAGTCGACTACCATGATATGGTAGTCGATTTCTCCAAGTAGAAGGCACTCGATTGGTGTTCGACTAGAATCGTTCTGGTCGACCAGTCGACTGCCATGGGGAGCAGTTGACTAGTGTTGAGGGTTTTGACCACAGAATGCTTCGTAGCCGACTGGGCAGTCGACTACGAAGGCATCAGTTGACTGATAGGGTTACTATTGGATGGTGACGACAGCATTCAGAAGCCGTTGGAGTCGGCCGTTAGAGGGGAAGTCGACTGATGACATGCATCAGTCGACTAGCGCCTGACCAACGGGAAGAACTCCCCTTTCTCTATAAAGAGAAGGGGTGAGGGCCTTTGGGAGCCTATTGCTTGAACTCCTAACAACTCCCAAAGTGCTCTAAATGTTCTCCACTCTTCTACTTGTGCTAATCTTCATTCTATTGTAAGAAGAGTGATTCTTGTGTAAAAGGTTACCTCCACCTAGCTTGGTGCAAAGGAGAGATCTAGTGGATAGATTGAGGCATGATTCACCTTGGACGAATCGGACCGTAGATTAGCGGCGAGGCCGTGAACCACGTTACATCCCTTGTTAGCATTGTTTGGTATCTTGCTTATCTTTATTGTCATTTAGTTGTATTTTCTGCTTGCGCTAACGATAGTTGTAGACGATCAACAAACGACTTCTGCTCATACGACGAAAGAGGGCTATTCATCTCCCTCTAGCCGGCTACCATCGTTCCTACAAGTGGTATCAGAGCCAAGGAAGCTTGTCGAGGACTAACCACCGCAATAAGCACTACATCAAGGATGACCGGCTCTAACATTCACCCACCGAAGTTCGAGGGAGAATTTGCATGGTGGAAGAAACCCATGGAGGTATTCATTGAAACCGATTTTGAAATTTTGTTAATAATGGAAAATGATTTCGAGATACCTAGGGATGAAGAAGGGAAGCCAATCGAGAAGGCTTAATGGACAAAAAGACAAAGAGAGGAGTACTTGGCGAATTCGAAGGCCAAGCATCACTTGTACAACGTACTCCCCCAACAAGAGATCAATCAGATAGGGGAATCTGCAAGCGCCAAGGAGATGTGGGAGAAACTCATAGAATTCCATGAAGGCACCTTTGAGGCTAAGCTTGCAAGGAGAGACCTTTTTCGCTCCCAACTAACAAATATCAAACTTGAAAAGGGAGAAAAGGTAACTTCTTTACACTCTAGGTTTAAAGAAATTTTGATTGGTCTAACAAGTGTAGGGGAGAAACTTTCGAACCGGGATATGCTTATGAAAGCAATCGATGCCTTTCCTCGGTCATCGAAATGGAGCTCAATGGTGGACTCCTTCTACATGTCAAAGAACCTAGAAGTGAGCACCTTGGAAAAGTTCTTCTCAACCATGGAGCTCCATGAAATAAGGCTTGAAGGAATAAATGAAGAATCAAGTATCAAGCCATCAAGAGGAGTAGCCTTGGTAGCCAACAAGGGGAAGAAGAAGATAGAGATTTCCTCCTCCTCCGATGAAGCCTCCTCTTCGTCCATGGATAGCACGGAAGAAGCCTACAAGGTAAGGAAGGTAAGGCGTGCATTAAAAGGCTTTAAATTTAACAAATCTCATGATAGGAGAAGAAGACCAAGGGGGAAGATAATTTGCTATAATTGCCAAGGAGAGGGACACATAAGGGAAAATTGTCCCCTCTTGAACAAGAGCAAAGAAGAGAGGAGAAAGAAAGAAGAAAAGAAGAAGAAGGGGAGCAAGAAGAAGGAAGAAGAGAAGAAGGCCAAGGAAAAGGGGAAGGCTAAGGCACTAAAAGAAAGAACTTGGGATGACCCTTCCTTCTCATCATCATCATCGGAGGAAGAAAATACCTTTGTCACAAATTTGGCACTAATGACATTTGATTGTTGGGGATTTGACGCCGCTAGAGGGGGGGGGGGGGTGAATAGCGTTGTATTCGTACGTAGATGGAAATCGTTCGCGTTGCTTGTCTACAATCTTGTTAGTACGCAGTGGAATAAACAATAACAAATACAAACACAAGATACAATCACAACACGCACGATATAACGTGGTTCGGAACCGAACGATTCCTACTCCACAGATCGAGCTCTAAAGAGCCCTAGTGATGCACACACACTCACTAATCACAAATACTCCTTCTCGACACAAGTCGGAGGTGGAGAAACCTCTTACAATAAGATTACAACAATAATCTAAATACAACAAGCAAATATAAGAAGAAATACAACAAGAGAAGTAAAGAACACTTTACAAAAACTCTTTAGAAGCTTGCTTGTTGATTGCCTTGGACTAGCACTTGAAAGCCCTGATTTGCAGCAGCAAATCGCTTCAAAACGTCCAAGAAAATAGGTTGCAAAAACCCTCCCGTCGAGCTCCTTTTATCCTTGCGAGCGACCTTGATTTCCGCCCATCACGACCGCCATAAGTCACCCGATCGATGCCATCATTGTCGCGTGAGACAACGGCTCGATCCACGCTGGAAAAACTCCAACGGATCTCTTTGCGATCGCCAACATTGGCGGCCGATCGCCACCGTAGTCGATCGCCTAATGGCCACGAGCATACCGTGCTCGCGGTGAACTAGCAATGATCGCCGACTTGGCAGATCGTCAGATACATCGCTCGATCGCTCCCATGAAGCGTCGCCAGCGATTCGGCTCTTAAACGACAGTCGAACTCAAGTCGACTCATGGCAGTCGAACCGGCCATAATGCCAGTCGACTGCCAACCTTAAAGATGAGGTTTTAACCCAAGTATGGTGCCCCTATACTTGCTAGACCACCCTTAGCCTAGACCTAAGCCTTCTAGCCACCTCCATCAGCCTCACGCCTCTCGGATCCCTCCAAGTGATCCATGACTTGTTCATCCATCGCGCTAGCCTCCAGGTGCTTCCCTCGGCTATGTCATGCTAACGGTGTCTATACCGCCAAGGCACATTGGACTTACACCGCCAAGACTCCGCTTGGACTTTACGCTGCCAATATCAATCCCCTTGGACTTCCCCAAATGCCAAGACTCAAGCTTGGACTTTCCCTTGCCAACCCATGTTGGACTTTCCATGCCAAGACCCATGCTTGGACTTTCCATTTGCCAAGACCCATGCTTGGACTTCTCATTTGCCAAGACCCATGCTTGGACTTCTCATGCCAAGTACTCAACACTTGGACTTTCCCAAAAGCCAAGTACCCATGACTTGGACTTTCCATGCGCCAAGTGTCCCACTTGGACTTTTCATGCCAAGTACCCATGACTTGGAGTTTACCAAATGCCAAGTGTCCCACTTGGACTTTCCATGCCAAGTACCCATGACTTGGACTTTACCTTGCCAAGACCCATGATTGGACTTTCCCATAATCACATGGTCAACCCCAGTCAACCATCAAGGTCTTCCTCGAGTCCAGTCAAACATGACCCGGGTCGATTGCTCCAACAATCTCCCCAACATATTAACCGACATTAATGTCAAACATCAATGCCAAACCACTTTGTCAAATCCCTTTGTCAAACATCAAAACATCACTCGAGTCAAACTCGAGTCTGGTCAATCGTGACCTGGGCCGATTGCACCAACAATCTCCCCCTTTTTGATGTTTGACAAAAACCAAACAAATCATCTGAGTTAGACCACTAACTCAAATCCCTTACCAATTATTCCAAATTGGTAAACACTCTCCAAATGTTCTCCCCCAAACATTCTCCCCCTTTTTGACTAACATCAAAAAGGTTTTCTCTCCAAGGAGGTCAATGTCTCATGTCCCAATGAGATCTTACAATCTCCCCCTTGATCCAAAAATAACTAGGATGCCTACCATCTTCCTAGTGATAAGTCCCATATCACTCAAGAGAGACAATCCTATACTCTCTCCCAATTTCCAAATTGGGTATCAAAAACCCATCAATTTTCCCAATTGATGATACTCTCCCAATAACTTCTCCCCCTTCAAGAAGAGAAACACATCCATCATCCCAAGATGGATAACTCCCCCTAAAGGCTTGCTCCCCCTTGACCATTGCACCAATAATGTCCTTGGGAAGCCCCTAAGCCAATAGGAACTCTAAACCATCAAAATTAAGGTTCTAAGTTCAAACTTGAACTTTCCATACCCTAAATTTGATACTTTGACCTAACATTTCTCCTAATCCATATCCAATGGATTTTCACCCTTTATAATGCTTCCCAAAGCATATCCTAGGGTTAGAAGTGGTTAGGGACCTTTACCATGGCTGAAAATGGGCTAAACAAACCTTGTTAACCCAAAATCAGACTGTGACTGACAAGAATCACGATTGCCATTACATCATCGATCGCCACATCATTGGCCGATCGATAATCAAAAATCTCGATTTTCAGCTATCAGAAATGAATTTTGAAAATTTATAAATAATTATACGTAATTCGAAAAATCATGAAAATTCATACGTATAATACTTATGACACACAAAATGGGTGAAAAATATTTGAAAATTATTTTACCCATAAAATAGTGAGTTTGATACAAAACTCAAAACCATTGAAATTTTCAATGTTTTGGCCCTATTTTGTATCAACTCTATCAATGGTGATTGCTATCAAAAGATAGACTTCACCAAGGTTTTTCAAAAAGATTTTAAAATGTTTTCAAAACCTTATTTTGGATCATATTCCTTGGGCTCTATGTACATGACTTGTACACATGCTCTCCCAATGATCCACAAATGAAACAAGATGAGTTTTAGTTCATCTAGATGCAAACACTATGCACCTTGAACTTAACTCATATCCTAGCATCTCACATGTATCTAGGGTGTATAAATACACATACATGTCAATTGGATGTGAGATGTGGGTTTTGTTCATCCTAATCTAGGGTTTCATGCATTCTCTAAGGCAACCCTATTTGATTCCCTTATAAATGGGACTTCAAGTCATGCCATAGTTCTTAATTCAATTTCAACCAAATTGTCTTAAATGCATGAATGATTATGGCATTAGAAATGTTATAAATAAGCATATGCTCATAATCATGATGTCATGGCATAAGATGAAATCTAAAAAACACATGACATTTGAAACCTTAATCCTAAACATGAACATGACATATAAAATCATAGAACTAGGCATGATGTCATGACATGACATATGGCAATCAAAGCATGACATATAAAATGTATAGGTACGGTAATACCTAAATTTTAATATTAATTGCCATTTGATATAGTTAGATATATTTTTCCATATTAACCTTAATCTCCCTAGTGTGCCAAAACCCAAAATGGCACACTAACCTCTAAACCTAAATTGTGCAAATTTAATTGATTTTTCTTAAATTCAAAAGTGCATTGGCACATCCTAAAAACTTTTAGGATAATAATTCAACCCTATTTCCAAGGTATCCATAACCTTGAAAATAACCTAAAATGCCACCTTTATCATGGTTGAGTTAACTACCCATCCAATCAAGGTTGGCACACCCTAAACCCATCTAGCGTGAATCAATCACGCTCTTAGGAACCCAAAACCGATTTGAGCTCCTAGGGTTAATTAGGTATTCCTTAGGGATAACCTCCCTAGATACCTTCCTAATGACCCTCCTAGGCTTGTTAGCCTTGGTCATTTGGGTCTTACCTAGGTTGACTCTAGGGTAACTCCTTGCAACCTTCTTAGTGGCCACCCTAGGTTTCCTTGAAACCCTAGCCACTAGGCACACCCTTTGGTCAACTCTAGGGATAACCTCCCTATTGACCTTGGTCTTCCTAGACCTAGTTTGTGTTCCATAGTCAAATGGAACACTATGATAAGCCACTTTAGGCTTAGGTTTGTGACCCAAACCTTGCTTGCCCTTGGTTGACTTTTGACTCTTAGGTCCTAGGTGTTGACTTTGACTTTTGGACCCTTGATTTTGACCACTAGACCCTTTAAATTGATTTTGTATCTTACTTAGGGTCTTTTCAAGTTTTTCAAGTCTTGACCTCAAGACTTGATTTTCCTTTTCTAATTGCCCAATTTTAGAATTTTGATTTAAATCTTGGGCATGGGACTTTCTAGGCATATGCCTAGTCCATTTAGGGTTTAGACCTAGGTGCTCTTGCACCTTTCTAATTGTCTCCCTAGGTAAAAATTTTCTAGAGTTATTTGACCTAGGTTCGTCCTTAGATAAGTTGTTTTTAGGGACATTAGTCCCAAATTTCTCCCTATTATCTAAGTGAATATTTTTAGCTCCTAAACAAAAGTATTTATTTCTATTAGCATGCTTTTCATGGCAAATTGCTAGGGAATTGAAATTTCTAGCATGTTTTTATCTATTAACTAAAGACAGAGCATTATTAACTTGATATACCTTAGGGTTAGCCTTAGTAGCTCCCCCTACTTGTGATGCTCCCCTTTGCCCCTTCTTCTCCCCCTTCGGGCATTGACTCCGGTAATGACCCGGTAGTCGACATTTGAAGCAAATCACTTGCTCCTTGCTCTTTTTCATTGAGGCACCGGTCTCCTTGACTTTTGGCACGGGTGGAGTCTTCTTAACCCGTTTAGGACACTTACTCTTGCAGTGTTCTTTCTCCCTACACTCAAAGCATATAATATTCATTTTATTATTAATTGACATGCTTGAGTTACCTAGGGTGGTTGTGGTGGTCGGAGTGGATTCTTGAGCTTGCTCTTCCTCTCTACCGGATGTAGATGGTTCTTCTTGTTGCTCCGGTATCGAGGATGGCCTAATCTCCTCCTCAATCCTAGAAGTGGATGCTTCTTCCACTTCCTCCACCTCTTCCGATCCGGATGTTGATTCCCTATCAACCTCCGAATCCTCACTTCCTTGTGAGGATGATCTCTCTTCTTCACCCTCCTTATCTTCTTGAATTGATGGTGAACTTTCTTGAGCTTGAGAGGGTGAGCACTCTTCTTCTTCTTCTTCTTCTTCTTGGACCGATGATGAGTTTTCATGGAGCTTTGCCATTTGGCTCCATAACTCTTTAGCATCTACATAATTACCTAACATACACAAGATATTGTTAGGCATTAAATCAATTAAAAATTTTATCACCTTATCATTTTTCTCGGATGCTTGAACTTGCTCTTCGGTCCATCTTTTCTTTTTGAGGAATCCACCTCTTGGTCCTCTTGGATATTCAAATCCATCCATCAAAATGAACCATTCCTCAAAGTCTCTCATCATAATAAAATCCTCAATTCTTCTCTTCCAAGAATTGAATCCTTCTCGTCCGTATAGGGTGTAGGGCACCGGTGTGTTGATGTCCCAACCTAATTGATCTTGGACTTCCATCTTTTACCCTCTAGCGTCTTGTCCTAGCTCCCGGCGATTAGTCCGTAGAAGAGCCCCGGGCTCTGATACCACTTGTTGGGGATTTAACGCCGCTAGAGGGGGGGTGAATAGCGTTGTATTCGTACGTAGATGGAAATCGTTCGCGTTGCTTGTCTACAATCTTGTTAGTACACAGCGAAATAAACAATAACAAATACAAACACAAGATACAATCACAACACGCACGATATAACGTGGTTCGGAACCGAACGGTTCCTACTCCACGGATCGAGCTCTAAAGAGCCCTAGTGATGCACACGCACTCACTAATCACAAATACTCCTTCTCGACACAAGTCGGAGGTGGAGAAACCTCTTACAATAAGATTACAACAATAATCTAAATACAACAAGCAAATATAAGATGAAATACAACAAGAGAAGTAAAGAAAACTTTACAAAAACTCTTTAGAAGCTTGCTTGTTGATTGCCTTGGACTAGCACTTGAAAGCCCTGATTTGCAGCAGCATATCGCTTCAAAATGTCCAAGAAAATCGATTGCAAAAACCCTCCCGTCGAGCTCCTTTTATCCTTGCACGCGACCTGGATTTTCGCCATAAGTCACGATCGTGATGCCCTGTGTCGTGAGACAACTTTCGATCCACTGTTGGAAAAACTCAATGGATCTCTTGGCGATCGCGCCAACATTGGCGATCGGCCGCCCGATCGGCTACGAGCATCTTGTGCTCGCGGGTGAACTAGCGATCGGCTAGGCCCTTAGCGCATGCCGATCTCTATCAGTTTGATCGCTCCCATGAAGCGATCCGCTGAAGCGATTCGGCTCTTAAACGGCAGTCAAACTCAAGTCGACTCATGGCAGTCGAACCGGCCATAATGCCAGTCGACTGCCAATCTCAAAGATGAGGTTTTAACCCAAGTATGGTGCCCCCATACTTGCTAGACCACCCTTAGCCTAGACCTAAGCCTTCTAGCCACCTCCATCAGCCTCACGCCTCTCGGATCCCTCCAAGTCATCCATGACTTGTTCATCCATCGCGCTAGCCTCCAGGTGCTTCCCTCGGCTTTGTCATGCTAACGGTGTCTATACCGCCAAGACTCCGCTTGGACTTTACGTTGCCAATATCAATCCCCTTGGACTTCCCCAAATGCCAAGACTCAAGCTTGGACTTTCCCTTGCCAACCCATGTTGGACTTTCCATGCCAAGACCCATGCTTGGACTTTCCATTTGCCAAGACCCATGCTTGGACTTCTCATTTGCCAAGACCCATGCTTGGACTTCTCATGCCAAGTACTCAACACTTGGACTTTCCCAAAAGCCAAGTACCCATGACTTGGACTTTCCATGCGCCAAGTGTCCCACTTGGACTTTTCATGCCAAGTACCCATGACTTGGAGTTTACCAAATGCCAAGTGTCCCACTTGGACTTTCCATGCCAAGTACCCATGACTTGGACTTTACCTTGCCAAGACCCATGCTTGGACTTTCCCATAATCACATGGTCAACCCCAGTCAACCATCAAGGTCTTCCTCGAGTCCGGTCAAACATGACCCGGGTCGATTGCTCCAACAATCTCCCCAACATATTAACCGACATTAATGTCAAACATCAATGCCAAACCACTTTGTCAAATCCCTTTGTCAAACATCAAAACATCACTCGAGTCAAACTCGAGTCTGGTCAATCGTGACCTGGGCCGATTGCACCAACATTGATGACCTAGACACCTCCTCCTCCGAGCAAGAAAAATCAAGCACAAGTGAGGAGAGCTCTAGTGAAGAGGGAGGCTCATCATCATCCTCCTCATCCGAAGAAGAAGACATGGAGACTATGATAATGAATCTCTCACCCAATAAAATAGTTTCCATGATTTCTAGCCTTACTAAGGATTTATTTAGGGCTAAGAAAAAGAATAAAAGCATTCTAGATCAAATTAAGGCTTTAGAAAATAAATTAGAACAAGCATGTTTAAATGTTAATAATGATGATGCATGCTCACATGACTATATGCCTTTTGATGTTAATGATGTATACATTGAGGAAAATAGGATGTTAACGGAAAAGGTAGATCATTTGACCAAGACCCTAGAAAAATTTACAATTGGCTCCAACACCCTTAACATGATCATAGGGAGCCAAAGGGCAAGCTTCAATAAGAAAGGCCTAGGATATAAGGGAAAAACTAATGAAAAGACCTATAAATGTTTAATTGCTAGGGGTCAAGATAAAAAGAAAACAATAGCTAGAAAATGGATCCCTAAGGAATATTTAGTGAACCCCATAGGAAAGAACTTGTATTGGGTTCCTAAATCCATCCTTAAGGGTTAGGAAAACCCTAGGATAGTCAACCATAAGGATTTTATTTATATCATATGTTTGGTTGACTTAGGATGGCGGGACTTAATTTTTGAAATAATGTTGGGTGATGATAATGCACCCATAAATAGATAAATCATGATGTTAGGTGATACTTGACTTATCATTTTATACCTAATGCATGATTGATGGATACTTTTGTTTCATGATCATAATGTGAAATTAATGCATATATATTTTTATGATCATGTGGTATGTTAGGATGATACTTAACCTTGTATAAAATTGCATGAAATTAATGGTTAAGTATATACAAATACCTTTAGGTTCATCTCACACTCATTATAGGCTACCTTGATTGAAAACATAGCATGGGTGAGATGTTAGGATGATACAAATGGTCCACTGATGCCTATGGTATTTAGATGGTCATTTAAAGTATCAAAAGAGTAATAATAGACCAATCATGAGGAAGGTTTATGTTTAATTTATAGATATATTGCCCAAAGATCATGGTTGGATATTTCAAATGTTTTAAAAACCATTTCTTGTTTCATAAACTGAATTTTCATGTTTTGAAAAGCTTCAAGGCAAAACTAGGCTTTAAAATTGATACAAACTTTAGATATTTTTCAACTTTTGAGATTTTACCTAATTTTCAAAAATATAATGATTTTTCATGGAAAACTATTTTCCATTGATAAAGGAACTTATAAGAAATGTGTTCCCTAAATTTCATGATTTTTCAAATTTTATAGATTTTTTATGCATTTTTGAAATTCAGCCCGAAAATCAGAAAATCCTGAAATCAGAGTACCAGTCGACTGGTAGTCTGAATCAGTCGACTGATCGACTGAAAACTTGCCCAGTAACTTCTTTTATCAGATTTTAAGGCATGTTTTGGTATTTTTCCTTTTCTTAGACTTGATGTCATGCTTAAATAACTTAGTTTAATCTTTTTGATGGTGTCAAAAGGGGAGAAATATGTATGTTTAAGTGAGTTATACTAAGAGGGAGAATTGCATTTAGGGGGAGTTTCATGTATTAAGGGGGAGAGTTGATAATCATGTTTATTCACATACTTTCTTACCTTAATATTTTTTATCAAATATTTACCTAACTTAAATGGATTGCCACACATCAAAAAGGGGGAGATTGTTAGGGCAATCAAACCGTGATATGATTTTGATGTGTGTGAAAAAAGGTTTAAGTTAGGATGATTGGATTTGATATGTGCGTTGGAGTCTTGCAGGACTTAGTAATTCACACATGGAGCTTTGGCAAGTGTCACCACTCACAACCTCGTGCTTGAGTCGGCGAAGGAGCATTGCAGAGCCGTGCGCTTGATGCATCCGAGGGACCGCCGGACGAGATGACTTGAAGCAAAGCCAAGGAAGCAGACTTCGAGGGCAAGAGATGCGAAGGAGCATTGCAGAGTCGTGCACTTGATGCTGCCGAGGGACATGGCCGCGAACGAAGAGAGCTTCGGCGAGGGACTTCAAGTGAGATGAGAGAATGAGTGAATTGTAAGTAGCTCATTAGGTGAACTTGGCCGAATTGTTGGTGCAATCGGCCCAGGTTGACTCGAGTTTGACTCGAGCAGTATTTTGATGATAGATAAAACTCATGACATGGGATTGTCATGGGAAAGTCCAACATGAAGTTGGCATGGAAAATCCAAGCATGGGGCTTGGTGTGGGAAAGTCCAACATGGAGTTGGCATGGAAAATCCAAGCATGGAGCTTGGTGGGGGAAAAGTCCAATGCATTGCGAAGCCGTGCGCTTGGTGCATGTGGGAAGTCTTGAGAACTTGGCAAGTTCACTAGGCTCGGGGTCCTTGAGTCGGTGAAGGATGACATTGCAAAGTCGTGCGCTTGGTGCATCCGAGGGACCACCGGACGGGGAGCAAATGGAGTGAAGCCCAAGGGAAGCATACTTCTAGGGCATGAAACGCGAAGGATGACATTGCAAAGCTGTGCGCTTGGCGCATCCGACAGACGTAGGCCGAGGGAAGAGAGCTTCGATGGGAAACTCCATGAGGGATAAGGTGGACTTGGCCAAGTGGCTAAGACTGAGTGTCGGAGGCTCAAACTTGATGTTTGAGGGTTACCCGATGGTCAGATGCTCAATCAACTTGGTGTTTGAGATTTTACCCGATAGCAGTCGACTGACATAGGTGCCGGTTCGACTGATCCAAGTCGACTAGGGTTCGACTAGTGTTAGACTGCAGTTTTGTGCTTGGCAGTCGACTGCCATGGATTGGCAGTCGACTGATGTCGACAGCAGTCGACTGCCGAGGGATGGCAGTCGACTGATGGGAATGTCGCGAGCACAGAATGCTCCGTAGCCGACTGGGCAGTCGACTACTAGGTCACCAGTCGACTGATGGGCATCATCAGTCGATTGGTAGGAGATTCGTTGGAACTTGTCCAACGTGGATCTGACCGTTGTGAGACAACGGTTACAAGGGCAGTCGACTGGGGCCTTTTGGTAGTCGACTGCTGGGCACGAAATTAGCTTGATGCAAGTTATAAAAAGAGCTCAAGAGGGAGGATTTCGCCAAGACTTTAAGGGAGCTATTGGAGGAAAATTGTTGCTGCATTCCAGTCCTTCAAGAGCCATCCAAAGCAAGCAACAAGAAAGGGTTCAAAGCTAAGAGTTGTAAAGCGTTATTTACTTGTATTTCTTAGTGTCTTTGTATTTCTTGTAGTATTACTATTGTAATAGCTTGTGAGAGGTTTCTCCACCTCCGACGTGTAGTCAAGAAGGAGTTTAGTTAGTGTCGTACGCATAACTAGAGCTCGGTGAGCTCGCCCATGGAGTAGGAACCATTCAATTCCGAACTACGTATATCGTGTGTGTTTGCGTGTGATTGTATTTGTTGTTAGTATTTATATTTGTATTTGTATTTCGCTGCGCTAACGACAATTGTAGACGAGCATGCAACGAGAACGATCGTATTCCACCATACGACGAGTGAGGGCTATTCACCCCCCTCTAGCTGGCCACCACATCGACCCTACATGAATGACTAAGTGTCAGAGGCTCGACCACAAGGGTTGAGGTTTACCTGATCACCGGAAGCTCAAACGGATGTAAGGTTTGAGATTTACCCGACACCAGTCGATTATCGTGATATGGCAGTCGACTGCTCCAAGTCGAAGGCACTCGACTGGTGTTCGACTGGAATCGTTCTGGTCGACCAATCGACTGCAGTCAATTGGTGTCGAGGGTTTCAGCCACAGAATGCTTCGTAGCCGACTGGGTAGTCAACTACGAAGGCATCAGTCGACTGATGAAGACCATCAGTCAACTGATAGAGTTATCGTTGGACGGTGACGATGACATTCAGAAGCCGTTGGAGTCGCCTGTTAGAGGGGCAGTCGACTGATGCATGTCATCAGTCGACTGGCGCCTGACCAACGGGAAGAACTCCCTTTCTCTATAAAGAGAAGGGGTGAGGGCCTTTGGGAGCCTAATGCTTGAACTCCTAACAACTCCCAAAGTGCCCTAAACGTTCTCCACTCTTCTACTTGTGCTAATCTTCATTCTATTATAAGAAGAGTGATTCTTGTGTAAAAGGTTACCTCCACCTAGCTTGGTGAAAAGGAGAGATCTAGTGGATAGATTGAGGCGTGATTCACCTTGGACGAATCAGACTGTGGATTAGCGGTGAGGCCGTGAACCACGTTACATCCCTTGTTAGCATTGTTTGGTATCTTGCTTATCTTTATTGTTGTTTAGTTATATTTTCCACTTGCGCTAATGATAGTTGTAGATGATCAACAAACAACTTCTGCTCATACGACGAAAGAGGGCTATTCACCCCCTTATAGCCGGCCACCATCGTTCCTACAGACGGGATATCTTCATCCCTATTATGACGAACCCTCTCCCTGAGAGCAGCTGCATGAGAGGCCTCCAGTCCGACCAATGACAATGGCATACACTGAAGTATTACCAGGTGATGGGCTAGTGGTAAGAATGTATCAAAATACAATACCGGTGACGCAAACTAGGCAAGAGGACCAAGGAGAATGCCAATCCACTAGGGTAGCTTAAGTTTATGAGTCCAGTCCATTCACCGTGGACATCATGTCAGAGTTACTATCCCCACATTTCCAAAACTCTCAAGTGGGGATGTATGATGGCACCTCAGACCCAGAAGAGCATTTATCACAATTCGAGGGAACTGCTTCTTTGCACTGCTATACAGATGCCCTCAAATGCAGAGCATTTCACATCACTCTGTTTGGATCAACACAGAGGTAGTTCGGAGCTTTACCCTTCGGTTCTATCACTTATTTTGCTGATCTGAAGGGGGTTTTCCATCAAGAATTCACTAGTTGTAAGACCTACAAGCATGACGCTTCTATCCTGCTGTATATAAGGCAGGAACCTTTAGAGTCTTTGAGGGGATATCTTCATCGTTTCACTGCTACTGCTAGGAACATTCCTTCTGCAGGGTCAGATATTCTGAGGGTAGCTATCCCTCATGGGTTAAGGGAAGGACCTTTTCTCAGCTCTTTACTGAGAAAGCCCGCGGCTAGTTATGAATAATTATTGAGTCACACGGAGGAATATATCAATGAAGAAGAGGGACTGAGGGTAAGACGGGAAGAAAACACTCCAGCTTCTATTCCAGTAGAGAGGAACCCTTTCCTTGTGCAATGAGGGCCTCCCAGGTGCGAATATGCTAGACCTCTAGTACCCGCATCACCTAAGCCACGAATGTTGACCCCAGGAATTCGCCCAGCCCTTCCTCTACGAGTGATGGCCGCCGAGGCCTTGCCTCTCCCGAGGACTTGGAAGGAGCGAGAAATGGAATCTTATGATCAACAGGGTCTTCTCCAGTGTCCGATTGGATATAGTGTGTCCCCCGTAACCTCCCAGCTCCTTTCTTCTGTCAATATCATATGGAGTATGGTCATACCAGTGGTCGTTGTTTTAAGTTACAGGAGGAATTGGAACACATCCGAGCCACATATCCACATCTGCAACCTCAGACGGGCGGACCGACAAGAAGAGGTCAATGGCCTAA
The DNA here is from genome assembly GCA_025175895.1 of Wurfbainia villosa. Classification (NCBI taxonomy): domain Eukaryota; kingdom Viridiplantae; phylum Streptophyta; class Magnoliopsida; order Zingiberales; family Zingiberaceae; genus Wurfbainia; species Wurfbainia villosa. The sequence continues at coordinate 115,628,187 of CM045989.1, read as the reverse complement.
TGCCACGTGCCTAGGACCCTATAACGGAAGACCTCAAGCTCCCCTCCAGCCGAGTCAGCAAATACCTACTTAGGAGGGCACCTCGCTACAAGGAGGGTCAGCAGGCGAAGGCCCTTCAGTTGTCCTGAATGGCATCCCCACATAGGGAGTTATTCATGTCATTACCAGAGGACCCACTAATGGGGACTCCAATAGGGCTCGAAAATCGTACGCCCGCCTCATGGAGAGTTTAGCCATTGGAATAGAGAAAGTCATCCAAAGTGCGCCACAAATATCCTTCAGACCTAAAGATCTGCGGGGCGTTATGCTACCTCATACTGATGCCCTGGTAATCCAGATATATTTATCCAACTATGAGGTAGCTCGAGTCCTAGTTGATTCGAGGAGTTCGGTCAACATCCTTTTCTAGGAAGTATTCGGGCAGATGCAGTTGGGAAATATGCAATTGGAGGACGTGGCTACTCCTTTGTTTGGATTCGCAGGACATATGGTGCATCCTAGGGGGCAAATTTCCTTACCTCTCACTCTGGGTGAAAAACTCGGCCAGAAAACTAATATTATTCCTTTTCTCATAGTGGATGCTCCATCCACTTATAATGCAATTTTGGGTCATCCTTTTCTATCCCTTTTTCAGGCGGTAGCTTCCCATTATCATCAAAAGGTGAAATTCTCAGTTGGCCAGCTGATCGGGGAAGCACGAGGAGAGAAGAAAGCGACTCGGAGCTGTTATGTGCAGATGGTCAAGGACGATAAGAAGAAGGCAAGGATTGACGACCCCAAGGGGAAAGCTATCATCACCTCTGATGTCTACGTGTTGGAAGAGTCCCCACCCAAAGTTGAAAAGATAGAAGAAGGTGAATTTGTTGAGATAGCTCCTGGAAAGGTCACTCGGGTGGCCCAACAACTGGAGACGAAGGAAGAACTGGTGAAATTCTTGCGCAAGAATGAAGATATCTTTGTCAAGGATGTGCATGATGTTGGGTTTCCCGGGCACCGCGGTGAGTGTGTGTTCGAACACGTTTCGTAAACATGCACACAACGGAAGCAATAAAAGCTATAAATCTAATTTATTACAACACACATATCACACACATGTAGGATACAACATTTGTAGGCATAATCGCTATTTAAAATTTTACAATAAAAGTAAACTTATACTAGGTATACCTGACGTAGGACGTGTAGCAGGAATGACATCAACCGTAGCGACTCTCACTAGAATCGCCTCTATCTGTATCCACACCGAGTATCATCGGGATAGCTTCACAAAACCACGAGCCTCGTCTTCGTAAAAATCACTAGCCTCAAGTCGAAGACGATGTGACCCGAGAGACGATCACAATCCGAAATAAATTCGGATCCCAAAAATGAGTTTCACAAACTCGCTTGTCGGAAGCGGTTTTCGTCAACCGTTTGACAAAAAATTAACCCTCCACCTATGAGGATTGCCGGAGATCCAATCCCCAGCAAGTAGACCGCTGTCGTAGCACAAAACAGCGACCAAACGGCCTCTCCATGCAAAGGAGATCAAGCTGTCCAAAACTGGACAACATGTTGTGGAGGAAGAAGGGGCCGAGCAAAGGCTTGGGCGGTTACTCCTTGGTCGCTGGCGGCCAAGGGAGGTTGGTCGGTGGCTGAGGGTTGCCCAAGGGATGTCGGCGGCTAGTGGATGGCCGGCGGTGAGGAGAGTGTTGGGTTTCCCCGGCACCACGGCGAGTGTGTGTTCGAACATATTTTGCAAACATGTGCACAACGGAAGAATTAAAAGGCAATAAATCTAATTTATTATAATACACACATCACACGCATGCAAAGTACAACATGTGTAGACATAATCGCAGTTTCAACTTTTGCAATAAAAGGAAATTATACTAGTTATACCTGACGTATCACGTGCAGCGGGAATGACATCAACCGGAGAAACTCTCGCTAGAATTGCCTCTATCCGTATCCACGTCGAGTACCGTCGGGATAGCATCGCCAAGCTACAAGCCTCGTCTTTATAGGAGTCACTAGCCTCGTATCGAAGACGATGTGATCGAGAGAAGATTACAATTCGAATCAAAATTCGAATTCAAAACTGAGTCCCCAAAACTCGCTTCTCCGGAGAGGTATTCGTCAACCGATTGACAAATCCTTGGTCCTCCACCTATGAGGATTACCGGAGATCCAATCACTGACAAAGGAGTCGCTGTCGAAGCTTCAAACATCGTCCAAATGACGCTCCAACAAGAAGAAAACAAGCTGTCCAAACACTGGACAGCTTGGTGGAGGACTTTGCGCCGACCAAATAGGATGGCCGACCAACCCTTGGTTGCTGGAACCAAGGTGAGTCACCGGAGGGTCACCGGAGGAGGGGCCGGCAGCAGCTGGACACCGACACCTAGGGTGGACGGTGACACAAGATGGCTAGGCGACGTGGAGAGCTTGGGCAGCGGCAAGGAGAATAGATGGAGAGGAAAGGAAGAGTATTTCCCAAAATAAACTTAGGGCTCTCTAAAACTCTTACCATTTTTATAGAGCGAGTATTTCTTAACCATTAAGAAAACTTCTCCTTAGGGTTATTGGTTCATAACCAAAACCCGTTAACCCACTCCAATAACTTAAGTTAAAATAAACCGAACTGAGTTGGTATATTTTAAGTTAAAACGAACCGAACCAACTTTGGTTCATTTGTTTAAAACAAACCAAACTCCTTTGGTTTATTATCCACCATTGGATTAGAACCGAACCAATTTGGTTCATCCATCATGTCATCATAAGACTCGGCCCATCCATGCTTCCATTACGACTGAAACAATTTCATGCTCGCTCCTTGTTTGGTCCAACCAAACCTAGTTTCTCTCGATCTTAGAATCTCATTCACAAGCTCGTTTTAAATCCTTTGGATTATGCTCATTGTTCGTGTGACCAAATAGGTTCTCGGTTTATGTTGATCGTCCATAATTAACCATTAATTATAGAATGATTATAAGTGGCACCTAGTAGTACATCATGATCCCTAATTAATCAAAAAATCAACGATTGTTCCAGAACCACTTCTGAAACCCTTCAGCAGCTATAATGAATTGTGCCCCGTTCCCTTTACACATCTTATACCCACTTAGTTTAGGACATGGTCTATTGTGTCAGTCCCCACCAAGCTGACTACATCACACCTAGCCCAAGTATCATTTCCTCGTCCTACGAATTCTAGTAACTGCACGTGTATGCAAGAGTACCTTACTCTAAACATGTAATGCTTTGACCAAAGACTTTAGTAATAATCTGATGAGAGGCCATGGGTATACATCTCCTCGCAAAGAGTGGTGAACCTTTATAGGCTATTTAAACACCTTCGGACATTTCGACTTATACCCAATCATTTCGAGTCCACATCTCCTCAGAGATGCATGCTTAAGATGTCAAAGCATAAGTCTTCATAACCAAGATGACTTGAATACCGCAAGTCAAAGGAACATCGCAGTTAAGCTGCAATAAGAACTTCATTGACATATCCATATATGCAGAGAACCATATGAAGTCTTACAGCTGGTCACTCCAATGAACTAATTACCATAACTAGCATCCACGATTAACTCCGGACATCACAATGTCTCCAGCCAGTGAGAATCAGCTACTTGGATATACCAAGGAGTATACCTCGTGCTAGTCTCGACAGAATTGATAGTGTCCAAATCCATCAATTCATCGACTAGGGATAATTTCAATACATCACAATTACATATGTAGAGATACTCACTAGTTGTGATCCAATCACAAATTCTCTCATGTTGTGAATCGTATCGTAGACATTCAGTAAATGAGTTTAAGATCTAATTAAATACATGAAAACATGTTACTCAAATAGTGGATCTTCATTTATCATATAAATGGTTTAAACATAAGGCGATTGCCTTAGGACACCTCTCATATATTACTAACAAACTCCCACTTGGCCTAATGCCAATCGCCACGGTATCCAATACCATAGGTCCTAAAATGGCCCTCAAACTTACTTTAAGGTAAGGCCTTAGTTAAAGGTGTTGGTGCAATCGACCCAGGTCACGATTGATAAGACTCGAGTTTGACTCGAGTGATGTTTTGATGTTTGATGTGGAAGTTTGACATTGATGTCTGATAATGTTTTGGGGAGATTATTGGCACAATCAACTCGGGTTATGATTGACTGGACTTGAGTTTGAATCGAGGGGGTTTTTTATGGTTGACTGGAGTTGACTATGTCAAGGAAAAGTCCAAACATGGGTCTTGGCATGAAAAGTCCAACATGGGTTGGCAAGGGAAAGTCCAAGCTTGAGTCTTGGCATTTGGAAAATCCAAGGGGTTTGATATTGGTGGCGTAAAGTCCAAGCGGGAGTCATGGCAGCATAAGTCCAATGGTTGGCGGTGTAAAGTCCAAGTGGAGTCTTGGCAGCGTAAGTCCAATGTGCCTTGGCTATGTAGACACCGTTAGCATGAAATAGCCGATGGAAGAACTTGAAGGCTAGCGTATGGATGAACAAGTCATGGATGACTTGGAGAGATCCGATAGGCGCGAGGCTGACGGAGGTGGCAAGAAGGCTTAGGTCTAGGCTACGAGTGGTCTAGCAAGTATTGGGGCACCATACTTGGGTTAAACCTCATGTTTGAGGTGTATAAATCGACTGGGACCATGTGGCAGTCGACTGATGTGAGCCAACTAGAGTTTGACTGTGGGGAGTGCCCTAGCAGTCGACTGCCAGAGGAGGGCAGTCAATTGGTTAGCCGAGCAGTCGACTGATCGTGTGATCAGTCGACTGGTGCTCGGTATTTCGGGCACAAAATGGAGTCGAGACTCAACTGCGGGGGTTAGTAGTCGAGTGAAGGTTCCATCAGTAGTCGACTGATGGGTATGATCAGTCGACTGATGATGGATCCGTTGGATTTTTCCAGCGTGGATCTAGTCGTTGTCTCACGACAACAGTGACATCAGTCGACTGATGGTCCCGAGCAATAGACTGATAGGCAATTTCTAGCCCAGGCAGCAGCTTTAAATGGAGCTCGTGGAGGAGGAAATCATAAGCGATTTCTTGAGCATTGTTGAGGCGATTTGCTGGTGCAAATCAGGGTCTTCAACCACGATTCAAGCAATTAAAGATCAAGCAACCAAAGTGCTATTGTAAAGTGGTTTTTTTACTTGCATTGTATTTCATACTTATATTAGCTTGTATCTTTCGTATTACTTAGTGTAATCATTGTAAGGGGTTTCTCTACCTCCGGATTGTTCCGAGAAGGAGTTATTTGTGATTAGTGGTTGCGTGTGCATCACTAGAGCTCTTTAGAGCTCGATCCGTGGAGTAGAAACCATTCGGTTCCGAACCATGTTACATACTTGTGTATTGGTTTATGTGTGTTTGTCTTCACTTTCGTTATTGCTATTATTTCTATTTCCGCTATGCTAACGAGATTTGTAGACGAACACGGAATGAATTTCATCGACATATTGAAATGAGCTATTCACTCCCCTCTAGTAGTCAATGAATCCTATACAATTGGTATCAGAGCCCGGAGCTCTTCTACGGACTAACCGCTGGGAGCAAAAGATGCTAGAGGGTGAAGAGGAACAAGATGGAGTTTCAAGAAACACTTGGATGTGATATCAACACACCTATCCCTTATACCTTCTATGGACAAGAAGGGTTTAGACAATGGAAGGCAAGGATCGAAGACTTACTAATGATGAAGGACTTCGAAGAATGGTCCATCTTAATGGAAGGATTTGAATATCCAAGAGGACCAAAAGGTGGCTTCCTAAAAAAAAAAAGAGATGGACCGAAGAGCAAGTCCAAACCTTCGAGAAAAATGATAAGGTAATGAAATTTTTGATTGACTTAATACGTAACAATATCTTGTGTATGTTAGGTAATTATATAGATGCCAAGGAGCTATGGAGCCAAGTGGCAAAGCTCCATGAATATTCATTGCTGGTTCAAGAAGAAGGACCATCACCGACCTCAAGTGAGGATTCGAGGTTGAGAGAGGACCATCAACATCCAAGGAGGAAGAGGAAGAAGATGGAAGAAGCATCTACCTCTAGGATTGAGGGGGAGAGACCATCCACTCTAGAGCATCAAGAAGAAGCTTCTACCTCTGGTCATGAAGAAGAGAAAGATCTAAACTCCACCACCCTTGACCTAGGTAACTCAAGCAACTTGGTTTTAAACAAAAAACATATAACTTGCTTTGAGTGTAGGGAAGCCGGGTACTACAAGAGCAAGTGTCCAAAACGAGTTAAGAAGACTCCTCTGGCACTAAAAGTCAACACAAATTCAAAGGATGCCGGTGCCTCAATTAGGAAGAGCAAGGAGCAAGTCATTTGCTTCAAATGCCATCAAAAGGGGCACTATAGGAGTTAATGCCCTAGGGGGAGCAAGAAGACTCAAGAGGGGGCATCACATGTAGGGGGAGCTTCTAAAGCAATCCCTAAGGTACATTTTAGTAATGCTCCTTCTTTAGTTAATAGACAAAAGCATGCTAGGAATTTCAATTCACTTGCTATTTATCATGAAAAGCATGCTAGAAATAACAAATATCATTGCGTAGGAGCTAAGAATATTCACTTTGAAAATAAAGAGAAATTTGTGACTAATGTCCCTAGAAAAATATTACCTAGGGAATCTATTAAGAAAAGTGAGGACAACCTAGGTTTTAACCCCAAATGGACTAGGCATATGCCTAGGAAGAACAATGCCCAAGGATTAAATCAAAATTCTAAAATTGGGCAATTAGAGGTTGAAAATCAAGTCTTGAGGTCAAGACTTGAAAAATTAGAAAAGACCCTTAGGATTATGCAAAATCAAATTAAAGGGTCAAATGGTCAAAGCCTAGGGTCTAGAAGTTAAAATCAAAGACCTAGGAAACAAGAACAATCTAAGGGCAAGCTTAAGCCCAAAAAGACCTACCACAATGTTCCATTTGATTATGGAACACAAACTAGGTTTAGGAAGACCAAGGTTACTAGGGAAGTCATCCCTAAGGGTAACCAAGGTGTGTGCTTAGTGGCTAGGGTTTCTAAGAAACCTAGGGTGGCTACTAAGAAGGTTACAAGGGGAGTTACCCCTAGAGTTAACCTAGGCAAGACCCAAATGACCAAGGCTAACAAGCCTAGAAGGGTCATTAGGAAGGTATCTAGGGAGGTTATCCCTAAGGAATACCTAATTAACCCTAGGAGCTCAAATAGGTTTTGGGTTCCTAAGAGCGTGATTGATTCATGCTAGATGGGTTTAGGGTGTGCCAATTTTAAATGGAAGGATAGTTAACCTAACTATGGTAAAGGTAGCACTTTGAGTAATTTTCAAGGTTATGGATACCTTGGAAATAGATTTGATATTATGATCCTAAAAGATTTTAGGATGTGCCAATATATCTTTGGAATTATGAAAAATCAATCAAATTGGCACAAGTTAGGTTTAGGGATCTTAGTGTGCCATTTTGGGTTTTTGGCACACTTTGGGAAATAAGTAATAATATGGAAAAATGGACAAAATAATATCAAATGATAACAAATACTAAAATTTAGGTATTATATACCTTATATTTTATTTTCTATGTTTGATTTGCCATATAACATGCTATGACATCATATCTATTTTTTAATCATTTAATATGTCATGATCATGCTTAGGATTAAGATTAAAATGTCATGTATGCTTAGATTTAATCATATGCCATGACATCATGATCATTGGTCATGCTTTATTTATGTTATCATTTATGCCATGATTATTCATGCATTTAATTTGATTAAAATTGATTTAAGGACAATGACATGACTTGGAGTCCCATTTATAAGGGAATCAAATAGTGTTGCCTTAAAAAATGCAAGAGGCCTTAGATTAAGAAAACAAAACCCACATCTCACATCTAAATTGACATGTATGTGTATTTATACACCATAGATATATGTGAGATGATAGGATATGAGTCAAGTTCAAGGTGCATAGTTTTTGCATCTAGATGAATTAAAACTCATCTTACCTTGATGGTGAATCATTGGGAAAGCTTGTGTACAAGTTATGTACATTGAGCCCAAGGAATATGATCCAATATAGTTTTTAAAAAACATTTTAAAATCTATTTAGAAAACATTAGTGAAGTCTATCTTTTGATAGCAATCACCATTGATGAAGTTGATACAAAGTGAGCTAAAATATTGAAGTTTTTCTTCACTTTTGAATTTTGTATCAATTTCAATATTTTGTGGATAAAATATTTTTCCAATATTTTTCACCCATTATATTGGTCATAAGTAATATATGTATGAATTTTCACGATTTTTCGATATACGTAGAATTACTTATGAATTTTCGAATTTTGATTTTGATAATTGAAAAATAGATTTTTCAGTTATCAGTCGACTGCCCTTGTTGGCAGTTGACTGATGAGCATGACAATCAACTGATTTCTGAGAGACTTGACTGCTGGGCTGATTTCGAGAAAAACAAGGTTGTTTAGCCCATTTTCAGCTACGATAAAGTTCCCTAACACTCCTAACCCTAGGATATGCTTTGGGAAGCATTATAAAGGGTGAAAATCCATTGGATATGGTTTAGTAGAGTTGTTAGGGTGATGTATCAAATTTAAGGTATAGGAAAGTTCAATGTTGAACTTTAGACCTTATTTTTGATGGTTTAGAGTTCCTATTGGCTTAGGGACTACCCAAGGACATTGTTGGTGCAATGGTCAAGGGGGAGCAAGCCTTTAGGGGGAGGTATCCATCATGGGATAATGGATGGTATTTTTTTTTATGAGGAGGAAAATGGGATTTTGAGATATCCAATTTGGAAATTGGGAGAGTGTGTAGGATTGCCTCTTTTGAGTGATATGAGACTTATCACTAGGAAGATTATAGGCATCCTAGGTATTTTTGGACCAAGGGGGAGATTGTAAGATCTCATTGGGACATGAGACATTTACCTCCTTGGAGAAGACCTTTTTGATGTTAGTCAAAAAGGGGGAGAATATTTGGGGGAGAATGTTTTTGGGAAAATTTATGGGATTACCAATTTGGGATAATTGGTAAGAAGATTTGAGTTAGTGTTCTAACTCAAAGGTATGTGTTTTTGTCAAACATAAAAAAAGGAGAGATTGTTGGTGGAATCGGCCCAGGTCATAATTTACCGGACTCGAGTTCGACTCGAGTGATGTTTTGATGTTTGACATGGAAGTTTGACATTGATGTCTGATAATATTTTGGGGAGATTGTTGGCACATTCGACCCGGATCATGATTGACCGGACTCGAGTTTGACTGGAGGGGGATTTTGATGGTTGACTAGAGTTGACTATGTTAAGGAAAAGTCCAAGTATGGGTCTTGGCATGGAAAGTCCAACATGGGTTGGCAAGGGAAAGTCGAAGCTTGAGTCTTGGCATTTGGAATGTCCAAGGGGTTTGATATTGGCAGCGTAAAGTCCAAGCGGGAGTCTTGGCATCATAAGTCCAATGGTTGACAGCGTAAAGTCCAAGAGGAGTCTTGGCAGCGTAAGTCCAATGTGCCTTGGCGGTGTAGACACCGTTAGCATGACATAGCCGATGAAAACACTTGAAGGCTAGCGTATGGATGAACAAGTCATGGATGACTTGGGAGGGATCCGAAAGGCACGAGGCTGACAGAGGTAGCTAGAAGGCTTAGGTCTAGGCTACGGGTGGTCTAGCAAGTATAGGGGCACCATACTTTGGTTAAACCTCATGTTTAAGACGTATCAGTCGACTGGGACCATGTGGCAGTCGACTGGTGTGAGTCAACTAGGGTTTGACTACAGGGAGTGCCCTAGCAGTCGACTGCCAGAGGAGGACAGTCGACTAGTTAGCTGAGCATTCGACTGATGCTCGGTATTTCAGGCACAGAATGGAGTCGAGACTCGACTACGGGGGTTAACAATCGAGTGAAGGCTCCATCAGTCGACTGATGGGTATGATCAGTCGACTGATGATGGATCCATTGGATTTTTCCAGTATGGATCTTGTCGTTGTCTCACGACAATAGTGGCATCAATCGACTGATGGTCTCGAGCAGTCGACTGATAGGTGATTTCCAACCCACGCAGCAGCTTTAAATGGAGCTCGTGGAGGAGGAAATCATAAGCGATTTCTTGAGCATTGTTGAGGCGATTTGCTGGTGCAAATCAGGGTCTTCACCCACGATTCAAGCAATCAAAGATCAAGCAACCAAAGTGCTATTGTAAAGTGGTTTTTCTTTACTTGCATTGTATTTCATACTTGTATTAGCTTTTATCTTTCATATTACTTAGTGTAATCATTGTAAGGGGTTTCTCCACCTCCGGATTGTTCCGAGAAAGAGTTATTTGTGATTAGTGGTTGCGTGTGCATCACTAGAGCTCTTTAGAGCTCGATCCGTGGAGTAGGAACCATTCGGTTCCGAACCACGTTACATACTTGTGTATTGGTGTATTTGTGTTTGTCTTCGCTTCCGTTATTGCTATTATTTCTATTTCCGCTGCACTAACGAGATTTGTAGATGAACACGAAACGAATTTTATTGACGTATCGAAACGAGCTATTCACCCCCTCTAGCGGTCAACGAATCCTCTACAAAAGGATTCGCTAAGTTCTTTTCAGTGAGAATCTTCTCGATTTGTATTTCCTTTCTACTTATGATCTCTCTTATCAAATGATAGCGGCGAAGCACATGTTTGGATCATTGATGAGACCTTGGCTCTTTTGCTTGTGCAATTGCTCCATTGTTGTCATAGTAAATCGGTATTGCTTCAACAATGGTTGGAACCACACCAAGTTTATGAATGAACTTCTTGATCCAAACTGCTTCCTTTGCTGCTTCCGAAGCTGTAATGTATTCTGCCTCTGTGGTAGAATCTGCTAAAGTGTCTTGTTTGGAACTTTTCCAACTCATTGCGACCCCATTCAAGGTGAATACGTACCCAGACTGAGACCTGGAATCATCCTTGTCTGTTTAGAAGCTGACATCCGTATACCCGCATATCACCATGTCCTCTTCTCCATATATTAGAGACACATCCTTAGTTCTTCTTAAGTACTTAAGAATCATCTTAACAGCCACCCAATGATCCATTCCTGGATCAGACTGGTATCTGCTCGTGACACTCAGAGCATACGATACATCGGGCCTCGTACATAACATAGCATACATGATAGATCCTATTGCGGATACATTGGAATCTTGCTCATACAAATCCTCTCATCTTCTATGCGCGGACACATAGACTTCGAAAGGTGTATCCCATGTCTGATGGGAAGGAAACCTTTCTTGGATTCTGACATGCTAAACCTCTTTAGCACTCGATCTATATATGTAGACTGCGAAAGACCAAGCAACCGATTCAATCTATCCCTATAGATCTTAATCCCGAGGATGTAGGTTGCTTCTCCCAGGTCTTTCATGGAGAATGTCTTGGACAACTGAATTTTAATTGACTGTAAGACAGAAACATCATTTCTTATAAGTAATATGTCATCGACATACAATACTAGGAACACAACTGCACTCCCACTAACCTTCTTGTACACACAAGGTTCGTCCGGATTTTGTGAGAAATCAAACTTTTTGATTGTCTCATCAAAAGGATATTCCAACTCCTAGATGCTTGCTTCAGTCCATATATGGACAGTCGCAGTTTGCATACCTTGGTTTTATCAACCGATGTGAAATCCTCAGGCTATCATATAGACGTCCTCGAGTAGGTTTCCATTAAGGAAAGTTGTTTTCACATCCATCTGCCATATCTCATAATTATAATGAGCCACTATGGCCAGGAGCATCCGAATGGATTTAAGCATAGCAACAGGTGAATAGGTCTCATCATAATCAACACCTTGCTTTTGACGATATCCTTTCGCCACTAGTCTAGCCTTATAGGTAATCATATTACCATCCATGTCGGTCTTCTTCTTGAAAACCCACTTGCACCCTATAGGCTTTATGCCTTCAGGTGGGACAACTAAATTTCAAACTTGATTTTCATACATGGAATCCATTTCTGACATCATGGCGTTAAGTCATTTATCCCTTTCTTAACTTTTTAGAACTTCTTCATAACTAGTAGGCTCTTCATCATCAATGAATAACACACCGTTCAATTCACTTATGAAAAATCCATATCTCTGAGGAATGTTGCGTGTTCTATCAGATCTACGAAGATGTGGTGTCACAATAGGTCTAGCCGATGGATCATCACTATGAGTTATCGGTTGTGGTGTTTCACCAGATATCTCATCAATGTCTATTGGAGTCTCTCGAGCCTCCTCAAGCTCAATGACACTCCCACTATTTCCTTGCAAGAGAAACTCTTTCTCTAGAAACACAGCATGCCTTGAAACAAATACCTTTTGTTTCACAGGATGATAGAATTGATAACCCATTGTTTCCTTAGGGTATCCAAAAAATAGACATTTATCAGACTTAGCATCCAATTTGTCTGATACAGTCCGCTTCACATAAGCAGGACAACCCCATATCTTCAAGTAAGATACAAGAGGTTTCTTACTATTCCATATCTCATATGGAGTAGTAGAGACTACCTTGGTTGGCATTCTGTTTAGCAAGTAAATAGCTATCTGAAGTGCATAGCCCCAAAAGGAATTGGGATGATTCGCATGATTCATCATCGACCTGACCATGTCCAACAAGGTCTGGTTACGCCTCTTAGATACACCATTATGCTGCGGTGTATATGGCGGAGTCCAATGAGACAATATACCATTGTCTCTTAGATAATCTAGAAACTCTTGACTTAAGTATTCACCACCTCGATCTGATCGAAGTATTTTAATACTCTTGTCATGTTGTTTCTCTACTTCATTTCTGAAATCTTTGAACCTTTCAAAGGCTTCAGACTTGTGTTTCATCATGAACACATACCCAAACCGTGAGTGATCATTGGTGAAGGTAATGAAGTAGCTATAGCCTCCTAGAGCTTGAGTTGACATAGGTCAACATACATTAGTATGTATTAGACCTAGCAACTCTCCCACCCGTTCACCTTTTCCTGTAAAAAGTAACTTAGTCATCTTGCCTTTTAAGCATGATTCACATGTATTGTATGAATCCAATTCAAACGATTCCAGAATTCCACATCGGTGTAATTTGGACATGCGTTTCTTGCTTGCATGGCCAAGACGACAATGTCACATGTAGAAGTCTAATTGATTATCCTTTCGAGCACGCTTGTTGCTCGCTTCGATATTGAAAATGTCATTGGATATGTCCAATGTATAAATACCATTGCTTAAAGTTCTAGTTCCATAAAGAACGCCATTCAAAGTTATGTAACAACAATTGTTAATAAAAGTTAAATGTTACCCATTTCTATTTAAACAAGAAATAGAAATGATGTTCTTTATCATCGAAGGAACATAAAAGCAATTATCTAGTTCTAAGACAAGTCCTATAGGGAGTTTCAATAAATACGTTTCGATGGCGAGTGCATCAACCTTTGCTCCATTCCTAACACAAGTTTGACTCTCCCCTTGATGAGTCTTCTTCTATTCCTTAGCCCATATATGTTATTACATATATGTGAACCACACCCGGTATCCAATACCCAAGTGTCTAAGGAAATAGAATGACAATCAATAACGAAGATATCTGAAGAGGATGGGGCATCGGATGTCTTCTTCTTCTTCATAGACTCAAGATAAATCTTGCAGTTTCTTCGCCAGTGGCCCTCCTTGCCACAATGATGGCAAGTGCCCTTTTGAGCTAGTTCTACCTTTTTAGCCTTTTTCTTATTCCCCTTCTGCTATTCCTTTACTTTCTCTTAGAACCTTTCTTCGAGGAATCAACTAACAACACCGTCCCCTGCTCATGCTTCACAGAAGGCTCCACAATCTTCAGCATGTTGAGCAGTACCACAGATGAACCTTCTTGCATATCAGAGGTGAAGAGGAGCTTGGAGAATTCGAACCTTTTGGATCTCAATTGCTCATCAAACAACTCATAAAGATGAAAGACTATGGTATGAGCATCCATATGCTCATGCTGCTTCCGCAGCTCGGGTACCATCGCGGCTAGCATGATGCAACTCGCCAGTTCAGAATCAGTCACATGTTTCTGATAGGCCAACAATTGGTCCAGAGTTGCATCGTCACTAGGACTGGCGAGAAGAGGCGCTTCGAGGATATACGCAAGCTTTTCTGCCTTGAGAACAATTCTTCAGTTTCTAAGCCAGTCCAAGAAGTTCGACCTAGCCAATTTATTCGAATTCCAAATAGAGCGCAAATTCAAAGACATCATGATCAAGAGATTAACCTAGAAATCCAAATCGAGCATATATAAGAAAGATGATTTTAAATGCATCCACATACATTTACAAAATCCTATTCATTTTTTGAATTTTAAAACCCCAAAATCACTTTGGGAGATCGTAGTGTTGGGTTTCCGGCACCGCGGTGAGTGTGTGTTCGAACATATTTCATAAACATGTGCACAGCGGAAGAAATAAAATTAATAAATCTAATTTATTACAACACACACACTACACGCATGCATAGTACAACATGTGTAGACATAACCATAGTTTCAAATTTTGCAATAAAAGGAAATTTATTCTACGTATACCTGACGTATCACGTATAGCGGGAAAGACATCAACCGGAGCGATCCTCGCTAGAATCGCCTCTATTTGTATCCATGCCGAGTATCTTCGAGATGACTTCACAAAGTCATGAGCCTCATCTTCGTACGAGTCACTAGCCTTGTGTCGAAGACTATGTGATCGAGAGAAGATCACAATCCGAATCAAAATTCGGATTAAAAAATGAGTCCTCAAAACTCGCTTCTCCGGAGAGGTATTCATCAACCGTTTGATGAATCCTTTGTCCTCCACCTATGAGGATTACTGGAGATCGAATCCTCGGCAAGGAAGCCAGTGTCAGAGCTCCAAACGTCGTCCAAATGACAATCCGACACGAAGTAAACAAGCTATCCAGAAAACTGGACAACTTTGGTGGAGGATTAGCGCCGGCCAAATAAGGAAGCTAGATGGTCACCTTGTCGCCGAAGCCAAGGAAGATCACCGGAGGGTCACCGGAGGATCGCCGGCTGAAGCTTGGATGCCAACAACAACTTGGACGGTGGCACAAGGAGTGGGCGAAGGCTAGGGTTTGGGCGCCGACCACAAGAGGAGAAGGAGAGGGGGCGACAACATGGATTAGGGCTCTCATTAAACCCTTGAGCCATATTTTATAGAGAACAAATTCTCCTAATGGTTATTGGTTCATAACCAAAATCCATTAACCCGCTCCATTAATTTAAGTTAAAATAAACCAAACCGATTTGGTCTATTTTAAGTTAAAACGAACCGAACCAACTTTGGTTCATTCGTTTAAAACAAAACAAACCCCTTTGGTTTATTCTCCACCATTGAATTAGAACAAAACCAATTTGGTTCATCCATCATGTCTTCATAAGACACGACCCATCCATGCTTCCATTTCGACTGAAACGATTTCATGCTCGCTCCTTGTTTGGTCAAACCAAACTTAGTTTCTCTCGGTTTGAGAATCTCATTCTCAAGCTCGTTTTAAATCCTTTGGATTACGCTGATTGTGCGTGTGACCAAATAGGTTCTCGGTTTATGTTGGTCGTCTATAATTAACCATTAATTATAGAATGATCATGAGTGACACCTAGTAGTACATCATGATCCCTAATTAACCGAAAAGATCAACGGTTGATCCAGAACTATTTCAGAAACCCTTTAGTACCTACAATGAATCATGCCCCATTCCTTTCACTCATCTTATATCCACTTGGTTCAGGACATGGTCTATAGTGTCAGTCCCCACTAGGTTGACTACGTCACACCTAGCCCAAGTATCATTTCCTCATCCTATGCATTCTTGTTACTGCACATGTATCCAAGAGCACCTTACTCTAAACATGTAATGCTTTGGCCAAAGACTTTAGTAACAATCCGACGAGAAGCCATGGGTATACATCTCCTCGCAAGGAGTGGTGAATCCTTTATAGCCTATTCAAACACCTTCGATCACTTTGACTTATACCCAATCATCCGGGGTCCACATCTCCTTAGAGATGCTTGCTTAAGATGTCAAAGCATAAGTCTTCATGATCAAGATGACTTGAATACCGCAAGTCAAAGGAACATTGCACTTAAGCTGCAGTAAGAACTTCATTGACATATCTATATATGCAGAGAACCATATGAAGTCTTACGGCTAGTCACTCCAATGAACTAGTTACCATAACTTGCATCCATGATTAACTCCGGACATCACAATGTCTCCAGCCAGTGAAAATCAGCTGTTTGGATACACCAAGGAGTATACCTCGTGCTAGTCTCGACAGATTTGATGGTGTCCGAATCCATCAATTCTTTGACAAGGGATAATTCCGATACATCACAATTACACATGTAGAGATACTCACTAGTTGTGATCCAATCACAAATTCTCTCATGCTGTGAATCGTATCGTAGACATTCAGTAAATGAGTTTAAGATCTAATCAAATACATGAGAACATGTATACTCAAATAGTGAATCTTCATTTATCATATAAATGATTCAAACATAAGGCGATTGCCTTAGGACATCTCTCACATATTACTAACAAACTCCCACTTGGCCTTATACCAATCGCTACGGTATCCAATATCATAGGCTCTAACATGACCCTCAAACTTACTTTGAGGTAATGCCTTAGTCAAAAGATCCGCTAAGTTCCTTTCAGTGGGGATTTTCTCGATTTGTATTTCCTTCCTACTAATGATCTCTCTGATCAGATGATAGCGGCGAAGCACATGTTTGGATCGTTGATGAGACCTTGGCTCTTTCGCCTGTGTAATTGCTCCATTGTTGTCGCAGTAGACCGGTATTGCTTCAACAATGGCTGGAACCACACCAAGTTCATAAATGAACTTCTTGATCCAAACCGCTTCCTTTGCTGCTTCCGAAGCTGCAATGTATTCTGCCTCAGTGGTAGAATCCGCTACAGTGTCTTGTTTGGAACTTTTCCAACTCACTGCGCCCCCATTCAAGGTGAACACGTATCTAGACTAAGATCTGGAATCATCCTTATCTGTCTGGAAGCTGGCATCCGTGTACCTATGTATCACCATGTCCCCTTCTCCATATATTAGGAACACATCCTTAGTTCTTCTCAAGTACTTAAGGATTGTCTTAACAGCCGCCCAATGATCCATTCCTGAATCAGACTGGTATCTACTCGTGACACTTAGAGCATATGATACATCAAGCCTCGTACATAACATAGCATACATGATAGATCATATTGCGGATGTATAGGGAATCTTACTCATGCAAATCCTCTCATTTTCTGTGCACGGACACAGACTTCGAAAGGTGTATCCCATGCCTGATGGGTAGGAAATCTTTCTTTGATTCTGACCTGCTAAACCTCTTTAGCACTCGGTCTATATATGTAGACTGCGAAAGACCAAGCAACCGTTTCGATCTATCTCTATAGATCTTAATCCCGAGGATGTAGGTTGCTTCTCCCAAGTCTTTCATAGAGAATGTCTTGGACAACCAAATCTTAACTGACTATAAGACTGAAATATTGTTTCCTATAAGTAATATGTCATCGACATACAATACTAGGAACACGACTGCACTCCCACTAACCTTCTTGTACACACAAGGTTCGTCTAGATTTTGTGAGAAATCAAACCTTTTGATTGTCTCATCAAAATGGATATTCCAACTCCTGGATGCTTGCTTCAATCCATTATGGACTGTCGCAATTTGCATACCTTGGTTTTATCAACCGATGTGAAACCCTTAGGCTGTATCATATACACGTCCTCGAGTAGGTTTCCATTAAGGAAAGCTGTTTTCACATCCATCTGCCATATCTCATAATCATAATGAGCCGCTATGGCCAAGAGCATCCAAATGGATTTAAGCATAGCAACAGACGAATAGGTTTCATCATAATCAACACCTTGCTTTTGACGATATCCTTTCGCCACCAATCTAGCCTTATAGGTAATCACATTACCATCCATGTCAGTTTTCTTCTTGAAAACCCACTTGCACCCTATAGGCTTTATGCCTTTAGGTGGGTCAACCAAGTTCCAAACTTGGTTTTCATACATGGAATCCATTTCCGACTTCATGGCTTCAAGCCACTTATCCCTTTCTGAACTTGTCAAAACATCTTCATAACTGGTAGGCTCCTCATCATTAATGAGTAACACGTCATTCGATTCACTTACAAGAAATCTATATCTCTCAGGAATATTGCGTGTTCTACCAGATTTACGAAGATGTGGTGTCACAATAGGTCCAGCCGATGGCTCATCACTATGAGTTATTGGATGTTGTACTTCACCAGGTTTCTCATCAATGTCTATTTGAGTCTCTCGAGCCTCCTCAAGCTCGACGACACTCCCACTGTTTTCTTATAAGAGAAACTCTTTCTCTAGAAACACAATATGTCTTGAAACAAACACCTATTGTTCCACAGGATGATAGAATTGGTAACCCCTTGTTTCCTTAGGGTATCCAATAAATAGATATTTATCAGACTTAGCATCCAATTTGTCTGATACAGTCCACTTCACATAAGCAGGACAACCTGATATCTTCAAGTAAGATACATGAGGTTTCTTACTATTCCATATCTAATATGGAGTAGTGGAGACTACCTTGGTTGACATTCTGTTTAACAAGTAAACAACTGTCTGAAGCGCATAGCCCCAAAAGGACTTGGGAAGATTCGCATGATTCATCATTGACCTGACCATGTCCAACAAGGTCCGATTATGCCTCTCAGATACACCATTATGCTGTGGTGTATATGGCGAAGTCCATTGAGACAATATACCATTGTCTCTTAGATAATCTAGAAACTCTTGAATTAAGTATTCACCACTTCGATCTGATCGAAGTATTTTAATACTCTTGTCATGTTGTTTCTCTACTTTATTTCTGAATTCTTTGAACCTTTCAAAGGCTTCAGACTTGTGTTTCATCAAGAACACATACCCAAACCGTGAGTGATCATCGACGAAGGTAATGAAGTAGTTATAGCCTCCTTAAGCTTGAGTTGTCATAGGTCCACATACATCAGTATGTATTAGACCTAGCAACTCTCCCACTCGTTCACCTTTTCCTGTAAAAGGTAACATAGTCATCTTGCATTTTAAGCATGATTCGCATGTATCGTATGAATCCAATTCAAACGATTCCAGAATTCCACATCGGTGTAATTCGGACATGCGTTTCTTGCTTGCATGGCCAAGACGACTGTTGGGTTTCCGGCACCGCGGCGTGTGTGTGTTCGATCATGTTTCGTAAACATGAGCACAGCGGAAGCAATTAAAAATAATAAATCTATATTTATTACAACACACACAACACACGCATGCTATTACAACAAGTGTAGACATAACCGTAAATTAAAATTTGCAATAAAAGGAAATTAAACTACGTTATACCTTCCGTATGACGTGTAGCGGGAACGGCATCAACCAGAACGATCCTCGTAAAAATCGTCTCTATCCGTATCCACGCCGAGCTCCTCGGGATGACTTCGCTAAGTCACGAGCTTCGTATTCGTACGGGTTACTAGCCTCGTGTTGAAGACGACGTGATCGAGAGATGATCACTATCCGAATCCAAATTCGGACCTAAAAACAAGTCCTCAAGACTCACTTCTCCAGAGAGGTATTCGTCAACCGATTGACGAATCCTTCGTCCTCCACCTCAGAGGATTACCGGAGATCAAATCCCCGGTATGTTAGCCGCTGTCGGATCACTAACCATCGTCCAAACGATGCTCCGACGAGAGGAGAAGAAGCTGTCCAGAAAACTGGACAGCTTGGTGGAGGAGTAGGCGCCGGCCAAAACAAGGAGAGAAAAGGCTCACCTTGATGCCGAACCTATAGGAGATCACCGGAGGGTCGCCGGAGGTTCACCGGCTGGAGCTTGGACGCCGGCAAGGGTCTTGACGGCGGCACAAAGTCAAGGGCGGCAGCTTTAGGGTTGGCGCCGATTAACTCCTCCAAGGAGTGGGCGGCAACTCAAGGGGGGGCTAGGGTTTGGATTAGTTAGGGTTTAACAATCCCTTAAGCCCACTTTTATAGAGAACTAATTCTCTTAATGGTTAATGGATCATATCCATAAAGCCCGTTAACCCGCTCCATTAAGATAAGTTAAAATAAACCAAACCATGATGGTTTATTTTAAGTTAAAACGAACCAACCAACTTTTGGTTCATTCGCTTAAAATAAACCAAACCCTTTGGTTTATTCTCATCCATTGGATTAGAACCAAACCATTTTGGTCCATCCATTACGCTTCATAAGACACGCCCATCCACGCCTCCATTGCGATCAAACAATTTCATGCTCGCTTATGTTCGGGTCCAACCAAACATAGTTTCTCTGGCCCGAGAATCCCATTCTCAAGCTCGCTTTAAATCCTTTGGATTACACTCACAGCGTGGTGACCAAATAGGTTCTCGGTTTATGTTGGCCGCCTATAATTAACCATTAATTATAGAACGATCATGAGTGGCACCTAGTAGTACATCATGATCCCCAATTAACCGAAAAGATCAACTTGATCCGTAACTATTTCAAACCCTTCAAGAGCTCGAATGAATCGTGCCCCATTCCTTCACTCATCTTATACCCACTTGGTTCAGTGACATGGTCTATTGTGTCGGGCCTCACTAGGTCGACTACGCCACACCTAGCCCAAGTATCATTTCCTCGCCCTACTGATTCTAGTTACTCCACATGTATCAAGAGTACCTTACTCTAAACATGTAATGCGCCAAAGACTTTAGTAACAATCCGACGAGAGGCCATGGGTATACATCTCCTCGCAAGGAGTGGTGAATCTTTATAGGCTATTCAACACCTTCGATCACTTCGACTTATACCCAATCATCCGGGTCCACATCTCCTGAGATGTTTGCTTAAGATGTCAAAGCATAAGTCTCCATGATCAAGATGACTTGAATACCGCAAGTCAAAGGAACATCGCACTTAAGCCACAAGAAGAACTTCATTGACATATCTATATATGCAGAGAACCATATGAAGTCTTACTACCGGTGGTCACTCCAATGAACTAGTTACCATAACTAGCATCCACGATTAACTCCGGACATCACTATGTCTCCAGCCAGTGAGAATCAGCTGCTTGGATACACCAAGGAGTATACCTCGTGCTAGTCTCGTCAGAATTGATGGTGTCCAAATCCATCAATTCATCGACTAGGGATAATTTCGATACATCACAATTACACATGTAGAGATACTCACTAGTTGTGATCAAATCACAAATTCTCTCATGCTGTGAATCGTATCGTGGACATTCAGTAAATGAGTTTAAGATCCAATCAAATACATTAAACATGTATACTCAAATAGTGAATCTTCATTTATCATATAAATGGTTCATACATAAGGCGATTGCCTTAGGACATCTCTCATATATTATTAACAACGACAATGCCACATGTAGGAGTCTAATTGATTATCCTTTCGAGCATGCTTATTGCTCGCTTCGATATTGAAAATGTCACTGGATACGTCCAACGTATAAATACCATTGCTCAAAGTTCCAGTTCCATAAAGTATGCCATTCAAAGGTATATAACAACAATTATTACTAAACGTCAAATGGTAACCATTTCTATTTAAGCAGGAAATAGAAATAATGTTCTTTATTAGAGAAGGAACACAATAGCAATTGTCCAGTTCCAAGACTAGTCCACTAGGGAGCTTCAACAAATAAGTTCCGATGGCGACTGCAACAACCTTTGCTCCATTGCCAACTCGCAAATTTGACTCCCCTATGATGAGTCATCTTCTATTCCTTAGCCCCTGTATGCCATTACATATATGTGAGCCACACCCAGTATCCAATACCCAAGTGTCTAAGGAAATAGAATGACAATCAATAACGAAGATACCTGAAGAGGATGGGGCATCAGAGCCTTCTTCTTCTTCACGAACTCAAGATAAATCTTGCAGCTTCTTCATCAGTGGCCTTCCTTGCCACAATGATGGAAAGTGCCCTTTTGTGCTGGTTCTGCCTTCTTAGCCTTCTTGTTCTTCCCTTTCTTCTGTTTCTTTGCCTTCCTCTTAGAACCTTTCTTTGAGGAATCAACTAAAAAAACCTCCTTCTCCTCATGCTTCACAAAAGGCTCCACAATCTTCAGCATATTGAGGAGCTCAGGAATAGTGGATTCTAATTTGTTCATCCAATAGTTCATCACAAATTGTTAGAAACTCTTAGGCAAACAATGCATAATTAAGTCAATACTTAATTCATGATCCATCACAAACTCGAGGGTGGCCAGCCGCTCCATGTACCCATTCATCTTTAGCACAAACTGTACTACAGATGAACCTTCTTGCATCTTAGAGGTGAAGAGGACCCTGGAGACTTCGAACTTTTCAGATCTCACTTGCTCATCAAACAACTCATGAAGATGGAAGACTCTGGTATTAGCATCCATATGCTCATGCTGCTTTTGCATCTCAGGTACCATCTGTAGGGGATCGAACGGCCGGCTAGAGGGGGGTGAATAGCCCTCTTACTATGGATGTTGGAATTCTCTCGTTCGTTTGCTCATCTACACAATCGTTAGCGCAAGCGGAAGCATAAACAATAAAGACAAAGCGATAAACGAAAATACAAACGCTAACAAAGGATGTAACGTGGTTCACGGCTACGCCGCTAATCCACGGTCCCCGATTCGTCCTCGGTGAATCACTCCGCTAAACCAATCCACTAAATGGTCTCTCCTTTGCACCAAGCTAGGTGGAGGTAACCTTTACAATCAAGATCACTCTTCTTACAAATAGAATGGAGTAAAAGCAAGTAAGAAGAGTTTAGAACTTGTGGAGCACTTGGAAGATCACTTAGAGCATAAGCATTGGCCTCCCAAAGCTCCACACCCTCTCTTTTTATAGAGAGGGCTGATTTCTTCCCGTTGGCCGCCACCAGTCGACTGTTTGTTAGTAATATATGAGAGATGTCCTAAGGCAATCGCCTTATGTATGAACCATTTATATGATAAATGAAGATTCACTATTTGAGTATACATGTTTCATGTATTTGATTGGATCTTAAACTCATTTACTGAATGTCCACGATGCGATTCACAGCATGAGAGAATTTGTGATTGGATCACAACTAGTGAGTATCTCTACATGTGTAATTGTGATGTATCGGAATTATCCCTAGTCGATGAATTGATGGATCTGGACACCATCAATTCTGTCGAGACTAGCACGAGGTATACTCCTTGGTGTATCCAAGCAGCTGATTCTCACTGGCTGGAGACATTGTGATGTCCGGAGTTAATCGTGGATGCTAGTTATGGTAACTAGTTCATTGGAGTGACCAGTAAGACTTCATATGGTTCTCTCGCATATATAGATATGTCAATGAAGTTCTTACTTGTGGCTTAAGTGCGATGTTCCTTTGACTTGCGGTATTCAAGTCATCTTGATCATGGAGACTTATGCTTTGACATCTTAAGCAAACATCTCTAAGGAGATGTGGACCCGGATGATTGGGTATAAGTCAAGTGATCGAAGGTGTTTGAATAGCCTATAAAGGATTCACCACTCCTTGCGAGGAGATGTATACCCATGGCCTCTCGTCGGATTGTTACTAAAGTCTTTGGCCAAAGCATTACATGTTTAGAGTAAGGTACTCTTCGATACATGTGGAGTAACTAGAATCCGTAGGACGAGGAAATGATACTTGGGCTAGGTGTGACGTAGTCAGCCTAGTGGGGACTGACACTATAGACCATGTCCTGAACCAAGTGGGTAGAAGATGAGTGAAGGGAATGGGGCACGATTCATTCGAGCTACTGAAGGGTTTCAGAAATAGTTCTGGATCAACCGTTGATCTTTTCGGTTAATTGGGGATCATGATGTACTACTAGGTGCCACTCATGATCGTTCTATAATTAATGGTTAATTATAGACGACCAACATAAACCGAGAACCTATTTGGTCACACGCACAACGAGTGTAATCCAAAGGATTTAAAACAAGCTTGAGAATGGGATTCTCAGACCGAGAGAAACTAGGTTTGGTTGGACCAAACATAAAGCGAGCATGAAATCGTTTCAGTCGCAATGGAAGCGTGGATGGGTCGTGTCTTATGAAGACGTAATGGATGAACCAAAATGGTTTGGTTCTAATCCAATGGATGAGAATAAACCAAAGGGTTTGGTTTATTTTAAACGAATGAACCAAAAGTTGGTTCGGTTCGTTTTAACTTAAAATAAACCATCATGGTTTGGTTTATTTTAACTTATCTTAATGGAGCGGGTTAACGGGCTTTATGGATATGATCCATTAACCATTAAGAGAATTAGTTCTCTATAAAAGAGGGCTTAAGGGATTGTTAAGCCCTAACTAATCCAAAACCCTTGCCCTAAGGTTGCCGCCCACCTCATC
Source organism: Wurfbainia villosa (assembly GCA_025175895.1). Lineage (NCBI taxonomy): Eukaryota > Viridiplantae > Streptophyta > Magnoliopsida > Zingiberales > Zingiberaceae > Wurfbainia > Wurfbainia villosa. The sequence continues at coordinate 115,603,748 of CM045989.1, read as the reverse complement.
CTTGGAGATTTCGGCGCCAACCCTAGGTGTGCCGCCCAGCTTGTTGTGCCGCCGTCCATCTCCTTGCCGGCGTCCAAGCTTCAGCCGGTGAACCCTCCGGCGACCCTCCGGTGATCTTCCTAGGCCTCGGTGAAAAGGTGAGCACTTGGCTTCCTTGTTTTGGCCGGCGCCTACTCCTCCACCAAGCTGTCCAGTTTTCTGGACAGCTTCTTCTCCTCTCGTCGGAGCGTCGTTTGGACGACGGTTAGAGCTCCGACAGTGGCTAACTTACCGGGGATTCGATCTCCGGTAATCCTCTGAGGTGGAGGACGAAGGATTCGTCAATTGGTTGACGAATACCTCTCCGGAGAAGCGAGTTTTGAGAACTCATTTTAGGATCCGAATTTGGATTCGGATCGTGATCATCTCTCGATCACGTCGTCTTTAACACGAGGCTAGTAACCCGTACGAAGACGAAGCTCGTGGCTTAGCGAAGTCATCCCGAGAAACTCGGCGTGGATACGGATAGAGACGATTCTAGCGAGGATCGTTCCGGTTGATGTCGTTCCCGCTACACGTCATACGAAAGGTATAACGTAGATAAATTTCCTTTTATTGCAAATTTAAATTTATGATTATGTCTACACTTGTTGTAATATGCATGCGTGTGTTGTGTGTGTTGTAATAAATGTAGATTTATTATTTTTATTGCTTCCGCTGTGTTCGTATTTACGAAACGTGATCGAACACACACACGCCGCGGTGCCGGAAACCCAACAGTGGTATCAGAGCCCAGGTTGTGTTTCGACATAATCGTAAAAATGGTTTTGCGATAGTCATAATGTATTTCTGGAAATTTTCTAAATTTTGGAAATTTAGAAGTATTTATGGAAATTTTTCAATTTTGAAAAGTCTAGAAGTATTTATGGAAATCTTCCACTTTTGGAAAGTTGGAAGTATTTATGGAAATTGATATTTTCCATAAATAAAATATTTGATTAGATTCTGGAAATTTGTTTCCTAATTTAATCATGATTTGATTTGGGAAATCAAATCTTAAAATATTTTATTTCCATAAGTAGTTTTAAAGATTTAGGAAATTGGTTTCCTAAATAGATTTTCCTTAATCAAATAATTCCATGAATAAAATATGTGATTAGATTTAGAAATTTGTTTCCTAATTTAATTATGATTTGATTTGGAGAATCAAATCTTAAACATATTTTATTTCTATTAATAGTTATGACAAATAAGGAAATTATGTACATGACATAATTGTATGTCATGTAATTGCATTAGATGCATAACATTATGCCATGCGTGTCGTGACATGTAGATGTATGCCATGCCATGTAGATAATAGTTATTTGCATGAAAAGAGGATGAGACATAAAAACCCTAACTCAATATTAAAGCCTACACCTTCCATTAATATGGTTAGAACCAGAGTTCTGTTTCTTGTTTGGGTTGTTGGACTCTCTCTAAGCCCGGCTCGAACCCAAATATGTTCAAACCATGGAATATTTTAATACTAATATGGTAAGAGTCAGAGGTCAATCATTAGCTTTGGTTGTTGGACTCTCTCCAAGCTGGGCTAATTGGTTGAATGCGCTCTAACCATATTAAAACTATGTCCTGATTAATAGGTTGGCTTTAACCTGGAGCATCGGCTTGTTGGACTCTCTCCAAGGTCGATGTAAAGGGAGGTGAAGTTGGGTGCTATGCATATGATGCATACTTGTTAATGTGTTAACAACCCGATGTATGTGTGAACATTCAATTAGTTGATAGCACATTGTGATAGTTGCATATACGTGATATGCAATCGGTATAGATGATACCTACCGTTGTAGTTATGAATGGCTTGTTGGACTCTCTCCAAGGTTGTTCATAACTATGATGGATATCAGCCCATTCGGAGATGGACCTACAATCTCCCGAAGTGATTTTAGGGTTTTTGAAATTCGAAAAATGAATGGGATTTATAAATGTATATTGATGCATTTTAAAATCATTTTCTCATGTATGCTCATTTTGTATTTCTAGGTCAATAAATTGATCATGACGTCTTTGAATTTGCGCACTATTTTGGATTCGAACAAACTGACTGGGCCTAACTTCCTGGACTGGCTTAGAAACCTGAGAATTGTTCTCAAGGCAGAAAAGCTTGCATATGTCCTTGAAGAGCCTCTTCCTGACCGTCCTAAGGACGATGCAACTCCAGACCAAATGTTGGACATGGTCAGGTCAATGATGAATCATTCGACTCTTCCCAAGTCCTTTTGGGGTTATACACTTCAGACAGCTGTTTACTTGTTAAACAGAATGCCTACCAAGGTAGTCTCAACTACTCCATATGAGATATGAAATAGTAAGAAACCTCATGTATCTTACTTGAAGATATGGGGTTGTCCTGGCTATGTGAAGCGGACTGTATCAGACAAATTGGATGCTAAGTCTGATAAATGTCTATTTATTGGATACCCTAAGGAAACAAGGGGTTACCAATTCTATCATCCTGTGGAACAAAAGGTGTTTGTTTCAAGGCATGCTGTGTTTCTAGAGAAAGAGTTTCTCTTGCAAGAAAACAGTGGGAGTGTCGTCGAGCTTGAGGAGGCTCGAGAGACTCAAATAGACATTAAATAGATACCTGGTGAAGCACAACAGCCGACAACTCATAGTGATGAGCAATCGTCGACTTATTGTAACACCACATCTTCAGAGATCCGTAGAACACGCAATATTCCCGAGATATGGATTTCGTAAGTGAATCGAACGACGTGTTACTCATTGATGATGAGGAGCCTACCGCTTATGAAGAAGTGCCGATAAGTTCAGAAGGGATAAGTGGCTTGGTGCCATGAAGTCTAAATGGATTCCATGTACGAAAACCAAGTTCGAACTCGTCGACCCACCAAGGCATAAAGCCTATAGGGTGCAAGTGGGTTTTCAAGAAGAAAACCGACATGGATGGTAATGTGATTACCTATAAGGCTAGATTGGTGGCAAAGGATATCGCCAAAAACAAGGTGTTGATTATGACGAAACCTATTCGCCAGAGCTATGCTTAAATCCATTCGATGCTCCCGCCATAGCGCTCATTATGATTATGAGATATGGCAGATGGATGTGAAAACACTTTCCTTAATGGAAACCTCGCCGAGGACGGTATATGATACAACCCGAGGGTTTCACATCGCTGATAAAACCAAGGTATGCAAATCATGACGATCCATTTATGGATCAAGCAAGCATCCAGAGTCGAATATCCGCTTTGATGAGACGATCAAAAAGTTTGATTTCTCACAAAATCCAGACGAACCTTGTGTGTACAAGAAGGTTAGTGGGAGTGCAGTCGTGTTCCTAGTATTGTATGTCGATGACATATTACTTATAGGAAACGATATGTCAATCTTACAGTCAGTTAAGGTTTGGTTATCCAAGACATTCTCCATGAAAGACCTGGGAGAAGCAACCTACATCCTTGGGATTAAGATCTATAGAGATAGATCAAAACGGTTGCTTGGTCTTTCGCAGTCTACATATATAGACCGAGTGCTAAAGAGGTTTAGCATGTCAAAATCCAAGAAAGGTTTCCTACCCATCAGGCATGGGGTACACCTTTCGAAGTCTATGTGTCCGCGCACAGAAGACGAGAGGATTTGCATGAGTAAGATTCCCTATGCATCCGCAATAGGATCTATCATGTATGCTATGTTATGTACGAGGCCCGATGTATCGTATGCTCGAGTGTCACGAGCAGATATGATCCGATCCAGGAATGGATCATTGGGTGGCTGTTAAGACGATCCTTAAGTACTTGAGAAGAACTAAGGATGTGTTCCTAATATATGGAGAAGGGGACATGGTGATACGCGGGTATACGGATGCCAGCTTCCAGACAGACAAGGATGATTCTAGGTCTCAGTCTGGATACGTGTTCACCTTGAATGGGGGCGCAGTGAGTTGGAAGAGTTCCAAACAAGAGACTGTAGCGGATTCTACCACTGAGGCAGAATACATTGCAGCTTCGGAAGCAGCAAAGGAAGCGGTTTGGATCAAGAAGTTCGTTCATGAACTTGGTGTGATTTCGGCCATTGTTGAAGCAATACCGGTCTACTACGACAACAATGGAGCAATTGCACAGGCAAAAGAGCCAAGGTCTCATCAACAATCCAAACATGTGCTTCGCCGCTATCATCTTATCAGAGAGATCATCAGTAGGAACGAAATACAAATCGAGAAAATTCCCACTGAAAGGAACTTAGCGGATCCTTTGACTAAAGCATTACCTCAAAGTAAGTTTGAGGGTCATGTTAGTGCTTATGGTATTGGATACCGTAGCGATTGGCATTAGGCCAAGTGGGAGTCTGTTAGTAATATATGAGAGATGTCCTAAGGCAATCGCCTTATGTATGAACCATTTATATGATAAATGAAGATTCACTATTTGAGTATACATGTTTCATGTATTTGATTTGATCTTAAACTAATTTACTGAATGTCCACGATGCGATTCACAGCATGAGAGAATTTGTGATTGGATCACAACTAGTGAGTATCTCTACATGTGTAATTGTGATGTATCGGAATTATCCCTAGTCGATGAATTGATGGATCTGGACACCATCAATTCTGTCGAGACTAGCACGAGGTATACTCCTTGGTGTATCCAAGCAGCTGATTCTCACTGGCTGGAGACATTGTGATGTCCGGAGTTAATCGTGGATGCTAGTTATGGTAACTAGTTCATTGGAGTGACCAACCGTAAGACTTCATATGGTTCTCTGCATATATAGATATGTCAATGAAGTTCTTACTGTGGCTTAAGTGCGATGTTCCTTTGACTTGCGGTATTCAAGTCATCTTGATCATGGAGACTTATGCTTTGACATTTTAAGCAAACATCTCTAAGGAGATGTGGACCCGGGATGATTGGGTATAAGTCGAAGTGATCGAAGGTGTTTGAATAGCCTATAAAGGATTCACCACTCCTTGCGAGGAGATGTATACCCATGGCCTCTCATCGGATTGTTACTAAAGTCTTTGGCCAAAGCATTACATGTTTAGAGTAAGGTACTCTTCGATACATGTGGAGTAACTAGAATCCGTAGGACGAGGAAATGATACTTGGGCTAGGTGTGACATAGTCAGCCTAGTGGGGACTGACACTATAGACCATGTCCTGAACCAAGTGGGTATAAGATGAGTGAAGGGAATGGGGCACGATTCATTCGAGCTACTGAAGGGTTTCAGAAACAGTTCTGGATCAACCATTGATCTTTTTGGTTAATTGGGGATCATGATGTACTACTAGGTGCCACTCATGATCGTTCTATAATTAATGGTTAATTATAGACGGCCAACAAAAACCGAGAACCTATTTGGTCACACGCACAACGAGCGTAATCCAAAGGATTTAAAACGAGCTTGAGAATGAGATTCTCAGACCGAGAGAAACTAGGTTTGGTTGGACCAAACATAAAGCGAGCATGAAATCGTTTCCGTCGCAATGGAAGCGTGGATGGGTCGTGTCTTATGAAGACGTAATGGATGAACCAAAATGGTTTGGTTCTAATCCAATGGATGAGAATAAACCAAAGGGTTTGGTTTATTTTAAACGAATGAACCAAAAGTTGGTTCGGTTCGTTTTAACTTAAAATAAACCATCATGGTTTGGTTTATTTTAACTTATCTTAATGGAGTGGGTTAACGGGCTTTATGGATATGATCCATTAACCATTAAGAGAATTAGTTCTCTATAAAAGAGGGCTTAAGGGATTGTTATGTTAGTAATATATGAGAGATGTCCTAAGGCAATCGCCTTATGTATGAACCATTTATATGATAAATGAAGATTCACTATTTGAGTATACATGTTTTATGTATTTGATTGGATCTTAAACTCATTTACTGAATGTCCACGATACGATTCACAGCATGAGAGAATTTGTGATTGGATCACAACTAGTGAGTATCTCTACATGTGTAATTGTGATGTATTGGAATTATCCCTAGTCGATGAATTGATGGATTTGGACACCATCAATTCTGTCGAGACTAGCACGAGGTATACTCCTTGGTGTATCCAAGCAGCTGATTCTCACTGGCTGGAGACATAGTGATGTCCGGAGTTAATCGTGGATGCTAGTTATGGTAACTAGTTCATTGGAGTGACCAGCCGTAAGACTTCATATGGTTCTCTGCATATATAGATATGTCAATGAAGTTCTTACTGTGGCTTAAGTGCGATGTTCCTTTGACTTGCGGTATTCAAGTCATCTTGATCATGGAGACTTATGCTTTGACATCTTAAGCAAACATCTCTAAGGAGATGTGGACCCGGGATGATTGGGTATAAGTCGAAGTGATCAAGGTGTTTGAATAGCCTATAAAGGATTCACCACTCCTTGCGAGGAGATGTATACCCATGGCCTCTCGTCGGATTGTTACTAAAGTCTTTGGCCAAAGCATTACATGTTTAGAGTAAAGTACTCTTCGATACATGTGGAGTAACTAGAATCCGTAGGACGAAGAAATGATACTTGGGCTAGGTGTGACGTAGTCAGCCTAGTGGGGACTGACACTATAGACCATGTCCTGAACCAAGTGGGTATAAGATGAGTGAAGGGAATGGGGCACGATTCATTCGAGCTACTGAAGGGTTTCAGAAATAGTTCTGGATCAACCGTTGATCTTTTCGGTTAATTGGGGATCATGATGTACTACTAGGTGCCACTCATGATCGTTCTATAATTAATGGTTAATTATAGACGGCCAACATAAACCGAGAACCTATTTGGTCACACGCACAACGAGTGTAATCCAAAGGATTTAAAACGAGCTTGAGAATTGGATTCTCAGACCGAGAGAAACTCGGTTTGGTTGGACCAAACATAAAGCGAGCATGAAATCGTTTCAGTCGCAATGGAAGCGTGGATGGGCTGCGTCTTATGAAGACGTAATGGATGGACCAAAATGGTTTGGTTCTAATCCAATGGATAAGAATAAACCAAAGGGTTTGGTTTATTTTAAACGAATGAACCAAAAGTTGGTTCAGTTCGTTTTAACTTAAAATAAACCATCATGGTTTGGTTTATTTTAACTTATCTTAATGGAGAGGGTTAACGGGCTTTATGGATATGATCCATTAACCATTAAGAGAATTAGTTCTCTATAAAAGTGGGCTTAAGGGATTGTTAAACCCTAACTAATCCAAACCCTAGCCCCCTTTGAGTTGCCGCCCACTCCTTGGAGGAGTTAATCGGCGCCAACCCTAAAGCTGCCGCCGCCCAGCTTTGTGCCGCCGTCCAAGACCCTTGCCGGCGTCCAAGCTCCAGCCGGTGAACCTCCGGCGACCCTCCGGTGATCTCCTATAGGTTCGGCATCAAGGTGAGCCTTTTCTCTCCTTGTTTTGGCCGGCGCCTACTCCTCCACCAAGCTGTCCAGTTTTCTGGACAGCTTCTTCTCCTCTCGTCGGAGCGTCGTTTGGACGACGGTTAGTGATCCGACAGCGGCTAACATACCGGGGATTTGATCTCCGGTAATCCTCTGAGGTGGAGGACGAAGGATTCGTCAATCGGTTGACGAATACCTCTCCGGAGAAGCGAGTCTTGAGGACTTGTTTTTAGGTCCGAATTTGGATTCGGATAGTGATCATCTCTCGATCACGTCGTCTTCAACACGAGGCTAGTAACCCGTACGAATACGAAGCTCGTGACTTAGCGAAGTCATCCCGAGGAGCTCGGCGTGGATACGGATAGAGACGATTCTTACGAGGATCGTTCCGGTTGATGCCGTTCCCGCTACACGTCATACGGAAGGTATAACGTAGTTTAATTTCCTTTTATTGCAAATTATAATTTACGATTATGTCTACACTTGTTGTAATAGCATGCGTGTGTTGTGTGTGTTGTAATAAATATAGATTTATTAATTTTAATTGCATCCGCTGTGCTCATGTTTACGAAACATGATCGAACACACACACGCCGCGGTGCCGGAAACCCAACAGTGGTATCAGAGCCCAGGTTGTGTTTTGACATAATCGTAAAAATGGTTTTGCGATAGTCATAATGTATTTCTGGAAGTTTTCTAAATTTTGGAAATTTAGAAGTATTTATGGAAATTTTTCAATTTTGGAAAGTCTAGAAGTATTTATGGAAATCTTCCACTTTTGGAAAGTTGGAAGTATTTATGGAAATTGATATTTTCCATAAATAAAATATTTGATTAGATTCTGGAAATTTGTTTCCTAATTTAATCATGATTTGATTTGGGAAATCAAGTCTTAAAATATTTTATTTCCATAAGTAGTTTTAATGATTTAGGAAATTGGTTTCCTAAATAGATTTTCCTTAATCAAATAATTCCATGAATAAAATATGTGATTAGATTTGGAAATTTGTTTCCTAATTTAATTATGATTTGATTTGGAGAATCAAATCTTAAACATATTTTATTTCCATAAATAGTTATGACATATAAGGAAATTATATACATGACATAATTGTATGTCATGTAATTGCATTAGATGCATAACATTATGCCATGCGTGTCGTGACATGTAGATGTATGCCATGTATGCCATGCCATGTAGATAATAGTTATTTGCATGCAAAGAGGATGAGACATAAAAACCCTTAATCAATATTAAAGCCTACACCTTCCATTAATATGGTTAGAACCAGAGTTCTGTTTCTTCTTTGGGTTGTTGGACTCTCTCCAAGCCCGGCTCGAACCTGAATATGTTCAAACCATAGAATAGTTTAATACTAATATGGTAAGAGTCAGAGGTCAATCGTTAGCTTTGGTTGTTGGACTCTCTCCAAGCTGGGCTAATTGGTTGAATGCGCTCTAACCATATTAAAACTATGTCCTGATTAATGGGTTGGCTTTAACCTGGAGCATCGGCTTGTTGGACTCTCTCCAAGGTCGATGTAAAGGGAGGTGAAGTTGGGTGCTATGCATACGATGCATACTTGTTAATGTGTTAACAACCCGATGTATGTGTGAACATTCAATTAGTTGATAGAACATTGTGATAGTTGCATATACGGGATATGCAATCGGTATAGATGATACATACCGTCGTAGTTATGAATGGCTTGTTGGACTCTCTCCAAGGTTGTTCATAACTATGATGGATATCAGCCCATTCGGAGATGAACCTACGATCTCCCGAAGTGATTTTGGGGATTTTTGAAATTCGAAAAATGAATGGGATTTATAAATGTATATTGATGCATTTTAAAATCATTTTCTCATATATGCTCGTTTTGTATTTCTAAGTTTAGATTGATCCTGATGTCTTTGAATTTGCGTTCCATTTTGGATTCAAATAAATTGACTGGGCCAAACTTCTTGGACTGGCTTAGAAACTTGAGAATTGTTCTCAAGGTGAAAAGCTTGTGTATGTCCTCGAAGCACCTCTTCCCGCCCGTCCTAGTGACGATGCAACTTTGGACCAATTGTTGGCCTATCAGAAACATGTGAGTGATTCTGAACAAATGAGTTGCATCATGCTAGCCACGATGGAACCCAAGCTACGAAAGCAGCATGAGCATATGGATGCTCATATCGTAGTCCTTCATCTTTGTGAGTTGGTCGATGAGCAAGTGAGATTCGAAAGGTTTGAAGTCTCAAAGCTCCTCTTCACCTCTGAGATGCTAGGAGGTTCATCACGTGATCTGCCAATATGTCAAGGCTGTGGAGTCTTGAGAAGCATGAGCAGGGGGTCTTGTTAGTTGATTCCTCGAAGAAAGGTTCTAAGAGGAAGTCAAAGGAACAGCAGAAGGGAAAGAAGAGAAGGGCTAAGAAGGTAGAACTAGCACAAAAGGAAACTTGCCATCATTATGGCAAGGAGAGCCATTTGCGAAGAAAGTGCAAGATTTATCTTGAGTCCGTGAAGAAGGATAAGGCATCGGATGCCCCATCTTCTTCAGAAATCTTCTTTATTGATTGTCATTCTATTTCCTTAGACACTTGGGTATTGGATACTGGGTGTGGCTCACATATATGTAATGACATACATGGGCTAAGGAATAGAAGAAGACTCGTCAAGGGAAAGTCAAATTTACGTGTTGGGAATGGAGCAAAGGTTGCTGCACTCGCCATCGGAACGTATTTGTTGAAACTCCCTGCAGGACTTGTCTTAGAACTGGACAATTGCTTTTATATTCCTTCGCTGATAAAGAACATCATTTCTATTTCTTGTTTAAATAGAAATGGTTTCCATTTGACGTTTAGTAACAATTGTTGTTACATAACTTTGAATGGGGTTCTTTATGGGACTGGAACTTTAAGCAATGGTGTTTATACGTTGGACGTATCCAGTGACATTTGCAATATCGAAGCGAGCAACAAGCATGCTCGAAAGGATAATCAAATAGACTCCTATATGTGGCATTGTCGTATTGGCCATATAAGCAAGAAACGCATGTCCGAATTACACCGATGTGGAATTCTGGAATCGTTTGAATTGGATTCATACGATACATGCGAATCATGCTTAAAAGGCAAGATGACTAAGTTACCTTTTACGGGAAAAGGTAAATGAGTGGGAGAGTTGCTAGGCATAATAAATAGTGATGTATATGGACCTATGTCAACTCAATCTTTAGGAGGCTATAGCTACTTCATTACCTTCACCGATGATCACTCACGGTTTGGGTATGTGTTCTTGATGAAACACAAGTCTGAAGCCTTTGAAAGGTTCAAAGAATTCAGAAATGAAGTAGAGAAACAACATGACAAAAGTATTAAAATACTTCGATCGGATCGAGGTGGTGAATACTTAAGTCAAGAGTTTCTTGATTATCTAAGAGACAATAGCATATTGTCTCAATGGACTCCGCCCTATACACCACACAAAGATAATGGTGTATCCGAGAGGCGAATCGGACCTTGTTGGACATGGTCGTCAATGATGAATCATGCAACTCTTCCCAAGTCCTTTTGGGGTTATGCACTTGCATACCAAGCATTTGTTAAATGTAATGCCTACTACAAGGTAGTCTCAACTACTCCATATGAGATATGGAATGGTAAGAAACCTCATGTATCTTACTTGAAGATATGGGGTTGTCCTCGCTTATGTGAAGCGGATATGTATAAACTGGATGCTAAGTCCGATAAATGTCTATTTATTGGATACCCTAAGGAAACAAGGGGTTACCAATTCTATCATCCTGTGGAACCAAAGGTGTTTGTTTCAAGGCATGCTGTGTTTCTAGAGAAAGAGTTTCTTGCAAGAAAACAAAGGGGGAGTGTCGCTGAGCTTGAGGAGGCTCGAGAGACTCAAATAGACATTGATGAGATACGAGCACAACAATGACAACTCATAGTGATGAGCAATCTACGGACTTATTGTAACACCACATCTTCGTAGATCCGGTAGAACACGTAATATTCCCGAGAGATATGGATTTCGTAAGTGAATCGAACGACGTGTTACTCATTGATGATGAGGAGCCCTTATGAAGAAGTCGACAAGTTCAGAAAGGGATAAGTGGCTTGGTGCCATGAAGTCGGAAATGGATTCCATGTACGAAAACCAAGTTTGGAACTTGGTTGACCCACCTGAAGGCATAAAGCCTATAGGGTGCAAGTGGGTTTTCAAGAAGAAAACCGACATGGATGGTCATGTGATTACCTATAAGGCTAGATTGGTGGCGAAAGGATATCGTCAAAAGCAAGGTGTTGATTATGACGAAACCTATTCGCCTGTAGCTATGCTTAAATCCATTCGGATGCTCCTGGCCATAGCGGCTCATTATGATTATGAGATATGGCAGATGGATGTGAAAACAACTTTCCTTAATGGAAACCTGCTCGAGGACGTGTATATGATATAGCCTGAGGGTTTCACATCGGTTGATAAAACCAAGGTATGCAAATTGCGACGGTCCATTTATGGATTGAAGCAAGCATCCAGGTGCTGGAATATCCGTTTTGATGAGACAATCAAAAAGTTTGATTTCTCACAAAATCCAGACGAACCCTGTGTGTACAAGAAGGTTAGTGGGAGTGCAGTTGTATTCCTAGTATTGTATGTCGATGACATACTACTTATAGGAAACGATGTTTCAATATTACAGTCAGTGAAGGTTTGGTTATCCAAGACATTCTCCATGAAAGACCTGGGAGAAGCAACCTACATCCTCGGGATTAAGATCTATAGAGATAGATCGAAACGGTTGCTTGGTCTTTCGCAGTCTACATATATAGACCGAGTGCTAAAGAGGTTTAGCATGTCAGAATCCAAGAAAGGTTTCTTACCCATCAGGCATGGGGTACACCTTTCGAAGTCTATGTGTCCGCGCACAGAAGACGAGAGGATTTGCATGAGTAAGATTCCCTATGCATCCGCAATAGGATCTATCATGTATGCTATGTTATGTAAAAGGCCCGATGTATCGTATGCTCTGAGTGTCACGAGCAGATACCAGTCTGATCCAGGAATGGATCATTGGGTGGCTGTTAAGACGATCCTTAAGTGCTTGAGAAGAACTAAGGATGCGTTCCTAATATATGGAGAAGGGTACATGGTGATACGTGGGTATACGGATGCCAGATCCAGACAGACAAGGATGATTCCATGTCTTAGTCTGGGTATGTATTCACCTAGAATGGAGGCGTAATAAGTTGGAAAGGTTCCAAGCTTGACACTATAGCGGATTTTGCCACTAAGGCAGAATACGTTGCAGCTTTGGAAGCAGCAAAGGAAGCGGTTTGGATCAAGAAGTTCATCTATGAACTTGATGTGGTCTCATCAATGATCCAAACATGTGCTTCGCCGCTATCATCTTATCAGAGAGATCATAAGTAGGAACGAAATACAAATCGATAAAATTCCCACTGAAAGGAACTTAGCGGATCCTTTGACTAAAGCATTACCTCAAAGTAAGTTTGAGGGTCATGTTAGAGCTTATGGTATTGGATACCGTAGCGATTGGCATTAGGCCAAGTGGGAGTCTGTTAGTAATATATGAGAGATGTCCTAAGGCAATCGCCTTATGTATGAATCATTTATATGATAAATGAAGATTCACTATTTGAGTATACATGTTTTATGTATTTGATTGGATCTTAAACTCATTTACTGAATGTCCACGATACGATTCACAGCATGAGAGAATTTGTGATTGGATCACAACTAGTGAGTATCTCTACATGTGTAATTGTGATGTATCGGAATTATCCCTAGTCGATGAATTGATGGATTTAGACACCATCAATTCTGTCGAGACTAGCACGAGGTATACTCCTTGGTGTATCCAAGCAGCTGATTCTCACTGGCTGGAGACATAGTGATGTCCGGAGTTAATCGTGGATGCTAGTTATGGAAACTAGTTCATTGGAGTGACCAGCCGTAAGACTTCATATGGTTCTCTGCATATATAGATATGTCAATGAAGTTCTTACTGTGGCTTAAGTGCGATGTTCATTTGACTTGCGGTATTCAAGTCATCTTGATCATGGAGACTTATGCTTTGACATCTTAAGCAAACATCTCTAAGGAGATGTGGACCCGGGATGATTGGGTATAAGTCGAAGTGATCGAAGGTGTTTGAATAGCCTATAAAGGATTCACCACTCCTTGCGAGGAGATGTATACCCATGGCCTCTCGTCGGATTGTTACTAAAGTGTTTGGCCAAAGCATTACATGTTTAGAGTAAGGTACTCTTCGATACATGTGGAGTAACTAGAATCCGTAGGACGAGGAAATGATACTTGGGCTAGGTGTGACGTAGTCAGCCTAGTGGGACCGACACTATAGACCATGTCCTCGAACCAAGTGGGTATAAGATGAGTGAAGGGAATGGGGCACGATTCATTCGAGCCATCAAGGGTTTCGAAATAGTTCGATCAACCGTTGATCTTTTCGGTTAATTGGGGATCATGATGTACTACTAGGTGCCACTCATGATCATTCTATAATTAATGGTTAATTATAGACGGCCAACATAAACCGAGAACCTATTTGGTCACACGCACAACAAGTGTAATCCAAAGGATTTAAAACGAGCTTGAGAATTGGATTCTCAGACCGAGAGAAACTAGGTTTGGTTGGACCAAACATAAAGCGAGCATGAAATCGTTTCAGTCGCAATGGAAGCGTGGATGGGCTGCGTCTTATGAAGACGTAATGGATGGACCAAAATGGTTTGGTTCTAATCCAATGGATAAGAATAAACCAAAGGGTTTGGTTTATTTTAAACAAATGAACCAAAAGTTGGTTCGGTTCGTTTTAACTTAAAATAAACCATCATGGTTTGGTTTATTTTAACTTATCTTAATGGAGCGGGTTAACGGGCTTTATGGATATGATCCATTAACCATTAAGAGAATTAGTTCTCTATAAAAGTAGGCTTAAGGGATTGTTAAACCCTAACTAATCCAAACCCTAGCCCCCCTTTGAGTTGCCGCCCACTCCTTGGAGGAGTTAATCGGCGCCAACCCTAAAGCTGCCGCCGCCCAGCTTTGTGCCGCCGTCCAAGACCCTTGCCGGCGTCCAAGCTCCAGCCGGTGAACCTCCGGCGACCCTCCGGTGATCTCCTATAGGTTCGGCATCAAGGTGAGCCTTTTCTCTCCTTGTTTTGGCCGGTGCCTACTCCTCCACCAAGCTGTCCAGTTTTCTGGACAGCTTCTTCTCCTCTCGTCGGAGCGTCGTTTGGACGACGGTTAGTGATCCGACAGCGGCTAACATACCGGGGATTTGATCTCCGGTAATCCTCTGAGGTGGAGGACGAAGGATTCGTCAATCGGTTGACGAATACCTCTCCGGAGAAGCGAGTCTTGAGGACTTGTTTTTAGGTCCGAATTTGGATTCGGATAGTGATCATCTCTCGATCACGTCGTCTTCAACACGAGGCTAGTAACCCGTACGAAGACGAAGCTCGTGACTTAGCGAAGTCATCCCGAGGAGCTCAGCGTGGATACGGATAGAGACGATTCTTACGAGGATCGTTCCGGTTGATGCCGTTCCCGCTACACGTCATACGGAAGGTATAACGTAGTTTAATTTCCTTTTATTGCAAATTATAATTTACGGTTATGTCTACACTTGTTGTAATATGCATGCGTGTGTTGTGTGTGTTGTAATAAATATAGATTTATTAATTTTAATTGCTTCCGCTGTGCTCATGTTTACGAAACATGATCGAACACACACACGCCGCGGTGCCGGAAATCCAACATGTTAAGCCCTAACTAATCCAAAACCCTTGTCCTAAGGTTGCCGCCCACCTCATCCTTGGAGATTTCGGCGCCAACCCTAGGTGTGCCGCCCAGCTTGTTGTGCCGTCGTCCATCTCCTTGCCGGCGTCCAAGCTTCAGCCGGTGAACCCTCCGGCGACCCTCCGGTGATCTTCCTAGGCCTCGGTGAAAAGGTGAGCACTTGGCTTCCTTGTTTTGGCCGGCGCCTACTCCTCCACCAAGCTGTCCAGTTTTCTGGACAGCTTCTTCTCCTCTCGTCGGAGCGTCGTTTGGACGACGGTTAGAGCTCCGACAGTGGCTAACCTACCGGAGATTCGATCTCCGGTAATCCTCTGAGGTGGAGGACGAAGGATTCGTCAATTGGTTGACGAATACCTCTCCGGAGAAGCGAGTTTTGAGAACTCTTTTTAGGATCCGAATTTGGATTCGGATCGTGATCATCTCTCGATCACGTCGTCTTCAACACGAGGCTAGTAACCCGTACGAAGACGAAGCTCGTGGCTTAGCGAAGTCATCCTGAGGAACTCGGCGTGGATACGGATAGAGACGATTCTAGCGAGGATCGTTCCGGTTGATGCCGTTCCCGCTACACGTCATACGAAAGGTATAACGTAGATAAATTTCCTTTTATTGCAAATTTAAATTTATGATTATGTCTACACTTATTGTAATATGCATGCGTGTGTTGTGTGTGTTGTAATAAATATAGATTTATTATTTTTATTGCTTCCGCTGTGTTCATGTTTACGAAACGTGATCGAACACACACACGCCGCGGTGCCGGAAACCCAACACTGTTGCCCTTGGCAGTCGACTGCCGCCACTCCAACGGCCTCCGAACACGTCGGATCTCGACCGTTGTAGTCCAGTCCAACACTTGGCCGATCGATGGACCTCATCAATCGATCACGCCTCCGTAGTCGATCGCCTATCGGCTAGGAACGATTCTGTGGCTAAAACCCTATTGACTACCGATCACGCTTTCAATAATTGATGGTTCGGCGATCGGCCGCCAATCCATCAATCGGATACCGTTGAACTACATTTGACTCCGATCCGCTATGACATGGCAATGATCGGTGTTGGGAAAACCCATCCGACACTTGGCCAAATGGCCAAGTTTCACCTAAGAGCTACCCCTTCCCGGGTTACAATCGCTCACTCTCATCCCTTGGAGTCCCTCGCCTTCGAAGTTCTCTTCGTTCACGGCCACGTCCCTCGGCAGCATCAGGCGCACGACTCTGCAATGCTCCTTTACGTCTCTTGCCTCGAAGTCTACTTCCTCCGGCTTCACTCCAAGCTTCTCGTCCGGCGGTCCCTCGGATGCTCCAAGCGCACGGCTTCCGCAAAGCAATCCTTCACCGACTCAAGGCCCGAGTCATGAGATGTGAAACTCGCCACGGCTCCATGTGCGAATTACTAAGTCCTGCACGACTTCAACGCACATATCAAATCATCATAACAAACTAACTTAAACCCTTTGCCACACACATCAAAACCTTATCATGGCAAGAGATTGCCCTAACAATCTCCCCCTTTTTGATGTGTGGCAATCCGTTTAAGTTAGGTAAAAACATTTGATAAAAATTCTAAGGTAAGAAAGCATGTAAAGATAAACATGATATAGCAACATGCAACTCCCCCTTAATCCATGAAACCCCCCATAAAAATGTTCTCCCCCTATCATAAGCAAAATCATTTCTCCCCCTAAATATGTTCCCCTTTACTTAAACATACATTTCTCCCCCTTTGACACCATCAAAAAGATTAATCCTAATTTATAAACTCATGGCATCAAGTATAGTAGAAAGAGAACACCAAAAACTTGATTAAAATCTAAAATCAGAAAATATTGGGCTGTTTTTCAGGTTATCAGTCGACTGCTATCAGTATGGCAGTCGACTGGCACAATGGATTCCGAAATTCTGATTTTCTGGGCGAATTTCAGAAATGCATTAAAAATTCCAAAAAATTCAAAAAATCATAAAATTTGGGTAACACATTTCATTTAAGTATATCTATCAGTGAAAAATAGGTTTTCATGAAAATTCATTATATTTTCTTGTTTTTTCCAAAAATCCAAAAGCTTTAAAAACCACTAGGTTTTTGATCATTCTAGTATCAAGTTTACCACCTAGTTTTGTATCTAATTGTTTCAAAACATGAATACATAGATTTTAGGGTAAGAAATTGTTTTGAGAACATATGAAATATCCAACCATGATCTTTGGGCAATATGTCTATGAATTAAACATAAGCCTTCCCCATGATTGGTCTATTATTGCTATTTTGATACCTTAAATGACCATCTAAATGCCATAGGCATTAGTGGACATTTGTATCATCCTAACATCTCACCCATGCTAAGTTTTCAATCAAAGTAGCCTATGGTGAGTGTGAGATGCATCCTAGGGGGTATTTGTATGTACTTAACCATTATATTCATACAATTCTATCAAGGTTAAGTATCAACCTAACAATCCTCATGATCATAAAGATATATATCAATTAATTCTACATTATGATCATGAAACACATGTATTCATTGAATTGTTATCATGCATGATAATAAGCAAATTATCACCTAAAGCATGGTATAGATCCTATTTCTCATGATTACGTGCCAAATATTAAAGTCATAAATCATGATTTCAAACATACATAGCAATTACATTAATCATCATGATTTATGCATTATTATCTATTTATGGGCACGTTATCATCACCCAACACTATTCTAAAAATGTTGTCCCGTCATCCTAAGTCAACCAAAATATGATATAGGTCAATTGCATATGGTTGACTACCCTAGGGGTTTTCTAACCCTTAAGGATGGATTTTGGAACCCAAAATAAGTTCTTGCCTATTGGGTTCACTAGATACTCCTTGGGGATCCATTTCCTAGCTATTACATTCTTTTTATCTTGTCCCCTAGCAATTAGGCATTTATAGGCCTTTTCATTTTTCTTTTCTTTATAACCTAGGCCCTTTTTGTTGAAACTAGCTCTTTGGCTCCCTAAGATCATGTTCAATGTGTTGGAGCCAATTGTGAATTTTTCTAGGGCTTTTGTTAAATAATCTACCTTTTCCCTTAAGGCCCTATTTTCATTTATACATGCATCACTAACATCTAATGGCACATAAAGGTCATGTGAGCATGCATCATTTAAGCTAGAAGAAATATTATCATTTAAGCATGCATTTTCTAGCTTATTTTCCAATGCCTTAATTTGATTAAGCATGCTTTTATTTTTCTTTTTCATTCCAAATAAGTCCTTAGTTAAACTAGAAATTATGGAAACTATTTTCTTAGGAGAGGCTTTCGTTACCATAGTTTCCATATCCTCTTCTTCTTCGGATGAGGAGGATGTAGAAGCTCCCCCTTCACTTGAGCTCTCTCCTCTTGAGCTTGATCCTTCATTTTCGGATGAAGAGCAATCCAAGTCATCAAAGGCCATCAAGGCCAAATTGGTGACAAAGTCATTCTCCTCATCCGATGATGATGAGGAGGATGAGGATGAGTCATCCCAAGTCCTTGCCTTTAGAGCTTTGGTCTTCCCCTTTTCTTTTGTCTTCTTCTCCTCTTCCTTCTTTTTCTTGCTCCCCTTTTTCTTCTTCTTTTCTTCTTTCTTTTTCCTCTCTTCCTTGCTCTTGTTTAGGAGAGGACAATTGTCCCTTATGTGCCCCTCTCCTTGGCAATTGTAGCATATGACCTTCCCCCTTGGTCTTCTATTCCTCTCATGAGATTTATCAAATCTAAAATTTTTAAATGCACGTCTTACCTTCCTTACCATATAGGCTTCTTCGGTGCTATCCATGGAGGAGGAGGAAGACGCTTCGTCATCGGAGGAGGAGGAGATCTCTATCTTCTTCTTTCCCTTATTTGCCAACAATGCTACTCCCCTTGAAGGTTGTATTTTTTGCTCTTCTTGTATTCCTTCAAGCCTAGATTCATGTAATTCCATAGTGGAGAAAAATTCATCTAGAGTACTTACCTCTAGATTCTTTGAAATGCAAAATGAGTCCACCATTGAACTCCACTTGGATGATCGGGGGAAAGTATCTATGGCCTTCATTATCATATCGCGATTGGAGAGCCTTTCTCCTACACTCGTTAGTCCATTTAAAATTTCTTTGAATCTAGAATGCAAAGAAGTTACCTTTTCTCCCTTTTCTAATTTAATGTTGGATAGTTGGGAGCGGAAGAGATCTCTCCTTGCTAGCTTTGCCTCGGATGTGCCTTCATGAAGCTCAATTAGCTTCTCCCACATCTCCTTGGCGCTTAGGCATTCTCCTATTCGGTTGATTTCTTGTTGGGGGAGCACATTGAAGAGATGATGCTTGGCTTTTGAATTTGCAAGGTGCTCTTCCCTTTGCCTTTTGGTCCACCTAGATTTCTCTATTGGCTTCCCCTCTTCATCCCTAGGCAAAACGAAACCGGATTCCATTGTAATCATAATATCAAAATCCGTTTCGAAAAATACCTCCATTCGCTTCTTCCACCAAGCGAATTCTCCTTCAAACTTCAGAGGATGGATGTTAGAGCCGGCCATTTTGAAAGTTGCTTGTTGTGGTGGTTAGTCCTCGACAAGCTTTCCTTGGCTCTGATACCACTTGTAGGGGATCAAACGCCCGGCTAGAGGGGGGTGAATAGCCCTCTTACTATGGATGTTGGAATTCTCTCGTTCGTTTGCTCGTCTACACAATCGTTAGCGCAAGCGGAAGCATAAACAATAAAGACAAAGCGATAAACGAAAATACAAACGCTAACAAAGGATGTAACGTGGTTCACGGCTAAGCCGCTAATCCACGGTCCCCGATTCATCCTCGGTGAATCACTCCGCTAAACCAATCCACTAAATGGTCTCTCCTTTGCACCAAGCTAGGTGGAGGTAACCTTTACAATCAAGATCACTCTTCTTACAAATAGAATGGAGTAAAAGAAAATAAGAAGAGTTTAGAACTTGTGGAGCACTTGGAAGATCACTTAGAGCATAAGCATTGGCCTCCCAAAGCTCCACACCCTCTCTTTTTTTAGAGAGGGCTGATTTCTTCCCATTGGCCGCCACCAGTCGACTGCCGCCACTCCAACGGCCTCCGAACACGTCGGATCCCGACCGTTGTAGTCCAACGGAACACTTGGCAATGGCCGATGGACCTCATCACCAATCCGCCGCTTCTCGTAGAGTTGATCGCCTCCGGCTACTCGGTTATGTGGCTAAAACTCTATTGACTACCGATCGCCGCTTGGCCGATCGATATGTCTGGCAATGATCGCCCATGTATGGCGATCACGGCCACAATCCACACGGATACCAGTAGAACTACATTCGACTCAGAGTAGTCGACTGCCATGACATGGCAGTCGACTGGTGTCGAGAAAATCCATCTGACACTTGGCCAAATGGCCAAGTTTCACCTAAGAGCTACCCCTTCCCGGGTTACAATCGCTCACTCTCATCCCTTGGAGTCACTCTGGTTCTCTTCGCTTCGCGCCACGCCCCTGGCGATCAGCGCCGACGCAATGCTCCTTCACGTCTCTTGCCTCGAAGTCTACTTCCTCCGGCTTCACTCCAAGCTTCTCGTCCGACGGTCCCTCAGATGCTCCAAGCGCACGGCTTCCGCAAAGCAATCCTTCACTGACTCAAGGCCCGAGTCATGAGATGTGAAACTCGCCACGGCTCCATGTGCGAATTACTAAGTCCTGCACGACTTCAACGCACATATCAAATCATCATAACAAACTAACTTAAACCCTTTGCCACACACATCAAAACCTTATCATGGCAAGAGATTGCCCTAACACCATCGCAGCTAGCATGATGCAACTTGCCAGTTCAGAATCTGCCACATGTTTCTGATAGGCCAACAATTGGTCTGGAGTTGCATCGTCCCTAGGACGGTTGGGAAGAGGCTCTCCAAGGACATACGCTAGCTTTTCCGCCTTGAGAATAATTCTCAAGTTTCTAAGCCAGTATAGGAAGTTAGGCCCAGTCAATTTGTTTGAATCCAAAATAGTGCGCAAATTCAGAGACATCATGATCAATCGATTAACCTAGAAATGCAAAACGAGCATATATGAGAAAATGATTTTAAAATGCATCAACATACATTTATAAATCCCATTCATTTTTCGAATTTCAAAAACCCCAAAATCACTTTGGGAGATCGTAGGTCCATCTCCGAATGGGCTGATATCCAACATAGATATAAACAACCTTGGAGAGAGTCCAACAAGTCATTCATAACTACGATGGTAGGTATCAAATATACCGATTGCATATCACATATATGCAATTATCACAATGTGCTATCAACTAATTGAATGTTCACACATACATCGGGTTGTTAACTCATTAACAAGTATGCATCATATGCATAGCACCCAACTTCACCTCCCTTCACATCGACCTTGGAGAGAGTCCAACAAGCCGATGCTCCAGGTTAAAGCCAATCCATTAATCAAGACATAGTTTTAATATGGTTAGAGCGCATTCAACCAATTGGCTCGGCTTGGAGAGAGTCCAACAGCCAAAGCTAACGATTGACCTCTGACTCTTACCATATTAGTATTAAACTATTCCATGGTTTGAACATGTTCGGGTTTGAGCCGGGCTTGGAGAGAGTCCAACAACCCAAACAAGAAACGAAACTCTGGTTCTAACCATATTAATAGAAGGTGTAGGCTTTAATATTGAGTAAGGGTTTTTATGTCTCATAACTCTTTGAATGAAAATAACTATTATCTACATGGCATGACATACATGACATACATCTACATGTCACAACACACATGACAAAATGATATGCATCTAATGCAATTACATGACATATAATTATAACATGTACAAAATTTCCTAATATGTCATAACTATTTATGGAAATAAAATATGTTTGAGATTTGATTCTCCAAATCAAATCATGATTAAATTAAAAAATAAATTTCCAAATCTAATCACATATTTTATTTGTGGAAAGTATTGATTAAGGAAAGTCAATTTAGGAAACAAATTTCCTAAATCATCAAAACTACTTATGAAAATAAAATATTTTTAAGATTTGATTTCCCAAATCAAATCATGATTAAATTAGAAAACAAATTTCCAAATATAATCAAATATTTTATTTATGGAAAATATCAATTTCCATAAATACTTCTAACTTTCCAAAAGTAGAAGATTTCCATAAATACTTCTAGACTTTCCAAAATTAAAAATTTCCATAAATACTTCTAACTTTCCAAAAGTAGAAAATTTCTATAAATACCATTACGACTATCGCAAAATAATTTTACGATTATGTCGAAACACAACCTAGGCTTTGATACCACTATTGGGTTTCAGGTACCGCGACGAGTGTGTGTTCGAACATGTTTCGTAAACATGTGCATAGCGGAAGAAATAAAATTAATAAATCTAATTTATTACAACACACACACCACACGCATGCATAGTACAACATGTATAGACATAACCGTAGTTTCAAATTTTGCAATAAAAGGAAATTTATTCTACGTATACTTGACGTATCACATGTAGCGGGAAAGACATCAACCGGAGCGATCCTCGCTAGAATCGCCTCTATCCGTATCCACGCCGAGTATCTTCGGGATGACTTCACAAAGTCACGAGCCTCATCTTCGTACGAGTCACTAGCCTCGTGTTGAAGATGATGTGATCGAGAGAAGATCACAATTCGAATCAAAATTCGGATTCAAAAACAAGTCCTCAAAACTCACTTCTCCGGAGAGGTATTCGTCAACCGTTTGACGAATCCTTTGCCCTCCACCTATGAGGATTACCGGATATCGAATACCTAGCAAGGAAGCCGCTGTTGGAGCTTCAAACGTTGTCCAAACGACGCTCCGACACAAAGTAAACAAGCTGTCCAGAAAACTGAACAACTTTGGTGGAGGATTAGCTCCGGCCAAATAAGGAAGCTAGATGCTCACCTTGTCGCCGGAGCCAAGGAAGATCACTGGAGAGTCGCCGGAGGATCACCGGCTGAAGCTTGGACACCGACAATAACTTGGACGGCGGCACAAGGAGTGGGCGGTGGCTAGGGTTTGGGCGCCAACCACAAGAGGAGAAGGAGAGGGGGCGACAAATTGGATTAGGGCTCTCATTAAACCCTTGAGCCCTATTTTATAGAGAACAAATTCTTCTAATGGTTATTGGTTTATAACCAAAACCCATTAACCTGCTCCATTAATTTAAGTTAAAATAAACCAAACCGATTTGGTCTATTTTAAGTTAAAATGAACCGAACCAACATTGGTTCATTCGTTTAAAACAAACCAAACCCCTTTGGTTTATTCTCCACCATTGGATTAGAACCAAACTAATTTGCTTCATCCATCATGTCTTCATAAGACACGGCCCATCCATGCTTCCATTGCGACTGAAACGATTTCATGCTCGCTCCTTGTTTGGTCCAACCAAACCTAGTTTCTCTCAGTCTGAGAATCTCATTCTCAAGCTCGTTTTAAATCCTTCGGATTACGCTTGTTGTGCATGTGACCAAATAGGTTCTCGGTTTATGTTGGTCATCTATAATTAACCATTAATTATAGAACGATCATGAGTGTAACCTAGTAGTACATCATGATCCCTAATTAACCGAAAAGATCAACGGTTGATCCAGAACTATTTCTGAAACCCTTCAACAGCTACAATAAATCGTGCCCCATTCCTTTCACTCATCTTATACCCACTTGGTTCAGGACATGATCTATAGTGTCAGTCCCCACTATGTTGACTACGTCACACCTAGCCCAAGTATCATTTCCTCATCCTACGAATTCTTGTTACTGCACATGTATCCAAGAGTACCTTACTCTAAACATCTAATGCTTTAGCCAAAGACTTTAGTAACAATCCGACGAGAGGCCATGGGTATACATCTCCTCGCAAGGAGTGGTGAATCCTTTATAGGCTATTCAAACACCTTCGATCACTTTGACTTATACCCATTCATCCCTAGTCCACATCTCCTCAGAGATGCTTGCTTAAGATGTCAAAGCATAAGTCTTCATGATCAAGATGACTTGAATACCGCAAGTCAAAGGAACATCGCACTTAAGCTGCAGTAAGAACTTCATTGACATATCTATATATGCAGAGAACCATATGAAGTCTTATGTCTAGTCACTCCAATGAACTAGTTACCACAACTAGCATCCACGATTAACTCCGGACATCACAATGTCTCCAGCCAGTGAGAATCACCTGCTTGGATACACCAAGGAGTATACCTCGTGCTAGTCTCGACAGATTTGATGGTGTCTGAATCCATCAATTCATTGACTAGGGATAATTCCGATACATTACAATTACACATGTAGAGATACTCACTAGTTGTGATCCAATCACAAATTCTCTCATGTTGTGAATCGTATCGTGGACATTCAGTAAATAAGTTTAAGATCTAATCAAATACATGAGAACATGTATACTCAAATAGTGAATCTTCATTCATCATATAAATGGTTCAAACATAAGGCGATTGCCTTAGGACATCTCTCACATATTACTAACACGTAGGTCCATCTCCGAATGAATTGATATCCAACATAGATATGAACAACCTTGGAGAGAGTCCAACAAGACATTTATAGCTACAATTGTAGGTATCAAGTATACCAATTGCATATCACATATATGCAACTATCACAATGTGCTATCAACTAATTGAATGTTCACACATACATCGGGTTGTTAACTCATTAACAAGTATGCATCATATGCACAACACCCAACTTCACCTCCTTTCACATCGACCTTGGAGAGTGTCCAATAAGCCGATGCTCCAGGTTAAAGCCAACCCATTAATCGAGAAATAGTTTTAATATGGTTAGAGCGCATTCAACCAATTAGCCTGGCTTGGAGAGAGTCCAACAACCAAAGCTAACGATTGACCTTTGATTCTTACCATATTAATATTAAACTATTCCATGGTTTAAACATGTTCGGGTTCGAGCCAGGCTTGGAGAGAGTCCAACAACCCAAACAAGAAATAGAACTCTGGTTCCAACCATATTAATGGAAGGTGTAGGCTTTAATATTATGTAAGAGTTTTAATGTCTCATCCTCTTTACATGCAAATAACTATTATCTATATGGCATGACATACATGGCATACATCTACATGTCACGATATGCATGGCATAATGATATGCATTTAATGCAATTACATGACATACAATTATGGCATGTAATTATTTCCTTATATGTCATAACTATTTATGGAAATTAAATATGTTTGAGATTTGATTCCCCAAATCAAATCATGATTAAATTAGGAAACAAATTTTCAAATATAATCGCATATTTTTTTAATAGAAAGTCTTAATTAAGGAAAGTCAAATTTAATTTAGGAAATAAATTTTCTAAATTGCCAAAACTATTTATGGAAATAAAATATGTTTTAGATTTGATTCCCAAATCAAATCATGATTAAATTAGGAAACAAATTTCCAAATCTAATCACATATTTTATTTATGGAAAGTGTTAATTTCCATAAATACTTCTAAACTTTCCATAAGTAGAAGATTTCCATAAACACTCCTAAACTTTCCAAAATTAGAAAATTTCCATAAATACTTCTAAACTTTCCAAAAGTAGAAAATTTCCATAAATACAATTATGACTATCACAAAACAATATTACGATTATGTCGAAACACAACCTGGGCTCTGATACCACTGTTGGCATTTCCTGGCACCGCGGCGAGTGTGTGTTCGAACATGTTTCGCAAATATGTGCATAGCAGAAGAATTAAAAGGCAATAAATCTAATTTATTACAATACACACATCACACGCATGCAAAGTACAACATGTGTAGACATAATCGCAGTTTCAAATTTTGCAATAAAAGAAAATTATACTAGTTATACCTGACATATCACGTGCAGCGGGAATGACATCAACCGGAGCAACTCTCGCTAGAATTGCCTCTATCCGTATCCACACCGAGTACCGTCGGGATAGCTTCGCCAAGCTACAAGCCTCATATTCGTAGGAGTCACTAGCCTCGTGTCGAAGACGATGTGATCGAGAGAAGATCACAATCCGAATCAAAATTCAGATTCAAAACCGAGTCCCCAAAACTCGCTTCTCCGGAGAGGTATTCGTCAACCGATTGAGGAATCCTTGGTCCTCCACCTATGAGGATTATCGGAGATCTAATCCCTGGCAAAGGAGTTGCTGTTGGAGCTCCAAACGTCGTCCAAATGACACTTTGACAAGAAGAAAACAAGCTATCCAAAAATTGGACAGCTTGTTGGAGGACTTTGCACCGGCCAGATAGGATGGCCGGCCAAACCTTGGTCACCGGAACCAAGGTGAGTCACCGGAGGGTCACCGGAGGAGTGGCCGGTGATGCACGTGAATGCGACCTCAAATCTCGCGACGGAGACCGTCGAGGACTCGAAACGCACACTTGCAATCAATGCCCGCAAGTGCACGGATGTCGTCAAGTAATAAATGATTATCGATCCCATAGGGACTGAGATTCGAGTACCGATTTGTTCAGTCGGTGAAATTGTTCGAAAGTAAGATCTAAAGGTTTCGATTGCGAGGGTTGTCGGTGGACTAAACTCTATTACGGTGTCACACGGAGGAAGGAAGGAGCGTGCCAAGATCTTTAAAAGGGATTCTTGGACTTCGATTTTGCTTGTGTGTCACAAAATATGCTATCAACTGGGCATTGTCTAAACGTCTAGCTATGGTTTTGTGGAAGGGACATCATACACTCTCCCAATGAGCCACCGTATGAATCGGGAGCTATATTTGCCTTACAAGGATGGGATAGGCGGTACGAGGATGCCAAATCAATCCCTGCATTGAACCGTTTCTAGTTCCATCGCATTCTTCGACCCACGGTTACAGGAGATCAGGTTTACCCCTTGGTTCCTTGTATAAATCCCCTAAATCTTAGATACGAGGGCTGTCACCCCTCGTATCGCCTAAGTACAACAGGTAGAAAACAAAACATGCATAGATATTGGTATAGACAATTTCCAATTGCAAATTCAAACTCAAAAAAAGAATTCAATTTGAAGCAACATGTCATGCGTACACAAGCTACTTCCTAATCCTAGAATCGAAGGAACTACTCCATATATAGAAGAGGAGAATCACAAGGCATGTTCATGTTCAAATATATCAGAAATAAA
Organism: Wurfbainia villosa; assembly: GCA_025175895.1. Taxonomy (NCBI): domain Eukaryota; kingdom Viridiplantae; phylum Streptophyta; class Magnoliopsida; order Zingiberales; family Zingiberaceae; genus Wurfbainia; species Wurfbainia villosa. The sequence continues at coordinate 115,576,372 of CM045989.1, read as the reverse complement.
ATGCAAGAACAAGAGGTTACAAGGCCGATGTGGCATTCTCTCTGGTGTTGAAGTGCAGAACTTGGATCTCCGATGGCGTTCTTCCTCCCTGTTGCGAGTTCCCGAAGCTTTTTAGGGCTTTAGTGTGCTGTCCCAGTCGTCGTGCCTCCTCCCTAGGGTTTGGGCGGAGCCATCCTTATATAGACATCACATTAGATCACTACAAAATCCAAAAAAAACCCTAGCCGCATCAATCTGCTGGGCCGCCACACGACCATGTGTTTCCACATGGCCAGGTCGTGTGCGTATCTGGGGTGGCTGATCTCACCCATTGGACATGGCCATGTGTAGCCACACGCCCTGGCCATGTCCCATTCTGTGTCTAGCTGCAAAATGCCCTTCTTTTGCTCTGAAAGTGCGCCTTTTCCCCCGGAATGCTATCCAGCACACAAAAGTACAAAGAGCAGCTCTTCGAACAAGAAATAGGAAATGCATGCAAAACAAAGTAACATACGCATGAAACTAACATAAAATGTAATGAAATGTGAGCTAAAACTACTTCTAAAATCCTATATGTTTTGCTCACATCACTTCCCCCAAACTTAAATCTTTGCTTGTTCTCAAGCAAACCTCAGTGCCATGAAATTTTAAAAGGATATTGTTCCATGCTTAGCATGTTAACTAAATTTATCAAGTGGTATTTGCAATCAAAGCAAAATAAATATGTTCTAGAAATTCACAAATTTAGCTCCTCGTACTCATGCTAAGCGAATCATTCTTAGGGGATACTCGTTCCATGGTGAGTTAAGTCATCATCCTATAGCTTTCCTAAGGTCTTCGGCTCTTAGGTACTTACTTGCCCAAAGCGAGGGTCGTTCCCTAGATCTAGCACAAAGTCTCAAAGGCGTGCTCGATATTGAGAGAAATTGGTAGGTGTTTCCCCAGTAATCTAACTCGGTCTCAAAGGGTCACTTAGCCATTTCCACCCACGACGACTATTTTTTTATCCCTCAAATTTTTTTTTTTGGTATACTGGGATTTTGATTTTTTCGAATGGGCTTACACAATCCGAGCATCTCCAGTAACTAAAATGCTAGTCTTAAGGTCATCTGTGGATTCCAAAGTACTAGACTACTGAGATGAATCATAACTAGGTATGTACTAGACCCTCCCTTTCAGAATGTTCGACATGTGTAGGTGTAAAAATAGAAGCTAACCAGTGTAAGTCTAGAATATTCATTCAAAGCCAATAAAATAAAATACCATGAGGTAAATGAAGTTACACTACTCATGAAAATAATTCATGAAGAAAACTCTAAAAAAACTACTGAGGTAGCTTTACAGATAATAAAAACTAAGTGTTGAAAAAAATCACCAACCTATGCATGAACAAATGAATGCTAACAATAATTCAAATATCAGGAAAGAAACTACTGCTAGAAAAATAAAATTTGGGGACTCCCCCAGACTTAAATGAAAGTGTACCTCTAGTATGGTGGACGAGGTGGAAAGTCTGGAAGCCTCGACATCTCGGGATCGTGGGAGAACCTACTGCTGGGCCACTGATGCCACATGTACATGTGGTCGATCTGAGAGCTGGTGGATGCAGCGACTGCTCGGTGCTCATCCTCCCTAGCCCACTGTGCCTGCTGGGCATGCATGTACTGTCGCATCTCCTGGCGGTAGGCGACCTCATCCTGGCGATGGGCAGCCTCCTCCTGGAAGTAGATGTGGGCCTCGTCGTAGAACTCCTCAGCCCGCTAGAAATGCTCCCGGAAGCCCTGGAACTCTGCTTGCATGTAGGCGCTATGCTCCTTCCATCGATGCCTCTGTGTCTGCTGCTCGGGGTATATATCGTCGAGGCATGATTGGAACTCCAAGAAATCATAGGTCGACATACCTGCATCCTGCTCAAAAGTAGAAAAAGGTGGTGGTGTAGGTGCAGGCTCATGTCGACGTGGACTAGGTGGGCTCCTATGCATGTGTGGATTGGAGGGAGAGTGATGTAAAGGGAGAGAGATGGGCGCCGATGTGGATGGTCCCTCGTGTGGCAGGGATTCCACTATCAGGTCCAAGCGCTAGTTAGCGCATGTGGTGATGGTGGTACGATCAGGGTTGGGGAGCCTAAGGGCCATCAGGTTTTTCCTTACAAAGCATAAGGAGCATCCCTCTCTTACAATCATCTTCATCGCCATGCACACTCCTAGGTCGATCCTAGGGCTCCCCTCTATACTCTCTAATGCAGTGTAATCGTACCCCATCCTATGGCAAATGTGGATAAGTAGGCCTCCCACATTAATCTCTCCTCTTGCTGCTTTGCCCATCTTCACTAAGTGTCTGATGAAGTGAGACCCTACATCGATGCTACTCCTTTCTTGTAGCATGTCCCAGAGGCAAAGTAGCTTGCTAGTTCTTAATACACCGTTACTCTCCCCATGACCAAATATAGTATTGACCATGATTCGGTGGAGGTATCGAAAAACGGGGTTTCGGAGGTGCGACGCTTTGGCCCTAGAAGAGTCGTAAGCGTGCTCCCCTGTCAACTCGATCAAAAATATCCGAGAGTTAAACCCAATAGGGGTTCTTCTCTCTCCTCCACTTGGCAAGCCAAAGCATGAATTCCATTGGTGAAGGGTCCATTCATGCTCAATGTTAAATATCCTAAAAGTTATCCTACCCTCTTCGATCTCTCTACCCGTTAAAATTTCCGCCTCTAAGGAACTCAAAAATTCTAGAACTATCCTAAGGTAGGTTGGGTGTCTTATTTCCATTATCTCTTCGCACCCCATTTTTACAAATAGAGATTGAATGTCTCCCAACAACCCTAAGGACTCTAGCAAATCTTCACAAAGGTACCTAGTAGCAGTAGTTTATGAGTAGAAAACATATTATATCTATCTCTATGTTCATTATTGTGAAAAAGAAGGGTTGGTAGAGCATTACCCTCCTCCAGAGCTTGAGGGGCATCGGCTCTCCTTGCTCGTCGCTCCGAAGCACCAGATCGAGGTGCCACATGCTTGGTCCTCCTCATCCTTGCTTCTGTTGTCTTCCTTGAAGGTTAGAAAAGCTTCTAGGTGGCGGGGAAGAAGAAACCACACGACTAGGGCAAGAGAAATCGAAGCACACGACACAAATGGGGCGAAAACACACGGCTCGCCCTACTTAACCCTTGCACGACATGGCTGTGTGAAAACACACGGCTAGGCCATATGCACCTCGGGTTGGTCGGGCACGACCATGGGAAAACACACGGCCAAGCCGTGTTTCCCCTTTCTTCTCCCCTTTTTGTTGGTGCAATTGGCCCAGGTCACGATTGACCAAGACTCGAGTTTGACTCGAGCGATGTTTTGATGTTTCGACAAAAACATATGACAATTTAATTGTCATGGGAAAGTCCAAGTCTTGAGTACTTGGCATGGGAAGTCCAAGTGGGACACTTGGAATTTGGTAAAGTCCAAGCATGGGTCTTGGCAATGGAAAGTCCAACATGAGTTGGCAAGGAAAGTCCAAGCATGGGTCTTGGCAATGGAAAGTCCAAGCATGGGTCTTGGCATGAAAAGTCCAACATGGGTTGGCAAGGTAAAGTCCAAGCATGAGTCTTGGCATGAGAAGTCCAAGGGGTTTGATATTGGCTACGTAAAGTCCAAGCGGGAGTCTTGGAAGCATAAGTCCAATGGTTGGCGGCGTAAAGTCCAAGCGGAGTCTTGGCTGCATAAGTCCAATGTGCCTTGGCGGTGTAGACACCGTTAGCATGACATAGCCGATGGAAGCACCCGAAGGCTAACGCGATGGATGAACAAGTCATGGATGACTTGGAGGGATCCGAGAGGCGTGAGGCTGATGGAGGTGGCTAGAAGGCTTAGGTCTAGGCTAAGGGTGGTCTAGCAAGTATGGGGGCACCATACTTGGGCTAAAACCTCATGTTTGAGGTGTGCCAGTCGACTGGTGCCATGTGGCAGTCGACTGGCATAGTCAACTAGGGTTTGACTGCGGGAAGTAGCCTAGCAATCGAGCGCAGGTGGGCAATGATCGATTGATTTGAGCAAGCGATCGGGTGCATGATCGATCGGTGGTGCTCAGATTTTCGGCCACAGAATGGAGTCTCACTCAACCGCTGCGACTAGCAGTCGAGTGATGGCTCATCAGTCGACTGATGCTCATGATTAGTCGACTGATGTCCTAGCCGTTGGATTTTTCCAGTGTGGATTACACTGTTGTCTCACAGCAACAGTGTGATCAGTCGACTGATGGTCCGGAGTAGTCGACTGATCGACTTTTTCCAGCACAGTTTGAAGCTATAAAAGGAGCTCGTGATGGAGAAAAAGAGAGCGATTTTCTTGAGCGAAATTGAAGGGGGAAGTTGGTGCTTTCCAGTCCTTCAAAGCTAGTTCAAGGCAATCAAAGATCAAGCAATCCAAAGCTCTTGTAAAGTGTTTTTTTTCTTTACTTGCATTTGTATTTCATTGTATTTGCTTGTATTTATTTGATTATTGTTGTAATCATTATTGTACGAGGTTTCTCTGCCTCCGGATTGTTCCGAGAAGGAGTGTTTATTAGTGGTTGCATGTGCATCACTAGAGCTCGTAGAGCTCGATCCGTGGAGTAGGAACCGTGCGGTTCCGAACCACGTTACATACTCGTGTTCTTGTTGTGTTGGCATATTTCGTTATTGTATTATATCTATTTCCGCTGTGCACTAACGAAATTGTAGAGACGAACACGCGATCGAATTCTATCTACGAACGGTCAAACGCTATTCACCCCCCTCTAGCGGCATCAAATATCCTACAATTGGTATCAGAGCCCGGGGCTCTTCTCTGGATTAACAACCTGGAGTCAAGATGCTAGAGGAACAAGATGGAGTTCGAGGAGAGATTGGGTGACGACATCAACGTTCCACCTTCCTTCGACCGCGAACATTTCGCATATTGGAAAGGTAGGATGAAATATTTTCTAATGACGAACATAGAAAATTGGTTTGCCGTGATTATAGGTTTTGATGCTCCGAGAGGAGAGAACGGCGAAATCCTCAAAATGAAGCGATGGACCGAGGAGCAACGGCAAAAATTCAAGACAACCGTTAAGGTAACAAAAATGTTAATTAATTTGATACCTAACGACATTTTGTCTAGATTAGGAAGCTATAGGGATGCCAAGGAGTTGTGGAACAAGTTGGTCAAGTTCCACGACAATCCCGAATCGGTCCAAGAAGACTTGGAAGAGGAGGAGACCGAAGAGGAAGCTTCATCATCCTCACAAGAAAGTGAGGAGTCAACCTTCGGATCGGAGAAAGAAGAGGTGGAAGAAGTATCCACTTATAGGATTGAGGAGATTAGTGCATCCTCAACACCGGAGCAACAAGAAGTACCATCTACATCCGGTCAAGAGGAAGAACAAGCTCAAGAGACCCTCACCACCGAACTAGGTAACTCAAACACTCCAATTTCAAATAAAAGTCATATATTGTGTTTTGAGTGTAGGGAGTATGGGCACTACAAGAGCAAGTGCCCAAAGAAGGTTAAGAAGACTCCTCCGGTGCCTAAAAGTCAACAAAAGTCAAAGGATGCCGGTTCCCTATCATCTAAAGACAAGGAGCATATCATTTGCTTTAAATGTCGGCAACCGGGACATTACCGAAATCAATGTCCTAGGGGGAGCAAGAAGACCCAAGAAGGAGTATCACAAGTAGGGGGAGCTACTAAGGCAAACCCTAAGGTATATTTTCATAATGCTCATTCCTTAAATTCTAAGCAAAAGCATGCTAGAATTAATTCAAATAACTTTGCTATTACTCATGAATCGAAGCATGCTAGGAATGATAACTCTAGATCTATTTCAAAGAAGGAGAAATTTGGGACTAATGTCCCTAGAAATGTCATTCCTAAGAAAGCAATTAAGAAAATCGAAAACCATTTAGGTATCAATTCCAATAAGGGTAAACATATGGGCAATTAGAATTAGAGAACCAAGCCTTAAGGTCAAGACTTGAAAAACTAGAAAAGACCCTAAATAAGCTACAAAATCAATTTCAAGGGTCTAATGGTCAAAGTCAAGGGTCAAGATCTCAAAGTCAACATCTAGGACCCAAAAGACAAAAGTCAACCAAGGACAAGAAAGGTTTGGGTCACAAACCTAAGCCTAAGGTGACTTATCATTGTGTTCCATTTGACTATGGAACACAAACTAGGTCTAGGAAGACCAAGGTTACAAGGGGAGTTACCTCTAGAGTCAATCTAGGTAAGACCACAATGACCAAGGCTAACAAGCCTAGGAGGGTCATTAGGAAGGTATCTAGGGAGGTTATCCCTAAGGAATACCTAATTAATTCAATGAGCTCAAATAGATTTTGGGTTCCAAAGAGCGTGATTGATTCACGTTAAATGGTTTAGAATGTGCCAACCATGATTGGATGAGTAGTTAACTCAACCATGGTAAAGGTGGCACTTTAGGTTATTTTCAAGGTTATGGTTACCTTGGAAATACATTTGAGCCTTAATCCTAAAGGATTTTAGGATGTGTCAATATATTTTTGAAAACATGAAAATCAATAAAATTGGCACAATCTAGATTTAGAGGTCATAGTGTGTAACTTTGATTGTTGGCACACTTTAGAAGTTCATGTATCAAGTGAAGTGTGTTTAAGATGTAAAAGTAACATCTAGAGTGATACTCAAGTGCCACACAACTTGATGTCTTGTACTTACCATGCTTCATATGTTTCACCATGTGTTTGCATGGAAGGAATGTCTAGGATGAATTGCATCTCACAAAACAAGCCTTTTTACCTTGATTGTGTATTTCAACACTTAGAAAGGGTGAGATGTTAGGATTTGGAAATCATTGGATGTTAATGTTTGACAAAATGAAATAAAACATTAAAATACATTAACGAATACATGAATATAAGTATAACATCAATATATTTGATATACAAGATTAAACATGATAAAATGGAATAAATTAGATGAAGAAATCGAGATTTTCTGAATTTCAAAATAGGAAATCAGATATCAGTCGATTGATACAGTTATCGATCGATCATCTTTGTCGCGATACGATGCATCCAGAATCAGTCGGCTCCGAGACTCGATCGCTTGAACATCACCGATCGTGATGGTACTGTTCACCGAGGCTGAGGTGTAGGTGGAGTTGCTTCGGAGGCTCATTGGCTCCCATGTCCCCAGATTAAAATTTTCACTAATGAAAGAATTAATCTGGATGGGATGAGCTTCCTTAGAACAACCATTTCGTCGTCGTGCTAACAACTTGAGTGATCGCTTGAACAAACTAGTTGTTCAAGCAACTCAACTCTTCTAATTGATTAGCCGCGGAAGAGACGACGAACGGATCGCCGGTTTTTGTGTTTGTCTTCGGGGTCCATGATTATACAATATATTTACTAATTTACACAAGCATAATCAAAACATAAAAGAACAAGCTCAGATCTATAAATAAAGTTAAAATAACTTTATACCTCATGATCTTCTACCGTATGTCCTATCCTTCTCGTGGACGACGTGTTGACGAAGATCCTCCACGAGTAGAAGCCTTCTAGATCGCTTTCTTCTCCACCTTGTCCGCTGCGAACAAAGAGAAGAAACAAAAAATACCTTCATATCTAGAACCGGCCACCAAATTAGGGAATTTGGTGCAACCGCCGGCCAAGGAACAATTGGATGATGCGCCGGCCAACTTCAAGAAGTGTTGCCGCCGGCCACTCTAGGATGAAGGGAGGAAGATGAATGCGGGCCACCTATGGAAGGAGAACCGCCGGCCAAGGAAGAAGGGAGAGGCCTCTAGGATGGGCGCCGGCCAAGTGTTGATGGAGGAGGATGGGCGCCGACAATCAACTAGAAGGAAGAGTTGCCGCCCACTTGTTTTGCTCCAAAACCCTAGCCACCCAAAAAACCCTAGCCGCCCACTTTTGGATGAGCCAAAACCCTAATTCCTCAATCAATTGATTATTTCCGCCCAACCCTAAGCTTTCCTTTTATAGAGTTAGGCTTAGGACTCCTTTAATCTCCACCGTAAGATCTAGGGATTTAACCTCCACCGTCGGATCTAGCGTTTTATCCCAACCGTCAGATCTAGGGTTTCATCTCAACCGTTGGATCTAGGATTTCATCCCAAGCGTCGGATCTAGGATTTCATCCCAACCGTCGGATCTAGGATTTTATCCCAACCGTCGGATCTAGGGATTTAATCTCAACCGTCGATTCTAGGGTTTCATCCTAACCATCGGATCTAGGGATTTAATCCCAACCGTTGGTTCTAGTGTTTCATCCTAACCATCGGATCTAGGGATTTAATCCCAACCGTTGGTTCTAGGTTTTGTTTTACATTCTTGGATCTAGACTTCACAAGGATTATATTAGGCTACGATAGGGACCATAAGGAGGAGTTGGGTCTTGGCCACCCGATGGATCGGAACCACACAAACTTGATCCATCAATGATGTTCCATTCCACTAGAGGATCATCATTGAACTACCTCACCAACCCCCATAACTTAATATGGGCTCCATATATTATTCGTACATTAATCTCCCCGTGTTTAAGATATCGAATGTCCGTCAATTAATTGATTTACTGACCATCAATTAATTAACATCTAATTCCTCGAGTAGTACCACTCAACCTTATCATCATGTTGACTAAGTCAACCCGGTTGGAGTTTACATGATGAACCTTATGAGCTCCTCGAGGGACATCATCAACCTAATATATAGGACACGGTTTCCTCCTATAATCAACGGCACACCATGTAAATAATATTATTTCCCAACTTACCGGGCATATTGATTTAATCCATCTAAATCTCACCCTCTGGTAAATCAAAGAAATAAATACTAAGTACATGTGTCCATTATTATATCGGGATTAAGAGCATGTACAACATAATATCTGAGGTCCGATTCAATTATGCAGTCAGCAATAAATTGAATCACCTCTATGTCGGTCCTTCTCAATACACCTAAGTGTACTAGTGTAACTCTATGTTCAAGAAAAAACAATACCAAGCTACACTACAACCATGCCAATGGTTTATCCAAAACCATCTTGGTTGTGAGCCTTTACTTATATTTTACAAGGGACTGATAACATGATCTTTTGTGCCACACCAAGCACCATGTTATCTACAATGTAAAATATTAGACAATATGCACACATATAATAAATATATAAAGTGCAAACAATGATCATGTGATTCTTATTTTAAAATAAAATGTTCATACAAAAAGAGCTAGGCTTTCAGTATACATTCCAACAATCTCCCACTTATACTAAAAGACTATGCCGTCATCACTCTGCCATACATCTGATCCCCATGTCCTCCACATGCCTATCAAACGTTTTCGCTGGAAGGGCCTTAGTGAATGGATCCGCTAGGTTATCCTCTGATGCAATCTTGGCGACAGCAACTTCTCCTCGCTTTACGATCTCTCGTATGAGGTGGTACTTGCGCTCTATGTGTTTACTTGCCTTATGGGCTCATGGTTCCTTCGAGTTTGCAACTGCACCACTGTTATCACAATAAATTGTGATAGTTACGGGCAAACCAGAATCACATCCAAGTCCATCAAGAAGTTCTGAGCCATCTGACTTCCTTGGCGCCTCGGAGGCGCCACATACTCGGCTTCCATGGTAGAGTCCGCCACATTTTACCTTGACACTCCTCCATACTATGGCTCCACCTCCAAAAGTAAACACAAACCCGAGGTAGACTTACTCTTGTCCCTATCGATTGGAAATCGAATCCGTGTAACCCACGGGGACTAATTGATCTGCGGTAAACGACATATAATCCTAGTCCTTCTCGGGTACTTGATATATGCTTTACACGCGATCCAATGTCACTGTCGGGATTACTACGATATCGCTAACCATGCCGCGGCAGCGGATATTGGTCTAAATACATAGCATAGCATACATAAGGCTTCCCTCTTAGAAGCATAAGGAACGCCTTCATGTCCTCTATCTCCTTTGATGTTTTGGGACACATCTCTTTAGATAAAGGAACTCCATGCCTAAAAGGTAGAAAACCTTTCTTGGAGTTACGCATGCTAAAGCGAGCAAGGATAGTGTCGATGTATGAAGCTTGAGATAAGCACAACATCCTTTTCTTGCGATCCCTTATAACTTTGATCCCAAGGATGTGTCCACTTCTCCCAAGTCCTTCATATCAAAGCTGTTTGGACAACCATACCCTTACGTCGATAACACTTTGATATTGTTGCCAACTAACAAAATGTCATCTCGTATAGTACAAGAAACACCACTACGTTTCCGTCACATCTCTTGTATACACAAGGCTCATCAGGACTTTGAATAAATCCATATGGTGGATTACCTCATCAAGCGGATGTTCCAAGATCTAAAGCTTGCTTCAATCCATAAATGGACGATTAAGCTTACATACAAGATGCTCTTTGCCTTTAGCAATGAATCCCCTCACAGTTGCCATAATAGATGTTCTCCTCAAGACTTCCATTAAGGAAAGTTGTCTTGACATCCATCCGCCAAATCTCATAATCCATATGAGCCTATAGATAAGAGAATGGATAGACTTAAGCATAGCTAGCCAAAAGGTCTCTCATAATCGATACCCTCTTTCGAGTATACCCTTTCAAACAAGCCTAGCTTTGAAGGTCTCAACCTTCCCGTCTACTCCTCTCTTTCTCTTGTAGATCCACTTGCATCCAATGGCTTTTACACCATCGGGTGGTTCTACTAGCTCCCAGACCTGATTAGAATCCATAGATTCTATCTCTGAATTCATCGCACTTTGCCAAGATACCGCATCTCTATCTTGGAGTGCCTCGTCATATGTCCAGGGATCCGGTTCATGTTCACCAGGGACTAAGTCCGAAGACTCTCCCAAAAACATGAATCTCTCGGGTCTAACAACCCTCCCACTACGATGAGGTGCCTGTTGTGTATGCTCTGTGACACGCGGTGCAGTGACTTGTGGTGTCTCCTCTTGTACCGGTGGTACTGAAGTCGGGACTTCCCCTGTTAACTCCTCAAGAACAATCCTACTCGTGGGCTTGTGGTTCATCACATAGTCCTCCTCTAGAAATCTGACATTCGTACTCACGATCACCTTCTGATCTCTAGGACTATAGAATAAACCACCCTTCGTTCCCTTAGGGTAGCCAACAAACAAGCGTACTTCTGTACGAGATTCCAACTTACCAAAGATCTCCTTCAAAGACATGTGCCGACTACCCCAAATCCGAATATGTCTTAGACTAGGCTTTCGCCCACCCACAACTCTGTGGAGTAGAGAGTACCGACTTAGATGGAACTAAGTTCGAATGTGTCGCTGCTTCCAGAGCAAACCCCGTAACGAATCGTAACTCGTAATAACTCATCATCGATCCGACCATCTCCATAAGAGTCCTATTCCTTCGCCTCCGCCACACCATTCTCACTGGGTGTGCCAAAAGTGACAATTGGGATTGAATCCCAAACTCTGATAAGTAACTCCTAAACTCTCCTAAGAGGTACTCACCACCACGATCAGATCATAGTGTCTTGATACTTTTACCTTGACGGTTCTCCACATCAGCCTTGAATTCTTTGAACTTGTCAAAGCATTCAGACTTGCGGCGCATCAAGTAAATGTATCCATACCTTGAATAATCGTCTATAAAAGAGACAAAATATTCAAAGCCACCTCTTGCCTGGATAGACATAGGACTGCACAAATCAGAATGAAACAATTCTAACACATCTTTGGCTCTATACCCCTTGGCCTTAAAAGGCCTCTTGGTCATTTTACCTTCCAAGCAAGATTCGCAGGTTGGGAGATCCTCCACCACTAATGAACCCAAAGGTCCATCAGCTATCAACCTTTGAATTCTGCTTAGGTTAATATGACCAAGCCTTTGATGCCAAAGATATGTTTGGTTCATTTGCGAAGGTTCTTTTCTCTTATTAGACTTAGAAGATGAGTTATTGATTTCTATATGCATCGTGGGAGTTTTTGGTTCAAGAGTATATAAATTGCCAACCAATGTACCAGAACAGATAATCTCCCTATTCGTTTTTATAACCACTTTGTCATTAAAAGAAACAGAATATCCATCCATAAACAATTTAGAAACTGAAATTAAATTCTTTCTAAAAGTAGGTACATAAAGACAATTTCTTAAAACCAAAACTTTATTCCTATCAAAAGATAAATAAACGTCTCCCACTGCAATAGCCGCCACCTTTGAAGCATTGCCCATGAAGACGATAATCTCTCCCTCAGCTAGTCATCGGGTTTCCTGGAACCCCTGTAAAGTATTGCCGACATGATCAGTGGCTCCTGTATCTACACACCAGGCACTGGTAGATAACACCGCTAAACATGTTTCAACAACTAAACAAGAAGATATACCTTTGTTCTTTCGGCGAGGACAGTCCGCCTTCCAATGTCCAGTCTACTTGCAAGTGAAGCACTTGCCTTTCGGCTTCTTCACTCCTGCCTGAGGTCACACTGCCACTTTCTTCGCTCCACCTTGCTTCTTCTTCTTCTTACCTTTCGGTTTAGAGGAAGAAACCTTCTGAGCGACCATGGCTTGAGCACTTTGACGAAAAAGCCCCTCTGCCGGCTGGAGTTCTTTCAGAAGCTCCGCCAACGAATACAACCTCTTGTTCATGTTGTAGTTGAGGCGAATCGCCAAAACTCCTAGGCAGATCGAGAGAATGATATCGACTGGTTTCATCGATCTCGGCTCGAGGACTCCATCTCATTAAGATGAGCCATCATCTTGAGAACATGATCCCTAACGGTGTTCCTCGATCATGGTGGTCGTCATCAAGTTTCTCATCGCCTCCTGCCTAGCCGCCCTACTCTGATGTCCGAAAAGTTCCTTGAGATTGAACATCATGTCATAAGCTGTGGCTATGGCCTGATGCTGATGTTGCAGCACATTTGACATAGATGCCAAAATGTAACACCGCGCCATCTCATCTGCCTTAACCCATTTCTTATAACGTTCTTTCTCCTTTTCATCAAAGTCATCGGAGGGCTTAGGAGGACATACCTCAAAGAGTACAAATTTATACACCTCCGCAGTTAAGACAATATCCAAGTTTCTTTTCCAATCAATGTAGTTTGGTCCAGTAAGCTTATTTTCTTTTAAAATCACAACAAGTGGGTTGAAAGCCATTTGAAAATCCTAAAAATCACAATGATCAAAATATTAGATTTCAAATATTATTGATTCCTCAAAAATAATAAAATTCCGAAATCAACCAACACCTCAAAACACCGAGAATATCGCATGCCATGATAGTGTGGACGTATACGAATTCTGCATTTGTAAGAGGAGGTTTTACCCATTAATTTTATTATCTTGTCAACCTTACTTTTTGACAAATAAAATTAATAGTTGGTTCCTCTTTGTCCCTACAAATAAAAGCAGTGACTCCGATGGGGAGGATACTTTTAATTTGCATCTAAGTGTGCACCATTACACGATACTAAGGGAATTATTTCGGATTATGTGCCTTACCGATGGGGAAGTACACACGCTCCTTAATAATTTCATATAACCATTATTTGACCTAGTGATCCGCAAACAAACCCATTCGATGGGGAGGAAGGCACTCAGAGCCAACACGCAAGTTTGTTGCATCACACGTCAAATTGTAATGGAGGCCGCGGGAATTAATTAAAATGTCCCTCTCCCACTTAGTAAATTAAAATTGAGGAATTTTAAAACATACACAACATGCATATAAAACAAATAAGCAATAAATATGGAAAAAATAGAATTTTTCCAACTATTATGGCATTGTCCTCCAATATGCATCCCGTCGTGTCGCCACCTCGTCCGCTCCATCTTTTCCCGTGCGCAAGTCACCAAAGAGTTCCGAGCCGAGATAAAACATTTTAATTTACATCCATCGATCCTATACTCCACGAAGGAGTGTACAAATAATCTAGATCGAAAGTAAACTAAAATGAGCGGCTAAACAATGCCATATTTAATTATAAAAATTAAATACTAATCTAGCCTCGTCAACCCCGAGGATTCAAATAATAAATTTTACACACATCCATTCACATACACACATATGGCCATAATAGTCGGATCTTATGCCTGCAACCAAAGAGTTAAACTACGCATATCCTACTATTATCCGACACATATAATATATGAAAAATGCATAAAAAATTAACCGAATCCTAAACACACAAAACCGGAAACCGTGGCTCTGATACCACTTGTAGGTGGAGTTGCTTCGGAGGCTCATTGGCTCCCATGTCCCCGGATTAAAATTTTCACTAATGAAAAAATTAATCTGGATGGGATGAGCTTCCTTAGCACAACCATTTCATCGTCGTGCTAACAACTTGAGTGATCGCTTGAACAAACTAGTTGTTCAAGCAACTCAACTCTTCTAATTGGTTAGCCGCAGAAGAGACGACGGACGGATCGCCGGTTTTTGTGTTTGTCTTCGGGGTCCATGATTATACAATATATTTACTAATTTACACATGCATAATCAAAACATAAAAGAACAAGCTAAGATCTGTAAATAAAGTTAAAATAACTTTATACCTCACGATCTTCTACCTTATGTCCTATCCTTCTCGTGGACGACGTGTGGACGAAGATCCTCCACGAGTAGAAGCCTTCTAGATCGCTTTCTTCTCCACCTTGTCCGCTGCGAACAAAGAGAAGAAACAACAAATACCTTCCTATCTAGAACCGGCCACCAAATTAGGGAATTTGGTGCAACCGCCAGCCAAGGAACAATTGGATGATGCGCCGGCCAACTTCAAGAAGTGTTGCCGCCGGCCACTCTAGGATGAAGGGAGGAAGATGAATGCGGGCCACCTATGGAAGGAGAACCGCCGGCCAAGGAAGAAGGGAGAGGCCTCTAGGATGGGCGCCGGCCAAGTGTTGATGGAGGAGGATGGGCGCCGACAATCAACTAGAAGGAAGAGTTGCCGCCCACTTGTTTTGCTCCAAAACCCTAGCCACCCAAAAAACCCTAGCCGCCCACTTTTGGATGAGCCAAAACCCTAATTCCTCAATCAATTGATTATTGCCGCCCAACCCTAAGCTTTCCTTTTATAGAGTTAGGCTTAGGACTCCTTTAATCTCCACCGTCGGATCTAGGGATTTAACCTCCACCGTCGGATCTAGGGTTTTATCCCAACCGTCGGATCTAGGGTTTCATCTCAACCGTCGGATCTAGGATTTCATCCCAACTGTCGGATCTAGGATTTCATCCCAACCATCGGATCTAGGGTTTTATCCCAACCGTCGGATCTAGGGATTTAATCTCAACCGTCGATTCTAGGGTTTCATCCTAACCATCGGATCTAGGGATTTAATCCCAACCGTTGGTTCTAGTGTTTCATCCTAACCATCGGATCTAGGGATTTAATCCCAACCGTTGGTTCTAGGTTTTGTTTTACATTCTTGGATCTAGACTTCACAAGGATTATATTAGGCTACGATAGGGACCATAAGGAGGAGTTGGGTCTTGGCCACCCGATGGATCGGAACCACACAAACTTGATCCATCAATGATGTTCCATTCCACTAGAGGATCATCATTGAACTACCTCACCAACCCCCATAACTTAATATGGGCTCCATATATTATTCGTACATTAATCTCCCCGTGTTTAAGATATCGAATGTCCGTCAATTAATTGATTTACTGACCATCAATTAATTAACATCTAATTCCTCGAGTAGTACCACTCAACCTTATCATCATGTTGACTAAGTCAACCAGCTGGGTTTACATGATGAACCTTATGAGCTCCTCAAGGGGACATCATCAACCTAATATATAGGACACGGTTTCCTTCTATAATCAACGACACACCATGTAAATAATATTATTTCCCAACTTACCGGGCATATTGATTTAATCCATCTAAATCTCACCCTTTGGTAAATCAAAGAAATAAATACTAAGTACATGTGCCCGTTATTATATCGGGATTAAGAGCATGTAGAACATAATATCCGAGGTCCGATTCAATTATGCAGTCAGCAATAAATTGAATCACCTCTATGTCGGTCCTGCTCAATACACCTAAGTGTACTAGTGTAACTCTATGTTCAAGAAAAAACAATACCAAGCTACACTACAACCATGCCAATGGTTTGTCCAAAACCATCTTGGTTGTGAGCCTTTACTTATATTTTACAAGGGACTGATAACATGATCTTCTGTGCCACACCAAGCACCATGTTATCTACAATGTAAAATATTAGACAATATACACACATATAATAAATATATAAAGTGAAAACAATGATCATGTGATTCTTATTTCAAAATAAAATGTTCATACAAAAAGAGCTAGGCTTTCAGTATACATTCCAACATAAGGGTCATCAGTCGAGTGCTCGCTCATCAGTCGAGTGGTGACAACACCGTTGATCGACGATGAGCTACATCATCGGATGTTATCTTGTAGCATGTCACGAAGGTTCGCCGATCGATTCTTTGGCCGGAAGCGATCGCTGCGGTAAACCCGCTAATAAGCGTGATCGATCGTGATCCGCACATCGGCGAGCATCGCGATTTTATAACGCCGAACCGCTAGGGTTCGGTGTCTTCACGCGAAGTCTCTCATTTTTCCTTTCTCCTCTCCGATCGCCAACTCTTCTCTGACCAGTCTTTCCGGGCGTGCCAGCCACCCAAGCCTTAGGTTTGATAGCTAAGCCTTTCTTCTCGCTTTTTCACTCATCTCACAACCCTAGTTCATTCGTTTCCAACGTTTGTTTCCTTGTTTCCGATTAGGGTTCCGGCATCTAAGTCCTCCGGCGAACTTTCCGGTGACCCCCTCAGCAAATATCCGAACATTCCCTCGTCGCACCTCCAGATGGCACCGAAGTAAATTTTTTTTTACCCAAAAACCCTAATTTTGTTTTCCTTTCCATTATAATCCTTTTAAATCTAATTGTGTATTGGTGCCCATGCATGTCATATCATTGCATTACATATAGGAGAACCCGTAGGAATGATCCACCCGAGGGTGAATCTCGATTGTACCAACTTATGTTGGTTAGGTACATCGATAGGGACTTTTTCCAACGTTATTGTAGTGATGTCTTGGACATATTTGCCTATTATCATCTCATGAAAATTGTCTTATGCACACATGCCATTAACGATGACCTCCTTAAGGAGTTTTATCAGAACCTAAAGAAGGTAGACGATGGCCCTACCTACACTACTCGCGTTGCAAAACGCGATTTAGAGTTCACTCCTGCGATACTGCAGGAGTTTCTCGAGTTTAAGCCCTCGGATGACACCTTCATTTTTTACCCCACCTTTGATGCTCCTTTACCCGAGCCATTTGACCATATTTCTTTGGACTCTATGCATGAGCATATTTTTGGTCATCCTCGTCCACCAGCCCAGAATTTATTTCCTATTACTGAGTTATCTGCACCTGACAATGTACTCTACAAGGTCATTGTTGGGTGTTTTCTTCCGATCATCACTCGGGATCTGGCCAAGATTCGGCCTCCCCATCTCTTTCTACTCTACGCCATGCATAATAGATTATACATTAACATTGCACTAAATATGTTTCATTGCATAGTGCATTTCATTTCCCCTGTACAAGGGAAAGTGCATATGGAATATGGTCACATTATCACAACATGGCTAGAGTCAGTAGGCATCAACATTCACAGGGGTTCTCTGAGAGCGCTCTCTGAGGTGTACGACTGCATATCGATTCACAACTTCTCGTTAGCGAAGCTGCGGATGGGGACTGGACAGATGGAGTTGGCGCCTCGACCACCGCCCAGGGCACGCAGAGAGCCTCCTCTGGTACCCAGAGAGGCGGCAGAGGACTATGAGGATGCAGACGCCGCTGATGAGGAGGATCAGTTACCAGCAGATGCATCAACGGCGGGTCCATCAGATCGTCTTGGCCAGCTGGAGTCCAGATTCCAGGACTATCAGCAGACGGTCAACTCTAGACTGTCAGAGCTCTTAGTAGGGCAAGCATCCATGGACGCATCTCTTAGTCCGATGGAGGAGAGATACATGCAGATTGCAGAGTCCCAGAGCCGTATCGAGCAGCATCAACTCGATATGTATGAGATGATGCGGGCTTGGACTTTGAGCCAGCAGCCTCCTCCACCGTCACCTCCTGCAAATGACTAGATTTAGAGGATGTTGGATTTTCTTTTGTTTCTCAGTTTTGTAGTGAGATTGAGTATATCAAATCTCCATTTTGAATGTAAAAACTGAAATCCTTTTAAATTGAATGAAATTTCTGTTTGTGAAAATCATGTGTGTTTGAGTGTGTATTTGTATTAATGTATTGGTTTATGAAAATTGCTATATCATGACATGACATGAAATTTCATCTTATTATATAACATGTCATGTCATTGGTTGTGATTACTTTAAATGTCATGTGTTTTTAAATTTCATCATATGCCATGACATCGTGATCATTGGTCATGTTTTTATTTTGCTATCACTATGCCATGATCATTTCTTGCATTAATTTGATTGAACATTGATTTAAGGAAAATGGCATGACTTGAAGTCTCATTTATAAGGGAATCAAGTAGGGTAGCCTAGGAAATGCATGAAACCCTAGATAAAATGAATCAAAACCCACATCTCACATCACATTGACATGTATGTGTATTTATACGCCCTAGATACATGTGAGATGCTAGGATAATAAGTTAGGTTCAAGGTGCATAGGTAGTGCATCTAGATGAACTCAAACTTATTTTAATTATCACCAAGAATCATAAGGAAAGCTAATATACAAGTTATGTATATTTATCCAATAAATCATGGTTCAAAATAGGTTTTCAAAAATATTTTAAAATCAATTTAGAAAACCTTGGTGAAATCTATCTTTTGATAGCCATCATCATTGTAGAAGTTGATACAAAGTGGATCAAAAACTTTAAAGTTTTAATAGTTTTTGAACTTTGTACCAATCTCCTATTTCAATGGTAAAAATATTTTTCCAAAATTTTTCCCTGATTGTATGTGTGATAAGTAATATACGTATCAAGTTTCGTGATTTTTTGATTTATGTAGAATTACTTATGAATTTCCAAAAGTCGAGTCTGATTTTTGAAAATCAGGTTTTCAGTTATTAGTCGACTGCCTCTACGGCAAATGATGATGGGCATCGCTTGGACTCGGACAGGATAGATCACTCGTTGCTTCATGCGGTCGACTAATGGACACATCGATCGGTATGGTAGTCGACTGATAGCCTGATTTCGAGGTAACCAAAGTTGTTTAACCCGATTTCAGCTGCGGTTAAGGTCCCTAACTACTCCTAACCCTAGGATATGCTTTGGGAAGCATGATGAAGGGTGAAAATCCATTGGATATGGATTAGGAGAGGTGTTTAGGGTTTGTATCAATTTTAAGGTGTTGGGAAGTTCAATGTTGAATTTCTAACCTTAATTTTGATGGTTTAGAGTTCCTATTGGCTTAGGGACTTCTCAAGGACATTGTTGGTGCAATGGTCAAGGGGGAGCAAGCCTTTAGGGGGAGGTATCCATCTTGGAGTGATGGATGTGTTTTTCTTTCTTCTTGAAGGGGAGAATGTTATCAATTGGGAAAACTGATGGATTTTTAGAAACCCAATTTGGAAATTGGGAGAGTGTATAGGATTGCCTCTCTTGAGTGATATGAGACTTATCACTAAGAAGATGGTAGGCATCCTAGGTATTTTTGGACCAAGGGGGAGATTGTAAGATCTCATTGGGACATGAGACATTGACTTCCTTGGAGAGAAAACCTTTTTGATATTAGTCAAAAAGGGGGAGAATGTTTGGGGGAGAACATTTGAAGAGTGTTTACCAATTTGGGATAATTGGTAAGGGATTTGAGTTAGTGTTCTAACTCAATGATTTGTTTGGTTTTTGTCAAACATCAAAAAGGGGGAGATTGTTGGTGCAATCGACCCAGGTCACAATTGACCAGGACTCGAGTTTGACTCGAGCAATATTTTGATGTTTCGACAAAAACATATGACAATGTAATTGTCATGAGCAAGTTCAAGTCTTGAGTACTTGGCATGGGAAGTCCAAGTGGGACACTTGGCATTTGGTAAAGTCCAAGCATGGGTCTTGGCAATGGAAAGTCCAACATGAGTTGGCAAGGAAAGTCCAAGCATGAGTCTTGGCAATGAAAAGTCCAAGCATGGGTCTTGGCATGAAAAGTCCAACATGGGTTGGCAAGGTAAAGTCCAAGCATGAGTCTTGGCATGAGAAGTCCAAGGGATTTGATATTGGCTGCGTAAAGTCCAAGCGGGAGTCTTGGCAGCATAAGTCCAATGGTTGGCGGCGTAAAGTCCAAGCAGAGTCTTGGCGGCGTAAGTCCAATGTGCCTTGGCGGTGTAGACACCGTTAGCATGACATAGCCGATGGAAGCACCCGAAGGCTAACACTATGGATGAACAAGTCATGGATGATTTGGAGGGATCCGAGAGACGTGAGGCTGATAGAGGTGGCTAGAAGGCTTAGGTCTAGGCTAAGGGTGGTCTAGCAAGTATGGGGGCACCATACTTGGGATAAAACCTCATGTTTGAGGTGTACCAGTCGACTGGTGACATGTGGCAGTCGACTGGCGTAGTCAACTAGGGTTTGACTACGGGAAGTGGCCTAGCAAATGATCGCTAGAGCGGGCGATCACCGCTAGAGGTGGGCAATGATCGTGATTGATGCGATCGGCCGATTGTATGATCGATCGGGGTGCTCAAATTTTTGGCCACAGAATGGAGTCTCACTCGACCGCTGTGACGAGCAGTCGAGTGATGGCTCATCAGTGGACTGATGCTCATGATCAGTCGACTGATGTCCTAGCCGTTGGATTTTTCCAGCGTGGATTAAACCGTTGTCTCACAGCAACAGTGTGATCAGTCGACTGATGGTCCCGAGCAGTTGACTGATCGACTTTTTCCAGCACAGGTTGAAGCTATAAAAGGAGCTCGTGATGGAGAAAAAGAGAGCGATTTTCTTGAGCGAAATTGAAGGGGAAAGTTGGTGCTTTCCAGTCCTTCAAAGCTAGTTCAAGGCAATCAAAGATCAAGCAATCCAAAGCTCTTATAAAGTGTTTTTTTTTCTTTACTTGCATTTGTATTTCATTGTATTTTCTTGTATTTATTTGATTATTGTTGTAATCATTATTGTACGAGGTTTCTCCGTCTCCGGATTGTTCCGAGAAGGAGTGTTTATTAGTGGTTGCGTGTGCATCACTAGAGCTCGTAGAGCTCGAGCCGTGGAGTAGGAACCGTGCGGTTCTGAACCACATTACATACTCGTGTTCTTGTTGTGTTGGCATATTTCGTTATTGTATTATATCTATTTCTGCTGTGCACTAACGAAATTGTAGAGACGAACACGCGATCGAATTCCATCTACGAACTGTCAAACGCTATTCACCCCCCCTCTAGCGGCGTCAAATATCCTACACTTTTTGCACCACGGTCCGAATTTCCTCATACGCCTCGCCATCTAAGCTAATATTTATTTTATTTTTACCTAGAAAAGTTCTCTTCTGATCCTAATGCTAAATGAAATGGAAATCAAAGTTCAAATTAACTAAATGCATGCAATACAATCAAAAGGAAATCTAAAAACTAAACTTAGGTTGTCTCCCAAGAAGCGCTTTATTTAAGGTTGTTTAGCTCGACCACACTCCATTATCAACTTGGCTCTGGAGGTTCAGTGAACCTCCATTCATCCATCTCGAAGTCTTCATCTGGGAGCCTCGGCTTTAATCTACTGAGAGCAAAGCCGTCTAGGTAGGGGGCTCCACCCTCTGAGTGGCTGAAGAGGATGATCTCCCCATCTACCTCTAGGGAGATCTGGTGTGCCTTAACATCTATGCACGCCCCCGCAGTTGCTAGAAAAGGCCTTCCCAAAATGATGGGATTCTGGGGATTGGGTCATGTGTCTAGTATGATGAAGTCCGTGGGTTTCACAAAATTTTCAATCACCATAGGCACCTGTGGTAGCATGCCAATGGGCTTCTTGATCGCGTTGTCTGCTATACGTATCCCTATGCCTGTTGGTTGTATATTACCCAGTCCCATCTTTAGGTAGAATGCATAGGGCATCACACTTACTGATGACCCCAAGTCGCATAGCACATTATCGAAGCTTTCTCCATAAATTGAGCAGGGGATAACAAATTCACCAGGGTCTTCAAGCTGTGGTGGAATCTTATCTTCAATTTCATATTGGTTAGGTAGGGTGGTAATCATGGCTGCACACCCCTTGGTGAATCTGTTTCTCGGTGCTACTCTCTCGCTGCACACTCCTTCTTCTTTAGCCTGACTTGGCTCGGGCACTGATGGAGAGCTCTCCATAGATTTCGACATGGTTTGGGCTATCTGGGCCACTTGTGTCTCCAACATTCTTGTGTGACTTGAAGGCTGTCAATGGTGGCCTTTAAGTCTCTGAGTGATTCTTCAGATTTCTGATGTTGGTGACGAAATTCCTCATTGGCCTTAGTCTGGGTAGCAATGAAGTCTTCCATCATCAATTTCAGTTTGGACTTCTGTGGTTGCTGCCCATTGCCCAGCTACTGCCCATACCCTCCTGATGGTTGGAAGTTTCCCGAGTTATTCTTATAGGAGAAATTCGGGTGATTCCTCCATCTGAGATTGTAGGTACTAGAGTATGGGTTGTTGGACCTTTGATTATAGTCCCCAACCACATCAACATACTCAATCTGCTCTTCTGAGGTTCCCTTCCCTCCATAGTACTCCTCTCAATATGCTGCTAGGTCGTCAACAGAGTTGACAACATATCGTCCTGCCGCAGGAGCTGGGTGACCTCGTTCGAAAGCCCATTGATGGTGGTTTTGGGTCACCTCTTCTATCAGCTCTTCCGCTTCCTCTATGGTCTTATTCATAAGTGCTCCTCCTGCAACAAAATCCAGGGACATCTTCATGGCATACACGATCCCATTATAGAAGATGTGGATCACCAGCCACCTTTCTAGTCTGTGGTAGGGGTATTGGTAGAGTAGCCCCTTGTAGCGATCCCAAGCTTCGAATAAGGACTCCCCCTCCTTCTGATGAAAGCTCGTGATAAGATAGCGCATGTGAGTAGTCTTGCTTAGTGGGAAGTATTTGTTCAAAAATTGCTGCTCACATTGCTCTCATGTAGTAATGCTTCTAGAAGGCAGGGAGTGAAGCCATGCCTTAGCCTTAACCCGCAATGAGAACGAGAATAGGCTCAGGTGGATCGCGTCCACAGAGACTTCATTTATCTTCATTGTCGAACAGATTTCTGAGAATGCCTCTAGGTGCCGATTCGGGTCTTCAGTCGCAGCTCCTCCGAATTGACTCTGCTAGACCATATGTATAAGTGTTGGTTTAAGTTCAAAGTTGTTTGCTGAAATAGATGGTCAAACTATACTCGGCCTAAATCCTCTAGCGCTAGGAGCTATGTAATCCCACAGAGGTCGACTACCTATATGTACTTCAGATGCAGCTTGGTCCTCCATCCTCTTCTGTTCTGCTTTTCGGCGATGAAAGGTTTGTTTGATTTCTAAGTCGATCGGAATCATGCCTTTCGATCCTAAGCGTCTAAGCATACGAATAACCGAGCCACAAAAATTAGGAGTGCTACCTAATACTAAGAAATAGGAAATAAACAAATCTAGCTAATAAAATCAAAGAGGCAATCAAGAAATAGAAAACTACAGCTAAAATAAAAAGAAAAACTAAATCTAAATATGGAAAATATAAAACTAAAGTAAATGAAGCAAACTAAAAAGAAAATTAAACAAGTAAATAAATCTAATCCTAAGTCCGATCCAATTTTCCCCTTCTCGATTCGATATCGAATCGATCAGTCTCTGGCAACGGTGTCAAAAACTTGATGCACACGAATATGATCTCAAATCTCACGACGAAGACCGTCGAGGACTCGAAGCGTGCACTCGCGCTCAATGCTCACAAGTGCACTGATGTCGTCAAGTAATAAAATATTATCGATCCCACAGGGACTGAGATTGAGTACCGATTTGTTCAGTGGGTGAAATTGTTTGGAAGTAAGATCTAAAGGTTTCGATTGCGAGGGTTGTCGATGGACTAAACTCTAGTATGGTGTCACACTGAGGAAAAAAGGAGCGTGCTGAGATCTTTAAAAGGGATTCTAGGACTTCGGTTTCACTTGTGTGTCGCAAAACATGTTATCAACTGGGCGTTGTCTAAATGTTTAGCTATAGTTTTGTGGAAGGGACATCATACACTCTCCCGATGAGCCACCGCATCTATCGAGAGCTATCTCTGCCTTACAATGATGGGATAGGCGATACGAGGATGCCAAATCAATCCTTGCGATGAACTGTTTCCAGTTCCATCGCATCCTTCTACCCACGGTTACAGGAGATCAGGTTTACCCCTAGGTTCCTTGTATAAATCCCCTACATCTTAGATACGAGGGTTGTCACCCTTTGTATCGCCTAAGCATAGCATGTAGAAAACCAAACACGCATAGATATTAGTATAGACAATTTCCAATTGCAAATTCAAACTCAAAAACAGAATTCAATTTGAAGCAACATGTCATGCGTACACAAGATACTCCCTAATCCTAGAATCGAAGGAACTACTCCATATATAGAAGAGGAGAATCACAAGGCATCTTCATGTTCGAATATATCAGAAATAAAATGCAAGAACAAGAGGTTACAATGCCGATGTGGCCTTCTCTTCAACGTTGAAGTGCAGAACTTGGATCTTCGGCAGCGTTCTTCCTCCCCGTTGTGAGTTCCCGAAGTTTTTAAGGCTTCAGTGTGCCGTCCCAGACGTCGTGCCTCTCCATGGGATTTGGGTGGAGCCATCCTTATATAGACATCACATCGGATCACTGTGAAATCGAGAAAAAACCCTAGCCGCGTCAATCTGCTGGGCCACCACACAGCCAGGCCGTGTGCGGCCCTGGGGTGGCTAACCTCGCCCATTGGACATGGCCATGTGTAGTCACATGCCCTGGTCATGTCCCATTCTACGTCTAGCTGCAAAATGCCCTTCTTTTGCTCCGAAAATGCGCCTTTTCCCCCGGAATGCTATCCTGCACGCAAAAGTACAAAGAGCAACTTTTCGAACTAGAAAATAGGAAATGCATGCAAAACAAAGTAACATACGCATGAAACTAACATAAAATGTAATGAGATGTGAGCTAAAACTACTCCTAAAACCCTATATATTTTGCTCACATTAGCCGACAGCAGCTGGACACCAGCACCTAGGGTGGACAGTGGCACAAGGTGGCGTGGAGACCTTGGGCGGCGACAAGGAGAATAGAGGGAGAGGAGAAGAAGAGTGTTTCCCAAAATAAACTTAGGGCTTTCTAAAACCACATTTTTATAGAGCGCGTATTTCTTAACCATTAAGAAAATTTCTCCTTAGGGTTATTGTTCATAACCAAAACCTGTTAATCCGCTCCAATTACTTAAGTTAAAATAAACCGAACTGAGTTGATCTATTTTAAGTTAAAACGAACCGAACCAACTTTGGTTCATTCGTTTAAAACAAACCAAACCCTTTTGGTTTATTCTCCACCATTGGATTAGAACCGAACCAATTTGGTTCATCCATTATGTCTTCATAAGACTCGGCGCATCCATGCTTCCATTACGACTGAAAAAATTTCATGCTCGCTCCTTGTTTGGTCCAACCAAATTTAGTTTCTCTCGATTTGAGAATCTCATTCTCAAGCTCATTTTAAATTCTTCGGATTACACTCATTGTGCGTGTGATCAAATAGGTTCTCAATTTATGTTGGCCGTCTATAATTAACCATTAATTATTGAACGATCATGAGTGACACCTAGTAGTACATCGTGATCCCCAATTAATCAAAAAATTAACAGTTGATCCAGAACCACTTCTAAAACCCTTCAGCAGCTACAATGAATTGTGCCCCGTTCCTTTCATGCATCTTATACTCACTTGGTTCAGGACATGGTCTATTGTGTCAGTCTCCACCAGGCTGACTACGTCACACCTAGCCCAAGTATCATTTCTCGTCCTACAGATTCTAGTTACTGCACATGTATCCAAGAGTACCTTACTCTAAACATGTAATGCTTTGGCGAAAGATTTTAGTAACAATCTGATGAGAGGCCATGGGTATGCATCTCCTCACAAGGAGTGGTGAATCCTTTATAGGCTATTCAAACACCTTCGGGCATTTCGACTTATACCCAATCATCCCGGGTCTACATCTCCTCAGAGATGCTTGCTTAATATGTCAAAGCATAAGTCTTCATGACCAAGATGACTTGAATACCACAAGTCAAAGGAACATCGCAGTTAAACTGCAGTTAGAACTTCATTGACATATCCATATATGGAAAGAATCATATGAAGTCTTATAATTGGTCACTCCAATGAACTACTTACCATAACTAGCATTTATGATTAACTCCGGACATCACAATGTCTCCAGCCAGTGAGAATCATCTGCTTGGATACACCAAGGAGTATACCTCGTGCTAGTCTCGATAGAATTGATGGTGTCCAAATCCATCAATTCATCGACTAGGGATAATTCCAATACATCACAATTACACATGTAGAGATACTCACTAGTTGTAATCCAATCACAAATTCTCTCATGCTGTGAATCGTATCGTGGACATTCAGTAAATGAGTTTAAGATCTAATCAAATACATAAAAACATGTATACTCAAATAGTGAATCTTTATTTATTATATAAATGATTTAAACATAAGGTGGACACCTCTCATATATTACTAACAGAGAGGCAGTGACTCCGTTGGGCGGCGACGCCATAAAGGTGGGAGACAACCACCTTGGCTTGGGCAGAATGGAGGAGAAGAAGGAAATGAGGCTAGGATTTCCAAAACCTTTGAACCAATTAATTCTCCAAGAAAAACCCTTAAGCCATGTTTTTATAGAGAACACATTCTCCTAACGGTTATTGGTTCATAACCAAAACCCATTAACCCGCTCCAATAACTTAAATTAAAATAAACCAAACCGTGTTGGTATATTTTAAGTTAAAACGATCCCAACCAACTTTGGTTCATTCATTTAAAACAAACCAAACCACTTTGGTTTATTTTCCACCATTAGATTAGAACCAAACTAATTTGGTTCATCCATCATGTCTTCAAAAGACACGGCCCATCCATTCTTCCGATGCGACTGAAACTATTTCATACTCACTCTTTGTTTGGTCCAACCAAATCTAGTCTCTCTCAATCTGAGAATCCTATTCTCAAACTCGTTTTAAATCCTTCGGATTACGCTCGTTGTGCATGTGACCAAATAGATTCCTGATTTATGTTGGCCATCTATAATTAACCATTAATTATAGAATGATTATGAGTGGCACCTAGTTGTACATCATGATCCTCAATTAATAGGAAAATCAACGGTTGATCCCATAACCTTTTCTGAAACCCTTCAGTAGCTACAATGAATCGTGCCCCATTCCTTTCACTCATCTTATACCCACTTGGTTCAGGACATGTTCTATTGTGTCAGTCCCCACTAGGATGACTATGTCACACCTAGCCCAAGTATTACTTCCTCATCCTCCGGATTCTAGTTATTGCACATGTATCCAAGAGTACCATACTCTAAACATGTAATGCTTTGGCCAAAGACTTTAGTAACAATCTGACAAGAGGCCATAGGGAATACATCTTCTTGCAAGGAGTGGTGAATCTTCTGTAGGCTATTCAAACACCTTCGGTTACTTCGACTTATACCCAATCATCTCGGGTCCACATCTCCTCGGAGATGCTTGCTTAAGATGTCAAAGAATAAGTCTTAATGACCAAGATGACTTGAATACCGCAAGTCGAAGGAACATCACACTTAAGCTATTGTAAAAACTTCATTGACATATCCATATATGCAGATAACCATATGAAGTCTTACAGCTGGTCACTCTAATGAACTAGTTATCATAACTAGCATCCACGATTAACTCCGGACATCCCAATATCTCCAGCCAGTGAGGAACAACTGCTTAGATAAATCAAAGAGTATACCTCGTGCTAGTCTCAACATAATCGATGGCGTCCGAATGCATCAATTCATCGACTTGGGATGATTCCAATACATCACAATTACACATGTAGAGATACTCACTAGTTGTGATCAAATCACAAATTCTATCATGCTGTGAATCGTATTGCGGACATTCAGTAAATGAGTTTAAGATCCAATCAAATACATGAAAAACATGTATACTCAAATAGTGAATCTTCATTTATCAAATAAATGGTACAACCATAAGGCGATTGCCTTAAGACACCTCTCATATATTACTAACAAACTCTCACTTGGCCTAATGCCAATTGCCACGGTATCCAATACCATAAGCTCTAACATGACCCTCAAACTTACTTTGAGGCAAGACCTCAGTTAAAGTGTCTGCTAAGTTCCTTTCAGTGGGAATCTTCTCGATTTGTATTTTCTTCCTACTTATGATCTCTCTGATCAAATGATAGCGACGAAGCACATGTTTGGATCATTGATGAGACCACATCAAGTTCAAAGATGAACTTCTCGATCCAAACCACTTCCTTTGCTACTTCCAAAGCTGCAATGTATTCAACCTCAGTGGTCGAATCCGCTACAGTGTCTTGCTTGGAACCTTTCCAACTTATTGCACCTCCATTTAAGATAAATACATACCCAGACTGAGACCTGGAATCATCCTTGCTTGTCTAGAAGCTGACATTCGTATACTCGCGTATTACCATATCACCTTCTCCATACATTAGGAACACATCCTTAGTTCTTCTTAAGTACTTAAGGATTGTCTTAACAGCCACCCAATGATCCATTCTTGGATTAGACTGATATCTGCTCGTGACACTTAGAGCATACGATACATCGGGCCTCGTATATAACATAACATACATGATAGATCCTATTGTGGATGCATAGGGAATCTTACTCATGCAAATCCTCTCGTCTTCTGTTCGTGGACACATAGACTTCGAAAGGTGTATCCCATGCCTGATAGGAAGGAAATCTTTCTTAGATTCCGACATGCTAAACCTCTTTAGCACTCAGTCTATATATATAGACTGCGAAAGACCAAGCAACCATTTCGATCTATCTCTATAGATCTTGATCCCAAGGATGTAGGTCGCTTTTCCCAGGTCTTTCATGGAGAATATTTTAGATAACCAAATTTTAACCAACTGTAAGACAGATATATCGTTTCCTATAAGTAATATGTCATCGACATACAACACTAGGAACACGACTGCACTCCCACTAACCTTCTTGTACACACAAGGTTCGTTTGGATTTTGTGAGAAATCAAAACTTTTGATTATCTCATCAAAACGGATATTCTAGCTCTTGGATGCTCGTTTCAGTCCATAAATGGACCGTCGAAGTTTGCATACCTTGATTTTATCAACCGATGTGAAACCCTCAGATTGTATCATATACACGTCCTCGAGTAGGTCTCCATTAAGGAAAGCCATTTTCACATCCATCTGTCATATCTCATAATCATAATGAGCCGCTATGCCCAGGAGCATCCGAATGGCTTTAAGCATAGCTACCGGTGAATAGGTCTAGTCATAATCAACATCTTGTTTATGACGATAGCCTTTCGCCACTAATCTTGCCTTAAAGGTAATCACATTACCATCCATGTCAGTTTTCTTCTTAAAAACCCACTTGCAACCCATAGGCTTAATGCCTTCAGGTGGGTCCACCAAGTTCTAAACTTGATTTTCATACATGAAATCCATTTCCGACTTCATAGCTTCAAGCCATTTGTCCCTTTCTGAACTTTTCATAACTTCTTCATAATTGGTAGGCTCCTCATCGTCAATGAGTAACACATCGTTCGATTCACTTACGAGAAATCCATATCTCTCAGGAATGTTGCGTGTCCTACTAGATCTATGAAGATGTGGTGTCACAATAGATTCAAACGATGTTTCATCACTATGAGTCATCGGTCGAGGTGCTTGACTTGGTATCTCATCAATGTCTATTAGAGTCTCTTGAACCTCCTCAAGTTCAACAACACTCCCACTATTTTCTTGCAAGAGAAACTCTTTCTCTAGAAACACAACATGCCTTGAAACAAACACCTTTTGTTCCACAGGATGATAGAATTGGTAACCCCTTGTTTCCTTAGGGTATCCTATAAATAGACATTTATCAGACTTAGTATCCAGTTTGTCTGATACAGTCCACTTCACATAAGCAGGACAATCCCATATCTTCAAGTAAGATAAATGAGGTTTCTTACTATTCCATATCTCATATGGAGTAGTAGAGAATACCTTAGTTGGGACTCTGTTTAACAAGTAAACAACAGTCTGAAGTGCATAGCCCCAAAAGGACTTGGAAAGATTCACGTGATTCATCATCGACCTAACCATGTCCAACAAGGTTTGGTTTCTCCTTTCAGATATACCATTATGCTATGGTGTATATGGCAGAGTCCATTGAGACAATATACCATTGTCCCTTAGATAATCTAGAAACTCTTGACTCAAGTATTCACCACCTCGATCCGATCGAAGTATTTTAATACTCTTGCCAAGTTGTTTCTCTACTTCATTTCTGAATTCTTTGAACCTTTCAAAGGCTTCAGACTTGTGTTTCATCAAGAACACATACCCAAACCGTGAGTGATCATCGGTTAAGGTAATGAAGTAGTTATAGCCTCTTAGAGCTTGAGTTGACATAGGTCCACATACATCAGTATGTATTAGACCAAACAACTCTCCCACCAGTTCACCTTTTCCCGAAAAAGGTAACTTAGTCATCTTGCCTTTTAAGCATGATTCGCATGTATCGTATGAATCTAATTCAAACGATTCTAAAATTCCACATCGGTGTAATTCGGATATGTGTTTCTTGCTCACATAGCCAAGACGACAATGCCACATGTAGGAGTCTAATTGACTATCTTTTCGAGCATGCTTGTTGCTCGCTTCGATATTAAGAATGCCACTAGATACGTCTAACGTATATACCATTGCACAATGTTCCAATCCCATAAAACATGCCATTCAAAGTTATGTAACAACAATTGTTACTAAAAGTCAAATGGTATCCATTTCTATTTAAACAAGAAATAGAAATGATGTTCTTTATCAACAAAGGAACATAAAAGCAATTGTCTAGTTCTAAGACAAGTCCTATAGGGAGTCTCAACAAATACATTTCGATGGCGTGTGCAACAACCTTTGCTCCATTCCCAACACATAAATTTGACTCTCCCTTGACGAGTCTTCTTTTATTCCTTAGCGCATGTATGTCATTACATATATGTGAGCCACACCCAGTATCCAATACCCAAGTGTTTGAGGAAATAGAATGACAATCAATAACGAAGATATCTGAAGAAGATGGGGCATCTGATACCTTATTCTTCTTCATGGACTTAAGATAAATCTTGAAGTTTCTTCTCCAATAGCCCTCCTTGCCACAATGATGGCAAGTGTCTTTTTGAGCTGATTATGCCTTTTTAGCCTTTTTCTTCTTCCCCTTCTACTGTTCCTTTGACTTCCTCTTAGAACCTTTCTTCGAGGAATCAACTAACAACACCGTCTCCTGCTCATGCTTCACAGAAGGCTCCAAAGTATTCAACATGTTGAGCAATACCACAGATGAACCTTCTTGCATCTCAGAGGTGAAGAGGAGCTTGGAGACTTTGAACCTTTCGGATCTCACTTACTCCTCAAACAACTCATAAAGATGAAAGACTATGGTATGAGCATCCATATGCTCATGCTACTTCCGCAGCTCGGGTACCATCGCGGCTAGCATGATGCAACTCTCTAGTTTAGAATCACTCATGTTTCTGATAGGCCAACAATTGATCCAGAGTTGCATCATCACTAGGACGGACGGGAAGAGTCTCTTCGAGAACATACACAAGCTTTTCAACCTTGAGAACAATTCTTAAGTTTCTAAGCCAGTCCATGAATTTCAGTCTAGTCAATTTATTTAAATCCAAAATGAAATACAAATTCAAAGACATCATGATCAATCAATTATCCTAGAAATACAAATCCAGCATATATGAGAAACATGATTTAAAATGCATCCACATACATTTATAAAATCTCATTCATTTTTTGAATTTCAAAAACCCTCAAAATTAATTTGGGAGAACGTAGGTCCATCTCCGAATGGGTTGATATCCAACATAGATAAGAACAACCTTGGAGAGAGTCCAACAAGCCATTCTTAGCTACGATGGTAGGTATCAAGTATACCAATTGCATATCACATATATGAAACTATCACAATATGCTATCAACTAATTGAATGTTCACACATACATCGGGTTGTTAACTCATTAACAAGTATGCATCATATGCATAGCACTCAACTTCACCTCCCTTCACATCGACCTTGGAGAGAGTCCAACAAGCAGATGCTTCAGGTTAAAGCCAACCCATTAATCGAGAAACAATTTTAATATGGTTAGAGCACATTCAACAAATTAGCCAGGCTTGGAAAGAGTCCAACAACCCAAACTAACAATTGACCTCTAACTCTTACCATTTTAGTAATAAACTATTCCAATTGTTTGAACATGTTCAGGTTCGAGCCGGGCTTGGAGAGAGTCCAACAACCCAAACAAGAAACGGAACTCTAGTTCTAACCATATTAATGGAAGGCATAAGTTTTAATGTTGTGTAAGGGATTTAATGTCTCATCCTCTTTGCATGCAAATAACTATTATCTATATGGCATGACACACATGACATACATCTACATGTCATGACATGCATGACATAATGATATGCATCTAATGCAATTACATGACATACAATTATGATATGTACAAATAGTTTCCTTATTTGTCATAATTATTTTGGAAATAAAATATATTTTATATTTGATTTCCCAAATCAAATCATGATTAAATTAGGAAACAAATTTCTAAATCTAATCACATATTTTATTTATGGAAAGTGTTAATTAAGGAAAGTCAAATTTAATTTAGGAAAAAATCTCCTAAATTATAATTTCCTAATAATATTAGGAAATTTCCAATTTAAATTTCCTTATTTGTCATAACTATTTATGGAAATAAAATATGTTTGTGATTTGATTTCCCAAATCAAATCATGATTAAATTAGGAAATAAATTTACAAATCTAATCACATATTTTATTTATGGAAAGTGTTAATTTCCATAAATACTTCTAAACTTTCCAAAAGTAGAAAATTTCTATAAATACTTCTAAACTTTCCAAAAGTAGAAAATTTCCATAAATACTTCTAAACTTTCAAAAAGTAGAAAATTTACATAAATACAATTATGACTATCACAAAATAATTTTATGATCATGTCAGAACATAGCGTGACTCTGATACCACTATTGGATTTTCCCCGGCACCGCGGCGAGTGTGTGTTCGAACATGTTTCGTAAATATGCACACAGTGGAAGCAATAAAAGCAATAAATCTAATTTATTACAACACACACATCACACGCATGAAGGATACAACATGTGTAGACATAATCGCTATTTAAAATTTTTCAATAAAAGGAAACTTATACTAGGTATATCTGACATAGTACATGAAGCGAGAATGACATCAACCGTAGCGACCTTCGCTAGAATCGCCTCTATCCGTATCCATGCCGAGTATCGTCAGGATAGCTTCACAAAGCCATGAGCCTCGTCTTCACAAAAGTCACTAGCCTGGAGTCAAAGACGATGTGATCCGATAGTCGATCACACTCCGAAATAAATTCAGATCCTAAAAACAAGTTTCACAAACTCGCTTGTCGGAAGCAGTTTTCGTCAACCGTTTGACGAAAACTTAACCCTCCACCTATGAGGATTGTTGAAGATCCAATCCCCGACAAGTAGACAATTGTCAGAGCAGAAAATACCGACCAAACGACCTCTCCACGTGAAGGAGATCAAGCTGTTCAAAATTGGACAACTTGTTGTGGAGGAAGAAGGGGCCGGCCAAAAGCTTGGCCGGTTACTCCTTGGTCGCTGGTGGCCAAGTGAGGTTGGTTGGAGGCTGAGGGTGGCCCAAGGGACGCCGACGGCTAGTGGATGGCCGACAGCAAGGAAAGGCAGCAGCTCCAATGGGTGGCGGCGACACAAAGGTGGGCGACAACCACCTTAGCTTGGGCGGCAAGAAGGAGGAGAAGGAGGAAAGGAGGCTAGGGTTTCCAAAACCCTTGAACTAATTAATTCTCCACGAAAAAACCCTTAAGCCGTGTTTTTATAGAGAACACATTCACCTAACAGTTATTGGTTCATAACCAAAACCCATTAACCCGCTCTAATAATTTAAGTTAAAATAAACCAAACCGTGTTGGTCTATTTTAAGTTAAAACGAACCGAACAAACTTTGGTTCATTTGTTTAAAACAAACCAAACCACTTTGGTTTATTTTCCACCATTAGATTAGAACCAAACCAATTTGGTTCATCCATCATGTCTTCAAAAGACATGGCCCATCCATGCTTCCGATGTGACTGAAACCATTTCATACTCACTCTTTGTTTGGTCCAACCAAACCTAGTTTCTCTCGATCTGAGAATCCTATTCTCAAACTCGTTTTAAATCCTTCGGATTATGCTCATTGTGCGTGTGACCAAATAGGTTCTCGATTTATGTTGGCCATCTATAATTAACCATTAATTATAGAACGATCATGAGTGGCACCTAGTATTATATCATGATCCCCAATTAACTAGAAAATCAACGATTGATCCCAGAACCTTTTCTGAAACCCTTAAGCAACTACAATGAATCGTGCCCCATTCCTTTTACTCATCTTATACCCACTTGGTTCAGGACATGGTCTATTGTGTCAATCCCCACTAGCCTGACTACGTCACAGCTAGCCAAGTATTACTTCCTCGTCCTTCGAATTCTAGTTACTGCACATGTATTCAAAGTACCATACTCTAAACATGTAATGCTTTGGCCAAAGACTTTAGTAACAATCTGACGAGAGGCCATACGGTATACATCTCCTCGCAAGGAGCGGTGAATACTCTGTAGGCTATTCAAACACCTTCGGCCACTTTGACTTATACCCAATCATTCCGGGTCCACATCTCCTCGGAGATGCTTGCTTAAGATGTCAAAGCATAAGTCTTCCTGACCAAGATGACTTGAATACCGCAAATTGAAGGAACATCGCACTTAAGCTGTTGTAAGAACTTCATTGACATATCCATATATGCAGATAACCATATGAAGTCTTACAGTTGGTCACTCCAAAGAACTAGTTGTCATAACTTGCATCAACGATTAACTCCGGACATTCCAATGTCTCCATCCAGTGAGGAACAGCTGCTTGGATAAACCAAAGAGTATACCTCGTGCTAGTCTCAACATAATCGATGACGTCCATGAAGGTAGTTTCGTTTCGCTTCGCTTTGGTTGCTTATGCATGGCGATCCTATCTCACGTCCCCGGATTAAAATTTTATTAATTAAAACTAATCTGGACGCAGATGGATTACCCAAGCAGCCAATTCATCATCGTGCTATTCAATTTAAGTGGTCACTTGAACAAACTTATTGTTCAAGCAACCTAACCCTTTTCCTCGATTAGCCACGAAATAGATGATGAACGGATCGCCGATTTTTGTGTTTATGATCAGGGTTCATGTCAATCAACAACATGCAAAATACAAAAGAAAAAGAATTAAAATTAAACAAGATTATACCTCTTGTTTTACCTCTTGATCTTCTATTGCATTCCTATCCTCTTCTAGGACGTCGTGTGGGCGATGATCTTCTAAGAATTGAAGCCTCCTAGACCTCGTATCTTCCCTTCCTTGCTTACTCCGAACAAGAGAAGAAAACTCTCTCTTCTTCTCCTTTCTTGTGCCTAACACAAAGCCTTCTCCTCTTCTCCTTGCTTGTACCGACCATTAAAAGTCTAAGAAGTGGTGTCCGCCGGCCCTAAAGAGAGGAGAGGAGATTGAGGAAGAGAGAACCCCCTTCCTCCTTGCTTGTTGTCACTAACCCTAGTAGAGGGAGAGGAGGCACCGGTCCTTGCTTGAGGAAAGGAGGCCCCAACCCTAGGAGAGGGAGAAGGAGTGCCGGCCAAAAGAAAGGAAGAGAAGGAAACCCTAATCCTCTCTTGCCGTTGAC
The DNA here is from genome assembly GCA_025175895.1 of Wurfbainia villosa. NCBI lineage: Eukaryota > Viridiplantae > Streptophyta > Magnoliopsida > Zingiberales > Zingiberaceae > Wurfbainia > Wurfbainia villosa. Next base: position 115,540,283 of record CM045989.1, on the reverse strand, counting down.
CCTAAATGAAGCAAAAAACCCTCACCTCCCTTGCCTCTCCACCTCTTATTTTAGATCTAGGCTTTATGATGTATTTATAATAGGATACAATAGGGACCATGAGGAGGAGTTGGATCTTGGCCACTCAATGGATCCGAGCCACATATAACCCGATCCATTAATGATGATCCATTCCACTAGAGGATCATCATTAATCTACCTCACCAACGCCCGTAAAATTCCTAGCAAATTTTACAGGAATTTTTGGCTTGATGATCATGGGCTTTATGTGGGCCTTTTCAAAAATAAAAGAAAATAAGCCAAAAAGGGGTGCAAGGCCTAGGAATTGAACCCCTTTCCTCTAGAGATAGCCAAGCCTTATAGATGAACACACTAACCAGAAGCCCAATAGGATTATATGATTAAGGAAGAGGGGAAACTATAGATAAGTGGGACTAAGGGTAAATGAAGAGGCATAGAAAAGAAAAGAGGAACTTCTCTTCCTCCCCTTTATAAAGAAGAGGGAAGATTGAATTTGGTCACTTCCTCTCTTCTTTCCTTCTTCTCACCGAAATCCTTGAGCTCTCCCTCTCCTTTCCACCCCTTGGCCGAACCCCACCCAAGCAAGAGATGGTTAGGTGTTGGTCTTCCTTAGGTCATCTTCCTCACCCAAAGCAAAGCGAAGGATGTAAGTATCCCTCACCTGCATACGAGTAGTTTCGATTGAATGTTTGAACAACCTATATGTTAGATCCGGCCAAGCATGTTTTGGTTTATCAAAGAAGTGGTAATCTATGTTTGCAATCTATGTTAGGAAGTATATGATGATGCTAAGATGGGAAAAGAGGTTTGGTTAAAAAGCTAGCCCTAATGGCCACCAAGACCTATTCGGCCAAGCTAGGATTGGGGTTTTACATGAAGTTACATGCTATGTTTTATTCACTATATGATGTAGTTAAGATTTAAAAATGGATTAGGACCAAAAGCTAACCCTAGTTGAGCCCTTATGTGTTTCGGCCACCCTAGGGAATTAGGGTTAGGGTTGCATGAAAATGTCCCTAATGATGCTATGCTAGGTTATAAGGCTCATGAATGAATGTTGGGTAACAAGAACCCTAGTTGAGCCCCTTATGTGTTTCGGCCACCCTAGGGAATTAGGGTTAGGGTTGCATGAAAATGTCCCTAATAATGCTATGCTAGGTTATAATGCTCATGAATGAATGTTGGGTGACAAGAACCCTAAGAAGCCTAAAAGGGCCATTCAGCCACCCTTGGTTGTTTCTTTTCTTTGTGTGTTTCAATGAAGTTTACACCATGAAGTGTATGCATATGTATGTTAATTGAATTAGTTAAAAGTCTAATCCCTAAAAAGCCTATAAGGGCCATTTGGCCACCCTTGGTTATTATGTTCAATGAAGTTTCATACCATGATTGGTATGCATATAATGTTGTTTAGTATGTAGATAAATTTAGGTTAAAGATTAACCCTAAAAACCCTACATGGACCATTCGGCCAACCTATGTTTTGGGGAATAGATGAAGTTTAATTCAAACTCTATGTGCTTATGAAGTTGTAGCCATGCTAAATGAATTAGGTTCACATGTGCCTTGTGTTTGAGTGAATTCATGATGACTTGTGGTCTTAAATAATGCTGCTTATGAAGTTGTAGCCATGCTAAATGAATTAGGTTTACATGTGCTTTGTGTTTGAGTGAATTTATGATGACATGTGATCTTAAATAATGCTAGGTGAAGATACCATGCCTTAGTTAGTATTTACTTACTCTTGATGCCATGTCTTATGCCATGTTATGAAATGAAAGAAGATATGTTCATAAAATGAAGCATAAAGGGTTATGAAATGAAGTATGCTATGCTATGTTTGTAATGAAAGAAGATATGTTCATGAAATGAAGCATGAAGGGTTATGAAATGAAGTATGCTATGCTATGTTTGTAATGAAAGAAGATATGTTCATGAAATGAAGCATGAAGGGTTATGAAATGAAGTATGCTATGCTATGTTTGTCAAGAAATGAAATAAGCTATGTTAAATATTAAGCATATAAGTATTTTACCTTCTGCATGGCTTGTACCAAGACCTTAACAAGGTCCAAGAAGGGATGGGCTCCTAAGATGCCCTAGGTCGATGGAATAAAACTCGGGCCTAGGATGGGCTTCTATGTATGATTGCCCCTAGGTCGATGGAATAAGACTCGGGCCTAGTACGGGATGGGCTCCAAGATGCCTTAGGTCGATGGAGTAAGACTCGGGCCTAGGATGGGCTTCTACGCTATGACGATTGCCCCTAGGTCGATGGAATAAGACTCGGGCCTAGAAACCTATTAGGTTCGAGACTTGCTACCTCGGGCCTATTTAGGGATGCGCGCTATGATAATGAAGAAGTGGTACAATGCCGGGCCCAAATATGTTGAGATTTATATTTACGTACCTAACATATATGTTTTCAAAAGCATCCTGCATATGTTTACATGTTATGTTTGATGATATGCCATATATTTACATGTTATGTTTGATGATATGCCATGATGTTTACATGTTATGTTTGATGATATGCCATGATGTTTACATGTTTGTTTGATGATATGCCATGATGGTTACATGTTTGTTTGATGATATGCCATATGTTTACATGTTATGTTTGATGATATGCCATGATGTTTACATGTTATGTTTGATAATATGCCATAATGTTTAAGTTACATGTTATGATTGAATGATATGTCATGATGTATACGTTACATGTTATGTTCGATGGTATGCTATGATGTCTATATTACTAAGTTACATATGATGCATATTATGCTGATTAAGTATATATTCATGTTATGCTACTAAGTTAGGGATGATCCATGCTTTATTCACTTATGTTACTTATGCTACACGATGAGTTGATGACACCATGTAAGTTACATGTTATATTGATTTTACGTTATAAATGCTACAAGCCATGATTAATAATGATGTATGGTTTTTGTGAGTAGGACAGGATCTTACTAAGCCTATGAGCTTATAGTTTATCTTTCCCTCGTACTGCAGATAAGGGTAAGGGATGGGTAAACTAAAGAAAAGCAGGAGGGGCCAAGGTTTGTGGTAGTGGCACGGTGGAGAAGATCCGTTAAGTCTATTTATACATGTTACCTATGATGATGATGTCTATGGATGTCTTTACTTATGTCTCCCTATGACGATGATGTTATGAACCTACTAAGCACTAAGTATCTATATATATATGATGCATGCTTTATGTTGATAAGAAGAAGTAAAGAAGAAGAAGAAGAAGTATCCATCCATGCATGGTATGAAACATACTCTATGTTAAGAAGAAGCGTTAATGCATGTTTATGTTTAAAAGAAAAAAAAAGAAAGAAAAGTATTTAGGTCTAAAGTCTTCATTTGTAGGAAACTAAAAGTATATATATAAAGTCTTCGCTGTAAATATATGTATGGCCACACACGCCGCCTCCTGACATTCTGTGGTCCGCAAAAGGGCTGGCGTGATGTGGTATCAGAGCGGATCTGCCTTTCCACTACACACACATCAAGCTCCAAATCCTGTTGCTCCAAGTAAGAATTCTATGTCTATGCTTTAATTTTGTTAATTTTGATCATGCATGATATAAAAATGTCTTTAGATTATTTAGTTCATGTATAATATAAAATGCCTCTAGCTTATTTATAAAATGCCTTTACCATATGCTTGTTCATGAATAATAGGAAATGCTTCTAGCTTAAATATGCATGAAAATATATATGATACCCTTAGGCTGCTCATATATGATATAAAATACCTTAAGCTTAAATTATGCATGAGAACATGAATGATGCCTTAAGCTTAAAATGACTTTATGTTAGCTTTAGTCTAAGTATGCGTAGTACAACGAACGAAAACTTATACTAGTTTTACCTTTATATATGAAGATAATGTCTGTAAGACGCGGTATTAGAGCCGATGAGATAGCACCCCCGCATGACCTTACACACGTAGTCACCAACTCCAAATGACAAGTCACGAACAACAATAAGTAATAAATACCCTAATGAATCGAGGAAACCCTACTTCACCGACGGGCCCCTACGATGGTTCGACAGAAGCTTACTCGATCCAAAGGGCGTAGACTAAAGCCGGAAAACTTCTCTGGCACTGGTGAGCCATGGGATGCCCAGGCCTGGTTCAAGACGGTGGAAAGCATCGTGGAGCTACTGGACTGGCCCGAATGCGAAAAGATTAAGTGTGCATCGTTCTACATTTCGAGATGCTCTTGATGGTGGGAACGGGTTAAAGCAAAGAGACAAGTAAATCGATGAGATGGATGATTTCGAGTACGAATTTTTAGAGGAATTCTTCCACATGAGGGTAACCAACAAGCATTACGACGAGTTCACTGGGTTCAGACAAGGTGACCTATCGGTCAGCGAAGCCGTGAAGAGATTCAACCGACTCGCACGCCTATGCCCAGAGTTGGTCACAACGGAAAGGGAAAGGGTCAGACTCATATTGAAGATGCTCCGACTAGAAATAGCTCTGAATGTGGCCGGCGGAGTTCATAGACCGCAGACCGCAGAGGAGCTGTTCAGTAGTGCCTTGATTACCGAGCATTACCTGAACAACATTAATCAACAAAAGAAAGCACTGAGTGAAGGCAGGGGTCAGGCCCAGTCAGGAGGTCAGAGGAACCAGAGTGCTTGGAAAGGGAACCCCACTGGCAAGAGAAGACAATGGGAGAATCCTAAAGGAGGTCCAAGAACAAGCGTACCTGTGTTCCTCTGTGTGCTACTCAAGGAAGATACATCCGGGAGTATGCTACCAAGGCACAAATCGATGTTATAACTGTGGATGGACAGGGCATAGAATCAAGGACTGTCCTATCTGTGTTCAGCTCCTCCTCACCAGTATACTCGATCCGGGGTGCCCTCCACGATTACATCGGTGCAGGCCGCAATAGAAGGGACCCCAATCCACCAAGGGAGACTAGAAGCCCCACCTGCTATGACAGATGCTAGGGTATTCTCTCTCACCCAAGAAGACGTGGCAAACGCCTCCACAGTTGTCACAGGTCAGATATTTATTTTTTGTCAGTATGCTACTGCATTATTTGATACTGGGGCAACACATTCGTTTGTTTCTACACACTTTACCTAAACATAGACATACCACCACAAGCCCTAGATCACGAAGTTCTTAACCACCCCGCCTCGGGAGAGGTAATGCCCTCCACTATATGTCATGCGAGCCGCACTCCATCGTAATTGCAGATAGAGAACTCCCATCTGATCCGATAGTGCTCATGCAGGATTATGACATTATATTGGGCATGGATTTCTTGAGCAAGTACGGTGCTTCGATCGAGTGCCGAAAAAGGAAAGTGGTTTTCCAGCCGGAAGCGGAACCTAAGTTCGAATTTATTGGAGAACCAAGGAGAGGAGTCAATAAGATTTTATCAGCCCCACAGGCACGTAAGATGCTAGACAGTGGATGCACTGGGTTTCTGGCACACATAGTTGATACAAGTCGTCGAGGATCGGTTAGAGAATGTCGTAGTCGTATGCAACTACCTGCAGGTATTCCTGCATTTAACTACCGTGGTTAGCCCCGGATAGAGAAATTGAATTTGAGATCGAGTTGATTCTCGTACTAACCCGATCTCTAAAGCACCTGCGCTACCGAATTGAAGGAACTTCGTGATGCCTACAGGAATTACTTGACAAGGGACTTATTCGCCCAAGTCGCTCTCCATGGGGAGCTCCAGTGCTGTTGGTGAAGAAGAAAGATGGGTCTGTGCGAATGTGCATAGACTACCGCGCGCTGAATAATGTGACGGTCAAGAACCGGTACCCTTTGCCGCGAATTGATGACCTGTTCGACCAACTAAAGGGTGCCACCGTTTTCTCAAAGATCGACCTGAGGTCCGGCTATCATCAAGTAAAAGTGAAATCGATGATATACCAAAGACGACCTTCCGGACGGATATGGACATTACGAGTTCGTAGTTATGCCCTTCGAGGACGAATGCACCGCTGCTCATGGATTTGATGAACCGGTATTCTCGGCATTCCTCGACAAGTTTATGATCATCTTCATTGACGACATATCGATATATTCGAGAACCCCGAGGAGCACGCAGAGAACACTTGAATGTGGTATTGCAGATCCTTCGAAAAACAACTATTCGCAAAGTTCTCCAAATGCGAGTTCGCTCGAGCAAGTATCATTTTGGGTCACGTGATATCCAAACACGGGAGTGATGGTAGATCCAATGAAGATTGAAGCCGTGAGTAATTGGAACCAACCAAGGAATGAGGTCGTAAGCTTTCTGCCAGCAAGCTACTCGAAGTTTGTAGAGAACTTCTCAGATTGCCGCCTATGACAAATCCTCACCGAGAAAGGGCAAGAAATATGAGTGGACTGACGTCGAGAGGAGTTTCACAGAATTGAAAAGGAGATGACGGCGCTCAATCCTTGCTCTTCCAGCAATAACGAAAGCCGACATGTATGGACGCCCAAGTTAGGACTCTGAGTGGCTTATGCAGAATGGCAAGGTCATTGCCTATGCCTCTAGGCAACTCAAGGAACACGAAAGGAATTATCCCACCCACGACTTAGAGCTAGCGGCCGTGGTCTTTGCTCTCAAAACATGGAGGCATTACCTATATGGAGCTCAGTGTAGGATTTATACAGACCATCAGAGTCTGAAATATTTCTTCACACAGAAGGACCTGAATATGAGACAGCGCAGATGGCTCGAGCTCGTCAAGGATTATGACTGCGAGATTCTCTACCATCCGGGGAAAGCTAACAAGGTGGCTGATGCACTCAGCAGGAAGTCCGACGCCACCTTGATGTCCCTATTAGTGCTATCTCGGCCCTTAGAAAAAGAGATTATGCGTACAGGTTGAAATCATTTCAGACAGCCTCGACCATGACGATAGCAAGCACCGACTGCTCAATGATATCTTTGGAAAAACAAGCCCGTGACCCAAGCCTTCAGAGGATCAAGCAAGAGGTCTTAGAAGGAAAGGACGACGGGTTTCGGATCTCTGATAGTGGGGTACTCTACCTCAGGGATCGCTTATGTATTCCCGACGATCCAGAATTACGGAAGGAGATATTTGAGGAAGCTCACAGAACTCCTTATGCGATGCATCCTGGAACCACCAAGATGTACCAAGACCTGAAACGAAAGTTCTGGTGGTCCGGAATGAAAAGAGATGTGGCTCAGTATGTCAGTACCTGCCTGACCTGCCAGAGGGTTAAGGCAGAACACCAGAGACCTGGAGGAACACTGCAGCCGATCCAGATTCCAGAATGGAAATGGGAGGACATTTCTATGGATTTCATCTCGTGATTGCCCAAGGCGACAAGCGGTTATGATGCTATATGGGTAATTGTGGGCCAGATTGACGAAGTCCGCCATTTCTTAGCAATCAAGATGACCTATTCGACGAGCAATTGGCCCAGCTTATATGCTAAGGAAATTATTAGACTACATGGAATTCCTAAGACCATCATTTCGAGAGATGGTCGCTTATTTCCCATTTCGAATGTGTCTGTAAAGCCTTAGGCACGGTTATTGTTCAAGATCGCTTCCATCCCAGACGGATGGACGTAATCAAAGGGTAAATCAAGTAATCGGAGGATATGTTACGAGCTGCGCTCGGATTTCAAAGGTAGTGGTGCCGATACTTATGTTTGGCGATCGCCTACAACAATAGCTATCAAGCTACTATTGGAATGGCACCCTACGAGGCGCTTATACGGAGGAAATGTAGATCTCCCATATGCCGTACGAGGGTGGTGAAAAGAAGAAGATGGGACTCGACGGACTTCATCGACAACACCACCCGAGCTATACGAACATCCGTCGAGAGAACGCCAGAGCCGACAAAGAGCTATGCGGATATGCGGCGAACCGTTAGAATTCGGTTGGGGACCTAGTATTCCTCAAAGTGGCTCCCATGAAGGGAGTGATGAGGTTTGGAAGAAAGGGTAAACTGAGTCCATGTTACGTGGGACCGTACCCGATATCGCAAAGGATTGGCAAGGTAGCTTATAAGCTAGAGCTGCCTCAGGAGATGTCGGCTATTCACAACGTGTTCCATGTCTCGACTAAGAAATGCATTTCCAGTGCGGACCAAGTGATCGAGCCACAAACAGTACAAGTTCAAGAGGACCTGAGTGTTGAAAGTCGGCCAATCCAAATACTAGACCAAGGAGTCAAGAGACTAAGGAACAAAGAGGTGCCCTTAGTGAAGGTCCTGTCGTAATCAATCTGACGAGGAAGCTACCCGGGAACGCCAAGAGGACATGGCGTATACCAGAATTGTTCTAAGTTTCGAGGACGAAACTTTTAAAAGGTATGAAGGATTGTAACGCCCGTAAAATTCCTAGCAAATTTTACAGGAATTTTTGGCTTGATGATCATGGGCTTTATGTGGGCCTTTTCAAAAATAAAAGAAAATAAGCCAAAAAGGGGTGCAAGGCCTAGGAATTGAACCCCTTTCCTCTAGAGATAGCCAAGCCTTATAGATGCACCCACTAACTGTAAGCCCAATAGGATTATATGATTAAGGAAGAGGGGAAACTATAGATAAGTGGGACTAAGGGTAAATGAAGAGGCATAGAAAAGAAAAGAGGAACTTCTCTTCCTCCCCTTTATAAAGAAGAGGGAAGATTGAATTTGGTCACTTCCTCTCTTCTTTCCTTCTTCTCACCGAAATCCTTGAGCTCTCCCTCTCCTTTCCACCCCTTGGCCGAACCCCATCCAAGCAAGAGAAGGTTAGGTGTTGGTCTTCCTTAGGTCATCTTCCTCACCCAAAGCAAAGCGAAGGATGTAAGTATCCCTCACCTGCATACGAGTAGTTTCGATTGAATGTTTGAACAACCTATATGTTAGATCCGGCCAAGCATGTTTTGGTTTATCAAAGAAGTGGTAATCTATGTTTGTAATCTATGTTAGGAAGTATATGATGATGCTAAGATGGGAAAAGAGGTTTGGTTAAAAAGCTATCCCTAATGGCCACCAAGACCTATTCGGCCAAGCTAGGATTGGGGTTTTACATGAAGTTACTTGCTATGTTTTATTCACTATATGATGTAGTTAAGATTTAAAAATGGATTAGGACCAAAAGCTAACCCTAGTTGAGCCCTTATGTGTTTCGGCCACCCTAGGGAATTAGGGTTAGGGTTGCATGAAAATGTCCCTAATAATGCTATGCTAGGTTATAAGGCTCATGAATGAATGTTGGGTAACAAGAACCCTAGTTGAGCCCCTTATGTGTTTCGGCCACCCTAGGGAATTAGGGTTAGGGTTGCATGAAAATGTCCCTAATAATGCTATGCTAGGTTATAATGCTCATGAATGAATGTTGGGTGACAAGAACCCTAAGAAGCCTAAAAGGGCCATTCGGCCACCCTTGGTTGTTTCTTTTCTTTGTGTGTTTCAATGAAGTTTACACCATGAAGTGTATGCATATGTATGTTAATTGAATTAGTTAAAAGTCTAATCCCTAAAAAGCCTATAAGGGCCATTTGGCCACCCTTGGTTATTATGTTCAATGAAGTTTCATACCATGATTGGTATGCATATAATGTTGTTTAGTATGTAGATAAATTTAGGTTAAAGATTAACCCTAAAAACCCTACATGGACCATTCGGCCAACCTATGTTTTGGGGAATAGATGAAGTTTAATTCAAACTCTATGTGCTTATGAAGTTGTAGCCATGCTAAATGAATTAGGTTCACATGTGCCTTGTGTTTGAGTGAATTCATGATGACTTGTGTGTTGGTGCAGTGGGCACCAAAGTCGAACCGGTATTTTGATTATGGCAAAAGGCTCAATAGTTAAGGGTATATTTGTTATCTTACGAGCTCAATTAAGTGTGCAGAAATGCTAAAGTTGAGCGGAAGGTCTGCGACACCCGGTGGGAACCGAGGTGGTCGGGCAACGCCAGAGGGACTTCGGAGGAAGCCGAGGTACTCGGGTGAAGACCGGAAGCGAGGCTACAAGGTAAGCTCGTGTGAAAGCGAAGCAAGGTCGTTAAGCGCAGATCCGACCCAATACCTCCAATGGAAGGTCTAGGTCGAGATCAGATGGTTAGAACCATCGTACTTTATATTTTAAGCTAACTTGTACTGCAGTCCAAAACCCTTTGACTACTTCAACCGCTAGTCAAGTTCCAAATTTCGAGAAGAGCTCGAATTTCAAGGGGGTGAATTTGGACTTGACTCGTGTTTTGGTACAAAGGGTGATGTGGCATCAAGGTGGACATCCAAACCATCACCAAGCTTCCTTGTGGTGGACGCCCAAAATAAGGTGAGTTGGCACAAGATGGTTGGCTCCCATGATGTGGCACAAGTTGAATGGCTCCAACAAGTTGGCGCCCAAGGAGGTTGGAGGTGGCACAAGGTGGTTGGATGAAACACCTCATCCTTGAGTTGGCGCACAAGGAGGTTGGAGGTGGCACAAGGTGGTTGGATGAAACACCTCATCCTTGAGTTGGCGCACAAGAAGGTTGGAGGTGGCACAAGGTGGTTGGATGAAACACCTCATCCTTGAGTTGGGATAAGAACCTCACCTTGGACACTACCTATGTCTAAATTCATAGATCAATATCCATAAATAGACATGTTCAAGCCAAGCAAATAACAAGAATTCAAGAGCTCTCAACACGCCGTCGTAACGCCGCTACTACTACTCACATTTGCTACGACGAAGTGCCGCCGACAACGAAAGCTACATCTTCTACTTATAAGAGTTGTCGGTATATTTATTTAAGTTCTACTTCTTTAAATTGTCTTTGTGCTTTAATCGTAACAAGGAAAGGGGGAGTGTCCCTTTGCCTTGATTTCTTTTTGTAATCGTTGCTCCTACTTCCAACGAAGAGGAGTGGTTTTAGTGAATTGCCCTCCGTACGTGATCAAGGATCACTAGGGCCGTGGATTAGCAATCGAAAGATTGTGAACCACGTAAAAATATCTTGTCTACTTTATATTTCCGCTGTGCATTCTCTACTTGCTTTTTACTTATTGCAAAAGTTTTTAACGAAACCGTATCGCTATTCACCCCCCCCCCCTCTAGCGACACTTTCGATCCAACAATTGGTATCAGAGCCGGGGGCGCTAAGATTCGGTGAAACCACCAATCTAGCTTTGTTTTTCTTTTTTTTTACAGATTTTTTATTTATTTATTTCTGTTTTCGTATAATTATTTCACTTGCTTATCTTCTCCTACATATAGAATTGCATTAGAGGCTTTAGGATCCGGATAAGGTTGTCCTTCTGGTTAGATCCCGAGTAAGGTTGTCCTCCGGAACTTCAACGACATTCGTGATTTGATTGTTTATTTCTTTTGCAAGTTACATTTTATATATCTTTTTACTTCCTCAAGATTACTAATCCAAGACGAAAGTCTTGGAATATTCTTTCGGTGTGTTTTGCAAGATTCTTTTTCGTCGTTCTTCTTCTTGTTTTTAAATGGCCCATCTCGAAGGGTTTAGCATCCGCCTGACCCCGTTTTACAACGGTAATGACTTTCGTTCTTGGAAGGGTCGGATGGAATGCTTTCTTAAAACCCAAATCGAGATGTGGATCGTAATCCAAACCGGTTTCACACTTCCTATTAATGAAGATGGTGAATCTTTGGGTTACGATCAATGGTCAAATTCCATGAAAAAACAAGTAGAAGCCGATGCCAAGGCAACTCAAATCTTGCAATGTGGGTTGTCCAAGGAAGAGCTCAACCGCGTCGGCCCCTTCATTAGTGCAAAGGACTAATGGACCAAGCTAGTGGAACTACACGAAGGCACCGACGACACGAAGGTATGTAAAAGAGATTTACTTTTAAATAAATTGTATAACTTGAAAATGCAGGAAAACGAGACCGCAACTCAACTACATGCTCGTATCCAAGACATCGTCAACCAACTCCATGCCATCGAACAAAAGGTCGAGAATCGCGACCTTATCAGGTATTCTCTTAACTCGTTTCCTAGGACCACCTTGTGGGCATCCATGGTCGATGCCTACAAGGTCTCCAAGGACCTTTCTAAAATTAGGTTAGACGAATTGTTTTCGGAACTTGAATTACATGAGCAAACTAACGTGGTCCAGGCCGAGAAGAGTATTGCGTTAGTTGCAGGTTCCAAGAAGAAGAAGCCCGCAAGCAAGCCACCCCCGAAGGAAGAAGACGAGTCCGAATCGGAAGTAGACTCCGAAATAGAATCCGAACTAGTCAATCTAGTTCGGAAGATGATCAAGAGACGAAAACGACCAACAACTCAAGGTAAGCCTAAACCTAATTCAAATACTTCTAATTTTAGATGCTATGAGTGCAATGTTCTGGCCACATCAAGTCCGAGTGCCCAAAGCTAAAGAATAACGCATCAAAGACCAAGAAAGCGCTAAACGCTACTTGGGAGGAGTTGTCGGAGGAAGAAGACGATATCCAAGCTCTAATGGCCAAGCCGACCGAGCACGACTCCGAAACCGAAGAAGAGTCCGAGTCCGAATCCGATGATGAGCTTCCATTCAAGACAAGCCACGGATCCGTATCCGGTTCAAAAGAATCATTAAGGGTAAGTCGGTCGTTACTTAATACTTTGTATGGTGCAATTAAATTTTTAAATAAGAAACTAGCTAAGTCCGAGTCCAAGGTCGAGACCCTAATTGAGGAGGTTAACCTTCTCAAACATGAGGTCTCCCTAACCTCTTCGACTACTCGTATTCAAGAGGAGGACTCAACTCAAGTTGAAAAGCTTGAAGTTGAGAACTCGCTTTTGAAAACACAAGTCGAAGACCTTAGGAACACGTTGGAAAGGTTCACTTTGGGATCCAAGGGACTTGACCTCTTACTTGGATCACAAAGGGCCGTGTACAACAAGGCCGGACTCGGGTTTAACTCAAATACAACCAATAAGTCATATATGTCTATAGTAAACCAACATAAGAAAAATGTCCAAGCATGGGTCCCTAAGACCACTTTGATTTCAACTTTAGGATCTAACATGTATTGGGTTCCTAAGGACCAAATTCACTATGTGAATAGACCCACTCGATTCAATGGTCCAGGGGGAGCCAATACAAAATGTATTTTTGTTAAGTCTTAGAAATTGCATGCTTAGTTTTTCCTTTATTTTTAGAATGGTTAGATAGGACTCATAACCAACTAAAATCCTGCGAAAAGATTGAGCCTCAGGGAGCCTCTTTTCAAAAATAAACCAACTAAAATCCTACGAAAAGATTGAGCCTCGGGGAGCCTCTTTTCAAAAATAACTAGTTAGACCAAGAAGTAGTCTCAAGTAAGTCGAGTTATCAATTTCTTGAAATTAGCTTTGTCTAAGGAAGTAGTCGTTGTTCCGATCAAAGAAGGCCTCTGTGCCTCGCCACGACCTGGAAGCTAATCTCTTGAAAAGATTACTTGATGAGCTTAGACTAAATCCGAATCTAACCTAATGTTGGTTAATTTAAATTCATTAAAATTAATCAAGTAAAATTGAAAGTCATCTCACAGTAACACATAGGAATAACATGTTTTGATCATGTAGATATTGGTGAGATGATTTAGGTTTAAAAACTTACAAACAACCCTTTAGTAATTCCAATATCCGATCCAACTACCTTATGTGTAGGATCCTTATGGTAAAGAGGCACCAAAAGACCTCGTACGAGATTTATCACGATAAAATACCGAACATCAAGTACTTTAGGGTATTTGGATGCAAGGTACATATCTTAAACACTAAGGATTACCTAGGGAAATTCAAATCCAAAACCTCATCGAACCTTTCTAGGATACTCAACCACCAATAGAGCTTATAGGGTATACAATCACGACACTCTTAGAGTCGAAGAAACCATTAATATAGTTTTCGACGAAGGACACGAACCCGTTCAATCCTTAACAAAACCAACTAGCAAATCAACTTATAGCGAACCCGACTCTGATCTTGAACTTGAATCTCGTCCTAACCCAAGTCATCCTATCGACCAAGTGATAGATGACCCTAACCCAAGTCATCCTATCAATCAAGTTATAGGTGATCCAAATTTAGGGGTTCGAACTAGAGCTTCATACCGAAATATTAGTCAAATCTCGTTAATTTCCAAAATCGAACCCAAAACTATTGAACAAGCACTTCTTGATCCCGACTGGATTATTGCTATGCAAGAAGAGCTAGCTCAATTCACTAGAAATGAAGTCTGGGAATTAGTACCACCACCTAAAGAAAAATCAATTATTGGAACAAGGTGGGTATTTCGAAATAAACTTGATGATAAAGGTGAAGTAGTTAGAAATAAAGCTAGGTTAGTCGCAAAAGGGTTTAGTCAAGGTTTAGATTACGATGAGACCTACGCCGTGCAGGACTAGAGTCCATCCGAATGTTGTTAGCATATCGCACATCGAGGTTTTAAATTGTTTCAAATGGATGTCAAGTCAGCATTTTTGAATGGATACATTAAGGAAGAAGTTTACGCTACCAACCTCCTGATTCGAAAATCTAGATAACCCTGACCATGTCGGTAGACTTAAGAAAGACCTATATGGAATCAAACAAGCCACAAGAGCTTGGTACGAAAGGCTTTCGATCTATCTTAAGTCCAAAGGATTCAACCAAGGTTTAGTCGACCCAACCTTATTCGTTAAAACCGTAGGAAAAGAAATCTTTATAGCCCAAATCTATGTAGATGATATAATTTTTGGAACTACCAACTCGATCCTCGCTTAAACGAATTCATCTCACTTATGGAAAGTGAATTTGAAATGAATTTAGTGGGAGAGTTAAGTTTCTTCTTAGGTTTACAAATTAAACAAACTAAAGATGGAATATATTTACATCAACAAAAATATACTAAGGACTTAATAAATCGATTTGGAATGCAAGATGCTAAAATAATCAATACACCTATGGCAACTAATGTTAATATAAACGAAGATGTAGAAGGAAAACCCGTTGACCTAAAATACTATAGGAGCGCAATAGGAAGTCTCCTATACTTAACCGCTGAGCCGACCGACATTTTATTCATGTAAGTATGTGCGCAAGGTTACAAACCCGTGCAAGGAGTCTCACCTAACCCTAGTCAAGCGTATCCTTAGATATCTAAAGGGCACGCTAAACGAGGTATTTGGTACCCTAGATCTACCGAGTTTAATCTAATCGGCTACTCCGACTCCGACTATGCCGGTAGTAAACTCGATAGAAAGAGCACGAGTGGTTGTTGTCAAATCCTACGAGTCTAGTAAGTTGGTGCAGAGGAAGCAGATTGCGCTGCCTTATCTACCACCGAATACGCTATGATGGGTGAGTGTGTCTCTCACTCGTGGATGAAGCACACTCTCCAAGACTTTAGCTTAATCTTTAACAACATTAAAACCTACATAGATAACATTAGTTCAATTAACTTAACTAAAAATCCAATATGTCATTCTAGGACAAAACATATAGAAGTTAAACACCACTTCATTAGGGAACATGTAACTAATGGAACTATACAACTAGAGTATGTTGAGTCCAAATCAAACCTAGCGGACATCTTCACCAAACCACTACCCGGCCGAATTTAGTTTATTAAGACGAAAGTTAGGTATGTGTAATAGAGTAGGATTTAAATTTTTCTATATATGTACTCTACTTTTGCTTCTTTTTATGAAATTAGCCTAAGTCTTACCTTAGAAATCATATACCTATAGATTTAAGGAGCCAACACATCTCACAACACATAGGACTAATGTGTTTGTGTACTTAGCCACGTAGACGGGCGTGAGATGTTAGGACCTTACTCCTGGTTCGAGCGTAGATTCAAAGGTGCATCGACATGAACCATTGAGTATAATTATTTAAAATTAATCAACTCCTTCAAGACTTATTGATCATTCTATATCAATCAAGTCCAACCGGAGTTGTACATTTTAGATGAACATATTTTCAAGCTTATTATTATTTTAAAAAAAAATTATATTTATATTGGGAACTTGCTTGGACTTACAAACCCTAAAATATATTTACAAACTTTTTGAGTTAAGGCAAAAGGGGGAGAAAGTCACAAAAGTAAGGAAGAAAGTAAACAAAATTATTACCTTTTATATTAAGTAATTCCGTTACTTAAGCAACTATTAAGGGGAGTAAAAATTTTTCAAGAACTCACCTTCGGTCAAGGGAGGTTACCTCAAAGGGGAGAACTTGAAACAATAATATTTCTCACTCATGCTTAATCTTTATGCTAGCTCATTCATATTTAATCATTATGCTAGCTCATTCATATTTAATCTTTATGCTAGCTCATTCATATTTAATCTTTATGCTAGCTCATTCATGCTTAATCATTATGCTAGCTTCTTCGTTATGTTAATTTTTCCTTAACTTTTAGGTTTGCCATGAATCAAAAGGGGAGATTGTTGGTGCAAAGTGGGCACCAAAGTCGAACCGGTATTTTGATTATGGCAAAAGGCTCAATAGTTAAGGGTATATTTGTTATCTTACGAGCTCAATTATGTGCGTAAATGCTAAAGTTGAGCGGAAGGTTCGCGACACCGGTGGGAAACCGAGGTGGTCGCAACGCCAGGGACTTCGGAGGAAGCCGAGGTACTGGTGAAGACCGAAGCGAGGCTACAAGGTAAGCTCGTGTGAAAGCGGGCAAGGTCGTTAAGCGAGATCCGACCCAATACCTCCAATGGAAGGTCTAGGTCGAGATCGATGGTTAGAACCATCGATTTATATTTTAAGCTAACTTGTATCATAGCCCAAAACCCTTTGACTACAGTCCAACTGCTAGTCAAGTTCCAAATCGAGAAGAGCTCGAATTTCAAGGGGGTGAATTTGGACTTGACTCGTGTTTTGGTACAAAGGGTGATGTGGCATCAAGGTGGACATCCAAACCATCACCAAGCTTCCTTGTGGTGGACGCCCAAAATAAGGTGAGTTGGCACAAGATGGTTGGCTCCCATGATGTGGCACAAGTTGAATGGCTCCAACAAGTTGGCGCCCAAGGAGGTTGGAGGTGGCACAAGGTGGTTGGATGAAACACCTCATCCTTGAGTTGGCGCACAAGGAGGTTGGAGGTGGCACAAGGTGGTTGGATGAAACACCTCATCCTCAAGTTGGCGCCCAAGGAGGTTGGAGGTGGCACAAGGTGGTTGGATGAAACACCTCATCCTTGAGTTGGGATAAGAACCTCACCTTGGACACTACCTATGTCTAAATTCATAGATCAATATCCATAAATAGACATGTTCAAGCCAAGCAAATAACAAGAATTCAAGAGCTCTCAACACGCCGTCAGAACGCTACTACTACTCACATTTGCTACGACGAAGTGCCGCCGACAACGAAAGCTACATCTTCTACTTATAAGAGTTGTCGGTATATTTATTTAAGTTCTACTTCTTTAAATTGTCTTTGTGCTTTAATCGTAACAAGGAAAGGGGGAGTGTCCCTTTGCCTTGATTTCTTTTTGTAATCGTTGCTCCTACTTCCAACGAAGAGGAGTGGTTTTAGTGAATTCCCTCCGTACGTGATCAAGGATCACTAGGGCCGTGGATTAGCAATCGAAAGATTGTGAACCACGTAAAAATATCTTGTCTACTTTATATTTCCGCTGTGCATTCTCTACTTGCTTTTTACTTATTGCAAAAGTTTTTAACGACACCGTATCGCTATTCAACCCCCCCCCTCTAGCGACACTTTCGATCCAACATTGTGGTCTTAAATAATGCTGCTTATGAAGTTGTAGCCATGCTAAATGAATTAGGTTTACATGTGCTTTGTGTTTGAGTGAATTTATGATGACATGTGATCTTAAATAATGCTAGGTGAAGATACCATGCCTTAGTTAGTATTTACTTACTCTTGATGCCATGTCTTATGCCATGTTATGAAATGAAAGAAGATATGTTCATAAAATGAAGCATGAAGGGTTATGAAATGAAGTATGCTATGCTATGTTTGTAATGAAAGAAGATATGTTCATGAAATGAAGCATGAAGGGTTATGAAATGAAGTATGCTATGCTATGTTTGTAATGAAAGAAGATATGTTCATGAAATGAAGCATGAAGGGTTATGAAATGAAGTATGCTATGCTATGTTTGTCAAGAAATGAAATAAGCTATGTAAAATATTAAGCATATAAGTATTTTACCTTCTGCATGGCTTGTACCAAGACCTTAACAAGGTCCAAGAAGGGATGGGCTCCTAAGATGCCCTAGGTCGATGGAATAAGACTCGGGCCTAGGATGAGCTTCTATGTATGATTGCCCCTAGGTCGATGGAATAAGACTCGGGCCTAGTACGGGATGGGCTCCAAGATGCCATAGGTCGATGGAGTAAGACTCGGGCCTAGGATGGGCTTCTACGCTATGACGATTGCCCCTAGGTCGATGGAATAAGACTCGGGCCTAGAAACCTATTAGGTTCGAGACTTCCTACCTCGGGCCTATTTAGGGATGCGCGCTATGATAATGAAGAAGTGGTACAATGTCGGGCCCAAATATGTTGAGATTTATATTTACGTACCTAACATATATGTTTTCAAAAGCATCCTGCATATGTTTACATGTTATGTTTGATGATATGCCATATGTTTACATGTTATGTTTGATGATATGCCATGATGTTTACATGTTATGTTTGATGATATGCCATGATGTTTACATGTTTGTTTGATGATATGCCATGATGGTTACATGTTTGTTTGATGATATGCCATATGTTTACATGTTATGTTTGATGATATGCCATGATGTTTACATGTTATGTTTGATAATATGCCATAATGTTTAAGTTACATGTTATGATTGAATGATATGTCATGATGTATACGTTACATGTTATGTTCGATGGTACGCTATGATGTCTATATTACTAAGTTACATATGATGCATATTATGCTGATTAAGTATATATTCATGTTATGCTACTAAGTTAGGGATGATCCATGCTTTATTCACTTATGTTACTTATGCTACATGATGAGTTGATGACACCATGTAAGTTACATGTTATATTGATTTTACGTTATAAATGCTACAAGCCATGATTAATAATGATGTATGGTTTTTGTGAGTAGGACAGGATCTTACTAAGCCTATGAGCTTATAGTTTATCTTTCCCTCGTACTGCAGATAAGGGTAAGGGATGGGTAAACTAAAGAGAGCAGCAGGAGGGGCCAAGGTGTGTGGTAGTGGCACGGTGGAGAAGATCCGTTAAGTCTATTTATACATGTTACCTATTATGATGATATCTATGGATGTCTTTACTTATGTCTCCCTATGACGATGATGTTATGAACCTGCTAAGCACTAAGTATCTATATATATATGATGCATGCTTTATGTTGATAAGAAGAAGTAAAGAAGAAGAAGAAGAAGTATCCATCCATGCATGGTATGAAACATACTCTATGTTAAGAAGAAGCGTTAATGCATGTTTATGTTTAAAAAAAAAAAAAAGTATTTAGGTCTAAAGTCTTCCGCTGTAAGAACTAAGAAGTACATATATAAAGTCTTCCGCTGTATGAAATGTATGTACGGTCGCGTCACGCGCCGCCTCTCCGGACATTCAGGGTCTGGCAAAAAGGGCGGGCGTGACACTAGCATCGGACGTTCCTTCGTGTAGCTCGATTAATTTGTTCCACAGGTCCTTTGCGCTGATGAAGGGTCCAATGCGGTTGAGCTCCTCTTTGGACAGACTGTACTGCAACATTTAGGTCGCCTTTGCATCGGCTTTGATTTGCCTCTTGATTGCATTGGTCCACTTGTCGAAGTCCAAGGGCTTGCCTTGATCATTGATGGGTAGAGCAAAGCCAGTTTGGATGATTATCCAAGTCTCGACATGTGTTTTTAGAAAACACTCCATCCGACCTTTCCAATAACGGAAATCATCTCCGTTAAAAAATAGAGGTCAGGTGGTGTTGTACCCCTCAATGTGGGCCATTTGGAAGGAAAACCTTGCACACAAAATAATAAAAAAAACATGAAAAAGGTTCCAAGATTTTGCCTAGATTAGCAATGTAGGAAATGAAAAGAAACAAAAGGAATAAATGATAAATAACCAACTAAAATAAAAGATGAGCACGTACAACCTTCGATGTCCCCGAAAGGGTACTAAACGTTAGTTTTTGGGGATGAATACAACTTGTTACGAGGGTAAACCCTCTAAGACTCATAGAGCTTCGTTTTGGTAGGTAGCCCGTTTCGTGGGTCAACTTGTATGAAAAGTTATGCCCATTTTACCGTCGGCTACTCCAAAAGTGAATACTTGCAAAACAAAACCAAAAGAAGAGTACCAAGACTTTGTCTTGGATTAGTAGTGCGGGAGAAAATTTAAACGAACAAAACACGATTTGTAAATTTTAAAAACAAATCTATAAAAAGGCTAGATTCATGGTTTCACCAAATCTTAGTGCCCCAGGCTCTGATACCAATTGTTGGATCGAGCGGATCGCTAGAGGGGGGTGAATAGTGATAGAAACTTTTTCTTTCGAATTCGTTTCAAGACACAAGTAAAAACAGTGGAAAAACACAATATAAAAATAAAGACATGAGGGTTTTTACTTGGTTCGTAGCCGACGACTACTATCCAAGGCCCTAGTGGTCCTTGACCATGCACGGAGGGCAAAGCACTAACGAACTCCTCCTCGTTGAAGGTAGGAGTCAATCGAATACAAAAAACCACAAAAGCTTGAGGTAGAGGGACACTCCCCCTCTCCTCGTTACGATAAAAAGCTCCGAGATAATAATATGAAAGAGATAAGATAAATTAAACTTATACCGACGAATAAGAAATGAACACTCAAGCTTAGATCGTAGGAGTAGTAGCACTTCGTCGTCGGAGAGTCGCAGCGTTGTGGAGGCTTTTGGGAACATAGAATTTATGAGAAAACCCTAGGAGAGGCCCTCCTTTTATAGCCTTTGAGTCCATTCTCGAGAGGATCTTCAGCCAATCAGATTTGAGCACCAATCTCCTTGAAATGAGGTGATAAGGCTTGACTGGTCGATCCTTGACCATCGATCAATCGATGGCCATCATCGATCGATGGCGACATCGATCGATTGATGGGCGGACGATCGAAAGTGCTCCAAGCGATCGGTGATGCTAGCTGAAATCAAAAGTTAGCTTAACAAAAAACATTATTTCGACGGTCGCCGACCGTCCGATCTCGACTAGACCATCCATGGGATGTCTTTGGTCAGATCTACACTTAAGACCATCCCCGTAAGGAGGATACGACCTCACTTACGCTCACACAGACGAGCTTACCTCGATACTTACTTTGTAGCCCTTTCTTCTGGCCTTCCACTCGATTCCTTTGTCTCCCTCTGAAGTTACTCGAGTGTCGCCCGACCACCGCGGCTTCCTCCGGGTGTCTCTAGCCTTCAGCTTCAGCTTCAGCTTTAACACTTTTCTGCACACTCGATTCAGCTCGTGATATAACGATGTAATCTTAACTTTGCATCTTTTGCCATAATCATAACACAGGTTCGATCATCTGGTGCCCCTGCACCAACATAATAGACAAGAGAATCCGGATAGACTTAAGCATGGCTACTGGCGAAAAAGTCTCCTCATAATCGATACCCTTTTTCTGAGTATACCCTTTTTCAACAAGCCTTTCTTTGAAGATCTCTACATTCCTAGCTGATCCCCTCTTTCTTTTGTAGATCCACTTGCATCCAATGGCTTTTACACCATTGGGTGGTTCTACTAGCTCCCAGACCTGATTTGAATCCATAGATTCTATCTCAGAATTCATCGCCCTTTGCCAAGATACCGCATCTTTATCTTGGAGTGCCTCGTCATATGTCCAGGGATCAGTTTCATGTTTGCCAGGAACCAAATTAGAAGATTCTCCCAAGAACATAAATCTATCAGGTTGTCTAACAACCCTCCCACTACGACGAGGTATCACCTGTGTATCCTTTGTGACACGCGGTGCTGTCACATGTGGTATGTCCTCTTATACCATTGGTACTGAAGTAGGGACTTCCCCTCTTAATTCCTCTAGAAAAATCTTGCTCATGGGCTTGTGGTTCATCACATAGTCTTCCTCTAAGAATCTGACATTGGTGCTAACGATCACCCTCTGATCTCTAGGACTATAGAACAAACCACCTTTCGTTCCTCTAGGATAGTCTATGAATAGGCGCACTTCTGTATGAGATTCTAACTTATCAGCATCTCTCTTCAGCACATGTGCTGGACTACACCAAATCCGAATATGTCTCAGACTAGGCTTTCGCCTAGTCCACAATTCTGTGGGAGTAGAAGGTACTGATTTAGATGGTACCAAGTTCAGAATATACACTGTCATTTCCAGAGCATACCCCCAGAATGAATCTGGTAACTCAGAATAACTCATCATCGATCTAACCATCTCCATAAGAGTCCTATTCCTTTGCTCCGCCACACCATTCTGCTGGGGTGTACCAGGTGCAGACAATTGAGATTGAATATCAGCCTCTAATAAGTAACTCCTAAACTCTTCCAAGAGGTACTCACCACCATGATCAGATCATAGTGTCTTGATACTTTTACCTTGATGTTTCTCCACATTAGCCTTGAATTCTTTGAACCTGTCAAAGCATTCAGACTTGCGGCACATCAAGTAAATGTATCCATATCTTGAATAATCATCTACAAAAGAGATAAAATATTCAAAACCACCTCTAGCATGGATAGACATATGACCACACAAATCAGAATGAACCAATTCCAACACATCTTTGGCACTATACCCCTTGGCCTTAAAAGACCTCTTGGTCATTTTACCTTCCAAGCAAGATTCGCAGGTTAGGAAATCTTCCACCACCAATGAACCCAAAGGTCCATTAGCTATCAACCTTTGAATTATACTCAGGTTAATATGACCTAACCTTAGATGCCAAAGATATGTTTGGTTCATTTTCGAAGGTTCATTTTTCTTATTAGATTTAGAAGATGAGTTATTTATTTCTATTTGCATCGTGGGAGTATTTGGTTCAAGAGTATATAAATAGCCTACCAATGCACCAGAACAGATAATCTCCCTATTCCTTTTTATAACAACTCTGTCATCAAAAGAAATAGAATACCCATCCATAAACAATTTAGAAACTAAAATCAAATTCTTTCTAAATGTAGGTACATAAAGGCAATTTCTCAGAACCAAAGTTTTATTTCTATCAAAAGATAAATAAATGTCTCCCACTACAATAGCCGCCACCTTCGTAGCATTGCCCATGTAGATGGTAATCTCTCTCTCAGCTAGTCGTCTGGTTTCCTGAAACCCCTGCAAAGAGTTGCAGACATGATCAGTGGTTCCCGTATCTACACACCAAGTACTGGTAGATAACATCGCTAAACATGTTTCAATGACTAAACTAAAAGATATACCTTTGTTTTGTTTCCGGTTAGGATAATCTGCCTTCTAATGTCCAGTCTGCTTGCAAGTGAAGCACTTGTCTTTCGACTTCTTCACTACTGCCTGAGTGTTGGGTTTCCGGCACCGCGGTGAGTGTGTGTTCGATCATGTTTCGTAAACATGTGCACAGCGGAAGGAATAAAATAATAAATCTAATTTATTACAACACACACATCACACGCATGCATAGTACAACATGTGTAGACATAACTGTAAATTCAAATTTTACAATAAAAGGAAATTTATACTACATATACCTGACGTATCACGTGTAGCGGGAAAGACATCAACTGGAACGATTCTCGCTAGAATCGTCTCTATCCGCATCCACACCGAGTATCTTCGGGATGACTTCACAAAGTCACGAGCCTCATCTTCGTACAGGTTACTAGCTTCGTGTTGAAGATGATGTGATCGAGAGAAGATCATGATCCGAATCAAAATTCGGATCCAAAATGAGTCCTCAAAAACTCGCTTCTCCGGAGAGATATTCGTCAACCGTTTGATGAATCCTTCGTCCTCCACCTATAAGGATTACCGGAGATCGAATCCCCGGCAAGGCTACCGCTGTCGGAGCTCCAAACGTTGTCCAAACGACGCTCCGACAAGAAGGAAACAAGCTGTCCAGAAAACTGGACAGCTTTGGTGGAGGAATAGGGGCTGGCCAAATAAAGATGGTTGAGGCTCACCTTGTCGCCGGACCCAAAAGAGATCACCGGAGCTCCTCCGGCAACAGCTTGACGCCGGAAAGAGGGAAGGACAACACCTTCTGGATGCCGATAAGGGAGCTGGGTGGCGGCAATAGGGTTGGCGCCGACTATACTGTTGGGTTTCCGGCACCGCGGCGTGTGTGTGTTCGATCATGTTTCGTAAACATGAGCACAGCGGAAGCAATTAAAATAATAAATACTCCTATTTATTACAACACACACAACACACGCATGCTATTACAATAAGTGTAGACATAACCGTAAATTAAAATTGCAAAAAAAAAAGGAAATTAAACTACGTTATACCTTCCGTATGACGTGTAGCGGGAACGGCATCAACCGGAACGATCCTCGTAAGAATCGTCTCTATCCGTATCCACGCCGAGCTCCTGGGGATGACTTCGCTAAGTCACGAGCTTCGTCTTCATACGAGTTACTAGCCTCGTGTTGAAGACGACGTGATCGAGAGATGATCACGATCCGAATCCAAATTCGGATCCAAAACGAGTTCTCAAAACTCGCTTCTCCGGAGAGGTATTCGTCAACCGTTTGACGAATCCTTCATCCTCCACCTCAGAGGATTACCGGAGATCAAATCCCCGGTATGTTAGCCGCTGTCGGAGCACTAACCGTCGTCCAAACGACGCTCCGACGAGAGGAGGAGAAGCTGTCCAGAAAACTGGACAGCTTGGTGGAGGAGTAGGCGCCGGCCAAAACAAGGAGAGAAAAACCTCACCTTGATGCCAAACCTATAGGAGATCACCGGAGGGTCGCCGGAGGTTCACCGGCTGAAGCTTGGTCGCCGGCAAGGAGCTAGACGGCAGCACAATCAAGCTGGGCGGCAAGGAGGTTGGGCGGCACAACCAGGTTGGGCGGCAACTCCTTGAAGGCTAGGGTTTTGATTTTGGATTAGCGTTTAACAATCCCTTAAGCCCACTTTTATAGAGAACTAATTCTCTTAATGGTTAATGGATCATATCCATAAAGCCCGTTAACCCGCTCCATTAAGATAAGTTAAAATAAACCAAACCATGATGGTTTATTTTAAGTTAAAACGAACCGAACCAACTTTTGGTTCATTCGTTTAAAATAAACCAAACCCTTTGGTTTATTCTTATCCATTGGATTAGAACCAAACCATTTTGGTCCATCCATTATGTCTTCATAAGACACTGCCCATCCACGCTTCCATTGCGACTGAAACAATTTCATGCTCGCTTTATGTTTGGTCCAACCAAACATAGTTTCTCTCGATCTGAGAATCCCATTCTCAAGCTCGTTTTAAATCCTTTGGATTACACTCGTTGTGCGTGTGACCAAATAGGTTCTCGGTTTATGTTGGCCATCTATAATTAACCATTAATTATAGAACGATCATGAGTGGCACCTAGTAGTACATCATGATCCCCAATTAACCGAAAAGATCAACGGTTGATCCAGAACTATTTCTGAAACCCTTCAGTAGCTCGAATGAATCGTGCCCCATTCCCTTCACTCATATTATACCCACTTGGTTCAGGACATGGTCTATTGTGTCAGTCCCCACTAGGCTGACTACGTCACACCTAGCCCAAGTATCATTTCCTCGTCCTACGGATTCTAGTTACTCCACATGTATCGAAGAGTACCTTACTCTAAACATATAATGCTTTGGCCAAAGACTTTAGTAACAATCCGACGAGAGGCCATGGGTATACATCTCCTCGCAAGGAGTGGTGAATCCTTTATAGGCTATTCAAACACCTTCGATCACTTCGACTTATACCCAATCATCCCTGGTCCACATCTCCTCGGAGATGTTTGCTTAATATGTCAAAGCATAAGTCTCCATGATCAAGATGACTTGAATACCGCAAGTCAAAGGAACATCGCACTTAAGCCACAGTAAGAACTTCATTGACATATCTATATATGCAGAGAACCATATGAAGTCTTACGGCTAGTCACTCCAATGAACTAGTTACCATAACTAGCATCCATGATTAACTCTGGACATCACTATGTCTCCAGCCAGTGAGAATCAGCTGCTTGGATACACCAAGGAGTATACCTCGTGCTAGTCTCAACAGAATCGATGGTGTCCAGATCCATCAATTCATCGACTAGGGATAATTCTGATACATCACAATTACACATGTAGAGTTACTCACTAGTTGTGATCCAATCACAAATTCTCTCATGCTGTGAATCGTATCGTGGACATTCAGTAAATGAGTTTAAGATCCAATTAAATACATAAAACATGTATACTCAAATAGTGAATCTTCATTTATCATATAAATGGTTCATACATAAGGCGATTGCCTTAGGACATCTCTCATATATTACTAAAAGACTCCCACTTGGCCTAATGCCAATCGCTACGGTATCCAATACCATAAGCTCTAACATGACCCTCAAACTTACTTTGAGGTAATGCTTTAGTCAAAGGATCCGCTAAGTTCCTTTCAGTGGGAATTTTCTCGATTTGTATTTCGTTCCTACTTATGATCTCTCTGATAAGATGATAGCGGCGAAGCACATGTTTGGATCATTGATGAGACCACATCAAGTTCATAGATGAACTACTTGATCCAAACCGCTTCCTTTGCTGCTTCAACGTATTCGCCTTAGTGGCGAGAATCCGCTATAGTGTCAAGCTTGGAACCTTTCCAACTTATTGCGCCTCCATTCTAGGTGAATACATACCCGGACAAAGACATGGATTCATCCTTATGCGCGAGTGGCATCCGTATACCCACGTATCACCATGTACCCTTCTCCATATATTAGGAACACATCCTTAGTTCTTCTTAAGTACTTAAGGATCGTCTTAACAGCCAATGATCCATTCTGGATCGGTGGTATCTGCTCGTGACACTCGAGCATACGATACATCGGGCCTCGTACATAACATAGCATACATGATAGATCCTATCGCGGATGCATAGGGAATCTTACTCATGCAAATCCTCTCGTCTTCTGTGCGCGGACACATAGACTTCGAAAGGTGTATCCCATGCCTGATGGGTAGGTAACCTTTCTTGGATTACGACATGCTAAACCTCTTTAGCACTCGGTCTATATATGTAGACTGCGAAAGACCAAGCAACCGTTTCGATCTATCTCTATAGATCTTAATCCCGAGGATGTAGGTTGCTTCTCCCAGGTCTTTCATGGAGAATGTCTTGGATAACCAAACCTTCATTGTAAGATTGAAACATCGTTTCCTATAAGTAGTATGTCATCGACATACAATACTAGGAATACATTGCCTCCCACTAACCTTCTTGTACACACAAGGTTAAATGCGGATTTTGTGAAATCAAACTTTTTGATTGTCTCATCAAAGCGGATATTCGACTCTGGATGCTTGCTTGATCCATAAATGGATCGTGCAATTTGCATACCTTGGTTTTATCAGCGATGTGAAACCCTCGGTATGTATCATATACACGTCCTCGCGAGGTTTCCATTAAGGAAAGTTGTTTTCACATCCATCTGCCATATCTCATAATCATAATGAGCCGCTATGGCGGGAGCATCGAATGGATTTAAGCATAGCTCTGAGCGAATAGGTTTCGTCATAATCAACACCTTGCTTTTGGCGATATCCTTTGCCACCAATCTAACCTTATAGGTAATCACATTACCATCCATGTCGGTTTTCTTCTTGAAAACCCACTTGCACCCTATAGGCTTTATGCCTTCAGGTGGGTCAACCAAGTTCCAAACTTGGTTTTCATACATGGAATCCATTTCCGATTTCATGGCACCAAGCCACTTATCCCTTTCTGAACTTGTCAGCACTTCTTCATAACTGGTAGGCTCCTCCTCATCAATGAGTAACACGTCGTTCGATTCACTTACGAGAAATCCATATCTCTCAGGAATATTGCGTGTTCTACCAGATCTACGAAGATGTGGTGTTACAATAGGTCCTTGATTGCTCATCACTATGAGTTGTCACCGTTGTGCTTCACTGTATCTCATCAATGTCTATTTGAGTCTCTCGAGCCTCCTCAAGCTCGGCGACACTCCCACTGCTTTCTTGCAAGAGAAACTCTTTCTCTAGAAACACAGCATGCCTTGAAACAAACACCTTTTGTTCCACAGGATGATAGAATTGGTAACCCCTTGTTTCCTTAGGGTATCCAATAAATAGACATTTATCAGACTTAGCATCCAGTTTGTCTGATACAGTCTGCTTCACATAAGCAGGACAACCCCATATCTTCAAGTAAGATACATGAGGTTTCTTACCATTCCATATCTCATATGGAGTAGTTGAGACTACCTAACAAGTAACAAAATGTTCGAAAGTGCATAACCCCAAAAGGACTTGGGAAGAGTTGCATGATTCATCATTGACCTGACCATGTCCAACAAGGTTCGGTTACGCCTCTCAGATACACCATTATGCTGTGGTGTATAGGGCGGAGTCCATTGAGACAATATGCCATTGTCTCTTAGATAATCAAGAAACTCTTGACTTAAGTATTCACCACCTCGATCCGATCGAAGTATTTTAATACTCTTGTCATGTTGTTTCTCTACTTCATTTCTGAATTCCTTGAACCTTTCAAAGGCTTCAGACTTGTGTTTCATCAAGAACACATACCCAAACCGTGAGTGATCATCGGTGAAGGTAATGAAGTAGCTATAGCCTCCTAATGCTTGAGTTGACATAGGTCCACATACATATGTACTAGACCTAGTAACTCTCCCACTGCTCACCTTTTCCCGTAAAGGTAACTTAGTCATCTTGCCTTTTAAGCATGATTCGCATGTATCGTATGAATCCAATTCAACGATTCGAATTCCACATCGGTGTAATTCGGACATGCTTTTGCTTACATGGCCAAGATGACAATGCCACATGTAGGAGTCTATTTGATTATCCTTTCGAGCACGCTTGTTGCTCGCCGATATTGCAAAATGTCCTTTGGATCGTCCAACGATAAACACCATTGCTTAAAGTTCGGTCCATAAAGAACCCCATTCAAAGTTATGTAACAACAATTGTTACTAAACGTCAAATGGAAACCATTTCTATTTAAACAAGAAATAGAAATGATGTTCTTTATCAACGAAGGAATATAAAAGCAATTGTCCAGTTCTAAGACAAGTCCTGCAGGGAGTTTCAACAAATACATTCCGATGGCGAGTGCAGCAACCTTTGCTTCATTCCCAACACGTAAATTTGACTCTCCCTTGACGAGTCTTCTTTTATTCCTTAGCCCATGTATGTCATTACATATATGTGAGCCACACCCAGTATCCAATACCCAAGTGTCTAAGGAAATAGAATGACAATCAATAAAGAAGATTTCTGAAGAAGATGGGGCATCCGATGCCTTATCCTTCTTCACGGACTCTTGATAAACCTTGCAATTTCTTCGCAAATGGCTCTCCTTGCCATAATGATGGCAAGTTTCCTTTTGTGCTAGTTCTATCTTCTTAGCCTTTCTCTTCCTTCCCTTCTGCTGTTCCTTTGACTTCCTCTTAGAACCTTTCTTCGAGGAATCAACTAATAGCACCGTCCCCTGCTCATGCTTCTCAGAAGACTCCACAGTCTTCAGCATATTGAGCAGTACCACAGATGAACCTTCTAGCATCTCAGAGGTGAAGAGGAGATTTGAGACTTCGAACCTTTCGAATCTCACTTGCTCATCAACCAACTCACAAAGATGAAGGACTACGATATGAGCATCCATATGCTCATGCTGCTTTCGTAGCTTGGGTTCCATCGCGGCTAGCATGATGCAACTCATTTGTTCAGAATCACTCACATGTTTCTGATAGGCCAACAATTGGTCTAAAGTTGCATCGTCACTAGGACGGGCGGGAAGAGGCGCTTCGAGGACATACACAAGCTTTTCACCTTGAGAACAATTCTCAAGTTTCTAAGCCAGTCCAAGAAGTTCGGCCCAGTCAATTTATTTGAATCCAAAATGGAACGCAAATTCAAACACATCATGATCAATATATTAACTTAGAAATACAAACGAGCATATATGAGAAAGATGATTTTTAAAATGCATCAATATACATTTATAAATCCCATTCATTTTTCGAATTTCAAAAACCCCAAAATCACTTCGGGAGATCGTAGGTCCATCTCCGAATGGGCTGATATCCATCATAGTTATGAACAACCTTGGAGAGAGTCCAACAAGCCATTCATAACTACGACGGTAGGTATCATCTATACCGATTGCATATCCCGTATATGCAACTATCACAATGTGCTATCAACTAATTGAATGTTCACACATACATCGGGTTGTTAACACATTAACAAGTATGCATCATATGCATAGCACCCAACTTCACCTCCCTTTACATCGACCTTGGAGAGAGTCCAACAAACCGATGCTCCAGGTTAAAGCCAACCCATTAATCAGGACATAGTTTTAATATGGTTAGAGCGCATTCAACCAATTAGCCCAGCTTGGAGAGAGTCCAACAACCAAAGCTAACGATTGACCTCTGACTCTTACCATATTAGTATTAAACTATTCCATGGTTTGAACATATTCGAGTTCGAGCCGGGCTTGGAGAGAGTCCAACAACCCAAACAAGAAACAGAACTCTGGTTCTAACCATATTAATGGAAGGTGTAGGCTTTAATATTGATTAAGGGTTTTTATGTCTCATCCTCTTTGCATGCAAATAACTATTATCTACATGTCATGGCATACATGGCATACATCTACATGTCACGACACGCATGGCATAATGTTATGCATCTAATGCAATTACATGACATACAATTATGTCATGTATATAATTTCCTTATATGTCATAACTATTTATGGAAATAAAATATGTTTAAGATTTGATTCTCCAAATCAAATCATAATTAAATTAGGAAACAAATTTCTAAATCTAATCACATATTTTATTCATGAAATTATTTGATTAAGGAAAATCTATTTAGGAAACCAATTTCCTAAATCATTAAAACTACTTATGGAAATAAAATATTTTAAGATTTGATTTCCAAAATCAAATCATGATTAAATTAGGAAACAAATTTCCAGAATCTAATCAAATATTTTATTTATGGAAAATATCAATTTCCATAAATACTTCCAACTTTCCAAAAGTGGAAGATTTCCATAAATACTTCTAGACTTTCCAAAATTGAAAAATTTCCATAAATACTTCTAAATTTCCAAAATTAGAAAATTTCCATAAATACATTATGACTATCGCAAAACCATTTTACGATTATGTCGAAACACAACCTGGGCTCTGATACCACTGTTGGGTTTCCGGCACCGCGGCGTGTGTGTGTTCGATCATGTTTCGTAAACATGAGCACAGCGGAAGCAATTAAAATAATAAATACTCCTATTTATTACAACACACACAACACACGCATGCTATTACAACAAGTGTAGACATAACCGTAAATTAAAATTGCAAAAAAAAGGAAATTAAACTACGTTATACCTTCCGTATGACGTGTAGCGGGAACGGCATCAACCGGAACGATCCTCGTAAGAATCGTCTCTATCCGTATCCACGCCGAGCTCCTCGGGATGACTTCGCTAAGTCACGAGCTTCGTCTTCGTATGAGTTACTAGCCTCGTGTTGAAGACGACGTGATCGAGAGATGATCACGATCCGAATCTAAATTCGGATCCAAAACGAGTTCTCAAAACTCGCTTCTCCAGAGAGGTATTCGTCAACCGTTTGACGAATCCTTCGTCCTCCACCTCAGAGGATTACCGGAGATCAAATCCCCGGTATGTTAGCCGCTGTCGGAGCACTAACCGTCGTCCAAACGACGCTCCGACGAGAGGAGGAGAAGCTGTCCAGAAAACTGGACAGCTTGGTGGAGGAGTAGGCGCCGGCCAAAACAAGGAGAGAAAAACCTCACCTTGATGCCAAACCTATAGGAGATCACCGGAGGGTCGCCGGAGGTTCACCGGCTGAAGCTTGGTCGCCGGCAAGGAGCTAGACGGCAGCACAATCAAGCTGGGCGGCAAGGAGGTTGGGCGGCACAACCAGGTTGGGCGGCAACTCCTTGGAGGCTAGGGTTTTGATTTTGGATTAGCTTTTAACAATCCCTTAAGCCCACTTTTATAGAGAACTAATTCTCTTAATGGTTAATGGATCATATCCATAAAGCCCGTTAACCCGCTCCATTAAGATAAGTTAAAATAAACCAAACCATGATGGTTTATT
Organism: Wurfbainia villosa; assembly: GCA_025175895.1. Classification (NCBI taxonomy): domain Eukaryota; kingdom Viridiplantae; phylum Streptophyta; class Magnoliopsida; order Zingiberales; family Zingiberaceae; genus Wurfbainia; species Wurfbainia villosa. Next base: position 115,508,000 of record CM045989.1, on the reverse strand, counting down.
TTAAGTTAAAACGAACCGAACCAACTTTTGGTTCATTCGTTTAAAATAAACCAAACCCTTTGGTTTATTCTTATCCATTGGATTAGAACCAAACCATTTTGGTCCATCCATTATGTCTTCATAAGACACTGCCCATCCACGCTTCCATTGCGACTGAAACAATTTCATGCTCGCTTTATGTTTGGTCCAACCAAACATAGTTTCTCTCGGTCTGAGAATCCCATTCTCAAGCTCGTTTTAAATCCTTTGGATTACACTCGTTGTGCGTGTGACCAAATAGGTTCTCGGTTTATGTTGGCCGTCTATAATTAACCATTAATTATAGAACGATCATGAGTGGCACCGAGTAGTACATCATGATCCCCAATTAACCGAAAAGATCAACGGTTGATCCAGAACTATTTCTGAAACCCTTCAGCAGCTCGAATGAATCGTGCCCCATTCACTTCACTCATATTATACCCACTTGGTTCAGGACATGGTCTATTGTGTCAGTCCCCACTAGGCTGACTACGTCACACCTAGCCCAAGTATCATTTCCTCATCCTACGGATTCTAGTTACTCCACATGTATCGAAGAGTACCTTACTCTAAACATGTAATGCTTTGGCCAAAGACTTTAGTAACAATCCGACGAGAGGCCATGGGTATACATCTCCTCGCAAGGAGTGGTGAATCCTTTATAGGCTATTCAAACACCTTCGATCACTTCGACTTATACCCAATCATCCCGGGTCCACATCTCCTTAGAGATGTTTGCTTAAGATGTCAAAGCATAAGTCTCCATGATCAAGATGACTTGAATACCGCAAGTCAAAGGAACATCGCACTTAAGACACAGTAAGAACTTCATTGACATATCTATATATGCAGAGAACCATATGAAGTCTTACGGCTGGTCACTCCAATGAACTAGTTACCATAACTAGCATCCACGATTAACTCCGGACATCACTATGTCTCCAGCCAGTGAGAATCAGCTGCTTGGATACACCAAGGAGTATACCTCGTGCTAGTCTCAACAGAATCGATGGTGTCCAGATCCATCAATTCATCGACTAGGGATAATTCTGATACATCACAATTACACATGTAGAGATACTCACTAGTTGTTATCCAATCACAAATTCTCTCATGCTGTGAATCGTATCGTGGACATTCAGTAAATGAGTTTAAGATCCAATCAAATACATAAAACATGTATACTCAAATAGTGAATCTTCATTTATCATATAAATGGTTCATACATAAGGCGATTGCCTTAGGACATCTCTCATATATTACTAACATATACTTGCAGAGGAGAGGGGGTTGGGCAGCAACTCATAGATTAGGGCTTAACAAAAACCCTTAAGCCCTATTTTATAGAGAACAAATTCTCTTAATGGTTATCGGATCATAACCAAAAGCCCGTTAACCCGCTCCATTAATTTAAGTTAAAATAAACCAAACCATGATTGTTTATTTTAAGTTAAAACGAACCGAACCAACTTTGGTTCATTCGTTTAAAACAAACCAAACCCTTTGGTTTATTCTCCTCCATTGGATTAGAACCAAACCAATTTGGTTCATCCATCATGTCTTCATAAGACACAGCCCATCCACGCTTCTATTGCGACTGAAATGATTTCATGCTCGCTCCATGTTTGGTCCAACCAAACCTAGTTTCTCTCGGTATGAGAATCTCATTCTCAAACTAGTTTTAAATCCTTCGGATTACGCTCGTTGTGCGTGTGACCAAATAGGTTCTCGGTTTATGTTGGTCGTCTATAATTAACCATTAATCATAGAACGATCATGAGTGGTACCTAGTAGTACATCATGATCCCCAATTAATCGAAAAGATTAACGGTTGATCCAGAACTACTTCTGAAACCCTTCAGCAGCTCGAATGAATCGTGCCTTATTCCCTTCACTCATCTTATACCCACTTGGTTCAGGACATGGTCTATAATGTCAGTCCCCACTAGGCTAACTACGTCACACCTAGCCCAAGTATCATTTCCTTATCCTACGGATTCTAGTTACTGCACATGTATCGAAGAGTACCATAATCTAAACATGTAATGCTTTGGCCAAAGACTTTAGTAACAATCCGACGAGAGGCCATGGGTATACATCTCCTCGCAAGGAGTGGTGAATCCTTTATAGGCTATTCAAACACCTTCGATCACTTCGACTTATACCCAATCATCCTGGGTCCACATCTCCTCAGAGATGCTTGCTTAAGATGTCAAAGCATATGTCTTTATGAACAAGATGACTTGAATACCGCAAGTCAAAGGAACATCGCACTTAAGCTACAGTAAGAACTTTATTGACATATCTATATATGCAGAGAACCATATGAAGTCTTACGACTGGTCACTCCAATGAACTAGTTACCATAACTAGCATCCACGATTAACTCCGGACATCACAATGTCTCCAGCCAGTGAGAATCAGCTGCTTGGATACACCAAGGAGTATACCTCGTACTAGTCTCGACAGAATCAATGGTGTCCAAATCCATCAATTCATCGACTAGGGATAATTTCGATACATCACAATTACACATGTAGAGATACTCACTAGTTGTGATCCAATCACAAATTCTCTCATGCTGTGAATCATATCGTGGGCATTCAGTAAATGAGTTTAAGATCCAATCAAATACATGAAAACATGTATACTCAAATAGTGAATCTTTATTTATTATATAAATGGTTCAAACATAAGGCGATTGCCTTAGGACATCTCTCATATATTACTAACACTGAGATCCTGTTGCCATCTTTGCTATGCCTTGTTTCTTCTTCTTCTTGCCTTTCGGCTTAGAAGTAGAAACCTTTTGAGCAACCATGGCATCAGAACTCTGACGAAAAAGCCTCTCTTCCGCCTAGAGTTCTGTCAGAAGCTCCGTAAACGAATACAACCTCTTATTCATGTTGTAGTTCAGGTGAAACTACTCAAAACTTCTAGGTAGAGATTGGAGAATGATATTGACCTTGGTTTCCCCATCGATCTCCGCTCCAAGGACTTCCATCTCATTCAAATGAGCCATCATCTTGAGAACATGATCCCTTACAGATGTTGTCTCAATCATGGTGGTCATCATCAAGTTCCTCATAGCTTCCTACCTAGCAACCTGATTCTAGTGTCCAAAAAGATCCTTGAGATTTAACATCATGTCATAGGCAGTAGTCATGGCCTGATGTTGATGTTGCAATATATTTGACATAGAAGCCAAAATGTAACACCGCGCCATCTCATCTGCCTTGATCCACTTCTATAACTCTCTTTCTCCTTTTCACTAGAATCATCCGTAGGCTTAGGAGGAGTACATTCTTCAAAGAGTACATATTTGTACTCCTCAGCAGTCAAGACAATGTCTAGATTTCATTTCCAATCAACATAATTAGGGCCAGTAAGTTTGTTTTCTTTTAGAATCACGGCAAGTGGGTTGAAAGCCATTTTGAAAAAACCTAACAATCACAGTGATAAAAAACATTAGATTTCAAAATTTTATTGATTCCTCAAAAAATAAAATTTTAAAATCAACCAACACCTCAAAACACCGAGAATATCGTATGCCACGATAGTATGGATGTATACGAACTCTACATTTGTAAAAGTAGATTTTACCCATTAATTTTATTATCTTGTCAATCTTGCTTTTTGACAAATAAAATTAATAGTTGATTCCTCTTCGGCCCTACAAATAAAAGCAGTGACTCCGATGGGGAGGATACTTTTATTTGCAACTAAGTGTTTACCATTACCCGATACTAAGACAATTACCTCAGATTATGTGTCTTCCGATGGGAAAGTACACACGCTCCTTAATAATTTCCTATAACCATATTTGACCTAGTGATTCACAAAACAAACTCATCTGATATGGAGGAAGGCACTAAGAGCCAACGTGCAAGTTTGTTCACATCACATGTCAAATTGTAATGGAGGCCCCGGGAATTAAAAACTATCCCTCTCCCACTTAGTAATTTAAAATTGAGGAATTTTCAAACACACACAACATGCACATCAAACAATAAGCAATAAATATGAAAAATTAAATTTTCCAACTATTATGACTTTTGTTTTCCAATATGCATTCCATCGTGTCGCCACCTCGTCCACTCCTCCCTTTACCATGCGAAAGCCACAAGGGGATCCGAGCCGAGATAAAATATTTTAATTTACATCCATCAATCCTATACTCCACGAAGGAGTGTACAACATATCTAGATCGAAAGTAAATTAAAATAAGCGGCTAAATAATACTGTATTTAATTATAAAAATTAAATACTAATTAGCCTCGTCAACCCTGAGGATTCAAATAATTAATTACAATCACACACACACAATCACATACATTCATATAGCCATAATAGTTGGATCTTAAACCTGCATGCAAAAAGTTAGCCTATACACATCCTACTATTATCCGGCATAAACAATATATGATAAATGCGTGAAAGTAACCGAATCCAAAACACATAAAACCAGAAACCGTGGCTCTGATACCACTTGAAGGGAGTTTCACTTCGCTTCGGTCGCTTATGCATGGCGATCCTATCTCACGTCCCCAGATTAAAATTTTATTAATTAAAACTAATCCGAACGCAGATGGATTACCCAAGCAGCCGATTCATCCTCGTGCTATTCGATTTAAGTGGTCGCTTGAACAAACTTGTTGTTCAAGCAACCAAACCCTTTTCCTCGATTAGCCGGGGAATAGATGATGAACGAATCGCCGGTTTTTGTATTTATGATCGGGGTCCATGTCAATAAACAACATGCAAAATACAAAAGAACAAGAATTAAAATTAAACAAGATTATACCTCTTGTTTTACCTCTTGATCTTCTATTGTATTCCTATCCTCTTCTTGGACGTCATGTGGGCGACGATCTTCCAAGAATTGAAGCCTCCTAGACCACGTATCTTCCCTTCCATTCTCGCTCTGAACAAAGGAAGAAAACCCTCCCTTCTTCTCCTTTCTTATGTCGAACACAAAGCCTTCTCCTCTTCTCCTTGCTTGTACCGACCACCAAAACTCTAAGAAGTGGTGTCTGCCGTCCCTAAAGAGAGGAGAAGAGATTGAGGAAGAGAGAAACCCCTTCCTCCTTGCTTGTTGTCGTCGACTCTAGGAGAGGGAGAGGAGGTGCAGACCCTTGCTTGAGGAAAGGAGGCGCCGACCCTAGGAGAGGGAGGAGTGTCGGCCAAAAGAAAGGAAGAGAAGGAAACCCTAATCCTCTCTTGCAGCCGACCCTAAAAGAAGCAAAAAACCCTCACCTCCCTCACCTCTCCACCTCTTCTTAAAGATCTAGGCTTCATGAGGTATTTATAATAGGCTACAATAGGGACCATGAGGAGGAGTTGGATCTTGGCCACCTAATGGATTCGAACCACATATAACCCGATCTATTAATGATGATCCATTCCACTAGAGGATCATCATTGATCTACCTCACCAACCCCCGTAATTAAATATGGGCTCCATGTATTATTTATACAAAATATCTCCCCGTGTTTAAGATATTGAATGTACATTAATTAATTAAATTACTGATAATTTAATTAATTAATATCTAACTCCATGAGTAGTACCACTCATCCTTATCATCATGTTGGACCAAGTCTACCTGCAGGATTTACATGATGAACTTTATGAGCTCCTCAAGGGGACATCATCATCCTAGTGTATAGGACACGGTTTCCTCCTATAATCAATGACACACCATGTAAATAATATTATTTTCTAACTTACCAGGCCTATCGACTTAACACATAAATCTTGCCCATTGGTAAATCAAAGAAATAAATACTAAGTACATGTGCCCGTTATTATATCAGGATTAAGAGCATGTACACCATAATATCTGAGGTTTGATTTAATTATATAGTCAGTATAAATTGAATCACCTCTAAATCGGTCCTGCTCAATACTCACAAAGTGTACTAGGGTAATTCTATGGTCAAGATAAATCAATACCAAATTACACTACAACCATGCTAATGGTTTGTCCAAAACCATACTCATTGTTGGATGCCCGATACCCGAGGCAAATGACCATGCGAGTTTCTTCCTCTTCGGGAGATATCAACAACACCCCTACTCCGCTGCCTGTAGATGCAGAAGACCCATCCACAAAAATATTCCATACCTTCTTCCCTTCTTCTTGCTCTGCTGAACTGTTCCCCAACCCCACTGGTACCTCTGCCAAAAAATTGGCTAACGACTGAGCCTTGACAGTAGTTCGGGGATGGTAATGGATGTCATATTCACTTAGCTCCACAATCCACTTAGGTAATTGACAGTAGTTCAGGGATGGTAATGGATGTCATCTCAGTTGTGAGTCTCTATTTATACTCTACAAGGAACTGATAACATGATCTTCTGTGCAATAACACACACCATATTATCTACAATGTAAAGTATCAGACAATATGAATAAATATAAAATGCAAACAATGATCATGTGATTCTTATTTCAAAATAAAGATGTTCATACAAAAGCTAGGCTTTTAGTATACATCCTAACTGTCCAAATGCATCAATTCATCGACTAGAGATAATTCTAATACATCACAATTACACATGTAGAGATACTCACTAGTTGATACACCACTATTCTTTCCTCTTGTCTCCAAGGTAAACATTTTTTCAGGAAGATTAGCTAAGTGGATTGTGGAGCTAAGTGAATATGACATCCATTACTGTCCCCGAACTACTGTCAAGGATCAGTCGTTAGCCAATTTTTTGGCAGAGGTACCAGTGGGGTTGGGGAACAGTTCAGCAGAGCAAGAAGAAGGGAAGAAGGTATGGAATATTTTTGTGGATGGGTCTTCTGCATCTACAGGCAGCAGAGTAGGGGTGTTGTTGATATCTTCCGAAGAGGAAGAAACTCGCATGGTCATTCGCCTCGGGTATCGGGCATCCAACAATGAGGCAGAGTATGAGGTCATTCTGGCCAGATTACAGGCATCCAAAGTTGTGGGGGCAACCTCTGTCATTATGCATTCAGATTCTCAGTTAGTTGTATCACAACTCCAGGTTGCTTTTGTTGTTCGGGAAGAGAGGTTGCAAAAATATTTGATAGCTTTTGAAAAGGAAAAAGCTCATTTCTAGGAGGTCATATTGCAGTAGATTCCAAGAGAAAACAACCAAAAGGCGGATGAATTGGCTAAGCTAGCTAGTTCCCTAGAAGGGATAAGGCAACAAGGCTCTATTTGCATGGAAGTTCCCAATTTTTTGACAATATGTAATGTGGAAGAGGTGACACCGGAAAATGATCGGATCCCCGATTGGAGAACTAATATTATGACATATTTACAGCAAGGGAAGGTTCTTGAGGAAAGGTGAGCGGCATCTGTCTTGGTGACCAGAGCGAAACATTTCACGATCGTGGACGGTATTCTATATAAGATGTCTTTTGGGCGCCCCCTATTAAAATGCTTGGGGAGGGAGGATGTCGAGTGGGTGTTCAGAGAGGTACATGAGGGATGTTGTAGCAATCATTTGGAAGGAAGAGCATTAGCCAGGAAAGTACTATTAGCTGGATACTTTTTGTCAACTATTCAGCAAGATGCAACCCACTTGGTACAAACTTGTTCAGCTTACCAGAGGCATAGTAATCGATCTGAACGACCTGTCGAGTTGATGAGGGCTATAATTGCTTCTTGTCCTTTTGACCAATGGGGAATGGACATCGTCGGCCCCATACCTACAACCCCTTTGCAAAAGAAGTTTCTATTGTTAGTGGTGGATTACTTTTTCAAGTGGGTAGAAGCTGAACCTTTAGCTAAAATCACAGAAAATGCAGTAATACAGTAATCTAGTTCCTATAGAAGAACATTATATGTCGGTATGAAGTTCCCAGAAGATTAGTAAGTGATAATGAATGGCAATTTCAGGGTAAGAAGATTAGGGAATGGTGTCGAAGCTTCAATATTCAGCAAACTTTAACCTCGGTGGCTCATCCTCAGGCTAATGGGAAGGCGGAGGTAACTAACAGAATCCTCATTCAGGAGCTGAAGACTAAACTGGGCACTAAGAGAGGAAATTGGGTAGATGAATTGCTTGAGATTCTATGGGCCTACTGAACTACTCCTAAAATGACAATGGGAGAAACCCCGTTTAGCTTGGTATATGGAACCGAAGTCGTTATTCTGGTGGAAATCATTCTAAACAATGCCCGAATCGAAGATTATGAGCCAGAACAGAATCAGATCATCAGGAGAATTGAGTTAGACTTACTGGAAGAAAAGCGAGAGCAAGCCTGAATGCGAGCTGGATTTTACAAGCAAAGAATACAACAAGCCTTTAACAAGAGGGTGGTACCCAGGATGTTTCAAGAAGGTGATCTAGTATTATGCAAGGTCAACCCTGCAGGAGACTCGGAGAAGCTAGCTCCTAACTGGGAAGGACCTTACATTGTTGTTCGCCGAGTGGCTGGGTCAGCTTATTATCTAAAAAATGATATGGGCAAGGAATTACCTCATCCCTGGAATGTTGTGCACTTAAAATATTTTCATACCATGTAGAAGAAGGTTGTTGAAAAAAGAAATTTGGCCTCTTTCCTATGGGTTTTATGTGACCCCCAGTATGTAATAGCACGACTAATAGATATGAGGAAGGATGAAAGATAAACATCATTGAAATATATCTTCTCATTTGTAGAACAAAGAAAGTTAAGAGCAGAATCAAGGATAAATAATTTGTTGATGCAATTATCCATGAGTAACAACAGTTTTAAAATGACATGAAAGTTACAATTTAAAATGATCTGGGGGATAGTGCCTGAAGCCAGTTTCCCAATGCAGAAAAAGAGTAGGACGATCGACTAGAGGGAATCCTTGGTCAGCATACTGCCGCACCGCTTCATTGAATCCGTCCTGATATGTAGTTCACATTAAAGATAGAAGACGCTCTTGTTGGTTCGGGTCAGTCGTGCATGTATCCTGATGAAACTTGCCACAATACTCTCGGTGCTCCCGAAGAGCTTGATGAATTTGACAGTATCGATGGGATACCTGAGTGATAGCGTCGACCAGAGTGGATATATCATCGGACCAAGAAGTCTGGCCTTGTTTCATGACTCTCGACATCTCCATCATGTCTTGGCGCATGGAAACCGAAATTCCTTCAACCGCCTTGGTATAAGCCCTAGTACGGGCAATTTCACTACTCAACTGCTGAAGGGAAGTTTTTTGCCTACGTAATCGATCGTGAGCTTGAGCTCTAGCTATTATTAAAGACGAATTCTCTTGTACCTCCTTGCTCACTCGAGTGCGGAGGGTGGATATTTTCTCTGAATCCTTCAACTACTGAGCTTGCAGGGTCGCTATAGTTTTGGCATCCTCCTGTCTCTGCCGTTGGATTTTAGCCATTCGATTCTACCAGTCAACCTATTCTTATGACAAGTAATTTTCTCTGGAGGTAGTGGCATGATCATCTCTTTGTTGGGTACTTTGAAGAGTGGATTTGATCTCGGCATCCCTTTGCCGTTGATTTTGAAAGGCCATTATGGTCTCAACGTCTTCCTGCCTTTGACGGTGGGCTTTAGCTAGTTGATCTTGGCAGCGGGACAGTTCTTCTAGAAGGTGTTGCTCCCTATCCTAGAAAGCAGTTTCATCCTCCCATTGTTGGTGGGTCTGCTGTTGGAGTTGGGCTCAGTAGTGAGAGAAGGAGCGGTCCAACTCCTGGTAATTTATCGTCACCTAAAAATAGAAGGTGTATAGTAAAATTATTACTGAAAACATATACAAAGGTAGCCGAGAAAACCTACCATCTCAAAGCTATGGCGCAGACTCTCCAACCACGGAGTGAGCTCCTCTAAGTTGAGGATTTGGATATTCCTGTCAGAGGAAGAAGAAGGAGTGGAGGCCACCAGAGGAGTGGACTCACTCATGACTGGTATAAAGGGAGGCAGCTCGAAGGATTGTTCTAATAATCCTAGAGGAGGAAAGATGACGCTTGGGAAAATGGAAGGGGCTCTTGAGGAGAGGGGAGATATCTGAGGGGCAGCAAAAAGAGTCATCGCCAGAAGGCTCCGAAAAGCAGGAGAGGAAGAGGTGGAGGTTGATGGTGGTGGCAGAATGTCGGAAACCATCTAATGAATGATGGAGGAAGGTGAACCACCAGGAGAAGGAAAGGAGGGGAAGATAGGGGGGATAAATGCGTCTGAGGATATGGGCATAGGTAGAGGAGAGGAAGTTGAAAGAAGATTGGTGGTTGAAGAGGGCACCGTTATTAGTGGTCCTTCATTGGTAGAGGGGAAGGTGCTAGAGACAAGTTCTAAACTAGGTTGTGGAGAAGGACTTTTCGCGTTAGGGGTCGATGGGGAAGATGACGGGTACATGGTCGGAATTTGTGATGGAGAAGATGGAGGAGAGGTAATGGAAGTTGGTTTTAATGATGGGAGAAGCTCAGAAGAAGAAGAAGAATCAAGGGAAGTAATACTTTCTTCCTGTAGCCATTGGGGCGTAGCTCCCCTCAATTCTGCTTGGCTCTGTAAAAAAGGAGGGGGTGACCTCTTGCCACCTAAAATTGAAGGTGAAGAGGTAGGTGGGTGAGGGTTTGATGATAATGGCGAAGAAGGAAGGGAAGAAGATTGTAAGGACTGGGGGTTTACATTGGGCGAAGGTGAGATAACGGGGGATGAAGGCGTGGAGGAACAAGGAGAAGAAGTAGATATTGAAGCAAGGGCGGGGGATACCCAAGAACATGAAACAAGGGGCGAAAATGTAGTGGTAGCAGGTGGCTGGTCTCCGCTCTGTTTAAACCCTTGATGGTACTCCACCATCAGTCGTTGAAGAAGAGATTGCATCTTGGCCTTTAAGAAGAAAGGGACACAAGGAAGTCGTCTGAAGGAATCAAGAAAATTTTTGGCAAGGGGAGAAAGGAGGAGAAGGGTGTTATGACCTATGCACCCACTAGAGGGGGGGGGGATAGCGATTCGATGCGTCGATGGAATTTATTTGCGCTTGATCGTCTATAATCTTGTTAGCACAATAGAATAATAATAACAAAGACAAATAATAAGATACACAATCACAACGCACAAATATAACATGGTTCAGAACCCCAAGATTCCTACTCCACAGATTGGGCTCGAAAGAGCCCTAGCGATGCAAACACACACCGCTAATCAAATACTCCTTCTCGACAACACGTCGGAGGTGGAGAAATCTCATACAATGATTACAACAGTAATACAAAATAAATACAAGCAAATACAAAGTGAAATGTAAAGAACACTTTACAAACTAGGGTTTTGAGCGCTTGCATGTTGGTTGCTTGGATGAGCTTGAAGGACCTTGAAATGCAACTGCACTTTGCCTTCAAATCGTCTCAAGAAAGCTCCCAAAGAATAAATGCTGAAATCTCCCATGAGTTGCTCCTTTTAACCTGCAATGGACTGATTTCGCGCTTGGCAATCAACTGTCATAAGGCCCCAGTCGATTGCCAACAATATCGTCGTGAGACAACGACTTGAACCACGCTGGAAATACTTCAACGAATCAGTTGGCAGTCAACTGCCAACATCATCAATCGACTACGAACGTCATAGCCGACTGCCCAGTCGACTACCGAGAGTTCTATGCTCAGAACTCAATCGACAACGATGACTACCATCCATGGCGGTTGATCGATTAGACCATCGGGCCGACCGCCTAATGCCGACAATGATCGCTAGGCCATTTTGCGCAGTTGAACCCTAGTCGACTCACGGCGATGATCGGTCATAATCGATCGATCACGAGTGTCGACTCGGCTATCAAGTGTCAAAACACTTGACCGGTCGACTGGTCCATAACCCCAGTCGGCTGACAAACCTCAACCATGAGGTTTAACACCAAGTATGATGCCCTCATACTTGCTAGACCACCCTTTGCCTAGACCTAAGCCTTCTAGCCACCTCCATCAACCTCACGCTTATCGGATCCCTCTAAGTCATCCATGACTTGTTCATCCATACGCTAGCCTTTAGGTGCTTCCATCGGCTATTGTCATGCTAACGGTGTCTACACCGCCAAGGCACGTTGGACTTACGCTGCCAAGACCACGCTTGGACTTTACGCCGCCAACCATTGGACTTATGCTGCCATGACTCCACCCTTGGACTTTACGCCGCTAATATTTCCCTTGGACTTCTCAATTTCCATGTACTCATGACTTGGACTTTCACCGCCAAGACTACACCCTTGGACTTTCCAAGCTTGGACTTTCCCTTGCCAAGACCCATGCTTGGACTTTCTATGCCAAGTACTCAAGACTTGGACTTTCCCTTGCCAAGACTCATGCTTGGACTTCTCATGCCAAGTACTCAAGACTTGGACTTTCCCTTGACAATCACATTGTCATATGTTTTGTTGAACATCAAAATATCGCTCGAGTCAAACTCGAGTCTAGTTAATTGTGACTTGGGCCGATTGCACCAACAAAGGGTTGGAAGTTAAAGGTGGGCGAAGATGAAGAAGGAAGAAGGTGAAGAGTTTTATATGGTTCAGGCTATGCTCATAGTGCTAAATGGGCTTCAGAGCAGAGATGTGGGCCCCAGGAAGATTCAAAATCAGGATTTGCCTTTTCCACAACCCATTATCAGACAAAGCCCCCATCCCCGTGCGGTGGCGGAACGGAGGAGTAGAGTTTAAGGTAAAAATACCTGTGAAGAGCGACGGAGTTAAATATTTATTCTGACCTGATTGGGCAATGACCTAGATTGGGTTGTCATATTTCTTAGGGCCTGGTCTTACCCCAGGGCCATTATCCTCGTGTGGTGGTGGAACGGAGGAGTAGGATTTAAGGTAAAGACACCTTTGAAGAGCGACGAAGTAAAATATTTATTACAACCTGATTGGGCAATGTCCTAGATCGGGTCATCACATTTCTTAGGGTCTGGTCTTACCCTAGGGTCATTATCCCCATGCGATGGCGGAACGGAGGAGTAGAGTTTAAGGTAAAGACACATGTGAAGTGTGGCGGAGTAAAATATTTATTCCGACCTTATTGGGAAATGCCCTAGATTGGGTCGTCACATTTCTTATGGCCTGGCCTTACCCCAGGGCCATTATCCCCGTGTGGTGGTGGAACGGAAGAGTAGGGTTTAAGGTAAAGACACTTGTGAAGAGCGATGGAGTAAAATATTTATTCTGACCTAATTAGGCAATGCCCTAGATCGGGTTGTCACATTTCTTAGGACCTGATCTTACCCCAGGGCCATTATCCCCGTGTGTTGGCAGAACGGAGTAGGGTTGAAGGTAAAGACACCTGTGAAGAGCGGTGGAGTAAAAAATTATTCCGACTGGATTGGGCAACACCCTAGATCGGGTCATCACACTTCTTATGTCTCGGTATTAAGCAAAACCTTCATCCCCATATGGTGGTGGAGTGGGGAGTTGGGTTCAAGGTAGATGCACTGAAGAAATACAATGGCTAAGTAAAAAATTTCTGACCTAACTAAAAGAATCCCTAAGTTAGGTCATCACTATTCTTTCTGCTTGTCTCCAAGGTAAGAAACTATCCCCGTATGGTGGTGGAATAGAGGAGTCGGGTTCAAGGAAGATGCACTGAAGAAATACAACAGCGGAGTAAAAAATTTCCAACCTAATCAGGGGAATCCCTAAGTCAGGTCATCACTATTCTTTCTGCTTGTCTCTAAGGTAAGCAACTATCCTCGTATGGTGGTGGAACAGAGGAGTTGGATTCAAGGTAGATGCACTGAAGAAATACAACGGTGAAGTAAAAATATTTTTCTGACCTGACTAGGCAAAGCCCTAAGTCAAGTCATCACTATTCTTTCTGCTTATCTCCAAGGCAAGCAACTATCCCCATATGGTGATGGAACGGAGGAGTTGGGTTCAAGGTAGATGCACTGAAGAAATACAACGACGGAGTAAAATATTTTTGACCTGACCAGGCGAAGCCCTAAGTCAGGTCGTCACTATTCTTTTGTCTTGTCTCCAATGTAAGCAACTATCCCCGTATGGTGGTGGAACGGAGGAGTTGGGTTCAAGGTAGATGCACTGATAAAATAAAATGACAGAGTAAAAAATTTTCTGACCTGACCAGGCGAAGCCCTAAGTCAGGTCATCGCTATTCTTTCTGCTTGTCTCCAAGGCAAGAAACTATCCCCGTATGGTGGTTGAATGGAGGAGTTGGGTTCAAGGTAGATGCACTTTTGAATAGCAAACGGCGGAGTAAAATATTTTTTTTGACCTGACCAAGTGAAGCCCTAATTCAGGTCGTCACTATTTTTTCTGCTTGTCTTCAAGGTAAGAAATTATCCTCGTGTGGTGGTGGATCGAAAGAGTTGAGTCTTCACTCAGCTATACTATTACTGTCCCCGTGTGGTGGTCGATCAGAATAGTTGAGTCTTCACTCAGCTAAATTATTATTATCCCCGTGTGGTGGTGGATTGAAAGAGTTGAGTCTTCACTTAGTTGTATTATTACTATCCCCATGTGGTGGTGGATCAAAAGAGTTGAGTCTTTACTCAGCTATACTATTATTCTCCCCTTGTGATGGTGGATCAGAAGAGTTGAGTCTTCACTCAGCTATATTATTACTATCCCCGTGTGGTGGTGGATCGGAAGAGTTGAGTCTTCACTCAGCTATTCTATTATTATCCTGGTGTGATGGTGGATCGAAAGAGTTGAGTCTTCACTCAACTGTATTATTACTATCCCCATGTGGTGGTGGATCAGAAGAGTTGAGTTTTCGCTCAGCTGAATTATTATTACTGTGTGGTGGTGGATCGGAAGAGTTGAGTCTCCGCTCAGCTGTATTATTATTATCCCCGTGTGGTGGTGGATCGGAAGAGTTGTGTTTTCACTTAACTGTACTACCATTACCCCTGTATAGTGAGGAAAAATTGGGTCTTCACTCGGGTGCATTATCATTATACTCCCGCAATGGCGGATCGAAGGAATGAGGCTTGAGTAGTTCCATTAAATTGTAGCCGTTTGAGATTATGCACAAGAAGGATGAGGGCCAGATGGATGGACAGGTCGAAGGAAGCATTTGTGTGAAGTCGGTAAATTTTGTTTGTCGTTGGTGTTGGAATATTTTATTCATTTTTTTGTAATGTGTATTTGGCAAAGAAGAGACACATGCAATCTTTTGTGAAGAAGATTTCATTGATAAGGGAAGAGTACATAATACAACTTTTTGGAAAGAAAAATAATATGCTTTTCCCTGAAGATTTTTTGGAAAAATAATATGCTTTTTGGAAGATTTCATTGAAGGAGGGTTAAGGCTTTTCCCTGGGGGTACCGACGAAGTTTCTTTATGTATATGCGGGCGATAGAGCAGTTGTCTAAGATAAGACTATTACATGAATATATGCTTGGACAGGTTCCTCTGGGCCACCACTAGCTCTTGGCATAGGGAATATTTGTGAGTAGAGGCTAGCCTCAGGCGTTGCTTCAGGTCCTGGACTTGTTCTTCCAATTCCTCGATACGAAGTTGCTCTTCAGTCTGCCTCTCTGAAGAAGGAGAGTTGATATCCTGCTCTGATATGTATTCCATGGTGCAAGTAGGAGAAGGGAGAGAGGTGCACCAACATAAGCAGAAAAACCAAGGGATGTGTTGGGTAAAGGTAATGTCGAGGGATTTTATAGATAAAAAGAGAGGTATCAATTAATTCTCCTGGGAAACAGAAGTAGTAAATGTAGATGAGATGGGAAGATGTAGAGGTAGTAGTTGGGGTAGTTGAATGCAATAATTCTAAAGAAACTAGTCGTATTCCGTAGAGAAAAGTGGATGCAAAGTGGATCTCATTTGATCAGGATCTGATTATCTTATGGCAACATTCATTAATGCTGTTATGTGGGGTCAACCCTATGGAGCGGGTCAAGTATGATCCCAGGGGTCCCGATCAGAGTACCCGACGCAAGAAAAAGCAAAATAAATAAGATATGTTCAAATATTTTATTCTTTTTATATGAAAAATAGTGGTTACATAAGTTAAATTGCTATTCATACAAGTTTATTAGAGCCAACAGAGGGCTCCTCTGTAGGAGGAGGTGCCAGAATAACCCTAAAAAAGTTACCCTATGCTTGAGGTGTAGGAGGCGGAGCTTCGGCCGGGGGGAAGGGAGGAACCTCATTTGGAAGGACTGGAAGAAAGACAAGGGCTGGAGGAAGAGGAGGAAGTTCAACTGAAGCCAGGGAATCACCCACAGTGTACTCCCAGGTCATCGAAGGGTTCTAGACCCAGTTGCCGAAGGAGGGGAAGGGAGCTCGAAAGGACCTTCTCACACTAGGAGTTGGAGTATCGGTTGGAGTCAGAGGAGGAAAAGGTTGGTACGTAGAAGTGGTCGTAGACTGAGTATCAAAGTCATCAAAGAAGCTCATGTCAAAATGATCTAAATCAAAGGAGTCAGAGCCCGAGCTTACGTTGATGAGGTGTCCTGCAAAAGCCATGGAGGTAGAATAAGAATAGCCCAGACTCATAGTAGTAATTTATAGAAAGGAAGGAAGGTTCACATTCTTCCTTGGGAAGGGGAGGAGAAGGTGAAAGGTCGAAGGAAGTAATGGCGTTGGTATGGGAAATAATCAAGGTATTAATCCCGAAATGTGCGATTACATCCCCATCTAGGTAAGGAGAATTGATTTGGCTTGATAGTTTGTAGTGCGTTTCACCACTCGGGAAGTGACTATGAAGTGTGAGGAATAGTGGCTACGATAGCCTAAATGAATCCCCGAGGGAAAGACAGTGGCAGTCGACTGACACCATGGGGAATGGGTGATCTTGAGTGATGGAAAGAATAAATTTAATTCGTTTCAAGGAAAAGGGAAGAATGTAGGAGTGACCCCTGAATATTTTTCATTGATAACAATGGTTCATATATCATAGAGAGTGTTAAAAATTACAACTTGAAGATTTTTGTTAATAACAGTTTGTTAATACATCGCGGAAAGTAGGACAATTAAAATTTGAAGATCTCTGGGGGGTAGTTGGCCAGGTCAACCTCAGGATCTAAATGTCTTGTATCTGCACCTGGTGGAGGATAGCCCTTAGCTACATTCAGAGTGGAGGACCCTTTGAAGCCCAAGATGAATAACTGCACTCCTTTTTTGGCGTATTGCATCTTCAGGTCCTCTTCTCGCTCTTTCCACTGGGCTTGATGATTAGCTAGTTGAGCAGCCAAGGTGTCTTTGTCTTTAGCCACTACTACAACTTGCTGGCCTAGGGAAGCCATGGCCTCGGATTGCTCCCTTTGGAGCTCCCAATGTCGTTTTGCAACCTCAGCCAACATCCCAGGAAAAGTGGAGTTAGTCGAAGAAAATTTCTCCAATTGCTACCGGCAGGACGTCAGAGCGGCCCCCAATGCTTGATTCTTGTTCTGAAGTTGAACGAGAGCCGTCGAAGATTGAGAAGCCTAGGTCTCTGCCTTTTCTAGTTGCATCTTCTGACCCACTAGATCCTGAGTAAGGATGTCGACCTGTTGGAGCTGACTGGATTGCAGAAATAGTTGTTGGTGGAGGTCAGAATTCTTCTTTGAAAGTTCTTCCTTCTCACTCTGAGCCATCACCAATTGTGTCATCAAATCTTTGCATTGAGTGGTCAGAGTGATCTCCTTCTGTTTACTCTCAGCCAACTGCTGGGTCAACTTCTTTCGTTGAGAAAGGGAGGTAGTGTGGCATGCGGCCATTGTCGACTGATAGTTTACAATGTTAGGAGTTGTCTCATTGCAAGCAATAACTACTTGGGGAGGAAGATGGGGTGTTACAGGAATAAATACTAGTATGTATTAACTGTGAAGAAAAGAAGAGCATACCTCTGACACCAGCTGACACAGGCATTCGTAAGGGCCTTGTAGACGGGATTGATTAAAGAGGCGTACCTCTTCTGTGTTGCGGATCCTAAGAGAGGATCCTAAAGAAGTGGATGGGGGTTTAAGAGGGGAACATTCCCCCCCCCCCCCCCCAATCAAAAAGGGTTCTTCTGCGAATGTATGAGGTGCAAAAGAATCCACAGTCAGAGCAAGAAGGGGAGAAGGAGGTAAGTCTGTATGGACAGGCAGAATAACAGAATTAAGGAGGGAGTTAATTTTCTGGCTAGGTTGGAATAGGGAGGAATGAAGATAAGGGGATGGAGAAAGCTCTTCCTGAAGGGATGAAGTAGGAGATAAAGGGGTAACCTCCTTCTCTGTGGGTTCAAAGATGATTAGGCGTCGAGGCCTATTTAGTTTTAGGGGAGGAGGAGGAGGAGAAGAGTGAGAGGGAGAAGATATAGGAAGGGTAGAGGAACTGGGGGCATCCTTTCTACGAGGGTGAAGCCTCTTGTGGGGGGAAGAAGGAATAATAGGGGATTTTCCCCTAATTTGCTTCTTGGAAAGTTTCTTCTTGGCCGCCACAATTTGCTCCCCTTTGACCATGGCATCCTGCATCATACCATCTGCAATATCAAATAGTAAGAAAATAGTTAGCAATAATCAAAGACATTGTAGGTAATATGTTCGGATAGGAGCAATATCCCAGCTATGACGCTTGGATCGGCAAGGGGAAAAGGAGATAGCCCATAGCGACTTAGGAGAGAGGGCTTTAGCAAATCATCAAAATTATAGTGGCACTCCATCAACACTTGGAAGACTTCCTGGAAAGAGCCCTGAGCTCTGCTCTCTTGGTGGAAGGGAGGTAGGTCGGGAAGAGTGGTTTTCCAGGTTTCCGAGTGAGGTAGTGGAGTGGGAAGTTGGGCAAAAAAGTGTAAATCCTCCTAGCCCTTATGGGAGGACGACATATTTACGAGAAATTGAAAATCTTGCTGACTGGCGAAGTAAAAAATGCCTTCTTTAGAAGACTTTAGTTGGAAAAGGCAGTGAAATAGTAGGGGGATAGATTAAGGTTTAGGTGCTGAAAAACTATTACTACCCCTGTTAATATCCGGAAGGCATTAGGAGCCAGTTGGTTAATAGGTACTTGGTAGAAATCTAGGATATCATTGTAAACATGAGGAACTAGAAAATGCAGACCGTTCATTAATTGGTCGGAGAAGAAATAATGGAAGCCAGGAGGGGGACGATGGGGGCTTGAAAGAAACCGCAGTGAAATGACATGGTATGGAGGGATCTATGGATTGATCCTTGTTGGCAAAAAAGGAGCTTTGAGCATTTAGGCGAGTAATAGTTTTTTCATACCAAGGGGATGGCTTAGGGTTTTGTGAGGCCATAATTGTGAAGGGGAAGGACGACTAGTGGTGAAAGAAGAAGAAATAAGAGAAGTTAGGGAGAGGGAACTCACTTAGGGTTAAGAAGAAACACTGGCGAAGAAAAAGGAACTACTAGGTGCCAGGAGTTAGAAAGGAAAAAAGCATCACCAGCGGGAGTCGCCAAAGAGGAAATAGGAAGAGTCGAAGTTGAGAAGTTGAAGGGGTCACATGGAGAAGGGCTCCTATAGGGTTTGTAGTTTTTAAACTTCCTTATGAAAGAAAGAAGGTGGGGCCCATGGGCCCAATAAGCCGCTCTGAGAGGATATGATAAAGTAAAAGAGGAGAGCCACTTAGATATAATGAGGTTGATAGGAAGAAGGATAGAGCTAGGTGTTTCCCCTGGAAAGTCAAACTCAATGCTTCGTTTGACTATTTTTAGGGGGTGGCTAATGATACCGTTGCGACTTAATTTAGGGATTAAGATGAAAAATGTTGGAGATCGAACGGCCGGCTAGAGGGGGGTGAATAGCCCTCTTACGATGGATGTCGTAATTTGCTCGTCTACAATTAGATTAGCGCAAGCGGAAACAACAATACAAGCAAATTAAACAAATAAAGACAAAGCAAAGGAAAAAGACAATGCTAACACAATGTCGTAACATGGTTCACGGCTACGCCGCTAATCCACGATCCCGATTCGTCCGAGGTGAATCACTCCTCCAAAGCCAATCACTATTGGTCTCTCCTTTGCACCAAGCTAGGTGGAGGTAACCTTTACAATCAAGATCACTCTTCTTACAATAAGATTGAAGTAAAAACTAGTAAGAAGAGTAGGGAATCCTTTATGGTGCTTTGGGAGAAGATTAGAGCATAAGCATTAACCTCCCAAAGCCCCATCCCCTTCCTTTTTATAGAGGAAGAGGGTTTCTTCCCGTTGACACAGGAGCAGTCGACTGATGTCCCAATCAGTCGACTGGTTTTGTAGCCGTTGCCCAATAACGGCCGCTTTCCACGTTGGATTTCATCCAATAGTACTGGCATCAGTCGACTGATATTACCATCAGTCGACTGATGCTCGATCAGTCGAGTGCTCCGCGAAGTCAACTACATTCGCGTGCCCATGCATTACAGCCGACCGATCGCCATACCGGTACATTGCGATCGCAATGACATCGGGCCGATCACCCATGGCGATCGCCAAGCACTAAACCCTAGTCTTAAACCAGTCGAACGAACCATCGACTCAGAGCAGTCGACTGCCATGACATGGCAGTCGACTGGTGTCGGGTTAACTCATCCGACACTTGGCCAAATGACCAAGTTTCACCTAAGAGCTACCCCTTCCCGGGTTACATTCGCTCACTCTCATCCCTCAGAGTTCCTCGCCTTCGAAGTTCTCTTCGTTCGTGGCCACGTCCCTCGGCAGCATCAGGCGCACGACTCTGCAATGCTCCTTCGTGTCTCTTGCCTCGAAGTCTACTTCCTCTGGCTTCACTGCAAGCTCCTCGTCCGGCGGTCCCTCGGATGCTCCAAGCGCACGACTTCCGCAAATCTATCCTTCACCGACTCAAGGACCGAGTCATGAGATGTGAAACTCGCCACGGCTCCATGTGTGAATTACTAAGTCCTGAACGACTTCAACGCACATATCAAATCAAAATAACAAACTAACTTAAACCCTTTGCCACACACATCAAAACCTAATCATGGCAAGAGATTGCCCTAACAATCTCCCCCTTTTTGATGTGTGACAATTCGTTTAAGTTAGATAAGAACATTTGATAAAAATTTCTAAGGAAGGAAAGCATGTAAACATAAACCTGATATAGCAACATGCAACTCCCCCTTAATCCATGAAACTCTCTCTCCCCCTATCATAATTTACTTAAACATAATCATTTCTCCCCCTTTGACACCATCAAAAAGATTAACACTAAGTTATAAACTCATGGCATCAAGTATAATAGAAGGAAACTACCAAAAATTAGTCTAAAACCTGAATTCAGCCTTAACTAGTCTGATTTTTAGGCCACCAGTCGACTGGTTCAGACTACCAGTCGACTGGCACGCGAATTTTAGAACTTTCTGATTTTTGGACCAAATTTCAGAAATGCATTAAAAATTCCAGAAAATTCAAAAAATCATGAAATTTGGGGAACATATTTCTTGTAAGATTCTTTATTAGTGAAAAATAGGTCTTCATGAAAAATCATTATATTTTCACATATTTGCCAAAAATCCAAAAGGTTTAAAAACCACTAGGTTTTTGATCATGTGAGTATCAAGTTTAACACCTAGTTTTGGTTCCAATTGTTTCAAAACATGAATAAATAGATTTTCGATTAAGAAATTGTTTTGAAAACATATGAAATATCCAACCATGATCTTTGGGCAATATGTCTATGAATTAAACATAAGCCTCTCCCATTATTGGTCTATTATTGCTATTTTGATACCTTGAATGACCATCTAAATGTCATAGGCATTAGTGGACATTTGTATCATCCTAACATCTCACTCATGCTAAGTTTTCAATCAAAGTAGCCTATGGTGAGTGTGAGATGCATCCTAGAGGGTATTTGTATATACTTAACCATTATATTCATGCAATTCTATCAAGGTTAAGTATCATCCTAACAATCCTCATGATCATAAAGGCATGTATGAACTAATTTCACATTACGATCATGAAACACATGTATTCATTGAATTGTTATCATGCATTAGGTATTATATCATGATAATAAGCAAATATCACCTAAAGCATGATTTAAGTCCTATTTCTCATGATTATGTGCCAAATATCAAAATCATAAATCATAATTGCAAATATACATAGCAATTTCATTAAATATCATGATTTAAGCATTATTATCTATTTTTGGGCACATTATCATCACCCAACACTATTTCAAAAATGTTGTCCCGCCATCCTAAGTCAACCAAAAATATGATATAGGTCAAGTCTATATAGTTGACTATTCTAGGTTTTTTCTAACCCTTAAGGATGGATTTTGGAACCCAAAATAGGTTCTTTCCTATGGGGTTCACAAGATACTCCTTGGGGATCCATTTCCTAGCTATTACCTTCTTTTTATCTTGTCCCCTAGCAATTAGGCATTTATAGGCCTTTTCATTTTTCTTTTCTTTATAACCTAGGCCTTTCTTGTTGAAACTTGCCCTTTGGCTCCCTATGATCATGTTCAATGTATTGGAGCCTATTGTGAACTTTTCTAGGGCTTTGGTCAAATAGTCTACCTTTTCCCTTAAAGCCCTATTTTCTTCTATACATGCATCACTAACATCCAAAGGCATATAGTTATCATGTGAGCATGCATCATTTAAGCTAGAAGAAATATTGTCATCATTTAAGCATGCTTTTTCTAGTTTATTTTCTAAGTCCTTAATTTTCTCAAGCATGCTCTTATTTTTCTTCTTAGCTCTAAATAAATCCCTAGTTAAGCTAGAAACCATGGAAACTATTTTCTTGGGAGTTAGATTTGTTACCATAGCTTCCATGTCTTCTTCTTCTTCGGATGAGGAGGATTTAGAGGTGGCTCCCCCTTCACTTGAGCTTGATTCTTCATTTTCGGTGAAGGAGCAATCCAAGCCGTCGAAGGCCATCAATGCAAGATTGGAGTAGACTTGTTCCTCTTCTTCGGATGAAGATGAGGAAGGAAGATCATCCCATGTCTTTGCTTTGAATGTCTTGACCTTCCCCTTTTCTTTAGCCTTTTTCTCTTCTTCCTTCTTTTTTCTCCCCTTTTTCTTCTTCTTTTCTTCCTTCTTCTTCCTTTCTTCTTTGCTCTTGTTTAGGAGAGGACAATTGTCCCTTATGTGTCCCTCTCCTTGGCAATTGTAGCAAATAATCTTCCCCCTTGGTCTTCTATTCCTATCATTAGATTTATTAAATCTAAAACCTTTCAATGCACGCCTTACCCTCCTTACCATATAGGCTTCTTCCGTGCTATCCATAGAGGAGGAGGAGGAGGAAGCTTCGTCATCGGAGGAGGAGGGAATCTCTATCTTCTTCTTCCCCATGTTCGCCAACAATGCTACTCCCCTTGAAGGTTGGATTCTAGGCTCTTCTTGTATACCTTCAAGCCTTGCTTCATGAAGCTCCATGGTTGAGAAGAATTCCTCCAAGGTGCTTACTTCTAAGTTCTTGGAGATATAAATGAGTCCACCATGGAGCTCCATCTTGAGGACCGGGGAAAAGCATCTATGGCCTTCATTATCATATCTCGGTTGGAGAGCTTTTCTCCTACACTTGTTAGCCCAATTAAAATCTCTTTAAATCTAGAATGCAATGAAGTTACCTTTTCTCCCTTTTCTAATTTTATGTTGGATAGTTGGGAGCGGAGGAGGTCTCTCCTTGCAAGTTTAGCCTCCGAGGTACCTTCATGAAGCTCTACTAGCTTCTCCCACATTTCTTTTGCGCTAGCGCATTCCCCAATTCGGTTGATCTCTTGTTGGGGGAGCACATTGAAGATATGATGCTTGGCTTTTGAGTTTGCAAGGTGCTCTTCCCTTTGCTTTTTGGTCCACCTAGATTTCTCTATTGATTTCCCTTCTTCATCCCTAGGCAAAACAAAACCGGATTCCATTGTAATCATAATATCAAAATCCGTTTCAAAAAATACCTCCATTCGCTTCTTCCACCAAGCGAATTCCCCTTCGAACTTTGGTGGATGAATATTTGAGCCGGCCATCTTTTGATGAAGTGCTTGTTGCGGCGGTTAGTCCTCGACAAGCTTTCCTTGGCTCTGATACCACTTGTTGGTTATCGAAACGGCCGGCTAGAGGGGGGTGAATAGCCCTCTTACGATGGATGTCGTAATTTGCTCATCTACAATTAGATTAGCGCAAGAGGAAACAACAATACAAGCAAATTAAACAAATAAAGACAAAGGAAAGGAAAAAGACAATGCTAACACAATGTCGTAACGTGGTTCACGGCTACGTCACTAATCCACGATCCCAATTCGTTCGAGGTGAATCACTCCTCCAAAGCCAATCATTATTGGTCTCTCCTTTGCACCAAGCTAGGTGGAGGTAACCTTTACAATCAAGATCACTCTTCTTACAATAAGATTGAAGTAAAAACTAGTAAGAAGAGTAGGGAATCCTTTATGGCACTTTGGGAGAAGATTAGAGCATAAGCATTAACCTCCCAAAGCCCCATCCCCTTCCTTTTTATAGAGGAAGAGGGTTTCTTCTCGTTGACACAGGAGCAGTCGACTGATGTCCCAATCAGTCGACTGGTCCTGTAGCCGTTGCCCAATAATGACCGCTTTCCACGTAGGATTTCATCCAACGATATCGCATCGATCCGATATTACCATCGATCGATGATGCTCGATCGAAAGTGATCCGCGGTCGACTACATTCGTGCCATGCACAAGCGGTCGCCAATGACATCCGATCACACCCATGGCATACCGCCAAGCACTAAACCCTAGTCTTAAACCAGTCGAATGAACCATCGACATAGAGCAGTCGACTGCCATGACATGGCAGTCGACTGGTGTCGAGAAAACTCATTCGACACTTGGCCAAATGGCCAAGTTTCACCTAAGAGCTACCCCTTCCCGGGTTACATTCGCTCACTCTCATTTCTCGGAGTCCCTCGCCTTTGAAGTTCTCTTCGTTCGTGGCCACGCCCCTCGGCAGCATCAGGCGCACGACTCTGCAATGCTCCTTCGCGTCTCTTGCCTCGAAGTCTACTTCCTCTGGCTTCACTCCAAGCTCCTCGTCCGACGGTCCCTCAGATGCTCCAAGCGCACGGCTTTCGCAAAGCTATCCTTCACCGACTCAAGGACCGAGTCATGAGATGTGAAACTCGCCACAACTCCTTGTGCGAATTACTAAGTCCTGCACGACTTCAACGCACATATCAAATCAACATAACAAACTAACTTAAACCCTTTGCCACACACATCAAAACCTAATCATGGCAAGAGATTGCCCTAACAAAAAAGACCATGCATGAAACACTGACTGAGCTGGTGGAACCCCACCCAAGAGGGCTGGCCGAGCTAGCAGTGTGAAGATGTAGGAATGAAAAGATAAGCTCTAGGGCTAAAATGAGATCACATGAGCGGCCAGGGGCATAGGTCTGGAAGTTAACTCGGCGAGTGAGTCGGGGGTTGACTCAGGTGGTTACAAAGAGTATAAGGTACCAAATCTCAGAATTAGAGTAAGCCTAGGTATTAGTAAGTAACGTATGCCATGGTTGTAATAAACTAGGGGGATCCCGCCGAGAGAAGGACCGAGTTAATGGTTTATCTAACGAAGGAAGAGAGGGTGAAGAAGAGGGGTAGAATGTTTCACGAGGCGTTTATTTATGGAAGTTTGTTATATAACAAACTAGGACCCCACATGACATTTGGAGGAGCCTCCACTTCTTATCCTCTTAACAAAATGATTCTCCAGGAAAGCGGGGCTCTCCACATGGACGGTGATGGGAGTAGTTGATTGCCTCACACCTGGCGAAGGGAGGAGGAGATAAAAAGGCAAGGAAGATGGAGAGAGAGAAGGATTTGAAGGCGGATGAGACTTCAACTTCAAAGGGAGACCATCTTATCAAAGGGTGAGGGGCACTGCCGGAGAAAGGGAAGGAAGCCGGGGAAGACGACTGTTGGGAGCTAGCTCTATCTCTCTATTTTTGTACACTACAAGAACTGTAAGAGGTTTTCCTCCACCTCCAAGAATATTTCCAAAAAGTGAGAAGTTTCATAGTGGAAGTGCTTAGGCACCATAGCTCGTTATAGAGCTCACTCCGTGGAGTATGAATTGGAATTCTGAACCACGTAATATCTTGTGTCTTTGCTCATTGTGATTCTTCTTTCATTGTTTATCTATTTTCTCTTACTGTTGCAGCTAGAGAGAACCCTAAGCCTCTTGGACGTTCTTTGGCATTGAACGGAGGTGAGAAAATCCGCATACATCCGCATCAGACACCAAATATAATTAAAACTCATTTGGTACAACTTAGCCATATCTACAATGTTCCCTTTCATGAAATTACCTCCAATGTGACAATTATCTAAGATTAAGCATGTCACTCGTTCCCAAACTTATTGATACACCCTAGGATCCTTTAATATTATAAAAATCCTTTCTTTGGGATCCAAAGACCATGAATCCCAATTAGATTCATATGGCTCTCATTAATGTTACCCTCTCTAATCATCCTTCTAAGTTCAAATTGCTTCCCGATATTTTTCAATTTAGGTGGTTCATCCATACCATACTCAAATGCTACCCTAGTCGATGATATTATTTCAACTCTTTGACGATGATAGTCAATATCCCAAATTCAATTTATCATGCTCTAACCTTTGCTTCTCTAACATCATTGATGGGTCCGAGGTTTTCAATATTCATTATGAAGTAAGGAATTTTGATAGTTGTTGGAGACAATGTGGTAGAGCACCCTATGTGATTCCTGAACTGAGTAATGTTGGTGCAATCGACCCAGGTCACGATTGACCGGACTCGAGTTTGACTCGAGTGATGTTTTGATGTTTGAAATGAAGGTTTGACATTGATGTTTGACATTGATGTCTGACAATGTTTTGGGGAGATTATTGGTGCAATCAACCCGGGTCATGATTGACCGGACTCGAGTTTGACTCGAGGGGGATTTTGATGGTTGACTAGAGTTGACCATGTCATGGAAAGTCCAAGTCTTGAGTACATGGCATGTAAAGTCCAAGCATGGGTCTTGGCATGGAAAGTCCAACATGGGATGGCAAGGGAAATGTTAGTAATATATATGAGAGATGTCCTAAGGCAATCGCCTTATGTATGAACCATTTATATGATAAATGAAGATTCACTATTTGAGTATACATGTTTTATGTATTTGATTGGATCTTAAACTCATTTACTGAATGTCCACGATATGATTCACAACATGAGAGAATTTGTGATTGGATCACAACTAGTGAGTATCTCTACATGTGTAATTGTGATGTATCGGAATTATCCCTAGTCGATGAATTGATGGATTTGGACACCATCAATTCTGTCGAGACTAGCATGAGGTATACTCCTTGGTGTATCCAAGCAGCTGATTCTCACTGGCTGGAGACATAGTGATGTCCGGAGTTAATCGTGGATGATAGTTATGGTAACTAGTTCATTGGAGTGACCAGCCGTAAGACTTCATATGGTTCTCTGCATATATAGATATGTCAATGAAGTTCTTACTGTGGCTTAAGTGCGATGTTCCTTTGACTTGCGGTATTCAAGTCATCTTGATCATAGAGACTTATGCTTTGACATCTTAAGCAAGCATCTCTAAGGAGATGTGGACCCGGGATGATTGGGTATAAGTCGAAGTGATCGAAGGTGTTTGAATAACCTATAAAGGATTCACCACTCCTTGCGAGGAGATGTATACCCATGGCCTCTCGTCGGATTGTTACTAAAGTCTTTGGCCAAAGCATTACATGTTTAGAGTAAGGTACTCTTCGATACATGTGGAGTAACTAGAATCCGTAGGACGAGGAAATGATACTTGGGCTAGGTGTGATGTAGTCAGCCTAGTGGGGACTGACACTATAGACCATGTCCTGAACCAAGTGGGTATAAGATGAGTGAAGGGAATGGGGCACGAATCATTCGAGCTGCTGAAGGGTTTCAGAAATAGTTATGGATCAACCGTTGATCTTTTCGGTTAATTGGGGATCATGATGTACTACTAGGTGCCACTCATGATCGTTCTATAATTAATGGTTAATTATAGACGACCAACATAAACCGAGAACCTATTTGGTCACACGCACAACGAGCGTAATCCAAAGGATTTAAAACGAGCTTGAGAATGAGATTCTCAGATCGAGAGAAACTAAGTTTGGTTGGACCAAACATGGAGCGAGCATGAAATCATTTCAGTCACAATGGAAGCGTGGATGGGTCGTGTCTTATGAAGACATAATGGATGGACCAAAATGGTTTGGTTCTAATCCAATGGAGGAGAATAAACCAAAGGGTTTGGTTTATTTTAAACGAATGAACCAAAAGTTGGTTCGGTTCATTTTAACTTAAAATAAACCATCATGGTTTGGTTTATTTTAACTTATCTTAATGGAGCGGGTTAACGGGCCTAATGGTTATGATCCAATAACCATTAAGAGAATTAGTTCTCTATAAAAGAGGGCTTAAGGGATAATTAAGCCCTAATCCAAAAACCCCTTGCCCTAAGGTTGCCGCCCACTCCATTGAGGGAGCTCTCGGTGCCAACCCTAAACCGCCGTCCATTGCTCCTCCAACCGGCGTCCAGAAGGCTACTTCCTTCCCCCTCGTCGGCGTCGAGCTGCTGCCGGTTAGTGCTCCGGAGATCTCCTTCAGGTTTGGCATCAAGGTGAGCTCTATCTTCCTTGGTTGGCCGGCGCCTATCACCTCCACCAAAGCTGTCTAGTTTTCTGGACAGCTTGTTCTCCTCTCGTCGGAGCGTCATTTGGATGATGGTTAGAGCTCCGACAGTGGCTAACTTACCGGGGATTCGATCTCCGGTAATCCTCTGAGGTGGAGGACGAAGGGTTCGTCAATTGGTTGACGAATACCTCTCCGGAGAAGCGAGTTTTGAGAACTCGTATTAGGATCCGAATTTGGATTCGGATCGTGATCATCTCTCGATCACGTTGTCTTCAACACGAGGCTAGTAACCCATACGAAGATGAAGCTCATGGCTTAGCGAAGTCATCCCGAGGAACTCGGCGTGGATACGGATAGAGACGATTCTAGCGAGGATCGTTCCGGTTGATACCGTTCCCGCTACACGTCATACGAAAGGTATAACGTAGATAAATTTTCTTTTATTGCAAATTTAAATTTATGGTTATGTCTACACTTGTTGTAATATGCATGCGTGTGTTGTGTGTGTTGTAATAAATGTAGATTTATTATTTTTATTGCTTCCGCTGTGTTCATGTTTAAGAAACGTGATCGAACACACACACGCCGCCGTGCCGGAAACCCAACAGTGGTATCAGAGCCCAGGTTGTGTTTCGACATAATCGTAAAAATGGTTTTGCGATAGTCATAATGTATTTCTGGAAATTTTCTAATTTTGGAAATTTAGAACTATTTATGGAAATTTTTCAATTTTGGAAAGTCTAGAAGTATTTATGGAAATCTTCCACTTTTGGAAAGTTGGAAGTATTTATGGAAATTGATATTTTCCATAAATAAAATATTTGATTAGATTCTGGAAATTTGTTTCCTAATTCAATCATGATTTGATTTGGGAAATCAAATCTTAAAATATTTTATTTCCATAAGTAGTTTTAATGATTTAGGAAATTGGTTTCCTAAATAGATTTTCCTTAATCAAATAATTCCATGAATAAAATATGTGATTAGATTTGGAAATTTGTTTCCTAATTTAATTATGATTTGATTTGGAGAATCAAATCTTAAACATATTTTATTTCCATAAATAGTTATGACATATAAGGAAATTATATACATGACATAATTGTATGCCATGTAATTGCATTAGATGCATAACATTATGCCATGCATGTCGTGACATGTAGATGTATGCCATGTATGCCATACCATGTAGATAATAGTTATTTGCATGCAAAGAGGATGAGACATATCCCTTAAACAATATTAAAGCCTACACCTTCCATTAATATGGTTAGAACCAGAGTTCCGTTTCTTGTTTGGGTTGTTGGACTCTCTCCAAGCCCAGCTCGAACCCGAACATGTTCAAACCATGGAATAGTTTAATACTAATATGGTAAGAGTCAGAGGTCAATCGTTAGATTTGGTTGTTGGACTCTCTCCAAGCTGGGCTAATTGGTTGAATGCGCTCTAACCATATTAAAACTATTTCTCGATTAATGGGTTGGCTTTAACCTGGAGCATCG
Source organism: Wurfbainia villosa (assembly GCA_025175895.1). Lineage (NCBI taxonomy): Eukaryota > Viridiplantae > Streptophyta > Magnoliopsida > Zingiberales > Zingiberaceae > Wurfbainia > Wurfbainia villosa. The sequence goes on along the minus strand of CM045989.1, from coordinate 115,477,969 downwards.
GCTTGTTGGACTCTCTCCAAGGTCGATGTAAAGGGAGGTGAAGTTGGGTGCTATGCATATGATGCATACTTGTTAATGTGTTAACAACCCAACGTATGTGTGAACATTCAATTAGTTGATAGCACATTGTGATAGTTGCATATACGTGATATGCAATTGGTATAGATGATACCTACCGTCGTAGTTATGAATGGCTTGTTGGACTCTCTCCAAGGTTGTTCATAACTATGATGGATATCAGCCCATTCGGAGATGGACCTATGATCTCCCGAAGTGATTTTGGGGTTTTTGAAATTTAAAAAATGAATGGGATTTATAAATGTATATTGATGCATTTTAAAATCATTTTCTCATATATGCTCGTTTTGTATTTCTAAGATTGATCATAATGTCTTTGAATTTGCGTTCCATTTTGGATTCGAATAAATTGACTGGGCCGAGCTTCTTGGACTGGCTTAGAATCTTGAGAATTGTTCTCAAGGTTGAAAAGCTTGCAAATGTCCTCGAAGCGCCTCTTCCCGCCCGTCCTTGTGACGATGCAACTCTGGACCAATTGTTGGCCTATCAGAAACATGTGAGTGATTCTGAACAAATGGGTTGCATCATGCTAGCCGCGATGGAACCCAAGCTACAAAAGCAGCATGAGCATATGGATGCTCATATCGTAGTCCTTCATCTTTGTGAGTTGGTTGATGAGCAAGTGAGATTCGAAAGGTTCGAAGTCTCAAAGCTCCTCTTCACCTCAATATGCTGAAGACTGTGGAGTCTTCTGAGAAGCATGAGCAGGGGACGGTGCTGTTAGTTGATTCCTCGAAGAAAGGTTCTAAGAGGAAGTCAAAGGAACAGCAGAAGGGAAAGAAGAGAAGGGCTAAGAAGGTAGAACTAGCACAAAAGGAAACTTGCCATCATTATGGCAAGGAGAGCCATTTGCGAAGAAAGTGCAAGATTTATCTTGAGTCCGTGAAGAAGAATAAGGCATCGGATGCCCCATCTTCTTCAGATATCTTCGTTATTGATTGTCATTCTATTTCCTCAAACACTTGGGTATTGGATACTGGGTGTGGCACACATATATGTAATGACATACATGGGCTAAGGAATAGAAGAAGACTCGTCAAGGGAGAGTCAAATTTGCGTGTTGGGAATGGAGCAAAGGTTGCTGCAGTCGCCATTGGAACGCATTTGTTGAAACTCCCTACAGGACTTGTCTTAGAACTGGACAATTGCTTTTATGTTCCTTCATTGATAAAGAACATCATTTCTATTTCTTGTTTAAATAGAAATGGGTACCATTTGACTTTTAGTAACAATTGTTGTTACATAACTTTGAATGGAGTTCTTTATGGGACTGGAACTTTAAGCAATGGTGTTTATACGTTGGACGTATCCAGTGACATCTTCAATATCGAAGCGAGCAACAAGCGTGCTCGAAAGGATAATCAATTAGACTCCCATATGTGGCATTGTCGTCTTGGTCATATAAGCAAGAAACGCATGTCCGAATTACACCGATGTGGAATTCTGGAATCGTTTGAATTGGATTCATACGATACATGTGAATCATGCTTAAAAGGCAAGATGACTAAGTTACCTTTTACTGGAAAAGGTGAACGAGTGGGAGAGTTACTAGGTCTAATACATACTGATGTATGTGGACCTATGTCAACTCAAGCTTTAGGAGGCTATAACTACTTCATTACCTTCACCGATGATCACTCACGGTTTGGGTATGTGTTCTTGATGAAACACAAGTCTGAAGCCTTTGAAAGGTTCAAAGAATTCAGAAATGAAGTAGAGAAACAACATGACAAGAGTATTAAAATACTTCGATCGGATCGAGGTAGTGAATACTTAAGTCAAGAGTTTCTTGATTATCTAAGAGACAATGACATATTGTCTCAATGGACTCCACCATATACACCACAGCATAATGGTGTATCTGAGAGGCGTAACCGGACCTTGTTGGACATGGTCAGGTCAATGATGAATCATGCGACTCTTCCCAAGTCCTTTTGGGGCTATGCACTTCAGACAGCTGTTTACTTGTTAAAAAGAATGTCTACCAAGGTAGTCTCAACTACTCCATATGAGATATGGAATAGTAAGAAACCTCATGTATCTTACTTGAGGATATGGGGTTGTCCTGCTTATGTGAAGCAGACAGTATCAGACAAATTGGATGCTAAGTCTGATAAATGTCTATTTATTGGATACCCTAAGGAAACAAGGGGTTACCAATTCTATCATCCTGTGGAACAAAAGGTGTTTGTTTCAAGGCATGCTGTGTTTCTAGAGAAAGAGTTTCTCTTGCAAGAAAATAGTGGGAGTGTCGTCGAGCTTGAGGAGGCTCGAGAGACTCAAATAGACATTGACGAGATACCTGGTGAAGCACAACAGCCGACAACTCATAGTGATGAGCAATCGGCTGGACCTATTGTAACACCACATCTTCGTAGATCTGGTAGAACACGCAATATTCCTGAGAGATATGGATTTCTCGTAAGTGAATCGAACGACGCGTTACTCATTGATGATGAGGAGCCTATCGGTTATGAAGAAGTGCTGACAAGTTCAGAAAGGGATAAGTGGCTTGGTGCCATGAAGTCAGAAATGGATTCCATGTATGAAAACCAAGTTTGGAACTTGGTTGACCCACCTGAAGGCATAAAGCCTATAGGGTGCAAGTGGGTTTTCAAGAAGAAAACCGACATGGATGGTAATGTGATTACCTATAAGGCTAGATTGGTGGCGAAAGGATATCGTCAAAATCAAGGTGTTGATTATGACGAAACCTATTCGCCTGTAGCTATGCTTAAATCCATTCGGATGCTTCTGGCCATAGCGACTCATTATAATTATGAGATATGGCAGATGGATGTGAAAATAGCTTTCCTTAATGGAAACCTGCTCGAGGACGTATATATGATACAGCTTGAGGGTTTCACATCGGTTGATAAAACCAAGGTATGCAAATTGCGACGATCCATTTATGGATTGAAGCAAGTATCCAGGAGCTGGAATATCCGTTTTGATGAGACAATCAAAAGTTTGATTTCTCACAAAATCTAGACGAACCTTGTGTGTACAAGAAGGTTAGTGGGAGTACAATCGTGTTCCTAGTATTATATGTCGATGACATATTACTTATAGGAAACGATGTTTCAGTCTTACAGTCAGTTAAGGTTTGGTTATCCAAGACATTCTCCATGAAAGACCTGGGAGAAGCAACCTACATCCTCGGGATTAAGATCTATAGAGATAGATCGAAACGGTTGCTTGGTCTTTCGCAGTCTACATATATAGACCAAGTGCTAAAGAGGTTTAGCATGTCGGAATCCAAGAAAGGTAACCTACCCATCAGGCATGGGGTACACCTTTCGAAGTCTATGTGTCCGCGCACAAAAGATGAGAGGATTTGCATGAGTAAGATTCCCTATGCATCCGCAATAGAATCTATCATGTATGCTATGTTATGTACGAGGCCCGATGTATCGTATGCTCTGAGTGTCACGAGCAGATACCAGTCTGATCCAGGAATGGATCATTGGGTGGATGTCAAGACGATCCTTAAGTACTTAAGAAGAACTAAGGATGTGTTCCTAATATATGGAGAAGGGGACATGGTGATACGCGGGTATACGGATGCCAGCTTCCAGACAGACAAGGATGATTCCATGTCTCAGTCTGGATACGTGTTCACCTTGAATGGGGGCGCAGTGAGTTGGAAAAGTTCCAAACAAGAAGAGCGGATTCTACCAGAACACATTGCGGCGGGCGGCAAAGAAGGAAGCGGTTTGGATCAAGAAGTTCATTCATGAACTTGGTGTGATTCCACCATTGTTGAAGCAATACCGGCTCATCTGCGACAACAATGGAGCAATCAGTGCGTAAAGAGCCAAGGTCTCATCAACGATCCAAACATGTGCTTCCGCTATCATCTTATCGAGAGAGATCATCAAGAGGAACGAAATACAAATCGAGAAAATTCCCAATCGAAAGGAACTTAGCGGATCCTTTGACTAAGGCATTACCTCAAAATAAGTTCGAGGGTCATGTTAGAGCTTATGGTATTGATACTGAGTGATTGGCATTAGGCCAAGTGGGAGTCTGTTAGTAATATATATGAGAGATGTCCTAAGGCAATCGCCTTATGTATGAACCATTTATATGATAAATGAAGATTCATTATTTGAGTATACATGTTTTATGTATTTGATTGGATCTTAAACTCATTTACTGAATGTCCACGATACGATTCACAAAGATGAGAGAATTTGTGATTGGATCACAACTAGTGAGTATCTCTACATGTGTAATTGTGATGTATCGAATTATCCCTAGTCGATGAATTGATGGATTTGGACACCATCAATTCGCCGAGACTAGCACGAGGTATACTCCTTGGTGTATCCAAGCAAATGATTCTCACCGGGCCGAGACATAGTGATGTCCGAGTTAATCGTGGATGCTAGTTATGGTAACTAGTTCATTCGGAGTGACCAAAGTAAGACTTCATATGGTTCTCTCGCATATATAGATATGTCAATGAAGTTCTTATCGTGGCTTAAGTGCGATGTTCCTTCGACTTCATGTATTCAAGTCATCTTGATCATGGAGACTTATGCTTTGACATCTTAAGCAAACATCTCTAAGGAGATGTGGACCCGGATGATTGGGTATAAGTCAAGTGATCGAAGGTGTTTGAATAGCCTATAAAGGATTCACCACTCCTTGCGAGGAGATGTATACCCATGGCCTCTCGTCAGATTGTTACTAAAGTCTTTGGCCAAAGCATTACATGTTTAGAGTAAGGTACTCTTCGATACATATGGAGTAACTAGAACTGTGAGGACGAGGAAATGATACTTGGGCTAGGTGTGACGAGTCACCTAGTGGGGATGACACTATAGACCATGTCCCAACCAAGTGGGTATAAGATGAGTGAAGGGAATGGGGCACGTAATCATTCGAGCCATCAAGGGTTTCGTAAATAGTTCTGGATCAACCGTTGATCTTTTCGATTAATTGGGGATCATGATGTACTACTAGGTGCCACTCATGATCGTTCTATAATTAATGGTTAATTATAGATGGCCAACATAAACCGAGAACCTATTTGGTCACACGCACAACGAGCGTAATCCAAAGGATTTAAAACGAGCTTGAGAATGAGATTCTCAGACCGAGAGAAACTAAGTTTGGTTGGACCAAACATGGAGCGAGCATGAAATCGTTTCCGTCGCAATGGAAGCGTGGATGGGTCGTGTCTTATGAAGACATAATGGATGGACCAAAATGGTTTGGTTCTAATCCAATGGAGGAGAATAAACCAAAGGGTTTGGTTTATTTTAAACGAATGAACCAAAAGTTGGTTCGATTCATTTTAACTTAAAATAAACCATCATGGTTTGGTTTATTTTAACTTATCTTAATGGAGCGGGTTAACGGGCCTAATGGTTATGATCCAATAACCATTAAGAGAATTAGTTCTCTATAAAAGAGGGCTTAAGGGATAATTAAGCCCTAATCCAAAAACCCCTTGCCCTAAGGTTGCCGCCCACTCCATTGAGGGAGCTCTCGGTGCCAACCCTAAACCGCCGCCCATTGCTCCTCCAACCGGCTTCCAGAAGGCTACTTCCTTGCCCCTCGCCGGCGTCGAGCTGCTGCCGGTTAGTGCTCCGGAGATCTCCTTCAGGTTTGGCATCAAGGTGAGCTCTATCTTCCTTGGTTGGCCGGCGCCTATCACCTCCACCAAAGCTGTCCAGTTTTCTGGACAGCTTGTTCTCCTCTTGTCGGAGCGTCGTTTGGACGACGGTTAGAGCTCCGACAGCGGCTAACTTACCGGGGATTCGATCTCCGGTAATCCTTTGAGGTGGAGGACGAAGTATTCGTCAATTGGTTGACGAATACCTCTCCGGAGAAGCGAGTTTTGAGAACTCGTATTAGGATCCGAATTTGGATTCGGATCGTGATCATCTCTCGATCACGTCGTCTTCAACACGAGGCTAGTAACCCGTACGAAGACGAAGCTCGTGGCTTAGCGAAGTCATCCTGAGGAACTCGGCGTGGATACGGATAGAGACGATTCTAGCGAGGATCGTTCCGGTTGATGCCGTTCCCGCTACACGTCATACGAAAGGTATAACGTAGATAAATTTCCTTTTATTGCAAATTTAAATTTATGGTTATGTCTACACTTGTTGTAATATGCATGCGTGTGTTGTAATAAATGTAGATTTATTATTTTTATTGCTTCCGCTGTGTTCATGTTTACGAAACGTGATCGAACACACACACGCCGCGGTGCCGGAAACCCAACAGGAAAGTCCAAGCTTGAGTCTTAGCATTTGAGAAGTCAAAGGGGTTTGATATTGGCGGCGTAAAATCCAAGTGGGAGTCTTGGCCGCATAAGTCCAATGGTTGGCTGCGTAAAGTCCAAGCGAAGTCTTGGCAGCGTAAGTCCAATGTGCCTTGGCAGTGTAGACACCGTTAGCATGACATAGCTGATGGAAGCATCTTAAGGCTAGCGTATGGATGAACAAGTCATGTATGACTTGGAGGGATCCGATAGGTGCGAGGCTGACGGAGGTGGCTAGAAGGCTTAGGTCTAGGCTAAGGGTGGTCTAGCTAGTATGGTGGCACCATACTTGAGATTAAAACCTCATATTTGAGGTTGACAGTCGACTGACATTATGGCCGGTTCGACTGCCTGAGTCGACTAGAGTTCGACTGCCATTTAAGGGCTGAAAAGGCTCTGGTAGTCGATTGCTCATTGGAGCGATTGATCGATATCGATCGATTGCCATGGATGATGATCGACTAATGGTTGGCCGTGAGTATGATGCTCCATAGCCGATCAAGGCCATGACGCTAACACTCGACTGGTGATGTCATCAGTCGGCTGCCAAGAGATTCGTTGAAATTTTTCCAATGTGGATCGAGCCGTTGTCTCATGACAATAGTGTTGGCAGTTGACTGGGGCCTTATGACAGTCGAATGTCAGGCGGAAATCCAGCCCGATGTAGGTTAAAAAGAGGAGCTTGAGGAGGATTTCAGCATTGATTCTTTGGGAGCTTTGTTGAGGTGATTTGAAGGCAAATTGCAGGTGCATTTCAGGGTCCTTCAAGCTCATCCAAGCAACCCACAAGCAAAGTGCTCAAACCCTAGTTTGTAAAGTGTTCTTTACATTTCCTTTGTATTTGCTTGTATTTCTTTCATTTATTGTTGTAAACATTTGTACGAGATTTCTCCGCCTCCGACATGTTGTCGAGAAGGAGTTTTATTAGTGGTGTTGTCATCACTCGAGCTCGTAGAGCTCAATTCGTGGAGTAGGAACCATTCGGTTCCGAACCACATTATATGCTTGTGTAATTGTGTGCTTGTTCTTTGTTATTGCTTTTATTATTATTCCGCTGCATACTAACCGAATTGTAGTAAGCACGCGATCGAGATTGAATTCCTCCATTTACATTGACGCATCCAAAGCGCTATTCACACCCCCCTCTAGCGGTCAACGAATCCTCAACAAGTTAGGGTAAACAGTGTATATGATTCAGAGCCCATTGCTATTGAATGTCTAGGCTGAGTACTATGTGTGTTTCCCGAGCCGAGGAAGGTTGAGCAGTGTATATTATTGGGGATCGTTTGATGCACTAGAGGGGTGAATAATATTTTTTGCTTTCGCTTGATGGATCATGTTTTCCTACAAAGTGTTAGCACAACGAAAACAAAACATACAAAGAAGTAACACAAGACAAACACACACGCACACACACACAATACAATACAAATGATTTTACGTGGTTCGAAATTAGGGTTCCTACTCTATGATGTATAGTGATCTACCCTCATTATGAACCTCTCCTTCTCGGTGTGACACCAGAGGTAGAGAAACCTCGTATAAATTCTTACAAGAATAAGAAATACAACCAAATACACTAAACAAATCAAAATACAAGTAAAAATACTTTACAAATGAGCTTTGATTGCTTGATCACTCTTTGGTTTCTTTGGATAGCTTGGAAGGTCTGGAAAGAATCAACTTATCCCCTTCAAGATTGTTGGATCGAGCGGATCGCTAGAGGGGGGGTGTGAATAGCGATAAACTCTTTCGTTCGTTTCGATTCTTTAAAACACGAGTAGACACAACGGAAGATAAAGACAAAACAAAAGAGACAATAGAGTTTTTTACTTGGTTCGTAGCCTTCGACTACTACTCCAAGGCCCTAACGGTCCTAGACCGCATACGGAGGGCAAAGCACTAAAAATACTCCTCCTCGTTAGAGGTAGGATTAAGCAACAAAATAATAGATACAAGAAAGCAAAAGGTAGAGGGACACTCCCCCTCTCCTTGTTACGATTAAAGCTTGATAAGTAAGAAACAAAATAACAATATACCAACGACTTACAGAAGAATGAAACTTAAGCTCTTGTCATTGGAGATACGGTAGCACTTCATCGTCGTAAGATCGTCGTAGAAAAGTAGCGTAACACGAGCACTTTTGAGCACTTGGAATTGATGAAAAACCCTAGGAGAAGCCCTCCTTTTATAGCCTTTGAGCCCCTCCTCGAAGGGATCTTCAACCTATCACATTTAGGCACCAAGCTCCTTGGAATGAGGAGATAAGGCTTGACTCCTCGAAGCTGATCCTTGACTATCAGTCGACTGATGGCCATCATCAGTTGACTGATGGCAGCGCCAGTCGAGTCGGAACACTCAGCAGTCGACTGATTTCTAGCAGTTGAGTGGCTCTTGTGGGCAGTCGACTGATGCTAGCTGAAATCACAAGTTCGCTTAACAAAAAAATAATTTCGACGGCTGTCGACCGTCCGATCTCGACCTAGACCATCCTTGGGATGTCTTTGGTCGGATCTATGCTTAAGACCATCCCCGTAAGGAGGATACGACCTCACTTATGCTCAAACACACAAGCTTACCTCGATACTTACTTCGTAGCTCTTGCTTCTGGCCATCCACTCAATTCCTTCGGCTCCCTCCAAAGTCACTCGAATGTCGCCCGACCATCGTGGCTTCCTCCGGGTGTCGTTAGCCTTCAGCTCCAGCTTTAGCACTTTTTTGAACACTCGATTTAGCTCGTGAGATAATGATATGAACTTAACTTTGTATCATTTGTGTCACGCCCGCCCTTTTTGGACCCAGAACCCGGAGGGGCAGCGCGTGACACGACCGTACATACATACATTACATACAGCGGAAGACTTTATACATACTTCTTAATTCTTACAGCGGAAGACTTTAGACCTATATATATATATATTTTTTCTTCTTTAAAACATAAACATGCATTGACATATATATATATATATATATATATATATATATATATATATATATATATATATATATATATATATATATATATATATATACTTCTTCTTCTTAACATAGGGCATGCATCATAACATGTATAGATACTTCTTCTTACTTCTTTACTTCTTCTTATTAACATAGAGCATGCATCATAACGTATATAGATACCTAGTGCTTAGTTCAGGTTCATAACCATCGTCGTCATACGGAGACATAAGTAAGGACATCCATAAACATCATCATCATATGTAAACATATATATATAAACCTAATGGATCTTCTCCACCATGCCACTGCCACACACATTTGGCCCCTCCTGCTGCTCCCTTAAGTTTATCCATCCCTTACCCTTATCTGCAGTACGAGGGAAAGATAAACTATAAGCACATAGGCTTAGTAAGGTCCAGTCCTACTCACAAAAACCATATATCGACATTAATCATGGCATGTAACATTCATAACATATAAGCCATATAACATGTAACATACATGGCGTAATCAACTTAACATGTAGCATAAGTAACGTGAGTAAACATAACATGTCTCATCCATAACATGGCAGCATAACAAGTATCATCTATAACATAGCATCATATCATGTACATTTAGGACTTAATTAAACATAACATATAACATACGTAACGTAGCAAATCAACATAACATACAACATATATGTATGACCTATCAAACATAACATACATCATATGTAACATAGTGACATAACATGGCATATCAAACATAACATACATCATATGTAGCATAGTGACATAAACATGGCATATCAAACATAACATACATCATATGTAGCATAGTGACATAAACATGGCATATCAAACATAACATACTTCATATGTAACATATCAACATGGCATGTGAACATAACAATCTAATCATGTAACATATGCAAGATGCTTTTGAAAACATATATTATAGGTACGTAAATATAAATCTCAACATATTTGGGCCCGACATTGTACCACTTCTTCATTATCATAGCGCGCATCCCTAAATAGGCCCGAGGTAGCAAGTCTCGAACCTAATAGGTTATTAGGCCCGATCTTAGTCCGTCGACCTAGGGCAATCGTCATAGCGTAGAAGCCCATCCTAGGCCCGAGTCTTACTCCATCGACCTAGGGCATCTTGGAGCCCATCCCATACTAGGCACGAGTCTTATTCCATCGACCTAGGGGCAATCATACATAGAAGCCCATCCTAGGCCCGAGTCTTATTCCATCGACCTAGGGCATCTTAGGAGCCCATCCCTTCTTGGACCCTGTTAGGGTCTTGGTACAAGCCATGCAGAAGGTAAAATACTTATATGCTTATTTTATAACATAGCTTATTTCATTTTGCAAACATAGCATGCTTCATTTCATAACACATCATGCTTCCCTTCATGAACATATCATCTTTCATTTCGTAAACATATCATTCTTCATTTCATAACATATCATTCTTCATTTCATCATCATGTCATATTCATGTCGTGAACATATCGTTTGTTTCATTTCATAATCTTATCTTCTTCCATTTCATAACATATTTTAAATATCACATACACATAGACATGGCAAAAAGGCATGGCATCAAAAGTAAGTAAACACTAACCTAAGGCAGGTTATCTTCATCTAGCATTATTTAATGTCACAAGTCAACATGAATTCACCCAACATAAAACACATGTTAACCTATTCATTTAACTTAACAACAACTTCATATGCACATAAGACTTGTATTAAAACTTCATCTAATCCCCAAAAAAAAATGCATGATGGTCGAATGGTCCATAGGGGTTTCTAGGGCTATCCTTCATCCTAATTCATTTAACACAACCACAACTTCATTTGCACCTAGAACATGAACTAGACTTCATTTAGTCACCCAAAATTCATAGTGGCCGAATGATCCATAGGGTTTTCTAGGGTTATCTTTTAACCTAATTCATTTAACATAACAACAACTTCATTTGCATATAAAACAAGAATTAAAACTCCATTTAGTCACCCAAAACATAGGTTGGCCGAATGATCAATGTAGGGTTTTTAGGTTTAACCTTTAACCTAATTCATTTAACATAATAACAACATCATTATCCTACAAAACATGGATTAAACTTCATTGAATCATCAAGATCTAGGGGTGGCCGAATGGTCCAAGTAGGTCTTTAGGGTTAACCTTTAACCTAATCCATTTTAAATCCTAGCATCATCATATAGCTACAAAAAAACATAGCATGGAACTTCATTGAAACCTAAAATCATGGCTTGGCCGAATAGGCTTTAGTGGCTATTAGGGTTAGCTTTAACCTAATCCCTTTTTCCATCTTAACATCATCATCTACTTCCTAAACATAACATACAACTTCATTGATAAACCAAAACCTAGCTTGGCCGGATATAACATATAGGTTTCTTTTACAAACATCAATCGAAGCTACTCGTATGCAGGTGAGGGATACTTACTTCCTTCGCTTTGCTTGTAGTGTGAAGATAACCTAAGGAACACAAAACCTAGCCCTTGCTTCTTGCTTGGATGAGTTTTGGCCAAGAGTGGATATGGAGGGGAAATGGAGAGGGAGAGCTTTAGGATTTCGGTGAGAAGAAGAAGAGAAGTGGAGAAAGTGAAGTTTCTCACTCATGCCTCCTCATCCCCCCCCCCCCCCTATTTATTCACCTAAAGAGTCCCTTAATCTCCCTTACACTTAACCATAATTTCCCTTATTCCTCTAATGATATAATCCTATTGGACTTCTGGTTAGTGGGTGCATCTATAGGGCTTGGCTATCTCTAGAGGTTTGGGGTTCAATTCCTAGGCCTTGCACCCCTTTTTGGCTTATTTTCTTTTATTTTTGAAAAGGCCCACATAAAGCCCATGATCATCAAGCCAAAAATTCTTGTAAAATTGCTAGGAATTTTACGGGCGTTACAATCCTTCATACCTTTTAAAAGTTTCATCCTCGAAACTTAGAACAATTGTGGGTACTTCTGCTTCATGTCCTCCTCGCGTTCCCAGGTAGCTTCCTCGTACCGTTGATTCTGCCACAGGACCTTTACTAAGGGCACCTCTTTGTTCCTTAGCCTCTTGATTTCTCGGTCTAGTATCTGGATAGGCCGACTTTCAATACTCAGGTCCTCTTGAACTTGTACTGTTTGTGGCTCGATCACTTGGTCCGTATTGGAAATGCATTTCTTGAGCACAGAGACATGGAACACGTTGTGAATAGCCGACATCTCTTGAGGCAGCTCTTGCTTGTAAGCTACCTTGCCAATCCTCTGCAATATCGGATACGGTCCCATGTAGCGTGGACTCAGTTTACCCTTCCTTCCGAACCTCATCACTCCTTTCATAGGAGCCACTTTGAGGAATACTAGGTCCCCAACTTCGAATTCTAACGGTCTACATCGCATATCCGCATAGCTCTTTTGTCGGCTCTGAGCAGTTTCAATTCTCTGACGGATGCTCCGTATAGCTCGGGTGGTGTCGTCGATGAAATCCGCCTGGAGTCCCATCCTCTTCTTTTCACCACCCTCGTACCAGCATATGGGAGATCTACATTTCCTCCCGTATAGAGCCTCGTAGGGTGCCATTCCAATAGTAGCTTGGTAGCTATTATTGTAGGCGTCTCGCGAACATAAGTATCGGCACGGCTACCTTTGAAATCCAGTAGCGCGGGCTCGTAACATATCCTCCAAGATGATTTACTCTTTCGGTCATCCGTGCATGCGGGATGGAAGGCGATCTTGAACAATAGCTTCATGCCTAGGGCCTTCTGAACACATCCCCAGAAATGGGAAATAAAGCGACCATCTCTGTCAGAAATAATGGTCTTAGGAATTCCATGTAGTCTGATGATTTCCCTAGCATACAACTGAGTCAGTTGCTCCGTCGAATAGGTCATCTTGATTGCTAAGAAATGGGCGGACTTCGTCAATCTGTCCACAATTACCCATATAGCATCATAACCATTTGTCGTCTTGGGCAATCCTGAGATGAAATCCATAGAAATGTCCTCCCATTTCCATTCTGGAATCTGGATTGATTGCAGTGTTCCTCCAGGTCTCTGGTGTTCTGCCTTAACCCTCTGGCAGGTCAGGCAGGTACTGACATACTGAGCCACATCTCTTTTCATTCCGAACCACCAGAACTTTCGTTTCAGGTCTTGGTACATCTTGGTGGTTCCAGGATGCATCGCATAAGGAGTTCTGTGAGCTTCCTCAAATATCTCCTTCCGCAATTCTAGATCGTCGGGAATACATAAGCGATCCCTGAGGTAGAGTATTCCACTATCAGAGATCCGAAACCCGTCATCCTTTCCTTCTAAGACCTCTTGCTTGATCCTCTGAAGGCTTGGGTCACGGGCTTGCTTTTCCAGTATATCATCGAACAGTGTCGGTGCTATCGTCATGGTCGAGAGCTGCCCGGAAATGATTTCGACTTCTAACGCTCTTTCTAAGGGCCGAGATAACACTGATAGAGACATCAAGGTGGCACAGGACTTCCTGCTGAGTGCATCAGCCACCTTGTTAGCTTTACCCGGATGGTAGAGAATCTCGCAGTCATAATCCTTGATGAGCTCAAGCCATCTGCGCTGTCTCATGTTCAGGTCCTTCTGTGTGAAGAAATATTTCAGACTATGGTGGTCTGTATAAATCCTACACTGAGCTCCATAGAGATAATGCCTCCATGTTTTGAGAGCAAAGACCACGACCGCTAGCTCTAAATCATGGGTGGGATAATTCCTTTCGTGTTCCTTGAGTTGCCTAGAGGTGTAGGCAATGACCTTGCCATTCTGCATAAGTACAACTCCTAGTCCCAACTTGGAAGCGTCACTGTACATGTCAAAGCCTTCATTAATGTCCGGAAGAGCAAGGATGGGAGCGCTGGTCAGTCTCCTTTTTAATTCTGTGAAACTCCTCTCGCTGGCATTCTTTGGTCGGTGCATCCTCAGCATGAGTCTATCCCTTTCTCTTTCCGTGCTGACCAACTCTGGGTATAGGCATGTGAGTCGGCTGAATCTCCTCACGGCTGCGCTGACCGATAGGTCACATGCAGTCTCTGATTGACTCAATGTCAAATTGAATTGGGTTACAACATCAAGCGGCAACTTCGTTTCCACTCATCATTTGTATGTCCCCAATCAAATCAACTATACCACATACATCCCATGTAATAAACTAATCACTAATTTCAACATAGGAAACGAGCTCATCATTTCTTATTTATACGTTCAGAAAAGAAAAATGTTAATATATAACATTCCTTATTTCTAATCGGAACAAAACTACTTGAGAAGATAGTTTATTACGACTCCCACTAGGACAAACTCTAGTGTAGTTGTAATTATGTTTAGTCCTATCTTCCTTGGCCTCATTAGGGTAGTCTCAGGCTGGCTAAGAAGTTGACTGTTTATGGAACTCTCTTCATTCCTTTCGAGGCCAGCTACCACAGGATTCTCTTGAACCTTGTGCTCCAGTAGTTCCCAGCACAACTCAGCATATGTTATCCGCCCTTCATAGCGGCCCCATACGTGATGCGCAACTACCATGAGATCATTTGGAAGAGAGCGTACCAAGGCCCACATCCGATAATTGTCTAGTAACGGAAACTCCTGCTGCTCGAGTCTCCTAAAAAGACCATCGTGCCTTTTTATGTGTCCGATGACCCCACCATTAGGTTTATAAACTATCTCTTCAATAGCTTCCCTCAATTTGTTTCGTAACACATCACGACGGGTCATTGTAGTCATCGTCCGTGCCATCCGAAATTGAAATAAATGAAGTCAGTACGAAACCGACTAACCAGTACGAAACCGGCTTAATTCAATTTATATGAGCATAGACCTCACACAATTGATTACGAAAATCAACTCCTCGTAATAATAATTTTTTTTTTTGATCAATTTTGATTTACCTAACTTGTCTACCTTTGACCCCTTTGGCCAATCACAAGTATTTCTTGTGAAGCTAGTATAAGTTTTCGTTCGTTGACCTACGCATACTTAGACTAAAGCTAACATAAAGTCATTTTAAGCTTAAGGCATCATTCATGTTCTCATGCATAGTTTAAGCTTAAGGTATTTTATATAATACAAGAACAAGCATAAGGGTATCATACCTATTTTCATGCATATTTAAGCTAGAAGCATTTCCTATCATACATGGGAAAAAAAAATTTAACAAAATTAGAGTAGACATAGAATTCTTACTTGGAGCGGCAGGATTTGGAGCTTGATGTGTGTGTAGTGGAAAGGCAGATCCGCTCTGATACCAACCTGTCATGCCCGCCCTTTTTGGACCCAGAACCGGAGGGACGGTGCGTGACGCGACCGTACATACATACATTACATACAGCGGAAGACTTTATACATACTTCTTAATTCTTACAGCGGAAGACTTTAGACCTATATATATATATTTTTTTTCTTCTTTAAAACAAAAACATGCATTGACATATATATATATATATATATATATATATATATATATATATATATATATATATATATATATATATATATATATATATATATATATATATATATATATATATATATATATATACTTCTTCTTATATATATATATATATCATAACATGTATAGATACTTCTTCTTACTTCTTCTTATTAACATAGAGCATGCATCATAGCATTATATAGATACCTTAGTGCTTAGTTCAGGTTCATAACCATCGTCGTCATACGGAGACATAAGTAAGGACATCCATAAACATCATCATCATAGGTAAACATATATATATAAACCTAACGGATCTTCTCCACCATGCCACTACCACACACATTTGGCCCCTCCTGCTGCTCCCTTAAGTTTATCCATCCCTTACCCTTATCTGCAGTACGAGGGAAAGATAAACTATAAGCACATAGGCTTAGTAAGGTCCAGTCCTACTCACAAAAACCATATATCGACATTAATCATGGCATGTAACATTCATAACATATAAGCCATATAACATGTAACATACATGGCGTAATCAACTTAACATGTAGCATAAGTAACGTGAGTAAACATAACATGTCTCATCCATAACATGGCAGCATAACATGTATCATCTATAACATAGCATCATATCATGTACATTTAGGACTTAATTAAACATAACATATAACATACGTAACGTAGCAAATCAACATAACATACAACATATATGTATGACCTATCAAACATAACATACATCATATGTAACATAGTGACATAACATGACATATCAAACATAACATACATCATATGTAGCATAGTGACATAAACATGGCATATCAAACATAACATACATCATATGTAGCATAGTGACATAAACATGGCATATCAAACATAACATACTTCATATGTAACATATCAACATGGCATGTGAACCTATGCAAGATGCTTTTGAAAACATATATTATAGGTACGTAAATATAAATCTCAACATATTTGGGCCCGGCATTGTACCACTTCTTCATTATCATAGCGCGCATCCCTAAATAGGCCCGAGGTAGCAAGTCTCGAACCTAATAGGTTATTAGGCCCGATCTTAGTCCGTCGACCTAGGGCACCGCGTCATAGCGTAGAAGCCCATCCTAGGCCCGAGTCTTACTCCATCGACCTAGGGCATCTTGGAGCCCATCCCGTACTAGGCCCGAGTCTTATTCCATCGACCTAGGGGCAATCATACATAGAAGCCCATCCTAGGCCCGAGTCTTATTCCATCGACCTAGGGCATCTTAGGAGCCCATCCCTTCTTGGACCCTGTTAGGGTCTTGGTACAAGCCATGCAGAAGGTAAAATACTTATATGCTTATTTTATAACATAGCTTATTTCATTTTGCAAACATAGCATGCTTCATTTCATAACACATCATGCTTCCCTTCATGAACATATCATCTTTCATTTCGTAAACATACCATTCTTCATTTCATAACATATCATTCTTCATTTCATCATCATGTCATATTCATGTCGTGAACATATCGTTTGTTTCATTTCATAATCTTATCTTCTTCCATTTCATAACATATTTTAAATATCGCATACACATAGACATGGCAAAAAGGCATGGCATCAAAAGTAAGTAAACACTAACCTAAGGCAGGTTATCTTCATCTAGCATTATTTAATGTCACAAGTCAACATGAATTCACCCAACATAAAACACATGTTAACCTATTCATTTAACTTAACAACAGCTTCATATGCACATAAGACTTGTATTAAAACTTCATCTAATCCCCCAAAAAAAATGCATGATGGCCGAATGGTCCATAGGGGTTTCTAGGGCTATCCTTCATCCTAATTCATTTAACACAACCACAACTTCATTTGCACCTAGAACATGAACTAGACTTCATTTAGTCACCCAAAATTCATGGTGGCCGAATGATCCATAGGGTTTTCTAGGGTTATCTTTTAACCTAATTCATTTAACATAACACAACAACTTCATTTGCATATAAAACAAGAACTAGACTTCATTTAATCACCCAAAACATAGGTTGGCCGAATGATCCATAGGGTTTTCTAGGGTTATCTTTTAACCTAATTCATTTAACATAACAACAACTTCATTTTCATATAAAACAAGAATTAAAACTCCATTTAGTCACCCAAAACATAGGTTGGCCGAATGATCAATGTAGGGTTTTTAGGTTTAACCTTTAACCTAATTCATTTAACATAATAACAACATCATTATCCTACAAAACATGGATTAAACTTCATTGAATCATCAAGATCTAGGGGTGGCCGAATGGTTCAAGTAGGTCTTTAGGGTTAACCTTTAACCTAATCCATTTTAAATCCTAACATCATCATATAGCTACAAAAAAACATAGCATGGAACTTCATTGAAACCTAAAATCATGGCTTGGCCGAATAGGCTTTAGTGGCTATTAGGGTTAGCTTTTAACCTAATCCCTTTTTCCATCTTAACATCATCATCTACTTCCTAAACATAACATACAACTTCATTGACATATAGGTTTCTTTTACAAACATCAATCGAAGCTACTCGTATGCAGGTGAGGGATACTTACTTCCTTCGCTTTGCTTGTAGTGTGAAGATAACCTAAGGAACACAAAACCTAGCCCTTGCTTCTTGCTTGGATGAGTTTCGGCCAAGAGTGGAAATGGAGAGGAAATGGAGAGGGAGAGCTTTAGGATTTCGGTGAGAAGAAGAAGAGAAGTGGAGAAAGTGAAGTTGCTCACTCATGCCTCCTCATCCCCCCCCCTATTTATTCACCTAAAGAGTCCCTTAATCTCCCTTACACTTAACCATAATTTCCCTTATTCCTCTAATGATATAATCCTATTGGGCTTCTGGTTAGTGGGTGCATCTATAGGGCTTGGCTATCTCTAGAGGTTTGGGGTTCAATTCCTAGGCCTTGCACCCCTTTTTGGCTTATTTTCTTTTATTTTTGAAAAGGCCCACATAAAGCCAATGATCATCAAGCCAAAAATTCTTGTAAAATTGCTAGGAATTTTACGAGCGTTACAATTTGCTATAATCAAAACTTAGGTTCGACTTAGGTGTCCACTGCACCAACAATCTCCCCCTTTTTGATCTATGACAAACCCACATACAAAGATAAGGAAATATTATGCACAAAGAATAATGAAGACTAAGTAGGAGTAGTAGAGATTTTATTCCAAGTCTCCCCCTTGAGGAAACCTTCCCCTTGACCGAGGGTGAGTCTTGAAAGAAAAACTTAATCCTCCCCCTTGATGTTTGCTATTTAGGAAGAGTTTAAGTAATTAAAAATTACTTAAAGTTGACCTTAGTAAGAAAATTTAAACTTGGCCCCTTCTCCCCCTTTCTTAAGTAAACATTAACGTTTGGCCATGGTATTAAAAATAAGTTTAAGTTAAGAATTATCTTAACTTGGCCTTTATTTACCTTTAACTAAAACAAGTTAAGTTGCAAAAATTAAAGTTAAATAAATTCGCAAAAATTACAGTTAAGTAAACATTTACTTAACTTTTGGCCATGAAGTACTAAGTTAAGTTATCAAACAAAATTGATCCCTTAACTTTGGCCTTTTTCTCCCCCTTTTGCCATATATCAAAAAGAGTGGGGGTTTTGAAAAAAAAGAAAATATAGGTATTAAGTTTAAGTTTCAAGTCCAAGCATGTTCCATATTATTTTAAAAATAATATACTGAAAATAAGCTCATCTATTGAATGTTCAACTCTTGTTTGACTTGATTGATATGAAGGATTGACAAGTGCTAGTCAGAGTCGGTTAATATATATGATTATACTCCATGGTTCATGGCGATGCACTAGCTCTACATTTGGAACCAGGAGTAAGGTCCTAACATCTCATGCCCATCTACGTGGCTAAGTACACGAACACATTAGTCCTATGTGTTGTGAGATATATTGGCTCCTTAAATCTATAGGTACATGATATCTAAGGTATGTCCTAAGCTAGTTCCATGAAAGTAAAACAAAGTAATAAGAAAATATAACTTGTAAATTCCTACTCTACTATGCACATGCCCAATTTTTGTCTTAATAGACTGAATTCGGCTTCAGGGAGGGATTTAGTAAATAGGTCTGCCAAGTTAGACTTCAATTCGACGTATTCGAGTTGTATGGCTCCGTTGGCCACATGTTCTCAAATGAAATGATGTTTGACTTCTATATGTTGTTGGGAGGATCGGTTGGCCGGCTAGAGGGGGGTGAATAGCCCTCGTTCGATGATCGTCGTATTTTGTTCGTCTACAAAATGTTAGCGCAAGCGGAATATACAAATACAAACAAAGACAAACAAAATATAAGCAAGCAATACAAACAAGAGATGTAGCATTGGTTCACCATTGCGCCGCTAATCCCTGATCCGATTAATCCTCACGGTGAATCACTCAAAACTATTGGTCTCTCCTTTGCACCAAGCTAGGTGGAGGTAACCTTTACAAACACTCCTCTTACAAATAGAATGGAAATAAGCTTGAGTAAGAGGATGGAAAGCTTTAGGGATATTTGGGAGAGTATTAGAGCATAAGCATTAGGCTCCCAAACCCTTACCCCCTTCCTTTTTATAGAGGAAGAGGGTTTCTTCCCGTTGACACAGGATCAGTCGACTGATGCCCTCGATCAGTCGACTGATCTCGTAGCCGTTGCCCAATAACGGCTGCTTTCCACGTTGGATTCCATCCAGCGGTATTGCATCGATCGTGATGGGACCATCGATCGTGATGTTCGATCGATCGAGTGCTCGATCGAGTCGACTCTATTACGTGCCGTCGCGATTCATCGATCGCTTCCTTCCACAGCGATCATTTGCGCCGATCGATCATTGCCGATCCATAGCGATCGCCAAGCCTTAACTGGTTTTACACCATCGATCAACCATCGACTTCGGAAGCGATCATTGCCATGACATGGCGATCGGCTGTCGAGAAAACCCATCAGACACTTGGCCGTGGCCAAGTTTCACCTAAACTACCCTTCACAGGTTACAATCGCTCACTCTCATTTCTTGGAGTCCCTCGCCTTTGAAGTTCTCTTCGTTCTCGGCCACGTCCCTCGGCAGCATCAGGCGCACGGCTCTGCAATGCTCCTTCGCGTCTCTTGCCTCGAAGTCTACTTCCTCCGGCTTCACTCCAAGCTTCTCGTCCGGCGGTCCCTCGGATGCTCCAAGCGCACGGCTTCCGCAAAGCTATCCTTCACCGACTCAAGGCACGAGTCATGAGATGTGAAACTCGCCACGGCTCCATGTGCGAATTACTAAGTCCTGCATGACTTCAACGCACATATCAAATCAACATTAACCAACTAACTTAAACCCTTTGCCACACACATCAAAACCTTATCATGGCAAGAGATTGCCCTAACAATCTCCCCCTTTTTGATGTGTGGCAATCCGTTTAAGTTAGGTAAAAACATTTGATATAAATTTTTAAGGAAAGAAAGCATGTAAACATAAACATTTGATATAAACATGCAACTCCCCCTTAATCCATGAAACTCCCCCTTAATCTCTTCCCCTCTCATAAATAACTTAAAAATATTCATTTCTCCCCCTTTGACACCATCAAAAATATGAATACTAAGTTAGAACCATATGGCATCAAGTCTAATAGAAAGAAAATACCACAAGTTGATAAAAAATTGGAATTCAGCCTTTCTTGATACAAATGCAGGCCATCGATCGTGGTTCGGATACGATCGGTGGCACATGATTTTCGGGATTTCTGATTTTTCTGGCCGAATTTCAGAAATGCGTTAAAAATTCCAAAAAATTCTAAAAATCATAAAATTTGGGGAACATATTTCTATTAAGTATATCTATCAAGGAAAAATAGTTTTTCATGAAAAGTCATTATATTTTCTGATATTTACCAAAAATCCAAAAACTTTAAAAACTACTAGGTTTTTGATCATGAAAGTATCAAGTTTGACACCTAGTTTTGGTTCCAATTGTTTCAAAACATGAATACATGTATTTTAAAGGGAGAAATTGTTTTGAAAACATATGAAATATCCAACCATGATCTTTGGGCAATATGTCTATTTATTAAACATAAGCCTTCCCCATGATTGGTCTATTATTGCTATTTTGATACTTTAAATGACCATCTAAATGCCATAGGCATTAGTGGACATTTGTATCATCCTAATATCTCACCCATGCTAAGTTTGCAATCAAGTTAGCCTATAGTGAGTGTGAGATGTATCCTAGGGGGTATTTGTATATACTTAACCCATATATATTCATGCAATTCTATCATGGTTAAGTATCAACCTAACATCCTACATGATCATAATGACATATATGAATTAATTCTACATTATGATCATGAAACTCATGTATCCATCAAATAATAGTCATGCATTAGGTATTATATGATGATAATAAACAAATTATCACCTAAAGCATGATTTAAACCTATTTTTCATGATAACGTGCCAAATTTCAAAATCATAATTATTTATAAGCAATATTATCTATTTATGGGCACGTTATCATCACCCAACACTATCTAAAAATGTTGTCCCATCATCCTAGGTCAACCAAAATATGATATAGGTCAAGTTCATATGGTTGACTACCCTAGGGGTTTTCTAACCCTTAAGGATGGATTTTGGAACCCAAAATAGATTTTTGCCTATGGGATTCACTAGAAATTCCTTGGGGATCCATTTCTTAGCTATTACTTTGTTTTTGTCTTGTCCCCTAGCAATTAGGCATTTATAGGCCTTCTCATTTTTCTTCTCTTTATATCCTAGGCCCTTCTTGTTAAAACTTGCCCTTTGGCTCCCAATTATCATGTTAAGGGTATTGGAGCCTATTGTGAATTTCTCTAGGGCTTTGGTTAAATAATCTACCTTTTCCCTTAAAGCCCTATTTTCATTTATACATGCATCACTAACATCTAATGGCATATATTCATCATGTGAGCATGCATCATCATGGCAAGAAGAAATATTTTCACTTAAGCATGCTTTTTCTAATTTTTGCTCTAATTCCTTAATTTGATTAAGCATGCTTTTATTTTTCTTTTTCATGCCAAATAAGTCCTTAGTTAAACTAGAAATTATGGAAACTATTTTCTTAGGAGAGGCATTCGTTACCATTGTTTCCATATCCTCTTCTTCTTCTTCGGATGATGAGGATGTGGAAGCTTCCCCTTCATTTGAGCTCTCTCCACTTGTGCTTGAATCTTCATTTGAGGAGGAGGAGGAGCTATCCGAGTCATGAAGAGCCATTAGTGCTAGGTTGGAGTAAACATGCTCTTCTTCATCGGATGAGGAGGAGGAGGCAAGGTCATCCCATGTCTTGGCTTTGAGAGCCATGGACTTTCCTTTTTCCTTGGCCTTCTTCTCCTCTTTCTTCTTGCTCCCCTTCTTCTTCTTCTTTTCTTCCTTCTTTTTCTTCTCTTCCTTGCTCTTGTTTAGAAGGGGACAATTGTCCCTTATGTGCCCCTCTCCTTGGCAATTGTAGCATATGACCTTCCCCCTTGGTCTCCTTCCCCTATCATTAGATTTATGAAATCTAAAATTCTTAAATGCACGCCTTACCCTCCTTACCATATAGGCCTCTTCGGTGCTATCCATGGAGGAGGATGAGGCTTAAATCATCGGAGGAGGAGGAATTTCCATCTTCTTCTTTCCCTTATTTGCTATCAAGGCCACTCCTCTTGAAGGTTGAATCCTTGGTTCTTCTTGTATTCCTTCAATTCTTGTTTCATGGAGCTCCATTGTTGAGAAGAACTCCTCCAAGGTACTTACTTCCAAGTTCTTGGAGATGTAGAATGAATCCACCATGGAGCTCCATCTTGAGGACAGAAAGGCGTCTATGGCCTTCATTACCATATCCGGTTGGATAACTTCTCTCCTACACTTGTTAGTCCAAGCAAAATCTCTTTAAACCTAGAATGCAATGAAGTTACCTTTTCTCCCTTTTCTAATTTGATGTTTGATAGTTGGGAGGCGGAGGAGGTCTCTTCTTGCTAGCTTTGCCTCGAGTACCTTCATGAAGCTCTACTAGCTTCTCCCACATCTCCTTGGCACTAGAGCACTCCCCAATTAGGTTTATCTCTTGTTGTTGAGCACGTTGAGGAGATGATGCTTAGCCCTTGAATTTGCAATGTGTTCCTCTCTTTGCTTCTTAGTCCACCTTGTCTTCTCTATTGGTTCACCCCTTTCATCCCTAGGCAACTCGAAACCATTTTCCATTATGAGCATAACATCAAAATCGGTCTCGAAGAATACCTCCATTCGCTTCTTCCACCAAGCGAATTCTGTCGAACCGGCGGGTAGATGTTGAGCCGCCATCTTTTAATGAAGTGTTTGTCGTGGCGGTTAGTCCTTGACAAACGACTTGGCTCTGATACCACTTGTTGGGAGGATCGGTTGGCCGGCTAGAGGGGGGTGAATAGCCCTCGTTCGATGATCGTCGTATTTTGTTCGTCTACAAAATGTTAAGCAATACAAATACAAACAAAGACAAACAAAATATAAGCAAGCAATACAAACACGCGAGATATAGCGTGGTTCACGGCTAATCCACGGTCCGATTAAATCCACGGTGAATCACTCCGAAACCCAATCACTATTGGTCTCTCCTTTGCACCAAGCTAGGTAGAGGTAACCTTTACAAACACTCCTCTTACAAATAGAATGGAAATAAGCTTGAGTAAGAGGATGGAAAGCTTTAGGGATATTTGGGAGAGTATTAGATCATAAGCATTAGGCTCCCAAACCCTTACCCCCTTCCTTTTTATAGAGGAAGAGGGTTTCTTCCCGTTGACACAGATCGCCGATCGATGCCCTCGATCGATCGATCTCGTAGCCGCTGCCCAATAACTGCTTTCCACGCTTGGATTCCATCCATCCAGATTGGCATCACCGATCGATGGGACCATCCCGATCGATGTTCGATCAATCGAGTGCTCACCGAGTCGACTCTATTCTCGTGTCTGCAGTTCTATCGATCCGACCGCTTCCCGGCGGCCGATCATTATCGACATCGATCACCGCCGATCCATGGCGATGATCGCCAAGCACTTAATCGGTTTTACACCGCCGATCAACCCATCGACTAGAGCGGCCGATCGCCATGACATGGCGATCGGCCGTGTCGGAAAACCCATCCGACACTTGGCCAAGTGGCCAAGTTTCACCTAAGAGCTACCCTTCCCTGGGTTACAATCGCTCACTCTCATTTCTTGGAGTCCCTCGCCTTTGAAGTTCTCTTCGTTCTCGGCCACGTCCCTCGGCAGCATCAGGCGCACGGCTCTGCAATGCTCCTTCGCGTCTCTTGCCTCGAAGTCTACTTCCTCCGGCTTCACTCCAAGCTTCTCGTCCGGCGGTCCCTCGGATGCTCCAAGCGCACGGCTTCCGCAAAGCTATCCTTCACCGACTCAAGGCACGAGTCATGAGATGTGAAACTCGCCACGGCTCCATGTGCGAATTACTAAGTCCTGCACGACTTCAACGCACATATCAAATCAACATAACCAACTAACTTAAACCCTTTGCCACACACATCAAAACCTTATCATGGCAAGAGATTGCCCTAACATATGTTTGGTCCTAGAGTGACATATTAGATTTTTAGTTAGGTTAATTGAGCTAATGTTATCTACGTGAATTTTAGTGTTTGTAAAGTCTAACTTAAAATCTCGGAGAGTGTGCTTCATCCAAAGAAGCTGAGTGACACACTCACCAATCGCGATGTATTCGACTTCGGTGGTATATAAGGCAACACAATGTTGCTTCCTACTGCACCAACTCACTAGACTCGAGCCGAGAAGTTGACAATAACCACTCGTACTCTTTCTATCGAGCTTACTACTGGCGTAGTCCAAGTCGGAGTAGCCGGTTAGTTCGAACTCGGTAGATCTAGGGTACAAAATATCGACATTAAGTGTACCCTTTAGATATCTAAGGATACGCTTGACTAGAGTTAGGTGAGACTCCTTGGCACAGGTTTGGAACCTTGCACACATACTTACTGCAAATAAGATATCAAGTCATCTTGTAGTTAAGTAAAGGAGACTCCCTACCACACTCCTATAGTATTTTAAGTCAATTGAATTTTCAGTTACATCTTCTTCTATATTTACATTTGTTGCCATTGGGGTATTAATAATTTTAGCGTCTTGCATTCCAAAATGTTTAATTAATTCCCTAGTATATTTGTGTTGGTGTGGGTATATTCCATCTTTAGTTTGTTTAATTTGTAGACCTAAGAAGAAACTCAACTCACCTACTAAACTCATTTCAAATTCACTTTCCATAAGTGAAATGAATTCGTTTAGTAGGATCGAGTTGGTGGTTCCGAAGACGATATCATCTACGTAGATTTGGGCTATGAATATGTCTTTCCCTACGGTTTTTAAGAAGAGGGTTGGATCAACTAGGCCTTGGTTAAATCCTTTGGACTTAAGATAAATTGAAAGCCTCTCGTACCAAGCTCGAGGAGCTTGTTTGAGTCCATAGAGAGCTTTCTTTAATCTAAGGACATGGTCGGGTTTATCTAGACTTTCGAAATCGGGGGGTTGGCTGACATAAACCTCTTCTTTAATATATCCATTTAACAATGCTGACTTTACATCCATTTGAAACAACTTAAATCCTCGATGTGCAGCATATGCTAATAGCATTTGAATGGACTCTAATCTAGCTACTGGGGCATAGGTCTCGTCGTAATCTAAACCTTCGACTTGACTAAACCCTTTAGCGACTAATCTAGCTTTATTTCTAACTACTTCACCTTTATCATCAAGTTTATTTCTAAACACCCACGTTGTTCCAACGATTGTTTTATCTTTAGGTGGTGGTACTAATTCTCATACTCCATTCCTAGTGAATTGAGCTAGCTCTTCTTGCATTGCAATAATCCAATCGGGATCAAGAAGTGCTTGGTCAATAGTTTTGGGTCCAATTTTGGAAATCAAAGAGATTTGACTAAGGTTTCGGTATGAGGCTCTAGTTTGAACTCCTAGGATTGGATCACCTATCACTTGATCGATAGGATGATTCGTTTGAGTCCTAGTTTGATTTGGGTTAGAGTCATCTATCACTTGGTTGATAGGATGACTAGTTTGAGTCCTAGTTTGATTTGGGTTAGAGTCACCTATCACTTGGTCGATAGGGTGACTTGGTTGACTTAGGTTGGGATTAATACTAGACTCGACCTCCGGATCGGAGTTGAGTCTGGTATGAATCAGCTCGCTAATTGGGATTGCCGAGGGTTTTGTCGGTTCGTGTCCTTCATCAAACACTACATTAATAGTCTCCTCAACTCTAAGGGTGTCATGGTTATATACTCTATAGGCTCTACTTGTAGTCGAGTATCCTAGAAAGATTCCAGTCGAGGTTTTGGATGTAAATTTCCCTAGGTAATCCTTAGTGTTTAGGATATGTACCTTATATCCAAATACCCTAAAGTACTTGATGTTATCGTGATAAATCTCGTACGAGGTCTTAAGGTGCCTCTTTACCATAAGGATCCTATTTTGGACATAGCACGCCATACTAACGACTTCCGCTCAAAACCTATCGGGTAGGTTATACTCGTTTAACATTGTCTTAGCGACTTCTTGTAGGGTTCTATTTTAACATTCTACTAGGCCATTCTGTTGTGGGGTTCTAGGGCATGAGAACTCATGGTGGTATCCATTTAGGTTACAAAATTCTGTAAACCTGTGGTTCTCGAATTCACCACCATGATCACTCCTAAGTCTTTTAATTTTAAGGTTTTGTTGATTTTCTATTAGTTTAAATAGATTGATTAATTGATCTAGGGTATCACTTTTGTGTTTGATGAACCTAACCCAAGTAAATCTAGAATAGTCGTCAATTATGACTAGGCAGAATTGACTCCCATTAAGTGACTTAGCTCCATGTGAATCAAATAGATCCATGTGTAGGAGCTTAAGAACACTTTTGGTTCGTTCTTGATTAGTTAGTTGATGGTGTATCCTAGATTGTTTATCTTATTGACAAGCATTACAAATTTTATTATCCAAGTTGTTGAGGTTAGGCAAACCTCTGACTAAGTCACTCTGACTCATCTTATGGATGAGTCTTGGGTGTGAATGATCGAGTCGTCGGTGCCACAACCAAGATTCCTCTTGTCGTGTCATAAGACACTTGGTTGAGGAGTTAGTTAAATTAATAGTATAAATATTGTTATTTCTGGTTCCTTTAAGAATTGTTTTAGAGGTTTCATTTGTATTAATTACGCATTCATTTTCTAGAAATATGACCTTATAGTTATTATCACACAACTGGCTTACACTAAGTAAATTATATTAGAAATTTTCTACCAATAAGACATTTTGAATAATAAAGTTAGAGTTGAGCTCAATATCACCTGATCCGATGATTTTGATCTTGCCGTTGTTTCTGAAGGCTACTGATCCTTGTCGTTTGAATCGAAGCTTCGAAAACTTGAGTTGATCCCCGGTCATGTGTCGGGAGCAACCACTATCCAACATCCATTGATCCTACACACAAGGTAGTTGAATCGGATATTGGAATTATTAAAGGTTGGTTGTAAATTATTAAACCTAAATCATCTCACCCATGTCTACATGATCAAGCATGTTAACCTTATATGTTCTTGTGAGATGACTTTCAATTTTACTTGATTTAATTTTAATGATTTGAACACTTGTCAACCTTGCGTTAGATTCGGATTTGACCTTAAGCTCATCAAGTCACCTTTTCAAGATCATGGCTTCCAGGTCGTGGCGAGGCACAGAGGCCTTCTTTGATCAAAAAAATGACCACTTCCTTAGACAAAGCCATTTTCAAGAAAATAGAGACTTGACTCACCTAAGACCAATTCCTGGTCTAACTAGTCTAGGATACGGTGAGGTAGCTTCAGCTAGTTTCACTCAGTCAAGTGCACCAAACTAGATACGCCTTATCTAGCCCGAATACACAAGACTCCGCTTTCCTAGCATACTATCATCTCACTGCGTCCTGGTACTATATTACCAAGTATTGATGAGTTATAGTCCCATCTAATCATTCTAAAAAGAAAAATCAAAATAAATAAAGAACCTAAGCATGCAATTTCTAAGTTAAAGCACAAACAAGTTTTGTACTGGCTCCCCCTAGACCATTGAATCGGTTCGGTCTCTCCACATAGTGGATTTGGTCCTTGGGAATCCAGTACTGGTTGGATCCTAAATTTGAAATCAAAGCGGTCTTAGGGACCCATGCTTGGACACATTTTTTATGTCGACTCACAATCGACATATATGACTTGTTGGTCGTATTTGAGCTAAACCCTAGTCCATCCTTGTTGTACACGACTCTTTGCGATCCAAGTAGGAGGTCAAGTCCCTTGGATCCCAAAGTAAACCTTTCCAACGTATTCCTAAGATCTTCGACTTGACTCTTCAAGAATGAGTTCTCAACTTCGAGCTTTTCAACCTGAGTTGAGTCCTCTTCTCGAACTTGACTAGTCGAAGAGGTTAGGAAGACCTCATGTTTGAGGATTTTAACCTCCTCAACCAGGGTCTCGACCTTGGACTCGAACTTAGATAATTTCCTAGTTAATAATTTAATTTCACTGTAAAGAGTACTAATAAGAGATTGACTTACCTTGAGTGTATCTTTTAAACTGGATGTGGATCCGTGGCTTGTCTTGAATAGAGCTTCGCAGTCCGATTCATATTCAGGTTCAGACTCATTCTCCGGTTCTGATTCCGTCTTCGATTCAGCTGGTTTAGCCATGAAGACGTGATCATTGTCTTCTTCCTCGGACGCTTCTTCCCACGTAGTGTTGAGAGCCTTCTTGTGTTTCGGTGCTTTGCTCTTGAGCTTTGGACATTCGGACTTGATATGTCCAAACCTGTTGCATTCGTAACACCTAACATTAGAACTTTTAGACTTACCTTCGTTGGGACGCATGATAGTTCTCTTTCAACCCTTGACCATCCTCCGAACTAGGTTGACTAGTTCGGCCTCCATTTCCGGGTCGACCTCCAAATCGGACTCATCTTCTTCTTCCTTTGGGGGTGGCTTGCTTATTGTTTTCTTCTTCGAACCTACAAAAAGTGCTATACCCTTCTCGGGTTCCGAGTTAGACTGTTTATAGAGTTTGAAATCCGAAAACAACTCATCTAATCTAGGTTTTGAAAGATCCTTGGAGACCTTGTAGGCATCGACCATGGATGCCCACAAGGTGGTCCTAGGAAAAGAGTTTAGTACATACCTGATAAGGTCGCAATTTTCGACCTTTTGTCCGATTGTGTGTAGGTTGTTGACTATATCTTGAATGCGAGCATGAAGTTGCATCGCCGTCTCATATTCCTGCATTTTTAGATTATACAACCTATTGAAAAAGAGATCGCGCTTACATACCTTGGCTTCATCGATCCCTTCGTGTAATTCGACCAACTTTGTCCATAAGTCTTTGGCACTGATGAATGGGCCGACGCGATTAAGCTCCTCCTTGGACAAGCCGCATTGGAGGATTTGAGTCGCCTTAGCGTCGGCTTCAACTTGTCTTTTTGTAGTATTGGTCCATTGGTCATAATCCAAGGATTCACCCACTTCGTTAGTTAGAAGTGTGAATCCCGTTTGGATTATGATCCACATATCGATTTGGGTCTTAAGGAAGCACTCCGTCTGACCCTTCCAAAAATGAAAGTCATTTCCATTGTAAAATGGAGGTCAGACGGTGCTAAAACCCTCAAGATGGGCCATTGATACAAAAAAAAAATAAGAGAATGAAGAATAAAAACCTAGCAATGACACAAACGACCGAAATGTACCAAGACTCGCATCTTGGATTAGTAGTGCGGGAGAAAAAAAACTAAACGAATGAAAGAGAAAAAAAATAAAATAAACAAAAAAAAATCTATAGAAAAGCTAGATTGGTGGTTTCACCAAATCTTTGCACCCCCGGCTCTGATACCAATTGTTGGATCGAGCAGATCGCTAGAGGGGGGGATGAATAGCGATAAACACTTTCGTTCGTTTCAATTCTTTAAAACACAAGTAGACACAGCGGAAGATAAAGACAAAACAAAAGAGACAATAGAGTTTTTTACTTGGTTCGTAGCCTTCGGCTACTACTCCAAGGCCCTAACGGTCCTAGATCGCGTACGGAGGGCAAAGCACTAAAAATACTCCTCCTTGTTAGAGGTAGGAGTAAGTGACAAAACAATCGATACAAGAAAGCTCAAGGTAGAGGGACACTCCCCCTCTCCTTGTTATGATTAAAGCTCGATAAGTAAGAAACAAAATAACAATATACCAATGACTTATAGAAGAATGAAACTTAATCTCTTATCGTCGGAGATACGGTAGCACTTCGTCATCGTAAGATCGTCGTAGAAGAGTAGCGTAACACAAGCACTTTTGAGCACTTGGAATTGATGAAAAACCTTAGGAGAAGCCCTCCTTTTATATCCTTTGAGCCCCTTCTCAAGGGGATCATCAGCCAATCACATTTTGGCTCCAAGCTCCTTGGAATGAGGTGATAAGGCTTGACTCCTCGAAGCTGATCCTTGACCATCAGTCGACTGATGGCCATCATCAATCGACTGATGGCAGTGCCAGTCTAGTCACAACACTCAGCAGTCGATTGATTTCCAGCAGTCGACTGATGCTAGATGAAATCACAAGTTAGCTTAACAAAAACATAATTCCGACGGTCGTTGACCATCTGATCTCGACCTAGACCATCCATGGGATGTCTTTGGTCGGATCTACACTTAAGACCATCCCGGTAAGGAGGATACGACCTCACTTACGCTCACACACACAAGCTTACCTCGATACTTACTTCGTATCTCTTGCTTCCAGCCTTCCACTCGATTCCTTCGGCTCCCTTCGAAATCACTCGAGTGTCGCCCGACCACCGCGGCTTCCTCCGGGTGTCGCTAGCCTTCAGCTCCAGCTTTAGCACTTTTCTGCACACTCAATTTAGCTCGTGAGATAACGATATGAACTTATCTTTATATCGTTTGCTATAATCAAAATTTAGGTTAGACTTAGGTGCCCACTGCACCAACAAAGATCACCAAGAATTGGTAGCTTCAACCTTCCCATCGAGTTCCATTTATAACTCCGCTTGAGCTGATTTTTTGCCTTCCAGTCGACTAGACAATGCACCATTGTCTCATAATAGCTTAATACGCATCAGATTAAATCGACCAGTCGACTTCCCTGACCTAGCAATCGACTGTTATGGGCATCAGTTGACTGCTATAGTCCAGCAATCGACTGCTCAATATTCTATGACCTAGCCACTTAATTCCAATCGACTGCTAGCCCTAGTAGTCGACTGCTAAAGCCACAGATCAACAGTTGAGCCTCAGTCGACTACACGACCACTCGACTAATCATAATCATAATCGACTGCTTGAGTCAAACTAGGCTCCCAAGTGTCGTGCACTTGGCCAGTCGACTAGTCCGTAACCCTAGTCAACTGGTAAACCTCAAACATAAGGTTTAACCCAAGTATGATCCCTTCATACTTGATCGACCACTCTTAAACTAGACCTAAGCCTTTTAGCACCTCCATCATCCTCACGCCTTCAGGGTCCACCCGAGTTCTCCACAACTCTTTCACCCTCGCATTAGCCTTTAGGTGATTCCATCGGCTATGTCATGCTAACCGGGACTCCTTTGCCAAGGTTTATTTGGACTTATGCTGCCAAGACTATATGCTTAGACTTTACGCTGCCAAAATCTCACCCTTGGACTTCCTTGCCAAGATCACTTGGACTTACGCCACCAAGGCCACATGTTTGGACTTATGCTGCCAAAACTACACCCTTGGACTTTCGGATTGCCAATCCTCAATGCTTGGACTTTCACAGCTAAAACTATACACTTGGACTTTCCATGCCAAGACCATTCTTGGATTTTCTATACCAAGTATCCAAACTTGGACTTCTATGCCAAGACCATGCTTGGACTTTCCATGACAAGACCATTCTTGGACTTTCCATGCCAAGTATTTAAACTTGGACTTCCATTCCAAGACCATGCTTGGACATTCCATGTCAAGACCATTCTTGGACTTCCCCTCGAGTCTCACTCGAGTCTGGTCAACCTTGACCTGAAGTTTGATTACTCCAACAATCTTCCTCAAATAATCTTCTCCATATGACTTTAGATATCCCAATCATCCACGAGTCATATGATCAACATATGGTCAAACCATATCATCAACCGTATTGACAAACATCAAAATTGTACTCGAGTTTGGTCAATCGTGATCTGGGCCAATTGCACCAACTATCTCTCCCTTTTTGATGTTTGATAATACCTTTAAGTTAGGCTAACAATAACCCAACTTAAATATTCTAATGCCAAAGTATAATGAAGGTTTACCTAACTTAAACCTCATTTCTCCCCCTTTGCTATACATCAAAAAGGCTACCAAGGTTTTCAATGTTCCATCTCCCAATAAGATCCTACATTCTCCCCCTTAGTCCAAAATCATCTATAATGCCTTGACTCTTCCTAGTGATAAATCTCATATCACTAGATGAGAGACAATCCATAATGAAGGTTTACCTAACCCTCACATCTCCCCCTTTGCAATAAAAATTTATCCATCATACCAAGATGGATGACCTCCCCTTAAAGGCTTACTCCCCCTTGACCATTGCACCAATAATGTCCCCGGAGAGTTCCTAAGCCTATAGGAAATCTAAACCATCGAAAATAAGAGTAAAGTTTCAAACTTGAACTTTAAGCCCCCTTAAAATCTGATACTCCACCCTAAATTACTCTACTAATCATTTTTCAACGATTATTTTGAAGGGTTTTGCTTATCGAGTCCGTGAGAGGAAACTTCGCTTCCTACTTCACCTTGGTCATTTGTTCATGGCGATCCCCTTGATGTCCCCGGATTAAAAAAATTTAATCCTAGACAAAAGGGATTGCCCAAACAAACAAGTCATCATCGTGCTATTCGTTTAGAGAGGTCACTTGAACAAACTCGTTGTTCAAGCGACCATCCTCTATTCTACGAGTAGCCGCGGAATAGACAATGTCCGGATCGCCAGTTTTTGTGTTTATGTTCGGGATCCAAGTATTATTTAGCCATATATAGATTTATATCATGCTCATAGTTGAAAAACAAAAACAAGCAAGTAACAAAAGAGAATAGAGAATAGATATACCTCTCGATCTTCTAATGTATGACCTTCCTCCTTTCGGACGTCGTGTGGGCGATGATCTACCAAAAGTAGAAGCTCCTAGATCGCAAATCTTCCTTCCTTGCTCTTCCAAAGCAAGAGGAAGAATAGAAACAAGGTTCTTCTCCTTCCTAAAACCAACCAACAAGGAACAAAAGGAATCCTTGCCGCCGGCCAACAAGGAGAAGGAGATGAAGATGGAAACCAACCAAGACACCAAGGGAAACTCCTAAGTCTTGTTTCCACCACTCAAGGAGAAGAGAAGAGAGCCTTTGGGCGCCGGCCAAGGGCTGGAAAGGGGCTAGAAAGGGTGCTGGATGCCAGCCTATGGAGGAGGAAGAAGAAAGGAAAAACTTCCTTATTTGGTGCCGCCCAAGCCTCCAAAACCCTAAGCCTCCAAACCCTAATCCTATCTCAATTAGGACTCCTTTCTTGCCGCCCAAAACCCTAGCTCCCCTTGGATTATTCTCCACGCCAACCCCTTGCCCTCCTTTTATATAGTTAGGGATAAGCCTTCTTTTAATCTCCACCATTGTTTCTAGGGATTTAATCTCAACCGTCGGATCTAGATATTTAATCTCAACCGTCGGATCTAGAGATTTAATCTCAATCATTGGATCTAGAGATTTAATCTCTACCTTTGGATCTAGAGTTTTGTTTCTATCCATTGGATCTAAGCTTCATGAGGTGTTAATAGGCTACATTAGGGACCATGAGGAGGAGTTGGATCTTAGCCACCCATCGATAAAGCACACATAAAGTCCAATCCACTCATGATAATCCAATCCACTAAAGGATCATCATCGATCTACCTCACCAACCCCCATATGATAATATGGGCTCCATATATTATTTGTATATTTTTTCCCCGTGTTTAAGATCTCGAATGTCCATCGATTAATTAATTTATTGACCATTAATTAATCAACATCTAACTCCATGAGTAGTACCACTCAACCTTTTCATCATGCCGGACCAAGTCCACCTGCAGGGTTTACATGATGAACCTAATGAGCTCCTCAAGGGGACATCATCATCCTAATATATAGGGCACAGTTTCCTCCTATAATCAACGGCACACCATATAAATAATATCATCTCCCAACTTACCGAGCCTATCGATTTAATCTATAAATCTCGCCCATTGGTAAATCAAAGAGATGAGTACTAAGTATATGTGCCCGTTATTATATCGGGATTAAGAGTATGTAAAAAATAATATCTGAGGTCTGATTCGATTATGTAGTCAGCATTAAATCGAATCACCTCTAAATCGGTCCTGCTCAATACACACAAAGTGTACTAGTGTGATTCTATGGTCAAGACAAACCAATACCAAATCACACTACAACCATTCCGATGGTTTGTCCAAAGTCATCTCGGTTGCGAGCCTTTACTTATACTTTATAAGGAGCCAATAACATGATCTCCCGTGTGACACCACACACCATGTTATCTACAATGTAATGTATTAGACAATATGTATAACCATAAAAATATGCAAACAATGATCATGTGATTCTTATTTCAAAAATAAAGATGTTCATATAAAAGATAGACTTTTCAGTATACATCCACCCTAAATTACTCTACTAATCATTTTTCAGTACCACACACCATGTTCAAACTTGAAATTTAAGCCCCCTTAAAATCTGATACTCCACCCTAAATTACTCTACTAATCATTTTTCAATGATTATTTTGAAGGGTTTTGCTTATCGAGTCCGTGAGAGGAAACTTCGCTTCCTACTTCACCTTGGTCGTTTGTTCATGGCGATCCCCTCGATGTCCCCGGATTAAAAAAATTTAATCCTAGACAAAAGGGATTGCCCAAACAACCAAGTCATCGTCGTTCTATTCATTTAGAGAGGTCACTTGAACAAACTCGTTGTTCAAGCGACCATCCTCTATTCTACGAGTAGCCGCGGAATAGACAATGTCCGGATCGCCAGTTTTTGTGTGTATGTTCGGGATCCAAGTATTATTTAGCCATATATAGATTTATATCATGCTCATAGTTGAAAAACAAAAACAAGCAAGTAACAAAAGAGAATAGAGAATAGATATACCTCTCGATCTTCTAATGTATGACCTTCCTCCTTTCGGACGTCGTGTGGGCGACGATCTACCAAAAGTAGAAGCTCCTAGATCACAAATCTTCCTTCCTTGCTCTTCCAAAGCAAGAGGAAGAATAGAAACAAGGTTCTTCTCCTTCCTAAAACCAACCAACAAGGAACAAAAGGAATCCTTGCCTCTGGCCAACAAGGAGAAGGAGATGAAGATGGAAACCAACCAAGACACCAAGGGAAACCCCTAAGTCTTGTTTCCACCACTCAAGGAGAAGAGAAGAGAGCCTTTGAGCACCGTCCAAGGGCTGGAAAGGGTGCTGGATGCCAGCTTATGGAAGAGAAAGAAGAAAGGAAAAACTTCCTTATTTGGTGTCGCCCAAGCCTCCAAAAGCCTAAGCCTCCAAACCCTAATCCTATCTCAATTATGACTCCTTTCTTGCCGCCCAAAACCCTAGCTCCCCTTGGATTATTCTCCACGCCAACCCCTTGCCCTCCTTTTATAGAGTTAGGGATAAGCCTCCTTTTAATATCCACCATTGGTTCTAGGGATTTAATCTCAACCGTCGGATCTAGAGATTTAATCTCAACCGTCGGATCTAGAGATTTAATCTCTACCTTTGGATCTAGAGTTTTGTTTCTATCCATTGGATCTAAGCTTCATGAGGTGTTAATAGGCTACATTAGGGACCATGAGGAGGAGTTGGATCTTGGCCACCCATGGATCAAGCCCACATAAAGTCCGATCGACTAATGATAATGCAATCCACTAAAGGATCATCATCAATCTACCTCACCAACCCCCATATGATAATATGGGCTCCATATATTATTTGTATATTTTCTCTCCGTGTTTAAGATCTCGAATGTCCGTCGATTAATTAATTTACTGACCATTAATTAATCAACATCTAACTCCATGAGTAGTACCACTCAACCTTTTCATCATGCCGGACCAAGTCCACCTGCAGGGTTTACATGATGAATCTTATGAGCTCCTCAAGGGGACATCATCATCCTAATATATAGGACACGATTTCCCCCTATAATCAACGACACACCATATAAATAATATCATCTCCCAACTTACCGAGCCTATCGATTTAATCTATAAATCTCGCCCATTGGTAAATCAAAGAGATGAGTACTAAGTATATGTGCCTGTTATTA
Organism: Wurfbainia villosa; assembly: GCA_025175895.1. Lineage (NCBI taxonomy): Eukaryota > Viridiplantae > Streptophyta > Magnoliopsida > Zingiberales > Zingiberaceae > Wurfbainia > Wurfbainia villosa. The sequence continues at coordinate 115,440,779 of CM045989.1, read as the reverse complement.
TATCAGGATTAAGAGTATGTACAAAATAATATCTGAGGTCTGATACGATTATGTAGTCAGCAATAAATCGAATCACCTCTAAATCGGTCCTGCTCAATACACACAAAGTGCACTAGTGTGATTCTATGGTCAAGACAAACCAATACAAAATCACACTACAACCATTCCGATAGTTTGTCCAAAGACATCTTGGTTGTGAGCCTTTACTTATACTTTACAAGGAGTCGATAACATGATCTCCCATGTGACACCACACACAATGTTATCTACAATGTAATGTATTAGACAATATGCATAACCATAAAAATATGCAAACAATGATCATGTGATTCTTATTTCAAAAATAAAGATGTTCATACAAAAGATAGACTATTCAATATACATCCCTACATATTTCACTCTTCCAATGATTTCCAAATCATAAAAAGTTACCACGTTTCCTTCAATTCTGACTCCTCCATGCATTGCCCGAATAAAATTGCAGCTAATGATCATTTGTTTTTTATCGCCAAGAATCATTGAAAAACTATAGGTATAAGGAATTCTGAAGATATTCTCACCAATAAACATCCTTCCTTGCTTTAATTCATCCTTGCGGTTTGTTGGGAATTTATTCCACTGAAGTGAACAATAAAAGTGTTGTCCTCCGGTGCTTCCTTTGGAACAGAATTTAAATCAACACAGCTTGTGGTTGCACCTGTATCCAGGATAGCCTTTAATATAAATCTGGGAATTCCTAGAATTTCTATGTCTATTTGGAGATTATAGAGCATATTTTTAACAAGTCTTGGTCTTTGTTCTTCTTGAGAAGTAATATTTTTTATAGTATGTAGGTAGTGTGATCTTATCCTACTATTTAAACAAGGGGTAGTGGTTGAGTCCTTTGATTCTTCACGGGTCCACCACATCCACAAAGAGTACATCTTTACAGCCCAAAAGAAACCATCCTCCTAGTCGCATCTTCTGTCAGTTTAACAACTGTTTCTAGTTGCTTGTCAATTTCGATGGTAACTAGGTACTAGTCCGCCCACCAATTTTGAGGGGTACTCCTTTTCCTGTATTCTTGTGTCTTTAGTGAGTACAGTGTTGGTACAATCGATCCAGGTCACGATTGACCGGACTTGAGTTTGACTCGAGCGATGTTTGACATAGAGATTTGACATTAATGTCTGATAATGTTTTGGGGAGATTGTTGGTGCAATTGACCCGGGTCATGATTGACTAGACTCGAGTTTGACTCGAGGGGGATTTTGATGGTTGATTGGAGTTGACCATGTCATGGAAAGTCCAAGTCTTGAGTACTTAGCATGTAAAGTCCAAGCATGGGTCTTGGTAAGGAAAAGTCCAAACATGGGTCTTGGCATGGAAAGTCCAACATGGGTTGGCAAGGGAAAGTCTAAGCTTGAGTCTTGGCATTTGAGAAGTCCAAGGGGTTTGATATTGGCGGCGTAAAGTCCAAGCGAGAGTCTTGATAGCATAAGTCTAATGGTTGGAGGCATAAAGTCCAAGCGGAGTCTTGGCAGCATAAGTCCAATGTGCCTTGGCGGTGTAGACACCGTTAGCATAACATAGCTGATGGAAGCACATGAAGGCTAGCGTATAGATGAACAAGTCATGGATGACTTAGAGGGATCCGATAGGCGCGAGGCTGACGGAGATGACTAGAAGGCTTAGGTCTAGGCTACGGGTGGTCTAGCAAGTATAGGGGCACCATACTTGGGTTAAACCTCATGTTTGAGGTTTATTATTCGACCGGTACCATGTGACAGTCGACTGGTGTGAGTCAACTAGGGTTTGACTTCAGGAAGTGTCATAGCAATGATCATTGCCCGGTGGGCGATCATTCGGCTGATCGTGATTATGGTGATCAATCGACTAATGGCCAGAATTTCGAGCACAGAATGTTCTCCAGTCGAGTGATCGGCCCGACCACTCGACTGGTTGAGACATCAGTCGACTGTTGGGTTTGGTCAGTCGATTGATGGTGTATTTGTTGGATTTTTCTAGAGTGGATGTAGCCGTTGTCTCACGACAATAGTGGTATCAGTTGACTGATGGTCCCGAGCAGTCGACTGATAGGTGAAAATCCAGCCCGATTGCAGGTTATAAAAGCATCTTGGAAGAGGGATTTTGGCACCAGTTTTCTTCGACAATTTGGAGCGATTTGTTGTTGCAAATCAGGGTCTTCAAGGCTAGTCTAAGGCAATCAACAAGCAAACTTCTAAAAGATTGTTGTAAAGTGTTCTTTGCTTTCTTTTGTTGTATTCATTTATATTTGCTTGTTGTTTTACTTGTATTACTGTTGTAATATCTTGTAAGAGATTTCCCCACCTCCGGTTTGTTCTGAGATGGAGTTTATTGGATTAGTAGTGCGTGTTTGCATTACTAGGGCTTTTAAAGCCTGATCCGTGGAGTAGGAACCATTCGGTTCTGAATCACGTTATATCTTGTGTAGTGCTTATATTTGTGTTGTATGTGTTTTATTATTTCTATTTCCACTGCGTATAACACATTTTGTAGCAAGAACGCAATGAATTCCATCGACTCATCGAAACGAGCTATTCACCCTCCCTCTAGCGGTCATCGAATCCTCAACAATTGGTATCAGAGTTAGGCACTCTTCACCGGCTTTACATTCGAGGGATCAAAACCGCTAGAGGAACAAGATGGAATTCGAAGAAAGACTTGGATGGGACATCAACACACCGCCGCCATACAATCAAGAGGATTTTCTGGCATGGAGGGCAAGGATGGAGAACTTCTTGATGATGGACATAGAAGATTGGTTTATCATCATGGAAGGCTTTGAACCTCCTAGAGATAAGAAGGGAAATGTCTTGAAGTTGAAAAAAAGGACACAAGAGCAACATCTCAAGTTCAAGACCGAAGTCAAGGTAACAAAGATTTTAGAAGATTTAATACCTAATGATATTTTGTGCAAGCTAGGGGATTACATGGATGCCAAGGAGCTATGGAGCAAGTTGGCAAGACTCCATGAGGAGCCCAAAGGCCAAGAGTGCTCATCGGCTCAATCGGAAGATACCGAGGAAGCAAGCACATCACCCTCACAAGCAAGTGAGGATTTGAAGGTTGATAGGGAATCAATATCCTGATCGGAATCGGTAGAGGAGGTGGAATTGGAAGAAGCCTCCACCTCTAGGATTGAGGGGGAGGAGAGAATTCCCACACCGAAGCAAGAGCAAGAAGTCGCTTCAACCTCCGGAAGAAGTGAAGAAGCAACTCCGGCTTCTACCACGGACCTAGGTAACTCAAACATATGTGTTAATAATAAAATGCATATAATATGTTTTGAGTGTAGGGAGTATGGGCACTACAAGAGCAAGTACCCAAAGAAGGTCAAGAAAAGTCTACCGGCACCTAAAAGTCAAGAAAAGTCAAAGGAAACTAGCCCCCCCCCCCAACCATCAAAAGCAAGGAGCACATCATATGCTTCAAATGCTGACTACCGGGTCATTACCGAAGTCAATGCCCAAAGGGGGAGAAGAAAACTCAAAAGGGAGCTACACATGTAGGGGGAGCCTCTAAGGCAAACCCTAAGGTAACTTCTAATTTTGCTCCTTCCTTAATTAATAGGCAAAAGCATGTTAGGAGTAATCTTGCTATTTATCATGAAAAACATGCTAGAAATAACAAATATTTTTGCCTAAGAGCTACGAATGTTCATTTTGAAACTAAGGAGAAATTTGGGACTAATGTCCCTAAAAATATTTTACCTAGGGAATCTATCAAGAAAATAGAAGACCACATAGTTTTTAACCCCAATTGGACTAGGCATATGCCTAGGAAGAACCATGCCCAAGGATTAAATCAAAATTCAAAAATTGGGCAATTAGAAAAGCAAAATCAAGCCTTGAGGTCAAGGCTTGAGAAAATGGAAAAGATCCTTAGGATTATGCAAAACAAAATTCAAGGGTCAATTGATCAAAAATCTAGGTCAAATGGTAAAAGTCAACACCTAGAGTCTAGGAGGCAAGGCTCATCTATGGGCAAGAAAGGCTTGAGCCACAAGCCTAGGTCCAAGGTAGATAAGCCTACCTACCATAGTGTTCCACTTGACTATGGAACTAAACTTAGGTCTAGAAAGACCAAGGTTACTAGGGAAGTCATCCCTAAGGGTAACCAAGGTATGTGCCTAGTGGCTAGGGTTTCGAAGAAACCTAGGGAAGCCACTAAGAAGGTTGCAAGGGGAGTTACCCCTAGAGTCAACCTAGGTAAGACCCAAATGTCCAAGGCTAACAGGCCTAGAAGGGCCATTAGGAAGGTATCTAGGGAGGTCATCCCTAAGGAATACCTAGTAAACCCTAGGAGCTCAAATAGGTTTTGGGTTTCTAAGAGTATGATCGATTCACGCTAGATGGGTTTAGGTGTGCCAACTTTAATGGATGGGTAGTTAACCTAACCATGGTAAAGGTGACACTTTAGGCCATTTTCAAGGTTATGGTTACCTTGGGAATGTGTTTTGATCTTATATCCTAAAAGATTTTAGGATGTGCCAATATTATTCAAGAAGTTTGATAAATCAATCAAATTGGCACAATTTAGGTTTAGAGGTCTTAGTGTGTCATTTTAGTTTTTTATTTTGCACACTTGGGAAATAAATGACAATATGGCAAAATGGACTTAATAATAACAAATGGAAATTAACTTTAAAATTTAGGTATTATTATACCTATATATTTTATTTGTCATGCTTTGTTTGTCATATAACATGTCATGACATCATACCTATTTTTAATCATTTAATATGTCATGATCATGATTAGGATTAAAGTTGAATGTCATGTATGCTTAGATTCCATCATATGTCATGACATCATAATCATTGGACATGCTTAATTATGTTATCATTTATGCCATGATCATTCATGAATTTAATTTGATTAAAATTGAGTTAAGGACAATGGCATGACTTGAAGTCCCATTTATAAGGGAATCAAGTAGTGTTGCCTTAGAAAATGCATGAGGCCTTAGTTTAAGATAAATCAAAATGCACATCTCACATCTAAATTGACATGTATGTGTATTCTTACAACTTAGATACATGTGAGATGATAGGATATGAGTTAAGTTCAAGGTGCATAGTTTTTGCATCTAGATGAACTCAAACTCATCTAAAATCAGGTTATGAATCATTGGGAAAGCTTTTGTACAAGTCATGTACATTAAGCCCAAAGAATATGATCCAATATAAGGTTTTAAAACTATTTTAAAATCATTTTGAAAAACCTTGGTGAAGTCTATCTTTTGATAGCAATCACCATTGATGAAGTTGATACAAAGTGAGCTAAAACATTGAAGTTTTTCTTCATTTTTGAACTTTGTATCAATTTCACTATTTTATGGGTAAAATATTTTTCGAATATTTTTCACCCATTGTATTGCTTATAAGTAATATTCATATGAATTTTCATGATTTTTCGATATACGTAGAATTACTTATGCTTTTTCGAATCTCATTTCTGATAACTGAAAATCAAAATTTTGATTATCGATCATATGTGTGATCGGTGATAAACACGACAATCGATCATTGCCTGATAAAGTCGACTGTCAGGCTGATTTCGAGAAAAACAAGATTGTTTAGCCCATTTTCAGCTACGGTAAAGTTTCCTAACCACTTCTAACCCTAGGATATGCTTTGGGAAGCATTATAAAGGGTGAAAATCCATTGGATATGGATTAGGAGAGTTGTTAGGGTGATGTATCAAATTTAAGGGGTTAGAAAGTTCAATGTTGAACTTTGAACCTTATTTTTGATGGTTTAGAGTTCCTATTGGCTTAAGGACTTCCCAAGGACATTGTTGGTACAATGGTCAAGGGGGAGCAAGCCTTTAGGGGGAGGTATCCATCATGGGATGATGGATGGTATTTTTCATCATAAGGGGGAAATGGGGATTTTGAGATACCCAATTTGGAAATTGTGAGAGTGTGTAGGATTGTCTCTTTTAAGTGATATGGGACTTATCACTAGGAAGATTGTAGGCATCCTAGATATTTTTGGACCAAGGGGGAGATTATAAGATCTCATTAAGACATGAGACATTGACCTCCTTGGAGAGAATCTTTTTGATGTTAGTCAAAAAGGGGGAGAATGTTTGGGAGAATTTATGAGATTTTCAATTTGGGATAATTGGTAAGAAGATTTGAGTTAGTGTTCTATCTCAAAGGTATGTGTTTTTGTCAAACATCAAAAAGGGGGAGATTGTTGGTTCAATCGACCCAGGTCACGATTAACCGGACTCGAGTTTGACTCGAGTGATGTTTTGATGTTTGACATGGAGATTTGACATTGATGTTTGACATTGATGTCTGATCATATTTTGGGGAGATTGTTGGTGCAATCGACCCGGGTCATGATTGACCGGACTCGAGTTTGACTCGAGGGGGATTTTGATGGTTGACTGGAGTTGACCATGTCATGGAAAGTCCAAGTCTTGAGTACTTGACATGTAAAGTCCAAGCATGGGTCTTGGCAAGGAAAAGTCCAAGCATGGGTCTTGGCAAGGAAAAGTCCAAGCATGGGTCTTGGCATGGAAAGTCCAACATGGGTTGGTAAGCGAAAGTCCAAGTCGAGTACTTGGCATGTAAAGTCCAAGCATGGGTCTTGGCATGGAAAGTCCAACATGGGTTGGCAAGGGAAAGTCAAAGATTGAGTCTTGGCATTTGAGAAGTCCAAGGGATTTTATATTGGTGGCGTAAAGTCCAAGTGGGAGTCTTGGCAGCATAAGTCCAATGGTTGGCGGCGTAAAGTCCAAGCGGAGTCTTGGCAGCGTAAGTCCAATGTGCCTTGGCGGTGTAGACACCATTAGCATGACATAACCGATGGAAGTACCTGAAGGCTAGCATATGGATGAAAAAGTCATGGATGACTTGGAGGGATCCGATAGGTGCGAGGCTGACGGAGGTGGCTAGAAGGCTTAGGTCTAGGCTACGGGTGGTCTATCAAGTATAGGGGCACCATACTTGGGTAAAACCTCATGTTTGAGGTGTATCAGTCGACTAGTACCATGTGGCAGTCGACTGGTGTGAGTCAACTAGGGTTTGAATGTGAGAAGTGTCCTAAGAGTCGACTACCAGAGGTGGGCAGTCGACTGCTGGCCTGAGCAGTCGACTGATTATGGTGATCAATCGACTGATGGCCGAAATTTCGGGCACAGAATGTTCTCCAGTCGAGTGATCGGCCCGACCACTCGACTGATTGAGACATCAATCGACTGATGGGTGTGGTCAATCGACTGATGGTGTATCCGTTGGATTTTTCCAATGTAGATGTAGCCATTGTCTCACGACAACAGTGACATCAATCGACTGATGGTCCCGAGCAGTCGACTGATAGGTGAAAATCTAGCCCGATTGCAGGTTATAAAAGCATCTTGGAAGAGGGATTTTGGAACCAATTTTCTTGGACGATTTGGAGCAATTTGTTGTTGCAAATCAAGGTCTTCAAGTCTTATGATGCGCACGGGCGTGACCTCAAATCTTGCGACGGCTATCGTCGTGGACTCAAAGTGCGCGATCGCGCTCAACGCGCGCAAGTGCACGGATGTTGTCAAGTAATAAAGATTTATCGATCCCACAGGGACTGGGATTCGAATACCAATATACTAAGTGGTTGTGATTGTTCAGACGAAATCTCTGAGAGAGTCATTTGGTGAGGACAATCGGTGGACCCTACTCTTTGCGGTGTCACACGGAGGAGAAAAAGAGTGTGTCGGGGTCTTAAAAGGCGATTCTAGGACTTCGGTTTCGCTTGTGTACCATATAACAATGTTGTCAATTGGCGTCGTCTAAACGTCTACCTACTGTTTTGGGGAAGGGACATCATATACTCTGTCGCAGAGCTGCCGCATTCACCGAGAGCTATCCTCGCCCAAAAGGACGGGATAGAGGGTACGAGGATACCAAATCAATCCTTGCGGTGGACCGTTTCCGATTCCACTGCTCCCTTCTCCCCGCAGTTATGGGAGTTCAGGTTTACCCCTAGGTTCTTTGATCAAACCTCTTAAATCTAGATTTGTGAGGGCTGTCACCACCTCGTATCGCCTAAGCATAGCATAAAGAAAGTCAAACTCACGAAGATATAATAGAGAGCAACTACCAATTGTCAAATCAAACCTTTGATCTGAATTTAATATGAACCAACATTGTCTATGTACACAAGCTACTCTCTAATCCTAGAATCAAAAGTACTACTCCATAAATATGAAGGAAGAATCACAAAACATGTTTAAGTTCGAATACAATAGAGATAAAGCGCAGAAATAGAGATATACAATGCTTTGTGATCTTCGCTCCGGCGTTGTATTGCAAGTTGTGGACCTCCGACGACATTCCTCCTCCACGCTGTGAGTTATCGAAGCTTTTTAGAGCTTCGGCGTGCCGTCCTAGCCATCGTGCTTCCTCCCCAGGGTTTGGGCGGAACCATCCTTATATAGATATCGCCTCAGACCGCTGCAAAATATGGAAAAAACCCTAGTCATGCAAATCCATCGGGCCGCCACATGGCCATGTGTTTCCATACTGCCAGGCCGTGTGCAGCCCTGGTGTGCTATTTTTCACCCATCGGACATGGCCGTGTGAATCCACATGCCCTGGCCATGTCCCACTTTGCGTCTAGCGTCAAATGTCCTTCTTTCGCTCCGGAAATGCGTCTTTTCTCCTCGAAAAGCCAACCTACACACAAAAGTACAATGAGCAGACCTTCGAACCAGAAAATAGGAAATGCGTGTAAAAATAGAGTAACATATGCATGAAACTATCACAAAATGTAATAAGATGTGAGCAAAAACTACGCCTAAAATCCTATATGTTTTGCTCACATCACTTCCCCCAGACGTAAATCTTTGCTTATCCGCAAGCAAACCTCAATGCCATGAAATTTTAAAATATTGTTCCATAATTAGCATGTTAACTAAATTTATCAAGTGGTATTTAAAATCAAAGCAAAACAAATATATTCTAGAAGTTCACTAAGTTAGCTCCTTGTGTTCGTGCTAGGCGAATCATTCTTAGGGGATGCCCGTTCCATGGTGAGTTAAGTCGTCACCCTATAGCTTTCCTAAGGTTTCTGGCTTTTAGGCACTTACCTGCCCAAAGCTAGGGTCATTCCCTAGATCTAGCATAAAGTCTCAAAGGCGTGCTCGGTATTGAGAGAAATTAGGAGGTGTTTCCCCAGTAACCTAACTCGGTCTTAAAGGGGCACCTAGCCATTTCCACCCATGACAGCTATTTTTTATCCCTCTCAATCTCTTTTTTTTTCTTTTTATTTTTCAACTCGCTGGGATTTTGATTTTTCCAAATGGGTTTACACAATCCGAGCATCTCCAGTAACTAAAATGCTAAACCTAGAGTCACCTATGGATTCCAATGTACTAGACTATTGAGGTGAATCATAACTAGGTATGTACTAGATTCTCCCTTTCAGAATGTTCGATATGTGTAAGTGCAAATCCAAAGCTAACCAGTGTAAGTCTAGAACATTCTATAAAGCGAATAAAATAAAATACCACAGGATAAATGAAGTTAAGCTACCTATGGGAACAACTCATGCAAGCAACTTTTTTTTAAAAAATACTACTGAGGTAGCCTTAAACATAACAAAAATTAAGTACTGAAAGGAACTAAACAACTCATGCATGCATGAACAAATGAAAATACCAGAAAATAAACTACTACTAGGAAAACAAAATAAAATATATTTTGGGGTCTCCCCCCCAGACTTAAATAAAAATATACCTCTAATATGGTCGATGAGGTGGAAAGTCTGGGAGCCTTGGCATCTCTGGATACTGGGAGAACCTGCTGCTGAGCCGCTGATGTCACATATACATGTGGTCGATCTAAGAACTGGTGGATGCAGTGGCTGCTCGGTGCTCCTCCTCCCTAGCCCACTATGCCTGCTGGGCGTGCATATGCTGCTGCATCTCCCTGCGGTAGGCGGCCTCATCCTGGTGACGAGCAACCTCCTCCTGGAAGTATATGCGGGCCTCGTCGTAGAACTCCTCTGCCCGCTGGAAATGCTCCCGGAATCCCTAGAACTCAGCCTGTTGGTAGGCACTCTGCTCCTCCCATCGTTGCCCCTACGTCTGCTGCTCAGTGTATATGTCATCGAGGCACGATCGGAACTCCGAGAAATCGTAGGCAAAAGTACCTGCATCTGCTCAAAAGTAGGAAAAGAAAATGGTGCAAGTGTAGGCTTTTCACGTGGACTAGGGGGCGTGACACAGTCGTGTGAAATCACATGGCCTGACCGTGTTCGCCTCTGGAAATCAGGGTATGACCGTGTGAAAACACACGACTTGACCGTGTGCAACTCTGGAAGTCAGGGCACGTCCCTGCGCCTTTTGTTTCTTTTCTTGTGGTGCACAATGGTTTGATTTTTCTCACTCACTTCACCCCATAAACATAAAATGACTTTTGTTTTTACCTAGCAAGTTCTTTCCTTACCTACAAATGCTAAATACCATAAATCAAAGTTTGAATTAACTAAATGCATGCCATACAATCAAAGGAAAATCTAAAGACTAAACTCGGGTTGCCTCCCAAGAAGTGCTTTGTTTAAGGTCTTTTAGCTCGACCTTATTCCTATGTTTCATTTGAGGCATTTGAATCTTGCTCGTGGGGGAGCAAGATACTTGCTCACTTTATACCTCTTACCTGGTGATCCTCCATCGCTATATCCCTTAAATCTTGCTCATGGAGGGGCTAGATACTTTCTCACCTTTCATTTCTTGCCTTTTGGTCCTCCATTACTATATCTCTTAAATCTTCCTCGTGGAGGGGAAAGATACGTATTAGCTGCCTTCCTTGGTTCTAGATTGAACATGCTTAGCCTCAAGTAATCATCAGGAGTTTGATCATAATACTCTATTTTTTCCAAATGCTGTAAATAACATAACTCACCACGAACATCCTCAACAAAAGATTGGTTAGTAGATTCTATTATGTTGAATGAAATTTTATCATCACAAATCGCTAAATGGGCTTCGTTATTGGTAGCTAGAGTTTTGGTAAGGGTTATGGTAGGCTCTTCTAGATCCTTGAGGTTAGGAGGTGTTTGGATTGAAGCAATGCTCTCCTCGATTAAAGTATCAATTATATAATCCTCAAGTTCTTCTTCCAGTGGTGATTGAATTGATTGTCCTTCTTCACTTTTTATGTCATCTACACCCTCCTCATTCATTCGCTCAAAGTGAGTTTCCACCCTATTAGGTGTGATCCAATTATTAAATCCACTTTCTAGTCATTTGGTTTCTATTCTAGCTAGATCCCGTTCCATCACCTCTGGAAATTGTTGGCTATGCTCCTCGCATTCCCTAGTGAAATTATCTAGCGGGGCTTCTAAGTGGGGACTTGGTTCTGGATAAAATTTGCATGATGACTCATAGCTCTCGTTCTCATTTTGGAAATAATATGGAGTCTTTATCTGTGAATGCCACTGTCAGAATTTAGCGTTCGTCGCTTGTTCTGTTCTAATGAAATCTTTCATCATTTTCTCCAGTCGAGATTTAGGCTGACAATATTAAGGGTTTAAGTAGCCATGGTCATAACTATATAAATAGGAATCATCTTGTGACCATGCATTATAATTGTAGGTGACATCTTCTTGTTCAAATTGTGAAGGTTCGAATATATCTGGACAATTATTAATAGTATGTCATGTTTCACCACAATGTTCACAATAAATGTTACCAAAACTTACAGCATTAGATTGACCATAATCATGAGTAAAAGCATGCATCGTTATATGCAGGAATTTATAAATAAGGAATGAGCAACTGAATAAACAAAACTGAAATAAAATAAAATAAAATAAAATAAAACAAGAAAAGTAAATCTATCCTAAGTTTGATCCAATTTACCACTATTCGATTTGATATCGAATCGATCAGTCCCCGGCAACGGTGCCAAAAACTTGATGCACACGAGCACGACCTCAAATCTCGTGATGGCTATCATCGTGGACTCAAAGTGCACGCTCGCGCTTAACGCCTACAAGTGCACGGATGTCGTCAAGTAATAAAGATTTATCGATCCCACAGGGACTGGGATTCGAATAACAATACACTATGTGGTTGTGATTGTTCGGACGAAATCTCTGAGAGAGTCAGTTGGTGAGGACTATCGGCGGACCCTACTCTGTGCGGTGTCACACGGAGGAGGAAAAGAGTGTGCCGGTCTTAAAAGGCGATTCTAGGACTTCGATTTCACTTATGTACCACAGAACAATGTTGTAAATTGGCATCGTCTAAATGTCTACCTACGGTTTTGGGGAAGGGACATCATACACACTTTCGCAGAGCCGCCACATTCACCGGGAGCTATCCTTGCCCAAAAGGACGGGATAGAGGGTACGAGGATGCCAAATCAATCCTTGCGGTGGACCGTTTCCGATTCCACCGCTCCCTTCTCCCCACAGTTACGGGAGTTTAGGTTTACCCCTAGGTTCTTTGATTAAACCTCCTAAATCTAGATTTGCGAGGGTTGTCACCACCTCGTATCGCCTAACCACAACGGAAAGAAAGCCAAACTCATAAAGATATAATAGAGAGCAACTACCAATTGTCAAATCAAACTTTTGGCCAGAATTTAATATGAACCAACATTGTCTATGTACACAAGCTACTCCCTAATCCTAGAATCAAAAGTACTACTCCATAAATACGAAGGAAGAATCACAAAACATGTTTAAGTTCGAATACAATAGAGATAAAGCACAGAAATAGAGATATACAATGCTTCGTGATCTTCTCTCCGATGTTGTATTGCAAGTTGTGGACCTCCGGCGGCGTTCCTCCTCCCCGCTGCGAGTTACCGAAGCTTTTTAGGGCTTCGGCATGCCGTCCTAGCCTTCGTGCCTCCTCCCCAGGGTTTGTGTGGAGCCATCCTTATATAGATATCGCCTCGGACCGCTGCAAAATCCAGAAAAAACCCTAGTCACGTAAATCCATTGGGCCGCCACACGACTGTGTGTTTCCACATGACGAGGTCGTGTGTGGCCCTGGTGTGTTATTCTTCGCCCATCGGACACGACCGTGTGAATCCACATGCCCTGGCTATGTCACACTCTGCGTCTAGTGTCAAATGTCCTTCTTTCGCTCCGGAAACACATCTTTTCCCCCCGAAAAGCCAACCTGCACACAAAAGTACAATGAGCAGACCTCCGAACCAGAAAATAGGAAATGTGTGTAAAAATAGAGTAACATATGCATGAAACTATTACAAAATGTAATAAGATGTGAGCGAAAACTATACCTAAAACCCTATATGTTTTGTTCACATCAGCTAGTCTAAGGCAATCAACAAGCAAACTTCTAAAAGATTGTTGTAAAGTGTTCTTTGCTTTTTTTTTTGTCTTCATTTATATTTTCTTGTTGTTTTACTTGTATTACTATTGTAATATCTTGTAAGAGGTTTCTCCACCTCTGGATTGTTCCGAGGAGTTTATTGGATTAGTAGTGTGGGTTTGCATTGCTAGGGCTTTTAAAGCCAGATCCGTGGAGTAGGAACCATTCGGTTCTGAACCACATTATATCTTTTGTAGTGCTTGTATTTGTATTGTATTTGTTTTATTATTTCTATTTCTGCTGCGTATAACACATTTTGTAGCAAGTACTCAACGAATTCCATCGACGCATCGAAACGAGCTATTCAACCCCCTCTAGCAGTCATTGAATCCTCAACATGTAGCAGCTTGAGCTGCCGAAGTGATTTATTTGCTTCCTGAGTGGCTTATTGTTGTAGCTTGTTGAGCTGGCATTCCATCTCATGCATTCTATCGAGGGAGATTCCTTGTCGTAGTTGCTCCTGGAGGGCTTGGAGCAATTGCTCATAGGATTTAGTGATTGGGTAATTACCTGTATCACTAAATGAGCTGCATATGAGCTTTTTGGTTGGGGTTGCTCCTTAACTCTTGAATAGCAGGGGCTATGTGCTGGAGTCTGCTCATTTTCTCTACCTGCCATTCTGCAAAAATAAGACAATTAATTAATCGGGATAGGGCATCAACTAACTTATTATCCTTCCCATCAATATGCTCAAAGTTTACGATTATGCCAGTGCCAATAATATAGTTTGTGAAGGCAATCCATCGAACCCTAGAGGGCTTATTGTTCGAGGATTTCCCAAAGAAACTTATAATTGTTTGACAATCGGTTCGGATGGTGAGTTCTTCTTTGTCCAGATAGTAGATCTTCAATGCTTCTAGAGAATTCATGACAACAAATATCTCTGCATCAATTGTTGATTTAACCGGAGAAAATTTTCTGCTGGCATAGGCACATATCCTTTCGGTGCTTCTTGGATCGAACTTGCTCCTCTTCCATTTGCATATCCCACCCCATCCTTCCATACAACCATCAACTTCTAGGATGGCGAAACTATTTTCTGGTGGAACTTCTAGGTCATGGAGTTTCGTAACTAGGTCTTTGATTTGCTTTACCAAGATCCAGTCCTGAGAATTCATTCATTTTTCTCCGGTGTTGCTAATTTTTGCATACAAAGGACTCAATAATTTTCCCAGATTAGGGATATAATTTCTTGCATAGTTTAAGAGTCCTAACCATGAGTGCATGCCATGCTTAGTCTTGAGCTCCTCTTCTTTAAAATCCACGATTTTAGAGATGATATGAGGTTGGAGTTTTATCTTTCTATTGCCAAAAATTGCTCCCAAGAACTCCACCTCAAAGACTGTGATTGTCATTTTTGTGGGACTTAAGATGAGCCCATTTCTTTGGCATATATCTAGAATTATCTGTAAGTGCTAAGCATGATCTGGCTCATTCTGGGAAAATACAAGGATATCATCAATGTAAACAGCTATAAAATCCTCAATACCTTTGAAGCAAACATCCATTTTCTTTTGAAAAATTACTGGGGCATTTTTCAATCCGAATGACATTACTAACCATTCAAAAAGCCCATTTGGAAGTCAAACTTTGTGAGTAGGTGCATAGCAACTTGATGAAAGCCACTCTTTAAGTCAAACATTGAATATATTTGACTTGTGCCCACCTTTCTGAGAATGGTATTAATTCCAGGTAAACTATATCGATCTTTGTGAGTCAAATCATTAAGGCGTTTATAATTAAACATCATTCTTTTCTTTACCTTTGACTTGTTTTCCTATTTTTGGATCAATAATAGTACCTGAGTTTATGATAATTGTCATTGTCCGATGTCAACTCTTATTGGGCCTTATGAACTTTAAATCTAATAAGCCATTGATATGCTTTGTGAAAGCCTCCTTCTGCTGAGGGGTCAGATGCTTCAGTGGTCTGTTCTCAATAATAAAGTCTGGATTTTTTATGTCAAGTTGGCATACAATTTTTATGCTAACCTGTTTAGCAAAAGGACAAGTCCTACTTGGCAATGAAGGCTAGGATGCCAATGTAAGACCAAGGGCACACTTGTATGCACTGAACTAGGTAAGAAACTACCCTGCTCGAAGACCACACATATCTGAGGTTTGGGGAAAATCTATTAAGGATTGGTACAAAGCGCGAACACCTAACCTGGAATACCTTGACCTTGCATCCACACCCAAAGTTACTACAAACCAGTTAGCCCATAACCTTGCTACCACCTACGATAGAGTTTGTTTATCATCCAAAGTAAACCTAAAATACTTCAAACTCATCCTTGAAAAATATCATACCCTGGAAAAGGAGGTCTCGAAGCTAAAAACTGCTGTTGAAAACCTAACCATTGTCTATACAGAAAACAAACCTCTTACTAAATAGGAGGTTCAAGAGCTTGTTGTAGAAATAGCAGAGCAACCAAAGCTAGTAGAAACTGAAACCCTACGGCTGACAGAAGTATTGAGTAAAAAGATTGAATGTGTTGAAGGCCTACTTCGCAAGCTGGAAGGGTGGGCTTTCTCATGAGCAATTACATAATTACAAAAATCACTCAGAGCTACAAAGAAGCAGTAAAAGCTACAAAGCAACTTGAATCGCCTTCTATTGGGTTTGTAAAGCCCATCAATTATCAAGGATCAACATCTGGAAATTTTAGGATTATCAAACAAAATAATATACAACTCCAACTCCTGGTCCAGATAGTAGAAAGTTTGAAAGATATTCAAGCTGATCTAAAGACAATAATTGAGCAAACAAAGGGAGGTATTACTCCTTCTCCAATACCTAAGGATCTAATTTCTAAATTGCAGAATCTAACTCTCGGATCACCAACGTCTAGACCAAGGGAAAGTATTGGAACCTTAAGAGTGTTCAAAGATCCTTACAAAATTCTGAAGGAGGAACTCAACAAGATGAAAAACTGATGGTCTCAAGAACCATTATGGAGAAACTCTCTACCTTTGTATCCACCCCCTTATTTGAAGACCAGATTAGGGAGTACAAGAGGAACCATAAGAGACTCCATAACCTACAACAAACGGCAAGAAGAATCGGAAGAAGACTTACTTGGGCACCTTCTCAAAACCAGACCATAGAACAAGTTATTAACCCACAGACACAATTACAACTTTCTATGCAGGAAAGGGGTTCTATAGTTCCTGTGGAAGTTCTCTATCACTCTAGAAGTGACGATGTATGCCATAGGGTCTATGTTCATAGATCTGAGGAATCCATGCTGGTCACTAAAGGAAGTCAGGCAGATAGAAGCTTCATACAGGAGGAAAGTTTCAACCAGATTCAACGAAGTAGAATGCAATATATACATATTAGCATCCTTCAGGTACGAATCCAAACCCTACACAGATAGGAGGAAAGAACTATGGCTCTAATAGTCTTCAGGGATAATAGATGGGTTGGTGATCAGGCAATTATAGCAACTACAGAGGTTGATCTAACAAGAGGAAGCCAACTGGTATATGTGATACCTAATGTTATGATTACAATTGGTGATTCTTTCGGAATATTTAGGTTTCTATCCTTACGCGAGGATATGAACAGTGGCATAATGGAGAGGCTAATCTTTTGATAACTAGGGGATTGGTTGGACGTCTCTCTAATACACCTAATGTTGGGTTTGCTTATGAAGTCTAGGGGGTAGTGGACTATCTAACAAGCCATGGAGTAAGAGCATTACCAGGGAGGAGATACGCCACAGAAACTTTGTGAGGATTACATTGGATGATTAGACCCACAGAAGCCTTCATACCAATACAACCAACTGAGGTGAACAGTAGAAATCTTATTGATGGTAGAATTTCATTAAGTTTCACTAATTATGTTGCAGCAAGAGTGGCAAGACCACCTCATTATAACTCAAGAGATGAGGAGATTCAAAGTGATGAAGAAGATTTGAAGTCCTCACATACTATTGCAGCTTTAATTGAAATAGAACCAGGTGTTTGAAGATGCTAACAAAGACAATTTAATAGATTTGGAAGCATGTTATTTTGAAGACATTAAGGATGGTAAGGTTTCAGAGGAAGATGTGTAACCATACATCCTGGTACATAAAATAACTGATACTAATACTATAATAGAAAGGAAATCTTCTGGTACTGCAGGATTTGATCTGGAGACTGATCGTGACTTCCTTATTGAGCCCAGAGGGCGAGCCCTAATTTCAACAGGACTTAGCCTGAAAATTCCCTAGGGAACTTATGGTCAAATAATAGCTAAATCCGACATCGCTTTGTGATTGGGACTTGATGTGGGAGTCAGAGTAATTGATAGCGATTATAGAGGGGAAGTGATGATTTTAATATTTAATCATTTAGATTACTTGCTGGGGGATAACCAGGAGGTCCCATAACCATATCTACTGGGGGCCTATAAGAAGAATTCACTGTGCTTGAGGAATAAATTTGTTGTTCTAATGGTTGCTCCTCAAGAAGCCTTTGTAAACTTTGATATTCTATTTGTACATTGGCCGCAATCAAATCAAATCCCCCACCACTTGTCATTGTGAAAGGGTTAATTAGATCTTCATCAGTATCATCAAAATAAGAATCCCAAATGGGTAGATTACTGGTGGGACATAGAGAACTTGTGGATAACCCCGCTAAATACCGTATATGATCTAGGTAATCATCAGAATCATCTAAAAAAAATCCCTGGACTGGAGTAAAGAGGCCCATGGGCTTGTCGAGGGAGATTCCTTATCGTAGTTTCTCCTGGAGGGCTTGGAGCAATTTCTCATAGGCTTTAGTGATTGGGTAATTACCTGTATCACTTAAATGAGCTGCATCTGAGCTTCCTGGTTGGGGTTGCTTCTTAACTACTGAATAGCAGGGGCTATGTGCTGGAGTTTGTCATTTTCTCTTCCTGCCAACAACTCTCGAATGACTTCTGATATTTAAGATAATCTAAAAAGAGATTAAATTTTATACGCTAATTCCTTTACTTTCCTACCTTAACCCTGCTTTTTACACTACAAACATTTTCTTAGCAATCATAAAACCTTGCTCTGATACCAAAAAAATGCGGAAGTAAATGAAATGCTAGGATCGAACAGCGTTGAGAAAGAAAAAGAAATAAGGAGTGCTAAGAAAATTCACAGATTCATCTTATTTTCCAAGATTTTACAAGAGTGACCACAAGTAGGGCTCAAGTAATGCTTGATGTCCCTGCAAGGGTATGGTTTCCCTCCTTATATAGAAGGTAGAGATGTTGGATGCTCATGGGGCCCCATCATCACATGCTCATACCATCTAGGGTTATGAGACGTTAGGGTAGCCTAAACTTTCTAATAAATGGTTAAAAAAATATTGTTTAGCCAAAATCAATTTCAACAGTCGACTAGGTCAACAACCAATCGACTACCCCACCACCAGTCGACTGCTCCAAGCAGTAATCGACTGGTTTATGTAAATGCAGAAATCAGTATTTTAGAATTGAGTTTTGAAAATCATAAGTAATTATATGTAATTTGAAAAATCATAAAATTTCATATGCTTAATATTATGTCAAACATTATGGATGAAAAATACTTTTAAATTAAAATATCCATTAATTTGAAAGATTGATATAAAGTTTAAAAGCATTGAAAACTTTAATGTTTTGTCTAACTTTGTATCAATATTCTAAATGGTGATTGCTATCAAAAAATAGTCTTCACTAAGATTTTATAAAATAATTTAAAAATATTTTTAAAATTTTATATTGAACCATGGTCTATGGGCTAGATGTACATGACTTTTACATTAACTTTCCTCATGATTCTTTAATGTCATATTATGAGTTTGAGTTCATCTAGATGCAACATCTAAGCACCTTGAACTTAACTCACATTCCTAACATCTCACACATGTCTAGGGTGTATCAAAATACAAACATGTCAATTTATAGTCCTTGTGAGATGTGGGTCTAGGTTCTTCCCTAATGTTAGGTCTCATGCATTTGATATAAGCAACTCTATTTGGTTCTTTTATCTTGGGACTTCAAATCATGTCATTGTCCTTAATTTATTTTTATTAATCTTAATGCATGAAATATGATCATGACATATAATGATTGCATAAATTAAAGCATAGCCAATGATGCATGATGTCATGTCATTATAAAATTTTAACCTAAGCATAAACATAACATAATTAACCTAAGTATTATCATGACATTATAAAATGATCATATTAAGAATGATGTCATGACATGACATATGACAAATAAAGCATGACAATTTTATAATATCAAGGTATAGAAATACCTAAGTTTTAAGTCTAATTTCCATTTTGTAAGATTATATTAACTTTGCCATAATGCCCAATTTCCCTCAAGTGCGCCAAAAATTCACAGTGACAAACTATGACAATAAAACATAATTGTGCCAATTTTGATCAATTTTTCAAACTTCATAATTTCTATTGACACAACCTAAAATCTTTTAGGATATATTTCTAATTTTATTTTCAAAGTATTACAATACTTCGAAAATGTCCTAAAGTGCCACCTTTACCATGGTTAAATTAACTATCTATCCATTCAAGGTTGGCACACCTTAAACCCATCTAGCGTGAAGGGATCACACTCCTAGGAACTAAATACCTATTGGAGCTTTTTGGGTTAACTAGGTACTTGCTAGGGATGACTTCCCTAAGTACCCACAAATGCATGTGATCATAACTCAAATCTAAGGCCCCAGCGGTCCTTGACCACGACGAGGGCTAAAAGCAGCTAAAAAGGAGCAATACGTAACCGAACGATTTCATACTCCTTACAGCGGAAGACTTTAGACTTATTTTTTTTTCTTTTAAAACATAAACATGCATTGACATATATATATACTTCTTCTTCTTAACATAGAGCATGCATCATAACATATATAGATACTTCTTCTTACTTCTTCCTTACTTCTTCTTATTAACATAGAGCATGCATCATAACATATATAGATACTTAGTGCTTAGTTCAAGTTCTTAAACATCATCATCATAAGGAGACATAAGTAAGGACATCCATAGACATCATCATCATAGGTAAACATATATATATACACCTAACGGATCTTCTCCACCATGCCACTACCACACACATTTGGCCCCTCCTGCTGCTCCCTTTAGTTTATCCATGCCTTACCCTTATCTGCAGTACGAGGGAAAGATAAACTATAAGCACATAGGCTTAGTAAGATCCTGTCCTACTCACAAAACCATACATCGACATTAATCATGGCATGTAACGTTCATAACATATAAGCAATATAACATGTAACATACATGGCGTAATCAACTTAACATGTAGCATAAGTAACTTAAGTAAACATAACATGTATCATCCATAACATGACATCATAACATGTATCATCTATAACATAGCAGCATATCATGTAAATATATGACTTAATCAAACATAACATATAACATATGTAACATAGCAAATCAATGTAACATGCAACATAAATACATATGACATATCGATCATAACATACGTCATATGTAACATAGTGGCATAAACATGACATATCCAACATAACATACATCATATGTAACATAGTGGCATAAACATGACATATCAAACATAACATACATCATATGTAACATATCAACATAGCATGTGAACATAACAATCTAATGATGTAACATATGCAGGATGCTTATAAAAACATATATTATAGGTACGTAAACATAATCTCAAAATATTTGGGCCCGGCATTGTACCACTTCTTCATTATCATAGCGCGCATCCCTAAATAGACCCGAGGTAGCAAATCTCGAACCTACTAGGTTACTAGGCCCGATCTTAGTCCGTCGACCTAGGGCAATCGTCATAGCGTAGAAGCCCATCCTAGGCCCGAGTCTTACTCCATCGACCTAGGGCATCTTGGAGCTCATCCCGTACTAGGCCCGAGTCTTATTCCATCGACCTAGGGGCAATCATACATAGAGGCCCATCCTAGGCCCGAGTCTTATTCCATCAACCTAGGGCATCTTAGGAGCCCATCCCTTCTTGGACCTTGTTAAGGTCTTGGTACAAGCCATGCAGAAGGTAAAATACTTATATGCTTTTATTATAACATAGCTTATTTCATTTTTTGCAACCATAGCATACTTCATTTCATAAACATATCATACTTCATTTCATAAACATGTCATACTTCATTTCATCATCATATCATATTCATTTTGTGAACATATCGTTTTTCATTTCACAACCTTATCGTATTCCATTTCATAACATATCTTAAATATCACATACACATAGAGCATGGCATAAGGCATAGCATCCAGAGTAAGTAAATTCTAACCTTTAACATGTTATCTTCATTTAGCATCATTTAATATCACAAGTCAACATGAATTCACCCAACATAAACCACATGTTAACCTAACCTAGAGCATGTTAAAGGACAATGGTTGGCTGAATGCTTTATGTAGGTTTTTAAGGCTAGTCTTTTAACCTAATTCAATTAACATACTAACAACATCATATGCATATAACCCTGGAATAGAACTTCATTGGTGCATCCATACAAGAGGGGTGGCCGAATGGTCCTTGTAGGTTTCTAGGATTAACCTTTAACCTAATTCACTCTACACCTTAACTTCATCATGAGCATGTAAGAATAAGGTATAGAACATTAATAAAACACCAAAAATCCATGTTGGCCGAATGGTTCATGGAGACTTTTAGAGTTAACTTTCAACCTAATCCATTTTACATCCTAACATCATCATATAGTTACAAAACATAGCAAAGAACTTCATTGAAACATCCAAAACATAGCTTGGCCGAATGGATCATGGAGACTTTTAGGGTTAACTTTTAACCTAATCCATTTTACATCTTAACATCATCATATACTTACAAAACATAGCATATAACTTCATTGAAACGTTAAAAACATGGCTTGGCCGAATGGATCTTGGAGGCTTTTAGGGTTAACTTTTAACCTAATCCATTTTACATCTTATCATCATCATATACTTACAAAACATAGCATATAACTTCATTGAAACCTTATAAACATGGCTTGGCCGAATGGATCTTGGAGGCTTTTAGGGTTAACTTTTAACCTAATCCATTTTACATCTTATCATCATCATATACTTACAAAACATAGCATATAACTTCATTGAAACCTTATAAACATGGCTTGGCCGAATAGATCTTGGAGGCTTTTAGGGTTAACTTTTAACCTAATCCATTTTACATCTTATCATCATCATATACTTACAAAACATAGCATATAACTTCATTGAAACCTTATAAACATGGCTTGGCCGAATGGATCTTGGAGGTTTTTAGGGTTAACTTTTAACCTAATCCATTTTACATCTTATCATCATCATATACTTACAAAACATAGCATATAACTTCATTGAAACCTTATAAACATGGCTTGGCCGAATGGATCTTGGAGGATTTTAGGGTTAACTTTTAACCTAATCCATTTTACATCTTATCATCATCATATACTTACAAAACATAGCATATAACTCCATTGAAACCTTATAAACATGGCTTGGCCGAATGGATCTTGGAGGCTTTTAGGGTTAACTTTTAACCTAATCCATTTTACATCTTATCATCATCATATACTTACAAAACATAGCATATAACTTCATTGAAACCTTATAAACATGGCTTGGCTGAATGGATCTTGGAGATTTCTACACAAAACAACCAACCGGTAGCTACTCGTATGCAGGTGAGGGATACTTACATCCTTCGCTTTGCTTTTAGTGGAAAGAAGACCTAAGGAAAACCAAACCTAGCCCTTGCTTCTTGCTTGGATGAGTTTCGGCCAAGAATGGAGAGGGAGCTCTAGAATTCGGTGAGGAAGAGGAAGAGAAGAGGAGAAAACAAATTTGCTAACTCATGCCCCCTCATCCCCCCCTATTTATTCACTTAAAGAGTCCCTTAATCTTCCTCACACCTAACTATAATTACCCATATCCTTCTAATAATAAAATCCTATTGGGCTTCTGGTTAGTGGATGCATCTATAGGGTTTGGTTACTTCTAGAGGTTTGGGGTTCAATTCCTAGGCCATGCATCCTTTTTGGCTCTATTTCTTTTATTTTTTTTGAAAGAGCCCACATAAGGCCCATTATAATCATACAAGAATTCTTATAAAATTTCTAGAGCTTGGGATGAAAAGGGAGGAAGGGGAAATGGGGAATTCGGCCAAGTATGAGGAAGAAGGAGAATGAAGAAGGAAAGTGGGGTTTTACTTCCACTCTTCTCTTAATTCTCCTCTTTAATACCTAGGGAATGAACACCCATCATCCTTTCATGGGGAGGGTGAACCAACTCCTCATCTTCCCATCTATATTCTTTGTATATTCTTTATATATCTTATCCATAATTTATCCTAGGGTCTAGTGGTGTCAAGGCTACCTCCCTATTAGGAGGTTCAGGGTTCAAATCCTACCTATAACCATCTTTTATTTTTATTTTATTTTAAACCTTTTATGGCCTTAAAACCTATATAATTACTTTGCATAGCTTAGAATTTTTGCAACTATAATCTTTCATACCTATAAAAGTTTCGTCCTCGAAACTTAGAACAACTCCGGATATTTTTATTTCATGTCATCCTCACGTTCCTAAGTTGCTTCTTCAAACTTTTGGTTTTTCCATATGACTTTCACTAAGGATACTTCTTTGGTTCTCTATTTCATGATTTCTCGATCTATTATCTAAATAGGTCGACTTTCATAACTTAAATCTTCTTGAACTTGTACCGTTTGTGGCTCGATCACATGGTCTTATGAACTCTATGCAATCTGATCACCTCCTCAACTTACAACTGAGCTAGTTGTTCCATTGAGTACGATACTTGATTGCCAGAAAATAGGCAGATTTTTGTCAATCTTTCAACAATCACCTAAATAGCTTCATAACCATTAGTTGTTTTGGGTAGTCCTACTATGAAGTCCATAGCTATATCTTCCCACTTCTATTATGGGATTTGAATAGGCTACAGAACTCTTGTAGCTATCCCTGGAGTTCCATAACCACATGCATAAGATCAGGTGGGGGTACTATCTCATCGATTATATTACTGCGTCTTATAGCCATGCTTATCTTCATATATCATAATAAGGCTAGCATAAGATTATCATACATATATTTGTTAGGGCAATCTCTTGCCGTGATATGGTTTTGATGGTGTGGCAAAGGGTTTAAGTTAGTTTGATATGTTGATATGATATGTGCGTTGAAGTCGTGCAGGACTTAGTAATTCGCACATGGAGCCGTGGCGAGTTTCACATCTCATGACTCGTGCCTTGAGTCGGTGAAGGATAGCTTTGCGGAAGCCGTGCGCTTGGAGCATCCGAGGGACCGCCGGACGAGAAGCTTGGAGTGAAGCCGGAGGAAGTAGACTTCGAGGCAAGAGACGCGAAGGAGCATTGCAGAGCCGTGCGCCTGATGCTGCCGAGGGACGTGGCTGAGAACGAAGAGAACTTCGAAGGCGAGGGACTCCGAGAAATGAGAGTGAGCGATTGTAACCCAGGGAAGGGTAGCTCTTAGGTGAAACTTGTCCATTTGGCCAAGTGTCGGGCGGATCGGATCTTTCTCTTACACCGCCGATCCGCCATGGTCTGGCAATGATCGTATGCCACCGACCGGGCCAAGGCGCAGAATGATCGATAGATAAGGGTTCTGGCCATTACCGCTCGTGAGCCGATCGGGCCGACTGACGGAGGCATCGCCGATCGTGATGAGGACCATCGGGCCGACCGCCAAGAGTTCCGTTGGACTACAACGCCGGGATCCGACGTGTTCGGAGGCCGCTAGTAGACGGCAATGATCGCCAAGGGCGGCAATGATCGTGATGGCGGCAAACGGAAGAAGTTAGCCCTCTCTATAAAAAGAGAGGGTGTAAGCCTTTGAGAGGCTAATGCTCATACTCCAAACAATCTTCCTAGTGCCCCACAAGCTCTAAACTCTTCTTACTTGTCTTTACTTCAATCCTATTGTAAGAAGAGTGATCTTGGTTGTAAAGGTTACCTCCACCTAGCTTTGTGCAAAGGAGAGACCGATAGTGATTGGTTTTGGCGGAGTGATTCACCGTGGACGAATCGGACCGTGGATTAGCGGCGTAGCCGTGAACCACGTTATATCTCGGTGTTTGTATTGCTTGTTTTATTGTTTGTCTTTTGCTTTGTATTTGTATATTCCGCTTGCGCTAATCTTTTGTAGACGAGCAATTTACAACGTCCAACGTACGAGGGCTATTCACCCCCCTCTAGCCGGCCATATCGATCCCTTACAAGTGGTATCAGAGCCGAGGTTGCTTGTCACCGGACTAACCGCCGCAACAAGCCCTACATCAAAAATGGTCGGCTCCAACATCCATCCTCCGAAGTTTGAAGGAGAATTCGCTTGGTGGAAGAAGCGAATGGAGGTATTTTTCGAAACGGATTTTGATATAATGATTACAATGGAATCCAGTTTCGTTTTGCTTAGGGATGAAGAAGGGAAGCCAATAGAGAAATCTAGGTGGACCAAGAGGCAAAGAGAGGAGCACCTTGCAAACTCCAAAGCCAAGCACCATCTCTACAATGTGCTCCCTCAACAAGAGATCAACCGAATAGGAGAATGCCTAAGCGCCAAGGAGATGTGGGAGAAGCTAATTGAGCTTCATGAAGGCACATCCGAGGCAAAGCTAGCAAGGAGAGATCTCCTCCGCTCCCAACTATCCAACATCAAATTAGAAAAGGGAGAAAAGGTAATTTCTTTGCATTCTAGATTCAAAGAAATTTTAAATGGACTAACAAGTGTAGGTGAGAAGCTATCAAACCGGGATATGGTAATGAAGGCCATAGATGCCTTTCCCCGGTCCTCAAAGTGGAGCTCCATGGTGGACTCATTCTATATCTCAAAGAATTTAGAAGTGAGCACCTTGGAGGAGTTCTTCTCAACAATGGAACTCCACGAAACTAGGCTTGAGGGAATACAAGAGGAGCCTAAAATTCAACCCTCAAGAGGAGTAGCATTATTGGCAAGTAAGGGGAAGAAGAAGATGGAAATCCCCTCCTCCTCCGATGACGAAGCGTCTTCCTCCTCCTCCATGGATAGCACCGAAGAAGCCTACATGGTAAGGAGGGTAAGACGTGCATTTAAGAATTTTAGATTTGATAAATCTAATGATAGGATGAGAAGACAAAGGGGGAAGGTCATATGCTATAATTGCCAAGGAGAAGGGCACATAAGGGACAATTGTCCTCTCCTAAACAAGAGCAAGGAAGAAAGGAAAAAGAAAGAAGAAAAGAAGAAGAAAAAGGGGAGCAAGAAAAAGAAAGAAGAGGAGAAGAAAACAAAGGAGAAGGGAAAGGCTAAGGCTCTCAAGGCAAGGACTTGGGATGACCCATCCTCATCCTCCTCATCATCATCGGATGAGGAGAATGCTTTTGTCACCAATTTGGCCTTGATGGCCTTTGATGACTTGGATTGCTCTTCATCCGAAAATGAAGGATCAAGCTCAAATGGGGAGAGCTCAAATGAAGGGGGAGCTTCCACATCCTCATCATCCGAAGAAGAAGAGGACATGGAAACTATGGTAACAAATCTAACCCCTAAGAAAATAGTTTCTATGATTTCTAGTTTAACTAAGGATCTATTTAGGGCAAAGAAGAAAAATAAATGCATGCTTGAACAAATTAAGGAATTAGAACAAAAATTAGAAAAGGCATGCTTAAATGATAATATTTCTTCTAGCTTAGATGATGCATGCTCACATGACCTTTATATGTCTTTGGATGTTAGTGATGCATGTATAAATGAAAATAGGGCTTTAAGGGAAAAGGTAGATTATTTAACAAAAGCCCTAGAGAAATTCACTATAGGCTCCAACACATTGAACATGATCTTAGGGAGCCAAAGAGCTAGTTTCAACAAGAAGGGCCTAGGATATAAAGAGAAGAAAAATGAAAAGGCCTATAAATGCCTAATAGCTAGGGGACAAGATAAAAAGAAAGTAATTGATAAGAAATGGATCCCCAAGGAATATTTAGTGAACCCAATAGGAAAGAATCTATTTTGGGTTCCAAAATCCATCCTTAAGGGTTAGAATAACCCTAGGGTAGTCAACCATATGAACTTGACCTATATCATAATTTGGTTGACTTAGGATGACGGGACAACATTTTTTAGATAGTGTTGGGTGATGATAACGTACCCATAAATAGGTAATAATGCTTAAATCATGATGATTGATGTAATTCCTATGTATGTTTTAAATCATGATTTATAATTTTGAAATTTGGCACGTTATCACTAGAAATAGGTTTAAATCATGCTTTAGGTGATAATTTGTTTATTATCATCATATAATACCTAATGCATGACTATTATTTGATGTATACATGAGTTTCATGATCATAATGTAGAATTAATTGATATATGTCATTATGATCATGTAGGATGTTAGGTTGATACTTAACCATGATAGAATTGCATGAATATATGGGTTAAGTATATACAAATAACCCCTAGGATACATCTCACACTCACTATAGGCTAACTTGATTGCAAACTTAGCATGGGTGAGATATTAGGATGATACAAATGTCCACTAATGCCTATGGCATTTAGATGGTCATTTGAAGTATCAAAATAGCAATAATAGATCAATCATGGGGAAGACTTATGTTTAATTCATAGACATATTGCCCAAAGATCATGGTTGGATATATCATATGTTTTCAAAACAATTTCTTACCCTAAAATACATGTATTCATGTTTTGAAACAATTGGATGCAAAACTAGGTAGCTAACTTGATACTAGAATGATCAAAAACCTAGTGGTTTTTAGAACTTTTGGATTTTTGGAAAAAACAAGAAAATATAATGAGTTTTCATGAAAAACTATTTTTCCTTGATAGATATACTTAATAGAAATATGTTCCCCAAATTTCATGATTTTTCAAATTTTTCTGGAATTTATAATGCATTTCTGAAATTCGTCCAGAAAATCAGAAATATGGATTCATTTATGCTCATCGATCGCCATCGATAGCGAATATTGAAGGCCGAATTCAGTTTGTAAACCTCCTACAAGTGGTAGAAATATACTTGATGCCACCAACAAGTGGTAGAATTATACTTGATGCCATGAGCTTATAACTTAGTGTTAATCTTTTTGATGGTGTCAAAGGGGGAGAAATAATTATGTTTAAGTTAATCACTTTAGGGGGAGAAATATATTGTAGGGGGAGAAATATATGAAATATATGATAGGGGGAGAAAATTTACATGGAGAGTTTCATGGATTAAGGGGGAGTTGCATGTTGCTATATCATGTTTATCTTTACATGCTTTCTTACCTTAGAATTTATATCAAATGTTTTTACCTAACTTAAACGGATTGCCACACATCAAAAAGGGGGAGATTGTTAGGGCAATCTCTTGCCGTGATATGGTTTTGATGGTGTGACAAAGGGTTTAAGTTAGTTTGATATGTTGATATGATATGTGCGTTGAAGTCGTGCAGGACTTAGTAATTCGCACATGGAGCCGTGGCGAGTTTCACATCTCATGACTCGTGCCTTGAGTCGGTGAAGGATAGCTTTGCGGAAGCCGTGCGCTTGGAGCATCCGAGGACCGCCGGACGAAGCTTGGAGTGAAGCCGGAGGAAGTAGACTTGAGGCAAGAGAGGCGAAGGAGCATTGCGGTCGTCGCTGATCTTTGCCGAGGGGCGTGGTGAAGCGAAGAGAACTTCAAGGCGAGGACTCAGAAATGAGAGTGGCGATTGTAACCCGGGAAGGGTAGCTCTTAGGTGAAACTTGGCCATTTGGCCAAGTGTCGGATGGGTTTCGACACCGGTCATTGCCATGTTCGGCGGTCCGCTCTAGTCAGTGAGTTCGGCGGTATCTGATCGACTAGGATTGTGGCGCGATCGGCGCCATCGTGGGCGGATCGCCAAGACGTCGATCACTGGGCGGTGATCGATAGATAAGGGTTCGACCCGCGAACCGTTCGTGGCCAGGCGACGATTACGGCAGATCGTGATGAGGACCATCAATTGACTGCCAAGTGTTCCGGTGGACTACAACGGACGGGATCCGACGTGTTGGGAGGCCGTTGTGTAGTAACAACGATCGCCAAGGGCGGCGATCGATGGCGAAAACGGAAGAAGTTAGCCCTCTCTATAAAAAGAGAGGGTGTAAGCCTTTGAGAGGCTAATGCTCATACTCCAAACAATCTTCCTAGTGCCCCACAAGCTCTAAACTCTTCTTACTTGTCTTTACTTCAATCCTATTGTAAGAAGAGTGATCTTGGTTGTAAAGGTTACCTCCACCTAGCTTTGTGCAAAGGAGAGACCGATAGTGATTGGTTTTGGCGGAGTGATTCACCGTGGACGAATCGGACCGTGGATTAGCGGCGTAGCCGTGAACCACGTTATATCTCGGTGTTTGTATTGCTTGTTTTATTGTTTGTCTTTTGCTTTGTATTTGTATATTCCGCTTGCGCTAATCTTTTGTAGACGAGCAATTTACAACGTCCAACGTACGAGGGCTATTCACCCCCCTCTAGCCGGCCATATCGATCCCTTACAATATTCATGCATATTTAAACTAAAACATTCCTTATCATACACTTATCTTCATATATTATAATAAGGCTAGTATAAGTTTATCGTTCATTTATCTATGCATGGTTAAACTAAAAGCTAGCATAAGGTTATCTTACATATTTTCAGGCATACATATTTTCAGGCATAATTAAACTAAAGCTAGCATAAAGTTATCATTCATGTTTTCATGCATACTTTAAGCTAAAGGCATTTCATATCATACATGAACAAAATAAGCTAAAGGCAATTCATATCATACATGAACCAAATAAGCTAAGGCATTTCATATCATACATGAACAAAATAAGCTAAAGGCATCTCATATCATACATGAACAAAATAAGCTAAGGGCATCTCATATCATACATGAACAAAATAAGCTAAAGGCATTTTATATCATACATGAACAAAATAAGCTAAGGGCATCTCATATCATACATGAACAAAATAAGATAAAGGCATTTTATATCATACATGAACAAAATAAGCTAAAGGCATCTCATATCATACATGAACAAAATAAGCTAAAGGCATTTTATATCATACATGAACAAAATAAGCTAAAGACATTTCATATCATACTTGAACAAAATTAGCTAAATTAGAGTAGACATAGAATTCTTACTTGGAGCGGCAGGATTTGGAGCTTGATGTGTGTGTAGTGGAAAGGAAGATCCGCTCTGATACCAACCTGTCACGCCCGCCTTTTTCCGGACCAGAATCCGGAGGGGCGGCGCGTGACGCGACCGTACATACATACATTACTTACAGTGGAAGACTCTATACATATTTCGTACTTCTTACAGCGAAAGACTTTAGACTTATTTTTTTTTCTTTTAAAACATAAACATGCATTGACATATATATATACTTCTTCTTCTTAACATAGAGCATGCATCATAACATATATAGATACTTCTTCATACTTCTTCCTTACTTCTTCTTATTAACATAGAGCATGCATCATAACATATATAGATACTTAGTGCTTAGTTCAAGTTCTTAAACATCATCATCATAAGGAGACATAAGTAAGGACATCCATAGACATCATCATCATAGGTAAACATATATATATAGACCTAACGGATCTTCTCCACCATTCCACTACCACACACATTTGGCCCCTCCTGCTGCTCCCTTTAGTTTATCCATGCCTTACCCTTATCTGCAGTACGAGGGAAAGATAAACTATAAGCACATAGGCTTAGTAAGATCCTGTCCTACTCACAAAACCATACATCGACATTAATCATGGCATGTAACGTTCATAACATATAAGCAATATAACATGTAACATACATGGCGTAATCAACTTAACATGTAGCATAAGTAATAAGTGAAGCATAGCATGTATCGTATCATCCATAACATGGCATCATAACATGTATCATCTATAACATAGCAGCATATCATGTAAATATATGACTTAATCAAACATAACATATAACATATGTAACATAGCAAATCAACGTAACATGCAACATATATACATATGACATATCAATCATAACATACGTCATATGTAACATAGTGGCATAAACATGACATATCCAACATAACATACATCATATGTAACATAGGGGCATAAACATGACATATCAAACATAACATACATCATATGTAACATATCAACATAGCATGTGAACATAACAATCTAATCATGTAACATATGCAGGATGCTTTTGAAAACATATATTATAGGTACGTAAACATAATCTCAATATATTTGGGCCCGACATTGTACCACTTCTTCATTATCATAGCGTGCATCCCTAAATAGACCCGAGGTAGCAAATCTCGAACCTACTAGGTTACTAGGCCCGATCTTAGTCCGTCGACCTAGGGCAATCGTCATAGCGTAGAAGCCCATCCTAGGCCCGAGTCTTACTCCATCGACCTAGGGCATCTTGGAGCCCATCCCGTACTTGGCCCGAGTCTTATTCCATCGACCTAGGGGCAATCATACATAGAGGCCCATCCTAGGCCCGAGTCTTATTCCATCAACCTAGGGCATCTTAGGAGCCCATCCCTTCTTGGACCTTGTTAAGGTCTTGGTACAAGCCATGCAGAAGGTAAAATACTTATATGCTTTTATTATAACATAGCTTATTTCATTTTTTGCAACCATAGCATACTTCATTTCATAAACATATCATACTTCATTTCATAAACATGTCATACTTCATTTCATCATCATATCATATTCATTTCGTGAACATATCGTTTTTCATTTCACAACCTTATCGTATTCCATTTCATAACATATCTTAAATATCACATACACATAGAGCATGGCATAAGGCATAGCATCCAGAGTAAGTAAATACTAACCTATAACATGTTATCTTCATTTAGCATCATTTAATATCACAAGTCAACATGAATTCACCAAACATAAACCACATGTTAACCTAACCTAGAGCATGTTAAAGGACAATGGTTGGCCGAATGGTTTATGTAGGTTTTTAAGGCTAGTCTTTTAACCTAATTCAATTAACATACTAACAACATCATATGCATATAACCCTGGAATAGAACTTCATTGGTGCATCCATACAAGAGGGGTGGCCGAATGGTCCTTGTAGGTTTCTAGGATTAACCTTTAACCTAATTCACTATACACCTTAACTTCATCATGAGCATGTAAGAATAAGGTATAGAACATTAATAAAACACCAAAAATCCATGTTGGCCGAATGGTTCATGGAGACTTTTAGGGTTAACTTTCAACCTAATCCATTTTACATCCTAACATCATCATATAGTTACAAAACATAGCATAGAACTTCATTGAAACATCCAAAACATAGCTTGGCCGAATGGATCATGGAGACTTTTAGGGTTATCTTTTAACCTAATCCATTTTACATCTTAACATCATCATATACTTACAAAACATAGCATATAACTTCATTGAAACCTTATAAACATGGCT
The DNA here is from genome assembly GCA_025175895.1 of Wurfbainia villosa. Lineage (NCBI taxonomy): Eukaryota > Viridiplantae > Streptophyta > Magnoliopsida > Zingiberales > Zingiberaceae > Wurfbainia > Wurfbainia villosa. The sequence goes on along the minus strand of CM045989.1, from coordinate 115,407,883 downwards.
TGGCCGAATGGATCTTGGAGGCTTTTAGGGTTAACTTTTAACCTAATCCATTTTACATCTTATCATCATCATATACTTACAAAACATAGCATATAACTTCATTGAAACCTTATAAACATGGCTTGGCCGAATGGATCTTGGAGATTTCTACACAAAACAACCAACCGGTAGCTACTCGTATGAAGGTGAGGGATACTTACATCCTTCGCTTTGCTTTTAGTGGAAAGAAGACCTAAGGAAAACCAAACCTAGCCGTTGCTTCTTGCTTGGATGAGTTTCGGCCAAGAATGGAGAGGGAGCTCTAGAATTCGATGAGGAAGAGGAAGAGAAGAGGAGAAAACAAATTTGCTAACTCATGCCCCCTCATCCCCCCCTATTTATTCACTTAAAGAGTCCCTTATTCTTCCTCACACCTAACTATAATTACCCATATCCTTCTATTAATAAAATCCTATTGGGCTTTTGGTTAGTGGATGCATCTATAGGGTTTGGTTACTTCTAGAGGTTTGGGGTTCAATTCCTAGGCCATGCATCCTTTTTGGCTCTATTTCTTTTTTTTTTTTTAAAGAGCCCACATAAGGCCCATTATAATCATACAAGAATTCTTATAAAATTTCTAGAGCTTGGGATGAAAAGGGAGGAAGGGGAAATGGAGAATTCGGCCAAGTATGAGGAAGAAGGAGAATGAAGAAGGAAAGTGGGGTTTTACTTCCACTCTTCTCTTAATTCTCCTCTTTAATACCTAGGGAATGAACACCCATCATCCTTTCATGGGGAGGGTGAACCAACTCCTCATCTTCCCATCTATATTCTTTGTATATTCTTTATATATCTTATCCATAATTTATCCTAGGGTCTAGTGGTGTCAAGGCTACCTCCCTATTAGGAGGTTCAGGGTTCAAATCCTACCTATAACCATCTTTTATTTTTATTTTATTTTAAACCTTTTATGGCCTTAAAACCTATATAATTACTTTGCATAGCTTAGAATTTTGCGGGCGTTACAGGAAGCCTTGGCCATTTAGATCTTTTCAAGGTTAACTCTAGGGATTGCCTCCCTTGTAACTTTGCTAGTGACTTTCTTAGGTTTCTTTGAAACATTAGCCACTAGACACTTGTGATGCACGCGAACACAATCTCAAATCTCTGACGAGGATCGCCAAGGATTGGATGCGCATTCTCACGCTCAATGTCTGTAAGTGCATGGATGTCGTCAAGTAATAAAAGATATATTGATCCCATCGAGGATAAGATTCGAATATCATTTATTTAGTGGATATTGATGTTCGGAGTAAATGTCTTAAGAGTAAAGGTTGCGAGGTCGACGGTAGTCCTAACTCAAGTACGGTGTCACTTGGAGAAAGCGAAGGTGGTCTCAATTTCCTAAAAGGATTCTAGGACTTCGGTTTCACTTGTGTGTCGTTGAACAAGCTATCAATTTAATTCTTTAAGGATCTCTAATTGTGATTTTCCCGGAAGATCATCATGTAATTTCCCGATGAACTTTTGCTTCTATCGAGAACTATCTATTCCTAACTAAGTTTCCATTTTGGATCGTTAGAGCTCAGGGGGTTGATACTGTTGGGATGCCTCTGTCACTAAGGTCCCTCAACCCTTCTAGAGTTAATGTCACCTACTTTGGGTCTTTCGCTAAGATAGGTTATCAAGGTATGAGGATGTCCTAGTAATTCCCTATGAGGAGATGAAACGTATTTTATTTCCTACTCTATCATATTCTACTTTATACGGTAATCAGAGGAAGGATATTCACAAGGTTCCTCCTTGGTTCTCCTAGATTTTGATACAAAGGTTTTCTACCTTTGTACCGGCATATGTGCAGTAGAAAAAGAATCAAAACATAATTATCATCAATCTAAACAACATAAATTGCAAATATAAATTCAAGAGCAGAGAATATATATTCAAACTAGCATATCCAATATACACAAGCTACTATCTAATCCTAGAATCAATGTATCTACTCCATAAACGAAAGAGAACAGGCATAAGACATTATAAGTTGGATCATTACAATGCAAAGGTATTTAGGAATAAAATGTAGTACTCTTGGTCGTTCTACTTGGCATTGGAGCACGAATTCTGGTCCTTGAGCTGCTTCCTCTCTCCCCTTTGCGAGCCTCTGGTGCTTTTTAGGGCACCTTCTTCATGTCCTAGCTGTCGGCCTTGCCCCTTAGGGTTTGGATGTGCCTTCCCATTTATAGAAGAGGAGCTAAATTTCTTTAAATCCCCGCAAACCCTATTAGGCGTCAAATTGGGGTAACACCACACGACTATGTGGAATCCACACGGTCGATCGTGTGGCACGTTGTAACTCCTGCCCTGAATCTGCTTCGGGTTAGGCACGACTGTGTGAGATTCAGATGACCCACTTGTGTCTTCCTCTGAATCGTCATGTGAACGCCGTCTTTTGGGACTCGAGCATGCCCGTGTTTTGGGGGAACACGGCCAGAGCATGCTTGCCTTCTTTGGGCTTCCATTATGTGCCATTTTATCTCCAAAAATATTGTCCTTCACATAAAAACAACAAGAGCATATTTCTGAACTAGAAAATAGGAAATAAATGCAAAACATGGAAAAGGTGCATGAAACAAGTATGAAATGCAATGCGATGTGTGCTAAAACTACTCCTAAAATGCTATATATTTTGCACACATCAATTCCCCCAGACTTAGATCTTTGCTTGTCCTCAAGCAAACCTCAATGCCATGAAATTTAAAAACATTGTTCCATACTTAGCTTGCTAACTAGAATTATCAAGTGGTATTTTCAATCAATGTAAATAAATATGTTCTAAAAGTTCACTACATTAGCTTTTCATGCATGTACTGAGAGAATTTCCCTAAGGGATACTCGTTCCACAGTGAGTTAAGTTGTCATCCTATAGTCTTCCTAAGGTCTCCAACTTTTAGGCACTTACCTACCCTAAGAGAGGGTCGTTCCCTGGATTTAGCATGAAGTCTCAAAGGTGTGCTCGGTATCGAGAGAAATTGATAGGTGTTTTCCCAGTAACCTAACTCGGTCTCAAAGGGGCACCAAACCATTTCGACCCACGACAACTGTTTGTAACTCTCTCTTTTTTTTCTCTCTATTTTTTTCCTTTCCCCTCTTTTTATTATTTTTTTTTCATTTCTATTTTTCAAGGAACTTTGTTCCTCTCTAGCTCATGTTATTTTGATTTTTCTAAATGGGCTTACACAATTCGAGCATCTCCAGTAACTAAAATACTAAATCTAGAGTCACCTATGGATTCCAAAGTACTAGACTATTGGGATGAATCATAACTAGGTATATAATAGATTTTCCCTTTAAGAATATTTGTCAAGTGTAAGTGAGAGATAAAAGCTAACAAGTACAAATCTACAACATCCATCAAAGCAACCAAAAATAAAATACCACAAGATAAATGAAGTTAAGCTATCTATGGTATGGAAGAAAATAGTGAAGAATTTCAAAAATATTACTGAGGTAGTTTAAAGTGACAAACAACTAAGTGCTGAAAGGAAACTAAATACTGTATGCATGGAAACATAAATGAAAACAAACTAAACCTAGATGATAGGAAAGAAACTAACACTGGTAGAAAAACTTATCAAAATTTGGGGTCTCCTCCAAATTTAAATGAGACCGTACCTCTAATATGGTGGTTGAGGTGGGAAGTTGTTAGTAATATATGAGAGATGTCCTAAGGCAATCGCCTTATGTATGAACCATTTATATGATAAATGAAGATTCACTATTTGAGTATACATGTTTAATGTATTTGATTGGATCTTAAACTCATTTCTTGAATGTGTCACGATCGATTCACAACATGAGAGAATTTGTGATTGGATCACAACTAGTGAGTATCTCTACATGTGTAATTGTGATGTATCGGAATTATCCTAGTCGATGAATTGATGGATTTGGACACCATCAATTACAGCCGAGACTACAGTATACTCCTTGGTGTATCAAGCGGTGATTCTCCTTTGGTGGAGACATAGTGATGTCGGAGTTAATCGTGGATGCTAGTTATGGTAACTAGTTCATTGGAGTGACGGTAGTAAGACTTCATATGGTTCTCTGCATATATAGATATGTCAATGAAGTTCTTCTTGTGGCTTAAGTGCGATGTTCCTTTGACTTGCGGTATTCAAGTCATCTTGATCATGGAGACTTATGCTTTGACATCTTAAGCAAACATCTCTAAGGAGATGTGGACCCGGATGATTGGGTATAAGTCGAGTGATCGAAGGTGTTTGAATAGCCTATAAAGGATTCACCACTCCTTGCGAGGAGATGTATACCCATGGCCTCTCGTCGGATTGTTACTAAAGTCTTTGGCCAAAGCATTACATGTTTAGAGTAAGGTACTCTTGATACATGTGGAGTAACTAGAATCCAGTGGGGCGAGGAAATGATACTTGGGCTAGGTGTGGCGTAGTCGACCTAGTGAGGCCCGACACAATAGACCATGTCATCTGAACCAAGTGGGTATAAGATGAGTGAAGGAATGGGGCACGATTCATTCGAGCCATCTGAAGGGTTTAGAAATAGTTACGGATCAGCAGTTGATCTTTTAGGTTAATTGGGGATCATGATGTACTACTAGGTGCCACTCATGATCGTTCTATAATTAATGGTTAATTATAGGCGGCCAACATAAACCGAGAACCTATTTGGTCACACGCTGTGAGTGTAATCCAAAGGATTTAAAAGCGAGCTTGAGAATGAGATTCTCGGCCAGAGAAACTATGTTTGGTTGGACCAAACATAAGCGAGCATGAAATTGTTTGATGCAATGGAGCGTGGATGGGCCGTGTCTTATGAAGACATAATGGATGGACCAAAATGGTTTGGTCCTAATCAATGGATAAGAATAAACCAAAGGGTTTGGTTTATATTAAACGAATGAACCAAAGGTTGGTTCGGTTCGTTTTAACTTAAAATAAACCATCATGGTTTGGTTTATTTTAACTTATCTTAATGGAGCGGGTTAACGGGCTTTATGGATATGATCCATTAACCATTAAGAGAATTAGTTCTCTATAAAAAGAGGGCATTAGGGTTTGTTAAGCCCTAATGAAGAGGCAACCCTAGTTTGGCCGCCCACCTCATCTCCCCTTTTGAGTTGGCGCCAACTTTTCTTGCCGCCCAGCCCATAGCTCCTCCAACCGGCGACCAGCTGCTGCCGTTTCCTCCTCTTGCCGGCGATGAGCTGCTGCCGGAGGAGCTCCGGTGATCTTCCTTGGCTCCGGCGACAAGGTGAGCAAGTCGCTTTCCTTATTTGGCAGTCGCAAGGTCTCCTCCAAAGCTGTCAAGTTTTCTGGACAGCTTGTTCTCCTCTCGTCGGAGCGTCGTTTGGACGACGGTTAGTGCTCCGACAGCGGCTAACTTACCGGGGATTTGATCTCCGGTAATCCTCTGAGGTGGAGGACGAAGGATTCGTCAAATGGTTGACGAATACCTCTCCGGAGAAGCAAGTTTTGAGAACTTGTTTTAGGATCCGAATTTGGATTCGGATCGTGATCATCTCTCGATCACGTCGTCTTCAACACGAGGCTAGTAACCCGTACGAAGACGAAGCTCGTGACTTAGCGAAGTCATCCCGAGGAGCTCGGCGTGGATACGGATAGAGACGATTCTTACGAGGATCGTTCCGGTTGATGTCGTTCCCGCTACACGTCATACGGAAGGTATAACGTAGTTTAATTTCCTTTTATTGCAAATTTTAATTTACGGTTATGTCTACACTTGTTGTAATAGCATGCGTGTGTTGTGTGTGTTGTAATAAATATAGATTTATTATTTTTAATTGCTTCCGCTGTGCTCATGTTTACGAAACATGATCGAACACACCTACCTGTGTGATCTTGGAAACCATGATGGTATCAGAGCCCGGGTTGTGTTTGACATGTCGTAAAAATGGTTTTCAAATAGTCATAATGTATTTCTGGAAGTTTTCTAAATTTTGGAAATTTAGAAGTATTTATGGAAATTTTTCAATTTTGGAAAGTCTAGAAGTATTTATGGAAATCTTCCACTTTTGGAAAGTTGGAAGTATTTATGGAAATTTATATTTTCCATGAATAAAATATGTGATTAGATTTTGGAAATTTGTTTCCTAATTTAATCATGATTTGATTTGGGAAATCAAATCTTAAAATATTTAATTTCCATAAGTAGTTTTAAAGATTTAGAAAATTGGTTTCCTAAATAGATTTTCCTTAATCAAATAATTCCATGAATAAAATATGTGATTAGATTTGGAAATTTGTTTCCTAATTTAATTATGATTTGATTTGGAGAATCAAATCTTAAACATATTTTATTTCCATAAATAGTTATGACATATAAGGAAATTACATACATGACATAATTGTATGCCATGTAATTGCATTAGATGCATAACATTATGCCATGCGTGTCGTGACATGTAGATGTATGCCATGTAGATAATAGTTATTTGCATGCAAAGAGGATGAGACATAAAAACCCTTAATCAATATTAAAGCCTACACCTTCCATTAATATGGTTAGAACCAGAGTTATGTTTCTTGTTTGGGTTGTTGGACTCTCTCCAAGCCCGGCTCGAACCTGAATATGTTCAAACCATGGAATAGTTTAATACTAATATGGTAAGAGTCAGAGGTCAATCGTTAGCTTTGGTTGTTGGACTCTCTCCAAGCTGGGCTAATTGGTTGAATGCGCTCTAACCATATTAAAACAATGTCCTGATTAATGGGTTGGCTTTAACTTGGAGCATCGGCTTGTTGGACTCTCTCCAAGGTCGATGTAAAGGGAGGTGAAGTTGGGTGCTATGCATATGATGCATACTTGTTAATGTGTTAACAACCCGATGTATGTGTGAACATTCAATTAGTTGATAGCACATTGTGATAGTTGCATATACGGGATATGCAATCGGTATAGATGATACCTACCGTCGTAGTTATGAATGGCTTGTTGGACTCTCTCCAAGGTTGTTCATAATTATGATGGATATCAGCCCATTCGGAGATGGACCTACAATCTCCCGAAGTGATTTTGGGGTTTTTGAAATTCGAAAAATGAATGGGATTTATAAATGTATATTGATGCATTTTAAAATCATCTTTCTCATATATGCTCGTTTTGTATTTCTAAAATTGATCATGTTGTCTTTTAATTTGCATTCCATTTTGGATTCGAATAAATTGACTGGGCCAAGCTTCATGGACTAGCTTAGAAGCTTGAGAATTGTTCTCAAGGTTGAAAATCTTGCAAATGTCCTCGAAGCACCTCTTCCTCTTCCGCGTCTAGTGATGCAACTCTGGACCAATTGTTGGCCTACATGTGAGTGATTCTGAACAAATGAGTTGCATCATGCTAGCCACGATGGAACCCAAGCTACGAAAGCAGCATGAGCATATGGATGCTCATATCGTAGTCCTTCATCTTTGTGAGTTGGTTGATGAGCAAGTGAGATTCGAAAGGTTCGAAGTCTCCAAGCTCCTCTTCACCTCTGAGAAGCAAGAAGTTTCATCTGTGGTACTGCTCAACATTCTGAAGATTGAGGAGTCTTAGAAGCATGAAGCGAGGGGCAGTCTTTGTTAGTTGATTCCTCGAAGAAAGGTTCTAAGAGGAGGTCAAAAGAACAGCAGAAGGGAAAGAAGAGAAAGGCTAAGAAGGTAGAACTAGCACAAAAGGAAACTTGCCATCATTATGGCAAGGAGAGCCATTTGTGAAGAAAGTGCAAGATTTATCTTGAGTCCGTGAAGAAGGATAAGGCATCGGATGCACCATCTTCTTCAGAAATCTTCTTTATTGATTGTCATTCTATTTCCTTAGACACTTGGGTATTGGATACTGGGTGTGGCTCACATATATGTAATGACATACATGGGCTAAGGAATAGAAGAAGACTCGTCGAGGAGAGTCAAATTTACGTGTTGGGAATGGAAGCAAAGGTTCTTTGCACTCGCCATCGGAATTTATTTTTTGAAACTCCCTACAGGACTTTTCTTATAACTGGACAATTGCTTTTATATTACTTTGTTGATAAAGAACATCATTTCTATTTCTTGTTTACTTAGAAATGGTTTCCATTTGACGTTTAGTAACAATTGTTGTTACATAACTTTGAATGTGTTTCTTTATGGATTTGGAACTTTAAGCAATGGTGTTTATCGTTGGGCGTATCCGGTGACATTTGCAATATCGAGCGAGCAACAAGCGTGCTCGAAAGGATAATCAAATAGACTCCTACATGTGGCATTGTCGTCTTGGCCATATAAGCAAGCATGTCGAATTACACGATGTGGAATTGCGGAATCGTTTGAATTGGATTCATACGATACATGCGAATCATGCTTAAAAGGCAAGATGACTAAGTTACCTTCTTGGAAAGGTGAGCAGTGGGAGAGTTACTAGGTCTAATACATCTTGATGTATGTGGACCTATGTCAACTCAAGCTTTAGGAGGCTATAGCTACTTCATTACCTTCATAGATGATCACTCACGGTTTGGGTATGTGTTCTTGATGAAACACAAGTCTGAAGCCTTTGAAAGGTTCAAAGAATTCAGAAATGAAGTAGAGAAACAACATGACAAAGTATTAAAATACTTGATCGGATCGAGGTGGTGAATACTTAAGTCAAGAGTTTCTTGATTATCTAAGAACAATGGCAATATTGTCTCAATGGACTCCGCATATACACCACTGACATAATGGTGTATCGAGGAGAATGCTTAGGACCTTGTTGGACATGGTCGGTCAATGATGAATCATGCGACTCTTCCCAAGTCCTTTTGGGGCTATGCACTTAGACATTTGTTTACTTGTTAAGCAGAATGCCTACAAGGTAGTCTCAACTACTCCATATAAGATATGGAATGGTAAGAAACCTCATGTATCTTACTTGAAGATATGGGGTTGTCTGCTTATGTGAAGCGGTATGTCGGACAAATTGGATGCTAAGTCGATAAATGTCTATTTATTGGATACCTAAGGAAACAAGGGTTACCAATTCTATCATCTGTGGAACAAAAGGTGTTTGTTTGAGGCATCTTTGTGTTTCTAGAAAGAGTTTCTCTTGCAAGAAAGCAGTGGGAGTGTCGTCGAGCTTGAGGAGGCTCGAGAGACTCAAATAGACATTGATGAGATACGGTGAAGCCTGACGGTGACAACTCATAGTGATGAGCAATCAATTTGGACCTATTGTAACACCACATCTTCGTAGATCTGGTAGAACCGCAATATTCACGAGAGATATGGATTTCGTAAGTGAATCGAGCGACGTGTTACTCATTGATGATGAGCCTACGATTATGAAGAAGTCTTGACAAGTTGAGAAAGGGATAAGTGGCTTGGTGCCATGAAGTGAAAATGGATTTCATGAATGAAAACCAAGTTTGGAACTTGGTTGACCCACTGAAGGATAAAGCCTATAGGGTGCAAGTGGGTTTCAAGAAGCGACATGGATGGTAATGTGATTACCTATAAGGCTAGATTGGTGGCGAAAGGATATCGTCAAAAACAAGGTGTTGATTATGGCCGAAACCTATTACTTTGTAGCTATCTTAAATCCATTCGGATGCTCTGGCCATAGCGGCTCATTATGATTATGAGATATGGCGGATGGATGTGAAAACACTTTCCTTAATGGAAACACCTTTCGAGGCGTGTATATGATACAGACTGAGGTTTCACATCGGTTGATAAAACCGGTATGCAAATTGCGGGTCCATTTATGGATTGAAGCAAGCATCCGAGGAATATCCGTTTTGATGAGGCGATCAAAAGTTTGATTTCTCACAAAATCGAACGAACCTTGTGTGTACAAGAAGGTTAGTGGGAGTGCGATCGTGTTCCTAGTATTGTATGTCGATGACATATTACTTATAGGAAGCGATGTGTCAATCTTCTGATCGATTAAGGTTTGGTTATCCAAGACATTCTCCATGAAAGACACGGGAGAAGCAACCTACATCCTCGGGATTAAGATCTATAGAGATAGATCGAAGCGGTTGCTTGGTCTTTCGCGATCTACATATATAGGACCGAGTGCTAAAGAGGTTTAGCATGTCGGAATCCAAGAAGGTTTCCTACCCATCGGGCATGGGGTACACCTTTGAAGTCTATGTGTCCGCGAGAAGGCGAGAGGATTTGCATGAGTAAGATTCCTATGCATCATGATAGGATCTATCATGTATGCTATGTTATGTCACGAGGCCCGATGTATCGTATGCTCACGAGTGTCACGGCGGATACGATCCGATCGAGGAATGGATCATTGGCGTGGTATTAAGGCGATCCTTAAGTACTTGAGAAGAACTAAGGATGTGTTCCTAATATATGGAGAAGGGACATGGTGATCAGCGGGTATCGGATGCGGCTTCGGGACGGACAAGGATGATTCGGGTCTCGATGCGGATCGTGTTCTATTGAATGGGGGCGCAGTGAGTTGGAAAAGTTCCAAACAAGAGACTGTAGCGGATTCTACCACTGAGGCAGAATATATTGCAGCTTCGGAAGCAGCAAAGGAGGCGGTTTGGATCAAGAAGTTCGTTCATGAACTTGGTGTGATTCCTGCCATTGTTGAAGCAATACCGGTCTACTGCGACAACAATGGAGCAATTGCACAGGCGAAAGAGCCAAGGTCTCATCAACGATCCAAACATGTGCTTCGCCGCTATCATCTTATCAGAGAGATCATCAGTAGGAATGAAATACAAATCGAGAAAATTCCCACTGAAAGGAACTTAGCGGATCCTTTGACTAAAGCATTACCTCAAAGTAAGTTTGAGGGTCATGTTGGTGCTTATGGTATTGGATACCGTAGCGATTGGCATTAAGCCAAGTGGGAGTCTGTTAGTAATATATGAGAGATGTCCTAAGGCAATCGCCTTATGTATGAACCATTTATATGATAAATGAAGATTCACTATTTGAGTATACATGTTTAATGTATTTGATTGGATCTTAAACTCATTTATCAATGTCCACGATACGATTCACAGCATGAGAGAATTTGTGATTGGATCACAACTAGTGAGTATCTCTACATGTGTAATTGTGATGTATCGGAATTATCCCTAGTCGATGAATTGATGGATTTGGACACCATCAATTCTGTCGAGACTAGCACGAGGTATACTCCTTGGTGTATCCAAGCAGCTGATTCTCACTGGCTGGAGACATAGTGATGTCGGAGTTAATCGTGGATGCTAGTTATGGTAACTAGTTCATTGGAGTGACCAGTAGTAAGACTTCATATGGTTCTCTCGCATATATAGATATGTCAATGAAGTTCTTACGTGGCTTAAGTGCGATGTTCCTTTGACTTGCGGTATTCAAGTCATCTTGATCATGGAGACTTATGCTTTGACATCTTAAGCAAACATCTCTAAGGAGATGTGGACCCGGGATGATTGGGTATAAGTCGAAGTGATCGAAGGTGTTTGAATAGCCTATAAAGGATTCACCACTCCTTGTGAGGAGATGTATACCCATGGCCTCTCGTCGGATTGTTACTAAAGTCTTTGGCCAAAGCATTACATGTTTAGAGTAAGGTACTCTTCGATACATGTGGAGTAACTAGAATCCGTAGGACGAGGAAATGATACTTGGGCTAGGTGTGACGTAGTCAGCCTAGTGGGGACTGACACAATAGACCATGTCCTGAACCAAGTGGGTATAAGATGAGTGAAGGGAATGGGGCACGATTCATTCGAGCTCTTGAAGGGTTTCGAAATAGTTACGGATCAACCGTTGATCTTTTGGTTAATTGGGGATCATGATGTACTACTAGGTGCCACTCATGATCGTTCTATAATTAATGGTTAATTATAGACGGCCAACATAAACCGAGAACCTATTTGGTCACACGCACAACGAGTGTAATCCAAAGGATTTAAAACGAGCTTGAGAATGAGATTCTCAGACCGAGAGAGAAACTATGTTTGGTTGGACCAAACATAAAGCGAGCATGAAATTGTTTCAGTCGCAATGGAAGCGTGGATGGGCCGTGTCTTATGAAGACATAATGGATGGACCAAAATGGTTTGGTCCTAATCCAATGGATAAGAATAAACCAAAGGGTTTGGTTTATTTTAAACGAATGAACCAAAAGTTGGTTCGGTTCGTTTTAACTTAAAATAAACCATCATGGTTTGGTTTATTTTAACTTATCTTAATGGAGCGGGTTAACGGGCTTTATGGATATGATCCATTAACCATTAAGAGAATTAGTTCTCTATAAAAGAGGGCATTAGGGTTTGTTAAGCCCTAATGAAGAGGCAACCCTAGTTTGGCCGCCCACCTCATCTCCCCTTTTGAGTTGGCGCCAACTTTTCTTGCCGCCCAGCCCATAGCTCCTCCAACCGGCGACCAGCTGCTGCCGTTTCCTCCTCTTGCCGGCGACGAGCTGCTGCCGGAGGAGCTCCGGTGATCTTCCTTGGCTCCGGCGACAAGGTGAGCAAGTCGCTTTCCTTATTTGGCCGGCGCAAGGTCTCCACCAAAGCTGTCCAGTTTTCTGGACAGCTTGTTCTCCTCTCGTCGGAGCGTCGTTTGGACGACGGTTAGTGCTCCGACAGCGGCTAACTTACCGGGGATTTGATCTCCGGTAATCCTCTGAGGTGGAGGACGAAGGATTCGTCAAACGGTTGACGAATACCTCTCCGGAGAAGCGAGTTTTGAGAACTCGTTTTGGATCCGAATTTGGATTCGGATCGTGATCATCTCTCGATCACGTCGTCTTCAACACGAGGCTAGTAACCCGTACGAAGACGAAGCTTGTGACTTAGCGAAGTCATCCCGAGGAGCTCGGCGTGGATACGGATAGAGACGATTCTTACGAGGATCGTTCCGGTTGATGCCGTTCCCGCTACACGTCATACGGAAGGTATAACGTAGTTTAATTTCCTTTTATTGCAAATTTTAATTTACGGTTATGTCTACACTTGTTGTAATAGTATGCGTGTGTTGTGTGTGTTGTAATAAATATAGATTTATTATTTTTAATTGCTTCCGCTGTGCTCATGTTTACGAAACATGATCGAACACACACACGCCGCGGTGCCGGAAACCCAACAGAAGTATGGTACTCTAGGCATATTAGGCTCCTGGGAAAATCTAGTGCTTAGCCGCTGATGCCACATGTACATGTGGTCAATCTGGGAACTGGTAGATGCAGCGGCACCTCTGTGCTCCTCCTCCCTGGCCTACTGTGACTTTGCGTCGCTCATGTGTTGTCAAACCTCCTGGCGGTAGGCAGCCTCCTCCTGAAAATAGGCTTGACCCTCATCATAAAACTCCTCGACCCATTGGAAATGCTCTCGGTGGCCCTAAAACTCCGCCTGCATGTAGACACTGTGCTCCTCCCATCACTGTCCCTGTGTCTACTTCTCGGCATAAATATCATCGAGGCGCGATCGGAACTCGAAGAAGTCATAAGCCGACGTTGTAAAATACCACAAATAAATGGTGAAAGAGTAATATTATTATTAGTAGAAATTAAATAAATAAATCATGGTTTGGGATTTTGACACAAGATCTCAGCAAATCCTCCAATGTCTGAATGATACGCTCAAACTGTCCATCTGTTTGCGGATGAAATGTTGTACTAAGCCGATGCTTTGTGCCCATGGCCTACTGTAGACTCTGCCAAAATCATGAGATAAACCATGGATATCTATCAAATATAATACTCAAAGGCACTCCATGCAGCCTGATAATCTCTCGGCAGTACAACTCTGCCAGACGGTCCAACGAGTCCGTCCCACGAATAGGCAAAAATTGAGTTGATTTGGTTAATGAATCCACAATCACCCAAATTGCATCATGTCCTTTATGAGTTCTAGGCAATCCCATAATGAAATACATAGTGATATGCTCCCACTTCCATTCTAGAATTGGAATTTCTTGTAGTAATCCAGCGGGTTTCTGATGTTCATCCTTTACTTGCTAGCATACTAAACATCGAGCAACAAAGTTTGCAATATCTTTCTTCATATCATTCCACCAGTATAAGCATTTCAAATCTCGGTACATTCGAGTACCACCAGGATGTATAGCAAATCTCGAATGATGTGCTTCCTGTAGTAGCTCTTCCTTAACTGGATGCGTGTCTGGAACACAACAGCTACCACTCTTCTATTAAGATGGCCCTTTTTGAGGCATTAAATGGCAGACCCTGTAGATCTCCTGTGTTATAGGAAGAAGTTGGGGAATGATAGTTGCTGGGGCTATAGAGTATTCAACATGATGCAGAGTTGATGCGTGTCATCAGATGACGGTTATCCGAGGCACAGGATCGGCAGAAGAGTTATGCGGACCGAAGGCGAAGGCCTTTGGAATTCTCAGTCGGGGATCATGTATTCCTACGAGTTTAACCCACCAAAGGAGTCAAAAGATTTGGGTTAAAAGGGAAGTTAGCTCTATGCTACATTGGTCCATTTGAGATATTGGAGAGGATTGGAGGTGTAGCTTATTGGTTGGCTTTACCTCCACATTGCGGGAGTTCATAACATATTTCATGTTTCTATGCTGAGGAAATACATGTCGCGTTCTGATCATTTTATGAAGGAGGTACCGATTCCACTTCAGCCTAATGCGACCTATGAGGAGATTCCAGTGCGAATTCTTGGTCGCAAGGAGCGTCAGTTGCGGAACAAAACCATCCGACTCGTAAAGGTTGGATGGCAGCGTCATACTGATGAGGAGGCTACGTGGGAGCTGGAAGATACTATCCGAGCTTGATAACCTCATCTGTTTACTTGAGGTATGTGGTCATTTTGGAAATTTCTTGAATTAATTTTCTCATTTAAGTACGAAATTTTGTTGGTGCAATCAGCCCAGGTCACGATTGACCGAACTCGAGTTTGACTCGAGTGATGTTTTGATGTTTGACAAAGTGAGTTGACATTGATGTTTGACATTAATGTCTGTTGATGTTTTGGGGAGATTGTTCATACAATCAACCCAGACTCGAGTTTTGTTAGTGCAGTAGGCACCTAAGTCGAACCTGAGTTTTGATTATAGCAAATGATACAAAGTTAAGCTTATATTGTTATCTCACGAGCTAAATCGAGTGTGCAAAAAAGTACCAATGCTAGAGCTGAAGGCTAGCGACACCCGGAGGAAGCCGCGGTGGTCGGGCAACACTTGAGTGACTTCGGAGGGAGCCGAAGGAATCGAGTGGAAGGTCGAAAGCGAAAGTGACACAGTAAGTATCGAGGTAAGCACGTGTGTGTGCGAGAGTAAGAGAGGTCGTATCCTCCTTACGGGGATGATCTTAAGCATAGATCCGACCAAAGACATCCTATAGATAGTCTAGGTCGAGATCGGATGGTCAGCGGCCATCAAAATAATGCTTTTGTTAAGCTAACTTTGCCCTGCAGCTAGTATCGGTCATTGCCCGGCTTGGAGGACTCATTGTCATCCATCGATCATTGTCTGCGGTCGATTCGATCGATGTGATGCTTCCATCAGTCGACTGATGATGGCCATCATTCGACTGGTGGTCAAGGATTAGCCTCGAGGAGTCAAGCCTTATCACTATTTTTCAAGGAGCCATGTGCCTAATTTCCATTGGTTGAAGGTCCTCTCGAAAAGGGGCTCAAGGGCTATAAAAGGAGGGCCTCTCCTAGGGTTTCATCATCAATTCTAAGCTTCAAAAAGCCTCCGCCAAGCTACAACTCTCCGACAACGAAGTGCTTCTTCTCCGACGTCTAGGTTTAAATTGTTTTCATTTTTGTTACGTAGGTATAAGTTTTATTTCATTTCATTAATTTACTTTCTCGGAGCTTTTATCGTAACGAGGAGAGGGGGAGTGTCCCTATACCTCAAGCTTTGTGTTTCTTTTGTATCGATTAACTCCTACCTCTAACGAGGAGTTCTTTAGTGTTTTGCCCTCCATACGTGGTCAAGGACCACTATGGCCTTGGAGTATTAGCCGAACGCTACGAACCAAGTAAAATTCTCTTGTCTCATTTACTTTACATTTATCTTTCCGCTGCATATAAGTGTTTTAAAATGAATTCGAAAAAGAAAAGGTTTATCGCTATTCACCCCCCTCTAGCGATCCGCTTCGATCCAAAAATTGGTATCAGAGCCGGGGGTTGCTAAGATTTGGTTAAACCACAAATCTAGCTTTTTAATATTTTTGTTCCTTTTTAATTCTGTTTATTTCGAATTTATTTCATTTGGTTAGTTTTCCTCCCGCACTACTAATCCAAGACGTGTGTCTTGGTACATTTCGTGTGTTTTTGTTATTGCTAGGTTTTTCATCTTCATCTCCTTGTTTCTTTTGTTTTAATGGCCCATCTCGAGGGTTTTAGCACCGTCCGACCTCCATTTTACAACGGAGATGACTTCCATTATTGGAAGGGTCGGATGGAATGCTTTCTTAAAACTCAAATCGAGATGTGGATCATAATCCAAATGGGATTCACACTTCCAACTAACGAAGTGGGTGAATCCTTGGATTATGACCAATGGACCATTGCGACAAAAAGATAAGTCGAAGCCGACGCCAAGGCAACTCAAATCCTCCAATGTGACTTGTCCAAGGAGGAGCTTAATCGTGTCGGCCCCTTCATCAGTGCAAAGGACCTTTGGACAAAGCAAGTAGAGCTACATGCAGGGACCGATGAAGCCAAGGTATGTAAGCGTGATCTTTTGTTTAATAAATTATATAATCTAAAAAAGTAGGAACACGAATCGGTGACACAACTTCACGCCCGCGTTCAAGACATTGTCAATAATCTACACGTGATCGGGCAAAAGGTCGAAAACCGCGACCTTATAAGGTATGTTCTTAACTCCTTTCCGAGGACAACCTTGTGGGCATCCATGGTCAATGCCTACAAGGTCTCCAAGGATCTTTCGAAGGTTAGGTTAAATGAATTATTTTCCAATTTTGAACTTCATGAACAGTCTAACTCGGAACCCGAGAAGGGTATAGCACTTTTTGCAGGTTCGAGGAAGAAAACTGCAAGCAAGCCACCTCCGAAGGAAGAAGAGGATGAGTCCGATTCAGAGGTCGACTCATAAATGGAGGTCGAACTAGTCAACCTAGTTCAGAGGATAGTCAAGGGCCAAAAATGAACAGTCACTCGACCCAACGAAGGTAAGTTTAAAAGTTCGAATATTAGATGTAACAAATGCAACAGGTTTGGACACATCAAGTCCGAATGCCCAAAACTCAAGAGCAAAGCTCCAAA
The DNA here is from genome assembly GCA_025175895.1 of Wurfbainia villosa. Taxonomy (NCBI): domain Eukaryota; kingdom Viridiplantae; phylum Streptophyta; class Magnoliopsida; order Zingiberales; family Zingiberaceae; genus Wurfbainia; species Wurfbainia villosa. The sequence goes on along the minus strand of CM045989.1, from coordinate 115,390,674 downwards.
ACACAAAAAGGCACTCAACGCTACTTGGGAAGAAGCATCCAAGGAAGAAGATAATGATCGTGTTTCATGGCTAAACCAGTGGAATCAGAGACGGAGTCGGAACCGGAACATGAATCGAAAATCGAAGACGAGTCGGACTGTGAAGCACTATTCAAGACAAGCCACGGATACACATCCTGTTCAAAAGATACACTCAAGGTAAGTCGATCCCTCATTAGTACACTTTATAACGCAATTAAGTTTTTAACTAGAAAATTAGCTAAGTCCGAGTCCAAGGTCGAGACCCTGGTTGAGGAAGTTAGACTCCTCAAACACGAGGTCTCCCTAACCTCTTCGACTAGTCGAGTTCAAGAGGAGGACTCAACTCGGGTTGAAAATCTCGAAGTTGAGAACTCACTCTTGAAGAGTCAAGTCGAAGATCTTAGGAACACGTTGGAAAGGTTTACTTTGGGATCCAAAGGACTTGACCTCCTACTTGGATCGCAAAGGGTCGTATACAACAAGGTCGGACTAGGGTTTAGCTCAAACACGACCAACAAGTCATATATGTCGATTGTAAGTCGACATAAAAAATATGTCCAAGCATGGGTCCCTAAGACCACCTTGATTTCAAACTTAGGATCGAACCAGTACTGGGTTCCCAAGGACCAAATCCACTATGTGGAGAGACTGAACCAATTCAACAGTCCAGGGAGAGCTAGTACAAAACTTGTTTGTATTTTAACTTAGAAAATTGCATGCTTAGGTTCTTTATTTAGTTTGATTTTTCTTTTTAGAATGGATAGATAGGACTATAACTCGCCAATACTTGATAACATAGTACCAGGATGCGACGAGATGATAGTACGCTATGAAAGCAGAGTCTCATGTATTCGGGCTAGATAAGGCGTATCTAGTTCGATGCACTTGACCGAGCGGAACTAGTTGAAGCTACCTCGCCATATCCTAGACTAGTTAGACCAGGAAGTGGTCTTAGGTGAGTCAAGTCTCTATTTTCTTGAAAATGGCTTTGTCTAAGGAAGTGGTCGTTGTTCCGATCAAAGAAGGCCTCTGTGCCTCGCCATGACCTGGAAGCCATGATCTTGAAAAGGTGATTTGATGAGCCTAAGGTCAAATCCAAATCTAACGCAAGGTTGACAAGTGTTCAATTCATTAAATTTAAATCAAGTAAAATTGAGAGTCATCTCACAAGAACATATAGGGTTAACATGTTTGATCATGTAGACATGGGTGAGATGATTTAGGTTAATAATATTCAACCAATCTTTAATAAATCCAATATCTGATCCAACTACCTTGCGTGTAGGATCAATGGATGTTGGACAGTGGTTACTCCCGACACATGACCGGGGATTAACTCAAGTTTTCGAATCTTCGATTCAAACGACAAGGATCAGTAGCCTTCGGAAACAACGACAAGCTCAAAATCATCGAATCAGGTGATATTGAGCTCAACTCTAACTTTATTATTCAAAATGACTTATTGGTAGAAAATTTTCAATATAATTTACTTAGTGTAAGCCAATTGTGTGATAATAACTATAAGGTCATATTTCTAGAAAATGAATGCGTAATCAATACAAATGAAACTTCTAAAATAATCCTTAAGGGAACTAGAAATAATAATATTTACACTATTAATTTAACTAACTCCTCAACCAAGTGTCTTATGACACGACAAGAGGAATCATGGTTGTGGCATCGACGACTCAGTCACTCACACCCAAGACTCATCCACAAGATGAGTCAGAGTGACTTAGTCATAGGTTTGCCTAACCTCAATAACTTGAATAATAAAATATGTAATGTTTGTCAACAAGGTAAACAATCTAGGACACAACATCAATTAACTAATCAATAACGAACCAAAAGTGTTCTTGAGCTCCTACACATGGATCTATTTGATTCACATGGAGCTAAGTCACTTAATGGGAGTAAATTCAGCTTAGTCATAATTGATGACTATTCTAGATTTACTTGGGTTAGGTTCATCAAACACAAAAGTGATACCCTAGATCAATTAATCAACCTATTTAAACTAATAAAAAATCAACAAAACCTTAAAATCAAAAGACTTAGGATTGATCATGGTGGTGAATTCGAGAATCATAGGTTTATAGAATTATGTAACCTAAATGGATACCACCATGAGTTCTCTTGCCCTAGAACCCCACAACAAAATGGCCTAGTAGAACGTAAGAATAGAACCCTACAAGAAGCCGCTAGGACAATCTTAAACGAGTATAACCTACCCGATGGGTTTTGGGCGGAAGCCGTGAGTATGACATGCTATGTCCAAAATAGGATCCTTATAGTAAAGAGGCACCTTAAGACCCCATACGAAATTTATTATGATAAAATCCCTAACATCAAGTACTTTAGGGTATTTGGGTGTAAGGTACATATTCTAAACACTAAGGATCATCTAGGAAAATTTACATCCAAAACTTTGATCGGGATCTTTCTAGGATACTCGACTACAAGTAGAGCTTATACAATATATAACCATGACACCCTTAGAGTCGAGGAGACTGTCAATGTAGTATTTGATGAAGGACACGAACCTACAAAACCCCTGGCAACCCCAATTAGCGAGTCGATTCATACTAGACCTAACTCTTATCCGGAGATCAGGTCTAGTATTAATCCTAACCTAAGTCAACCAAGTCAGCATATTGACAAAGTGATAGATGATTCTAACCAAACTAGAACTCAAACATGTCATCCTATTGATCAAGTTGTAGACTCAAACCCAAATCCAATTAGGACTCAAACGAATCATCCTATCGACCAAGTGATAGGTGATCCAAGTCTAGGAGTTCGAACTAGAGCCTCATACAGAAACCTTAGTCAAATCTCCTTGATTTCTAAAATCGAACCCAAAACTAATGACCAAGCTCTTCTTGATCCCGATTGGATTATTGCAATGGAAGAAGAGCTGGCTCAATTCACTAGGAACGAAGTATGGGAATTAGTACCACCACCTAAAGATAAAACAATCGTTGGAACAAGGTGGGTGTTTAGAAATAAACTTGATGATAAAGGTGAAGTAGTTAGAAATAAAGCTAGACTAGTTGCTAAAGGGTTTAGTCAAGTCGAAGGTTTAGATTACGACGAGACCTATGCCCTAGTAGCTATATTAGAGTCCATTCGAATGCTATTAGCGTATGTTGCACATCGAGGATTTAAGTTGTTTCAAATGAATGTGAAATATGCATTCTTGAATGGATACATTAAAGAAAAGGTTTATGTTAGTCAACCCCCCGGTTTCAAAAGTTTAGATAAACTCGACCATGTCCTTAGGTTAAAGAAAGCCCTCTATGGACTTAAACAAGCTCCTCAAGCTTGGTACGAGAGACTTTTGGTGTATCTTAAGTCCAATGGATTTAACCAGGGTGTAGTTGACCCAACCCTTTTCATAAAAACATTAGGTAAAGACATATTCATAGCCCAAATCTACGTAGATGATATTATTTTCGGAACCACCAACTCGATCCTACTGAATGAATTCATTTCACTTATGGAAAGTGAATTTGAAATGAATTTAGTAAGCGAGTTGAGTTTCTTCTTAGGTCTACAAATTAAACAAACTAAAGATGGAATATACCTACATCAACGCAAATATACTAGGGAATTAATTAAACGCTTTGGAATGCAAGACGCTAAAATTATTAATACCCCAATGGCAACGAATGTAAATATAGAAGAAGATGTAATTGAAAATTCAATTGATTTAAAATACTGTAGGAGCATAATAGGGAGTCTCCTTTACTTAACTGTAAGCCGACCTGATATCTTATTTGCAATAAGTATGTGCGCAAGGTTCCAAACCTGTGCCAAGGAGTCTCACCTAACTCTAATCAAGCGTATCCTTAGATATATAAAGGGTACACTTAATGTCGGTATTTGGTACCCTAGATCTACTGAGTTCAAACTAACCGGCTACTCCAATTCAGACTATGCAGGTAGTAAGCTCGATAGAAAGAGTACGAGTGGTTATTGTCAACTTCTTGGCTCGAGTCTAGTAAGTTGGTGCAGTAGGAAGCAACACTGTGTTGCCTTATCTACCATCGAAGCTGAATACATCGCGATGGGTGAGTGTGTCACTCAGCTTCTTTGGATGAAGCACACTCTCCGCGACTTTAAGTTAGACTTTACAAATAGTAAACTTCACGTAGATAACATTAGTTCAATTAACCTTACTAAGAATCCGATATGTCACTATAGGACCAAACATATAGAGGTCAAACACCATTTCATTCGAGAACATGTGGCCAACGGAGCCATACAACTCGAATACGTCAAATCGAAGTCCAACTTGGCAGACTTATTTACTAAACCCCTACACGAAGCCGAATTTAGTCTATTAAGATGAAAATTGGGCATGTGCATAGTAGAATAGGAACTTACAAAATATATTTTCTTACTACTATTTCTTACTTTTCATTTTCATGGAACTAGCATAGGACATACCTTAGATATCTTGCACCTATAGATTTAAGGAGCCAATACATCTCACAACACATAAGACTAATGTGTTTGTGTACTTAGCCACATAGATGGGCGTGAGATGTTAGGACCTTACTCCTGGTTCCAGATGTAGAGCTAGTGCATCACCATGAACCACGGAGTATAATCATACATACTAACCGACTCTGACCAGGACTGGTTGATCTTTCATATCAATCAAGTCAATATGAGTCGAACATTTTATAGATGAGCATATTTTTAGTATATTATTTTCAAAATAATATGGAACATGCTTGAACTTGAAATTTAATACCTATATTTATTTTTCACACACCCCCACTCTTTTCGATACATGGCAAAAGGGGGAGAAAAAGGCCAAAGTTAAGGGATCAAAACTTTTGATAACTTAACTCACTTCATCTTTATTCACATGGCCAAAGGTTAAGTAAATGTTTACTTAACTTTAAGTTAACTTGTTTTTGTTAACAAAAAGGAAGTAAAGGCCAAGTTAAGAGAATTCTTAACTTAAACTTATTTTCAACACTATGGCCAAACATTAATGTTTTACTTAAATAAGGGGAGAAAGGCCAAGGTTAAGACATCAATTTTTTGATTTCTTAACTTAAAAAACTTATTTTAAACACTATGGCCAATATTAAGTAATTTCAGTTACTTAATTCTTTTTAAGTAGCAAACATCAAGGGGGAGAGTAAAAACTCTTTCTCAAGTACTCACCCTCAGTCAAGGGGGAGGATTCCTCAAGGGGGAGCACTTGAAAAAGAGTTTTTATACTCCTGCTCATTCATGCATATCTCATACTCATTTTGCTTAATGCACTTAATTTATTTTACTTAACTTTGTGTTGGTTTGCCATGAATCAAAAAGGGGATGATTGTTGGTGCAGTACACACCTAAGTCGAACCTGAGTTTTGATTATAGCAGACGATATAAAGTTAAGCTTATATTGTTATCTCACGAGCTAAATCGAGTGTGCAGAAAAGTGCCAACGCTGGAGCTGAAGGCTAGCAACACCCGGAGGAAGCCGCGGTGGTCGGGCGACACTCGAGTGACTTCGGAGGGAGCCGAAGGAATTGAGTGGAAGGCCGAAAGCGAAAGCGACACAACAAGTATCGAGGTAAGCTCGTGTGTGTACGAGAGTAAGAGAGGTCGTATCCTTCTTACGGGGATGATCTTAAGCATAGATCCGACCAAAGACATCCTATAGATAGTCTAGGTTGAGATCGGATGCTCAGCGGCCGTCAAAATAATGCTTTTGTTAAGCTAACTTTGCCCTGCAGCTAGTATCAGTCGACTGCCAGCTTGGAGGACTCGACTGTCGTCCATCAGTCGACTGTCTGCGGTCAGCATTCGACTGATGCTGCCATCAGTCGACTGATGATGGCCATCAGTCGACTGGTGGTCAAGGATCAGCCTTGAGGAGTCAAGCCTTATCATCATTTTTCAAGGAGCCATGTGCCTAATTTCCATTGGTTGAAGGTCCTCTCGAAAAGGGGCTCAAGGGCTATAAAAGGAGGACCTCTCCTAGGGTTTCATCATCAATTCTAAGCTTCCAAAAGCCTTTGCCAAGCTACAACTCTCCTACAATGAAGTGCTTCTTCTCCGACGTCTAGGTTTAAATTGTTTTAATTTTTGTTACGTCGGTATAAGTTTTATTTCAGTTCATTAATTTACTTTCTCGAAGCTTTTATCATAATGAGGAGAGGGGGAGTGTCCCTCTACCTCAATTTTTGTGTTTCTTTTGTATCGATTAACTCCTACCTCTAACGAGGAGGAGTTCTTTAGTGTTTTGCCCTCTGTACGTGGTCAAGGACCACTAGGGCCTTGGAGTAGTAGCCGAAGGCTACGAACCAAGTAAAATTCTCTTGTCTCATTTACTTTATATTTATCTTTCCGCTGCGTATAAGTGTTTTAAAATGAATTCGAAAAAGAAAAGGTTTATTGCTATTCACCCCACCTCTAGCGATCCACTTCGATCCAACAAGTTTGACTCGAGGGAGACTTTGATGGTTGACTGTAGTTCACCATGTCATGGAAAGTCCAAGTCTTGAGTACTTGGCATGTAAAGTCCAAGCATGGGTCTTGGCAAAGAAAAGTTCAAGCATGGGTCTTGGCATGGAAAGTCTAACATGGGTTGGCAAGGGAAAGTCCAAGCTTGAGTCTTGGCATTTGAGAAGTCCAAGGGGTTTGATATTGGCGGCGTAAAGTCCAAGCGGAGTCTTGGCGGCGTAAGTCCAATGTTCTTTAGCGGTGTAGACACCGTTAGCATGACATAGACGATGGAAGCACCTAAAGGCTGGTGCGATGGATGAACAAGTCATGGATGACTTAGAGGGATCCGAGAGGAGTGAGGCTGATGGAGGTGGCTAGAAGGCTTAGGTTTAGGCTAAGGGTGGTCTAGCAAGTATGGGGGAACCATACTTGAGCTAAAACCTCATGTTTGAGGTGTGCCAGTCGACTGGTGAGAGTCAACTAGGGTTTGACTGCGGGATGTGTCCCAATAGTCGACTGCCAAAGCTTGGAAGTCGACTGATTGGATGAGCAATTGACTGATCTTGTGATTAGTCGACTGATGCTCAAGTTTTGGGGCACAAAATGGAGTCTCACTCGACCGTTGCGGTCAGCAGTCGAGTGATGGCTTGAACAGTTGACTGATGGTCATGATCGGTCGACTGATGTCCTAGCCATTGGATTTTTCTAGTGTGGATTACACCGTTGTCTTACAGCAACAGTGTGATCAGGCGACTGATGGTTCCGATCAGTCGACTGATCAGCTTTTTCCAGCCCAGGTAGAAGATATAAATGGAGCTCGTGGAGGAGAAAAAGCTATCCGATTCTTGAGAGCTTTTGGGGCTATTTGTTTGTCACGCCCGCCCTTTTTTCCAAGGGTCTGGAGGGGCGGCGCGTGACGCGACCGTACATACATACACTTCTTACTACTTACAGCGGAAGACTTTGGATACATTTTTTTTTTAAACATAAACATGAATTGACGTATATAGATACTTCTTCTTAACATAGAGCATGCATCATAACATATATAGATACTTCTTCTTAACATAGAGCATGCATCATAACATATATAGATACTTCTTCTTAGTTCTAGTCCATAAACATCATCATCATAAGGGGACATAATAAGGACATCCATAAACATCATCACCATAGGGAAACATATATAAAAGGACATAACAGATCTTCTCCACCATGCCACTACCACACACATTTGGCCCCTCCTGCTGCTCCCTTTTAGTTTATTCATCCCTTACCCTTATCTGCAGTACGAGGGAAAGATAAACTATAAGAACATAGGCTTAGTAAGATCCTGTCCTACTCACAAAAACCATACATCGACATTAATCATGGCATGTAACATTCATAACATATAAGCAACATAACATGTAACATAATGGCGTAAGCAACTTAACATGTAGCTTAAGTAACATAAGTAACATAACATGTAACATACATATCATAGCAGCATATCATGTAAATATATGACTTAATCAAACATAACATACAACATATGTAGCATAGCAACATATACATGTCATATCAACATAACATACAACCTATATATGACATATCAAACATAACATACATCACATGTAACATAGCAGCATAAACATGACATATCAAACATAACATGCAACATATATATATGACATATCAACATAGCATGTGAACCTAACAATCAAATCATGTAAACATATGCAGGATGCTTTTTGAAAACATATATTATAGGTACGTAACATAAATCTCAACATATTTGGGCTCGGCATTGTACCACTTCTTCTTCATAATAGCGCGCATCCCTAAATAGACCCGAGGTAGCAAGTCTCGAACCTACTAGGTTACTAGGCCCGATCTTAGTCCGTCGACCTAGGGCAATCGTCATAGCGTAGAAGCCCATCCTAGGCCCGTGTCTTACTCCATCGACCTAGGGCATCTTGGAGCCCATCCCGTACTAGGCCCGATCTTAGTCCGTCGACCTAGGGGCAATCATACATAGAAGCTCATCCTAGGCCCGATCTTAGTCCGTCGACCTAGGGCATCTTAGGAGCCCATCCCTTTGGACCTTGTTAAGGTCTTGGTACAAGCCATGCAGAAGGTAAAATACTTATATGCTTTTATTATAACATAGTTTATTTCATTTTTCACACATAGCATACTTCATTTCCTAACACATCATACTTCACTTTGTGAACATATCATTTTTCATTTTATCAACATATCATACTTCATTTCAAAATCATATCATATTCATTTCATGAACATATCGTTTTTCATTTCATAATCATATCGTATTCCATTTCATAACATGTCTTAAATATCACATACACATAGGGCATAGCATAAGGCATAAACATCAAGAGTAAGTAAAACACTAACCTAAAGCATGTTAACTTCATCTAGCATCATTTAATATCACAAGTCAACATGAATTCACCCAAACATAAAACACATGTTAACCTAACCTAGAGCATGTTAAAGGACAATGGTTGGTCGAATGGTTCATGGGGCTTTTAGGGTTAAACCTCTAACCTAATCCATCTAACATACTAACATCATCATATGCATACAAAACATGGTACAAAACTTCATTGAATCATCAAAATAAAAGGGTGGCCGAATGGTTCAAGGGGCTTTTAGGGTTAGACTTTTAACCTAATCAAATTAACATACTAACAACATCATATCCATACAAACATGGATTAAAACTTCATTGAATCATCAAAATAAAGGGGTGGCCGAATGGTTCAAGGGGCTTTTAGGGTTAAACTTTTAATCTAATTCAATTAACATACTAACAACATCATATGCATACAAACATGGATTAAAACTTCATTGAATCATCAAAAATAAAGGGGTGGCCGAATGGTTCAATGGGCTTTTAGGGTTAAACTTTTAATCTAATCCAATTAACATACTAACAACATCATATGCATACAAACATGGATTAAAACTTCATTGAATCATCAAAAATAAAGGGGTGGTCGAACGGTTCAAGGGGCTTTTAGGGTTAAACTTTTAATCTAATCCAATTAACATACTAACAACATCATATGCATACAAACATGGATTAAAACTTCATTGGAACATCAATACAAGGGGGTGGCCAAATGGTTTATGTAGGTTTTTAGGGCTAGTCTTTTAACCTAATCTCTCCAACATACTAACAACATCATATGCATACAAACATGGATTAAAACTTCATTGGAACATCAATACAAGGGGGTGGCCGAATGGTCTATGTAGGTTTTTAGGGCTAGTCTTTTAACCTAATCTCTCCAACATACTAACAACATCATATGTATACAAACATGGATTAAAACTTCATTGGAACATCAATACAAGGGGGTGGCCAAACATATCATAGGGGTTTCTACACAAACAATCAACCGAAAGCTACTCGTATGCAGGTGAGGGATACTTACATCCTTCGCTTTGCTTTTAGTGGAAAGAAGACCTAAGGAAAGCCAAATCTAGCCTTCTCCTTGCTTGGATGGGGTTCGGCCAAAGAAATGGAGAGGGGAAGCTCTAGGATTCAGTGAGGAAGAAGAAGAAGAGGAGAAAACAAGTTTGGTAACTCATGCCCCCTCATTCCCCCTATTTATTCACTTGAAGAGTCCCTTCATCTCCTTTACCTCCAACTATAATTTCCCATGTTCTTCTAACAATACATTCTTGTTGGGCTTCTGGTTAGTGGGCGCATCTATAGGGTTTGGCTATCTCTAGAGGTTTGGGGTTCAATTCCTAGGCCTTGCATTCTTTTTGGCTTATTTTCTTTTATTTTTGAAAGAGACCACATAAAGCTCATTATCATCAAGCCAAAAATTCTTGTAAAATTGCTAGAAATTTTATGGTCGTTACATTGTTGCTGCAAATCGGGTCTCCAAGTGCAAGTCAAGCAACCAAGCATTCAAGCAATCAAAAGCAAGTGTTGTAAAGATTTTCTTTACTTGTCTTTCGTATTTGCATTGTATATTGCTTGTATTTCATTCTTGCTGTTGTAAGATCATTTGTACGAGGTTTCTCCACCTTCGACTTGTGTCGAGAAGGAGTTATTGTGATTAGTAGTGCGTGTTTGCATTGCTAGGGCTTTTAGAGCCTAATCCGTGGAGTAGGAACCATTCGGTTCTGAACCACATTACATCTCATGTCTATCGTGTTGTGTTTGTTCTTGTTGTATTTTATTGTATATTCCGCTGTATACTAACAAGATTGTAGACAAGCAAACGCAAACGAATTCCATCGTACAAGCACATCACTATTCACACCCTCTAGCGTTCCAACGATTCCCTACAAGTGGTATCAGAGCCTGGGGCTCTTCTACGGACTAACCGTCGGGAGCTAAAGATGCTAAAGGGAAGATGAAATTCCAAGACAAGCTTGGATGGGACATCAATACTCCACCACCATACAACCGAGAAGATTTTCCGGCGTGGAGAGCAAGAATGGAGACATTCTTGATGATGGACATAGAGGATTGGTTCATCCTCATAGAAGGCTTTGAACCTCCTAGGGATAAGAAGGGAGAGGTCCTAAAATTGAAGAAGTGGACCCAAGAGCAACGCCAAAAGTTCAAGACCGAAGTTAAGGTAACAAAACTTTTGGAAGATTTAATCCCTAATGATGTTTTGTGCAAGCTAGGGGATTACATGGATGCCAAGGAGCTATGGAGAAAATTGGAAAGATTCCATGAGGAGTCTCACTCAATCCAAGAAGAAAAGGAAGAGGAAGAAGAGAGCTCATCCTCACAAGCAAGTGAGGATTCAGAAGTTGAGAAGGAGTCAACTTCCGGATCGGTGGAAGAGGAAGAGGAAGAATTGGAGGAAACCTCCACTGTTAGGGCAATCTCTTGCCGTGATATGGTTTTGATGGTGTGGCAAAGGGTTTAAGTTAGTGTGTTATGTTTATTTGATATGTGCGTAGAAGTCGTGCAGGACTTAGTAATTCGCACATGGAGCCATGGCGAGTTTCACATCTCATGACTCGTGCCTTGAGTCGGTGAAGGATAGCTTTGCGGAAGCCGTGCGCTTGGAGCATCCGAGGGACCGCCGGACGAGAAGCTTGGAGTGAAGCCGGAGGAAGTAGACTTCGAGGCAAGAGACGCCGAAGGAGCATTGCAGCCGCGCGCTGATGCCGAGGGCGTGGCCGAGAACGAGAGAACTTCAAGGTGAAGGACTCAGAAATGAGTGAGCGATTGTAACCCGGGAGGGTAGCTCTTAGGTGAAACTTGGCCATTTGGCCAAGTGTCGGATGGGTTTTCGACACCCGATCATTGCCATGGAATGGCAATGATCGCTTCGAAGTCGAGTGTAGCTCGACCGTATCTATTGGCCCAGTTTGTGCGTGATCGCCATACGCGTTAGCGATCAGCCAAGATATAGCCGATCGGCCTGGCGGCCGATCGGTAATAGGGTTTTAGCCAACCGCCCGTAGCCGATCGGCCGCGGTCGACTACGGTCGTGATCGGTGAGGTCCAGTGATCGCTAAGAGTTCCGTTGGACAACAACGGCCGGCATCCGACGTGTTCGGAGGCCGTTGTAGTAACGATCGCCAGGCGGCTGATGGCGCCAACGGAAGAAGTTAGCCTCTCTATAAAAGAGAGGGTGTGAGCCTGAGAGGCTAATGCTTAAGTTCCAAACAATCTTCCTAGTGCCCCACAAGCTCTAAACTCTTCTTACTCGCTTTTACTCCATTCTATTTGTAAGAAGAGTGATCTTGATTGTAAAGGTTACCTCCACCTAGCTTGGTGCAAAGGAGAGACCATTTAGTGGATTGGTTGAGCGGAGTGATTCACCGAGGACGAATCGGGGACCGTGGATTAGCGGCGTAGCCGTGAACCACGTTACATCTTGTGTTAGCATTGTCTATTTCCTTTGCTTTGTTTTTATTTGTTTAATTTGCTTGTATTGTTGTTTCCGCTTGCGCTAATCTAATTGTAGACGAGCAAATTCCGATAACCAACGAACGAGGGCTATTCACCCCCCTCTAGCCGGCCATCCGATCTCTTACATCCACCTCAAGGATTGAGGGGGAGTAGATTAGAGCATCCTCAACACCGAAGCAACAAGAAGAATCATCTACATCCTATAGAGAGGTAGAGCAAGCTCAAGAGAACCTCACCACCACCCTAGGTAACTCAAGCATGTAAATTAATAATAAAATGAATATTATATGCTTTGAGCGTAGGGAAACCGGGCACTATAAGAGAAAGTGCCCAAAGAGGGTCAAGAAAAGTCCACCGGCACCAAAGGTCAAGGATACCGATGCCCAAAGTCAAAGGAGCAAGGAGCACATCATTTGCTTCAAGTGCCATCAAAAGGGGCACTATAGGAGTCAATGCTCTAGGGGGAGCAAGAAGACTCAAGAGGGAGTATCACATGTAGGGGGAGCTTTTAAATCAATCCCTAAGGTAAAAGTTAATAATGCATCTTCTAAATTTAAAAGTCGAAAGCATACTTTTAATTCAATTGCTATTACTCATGAAAAGCATGTTAGTAGAAATAGATTCTATTGCCTAGGAGCTAAGAATGTTAACTTAGGAAGTAAGGAGAAATTTGGGACTAATGTCCCTAAATCAATATTACCTAAGGAAAGCATTAAGAAAATAGGAGAACATCTAAGTTTTAATGCTAAGAATTCCAGACATATGTCTAGAAATAACAAAAATGATCAAAGAAATAATGGGCACACAAAATTAGAGAGGTTAGAGTTAGAAAATCAAGCCTTAAGGTCAAGGCTTGAGAAATTGGAAAAGACCCTTGCAAATATGCAAAATCAACGATCTAGGTCAAATTGTCAAACTCTAGGATCTAGAAGTCAATGTAAAGGGTGTAAGAGGCAAGAATCATCTAGGAGACAAGGTTTGGGTCACAAGCCTATGTCTAAGAAAGTAATGCCTACTTATCACAATGTTCCATTTGATTATGGAACTAAACCTAGATCTAAGAAAACCAAGGTCTCTAGGAAAATTATCCCTAAGGCCAACCATAATGTGTGCCTAGTGGCTAGGGTTTCTAAGAAACCTAAGGAAGCCACTAAGAAGGTTACTAGGGAGGTAATCCCTAAGATTAACCAAGGCAAGACCATAATGACCAAGGCAAACAAGCCTAGAAGGGTCATTAGAAGGGTATCTAGGGAGGTTATCCCTAATGAATACATAATTAATCCAATGAGATCAAATAGATTTTGTGTTCCAAGTGTTGGTGACCGTGCTATTCCTCGAAGGCTCATTGGCTCCCATGTCCCCGGATTAAAATTTTCACTAATGAAAACTAATCCGGATGGGATGAGTTTCCTAAGCACAACCAATTCGTCGTCGTGCCAATGACTCGAGCGATCGCTTGAACAAACTAGTTGTTCAAGCAACATAACTCTTCTAGTCGATTAGCCGCGGAAGAGACGACGCACGGATCACCGGTTTTTGTGTTTCTTATTCGGGGTCTATGATTATACAAATACATGCAAATGTAAACTAGTATAATCAACATATACTAACATAAAGAACATAAGCTAGCATATCAATAAGAACATGCAAAGAACAATAATAAAAGTTGTAAAACTTTTATACCTCTTGATCTTCTATCGTATGTCCTAACCTCCTTGTAGACTTCGTGTGGCCGAAGATCCTCCACAAGTTGAAGCTTCCTAGATCTTCTTCAATCAAAAGAAAGAAGAACTCTCCTTCCCTTCTTGCTTGAGCCAACCACCAAGCCACAAAAGCTTGTTGTCGCCGGCCCCAAGAAAAGAGAGAACAAGATGGCCAACCAAGGAACCAAACAAGGGAATAATCCCTAGCTCCTAGTGCCGCCGGCCAAGAGAAAAAGGATGAGAGAAAAACCGGCCAAAGGGGAGCAATAGAAGACCCTACAATCCCTTTGTGCCGCCGGCCCTAGAGGGAGTGAAGAGGAGAAGAGGCTAAGGAAGAAAGCTTAGGGTTTCTTATATCTTTGTGCCGCCAACCACAAGGGGATAGAGCCGGCCAAGCAAATAAACCTAAACCCTAATTCGTGATCTTTTATTGTGCCGCCCCCTTAGCCTCCCTTTTATAGAACTTAGGAGAAAGTTGGTTATTGATGAGGTAGCCAAAAATATAGGAACTAATTCCCAATTTTCTTGCCGCCCAAGGATAGCAAGGAATTAGTAAAGTTTTTCTTCCTATTCTAATCTTAAAAAAAAAAAATTTTTTAACTAATTCTAATCTTGCCGCCCAAGGTGGCATAGAATTAGGAAAAAAAAAATTTATCAATCTTTTAAACTTGCCGCCCACCTTATCCAACCTTTCCTCACCCTTTCCTTTCCTTTCCCTCCCCTTTACTTTCCCTCCCCTTTAATCTCCACCGTCGGATCTAGGGATTTAATCTCCACCGTCGGATCTAGGGTTTCATCCCAACCGTCGGATCTAGGGTTTCATCCCAACCGTCGGATCTAGGGTTTCATCCCATCCATCGGATCTAGGGATTTAATCTCAACCGTCGGATCTAGAGATTTAATCTCAACCGTCGATTCTCGAGATTTAATCTCAACCGTCGGTTCTAGAGATTTAATCTCAACCGTCGGATCTAGAGATTTAATCTCCACCGTCGGTTCTAGGGATTTAATCCCAACCGTCGGATCTAGAGATTTGTTTTCCATCATTTGATCTAGACTTCATGAGGTTTATATTAGGCTACGATAGGGACCATGAGGAGGAGTTGGGTCTTGGCCACCTGATGGATCGGAACCACACAAACTTGATCCATCAATGATGTTCCATTCCACTAGAGGATCATCATCGAACTACCTCACCAACCCCCATAAATTAATATGGGCTCCATATATTATTTGTACATTTATCTCCCCATGTTTAAGATATCGAATGTCCGTCAATTAATTGATTTACTGACCATCAATTAATTAACATCTAACTCCTCAAGTAGTACCACTCAACCTTATCATCATGTTGACTAAGTCAACCTGCAGGGTTTACATGATGAACCTTATGAGCTCCTCAAGGGGACATCATCAACCTAATATATAGGACACGGTTTCCTCCTATAATCAACGACACACCATGTAAATAATATCATTTCCCAACTTACCGGGCATATTGATTTAATCCATAGAAATCTCACCCTTTGATAAATCAAAGAAATAAATATTAAGTACATGTGCCCGTTATTATATCGGGATTAAGAGCATGTACAACATAATATCCGAGGTCCGATTCAATTATGCAGTCAGCAATAAATTGAATCACCTCTATGTCGATCCTGCTCAATACACCTAAGTGTACTAGTGTAACTCTATGTTCAAGATAAAACAATACTAAGCTACACTACAACCATGCTAATGGTTTGTCCAAAACCATCTTGGTTGTGAGCCTCTACTTATACTCTACAAGGGACTGATAACATGATCTTCTGTGCCACACCCAAGCACCATGTTATCTACAATGTAAAGTATTAGACAATTTTGCATAATCATAAAAATATGCAAACAATGATCATGTGATTCTTATTTCAAAATAAAGATGTTCATACAAAAGAGCTAGGCTTTCAGTATACATCCCAACAATCTCCCACTTATACTAAAAGACTATGCTGTCCTTGTACTGCCATACATCTGATTCCCCTTCCCTCCACATGCCTATCAAAGCTCTCGCTAGAAGGGCCTTAGTGAAAGGGTCTACTAGGTCATCCTCTGATGCAATCTAGGCGACAGCAACTTCTACCTCCTTTACGATTTCTCGTATCAGGTGGTACTTGCACTCTATGTGTTTACTAGCCTTATGGGCTCGTGGTTCCTTCGAGTTTGCAACTGCACCATTATTATCACAATTAATTGTGATAGTTCTGGGCAAACCAGGAATCACATCCAAGTCCATCAGGAAGTTCCTAAGCCACACAGCTTCTTTGGCTGCCTCATAGGCTGCCACATACTCAGCTTCCATGGTGGAGTCCACCACGCATTTCTGCTGGGCACTCCTCCATACAATGGCTCCACCTCCTAAAAGTAAACACAAAACCTGAGGTAGACTTACTGTTATTCCTATCTGATTGGAAATCGCAATCCATGCAACCCACAGGGAGTAATTGGTCTGCACGGTAAACTAGCATATAATCCCTAGTCCTTCTCAGGCACTACAATATATGCTTTTACCGCAGTCCAATGTCCCTGTCCTGGATTACTCTGATATCTGCTAACCATGCCCACGGCAAAGCAGATATCTAATATAGTACAGAGCATCGCATACATGAGGCTTGCTACTGTCGAAGCATAAGGAACCGTCTTCATCTCCTCTATCTTCTTTAATGTTGGGACACATCTCTTTAGATAAAGGTACTCCATGCTAAAAAGGTAGAAAACCTTTCTTGGAGTTCTTCATGCTAAAACGATCCAAAATCATGTCTATGTATGAAGCTTGGGATAAGCACAACAACCTTGATCCCAAGGTTGTGACCCACTTCTCCCAAGTCCTTCAAAACTGTTTGGACAACCATACCCTTACGTCTAATAAGACTCTGATATTGTTGCCAACTACCAAAATATTATCTACGTATAGTACAAGAAATACCACTACGTTTCCGTCACATCTCTTGTATACACAAGACTCATCCGGACTTTGAATAAATCCATAAGTCTGGATTTACCTCATCAAAGCGGATGTTCCAAGACCTCAAAGCTTGCTTCAGTCCATAAACGGACCGATTAAGCTTACATACAATACGCTTTTTGCCTTTAGCAATGAATCCCTCTGGTTGCTTCATATAGATGTTTTCCTCAAGACTTCCATTAAGGAAAGATGTCTTGACATCCATCTATCACACCTCATAATCCATATGAGCTGCAATGCATAAGAGCTCCTAGACCTGACTTGAATCCATAGATTCAATCTCAGTATTCATTGCACTTCGCCAAGATGTTGTATTTATATCTTGGATTGCCTCGTCGTATGTCTAGGGATCAGGTTCATGTTTGCTAGGGACCAAATCCGAAGATTCGTCCAAAAACATGAATCTTAGAGGCTGTCTAACAACCCTCCCACTATGACGAGGTATCATCTGTGTATCCTCTGTGACATGCGGTGCAGTGACATGTGGTATCTCCTCTTGTACCGGTGGTACTAAAGAAGTGACTTCCCTTTTAACTCCTCCGGAATAATTTTACCCTTGGGCTTGTGGCTCATCACATAGTCTTCCTCTAGAAATCTGGCATTCGTGTTAACGATCACCCTCTGATCTCTAAGACTATTAAAACAAGTCAGAATAACTCATCATCGATCCAACCATCTCCATAAGAGTCCTATTCCTTCGCTCTGCTACACCGTTCTGCTGGGGTGTGCCAGGTGCAGTCAATTGGGATTGAATCCCAACCTCTGATAAGTAGTTCCTAAACTCTCCCAAGAGGTTGTCACCACCACGATCAGATCGTAGTGTCATCCATATCTTGAATAATTGTCTACAAAAGAGACGAAATATTCAAGACCACCTCTTGCCTAGATAGTCATAGGACCACACAAATCAGAATGAACCATTTCTAACACATCTTTGGCTCTATACCCCTTGGCCTTAAAGAAGGCCTCTTGGTCATCTTACCCTCCAAGCAAGATTCGTAGGTTGGGAGATCCTCCACCACTAATGAACCCAAAGGTCCATCAGCTATCAACCTTTGAATTCTGCTTAGGTTAATGTGACCAAGCCGAAGAAGCCAAAGATATGTTTGGTTCATCTTCGAAGGTTCTTTTCTCTTATTGGAATTAGAAGATGAGTTATTAACTTCAATTTGCATCATGGGAGGTTTTGGTTCAAATTTCCTTTCAATGTACCTGAATAGATATTCTCCCTATTCCTTTTTATAACAACTCTGTCATTAAAAGAAATAGAATATCCATTCATAATAATTTAGAAACTGAAACTAAATTCTTTCTAAATAAAGGTACATAAAGGGAATTTTCCAGAACCAAAGTTTTATTATTTTCAAGAGATAAATAAAACTTCTCCCACTGCAATAGCCGCCACCATCATGGTATTGCCCAAGTAAATGGTAATCTCCTCTTTAGCTAGTCATCGGGTTTCCTAGAACCCCTGCAAATTATTACAGACATGATTAGTGGCTCCCGTATCTACCCACCAGGTGCCTGTAGATATCACCGCTAATCATGTTTCAATGACTAGTCCAAAAAGATATACCTTTGTTCTATTTTGGATTGGGACCGTCCTTCTTCCAATGTCCATCCTGCTTGCAAGTGAAGTACTTGCCTTTCGGCTTCTTCACTCTTCCCTGAGATCCTTCGACCATCTTTGCTTCACCTTGTTTCTTCTTCTTCTTGCCTTTCGGCTTAGAAGTAGAAACCCTTTTGAGCAATGATGGCTTGAGGACACTCTTTGAAGAGTGCATACTTGTACTCCTTAGCAGATAAGACAATATCTAGAATCTTTTCCAATTATATTATTTGGATACAGTAAGTTATTTCCTTTAGTATCACACTAAGTGGACTGAAAGTCAATTTTGAAAGTCCTAAGAATCACATAGATCATTACTTTAGATTTAAAAAAATTATTGATTCCTCAAACAATAAAATTTCGAAATCAACCAACACCTCAAAACACCGAGAATATCGCATGCCACGCAGTGTGGACGTATATGAATTCTACATTTGTAAGAGGAGGTTTTACCCATTAATTTTATTATCTTGTCAACCTTACTTTTTGACAAATAAAATTAATAGTTGGTTCCTCTTTGGCCCTACAAATAAAAGCAGTGACTCCGATGGGGAGGATACTTTTTATTTGCATCTAAGTGTGCACCATTACACGGTACTAAGGGAATTATTTCGGATTATGTGCCTTCTCACTGGAAGTACACACGCTCCTAGATAATTTCCTATAACCATTATTTGACCTAGTGATCCGCAAACAAACTCATCCGCAGGGAGGAAGGCACTCAGAGCCGACACGCAAGTTTGTTGCATCACACGTCAAATTGTAATGGTGGCCGCGGGAATTAATTAAAATATCCCTCTCCCACTTAGTAAATTCGAAAATGAGGAATTTTCAAGCACACACAACATGCTTATTATTACTGTAGATTTCAATAAAAATTATTGATTCCTCAAACAATAAAATTTTGAAATCAACCAACACCTCAAACACCGAGAATATCGCATGCCACGATAGTGTGGACGTTTACGAATTCTACATTTGTAAGAGGAGGTTTAACCCATTAATTTTATTATCTTGTCAACCTTACTTTTTGACAAATAAAATTAATAGTTGGTTCCTCTTTGGCCCTACAAATAAAACTACTTTTTATTTGCATCTAAGTGTACACCATTACACGGTACTAAGGGAATTATTTAGGATTATGTGCCTTACCGCTGTGGAAGTACACACGCTCCTAGATAATTTCCTATAACCATTATTTGACCTAGTGATCCGCAAACAAACTCATCCGCAGGGAGGAAGGCACTCAGAGCCGACACGCAAGTTTGTTGCATCACACATCAAATTGTAATGGAGGCCGCGGGAATTAATTAAAATGTCCCTCTCCCACTTAGTAAATTGACAATGAGGAATTTTCAAGCACACACAACATGCATATAAAACAAATCAGCAATAAATATGGAAAAATCAGAATTTTTCCAACTATTATGGCATTGTTCTCCAATATGCGTCCCGTCGTGTCGCCGCCTCATCCGCTCCTCCTACGCCATGTACGAGCGAACCGGAGATCCGAGCCGAGAATAAAACCTATTTTATTTTACATCCATCGATCCTATACTCCACGAGGGAGTGTCCATGAAATCTAGATCGAAAGTAAAATAAAATAAAGAGTGGCTAAACAATGTCATATTCAATTACAAAAATTAAATACTAATTTAGCCTCGTCAACCCCGAGGATTCAAATAATATATAATCACACACACAGGCAATCACATACACACATATATAGCCATAATAGTTGGATCTTATGCCTGCAACCAAAAAGTTAGCCTACACACATCCTACTATTATCCGGCATACACAATATATGATAAGTGCGTGAAAAGTTACCGAATCCAAAACACACAAAACCGGAAACCGTGGCTCTGATACCAATTGTTGGTGACCGTGCTATTCCTTGAAGGCTCATTGGCTCCCATGTCCCCGGATTAAAATTTTCACTAATGAAAACTAATCCGGATGGGATGAGTTTCCTAAGCACAACCAATTCGTCGTCGTGCCAACGACTCGAGCGATCGCTTGAACAAACTAGTTGTTCAAGCAACATAACACTTCTAGTCGATTAGCCGCGGAAGAGACGACGCACGGATCGCCGGTTTTTATGTTTCTTATTCGGGGTCTATGATTATACAAATACATGCAAATGTAAACTAGTATAATCAACATATACTAACATAAAGAACATAAGCTAGCATATCAATAAGAACATGCAAAGAACAATAATAAAAGTTGTAAAACTTTTATACCTCTTGATCTTCTATCGTATGTCCTAACCTCCTTGTAGACTTCGTGTGGGCGAAGATCCTCCACAAGTTGAACCTTCCTAGATCTTCTTCAATCAAAAGAAAGAAGAACTCTCCTTCCCTTCTTGCTTGAGCCAACCACCAAGCCACAAAAGCTTGTTGCCGCCGGCCCCAAGAAAAGAGAGAACAAGATGGCCAACCAAGGAACCAAACAAGGGAATAATTCCTAGCTCCTAGTGCCGCCGGCCAAGAGGAAAGGGATGAGAGAAAAACCGGCCAAAGGGGAGCAATAGAAGACCCTACAATCCCTTTGTGCCGCCGGCCCTAGAGGGAGTGAAGAGGAGAAGAGGCTAAGGAAGAAAGCTTAGGGTTTCTTATATCTTTGTGCTGCCAACCACAAGGGGATAGAGCCGGCCAAGCAAAGAAACCTAAACCCTAATTCGTGATCTTTTATTATGCCGCCCACTTAGCCTCCCTTTTATAGAACTTAGGAGAAAGTTGGTTATTGATGAGGTAGCCAAAAATATAGGAACTAATTCCTAATTTTCTTGCCGCCCAAGGATAGCAAGGAATTAGTAAATTTTTTCTTCCTATTCTAATCTTAAAATTTTTTTTTTTTAACTAATTCTAATCTTGCCGCCCAAGGTGGCATAGAATTAGGAAAAAAAAAATTATCATTCTTTTAAACTTGCCTCCCACCTTATCCAACCTTTCCTCTCCCTTTCCTTTCCTTTCCCTCCCCTTTCCTTTCCCTCCCCTTTAATCTCCACCGTCGGATCTAGGGATTTAATCTCCACCGTCGGATCTAGAGTTTCATCCCAACCGTCGGATCTAGGGTTTCATCCCAACCGTCGGATCTAGGGTTTCATCCCATCCATCGGATCTAGGGATTTAATCTCAACCGTCGGATCTAGAGATTTAATCTCAACCGTCGATTCTCGAGATTTAATCTCAACCGTCGGATCTAGAGATTTAATCTCAACCATCGGTTCTAGAGATTTAATCTCAACCGTCGGATCTAGAGATTTAATTTCCACCGTCGGTTCTAGGGATTTAATCCCAACCGTCGGATCTAGAGATTTGTTTTCCATCATTTGATCTAGACTTCATGTGGTTTATATTAGGCTACGATAGGGACCATGAGGAGGAGTTGGGTCTTGGCCACCCGATGGATCGGAACCACACAAACTTGATCCATCAATGATGTTTCATTCCACTAGAGGATCATCATCGAACTACCTCACCAACCCCCATAAATTAATATGGGATCCATATATTATTTGTATATTTATCTCCCCGTGTTTAAGATATCGAATGTCCGTCAATTAATTGATTTACTGACCATCAATTAATTAACATCTAACTCCTCGAGTAGTACCACTCAACCTTATCATCATGTTGACTAAGTCAACCTGCAGGGTTTACATGATGAACCTTATGAGCTCCTCAAGGGGACATCATCAACCTAATATATAGGACACGGTTTCCTCCTATAATCAACGACACACCATGTAAATAATATCATTTCCCAACTTACCGGGCATATTGATTTAATCCATAGAAATCTCACCCTTTGATAAATCAAAGAAATAAATATTAAGTACATATGCCCGTTATTATATCGGGATTAAGAGCATGTACAACATAATATCCGAGGTCCGATTCAATTATGCAGTCAGCAATAAATTGAATCACCTCTATGTCGGTCCTGCTCAATACACCTAAGTGTACTAGTGTAACTCTATGTTCAAGATAAAACAATACCAAGCTACACTACAACCATGCCAATGGTTTGTCCAAAACCATCTTGGTTGTGAGCCTCTACTTATACTCTACAAGGGACTGATAACATGATCTTCTGTGCCACACCCAAGCACCATGTTATCTACAATGTAAAGTATTAGACAATTTTGCATAATCATAAAAATATGCAAACAATGATCATGTGATTCTTATTTCAAAATAAAGATGTTCATACAAAAGAGCTAGGCTTTCAGTATACATCCCAACACCAAGGAGCGTGATTGATTCACGCTAAATGGGTTAGGATGTGCCAACTTTGATTGGATGGGTAGTTAACTCAATCATAGCAAAGTTGACATTTTAGGTTATTTTCAAGATTATGGATACCTTGGAAATAGGTTTGATCTTATATCCTAAAAGATTTTAGGATGTGCCAATACATTTTTGGAATCATGAAAAATCAATAAAATTGGCACAATCTAGATTTAGAGGTCATAGTGTGCCATTTTGGATTTTGGCACACTTTGGGAACTAGTGTATCAAGAGAATTGTCTTAAGGTTTAGAAGTTACATCAAGAGTGATACTCAAGTGCTACACACCTTGATGTCTTACACTTACCATGATTCATGTGTTTTACCATATGTTTGCATGGAAGGAATGTTTATGGTGTATTGCATCTCACAAAATAAGTCATTCACCTTGATTGTGTATTTCAACACTTAGAAAGGGTGAGATGTTAGGATTTTGAAACCATTGGATGTTAATGTTTGCTAAAATGAAATAAAATACCAAAATACATTAACAAATACATGAATATAAACATAACATTAATATATTCGACATACAAGAGTAAACATGATAAAATAAAACAAATTCAGTGAAGAAATCGAAATTCACTCAATTTCAGAACTGGAAATCAGAGATCAGTCGACTGATACAGTCTATCAATCGCCTGATAATACTGTAGCACGATATAGTGAGTCCAGATGAGTCTTGCTTCGAGGACTCGGCCGATGTGTAAATCGATCGATCGATCGATACATCGATCATTGTTAGTGCTGTTTATCGGGGCAAAGAGTCATCGATCGAGTGGCTCGCCAAAGAATCAAGTGATGATCACATCGATCGACCGATTCCCAATATCGGATCGTGATGTCATTGTAGCTCGACATGAATGCTCGCAGCTTGAGTCTTGAGCTAGAGCGATCAACTATCGGTTGATAAATCGCTCAATAATCACATCGATCGATGCCACACATCACCACATCGCGCGTCCCAATTTTATAACGCCGAACTGCTAGGGTTCGGCGTCTTCACGCTTTCTTCCTTCATGATTTTCTTCTCCAATCATCGCCCACCTTCTCCGACCAGTCCTTCCCTTCCACGCCGGCGACCAAAAAAACCCTAGGTTTGAAAGCCATCTCTCCCATTCATGTTTTTTTATTTCTCTATAGCCCTAATAGCATCTCACAACCTTAGGTTTCCTCTCCGACAATTTTCCTTGTGTTAGGGTTCCGGCGAGATCTTTCCTTCGGTGATCTTTTCGGCATTCTCTTCAGCAAACCAACTGTCCAGTTGCCTTGCGCCTTCTCCTCATCAACTTCAAATGGCACCAAAGTATAATTTCTATACCCCTTAAACCCTAAAGTTTTTTGTTTTTACAACTCATTTTGATCTAATCATTGTGTTTGTGTCATCGCATTCCATTGCATTGCATTGCATACATGTAGAAGACCACGTAGGAATGACCCAAATGAGGGTGGATCACGATTGTACCAACCGATGACGGTTAGGTACATCGATGATCAACTCTTTAGACATTACTGTAGCGATGTCATGGAGATCTTAATGTACTATCAACTCATGAAGATCGCTCTATGTAAACATGCCATCAATGATAATCTCCTTAAGGAGTTTTATCAAAATTTAAGGAAGGTAGATGATGGTCCTACTTACACCACTCGCATTGCAAAATGTGACTTGGAGTTCACTCCTACGATCTTGCAGGAGTTCCTTGAGTGTAGGCCATCAGATGATACCTTCATCTTCTATCCTACCTTTGATGCCCCTCTTCCTGAGCCTTCTGATCATATTTCTTTAGACTCCATGCATGAGAACATTTTTCGCCATCCTCGCCCACCAGCTCAGAACCTATTTCCTATCACTGAGCTATCTGCACCTGACAATGTGCTCTACAAAGTCATTGTTGGGTGCTTTCTCCCTATTGTGACTCGGGGTCTAGCCAAGATTCGGCCTCCCCATCTCTTCCTCATGTATGCTATGCGTCATAGATTAGATGTAAACATTGCATTGAACATGTTTCATTGCATTGTCCATTTCATATCCCCTATGTAAGGGAAAGTGCATATGCCTTTTGGACATATCATCACTGCATGACTAGAGTCCATAGGCATTAACATTTCCAGGGGATCTCTAAGGGCGCTATCCGAGGTTTACGACTGTATATCAATTCGTAACTTCACATTGGTAGGGTTGCGGACTAGAGATGGGCAGATGGAGCTGATACCTTGAGCTTGGCCCAGGGCACATGGGGAGCCACCTCTAGTGTCGAGATATCCTGCAGGATGATATGTGGACCCTGATGCTGCTGACAAGGATGACCAGATGCCAGCAGATGCATCAGCAGTAGGTCCTTCAGATCGGGTTGGATAGCTGGAGGCTAGATTCCAAGATTACTAGCAGACGATTGACTCTCGGTTGGCAGAGATTATATCGGGGCAATCCTCCATGGGTCAGCACCTTAGCAGGATGGAGGAGCGCCACACCCAGATGGAGGAGCACCACACCCAGATTGAGGAGTGCCAGAGCTGCATGGAGCAACATCAACTTGACATGTACGAGATGATGCGGGCCTGGACCCTAAGCCAGCAGCCTCCTCCGCCTCCACCTTCTGTAGGAGATTAGAGCTAGAGGATGTTTAGGGTTTTTGCTTTTAGTTCCATAGTGAGATTGAGCGTTTCAAACTTCTATTTTGGTTATAAAAAACTGAAGTTTTAATTGAATGAAATGTTTTGTTTATAAAAGAAATGTTTTTGTCTGATTATATGTGTGTATTAATGTGCTTGTTTATACAAATTTTCCATGTCATGACATCAAATTCTATCTTATCATATAACATGTCATGACATTGTTTAGGATTATTTTAGATATCATGTTTGTTTTTAGATTATATCATATGCCATGACATCATGATCATTGGCTATGCTTTATTATTTCTATCATTTATGCCATGATCATTCATGCATTTAACTTGATTAAAATTGATTTAAGGATAATGGCATGACTTGGAGTCCCATTTATAAGGGAATCAAGTAGGGTTGCCTAGAAAATGCATGAGGCTATAATAATCTAAAATCCACATCTCACAATCACATTGGCATGTATGTGTATTTATACACCTTAGATACATGTGAGATGTTAGGAAAATAAGTTAAGTTCAGGGTGCATAGGTAGTGCATCTAGATGAACTTAAACTTATTTCAATCATCAATATAAATCATGAGAAAAACTAATGTACAAGTCATGTATATCTAGCCAATAATCTATGGTTCAAAATATGTTTTCAAAAACATTTTAAAATCACTTTAGAAAACCTTGGTGAAGTCTATCTTTTGATAGCAATCACCATTGAAGAAGTTGATACAAAGTAGATCAAAAACCTTAAAGTTTTAATGGTTTTTGAACTTTGTATCAATCTCCTATTTTAATGGTTAAAATATTTTTCCAATATTTTTCACCGATTGTATGTGTTATAGTATTATACATATGAAATTTCATGATTTTTTAAGGTATGTATAATTACTTATGATTTTTCAAACTCGGATTCTGATAACTAAAATGCAGCTTGCTGCTCGAGGCAATCGCTTCGGCGGAAATCGCTGGCGCAAATCGCTCGCAGAAAACCGCCTCGCAAAATTACCCGCATCAAACCGCCTGGCGCTCGGCACACAAGGCACCGCCGCTAAAATTGCCCTGGTGGAAACCGCCCTAGCGGAAGTGCCTTGGCAGAAGTGCCCTGGTGCAGTATCAATCGACTGGTTTATGAAGGACTCAACTGATTGCCTGATTTCGGGATAAACAAGGTTGTTTAACCCCATTTCTGCTATAGTAAGGTCCCTAACCACTCCTAACCCTAGGATATGCTTTGGAAAGCATTAAAACGGGTGAAAATCCATTGGATATGGATTATGAGAGTTGTTTAGGGTTTGTATCAATTTTAAGGTGAAGAAAAGTTCAATGTTGAACTTTAGGCCTTAATTTTGATGGTTTAAAGTTACTATTGGCTTAGGGACTTCCCAAGGACATTGTTGGTGCAATGGTCATGGGGGAGTAAGCCTTTAGGGGGAGGTATCCATCAAGGGATGGTGGATGTTATTCTTCCTCATGAAGAGGAGAAATGGGATTTTGAGATACCAAATTTGGAAATTGGGAGAGTGAATGGATTGCCTCTCTTGAGTGATATGAGACTTATCACTAGGAAGATGGTAGGCATCCTAGGTATTTTTGGGCCAAGGGGGAAATTGTAAGATCTCATTGGATATGAGACATTGACCTCCTTGGGTGAACCTTTTTGATGTATGTCAAAAAGGGGGAGAAAGGTAAGATTACCAATTTGGGAAATTGGTTAAGGGAATTTGAGTTAGTGTTCTAACTCAAAAGTATATGTTTTTGTCAAACATCAAAAAGGGGGAGATTATTGGTGCAATCGGCCCAGGTCACGATTGACCGGACTCGAGTTTGACTCGAGTGATGTTTTGATATTTGACAAAGTGAGTTGACATTGATGTTTGACATTAATGTCTATTGATATTTTCGGGAGATTGTTTATACAATCAACCCAGACTCGAGTTTGACTCGAGGGAGACTTTGATGGTTGACTGGAGTTGACCATGTCATGGAAAGTCCAAGTCTTGAGTACTTGGCATGTAAAGTCCAAGCATGGGTCTTGGCAAGGAAAAGTCCAAGCATGGGTCTTGGCATGGAAAGTCCAACATGGGTTGGCAAGGGAAAGTGCAAGCTTGAGTCTTGGCATTTGAGAAGTCCAAGGGGTTTGATATTGACGGCGTAAAGTCCAAGCGGAGTCTTGGCGGCGTAAGTCCAATGTGCCTTGGCGGTGTAGACACCGTTATCATGACATAGCCGATGGAAGTACCTGAAGGCTAGCGCTATAGATGAACAAGTCATGGATGACTTGGAGGGATCCGAGAGGCGTGAGGCTGATGGAGGTGGCTAGAAGGCTTAGGTCTAGGCTAAGGGTGGTCTAGCAAGTATGGGGGAACCATACTTGGGCTAAAACCTCATGTTTGAGGTGTGCTAGTTGACTGGTGCCATATGGCAGTCGACTGGTGAGAGTCAACTAGGGTTTGACTACGGGATGTGTCCCAGCAGTCGACTGCCAGAGCTTGGAAGTCGATTGATTGGACGAGTAGTAGACTGATCTTGTGATCAGTCGACTAATGCTCAGGTTTTGGGGCACATAATGGAGTTTCACTCGACCCCAGCGGTTAGCAGTCGAGTGATGGCTTGAACAGTTGACTGATGGTCATGATCAGTCGACTGATGTTCTAGCCGTTGGATTTTTCTAGCGTGGATTACACCGTTGTCTCACAGCAACAGTGTGATCAGTCGACTGATCGACTTTTTCTAGCCCAGGCAGAAGATATAAATGGAGCTCGTGGAGGAGAAAAAGCTATCCGGTTCTTGAGAGCTTTTGGGGCGATTTGTTGCTACAAATCAGGTCTCCAAGTGCATGTCAAGCAACCAAGCATTCAAGCAATCAAAAGCAAGTGTAGTAAAGTTTTTCTTTACTTGTATTTTGTATTTGCATTGTATATTGCTTGTATTTCATTCTTTCTATTGAAAGATCATTTGTACGAGGTTTCTTCACCTCTGACTTGTGTCGAGAAGGAGTTATTGTGATTAGTAGTGCGTGTTTGCATTGCTAGGGCTTTTAGAGCCTGATCCGTGGAGTAGGAACCATTCGGTTCCGAACCATATTACATCTCGTGTCTATCGTGTTTTGTTTGTTCTTGTTGTATTTTATTGTATATTCCGCTGCGTACTAATAAGATTGTAGACAAGCAAACGCGAACGAATTCCATCGTATGAGCACATTGCTATTCACTCCCCCCCCCCCACCTCTAGTCTTCCAACGATTCCCTACAAATTTGGGGACCAAATTTTATTAAGTGAGGGGAGAATGTAAAATACCATAAATAAATAATGAAAGAGTAATATTATTATTGGAAGAAATTAAATAAATAAAGCATGGTTAGGGATTTAATTAAATCTAACCTTGGCTTAATTTAAATGGGTGTTAGTGGATCTAGGTTTAAGTTCTATTGGGGTTTTAAACCCAACCCGTTACCATTAAGGTCAAGCCGTTCATACCGTCCGGCAGTTTCTCCATGCGAGCATTTCCCCAACATAATATATTTCCTTTCACTTCTTCCCGTCGTGAGAGCCAAATCGTCCATCTTCTCTTCTTCCCCAAAGCGACCAATAGCCGACGCTCTCCCTCTCACGATGGAAGATCCGATTGGAGGTCAACTCGATTCCTCTCCTTGTCGTCGGCTTCTTCTTCCTCTCAGAGTCTACCTCGCGTCAAGAAGCAGCCATAGTCCTTGACGACCTTCGTGGGCGAGCGGGAGCAGTGGGCAAGCAAGGGCTGAGAAGATTCAGGTCGGTGGCATTGTGAATCGGGAGTCGTTCTTCCCGATCGAAGTCAAAGCAAGTGTCTTGAGTCGGTGAACAGAGGATTTGAGGAGGATCGCCATCGGAGTTAGGTGAGTTGGTGCTGCTCTTCTTCGATCTTGGACAGGATCGAAATCCGTACTATGGGTTTCTTTGGTTGAACGAGGATTCTGTTTGGGCAATGGTTTTTCGGCGAACAGGGTAGATTTAGGGGAAATTGCTGTCGGTGGAGTCCCAAGTGGTGGTAAGCTTAATCTACCTCTTTTTTTTCATTTGTTGTTGTTAACCTTTATGGTCTGCCGATGGATTCTGATCTATGGTGTGAGTTTCCTTCGATGGAGCAAGCTAGACAGTGTTCTATTTGGAGTTTTTGGGCCTGTTGTGAAGAGTGGTTATGTTCTAGGTTATGAAGGGGCTGTAAGTGGATGTGAATGGTTGGTTCAAGGGTTTGCTCAGTTGTGGCTAAGTGAGAAATGTTGGTGCAACAATGCCCCAAGCATCTATATGTTTTGATGTATAGATAATCATCAAAGTTAGGCAATGCTTTGTGATCTAATTGTGAATGTGTCCAAGTGACAGAAAAATCCAAGTATGAAGACTTAGTAAAGGAAAAGTCCAAGGAAAGGGATTGGCGACATAAGACCAAGCATTTAGTCTTGGCGGCATAAAGTCCAAGCGGACCTTGGCAAAGGAAGTCTAAAGGCAAGTCTTGGCAGCGTAAGTCCAAGCATGTAGTCTTGGCGGCATAAAGTCCAAGCGTACTTTGGCAAAGGGAAACCCAAGACATGACAAAACCGAAGGAAGCTCTTGGAAGCAAGCGCAAAGGATGAATAAGTCGCGGACTCGGAGGGATCCTGGAGGCGCAAGGCTAAAGGAAAAGATAGAAGGTTAAGTCTAGGTCTAGGGAGTCAATTCAAGTATGAATTACTCATACTTGATGAGTATCAGTCGATTGATACGATGTAGCAGTAAATTGATAAGGTGCTCGACTGAGTCAGGCTGAAAACCTGACGATCAATCGACTGCCAAGAGTGGGCAGTCCACTGATCAAGTCGACATTGGGCACAAAATAGGGTCTCCCTCGACTGCACATCGTGATCACTCGACTGATCACTCCATCCGTTGACTGATGAAAGGATCAGTCGACTGATGAGCCTGCCGTTGGATGATGACGCCTGTGAATCTCGCAAATTCGGCTATTCAGAAGTCGTTAGTTGCGACGGCAGTCAACTGATGTACAACATTAGTCGACTGATCATAGCCCAACGGGAAAACAACCCTCTCTCTATAAAAAGAGGGCTTGGGGTGCTTGAGAAGGCTAGTGCTTATCTTCCAACCTTATTCTCAAGCTCCCCATGATTTTCAAAGGCTTTCTTTGTGATTAATTTCTCCTCTTCTCCTAAATCTCATTTTCATCATTGTAAGAAGAGGAGAGGGTCTTTTAAGAGAAAGCTTCTTAGTGGAATTGCTTGGGTTGATCCACCTTAAGGATCGCCGTGGAGAAGGAGCCTTATCTCCGAACCACGTAAATCTCCTTGTTAGCGATTGTATTTGCTTGCTTTTCAATTTCGTTTAGCTTCTTATTTTTGCTTCTGCTAACCCTTTTGTAGAATTTGAAAAGAAGCTATTCACCCCCTCTAGCTTTCCAAGGATCACCAACAAGTGGTATCAGAGCCCGGATTACGTCGGAAGATTTATCCATCAACCATAGCATAATGGCATTCCAAGAGGGGTATAGCATGGCGAGGCCTCCATTCTTTGACAGCAACGACTTCGGCTACTGGAAAGGTAGGATGGAATACTACCTTATGAACGATATTGAAAATTGGTTTAGTATTGTAGATGGATTCGAGAAGCTGGTCGATGAACACAGAGCACCTATACCGACCAAGGATTGGACGAGGGACATGGCCAAGAAGGCTCAAACTAACACCAAAGCAACGACCACACTTCAATGTGGTTTGTCCAAAGAGTAATTAAGCAAAGTGGGGCCTTTCAAATCGACGAAGGAGCTTTGGGAAAAGCTAATTGAGCTCAATGAGGGATCGAAGGAAACAAGAAGATCCAAGAGAGATCTCTTAATAGGACAACTCCAAAGCTTTTTCATGAAGACCAACGAGACCGTAAGCCAAATGCACGGTCGCTTAAAGGAGGTAGTCAACAGACTACATGTGATAGGTGAGAAGGTCAACAACTGAGACCTTGTGAGGTATATTCTTCAAGCTTTCCCTAGAACAACCTTATGGGCATCAATGGTAGATGCTTATAAGGTATCTAGGAATCTTTATTTGGTTAAATTAGATGAACTCTTTTGTGAATTTGAGTTGCACGAGCAAGCTAACACTTCGTCCAAGGAGAAAGGTGTAGCTCTTTTTGTAGGAAAGAAGGACAAGAAGAAGAAGGAGAAGAAATAGGTCTCTTCTTCATTCGAATCCAAGGAGGAGTCATCTAGTAGCGACGACGAGCTATCGGTTAGTGAGGTAGCTCATTATGTTAAGAAGTTTGGTGGGAGGTCAAGGAAACTCACCAAGAAGGATGTGAGGAGGATGTTCCAATCCTCTAAAGGTAAAAATTCTAGTAGTTCAATTTCTACTTCTAATGTTGTTTGTTATGGTTGCAACAAGAAAGGGCATATCAAGCCAAATTGCCTGGATCTAAAGAAGAAGGAGGAGAAGGAAAAGAAGAAGAAGGAAAAGAAGGAGAAGAAGAAGAAGAAGGAGGCAATGGTGGCACAAACATGGGATACCCTAAGCCTTGAAGACTCCTCTGATTATGAAGAAATTTGCCATGTCACAAGAAACATAACACTCATGGCCTTGGAGGATTGCTCAAGTGAAGAGTCATCCTCCTCCTCCTCAAGCAACGAATCGAAATCTAGTGACGATGAGGTAAAGGACTCCCATAGAATAGACTTACTATATAAAACTATTGCATTCCTTCAAAATGCACTAAATAAATCAAAGTCTAGGATTAAGGATTTAAAAGTAGAAATTACATCCATTAAGAATGTAGAAATTTCTTGTGATGATGCATGTTCATTTAGGAATGAGAATGATGAACTTAGGAAAGAAATAAGTAACCTAAGAGCATGCCTAGAGAAATTTATGAATGGGTCCAAATATCTTGATATGATAATTAAGGACCAAAGGGCCATTTATAATAAGGCCGACATAGGATATAGGCCTAAGGAGAAGGAAGTAGCTTTCACCTCACTAGTTAGTAGAAAATCAACCATTAGAAGCAAGGCTAGAAAAGCTTGGGTTCCCAAAAGCTATATAGTTAATGCTAACGGTCCTAAAATTTGGGTGCCTAAGACTTGCATTTTTCATGTTGTATAGGTAGAAGGACCAAGCTTATGGATTGTTGATAGTGGTTGCTCAAAACACATGACCGATGATGAGAGTAAATTTTCAACAATCAACCACATTAGCAAGGGGAAGGTGTCTTTTGGAAATAGTGGTAAACTTAAGATCCTAGGAAAAGGGACAATTGAGGTATCCCCAACCTTGCAATTCACAAAGTATTATTAGTTAAAAATATGAAATTTAATTTGCTTAGTGTAAGTCAACTATGTGATGCCAATTTTGATGTTAAATTTGGTTCTTCTAAATGCTTCATAAGACACAAAAATCAAAATGATTGCATGTTAGTAGGTTTTAGGAAATCAAATATATACTATTTTGATTTATCCTATGCTACTAACCCTTCTACTAAGTGTCTTATTGCAAAAGAAGAAGAGAGTTGGCTATGACATAGGAGGCTAGGGCACATCAACATGAAAAACATTGCCAAAATAGCCAATATGAAGCTATTCGAGGGGTTGCCAAAAGTCAAGTATCTTAAGGACAAAATGTGTGATGCATGTCAAGAAGGAAAGCAATCAAGATCATCACACAATGGTAAAACTTTACTTAGTACCGCTTTACCTTTAAAACTCTTGCATGTTGATTTATTTGATTGTCATAGTACCCCTTCTTTAATTGGTAGTAAATATTGCTTAGTTATAGTAGATGATTTTTCTAGATTTACTTGGGTATTCTTCATAAAACATAAGGATGAAACCCTAGGAATAATCATAGGCTTTAGCAAAAGAGTAGAAAATGAAAGAAATATCAAAATCAACCGGATCCATAGTGATCATGGTGGAGAATTTGAGAATTCTAACTTCTCCAATTTTTGTTTAGAACAAGGGTACAAGCACGAATTTTCTTATCCTAGACACCTCAACAAAATGGAGTTGTGGAAAGGAAAAATCGTGCCCTACAAGAAGCGGCTAAGACTATGCTCAATGCATATTATTTACCTAGCTAATTGTGGGTAGAAGCGGTCAACACCGCTTGCTATATACAAAATAGATTTTTAATTCATAGTGTTTTAGGGAAAACTCCATTTGAATTATGGAATGGTACAATTCCAACAATTCACTATTTCAAAGTATTTGGATGTAAAGTTTACATTTTAAACACCAAAGACAACCTCGGTAAATTTGAATCCAAAGCGGATGAAGGAATCCTAGTTGGATAGTCATCCACTAGTGTAGGGTATAGAGTTTATAATAAAAGAACTCAAAAGATTGAGGAATCCTCAAATGTGAAATTTGATGAAACCTCTAATACTTACCCTAGGAAATCTCCCATTGATAATGATATCAATGACAAAAATCAAGAAATTACCCAAAAATTTCAAGATTTAACTTTAGGGGGTAATGATCAAGGGGGAGAATTAAATCAAGGGGGAGTAAGAGGTGATTCCGATGATGAAAGAAGGGTTGAGGATAATCATGATCAAAATCAACTTAATACACCTCCTAGAATAATAAGAGTTCATCAAAATCACCTCCTAGATCAAGTTGTAGGTGAATTATCTCAAGGTGTTAGGACTAGGTCATTTCAAAGAGCTCCCTCTAGTCATATAGCCCTTATCTCCAAAATTGAGCCTAAAACAATCAATGATGCATTATTTGATCCGGATTGGATCTTAGCAATGCAAGATGAATTGACTCAATTTGAAAGGAGTCAAGTATGCCAGTTAGTTCTTAGACCTAATGATAATACTATCATTACTACAAGATGGGTTTTTAGGAACAAACTAGATGATCAAGGCAATATAACTAGGAATAAGGCAAGGTTAGTTACAAGGAGCTTCAATCAAGTTGAAGGACTTGATTATGATGAAACATATGTCCCGTTTACTAGGTTAATTTCCATAAGAATTCTATTAGGATATGTCTCCTATATGGGTTTTAAACTTCATCAAATGGATGTAAAGTCGGCATTCCTAAATGAGTTCATTAAGGAAGAGGTATATGTAGAACAATCTCCTGGGTTTGAAAATATAGACTATCCAAACCATGTATTTAAGCTTAAAAAGGCTTTATACAGTTTGAAACAAGCTCCCTGGGCTTGGTATGAAAGATTGTCATCATTCTTGGTCTCTAAGGGGTTTAGAAGGGGTCAAGTAGACCAAACTCTCTTCATTAAATCAAAGTCTAAGGACATCTTTGTAGCCCAAGTATATGTAGATGACATTATCTTTGGGTCAACAAATGATGAGCTCCTTCAAGACTTCATCAAAAATATGGAAAATGAGTTTGAGATGAGTCTAGTTGGGGAACTAAATTTCTTCCTAGGTCTACAAGTCAAATAAACAAATGAAGGAATTTATGTATACCAAACCAAATATGCTAAGGAAATGATTAAAAATTTTGATTTGAAAAATACTAAGGTAGTTTCAACCCCAATGGCAACTAATACAAAAATAGATAATGATCATGAAGGAAAACAAATTGAACTTAAACTTTATAGAAGTATGATTAGTAGCCTTTTGTACCTAACCGCTAGTAGGCCCGATATACAATTTGCAGTAGGTATGTGTGCAAGGTACCAATCATGTGCCAAAGAGTCCCATTTAGTGGCCGTTAAGAGAATCTTAAGGTATATCAAGGGCACACAAAATATAGGACTTTGGTACCCTAGGATTATGTCTTTTGATTTGGTTGGGTACACCGACTCCGACTATGCGGGTTGCAAGTTGGATCGCAAGAGTACTAGTGGTGGATGCCAATTTCTTGGATCCTCCCTAGTGAGTTGGAGTAGTAGAAAGCAACCTTGTGTTGCTTTGTCAACCACCGAGGCTGAATATGTGACTATGGATGGTTGTGTGGCTCAATTACTTTGGATGAGACACACATTAGAGGATTATGAGCTACACTACTCCAATGTAAAATTTTATTGTGATAATGTGAGTACCATAAACTTGACCAAAATTCGGTACATCACTCTAAAACTAAGCACATTGAAGTGAAGCATCACTTCATTAGAGATCATGTGGCTAAGGGGGACATTGAACTTAATTACATAGATTCTAAGTCCAACTTAGCCGACATATTCACCAAGGCTCTCCCCGAAGCGGAATATTCATCACTAAGGAGAGAACTTGGGATGTGCTTAGTAGAATAGAGGTCTAGGTTTGCATGATCCTATAGAAATTCTAGGATTTATACCTTTAAGCATCTCACAAAACACCTAAGATACCATGATTTTTGTATTGAGCCACTTAGACAACATGTGAGATGTTAGGAAAATGCACTTGGGTCATCATGCTTGTTATGATGCATTACTATGAACCAAGTGCCATCTAGAGACATTAATCCTTCATTAGACCAATCATTGGGAAGGCTTATGCACAATTGATGTGCATATAGCTCTAAGAATATGATTGGAAATGTCAAATAAAATATAATTTAAACTATGTTTATCATACTTTGAAAAACAATTTTCAATTGCTAAGCAAAAGTGATACAAAATTTGCAAAATACTTAAAGCTTTTGCTAGGTTTCAAAATTATTTTTGAAATATGGAAAACATATATTTTTTACATTATTTTTCCTTGATAGAAAATGATTTCAGAAATATATACACAAAATTTCCTGATTTTTCGATGTTTCTAGAATTTTTGGTGCATTTCTGAAGTTGGGCTGAAAAATCTGAAAAATGGACTACATGCGTAACAGTCGACTGAATCAGAATTCAGTCGACTGATATCCTGATTTTTCTGCATTTCATCCTTATTTCTTGATCTTGAGTGTGGTATTAAGTGTCCTAACCCTATGGTATGTTGACTCAAGTAATTAAAAGGGTATGGGACTTTTCGATGCAATGTTTTAGGGGGAGTTTCATAATATAAATCTTTTCATTCCCTAAATTTATATTGTTGGTGCAAAGTTAGGACTTAACCTTCTATCTTTTGTTATGCTTTACTCCACATGTTATTCACACATCATGAACAATGTCTTGGATTAAGGGAGAGCCTCATATCGATCTTATGTCTTAGTTCAAGATATAACAAATTTAATTCTTTCATGAACTTATTATTATACGAATTCTTCTCTTTTTGATGTATGTCAAAGGGGGAGAAGGATTGTTTAAGTTAGAATTCATATTGAAAATATGATTATGTGCATGTGTTAAAGACCTAACTTAAATGATTTCCAAACATCAAAAATGGGAAGATTGTTGGTGCAACAATGCCCCAAGCATCTATATGTTTTGATGTTTGGATAATCATCTAAGTTAGGCAATGCTTTGTAATCTAATTGTGAATGTGTCTAAGTGATAGGAAAATCCAAGTATGAAGACTTGGTAAAGGAAAAGTCCAAGGAAAGGGCTTGGCGGCATAAGACCAAGCATGTAGTCTTGGCGGCATAAGGTCCAAGCAAACCTTGGCAAAGGAAGTCCAAGGGAAAGTCTTGGCAGCGTAAGTCCAAGCATGTAGTCTTGGCGGCGTAAAATCCAATCGTACTTTAGCAAAGGGAAACCCAAGACATGACAAATCTGAAGGAAGCTCTTGGAAGCAAGCGCAAAGGATGAACAAGTCATGGACTCGGAGGAATCCTAGAGGCGCAAGGCTAAAGGAAGAGCTAGAAGGTTAAGTCTAGGTCTAGGGAGTCAATTCAAGTATGAATTACTCATACTTGACGAGTATTAGTTGACTAATACGATGTAGCAGTCGACTGATAAGGTGCTCGACTGAGTCAGGCTGAAAACCTAACGATCAGTCGACTGCCAAGAGTGGACAGTCGACAGATGTCGCCATCAGTCGACTACCAAATAGTGACAGTCGACTGATCAAGTCGACATCGGGTATAGAATAGGGTCTCACTCGACTGCACATCGTGATCACTCGATTGATCACTCCATCAGTCGACTGATGGAGGGATCAGTCGACTGATGAGTCTGTCGTTGGATGATGACGCTTGTGAATCCTACGAATTCGGCTATTCAAAAGTCGTTAGCTGCAATGACAGTCGACTGATGTATAGCATCAGTCGACTGATTGTGGTCCAATGGGAAAAACATCCCTCTCTCTATAAAAAGAGGGCTTGGGGTGCTTGAGAAGGCTAGTGCTTATCTTCCAACTTTATTCTCAAGCTCCCCACGATTTTCAAAGGCTTTCTTTGTGATTAATTTCTCCTCTTCTCCTAAATCTCATTTTCATCATTGTAAGAAGAGGAGAGGGTCTTCTAAGAGAAAGCTTCTTAGTGGAATTGCTTGGGTTGATCCACCTTAAGGATTGCCGTGGAGTAGGAGCTTTATCTCCAAACCACGTAAATCTCCTTGTCAGCAATTGTATTTGCTTGTTTTTCAATTTCGTTTAGCTTCTTGTTTTTGCTTCTGCTAACCCTTTTGTAGAATTCGAAAAGGGGCCCCCTCTATCCTTTCAAGGATCACCAACAAGAAAGGGCTGGGTGGAATAAAGTGTGTCAATTAGGGTGGTTAGATCCCTAATTTCATGTAATTATGGGTTGTGATGTGACGTTTCAAGGCTATTAATAGGGTTTGGTTTGAGGTTGGTCAGGTCCCTAAATTTGTGTGAAATGTCGGTTGTTGATCAAGCTGTGTGATGCTCTGATCTCGGCTACAAATAGGGATGTGGATAAATCTGTGATGGTTGTGGATGTGAGTTAGTACGTTTAATTGATTTAGGTGGAGTGTACTTAAGATGTTTAATGATTTAAACCTAGTTGGATGTTGTAGAAGGGTTACGCTTGATGATTGGGGGTTTCTAATTCGTATTCAATAAAGGGATGCGAATATAGGAACGATATAGTAGTGGATTTGTATATTTTTCGAGTGCTGGAACTTAGTACTTGTTATGTTCTGTGCAGGACGTGATTACGAGACAGGTCCGCGGGCATGAAGATATTTGTCATAAGCATCTTATTAGGTGGGTAATATTTCCTACCTTGGTCAGGTAGTAGCTAAACCCTGATATATATATGATTTCATATTATTGTCACTTTGACATTGACTCCACTCTAGTTTTTCTATTGCTTGATACTTGCATTTGCACATAAAATGTTTTGTCATTATTGTTATCTATTCATTCATCATTGTTATGAATTATAGATGTTATGGTAAGTAGACCTATAGTGGTTTACCTATGTGTACGTAGCTAAATTCAGTTTTAAAACTGAATTGTGCAATTTAGATAAATCATCTGGGGGCGAGTGATGTTCTAGAAGTAAAGTGAGTTTACATATCATATCTTGATGTTGTGTATAGATCTACTATGGATCATGTAGTCGTGTATGAACGTGTGATTTGTCGATACAGCGTCGCTACGGACTGGAGGTCCTAGCATAGTTGTTGTCAACTGTATATGCCTCTCGATAGAATAGAGAGTGTGTTGTGGACATATGTATGCGCTGTCGTACATTCATTCCATTTACATGCATGCTGGCGACTTGGTCTCCCTTGTGGTTGATGTTGATGCAGTAGGCACCTAAGTCAAACCTAAGTTTTGATTATAGCAAAAGACACAAAGCTAAGCCAATATTGTTATCTCACAAGCTGAATCAAGTGTGCAGGAATGCTAAGCTGAAGGTCACCGACACCCAGAGGGAACTGTGGTGGTCGGGTGACACTGGGAGGACTTCGAAGGAAGTCGAAGAAATCTGGTGGAGGCCGGAAGCAAAGATTCAAAGGTAAAGGTTGAGGTAATCTCGTGTGAGTGAGTGTAAGTAAGGTTGTGTCCTCCGTATGGGGATGTCCTTAGGCGACGATCCGACCAAGACTTCCCGTGGAAGGTCTAAGTCGAGATCGGATGGTAAGTGGTCGTCAAAATCACTTGTATTACTTGCATTTTTGAGCTAACTCTTCATTACAGTTGGAAACCCTAGCAACAGTCGACTGATGGCTTGTATCAGTCGACTGCTGCCTCCATCAGTCAACTGTTAGGGTTGAGCTGTTGACTGTTGTTTGAATTACAGCTTTGAGGAGAGTCAAAAACTCATCCCTTTCTTCAAGGGTGAGGTGGCCTTGGTGATAGGGTCAAGATCTGAATGATTAGGGTTTCTCAAGACTATAAAAGAAGGGCCACTCTTCATCATTTCAGGAATTAAAAAAAGCTCTTCAAGTGCTTCTGAAACGCTGCGACACTCCGACGATCCTACGACGATGAAGCGCTACCGAAACGACGACAACTCAAGCTCAAACTACCATCCCTTAAGTTGTCGGTCAAGGTTTTATTTTAAGTATATTTCAAACATTGTATTCTTTCTTTTTATCGGAGCTTTAATCGTAACGAGGAGAGGGTGAGTGTCCCTCTACCTCGAGTTTTATCATTTTATTGTAATCGTCCACTCCTACCTCCAACGAGGAGGAGTGTTTTAGTGATTGCCCTCCGTACACGGTCTAGGACCATTAGAGCCTTGGATTAGAAGCCGGAAGGCTATGAACCAAGTAAAAACAAATGAGTCTCATATTTATTTTCCGCTGCACTTTACTCTTTTTATTTATCGAATCGACGAACAAAAATAAAAATCATTTTGAACTATTCACCCCTCCCCTCTAGCGCTCATTTCGATCCAACAAGTGGTATCAGAGTCGGGGGCACTACGATTTGGTGAAACCACCAATCTAGCAACTTTTTACAGATTTTTCTTGTTTATTTTTGGTTTTTTGACTTTTTCATTTCATTTTATTTCATTCTCCCACACTACTAATCCAAGACGAAAAGTCTTGGTACATTTGGTTGTTTTTGTTTTTGCGAGGTATTATTTTTTATCTAAATGGCCCATCTCGAAGGGTTTAGCACCGTCCGACCTTCATTTTACAACGGAGATGACTTCCGTTACTGGAAGGGTCGAAAGGAGTGCTTCCTAAAGACCCAAATTGAGATGTGGATCGTAATCCAAATTGGATTCACGCTTCCTACTAATGAAGTGGGTGAATCGTTGGATTACGATCAATGGACAAATGCCATGAAAAGACTAGTGGAAGTCGACACCATGGTGACCCAAATTCTTCGATGTGGCTTGTCCAAAGAGGAGCTAAACCGCATCGACCCCTTCATCAGTGTGAAAGATCTATGGAACAAACTTGTATAACTACACGAAGGAACTGACGATGCGAAGGTGTGTAAACGCGACTTACTTTTCAATAAGTTGTATAACCTTAAGATGCAGAAACATGAGACGGCAACACAACTATACGCTCATATACAAGACATTGTCAATAGCCTACACTCCATCGGACAAAAGGTCAAAAATCGAGACCTTATAAGGTATGCACTTATTGCTTTTCCTAGGACTACCTTGTGGGCATCCATGGTCGATGCCTACAAGGTTTCTAATGACCTCTCTAAGATTAGACTAGATGAATTATTCTATGAATTTGAACTTCATGAACAGTCGAATTCGGCTCCCGAGAAAGGTATTGCTTTACTTGCAGGTTCGAAGAAGAAGGTCGCAAACAAACCACCCCCAAGGAAGAGGACGAGTACGAGTCGAAGGTAGACCCCGAGATGGAAACCGAACTAGTGAATCTAGTTTGGAAGATTATCAAGAGCCAAAGATGACTCATCAATCAAGGTAAATCTAAATCTAATTCTAATTTTAGATGTTTTGAATATAACAGGTTCAGACACATCAAGTCGGAGTGTTCAAAACTCAAGAACAAAGCACCCAAGTCCAAGAAAGCGCTTAACGCTACTTGGGAAGAATCGTCGGAGGAGGAAGACAATGACCTCATCTTCATGGCCAAGCCGACCGAGCCCTAACAAGAGTCTGAACCCGAGGAAAAGTCTGAGTCCAGATCTGATGATGAGTCGCTATTCAAGACAAGCCACGGATCCGCATCCAGTTCAAAAGGGTCACTTAAGGTAAGTCGATCTTTACTTAGCACATTATATAATGCAATTAAATTCTTAACTAGAAAATTAGCTAAGTCCGAATCCAAGGTCGAGACCTTAGTTGAGGATGTTAAACTCCGTAAACAAGAGGTCTCCCTAACCTCTTCGACTAGTCGAGTTCAAGAGGAGGACTCAACTCAAGTTGAAAAGCTCAAAGTTGAGAACTCACTTTTAAAAAGTCAAGTCGAAGACCTTAGGCATATGTTGGAAAGGTTTACTTTGGGATCTAAGGGACTTGACCTTTTACATGGATGGCAAAGGACCGTGTACAACATGGTCGGGCTTGGGTTTAGCTCAAATATGACTAACAAGTCATATATGTCGATTGTAAGTCGAAATAAAAAATATGTCCAAGCATGGGTCCCTAAGACCGTTTTGATTTCTAAATTAGAATCTAACAAGTACTGGATTCCCAAGGACCAAATCCACTATGTGAAAAGACCAAACTGATTCAATGGTCCAGGGGGAGCTAGTACAAAATTTGTTTGTGTTATTAATTAGACTTTGCATGCTTAGGTATTTTTCCTTTTATTTTTAGAATGGTTAGATAGGTCCTATAACTAGTCAATTCTTGACAACATAGTACTAGAACGCGGCGAGATGATAGTATGCTAGGGAAGCGAAGTCCCGTGTGTCCAAGTTAGATAAGGCGTATCTAGCTCGGTGCACTCGACTAAGTGGAACTAGCTGAAGCTACCTCGCCGTATCCATAACTAGTTAGACTAGGAAATAATTTTAAGTGAATCAAGTTATCATTTTCCCGAACTTGGCTTTGTCTAAGGAAGTGGTTGTTGTTCCGATCAGAGAAGGCCTCTTTGCCTCGCCACGACCTGGAAGCCAATTTCTTGAAAACGTGACTTGACGAGCTTAGGGTTAAATCCGAATATAACCCAAGGTTGACTAGTTTCAATTCATTAAAGTTAATCAAGTAAAATTGAAGTCATCTCACAAGAACGCATAAGGATAATGTGTTTGATCATGTAGAAATGAGTGAGATGATCTAGGACTAATAATCTTCAACCAACCTTTAAATTTCAATATCTGATCCAACTACTATATGTGTAGAATCAATGGATGTTGGACAGTGGGTGCTCCCGACACATGATCGGAGACCAACTGAAGTTTTCAAAGCTTAGGTTCAAATGATAAGGATTGGTAGCTTTCGGAAACATTGACAAGCTCAAAATCATCGGATCAGGTGATATTGAGCTAAATTCAAAGTTTACAATTCAAAATGTTTTATTAGTCGAAGATTTGGAATACAATTTACTTAGTTTAAGTCAGTTGTGTGATAATAACTATAAGGTCATATTCCTAGAAAATGAATGCTTAATTAAAACTAATGCAACCTCTAAAACAATACTTAAAGGAACTAGGAATAGCAACATCTGTACTATTAATCTACCTAACTCCTCAACCAAGTGTCTTATGACACAACAAGAGGAATCTGGGTTGTGGCACCGACGACTTGGTCACTCGCACCCAAGACTCGTTCACAAGATGAGTCAGAGTGGCTTAGTCAAAGGTTTGCCTAACCTTAACAACTTAGACGATAAAATCTGTAATTCTTGTCAACAAGCTAAACAACCTAGGGCACAACATCTGTTGGATCGATGCGGTTCGCTAGAGG
This sequence comes from Wurfbainia villosa, assembly GCA_025175895.1. Taxonomy (NCBI): domain Eukaryota; kingdom Viridiplantae; phylum Streptophyta; class Magnoliopsida; order Zingiberales; family Zingiberaceae; genus Wurfbainia; species Wurfbainia villosa. The sequence continues at coordinate 115,347,450 of CM045989.1, read as the reverse complement.
GGGGGTGAATAGCGATAAAAACTTTTTCGTAATCGTTCGTTAAGGTACGAGTAAAACGCAGCGGAAAGATAACAATAAATAAATAAAAACACGAGGGTTTTTACTTGGTTCGTAGCCTACGGCTACTACTCCAAGGCCCTAGTGGTCCTTGACCACGCACGGAGGGCAAAATACTAACCAAACTCCTCCTCGTTGGAGATAGGAGTTAAACGAATACAAAACTCGATAAAGACTCAAGGTAGAGGGACACTCCCCCTCTCCTTGATATGATTTAAAGCTTTACTAAAAGAAATAAACTGAAATACAATTTAGAACTTTCGTTACCGACGACTTTAAAGGTTGGAGGTTGAAGCTCTAGTCGTCGTCTCGGCAGCGCTTCATCGTAGGGATGTCGGAGAGTCGGAGCGTATCGGAAGCACTTGGAAGCTTTTTAATTGATGAAAAACCCTATTTTTGGCCCTCCTTTTATAGCCTTTGAGCCCCTCATCGAATGTGTCTTCAACCAATAGGAATTGGGCACAAAACTCCTTGAAAAATGGTGATAAAGCTTGACTCCTCGAGGCTGATTTTTGACCACCGGTTGAACTGGCCCGGTTGAACTGGCCGGTTGAACTGATGGCCAGGATTTTTTACTACAATGAAGAGTTAGCTCAAAATATAAGTGAATTCGACGGCCACTTGCCGTCCGATCTCAACATAGACCTTCCATGGGAAGTCTTGGGTCGGATCGTCGCCTAAGGACGTCCCCGTACAAAGGACACGACCTCACTTCACTTTACTCACTCGAGCTTACCTCGAAACTTTACGTGTTGCTTTTGCTTCCGGCCTTCCACTCAATTCCTTCGGCTCCCTCCGAAGTCTCTTGAGTGTCGCCCGACCACCGCGGCTTCCTCCGGGTGTTGCTAGCCTTCAGCTCCAGCGTTGAGACTTTTCTGCACACTTGATTTATCTCATGAGATAACAATATATGCTTAACTTTGTATCGTTTGCTATAATCAAAATTTAGGTTCGACTTAGGTGCCTACTGCACCAACAATCTCCCCCTTTTTGATTTATGGCAAACCCACATACAAAGTTAAGTAAATAGCAAACATGAAGAGTAATAACGTGCATGAGAAACAAAAAATATGAAGATTAAGTTGGAGTAGTAAGGATTTTCTTCAAGTACTCCCCCTTGAGGAAACCTCCCCCTTGACCGAGGGTGAGTCTTGAAGAAAGACCTTAATCCTCCCCCTTGAGGGTTGCTTTAAGTAATTAACATTACTTAAAGTTGGCCTTAGTAAAACGTTTTAGTTAAGCCCTTTCTCTCCCTTAAGTAAAATATTAACAGTATAAAGTTTAAAAATAAGTTTAAGTTAAGAATTCTTTGGCCTTTTGTTAAAAGTTAACTAAGTTTTAACTTTTGGTTTAAATATGAAGTAAGAGTTAAAAAAAAATTTTACCCCTTAACTTTAATTTTGACCCCTTAACTTTGGCCTTTTTCTCCCCCTTTTGCCGTATATCGAAAAGAGTAAGGGGTGTGTGGAAAACAAAATAAGTGTTAAATTTAAAGTCCAAGCATGATCCCCATTTTTTATAAAAAAAATATACTGAAAATAAGCTCATCTATAAAATGTTCGACTCATATTTGACTTGATTGATATGAAAGATCAACCAGTCCAGGTCAGAGTCGGTTAGTATGTATGATTATACTCCGTGGCTCATAGCGATGCACTAGCTCTACATCTGGAACCAGGAGTAAGGTCCTAACATCTCACGCCCATCTACGTGGCTAAGTACACAAACACATTAGTCCTATGTGTTGTGAGATGTACTGGCTCCTTAAATCTATAGGTGCATGATATCTAAGGTATGTCCTATGCTAGTTCCATAAAAATGAAAATTTTAAGAAATGGTAGTAAGAAAATATAATTTGCAAGTTCCTATTCTATTACGCACATGCCCAATTTTCATCTTAATAGACTAAATTCGGCTTCGGGTAAGGGTTTAGTAAATAGGTCTGCCAAGTTAGACTTCGATTCGACGTATTCGAGTTGTATTGCTCCGTTGGCCACATGTTCCCGAATGAAATGGTGTTTGACCTCTATATGTTTGGTCCTAGAGTGACATATCGGATTCTTTGTAAGATTACTTGAACTAATGTTATCTACATGAAGTTTAGTATTCGTAAAGTCTAACTTAAGGTCGCGGAGGGTGTGCTTCATCCAAAGAAGCTGCATGACACACTCACCCATCGCGATGTATTCGGCTTCGGTGGTAGATAAAGCGACACAGTGTTGCTTCCTACTGCACCAACTTACTAGACTCGAGCCGAGAAGTTGACAACAACCACTCGTACTTTTTCTATCGAGCTTACTACCGGCATAATCTGAATCAGAGTAGCCGATTAGTTCGAACTCCGTAGATCTAGGGTACCAAATACCAACGTTAAGTGTACCCTTAAGATATCTAAGGATACGCTTAACTAGGTTTAGGTGAGACTCCTTAGCACAGGTTTGAAACCTGGCGCACATACTTACTGCGAATAGGATGTCGGGTCGACTCGCAGTTAAGTATAGGAGACTTCCTATCACGCTCCTATAGTACTTTAAGTCAATGGACTTACTTTCAGGGTCTTCTCCTATGTTAACATTAATCGCCATTGGGGTGTTTATTATCTTAGCGTCTTGCTTTCCAAATCTTTTAATTAACTCCTTAGTGTATTTCTGTTGATATAGGTATATACCATCCTTAGTTTGTTTAATTTGTAGACCTAAAAAGAAACTTAACTCGCCTACCAAGTTCATTTCAAACTCACTTTCCATGAGTGAAACGAACTCGTTTAGTAAGGCTGAGTTAGAGGTTCCAAAAATTATATCGTCTACGTAAATTTGAGCTATGAATATTTCTTTGCCTAAGGTTTTTACGAAGAGAGTTGGGTCAACTAATCCTTGGTTAAACCCTTTTGACTTAAGATGGATTGAAAGTCTCTCGTACCAAGCTCGAGGAGCTTGTTTAAGTCCATAGAGAGCTTTCTTAAGTTTTAGAATATGGTCGGGTTTATCTAGATTTTCGAATCTGGGGGGTTGGCTAACATAAACTTCTTCTTTAATGTATCCATTTAGGAATGCCAACTTAACATCCTTTTGAAATAGCTTAAATCCTCGATGTGCGGCATAAGCTAGCAACATTCGAATGGATTCGAGTCTAGCTACTGGGACATAGGTTTCGTCGTAATCTAATCCTTCGACTTGACTAAACCCTTTGGCGACTAACCTAGCCTTGTTTATAACTACTTCACCTTTATCATCAAGCTTATTTCAAAACACCCAGCTTGTTCCAATTATCGTTTTGTCTTTAGGTGGTGGTACTAATTCCCACACTTCATTCCTAGTAAATTGAGCTAGCTCTTCTTGCATTGCAATAATCCAATTGGGATCAAGAAGAGCTTGTTCAATTGATTTGGGTTCTATCTTTGAAATTAAGGAAATTTGACTAAGGTTCCTGTACGATGCTCTAGTTCGAACTCCTAGATTAGGATCTCCTATCACTTGGTCGATAGGATGATTCGTTTGAGTCCTAGTTGGATTTGAGTTTGAGTCTACAACTTGATCTATAGGATGACTCGGTTGAACACTAGTTTGGTTGGAGTCATCTATCACTTGATCAATAGAGTGATTTGGTTGACTTAGGTTAGGATTGACACTAGACCTGATCTCCGGATCAGAGTTAGGTCTAGTATGAATCGGCTCGCTAATTGGGGTTGCTGGGGGTTTTGTAGGTTCATGTCCTTCATCAAATACTACATTGATAGTCTCCTCGACTCTAAGGGTGTCGTGGTTATATATTCTATAAGCTCGACTTGTAGTCGAGTATCCTAGAAAGATTCCGGTCGTGGTTTTGGATGTAAATTTTCCTAGGTAATCCTTAGTGTTTAGGATATGTACCTTACACCCAAATACCCTAAAGTACTTGATGTTGGGTACTTTATCGTGATAAATCTCGTATGAGGTCTTAAGGTGCCTTTTTACCATAAGGATCCTATTTTGGACATAAATGTACTACTGGCTCACCCAAAACCTATTTTATCGAGTAGGTCGTATTCGTTCAACATGGTCCTAGTGGCTTCTTGTAGAGTTCAGTTTTTCCGCTCCACTAGGCCATTTTGCTGAGGGGTCCTACGGAAAGAGAATTCATGGTGGTATCCGTTTAGGTTACAGAAGTCGGTGAACCTTTGATTTTCGAATTCACCACCATGATCGCTTCTAAGTCTTTTAACCTTAAGGTCTTTTTGATTCTCGATTAATTTAAATAGATTAATTAATTGATCTAGGGTATCATTTTTATGTTTGATGAACCTAACCCAGGTAAACCTGGAGTAGTCGTCAATTATGACTAAGCAATATTGACTTCTATTGAGTGACTTGGCTCCATGTGAATCGAATAGATCCATATGCAGGAGCTCAAGTACACTTGAGGTTCGTTCTTGGTTAGTTAACTTGTGTTGTGTCCTAGGTTGTTTTCCTTGTTGACAAGCATTACAGATTTTATTAACCAAGTTGTTGAGGTTGGGTAAGCCTCTGACTAAGCCACTCTGACTCATCTTGTGGACGAGTCTTGAGTGCGAGTGACCGAGTCGTCGGTGCCACAACCATGATTCCTCTTCCTGTGTCATAAGACATTTGGCTGAGGATTTGATTAAGTTAATTGTATAAATGTTATTTGTCCTAGTTCCTTTGAGTATTGTTTTAGCTGTTTTATTTGTTTTAATTACACATTCATTTTCTAAAAATACGACCTTATAGTTATTGTCACATAATTGGCTTACGCTAAGCAGGTTATATTCGAAATTCTCTACAAGTAATACATTTTTAATAATAAAATTCGAGTTAAGCTCGATATCACCTGATCCGATGATTTTGAGCTTGCCGTTATTCCCAAAAGCTACCGATCCTTGTCGTTTGAATCGAAGCTTTATGAATTTGAGTTGATCCCCGGTCATGTGTCGGGAGCAACCGCTGTCCAACATCCATTGATCCTACACACAAGGTGGTTGGATTGGATGTTAGATTTTTTTTAAAAAAAAAAAATTGGTTGTAAGTTGTTAAACCTAGGTCATCTCACCTGTGTCTATATGATCAAGCATGTTATTCTTATGTGTTTTTTGTGAGATGATTTCCAATTAAGTTGATTAAGTGTATTTAGGTTCAAGTAATTTTATGTTAGATTTGGATTTGACCCTAGGCTTGTCAAGTTTACCTTTTCAAGATCATAGCTTCCAGGTCATGGCGAGGCACAGGGGCATTCTTTTATCGGATCATCGACCACTTCCTTAGACAAAGCCATGTTCAAGAAAATGATGACTTGACTCACCTAAGATTATTTCCTAGTCTAACTAGTTATTTTTGAAAAGAGGCTCCCCAAGGCTCAATCTTTTCGAAGAATTTTAGTTGGTTATGTTTTTGAAAAGAGGCTCCCCGAGGCTCAATCTTTTCGAAGAATTTTAGTTGGTTATATTTTTGAAAAGAGGCTCCCCGAGGCTCAATCTTTTTGAAGTTGATTATGTTCATGTTCTAAGTGAGTTCACAAGTTTTAAAGTACAAACTTTCTAAGTTAAAGCATGCAATTTCTAAGTTAAAGCACAAACATTCTAAGTTAAAACATGCAATTTCTAAGTTAAAGCACAAACATGTTTTGTACTGGCTCCCCCTAGACTGTTGAATCGGTTCGGTCTATCCACATAGTGGATTTGGTCCATGGGAATCCAGTACGGGTTGGATCCTAGAGTTGAAATCAAAAGGTTCTTAGGGACCCATGCTTGGACATGTTTCCTATGTCGACTTACAATCGACATATACGACCTATTAGTCGTGTTTAAGATAAATCCTAGTCCAGCCTTGTTGTACACGGCCCTTTGAGATCCAAGTAGGAGGTCAAGTCCTTTGGATCCCGAAGTGAACCTTTCCAACGTGTTCCTAAGATCTTCGACTTGACTTTTCAAGAGAGAGTTCTCAACTTCGAGCTTTTCAACTCGAGTTGAGTCCTTCTCTTGAACTCGACTAGTCGAAGAGGTTAGGGAGACCTCGTGTTTGAGTAGTTTAACCTCCTCAACAAGGGTCTCGACCTTGGACTCGGACTTAGCTAACTTCCTAGACAAAAACCTAACCATATTATGTAAAGTATTAAATAAAGTTTGACTTACTTTAAGGGTATCTTTTGAACCGGATGCGTATCTGTGGCTTGACTTGAAGGTAGCTTCGTAGTCCGAGTCATCCTCAGGTTCTGACTCAAGTTCAGGCTCGGTCTTCGTGTCTGACTCAATTGATTTCGCCATGAAGACGTGGTCTTCGTCTTCTTCGGATGACGTTTCTTCCCATGTCGCGTTGAGGGCCTTCTTGTGCTTAGGTGCTCGGTGGTTGAGCTTGGGGCACTCGGACTTGATATGTCCAAACCTGTTACACTCATAACACCTAATATTAGAACTTTTAGGCTTACCTTGGTTGGGTCGATTCGTGGTTCGCTTTCGTCCCTTTGCTATCCTTCGAGCTAGGTTCATTAGTTCGGCAGTCAACTCCGGGTCAACTTCTTCTTCGGACTCATCTTCCTCCTCGGTTGGTGGTGGCTTGCTTGCGATTTTATTCTTCTTTGAACCTGCAAACAAGGCTATACCCCTCTCGGGCTCCGAGTTAGACTGCTCATGAAGTTCAAAATCTGAAAAGAGTTCATCTAACCTAATTTTGGAAAGGTCCTTGGAGACCTTATAGGCATCGACCATGGATGCCCATAAGGTAGTCCTCGGAAAAGAGTTTAGGACATACCTTATAAGGTCGCGGTTTTCGACCTTTTGCCTGATTGCGTGTAGGTTGTTGACTATGTCTTGGACACGGGCGTGGAGTTGCGTCGCGGACTCGTGTTCCTGCATTTTTAAATTATATAATTTATTGAACAAAAGGTCGCGCTTACATACCTTGGCTTCATCGGTCCCTTCGTGTAGCTCCACTAGTTTTGTCCAAAGATCTTTTGCGCTTATGAAGGGGCTGACGCGATTTAGCTCCTCCTTGGATAGGCCGCATTGGAGGATTTGTGTTGCCTTGGCGTCGGCTTCAACTTGTCGTTTTGTCGCAATGGTCCATTGATCATAATCCAAGGAGTCACCCACTTCATTAGTCGGAAGTGTAAAACCCGTTTGGATTATGATCCACATCTCGATTTGGGTTTTGAGAAAGCATTCCATCCGACCCTTCCAATAACGGAAGTCATCTCCATTGTAAAACGGAGGTCGGCCGGTGCTAAAACCCTCGAGATGGGCCATTAGAACAAAAGACACAAAGAGACGAAGAAAAAAAACTAGCAACGACAAAAACACACAAAAAGTACCAAGACTCGCGTCTTGGATTAGTAGTGCGAGAGAAAACTTAACAAACGAAATAAATCTGAAATAAACAGAATTAAAAGAAAAATAAATCTGTAAAAATGGCTAGATTGGTGGTTTCACCAAATCTTAGCAACCCCCGGCTCTGATACCAATTGTTGGATCGATGCGGTTCGCTAGAGGGGGGGGTGAATAGCGATAAAAACTTTTTCGTAATTGTTCGTTAAGGTACGAGTAAAACACAGCGGAAAGATAACAATAAATAAATAAAAACACGAGGGTTTTTACTTGGTTCGTAGCCTACGGCTACTACTCCAAGGCCCTAGTGGTCCTTGACCATGCACGGAGGGCAAAATACTAACCAAACTCCTCCTCGTTGGAGATAGGAGTTAAACGAATACAAAACTCGATAAAGACTCAAGGTAGAGGGACACTCCCCCTCTCCTTGATATGATTTAAAGCTTTACTAAAAGAAATAAACTGAAATACAATTTAGAACTTTCGTTACCGACGACTTTAAAGGTTGGAGGTTGAAGCTCTAGTCGTCGTCTCGGCAGCGCTTCATCGTAGGGATGTCAGAGAGTCGGAGCATATCGGAAGCACTTGGAAGCTTTTTAATTGATGAAAAACCCTAGGTTTGGCCCTCCTTTTATAGCCTTTGAGCCCCTCATCGAATGGGTCTTCAACCAATAGGAATTGGGCACAAAACTCCTTGAAAAATGGTGATAAAGCTTGACTCCTCGAGGCTGATTTTTGACCACCGGTTGAACTGGCCGGTTGAACTGGCCCGGTTGAACTGGCCGATTGAACTGATGGCCAGGATTTTTGACTACAATGAAGAGTTAGCTCAAAATATAAGTGAATTCGACGGCCACTTGCCGTCCGATCTCAACATAGACCTTCCATGGGAAGTCTTGGGTCGGATCGTCGCCTAAGGACGTCCCCGTACAAAGGACACGACCTCACTTCACTTTACTCACTCGAGCTTACCTCGAAACTTTACGTGTTGCTTTTGCTTCCGGCCTTCCACTCAATTCCTTCGGCTCCCTCCGAAGTCTCTTGAGTGTCGCCCGACCACCGCGGCTTCCTCCGGGTGTCGCTAGCCTTCAGCTCCAGCGTTGAGACTTTTCTGCACACTTGATTTAGCTCATGAGATAACAATATATGCTTAACTTTGTATCGTTTGCTATAATCAAAACTTAGGTTCGACTTAGGTGCCTACTGCACCAACAACATCAACTAACTAACCAAGAATAAACCAAAAGTGTGCTTGAGATCCTACATTTGGATCTATTCGATTCTCATGGAGCCAAGTCACTTAATGGGAATCAATTTTTCTTAGTAATAATTGACTACTATTCTAGGTTTACCTGGGTTAGATTCCTTAAACACAAAAGTGACACCTTAGACCAACTCATCAACTTGTGTAAGTTAATCAAAAACCAAAAGAACTTTAAAATTAAAAGACTTAGAAGCGATCATGGTGGTGAATTCGAAAACCACAGGTTCACAGATTTCTATAACCTAAATGGATACCACCATAAATTCTCATGTCCTAGAACCCCACAACAAAATGGCCTAGTTGAGCCAAAAAATAGAACCCTGCAAGAAGCCACTAGGACCATGTTGAACGAATACAACATACCCGATAGGTTTTGGGCAGAAGTCATTAGTATGGCTTGTTATGTCCAAAATAGAATCCTAATAGTTAAGAGGCACCTTAAGACCTCATACGAAACCTACCATGATAAAGTACCTAACATTAAATACTTTAGGGTATTTGGATGTAAGGTACATATCCTAAACACTAAGGACTGCCTAGGAAAGTTCATATCCAAAACCTCCTCCGAAATCTTCCTAGGATACTCAACTACGAGTAGAGTCTATAGGGTATATAACAATGACACCCTTAAAATTGAGGAAACCATTAATATAGTATTCGACGAAGGACATGTGTTGGTGCAGGGGCACTAGATAATCGAACCTGTGTTTTGATTATGGTAAAAATACAAAGTTAAGTTTACATCGTTATCTCACGTGCTAAATCGAGTGTGTAGAAAAGTACTAAAGCTGGAGCTGAAGACTAGTGACACCCGGAGGAAGCCGCCGTGGTCGGGCGACACTCGAGTGACTTCGGAGGGAGCCGAAGGAATCGAGTGGAAGGTCAGAAGCGAGAGCTACAAGGTAAGTTTCGAGGAAAGCTCGTGTGAGTGAGAGATTGTAAGGTCGTGTCCTCTTTACAGGGATGACCATAGGCGGAGATCTGACTAAGACTTCTTGTGGAAGGTCTAGGTCGAGATCGGATGGTTAAAAATCGTCATATTTATCATTTTTCAAGCTAACCTCTTACTGCAGGGAAGTGGCCAGGCTGGCAGTCGACTACTGAATGTTGGGCAGTCGACTGATGCTCATCAGTCGACTGATGGGAGGCATCAGTCGACTGATGGTGACGAATCAACCTTTGCGCTAGGTTAAAATGGATAACGTTTGACGCGGCCACTTCGCGATAAAATTTGGACAACTTCGTGATCTGTTCCAAAAAAAAAGGAGACAAATTCAGAGGCCAAAATCTATAAATTGAGGGGAGGATTCCAACTCCAAATATCATCAAGTTTATTCATCAAGTGCTCCTACAACGCCAACGCTCCAACACCGTCATAACGCCGACGCGACAACAAGCTCAGATCTTCTTTGTCGACAGCAGCATCTAGTAATATATTTTAATATTGTATTCGTTGTTTTTATTCGTAACGAGGTGAGGTAGGCTTGTTGCCTCATCCTCGTACTTCCGGATTTTGTGATCGTTGTCTCCTACCTCCAACGAGGAGGAGACGTTATAGTGCTTTGCCCTCCGTACGCGGTCTAGGACCGATAGGGCCTTGGAGAAGCAACCGCTGGGTTGTGAACCAAGTAAAATAAATGTGTCACTTTATTTTCCGCTGTGCTTACTCGTTTACTTGTGTCTCAATGAACGAATTTGAACGAAAGATTTACGATCGCTATTCACCCCCCCCTCTAGCGACGCTCCTCGATCCAACAACATGAACCCACAAAACCCGTAGTAAAACCAACTGATGAACCAACTCATACAAGACTCGACTCTGACCATGAAATTGAGTCTAGTATTAATCCTAACTTGAGTCAGTCTAGGGATCAATCAAATCATCCTATCGACCAAGTGATAGGTGATCCTAACCCAAGTCAATCTAGAATTCAATCAAGTCATCCTATCGACTAAGTGATAGGTGATCCTAACCTAGGGGTTCGAACTAGAGCATCATATCGAAACCTTAGTCAAATTTCCTTGATTTCGAAAATCGAACCCAAGTTAATTGAACAAGCTCTTCTTGATCCCGATTGGATTATTGCAATGCAAGAAGAGCTAGCTCAATTTACTAGGAACGAAGTTTGGGAATTAGTACCACCACCTAAAGATAAATCAATTATTGGAACAAGGTGGGTCTTCCGAAACAAACTTGATGAAAAAGGTGAAGTAGTTAGAAACAAAGCGAGATTGGTCGCAAAAGGGTTTAGTTAAGTAGAAGGGTTAGATTACGATGAAACCTATGCCTCTGTAGTTAGATTAGAATCCATCCGAATGTTATTGGCATACGCTGCACATCGAGGATTTAAATTATTTCAAATGGATGTCAAGTCAGCATTTTTAAATGGACTTATTAAGGAAGAAGTGTACATTAGTCAACCCCTAGGATTCGAAAGCCTAGACAAACCCAACCATGTCTTTAGACTCAAGAAAGCTTTATATGGACTAAAACAAGCTCCTAGAGCTTGGTATGAGAGGCTTTCTATATACCTTAATTCTAAAGGGTTTAGTCAAGGCTTAGTCGACCCAACCCTTTTCGTAAAATCCGTAAGGAAAGAAATTTTTATAGCCCAAATCTATGTAGATGTCATACTATTTGGAACCACTAATGTAGGAATGTTGGTGGCTGGCTAGAGGGGGGTGAATAACCCTCAATCGTCGTACGGTGGAATACGATCGTTCGTCGTGCGTCGCTTGTCTATAATTGTCGTTAGCACAGAGGAAACAATAGAAACAAATAGAAATACTAACAACAACACGAGCACACGCAATACACCAAGATATACGTGGTTCGGAACCGAATGGTTCCTACTCCACGGGCGAGCTCACCGAGCTCTAGTTATGTGCACGACACTAACTAAACTCCTTCTCGACAACATGTCAGAGGTGGAGAAACCTCGTACAAGACATTACAACAATAATATAGAAATATAAGCTAAAATACAAAGACAATACAAAAGAGAACTTTTACACAATTGCTTTGATCACTTGCTTGTTGCTTGCTTTGGTTGGCTCTTGAAGGACTAGAATGCAGCAGCAATTCCCTTTCAAAGTCTCCCTTAAAGTCTTGGCGAAATTCTCCATCTTGAGCTCCATTTATAACCTGCATCAAGTTGATTTCTTGCCCATCAGTCGACTGATTGTGACCATCAGTCGACTGGTCATGTAGCCGTTGTCTCATAACGGCCAGATCCACATTGGTAAAATTCCAATGGATCACTCATCAGTCGACTGATGATACCCATCAGTCGACTGGTAACACCATCAGTCGAGAGTTTGGCGTGACCACTCGACTGGAAACCATTCTATGCTCAAGATCGCCCCGATCAGTCAACTGATCCCATCATCAGTCGACTGATGGCATCGACAGTCGACTACCCACCCTCGGCAGTCGACTGTTGGCCAGAATCTGGTCAGTCGAACACCAGTCGTGTTGGTGCAGTAGGCACCTAAGTTGAACCTGAGTTTTGATTATAGCAAATGATACAAAGTTAAGCTCATATTGTTATCTCACGAGCTAAATCGAGTGTGCAGAAAAGTGTCAACACTGGAACTGAAGGCTAGCGACACCCGGAGGAAGCCGCGGTGATCGAGTGACACTCGAGTGACTTCGGAGGGAGCCAAAGGAATCGAGTGGAAGGCCAGAAGCAAAAGTGACACAGTAAGTATCGAGGTAAGCTCATGTGTGTGCGAATGTAAGTGAGGTCGTATCCTCTTTACGGGGATAGTCTTAAGCGTAGATCCGACCCAAGACATCCCATCGGTGGTCTAGGTCGAGATCGGATGGTCAGAGGCCGTCGAAATAATGTTTTTGTTTAGCTAACTTTTCATTTCAGCTAGCATCAGTCGACTGTCTACGGTCAGCATTTGACAGATGCTGACATCAGTCGACTAATGATGGCTATCAGTCGACTGATGGTCAAGGATCAGCTTCGAGGAGTCAAGGCTTATCACCACATTTCAAGGGGAGTGGTGCTCAATTTTGATTGGTTGAAGTTCCTCTCGAAAAGTGGCTCAAAGGTTATAAAAGGAGGGCATATCCTAGGGTTTTCTCATCAATTCTAAGCTTCCAAAAGCCTCCACAAAGATACAACTCTCCGACAACGAAGTGCTTCCTCTCTGACGCTCTAGGTTTGATTTGTTTGTATTTTGTTCCATCGGTATAAGCTTCATTTCAGTTTATTGCTTTAATTGTCTCGGAGTTTTTATCGTAACGAGGAGAGGGGGAGTGTCCCTCTACCTCAAGCTTTTGGTGCTTTCTTGTATCGATTAACTCCTACCTCTAACGAGGAGGAGTTCTTTAGTGATTTCCCTTCGTGCGTGATCAAGGATCACTAGGGCCTTGGAGTAGTAGCCGAAGGCTACGAACCAAGTAAAAATCTATTTGTCTCTTTTAGTTTTCATTTATCTTTCTGCTGCGTATAATTGTTTTTAAACGAATTCGAAAGAAGAAAAAGGTTTATCCCTATTCACCCCCCCTCTAGCGATCCGCTTCGATCCAACAATTGGTATCAGAGCCGGGGCTGCTAAGATTTGGTGAAACCACCGATATAGCTTTTTACAAATTTTTTTTCCTTTTTTATTCTGTTTATTTCAAATTTATTTCATTTGGTTAGTTTTTCTCCCGCACTACTAATCCAAGATGCGAGTCTTGGTACATTTCATGTGTTTGTGTAGTTGTTAGGTTTCTCGTCTTCATCTCCTTGTTTCTTTTGTATCAATGACCCATCTCGAGGGTTTTAGCACCATCTGACCTCCGTTTTACAACGGTGATGACTTCCGTTATTGGAAGGGTCAGATGGAATGCTTTCTTAAAACTCAAATCGAGATGTGGATCATAATCCAAACGGGATTCACACTTCCGACTAACAAAGTGGGTGAATCCTTGGATTATGACCAATGGACCATTGCGACAAAAAGACAAGTCAAAGCTGACGCCAAGGCAACTCAAATCCTCCAATGTGACTTGTCCAAGGAGGAACTTAATCGCGTCGGCCCCTTCATCAGCGCAAAGGACCTTTGGACAAAGCTAGTAGAGCTACATGAAGGGACCGATGAAGACAAGGTATGTAAGCGCGATCTTTTGTTTAATAAATTATATAATCTAAAAATGCAGGAACACGAAATGGAGACACAACTTCATGCTCACATTCAAGACATAGTCAATAACCTACACGCGATCGGGCAAAAGGTCGAAAACCGCGACCTTATAAGGTATGTTCTTAACTCCTTTCCGAGGACTACCTTGTGGGCATCCATGGTCGATGCCTATAAGGTCTCCAAGGATCTTTCGAAACTTAGGTTAGATGAGTTATTTTCTGATTTTAAACTTCATGAGCAGTCTAACTCGGAACCCGAGAAGGGTATAGCACTTTTTGCAGGTTCGAGGAAGAAAACCGCAAGCAAGCAACCCCCGAAGGAAGAAGAGGATGAGTCTGATTCGGAGGTCGACCCAGAAATGGAGGCAGAACTAGTCAACCTAGTTCGGAGGATAGTCAAGGGCAGAAAATGAACCGTCACTCGACCAAACAAAGGTAAGCCTAAAAGTTCGAATATTAGATGTTATGAATGCAACAGGTTTGGACATATCAAGTCTGAATGCCCAAAACTCAAGAGCAAAGTACCAAAACACAAAAAGGCACTCAATGCTACATGGGAAGAAGAATCTGAGGAAGAAGATGATGATCGTGTCCTCATGGCTAAACCGGTGGAATCGGAGATGAAGTTGGAACCGGAACACGAGTCAGAAACCGAAGACGAGTCGGACTGCGAAGCGCTGTTCAAGACAAGCCACGGATATGCATCCGGTTCAAAAGATACACTCAAGGTAAGTCGATCCCTTAACATTATGCTTTAAAGTGCAATTAAGTTCTTAACTAGAAAATTAGCTAAGTCCGAGTCCAAGGTCGAGACCCTGGTTGAGGAAGTTAAACTCCTCAAACACAAGGTCTCCCTAACCTCTTCAACTAGTCGAGTTCGAGAGGAGGACTCAACTCGGGTTGAAAAGCTCTAAGTTGAGAACTCACTCTTGAAAGGTCAAGTCGAAGATCTTAGGAACATGTTGGAAAGGTTTACTTTGGGATCCAAAGGACTTGACCTCCTACTTGGATTGCATAGGGTCGTGTACAACAAGGCCGGACTAGGGTTTAGCTCAAATACGACCAACAAGTCGTATATGTCAATTGTGAGTAGTCATAAAAAATGTGTCCAAGCATGGGTCCATAAGACCGCCTTGATTTCAAACTTAGGATCGAACTAGTACTGGGTTTCCAAGAACCAAATCCACTATGTGGAGAAACCGAACCGATTCAACAGTCCAGGGGGAGTCAGTACAAAATTTGTTTGTATTTTAACTTAGAAATTGCATGCTTAGGTCCTTTATTTAGTTTGATTTTTCTTTTTAGAATGGCTAGATAGGACTATAACGCGTCAATAATTGATAACATACTACCAAGACACGGCAAGATGATAGTATGCTAGGAAAGCAGAGTCTTATGTATTCGGGCTAGATAAGGCGTATCTAGTTCGGTGCACTTGACCGAGCAGAACTAGCTGAAGCTACCTTGCCGTATCTTGGACTAGTTAGACCAGGAAGTGGTCTTAGGTAAGTTAAATATCTATTTCCTTGAAAATGGCTTTGTCTAAGGAAGTGGTCGTTGTTCCGATCAAAGAAGGTCTCTATGCCTCGCCACGACCTGGAAGCTATGATCTTGAAAAAGGGACTTGATGAGCCTATGGTCAAATCCGAATCTAACGCAAGGTTGACAGGTGTTCAATTCATTAAATTTAAATCAAGTAAAATTGGAATTCATCTCACAAGAACATATAGGGTTAACACGTTTTGATCATGTAGACATGGGTGAGATGATTTAGCTTCATAAAACTTCAACCAATCTTTAATAAATCCAATATCCGATCCAACTACCTTGCGTGTAGGATCAATGGATGTTGGATAGTGGTTTCTCCCGACACATGACCGAGGATCAACTCAAGTTTTTGAAGCTTCGATTCAAACGACAAGGATCGGTATCCTTCGAAAACAACGGCAAGCTCAAAATCATCGGATCAGGTGATATTGAGCTCAACTCTAACTTTATTATTCAAAATGTCTTATTGGTAGAAAATTTTCAATATAATTTACTTAGTGTAAGCCAATTGTGTGACAATAACTATAAGGTCATATTTCTAGAAAATGAATGCGTAATTAATATAAATGAAACCTCTAAAACAATCCTTAAGGGAACCAGAAATAACAATATTTACACTATTAACTTAACTAACTCCTCAACTAAGTGTCTTATGACACGGCAAGAGGAATCATGGTTGTGGCACCGATGACTCAGTCACTCACACCCAAGACTCATCCACAAGATGAGTCAGAGTGACTTAGTCAACGGTTTGCCTAACCTCAATAACTTGGATAGTAAAATATGTAATGCTTGTCAACAAGGTAAACAATCTAGGACACAACATCAACTAACTAATCAAGAATGAACCAAAAGTGTTCTTGAGCTCCTACACATGGATCTATTTGATTCACACGGAGCTAAGTCACTTAATGGGAGTAAATTCTACTTAGTCATAATTGATGACTATTCTAGATTTACTTGGGTTAGGTTCATCAAACACAAAAGTGATACCCTAGATCAATTAATCAACCTATTTAAGTTAATAGAAAATCAACAAAGCATTAAAATGAAAAGAGATAGGACTGATCATGGTGGTGAATTCGAGAACCATAGGTTTACAGAATTCTGTAACCTAAATGGATATAATCATGAGTTCTCTTGCCCTAGAACTCCACAATAAAATGGCCTAGTATAACGCAAAAATAGAACCCTACAAGAAGCCGCTAGGACAATGTTAAACGAGTATAACCTACCCGATAGGTTTTGGGCGGAAGCCGTGAGTACGACATGCTATGTCCAAAATAGGATCCTTATGGTATAGAGGCACCTTAAGACCTCATACGAGATTTATCATGATAAAATACCTAACATCAAGTACTTTAGTGTATTTGGGTGTAAGGTACATATCCTAAACACTAAGGATTACCTAGGGAAATTTACATCCAAAACATCGACCGGAATCTTTCTAGGATACTCAACTACGAGTAGAGCGTATAGAGTATACAATCATGACACCCTTAGAGTCGAGGAGACTATCAATGTAGTATTTGATGAAGGACATGAACCTAAAAAACCTCTGACAACCCCAATTAGTGAGCCAATTCATGCCAGACTCAACTCTGATCCGAAGATCAAGTCTAGTGTTAATCCTAACCTAAGTCAACCAAGTCAGTCTATCGACCAAGTGGTAGATGACTCTAACCAAACTAGGACTCAAACGGGTCATCCTATTGACCAAGTGGTAGACTCAAACCCAAATCCAACTAGGACTCAAACAAATCATCCTATCGACCAAGTGATAGGAGATCCAAGTCTAGGAGTTTGAACTAGAGCCTCATACAGAAACCTTAGTCAAATCTCCTTGATTTCCAAAATTGAACCCAAAACTATTGACCAAGCTCTTCTTGATCCCGATTGGATTATTGCAATGCAAGAAGAGATAGCTCAATTCACTAGGAATGAAGTATGGGAATTAGTACCACCACCTAAAGATAAAACAATTGTTGGAACAAGGTGGGTGTTTAGAAACAAACTTGATGACAAAGGTGAAGTAGTTAGAAATAAAGCTAGACTAGTCGCTAAAGGGTTTAGTCAAGTCGAAGGTTTAGATTACGATGAGACCTATGCCCCAGTAGCTAGATTAGAGTCCATTCGAATGCTATTAGCGTATTCTGCACATCAAGGATTTAAGTTGTTTCCAAAGGATGTGAAATCGGCTTTCTTGAATGGATACATTAAAGAAGAGGTTTATGTTAGTCAACCCCCTGATTTCGAAAGTTTAGATAAACCCGACCATGTCCTTAGGTTAAAGAAAGCCCTCTATGGACATAAACAAGCTCCTCGAGCTTTGTACGAGAGACTTTCGGTGTATCTTAAGTCCAAAGAATTTAACCAAGGTGTAGTTGATCCAACTCTTTTCGTAAAAACCTTAGGTAAAGACATATTCATAGCCCAAATCTACGTAGATGATATTATTTTCGGAACCACCAACTCGATCCTACTGAATGAGTTCATTTCACTTATGGAAAGTGAATTTGAAATGAATTTAGTGGGCGAGTTGAGTTTCTTCATAGGTCTACAAATCAAACAAACTAAAGATGGAATATACCTACATCAACGCAAATATACTAGGGAATTAATTAAATGCTTTGGAATGCAAGACGCTAAAATTATTAATACCCCAATGGCAACTAATGTGAATATAGAAGAAGATGTAATCGGAAATTCAATTGATTTAAAATACTATAGGACCGTAATAGGGAGTCTCCTTTACTTAACTGCAAGCTGAACTGATATCTTATTTGTAGTAAGTATGTGCGCAAGGTTCCAAACCTGTGCCAAGGAGTCTCACCTAACTCTAGTCAAGCGTATCCTTAGATATCTAAAGGGTACACTTAATGTCGATATTTGGTACCCTAGATCTATCGAGTTCAAACTAACCGGCTACTCCGATTCGGACTATACCGGTAGTAAGCTTGATAGAAAGAGTAGGAGTGGTTGTTGTCAACTTCTCGGCTCGAGTCTAGTAAGTTGGTGTAGTAGGAAGCAACACTGTGTTGCCTTATCTACCACCGAAGCCGAATACATCGCGATGGGTGAGTGTGTCACTCAGCTTCTTTGGATGAAGCACACTCTCCGCGACTTTAAGTTAGACTTTACAAACACTAAACTTCATGTAGATAACATTAGTTCAATTAACCTTACTAAGAATCCGATATGTCACTCTATGACCAAACATATAGAGGTCAAACATCATTTCATTCGAGAACATGTGGCCAATGGAGCCATACAACTCGAATACGTCGAATCGAAGTCTAACTTGGCAGACCTATTTACTAAACCCCTACTCGAAGCTGAATTTAGTCTTTTAAGATGAAAATTCGGCATGTGCATAGTAGAATAGGAACTTACAAATTATATTTTCTTACTACTATTTCTTACTTTTCATTTTCATGGAACTAGCATAGGACATACCTTAGATATCATGCACCTATAGATTTAATGAGCCAATACATCTCACAACACATAGGACTAAAATGTTTGTGTACTTAGCCACGTAGATGGGCGTGAGATGTTAGGACCTTACTCCTGATTCTAGATGTAGAGCTAGTGCATCGCCATGAACCACGGAGTATAATCATACATATTAACCGATTCTGACTAGGACTGATTGATCTTTCATATCAATCAAGCCAAATATGAGTCGAACATTTTATAGATAAGTTTATTTTCAGTATATTATTTTCAAAATAATATGGAACATGCTTGGATTTTAAAATTAATACATTTTTTTTCCACACACCCTCACTCTTTTCGATATATGGCAAAAGGGGAAGAAAAAGGCCAAAGTTAAGGGATCAAAATTTTTAATAACTTAACTCTCACTTCATATTTATTTACATGACCAAAAGTTAAGTAAATGTTTACTTAACTTTAAGTTTTGAAAATTTACTTAACTTGTTAACAAAAAGGAAGTAAAGGCCAAGTTAAGAGAATTCTTAACTTAAACTTATTTTTAAACACTATGGCCAAACGTTAATGCCTTACTTAAGGAAGGGGGAGAAAGGGCCAAGTTAAGAAGTCTTCTTAACTTAAACGTTTCACTAAGACCAACTTTAAGTAAGGTTAATTACTTAAACTCTTCCTAAATAGCAACCTCAAGAGGGAGGATTAGGGGCTTCCTTCAAGACTCACCCTCGGTCAAGGGGGAGGTTAGGGGGAGTACTTGAAGAAAATCCTTACTACTCCTACTTAACCTTTATTATTATTGTTTCTCATGCACATTATTATTCTTCATGCATGCTATTTTCTTAACTTTGTATGTGGGTTTGCCATAGATCAAAAAGGGAGAGATTGTTGGTGCAGTAGGCACCTAAGTTGAACCTGAGTTTTGATTATAGCAAACAATACAAAGTTAAGTTCATATTGTTATCTCACGAGCTAAATCGAGTGTACAGAAAAGTGCCAATGCTGGAACTGAAGGCTAGTGACACCCGAAGGAAGCCGCGGTGATCGGGCGACACTCGAGTGACTTCGGAGGGAGCCGAAGGAATCGAGTGGAAGACCGAAAGTGAAAGCGACACAGTAAGTATCGAGGTAAGCTCGTGTGTGTACGTGTGTAAGTGAGGTCGTATCCTCTTTACGGGGATAGTCTTAAGCATAGATCCGACCCAAGACATCCCATCGGTGGTCTAGATTGAGATCGGATGGTCGGAGGTCGTCGAAATAATGTTTTTGTTTAGCTAACTTTTCATTTCAGCTAGCATCGATCATTGCCCGGCTTGGAGGACTCATTCTCATCAATCGATCGGTATCTGCGGTCGACATTCGGTGATCTTTATCATCGATTATTGATGATGGCTATCAGTCGACTGATGGTCAAGGATAATCTTTGAGGAGTCAAGGCTTATCACCTCATTTCAAGGGGAGTGGTGCTCAATTTTGATTGACTGAAGTTCCTCTCGAAAAGGGGCTCAAAGGATATAAAAGGAGGGTCTATCCTAGGGTTTTCTCATCAATTCTAAGCTTCCAAAAGCCTCCGCAAGCTACAACTCTCCGACAATGAAGTGCTTCCTCTCCGACGCTCTAGGTTTAATTTGTTTGTATTTTGTTCCATCGGTATAAGCTTCATTTTAGTTTATTTCTTTAATTGTCTCGGAGATTTTATCGTAACAAGGAGAGGAGGAGTGTCCCTCTACCTCAAGCTTTTGGTGCTTTCTTGTATCGATTAACTCCTACCTCTAACGTGGAGGAGTTCTTTAGTGATTTGCCCTCCGTGCATGATCAAGGATCACTAGGGCCTTGGAGTAGTAGCTGAAGGCTACGAACCAAGTAAAAATCTATTTGTCTCTTTTAGTTTTCATTTATCTTTCTGCTGCATATAATTGTTTTGAAACGAATTCAAAAGAAGAAAAAGGTTTATCGCTATTCACCCCCCCTCTAGCGATCCGCTTCGATCCAATAAGTCGAACCCTAGTCGACTTGGAGCAGTCGACTGGCACCTATGCTAGTCGACTGATGTCGGGTAAAACCTCAAACACCAAGTTGTTTGAGCATCCGACACTTAGTCTTAGCCACTTGGCCAAGTCCACCTCATCTTTCATGGAGTTCCCCATCGAAGCTCTCTTCCCTCGGCCTACATCCCTCGGATGTGCCAAGTGCACGACATCTCAACGCCATCCTTCGCATTTCTTGCCCTCAAAGTATGCTTCCCTTGGGCCTCACTCCATTCGCTCCCCGTCCGACGATCCCTCGGATGCACCAAGCACGCGGCTTCGCAATGTCATCCTTCACTGACTCAAGGACCTCGAGCCTAGTGAACTTGTCAAGTCTTTAAGACTTCCCAAATGCACCAAGCGCACGGCTTCGCAATGCATTTCTCACCAAGCACCAAGTGCACGACTTCGCAATGCTTTGAATTTTTTCATACCAAGCCCCATGCTTGGATTTTCCATGCCAACTCCATGTTTGACTTTCCTTTGACAATCCCATGTCATAAGTTTTGTCTATCATCAAAATACTGCTCGAGTCAAACTCGAGTTAACCCGGGCCGATTGCACCAACAATCTCTCCCTTTTTGATGATTGACAAAACTATCCCTCAAGTCTACCAATTATCCCTAATTGGCAATTCTCACATCCCAATGAGAATTCCAAACCCAATTGGTAACTTGGTAACTTCTCCCCCTTTTTGACTTTCATCAAAAAGGTACTCCCCAAGGGTATGAATGTCTCATATCCCAATGAGATCTTACAATCTCTCCCTTAGAGGAACACACGCCTACAATCTTTCTAGTGATAAGTCTCATATCATTTAAGAGAGGCAACCTAATTTTCCTCCCATGAGGAAAAGTACACATCCATCTTCCCATGATGGATACCTCCCCTAGAGGCTTGCTCCCCCTTGACCATTGCACCAACAATGTCCTTGGAGAGTCCCTAAGCCAATAGGAACATTAAACAATCAAAATTAAGGCAAAGTTCAACAATGAACTCTCATCCACCTTAAAATTGATACTCTCCCTAAACACTTCTCCTAATCCATATCCAATGGATTTCCACCCTTTCTAATGCTCTCCATAGCATGTCCTAGGGTTAGAAGTGGTTAGGGAATCAAAACATAGCTGAACATGGGACTAACCACCAAGGTTTACTCGAAATCAGTAGTATCAGTCGACTGAATCATATATCAGTCGACTCCTTCCCACATCAGTCGACTGACCTCCTTGACAGTCGACTAATAACTGCATTTGCAGTTTTCTGATTTTCAGAAATGAATTTCTGAAATTCGTAAGTAAATATACATAAGTTGAAAAATCTTGAAATTTTGTATGTATATTACTTATTACAATCATAATGGGTGAAAAATATTGAAAAATTATTTTACCCAAAAATTAGTGAGATTGACACAAAGTTCAAAAGTTTAGAAAAGCTTCAATATTTAGCCATCTTTGTATCATCCCATTCAATGGTGATAGCTATTAAAAGATAGACTTCACCAAGGTTTTTCAAAATGTTTATAAAATCTTTAATTCCTTTTTCCTAAACATCTCACTTGTATCTAGATGTGTAAAACACATACAAGTCAAATATTCCAGTGAGATGTGAGTTTTTGTTCTTTAATGGTCTCATGCATATTATAAGGCAACTATACTTGATTCCCTTATGCATGAGACTTCAAGTCATGCCAATGGTCCTTAAATCAATTTTATTTTATGCATGATATGATTATGGCATATATATGATATAACTAAGCATGTGCCAAAATCATGATGTCACGGCATGTGAATGAAATTTTAGGATACATGACATATAAAACTAAGTCTAAAACATGATCATGACATTTTTAGAGATAAAAATAAAAATTGTATCATGTCATGATAAGTAAAATATACTAAGGTATAAAATACCTAAGTGTTAAATCCAAATTGTCATTTCTAGGAATTAATTCTATTTTGCCTTAATACCATTATCTCCCATGTGTGCCATAAATCTAAAATGACACACCAATACCTCTAAGACTTAATTGTGCCAATTTAATCATTTTTCAACTTCTCAAGCACATTGGCACATCCTAGTGTGTCAACTCACCATGGCTAGGTTAACTACCCATCCACTTAGGGTTGACACACCCTAACCCATCTAGCATGAATCTATCATGCTCCTAGGAACCCAAAACCTATTGGAGCTCCTTGGGTTAACAAGGTATTCCCAAGGGATAACTTCCCTAGATACCTTCCTAATGACCCATGTTGGTGCAATCGCCCCAAGTCACGATTGACCAGGACTCGAGCTTGGCTCGAGAGATGTTTTGATGTTAGACAAAAACATATGACAATGTAATTTTCATGGTAAAGTCCAAGTCATGAGTACTTGGCATGGAAAGTCCAAGTGGGACACTTGGCATTTGGGAAAGTCCAAGTCTTGAGTACTTGGCACAAGGGAAGTCCAAGCATGGGTCTTGGCATGGAAAGTCCAACATGGGTTGGCAAGGGAAAGTCCAAGCTTGAGTCTTGACATTTGAGAAGTCCAAGGGGTTTGATATTGGCAGCGTAAAGTCCAAGGGTGGAGTCTTGGCAGCATAAGTCCAATGGTTGGTGGTGTAAAGTCCAAGCGAAGTCTTGGCGGCGTAAGTCCAATGTGCCTTAGCGGTGTAGACACCGTTAGTATGACATAGCCGATGGAAGCACCTGAAGGCTAGGGTGATGGATGAACAAGTCATGGATGACTTGGAGGAATCCGAGAGGTGTGAGGTTGATGGAGGTGGCTAGAAAGCTTAGGTCTAGGCTAAGGGTGGTCTAACAAGTATGGGGACACCATACTTGGGTTAAAACCTCATCTTTGAGGTTGGCAATCGACTGGCATTATGGTCGATTCGACTGTCGTGAGTCGACTTGAGTTCGACTGCCAGCTTGGGGTTGAAAGTGTGCTGGCAGTCAACTGCTCATTGGTAGCAGTCGACTTCTTGGCTGATCAGTCGACTGATGGTTCGGCCACAAGCATAGAACGCTCCGTAGTCGACTAGGCAGTTGGCTACGGGCGCGGCGATCGGCTAATGTTGGCGTGGAACTTGTCCAACATGGATTGAGCCGTTGTCTCATCTGATGTTAGCGATCAGGGCCTTATGGTAGTCGACTGCCAGGCGGAAATTCAGCCCGATAGAGAATAAAAGCAGCTATTCGTGAAAGGCTCAAGCAAGGGTTTTTCTTGGGCGAATTGAAGGGGAATTGTTGGTGCTCTTCCATTCCTTCAAGGCTAGTCCAAGGCAACCAAAGATCAAGAAACCAAAGTGCTCTTGTAAAGTAGTTTTCTTTACTTGCATTGTATTTCACTATTATATTTTCTTGTATCCATTTAGATTATTGTTGTAATCTTTTGTACGAGGTTTCTCCGCCTCCGACTTGTGTCAAGAAGGAGTATTTATGATTAGTGATTGCATTGGCATCGCTAGAGCTCTTTAGAGCTCGATTCGTGGAGTAGGAACCGTTCGATTCCGAACCACGTTATATCTTTGTGTTCGCGGTTGTTTCATTTCGTTATTGCTTTTATTATTACTATTCCGTTGCGCATAACAAGTTTTGTAGAGACGATCATGATCGAATTCCATCAACATACGTGAACGCGCTATTTGCCCCCCCTCTAGCGGCCTCAAATCTCTAACAATTGGTATCAGAGCCCGGGGCTCTTCTACGGACTAATCGCCGAGAGCTAAGACAAAGATGCTAGAGGGTGAAGATGGAGTTGGAAGAACAACTTGGATGGGATATCAACACACCTATCCCTTATACCTTCTATGGACAAGAAGGGTTTAAACAATGGAAGTCAAGAATCAAAGACTTCCTAATGATGAGGGACTTCGAAGAATGGTCCATTTTATTGGAGGGATATAGCTATCCAATAGGACCAAAGGGAGGATTCCTCAAGAAAAAGAGATGGAGTGAAGATCAACTCCAAGCCTTCGAGAAAAATATGAAGGTAGTAAAATGTATTCTTGATTTGGTCCCTAATGAGATTGTGTGTATGGTAGGGGACTATATGGATGCTAAGGAGTTGTGGAGCCAAGTGGCAAAGCTTCATGAAAATCCATCATCAATCCAAGAAGAAGAAGAAGAGGAGGAGTGCTCACCCTCTCAAGCTCAAGCAAGTACATCATCATCTAAAGAGCTTGAGGATTCGGAGGTTGATAGGGAGTCAACTTCCGGATCGGTGGAGGAAGTGGAAGAAGCATCCACCTCAAGGATTGAGGAGGAGGAGAGAACTTCCACACCGGAACATCAAGAAGAAGCTTCGACATCCGGTCAAGATGAAGAAGCTCAAAATCCGATTCCGGCACCTACAACCACCCAAGGTAACTCAAGCATATGTGTTAATAATAAAATATATATAATATGTTTTGAGTGTAGGGAAACTGGGCACTACAAAAGCAAGTGCCCAAAGAAGGTTAGGAAAGCTCCACCGGCACAAATAGTCAATGAAGTCGGTGCCCCCACTAGAAGAAGCAAAGAGCATGTTATTTGCTTCAAGTGCCAACAACTGGGACATTACCGGAATCAATGCCCGAAGGGGGAAAGGAAGAGGCAAAATGGAGCATCACAAGTAGGGGGAGCCTCTAAGGCAAACCCTAAGGTATATCTAAATAATGCTCCTTCTAATTTAAATGTTAAAAAACATGCTAGGAATTTTAATTCTCTTGCAATTCATCATGAAAAGCATCCTAGAGATAAATATTTGTATTTAGGAGCTAAGAATGTCCACTTAGATAATAAGAAGAAATTTGTGACTAATGTCCCTAAAAACAATTTACCTAAGGACAAACCTAGGTCAAATAACTTAATATCAATTTTACCTAGGGAGACAATTAGAAAGGTGCAAGAGCACCTAGGTATTAACCCTAAATGGACTAGGCATATGCCTAGAAAGTCCCATGCCCAAGAATTTAATCAAAAAACAATTGGACAATTAGAGGTTGAAAATCAAGCCTTGAGGTCAAGGCTTGAAAAACTTGAAAAGACCCTTAAGGTTATGCAAAATCAAATGCAAGGGTCAATTAGTCAAACTTCTAGGTCAAAATCTCAAAGTCAACACTTAGGACCCAAGAAGCAAAAGTCATCAAAGGGCAAGAATGGTTTGGGTCACAAACCTAAGCCTAAGGTGGCTTATCATAGTGTTCCATTAGATTATGGAACACTAACTAGGTCTAGGAAGACCAAGGTTACTAGGGAAGTTATCCCTAAGAGTAACCATGGTAAGTGCCTAGTGGCTAGGGTTTCTAGGAAACCTAGGGTGGCCACTAAGAAGGTTATTAGGGAGGCAATCCCTAAAGTTAACCATGGCAAGACCCAAATGACCAAGGCTAACAAGCCTAGAAGGGTCATTAGGAGGATATCTAGGGAGGTTGTCCCTAAGGAATACCTAGTAAACCCTAGGAGCTCAAATAGATTTTGGGTTCCTAAGAGCGTGATTGATTCACGCTAAATGGGGTTAGGGTGTGCCAACCTTAATTGGATGGGTAGTTAACTCAACCATGGTAAAGGTGGCATTTTAGGTTATTTTCAAGGTTATGGTTACCTTGGAAATACATTTGATTGTTAATCTTAAAAGATTTTAGGATGTGCCAATATTAATTATGAAGTTTGATAAATCAATCGAATTGGCACAACTTAGGGTTTAGAGTCTTAGTGTGCCATTTTGGATTTTTGGCACACATGGGAGATTAGAAGCATTATGGCAAAATATACCTAATTATAAAAAATGACAACTAATTTTAAAATTTAGGTATTCGTATACCTATATCTTTTATTTGTCATGCCTTGATTTGTCATATAACATGTCATGCCATCATGTCTATTTTTATCATTTATATGTCATGATTATGTTTAGGAATTAAAATTGAATGTCATGAGTTTAAGTTTTATATCATATGCCATGACATCATGATCATTGGCCATGTTTTTATTTTGCTATCATTATGCCATGATCATTTCATGCATTAACTTGATTAAAATTGAGTTAAGGACTTTGGCATGACTTGGAGTCCCATTTATAAGGGAATCAAGTAAAGTTGCCTTAGAAAAATGCATGAAACCCTATATTAGGGAGAACAAAACCCACATCTCATATTACATTGACATGTATGTGTATTTTTACATCCTAGATACATGTGAGATGCTAGGATATGAGTTGAGTTCAAGGTGCATAGTTTTTGCATCTAGATGAACTAAAACTCATCTAATTTCAATTGTGGATCATTGGGAAAGCTTGTGTACAAGTCATGTACATTGAGCCCAAGGAACATGATCCAATATAGGTTTTCAAAATCATTTTAAAATCCATTTAGAAAACCTTGGTGAAACCTATCTTTTGATAGCAATCACCATTGATGAGATTGATACAAAGTGAGCTAAAACATTGAAGTTTTTCTTCACTTTTGGATTTTGTATCAATTTCGATATTTTATGGTAAAATAATTTTCAAATATTTTTCACCCATTGTATTGACTATAAGTAATATACGTATCAAATTTCGTGATTTTTCGATATACGTAGAATTACTTATGACTTTTCAAAATTTAATTCTGATAGCTAAAATTCGAGAATTTCAGTTATCAGTCGACTGCCGCCTGATGGCAGTCGATTGATGTGAGTGGCAATCGACTGATTACTGTAAGTAGTTGACTGCCAAGCTGATTTCGGGAAAAACAAGGTTGTTTAGCCCATTTTCAGCCATGGTAAAGGTCCCTAACCACTCCTAACCCTAGAATATGCTTTGTGAAGCATTTTAAAGGGTGAAAATCCATTGAATATGGATTTGGAGAGGTGTTAGGTCAAAGTATCAAATTTAAGGGTGGGAGAGTTCATGTTTGAACTTAAAACCTTAATTTTGATGGTTTAGAGTTCCTATTGGCTTAGGGACTTCCCAAGGACATTGTTGGTGCAATGGTCAAGGGGGAGCAAGCCTTTAGGGAGAGTTATCCATCTTGGGATGATGGATGTGTTTCTCTTCTTTAAGGGGGAGAAGTTATTGGGAGAGTATCATCAATTGGGAAAATTGATGGATTTTTGATACCCAATTTGGAAATTGGGAGAGAGTATAGGATTGCCTCTCTTGAGTGATATGGGACTTATCACTAGGAAGATGGTAGGCATCCTAGGTATTTTTTGGACCAAGGGGGAGATTGTAAGTTCTCATTGGGACATGAGACATTGACCTCTTTGGAGAGATAACCTTTTTGATGTTAGTCAAAAAGGGGGAGAATATTTGGGGAAGAATATTTTGGAGAAGGTTAAATTACCAATTTAGGATATTTGGGCCGATTGCACCAATAATCTCTCCCACTTGAACTCAAATGGTTTGTTTTGTTTGGTTTTTTTCAAACATCAAAAAGGGAGAGATTATTGGTGCAATCGGCCCAGGTCACGATTAACCAGGACTCGAGCTTGGCTCGAGAGATGTTTTAATGTTAGACAAAAATATATGACAATGTAATTGTCATGGTAAAGTCCAAGTCATGAGTACTTGGCATGGAAAGTCCAAGTGGACCACTTGGCATTTGGGAAAGTCCAAGTCTTGAGTACTTGGCACAAGGGAAGTCCAAGCATGGGTCTTGGCATGGAAAGTCCAACATGGGTTGGTAAGGGAAAGTCCAAGCTTGAGTCTTGGTATTTGAGAAGTCCAAGGGGTTTGATATTGACAGCGTAAAGTCCAAGGGTGGAGTCTTGGCAGCATAAGTCCAATGGTTGGCGGCGTAAAGTCCAAGCGGAGTCTTGGCGGCATAAGTCCAATGTACCTTGGCGGTGTAGACACCGTTAGTATGACATAGCCGATGGAAGCACCTGAAGGCTATCGCGATGGATGAACA
Organism: Wurfbainia villosa; assembly: GCA_025175895.1. Classification (NCBI taxonomy): domain Eukaryota; kingdom Viridiplantae; phylum Streptophyta; class Magnoliopsida; order Zingiberales; family Zingiberaceae; genus Wurfbainia; species Wurfbainia villosa. The sequence continues at coordinate 115,318,790 of CM045989.1, read as the reverse complement.
AGTTATGGATAACTTGGAGGGATCCGAGAGGCGTGAGGTTGATGGAGGTGGCTAGAAGGCTTAGGTCTAGGCTAAGGGTGGTCTAACAAGTATGGGGACACCATACTTGGGTTAAAACCTCATCTTTGAGGTTGACAGTCGACTAACATTATGGTCGGTTCGACTGTCGTGAGTCGACTTGAGTTCGACTGTCGGCTTGGGGCTGAAAGTGTGCTGGCAGTCGATTGCTGGGTTGATTGTTGGTGCAGTGAGGCACCGAAATTGAACCTGTGTTTTGATTATAGCAAAGACACAAAAGTTAAGTCTATTTTGTTTTCTCACGAGCTGAATCGAGTGTGCAGAAGATTGATATAGCTGGAGCTGAAGGCTGGCGACACCTGGAGGAAGCCGCGGTGGTCGGGCGATACTCGAGTTACTTCGGAGGGAGCCGAAGGAATCGAGTGGAAGGCCGGAAGCAAAAGCGACACGTAAGTATCGAGGTAAGCTCGTGTGTGCGAGAGTAAGTAAGGTCGTATCCTCTTTACGAGGATGATCTTAAGCATAGATCCGACCAAAGACATCTTATAGATGGTCTAGGTCGAGATCGGATGGTCGACGACCATCGAAATTATGTTTTTATTGAGCTAACTTTGACTTACAGCAAGCATCGATCATTGCGGCTTGGAGGACTCGGATCGTGTATCGATCGGCTGCGAAGGTCATCAATCGAGCCCGATCGCCATCGATCGGTGATGATGGCCATCGATCGGTGATGGTCAATGATCAGATTCGAGGAGTCAAGGCTTATCACTCCACCTCAACGCGGTTTGGTGTCCATTTGTGATTGGTTGAAGACCCACTCGAAAAGGGGCTCAAAGGCTATAAAAGGAGGGCCAAACCTAGGGTTTCATCAACAATTCTAAGTGCTCAAAAGCCGCCACATACGCAACTCTACGACAACGAAGTCCTTCCATTCCGACGTCTAGGTTTAACTTTCTTTATTATTACGTCGGTCTTAGTTTTTGTTATCAGTTTGTCATTTATATTTCGGAGCTTTTATCATTATACGAGGAGAGGAGTGTCCTCTACCTCAAGTTTTTGTGGTTTCTTCTTGTATCGATTAACTCCTACCTCTAACGAGGAGGAGTTCCTTTAGTGCTTTTGCCCTCCGTACGTGGTCAAGGACCACTAGGGCCTTGGAGTAGTAGCCTTGACACGTGAACCAAGTAAATCTCTTGTGTCTATTGTCTCCTTTACTTTTTGTTTTGCTTATCTTTCCGCTGCATATAAGTTTTCTTTTAAAAGCGAGTTAAATGCGAGAAAAATTTTCTTTCGCTATTCACCCCCCCCCTCTAGCGAACCGCATTGATCCAACAATTGGTATCAGAGCCGGGGGCGCTTAGATTTGGTGAAACCACCAATCTAACATTTTTTTTACAGATTTGTTTTTTCGTTCGTTTAAATTTTTCTCCCGCACTACTAATCCAAGACGAAGTCTTGGTACTCTTCGTTTGATTTTGTTTTGCAAGTATTCGCTTTTGGAGTAGCCGACGGTCAAACGGGCATAACTTTTCGTACAAGTTGACCCACGACACGGTCTACCTACCAAATCGAAGCCCTCGCAGAGATCTACACTTCTTATGGGGGTTTACCCCCGTAACAAGCTGTTTTCATCCTCAAAAAATGACGTTTAGTAGCCTTTCGGGGACATCGAAGGTTGTGAGTACTTACTTTTTATTTAGTTTCTTATTTCTTTGCTTAACTTTCTATTTTTCGTTTATTTCTTTTTATTTCCCGCACTACTAATCCAAGACGCAAGTCTTGGTACTTTCGTGTGTTTTTGTTGTTGCTAGGTTTTCATTTTAGTCTCCTTGTCTTTTTGTTCTAATGGCCCATCTCGAGGGTTTTAGCACCGTCCGACCTCCGTTTTACAACGGAGATGATTTCCGTTACTGGAAAGGTCGGATGGAATGCTTTCTCAAAACCCAAATTGAGATGTGGATCATAATTCAAAGCAGGTTTCACACTTTCGACCAATGAAGTGGGTGACTCCTTGGATTATGATCAATGGACCGTGCAACAAAGCGACAAGTCGGCGACGCCAAGGCGACACAAATCCTCCAATGTGGCCTATCCAAGGAGGAGCTAAATCGCGTCGGTCCCTTCATAAGCGCAAAGGATCTTTGGACAAAACTAATCGAGTTACACGAAGGATCGGATCAAGCTAAGGTTTGCAAACGTGATTTGTTATTCAATAAATTGTACACACTAAAAATGCAGGAACACGAGTCCGCGACGCAACTCCACGCCCGTGTCCAAGACATAGTCAACAACCTACACGCAATCGGGCAAAAGGTCGAAAACCGCGACCTTATAAGGTATGTCCTAAACTCTTTTCCGAGGACTACCTTATGGGCATCCATGGTTGATGCCTATAAGGTCTCCAAGGATCTTTCTAAAATTAGGTTAGATGAACTCTTTTCCAATTTCGAATTACATGAACAATCCAACTCGGAACCCGAGGGGTATAGCCTTGTTTGCAGGTTCAAAGAAGAAGAAAATCGCAAGCAAGCCACCACCAACCGAGGAGGAAGACGAGTCCGAAGAAGAAGTTGACCCGGAGTTGACTGCCGAACTAATGAACCTAGCTCGAAGGATAGCCAAGGGACGAAAGCGAACCACGACTCGACCCAACCAAGGTAACCCTAAAAGTTCTAACATTAGGTGTTATGAGTGCAACAGGTTTGGACATATCAAGTCCGAGTGCCCCAAGCTCAACCACCAAGCACCTATGCATAAGAAGGCCCTCAACGCGACATGGGAAGAAGCGTCATCCGAAGAAGACGAAGATCACGTCTTCATGGCGAAATCAATTGAGTCAGACACGGAGACCGAACTTGAGTCAGAACCTGAGGATGACTCGGACTACGAAGCTACCTTCAAGTCAAGCCACGGATACGCATCTGGTTCAAAAGATACCCTTAAGGTGAGTCGAGCTTTATTTAATACTTTACATAATACGGTTAGGTTTTTGTCTAGGAAGTTAGCTAAGTCAGAGTCCAAGGTCGAGACCCTTGTTGAGGAGGTTAAACTCCTCAAACACGAGGTCTCCCTAACCTCTTTGACTAGTCGAGTTCAAGAGAAGGACTCAACTCGAGTTGAAAAGCTCGAAGTTGAGAACTCTCTCTTGAAAAGTCAAGTCGAAGATCTTAGGAACACGTTGGAAAGGTTAACTTCGGGATCCAAAGGACTTGACCTCCTACTTGGATCTCAAAGGGCCGTGTACAACAAGGCTGGACTAGGGTTTAACTCAAACGCGACTAATAGGTCGTATATGTCGATCGTAAGTCGACATAAGAAACATGTCCAAGCATGGGTCCCTAAGAACTTTTTGATTTCAACTCTAGGATCCAACCCGTACTGGGTTCCCAAGGACCAAATCCACTATGTGGATAGACCGAACCGATTCAACGGTCTAGGGGGAGCCAGTACAAAACATGTTTGTGCTTTAACTTAGAAATTGCATGTTTTAACTTAGAACGTTTATGCTTTAACTTAGAAATTGCATGCTTTAACTTAGAAAGTTTGTACTTTAAAACTTGTGAACTCACTTAGAACAAAAACATAACCAACTAAAATTTTTCGAAAAGATTGAGCCTCGGGGAGCCTCTTTTCAAAAATAACTAGTTAGACGAGGAAATAATTTTAGGTGAGTCAAGTCATCATTTTCTTAAAAATGGCTTTGTCTAAGGAAGTGGTCGATGATCCGATAAAAGAAGGCCCCTGTGCCTCGCCACGACCTGGAAGCCATGATCTTGAAAAGGTAAACTTGACAAGCCTAGGGTTAAATCCAAATCTAACATAAAATTACTTGAACCTAAATCCACTTAATCAACTTAATTAGAAGTCATCTCAAAATAAACACATAAGTATAACATGCTTGATCATATAGACTCCGATGAGATGACCTAGGGTTAACAACTTACAACCAATTTTCTTAACAAAAATCTAACATCCAATCCAACCACCTTGTGTGTAGGATCAATGGATGTTGGACGGTATTACTCGAGCACATGATCGGGATCAACTCAAATTCGCAAAGCTTCGATTCAAACGACAAGGATCGGTAGCCTTTGGGAATAACGGCAAGCTCAAAATCATCGGATCAGGTGATATCGAGCTTAACACGAATTTTGTTATTAAAAATGTATTACTTGTAGAGAATTTTGAATATAACTTACTTAGTGTAAGCCAATTGTGTGATAATAACTATAAGGTTATATTTCTAGAAAATGAATGCGTAATTAATACCAACGAAACCTTTGAAATAATTCTTAAAGGAACTAGAAATAACAACATTTATATGATCAATTTAACCAACTCCTCAACTAAGTGTCTTATGACACGGCAAGAGGAATCATGGTTGTGGCACCGACGACTCGGTCACTCGCACCCAAGACTCGTCCACAAGATGAGTCAGAGTGGCTTAGTCAGAGGCTTACCCAACCTCAACAACTTGGTTAATAAAATCTGTAATGCTTGTCAACAAGGAAAACAACCTAGGACACAACACAAGTTAACTAACCAAGAATGAACCTCAAGTGTACTTGAGCTCCTGCATATGGATCTATTCGATTCACATGGTGCCAAGTCTCTCAATAGAAGTCAATATTGCTTAGTCATAATTGACGACTACTCCAGGTTTACCTGGGTTAGGTTCATCAAACATAAAAATGATACCCTAGATCAATTAATTAATCTATTCAAATTAATCGAGAATCAAAAAGACCTTAAGGTTAAAAGACTTAGAAGCGATCATGGTGGTGAATTCGAAAATCAAAGGTTCACCGACTTCTGTAACCTAAACGGATACCACCATGAATTCTCCTGCCCTAGGACCCCTCAACAAAATGGCCTAGTGGAGCGGAAAAACCGAACTCTACAAGAAGCCGCTAGGACCATGTTGAACGAATACGACCTACCCGATAGGTTTTGGGCAGAAGCCTGCTATGTCAAAATAGGATCCTTATGGTAAAGAGGCACCTTAAGACCTCGTACGAGATTTATCACGATAAAATACCTAACATCAAGTACTTTAGGGTATTTGGGTGTAAGGTACATATCCTAAACACTAAGGATTACCTAGGGAAATTTACATCCAAAACCACGACCGGAATCTTTCTAGGATACTCGACTACAAGTAGAGCTTATAGAGTATATAACCACGACACCCTTAGAGTCGAGGAGACTATCAATGTAGTATTCGATGAAGGACATGAACCTACAAAACCCCCGGCAACCCCAATTAGCGAGCCGATTCATACTAGACCTTACTCTGATCTGGAGATCAGGTCTAGTGTTAATCCTAACCTAAGTCAACCTAGTCACTCTATTGATCAAATGATAGATGACTCCAACCAAACTAGTGTTCAACCAAGTCACCCCATTGATCAAGCATTAGGTGACACAAACCCAACCCAATCTAGGACTCAGACTAACCACCCTATCGATCAAGTGATAGGAGATCCTAATCTAGGAGTTCGAACTAGAGCATCCTATAGGAACCTTAGTCAAATTTCCTTAATTTCAAAGATAGAACCCAAATCAATTGAACAAGCTCTTCTTGATCCCGATTGGATTATTGCAATGCAAGAAGAGCTAGCTCAATTTACTAGGAACGAAGTGTGGGAATTAGTACCACCACCTAAAGACAAAACGATAATTGGAACAAGGTGGGTGTTTCGAAATAAGCTTGATGATAAAGGTGAAGTAGTTAGAAACAAGGCTCGGTTAGTCGCCAAAGGATTTAGCCAAGTCGAAGGCTTAGATTACGACGAAACCTATGCCCCAGTAGCTAGACTCGAATCCATTCGAATGTTGCTAGCTTATGCCGCACATCGAGGATTTAAGCTGTTTCAAATGGATGTTAAGTCGGCATTCCTAAATGGATACATTAAAGAAGAAGTTTATGTTAGCCAACCCCCCGGATTCGAAAATCTAGATAAACTCGACCATGTTCTAAAACTTAAGAAAGCTCTCTATGGACTTAAACAAGCTCCTCGAGCTTGGTACGAGAGACTTTCAATCCATCTTAAGTCAAAAGGGTTTAACCAAGGCTTAGTTGACCCAACTCTCTTTGTAAAAACCTTAGGTAAAGAAATATTCATAGCTCAAATTTACGTAGATGATATAATTTTTGGAACCTCTAACTCAGCCTTACTAAATGAGTTCGTTTCGCTCATGGAAAGTGAGTTCGAAATGAACTTGGTAGGCGAGTTAAGTTTCTTTTTAGGTCTACAAATTAAACAAACTAAGAATGGTATATACCTATATCAACAAAAATACACTAAGGAGTTAATTAAAAGATTTGGAATGCAAGACGCTAAGGTAATAAACACCCCAATGGCGATAAATGTTAACATAGGAGAAGACCTAGAAAGTAAGTCCATTGACTTAAAGTACTATAGGAGCGCAATAGGAAGTCTTCTATACTTAACTGCGAGTCGACCCGACATCCTATTCGCAGTAAGTATGTGCGCCAGGTTTCAAACCTGTGCTAAGGAGTCTCACCTAACCCTAGTTAAGCGTATCCTTAGATATCTAAAGGGTACACTTAATGTCGGTATTTGGTATCCTAGATCTACCGAGTTCGAACTAATCGGCTACTCCGATTCGGATTATGTCGGTAGTAAACTCGATAGAAAGAGCACGAGTGGTTGTTGTCAACTACTCGGCTCGAGTCTAGTGAGTTGGTGCAGTAGGAAGCAACATTGTGTTGCCTTATCTACCACCGAAGCCAAATACATCGCGATGGGTGAGTGTGTCACTCAACTTCTTTGGATGAAGCACACTCTCCGCGACTTTAAGTTAGACTTTACGAATACTAAACTTCACGTAGATAACATTAGTTCAATTAATCTTACCAAGAATCCAATATGTCACTCTAGGACCAAACATATAGAAGTCAAACACCATTTCATTCGAGAACATGTGGCCAACGGAGCCATACAACTCTCGAATCGCCAATCAATCTAACCTAGCAGACCTATTTACTAAACCCCTACCCGAAGCCGAATTTAGTCTATTAAGACGAAAATTGGGCATGTGCGTAATAGAATAAGAACTTGCAAACTATATTTTCTTACTACTATTTCTTATTTTTCATTTTGATGGAACTAGCATAGGACATACCTTAGATATCATGCACCTATAGATTTAAGGAGCCAGTACATCTCACAACACATAGGACTAATGTGTTTGTGTACTTAGCCACGTAGATGAGCGTGAGATGTTAGGACCCTACTCCATGTTCCAAGATGTAGATCAAGTGCGTCAATATGAACCTCGGAGTATAAATATGCAACTAATATTAACCAACTCTAATCAGGACTTGTTGATAATATCATTTCAATCAAGTCAAACTAGAGTTGAACATTTAGATGAATTATTTTCACATACTATTTTTAAAAAAAATCATCATGCTTGGACTTAGGGTTTTCTTAAAACCCCCCCACTTTTTCCTTGATTTATGTCAAAAGGGGGAGAAAAGGCCAAAGTTAAGGTTCAAGAAAAGGCCAAAGTTCAATTTCAAATTTTTGAAATTGATAACTTAACTTAAAACTTTGATTCTGGCCTAAGTAAGGGGGAGTAAGGTTTAGGTTTCAACTCTTCGGAATTGAAAACTTTAAAGGCCCAAGTTAAGAAATCAAAAGTTAAAACTTTTTGAATAATTAACCTTTTGACTTAACTTTTGATTACTTAACTTGCACTTATTTTTGACTCTAAGAAGCCTAAGTTAAGTAATGCCATTTACTTAACTCATTATCTTTTGTGTTTGGAGAACTAAAAGTCTTTTTCAAGTACTCACCCTCGGTCAAGGGGGAGGGTTCCTCTAAGGGGAGAACTTGAGAAATATTTTTACTACTCCTACTTTTGCTTCTTGTCTTTACTGTTTCATGCACTTAATTTCCTTAACTTTGTGTGTTTTTTCCATATATCAAAAAGGGGGAGATTGTTGGTGCAGTGAGGCACCGAAATTGAACCTGTGTTTTGATTATAGCAAAGACACAAAAGTTAAGTCTATTTTGTTTTCTCACGAGCTGAATCGAGTGTGCAGAAGATTGATATAGCTGGAGCTGAAGGCTAGCGACACCCGGAGGAAGCCGCGGTGGTCGGGCGATACTCGAGTTACTTCGGAGGGAGCCGAAGGAATCGAGTGGAAGGCCGAAAGCAAAAGCGACACGTAAGTATCGAGGTAAGCTCGTGTGTGCGAGAGTAAGTAAGGTCGTATCCTCTTTACGAGGATGATCTTAAGCGTAGATCCGACCAAAGACATCTTATAGATGGTCTAGGTCGAGATCGGATGGTCGACGACCATCGAAATTATGTTTTTATTGAGCTAACTTTGACTTGCAGCAAGCATCGATCATTGCCCGACTTGGAGGACTCATTGTATCGTGCCGATCGCCAGAAGGTCATCAATCGGTGATGTTGCCATCGATCGATGATGGCCATCAATCGACTGATGGTCAATGATCAGATTCGAGGAGTCAAGGCTTATCACTCCACCTCAAAGCGGTTTGGTGTCCATTTGTGATTGGTTGAAGACCCACTCGAAAAGGGGCTCAAAGGCTATAAAAGGAGGGCCAAACCTAGGGTTTCATCAACAATTCTAAGTGCTCAAAAGCCTCCGTTACGCTGCAACTCTACGACAACGAAGTCCTTCCATTCCGACGTCTAGGTTTAACTTTCTTTATTATTGTACGTCGGTCTTAGTTTTTGTTATCAGTTTGTCATTTATATTTCCGGAGCTTTTATCGTATACGAGGAGAGGGGGAGTGTCCCTCTACCTCAAGTTTTTTGTGGTTTCTTCTTGTATCGATTAACTCCTACCTCTAACGAGGAGGAGTTCCTTTAGTGCTTTTGCCCTCCGTACGTGGTCAAGGACCACTAGGGCCTTGGAGTAGTAGCCTTCGGCTACGAACCAAGTAAATCTCTTGTGTCTATTGTCTCCTTTACTTTTTGTTTTGCTTATCTTTCCGCTGCATATAAGTTTTCTTTTAAAACGAGTTCGTACGAGAAAAATTTTCTTTCGCTATTCACCCCCCCCCCTCTAGCGAACCGCATTGATCCAACATTGATCAGTCAACTGCCATGGACGACAGTCGACTAATGGTTCAGCCATGAGCACAGAATGCTCCGTAGCCAACTAGGCAGTGGGCTACGGGCGCTGGCAGTCGACTTCCAAGAGTACCGTTGGAACTTGTCCAACGTGGATTGAGCCGTTGTATCACAGCTACAGTGTTGGCAGTCGACTGGGACCTTATGGCAGTCAACTGCCAGGCGGAAATCTAGCTCGATGGAGGATAAAAGAAGTTGTTCGTGGAAGGCTCAAGCAAGGGTTTTTCTTGGGCGATTTGAAGGGGAATTGTTGGTGCTCTTCTAATCCTTCAAGGCTAGTCCAAGGCAACCAAAGATCAAGCAACCAAAGTGCTCTTGTAAAGTAGTTTTCTTTACTTGCATTGTATTTCACTATTGTATTTGCTTGTATCCATTTAGATTATTGTTGTAATCTTTTGTACGAGGTTTTTCCGCCTCCGACTTGTGTCGAGAAGGAGTATTTGTGATTAGTGATTGCATTGACGTCGCTAGAGCTCTTTAGAGCTCGATCCATAGAGTAGAAACCGTTCGGTTCCGAACCACGTTATATCTTTGTGTTCGTGGTTGTTTCATTTCGTTATTGCTTTTATTATTACTATTCCGCTACACATAATGAGTTTTGTAGAGAAGATCACGATCGAATTCCATCAACGTACGTGATCTCGCTATTCACCCCCCCCCCTCTAGCGGCCTCAAATCTCTAACAACCCTTTTAGGCTTTGAAGTTTTAGTCTTTTGGGTCTTTCCTCAGTCAAACCTAGGGGTAACTCCCCCTTTGACCTTCTTAGTGGCTTTCTTGGTTTTTTCTTAAGTCCTTAGCCACTTAGCAAACACCATGGCTAGTCTTAGGGATAACTTCCCTATTAGCCTTGGTTTTCCTAGACCTAGATGTTGTTCCATAATCAAATGGAACATTATGGTAGGCATAAGTTTGTGACCCAAACCTTTCTTTCCCTTAGACCGTTCTTGAACCCTAGGTCTTGACTTTTGGACATTTGACCCTTGAATAGAATTTTCTATAATTTTAGGGTCTTTTCCATTCTCTCAAGTCTTAACCTCAAACTTGGTTTTCTAACTCTAATTTTCGCAATTTTGATTTATCATTAGGTTTTTGGAAAGGCCTCTTCTTCTTAAGCATGTGCCTAGACTTTTTGGGATTAATACCCAAATTTTGTTATATTCTTTTAATTGATTCCCTAGACAAGATAGGTCTAGAATTATGGTGTCTAGGTTTGTCCTTAGATAAACTAACATGCTTGGCACCTAAACAAACATATATGTTCTTACTAGCAAGCTTTTCATTAATAATTGCAAGAGAGCTAAAATAATTCCTAGCATGCTTGTTAACCTTAGGAATTGAAGGTGCATTGATTAAATTTATCTTAGGGTTAGCTTTGGAAGCTCCCCCTACATGAGATACTGTTGGATCGAAGCGGATCGCTAGAGGGGGCGGTGAATAGCGATAAACATTTCTTTCTTTCGAATTTGTTTCAAAACAATTATATGCAGCGGAAAGATAAATGAAAACTAAAAGAGACAAATAAATTTTTTACTTGGTTCGTAGCCTTCGGCTACTACTCCAAGGCCCTAGTGATCCTTGATCACGCACGGAGGGCAAATCACTAAAGAACTCCTCCTCGTTAGAGGTAGGAGTTAATCGATACAAGAAAGCACCAAAAGATTGAGCTAGAGGGACACTCCCCCTCTCCTCATTACGATAAAAACTCCGAGACAATTAAATCAATAAACTGAAATGAAGCTTATACCGACGGAACAAAATACAAACAATTTAAACCTAGAGCGTCGGAGAGGAAGAACTTCGTTGTCGGAGAGTTGTAGCTTTGCAGAGGCTTTTGGAAGCTTAGAATTGATTATGAAGCTTAGGACCACACAAATCAGAATGAATGAATTCCAATACATCTTTGGCTCTATACCCCTTGGCCTTAAATGACCTCTTGGTCATTTTACCTTCCAAGCAAGATTCGCATGTTGGGAAATCCTTTACCACTAATGAACCAAGAGGTCCATCAGCTATCAACCATTGAATTCTACTTAGGTTAATATGACCTAACCTTAGATGCCAAAGATATGTTTGGTTCATTTTCAAAAGTTCTTTTCTCTTATTAGATTTAGAAGATGAGTTATTTAATTACTTCTATTTGCATCGTGGGAGCTTTTGGTTCAAGGGTATATAAATTTCCTATCAATGCACCAGAACAGATAATCTCCCTATTTCTTTTTATAACTACTCTGTCATTAAAAGAAATAGAATATCCATCCAAAAAAAATTTAGAAACTAAAATTAAATTCTTTCTAAATAAAGGTACATAAAGGCAATTTCTCATAACCAATGTGTTATTCCTATAAAAAGATAAATAAACATTTCCCACTGCAACAACTGCCACCTTCATGGCATCGCCCAAGTAAACGGTAATCTCCCCCTCAACTAGTCGTTTGGTTTCCTAGAACCCCTGTAAAGAATTGCAGACATGATCAGTGGCTCCCGTATCTACACACTAGGTGCTGGTAGATAACACCGCTAAACATGTTTCAACGACTAGACCAAAAGATATACCTTTGTTCTACTTCCAATTGGGGCAGTCCTTCTTTCAATGTCCAGTCTTCTTGGAAGTGAAGCACTTGCCTTTCGGCTTCTTCACTCCTCCCTGAGATCCTCCCGCCACCTTTGCTCCACCTTGTTTCTTCTTCTTCTTGCCTTTCGGCTAAGAAGTCGAAACCTTCTAAGCAACCATGGCGTGAGCCTGAACACTCTGACGAAAAAGCCCCTCTGTCGCTTGGAGTTCTGTCAGAAGCTCCGCTAACGAATACAACCTCTTATTCATATTGTAGTTCAGGCGAAACTGCTCAAAACTCCTAGGTAGAGATTGGAGAATGATATCGACCTGGGTTTCCCCATCGATCTCAGCTCCAAGGACTTCCAACTCATTCAAATGAGCCATCATCTTGAGAACATGATCCCTCATGGGTATTCCCTCAATCATGGTGGTTGTCATCAAGTTCCTCATGGCTTCCTGCCTCGCAGCCCGATTCTGGTGTCCAAAAAGCTCCTTGAGATTGAGCATCATGTCATAAGCAGTGGGCATGGCTTGATGCTGATGTTGCAATACATTTAACATAGAAGCCAAAATGTAACATCGTGCCATCTCATCAGCCTTTATCCACTTCTTATAACTCTCTTCTCCTTTTCCCCAGAATCATCCGCAGGCTTAGGAGGACACTCTTCGAAGAGTACATACTTTTACTCCTCAGCAGTCAAGACAATATCAAGATTCCTTTTCCAATCAACATAATTGGGTCCGGTAAATTTATTCTCTTTTAGTATCACAGCAAGCGGGTTGAAAGTCATTTTTGAAAAACCTAAGAATCACATAGATCAAAATATTAGATTTCAAAAAATTATTGATTCCTTAAACAATAAAATTTTAAAATCAACCAACACCTCAAAACACCGAGAATATCATATGCCACGATCGTGTGGATGTATACGAATTCTACATTTTTAAGAGGAGGTTTTACCCATAAATTTTACTATCTTGTCAGCCTAACTTTTTGACAAATAAAATTAATAGTTGGTTCCTCTTCGGCCCTACAAATAAAAGTAGTGACTCCGATGGGGAGGATACTCCTATTTGCATCTAAGTGTTCACCATTACTCGATACCAAGGAAATTATCTCAGATTATGTGCCTTCCGATGGGGAAGTACACACGCTTCTAAATAATTTACTATAACCATATTCGACCCTATGATCCGCAAAATAAACTCATCGGATGGGGAGGAAGGCACTCAGAGCCGACTCACAAGTTTGTTTGCATCATATGTCAAATCGTAATGGAGGTCGTGAGAATTTTAAAAAATATCCCTCTCCCACTTAGTAATTTAAAATTGAGGAATTTTCCTAGCACACGACATGCATATCAAACAAGAAGCAATAAATATGAAAAACAATATTTTCCAACTATTATGGCTTTTGTTCTCCAATATGCCTCCCGTCGTATCGTCATCTCGTCCGCTCCTCCCTACGCCATGTACAAGCCATCCGAAGATCCGAGCCGAGAAAACTTATTTTAATTTACATCCATCGATCCTATACTCCACGAAGGAGCGTACATGAAATCTAGATCGAATGTAAACTAAAATAAAAGAGTGGCTAAACAATGTCATACTTAATTATAAAAATTAAATACTAGCCTCGTCAACCCCGAGGATTCAAATAATAATACAATTTACATACATCCAATCACATACACACACATATGGCCATAATAGTTGGATCTTATCCGTGCAACCAAAAAGTTAGCCTACACACATCCTACTATCATCCGACACATATAATATATGATAAGTGCATAAAAGTAACCGAATCCTAAACACAAAATCGGAAACCATGGCTCTGATACCACTTGAAGGTTGAAGCTTCGTGCTTCGCACCTCGACTCAGTCGCTTGTGCATGGCAATCCTCTCTACATCCCAGGATTAAAAATTAATCCAAGACGATGACGGATTACCCAAGCAACTGATCCATCATTGTGCTATTCAATTAGAGTGGTCTCTTGAACAAACTAGTTGTTCAAGTAACCTAACTCTTCTCCTCGACAAGCCGCGGAATAGATGATGTACGGATCGCCGGTTTTTGTGTTTATCATCGGGGTCCAAGTAAATTAGTCACAGGCAATTACATACATAATACAAAGAAACAAAAGGAAACCAAAATAAGAATTATACCTCTTGTTTACCTCAAGGTCTTCTATTGTATGTCCTTCCTCCTTTTGGACGTCGTGTGGGCGACGATCTTCCAAAAGTCGAACCCTCCTAGATCACGTTCTTCCCTTCCTTGCTCGCTCCAAACAAAGGAAAGAATAAAACAAGACTTCTTCACCTATCTAGAACCGACCACCAAGCCACCTTGCTTGGTGGTTGCCGCCGGCCAAGGAGAGGAATAAGGAGCACCGACCAACCTTGAAGAAAGGTTGCCATCGGCCAAGGAGAGAGAGAGAGAGGGAGGAGTCACCGGCCAACCTAGAGAGAGAGAGGGAGGCACCGCCCAAAAGGATGGAAAAGAGAAGAGAGTCCCAAGGTTGCCGCCGCCCACAAGGAGAAGCCAAAACCCTAGCTCACCTCCAATCCTTGCTTGCCGCCCAAGCCACTCAAGCCAACTCCAAAAAACCCTAACCCTAATTGGATGATCCCACGCCCAAGCCCTTAGCCCTCCTTTTATAGAGCTAGGCTTAAACCACCTTTCAATCTCCACCGTTGGATCTAGAGATTTAATCTCCAACGTCGGATCTAGAGATTTAATCTCCACCAATGGATCTTGAGATTTAACCTCCACCATCGGATCTAGACTTCCATTTTCCACCGTCGGATCTAGGCTTCCATTTTCCACCGTCGGATCTAGGCTTCATGAGGGTTTTAATAGGCTACAATAGGGACCATGAGGAGGAGTTGGATCTTGGCCACCCAATGGATCTATCCCACATAAAGTCAGATCCATTAATGATAATCCATTCTACTAGAGGATTATCATTGATCTACCTCACCAACCCCCATAAATAAATATGGGCTCCATATATTAATTGTACAAATATCTCCCCGTGTTTAAGATCTCGAATGTCCATCAATTAATTAATTTACTGACGATTAATTAATCAACATCTAACTCCATGAGTAGTACCACTCAACCTTATCATCATGCCAAACCAAGTCCACCTGCAGGGTTTACATGATGATCCTTATGAGCTCCTCAAGGGGACATCATCATCCTAATATATAGGACATGGTTTCCTCATATAATCAATGGCATACCATGTAAATAATATTATTTCCCAACTTACCGAGCCTATCGATTTAATCTATAAATTTTTCCCATTGGTTAATCAAAGAAATAAATACTAAGTACATGTGCTCGTTATTATATTGGGATTAAGATCATGTACACCATAATATCCAATGTCCGATTCAATTATATAGTCAGTAATAAATTGAATCACCTCTAAGTCGGTCCTGCTCAATACACACAAAATGTACTAGTGTAATTCTTTGGTCAAGACAAACCAATACCAAATCACACTACAACCATACCAATGGTTTGTCCAAAACCATCTCGGTTGTGAGCCTCTACTTATACTCTACAAGAAACTGATAACATGATCTCCTGTGTGACATTACACACCATGTTATCTATAATGTAATGTATCAGACAATATGCATAACCATAAATATGAAAACAATGATCATGTGATTCTTATTTAAAAAATAAAGATGTTCATACAAAAGATAGACTTTTCAGTATACATCCCAACACCCATCAGTTGAGTGCTCATCACGATCACTCGATTGAAAACTATTCTATGCTCGACCATCCCGATCACGATCCGATGATGGTCGCAATGAACGCCATCCTGGTCGTCGACGCTCGCCGTAATCAGATTAGTCGAACATCAGTCGAACTCATTCGACTTGGAGCATTTGACTGACACCTATGTCAGTCGACTGATGTTGGGTAAAACCTCAAACACCAAGTTGTTTGAGCATCCGACCATCGGGTAAACCCTCAAACACTACATTTGAGCATTCGACACTCAGTCTTAGCCACTTGGGCAAGTCCACCTCATCTCTCATGGAGTTCCCCACCGAAGCTCTCTTCCCTTGGCCTACGTCCCTCTGATGTACCAAGCGTACGACTTCGCAATGTCATCCTTCGCATCTCTTGCCCTCGAAGTCTGCTTCCCTTGGGCATCACTCCATTCACTCCTCGTCCGGCGGTCCCTCAGATGCACCAAGCGCACGACTTCACAATGACATCCTTCACCGACTCAAGGACCCTGAGCCTACGAGACTAGTGACCTTGCCAAGTCCTCAAGACTTCCCATTTCCAAGGCTACACACTTGGTCTTACCAACACCAAGCCCTATGCTTGGATTTTCCCAACACCAAGCCTCATGCTTGGACTTTTAACCACCAAGGCTATACACTTGGATTTACATGGCCAACCCATGTTGGACTTCCCATGACAATCCCATGTCATATGTTTTGTCTAACATCAAAATATAGTTCGAGTCAAACTCGAGTTCGGTCAATCGAGACCTGGGCTGATTGCACCAACAGTGCTATTATTTTTAGTATATCCACTACATAAATTTAAATTGTTTTCAAAATGCTATTCCCCCCCCCCTCTAGCGTAGTCACCGATCCCAATAAGTGGTATCAGACCTAGGGCTCTAATTACCTAGTTTAATAACCGTAGAGTATAGTCATGCAAGAGGGGTATATCACAACTCGTCCTCTATTTTTTGATGGAATAAATTTTCAGTATTAGAAGAGTCGGATGGAGTACTATCTCATGACTGAGATAGAGATGTGGTTCTCCATCACGAAGGGCTTCATCACTCCAGTAGATGTAGATGGTAAAGTGTTAGGGTCTTCTCTTTAGACAGTTGAGCAAAAGCACAAGGCTCAAGCCAATGCTAAAGCTACTATAATACTACAGTGCAGCCTGGCAAAGGAATAGCTTAATAAAGTTGGGCCTTTTAGCAGTGCACAAGACCTGTGGAATAAGTTGCTTGAGTTGCACGAGGGTACCAGAGACTCTCGTATAGCCAAGAGAGACTTATTCCTAAGTCAACTCCAAAATTTCACTATGAAGGACACTGAGACTGGCAGTGAACTTCATGGGAGATTCAAGAAGTTGCTGAATGGTCTCCACTCTATTGGAGAGAGTGTTGAGAACCATGATCTAATCAGATATGTACTCAAGTCATTTCCCAGAAATATCTTATGGTCATCCATGGTGGGTGCTTATAAGGTATCAAGGGATCTATCAACGGTCAAAATAGATGAATTGTTCTGTGAAATGGAATTGCATGAACATGCTAAGAAAGGTCAAAAAGAGAAGGGTATGACTTTGCTTGCAGGTGATCAAAGCAAGGAGGGAAAGAAAAAGAAGGAGAAGAAAAAGGAGTTGTCTTCATCCTCGGGCACGGAGTTAGATGGAGATGATGAGTCCTCCTCCAGCGAGATGGCCAACTTCGTGAGGAAGATGATGAGGAGAAGCAGGAGATTCAGCAAAAAGAAAGGTAAGCAAGTTGATAATTGAATTGATAAATCTAATATAGTGTGTTATGAATGCAGCAAGAAAGGACACTTCAAGAATGAGTGTCCTCGTCTCAAGAAGGAGGAAAAAAGGAAAAGATGAAGGCGTTGAGAGCAACATGGGATGAGTCATCCTCCGAATCATCGGAAAAAGACAAAGAGGACAAGGTCGGATGAACACTGCACTAATAGCGCTAGAGGACTCCGGGACAGATTCAAATTTCGAGGAGGAATCATCATTGACAGATGATGATCAGGTAAACTTAGAACTGAAAGACTGTTATAAAACCATTGCATACTTAACTGATATGTTAGATAAATCTAAATGTAAAATCAAAACTTTAAAAACAAAATTAGGACATTTTAACAAGCTTAAGGAGCATGCAGTAGAATCTAGTGATGATATTTCCAAAATTAAGGATGAAAATAGAATCTTGAGAGCACAGGTGAATGATCTCAAGTGTACTCTTGAGAAGTTCAGTTCTAGCTCTCAAACGCTGAACATGATTCTAGAATCTCAGCGAGCTGTTTACAAAAAGCTGAAATAGGTTATCGACCTAAGCAACAAGAACATAGCTTTATTTCTTTAGTTTCTAGAATTCTTGATAAGAAGAAAATAACTAGGGCATGGATTCCTAGGAAATACGTTTTAGAAGCTAATGGACCCAATATTTGGGTTCTGAAATCGTTTATTTTTCATGTATAGAAGGCATTAATTAAGGGCGAGTGTCCATCGACCTAGTATGTGAGCAAAACATATAGGGTTTTAGGAGTAGTTTCCACTCACATCTCATTACATTTTATGTTAGTTTAATTCATATGCCACTCTATTTTGCATGCATTTCCTATTTTCTAGTTTGGAGGTCTGCTCTTTGTACTTTTGTGTGCAGTATAGCATTTAGGAGGAAAAAGGCACACTTTCGGAGAAAAAAAGGACATTTTGCAGCTAGATGCAGAATGGGACACGGCCAGGGCGTGTGTCTACACACGGCTGTGTCCAATGGGCGAGATCAGCCACCCCAGGGCCGTACATGGCCTGGCCGTATGGAAACACACGGTCGTGTGGTGGCCCGGCAGGTTGACGCGACTAGGATTTTTTTTGAATTTTGCAGTGATCCGATGTGATGTCTATATAAGGAGAGCTCCGCCCAAACCCTAGAGGGGAGGCACGACGGCTAGGATGGCACATCGAAGCCCTAAAAAGGCTTCGGGAACTCACAACGGGGAGGAAGAACGCCGCCGGAGATCCAAGTTTTGCACTTCAATGCCAGAGAGAAGGCCACATCGGTATTGTAACCTCTTATTCTTGTATTTTATTTCTGATATATTCGAACATGAACATGCCTTGTGATTCTCCTTTTATATATATGGAGTAGTTCCTTTGATTCTAGGATTAGGGAGTAGCTTGTATGCGCATGACATGTTGCTTCAAATTGAATTCTATTTTGAGTTTAAATTTGTAATTGGAAATTGTTTATACCAATATCTATGCGTATTTGATTTTCTACCTGCTGTGCTTAGGCGATACAAGGGGTGGCAGCCCTAGTATCTAAGATTAAGTGGATTTATACAAGGAACCTAGGGGTAAACCTGATCTCCTATAATCATGGGTAGATGGATGCGATGGAACTGGAAACGGTTCGTCGCAGGGATTGATTTGTCATCCTCGTACCACCTATCCCATCCTTGTAAGGTAGAGATAGCTCCCGATAGATGTGGTGGCTCATCGGGAGAGTGTATGATATCCCTTCCACAAAACCATAGTTAGACGTTTAGACAATGCCCAGTTGATATCATGTTTTGTGACACGCAAGCGAAACCAAAGTCTTAGAATCCCTTTTTAAGATCTCGACACGCTCCTTTCTTCCTTCGTATGACACCGTACTAAAGTTTAGTCCATCGACAACCCTCGCAATCGAAACCTTTAGATTTTACTTCCGAATAATTTCATCCACTGAATAAATTGGTACTCGAATCTCAGTCCCTGTGGGATCGATAATCTTTTATTACTTGACGACATCCATGCACTTGTGGGCATTGAGCACGAGCGCGCGCTTCGAGTCCTCGATGGCCTCCGTTGCGAGATTTGAGGTCTCATTCGCATGCATCAAGTTTTTGGCGTCGTTGCCGGGGACTGATTGATTCGATATCAAATCGAGAAGTGGATAATTGGATCGGACTTAGGATAGATTTACTTTTCTTGTTTTATTTTATTTTATTTTATTTTATTTCAGTTTTGTTTATTCAGTTGCTCTTTCCTTATTTATAATTTTCTGCATATAACGATGCATGCTTTTACTCATGATTATGGTCAATTTAATGCTGTAAGTTTTGGTAACATTTATTGTGAACATTGTGGTGAAACATGGCATACCATTAATGATTGTCCAGATATATTCGAACCTTCACAATTTGAACAAGAAGATGTCACCTACAATTACAACCAATGGCCACAAGATGATTCCTATTCATATAGTTATGACCCTGGGTACTTAAACCCTCAATATTGTCCGCCTAAATCCCGACTCAAGCAGATGATGGAAGATTTCATTCGAACACAACAAGTAGAAAATGATGAATTTTGATGGCGGCATTCGCAGACAAAGACTCAATATTATGTCCCAAGCGAGAACGAGTGCTATGAATCGCCATGCGAATTTTATCCAGAACCAAGTCTCCACCCAAAAGCCTTGCAAGATAAAGTTACTAGGGAATGCAAGGAGCATAGTCAACAATTCACGGAGTTTATGCGACAAAATCTAGTAGATGGAGAAACCAAACGACTAGAAGGTGGCTTTAATAACTGATTACACCTAATATGGCGGAGACTCACTTTGAGTAAATGGATGAGGAAGACGTAGATGACATTGGAAGTAAAGAAGGGAAATCCATTCAATCACCACTTGAAGAAGAACTTGAGGATTATTTAATTGATACTTTAATCAAGGAGTGCATTGGTTCAATCAAAACACCTCCTAACCTCAAGAATCTAGAAGAGCCTACCTTAACCCTCACTGAAACTTTATCTACCAATAACGAAGCCCATTTAGTGATTTGTAATGATAAAATTTCATTCGACATGATAGAATTTGCTAATCAATCTTTTGTTGAGGATGTCCATGGTGAGTTATGTTATTTATAGCATTTGAACAAAATAGAATATTATGATCAAACTCTTAATGATTACTTAAGGCTGAGCATGTTCAATCTTCAAACAAGGGAGGCAGCTAATAAATATCTTGCCCCTCCACAAGCAAGATTTAAGAGATATGGTGATAAGGGACAACAAGGGAGGAGGCATAAGGTGAGCAAATATCTTGCTCCCCCACGAGCAAGATTCAAACGCCTCAAATTAAACGAGGAGTATGGTCGAGCTAAACGACCTTAAACAAAGCGCTTCTTGGGAGGCAACCCAAGTTAGGTTTTTAGATTTCCCTTTGATCATATTTCATGCATTTAGTTAATTTGAACTTTGATTTTCATTTCATTTAGCATTAGGACTAGAAAAGAACTTTGCTAGGTAAAAATAAAATCCATATTAGCTTACATGGCAAAGTGTATGAGGAAATTCGGACCATGGTACAAAAAGGGGAGAAGAAAGGGGACACACGACCTAGCCGTGTGTTTTCCCATGACCGTGCCCGATTGACCCGAGGCACACACGGCCTGGTCGTGTGTTTTCACACGGCCTGGCCGTGTGTTTTCACATGGCCTGGCCATGTGTTTTCACACGGCCTGGCCGTGTGTTTTCACATGGTCGTGTCGCGCCAGGTTAAGTAGGGTGAGCCCTGTGTTTTCGTCCCATTTGCGTCATGTGCTTCGATTTTTCTTGCCCTGGCCATGTGGATCCTTCTTCCCCACCACCTAGAAGCTTTTCCAACCTTTAAGGAAGCCAAAAGAAGCAAGGATGAGGAGGACCAAGCAAGTGGTGTCTCGATCCGGTGCTTCGGAGCGACGAGCAAGGAGAACCGACACCCCTCAAGCTCTGGAGGAGGGTAACGCTCTACCAACCCTCTTTTTACGTAATAATGAACATAGAGATAGATATAATATGCTTTCTACTCATAAACTCACTGCTACTAGGTACCTTGATGAAGATTTGCTAGAGTCCTTAGGGTTGTTGGGAAACATTCAAGCCCTATTTGCAAAAATGGGGTGGGAAGAGATAATGGGAATAAGACACCCAATCTACCCTAGGATAGTTCTAGAATTTTTAAGCTCCTTAGATGCAGAAATTTTAACTGGTAGAGAGAGCGAAGAGGGGAGGATAACTTTTAGAATATTTAACATTGAGCATGAATGGACCCTCCACCAATGGAATTCATGCTTTGGCTTGCCGAGTGGGGGAGAGAGAAGAATCCCTATTGGGTTTAACTCTCGGATATTTTGGACCGAGTTGCCAGGGGAGCACGTTTATGACCCTTCTAGGGCCAAAGCATCGCGTCTCCAAAATCCCATTTTCTGATACCTCCACCAAATCATGGCCAGCACTATATTTAGTCGTGGGGAGAGTGATGGTGTAGTAAGAGCTAGCGAGCTGCTTTGCCTCTGGGACATGCTACAAGAAAGGAGTAGCATCGATGTAGGGTCCCACTTCATCAGACACTTAGTGAAGATGGGAAAAGCAGCAAGAGGAGAGATTAATGTGGGAGGCCTACTTACCCACATTTGTCATAGGATGGGGTACGATTACACTGCATTAGAGAGTATAGAGGGGAGCCCTAGGATCGATCTAGGAGTATGTATGGCGATGAAGATGATTGTAAGAGAGGGACACTCCTTATTCTTTGTAAGGAAAAACCTGAAGGCCCTTAGGCTCCCCGACCCTGATCGTACCACCATCACTACACGCGCCAACTGGCGCTTGGACCTGATAGTGGAGTCCCCTCCAAATGAGGGACCATCCACATCGGCGCCAATCTCTCCCCCTTTACATCACTCTCCCTCCAATCCACACATGCATAGGAGCCCATCTAGTCCATGCCGACATGAGCCTACACCTGCACCACCACCTTTTTCCACTTTTGAGCAAGATGCAGGTACATCGGCCTATGATTTCTCGGAGTTCCGTTCATGCCTCGATGACATATACGCCGAGCAGCAGACGCAGAAGTAGCGATGGGAGGAGCAGAGAACCTACATGCAGGCGGAGTTCCAGGGCTTCAAGGAGCACTTCCAGCGAGCTGAGGACTTCTACGACGAGGCCCGCATCTACTTCTAGGAGGAGGTTGCCCATCGCCAAGATGAAGCCGCCTACCGCCAGGAGATGCGGCAGCACATGCTTGCCCAGCAGGTACAGTGGGCTAGGGAGGAGGAGCATCGAGTAGCCGCTACATCCACCAGCTCTCAGATCGACCACATGTACATGTGGTATCAGCGGCTCAGCAGCAGGTTCTCCCAGGATCTCGAGATGCCGAGGCTTCTAAACTTTCCACCTTGTCCACCATGCTAGAGGTATACTTTCATTTAAGTCTGGGGGAGACCCCAAATTTTATTTTGTTTCTAGCAGTAGTTTCTTTCCTGGTATTTGCATTATTATTAGCATTCATTTATTCATGCATAGGTTGTTGAGTTTCTTTCAGCACTTAGTTTTTGTTATCTGTAAAGCTGCCTCAGTAATATTTTTAAAAGTCTTCTTCATGAGTTGTCTCCATGATTAGTGTAACTTCATTCATTTCGTGGTATTTTATTTTATTTGCTCAAATGAAAGTTCTAGACTTACACTAGTTAGCTTCTATTTTTACACCTACACATGTCGAACACTCTGAAAGGGAGAGTATAGTACTTACATAGTTATAATTCATCTCAGTAGTCTAGTACTTTGGAATCCACAGGTGACTCTAGGCTAGCATTTTAGTTATTGGAGATGCTCGGATTGTGTAAGCCCATTTGGAAAAATCAAAATCCCGATGAGCCGAAAAATAAAAGAGAGAAAGGAAAAGAAAAGAGAAATAAGAGAGAGAGAGAGAGAAAAAAGAGAAATGAAAAAAAGAAAAAAAAAAGAAGAGAGAGATTATGAGGGATAAAAAATAGTTGTCGTGGGTGGAAATGACTAGGTGCCCCTTTGAGACCGAGTTAGGTTACTGGGGAAACACATACCAATTTCTCTCAATATCGAGCACGCCTTTGAGACTTTGGGCAGGTAAGTGCCTAAGAGCCAGAGACCTTAGGAAAGCTATAAGATGACGACTTAACTCACCATGGAATGAGTATCTCCTAAGAATGATTCACTTAGCACGGGCACGAGGAGCAAATGTAGTGAATTTCTAGAATATATTTATTTTATTTTGATTGTAAATACCACTTGATAAATTTAGTTAACATGCTAAGTATGGAATAATATACTTTTAAAATTTCATGGCACTGAGGTTTGCTTGAGAACAAGCAAAGATTTAAGTCTGGGGGAAGTGATGTGAGCAAAACATATAGGGTTTTAGGAGTAGTTTTCACTCAAATCTCAATACATTTTATGTTAGTTTCATGCATATGTCAGTCTATTTTGCATGCATTTCCTATTTTCTGGTTCGGAGGTCTGCTCTTTGTACTTTTGTGTACAGGATAGCATTTAGGGGGGAAAATGTGCACTTTCGGAGAAAAAAAGGACATTTTGCAGCTAAACGCAGAATGGGACATGGTCAGGGCGTGTGGCTACACACGGCTGTGTCCAATGGGCGATATCAGCCACCCCAGGGCCGCACACGGCCTTGCCATGTGGAAGCACACGGCCTGGCCGTATGGAAACACACGACCATGTGGCTGCCCAGCAGATTGACGCGACTAGGGTTTTTTTCAGATATTACAGTGATCCGATGTGATGTCTATATAAGGAGAGCTCCGCCCAAATCCTAGAGGGGAGGCACGACGGCTAAGACGACACACCGAAGCCCTAAAAAGGCTTCGGGAACTTGCAACGGGGAGGAAGAATGCCGTCGGAGATCCAAGTTCTACACTTCAATGCCAGAGAGAAGGCCACATCGGCATTGTAACCTCTTGTTCTTGCATTTTATTTCTGATATATTCGAACATGAACATGCCTTGTGATTCTCCTCTTATATATATGGAGTAGTTTCTTCGATTCTAGGATTAGGGAGTAGCTTGTGTGCGCATGACATGTTGCTTCAAATTGAATTCTGTTTTGAGTTTGAATTTGCTATTGGAAATTGTTTATACCAATATCTATGCGTATTTGGTTTTCTACCTGCTGTGCTTAGGCGATACGAGGGGTGACAACCCTCGTATCTAAGATTTAGTGGATTTATACAAGGAACTTAGGGGTAAACCTGATCTCCTGTAACCATGGGTAGATGGATGCGATGGAACTGGAAATGGTTCATCGCAAAGATTGAATTGGCA
Source organism: Wurfbainia villosa (assembly GCA_025175895.1). Taxonomy (NCBI): domain Eukaryota; kingdom Viridiplantae; phylum Streptophyta; class Magnoliopsida; order Zingiberales; family Zingiberaceae; genus Wurfbainia; species Wurfbainia villosa. The sequence continues at coordinate 115,294,187 of CM045989.1, read as the reverse complement.
TTCTCGTACCGCCTATCCTGTCCTTGTAAGGCAGAGATAGCTCCCGATAGATGCGGTGGCTCATCAGGAGAGTGTATGATGTCCCTTCCACAAAACCATAGTTAGACGTTTAGACAACGCCCAGTTGATAGCATGTTTTGTGACACACAAGTGAAATCGAAGTCTTAGAATTCCTTTTTAAGATCTCAGCACGCTCCTTTCTTCCTCCGTGTGACACCGTACTAGAGTTTAGTCCATTGACAACCCTTGCAATCGAAACTTTTAGATCTTACTTCCGAACAATTTCACCCACTAAATAAATCGATACTTGAATCTCAGTCCCTGTGGGATCGATAATCTTTTATTACTTGATGACATCCGTGCACTTGAGGGCGTTGAGCGCAAGCACGTGCTTTGAGTCCTCGACGGCCTCCGTCGTGAGATTTGAGGTCGCATTCGCATGCATCACCTGGTTTTTAGATAGTGGATGCTTCAAGCACATGACCAACGACATAATGCTATTCTCCACATTATAAAACAAAAGTAGAGGTACGGTCTAATTTGGAAATAGCGGTAGATTAAAAGTTGTAGGTGAAGGGAATTGCTTCCTGCTTCGGTCGCTTATGCATGGCGATCCTATCTACGTCCCCAGATTAAAAAAAATAATCCTTGACGAAGACGGATTACTCAAGCAACTGATCCATCATCGTGCTATTCGATTAGAGTGGTCGCTTCAACAAACTTGTTGTTCAAGCAACCTAACTCTTTTTCTCGATTAGCCGCAGAATAGATGATGTACGGATCACCGATTTTTGTGTTTATCTTCAGGGTCCATGATCATACAATTACAAACAAATTGCATAGAAAAAAGGAAACCAAAACAAGAATTATACCTCTTGTTTACCTCTTGATCTTCTATCGTATGACCTATCCTCTTCTTGGACATTGTGTGGGCAACGATCCTCCAAGAATTGAAGCCTCTTATATCACGTTCTTCCCTTCCTTGCTCGCTCTGAACAAAGGGAAGACAAACGCTCCCTTATTCTCCTTACTTGCACTAACCACCAAGAACCAATCCTTGGTGTCTGCCGGCCCTAAGGAAAGGGAGAGATGAATTGGCCAAAACCAAAGAAGAAAGCAACCCTTCCTCCTTGCTTTGCTGCCAACCAAAAGAGAGAGTGGACAAGATGGCGCCGCCGGCCCTAGGGGAAGAAGAAGGAGCACCGGCCAAGAAGAAAAGGAATCCCTAAAACCTTCTTGAGTCACCGGCCAAAGGAGACAAAACCCTAAACCAACTTCTTGCCACCCAAGCCTTGGAAGCAAAACCTAGAATCATAAAAATCCTTCTTTGCCGCCCAAGCCTTGCCTCTTATTTATAGATTTTGCCCAAGCCTCCTTTTAATCATGTCCGTTGGATCTAGGCTTCATGAGGGTTTTAATAGGCTACAATAGGGACAATGAGGAAAAGTTGGATCTTGGCCACCTAATGGATCGGGCCCACATACAATCTGATCCATTAATGATAATTCATTCCACTAGAGGATTATCATTGATCTACCTCACCAACCCCCATAATTAAATATGGGCTCTATATATTAATTGTACAAATATCTTCCCATATTTAAGATATCGAATATCTGTTAATTAATTAATTTACTGATAATTAATTAATTAACATCTAACTCCATGAGTAGTACCACTCAACCTTATCATCATGCTGGACCAAGTCCACCTACAGGATTTACATGATGATTCTTATGAGCTCCTCAAGGGGACATCATCATCCTAATACATAGGACACGGTTTCCTCCTATAATCAACGACACACCATATAAATAATATCATTTTCCAACTTACCGAGTCTATCGATTTAACCCATAAATCTCGCCCATTGGTAAATCAAAGAAATAAATATTAAGTATATGTGCTCGTTATTATATCGGGATTAAGAGCATGTACACCATAATATTTGAGGTCCGATTCAATTATATAGTCAGTAATAAATTGAATCACCTCTATGTCGGTCCTGCTCAATACACACAAAGTGTACTAGTGTAATTCTATGGTCAAGATAAACCAATACCAAATTACACTACAACCATGTCAATGGTTTGTCCAAAACCATCTTGGTTGTGAGCCTCTACTTATACTCTACAAGGAACTAATAACATGATCTTCTGTGTGACACCACACACCATGTTATCTACAATGTAAAGTATCAAACAATACGCATAACTATAAATATGCAAACAATGATCATGTGATTCTTATTTCAAAATGAATATGTCCATACAAAGGCTAGACTTTCAGTATACATCCCAATAGTAGATATAGGAATGATTAGAAATGTACTGTTAGTTAAAAACATGTCATTTAATTTATTAAGTGTGAGTCAGTTGTGTGATGTTGGATATAGAGTTGAATTTAATTCAACTCAATGTCTAGTAAAATACAATAGCTCAAATAGTACCATGTTAGTAGGGATTTGAAAGGAAAACATATATCAAGTGTTCTTTGATAATGCTACTAATCTTTCTGCCAAGTGTTTTGTATCTAGAACAGATGAGTCATGGCTATGGCACAGAAGGCTCGCGCACGTCAACTTGAAGAACCTAAGAAGACTAGCTGGGAAAGAGCTGGTGAGAGAACTATCGCTGCTCAAGTTTCAAAAAGACAGGTTATGTGATGTCTATCAAAAAGGTAAGCAAAAGAGGGTCTCACACAAGCCCAAAGACATCGTGAGTACCTCTAAAGCTTTAGATTTACTACATTTAGATCTGTTTGATTGTAGTACTATTAAATCTCTCAATGGTAGCAGATACTGCTTAGTAATTATTGATGATTACACTAGATATACTTGGACATTTTTCTTGAAATATAAAAATGAAACTCTTGATATTTTTATCTCTTTTAGTAAAAGAATTGAAAATGAGAAAAACACAACGATTAAAACCCTTAGGAGTGATCATGGAGGGAAATTTGAAAACACCCGGTTTAAGGACTATTGCTTAGAAAAGGGGTATAGGCACGAATTTTCTTTTCCAAGAACACCCCTAACAAAATGGTGTTGTGGAAAGGAAAAATCGAGCCTTACAAGAAGTTGCTAGAAGCATGCTCAATGAGTATGCTCTTCCAGGCTACTTGTGGGCCGAAGCTGTGAGCATAACCTGTTATGTTCAGAACAGGGTGCTAATACATAGGTTATGCTCACAGAATAAACCTCGCATGAACTATGATTTGGAAAATCATCTACAGTTAAGCATCTTAGGGTGTTTGGTTGCAAGGTGTTTATTCTAAATACCATAGATCATTTAGGAAAATTTATGGCTAAAGCTGATGAAGGTATTCTTGTTGGATACTCTTCTATTAGCAAAGCATATATAGTCTACAATAAAAAATCAAAATTAATTGAAGAATCATCCGATATCATTTTTGAAGAGGGTGAAAAATCTGATGATACCGAAAGAATTAATGAAGAAATTAAATTTGGAATGGAGAAGATCAAATTACAAGAGAACACCAAAGTAGGGGGAGTTAAAATTGAATCTGATGAAGAAAAGTCTAGGTCACAAGGGTCATTGCTTGAAGATGTATCAAACAACCAAATACTTGAAACATCTCAAGCACCAAGATTCAATAGGACAAGCATCAATCATCCCTACGATCATATTATTGGGGAACTTCAACAAGGGGTGAGGACCAGATCATCCTTTAGAAATGAAGGGGTTGAAGTTGCACTAATCTCAGAAATTGAACCCAAAGTAGTAGAAGAAGCTTTGCTTGATCCTGATTGGATTTTAGCAATGCAAGATGAGTTAGGACAATTCGAAAGAAACCAAGTATGGGACTTAGTTCTGAGACCGGAAGAAGTCTCCATAATTGGTACAAAATGGGTGTTTAGAAACAAAATGAATAATAAGGGAGAAATCATAAGAAACAAAGCAAGGTTAGTTGCCAAAGGCTATAACCAAATTGAAGGATTAGATTATGAAGAGACGTACGCCCCAGTAGCATGTCTAGAGTTCATAAGATTTATGCTAGCATTTGTTGCATATAAAGGCTTCAAATTATACCAAATGGATGTTAAGTCTACCTTCTTGAATGGGGTAATTAAGGAAGAAGTGTACGTTGAACAACCACTAGGGTTTAAAAGTATAGATTTTCCAGACCACATGTTTAAACTAAAAAAAACCCTTTATGGGCTAAAACAAGCACCTCGTGCTTGGTACGAAAGGTTGTCCACGTTTCTAGTAGAGAAAGGGTTAAAGAGAGGTCAGATAGATTCTACATTATTTCTGAAAAGTGATGGTGAAAATATTTTTGCATCCCAAGTCTATGTTGATGACATAATTTGTGGTTCAAATAATAAGGACTATCTAAACGAGTTTATAGGACACATAGAGAGCAAGTTTGAGATGAGTCTTGTGGGAGAACTCACGTTCTTCCTCGGACTTGATATCAAACAGACAAAGGAGGGTATATATGTTCATCAGTCTAGGTATGCCATGAATCTGCTAAAGAAATTCAATATGCAAAATTCAAAGGAGATATCCACTCCTATGTCACAAAGCACAAATCTAGGGAATGATGATGGAGGAAAATCGGTGGATCTAAAATATTATAGGAGTATGATTGGCAGTTTATTGTATCTCACAGCAAGTCGACCTGATATTTTATATGTTGTGGGGGTATGTGCTAGGTATCAATCATGTGTCAAAGAGTCTCATCTAAGTGTTGTGAAAAGGATAATGAGATATCTTAAAGGCACTATTAAGGTTGGGTTATGGTATCCTCGAACTGAATCATTTGATTTAGTTGGCTATACTGACTCTGACTATGTTGGGTGCAAGTTAGACAAAAAGAGTACAAGTGGAGGATGTTGGTTCTTAGGTTCTTCTCTAGTGAGTTGGTCGAGTCGAAAGCAACATTGTGTTACTCTCTCACCACTGAGGCTGAGTATATCGCCATGGGAGAGAGTGTGTCACAACTGTTGTGGATGATTCACACACTAGAGGACTATGGGTTGCCATACAAAAATGTGCAAGTACTATGTGATAATATGAGCACTATCAATCTGACAAAAAATCCTATCCACCACTCTAGAACGAAACATATTGAAGTGAGACATCACTTCATTAGAGATCATGTAGCTAGGGGAGATGTTGTACTCAATTATGTTGAGTCCAAGTCAAATCTAGTAGATATCTTCACTAAACCCCTTCCAAAAATAGAATCTAGCCACCTAAGAAGGGAATTAGGCGTGTGTGTCATTGAGTAAGGAATTAGAATCTCTCCATGATCATAAGGACTAACTCACCTTAGCAAGAACGAATAATGGAAATCAAGGGAACCATGGGAAGCATCTCACACAAACTATAAGGTTTAACAAAACTGTTTTTGTATTTCTAGTTGGTGGGGGTAAGATGTTTAGGTACAACCAACTTACCCAAAATGTTCATTGCATCCCTTGGGGAAGTTGGTTATCGAGACAATAATGATTAATTTGACCAACTATGGGGAGGACCTTTGCATAATTCAAGTGCACTTGGTCCGAAGATCATAGTTGGACATTCCAACCAAGTAAAATTGGTTGGATCACTTAAGACAAGTGCAAACCTAAATAAGTGTCTTAAATGGCTTTAAAAGGATGCTATCTTCACTGTGGTCAATCACATATTGGTGAATGTATCGCCTTTGAAGTTAGTGATACAACTGGAATAAGGCTCAATTTTTAGATTTTCGAAAACCGTATCAATCAGTGAAAAATTAGGTCGTGTATTTTTCATAGATTTTTCTATGGAAGAACCTGACTATCGAATTATGTACGCAAAATTTCAAGATTTTTTGAAATCTTTGGAATAAGATACGAATTTCTGAAGTTCGTCTGAAAAATTGAGCAAATCAAGTATCAGGAACCAGTTGAACCAGCGCCTCGACTGGTTATAGCTTAAAACATGATTTTGCTCTCGACCAGGAGTTCGACCACACTTCCAGTCGAAGCACTGACTCGACTGGCACCCTCGGTTGCAGCCACCAATGAACAGAATCGATGCGCGCTTGACCAGTGCCTCGACTAGACATTTTGACAAAGGCATAGAATCGAGGTGTGCTCGACCAGCGCCTCGACTGGACAAATTAACGTAGGCTCAGAATCGAGGAGACCTCGACCAGCGCCTCGACTGGATCTGTCATTCGATCTTACCTTGTCTATTTTTTTTTTATTTAAGGTTAGTTTACCACTCTTAATGCTAGAGAATGTTTGAAAAGCATTACAAGGGCAATCTTACAATAAAATATGAATATGTGAGGTAGGTGATTTTGAAAATTAAAGTGCATCAAGGGAGAGAATGAGGGAAGAAAATTTTGAGGGGGAGTTTAGATGACTTATTTCTGATTTACTAACATCTAACTTATTTCTGATTTACGATCATCTGACCTACATCTGATTACTCTAACCTTTGGTTTACCATGATCTGATCTCTAATCTTCGATTACCATGATATGAACTCTAATCTCTGACAATCTCTGATTTACCATTTGCCATGACCAAATCTCTGATTTACCCTGATCTGACCCATATCCAATTTGACTAACACCTGATTACTTGATTTATCTGATTTACCCTAACTTGATCAAATATCTTTGATTTAACTAAACTTTTTTGGTGTTTTCCAAAGGGGGAGGATAGAGTTTAGGTGTTTAGTAGTGCTTACTCATCAAGTACTGTCACTTGGCTTGATCTGATTAACCTAGAAAGAAGAACCTAAACATAAACGGGTTATCAAACATCAAAAAGGGAGAGACTATTGGAGCTGATACTCCAAGATATGTTTTAGTGTTTGACAAACCATTTAAGTTAAGAGCGAGAGTTGCCATTGCCGAGGCAGTTTGATTCGTTCCAGGGCAGTTTAATTTAAGAGCGAGAGTTGCTAAGGCAGTTTAAAGAGTTGCCAGGGCAGTTTGAAGAAGTGCCAGGGTAGTTTGATTCATTCCAGGGTGGTTTGGTATCGCACCAGGGCGGTTTGGTATTGCGCTAGGGTGGTTTGGTATCGCGCCAGGGCGATATGCCTAATTACAGGGTAGTTTGACGTTGCTACAGAATTTCCAAGGTTGTTATGTTTAGCCCAGGACAGTTTGAAGAACTTAAATGGGTTATCAAACATCAAAAGGGGGAGACTATTGGAGCTGATACTCTAAGATATATTTTGGTGTTTGACAAACTGTTTAAGTTAAGAGAGAGAGTTGCCATTGCCGGGGCAGTTTGAAGAACTACCAGGGCAGTTTGATTCGTTCCCAGGGCAGTTTAAGTTAAGAGCGAGAGTTGTCAAGGTAGTTTGAAGAGTTGTCAGGGCAGTTTGAAGAACTGCCAAGGCAGTTTGATTCGTTCCAGGGCGGTTTGGTATCACGCCAGGGCAAATTGGTATCGCGCCAGAGCAGTATGCCTGATTACAGGCTAGTTTGACGTTGCTACAAAATTTCCAGGGTTGTTATGTTTAGCCAAGGCAATTTGGTAGCGTGCCAAAGTAGTTTGGTTGGCTCATACTTTGTTCCACGACAGTTTGACACTACTCTAGAGCTTCCAAGGTGGTTTTGTTCCAGGGCAATTTAACACTGCTCTAGAGCTTCCAGGGTGGTTTTGTTCCTAGGCAGTTTGAAACTGCTCTAAAGCTTCCAGGGCGGTTTTTTTTCTTTACAGAGCAGTTGGTGCAATCTGTCAAACAATCCCTGTATTGACAGGATGCCTTTTATTATGCAGTAAACTAAGGGAAAAAGGAGTACCTTGAAAAGACTAAGATGGTTAATTCCTTAGCGATTGGAGAAATCCAAGGGTGGAACCTTGGTGAAAAGTCTAAGATGGATAATTCCTTGGAAGACAAGATAAATCCCAGGGTGAATCTTAGTGTGAGAAATTTGAGTGCCTTGGTGAAGGAAAATTCCTTGCGAGAGTGGCAAGGTAAAAAGTCCAAGAAGGGTAATTCCTTGGCATGTAAAAAGTCCTTGCGGGAGTGACAAGGTGAAAAGTCCAAGAAGGGTAAATTCCTTGGCAGAAATTCCTTGCAGGTGTGGCAAGGTGAAAAGACCAAGGATGGTTGATGGTCGCAGTCTTGGCAAGTAAAGAGTCTATGGGTAGAGTCTTTACTAGGTGTGTTTCAGTCTAAGAGTTGACTGAAACATTGGGTCTAAGGACAATAATGAGTTGACACCTCAACTTTTTCCCTTATCGTACTTATTATGTTGCTCTTATCGTACTTGTTAACTCTGAAGTTCACTGCCCAGAAGAGCCGAGAACTAGAGCAAGTGTATCGTACACTTGTACAATGAAGGCTCTTCCTACTGAGCAGACGAGGTGGGAACTCGATTGGCAGAGTACTGAGGCAGGGAAACATGGAGAAAGCTTTACTTGTCTAAGGAAGTGTATTTCTCAAGTGTAGTTGGGGTGGCACCTCGACTGATCATGCACAAAAGCGAGCAGAAGCGAGCTGCACTCGACTGGTGCTTCGACTGATGTGTGATGAGTTAGCTTTTCTATTAATGTTTATCTCTTCTGACTTTCTTGGTTTGATCTGATCGTGTAGGAACTTATTCAGGGAAGGATGACCAAATCTTATGGATAGGGAAGTCATCCACAGGGATTGAATTTCATCCTGAATACAAGTCATTCTTATCTGTACGAATCTGCAGGTTTGACTAGCAATACATGCGGGTTCTAGATAAGCTCAGTAGGTTTATAAAAAGAGGATTTTTGAACGAATTTGGATATACACACATGTATGAAAAACAATGATTTGAATCAAGCTTTCTACGACTGAACGCTGAAGGCCTCGATCTGCACTCAATTTCCCTGCTTCCTCAAACCTTAACAGTTTCTCGATTCTCTTTCGTAACCTGAACATTTGCTCATCATCATCTATACTGTCAGGAGCTTGAGGAGAAATTCTATAAAGTTCTTTTTATTTAGATTCTTGTACTTAATTCATATATTTAGAATCTGTAAACTATAAGTGATTTAAGAGGTTTCTCCACTTTTGAAGCATTCTTCAAAAAGGAGAAAATATAGAGGTGGGCCTTGGACTAGCAGCTTTAGGAGAGAACTGTGAACCAAGTAAAAATCAGCTGTGTCACTTGTGTTTGTTTTTTTTTTCATTCTGTTTGTTTTGGTTGTGCTATTCTTTTTAGTATATCTACTGCATAAATTTAAATTGTTTTTCAAAATTCTATTCACCCCTCCTCTAGCATAGTCACCGATCCCAACAGGAATAGATAAGATTCGCTAACTCGTCTTGCAGCAGTCAAGGCGTCAGTCGAGCTCAGCTTGCCTCTGCTCGCTGCTGCATAGAATTAGTCGAGATGTCACCTCGACTGCACAAGTCAGGATAGATAAGATTCACTAACTCGTTCTACAGTAGTTGAGGCACCAATCAAGCTCGGCTTGCTTTTGCCCCCTGCTGCACAAGATCAGTCGAGGTGCCACCTTGACTGTAACTTATCTTGTAGAAGTCAAGACTCCAGTCGAGCTCGGCTTGTTTTTGCTTGCTTTTGCACAGGATCAGTCGAGGTGTCACCTCGACTAAAATTTATCCTACAGAATTCGAGACGCTAGTCGAGCTCAGCTTGCTTCTGCACAGGATGAGTCAAGGTATCGCCTCAACTGTGACTCGTCCTTCACAAGATTAGATCCCTGGCCGACGTCAACTTTCCACACCTGATAAGTGCAGTAAGGACAATAGTTGAGGTGTCAACTCATTATTGTCCTTAAGACCCACGTGTTCAGTCAACTCTAAGGCTGAAACACACCTAGTAAAGACTCTACCCAGAGACCCTTTACTTGCCAAGACTCCGGCCATCAACCATTCTTGGACTTTTCACCTTGCCACTCTTGCAAGGAATTTCCCAACTGCTAAGAAAATACCCTTCTTGGACTTTTCACCTTGCCACTCCCGCAAGGAATTTCCCAACTTCCAAGGAATTATCCTTCTTGGACTCTTCACCTTACCACTCCAGCAAGGAATTTTCCAACTGCCAAGGAATTACCCTTCTTGGACTTTTCACCAAGGTTCACCCTTGGATTTCTCACACATACTTAAACCTTTATCAAACACCAAAATATAACTTGGAGCATTCAACTCCAATAGTCTCCCCCATTTTGATGTTTGACAACCCGTTTAAGTTTAGGTCACTCACAGATTAGAGAATAGTTAAATCATATATCAATCACGGATTAGATCATTTGTTAAAACAGTTAAATTTGATAAATCAATAGATAAATAAATCAGATCATTAGTTAAATAAGTTAAATCATATAAATCAATAGATAAATTAGATATTAATAGATAAACTAGATATTAACCTAAACTATAAACACTTTCTTCTCCCCCTTTAGTAAACACCGAAAATGGGTTTTGAAATCAAAGATATTGGTCAGATCATGGTAAAACAGATATAGAGTAAGGTTATAGATATTCACACACCTTAGCTCCTACCCCTCAATGTTATCTTCCCTCACACTTATATCTCTATTTTTAGTCTCCAGTTTAAGTTTTGAAATCACGTCCCTCTCCTATTTATTTTTACTGTAAGTTTACCCTTCGTTAAACTTTTTCCAAGCATTCTTTAGGGTCAGAAATGGTAAATCAACCTCAAATGATTAAAACAGACATGGTGAAATAAACAGATAACTCCAGTTGAGCCTCTGGTCGAGGTCTACATGCTTATGGAGTTTGAAATTATGCTTAGTGAGTCCCCAGTTGAGGTCCATTCGATTTTGTGAAATTACGACACGAACAGTCGAGTCGCTAGTCGAGTTCTACTCAATTCTATGAGATTGCAACTTGACCAGTCGAGTCGCTGGTCGAGTTCTACTTGATTCTGTAAGATTGCGACTCAAACAGTCGAGCCGCTGGTCAAGTTCTACTCAATTTGGTGAACTATGCAACAAGGCCAGTAAGGGTATTAGTCGAGACCCTAGTCGACTCTCACTCAATTTTGTTCACTGGGTTTTGGTATTAGTCGAACTCGCACCTCGACTAACAGCTTAGTCGAGCTCCTAATCGAGGACTCTCAAACACTCCCAAGGCAGACTGATCGCAATCGCTAAATGAGTTTGCGCAGTTTTACAGACCAAAGTTCAGAAATCCATATTTAATTTTGAAAATTTCAATAAATCTTGTGGTTTTTCGTATACAATTCATATATATTCTCACAGTGAAAAATATGTGTAAGCTAAAATACCTAAGATTTCTTCAGATTTATATAACTTTCAAATTCTTGAAAAAAAAAACCTGATAACAACCTTTAGAATTTTAACCTACTTATATCAACTATTAGGACCTGTGCGCCCGCTAGAGGGGGGTGAATAGCGTGTCGTTGTTCGCTTGACGGAATTTGATCGTGCTTGCTACAAAACTTGTTATACGCAGCGGAAATAATAACAATAAAACAAATACAACAAGAACACAAGCACAACACCAAATATAACGTGGTTCGGAACTGTATGGTTCCTACTCCATGGATTGGGCTCTAAAAGCCCTAATGATGCAACCAACACCACTAAAACAATAATACTTCTTCTCGACAACAAGTCGGAGGTGGAGAAACCTCTTGCAGTGATTACAACAGCAATACACGAGATATACAAGCAAATATGAATAAAATACAATAAAAGAAGTAAAGAACACTTTACAAAAACTCTTTTGGATGCTTGCTTGTTTGGTTGCTTGAGTTGCACTTGGAAACCCCAAATTACAGCAGTAAATTACCCCAAAAGTCCTCAAAAAACCTTAGCCAAAATCTTTCCTTCATGCTTCTTTTAAACCTGCAACTCGGGATGATTTTTGCCTAGCAGTTGACTGATCGGGACCATTAGTCGACTGCTCCTGTAGCCATTGTCTCACAACGGCATGAGCCACGTTGGATAAGTTCCAACGGATAGACCATCAGTCGACTGATCATACTCATCATTCGATTGTCAAACCCTAACAGTCGACTCAGAAACCTTCTGTGCCCGAATACCCGACCAACAGTCGACTGATCTCCATATCAGTCGACTGCCTAGGCTATTAGTCGACTACTAGGCCAGTTCTTGCAGTCGAACTCTGGTCGCCTCACATCAGTTGACTGAGCATAGTCTCAGTCGACTGATACACCTCAAACATGAGATTTTAATCCCAAGTATGGTGCCCCCATACTTTCTAGACCACTCTTAGCCTAGACCTAAGCCTTCTAGCCACCTCCATCAGCCTCATGCCTATCGGATCCCTCCAAGTCATCCATGACTTGTTCATCCATACGCTAGCCTTCAAGTGCTTCCATCAGCTATTGTCATGCTAATGTGGTCTATACTGCTAAGACACATTAGACTTACGCTGCCAAGACTCCACTTGGACTTTACGCTACCAACCATTGGACTTATGCTGTCAAGACTCCACTCTTGGACTTTACGTCGCCAATATTCCCCTTGAACTTCTCAATTGCCAAGACTCAAGTTTGGACTTTCTCTTGCCAACCCATGTTGGACTTTCCATGCCAAGACCCATGCTTGGACTTTCCATGCTTGGACTTTCCTTGCCAACCCATGTTGGACTTTCCATGCCAAGTACCATGCTTGGACTTCTCCCATGACAATGATCAAACCATCATCCAACATCAAACATGACCTGGGTCGATTGCACCAATAATCTCCCCAACACATTGTCGGACATCAATGTCAAACATCAAAATACTACTCGAGTCAAACTCGAGTCTGGTCAATCGTGACCTGGGCAGATTGCACCAACAATCTCCCCCTTTTAATGTTTAACAAAAACCAAACACCTTTGAGTTAGGCCACCTAACTCAAATCTCCTTACGAATTATCCCAAATTGGTAATTTCATACATTCTCCCCCTTTTTGACATACATCAAAAAGGTTCTCCCCAAGGAGGTCAATGTCTCATATCCCAATGAGAGCTTACAATCTCCCCCTTGAACTAAAAACACCTAGGATGCCTTCACTCTTCCTAGTGATAAGTCTCATATCACTTAAGAGAAGCAATCCTACAAACTCTCTCAATTTCCAAATTGGCCATCTCACATTCCCAATTCTCCCCCTCATGAGAAAGAACACATCCATCATCCCATGATGGATACCTCCCCCTAAAGGCTTGCTCCCCTTTGACCATTGCACCAACAATATTCTTGGAGAGTCCCTAAGCCTATAGGAACACTAAACCATCAAAAATTAAGGTCCAAAGTTCAATATTGAACTTTCACATACCTTAAAATTGATACACACCCTAACAACTCTCCTAATTCATATCCAATGGATTTTCACCCTTTCTAATACTTTCCAAAGTATATCATAGGGTTAGGAGCAATTAGGGAACCCTAACATAGCTGAAACACGGGCTAAACATCCTTGTTTACCCGAAATTAGCCCATCAGTCGACTCTTCAATATAACAGTCGACTGAGAGCATCACCAGTCAACTGATACCTGATTTTCAGAAATCAAGTTTTCAGAAACCAATTTAGAAAATGCGTAAGTAAATATACGTACTTCGAAAAATTTTGAAATTGCATACGCACATTACTTACATGGAATATAATGGGTGAAAAATAGCTTGAAAATAAAATACCCATTAAAATGAGAGATTGATACAAAATTCAAAACCCATTAAAACTTTAATATTTTTTATCTCCTTTGTATCAACTTCTTCAATGGTGATTATTATCAAAAGATAGACTTGCACCAAGGTTTTCCAAGATGATTTTTAAATTGTTTTAAAACCTTATATTAGATCATGTTCTTTGGGCTCAATGTACATAGCTTGAACATAAGCTTTCCCAATGATCCACTAATAATATAAGATGAGTTTAAGTTCATCTAGATGCAAAAACTATGCACCTTGAACTTAACTCATATCCTAGCATCTCACATGTATCTAGAGTGTATCAATACACATACATGTTAATTGTAATGTGAGATGTGGGTTTTGTTCATCCTAATCTAGGATTTCATGTATTTTTTTAAGGCAACACTACTTGATTCCCTTATACATGGGACTTCAAGTCATGTCAATTGTCCTTAACTCAATTTTTATTAATGCATGAATGATTATGACATTAATGATGATATAAATAAACATGTACTCATAATCATGATGTCATGGCATAAAATGGAATCTAAGCATACATGACATTTAACCTTAATCCTAAGCTTGATCGTGACATATTATATAATTAAAAGTAGATATGATGTCATGACATGGTATATGACAAATCAAGCATGGTAAATAAAAAGTAAAGGTATATAATACCTAAATTTTAATATTAATTGTCATTTGTTATTATTAAACTCATTTTTCCATATTATTAGTTTATCTCCCAAGTGTGCCAAAAACCCAAAATGACACACTATGACCTCTAACCCTAATTGTGCCAATTTGATTGATTTTTCAACTTTCATAAATTGCATTGGCACATCCTAAAAACCTCTAGGATTAAAAATAATTCTTATTTCCAAAGTACCCCCATTACCTTGGAAATGACCTAAGGTGTCATCTTTACCATGGTTAGGTTAACTAGCCATCCATTTAAAGTTGGCACAACCTAACCCATTTAGCGTGAATTGATCACGCTCCTAGGAACCCAATACCTATTGGAGCTCCTTGGGTTTACTAGGTATTCCTTAGGGATGACCTCCCTAGATACCCTCCTAATGACCCTCCTAGGCTTAGAAGTCTTAGTCATTTGGGTCTTGCCTAGGTCAACTCTAGAGGTAACTCCCCCTTTGACCTTCTTAGTGGCCTCCCTAGGTTTCCTTGAAACCCTAGCAACTAGGCATCTACCTTGGTCAACCTTAGGGATGACTTCCCTATTGACCTTGGTTTTCCTAGACCTAGGTTGTGTTCCATAATTGAATGGAACACTATGATAGGTCCTTTTGGGCTTAAGCTTTCCCTTGGTTGGACCTTGTTTCCTAAAACCTAGGTTTTGACTCTTAGACCTAGATTTTTGATCCTTTGACCCTTGTATTTGATTTTGCATTTTTGCAAGGGTCTTTTCTGTTGGATCGAGAAGCATCGCTAGAGGGGGGGGTGAATAGCGAGCGTAAATCTTTTCTTCGTTTCATTCGAGTAGACAATTAAACGAGTAAGCACAGTGGAAAATAAAGAGACATGTTTATTTTACTTGGTTCACAACCCAGCGGTTGCTACTCCAAGGCCCTATCGGTCCTAGACTGCGTACGGAGGGCAAAACACTATAACGTCTCCTCCTTGTTGGAGGTAGGAGACAACGATCACAAAACCGAATGCATGAGGATGAGGCAACAAGCCTACCTCACCTCATTACGAATAAAAACAACGAATACAATATCAAAATATATTCCTAGATGCTTCTGCCGACGAAGAAGATCCAAACTTGTTGTCGCGTCGACGTTATGACGGTGTTGGAGCATTGGCGTTGTAGGAGCACTTGATGAATAAATTTGATGATGATTTGGAGTTGGAATCCTCCCCTCCTTTTATAGATTTTGGCCTCTGAATATGTCTCCTCTTTTTTTGGAACAGATCACGAAGTTGTATAATTTTTATCGCGAAGTGGTCGCGTCAAACCTTATCCGTTTTAACCTAGCGCAAAGGCTGATTCATCGCCATCAGTCGACTGATGACTCCCATCAGTCAACTGATGAGTATTAGTCGACTTCCCAATGTCCAACAGTCGACTGCCAACCTGGCCACTTCCCTACAGTAAGAGGTTAGCTCGAAAAATGATAAATTCGACGATTTCTAACCGTCCGATCTCGACCTAGACCTTCCATAGGAAGTCTTAGTCGGATCATCGCCTACGGTCATCCCCGTAAAGAGGACACGACCTTACAATCTCTTACTCACACGAGCTTTCCTCGATACTTACCTTGTAGCTCTCACTTCTGACCTTCCACTCGATTCCTTCGGCTCCCTCCGAAGTCACTTGAGTGTCGCCCGACCACCACAGCTTCCTCCGGGTGTCGCTAGCCTTCAGCTCTAGCTTTAGTACTTTTCTGCACACTCGATTTAGCTCGTGAGGTAACGATGTAAACTTAACTTTGTGTCTTTGCCATAATCAAAACACAGGTTTGATTATCTGGTGCCCCTACACCAACATTTTCTAGTTTCTCAAGCCTTGACCTCAAGGCTTGATTTTCTAATTCTAATCTTCTCAATTTTGAATTTTCATGTCCTTTGGGAATTATTTTTCCTAGGCATATGCCTAGTCCATTTAGGGTTAAAACATAGGTGCTCTTCTACCTTTATAATTGTCTCCCTAGGTAGGATTTTTCTAGGGACATTAGTCCCAAATTTCTCCTTCTTCCTAAGATTGACATGCTTAGCTCCTAAACAATATAACTCATTATTTCTAGCATGCTCCTTATGAACAATAGCAAGATTGTTTAAATTGTTTCTATCATGCTTTTGCCTATTCATTAAGGAAGGAGCAAAATTAGAGGTTACCTTAGGGTTTGCCTTAGAGACTCCCCCTACATGTGATGCTCCCTCTTTTCTCCTAGGGAATTGGCTTCTATAGTGCCCCTTTTGATGACACTTGAAGCATACTACGTGCTCCTTACTCTTGATGGTTGAGGATCCGGTCTCCTTGATCTTTGGCACCGGTGGAGCCTTCTTGACCCATTTAGGACACTTACTCTTGTAGTGTCCTTGCTCCCTACACTCAAAACATATTATATGATTTTTATTTTAAAATGATGTGCTTGAGTTACCTTCCATGGTAGGGGAGTTCTGAGCTTCCTCTTCCTCTCGACCGGAGGTAAATGGTTCTTCTTGAGGTTGCTCCGGTGTAGATGATCTAATCTCCTCCCCCTCAATCCTAGAGGTGGAGACTTCTTCTACTTCTACCTCTTCCATTTATTCCTATTCGGATGTTGATGTTGGTGCAGTAGATACCAAAGTTGAACCTGAGTTTTGATTATAGCAAATGATATAAAGTTAAGCTCATTTTGTTATCTCACGAGCTACATCAAGTGTGCAGAAAGTGCTAAAGCTAGAGCTGAAGGTCAGCGACATCCAGAGGGAACCGTGGTGGTCGGGCGACACCAGGGAGACTTTGGAGGAAGCCAAAGAACTCAGGTGAAGACCAGAAGCAAAGCTTCAAAGGTAAAGGTTGAGGTAAGCTTGTGTGAGTGAGTGTAAGTAAGGTCGTTTCCTCCGTACGAGGACATCCTTAGGCGTCGATCTGACCAAGACTTTCCATGGAAGGTCTAAGTCGAGATCGGATGGTAAATGGCCATCGAGCTTACTTATACTAACTGCATTTTCGAGCTAACTCTTCATTGCAGCTGGAAACCCTGCCATCAGTCGACTGATGGCTTGTATCAGTCGATTGATGCCTCAAGCAGTCAACTGATAGGGTTAATCAGTTGACTGCTGGTCAAGGATCAACCTCGAGGAGAGTCAAAGCTTATCACCATTTCTCAAGGGCTAGGTGGCATCACTTCATGAAACCTCATCTAAATGATTAGGGTTTCACAAGGCTATAAAAATAGGGGTTCTCCACCCCTTTTCCATCATTCCAAGAGCCTCCAAGTGCTTCCGATACGCTGCGACATTCCGATGATCTTCCAACGATGAAGTGCTATAGAAACGACGACTCGAGCTCCAATCTTCATCCTTTCAAGTCTTCGGTAACCTTTTAATTTATAATTCAGTTTCAAATTGTGTTTCTTTTCGAGTTTTTATTATAACAAGGAGAGGGGAAGTGTCCCTCTACCTTGATCTCTTGTTGTAATCGCTTGTCTCATACCTCCGATGAGGAGGAGACTATTTTAGTGCTTTTACACTCCGTGCGTGGTCTCGGACCACTAGGGCCTTGGAGTAGCAGCTGTAGGCTATAATCCAAGTAAACCCATTGTGTCATTTTACTTTCCCACTGTGTGCTTTGATTTTTGAATCATTGAAAATGAACGAATTGTCTTATCGCTATTCACCCCCTCCCCTCTAGCGATCCGCTAATGATCCTGTTAGTAATATATGAGAGATGTCCTAAGGCAATCGCCTTATGTATGAACCATTTATATGATAAATGAAGATTCACTATTTGAGTATACATGTTTTATGTATTTGATTGGATCTTAAACTCATT
Organism: Wurfbainia villosa; assembly: GCA_025175895.1. NCBI lineage: Eukaryota > Viridiplantae > Streptophyta > Magnoliopsida > Zingiberales > Zingiberaceae > Wurfbainia > Wurfbainia villosa. The sequence continues at coordinate 115,276,092 of CM045989.1, read as the reverse complement.
TCTTGAATGTCACGTCGATTCACGGCATGAGAGAATTTGTGATTGGATCACAACTAGTGAGTATCTCTACATGTGTAATTGTGATGTATCGGAATTATCCTAGTCGATGAATTGATGGATCTGGACACCATCAGTTAGTGAGACTAGCACGAGTATACTCCTTGGTGTATCAAGCGGTGATTCTCACTTGGTGGAGACATAGTGATGTCGGAGTTAATCGTGGATGCTAGTTATGGTAACTAGTTCATTGGAGTGACCGGTAGTAAGACTTCATATGGTTCTCTGCATATATAGATATGTCAATGAAGTTCTTCTTGTGGCTTAAGTGCGATGTTCCTTTGACTTGCGGTATTCAAGTCATCTTGATCATGGAGACTTATGCTTTGACATCTTAAGCAAACATCTCTAAGGAGATGTGGACCGGGATGATTGGGTATAAGTCGAAGTGATCGAAGGTGTTTGAATAGCCTATAAAGATTCACCACTCCTTGCGAGGAGATGTATACCCATGGCCTCTCGTCGGATTGTTACTAAAGTCTTTGGCCAAAGCATTACATGTTTAGAGTAAGGTACTCTTCGATACATGTGGAGTAACTAGAATCCGTAGGACGAGGAAATGATACTTGGGCTAGGTGTGACGTAGTCAGCCTAGTGGGGACTGACACAATAGACCATGTCCTGAACCAAGTGGGTATAAGATGAGTGTCAGGAATGGGGCACGATTCATTCGAGCTACTGAAGGGTTTCAAAAATAGTTCTGGATCAACCGTTGATCTTTTCGGTTAATTGGGGATCATGATGTACTACTAGGTGCCACTCATGATCGTTCTATAATTAATGGTTAATTATAGACGGCCAACATAAACCGAGAACCTATTTGGTCACACGCACAACGAGTGTAATCCAAAGGATTTAAAACGAGCTTGAGAATGAGATTCTCAGACCGAGAGAAACTATGTTTAGTTGGACCAAACATAAAGCGAGCATGAAATTGTTTCAGTCGCAATGGAAGCGTGGATGGGCAGTGTCTTATGAAGACGTAATGGATGGACCAAAATGGTTTGGTTCTAATCCAATGGATAAGAATAAACCAAAGGGTTTGGTTTATTTTAAACGAATGAACCAAAAGTTGGTTCGGTTCGTTTTAACTTAAAATAAACCATCATGCTTTGGTTTATTTTAACTTATCTTAATGGAGCGGGTTAACGGGCTTTATGGATATGATCCATTAACCATTAAGAGAATTAGTTCTCTATAAAAGTGGGCTTAAGGGATTGTTAAACCCTAATCCAAAATCAAAACCCTAGCCTCCAAGGAGTTGCCGCCCAACCTGGTTGTGCCGCCCAAGCTCCTTGCCGCCCAGCTTGATTGTGCTGCCGTCAAGACCCTTGCCGGCGTCCAAGCTCCAGCCGGTGAACCTCCGGCGACCCTCCGGTGATCCCCTAAAAGGTTCGGCATCAAGGTGAGCTTTTGTCTCCTTGTTTTGGCCGGCGCCTATCTCCTCCACCAAGCTGTCCAGTTTTCTGGACAGCTTCTTCTCCTCTCGTCGGAGCGTCGTTTGGACGACGGTTAGTGCTCCGACAGCGGCTAACATACCGGAGATTTGATCTCCGGTAATCCTCTGAGGTGGAGGACGAAGGATTCGTCAAACGGTTGACGAATACCTCTCCGGAGAAGCGAGTTTTGAGAACTCGTTTTGGATCCGAATTTGGATTCGGATCGTGATCATCTCGATCCGCGTCGTCTTCAACGAGGCTAGTAACCCGTCACGAAGCGAAGCGTGCTTAGCGAAGTCATCCAGAGCTCGGCGTGGATACGGATAGAGGCGATTCTTACGAGGATCGTTCGGTTGATGTCGTTCCGCTACACGTCATCTGAAGGTATAACGTAGTTTAATTTCCTTTTATTGCAAATTTTAATTTACGGTTATGTCTACACTTGTTGTAATAGCATGCGTGTGTTGTGTGTGTTGTAATAAATAGGAGTATTTATTATTTTTATTGCTTCCGCTGTGCTCATGTTTACGAAACATGATCGAACACACACACGCCGCGGTGCCGGAAACCCAACAGTGGTATCAGAGCCCAGGTTGTGTTTCGACATAATCATAAAAATGGTTTTGCGATAGTCATAATGTATTTCTGGAAATTTTCTAATTTTGGAAATTTAGAAGTATTTATCGAAATTTTTCAATTTCGGAAAGTCTAGAAGTATTTATGGAAATCTTCCACTTTTGGAAAGTTGGAAGTATTTATGGAAATTGATATTTTCTATAAATAAAATATTTGATTAGATTCTGGAAATTTGTTTCCTAATTTAATCATGATTTGATTTGGGAAATCAAATCTTAAAATATTTTATTTCCATAAGTAGTTTTAATGATTTAGGAAATTGGTTTCCTAAATAGATTTTCCTTAATCAAATAATTCCATGAATAAAATATGTGATTAGATTTGGAAATTTATTTCCTAATTTAATTATGATTTGATTTGGAGAATCAAATCTTAAACATATTTTATTTCCATAAATAGTTATGACATATAAGGAAATTATATACATGACATAATTGTATGCCATGTAATTGCATTAGATGCATAACATTATGCCATGCGTGTCGTGACATGTAGATGTATACCATGTATGTCATGCCATGTAGATAATAGTTATTTGCATGCAAAGAGGATGAGACATAAAAACCCTAACTCAACATTAAAGCCAACACCTTCCATTAATATGGTTAGAACCAGAGTTCTGTTTCTTGTTTGGGTTGTTGGACTCACTCCAAGCCCGGCTCGAACCTGAACATGTTCAAATCATTGGAATAGTTTAACTCTAATATGGTAAGAGTCAGAGGTCAATCGTTAGTTTGGGTTGTTGGACTCACTCCAAGCCTGGCTAATTGGTTGAATGCGCTCTAACCATATTAAAACTATTTCGCGATTAATGGGTCGGCTTTAACTTGGAGCATCGATTTGTTGGACTCACTCCAAGGTCGATGTGAAGAGAGGTGAAGTTGGGTGCTATGCATATGATGCATACTTGTTAATGTGTTAACAACCCAATGTATGTGTAAACATTCAATTAGTTGATAGCACATTGTGATAGTTACATATACATGATATGTAATCGGTATACTTGATACCCACCATCATAGCTAAGAATGGCTTGTTGGACTCACTCCAAGGTTGTTCTTATCTATGATGGATATCAGCACATTCGGAGATGGACCTACGATCTCCCGAAGTGATTTTGGGGTTTTTGAATTCGAAAAATGAATGGGATTTATAAATGTATATTGATGCATTTTAAAATCATTTTCTCATATATGCTCGTTTTGTATTTCTAGGTCAATAAATTGATCATGACGTCTTTGAATTTGTGCACTATTTTGGATTCGAACAAACTGACTGGGCCTAACTTCCTGGACTGGCTTAGAAACCTGAGAATTGTTCTCAAGGCGGAAAAGCTAGCATATGTCCTTGAAGAGCCTCTTCGACGGCCCTAAGGACGATGCAACCTGCATCAAATGTTGGTCTATCGAAGCATGGCGCATTCTCGAGCCGGTGGCGAGTTGCATCATGCTAGCGGCGATGGTACTCGAGCGGTATGCGAGCGATGAGCATATGGATGCTAACACTATGGTCTTCCATCTTCATGAGTTGTTCGATGAGCAAGCGAGATCCGAAAGGTTCGAGGTCTCTAGGCTCCTCTTCACCACGAAGATGCAAGAAGGTTCGTTTGTAGTACAGTTTGTGCTAAAGATGAACGGGTACATCGAGCGGCTAGCTACCCTCGGTTTTGTGATGGATCATGAGTTAAGTATTGACTTAATTCTGCATTGTTTGCCCAAGAGTTTCTCGTAATTTGTGATGAACTATCGGATGAACAAATTGGAATCCACCATTCCCGAGCTCCTCAATATGCTGAAGACTGTGGAGCCTTCTGTGAAGCATGAGGAGAAGGCGGTTCTGTTAGTTGATTCCTCAAAGAAAGGTTCTAAGAGGAAGGCAAAAGAACAGAAGAAAGGAAAGAAAAAGGCAAAGAAGGCGGAACGGTAGCAAAAGGGCACTTGCCATCAGTGGCAAGGAAGGCCACGCGTGAAAAGCGCAAAGATTTATCTTGAGTCCATGAAGAAGAAGAAGGCATCCGATGCCCCATCCTCTTCAGGTATCTTCGTTATTGATTGTCATTCTATTTCCTTAGACACTTGGGTATTGGATACTGGGTGTAGCTCACATATATGTAACGACATAAAGGGGCTAAGGAATAGAAGAAGACTTGTCAGAGGGGAGTCAAATTTGCGAGTTGGCAATGGAGCAAAGGTTGCTGCGGTCGCCATCGGAACTTATTTGCTGAAGCTCCCTAGTGGACTAGTCTTGGAACTGGACAATTGCTATTATGTTCCTTCTCTAATAAAGAACATTGTTTCTATTTCCTGCTTAAATAGAAATGGTTTCCATTTAACGTTTAGTAACAATTGTTGTTATATAACTTTGAATGGCGTACTTTATGGAACTGGAACTTTGAGTAATGGCATTTATACGTTGGACGTATCCAGTGACATTTTCAATATCGGCGAGCAACAGCGTGCTCGAAGGATAATCACATAGACTCTATATGTGGCATTGTCGTCTTGGCCATATAAGCAAGAAACGCATGTCCGAATTACACCGATGTGGAATTCTGGAATCGTTTGAATTGGATTCATACGATACATGCGAATCATGCTTAAAAGGCAAGATGACTAAGTTACCTTTTACGGGAAAAGGTGAACGAGTGGGAGAGTTACTAGGTCTGGTACATACTGATGTATGTGGACCTATGTCAACTCAAGCATTAGGAGGCTATAGCTACTTCATTACCTTCACCGATGATCACTCACGGTTTGGGTATGTGTTCTTGATGAAACACAAGTCTGAAGCCTTTGAAAAGTTCAAAGAATTCAGAAATGAAGTAGAGAAACAACATGACAAAAGTATTAAAATACTTCGATCGGATCGAGGTGGTGAATACTTAAGTCAAGAGTTTCTTGATTATCTAAGAGACAATGGCATATTGTCAAAATGGACTCCGCCCTATACACCACAGCATAATGGTGTATCTGAGAGGCGTAACCGGACCTTGTTGGACATGGTCAGGTCAATGATGAATCATGCGACTCTTCCCAAGTCCTTTTGGGGTTATGCACTTCAGACAGCTGTTTACTTGTTAAACAGAATGCCTACCAAGGTAGTATCTACTACTCCATATGAGATATGGGCTAGTAAGAAACCTCATGTATCTTACTTGAAGATATGGGGTTGTCCTGCTTATGTGAAGCGGACTGTATCAGACAAACTGGATGCTAAGTCTGATAAATGTCTATTTATTGGATACCCTAAGGAAACAAGGGGTTACCAATTCTATCATCCTGTGGAACAAAAGGTGTTTGTTTCAAGGCATGCTGTGTTTCTAGAGAAAGAGTTTCTCTTGCAAGAAAACAGTGGAGTGTCGTCGAGCTTGAGGAGGCTCGAGAGACTCAAATAGACATTGATGAGATACCTGGTGAAGCACAACAGCCGACAACTCATAGTGATGAGCAATCGGCTGGACCTAATGTAACACCACATCTTCGTAGATCTGGTAGAACACGCAATATTCCTGAGAGATATGGATTTCTTGTAAGTGAATCGAACGACGTGTTACTCATTGATGATGAGGAGCCTACCAGTTATGAAGAAGTGCTGACAAGTTCAGAAAGGGATAAGTGGCTTGGTGCCATGAAGTTGGAAATGGATTCCATGTACGAAAACCAAGTTTGGAACTTGGTTGACCCACCTGAAGGCATAAAGCCTATAGGGTGCAAGTGGGTTTTCAAGAAGAAAACCGACATGGATGGTAATGTGATTACCTATAAGGCTAGATTGGTGGCGAAAGGATATCGTCAAAAACAAGGTGTTGATTATGACGAAACCTATTCGCCTGTAGCTATGCTTAAATCCATTCGGATGCTCCTGGCCATAGCAGCTCATTATGATTATGAGATATGGCAGATGGATGTGAAAATAGCTTTCCTTAATGGAAACTTGCTCGAGGACGTGTATATGATACAGCCTGAGGGTTTCACATCGGTTGATAAAACCAAGGTATGCAAGTTGCGACGATCCATTTATGGATTGAAGCAAGCATCCAGAGTGGAATATCCGTTTGATGAGACGATCAAAAAGTTTGATTTCTCACAAAATCCGCATTTAACCTTGTGTGTACAAGAAGGTTAGTGGGAGTGCGATCGTATTCTAGTATTGTATGTCGATGACATATTACTTATAGGAAACGATGTGTCAATCTTCTGATCGATTAAGGTTTGGTTATCCAAGACATTCTCCATGAAAGACTGGGAGAAGCAACCTACATCCTTGGGATTAAGATCTATAGAGATAGATCGAAGCAGTTGCTTGGTCTTCGCGCTACATATATAGGCCGAGTGCTAAAGAGGTTTAGCATGTCGGAATCCAAGAAAGGTTATCTCGCCCATCGGGCATGGGGTACACCTTCAAGTCTATGTGTCCGCGAGAGAAGGCGAGAGGATTTGCATGAGTAAGATTCCTATGCATCCGCAATAGGATCTATCATGTATGCTATGTTATGTACGAGGCCCGATGTATCGTATGCTCACGAGTGTCACGAGGCAGATACCAGTCGATCGAGAATGGATCATTGGGTATAAGGCGATCCTTAAGTACTTGAGAAGAACTAAGGATGTGTTCCTAATATATGGAGAAGGGACATGGTGATACGCGGGTATACAGATGCGACTTCGAACACAAGGATGATTCAGGTCTCGATGCGGATCGTGTTCACCTTGAATGGGGGCGCAGTGAGTTGGAAAAGTTCCAAACAAGAGACTGTAGCGGATTCTACCACTGAGGCAGAATATATTGCAGCTTCGGAAGCAGCAAAGGAAGCGGTTTGGATCAAGAAGTTCGTTCATGAACTTGGTGTGATTCCGGCCCTTGTTGAAGCAATACCGGTCTACTGCGACAACAATGGAGCAATTGCACAGGCGAAAGAGCCAAGGTCTCATCAACGATCCAAACATGTGCTTCGCCGCTATCATCTTATCAGAGAGATCATAAGTAGGAACGAAATACAAATCGAGAAAATTCCCACTGAAAGGAACTTAGCGGATCCTTTGACTAAAGCATTACCTCAAAGTAAGTTTGAGGGTCATGTTGGTGCTTATGGTATTGGATACCGTAGCGATTGGCATTAGGCCAAGTGGGAGTCTGTTAGTAATATATGAGAGATGTCCTAAGGCAATCGCCTTATGTATGAACCATTTATATGATAAATGAAGATTCACTATTTGAGTATACATGTTTTATGTATTTGATTGGATCTTAAACTCATTTACTGAATGTCCACGATACGATTCACAGCATGAGAGAATTTGTGATTGGATCACAACTAGTGAGTATCTCTACATGTGTAATTGTGATGTATCGGAATTATCCCTAGTCGATGAATTGATGAATCTGGACACCATCAATTCTGTTGAGACTAGCACGAGGTATTCTCCTTGGTGTATCCAAGCAGCTGATTCTCACTGGCTGGAGACATAGTGATGTCCGGAGTTAATCGTGGATGCTAGTTATGGTAACTAGTTCATTGGAGTGACCAGCCGTAAGACTTCATATGGTTCTCTGCATATATAGATATGTCAATGAAGTTCTTACTGTGGCTTAAGTGTGATGTTCCTTTGACTTGCGGTATTCAAGTCATCTTGATCATGGAGACTTATGCTTTGACATCTTAAGCAAACATCTCTAAGGAGATGTGGACCCGGGATGATTGGGTATAAGTCGAAGTGATCGAAGGTGTTTGAATAGCCTATAAAGGATTCACCACTCCTTGCGAGGAGATGTATACCCATGGCCTCTCGTCGGATTGTTACTAAAGTCTTTGGCCAAAGCATTACATGTTTAGAGTAAGGTACTCTTCGATACATGTGGAGTAACTAGAATCCGTGGGGACGAGGAAATGATACTTGGGCTAGGTGTGGCGTGAGTCGACCTAGTGAGGGAACACAATAGACCATGTCCTGAACCAAGTGGGTATAAGATGAGTGAAGGAATGGGGCACGATTCATTCGAGCTCAAGGGTTTGAAATAGTTCGGATCAACGTTGATCTTTTCGGTTAATTGGGGATCATGATGTACTACTAGGTGCCACTCATGATCGTTCTATAATTAATGGTTAATTATAGACGGCCAACATAAACCGAGAACCTATTTGGTCACACGCACAACGAGTGTAATCCAAAGTATTTAAAACGAGCTTGAGAATGAGATTCTCAGACCGAGAGAAACTATGTTTGGTTGGACCAAACATAAAGCGAGCATGAAATTGTTTCAGTCGCAATGGAAGCGTGGATGGGCTGCGTCTTATGAAGACGTAATGGATGGACCAAAATGGTTTGGTTCTAATCCAATGGATAAGAATAAACCAAAGGGTTTGGTTTATTTTAAACGAATGAACCAAAAGTTGGTTCGGTTCGTTTTAACTTAAAATAAACCATCATGCTTTGGTTTATTTTAACTTATCTTAATGGAGCGGGTTAACGGGCTTTATGGATATGATCCATTAACCATTAAGAGAATTAGTTCTTTATAAAAGTGGGCTTAAGGGATTGTTAAACCCTAATCCAAAATCAAAACCCTAGCCTCCAAGGAGTTGCCGCCCAACCTGGTTGTGCCGCCCAAGCTCCTTGCCGCCCAGCTGATTGTCGCCGTCAAGACCCTTGCCGGTGTCCAAGCTCCAGCCGGTGAACCTCCGGCGACCCTCCGGTGATCCCCTAAAAGGTTCGGCATCAAGGTGAGCTTTTGTCTCCTTGTTTTGGCCGGCGCCTATCTCCTCCACCAAGCTGTCCAGTTTTCTGGACAGCTTCTTCTCCTCTCGTCGGAGCGTCGTTTGGACGACGGTTAGTGCTCCGACAGCGGCTAACATACCGGGGATTTGATCTCCGGTAATCCTCTGAGGTGGAGGACGAAGGATTCGTCAATCGGTTGACGAATACCTCTCCGGAGAAGCAAGTCTTGAGGACTTGTTTTTAGGTCCGAATTTGGATTCGGATCGTGATCATCTCTCGATCACGTCGTCTTCAACACGAGGCTAGTAACCCGTACGAAGACGAAGCTCGTGGCTTGGCGAAGTCATCCCGAGGAGCTCGGCGTGGATACGGATAGAGACGATTCTTACGAGGATCGTTCCGGTTGATGCCGTTCCCGCTACACGTCATACGGAAGGTATAACGTAGTTTAATTTCCTTTTATTGCAAATTTTAATTTACGGTTATGTCTACACTTGTTGTAATAGCATGCGTGTGTTGTGTGTGTTGTAATAAATAGGAGTATTTATTATTTTTAATTGCTTCCGCTGTGCTCATGTTTACGAAACATGATCGAACACACACACGCCGCGGTGCCGGAAACCCAACAGATCCAATAATTGGTATTAGAGCCAGGGGCGCTAAGATTTGGTGAAACCACCAATCTAGCCTTTTTACAGATTTGTTTTGAATCTTACGAGTCTTTTTTCATTTGTTTAAATTTTCTCCCGCACTACTAATCCAAGACGCAAGTCTTGGTACATTTCGTTGTTTTTGTCGTTGCTAGATTCTTCTCCTCACTTGTTTTTTCTGTCAATGGCCCATCTGGAGGGTTTTAGCACTGTCTGACCTCCGTTTTACAATAGAGATGACTTTCGTTATTTGAAGGGTCGGATGGAGTGCTTCCTTAAGGCCCAAATCGAGATGTGGATCATAATCCAAACAGGATTCACACTTGTGACTAATGAAGTGGGTGAATCCTTGCATTATGACCAATGGACCAATGCTACAAAAAGACAGGTCAAAGCCGATGCCAAGGCAACTCAAATCATCCAATGTGGTTTGTCCAAGGAGGAGCTCAATCGCATCGGCCCCTTTATTAGTGCGAAGGACTTATGGACCAAGTTAGTGGAACTACACGAAGGAACCGACGAAGCTAAGGTATGCAAATGGGACCTTCTTTTCAATAAATTATATAATTTAAAAATGCATGAACATGAGACAGCGACTCAACTACACGCCCGTGTATAAGACATCATCAACAATTTGCATGCCATCAAACAAAAGGTCAAAAATTGTGACCTCATAAGGTATGTTTTGAATTCATTTCCTAGGACTACCTTATGGGCATCCATGGTCGATGCCTACAAGGTTTCTAAGGACTTATCAAAAATTAGGTTAGATGAATTATTTTCAGAATTCAAACTCCACAAACAATCTAATTCGGTACCCGAGAAAGGTATATCCCTTTTTACAAGTTCAAAGAAGAAGCCCGCAAGTAAGCCACCCCCGAAGGAAGAAGAAGACGAGTACGAGTCAGAGGTCGATCCGAAGATGGAGAGCGAACTAGTCAATCTAGTTTGGAGGATGATTAAGAGCCAAAGACAACCCGTCACTCAACCCAAGGAAGGTAAATCTAAAGCTAGTTCTAACATTAGGTGTTATGAATGCAACAGGTTCGGACACATCAAGTCAGAATGTCCGAAGCTCAAGAACAAAGCATCGAAGTTCAAGAAGGCGCTCAACGCTACATGGGAAGAGGCATCGAAGGAAGAAGACGATGACCTCGTGTTCATGGATAAACCAATTGATTCGGAGCTAGAGTCCGAACCTGAGCAAAATATAAAACCGAGGATGAGTCAAACTACGAATCACTATTCAAGATAAGCCACGGATCCGCATCCGATTCAAGAGATATGCTCAAGGTAAGTTGGTCCCTCATTAGTACTTTATATAATACAATTAAGTTTCTAACTAGGAAGTTAGCTAAGTCCGAGTCCAAGGTCGAGACCCTGGTTGAGGAGGTTAAACTCCTTAAATATGAGGTCTCCCTAACATCTTCGACTAGTCAAGTTCAAGAGGAGGACTCAACTCGAGTTGAAAAGCTCGAAGTTGAGAACTCACTTTTGAAAAGTCAAGTCGAAGATCTTAGGAACACGTTGGAAAGGTTCACTTTGGGATCCAAGGGACTTGACCTCCTACTTGGATCGCAAAGAGTCATGTACAACAAGGTCGGGCTTGGGTTTAGCTCAAATACGACTAACAAGTCATATATGTCAATTGTAAGTCGACATAAAACACTTTTCCAAGCATGGGTCCCCAAGGCCACTTTGATTTCTTAATTAGGGTCCAACCAATACTGGGTTCCCAAATGTTGGTGCAACAATGTCCTAAGCATTTATATGTTTGGATGTTTGGATAATCATCTAAGTTAGGCAATGTTTTGTGATCTAATTGTGAACATGTTTAAGTGACAGGAAAATCCAAGTATGAAGACATGGTGAAAGAAAAGTCCAAGTATGATCTTGGCAAGAGAAGTCCAAGGAAAGGGCTTGGCGGTGTAAGACCAAGCATGTAGTCTTGGCGGCGTAAACTCCAAGTGGACCTTGGCAAAGAAAGTCCAAAGGCAAGTCTTGGCAGTGTAAGTCCAAGCATTTAGTCTTGGCAGCATAAAGTCCAAGCGTACTTTGGAAAAGAGAAATCCAAGACATGACGAAACCGAAGGAAGCTCTTGGAAGCAAGCACAAAGGATGAACAAGTTGCAGACTCGAAGGGATCCTGGAGGCGCAAGGCTTAAGGAAGAGCTAGAAGGTTGAGTCTAGGTCTAGGGAGTTAATTCAAGTATGAAATTATCATACTTGATGAGTATCAGTCGACTGATACATCATATCACTCGACTAATCAGGTGTTCAACTGAGTCAGGCTGAAAACCTGATGATCAGTCGACTACCAAGGGATGGCAGTCGACTGATCAAGTTGACATTAGGCACAGAATGGAGTCTCACTCGATTTCTCACCGTGATCACTCGACTAATCACTTCATCAGTCGACTGATGGATGGATTAGTCGACTGATGAGCTTGCCGTTGTATGATGATGCCTGTGAAATCCCACAAATCTGGTTATTCAGAAGTCGTTAGCCGCGACGACAGTCAACTGATAGAGACCATCAGTCGACTGATTGTGGCCCAACGGGAAAAACAACCCTCTCTCTATAAAAAGAGGGCTTGGGGTGCTTAAGGGGGCTAGTGCTTATCTTCCAACCTTACTCTCAAGCTCCCCACGAATTTCAAAGCCTTTCTTTGTGTTAATTCCTCCTCTTCTCCTAAATTTCATTTTCATCATTGTAAGAAGAGGAAAGTGTATTGTAAAGGAAAGTTTCTTAGTGGAATTGCTTGGGTTGATCCACCTTAAGGATCGCCGTGGAGTAGGAGCTTAATCTCCGAACCACGTAAATGCTTTCGTGTTAGCATTTATTGTGTTTTTCATTTAGTTCTTGTTTTTCTTTCGCTAACCCTTTTTGTAGAATTCGATAAAAGGCTATTCACCCCCCTCTAGCCTTTCAAAGATCCCTAACAAGTGGTATCGGAGTTCGGATCGCATCGGAGGATCTAACAATCAACTGGAGCACAATAGCATTCCAAGAGGGGTATAGCACTGCGAGGTCTCCATTCTTTGACGACAACAATTTCGGCTATTGGAAAGGTAGGATGGAATACTACCTTATGAACGATATTGATAATTGTTTTAGCATTGTAGATGGATTCGAGAAGCCGATCGACGAATTCGAAGCGCCAATACCGACAAAGGATTGGACAAGAGAGATGGCAAAGAAGGTGCAAGCAAATGCAAAAGCAACGACCACACTCCAATGTGGTCTATCAAAGGAGCAACTATTCAAAGTCGGCCCCTTCAACTCCGCTAAAGAGCTTTGGGAGAAGCTCATTTTTTTTTTGATGAAAGGTAAATATATATATCATCAAGAAAAGCACCATCGTACAAAATCCCATAACGCATTCTCATGTCATGTCTGACGATGTGCCAGATATGAGATGCATCGTGGGTCCAAAGATGGAGGGGTGTACATGTGCTCTCATGGGTACCTCGGCTCTCGTGCATACTAGCTCACTCATGGGTACATGATCTCCTCATACGTGGCTGCACACCCTGTAGCTTCCACGTTCCCTTTGCCCATGCCTGTTGTCCCTCTGTGCCCATCATCATGGGTACGTGAACTCATGGGTACATGAAATCAGCACATACGGTTGCGCGTCTTGCTGCATCCACATTCCCTTTGTCCATGCCTGCTATCCTTCCGTGTCAGATGTTTATCACTTTTGGCAAGTGACCAGCCATCAACGGTTTTGTTGTGTCTTTACCGTAGCCATTCACTACGGACTAGATAGGCCATTCAGGTTGGCCTATTCACCTTTCCTAGGCTTATTGGCCAAGCCTCAGCCATAAACGGATTTAGGATGTCTTTACCGTAGTCGTTTGCTACGGACTAGATAGACCATTGGTGGTGGGCCTATTCACCAAAAACCTTTCTTTTTTTTTTGGCAAGTGACCATTGCTACGAATTTGGATTTCCAGGGCAAGAAGTGCCCTGATAGAGGGTTTCCAGGGCAAGAAGTGCCCTGGTATAAGGATTTCCAGGGCAATACATGCCCTGATCACAGAACTAGCCTGGACTCCCTGGACCGCTCCAGCTTTGGTGAAGCCTCCCAGAAAGCAGCCCATTGTGCATCTTGAAACTACCTTGGCCTTGGAAAGAAACCACTCTGCCCTGAAAACTACCCTGGCATTGAGAGTGCCACATTCTTAGTGCGTGTACCGCCCTGTAATACCACCCTGAAAAACCGCCCCAGCTTGAGAGAGTCCCCTTCCTTGTGCAAAACCTCTCTGGAGTAGGAGTGAATCCACCCTGTAACTTCATCCTTCCTTGCTGCTTTGGTTGTGAAACCACCCTGGCAAACACTCCCTTTGGAAAACCACCCTGGAGAAAAGCTACATGCACTAAACCACTCTGTACTGAATCCATCCTGGAAACCCTCCCTGGAAAACCACCCTGGAGGATTGCTCCTTGTACGAAAACACTCTGGAAAGAAACCACCCTGGAAACCCGCCCTGGAAGTCGCACCTTGCACAAAACCGCTCTGAATAAACCGCCCTGGAAACACTCCTTGTTCAAAACCACCCTGGAAAAGGTCTCCTTGTATCAAACCTCTCTGGATTGAAAAACCGCCCTGGAAAAATGCCCTGGACCAAAGCTCCTTCCCGAAACCACTCTGGAGTGAAAACCACTTTGATTCTCTGGAAAATCGCCCTGGAAATTGCTCCTTGCACAAAAACCGCTCTGAAAATACCGCCCTGGAAACACTCCTTGTTCAAAACCGCTCTGGAAAATACCGCCCTGGAACCCGCACTGAAGTTGGGCAACCCACCAAAACTGCCTGCGCAAAACCGCCCTGGGGCAATACCGCCCTGGGAGTCTGCTCTATGCGCAAAACCACTCTGATTCTCTGGAAAATCGCCCTAGAAATCACTCCTTGCACAAAAACCACTCTGAAAATACCGCCCTGGAGACACTCCTTATTCAAAACCGCCTTGGAATTTTTTTTTTTTTTGGAAGGATTTCCAGGGCAAGAGATGCCCTGATAGAGGGTTTCCAGGGCATGAAGTGCCCTGATATGAGGATTTACAGGGCGAGATGTGCCCTGATCAGTGAGTAGACGAAGAAAAGAAAAGAAACAAAATAGAAACAAAAAAGAAACAAAGGAAAGAACCAGAAAAGAAACAAAGGAAAAAAAATAGAAACCAATTTCCCTTCATGTTATACCAGGTGGGAATTGGATCCTTTTGCTTTCTGCTACTCTAAAAACATGTATTTGGATCTTCCTGAATATCAAATCTTTCTCCTTCAAATCTACATGTGTTTCGGGTTCTCCATATTAGGTGGATCATCCCTGCCATGCCAAGGTGCCGGAGTCGGTTCATGTCAGTGGCCCCTCTGTATCGCGTTCTGAAAATTCGGAGCATGTGGCGATACGTGCTCATTTCTGCCCTCATCTTCAGCCATCGTCGGACTCGCCCCCATAATTGCTTGATCGGTCTACATTGGAAGAACATATGATCCATTGTCTCTTCCTCTTGGCCACAGAATATACATTGCTTGTCCTCTAAAAAATCCTGTCTTGCTCACACAGGGAGTTTACTCTTGGCCAGCATCCACAGGGTGAAAGCATGACTTGGTTGTATGTCCTTATGCCATACCGTTACAGCCCATGGCTTCTTTTCCCCTATATCCTGGAAAAAATCATATGCACTTTGTGTTCCTTTTTTGTTTTTCCTGAACCAGGATGTAAGTAGCTGCTCTGCTTGTTCCAGATTGCCCACCGAACTTAGTATTTTGTCCTTGATGTAGATTAGCGCCTTAATGAGGGGTGAGTCCTTGTGTTTGCTTCTCCATTCCCATATTCCCCCACCACCACGTATGTATGTGTGATTCACCCATCTAATCCATAATGTATCCTCCTTGTGTTGTATCCGCCACAGTACCTTTGCTAGGAGTGCTAAGTTCCATGCTTTCAGCTCTCGCAGCCCCATGCCTCCTTCCTTCTTCGGTTTGCACATTTCTGCCCATGCTATTGGAGGGTTCTTGGTCCTCCACATGAGCGCTCTGCAGATGCTATATATTTTCTCTATGACTCCTATCGGCAGCGGTAGTATTGACATCCAGTAGCATTCCACACCCTGGAGGACCGAGGTAATGAGCTAACATTTCCCTGCATATGAGAGCGTGTTTTTGGGCCAAACTTTTATCTGCCTGTCCAGTGTGTCTGTGAGAGCACTATAATCTGAAATTCTCAGTTTTTTTGATGCAATAGGAACTCCCAGATACCTGTAAGGCATGTGTCCTTCCTGAAAACCGGTGATGGCCAGCAATCTCTCCTTGATTGTTGCATGAACTCCTGCCAGAAATATGTTAGATTTTGCCATATTCGCATTCAGCCCTGCCATTCCAGCAAACTGTGATAGGCACTCCATTAGCACCTTGACCGTTGATTCATCCCCATGTCCCAGGAGTAGCAAGTCATCTGCATAGACTAAATGTGTTATCCGTAGTTCTCCACACTTAGGGTGGAAATGGAAATCTGACCTGCTGGTTCTTTTCTCTAGTAGTCTAGATAAATACTCTATGCACATGCCAAAGAGATAGGGGGATAGGGGATCACCTTGCCTGAGTCCTCTACATTCTGCAAAGTAGCCATGTATGTTTCCATTGATAACTACTGAGAAAGAAGTGGTAGTGACACACTCCTTAATCCACGCTACAAATCTGTCAGGAAACTGCAGTGACCTGAGGACATCCTGAAGAAATTCCCAGTTCATAGAATCAAATGCCTTTTGCAGGTCCACCTTTAGTATACATCTCGGAGAAATTCTTTTCCTAGTGTAACTTCGCATTAATTCCTGAGCCAGGTGAATGTTATCCGATATGCAACGTCCCTTAACAAATACAGTTTGTGCCGGATCCAGGAGGTGATCTGCGATTTTTGCAATTCTGCTAGCTAAGATTTTATTGATTATTTTGTAGACCACTGAACAGCAGGAGATAGGTATGTAATCCTGAACTTTACTCGCATGAGGTGACTTGGGTACCAGAGCAATTAGGGTGTGATTCCACGATTTGAGTAGCTGACCATTCTGAAAAAATTCCATGATAGCAGTCACTACATCATGTTTGACAGTGTCCCATGAGTGCTTGAAAAACTTTGAGTTGTATCCGTCTGGTCCTGGAGCTTTGAGATCCCCGATTCCAAATAGTGCACCTTTGATTTCATCTTCTGTTGGAAACCAGACCATTCTTAATTGTTGTACCTCTATTAGCTTCCTTCCAAACTCCATGCAGGCATCTTGATATTGTGCTCTGCTTCCTTGCTCTCCCAACTGCCCCTGAAAGTAATGCAGGAACTCTCCCACTACTTCCTCATGCGAGCTCGTACGCTCCCCACTATTCTTTTCAATCGCTGTTACCTCCCTTCTCTTATTGTTTCTTTTTACCAGTGCATGAAAATAAGAGTTGTTTCTGTCAACACCCCGCAGGTATTCATGTTTGGCACGCTGCAAACAGAATAAGTATTCTGCTCGTTCTAAAGCCTCCACCTTCTTCCTCGTGAGTAAGTACTCATCTTCCATCCGTCCTTCTGCAAACCCTTGTTGTTGCATCTCATCTAATTGCTGTTTGCCAAGTTTGACTCGCTCCTGGATGTGCTGATAGTGCAGTTTGTTGAGCTGCCTGAGATGAACTTTTAATTTTTTGAGCTTATGCCTGAGCCTGTATTGCGCTGTCCCGTCCACACTGTTAGTGTCTTGGCTGTTCCAATTCTCCTGTACTAGTTGGCCATAATTGGGGTGCAATGTCCACATATTGAAAAATTTGAAAGGCCTTTTCTGTTTACTTGCTGCCTCTAGCACTGATACTATGCATGATGCATGGTCCGAGACTGTTCCCGGAGTCCTAAAATCAGCAAAACTGCTACCATCTTGTTCTATCCATTCTTTATTCACCATTGCCCTGTCTAGTTTACTTACCACCTTGTCATTTGTCCACGTGTATTTGCATCCTATGGAGCATAAGTCTTCAATTTCAGCTTCCAAAGAAAATTCTGAAAATCGACTGTGGCACATTCTGCTACCGGCAGGCCCCCACATTTGTCTGCTGAGGATAGGGGGGAATTAAAGTCCCCGAGGATCAACCAAGGCATTTGGATGGTTTCTGCAATTTGTTTGAGTGCAGCCCACATAGCTCTCCTACTCATAATGGACAGTTGACCATATGTAAATGTTACTGCATATTCTGTTCGTGTCACCTTACATCTGATTTTCCCATGTATTAGCTGCTCCTCCCATCTTTCAATGTCCAGTGTGATGGTTTGGGGGTCCCATATCAGCATCATTCTGCTCCTGGAGAGGTTTCCTAAGCATTATTCCGTCTCCCACTGCTGGAATTTCTGGACTTTCAAAGTTTGGTAGGATTGGTGGGTCAATTTGGTCTCGAGGATGCAAAGTATATTCAGCTTCTGTTTCTGAAAGAGGTCTATCACCGCTTTCTGCTTGAGGCCCTTGTTCAGGCCCCTTATGTTCCATGCACCAATCTTCATGGCTGCACAGTCGGCTTTCGCCATCTAGCAGTTATGTACTCTCCTTTCTTTTCTTGTGTCCTTTCTTGCGCCCTTCCCTCCCTTCCTTTACCTGATTTTCCTGGGTGCAGTGCCTCCCCTACACCTTCACCTTCACCCCCAACACCTGTCGATGTATCTCCTTCTTCACACATTGCAGCACCACCTTCATATTCCCCATTTGCTTGTCCAATATGTTCAATATTTACCTCCTTCATCCTCCTACCCCAAACGGTGGTCGGAAGTGCTAATATGATCATTGGCGGGGTATCTTCCTGCATCTCTTCAGTAATCTGCTCATAGTTTGTGATGTCCTCCTGTGATATCAGGCTCATTTGTGCTTCCTGCAGTACCCTTTCCATGTCTTTTCCTATTTCTGCATTGTCCCTGATTTTATTATCTTTGCTGATCCCCTGTGACACTACTGTGTCGGACATGTTATTCAAACCATGCCTCGCCTTGTGCAATTTCCCTCTGATACTTCCTTGCTCTTGCATACCCTCTTCCATACCAGTTTCCTTTGCAGATCTCATCCATCTTCCTGCCTCCCTCTGGTGTTCCTCCTTCTCTTTTCCTTTTTCCTATCCCTGGCCTGCTTGCTCCTCCATTAACGACCCATGTTGTGCCCGTTCCCTCCTTCTTTTGTTTTTCATGAGGTTATCCTGGCCGCCATGATTGTTCAGTATCACTTTCTTGGTCATTGCATAGCCTATTTGTTTCCTCTGCTGTTGGTTTTGCCTTGTCTGCACTGATATGACTTCTGCCTCCTCATACTCCTGACTTCCCTCTTGCATTCTTGGCAATAGATTTTCATACTGAGCATTCCTTCCCATATTACCCAAAGTTACCGTAGATCCCTGCATGTATCCTTGCATTCTATGATGCGTGCCAGGTCCCATTGCTACCGTGCCACTGCCTTCTATAACACTTGTATGCATGGCCTTTAGACAATCCAATTTACTCCTGGTTACTACTTGTCGCCTTTGTCCTTTGCCTGTTCCTCCACTACTTGCGGTACTGGTTGTACAAATTTGTCTCTATTTGTCTCGCTTTCCTTTTGTTTCAGGGTTATCTTGGGTATCCCGCCCCTGCATGCTTGTGCTCATTCCTGCCTTCTAGAGATTCTGCCATGTTGCTACTAATGTGCTATCGTGCCCCAGCACTCTGTTCAATCAAGTGGTACCTTTACTCTAGAGAGAGAATCTCTGGCTTCTCTCTAGAACATCCTACGATTCCGGCGGAGACGGCTAGGAACCTGGAGGAGAGAGCTGTGTTTGGAGGACTAGGGTCTACCAACGGTGTCCTCGGAGCTACCAATGGTGGCCCCGGAGATCCCAACGGCAACGGCCAGGAAGGGCGAGTTAGGGGTTGTTTGGAAGGTTATCCAAAGCACGGTGGTCTCAGCGGTTGCTCCTTCACCTTGAACAATCAACAACCTGCAACCATCGTGAGCTGGAAAAGGAAAAGTCGAGAGCGAAGGAACATAAGGTACGTAGATGTAGCAAAAGTGATAACATCTTCACAGGCAACTAGCAGCTAACAGCAGAAGAGGAGGCGGAACAAAACAAGTGAAGGACGCATAGAGGGAGGCAGCACTTGCAAGCTGTGAGGAACCCAAAGGATCTATGGCAACAAGATTATTCAGTAAACTAGGGTTTTCACCGGCGACTGGAGGAGGACGACGAGCAGCAAGGATAGAGGTAGGTGAGGAGCAGAAATCGTACAGTACGAATGGCGCACTCAACGAGAAGACAGAGAGAACGTTGCAGTTTCAAAAAAGTCAAATCCGAAGATTGACGAAGCAATGCCCGGGACCACTTTACCTAGAAGTCTCTGAACCCGACAACCCGTTTAACTTAAGCTGCTTTTCTGTCAAACCATTAACCCGTTTAACTTATGACACAACATCTGTGAGGAATGGGGAAAAATGCTCAATGGACCTGGAAGGTCCTACACCTGGGAATGGCGCAATCCTTGGAGAACAGGCAGGAACCCCTTCCTCCGATGACAAACTCAGGTGACCCCAAAATGGTGGGACCCCTTCTGCAACCGAATGGAATGGAAGAAGTCAGGGAAGGAGAAGGAAGGGGGGAGAAGAAATCAACAGAGCTGGAGCTGCAGGTGCTGGCATCAGTTCCGACATTGCGCACAGAGAGGAAGGGAGTGTGGGCAGACCTTTTCAAGAAAAATAGAGTATGTGCGGCAGATACTACGCTGAAGCCAGTCCAGAGGCAGGAGGGTCATGCAAAACTGGATGGAAATGATTTAGAGGCATTGGAGGAGTCAATAGGTTTCTGTCTGATTGGCCGTTTCTTAGGGCAATTCCCGGGTTGGAGAGCGCTGAAAGAACTCACAGCGAGGTGGAAGGCGCCACATAAGCTCCTAACACATAACTCACTATGGATGGTGTTCAAATTTGCAAACAAAGACCTACGGGATGCTGTGGTAACAGGGGGACCATATGTTGTATATGGAAGCCCTTGTATTGCCGCCATGTTTTTCTTCTTCAGCCGTATGCAAGCTCAGATTCCAGGTGTGGATGCAAATTCTTGGTCTACCTCAGGGCTAAGCAAGGTAGCTTCCCAAGTTGGCACACCACTATATACAGATAGATACACCAAAGTAAGGGATCGGGTCAACTACGCTAGAGTCTTAGTGGAAATGGATATATCCAAAGAGTTACCTATAACAATTGCTATAACCCTACCGGATGGCACAGATACAGATTTGGAGATCAAGTTTGAATCCAGATTGAAATTCTACAGTGGCTGCAAGCAAATGGGGCACTATTAGGGAAACTGTCCGACCAATGGAAGTATGGATGCAAAGGAGTGCCAAATGACAGTATACCCAACAGACATGAACAATACAGGCATGGGAGTGGTAGAGGATGATGTAGAAGTTGATGCAAGTGCAGGCACAAAGGAAAGCATGCTAGGGGAGGAGCATGAATGGGAACGTGCAAATACCAATATGGGCAGATGGGAAAATAATGGTAAAAGGAAGAAACAGCAAACTGACCACATTCAGATAAGGCAGGCAGGAGTAGGTTTATCAAGGAGTCTGGGAATTCACGTAGGCCAAAGGTAGCCAGATCAAAGGAAATCAAGGTATCGAAGGAGTCAGAATAATTGGCAGAGACAGCATAATCAGAATGACCATGCAGTGAGAAAGGCAACAGACAGGCTAACCCCAAGGAAGCAAATGAGGCAGGTGGACGGAATTTCTCGAATAATTGAGGCTAACAAATAGGAGTGTAATCCGGGGGGAATGGAAACACACAAGGAAATAGGGAGGGGTGATCTGGATGCAATACCAGAGATAACATTGGGTGGGCAAGCAAGGAGTGTTACAAAGGGGATGGTGGAAACTGGCGTAAGAACTGATATGCAAGAACATGAAAGTGACAAGACTGATGAACAAACAGAAGGATGGGAAGAAGGATGGAATACTGAAACACAGTTGAAAAATAAAGGATGCCATGGAAATAAGGAAATTAATCAACAGGAGACACAACAAGAGATTGAGGAAACAAAAGTAACAGAACCTCAGGACCATCAACCCCAACTCCAACACCAAACTTTCAACCACTTTGGGAGAAGCTCATTGAATTGAATGAAGGATCAAAGGAGATGAGGAGAGCCAAGAGGGACCTCTTGATAGGCCAACTCCAAAGATTTTCCATGAAGACCAACGAGACCGTGAGCCAAATGCATGGTCGCTTCAAGGAGGTAGTCAACGGACTACATGTGATAGGTGAAAAGGTCGAAAACTGAGACCTTGTGAGGTATATTCTTCAAGATTTCCCTAGAACAACCTTATGGGCATCAATGGTAGATGCTTATAAGGTGTCTAGGGATCTCTCTCTAGTTAAACTTGATGAACTTTTTTGTGAATTCGAGTTGCACGAGCAAGCTAACACTTCATCCAAGGAGAAAGGTGTAGCTCTTTTTGTAGGTAAGAAGGACAAGAAGAAGAAGGAGAAAAAGGAGGTTTCATCTTCATCCGAGTCGGAGGAGGAATCTTCAAGTAGCGATGAGGAGCTATCGTCTAGTGAGGTAGCTCACTATGTAAAGAAATTTGGTGGGAGGTCAAGAAAACTCACCAAGAAGGATGTGAGGAGGATGTTCCAATCCTCCAAAGGTAAAACCTCCACTAGTTCAATTCCTACTTCTAATGTTACTTGCTATGGTTGCAACGAAAAGGGCCATATCAAGCCAAATTGTCCGAAGCTAAAGAAAAAGGAGGAAAAAGAAAAGAAGAAGAAGGACAAGAAAGAGAAGAAGAAGAAGGAGGCCATGATAGCCCAAACTTGGGATACACAAAGCATAGAAGATTCCTCCGATGATGAAGAACTTTTCCATGTCACAAGAAACATGGCACTCATGGCCTTGGAGGATAGCTCAAGTGAAGAGTCATCCTCCTCCTCAAGCAACGAATCCTCATCTAGTGACGATGAGGTAAAGGACTCCCCTAGAATAGAATTACTATATAAAACTATTGCATGTCTTCAAAATGCACTAAATAAATCAAAATCTTGGATTAAGGATTTAAAAGTAGAAATTAAATTAATTAAGAATGTAGAAATTTCTTGTGATGATGCATGTTAATTTAGGAATGAAAATGATGAACTTAGAAAAGAAATAGGTAAACTAAGAGCATGCTTAGAGAAATTTACGAATGGGTCCAAATATCTTGATATGATTCTTAGGGACCAAAGGGTCATTTATAATAAGGCTGACATAGGATATAGGCCTAAGGAGAAGGAAGTAGCCTTCACCTCACTAATTAGTAGAAAACCAACCATTAAGAGCAAGGCTAGCAAAGCTTGGGTTCCCAATAGCTATATAGTTAATGCTAACGGTCCTAAAATTTGGGTGCCTAAGACTTGTATTTTTCATGTTGTATAGGTAGAATGACCAAGCTTATGGATTGTTGATAGTGGTTGCTCAAAACACATGACCAGTGATGAGAGTAAATTTTCCACAATCAACCACACTAGTAAGGGGAAGGTGTCTTTTAGAAATAGTGGTAAACTTAAGATCCTTGGAAAAGGGGCAATTGAGGTATCCCCAAACCTTGCAATTCATAAAGTATTATTAGTTAAAAATATGAAATTTAATTTGCTTAGTGTAAGTCAATTATGTGATGTGAATTTTGATGTTCAATTTGATTCTTCTAAATGCTTCATAAGACACAAAAATTTAAATGATTGCATGTTAGTAGGTTTTAAGAAATCAAATATATATTATGTTGATTTATCCTATGCTTCTAACGCTTCTACTAAGTGTCTTATTGCAAAAGAAGAAGAGAGTTAGCTATGGCATAGGAGGCTAGGGCACATCAACATGAAAAACATTGCCAAAATAGCCAAGATGAAGCTAGTCAAGGGGTTACCAAAAGTCAAGTATCTTAAGAACAAAATGTGTGATGCATGCCAAGAAGGAAAGCAATCAAAATCATCACACAAAGGTAAAACTTTACTTAGTACCGCTTTACCTTTAGAACTCTTGCATGTTGATTTATTTGATTGTCATAGTACTCCCACCATGATTGGTAGTAAATATTGTTTAGTTATAGTAGATTATTTTTCTAGATTTACTTGGGTATTCTTCATGAAATATAAGGATGAAACCCTAGGAATAATCATAGGCTTTAGCAAAAGAGTAGAGAATGAAAAGAATCTCAAAATCAACTAGATCCGTAGTGATCATGGTGGAGAATTTGAGAACTCTAACTTCTCAAAATTTTGCCTAGAACAAGGGTAGAAGAACGAATTTTCATGTCCTAGAACACCCCAACAAAATGGGGTGGTGGAAAGGAAAAATCGTGTCCTACAAGTAGCGGCTAGGACTATGCTTAATGCATATTCTCTACCTAGCTACTTGTGGGCAGAAGCGGTCAATACCGCTTGCTATATCCAAAATAGGGTTTTAATTCATAGGTTTTTAGGAAAAAACTCATTTGAATTATGGAATGGTACAATTCCAACAATTCACTATTTCAAAGTCTTTGGATGCAAAGTCTACATTTAAAACACCAAAGACAACCTCGGTAAATTTGAATCCAAAGCGGATGAGGGAATCCTAGTTGGATACTCATCCACTAGTGTAGGATATAGAGTTTATAATAAAATAACTCAAAAGGTTGAGGAATCTTCAAATGTCCAATTTGATGAAACCTATTGGATCGAAGCGGATCGCTAGAGGGGGGGTGAATAGCGATAGAAATTTTTCGTTAAAACGCGAGTAGACACAGCGGAAGATAAAAACAAAAATAGAGACAATAGACACAAAGGTTTTACTTGGTTCGTAGCCGAAGGCTACTACTCCAAGGCCCTAGTGGTCCTTGACCACGTACGGAGGGCAAACTACTAAAAAGCTCCTCCTCGTTGGAGGTAGGAGTTAGACGGATACACAAGATGATAAAAGCTCAAGGTAGAGGGACACTCCCCCTCTCCTTGATATGATTTAAAGCTCAAAATAAGAACAACTTATAAACTGAAATATGATTCAAACTTTCATTACCAACGACTTCAAAGGATGGAGGTTGAACTCTAGTCGTCGTCTCGACAGCGCTTCGTCGTAGGGATGTCGGAGAGTCGGAGCGTATCGGAAGCACTTGGAAGCTTTTTAATTAATGAAAAACCCTAAGACAAGCCCTCCTTTTATAGCCTTTGAGCCCCTCATCGAATGGGTCTTCAACCAATCACAAATGGACACAAAAACTCCTTGAAATGGGGTGATAAGCCTTGACTCCTCGAATATGATCATTGACCATCAGTCGACTGATGACCATCATCAGTCGACTGATGGCAGCATCAGTCAAGTGCTGACCTTCGGCAGTCGACTGATTGACGACAGTCAAGTCCTCCAAGCTGGCAATCGACTGATGCTTGCTACAAGTCAAAGTTAGCTCAACAAAAACATAATTTCGACGGTCGTCGACCGTCCGATCTCGACCTAGACCATCTATAGGATGTCTTTGGTCGGATCTACGCTTAAGATCATCCCCGTAATGAGGATACGACCTCACTTACGCTCGCACACACGGGCTTACCTCGATACTTACGTGTTGCTTTTGCTTTCGGCCTTCCACTCGATTCCTTCGGCTCCCTCCGAAGTCACTCGAGTGTCGCCCGACCACCGCGGCTTCCTCCGGGTGTCGCTAGCCTTCATCTCCAACTATAGCAATCTTTTGCACACTCGATTCAGCTCGTGAGATAACGACATGAGCTTAACTTTGTATCGTTTGCTATAATCAAAACTCAGGTTCGACTTAGGTGCCTACTGCACCAACAATCTCCCCCTTTTTGATTTATGGCAAACTCACATACAAAGTTAAGTAAATAGCAAGCATGAAGAATAATGTGCATTAGAAACAAACAAGAAATAAAGAAGATTAAGTTGGAGTAGTAAGGATTTTCTTCAAGTACTCCCCCTTGAGGAAACCTCCCCCTTGACCGAGGGTGAGTCTTGAAGAAAGACCTTAATCCTCCCCCTTGAGGGTTGCTTTAAGTAATTACTTAAAGTTGGCCTTAGTAAAACGTTTAAGTTAAGTTCTCCCCTTTAAGTAAAGCATTAATGGCATAATGTTTACGTTGACGGCACACATAAGTTTAAGTTAAGAATTCTCTTAACTTGGCCTTTACTTCCTTTTGTTAAAAAAAAACTTAGAGTTAACTTTTGGTTTAAATATGAAGTAAGAGTTAAGTTATAAAAAAATTTGACCCCTTAACTTTGGCCTTTTTCTCCCCCTTTTTCCATATATCAAAAAGAGTGAGGGTGTGTGTGGAAAACAAAAATAAGTGTTAAATTTAAAGTCCAAGCATGTTCCACATTATTTTGAAAATAATATACTGAAAATAAGTTCATCTATAAAATGTTCGACTCATATTTGGCTTGATTGATATGAAAGATCAACCAGTCCTGGTCAGAGTCGGTTAGTATGTATGATTATACTCCGTGGTTCATAACGATGCACTAGCTCTACATCTGGAACCAAGAGTAAGGTCCTAACATCTCACGCCCATCTACGTGGCTAAGTACACAAACACATTAGTCCTATGTGTTGTGAGATGTACTGGCTCCTTAAATCTATAGGTGCATGATATCTAAGGTTAGTCCTATACTAGTTCCATGAAAAATGAAGAGTAAGAAATAGTAGTAATATAATTTGCAAAGTCCTATTCTACTATGCACATGCCCAATTTTCGTCTTAATAGACTGAATTCGGCTTTGGGTAGGGGTTTAGTAAATAGGTCTGCCAAGTTAGACTTTGATTCGACATATTCGAGTTGTATGGCTCCGTTGGCCACATGTTCTCGAATGAAATGGTGTTTGACGTCTATATGTTTAGTCCTAGAGTGACATATCGGATTCTTAGTAAGGTTAATTGAACTAATTTTATCTACGTGGAGTTTTGTGTTGGTAAAGTCTAACTTAAAATCGCGGAGAGTGTGCTTCATCCAAAGAAGCTGCGTGACACACTCACCCATCGCGATGTATTCGGCTTCGGTGGTAGATAAGGCAACACAGTGTTGCTTCCTACTGCACCAACTCACTAGACTCGAGCCGAGAAGTTGACAACAACCACTCGTACTCTTTCTATCAAGCTTACTACCGGCATAGTCCGAATCAGAGTAGCCGATTAGTTCGAACTCGGTAGATCTAGGGTACCAAATACCGACATTAAGTGTACCCTTTAGATATCTAAGGATACGTTTAACTAGAGTTAGGTGAGACTCCTTGGCACAGGTTTGGAACCTTGCGCACATACTTACTGCAAATAGGATATCAGGTCGGCTTGCAGTTAAGTAAAGGAGACTCCCTATTATGCTCCTATAGTATTTTAAATCAATTGAGTTTCCGATTAAATCTTCTTCTATATTGACATTAGTTGCCATTGGGGTATTAATAATTTTAGCATCTTGCATTCCAAAGCGTTTAATTAATTCCCTAGTATATTTGCGTTGATGTAGGTATATTCCATCTTTAGTTTGTTTAATTTGTAGACCTAAGAAGAAACTTAACTCGCCTACTAAATTCATTTCAAATTCACTTTCCATAAGTGAAATGAACTCATTTAGTAGGATTGAGTTGGTGGTTCCGAAAATAATATCATCTATGTAGATTTGGGCTATGAATATGTCTTTACCTAAGGTTTTTACGAAAAGGGTTGGGTCAACTACACCTTGGTTAAAGCCTTTGGACTTAAGATAAATCGAAAGTCTCTCGTACCAAGCTCGAGGAGCTTGTTTAAGTCCATAAAGAGCTTTCTTTAATCTAAGGACATGATCCGGTTTGTCTAAACTTTCGAAACCGGGGGGTTGACTAACATAAACTTCTTCTTTAATGTATCCATTTAAGAATGCAGATTTCACATCCATTTGAAACAACTTAAATCCTCGATGTGCTGCATATGCTAATAGCATTCGAATGGACTCTAATCTAGCTACTGGGGCATAGGTCTCGTCGTAATCTAAACCTTCGACTTGACTAAACCCTTTAGCAACTAGTATAGCTTTATTTCTAACTACTTCACCTTTATCATCAATTTTATTTCTAAACACCCACCTTGTTCCAATGATTGTTTTATCTTTAGGTGGTGGTACTAATTCCCATACTTTCCTAGTGAATTGAGCCAACTCTTCTTGCATTGCAATAATCCAATCGGGATCAAGAAGAGCTTGGTCAATAGTTTTGGGTTCAATTTTAGAAATCAAAGATATTTGACTAAGGTTTCTGTATGAGGCTCTAGTTCGAACTCCTAGACTTGGATCACCTATCACTTGGTCAATAGGATGATTCGTTTGGGTCCTAGTTGGATTTGGGTTTGAGTCTACAACTTGATCCATAGGATGGCTTGTTTGAGTTCTAGTTTGGTTGGAGTCATCTATCACTTGGTCGATAGAGTGACTTGGTTGACTTAGGTTAGGATTAACACTAGACCTGATCTCCGGATCAGAGTTAGGTCTAGTATGAGTCGGCTCGCTAATTGGGGTTGCCGGGGATTTTGTAGGTTCGTGTCCTTCATCAAATACTACATTGATAGTCTCCTCGACTCTAAGGGTGTCGTGGTTATATACTCTATAAGTTCTGCTTGTAGTCGAGTATCCTAGAAAGATTTCGGTCGTGGTTTTGGATGTAAATTTCCCTAGGTAATCCTTAGTGTTTAGGATATGTACCTTACATCCAAATACCCTAAAGTACTTGATGTTAGGTATTTTATCGTGATAAATCTCGTATGAGGTCTTAAGGTGCCTCTTTACCATAAGGATTCTATTTTGGACATAGCATGCCGTACTCACGGCTTCCGCCCAAAACCTATCGGGTAGGTTATACTCATTTAACATTGTCCTAGCGGCTTCTTGTAGGGTTCTATTTTTGCGTTCTACTAGGCCATTTTGTTGTGGAGTTCTAGGGCAAGAGAACTCGTGGTGGTATCCATTTAGGCTACAGAATTCTGTAAACCTATGGTTTTCGAATTCACCATCATGATCAGTCCTAAGTCTTTTGATTTTAATGCTTTGTTGATTTTCTATTAACTTAAATAGATTGATTAATTGATCTAGGGTATCATTTTTGTGTTTGATGAACCTAACCCAAGTAAATCTAGAATAGTCATCAATTATGACTAAGCAGAATTTACTTCCGTTAAGTGACTTAGCTCCGTGTGAATCAAATAGATCCATGTGTAGGAGCTCAAGCACACTTTTGGTTCGTTCTTGACTAGTTAGTTGATGTTGTGTCCTAGATTGTTTACCTTGTTGACAAGCATTACATATTTTATTATCCAAGTTGTTGAGGTTAGGCAAACCTCTAACTAAATCACTCTGACTCATCTTGTGGATGAGTCTTGGGTGTGAGTGACCGAGTCATCGGTGCCACAACCACGATTCCTCTTGCCGTGTCATAAGACACTTAGTTGAGGAGTTAGTTAAGTTGATCGTGTAAATATTGTTATTTCTAGTCTCTTTAAGAATTGTTTTAGAGGTTTCGTTAGTATTAATTACGCATTCATTTTCTAGAAATATGACCTTATAGTTATTATCACACAATTGGCTTACACTAAGTAAATTATATTGAAAATTTTCTACTAATAAAATATTTTGAATAACAAAATTTGAATTGAGCTCAATATCACCTGATCCGATGATTTTGACTTTGCCGTTATTTTCGAAGGCTACCGATCCTTGTCGTTTGAATCGAAGCTTCGAAAACTTGAGTTGATCCCCGGTCATGTGTCGGGAGTAACCACTGTCCAACATCCATTGATCCTACACGCAAGGTAGTTGGATCGGATATTGGATTTATTAAAAATTGGTTGAATATTATTAACCTAAATCATCTCACCCATGTCTACATGATCAAAACATGTTAATCCTATATGTTCTTGTGAGATGACTTCCAATTTTAGTTGAATTAAATTTAATGACTTAAACACTTGTCAACCTTGCGTTAGATTCGGATTTGACCTTGGGCTCATCAAGTCACCTTTTCAAGATCATGGCTTCCAGGTCGTGGCGAGGCACAGAGGCCTTCTTTGATCGGAACAACGACCACTTCCTTAGACAAAGCCATTTTCAAGAAAATAGAGATTTGACTCACCTAAGACCACTTCCTGGTCTAACTAGTCTAGGATACGGTAAGGTAGCTTCAGCTAGT
Source organism: Wurfbainia villosa (assembly GCA_025175895.1). Taxonomy (NCBI): domain Eukaryota; kingdom Viridiplantae; phylum Streptophyta; class Magnoliopsida; order Zingiberales; family Zingiberaceae; genus Wurfbainia; species Wurfbainia villosa. The sequence goes on along the minus strand of CM045989.1, from coordinate 115,246,379 downwards.
TCCGCTCGGTCAAGTGCACCGAACTAGAAATGCCTTATCTAGCCCGAATACACAAGACTCCGCTTTCCTAGCATACTATCATCTCACCGCGTCCTGGTACTATGTTATCAAGTATTGACGAGTTATAGTCCTATCTAACCATTCTAAAAAGAAAAATCAAACTAAATAAAAACCTAAGCATGCAATTTCTAAGTTAAGACACAAACAAATTTCGTACTAGCTCCCCCTGGACCGTTGAATCGATTCGGTCTCTCCACATAGTGGATTTGGTCCTTGGGAACCCAGTACTGGTTTGATCCTAAGTTTGAAATCAAGGTGGTCTTAGGGACCCATGCTTGGACACGTTTTCTATGTCTACTTACGATTGACATATACGACTTATTGGTCGTGTTTGAGCTAAACCCTAGCCCGGCCTTGTTGTACACGGCCCTTTGCGATCCAAGTAGGAGGTCAAGTCCTTTGGATCTCAAAGTAAACCTTTCCAACGTATTCCTAAGATCTTCGACTTGACTTTTCAAGAGTGAGTTCTCAACTTCGAGTTTTTCAACTCGAGTTGAGTCCTTCTCTTGAACTCGACTAGTCGAAGAGGTTAGGGAGACCTCGTGTTTGAGGAGTTTAACTTCCTCAACCAGGGTCTCGACCTTGGACTCGGACTTAGCTAACTTTTTATTTAAAAACTTAATTGCACTATAAAGAGTAGTAATGAGAGACTGACTTACCTTGAGTGTATCTTTTGAACCGGATGCGTATCCGTGGCTTGTCTTGAATAGTGTTTCGTAGTCCGACTTGTCTTCGGTTTCTAATTCTGGTTCCGTTTCCGACTCCGTCTCCGATTCCACCGGTTTAGCCATAAGGACTCAATCGTTGTCTTCTTCCTCGGAGGCTTCTTCCCAAGTAGCGTTGAGTGCCTTTTTATGTTTTGGTTCCTTGCTCTTGAGTTTTGGGCACTCGGACTCACAACCTTCGAGTCCCCGAAAGGCTACTAAACATCGATTTTTGAGGATGAAAACAGCTTGTTATGGGGGTAAACCCTGGTAAGAAGTGTAGATCTCTGTGAGAGCTTCGATTTGGTGGGTAGATCGTTTCGTGAGTCCACTTGTAGCAAAAGTTATGTTCGTTTGATCGTGAGGTACTCCGAAGGCAATCAATACTTGCAAAACAAAACCAAACGAAGAGTACCAAGACTTCATCTTGGATTAGTAGTGCGGGAGAAAAATTTAAACGAACGAAAAACAAATCTGTAAAAAAAATGTTAGATTGGTGGTTTCACCAAATCTAAGCGCCCCCGGCTCTGATACCAATTGTTGGATCGAAGCGGATCGCTAGAGGGGGGGTGAATAGCGATAGAAATTTTTCATTAAAACGCAAGTAGACACAGCGGAAGATAAAAACAAAAATAGAGACAATAGACACAAAGGTTTTACTTGGTTCGTAGCCGAAGGCTACTACTCCAAGGCCCTAGTGGTCCTTGACCACGTACGGAGGGCAAACTACTAAAAAGCTCCTCCTCGTTGGAGGTAGGAGTTAGACGGATACACAAGATGATAAAAGCTCAAGGTAGAGGGACACTCCCCCTCTCCTTGATATGATTTAAAGCTCGAAATAAGAACAACTTATAAACTGAAATATGATTCAAACTTTCGTTACCGACGACTTCAAAGGATGGAGGTTGAAGCTCTAGTCGTCTTCTCGGCAGCGCTTCGTCGTAGGGATGTCGGAGAGTCAGAGCGTATCGGAAGCACTTGGAAGCTTTTTAATTGATGAAAAACCCTAAGACAAGCCCTCCTTTTATAGCCTTTGAGCCCCTCATCGAATGGGTCTTCAACCAATCACAAATGGACACAAAAACTCCTTGAAATGGGGTGATAAGCCTTGACTCCTCGAATCTGATCATTGACCATCAGTCGACTGATGGCCATCATCAGTCGACTGATGGCAGCATCAGTCGATCTTGACCTTTGCGATCGGCCCGATTGGCAATGATCGAGTCCTCTTAGCTCAACAAAAACATAATTTCGACAGTCGTCGACTGTCCGATCTCGACCTAGACCATCTATAGGATGTCTTTGGTTGGATCTATGCTTAAGATCATCTCCGTAACGAGGATACGACCTCACTTATGCTCGCACACACGAGCTTACCTCGATACTTACGTGTTCCTTTTGCTTTCGGCCTTCCACTCGATTCCTTCGGCTCCCTCCGAAGTCACTCGAGTGTCGTCCGACCACCGCGGCTTCCTCCGAGTGTCGCTAGCCTTCAGCTCCAGCTATAACAATCTTTTGCACACTCGATTCAGCTCGTGAGATAACGACATGAGCTTAACTTTGTATCGTTTGCTATAATCAAAACTCAGGTTTGACTTAGGTGCCTACTGCACCAACAAAACCTCTAATACTTACCCTGGGAAATCCCCCATTGATAATGATATCAATGACAAAAATCAAGAAATTATCCAAAAATTTCAAGATTTAACTTTAGAAGGTAATGATCAAGGGGGAGAGTGAAAGGTTTTGCCCGGAAGCTCTGATACAAATTTAAGGGATTTCCCTTGTCGAGTCCGTGAGGGGAAACTTCGCTTCCCCTTCGCCTCGGTTGCTTGACCATGGTGATCCCTTCAATGTCCCCGGATTAAAAATTTAATCCTAGACAAAAGGGATTCCCAAAGCAACCAAGTCATCGTTGTGCTATTCGTTTAGAGAGGTCACTTGAACAAACTAGTTGTTCAAGCGACCATTCTCTATTCTACGAGTAGCCGCGGAATAGACGATGTCTGGATCGCCGGTTTTTGTGTTTATACTCGGGATCCAAGTATTATTTAGCCTATTTATAGAAATATAACATGCTTATATTTTGAAAAACAAACACAAGCAATGAATAAAAGAGATAGAAGAATAGTTATACCTCTTGGTCTTCTAATGTATGACCCTCCTCCTTTTGGACGTCGTGTGGGCGACGATCCACCAAAAGTCTAAGCTCCTAGATCGCAAAACTTCCTTCCTTGCTTTTCCCAAACAAGAGGAAGAAGAGAAACAATGTTTTTCTCCTTCAAAAACTCAACCAACAAAGAACTATAGAAGTTCTTGCCACCGGCCAACTAGAAGGAGAAGAAGATGATGGAAAACTACCAAGACACCAAGGGAAACCCTATATCTTGTTTCCACCACCTAAGGAGAAGAGAGGGGAGTGTTATGGGCGCCAGCCAAGGGCTGGGAAGGGCTGGAATAGCTGATGGACGTTGGCCACAAGGCAAGGAAGAAGAAGGAAAACTTGCCTTATTTGGTGCCACCCTTGCTTCCAAACCCTAACCCTAATTCCAATCCTATCTCAACTAGGATTGCCCTATTCTTGCCGCCCAAGCCTTGCTCCCTCTCTATCATGTTATCCACGACCACTTCCCATGCCCTCCTTTTATAGAGTTAGGGATAAGTCATGAATTAATCTCCTCCATTGGTTCTAGGGATTTAATCTCAACCGTCGGATCTAGAGATTTAATCTCAACCGTCGAATCTTAGAGATTTAATCTCTACCAATGGATCTTAGTGTTTTGTTTCTATCCATTGGATCTAAGCATCTTGAGGTGTTAATGGGCTACATTAGGGACCATGAGGAGGAGTTGGGTCTTGGCCACCCATGGATCAAGCCCACATAAAGTCCGATCCACTAATGATGGCCCAATCCACTAAAGGTCCATCATTGATCTACCTCACCAACCGCCATATGATAATATGGGCTCCATATATTATTTGTACATTTTCTCCCCGTGTTTAAGATCTCGAATGTCCGTCGATTAATTAATTTACTAACCATTAATTAATCAACATCTAACTCCTTGAGTAGTACCACTCAACCTTTTCATCATGCCGGACCTAGTCCACCTGCAGGGTTTACATAATGAACCTTATGAGCTCCTCAAGGGGACATCATCATCCTAATATATAGGACATGGTTTCCTCCTATAATTAACGGCACACCATATAAATAATATCATCTCCCAACTTACCGAGTCTATCGATTTAATCTATAAATCTCGCCCATTGGTAAATCAAAGAGATGAGTACCAAGTATATGTGCCCGTTATTATATCGGGATTAAGAGCATGTACTAAATAATATCTGAGGTCCGATTCGATTATGTAGTCAGCAATAAATCGAATCACCTCTGTGTCGGTCCTGCTCAATACACACAAAGTGCACTAGTGTGATTCTATGGTCAAGACAAACCAATACCAAATCACACTACAACCATTCCAATGGTTTGTCCAAAGTCATCTCGGTTGTGAGCCTTTACTTATACTTTACAAGGAGCCGATAACATGATCTCCCGTGTGACACCACACACCATGTTATCTACAATGTAACATTTTAGACAATATGCATAAATATATGCAAACAATGATCATGTGATTCTTATTTCAAAATAAAGATGTTCATACAAAAGAGCTAGGCTTTCAGTATACATCCCAACAATCTCCCACTTATACTAAAAGACTATGCTGTCCTTATACTGCCATACATCTGATTCCCCTTCCCTCCACATGCCTATCAAAGCTCTCGCTAGAAGGGCCTTAGTGAAAGGGTCTACCAGGTCATCCTCTGATGCAATCTAGGCGACAACAACTTCTACCTCCTTTACGATTTCTCGTATCAGGTGGTACTTGCGCTCTATGTGTTTACTAGCCTTATGGGCTCGTGGTTCCTTCGAGTTTGCAACTGCACCACTATTATCACAATAAATTGTGATAGTTCTGGGCAAACCAGGAATCACATCCAAGTCCATCAGGAAGTTCCTGAGCCATACAGCTTCTTTGGCCGCCTCATAGGCTGCCACATACTCTTCCATGGTGGAGTCCACATTCTGCTGGGCACTCCTCCATACAATGGCTCCACCTCCCAAAGTAAACACAAACCCTGAGGTAGACTTACTATTATCCCTATCAGATTGGAAATCAGAATCCGTGTAACCCACAGGGAGTAATTGGTCTGCCCGGTAAACTAGCATATAATCCCTAATCCTTCTCAGGCACTACAATATATGCTTTACCATAGTTCAATGTCCCTGTCCTGGATTACTCTGATATCTGCTAACCATGCCTACGACAAAGCAGATATCTGATCTCGTACAGAGCATCGCATACATGAGGCTTCCTACTGCCGAAGCATAAGAAACCGCCTTCATCTCCTCTATCTCCTCAGATGATCTAGGACACATCTCCTTAGATAAAGGAACTCCATGCCTGAAAGGTAGAAAACCCTTCTTGGAGTTCTGCATGCTAAAATGATCCAAAATCATGTCTATGTATGAAGCTTGGGATAAGCACAACAACATTGATCCCAAGGTTGTGACCCACTTCTCTCAAGTCCTTCAAAACTGTTTGGACAACCATACCCCTACGTCTGATAACACTCTGATATTGTTGCCAACTACCAAAATGTCATCTACGTATAGTACAAGAAATACCAATACGTTTCCGTCACATCTATTGTATACACAAGACTCATCCGGACTTTGAATAAATCCATAAGTCTGGATTTATCTCATCAAAGCGGATGTTCCAAGACCTCAAAGCTTGTTTTAGTCCATCAACGGACCGATTAAGCTTACATACAATACACTCTTTGCCTTTAGCAATGAATCCCTCTGGTCGCTTCATGTAGATGGATTCCTCAAGACTTCAACTAAGGAATGTTGTCTTGATATCCATCTGTCACATCTCATAATCCATATGAGTTGCTATGCATAAGAGCTCCCAGACCTGTCTTGAATCCATAGATTCAATCTCAGTATTCATTGCACTTTGCAAAGATGCTGTATTTATATCTTGGATTGCCTTGTCGTATGTCTAGGGATCAGGTTCATGTTTGCTAGGGACCAAATCAGAAGATTTGTCCAAAAACATGAATCTAAGAGGTTGTCTAACAATCCTCCCACTACAACGAGGTATCTTCTGTGTATCCTCTGTGACACGCGGTGCAGTGACATGTGGTATGTCCTCTTGTACCGGTGGTACTAAAGAAGTGACTTCCCTTTTTAACTCCTCCAGAATAATTTTACCTTTGGGCTTGTGGCTTAACACATAGTCTTCCTCTAGAAATCTGGCATTCATGTTAACGATCACCCTTTGATCTCTAGGACTATAAAACAAGTCAGAATAACTCATCATCGATCTAACCATCTCCATAAGAGTCCTATTCCTTCGCTCTGCTACACCGTTCTGCTTGGGTGTGCCAGGTGCAGTCAATTGGGATTGAATCCCAACCTCTGATAAGTAGTTCCTAAACTCTCCCAAGAGGTTGTCACCACCATGATCAGATCGTAGTGTCATCCACATCTTGAATAATCATCTACAAAAGAGACGAAATATTCAAGATTACCTCTTGCCTAGATAGCCATAGGACCACACAAATCAGAATGAACCATTTCTAACACATCTTTGGCTCTATACCCCTTGGCCTTAAAAAGGCCTCTTGGTCATCTTACCTTCCAAGCAAGATTCGTAGGTTGGGAGATCCTCCACCACTAATGAACCCAAAGGTCCATCAGCTATCAACCTTTGAATTCTGCTTACGTTAATGTGACCAAGCCTAAGAAGCCAAAGATATGTTTGGTTCATCTTCGAAGGTTCTTTTCTCTTATTGGAATTAGAAGATGAGTTATTAACTTCAATTTGCATCGTGGGAGGTTTTGGTTCAAATTTCCTTTCAATGTACCTGAATAGATATTCTCCCTATTCCTTTTTATAACAACTCTGTCATTAAAAGAAATAGAATATCCATCCATAATAATTTAGAAACTGAAACTAAATTCTTTCTAAATAAAGGTACATAAAGGGAATTTTCCAGAACCAAAGTTTTATTATTTTCAAGAGATAAATAAAACTTCTCCCACTGCAATAGCCGCCATCATCATGGCATTGCCCAAGTAAATGGTAATCTCCCCTTCAACTAGTCATCGGGTTTCCTGGAACCCCTGCAAATTGTTGCAGACATGATTAGTGGCTCCTGTATCTACTCACCAGGTGCCGGTAGATATCACCGCTAATCATGTTTTAATGGCTAGTCCAAAAGATATACCTATGTTACTGTTTTGGATTGGGACAGTCCTTCTTCCAATGTCCATCCTGCTTGCAAGTGAAGTACTTGCCTTTCGGCTTCTTCACTCTTCCCTGAGATCCTCCCACCATCTTTGCTTCACCTTGTTTCTTCTTCTTCTTGCCTTTCGGCTTAGAAGTAGAAACTCTTTTGAGCAATGATGGCTTGAGGACACTCTTCGAAGAGTGCATACTAGCAGATAAGACAATATTTGGATTCATTTCCAATCAATATAATTTTGGTACAATAAGTTTATTTCCTTTAGTATCAAAATAAGTGGACTGAAAGTCAATTTTGAAAATCCTAAGAATCACATAGATCATTACTTTAGATTTCAAAAAATTATTGATTCCTCAAACAATAAAATTTCGAAATCAACCAACACCTCAAATCACCGAGAATATCGCATGCCACGATAGTGTGGACGTATACGAATTCTACATTTGTAAGAGGAGGTTTTACCCATTAATTTTATTATCTTGTCAACCTTACTTTTTGACAAATAAAATTAATAGTTGGTTCCTCTTTGGCCCTACAAATAAAAGCAGTGACTCCGATGGGGAGGATACTTTTTATTTGCATCTAAGTGTGCACCATTACACGGTACTAAGGGAATTATTTCGGATTATGTGCCTTACCGATGGGGAAGTACACACGCTCCTAAATAATTTCCTATAACCATTATTTGACCTAGTGATCCACAAACAAACTCATCCGATGGGGAGGAAGGCACTCAGAGCCGACACGCAAGTTTGTTGCATCACATGTCAAATTGTAATGGAGGCCACGGGAATTAATTAAAATATCCCTCTCCCACTTAGTAAATTGAAAATGAGGAATTTTCAAGCACACACAACATGATTATTATTACTGTAGATTTCAATAAAAATTATTGATTCCTCAAACAATAAAATTTTGAAATCAACCAACACCTCAAACACCGAGAATATTGCATGCCACGATAGTGTGGACGTATACGAATTCTACATTTGTAAGAGGAGGTTTAACCCATTAATTTTATTATCTTGTCAACCTTACTTTTTGACAAATAAAATTAATAGTTGGTTCCTCTTTGGCCCTACAAATAAAACTACTTTTTATTTGTATCTAAGTGTGCACCATTACACGGTACTAAGGGAATTATTTCGGATTATGTGTCTTACCGCTGTGGAAGTACACACGCTCCTAGATAATTTCCTATAACCATTATTTGACCTAGTGATCCAAAAACAAACTCATCCGATGGGGAGGAAGGCACTCAGAGCCGACGCACAAGTTTGTTGCATCACATGTCAAATTGTAATGGAGGCCGCGGGAATTAATTAAAATATCCCTCTCCCACTTAGTAAATTGAAAATGAGGAATTTTCAAGCACACACAACATGCTTATTATTACTGTAGATTTCAATAAAAATTATTGATTCCTCAAACAATAAAATTTTGAAATCAACCAACACCGAGAATATTGCATGCCACGATAGTGTGGATGTATACAAATTCTACATTTGTAAGAGGAGGTTTAACCCATTAATTTTATTATCTTGTCAACCTTACTTTTTGACAAATAAAATTAATAGTTGGTTCCTCTTTTGCCCTACAAATAAAACTACTTTTTATTTGTATCTAAGTATGCACCATTACACGGTACTAAGGGAATTATTTCGGATTATGTGTCTTACCGCTGTGGAAGTACACACGCTCCTAGATAATTTCCTATAACCATTATTTGACCTAGTGATCCGCAAACAAACCCATCCGATGGGGAGGAAGGCACTCAGAGCCGACGCGCAAGTTTGTTTGCATCACTTGTCAAATTGTAATGGAAGCGCATGAATTTATAAAATTATCCCTCTCCCACTTAGTAATTTAAAATTGAGAATTTTCTAGCCTCGACATGCATATTAAACAAAAGCAATAAATATGAAAAATAAATTATTTTCCAACTATTATGGCTTTTGTCTTCAATATGACTCTGTCGCATCACCATCTCGTCCGCTCCTCCTCGCCATGTACGAGCCATCCGAGATCCGAGCGAGACTAAATCCTATTTTAATTTACATCCATCGATCCTATACTCCACGAGGGAGTGTACATGAAATCTAGATCGAAAGTAAAATAAAATAAAGAGCGGCTAAACAATGTCGTATTTAATTTACAAAAACTAAATACTAGCCTCGTCAACCCCGAGGATTCAACAAAATAAACATTTACACACATACAATCACATACACACACATGCTATAATAGTGGAATCTTATTCCTGCAACCAAAGAGTTAAGCTACGCATATCCTACTATTATCCGACACATTTAATATATGAAAAAGTGCATAAAAATTAACCGAATCCTAAACACACAAAACTGGAAACCTTGGCTCGATACAATTGAAGGTTTTTTGCCCGGAAGCTCTGATACCAATTGAAGGGATTTCCCTTGTCGAGTCCGTGAGGGGAAACTTCGCTTCCCCTTCGCCTCGGTTGCTTGACCATGGTGATCCCTTCGATGTCCTCGGATTAAAAATTTAATCCTAGACAAAAGGGATTCCCAAAGCAACCAAGTCATCGCCGTGCTATTCGTTTAGAGAGGTCACTTGAACAAACTAGTTGTTCAAGCGACCATTCTCTATTCTACGAGTAGCCGCGGAATAGACGATGTCTGGATCGCCGGTTTTTGTGTTTATACTCGGGATCCAAGTATTATTTAGCCTATTTACAGAAATATAACATGCTTATATTTTGAAAAACAAACACAAGCAATGAATAAAAGAGATAGAAGAATAGTTATACCTCTTGGTCTTCTAATGTATGACCCTCCTCCTTTTGGACGTCGTGTGGGCGACGATCCACCAAAAGTCGAAGCTCCTAGATCGCAAAACTTCCTTCCTTGCTTTTCCCAAACAAGAGGAAGAAGAGAAACAATGTTTTTCTCCTTCAAAAACTCAACCAACAAAGAACTATAGAAGTTCTTGCCGCCGGCCAACTAGAAGGAGAAGAAGATGATGGAAAACTACCAAGACACCAAGGGAAACCCTATATCTTGTTTCCACCACCTAAGGAGAAGAGAGGGGAGTGTTTTGGGCGCCGGCCAAGGGCTGGGAAGGGCTGGAATAGCTGCTGGACGTTGGCCACAAGGCAAGGAAGAAGAAGGAAAACTTGCCTTATTTGGTGCCACCCTTGCTTCCAAACCCTAACCCTAATTCCAATCCTATCTCAACTAGGATTGCCCTATTCTTGCCGCCCAAGCCTTGCTCCCTCTCTATCATGTTATCCACGACCACTTCCCATGCCCTCCTTTTATAGAGTTAGTGATAAGTCATGAATTAATCTCCTCCATTGGTTCTAGGGATTTAATCTCAACCGTCGGATCTAGAGATTTAATCTCAACCGTCGGATCTTAGAGATTTAATCTCTACCAATGGATCTTAGTGTTTTGTTTCTATCCATTGGATCTAAGCATCTTGAGGTGTTAATGGGCTACATTAGGGACCATGAGGAGGAGTTGGGTCTTGGCCACCCATGGATCAAGCCCACATAAAGTCTGATCCACTAATGATGGTCCAATCCACTAAAGGTCCATCATTGATCTACCTCACCAACCCCCATATGATAATATGGGCTCCATATATTATTTGTACATTTTCTCCCCGTGTTTAAGATCTCGAATGTCCGTCGATTAATTAATTTACTAACCATTAATTAATCAACATCTAACTCCTTGAGTAGTACCACTCAACCTTTTCATCATGCCGGACCTAGTCCACCTGCAGGGTTTACATGATGAACCTTATGAGCTCCTCAAGGGGACATCATCATCCTAATATATAGGACATGGTTTCCTCCTATAATTAACGGCACACCATATAAATAATATCATCTCCCAACTTACCGAGTCTATCGATTTAATCTATAAATCTCGCCCATTGGTAAATCAAAGAGATGAGTACCAAGTATATGTGCCCGTTATTATATCGGGATTAAGAGCATGTACTAAATAATATCTGAGGTCCGATTCGATTATGTAGTCAGCAATAAATCGAATCACCTCTGTGTCGGTCCTGCTCAATACACACAAAGTGCACTAGTGTGATTCTATGGTCAAGACAAACCAATACCAAATCACACTACAACCATTCCAATGGTTTGTCCAAAGCTATCTCGGTTGTGAGCCTTTACTTATACTTTACAAGGAGCCGATAACATGATCTCCCATGTGACACCACACACCATGTTATCTACAATGTAACGTTTTAGACAATATGCATAAATATATGCAAACAATGATCATGTGATTCTTATTTCAAAATAAAGATGTTCATACAAAAGAGCTAGGCTTTCAGTATACATCCCAACAGAGAGTTAAATCAAGGAGGAGTAAGAGGTGATTCCAATGATGAAAGGAGGGTTGAGGATAATCATGATCAAAATCAATGTAATACACCTCCTAGAACTATAAGAGTCCATCAAAATCATCCTCTAGATCAAGTAGTAGGGGAGTTATCTCAAGGTGTTAGAACTAGGTCATTTCATAGAGCTCCCTCTAGTCAAATAGCTCTTATCTCACAACTTGAGCCCAAGTCAATTGATGATGCATTGCTTGATCCGGATTGGGTCTTAGCAATGCAAGATGAATTGGCTCAATTTGAGAGGAGTCAAGTTTGGGAGCTTATTCCTAGACCCAATGATAGTACCATTATCACTACATGATGGGTCTTTAGGAACAAATTAGATGATCAAGGCACAATAACAAGAAATAAAGCTAGGTTAGTTGCAAGATGGTTTAATCAAGTAGAGGGGCTTCACTATGATGAGACTTATGCCCCGGTTGCTAGGTTAGAGTCGATTGGAATCCTACTAGGATATGCCTCTTACATGGACTTTAAACTACATCAAATGGATGTAAAGTCGGCATTCCTAAATGGGTTCATTAAGGAGGAAGTATATGTAGAACAACCTCCCGGATTTGAAATCATAGACTATCCAAACCATGTATTTAAGCTTAGAAAAGCTTTATATGGTTTGAAACAAGCTCCCCGGACTTGGTATGAAAGATTGTCATCTTTCTTGGTCTCTAAGGGGTTTAGAAGGGGTCAAGTAGACCAAACTCTCTTCATTAAATCAAAGTCTAAGGACATCTTTGTAGCCCAAGTATATGTAGATGACATTATCTTTGGGTCAATAAATGATAAGCTTCTTCAAGACTTCATCAAAAATATGGAGAATGAGTTTGAGATGAGTCTAGTTGGGAAACTAAATTTCTTCCTAGGTCTACAAGTCAAATAAACAAATGAAGGAATTTATATATACCAAACAAAATATGCTAAGGAAATGATTAAGAAATTTGGTTTGAAAAATGCTAAGGTGGTTTCAACCCCAATGGCAACTAATACAAAAATAGATAATGATCATGAAGGAATACAAATTGATCTTAAACTCTATAGGAGTATGATTGGTAGCCTTTTGTACCTCACCGCTAGAAGACCCGATATATTATTTGCGGTAGGGATGTGTGCAAGGTACCAATCATGTGACAAAGAGTCCCATTTAGTGGTCGTTAAGAGAATCTTAAGGTATATCAAGGGCACACTAAATGTAGGACTTTGGTACCCTAAGACAAAATCTTTTGATTTAATTGGGTACACCGATTCCGACTATGCGGGTTGCAAGTTGGATCAGAAAAGTACTAGTGGTGGATGCCAATTTCTTGGATCCTCTCTAGTGAGTTGGAGTAGTAGAAAGCAACCTTGTGTTGCTTTGTCAACCACCGAGGCTGAATATGTGGCTATGGGTGGTTGTGTGGCTCAATTTCTTTGGATGAGACACACATTAGAATATTATGAGCTACACTACTCCAATGTCAAAGTTTATTGTGATAATGTGAGTACCATAAATTTGACCAAAAATCCGGTACATCACTCTATGACTAAGCACATTGAAGTGAAGCATCACTTCATTAGAGATCATGTGGCTAAGGGGGACATTGTGTTAGGGCAATCGACCCAAGTTATGGTTTGGATTATGGTCTTGATGTGTGTGGTAAAGGTTTAAGTTAGGATATTATTGTGGATTTAATATGTGTGTTGGAGTCATGCAGAACTTAGTAATTCGCACATATGATGAATAGCATTGGTAAGATCATCAACTCACAACCTTGTGCTTGAGTCGGCAAAGGAGCATTGCGAAGTCGTGCGCTTAATGCATCCGAGGGACTACCGGACGAGATGACTTGAAGCGAAGCCAAGGAAGCAGACTTCGAGGGCAAGAGACGCGAAGGAACATTGCGAAGTCGTGTGCTTGGTGTTGCCGAGGGACATGGCTACAAACGAAGAGAGCTTCGGTTAGGGACTTCAAGTGAGATGAGAGAATGAGTGAAATGTAAGTAGCTCATTAGGTGAACTTGGCCGAAATGGCTAAGTGTCGGAGGCTTGACTGAGTTGGTTGAGGTTATACCCGACATGTTTAGTTAAGTTGGATGCTCAACCAACTTGGTTGGGGTTTTACCCGACAAGTCGGATGCTCAACAGAAGGGTTGAGGTTTTACTCGACGAAGTGGAGTGTCGGATGCTCAACCATGAGGGTTGAGGTTTTACCCGACCATCGGATGCTCAAACGGATGTGATGTTTGAGGTTTACATGAAATCAGTCGACTGATGTGAATGGGCAGTCGACTGTTCTAATTCGACTAGAGGTTTGATTAGTGTTAGACTGGTAGGTTTCTGGAATAGCAGTCGACTGCCAGATCATCAGTCAACTGCCAAGGAAGGCAGTCGACTGATGAAGGCAGTCGCGAGCACAAAACCTTCCGTAGCCGACTGATCAGTCGACAACGGAGGCATCAGTCAACTGATGAATACATCAATCGACTACAAAGTCTCCAATTGGACTACAACGGTCAGGATCTGACATGTTCAGAAGTCGTTGTAACAGCGGCAGTCGACTGATGGGAGGCCAACGGGAAGAAATCAATCCTCTCTATAAAAAGAGAGGGTGTGGGCTTTGGGATGGCCAATGCTCATGCTCCAATTAATCATCCAAGTGCCCCACAAGCTTTAAACTTTTCTCTTATTCTTATTTTAAATCCATTGTAAGAAAGAGTGTTTTTGTATTGTAAGAAGGTTTACCTCCACCTTGCTTTGGCTAAAGGGAGAGACCATATTGGATTGGTATCGGGGTGATTCACCGGAGACGAATTGGACCGTGGATTAGCGGCATAGGGTCAAGAACCACGTTATATCTCTTTGTTAGCATTGTTTTTATCTTGTTTTATCTTTATTGTTGTTTAGTTTTATTTCTGTTGTGCTAACCCTAACATGTAGACAAACGAACGATCGAATTCCATTCTACGACGACTTAGGGCTATTCACCCTGTTAGTAATATGTGAGAGATGTCCTAAGGCAATCGCCTTATGATTGAACCATTTATATGATAAATGAAGATTCACTATTTAAGTATACATGTTCTCATGTATTTGATTAGATCTTAAACTCATTTACTGAATGTCCACGATACGATTCACAGCATGAGAGAATTTGTGATTGGATCACAACTAGTGAGTATCTCTACATGTGTAATTGTGATGTATCGGAATTATCCCTAGTCGATGAATTGATGGATTAGGACACCATCAAATCTGTTGAGACTAGCACGAGGTATACTCCTTGGTGTATCCAAGCAGCTGATTCTCACTGGCTGGAGACATTGTGATGTCCGGAGTTAATCGTGGATGCTAGTTATGGTAACTAGTTCATTGGAGTGACCAATCGTAAGACTTCATATGGTTCTCTGCATATATAGATATGTCAATGAAGTTCTTACTGCAACTTAAGTACGATGTTCCTTTGACTTGCGGTATTCAAGTCATCTTGATCATGAAGACTTATGCTTTGACATCTTAAGCAAGCATCTCTGAGGAGATGTGGACCCGGGATGATTGGGTATAAGTCGAAGTGATCGAAGGTGTTTGAATAGTCTATAAAGGATTCACCACTCCTTGCGAGGAGATGTATACCCATGGCCTCTCTTCGGATTGTTACTAAAGCCTTTGGCCAAAGCATTATATGTTTAGAGTAAGGTACTCTTGGATACATGTGCAATAACTAGAATCCGTAGGACGAGGAAATGATACTTGGGCTAGGTGTGACGTAGTCAACCTAGTAGGGACTGACAGTATAGACTAGTCCTGAACCAAGTGGGTATAAGATGAGTGATGGGAATGGGGCACGATTCATTATAGCTGCTGAAAGGTTTTCAGAAATAGTTCTGGATCAACCGTTGATCTTTTCGATTAATTGGGGATCATGATGTACTACTAGGTGCCACTCATGATCATTCTATAATTAATGCTTAATTATAGCCGACCAACATAAATCGAAAATCTATTTGGTCACACGCACAACGAGCGTAATCTGAAGGATTTAAAATGAGCTTGAGAATGAGATTCTCAGACCAAGAGAAACTAGGTTTGGTTGGACCAAACAAGGAGCGAGCATGAAATCGTTTCAGTCACAATGGAAGCGTGGATGGGCCATGTCTTATGAAGACATAATGGATGAACCAAATTGGTTTGGTTCTAATCCAATGGTGGAGAATAAACCAAAGGGGTTTGGTTTGTTTTAAACGAATGAACCAAAGTTGGTTCGATTCGTTTTAACTTAAAATAGACCAAATTGGTTTGGTTTATTTTAACTTAAATTAATGGAGCGGGTTAATGGGTTTTTGGTTATGATCCGATAACCATTAGGAGAATTTGTTCTCTATAAAATAGGGCTTAAGGGTTTTGTGAAAACCTAATCCAAGCAACCCCAAAGCTTCCGCCCACCCTCTCCTTCTCCTCTTGTGGTCGGCGCACAAACCCTAGCCGTTGCCCACCCTTGTGCCACCGTCCAAGTTTGTTGCCAGCGTCCAAGCTTCAGCCAGCGATCCTCCGGTGACCCTCCGGTGATCCTCCTTGGCTCTGGTGACCAAGGACTTGCTGGCCCTCTTCTCTTTGGCTGGCACAAACTTCTCCACCAAGCTTTCCAGTTTCCTTCGTGTCGGAGCATTGTTTGGACGATGTTTAGAGCTCCGACAGCGGCTACTTTGCCGGGGATTCGATCTCTGGTAATCCTCATAGGTGGAGGATGAAGGATTCGTCAAACAGTTGACGAATACCTCTCCGAAGAAGCGAGTTTTTGAGGACTCATTTTGAATTCGAATTTTTTATTCGGATTGTGATCTTCTCTCGATCACATCGTCTTCGACATGAGGCTAGTGACTCGTATGAAGATGAGGCTCGTGACTTTGTGAATTCATCCCGAAGATACTCGGCGTGGATACGGATAGAGGCGATTCTAGCGAGGATCGCTCCGGTTGATGTCTTTCCCACTACACGTGATACGTCAGGTATACGTAGAATAAATTTCCTTTTATTGCAAAATTTGAAACTACGGTTATGTCTACACATGTTGTACTATGCATGTGTGTGGTGTGTGTGTTGTAATAAATTAGATTTATTATTTTTATTTCTTCCGCTGTGTAAATGTTTACGAAACATGTTCGAACACACACTCGCCGCGGTGCCGAAAACCCAATAGTGGTATCAGAGCCAGGTTGTGTTTCGACATAATCGTAAAATTATTTTGCGATAGTCGTAATGGTATTTATGGAAATTTTCTACTTTTGATAAGTTAGAAGTATTTATGGAAATCTTCTACTTTTGGAAAGTTAGAAGTATTTATGGAAATTGATATTTTCCATAAATAAAATATTTGATTAGATTTGGAAATTTATTTCCTAATTTAATCATATTTTACTTGAGAAATCAAATCTTAAAAATATTTTATTTCCATAAGTAGTTTTGATGATTTAGGAAATTTGTTTCCTAAATTGACTTTCCTTAATCAACACTTTTCACAAATAAAATATGTGATTAGATTTGGAAATTTGTTTTCTAATTTAATCATGATTTGATTTGGAGAATCAAATATCAAACATATTTTATTTTCATAAATAGTTATGACATATAAGGAAATTTTGTACATGTCATAATTGTATGTCATGTAATTGCATTAGATGCATATCATTATGTCATGTATGTCGTGACATGTAGATGTATGCCATGTATGTCATGTCATGTAGATAATAGTTATTTGCATGCAAAGAGGATGAGACATAAAAACCCTTACTCAATATTAAAGCCTACACCTTCCATTAATATGGTTAGAACCAGAGTTCCGTTTCTTGTTTGGGTTGTTGGACTCTCTCCAAGCCCCGCACGAACCCGAACATGTTCAAACCATGGAATAGTTTAATACTAATATGGTAAGAGTCAGAGGTCAATCATTAGCTTTGGTTGTTGGACTCTCTCCAAGACGGGCTAATTGGTTGAATGCGCTCTAACCATATTAAAACTATTTCTCGATTAATGAATTGGTTTTAACCTGGAGCATCGGCTTTTTGGACTCTCTCCAAGGTCGATGTGAAGGGAGGTGAAGTTGGGTGTTATGCATATGATGCATACTTGTTAATGTGTGAACATTCAATTAGTTGATAGCACATTGTGATAGTTGCATATATGTGATATGCAATCGGTAATTTTGATACCTACCATCGTAGCTATGAATGGATTGTTGGACTCTCTCCAAGGTTGTTCATATCTATGTTGGATATCAGCCCATTCGGAGATGGACCTACGATCTCCCAAAGTGATTTTGGGGTTTTTGAGATTCGAAAAATGAATGGGATTTATAAATGTATGTTGATGCATTTTAAAATCATTTTCTCATATATGCTTGATTTGTATTTCTATGTTAATCGCTTGATCATGATGTCTTTGAATTTGCGCTCTATTTTGAATTTGAATCAATTGACTGGGCCAAACTTCTTGGACGGGCTTAGAAACTTGAGAATTGTTCTCAAGGCGAAAAACTTGAGTATGTCCTCGAAGCATCTCTTCCCGCCCATCCTTGTGATGATGCAACACTGGACCAATTGTTGGCCCATCAGAAACATATGAGTGATTCTAAGCAAGTGAGTTGCATCATGCTAGCCGCAATGGTACCCGAGCTACAGAAGAAGCATAAGCATATGGATGCTCATACCATAGTCCTTCATCTTTATGAGTTGTTTGATGAGCAAGTGAGATTCGAAAGGTTCGAAGTCTCCAAGCTCCTCTTCACCTCTGAGATGAAAGAAGGTTCATCTGTGGTACTGCTCAACATGCTAAAGACTGTGGAGCCTTCTGAGAAGCATGAGTTGGGGATGGTGCTATTAGTTGATTCCTCAAAGAAAGGTTCTAAGAGGAAGTCAAAGGAATAGCAGAAGGGGAAGAAAAAGGCTAAAAAGGCAAAACCAGCTCAAAAGGGCACTTGCCATCATGATGGCAAGGAGGGCCATTGGCAAAGAAATTGCAAGATTTATCTTGAGTTTGTGAAGAAGAATAAGGCATCGGATGCCCCATCTTCTTCAGATATCTTCGTTATTGATTGTCATTCTATTTCCTCAAACACTTGGGTATTGGATATTGGGTGTGGCTTACATATATGTAATGACATATATGGGCTAAGGAATAGAAGAAGACTCGTCAAGGGAGAGTCAAATTTACGTGTTGGGAATGGAGCAAAGGTTGCTGCACTCGCCATCGGAATGTATTTGTTGAAACTCCTTGCAGGACTTGTCTTGGAACTGGACAATTGCTATTGTGTTCCTTCTCTAATAAAAAACATTGTTTCTATTTCCTGCTTAGATAGAAATGGTTACCATTTGACGTTTAGTAATAATTGTTGTTATATAACTTTGAATGGCGTACTTTATAGAACTGGAACTTTGAGCAATGATATTTATATGTTGGACGTATCCAGTGACATTTTCAATATCAAAGCGAGCAACAAGCGTGCTCGAAAGGATAATCAATTAGACTCCTACATGTGGCATTGTCGTCTTGGCCATGCAAGCAAGAAACGCATGTCCGAATTACACCGATGTGGAATTCTGAAATCGTTTGAATTCGATTCATACGATACATGTGAATCATGGTTAAAAGGCAAGATGACTAAGTTACCTTTTACAGGAAAAGGTGAACGAGTGGGAGAGTTGCTAGGTCTAATACATACTGATGTATGTGGACCTATATCAACTCAAGCTTTAGGAAGCTATAGCTACTTCATTACCTTCACCGATGATCACTCACGGTTTGGGTATGTGTTCTTGATGAAACACAAGTCTAAAGCCTTTGAAAGGTTCAAAGAGTTCGGAAATGAAGTAGAGAAACAATATGAAAAGAGTATTAAAATACTTCGATCAGATTGAGGTGGTGAATACTTAAGTCAAGAGTTTCTAGATTATCTAAGAGGCAATGGTATATTGTCTCAATGGACTCCGCCATATACACCACAGCATAATGGTGTATCTGAGAGGCGTAACCGAACCTTGTTTGACATGGTCAGGTCAATGATGAATCATGTGAATCTTCCCAAGTCCTTTTGGGGTTATGCGCTTTAGATAGTTGTTTACTTGTTAAACAGAATGTCAACCAAGGTAGTCTTCACTACTCCATATGAGATATGGAATAGTAAGAAACCTTATGTATCTTACTTGAAGATATGGGGTTGTCCTGCTTATGTGAAGCGGACTGTATCAGACAAATTGGATGCTAAGTCTGATAAATGTCTATTTATTGGATATCCTAAGGAAACAAGGGGTTACCAATTCTATCATCCTGTGGAACAAAAGGTGTTTGTTTCAAGGCATGCTGTGTTTCTAGAAAAAGAGTTTCTCTTACAAGAAAATAGTGGGAGTGTCATCGAGCTTGAGGAGGCTTGAGATACTCAAATAGACATTGAAGAGATACCTGGTGAAGCACAACAGTTGATAACTCATAGTGATGAGCAATCAGTTGGACCTATTGAAACACCACATCTTCGTAGATCTGGTAGAACACACAATATTCCTGAGAGATATGGATTTCTCTTAAGTGAATCAAATAACATGTTACTCATTGATGATGAGGAGCCTACCAGTTATGAAGAAGTTCTGACATGTTCAGAAAGGGATAAGTGGCTTGAAGCCATGA
Organism: Wurfbainia villosa; assembly: GCA_025175895.1. NCBI lineage: Eukaryota > Viridiplantae > Streptophyta > Magnoliopsida > Zingiberales > Zingiberaceae > Wurfbainia > Wurfbainia villosa. The sequence goes on along the minus strand of CM045989.1, from coordinate 115,226,247 downwards.
AGTCGGAAATGGATTCCATGTATGAAAACCAAGTTTGGAACTTGGTTGACCCACCTAAAGGCATAAAACCTATAGGGTGCAAGTGGGTTTTCAAGAAGAAAACCGACATGGATGGTAATGTGATTAGCTATAAGGCTAGACTGGTGGCGAAAGGATATCGTCAAAAGCAAGGTGTTGATTATGACGAAACCTATTCGCCTGTTGCTATGCTTAAATCTATTCGGATGCTCCTGGCCATAGGGGCTCATTATGATTATGAGATATGGCAAATGGATGTGAAAACAACTTTCCTTAATGGAAACCTGCTCGAGGACGTGTATATGATACAGCCTGAGGGTTTCACATCGATTGATAAAACCAAGGTATGCAAATTGCGACAGTCCATATATGGATTGAAGCAAGCATCCAGGAGCTGGAATATCCGTTTTGATGAGACAATCAAAAAGTTTGATTTCTCATAAAATCCAGACGAACCTTGTGTGTACAAGAAGATTAGTGGGAGTGTAGTCATGTTCCTAGTACTGAATGTCAATGACATATTACTTATAGGAAATGATGTTTCAATCTTACAATCAGTTAAGATTTGGTTGTCCAAGACATTCTCCATGAAAGACCTGGGAGAAGCAACCTACATCCTCGGGATTAAGATCTATAGAGATAGATCGAAATGGTTGCTTGGTCTTTCGCAGTCTTGGTCTTTCGTAGTCTACATATATAGACCGAGTGCTAAAGAGGTTTAGCATGTCCGAATCCAAGAAAAGTTTCCTACCTATCAGGCATGGGATACACCTTTCGAAGTCTATGTGTCCGCGCACAGAAGACGAGAGGATTTGCATGAGTAAGATTCCCTATGCATCCACAATAGGATATATCATGTATGTTATGTTATGTACGAGGCCCAATGTATGGTATGCTCTGAGTGTCACGAGTAGATACCAGTCTGATCTAGGAATGGATCATTGGGCAACTATTAAGATAATCCTTAAGTACTTGAGAAGAACTAAGCATGTGTTCCTAATATATAGAGAAGGGGACATGGTGATACACAAGTATACGGATGCCAGCTTCCAGACAGACAATGATGATTCTAGGTCTCAGTCTGGATACGTGTTCACCTTGAATGGGGGCGCAGTAAGTTGGAAAAGTTCCAAACAAGAAATGTAGCGGATTCTACCACTGAGGCAGAATACATTGCAGCTTCGGAAGCAGCAAAGGAAGCGGTTTGGATCAAGAAGTTCATTTATAAACTTGGTGTGGTTCCAGCCATTGTTGAAGCAATACCGGTCTACTGCGACAATAATGGAGCAATTGCACAGGCGAAAGAGCCAAGGTCTCATCAACGATCCAAACATGTGCTTCGCCGCTATCATCTGATCATAGAGATCATTAGTAGGAAGGAAATACAAATCGAGAAAATCCCCACTGAAAGGAACTTAGCGGATCCTTTGACTAAGGCATTACCTGAAAGTAAGTTTGAGGGTCATGTTTGAGCCTATGGTATTGGATACCATAGCGATTGGCATTAGGCCAAGTGGGAGTTTGTTAGTAATATGTGAGAGATGTCCTAAGGCAATCGCCTTATGATTGAACCATTTATATGATAAATGAAGATTCACTATTTGAGTATACATGTTCTCATGTATTTGATTAGATCTTAAACTCATTTACTGAATGTCCACGATACGATTCACAGCATGAGATAATTTGTGATTGGATCACAACTAGTGAGTATCTCTAAATGTGTAATTGTGATATATCGGAATTATCCCTAGTCGATGAATTGATGGATTAGGACACCATCAAATCTATCGAGACTAGCATGAGGTATACTCCTTGGTGTATCCAAGCAGCTGATTCTCACTGGCTGGAGACATTGTGATGTCCGGAGTTAATCGTGGATGCTAGTTATGGTAACTAGTTCATTGGAGTGACCAGCCGTAAGACTTCATATGGTTCTCTGCATATATAGATATGTCAATGAAGTTCTTACTGCAGCTTAAGTGTGATGTTCCTTTGACTTGTGGTATTCAAGTCATCTTGATCATGAAGACTTATGCTTTGACATCTTAAGCAATCATCTCTGAGGAGATGTGGACCCGGGATGATTGGGTATAAGTCGAAGTGATCAAAGGTGTTTGAATATCCTATAAAGGATTCACCACTCCTTGTGAGGAGATGTATACCCATGGCCTCTCGTCGTATTGTTACTAAAGCCTTTGTCCAAAGCATTACATGTTTAGAGTAAGGTACTCTTGGATACATGTGCAATAACTAGAATCCGTAGGATGAGGAAATGATACTTGGGCTAGGTGTGACGTAGTCAACCTAGTGGGGACTGACACTATAGACTATGTCCTAAACCAAGTGGGCATAAGATGAGTGAAGGGAATGGGGCACGATTCATTGTAGCTGCTGAAGGGTTTTCAGAAATAGTTCTGGATCAACCGTTGATCTTTTCGGTTAATTGGGGATCAAGATGTACTACTAGGTGTCACTCATAATCATTCTATAATTAATGGTTAATTATAGACGGACAACATAAATCGAGAACCTATTTGGTCACACGCACAACGAGCGTAATCCGAAGGATTTAAAACGAGCTTGAGAATGAGATTCTCAGACCGAGAGAAACAAAGTTTGGTTGGACCAAACAAGGAGAAAGCATGAAATCATTTCAGTCGCAATGGAAGCATGGATGGGCCATGTCTTATGAAGACATAATGGATGAACCAAATTGGTGTGGTTCTAATCCAATGGTGGAGAATAAACCAAAGGGATTTGGTTTGTTTTAAACGAATGAACCAAAGTTGGTTCGGTTCGTTTTAACTTAAAATAGACCAAATCGATTTGGTTTATTTTAACTTAAATTAATGGAGTGGGTTAAAGGGTTTTTGGTTATGATCCGATAACCATTAGGAGAATTTATTCTCTATAAAATAGGGCTTAAGGGTTTTGTGAAAACCTAATCCAAGCAACCCCAAAGTTGCCGCCCACCCTCTCCTTCTCCTCTTGTGGTCGGTGCCCAAACCCTAGCCGCTACCCACCCTTGTGCCACCGTCCAAGCTTGTTGACAGCGTCCAAGCTTCAGCCGGCGATCCTCCAGCGACCCTCCGGTGATCCTCCTTGGCTCCGGTGACCAAGGACTTGCTGGCCCTCTTCTCTTTGGCCGGCGCAAACTCCTCCACCAAGCTGTCCAGTTTTCTGGACAGCTTGTTTCCTTCATGTCGGAGCGTCGTTTGGATGACATTTGGAGCTCCAACAGCGGCTACTTTGCCGGAGATTCGATCTCCGGTAATCCTCATAGGTGGAGGACGAAGGATTCATCAAACGGTTGACGAATACCTCTCCGGAGAAGCGAGTTTTTGAGGACTCGTTTTGAATCCGAATTTTTGATTCGGATTGTGATCTTCTCTCGATCACATCGTCTTCGACACGAGGATAGTGACTCATACGAAGATGAGGCTCGTGACTTTGTGAAGTCATCCCGAAAATACTCGGCATGTATACGGATAGAGGCAATTCTAGCGAGGATCGCTCCGGTTGATGTCTTTCCCGCTACACGTGATACGTCAGGTATGCGTAGAATAAATTTTCTTTTATTGCAAAATTTGAAACTATGGTTATATCTACACATGTTGTACTATGCATGTGTGTGGTGTGTGTGTTGTAATAAATTAGATTTATTATTTTTATTTCTTTCGCTGTGCACATATTTACGAAACATGTTCGAACACACACTCGCCGCAGTACCGGAAACCCAACACACCCCCCTCTAGCCGGCCACCTATGCTCCAACAAGTGGTATCAGAGCAAGGTCGCTTGTCAACGGACTCACCGCCGCAACAAGCACTACATCAAGGATGGCCGGCTCAAATATTCATCCGCCAAAGTTCGAGGGGGAATTCGCTTGGTGGAAAAAGCGAATGGAGGTATTTTTCAAAACCGTCTTCGAAATTTTATTGATAATGGAAAATGGTTTCAAGATACCTAGGGATGAAGATGGGGAGCAAATAGAGAAGACAAGATGGACCAAAAAGCAACGGGATGAGTACTTGGCAAACTCAAAAGCCAAACATCATCTCTACAACATACTCCCTCAACTAGAAGTCAACCGGATAGGGGAGTGTGCGAGCGCCAAAGAGATGTGGGAGAGATTGATAGAGCTTCATGAAGGAACCTCGTAGGCCAAGCTTGCAAGAAGAGACCTCCTCCGCTCCCAACTAACTAATATAAAACTTGAAAAGGGAGAGAAGGTAACCTCATTACACTCTTGTTTTAAAGAAATTTTAAATGGACTAACGAGTGTAGGAGAAAAACTTTTGAACCGGGATATGATTAGGAAAGCAATCGACACCTTTCCCCAGTCATCAAAATGGAGCTCAATGGTTGACTCCTTCTACATCTCAAAGAACCTAGAAGTTAGCACCTTAGAGGAGTTCTTCTCAACCATGGAGCTCCATGAAACAAGGCTTGAAGGAGTAGTAGAAGAGCCAAGAATTCAACCATCAAGAGGAGCAGCCTTGATAGCCGAAAAGGGAAAGAAGAAGAAGAAGGAGACACCACCTTCCTCCTTTGATGAAGCATCCTCCTCATCCTCCATGAATAGCAATGAAGATGCTTATATGGTAAGGAAGGTAAGGCGTGCTTTAAGAAATTTAAAATTTAATAAATCTTATGATAGGAGAAGGCACAAGAGGAAGTTCATTTGCTATAATTGCCAACAAAAGGGACACATGAGGGATGACTGTCCCCTCTTGAACAAGAGCAAGGAACAAAGAAGAAGAAAGAAGAAAAGAAGAAGGGGAGAAAGAAAAAGGAAGAAGAGAATAAGTCCAAGGAAAAAGAAAAGGAGAAGAAGGCCAAAGCACTCAAAGCAAGGACATGGGATGATCCTTCATCATCATCATCAGAGGAAGAGAATGCCTTTGTCACAAATCTAGCTCTAATGGCAATAGAAGATGTGGACACCACTTCCTTCGAAAAAGAAGAAACAAGCTCAAGTGAGGAGAGCTCAAGTGAAGGGGGAGGCTCATCATCATCCTCATCATCCGAAAAAGAAGACATGATAAACTATGGTAAAACACCTTCCCACTCAAGAAATAGTTGCCATAATTTCTAGCTTAACTAGGGATTTGTTTAGGGCTAAAAATAAAAATAAGAGTATGTTTGATCAAATTAAGGCCCTAGAAGAAAATCTAGAAAAATCATACTTAAATGTTAATGATGATACATGCTCACATAATGATTATATGCCTCTAAATGTTAGTGATGCATGTATGGATGAAAAAAATGGCTTAAGGAAAAAGGTAGATCATTTAACTAAGGCCCTAGAGAAATTTACCATTGGCTCCAACACATTGAACATGATCATAGGGAGCCAAAGGGCTAGCTTTAACAAGGAGTTAGGTTACAAGGGATCCAAGAATGAGAAAGCATATCATTGTTTAATTGCTAGGGGTCAATCTAAAACAACAATGATAGCTAGGAAATGGAATACTTAGTGAACCCTATTGGAAAGAATCTATATTGGGTTCCTAAGTCCATCCTTAAGGGTTAGGAAAACCCTAGGATAGTCAACCATAAGTGGACTTCACTTATATCATATTATATGGTTGACTTAGGATGATGTGGGTAGTGAAATTTAATTTATAAGCATGATGGATGAAGTGATTATAATGTTAGAATCATATACTTGATTTGAATAATGATACATGCTTATGACTTAGAATGATCGGGACTTAATTTTTTGAAATAGTATTGGGTGATGATAATGCACCCATAAATAGCTTAAATCATGCATTGGCTGATACTTGACTTATTATCATAATTTTATACCTAATGCATGATTGATACACTTGTTTCATGATCATAATGTGAAATCAATGCATATATGTCTTTGTGATCATGTGGTATGTTAGAGTGATACTTAACCTTGTGTAGAATTGCATGAATTTGAAGGTTAAGTATATAAATACCTTTAGGAACATCTCACACTCACCATAAGGATAACCTTGATTGAAAACTTAGCATGGGTGAGATGTTAGGATGATACTAATGGTCCACTAATGCCTATGGCATTTAGATGGTCATTTAAAGCATCAAAATAGTAATAATAGACCAATCATGGGGAAGGCTTATGTTTAATTCATAGACATATTGTCTAAAGATCATGGTTGGATATTTCATATGTTTTCAAAACCATTCCTTACTTTAAAATTTGTGTTTTCATGTTTTGAAATAAGCTAAAGCAAAACTAGGTGTTAAAAATGATACAAACTTGATCAAATACTAGTTGTTTTTGAAACTTTTGGATTTTTGGAAAATCATTGAAAATATAAGTAATTTTCATGAAAACTCATTTTTCACTAATAAAGGACTTTAAAAGAAATGTGTTTTCAAAATTTCACAATTTTTCAAATTTTTTAGAATTTCTGGTGCATTTCTGAATTTCGATCCGAAAATCAGAAATTGCTGAAACCAGCGTGCCAGTCGACTGATGTATGATTCAATTGACTGGTGGCGCTGTTCACAGCCTGATTTCAATTTTTTCAAGCTATTTTGATGGTTTTTCAACCCTTAGACTTTGATGCCTTGGATTATGACATTATGTTAATGTTTTTGATGGTGTCAAAAGGGGAGAAATAGGGATGTTTAAGTTTAATCATGCTAGGGAGGAGATTAGCATGGGTTAAGGGGGAGTTGTATGTATTTAGGGGGAGTTTGATGCTCATGAATTGTTTACATGCTTTCCTTGCTTATGTTATTTTGTTTATAATTTACCTAACTTAAACGTAGTTGCCACACATCAAAAAGGGGAAGATTGTTAGGGCAATCGACCCAAGTTATGGTTTGGATTATGGTTTTGATGTGTGTGGCAAAGGTTTAAGTTATGATATTATTGTGGATTTAATATGTGTGTTGAAGTCATACAGGACTTAGTAATTCTCATATATGATGAATAGCATTGGTAAGATCACCAACTCACAACCTCGTGCTTGACCCGGCGAAGGAGCATTGCGAAGTCGTGCGCTTGATGCATCCGAGGGACCGCCGGACAAGATGACTTGAAGTGAAGTCAAGGAAGCATACTTCGAGGGCAAGAGACGTGAAGGAGCATTGTGAAGTCGTGCGCTTGGTGTTGCTGAGGGACGTGGTCGCGAACGAAGAGAGCTTCGGTGAGGGACTTCAAGTGAGATGAGAGAATGAGTGAAATGTAAGTAGCTCATTAGGTGAACTTGGCTGAAATGGCTAAGTGTCAGAGGCTTGACCGAGTTGGTTGAGGTTATACCCGACATGTTTAGTTAAGTCGGATGCTCAACCAACTTGGTTGGGGTTTTACTCGACAAGTCGGATGCTCAACCAAAGGGTTGAGGTTTTACCCGACGAAGTGGAGTGTCGGATGCTCAACCATGAGGGTTGAAGTTTTACCCGACCGCCAAACGCTCAAACGGATGTGAAGTTTGAGGTTTACCCGGAATCAGTCGACTACTGTGAATGGGTAGTTGACTACTCTAAGTTGACTAGAGGTTCGATTGGTGTTAAGCGTAGGTTTCGATTAGCGCTGATCGCCGGACCATCGATCAGCCGCCAAGGATGGCTGATCGATGAAGGGCGTCGTACGAACCTCCCGTAGCCGATTGATCAGTCGGCTATGGAGGCATCAATCGACTGATGGATACATCAGTTGACTACCAAGTCTCCCTTGGACTACAACATTTGGGATCTGACGTGTTCAGAAGCCGTTGTAATAGCAGCAGTCGACTGTCAAAGGCAGCAATCGACTGATGGGCGGCCAATGGGAAGAAATCATCCATCTTTATAAAAAGAGAGGTTGTGGGCTTTGGGATGGCTAATGCTCATGCTCCAATTAATCATCCAAGTGCCCCACAAGCTTTAAACTCTTTCTCTTGTTCTTATTTCAAATCCATTGTAAGAAAGAGTGTTTTTGTGTTGTAAGAAGGTTTACCTCCACCTTGCTTTGGCTAAAGGGAGAGACCATATTGGATTGGTTTCGAGGTGATTCACCGGAGATGAATCGGACTGTGGATTAGTGGCATAGGGTCGTGAACCACGTTATATCTCTTTGTTAGCATTGTTTTTTATCTTGTTTTATCTTTATTGTTGTTTAGTTTTATTTCCGCTATACTAACCCTAACGTGTAGACAAACGAACGATCGAATTCCATTCTACAATAACTTAGGTCTATTCACCCCTCTCTAGCCGGCCACCTACGCTCCAACACATTGAACTTAATTACATAGAATCTAAGTCCAATTTAGCCAACATATTCACCAAGGCTCTCCCTGAACGAAATTTTCATCACTTATGAGAGAACTTGGAATGTGCTTAGTAGAATAGAGGTCTAGGTTTGCATGATCCTATAGAAATTCTAGGATTTATACCTCTAAGCATCTCATAAAAGACCTAAGAAACCATGATTTTTGTATTGAGCCACTTAGAAAACATGTGAGATGTTAGGAAGATGCACTTGGTTCATCATGCTTGTTATGATGCATTACTATGAACCAAAGTGTCATCTAGAGACATTAATCCTTCATTGGACCAATCATTGGGAAGGCTTATGCACAATTGATGTGCATATAGCTCCAAGAATATGATTGAATATGTCAAATAAAATATAATTTAACCTATGTTTATCATACTTTGTAAAACAGGTTTCAATTGCTAAGCAAAAGTGATATAAAGTTTGCAAAATACTTAAAGCTTTTGCTAGGTTTCAAAATTGTATCATTTTCAAAATCTAGAACACATATATTTTTTAAATTATTTTTCCTTGATAGAAAATGATTTTAGAAATATTTACACAAAATTTCGTATTTTTTGTTGTTTTTTGAATTTTTGGCGCATTTCTGAAGTTGGACTGAAAAACCTGAAAAAGGGACTTCGGGTGTGGCAGTCGACTAAATCATAATTAAGTCGACTAACACTCGGTGTTTTTCTGAAAAACAATTTTTTTTTCTTGGTCTTAAGTATATTTTTGAATGTCCTAAAGCTATGATATGATCATCTTTAGTAAAAAGAAGTTTTAGAACTGTTTGATGCAATATTTTAGGGGGAGCTTCATAATATAAACTTTTCATCCCCTAAAATTATATTGCTGGTGCAAAATTAGGACATAACTTTATATCTTTTTCTTAAGCTTTGCTCCACATGTTATTCACACATCATGACCATGTCTTGGATTAAGGGGGAGCCTCATATCGATCTTATACCTTAGTTCAAGACATAACCAATTTAATTCTTTCATGATCTTATCATTGTATGAATCCTTCTCTTTTTGATGTATGTCAAAGGGGGAGAAGGATGATTTAAGTTAGGAATTCACATTGATACATGTTGACATGTGATGTTTATTTCTGAGAATGTTTTAATACCTAACTTAAATGATTGTCAAACATCAAAAAGGGGAAGATTGTTGGTGTTGAAGGTGGAACCGAAGCTTCGCTTCACACCTCGATCGCTTGTGCATAGCGATCCCATCTATGTCCTCGGATTAAAAAAAAAATAATCCAAGACGATGACAGATTACCCAAGCAATTGATCCATCATCGTGCTATTCGATTAGAGTGGTCTCTTGAACAAACTTGTTTGTTCAAGCAACCTAACTCTTTTCCTCGATTAGCCGCGGAATAGATGATATACGGATCATCGGTTTTTGTGTTTATCTTCGGGGAGGGTCCAAGTAAATTAGTCACATACAATTACATACATAATACAAAGAAACAAAAGGAAACCAAAAAAAGAATTATACCTCTTGATCTTCTATTGTATATCCTTTCCTCCTCTTGAACGTTGTGTGGGCAACGATCCTTCAAGAGTTGAAACCTCCTAGATCGTATATCTTCCTTTTCTTGTTCGCTACGAACAAAGGAAGATAATCAAAGACTTCTTCTTCTCCTTTCTAGAATCGACCACCAAGCTCCAAGCTTGATCCTTGCCGCCGGCCAAGGAGAGGAAGAGGAATGTGGGCACCGACCAAAAGCTCCAAGGGAAGAAGCCCTAACTCTTGCCGGCGACACGCCAAGACTTGAGGGAAGAAGGTGCCGCCCTAGGAGAGGAGAAGGAGGAGTCGGCCAAGAAAAAAGGAAAAGAATAAAAACCCTAATCCTCCTCTTGGTTGTCGCCGGCCCTAAGGGAGAAGCCAAAACAATGGTTGCCTCCCAACCTCTACAAACCCTAGCACCCAAAAACCCTAGATGGATAATCCCCCTTGCCGCCCAAGCCTTGTAACCTATTTATAGATTTTGCCCAAACCTCCTTTTAATCTTGTCCATCGGATCTAGGTTTCATGAGGGATTTAATATACTACAATAGGGACCATGAGGAGGAGTTGGATCTTGGCCACCCAATGGATCTAGCCCACATAAATTCCGAACCATTAATGATAATCCATTCCACTAGAGGATTATCATTGATCTACCTCACCAACCCCCATAAATAAATATGGGCTCCATATATTAATTGTACAAATATCTCCCCATGTTTAAGATCTCGAATGTCCGTCAATTAATTAATTTACTGACGATTAATTAATCAACATCTAACTCCATGAGTAGTACCACTCAACCTTATCATCATGCCGGACCAAGTCCACCTGCAGGATTTACATGATGATTCTTATGAGCTCCTCAAGGGGACATCATCATCCTAATATATAGGACATGGTTTCCTCCTATAATCAATGGCACACCATGTAAATAATATCATTTCCCAACTTACTAAGCCTATCAATTTAATCTATAAATCTTGCCCATTGGTAAATCAAAGAAATAAATATTAAGTACATATGCCCGTTATTATATCGGGATTAAGAGCATGTACACAATAATATCCGAGGTCTGATTCAATTATGTAGTCAGCAATAAATTGAATCACCTCTAAGTCGGTTCTGCTCAATACACACAAAGTGTACTAGTGTAATTCTATGGTCAAGATAAACCAATACCAAATTACACTACAACCATACCAATGGTTTGTCCAAAACTATCTCGGTTGTGAGCCTCTAATTATACTCTACAAGGAGCTGATAACATGATCTTCCGTGTGACACCACACACCATGTTATCTACAATGTAATGTATCAGACAATATGCATAACCATAAATATGCAAACAATGATCATGTGATTCTTATTTCAAAAATAAAGATGTTCATACAAAAGATAGACTTTTCAGTATACATCCCAACAATCTCCCACTTATACTAAAAGACTATGCTGTCCTCATACTGGCATACATCTGATTCCCATTCCCTCCACATGGCTATCAAAAGCTCTCGCTGGAAGGGCCTTAGTGAAAGGATCTGCTAGGTTATCCTCTGATGTAATCTTGGTTGCAGCAACTTCTCCTCGCTTTACGATCTCTCGTATCAGGTGGTACTTGCGCTCTATGTGTTTACTTACCTTATGGGCTCATGGTTCCTTCAAGTTTGCTACTACACCACTGTTATCATAATAAATTGTGATAGTTCTGGGCAAACCAGGAATCACATCCAAGTCCATCAAGAAGTTCCTGAGCCATACAGCTTCTTTGGCTACCTCAGAGGCTGCCACATACTCAGCTTCCATGATGGAGTCCGCCATGCATTTCTGCTTGACACTCCTCCATACAATGGCTCCACCTCCCATAGTAAACACAAAACCCGAGGTAGACTTATTGTTATCCCTATTTGATTGGAAGTCAGAATATGTGTAACCTACAGGGAGTAATTGATCTGTCTGGTATACCATCATATAATCCCTAGTCCTTCTCAGGTACTTTAATATATGCTTTACCACAGTCCAATGTCCTTGTCCTGGATTACTCTGATATCTACTAACCATGCCCATGGCAAAGCAGATATCCGCCCTTGTACATAACATAGCATACATAAGGCTTCCTACTGTCGAAGCATAAGGAACCACCTTCATCTCCTCTATCTCCTTTGATGTTCTAGGACACATCTCTTTAGATAAAGGTACTCCATGCCTAAAAGGTAGAAAATCTTTCTTGGAGTTTTGCATGCTAAAGCGAGCCAAAATAGTGTCTATGTATGAAGCTTGAGACAAGCACAACATCCTTTTCCTACGATCCCTTATAACCTTAATCCCAAGGATATGTCCCACTTCTCCCAAGTCCTTTATATCAAACTGTTTGGACAACCATACCCTTACGTCTGATAACACCTTGACAATGTTGCCAATTAACAAAATGTCATCTACGTATAGTACAAGAAATACCACTACGTTTCCATCACATCTCTTGTATACACAAGACTCATCCGGACTTTGAATAAATCCATAAGACTGGATTACCTCATCAAAGTGGATGTTCCAAGATCTCAAAGCTTGCTTCAATCCATAAATGGACCGATTAAACTTGCACACAAGATGCTCTTTGCCCTTTGCAATGAATCCCTCTGGTTGCTTCATATAGATATTTTCCTCAAGACTTCCATTAAGGAAAGTTGTCTTAATATCCATCTGTCATACCTCATAATCCATATGAGCAGGAATACATAAGAGAATCCGGATAGACTTAAGCATGGCTACCGGCGAAAAGGTCTCCTCATAATCGATACCTTCTTTCTGAGTATACCCTTTCGCAACAAGCCTTGCTTTAAAGGTCTCAACCTTCCCATCTATTCCTCTCTTTCTTTTGTAGATCCACTTGCATCCAATGATTTTTACACCATTGGGTGGTTCTACTAGCTCCCAGAACTGATTTGAATCCATAGATTCTATCTCAGAATTCATCGCACTTTGCCAAGATACCGCATCTTTATCTTGGATTGCCTCGTCATATGTTCAGGGATCAGGTTCATATTCGTCAAGGACCGAATCAGAAGATTCTCCTAAGAACATAAATCTATCAGGCTGTCTAACAACACTTCCACTACGATTAGGTATCACCTGTGTATACTCTATGACACGCGGTGCAGTCACTTGTAGTATATCCTCTTGTACCGGTGGTACTAAAGTAGTGATTTCCCCTCTCAATTCCTCCAAAATAATCTTACTCATGGGCTTGTGGTTCATCACATAGTCTTCCTCTAAAAATCTGTCATTCGTGCTAACGATCACCCTCTGATCTCTAGAATTATAGAACAAACCACCTTTCATTCCTCTAGGATAGCCTACGAACATATGCACTTTTGTACGAGGTTCCAACTTACCAGCATCTGCCTTTAATACATGTGTTGGACTCCCCCAAATCTAAATATGTCTCAGACTAGGCTTTCACCCAGTCCACAATTCTGTGGGAGTAGAAGGCACTGATTTTGATGGTACCAAGTTCAGAATATACATTGTCGTATCCAGAGCATACCCCCAGAACGAATCTGGTAACTCAGAATAACTCATCATCGATCTAACCATCTCCATAAGAGTCCTATTCCTTCACTTCGCTATACCATTTTACTGGGGTGTGCCAGGTGTAGACAATTGGGATTGAATCCTAGCCTCTGATAAGTAATTCCTAAAGTCTCCCAAGAGGTACTCACCACCACGATCAGATCGTAGTATCTTGATACTTTTACCTTGACGTTTCTCCACATCAGCCTTGAATTCTTTGAACCTGTCAAAGCATTCAGACTTGCGGCGCATCAAGTAAATGTATCCATATCTTGAATAATCATCTATAAAAGAGATGAAATATTCAAAATAACCTCTAGCCTGAATAGACATAGGACCACACAAATTAGAATGAACCAATTTCAACACATCTTTGGCTTTATACCCCTTGGCTTTAAAAGACCTCTTGGTCATTTTACCTTCCAAGCAAGATTCGCAGGTTGGGAAATCTTCCACCACTAATGAACCCAAAGGTCCATCAGCTATCAACCTTTGAATTCTACTTAGGTTAATATGACCTAACCTTAGATGTCAAAGATATGTTTGGTTCATTTTCGAAGGATCTTTTCTCTTATTAGATTTAAAAGATGTGCTATTTACTTCTATTTGCATTGTGGGAGCTTTTGGTTCAAGGGTATATAAATTTCCTATCAATGCACCAGAACAGATAATCTCCCTATTCCTTTTTATAACAACTTTGTCATTAAAAGAAATAGAATATCCATCCAAAAACAATTTAGAAACCGAAATCAAATTCTTTCTAAATAAAGGTACATAAAGGCAATTTTTCAGAACCAAAGTTTTATTCCTATCAAAAGATAAATAAACATCTCCCACTGCAACAGCCACCACCTTCGTAGCATCACCGAAGTAAATGGTAATCTCCCTCTCAGCTAGTCATCTGGTTTCCTAGAACCCCTACAAAGTATTGCAGACATGATCAGTGGCTCCCATATCTACACACCAAGTGCCGGTAGATAACACCGCTAAACATGTTTCAACGACCAGTCCAAAAGATATACCTTTGTTCTGCTTCCGGTTGGGGCAGTCCTTCTTCCAATGTCCAATCTACTTGCGAGTGAAGCACTTGCCTTTTGGCTTCTTCACTCCTCCCTGAGATCCTCCCGCCACCTTTGCTCCACCTTGTTTCTTCTTCTTCTTACCTTTCAGCTTAGAAGTAGAAACCTTCTGAGCAACTATGGCCTGAGCCTGAGCACTCTGACAAAAAAGCCCTTCTGCTGCCTGGAGTTCTGTCAGAAGCTCCGCCAATGAATACAACCTCTTATTCATGTTGTAATTCAGGCGAAACTGCTCAAAACTCCTAGGTAGATATTGGAGAATGATATCGACCTGGGTTTCCCCATCGATCTTAGCTCTAAGGACTTCCAGCTCATTTAAATGAGTCATCATCTTGAGAACATAATCCCACACGAGTGTTCCCTCGACCATGGTGGTCGTCATCAAGTTCCTCATGGCTTCCTGCCTTGCAGCCCGATTCTGGTGTTCGAAAAGTTCCTTGAGATTGAGCATCATGTCATAAGCAGTAGGCATGGCTTGATACTAATGTTGCAATACATTTGACATAGAAGCCAAAATGTAACACCGCGCCATCTCATCAACCTTAATCCACTTTTTATAACTTTCCTTCTGCTTTTTCCCAAAATCATCCACAGGCTTAGGAGGACACTCTTCGAAGAGTACATACTTGTACTCCTCAGCAGTCAAGACAATATCAAGATTCCTTTTCCAATCAATATAATTGGGTCCAGTAAGTTTATTCTCCTTTAGTATCACAGCAAGTGAGTTAAAAGTCATTTTTGAAAAACCTAAGAATCACATAGATCAAAACATTAGATTTTTAAAAATTATTGATTCCTCAAACAATAAAATTTAAAATCAACCAACACCTCAAAACACTGAGAATATCATATGTCACGATAGTGTGGACGTATACGAATTCTACATTTGTAAGAGGAGGTTTTACCCATTAATTTTATTATCCTGTCAACCTAACTTTTTGAAAAATAAAATTAATAGTTGGTTCCTCTTCGGCCCTACAAATAAAAGCAGTGACTCCGATGGGGAGGATACTCTTATTTGCATCTAAGTGTGCACCATTACTCGATACCAAGGTAATTATCTCGGATTATGTGCCTTCCGATGGGGAAGTACACACGCTCTTAAATAATTTCCTATAACCATATTTGACCCTGTGATCCACAAAACAAACTCATCCGATGGGGAGGAAGGCACTCAGAGCCGACGCGCAAGTTTGTTTGCATCACATGTAAAATCGTAATAGAGACCATGGGAATTTTTAAAAAAATATCCCTCTCCCACTTAGTAATTTAAAATGAGGAATTTTTCTAGCACACGACATGCATATCAAACAAGAAGCAATAAATATGAAAAAAGAATTCCAACTATTATGGCTTTTGTTCTCCAATATGTCTCCCGTCGTGTCGCCATCTCGTTCGCTCCTCCATACACCATGTACAAGTCATTCGGAGATCTGAGCTGAGAAAAATTATTTTAATTTATATCCATCAATCCTATACTCCACAAAGGAGTGTACATGAAATCTAGATCGAAAGTAAACTAAAATAAATGAGTGGTTAAACAATGTTGTACTTAATTACAAAATTAAATACTAGCCTCATCGATCCCAAGGATTCAAATAATATTACAATTACACACATATGGTCATAATAGTTGGATCTTATGCCTGCAATCAAAAAGTTAGCCTACGCACATCCTAATATTATCCGGCACACATAATATATGATAAGTGCATAAAAGTAACCGAATCCTAAACACACAAAACCGGAAATCGTGGCTCTAATACCAATTGAAGGTGGAACCGAAGCTGAAGATGGCTGAAGATGAGGGCAGAAATGAGCACGTACCGCCACATGCTCAAAATTTTCAGATCGCAATACAAAGGGGCCACTGACATGAATCGACTCCGGCACCTTGGCATGGCAGGGGTGATCCACCTAATATGGAGAACCAGAAATACATGCAGATTTGAAGGGGAAAGATTTGATGGAGATTTGATCTTCAGGAAGATCCAAATACATGTCTTCAGAGTAGCGGAAAACAAAAGGATCCAATTCCCGCCTGGTATAACATGAAGGGCAATTGTTTTCTAATTCTTTTCTTTTCTTTTTTTCTTTTGTTTCTTTTCTGTTTCTTTTCATTGTCTTTTCATTTATCAGGGCATTTCTTGACTGGAAATCCTTATATCAGGGCACTTCCTGCCCTGAAATCCTTGTATCAGGGCACTTCGGAAAAAAAAAATTCCAAGGCGGTTTTGCAGAGTGTTTTCAC
Organism: Wurfbainia villosa; assembly: GCA_025175895.1. Lineage (NCBI taxonomy): Eukaryota > Viridiplantae > Streptophyta > Magnoliopsida > Zingiberales > Zingiberaceae > Wurfbainia > Wurfbainia villosa. The sequence goes on along the minus strand of CM045989.1, from coordinate 115,209,566 downwards.
TCCATAGTGGTTTTGTACAAGGAGTGTGTTTTCCAGGGTGGTTTTCCAGGGTGGTTTTTGTATAAGGAGTGGTTCTAGGGTGGTTTTCCAGGGCGGTTTGTACAAGGAGCTTTTCCAGGGCGGTTTTCCAGGGTGGTTTCATTCTAGGGTGGTTTTTGTAAAAGGAGTGTGTTGCCAGGGGCAGTTTTTCGTACAAGGAGCGTTTCCAAGGTGGGTTTTTCCAGAGCGGTTTCGTACAAAGGAGTGAAGTCCAGGGCAGTTTTCCAGGGCAGGTTCATCCCAGAGTGGTTTCGTACAAGGAGTGTTCCCAGGGTGGTTTTCCATAGCGGTTTTCCAGAGCGATTTGTACAAGGAGCATTTCCAAGGCGGTCTTCCAGAGCAGTTTAGTGCCAATCACAAAGAGGTTTGCCAGGGTGGTTTCACACTCAAAGCGACAAGGCAGGACGGTATTCCAGGGTGGTTTTTATCCCCAAGCTTTGGCGATTTTGCACAAAGAATGCGGCTCTCTCGCTCTCTCAATGCCAGGGCAGTTTTGCTTCCAAGTCCAGGGTGATTTTACACAGTGGGCAGAGCGGTTTCCTTTCAAGGCCAGGGTAGTTTCAATCTACACAATGGGCTGCTTCCAGGGCGATTTGATCAAGCTGGAGCGGTCCAGGGAGTCCAAGGCAGTTTTACGAGAGGAGCGGGTTGCCAGGGCGGTTCGTTGTCTTTTCATTGATCAGGGCACTTCTTGCCCTGGAAATCCTTATATCAGGGCACTTCTTGCCCGGGGAATCTTCTCATTGATCAGGGCACTTCTTGCCCTGGAAATCCTTATATTAGGGCACTTCTTGCCCTGGAAATCCTTATATCAGGGAACTTCATGCCCTGGAAATCCTTATATCAGGGCACTTCATGCCCTGGAAATCCTTATATCATGGCACTTCTTGCAAAAAAAAAAGATGAATAGGCCCACCCAATGGCCTATCTAGTCCGTAGCAAACGGCTACGGTAAAGACACCCTAAATCCATTTAAGGCTGAGGCTTGGCCAATAAGCCTAGTAAAGGTGAATAGGCCGACCTAAATGGCCTATCTAGTCCGTAGTGAACGGCTACGGTAAAGACACGACAAATCCGTTGATGGCTGGTCACTTGCCAAAAGTGATAAACATTGGATAGTCACCGCACAAGTTTGATGGAAAGGATGGACACTGATGGATAGCAGGCATGGGCAAAGGAACGTGGAAGCTACAGGGCGTGCAACCATGTAGGTTGAGTTCACGTACCCCTCATAGTGTTGGACACAGAAGGATAGCAGGCATGGGTAAAGGAACGTGGAAGCTACAGGATGTGCACCCATGTATGATGAGGTCATGTACCCATGAGTGAGCTAGTATGCAGGAGAGCAGAGGTACCCATGAGAGAACATGTACACCCCCCCCCCTTCGTTTTTAGATGCATCTCAGATCTGACACATCATCAGACATGACATGAGAGTGCATTCCGGGATTTGTACGATGGTGTTTTTCTTGATGATATATATATTTACCTTTCATAAAAAAAAAAAAGGTGGAACCGAAGCTTCGCTTCTCACCTCGGTCGCTTGTGCATGGTGTGTTGGTGCAGGGGCACCAGATAATCGAACCTGTATTTTGATTATGACAAAGACACAAAGTTATGTTTACATCATTATCTCACGAGCTAAATCGAGTGTGCAGAAAAGTACTAAAGCTGGAGCTAAAGGCTAGCGACACCCGGAGGAAGGCGCGGTGGTCGGGCGACACTCGAGTGACTTCGGAGGGAGCCGAAGGAATCGAGTGGAAGGCTGGAAATGAAAGCAACACAGTAAGTATCAAGGTAAGCTCATGTGAGTGAGAGATGGTAAGGTTGTGTCCTCTGTACGGGGATGACCGTAGGCGGCGATCCGACTAAGACTTCCTGTGGAAGGTCTAGGTCGAGATCGGATGGTTAGAAACTGTCGCATTTACCATTTTCCGTACTAACTCTTACTGCAAGGAAGTGGCCAGGCTGACAATCGACTGTTGTACATTAGGCAATCGACTAATGCTCATCAGTCGACTGATGGAAGGTATCAGTCGACTGATGGCAATGAATCAGCCTTTGCGCTAGGTTAAAACGGATAAGGTTTGACACGGCCACTTCGCGATAAAATTTATTACCACTTCATGATCTGTTCCGAAAGATGAGGAGACATATTCAGAGGCCAAACTCTATAAAAGGAGGGGAGGATTCCAACTCCAAACATCATCAAGTTTATTCTCAAGTGCTTCTACAACGCCAAAGCTCCAACACTGTCATAACGCTAACGCGACGACAAGTTCTGATCTTCTTCGTCGGCAGTAGCAACAAGTAATATTTTGTTATTGTACTCTTTGTTTTTATTCGTAACGAGGTGAGGTAGGCTTGTTGCCTCATCCTCATACTTTCGGATTTGTGATCGTTGTCTCCTACCTCCAACGAGGAGGAGACGTTATAGTGCTTTGCCCTCCATACGCGGTCTAGGACCGTTAGGGCCTTGGAGTAGCAACCGCTGGGTTGTGAACCAAGTAAAAATAAACGTGTCTCTTTATTTTCCGCTGTGCTTACTCGTGTATCGAACGAACGAACGAAAAGATTTACGCTCGCTATTCACCCCCCCTCTAGCGACGCTTCTCGATCCAACAATTGGTATCAGAGCGGAAGCACTAAGATTTGGTGAAACCACCAATCTAGCACTTTTTGGTTTTCTTTTCGTATTTTTCGAGTCGCATTTTTTTTAGGTTTTTTTTTCTCCCACACTACTAATCCAAGATGAAGTCTTGGTACACTTCTTTTGGTTGTGTATTTGCAAATATTCTCTTTTGGAGTAGTTGACAATAAAAAGAGTATAACTTTTCGCACAAGTGGACTCACAAAACGATCTACCTACCAAATCGAAGCTTTCTAAAAGATCTACATTTCTTCCATGGGTTTACCCTCGTAACTGTTGGTGCAGGGGCACTAGATAATCGAACCTGTGTTTTGATTATGGCAAAGACACAAAGTTAAGTTTACATCGTTATCTCACGAACTAAATCAAGTGTGCAGAAAAGTGCTAAAGTTGGAGCTGAAGGCTAGCGACACCCGGAGGAAGCCGCGGTGGTCGGGCGACACTCGAGTGACTTCGGAGGGAGCCGAAGGAATCGAGTAGAAGGCTGGAAGGGAGAGCTACTATCGAGGTAAGCTCGTGTGAGTGAGAGATTGTAAGGTCGTGTCCTCTTTACGGGGACGACCGTAGGCGGTGATCCGATTAAGACTTCCCGTGGATGGTCTAGGTCGAGATCGGATGGTCAAAAATCGTCGCATTTATCATTTTTCGAGCTAACCTCTTACTGCAGGGAAGTGTCCAGGCTGGCAGTCGACTGCTAGACATCAAGCAGTCGACTGATGCTCATCAGTCGACTGATGGGAGGCATCAGTCGACTGATGGCGACGAATCAGCCTTTGCGCTAGGTTAAAACGGATAAGATTTGACGCGGCCACTTCGCGTTAAAATTTGGACAACTTCGTGATATGTTCCGAAAAAAGAGGAGACATATTCACAGGCTAAAATCTATAAAAGGAGGGGAGGATTCCAACTCCATGCATCATCAAGTTTATTCATCAAGTGCTCTTACAACGCCAATGCTCCAACGCCGTCATAACACCGACGCGACGACAAGTTCAAATCTCCTTCGTCGGCAGCAGTAGCAAGTAATTATTTTTATTGTATTCTTTATTTTAATCATAACGAGGTGAGGTAGGCTTGTTGCCTCATCCTCGTACATTCGGTTTTTGTGATCGTTGTCTTCTACCTTCAACGAGGAGGAGACGTTATAGTGCTTTGCCCTCCGTACGCGGTCTAGGACCGATAGGGCCTTGGAGTAGCAACCGTTGGGTTGTGAACCAAGTAAAAACAAACATGTTCCTTTATTTTCCACTGCTCTTACTCATTTAATTGTCTACTCAAACGAAACGTCGAAAAGATTTACGATCGCTATTCACCCCCCCCCCTCTAGCGACGCTTCTCGATCCAATAATTTGTATCAGAGCGGGGGCACTAAGATTTGGTGAAACCACCAATCTAGCACGTTTTGGTTTTCTTTTCGTATTTTTCGATTCGTATCTTTCTTAGGTTTTTATTCCTCCCGCACTACTAATCTAAGACGAAGTCTTGGTACGTTTCTTTTGTTTGTGTGCTTGCAAGTATTCTCCCTTGGAATAGCCGACGGTAAAACGGCCATAACTTTTCACACAAGTGGACTCACGTAACGATCTACCTACCAAATCGAAGCCCTCTTACAAGGGTTTACCCTCGTAACAAGATGTTTCCAGCCCCAAAATCCAACGTTCAGTAGCCTTTTGGGGACACCGAAGGTCGTAAGTTTCTAGTTTTTGTTAGTTTCTTATTCTTCTTATTTATTTCTGTTTATTTCCTATTATTTCCCCTACTACTAATCCAAGACCAAGTCTTGGAATTCTCTTTGGTTTTTATTCTTGTTTTTGCAAGAGACTTAATGGCTCACATTGAGGGGTATAGCACCACCCGACCTCCGTTCTTTAACGGAAATGATTTCTGTTATTGGAAAGGTCGGATGGAGTGTTTCTTGAAAACACAAGTCGAGACTTGGATAATAATCCAAACTGGCTTTGCTCTACCCATTAATGATCAAGGAGAGCCCTTGGATTTCAATAAGTGGACAAATACAACCAAGAGGCAAATAGAAGCCGATGCAAGAGCAACTCAAATATTACAATGTGGCTTGTCCAAGGAGGAGCTCAACCGCATTGGTCCATTCATTAGCGCCAAAGACCTCTGGAACAAATTGATTGATCTACACGAAGGGACGCCTGATGCTAAGGTATGTAAAAGAGATTTACTTTTAAATAAACTGTACAATCTAAAGATGCAGGATCGCGAGACCGCCACCCAATTACATGCGTGGATCCAAGACATCGACAATGGTCTTCACTCGATCGGGCAAGCCGTAGAGAATCGGGACCTTATAAGGTACGCTTTAAATGCTTTCCCTAGGACTACCTTGTGGGCATCCATTGTCGATGTCTACAAGGTCTCTAAGGACCTTTCAAAGCATAGGTTAGACGAATTATTTTCTGAGTTTGAACTTCACGAGCAAACTAATGTGGTCCGGGCCGAGAGAGGTATTGCTCTGCTTGCAGGACAAAGAAGCAAGCCACCTACTAGGCAAGTAGATGAACTCGAACCCGAAGACGAATTAGAGTCCGAATTAGAAGAGGTGGAAGCAATAGTGAACGTTGTGCCGAGAATAGTTCGAAAAGAAAGAAGGAAATTGAAGTACGAGAACCAAAAGAAAAAGGGAGCAAGGAAAGCCTTCCATGCAACTTGGGACAACAAAGAAGACATAGCTTACATGGCAAGACCGGAGGAGTCTGAGTCAGAATCCGAAGCCGAGTCCAACTATAACACCGACTCCGAACTCGAGGACTACTTCAAGAAGAAACTCAAAGTCACACCAAAAGAGAAAATTAAGATTAGCCGCTCACTAATTCATACGCTTTACAATACAATTAAAATGCTTAATAGGAAATTAACTAAGTCTGAGTCTAGGGTTGAGTCGTTACTTGAGGAGGTTGAAACCCTCAAGAAAGAGGCTACTCTAACCTCTTCAACTTGTCAAGTTCAAGAGGAAAACTCAACCCAAATTGAAAAACTTGAGGAGGAGAATTCTCTCTTGAAAGACCGAGTTCAAGAGGTTGAGGCTAGGTTGGAAAGGTTCACATTGGGATCTAAGAACCTTAATCGACTACTTGGAATCCGAAGAGTCATTTACAACAAAGCCGGACTCGGATTTAAGTCAAAGACTACGAATAGGTCTTATATGTCTATCGTAAATCGTAGTCATCAAAGAGTCCAAGCATGGGTCCCAAAGGTTTTATTGAACTCACATATAAGGACTAATAAGGTTTGGATTCCCCAGGATCAAGTTCATTATTTGAATAGACCATATTGGTTCAATGGTCCAAGGGGAGCTAATACTAAAATAGTATACCCGCTTACTTAGCAAAACCATTGCATATTTTACTTTAATTTTTAGAATGGCTAGATAGGGTAAATGGTTAGTCAACTCTTGACAACATAGTATCAGGATGCGGCGAGATGATAGTACATTAGGGAAATAAAGTCTCGTGTATTCGAGCTAGATAAGGCGCATCTAGCTTGGTGCACTTGACCGAGTGGAACTAGCTGAAGCTACCTCGCCGTAGCCTAAACTAGTTAGACCAGGAAGTAACCCTAAGTGACTTAAGTGATATTTTCTTAAATTTGGCTTTGTCTAAGGAAGTGGTTGTTGTTCCGATCAAAGAAGGCCCCTGTGCCTCGCCACGACTTGGAAGCCAGTTTCTCGAAAAGTTACTTAACAATCTAAAGGTTAAATTTGAATCTAACCCAAGGTTGACTATCTTTAATCAATTTAAAATAATCTCACAAAACATATAAGGTGAACAAATTCTGAGACACATAGAATGGGTGAGATGTTAAGGATAATTGAAATATACTTAAAACAATCTCTTCAAAATACTACGTATTTTTTCAACTATTGTACTTAACAACTCTTAGGCCAAAGTTTAGCGCCCCCCCCACATCTCTTATACTTCATATATTTGACTAAGGGGGAGAGCAAACTAACCCTAAGGGTTATATTATAAACCTTTAGATTATTGGTATAGAGGGACACACCTCGAACCAATCTATCTAACTACTGCTAGACGCATGCTTGGACTCATATTTGATTTATCTAGATGCATGCATATACGATATTGTTTTCAAAACCCTATTTTATACAAAAACCCCAAATTTTTTTTGATTTATGGCAAAAGGGGGAGAAGATCAAAAGTTAAGGGGGAGTAACATAAAATTTAATTTTGAAAATTAAATTATCTTATCTCTTTCAAAACTCACCTAGGGTTAAGGGGGAGTTTTGGTTGAGGGGGAGTTTTTGGAAATGATATTCATCTTCACATTCATCTTCTACTATACCTGTTTTATGCTTTAATTTTCCTTAACTTTGTGTTGGTTTGCCATAGATCAAAAAGGGGGAGATTGTTGGTGCAGGGGCACTAGATAATCGAACCTGTGTTTTGATTATGGAAAAGACACAAAGTTAAGTTTACATCGTTATCTCACGAGCTAAATCAAGTGTGCAGAAAAGTGCTAAAGCTGGAGCTGAAGGCTAGCGACACCCGGAGGAAGCCGTGGTGGTCGGGCGACACTCGAGTGACTTCGGAGGGAGCCAAAGGAATCAAGTGGAAGGCCGGAAGCGAGAGCTACTATCGAGGTAAGCTCTTGTGAGTGAGAGATTGTAAGGTCATGTCCTCTTTACGGGGACGACCGTAGGCGGCGATCCGATTAAGACTTCCCGTGGAAGGTCTAGGTCGAGATCGGACGGTTAGAAATCGTCGCATTTATCATTTTTTGAGCTAACCTTCATCGCAGGAAGTGGTTAGCCGGCATGATCACGACATCAAGCAGTCGACTGATGCTCATCAGTCGACTGATGGGAGGCATCAGTCGACTTATGGCGACGAATCAGCCTTTGCGTTAGGACAAAACGGATAAGATTTGACGCGGCCACTTCGCGATAAAATTTAGACAACTTCGTGATTTGTTCTGAAAAAAGAGGAGACATATTCAGAGGCTAAAATCTATAAAAGGAGGGGAGGATTCCAACTCCATGCATCATCAAGTTTATTCATCAAGTGCTCCTACAACGCCAACGCTCCAACACCGTCATAACACCGACGCGACGACAAGTTCAAATCTCCTTCGTCGGCAGCAGTAGCAAGTAATTATTTTTATTGTATTCTTTATTTTAATCATAACGAGGTGAGGTAGGCTTGTTGCCTCATCCTCGTACATTCGGTTTTTGTGATCGTTGTCTCCTACCTCCAACGAGGAGGAGACGTTATAGTGTTTTGCCCTCCGTACGCGGTCTAGGACTGATAGGGCCTTGGAGTAGCAACCGCTGGGTTATGAACCAAGTAAAAATAAACGTGTTCCTTTATTTTCCGCTACTCTTACTCGTTTAATTGTCTACTCAAACGAAACGTCGAAAAGATTTACGATCACTATTCACCCCCCCCCCTCTAGCGACGCTTCTCGATCCAACAGTAACAAGTTGTTTCCAGCCCCAAAAACCAATGTTAATTACCCTTTCAGGGACATCGAAGGTTGTAAGTTTCTAGTTTTTGTTAGTTTCTTATTCTTCTCATTTATTTCTATTTATTTTCTATTATTTTCCGCACTACTAATCCAAGACCAAGTCTTGGAATTCCCTTTAGTTTTTATTCTTATTTTGCAAGATACTTAATGGCTCATATTGAGGGGTATAGCACCACCCGACCTCCGTTCTTCAACAGAAATGATTTCCTTTATTGGAAAGGTTGGATGGAGTGTTTCTTGAAAACACAAGTCGAGACTTGGATAATAATTCAAACCGGCTTTGCTCTACCCACCAATGATCAAGGAGAGCTCTTGGATTTCAACAAGTGGACCAATGCAACTAAGAGGCAAATCGAAGCTGATGCAAGAGCAACTCAAATATTGCAATGCGGCTTGTCCAAGGGGGAGCTCAACCGACTTGGACCATTCATTAGCGCCAAAGACCTCTGGAACAAATTGATTGATCTACATGAAGGGACGTCTGATGCTAAGGTATGTAAAAGAGATTTACTTTTAAATAAACTATACAATCTAAAGATGCAGGATCACGAGACCGCCACCCAACTACATGCGCGGATCCAAGACATCGTCAACGGTCTTCACTCGATCGGCCATAGAGAACTGAGACCTTATAAGGTATGCTTTAAATGCTTTCCCTAGGACTACCTTGTGGGCATCCATGGTCGATGTCTACAAGGTCTCTAAGGACCTTTCGAAGCTTAGGTTAAACGAATTATTTTCCGAGTTTGAACTTCACGAGCAAACTAACATGGTCCAGGCTGAGAGAGGTATTGCTCTACTTGCAGGACAAAGAAGCAAGACACCCACCAGGCAAGAAGATGGACTCGAACCCGAAGATGAATCAGAGTCCGAATCCGAAGAGGTGGAGGCAATAGTGAACGTAGTGTGGAAGATCGTTCGGAGGGAAAGGAGGCTACTAAAGAACCAAAAGAGGGCACAATTCAAATCAAATCAAAAGAAGGCTTTCCATGCAACTTGGGACAACAGAGAAGACATAGCTTACATGGCAAGACCGGAGGAGTTCGAGTTAGAGTCCGAATCCGAATCCAATTAGAACACCGACTCCGAACTCGAGGACTACTTCGAGAAGCAACTCAAAGCCGAACCAAAGGAGAAAATTAAGGTTAGCCGCTCACTAATTCATACGTTTTACAATACAATTAAAATGCTTACTAGAAAATTAACTAAGTCCGAGTCTAAAGTTGAGTCATTACTTGAGGAGGTTGAAACCCTCAAGCAAGAGGCTACTCTAACCTCTTCAACTAGTCAAGTTCAAGAGGGAAACTCAACCCAAATTGAAAAACTTGAGGAGGAGAATTCTCTCTTGAAAGACCGAGTTCAAGAGGTCGAGGCTAGGTTGGAAAGGTTCACATTGGGATCTAAGAACCTTAACCGACTACTTGGAACCCAAAGAGCCGTGTACAACAAAGCCAAACTTGGATTTAAGTCAACGACTACGAATAGGTCTTATATGTCTATCATAAATCGTAGTCATCAAAGAGTCCAAGCATGGGTCCCAAAGGTTTTATTGAACTCACATATAAGGACTAATAAGTTTTGGATTCCCCAGGATCAAGTTCATTATTTGAATAGACCATATTGGTTCAATGGTCCAAGGGGAGCTAACACTAAAATAGTATACCCGCTTACTTGGCAAAACCATTGCATATTTTATTTTAATTTTTAGAATGGCTAGATAGGGAAAATAGTTAGTCAACTCTTGACAACATAGTATCAGGACGCAGCAAGATGATAGTACATTAGAAAAACAAAGTGTAACGTCGGTAAAATTCCTAGAAAATTTTATAAGAATTTTTGCATGATTTTAATGGGCTTTTATGTGGTCTCTTTCAAAAATAAAAGAGAATAGAGTCAAAAAGGATGCATGGCCTAGGGTTTGAACCCTGAACCTCCAAGCAGGTAACTAAACCTTAAGATGCATGTGATAACCAGAAGCCCAACAGAGGTGTGCTGTTAGAAGGGTAAGAGAAAGGATAGATAAGGGTAGGGGAGGCAAAGGGACACCTTCACTTAGAATAAATAGGAGTAAGTGAGGAGGCAAGAGAACAGCAAGTCATCATTTTCTTCTTCCTTCTTCTTCCTCCACCGAAAAACCATCCTTCCCTTCTCCCATTTCCGAAAGCTCAAGAAGAAAAAACAGAGGCCTTGTCTTGACACCAAGGGTATAGTTCTTATAGTAAACCAAGCGAAAGGATGTAAGTAATCCCCTCACCTACAGTACAAGTTGTTTTGAGTGTATAAATTTTTAAAAACCTCCCTTGGAAGTTTCGGCCATGACCATGTTTGGGCTACTAGTGATCTTCCATGCCATGCTATATGTATATATGATGTTAACATGATGTTAGTTAGGCCTTGTGTTAGTATATTGAGTGTTTGATTTTTTAAGATTATCCTTTGAAAGTTTCGGCCAAGCCCTTGCTTGGGCTCACTAATGATCTTCCATGCCATGCTATATGTATATATGATGTTAACATGATGTTAGTTAGGCCTTGTGTTAGTATGTTGAGTGTTTGATTTCTTAAGATTATCCTTTGAAAGTTTCGGCCAAGCCCTTGCTTGGGCTCACTAATGATCTTCCATGTCATGCTATATATATATATGATGTTAACATGATGTTAGTTAGGCCTTGTGTTAGTATGTTGAGTGTTTGATTTCTTAAGATTATCCTTTGAAAGTTTCGGCCAAGCCCTTGCTTGGGCTCACTAATGATCTTCCATGCCATGCTATATGTATATATGATGTTAACATGATGTTAGTTAGACCTTGTGTTAGTATGTTTGAGTGTTTGTTTTCTTAAAACCTCCATTAGGGGTTTCGGCCAAGACCAAGAATTAGGGTTAGGAATAAATTCCAAGCCCCTCTATGGTTGCTAAGAATCCCCCATGTTAGGTAGTATGTGATGGTATTGGTTATCATCCTTAAAACATGCTTATGCTTACTAATGATCTTCCATGCCATGATGTATATATATATATATATGATGTTGACATGATGATAGTTAGACTTTATGATATCATGATTTGTTTATGCCACTACCTTATGTCCATGTTAATTGTACTAATGTATGCTTATGTTATGCTCATTGCGTCATGATGTACACACTTATGTTTCATGTCCACTAGGGCACACCTACGTTATGCATGGTTTAAGTATGTATGATGAAATGCCTAAGAGACGCTTCCCTATGAATGGGGACTAAGAGCACTCTTTATGTTATGACAAGGAACATGATATGCTATTTTACTTTTGTATGGCTTATACCGGACCCTAGCAAGGTCCATGGGATGGGCTCCTACGTGCCCCTAGGTCGACGGTCATAGTACGGACCTAGTACGGGATGGGCTCCTACGTTGTCCCTAGGTCAACGGTCGTAGTACGGGCCTAGTACCCTAGTAGGTTCGGGATTAGCTACTGTTGGTGCAGGGGCACTAGATAATCGAACCTGTGTTTTGATTATGGCAAAGACACAAAGTTAAGTTTATATTGTTATCTCACGAGCTAAATCAAGTGTGCAGAAAAGTACTAAAGTTGGAGCTGAAGGCTAGCGACACCCGGAGGAAGCCGTGGTGGTCGGGCGACACTTGAGTGAATTCGGAGGGAGCCGAAGGAATCGAGTGGAAGGCCGGAAGCAAGAGCTACTATCGAGGTAAGCTCGTGTGAGTGAGAGATTGTAAGGTCGTGTCCTCTTTACGGGGACGACCGTAGGCGACGATTCGACTAAGACTTCCTGTGGAAGGTCTAGGTCGAGATCGGACGGTTAGAAACCGTCGTATTTATCATTTTCCGAGCTAATCTCTTACTGCAGGAAGTGGCGGTGCGATCATTGCTGGACATTGGGCGATCGTTATCGATCGGTGATGAGATGCATCACGATCGTCATCATCGGATCGATGAGAGGCATCGATCGTGATGGCGGCGATTCACTTGCGCTAGGTCAAAACGGATAACGTTTGACGCGGCCACGGCGCGATAAAAATTTGGAAAAATTCATGATCCGTTCCAAAGAAATAGGAGACAAATTCAGAGGCTAAAGTCTATAAAAGGAGGGGAGGATTCATCTCCAAATCACATCAATTATTCATCAAGTGCTCCTACAACGCCAACGCTTCAACACCGTCATAACGCCGACGCGACGACAACCTCAGATCTTCTTCGTCGGCAGCAGATTCAAGTAATATTTTTGATATTATATTCTGTGTTTTTTATCTTCATAACGAGGTGAGGTAGGCTTGTTGCCTCATCCTCGTGTATTCGGTTTTTGTAATCGTTGTCTCCTACCTCCAACGAGGAGGAGACGTTTTAGTGCTTTGCCCTCCGTACGCGGTCTAGGACCGATAGGGCCTTGGAGTAGCAACCGCTGGGTTGTGAACCAAGTAAAATAAACGTGTTCATTTATTTTCCGCTGTGCTTACTTTGCGTATTGAACGAACGAAAAAGAAAAGATTTACGATCGCTATTCACCCCCCCCCTCTAGCGACGCTTCTCGATCCAACAGCTACCTCGGATTTATTTAGGGATGTGCGCAAAATGATGTATGTGGTACAATGTCGGGCCCTCATGTTGAGATTTATGTTTAAGTACCTATAAAATATATATATTCAAAGAACATCTTGCATATACCCATTTCATGTCTATGTGATTATTATGTTTTTATAAATTCTAGTCTTATGTTCCTAAATGATCATTTCAAGACTTTTATATGAATACTATGCCTATATGTGTCTAGATGAACATGTCAATGTTTTTATGAATTCTAGTCTTATGTTCTTAAATGATCATGTCAAGACTTTTATATGAATGTTATGCCTATATGTTGTCTAGATGAACATGTCACTATTTTTATGAATTCTAGTCTTATGTTTCTAAATGATCATGTCAAGACTTTTATATGAATGTTATGCCTATATGTTGTCTAGATGAACATGTCACTACTCTATGTCTAATACCTGATGTATGGCTTTTGTGAGTAGGAAAGGATCTTACTAAGCCTATGTGCTTATAGTTTCATGTTTCCCTTGTACTACAGAAAAGGGTAAAGAATGGCTAAACTAAAGGGAGTAGCAGGAGGGGCAAAGTGTGTATGGCAGTGGCATGGTGGAAGAGATCTGTTTTATGTTCCAAGACATATGCACATTTTAAAGTTTTGCATGTTAGTTGTTAAGAGTTGATCACTACTTGATGTTTTGATGGTTGCTACTTGGTGTTAACTTAGACTTGTTTTGAGGGTTATACTTGATGTGAAACTATACTCGTTATGTTTTATGAAACCTTGGCATGTTAAGCACTTGATTTAGTTAAAGAATTGCTAAGAACCTTCTTATCCTAATTGAATTGTTAAGTGATAGAGAACTATGTACCTAGATGATACTTTGAATGCCTCATTGATGTCCATGTACTCTATACCTATATTTAGGCTCCCATAACTCCATTATGTTGACTATCATGAACTTGAACCAAGTAGTGTCCTTATGAAATGATTATGCATGCTTAGTAAATGTTCACCTGTTACATGGTTAAGAATGTTGAGTTATTTGCATGGTTGAAGGTAAATGCATGTTCCATGTTTTATGTTTTTTTTAATGTTTAAATTCTTCTGTTGTATATGCACGCATGTATGTTTGTGTCACACTGTTGGGTTTACCGAGCCGCAAAAACCACTTTTTGCGTTGTGGAAACCTCAGAAGCCCGGCCATGGATCCGTGCGAAGATATATATAAAGTAAAAAACATGTATGTGTTTAAAGATCCTAGATCTCCCTTAGATCTACAAGATAGAGCGTTACCCTCATAGCGACGCCCTTCGCTTATCCCGCTCGTCCAAAAGCTTCGCCGGAACTCAAGAGTATCAAGTGAACACTCCTCTATTAGTATCCACACGGACAAATGGTGGAGAAAAGACAATCTTGAGTGTGATAGCACCCTTGATGTCCATGGAAAGAAAAGGATTGGAAGAGAGATATTGAGAGGAAGAAGATCCAAGGAAGAAGAAGATGGAGTTATCCAAATGAATTCATCCCATGAATCACCATCAAGTGGCCGGCCACTTTGTTTTGGGGGGTTACATGCATGCATGTAACTCCAAGAGCCAATGGCTCTTGGTCTCCCTCATGAGGTGGCACCACATGATAAGTCAATGATGATGTGGAACACCATTATTGGTCGGCCTACATGCCATGTCACCATGACATGGCAATTGGTCAAGTCAAAATTGACCATTCATCTTCCCTCTCAAGTCAAGTCAAATTTGACCTCTTATCTCCCATGGTTAAACAAATCTAACCACTTGATTCAAATCAATTTAATTTAATGAATCTCTATTCATTAATTTAAATTGACTCAATGAATCAAATCTAAATTAGACTCATTCAACACTTGAATCAAATTGAGTCTAACTCAATTAGTCTAATTTGGATTACTCTTAATCAAATTTGGTTCATCCCATGAACCTAATCCTCATGGTTCATCATATGAACCTAATCTCCACCTAATTTCCCTTTGTGTGTGACCCTATAGGTTCTTGTAACGTTGGCAATGCTCCTAAACCGATTAAGGAACATAAGCAATGAGCGGTATCTAGCAACACCTTATGTAGAGAACCAAAGTGTGCAACTCCTTATGTAGGGAACCATGGTGACTTCAGGTCCAAGAACTAATAGTCATACTAATAGTCACATGAGAAAGTATATGACACTCATATAATGATCCATGATACTTTCTCATGTCGGGTCATTCAGTATACATTCTCTAATACATACCCTTGTGTCAACTTGATATCTCATATCGATGACTTGTGAGATCAAGTCATCGAGTTGACCTACATGCTAGTCTCTATGCATTAACATTGTCCCTGAATGTTAATACTTGACTAGGAATGATTAAGAGTAGTGTTCTCTATATCATCTCATTATCGATTCAACTAATCGATTGATATAGATAAGAACCTACTACTCAAGGATGTTATTATACTTAGTTATTTGGCACCAATACAAGTAAATATAATAACCATGCCTTTATAAATAGGAATATGATACAATAAAGTCCATACAACAATCATCACATGATTGGCTCTAGTGCTTTCACTAACAATCTCCCACTAGCACTAGTGTCAATCACCGTAGTATCTAATACCCAATGACCTAGTGTGACCATCATGCTTTTTCTGTGCCAAAGCCTTGGTCAAGGGATCTGTGATGTTAGCCTCTGTGTGTACTCACAGCGCCACCATTCAAATAAAACACGAACCCTGACTGTGATCTATAATTATCCTGGTCAGTTTGGAAGCTTGCATCGTTATAGCCCTTTACAGCTAGCTCCTCATCGCCTCCAAATATCAAGAAATATTCTTTAGTCCTTCTCAAGTACTTGAGAATATTCTTGACTGCTATCCAGTGACGCTCACCTGGATCTGACTGGTATCTACTCGTCATGCTCAAAGCATACGAGACATCAGGACGAATACATAGCATGGCGTACATGATAGATCCTATAGCAGATGCATAAGGGATCTTATCCATGCGGTCTCTCTCCTCTCTAGAAGAGGGACTTTGAGTCTTCGAAAGACTCACACCATGTGACATCGGCAGAAGTCCCTTCTTAGAACTCTGCATGGTAAACCGTAGTAATACCGTGTCAATATATGTACTTTGACTTAGGCCAAGCAATCTCTTAGATCTATCTCTATAGATCTTGATGCCTAGAATACAGGTTGCTTCACCTAAGTCCTTCATTGAGAAGAATGTCCCCAGCCAAGTCTTCATAGACTGTAGCGAAGGGATGTCATTCCCAATGAGTAGTATGTCATCCACATACAATATAAGGAAGACAACTGTGTTCCCATTAACCCTCTTGTAGACACAAGGTTCATCTTCATTCTTGATGAAACCAAACTGTTTGATCGCATCATCGAATCGAAGATTCCAGCTCCGAGAAGCTTGCTTTAGCCCATAAATGGACCTTTGTAGCTTGCATACTTTCCCAGTATGCTATGGATCCACAAAACCCTCAGGTTGTGTCATGTACACATCCTCGAGCAAGTTTCCATTCAGAAATGTGGTTTTGACATCCATCTACCAGATCTCATAATCGTGGTATGCTGCAATAGCAAGCATGATCCAAATAGACTTAAACATCGCCACTGGAGAAAAAGTTTCATCATAGTCAATACCATGAATTTGCTTGAAACCTTTAGCTACCAATCGGCCCTTATAGGTATGCATAAGTCCATCCATGTCAGTCTTTCTCTTAAAGACCCACTTACACCCAATGGGTTTGACCCCTTCAGGTGGATCAACCAAAGTCCATACTTGGTTGGTATACATGGATTCCATCTCGGATCTCATGGCCTCTAGCCATTTCTCAGGGTCTGGGTTCATCACAGCTTCCTGATTGGAGGTAGGCTCATTCTCAATGAGCATAACGTCATCATGGTCAGACAAGAGAAATGAGTATCTCTCAGGCCGACGATGTACTCTATCAGACCTGCGAAGAGGTAGGTCTACTTGAACAGGTGGTTGTTGCACAACTCTTTGTGCAATAACCTCATCACCCACAACAATTTGTGGTTCCTGTTCAACCTCCATCAAGGCCTCAGTGCTATGGTCCTTATCTTGAATTTCTTCAAGATCAAACGTACTTCCACTAGTTTTTCTAGAAACAAAATCCCTTTCTAGAAAACCCCCAGTTTTTGCTACAAACACTTTGTGCTGACTGGGAATGTAGAAGTAATATCCCTTCGTGTCCTTGGGATATCCAACAAAATAGCACTTATCGGATTTGGGTCCCAGTTTGTCTGAGACTTGACGTCGAACGTAATCCTCACAACCCCAAATCCTCATGAAAGACATCTTGGGATTTCTCCATGTCCATATCGTATATGGTGTCTTTATCACAGCCTTGGATGGTACACGGTTAAGTGTGAAGGCTGCTGTGTCTAGAGCATATCCCCAAAAGGATATAGGAAGATTTGTGTGACTCATCATAGATCGTACCATATCTAATAGGGTACGATTCCTCCTTTCAGATACATCATTCCACTGTGGTGTTTCAGTAGGAGTGAGTTGGGATAGAATCCCACACTCAGCTAGATAGTCACGAAACTCATGGCTAAGATATTCACCACCTCGATCTGATTGAAGTATCTTAATACTCTTGCCAAGTTGGTTTTGTACTTTATTCTTGAATTCTTTGAACTTTTCAAAGGATTCTGATTTATGTGTCATGAGATATACATAACCATATCTACTGAAGTCATCAATAAATGTAATGAAGTACCTGTAACCACCTCTAGCGGCAACATTGAAAGGGCCACATACATCACTATATATAAGTCCTAACAAGTATGTTGCTCTTTCGCTGTGTCCACTAAAGGGAGTCTTGGTCATCTTGCCTAAAAGGCAAGACTCGCATGTCTCATATGATTCAAAATCAAATGAGTCTAGCAGCCCATCCTTATGGAGATGAGATAAGCGACTCTTATTTATGTGACCTAAGCGACAATGCCAGAGATAGGTTTGGTTCAACTCATTTGTCTTGAACCTTTTGGTACTTATGTTATAGATGGGGCTCTCTAAGTCTAGAAAGTAGAGTCCGTTCATTAGAGGTGCACTACAATAGAACATATCATTTAAATAAACTGAACAACATTTATTCTTTATTATAAATGTAAATCCTTTCTTGTCCAAACAAGAAACCGAAATTATGTTCTTAGTTAAAGCAGGTACATAACAACATTCATCTAGTTCTAGTACAAGCCCAGTGGGCAGAGATAGATTATAAGTTCCTACAACAATAGCAGCAACTCTTGCTCCATTGCCTACTCGTAGGTCTACCTCGCCCTTTGTCAATGCCCTGCTATTTTTCAGTGCCTGCACATTGGTACAAATGTAAGATGCACATCCGGTATCTAATACTCATGATGTAGAAATAGATAGATTGACTTCTATAACATTTATACCTGAAGTAGAAGTCTCACTTCTCTTCTTCTTAAGATCTTCCAGGTATGCTTTGCAGTTACGCTTCCAGTGTCCAGCTTCCTTGCAGTGGAAGCAAGTCCCTTCTTTGGCCACCCCTCCTTTGGGTTTCAGTTCTTTACCTTTGCCCTTGGCTTGGGACTTTCCCTTACCTTTAGGCTTACCCTTGCCTTTCTTGTTTTGCACCATCAAAATGGAGCCAGATTTTCCCTTCTTAAGGTTGAGCTTAGCAGTTCTCAACATGCTGAGCAACTCAAGCAGTGTCTTATCAATTTCATTCATATTGTAATTCATGACAAATTGATTGTAGCTTTGTGGCAAAGACTGCAAGATCAGGTCAGTGGCCAGCTCTTGGCCAAGTGGGAATCTCAATCTCTGTAGGTTTTCTACGTACCCAATCATCTTGAGTACATATGGACCTACGGGAGTCCCATCTTGCATTTTGGACTGAAACAATGCCTTAGAGACTTCATATCTCTCGTGCCTTGCTTGTCCTTGATATAGTTGATGAAGATGTTCAACCATATCATAAACATTCATGAACTCATGTTGCTTCTGAAGCTCAGAGTTCATGGTTGCGAGCATGAGACATGACACATCTAATGCATCATCTTGATGCTTCTTGTAAGCATCTTTGTCAGCTCGCGAGGCAGTGGTAGGAGGTGCCTCCGGAATGGGCTGCTCCAGGACGTACAACTTCCTTTCTTGGGTGAGAATGATTCTCAGGTTCCTGTACCAGTGTAGGAAATTTGCTCCATTGAGCTTGTCCTTCTCAAGGACAGAACGCAGGGAGAGAGTGTTCGTGTTTGTCGACATAGTTATCTACAACATACACAATGCAGAAAATTAATATCATATTTCTTTTATCATTTAATTAGGCCTTTAATCAAATGATGCTCCCACTGAATTATAGGAATTTTATAGAATCGAGTTATGGATGTGGTCAAACCACATTACTAGATTCATACAAACTAGCTATAATTCCTGCGGGACAAGATCCACATCATACTAAGCCTTGAGTTAGCTTTGGCTAAATCGCCCAAGACTTAGTATGATCGGTGGGTAACACATTACTGATTACATCTCTATGCAACTCTTGTTTATAGGATCAAGACCCACATTTACAAAAGACCTTGAGTTAGCTTTGGCTAAATCGCCCAAGATTTAGTGTAAATGCGATTGTAGGATCGAAATGAGCGCTAGAGGGGGGGTGAATAGCGCAAAATGGTTTTTCTTTTCTTTTGTTGTAAAAATGATAAGTGAGAGATAAACGCAGCGAAAAAGAGATGGACACAAGGAGTTTTACTTGGTTCATAGCCAATCGGCTGCTAATCCAAGGCCCTAATGGTCCTAGACCACGTACGGAGGGCAATCACTAAAACACTCCTCCTCGTTGGAGGTAGGAGTTACGATTACAAAACTTTCAACAAAAACACAAGGATGAGAGACAAGCCCCTCTCTCCTTTTTGATATAAAAGCTCGAAAAACACAACTTAAATTAATCGACTAAAACGATTGCCAACACTTTAACGGTGAAGCTTCATGTTAGCAGCACTTCGTTGTAGTGGCGTCGTCATAGAAGAGCGGCGTTGTGGAGGCGTTTGAGAGCTTTGTAATAATTGTTGTATCTATGATGTGAAGCACCCCCCTCTATTTGAAGCCTTGTCCGTCCACTTGAGATCCGGCCACCTCACCACCAATTGAGGGATAAGTTTCCACCTTGCTTTTGACCGGCCACCTCACCAAGATTTGGGGGATAAGTTGTCACCTTGCTTTTAGTTCCTTTTGCCCATTTTCAGGATACTTTAGTTATTTAATTTTATTTCAATTCGAGTTCTAATTTTAATTCAAATTCTAATAAATTCGAATTCTAATTTTAATTCGAATTAGAGTAACTTCGAATTCAAACAAGGGTTAGCTCAAAGCAATATGTAGAAATATTAAATGTGATGGATTTAGATGGTTTCTAACCATCCGATCTCGACTTAGACTTTCATGGAAAGTTTTGGGTCGGATTGTCGCCTAAGATCAACTCCTAAACGGAGGATCCGACCTCACAGTTGGTGCAGTGGGCACCTAAGTCGAACCTAAGTTTTGATTATAGCAAACGATACAAAGTTAAGCTTATATTGTTATCTCACGAGCTAAATCAAGTGTGCAGAAAAGTCTCAATGCTGGAGATGAAGGCTAGCGACACCCGGAGGAAGCCGCGGTGGTCGGGCGACACTCGAGTTACTTCGGAGGGAGCCGAAGGAATCGAGTGGAAGGCCGGAAGCAAAAGCGACACGTAAGTATCGAGGTAAGCTCGTGTGTGCGAGCGTAAGTGAGGTCGTATCCTCTTTACGGGGATGATCTTAGGCGACGATCCGACCCAAGACTTCCCATGGAAGGTCTATGTTGAGATCGGACGGCAAGTGGCCATCGAATCCGCTTATATTTTGAGCTAACTCTTTATTGTAGTCAAAAATCCTGGCCATCAGTTCAACCGGTGCCAGTTCAACCGGCCAATTCAACCGGTGGTAAAAAATCAGCCTCGAGGAGTCAAGCTTTATCACCATTTTTCAAGGAGTTTTGTGCCCAATTCCTATTGGTTGAAGACCCATTCGATGAGGGGCTCAAAGGCTATAAAAGGAGGGCTTTTCCTAGGGTTTTTCATCAATTAAAAAGCTTCCAAGTGCTTCCGATACGCTCCGACTCTCCGACATCCCTACGACGAAGCGCTGCCGAGACGACGACTAGAGCTTCAACCTCCAACCTTTAAAGTCGTCGGTAATGAAAGTTCTAAATTGTATTTCAGTTTATTTCTTTTAGTAAAGCTTTAAATCATATCAAGGAGAGGGGGAGTGTCCCTCTACCCTGATTCTTTATCGAGTTTTGTATTCGTTTAACTCCTATCTCCAACGAGGAGGAGTTTGGTTAGTATTTTGCACTCCGTGCGTGGTCAAGGACCACTAGGGCCTTGGAGTAGTAGCCGTAGGCTACGAACCAAGTAAAAACCCTCGTGTTTTTATTTATTTATTGTTATCTTTCCGCTGCATTTTACTCGTACCTTAACGAACGATTACGAAAAAGTTTTTATCGCTATTCACCCCCCCTCTAGCGAACCGCATCGATCCAACAATTGGTATCAGAGCCGGGGGTTGCTAAGATTTGGTGAAACCACCAATCTAGCCATTTTTCACAGATTTATTTTTCTTTTATTTCTGTTTATTTCAGATTTATTTCTCTTTGTTAAATTTACTCCCGCACTACTAATCCAAGACGCGAGTCTTGGTACTTTTTGTGTGATTTTGTCGTTGCTAGTTTTTTTTCCTTCGTCTCCTTGTGTTCTTTGTTCTAATGGCCCATCTTGAAGGGTTTAGCACTGTCCGACCTCCGTTTTACAACGGAGATGACTTCCGTTATTGGAAGGGTCGGATGGAATGCTTTCTTAAAACCCAAATCGAGATGTGGATCATAATCCAAACGGGTTTCACACTTCCGACTAATGAAGTGGGTGACTCCTTGGATTATGACCAATGGACCATTGCGACAAAAAAACAAGTCGAAGTCGACGCTAAGGCAACGCAAATCCTTCAATGCGGCTTATCCAAGGAGGAGCTAAATCGCGTTGGCCCCTTCATAAGCGCAAAAGATCTTTGGACGAAACTAGTGGAGCTACACGAAGGGACCGATGAAGCCAAGGTATGTAAGCGTGATCTTCTTTTCAATAAACTATATAACCTAAAAATGCAGGAACACGAGTCCGCGACCCAACTTCACGCCCGAGTCTAGGACATAGTCAACAACCTACACGCAATCGGGCAAAAGGTCGAAAACCGCGACCTTATAAGGTATGTTCTAAACTCGTTTCCGAGGACTACCTTGTGGGCATCCATGGTCGATGCCTACAAGGTCTCCAAGGATCTTTCTAAAATTAGGTTAGATGAACTCTTTTCCGATTTCGAATTACATGAGCAGTCCAACTCGGAACCCGAGAGGGGTATAACCTTGTTTGCAGGATCAAAGAAGAAGAAAATCGCAAGCAAGCCACCACCAACCAAGGAGGAAGACGAATCCGAAGAACACGAAGACCACGTCTTCATGGCGAAATCAATTGAGTCGGACACGGAGACCGAGCCTGAACTTGAGTCAGAACCTGAGGATGACTCGGACTACGAAGCTACCTTTCAAGTCAAGCCACGGATACGCATCCGGTTCAAAAGATACCCTTAAAGTAAGTCAAACTTTATTTAATACTTTACATAATACGGTTAGGTTTTTGTCTAGGAAGTTAGCTAAGTCTGAGTCCAAGGTCGAGACCCTTGTTGAGGAGGTTAAACTCCTCAAACACGAGGTCTCCCTAACCTCTTCGACTAGTCGAGTTCAAGAGAAGGACTCAACTCGAGTTGAAAAGCTCGAAGTTGAGAACTCTCTCTTGAAAAGTCAAGTCGAAGATCTTAGGAACACATTGGAAAGGTTCACTTCGGGATCCAAAGGACTTGACCTCCTACTTGGATCTCAAAGGGCCGTGTACAACAAGGATGGACTAGGATTTAACTCAAACACAACTAATAGGTCGTATATGTCGATTGTAAGTCGACATAGGAAACATGTCCAAGCATGGGTCCCTAAGAACCTTTTGATTTCAACTCTAGGATCCAACCCGTACTGGATTCCCAAGGACCAAATCCACTATGTGGATAGACCGAACCGATTCAACGGTCTAGGGGGAGCCAGTACAAAACATGTTTGTGCTTTAACTTAGAAATTGCATGTTTTAACTTAGAATGTTTGTGCTTTAACTTAGAAATTGCATGCTTTAACTTAGAAAGTTTGTACTTTAAAACTTGTGAACTCACTTAGAACAAAAACATAACCAACTAAAATTCTTCGAAAAGATTGAGCCTCGGGGAGCCTCTTTTCAAAAACATAACCAACTAAAATTCTTCGAAAAGATTGAGCCTCGGGGAGCCTCTTTTCAAAAACATAACCAACTAAAATTCTTCGAAAAGATTGAGCCTCGGGGAGCCTCTTTTCAAAAATAACAAGTTAGACTAGGAAATAATCTTAGGTGAGTCAAGTCATCATTTTCTTGAACATGGCTTTGTCTAAGGAAGTGGTCGATGATCCGATAAAAGAAGGCCCCTGTGCCTCGCCACGACCTGGAAGCCATGATCTTGAAAAGGTAAACTTGATAAGCCTAGGGTCAAATCCAAATCTAACATAAAATTACTTGAACCTAAATACACTTAATCAACATAATTGGAAATCATCTCACAAAAAACACATAAGAATAACATGCTTGATCATATAGACACAGGTGAGATGACCTAGGTTTAACAACTTACAACCAATTTTTAAAAAAAAAAACTAACATCCAATCCAACCACCTTATATGTAGGATCAATGGATGTTGGACAGCGGTTGCTCCCGACACATGACCGGGGATCAACTCAAATTCACAAAGCTTTGATTCAAACGACAAGGATCGGTAGCTTTTGGGAATAACGGCAAGCTCAAAATCATCGGATCAAGTGATATCGAGCTTAACTCGAATTTTATTATTAAAAATGTATTACTTGTAGAGAATTTCGAATATAACCTGCTTAGCGTAAGCCAATTATGTGACCATAACTATAAGGTCGTATTTTTAGAAAATGAATGTGTAATTAAAACAAATAAAATAGCTAAAACAATACTCAAAGGAACTAGGACAAATAACATTTATACAATTAACTTAATCAATTCCTCAGCCAAATGTCTTATGACACTGGAAGAGGAATCATGGTTGTGGCACCGACGACTCGGTCACTCGCACCCAAGACTTGTCCACAAGATGAGTCAGAGTGGCTTAGTCAGAGGCTTACCCAACCTCAACAACTTGGTTAATAAAATCTGTAATGCTTGTCAACAAGGAAAGCAACCTAGGACACAACACAAGTTAACTAACCAAGAACGAACCTCAAGTGTACTTGAGCTCCTGCATATGGATCTATTCGATTCACATGGAGCCAAGTCACTCAATAGAAGTCAATATTGCTTAGTCATAATTGACGACTACTCCAGGTTTACCTGGGTTAGGTTCATCAAACATAAAAATGATACCCTAGATCAATTAATCAATCTATTCAAATTAATCGAGAATCAAAAAAACCTTAGGCAAAGAAATATTCATAGCTCAAATTTACGTAGACGATATAATTTTTGGAACCTCTAACTCAGCCTTACTAAACGAGTTCATTTCACTCATGGAAAGTGAGTTCGAAATGAACTTGGTAGGCGAGTTAAGTTTCTTTTTAGGTCTACAAATTAAACAAACTAAGGATGGTATATACCTATATCAATAGAAATACACTAAGGAGTTAATTAAAAGATTTGGAATGCAAGACGCTAAGATAATAAACACCCCAATGGCGATTAATGTTAACATAGGAGAAGACCCTGAAAGTAAGTCCATTGACTTAAAGTACTATAGGAGCACGATAGGAAGTCTCCTATACTTAACTGCGAGTCGACCCGACATCCTATTCGCAGTAAGTATGTGCGCAGGTTTCAAACCTGTACTAAGGAGTCTCACCTTACCCTAGTTAAGCGTATCCTTAGATATCTTAAGGGTACACTTAACGTTGGTATTTGGTACCCTAGATCTACGGAGTTCGAACTAATCAGCTACTCCGATTCGGATTATGCCGGTAGTAAGCTCGATAGAAAAAGTACGAGTGGTTGTTGTCAACTTCTCGGCTCGAGTCTAGTAAGTTGGTGCAGTAGGAAGCAACACTGTGTCACTTTATCTACCACCGAAGCCGAATACATCGCGATGGGTGAGTGTGTCACGCAGCTTCTTTGGATGAAGCACACCCTCCGCGACTTTAAGTTAGACTTTACGAATACTAAACTTCATGTAGATAACATTAGTTCAATTAATCTTACAAAGAATCCGATATGTCACTCTAGGACCAAACATATAGAGGTCAAACACCATTTCATTCGAATCGTAATCGAAGTCTAACTTGGCAGCCCTATTTACTAAACCCCTACCCGAAGCCGAATTTAGTCTATTAAGACGAAAATTGGGCATGTGCGTAATAGAATAGGAACTTGCAAATTATATTTTCTTACTACTATTTCTTAAAATTTTCATTTTTATGGAACTAGCATAGGACATACCTTAGATATCATGCACCTATAGATTTAAGGAGCCAATACATCTCACAACACATAGGACTAATATGTTTGTGTACTTAGCCACGTAGATGGGCGTGAGATGTTAGGACCTTACTCCTGATTCCAGATGTAGAGCTAGTGCATCGCTATGAACCACGGAGTATAATCATACCGACTCTGACCAGGACTGGTTGATCCTTCATATCAATCAAGCCAAATATGAGTCGAACATTTTATAGATGAACTTATTTTCAGTATATTATTTTTAAAAATAAAAATGTGGAACATGCTTGGACTTTAAATTTAACACTTATTTTGTTTTCCACACACCCCTTACTCTTTTCGATATACGGCAAAAGGGGGAGAAAAAGGACAAAAGTTAAGGGGTCAAAAAAAAATTTTTGATAACTTAACTCTTACTTCATAATTAAACCAAAAGTTAACTTTAAGTTTTGAAAACTTATTTAACTTTTAAAGGCCAAGGTTAAGAAATCATTTGGTTTCTTAACTTAAAACTTATTTTAAACACTATGGCCAATATTAAGTAATTTCGGTTACTTAATTCTTTTTCTTAGTAGCAAATATCAAGGGGGAGAGTTAAAACCCTTTCTCAAGTACTCACCCTCGGTCAAGGGGGAGGATTCCTCAAGGGGGAGCACTTGAAAAAGAATTTTTATATACTCCTACTCATTCATGCATAATCTCATACTTATTTTTGTCTTAACTTTGTATGTGGGTTTGCCATAAATCAAAAAGGGGGAGATTGTTGGTGCAGTGGGCACCTAAGTCGAACCTAAGTTTTGATTATAGCAAACGATACAAAGTTAAGCTTATATTGTTATCTCACGAGCTAAATCAAGTCTGCAGAAAAGTCTCAATGCTGGAGCTGAAGGCTAGCGACACCCGGAGGAAGCCGCAGTGGTCGGGCGACACTCGAGTTACTTCGGAGGGAGCCGAAGGAATCGAGTGAAAGGCCGGAAGCAAAAGCGACATGTAAGTATCGAGGTAAGCTCGTGTGTACGAGCGTAAGTGAGGTCGTATCCTCTTTACGGGGATGATCTTAGGCGACGATCCGACCCAAGACTTCCCATGGAAGGTCTATGTTGAGATCGGACGGCAAGTGGCCATCGAATCCGCTTATATTTTGAGCTAACTCTTTATTGTAGTCAAAAATCCTGGCCATCAGTTCAACCGGCCAGTTCAACTGGTGGTCAAAAATCAACCTCGAGGAGTCAAGCTTTATCACCATTTTTCAAGGAGTTTTGTGCCCAATTCCTATTGGTTGAAGACCCATTCGATGAGGGGCTCAAAGGCTATAAAAGGAGGGCTTGTCCTAGGGTTTTTCATCAATTAAAAAGCTTCCAAGTGCTTCCGATACGCTCCGACTCTCTGACATCCCTACGATGAAGCGCTGCCGAGACGACGACTAGAGCTTCAACCTCCAACCTTTAAAGTCGTCGGTAACGAAAGTTCTAAATTGTATTTCAGTTTATTTCTTTTAGTAAAGCTTTAAATCATATCAAGGAGAGGGGGAGTGTCCCTCTACCTTGAGTCTTTATCGAGTTTTGTATTCGTTTAACTCCTATCTCCAACGAGGAGGAGTTTGGTTAGTATTTTGCCCTCCGTGCGTGGTCAAGGACCACTAGGGCCTTGGAGTAGTAGCCGTAGGCTACGAACCAAGTAAAAACCCTCGTGTTTTTATTTATTTATTGTTATCTTTCCGCTGCGTTTTACTCATACCTTAACGAACGATTACGAAAAAGTTTTTATCGCTATTCACCCCCCCCCCTCTAGCGAACCGCATCGATCCAACACTCACTTACGCTCGTCGGACACGAGTCTTACCTTGCACTTACTGTGTCACAGATCTCCAACTCAAGCTTAACCTATTTCTGCACACTCAAGTAGACTCATGAGATAACAAAATAGACTTAACCTTGTGTCTTTGCTATAATCAAAACACAGGTTCGATTTCGGTGCCTCACTGCACCAACAATCTCCCCCTTTTTGATCTATGGCAAAAACACACAAAGTTAAGGAAATTAAGTGCATGAAACAGTAAAGACATGAAGCAAAAGTAGGAGAACTAAAAATATTTCTCAAGTTCTCCCCTTAGAGGAACCCTCCCCCTTGACCGAGGGTGAGTACTTGAAAAAGACTTTTAGTTCTCCAAACACAAAAGATAACGAGTTAAGTAAATGGCATTACTTAACTTAGGCTCTTTAGAGTAAAAAATAAGTGCAAGTTAAGTAATCAAAAGTTAAGTCAAAAGGTTAATTATTCAAAAGGTTTAACTTTTGATTTCTTAACTTGGGCCTTTAAAGTTTTCAATTCCGAAGAGTTGAAACCTAAACCTTACTCCCCCTTAACTTAGGCCAGAATCACAGTTTTAAGTTAAGTTATCAAATTCACAATTTTTATTTTTTTGAACCTTAACTTTGGCCTTTTCTCCCCCTTTGGACATAAATCAACAAAAAAAGTAGGGGGGGGGGGTTTAAGAAAACCCTAAGTCCAAGCATGATGATTTTGAAAATAGTATGTGAAAATAATTCATCTAAATGTTCAACTCTAGTTTGACTTGATTGAAATGATATTATCAACAAGTCCTGATTAGAGTTGGTTAATATTAGTTGCATATTTATACTCTGAGGTTCATATTGACGCACTTGATCTACATCTTGGAACCTGGAGTAGGGTCCTAACACCTCACGCCGTTCTAGGTGGCTTAATACACAAACACATTAACCCTATGTGTTGTGAGATGTGTTGGCTCCTTAAATCTATAGGATCATGATATCTAGGGGAAGCCCTAAACTAGTTCCATTTGCATAAAGAAAAAAAATAAGAAAAATAAAATTTTTGAAAATAGCATTTGAAAACTTTTGCTAACCTATTCTATTACGCACAAGCCCAATTTTCATCTCAAGAGACTAAATTCGGCTTCGAGTAGTGGTTTAGTAAATAGGTCTGCTAGGTTAGACTTCGAGTCAACATATTCAAGTTGTATGGAGCCGTTGGCTACATGTTCTCGAATGAAATGGTGTTTTACCTCTATATGCTTTGTCCTTGAATGGCATATAGGGTTCTTAGTTAGATTTATCGAACTTATGTTGTCTACAAAAATTTTAGTTTTGGTGAAGTCTAACCTAAAGTCTCGAGAGTGTGCTTCATCCAAAGAAGTTGAGTTACACACTCACCCATCGCAACGTATTCGGCTTCGGTGGTAGATAAGGCAACACAATATTGCTTCCTACTGCACCAACTCACTAGACTCGAGCCGAGTAGTTGACAACAACCACTCATGCTCTTTCTATCGAGTTTACTACCGGCATAATCCGAATCGGAGTAGCCGATTAGTTCGAACTCTGTAGATCTAGGGTACCAAATACCAACGTTAAGTGTACCCTTAAGATATCTAAGGATACGCTTAACTAGGGTTAGGTGAGACTCCTTAGCACAGGTTTGAAACTTGGCGCACATACTTACTGCGAATAGGATGTCGGGTCGACTCGCAGTTAAGTATAGGAGACTTCCTATCGCGCTCCTATAGTACTTTAAGTCAATGGACTTACTTTCTAGGTCTTCTCCTATGTTAACATTAATCGTCATTGGGGTGTTTATTATCTTAGCGTCTTGCATTCCAAATCTTTTAATTAACTCCTTAGTGTATTTTTGTTGATATAGGTATATACCAACCTTAGTTTGTTTAATTTGTAGACCTAAAAAGAAACTTAACTCGCCTACCAAGTTCATTTTGAACTCACTTTCCATGAGTGAAACGAACTCGTTTAGTAAGGCTGAGTTAGAGGTTCCAAAAATTATATCGTCTACGTAAATTTGAGCTATGAATATTTCTTTACCTAAGGTTTTTACGAAGTGAGTTGGGTCAACTAAGCCTTGGTTAAACCCTTTTGACTTAAGATGGATTGAAAGTCTCTCGTGCCAAGCTCGAGGAGCTTGTTTAAGTCCATAGAGAGCTTTCTTAAGTTTTAGAACATGGTCGGGTTTATCTAGATTTTTGAATCCGGGGGGTTGGCTAACATAAACTTCTTCTTTAATGTATCCATTTAGGAATGCCGACTTAACATCCATTTGAAACAGCTTAAATCCTCGATGTGCGGCATAAGCTAGCAACATTCGAATGGATTCGAGTCTAGCTACTGGGGCATAGGTTTCGTCGTAATCTAAGCCTTCGACTTGACTAAACCTTTGGCGACTAACCTAGCCTTGTTTCTAACTACTTCACCTTTATCATCAAGCTTATTTCGAAACACCCACCTTGTTCCAATTATTGTTTTGTCTTTAGGTGGTGGTACTAATTCCCACACTTCATTCATAGTAAATTGAGCTAGCTCTTCTTGCATTGCAATAATCCAATCGGGATCAAGAAGAGCTTGTTCAATTGATTTGGGTTCTATCTTTGAAATTAAGGAAATTTGACTAAGGTTCCTATAGGATGCTCTAGTTCGAACTCCTAGATTAGGATCTCCTATCACTTGATCGATAGGGTGGTTAGTCTGAATCCTAGATTGGGTTGGGTTTGTGTCACCTAATGCTTGATCAATGGGGTGACTTGGTTGAACACTAGTTTGACTCGGATCACTTGTCACTTGGTCAACAAGAGAAGTTGGTTGATGTGGATTAGACTCGATCTCAGGGTCGGAGACGAGTTTGGTATCAGTGGGCTCAACACTTGGGGTCATTAAGGGTTTTGTAGGTTTGGGTACTTCATCGAACACTACATTAATAGTCTCTTCAACTTTAAGGGTATCGTGGTTATATACCCTATAGGCCCTACTCGTGGTTGAGTATCCTAAGAAGATTTCGGTGGAGGTTTTGGATTTGAATTTCCCTAGGTGGTTCTTAGTGTTTAAGATATGTACTTTACATCCAAATACCCTAAAGTACTTGATGTTGGGTACTTTATTGTGATAAATCTCGTACGAGGTCTTAAGGTGCCTCTTTACCATAAGGATCCTATTCTGGACATAGCAAGTCGTGCTAACTTAGCTCGCCCAAAACCTATCGTAGGTCGATTCGCTCAACATGGTCCTAGCGGCTTCTTGTAGAGTTCGGTTTTTCCGCTCCACTAGGCCATTTTGTTGAGGGGTCCTAGGGCAAGAGAATTCATGGTGGTATCCGTTTAGGTTACAGAAGTCGGTGAACCTTTGATTTTCGAATTCACCACCATGATCGCTTCTAAGTCTTTTAACCTTAAGGTTTTTTTTTATTCTCGATTAATTTAAATAGATTGATTAATTGATCTAGGGTATCATTTTTATGTTTGATGAACCTAACCCAGGTAAACCTGGAGTAGTCGTCAATTATGACTAAGCAATATTGACTTCTATTGAGTGACTTGGCTCCATGTGAATCGAATAGATCCATATGCAGGAGCTCAAGTACACTTGAGGTTCGTTCTTGGTTAGTTAACTTGTGTTGTGTCCTAGGTTGTTTTCCTTGTTGACAAGCATTACAGATTTTATTAACCAAATTGTTGAGATTGGGTAAGCCTCTGACTAAGCCACTCTGACTCATCTTGTGGATGAGTCTTGGGTCTGAGTGGCCAAGTCGTCGGTGCCACAACCATGATTCCTCTTACTGTGTCATAAGACATTTGGCTGAGGATTTGATTAAGTTAATTGTATAAATGTTATTTGTCCTAGTTCCTTTGAGTATTGTTTTAGCTGTTTTATTTGTTTTAATTACACATTCATTTTCTAAAAATATGACCTTATAGTTATTGTCACATAATTGGCTTACGCTAAGCAGGTTATATTCAAAATTCTCTACAAGTAATACATTTTTAATAACAAAATTCGAGTTAAGCTTGATATCACCTGATCAGATGATTTTGAGCTTGGGTATTCCCAAAGAGGCTACCGATCCTTGTCGCTTGAATCAAAGCTTCGTGAATTTGAGTTGATCCTGGCATGTGCTCGAGCAATCACGTCCAACATCCATTGATCCTACACACAAGGTGGTTGGATTGGATGTTAGATTTTTTTTAAAAAAAATTGGTTGTAAGTTGTTAAACCTAGGTCATCTCACCTGTGTCTATATGATCAAGCATGTTATACTTATGTGTTTTTTGTGAGATGACTTCCAATTAAGTTGATTAAGTGCATTTAGGTTCAAGTAATTTTATGTTAGATTTGGATTTGACCCTAGGCTTGTCAAGTTTACCTTTTCAAGATCATGGCTTCCAGGTCGTGGCGAGGCACAGGGGCCTTCTTTTATCGGATCATCGACCACTTCCTTTAGACAAAGCCATTTTCAAGAAAATGATGACTTGACTCACCTAAGACTATTTCCTAGTCTAACTGGTTATTTTTGAAAAGAGGCTCCCCGAGGCTTAATCTTTTCAAAGGATTTTAGTTGGTTATATACGTGTTCTAAGTGAGTTCACAAGTTTAAAAAAAAAAAAGCATGCAATTTCTAAGTTAAAGCACAAACATGTTTTGTACTGGCTCCCCCTAGACCGTTGAATCGGTTCGGTCTATCCACATAGTGGATTTGGTCCTTGGGAACCCAGTACGGGTTGGATCCTAGAGTTGAAATCAAAAAGTTCTTAGGGACCCATGCTTGGACATGTTTCCTATGTCGACTTACAATCGAAATATACGACCTATTAGTCGTGTTTGAGTTAAACCCTAGTCCAGCCTTGTTGTACATGGCCCTTTGAGATCCAAGTAGGAGGTCAAGTCCTTTGGATCCCGAAGTGAACCTTTCCAACGTGTTCCTAAGATCTTCAACTTGACTTTTCAAGAGAGAGTTCTCAACTTCGAGCTTTTCAACTCGAGTTGAGTCCTCTTCTCGAACTTAACTAGTCGAAGAGGTTAGGGAGACCTTGTGTTTGAGGAGTTTGACCTCCTCAACCAAGGTCTCGACCTTGGACTCGGACTTAACTAATTTCCTAGACAAAAACCTAACCGTATTATGTAAAGTATTAAATAAAGTTTGACTCACTTTAAGGGTATCTTTTGAACCGGATGCGTATCTGTGGCTTGACTTGAAGGTAGCTTCGTAGTCCGAGTCATCCTCAGGTCCTGACTCAAGTTCAAGTTCGGTCTCCGTGTCTGACTCAATCGATTTCGCCATGAAGACGTGGTCTTCGTCTTCTTCGGATGACGCTTTTTCCCATGTCGCGTTGAGGGCCTTCTTGTGCTTAGGTGCTTGGTGGTTGAGCTTGGGGCACTCGGACTTGATATGTCCAAACCTGTTACACTCATAACACCTAATATTAGAACTTTTAGGCTTACCTTGGTTGGGTCGAGTCGTTGTTCGCTTTCGTCCCTTGGCTATCCTTCGATCTAGGTTCATTAGTTCGGCAGTCAACTCCGGGTCAACTTCTTCTTCGGACTCGTCTTCCTCCTCGGTTGGTGGTGGCTTGCTTACGATTTTCTTCTTCTTTGAACCTGCAAACAAGGCTATACCCCTCTCGGGTTCCGAGTTGGACTGCTCATGTAATTGAAATCGAGAATAATTCGTCTATTCTAACTTTAGCTAGGTCCTTAGATACCTTGTAGGCATCGACCATGGATGCCCACAAGGTAGTCCTAGGAAAGAATTTAGAACATACCTTATAAGATCTCGGTTTTGACTTTTGCCTATTGAATGTAGGTTGTTGACTATGTCTGGACACGGGCGTGCAATTGTGTTGCCGCTCGTGTTCTGCATTTTTAGTGTACAATTTTATTGAACAACAAATCGCGTTTGCAAACGCTTGATCCGATCCGTGTAACTCGATCGGCCTCGTCGAGATCTCTTGCGCTAATGAAGGGGTCGACTCAGTTCCGACTCCTCCTTGGACCAACTGCAGATTTGAGTCGCCTTTGCATCCGCCGACTTGTCGTTTTAGTGGTAATGGACCATTGATTGTAATCCAAGGATTCACCTTCTTCATTAGTAGGAAGGGTGAACCCGGTTTGGATCACAATCCACATCTCTATTTGGGTTTTTAGGAAGCACTCCATCCGACCTTTCCAGTAACGAAAATCATCACCGTTGTAAAATGGTGGTCGGACGGTGCTAAAACCCTCGAGATGGGCCATTAACACGAAACGGTAAGAAGAGAAAAAACACACAGACAACAAAGGTCCCAAGACTTGCGTCTTGGATTAGTAGTGCGGGAAGAAGAAAAGATAAATAAATCAATCAATAGATTAACTAATTAGAAAATTAATTTTAATTCTGTAAAAAAAATAATTAATTAATTAATTTCGAAAATTAATTAAAAACTATTTTGTAGAAAAAAATCTAATGTTGAAATTAAGTAAAAAATATTGAAAAACCAAACTTATATTCTAGACAAGATTTAAAAATTAAAATAAGTTTTTAATTGATTTTTAATTGATTAAATTTTTTAAATTGATTGAAAATCTATTTTAGTGGAAATAAGATTTAATTCAATGCTAAGATTAACGAGAAAACTTTATAAAATGAAATATAAAGATTTTAGGGTTTGAAAAATTGAAGTGTTTAAAAAAAATGAAAGAATTTTTAATTCTGGGAAAAACTAATTTTAATCAGTAATAGAATTAAAAAATCATAATTAAGATTTTTTTTTTGTTAGGATGATCAATAGAAAGATTAAAAGCGATAAAATTAAATTAAAGAAAAGTCTGGAAAAAAAATTTGGAAAAATTAAAAAAAACACAAAAATTAACGTAGACAGAAACAAAGGAAACAAAAGAAATAAAAATTACTCAAATTGGTGGTTTCACCAAATTTGAGTGCCCCCAGCTCTGATACCAATTGTATGATCGAAATGAGCGCTAGAGGGGGGGTGAATAGCGCAAAACGGTTTTTCTTTTCTTTTGTTGTAAAAACGATAAGTGAGAGATAAACGCAGCGAAAAAGAGATGGACACAAGGAGTTTTACTTGGTTCACAGCCAACCGGCTGCTAATCCAAGGCCCTAATGGTCCTAGACCACGTACGGAGGGCAATCACTAAAACACTCCTCGTTGGAGGTAGGAGTTCACGATTACAAAACTTTCGACAAAAACACAAGGATGAGAGACAAGCCCTCTCTCCTTTTTGATATAAAAGCTCAAAAACACAACTTAAATTAATCGACTAAAGCGATTACCAACACTTTAACGGTGAAGCCGTGTTGGCGACGCCGTTGTAGTAGTGGCGTCGTCGTAGAAGAGCGGCGTTGTGGAGGCGTTTGAGAGCTTTGTAATAATTGTTGTATCTAAGATGTGAAGCACCCCCCTCTATTTGAAGCCTTGTCCGCCCACTTGAGATCCGGCCACCTCACCACCAATTGAGGGATAAGTTTCCACCTTGCTTTTGACCGGCCACCTCACCAAGATTTGGGGGATAAGTTGCCACCTTGCTTTTAGTTCCTTTTGCCCATTTTCAGGATACTTTAGTTATTTAATTTTATTTCAATTCGAGTTCTAATTTTAATTCGAATTCGAATAAATTCGAATTCTAATTTTAATTCGAATTAGAGTAACTTCGAATTCAAACAAGGGTTAGCTCAAAGCAATATGTAGAAATATTAAATGTGATGGATTTAGATGGTTTCTAACCATCCAATCTCGACTTAGACTTTCATGGAAAGTTTTGTGTCGGATTGTCGCCTAAGATCAACTCCTAAACGGAGGATCCGACCTCACTTACGCTCGTCGGACACGAGTCTTACCTTGCACTTACTGTGTCGCAGATCTCCAACTCAAGCTTAACCTGTTTCTGCACACTCAAGTAGACTCATGAGATAACAAAATAGACTTAACCTTGTGTCTTTGCTATAATCAAAACACAGGTTCGATTTCGGTGCCTCACTGCACCAACAACGATCTTATCCTATCTTTCCAACGGTTGGAATATACCTATAGTTCTACTCGATCCAATTGAGTTAACTAGTTTTACTCAATCTAATTGAGCTTACTCTAATGCAAGTCGTGATAGGCGGGACTAAGATTGTCCCTCCGCACCCTACCAAGATAATATGCGTTGCTCTGCTTTGGCAGATTCAACAACTACAAATGATCAAGGTAGTGATGGATATCAAGGACTTGGTAGGCATTTTCGAGTTGATTCGATTAAGATCTAATCTAATCGTAATGTGTATCATATACGCATTAAGGCCTTTATTATCCTACACTAGCATGCATCACATACTTACAAGCATTATTCTAGCATGCATCATATACATACAAGCATTATTCTACTAGCATGCATCACATACATACAAGCATAACAAATATATATATATATATATATATATATATATATATATATATATATATATATATATATATATATAAATTATTTGTGATTAGGTCATGACCCTACTACGATCTTCTCAAGCCAATGAGAAGATCGGACGGTCAACTTAGGGTTAGCGGCTTCTCCAAGTGCCTCCTTTGACCGCTATGTGTCATCGGCACCCTTCTCGTAACTCCGTCTAGAAGTGGACCTTCCACCACTCCATTTTGTACATTACAAACATGAAACTCAAGTTACATTCGAGTCTAAAACTATTTACAACTAGAATTTTAAAAAGAAGAGGCACGACGCACAGGTCGCATACCCTATACAACAAGCACAATCACAAAAATGGCACGCAGGCCATATTACAACACATTAACATCCAAGCATATTGGGGTTCTTGGGCCATGACCATCATAGAATTATACATAATTCTAAATTATATATTTTACAGAAAATTTCTATAATTTTTTCTATTTTTTTTCAATTTTATGAGTCACCTCTCCGTAACAGTCCCGCTAAGCGATTTTCGGGTGCGATCGTGGGACAAGGCCCCTTTCAGGGATAGGGGCAGCTCCCCTACTCACAAAATAAACTTTGCGAGTGTCCCTACTACGATCTTACAGCAACTTAAGTAGCTGTCCCAAAAACCTAAAGTAAGAACTCGCCGTTTCGGAGAGTTTTTCTCGGTGGTTGAAGCCTACAAGTGTCCCAACACTCGTTGCTTCGACTCTTCGAGAAAAATACCCAAAAATTCTATAAAAATAGGAAATTTATAGAAACTTAAAAATCTGTAATTTTTATATCTAATACAAAAACTACAAATATGAAACACATACATGCTTCGCACGTGGCTCTGATACCACTATTGGATTTTTCGAGCCGCAAAAACCGCTTTTTGCATTGCGGAAATCTTGGAAGCTCGGCCACCGATCCATGCGAAGATATATATAAATTAAAAACATGTATGTGTTTAAAGATACTAGATCTACCAAAATAAGTTTTTCACTCCATCCTGCTGCGGGGGTCCAAATGAATGACTCCTCCTATGTGCATACCCTATTGGTTATCCAAGATATAACCAATAGGTGGGAGTTCAAAGAACCTGAGACGCATAGTAGCACCTTTGAAGGTCGACAGTAGCAATACGTAAACTGAACGAAGAGGAAGAAGATCCAAGGAATAAGAAGATGGAGTTACCCAAATGAATTCATCCCATGAATCACCATCAAGTGGCCGGCCACTTTGTTTTGGGGGGTTACATGCATGCATGTAACTCCAAGAGCCAATGGCTCTTGGTCTCCCTCATGAGGTGGCACCACATGATAAGTCAATGATGATGTGGAACACCATCATTGGCCAGCCCACATGTCATGTCACCATGACATGGCAATTGGTCAAGTCAAAATTGACCATTCATCTTCCCTCTCAAGTCAAGTCAAACTTGACCTCTTATCTCCCATGGTTGATCAAATCTAACCACTTGATTCAAGTCAATTTGATTTAATGAATCTCTATTCATTAATTTAA
This sequence comes from Wurfbainia villosa, assembly GCA_025175895.1. Classification (NCBI taxonomy): domain Eukaryota; kingdom Viridiplantae; phylum Streptophyta; class Magnoliopsida; order Zingiberales; family Zingiberaceae; genus Wurfbainia; species Wurfbainia villosa. The sequence goes on along the minus strand of CM045989.1, from coordinate 115,172,458 downwards.
ATTGACTCAATGAATCAAATCTAAATTAGACTCATTCAATATTTAAATCAAATTGAGTCTAACTCAATTAGTCTAATTTGGATTACTCTTAATCAAATTTGGTTCATCCCATGAACCTAATCCTCATGGTTCATCATATAAACCTAATCTCCACTTAATTGTCCTTTGTGTGTGACCCTATAGGTTCTTGTAACGCTGGCAATGCTCTTAAACCGATTTAGAAACATAAGCAATGAGAGGTATCTAGCAACACATCATTGCTACCCAAGTTACAAGAATGTTGAGATCCAACATCACCTTTGTGACTACTAATTGTGACTTTCACAATATGTGACAATGTCCCTCTATCCTTGACATCTAGATTGACCAGTTGAGGCATAGACCATGTCATCCTCGGTATAATCTATATCTTGAATTCCAAGTAGACTCACTCTTATCAAATGAGCTCAATATCTCATATTGACTCATTTGGGCATGGCCATGCACTTCATGGTCTCACTCTATCAAGAATAACGATGTCACTCCCGTCATATAGGAGGGATAGATCCCGTCTACATCACTCACATCCCTCCACATAATTTGTTACATACCCAGTAATTGCCTTTATAGTCCACCCATTTACGGGTGACGTTTGACGAAGCCAAAGTGTGCAACTCCTTATGTAGGGAACCATGGTGACTTCAGGTCCAAGAACTAATAGTCATACTAATAGTCACATGAGAAAGTATATGACACTCATATAACGATCCATGATACTTTCTCATGTCGGGTCATTCAGTATACATTCTCCAATGCATACCCGTGTGTCAACTTGATATCTCATATCCATGACTTGTGAGATCAAGTCATCGAGTTGACCTACATGCTAGTCTCTATGCATTAACATTGTCCCTGAATGTTAATACTTGACTAGGAATGATTAAGAGTAGTGTTCTCTATATCATCTCATTATCAATTCAACCAATCGATTGATATAGATAAGAACCTACTACTCAAGGACGTTATTATACTTAGTTATTTGGCACCAATACAAGTAAATATAATAATCATGCCTTTATAAATAGGAATATGATACAATAAAGTCCATACAACAATCATCACATGATTGGCTCTAGGTCTTGTGCACTAAAAACGTATAGCCTTAATAGTCCCTTTGACCCTAACATAGTATTCGTGATTCCCGGCAAGAGCGGGCGTCCGGATGCAAACAAAGTCTCGTGTATTCGAGCTAGATAAGGCATATCTAGCTTGGTGCACTTGACCGAGTGGAACTAGCTGAAGCTACCTCGTCGTATCCTAAACTAGTTATACCAAGAAGTAACCCTATGTAACTTAAGTGATATTTTCTTGAATTTGGCTTTTTCTAAGGAAGTGGTCGTTGTTTCGATCAAAGAAGGCCCCTGTGCCTCGCCACGACCTGGAAGCCAGTTTCTCGAAAAGTTACTTAACGACCTAAAGGTTAAATCCGAATCTAACCCAAGGTTGACTATCTTTAATCAATTTAAAATCATCTCACAAAACATTTAAGGTGAACAAATTCTGACACAGAATGGGTGAGATGTTAAGGATAATTAAAATACAACCTCTTCAAAATACTACTTATTTTCTCAACTATTGTACTTAACAACTTTTAGGCCAAAGTTTAGCGGCTCCTACATCTCTTATACTTCATATATTTGACTAAGGGGGAAAGCAAACTAACCCTAAGGGTTATATTATAAACCTTTAGATTATTGGTGCAGAGGGACACACCTCGAACCAATCTATCTAACTACTGTTAGACGCATTCTTGGACTCATATTTGATTTATCTAGATGCATGGATATACGATATTGTTTTTAAAACCCCTATTTTATACAAAAACCTTAACATTCTTTTTTGATTTATGGCAAAAGGGGGAGAAGAGCGAAAGTTAAGGGGGAGTAACATAAAATTTAATTTTAAAAATTAAATTATCTCTTTCAAAACTCACCTAGGGTTAAGGGGGAATTTTGGGAAATGACATTCATCATTTACTATACTTGCTTTATGCTTTAATTTCCCTTAACTTTGTGTTGGTTTGCCATAGATCAAAAAGTGGAAGATTGTTGGTGCAAGGGCACCAGATAATCGAACCTGTATTTTGATTATGGCAAAGACACAGTTAAGTTTACATCGTTATCTCACGAGCTAAATCGAGTGTGCAGAAAAGTACTAAAGATGGAGTTGAAGGCTAGCGACACCCGGATGAAGCCACGGTGGTCGGGCGACACTCGAGTGACTTCGGAGGGAGCCGAAGGAATCGAGTGGAAGGTTGGAAGTGAAAGTGACACAGTAAGTATCGAGGTAAGCTCGTGTGAGTGAGAGATAGTAAGGTCATATCCTCTGTACGGGGACGACCATAGGCGGCGATCCGACTAAGACTTCCTATGGAAGGTCTAGGTCGAGTTCGGACGGTTAGAAACCGTCGCATTTACCACTTTTCGTACTAACCTCTTACTATAGGGAAGTGGCCAAGCTGGCAGTCGACTGCTAGACATTGGGCAGTCGACTGATGCTCATCAGTTGACTGATGGAAGGTATCAGTCGACTGATGGAAGGTATCAGTCGACTGATGACGACGAATCAGCCTTTGTACTAGGTCAAAACGGATATGGTTTGACGTGGCCACTTCGCGATAAAATTTGTTACCACTTCGTGATCTGTTTCGAAAAATGAGGAGACATATTCAGAGGCCAAACTCTATAAAAGGAGGGGAGGATTCCAACTCCAAACATCATCAAGTTTATTCTCAAGTGCTCCTACAATGCAAAAGTTCCAACACCGTCATAATGCCAATGCGACGACAAGTTCTGATCTTCTTCGTCGACAGCAGTAACAAGTAATATATTTTGTTATTATACTCTTTGTTTTTATTCGTAACGAGGTGAGGTAAGCTTGTTGCCTCATCCTCGTACTTTCGGTTTTGTGATCGTTGTCTCCTACCTCCAACGAGGAGGAGACGTTATAGTGCTTTGCCCTTCGTACGTGGTCTAGGACCGTTAGGGCCTTAGAGTAGCAATCTCTGGGTTGTGAACCAAGTAAAAATAAATGTGTCTCTTTATTTTCTGCTGTGCCTACTCGTGTATCGAACGAACGAACGAAAAGATTTACCCTCGCTATTCACCCCCCCCCTCTAGCAATGCTTCTCGATCCAACATGGCGATCCCATCTATGTCCCCGGATTAAAAAAAAATTAATCCAAGATGATGACAGATTACCCGAGCAACCGATCCATCATCGTGCTATTCGATTAGAGTGGTCTCTTGAACAAACTTGTTGTTCAAGCAACCTAGCTCTTTTTCTCGATTAGCCGCGGAATAGATGATGTACGGATCACCGATTTTTGTGTTTATCTTCAGGGTCCAAGTAAATTAGTCACATGCAATTACATACATAATACAAAGAAATAAAAGGAAACCAAAACAAGAATTATACCTCTTGATCTTCTATTGAATATCCTTTCCTCCTCTTGAATGTTGTGTGGGCAATGATCCTTCAAGAGTTGAAACCTCTTAGATCACGTATCTTCCTTTTCTTGTTCGCTACGAACAAAGGAAGATAATCAAAGACTTCTTCTTCTCCTTTCTAGAACCGACCACCAAGCTCCAAGCTTGATCCTTGCCATCGGCCAAGGAGAGGAAGAGGAATGTGGGCACTGACCAAAAGCTTCAAGGGAAGAAGCCCTAACTCTTATCGCCGGCCAAGACTTGAGGGAAGAAGGTGCCGCCCTAGGAGAGGAGAAGGAGGAGCTAGCCAAGAACAAAGGAAAAGAATAAAAACTCTAATCCTCCTCTTGGTTGCCACCGGCCCTAAGGGAGAAGCCAAAACAATGGTTGCCGCACAACCTCTCCAAACCCTAGAACCCAAAAACCCTAGATGGATAATCCCCCTTGCCGCCCAAGCCTTGTAACCTATTTATAGATATTGCCCAAACCTCCTTTTAATCTTGTCCATCGGATATAGGTTTCATGAGGGTTTTAATAGGCTACAATAGGGATCATGAGGAGGAGTTAGATCTTGGCCACCCAATGGATCTAGCCCACATAAAGTCCGATCCATTAATCATAATCCATTCCACTAGAGGATTATCATTGATCTACCTCACCAACCCCCATAAATAAATACGGGCTCCATATATTAATTGTACAAATATCTTTCCGTGTTTAAGATCTCAAATGTCCGTCAATTAATTAATTTACTGACGATTAATTAATCAACATCTAACTCCATGAGTAGTACCACTCAACCTTATCATTATGTCAGACCAAGTCCACCTGCAGGGTTTACATGATGAACCTTATGAGCTCCTCAAGGGGACATCATCATCCTAATATATAGAACACGGTTTCCTCCTATAATCAACGACACACCATGTAAATAATATAATTTCCCAACTTACCGAGCCTATCGATTTAATCTATAAATCTCACCCATTGGTAAATCAAAGAAATAAATACTAAGTACATGTGCTCGTTATTATATCGGGATTAAGAGCATGTACACCATAATATCCGAGGTCCGATTCAATTATGTAGTCAGCAATAAATTGAATCACCTCTAAGTCAGTCCTGCTCAATACACACAAAGTGTACTAGTGTAATTCTATGGTCAAGATAAACCAATACCAAATTATACTACGACCATACCAATGGTTTGTCCAAAACCATCTCAGTTGTGAGCCTCTACTTATACTCTACAAGGAACTGATAACATGATCTTTCATGTGACACCACACACCAAGTTATCTACAATGTAATGTATCAGACAATATGCATAACAATAAATATGCAAACAATGATCATGTGATTCTTATTTCAAAAATAAAGATGTTCATACAAAAGATAGACTTTTCATATACATTCCAATAGGTGCAACAATGCCCCAAGCATTTATATGTTTTGATGTTTGGATAATCATCTAAGTTAGGCAATGTTTTGTGATCTAATTGTGAACATGTTTAAGTGACAGGAAAATCCAAGTATGAAGACTTGGTGAAAGAAAAGTCCAAGTATGATCTTGGCAAGAGAAGTCCAAGGAAAGGGCTTGGCGGCGTAAGACCAAGCATGTAGTCTTGGCGGCATAAAGTCCAAGCGAACCTTGGCAAAGGAAGTCCAAAGGCAAGTCTTGGTAGCGTAAGTCTAAGCATGTAGTCTTGGCAGCATAAAGTCCAAGCGTACTTTGGCAAAGAGAAACCCAAGACATGACGAAACCGAAGGAAGCTCTTTGAAGCAAGCGCAAAGGATGAACAAGTCGCGGACTCGAAGGGATCCTGGAGGCGCAAGGCTTAAGGAAGAGCTAGAAGGTTGAGTCTAGGTCTAGGGAGTTAATTCAAGTATGAAATTATCGTACTTGACGAGTATCAGTCGACTGATACATCGTATCACTCGACTGATCAGGTGTTCGACTGAGTCAGGCTGAAAATCTGATGATCAATCGACTGCCAAGGGATGACAGTCGACTGATTTCGTCATCAATCGACTGCCAATATTGGCAGTCGACTGATCAAGTCGACATCGGGCACAGAATAGAGTCTCACTCGACTGCTCACCGTGATCACTCGACTAATCACTTCATCAGTCGACTGATGAGCCTGCCGTTGGATGATGATGCCTGTGAAATCCCACGAATCTGACTGTTCAGAAGCCATTTGTCGTGACGACAGTCAACTGATGGAGACCATCAGTCGACTGATCATGGCCCAACGGGAAAAACAACCCTCTCTCTATAAAAAGAGGGCTTAGGGTGCTTGAGGGGGCTAGTGCTTATCTTCCAACCTTACTCTCAAGCTCCCCACTAATTTCAAAGGCTTTCTTTGTGTTAATTCCTCCTCTTCTCCTAAATTTTATTTTCATCATTGTAAGAAGAGGAGAGTGTCTTGTAAAGGAAAGCTTCTTAGTGGAATTGCTTGAGTTGATCCAACTTAAGGATCTCCGTGGAGTAGGAGCTTAATCTCCGAACCACGTAAACGCTTTCGTGTTAGCATTTGTTGTGTTTTTCATTTAGTTCTTGTTTTGCTTCCACTAACCCTTTTTGTAGAATTCGGTAAAAGGCTATTCACCCCCCTCTAGCCTTCCAAAGATCCCTAACACCAAGGACCAAATCCACTATGTGGAAAGACCAAACCGATTCAATGGTCCAAGGGGAGCCAGTACAAAATTTGTTTATGCTATTACTTAGAAATTGCATGCTTAGGTTTTTTTCTTTTTCTTTTTAGAATGGTTAGATATGTTAGTAATATATGAGAGATGTCCTAAGGCAATCACCTTATGTTTGAACCATTTATATGATAAATGAAGATTCACTATTTGAGTATATATGTTTTCATGTATTTGATTAGATCTTAAACTCATTTACTGAATGTCCATGATACGATTTACAGCATGAGAGAATTTGTGATTGGATCACAACTAGTGAGTATCTCTACATGTGTAATTGTTATATATCGGAATTATCCCTAGTCGATGAATTGATGGATTTGGACACCATCGATTCTGTCGAGACTAGCACGAGGTATACTCCTTGGTGTATCCAAGCAGCTGATTCTCACTGGCTGGAGACATTGTGATATCCGGAGTTAATCGTGGATGCTAGTTATGGTAACTAGTTCATTGGAGTGACCAGTCGTAAGACATCATATGGTTCTCTGCATATATAGATATGTTAATGAAGTTCTTACTGCAGCTTAAGTGCAATGTTCATTTGACTTGCAGTATTCAAGTCATCTTGATCATAAAGACTTATGCTTTGACATCTTGAGCAAGCATCTCTGAGGAGATGTGGACCCGGGATGATTGGGTATAAGTCGAAGTGATCGAAGGTGTTTGAATAACCTATAAAGGATTCACCACTCCTTGCGAGGAGATGTATACCCATGGCCTCTCGTCGGATTGTTACTAAAGTCTTTGGCCAAAGAATTACATGTTTAGAATAAGGTACTCTTGGATACATGTGCAGTAACTAGAATCTGTAGGATGAGAAAATGATACTTGGGCTAGGTGTGACGTAGTCAACCTAGTGGGGACTGACACTATAGACCATGTCCTAAACCAAGTGGGTATAAGATGAGTGAAGGGAATGGGGCACGATTCATTGTAGCTTCTGAAGGGTTTCAGAAATAGTTCTGGATCAACCGTTGATCTTTTCGGTTAATTGGGGATCATGATGTACTACTACGTGTCACTCATGATCGTTCTATAATTAATGGTTAATTATAGATGGCCAACATAAACCGAGAACCTATTTGGTCACACGCACAACGAGCGTAATCCGAAGGATTTAAAACGAGCTTGAGAATGAGATTCTCAGACCAAGAGAAACTAGGTTTGGTTGGACAAAACAAGGAGCGAGCATGAAATCGTTTCAGTTGCAATGGAAGCGTGGATGGGCCATGTCTTATGAAGATATGATGGATGAACCAAATTAGTTTGGTTCTAATCCAATGGTGGAGAATAAACCAAAGGGGTTTGGTTTGTTTTAAACGAATGAACCAAAGTTGATTCGGTTCGTTTTAACTTAAAATAGACCAAATCGGTTTGGTTTATTTTAACTTAAATTAATGGAGCCGGTTAACGGGCTTTTGGTTATGATCCAATAACCATTAGGAGAATTTGTTCTCTATAAAATAGGGCTTAAGGGTTTTGTGAAAACCTAATCCAAGCAACCCATAGTTGCTGCCCACCCTCTCCCTCTCCTCTAGTGGTCGGCGCCCATCCCTAGCCGCCACCCACTCTTGTGCCTCCGTCCAAACTTGTTGCCGGCGTCCAAGCTTCAGTCGGAGACCCTCCGGTGATCCTCCTTGGCTTCGGTGACCAAGGAATCGCTGGCCCTCTTCTCTTTGGCCGGCGCAAACTCCTCCACCAAGCTGTCCAGTTTTCTGGACAGCTTGTTTTCTTCGTGTCGGAGCATCGTTTGGATGACTATTGGAGCTCTGACAGTGGCTTACTTGCCGGGGATTTGATCTCCGGTTATCATCATAGGTGGAGGACGAAGGATTCGTCAAGCGGTTGATGAATACCTCTCCGGAGAAGCGAGTTTTTGAGGACTCATTTTGAATCCGAATTTTGATTCGGATTGTGATCTTCTCTCGATCACATCGTCTTTAACACGAGGCTAGTAACTCGTACAAAGATGAGGCTCATGACTTTATGAAGTCATCCCGAAGATACTCGGCGTGGATACGGATAGAGGCTATTCTAGCGAGGATCGCTCCGGTTGATGTCTTTCCCGCTACACGTGATACGTCAGGTATACGTAGTATAAATTTCTTTTTATTGCAAAATTTTAAATTGCGGTTATGTCTACACATGTTGTACTATGCATGTGTGTGATATGTGTGATGTAATAAATTAGATTTATTTCTTTTTATTTATTCCACTGCGCACATGTTTATGAAATATATTCGAATACACACTCACAACGGTGCCGGAAACCCAACAAGATAGGGACTATAACTCGTCAATACTTGATAACATAGTACCAAGATGCGGTGAGATGATAGTACGCTAGGAAAGCGAAGTCTTGGGTACTCGAGCTAGATAAGGCGTATCTAGTTCGGTTCACTTGATCGAGTGGAACTAGCTGAAGCTACCTCACTGTATCCTAGACTAGTTAGACCAGGAAGTGGTCTTAGGTGAGTCAAGTTACTATTTTCTAAAAATTGTTTTTTCTAAGGAAGTGGTCATTTTTCCAATCAAAGAAGGCTTCTGTGCCTCGCCACGACCTGGAAGCCAAGATCTTGAAAAGGTGACTTGATGAGCTTAGGGTCAAATCCGAATCTAACGCAAGGTTGACTAATTTCAAATCATTAAATTTAAATCAAGTAAAATTAGAGGCATCTCACAAGAACACATAAGGATAACATGTTTGATCATGTAGAAATGGGTGAGATGATCTAGGTCTAATAATTTACAACCAAATCTTAAAATTCTAATATCCGATCGAACTACCTTATGTATAGGATCAATGGATGTTGGACAATGGTTGCTCCTGACACATGACCGGGGATCAACTTAAGTTTTCGAAGCTTTGATTCAAACGACAATGATCGATAGCTTTTGGAAACAACGGCAAGCTCAAAATCATCATATCAGGTGATATTGAGCTCAACTCAAACTTTGTCATTCAAAATGTTTTACTAGTTGAAAATTTCGAATATAATTTACTTAGCGTAAGTCAGTTGTGTGATAATAACTATAAGGTCATATTTCTAGAAAATGAATGCGTAATTAAAACAAATGAAACTTCTAAAACAATCCTTAAAGGGACTAGGAATAGCAACATCTATACTATTAATCTACATAACTCCTCAACCAAGTGTCTTATGACACAACAAGAGGAACCTTAATTGTGGCACCGACGACTCGATCACTCACACTTAAGACTGGTTCACAAGATGAATCAAAGTGGCCTAGTCAGAGGTTTGCCTAACCTTAACAATTTAGACAATAAAATTTGTAATGCTTGTCAACAAGGTAAAAAATCTAGGACACGACATCAACTAGCCAATCAAGAACGAACCAAAAGTGTTCTTGAGCTCCTACATATGGATCTATTCGATTCACATGGAGCTAAGTCACTTAATGGTAGTCAATTTTGCTTAGTCATAATTGACGACTATTCTAGATTTACCTGGGTTAGGTTCATCAAATACAAAAGTGATACCCTAGATCAACTAATCAGTTTGTTTAAACTAATCGAAAATCAAAAGAACCTTAAAATTAAAAGACTTAGGAGTGATCATGGTGGTGAATTCGAAAACCACATGTTTACAGATTTCTGTAACCTAAACAGATACCACCATGAATTCTCATCTCCTAAAACTCCACAACAAAATGGCCTAGTCGAACGTAAAAATAGAACCCTACAAGAAGCCGCTAGGACAATGCTAAACGAATATAACCTACATGATAGGTTTTGGGCAGAAGTCGTTAGTACGGCTTGCTATGTCCAAAATAGGATTTTTTTGGTAAAGAGGCACCTTAAGACCTTGTACGAAATCTATCACGACAAAGTACCTAACATCAAATACTTTAGGGTATTTGGATGTAAAGTACATATCCTGAACACTAAGGATTACCTAGGAAAGTTCACCTCCAAAACCTCTACCGGAATCTTCTTAGGATACTTAACTACAAGTAGAGCCTATAGGGTATATAACCATGACACCCTTAGAGTTGAAGAGACCATTAATGTAGTGTTCAATGAAGGACACGAACCTACAAAACCCTTAGCAACACCAACTAGTGAACCGATTCATACCAGACTTGACTCCGACCTTGAGATCGAGTCTAGTATTAATCCTAACCCAAGTCCAACGAGTCATCCTTTCGACCAAGTGATAGGTGACCCTAACCCAAGTCAAATTAGGATTCAAACGAATCATCCTATCGACCAAGTGATAGGTGATCCTAGCCTAGGAGTTCGAACTAGAGCTTCATACTGAAATCTTAGCCAAATCTCCTTGATTTCTAAAATCGAACCCAAAACCATTGAACAAGCCCTTCTTGATCCCGATTGGATTATTGCAATGCAAGAAGAGCTAGCTCAATTCACTAGGAATGAAGTTTGGGAATTAGTACCCCCACCTAAAGATAAAACAATCATTGGAACAAGGTGGGTCTTTTGAAACAAGTTTGATAATAAAGGTGAAGTAGTTAGAAATAAAGCGAGATTAGTTGCTAAAGGGTTTAGTCAAGTCGAAAGATTAGATTACGATGAGACCTACGCTCCAGTAGCTAGACTAGAATCCATCCGAATGTTGTTAGCATATGCTGTATATCGAGGATTTAAATCATTTCAAATGGATGTCAAGTCAACATTCTTGAATGGATATATTAAGGAAGAGGTTTATGTTAACCAACCCCCCCCCTCCCCACCGAATTCGAAAGTCTAGATAAACCCGACCATATCCTTAAACTAAAGAAAGCTCTTTATGGACTCAAACAAGCTCCTCGAGCTTGGTACGAGAGGTTTTCAATTTATCTTAAGTCAAAAGGGTTTAACCAAGGCCTAGTCGATCCGACCCTTTTCGTAAAAATCATAGGTAAGGAAATCTTTATAGCCCAAATCTACGTAGACGATATCATTTTCGGAACAACCAATTCGATCCTACTAAACGAGTTCATTTCACTTATGGAAAGTGAATTTGAAATGAATTTAGTAGGTGAATTGAGTTTCTTTCTAGGACTACAAATTAAACAAACTAAGGATGGAATATATTTACATCAACAAAAATATACTAGGGAATTAATTAAACATTTTGGAATGCAAGACGCTAAAACCATCAATACACCCATGGCAACTAATGTCAATATAGGAGAGGACTTAGAAGGAATGCCCATCGACCTAAAATACTATAAGAGTACAATAGGGAGTCTTCTATACTTAACTGTGATTTGACTCGATATTTTATTCGCAGTAAGTATGTGCGCAAGGTTTCAAACCTATGCCAAGGAGTCTCACCTAACCCTAGTCAAGTGTATCCTTAGATATCTAAAGGGAACACTAAGCGTAGGTATTTGGTACCCTAGATCTACCGAGTTTGAACTAATCAACTACTCGAACTTGGACTATGCCGGTAGTAAACTCAATAGAAAGAGCACGAGTGGTTGTTGTCAACTTCTCGGCTCAAGTCTAGTGAGCTGGTGCAGTATGAAGCAACACTGTGTTGCCTTATCTACCACCGAAGCCGAATATGTCACAATGGGTGAGTGTGTGGCTCAGCTTCTTTGGATGAAGCACACTCTCCAAGACTTTAACTTAAACTTCAACAATATTAAAACTCACATAGATAATATTAGCTCAATCAACTTAACCAAAAATCCTATATGCTACTCTAGGACTAAACATATAGAGGTTAAACACCACTTTATTCGAGAACATGTAGCTAACGGAACCATACAACTCGAATATGTGGAATCCAAGTCAAACCTAGCCGATCTTTTTACTAAACCCCTACCCGAAGCCGAATTTAGTCTATTAAGATGAAAATTGAACATGTACATAATAGAGTAGGATTTACAACTCATAACTTCTTATAACTCTATTATTTACTTTTCTTGTTAATGGAATTAGCTTAGGGCTTACCCTAGATATCATGTACTTATAGATTTAAGGAGCCAACACATATCACAATACATAGGATCAATGTGTTTGTGTACTTAGCCACGTAGATGGGCGTGAGATGTTAGGACCTTACTCCTGGTTCCAAATGTAGAGCTAGTGCATCGCCATGAACCACGAAGTATAATCATCTATATTAACTGACTCTGATCAGGACTTATTGATCATTTCATATCAATCAAGTCAAAAAGAGTTGAACATACAAATAGATGAGCTTATTTTTAATATATTATTTTCAAAATTATGTGGAACATGCTTGGACTTGGAACTAACACTTAAAACCCCCCACTTTTTCCGATTTATGGCAAAAGGGGGAGAAAAGGCCAAAGTTAAGGAATCATTTTTTTTCAATAACTTAACTTAGTAACATAATCTATATTCTCATGGCCAAAAGTTAATGTTTACTTAACTTAATTTTTGCAAACTTAATTCTATTAGTTGAAAAAGGGAGAGAAATGCCAAGTTAAGAAATCTACTTAACTTAAACTTATTTTTAATACTAAGGCCAACTTTAAGTAATTGTTAATTACTTAAACTCTTCCTAAATAGCAAACATCAAGGGGGAGGGTTAAGGCCTTCTTTCAAAAACTCACCCTCGGTCAAGGGGGAGGTTTCCTCAAGGGGGAGTACTTAAAAGAGAGTATCTATTACTCCTACTTAATTTTCAAATTAAATTCTTCAATTCAAATTCATGATAATGCATATTATTTCCTTAACTTTGTATGGATTTGCCATAGATCAAAAAGGGGAAGATTATTGGTGCAGTAGGCACCTAAGTCAAACCTGAGTTTTGATTATAGCAAACGATACAAAGTTAAGCTCATTTTGTTATCTCACGAGCTAAATCAAGTGTGCAGAAAGTGCTAAAGCTAGAGTTGAAGGTCAGCGACACCCGGAGAGAACCATGGTGGTCAAGCGACACCGGGAGGACTTCGGAGGAAGCCGAAGAACTCAGGTGAAGACCGAAAGCAAAGCTTCAAAGGTAAAGGTTGAGGTAAGCTTGTGTGAGTGAGTGTAAGTAAGGTCATGTCCTGCGTATGGGGACATCCTTAGGCGTCGATCTAACCAAGACTTCCCATGGAAGGTCTAAGTCGAGATCGGATGGTAAATAGCCATCGAGCTTACCTATACTAACAGCATTTTCGAGCTAACTCTTCATTGCAGCTGAAAACCCTACCATCAGTCAACTGATGACTTATATCAGTCGATTGATGCCTCAAGCAGTCAACTGATAGGGTTGATCAGTCGACTGCTAGTCAAGGATCAGCGTCGAGGAGAGTCAAAGCTTATCACCATTTCTCAAGGGCTAGGTGGCATCACCTCATGAAACCTCATCTCAACGATTAGGGTTTCACAAGGCTATAAAAGTAGGGGTTCTCCACCCCTTTTCCATCATTCCAAGAGCCTCCGAGTGCTTCCGATACGCTGCGATATTCCGACGATCTTTCGACGATGAAGTGCTACAGAAACGACAACTCGAGCTCCAATCTTCATCCTTTCAAGTCGTCGATAACCTTTTAATTTATAATTCAGTTTCAAATTGTGTTTCTTTTCGAGTTTTTATTATAATAAGGAGAGGGGGAGTGTCCCTCTACCTTGATCTCTTTTTGTAATCGCTTGTCTCCTACCTCAGACGAGGAGGAGACTATTTTAGTGCTTTTGCCCTCCGTGCGTGGTCTCGGACCACTAGGGCCTTGGAGTAGCAGCCATAGGTTGTGAACCAAGTAAACCCATTGTGTCATTTTACTTTCCCACTGCATGCTTTGATTTTTGAATCATCGAAAATGAATGAATTGTCTTATCGCTATTCACCCCCCCTCCCCTCTAGTGATCCGCTATCGATCCAACAGTTGATTCCCTATCAACTTCCGAATCCTCACTTTCTTGTGAGGAAGAGCTTTCTTCTTCGGTCTCCTCCTCTTCTTGAGCCGAATGTGGGTTCTCATGGAATCTTGCCACTTTGCTCCATAGTTCTTTGGCATCCATGTATTCCCCTAAACTAGACAAGATATTGTTAGGTATTAAATCAATCAAAAATTTCATTACCTTCTTATTTTTCTCAAACCCTTTGAGTTGTTCCTCACTCCATCTCTTCATCTTGAGGAATCCTCCCTTTGGCCCTCTTGGATATTCGAATCCTTCCATTAGGGTGGATCACTCCTCAAGTCCCTCATCATCAAGAAGTCTTCAATTCTTGCCTTCCATTGGTTGAATCCTTCTTGTCCATAGAAATTGTACGGAGTAGGGGTGTTGATGTTCCATACCAATTTATCTTTGAATTCCATCATCCCTCTAGCATATTTTGCTCCCGGGTGTTAGTCCATTGAAGAGCTCATAGCTCTGATACCACTTGTTAGGACCTGTGCGCCCGCTAGAGTAGGTGAAAAGTGCGTCGTTGTTCGCTTGACAGAATTTGATCGTGCTTGCTACAAAACTTGTTATACGCAGTGGAAATAATAAAAATAAAACAAATACAATGAGAACATAAGCACAACACCAAATATAACGTGGTTTAGAATCGTATGGTTCCTACTCCACGGATTGGGCTCTAAAAGCCCTAACGATGCAACCAACACCACTAAAACAATAATACTCCTTCTCAATAACAAGTCGGAGGTGGAGAAACCTCTTATAGTGATTACAATAGTAATACACGAGATATACAAGTAAATATGAATGAAATACAACAAAAGAAGTAAAGAACACTTTACAAAAACTCTTTTGGATGCTTGCTTATTTGGTTTCTTGAGTTGCACTTAGAGACCTCGAATTGCAGCAGCAAATTGCCCCAAAACTCCTCAAAAAACCTTAGCCAAAATCTTCCCTTCGTGCTCCTTTTAAAACTATAACTCTGGCTGATTTTCGCCTAGCAGTCAACTGATCGGGACCATCAGTCGACTACTCCTGTAGTCGTTGTCTCACAATGGCATGAGCCACGTTGGATAAGTTCCAACGGATAGACCATCAGTCGACTGATCATACCCATCATTCGACTGATAGAGTCATCACTCGACTGTCAAACCCTAACAGTGTCGACTCAAGAACCTTCTGTGCCTGAATACCCGACCAGCAGTCGATTGATCTCTAGATCAGTCGACTACCCAGGCCATCAGTCGACTTCCCAATGCTAGGCCAGTTCCTGCAGTCAAACTCTAGTCGACTCACATCAGTTGACTGACCATAGTCCCAGTCGACTGATACACCTCAAACATGAGGTTTTAACCCCAAGTATGGTGCCTCCATACTTGCTAGACCACCCTTAGCCTAAACCTAAGCCTTCTAGCCACCTTCATCAACCTCACGCCTATCGAATCCCTCCAAGTCATTCATGACTTGTTCATCCATACGCTATCCTTCAAGTTCTTCTATCAGCTATTATCATGCTAATGTGGTCTACACTGCCAAGGCACATTGGACTTACACTGCCAAGACTCCACTTGGACTTTACGCCGCCAACCATTAGACTTATGCTGCCAAGACTCCACCCTTGGACTTCTCAATTGCCAAGACTCAAGCTTGGACTTTCCCTTGTCAACCCATGTTGGACTTTTCATGCCAAGACCCATGTTTGGACTTTCCATGCCAAGACCCATGCTTGGACTTTCCTTGCCAACCCATGTTGGACTTTCCATGCCAAGTACCATGCTTGGACTTCTCCAATGACAATGGTCAAACTATCGTCAAACATCAAACATGACCTGGATCGATTGCACCAACAATCTCCCCAACACATTGTCAGATATCAATGTCAAACATCAAAACACTACTCGAATCAAACTCGAGTCTGGTCAATCGTGACCTGGGCCGATTGCACCAACATCAACATCTTCAATTGTGACTCCTATCACTAGATAGAACTCACCATGGTTAAAAGAACATATTTCTAAACCATGCTAAGAGATTATCCTTAGGTTTGTAATTATCTTATGGAATCCAACCAATTTTACGTGGTTGGAATGTTCAATTATGATTTTCAGACCAAATACACATGAATTATGCATTAGTCTTCCCCATAATTGGTCAAATTAATGATCACTATCTCGACAACCTCCTTACCCAAGGGATGCAATAAGCATTTCAAGTAAGTTGATCATGCCTAAACATCTCACCCCTAGCAACTAGCAATACAAAAATAGTTTTTGTTAAACCTATAGTTTGTGTGAGATGCTTCCCAAGGTATCCAGATTTCCCATTTCTTCTTGTTATGGTTAGTTTGTCCTTAAAATCATGGAAAGGTTTATTACTCACTCAGTAACACACATCCCCAATTCCCTTCTCAAGTGACTAAATTCTTTTTCAGAGAGTGGTTTAGTGAAGATGTCAACGAGGTTAGATTTTGACTCAACATAATTGAGTACAACATCTCCCCTAGCTACATGGTCTCTAATGAAGTGATGTCTCACTTCAATGTGCTTCATCCTAGAATGGTGGACTGGATTCTTTGTCAAATTAATAGTGCTCATGTTATCACAAAGCACTTGTAGATTTCTATATAACAACTCATAGTCCTTCAACGTGTGAGTCATTCACAACAACTATGATACAATTTCCCCCAAGGCTATATACTCAGCCTCGGTTGTGGAGAGAGCAACACAATGTTGCTTCTGACTCGACCAACTCACTAGTGAAGACCTTAGGAATTGGCATCCCCCACTCGTACTCTTCCTATCTAACTTGCACTCAGCATAGTTAGAGTCAGTATAGCCAACCAAGTCAAATGATTCAGTGCGTGGGTACCACAAGCCAACCTTAATAGTGCCTTTAAGATATCTCATTATTCTTTTCGCAACACTTAAATGAGACTCCTTGGCATACGACTAATATCTAGCACACATACCCACAACCTATAAAATATCAGGTTGACTCGTTGTGAGATAAAGTAGGCTACCTATCACACTCTTATAATATTTCAGATCCATTGACTTTCCTCCTTCGTCACTTCCAAGACTTGTATTTTAGGCCATGTGAGTAGATATCTCCTTTTAATTCTCCATGTTAAATTTCTTTAGCACATTCATGGCATACCTAATCTGATGGAAATATATCCCCTCCTTTGTTTGTTTGATATCAAGTCCAAGAAAGAAGGTTATCTCTCCCATCAAACTCATCTCAAACTCACTCTCCATGTGCCCTATAAATTCGTCCAGATAGTCCTTATTATTTGAGCCACAAATTATGTCATCGACATAAACCTGGGCAACAAATATGTTCGCACCATCTCTTTTTAGAAATAGTGTGGGATATATCTGACCTCTTTTCAACCCTTTCTCTATAAGGAACGTAGACAACCTTTCGTACCAAGCACGAGGTGCTTGTTTCAGCCCATAAAGAGCCTTTTTCAGTTTGTACACATGGTCTGGAAATTCTATACTCTTAAATCCCGGTGGTTGTTCAACATATAACTCTTCCTTAATTATCCCATTTAAAAAGGCAGACTTTACATCCATTTGATATAGTTTGAAGCCTTTGTATGCAACAAAAGCTAGCATAAGTCTTATAGACTCTAATCGGGCTACTGGGGCATAAGTCTCTTCGTAATCTAATCCCTCAATCTGATTATATCCTTTGGAAACTAACCTTGCCTTATTTCTTATTATCTCTCTCTTGTGATTCATCTTATTCTTAAACACCCATTTGGTACCAATTATAGAGACTTTTTTCAGTCTCGGAACTAAGTCCCATACTTGTCTTCTTTCGAATTGTCCTAGCCCATCCTGCATTGCTAAGATCTAATCAGGATCAAGCAAAGCTTCTTCTACTACCCTTGGTTCAATTTCTGAAATCAGTGCAACTTCAACCCCTTCATTCCTAAAAGATGATGTAGTCCTCACCCCTTGTTGAAGTTCTCTAATAATCTGAACTTGGGGATGACTAGTAATTGTCCTAATGGATCTTGGTGCTTAAGATATTTCAAACACTTGATCGTTTGATACATCTTCAAGTAATGGCCCTTGTAACCTAGACTTTTCTTCATCAGACTCAATCTTAACCCCCCCCCCCTACTTCAGTGTTTTCATGTAATCTAGTTTTCTCCAGTCCAAACATTATTTCTTCATCCTTCTCCCAAATATCACCAAACTTTTCATTTTCCTCAAATACAACATTTTGTGATTCTTCTTCTAATTTTGACCTCTTGTTGTACACTCTATATGCCTTGCTAATAGAAGAATACCCTACAAGGATACCTTCATCAGCTTTAGCAGCGAACTTACCCAAATGATCTTTGGTATTTAGAATGAACACCTTGCAGCCGAATACCCTAAGATGCTTGACCATAGGTGGTTTTTCAAACCATAGTTCATGTGAAGTTTTTCCTAGAAACCTATGTATCAATACCCTATTCTGAACATAACAGGTTGTGCTTATAGCTTCGGCCCACAAGTAGCTTGGAAGTGCATACTCATGGAGCATGCTTCTAGCTGCTTCTTGTAAGGCCCGGTTCTTCCTTTCCACAACACCATTTTGTTGGGGTGTTCTTGGAACAGAAAACTCATGTCTATATCCCCTTTCTAAACAATAGTCCTTAAACCGAGTATTTTGGAACTCCCCTCCATGATCACTTCTAAGAGTCTTAATGGTTGTGTTTTTCTCATTTTCAACTCTTCTACTAAATGAAATAAAAATCTCTATTGTTTCATACTTATGTTTTAAGAAAAAAGTACAAGCATATCTAGTGTAATCATCAATTATAACTAAACAATATCTACTGCCATTAAGTGATTTAATAGAGCTACAGTCAAATAGATCTAGATGTAATAAATCCAAAGAAGTAGAGGTACTCACAGTATTTTTGGTCCTGTGTGATGCCCTTTTTTGCTTACCTTTCTAGCAGGCATCACACAGCCTGTCTTTCTGAAACTTCAACAGTAGCAGTCCCCTCACTAATTCCTTTCCAGCTAGTCTTCTTATATTTTTCAAGTTGACATGTGCGAGCCTTCTATGCCACAGCCAGGATTCATCTATTCTAGACATAAGACACTTGGCAGATACATTAGTAACATTATCAAAATACACATGATATATATTTTCCTTTCTCTCCCCTACTAACACTGTATCATTCGAATCATTGTGCTTAACTAGACACTGAGATGAATAGAATTCAACTCTGTATCCAACATCACACAACTGACTTACACTTAGGAAATTAAAGGACATGTTCTTAACTAGAAGAACGTTTCTAATCTTAAGGTGTTCCGAGATACAAATGTCCCCTACTCCTATAACCCTTAGCTTGCCACTATTATCAAATGAAACAATACCTCTTCTCTTATTCTGTAAGGAGGAAAATAATGATAGGTCCTCAGTCATGTGTTTGGAGCATCCACTATCTACAACCCAGGTTGATGAACACTCCCCCTTGATTGATGACTTATCATCATCTAAAGATGATGAAGTTGAATTTGAGTCTGACTCTGCTTGTCTGCTTTCTGATTCTGTCTCAGAGTCCTCTAATGCTATCAAAGCAGTGTGTCGACTTGTCTTCTCTTCTTTGTCCTCCTCTGATGACCCGAATGAGGACTCATCCCACGTGGCTCTCAAGGCTTTCCTTCTCCTTCTCTTTTCTTCCTTCTTCTTGAGACGAGGACATTCATTTCTGAAATGCCCTTTCTTGCTACATTCATAGCATACAATATTAGTCTTATCAACAAAATTGTCTACCGACTTACCTTTCTTTTTGTTGAACCTCCTACTCCTACTCATCACCCTTCTCACGAAGTTGACCACCTCGCTGGATGAGAACTCATCGTCTCCATCAGATTCTATTTTAGAGAACGATGATTGTTCCTTCTTCTTCTTTCCTTCCTTATATCGATCACCTGCAATCAAGGCCATATCTTTCTCTTTTTGACCTCTATTAGCTTGTTCATGTAGCTCCATTTCACAAAATAATTCATCTATCTTAACAGTTGACAAGTCCCTTGATACCTTATAAGAATCCATCATGGATGACCATAAGACATTGCAGGGGAATGACTTAAGTACATACCTGACTAAATCTCGGTTCTCAACACTCTCTGCGATAGAGTGGAGACCATTTAATAATTCCTTAAACCTCCCATGAAGCTCACTGACAGATTCAGTGTCCTTCATAGAGAAATTCTAAAGTTGACTTAAGAACAAATCCCTCTTGGCTATATGAGAGTCCCTAGTACCCTCGTTCAACTCGAGTAGCTTGTTCCATAAGTCATGCGCACTACTAAAAGGACCAACCTTGTTTAGTTGTTTCTTTGTCAGGCCACACTATAAGGTTACAGTGGCTTTAGCATTAACATGTGCCTTGCACTTTTGCTCATTTGTTCATTGAGCATAACCCAAGACCTTACCATCTACATCTACTGGAGTGATGAAGCCCTCCATGATGGAGAACCACATTTCTATCTCGGTCATGAGATAGTACTCCATCCAACTCTTCCAGTACTGGAAGTTTGTTCCATCAAAGAATAGAGGTCGGTTTGTGTTGTACCCCTCTTGCATGCTTATGACTCTAAGGTTGTTAGACCTGGTAAATAAAGCCCTTACTCTGATACCACTTGATAGGACCAATGATTACGCTAGATAGAGGGAGAATAGTGGTTTAAAAAATAAAATAACACAGTGGAAATACTAACAAGGCAACACGATCAAAATCAAAACACAAAGAAAAAAAACAACACAAATGACACAACTGATTTTACTTGGTTCACAGCTCTCTCCTAGAGCTTTTAGTCCAAGGTCTACCTCTATCTTTTCTCCTTTTTGAAGAAAACTTCAAAGGTGGAGAAACCTATTAAATCACTTACAGTTTGCAGATTCCAGAGATATGAATTAAGTACACGAATCTGAATAGAAAGAAAATAATAACAAAGCACTTTATAGTCAAACAGTCGAGACGATCACGAGCACAATTAGAACAACAAAGTTTTTGGACCACCAAGTTCACATTGAGAGAGCAAGAACCAAAACCAGTGCAGTGCCTTTCCTTCCTTTCTTGATTTCGTTTGTATGCATTGTATCTTTTTTTAATGCACAAGACCCCTTTTTGTTCGCCAAAAAAAATCCACCTGTGGATGAGCTTTCTATCCATAAGATTTGGTCAAACAACTAGATCAGATCACACAAGTTGGAACAAATAAGATTTTATCAAAAATATTAACTCGCCCTGTAGCAATCGAGGCACCAATCGGGCCTGACTCGCTTTTGCTCGCTTCTGCTTGCTTCTGCTTGCTTATGCTTGCTTCTGCACAGGATTAGTCGAGGCACCACCTCAGCTGCACAAGTCGGAACAGATAAGATTCGCTAACTCGTCCTGCAACAATGGAGGCTCTAGTCGAGCTCGGCTTGCCTCTGCTCGCTGCTCCACAGGATTAGTCAAGGTGCCACCTCAATTGCACAAGTCGGGACAAATAAGATTCACTAACTCGTCTTGCAGTAGTTAAGGCGCTAGTCGAGCTCGGCTTGCTTCTGTCCGCTGCTACACAGGATCAGTCGATGTGCCGCCTCGACTGTAACTTATCCTACAGAAGTTGAGACGTAAGTCGAGCTCGGCTTGCTTCTGCACAGGATCAGTCGAGGTGCCACCTCAACTGCAATTTATCCTACAAAAGTCGAGATGTCAGTCGATCTCGTCTTACTTCTGCTTGCTTTTACATAGGATCTTTCGAGATGCCACCTCGACTGTGACTCATCCTGCACAAGACGAGTTCTCTGACCGATGTTAACTTTCCACGCCTGATAAGTGCAGTAAGGACAACAGTTGAAGTGTCAACTCATTGTTGTCCTTAAGACCCACTTGTTCAGTCAAACTCTAAGATTGAAACATGCCTAGTAAAGACTCTACCCAGAGACCCTTTACTTGCCAAGACTCCGACCATCAGTCATTCTTGGAATTTTCACCTTGCCACTCCTGCAAGGAATTTCACAACTGCCAAGGAAATACCCTTCTTGGACTTTTCACCTTGTCACTCCCACAAGGAATTTCCCAACTGCCAAGGAATTGCCCTTCTTGGACTTTTCACCTTGCCACTCCCGCAAGGAATTTTTCAACTACCAAGGAATTACCCTTCTTGGACTTTTCACCAAGGTTCACCCTTGGATTTCTCACACTACTTAAACCTTTGTCAAACACCAAAACATAACTTGGAGTATTCAGCTCCAACACTCAATCCTATCTCCCTATAGATCGTGTAGGGCATAATGCTAACAGACGATCCTAGGTCACATAATGCTTCGTTGACACTCTCCCCATAGATCATGCAGGGTAAGACAAAATCACCAGGGTCCTCAAGCTTGGGTGGAATCTTATCTTCAATTTCTACTTGGTTTGGAAAAGTTGAAATCATGGTTGCGCACCCCTTAGTGACTTTGTTTTTCTGACCTACTACTTCATTGTACGCTCCCTCTCCCTTAACCGGGTTTTGCTCGGATGGTAGGTGAGAGCTGTCTATGGTTTGTGATATAGTCTTGGCTATTTTGGCCACCTGTGTTTCCAGCATCTTAGTGTGGCTTGTGAGCCCATCAACAAAGGCCTTCAACTCTCTCAGTGCCTCTTCGGCTCTTTGATGTTGCCGCTGAAATTCTGCATTAGCCATCGTTTGAGTAGCAATGAAGCCTTCAATCATTGAGTCAAGTTTAGATTTAGGCGGTTGTTGCCGCCTGCTGCCCATATCCTCCCGATTGTTGAAAATTTCCCGAATTATTCTTATATGAAAAGTTTGGGTGGTTCCTCCATCCGGGATTGTATGTGCTCGAATATGGGTTGTTGGGTCGTTGATTGTACTCGCCCACCACATTGGCATGCTCAACCTGCTCTTCAGAGCTGCCTTTCCCTTTATAGTATTTTTTCTGATACGCTGCTACTCCCTCTCCAAAGGAATTGATCGCACATACAGAAGCAGAGGTTAGGGAGTCAAACCATCTACTTAGTGTGTCCATTCTCTCCGCTAGATGATCGATGGAGTTAACAACATATTTACCAGCTGTAGGTGTTGGGTGACCATGCTCGGAAGCCCATTGGTGGTGGTTCTCGGCCACCTCCTCGATCAACTCTTCTTCTTCCTTGATGGTCTTGTTCATTAATGCTCCTCCTGCAGCAGAATCGAGGGAAACCTTCGTGGCATATGTGATCCCATTATATAATATGTGGATCACCAACCACCTCTTAAGACCATGATGGGGGCATTGATAGAGTAGCCCTTTGAAGCGATCCCAAACTTAAAACAAGGACTCTCCTTCCTTCTGCTAGAAGTTAGTAATCAAGTGGCGCGTATGAGCAGTCTTACTTGGTGGCAAGAATTTATTCATGAATTGCTGCTCACACTACTCCCATATGGTGATGCTTCCTGAAGGAAGGTAGTGTAGCCACGTCTTCGCCTTGTCCCGCAGTGAGAATGGGAAGAGGCTAAGATAGATCGCGTCAGTGGGCCTCCCATTGAATTTCAAGTTCAAGCATATCTCTAAGAATGTCTCTAGGTGTCGGTTCGGGTCTTTAGTTGCAGTTCCTCCAAATTGGCTCTACTGGACCATGTGTACAAGTGCAAGTTTTAATTCAAAATTATTAGTTGTGATTGACAGTCTAGCTATACTCGACCTATACCCTCTAGCACTGGGGGTTGCATAATCTCGCAGAGGTCGGCTACCTATGTTCGCCAAAGAGGCGTCTTACTCCTCCATACTTCTCTATTCAGCCCTCCTACAATGGTAGGTTCTTTCTACTTCTAGATCAATCGGAAGCAGATTTTTCAATCATAAGCGTCTATGCATACGATGAACCAAGCTGCGCAATCGGGAGTATATATACTACTTATTAAAAAGAAATCAAATAACTTAAAGTACTAAGCCAAATAAAGAAAACCTAAAAATTGAACTAAAGCAAGATGTAATATGACTACTAGAATTAATCTAAACTGAATAAACTGAAATGAAATAAAACAAGAAAAAATATCTAGCCTAGGCCCGATCCAAACTATCCACTTTTGATTTGATATCGAATCAATAGTCCTGGCAACAGTGCCAAAAAATTGATGCACACGAGCACGACCTCAAATCTCCGACGAGGATTGCCAAGGATTCGACGTGCATGCTCACACTCAACGTCTATAAGTGCATGGATGTCATCAAGTAATAAAAGATGTATCGATCCCATAGAGGCTAGGATTCGAATATCGTTTGTCTAGTGGATATTGATGTTCGGAGTAAATGTCTTAAGAGTAAAGGTTGCGAGGACAACGGTAGTCCTAACTCAAGTACGGTGTCATTTGGAGAAAGCAAAGGTGGTCTCAATTTCCTAAAAGGATTCTAGGACTTCGGTTTCACTTGTGCGTCATTGAACATGCTATCAATTTAATGCTTTAAGGATCTCTAATTGTGATTTTGCAGGAGGATCATCATGTAATTGCCTGATGAACTTTTGCTTCTACCGGGAACTATCTATTCCTAACTAAGTTTCCCTTTCGGATTGTCAGAGCTCAGGGGGTTGATACCGTTGGGAGCCCTCTGTCACTAAGGTCCCTCAACCCTTCTAGAGTTAATGTCACTTACTTTGGGTCTTCCGCTAAGATAGGTTATCAAGGTACGAGGATGTCCTAGTAATTCACTATGATAAGATGGAACATATTTTATTTCCTACTCTATCATATTCTACTTTCTACGGTTATCGGAGGGAGGATATCCGCAAGGTTCCTCCTGTAGTGACGATGTTGGTCGGCTAGAGGGGGGTGAATAGCCTTCTCTCGTCGTACGGTGGAAGTCGATCTTAATCGTCTACAATAAACATTAGCGCAAGCGGAAAATATAAGGCAAAGACAATTAAGAACAAACACAAAGATAAACAATGCTAACAAATAATATAACGTGGTTCACGGCCACACCGCTAATCCACGGTCCGATTCGTCCCCGGTGAATCACTCCGCAACCAATCCACTATTGGTCTCTCCCTTTAGCCAATGCAAGGTGGAGGTAAACCCTTACAACTCAAGAATACTCCTTTTACAATGGATGTGAAAGAAACTAGAAGGAGTTTAACACTTATGGAGCACTTGGATGATAGTTTAGAGCATAAGCATTAGCCATCCAAAAGCCCACACCCTCTCTTTTTATAGAGAGGGTTGATTTCTTCCCGTTGGCCACTATCAGTCGACTGCTGCCTTTGGTAGTCGACTGGAGCCGCTACAACGGCCTCTGAACATGTCAGATCCCGACCGTTGTAGTCCAACGAAACCCTTGACAGTCGACTGATGTATCCATCAGTCGACTGATGCCTCCGTAGTCGACTGGTCAATCGTCTATGAGCGGTTCTGTGCCCGCGACTGCCTTCATCAGTCGACTGCCACCCTTGGCAGTCGACTATCATTTCATGGTAGTCGACTGATGTCGGGAAATCTCATCCAACACTTAGCCATTCGGCCAAGTTCTCCTAATGAGCTACTTACATTTCACTCATTCTCTCATCTCACTCAAAGTCCCTCGCCGAAGCTCTCTTCGTTCGCGGCCACGTCCCTCGGCTGCATGGCTCTGCAATGCTCCTTCGCGTCTCTTGCCTTCGAAGTCTGCTTCATTGGCTTTGCTTCAAGTCATCTCGTCCGACGGTCCCTTGGCAGCATCAAGCACACAGCTCTGCAATGCTCCTTCTCCGACTCAAGCACGAGGTTGTGAGTGGTGAACCCGCCTAAGCTTCATGTGCGAATTACTAAGTCCTGCAAGACTCCAACGCACATCAAATCCAATCATCCTAACTTAAAACCTTTGTCACACACATCAAAACCATATCACGGGTTGATTGCACTAACAATCTCCCCTTTTTGATGTGTGGTAATCCGTTTAAGTTAGGTAAAACATTTGATAAGATATTAAGGAAAGAAAGCATGTAAATAACATGATTAACAACTCTCCCCCTTAATACATGAAACTCCCCCTAAATACATTCCCCCTTACTTAAACATATATCTTTCTCCCCTTTTGACACCATCAAAAAGTTTAAACAATGTTTATATGACATGGCATCAAGTCTAGAGAGAAACAAAAACCAAAAACAATCAAAAACTTGATAAAATCAGGTTACTGTGCTCGTGCACAGTGCATCAGTCGACTGGCACAAGTAAAATCAGTTTGTCAGATTTTCTGGACGAAATTCAGAAATACACTATAAATTCCAAAAAATTCAAAAAATAGTGAAATTTTAAAAAACACATTTCTTTTAAGTTCCTTTATCAGTGAAAAATGAGTTTTCATGAAAATTCATTATATTTTCAAAAATTAGGCAAAATCTCAAAAGTTTGAAAATATCTAAAGTTTGTATCAATTTTGAAGCCTAGTTTTGCCTTAAAGCTTTTCAAAACATGAACATTCAATTTATGAAACAAGAAATGTTTTCCAAAACATTTGAAATATCCAACCATGATCTTTGGGCAATATGTCTATGAATTAAACATAAGCCTTCCCCATGATTGGTCTATTATTGCTATTTTGATACTTTAAATGATCATCTAAATGTCATAAGCATTAGTGGACCATGAGTATCATCCTAACATCTCACCCATGCTATGTTTTCAATCAAGGTAGCCTATAGTGAGTGTGAGATGAACCTAAGGTATTTGTATATACTTAACCATTAATTTCATGCAATTCTACACAAGGTTAAGTATCATCCTAACATACCTCATGATCGTAAAGACATATATGTATGAATTTCACATTATGATCATGAAACAATTGTATTCATCAATTTGTGATCATGCATTAGGTATTACATCATGATAATAAAGCAAATATCACCTAAAGCATGATTTATCTATTTATGGGTGCATTATCATCACCCAACACTATTTCAAAAATTAAGTCCTGCCATCCTAAGTCAACCAAATAATATGATATAGATGAATTCCATATGGTTGACTATCCTAGGGTTTTCCTAACCCTTTAGGATGGATTTAGGAACCCAAAACAAATTTTTTCCTATGGGGTTCACTAAAAATTCCTTAGGGATCCATTTTCTAGCTATTATTTTCTTTTTATCTTGACCCCTAGCAATTAAACATTTATAGGCCTTTTCATTTTTATTTTCCTTATATCCTAGGCCTTTCTTATTGAAGCTTGTCCTTTGGCTCCCTATGATCATGTTAAGAGTGTTGAAGCCAATGGTGAATTTTTCTAGGGCTTTGGTCAAATGATCTACCTTTTCCCTTAAAGCCCTATTTACATCCATACATGCATCACTAACATTGAAAGGCATATAATTATCATGTGAGCATGCATCATTAAGACTAGAAGAAATTTTATCATTTACATTTAAGCATGTTTTTTCTAATTTTTCTTCTAAGTCCTTAATTTGATCTAGCATGCATTTGTTCTTTTTCTTTGCCCTAAACAAGTCCTTAGTGAGGCTAGAAATAATTGACATAATTTTCTTGGGGGAAAGATTTGTTACCTCACTTACCAAATCCTCTTCCGATGATGAGGATGTAGAAGAAGCTCTCCCTTCACTCGAGCTCTCCTCACTTGAGCTTGCTTCTTCATTTTCGGAGGAGGAGGAGTCTAGGTCGTCAAATGTCATCAAAGCAAGGTTTGTGACAAATGCATTTTCTTCCTCCGATGATGATGATGATGATGATGAGGGGTCATCCCAAGTTCTTGCTTTTAGTGCCTTGGCCTTCTCTTTTTCTTTGGCCTTCTTCTCTTCTTCCTTCTTCTTACTCCCCTTCTTCTTCTTCTTTTCTTCCTTCTTTCTCTTCTCCTCTTTTCTCTTGTTCAAGAGGGGATAATTATCCCTTATATGTTCATCTCCTTGGCAATTGTAGCAAATAACCTTCCCCCTTGGTCTTCTCCTCCTATCATTAGATTTATTAAATTTGAAATTTTTCAATGCACACCTTATCTTCCTTACCATGTATGCTTCTTCCGTGCTATCCATGGAAGAAGAGGAGTATGCTTCATCGAAGGAGGAGGGAGTCTA
Source organism: Wurfbainia villosa (assembly GCA_025175895.1). NCBI lineage: Eukaryota > Viridiplantae > Streptophyta > Magnoliopsida > Zingiberales > Zingiberaceae > Wurfbainia > Wurfbainia villosa. Next base: position 115,144,392 of record CM045989.1, on the reverse strand, counting down.
TATCTTCTTCTTTTTCCCCTTATTTGCTACTAGGGCTACTCCTCTTGATGGTTTGATACTTGATTCTTCAATTACTCCCTCATGTTGGGGATCGAAACGGCCGGCTAGAGGGGGGTGAATAGCCCTTTGTTGTTGGATGCCGGTATTTGCTCGTCTACAAATAAGATTAGCACAAGTGGAAATAATAAAACAAGACAAGCAAATAAACAAAAGAGAATACAAACAATAACACTGAGATGTAACGTGGTTCACAGCTACGCCGCTAATCCACGGTCCGATTCATCCAAGGTGAATCACTCCTCCAAATCCACTAGATCTCTCCTTTGCACCAAGCTAGGTGGAGGTAACCTCTTTACAATTTCTCTTCTTACAATAGAATGGAAATAAAGCAAGTAAGAAGAGTGGAAAAACCCTTAGAGCACTTTGGGAGAAGATTAGAGCATAAGCATTAGGCTCCCAAAGCTCCATCCCCTTCCTTTTTATAGAGGAAGAGGGTTTCTTCCCGTTGACACAGGAGCAGTCGACTGATGGCCTCGATCAGTCGACTGGTCCTGTAGTCGTTGCCCAATAACGACCGCTTTCCACGTTGGATTCCATCCAACGGTATTGGCATCAGTCGACTGATGGCACCCATCAGTCAACTGATATCAATCAGTCGAGTGCTCCGCGAGATCGACTCCATTTTGTGCCCGTGCACAATGTCATCGATCGATCGCTTCCCCATGAGTAGCCGATCGGTGATCACGCCATCGATCCGACCGGTCGACACCGATCGATCAACTTGATCCACCACATTAGACCACCGATCGAACCATCGACTTAGCAATGACCGCCATGACATGGCGATCGACTAGTGCCTCGAAACTCATCCGACACTTGGCCAAATGGCCAAGTTTCACCTAAGAGCTACCCCTTCCCGGGTTACATTCGCTCACTCTCATCCCTCGGAGTCCCTGCCTTCGAAGTTCTCTTCGTTCGCAGCCACGTCCCTCGGCAGCATCGGGCGCACGGCTCTACAATGCTCCTTCGCGTCTCTTGCCTCGAAGTCTACTTCCTCTGGCTTCACTCCAAGATCCTCGTCCGGCGGTCCCTCGGATGCTCCAAGCGCACGACTTCCGCAAAACTATCCTTCACCGACTCAAGGACCGAGTCATGAGATGTGAAACTCGCCACGGCTCCATGTGCGAATTACTAAGTCCTGCACGACTTCAATGCACATATCAAATCAACATAACAAACTAACTTAAACCCTTTGCCACACACATCAAAACCTAATCATGGCAAGAGATTGCCCTAACAATCTCCCCCTTTTTGATGTGTGGCAATTCATTTAAGTTAGATAAGAACATTTGATAATTTCTAAGGAAAGAAAGCATGTAAACATAAACATGATATAGCAACATGCAACTCCCCCTTAATCCATGAAACTCTCTCTCCCCCTATCATAATTTACTTAAACATAATAATTTCTCCCCCTTTGACACCATAAAAAAGATTAACACTAAGTTATAAACTCATGGCATCAAGTATAATAGAAGAAAAATACCAAAAATTAGTCTAAAACCTGAATTAGGCCTTAACTAGTCTGATTTTCAGGCCACCAGTCGACTGGTTCAGACTACCAGTCGACTGACACGCGAATTTCAAAACTTTCTGATTTTCAGCCCGAATTTCAGAAATGCATTAAAAATTCTAGAAAATTCAAAAAATCATGAAATTTGGGGAACATATTTCTTGTAAGATTCTTTATCAGTGAAAAATAGGTCTTCATGAAAAATCATTATATTTTCACGTATTTGCCAAAAATCCAAAAGGTTTAAAAACCACTAGGTTTTTGATCATGTGAGTATCAAGTTTAACACCTAGTTTTGGTTCCGATTGTTTCAAAACATGAATACATAGATTTTAGATTAAGAAATTGTTTTAAAAACATATGAAATATCCAACCATGATCTTTGGGCAAAATGTCTATAAATTAAACATAAGTCTTCCCCATGATTGGTCTATTATTGCTATTTTGATACTTTAAATGACCATCTAAATGCCATAGGCATTAGTGGATATTTGTATCATCCTAACATCTCACTCATGCTAAGTTTCAATCAAAGTAGCCTATGGTGAGTGTGAGATGCATCCTAGAGGGTATTTGTATATACTTAACCATTATATTCATACAATTCTATCAAGGTTAAGTATCATCCTAACACTCAACATGATCATAAAGACATATATGACTTAAATTCATATTATGATCATGAAACATATGTATTCATTGAATTGTTATCATGCATTAGGTATTATATCATGATAATAAGCAAAATATCACCTAAGGCATGATTTAAACCTATTTCTCATGATTATGTGCCAAATATCAATATCATAAATCATGATTACAAATATACATAGCAATTACATTAATCATCATGATTTAAGCATTATTATCAATTTATAGACACGTTATCATCACCTAACACTATTTCAAAAATGTGTCCCAACATCCTAAGTCAACCAAAGATATGATATAGGTCAATTCCATATGGTTGACTATCCTAGGGTTTTTCTAACCCTTAAGGATGAATTTTGGAACCCAATACAAATTCTTGCCTATGGGGTTCACTAGAAATTCCTTAGGAATCCATTTCCTAGCAATTACCTTCTTTTTATCTTGTCCCCTAGCAATTAGGCATTTATAGGCCTTTTTATTTTTCTTTTCTTTATATCCTAGGTCCTTTTTATTGAAGCTAGCTCTTTGGCTCCCTATGATCATGTTCAAGGTGTTTGAGCCAATTGTGAATTTCTCTAGGGCTTTTGTCAAATAGTCTACCTTTTCCCTTAAAGCTCTATTTTCCTCTATACATGCATCACTAACATTAAATGGCATATATTCATGTGAGCATGCATCATCATGACAAGAAGAAACATTTTCATTTTCATTTAAGCATGCTTTTTCTAATTTCTCTTCTAAGTCCTTAATTTGATCTAGCATGCATTTGTTTTTCTTCTTTGCTCTAAATAAATCCTTAGTAAGACTAGAAATCATGGAAACTATCTTATGGGGTGAAAGGTTAGTTACCATAGTTTCCATGTCCTCTTCTTCTTCGGATGAGGAGGTAGAGGAGGCTCCCCCTTCATTTGAGCTCTCTCCACTTGAGCTTGATTCTTCATTTTCGATGGAGGAGCAATCCAAATCGTCGAAGGCCATCAATGCAAGGTTGGAGTAGACTTGTTCCTCTTCTTCAGATGAAGATGAGGAAGGAAGATCATCCCATGTCTTTGCTTTGAACGCCTTGGCCTTCCCCTTTTCTTTAGCCTTCTTCTCTTCTTCCTTCTTTTTGCTCCCCTTTTTCTTCTTCTTTTCTTCTTTCTTTTTCCTCTCTTCCTTGCTCTTGTTTAGGAGGGGACAATTATCCCTTATGTGTCCCTCTCCTTGGCAATTGTAGCAAATGATTTTCCCCCTTGGTCTTCTATTCCTATCATTTGATTTGTTAAATCTAAAACCTTTTAAAGCACGTCTTACCCTCCTTACCATATAAGCCTCTTCCATGCTATCCATGGATGAGGAGGAGGATGCTTCGTCATCGGAGGAGGGGATCTCTATCTTCTTTTTCCCCTTATTTGCCATCAATGCTACTCCCCATGAAGGTTGAGGTCTTGGCTCTTCTTGTATTCCTTCAAGTCTTGTTTCATGAAGCTCCATGGTTGAGAAGAACTCCTCCAAGGTGCTCACTTCTAAATTCTTCGAGATATAGAAGGAGTCCACCATGGAGCTCCACTTTGAGGATCACGGAAAGGCATCTATAGCCTTCATAATCATATCCCGATTTGATAGCTTCTCACCTACACTTGTTAAAACGGTTAGTATTTCCTTAAATCTAGAGTATAGGGATTTTACCTTCTCTCCCTTTTCAAGTTTGATATTGGACAATTGGGAGCGAAGAATATCTCTCCTTGCTAGCTTTGCCTCGGATGTGCCTTCATGGATTTCTATTAGTTTCTCCCACATTTCCTTGGCGCTAGCACACTCTCCTATCCTATTGACTTCTTGTTGAGGGAGGACATTGTATAGGTGGTGCTTGGCCTTTGAATTTGCCAAGTATTCTTCTCTTTGCCTCTTGCTCCACCTTGATTTCTCCAATGGCTCCCCATTTTCGTTCCTAGGCAACTCGAACCCGTTTTCCATTATTAATAGAATTTCAAAGTCGGTTTCGAAGAATACCTCCATTCGCTTCTTCCACCAAGCGAATTCCCCTTCGAACTTCGGTGGGTGAATGTTGGAACTGGCCATTTTGAATGTTGCTTGTTGTGGCGGTTAGTCCTCGACAAGCAACCTCGCTCTGATACCACTTGTTGGGGATCGAAACGGCCGGCTAGAGGGGGGTGAATAGCCCTTTGTCGTTGGATGCCGGTATTTGCTCGTCTACAAAAAAGATTAGCGCAAGCGGAAATAATAAAACAAGACAAGCAAATAAACAAAAGAGAATACAAACAATAACACCGAGATGTAACGTGGTTCGCGGCTACGCCGCTAATCCACGGTCCGATTTGTCCAAGGTGAATCACTCCTCCAAATCCACTAGATCTCTCCTTTGCACCAAGCTAGGTGGAGGTAACCTCTTTACAATTTCTCTTCTTACAATAGAATGGAAATAAAGCAAGTAAGAAGAGTGGAAAAACCCTTAGAGCACTTTGGGAGAAGATTAGAGCATAAGCATTAGGCTCCCAAGGCTCCATCCCCTTCCTTTTTACAGAGGAAGAGGGTTTCTTCCCGTTGACACAGGAGCAGTCGACTGATGCCCTCGATCAGTCGACTGGTCCTGTAGTCGTTGCCCAATAATGGCCGCTTTTCATGTTGGATTCCATCCAACGGTATTGGCATCAGTCGACTGATGGCACCCATCAGTCGACTGATGTCAATCAGTCGAGTGCTCCGTGAGATCGACTCCATTCTGTGCCCATGCACAGTCATCACGATCGCTTCCTGAGCAGCTGGATCGATCAAGCCATCACCAATCGACCGCTGTCGATAAATGATCGATCAACTTGATCCGCCATTAGACCCCGATCGAACCATCGATTCTCGCCATGACATGGCAATGATCGTGTCGAAAACTCATCCGACACTTGGCCAAATGGCCAAGTTTCACCTAAGAGCTACCCTTCCGGTTACATTCACTCACTCTCATCCCTGAGTCCTCACCTTCGGTTCTCTTCGTTCATGGGCCACGCCCCTTGGCAAAGATCGTGCACACGGCTCTGCAATGCTCCTTCGCGTCTCTTGCCTCGAAGTCTACTTCCTCTGGCTTCACTCCAAGCTCCTCGTCCAGCGGTCCCTCGGATGCTCCAAGCGCATGGCTTCCGCAAAGTTATCCTTCACCGACTCAAGGACCGAGTCATGAGATGTGAAACTCGCCATAGCTCCATGTGCGAATTACTAAGTCCTGCACGACTTCAACGCACATATCAAATCAACATAACAAACTAACTTAAACCCTTTGCCAAACACATCAAAACCTAATCATGGCAAGAGATTGCTCTAACACCTCAAGCCTTGTTTCATGGAGCTCCATGGTTGAGAAGAACTCCTTCAAGGTGCTCACTTCTAGGTTCTTTGACATGTAGAAGGAGTCCACCATTGAGCTCCATTTCGATGATCGGGGAAAAGCATCGATTGCTTTCATAAGCATATCCTGGTTCGAAAGTCTTTCTCCTACACTTGTTAGCCCAATTAAAATTTCCTTAAATCGAGAGTGTTGTGAGGTTACCTTTTCTCCCTTTTCAAGTTTGATATTCGTTAGTTGGGAGCGGAGGAGGTCTCTCCTTGCAAGCTTGGCCTCCGAGGTACCTTCATGAAGCTCTACTAGCTTCTCCCACATCTCCTTGGCACTTGCACACTCCCCTATCCGATTCACTTCTTGTTGGGGGAGTACGTTGTAAAGGTGATGTTTGGCTTTTGAGTTCGCCAAGTACTCTTCCCTTTGCCTCTTACTCCACCTTGATTTCTCCAATAGCTCCCCTTCTTCATTCCTAGGCATTTCGAAATCGTTTTCCATAATTAATAGAATTTCAAAATCAGTTTCAAAAAATACCTCCATTCTCTTTTTCCACCAAGAGAACTCTCCTTCAAACTTCGGTGGATGAATGTTCGAGCCGACCATCTCTTGATATAGTGCTTGTGTTAGCAGTTAGTCCTCAACAAGCGCCTTGGCTCTGATACCACTTGTAGTGACGATGTTGGCCGGCTAGAGGGGGTGAATAGCCTTCTCTCATCGTACGATGGAAGTCGTTCTTAATCGTCTACAATAAACGTTAGCGCAAGCGAAAAATATAAAGCAAAGACAATTAAGAACAAACATAAAGATAAACAATACTAACAAACAATATAACATGGTGCATGACCTCACCGCTAATCCACGGTTCGATTCATCCCCGGTGAATCACTTCGCAACCAATCTACTATTGGTCTCTCCCTTTAGCCAATGCAAGGTGGAGGTAAACCCTTACAACTCAAGAATACTCCTTCTTTTACAATGGATGTGAAAGAAACTAGAAGAAGGAGTTTAACACTTTGTGGAGCACTTGGATGATAGTTTGGAGCATAAGCATTAGTCATCTAAAAGCCCACACCCTCTCTTTTTATAGAGAGGGCTGATTTCTTCTCGTTGGCTGCTAGCAGTTGACTGCTGCCTTTGGCAGTTGACTGGCACCGCTAGAACGACCTCTGAACACGTTAGATCCCGACCGTTGTAGTCCAACGAAACCCTTGGCAATCGACTAATGTATCCATCAGTCGACTGATGTCTCCGTAGTCGACTGGTCAGTCGGCTATGAGCGGTTCTGTGCCCGTGACTACCTTCATCAGTCGACTGTCACCCTTGGAAGTCGACTGATGGTCTGGCAGTCGACTGCTCGGCCAAAAAACCGTCAGTCGAACCCCATTCGACTTAGAGCAGTCGACTGTCATTTCATGGCAGTCGACTGATGTCGAAAAATCTCATCCGACACTTAGCCATTCGGCCAAGTTCACCTAATGAGATACTTACATTTCACTCATTCTCTCATCTCACTCGAAGTCCCTCGTCGAAGCTCTCTTCATTCACGATCACATCCCTCGGCAGCATCAGGCACACGGCTCTTCAATGCTCCTTCGCATCTCTTGCCTTCGAAATCTGCTTCCTTGGCTTCGCTTCAAGTCATCTCGTCCGATGGTCCCTTGGCAGCATCAAGCGTCTGGCTCTGCAATGCTCCTTCTCCGACTCAAGCATGAGGTTGTGAGTGGTGAACTCGCCTAAGCTTCATGTGCGAATTACTAAGTCCTGCAAGACTCTAACGCACATATCAAATCCAATCATCCTAACTTAAACCCTTTGTCACACACATCAAAACCATATCACGAGTTGATTGTACTAACACCTCCTTGGTTCTCCTAGATTTTGATACAAAGTTTTCTACCACTGTACCAACATATGTGCAGTAGAAAAAGAATCAAAACATAATTCTCATCAATCTAAACAACATAAATTGAAAATATAAATTCAAGAGCAGAGAATATATATTCAAACTAGCATATCCAACGTACACAAGCTACTCCCTAATCCTAGAATCAATGTATCTACTCTATAAATGAAAGAGAATGGACACACGACATTATAAGTTGGATCATTACAATGCAAAGGTATTTAGGAATAAAATACAGTACTCTTGGTCATTCTACTTGGCGTTAGAGTGTGAATTCCGATCCTTGAGCCGCTTCCTCTGCCCCCGTTTGCTAGCCTCCGATGCTCGTTAGGGCACCTTCTTCGCGTCTTAGCTATCAGGCCTCCCCCTAGGATTTGGACATGCCTTACCATTTAAAGAAAGTTTATAGAAGAGGAGCCGACTTTCTTTAAATCCCCGCAAACCCTATTTGGCATCAAATTGGGGTAACATCACATGACCATATGGAATCCACACGGCCGACCATGTGGCACATTGTAACTCCTGCCCTGAATCTTCTTCATGGTTAGGCATGGTCGTGTGAGATTCACACGGCCTAGCTATGTCTTCCTCTAAATTGTCATGTGAACACCGTCTTTTGGGTCTCAAGCATGCCCGTGTTTTAGGGGAACACGACCAGAGCATGCTTGCCTTCCTTGGGCTTCCATTATGTGCCATTTTATCTCCAAAAATATCATCCTATACATAAAAACAACAAGAGCAGATCTCTGAACTAGAAAATAGGAAATGAATGCAAAACATGGAAAAGGTGCATGAAACAAGTATGAAATACAATGAGATGTATGCTAAAACTACTCCTAAAATTATATATATTTTGCACACATCAACTTGACATAGTCAACTCTAGGGATAACTTTCCTTGTGACCTTGACTTTCCTAGACCTAGAGCTAGTTTCTTAGTTAAATGGAACATTATGATAAGAGGGCTTACCACCTTGGACATAGGCTTGTGATCCAAGCCTTTCTTGTCCTTAGTTGATTCCTTCCTACCAACACTTAGACCTTGCCCATTTGACCCATTAATCATTTTCTCCATCCTTGCAAGGGCCTTTTCCATTTTCTCAAGCTTTATCCTCAAAGCTTGATTTTTTATTTCTAATTTCTCAATATTTTAATTCTCATTTTTCTTTTGGGAATTTCTCTTCCTAGGCATATGTCTAGATTTCTTAAGATTACTACCTAGGTTGTTCTTATCCTTTGGTAAGTTCTTGTCCTTAGGAAAATTGATATATTTAGCACCTAAGCAATAAAATCTATTCATAGCATGATTTTGTTCATGAACAATAGTAAAAAAATTATTAGCATGCTTAATTTTATTATGAAAACTAGTAGGTGCATAATTAAATGATACCTTAGGGTTTGCCTTAGCTCCCCCTATATTTGAGCCCCCTACTTTGTCCTTCTTGGAGTGACTCCCCCTAAGACATTGACTTCTATAATTCCTCTTTTGATTACATTTGAAGCACACTATGTGCTCCTTGTTCTTCCTTATCAGGGCTTCAACCTCCTTTGATTTTTTCTTTGCCCTTTTGTGTCTCTTGAGTCTTCTTCTTGCTAGGACACTTACTCTTGTAGTGCCCTTTCTCCCTACACTCAAAGAAAATTATGTGATCTTTATTCTTAAGAATTACATTTGAGTTATCTATAGGGTGAGCTTATTCTTCATTGCATCCGAATGTAGATGGTTCTTCTTGCTATTACTTCAATGTCGAGTGTCTCTCCTCCTCAATCTTAGAGGTGGAGACTTCCGAGACTTCTATCTCTTCCGACTCAGATGTTGAGCAACTCTCAATTTTTGAATCTTCACATTCTTGAGTCGATGAATAACTTAATTCTTCTTCGGCTTTCTCCTCTACTTCTTTAGCCGGTGAGGGATTCTCATGGAGCTCAATCAACTTGCTCCATAATTCTTTACCATCCCTATAGCTACCTAACTTGGACAAGATATCATTAGATACAACTTTATTAACATTTTTGGTTACCTTTTCATTGGTTTTGAATTCTTGAATTTGATCTTCCGTCCATTTCTTCTTCTTAAGGATCCTTCCCTTCTTGTCCATTGGAGCTTCGAACCCTTTTACCAAGATAAGCCAATTTTCTAAATTATAGATAAGAAAATATTTCATCCTACCTTTCCAATACCCGAAATATTCGCGGTCGAAGATGGGTGGAGAGTTGATGTCGTAGTCCAATCCATTTTTGGACAACTCCATCTCCTCTGGCGTTGCACTTGCGGAGATGAGTCCGGTTAAGAGCGCCCCGCTTCGATACCACTTGTTAGAGATCGTTCAATGTGCTAGAGGGGGGGAGAGTGAATAGCATTTTTTGCTTTCACTTGATGGATCGTGTTCGTTTACAAAGTGTTAGTACAGAGGAAACAAAACATACAAAGAAATAACACAAGACAAACACACACACACAACCACACAATACAATACACATGATTTTGTAGGGACTGATATGGTCGCACTAGAGGGGGGTGAATAGTTCATTCTCTGATTTCGCTCGGATTCATTGCGTTCATGCTTACCTACAATTCGTTAGCATAGTAGAATATACAAAATAGTATAAACGAAAACAACACAAGCACTACACCACTATTTTATATGGTTCGAAACTAGGGTTCCTACTCCACGATGGCATTCTAGTGATCTACCCTCACTATGAACTCTCTCCTTCTCGATATAACACCGGAGGTGGAGAAACCTTGTACAAGATGATTACAATAGTAATAAAAGAAGATACAATCAAATACAAGAAACAAATACAATAATAAATAAAGAACACTTTACAAAAACTTGATTGCTTGCTTACTTATTGATTGCTCTTGAAGAATTGGAATGCAACAACACTTTCCTTTCAAAATCATCCCAAAAATCGCTTGCAAAGTCCTCCCCAGGCTGCTCCTTTTATAACCTACATCGAGTTGATTTCGCACCTGGCATTCGACTACAAAAATGCCCAGTTGACTGCCCACAGTGTCATTGTCTCACAATGGTTTAATCCACATTGAAATTTGTCCAACAAATACACAAACAGTCGACTGTCATTACCATTAATCGACTGCCAAGCTAGTAGTCGACTGGCCAATCGACTGCCAAGCTAGTAGTCGACTGGCCAATCGACTACGAGTCATTCTTTGCTCGTGTCCACAAACACCAATCGACTACTATCCATGGCAGTCGAATGCTCAAGGCCAGTCGACTACTATCCATGGCAGTCGAATGCTCAAGGCCAGTCGACTACTATCCATGGCAGTCGAATGCTCAAGGCCAGTCGACTACTATCCATGGCAGTCGAATGCTCAAGGCCAGTCGACTACTATCTATGGCAATAATGCTCAAGGCGCCGACTACTATCCATGATACCGAATGCTCAAGTCGTCACGACTACTATCTATGGCGTCGAATGCTCAAGGCCGATCGCTTCATTAACCGCGCTGATCGCCAGAGCATGGCTCGAGCAGTCGAGCTTAAGTCGACTACATGACTAGTCGATTGAGTCATAACCCAGTTGATTGTTCGAGTCAACTATGCCTTTTGAGTGTTGAATACTCGATAAGTCGACTGGCCAAAGCCATTATTTGACTTGTAAACCTTAACAATGATGTTTAACCCAAGTATGATCCCTTTATATTTGATAACCACCCATAGCCTAGACCTAAGCCTTCTAGTCACCTCCATCAGCCTCACGCCTATCGGATCTCTCTAAGTCCTCTATGACTTGTTCACCCATCGCACTAGCCTTCAAGTGCTTCCATCAGCTATGTCATGCTAACCGGGTACCCTTAACCTAGACCTTGGCTTTCTAGCCACTTTCATCAGTCTCACGTCTCTTGGATCCCTCGAGTCCATGACTCTTCATCCTTGCGCTAGCCTTCAAGTTCTTCCGTCAGCCTAGTCATGCTAACTGGGTCTACCTTTGACAAAGTTCACTTGGATTTTATGCAGCCAAGACTGCACACTTGGACTTACACTGGTAATACTTCACCTTTGGACTTTCCCCTACCAAGTATCCATACTTGGACTTTCTTTGCTAACTCCATGTTGGACTTCCATACCAAGACCCATGATTGGAATTTTCCCTTACTAAGATAATTCTTAGACTTTCCATGCCAAGTACCCATGATTTGGGCTTTCCAATTGCCAAAATCCATGCTTGGACTTTCATTGCCAAGTACCCTTGACTTGGACTTTCCCATGATAATCACATTATCAATCGATTTGTCAAATATCAAAATACTACTCGAGTCTCACTCGAGTCTGATCATTCGTGACTTGGGCCGATTACACCAATAATCTCCTTCTTTTTGATGTCTGACAACACATTTTAGTTAGACTATCCCATAAACCCAACTCCTCGTGCCAAGTATCTATACTTGGACTTTTTATGCTAAAGCATAATGAAGGTTTATCTAACTTAAACTATTCATTTCCCCCCCCTTTATCAAAAAGACTACCAAGGTTTTCAATATTATATCTCTCAATGAGATCCTATATTCTCCCCCTTGGTTCAAAATCACTTAGGATGACTTCACTCTTCATAGTGATAAATCCCATATCACTAAATGAGAGGCAATCCATAATGAAGGTTTACCTAACCTTCATTTCTCCCCCTTTGGTGAGCACAATGAGGGTTTCCTAACACAAACCCTTCATTTCTCTCCCTTTGAGGAAAACTCATCCATCATCCTTTGATGGATAACCTCCACCTAAAGGCTAGCTCCCCCTTGACCATTGCACCAACAATGTCCTTAGAGAGTTCCTAAGCCTTTAGGAAACTTAAACCATCAAAAATAAGAGTAAAAGTTGAAACTTGAACTTTAACCTCCCTTAAAATTTGATACTCCACCCTAAACACCTCTCCTAATCATTTTCAATGATATTTCACCCTTTCCATTTTTTCAAAAGCATATCCTAGGGTTAGGAGATGTTAGGGTAGCTGATACATGGATAAACAACCCTTATTTAGTCAATATCAGACACATTAGATGACTGGTTTCAGCTACCAGTCGACTTCCCTCTGATAGCAGTCGTAGAAATTAGTTTTCAGAAATGGTTTTTAGAAATGCATAAGTAAATATACATATTTTAAAAAATTATAAAAATTCATACGTACATTACTTATTAGGAATGCAATGGATGAAATATATTTTATATGGAAATACCCATTAAATTGTGAGATTGATACAAAGTTCCCATAATTAAAGTAAGAACAACTTAGGAAATTTCTATAAAGAGAAATCTCCAAAATCGGCGGAACCGCAACACGACCATATGGATTCACATGGCCCACCCATTCCAAAAGGCACATCCGTGTTAGGACACACGGTCTGGTTGTGTGTCCTCCTGGGCACAGCCCAGTTTAGCCATTTTTTTTTTTTGCCAAAGCCAGACACAACCCTTGCCAAGTTAGGCACGGTCGTGTGAGGCTTTGTATGATCCATTTGACTTCGTTTAAATGTGATATGGTCATGACATGTCCAATAAAGCCATAGGAGGTTCCATAGCCTCCGTTTCGCACCCCCTTTGGTCTGGTCAAACTAGACATATCCTCTCTCAATGGAATATCATTCTCAGACTTGTTTTACATCTCGAGATCATCCATAGTGCGTGTGACCCAATAGGTTCTCGATTACGTTGGTCATTCATAATTAATCCCTTAATTATGAATAGATCATGAGTAGCACCTAGCAGTACATCATGACCCCCATTTGATCGAAAAGTCTAAATCGACTTCAGAACATTTTCTAAACCCTTCAGTAGCTTCAGTTATTCGTGTCTTATTCCTTTCACTCATCCTATACTCACTTGGTTCAGGACATAGTCTCTGTGTTCATCCCCACTAGGTTGATTACATCACACCTAGCCCAAGTTATTTTTCTTGTCCTGTGGATTCAAGTTATTCCTACATGTTCCCAAGAAGATCATCTTCTTAACATGCTTGCTTTAGCCTGAGACTTCTGAGTAACAATCCTGACAAGAGGCCTAGGATATACATCTCCTTTATCAGGAGTGATGAATCCTCTGTAGGCTATTCAAACACCTTCGATCATTTTTGATTATACCCAATCATCCCGGAGTTACACCTACTATGTAGATGGCTACGAAGAAGTCAAAGTACAAGGTGTCATGATCAAGGTGACTTGAATACCTCAAGTCTAAGGAAGCTCGAACAAAAATTGCAATGAGCTCTTCAATGACATATAGAACCATATGAAGTCTCATAGCAGGTCACTCCAATGAACTAGTTACCATAACTAGCATCCACATGTTCACTCTCAACATCCCTATGCTTCCATTCAGTGAGTACCGAATGCTTGGATAAATCAAGGAGCATAACATGTGTTAGTCTCATAGAATTGATGATGTCCAATCTTATCAATTCATTGACTAGGGATTGTTTCTATACATGCATATTTACTCATGATGAGATACCCACTAATTGTGATCCAATCATAATTTCTCTCATGCTATGCATCGTATTGTGGACTTCAGTACATGAGCTTAAGATCCAATCAAATACATAGATAATGTACACTCAAATAGTAAATTTTATTAATAACTTCTAAGACGATTGCCTTAGGACACCTCTCAATTACATCAGATACTGATAGAGGCAAGGCACGTTGGTCTTGCTAGTGGTTTCGACGGATTCAAAAGAATCCCGAAGGTATAACTTCTCCTTCTCCTTGTGTGTTTTCATGCGATTATGTCAAAGCAAGTTTTCCTAGCCCCTAGGGGATGTCTAAGATGGAATAAAAATTATTTTATTCACTTTATTCCTTTGCGCATGATCCCAGAATCTCCAACAAGTGGTATTAGAGCCACCTTGTTCATTTGGCATAGATTGCATGTTGTAGGAGAATATTTAAAGCATGTTTGATGTTTTAATATACCTGTGCCATGTTTATCTATATGATAGATTAAAATATGCTTGATTTTACATATAGGATATGTTTGTAACCTAAAAAAGGAAATACCAAGGATGCGCATAGAAACACCGAAGGTGTTGGCCGCATCGTTAGAGCCTAAGCATAGACTCTCGTTCACATCGGGAAATTTTTTTTCTAATGTGACATTGGTTTTTTCATATTTAGGTTTATTTCCTTTTATAGATGAGACCCATAATAACCTGAAATCCCTCGTGCAAATATTAGGGCTAACACCTTCCATTAATATGGTTGAACCAGAGTTCTTTTTCGTGTTTGGGTTATTGGACTCTCTCCAAACCTAGCATGACATCGAGCATGTTCAATTCATACGAGATTCGATGTTTATTTTAAATGGTAAGGACCATAGGTCATTTTCAAGTTTGGGTTGTTGGACTCTCTCCAAGCCTGGCTTGTAAATTAGATGTGTTCAAATCATTTAAATTTGATCTCACGATTAATGGGCCGACCCTAACTGAAATCATTGATTTGTTGGACTCTCTCAAAGGTCAATGTGGATAGAGTTGCAATTATGTGATATGCATTTGATGTATATATGTTAATGAGTTAACAACCTAATTTATATATGAACATTCAATTAGTTGATAGCATAAAGTGATAGTTATATATTTGACATATAATGGGTACTATTGATACCTAACATTATGACTATGAATGACTTGTGGGACCCTCTCCAAGGTTGTTCTTAGTCATAATTGATATCAGCCCACTAAGAGATCACCTACCATCTCTTGAATTCAAAGTGAGGGCTATTGAATTTGATAAAAATAGTGGGAGTTTCTTGTTAATGTAAATTGTTTACCTTGCTATAAATTCATCTCTCTTATACACCTCTTTTTGTATGTCTAGGTACTAATTAGAACAACAATGTCAACCTCCATTAATTTACGTTCGATTTTGGACAACAACAAATTAACTGGGCTAACTTCTTGGACTGACTTCGCAACCTGAGAATTGTTCTCAAGGTTGAAAAGCTAGCTTATGTCCTTGAAGAGGTTCTTCTCAAACCTTCTGCAGACAATGCATTTGGTGACCAAAAGTTGGCTTGCTAGAAACATGTTGCTGACTCTGATATGGCGAGTTGCATTATGCTAGCATCGATGTCTCCTGAGTTACAGAAGCAACATGGGCATATGGATGTTAATACAATTGTCTTTCATCTTCGAGAGTTGTTCGATGAGCAGGCGCGATCTGAAAGGTTTGAGGTCACCGAGCTCCTCTTTCGCTCAAAGATGCAGGAGGGTTCATCTGCAGTGCAGTTTGCGCTAAAGATGAATATATATATTAAGCGATTGGGATCATTAGGGTTTTTATGGACCATGAATTAAGTATTGACTTAATTCTTCACAATCTGACTAGTATCTATTCACAATTTGCGATGAACTATCAGATGAATAAGATTGAGTCCACGATTCCTGAATTGATCAATATGCTCAAAATAGTGGAGTCATTTGTTGCGAAAGAACAAAAGGCGGTGATGCTCGTAGACTCCTCAAAGAAAGGTGCTAAGATGAAGTCAAAAATCAAAGCCAAAGGCAAGAAGAAGGCAAAGAAGGAAGAAATAAGTCCCAAGGGCACCTGCCATCATTGTGGTAAAAATGATTATTGGAAGAGAAACTGCAATCAGTATCTGGAGTCACTGAAACAGAAAAAGGCATCTGATGCACAATCTACTTCAGGTATATTTGTTATTGAATGTCATATTGTTTTTTCTAGCACTTAGGTATTGAATACCGAGTGTGGCTCACATATATGTAATGACATACAGGGGCTTAGGAACAGAAGAAGACTAGTTAGGGGAGAAGCAGATCTAAGGGTTGACAATGGAGAAAAAGTTGTTGCCGTAGTCAAGGGTACTTATATGTTATGACTATATACAGGACTAGTCTTAGAGTTGGATGATTATTTTTATATTCCTGCATTAATAAATATCATTGTTTCTATTTCATGTTTGAATAAGAAAGGTTATCATTTGACGTATAGTAATAATTATTGTTGCATTACGTCAAATGATGTTCTTTATACTACTAGGATATTAAATAATGAAATCTACACGTTAGATACATCCAACGAGATATTCAATATCGAATGAAAAAGCAAACACATTAAGTTAGATAATCAATTAACCTTGTAATTATGACATTGTCGTCTTGGCCATATAAGCAATGAATGCATGTCCAAACTGCAGAGGCTTAGCATTTTGGAGTCTTATGAATCAGATTCATTAGACATATGTGTTTTATGCTTAAAAGGAAAAATGACTAAATTACCTTTCAGAGGAAAAGGTGAACGAGCAGTTGAGGTATTGGGCCTTATACATACCGATGTATGCAGACCAATGTCAACTCGTGTCTTAAGAGGTTAGAGCTACTTCATTATCTTTATCGATGATTATTCACGATATGAGTATTTGTATCTGTTAAGATACAAATTTGAAGTCTTTGAAAGATTTAAAGATTTTAGAAAGGAAGTAGAGAAACAACTTGAAAAAAGTATTAAAATACTTCGATCGGATTGAGATGGTGAATACTTAAGCCAAGAATTTCAAAATTATTTAAGAGACAATGACATTTTGTCCCAAAGGACTCCATCTTACATGTCACAACATAATGATGTGGCTGAAAGGCGAAATCGAATCTTGTTGGATATGATTACTATTAAGCTCGTGCACTTAACACATAAATCAAATCACAAATAATTTTTAACTTTAAACTATGATTCATATATCAAAATAGCTTTCTATACAACAAAAATCCAAACCCTTTTATGCATTAATGATATGGTTTACTCATCCTAATAATTTTTAAATAAAATTAAATATATTTATTTAAAAACTAAATTTACTTTTTCAATAAATTATATAAATATTTCATTATATATTATATGACCAATAATATTATTAATTAAGCTCATTTAAAACAAAAAAGTTAAAACGAGTTCGAGTAGTACTCAATACAATTTTTAATAAATAACTCGAAATAAACTTAACAAAAAATAAACAAATTTGAATATTTGGCTCGGCTCGGTTGGCTCTCACTCTACCGGCAGCCGTGTCCCGGTTCAGGGAAATCACACGATTGTCGATAAGGGAACCGTCCCAGCTTTCGCAGCCCTTCTCTCTGGTTAACTTCTCAATCTAGGGTTTGGTTTTCCCCGTAATTGGTATTCCTCGCTCTCTCTTCGATCCTGGAAATCAGAATCTTGCAGGCAGTGTTCTTCAATACAATAAGCACGACGCGGTTGGGTCTGGGTTAGGGCTTCGGTTATCCCTCGAGGCAAAATGGAAAGTTCCCGCAGATCCATCATGGACCGCTCCCGTGAACTGAGCTTGAAGCGGCCTAGATTGGCGGCCGAGGACGCAGGGGAACGGGATCGTATCGCCCTCAACCGTGATAGGTCGCTTCCTCCTTCCAGAACCAACGGCCAGCCATGGGCACCGAGGCTGCCTCGGCCCAGCGAACGGGAAGAGAAGAACGACACCGCCAGAGGAGGGTCGGATCAAGAGCTTGTGTCGCAGTACAAAACAGCTCTTGCCGAGCTAACATTTAATTCCAAGCCTATTATCACTAATCTTACTATTATTGCGGGGGAGAGTCTCCATGCTGCAAGGGAAATTGTAGCTGTCATTTGTACCAATGTTCTCGAGGTGACCTGACGTGCTTGGACCTGTATACAGCACAAATTTTGATCTTTTTTGCAAGATCGATGAAAAACGTAGACTTTTTATTCTTTTTCTAGTGAAGCAGAATCATCATAAGTTGATTGTCTTCTGTTAAAATAGAGTCAACGATATTTTTAGCCGTTGATAATTAATTCCACCTGATGATTCATACTTTCTATCAATCTGAATTTAAATTGTTGGCGACTTCTTGTCTGCTAGAATTGTTGTTGTTGATGTATTTAATTACTGGAATTCAGGTTATGATCACAGTTTTCTGTTGAATCAAACCACCAATACTATTAGATTGTGCAGTTGTCTTTACGATATATGTGGTTCCTAGGTACCAGCCTGTTTAGTAGGCTGGTTTGGCTAATGGATTTGAATGAGTTGAGCATAAAAACTCTGTTCAGGCCTTGCTGATGCTGGTTGTTAGAAATCAGTCAGTATATTTTAGCTAAACTTACCAACACCAGGTTTCTGCATAATTCTCAGCCATGGTCTAGGTTTTTTTTTTTACTTTCATTTATGTGATGTGCATTTCTGATACAGATACAAGATAACAATGTTGTTGATTTGTATATGTAACTTTGGGGTTAAGAGCTGCTAAAGAATAGTTTTGGCAGTCCTAGTTAAGAAAAATCAGAGTACATACATTTCATTCTCAAACAGTCTTCTCCAACTTGTGTATCTGTAGGTAGTTGCAATTTGTTAAATTGTTTGCACATGGATTTGCACCATGGGCATGAGGGTTAAGCAAACTTTTTTCTGAATGTTTGTTGCGATATCCTATATGTTCATTACATTTATTGATGCAACTTTCTTCAGCATCAGATGGAAATGTGACCTCTAATTAAAGTTTTCTCACTTGGATTTTCTGGCTTTAGTGATATCCGGTGAGATCCATTGAAAATGATTGAGTGACACTCTTGATTCATTGTAATTAATGGAAATCAACTATGATATCTGAGAACTCCTTAATTGTTTCTTATGATCTTTTCGTTAGAAACATTTTCCATTAAAGAAAAATTTAACTTATAGTCTAGCAATTTGAGTTATATGGAGCTTGGTCTTATCAACTGTCAAAACACTACTTTTTTTTTGTGTTATTGTGCTTAGTGCTTATTGCCCTGAGGTTTCAAGCATGGGAAGGTTATTTGGTTCATGCATTGCATTGATGAGTCTTTGGTGGGTATATGGATTGCGTAGATATTCAAATACAACATGTTTTGCTTATAATAATTTGTGAAAAGTTCATCATTAAGATCTTTAATAACTATGAGGATTAAATTGAATGACTGAGAGAAAATTGTGCATCATAGGAATTAGAGTTGATATTTGTCCAAAACATAACTGTTCAGTTATGAAACTATTTTCCCAATGTCTATACCTATTGTTTTAGTTAAGTTGAATCAGAACACTGACAGTCACTGTGATTTAGTAGGCATGCTATGTACAATTTTCACTGATACTCAATTAATTGGCATTCCTTTCCATGAATTTTTCAGTGGTATTGCTATTATGCATTCAGTCTCTTTATTCTGCAGTATTTATTTATATTTGTTACTAGTAGATAATGGCTTCCATAAACTTTAGTTAGAGTTTTAATTGCTTGTGAAATTTTAATTTTGTTTTTGAGATGAATCTCTATTGGATTTTTTTTCTATATTTTCAATTCCCTGAGACCTGATGTTCTTGTTTTAATTTCTTTTTTTAACATGAGGCTCTTTTCTAATTTTTGAAAATTATAAAAAGTAATGTGTGGTTCTAATTCTAACTTGCAGGTACCCAATGAACAAAAGTTGCCATCCCTCTATCTTCTAGACAGTATTGTGAAGAATATTGGAAGAGATTACATCAAATACTTTGCTGCAAGGCTTCCTGAGGTTGTCACAGTTCTTAGAACATGAATCTAATGCTTGGTTAATTTGGTGTTTTGGCATTTGTTGTGTTTTCTATTTGCTCCTTTCATTTATCTTTATTATCAGTTGGCTTGTTCCACATTCCAGCTGTTAGTAATCTATCTTATCCTTTTAAATAAAGCTTCATTAATTTGTGCTTTACTAGCTAAGCTTATTGTTCATAGGTGTTCTGCAAGGCCTATAAGCAGGTTGATTCTTCTATTCATCCCAGTATGAGACATCTGTTTGGGACATGGAAGGGAGTGTTCCCCCCTGCTCCACTTCAGGTCATTGATAAAGAACTTGGCTTCTCGTCAGTTACTAATGGTTCTGCTAGATCTGCATCATCAAAATCTGATTCCCAATTCCAACGTCCAGCACATAGCATTCATGTGAATCCAAAATATTTAGAAGCAAGGCAGAGACTTCAACAATCATCTAGGGTAATTTGTTCATGATTACTGTGTTCTCTCTCTTGTGCACTTGCTATAATTAATAAATTGGTAAACTTTCTGTAGATCTTCTTTTATTTATTAGTGTTCTATGTACCCCTACTTATTAAAAATTCTACACTTTAATCTATCAAATGACTTACCTAATATGCACCCCCATTGTTGACTACTGCTTCTTTATGTACCCTAATTTTTTCACACTAAATGAATATCAGTAAACTTACCCTTTGTAATATCGTTCTGTCTTATGTTAATGATGTTAAGTTGTTCCTGTGTGCATTCGGTAAAAATATAATTATTCTTCACTTTTTGTTTTAATACCTTCATTCAACTATGTTACATTTATTATTTACTTGCTTTTAAAACAGACAAAGGACGATGATGAATTTAGTGGTGTGCCTAGTACCTTTGATGATGCAGACAGATCTGACAAAATCCCCGTAGTGGGTAATTCTAGGCAATGGACAAGTCTTCCTAGTAAAGTCCCTGTATGTTGTTGATTCTCCTCTTGTTAAGATTAATGCTTGAAAATGTTTTACTTTTCACTTGTAAATTTCTTTATTCTGTTAGGAGGTTTTTATATTCTGATAATTTATGTTTTATTTGCAGAGCATGCAACGTCCACAACAGGAAAAAGTCAACAGTGTTGCTCATGAAACCAAAGTACTTAAACAAATTAGAGATTATGAATATTCTTCTGATTTTCCTGAAGAACCTGACATTGGCATTGTAAGAGTTGGTGACAGGCTTAAAGACCAAGATGGGCATGATAGATTGTTTTGTGGTGCTGGTATTGCTGCTACAGGGGCACAACATACCAGGAGGAATCAATTTGATGTTAAACAGCCTTATGCAGTCGGTCCTGTGTTTGTACCTAAACAAGCTAGTAATTCTTTAAATTCACTTAACTCAGGCGATACAGAAAGAAAGAAGTTGGAAGCAATTGGGTGCTGGAAGAATTCTGAGGAGGAAGAGTTCATATGGGACGATATAAGAACTAAAACAACAGATCTTGGAGGTCCCGACGGTTCAAGAAAGGGTGTGTGGACTTGCGATGAAACTAAGAAGTCTATGAGTTTGCAAAGAAGCAAGTGGATTTCTTTGGAGACAGAACATGTAGATTCCAACTTGAACAAAGCAAATGCCTTAGCTCAGTACAACACTACTAAAGAAGATGTGCTACCACCTTATATGGTACTTATTATTCTAATAACTCTATAGTTCATATTTGCAAATTCTTTTTGAAAAGATAAGTTGCTTTCAGCTTGGGTTTTAGTATGTCTGTATACAATTCATATCTCATTTTCATTTTCTTCTCATAGACAAGTGGCTATTTGGTAGTATGTCATAATTTTATGTGAATAGAGGGATAAGATTTGTGTGGCAGCTGGCCTCAAATACCTGGGCAAACATGACTTGAATCTTTAAGCAAAAACTAGCTGAGATATTTAAGCAGTTATTTAAAATGGCTAGTTAATCCCATGCTCATCCTGTTATAAAGTCTTGCCCTAGACTGAAATTTTTTGAGTATCGTTCTGGACTTTGCAGTTTAATATCACTTTGCTGATACCATTTTTTTGGTCAGATTTAGTGCTGAAATTGAAGGGGAGCCTTGGCGCAATGGTAAAATTGATGCCTTGTGATTTAGAGGTCACGAGTTCGAATTCTGAAAATAGTCTCTTATAAAACAAGATAAAACTGCATACAATGGATCCTTCTCCGGGATCCCGCATGACAAGATTTTCGTGCACCGGACTGCTCTTTATTTAGTGCTGGAATTACACACTATCATGAATGTGTATTTCATTTGCTGGTCTCACACAACCTTTCCCATCCGAAATCTAATAAAAATTATGACTGTATCAAAGTGATGTGAGATTTTTAGCTTTGGGGATAAATTGGCATGGAAGTCCGAGGCCTAAGCATAGAAGAGGACAAAATATTCACTAATTAAATTTGTAGATTTATATGGATGTATCTCATTGCACTACTTATTGGAACTTATATTTTTTATTTGCCATGATTGTTTGTTGACCTTAAGTTATTTCAACATGCCAAATTCATACCATTTCAAGAGTGATTAAACAGATTGCAATGCTAAAGGAATACGAATGCTAATGATTTCCACATTATCCAGGAATCAGTAAAGCACATTCGTCCATCAGGTGCTCAGCATGAAATTGATTCCGGATCAGGTATGGATGCTTCAGATTCATTATTACAGCAAAGAACCTCACCACAACATTCCTCATCCTTGTGGGTCGGTCGTGGGATTCCACCAGCAGAAGTTGGGTTAAATTACAACAGATCAAAAGGTGATCTAGTGGAGGGACACTCAGGCTCTTGTGGTGGGGGTTTGCCTACAAGCATTAATTCAGATTTACTCCTGCATGGGGTGCACCCTTTGGTTCTATCTTCAAGTTTAAACCCTCATGCTAATCTTCCAGCGTCTGTTGGATCTTTTGGAAAGCAAAGGCATCAGTCTTCTGAACATCCAGCACCATCTTCTCATTTATCTCTATCTTCAGAACCCATTCAACAATTGAAGCCTCACAATGCAGTTGATCACAATCATCTACAGGCTCTTCCATTCACTCAAATTAGTGAAAAGTCTTTACATATGAAAGGGAAAATAAATAAAACACATGTTCCAGGGTCTTTAAACGCCTCATCTAAAAGTCACGCTCAACCTTTTGATAATTTATCTAATTCAGCACGATCGCTGTCAGAAACTTCTCAGCAGCTGGAAGTCTTACTTGACTCTGGTGCTTCTGCTTCCTTTAATCAGCTGAAGGATACACATCGTGGCCTAGAGCAATCACAGGATAAACTATCCAACCAGCAGCCAGAAGCTCAGCCGCTGAACAAGCTACAGTCTCAACCTTCTCATTCGACAGAGAAATTGCCAGCTCTTTCAGTGGGTCATGAAACAGCTCATATTGGAAGAGAGACTTGTTTAAACCATTCAAATACTTCTACTGGGGGAGTCATAACACAACCTAATGCTAGTAGTCTGTTGGCTGCTGTTATGAGTAGTGGTCTACTTTCCAATAATTCTCTTACCACCTTCCCGAAGCTAAATGTGCAGCCCCCTTTGCCAATCGGTCCTCCTCCTATCCAAACTTCAACATTAGCTGCCTCTATGAGCAATTCCTCATCATCCTCTCCTATTGATAATCTATCATATCTAAACCCATCCAAAACAATGCCTCCTTTACCACCTGGGCCTCCACCTTCATCATCCTTGGTAGGCATTAACTTGGAGAATCCTGAGACAACTGTACCCAATTTAAACCCTCTTTCAAGTCTTTTGAGTTCATTAGTTGCAAAAGGTTTAATATCTTCAAGATCAACTGAGCTACCTACCGTCTCTGCAGCTGAGCTTCCTAACAAGGTGGGTCATCAGTTTGTTGGCTCTGCTAAAAGTAGTACGGGGCAAATAGCTTCAAGTACCTCAGTTGCTCCCAGAATTTTATCACAATCCAATGCAACTAATGAGAATGAACTTACAGGCATCAAGTTCAAACAAGAAATCTTACGTCAATCCAATCCTTCAGTTATCAAAAGCCTTTTTGATGATCTAAAGCATCAGTGCCACATATGTGGGGTAAGATTTAGATTTCAAGGGCAACTTCAATCCCATCTTGATTGGCATGTCTCAAGGGAGTCTGAAATTAGAAATTCAAGACCAAACTCTAGAAAATGGTATTTTGATATGAACTCCAGTCATACTTCAGTTCTACAATCTGATGCATCAGCTTTACTGGATGAAATGGATCCATTCGAAGGGAACTCTGGTCCAATGGTTCCTGCAAATGAGAGTCAAAGCATATGTGTATTATGTGGGGAACCATTTGAAGATTTGTACTCTGAAGTATGTGATGAATGGATGTACAAAGGGACAGTATATTTAGATATACCCTACATGCAAGATGATGGAAGTACAGTTGCTGACACAGGTGACAAGCTTATTGTGCATGCTCACTGTACCGCACAAAGGTTTTGCGGCAACATGGATATCACTGAACATGATAGAGTGGAATGACTATAATAACCAAATGATCTAATTTGAAGTGAGATTATCATGCTTGATCTGTAAGTTTCTCTTTCTCGCTTGCATGAGTTTTCAGGGTATTTGCATTCTATCCACAAGATTGATTATTAGAAAGTAATCTTGTATCTGTTGACTTAACTGCAGTGATATCGAATACTAATGTCCTTAACATTCTTGATCTTTTGTCATGTTTCTCAATTTATTTCAACCAATTTCTTCAAGAACCTTTTGGCTCATTAAACGCATGGTAAAAAACTAGAAGCATCTCCGTATGTGCTTGTAGCTAAGCAGGCTTGTTAGGGGAACCTTTTAAAAAGTTAAAAGTGGCTGAGGCAGTTGTTAAGGAAGAAAACTAACTGCTCATTTAACATTAATTATCTTATGTATATGTTGATAGACAGGTGTAAGGAAGAAAGCTAAGTGCTCATTTAACATTAATTATCTTATATATATTTTAATAATTTTGTAGTATCACACTAATTATAACTTAACCACATTGTTTCTTGCATTATGAGTCTATTAATATGAATTATAAATTTTATATTTTATTGTGTTTTTAATTTTTTTGTTGCAATGGGGAATGTAAAAGATTTAGTTATCGTTTGTTTAATGCTTATTTATCAATTATGACTTATTTATTTGTCACAATTTTTTACATATAAATTATTATTCGGTATTCTTAATTTAATTTACTCATTGTCTGATTTAATATTATTTTAATATCTACTGCATATAACTATGCACTTACCTACCACCTAGGCATTAAGCAGTGAACTGCAGTGGACTGACTATATGCTGTATAGATCATCTTGCTTGTCATGCCTTATATCTTATTTATTGTCTCTCACAGTGCTGCGTCAGATGCAGATTTTTCAAAGGTTTACTAGCTTTGCATCATTTATAGTCACTAAAAGCAAAATGGCTTAGGTGTGTATGCTATCACCCATGTACTTCGTTGGTGAATTATATAAATCGATGTTTTATTTTAACCAGTATTTTGCTGAAACATTTTAAGAAAATGGATGTGAAAATTGAGAACTTCTCTACTGTTTTTTCTGGTGGCTTGATTCAGCAGTATGGTTTCAGTTTGAGCATCGGGAGTGAACAATAGTGAGCACTCTACAGGTTCATCATTTTCTTTTGGTGCTACAGCATGTTCATCTGCTGAGATTGTACTCGCACTTTTTGTGCTGGTGTTTCAGAACTTCTAAATCATGTTGCTTCTACTCTTGAAATGTTAATCACTCTTTGTATAGAATCGTAATATATTCTCCTCTGTTCTTGTCTCGGAACACCCTAAACCCTAAACACTGGCTCTCCGGTTTTTGTTTAGTTGGCATCAGATCAGATATCCAGGCTGAAGGCTTAATTAATTCTAAGGATTATCGATTTGATCTTATAAAAAATTTTCATTGCTGTGGTAAATTGGGAAGACTATGATTTCATTTGGTTCCAAATACATCAAATTCGGTGAATTTTAATAGTCCATAGAAGTAATCTGTTTGATTTGTAAACATGTAGAACTCGGAACACCGGCTCTCCTTGTTTGTGCATTATGAGATCAAGTGTGGATAATGGATATTCCTCGGAAAATAGCATTTTATTTGAACATTTTGGAGTTTTAAGTTTGTTTTGCTATGTAAACTGAAATGGCATTTTCCTCGTGAAGATCGAAAAAAAATGTTTATTTAACTGAATTATGGTTACACTTATTGGTTCCAATTTTTTTTTATTACTAACATATTTTTAATATAGTATTTATAAAGTATAATGTTAGAATTCAATTGCATAATTGTCGTTATTATGGGCTTTTTATATAATTTTTTAATTTTTATATTCCATTACTCTAACTCGTGGGGCGTGATTTTTTTTTTATAAATTCAACTATATATATTGTACAATTTTCACTCGAACTGGTAAAAATAAAAATAAAAAATCCATTCTCTGAATTTTTTTTCAAACTAGAACTTTTCAAAATCTAGATCAAATTAAACAAAAAGAAATTGACTTGGGCTTTTAAAACTTTTATGGGCTATATATTTATATATGTTGCGCATTCGTATGCTCCATGTGAGACCCATGTCAGAATCAAGCATTGTCGCTGCGTTGTTCGATCGTCGGATCGGGCGGTGCAATTTGTCGCCAATCTGGCGGGGTTCGGATTTTGGTCGGTTAGCGTTCGAAATTCGGCGCTAAACAGTCGGAAATTAGCAAATCACGTGGCCGGCAGTGGCGCGCCCACTGTTGGTCGCGATCGGGCCGAATTTCGATCAAATTGCGATCGAAAATTCGGCGTCGGACAGGTCGGTATCGGTTGCCAGTCCGTCCGTTGTTGGATTCCGGCCGTGATTCGATCGGAATCCGGCCCGATCGTGGCCGAAATCGGACGCCCGATTCTAGAAGTTGATTTCGGCCGCGATTCAGTCGGTTGACGGTCGAATCGCGGCCGACCGAGTATAGTGGACGGATCGGCGTCGGTTGTCGGTTCGTCCGTTGTCGGATTCCGGCTGCGATTCGGTCGGAATCCCGCCCGATTGCAGCCGGCAATGGGTGCGCCACTATCGGCTGCGATCTTTAGTAATTTTCGGTCGTTTAGCGTCGGATTTCGGGCACTAACTAGCCGGGATACTTGCCCCGCCGGACCGTCGGTCTATTGCGTGTCGATCGTGCCCGGTTCGGCGGCCAGAGGGGGTCGGACGGTGCGGCGGCGACGTTGGATTTCGGCGTGGGTCTCCTGTGGAGCGCATGGGCGCGCAACATAAGATACGTAGTGTATCTTTACTCTCTCTCTCTCTATATAGTATTATTGTCTCACAACGAACTAATTCACGCTGGAGTCATCCAACAGATACACCAGCAGTCGATTTATGCTCAGTAGTCGACTATCAAACATTCTGTGCTCGTGTCCACCAGCTCCAGTTGATTGCCTATATATAGCAGTCGACTGCTATAGACTAGTCAACTATTGACAATTGACAGTCGACTGCCAAAGCACACCTCGAGCAGTCGAGTCTAAGTCGATTGAGTCATAATCCTAGTTGACTGTTCGAGTCAACTAGGCCTCTCGAGTACTGAATACTCGATCAGTCGACTGGCCAAAGCCATCAATCGACTAGTAAATCTCAATAATGAGATTTAACCCAAATATGATTTTCTCATACTTGATAACCACCCATAGTATCTAAGTCTTCTAGCCACCTCCATTAGCCTCACGTCTATCGGATCCCTTCGAATCCTCCATGACTTATTCACCCATCGCACTAGTCTTCAAGTATTTCCATCGGCTATGTTATCCTAACTGGGTGCCCTTAGCCTAAACCCCGGCTTTTTAGGCACTTCCATCAGCCTCACGCCTTTTGGATCCCTCGAGTCCATGACTCTTCATCCTCGTGCTAGCTTTCAAGTGCTTCCGTCAGCCTAATCATGCTAACCGAGTCTACCTTTTCCAAAGTTCACTTGGACTATACGCTGCCAAGACTACACACTTAGACTTGCACTGTCATGATTTCACCTTTTGACTTTTTCCTTGTCAAATATCTATACTTGGACATTCCTTGCCAACTCCACGTTGGACTTTCATGCCAAGCCCCATGACTTAGGCTTTCCAATTGCCATGACCCATGCTTGGACTTTCATTGCTAAGTACCCATGACTTGGACTTTTCTATGACAATCACATTGTCAATCCATTTGTCAAATATCAAAATACTACTCGAGTCCCACTCGAGTCTGTTCAATTGTGACCCGGGCCGATTACATCAATAATCTTTGCCTTTTTGATGTTGGACAACACATTTAAATTAGACTATCCCATAAGCCCAACTCCTCGTGATACTTGAACTTTTTATGCCAAAATATAATGAAGGTTTATCTAACTTAAAACATTTATTTCTCCTCCTTTAGCATACATAAAAAAGACAACTAAGATTTTCAATGTTACATCTCTCAATGAGATCCTACATTCTCTCCTTAAGTTCACAAACATTTTAGATGCTTTCGCTCTTCCTAGTGATAAATCTCATATCACTAAATGAGAGACAATTATCACTTCTTTAATTTTTCTCCTTTGGTGAGCACAATGAGGGTTTCAAAACACAAACCCTTCATTTCTCCTCCTTTGAGGGAAAATCATCCATCATCCCTTGATGGATAACCTCCCCTTAAAAGCTTACTCCCCCTTGACCATTGCACCAATAATGTTCTTAGAGAGTTCTCAAGCCTATAGGAAACTTAAACCATCAAAATTAAGGATAAAAGTTCAAACTTGAACTTTCACAATCCTTAAAATTGATTCTCACCCTACATAACTCTCCTATTCATTTCCAATGAATATTTTATTGGTGCAATTGGCCCAGGTCACGATTGATCAGGACTCGAGCTTGACTCGAGAGATGTTTTGATGTTTGAAAAAAACATATGACAATGTGATTGTCATGGGAAAGCCCAAGTCTTGGATACTTGGCATGGAAAGTCCAAGTGGGACACTTGACATTTGAGAAAGTCCAAGCATGAGTACTTGACATCGAAAGTCCAACATAGGTTGGCAAGAGAAAGTCCAAGCTTGAGTCTTGCAATTTGAGAAGTCCAAGGGGTTGATATTGGCGACGTAAAGTCCAAGCGGGAGTCTTGGCAGCATAAGTCCAATGGTTGGCGACGTAAAGTCCAAGCGGAGTCTTGACAGTGTAAGTCCAATGTGCCTTGGCGGTGTAGACACCGTTAGCATGACATAGCCGACGGAAGCACCTGAAGGCTAGCGCGATGAATGAACAAGTTATGGATGACTTGGAGGGATCCGAGAGGCGTGAGACTGATGGAGGTGGCTAGAAGGCTTAGGTCTAGGCTAAGGGTGATCTAGCAAGTATGGGGGAACCATACTTAGACTAAAACCTCATGTTTGAGGTGTGCCAGTCGACTGGTGCCATGGGGCAGTCGATTGCCCTGAGTCAACTAGGGTTTGACTGCGGGATTTGGCCTAGCAGTCGACTGTCAGAGGAGGGTAGTCCACTGATTGGTTGATCAGTCGACTGATCTTGTGATTAGTCGACTGGTGCTCGGGTTTTGGAGCACAGAATGGAGTCTCACTCAACCGCTGCGGTCAGCAGTTGAGTGATGGTTTGATCAGTCTATTGATGGTCATGATCAGTCGATTGATGATGGATCCGTTGGATTTTTCCAGCGTGGATCTAGCCGTTGTCTCACGACAACAGTGGCATCAGTCGACTGATGGTCTCGAGTAGTCGACTGATCGAAGTTTTCCAGCACAAGCAAAACCTTTAAAGGGAGCTCGTGGAGGAGAAAAAAAGGAAGCGATTTTCTTGGGCGAATTGAAGGGGATAGTTGGTGTTTTTCAATCCTTCAAGGCTAGTCCAAGGCAATCAAAGATCAAGCAACCAAAGTGCTCTTGTAAAGTGTTTTTCTTTACTTGCATTGTATTTCTTATTTGTATTAGCTTGTATCTTTTGTATTACTTAGTGTAATCATTGTACGAGGTTTCTCCACCTCCGACTTGTGTCGAAAAGGAGTTATTTGTGATTAATGATTGCGTGTGCATCACTAGAGCTCTTTAGAGCTCTATCCGTGGAATAGGAACCGTTCGGTTCCGAACCACGTTATATTCTTGTATTCGTGTTTGTCTTATTTTGTTATTGCTTTTATTATTATTCCGCTGCGCATAACGAGTTTTGTAGAGACGAACACGAACGAATTCCATCGACGTATAACACGACGCTATTCACCCCCTCTAGCATTCCAACGATCCCCTACAAGTGGTATCAGAGCGAGACCGCTCTTCAAGTTTAACAACAAAGGGAGCACGCTAGAGGGGTGAAGATGGAATTAGAAGAACAATTAGGATGTGACATCAACACACCGGTCCCTTATGTTTTCTATGGACGAGAAGGCTTCAATTCTTGGAAGAGAAGAATTGGAGATTTTTTTATGATGAAGGATTTTGAGGAATGGTCCATATTAATGGAAGGATTTGAGTATCCAAGAGGACAAAAAGGTGGCTTCCTCAAAAAGAAGAGATGGAGTGAGGAGCAACTCTAACAATTTGAGAAAAGTAAGAAGATAATCGAATTTATTTTTGATTTAATTCCTAATGACTTCTTGTGTAGCCTAGGTGATTATATAGATGCCAAAAAGCTTTGGAGCGATTTGGCCAAGCTCCATGAAAGTCCATCACCGGTCCAAGAGGAAGGGACCGAAGAGGCAAGCACATCACCCTCACAAGGAAGTGAGGACTTGGAGGTTGAGAGACCATCAACATCCAAGGAGGAAGAGGAAGTAGAATTGGAGGAGACCTCCACCTCTAGGATTGAGGGGGAGGAGATTAGATCGCCGGAGCAATACCAAGAAGAAGCTTCGACATCCGGTCAAGATGAAGAAGCTCAAAATCCGATTCCGGCCTCTATTGACTTAGGTAACTCAAACACCTCAATTCAAAATAAAAATAATATTATGTGTTTTTAGTGTAAGGAATTTGGATACTATAAGAGTAAGTGCTCAAAGAAAGTCAAGAAGACTCCTCCGGCTCCAAAGATCAAAGCTGTCGGTGCCCAAAGTCAAAAGAGCAAGGAGCATATCATATGCTTCAAGTGCAATTCAAAAGGGCATTACCGGAGTCAATGCCCAAAGGGAGAGAAAAAAAGAGCATCACAAGTAGGGGGAGCCTCTAAGGCAAACCCTATGATATATCTAAATAATGCTCTTTCTTTCAATTATAAGCAAAAACATGCTAGAACTAATTTTAGCAATCTTGCTATTTATCATAAAGAGCATGTTAGGAATAACAAATATATTTGTTTAGGTGCCAAAAATGTTAATATTTCAAAGAAGGAGAAATTTGGAACTAATGTCCCTAGAAAAGTTTTACCTAGGGAATTTATTAAGAAAATAGAAGAACACCTAGGTCTTAATCCCAAATGGACTAGGCATATGCCTAGAAAGGACAATGCCCAAAGACCAAATCAAAATTCAAAAATTGGACAATTAGAATTTGAAAATCAAGCCTTGAGGTCAAGACTTGAGAAACTAGAAAAGACCCTTAGGAATATACAAAATCAATTTAAAGGGTCAAATGATCAAAAGTTTATGTCCAAAAGTCAAAGTCAACACCTAGGGCCTAAGGGACAAAAGTCAACTAAGGGCAAGAAGAGTTTGGATCACAAACCTAAGCCTAAGATGACTTATTATAATGTTCCATTAGATTATGGAACACAATCTAGGTCTAGGAAGACCAAGGTTACTAGAAAAGTTATCCCTAAGAGTAACCAAGGTTTGTGCCTAGTGGCTAGGGTTTCAAGGAAACCTAGGATGACTACTAAGAAGGTTACTAGGGAGGCAATCCCTAAGGTTAACCATGGTAAGACCACGATGACCAAGGCTAATAAGCCTAGGAGGGTCATTAGGAGGGTATCTAGGGAGGTTATCCCTAAGGAATATCTAATTAACCCTAGGAGCTCAAATAGGTTTTGGATTCCTAAGAGCGTGATTGATTCACGCTAGATGGGTTTAGGGTGTGCCAATCTTGATTGGATGGGTAGTTAACTCAACCATAGTAAAGGTGACACTTTAGGTATTTCAAGGTTATGAGTACCTTGAAAATAGATTTGATATTATGATCCTAAAAGATTTTAGGATGTGCCAATACATTTTTGGAATTATGAAAAATCAATTAAATTGGCACAATTTAGGATTAGAGGTCATAGTGTACCATTTTGAGTTTTTGGCACACTAGGGAGATTAGTAGTAATATGGCAAAATAAATCTAATTATAACAAATGACAACTAATATTAAAATTTAGGTATTACTATACCTATACTTTTTATATGTCATGTTTTGTTTGTCATATAACATGCTATGACATCATGTTTATTTTTATCATTTATATGTCATGATCATGTTTAGGATTAATGATTAAATATCATGTGTTTTTAGATTTAATCATATGCCATGACATCATGATAATTGACCATACTTAATTATTGCTATCATTATGTCATGATCATTTCATGCATTTAAATTGACTAAAATTGATTTAAGGATAATGACATGACTTGAAGTCTCATTTATAAGGAAATCAAGTAGGGTTGCCTTAGAAAAATGCATGAAACTCTAGATTAGGGAGAACAAAACCCACATCTCATATTACATTGACATGTATGTGTATTTATACACCCTAGATACATGTGAAATGCTAGGATATGAGTTGAGGTCCAGGTGCATAGTTTTTGCATCTAGTTGAACCAAAACTCATCTTAATTCAAAGGTGGATTATTGGGAAAGCTTGTGTACAAGTCATGTATATTGAGCCCAAGGAATATGATCCAAAATAAGATTTTGAAAATATTTTAAAATCCTTTTGAAAAACCTTGGTGAAGTCTATCTTTTGATAGCAATCACCATTGATGAGATTGATACAAAGTGAGCTAAAACTTTGAAGTTTTTATTCACTTTTGGATTTTGTATCAATTTTAATATTTTATGGGTAAAATATTTTTCTATCATTTTTCACCCATTGTATTGACTATAAGTAATATACGTATGAAGTTTCGCGATTTTTCAATATACGTAGAATTACTTATGAATTTCCGAATTTCATTTCTGATAATTGAAATTCTAATATTTCAGTTATCAGTCAACTGCCCTGGGTGGCAGTCGACTAATGAGGGAGGCAGTCGACTGGTAGCTAAGAGAGTTGACTGCCAAGGCTGATTTCGGGAAAACAAGGTATGTTTAGCCCGTGTTCAGCTGCGGTTAAGGTCCCTAACTACTTCTAACCCTAGGATATGCTTTGGGGAGCATTATAAAGGGTGAAAATCCATTGGATATGGATTAGAAGAGGTGTTAGGATAATGTATTAAATTTAAGGTGTGGAAAGTTCATGTTTAAACTTTTAATCTTATTTTTGATGATTTAGAGTTCCTATTGGCTTAGGGACTTCCCAAGGACATTGTTGGTGCAATGGTCAAGGGAGAGCAAGCCTTTAGGGAGAGGTATCCATCTTAGGATGATGGATGTATTTTTCGTCTTGAAGGAGAGAAGTTATGGGGAGAATGTCATTAATTGGAAAAATTGATGGGATTTTGAGAGACCCAATTTAGAAATTGAGAGAGTGTATAGGATTGCCTTTCTTGAGTTATATGAGACTTATTACTAGGAAGATGGTTGACATCCTAGGTATTTTTGGACCAAGGGGGAGATTGTAAGATCTCATTGGGACATGAGACATTGACCTCCTTGGTGAGATAACCTTTTTGATGTATATCAAAAAGGGGGAGAAGATAAAATTACCAATTTGGGATAATTGGTAAGAGTTTTGAGTTAGTGTTCTAACTCAATAGTTTGTTTGGTTTTTGTCAAACATCAAAAAGGGGGAGATTGTTGATGCAATTGGCCCAGGTCACGATTGACCAGGACTCGAGCTTGACTCGAGAGATATTTTGATGTTCGACAAAAACATATGACAATGTGATTATCATGGGAAAGTCCAAGTCTTGGGTACTTGGTATGGAAAGTCCAAGTGGGACACTTGACATTTGGGAAAGTCCAAGCATGAGTACTTGGCATGGAAAGTCTAACATGAATTTGCAAGGGAAAGTCCAAGCTTGAGTCTTGCAATTTGAGAAGTCCAAGGGGTTGATATTAGCGGCGTAAAGTCCAAGCAGGAGTCTTGGCAGCATAAGTCCAATGGTTGGCGGCGTAAAGTCTAAGCGGAGTCTTGGCGGCGTAAGTCCAATGTGCCTTGACGATGTAGACACCGTTAGCATGACATAGCCAATGGAAGCACCTGAAGGCTAGTGCGATGGATGAATAAGTCATGGATGACTTGGAGGGATCCGAGAGGCGTGAGGCTGATGGAGGTGGCTAGAAGGCTTAGGTCTAGGCTAAGGGTGGTCTAGCAAGTATGGGGGAACCATACTTGGGCTAAAACCTTATGTTTGAGGTGTGCCAATCAACTGGTGCCATGGGGTGATCGACTGGCCTGAGTCAACTAGGGTTTGACTGTGGGATTTGGCCTAGCAGTCGATTGCCAGTAGAGGCGATCGGTGATTGGTCGATCGATCGGCCCGATCTTGTGATCGATCGGCCGGTGCTCGAGTTTTAGCCGCGAGAATGGAGTCTCACTCGACCGCTGCGGTCAGCAGTCAAGTGATGGCTTGATCAGTCGACTGATGATCATGATCAGTCGACTGATGATGGATCCGTTGGATTTTTTCAGCGTGGATCTAGCCGTTGCCTCACAACAACAGTGGCATCAATCGACTGATGGTCCCGAGCAGTCGACTGATCAATGTTTTCCAGCACAGGCAAAACCTTTAAAGGGAGCTCATGGAGGAGGAAAAAGGAAGCGATTTTCTTGGGCGAATTGAAGGGGATAGTTGGTGTTTTCCAATCCTTCAAGGCTAGTCCAAGGCAATTAAAGATCAAGCAACCAAAGTGCTCTTGTAAAGTGTTTTTCTTTACTTGCATTGTATTTCTTATTTGTATTAGCTTGTATCTTTTGTATTACTTAGTGTAATCATTGTACGAGGTTTCTCCACCTCCGACTTGTCTCGAGAAGGAGTTATTTATGATTAGTGATTGCGTGTGCATCACTAGAGCTCTTTAGAGCTTGATCCGTGGAGTAGGAACCGTTCAGTTCCGAACCACGTTATATTCTTGTGTTCGTGTTTGTCTTATTTCGTTATTGCTTTTATTATTATTCCGCTGCGCATAACGAGTTTTGTAGAGACGAACACGAACGAATTCCATCGACATATAGCACGACGCTATTCAACCCCCCTCTAGCGTTCCAACGATCCCCTACATATTTCACTCTTTTAATGTTTTCTAAAGCATATCCTAGGGTTATGAGACATTAGGGTACCTAGAGATGGCTGAAAATGAGCTAAATAAATCTTGTTTACTCGAAATCATTTCAAAGAATGACTCTAAAGCAATCATCGACTAATATCAACACTATGACCGCCCAAAGCGACTGATCGATTTTTGCAAACGTAGAAATTAGTTTATGAGAATTGAATTTCAAAAATTCATAAGTAAAAATATATATTTTGAAAAATCTTGAAAATTCACACGTACATTACTTATAAGAGATACAATGGATGAAAAATAATTTTAAAATAAAATATCCATTAAATTATGAAATTAATACAAAGTTCAAAAGCATTAAAATCTTTCAATATTTTACCTAACTTTGTATCAACATTCTCAATGGTGATTGTTATCAAAATATAGGC
Source organism: Wurfbainia villosa (assembly GCA_025175895.1). Classification (NCBI taxonomy): domain Eukaryota; kingdom Viridiplantae; phylum Streptophyta; class Magnoliopsida; order Zingiberales; family Zingiberaceae; genus Wurfbainia; species Wurfbainia villosa. The sequence continues at coordinate 115,108,638 of CM045989.1, read as the reverse complement.
TTTATCAAGATTTTTCAAAATGATTTTGAAATGATTTTAAAATCTTATTTTGAACCATGGTCTATTGACTAGATGTACATGACTTATACATTAGCTTTTCTCATAATTCATCAATGTCATATTATGAGTTCATCTAGATGCAAGAACTATGCACCTTGAATTTAACTCATTTCCCTAACATCTCACATGTGTCTAAGGTGTATCCATACACACATATGGCGAATTAATGTTTTTCTGAGATGTGGGTTTAGATTCTTTCCTAATCTAAGGTCTTATGCATTTCATCTTGACAATTCTATTTGATTCACTTATCATGAGACTTTAAATTATGTCATTATCCTTAATTTAATTTTAATTATCCTAAATGCATGAAATATGATCATGACATAGATGATAACATAAATTAAAATATTTGCTAATAATCATGATGTCATGACATAAAAATGACTTAAATATAAATATGACATAATTAACCTACAAATTATCATGACATTATGAATGATTAATATGAAGCATGATGTCATGATATGACAAGACAAATAAAACATGACAAATATATAAAATACCAAGGCATATAATACCTCAGTGTTAAATCAAAATGCCATTTACTAGGATTAAACCATTTTTGTCATAATAATCAAATCTCCAAGTGTGCCAAAAATTCAAAATGACACACTATAACACTAAAACCCAATTGTGCCTATTTTGATTGATTTTTCAAACTCCTCAAATTTTATTAGCACATCCTAAAATTCTTTAGGATTAAATTATCAATCTCATTCCCAAGGTATCATATAACCTTAAAAATAACCTAAGGTGCCAACTTTGCTATAGTTAGGTTAACTACCTATCCATTCAAGGTTGTCACACCCTAAACCCATCTAGCATGAAGGAATCACACTCCTAGATATTTAATACCTATTGGAGCTTCTTGGATTAACTAGGTATTTACTATGGATATCCTCCCTTAGTATCTTTCTAATGACCCTCTTAGGCTTAGAAGCCTTTGTCATTTGGGTATTGCCAAGGTTAACTCTAGGGGTAACTCCCCTTGTAACCTTCTTAGTGGCTTCCCTAGGTTTCTTTGAAACCTTAGCCACTAGGCACCTGTTGTAAGAGATCGTTGGAACGCTAGAGGGGGGGGGGGGGTGAATAACGTCGTACTCGTACATTGATGGAATTCGTTCGCGTTCGTCTCTACAAAACTCGTTATGCGCAGCGGAATATAGATAATAACAATAACAAGAAACAAGACAAACACGAACACAAGAATATAACGTGGTTCGGAACCGAACGGTTCCTACTCCACAGATCCAGCTCTAAAGAGCTCTAGTGATGCACACACAACCACTAATCACAAATAACTCCTCGGAACAATCTGGAAGTGGAGAAACCTCGTACAATGATTACAAAAGCAATACACGAAGTTACAAGGAAGATACAAAGAAAAGTAAAGAACACTTTACAAAACTAGGGTTTGAGCGCTTTGCTTATTGGTTGCTTGGATGAGGTTGAAGGACCCTGAAATGCACCTACAATTTGCCTTCAAATCGCCCCAAGAAAGCTCCCAAAGAATCAATACCAGAATCTCCATGAACAACTCCCTTTTAACCTGCATCGGGCTGGATTTCCAGCGATCAGTCGACTGCCATAAGTCACCAGTCGACTGATGCCACTATTGTCGTGAGACAACGGCTAGATCCACGCTAGAAAAGTTCCAACGGGACTCCCACGAGTCGACTGACAACATTGGCAGTTGATCGCACACCGTAGCCGATCGCTTAGTCGACTACGAGCATCTCTGTGCTCGCGATTAAACCGAATGATCGCGCCATACATGGCAGTCGACTACTAGAGCATTTTCAGCCCTTAATTGGTAGACAAGCTCTAGTCGACTCACGACAGTCGAACCGGCCATAATGCCAGTCGACTGCCAACCTCAAACATGAGGTTTTAACCCATGTATGGTGTCCCCATACTTGCTAGACCATCCTTAGCCTAGACCTAAGCCTTCTAGCCACCTCCGTTAGCCTCACGCCTCTCGAATCCCTCCAAGTCATCCATGACTTGTTCATCCATTGCGCTAGCCTTCAGGTGCTTCCATCGGCTATGTCATGCTAACGGTGTCTACACCGCCAAGGCACATTATACTTACGCCGCCAAAACTCCGCTTGGACTTTATGCTGCCAACCATTGGACTTATGCTGCCAAGACTGCCGCTTGGACTTTACGCCGCCAATATCAAACCCTTTGGACTTCTCAAACGCCAAAACTCAAGCTTGGACTTTCCCTTGCCAACCCATGTTGGACTTTCCATGCCAAGACCCATGCTTGGACTTTTCCTTGCCAAGACTCATGCTTAGACTTTACATGCCAAGTACTCAAGACTTGGACTTTTCCTGACATGGTCAACTCCAGTCAACCATCAAGGTCTCCCTTGAGTCAAACTCGAGTCCAGTTGAACATAACCCAGGTTGATTGTATAAACAATCTCCCCAAAACATCAACAGACATTAATGTCAACTCACTTTGTCAAATATCAAAACATCACTCGAGTCAAACTCGAGTCCTGGTTAATCGTGACCTGGGCCGATTGTACCAACAATCTTCCCCTTTTTGATGTTTGACAAAAACTAAACAAACCATTGAGTTATACCATCTAACTCAAATCTCCTTACCAATTTCCCAAGTTGATAATATTACCTTTCTTCCCCTTTTTGACATACATCAAAAAGGTTCACCCAAGGAGATCAATGTCTCATGTCCCAATGAGATCTTACAATCTCCCATTTGATCCAAAAATACCTAGGATGCCTACCATCTTTCTAGTGATAAGTCCCATATCACTCAAGAGTGACAATCCTATACACTCTCCCAATTTCCAAATTTGGGTATCTCAAAATCCCATCAATTTTCCCAATTGATGACATTCTCCCCATAACTTCTCCCCTTCAAGAAGAAAAATACATCCATCATCTCAAGATGGATACCTCCCCCTAAAGGCTTGCTCCCCCTTGACTATTGCACCAACAATGTCCTTGGTAAGTCCCTAAGCCAATAGGAACTTTAAACCATCAAAAATAAGATTAAAAGTCCAACATTGAACTCTCAACACCTTAAATTTGATACAAACCCTAAATTACTCTCCTAATCCATATCCAATGGATTTTCACCCTTTATAATGCTTTCGAAAATATATCCTAGGGTTAGGAGTAGTTAGGAACCCTTACCATAGCTGAACACGGGCTAAACAACCTTATTTTTTCCGAATCACGGCAATCGACTATACGTTATTAGTGACGCCCATCATCATCGATCGCCATAAGTCGTGATCGATAACTGCAAAATGCAATTTTCAGATTCAGAAAATGAACTTTGATAATACATAAGTAATTATTCGTATTTTGAAAAATTGTGAAACTTCATACGTATAATACTTATAAGCAATACAATGGGTGAAAAATATTAGAAAAATATTTTACCCATAAGATAGCGAAATTGACACAAAGTTCAAAAGTGAAGAAAAACTTCAATGTTTTAGCTCACTTTGTATCAATTTCATCAATGATGATTGCTATCAAAAGATAGACTTCACCAAGGTTTTCTAAATGGATTTTAAAATGATTTTGAAAACCTATATTGGATCATATTCCTTGGGCTTAATGTACATGACTTGTACACAAGCTTTTTCAATGATCCACAAATGAAATAAGATGAGTTTTAGTTTATCTAGATGCAAAAACTATGCACCTTGAACTTAACTCATATCCTAGCATCTCACATATATCTAGGGTGTATGAATACACATACATGTCAATGTAATGTGAGATGTGAGTTTTGTTCTTCCTAATCTAGGGTTTCATGTATTTTTCTAAGGCAACTCTACTTGATTCCCTTATAAATGGGACTCTAAGTCATGCTATTGTCCTTAAATCAATTTTAATCAAATTAAATGCATGAAATGATCATGGCATAATGATAGCAAAATAAAGCATGACCAATGATCATGATGTCATGACATATGATTAAATCTAAAAACACATGACATTAAATCCTTAATCCTAAATATGATCATGACATATAAATGATAAAAATAAACATGATGTCATGACATGTTATATGGCAAACAAAGCATGACATATAAAAAGTATAGGTATAGTAATACTTAAATTTTAATATTAGTTGTCATTTGTTATAATTAGATTTATTTTGCCATATTACTACTAATCTCCCTAGTGTGCCAAAAACATAAAATGACACACTATGACATCTAATCCTAAATTGTGCCAATTTAATTGATTTTTTATAATTCCAAAAATATATTGGCACATCCTAAAATCTTTTAGGATCATAATATCAACCTTAATTCCAAGGTACCCATAACCTTGAAAATTACCTAAAGTGCCACCTTTACCATGATTGAGTTAACTACCCATCCAATCAAGGTTGGCACACCCTAAAACCATCTAGCGTGAATCAATCACACTATTAGGAACCCAAAACCTATTTGAGCTCCTAGAGTTAACTAAGTATTCCTTAGGGATAACCTCCCTAGATACCTTCCTAATGACCCTCCTAGGCTTGTTAGCCTTGGTCATTGTGGTCTTACCTAGGTTGACTCTAGGGGTAACTCCCCTTGCAACCTTCTTAGTGGCCACCCTAGGTTTCCTTGAAACCCTAGCCACTAGGCACACACCATGGTCAACTCTAGAGATGACTTCCCTATTGACCTTGGTCTTCCTAGACCTAGTTTGTGTTCCATAATCAAATGAAATATTATGGTAGGTCTTTTTAGGCTTAATCTTGCCCTTGGATGGTTCTTGTATTCTAGATCTTTGACTTTGACTATTTGACCCTAGGTTTTGACTTCTAGACCCCTTAACTTGATTTTGCATCTTCCAAAGGGTCTTTTTCAATTTTTCAAGCCTTGACCTTAAGGCTTGATTTTCTAATTCTAATTGCCCAATTGATTTTTGATTAAGTTTTTGGGCATTACCATTTTCTTTAGGTATATGCCTACCCTTCTTATGGTTAATGCCTAAGTGGTTTTCTATTTTCCTAATGCTTTCCTTAGGAAGAGTTTTTCTAGGGACATTAGTCCCAAATTTCTCCTTATTTGAAAAATTGACCCTCTTGGCACCTAGACAATATTTTTTTTCTAGCATGCTCTTTATGATAAATTGCAAGAGAGTTAAAATTATTTCTAGCATGCTTTTGCCTATAATTTGAAGGTGCATTAATGAAATATACCTTAGGGTTAACTTTAAAAGCTCCCCCTACTTGTGATGCTCCTTCTTGCTCCTTCTTTCCCATAGAACATTTACTCCGGTAGTGTCCCGGTAGTCGACATTTGAAGCAAATAATGTGCTCCTTGCTTTTGATGGTTGGGGAACCGACATGCTTGACTTTTGGCATCGGTGGACCTTTCCTTACTCTTTTCGGACACTTACTCTTGTAGTGTCCGGATTTCCTACACTCAAAATATATTATATGATTTTTATTTACAATTGACATGCTTGAGTTACCTATGGTGGTGGTAGGTGCCGGAGTTGGAGCTTCTTCATCTTGACCGGATGTGGAAGCTTCATCTTGTTGCTCCGGAGTGGAAATTCTTTCCTCCCCCTCAATCCTAGAGGTGAAGGTTTCTTTTACTTCTTCCACCTCCTCTTCCACCGATTCGGAAATTGACTCATCTTCAACTTCTGACTCCTCACTTGCTCGTGAGGATGATGAACTCTCTTCATCTTTGGTCTCCTCCTCTTGAGCCGATGAACACTCTTCTTCTTGGACCGGTGATGGGTTTTCATAATGTTTTGCCAATTTGCTTTATAGCTCCTTGGCGTCTTTACAATTCCCTATCTTGATCAAAATGCCATTAGGGATTACATTAAACAAAATACCCATTACCTTATTATTGATATCGTAATATCATAGTTGGTCTTGGCTCCAATTCTTCTTCTTGATTTTCCTTCCTTCGTCGTCTTTTGGAGTGTCAAAAGCTACTAAGACACTAATCCAATTATCAAAGTCACACATTAGAAAATGCATCATTCTACCTTTCCAATACATGAAATCTTCGCGGTCGAAGGAAGGTGGAACGTTGATGTCGTCACCCAATCTCTCTAATTGCATCTTGTTCCCTCTAGCTTGCTCCCTCGGATGTGAAGCCGGTGAAGAGCGACCCACTCTAATACCACTTGTAAGAGATCGTTGGAATGCTAGAGGGGGGGGCATGAATAGTGTCGTATTCGTACGTTGATGGAATTCGTTCGTGTTCGTCTCTACAAAACTCGTTATGTGAAGCGGAATATAGATAATAGCAATAACAAGAAACAAGACAAACATGAACACAAGAATATAACGTGGTTCGGAACCGAACGGTTCATACTCTACGAATCGAGCTCTAAAGAGCTCTAGTGATGCACACGCAACCACTAATCACAAATAACTCATTCTCGGAACAATCCGGAGGTGGAGAAACCTCGTACAATGATTACAAAAGCAATACACGAAGATACAAGCAAGATACAAAGAAATGTAAAGAACACTTTACAAAATTAGGGTTTGAGCGCTTTGCTTGTTGGTTGCTTGGATGAGGTTGAAGGACCCTGAAATGCACCTGCAATTCGCCTTCAAATCGCCCCAAGAAAGCTCCCAAAGAATCAATATCGAAATCTCCATGAACAAATCCCTTTTAACCTGCATCGGGCTAGATTTCCGTCGATCAGTCGACTGCCATAAGTCACCAGTCGACTGATGCCACTGTTGTCGTGAGACAACGGCTAGATCCACCCTGGAAAAATTCCAATGGGACTCCTACCATTCGACTGACAACATTGATACGATCGCTAACGCCTTAGCCGATCGCTTAGTCACCTACGAGCATTCTGCGTGTCAAGGATTAAACCGAAGAATGATCGCCATACATGGCATGATCGCTAGACCATTTTCAGCTCTTAATTAGCAAATGAGTTTAGTCGACTCAAACCGCCATAATGTCACAAACATGAGGTTTTAACCCAAGTATGGTGTCCCCATACTTGCTAGACCACCCTTAGCTTAGACCTAAGTCTTCTAGCCATCTCTGTCAACCTCACGCCTCTCGGATCCCTCCAAGTCATCCATGACTTGTTCATCCATTGCGCTAGCTTTCAGGTGCTTCCATCGGCTATGTCATGCTAACGGTGTCTACACCGCCAAGGCACATTGGACTTACACCGCCAAGACTCTACTTGGACTTTACGCCGCCAACCATTGGACTTTTGCTGCCAAGATTCCCGCTTGGACTTTACGCCGCCAATACCAAACCCCTTGGACTTCTCAAATGCCAAGACTCAAGCTTGGACTTTCCCTTGCCAACCCATGTTGGACTTTCCATGCCAAGACCCATGCTTGGACTTTTCCTTGCCAAGACCCATGCTTGGACTTTACATGCCAAGTACTCAAGACTTGGACTTTCCATGACATGGTCAACTCCAGTCAACCATCAAGGTCTCCCTCGAGTCAAACTCGAGTCCGGTTAAACATAACCCGAGTTGATTGTATAAACAATCTCCCCAAAACATCAACAAACATTAATGTCAACTCACTTTGTCAAACATCAAAACATCACTCGAGTCAAACTCGAGTCCTGGTCAATCGTGACCTGGGCCGATTGCACCAATACCTGTTAGTGCAATCAACTCAGGTCACGATTGACCAGACTCGAGTTTGACTCGAGAAGTGGTTTGATGTTTGACATTGATGTTTGATAAAGAAGTTGACTATTATTTGACAATGGGTTGACTAGATGGTTGACTTGGGGTTGACCATAATGGAGAAGTCCAAGTGGGACACTTGGCAAGGGAAAGTCCAAGCTTGAGTCTTGGCAATTGGAAAGTCTAACTTGGGTTGGAAAGGAAAGTCCAAGTCATGAGTTCTTGGCAATTGGAAAATCCAACATGGGTTGACATGGAAATTTCAAGCATGGATCTTGGCAAGGGAAAGTTCAGGCTTGAGTCTTGGAAAATGGAAAGTCCAACATGGGTTGGCAAGGAAAGTCTAAGGGTTGATATTGGTGGTGTAAAGTCCAAGCGGGAGTCTTGGCTGTTGGATTTCCCCGACACCGATGTGGGTGTGTGTTCGAACATGTTTAGTAAACATGCATACAACGGAAGAAAAAAGAAGCAATAAACTAATTTTATTACAACACACAAACCACATGCATGGAGGATACAATAAGTGTAGACATAATCACTATTTTAAATTTTGCAATAAAAGGAAATTTATTCTAGTTATATCTGACATATCACGTGTAGCGGGAATGAGATCAACCGTAGAGACCCTCGCTAGAATTACCTCTATCCGTATCCACGCCGAGTATCTTTGGGATAGCTTCACAAAGCCACGAGCCCCATTTTCACAAGAGTTACTAGCCTCGTGTCGAAGACGTTGTGATCCAAGAGACGATCACAATCCGAATCCAAATTCGGATCTAAAACGAGCTCCATAACTCGCTTCTCGGAAGTGGTTTTCGTCAACCAATTGACGAAACCTTGGTCCTTCGCCTATGAGGATTGTCGGAGATCCAATCCCCAGCAAGTAGGTCACTGTCGGAGTGCAGAACGTCAACCAAACGACCTCTCTACAAAGAGAGAAAAACTGGACAGCTTGCGTTGGTGGAGAAGATGGTCGGCCAATCAATGGTCGGCTGCTCCTTGGTCGCTGGCGGCCAAGGGAGGATGGACGGAGGAGTCTCCGACGGCTAGTGGGTGGCCGACGGCAAGGAGGAGGAGCTGCTACAGCAAGGTTGGGCGACAACAACCTTTGGGCGGCAAGAAGAGGAAGAGGAGAAGAGAAGTGGACGACAACTCTTAGGGCTTCATTAGGGTTTCCAAAAACCCTTAAGCCATATTTTATAGACTGCGTGTTTCTTGACCATCAATAAACCTTCTCCTAGTGGTTATTGGTTCATAACCAAAACCCGTTAACCCGCTCCAATAACTTAAGTTAAAATAAACCAAATCGCGTTGGTCTATTTTAAGTTAAAATGAACCGAACCAACTTTGGTTCATTCATTTAAAACAAACCAAACCAAACCTTTTTAGTTTATTTTCCACCATTGGATTAGAACCAAGCCAATTTGGTTCATCAATCATGTCTTCAAAAGACACAGCCCATCCATGCTTCCGATGCAACTGAAACCATTTTATGCTCGCTCTATGTTTGGTCCAACCAAACCAAGTCTCTCTCAATCTGAGAATCTCATTCTCAAGCTCGTTTTAAATCCTTCGGATAACACTCGTTGTGCGTGTGACCAAATAGGTTCTCGGCTTATGTTGGTCGTCTATAATTAACCATTAATTATAGAATGATCATGAGTGGTACCTAGTAGTACATCATGATCTCCAATTAATCAGAAAATCAATGATTGACCCCAGAACATCTTTTGAAACCTTTCAGCAGCCATAGTGAATCGTGCCCCATTCCCTTCACTCATCTTATACCCACTTGGTTCACGACATGGTCTATAGTATCAGTCCCCACTAGGCTGACTACGTTACACATAGCCCAAGTATCATTTCCTCGTCCTACGGATTCTAGTTACTACACATGTATCCAAGAGTACTTTACTCTAAACATGTAATGCTTTGGCCAAAGACTTTAGTAACAATCCGACGAGAGGCCATAGGGTATACATCTCCTCGCAAGGAGTGGTGAATCCTCTGTTGGCTATTCAAACACCTTCGGGCACTTCGACTTATACCCAATCATCCTGGGTCCACATCTCCTCGGAGATGCTTTGCTTAAGATGTCAAAGCATAAGTCTCCGTGACCACGACGACTTGAATATCTCAAGTCGAAGGAATATCGCACTTAAGCTGCAGAAAGGACTTCATTGACATATATGTATATGTAGAGAACCATAAAAAGTCTTACAGCTGGTCATTCCAATGAACTAGTTACCATAACTAGAATCCACGATCAACTCTGGACATCCTAATGTCTCCAGCCAGTGAGAAACAGTTGCTTGAATAAACTAAAGAGTACACATCGTGCTAGTCTCAACAGAATCGATGGTGTCCGAATGCATCAATTCATCGACTAGGGATAATTTCAATACATCACAATTACACATGTAGAGATACTCACTAGTTGTGATCAAATCACAAATTCTCTTATGCTGTGAATCGTATTGCGGATATTCAGTAAATGAGTTTGAGATCCAATCAAATACATGAAAATATGTATACTCAAATAATGAATCTTCATTTATCAAATAAATGGTACAACCATAAGGCGATTACCTTAGGGCACCTCTCATATATTACTAACAAACTCCCACTTTGCCTAATGTCAATCTGTAGGGATCCCGAGCGATAAACAAAATTCGCAGCAGAAAACTTAGGATCCCTCTAGAGATCCAAGCAAAAAAAAAAACATACTCGTTTCTATTATCGATTCTATCCTATAAGAATCGAGATTACCTTCAAAGCGTGCCCTTCGAATTTCAATCAGCAACACTTGCGGATCTCAGTGTAGTCAGAATGTCCACGCCTCTACGGTGCACACACACACGATCTTGGAGAGAAGAGGTAAACCCTTTCGGTTGTGCTAGCAACCACGCCAAGGTCTCTCTTTTCACTCTATACTTGGATTTTGAGAACAAAATAAAATCAGATTCAATTTTTTTTTCATTCTCACGTTGAAGAAGAAGAAGAAACAATAATACACCTTAATGAGACATTAAATGTACTTCCTTATTCTCCATGGTAAAAGAAAGGAAGTCAATTAATGCTCATTAAATGCACATTAATGAGCTTTTAAATCCCATTTAAAACCCCATTTATTAATTCTTGTATTACATTATTAAATCGTGTATTACATGATTAATTCGTGTATTACATGATTAATTATGATTAATCATTTTAGCCTTCTTCTCTTGGTTTGACTTGAGTCTAACTCAACATAAATCAATTTGAGTCCAACTCAAATTTAGCCAAGTAATGAGTCTTACTCATTCTAGTTAATCCAATTAACTAATAATTCATTTTAGTCAAACCAAAATGATTTCCTCTCCAAAATAATATGTTCTTTGTGTGTGACCCTATAGACTCTCATAACATTGGCAATGTATCCAAAACCATTTTAGATACATAAGCAATGAGAGGCATCTAGCAATACATCATTGCTACCCAAGTGATGAGAATGTCGAGATGCGACAACATCTTCCGTGACTATTATCATATGACAGTGTCCTTTTATCCTTGATATCTCAGATCGATCAATGAGGCATAGACCGTGTCACCCTCTTATCAATCTTTATGTTTCTTGATCCCCAAGTAGACTCACTCAAACAAATGAGCTCAATATCTCATATTGACTCATTTGAGCATGGCCATGCATTTCGTGGTCCTACTCTATCAAGAGGCCAAAGATATCACTCCCGTCATATGGGAGGGATAGATCTCATCTACATCACTCACATCCCTCCGCATAATTCATTACATATTCAGTGATCGCCGTTATAGTCATCCAATTACGGTGTGACATTAGACGATACCAAAGTACATAACTCCTTATGTAGGGAACCGTAGTGACTTCAGGTCTAAGGACTATTCATACCAATAGTCACATGAGAAAGTATATGAAACTCATATAACGATCCATGATACTTACTCATGGTGGGTCAATTCAGTATATATAGTCTCCAATATATATACTCATGTATCAATGTGATATCATATATCTATGACTTGTGAGATCAAGTCATCCATTGACCTACATGCTAGTCTCAATGTATCAATATAGCCCTTGTCTATTAATACAATACTCGACTAGGAATATTTAAGAATAGTGTTCTCTACAGCTTCTCATAATCAATTCTACCAATTGATATACTGTAGATAACAACCTACTATTCATGGGCATTATTATATTTATTTAGCTGGCACACGCATAAAGAAATATAATAATCAATCTTTGCCTTTATTAATGCAAGAATATAATACAAAAGTCTCCCTCACCAATCATCTCATAATTGGCACATACTAACACAATCGTCATGGTACTGGATACCATAAGCTCTAACATGACCCTCAAACTTACTTTGAGGTAAGACCTTAGTTAAAGGGTACGCTAAGTTCCTTTCAATGGGAATCTTCTCGATTTGTATTTCCTTCCTACTGATGATCTCTCTGATCAGATGATAGTGGCAAAGCACATGTTTGGATCGTTGATGAGACCACATCAAGTTCATAGATGAACTTCTTGATCCAAACCGCTTCCTTTGCTGCTTCCGAAGCTGCAATGTATTCTGCCTCAGTGGCAGAATTCGCTATAGTGTCTTGCTTAGAACTTTTCTATCTTATTGCGCCTCTATTCATGGTGAATATGTACCCAAACTGAGACCTGGAATCATCCCTTTCTGTTTAGAAGCTGGTATTCGTATATCCACATATTACCATATCACCCTCTCCATATGTTAGGAGCACATCCTTAGTTCTTCTTAAGTACTTAAGGATTATCTTAACAGCCGCCCAATGATCCATTCCTGGATCAGATTGGCATCTACTCATGACACTCAAAGCATACGATACATCGGGCCTCGTACATAACATAACATACATGATAGATCCTATTGTGAATGCATAGGAAATCTTACTCATACAAATCCTCTCATCTTCTGTGCGCGGACACATAGACTTCGAAAGGTGTATCCCATGCCTGATGGGTAGGAAACCTTTCTTGGATTCCGACATGCTATACCTCTTTAACACTCGATTTATATATGTAGACTGCGAAAGACCAAGCAAACTATTTGATTTATCCCTATAGATCTTAATCCCAAGGATGTAGGTTGCTTCTCCCAGGTTTTTCATGGAGAATATCTTGAATAACCAAATTTTAACTGACTGTAAGATAGAAATATCATTTCCTATAAGTAATATGTCATCGACATACAATACTATGAACACGACTACGCTCCCACTAACCTTCTTGTACACACATGGTGCGTCCAAATTTTGTGAGAAATCAAACCTTTTGATTGCCTCATCAAAACGGATATTCCAGCTCCTGGATGCTTGCTTCAATCCATATATGGATTGTCAAAGTTTGCATACTTTGGTTTTATCAACCGATGTGAAATCCTTAGGCTATATCATATACACGTCCTCAAGTAGGTTTCCATTAAGGAAAGTCATTTTCACATCCATTTGTCATATCTCATAATCATAATGAGCCGCTATGGTTAGGAGCATCCGAATGGATTTAAGCATAGCAACTGGTGAATAGGTTTCGTCATAATCAACACCTTGCTTTTGACGATTGCCTTTCGCCACTAATCTAGCCTTATAGGTAATCACATTACTATCCATGTCGATTTTCTTCTTGAAAACCCACTTGCACCCTATAGGCTTAATGCCTTCAGGTGGGTCAACCAAGTTCCAAACTTGATTTTCATACATGGAATCCATTTCCGACTTCATGACATCGAGTCATTTGTCCCTTTCTAAACTTTTCAGAACTTCTTTATAACTGGTAGGCTCCTCATCATCAATGAGTAATACGTCGTTCGATTCATTTACGAGAAATCCATATCTCTCAGGAATGTTGTGTGTTCTACCAGATCTACGAAGATGTGGTGTCATAATAGGTTCAGTCGAAGGCTTATCACTATGAGTTATCGATTGTGGTGCTTGATCAGGTATCTCATTAATATCTATTGGAGTCACTTGAACCTCCTCAAGTTCAACAACATTCCCACTATTTTCTTACAAGAGAAACTCTTTCTCTAGAAATACAACATGCCTTGAAACAAACACCTTTTATTCCACAGGATGATAGAATTGGTAACCCCTCGTTTCCTTAGGGTATCCAATAAATAGACACTTGTCAGACTTAGCATCCAATTTGTCTGACACAGTTCGCTTCACATAAGCAGGACAACTCCAAATCTTCAAGTAAGATAAACGAGGTTTCTTACTATTCCATATCTCATATGGAGTAGTTGAGACTACCTTGGTCGGAACTATATTTAACAAGTAAACAACTGTCTGAAGTGCATAGCCCCAAAAGGACTTGGAAAGATTCGCATGATTCATCATTGACCTGATCATGTCCAACAAGGTCCAATTTTGCCTCTCAGAAACACCATTAAGCTGTGATGTATACGGTGGAGTACAATGAGACAATATACTGTTAGGACAATCGACCCAAGTTATGGTATGGTTTGGATTATGGTTTTGATGTGTGTGACAAAGGTTTAAGTTAGGATATTATTGTGGATTTAATATGTGTATTGAAGTCATGCAGGACTTAGTAATTCGTACATATGATGAATAGCATTGGTAAGATCACCAACTCACAACCTCGTGCTTGAGTCGGCGAAGGAGCATTGTGAAGTCGTGTGCTTGATGCATCTGAGGGACCGCCGGACGAGATGACTTGAAGCGAAGCCAAGGAAGCAGACTTCGAGGGCAAGAGACGCGAAGGATCATTGCGAAGCCATGCGCTTGGTGTTGCCGAGGGACGTGGCCGCGAACGAAGAGAGCTTCGACGAGGGACTTCAAGTGAGATGAGAGAATGAGTGAAATGTACGTAGCTCATTAGGTGAACTTGGCCGAAATGGCTAAGTGTCGGAGGCTCGATCGAGAGGGTTGAGGTTTTACCCGACCGCCGGATGCTCAAACGGATGTGAAGTTTGAGTTTTATCCGACATCAGTCGACTGCTATGAATGGGCAGTCGACTACTCCAAGTCAACTTATGTTCGACTGGTGTTCGACTGGTAGGTTTCGCCCGGCCCGATGACTTCTAAGGAATGATACGATTGGCTAGACCATCGATCGATTGTCAAGGATGGCGATCAATCGATGAAGCGATTGCGGATACTGAAACCTCCCATAGCCAATCGATCATTACTACGGAGGCATCGATCGATGGATACAGTAGTCGACTGCCAAGTCTCCTATTGGACTACAACGGTCGAAATCTGACATGTTCAAAAGCCGTTCTAACAATGACAATCGACTGCTAAAGGCAACAGTCGACTGATGGGCGGCCAATGGGAAGAAATCAGCCCTCTCTATAAAAAGAGAGGGTGTGGGCTTTGGGATGGCTAATGCTCATGCTCCAATTAATCATCCAAGTGCCCCACAAGCTTTAAACTCTTTCTCTTGTTCTTATTTCAAATCCATTGTAAGAAATAGTATTTTTGTGTTATAAGAAGGTTTACCTCCACCTTGCTTTGGCTAAAGGGAGAGACCATATTGGATTGGTTTCAGAGTGATTCACCGAAGATGAATCAGACCGTGGATTAGCAACATAGGGCCGTGAACCACGTTATATCAATTTGTTAACATTGTTTTTATCTTGTTTTATTTTTGCTGTGCTAACCCTAACGTGTAGACAAACGAACGATCGAATTCCATTCTACGACAACTTAGGGCTATTCATCCCCCTCTAGTCGGCTACCGATGTTCCAACAAGTGGTATCAAAGTCAAGTCGCTTGTCACCGGACTAACCACTACAACAAGCACAATCAAGAGATGGCCGACTCCAACATCCATCCGCCGAAGTTTGAAGGAGAATTCGCTTGGTGGAAAAAGCGAATGGAGGTATTTTTCGAAGCCGACTTCGATATTATGTTGATAATGGAATACGGTTTCGAGATGCCTAGGGATGAAGAGGGGAGAGTACTAGAGAAGTCAAGGTGGACTAAGAAGCAAAGGGAGGAGGACCTTGCAAATTGAAAGGCTAAGCACCACCTCTTCAACGTGCTCCGCAAACAAGAGATCAACTAGATTGGAGAGTGTGCAAGCACCAAGGAGATGTGGAAAAGATTGGTAGAGCTTAATGAAGGCACTTCCGAGGCGAAGCTTGCAAGAAGAGACCTTCTCCGCTCCCAACTCAACAACATCAAACTCTATAAAGGGGAGAAGGTATTATCACTACACTCTAGATTCAAAGAAATAATTAAAGGATTGTCTAGTGCAGGTGAAAATCTCTCCAACCGGGATATGGTAATGAAGGATATAGATGCCTTTCCCCGGTCCTCAAAGTGGAGCTCCATGGTGGACTCCTTCTACATTTCGAAGAATTTAGAAGTGATCACCCTAGAAGAATTCTTCTCCACCATGGAGCTATATGAAACAAGGCTTGAAGGAGTAATTGAAGAACCAAGCATCAAGCCATCAAGGGGAGTGACACTAATGGCCAATAAAGGAAAGAAGAAGAAGGAGACTCCACCTTCATCATCGAATGAAGACTCCTCCTCCTCCTCCATGGATAGCACGGAAGAAGCCTACATGGTAAGGAAGGTAAGGCGTGCTCTTAAAAGCTTTAAATTAAATAAATCTCATGATAGGGGTAGAAGGCCAAGGAGGAAGATTATATGTTACAATTGCCAAGGAGAGGGGCATATAAGAGATGATTGTCCTCTCTTGAACAAGAGCAAAGAAGAAAGGAGGAGAAAAGAAGAGAAGAATAAAGGGAACAAGAAGGAGGATGAAAAGAAAACCAAGGAGAAAGGGAAGGCAAAGACACACAAGGCTACATGGGATGATCCATCATCCTCATCATCCGAAGAAGAAGCCTTCACAAACCTTGCTCTTATGGGGATAGATGATTTGGACTCCACCTCCTTCGAGGAAGAAGAAAGAAGCACTAGTGAGGAGGAGAGCTCAAGTGAAGGGGGAGCATCCACATCTTCATCCTCATCATCGGAAGGGGATTTGGTAAGTGAGGTAACAAATCTCCATCCCAAGAAAATTATGTCCATGATATCTAGCTTAACTAAGGAATTATTTAGGGCTAAAAAGGAAAACAAAAGCATGAAAAATGAAATTAAGGCCCTAGAAGAAAAGCTAGAAAAATCATATTTAAATGTGAATGATAATGCTTCTTCTAGTATCAATAATGCATGCTCACATGATGACTATATGCCTTTTAATGTTAATGATGCATGTATTGAAGAAAATAAGGCTTTAAGAGAAAAGATAGATTTATTAACTAAAGCCTTAGAAAAGTTCACTATTGGCTCCAACACACTAAACATGATTATAGGGAGCCAAAGGGCAAGTTTCAATAAAAAAAAGCCTAAGTTATAAGGGAAATAAAAATGAAAATGTTGGATTGATTTGAGCGCTAGAGGGGGGGGGGGTGAATAGCGCTAAATAATTTTTCTTTTCATACGATTTAAAACACGAGTGCACAGCGGAAAATAAATAAGAAAAGCTTTGTTTTTACTTGGTTCATAGCCTTTGGCTGCTAATCCAAGGCCCTAACGGTCCTAGACCGTGTACGGAGGGCAAATCACTAAAATACTCCTCCTCGTTAGAGGTAGGAGTAAGCGAGTACAAGAGAAAGCCAAGACTCGAGGTAGAGGGACACCCCCCCTCTCCTCGTTACGATAAAAAGCTCTGAGACAAGAAGAGTAATACAATAATATTAAAGGGACGAGCTAAATTAAACTTATACCGACGAAAAAGAAATAAAAACTCAAGCTTAGATCATCGGAGTAGTAGCACTTCATCGTCGTAGAGTCATCAGAGAGTCGCGGAGTTGCGGAGGCTTTTGGAGAGCTTTTTGATGATGAAATGGGGAGGAATGGACCTTCTTTTATAGCCCTAGAAGTCCCCTCTTCGAGCACATCATGATCCTACATCAATGGCCACCTCACCCTTGAAGAAAGGGATGAGTTTTGACTCATCTCGAAGTTGATCCTTGACCAACAGTTGAACTGATTTCTTGGCCAGTTGAACTAATGGCTCAGCAGTTGACTGGCCGATTGAACTTATGTACAGCAGTTGACTGGCCGGTTGAACTGATGGGCAGAATTTTTGACTACAATAAAGAGTTGGCTCGAAATTTAAGTGAATTCGACGGTCACTTGCCATCCGATCTCGATATAGACCTTTAATGGGAAGTGTTAGTCGGATCATCACCTAAGGAAGTCCCCATACGAAGGACACAACCTCACTTCACTTTACTCACTCGAGCTTACCTTAACATTTACCTTTGAAGCCTTGCTTTCGGTCTCCACCTGAGGTCTTCGGCTTCCTCCGAAGTCCTCCCAGTGTCGCTAGCCTTCAGCTCCAGCATTAGTACTTTTCTGCACACTTGATTTAGCTCGTGAGATAACAATATGAGCTTAACTTTGTATCGTTTGCTATAATCAAAACTCAGGTTCGACTTAGGTTCCTACTGCACCAACAATCTCCCCCTTTTTGATTTATGGCAAACCCACATACAAAGTTAAGAAAATAATATCATGAAGAGTAATAATATGCATGAGAATAAAAAATAATAAAGATTGAGTAGGAGTAGTAGAGTTTTTCTTCCAAGTCTCCCCCTTGAGGAAACCTCCCCCTTGACTGAGGGTGAGTCTTGAAAGAAATCTCAATCCTCCCCCATGATGTTTGCTATTTTAGGAAGACTTTAAGTAATTAACAATTACTTTAAGTCGGCCTTAGTAAAAAAAACTTAAGTTGGCCCTTTCTCCCTTTTTAAAACAATTAAGTTTAAATAAATTTGCAAAAATTAAAGTTAAGTAAAAGAAAACATTTACTTAACTTTTGGCCATGAGAATATGTATGAAGTCTTAAGTTAAGTTATAAAAAAAAATGATCCCTTAACTTTGGCCTTTTTCTCTCTCTTTTGCCATATATCGAAAAGAGTGGGGGGATTTTGAAAAAGAAGAAACTATAGGTATTAAGTTTAAGTTTTCAAGTCCAAGCATGTTCCATATTATTTTGAAAATAATATACTGAAAATAAGCTCATCTATATAATGTTCAACTCTTATTTGACTTGATTGATATAAAGAATCAACAAGTCCTGATCAGAGTTTGTTAATATATATGATTATACTCCGTGGTTCATGGCAATGCACTAGCTCTACATCTGGAACCAGGAGTAAGGTCCTAACATCTCACGCCTATCTACGTGGCTAAGTACACAAACACATTAGTCCTATGTGTTGTGAGATGCATTGGCTCCTTAAATCTATAGGTGCATGATATCTAAGGTATGTCCTAAGTTAGTTCCATGAGCATGTAAAGTAAAAAAATAGTAATAAGAAGATATAATTTGTAACCTCCTATTCTACTATTCACATGCCCAATTTTTGTCTTAGTAGGTTGAATTCGGCTTCGGATAGGGGTTTAGTAAATAGTGTTGGTGCAATCGGCCCAGCAGTACCTTGATGGTATTTTGATGATAGACAAAACTCATGACATGGGATTGTCATGGGAAAGTCCAACATAGGTTGGCATGGAAAATCCAAGCATGGAGCTTGGTGTGGAAGTCCAAGGGGGAAGCCTTGGCATGGGAAAGTCCAAAGCATTGCGAAGTCGTGCGCTTGGTGCTTGGTGAGAAATGCATTGCGAAGCCGTGTGCTTGGTGCATTTGGGAAGTCTTGAGAACTTGACAAGTTCACTAGGCTCGGGTCCTTGAGTCGGTGAAGGATGGCATTGCGAAGCCGTGCGCTTGGTGCATCCGAGGGACCGCCGGACGGGGAGCGAATGAAGTGAGCCCAAAGGGAAGCATACTTCTAGGGCATGAGACGCGAAGGATGGCGTTGCGAAGCCGTGTGCTTGGCGCATCCGAGGGACGTAGGCCGAGGGAAGAGAGCTTTGGTGGGGAACTCCATGAGGGATAAGGTGGACTTGGCCAAGTGGCTAAGACTGAGTGTCGGAGGCTCAAACTTGATGTTTGAGGGTTTACCCGACGGTCGGATGCTCAAACAACTTGGTGTTTGAGGTTTTGTCGACATCACCGACCGCATAGGTGCCGGTTCGACTGATCCAAGTCGACTAGAGTTCGACTGGTGTAAGGCTAGGGTTTTGTGCTTGGCAGTCGACTGCCATGGACTGGCAAATCGAAAGTCGACAGCAATGATCGCCGAGGGATGGCAATGATCGATGGGAGTGTCGCGAGCAGCGCCCGTGAGCCGAGCCGATCGATCTGGTCACCATGACTGATGGGCATCATCAATCGACCGTAGGTGATCCGCTGGAACTTGTCCGACGTGGATCCGCCGCTAGAGACAATAGCACAGGGCCGATCGGGGCCTTTTGGCGCCGATCGCTAGGTGCGAAAACAGCTCGATGCAGGTTATAAAAGGAGCTCGAGATGGAGGTTTTTGCAATGGTTTTTGTGGAGCTATTGGAGGGGAATTGCTGCTGCATTCCAGTCCTTCAAGAGCCAATCAAAGCAAGCAACAAGCAAAGCGATCAAAGCAATCGGTGAAAGTTTTCTTTTGTATTGTATTTGTGTATTTGCTTGTATTTCTATATTACATTGTAATTGCTTGTGAGAGGTTTCTCCACCTCCGACGTGTTGTCGAGAAGGAGTGTTATAGTTAGTGCCGTGCGCATAACTAGAGCTCGGTGAGCTCGCCCGTGGAGTAGGAACCATTCGGTTCCGAACCACGTATATCTTGTGTTGTGTGATTGTGTATTGTTGTTAGTTTCATTATTATTGTTATTCCGCTGCGCTAACGACAATCGTAGACAAGCAACGCAAGAAGAACGAGTAAATTCCGACATCCATTGGAAGAGGGCTATTCACCCCCCTCTAGCCGGCCGTACCGATCCCCCTACAAGTGGTATCAGAGCCGAGGTCGCTCTTCAAGGACTAACCGCCGCGAGAGCACTACAAATGACCGGCTTCATCCATCCACCTAAATTCGATGGAGATTTTGCTTGGTGGAGGAAACGGATGGAGGTATATCTCGAAACCGATTTTGATTTTATGATTATTATAGAAAATGGTTTTGATATGCCTAGGGACAAATACAACAAGCCAATTGAAAAGTCAAGGTGGACCCAAGACCAAATTAAGGACTTCAAGACAAATCTCGAGGTAATAAAATTATTTAGCGATTTGTTACCTAACAAAATTTGGTCTAGTTTGGGTGACTATAGGGATGCAAAGGAATTATGGGAGAAGATAATGAAATTTCAAGAAAACTCCCAATCGGCACATGTAGAGGATAATGCCGAAGAAGAAACACCATCTACTTTTGATGATGTTGATGATTTGGAGGAGACCTCCACCTCTAGCGTTGAGGGGGAGGAAAGGATTTCAATTCCGGAGCAAGATCAAAATGAAGCTTCTACCTCCGGAAGAAGTGAAGAGACCTCCACCTGTCACGCCCGCCCTTTTCGGACCCAGAATCCAGGAGGGACCGCGCGTGATGCGACCGTACATACATACATTACATACAGTGGAAGACTTTAGACATACTTCTTTATTTCTTACAGCGGAAGACTTTAGACTTATTTTTTTTTTCTTTTAAACATGTGCATTGACATATACATATATATATACTTCTTCTTCTTAACATAGGGCATGCATCATAGCATATGTAGATACTTCTTCTTTACTTCTTCTTATTAACATGGAGCATGCATCATAACGTATATAGATACCTAGTGCTTAGTTCAAGTTCATAACCATCGTTGTCATACGGAGACATAAGTAAGGACATCCATGAACATCATCATCATAGGTAAACATATATATATATAAACCTAACGGATCTTCTCCACCATGCCACTGCCACACACATTTGGCCCCTCCTGCTGCTCCCTTTAGTTTATCCATCCCTTACCCTTATCTGCAGTACGAGGGAAAGATAAACTATAAGCACATAGGCTTAGTAAGATCCAGTCCTACTCACAAAACCATATATCGACATTAATCATAGCATGTACCATTCATAACATATAAGCATGTAACATTCATAACATATAAGCCACATATCATGCAACATACATGGCGTAATCAACTTAACATGTAGCATAAATAATGTGAGTAAACATAACATATCTCATCCATAGCATGGCAGCATAACATGTATCATCTATAACATAGCATCATGTCATGTACATCTAGGACTTACTTAAACATAACATATAACATATGTAACGTAGCAAATAAACATAACATAAAACATATAGGTATGACCTATCATATATGTAGCATAGTGACATAACATGGCATATCAAACATAACATACTTCATATGTAACATATCAATATGGCATATCAAACGTAACATGCATCATATGTAGCATAGTGACATAAACATGACATATCAACATAACATACTTCATGTGTAACATAGGGGCATAAACATGGCATATCAAACATAACATACTTCATGTGTAACATAGGGGCATAAACATGGCATATCAAACCTAGCATGTAACATAATCAATCTAATCAGGTAACATATGCAGGATGCTTTTGAAAACATATAATATAGGTACGTAAATATAAATCTCAATATATTTGGGCCCGGCATTGTACCACTTCTTCATTATCATAGCGCGCATCCCTAAATAGGTCTGAGGTAGCAAGTCTCGAACCTAATAGGTTACTAGGCCCGATCTTAGTCCGTCGACCTAGGGCAATCGTCATAGCGTAGAAGCCCATCCTAGGCCCGAGTCTTACTCCATCGACCTAAGGCATCTTGGAGCCCATCCCGTACTAGGCCCGAGTCTTATTCCATCGACTTAGGGGCAATTATACATAGAAGCCCATCCTAGGCCCGAGTCTTATTCCATCGACCTAGGGCATCTTAGGAGCCCATCCCTTCTTGGACCCTGTTAGGGTCTTGGTACAAGCCATGTAGAAGGTAAAATACTTATATGCTTATTTTATAACATAGCTTATTTCATTTTGCAAACATAGCATACTTCATTTCATAACACGTCATGCTTCCCTTCATGGACATATCATCTTTCATTTCGTAAACATGCCATTCTTCATTTCATAATATATCATGCTTCCCTTCATGGACATATCATCTTTCATTTCGTAAACATGTCATTCTTCATTTCATAATATATCATTCTTCATTTCATCATCATGTCATATTCATGTCGTGAACATATCGTTTTGTTTCATTTCATAATCTTATCTTCTTCCATTTCATAACATATTTTAAATATTGCATACACATAGACATGGCAAAAAGGCATGACATCAAAAGTAAGTAAACACTAACCTAAGGCATGTTATCTTCATCTAGCATTATTTAATATCACAAGTCAACATGAATTCACCCAACATAAAACACATGTTAACCTATTCATTTAACTTAACAACAACTTCATATGCACATAAGACTTATATTAAAACTTCATCTAATCCCCAAAATGCATGATGGCCGAATGGTCCATAGGGTCTTCTAGGGTTATCTTTTAACCTAATTCATTTCATACAACAACAACTTCATTTGCATATAACATATGGATTAAAACTTCATTTGTTCACCCAAAACCTAGGTTGGCCGAATGGTCCAAGTAGGGTTTTTAGGGTTAACCTTTAACCTAATTCACTTCATATAACAACAACCTAATTCATTTCATATAACAACAACTTCATTTGCATATAACATATGGATTAAAACTTCATTTGTTCACCCAAAACCTAGGTTGGCCGAATGGTCCAAGTAGGGTTTTTAGGGTTAACCTTTAACCTAATTCATTTCATATGACAACAACCTAATTCATTTCATATAACAACAACTTCATTTGCATATAACATATGGATTAAAACTTCATTTGTTCACCCAAAAACCTAGGTTGGCCGAATGAACCTTAGTAGCTAATAGGGTTAGCTTTTGTCCTAATTCATTTTAAATCCTAACATCATCATATAGTTACTAAAACATAGCATATAACTTCATGGAAACCCTAAATCATAGCTTGGCCGAATTCACCTTAGTGGTTATTAGGGTTAGCTTTTAACCTAAACCCTTTTTCCACCCTAACATCATCATTTACTTCCTAACAACATCTTCTTCTTACAAACATGACATAGAATTTCAATAAAACACCCAAAACCTCATCTTGGCCGAATATATCATATGAGTTTCTTTTACAAAATAGCAATCGAAGCTACCCGTACTGCAGGTGAGGGATACTTACATCCTTCGCTTTGCTTTGGGTGGGGAAGATAACCTAAAGAACCAACCTAGCCTTTGCTTTCTTGCTTGGATGAGGTTCGGCCAAAAGATGGAAATGGAGAGGGAGAGGCTCTAGGTTTCGGTGAGAAGGAGAAGAAGAGAGGAAGTGGTCAATTAGAACCTTACCTCTTCTTTATAAAGGGAGGAAGAGAAGTTTCTCTTCTCTTCTTCCATGCCTCTTCATTTACCTTTATTACACTTATCTATAATCCCCCCCCCTTCCTCTAATGATAATATCCTATTGGGCTTCTGGTTAGTGGGTGCATCTATAGGGTTTGACTATCTCTAGAGGTTTGGAGTTCATTTCCTAGGTATTGCATCCATTTTTTTGGCTTTTTTTTCTTTTATTTGGAAAAAGGCCCACATAAAGCCCATGATCATCAAGCCAAAAATTCTTGTAAAATTGCTAGGAATTTTATGGGCGTTACACCACCACCTCCCTAGGTAACTCAAGTGTTATTATTTTAAATAAAAATCACATAATATGCTTTGAGTGTAGGGAGAAAGGGCATTACAAGAGAAAATGCCCAAAATTGGCTAAGAAGAAGGCATCGACACCAAAAGTCAACCCAAAGTCAAACGATGCCGGTGTTCCCAAAATCAAGAGCAAAGAGCACATTGTGTGCTTCAAATGCAATCAAAAGGGACACTACCGAAGCCAATGCCCTAGGGGGAGGAAGAAAGGGCAAGAAGGTGCAATTCATGTAGGGGGAGCTCCTAAAGCTAACCCTAAGGTACATTTAGTTAATGCACCTTTAATTCCTAAAGTCAAAAAGCATGCTAAAAATTATTTTAGTTCTCTTGCTATTATCAATGAAAAGCATGCTAAGAGAAATAATAAGGTGTATTGTCTAGGTGCCAAGCATGTTCATATAACTAAGGACAAACCTAGGACTCAAAACACTAGATCTATCCTACCTAGGAAATCAATTAGAAGAATTGAAGAGAATTTGGGTATTAATCCCAAGAAATCTAGGCATATGCCTAAGAAGAAAACAAACTCCCAAAAACCAAATGAAAATTCAAAATTGAGGAAATTGGAGTTAGAAAACCAAGTCTTGAGATCAAGACTTGAGAGAATGGAGAAAACCCTTAGAATCATAGAAAACTCAATTCTAGGGTCAAATACCTAAAAGTCAAGACCTAAGGTTCACAAACGGTCTAAGGGCAAGGAAGGTTTGGGTCACAAACCTAAGCCCAAGAAGACTTATCATAATGTTCCATTTAATTATGGAACTATTTCTGATGGAGATTTGACGCCGCTAGAGGGGGGGGGGTGAATAACATTGAATTCGTACGTCGATGGAATTCGTTTGCGTGTTCGTCTATACAATTTCGTTAGCGCAGCGGAAACAAAGATAATAAAGCAATAACAAAAACACAAACACACAAACGCAAGGATATAACGTGGTTCGGAACCGAACGGTTCCTACTCCACGGATCGAGCTCTAAAGAGCTCTAGTGATGCACACGCAATCACTAATCAATAATAACTCCTTCTCAGAACAATCCGGAGGCGGAGAAACCTCATACAAGGATTACACTAAGTAATACACAGGATACAAGCAAATACAAGTAAGAAATACAATGCAAGTAAAGGAAAAACAACTTTACAAGAGCTTTGGATTGCTTGATCTTTGATTGCCTTGAACTAGCTTTGAAGGACTGGAAAGCACCAACTTCCCCCTTCAATTCCGCCCAAGAAAATCGCTGCAAAAACCCTCCTTTCGAGCTGCCTTTATAACCTGCGTCAGGCTGGATTTCCGCCTATCAGTCGACTGATGCCACTGTTGTCGTGAGACAACGGATCGATCCACGCTGGAAAAACTCCAACGGATCTCGCGCGATCGCTAACATTGCCGATCGCTACCGCAGAGTCGATCGCCTACCGCACCACGGAGCATTCTCGCGCTCGCGATCAACTAGCAAAATCGCCATCCCTGGCAAGCCGATCGTTGTCGACACCTGCCGACCGCGTCGCACTCACCGATCGCTTCCAATGACAAGTCAACGCCATGAGGTTTTAACCCAAGTATGGTGCCCCCATACTTGCTAGACCACCCTTAGCCTAGACCTAAGCCTTCTAGCCACCTCCATCAGCCTCACGCCTCTCAGATCCCTCCAAGTCATCCATGACTTGTTCATCCATCGTGCTAGCCTCCAGGTGCTTCCCTCGGCTATGTCATGCTAACAGTGTCTACACTGCCAAGACACATTGGACTTACGCCGCCAAGACTCCGCTTGGACTTT
Organism: Wurfbainia villosa; assembly: GCA_025175895.1. Taxonomy (NCBI): domain Eukaryota; kingdom Viridiplantae; phylum Streptophyta; class Magnoliopsida; order Zingiberales; family Zingiberaceae; genus Wurfbainia; species Wurfbainia villosa. The sequence goes on along the minus strand of CM045989.1, from coordinate 115,082,429 downwards.
ACGCCGCCAATATCAATCCCCTTGGACTTCCCAAATGCCAAGACTCAAGCTTGGACTTTCCCTTGCCAACCAATGTTGGACTTTCCATGCCAAGACCCATGCTTGGACTTTCCATTTGCCAAGACCCATGCTTGGAGTTCTCATTTGCCAAGACCCATGCTTGGACTTCTCATGCCAAGTACTCAAGACTTGGACTTTCCCAAATGCCAAGTACCCACTTGGACTTTCCATGCCAAGTACCCATGACTTGGACTTTACCTTGCCAAGACCCATGCTTGGACTTTCCCATAATCACATGGTCAACCCCGGTCAACCATCAAGGTCTTCCTCGAGTCAAACTCGAGTCCGGTCAAACATGACCCGGGTCGATTGCTCCAACAATCTCCCCAACATATTAACCGACATTAATGTCAAACATCAATGCCAAACCACTTTATCAAATCCCTTTGTCAAACATCAAAACATCACTTGAGTCAAACTCGAGTCTGGTCAATCGTGACCTGGGCCGATTGCACCAACAATCTCCCCCTTTTTGATGTTTGACAAAAACCAAACAAATCATCTGAGTTAGATAACTAACTCAAATCTCTTACCAATTATCCCAAATTGGTAAACACTCTCCAAATGTTCTCCCCCAAACATTCTCCCCTTTTTGACTAACATCAAAAAGGTTTTCTCTCCAAGGAGGTCAATGTCTCATGTCCCAATGAGATCTTACAATCTCCCCTTGATCCAAAAATAAATACCTAGGATGCCTACCATCTTCCTAGTGATAATTCACATATCACTCAAGAGAGGCAATCCTATACTCTCTCCCAATTTCCAAATTGGGTATCAAAAACCCATCAATTTTCCCAATTGATGATACTCTCCCAATAACTTCTCCTCTTCAAGGAGAAAAACACATCCATCATCCCAAGATGGATACCTCCCCCTAAAGGCTTGCTCCCCCTCGACCATTGCACCAACAATGTCCTTGGGAAGCCCCTAAGCCAATAGGAACTCTAAACCATCAAAAATTAAGGTTCTAAGTTCAACATAGAACTTTCACTCACCCTAAATTTGATACTTTGACCTAACACAACTCCTAATCCATATCCAATGGATTTTCACCCTTTATAATGCTTCCTAAAGCATATCCTAGGGTTAGGAGTGATTAGGAATCTTTTCCATAGCTGAACACGAGCTAAACAAACCTTGTTAACCCGAAATCAGACTGGCATGACTCGACAGAATAAGTCGATCACTATCATCGATCGCACATTGAGGCCGATCGATAATCAAAATCTTGATTTTCAACTATCAGAAATGAATTTTGAAATTTCATAAATAATTATACGTAATTCGAAAAATCATGAAAATTCATACGTATAATACTTATGACACACACAATGGGTGAAAAATATTTGAAAATTATTTTACCCATAAAATAGTGAGTTTGATACAAAACTCAAAACCATTGAAATTTTCAATGTTTTGGCCCTATTTTGTATCAACTCTATCAATGGTGATTGCTATCAAAAGATAAACTTCACCAAGGTTTTTCAAAAAGATTTTAAAATGTTTTCAAAACCTTATTTTGGATCATATTCCTTGGGCTCTATGTACATGACTTGTACACATGCTCTCCCAATGATCCACAAATGAAACAAGATGAGTTTTAGTTCATCTAGATGCAAAAATTATGCACCTTGAACTTAACTCATATCCTAGCATCTCACATGTATCTAGAGTGTATAAATACACATACATGTCAATTGGATGTGAGATGTGGGTTTTGTTCTCCCTAAACTAGGGTTTCATGCATTTTTCTAAGGCAACCCTACTTGATTCCCTTATGAATGGGACTTCAAGTCATTCCATAGTCCTTAATTCAATTTCAACCAAATTTTCTTAAATGCATGAATGATTATGGCATTTGAAATATTATAAATAAGCATATGCTCATAATCATGATGTCATGGCATAAGATGAAATCTAAAAACACATGACATTTGAAACCTTAATCCTAAACATGAACATGACATATAAAATCATAGAACTAGACATGATGTCATGACATGGCATATGGCAATCAAGGCATGACATATAAAATATATAGGTATGGTAATACCTAAATTTTAATATTAATTGCCATTTGATACAATTAGATATATTTTTCCATATTAAACTTAATCTCCCTAGTGTGCCAAAACCCAAAATGGCACACTAACACTCTAAACCCTAATTGTGCCAATTTGATTGATTTTTCTTAAATTCAAAAGTGCATTGGCACATCCTAAAAACTTTTTAGGATAATAATTCAACCCTATTTCCAAGGTATCCATAACCTTGAAAATAACCTAAAATGCCACCTTTATCATGGTTGAGTTAACTACCCATCCAATCAAGGTTGGCACACCCTAAACCCATCTAGCGTGAATCAATCACACTCTTAGGAACCCAAAACCGATTTGAGCTCCTAGGGTTAATTAGGTATTCCTTAGGGATAACCTCCCTAGATACCTTCCTAATGACCCTCCTAGGCTTGTTAGCCTTGGTCATTTTGGTCTTACCTAGGTTGACTCTAGGGGTAACTCCCCTTGCAACCTTCTTAGTGGCCACCCTAGATTTCCTTGAAACCCTAGCCACTAGGCACACCCTTTGGTCAACTCTAGGGATAACCTCCCTATTGACCTTGGTCTTCCTAGACCTAGTTTGTGTTCCATAGTCAAATGGAACACTATGATAAGCCACCTTAGGCTTAGGTTTGTGACCCAAACCTTGCTTGCCCTTGGTTGACTTTTGACTCTTAGGTCCTGGGTGTTGACTTTGACTTTTAAACCCTTGATTTTGACCACTAGACCCTTTAAATTGATTTTGTATCTTACTTAGGGTCTTTTCAAGTTTTTCAAGCCTTGACCTCAAGACTTGATTTTCCTTTTCTAATTGCCCAATTTTAGAATTTTGGTTTAAATCTTGGGCATTGGACTTCCTAGGCATATGCCTAGTCCATTTAGGGTTTAGACCTAGGTGCTCTTGCACCTTTCTAATTGTCTCCCTAGGTAAAAATTTTCTAGAGTTATTTGACCTAGGTTTGTCCTTAGATAAGTTGTTTTTAGGGACATTAGTCCCAAATTTCTCCCTATTATCTAAGTGAATATTTTTAGCTCCTAAACAAAAGTATTTATTTCTATTAGCATGCTTTTCATGGCAAATTGCTAGGGAATTGAAATTTCTAGCATGCTTTTGTCTATTAACTAAAGAAAGAGCATTATTAACTTGATATACCTTAGGGTTAGCCTTAGTAGCTCCCCCTACTTGTGATGCTCCCCTTTGCCCCTTCTTCTCCCCCTTCGGGCATTGCCTCCGGTAATGACCCGGTAGTCGGCATTTGAAGCAAATCACTTGCTCCTTGCTCTTTTTCATTGAGGCACTGGTCTCCTTGAATTTTGGCACGGGTGGAGTCTTCTTAACCCGTTTAGGACACTTACTCTTGTAGTGTCCTTTCTCCCTACACTCAAAGCATATAATATCCATTTTATTATTAATTGACATGCATGAGTTACCTAGGGTGGTTGTGGTGGTCGGAGTGGATTCTTGAGCTTGCTCTTCCTCTCTACCGGATGTAGATGGTTCTTCTTGTTGCTCCAGTATCGAGGATGCCCTAATCTCCTCCTCAATCCTAGAAGTAGATGCTTCTTCCACTTCCTCCACCTCTTCCGATCCGGATGTTGATTCCCTATCAACCTCCGAATCCTTACTTCCTTGTGAGGATGATCTCTCTTCTTCACCCTCCTTATCTTCTTGAATTGATGGTGAACTTTCTTGAGCTTGAGAGGGTGAGCACTCCTCTTCTTCTTCTTCTTCTTCTTGGACCGATGATGAGTTTTCATGGAGCTTTTCCACTTGGCTCCATAACTCTTTAGCATCTACATAATTACCTAACATACACAAGATATTGTTAGGCATTAAATCAATTAAAAATTTTATCACCTTATCATTTTTCTCGGATGCTTGAACTTGCTCTTCGTTCCATCTTTTCTTTTTGAGGAATCCACCTCTTGGTCCTCTTGGATATTCAAATCCATCCATCAAAATGGACCATTCCTCAAAGTCTCTTATCATAATAAAATCCTCAATTCTTCCCTTCCAAGAATTGAATCCTTCTCGTCCATATAGGGTGTAGGGCACCGGTGTGTTGATGTCCCAACCTAATTGATCTTGGACTTCCATCTTTTACCCTCTAGCATCTTGCTCCCGGTTGTTAATCCGTTGAAGAGCAACCTTGCTCTGATACCACTTGATAGAGATTTGACGCCGCTAGAGGGGGGGGGGTGAATAGCGTTGAATTCGTACGTCGATGGAATTCGTTCGCGTGTTCGTCTCTACAATTTCGTTAGCGCAGCGGAAACAAAGATAATAAAGCAATAACGAAAACACAAACACACAAATGCAAGGATATAACGTGGTTCGGAACCGAACGGTTCCTACTCCACGGATCGAGCTCTAAAGAGCTCTAGTGATGCACACGCAATCACTAATCAATAATAACTCCTCGGAACAATCCGGAGGCGGAGAAACCTCGTACAAAGATTACACTAAGTAATACACAGGATACAAGAAAATACAAGTAAGAAATACAATGCAAGTAAAGGAAAAACAACTTTACAAGAGCTTTGGATTGCTTGATCTTTGATTGCCTTGAACTAGCTTTGAAGGACTGGAAAGCACCAACTTCTCCCTTCAATTCCGCCCAAGAAAATTGCTACAAAAACCCTCCTTCCGAGCTGCCTTTATAATGCGTGGGCCGATTTTCGCCATCACGACCGCCATAAGTCACGATCGATGCCATCGTTGTCGTGAGACAACGGATCGATCTACACCGGAGCATTCTCCTCGCGATCAACTAGCAATGACTATCATTCTCGGGCCGATCATTGCCGACACTACCGATCGCTTCCAATGAGCAATGATCGCCAGAGCGCTACCCAAACCGCCAATAACTCAAGTCGACTCACTAAATGAACCGCCATAATGCTACGACTGCCAACCTCACAGATGAGGTTTTAACCCAAGTATGGTGCCCCCATACTTGCTAGACAACCCTTAGCCTAGACCTAAGCCTTCTAGCCACCTCCATCAGCCTCACGCCTCTCGGATCCCTCCAAGTTATCCATGACTTGTTCATCCATCGTGCTAGCCTCCAGGTGCTTCCCTCGGCTATGTCATGCTAACGGTGTCTACACCGCCAAGGCACATTGGACTTACGCCGCCAAGACTCCGCTTGGACTTTACGCCGCCAATATCAATCCCCTTGGACTTCCCAAATGCCAAGACTCAAGCTTGGACTTTCCCTTGCCAACAAATGTTGGACTTTCCATGCCAAGACCCATGCTTGGACTTTCCATTTGCCAAGACCCATGCTTGGAGTTCTCATTTGCCAAGACCCATGCTTGGACTTCTCATGCCAAGTACTCAAGACTTGGACTTTCCCAAATGCCAAGTACCCACTTGGACTTTCCATGCCAAGTACCCATGACTTGGACTTTACCTTGCCAAGACCCATGCTTGGACTTTCCCATAATCACATGGTCAACCCCGGTCAACCATCAAGGTCTTCCTCGAGTCAAACTCGAGTCCGGTCAAACATGACCCGGGTCGATTGCTCCAACAATCTCCCCAACATATTAACCGACATTAATGTCAAACATCAATACCAAACCACTTTGTCAAATCCCTTTGTCAAATATCAAAACATCACTCGAGTCAAACTCGAGTCTGGTCAATCGTGACCTGGGCTGATTGCACCAACAATTTCTAGGTCTAGGAAAATCAAGGCTAATAGGGAAATCATCCCTAAGTCTAGCCATGGTATGTGTTTAGTGGCTAACACCTCAAAGAAATCAAATGTAGCCACTAAGAAGGTCAATGGAGGAGTCACCTCTAGAGTTGACCTAGGAAAGACCTAAAAGACTATGACTTCAAAGCCTAAAAGGGTCATTAGGAAGGTATCTAGGGAAGTTATCCCTAGGGAATACCTTGTTAACCCAAGGAGCTCCAATAGATATTGGGTTCCTAAAAATGTGATTGATTCACGCTAGATGGGTTAGGGTGTGTCAACCCTAAATGGATGGGTAGTTAACCTAACCATAGTAGAGTTGACACATTAGGATGTGCCAATGTGTTTTTGAGAAGTCTAAAAATGATTAAATTGGCACAATTAGGTCTTAGAGGTATTGGTGTGCCATTTTGGGTTTTTGGCACACTAGGGAAATGAATGGCATTAAGGCGAAATGAATTTAATTCCTAGAAGTGGCAAATTAAGTTTAACACTTAGGTATTTTATACTTGCCTTACTTGCCTTGCCATGTCATGACATTATTTTCATTTTCATCTATAAAAATGTCATGATCATGTTTAGATTTATGTTTAGATGTCATGTATGCTTAAGTTTCATTCACATGCCATGACATCATGATTTTGGCATATGTCTTTATCTATATCATAATTATGCCATAATCATCATCATGCATAAATTAAAATGAAATTAAGGACTATGGCATGATTTGATGGGAATCAAATAATATTGCCTTAGAAATATGCATGAGAATTTAAAAGAACAAAAACCCACATCTCACTAGATTAATTGCCTTGAATGTGTTTTACACATCTAGATATTTGTGAGATGTTTAGGAAAATGAAAATAAAGGTTTTGAAAACATTTTGAAAACATTTTGAAAAACCTTGGTGAAGCCTATCTTGTGATAGCTATCACCATTGAATAGGATGATACAAAGAAGGCTTATTATTGAAGCTTTTCTAAAATTTTGAACTTTGTATCAATCTCCTAATTTAATGGGTAAAATAATTTTTCAATATTTTTCACCCATAGTGTTTAGGATAAGTAATATGCATATGAAATTTCACGAATTTTAAACTTATGTATATTTACTTATGGATTTCGGAAATCCATTAAATGTCAAATCTAGATGAAGATTATCGATCGCCATGGATGGCAATGATCGATGAGTGGCAAACCATCGATTTACGATTTCACGATCCAAGCTGATTTCGGGTAAATCTTGTTGGTTAGGCCCATGTTCAGCTATGTTTTGGTCCCCTAACCACTTCTAACCCTAGGATATGCTTGGGAGAGCATTAGAGAGGGTGGAAATACATTGGATATGGATTAGGAGTTGGGTTGAGGGTGAGTATCAATTTTAAGGTGGAAGAGAGTTCATTGTTGAACTTTGCCTTAATTTTGATTTGGTTAATGTTCCTATTGGCTTAGAGACTCTCCAAGGACATCGTTAGTGCAATGGTCAAGGGGGAGCAAGCCTCTAGGGGGAGGTATCCATCATGGGAAGATGGATGTGTATTTCCTCATGGGAGGAAAATTGGGTTGCCTCTCTTTGAGTGATATGGGATCACTAGAAAGATTGTAGGCATGTGTTCCTCCAAGGGAGAGATTGTAAGATCTCATTGGAATATGAGACATTCATACCCTTGGGGAGGACCTTTTTGATGTAATGTCAAAAAGGGGGAGAAGTTACCAAGTTACCAATTAGGGTTCGTTGGAATTCTCATTGGGATATGAGAATTGCCAATATGGGAGAATTGGTAGACTTGAGATGGTAGTTTTGTCAATCATCAAAAAGGGGGAGATTGTTGGTGCAATCGGCCCAGCAGTACCTTGATGGTATTTTGATGATAGACAAAACTCATGACATGGGATTGTTATGGGAAAGTCCAACATAGGTTGGCATGGAAAATCCAAGCATGGAGCTTGGTGTGGAAGTCCAAGGGGGAAGCCTTGGCATGGGAAAGTCCAAAGCATTGCGAAGCCGTGCACTTGGTGCTTGGCATGGGAAATCCAAAGCATTGCGAAGCCGTGCGCTTGGTGCTTGGTGAGAAATGCATTGCAAAGCCGTGCGCTTGGTGCATTTGGGAAGTCTTGAGAACTTGGCAAGTTCACTAGGCTCGGGTCCTTGAGTCGGTGAAGGATGGCATTGCGAAGCCGTGTGCTTGGTGCATCCGAGGGACCGCCGGACGGGGAGCGAATGGAGTGAGCCCAAAGGGAAGCATACTTCTAGGGCATGAGACGCGAAGGATGGCATTGCGAAGCCGTGCGCTTGGCGCATCCGAGGGACGTAGGCCGAGGGAAGAGAGCTTTGGTGGGGAACTCCATGAGGGATAAGGTGGACTTGGCCAAGTGGCTAAGACTGAGTGTCGGAGGCTCAAACTTGATGTTTGAGGGTTTACCCGACGGTCGGATGCTCAAACAACTTGGTGTTTGAGGTTTTTCCCGACATCAGTCGACTGGCATAGGTGCCGGTTCGACTGATCCAAGTCGACTAGAGTTCGACTGGTGTAAGGCTAGGGTTTTGTGCTTGGCGCGATCGCCATGGATCGCAAGTGATCGTCGACCGCCGAGGGATGGCAGTCGACTGATGGGAGTGTCGCGAGCACGAACGCCCGTAGAGCCGATCGGGCGTCGACCATCGGGTCACTAGTCGACTGATGGGCATCATCAGTCGACTGGTAGGTGATCCGTTGGAACTTGTCCGACGTGGATCTGGCCATTGTGAGACAACGGCTACAAGGGCATGATCAAGCGAAAACACTGACGCAGGTTATAAAAGGAGCTCAAGATGGAGGTTTTTGCAATGGTTTTTGTGGAGCTATTGGAGGGGAATTGCTGCTGCATTCCAGTCCTTCAAGAGCCAATCAAAGCAAGCAACAAGCAAAGCGATCAAAGCAATCGGTGAAAGTTTTCTTTTGTATTGTATTTGTGTATTTTCTTGTATTTCTATATTACATTGTAATTGCTTGTGAGAGGTTTCTCCACCTCCGACGTGTTGTCGAGAAGGAGTGTTATAGTTAGTGCCGTGCGCATAACTAGAGCTCGGTGAGCTCGCCCGTGGAGTAGGAACCATTCGGTTCCGAACCACGTATATCTTGTGTTGTGTGATTGTGTATTGTTGTTAGTTTCATTATTATTGTTATTCCGCTGCGCTAACGACAATCGTAGACAAGCAACGCAAGAAGAACAAGTAAATTCCGACATCCATTGGAAGAGGGCTATTCACCCCCCTCTAGCCGGCCGTACCGATCCCCCTACAAATAGGTCTGCCAAGTTGGACTTCGATTCGACGTATTCGAGTTGTATGACTTCGTTGGCCACATGTTCTTGAATGAAATGGTGTTTGACCTCTATATGTTTGGTCCTAGAATGACATATTGGATTCTTAGTTAGGTTATTTGAGCTAATTTTATCTACGTGAATTTTAGTGTTCGTAAAGTCTAACTTAAAATCTCAGAGAGTGTGCTTCATCCAAAGAAGTTGAGTGACACACTCACCCATCACGATGTATTCGGCTTCGGTGGTTGATAAGGCAACACAGTGTTACTTCCTACTGCACCAACTCACTAGACTTGAGTCGAGAAGTTGACAGCAACCACTCGTACTCTTTCTACCGAGCTTACTACCGGCATAGTCCGAGTCGGAGTAGCCGGTTAGTTTGAACTCGGTAAATCTAGGGTACCAAATACCGACATTAAGTGTACCCTTTAGATATCTAAGGATACGCTTGACTAGTGTTAGGTGAGACTCCTTGGCATAGGTTTGGAACCTTGCACACATACTTACTGCAAATAAGATATCAGGTCGGCTTGTAGTTAAGTAAAGAAGACTCTCTATCACGCTTTTATAGTGTTTTAAGTCAATTGGATTTCCAGTTACATCTTCTTCTATATTTACATTCGTTGCCATTGGGGTGTTAATAATTTTAGCGTCTTGCATCCCAAAGCGTTTAATTAATTCCCTAGTATATTTGCATTGGTGTAGGTATATTTCATCTTTAGTTTGTTTAATTTGTAGACCTAAGAAGAAACTCAACTCACCTACTAAATTCATTTCAAATTCACTTTTCATAAGTGAAATGAATTCGTTTAGTAGGATCGAGTTGGTGGTTCCGAAGATGATATCATCTACGTAGATTTGGGCTATGAATATGCCTTTACCTACGGTTTTTACGAGAAGGGTTGGGTCAACGACACCTTGGTTAAATCCTTTGAACTTAAGATAAACCGAAAGCCTCTTGTACCAAGCTCGAGGAGCTTGTTTGAGTCCATAGAGAGCTTTCTTTAATCTAAGAACATGGTCGGGTTTATCTAGACTTTCGAAATCGGGGGGTTGACTAACATAAACCTCCTCCTTAATATATCCATTCAAGAATGCTGACTTTACATCCATTTGAAACAACTTAAATCCTCGATGTGCAGCATATGCTAATAACATTTGAATGGACTCTAATCTAACTACTGGGGCATAGGTCTCGTCGTAATCTAATCCTTCGACTTGACTAAAACCTTTGACGACTAATCTAGCTTTATTTCTAACTACTTCACCTTTATCATCAAGCTTATTTCTAAACACCCACCTTGTTCCAACGATTGTTTTATCTTTAGGTGGTGGTACTAATTCCCATACTTCATTCCTAGTGAACTGAGCTAGCTCTTCTTGCATTGCAATAATCCAATCGGGATCAAGAAGAGCTTGGTCAATAATTTTGGGTTCAATTTTGGAAATCAAAGAGATTTAACTAAGGTTTCAGTATGAGGCTCTAATTTGAACTCCTAGGCTTGGATCGCCTATCACTTGGTCGATAGGATGATTTGTTTAAGTCCTAGTTTGATTTGGGTTAGAGTCATCTATCACTGTGTTGATAGGATGACTCATTTGAGTCCTAGTTTGGTTAGACTCATCTACCACTTGGTCGATAGAATGACTTGGTTGACTTAGGTTAGGATTAATACTAGACTTGATCTCCGGATCGGATTTGAGTCTGGCATGAATCGGATCGCTAATTGGGGTTGCCGGGGGTTTTGTAGGTTCGTGTCCTTCATCAAACACTACATTGATAGTCTCCTCGACTCTAAGGGTGTCATGGTTATATACTCTATAGGCTCTACTCGTAGTCGAGTATCCTAGAAAGATTCCGGCCAAGGTTTTGGATGTAAATTTCCCTAGGTAATCCTTAGTGTTTAGGATATGTACCTTACACCCAAATACCCTAAAGTACTTGATGTTAGGTATTTTATCGTGATAAATCTCGTACGAGGTCTTAAGGTGCCTCTTTACTATAAGGATCCTATTTTGGACATAGCACGCCGTACTAACGGCTTCCGCCCAAAACCTATCAGGTAGGTTATACTTGTTTAACATTGTCCTAGCGGCTTCTTGTAGGGTTCTTTTTTTACGTTCTACCAAGCCATTATGTTGTGGAGTTCTAGGGCATGAGAACTCATGGTGGTATCCATTTAGGTTACAGAATTTTGTAAACCTATGGTTCTCAAATTCACCACCATGATCACTCCTAAGTCTTTTGATTTTAAGGTTTTGTTGATTTTCTATTAGTTTAAATAGGTTGATTAATTGATCTAGGGTATCACTTTTGTGTTTGATGAACCTAACCCAAGTAAATCTAGAATAGTCATCAATTATGACTAAGCAGAATTGACTCCCATTAAGTGACTTAGCTCCGTGTGAATCAAATAGATCCATGTGTAGGAGCTCAAGAACACTTTTGGTTCGTTCTTGATTAGTTACTTGATGTTGTGTCCTAGATTGTTTACCTTGTTGACAAGCATTACATATTTTATTGTCCAAGTTGTTGAGGTTAGGCAAACCTCTGACTAAGTCACTCTGACTCATCTTGTGGATGAGTCTTGAGTGCGAGTGACCAAGTCATTGGTGCCACAACCAAGATTCCTCTTGCCATGTCATAAGACACTTGGTTGAGGAGTTAGTTAATTTAATAGTATAAATATTGTTATTTCTAGTTCCCTTAAGAATTGTTTTAGAAGTTTCATTTGTATTAATTATGCATTCATTTTCTAGAAATATGACCTTATAGTTATTATCACACAATTGGCTTACACTAAGTAAATTATATTGAAAATTTTCTACCAATAAGACATTTTGAATAATAAAGTTAGAATTGAGCTCAATATCACCCGATCCAATGATTTTGAGCTTCTGTTGTTTCCGAAGGCTACCAATCCTTGTCGTTTAAATCGAAGCTTCGAAAACTTGAGTTGATCCCCAGTCATGTGTCGGGAGCAACCACTGTCCAACATCCATTGATCCTACATGCAAGGTAGTTGGATCGAATATTGGAATTATTAAAGGTTGGTTGTAAATTATTAAACCTAAATCATCTCACCCATATTTACATGATCAAGCATGTTAACCTTATATGTTCTTGTGAGATGACTTCCAATTTTATTTGATTTAAATTTAATGATTTGAACACTTGTCAATCTTGCATTAGATTTGGATTTGACCTTAAGCTCATCAAGTCACCTTTTCAAGATCATGACTTCTAGGTCATGGCAAGGCACAGAGGCCTTCTTTGATCGAAAAAATGACCACTTCCTTAGACAAAGCCATTTTTAAGAAAATAAAGACTTGACTCACCTAAGACCACTTCTTGGTCTAACTAGTCTAGGATACGGCGAGGTAACTTTAGCTAGTTCCACTCGGTCAAGTGCACCGAACTAGATACGCCTTATCTAGCCCGAATACACAAGACTCCGCTTTCCTAGCGTACTATCATCTTGCCGTATCCTGGTACTATGTTACCAAGTATTGATGAGTTATAGTCCTATCTAACCATTCTAAAAAGAAAAATCAAAATAAATAAAGAACCTAAGCATGCAATTTCTAAGTTAAAGCACAAACAAGTTTTGTACTGGCTCCCCCTAGACCGTTGAATCAGTTCGGTCTCTCCACATAGTGGATTTGGTCCTTGGAAATCCAGTACTGGTTTGATTCTAAGTTTGAAATCAAAGCGGTCTTAGGGACTCATGCTTGGACACACTTTTTATGTTGACTTACAATCGACATATACGACTTGTTGGTCGTATTTGAGCTAAACCCTAGTCTGACCTTGTTGTACACGACCCTTTGCGATCCAAGTAGGAGGTCAAGTCCTTTGGATCCCAAAGTAAACCTTTCCAACGTGTTCCTAAGATCTTCGACTTGACTCTTCAAGAGTGAGTTCTCAACTTCGAGCTTTTCAACCCGAGTTGAGTCCTCCTCTCAAACTCGACTAGTCAAAGAGGTTAGCGAGACCTCGTGTTTGAGGAGTTTAACCTCCTCAACCAGGGTCTCGACCTTGGACTCGGACTTAGCTAATTTCCTAGTTAAGAATTTAATTGCACTATAAAGCGTACTAATAAGGGATCGACTTACCTTGAGTGTATCTTTTGAACCAGATGTGGATCCGTGGCTTGTCTTGAATAGAGCTTCGCAGTCCGATTCGTCTTCGATTTCAGATTCGTGTTCCGGTTTCGACTCCGTCTCTGATTCAACCGGTTTAGCCATGAAGACACGATCATCGTCTTCTTCCTCAGATGCTTCTTCCCACGTAGCGTTGAGTGCCTTTTTGTGTTTCGGTGCTTCTTGAGCTTCGGACATTCGGACTTGATATGTCCAAACCTGTTGCATTCATAACACCTAACATTAGAACTTTTAGGCTTACCTTTGTTGGGTTGAGTGAAGGTTCACTTTCGGCCCTTGACCATCCTCCGAACTAGGTTGACTAGTTCGACCTCCATTTCCGGGTCGACCTCTGAATCAGATTCATCTTCTTCCTCCTTCGGGGGTGGCTTGACTTGCTCGCGGTTTTCTTCTTCGAACTTGCAAAAAGTGTTATACCCTTCTCGGGTTTCGAGTTAGACTATTCATGGAGTTCAAAATCAGAAAATAACTCATCTAATCTAAGTTTTGAAAGATCCTTGGAGACCTTGTAGGCATCAACCATGGATGCCCACAAGGTAGTCCTAGGAAATGAGTTTAGTACATACCTAATAAGGTCGCGGTTTTTGACCCTTTGTCCGATTGCATGTAGGTTGTTGATGATATCTTGAATGCGAGCATAAAGTTGCATCGTCGTCTCGTGTTCTTGCATTTTTAGATTATATAACTTATTGAACAAGAGATCGCGCTTACATACCTTGGCTTAATCGGTCCCTTCGTGTAGCTCCACTAGTTTTGTCCAAAGATCCTTTGCGCTGATGAAGGGGCCGACGTGATTAAACTCCTCCTTTGACAAGCCGCATTGGAGGATTTGAGTCGCCTTGGCATCGGCTTCGACTTGTCTTTTAATAGTATTGGTCCATTGGTCATAATCCAAAGATTCACCCACTTCGTTAGTCGGAAGTGTGAATCCCGTTTGGATTATGATCCACATCTCAATTTGGGTCTTAAGGAAGCACTCCATCCGACCCTTCCAATAACGAAAGTCATCTCCATTGTAAAATGGAGGTCGGACGGTGCTAAAACCCTCGAGATGGGCCATTGATACAAAAAACAAGAGAATGAAGCAAAAAAACCTAACAACAACACAAACGATCGAAATGTCCCAAGACTCGCGTCTTGGATTAGTAGTGCGGGAGAAAAAAAAACTAAACGAATGAAAGCGAGAAAAAAATTTGAAATAAACAAAAATAAAAAAGAAAAAAAATGTAAAAATCTAGATTGGTGGTTTCACCAAATCTTAGCACCCCGGCTCTGATACCAATTGTTGGATCGATTTGAGCGCTAGAGGGGGGGGGTGAATAGCGCAATTTTTTTTTCTTTTCGTACAATTTAAAACACGAGTGCACAATGGAAAATAAATAAGGCAAAGCTTTGTTTTTACTTGGTTCATAGCCTTCGGCTGCTAATCTAAGCCCCTAACAGTCCTAGACCGTGTACGGAGGGCAAATCACAAAAATACTCCTCCTCATTGGAGGTAGGAGTAAGCGAGTACAAGAGAAAGCCAAGACTCGAGGTAGAGGGACACTCCCCCTCTCCTCGTTACGATAAAAAGCTTCGAGACAAGAAGAGTAATACAATAATATTAAAGGGACGAGCTAAATTAAACTTATACCAACGAAAAAGAAATGAAAACTCAAGCTTAGATCGTCGGAGTAGTAGCACTTCATCGTCGTAGAATCGTCAGAGAGTCGCGGCATTGCGGAGGCTTTTGGAGATCTTTTTGATGATGAAATGGGGAGGAATGGACCTTCTTTTATAGCCCTAGAAGTCCCCTCCTCGAGCACATCAAGATCCTACATCAATGGCCACCTCACCCTTGAAGAAAGGGATGAGTTTTGACTCATCTCGAAGTTGATTCTTGACCAGCGGTTGAACTGATGGCTCAGCAATTGACTACCCAGTTGAACTGATGTCCAGCAGTTGACTGGCCGGTTGAACTGATGGCTAGAATTTTTTACTACAATAAAGAGTTAGCTCGAAATATAAGTGAATTCGACGGCCACATGCCACCCGATCTCGACATAGACCTTCCATGGGAAGTCTTGGTCGGATCGTTGCCTAAGGACATCCCCATACGAAGGACACGACCTCACTTCACTGTACTCACTCGACCTTACCTCAACATTTACCTTTGAAGCCTTACTTTCGGTCTCCACCTGAGGTCTTCGGCTTCCTCCGAAGTCCTCCCGGTGTCGCTAGCCTTCAACTCCAGCATTAGCACTTTTCTGCACACTCGATTTAGCTCATGAGATAATAATATGAGTTTAACTTTGTATCGTTTGCTATAATCAAAACTCAGGTTCGACTTAGGTTCCTACTGCACCAACAGAAAAGGCCTATCATTGCCTAATACTAGGGGTCAAGCCAAAAATAATACAATAGCTAGAAAATGGATCCCTAAGAAATTTTTGGTGAACCCGATAGGAAAAAATTTATATTGGGTTCCCAAATCCATTATTAAGGGTTAGGAAAACCCTAGGATAGTCAACCATAAGGATTATAATTATATCATATTGAATGGTTGACTTAGGATGGTGTGGGTTATAAATTTTTAACATAGTGTTGGGTGATGATAATGCATAACCCATAAATTGAATACTTGAATCTTCATTCATGCTCAATTTTATAATTCATAATCATGATATGCAATGATTGATGATTTATGATCATGATTGATAAGTCTTGATGCATGTTCATGATTGGGTTTTTAGGATGATACTTAACCATGGGTAGAAATGCATAAAATTTTGGTTAAGTGTAAATACCATTAGGAACATCTCACATCCCACTATAAGGCTAACTTGATTGAGAACATAGCAATGAGTGAGATGATAGGATGATACAAATGGTCTATTAATGCTTATGGCATTTAAATGGGTCATTAAGTGTATCAATAGAGCAATCATAGACCAATCATGGGGAAAGTATATGTTTAATTCATAGACATATTGCCCAAAGATCATGGTTGGATATTTCATATGTTTTCAAAACCATTCCTTACTTTAAAATCTATGTTTTCATGTTTTGAAACAATCTAAAGCAAAACTAGGTGTTAAAATTGATACAAACTTGATCAAATACTAGTTGTTTTTAAAACTTTTAGATTTTTGGAAAATCATTGAAAATATAAGTAATTTTCATGAAAAATCATTTTTCGCTAATAAAGTAATTTAAAAGAAATGTATTTTCAAAATTTCACAATTTTTTGAATTTTTTGAAATTTTTGGTGCATTTCTGAATTTCGATATTTAAAATCGAAATTCTGAAACTATCTCGCCAAATGATCGATGTATGATTCAATCGATTGGGTAACTGCTCACAAAGATGATTTCGTGTTTTAGGCTGTTTTGATGGTTTTTCGACCCTTAGACTTTGATGCCTTGGATTGTGACATTATGTTAATGTTTTTGATGGTGTCAAAGGGGGAGAAATAGGGATGTTTAAGTTTAATCATGCTAGGGAGGAGATTAACATGGGTTAAAGGGGAGTTGCATGTATTTAGGGGGAGTTTGATGCTCATGAATTGTTTACATGCTTTCCTTGCTTATGTTATTTTGTTTACAATTTACCTAACTTAAACGTAGTTGCCACATATCAAAAAGGGGGAGATTATTAGGACAATCGACCCAAGTTATGGTTTGGATTATGGTTTTGATGTGTGTGGAAAAGGTTTAAGTTAGGATATTATTGTGGATTTAATATGTGTGTTGAAGTCATGCAGGACTTAGTAATTCACACATATGATGAATAGCATTGGTAAGATCACCAACTCACAACCTCGTGCTTGAGTCGGCAAAGGAGCATTGCGAAGCCGTGTGCTTGATGCATCCGAGGGACCGCCGAACGAGATGACTTGAAGCGAAGCCAAGGAAGGAGACTTCGAGGGCAAGAGACGCGAAGGAGCATAGCGAAGCCGTGCGCTTAGTGTTGCCGATGGATGTGGCCGCGAATGAAGAGAGCTTCGGCGAGAAACTTCAAGTGAGATGAGAGAATGAGTGAAATGTAAGTAGTTCATTAGGTGAACTTGGCCGAAATGACTAAGTGTCGGAGGCTCGACCGAGACGGTGGAGGTTTTACCTGACCGTCGGATGCTCAAACGGATGTGAAGTTTGTGATTTATCCGACATCAATCGACTGCTGTGAATGGGCAGTCGACTTCTCCAAGTTGACTTATGATCGACTGGTGTTCGATTGGTAGGTTTCTGGCCCAGCAGTCGACTGCCAAGGAATGTCAGTCGACTGCTAGACCATCAGTCAACTGCCAAGGATGGCCATCGACGGATGAAGGCAGTCGCGGGCACAGAACCTCCCGTAGCTGACTGATCAGTCGGCTACGGAAGCATCAGTCGACTGATGGATACATCGGTTGACTGCCAAGTCTCCCGTTGGACTATAACGGTCGAGAACTGACGTGTTTAGAAGCCGTTGTAATAGCGACAGTCGACTGCTAAAGGCAGCAGTCGACTGATGGGCGGCCAACGGGAAGAAATCAGCCCTCTCTATAAAAAGAGAGGGTGTGGGCTTTGGGATTGCTAATGCTCATGCTCCAATTAATCATCCAAGTGCCCCACAAGCTTTAAACTCTTTCTCTTGTTCTTATTTCAAATCCATTATAAGAAAGAGTGTTTTTGTGTTGTAAGAAGGTTTACCTCCACCTTGCTTTGGCTAAAGGGAGAGACCATATTGGATTGGTTTCGGAGTGATTCACCGGAGACGAATTGGACCGTGGATTTGCGGCATAAGGCCGTGAACCACGTTATATCTCTTTGTTAGCATTGTTTTTATCTTGTTTTATCTTTATTGTTGTTTAGTTTTATTTCCGCTGTGCTAACCCTAACGTGTAGAAAAACAAACGATCGAATTCCATTCTACGATGACTTAGGGCTATTCACCCCCCTCTAGCCGGCCACCGACGTTCCAACAAAAGGTATCAGAGCCAAGTCGCTTGTCACCAGACTAACCGCTGCAACAAACACAATCAAGAGATGGTCGGCTCCAACATTCATCCGTCGAAGTTTGAAGGAGAATTCGCTTGATGGAAAAAGCGAATGGAGGTATTTTTTGAAACCAACTTCGATATTATGTTGATAATGGGAAACGATTTCGAGATGCCTAGGGATGAAGAGGGGAGAGTACTAGAGAAGTCAAGGTGGACTAAGAAGCAAAGGGAGGAGAACCTTGCAAATTCAAAGGCCAAACACCACCTCATCAACGTGCTCCCCCAACAAGAGATCAACTGGATTGGAGAGTGTGCAAGTGCCAAGGAGATGTGGGAAAGATTGGTAGAGCTTCATGAAGGCACTTCCGAGGCGAAGCTTCCAAGAAGAGACCTTCTCCGCTCTGAACTCAACAATGTCAAATTCGATAAAGGGGAGAAGGTATTATCACTACACTCTAGATTCAAAGAAATAATTAATGGATTGTCTAGTGTAGGTAAAAAGCTCTCCAACCAGGATATGATAATGAAAACTATAGGTGCCTTTCCCCGGTCCTCAAAGTGGAGCTCTATGGTGGACTCCTACATTTCGAAGAATTTAGAAGTGAGCACCCTAGAAGAATTCTTCTCCACCATGGAGCTACATTAAACAAGGTTTGAAGGAGTAATTGAAGAACCAAGCATCAAGCCATCAAGGGGAGTGGCACTAATGGCCAACAAAGGGAAGAAGAAGAAGAAGAAGAAGACGTCACCTTCATCATCGGATGAAGACTCCTCCTCCTCTTCCATGGATAGCACGGAAGAAGCCTACATGGTAAGGAAGGTAAGGCGTGCGCTTAAAAGATTTAAATTTAATAAATCTCATGATAGGGGTAGAAGGCCAACGAGGAAGATTATGTGTTACAATTGCCAAGGAGAGAGACATATAAGAGATGATTGTCCTCTCTTGAACAAGAGCAAAGAAGAAAGGAGGAGAAAAGAAGAGAAGAAGAAAGGGAACAAGAAGAAGGAGGATGAAAAGAAAACCAAGGAGAAAGGGAAGGCAAAGGCACACAAGGCTACATGGGATGATCCATCATCCTCATCATCCGAAGAAGAAGCCTTCACAAACCTTTCCCTTATGGGGATGGATGATTTTGACTCCACCTACTCAGAGGAAGAAGAAAGAAGCACTAGCGAGGAGGAGAGCTCAAGTAAAGGGGGAGCATCCACATCTTCATCCTCATCATCGGAAGGGGATTTGGTAAGTGAGGTAACAAATCTCCCTCCAAAGAAAATTATGTCCATGATATCTAGCTTAACTAAGGAATTATTTAGGACTAAAAAGGAAAACAAAAGCATGAAAAATGAAATTAAGGCCCTAGAAGAAAAGCTAGAAAAATCATATTTAAATGTGAATGATAATGCTTCTTCTAGTATCAATAATGCATGCTCACATGATGACTAAATGCCTTTTAATGTTAATGATGCATGTATTGAAGAAAATAAGGCTTTAAGGGAAAAGGTAGATTTCTTAACTAAAGCCTTATAAAAGTTCACTATTGGCTCCAACACCCTAAAAATGATTATAGGGAGCCAAAGGGCAAGTTTCAATTTAAAAGGCCTAGGTTATAAGGGAAATAAAAATGAAAAGGCCTATCATTGTCTAATAGCTAGGGGTCAAGCAAAAAATAAAACAATAGCTAGAAAATGGATCCCTAAGGAAATTTTGGTGAACCCTATAGGAAATAATTTGTATTGGGTTCCCAAATCCATTCTTGAGGGTTAGGAAAACCCTAGGATAGTCAACCATAAGGATTTTACTTATATCATATTGAATGGTTGACTTAGGATGGTGTGAGTTATAAATTTTTAACATAGTGTTGGGTGATGATAATGCATAACCCATAAATTGAATACTTGAATCTTGATTCATGCTCAATTTTATAATTCATAATCATGATATGCAATGATTGATAATTTATGATCATGATTGAAAAGTCTTGATGCATGTTCATGATTGGGTTTTTAGGATGATACTTAACCATGGGTAGAAATGCATAAAATTTTGGTTAAGTGTAAATACCATTAGGAAAATCTCACATCCCACTATAAGGCTAACTTGATTGAGAACATAGCAATGGGTGAGATGATAGGATGATACAAATGGTCCACTAATGCTTATGGAATTTAGATGGGTCATTAAGTGTATCAATAGAGCAATCATAGACCAATCATGGGGAAAGTATATGTTTAATTCATAGACATATTGTCCAAAGATCATGGTTGGATATTTCATATGTTTTCAAAACCATTCCTTACTTTAAAATCTGTATTTTCATATTTTGAAAAATCTAAAGCAAAACTAGGTGTTAAAATTGATACAAACTTGATCAAATACTAGTTTTTTTTGAAACTTTTGGATTATTGGAAAATCATTGAAAATATAAGTAATTTTCATAAAAAAATCATTTTTCACTAATAAAGGACTTTAAAAGAAATGTGTTTTCAAAAATTTACAATTTTTTGAATTTTTTGGAATTTCTGGTGCATTTCTGAATTTCGATCCGAAAATCAAAAATTGCTGAAACTAGCGTGCCAGTCGACTGATGTATGATTCAGTCGATTAGTGGCACTGTTCACAGCCTGATTTTAGTGTTTTCAGGCTGTTTTGATGGTTTTTCGAGCCTTAGACTTTGATGCCTTGGATTATGACATTATGTTAATGTTTTTATGGTGTCAAAGGGGGAGAAATAGGGATATTTAAGTTTAATCATGCTAGGGAGGAGATTAGCATGGGTTAAGGGGGAGTTGCATGTAATTAGGGGGAGTTTGATGCTCATGAATTGTTTACATGCTTTCGTTGCTTATGTTATTTTGTTTACAATTTACCTAACTTAAACGTAGTTGCCACATATCAAAAAGGGGGAGATTGTTAGGACAATCGACCCAAGTTATGGTTTGGATTATGGTTTTGATGTGTGTGGAAAAGGTTTAAGTTATGATATTATTGTGGATTTAATATGTGTGTTGAAGTCATGCAGGACTTAGTAATTCACACATATGATGAATAGCATTGGTAAGATCACCAACTCACAACCTCGTGCTTGAGTCGGCAAAGGAGCATTGCGAAGCCGTGTGCTTGATGCATCTGAGGGACCGCCGGACGAGATGACTTGAAGCGAAGCCAAGGAAGCAGACTTCGAGGGCAAGAGACGCGAAGGAGCATTGCGAAGTCGTTCGCTTGGTGTTGCCGAGGGACGTGGCCGCGAACGAAGAGAGCTTCGGCGAGGGACTTCAAGTGAGATGAGAGAATAAGTGAAATGTAAGTAGCTCAGTTTAACCGACCGTGGTCAACGGTCCGGTACAACGGTTTGACCCGGACCCGTGACCGGACCGCCTATTAGGCGGTCCGGTTCCGGTTTTTTAAAAAACCGAACCGGAAAAAAAAAAACCGGCATTTAAAAAAAAAAAAAAAAAAATTTAACCGAGCACGGGCGTGTCGCACAGCCGACACGCCCGTGTCGCTGTTTTCCCGTTACACGACACGGGCGTGTCGCACGGGGCACAGCCGAGGCGTGTCGTCACGACACGGGTACGGGCTTTGGACCGAGCACAGGCGTGTCGACCCGGACTTGACCCGGACCCGGACCCGGACCGGAACCGGCGGTTCCATGACCCGGACCGTAACCGGCCACGAGCGGGCCGGTTAAGGGTCGGTATTTTGTCAACCCGGACCCGGCGGTTTCGACCCGGACCCGGACCGAACCCGGACCGTGGCCAGGTCTATCATTAGGTGAACTTGGCCGAAATGGCTAAGTGTCGGAGGCTCGACCGAGAGGGTTGAGGTTTTACACGACCACCGGACGCTCAAACAGATGTGAAGTTTGAGATTTACCCGGCATCAGTCGACTGCTGTGAATGGGCAGTCGACTGCTCCAAGTCGACTTATATTCGACTTGTGTTCGATTGGTAGGTTTCTGGCCCAGCAGTCGACTGTCAAGGAATGGAAGTCGATTGCCAGACCCTCAGTCGACTGTCAAGGATGGCAGTCGACAGATGAAGGCAATCACGGGCACAGAACCTCCCGTAGCCGACTGATCAGTCGGCTACAGAGGCATCAGTCGACTGATGGATACATCAATCGACTGCCAAGTCTCCCGTTGGACTACAACGGTCGGGATCTGACGTGTTCATAAGCCATTGTAATAGCGGCAGTCGACTGCCAAAGGCAGCAGTCGAATGATGGGCAGCCAATGGGAAGAAATCAACCCTCTCTATAAAAAGAGAGGGTGTGGGCTTTGGGATGGCTAATGCTCATGCTCCAATTTATCATCCAAGTGCCCCACAAGCTTTAAACTCTTTCTCTTGTTCTTATTTCAAATCCATTGTAAGAAAGAGTGTTTTTGTGTTGTAAGAAGATTTACCTACACCTTGCTTTGGCTAAAGGGAGAGACCATATTGGATTGGTTTCGGAGGGATTCATCGGAGATGAATCGGACCGTGGATTAGCGGCATAGGGCCGTGAACCACGTTATATCTCTTTGTTAGCATAGTTTTTATCTTGTTTTATCTTTATTGTTGTTTAGTTTTATTTCCGCTGTGCTAACCCTAACATGTAGACAAACGAACGATCGAATTCCATTCTATGACGACTTAGGGCTATTCACCCCCCTCTAGCTGGCCACCGACGTTCCAACAAGTGGTATCAGAGCCAACTCGCTTGCCACCGGACTAACCACCGCAACAAGCACAATCAAGAGATGGCCAACTCCAACATTCATTCGCCGAAGTTTGAAGGAGAATTCGCTTGGTGGAAAAGGCGAATGGAGGTATTTTTCGAAACCAACTTCAATATTATGTTGATAATGGAAAACGATTTTGAGATGCATAGGGATGAAGAGGGGAGAGTACTAGAGAAGTGAAGGTGGACTAAGAAGCAAAGGGAGGAGGACCTTGCAAATTCAAAGTCCAAGCACCACCTCTTCAACGTGCTCCCCCAACAAGAGATCAATCGGATTGGAGAGTGTGCAAGCGCCAAGGAGATGTGAGAAAGATTGGTAGAGCTTCATGAAAGCACTTCCGAGGCGAAGTTTGCAAGAAGAGACCTTCTCCGCTCCCAACTCAACAACATCAAACTCGATAAAGAGGAGAAGGTATTATCACTACACTCTAGATTCAAAGAAATAATTAATGGATTGTCTAGTGTAGGTGAAAAGCTCTCCAACTGGGATATGGTCATGAAGGCTATAGAAGCCTTTCCTCGATCCTCAAAGTGGAGCTCTATGGTGGACTCCTTCTACATTTCGAAGAATTTAGAAGTGAGCACCCTAGAAGAATTCTTCTCCACCATGGAGCTACATTAAACAAGGTTTGAAGGAGTAATTGAAGAACCAAGCATCAAGCCATCAAGGAGAGTGGCACTAATGGCCAACAAAGGGAAGAAGAAGAAGGAGATGTCACCTTCATCATTGGATGAACACTCCTCCTCCTCCATGGATAGCACGGAAGAAGCCTACATGGTAAGGAAGGTAAGGCGTGCGCTTAAAAACTTTAAATTTAATAAATCTCATGATAGGGGTAGAAGGCCAACGAGGAAGATTATATGTTACAATTGCCAAGGAGAGGGGCATATAAGAGATGATTGTCCTCTCTTGAACAAGAGCAAAGAAGAAAGGAGGAGAAAAGAAGAGAAGAAGAAAGGGAACAAGAAGAAGGAAGATGAAAAGAAAACCAAGGAGAAAGGGAAGGCAAAGGCACACAAGGCTACATGGGATGATCCATCATCTTCATCATCTTAAGAAGAAGCCTTCACAAACCTTGCTCTTATGGAGATAGATGATTTTGACTCCACCTCCTCCATGGAAGAAGAAAGAAGCACTAGCGAGGAGGAGAGCTCAAGTGAAGGGGGAGCGTCCACATCTTCATCCTCATCATCGGAAGGGGATTTGGTAAGTGAGGTAACAAATCTCCCTCCCAAGAAAATTATGTCCATGATATCTAGCTTAACTATGGAATTAGTTAGGGCTAAAAAGGAAAACAAAAGCATGAAATTAAGGCCCTAGAAGAAAAGCTAGAAAAATCATATTTAAATGTGAATGATAATGCTTCTTCTAGTATCAATAATGCATGCTCACATGATGACTATATGCCTTTTAATGTTAATGATGCATGTATTGAAGAAAATAAGGCTTTAAGAGAAAAGGTAGATTTCTTAACTAAAGCCTTAGAAAAGTTCACTATTGGCTCCAACACCCTAAACGTGATTATAGGGAGCCAAAGGGCAAGTTTCAATATAAAAGGCCTAGGTTATAAGGGAAATAAAAATGAAAAGGCCTATCATTGCCTAATAGCTAGGGGTCAAGCCAAAAATAAAACAATTGCTAGAAAATGGATCCCTAAGGAATTTTTGGTGAACCCTATAGGAAAGAATTTTTATTGGGTTCCCAAATCCATTCTTAAGGTTTAGGAAAACCCTAGGATAGTCAACCATAAGGATTTTACTTATATCATATTGAATGGTTGACTTAGGATGGTGTGGGTTATAAATTTTTAACATAGTGTTGGGTGATGATGATGCATAACCCATAAATTGAATACTTGAATCTTGATTAATGCACAATTTTATAATTCATAATCATGATATGCAATGATTGATGATTTATGATCATGATTGATAAGTCTTGATGCATGTTCATGATTGGGTTTTTAGGATGATACTTAACCATGGGTAGGAATGCATAAAATTTTGGTTAAGTGTAAATACCATTAGGAACATCTCACATCCCACTATAAGGCTAACTTGATAGAGAACATAGCAATGAGTGAGATGATAGGATGATACAAATGGTCCACTAATGCTTATGACATTTAGATGGGTCATTAAGTGTATCAATAGAGCAATCATAGACCAATCATGGGGAAAACATATGTTTAATTCATAGACGTATTGCCCAAAGATCATGGTGTAGAGGAAATGTTGACCGCTAGAGGGGGGTGAATAGCGTCGTACTAGTTACATTGATGGAAATTGTTCGCATTTGTCTCTACACAATCGTTAGCGCACATCGGAATAATAATAAAGCAATAACAAAATAAACAAACACAATTCACAACACAAGTATTTAATGTGGTTCAGAACCGAATGGTTCCTACTCCACGGATCGAGCTCTAAAGAGCTCTAGCGATTCCAATCACACACCACTATGCAATAACTCCTTCTCGACACAAGTCGGAGGTGGAGAAACCTCTTACAAAATATTACAACAGTAATACAAGTAAACAACAAGCAATTACAAGTGAATACAATAAAAGAAAGTAAAGAAAACTTTACACAAATCTTTTAGAAGCTTGCTTGTTGATTGCCTTGGACTAGCAGTTGAAGGCCCTGATTTGCAATAGCAAATCGCTTCAAAACGTCCAAGAAAATCGGTGTTGATTTCCTCCACCACGTGCTCCATTTAAAGCTTCTGCCTGGGCTAGAAATCGTTGATCAGTCGACTGCTCAGGACCATCAGTCGACTGATGACACTGTTGTTGTGAGACAATGGTATAATCCACGCTGAAAAAATCCAATGGATAAGACATCAGTCAACAGATCATACCCATCAGTCGACTGATGGAGCCTTCACTCAACTGCTTCCCCCGCAGTCGAGTCTCGACTCCATTCTGTGCCCAAATTCTCGAGCACCAGTCGATGTGATCAGTCGACTGCTGGCTCCATCAGTCGACATCCCACCTCTGATAGTCGACTTCTGGGACACTTCCTGCAGTCAAACCCTAGTTGACTCACACCAATCGATTGTCTTATGGCACCAGTCGACTGGCACACCTCAAACATGAGGTTTTAACCTCAACCATGAGGTTTAACCCAAGTATGATGCCCCCATACTTGCTAAACCACCCTTAGCCTATACCTAAGCCTTCTAGCCACCTCCGTCATCCTCGTGCCTCTCGAATCCCTCCAAGTCATCCATGACTTATTTATCCATTGCGCTAGCCTTCAGGTGCTTCCATCGACTATGTCATGCTAACGGTGTCTACACCACCAAGGCACATTGGACTTACACTGCCAAGACTTCGCTTGGACTTTACGCCACCAACCATTGGACTTATGCTGCCAAGACTCCCGCTTGGACTTTACGCCGCCAATATCAAACCCCTTAGACTTTCACAAATGCCAAGACTCAAGCTTAGACTTTACCTTGCCAACTCATGTTGGACTTTCCATGCCAAGACCCATGCTTGGACTTTTCCTTGCCAAGACCCATGCTTGGACTTTACATGCCAAGTACTCAAGACTTGGACTTCCTATGACATGGTCAACTCCAATCAACCATCAAAATCCCCCTCGAGTCAAACTCGAGTCCGGTCAATCTTGACTTGGGTCGATTGTATCAACAATCTCCCCAAAATATTATTAGACATCAATGTCAAACATTAATGTTAAACTTCCATGTCAAACATCAAAATATCACTCGAGTCAAACTCGAGTCCGGTCAATCGTGACCTGGGCTGATTGCACCAACAATCTGCCCCTTTTTGATGTTTGACAAAAACACATACCTTTGAGTTAGAACACTAACTCAAATCTTCTTATCAATTATCCCAAATTGGTAATCCTAAACATTCTGCCTAATTCTCCGAATTGACAATTGATAACATCAATTGATAACACTCTCTATACCATTCTACCCCAAAACATTTTGGAGAAAGGTAAGATTACCAATTTCAATAGCATTCTCCCCCAAAACATTCTCTCCCTTTTTGACTAACATCAAAAAGGTTCTCTCAAAGGAGGTCAATATCTCATGTCCTAATAAGATCTTACAATCTCCTCCTTGGTCTAGAAATACCTAGGATGCCTACCATCTTCCTTGTGATAAGTCTCATATCACTCAAGAGAGACAATCCTACACACTCTCCCAATTTTCAAATTGGGTATCTCAAAATCCCATTTTCCTCCTCATGAGGAAAAATACTATTCATCATCTCATTATGGATACCTCCCCCTAAAGGCTTGCTCCCCCTTAACCATTGCACCAACAATGTCCTTGGGAAGTCCCTAAGCCAATAGGAACTTTAAACCATCAAAAATAAGGTTCAAAGTTCAACATAGAACTTTCCCATCCTTAAATTTGATACAAACCCTAAAAAACTCTCTTAATCCATATCCAATAGATTTTCACTCTTTATAATGCTTCCTAAAGCATATCCTAGGGTTAGCAGTGGTTAGGGACCTTTACCGTAGCTGAACACGGGCTAAACATACTTGTTTTTCCTGAAATCAGCTTGGCAGTTGAGTCCTTTAGAAATCAGTCGACAGTCGTGTCCATCAGTCGACTGCCACCAAGGGCAGTCGATTGATAACTGAAAATCTCGATTTTCAATTATCAGAAATGAGATTTAAAAATTCATAAATAATTATACGTATATCAAAAAATCATGAAAATTCATACGTATAATACTTATGAACAATACAATGGGTGAAAAATGATAGAAAAATATTTTACTCGTAAAATATTGAAATTGACACAAAGTTCAAAACCATTGAAATTTTCAATGTTTTGGCTGTATCAACTTCATCAATGGTGATTGCTATCAAAAGATAGACTTCACCAAGGTTTTCTAAATTGATTTTAAAATGTTCTTAAAACCTTATTTTGGATCATATTCCTTGGGCTCAATGTACATGACTTGTACACAAGCTTTTCCAATGATCCACAAATGATTTTAGATGAGTTTGAGTTCATCTAGATGTAAAAACTATGCACCTTGAACTTAACTCATATCCTATCATCTCACATGTATCTAGGGTGTATAAATACACATACATGTCAATGTGATGTGAGATGTGGGTTTTGTTCATCCTAATCTAGGGTTTCATGCATTTTTTAAAGCAACACTACTTGATTTCCTTATAAATGGAACTCCAAGTCATGTCATTGTCCTTAACACAATTTTAATTAAATGCATGAATGATCATGACATAAATAATAACATAATTAAGCATGGCCAATGATCATGATGTCATGGCATATGATATAATTTAAAAACACATGACATTAAACCTTAATCCGAAACATGATCATGACATATTAAATGATTAAAGATAAACATGATGTCATGGCATGTTATATGGCAAACAAAAGCATGACACATAAAATGTATAGGTATAACAATACCTAAATTTTAGTATTAATTGCCATTTGATATGATTAATTATATTTTGCCATATTGCTACTAAACCCAAAATGTGCCAAAAATCCTAAATGGCACACTAAGACTTCTAAACCTAAAATGTGTTAATTTTGATTGATTTTTCATAATTCCAAGAATGTATTGGCACATCCTAAAATCTTTTAGGATTATAAATCAAACCTATTTCCAAGGTATCCATAATCTTGAAAATTACCTAAAGTGCCACCTTTACCATGGTTAGGTTAACTACCCATCCATTTAAAGTTGGCACACCCTAAACCCATCTAGCGTGAATCAATCACGCTCTTAGGAACCCAAAACATATTTGAGCTCCTAGGGTTTACTAGGAATTCCTTAGGGATGACCTCCCTAGATACCTTTCTAATGACCCTTCTAGGCTTGTTAGCCTTAGTAATTTGGGTCTTACCTAGGTTGACTCTAGGGGTAACTCTCCTTGCAACCTTTTTAGTGGCTTCCCTAGGTTTCCTTCAAACCCTTGCCACTAGGCACATTCCTTGGTCAACCTTAGGGATGACTTCCCTATTGACCTTGGTCTTTGTAGACCTAGTTTGTGTTCCATAATCAAATGGAACACTATGATAAGCCACCTTAGACTTAGGTTTGTGACCCAAACATTTCTTTCCCTTGGTTGACTTTTGTCTTTTAGGCCCTAGGTGTTGACTTTGACTTCTAGACCCTATGGTTTGACCATTTGACCTTTGCATTTGATTTGTTATTTTTGCAAAGGTCTTTTCCAACTTCTAAAGCCTTGACCTCAAGGCTTGGTTCTCTAATTTTAATTTCTCTAATTTTGTGGGCCCATTATTTCTATGATCATTTTTGCCCTTCCTAGGCATGTGTCTAGAATTCTTGAAGTTAAAATCTAGATGGTTCTCAATTTTCTTAATGCTTGTCCTAGGTAAGGTCTTTCTAGGGACATTAGTCCCAAATTTCTCCTTATTTTCAAAGTGAACATTTTTAGCTCCTAAACAAAAATATTTATTATTTCTAGCATGCTTTTCATGATAAATTGTAAGAGAATTAAAATTCCTAGCATGCTTTTTGACATTTAAATTAGAAGGAGTATTACTAACATATACCTTAGGGTTAGCCTTAGCTCCCCCTACATATGATGCTCCCTCTTGAGTCTTCTTGCTCCCCCTAGAGCATTGACTCCTATAGTGCCCCTTTTGATGGCACTTGAAGCAAATGATGTGCTCCTTGCTCCTTTGACTTTGGGCACCGACATCCTTGACCTTTGGCACCGGTGGACTTTTCTTGACCCTCTTTGGGCACTTGCTCTTATAGTGCCTGGCCTACACTCAAAGCAAATTATATGAATTTTATTTTGGACCAAAATTCTTGAGTTACCTAGGGTGGTGGTTAGGGCCTCTTGAGCTTGCTCTTCCTCTCGACCGGATGTAGATGCTTCTTCTTGTTGTTCTGGTGTTGAGGATGCTCTAACCTCCTCCTTTTTTTTTTGATTTACATCAGGTATCAGGTACGATTTCTCTTCCCTACTAATCCTGATGGCTGACCGGCCCCACCCCAAGGCCTTCAACGAGAGTCCCCACCGGTCAACGAGGGTAAATCAGGAGACGCGCGGCCAGCTACGTTAGAGCCCATGCTACGCCAATGGGCCGACCACGCTGCACAGAAAGGACATCGAGCATCGCTATTCTCGCAGCGCGCGGTGCCAGGCCGAAATCGAACCCTGGCTGCGCAGAGGGGGTCTTCGTAGCTTACCGTCGCACCGTTGCCCTGGGGGCAACCTCCTCTCCCTCAATCCTAGAGGTGGTCTCCTCCAATTCTTCCTCTTCTTCCACCGATTTATAGGTTGACTCCCTATCAACTTCCGAATTCTCACTCGCTTGTGAGGATGAGGATTCATCTTTGGCCTCCTCTTCTTGAGCTGGTGATGGATCTTCATGGAGCTTGGCCACTTGGCTCCATAGCTCCTTGGCATCTATATAATTACCTAACATAAACAAGATATTGTTAGGTATTAAATCAATCAAGAACTTTATTACCTTGGTGTTTTTCTCGAATCTTTCGAGTTGTTTCTCACTCCATCTCTTTTTCTTGAGGAATCCTCCCTTTGGTCCTTTTGGATATTCAAATCCTTCCATTAATATGGACCACTCCTCAAAGTCTCTCATCATGATAAAATCTTCAATTCTTCTCTTCTAAGAATTGAAGCCTTCTCGTCCATATAGGGTGTAGGGCACCGGTGTGTTGATGTCCCAACCTAGTTGTTCTTCCAACTCCATCTTCACCCTCTAGCATCTTTGTCTTAGCTCCCGACGGTTAGTCCGAAGAAGAGCCCCGAGATCTAATACCAATTGTAGAGGAAATGTGGGGGATGAATAGCGTCGTGCTAGTTACGTTGATGGAAATCGTTCGCATTTGTCTCTACACAATCGTTAGCGCACAACGGAATAATAATAAAGCAATAATGAAATAGACAAACACAATTCACAGCACAAGTATTTAATATGGTTTGTAACCGAATGATTCCTACTCCACGGATCGAGCTCTAAAGAGATCTAGCAATGCCAATCACACACCACTATGCAATAACTCCTTCTCGACACAAGTCGGAGGTGGAGAAACCTCTTACAAAATATTACAACAATAATACAAGTAAACAACAAGCAATTACAAGTGACTATTGTTGGAAATTTGACGCCGCTAGAGGGGGGTGAATAGAGTTTACTCTTGCGTAGATGGAAAATGTTCGCGTGTTCGTGTCTACAAGTTTCGTTAGCACAGCGGAATATATATAATAACAATAACGAAACACAATCACAAACACAATAACACGAAGATTTAACGTGGTTCGGAACCACACGGTTCCTACTCCACGGATTGAGCTCTAACGAGCTCTAGCGACGCCAATGCAATCACTAACCAATAAACTCCTTCTCGACAACAAGTCGGAGGCGGAGAAACCTCGTACAAATGTTTATAACAATAAACAAAAGGAATACAAGCAAATACAATAATACAATGCAAAACTAGTAAAGAAAACAACTTTACAAATGCCTTTGGATTACTTGCTTGTTGATCGCTTGAACCGTGGTTGAAGACCCTGATTTGCAGCAGCAAATCACCTCAAAAATGTCCAAGAAATCGCAGAATCGATGCCAAAACCTCCCGCCGAGCTCCTTTTATCCTTGCGCGACTCGGATTTCCACCACCGACTACCATAAGTCACCAGGCGATTGAGGCCACTGTTGTCGTGAGACAACAGCTCGAGCCACGGTGGAAAAACTCTACCGGATCTCTTGGCGCGATCGCTAACATTGGCGCGAATGATCGCAATACCGTAGTCGACGCCTGGGCCGGCTACGGAGTGTTCTGTGGCTCGATATGGATCGATACAAATCGCCGAGGCAATGATCGCTGACGATCGGGCCGATCGCTAATGAGCAATCGACGCTGAGCATTTACTTAAATCGCAAATAACTCAAGTCGACTCACGGTAGTCGAACCGGCCATAATGCCAGTCGACTGCCAACCTCAAAAATGAGGTTTTAACCCAAGTATGGTGCCCCCATACTTGCTAGACCACCCTTAGTCTAGACCTAAGCCTTCTAGCCACCTCCATCAGCCTCACGCCTCTTAGATCCCTCCAAGTCATCCATGACTTGTTTATCCATCGCGCTAGCCTCTAGGTGCTTCCGTCGGCTATGTCATGCTAACGGTGTCTACACCACCAAGGCACATTGGACTTACGCCGCCAAGACTCTGCTTGGACTTTACGCCACCAACCATTGGACTTATGCTGCCAAGACTCCCGCTTGGACTTTACACAGCCAATATCAAACCCCTTGGACTTCTCATGCCAAGACTCAAGCTTGGACTTTCCCTTGCCAACCCATGTTGGACTTTTACATTGGCAAGACCCATGCTTGGACTTTTCCCTTGCCAACCCATGTTGGACTTTTACATTGCCAAGACCCATGCTTGGACTTTTCCTTGCCAACCCATGTTGGACTTCTCAAATGCCAAGACCATGCTTGGACTTTCCCTTGCCAACCCATGTTGGACTTTTACATTGCCAAGACCCATGCTTGGACTTTTCATGTGCCAAGTGTCCCACTTGGACTTTTCATGCCAAGTACTCAAGACTTGGACTTTACCAAATGCCAAGTGTTCCACTTGGACTTTCCATGCCAAGTATACAAGACTTGGACTTTCCCATGACAATTACATTGTCATATGTTTTTGTCGAAATATCAAAACATCACTCGAGTCAAACTCGAGTCCTGGTCAATCGTGACCTGGGCCGATTGCACCAACAATCTCTCCCTTTTTGATGTTTGACAAAAACCAAACAAATCATTGAGTTAGAACACTAACTCAAATCCCTTACCAATTATCCCAAATTGGTAAACACTCTCCAAATGTTCTCCCCCAAACATTCTCCCCCTTTTTGACTAACATCAAAAAGGTTTTCTCTCCAAGGAGGTCAATGTCTCATGTCCCAATGAGATCTTACAATCTCCCCCTTGATCCAAAAATAAATACCTAGGATGCCTACCATCTTCCTAGTGATAAGTCACATATCACTCAAGAGAGACAATCCTATACTCTCTCTCAATTTCCAAATTGGGTATCAAAAACCCATCAATTTTCCCAATTGATGATACTCTCCCAATAACTTCTCCTCTTCAAGGAGAAAAATACATCCATCATCCCAAGATGGATACCTCCCCCTAAAGGCTTGCTCCCCCTTGACCATTGCACCAACAATATCCTTGGGAAGCCCCTAAGCCAATAGGAACTCTAAACCATCAAAATTAAGGTTCTAAGTTCAACATAGAACTTTCACTCACCCTAAATTTGATACTTTGACCTAACACAGCTCCTAATCCATATCCAATGGATTTTCACCCTTTATAATGCTTCCTAAAGCATATCCTAGGGTTAGGAGTGATTAGGAACCTTTTCCATAGTTGAGCATGGGCTAAACAAACCTTGTTAACCCGAAATCAGACAATGACTCTGACAAGAATCACCGATCACACTATATCACGACCGCCACCATAGGTATTGACGATAGCCAAATTTCAATTTCAATATCAGAATCAAGATTTGAAAAAGCATAAGTAATTCTACGTAATTTGAAAAATCATAAAATTTGATACGTATATTACTTATAGTCAATACAATGGGTGAAAAATATTTGAAAATTATTTTACCCATAAAATAGTGAGTTTGATACAAAACTCAAAACCATTGAAATTTTCAATGTTTTGGCCCTATTTTTTATCAACTCTATCAATGGTGATTGCTATCAAAAGATAGACTTCACCAAGGTTTTTCAAAATGATTTTAAAATGTTTTCAAAACCTTATTTTGGATCATATTCCTTGGGCTCTATGTACATGACTTGTACACATGCTCTCCCAATGATCCACTTTTGAAATTAGATGAGTTTTAGTTCATCTAGATGCAAAAACTATGCACCTTGAACTTAACTCATATCCTAGCATCTCACATGTATCTAGGGTGTATAAATACACATACATGTCAATTGGATGTGAGATGTGAGTTTTGGTTCATTTAAACTAGGGTTTCATGCATCTTCTAAGGCAACCCTACTTGATTCCCTTATGAATGTGACTCCAAGTCATGTCATAGTCCTTAAATCAATTTCAATCGAAATTTTCTTAAATGCATGAATGATTATGGCATTAATGATGATATAAATAAGCATATGCTCATAATCATGATGTCATGGCATAAGATGAAATCTAAAAACACATGACATTTGAAACATTAATCCTAAACATGAACATGACATATAAAATGATTAAAATAAACATGATGTTATGGCATGTTATATGGCAAACAAAGCATGACATATAAAATATATAGGTATAGTAATACCTAAATTTTAATATTAATTGCCATTTGATATAATTAGGTTTATTTTGCCATATTAATCTAAATTTTCCCAAATGTGCCAAAAACCCAAATTGACACATTAAAACCCCTATAACTAAATTGTGCCAATTTGATCAAATTATCAAACTTCTTAATTAATATTGGCACATCCTAAAAACCTTTAGGATTCAAATCAAACCACATTCCCAAGATAACCATAACCTTGAAAATGATCTAAAATGCCACCTTTATCATGGTTGAGTTAACTACCTATCCAATCAAGGTTGGAACACCCTAACCCCATCTAGCGTGAATCAATCACGCTCTTAGGAACCCAAAACCGATTTGAGCTCCTAGGGTTAATTAGGTATTCCTTAGGGATAACCTCCCTAGATACCTTCCTAATGACCCTCCTAGGCTTGTTAGCCTTGGTCATTTGGGTCTTACCTAGGTTGACTCTAGGGGTAACTCCCCTTGCAACCTTCTTAGTGGCCACCCTAGGTTTCCTAGAAACCTTAGCCACTAGGCACAAACTATGGTTACTCTTAGGGATAGCTTCCCTAGTAACCTTGGTCTTCTTATACCTAGTTTGTGTTCCATAATCAAATGGAACACTATGGTAAGCCACCTTAGGCTTAGGTTTGTGACCCAAACCTTGCTTGCCCTTGGTTGACTTTTGACTTTGAGGTCCTAGGTGTTGACTTTGAGATCTAGACCTAGACTTTTGATCATTAGACCCTTTAACTTGGTTTTGTATATTCCTAAGGGTCTTTTCTAGTTTCTCAAGCCTTGACCTCAAGGCTTGGTTTTCTAATTCTAATTGCCCAATTGATTTTTGATTAAATTCTTGGGCATGAGACTTTCTAGGCATATGCCTAGTCCATTTAGGGTTTAGACCTAGGTGCTCTTGCACCTTTCTAATTGTCTCCCTAGGTAAAATTGATCTTGAGTTATTTAACCTAGGTTTGTCCTTAGGTAAATTGTTTTTAGGGACATTAGTCTCAAATTTCTCCCTATTTTTGAAGTTAACACTTTTAGCTCCTAAACAAAATTCCTTACTTCTAGCATGCTCTTTATGATAAATAGCAAGACTATTGAAATTATTCCTAGCATGCTTTTGACTATAAGAATTAGAAAGAGCATTACTAAAATATATCTTAGGGTTAGCCTTAGCTCCCCCTACATGTGTAGCTCCTTCTTGGGTCTTTTTTCTCCCCCTAGGACATTGACTCCGGTAATGCCCCTTCGAGTTGCACTTGAAGCATATGATATGCTCCTTGCTCTTTTGACTTGGGGCATCGACATCCTTGACTTTTGGTGCCGATGGAGATTTCCTAACCTTCTTTGGGCACTTGCTCTTGTAGTACCCGACTTCTCTACACTCAAAACATATGATATGATTTTTATTACAAATTGATATGTTTGAGTTACCTATGGTGGGTGTGGTGATTGGAGTGGATTCTTCATTCCTCCCGGAGGTTGAGACTTCTTCTTGAATTTGTTTTGGCTCCGGTGTGGAAGTTCTCTCCTCCCCCTCAATCCTTGAGGTGGATGCTTCTTCCACCTCTTCTTTCTCCGATCCAGAAGTCGACTCCCTATCAACTTCTGACTCCTCAAGCTCTTTAGATGGGGATGTGCTTGCTTGAGCTTGAGAGGGTGATGGTCCTTCTTCTTGGACCGATGATAGACTTTCATGGAGCTTGGCCAAATCGCTCCATAGCTCCTTGGCATCCACATAGTCACCTAGACTACACAAAAGGTCATTAGGAATTAAATCAAAAATAAATTTGATTACCTTCTTGTTTTTATCGAATTGTTGGAGTTGCTCCTCACTCCACTTCTTCTTCTTGAGAAACCCTCCCTTTGGTCCCTTAGGATATTCAAATCCTTCCATCAACGCGGACCACTCCTCAAGGTCTCTCATCATCAAAAAATCTTCAATTCTCACCTTCCAAGAATTGAATCCTTCTCGTCCATAGAAGGAATAGGGAATTGGGGTGTTGATGTCCCATCCCAATGGTTCTTCCATCTTCACCCTCTAGGCTCTTTGTCTTAGCTCCCGGCGGTTAGTTCGTAGAAGAGCCCTGGGCTCTGATACCAATTGTTGGAAATTTGACGCCGCTAGAGGGGGGGGGGTGAATAGCATTTACTCTTGCGTAGATGGAAAACGTTCATGTGTTCGTGTCTACAAGTTTCGTTAGCACAACAAAATATATATAATAACAATAACGAAACACAATCACAAATACAATAACACGAAGATTTAACGTGGTTCGGAACCACACGGTTCCTACTCCACGGATCGAGCTCTAACGAGCTCTAGCGACGCCAATGTAATCACTAACCAATAAACTCCTTCTCGACAATAAGTCGGAGGCGGAGAAACCTCGTACAAACGTTTACAACAATAAACAAAAGGAATACAAGAAAATACAATAATACAATGCAAAACTAGTAAATAAAACAACTTTAAAAATGCCTTTGGATTACTTGCTTGTTGATCGCTTGAACCATGGTTAAAGACCCTGATTTGCAGCAGCAAATCGCCTCAAAAACATCCAAGAAATCGCTTTAGAACTGATGCCAAAATCCCTCCCGTCGAGCTCCTTTTATCCTTGCGCGCAACCTGGATTTCCGCCCATCAGTCGACTGCCATAAGTCACCAGTCAACTGATGCCACTGTTGTCGTGAGACAACGGCTCGATCCACGCTGGAAAAACTCCAACGGATCTCTTGCGATCGGCCCGCCAACATTGGCGATCGGCCGCGGCGCGTAGTCGCGCCCGATCGGCTACGAGCGTTCTATGCTCGACATTGGGCCGACGTCGATTGCCGATCTTGGCGATCATTGCTCGACTCACGATAGTCGAACCGGCCATAATGCCAGTCGACTGCCAACCTCAAAAATGAGGTTTTAACCCAAGTATGGTGCCCCCATACTTGCTAGACCACCCTTAGCCTAGACCTGAGCCTTCTAGCCACCTCCATCAGCCTCACGCCTCTCGGATCCCTCCAAGTCATCCATGACTTGTTCATCCTTCGTGCTAGCCTCTAGGTGCTTCCATCGGCTATGTCATGCTAACGGTGTCTACACCACCAAGGCACATTGGACTTACGCTGCCAAGACTCCGCTTGGACTTTACGCCGTCAACCATTGGACTTATGCTGCCAAGACTCCTGCTTGGACTTTACGCAGCCAATATCAAACCCCTTGGACATCTCATGCCAAAACTCAAGCTTGGACTTTCCCTTGCCAACCCATGTTGGACTTTTACATTGCCAAGACCCATGCTTGGACTTTTCCCTTGCCAACCCATGTTGGACTTCTCAAATGCCAAGACCATGCTTGGACTTTCCCTTGCCAACCCATGTTGGACTTTTACATTGCCAAGACCCATGCTTGGACTTTTCCTTGCCAACCCATGTTGGACTTCTCA
Organism: Wurfbainia villosa; assembly: GCA_025175895.1. Classification (NCBI taxonomy): domain Eukaryota; kingdom Viridiplantae; phylum Streptophyta; class Magnoliopsida; order Zingiberales; family Zingiberaceae; genus Wurfbainia; species Wurfbainia villosa. The sequence goes on along the minus strand of CM045989.1, from coordinate 115,044,673 downwards.
AATGCCAAGACCATGTTTGGACTTTTCCTTGCCAACCCATGTTGGACTTTTACATTGCCAAGACCCATGCTTGAACTTTTCATGTGCCAAATGTCTCACTTGGACTTTTTATGCCAAGTACTCAAGACTTGGACTTTACCAAATGCCAAGTGTTCCACTTGGACTTTCCATGCCAAGTATACAAGACTTGGACTTTCCCATGACAATTACATTGTCATATGTTTTTGTCGAAACATCAAAACATCACTTGAGTCAAACTCGAGTCCTGGTCAATCGTGACCTGGGCCGATTGCACCAACAACTACAACAAAAGAAAGCAAAGAAAACTTTACACAAATCTTTTTGAATCTTTCTTGTTGATTGCCTTGGACTAGCAGTTGAAGGCCCTGATTTGCAGTAGCAAATCACTTCAAAACGTCCAAGAAAATCGGTGTTGATTTCCTCCTCCACGAGCTCCATTTAAAGCTTCTGCTTGGGCTGGAAATCGCCGATCAGTCAATTGCTCGGGATCATCAGTCGACTGATGACACTGTTGCTGTGAGATAACGATGTAATCCACATTGGAAAAATCTAACGGATAGGACATCAGTCGACAGATCATACCCATCAGTCGACTGATGGAGCCTTCACTTGACTGCTTCCCCCGCAGTCGAGTCTCGACTCCATTTTGTGCCTAAATACTCGAGCACGATCGATCACACACGATCGATCATGGCTCCATCAATCGATCGCCACCTCTAGCGATCACGATACTTCCTACGCTTAAACCCTAGTTGACTCACACCACGATCATATGATGACACCAATGATCATATATGACACCACCGATCGACACACCTCAAACATGTGGTTTTAATCTCAACCATGAGGTTTAACCCAAGTATGGTGCCCCCATACTTGCTAGACCACCCTTAGCCTAGACCTAAGCCTTCTAGCCACCTCCGACAGCCTCGCGCCTCTCGGATCCCTCCAAGTCATCCATGACTTGTTCATCCATTGCGCTAGCCTTCAGGTGCTTCCATTGGCTATGTCATGCTAACGGTGTCTACACCGCCAAGGCACATTGGACTTAGTCTGCCAACACTCCGCTTGAATTTTACGCTGCCAACCATTGGACTTATGCTGCCAAGACTCCTGATTGGACTTTACGTCGCCAATATCAAACCCCTTGGACTTTCACAAATGCCAAGACTCAAGCTTAGACTTTCCCTTGCCAACCCATGTTGGAATTTCCATGCCAAGACCCATGCTTGGACTTTTGCTTGCCAAGACCCATGCTTGGACTTTACATGCCAAGTACTCAAGACTTGGACTTCCCATGACATGGTCAACTCCAATCAACCATCAAAATCCCTCTCGAGTCAAACTCGAGTCTGGTTAATCATGACCCGGGTCGATTGTATCAACAATCTCCCTAAAACATTATCAGACATTAATGTCAAACATCAATGTCAAACTTACATGTCAAACATCAAAACATCACTCGACTTAAACTCGAGTCCGGTCAATCGTGACCTGGGCCGATTGCACCAACACATGGTTGGATATTTCATATGTTTTCAAAACCATTCCTTACTTTAAAATCTATGTTTTCATGTTTTGAAACAATCTAAAGCAAAACTAGGTGTTAAAATTGATACAAACTTGATCAAATACTAGTTATTTTTGAAACTTTTGGATTTTTGGCAAATCATTGAAAATATAAGTAATTTTCATGAAAAATATTTTTTCACTAATAAAGGACTTTAAAAGAAATGTGTTTGCAAAATTTCATAATTTTTTGAATTTTTTGGAATTTCTGGTGCATTTTTGAATTTCGATCCAAAAATCAGAAATTGCTGAAACCAGCATGCCAGTCGACTGATATATGATTCAGTCACTTGGTGGCACTGTTCATAGCCAAATTTCAGTGTTTTTAGGCTATTTTGATGTTTTTTCGACCCTTAGACTTTGATGCCTTGGATTATGGCATTATGTTAATGTTTTTGATGTGCCAAAGGGGGAGAAATAGGGATGTTTAAGTTTAATTATGCTAGGGAGGAGATTAGCATGGGTTAAGGAGGAGTTGCATGTATTTAGGGGGAGTTTGATGCTCATGAATTATTTACATGCTTTCCTTGCTTATGTTATTTTGTTTACAATTTACCTAACTTAAACGTAGTTGCCGCATATCAAAAAGGGGGAGATTGTTAGGACACTCGACCCAAGTTATGGTTTGGATTATGGTTTTGATGTGTGTGGCAAAGGTTTAAGTTAGGATATTATTGTGGATTTAATATGTGTGTTGAAGTCATGCAGAACTTAGTAATTCGCACATATGATGAATAACATTGGTAAAATCACCAACTCACAACCTCGTGCTTAAGTCGGTGAAGGAGCATTGTGAAGTCGTGCGCTTGATGCATCCGAGGGACCGTCAGATGAGATGACTTGAAGCGAAGCCAAGGAGGTAAATTTCGAGGGCAAGAGACGCAAAGGAGCATTGCGAAGCCATGTGCTTGGTGTTGCCGAGGGATGTGGCCGCGAATGAAGAGAGCTTCGACGAGGGACTTCAAGTGAGATGAGAGAATGAGTGAAATGTAAGTAGCTCATTAGGTGAACTTGGCCGAAATGGCTAAGTGATGCGCACGAACGCGACCTCAAATCTCACGACGAAGGCCATCGAGGACTCGAAGCGCATGCTCGCGCTCAATGCCTGCAAGTGCATGGATGTCGTCAAGTAATAAAGATTTTCGATCCCATAGGGACTGAGATTCAAATACCAAATATTTTCAGTGGTTGTAATTGTTCAGACGTAACTCTAAGAGGTTTCTATTGGTGAGGGCTGTCGGTGGACTTAACTCTATACGGTGTCACATGGAGGAGGAAAGGAGTATGCCGAGGTCTTTAAAGGTGATTCTAGGACTTCGGTTTTGCTTGTGCATCACAAAACAATGTTGTCAATTGGCGTTGTTTAGACGTTTAGCTATGGTTTTGTGGAAGGGACATCATACACTCTCCCGCAGAGCCGCCGCATCTACCGGGAGCTATCTCCGCCTAAAAGGACGAGATAGACGGTACGAGGATGCCAAATCAATCCCTACGGTGAACCGTTTCTGATTCCACCACACCCTTCTACCCACAGTTACAGGAGATCAGGTTTACCCCTAGGTTCCTTATATAAAATCCCCTAAATCTTAGATACGAGGGTTGTCACCCCTCGTATCGCCTAAGCACAACAGATAGAAAACCAAACACGCATAGATATAGTAAAAACAACTACCAATTTTCAAATCAAACTCATAGGCAGAATTTATCTGAACCAACATTGTATGTGTACACAAGCTACTCCCTAATCCTAGAATCGAAAGTACTACTCCATGTATATGGAGGAAGAATTAGAAAGCATGTCTATGTTCGAATATATAAGGTATAAAACATAGAAACAAAGAATTGCAATGCTTTTGTGGTATTCTCTCCGACGTTGAAGTGCAAGGCGTGGACCTCCAGAGGTGTTCCTCCTCCCCGTTGTGAGTTACCGAAGCTTTTTAGGGCTTCGGCGTGCCGTCCTAGCCGTCGTGCCTCTTTCTAGGGTTTGGGCGAAGCCATCCTTATATAGACATCGCCTTGAACCACTATAAAATCTGAAAAAAGCCCTAGTCGCGCAAATCTGGTGGGCCACCACACCGCCGTGTGTTTCCACACAGCCAGGCTGTGTGCGGCCCTGGAGTGCTGATCTCGTCCATTGGGCACGACCGTATGAATCCACATGCCCTGGTTGTGTCCCACTCTACATCTAGCTGTGAAATATCTTTCTTTTGCTCTAAAAGTGCATCTTTTTAACCCAAAATGCTAACCTGCACACAAAAGTCCAACGAGTAGACCTCCAAACTAGAAAATAGGAAATGGCTGCAAAATAGAGTAACATATGCATGAAACTAACATGAAATGTAACAAGATGTGAGCAAAAACTACTCCTAAAACCCTATATGTTTTGCTCACATCACTTGCCCCAGACTTAAATCTTTGCTTGTCCTCAAGCAAACCTCAATGCCATGAAATTTTTAAAATATATTGTTCCATAATTAATATGTTAACTAAATTTATCAAGTGGTATTTGCAATCAAAGCAAAATAAATATGTTCTAGAAATTCACTAAGTTAGCTCCTTGTGCTCGTGCTAGGCGAATCACTCTGGGGCTACCCATTCCATGGTGAATTAAATCGTCATCTCATAGCTTTCCTAAGGTTTCTAGCTCTTAGACACTTACCTGCCCAAAGCAAGGGTCGTTCCCTAGATCTAGCATAAAGTCTCAAAGGCGTGCTCGGGATTGAGAGAAATTGATAGGTGTTTCCCCAGTAACCTAACTCGGTCTCAAAGGGGCACCTAGTCATTTCCACCCACGACAACTGTCTTTTTATCCCTCATAATCTTCTCTCCTTTTTTTTCTTTTCTATTTTTTCTTTTTTTTTCATCTCTCTCCTTTTTTTTTCTCTCTCTCTCTTTTATTTCTCTTTTCTTTTATTTTTCGGCTCACTGGGATTTTGATTTTTCTGAATGGGCTTACACAATCCGAGCATCTCCAGTAACTAAAATGCTAAACCTAGAGTTATCTATGGATTCCAAAGTACTAGACTACTGAGTTGAATCATAACTCGTTATGTACTAGATTCTCCCTTTCAGAACGTTCGACATGTGTAAGTGTAAAAATAAAGCTAACCAGTGTAAGTCTAGAACATTCAATAGAGCGAATAAAATAAAATATCATGACATAAATGAAGTTAAGCTACCTATGGGAACAACTCATGCAAGCAACTTTAAAACAAAAATACTACTGAGGTAGCTTTATAGATAACAAAAATTAAGTACTGAAAGAAACTCAACAACCCATGCATGAATAAATGAATGAAAATACCAAAAAGGAAACTACTACTAGGAAACAAAACAAAATAAACTTTGAGGTCTCTACCCCAGACTTAAATGAAAATATACCTTTAATATGCTGGACGAGGTGGAAAGTCTGGGAGCCTCGGCATCTCTGGATCCTGGGAGAACCTGCCGTTGAGCCGTTGATACCACATGTACATGTGGTTGATTTGGGAGCTGGTGGATGCAGTGGCTGCTCGGTGCTCCTCCTCCCTAACCCACTGTGTTTGCTGGGCGTGCATGTGCTACCGTATCTCCCTGCGATAGGCGGCCTCATCTTGGCGATGAGCAGCCTCCTCCTGGAAGTATATGCGGGCCTCGTCGTAAAACTCCTCATCCCATTGGAAGTGCTCCCGGAATCCCTGGAACTCCGCCTGCTGGTAGGCGCTCTGCTCCTTCCATCCCTGCCTCTACGTTTGCTGCTTTGTGTAAATATCGTCGAGGCACGATCGGAACATCGAGAAATCATAGGCTGATGTACCTACATCCTGCTCAAAAGTAGAAAAAGGTGGTGGTCCAGGTGCAGGCTCATGTTGGTGTGGACTAGGTGGGCTCCTATGCACATGTGGACTGGAGGGAGAGTGGTATAAAGGTGGAGAGATGGGCGCCGATGTGGATGGTCCCTCATGTGGAGGGGACTCCACTATCAGGTCCAAGCACCAGTTGGCACGTATAGCGATGGTGGTACAATCCGGGTCGGGGAGCCTAAGGGCCGTCAGATTTTTCCTTACAAAGCATAAGGAGTCTCCTTCTCTCACAATCATTTTCATGGCCATGCATACTCCTAGGTCGATCCTAGGGCTCCCCTCTATACTCTCTAATGCTGTGTAATCATACCCCATCCTATGGCAAATGTGGGTAGGTAGGCCTCCCACAATAATCTCTCCTCGTGCTGCTTTGCCCATCTTCACTAAGTGTCTGATGAAGTGGGACCTGTTGGGAATTCTTTATGCCAAATGGCATATGCGCAACGGAAAATAGGATCCCTTCCAAGTGATCCATGCAAAAGCAAACTCGTATAAAATAAATTTCTCTAAACCAAACCTATCTTATAGGAGAGGATTACCTTTGTTGCGTGCCCTTGTTAATCCCGCTTTTCCTTTCGGTTTGTTGGATCTTTAGCACGTTCAAGTGTCCGTGCCTCTATACGTATCCACACGAGCACGCTCTTGTCTCACAAAAGGAAAACTAGAAGAGCTCTCCTTTACTTCTTGCTAGAGAAGTCCCTAAAGGAGAGGAAGAGAGGGAAAAGGAGAAAGGAAGAAGAAGACTCCTCTTCTTGCTAGCCTACACTCACAAACCCACACAACCAAAGCTTCCACCAAGCTCTCTCACCACTAACACAACCAAAGCTTCCACCAACAACAAAAGCCAATCCTATCTTTGGCCGGCCACTTAGGGTGTCTTTTATAGGGTTGGAAAAACCCTTTCACCTCCACACATTCAATGCAATCCATTGCATTGAGACATATCCTTGTTTGGCCGGACACTTAAGGAGACAAAACCATTTTGTTTCCTTCCACCTTAACTAGCTTAGGTGGATGCTTAGGTGGATGCTTAGGTGGCATGCTTATGTGGCATTCTTATGTGGCTTTCATGCATGTTGAATTAATCTTATTAATTCAATTAAGCTTATGTTATCATATTGAATTAATCTTATTAAATCAATAAGGTAACATATTGAATTAATCTCATTAAATCAATTAGCTAAAATTCTCATTAAGCTTAAAGTCCAAAAACCATTTTGTACTTAAGCTTATTCCCATATTATTCTAGTCAAACTAGAATACTTTAATTCCTCTAATTATCATGCTCTTTGTGTGTGACCCTATAGGCTCTCATAACGTTGGCAGTGGATCTAAACTCTTTTAGATACACAAGCAATGAGCGGCATCTAGCAATACATCATTGCTACCCAAGTTACGAGATAAGTCAAGATCCGACTAACCTTTCCGTGACTACTATAATATATGACCGTGTCCTTCTATCCTTGATATCTGATTGATCAATGAGGCATAGACCGTGTCATCCTCGATCAATCTATGTGTTTCTTGATCCCTGAGTAAACTAACTCAAACAAATGAGCTCAATATCTCATATTGACTCATTCGAGCATGGCCATGTGTTTTAGTAGTTCTACTCAATCAAGGGGCCCACCGATATCACTCTCGTCATATGAGAGGGATAGATCCCATCTACATCACTCACATCCCTCCGCATAATTTGTTACATACCCAGTAATCGCCTTTATGGTCCACCCTGTTACGGGTGACGTTTGACGATACCAAAGTACATAACTCCTTATGTAGGGAACCATAGTGACTTCAGGTCTAAGGACTATTCATACCAATAGTCACATGAGAAAGTTTATGACACTCATATAACGATCCATGAAACTTTCTCATGGCGGGTCAGTTCAGTATATATTCTCCAATATATACCCATGTGTCAACTTGATATCATATATCCATGACTTGTGAGATCAAGTCATCAATTGACCTACATGCTAGTCTTTATGTATTAATATTGCCCTTGCATATTAATACTCGACTAGGAACATTTAGGAAAGTGTTCTCTACAGCCTCTCATAATCAATTCTGTCAATTGATGTGCTGTAGATAAGAACCTACTTTTCTAGGGCATTATTATATTTAAATTAGCTGGCACAAGCAAGATGTAAATATAATAACCAATCCTTTGCCTTTATAGAATATGATACAAAATGTTCCCTATTCAACCATCACATGATTGGTTCTAGGGCTTTAACTAACAGGACCCTACATTGATGCTACTCCTTTCTTGTAGCATATCCCATAGGCAAAGTAGCTCGCTAGCTCTAACTACACCATCACTCTTCCCACGACTAAATATAGTATTGGCCATGATGCGGTGGAGGTATCGAAAGACGGGGTTTTGGAGGCGCGACACTTTGACCCTAGATGGGTCATAAGCGTGCTCCCCTGTCAACTCGGTCCAACATTCCCGAGAGTTGAACCCAATAGGGGTTCTTCTCTCTCCCCCACTCGGCAAGCCAAAATATGAGTTCCATTGGTGAAGGGTCCACTCATGCTCAATGTTAAAAAGCCTAAAAGTTATCCTACCCTCCTCGCTCTCTCTACCCGTAAAAATTTCTGCCTTTAATGAACTCAAAAATTCTAGAACTATCCTAGGGTAGGTTAGGTGCCTTATTCTCATTATCTCTTCCCACCTCCATTTTGCAAATAGGGCTTGAATATCACCCAACAACTCTAAAGACTCTAGCAAATCTTCATCTAAGTACCTAGTAGCAGTGAGTTTATGAGTAGAGAGCATATTATATCTATCTCTATGTTCATTATTGCGAAAAATAAGAGTGGATAGGGCGTTACCTTCCTCCGGAGCTTAAGGGGCGTCGGCTCTCCTTGTTCGTCCCTTCGAGGCGTCAGATCGAGGTGCTACATGCTTGGTCCTCCTCATCCTTGCTCCTTTTGGCTTCCTAAGAGGTTCAAAGTGCTTCTAGATGGTGGGGAAGACGAAATCGCATGGCTAGGGCAAGAGTTTTCGAAGCACACGACGCAAATGGGGTGAAAACACACGACTCACCCCTTTTAACCTCGCGCGCCACGACCGTGTGAAAATACATGGCTAGGCCGTGTGCACCCCGGGTCGGTTGGGCACGGCCGTGGGAAAATACACGGTCAGGCCGTGTGTCCCCATTTTTCGCCCATTTATCCACCACTGTCCAAATTTTTCTCATACACTTCGCCGTCTAGGCTAATATGGATCTCATTTTTTCCTAGCAAAGTTATTTCTAGTCCTAACTCTAAATGGGATGGAAATCAAAACTAAAATCAAACAAATGCATGCAATGCAATCAAAAAGGGAAATCTAAAACTAAACTTGGGTTGCCTCCCAAGAAGCGCTTTGTTTAAGGTCGTTTAGCTCGACCACACTCCACTATCAACTTGGCTCTGGAGGTTCAGTTAACCTCCATTCATCTGTCTCGGGAGCTTCATTTGGAGGTTTTGGCTTCATTCTGCTAAATGTGAAGCCGTCGAGGTAGGGAGCTCTGTGCTCCGAGAGGCTGAAGAGGATGATCTCCCCATCTACCTCCAAGGAGATCTGGTGTGCCTTCACATCTATGCATGCCCCTGTAGTCGCTACAAAAGGCCTTCCCAGAATGATGGGATTCTGGGGATTTGGTCCTGTGTCCAGTATGATGAAGTCCGTGGGTATCACGAAATCCTCAATCATCATAGGCACGTGTGGTAGCAGGCCAACGGGCTCCTTTACTGAATCATCCCCCATACGAATACCAAGATTCGCTTATTAGAGCCCGCTCAGTCCCATCTTCAGATAGTATGCGTAGGGCATCACACTGACTGATGACCCCAAGTCGCATAGTGCTTCGTCGAAGCTCTCCCCATAAATTGAGCAAGGGATAACAAATTCACTAGGGTCCTCAAGCTGTGATGGAATCTTCTCTTCAAACTCAGCTTGGTTAGGTAGGGTGGTAATCATGGCTGCACACCCCTTGGTGAATTGGCTACTCTACCCCACTCCTTCCTCTTTTCCTTGACTCACTGGAGAGCTCTTCACAGGTTGCGACACAGTTTGGGCTATCTAGGCTACTTACACCTCCAATATCCTGGTATGACTTGCAAGGCCGTCAATGGTGGCCTTCAAGTCTCTGAGTGATTCTTCAGACTTCTGATATTGGCAACGAAATTCCTCATTGGCCTTAGTTTGGGTAGCAATAAAGTCCTCCATCATCAGTCCAGTCTGGACTTCTGTGGTCGCTGCCCATTGCCCTGCTGTTGCCCATACCCCCCTGATGATTGGGAGTTTCCCGAGTTATTCTTATAGGAGAAATTCGGGTGATTCCTCCATCCGAGATTGTAGGTATTGAAGTATGGATTGTGGGGCCTTTGGTCATAGTCCCCAACTGCGTCACAGTGCTCAATCTGCTTGTCTGAGGTTCCCTTCCCTCCATAGTGGTCCTCTTGATATGCTGCTACTCCCTCTCCAAAACCAATGGTCGCACAGGCAGATGAAGGATTCAAAGATTCAAACCGTCTGCTGAGAGCATCCATCCTTGCTGCAAGGTGGTCCATGGAGTTGATAGTGTATCGTCCTGCTGCAGGTGTGGGTTGACCACATTCGGAAGCCCATTGATGGTGGTTCTGGGTCACCTCTTTGATAAGCTCTTCTACCTCTTCTATGGTCTCGTTCATCAGTGCTCCTCCAGCAGTAGAATCTAGGGACATCTTCGCGGCGTACGCGATCCCATTATAAAAGATGTGGATCACTAGCCACCTCTCCAGTTCGTGGTGGGGGCATTGGTAGAGTAGCCCCTTGTAGCGATCCCAAGCCTCAAATAAGGACACCCCCTCCTTCTGGCGAGAGCTCGTGATGAGATGGCGCATGTGAGCAGTTTTACTTGGTGGGAAATATTTATTCAGAAACTGTTGCTCACATTGCTCCCATGTAGTAATGCTACCAAAAGGTAGGGAGTGAAGCCATGCCTTAGCCTTATCCCGCAGTAAAAACGGGAATAGGCTCAGGCGGATCGCGTCAGTAAGGACTCCATTCATTTTCATCGTTGAGCAGATTTCAAGAAATGCCTCAAGGTGCCGGTTCGGGTCTTCAGTCGCAGCTCCCCCGAATTGGCTCTGTTGGACCCTATGTATAAGTGTCAGCTTCAGCTCAAAGTTATTTGCCGAAATAGATGGTCCAGCTATACCCGACCTGAATCCTCTAGTGCTAGGAGCTGCGTAGTCCCGCAGAGGTCGGCTACCTACGTTCACCTCGTATGCAGCTTGATCCTCCATCCTTCGCTGCTCTGCTCTCCAACGATGAAAGGTTCGCTCAATTTCTAAGTCGATCAGAATTAGACCTTCTGATCCTAAACGTCTAAGCATATGATGAACCAAGCCACAAAGTTAGGAGTGCTAATCTAATTCTAAAAGCAGAAAATAAAACAATCTAGAAAATCAAAATCTAAGATGCAATAAGTAAATAGGAAACTACTGCTAAAATAAAAATAACAGAAAATTAAAAAACTAAAGCTAAATATGAAAGATATAAGACTAAAGAAAATAAAGTAAACTAGAAAGAAAATAAAGCAAGAAAATAAATCTAATCCTAAGTTTGATCCAATTTACCACCGTTCGATTCGATATCGAATCGCTCAGTCCCTGGCAACGACGCCAAAAACTTGATGCGCACGAACGCGACCTCAAATCTCGCGACAAAGGCCATCGAGGACTCGAAGTGCATGCTCACGCTCAATGCCCACAAGTACATGGATGTCGTCAAGTAATAAAGATTATCGATCCCACAGGGACTGGGATTCGAATACCAAATATTTTCAGTGGTTGTAATTGTTCGGATGTAACTCTAAGAGGTTTCGATTGGTGAGGGTTATCGGTGGACTTAACTCTATACGGTGTCACACGGAGGAGGAAAGGAGTGTGCCGAGGTCTTCAAAGGTGATTCTAGGACTTCGGTTTCGCTTGTGCATCACAAAACAATGTTGTCAATTGGCGTTGTTTAGACGTTTAGCTATGGTTTTGTGGAAGGTACATCATACACTCTCCCGCAGAGCCGCCACATCTACCAGGAGCTATCTCCGTCTAAAAGGAAGGGATAGACGGTACGAGGATGCCAAATCAATCCCTACGGTGAACCATTTCCGATTCCACCGTACCCTTCTACCCACAGTTACAGGAGATCAGGTTTACCCCTAGGTTCCTTATATAAAATCCCCTAAATCTTAGATACGAGGGCTGTCACCCCTCGTATCGCCTAAGCACAGCAGATAGAAAACCAAACACGCATAGATATAGTAAAAACAACTACCAATTGTCAAATCAAACTCATAGGCAAAATTTAACATGAACCAACATTGTATGTGTACACAAGCTACTCCCTAATCCTAGAATCGAAAGTACTACTCCATGTATATGGAGGAAGAATCACAAAGCATGTCTATGTTCGAATATATAAGGAATAAAATACAGGAACAAAGAATTACAATGCTTTCGTGGTCTTCTCTCCGGCGGCGTTCCTCCTCCCCGTTGGGAGTTACTGAAGCTTTTTAGGGCTTCGGCGTGCCATCCTAGCCGTCGTGCCTCTTTCTAGGGTTTGGGCGGAGCCATCCTTATATAGACATTGCCTCGGACCACTGCAAAATCCGAAAAAAGCCCTAGTCGCACAAATCTGGCGGGCCGCCACATGGCCAGGCCATGTGCAGCCTTGGAGTGCTGATCTCGTCCATTAGGCACGACCGTGTGAATCCACATGCCATGGTCGTGTCCCACTCTGCATCTAGCTACAAAATGTCCTTCTTTTTCTTCGAAAGCGCGTCTTTTTAACCCGAAATGCTAACCTGCACACAAAAGTCCAATGATCAGACCTCCGAACCAGAAAATAGGAAATGCGTACAAAATAGAGTAACATATGCATGAAACTAACATGAAATGTAACAAGATGTGAGCAAAAACTACTCCTAAAATCCTATATGTTTTGCTCACATCAATTGGTCTAGTGTTATTGGTCCTAGGTTTGTCCTTAGATAAACTAATATTCTTGGCACCTAAACAAACATATTTATTCCTATTAGCATGCTTTTCATTGATAATAGAAAGAGAACTAAAATAATTTTTAGCATGCTTATAAGTTCTAGAAATTGAAGGTGCATTAATTGAATTTACCTTAGGGTTAGCTTTGGAAGCTCCCCCTACATGAGATACACCTTCTTGCCCTTTCTTCCTCCCCCTAGGGCATTGACTTCTATAATGCCCTCTTTGGTTGCATTTGAAGCACACAATGTGCTCCTTGCTTCTAATTATGGGGACTCCGACATTTTTGGCTTTTGGTGCCGGTTGAGTCTTCTTCACCTTCTTGGGACACTTACTTTTATAGTGCACTTGTTCCCTACACTCAAAGCATGTTATATGATTTTTATTTATAATCATAATACTTGAGTTACTTAGGGAAATTTCGCTTCTCCCGGATGTTGAAGCTTCTTCTTGATCTTGTTCTCGGATGGAAGTCCTCTCCTCCCCCTCAATGCTAGAGGTGGAGGTCTCTACTAAATCATCCACATCGTCAAAGGTTGATGGACGTTTTTCAACATCCTCGGATCCGGATGTTGATGGGCACTCTTCCTCGGCTTCTTCCTCTACTTGTGCTGATTCGGGATGTTCATTGAATTTTACCACCTTATGCCATAGGTCCTTTGCATCCTTATATTCACCTAGCCTAGACCAAATGTTGTTAGGAATCAACTCACTTAGCATTTTTATTACCTCGAGATTTGTCTTGAAATCTTTCATTTGGTCCTTGGTCCATCTTGATTTTTCTATTTTCTTGTTTTCCTTGTCCCTAGGCACTACAAAACCATTTTCAATAATTAACATGAAATCAAAATTGGTTTCGATATATACCTCCATCTTTTTCTTCCACCAAGAAAAGTCTCCATCGAATTTCAGTGGTTGGAGGTTGTAGTCGGCCATCTTGTCGTGCTTGTGTTGGCGGTTAGTCCTCGACAAGCGACCTTGCTCTGATACCACTTGTTGGAGCGTATGTGGCCAACTAGAGGGGGTGAATAGCCCTCAATCGTCGTACGGTGGAATACGATCGTTTATCGTGTGTCGCTTGTCTACAATTGTCGTTAGCGCAGCGGAAACAATAGAAACAAATAGAAATACTAACAACAACACAAGCACACGCAAATACACACGATATACGTGGTTCGGAACTGAATGGTTCCTACTCCACGGGCGAGCTCACCGAGCTCTAGTTATGCGCACGACACTAACTAACACTCCTTCTCGACAACACGTCGAAAGTGGAGAAACCTTGTACAAGCAATTACAAAGTAATACACGAAGTACAAACAAGAATACAAATACAATACAAAAGAAAACTTTTCACCAATTGCTTTTGATCACTTGCTTATTGCTTGCTTTTGTTTGCTCTTGAAGGTCTGGAATGCAGTAGCAATTCCCCTTCAAAATCTTCCCAAAAGGCTTGGCAAAATCCTCCATCTCGAGCTCCATTCATAACTTGCATTGAGCTGATTTCGTGCCTAGCAATCGACTGCCAAAAGGCTCCAGTCGATTACTCCTGTAGCCGTTGTCTCACAATGGCTTGATCCACACTGGACAAGTTCCAACGGATCCTCTATCAGTCGACTGATGATGACCATCAGTTGACTACTTATCTCGTAGCGCATCGCCTGGCCGACTACGGAGCGTCGTGGTCGCGCGACACTTCCATCGATCACCGCCATCCTCTCCGATCGATGTCGACATCACCGATCGCCATTTCTTGGCGATCGCTGTGCCACAAAATGCATTCTAACACCAGTCGAACCCTAGTCAACTTGGATCAGTCGAACCGGCACCTATGCCAGTCGACTGCTGTCGGGTAAACCTCAAACACCAAGTTGTTTGAGCATCCGACCATCGGGTAAACCCTCAAACACCAAGTTTGAGCATCCAACACTCAGTCTTAGCCACTTGGCCAAGTCCACCTCATCTCTCATGGAGTTCCCCATCAAAGCTCTCTTCCCTCGGCCTACATCCTTCGGATGCACCAAGCGCATGGCTTCGCAATGCCATCCTTCGCATCTCTTGCCCTAGAAGTCTGCTTCCCTTGGGCTTCACTCCATTTGCTCCCCGTCCGGTGGTCCCTCGGATGAACCAAGGGCATGACTTCGCAATGCCATCCTTCACCGACTCAAGGACCCCGAGCCTAGTGAACTTGCCAAGTCCTCAAGACTTCCCACACCAAGCCTCATGCTTGGATTTTCCATGCCAAGCCCCATGCTTGGACTTTCACCGCCAAGACTACACACTTGGACTTACGTGGCCAACCCATGTTGGACTTTCCAACACAAAGCCCTATGCTTGGATTTTCTCAACACCAAGCCCCATGCTTGGACTTTTCACCACCAAGGCTACACACTTGGATTTACGTGGCCAACCTATGTTGGACTTCCCATGACAATCTCATGTCATGCATTTTGTCTAACATCAAAATATAGTTCGAGCCAAACTCGAGTCCGTGTCGATTGCACCAACACTGAGCATCCTCTAAATTAATAAAATTCTCAGCTCTAGATAATAAGGCATTAAAATCTGCAGGGGGCTTCTTATCTAAAGACCGGAAAAATCTCCTTCCTTTAACTCCTGAGTAAATGCCCCTACTACCATTCCAGGTTTTACTGTAGGAATTTCTCGTGCAGACTAAGTAAATCTTTGCACATATTGTCGCAGAGTCTCTTGTCCTTTTTGCTTAAGATTAAAAAGACTCAATGGTGGAAGAGGTTAATTCTTGGAACTAGAAAAATACCTCAAAAATAACGTGGAAAAATCCTTGAATGAAGCAATACATTAGGGATTTAAAGTGTTAAATCATTGTTGTGCAGGTCCAACCAAAGTAGTATGAAAAATCCAACACTTAACCCCCTCAGTGTAATTATATAACAATGCTAAAATTTTAAATCTACCCAGATGATCTTTGGGATCTGAAGAACCACTGTATTCAGGAATATAAGGAACCCAAAAATGCCGATGCAACTCTTCATTTAAAATGACATCCGTAAACGACTTCTGCTCCTCAACCCTTGATATACTCCTTACAAAGGGATATTACCCATCAGATTGCTCTCCCATAGAAGAAGCTACATATTCTTTTTTTTTCCTTCTAACGCTTATGGATACGAGGAGAATCATTCTTTGAATGAGACACTTTGATCAAATCTTCTTCAGAACCCTCCCCAGACGTATGATATTTCTTTACTTCTCTAGGTACAGTTCGTTGTGATATTTGATCCATCATAGTGGCTACTACTTGCATAAGGTCTTCCCTACAAATGGGTCCTTGCATTCTTCTGCTTGTACCTCCCCGAGATGTACTAGACACCGACTTCTTCTCTTCTACTGGCTCCTTCATCGTCCTCCTATATTCACCATCGTAGCTTTTTGTTATGTTTTTAATAGACAGTTCCAATTTGATGGTGTCTTCTTCTTCGGCCTACTCATATCCCCTTTTTCTTTCTTGAGAGCCCATGTTAATGCCTAAAGTCTCTTGATCCAAAGCTAAATCTGTCACTCACAAAGAACGATTAGAGGTGGGCCGGCATCGCCAGTATGACTCCTCCGACGCTCAAGTTAGAATAGGAAAAGTAGAATAGTAGAATGAATAAGTAATAAGAAGAAATCTTCGTGTACTCAATAGAGAAGAAAAAATCATCCCCCACTTTCTCCCCTCTCTGCTCCTTTTATAGGAGATTTGCACCGCCTTATCCCAAGATGAATTTCCTTTAATGCCCTTACCAACCCATTAGCTGTAATTGCTTTTCCTGCTTCCTTTCAAAATGATTTCTTCCATGCCTTCCATGTGCCCCTCCTTCTTCCTTATTAATTACTTAAAAAATAAATCATTCACAAATTTTTAACAAACAACAAAAATTACTTTTTATTCAAAAAAACCCCTTGATATCCCATCTTATCATACTTCAGAGCATCTATGACATATGCCCTTATTAAATTCAAGAAATCCACATGAAATTCAGAAAACAAACAAGGTGCTTGGGAAATACACATGCTAGTCAGGAAATGCACAAGCTGCTCATGAAACGTACATGCTACTCGAGAAATATACATGCTGCTCGATACTAAAACTTCACAAAATTGAGCTCTAGATCAACTACACTGCCTATTCCTACTGAGCTCGAGAAATACACATGATGGTCAGGAAATGCATAGGTATCTAGAGAAATACCTATGCTGGTCGAGAAATACACATGCTAGTCGGAAAATGCACAGGCTGCTCGAGAAATACACATGCTGCTCAATACAAACACTTTACAAAATTGAGCTCTTGATCAACTACACTGTCTCTCCCTACTAAGCTCAGGAAATACATATGCTGAATGGGAAACACAAAAGTCACTCAGGAAATAGACATGCTGCTCAATACTAATACTTCAAAAATCGAGCTTTAGATCAACTATACTTCTCTTCCCTACTGAGCACGGGAAATATATTGGTGCAATTGGCCCAGGTCATGATTGACCAGACTCAAGTTTGACTTGAGCAGTATTTTAATGTTAGACAAAACATATGACATGTGATTATCATGGGAAGACCAAGTGTGTAGCCTTGGCCATGTAAGTCCAACTGTGTAGCCTTGGCAGTGAAAGTCCAAGCATGGGGCTTGGCATTGGAAGTCCAACAAGGAGTTGACAAGGGAAGACCATGTATGTAGCCTTGGCCACGTAAGTCCAAATGTGTAGCCTCGGTAGTGAAAGTCTAAGTTATGGGTACTTGGCATTTGGGAAGTCCAAGGGGTGGTTTGGCGGCTTAAGGCCAAGTGGTAGTCTTGGGAGCGTAAGTCCATATGTACCTTGGCGGTGTAGACACCGAGAGCATGACAACAACCGAAGGAAGCACTAGGAAGCTAGCGTATGGATAAACAAGTTATGGATAACTTTGAGGGATCCATGCATGGATGAACAAGTCATGGATGACTTGGAGGTATCCGATAGGAGCAAAGCTAGTAAAGGTGGCTAGAAGGCTTAGGTCTAGGCTAAGGGTATCTTGAGTTAAACCTCATGGATGAGGTGAACTTGGCTAAGTGACTGAGGTCAAGTGTCATATGCTCAAACATGTTGTTTGAGGTTTTACCTGACGGTCAGATTCTCAAACAACTTGTATTTGAGGTTTTACCCGACAATAATCGATTGGTGGTATGTCCCAATCGACTAGCATTCGACTGCGTCGTATGCCATGGCGATTATTTGCCGATTGTAGTGATCGATGTGATGGCTTTGCGATCGCCATGAATGGCAGTCGACTGATGGTTGAGGATGTGAGGGCAAAATTCTCGGTGGCCTACTGATCAGTCGACTACAAGGATAGCAATCGACTGATGGTAATGGGCAGTCAACTGCCAGTGTATCCGTTGACTGAATTTCGTCGTGAATTAAGCCATTGTCTCACAACGGCTATAGGAGTAGTCGACTAGGGCCTTATAGCAGTCACCTGCTAGGCGCGGAATCAACCCAAGACAAGCATAAAAGGAGGAGCTTAGGGAGGATTTCCACAGCGATTTTTGGTGACATTTTAGAGGGGAATTACTATTGCATTCCAGACCTTCAAGAGTAAACCAAAGCAAACAACAAGCAAGAGTTCAAAGCCACTTGTTGTAAAGTGTTCTTTACGTATTTTATTTCGTCTTAGTATTTACTCGTACATTTTTGTATTACTTTGTAATTTCTTGTACAAGGTTTCTCCACTTTTGACTTGTTGTCGAGAAGGAGTTTTGGTAGTGGTGTGTTCATCACTCGAGCTCGTAGAGCTCATCCCGTAGAGTAGGAACCCTAAGGTTTCGAACCATGTATATCGGTTGTTCTTGTGGCTGTGTATTTGTCTCTTGTATTCATATTTGGTATTTGTATTTCCACTAAGTATTAATGAGTATTGTAGACAAGCACATAACGAATGAATGATTTCCATCGAACACGCGAAAAGGCTATTCAACCCCCCTTCTAGTCGGGCCACGATCCTCCAACAAGTGGTATCAGAGCGAGGAGGTTGTCATCAGACTCACCACCGTGACAACAACCAAATGGCCGACATCAACATCCATCCACCGAAGTTCGAGGGAGAATTCTTATGGTGGAAGAAAAGGATGGAGGTATATTTTAAAATCGATTTCGATATGATGCTAACAATTGAAGATGGTTTCGAAGTGCCTAGGGATGAAGAAGGGAAGATGATTGAAAAATCAAAATAGACCGAGGAGCAAAGGCAACAATTCAAGACAACCGTTAAGGTAACGAAAATGTTAATAAAATTAATACCTTATGATATTTTGTTCAAGCTAGGTGAATATCAAGACACTAAGGAGTTGTGGAATAAGTTGATCAAATTCCATGAGAATCCCGAACCGACACAAGTAGAGAAGGATACCGAGGAAGAATTTCCATCAACATTGGAGAATGCAGATGAATTAGAGGAAACCTCCACCTCTAGCATTGAGGGAGAGGAGAGATCTTCCATCCCGGAGCAAGAACAAGAAGAAGCATCTACATCCGGGAGAAGTGAAGAACAAGAAGAAAATTCCCTAGGTAACTCAAGCATTGTAATTAAGAATAAAAATCACATTATATGCTTTGAGTGTAGGGAAGTCAGCCATTACAAGAGGAAATGCCCAAAATTGGCCAAGGAGAAAGCACCGACACCAAAAGTCAAAGGATGTCAGAGTCCTTGCTAAGAAAAGCAAAGAGCACATTGTGTGCTTCAAATGCAACCAAAGGGGACACTACCGAAGCTAATGCCCTAGGGGGAAGAAGAAGGGGGAAGAAGATGCTACACAAGTAGGGGGAGCTTCCAAAGCAAACCCTAAGGTATACTTTAATGCACCTTCTAGTTCTAGGATTAAGAAGCATGCTAGAAATTATTTTAATTCACTTGTTATTGCCCATGAATATAAGCATGCTAGTAAGAATAGATATGCTTGCTTATGGGCTAAATCCTATGAACTTACAACTAAGGACAAATCTAGATCAAACAATTCTAAACCTATTTTAGCTAGGGAGAGTATTAAGAGGATAGAAGAAAATTTTGGCATTAACTCGAAGAAGGGTAGACACATGCCTAAGAAGAAGAGTCTTTCCCAAAAGACAATTGAAAAATCAAAATTGGGAAAATTAGAATTGGAAAATCAAGCTTTGAGGTCAAGGCTTGAAAAATTGGAAAAGACCCTAGCAAAAATGACAAATTCATTTAGGGGGTCTAATGATCAAAATCTAAGACATAGGAGACAAGAACCATCCAAGGGCAAGAAAAGGTTTGAGTCACAAACCTAAGTCCTACCACAATGTTCCATTGATTATGGAACTAAATTTAGGTCTAGGAAAACCAAGATTAATAGGGAAGTTATCCCTAAGATTAACCATGGTGTATGTCTAGTCGCTAAGGGTTCTATAAAACCTAGGAAGACCACTAAGAAAGTTACTAGGGAGGTATTCCCTAAGGTTAACCTTGACAAGACCCAAATAACTAAGGCTTCAAAGCCAAAAAGGGTTATTAGGAAGGTATCTAGTGAAGTTATCCCTAATGAATACCTTGTTAACCCAAGGAGCTCCAATAGGTATTGGGTTCCTATGAGCGTGATCGATTCACGCTAGATAGGTTAGGGTGTGTCAACCCTAAGTGGATGGGTAATTAACCTAGCCATGGTAAAAGTTGACACTTTAGGATATGCCAATATGCTTTAAGATGTTAAAAATTGATCAAATTGGCACAAATAGGTCTAAAAAATCATGGTGTGCTATTTTGGGTTTTTGGCACACTTGGGGGATAAATGAGTATTAAGGCAAGATGGATTTAATCTTAGAAATGACAATTTGTGCTTAACACTTAGGTATTTTACACCTTAGTATTTTATACTTGACATGATTTATTTGCCTTGCCATGTTATGACATCATATTTATTTTTATCATATAAAATGTCATGATAATACTTAGGGTTAGCTAAATGTCATGTTATGCTTAAGTTTATATCACATGCTAAGACATCATGATTATTGACACATGCATTTATTCTTGTTATCATTTATGACATAATCATTATTCATGCATTAAATAAAATTGAGTTAAGGACTATGACATGATTTGAAGTCTCATGCATAAGGGAATCAAATAGAGTTGCCTAGCATATGCATGAGACCCTAAATAACCAAAATCCACATCTCACTAAAACACTTGACTTGTATGTGTTTCATAAACTTAGATACAAGTGAGATGATAGGAATGAAATTAAGGTTTTAAAATCATTTCAAAATAATTTTGAAAAATCTTGGTAAAGTCTATTTTTTGATAGCAATCACCATTGAATGAGGTGATACAAAGTAGGGTTAAACATTGAAAATTTCAATGGTTTTAAACTTTGTATCAATCTCACTAGTTTATGGGTATTTTATTTTTTTAATATTTTTCACCCAAAATGTTTGTTATAAGTAATATACGTATGAATTTTCAAGATTTTTCAAAATATATATTTTTACTTATGATTTTTGGAAATTCGGTTCTAAAGTTTGATTTTCTGTACTATGTAGAAATCAGTCGATTGCCATGGACGACAGTCGATTGGCGTCAACGACAGTCGACTGGTGACTGTAAGAGTCGACTTTCAAAGATGATTTCGAATAAACAAGGTTTGTTAGGCCCATGTTCAACTACTTTTTGGTTCCTTAACTGCTCCTAACCCTAGGATATGCTTTCTAGAGCATTAGAAGGGTGAAAATCCATTCGATAATGATTAGAAGAATTGTTTAGGGTATGTATCAAATTTAAGAGAGGTGAAAGTTCAATGTTGAGTCTTTTCCCTTAATTTCGATTGTTTAGTGGTCTTATTGGCTTAAGGACTCTCTAAGAATATTGTTGGTGCAATGGTCAAGGGGGAGCAAGCCTTTAGGGGGAGGTTATCCATCTTGGGATGATGGATGTTTTTTTTTCCTCATGGGAGGAGAATTGGGGGATTGCCTCTCTTAAGTGATATGAGACTTATCACTAGGAAGATTGAAGGCATCCTAGATATTTTTGTACCAAGGGGGAGATTGTAAGATCTCATTGGAATATGAGACATTGACACCCTTAGGGAAGACCTTTTTGATGTATGTCAAAAAGGGGAAGAAGAGACCAATTGAGGTTAGTTGGAATTCTCAAAGGTGAGAATTGCCAATTGGGGATAATTGGTAGCTTGAGTTAGGGCACCTAACTTAAAGGTGTTTGGGGTTTTGTCAAACATCAAAAAGGCGAAGATTGTTGGTGCAATCGACCCAGGTCACGATTGACTGGACTCGAGTTTGACTCGAGCAGTATTTTGATGTTAGACAAAACATATGACATGTGATTGTCATGGGAAGACCAAGTGTGTAGCCTTGGTCACGTAAGTCCAAGTGTGTAGCCTTGATGGTGAAAGTCCAGGCATGGGGCTTGACATTAGAAGTCCAACATAGAGTTGGCAAGGGAAGACCAAGTGTGTAGCCTTGGCCACATAAGTCCAAGTGTGTAGCCTTGGTGGTGAAAGTCCAAGTTATAGGTACTTGGCATTTGGAAAGTTCAAGGGATGGTTTGGCGGTGTAAGGCCAAGCGGTAGTCTTGGGAGAGTAAGTCCATATATACCTTGTCGGTGTAAACACTAAGAACATGACAATAGACGAAGCAAGCATGTGGAGGATAGCATGTTAGTTAAAGCCCTAGAACCAATCATGTGATGGTTGAATAGGGAACATTTTGTATCATATTCTATAAAGGCAAAGGATTGGTTATTATATTTACATCTTGCTTGTGCCAGCTAATTTAAATATAATAATGCCCTAGAAAAGTAGGTTCTTATCTACAGCACATCAATTGGCAGAATTGATTATGAGAGGCTGTAGAGAACACTTTCCTAAATGTTCCTAGTCGAGTATTAATATGCAAGGGCAATATTAATACATAAAGACTAGCATGTAGGTCAATTGATGACTTGATCTCACAAGTCATGGATATATGATATCAAGTTGACACATGGGTATATATTGGAGAATATATACTGAACTGACCCGCCATGAGAAAGTTTCATGGATCGTTATATGAGTGTCATAAACTTTCTCATGTGACTATTGGTATGAATAGTCCTTAGACCTGACGTCACTATGGTTCCCTACATAAGGAGTTATGTACTTTGGTATCGTCAAACGTCACCCGTAACAGGGTGGACCATAAAGGCGATTACTGGGTATATAACAAATTATGCGGAGGGATGTGAGTGATGTAGATGAGATCTATCCCTCTCATATGACGAGAGTGATATCGGTGGGCCCCTTGATTGAGTAGAACTACTAAAACGCATGGCCATGCTCGAATGAGTCAATATGAGATATTGAGCTCATTTGTTTGAGTTAGTTTACTCAGGGATCAAGAAACACATAGATTGATCGAGGATGACACGGTCTATGCCTCATTGATCAATCTGATATCAAGGATAGAAGGACACGGTCATATATTATAGTAGTCACGGAAAGGTTAGTCGGATCTTGACTTATCTCGTAACTTGGGTAGAAATGATGTATTGCTAGATGCCGCTCATTGCTTGTGTATCTAAAAGAGTTTAGATCCACTGCCAACGTTATGAGAGCCTATAGGGTCACACACAAAGAGCATGATAATTAGAGGAATTAGAGTATTCTAGTTTGACTAGAGTAATTTGGGAATAAGCTTAAGTACAAAATGGTTTTTGGACTTTAAGCTTAATGAGAATTTTAGCTAATTGATTTAATGAGATTAATTCAATATGTTACCTTATTGATTTAATAAGATTAATTCAATATGATAACATAAGCTTAATTGAATTAATAAGATTAAATCAATATGATAACATAAGCTTAATTGAATTAATAAGATTAATTCAACATGCATGAATGCCACATAAGAATGCCACATAAGCATGCCACATAAGCATGCCACCTAAGCATCCACCTAAGCTAGTTAAGGTGGAAGGAAACAAAATGGTTTTGTCTCCTTAAGTGGCCGGCCAAACAAGGATATGTCTCAATGCAATGGATTGCATTGAATGTGTGGAGGTGAAAGGGTTTTTCCAACCCTATAAAAGACACCTCAAGTGGCCGGCCAAAAGAGAGCATTGGCTTTTGTTGTTGGTGGAAGCTTTGGTTGTGTTAGTGGTGAGAGAGCTTGGTGGAAGCTTTGGTTGTGTGGGTTTGTGAGTGTAGGCTAGCAAGAAGAGGAGTCTTCTTCTTCCTTTCTCCTTTTCCCTCTCTTCCTCTCCTTTAGGGACTTCTCTAGCAAGAAGTAAAGGAGAGCTCTTCTAGTTTTCCTTTTGTGAGACAAGAGCGTGCTCGTGTGGATACGATAGAGGCACGGACACTTGAACGCTAAAGATCCAACAAACCGAAAGGAAAAGCGTGATTAACAAGGGCACGCAACAAAGGTAATCCTCTCCTATAAGATAGGTTTGGTTTAGAGAAATTTATTTTATACGAGTTTGCTTTCGCATGGATCACTTGGAAGGGATCCTATTTTCCGTTGCGCATATGCCATTTGGCATACAAGAATTTCTACAAAGTGGTATCGTGAGCCACTTGCAAAAGATCGATAAAATAGGTTTTCTATTTTATATGTGATATAGAAGTAGGATAAATTTTATTATGAGTTGATAATTGCATTAGCAAATTTTCAAACATAATAAAATATCCAATGTCTTTTAAAAGTTAAAATGACATGGTGCATGGTTATGGCCCTAGTCCCAAAAAGTTTGTGATTGTGTGTTGTAATTTTAATACTACCATGGTCGCGGCCTTTCTCCTAATATTCTTGTTGTAAATTAGTTTTAGACTGAATGTAACTTCAGTATTTCTCCTTTTGTAATGTACAAAACAAGGATGGAGGGTCCATTGGAAGATGAGGTTACAAGGAGGAAGTCAACACACAAGACAACCAAAAGGAAGCACTTAGGAGAAGATGCTATCCCTAGGTTGACCAATCAATCTTTTCATTGGCTTGAGAAGATTGTAGAATAAGGGCCATAACCATGACACGTTAGTTTAATATGTATGTGATGCATGTTAGTTTAGCTTGTATGTGATGCATGATTAGTATAGCTTATATGTGATGTATGCTAATATGTATATGATACATGTTTATTTCTTAATAAGTCTAAACGATATGCCTACCAAAGTTGGTACTCACTACTTCCTCGATCATTTGTTATTGGGTTTGTCAAAGCAAAGCAATGCATTTTATCTTGGAGGGGTGCGAGTGGACAATCGTGATGTCCACTATCACCTTGGTTAAGACTTAATTAAGTGTTTTCTTAATTGGTTAAGAAAGTAGAGGCATATATTAGCTTTGAACATAAGTGTTAACATTAGTTTTGTGTGATTTCCAACATCACTTTGTCTTAGAAGTGGTCGTTGCTGATATCCAAGAAGGCCCTCGTGCCTCGCCACACCGAAGTCGGTTTAGGAATAAACACTAAACTAATCTAAAACTTAACCAAAGCTATTAAAGAGTTACATCAGATGTAATTGGCAAAAGATTGCCTACCTAATTATACTACGTCTTGGGCGATTAGCCAAAGCTAACTCAAGACGAATTATGATGTGGATCTTTATCCCATATAAATTTATAGCTAAATAGTAGCTATGAGAATTTAGTGGGAGCCTCATTTAATTAAAGGCCTAATTAAATGATTTTGGTATGATACTTAACTTTGCATTTTAATGTTGTAGATCACCATGTCATCTAACACGACACACCCCCTCAACTTGCGATCTGTCCTTGAGAAGGACAAGCTCAATGGAGCAAACTTTCTTGACTGGTATAGGAACTTGAGGATTATCCTCAAGCAAGAATGCAAACTATATGTCCTAGAGCAGTCTACCCCTGAAATACCCGCCCCTACGGCCACTCGTGCTGAAAAGGATGCTTATAAGAAGCATCAAGATGACGCATTAGATGTGTCATGCCTTATGCTTGCCACCATGAACTCTGAGCTTCAGAAGCAACATGAGAACATGGATGCCTATGATATGGTTGAGCATTTGAAACAACTATATCAAGGACAAGCTAGGCACGAGCGTTTTGAAGTGTCTAAGGCTCTTTTTGCATGCAAGATGCAAGAAGGAACACCTGTAGGAACTCACGTACTCAAAATGATTGGGTACGTTGAGAACCTTGAAAGACTAGGTTTTCCACTGAGCCAAGAATTGGCAACCGATGTTATCTTGCAATCGCGTTGTTAAGCATACAATCAATTCGTCATGAATTATAACATGAATGAAATTGATAAACCTTTGCCTGAGATTCTCAGCATGTTAAGAACTGCTGAACCAAATCTCAAGAAGAAAGTTAGTAATGTACTAATGGTCAAGAAGGACAAAGGTAAGCGCAAAGGCAAGGGTAAGACCCAAGCCAAAAGCAAGGCCAATTCATCCACTTCAAAGGGTAAAGGTAAAGTACCTAAGGAAGGGGCCCTTCCATTGCAGTAAGGCTGGACCTTTGAAGGCGGGCTATGAAGTCTACCTTGAGAAGTAAAGAACAAGAGAAGTGGGACTTACGCCTCGGTATACATGTTATAGAGGTTAATCTATCTATTTCTTCTACATGGGTATTAGATACGGATGTGCATCTCACATTTGTACTAATGTGTAGGATGAGAAATAGTAGAATAATGGCAAAGGCGAAGTGGACCTCTGAGTAGGCAATGCGCAAAAGTTCTTCTTGTAGGTGTAGGAACATATTCTTTGTCTTTGCCCACTTTGGGCTTATCTTAGAACTAGAGGAGTGCTTTTATGTACTGCATTGACAAAGAACATAATCTCTGTATCTTGTTTAGACAAGAAAACTTTTCTTTTATAATATAGGACATTTGTTGTTCCATTTATTTAAATTAAATGTTATATTGTAATGCACCTCTTATTATTGGTCTCTATGTTCTAGATTTAGATATCCCATTTTATAACGTAAATACCAAATAGTTCAAATCGAATGATTTGAACCACATATCTCCTGCCTAGGTCACATAAATGAAAGACGATATCCCAACTCCATAAAGATGGATTATTGGACTCATTTGATTTTGAATCATATGAGGTATCAGTCTTGTCTTTTAGGAAAGATGACTAAAACTCCATTTAGTGGACATGGCGAGAAGCGACGGATTTGTTAGGACTCATACATCTTGATGTATGTGGCCCTTTCAATGTCGGGCGAGGAGGCTATAAGTACTTTATTACTTTCAGCGATGATATGAGTAGATTTAGCTACTTATATTTGATGAGACATAAGTCAGAATCCTTTGAAAAGTTCAAAGAATTCAAGAATGAAGTACAAAACCAACTTGGTAAGCGTATTAAGCTACTTCAATCAGATCGAGGTGGTGAATACCTTAGTCAAGAGTTTCGTGATCACCTGGCTGAGTGTGGGATAATATCCCAACTCACTCCACCTGGAACACCACAATGGAATAGTGTATCTGAGAGGAGAAATCGTACTCTATTAGATATGGTACGATCAATGATGAGCCAGACTGATCTACCTACTTCCTTTTGGGGTTTAGCTCTAGAGACAGTAGCTTTCACTTAATCACGTTCCATCAAAGTAGAAAAGACACCATATACGATATGGAGGAAGAGTCCCAAAATGTCTTTTATAAAGATTTGGGGTTGTGAAACTTACGTTAGACGTCAAGTCTCGGATAAACTAGGACCCAAATCGGATAAGTGTTATTTTGTAGGATATCCCCAAGGAAACTAAGGGATATTACTTTTACAATCCCACACTTGGCAAGGTGTTTGTTGCGAAATGTCTTGTCTTTCTAGAAAGAGAATTTATTTCTAGAAAAACTAGTTGGAGTAAAATTCATCTTGAAGAAGTTCAAGATGACGATAACACTAAGGCTTCGATGGAAAATGAACAGGAACCACAAAGTGTTGTGGATGAGGAAATTGTTGCCCAAAGAGTTGTGGAACAAACACCTGTTCAAGTAGACCAACCTCTTCGTAGATCTGACAGGATCCGTCGTCAACCCGAGAGATATTCTTTTCTCTTGACTGACAATGGTGATGTATTGCTTGTCGATCTTGACGAGCCTACATCCTATCAAGAAGCTATGATGAGCCCAGATTCCGAGAAATGGCTAGAGGCCATGAGATCCGAAATGGAATCCATGTACACTAACCAAGTATGGACCTTGGTTGATCCACCTGAAGGGGTAAAACCCATTGGGTGTAAGTGGGTCTTTAAAGTAAAGACTGACATGGATGGTAATAAGCATACCTATAAAGGTAAATTGGTGGCTAAAGGATTCAAACAAATTCATGGTATTGACTATGAAGAAACCTTTTCACCAGTTGCGATGCTTAAATCCATTCGGATCATACTTGCTATTGCAGCCTACCATGATTATGAGATCTGGCAGATGGATGTCAAAACCGCTCTACGAATGGAAAGCTACTCGAGGATGTGTACATGACACAACTGAGGTTTTGAAGATCAAAGCATCTGGAAAGGTATGCAAACCGCAAAGGTCCATTTATGGACTAAAGCAAGCCTCTCATTTGGAATCTTGATTCGATGATGCAATCAAAGAGTTTGGTTTCATCAAGAATGAAGATGAGCCTTGTGTCTACAAGAGAAATAGTGGGAGCACAGTTGTATTTCTTGTCTTGTATGTAGATGACATACTTCTCATCGGAAATGACATTCCCTCACTCCAGTCTGTGAAGATGTGGTTAGGGAATTGTTTCTCGATGAAGGACTTAGGTGAAGCTGCCTATATTCTAGGCATCAAGATCTATAGAGATAGATCTAGAAGATTACTTGGCCTAAGTCAGAGTACATACATTGATAAAGTGCTAGATCATTTTGCTATGCAAAATTCCAAGAAAGGATTTCTGCCTTTATCACATGGTGTGAGTCTTTCGAAGACTCAATGTCCCTCTTCTAAGGAGGAGAGAGATCGCATGGATAAGTTCCCTTATGCGTCTGCCATAGGGTCTATCATATGCGCCATGCTTTGTACTCGTCACGGCGTCTCGTATGCTTTGAGCATGGCGAGTAGATACGATCGGATCTAGGTGAAAGTCATCGGATAGCGATCAAAAATATTCTTAATACTTACGAAGAACGAAAGAATATTTCACGATATTTGGAGGCAATGAGGAGCTAAGCAGAAGGGTTCTGATGATGCAAGCTTCCAAAATGACAAGGATGACTATAGATCACAATCGAGTGCGTGTTTTGCACGAATGGTGGAGTGTGGTGGAAGAGTTGAGCGAGACACGATTCTTGATTCTACAGCGAAAGTATATTGCTCGATGTTCATCGATGAACTTGGGGTAGTTCCTAGCATTGCAGATCAATAGACCTCTATTGCTTGACAACAATGGGGCTATTGCGCAGCTAAGGAACCTCGATCATCAATGGACCAAACACATCTGCGGCGCTTCCATCTCATTCGAGAGATCATCGATAGAGGAGATGTGAGGATATGCAGTCTGCGAAGCTAACATCGCAGATCCATTGACCAAGGCTTTGTACGGAGGAAGCATGATGGTCACACTAGGTCACTAGGTATTAGATATCATAGTGATTGGTACTAGTGCTAGTGGGAGATTGTTAGTTAAAGCCCTAGAACCAATCATGTGATGGTTGAATAGGGAACATTTTGTATCATATTCTATAAAGGCAAAGGATTGGTTATTATATTTACATCTTGCTTGTGCCAGCTAATTTAAATATAATAATGCCCTAGAAAAGTAGGTTCTTATCTACAGCACATCAATTGGCAGAATTGATTATGAGAGGTCAGAGAGTCCTAAATGTTCCTAGTCAGTATTAATATGCAAGGGCAATATTAATACATAAAGACTAACATGTAGGTCAATTGATGACTTGATCTCACAAGTCATGGATATATGATATCAAGTTGACACATGGGTATATATTGGAGAATATATCTTTGGCTGACCCATCATGAGAAAGTTTCATGGATCGTTATATGAGTGTCATAAACTTTCTCATGTGACTATTGGTATGAATAGTCCTTAGACACGAAGTCACTATGGTTCCCTACATAAGGAGTTATGTACTTTGGTATCGTCAGCGTCACATGCCGGGGTGGACCATAAAAGCGATTCTTGGGTATATAACAAATTATGCGGAGGGATGTGAGTGATGTAGATGGGATCTATCCCTCTCCATATGGCCAGAGTGATATCGGTGGGCCCCTTGATTGAGTAGAACTACTAAAGCGCATGGCCATGCTCGAATGAGTCAATATGAGATATTGAGCTCATTTGTTTGAGTTAGTTTACTCGAGGATCAGAAACACATAGATTGATCGAGGATGACACGATCTATGCCTCATTGATCAATCGATATCAAGGATAGAAGGACACGGTCATATATTATAGTAGTCACGGAAGGTTAGTCGGATCTTGACTTATCTCGTAACTTAGGTAGAATGATGTATTGCTAGATCGCTCATTGCTTGTGTATCTAAAGAGTTTAGATCCCTTTGCCAGCGTTATGAGAGCCTATAGTCACACACAAAGAGCATGATAATTAGAGAATTAGAGTATTCTAGTTTGACTAGAATAATTTGGGAATAAGCTTAAGTACAAAATGGTTTTTGGACTTTAAGCTTAATGAAAATTTTAGCTAATTGATTTAATGAGATTAATTCAATATATTACCTTATTGATTTAATAAGATTAATTCAATATGATAACATAAGCTTAATTGAATTAATAAGATTAATTCAATATGATTGAATTAATAAGATTAATTCAATATGATAACATAAGCTTAATTGAATTAATAAGATTAATTCAACATGCATGAATGCCACATAAGAATGCCACATAAGCATGCCACATAAGCATGCCACATAAGCATGCCACCTAAGCTAGTTAAGGTGGAAGGAAACAAAATGGTTTTGTCTCCTTAAGTGGCCGGCCAAACAAGGATATGTCTCAATGCAATGGATTGCATTGAATGTGTGGAGGTGAAAGGGTTTTTCCAACCCTATAAAAGACACCTCAAGTGGCCGGCCAAAAGAGAGCATTGGCTTTTGTTGTTGGTGGAAGCTTTGGTTGTGTTAGTGGTGAGAGAGCTTGGTGGAAGCTTTGGTTGTGTGGGTTTGTGAGTGTAGGCTAGCAAGAAGAGGAGTCTTCTTCTTCCTTTCTCCTTTTCCCTCTCTTCCTCTCCTTTAGGGACTTCTCTAGCAAGAAGTAAAGGAGAGCTCTTCTAGTTTTCCTTTTGTGAGACAAGAGTGTGCTCGTGTGGATACGTATAGAGGCACGGACACTTGAACGTGCTAAAGATCCAACAAACCGAAAGGAAAAGCGGGATTAACAAGGGCACGCAACAAAGGTAATCCTCTCCTATAAGATAGGTTTGGTTTAGAGAAATTTATTTTATACGAGTTTGCTTTCGCATGGATCACTTGGAAGGGATCCTATTTTCCGTTGCGCATATGCCATTTGGCATACAAGAATTCCCAACATAGCATATGGATGAACAAGTCATGGATGACTTGGAGGGATCTGCGCATGGATGAAAGAGTCATGGATGACTTGGAGGGATCCAATAGGCGCAAAGCTAGTAGAGGTGGCTAGAAGGCTTAGGTATAGGCTAAGGGTGTCTTGGGTTAAACCTCATGGATGAGGTGAACTTGGCCAAGTGACTGAGGTCAAATGTCGGATGCTCAAACATGTTGTTTGAGATTTTACTCGACAGTCGGATGCTCAAACAACTTATGTTTGAGATTTTACCCGACAACAGTCGACTGGTGGTATGTCTCAGTCGATTGGTGAGAGTCGACTAGCATTCGACTGTGTCGTATGCCATGGCAATCGACTGCCAGCATTGGGCAGTCGATTGATGCTTATCGGCGATCGCCATGGATGGCGATCAACTTCTAGTTGAGGATCACGAGAAGCGAGAATGCTCGGTAGCCGTGATCGATCGACTCTGAGGTTAGCGATCGTGATGGTAATGGGTAGTCGATTGCAAGTGTATCTGTTGGTCGGATGCCGACTTGGATTAAGCCATTGTCTCACAACGACTATAAGAGCAGTCGATTGAGGCCTTATGGCAATCGACTGCTAGGCACGGAATCAGCCTGAGACAAGCATAAAAGGCGGAGCTTGGGGAGGATTTCCACAATGATTTTTGGTGAGATTTTGGAAGGGAATTGTGTTTGGTTTCCGGCACCGCGGCGTGTGTGTGTTCGATCACGTTTCGTAAACATGAACACAGCGGAAGCAATAAAAATAATAAATCTACATTTATTACAACACACACAACACACGCATGCATATTACAACAAGTGTAGACATAACCGTAAATTTAAATTTGCAATAAAAGGAAATTTATATACGTTATACCTTTCATATGACGTGTAGCGGGAACGACATCAACCGGAACGATCCTCGCTAGAATCGTCTCTATCTGTATCCACGCCGAGATCCTCGGGATGACTTCGCTAAGCCACGAGCTTCGTCTTCATACGGGTTACTAGCCTCGTGTTGAAGACGACGTGATCGAGAGATGATCACGATCCGAATCCAAATTCGGATCCTAATACGAGTTCTCAAAACTCGCTTCTCCGGAGAGGTATTCGTCAACCAATTGATGAATCCTTCGTCCTCCACCTCAGAGGATTACCGAAGATCGAATCCCCGGTAAGTTAGCCACTGTCGGAGCTCTAACCGTCGTCCAAACGACGCTCCGACGAGAGGAGAACAAGCTGTCCAGAAAACTGGACAGCTTTGGTGGAGGTGATAGGCGACAGCCAACCAAGGGAGATAGAGCTCACCTTGATGCCAAACTTGAAGGAGATCACCAGAGCACTAACCGGTAGCAGCTCGACGTCGGCGAGGGGGAAGGAAGTAGCCTTCTGGACGCCGGTTGGAGGAGCAATGGGCGGCGGTTTAGGGTTGGCGCCGAGAGCTCCCTCAATGGAGTGGGCGGCAACCTTAGGGCAAGGGGTTTTTGATTAGGGCTTAATTATTCCTTAAGCCCTCTTTTATAGAGAACTAATTCTCTTAATGGTTATTGGATCATAACCATTAGGCCCGTTAACCTGCTCCATTAAGATAAGTTAAAATAAACCAAACCATGATGGTTTATTTTAAGTTAAAACGAACCGAACCAACTTTTGGTTCATTCGTTTAAAATAAACCAAACCCTTTGGTTTATTCTCCTCCATTGGATTAGAACCAAACCATTTTGGTCCATCCATTATGTCTTCATAAGACACGACCCATCCACGCTTCCATTGCGACTGAAACGATTTCATGCTCGCTCCATGTTTGGTCCAACCAAACTTAGTTTCTCTCGGTCTGAGAATCCCATTCTCAAGCTCGTTTTAAATCCTTTAGATTACGCTCGTTGTGCCCATTCCCTTCACTCATCTTATACCCACTTGGTTCAGGACATGGTCTATAGTGTCAGTCCCCACTAGGCTGACTACGTCACACCTAGCCCAAGTATCATTTCCTCGTCCTACTGATTCTAGTTACTCCACATGTATCGAAGAGTACCTTACTCTAAACATGTAATGCTTTGGCCAAAGACTTTAGTAACAATCCGACGAGAGGCCATGGGTATACATCTCCTCGCAAGGAGTGGTGAATCCTTTATAGGCTATTCAAACACCTTCGATCACTTCGACTTATACCCAATCATCCCGGGTCCACGTCTCCTTAGAGATGTTTGCTTAAGATGTCAAAGCATAAGTCTCCATGATCAAGATGACTTGAATACCGCAAGTCTAAGGAACATCACACTTAAGCCACAGTAAGAACTTCATTGACATATCTATATATGCAGAGAACCATATGAAGTCTTACGGCTGGTCACTCCAATGAACTAGTTACCATAACTAGCATCCACGATTAACTCCGGACATCACAATGTCTCCAGCCAGTGAGAATCAGCTGCTTGGATACACCAAGGAGTATACCTCGTGCTAGTCTCGACATAATTGATGGTGTCCAAATCCATCAATTCATCGACTAGGGATAATTCCGATACATCACAATTACACATGTAGAGATACTCACTAGTTGTGATCCAATCACAAATTCTCTCATGCTGTGAATCGTATCATGGACATTCAGTAAATGAGTTTAAGATCCAATCAAATACATAAAACATGTATACTCAAATAGTGAATCTTCATTTATCATATAAATGGTTCATACATAAGGCGATTGCCTTAGGACATCTCTCATATATTACTAACAGACTCCCACTTGGCCTAATGTCAATCGCTACGGTATCCAATACCATAAGCTCTAACATGACCCTCAAACTTACTTTGAGGTAATGCCTTAGTCAAAGGATCCGCTAAGTTCCTTTCAGTGGGAATTTTCTCGATTTGTATTTCGTTCCTACTGATGATCTCTCTGATAAGATGATAGCGGCGAAGCACATGTTTGGATCATTGATGAGACCACATCAAGTTCAGAGATGAGCTTCTTGATCCAAACCGCTTCCTTTGCTGCTTCCAAAGCTGCAATGTATTCTGCCTTAGTGGCAGAATCCGCTATAGCATCAAGCTTGGAACCTTTCCAACTTATTGCGCCTCCATTCTAGGTGAATACATACCCAGACTGAGACATGGAATCATCCTTGTCTGTCTGGAGCTGGCATCCGTATACCCACGTATCACCATGTACCCTTCTCCATATATTAGGAACACATCCTTAGTTCTTCTCAAGTACTTAAGGATCGTCTTAACAGCCACCCAATAATCCATTCCTGGATCAGACTGGTATCTGCTCGTGACACTCAGAGCATACGATACATCGGGCCTCGTACATAACATAGCATACATGATAGATCCTATTGCGGATGCATAGGGAATCTTACTCATGCAAATCCTCTCGTCTTCTGTGCGCGGACACATAGACTTCGAAAGGTGTACCCCATGCCTGATGGGTAGGAAACCTTTCTTAGATTCTGACATGCTAAACCTCTTTAGCACTAGGTCTATATATGTAGACTGCGAAAGACCAAGCAACCGTTTCGATCTATCTCTATAGATCTTAATCCCGAGGATGTAGGTTGCTTCTCCCAGGTCTTTCATGGAGAATGTCTTGGATAACCAAACCTTCACTGATTGTAAGATTGAAACATCGTTTCCTATAAGTAGTATGTCATCGACATACAATACTAGGAATACGACCGCACTCCCACTAACCTTCTTGTACACACAAGATTTGTCTGGATTTTGTGAGAAATCAGACTTTTTGATTGTCTCATCAAAACGGATATTCCAGCTCCTGGATGCTTGCTTCAATCCATAAATGGACCATCGCAATTTGCATACCTTGGTTTTATCAACCGATGTGAAACCCTCAGGCTGTATCATATACACGTCCTCGAGCAGGTTTCCATTAAGGAAAGCTGTTTTCACATCCATCTGCCATATCTCATAATCATAAGGAGCCGCTATGGCCAGGAGCATCCGAATGGATTTAAGTATAGCTACAGGCGAATAGGTTTCGTCATAATCAACACCTTGCTTTTGACGATATCCTTTCGCCACCAATCTAGCCTTATAGGTAATCACATTACCATCCATGTCAGTTTTCTTCTTGAAAACCCACTTGAACCCTATAGGCTTTATGCCTTCAGGTGGGTCAACCAAGTTCCAAACTTGGTTTTCATACATGGAATCCATTTCCGACTTCATAGCACCAAGCCACTTATCCCTTTCTGAACTTGTCAGCACTTCTTCATAACTGGTAGGCTCCTCATCATCAATGAGTAACACGTCGTTCGATTCACTTACGAGAAATCCATATCTCTTAGGAATATTGCGTGTTCTACCAGATCTACGAAGATGTGGTGTTACAATATGTCCAGCCGATTGCTCATCACTATGAGTTGTCGGCTGTTGTGCTTCACCAGGTATCTCATTAATGTCTATTTGAGTCTCTCGAGCCTCCTCAAGCTCGATGACACTCTCACTGTTTTCTTGCAAGAGAAACTCTTTCTCTAGAAACACAGCATGCCTTGAAACAAACACCTTTTGTTCCACAGGATGATAGAATTGGTAACCCCTTGTTTCCTTAGGGTATCCAACAAATAGACATTTATCAGACTTAGCATCCAGTTTGTCTGATACAGTCCGCTTCACATAAGCAGGACAACCCCATATCTTCAAGTAAGATACAGGAGATTTCTTACCATTCCATATCTCATATGGAGTAGTTAAGACTACCTTGGTAGGCATTCTGTTTAACAAGTAAACAGATGTCTGAAGTGCATAGCCCCAAAAGGACTTAGGAAGAGTCGCATGATTCATCATTGACCTGACCATGTCCAACAAGGTCCGGTTACGCCTCTCAGATACACCATTATGCTGTGGTGTATATGGCGGAGTCCATTGAGACAATATACCATTGTCTCTTAGATAATCAAGAAACTCTTAACTTAAGTATTCACCACCTCGATCCGATCGAAGTATTTTAATACTCTTATCATGTTGTTTCTCTACTTCATTTCTGAATTCTTTGAACCTTTCAAAGGCTTCAGACTTGTGTTTCATCAAGAACACATACCCAAGCCGTGAGTGATCATCGATGAAGGTAATGAAGTAGCTATAGCCTCCTAATGCTTGAGTTGACATAGGTCCACATACATTAGTATGTATTAGTCCTAGTAACTCTACCACTCGTTCACCTTTTCCAGTAAAAGGTAACTTAGTCATCTTGCCTTTTAAGCATGATACGCATGTATCGTATGAATCCAATTCAAACGATTCCAGAATTCCACATCTGTGTAATTCGGACATGCGTTTCTTGCTTACATGGCCAAGATGACAATGCCATATATAGGAGTCTAATTGATTATCCTTTCGAGCACGCTTGTTGCTCGCTTCGATATTGAAGATGTCACTGGATACGTCCAACGTATAAACACCATTGCTTAAAGTTCCAGTCTCATAAAGAACTCCATTCAAAGTTATGTAACAACAATTGTTACTAAAAGTCAAATGGTACCGATTTCTATTTAAACAAGAAATAGAAATGATGTTCTTTATCAACGAAGGAACATAAAAGCAATTGTCCAGTTCTAAGACAAGTCCTGTAGGGAGTTTCAACAAATGCGTTCCAATGGCGACTGCAGCAACCTTTGCTCCATTCCCAACACGCAAATTTGACTCTCCCTTGACGAGTCTTCTTCTATTCCTTAGCCCATGTATGTCATTACATATATGTGAGCCACACCCAATATCCAATACCCAAGTGTTTGAGGAAATAGAATGACAATCAATAACGAAGATATCTGAAGAAGATGGGGCATCCGATGTCTTATTCTTCTTCACGGACTCAAGATAAATCTTGCACTTTCTTCGCAAATGGCTCTCCTTGCCATAATGATGGCAAGTTTCCTTTTGTGCTAGTTCTACCTTCTTAGCCCTTCTTCTTCTTCCCCTTCTGCTGTTCCTTTGACTCCTTCTTAGAACCTTTCTTCGAGGAATCAACTAACAGCACCGTCCCCTGCTCATGCTTCTCAGAAGACTCCACAGTCTTCAGCATATTGAGCAGTACCACAGATGAACCTTCTAGCATCTCAGAGGTGAAGAGGAGCTTTGAGACTTCGAACCTTTCGAATCTCACTTGCTCATCAACCAACTCACAAAGATGAAGGACTACGATATGAGCATCCATATGCTCATGCTGCTTTCGTAGCTTGGGTTCCATCGCGGCTAGCATGATGCAACTCATTTGTTCAGAATCACTCACATGTTTCTGATAGGCCAACAATTGGTCTAGAGTTGCATCGTCACTAGGACAGGCGGGAAGAGGCGCTTCGAGGACATTTGCAAGCTTTTTCAACCTTGAGAACAATTCTCAAGCTTCTAAGCCAGTCCAAGAAGCTCGGCCCAGTCAATTTATTCGAATCCAAAATGGAACGCAAATTCAAAGACATCATGATCAATCTTAGAAATACAAAACGAGCATATATGAGAAAATGATTTTTAAAATGCATCAATATACATTTATAAATCCCATTCATTTTTCAAATTTCAAAAACCCCAAAATCACTTCGGGAGATCGTAGGTCCATCTCCGAATGGGCTGATATCCATCATAGTTATGAACAACCTTGGAGAGAGTCCAACAAGCCATTCATAACTACGACGGTAGGTATCAACTATACCGATTGCATATCACGTATATGCAACTATCACAATGTGCTATCAACTAATTGAATGTTCACACATACATTGGGTTGTTAACACATTAACAAGTATGCATCATATGCATAGCACCCAACTTCACCTCCCTTTACATCGACCTTGGAGAGAGTCCAACAAGCCGATGCTCTAGGTTAAAGCCAACCCATTAATCGAGAAATAGTTTTAATATGGTTAGAGCGCATTCAATCAATTAGCCCAGCTTGGAGAGAGTCCAACAACAAAAGCTAACGATTGACCTCTGACTCTTACCATATTAGTATTAAACTATTCCATGGTTTAAACATGTTCGGGTTCGAGCCGGGCTTGGAGAGAGTCCAACAACCCAAACAAGAAACGGAACTCTGGTTCTAACCATATTAATGGAAGGTGTAGGCTTTAATATTGTTTAAGAGTTTTATGTCTCATCCTCTTTGCATGTAAATAACTATTATCTACATGGCATGACATACATGACATACATCTACATGTCATGACACGCATGGCATAATGTTATGCATCTAATGCAATTACATGGCATACAATTATGTCATGTATATATTTCCTTATATGTCATAACTATTTATGGAAATAAAATATGTTTAAGATTTGATTCTCCAAATCAAATAATAATTAAATTAGGAAACAAATTTCCAAATCTAATCACATATTTTATTTATGGAATTATTTGATTAAGGAAAATCTATTTAGGAAACCAATTTCCTAAATCATTAAAACTACTTATGGAAATAAAATATTTTAAGATTTGATTTTCCAAATCAAATCATGATTAAATTAGGAAACAAATTTCCAGAATCTAATCAAATATTTTATTTATGGAAAATATCAATTTCCATAAATACATCCAACTTTCCAAAAGTGGAAGATTTCCATAAATACTTCTAGACTTTCCAAAATTGAAAAATTTCCATAAATACTTCTAAATTTCCAAAATTAGAAAATTTCCAGAAATACATTATGACTATCGTAAAACCATTTTTACGATTATGTCGAAACACAACCTGGGCTCTGATACCACTGTTGAGTTTCCGGCACCGCGACGTGTGTGTGTTCGATCACGTTTCGTAAACATGAACACAGTGGAAGCAATAAAAATAATAAATCTACATTTATTACAACACACACAACACACGCATGCATATTACAACAAGTGTAGACATAACCGTAAATTTAAATTTGCAATAAAAGGAAATTTATCTACGTTATATCTTTCGTATGACGTGTAGCGGGAACGACATCAACCGGAACGATCCTCGCTAGAATCGTCTCTATCCGTATCCACGCCGAGTTCCTCGGGATGACTTCGCTAAGCCACGAGCTTCGTCTTCGTACGGGTTACTAGCCTCGTGTTGAAGACGACGTGATCGAGAGATGATCACGATCCGAATCCAAATTCGGATCCTAATACGAGTTCTCAAAACTCGCTTCTCCGGAGAGGTATTCGTCAACCAATTGACGAATCCTTCGTCCTCCACCTCAGAGGATTACCGGAGATCGAATCCCGTAAGTTAGCGCTGTCGGAGCTCTAACCGCCGCCCAAACGACGCCCGACGGAGAACAAGCTGTCCAGAAAACTGGACAGCTTTGGTGGAGGTGATAGGCGCCGCCAACCAAGGGAGATAGAGCTCACCTTGATGCCAAACTTGAAGGGGGGAAGGAAGCAGCCTTCTGGACGCCGGTTGGAGGAGCAATGGGCGGCGGTTTAGGGTTGGCGCCGAGAGCTCCCTCAATGGAGTGGGCGGCAACCTTAGGGCAAGGGGTTTTTTATTAGGGCTTAATTATCCCTTAAGCCCTCTTTTATAGAGAACTAATTCTCTTAATGGTTATTGGATCATAACCATTAGGCCCGTTAACCCGCTCCATTAAGATAAGTTAAAATAAACCAAACCATGATGATTTATTTTAAGTTAAAATGAACCGAACCAACTTTTGGTTCATTCGTTTAAAATAAACCAAACCCTTTGGTTTATTCTCCTCCATTGGATTAGAACCAAACCAAATCATAAGACACGACCCATCCACGCTTCCATTGCGATTGAAACGATTTCATGCTCGCTCCATGTTTGGTCCAACCAAACTTAGTTTCTCTCGGTCTGAGAATCACATTCTCAAGCTCGTTTTAAATCCTTTGGATTACGCTCGTTGTGCATGTGACCAAATAGGTTATTGGTTTATGTTGGCCGTCTATAATTAACCATTAATTATAGAACGATTATGAGTGGCACCTAGTAGTACATCATGATCCCCAATTAACCGAAAAAATCAACGGTTGATCCAGAACTATTTCTGAAACCCTTCAGCAGCTCGAATGATTCGTGCCCCATTCCCTTCACTCATCTTATACCCACTTGGTTCAGGACATGGTCTATAGTGTCAGTCCCCACTAGGTTGACTACGTCACACCTAGCCCAAGTATCATTTCCTCGTCCTACGGATTCTAGTTACTCCACATGTATCGAAGAGTACCTTACTCTAAACATGTAATGCTTTGGCCAAAGACTTATTAACAATCCGACGAGAGGCCATGGGTATACATCTCCTCGCAAGGAGTGGTGAATCCTTTATAGGCTATTCAAACACCTTCGATCACTTTGACTTATACCCAATCATCCCAGGTCCACATCTCCTTAGAGATGTTTGCTTAAGATGTCAAAGCATAAGTCTCCATGATCAAGATGACTTGAATACCGCAAGTCTAAGGAACATCGCACTTAAGCCACAGTAAGAACTTAATTGACATATCTATATATGCAGAGAACCATATGAAGTCTTACGGCTGGTCACTCCAATGAACTAGTTACCATAACTAGCATCCACGATTAACTCCGGGTATCACAATGTCTCCAGCCAGTGAGAATCAGCTGCTTGGATACACCAAGGAGTATACCTCGTGCTAGTCTCGACAGAATTGATGGTGTCCAAATCCATCAATTCATCGACTAGGGATAATTCCGATACATCACAATTACACATGTAGAGATACTCACTAGTTGTGATCCAATCACAAATTCTCTCATGCTATGAATCGTATCGTGGACATTTAGTAAATGAGTTTAAGATCCAATCAAATACATAAAACATGTATACTCAAATAGTGAATCTTCATTTATCATATAAATGGTTCATACATAAGGCGATTGTTAGTTATAGCCCTAAGAACCAATCATGTGATGGTTGAATAGGGAACATTTTGTATCATATTCTATAAAGGCAAAGGATTGGTTATTATATTTAAGTCTTGCTTGTGCCAGCTAAATTAAATATAGTAATGCCCTAGAAAAGTAGGTTCTTATCTACAGCACATCAATTGGCAGAATTGATTATGAGAGGCTATAGAGAACACTTTCTAAATGTTCCTAGTCAAGTATTAATATGCAAGGGCAATATTAATACATAAAGACTAGCATGTAGGTCAATTGATGACTTGATCTCACAAGTCATGGATATATGATATCGAGTTGACACATGGGTATATATTTGAGAATATATACTGAACTGACCCGCCATGAGAAAGTTTCATGGATCGTTATATGAGTGTCATAAACTTTCTCATGTGACTATTGGTATGAATAGTCCTCAGACCTGAAGTCACTACGGTTCCCTACATAAGGAGTTATGTACTTTGGTATCGTCAAACGTCACCCGTAATAGGTGGACCATAAAGGCGACATCGGGTATATAACAAATTATGCGAGGGATGTGAGTGATGTAGATGGGATCTATCCCTCTCATATGACGCAGAGTGATATCGGTGGTCTTTGATTGAGTAGAACTACTAAAACGCATGGTTATGCTCGAATGAGTCAATATGAGATATTGAGCTCATTTGTTTGAGTTAGTTTACTCAGTGATCAAGAAACACATAGATTGATCGAGGATGACACGGTCTATGCCTCATTGATCAATCTGATATCAAGGATAGAAGGACACGGTCATATATTATAGTAGTCACGGAAAGGTTAGTCGGATCTTGACTTATCTCAGAACTTGGGTAGCAATGATGTATTGCTAGATGCCGCCATTGCTTGTGTATCTAAAAGAGTTTAGGTCCACCGCCAACGCTATGAGAGCCTATAGGGTCACACACAAAGAGTATAATTAGAGGAATTAGAGTATTCTAGTTCGACTAGAATAATTTGGGAATGCTTAAGAGCAATACGCAACTGAACGAACTTTAAGCTTAATGAGAATTTTAGCTAATTGATTTAATGAGATTAATTCAATATGTTACCTTATTGATTTAATAAGATTAATTCAATATGATAACATAAGCTTAATTGAATTAATAAGATTAATTCAATATGATTGAATTAATAAGATTAATTCAATATGATTGAATTAATAAGATTAATTCAATATGATAACATAAGCTTAATTGAATTAATAAGATTAATTCAACATGCATGAATGCCACATAAGAATGCCACATAAGCATGCCACCTAAGCATCCACCTAAGCTAGTTAAGGTGGAAGGAAACAAAATGGTTTTGTCTCCTTAAGTGGCCGGCCAAACAAGGATATGTCTCAATGCAATGGATTGCATTGAATGTGTGGAGGTGAAAGGGTTTTTCCAACCCTATAAAAGACACCTCAAGTGGCCGGCCAAAAGAGAGCATTAGCTTTGTTGTTGGTGGAAGCTTTGGTTGTGTTGTTGTGGTTGTGAGAGAGCTTGGTGGAAGCTTTGGTTGTGTGGGTTTGTGAGTGTAGGCTAGCAAGAAGAGGAGTCTTCTTCTTCCTTTCTCCTTTTCCCTCTCTTCCTCTCCTTTAGGGACTTCTCTAGCAAGAAGTAAAGGAGAGCTCCTCTAGTTTTTCTTTTGTGAGACAAGAGCTTGCTCGTGTGGATACATATAGAGGCACGGACATTTGAACATGCTAAAAGATCCAACACATCCAAGGAAAAGCGGGATTGCAAAGGGCACGCAACAAAGGTAATCCTCTCCTATAAGATAGGCTTGGTTTAGAGAAATTTATTTTATACGAGTTTGCTTTCGCATGGATCACTTGGAAGGGATCCTAATTTTTCCGTTGCGCATATGCCATTTGGCATAAAGAATTCCCTACAGCGATTACCTTAGGACATCTCTCATATATTACTAACAAATTGCTGCTTCATTCCATATCTTCAAGAGCAAAACAAAGCAAGCAACAAGCAAGAGTTCAAAACCATTTATTGTAAAGTGTTCTTTACATATTTCATTTCGTCTTTGTATTTGCTTGTACGTTTTTGTATTACTTTGTAATTGCTTGTACGAGGTTTCTCCACCTCCAACTTTTTGTCGAGAAGGAATTTTGGTAGTGGTGTGTTCATCACTCGAGCTTGTAGAGCTCATCCTGTGGAGTAGAAACCCTAAGGTTCCGAACCACGTATATTGGTTGTTCTCGTGGTTGTGTATTTATCTCTTTTATTCGTATTTGTTATTTGTATTTTTGTTGCGTATTAACGAGTATTGTAGACAAACACACGATGAACGAACGATTTTCATCGAACACGCGAAAAGGCTATCCCCCCTTTTAGCCGGGCCATGTTCCTCCAATAAAATACACATGCTGGTTAGAATATGCATAGGCTACTTGGGAAATACACATACTGCTCAATACTAACACTCTACAAAACTGAGCTCTGGATCAATTACCCTATCTATCCCTACTAAGCTCGGGAAATACATATGCTGGACGGGAAACACAAATGCTACTCGAGAAATACACATGTTGCTCCATACTAATACTTCACAAAATTGAGCTCTGGATCAACTACACTGTCCATCCCTACTGAACTCGGGAAATACACATATGGATCGGGAAATGCACAGGCTACTCGAGAAATATACATGTTGCTCAATACTAACACTTCACAAAACTAAGCTCTAGATCAACTACATTATCTATCCCTACTGAGCTTGGAAAATACACATACTGGTCGGGAAACACAAATGATGCTAGAAAAATACATATACTGGTCGGGAAACACATAAGATGTTTACTCTAATACTTCCCACAACTGATCTCTGAATTGACTATGCTATCTTATCCCTACTAAGCTTGAGAAATACATATGATGCTCAGGAAACAGAAGGTATTCTTAAACCAGGGTGCTCTAAAACTACCCAGGGCACTCTAAAACACATGATATTTTGAAAAACACACAGAGTACTCAAAAATGCAAAGGGTGCTCTGGAAACACCCAAGGTGTTCTGCATGAACCCTGAATCTAATTTCATAATGCTATTAAGCTCCTATGTGCTCTGGAAACAATCATGGTACTCGAAAAATACACATGTTGGTCTGCAAATACACAAGGTGTTATACCCCATTATCTCTAATATGCTTTGACTGAAAATCCTAGACCAATCATAAGTTCCCTCTCTTTTATAGAACTGAAGAACACAGTTGAATGAAGTTTTGCAAGTATCTACATAGGATACCTCCTTGAACCCAAGGGAACACAATATCTATACCTCCCACAAGTATAAATGCATAAACTCCCGACCTCATCAGTCATGTTACCACTTAGGTTATGTTTATTATGTCATGACATCATACATCAATGGAAAATGCTTTTAAATTATGCAATCATTTGTGTCATGCTCATAATTCATGCATTATGTTTATCAAATTGAATTTAAGTACAAATGACATTAATTGGCATCCTAGGTAAAGAGTCAAATTGGATATGCCTAGATACAATGCATCAACCCTTAGTTTAGGGAAGAACCTGTAGGGTCGTTCGGTGACCGCTAGAGGGGGGATGAATAGAGTCGTTCGTCATATGATGGAATTCAATTGCGCTTGCCTATGATTGTTAGTATGCAGCGGAATATAGAAAATACAATACAAATACACAATCACAATATGCAAGAATATAACGTGGTTCGGAACTGAATAGTTCCTACTCTATGGGTTGGGCTCATAAGAGCCCTAGCGATGCCAAACACCACTAAACAATAAACTCTCCTTCTCAGAACAATCCGGAGGTGGAGGAAACTTCTTACAATGATTCTTACAACAATAAG
Organism: Wurfbainia villosa; assembly: GCA_025175895.1. NCBI lineage: Eukaryota > Viridiplantae > Streptophyta > Magnoliopsida > Zingiberales > Zingiberaceae > Wurfbainia > Wurfbainia villosa. The sequence goes on along the minus strand of CM045989.1, from coordinate 114,999,972 downwards.
AATGAAATACAAGCAATTACAAGTAAACTACATAAATACAAGTAAGGAAAACCTTTACAAATGTGGACTTGGATGCTTGCTTGTTGATCGCTTGAATCGTGCTTGAAGACCCTGATTTGCACTAGAAAATCGCCTTAAGAATGCTCAAGAAATCGCTACCAAAACCTCCCCTTCGAGATGCCTTTCTAACCTGTACTCGGGTTATTTTTGCGCTTGTCAATCGACTGCCATAAGGCCCCAGTCGACTGACAACACTGTTGTTGTGAGACAACGACTCGATCGACGCTGGAAAAGTTCCAACGAGACTCTCATCAGTCGACTGCCAGTGCCCGTAGCCGACTGCCAGTTGGCTACGGAGCGTTCTGTGCTCGCGGCCAAACAAGCAGTCGACTGCCATCCATGGCAATCGACTGCCATCAGTCGACTAATCCAATGATCAGTCGACTGCCAGGGCTTTTTCAGCCCTAAATGGCAGTTGAGCACTAGTCGACTCTCAGCAGTCGAACCGACCATAATACCAGTCGACTACCAACCTCAAACATGAGGTTTTAACCTCAAGTATGGTGCCCCCATACTTGCTAGACCACCCATAGCTTAGATCTAAGCCTTCTAGTCACCTCCATTAGCCTCGCGGCTATCGGATCCCTCCTAGTCATCCATGACTTGTTCATCCATACACTAGCCTTCAAGTGCTTCCATTGGCTATTGTCATGCTAACGGTGTCTACACTGCCAAGGCATATTGGGCTTACGTTTCCAAAACTCCCGCTTGGACTTTATGCCGCCAACCATTGGACTTATGCTGTCAAGACTCCACCCTTGGACTATACGCCACCAATATCACTCCTTGGACTTTCTAAATACTAAGACTCAAGCTTGGACTTTCCCTTGCAAACCCATGTTAGACTTTCCATGCCAAGACCCATGCTTATACTTTCCTTTGCCAACCCATATTGGACTTTCCATGCCAAGACCCATGCTTGGACTTTCCTTTGCCAACCCATGTTGGACTTTCCCTTGCCAAGACCCTTGCTTGGAATTTATATGCCAAGTACTCAAGACTTTGACTTTCCCAATGCCAAGTGTCCCACTTGGACTTTCCATGACAATAGTCAAACCATCATCAAACATCAAATACTAACCTGGGTCGATTGCGCCAATCTCCCCAACACATGTCAGACATCAATGTCAAACATCAAAACACTACTCGAGTCTGGTCAATCGTGACCTGGGCCGATTGCACCAACTATCTCCCCCTTTTTGATGTTTGACAAAAACAACCTTGAGTTAGGCCCCTAACTCAAATTCCCTTAGCAATTTTTCCAAATTGGTAATTCACATTAATTCTCCCCCTTTTTGACATACATCAAAAAGGTTCTCCCAAGGAGGTCAATGTCTCATATCCAATGAGATCTTACAATCTCTTCCTTGGTCCAAAAACACCTAGGATGCCTTCACTTTTCCTAGTGATAAGTCTCATATCACTTAAGCGAGGCACTCCCATGAAGTCTCCCAATTTCCAAATTAGATATCTCAAATTCTCATTCTCCCCTTTACATGGAAGAATATACATCCATCATCTCATGATAGATACCTCCCCCTAAAGGTTTGCTCCCCCTTGACCATTGTACCAACAATATCCTTGGGAAATCCCTAAGCCAATAAGAACTCTAAACCATCAAAAATAAGGTTAAAAGTTCAAATATGAACTTTCACTCACCTTAAATTGATACACACCCTAAATAACTCTTCTAATCCATATCCAATGAATTTTCACCCTTTTAATGCTTTCCAAAGCATATCCTAGGGTTAGGAGTGGTTAGGGAACCTTACCATAGCTTAAATTGGGCTAAACAAATCTTGTTTACCCGAAATCAGCCTGGCAATCGACTCCTTATAGTCACCAATTTGACTGTCATTCATCAGTCGACTGCTATTAAGTGGTAGTCGACTGATAACTGAAACTGCTCATTTTCAGTTTCAGAAATTGAGTTTTGAAAAAGCATAAGTAATTCTTCATATTTTAAAAAATCGTGAAAATTCATACGTACATTGTTGGGTTTCCGGCACCGCGGCAAGTGTGTGTTCGAACATGTTTCATAAACATGTGCACAACGGAAGAAATAAAAATAATAAATTTAATTTATTACAACACACACACCGCACACATGCATAGTACAACATGTGTAGACATAACCGTAGTTTCAAATTTTGCAATAAAAGGAAATTTATTCTACGTATACCTGACGTATCACGTGTAGCGGGAAAGACATCAACCGGAGCGATCCTCACTAGAATCGCCTCTATCCGTATCCACGCCGAGTATCTTCGGGATGACTTCACAAAGTCACGAGCCTCGTCTTCGTACAAGTCACTAGCCTCGTGTCGAAGACGATGTGATCGAGAGAATATCACAATCCGAATCAAAATTCGGATTCAAAAACGAGTCCTCAAAACACGCTTCTCCGGAGAGGTATTCGTCAACCGTTTGACGAATCCTTCGTCCTTCACCTATGAGGATTACCAGAGATCGAATTGCCGGCAAGGAAGCCACTGTCAGAGCTCCAAATGTCATCCAAATGATGCTCCGACACGAAGTAAACAAGCTGTCAAGAAAACTGGACAGCTTTGGTGGAGGATTATCGCCTGCCAAATAAGGAATCTAGATGCTCACCTTGTCGCCGAAGCCAAGGAAGATCACCGGAGGATCACCGGTTGAAGCTTGGACGCCGGCAACAACTTGGACGGTGGCACAAGGAGTGGGCGACGGCTAGAGTTTGGGCACCGACCACAAGAGGAGAAGGAGAGGGGGCGACAACTTGGATTAGGGCTCTCATTAAGCCCTTGAGTCCTATTTTATAGAGAATAAATTCTCCTAATGGTTATTGGTTCATAACCAAAACTCGTTAACCTGCTCCATTAATTTAAGTTAAAATAAACCAAACCGATTTGGTCTATTTTAAGTTAAAATGAACCGAACCAACTTTGGTTCATTCATTTAAAACAAACCAAACCCCTTTGGTTTATTCTCCACCATTGGATTAGAACCAAATCAATTTGGTTCATCCATCATGTCTTCATAAGACACGACCTATCCACGCTTCCATTGCGACTGAAATGATTTCATGCTCACTCCTTGTTTGGTCCAACCAAACCTAGTTTCTCTGGGTCTGAGAATCTCATTCTCAAGCTCGTTTTAAATCCTTCGGATTACGCTCGTTGTGCGTGTGACCAAATAGGTTCTCGGTTTATGTTGGCCATCTATAATTAACCATTAATTATAGAATAATCATGAGTGACACCTAGTAGTACATCATGATCCCCAATTAATCGAAAAGATCAACGGTTGATCCAGAACTATTTATGAAACCCTTCAGCAGCTACAATGAATCGTGTCCCATTCCTTTCACTCATCTTATACCCACTTGGTTCAGGACATGGTCTATAGTGTCAGTCCCCACTAGGTTGACTACGTCACACCTAGCCCAAGTATCATTTCCTCGTCTTACGGATTCTAGTTACTGCACATGTATCCAAGAGTACCTTACTCTAAACATGTAATGCTTTGGCCAAAGAATTTAGTAACAATCCGACGAGAGGCCATGGGTATACATCTCCTCGCAAGGAGTGGTGAATCCTTTATAGGCTATTCAAACACCTTCGATCACTTCGACTTATACCCAATCATCCCGGGTCCACATCTCCTCAGAGATGCTTGCTTAAGATGTCAAAGCATAAGTCTTCATGATCAAGATGACTTGAATACCGCAAGTTAAAGGAACATCGCACTTAAGCTGCAGTAAGAACTTCATTGACATTTCTATATATGCAAAGAACCATATGAAGTCTTACGGCTGGTCACTCCAATGAACTAGTTACCATAACTAGCATCCACAATTAACTCCGGACATTACAATGTCTCTAGCTAGTGAGAATCAGCTGCTTGGATACACCAAGGAGTATACCTCATGCTAGTCTCGACAGATTTGATGGTGTTCGAATCCATCAATTCATCGACTAGGGATAATTCCGATACATCACAATTACACATATAGAGATACTCACTAGTTGTGATCCAATCACAAATTCTCTCATGCTGTGAATCGTATCGTGGACATTCAGTAAATGAGTTTAAGATCTAATCAAATACATGAGAACATACATACTCAAATAGTGAATCTTCATTTATCATATAAATGGTTCAAACATAAGGCAATTGTCTTAGGACATCTATCACATATTACTAACAAACTCCCACTTGGCTTAATGCCAATCGCTACGGTATCCAATATCATAGGCTCTAACATGACCCTCAAACTTACTTTGAGGTAATGCCTTAGTCAAAGGATCCGCTAAGTTCCTTTCAGTGGAGATTTTCTCGATTTGTATTTCCTTCCTACTAATGATCTCTCTGATCAGATGATAGTAGCGAAGCACATGTTTTGATCGTTGATGAGACCTTGGCTCTTTCGCTTGTGCAATTGCTCCATTGTTGTCGCAGTAGACTGGTATTGCTTCAACAATGGCTGGAACCACACCAAGTTCATAAATGAACTTCTTGATCCAAACCGCTTCCTTTGCTGCAATGTATTCTACCTCAATGGTAGAATCCGCTACAGTATCTTGTTTGGAACTTTTCCAATCTCACTGCGCCCCCATTCAAGGTGAACACATATCCAGACTGAGACCTGGAATCATCCTTGTCTGTCTAGAAGCTGGCATCCGTATACCCGCGTATCACCATGTCCCCTTCTCCATATATTAAGAACACATCCTTAGTTCTTCTCAAGTGCTTAAGGATTGTCTTAACAGCCGCCAAATGATCCATTCCTGGATCAGACTGGTATCTACTCGTGACACTCAGAGCATACGATACATCGGGCCTCATACATAACATAACATAAATGATAGATTCTATTACGGATACATAATGAAACTTACTCATGCAAATCCTCTCGTCTTCTGTGTGTGGACACTTAGACTTCGAAAGGTGTATCCCATGCCTGATGGGTAGAAAACCTTTCTTGGATTCCGACATGCTAAACCTCTTTAGCACTTGGTCTATATATGTAGACTGCGAAAGATCAAGCAACCGTTTCGATCTATCTCTATAGATCTTAATTCCGAGGATGTAGGTTGTTTCTCCCAGGTCTTTCATGGAGAATGTCTTGGACAACCAAATCTTAACTGACTGTAAGACTGAAATATTGTTTCCTATAAGTAATATGTCATTGACATACAATACTAGGAACACGACTGCACTTCCACTAACCTTCTTGTACACACAAGGTTCGTCTGGATTTTATGAGAAATCAAACCTTTTGATTGTCTCATCAAAACGAATATTTTAGCTCCTGGATGCTTGCTTCAATCCATATATGGACCGTCGTAATTTACATACCTTAGTTTTATCAACCGATGTGAAACCCTCAGGCTGTATTATATACACGTCCTCGAGCACGTTTCCATTAAGGAAAGTTTTTTTCACATCTATCTGCCATATCTCATAATCATAATGAGTAGCTATGGCCAGGAGCATCCGAATGGATTTAAGCATAGCAACAGGCGAATAGGTTTCATCATAATCAACACCTTGCTTTTGACGATATCCTTTCGCCACCAATCTAGCCTTATAGGTAATCACATTACCATCCATGTCAGTTTTCTTCTTGAAAACCCACTTGCACCCTATAGGTTTTATGTCTTCGGGTGGGTCAACCAAGTTCCAAACTTGGTTTTCATACATCGAATCCATTTTCGACTTCATGGCTTCAAGCCACTTATCCCTTTGTGAACTTGTCAGAACTTCTTCATAACTGGTAGGCTCCTCATCATCAATGAGTAACACGTCGTTCGATTCACTTACGAGAAATCCATATCTCACAGGAATATTGCGTGTTCTACTAGATCTACGAAGATGTGGTGTCACAATAGGTCCAGTCGATGGCTCATCACTATGAGTTATTGGATGTTGTGCTTCACCAGGTATCTCATCAATGTCTATTTGAGTCTCTCGAGCCTCCTCAAGCTCGATGACACTCTCATTGTTTTCTTACAAGAGAAACTCTTTCTCTAGAAACATAGCATGCCTTGAAACAAACACCTTTTGTTCCATAGGATGATAGAATTGGTAACCCCTTGTTTCCTTAGGGTATCCAATAAATAGATATTTATCATACTTAGCATCCAATTTGTCTGATACAGTCTGCTTCACATAAGCAGGACAACCCTATATCTTCAAATAAGATACATGAGGTTTCTTACAATTCCATATCTCATATGGAGTAGTAGAGACTACCTTGGTTGGTATTCTGTTTAATAAGTAAACAACTATCTGAAGTGCATAGCCCCAAAATAACTTGGGAAGATTCACATGATTCATCATTGACCTGACCATGTCCAACAAGATCCGGTTTCGCCTCTAAGATACATCATTAAGTTGTGGTGTATACGGCGGAGTCCATTGAGACAATATACCATTCTCCCTTAGATAATCTAGAAACTCTTGGCTCAATTATTCACCACCTCGATCCGATCAAAGTATTTTAATACTCTTGTTAAGTTGTTTCTCTACATCATTTCTGAATTCTTTGAACCTTTCAAAGACTTCAGACTTGTGTTTCATTAAGAACACATACCCAAACCGTGAGTGATAATCGGTGAAGGTAATGAAGTAGCTATAGCCTCCTAAAGCTTGAGTTGACATAGGTCCACATACATCAGTATGTATTAGACCTAGCAACTCTCCCACTCATTCACCTTTTCCTGTAAAAGGTAACTTAGTCATCTTGCCTTTTAAGCATGATTCGCATGTATCGTATGAATCCAATTCAAACGATTCCATAATTCCACATCGGTGTAATTTGGACATGCGTTTCTTGCTTGCATGGCCAAGATGACAATGCCACATGTAGGAGTCTAATTGATTATCCTTTTGAGCACGCTTGTTGCTCGCTTCGATATTGAAAATGTCACTGGATACGTCCAACGTATAAATACCATTGCTCAAAGTTCCAGTTCTATAAAGTACACCATTAAAAGTTATATAACAATAATTGTTACTAAACGTCAAATGGTAACCATTTCTATTTAAGCAGGAAATTGAAACAATGTTCTTTATTAGAGAAGGAACACAATAGCAATTGTTCAGTTCCAAGACTAGTCCACTAGGGAGCTTCAGCAAATAAGTTTCGATGGCGACCGCAGCAACCTTTGCTCCATTGCCAACTCGCAAATTTGACTCTCCCTTGACGAGTCTTCTTATATTTCTTAGCCCATGTATGTAATTACATATATGTGAACCACACCCAGTATCCAATACCCAAGTGTCTGAGGAAATAGAATGATAATCAATAACGAATATATCTAAAGAAGATGGGGCATCTGATGCCTTATTTGAAGGTAGGAAACTTCGCTTCCCACTTTAACTCGGTCGCTTGTTCATGGCGATCCCATCAATATCCCCGGATTAAAAAAATTTAATCCTAGACAAAACGGATCACCCAAGCAATCGTTTCATCATCGTGCTATTCGATTAGAGTAGTCACTTGAACAAACTTGTTGTTCAAGCCACCAATCTCTATTCTACGAATAGCCGCGGAATAGACGATGTACGGATCGCTGGCTTTTGTGTTTATATTCGGGGTCCAAGTTATTTTAGCCATAAAAATAGAATACTACATGCATATATAATTGAAAAACAATTATAGACATGTTATAAAAGAAAATATACAATCGATATACCTCTCGATTATCTATTGTATGTCCTTCCTCCTTTTCGACGTCGTGTGGGCGACGATCTACCAAAAGTCGAAGCTCCTAGATCACCAATCTTCCTTCCTTGCTCGCTCCGAACAAGAGGAAGAATAAGAAACAAAGCTCTTCTCCTTCTTTTAACCAACCACCAAGCTCCAAGCTTGGTGCTTGCTGCCGGCCAAGAAGGATTGGATGAAGAAGATAGATGTCGGCCAAGAGCTCTAATGGAAGACCCTAAGTCTTGTTTCCACTGGCCAAGGAGAGGAGAAGGATTAGGTTTGGACGCCGGCCAAGGGAGGGGAGAAGGAGATGGGCGCTGGCCACCTAGGAAGAGGAAGAAGAAAAGGAAAAAACTTCCTTATTTGTGGCCGCCCAACACCTTCAAACCCTAAGCCTCTCAAACCCTAATCCTATCTCTATTGGAATTTCTCCATGCCGCCCACCCTTAAGCCTCCTTTTATAGAGTTAGGGATAAGACTTGTTTTAATCTCCACCATTGGTTCTAGGGATTTAATCTCGACCATCGGATCTAGAAATTTAATCTTAACCGTCGGATCTAGAGATTTAATCTCTACCGTTGGATCTAGAGTTTTGTTTTCATCCATTGGATCTAGGCATCATGAGGTTTTAATAGGCTACAATAGAGACCATGAGGAGGAGTTAGATCTTGGCCACCCAATGTATCAAGCCCACATAAAGTTCGATCCATTAATGATAATCTAATCCACTAAAGGATTATCATTGATCTACCTCACCAACTCCCATAAGTTAATATGGGCTCCATATATTATTTGTACATTTTTCTCCCCGTGTTTAAGATCTCGAATGTCCGTCGATTAATTAATTTACTGATCATTAATTAATCAACCTCTAACTCCATGAGTAGTACCACTCAACCTTTTCATCATGTCGGACCAAGTCCACCTGCAGGGTTTACATGATGAACCTTATGAGCTCCTCAAGGGGACATCATCATCCTAATATATAGGACACGGTTTCCTCCTATAATCAACGACACACCATATAAATAATATATAAATCTCGCCCATTAGTAAATCAAAATCTATAAATCTCGCCCATTAGTAAATCAAAGAAATGAATACTAAGTATATGTGCCCGTTATTATATCGGGATTAAGAGCATGTACAATATAATATCTAAGGTCCGATTCGATTATGTAGTCAGCAATAAATCGAATCACCTCTAAGTCGATCCTGCTCAATACACACAAAGTGTATTAGTGTGATTCTATGGTTAAGACAAACCAATACCAAATCACACTACAACCATATCAATGGTTTGTCCAAAGCCATCTCGGTTGTGAGCCTTTACTTATACTTTACAATGAGCCGATAACATGATCTCCCGTGTGACACCACACACCATGTTATCTACAATGTAATGTATTAGACAATATACATAACCATAAATATGCAAACAATGATCATGTGATTCTTATTTCAAAATAAAGATGTTCATACAAAAGATAGACTTTTCAGTATACATCCCAACAATCTCCCACTTATACTAAAAGACTATGCTATCCTCAAACTGCCATACATCTGATTCCCATTCCCTCCACATGCCTATCAAAAGCTCTCTCCAGAAGGGCCTTAGTAAAAGGATCTGCCAGGATATCCTCCGATGCAATCTTGGCCACAACAACTTCTCCTCTCTTTACGATTTCTCGTATCAGGTGGTACTTGCGCTCTATATGTTTACTTGCCTTATGGGCTCGTGGTTCCTTCGAATTTGCAACTGCACCACTATTATCACAATAAATTGTGATAGTTATAAGCAAACTAGGAATCACATCCAAGTCCATCAGGAAATTCCTGAGCCACACAACTTCTTTGGCCACCTCAAAGGCTGCCACATACTCAGCTTCCATGGTGGAGTCCGCCACGCATTTCTGCTTGACACTCCTCCATACAATGACTCCACCTCCCAAAGTAAACACAAAACATGAGGTAGACTTACTGTTATCCCTGTCTGATTGGAAGTTGGAATCCGTATAACCCACAGGGAGTAATTGGTCTGCCTGATATACTAGCATATAATCCCTAGTCCTTCTCGAGTACTTTAATATATGCTTTACCGTAGTCCAATGTCCCTGTCCTGGATTACTCTGATATTTGCTGACCATGCCTACGGCAAAGCAAATATCTGGTCTCGTACATAGCATCGCATACATGAGGCTTCCTACTGCCGAAGCATAAGGAACCGCCTTCATCTCCTCTATCTCCTCAGATGTTCTAAGACACATCTCCTTAGATAAAGGAACTCCATGCCTGAAAGGTAGAAAACCTTTCTTGGAGTTTTGCATGCTAAAACGATCCATGATTGTGTCTATGTATGAAGCTTGAGATAATCACAACATCATTTTCTTACGATCCCTTATAACCTTGATCCCAAGGATGTGTCCCACTTCTCCCAAGTCCTTCATATCAAACTGTTTGGACAACTATACCCTTACGTCCAATAACACCTTGGCATTGTTGCGAATTAACAAAATGTCATCTTCGTATAGTACAAGAAATACCACTACGTTTCCGTCACATCTCTTGTATACACAAGACTCATCCGGACTTTGAATAAATCCATAAGACTGGATTACCTCATCAAAGTGAATGTTCCAAGACCTTGAAGCTTGCTTCAATCCATAAATGGACCGATTAAACTTACATACAAGATGCTCTTTGCCCTTCGCAATGAATCCCTCTGGTTGCTTCATATAGATGTTTTCCTCAAGACTTCCATTAAGGAAAGCTGTCTTGACATCCATCTGCCACACTTAATAATCCATATGAGCTGTAATGCATAAGAGAATCCGGATAGACTTAAGCATGGCTACCGGCGAAAAGGTCTCCTCATAATCGATACCCTCTTTCTGAGTATACCCCTTCGCAACAAGCCTCGCTTTGAAGGTCTCAACCTTCCCGTCTATTCCTCTCTTACTTTTATAGATCCACTTGCATCCAATGGTTTTTACACTATCAGGTGGTTCCACTAGCTCCCATACCTGATTTAAATCCATAGATTTAATCTCAGCATTCATTGCACTTTGCCAAGATACTGCATCTTTATCTTGGATTGCCTCGTCATATGTCCAGGGATCCAATTCATGTTCGCCAGGGACCAAATCAGAAGATTCTCCCAAGAACATGAATCTATGAGGCTGTCTCACAACCCTCCCACTACGACGAGGTTTCACCTGTGTATCCTCTGTGACACGCGGTACTGTGACTTATGGTATATCCTCTTGTACCGGTGGTACTGAAGAAGTGACTTTCCCTTTTATTTTCTCCAGAACAATCTTACTCATGGGCTTGTGGTTCATCACATAGTCTTCCTCTAGAAATCTTGCATTCGTGCTAACGATCACCCTCTGATCTCTAGGACTATAAAATAAACCACCTTTCGTTCCTCTAGGATAGCCAACGAACATGCACACTTCTGTACGAGGTTTCAACTTACCAGCATCTGCCTTCAGTACATGTGTTGGACTCCCCTAAATTTGAATATGTCTTAGACTAGGCTTTCGCCCAGTCCATAATTCTGTGGGAGTAGAAGGCACTAATTTAGATGAGACCAAGTTCAGAATATACACTGCCGTGTCTAGAGCATATCCCCAGAATGAATCTGGCAACTCAGAATAACTCATCATCGATCTAACCATCTCCATAAGAGTCCTATTCTTTCGCTCCGCTACACCATTCTGCTGGGGTGTGCCAGGTGCAGACAATTGAGATTGAATCCCAGCCTCTGATAAGTAATTCCTAAACTCTCCCAAGAGGTACTCACCACTACAATCAGATCGTAGTGTCTTGATACTTTTACCTTGACGTTTCTCCACATCAACCTTGAATTCTTTGAACTTGTCAAAGCATTCAGACTTGCGACACATCAAGTAAATGTATTCATACCTTGAATAATCGTCTATAAAAGAGACAAAATATTCGAAGCCACCTCTAGCCTGGATAGACATAGGACCACACAGATCAGAATGAACCAACTCCAACACATCTTTGGCTCTATACCCCTTGGCCTTAAAAGACCTCTTGGTCATTTTACCCTCCAAGCAAGATTCGCAGGTTGGGAAATCTTCCACCACTAATGAACCCAGAGGTCTATCAGCTATCAACCTTTGAATTCTGCTTAGGTTAATATAACCAAGCCTAAGATGCCAAAGATATGTTTGGTTCATCTTCGAATGTTCTTTTCTCTTATTGAAATTAGAAGATGAGTTATTAACTTCAATTTGCATCGTGGGAGTTTTTGGTTCAAGTGTGTATAAATTTCCTATAAATGCACCCAAACAGATAATCTCCCTATTCCTTTTTATAACAACTCTGTCATTAAAAGAAATAGAATATCCATCCATAAACAATTTAGAAACTGAAATTAAATTCTTTCTAAATAAAGGTACATAAAGGCAATTCTTAACAACCAAAACTTTATTTTTCTCAAAAGATAAATAAATATCTCTCACTGCAACAGCCGCCACCTTCATGGCATCACCCAAGTATACGGTAATCTCCCCCTCAGCCAGTCATCTAGTTTCCTGGAGCCCCTACAAAGTATTACAGACATGATCAGTGGCTCTCGTATCTACACACCATGTGCCAGTAGATAACACCGCTAAACATGTTTCAATGACTAGACCAAAAGATATACCTTTGTTACCTTGCGGTTGGGCGATCCTTCTTCGATGTCGATCGCTTACAAGTGAAGCACTTGCCTTCGACTTCTTCACTCCTCCTGAGTTCCTCCCACGCCTTTGCCCCGACTTGTTTCTTCTTCTTCTTGCCTTTCGGCTTAGAAGTAGAAACCTTTGGGCAGAGCACTCTGAAAATAGCCTCTGCCGCTTGAGTTACGCCGAAGCTCCGCCAACGAATACAACCTCATGTTCATATCGTAGTTCACGCGAAACTGCTCAAAACTCCTAGGTAGAGACTGGAGAATGATATTGACCTGGGTTTCCCCATCGATCTTAGCTTCGAGGACTTCTAACTCATTCAAATGAGCCATCATCTTGAGAACATGATCCCTCACGGGTGTTCCCTTGATCATGGTGGTCGTCATCAAGTTCCTCATAGCTTCCTGCCTAGCAGCCTGATTCTGGTGTTCAAAAAGCTCTTTGAGATTGAGCATCATGTCATAAGCAGTGGGCATGGCTTGATGCTGATGTTGCAGTACATTTGACATAGATGCCAAAATGTAACACCGCACCATCTCATTGGCCTTTATCCACTTCTTATAACTCTCTTTCTCCTTTTTTCCAGAATCATCTGCAGGCTTAGGAGGGCACTCTTCGAGGAGTACATATTTGTATTCCTCAGTAGTCAAGACAATGTCAAGATTCGTCTTCCAATCAATATAGTTGGGTCCAGTAAGTTTATTTTCTTTCAGTATCACACCAAGCGGGTTGAAAGTCATTTTGAAAGAAAACCAAAGAATCACATAGAATTCTACATTTGTAAGAGAAGGTTTTACCCATTAATTTTACTATCTTGTCAACCTAACGTTTTGACAAGTAAAATTAATAATTGGTTCCTCTTCGGCCCTACAAATAAAAGCAGTGACTTCGATTGGGAGGATACTTATATTTGTATTTAAGTGTTCACCATTACTTGGTACCAAGGTAATTATCTCGGGTTATGTGCCTTCTGATGGGGAAGTACACACGCTCCTTAATAATTTCATATAACCATATTCGACCTTGTGATCCGTAAACAAACTCATCCGATGGGAAGGAAGGCACTCAGAGCCGATGCACAAGTTTGTTTGCATCACAAGTCAAATTGTAATGGAGGTCGTGGGAATTTATAAAAATATCCCTCTCCCACTTAGTAATTTAAAATTGAAGAATTTTCTAGCCTACGACATGCATATCAAACAATAAGCAATAAATATGAAAATAAAAATTTTCCAACTAGTATGCCTTTTGTCTTCAATATGTCTCCCGTCGTATCGCCATCTCGTCCGCTCCTCCCTACGCCATGTACAAGCCATCCGGAGATCCGCGCCGAGAAAAACTATTTTAATTTACATCCATCGATCCTATACTCCACGAGGGAGTGTACATAAAATCTAGATCGAAAGTAAACTAAAATAAAAATAGTGTCTAAACAATGCCGTATCTAATTAAAAAAATTAAATACTAGCCTCGTCAACCCCGAGGATTCAACAAATATACAATTACACACATACAATCACATACACACATATGGCCATAATAGTTGGATCCTATGCCTGCAACTAAAAAGCTAACCTACGCATATCCTACTATTATCTAGTACATATAATATATGAAAAGTGCATAAAAGTAACCAAATCCTAAACACACAAAACCAGAAACCGTGGCTCTGATACCACTTGAAGGTAGGAAACTTCGCTTCCCACTTCAACTCGGTCGCTTGTTCATGGCGATCCCATCGATGTCCCCGGATTAAAAAAATTTAATCCTAGACAAAAGGAATCACCCAAGCAATTGTTTCATCGTCGTGCTATTCGATTAGAGTAGTCACTTGAATAAACTTGTTGTTCAAGCCACCAATCTCTATTCTACGAATAGCCGCGGAATAGACGATGTACGGATCGCCGGCTTTTGTGTTTATATTCGGGGTCCAAGTTATTTTAGCCATAAAAACAGAATACTACATGCATATATAATTGAAAAACAATTATAGAAATGTTACAAAAGAAAATAAACAATCGATATACCTCTTGATCTTCTATTGTATGTCCTTCCTCCTTTTGGACGTCGTGTGGGTGACGATCTACCAAAAGTCGAAGCTCTTGGATCACCAATCTTCCTTCCTTGCTCGCTCCGAACAAGAGGAAGAATAAGAAACAAAGCTCTTCTCTTTCTTTCAACCAACCACCAAGCTCCAAGCTTGGTGCTTGCCGCCGGCCAAGAAGGATTGGATGAAGATAGATGTCGGCCAAGAGCTCCAAGGGAAGACCCTAAGTCTTGTTTCCACCGGCCAAGGAGAGAAGAAGGATTAGGTTTGGACGCCGGCCAAGGGAGGGGAGAAGGAGATGGGCGCCGACCACCTAGGAAGAGGAAGAAGAAAAGGAAAAAACCTCCTTATTTGTGGCCGCCCAACACCTCCAAACCCTAAGCCTCTCAAACCCTAATCCTATCTCTATTGGAATTTCTCCTTGCCACCCACCCTTAAGCCTCCTTTTATAGAGTTAGGGATAAGCCTTGTTTTAATCTCCACCATTGGTTCTAGGGATTTAATCTCAACCGTCGGATCTAGAGATTTAATCTCAACCGTCGGATCTAGAGATTTAATCTCTACAGTTGGATATAGAGTTTTGTTTTCATCCATTGGATCTAGGCTTCATGAGGTTTTAATAGGCTACAATAGGGACCATAAGGAGGAGTTGGATCTTGGCCACCCAAAGGATCAAGCCCACATAAAGTCCGATCCCTTAATGATAATCCAATCCACTAAAGGATTATCATTGATCTACCTCACCAACCCCCATATGTTAATATGGGCTCCATATATTATTTGTATATTTTTCTCCCTGTGTTTAAGATCTCGAATGTCCGTCGATTAATTAATTTACTTACCATTAATTAATCAACATCTAACTCCATGAGTAGTACCACTCAACCTTTTCATCATGCCGGACCAAGTCCACCTGTAGGGTTTACATAATGAACCTTATGAGCTCCTCAAGGGGACATCATTATCCTAATATATAGGACACGGTTTCCTCCTATAATCAATTGCACACCATATAAATAATATCATTTCTCAACTTTCCAAGCCTATCGATTTAATCTATAAATCTCGCCCGTTGGTAAATCAAAGAAATAAATACTAAGTATATGTGCCCGTTATTATATCGGGATCAAGAGCATGTACAATATAATATCTGAAATCTGATTCGATTATGTAGTCAGCAATAAATCGAATCACCTCTAAGTTAGTCCTGCTCAATACACACAAAGTGTATTAGTGTGATTCTATGGTTAAGACAAACCAATAACAAATCACACTACAACCATCCCAATGGTTTGTCCAAAGCCATCTTGGTTGTGAGCCTTTACTTATACTTTATAAGGAGCCGATAACATGATCTCCCGTGTGACATCACACACCATGTTATCTATAATGTAATGTATTAGATAATATGCATAACCATAAATATGCAAACAATGATCATATGATTCTTATTTCAAAATAAAGATGTTCATACAAAAGATAGACTTTTCAGTATACATCCCAACATTATTCTTCTTTACGGGCTCAAGATAAATCTTGCAGTTTCTTCGCCAATGACCCTCCTTGCCATAATGATGGCAAGTGCCCTTTTGAGCTGGTTCGACCTTTTTTGCCTTTTTCTTCTTCCCCTTCTGCTATTCCTTTGACTCCCTCTTAGAACCTTTCTTCGAGGAATCAACTAATAGCATCGTCCCCTGCCCATGCTTCTCAGAAGGCTCCAAAGTCTTCAGCATGTTGAACAGTACCACAGATAAACCTTCTTGCATCTCAGAGGTGAAGAGGAGCTTGGAGACTTCGAACTTTTCGAATCTCACTTGCTAATCAAACAACTCATAAAGATGAAGGACTATGGTATGAGCATCCATATGCTCATGCTGCTTCCGCAACTTGGATTCTATCGCGGCTAGCATGATGCAACTCACTTGTTCAGAATCACTCACATGTTTCTGATAAGCCAACAATTGGTCTAGAGTTGCATTATCACTAGGACGGGCGGGAAGAGGCTCTTCGAGGACATACACAAACTTTTCCACTATGAGAACAATTCTCAAGTTTCTAAGCCAGTCCAGGAAGTTAGGTCCAGTCAATTTATTTGAATCTAAAATAGTACGCAAACTCAAAGATGTCATGATCAATCGATTAACCTAGAAATACAAAACGAGCATATATGAGAAAATGATTTTAAAATGCATCAACATACATTTATAAATCCTATTCATTTTTCGAATTTCAAAAACTCCAAAATGACTTCGGGAGATCGTAGGTCCATCTCCGAATGGGATGATATCCAACATAGATATGAACAACCATGGAGAGAGTCCAACAAGCTATTCATAGCTACGATGGTAGGTATCAAATATACCGATTGCATATCACATATATACAACTATCACAATGTGCTATCAACTAATTGAATGTTCACACATACATCAGGTTGTTAACACATTAACAAGCATGCATCATATGCATTGCACCCAACTTCACCTCCCTTCACATCGACCTTGGAGAGAGTCCAACAAGCCGATGCTCCAGGTTAAAGCCAACCCATTAATCGAGAAATAGTTTTAATATGGTTAGAGGGCATTCAACCAATTAGCCCGTCTTGGAGAAAGTCCAACAACTAAAGCTAACGATTGACCTCTAACTCTTACCATATTAGTATTAAACTATTCCATAGTTTGAACATGTTTGAGTTCGAGCCGGGCTTGGAGAGAGTCCAACAACCCAAATAAGAAACGGAACTCTGGTTCTAACTATATTAATGGAAGGTGTAAGCTTTAATATTGAGTAAGGGTTTTTATGTCTCATCCTCTTTGCATGCAAATAACTATTATCTACATGACATGACATACATGACATACATCTACATGTCACGACACGCATGACATAATGATATGCATCTAATGCAATTACATGGCATACAATTATGACAGGTACAAAATTTCCTTATATGTCATAACTATTTATGAAAATAAAATATGTTTAAGATTTGATTCTCCAAATCAAATCATGATTAAATTAGGAAACAAATTTCCAAATCTAATCATATATTTTATTTGTAGAAAGTGTTGATTAAGGAAAGTCAATTTAGGAAACAAATTTCCTAAATCATCAAAACTACTTATGGAAATAAAATATTTTAAGATTTGATTTCTCAAATCAAATCATGATTAAATTAGGAAACAAATTTCCAAATCTAATCAAATATTTTATTTATGGAAAATATCAATTTCCATAAATACTTCTAACTTTTCAAAAGCAGAAGATTTCCATAATACTTCTAGACTTTCCAAAATTAAAAATTTCCATAAATACTTCTAACTTTCCAAAAGTAGAAAATTTCCATAAATACCATTACGACTATCACAAAATAATTTTACGATTATGTCGAAACACAACCTGGGCTCTAATACCACTGTTGGGTTTCCAACACTGCGGCGAGTGTGTGTTCGAACATGTTTCGTAAATATGTGCACAACAAAAGAAATAAAAATAATAAATCTAATTTATTACAATACACACACCACATGCATGCATAGTACAACATGTGTAGACATAACCGTAGTTTTAAATTTTGCAATAAAAGGAAATTTATTCTACGTATACCTGACGTATCACGTGTAGCGGGAAAGGCATCAACCGGAGCGATCCTCGCTAGAATCGTCTCTATCCGTATCCACGCCAAGTATCTTCGGGATGACTTCACAAAGTCACGAGCCTCGTCTTAGTATGAGTCACTAGCCTCGTGTCGAAGACGATGTGATCGAGAGAAGATCACAATCCGAATAAAAATTCGGATTCAAAAACGAGTCCTCAAAACTCGCTTCTCCGGAGAGGTATTCGTCAACCGTTTGATGAATCCTTCGTCCTCCACCTATGAGAATTACAGGAGATCGAATCCCTAGTAAGGAAGCCGCTGTTGGAGCTCCAAACATCATCCAAACGATGCTCCGACACGAAGTAAACAAGCTGCCCAGAAAACTGGACAGCTTTGGTGGAGGATTAGCACCGGCCAAATAAGGAAGCTAGATGCTCACCTTGTCGCCGGACCCAAGGAAGATTACCGGAGGGTCACCGGAGGATCGCTGGTTGAAGCTTGGACGCCGACGACAACTTGGACGGCAGCACAAGGAGTGGGCGGCGGCTAGGGTTTGAGCGCCGACCACAAGAGGAGAAGGAGAGGGGGCGACAACTTTGATTAGGGCTCTCATTAAAACCTTGAGCCCTATTTTATAGAGAACAAATTCTCCTAATGATTATTTGTTCATAACCAAAATCCGTTAACCCGCTCCATTAATTTAAGTTAAAATAAACCAAACCGATTTGGTCTATTTTAAGTTAAAATGAGCTGAACCAACTTTGGTTCATTCGTTTAAAACAAACCAAACCCCTTTGGTTTATTCTCCACCATTGGATTAGAACCAAACCAATTTGGTTCATCCATCATGTCTTCATAAGACACGGCCCATCCATGCTTCCATTGCGACTGAAATGATTTCATGCTCGCTCCTTGTTTGGTCCAACCAAACCTAGTTTCTCTGGGTCTAAGAATCTCATTCTCAAGCTCGTATTAAATCCTTCAGATTACGCTCGTTGTGCGTGTGACAAAATAGGTTCTCGATTTATGTTGGTCGTCTATAATTAACCATTAATTATAAAACGATTATGAGTGGCACCTAGTAGTACATCATGATCCCCAATTAACCGAAAAGATCAACGGTTGATCCAGAACTATTTCTGAAATCCTTCAGCAGTTACAATGAATCGTGCCCCATTCCTTTCACTCATCTTATACCCACTTGGTTCAGGACATGGTCTATAGTGTCAGTCCCCACTAGGTTGACTACGTCACACCTAGCCCAAGTATAATTTCCTCGTCTTACGGATTCTAGTTACTGCACATGTATCCAAGAGTACCTTACTCTAAACATGTAATTTTTTGGCCAAAGACTTTAGTAACAATCCGACGAGAGGCCATGGGTATACATCTCCTTGCAAGGAGTGATGAATCCTTTATAGGCTATTCAAACACCTTCGATCACTTTGACTTATACCCAATCATTCCGGGTCCACATCTCCTCAGAGATGCTTGCTTAAGATGTCAAAGCATAAGTCTTCATGATCAAGATGACTTGAATACCGCAAGTAAAAGGAACATCACACTTAAGCTGTAGTAAGAACTTCATTGACATATCTATATATGCAGAGAACCATATGAAGTCTTACGGCTGGTCACTCTAATGAACTAGTTACCATAACTAGCATCCACGATTAACTTCGGACATCACAATGTCTCCTGCCAGTGTGAATCAGCTGCTTGGATACACCAAGGAGTATACCTCATGCTATTCTCGACAAATTTGATGGTGTCCGAATCCATCAATTCATCAACTAGGGATAATTCTGATACATCACAATTACACATGTAGAGATACTCACTAGTTATGATCCAATCATAAATTCTCTCATGCTGTGAATCGTATCGTGGACATTCAATAAATGAGTTTAAGATCTAATCAAATACATGAGAACATGCATACTCAAATAGTGAATCTTCATTTATCATATAAATGGTTCAAACATAAGGCGATTGCCTTAGGACATCTCTCACATATTACTAACATACATTACTTATAAGCAATACAATGGGTGAAAAATATGTGAGAAATAATTCACCTATAAAATAGTGAGTTTGATACAAAGTTCAAAAATGAGAAAAAATATCATTGTTTTGAGCTCACTTTGTATCAACATTATCAATGGTGACTTCTATCAAAAGATAGACTACACCAAGATTTTTCAAAATAATTTTGAAATAGGTTTAAACCCTTATATTGAGCCATGGTCTATGTGCTTGATGCACATGACTTGTACATAAGCTCTCCTTATGATTCATCCATGGTATAACTTGAGTTTAAGTTCATCTAGATGCAAAAACTATGCACCTTGAACTTAACTCATTTCCTAACATCTCACATGTGTCTAGGGTGTATCAATACACACACACACATTAATGTGATGTGAGATGTGGATTTTGTTCATCCCAAACTAGGGTTTCATGCATTCTCTAAGGCAACACTACTTGATTCCCTTAGACATGGGATTTCAAGTCATGTCATAGTCCTTAAATCAATTTTAATTACTTTAAATGCATGAATGATCATAGAAAAAATGATAGCATAAATAAACATTTCCAATGATCATGATGTCATGGCATAATGATGAAATCTAAACATACACGACATTTAGGGATGAAATAGACTATAGAAATGTACCCCAAAATAAATTCATTTCATTAATCACTAAGTTCAAAGGCAGCACCTTACACATGTAAAGGAAAAAAAAACAAACAAAAGAAGATCAAAATACAGAATGTAGGCTATCTAGAGATCACCATCATCAACATCCATCAGTACTGACGACGAACCATCGTGAGGAGGCGGATGTCCGGGTGCAAGAGGGCGGAGAATTGCCAGAATGTCCTGCTTCTGTCGGTGCATCGCACTCACCAGGGAGAGGAGCTCCCGGCGAAGCTCCTAGTGCCCAAAACGAAGATCCTCAAAGTGCACGTCCATCCTCTCCGCAAAGGCATCGAAGCAGGCTACGAAGGCTGAGTCTAGCATAGCGGCACCGCCTGCAACAACATCCTCCACAGCAGCACCCTCAGCAGCAACACCCTCAGCAGCGGCACCCTCCGGTGCTAGAGCGGCACCCTCCGATGCGGGAGCGTTGCCTGCTGGCCATCGTGTAGGGTCCCAGATAATTGACCCCTCGTGGGGCTTCAAGCCCGCCAAAGAGAAGCTCCAAACATTCATTTGATCGTACTTCTTGGTCATGGGTTTGATGACCCCCTGGGCCACATCGATGCCAACGGAACCCAGCCACTAAGTAAGGACATTACCAAACGACATATGGATCTTCCCATTGTTCGGTCTGATGAAATGAATAATGCAGTGGAAGGTGTTGAGACCAAGATTTGTTGGGGATCGAACGGCCGGCTAGAGGGGGGTGAATAGCCCTCGATTGATGGATGACGGTATTTGCTCGTCTACAAAATTAATTAGCGCATGCGGAAATAACAAAAACAAGACAAGAAAACAAACAAAGAAGAATACAAACGCTAACACAAAATGTAACGTGGTTCAAGGCTACGCCGCTAATCCACGGTCCGATTCGTCCAAGGTGAATCACTCCTCCAAACCCAATCACTATTGGTGTCTCCTTTGCACAAAGCTAGGTGGAGGTAACCTTTACAACCAAGATCACTCTTCTTACAATAAGAATGAAGTAAAAATAAGTAAGAAGAGTGGGAAGACATTTATGGCACTTTGGGAGAAGATTGGAGTTCAAGCATTAGCCTCCCAAAGCCTCATCCCCTTCCTTTTTATAGAGGAAGAGGATTTCTTCCCATTAACACAGCAGCAGTCGACTAATGCCCCAATCAGTCGACTGGTCCTGTAGTCGTTGCCCAATAACGACCACTTTCCACATTGGATTTCATCCAACGGTATCATCATCAGTCGACTGATCTTGCCATGATCACGATGATACCATCGATCGAGTGCTCTGCGAGCTCGAGCGATCTGCCGTGCTGCGTGCCATCGATTATGATCGCTAGTCCATAGCAGTTGACTGCTTGGGCCAAATGCCCATGAGTCGGACACTAGTCGAACCCATTTGACTTAGAGCAGTCGACTGTCATTCCATGGCAGTCGACTGATGTCGGGAAAACTCATCCAACACTTAGCCAAATGGCCAAGTTTCACTTAGGAGCTACTACCCCTTCCCGGATTACATTCACTCACTCTCATCCCTCGGAGTCCCTCGCCTTCGAAGTTGTCTTCGTCCAGCCACGTCCCTCAGATGCGCCAAGCGCACAGCTCTGCAACGTCATCCTTCTCATCTCGCCCTGAAGTCTACTTCCTCCGGCTTCACTCCAAGCTCCTCGTCCGGCGGTCCCTCAGATGCTCCAAGTGCACGGCTTCCGCAAAGTTATCCTTCACCGACTCAAGGACTGAGTCATGAGTTGTGAAACTCGCCTAGGCTTCCAAGTGCGAATTACTAAGTCCTGCAAGACTCCAACGCACATATCAAATCATAATAACAACCTAACTTAAACCCTTTGCCACACACATCAAAACCTTATCATGGCAAGAGATTGCCCTAACAATCTCCCCCTTTTTGATGTGTGTCAATCCGTTTAAGTTAGGTACAAACATTTGATAGAATTTATAAGGTAAGAAAGCATGTAAACATAAACATGATATAGCATGTAAACATAAACATAATATAGCAACATGTAACTCCCCCTTAATCCATTAAACTCCCCCATACATATTTCTCCTTCTATCATAATTTACTTAAACACAATTATTTCTCCCCCTTTGACACCATCAAAAAGATTGAAACTAAGTTATAAACTCATGACATCAAGTCTAATAGAAGGAAAATACCAAAAATTGATTAAAAATTGAATCGATTACTACAATGACCGTTCGTGTGTGATTTCTGATTTTCGGGGTGAAATTCAAAAATGCATTAAAAATTCCAAAAAATTCGAAAAATCATGAAATTTGGTGAACATATTTCTTTTAAGTATATCTATCAATGAAAAATAGTTTTTCATGAAAAATCATTAGATTTTCTTGTTTTTGCCAAAAATCCAAAAGCTTTAAAAAAACACTAGGTTTTTTATCATTCTAGTATCAAGTTTACTACTTAGTTTTGTATCCAATTGTTTCAAAACATGAATACACAGATTTTAAAGTAAGAAATTGTTTTGAAAACATATGAAATATTCAACCATGATCTTTGGGCAATATGTCTATGAATTAAACATAAGTCTTCCCCATGATTGGTCTATTATTGCTATTTTGATACCTTAAATGACCATCTAAATGCCATAGGCATTAGTGGACATTTGTATCATCCTAACATCTCACTCATGCTAAGTTTTCAATCAAGGTAGCCTATTGTGAGTGTGAGATGTATCCTAAAGGTATTTTTATATACTTAACCATTATATTCATGCAATTCTATCAAGGTTAAGTATCATCCTAACAATCCTCATGATCATAAAGACATATATGAATTAATTTCACATTATAATCATGAAATATATGTATTCATTAATTTAAACCCTATTTCTCATGATTATGTGCCAAATATCAAAATCATAAATCATGATTGCAAACATACATAGCAATTTCATTAAATATCACGATTTAAGCATTATTATCTATTTTTGGGCACATTATCATCACCCAACACTATTTCAAAAATGTTGTCCCGTCATCCTAAGTCAACCAAATTATGATATAGGTCAAGTTCATATGGTTGACTATCCTAGAGTTTTTCTAACCCTTAAGGATTGATTTTGGAACCAAATACAAATTCTTGCCTATGAGGTTCACTAGAAATTTCTTAGGGATCCATTTTCTAGCAATTACCTTCTTCTTATCTTGTCCCCTAGCAATTAGGCATTTATAGGCCTTTTCATTTTTCTTTTCCTTATATCCTAGGCCTTTTTTGTTAAAACTTGCTCTTTGGCTCCCTATGATCATGTTCAAGGTGTTTGAGCCAATAGTGAATTTTTCTAGGGCTTTTGTCAAATAGTCTACCTTTTCCCTTAAAGCCCTATTTTCTTCTATGCATGCATCATTAACATCTAATGGCACATAAAGATCATGTGAGCATGCATCATCATTATTATCATTAAGACATGCTTTTTCTAATTTTTCTTCTAATTCCTTAATTTGATCAAGCATGCTTTTATTCTTTTTCTTTGCTCTAAATAGGTCCTTAGTGAGGCTAGAAATCATAGAAACTATTTTACTAGGAGAGAGGTTAGTTACCATAGTTTCCATGTCCTCTTCTTCGGATGAGGAGGTAGAGGAGGCTCCCCCTTCACTTGAGCTCTCTCCACTTGAACTTGATTCTTCATTTTTGGTGGAGGAGCAATCCAAGTCGTCAAATGCCATCAATGCTAAGTTGATGACAAATGCATTTTCTTCCTCGGATGATGATGAGGAGGAGGAAGGGTCATCCCAAGTCCTAGCTTTTAATGCTTTGGCCTTTCCCTTTTCCTTTGCCTTCTTCTCCTCTTCCTTTTTCTTCTTGCTCCCCTTTTTCTTCTTCTTTTCTTCCTTCTTTTTCCTTTCTTCCTTGCTCTTGTTTAGGAGGGGACAATTGTCCCTTATGTGTCCCTCTCATTGGCAATTGTAGCAAATGACTTTCCCTCTTGGTCTTCTCCTCCTATCATTAGATTTATTAAATTGAAAATCTTTTAAAGCACGCCTTACCCTCCTTACCATATACGCTTCTTCCGTGCTATCCATGGAGGAGGAGGAGGATGCTTCATCATCAGAGGAGGAGGGGATCTCTATCTTCTTCTTCCCCTTGTTTGCCAAAAATGCTACTCCTCTTGAAGGTTGGATTCTTGGCTCTTCTTGTATTCCTTCAAGCTTAGATTCATGTAATTCCATAGTGGAGAAAAATTCATATAGAGTACTTACCTCTAGATTCTTTGAAATATAGAATGAGTCCACCATTGAGCTCCACTTGGATGATCGGGGAAAAGCCTCTATGACCTTCATTATCATATCTCGGTTGGAGAGCTTTTCACCTACACTTGTTAACCCAATTAAAATCTCTTTAAACCTAGAATGCAATGAAGTTACCTTTTCTCCCTTTTCTAATTTTATGTTGGATAATTGGGAGCGGAGGAGATCTCTTCTTGCAAGTTTAGCCTCTGAGGTACCTTCATGAAGCTCTACTAGCTTCTCCCACATCTCCTTGGCACTTAGGCATTCTCCAATTCTATTTATTTCTTGTTGAGGAAGCACATTGTATAGATGGTGCTTGGCTTTTGAGTTTGCAAGGTGCTCCTCTCTTTGCCTCTTGGTCCACCTTGACTTCTCTATTGGCTTCCCCTCTTCATCCCTAGGCAAAACGAAACCGGATTCCATTGTAATCATAATATCAAAATCCGTTTCGAAAAATACCTCCATTCTCTTCTTCCACCAAGCGAATTCTCCTTCAAACTTCGGTGGATGAATGTTGGAGCCAACCATCTTTTGAATATGCTCGTTGTGGAGGTTAGTCCTCGACAAGCTTTCCTTGGCTATGATACCACTTATTGGGGATCGAACGGCTGGCTAGAGGGGGGTGAATAGCCCTCGATCGATGGATGACGGTATTTTCTCGTCTACAAAACTAATTAGCGCATGCGGAAATAACAAAAACAAGACAAGCAAACAAACAAAGAAGAATACAAACGCTAACACAAAATGTAACGTGGTTCACGGCTACGCTGCTAATCCATGGTCCGATTCATCCAAGGTGAATCACTCCTCCAAAGCCAATCACTATTGGTCTCTGCTTTGCACAAAGCTAGGTGGAGGTAACCTTTACAACCAAGATCACTCTTCTTACAATAAGAATGAAGTAAAAATAAGTAAGAAGAGTGGGAAGACGTTTATGGCACTTTGGGAGAAGATTGGAGTTCAAGAATTAGCCTCCCAAAGCCTCATCCCCTTCCTTTTTATAGAGGAAGAGAGTTTCTTCCCGTTGACACAGGAGCAGTCGACTGATGCCCTGATCAGTCGACTGGTCCTGTAGCCGTTGCCCAATAATGACCACTTTCCACGTTGGATTTCATCCAACGGTATCATCATCAGTCGACTGATCTTGTCATCAGTCGACTGATGTACCATCAGTCGAGTGCTCCGCGAGCTCGACTCCATTTTGTGCCCATGCACAGTGCCATCAGTCGACTGCTAGTCCATGGCAGTCGACTGCTTGGGCCAAATGCCCATGAGTCGGACACTAGTCGAACCCATTAGACTCAGAGCAGTCGACTGTCATTCCATGGCAGTCGACTGATGTCGGGAAAACTCATCCGACACTTAGCCAAATGGCCAAGTTTCACTTAGGAGCTACTACCCCTTCCCGGGTTACATTCGCTAACTTTCATCCCTTGGAGTCCCTCGCCTTCGAAGTTGTCTTCGTCCGGCCACGCCCCTCGGATGCGCCAAGCGCACGACTCTGCAGCGCCATCCTTCGTGTCTCGCCCTGAAGTCTACTTCCTCCGGCTTCACTCCAAGCTCCTCGTCCGACGGTCCCTCGGATGCTCCAAGCGCATGACTTCCGCAAAGCTATCCTTCACCGACTCAAGGACCGAGTCATGAGTTGTGAAACTCGCCTAGGCTTCCATGTGCGAATTACTAAGTCCTGCAAGACTCCAATGTACATATCAAATCATAATAACAACCTAACTTAAACCCTTTGCCACACACATCAAAACCTTATCATGGCAAGAGATTGCCCTAACAAGATTTACATCTAAACGCTGACGGAATATATTCATAAGGAAGAAGTGAATGGGCCGGACCAAGGTCAGCCCACGGGTAACTATCGAAAGAATGCAATGAGCAATGACCTTATAAAGGACATTGTCATGAGCAGAAAGCTCTTGGGATTGGAAAAGATTAGTATTTAGAGAACGAGGGGAATTGTAGAAGAGAACATGAAGCGAGTCTAGAGAGATATCCAAGAAAGGAGGTGGAAGTGGTTCACTCCAAGAAGGATAAAAGATGAACTCACTCTCGGAAGGGCGACATCCGAGGAAATCCACCCAAATTTGGGGACTGAAATCCAGATCGTGTTGAGAAATGCGAGTACGATACCTCAAGCCATTCCCAGTCGGTCGCAAGTTGTTAAAAAACTCAGAAAGTAGGATAATGTTGACCGGGTGGTCACAAAATACCAAGGACTCAAGGTTGTAGAATTGGACGATCTGGACGATGTCGAAATAGTTATTTTTAAGGAATGTGGGGTTCAATGATCGAGGAGGGATGAATTGAAATTTATTTTTATGGAATGCATGTTCAAGGGTCGAATTGGGAAACCTAGGATCGGTTGTGGGTGGAGGGTTTGACTGGCCCTCATTGACAGGTGGTAATCGAGTACGCTTAGATGCAACGTGCTTAACTCTAAATGTGCAGATTGAAAGAAAAGAAACAATGGTTTTGATGGTGTGGCAAAGGGTTTAAGTTAGTTTAATATGACTTAGGCGAGTTTCACATCTCATGACTCGTGCCTTGAGTCGGTGAAGGATAGCTTTGCGGAAGTCGTGCGCTTAGAGCATCCGAGGGACCGCCGGACGAGGAGCTTGGAGTGAAGTCGGAGGAAGTAGACTTTGAGGCAAGAGACGTGAAGGAGCATTGCAGAGCCGTGCGCCTGATGCTGCCGAGGGACGTGGCCGCGAACGAAGAGAACTTCAAAGGCGAGGGACTCCGAGGGATGAGAGTGAGCGATTGTAACCCGGGAAGGGGTAGCTCTTAGGTGAAACTTGGCCATTTGGCCAAGTGTCGGATGAGTTTTCCCGACACGATCGCTATGTCGGCGGTTGGCCGCTGGCGATCGATGATCGGTTTAAGTCGAATCAAGTTGATCGAGTTGATCGCCGCATGAGTAGTCGATCGAGCGATATGATCAGGGATGGCAATGATCGATGGCACTCGCACAGGCACAGAGTGGAGTCGACCTCGTTGAGGACTCGACTGATTGACATCAGTCGACTGATGGGTGCCATCAGTTGACTGATGCCAATACCGTTGGATGGAATCCAATGTGGAAAGCAGCTGTTATTGGGCAACGGCTACAGGACCAGTCGATTAATGGGTGCCATCAGTCGACTGCTCCTGTGTCAATGGGAAGAAACCCTCTTCCTCTATAAAAAGGAAGGGGATGGGGCTTTGGGGGGTTAATGCTTGAACGCCCAACTACTCCCAAAGCGCCCAAAACGATTTCCCACTCTTTTACTTGCTCTAATCTTCATTCCATTGTAGAAGAGTGATCTTGATTGTAAAGGTTACTGTTGGAGATTTGACGGCGCTAGAGGGGGGTGAATAGCGTTGACCGTACGTAGATGGAATTAGTTAGCGTGTTCGTCTCTACAATTTTGTTAGTGCAGCGGAAATAAAGATAATAAAGCAATAACGAAAACACAAACACACAAACGCAAGGATATAACGTGGTTCGGAACCAAACGGTTCCTACTCCACGGATCGAGCTCTAAAGAGCCCTAGTGATGCACACACACTCACTAATCAATAATAACTCCTTCTCGGAACAATCCGGAGGCGGAGAAACCTCGTACAAAGATTACACTAAGTAATACACAAGATACAAGAAAATACAAGTAAGAAATACAATGCAAGTAAAGGAAAAATAACTTTACAAGAGCTTTGGATTGCTTGATCTTTGATTGCCTTGAACTAGCTTTGAAGGACTGGAAAGCACCAACTTCCCCCTTCAATTTCGCCCAAGAAAATCGCTGCAAAAACCCTCCTTCCGAGCTGCCTTTATAACCTGCGCTGGCCGATTTCCACCTATCACGACTACCATAAGTCACCGGGCCGATCGATGCCATCGTTGTCGTGAGACAACGGATACGGCCACGGAGCATTCTCGCGTCAACTAGCACGATCGCCGACTTTGGCGCCGATCGACAGAGATATCGCCTGATCGCCCAATGAGCAATGACCGCTTCAGCAGAGCAGCTTTCGCTTAAACTAAATGAATCCGTCGACTCACGGCAATGAACCGCCATAATGCCACGACCGCCAACCTCAAAGATGAGGTTTTAACCCAAGTATGGTGCCCCATACTTGCTAGACCACCCTTAGCCTAGACCTAAGCCTTCTAGCCACCTCCATCACCTCACGCCTCGATCCTCCAAGTCATCCATGACTTGTTCATTTATGACAAAATAAGAAGTTTTAATGATTTAGGAAATTGGTTTCCCTAAATAGATTTTCTTCTCAATCACTGATTGATAGCAATACGTAAACTGGAGGACTTTACTGGCCAAAATCAATCCCCTTGGACTTCCAAATGCCAAGACTCAAGCTTGGACTTTCCCTAACCAACCCATGTTGGACTTTCCATGCCAAGACCCTTGCTTGGACTTTCCATTTACCAAGACCCATGCTTGGACTTCTCATTTGCCAAGACCCATGCTTGGACTTCTCATGCCAAGTACTCAAGACTTGGACTTTCCCAAATGCCAAGTACCCATGACTTGGACTTCCCATGCGCCAAGTGTCCCACTTGGACTTTTCATGCCAAGTACTCAAGACTTGGACTTTACCAAATGCCAAGTGTCCCACTTGGACTTTCCATGCCAAGTACCCAAGACTTGGACTTTACCAAATGCCAAGTGTCCCACTTGGACTTTCCATGCCAAGTACTCATGACTTGGGGTTTACCTTGCCAAGACCCATGCTTGGACTTTCCCATAATCACATGGTCAACCCCAGTCAACCATCAAGGTCTTCCTCGAGTCAAACTCAAGTCCGGTCAAACATGACCCGGGTCGATTGCTCCAACAATCTCCCCAACATATTAACCGACATTAATGTCAAACATCAATGCCAAACCACTTTGTCAAATCCCTTTGTCAAACATCAAAACATCACTCGAGTCAAACTCGAGTCTGGTCAATCATGACCTTGGCCGATTGCACCAACAATCTCCCCCTTTTTGATGTTTGACAAAAACCAAACAAATCATCTGAGTTAGACCACTAACTCAAATCCCTTACCAATTATCCCAAATTGGTAAACACTCTTCAAATATTCTCCCCCAAACATTCTCCCCCTTTTTGACTAACATCAAAAAGGTTTTCTCTCCAAGGAGGTCAATGTCTCATATCCCAATGAGATCTTACAATCTCCCCCTTGATCCAAAAATAAATACCTAGGATGCCTACCATCTTCCTAGTGATAATTCACATATCACTCAAGAGAGACAATCCTATACTCTCTCCCAATTTCCAAATTGGGTATCAAAAGCCCATCAATTTTCCCAATTGATGATACTCTCCCAATAACTTCTCCTCTTCAAGGAGAAAAACACATCCATCATTCCAAGATGGATACCTCCCCCTAAAGGCTTGCTCCCCCTTGACCATTGCACCAACAATGTCCTTGGGAAGCCCCTAAGCCAATAGGAACTCTAAACCATCAAAATTAAGGTTCTAAGTTCAACATAGAACTTTCACTCACCCTAAATTTGATACTTTGACCTAACACAGCTCCTAATCCATATCCAATAGATTTTCACCCTTTATAATGCTTCCTAAAGCATATCCTAGGGTTAGGAGTGATTAGGAACCTTTTCCATAGCTGAACACGGGCTAAACAAACCTTGTTAACCCAAAATCAGACTGCGATCGACTCGATGAATTAGTCGATCACACTCCATCGATCATTTGCAACCAGCGATCGATGATAAAAATCTCGATTTTCAACTATCAGAAATGAATTTTGAAAATTCATAAATAATTATACGTAATTCGAAAAATCGTGAAAATTCATACGTATAATACTTATGACACACACAATGGGTGAAAAATATTTGAAAATTATTTTACCCATAAAATAGTGAGTTTGATACAAAACTCAAAACCATTGAAATTTTCAAAGTTTTGGCCCTATTTTGTATCAACTCTATCAATGGTGATTGCTATCAAAAGATAGACTTCACCAAGGTTTTTCAAAAAGATTTTAAAATGTTTTCAAAACCTTATTTTGGATCATATTCCTTGGGCTCTATGTACATGACTTGTACACCTGCTCTCCCAATGATCCACAAATGAAACAAGATGAGTTTTAGTTCATCTAGATGCAAAAACTATGCACCTTAAACTTAACTCATATCCTAGCATCTCACATGTATCTAGAGTGTATAAATACACATACATGTCAATTGGATGTGAGATGTGGGTTTTGTTCTCCCTAAACTAGGGTTTCATGCATTTTTCTAAGGCAACCCTACTTGATTCCCTTATGAATGGGACTTCAAGTCATGTCATAGTCCTTAATTCAATTTCAACCAAATTGTCTTAAATGCATGAATGATTATGGCATTAGAAATGTTATAAATAAGCTCATGCTCATAATCATGATGTCATGGCATAAGATGAAATCTAAAAGCACATGACATTTGAAACCTTAATCCTAAACATGAACATGACATATAAAATCATAGAAATAGGCATGATGTCATGACATGACATATGGCAATCAAAGCATGGCATATAAAATATATAGGTATAGTAATACCAAAAATTTTAATATTAATTGCCATTTGATATAGTTAGATATATTTTGCCATATTAACCTTAATCTCCCTAGTGTGCCAAAAACCCAAAATGGCACACTAACACTCTAAACCCTAATTGTGTCAATTTGATCATTTTATCAAACTTCATAACTAACATTGGCACATCCTAAAATCTTTTAGGATTATAATTCAACCCTATTTCCAAGGTATCCATAACCTTGAAAATAACCTAAAATGTCACCTTTGTCATGGTTGAGTTAACTACCCATCCACTCAAGGTTGGCACATCCTAAGCCCACCTAGCGTGAATCAATCACGCTCTTAGGAACCCAAAACCGATTTGAGCTCCTAGGGTTAATTAGGTATTCCTTAGGGATAACCTCCCTAGATACCATCCTAATGACCCTCCTAGGCTTGTTAGCCTTGGTCATTTGGGTCTTACCTAGGTTGACTCTAGGGGTAACTCCCCTTGCAACCTTCTTAGTGGCCACCCTAGGTTTCCTAGAAACCTTAGCCACTAGGCACAACCCTTGGTCAACCCTAGGGATGACTTCCCTATTGACCTTAGTCTTCCTAGACCTAGTTTGTGTTCCATAATCAAATGGAACACTATGGTAAGCCACCTTAGGCTTAGGTTTGTGACCCAAACCTTGCTTGCGCTTGGTTGACTTTTGACTCTTAGGTCCTAGGTGTTGACTTTGACTTTTGGACCCTTGATTTTGACCACTAGACCCTTTAAATTGATTTTGTATCTTACTTAGGGTCTTTTCAAGTTTTTCAAGCCTTGACTTCAAGACTTGATTTTCCTTTTCTAATTGCCCAATTTTAGAATTTTGATTTAAATCTTGGGCATGGGATTCTCTAGGCATATGCCTAGTCCATTTAGGGTTTAGACCTAGGTGCTCTTGCACCTTTCTAATTGTCTCCCTAGGTAAAAATTTTCTAGAGTTATTTGACCTAGATTTGTCCTTAGATAAGTTAATTTTTGGGACATTAGTCCCAAATTTCTCCCTATTATCTAAGTGAATATTTTTAGCTCCTAAACAAAAGTATTTATTTCTATTAGCATGTTTTTGTCTATTAACTAAAGAAAGAGCATTATTAACTTGATATACCTTAGGGTTAGCCTTAGTAGCTCCCCCTACTTGTGATGCTCCCCTTTGCCCCTTCTTCTCCCCCTTCGGGCATTGACTCCGGTAATGACCCGGTAGTCGACATTTGAAGCAAATCACTTGCTCCTTGCTCTTTTTCATTGAGGCACCGGTCTCCTTGACTTTTGGCACGGGTGGAGTCTTCTTAACCCGTTTAGGACACTTACTCTTGTAGTGTCCTTTCTCCCTACACTCAAAGCATATAATATTCATTTTATTATTAATTGACATGCTTGAGTTACCTAGGGTGGTTGTGGTGGTCGGAGTGGATTCTTGAGCTTGCTCTTCCTCTCTACCGGATGTAGATGGTTCTTCTTGTTGCTCTGGTGTTGAGGAAATTCTAATCTCCTCCTCAATCCTAGAAGTGGATGCTTCTTCCACTTCCTCCACCAACCCGGAAATTGACTCCCTATCAACTTCCGATTCTACTTCCTTCTCCGATCCGGATGTTGATTCCCTATCAACTTCTGAATCCTCAAGATCTTTAGATGTTTCTTCTTGATCTTGAAAGGGTGATGGTCCTTCTTCTTGGACCGATGATAGGCTTTCATGGAACTTGGCCAAATCGCTCCATAGCTCCTTAGCATCCACATAGTCACCTAGGCTACACAAGAGGTCATTAGGAATTAAATCAAAAATGAATTTGATTACCTTCTTGTTTTTATCGAATTGTTGGAGTTGCTCCTCACTCCATTTCTTCTTCTTGAGAAACCCTCCCTTTGGTCCCTTAGGATATTCAAATCCTTCCATCAATGCGGACCACTCCTCAAGGTCTCTCATCATCAAAAAATCTTCAATTCTCGCCTTCCAAGAATTGAAACCTTCTCGTCCATAGAAGGCATACGGAATTGGGGTGTTGATATCCCATCCCAATTGTCCTTGGATTTCCATCTTTACCCTCTAGCCTTCTTTGTCCTAGCTCCCGGCGGTTAGTCCGTAGAAGAGCCCCGGGCTCTGATACCACTTGTTGGAGATTTGACGGCGCTAGAGGGGGGGTGAATAGCGTTGACCGTACGTAGATGGAATTAGTTCGCGTGTTCGTCTCTACAATTTCGTTAGCGCAGCGGAAACAAAGATAATAAAGCAATAACGAAAACACAAACACATAAACGCAACGATATAACGTGGTTCGGAACCGAACGGTTCCTACTCCACGGATCGAGCTCTAAAGAGCCCTAGTGATGCACACACACTCACTAATCAATAATAACTCCTTCTCGGAACAATCCGGAGGCGGAGAAACCTCGTACAAGGATTACACTAAGTAATACACAAGATACAAGCAAATACAAGTAAAAAATACAATGCAAGTAAAGGAAAAACAACTTTACAAGAGCTTTGGATTGCTTGATCTTTGATTGCCTTGAACTAGCTTTGAAGGACTGGAAAGCACCAACTTCCCCCTTCAATTTCGCCCAAGAAAATCGCTGCAAAAACCCTCCTTAGAGCTCCTTTTATAACTGCGTCGACTGGATTTCGCCTATCGATCATTGCCATAAGTCACCCGATCGGTGATGCCTGTTGTAGTGAGAAAACGGATCGATCCACGTTGGAAAAACTCCAGCGGATCTCTTAGCGATCGGCCAACATTAGCGATCAGCGGTCGTAATCGGCCTTGCCGATCGGCTCTGGGCGTCATGCTGGTGAACTAGCGATCGGCATTGGCCTTAGCGATCGGCCGTGACATCGATTCATTGCTCCCATGGCGATCGGCGCGTTCGGCTCTTAAACGGCAGTCGAACTCAAGTCGACTCACGGCAGTCGAGCCATAATGCGGTCAACCTCAGATGAGGTTTTAACCCAAGTATGGTGCCCCCATACTTGCTAGACCACCCTTAGCCTAGACCTAAGTCTTCTAGCCACCTCCATCAGCCTCACGCCTCTCGGATCCCTCCAAGTCATCCATGACTTGTTCATCCATCGCGCTAGCCTCCAGGTGCTTCCCTCGGCTATGTCATGCTAACGGTGTCTACACCGCCAAGGCACATTGGACTTACGCCGCCAAGACTCCGCTTGGACTTTACGCTGCCAATATCAATCCCCTTGGACTTCCCAAATGCCAAGACTCAAGCTTGGACTTTCCCTTGCCAACCCATGTTGGACTTTCCATGCCAAGACCCATGCTTGGACTTTCCATTTGCCAAGACCCATGCTTGGACTTCTCATTTGCCAAGACCCATGCTTGGACTTCTCATGCCAAGTACTCAAGACTTGGACTTTCCCATAATCACATGGTCAACCCCAGTCAACCATCAAGGTCTTCCTCGAGTCAAACTCGAGTCCGGTCAAACATGACCCGGGTCGATTGCTCCAACAATCTTCCCAACATATTAACCGACATTAATGTCAAACATCAATGCCAAACCACTTTGTCAAATCCCTTTTGTCAAATCCCTTTGTCAAACATCAAAACATCACTCGAGTCAAACTCGAGTCTGGTCAATCGTGACCTGGGCCGATTGCACCAACAGTTACCTCCACCTAGCTTGGTGCAAAGGAGAGACCAATATTGGATTGGCTTTGAAGGAGTGATTCACCTCGGACGAATCAGGATCATGGATTAGCGGTGTAGCCGTGAACCACGTTACATCTTCTTGTTAGCATTTGTTTTCTTGTAACTTCTATTTGCTTGTCTTTATTTGCATATTCCGCTTGCGCTAATCTTTTGTAGACGAGCAAATTACGACATCCAACGAACGAGGGCTATTCACCCCCCTCTAGCCGGCCAATCGATCCCCCAACAAGTGGTATCATAGCAAGATTGCTTGTCACCGGACTAACCGCCACAACAAGCTCTACATCAAAAATGGCCGGCTCAAACATCCACCCACCGAAGTTCGACAGCGAATTCTCTTGGTGGAAAAAGAGAATGGAGGTATTCTTCGAGACCGATTTTGATATTATGCTTATAATGGAAAATGGTTTCGAGTTGCCTAGGGATGAAAGGGGTGAACCAATTGAAAATTCACGTTGGACTAAGAAGCAAAGAGAGGAGCACCTTGCAAACTCAAAGGCAAAACATCATCTTCTCAATGTGCTCCCTCAACAAGAGATCAACCGGATCGGAGAATGTGCTAGCGCCAAAGAGATGTGGGAAAAGCTTGTAGAACTCCATGAAGGCACATCCGAGGCCAAGCTAGCTAGGAGAGACCTCCTCCGCTCCCAACTCTCAAACATCAAATTAGAAAAGGGAGAAAAGGTAACTTCCCTACATTCTAGATTTAAAGAAATATTAATTGGGCTAACAAGTGTAGGAGAAAATCTCTCCAACCGGGATATGGTAATGAAGGCCATAGATGCCTTTCCCCGGTCCTCAAGATGGAGCTCCATGATGGATTTATTTTACATCTCCAAGAACTTGGAAGTAAGTACCTTGGAGGAATTTTTCTCAACAATGGAGCTCCACGAAACTAGGCTTGAAGGAATACAAGAAGAGCCTAGAATTCAACCCTCAAGAGGAGTAGCTTTGATAGCGAACAAGGGGAAGAAGAAGATGGAAATCCCCTCCTCCTCCGATGATGAAGCATCCTCATCCTCCTCCATGGATAGCACCGAAGAAGCATATATGGTAAGGAGGGTAAGACGTGCTTTAAAGGGTTTTCATTTTAATAAATCTAATGATAGGAATAGAAGACCAAGGGGGAAGGTGATATGCTACAATTGCCAAGGAGAGGGACACATAAGGGATAATTGTCCCCTCCTAAACAAGAGCAAGGAAGAGAAGAAAAAGAAAGAAGAAAAGAAGAAGAAGAAGGGGAGCAAGAGAAAGGAAGAAGAAAAGAAGGCAAAAGGAAAAGGGAAGGCCATGGCACTCAAAGCAAAGACATGGGATGACCTTGCTTCCTCATCCTCATCCGAAGAAGAAGAGCATGTCTATTCCAACCTAGCACTAATGGCTCTTCATGACTCGGATTGCTCCTCCTCCACCGAAAATGAAGAATCAAGCTCAAGTGGGGAGAGCTCAAATGAAGGGGGAGCTTCTACATCTTCATCATCCGAAGAAGAAGAGGACATGGAAACTATGGTAACGAATGCCTCTCCTAAGAAAATAGTTTCCATAATTTCTAGTTTAACTAAGGACTTATTTGGAATGAAAAAGAAAAATAAAAGCATACTTAATCAAATTAAGGTATTAGAAAATAAGCTAGAAAATGCATGCTTAAATGATAATATTTCTTCTAGCTTAAATGATGCATGCTCACATGATCTTTATGTGCCATTAGATGTTAGTGATGCATGTATAAATGAAAATAGGGCCCTAAGGGAAAAGGTAGACTATTTAACCAAAGCCCTAGAAAAATTCACAATTGGCTCCAACACATTAAATATGATTATTGGGAGCCAAAGAGCTAGCTTCAACAAAAAGGGCCTAGGCTACAAGGAAAAGAAAAATGAAAAGACCTACAAATGCCTAATAGCTAGGGGACAAGATAAGAAGAAAGTAATAGCTAGAAAATGGATCCCCAAGGAATACTTAGTGAACCCAATAGGAAAGAACTTATTTTGGGTTCCAAAATCCATCCTTAAGGGTTAGAAAAACCCTAGGGTAGTCAACCATATGGAATTGACCTATATCATATTTTGGTTGACTTAGGATGGCGGGACAACATTTTTAAATAGTATTGGGTGATGATAATGTGCCCATAAATAGATAATAATGCTTAAATCATGATGATTAATGTAATTGCTATGTATGTTTGAAATCATGATTTATGATTTTGATATTTGGCACGTAATCATGAGAAATAGGGTTGAATCATGCTTTAGGTGATACTTTGTTTATTATCATCATATAATACCTAATGCATGATTTTTATTTAATGAATACATGTATTTCATGATCATAATGTAAAATTAATTCATATATGTCTTTGTGATCATGTAGAGTGTTAGGATGATACTTAACCATGATAGAATTGCATGAATACAAGGGTTAAGTATATACAAATACCCCCTAGGATGCATCTCACACTCACTATAGGCTAACTTGATTAAAAACTTAGCATGAGTGAGATGTTAGGATGGTACAAATGTCCACTAATGCCTATGGCATTTAGATGGTCATTTAAAGTATCAAAATAGCAATAATAGACCAATCATGGGGAAGGCTTATGTTTAATTCATAGACATATTGCTTAAAGATCAGGGTTGGATATTTCACATATTTTCAAAACAATTTCTTACTTTAAAATCCATGTATTCATGTTTTGAAACAATCCTAAGCAAAACTAGGTGTTAAAATGGATACTCTTATGATCAAAAACCTAGTAGTTTTTAAAGCTTATGGATTTTTGGAAAATACATGGAAATATAATGATTTTTCATGAAAACCTATTTTTCACTGATATATATATTTAAAAGAAATGTGTTCCCCAAATTTCATGATTTTTCGAATTTTTTGGAATTTTTAACGCATTTCTGAAATTCACCCCAGAAATCAGAAATCCCGAAAGCAGTGATCGTAGTAGTCAGAACGGTCGATGATGACCTGAATATCAGACCAGTAAAGGCTGAATTCCGATTTTAAATCAACTTGTGGTAATTTTCTTTCTATTAGACTTGATGCCATGTGCTTTTAACTTATTGATAATCTTTTTGATGGTGTCAAAGGGGGAGAAATGATTATGTTTAAGTTAATTATGATAGGGGGAGAAATTAAGGGGGAGTTTCATGGATTAAGGGGGAGTTGCATGTTGCTATATCATGTTTATGTCTACATGCTTTCTTTCCTTTAAAATTTATATCAAATGTTTTTACCTAACTTAAACGGATTGCCACACTTCAAAAAGGGGGAGATTGTTAGGGCAATCTCTTGCCGTAATATGGTTTTGATGGTGTGGCAAAGGGTTTAAGTTAGTTTGATATGCTGATTTGATATGTGCGTTGAAGTCGTGCAGGACTTAGTAATTCGCACATGGAGCCGTGGCGAGTTTCACATCTCATGACTCGTGCCTTGAGTCGGTGAAGGATAGCTTTGCGGAAGTCGTGCGC
Source organism: Wurfbainia villosa (assembly GCA_025175895.1). NCBI lineage: Eukaryota > Viridiplantae > Streptophyta > Magnoliopsida > Zingiberales > Zingiberaceae > Wurfbainia > Wurfbainia villosa. Next base: position 114,961,200 of record CM045989.1, on the reverse strand, counting down.
TTGGAGCATCCGAGGGACCGCCGGACGAGGAGCTTGGAAGCCGAGTAAGTAGACTTGAGGCAAGAGGCGCGAAGGAGCATTACAGTCGTCGCGCTGATCTGCGAGGGCGTGGCCACGAACGAAGAGAACCGAGCGAGGGACTCAGGGATGAGAGTGAGTGATTGTAACCGGGAAGGGGTAGCTCTTAGGTGAAACTTGGCTGTCATGGCGCAATCGATTCGATCTGGTTTAAGTCGGTGAGATCAAGTTGATCGATCGCCGGTGAAGCGATCGGTCATTTGCCAAGGGCAGCGATCGTGATGGCAGCGTGCAGCGGCACGCAGTGGAGTCGACCTCATTGAGGACTCGGTGATTGACATCGATCGGTGATGGGTGCCATCAGTCGACTGATGCCAATACCGTTGGATGGAATCCAACGTGGAAAGCAGTCGTTATTGGGCAACGACTACAGGACCAGTCGACTGATGGGTGCCATCAGTCGACTACTCCTGTGTCAATGGGAAGAAACCCTCTTCCTCTATGAAAAGGAAGGGGATGGGGCTTTGGGGGGTTAATGCTTAAACGCCCAACTACTCCCAAAGCGCCCTAAACGATTTCCCACTCTTCTACTTGCTCTAATCTTCATTCCATTGTAGAAGAGTGATCTTGATTGTAAAGGTTACCTCCACCTAGCTTGGTGCAAAGGAGAGACCAATATTGGATTGGCTTTGAAGGAGTGATTCACCTCGGACTAATCGGGATCGTGGATTAGCGGCGTAGCCGTGAACCACGTTACATCTTCTTGTTAGCGTTTGTTTTCTTGTAACTTCTATTTGCTTGTCTTTATTTGCATATTCCGCTTGCGCTAATCTTTTGTAGACGAGCAAATTACGACATCCAACGAACGAGGGCTATTCATCCCCCTCTAGCCGGCCAATCGATCCCCCAACAGGTTTGACTGGCCCTCATTGACAGGTGGTAATCGAGTACGCTTAGATGCAACGTGCTTAACTCTAAATGTGCGGATTGAAAGAAAAGAAACAATGCAAGTCAAAAATGCATGATGATGATGAATGCATCACAAAAACAAACAAAGGCAACAGTGGTTAGTGAATCAAGAGTAGATAAACAATGAATCCAAGAGTAGGGGTGAAGGTTTACCTAGGAGGCATGGTGGAAGGCTGCTCCATGAAGCCCTAACCGAAAGAGTAGGTTGTGGTGGAGACTGGGTATTGAAACGATGAGAAGAAAGGGTCCTTGAGTCGAAAGAGCCTTCGAGCACGAGAACCGGCCGGTGAGATTGTCAGAAAAAGAGAAAAGGAAGCGAGACGAAACGTGCATCGAAAGAAGAAGAGGAGAGGGTTCGGGTTTTTGGCAAGTTGAACTGGTGGGATAACCCTAATACCTGTGACATCAGTCAACTATCATTATTCGGCAGTTGAACTGCTAAAGGCGATCGGCGCGATCGACTATAAGCAATTTTGTGCACATCGATTGCCATAAATAATAGTCAGCCGCGAGAGGACCCGATCGAACCGGCCGATCGGCTCTGGCGGTCTGCGCTGAAGTCAGTATCGATGAAGCCGTGAACGGTTCGGGGAAAAGCGTATCAGTCGAATTGGCAATATGCGCCAGTCGACTGCTATCAGTTTGATAGGTTTTTTGACTAGATTGGAAAATGTATAATTAATTCAATAAAGTTTAAAAAAATCACGAAATTTTGTAGACAACTTTGTTAAGTCATTTACTATCAAGGAAAAATAAGTTAAAAAATATATCTTTTTCATATTTTAATATTGACACCAACTTGAAACCTAACAAAAGCTTTAAAGTTTTTCACAAACTTGTACCACTTTTGCTGATCAAGTACAAATTGTTTTTCAAAGTATGTTTAAAATAAACATGATGTCATGACATGGCAAGACAAACAAAGCATGACAAATATAAATACTAAGGTATTAAATACCTAAGTTTTAATATTAATTATCATTTATTATTATTTAGTCCATTTTACCATATTATTACTTATCTCCCAAGTATGCCAAAAATCCAAAATGACATATTATGACCTCTAAACCTAATTTGTGCCAATTTGATTGATTTTTCATAATCTTCAAAGTATATTGACACATCCTAAAATCTTTTAGGATTATAATTCAAACCTATTTCTAAGGTATCAAAAACCTTGAAAATGATCTAAAGTGCCACCTTTACTATGGTTAGGTTAACTACCTATCCATTCAAGGTTGTCACATCTAAACCCATTTAGCATGAATCGATCACGCTCCTAGGAACCCAATACCTATTGGAGCTCCTTGGATTTACTAGATATTCCTTAGGGATGACCTCCCTAGATACCTTCTTAATGACCCTTCTAGGCTTAGAAGCCTTAGTCATTTGGGTCTTACCTAGGTTAACTCTAGGGGTAACTCCCCTTGTAACCTTCTTAGTGGCTTTCCTAGGTTTTCTTGAAACCTTATCCACTAGACACTTACCTTGGTCAACCTTAGAGATGACTTCCCTATCGACCTTGGTTTTCTTAGACCTAGATTTAGTTCCATATTCAAATAGAACATTGTGGTAAGTAGACATTACCTTCTTAGACATAGGCTTGTGACCCAAACCTTGCCTCCTAGATGGTTCTTGCCTCTTACACCCTAGGTTTTTACTATTTGACCCTTTAATTGAATTTTGCATCTTTATAAGGGTCTTTTAAAGTTTCTCAAGCCTTGACCTCAAGACTTGATTTTCCTTTTCTAATATCTCAATTTTTGATTTTTCATTAACTCTTGAGATATTTTTTATTTCTAGGCATATGTCTAATCCATTTAGGGTTGATGCCTAGGTGATCCTTTATCTTCCTAATGGTCTCCCTAGGAAGGATAGGTCTAGCATTGTTCGATCTAGGTTTGTCCTTAGGTAAAATTATTTTAGAGATATTAGTCTCAAATTTCTCCTTATTCCTAAGGTTGACACTCTTAGCACCTAAACAATAAAACCTATTTCTAGCATGCTTTTGTTCATGAGTAATAGCAACAAAATTCCTAGCATGCTTTTGCCTATAAATTAAAGAAGGTGCATTATTAAATTTTACCTTAGGGTTTGCCTTAGAGGCTCCCCCTACTTGTGATGTTCCTTCTTGGACCTTCTTCTTCCCCTTTGGACATTGACTCCGGTAGTATCCCGGTTGTTGACATTTGAAGCAGATGACATGCTCCTTGCTTTTAGTTGTTGGGGGACCGACATCCTTGACCTTTGGCACTGATTGAGACCTCTTGACTCGTTTAGGATACTTACTCTTGTAGTGTCCTTGATCCCTACACTCAAAGCATATAATATGAACTTTATTATTTATTGACATGCTTGAGTTACCTTCCATGGTAGGGGAGCCTCGAGCTTCCTCTTCCTCTTGATCGGATGTGGATGGTTCTTCTTGAGGTTGCTCCGGTGTAGATGATCTAATCTCCTCCTCCTCAATCCTATAGGTGGAGACTTCTTCTACTTCTACTTCTTCCATTGATTCCGATCTGGATGTTGATTCCCTATCAACTTTCAAATCCTCACTCTCTTGTGAGGAAGAGCTATCTTCTTCGACCTCCTCTTTTTGAGCCGGTGATGAGTCTTCATGGAATCTTGCCACATTGCTCCATAGCTCCTTGGCATCTATGTAGTCCCATAAACTAGACACAATATTGTTAGGTATTAAATCAATCAAAAATTTTATTACCTTATCATTTTTATCGAAGGCTTGGACTTGCTCTTCGGTCCATCTCTTCTTCTTGAGGTATCCACCCTTTGGTCCTCTTGGATAGTTAAATCCCTCTATCAAGATGGATCATTCTTCAAAATCCCTCATCATCAAGAAATCTTCAATTCTTGTCTTCCATTGCCTAAACCCTTCTTGTATATAGAAGGTGTACGGGATCGGCGTGTTGATATCCCATCCTAGTTGTTCTTCAAACTCCATCTTGTTCCTCTAGCGGTGCTCTCTTGGTTGTTAATCCGTAGAAGAGCGGCCTCGCTCTGATACCAATTGTAGGGTCGTTCGGTGACCGCTAGAGGGGGGGTGAATAGCGTCGTTCATCGTATGATGGAATTCAATTGCGCTTGCCTATGATTGTTAGTACGCAGCAGAATATGAAAAATACAATACAAATACACAATCACAATACGCAAGAATATAACGTGGTTCAGAACTGAATAGTTTCTACTCCACGGGTTGGGCTCATAAGAGCCCTAGCGATGCCAAACACTACTAAACAATAAATTCTCATTCTCAGAACAATCCGGAGGTGGAGAAAACCTCTTACAACGGTTCTTACAACAATAAAAATGAAATACAAGCAAATACAAGTAAAATACACAAATACAAGTAAGGAAAACCTTTACAAATGTGAACTTGGATTCTTTCTTGTTGATCGCTTGAATCGTGCTTGAAGACCCTGATTTGCAACAGCAAATCTCCTCAAGAATGCTCAAGTAATCGCTGCCAAAACCTCCCCTTCAAGCTGCCTTTATAACCTGCACTCGAACTATTTTCGCGTCTGACAGTCGACTGCCATAAGGCCCCAGTCGACTGCCAACACTGTTGTTGTGAGACAACGGCTCGATCCACGCTGAAAAAGTTCCAATGGGACTTTCATTAGTCGACTACCAACATTGGCAGTCGACTGCCAGGGCCCGTAGCCGATTGCTAGTCGGCTACGGAGCGTTTTGTGCTCGCGGCCAAACAAGCAGTCGACTGCCATCCATGGCAGTCGACTACCAGGGCTTTTTCAGCCCTAAATGGCAATCGAGCACTAGTCGACTCTCAGCAGTCGAACCGACCATAATGTCAGTCGACTGTCAATCTCAAACATGAGATTTTAACCTCAAGTATGATGCCCCCATACTTACTAGACCATCCGTAGCCTAAACCTAATCCTTCTAGCCACCTCCGTCAGTCTCGTGCCTATCGGATTCCTCCAAGTCATCCATGACTTGTTCATTCATACGCTAGTCTTCAGGTGCTTCCATCAGCTATTGTCATGCTAATGGTGTCTACACCGCCAAGGCACATTGAGCTTATGTTGCCAAGACTCTCACTTGGACTTTACGCCAACAACCATTGGACTTATGCTTCCAAGACTCCACCCTTGGACTTTACGTCGCCAATATCACTCCTTGGACTTTTCAAATGCCAAGACTCAAGCTTTGACTTTCCCTTGTCAACCCATGTTGGACTTTCCATGCCAAGACCCATGTTTGGACTTTCCTTTGCTAACCCATGTTGGACTTTCCCTTGCCAAGACTCATGCTTAGACTTTCCTTTGCCAACCCATGTTGGACTTTCCCTTGCTAAGACCCATGCTTGGACTTTACATGCCAAGTACTCAAGACTTGGACTTTCCCAATGTCAAGTTTCCCACTTGGACTTTCCATGACAATGGTCAAACCATCGTCAAACATCAAATACTAACCTGGGTCGATTGCGCCAATCTCCCCAACACATGTCAAACATCAATGTCACATATCAAAACACTACTCGAGTCTGATCAATCAGGACCTGGGCCGATTGTACCAATAGAACCAACATCACATCTCACAATGACTATAGGATGACATATGTGTGTATTGAAACACTCTAGACTCATATGAGATGTTAGGAAAATGAGTTAGATTCAATGTGCTTATATGGTGCATCAAAATGAACTCAAATTCATTAAATCATAGGAAGAAATCATGAGGAAAGCTAATCTACAAGTTATGTACACTTAGCTCCTTGACCATGATTGAAAATATGTTTCTAAAATAATTTTAAAATCATTTTAGAAAATCTTGGTGAAGTCTATCTTTTAATAGAAATCACCATTGAGGATATTGATACAAGTTCGACAAAAATTATTGAAGTTTTTAATGATTTTGAACTTTGTATCAATTTTTAAAAATAATGGATATTTTCATACAAAATTACTCTTCACCCATAATATGTGGCATAAGTAATGTGTGTGTGAAATTTCATGATTTTTTGAAAATTACGGAATTACTAATGCATTTCTAAAATCCGAATTGAAAATCTGATTTCTGTAAATGCAAAAACTAGTCAACTGCTAGTGTAGCCAGTCGATTAGTGGCGGTCTCAGTTTATTGGTCACTAGCAGAGTTGACTGATGATGTTGATTTTAGTTAAACAAAAGTTGTTTAGCTATTTATCAGCAATCCCAAGTATCCTAACCACTCCTAATCCTGTAATATGCTTAGAAAAGGATTGGAAGAGTGGGATGTTCATTGAAAATGAATTGGAGAGTTGATTAGGGTGAAAATCAAATTTTAAGGGATGTTAAAGTTCAAGTTTGAACTTTTACCATCTCGTATAAATCATTCTGAATAACTAAAAGGTAGAACTCCTCCATATACTTGTGACTGATCGGGTGCCCTATCTCAAAGTTCAAAGATGTTGTAATAATGACTGAGTATAACTAAAAGGGAGAAAATGAATTTTCATCTTATTTTTCATATTTTTCTAGTCAGTAATATTGATTTTGCCATGTATCCCACATGAACTCGCAACTACTCCCACCAGGTGGAGGCTCGACCCTTAAGCTTAATGACAACCAATTTTATTTTGACACAATCAGGATCTTCTTTGAAATAAAAAATTTGTTCAACTTCATTAATTCAATCGATAATTTTTTTTTTACTTGTAACATGCTGGAAAACTCGATAAGATTGATGCAAAAAACCAAGATCCCCATATCGTTCTTCATGACCACAATGATCACGATGATATGAGTTTTCAAAACTTCAAGTCGAGCATCAATCAAATACCTCACGGTCTTCCAAATCTCGCACTGCTAGACGCAGAAATAACTCCGCGACTTGTCTTTATAGATCTTTAATGAGCTCTTATATGCTTCGATTCTGGTGTGAGACTTTCTCAGTCAGAGCTTGCCTTTTACGACCACATCCTCGATGACCCTCCATGAATCTAGGGCTTTGATACCAACTGGCATGGGTGAGAGTGAAATGAGAATCCTTCCACGAACAAAGATGGTCCGGACAGAGGGTTTCAAAAAAAAAAAAAAATCAAAGGAGGAAAACTCGCAAATAAAGAAGAGTCGCCTTTAACTTTAACAAAAAGAAATTTTATTAAACCAAAATCAAGATGTTTTTACAAGAGTCCTAACCCTTGTTTAAATATCTTAGGAATTAAGAAAAATTTGAAATAAACAAAAAAATTGAAAACAAATAGAAAAAAATAAAGCCCTAAATTGACTAGGTTGTGTCGACACCATGCCACAGTTGTGCCCGAGGTCATGGCCATGACAGGGAACATAGCTAGGTCGTGTTCCCTATTAGAATACTCTCGTAAGTCCCAATATGGGACACGATCGTATCCAAGGGCATGGTCATATCGTGTTGGCCTCTGAGAACCTTCTTTTTTTTTCTTATTTTGATCCAGAATGAAGCACACTTATGCCAGAGGCAGAGTTAGGACGCGTTTACTATTGGAGGGGTTGAATTCTTCTTGCCAAAGTTCGGAATGAAGTAAACTCACACCAAGTGCCTATGGAGATGTCAAAATCCTTATTGGAGGTCTCAATTGCTCTTCATTATGGCTCAAAAAGAGACAAATATATGCCATAATATAAGAGTCGGTCATATTGCTAGATGCTTTTGCATTATCATGCTCTAGTTTCTCTTTTTGATTCAACACTAAGGAGTGACACATGGTCACTCAAATCCTTTTTATTAAATAAAAATTAACAAAGAAGGTGAACTATTGAATCATTGACCATGCATTAACACTTGAAAATCAAATTATCACTTAGAGAACATATTTGGAATTCCATCGTTAGTTTATCTTTAACTTTGTAGCATTTCATGTATTTAAATTTAACAAATTTAAAGCAGCAATCCATAGCACTCATACTTTTAACATATAGTTTCCAAATAGGAATCGTATGTTTAAACCATTGGATCAACGAGACAAATAGGTCTGACTTGTAATGGAATTTGAGATGTGGATCATACCCAAACTCAAACAAATTAGACGAATAGGTCATCAGTAGCTTAGCCTCTCTAACAAAAGAAGCACAAACTAAAACCAACCTTCCTTCCCAATAGCAAAGGACCATCTTTCTCTGAGTGCTGAAGTATAGTTATTAATTATATATTCTCATGGAAGGGACGATAACATTCATCAATGATGTAGGATCCGTATATACATTAGATGCCTCATTGCTTCACCAAATGCATCATTCTTGTTAGTTGTTTGTGCATCTGCAAGTCGTCTTGTGCTTTACAAGCAAAACTAAGGTCTATTATCAGCAGTCTCTTCTAAATGCTTTTCATATCTTATTGAAAAACTAAGAGAATTACTCTTTCAGGGTTACCCTATATTGGCTTCATTCTTGAATTTAGCTAGCTAGCAAACTAAATTTGCAATCCATGTATTTTTTAAACCTGCATTGTGGCATCCAAACTAATGGGATTTGCAAAACAAAACAAAATAAAATAAATAAAAATAAATCAAATGCGATCATGATCTTGATGTGCGATACGTATTTACTGTATTCCGTAGCATGTACAAATTTAAATTTTATCAAGAAAAAGGAAAGAATTTTGACCTTTTATCCTACTGTAACTGGTGTTGCAGGAGATGGAATAGACACTTTTAAATTATTTACGCCTACTTGAAAACCAGCGAGTTGCTGCAAAAGAGAGGTGAAGTAGTGCACCTTTTCCCTACTTGAATTCTGAAACTGGAGCTAGTTACGACATACAATAAGCTTCGGAAACGTACCTACAACACTCGAGCAACTGTGTTCTAGTTTGTCAAACGCGTCAATTCATACAGACGACATTTGCTTCTATCCATACAAATTACAGGTTTTTAGGCTCCATAGAATCCTTTACTTTCTGTGGTTAGTTCAACATCTATATATCGATCGAAGTTAATTATTGCTCAGAGCAGTAAGAAGGTGCTCTTACTGACTTTGTTGTTGGCTAGCTCTCGAACGCTTTCTTACAGATGCGTGCACAAAAAGGACATCCTCGATCCACGCAACAATGTTGAATGCCAAACTTTCCAAAACCCTCGAGTAACTCTCAAGAATTGCCTGTCCAACATCCTGATAAAAATGCAAAACATGACAGGTAATTGATTTTCAGTAGTTGTTCTGATTATGATAACCAAATTAAACATTTTCAAAATAGAAAATTTTATATGTCCCTACGTTCTCACCTTGTTATGTTGAATTTTGCAAGTATCAAGCGTTGTCTGGGACAAGCCAGGATATCTTTGCTTGAGACATAGCAAGAGAGTCTTGGCTCTTGATGCGAGTATCTGATTTTTGTTTTCATCAGCCACCAAATCCTTAACCATGTCCCAAGAAGATTTGGAAGTGTGCATGTTTGCCTTGCGTAACCATACATGCATCGAGGCCTCCACGCGATCTGCGAGCTGGACTGCGTCGTGTTCCGAAGTCATATTGAGGCTATCAAGAAGAAGATCAGGAGAGAAATTCTCAGTTGTCGACATGCAACGGTATATTGCATCTCCCACACCCACTCGACCATTCTGAAAAATGTTGCGATCGAACTGGATCTTCATTAGCGTACAGTTGAGAACGATAAGACGAAAGCTTGCGAGATTCGGCTTACCTTTGGAAGTGCTGCTGTGTATGACTCAGGGACTTCCATTTCAGATAGGATGCTGTTGTTGATTGCCATGGCGGCTTTATGAATCTGATTCGCGCATTCGCGCCTTTTATGCAGCTCCTTGAGTGCTCCCTCAGAGAGGCCACTGTCTCGAACGCATGGCACAGGCAGCCACCATTTTTCACCTTTTCGTTGAACTACCCGTCGGAAGGACTTCGACGGGGTGCTCAATGATTGCTTGTCGTCTTCTACGTACCAGAATTCTGTTTTCTGAAAATTGTCAAGTATATCCTGCATAATTATTCATAAAAGATCAACAAGCTATCGAAATCTAGGATTTAATTAGTGACAAGTGATGTTGCTCATGTGAGTTGAAAACTTAATTACCAGAAGCATAACGTCTAACTTTTCAAGTGCCGGGAGGTTCAAGTAAATATCTGATCTTGGTCTCGTCGCCATGATCTGAGAAAAGTAACGTCAGAAAGAAATTAAAATAATAGGAGAGCAAGTCGATTTCTTATGTTTTATGAGCCATCCTCACATCTAGGGTGGTTCCGTCAGGCAATGTTTGTGAAGAAGGGAAAAATTCAACTATGTAATCACAGACTGATACAAGGCAATCCATCTCTCGTCTCCACATGTTCTTCTTCTTGGCTGGAAGAGGCTCTAGTTTATAGCACTGACCAAATACCGTAGCTGTTCGATAAAGAAAGAAAAAAAATTTACAGCACTCAAGACGAGAACAAAGATAGTAGAGAAGAAAGTTTGTCAATTTGTCATAATATAACCATAGAGGTTCGTGATGGCATTTGAGAGTGCTACAGCGGAGCAAACTCCATTTCCACCTCCGGACATGTCTTCGCCCAGCAAAAGCTTCGAAAACTTCTCTTTCATCATCTCAATCTCTGCTAGAATGCATCATGGATCAGTACAATGTATCATATTGAATTGGTGTTGAATTGTTCTTCGCAATGGAAGATAAATTACCTGAAAATGCTTTCGCTTCGGAACCTGCTTTCCAATCGAGAATTTCAACGTGCTTCTTCATTCCTTGCTTCTTCACAGAAGGTGATGCTCGTCTTACAAGCTTAGAGATCGGAGAACCGACAGGAGGATCAAATGTGCTGCCATTATCATCATTGAGCTCTGAGTAGGATGATGCAGAGGATATTGTTCGACTGTAGTCGATGGAATCAGCTCCAGGTGTAGAACAATCTATGTCCGTGTTTGATCTTGTCAATCTATCAGAAGAGGCATGGGAGTCCAACTCCGAGTTATCATCAGGAACTGAAAAGGAATCCATGGAGTTTACAGGAGAGAGTCGCACATAACCTGAAATGAAATCAACTTGCTTGGAGTTGGAGATGCAAAAAACTTTTCAGGTTTGTAACAGATAGAGACTGTTGTTGTTGTTTTTTTCTTTTTATTGCTAATTTCTAAGACAAAAACAAACATCATGCTGCTTCTTTTCAGGACAACTACAAGAAAAAGAACAAAAAAGGAGTTTTCACATTACCTTTTCTTCGCTATTTGAAATCTTGAATCCTGTGCTCGGCAATCTGTTTGAAGTCCTTCCCTCCCATTGAGGCTGGTCCCTTGGCGGATTAAAGAGACTAGAAGGATATACTGGATTCAAATCATATAGAGGAGGGGATGACAGAATAGACTAGTGACTTTTGAAGAGGGTGGTGTGATAATATAGAAGCTTCAACTGAATTAACAAGAATCCTCAAGAAACAAGAACTACTTCTGGATGTGACACGCAACAACTACAACTCCATCTAAAGAACGAGGAATAAAATTCCAGCAAAGTCAACGAAGAAATTTTAAGGAAATTAAAAAAAAAAATCCTATTCTAAGAGCATAATTAGAACATCATTGGAGTAGTGGTAAAAAAGTGGCTTCCCATGATCTTATCATCTTTTATTCTAATATGACTTTGGCTGGTAGATAATGTACATGGCAGGCACTCGGCCACATCGAGCAAAGAGTAACATTCACAAAAACGACATTTGTTTATTTATCATAATAATGCTTCAATTGTCAATGCCTTTTATAATTCGTATATTGTTTGACTTTTGCTTATTGGACTAGACTTGTGGGTGTATTTGTGTTGAGGTTTCGCTATGACAAAAGAAGGAATTAGTATCAAGTTTATAGGACACTTCTAAACTCGATGCTCATAGTGTCTCCAAGAGAGGAGTAGAAAACACAAAAATTATTCAAAATTATAAATCTTTTCTCTCTTTGATCTCATTATAGTTTTTAGTCAGTCTTGAAACAAAAGCCAACTGAGCTCCTTTACCTTTTGGGGTAAAAATGAGAACCACAAGAGGATAAGCTTTGAGTTCATTGTTTCCATTTCAACATAGGCAAAGAATGTAGATCCATAGTGAAGTTGCCATTTGAATTCTATCTCCACATAATGCAACCTAGCTAGGAATTTTGTATGTATCATAACTTTTGATATTTTAGTGTAATTTCTTAAAAACCTCTATTGATGTAACACTTAGATCATCCTCAATTTTTTTTTGAGCTAACTGTCTTTGGTATGTATATAAACTTTTATTGAGCACATCAATATGTTCAAATTCAACTGCATATCATCAACCCCACTATCAAGCCAAACAAAGTGTCACAACTATGAACCCTATTTTTATGCTAGTCATAACAAAATATTGAACCTTTTAGTATCCCTCTCTAAAGTTAAGCCCAAATGTTATCAAGTTTTAGTATGGACTAATTGTTTTATCGATTTTTTATGAACCAAAATTAGCCAAGCTAAGTCCTATGAGCCGATAGTAAGTTATGTTGGTGCAATCAGTTCATGGTTAAATTGACCAAGAGTTTTATTTTGATATTTGAGAAATATTTATATTAATCAAAGTCAGACTTGATTGTGGAAGTAGACTATGTGAATCAAGATTAACTAGATACTTGACAATTGAGAAAGTTCGACAAATGTTTGTAGGCAAGAAAATCCACCAACATTAGTAGAAGTTCAAAGGGCATTAGCAAATGCAAAAGTCCATTAAGTGTTTTGGTGTGTGTAAATCATACATACTTTTTAATATTTATTTAGCATACATTTATCGCATTTGATTAGCATATCTAAGGTGACCGTGTTACGTTATTCGATTTTTCTGATGTAAAGCCTATAAAAATGAGGTCTAGGATTGAGGAGAAAGGACTTTTGAACAAAGGCATGTGTAGGAGACAACAAGGAGCATTGGGGAGTCGCTCCAAGGAGCGGGAGTCATCTACGACATCGACAAATTGAGTTTTCTCTATCTCTATCTATTTACAGTTTGTCGATCATTCTTTTGTGCTTTAACCTCCACGTTATGAAATAGTAATTTGTAATATTAGGATGAGGGAGTAACCCTCTAACTATTTTCCATGAATTGTTATTAACTCTCCTCTTTATCGATATTTTATTCATGACTCCTTTTTATTAAGTTCATTGTCTATTTGTGTTTATGTTGGACACTTATTCGCATGATTAAGATGATTAAGGGGTTAGGGGATGAACTGAAAGGAGAACCTTAGTCCTAGAAATATAAAATTGAACTTGAGGGATTGTCTATAAGTAATTTTGTTCATTCAGATAGGTTTAGGGGGAATTATGTGAAAGATTCTTTTAGCTAATTTTAGTCTCCTTCGCACTCACATTACTAAAGTAGATTAATACCTCTCGAGGATTTCATAGGCTATCACAGAACATAATATTGGGGAGATTGTTGGTACAATCAACCTCAGGTCAAGGTTGACCAAGCTCAAGAGACTCGAGTAGAGTTTTGATATTTGACAATATGACTGGATGGTATGGGATATCCATAGTCATATAGTTGTTGACCAAGAAGTCAAGTAGGTCAAGGTTGACCAAAGACTTGATGGGTAAAGTCCAACTGGGACTTGGTAAAGAAAATCCAAGTATAGAGGCTTGGCAACGAAAGTCCAAATATGGAGACTTGGCAATGAAAGTCTAAGTATAGATACTTAATAAGGGAAAGTCCAAGTATGAAGACTTGACAAGGAAAAGTCCAAGTATGAAGACTTGGTAAGGAAAGTCCAAGTATTGAGACTTGGTAAAAAAAGTCCAAGTGTAACTTGGTAATGGAAGTCCCGAAGCATGTCTCTTAGAGGGGAAGTCTTGGAGGCATGACATCTTGGTATAGGAAGATCAGATAGCATGATAAAGCCGAAGAAAGCACTTGAATGGTAGCGCAAAGGGTGAGGAGTCGTGGAGGACTCGGATGCATCTTAAAGGCACAAGGCTGATGGAAGAAGCTTGAAGGCTTAGGTCTAGGCTAAGAGTAAGTGTCAAGTATGAGAGGATCATACTTGATGCCGTTAAACCTCAGTTTTGAGGTGTATCAATTGACTGGTGGTTTGTACCAGTCGATTGGTCGAGTGGTCGACACTCGGGAAAGAGTGCTTGGGAGTTGGGCGATAAGGAAAATCGAGTCAGACTTGGGAAAACTGAGTGGTGATCGAGCAGTCGACTGGCTACGAGCACATTCTAGTCGAAACAATTAGTATCTGGGTTACTCTTTATCGGATTGATCACTGAGAGATTACAAACAGCTAGAGAATAATGAAGTTCAATGATGGATTGGGATATAACACTGCACAACTACCTCTCTTCGACTGCGATGATTTCACATATTGGAACAGAATTAGCCGTGATTATGGTCGCCAGTGGTTACGGCATTGGCGGTCGCAATTCAACCAGATTTTATTTGCAATTTCATCGGAATTTGACTGTGGTTCAGTAAGAATCGAAGTTCGACTAGATTACGATCAGAATCGGTCGCTAGCGGCTGCAATTCGACCAGATTCCCACTGCGATCTGATCGGAGTATGACCATGGTCCGATCAGCACCGAAGTCCGATCAACACCAGAGTTCAGCCAAATTGCGACCGAGATTGCGACCGCAGTGGCCATAATTTAGTCGGATTCTTATTGCAATCTGACCTTAATCCTATAGCGGCCTAGTCCATCGATTGGTCGGACGATAGTGACTACGACGGCGGTGACCGCGACGAGTTCAAGGGTTGGCTATAGCGCTCATCGAAAAAGAATAGTCGCAGGCGGAGCACTATGCATTTTCTGTGGGTGCAATTAAGATTCACATATCTCCATAATGGTATAATATTATCCACTTTGGATCTAAACCCTCATGGTTTAATTTTTGAATTATATCAAAAAACCTCAGCTCATACCAATGGAAATACCTTTTTGTCTTATAAGCACATGATCTTTTTGTAGGGGATTCTTGGATGGCTAGAGGGGGGGAGTGAATAGCCTCTCTTGACTTCTACAAGTACATTAGCGGAAGCAAAAAACAAATATAAGTAGAATTGAAACCAAGAAACAAAAATAACAATTCTAACATGATTGTTTAACGTGGTTCAGAGATTATGCACCTACTCCATGGCGATCCGTAAGGTGGATCAACCCTAACAAGTCTTCACTAAGAATCCCCTTTTGATGCAATTACCAAGGTGGAGAAGCATACTTTACAATGCACTCTTCTTCTTACAAATGATCGAAATTTAGAATAGAGAAGAAGAGGTTAAGAGCACAAAAAGACTTGAAGAAGACTTGGTGAGCTTGAGAGCAAAGTTAGGAATGAAAGCACTAGCCCTCTCAAGCTTTCCAAGGCCTCCTTTTATAGAGAAGTGGCTGATTTTTCCATTGAGCCTACAGCAGTCGACTGCTGCTATTGCTGTCCTCATCCAACATCTTATGACGAGCTTGATCTGTAGGGACCTTCGTTACTGCTAGAGGGGGGAGGGGGTGAATAGCGCGTATGACGTAAATGGAGGAAATATTTCGCAATCGTGTGTTTGCTTTAATTTGGTTAGTGTGCAGCGGAATAATAACAATAAAAATAATAACACGAATATAAGCACACACACAACACCAAATATAACATGGTTCGAAATCGAATGGTTCCTACTCCACAGATCGAGCTCAAACAAGCTCTAGCGATGCGTACAATACCACTCATCAAATAAACTCCTTCTCGGAACAATCCGGAGGTGAAGAAACCTCGTACAAATAGTCTTACAATAGTAAGAAATAAATACAAGCAATTGCAATGAAATACAATAAAAGAAATACAAAGAAAACTTTACAATCAATCTTTTGGAAGCTTGCTTATTTGGTTGCTTGAATTGCACTTGGAGACCCTGATTTGTAGTAGCAAATCGTCCCAAAGACGTCCAAGAACCGATTCAAAATCCTCCCTCCACGAGCTCCATTTAAAGTTGCTCCTTGGGCTAGATTTTGCCTAGCGATCATTGTCGGGACCATCGATCATTGCCCTATGTCGTTGTCTCTCACATCGGATAAGTCTAATGGATACACCATCAGTCGATTGGTCATACCCATCAGTCGACTGATGGCTCAATCAGTCGAGTGTTCGGGCCGATCACTCGACTGGAGAACCTTCTGTGCCCAAAATCCTGACCATCAGTCGACTGATCACTAGATTAGTCGACTGCCCAACTCTGGCAGTCGACTGTCAGGGCACTTCATGCAGTCAAACCCTAGTTGACTCCCATCAGTCGACTGACCATAGTCCCAGTCGACTGATACACCTCAAACATGAGATTTTAACCCAAGTATTGTGCCCCCATACTTGCTAGACAACCCTTAGCCTAGACCTAAGCCTTCTAGCCACCTCCATCAGTCTCGTGCCTATCGGATCCCTCCAAGTCATCCATGACTTGTTCATCCATACGCTAGCCTTCAGGTGCTTCCATCGGCTATTGTCAGGCTAATGGTGTCTACATTGCCAAGGCACATTGGACTTACGCTGCCAAGACTCCCGCTTGGACTTTATATTGCCAACTATTGAACTTATGCTGCCAAGACTCCCGCTTGGATTTTACGTCGCCAATATTCCCCTTGGACTTTCCAAATGCCATGACTCAAGCTTGGACTTTTCCTTGCCAACCCATGTTGGACTTTCCATGCCAAGACTCAAGACTTGGACTTTCCCAATGCCAAGTGTCCCACTTGGACTTTCCATGACAATGGTCAAACCATCGTCAAACATTAAATACTAACCTGGGTCGATTGCTCCAATCTCCTCAACACATGTCAGACATCAATATCAGACATTAATGTCAAACATCAAAATACTACTCGAGTCAAACTCGAGTCTGGTCAATCGTGACTTAGGTCGAT
Organism: Wurfbainia villosa; assembly: GCA_025175895.1. Taxonomy (NCBI): domain Eukaryota; kingdom Viridiplantae; phylum Streptophyta; class Magnoliopsida; order Zingiberales; family Zingiberaceae; genus Wurfbainia; species Wurfbainia villosa. The sequence goes on along the minus strand of CM045989.1, from coordinate 114,944,378 downwards.
TGCACCAACAATCTCCCCCTTTTTGATGTTTGACAAAACCACCCTTGTGTTAGGACCCTAACTCAAATTCCCTTATCAATTATCCCAAATTGGCAATTCCATACATTCTTCCCCTTTTTGACATACATAAAAAAGGTTCACCCAAGGAGGTCAATGTCTCATATCCAATGAGATCTTACAATCTCCCCCTTGGTCCAAAAACACCTAGGATGCCTACAATCTTCCTAGTGATAAGTCTCATATCACTTAAGAGAGACAATCCTACAAACTCTCCCAATCTCCAAATTGGGCATCTCAAAATCTCATTTCTCCCCCTCACGAGGAAAAATACCATCCATCATCCCATGATGGATACCTCCCCCTAAAGGCTTGCTTCCCCTTGACCATTGCACCAACAATGTCCTTGGGAAGTCCCTAAGCCAATAGGAACTCTAAACCATTAAAAATAAGATTCAAAGTTCAACATTGAACTTTCTCACACCTTAAATTTGATACATCACTCTAACAACTCTCCTAATCCATATCCAATGGATTTTCACTTTTTCCAATGCTTTCCAAAGCATATCCTAGGATTAGGAGTGGTTAGAGAACCCTAACCTAGCTGAAATTTGGCTAAACATACCTTGTTCACTCGAAATCAGCCTGACAGTCGACTTTATCAGGCAACAATCGACTGCCGTGCTCATCAGTCGACTGCCATCAGGCAGCAGTCGATTGATAACTGAAATTCCAAATTTCAATTATCAGAAATAAATTTCGAAAAAGCATAAGTAATTATACGTATATAAAAAAATCGTGAAAATTCATATGTACATTACTTATAAGCAATACAATGGGTGAAAAATATTTGAAAAATATTTTACCCATAAAATAATGAAATTGACACAAAGTTCAAAAGTGAAGAAAAACTTCAATGTTTTAGCTCACTTTGTATCAACTTCATCAATGATGATTGCTATCAAAAGATAGACTTCACCAAGGTTTTCTAAAATGATTTTGAAATGTTTTTAAAACCTTTAATTCTATTTTCCTAAACATCTCACTTGTATCTAAATGTGTGAAACACATACAAGTCAAGTTCTAGTGAGATGTTGACTTTGTTCGTTTAGGGTCTTATGCATTTTTCTAAGCAACATTATTTGATTCTCTTATGTATGGGACTTCAAATCATGCCTTAGTCCTTAAATCCATTTTATTTATGTATGAATGATGATTATGGCATAATGATACAAGAATAAAAACATGTGCCAAAATCATGATGTCATGGCATGCGATTGAAATCTAAGCATACATGACATATATAAATAACCCTAAATATGATCATGACATTTTATATGATAAAAATAAATATGATGTCATATCATGGCAAGGCAAACAAAGCATGACAATTATAAAGTGCTAAGGTATAAGATACCTAAGTGTTGAGCCCAAATTGTCATTTCTAAGATTAAATCCATTTTTGCCTTAATGTCATTTATCCCCCTAGTATGCCAAAAATCCAAAATGATACACCATGACCTCTAAGACCTAATTGTGCCAATTTAGTCATTTTCAACTTCTCAAAACACATTGGTACATCCCAAAGTGTCAACTCACTATGGTTAGGTTAACTACCTATCCACTTAGGGTTGACACACCCTAACCCATCTAGCGTGAATCGATCACGCTTCTAGGAACCCAATACCTATTTGAGCTTCTTGGGTTAACTAGGTATTCCTTAGGGATGACCTCCCTAGATACCCTCCTAATGACCCTCCTAGGTTTGGTAGCCTTGGTCATTTGGGTCTTGCCTAGGTTAACTCTAGGGGTAACTCCCCTTGTAACCTTCTTAGTAGCTTCCCTAGGTTTCCTTGAAACCCTAGCCACTAGGCACACACCTTGGTCAACCTTAGGGATTACTTCCCTATTGACCTTGATTTTCCTAGACCTAGGTCGTGTTCCATAATCAAATGGAATACTATGATAGACCTCCTTGGGCTTAGGTTTGTGACCCAAATCTTTCATGCCCTTGGTGGGACCTTGCTTTCTAAGACCTAGACCTTGACTCTTAGACCTAGATTTTTGATCATTTGACCTTATAATTGAATTTTGCATCTTTGCAAAGGCCCTCTCCAATTTCTCAAGTCTTGACCTCAAGGCTTGGTTTTCTAGCTCTAATTGTCCAATTTTTGATTTTTCATCTATTCTTTGGACATTGTTTTTCCTAGGTATATGCCTAGTCCATTTAGGGTTAAAACCTAGGTGGTTCTCTATTTTCCTAATACTTTCCTTAGGTAAAATATTTTTATGGACGTTAGTCCCAAATTTCTCCTTATTCCTAAGGTTCACATTCTTAGCTCCTAAACAATACTCCCTATTTCTAGCATGCTTCTTATGATAAATTGCAAGATTGCTAAAATTATTTCTAGCATGCTTTTGCCTATAAATCAAAGAATGAGCATTATTAAATTTTACCTTAGGGTTTACCTTAGAGGCTCCCCCTACTTGTGATGCTCCCTTTTGAGTCTTCTTCTCCCTCTTTGGGCATTGACTCCGATAATGACCCGGTTGTCAACATTTGAAGCAAATCACTTGCTCCTTGCTTTTGATTGTTGGGGGACTGATATCCTTGAACTTTGGCACCGGTTGAGACTTCTTGACCCGTTTAGGATACTTACTCTTATAGTGTCTGGATTCCCTACACTCAAAGCATATTATGTGATTTTTATTATTAATCGACATGCTTGAGTTACCTAGGTCAATGGCAGTCAGATTTTGAGCTTCTTCATCTTGACCGGATGTTGAAGGCTCTTCTCCTTGCTCCGACATGGAAGGTGATCTCTCCTCCCCCTCAATCCTAGAGGTGGAGGTTTCTTCCATCTCTTCTTCCTCTTTCGATCCAGATGTTGATTCCCTTTCAACCTCCGAATCCTCAAGCTCTTGGGATGAAGATGTGCTTGCTTCTTCTTGAGCTTGAGAGGATGAGAACTCCTCTTCTTCTTCTTGTTCTTGGACCAGTTGAGGGTTTTCGTGATATTTTGCCAATTCACTCCAAAGCTCCTTGGCATCCATGTAATCTCCTAGGCTACACAAGATGTCATTAGGAATCAAATCAAAAATAAATTTGACTACCTTCTCATTTTTCTCAAAGGTTTGGACTTGCTCTTCGGTCCATATCTTCTTCTTGAGGTATCCCCCTTTTGGTCCTCTAGGATATTCAAATCCTTCCATCAAAATGGATCATTCTTCAAAGTCCCTCATCATGATGAAGTCCTCAATTCTTCCCTTCCATGAGTTAAAGCCTTCTCATCCATAAAATGCATATGGGATCGGTGTGTTGATGTCCCATCCTAGTTGTTCTTCAAGCTCCATCTTCTTGCCCTCTAGCAGTGCTCTCTTGGTTGTTAGTTCATAGAAGAGCGGCCTCGCTCTGATTCCAATTGTAGGGACCTTCGTGACCGCTAGAGGGGGGGGGGGGTGAATAGCGCATATGACGTAGATGGAGGAAATCTTTCGTAATCACATGCTTGCTACAATTCGGTTAGTGCACAACAGAATAATAAAAATAAAAATAATAACACGAATACAAGCACACACACAACACCAAATATAATGTGGTTCAGAACCAAATGGTTCCTACACCACGGATCTAGCTCAACAAGCTCTAGCGATGCGTACAATACCACTCATCAAATAAACTCTTTCTCGGAACAATCCGAAGGTGGAGAAACCTCGTACAAATAGTCTTACAATAGTAAGAAACAAATACAAGAAATTACAATGAAATACAAGAAAAGAAATACAAAGAAAACTTTACAATTGATCTTTTGAAAACTTTCTTGTTTGATTGCTTGAATTGCACTTGGAGACTCAGATTTGCAGTAGCAAATCGCCCCAAAGACGTCTAAGAATCGGTTCCAAATCCTCCCTCCACGAGCTCCCTTTAAAGTTGCTCCTTGGGCTGGATTTTGCCTAGCAGTCGACTGATCGGGATCATCAGTCGACTGCCCCTGTATCCATTGTCTCACAACGACATGAACCACGTCTGATAATTCCAACGGATACACCATCAGTCGATTGATCATTCCCATCAGTCGATTGATGGCTCAATCAGTCGACTGTTCGGATCAGCAGTTGACTTTCCAACTCTGACAGTCGACTGCCAGAGCACTTCCCACAGTCAAACCCTAGTTGACTCCCATCAGTCAACTAACCATAATTCAAGTCGACTGATACACCTCAAATATGAGGTTTTAACCTAAGTATGGTGCCCCCATACTTGCTAGACCACCCTTAGCCTAGTCCTAAGCCTTCTAGCCACCTCCGTCAACCTCGTGCCTATCGGATCCCTCCAAGTTATCCATGACTTGTTCATCTATACGCTAGCCTTCAGGTGCTTCCATCGGCTATTGTCATGCTAACGGTGTCTACGCCACCAAGGCACATTGGACTTACGCCGCCAAGACTCCCACTTGGACTTTATACCGCCAACCATTGGACTTATGCTACCAAGACTCCTGCTTAGACTTTACACCGCCAATATTCCCCTTGGACTTTCAAAATGCCAAGACTCAAGCTTGGACTTTCCCTTGCCAACCCATGTTGGACTTTCCATGCCCAAGACTCAAGACTTGAACTTTCCCAATGCCATGTGTCCCACTTGGACTTTCCATGATAATGATTAAACCATCATCAAACATCAAATACTAACCTGGGTCGATTGCTCCAATCTCCCCAACACATGTCAGACATCAATGTCAAACATCAAAACACTACTCGAGTCAAATTCGAGTTTGGTCAATCGTGACCTGGGCTGATTGCACCAACATGATCTACAGTCATCACTGTCTAACATGACTTTGATCAGTTAACTGATCACACTAGCAGTCGACTAATCGAGCCATCAGTCGATTGCTCCATGCAATCAGTCAACTCAAAATATTTCTGTGCCCTTGTCAACTTATAACAGTCGACTACTAGGGTATGATAGTCAACTGATGGACAACAGAACTTAGCCGACTTCAGATGACTGGCTGATCAGTTGACTGGGACAAAGCCACAGTCGACTACCACACTTCAAGTATGATCAAGTTATACTTGACATCAACTCCCTAGATATAGACTCAACCTTCTAGCTCTTCCTTTAGCCTTGCGCTTCTAGGATCCCTCCGAGTCCACGACTCCTTCATCCTTGCGCTTGCTTCTAAGAGCTTCCCTCAGTTTCATCATGTCTCGGGTTTCTTTTTTGCCAAAGTCCGCTTGGACTTTACGCTGCTAAGATTACATACTTGGACTTATGCTGCCAAGACCTTGCCTTTGGACTTCCTTTGCTAAGGTCCACTTGGACTTTACACCGCCAAGACTACATACTTGGACTTATGCTTCCAAGACCTTCCCTTGGTCTTCTATTGCCAAGATCACACTTGGACTTTTCTTTACCAAGTGTTAACACTTGGATTTTCCTATCACTTAACACATTCACGATTAGACCACAAATATTGCCTAACTATAAATGATTATCCAAACATCAAAATACATAAATGCTTGGGGTATTTTTGCACCAACAATATCTCCCTTTTTGATGTTTGACAATCATTTAAGTTAGGTCTTGAAATATGCACATAATTAAAACATCGTATGTACCAAATATGAATTCTAACTTAAAGTCCCCTTCTCCCCCTTTAACACACATCAAAAAGATAAGGGCAAAAAGTGTATGATGAATAAGATTGATTATGCTTTGAACTAAGGTATGAAATATTTTTAAAGTTCCCCCTTAATCCAAGACATACTTCATGGTGTGTAAAGAACATATGGAGCAAAGCTTGAAAACATAGATAAGAAATATATCCTAACTTTGCACCAACAATTAACTTCATGCATATAGATTTTGGGATGAAAAAGATGTCATAATAAAACTCCCCCTAAATCAATGCATCAAACATTCCTATTCCCTCTTATGTGTTATGCTTATCATACCATACGGTTAGGACACTTAGCATTGAGTTCTAGGAATGTATACAAGGCAAATTTGTAGAAAAATTAGTGTGTCAGTTGACTGAATACTGAAGTAGTCGACTGACAACCCTGAAACACCAAGTTCAGGTTTTCAGCCTAACTTTAGAAATGTATTAAAAATTCAAGAAGTGTCAAAAAAATTATGAAATTTTATGGACACATTTTAGAAGTCATCTTATATCAAGGAAAAATAATTTAAAAAATATATAGTTTCTAGATTTCAAAAATGATGCAAATTTGGAAGCTAGCAAAAGCTTTAAGATTTTTAAGACTTTGTACCTCTTTTACTTTTCAAGTGAAAACTATTTTTCAAAATTTGATAAACATAGTTTAAAATATATTTCGTTTGACATTTCCAATCATGTTCTTAGAGCTATATGCACATCAATTATACACAAGTCTTCCCAATGATTGGTCTAATTAAGGATCAATGTCTCTAGATGAGACTTGGTTCATGGTAATGCATCATAACAAGTATGATGAACCAAGTGCATCTTCCTAACATCTCACATGATGTCTAAGTGGCTAAATACAAAAATCCTGGATTCTTAGGTGTATTGTGAGATGCTTAGAGATATAGTCCTAGATTTTCTATAGGATCATACAAACCTAAACCTCTACTCTACTAAGCACATTCCAAGTTCTCTCCTAAGTGATGAAAAATCCACTTCGGGGAGAGCCTTGGTGAAAATATCGGCAAGGTTGGACTTAGATTCTATGTAGTTAAGTTCAATGTCCCCCTTTGCCACATGATCTCTAATGAAGTGATGCTTCACTTCAATGTGTTTTGTCCTAGAGTGATGTACCAGATTTGTGGTCAAATTTATGATATTCACATTATCACAATAAACTTTAACGTTGGAGTAGTGTAGCTCATATTCCTCTAGAGTATGTCTCATCTAAAGCAATTGAGCTACACAATCAACCATAGCCACATACTCGGCCTCGGTGGTGGATAAAACAACACAAGATTGCTTCCTACTACTCCAACTAACTAGGGAGGATCCAAGAAATTGACACCCACCACTAGTACTCTTCCGATCCAATTTGCAACCCGCATAATTGGAATCGGTATACCCAACCAAGTCAAAAGACCTAGTCCTAGGGTACCAAAGCCCGACACTTAGTGTGCCTTTAATGTATCTTAAAATTATTTTAACGACTACTAAGTGAGACTCTTTGGCACAAGATTGGTATCTAGTACACATACCTACCGCAAATAAAATATCGGGTCTACTAGCGGTTAGGTATAGAAGGCTACCAATCATGTTTCTATAAAGTTTTGAGTCAACTAATTTACCTTCTTGATCATTGTCTATTTTTGTGTTGGTTGCCATAGGGGTGTTTACTACCTTAACATTTTCGAAACAAATTTTTTTGATCATTTCTTTGGCATATTTGGTTTGGTATATATGGATTCCCTCATTGGTTTGTTTTACTTGTAAACCTAAAAAGAATTTTAACTCCCCAACTATGCTCATTTCAAACTCATTTTCCATATTTTTAATAAAGTCTTGAAGAAGTTCATCATTTGTTGACCCAAAAATGATGTCATCAACATACACTTGAGCCACAAAGATATCCTTTGACTTTAACTTAATGAAAAGAGTTTGATCTACTTGGCCACTTCTAAAGTCCTTAGAAATTAGGAAAGATGATAATCTTTCATACGAAGCCCGGGGAGCTTGTTTTAACCCATATAAAGCTTTTCCAAGCTTATATATGTGGTTTGGATAGTCTACACTCTCAAACCTGGGAGGTTGTTCTATATATACTTATTCCTTAATAAATCTATTTAAGAATGTCGATTTTACATCCATTTGATAAAGTTTAAACCCCATGTAAGCGGCATATCCAATAGGATTCTAATTGACTCTAACCTAGCAATCAAGGCATAAGTTTCATCATAGTCAAGTCCCTCAACTTGATTAAAACTCCTTGCAACTAATCTAGCTTTGTTTCTAGTTATGTTTCCTTGATCATCTAGCTTATTCCTAAAAACCCATCTTGTGGTAACAATAGTGCTATCATTGGGTCTAGGGACTAGCTCCCACACTTGACTTCTCTCAAATTGAGCTAACTCTTCTTGCATTGCTAAAATCCAATCCGGATCAAGTAATGCATCATTGATTGATTTGGGCTCAATTTGGGAGATGAGAGCTACTGACTAGTAGGAGCTCTATGAAAGGACCTAGTTCTTACTCCTTGGGATAGTTCTCCTACAACTTGGTCTAGGGGATGATTTTGATGAATCCTTAATGTGTTAGGAGGTCATTCAAATTCATTTTGATCATGGTTGTCTTCCTTCCTCCTCTCATCATCGGAGTCTTCTCTTCCTCCCCCTTGATCTAATCCTCCCCCTTCATCATTACCCCCTAAGGTCAAGTTTTGAAGTTTTTGGATAATGTCTTGATTATTATCATTGATGTCCTTATCAATGGAGGATTTTCTAGGATAGGTACTAGAGGTCTCATCAAATTGAACATTAGAGGATTCCTCAACCTTTTGGGTCATCTTGTTGTAGACTCTATATCCTCTACTGGTGGATGAGTATCCAACTAGTATTTCCTCATCCGCTTTGTACTCAAATTTTCCTAAGTTATCTTTGGTGTTTAGAATGTAGACTTTGCATCCAAAGACTTTGAAGTAATGAATTATAGGAATTGTGTCATTCCGTAATTCAAATGGTGATTTTCCTAAAAACCTATGGATTAGGACTCAATTTTGGATATAACAAGCGGTATTAACTACTTCCACCCACAAGTAGCTAGGTAGAGAATATACATTAAGCATAGTCCTAGCCACCTTTTGTAGGGCACGATTTCTCCTTTCTACCACCCCATTATGTTGGGGTGTTCTAGGACAAGAGAACTCATGCTTGTACCCTTGTTCTAAGCAAAATTTTGAGAAATTAGAATTCTTAAATTCTCCACCATGATCACTACAGATCAAGTTGATTTTAAAATTTCTTTCATTCTCAACTCTTTTGCTAAAACCTATGATTATTTCTAAGGTATCATCCTTATGCTTCATAAAGTAAACCCATGTATACCTAGAAAAATCAACTATGACTAAGCAATATTTACTACCATTCAAAGGAGTACTATGACAATCAAATAAATCCAAATGTAAAAGCTCTAAAGGTAATGAAGTACTAGTTAGGGTTTTACCTTTGTGTCATGATTTTGATTGTTTTCTTTCTTGGCATGCATCACACATCTTATCTTTAATGTATTTGATCTTTGGTAACCCCTTCACTTGTTAGTAATATATGAGAGATGTCCTAAGGCAATCGCCTTATGTTTGAACCATTTATATGATAAATGAAGATTCACTATTTGAGTATACATGTTTTCATGTATTTGATTAGATCCTAAACTCATTTACTGAATGTCCATGATACGATTCACAGCATGAGAGAATTTGTGATTGGATCACAACTAGTGAGTATCTCTACATGTGTAATTGTGATGTATCAGAATTATCCCTAGTTGATAAATTAATGGATTTGGACACCATCAATTCTGTCGAGACTAGCATGAGGTATACTCCTTGGTGTATCCAAGCAGCTGATTCTCACTGGTTGGAGACATTGTGATGTCCGGAGTTAATTGTGGATGCTAGTTATGGTAACTAGTTCATTGGAGTGACCACCTGTAAAACTTTATATGGTTCTCTGCATATATAGATATGTCAATGAAGTTCTTACTGCATCTTAAGTGCGATGTTCCATTGACTTGCGGTATTCAAGTCATCTTGGTCATAAAGACTTATGCTTTGACATCTTAAGCAAGCATCTCTGAGGAGATGTAGACCCGGGATGATTGGGCATAAGTCGAAGTGATCGAAGGTATTTGAATAGCCTATAAAAGATTCACCACTCCATGCGAGGAGATGTATACCCATGGCCTCTCGTCAGATTGTTACTAAAGTCTTTGGCCAAAACATTACATGTTTAGAGTAAGGTACTCTTGGATACATGTGCAGTAACTAGAATTCGTAGGACGAGGAAATGATACTCGGGCTAGGTATGACGTAGTCAACCTACTGGGGACTGACACTATAGACCATGTTCTGAACCAAGTGGGTATAAGATGCATGAAGGGAATGGGGAATGAATCATTGTAGCTGCTGAAGGGTTTCAGAAATAGTTCTGGATCAATCGTTGATCTTTCGGTTAATTTGGGATTATGATCTACTACTAGGTGCCACTCATGATCGTTCTATAATTAATGGTTAATTATAGTCGACCAACATAAACCGAGAACCTATTTGATCACATGCACAATGAGCGTAATCCGAAGGATTTAAAACGAGCTTGAGAATGAGATTCTCAAACCGAGAGAAACTAGGTTTGGTTGGACCAAACAAGAATCAAGCATGAAATCGTTTCAGTCGCAATGGAAGCATGGATGAGCCGTGTCTTATGAAGACATGATGGATGAAGCAAATTGGTTTGGTTCTAATCCAATGGTGGATAATAAACTAAAGGGGTTTGGTTTGTTTTAAATGAATGAACCAAAAGTTGGTTCAGATCATTTTAACTTAAAATAGACCAACTCGGTTTGGTTTATTTTAACTTAAGTTATTGGAGCGAGTTAACGGGTTTTGGTTATGAACCAATAACCATTAGGAGAATATGTTCTCTATAAAAACATGGCTTAAGGGTTTTTCGTTGATAACTTTTGGTTGTTGGAAAACCTAGCCACCCTCTCCCTCTCTTCTCCTTGCCGCCGCCCAAGGGTTCCACGCTGCCCAGCTTTTTGTTGCCGTCCACCCTTGCTGTCGACATCCAACTGCTGCAGGCCACTCCTCCGGTGACCCTTCGGTGACTCACCTTGGTTCCGGCGACCAAGGGTTGGCCGGCCATCCTCTTTGGCCGGCGCAACATCCTTAACTAAGATGTCCAGTTTTTTGGACAGTTTGTTTCCTTCGTGTCAGAGCGTCGTTTGGATGACGTTTGGAGCTCCAAAAGTGGCTATCTTGCTGGGGATTTGATCTTCGGTAATCCTCCTAGGTGGAGGATGAAGGATTCGTCAAACGGTTGATGAATACCTCTTCGGAGAAGCGAGTTTTGGGGACTCATTTTTGAATCCGAATTTTGATTCGGATTGTGATCTTCTCTCGATCACATCATCTTTGACACGAGGCTAGTGACTCGCATGAAGACGAGGCTCATGACTTTGTGAAGTCATCCCGAAGATACTCGGCATGGATACGGATAGAGGCAATTCTAGCGAGAGTCGGTCTGGTTGACTGTTTTCCCACTACACGTGATACGTCAGGTATACGTAGAATAATTTTCTTTTATTGTAAAATTTGAAACTACAATTATGTCTACCCATGTTGTACCATGCATGCGTGTGGTGTGTGCATTGTAATAAATTAGATTTATTACTTTTTATTTCTTCCGCTGCGCACATGTTTACAAAATATGTTCGAACACACACTCGCCGCGGTGCCGGAAACCCAACAGTGGTATTAGAGCCCAGGTTGTATTTAGACATAATCGTAAAATTGTTTTGCAATAGTCATAATTGTATTTATGGAAATTTTCTACTTTTGAAAGTTTAGAAGTATTTATGAAAATTTTTTAATTTTGGACAGTCTAGAAGTATTTATGAAAATCTTCTACTTTTGGAAAGTTAGAAGTATTTATAGAAATTAACACATTTCATAAATAAAATATTTGATTAGATTTGAAAAATTATTTTCTAATTTAATTATGATTTGATTTGTGAAATCAAATCTAAAATATATTTGAATTCCATAAATAGTTTTGACAATTTAGGAAATTTATTTCCTAAATTAAATTTGACTTTCTTTAATTGAGACATTCCATAAATAAAATATGTGATTAGATTTGAAAATTTATTTCCTAATTTAATCATGATTTGATTTTGGGAATCAAATCTTAAACATATTTTATTTCCATAAATAGTTATGACATATAAGAAAATTAAGTACATGCCATAATTATATGCCATGTAATTGCATTAGATGCATATCATTATGCCATGCGTGTCGTGACATATAGATGTATGCCATGTATGTCATGCCATGTAGATAATAGTTATTTGCATGCAAAGATGATGAGACTTTAAAACCCTTATACAATATTAAAGCCTACACCTTCCATTAATATGATTAGAACCAAAGTTCTGTTTCTTGTTTGGGTTGTTGGACTCACTCCAAGCCCGGCTCGAACCTGAACATGTTCAAATCATTAGAATAGTTTAACTCTAATATGGTAAGAGTCAGAGGTCAATCGTTAGTATGGGTTGTTGGACTCATTCCAAGCCTGACTAATTGGTTGAATGCGCTTTAACCATATTAAAACTATTTCGTGATTAATGGGTCAACTCTAACTTGGAGCATCGATTTGTTGGACTCACTCCAAGGTCGATGTGAAGAGAGGTGAAGTTGGGTGCTATGCATATGATGCATACTTGTTAATGTGTTAACAACCCAATGTATTATTGGTGCAGTAGGCACCTAAGTCGAACCTAAGTTTTGATTATAGCAAATGATACAAAGTTAAGCATATATTGTTATCTCATGAGCTAAATCAAGTGTGCAGAAAAGTCTCAATGCTGGAGCTGAAGGCTAGCGACACCCGGAGGAAGCCGCGGTGGTTGGGCGACACTCAAGAGACTTCGGAGGGAGCCGAAGGAATTGAGTGGAAGGCCAGAAGCAAAAGCAACACGTAAGTACTGAGGTAAGCTCGTGTGTGCGAGCGTAAGTAAGGTCATATCCTCTTTACGGGGATGATCTTAAGCGTAGATCCAACCAAAGACTTCTTATAGATGGTCTAGGTCGAGATCGGATGGTCGACGACCATCGAAATTATATTTTTGTTGAGCTAACCTTGCCTTGCAGCTAGCATCGATCATTGCCGACTTAGAGGACTCATTTGCCGTCAAGCGATCATTGCGAAGGTCGACAATCGGCCCGATCTGCCATCGATCGGTGATGATGGCCATTAGTCGTGATGATGGCCATCGATCATTCTTGGTCGAGGATCAGCCTCGAGTAGTCAAGAGTTATCACCATTTTTCAAGGGGTTTTGTGCCTATTTGTGATTGGCTAAAGACCCATTCGATGAGGGGCTCAAAGGCTATAAAAGGAGGGCTAAACCTAGGGTTTTTCATCAATTCAAAAAGCTTCCAAGTGCTTCCGATACGCTCCGACTCTCCGACATCCCTACGACGAAGCGCTGCCGAGACGACGACTAGAGCTTCAACCTCCAACCTTTAAAGTCGTCTGAAAGTTCTAAAGTTCTAAATTGTATTTCAGTTTATTCCTTTTAGTAAAGCTTTCATTATAACGAGGAGAGGGGGAGTGTCCTTCTACCTCGGGCTTTTTGTATCCGTCTAACTCCTACCTCCAACGAGGAGTTCTTTAGTAGTTTGCCCTCCGTACGTGGTCAAGGACCACTAGGGCCTTGGAGTAGTAGCCTTCGGCTACGAACCAAGTAAATCTCTTGTGTCTATTGTCTCCTTTACTTTTTGTTTTGTTTATCTTTCCGCTGCATATAAGTTTTTTTTTTAAAAAACGAATTCGTACTAAAAAGTTTCTATCGCTATTCACCCCCCCTCTAGCGATCCGATCGATCCAACAATTGGTATCAGAGCCGGGGGTTGCTAAGATTTGGTGAAACCACCAATCTAGCCTTTTTACAGATTTATTTTTCTTTTAATTCTGTTTTTTTATTTATTTCGCTTTGTTAAGTTTTTCTCCCGCACTACTAATCCAAGACGCGAGTCTTGGTACTTGTTTTCGTGTTTTTGTCGTTGTTAGTTTCTTCGTCTCCGTCTATTTGTGTCTTTTGTTCTAATGGCCCATCTCGAGGGTTTTAGCACCGTCCGACCTCCGTTTTACAATGGAGATGGCTTTCGTTATTGGAAGGGTTGGATGGAATGCTTTCTCAAAACCCAAATCGATATGTGGATCATAATCCAAACGAGTTTCATACTTCCGACTAATGAAGTGGGTGACTCCTTGGATTATGATCAATGGACCATTGCGACAAAACGACAAGTCGAAGCCGACGCCAAGGCAACACAAATCCTCCAATGCGGCCTATCCAAGGAGGATCTAAATCGCGTCGACCCCTTCATAAGCGCAAAAGATCTTTGGACGAAACTAGTGGAGCTACATGAAGGGACCGATGAAGCCAAGGTATGTAAGTGTGATCTTCTTTTCAATAAACTATATAACCTAAAAATGCAGGAACACGAGTCCGCGACCCAACTTCACGCCCGAGTCTAGGACATAGTCAACAACCTACACGCAATCGGGCAAAAGGTCGAAAACCGCGACCTTATAAGGTATGTTCTAAACTCGTTTCCGAGGACTACCTTGTGGGCATCCATGGTCGATGCCTACAAGGTCTCCAAGGATCTTTCTAAAATTAGGTTAGATGAACTCTTTTCCGATTTCGAATTACATGAGCAGTCTAACTCGGAACCCGAGAGGGGTATAGCCTTGTTTGCAGGATCAAAGAAGAAGAAAATTGCAAGCAAGCCACCACCAACCGAGGAGGAAAACGAGTCCGAAGAAGAAGTTGACCCAGAGTTGACTGCCGAACTAATGAACCTAGCTCGAAGGATAGCCAAGGGACGAAAGCGAACCACAACTCGACCCAACCAAGGTAAGCCTAAAAGTTCTAATATTAGGTGTTATAAGTGTAACAGGTTTGGACATATCAAGTCTGAGTGCCCCAAGCTCAACCACCGAGCACCTAAGCACAAGAAGGCCCTCAACGCGACATGGGAAGAAGCATCATCCGAAGAAGACGAAGACCACGTCTTCATGGCGAAATCGATTGAGTCAGACACGGAGACCGAACCTGAACTTGAGTCGGAACCTGAGGATGACTCGGACTACGAAGCTACCTTCAAGTCAAGCCACGGATACACATCCGGTTCAAAAGATACCCTTAAAGTAAGTCGAACTTTATTTAATACTTTACATAATATGGTTAGGTTTTTGTCTAGGAAGTTAGCTAAGTCCGAGTCCAAGGTCAAGACCCTTGTTGAGGAGGTTAAACTCCTCAAACATGAGGTCTCCCTAACCTCTTCGACTAGTCGAGTTCAAGAGAAGGACTCAACTCGAGTTGAAAAGCTCGAAGTTGAGAACTCTCTCTTGAAAAATCAAGTCGAAGATCTTAGGAACACGTTGGAAAGGTTCACTTCGGGATCCAAAGGACTTGACCTCCTACTTGGATCTCAAAGGGCCGTGTACAACAAGGCTGGACTAGGGTTTAACTCAAACACGACTAATAGGTCGTATATGTCGATTGTAAGTCGACATAGGAAACATGTCCAAGCATGGGTCCCTAAGAACCTTTTGATTTCAACTCTAGGATCCAACCCATACTGGATTCCCAAGGACCAAATCCACTATGTGGATAGACCGAACCGATTCAACGGTCTAGGGGGAGCCAGTACAAAACATGTTTATGCTTTAACTTAGAAATTGCATGCTTTAACTTAGAAAGTTTGTGCTTTAACTTAGAAATTGCATGTTTTAACTTAGAAAGTTTGTGCTTTAACTTAGAAATTGCATGCTTTAACATAGAAAATTTGTTCTTTAAAACTTGTGAACTCACTTAGAACACGAACATAACCAACTAAAATTCTTCGAAAAGATTGAGCCTCGAGGAGCCTCTTTTCAAAAACATAACCAACTAAAATTCTTCAAAAAGATTGAGCCTCGGGGAGCCTCTTTTCAAAAATAACCAATTAGACTAGGAGATAGTCTTAGGTGAGTCAAGTCATCATTTTCTTGAAAATGGCTTTGTCTAAGGAAGTGGTCAATGATCCGATAAAAGAAGGCCCCTGTGCCTCGCCACGACCTGGAAGCCATGATCTTGAAAAGGTAAACTTGACAAGCCTAGGTTTAAATCCAAATCTAACATAAAATTACTTGAACCTAAATGCACTTAATCAACTTAATTGGAAGTCATCTCACAAAAAACACACAAGTATAACATGATTGATCATATAAACACAGGTGAGATGACCTAGGTTTAACAACTTACAACCAATTAAAAAAAAAATCTAACATCCAATCCAACCACCTTGTGTGTAGGATCAATGGATGTTGGACAGCGGTTGCTCCCGACACATGACAGGGGATCAACTCAAATTCACAAAGCTTCGATTCAAACGACAAGGATCGGTAGCCTTTGGGAATAACGACAAGCTCAAAATCATCGGATCAGGTGATATCGAGCTTAACTCGAATTTTGTTATTAAAAATATATTACTTGTAGAGAATTTTGAATATAACCTGCTTAGCGTAAGCCAATTATGTGACAATAACTATAAGGTCATATTTTTAGAAAATGAATGTGTAATTAAAACAAATAAAACAGCTAAAACAATACTCAAAGGAACTAGGACAAATAACATTTACACAATTAACTTAATCAAATCCTCAGCCAAATGTCTTATGACACAGGAAGAGGAATCATGGTTGTGGCACTGACGACTCGGTCACTCGCACCCAAGACTCGTCCACAAGATGAGTCAGAGTGGCTTAGTCAGAGGCTTACCCAACCTCAACAACTTGGTTAATAAAATCTGTAATGCTTGTCAACAAGGAAAACAACCTAGGACACAACACAAGTTAACTAACTAAGAGCAGACCTCAAGTGTACTTGAGCTCTGCATATGGATCTATTCGATTCACATGGAGCCAAGTCACTCAATAGAAGTCAATATTGCTTAGTCATAATTGGCGACTACTCCGAGTTTACAGGTTAGGTTCATCAAACATAAAAATGATACCCTAGATCAATTAATCAATCTATTCAAATTAATCGAGAATCAAAAAGACCTTAAGGTTAAAAGACTTAGAAGCGATCATGGTGGTGAATTCGAAAATCAAAGGTTCACCGACTTCTGTAACCTAAACGGATACCACCATGAATTCTCTTGCCCTAGGACCCCTCAGCAAAATGGCCTAGTGGAACGGAAAAACCGAACTCTACAAGAAGCCGCTAGGACCATGTTGAACGAATACGACCTACTCGATAGGTTTTGGGCAGAAGCCGTGAGTACGACATGCTATGTCCAAAATAGGATCCTTATGGTAAAAATGCACCTTAAGACCTCGTACGAGATTTATCACGATAAAATACCTAACATCAAGTACTTTAGGGTATTTGGGTGTAAGGTACATATCCTAAACACTAAGGATTACCTAGGGAAATTTACATCCAAAACCACGACCGGAATCTTTCTAGGATACTCGACTACAAGTCGAGCTTATATAGTATATAACCACGACACCCTTAGAGTCGAGAAGACTATCA
This sequence comes from Wurfbainia villosa, assembly GCA_025175895.1. Taxonomy (NCBI): domain Eukaryota; kingdom Viridiplantae; phylum Streptophyta; class Magnoliopsida; order Zingiberales; family Zingiberaceae; genus Wurfbainia; species Wurfbainia villosa. The sequence goes on along the minus strand of CM045989.1, from coordinate 114,927,058 downwards.
ATGTAGTATTTGATGAAGTACCCGAACCTACAAAACCCTTAATGACCCCAAGTGTTGAGCCCACTGATACCAAACTCGTCTCCGACCCTGAGATCGAGTCTAATCCACATCAACCAACTTCTCTTGTCGACCAAGTGACAAGTGATCCGAGTCAAACTAGTGTTCAACCAAGTCACCCCATTGATCAAGCATTAGGTGATACAAACCCAACCCAATCTAGGATTCAGACTAACCACCCTATCGATCAAGTGATAGGAGATCCTAATCTAGGAGTTCGAACTAGAGCATCCTATAGGAACCATAGTCAAATTTCCTTAATTTCAAAGATAGAACCCAAATCAATTGAACAAGCTCTTCTTGATCCCGATTGGATTATTGCAATGCAAGAAGAGCTAGCTCAATTTACTAGGAATGAAGTGTGGGAATTAGTACCACCACCTAAAGACAAAACGATAATTGGAACAAGGTGGGTGTTTCGTAATAAGCTTGATGATAAAGTTGATGTAGTTAGAAACTAGGCTAGGTTAGTCGCCAAAGGGTTTAGCCAAGTCGAAGGCTTAGATTACGTGAAACCTATGCCCCGATGGCTAGACTCGAATCCATTCGAATGTTGCTAGCTTATGCCACATTGAGGATTTAAGTGTTTCAAATGGATGTTAAGTCGGCATTCCTAAATGGATACATTAAAGAAGAAGTTTATGTTAGCCAACCCCGGATTGAAAATCTAGATAAACCCGACCATGTTCTAAAACTTAAGAAAGCTCTCTATGGACTTAAACAAGCTCCTCGAGCTTGATGCAGAGACTTTCAATCCATCTTAAGTCAAAGGGTTTAACCAAGGCTTAGTTGACCCAACTCTTCGTAAAAACCTTAGGTAAAGAAATATTCATAGCTCGAATTTACGTAGACGATATAATTTTTGGAACCTCTAACTCAGCCTTACTAAACGAGTTCGTTTCACTCATGGAAAGTGAGTTTGAAATGAACTTGGTAGGCGAGTTAAGTTTCTTTTTAGGTCTACAAATTAAACAAACTAAGGATGGTATATACCTATATCAACAGAAATACACTAAGGAGTTAATTAAAAGATTTGGAATGCAAGACGCTAAGATAATAAACACCCCAATGGCGATTAATGTTAACATAGGAGAAGACCCTGAAAGTAAGTCCATTGACTTAAAGTACTATAGGAGCGCGATAGGAAGTCTCCTATACTTAAGCTGAGTCGACCCGACATCCTATTCACAGTGAAGTATGTGCGCGGGTTTGAGCACATGCTAAGGAGTCTCACCTAACCCTAGTTAAGCGTATCCTTAGATATCTTAAGGGTACACTTAACGTTGGTATTTGGTACCCTAGATCTATGGAGTTCGAACTAATCGGCTACTCCGATTCGGATTATGCCGGTAGTAAGCTCGATATAAAAAGTACGAGTGGTTGTTGTCAACTTCTCGACTCGAGTCTAGTGAGTTGGTGCAGTAGGAAGCAACACTGTGTTGCTTTATCTACCACCGAAGCCGAATACATCGCGATGGGTGAGTGTGTCACGCAGCTTCTTTGGATGAAGCACACCCTCAGCGACTTTAAGTTAGACTTTACGAATACTAAACTTCATGTAGATAACATTAGTTCAATTAATCTTACAAAGAATCCGATATGTCACTCTAGGACCAAACATATAGAGGTCAAACACCATTTCATTCGAGAACATGTGGCCAACGGAGCAATACAACTCGAATATGTCGAATCGAAGTCTAACTTAGCAGATCTATTTAATAAACCCCTACCCGAAGCCAAATTTAGTCTATTAAGACAAAAATTGGGCATGTGCGTAATAGAATAGGTACATGCAAATTATATATTCTCACTACTATTTCTTTAATTTCATTTTTATGGAACTAGCATAGGACATACCTTAGATATCATGCACCTATAGATTTAAGGAGCCAGTACATCTCACAACACATAGGACTAATGTGTTTGTGTACTTAGCCACGTAGATGGGCGTGAGATTTTAGGACCTTACTCCTGGTTCCAGATGTAGAGCTAGTGCATCGCTATGAACCACGGAGTATAATCATACATACTAACCGACTCTGACCAGGACTGGTTGATCTTACATATCAATCAAGCCAAATATGAGTCGAACATTTTATAGAAGAGCTTATTTTCAGTATATTTTTTTTTATAAAAAATGGGGAACATGCTTGGACTTTAAATTTAACACTTATTTTGTTTTCCACACACCCCTTACTCTTTTCGATATACGGCAAAGGGGGAGATAAAGGCCAAAGTTAAGGGGTCAAATTTTTTTTGATAACTTAACTCTTACTTCATATTTAAACCAAAAGTTAAAACTTAGTTAACTTTTACCAAAAGGCCAAAGAATTCTTAACTTAAACTTATTTGTGCCGTCTACGTTTTACTTAAACTTATTTTTTAAAAACTTTATGTCATTAATGTTTTACTTAAGGGGGAGAAAGGGCTTAACTAAAACATTTTACTAAGGCCAACTTTAAGTAATGTTAATTACTTAAAGCAACCCTCAAGGGGGAGGATTAAGGTCTTTCTTCAAGACTCACCCTCGGTCAAGGGGGAGGTTTCCTCAAGGGGGAGTACTTGAAGAAAATCCTTACTACTCTAACTTAATCTTCATATTTTTTGTTTCTCATGCACATTATTACTCTTCATGCTTGCTATTTACTTAACTTTGTATGTGGGTTTGCCATAAATCAAAAAGGGGGAGATTGTTGGTGCAGTAGGCACCTAAGTCGAACCTAAGTTTTGATTATAGCAAATGATACAAAGTTAAGCATATATTGTTATCTCATGAGCTAAATCAAGTGTGTAGAAAAGTCTCAACGCTGGAGCTGAAGGCTAGCGATACCCGGAGGAAGCCGCGGTGGTCGGGCGACACTCAAGAGACTTCGGAGGGAGCCGAAGGAATTGAGTGGAAGGCCGGAAGCAAAAGCAACACGTAAGTACTGAGGTAAGCTCGTGTGTGCGAGCGTAAGTAAGGTCATATCCTCTTTACGGGGATGATCTTAAGCGTAGATCCGACCAAAGACTTCTTATAGATGGTCTAGGTCGAGATCGGATGGTCGACGACCATCGAAATTATGTTTTTGTTGAGCTAACCTTGCCTTGCAGCTAGCATCAATCGACTACCAGCTTGGAGGACTCATTGCCCGTCAAGCGATCGGCTAGAAGGTCGACAATCGTGCCCGATCTTGCCATCGATCGAATAATGATGGCCATCGGATCGGTGATGATGGCCATCGATCATTCTGGTCAAAGGATCGACCTCGAGTAGTCAAGAGTTATCACCATTTTTCAAGGGGTTTTGTGCCCATTTGTGATTGGCTAAAGACCCATTCGATGAGGGGCTCAAAGGCTATAAAAGGAGGGCCAAACCTAGGGTTTTTCATCAATTCAAAAAGCTTCCAAGTGCTTCCGATACGCTCCGACTCTCCGATATTCCTACGACGAAGCGCTGCCGAGACGACGACTAGAGCTTCAACCTCCAACCTTTAAAGTAAATCATTAGCGAAAGTTCTAAATTGTATTTCAGTTTATTCCTTTTAGTAAAGCTTTCATTATAATGAGGAGAGGGGGAGTGTCCTTCTACCTCGGGCTTTTTGTATCCGTCTAACTCCTACCTCCAACGAGGAGGAGTTCTTTAGTAGTTTGCCCTCCGTACGTGGTCAAGGACCACTAGGGCCTTGGAGTAGTAGCCTTCGGCTACGAACCAAGTAAATCTCTTGTGTCTATTGTCTCCTTTACTTTTTGTTTTGTTTATCTTTCCGCTGCATATAAGTTTTTTTAAAAAAAACAAATTCGTACTAAAAAGTTTCTATCGCTATTCACCCCCCTCTAGCGATCCGATCGATCCAACATGTATGTGTAAACATTCAATTAGTTGATAGCACATTGTGATAGTTACATATACGTGATGTGTAATCGGTATACTTGATACCCACCATCATAGCTAAGAATGGCTTATTGGACTCACTTAAAGGTTGTTCTTATCTATATTGGATGTCAGCCCATTCGGAGATTGACCTACGATCTCCCGAATTGATTTTGAGGGTTTTTGAATTCGAAAAATGAATGGGATTTTATAAATGTATGTGGATGCATTTTAAATCATCTTTCTCATATATGCTCATTTTGTATTTCTAGGTTAATCGCTTGATCATGATGTCTTTGAATTTGCGCTCTATTTTGAATTCGAATAAATTGACTGGGCCGAACTTCTTGGATTGGCTTAGAAACTTGAGAATTGTTCTCAAGGCGAAAACGCTTGAGTATGTCCTTAAAACGCCTCTTCCCGCCCGTCCTAGTGATGATGTAATACGGGACCAATTGTTGGCCCATCAGAAACATGTGAGTGATTTTGAGTAAGTGAGTTGCATCATGCTAGCCGCGATGGTACCCGAGTTGCGGAAGCAGCATGAGCATATGGATGCTCATACTATAGTTCTTCATCTTTATGAGTTGTTTGATGAGCAAGTGAGATTCGAAAGGTTCGAAGTCTCCAAGCTCTTCTTCACCTCTGAGATGTAAGAAGGTTCATCTGTGATACTGCTCAACATGCTGAAGACTGTGGAACCTTCTGAGAAGCATGAGCAGGGGACAGTGCTGTTAGTTGATTCCTCGAAGAAAGGTTCTAAGAGGGAGTTAAAGGAACAACAGAAGGGGAAGAAGAAAAAGGCTAAAAAGGCAGAACCAACTCAAAAGGGCACTTGCCATCATTATGGCAAGGAGGGCCATTGGCCAAGAAACTGCAAGATTTATCTTGAGTTCGTAAAGAAGAATAAGGCATCAGATGCCCCATCTTCTTCAGATATCTTCGTTATTGATTGTCATTTTATTTCCATAAACACTTGGGTATTGGATACTGGGTGTGGCTCACATATATGTAATGACATATATGGGCTAAGGAATAGAAGAAGACTCGTCAAGGGAGAGTCAAATTTACGTGTTGGGAATGGAGCAAAGGTTGTTGCACTCGCCATCGGAATGTATTTGTTGAAACTCCCTACAGGACTTGTCTTAGTACTGGACAATTGCTTTTATGTTCCTTCGTTGATAAAGAACATCATTTCTATTTCTTGTTTAAATAGAAATGGGTACCATTTAACTTTTAGTAACAATTGTTATTACATAACTTTGAATTGCGTTCTTTATGGGACTGGAACTTTAAGCAATGGTATTTATACATTGGACGTATCCAGTGACATTTTCAATATCGAAGCGAGCAACAAGCATACTCGAAAAAATAATCAATTAGACTCCTACATGTGGCATTGTTGTCTTGGCCATATGAGCAAGAAACGCATGTCCGAATTACACCGATGTGGAATTCTGGAATCATTTGAATTAGATTCATACGATACATGCGAATCATGCTTAAAAGGCAAGATGATCAAGTTACCTTTTACTGGAAAAGGTGAACCAGTGGGTGAGTTGCTTGGTCTAATACATACTGATGTATATGGACCTATGTCAACTCAAGCCTTAGGAGGTTATAGCTACTTCATTACCTTCACCGATGATCACTCACAGTTTGGGTATGTGTTCTTGATGAAACACAAGTCTGAAGCCTTTGAAAGTTCAAAGAATTCAGAAATGAAGTAGAGAAACAACTTGGCAAGAGTATTAAAATACTTCGATCGGATCGAGGTGGTGAATACTTGAGTCAAGAGTTTCTAGATTATCTGAGGGACAATGGTATATTATCTCAATGGACTCCGCCGTATACACCACAACTTAATGATGTATCTGAGAGGCGAAACCGTACCTCTTTGGACATGGTCAGGTCAATGATGAATCACGCGAATCTTCCCAAGTCCTTTTGGGACTTTGCACTTTAGACAGCTGTTTACTTGTTAAACAGAGTCCCGACCAAGGTAGTCTCTACTACTCCATATGAGATATGGGCTAGTAAGAAACCTCATTAATCTTACTTGAAGATATGAGATTGTCCTGCTTATGTGAAGTGGACTGTGTCAGACAATTGGATGCTAAGTCTGATAAATATTTATTTATTGGATACCCTAAGGAAACGAGGGGTTACCAATTCTATCATCCCTTGGAACAAAAGGTGTTTTTTTTAAGGAATGCTGTGTTTCTAGAGAAAGAGTTTCTCTTGCAAAAAAACAGTGGGAGTGCCATTGAACTTGAGGAGGTTCAAGAGACTCCAGTAGACATTGAAGAGATACCTGATCAAGCACCTCAACTGATGACTCATAGTGATGAGACATCAGCTGAACCTATTGTGACACCACATCTTCGTAGATCTGGTAGGACACGCAACATTCCTGAGAGATATAGATTTCTCGTAAGTGAATCAAACGACGTGTTACTCATTGACGATGAGGAGCCTACCAATTATGAAAAAGTTCTGAAAAGTTCAGAAAGAGACAAATGGTTTGAAGCCATGAAGTCGGAAATGGATTCCATGTATGAAAATCAAGTTTGGAACTTGGTTGATCCACCTGAAGGCATAAAGCCTATAGGGTGCAAGTGAGTTTTCAAGAAGAAAACCGACATGGATGGTAATGTGATTACCTATAAGGCTAGATTGGTGGCAAAAAGATATCGTCAAAAGTAAGGTGTTGATTATGACGAAACCTATTCGCCTGTTGCTATGCTTAAATCCATTCGGATGCTCCTGGCCAAAGTGGCTCATTATGATTATGAGATATGACAGATGGATGTGAAAACATCTTTCCTTAATAGAAATCTGTTCGAGGACGTGTATATGATACAACCTGAGGGTTTCACATCGATTGATAAAACCAAGGTCTGCAAATTGCGACGGTCCATATATGAATTGAAGCAAGCATCCAGAAGCTAGAATATCTATTTTGATGAGACAATCAAAAAGTTTGATTTCTCACAAAATCCAGACGAACCTTATGAGTACAAGAAGGTTAGTGGGAGTGCAGTCGTGTTCCTAGTATTGTATGTCAATGACATATTACTTATAGGAAATGATGTTTTAGTCTTATAGTCAGTTAAGATTTGGTTGTCCAAGACATTCTCCATGAAAGACTTGGGAGAAGCAACCTACATCATAGAGATTAAGATCTATAGAGATAGATCGAAATGGTTGCTTGGTCTTTCGCAGTCTACATATATAGATCGAGTGCTAAAGAGGTTTAGCATGTCGGAATCCAAGAAAGGTTTCCTTCCCATTAGGCATGGGATACACCTTTCGAAGTCTATGTGTCCGCGCACAGAATACGAGAGGATTTGCATGATTAAGATTCCCTATGCATCATCAATAGGATCTATCATGTATGCTATGTTATGTATGAGGCCTGATGTATCATATGCTCTGAGTGTCACGAGCATATACCAGTTTGATCCAGGAATGGATCATTGGGCGGCTATCAAGATGATCCTTAAATACTTAAGAAGAACTAAGGATGTGTTCCTAATATATGGAGAAGAGGACATGGTGACACGTGGGTATACAGATGCCAGCTTTCAGACAGACAAGGATGATTACAATTCTCAGTTTGGGTACGTGTTCACCTTGAATGAGGGCACAGTAAGTTGGAAAAGTTCCAAACAAGACACTATAGCAGATTCTACCACTGAGGCAGAATACATCATAGCTTCGGAAGCAGCAAAGGAAGCGGTTTGGATTAAGAAGTTCATTTCTGAACTTGATGTGGTCTCATCAATAATCCAAACATGTTCTTCGCCACTATCATCTGATCAGAGAGATCATAAGTAGGAAGGAAATACAAATCGAGAAGATTCCCACTGAAAGGAACTTAGCGGATCCTTTAACTAAGGCCTTACCTCAAAGTAAGTTTGAGGATCATGTTAGAGCTTATGGTATTGGATATCGTGGTGATTGACATTAGACCAAGTGGGAGTTTGTTAGTAATATATGAGAGATGTCCTAAGGCAATCGTCTTATGTTTGAACCATTTATATGATAAATGAAGATTCACTATTTCAGTATACATGTTTTCATGTATTTGATTAGATCTTAAACTCATTTACTAAATGTCCACGATACGATTCACAACATGAGAGAATTTGTGATTGGATCACAACTAGTGAGTATCTCTACATGTGTAATTGTGATGTATCAGAATTATTCCTAGTCGATGAATCGATGGATATGGACACCATCAATTCTGTCGAGACTAGCACGAGGTATACTGCTTAGTGTATCCAAGCAGCTGATTCTCACTGGCTGGAGACATTATGATGTCTGAAGTTAATCGTGGATGATAGTTATGGTAACTAGTTCATTGAAGTGACCAACTGTAAAACTTCATATGGTTCTCTGCATATATAGATATGTCAATGAAGTTCTTACTGCAGCTTAAGTGCGATGTTCCTTCGACTTGCGGTATTCAAGTCATCTTGGTCATGAAGACTTATGCTTTGACATCTTAAGCAAACATCTCTGAGGAGATGTGGACCCAGGATGATTGGGCATAAGTCGAAGTGATCGAAGGTGTTTGAATAGCCTATAAAGGATTCACCACTCCTTGCGAGGAGATGTATACCCTTGGCTTCTTGTCGGATTGTTACTAAAGTCTTTGGCCAAAGCATTACATGTTTAGAGTAAGGTACTCTTGGATATGTGTGCAGTAACTAGAATCCGTAAGACGAGGAAATGATACTTGGGCTAGGTGTGACGTAGTCAACCTAGTGGGGACTGACACTATAGACCATGTCCTGAACCAAGTGGGTATAAGATGAGTGAAAGGAATGGGACACGATTCATTGTAGCTGCTGAAGGGTTTCATAAATAGTTCTGGATCAACCGTTGATCTTTTCGATTAATTGGGGATCATGATGTACTACTAGGTGCCACTCATGATTATTCTATAATTAATGGTTAATTATAGATGGCCAACATAAACCGAGAACCTATTTGGTCATACGCACAACGAGCGTAATCCGAAGGATTTAAAAAGAGCTTGAGAATGAGATTCTCAGACCGAGAGAAACTAAGTTTAGTTGGACCAAACAAGGATCGAGCATGAAATCGTTTTAGTCGCAATGGAAGCGTGGATGGGTCGTGTCTTATGAAGACATGATGGATGAACCAAATTGGTTTGGTTCTAATCCAATGGTGGATAATAAACCAAAGGGGTTTGGTTTGTTTTAAACGAATGAACCAAAAGTTGGTTCGGTTCATTTTAACTTAAAATAGACCAACTCATTTTGGTTTATTTTAACTTAAGTTATTGGAGCGGATTAACGGGTTTTGGTTATGAACCAATAACCATTAGGAGAATATGTTCTTTATAAAAACATGGCTTAAGGGTTTTTCGTTGATAACTTTTGGTTGTTGGGAAACCTAGCCACCCTCTCCCTCTCTTCTCCTTGCCGCCGGCCAAGGGTTCCACGCTACCCAGCTTTTTGCCGCCGTCCACCCTTGTTGCCGGCGTCCAGCTGCTGCTGGCCACTCCTCCGGCGACCCTCCGGCGACTCATCTTGTTTCCGGCGACCAAGGGTTGGCCGGCCATCCTCTTTGGCCGGCGCAACATCCTCCACCAAGCTGTCCAGTTTTCTGGACAGCTTGTTTCCTTCGTGTCGGAGCGTCATTTGGATGACGTTTGGAGCTCCAACAGTGGCTACCTTGCCGGGGATTCGATCTCCGGTAATCCTCATAGGTGGAGGATGAAGTATTCGTCAAACGGTTGACGAATACCTCTCCGGAGAAGCGAGTTTTGGGGACTCATTTTTGAATCCGAATTTTGATTCGGATTGTGATCTTCTCTCGATCACATCGTCTTCGACACGAGGCTAGTGACTCATACGAAGATGAGGCTCGTGACTTTGTGAAGTCATCCCGAAGATACTCGACATGGATACGGATAGAGACGATTCTAGCGAGAGTCACTCCTGCTGATGCCTTTCCTGCTACACGTGATACGTCAGGTATACGTAGAATAATTTCTTTTTATTGTAAAATTTGAAACTACGATTATGTCTACACATGTTGTACCATGCATGCATGTGGTGTGTGTGTTGTAATAAATTAAATTTGTTGCTTTTTATTTCTTCTACTGTGCACATATTTATGAAAAATATTCGAACACACACTCGCCGCGGTGCTGGAAACCCAACATCACTAACTCCAATTTAGCTACCTTGGCTATGTTCTTCATATTGATATGCCCTAACCTTCTATGCCATAGCCACCCTTCCTCTTCTTTTGCTATAAGACACTTAGTGGAAATATTAGAAGCATAGGATAAATCAACATAGTAAATATTGGATTTCTTATATCCAACTAACATGCAACAATTCAATTTTTTGTGTCTAATAAGGCACTTTGTGGAATTGAATTCAACATTAAAATCGGCATCACAAAGTTGGTTAACACTAAGTAAATTGAATTTCATATTTTTAACTAGAAAGATTTTATGAATAATAAGTTTTGTGGATACCTCTATTGTGTCTTTACCTAGAATTTTGAGTTTACCACTATTCCCAAAAGATACGATTCCCTTGCTAAGGTAGTTGATTGTGAAAAACTTACTCACATCTCCGGTCATGTGTCTTGAGAAACCACTATCCATAATCCACATAGTTCACCTACCTAAACAACATGCAAAATAAATTCCTTAGGTACCCAAATTTTTGGACCGGTAGCATCAATCAACAACTTCTTGGGAACCCAAGCCTTTTTAACCTTACTCCTAATTGTTGCTTTTCTACTAATTAGGGAGGTATAGGCTACTTCCTTCTCCTTAGGTCTATATCCTATGCCGTCCTTGTTATAAATGACCCTTTGATCCCTAAGTATCATATCAAGATATTTAGATCCACTAGTAAATTTTTCTAAGCATGTCCTTAGTTCACAAACTTCATTTTTGAGATTTTCATTTTCTATTCTAAACATGCAAGAGTCATCACATGAAGGTTGTTCATTCCTAATTGCTTTGATTTCTATTCTCAAGTCTTTAACACTATATTTTGATTTATCCAAAGCATTTTTAAGATACACAATGGTTTTGTATAGTAATTCTACTCTAGTGGAGTCTCTTACCTCATCGTCACTAGAGGATGTTTCGTCGCTTGATGATGCCTCCTCTTGACTTGATGCTTCAGTATCATCCCCCAAGGCCATGAGTGCCACATGGCGTGTGATGTGGCATAGCTCCTCATCATCGGATGAGTCTTCAATGCTTTGTGTGCCCCATGTTTGTGCTACCATGACCTCCTTCTTCTTCTTCTCCTTCTCCTTCTTGTCCTTCTTGTCCTTCTTTTTCTTTTCTTTTTCTTCCTTCTTCTTTAGCTCCGGGAAATTTAGCTTGATATGCCCCTTCTTATTGCATCCATACAAATGATGTTAGTGTTAGAAACTGAACTACTAGATGATTTACCTTTTGAGGATTGGAACATCCTCCTCACATCCTTCTTGGAAAGCCTTCTTGATCTTCCACCAAATCACTTAACATAGTGGGCCACCTCACTAGCCGAAAACTCTTCATCGCTACTAGATGGCTCATCCTCCGACTTGGATGATAAAGAGACCTCCTTCTTCTCCTTCTTCTTCTTCTCCTTCTTTCCTACAACAAGAGCTTGACCTTTCTCCTTCGATGAAGTTTTAGCTTATTCATGCAATTCAAACTCATAAAACAATTCATCTAATTTAACTAAAGAAAGATCCCTAGAAACCTTATAAGCATCTACCATTGATTCCCATAGAGTTGTTCTAGAAAAGGCTTGAAGAACATACCTTACTAGATCTTGATTCTCCACCTTCTCACCTATTACATGTAGTTCGTTGACCACCTACTTGAATCTACCGTGCATTTGGCTCATGGTTTCATTTGTCTTCATGCTAAAACTTTGGAATTGACCTATCAATAGGTTCCTCTTGGCTCTCCTTGTCTCTTTGGATCCTTCATTAAGTTCGGTGAGCTTCTCCCAAAGCTCTTTTACAGAGTCGAAGGGGTAGACCTTGCTCAATTGCTCCTTGGATAGACCACATTGGAGTGTGGTTGTTGCTTTGGCATTGGCTTGAGCCTTCTTTGCCATCTCCCTTGTCTAATCTTTGGTTGGTAGTGGTGCTCCAAATTCATCTACCGATTTTTCGAAGCCATCTACAATACAAAACCAATTGACAATGTCATTCATTAAATAATACTCCATCCTACCTTTTCAATATGTGAAATCATTTCCATCGAAGAAGGGAGGTCACACCGTGCTATAACCCTCTTGAAACGCCATCTTGCTTCAGTTGATTGTTAGATCCTCCAATGTGATCCGGGTCCTGATACCACTTGTAGGGGATCCTTGGATGGATAGAGGGGGGGGGGGGGTGAATAGCCTCTCTTGACTTCTACAAGTACGTTAGCGGAAGCAAAAAACAAATACAAGTAGAAATGAAATCAAGAAACAAAAATAACAATGCTAACACGATTGTTTAATGTGGTTCTGAGATTATGCTCCTACTCCATGGTGATCCGTAAGGTGGATCAACCCTAGCAAGTCTTCACTAAGAATCTCCTTTTAATGCAATCACCAAGGTGGAGAAGCCTTATTTACAATGCACTCTTCTTACAAATGATGAAAATTTAGAATAGAGAAGAAGAGGTTAAGAGAACAAAAAGGCTTGGAGAAGACTTGGTGAGATTGAGAGCAGAGTTAGGAATGAAAGCACTAGCCCTCTTAAGCTCCCCAAGGCCTCATTTTATAGAGAAGAGGTTGATTTTCCCATTGAGCCTGTAGCAGTCGACCGTTACTGTTGCTGTCGCTGACCTCATCCAACGGCTTCTGACGAGCTTGATTTGCGGTCGTCATTGCCCAATGGGACTCTGATCAGTCAACTGATTATACTAGCAGTCGACTGATCGAACCATTAGTCAATTGCTCCATGCAATCAGTCGACTCAAAATTTTTCTGTGTCAATGTCTGCTTATAACATTTGACTGCTAGGGTATGACAGTTGACTGATGGCGGACTAATCGACTGCCAAACCCTAGTCGTCGATTGATGGACACCAGAACTCAGTCGACTTCAGTTAACTGGCTGATCAATTGATTGGGACAAAGCCACTGTCGACTGATACACTTCAAGTATGATCAAGTCATACTTGAAATCAACTCCCTAGACCTAGACTCAACCTTCTAGTTCTTCCTTTAGCATTGCGCCTCCAGGATCCCTTCGAGTTCGTGGCTCCATCCTTGCTCTTGCTTCCAAGATCTTCCCTCGATTTTATCATGTCTCAGGTTTCTCTTTTACCAAAGTCCGCTTGGACTTTACGCCGCCAAGATTATAAGCTTGGACATATACTGCAAAGACCATGCCTTTAGACTTCCTTTACCAAGGTCCACTTGGACTTTATGCCACCAAGACTACATGCTTGGACTTATGCTGCCAAGACCTTCCCTTGGACATCTCTTGCCAAGATCACACTTGGACTTTTCTTTACTAAGTCTTAATACTTGGATTTTCCTATTACTTAACACATTCACGATTAGACCACAAATATTGCCTAACTATAAATAATTATCCAAACATCAAAATACATAAATGCTTGGGGCATTGTTGCACAAACACTTTTACATGTTTTATCAATGTGGGACTTTGATTGTATTTCTAATACTTCCAAACCCCCCCCCCTTAAACGTCAGATCATATTTGGCCCCCCCTCAAGACTATCTATCCTCAAAGGACTTCCTCTATTTAATGTCTGATCCTTAACACACTAGGTCTCCCTTGATAACTATTTGTCCGATCCTCCGACACTGTTGGACTTCTACGCCGATTATGCAGGTTCTCCTGATTCAACTGGATTTCCTATTTGGCATATGGTTCTCTTGATCCGAACATGGGAGCCCCCACTTCCTTCATTTGAGGTACATGGCTTGACATGGGATATGACTCTAATATCAATTATTAGTGCAAATAAGATTCACATATCTTCACAATGGTATGATATTGTCCACTTTGGGTCTAATCCCTCATGGTTTTATTTTTGGGCTATATCAAAAAGGTCTCATTTCAATAGAGATATCTTTTTGTCTTATAAGCATATGATCTCTTCCATGTCTTACCAATGTGGGACTTTGATTGTATTCCCAATACTCCCAACTTTTCTCATTTACTTTGCAATTGCGATGGATCAAACAACTCATGATACGTCGCGAATGGAAACACACTGATGCATCGCACAACATATCAAATCTTTCTCTCTCTCTCTCTCTCTCTACACACACACACACACACAACTAAATGAGCCTTTTTTGAGATACCATGTATAAGATTACATTTAGTATTTGGACTAAAATGCAATTTGCTAGTAGTAATCTCCCAATAGTTCATAACTGTTGGGAGTATTTGGAATACAATCAAAGTCCCATATTGGTAAGACATAGAAAATATCATTTGCTTATAAGATGAAAAAATATCTCCATTGGAATGAGACCTTTTGGGTAAAAGCCCAAAAAAAAACCATGAGGGCTTAGACCCAAAATGGACAGTATCATACCATTGTGTTGATATATGAATCTTATAGGCACTAACAATTGGTATCAGAGGCATGGTCCATATCAAGCCATGAACCTCAAACGAAGGAAGTGGAGCTCCCATGTCCGGATCAACAAAATCAGATACTAGACAGGAAGTCCAGTTGGGTCGGGAGGATCGAACAACTAGCAGGAAGTCCAATTGGGCCAAAAGGCTGGACAACTGACAGGAAGTTCAGCTGGGTCAGGAGGACCAGATAGTTGACAGGAAGTCCTAGTGGGTTGAGGATCATACATCAAGTAGAGGAGTCATTCGAGGATGGATAGACATGAGGGGGGCTCAATGTTATCCTTCGTTTGAGGGGGGATTGTTGGGAGTATTTGGAATGTAATCAAAATCCCACATTGGTAAGATATGAAAAAGATCATATGCTTATAATATGAAAAAATATCTCCATTGGTACGAGGCCTTTTGGGTAGAGCCAAAAAACAAAACTATGAGGGCTTAGGCCCAAAGTGGACAATATCATGTCATTGTGGAGATATATGAATCTTATAGACACTAACAATAACTACCATTATTTGTCATACAACATGCCTTTCTTTGGGTTGACATATTATGCGCATGATTAACTTTATATATGAGCCTCCTTAGTTTGCTTGTGTTTTTAAGCATTGTTAACAACACATCTAATTGGTCACACCATGTGTTTTCTTTTGGGCTAACACACCATGCACATGATTGAGAAGGAGTTAAACTTGATTTATGAGCTTCCTTAAATATATATATTTGACATAAAGAATGAATTTTCTTTGGACCAACTATCTTTAGCATAAATATACATCCATTCATGCAAATGCCCTAAGCTTATCCAATAGTTTTCACTTTGGTAATAATATCGACTCGACTAAGTAGCAAGTGTGAAGATAGATATAGAAAAAAACTTAAAGAAAACGAAGCTAGACATAAGAGTAGACTGACACTGACATCTAGCGATTAGCACTGACATCAGTCGACTAAAACACCTTATATGCTAGTTCTTGGACATGACAACCAACTACAACATTCAACTGCTTGCTAATCCTTCTGTACTAGACATTAACCCTATTAGTTATGTTAGGAATTGGACGTCGCTAGAGGAGGGGGGGGGGTGAATAGCATGTTTGTTGCTTCGATAATGGAAATCGATTGTGTGCTTGCTTCAAGTGTTAGTGTACGAAGAGGAATATATAATGATAAACAAAAACAAATACACAACACACAAACACAATCAATATAATGTGGTTCAGAACCTTAGGATTCCTACTCCACTAGTTGAGCTCAAACGAGCCCTAGCAATGCAAACACCACTAATAACTCCTCCTCGACAACACGTCGGAGGCAGAGAAACCTCGTACAAAAATTACAACACTAATACAAAATAATACAAGCAAATACAATCGAAATATAAAGAATACTTTACAAACTAAGGCTTTGAATGCTTTGCTTGTTGGTTGCTTGAATGATCTTGAAGGACCCTGAAATGTGCCTGCACTTCACCTTCAAATCGCCTCAAGAAACCTCTCAAAGAACCATAGGGAAATCCTCCACGACCTGCTCCTTTTATCCCTACATCGGGTTAATTTCATGCTTGGCAGTCGACTTGGATGCTGATGTGGATTAAATCATTGTGAGATAATGACACTGTTGGCAGTCGACTGTCATAAGGCCCCAGTCGACTGCCAACAGTGTCATTATCTCACAATGATTTAATCCACATCAGCATCCAAGCCAACGGATACACTAACAGTCGATTGCCATTACCCATCAATTAACAGCCAACCTGGTAGTCGACTGATCAGTCGACTACTGAGCATTCTAAGCTCATGACCAATACTAGCAGTCGACTACCCTTCATGGCAGTCAACTGCTCAAGCCATCAGTTGACTGCCCAATGCTAGCAGTTGACTGCCTAGGCCTTTTGCCACATTCGAACCCTAGTCGACTCACGGCAGTCGACTGGTCATAATCCCAATCGACTGGCCAGAGTCAACTCGACTGCCAAGTGTTAAAACACTTGACCAATCGACTGGTCCAAAGCCCCAGTCGACTTATAACCTCAACCATGAGATTTAACCCCAAATATGATGCCCTCATACTTGCTAGACCACCTTTAGCCTAGACCTAAGCCTTCTATCCACCTCCATCAGCCTCACGCCTATCAGATCCCTCCAAGTAATCCATGACTTATTCATTTATATGCTATCCTTCAGGTGCTTCCATCGTCTATTGTCATGCTAACGTGGTCTATATCGCCAAGACACATTTAGGCTTATGCTGCCAAGACACACACTTAGACTTTATGCCGTCAAACCATTGGACTTATATTTTCAAGATTCCCGCTTGGACTTTACGCCACCAATATCAACCCTTGGACTTCCGTTGCCAACCCATGTTGGACTTTCCATTTGCCAAGACTCAAGCTTGAACTTTCCCTTTCCAAGAAGACCCATGCTTGGACTTTCCATGCCAAGTACACAAGACTTGGACTTTCCATGCCAAGTGTCCCACTTGAACTTCTCCATCATATGGTCAATCCCATGTCAACCATCTAGTCAACCCATTATCAAATAATGGTCAACTCCTTTGTCAAACATCTAAACACTACTTGAGTTCAACTCGAGTCTGATCAATCGTGACCTAGGTCGATTGCACCAACAATCTTCCCCTTTTTGATGTTTGAAAAAAACTAACATCTTTGAGTTAGAACACTAACTTAATCAAATCCTCCCAATTTTCCAAATTGGGAATTCCCGAATTCTCTTAATTCTCCCCCTTTTTTGTTGGAGATTTGACACCGCTAGAGGGGGGGTGAATAGCATTGAATTCGTATGTAGATGGAAATCGTTCGCGTTGCTTGTCTACAATCTTGTTAGTACGCAGTGGAATAAACAATAACAAATAAAAACACAAGATACAATCACAACACGCACGATATAACATGGTTCGGAACAGAACAGTTCCTACTCCACGGATCGAGCTCTAAAGAGCCCTAGTGATGCACACGCACTCACTAATCACAAATACTCCTTCTCGACACAAGTCGGAGGTGGAGAAACCTCTTACAATAAGATTACAACAATAATCTAAATACAACAAGCAAATATAAGAAGAAATACAACAAGAGAAGTAAAGAACACTTTACAAAAACTCTTTAGAAGCTTGCTTGTTGATTGCCTTGGACTAGCACTTGAAAGCCCTGATTTGCAGCAGCAAATTGCTTCAAAATGTCCAAGAAAATCGGTTGCAAAAACCCTCCCGTCGAGCTCCTTTTATCCTTGCGCGTGACCTGGATATCCGCCTATCAGTCGACTGCCATAAGTCACCAGTCGACTGATGCCACTGTTGTCGTGAGACAACGGCTCGATCCACGCTGGAAAAACTCCAAGCTCGATATGTAACTTAGCAATGATCGCCCTTGGCGCCGATCACAGAGACATCGGGCCGATCGCTTCCAATGAGCGGGGCCGATCGCCAGAGCGCCAGCCCTTAAACGGCAGTCGAACTCAAGTCGACTCACGGCAGTCGAACCGGCCATAATGCCAGTCGACTGCCAACCTCAAAGATGAGGTTTTAACCCAAGTATGGTGCCCCCATACATGCTAGACCACCCTTACCCTAGACCTAAGCCTTCTAGCCACCTCTATCAGCCTCACACCTCTCGGATCCCTCCAAGTCATCCATGACTTGTTCATCCATCGCGCTAGCCTCCAGGTGCTTCCCTCGGCTATGTCATGCTAACGGTGTCTACACCGCCAAGGCACATTGGACTTACACCGCCAAGACTCCGCTTGGACTTTACGCTGCCAATATCAATCCCCTTGGACTTCCCAAATGTCAAGACTCAAGCTTGGACATTCCCTTGCCAACCCATGTTGGACTTTCCATGCTAAGACCCATGCTTGGACTTTCCATTTGCCAAGACCCATGCTTGGACTTCTCATTTGCCAAGACCCATGCTTGGACTTCTCATGCCAAGTACTCAAGACTTGGACTTTCCCAAATGCCAAGTACCCATGACTTGGACTTTCCATGCGCCAAGTGTCCCACTTGGACTTTTCATGTCAAGTACTCAAGACTTGGACTTTACCAAATGCCAAGTGTCCCACTTGGACTTTCCATTCCAAGTACCCATGACTTGGACTTTACCAAATGCCAAGTACCCATGACTTGGATTTTACCTTGCCAAGACCCATGCTTGGACTTTCCCATAATCACATGGTCAACCCCAGTCAACCATCAAGGTCTTCCTCGAGTCAAACTCGAGTCCGGTCAAACATGACCCGGGTCGATTGCTCCAACAATCTCCCCAACATATTAACCGACATTAATGTTAAACATCAATGCCAAACCACTTTGTCAAATCCCTTTGTCAAACATCAAAATATCACTCGAGTCAAACTCGAGTCTGGTCAATCGTGACCTGGGCCGATTGCACCAACAATCTCCCCCTTTTTGATGTTTGACAAAAATCAAACAAATAATCTGAGTTAGACCACTAACTCAAATCCCTTACCAATTATCCCAAATTGGTAAACACTCTCCAAATGTTCTCCCCCAAACATTCTCCCCCTTTTTGACTAACATCAAAAAGTTTTCCTCTCCAAGGAGGTCAATGTCTCATATCCCAATGAGATCTTACAATCTCCCCCTTGAACCAAAAATAAATACCTAGGATGGCTACCATCTTCCTAGTGATAATTCACATATCACTCAAGAGAGACAATCCTATACTCTCTCCCAATTTCCAAATTGGGTATCAAAAACCCATCAATTTTCCCAATTGATGATACTCTCCCAATAACTTCTCCCCCTTCAAGAAGAGAAACACATCCATCATCCCAAGATGGATAACTCCCCCTAAAGGCTTGCTCCCCCTTGACCATTGCACCAACAATGTCCTTGGGAAGCTCCTAAGCCAATAGGAACTCTAAACCATCAAAATTAAGGTTCTAAGTTCAACATAGAACTTTCACTCACCCTAAATTTGATACTTTGACCTAACACAGCTCCTAATCCATATGCAATGGATTTTCACCCTTTATAATGCTTCCCAAAGCATATCCTAGGGTTAGAAGTGGTTAGGGACCTTTACCATGGCTGAAAATGGGCTAAACAAACTCAGACTGGCAATGACTCACGACAAGAATCACGATCACATCATTATCATCGATCACACATTGCAGGCCGATCGATAATCAAAATCTCGATTTTCAACTATCAGAAATGAATTTTAAAAATTCATAAATAATTATATGTAATTCAAAAAATCATGAAAATTCATACGTATAATACTTATGACACACACAATGGGTGAAAAATATTTGAAAATTATTTTACCCATAAAATAGTGAGTTTGATACAAAACTCAAAACCATTGAAATTTTCAATGTTTTGGCCCTATTTTGTATCAACTCTATCAATGGTGATTGCTATCAAAAGATAGACTTCACCAAGGTTTTTTTTTTTTTCAAAATGATTTTAAAATGTTTTCAAAACCTTATTTTGGATCATATTCCTTGGGCTCTATGTACATGACTTGTACACATGCTCTCCCAATGATCCAAATTGAAACAAGATG
The DNA here is from genome assembly GCA_025175895.1 of Wurfbainia villosa. Taxonomy (NCBI): domain Eukaryota; kingdom Viridiplantae; phylum Streptophyta; class Magnoliopsida; order Zingiberales; family Zingiberaceae; genus Wurfbainia; species Wurfbainia villosa. Next base: position 114,906,972 of record CM045989.1, on the reverse strand, counting down.
AGTTTTAGTTCATCTAGATGCAAAAACTATGCACCTTGAACTCAACTCATATCCTAGCATCTCACATGTATATAAGGTGTATAAATTCACATACATGTCAATTTGATGTGAGCTGTGGGTTTTGTTCATCCTAATCTAGGGTTTCATGCATTCTCTAAGGCAACCCTACTTGATTCCCTTATAAATGAGACTTCAAGTCATGCCATAGTCCTTAATTCAATTTCAACCAAATTGCCTTAAATGAATGAATGATTATGACATTAGAAATGATATAAATAAGCATATGCTCATAATCATGATGTCATGGCATAAGATGAAATCTAAAAACACATGACATTTGAAACCTTAATCCTAAACATGAACATGACATATAAAATCATAGAACTAGGCATGATGTCATGACATGACATATGACAATCAAAGCATGGCATATAAAATGTATAGGTATGGTAATACCTAAATTTTAATATTAATTGCCATTTGATACAATTAGATATATTTTGCCATATTATCATTAATCTCCCTAGTGTGCCAAAAACCCAAAATGACACACTAACACTCTAAACCTAAATTGTGCCAATTTAATTGATTTTTCTCAAATTCAAAAGTGCATTGGCACATCCTAAAATCTTTTAGGATATTGATTCAAATCTATTTCCAAGGTAACCATAACCTTGAAAACATCCTAAAGTGTCACCTTTACCATGATTGAGTTAACTACCCATCCAATCAAGGTTGGCACACCCTAAACCCATCTAGCGTGAATCAATCACGCTCTTAGGAACCCAAAACCGATTTGAGCTCCTAGGGTTAATTAGGTATTCCTTAGGGATAACCTCCCTAGATACCTTCCTAATGACCCTCCTAGGCTTGTTAGCCTTGGTCATTTGGGTCTTACCTAGGTTGACTCTAGGGGTAACTCCCCTTGCAACCTTCTTAGTGGCCACCCTAGGTTTCCTAGAAACCCTAGCCACTAGGCACACCCTTTGGTCAACTCTAGGGACGACTTCCCTATTGACCTTGGTCTTTCTAGACCTAGTTTGTGTTCCATAGTCAAATGGAACACTATGATAAGCCACTTTAGGCTTACGTTTGTGACCCAAACCTTGCTTGCCCTTGGTTGACTTTTGACTCTTAGGTCCTAGGTGTTGACTTTGACTTTTGGACCTTTGACTTTGACCATTAGACCCTTTAAATTGATTTTGTATATTCCTAAGGGTCTTTTCTAGTTTTTCAAGCCTTGACCTCAAGGCTTGATTTTCAACCTCTAATTGCCCAATTGATTTTTGATTAAGTTTTTGGGCATTACCATTTTCTCTAGGTATATGCCTACCCTTCTTAGGGTTAATGCCTAAGTGGTTTTCTATTTTCCTAATGCTTTCCTTAGGAAGAATTTTTCTAGGGACATTAGTCCCAAATTTCTCCTTTCTTGAAAAATTTACCCTCTTGGCTCCTAAGCAAAAATATTTATCTCTAGCATGCTTTTCATGGTGAATTGCAAGAGAATTAAAATTTCTAGTATGCTTTTATCTATTAACTAAAGAAAGAGCATTATTAACTTGATATACCTTAGGGTTAGCCTTAGTAGCTCCCCCTACTTGTGATGCTCCCCTTTGGGCATTGACTTCGGTAATGACCCGGTAGTCGGCATTTGAAGCAAATCACTTGCTCCTTGCTCTTTTTCATTGAGGCACCGGTCTCCTTGACTTTTGGCACGGGTGGAGTCTTCTTAACCCGTTTAGGACACTTACTCTTGTAGTGTCCTTTCTCCCTACACTCAAAGCATATAATATTCATTTTATTATTAATTGACATGCTTGAGTTACCTAGGGTGGTTGTGGTGGTCGGAGTGGATTCTTGAGCTTGCTCTTCCTCTCTACAGGATGTAGATGGTTCTTCTTGTTGCTCCGGTGTTGAGGAAACTCTAATCTCCTCCTCAATCCTAGAAGTAGATGCTTCTTCCACTTCCTCCACCAACCCGGAAATTGACTCTCTATCAACTTCCAATTCTACTTCCTTCTCCGATCCGGATGTTGATTCCCTATCAACTTCCGAATCCTCAAGATCTTTAGATGTTTCTTCTTGATCTTGAGAGGGTGATGGTCCTTCTTCTTGGACCGATGATAGGCTTTCATGGAGCTTGGCCAAATCGCTCCATAGCTCCTTAGCATCCACATAGTCACCTAGGCTACACAAGAGGTCATTAGGAATTAAATCAAAAATGAATTTGATTACCTTCTTGTTTTTATCGAATTGTTGGAGTTGCTCCTCACTCCATTTCTTCTTCTTGAGAAACCCTCCCTTTAGTCCCTTAGGATATTCAAATCCTTCCATCAATGCGGACCACTCCTCAAGGTCTCTCATCATAAAAAAATCTTCAATTCTCGCCTTCCAAGAATTGAAACCTTCTCGTCCATAGAAGGCATATGGAATTGGAGTGTTGATATCCCATCCCAATTGTCCTTGGATTTCCATCTTTACCCTCTAGCCTTCTTTGTCCTAGCTCCCGGCTGTTAGTCCGTAGAAGAGCCCCGGGCTCTGATACCACTTGTTGGAGATTTGACGCTGCTAGAGGGGGGGGGTGAATAGCGTTGAATTCGTATGTAGATGGAAATCGTTCGCGTTGCTTGTCTACAATCTTGTTAGTACGCAGCGGAATAAACAATAACAAATATAAACACAAGATACAATCACAACACACACGATATAACGTGGTTCGGAACCGAACAGTTCCTACTCCACGGATCGAGCTCTAAAGAGCCCTAGTGATGCACACGCACTCATTAATCACAAATACTCCTTCTCGACACAAGTCGGAGGTGGAGAAACCTCTTACAATAAGATTACAACAATAATCTAAATACAACAAGCAAATATAAGAAGAAATACAACAAGAGAAGTAAAGAACACTTTACAAAAACTCTTTAGAAGCTTGCTTGTTGATTGCCTTGGACTAGCACTTGAAAGCTCTGATTTGCAGCAGCAAATCGCTTCAAAACGTCCAAGAAAATCGGTTGCAAAAACCCTCCCGTCGAGCTCCTTTTATCCTTGCGCGCGACTTGGATTTCCGCCTATCAATCGACTGCCATAAGTCACCAGTCGACTGATGCCACTGTTGTCGTGAGACAACAGCTCGATCCACGCTGGAAAAACTCCAACGGATCTCTTGGCAGTTGACTGCCAACGCCCGTAGTCGATCGCTGGCTCGGTAAGCGTGCTCGACCGAGAACTTAGCGATCGGCCGACCCTTGGCGATCGATCGCCGCATCGCTCGATTGCTCGATGAGCGATCGCGAAGCAGTTCCAGCCCTTAAACGGCAGTCGAACTCAAGTCGACTCACGGCAGTCGAACCGGCCATAATGCCAGTCGACTGCCAACCTCAAAGATGAGGTTTTAACCCAAGTATGGTGCCCCCATACTTGCTAGACCACCCTTAGCCTAGACCTAAGCCTTCTAGCCACCTCCATCAGCCTCACGCCTCTCGGATCCCTCCAAGTCATCCATGACTTGTTCATCCATCACGCTAGCCTCCAGGTGCTTCCCTCGGCTATGTCATGCTAACGGTGTCTACACCGCCAAGGCACATTGGACTTACGCCGCCAAGACTCCGCTTGGACTTTACGCTGCCAATATCAATCCCCTTGGACTTCCCAAATGTCAAGACTCAAGCTTGGACATTCCCTTGCCAACCCATGTTGGACTTTCCATGCCAAGACCCATGCTTGGACTTTCCATTTGCCAAGACCCATGCTTGGAATTCTCATTTGCCAAGACCCATGCTTGGACTTCTCATGCCAAGTACTCAAGACTTGGACTTTCCCAAATGCCAAGTACCCATGACTTGGACTTTCCATGCGCCAAGTGTCCCACTTGGACTTTTCATGTTAAGTACTCAAGACTTGGACTTTACCAAATGCCAAGTGTCCCACTTGGACTTTCCATGCCAAGTACTCATGACTTGGACTTTACCAAATGCCAAGTGTCTCACTTGGACTTTCCATGCCAAGTACCCATGACTTGGACTTTACCTTGCCAAGACCCATGCTTGGACTTTCCCATAATCACATGGTCAACCCCAGTCAACCATCAAGGTCTTCCTCGAGTCAAACTCGAGTCCGGTCAAACATGACCCGAGTCGATTGCTCCAACAATCTCCCCAACATATTAACCGACATTAATGTCAAACATCAATGCCAAACCACTTTGTCAAATCCCTTTGTCAAACATCAAAACATCACTCGAGTCAAACTCGAGTCTGGTCAATCGTGACCTGGGCCGATTGCACCAACATTTTTGACATACATCAAAAAAAGGCTCTCTCCAAGGGTGTCAATGTCTCATATCCCAATGAAATATTACAATATCCCCCTTGGTCCAAAGACATCTAGGATGCCTTCACTCTTCCTAGTGATAAGTCCCATATCACTAAAGAGAGACAATCCTACACTTATCTAACAACTCAAAATTCTCCAAAATTCTCCCCCTCATGAGGAAGAACACATCCATCATCCCATGATGGATAACCTCGCCCTAAAGGCTTGTTCCCCCTTGACCATTACACCAACAATGTCCTTGGAGAGTCCCTAAGCCAATAGGAACACTAAACCATCAAAATTAAAGTCAAAAGTTCAAACTTGAACTTTCACACACCTTAAAATTGATACATACCCTAAACAACTCTCCTAATCCATATCTAATGATTTTTCACCCTTTCTAATGCTTTCTAAAGCATATCCTAGGGTTAGAAGCAGTTAGGGTAGCCAAACACAGCTGAAATATGGGCAAAACATCCTTGTTTACCCAAAATCAGCATTGGCAGTCAACTGCTCTATGTATCAGTCAACTATCCACAAGCGACAGTCGACTGATATATGCAAAATGCAAAAATCAGAATCAGAAATGAAATTAGAAAATACATAAGTAATTATACGTAATTTGAAAAATCTTGAAACTTCATACGTATAATACTTATATCAAATACAATGGGTGAAAAATATTTGAAAAATAAATTAACTATTAAATAGTGATTTTGACACAAAGTTTAAAACCATTGAAAAATTTAATATTTTGGCCCTACTTTGTATCAACTATATTAATGGTGATTGCTATCAAAAGATAGACTTCACCAAGGTTTTCTAAAATGATTTTAAAATATTTTTAAAACCTTATATTGAACCATGGTCTATGGGCTTAATGCACATGACTTGTACATAAGATTTCCTTATGATTCATCCATGATATAAGATGAGTTTGAGTTCATCTAGATGCAAAAACTATGCACCTTGAACGTAACTCATTTCCTAGCATTTCACATGTGTCTAGGGTGTATGAATACACACACATGTCAATGTGATGTGAGATGTGGGTTTTATTCATCCTAAACTAAGGCCTCATGCATTTTCTAAGGCAACACTACTTGATTCATTTATACATGGGACTTCAAGTCATGCCATAGTCCTTAAAATTAATTTTATTAATGCCAAAATGATGATTATGGCATAAATGATAACATAAATAAGCATTGTCAAAAATCATGATGTCATGACATAAATATAAACCTAAGCATACATGACATAAAAAAATAGTCCTAAGCATAATTATGACATTTTATATGATTAAAAGAAATATGATGTCATGACATGTTATATGACAATCAAGGCATGACAAATAAAATATAAAGGTATAATAATACCTAACTTTTAATATTAGTTGCCATTTGTTAGGATTAATTCCATTTTTCCATATTATCCCAAGTCTCCTAAGTGTTCCAAAAACCCAAAATGACACACTATGACCTCTAGACCCAATTTGTGCCACTTTGATCAATTTATTAAACTTCTTAAATGATATTGACACATTCTAAAGTCTTTTAGGATTGAAGATTCAAACTTATTTCCAAGGTACCCATAACCTTCAAAATGACCTAAAGTGCCACCTTTATCAAGGTTAAGTTAACTACCTATCCATTCAAGATTGACACATCCTAACCCATCTAGTGTGAGTCGATTACGCTCCTAGGAGCCCAATACCTATTGGAGCTCTTTGGGTTTACTAGGTATTCCTTAGGGATAACTTCCCTAGATACCCTCCTAATGACCCTCCTAGGCTTAGAAGCCTTGGTTATTTGGGTCTTGCCTAGGTTAACTCTAGGGGTAACTCCCCTTGTAACCTTCTTAGTGGCTTTCTTAGGTTTTTTCGAAACCTTAGCCACTAGGCACTTGCCATGGTCAACCATAGGGATGACTTCCCTAGTGACCTTGGTTTTCATAGACCTAGGTTGAGTTCCATAATCAAATGGAACATTGTGATAAGTAGGAATTACCTTCTTGGACATAGACTTGTGACCCAAACCTTGCTTCCTAGATGGTTCTTGCCTCTTACACCCTTGAATTTGACTCCTAGACCCTTGAATTTGATTTTACATATTCCTAAGGGTCTTTTCTAATTTCTCAAGTCTTGACCTCAATACTTGATTCTCTAACTCTAATTGGCCAACCTTTGATTTTTCATTTGGTATTTGGACATTACCATTTCTTCTAGGTATATGCCTACCCTTCTTAGGGTTAGTGCCTAAATGATTTTCTACTTTCCCAATAGTTTCCCTAGGTAGGATTGTTTTAGGGATATTAGTCCCAAATTTCTCCTTATTTCAAAGATTGACATGTTTAGCCCCTAAGCAATAAAATCTATTATTTCTAGCATGCTTTTATTCATGAGTAATAGAAATAGTATTAAAATTGTTCCTAGCATGCTTTTTGGCCTTATATAAAGAATGAGCATTACTTAAGTTTACCTTAGGATTTGTTTTAGAAGCTCCCCTTACTTGTGATGCTCCTTCTTTGCCCTTCTTCCTCCCCCTAGGGCATTGACTCCTGTAATGCCCATTTTATTGACATTTGAAGCAAATGATGTGCTCCTTATTTTTAATTGTTGGGAGACCAGGTTCCTTGGCCTTTGGCACGACTTGTGCCGTCTTCTTGACCCATTTCGGGCACTTACTCTTGTATTGTTCAGCTTCCTTACACTCAAAGCATACAATATCAATTTTATTTTTAATTGGAATGCTTGAGTTACCTAGGTCAATGGTGGTTGGCACCGGAGTTGATTCTTCATTTCTTCCGAAGGTTGAAGCTAATTCTTGATTTTGCTCCGGCTCCAGTGATCTAATATCCTCCCCCTCAATCCGAGAGGAGGAGACTTCCTCCAATTCTACTTCTTCCACCAATTCTGATCCAGATTTTGATTCTCTATCAACCTCCGAATCCTCACTTTCTTATGAGGATGATGTGCTTGCTTCTTCTTGATCTTGAGAGGATGAGCACTCCTCCTCGGACTCCTCCTCGGACTTCTCCTCTACTTCATGAGCCGGTGCTGGACCTTCATGGAGCTTTGCCAATTTGCTCCAAAGCTCCTTGGCATCTAGATATTTACGTAGTCTAGACAAAATATCATTAGGTATCAAATCTTCTAAAAGTTTTGTTACCTTAACTTCGGTCTTGAACTTTAGGCGTTTCTCTTGGGTCCACTTCTTTAATTTGAGGACATCTCCCTTCTTATCCTTGGGGGGTTCCAAGCCTTCCATGATGATAAATCAATTTTCTATCCATCATCAAGAATGCCTCCATTCTCGCCCTCCATCCTAGAAAGTCTTCTTGATCGTATGGTGGAGGAATGTCGATGGCGTACCCCAATCTGTCCTTAGGTAGCTCCATTTTCTCTAGCACTTTTGCTCCCGCGGATGTGAAGTCTGTGAAGAGCGATCCGCTCTGATACCACTTGTTAGGAATTGGACGTCGCTAGAGGGGGGGGGGGTGAATAGTGTGTTCGTTGCTTCGATGATGGAAATTGATCACGTGCTTGCTACAAGTGTTAGTGTATGTAGAGGAATATATAATGGTAAACAAAAACAAATACACAACACACAAACACAATCGATATAATGTGGTTCGGAACCTTAGGGTTCTTACTCCATGGGTTGAGCTCAAACGAGCCCTAGCAATGCAAACACCACTAATAACTCCTTCTCGATAACACGTCAGAGATGGAGAAATCTCGTGTTGGTGCAATCTGCCCGGGTTGACTCGAGTTTGACTCGAGTAGTATTTTGATGATAGACAAAACATATGACATGGAATTGTCATAAGAAAGTCCAACATGGAGTTGGCATGGAAAATCCAAGCATGGAGCTTGGTGTTGAAAAGTCCAAAGCATTGCGAAGCTGTGCGCTTGGTGCTTGGTGAGAAATGCATTGCGAAGCTGTGCGCTCGGTACATGTGGGAAGTCTTGAGGACTTGGCAAGTTCACTAGTCTCGGGGTTCTTGAGTCGGTGAAGGATGACATTGCGAAGCCGTGCGCTTGGTGCATCCGAGGGACCGTCGGACGGGGAGCGAATGGAGTGAGACCAAAGGGAAGCATACTTCGAGGTCATGAGATGCAAAGGATGGCATTGTGAAGCAGTGCGCTTGGCGCATCCGAGGGACGTAGGCTAAGGGAAGAGAGCTTTGGTGGGGAACTCCATGAGGGATGAGGTGGACTTGGCCAAGTGGCTAAGACTAAGTGTCGGACGCTCAAACAGCTTGATGTTTGAGGTTTTACCCGACATCAATCAACTGGAATAGGTGCCAGTCAACTATTCTAGGTTGAATGGTTTGACCAGTTCGATCCGACCAGATCTGGTGACGATCAGCCGAGGAGGAAGTCGATTATCAGCGCCATCCGATCGGTGATGATGGGCATCGGCCGATCGACGGACAATTTCGACCCACGTAAGGGTTTTCAGTCGAGTGCTCGTGCCAACACTCGACTGATGGGATGATCAGTTGATTGATGGGTATCATCAACTGATGTGTGATCCGTTGGAACTTGACCAACGTGGATTTGACCGTTGTGAGATAACAACTATAGGACTAGTCGACTGATGGTCACGATCAGTCGACTGATGGGTGCGAAATCATCTTGATGCAGGTTATAAATGGAGCTCAAGAGGGAGGATTTCGCTAAGACTTTAAGGGTGACATTGGAGGGAAATTGCTGTTGCATTCTAGACCTTCAAAAGCCAACCAAAGCAAGCAACAAACAAGTGATCAAAAGCAATCGGTGAAAAGTGTTCTTTGTATTGTATTTGTATTCTTATTTGTATTTCATATTACTTGTTGTAATAGCTTATACGAGGTTTCTCCACCTCCGACGTGTTATTGAGATGGAGTGGTTTAGTTAGTGTCGTGCGCATAACTAGAGCTCAGTGAGCTCGCTCGTGGAGTAGGAACCATTCGGTTCTGAACCACATATATCTTGTGTTGTGTGATTGTGTATTATTGTTGGTTTCATTATTATTGTTATTCCACTGTGCTAACAACAATCGTAGACAAGCGACGCAAGAAGAACGATCGAATTCCGTCATACGACAAAAGAGGGCTATTCACCCCCCTCTAGCTGGCCACCATCGACCCTACAAGTGGAATCAGAGCCAAGACGCTTGTCGAGGACTAACCGCCGACACAAGCACTGCAAAATGGTCGGCAACATCCATCCACCGAAATATGATGGAAACTTTTCTTGGTCGAAGAAAAGGATGGAGGTATATCTAGAAACCGATTTTGATTTCATGCTAATCTTAGAAAATGGTTTCGAATTGACTATGGATAAAAGCAATAGGCAAATTGAGAAGTCAAGGTGGACCCAAGACCAAATCAAGGACTTTGAGACAAATCTCAAGGTAATCGAATTACTTAGTGATTTGATTCCTAACAATATTTGGTCTAGGCTAGGTAATTTTAGGGATGCAAGGGAGTTATGGAATAAGGTAATCAAATTCCAAGAAATTCCCGAACCGACACAAGTAGAGGAAGATGCCGTAGAAGAGAGCCCATCCACCTTCGATGATGTTGATGATTTGGTGGAGACCTCCACCTCTAGCATTGAGGGGGAGAGAGGCCTTCTATCCCAGAACAAGTTCAAGAAGAAGCTTCAACATCCGGGAGAAGAGAAAATTCCCTAGGTAACTCAAGTGTTGTTATTATAAATAAAAATCATATAACATGCTTTGAGTGTAGGGAACAAGGACACTATAAAAGTAAGTGTCCTGAGAAGGAGAAGAAGGTTCAACCGGAACCAAAAGTCAATAATGCCGGAGTCCCCACAACTAGAAGCAAAGAGCATATTGTGTGCTTTAAATGCAATCAAAAGGGACACTACCGAAGCCAATGCTCTAGGAGGAGGAAGAAAGGGCAAGAAGGTCTATCTCATGTAGGGGGAGCCTTTAAAGCTAACCCTAAGGTATATTTAAATTATGCACCTTCAATTCCTAAAGTTAAAAAGCATGCTAAAAACTATTTTAGTTCTCTTGCAATTATTAATGAAAAGTATGCTAGTAGAAATAATAAGGTTTATTGCTTAGGTGCAAATCATGTTCATGTAACTAAGGACAAACCTAGGACTCATAATTCTAGAAATATTTTACCAAAGGAGTCAATTAGGAGAATAGAAGAAAATCTAGGCATTAATCCCAAGAAGGGTAGGCATATGCCTAAAAGGAAAAACAATTCCCAAAATCTAATGAAAAATCAAAATTGGGAAAATTAGAGCTAGAGAACCAAGTCTTGAGGTTAAGACTTGAGAGAATGGAGAAAACCCTTAGAATTATAGAAAGTTCAATTCAAGAGTCCAATACCCAAAAGTCAAAACCTAGGAAGCAAGAATGGTCTAAGGGCAAGGAAGGTTTGGGTCACAAACCTAAGCCCAAAAAGACTTATCATAATGTGACATTTGATTATGGAACAAAGCCTAGGGTTAGGAAAACCAAGGTTAGTAGGGAAGTCATCCCTAAGTCTAACCATGGTAGATGTCTAGTGGCTAAGACCTCAAAGAAATCAAATGTAGCCACTAAGAAGGTCAAAAGGGGAGTTACCCCTAGAGTTGACTTAGGAAAGACCCAAAAAACTATGACTTTAAAGTCTAAAAGGGTCATTAGGAAGGTATCTAGAGAAATTATCCCTAGTGAATACCTTGTTAACGCAAGGAGCTCCAATAGGTATTGAGTTCCTAGAAGCGTGATCGATTCACGCTAGATGGGTTAGGGTGTGTCAACCCTAAGCGGATGGGTAGTTAACCTAGCCATGGTGAGTTGACACATTAGGATGTGCCAATGTGCTTGAGAAGTTGAAAAATGATTAAATTGACACAAATAGGTCTTATAGGTATGAGTGTGCCATTTTGGGTTTATGACACATTTGGGAGATAATGGTTTTAAGGCAAAATAGAATTAATTCCTAGAAATGACAATTTGGATTTAACACTTAGGTATTTTATACCTTAGTATATTTTACTTGCCATGATTTATTTGCCTTTCCATGACATGACATCATCTTCATTTTTATTTATAAAAATATCATGATCATGTTTTAGACTTATCTTTATATGTCATGTATGCTAAAATGTCATTCACATGCCATGACATCATGATTTTGGCACGTGCTTAAGTTATATCATATATATGTCATAATCATATCATGCATAAACTAAAATGAAATTAAGGTCTATGGCATGATTTGATGGGAATCAAATAATATTGCCTAGAAATATGCATGAGACCATTAAAGAACAAAAAAAAAAACCCACATCTCACTAGAATATTTGACTTGAATGTGTTTTACAATCTAGATACAAATGAGATGTTTAGGAAAATGAAATTAAAGGTTTTGAAAACATTTCAAAAATATTTTAGAAAACCTTAGTGAAGTCTATCTTTTGATAGCTATCACCATTGAATGGAATGATACAAAGAGTGCTCAATATTGAAGCTTTTCTTAACTTTTGAACTTTGTATCAATCACACTAATTTGTGGGTAAAATAAATTTCCAATATTTTTCACCCATAATATCTGTGATAAGTATTATACGTATGAATTTTCCAGATTTGTAAAATTACGTATATTTACTTATGGATTTCAAAAATCGAAATTCTAAAATTGAAAACTGCAGAATGTAGTTATCAGTCAAATGACATGGAGAGAAGTCGACTGATGCCAAGTCCAATTGACTGGTATCTGAGAGAGTCGACTGGCACAGGCTGATTTCGGGTAAACCTTGGTGGTTAGGCCCATGTTCAGCTGTGTTTTGGTCCCCTAACCACTCCTAACTCTATGACATGCTTGGAAGAGCATTAGAAAGGGTGGAAATTCATTGGATATGGATTAGGAGAAGTGTTTAGGGAGAGTATCAATTTTAAGGTGGATGAGAGTTCATTGTTGAACTTTGCCTTAATTTTAATTTGGTTAATGTTCCTATTGGCTTAGGGACTCTCCAAGGACATTGTTGGTGCAATGGTCAAGGGGGAGCAAGCCTCTAGTGGGAGGTATCCATCATGGGAAGATGGATGTGTATTTCCTCATGGGAGGAAAATTGGTTTGCCTCTCTTTAAGTGATATAGGACTTATCACTAGAAAGATTGTAGGCATGTGTTTTCTCCAAGGGAGAGATTGTAAGATCTCATTGGGATATGAGACATTCATACCCTTGGGGAGGACCTTTTTGATGTGATGTCAAAAGGGGGGAGAAGTTACCAAGTTACCAATTAGGGTTAGTTTGAATTCTCATTGGGATATGAGAATTGCCAATATGGGAGAATTGGTAGACTTGAGATGGTAGTTTTGTCAATCATCAAAAAGGGGGAGATTGTTGGTGCAATCGGCCCGGGTTGACTCGAGTTTGACTCGAGTAGTATTTTGATGATAGACAAAACTTATGACACGGGATTGTCATAAGAAAGTCCAACATGGAGTTGGCATGGAAAATCCAAGCATGGAGCTTGGTGTTGAAAAGTCCAAAGCATTGCGAAGCTGTGCGCTTGGTGCTTGGTGAGAAATGCATTGCGAAGCCATGCGCTTGGTGCATGTGGGAAGTCTTGAGGACTTGGCAAGTTCACTAGGCTCGGGGTCCTTGAGTCGGTGAAGGATGGCATTGTGAAGCCGTGCTCTTGGTGCATCCGAGGGACCGTTGGACGGGGAGCGAATGGAGTGAGACCAAAGGGAAGCATACTTCGAGGGCATGAGATGTGAAGGATGGCGTTGCGAAGCCGTGTGCTTGGTGCATCCAAGGGAAGAGAGCTTCAGTGGGGAACTCCATGAGGGATGAGGTGGACTTGGCCAAGTGGCTAAGACTAAGTGTCGGATGCTCAAACAGCTTGATGTTTGAGGTTTTTCTCGACATCAGTCGACTGGAATAGATGCCAGTCGTCTGCTTTAGTTTGAATGGTTCGACCAGTGTTCGACCGACCAGGATCTGGCTGACTAGTCGACTGCCGAGGGAGGACAGTCGACTGCCGACACCATCAGTCGACTGATGATGGGCATCAATTGATGGATTAGGGCGATTTCAGCCATAAAAGGGTTTCCAGTTGAGTAATCGTGCCAACACTCGATTGATGGGTATCATCAGTCGACTGATGTGTGATCCGTTGGAACTTGACCAACGTGGATCTGGCAGTTGTGAGACAACGGCTACAAGACCAGTCGACTGATGGTCACGATCAGTCGACTGATGGGCGTGAAATCATCTTGATGCAGGTTATAAATGGAGCTCAAGAGGGAGGATTTCGCTAAGACTTTAAGGGTGATATTGGAGGGGAATTGTTATTGCATTCCAGACCTTCAAAAGCCAACCAAATCAAGCAACAAACAAGCGATCAAAAGCAATCGGTGAAAAGTGTTCTTTGTATTGTATTTGTATTCTTGTTTGTATTTCATATTACTTATTGTAATAGCTTGTACGAGGTTTCTCCACCTCCGACGTGTTGTCGAGAAAGAGTGGTTTAGTTAGTGTCGTGCACATAACTAGAGCTCGGTGAGCTCGCCCGTGGAGTAGGAACCATTCGGTTTCGAACCACGTATATCTTGTATTGTGTGATTGTGTATTGTTATTGGTTTCATTATTATTGTTATTCCGCTACACTAACAACAATCGTAGACGAGCGACGCAAGAAGAATGATCGAATTCCGCCATACGACGAAAGAGGGCTATTCACCCCCTCTAGCCGGCCACCATCGACCCTACATCTCGTACAAGGATTACAATAGTATTACAAAATAATATAAGAAAATACAAAGAAATACAACCAAAATATAAAGAACACTTTACAAACTAGGGATTTGAATGTTTTGCCTATTGGTTACTTGAATGAGCTTGAAGGACCCTGAAATGTGCCTGCTCTTCGCCTTCAAATCGCCTCAAGAAACCTCTCAAAGAACCATGGCAAAATCCTCCATGAGCCGCTATTTTTATCCCTACATCGGGCTGATTTCGCACCTGGTAGTTGACTACCATAAGGCCTCAATCGACTGCCAACAGTGTCGTTGTCTCACAATGATTTAATCCACATCAACATCCAAGCCAACGGATACACTGACAGTCTACTGTCATTACTCATCAGTCAACTGCCAACCTGGTAGTCGACTGATCAGTTGACTACTGAGAATTCTGAGCTCGCAACCAATACCAACAGTCGATTGCCCTCCATGGCAGTCGACTGCTCAAGCCATCAATTGACTGGCCAATGCTGGCAGTCGACTTCCTATGCCTTTTGTCGCATTCAAACCCTAGTCGACTCACGGTAGTCGACTGGTCATAATCCCAATCGACTGGCCAGGGTCAACTCGGTTGTCAAGTGTCAAAACACTTAACCAATCGACTGGTCCAAAGCCCCAGTCGACTTATAACCTCAACCATGCGATTTCATACTTGTTAGACCACCCTTAGCCTAGACCTAAGCCTTCTAGCCACCTCCATCAGTCTTACGCCTATCAGATCTCTCCAAGTCATCCATGACTTGTTCATCCATATGCTAGCCTTCAGGTGCTTCCATCGGCTATTGTCATACAAACGTGGTCTATACCGCCAAGGCACATTTGGGCTTACACAGCCAAGACACACGCTTAGACTTTACGTCGCCAAACCATTGGACTTATACTGTCAAGACTCCTGCTTGGATTTTATGCTGCAAATATCAACCCTTGGATTTCCCTTGACAACCCATGTTGAAATTTCCATTTGCCAAGACTCAAGCTTGGACTTTCCCTTGCCAAGAAGACCTATGCTTGGACTTTCCATGCCAAGTACACATGATTTGGACTTTCCATGCCAAGAGTCCCACTTGGACTTCTCCATCATATGGTCAACCCCAAGTCAACCATCTAGTCAATCCATTGTCAAACAATGGTCAACTCCTTTGTCAAACATCAAAACACTACTCGAGTCTGGTCAATCGTGACCTCGGCTGATTGCACTAACATTTAATTGGTCATCATCATGAGTCAACTGACCAACAATAGTAGAGTCCATCATTCAAATTAAAAATTTCTATACCCAATTTCATCCAAAATAGTCAATTGATTCCTAATGACACTTGGCTAATATTCATGAATTGAATGTCATAGTCAAGTTTGTAAACCTATTGTGCGTGATCCTATGTAAATCAATCGATTGGTACTTGACAATAGTTGATTGATTGACCATCAGTTGAATGTTGTAGTCAAATAGAAAACTTTTTGTGCTCGACATTTATGCACATCAGTCAATTAGTACCTGATGACATTTGACTGATAGTTAATCAATCGAGTGCCCCATTTGACTCAAAAATATCTTGTGTCCTATTTTGTGCCCATCAATCAACTAATATTATCTATCAATTGACTGATACTCACACGACTCAATTTTTTCTTCTCACACAAGACAATTTGTGCGAGAATGATAACAATAGACCTAAATATGCCATTATTCTTTGTTGTCCTTCTTGGGATAATGTGAAAACTCAAAACCTATTGTTGGATCGAGAAGAACACTAGAGGGAGGGGAGGGGGGGGGGGTAAATAGTGAGCATAAATCCTTTCTTTTCATTTCGTTAAAACCAAAGTAAACACCGCAGAAGTAAAGACAATAAAAGAAAGAGACACCTTTTGTTTTTACTTGGTTCACAATCGAAAGGTTGCTACTCCATGTCCTCGCGATCCTAGACCGTGTACGATGGAGCAATTCACTATAAGTCTCCTCCTCATTGAAGGTAGGAGACGACGGTTATAAGAAAACACAAGGTAGAGGAAGAGGCTACAAGCCCACCTCTCCTCTTTATAATGAAAAGCTTAAATATAAGAATAATAACAACTAAAAATAAAACTACCGACATAGAAGATGTGAGGTTTGGCGTGAAGTTGGTGTTACGATGGCGTAGCATTGTCGTTGAAGCTTAGCGTCGTTGGAGCACTTTGGGAGCAAGAATGGATGATCCAAAAGGGTAAAAATCCCCTTTTTTATAGCCCTTCAAACCCTAATTCATTGAGATCTTGATCTGGGTCAAATAGCCACATCACCCCAAGATAAGGGGAGCTTATCTTGACTTTCATCAAGCTAACCATTTGACTATCAGTCGACTAATGACCCTTAGCAGTCGACTGTGTTGGTGCAGGGGCACCAGATAATCGAACTTAGGTTTTGATTATGACAAAGGCCCAAAGTTAAGGTCATATCGTTATCTCATATTCTCTGTTAAGTGTGAAGAAATGATTAAGCTGAGCTGAAGGTCGGCGACACCCGAAGAATCTCGAGTCGAGAAATCATTGTGGTCGAGCAACACGGGAGAACTTTGGATGGAGTCGAAGAACCCAAGTGAAGACCGAAAGCCAAGCTACAAGGACCAGAGCTAAGCTTGAGTGTGAGTAAAGGTGAGGTCAGGTCCTCCGTACAGGGATGTCCTTAGGCGGCGATCCAACTAAGACTTCTAGTGGAAGGTCTAGGTCGAGATTGGATGGTAAGTGTCTGTCAAATTTACCTTTACTTGTATGTTTCGGACTAACTCTTTATTGCAGTTGAATAACCAAGCTGGCAGTCGACTATTGGTGGCATCAGTCGACTGCTATTCAAACTGCCAGCTTTGATGAAGGCCAAAGATAAGAGCATTTTTTCTAGGGTGAGGTGGCCTTGAAGTTTGGATCTGCCTCTGAACGTTGGGGGGCTTCCATGGCTATAAAAGAAGGGGGGTTTCACCCTTTTAGGTCATTCATTCAAGCTCTCAAAGTGCTCCTACAATGCCGAAGTTCTACGACAACTATACGCTTCTGAAATGCTGTCGGAACATCGACGACACCTCAAGTCTCAATCTTCTAGTTGGTATACTTTAAGTTATAGTCATTGTGTTTTGTTTTTGAGCTTGTGTTTTCGAATAGTTCATTGTAACGAGGAGAGGTGAGCTTGTGCCTCATCCTCAATCTTTTATTTTCTTGTAACCATTGTCTCCTACCTCCAACGAGGAGGAGACCTTGCTTAGTGAATTTCCCTTCGTACACGATCTAGGATCGCAGGGCCTTGGAGTAGCAACCGTTAGGTTATGAACCAAGTAAAAATAAATTGTGTCATTTATTTTTTCGCTGTGTTACTTTAGTTTTTGTTGAAACGAAAAGTAGATTTTAAGCTCGCTATTCACCCCCCTCTAGCACGCTTTTTGATCCAACAGACTGATGGTAGGATTAGTCGACTACCAATAGCTATCAGTCGACTATTGGCCTGGTCACTCTCCTACAGTAAAGAGTTAGCACTGAACTACCAAGTAATGGAAATTACGACAGTTCCTTACTGTCCGATCTCGACCTAGACCTTCCCCTGGAAGTCTTAGTCGGATCACTGCCTATTTTCATCCTCGTATAGAGGACACGACCTCACTATTACTCTATACTCAGTGCTTACCTCCAGTCTTTCTGAACTATCTCTTAGCTTCCAGTCGCCACCAAGGTTACTCGACTCCAACGAGGTTCTCTTGGTGTCGCCCGACCACCACGGTTTTTCATCCTGAGATTCTCTGGGTGTCATTGACCTTCAGCTTAGCTTAAATACTTCTTGCACACTTAACACAACACATGAGATAACAATAATAGCTTAACTTTGAACCTTTATCATAATCAAAACCTAGGTTTGATTATCTGGTGCCCCTATAACAACAATCTCCCCCTTTTTGATCTATGGAAAATCGATTCAAAGTTAAGGAAAAATTAAGCATAAAATGAATAGAGTATAAGTATCATGAGTAAGTATGAATGATTAAGCAAGTGTAATTAATTATGAATAATAAGATCTTTTTCAAATTCTCCCCCTCAAGGTTACCTCCCCCTTGACCTTAGGTGAGTTTTTGAAAAAAAAACTTAAAGTTAACTTATCTCTCCCATTTAATGTTTGACCACTTAAAGAAAGTTAAGTTTTCAAAAAAAAAAAAAAACTTTTGATTCCTTAACTTTGGCATCTCTTCTCCCCCTTTTGCCATATATCGAAAATACTTGGGGATTAATTATAAGATAGGGGTGTATTTAAACAAAATGAGAGAAGAAATGTGATATATATAAAATTTTATATGCATTTGTAAGATCATTTAAAAGATAGAGAAATTAAGTCCAAGCATGTGTCCTTTTTTAAGTCAACTCTTGACTTATTAGGTCTTAGGGATCGTAAAAGGTGTAGGATAAATCTAAGTTTTTTTTTATTCCTTTGCACCAACAATGTTAAACTAGCTTTATTTTTATGAGAAAGTGTATAATAGCTAGTTTTGTTAAAGTAAATTTTTGAATAATCTAATATTTCAAAATACTTAAATGTTACATAAGTATGAGTTCAAAATACCTTGAATATTTTATTAATTTTAAAAGAGTTGTATACAAATTAGCATTTACCCTTTAATGTATCATTACAGTTAATCAAACAAAACCTAGAAGGTTTAGGGGTTAAAATTTGGCCTTAAGGTTATATGTCTAGTATTTGGCAAGTAAATACAACAATCATGAAGATAAATATTTATAAGTTTTGAAAACATTTTGAAATTTATGTTATTCTTATTTTAAGTGTCCTTAACATCTCACCCATTCTATGTGTCTCAAGACATGTTAACCTTATATGTTCTTGTGAGATTATTTCAATTTTACTTGGTTAAGTTTAGTGATTTGAAAATTAATCAACCTTGGGTTAGATTCAGATTTAACCTTTAGGTCGTTAAGTCAACTTTTCGAAAAAAAATGGCTTCGAGGTCGTGGCGAGGCACAGAGGCCTTCTTTGATTGGAACAATGACCACTTCCTTAGACAAAGCCAATTTCAAGAAAATGTTCACTTAAGTCACTTAGGGTTACTTCCTGATCTAACTAATTTAGGATGTGGCGAGGTAGCTTCAGCTAGTTTAACTTAGCCGAGTGCACCAAGCTAGATATGCCTTATCTAGCTCGGATACACAATACCTCGTTTCCCTAACGTACTATCATCTCGCCGCATCCTAATACTATGTTATCAAGGTTGACTAACTATTGGTCCTATCTAGCCATTCTAAAAATAAAGGAAGAACTAAGCATGTAAAGTTGCATTAAGAAATCGGATTTACAATTATAGTACTAGCTCCCCTTAGACCTTTGAACCAATACGATCTATCCACATAGTGGACTTGATCCTTGGGAATCCAAAACATGGTAGTATCTATATGTGAATTTAATAAGATCTTAGGGACCCATGTTGTGACTCTTTAATTACTACGATTGACAATTGACATGTATGACTTGTTCGTAGTAGTTGTCCTAAATCCAAGTCCGACCTTGTTGTACATGACACTTTGAGTTCCAAGGAGTCGATTAAGACCCTTGGATCCCAATGTGAACTTTTCCAACCTAGCCTCGAGCTCTTGAACTTGCCCTTTCAAGAGAGAATTCTCTTCCTCAAGTTTTTTTTGACTTGAGTTGAGTTTCCCTCTCGAACTTGACTAGTCGAAGAGATTAGGGTGGTCTCATGCTTGAGGAGTTTAACCTCCTTAAGCAAGGACTCGACCCTAGACTCGGACTTAGCTAACTTCATATCTAATAATTTAATAGCATGATATAAATTTCCAATTAATGAACGACTTACCTTGACCTTTTCTTTTGAGCCGACTTTGAGTCTCGAACTCATCCTCGGAGTCAGAGTTGGATTCGTAGTTTGCTTCGGACTCGGACTCAGACTCTACCGGTCTCGCCATGAATGCTAAGTGTCGCCTTGGTCTTCTTCTTCCCAAGTTGCTCGAAATGCTTTCTTTGGTTGTCTTGTATTTCTTTCCTTTTTGATCATCCTCCGAACTAGGTTGACTAGTTCCGTCTCCATTTCCTCCTTCGATTGGTAGTCGTCTTCTTCAGGAGGTGGCTTTCTCTTTCCCTTTCTTGTTTGACTTGCAACCAACACTACACCTTTCTCGACCGGGGCCGTGTTAGTTTGTTCATGCAATTTGAATTCCAAAAATAATTCGTCTAATCTAATTTTTGATAATTCTTTAGATACTTTGTAGGCATCAACCATAGATGCCCACAAAGTGGTCCTAGGAAATGCATTCAAAGCATACCTTATTACATCCTGATTCTCCACTTTTTGTCCGATTGAGTGAAGACCATTCATGATGTCCTGGATTCTTGCGTGGAGTTGAGTCATCATCTCGTGGTCCTGCATTTTTAGATTAAATAACTTATTCAAAAGAAGGTCCCTTTTGCATACCTTTGTGTCAGTCGTTCCTTCGTGTAGCTCGATGAGCTTGTTTCATAGATCTTTTGCACTGATGAAAGGGCCGATGCGGTTGAGTTCTTCCTTGGAGAGGCCGCATTGAAGAATTTGTGCAGCTTTTGCATCGACCTCCACTTGTCGCTTCATGGCATTCGTCCACTTGTCTCAATCCAAGTACTCACCATCTTCGTTGGTTGGTAGAGTGAAGCCGGTCTGGATGACTATCCACATCTTTACTTGCGTCTTGAGGTAACACTCTATCCGACCCTTCCAGTAACGGAAGTCATCTTTGTTAAAAAACGAAGGTCGGGCAGTGCTAAACCCCTCAATATGGGCCATCAAAAAATCTTGCAAAACAAAAATACAAACCAAAAGGAATTCCAAGACTTGGTCTTGGATTAGTAATGTAAGAAATAACAAGAAATAAATGAGAAATAAAAAGCTAAACAAAGAACTAAGCACTTACGACCTTTGATGTCCCCGAAAAGGTACTAAATGCCAATTTTTTTGGATTAAAAACATCTTGTTATGGGGGTAAACCCCAATAAGAAATATAGATCTTTGAAATAGCTTCGATTTGGTGGGTAGCACATTTTGTGGGTCAACTTATATCAAAAGTTATACCCATTTTACCGTCAGCTACTCCAGAGGCGATTAGTTCGATTGATACTTGCAAACACACAACCAAAAAATAATGTACCAAGACTTGGTCTTGAATTAGTAGTGTGGGAGAAAAAAACTTAAAACAATAAACACTAAAAGAATAGAAAACTTTGCTAGAGCAATGGTTGCACCGAATCTGAGCGCCCCCACTCTGATACCAATTATTGGATCGAGAAGCACGCTAGAGGGGGGGGGGGTGAATAGTGAGTGTAAATCCTTTCTTTTCGTTTCATTAAAACCAAAGTAAACACCATGGAAGTAAAGACAATAAAAGAAAGAGGCACCTTTTGTTTTTACTTGTTTCATAACCAAAATATTGCTACTCCAAGGCCCCACGATCCTAGACCACGTACGATGGGACAATTCACTATAAGTCTCCTCCTCATTGAAGGTAGGAGACGGCGATTACAAGAAAACACAAAATAGAGGAAGAGGCTACAAGCCTACCTCTTCTCTTTACAATGAAAAGCTCGAATATAAGAATAACAACAACTAAAAATAAAACTACCGACTTAGAAGATGCGAGATTTGGCATGAAGTCGGTGTTATGACGACGTAGCATTGTCGTTGAAGTTTAGCATCGTTGGAGCACTTTGGGAGGAATAATGGATGATCCAAAAGGGTGAAAACCTCCTTTATTTTATAGCCCTTCAGACCCTAATTCATTGAGATCTGGATCTGGGTCAAAGAGCCACCTCACCTCAAGATAAGGGGAGCTTATCTTGACTTTCATCGAGCTGACCATTTGACTATCAGTCGACTGATGATCCTTAGTAATCGACTGATGGTAGGATCAGTCGATTGTTGGCCTGGTCACTCTCCTGTAGCAAAGAGTTAGCACAGAACTACCAAGTAATGGAAATTATGATGGTTCCTTATCGTCCGATCTCGACCTAAACCTTCCCCTGGAAGTCTGAGTCGGATCGCCGCCTAAGTTCGTCCTCGTACAGAGGACACGACCTCACCATTACTCTATACTCAGTGCTTACCTCCGGTCCTTCTGACCTATCACTTAGCTTCTAGTCGCCACCGAGGTTCCTCGACTTCAACGAGGTTCTTCTGGTGTCGCCCGACCACCACGGTTTCTCGTCCCGAGATTCTCCGGGTGTCGCTGACCTTCAAGTTAGCTTAAACACTTCCTGCCCACTTAACACAGTACATGAGATAACAATAATAGCTTAACTTTGAATCTTTTCCATAATCAAAACTTAGGTTTGATTATCTGGTGCCCCTGTACCAACACCTATGTTGAATCCTAGGTTTTCTAATTTTATACTCGATGAATATGCATTGATTTGGTTTTCCGAAGTGGAATTGAATACAAAATCGAGGCATACACTCCAAATCATGAAAATCCAATCCCTATGCCATAAAAATGATAATAGGTTAGACATGTGCTCAATACCAAATAAAGATGCAAGACTCATTGAATAGGAACCAAATGACATATCTACATGACCTACATATTGATATGGAAATAATGTTGACCAAAATATTGAACCGAGTCTAAAGACATTGTTATTGATCCGATCTTATTGTAGAAGAGGTATCTACAAGTGCAATGAATTATTTTTATTGGAGCTTGGGCAACAACCGTGTTTCTTATCCCGATGAGAAGAAGAGAAAAGAGGAGAATGCTCAAGAATTTATCCAGACCTAAAACCTTAACCATCTTCCTCTTATATGTCAAACTCTGGAAGGACTATTTTGGTATTGAGTCTGTAACTCATTAACTGTCATTAATATTAATGAACTGGGTTAATAGGTTCTACACATGTAATCTATATTTAATAATTTAAATTCTTAATTAATAATGTATTAAATCACTTTATGAAATTTAAATTTTAATGACAATGATGTATATTGTAACCACTAAAGTTGATGATGCTCAAACATAGGGAGAAAGCACCTGGATCTTGGCTCAAAAATCACAATGTACATGTGGATAATTCTCTCCATGTGGTTGGCCAGCCTAATGCTGAGGTGGAACTAAAAACATTAAGTAGTGGGCAAGTAGCATCAGAGAAGGACACTCAGAGTGTTCAAGTCAAGTAGATGATGTTGGCTAAATCAAAACCTAGGTGAATTTTTTCAAGGATAATTGCAAGACGAACAATGCAACTCCATTTCAATAGTATGAGTGAAAAAAAGACAAGATAAAATTTGATTTCGACGATATTGATATAGTCAAGCACTCAATGAGATTACGCCTTATAGGAAGGCAGAGTCATAGCGATAGCCAACCAGTGGCAAGTGTCATATTGCTTCTATATGAATAAAATCATATGGATTGTGTTTCACATTGACAATGCAGAAGATCATGACAACATTGTTGGTGCAATCAGCCCAGGTCGCGATTGATCAGACTCGAATTTGACTCGAGCGGTATTTTGATGTTCGACAAAATGTATGACAATGTGATTGTCATGGAAAAGTCCAAGTCATGGGTACTTGGCATGGAAAATTCAAGCATGGGTCTTGGCATGGAAAGTCTAAGCATAGGTCTTGGCAAGGGAAAGGCCAAGCTTGAGTCTTAGCAACTGGAAAGTCCAACATGGGTTGGCATGGAAAGTCCAAGCATGAGTCTTGGCAAAGGAAAGTCCAAGCTTGAGTCTTGGCAATTGGAAATTCCAACATTGGTTGGCAAGGGAAGTCCAAGGGTTGATATTGGTGGCGTAAAGTCCAAGGGTGGAGTCTTGGCAGCGTAAGTCCAATGTGCCTTGGCAGTATAGATCACATTAGTATGATAATAGCTGATGGAAGCACCAGAAGGCTAATGCACACAAATGCGACCTCAAATCTCGTGACAGAGACCGTCGAGGACTTGAAGTGCACGCTCACGCTCAATGCCCGCAAGTGCACGGATGTCGTCAAGAAATAAAAATATTGATCCCATAGGGACTGAGATTTCAAGTATCGATTTGTCCAGTGGATGTGTTGTTGTTCAGATTGTTAATCTGAGGGTTCACGAATGAGAGGTCGTCGGTTGTTCGAACTCAATACGGTGTCACACGGAAGAAGAGAAAAGGTTGCTACGAGGATTTGAATGGGATTCTAGAACTTCGGTTTCATTTGTGTGTTGTAGAACATGCTATTAATCGAATGTATCCAGATTTTCTAGCTAGGGTTTTGTGGAAAGGACATCATATACTATGGTACGAGGATGCCGAATCAATCCCTACGATGAGCCAGAAACGAGACACGTTACTGACTCTATCGCATCCTTCTATCCACAGTTGTAGGAGATGAGGCCAACCTATAGGTTTCTCTTAATATCCCCTAAATCTTAGATAGGAGGACTGTCACTCCTCGTATCGTCTACGTACAGAAGATAGAAAACCAAAACACAAAGCTATAGATCTAAACAAGCATTCAATTGCAAATAGATTTCAAGAATGGAAATATATTTGAAATAACAATGCCCTACTCAACACAAACTACTCCCTAATCCTAGAATCGGCGAATCTACTCTATGGATAAGAGAAGAGAGTCACAATACATTCTAGAATTCATGAGTAAAACGATAAACATGCAAGAAATAGGAATTACAATGTAATTGCAGCTCTTCTCTTTGGCGTTGTGGTGCTGATCTTGATTCTCGAGCGGCTCTCTCCTTCCCCGATGCGAGTTCCCGAAGCTTTTTAGGACTCCGGAGTGCTGTCCCGGCCGGCATGCCTCTTCCCTAGGGTTTGGGCAGAGCTTTCCTTATATAGACATCATGCTGGATCGCTGCAAAATTTGGAAAAAACCCTAGTCGCGTCAAATCGTTGGCTTCCACACGACTGTGTGAAAACATGTAGCCTGGCCGTGTGTCGGCCTGTGGCGGCCGTTTTCTCTTTCTGAACATGACCATGTGTAAACACACGGCCTGACCATGTTCCCTTTTACGTCCAGCTACCAAATGTCTTCTTTTTGCTCCGAAAGTGCGCCGTTATCCCCACGAAATACTAACCTTCCCATAAAAGTATACAGAGCAGATATCCGAACTAGAAAACAGGAAATGCATGGACAAAAAAGTAAAATATGCATAAAACCAACATAAAATGAGATGAGATGTGAGCGAAAACTACTCCTAAAACCCTATATGTTTTGCTCACATCAATTCCCCAGACTTAAGTCTTTGCTTGTCCTCAAGCAAACCTCAGTGCCATGAAATTTTAAAAGGTGTTGTTCCATACTTAGCATGTTAACTATATTTATCAAGTGGTATTTGCAATCAAAGAAAAATAGATATGTTCTAGAAATTCACTAAGTTAGCTCCTTGTGCTCGTGCTAAGCGAATCTTCTTAGGGGATACTAGTTCCATGGTGAGTTAAGTCATCATCCTATAGTTTTCCTAAGGTCTCCGGCTCTTAGGCACTTACCTGCCCAAAGCAAGGGTCGTTCCCTAAATCTAGCACAAAGTCTCAAAGGCATGCTTGGTATTAAGAGAAATTGGTAAGTGTTTCCCCAGTAACCTAACTCAGTCTCAAAGGGGCACCTAACCATTTCCACCTATGACAACTATTTTTTTATCCCTCATAATCTCTTTTTTTTCTTCTTTCTTTTCTTTTTCATTTCTTTTTCTCTCTTTTTTTTTTCTTGTCTCTCTTTTATTTCTCGGCTCATTGGGATTTTGATTTTTCCGAATGGGCTTACACAATTCGAGCATCTCCAGTAACTAAAATGCTAAACTTAGGGTCACATGTGGATTCCAAAGTACTAGAATACTGAGATAAATCATAACTAGGTATGTACTAGATTCTACCTTTAGAATGTTCGACATGTGTAGGTGTAAAAATAAAAGCTAACCAGTGTAAGTATAGAACATTCATTAGAGAAAATAAAATAAAATACCATGAGATAAATAAAGTTAAGCTATCTATGGGAACAACTCATGAAAGTAACTTTATAAATACTATTGAGGCAGCTTATAAGTGGCAAACACTAAGCGCTGAAAGAAACTAAACAACTAATGCATAAATAAATGAATGCTAACTAAAATGCAAACATTAGGAAAGAAATCACTGCTAGAAACAAAACAAAACTTGGGGTCCCCCCAGACTTAAGTGAAGCATACCTCTAGTATGGTGGACGAGGTGGAAAGTCTGGTAGCCTCAGCATCTCAGAATCCTGGGAGAATCTGCTGTTGAGCCGCTGATGCCACATGTACATGTGGTCTATCTGAGAGCTGGTGGATGCGGTGGCTGCTCGGTGCTCTTCCTCCCTATCCCACTGTGCCTTGCTAGGCACACATATGGTGGCACATCTCCTGGTGGTAGGTGGCCTCCGCCTGGCGATGGGTAGCCTCCTTCTGGAAGTAGATGCGGGCCTCGTCGTAGAACTCCTTGGCATGCTAGAAGTGCTCCCGAAAGCCCTGAAACTCCGCCTGCGTGTAGACGCTCTGCTCCTCCCATCGCTACCTCTGTGTCTGCTGCTCGACATATATGCCATCGAGGCACGATCGAAACTCCGAAAAATCATAGGCAGATGTACCTGCATCCTGCTCAAAAGTAGAAAAAGGTGGTGGTGCAGGTGCAGGCTCATGTCGACGTGGACTAGGTGGGCTCCTATGCATGTGTGGACTGGAGGGAGAGTGATGCAAAAGGGGAGAGATGGGCGCCGATGTGGATGGTCCCTCATATGGCGAGGACTCCACTATCAGGTCTAAGTGCCAGTTGGCGCATGTGGTGATGGTGGTACGATCAGGGTCGGGGAGCCTAAGGGTCATCAGGTTTTTCCTTACAAAGCATAAGGAGTGTCCCTCTCTTACAATCATCTTCATGGCCATGCACACTCCCAGGTTGATCCTAGGGCTCCCCTCTATGCTATCTAGTGCAATGTAGTTGTACCCCATCCTATGACAAATGTGGGTAAGCAAGCCCCCCACATTAATCTCTCCTCTCGCTGCTTTGCCCATTTTCATTAAGTGTCTAATGAAATAGGACCCTACATCGATGCTACTCCTTTCTTGTAACATGCCCCATAGGTAAAGAAGCTCGCTAGCTCTCACTGCACCATCACTCTCCCCACGACCAAAAATAGTGCTTGCCATGATTCGATGGAGGTATCTGAAAATGGGATTTTGGAGGCATGATGCTTTGGCCCTAGAAGGGTCGTAAGCGTGCTCTCCTGTCAATTCAGTCTAAAAGATTCGAGAGTTGAACCCTATAGGAGTTCTTTTCTCTCCCCCACTCGGCAAGCCAAAGGATGAGTTCCCTTGGTGTAATGTCCATTCATGCTCAATGTTAAATATCCTAAAGGTAATCCTACCCTATTTGCTCTCTCTACCTGTAAAAACTTCAACTTCTAAAGAACTTAAAAATTCCAAAACTATCCTAGGGTAGGTTGGGTGTCTTATCCCCATTATCTCTCCCCACCCTATTTTTGCAAATAGGGCTTGAATGTCACCAAACAACCCTAAGGACTCTAGTAAATCATCATCAAGATACCTAGTTGCAGTGATTTTATGAGTAGAAAGCATGTTATATCTATCTCTATGTTCATTGTTGCGAAAAAGAAGGGTTGGAAGAGCATTACCCTCCTCCAGAGCTTGAGGGGCATCGATTCTCCTTGCTCGCCGCTTTGAAGCATCAGATCGAGATACCACATGCTTGGTCCTCCTCATTTTTGCTTCTTTTGGCTTCTTTGAAGGTTGGAAAAGCTTCTAGGTGGTGGGGACGAAGGATCCACACGGCTAGGGCAAGAAAAATTGAAACACACGGTGCATTTGGGGTGAAAATGCACGGTGTGCCCTTTTTAACCTTGTGTGACACAGCCGTGTGAAAACACACGGCCAGGTCATGTGTGCCTCGGGTTTGTCAGGCACGGTCGTGGGAAAACACACGGCCAGGTCGTGTGTCCCCTTTTCCTCTCCCCTTGTTCACAACGGTCCAAATTTTTCTACGCTTCACCGTGTAAGCTAAAATTGATTTTTATTTTTACCTAGCAAGTTCTTTTTGGTCCTAATGCTAAACAAAATGGAAATCAAAGTTCAAATTAACCAAATGAATGCAATACAATCAATAGAAAACCTAAAAACTAAACTTGGGTTGCCACCCAAGAAGCGCTTTGTTTAAGGTCGTTTAGCTCGACCACACTCCGTTATCAACTTGGCTCTAGAGGTTCTGTGAACCTCCATTCATCCATCTCAATGACTTTATATGCGATTTTCTCCTTAGCTCTAACTGGAATCACGTACTTCCCTGATGCGGGTCCGTGACTTCCCGTACCAGCAGGCTCAAATTCCATCTCATCCTCTCCCACTTTTAAGGTCAGCTTGTGATTCCTTACATCAATGACCATTCTGACAGTTGCTAAAAATGGTCGCCCAAGGATGACAGGTATCTTCCGATCCTCTTCCATCTCCATGACCACAAAGTCAGTTGGAAGTGTAAAGTTCCCCACCTTTACAAGCACATCTTCTAGAATCCCCAGGGGGTATCGGTACGTGTGGTCAGCCAGTTGCAATGTCATAGTAGTGAATTTTAAATTTCCTAATCCTAGCTTTTTTCATAAGGTATAGGGCATCAGGCTTACACTCGTGCCCAAGTCACAGAAGGCTTTGCTAATCAGGGTCATCCCTATATAACATGGAATATAGAAGCTCCCCGGATCTTTCAATTTCTGAGTGGTCTCGTTCCAGAGATAAGCGCTCGATTCCTCCGTGAGGGCCACTGTTTCATCCTTTTCAACCTTCCTAAAATGCGGCAGAATATCTTTCATGAATCTTACAAACTGGGGCATTTGGTGCAGCGCTTCGAGTATCGGTACCTCTACTGAGATCGACTTCAGCATGTCCAGAAATTTACTAAACTCAGTGTCCTTTTTTTCATTAGTCAACCGCTATCAGAATGGTACAGTAAAGGTTGGTTGAGTTTTTGCGGTAGGTTCCTGATTTATTTCTCTGGATTCTTCCTTCTCGGTCTCCCTCAAAGGTTCCCGCATTTCGGGTCTTAGCCCCTCTTCAACAACCGACCAGCCTGGCATCTCTTTCAGAACCCTCCCACTTCGCAGCATCACTGCCTTGCACTGTTCTACCGGATTATCCTCTGCCTTTCCTGGTAGCTTCCCTGGTACCCTGGAGATATGGTTTGCAATCTGAGCTACTTGAATCTCTAGTGACATTTGCCTGTTGGCAAGATCCCTTACAGACGATCCTAACTCTTCGATCATTGTATCTGTCTGAGAATGTCTCCATTGAAATTCAATATTTACCTCCCGTTGCATTTGAATAAAGCTCTCTAGCATATTCTCAAGATGGGTGTCAGGTGGCTGTGGCTGCTCATTTCCTCCCAATTGTTGGAAACTTCTCGAATTATTCCTATAGGAAAATTTTGGGCAGTTCCTCCATCCGGGATTGGAAGTGCTGGAGTATGGGTTATTGGCCTTTCGATTTAGGTCGCCAACAACATCAAACTGCTCACTCTTCTCTTTTGGGCTACCCTGCCCTCCACAGTAGTCTTCTTGATACACTGCTAGGTGATCCACGGAGTTGACAACATATCGTCCTACTGCAGGAGCTGGGTGACCACGTTCGGAAGCCCATTGATGGTAGTTCTGGGCCACCTCTTCTATTAGCTCCTCAGTTTCCTCTATGGTCTTATTCATAAGTGCTCCTCCTGCGGTAGAATCGAGGGACATCTTTGTGGCGTACATGATCCCGTTGTAGAAGATGTGGATCACCAGGCACCTTTCTAGTCCATGGTGGGGACATTGGTAAAGTAGCCCCTTGTAGCGATCCCAAGCTTCAAATAGGGACTCCCCCTCCTTTTGACGGAAGCTTGTGATCAGATGGCGCATGTGAGTAGTTTTGCTTGCTGGGAAGTATTTGTTCAAGAACTGCTGCTCCATTGCTCCCATGTAGTAATGCTTCCCAAAGGCAGGGAGTGAAGCCATGCCTTAGCCTTATCCCACAATGAGAACGGGAATAGGCTCAGGCGGATCGGATCCGCAGGAACTCCATTTATCTTCATCGTTGAGAAAATCTCCAAGAATGACTCTAGGTGACGGGTTGGGTCTTCAGTCGCAACTCCCTCGAATTGACTCTGTTGGACCATATGTATGAGTGCTGGCTTTAGTTAAAATTTGTTTGCCGAAATGGATGGTTTAGCTATACTCAGCCTAAATCCTCTAGCTCTAGGGGCTATGTAATCCTGCAAGGGTTGGCTACCTATATTCACTTCGAATGCAGCTTGGTCCTCCATCCTCTTCTGTTCGACTTTTCGACAATGATAAGTTCATTTGATTTCTAAATAAATTGGAATCAGGCCTTCTAATCCTAAGCGTCTAAGCATACGAGGAACCGAGCCACAAAATTAGGAGTATTTACCTAAGGTTTAGAAATAGAAAATAAACTAATCTAGCTAACTAATCAAAGAGAAAATAAGAAAATAGAGAATTACTGCTAAAATAAAATAAAAACTAAATCTAGATATAGAAAATCTAAAAATTAAAAAAAAATAAAAATAAAAATGAAAATGAAAATAAGCAAGTAAGTAAATCTAACCTAAGTATGATCCAACTATCCACTTTCTTGATTCGATATCGAATCAATCAGTCCCCGGCAACGGCGCCAAAAACATGATGCACACAAATTCAACCTCAAATCTCGCGACGGAGACTGTCGAGGACTCAAAGTGTGCGCTCGCGCTCAACGCCCAGAAGTGCACAGATGTCATCAAGTAATAAAAATATCGATCCCATAGGGACTGAGATTTCGAGTATCAGTTTGTCCAGTGGATGTGTTGTTGTTCAGATTATTAATCTGAGGGTGCACGAATGAGAGGTCGTCGGTGGTTCGAACTTGGTATAGTGTCACACGGAAGAAGAGAGAAGGTTGCTACGAGGATTTGAATGGGATTCTAGGACTTCGGTTTCGTTTGTGTGTCGCAGAATATGATATCAATTGAATGTATCCAGATTTTCTAGCTGGGGTTTTGTGGAAAGAACATCATACACTATGGTACGAGGATGCCGAATTGATCCCTACGATGAGCCAAAAACGATACACGTTACTGACTCTATCGCATCCTTCTATCCACAGTTGCAGGCGATGAGGCCAACCTATTGGTTCCTCCTAATATCCCCTAAATCTTAGATACGAGGACTGTCACTCCTCATATCGTCTACGCACAAAAGATAGAAAATCAAAACACAAAGCTATAGATCTAAACAAGCATTCAACTGTAAATAGATTTCAAGAACAAAAACATAATTGAAATAGCAATGTCCTACTCAACACAAACTACTCCCTAATCCTAGAATCGAAGAATCTACTCCATGGATACGAGAAGAGATTCACAATACATTATAGAATTCATGAGTAAAATGATAAACGTGCAAGAAATAGGAATTACAATGTAATTGCATCTCTTCTCTATGGCGTTGTGGTGTTGATCTTGATCCTCGAGCGGCTCTCTCCTTCCCCAATGCAAGTTCCTGAAGCTTTTTAGGGCTCCGAAGTTCCGTCCTGGCCAGCGTGCCTCCTCCCTAGGGTTTGGGCAGAGCTTTCCTTATATAGACATCATGCCGGATCGCTATGAAATCTGGAAAAAACCCTAGTTGTGTCAAATCGTTGGCCACCACACGGCCGTGTGAAAACACATAGCCTGGCTGTGTGTCAGGATGTGGTAACCATTTTCGCCTTCTGAACATGGCCGTGTGTAAACACACGGCCTGGCCGCGTTCCCTTCTGCATCCAGCTGCCAAATGTCTTCTTTTTGCTCCAAAAGTGCGCTGTTATTCCCACGAAATGCTAACCTACACACAAAAGTATACAGAGCAGATCTCTGAACCAGAAAATAGGAAATGAATGGACAACAAAGTAAAATATGCATGAAACCAAAATAAAATGAGATGAGATGTTAGCGAAAACTACTCCTAAAACCCTATATGTTTTGCTCACATCAAAGGTTAGGGTATGGATGAACAAGTCATGGATGACTTGGAGGGATCCGATAGGCGTGAGGTTGATTGAGATGGCTAGAAGGCTTAGGTCTAGGCTAAGGGTGACCTAGCAAGTATGAGGGCATCATACTTGGGGTTAAACCTCATGGTTGAGGTTAACAGTCAACTGGAGCTTTGGACGAGTCGATTGGTCAAGTATTTTGACACTTGGCAGTTAACTGAGATTATGGCCAGTCAAACTGCTCAGAGTTGACTGGTGTTTGACTGTTGGTCGAGGTTACGGGGAGTAGAATGCTCGATAGCCGACTGGTGAGTCGGCTACGACCTCGACAGTCGACTACTGGGTAATTGACAGTCGACTCCCAGTGTATTCGTTGGCTTGAATGCCGACGTGGATTAAGTCCATTGTGAGACAACGATACTATTGGCAGTCGACTGGGGCCTTATGGCAGTTGACTGCTAGGCAAAAATCCAAGTCGCGAGGAGGTTTAAAAGGAGCTCGACGGGAGGGATTTCAGTAGTGATTTTGAAGCGATTTCTTGGGTGATTTTGAGGTGATTTGCTGGTGCAAATTAGGGTCTTCAAGCTCGGTTCAAGCAATCAAACAAGCAAGCATCCAAAGTGTATTTGTAAAGTTTTCTTTACGTGTTTTGTGTATTTCACTTGTAATTGCTTATATTTCTTTTGTATTACTTTTGTAATCCTTGTACGAGGTTTCTCTGCCTCTCACTTGTTGTCGAGAAGGAGTTTATTTGATTAGTGGTGATATCTGCATCGCTAGAGCTCATTCGAGTTAAATCCGTGGAGTAAGAACCCTAAGGTTACGAACCACATTATATCTTGGTGTTGTGTGCTTGTATATTTTGTTATTACTTTATTATCTTTATTTCCGTTGTGCATAATGAGTTTTCTAGCAAGCACTTGATCGAAATCCATCAAGCAATGAACGCGCTATTCACCCCCCCTCTAGCGGTCACCAACGTTCCAACAATTGGTATCAGAGCGAGGCCGCTCTTCATTTGGACTAACCGCCAAGGAGAAAAAGTGCTAGAGGGGATGGAGTTTGAAAAGAGATTGGGTGACAACATCAACATTCCACCATCCTTCGACCGTGAAGATTTTGCATATTGGAAAGGTAGAATGATGAATTTTCTTATGTGCGATTTTGATAATTGGATTAGTGTCGTAGTAGGTTTCGATGCTCCGAAGGACGAGGAAGGAAAAAGACTTAAGAAGAAGAAGTGGAGCAAAGAGCAACTCCAATACTTCAACATAAATAATAAGGTAGTGGGTATATTTCTTAGCATAATTCCTAATGATATTTTGATCAAGATAGGAGATTGTAAAGACGCCAAGGACCTTTGGAGCAAGTTGGCGAAATATCATGAAAAACCATCACCAGTCCTAGAAGAAGAGGAATGCTCATCGGCTCAATCGAAGAAGGCCGAAGAAATAAGCTATCCTCACAAGAAAGTGAGGAGTCGGAAGTTGAGAAGGAGTCAACTTCTGGATTGGTGGAAGAAGTAGAAGAAGAGAAGACTAGGCCATCTTCAATACCAGAGCCAACTCAAGAGGAACCATCTACCTCCGGTCAAGAAGATGAAGAAGTCCAAAAGTCCACCCCCATTGACCTAGGTAACTCGAGCATTTCAATTAAAAATAAAATCCATATTATATGCTTTGAGTGTAGGGAAGTCGGACACTATAAGAGCAAGTGTCCAAAAAAGGTCAAGAAAATGGCACAAGGTGTGCCAAAGGCTAAGGAACCCAGTGCCCCAACACATAAAAGCAAGGAGCATGTGGTGTGCTTCAGGTGCCATCAATGGGGACACTATCGAAGTCAATGCCCTAGGGGGAGAAAGCAAACCAAAGGGCAAGGAGGAGCTACACATGTAGGGGGAGCCTCTAAGGCAAACCCTAAGGTATATTTTAGCAATGCACCTTCTAGTTTTAATGTTAAAAAGCATGCTTTTAATTCACTTGCCATTGCTCATGAAAAGCATGCTAGTAGAAATAGATTGTATTGTTTAGGTGCTAAGAGTTGTAGCTTTAGAACTAAGGAGAAATTAGAGACTAATGTCCCTAGAAAAAGTCTACCTAATGCAAGTATTAGGAAAATAGAAGACCATCTAGGCTTTAATCCAAAGAAATCTAGACATATGCCTAAGAAGGGATAAAATGATCAAAGAAATAATGGGCCCACCAAATTAGAAAAATTAGAATTTGAAAATCAAGTTTTGAGGTCAAAACTTGAGAAAATAGAGAAGACCCTTGAAAAGATGCAAAATCAAATTAAAGGGTTAAATTGCCAAAATCTAGGGCCTAGGAGACAAGAACCATCTAAGGGCAAGAAAGGTTTGGGTCACAAACCTAAGCCCAAGGAGACTTACCACAATGTTCCATTCGATTATGGAACTAGCCCTAGGTCTAGGAGAGCCAAGGTCACTAGGGAAGTCATTGTTGGTGCAATGGGCCCAGGTCACGATTAACTGGACTCCAGTTTGACTCGAGTGATGTTTTGATGTTTGACATAGAGAGTTGGCATTGATGTTTGACATTGGTGTCCATTAATGCTTTGGGGAGATTGTTGGAACAATCGACCCGGGTCATGATTAACCGGACTCGAGTTTGACTCGAGGAAGACTTTGATGGTTGACTGGAGTTGACCATGTCATGGAAAGTCCATGTCTTGAGTACTTGGCATGTAAAGCCAAGCATGGGTCTTGGCAAGGAAAAGTCCAAGCATGGGTCTTGGCATGGAAAGTCCAACATGGGTTGGCAAGGAAAAGTCCAAGCTTGAGTCTTGCATTTGAGAAGTCCAAGGGGTTTGATATTGGCAGTGTAAAGTCCAAGCGGGAGTCTTGGAAGCATAAGTCCAATGGTTG
The DNA here is from genome assembly GCA_025175895.1 of Wurfbainia villosa. Lineage (NCBI taxonomy): Eukaryota > Viridiplantae > Streptophyta > Magnoliopsida > Zingiberales > Zingiberaceae > Wurfbainia > Wurfbainia villosa. The sequence continues at coordinate 114,872,003 of CM045989.1, read as the reverse complement.
ATAGAGTAAAGTCCAAGCGGAGTCTTGGCAGTGTAAGTCCAATGTGCCTTGGCGGTGTAGACACCGTTAGCATGACATAGCCGATGGAAGCACCTAAAGGCTAGTGCAATGGATGAACAAGTCATGGATGACTTGGAGGGATCCAAGAGGCGTGAGGCTGACAGAGGTGGCTAGAAGGCTTAGGTCTAGGCTGAGGGTGGTCTAGCAAGTATGGGGACACCATACTTAGGTTAAAATCTCATGGTTGAGGTGTGCCAGTTGACTGGTGCCATGTGGCAATCGACTGGTGTGAGTCAGCTAGGGTTTGACTGCGGGAAGTGTCCCAACAATCGACTGCCAGAGCTTGGCACTCGACTGCTGGCTCGAGTAGTCGACTGATCGTGTGATCAATCGACTGGTGCTCGAGAAATCAGGCATAGAGTGGAGTCGAGACTCGACTGCGAGGGAAGCAGTCGAGTGAAGGCTCCATCAATCGACTGATGGACATGATCAATCGACTGATGTTCTATCCGTTGGACTTTTCCAGCATGGATTACACCATTGTCTCACAGCAACAGTGTCATCAGTCGACTGATGGTCCCGATCAGTCGACTGATCGGTGATTTTCAACCCAGGTTGCAGCTTTAAATGGAGCTCATGGGGGAGGAAATCCCATCCGGTTCTTGAGAGCTTTTGGGGCTATTTGTTGCTGCAAATTAGGTCTCCAAGTGCAAGTCAAGCAACTAAGCATTCAAACAATCAAAAGCAAAGTGTTGTAAAGTTTTCTTTACTTGTCTTTCATATTTGTATTGTATATTGCTTGTATTTATTTCTTGCTATTGTAAGATCATTTGTACAAGGTTTCTCCACCTCCGACTTGTATCGAGAAGGAGTTATTGTGATTAGTAGTGAGTTTTTGCATTGCTAGGGCTTTTAGAGCCCGATCCGTGGAGTAGGAACCGTTTGGTTCTGAACCACATTATATGCTTGTGTTGTGAATTGTGTTTGTCGTATTTCGTTATTGTTATTTATTTTATTTCCACTGCGCTAATGAAAATTGTAGACAAACGCGAATGATTTCCATCACGATACGATAACAAGCTATTCACCCCCCTCTAGCGTTCCAAGGATCCCCTACAAGTGATATCAGAGCGAGGCCACTCTTCTAAGTTTAACAACTAAGGGAGCACGCTAGAGGGAACAAGATGGAATTCAAAGACAAGCTTGGATGGGACATCAACACTCCGCCACCATACGACCAAGAAGATTTTTCGACATGGAGGGCTAGAATGGAAAATTTTTTGATGATGGACATAGAGAATTGGTTCATCATCATGGAAGGTTTTGAACCTCCTAGGGACAAGAAGGGAGATGTCCTCAAGTTAAAAAGGTGGACCCAAGAGCAACGCCAAAAGTTCAAGACTGAAGTCAAGGTAACAAAACACTTAGAAGATTTGATACCTAATGATGTCTTGTGCAAGTTAGGTGAATTTCAAGATGCCAAGGAGCTATGAGACAAATTGGCCAAGTTCCATGAGAAGCCTCACTTGGCACAAGTAGAAGAAGATAAGGAAGAGGAAGAAGAGAGCTCATCCTCAAGTCAAAGTGAGAAATAGGAAGTTGAGATGGAGTCAACTTTCGGATCTGAGGAAGAAGAAGTAGAAGAGGCGAAAGAAGCATCCACCTCTATGATTGAGGGGGAGAGACCATCCACACCGGAGCCGGAACAAAATCAAGAAGAAGCCTCAACCTCCAGGAGGGATGAAGATCCCACTCCGATCACCACCACCCTAGGTAACTCAAGCATTTCGGTTCAAAAATAAAATTCATATAATTTTCTTTGAGTGTAGGGAAATCGGGCACTATAAGAGCAAGTGCCCAAAGAGGGTCAAGAAAAGTCCACCAGCGTCAAAGGTCAAGGAGGCCGGTGCCTAAAGTCAAAGGAGCAAGGAGCACATCATTTGCTTCAAGTGCTATCAAAAGGGGAACTATAGGAGTCAATGCTCTATGGGGAGCAAGAAGACTCAAGAGGGAGTATCACATGTAGGGGGAGCTTCTAAGGCTAACCCTAAGGTAAAAGTTAATAATGCACCTTCTAAATCCAAAAGTCAAAAGCATGCTTTTAATTCAATTGCTATTACTCATGAAAAGCATGTTAGTAGAAATAGATTCTATTGCCTAGGAGATAAGAATGTTAACTTAGGAAATAAGGAGAAATTTGAGACTAATGTCCCAAGAAAAACTTTACCTACGGAGTCTATTAGTAAAATAGAAGATCATCTAGGCTTAAACTCCAAGAAATCTAGACATATGTCTAGAAATAAGAATATCTCAAGAAGTAATGAAAAATTAAAAATTGAGATATTAGAAAAGGAAAATCAAGTCTTGAGGTCAAGACTTGAGAAATTGGAAAAGACCCTTAGGATTATCCAAAATCAATTTAAAGAATCAAATAATCAAAAACCTAGGTCCAATGGTCAAAGTCAAAGACCTAAAAATCAAGAACCAATATAGGGCAAGAAAGGTTTGGGTTACAAACCTAAGCCTAAGGAGACTTATCATAGTGTTCCATTTGATTATGGAACACAAACTAGGTCTAGGAAGACCAAGGTCAATAGGGAAGTCATCCCTAGAATTGACTATGGTGTGTGCTTAGTGGCCAAGGTTTTCATGAAACCTAGGAAGACCACTAAGAAGGTTACTAGGGAAGCTATCCCTAAGGTTAACCTAGTCAAGACTAAAATGACCAAGGCTAACAAACCTAGAAGGGTCATTAGGAAGGTATCTAGGGAGGTTATCCCTAAGGAATACCTTGTAAACCCTAGGAGCTCAAATATATTTTGGGTTCCTAAGAGCGTGATCGATTCACGCTAAATGGGGTTAGGGCATGCCAACTTTAAATGGAAGGGTAGTTAACCTAACCATGGTAAAGGTGACACTTTAGGGCATTTTCAAGGTTATGGTTACCTTGGGAATGTGTTTTGATCTTGAATCCTAAAGGCTTTTAGGATGTGCCAATATTAACTAAGAAGTTTAATAAATCAATCAAATTGGCACAACTTAGATCTAGAGGTCATAGTGTGCCATTTTTGGGTTTTAGCACACTTTAGGATTTAGTGTATCAAGAAAAGTGTCTTAAGGCTTACAAATTATATCTAAGATTGATACTAAAGTATTACACCTCTTGATGTCTCATACTTACCATGCTTCATTTGTTTTACCATATGTTTGCATGGAAGGAATGTTTATAGTGTATTGCATCTCACAAAATAGGTCATTCACCTTGATTGTGTATTTCAACACTTAGAAAGGGTGAGATGTTAGGATTTGAAACTATTGAATGATAATGCTTGTGAAAATGAAATAAAATACCAAAATACATTGGCAAATACATGAACATAAGTATAACATTAATATATTCGATATACATGAATAAACATGGTAAAATGAAACAAATTGAGTGAAGAAATCGAAATTCACTTAATTTCAAAAACTAAAAATCAGATATCAGTCGACTGTTACAGTTATCAGTCGATTGATAACACTGTAGCACGACACCGTGAGCCCAATAGTCGAGTGCTTCTTCCAGAACTCGACTGATTTGTCCATCAGTCGACTGATGGTCCTGTTCATCGGGACAAAAGAGCCAACAATCGAGTGGCTCGTCCAGCAGTCGAGTGTTGGTCACATCAGTTGACTGACAACCACTATCAGTCGACTGATGTTAATGTAGCTCATCATAGAATGCTCAGCAGTCGAGTGTCGAGCCGGAGCAGTCGACTACCGATTCAATGAACCGCACACTAACCCGCCATCAGTCGACTGATGTCACATATCAATCGACTGGAGTCGCGATTTTATAATGCTGAACCGCTAGGGTTCGGCATCTTCACGCCCTCTTCACTCGATTTCTTCTCTCCGATCGTCGCCAACCCTCTCTGACTAGCCGTTCCCCGTCCACATCGGCAACCAAAAATCCTAGGTTTGGAAGACATCTCTCCCGCTCATGTTTTTGATCTCTCTATAGCCCTAATGACATCTCACAACCCTAGGGTTCTCCTCCAGTGTTAGGGTTCCAGCGAGATCATCATTCCGGCGACCCTCCGACGTTCTCTCTGGCAAACCAACTGTCCGTTAGGCCCTCACAACCATCGACTGTGTAATGGAACCAAAGTATATCTCTATACCCCTTAAACCCTATTTTTTTAACCACATTATTGATCTGATCACGTATTTATTTGTGTCATTCCATTGCATTGCATTTCATTCATCATTCATCATGTAGGAGGCAGCGTAGGAATGACCCAAATGAGGGTGGACCACGTTTATACCAACCAATGGCAGTTAGGTACATAGATAACCAATTCTTTAGGCACTTCTGTAGTGACATCATTGAAATCCTAATGCATTATCAGCTCATGAATGTTGCATTGTGTACTCATGCCATAAATGATGATCTCGTCAAGGAATTCTACCAAAATTTGAGGAAGGTAGACGATGGTCCTACCTACACCACTCACGTTGCAAAACGCGACTTGGAGTTCACTCCTACGATCTTGCAGGAGTTCCTTGAGTGTAGGCCATTGGATGATACCTTCATCTTCTATCCTACCTTTGATGCCCCTCTTCCTGCTCCATTTGATCACATCTCTTTAAATTCCATACATGAGCACCTTTTTCGCCATCCTCGCCCACCAGCTTAGAACCTTTTCCCCATTAGTGAGTTATCTGCACCTTACAATGTGCTTTACAAAGTCATTGTTGGGTGTTTTCTTCATATTGTGACTTAGGGTCTGGCCAAGATCCGGCCTCCCCATCTCTTCCTCATGTATGCCATGCGTCATAGATTAGATGTAAACATTGCATTGAACATGTTTCATTGCATTGTCCATTTCATATCCCCTGTGCAAGGGAAAGTTCATATGACTTTTGGACATATCATCACTGCATGGTTAGAGTCCATAGGCATTAACATTTCCAGGGGATCTTTGAGGGCGCTATCCGAGGTTTACGACTATATATCAGTGCGTAATTTCACATTGGCGGGGTTGCAGACCGGAGATGGACAGATGGAGCTGATACCTCGGCCTCAACCCAGGGCACATGGGGGGCCACCTCTAGTGCCTGGAGAGCCTACAGGACGGTATGAGGACCCCGATGCTGCTGATGAGGATGACCATATGCCAGCAGATGCATCAGCAGCAGGTCCTTCAGATCGGTTTGCACAACTAGAGGCCAGATTTAAGGATTACCAGCAGAAGATTGACTCTCAACTAGCAGAGATCATATTGGGGCAGTCCTCCATGGGTCAACACCTCAGCCGGATGGAGGAGAGCCACACCCGGATGGAGGAGCGCCACACCCGGATGGAGGAGTGCCAGAGCCGCATGGAGCAGTATCATCTTGATATGTACGAGATGATGCGGGCTTGGACCCTGAGCCAGCAGCCTCCTTCGCCTCCAACTTCTGTAGGAGATTAGAGCTAGAGGAAGTTTAGGGATTCTGTTTTTAGTTTCTTAGTGAGGTTGAGAAATTCAAACTTCTATTTTGGTTGTAAAAACTAAAGTTTTAATTAAATGAAATGTTTTGTTTATAAAAAATATTTTTGTCTAATTATAAGTGTGTATTAATGTGTTTGTCTATACAAATTTGCCATGTCATGACATCTGATTCTATCTTATCATATAACATGTCATGATATTGTTTAGGATTATTTTAGATGTCATGTTCATTTTTAGAGCTTATTTAGATGTCATGACATCATGATCATTGGCCATGCTTTATTATTGCTATCATTTATGCCATGATCATTCATGCATTTAACTTGATTAAAATTGATTTAAGGACAATGACATGACTTGGAGTCCCATTTATAAGGGAATCAAGTAGGGTTGCCTAGAAAATGCATGAGGCTATAATAATCCTAACTCCATATCTCACATCTAAATATACATGTATGTGTATGTATACACCTTAGATAAAAATGTGAGATTTTAGGAAAATAAGTTAAGTTCAAGGTGCATAGGTAGTGCATCTAGGTGAAATTAAACTTATTTCAATCATCAATATGAATCATGAGGAAAGCTAATGTACAATTCATGTATATCTAGCCAATAATCCATGGTTCAAAATAGATTTTCAAAAACATTTTATAATCACTTTAGAATACCTTAGTGAAGTCTATCTTTTGATAGCCATCACCATTGATGAAGTTGATACAAAGTAGAGCCAAAACATTGAAAATTTCAAAGGTTTTGAACTTTGTATCAATCTCCTAGTTTAATGGGTAAAATATTTTTCCAATATTTTTCATCAATTGTATGTGTTATGAGTATTATACATATGAAATTTTGTGATTTTTCAAGCTATGTATAATTAGTTATGATTTTTCAAAGTATGTTTCTGATAACTGAAAAACTGAGTTTTCAGTTATCGTATTCATTGTTTGCTAGATCGATGGGCGATACTCAAACCGCCCAAAACTACCCTAGTGGCAAAATCGCACTAGCAAAATCGCCTTAGCGCCCTTGCACACGACGACACTTCCCTGGTGAAAAATCGCTCTGGCAGAAACTACCCTGGCAGAAATCGCCCTGGCGGAAGTGCCCTAGTGGAACTGACCTGGCACAGTTATCAGTCGACTGATGGGCACGACAGTCGATTGGTTTCTGAAGGACTCGACTGCCTATGCTATTTTCAGGTAAATCAAGGGTATTTAACCCCATTTCAACTATGGTAAGGTTTTCTAACCACTCCTCACCCTAGGATATGCTTTGAGAAACATTAGAAAGGGTGAAAATCCATTGGATATGGATTAGGAGAGTTGTTTAGGGTTTGTATCAATTTTAAGGTGAGGGAAAGTTCTATGTTAAACTTCGAACCTTAATTTTGATAGTTTAGAGTTCCTATTAGCTTAGGGACTTCCCAAGGACATTGTTGGTGCAATGGTCAAGGGGGAGCAAGCCTTTAGGGGGAGGTATCCATCATGGGATGATGGATGATATTTTTTCCTCATGAGGAGGAAAATGGGATTTTGAGATACCCAATTTGGAAATTGGGAGAGTAAATAGGATTGCCTCTCTTGAGTGATATGAGACTTAACACTAGGATGATGATAGACATCCTAGGTATTTTTGGACCAAGAGGGAGATTATAAGATCTCATTGGATATGAGACATTGACCTCCTTGGGTGAACCTTTTTGATGTATGTCAAAAAGGGGGAGAAAGGTAAGATTACCAATTTGAGAAATTGGTAAGGGAATTGTGGTTAGTGTTCTAACTCAAAGGTAAGTGTTTTTTTCAAACATCAAAAAGGGAGAGATTGTTGGTGCAATCGGTCCAGGTCACGATTGACCGGACTCAAGTTTGACTCGAGTGATCTTTTGATGTTTGACATAGAGAGTTGACATTGATGTTTGACATTGTTGTCCATTAATGCTTTGGAAAGATTGTTGGAACAATCGACCCGAGTCATGATTGACCGGACTCGAGTTTGACTCGAGGAAGACTTTGATGGTTGACTGAAGTTGACCATGTCATGGAAAGTCCAAGTCTTGAGTACTTGGCATGTAAAGTCCAAGTATGGGTCTTGGCAAGGAAAAGTCCAAGCATGGGTCTTGGCATGGAAAGTCCAACATGGGTTGGCAAGGGAAAGTCCAAGCTTGAGTCTTGGCATTTGAGATGTCCAAGGGGTTTGATATTGGTGGCGTAAAGTCCAAGCGGGAGTCTTGGAAGCATAAGTCCAATGGTTGATAGCGTAAAGTCCAAGCAGAGTCTTGGCAGTATAAGTCTAATGTGCCTTGGCGATGTAGACACCGTTAGCATTACATAGCCGATGGAAGCACGTAAAGGCTAGCGCAATGGATGAACAAGTCATGGTTGACTTGGAGGGATCCGAGAGGCATGAGGCTAACAGAGGTGGCTAGAAGACTTAGGTCTAGGCTGAGGGTGGTCTAGCAAGTATGGGGGCACCATATTTGGGCTAAAACCTCATTGTTGAGGTGTGCCAGTCGACTAGTGCCATGTGACAGTTGACTGGTGTGAGTCAATTAGGGTTTGACTGCGGGAAGTATCCTAGTAGTCGACTTCTAGAGCTTGGCACTCGATTGTTGGCTCGAGCAGTCGATTGATCGTTTGATCAGTCGACTAGTGCTCGAGAAATCAGGCACAGAGTGAAGTCGAGACTCAACTGCGAGGGAAGCAGTCAAGTGAAGGCTCCATCAGTCTACTGATGGACATGATCAGTCGACTGATGTTCTATCCGTTGGACTTTTCCAGCGTGGATTACACCGTTGTCTCACAGCAACAGTGTCATCAGTCGACTGATGGTCCCGATCAGTCGACTGATCAGCGATTTTCAACCCAGGTTGTAGCTTTAAATGGAGCTCGTGGAGGAGGAAATCCCATCCGGTTCTTGAGACCTTTTGGGGTGATTTGTTGCTGCAAATAAGGTCTCCAAGTGCAAGTCAAGCAACTAAGCATTCAAGCAATGAAAAGCAAAGTGTTGTAAAGTTTTCTTTACTTGTCTTTCATATTTGTATTGTATATTGCTTGTCTTTATTTCTTACTATTGTAAGATCATTTGTACGAGGTTTCTCCACCTTCGACTTGTGTTGAGGAGTTATTGTGATTAGTAGTGCGTGTTTGCATTGCTAGGGCTTTTAGAGCCCGATCCGTGGAGTAGGAACCGTTTGGTTCCGAACCACGTTATATGCTTGTTTTGTGAATTATGTTTGTCGTATTTCGTTATTGTTATATGTTTTATTTCTGCTACGCTAACGAAAATTGTAGACAAACGCGAACGATTTCCATCACGATACGATAACAAGCTATTCACCCCCCTCTAGCATTCGAAGGATCCCCTTCAGTCATCCCTAAGTTTGACCATGGCAAGTGCCTTGTGGCTAAGGTTTCGAAGAAACCTAGGGAAACCACTAAGAAGGTTGCAAGGGGAGTCAACCCTAGAGTTAACCTAGGCAAAACCACAATGACCAAGGCTACCAAGCCTAGGAGGGTCATTAGGAAGGTATCTAGGGAGGTTATCCCTAGCAAATACCTAATTACCTCAAGGAGCTCAAATAGGTTTTGGGATCCTAGGAGCGTGATCGACTCACACTAGATGGGTTAGGGTGTGCCAACTTTGAATGGATAGGTAGTTAACCTAACCATGGTAAAGGTGACACTTTAGGTCATTTCCAAGGTAATGAGATACTTATAAATAAGTATGAATTTTAATCCTAAAAGATTTTAGGATGTGCCAATATATTTTGAGAAGTTTGATAAATTAATCAAATTTGCACAAATTAGGTTTAGAGGTCTTGGTGTGCCATTTTAGGTTTTTGGCACACTTGGGGGATAAGTGGTAATATGAAAAAATAAACCTAATCCTAACAAATGGAAACAAATATTAAAATTTAGGTATTCTTATGCCTTAAAACTTATTTGCCATGCCTTGATTGCCATATACCATGTTATGACATCATATTCATTTAAATCATATAAAATGTTATGATTAATGCTTAGGTTTAAGGTTTTATGTCATGTATACTTAGGTTCCTATTTAATGCCATGACATCATGATTATTGACACATGCTTATTTATGTTATTATTTATGCCATGATAATTCATACATTAATTAAAATTGATTTTAGGACTATGACATGACTTGAAGGCCCATGTATAAGGGAATCAAGTAGTGTTGGCTTAGAAAATGCATGAGGCCTTAGATTAGGATGAACAAAAACCACATCTCACATCACATTGATATGTGTGTGTATTGATACACCCTAGACATATGTGAGATGCTAGGAAATGAGTAAAGTTCAAGGTGCATAGTTTTTGCATCTAGATGAACTCAAACTCATCTTATATCATGGGTGGATCATGGGGAAAGCTAATGTGCAAGTCATGTGCATTGAGCCCATTGATCATGATCCAATTGTCAGTGAAAGCCCTAGAGCTGATCATGTGATGATTGTTGTATGGACTTGTTGTATCATATTCCTATATATATTTATAAAGACATTGCTTTATGGTTATTATAGTTACTTGTATTGGTTCCAAATAACTAAGTATAATAACGTCCTTGAGTAGAAGGTTCTTATCTATATCAATCAATTGGTTGAATCGATAATGAGATGATATAGAGAATACTCCTCTTAATCATTCCTAGTCAAGTATTAATATTCAGGGACAATGTTAATGCGAAGAGACTAGCATGTAGGTCAACTCGATGACTTAATTTCACAAGTCATGAATATGAGATATCAAGTTGACACATGGGGCATTGGAGAATGTATACTGAATAACCCACCATGAGAATGTATCATGGATCATTATATGAGTGTCATATAGTTTTTCATGTGACTATTAGTATGACTATTAGTCCTTGAACCTGAAGTCACTATGGTTCCCTACATAAGGAGTTTCATATTTTGGCTTCATCAAACATCACCCGTAAATGGGTGGACTATAAAGGCGATTACTGGGTATGTAACAAATTATGCGGAGGGATGTGAATGATGTAGATGAGATCTATCCCTCCTATATGACGGAAGTGATATCATGATTCTTGATAGAGTGAGACCACTAAGTGCATGACCATGCCCAAATGAGTCAATATGAGATAATGAGCTCATTTGGTTAGAGTGAGTCTACTTGGAGTTCAAGATATAGATTGTATAGAGGATGACACGGTCTATGCCTCAATTGTTAAATCTAGATGTCAAGGATAGTGGGACATTGTCACATATTGTGAGAGTCACAATTAGTAGTCACAAAGGTGATGTTGGATATCAACATTCTTGTAACTTGGGTAGCAATGATGTGTTGCTAGATACCGCTCATTACTTATGTTTCTAAATCGATTTAGGAGCATTGTCAACGTTACAAGAACCTATAGGGTCACATACAAAGGGCAATTAGATGGAGATTAGGTTCATATGATGGACCAAGAGGATTAGGTTCATGTGATGAACCAAATTGGATTAAGAGTAATCCAAATTAGACTAATTGATTTGGACTCAATTTGATTCAAGTGTTGAATGAGTCTAATTTAGATTTGATTCATTGAGTCAATTTAAACTAATGAATAGAGATTCATTAAATTAAATTGACTTGAATCAAAGGTTGGATTTGATCAACCATGGGAGATAAGAGGTCAAGTTTGACTTGACTTGAGAGGGAAGATGAATGGTCATGTTTGACTTGACCAAATGCCATGTCATGGTGACTTGGAATGGGACCGACCAATGATGATGTTCCACATCATCATGGACACATCATGGTGTGCCACCTCATGAGGAAGACCAAGAGCCATAGCTCTTGGTATTACATGTATGTTTATAACCCCATCCTTAATGTGGCCGACCATAGCATTAGTGATGAATTGATTTCATCTTCTTCCCTCTCCCTTCTTGCTCTCTCCCTTTCCTCCATTGCCGTGACCTCCAAGGGTGCTAGCACACTCTAAGTTGTCTTCTCCATCTTTTTTCCGTGTGGATACATGTAGAGGAGTGTTCATTTGACACTCTACGAGATTCGACAACCATTTGGACGAGCGAGATAAGCGAAAAGCATCGCTACAAGGGTAACACTCTTCCATGTAGATCTAAAGTAGATCTAGTGTTTCTAAACATGTACATGATTTTTTTTTTTATCTTCGCACGGATTCATGGCCAGCTTCCGAGGTTTCCGTAATGCAAAAAGCGATTTTTGTGGCTCGGAGAGTCTAACAGTGGTATCAGAGCCACGTGCGAAGTATGTACATGTTTGTTTTTTAATTTTTGTATTAGATACGAAAAAATTAAAGATCTGTAAGTTTCTATAATTTTCCTAATTTTATAGATTTTTGTGAGTATTTTTCTCGTAGAGTCGAAGCAAAGTCTCGCTTTAGTCTTTTGGGAAAGTGACTTAAGGCACTGTAAGATCAAGATGGGACACTCGTGAGATTCATTTTGCGAGAAGGGGCGCTGCCCCTAACCCCGCAAGGGGCATTGTCCTGCGATCGCGCCCGAAAATCGCTTAGCGGGACAGTTGCGAAGATGTGACTCATAAAATTGGAAAAAATATAGGAAAATTATAAAAATTTATGTAAAATACATAATTTAGAATTATGTATCATATTGTGATGGTCATGGCCCATAAACCCCAATGTGATTGGATAAAATTATGTTGTAATTCATAATACGGCTTGTGCGATGTTTTTGTGTTGTGTATGTGTTGTATATGATATGCGACCTGTGCGTCATGCCTCTCTTATTATATTCATGTTGTAAATATATTTTATACTCGAATGTAACTCGAGTTTCATGTTTGTAATGTACAAAATGAAGCGATGGAAGGTTCACTTATAGACGGAGTTATGAGGAGGGTGTCGACGACACATGACAGTCAAAGGAGGTGCTTGGAGAAGCCGCTAACCCTAGGCTGACCGTCCAATCTTCTTATCGGCTTGAGAAGATCGTAGTAGAATCATGACCTAATCACAAATTAATTAATTAGTATATATATATATATATATATATATATATATATATATATATATATATATATATATATATATATATATATATATTTATTTATTTTTGGTTATATGTATGTGATGCATGCTAGTATAGGGTAATTAATGTCTTAATGCGTATATGATACACATTCACAATTAGATTAGATCTCAATCAAGTCAACTCGAAATGCCTACCAAGTTTTGATACCCATCACTACCTCGATCATTTGTCGTTGTTGAATCTGCCAAAGTAGAGCAACACATATTATCTTGGTAGGGTGCAGAGGGATAATCTTGGTCCCGCCTATCAAAGCTTGGGTGAGAATAAGCTCAATTAGATTGAGTGAAACTAGTTAACTCAATTGGATCGGCTAAAACTATAGGCATATTCCAATGGTTGGAAAGATAGGATAAGATCACATTTACACTAAATCTTGGGTGATTTAGCCAAAGCTAACTCAAGTTCTTTTGTAAATGTGGATCTTGATCCTATAAACAAGAGTTGCATAGAGATGTAATTGGTAATTTGTTATCTATCGATCATACTAAGTCTTAGGCGATTTAGCCAAACCTAACTCAAAGCGTAATATGATGTGGATCTTGTCCTACGAGAATTATAGCTAGTTTGTATGAATCAAGTAGTATGGTTTGACCACATCCATGACTCGATTCTACAAAAATCCTATAATTCAGTGGGAGCATCATTTAATTAAAGGCCTAATTAAATGATAAATGGAATATGATATTTACTTTATGTATTATTTATGTTGTAGATTGCCATGTCGTCAAACACGAACACTCTCTCCTTGCATTCTGTCCTTGAGAAGGACAAGCTCAATGGAGCTAATTTCCTAGACTGGTATAGGAATATGAGAATTGTTCTCAAACAAGAAAGAAAACTGTATATCCTAGAGCAACCCATTCCGGAAGCACCTCCTGCCGCTGCCTCGTGAGCTGACCGAGATGCTTACAAGAAGCATCAAGATGATGCATTAGATGTGTCATGCCTTATGCTCGCGACCATGAACTCTGAGCTTCAGAAGAAACATGAGTTGATGAATGCTTTTGATATGGTTGAACATCTTTGTCAACTGTATCAAGGACAAGCAAGGCACGAGAGATTCCAGATCTCTAAGGCACTGTTTCAGTGCAAGATACAAGATGGGACTCCCGTAGGTCCATATGTACTCAAGATGATTGGGTACATAGAAAACCTACAAAGGTTGGGATTCCCACTTGGCCAAGAACTGACCACTGACTTGATCTTGCAATCCTTGCAAGAAAGTTACAATCAATTTGTCATGAATTACAACATGAATGAAATTGATAAGCCACTGCCTGAGATGCTTAGCATGTTGAGAACTGTTGAGCTCAACCTTAAGAAGGCAAAGCCCGACTCCATTTTGATGGTGCAAAAGAAGAAAGGCAAGGGCAAGCCTAAAAATAAGGGAAAGTCCCAAGCCAAGGGCAAAGGCATGACACTGAAACCTAAAGGAGGGGTTGCCAAGGAAGGTGAATGCTACCACAGCAGTCAAACCGGTCACTATAAGTGGAACTGCAAAGGATACCTGGAAGATCTTAAGAAGAGAAGTGAGAATTCTACTTCAGGTATATATGTTATAGAAGTCAATCTATCTATTTCTTCATCGTGGATATTTGATACCGGATGTGCTTCTCACATTTGTACTAATGTACAGGCACTGAGAAATAGCAGGGTATTGACGAATGACGAGGTTGACCTATAAGTAGGCAATGAAGCAAAGGTTGCTGCTGTTGTTGTAGAAACTTATTTTCTATCTCTTCCCTCTGGGCTTGTACTAGAATTAGATGAATGTTGTTATGTGTCTGCTCTAAAAAAGAACATCATTTCAGTTTCTTGTTTAGACAAGAAAGGCTTTTCATTTATAATAAAGAACAAATGTTGTTCCGTTTATTTAAATGATATGTTCTATTGTAGTGCACCTCTGATGAATGGACTCTACATTCTAGACTTAGAGAATCCCATCTATAACATAAGTACCAAAGGGTTCAAGTCAAATGAGTTGAACCAAACCTATCTCTGGCATTGTCGCTTAGGTCACATAAATGAGAGTCACTTATCCCAGCTCCATAAGGATGGGTTGTTGGACTCATTTGATTTTGAATCATATGAGACATGCGAGTCTTGCCTTCTAGGCAAGATGACCAAGACTCCCTTTAGTGGACACAACGAAAGAGCAACAGACTTGTTAGGACTTATACATAGTGATGTATGTGGCCCTTTTAATGTTGTTGCTAGAGGTGGTTATAGGTACTTCATTACATTTACTGATGACTTCAGTAGATATGGTTATGTGTATCTAATGACACATAAGTCAGAATCCTTTGAAAAGTTTAAAGAATTCAAGAATGAAGTACAAAACCAGCTTGGCAAGAGTATTAAGATACTTCGATCAGATCGAGGTGGTGAATACCTTAGCCATGAGTTTCATGACTATCTAGCTGAGTGTGAGATTCTATCCCAACTCACTCCTCCTGGAACACCACAGTGGAATGGTGTATCCGAAAGGAGGAATCATACCCTATTAGATATGGTACGATCTATGATGAGTCACATAGATATTCCTATATCCTTTTGGGGATATGCTCTAGACACAGCAGCCTTCACACTTAACCGTGTTCCATCCAAAGCTATGATAAAGACACCATATATGATATGAACATGGAAAAATCCCAAGATGTCTTTCATGAGGATTTGGGGTTGTGAGGCTTATGTTCGACGTCAAGTCTCAGACAAACTGGGACCCAAATCCGACAAGTGCTATTTTGTTGGATATCCCAAAGAAATGAAGGGATATTACTTCTACATTCCCAGTCAGCACAAAGTGTTTGTGGCAAAGACTGGGGTATTTCTAGAAAGGAACTTTGTTTCTAGAAAAACTAGTGGGAGTACGTTCGATCTTGAAGAAATTAAAGATATGGACCATAGCACTGAGGCCGAGATGGAGGTTGAACAGGAACCACAAAGTGTTGTAGATGATGCGATTGTTGCATAAAGAGTTGTTGAACAACAACCTTTTCAGATAGACATACCTCTTCGCAGGTATGATAGGGTACGTCATCAGCTTAAGAGATACTCATTTTTCTTGTTTGACAATGATGATGTTATGCTCGTTGAGAATGAGCCTACCTCCTATCAGGAAGCTATGATAAGCCCAGATTCTGAGAAATGGCTAGAGGCCATGAGATCCAAGATGCAATCCATGTACACCAACCAAGTATGGACTTTAGTTGATCCACCTGAAGGCGTCAAACCCATTGGGTGTAAGTGGGTCTTTAAGAGAAAGACTGACATGGATGGACTTACGCATACCTATAAGGGCCGATTGGTAGCTAAAGGTTTCAAGCAAATTCATGGTATTGACTATGATGAAACCTTTTCTCCAGTTGCGATGTTTAAGTCCATTCGGATCATGCTTTCTATTACAGCGTACCACGATTATGAGATATGACAGATGGATATCAAAACTGCATTTCTGAATGGAAACTTGCTTGAGGATGTGTACATGATACAACCTGAGGGTTTTGTAGATCCACAGCATACTGGCAAAGTATGCAAGCTGCAAAGGTCCATTTATGGGCTAAAGCAAGCTTCTCGGAGTTGGAATCTTCGATTCGATGATGCGATCAAATAGTTTGGTTTCATCAAGAATGAAGATGAACCCTGTGTCTACAAGAGGGTTAATGGGAACACAGTTGTCTTCCTTGTATTGTATGTGGATGACATACTACTCATTGGGAATGACATCCCTTCGCTACAGTCTGTGAAGACTTGGCTGGGGAAGTGTTTCTCCACGAAGGGCTTAGGTGAAGCAGCCTATATTCTAGGCATCAAGATCTATAGAGATAGATCTAAGAGATTGCTTGGCCTAAGTCAGAGTACATATATTGACACGGTATTACTACGGTTTGCCATGCAGAATTCCAAGAAGGGATTTCTGCCGATGTCACATGGTGTGATTCTTTCAAAGACTCAAAGTCCCCCTTTAAGAGAGGAGAGAGACCACATGGATAAGATCCCTTATGCATCTACCACAGGATCTATCATGTATGCTATGCTATGTACTCGTCCTGATGTCTCGTATGCTTTGAGCATGACAAGCAGATTCCATTCAGATCCAGTGAGCATCACTGGATAGTAGTTAAGAATATTTCTTGACTAAAGAATATTTCTTGATATTTGGAGGCGATGGGGAACTAGCTATAAAGGGTTACAGTGATGTCAGCTTCCAAACTAACAAGGATGATTATAGATCGCAGTCAGGGTTCGTGTTTTGCTTGAATGATGGCGCTATGAGTTGGAAGAGTTTGAAGCAGAACACAGTTGTTGATTCTACAATAGAGGCCTAGTATATTGCTGCATCAGAGGCAACAAAGGAGGTAGTTTGGATCTGCAAGTTCATTACTGAGCTTGGGGTGGTTTCTAGCATAGCAGATCCTATAAAGCTCTATTGTGACAATAATGGAGCGATTGCGTAGGCTAAGAAACCTTGCTCACACCAGCGGACCAAAAATATACTACGACGCTTCCATCTCATTCGAGAGATTATCGATAGAGGAGATGTGAAGATTTGCAGAGTATCCACAGAGGCTAATGTCGGAGATCCCTTGACCAAGGCTTTGGCACAGAAAAAGCATGACGGTCACAATAGGTCATTGGGTATTAGATACTATAGTGATTGACACTAGTGCTAGTGAGAGATTGTTAGTGAAAGCCCTAGAGCCGATCATGTGATGATTGTTGTATGAACTTGTATCATATTCCTATATATATTTATAAAGGCATTGCTTTATGGTTATTATACTTACTTGTATTGGTGCCAAATAACTAAGTATAATAGCGTCCTTGAGTAGAAGGTTCTTATCTATATCAATCGATTGGTTGAATCGATAATGAGATGATATAGAGAATACTACTCTTAATCATTCCTAGTCAAGTATTAATATTCAAGGACAATGTTAATGCGAAGAGACTAGCATGTAGGACAACTCGATGACTTGATTTCACAAGTCATGGATATGAGATATCAAGTTGACACATGAGTATGCATTGGAGAATATATACTGAATGACCCACCATGAGAAAGTATCATGGATCGTTATATGAGTGTCATATACTTTTTCATGTGACTATTAGTATGACTATTAGTCCTTGGACCTGAAGTCACCATGGTTCCCTACATAAGGAGTTTCATATTTTGGACCCAAAACCATTGACCAAGCTCTTCTTGATCCCGATTAGATTATTGCAATACAAGAAGAGCTAGCTCAATTCACTAGGAATGGAGTATGGGAATTATTACCACCACCTAAAGATAAAATAATCATTGGAACAAGGTGGGTGTTTCGGAATAAACTTGATGATAAAGGTGAAGTAGTTAGAAATAAAGCTAGATTAGTCGCTAAAGGATTTAGTCAAGTCGAAGGTTTAAATTACGACGAAACCTATGCCCCATTAGCTAGATTAGAGTCCATCTGAATGTTATTAGCCTACGCTGCACATCGAGGATTTAAGTTATTTCAAATGGATGTCAAGTCAGCATTTTTGAATGGACTTATTAAGGAAGAGGTATACGTTAGTCAACCCCCCGGATTCAAAAGCCTAGATAAACCCGACCATGTCCTTAGATTAAAGAAAGCTCTCTATGGACTCAAACAAGCTCCTCGAGCTTGGTACGAGAGGCTTTCAATTTATCTTAAGTCAAAAGGGTTTAACTAAGGCCTAATCGACCCAACCCTTTTCGTAAAAACCTTAGGTAAGGAAATATTTATAGCCCAAATTTAAATAAACGATATCATTTTCGGAACAACCAATTCGATCCTACTAAACGAATTCATTTCACTTATGGAAAGTGAATTTGAAATGAATTTAGTAGGTCAGTTGAGTCTCTTCTTAAGTCTACAAATTAAACAAACTAAAGATGGAATATACTTACACCAACGCTAATATACTAGGCAATTAATTAAACATTTTGGAATGCAAGGTGCTAAAATTATTAATACCCCAATGGCAACAAATGTAAATATAGGAGAAGATGCAACTGGAAATTCAATCGACTTAAAATACTATAGGAGCGTGATAGGGAGCCTCCTTTACTTAACTGCGAGCCGACTTGATATCTTATTTGCAGTAAGTATGTGCACAAGGTTCCAAACCTGTGCCAAGGAATCTCACCTAACTCTAGTTAAGCGTATTCTTAGATATCTAAAGGGTACACTTAATGTCGGTATTTGGTACACTAGATCTACCGAGTTCGAACTAATCGGCTACTCTGACTCGGACTATGCCAGTAGTAAGCTCGATAGAAAGAGTACAAGTGGTTGTTGTCAACTTCTCGGCTCGAGTCTAGTGAGTTGGTGCAGTAAGAAGCAACACTGTGTTGCCTTATCTACCATCGAAACCAAATACATCGCGATGGGTGAGTATGTCACTCAACTTTTTTGGATGAAGCACACTCTCCGAGATTTTAAGTTAGACTTTACAAACACTAAAATTCACGTAGATAACATTAGCTCAATTAACCTAACTAAAAATCCAATATGTCACTCTAGGTCCAAACATATAGAGGTCAAACACCATTTCATTCGAGAACATGTGGCCAACGGAGCCATACAACTCGAATACGCCGAATCGAAGTCCAACTTGGAAAATCTATTTACTAAAACCCTACCCGAAGCCGAATTCAGTCTATTAAAATGAAAATTGGGCATGTGCGTAGTAGAGTAGGAATTTACAAATTATATTTTCTTATTACTACTTTTTACTTTTCATGTTCATGGAACTAGGTTACGGCTTACCCTAAATATCATGCACCTATAGATTTAAGGAGCCAATACATCTCACAACACATAGGACTAATGTGTTTGTGTACTTAGCCACGTAGATGGGCGTGAGATGTTAGGACCTTACTCCTGGTTCCAGATGTAGAGCTAGTGCATCGCCATGAACCACGGAGTATAATCATCTATATTAACCGACTCTGACCAGGACTTATTGATCTTTCATATCAATCAAGTTAAATAAGAGTTGAACATTCAATAGTTGAGCTTATTTTTAGTATATTATTTTCAAAATAATATGGAACATGCTTGGACTTCGAACTGAAACTTAATACTTATATTTTTCAAAACCCCTCTTTCCGATTTATGGTAAAAGTGGGAGAAAAAGGCCAAAGTTAAGAGATCATTTTTTGATAAGATAACTTAGTACTTCATACTTATTCTCATGGCCAGAAGTTAAGTAAATGTTTACTTAACTTTAATTTATGCAACTTATTTTTTATTAACAAAAGGGAGAGAAAGGCCACGTTAAGAAAATTCTTAACTTAAACTTATTTTTAATACTATGGCCAAAACTTTAAGTAATTGTTAATTACTTAAAAAACTCTTCTAGTGAAGCAAGTGTCAAGGGGGAGATTAAGATCTTCTTTCAAGACTCACCCTCGGTTAAGGGGGAGTACTTGGAAGAAAGTCTCTATTACTCCTACTTAATCTTCGATTCTTCATGCATATTATTTCCTTAACTTTGTATGTGGGTTTGGCATAGATCAAAAAGGAGGAGATTGTTGGTGCAGTGGGCACCTAAGTCGAACCTGAGTTTTGATTATAGCAAACGATACAAAGTTAAGCTGATATTATTATTTCACGAGCTGAATCGAGTGTGCAGAAAAGTGCTAAAGCTGGAGCTGAAGGCTAGCGACACCCGGAGGAAGCCACGGTAGTCGAGCTATGAGGAATTGCTTCCCACTTCGGTCGCTTGTGCATGACGATCCCATCTATGTCCCCAGATTAAAAAAAATTAATCCAAGACGATGACAGATTACCCAAGCAACCGATCCATCATCGTGTTATACGATTAGAGTGGTCTCTTGAACAAACTTGTTGTTCAAGCACCCTAACTCTTTTCCTCGATTAGCCACGGAATATATGATGTACGGATCACCGATTTTTGTATTTATCTTCGGGGTCCAAGTAAATTAGCCACATACAATTACATACATAATACAAAGAAACAAAAGGAAACCAAAACAAGAATTATACCTCTTGTTTACCTCTTGGTCTTCTATTGTATGTCCTATCCTCCTCTTGGACGTTGTGTGGGCAATGATCCTCCAAGAGATGAAACTTCCTAGATCACATATTTTCCTTTCCTTGTTCGCTCCGAACAAAGGAAGATAATCAAAGACTTCTTCTTCTCCTTTCTAGAACAGACCACCATGCTCCAAGCTTGATCCTTGCCGCCGGCCAAGGAGAGGAAGAGGAATGATGGGCGCCGGCCAAGAGCTCCAAAAGAAGAACCTTAACCCTTTCCGTCGGCCAAGACTTGAGGGAAGAAGAGATATGGTGTGGGCGCCGTGAAGGTAGGAAACTTCGCTTCCCACTTCAACTTAGTCGCTTGTTCATGGCGATCCCATCGACATTCCCGGATTAAAAAAAATTTAATCCTAGACAATAGGGATCACCCAAGCAACTATTTCATCGTCGTGCTATTCGATTAGAGTAGTCACTTGAACAAACGTGTGGTTCAAGCAACCAACCTCTATTCTCCTATTAGCCGCGGATTAGACGATGTACAGATCGCCGATTTTTGTGTTTGTATTCGGGGTCCAAGAAATTTTAGCCACATAATAAAACATACAACAAGCATATAATTGAAAAATAATTATAGACATAATAAAAAAGAACACTAATCAAAATAAACAAGATTATACCTCTTGTTATACCTCTTGATCTTCTATTGTATGTCCTTCCTCCTTATGGATGTCGTGTTGGAGATGATCTTCAAAAAGTCGAAGCCTCCTAGATCACCAATCATTCTTTCCTTGTTCACTCCGAACAAAGAAAGATCATAAAAAAAACTCTTCTTCCTATCTAGAACCGGCCACCAAGTCAATGGACTTGATGTTGCCGCCGACCAAGGAAGAGAATATGGAGTATGTGAACCGGCCAAAAGCTCCAAGGGAAGAAATCCTAGCTCTTGCCCCCGGCCAAGGAAGAGGGGAAGAGGCTGGTGCCGCCAGCCAAAGGAGAATCAAGGAGGGTGATGGGCACCAGCCAACTCTTGGAGAAGAGAAAGGAAACCAAACCTTCACCTTGTAGCCGCCCAAAACCGTAACCCTAGCTCTCCTAGGTTTCTTACCGCCCAAGCCAAAGAAGGCAAAACCCTAATATCCCTTCCATTAGTTACCGTCCAAGCCAGAAGCCCCTTTTTATAGAGCTAGGCTTAAGCCTCCTTTTAATCTTCACCGTCAGTTCTAGGGATTTAATCTCAACCGTCGGATCTAGAGATTTAATCTCAACCATCGGATCTAGAGATTTAATCTCCACCATCGGATCTAGAGTTTTGTTTTCCATCATTGGATCTAGGCTCCATGAGAGTTTATTAGGCTACAATAGGGACCATGAGGAGGAGTTGGATCTTGGCCACCCAATGGATCAAGCCCACATAAAGTCCGATCCATTAATGATAGTCCATTCCACTAGAGGATTATCATTGATCTACCTCACCAACCCCCATAAATTAATATGGGCTCCATATATTATTTGTACATATATCTCCCCATGTTTAAAATCTCGAATGTCCGTCGATTAATTAATTTACTGACAATTAATTAATCAACATCTAACTCCATGAGTAGTACCACTCAACCTTATCATCATGCCACACCAAGTCCACCTACAGGGTTTACATGATGAACCTTATGAGCTCCTCAAGGAGACATCATCATCTTAATATATAGGACACAGTTTCCTCCTATAATCAATGACACACCATATAAGTAATATCATTTCCCAACTTACCGAGCCTATCGATTTACTCTATAAATCTCGCCCATTGGTAAATCAAAGAAATGAATACTAAGTATATGTGCACGTTATTATATCGGGATTAAGAGCATGTACAACATAATATCCGAGGTCCAATTCGATTATGTAGTCAACAATAAATTGAATCACCTCTAAGTCGGTCCTGCTCAACACACACAAAGTGTACTAGTGTAATTCTATGATCAAGACAAACCAATACCAAATCACACTACAACCATACCAATGGTTTGTCCAAAGACATCTAGGTTGTGAGCCTTTACTTATACTTTACAAGGAACCAATAACATGATCTCCCGTGTGACACTACACATTATGTTATCTACAATGTAATGTATTAGACAATATGCATAATCATAAATATGCAATCAATGATCATGTGATTCTTATTTCAAAATATGTTCATACAAAAGATAGACTTTTCAGTATACATCCTAACTATCTCCCACTTATACTAAAAGACTATGTTGTCCTCATACTGCCATACATCTGATTCCCATTCCCTCCACATGCCTATCAAAAGCTCTCTCTTGAAGGGGCTTAGTGAAAGGATCTACTAGGTCATCCTCTGATGCAATTTTAGGTGACAGCAACTTCTACCTCCTTTACGATTTCTTGTATCAGGTTGTACTTGCGCTCTATGTGTTTACTTGCCTTATGGGCTCGTGATTCCTTCGAGTTTGCAACTGCACCACTATTATCACAATAAATTGTGATAGTTCTGGGCAAACCAGGAATCACATCCAAGTCCATCAAGAAGTTCCTGAGCCACACAACTTCTTTGGCCGCCTCAGAGGCTGCCACATACTCAGCTTCCATGGTGGAGTCCGCCACACATTTCTGCTTGACACTCCTCCATACAATAGCTCCTCCTCCCAAAGTAAACACAAAACCTAAGGTAGACTTACTATTATCCCTGTCTGATTGGAAGTCGGAATCTGTATAACCCACAGAGAGTAATTGGTCTGCCTGGTAAACTAGCATATAATCCCTAGTCCTTCTCAGATACTTCAATATATGCTTTACCGCAGTCCAATGTCCCTATCCTAGATTACTCTGATATCTGCTAACCATGCCGACGACAAAGCAGATATCCAGTCTCGTATACAGCACAACATACATGAGGCTTCCTACTGCCGAAGCATAAGGAACCGTCTTCATCTCCTCTATCTCCTCAGATGTTCTAGGACACATCTCCTTAGATAAAGGAACTCCATGCTTGAAAGGTAGAAAACCCTTCTTGGAGTTCTGCATGCTAAAACGAGCCATAATGGTGTCTATATATGAAGCTTGAGATAAGCACAATATTCTTTTCTTGCGATCCCTTATAACCTTGATCCCAAGGATGTGTCCCACTTCTCCCAAGTTCTTCATATCAAACTGTTTGGATAACTATACCCTTACGTCCGATAACACCTTGACATTGTTGCCAATTAATAAAATGTCATCTACATATAGTACAAGAAATACCACTACGTTTTCGTCACATCTCTTGTATACACAAGACTCATCCGGGCTTTGAATTAATCCATAAGACTGGATTACCTCATCAAAGCGGATGTTCACAGACCTCGAAGCTTGCTTCAATCCATAAATGGACCGATTAAGCTTGCACACAAGATGCTCTTTGCCCTTTGCAATGAATCCCTCTAGTTGCTTCATATAGATATTTTCCTCAAGACTTCCATTAAGGAAAGCTGTCTTGACATCCATCTGTCATACCTCATAATCCATATGAGCAGCAATACATAAGAGAATCCAGATAGACTTAAGCATGGCTACCGGTGAAAAGATCTCCTCATAATCAATACCCTCTTTCTGAGTATACCCTTTCGCAACAAGCCTTGCTTTGAAGGTCTCAACCTTCCCATCTGTTCCTCTCTTTCTTTTGTAGAACCACTTGCATCCAATGGTTTTTACACCATTGAGTGGTTCTACTAGCTCCCAGACCTGATTTGAATCCATAGATTCTATCTCAGAATTTATCGCACTTTGCCAAGATACCGCATCTTTATCTTGGATTGCCTCGTCATATGTCTAGGGATCAGGTTCATGTTCACTAGGGACCAAATCAGAAGATTCTTTCAAGAACATGAATCTATCATGCTGTCTCACAACCCTCCCACTACGGCGAGGTATCACCTATGTATCCTCTGTGACACGTGGTATAGTGACTTGTGGTATATCCTCTTGTATCGGTGGTACTGAAGAAGTTACTTTCCCTTTTAATTCCTCCAGAATAATCTTACTCATAGGCTTGTGGTTTATTACATAGTCTTCCTCTAGAAATCTGGCGTTTGTGCTAATGATCACCCTCTGATCTTTAGGACTATAAAACAAACCACCTTTTGTTCCTCTAGGATAGACAACGAATATGCATACTTCTGTACGAGGTTCCAACTTACCAGCATCTGCCTTCAACACATGTACTGGACTCCCCCAAATCCAAATATGTCTTAGACTAGGCTTTCGCCCAGTCCACAATTCTATGGGAGTAGAAGGCACGAATTTAGATGGGACCAAGTTCAGAATATATACTGTCGTATCTAGAGCATATCCCCAGAACGAATCTGGCAACTCAGAATAACTCATCAACGATCTAACCATCTCCATAAGAGTCCTATTCCTTCGCTCTGCTACACCATTCTGCTGGGTGTGTGTCAGGTGCAGACAATTGGGATTGAATCTTAGCCTCTGATAAGTAATTCCTAAACTCTCCCAAGAGGTACTCACCACCAGGATCAGATCGTAGTGTCTTGATACTTTTACCTTGATGTTTCTCCACATCAGCCTTGAATTCTTTGAACTTGTCAAAGCATTCAGACTTGCGGCACATCAAGTAAATGTATCCATATATCAAATAATCATCTATAAAGGAGACGAAATATTCAAAACCACCTCTAGCCTAGATAGACATAGGACCACACAAATCAGAATGAACCAATTCCAATACATCTTTGGCTCTATACCCCTTGGCCTTAAAAGGCCTCTTGTTCATTTTACCCTCCAAGCAAGATTCGTAGGTTGGGAAATCTTCCACCACTAATGAACCCAGAGGTCCATCAGCTATCAACCTTTGAATTCTGCTCAGGTTAATATTACCAAGTCTTAGATGTCACAGATATATTTGGTTCATCTTCGAAGGTTCTTTTCTCTTATTGGAATTAGAAGATGATTTATTAACTTCTATTTGCATCGTGGGAGCTTTTGGTTCAAGTGTATATAAATTTTCTATCAATGCAGCATAACAGATAATCTCCCTATTCCTTTTTATAACAACTCTGTCATTAAAAGAAATAGAATATCCATCCATAAACAATTTAGAAACCGAAGTCAAATTCTTTCTAAATAAAGGTACATAAAGGCAATTTTTAAGAAACAAAGTTTTATTCCTATCAAAAGATAAATAAAACATCTCCCACTGCAATAGCCACCACCTTCGTGGCATTGCCCAAGTAAAAGGTAATCTCTCCCTCGGCTAGTCGTAAGGTTTCCTGGAACCCCAGCAAAGTATTGCAGACATGATCAGTGGCTCTAGTATCTACACACCAGGTGCCGGTAGATAACACCGCTAAACACGTTTCAATGACTAGACCAAAGGATATACCTTTGTCCTACTTCAGGTTGGGACAATCTTTCTTCAAATGTCCAGTCTGCTTGCAAGTGAAGCACTTGCCTTTCGGCTTCTTCACTCCTCCATGAGATCCTTCCACCACCTTTGCTCCACCTTGTTTTCTTCTTCTTCTTGCCTTTTATCTTAGAAGTAGAAACCTTCTGAGCAATCATGGCCTGAGCCTGAGCAATCCCTTCTGTCGCCTGGAGTTTTGTCAGGAGCTCCGCCAATGAATACAACCTTTTATTCATGTTGTCATTAAGGCGAAACTGCTCAAAACTCCTAGATAGAGACTGGAATATGATATCGACCTGGGTTTCTCCATCGATCTTAACTCCAAGGACTTCTAGCTCATTCGCAGGCTTAGGAGGACACTCTTCGAAAAGTACATACTTATACTCCTAGCAGTTAAGACAATATCTAGATTCCTTTTTCCAATCAACATAATTATGTACAGTAAGTTTATTTTCCTTTAGTATCACAGCAAGTGGACTGAAAGTCATTTTTGAAAGAAAATCTAAGAATCACATAGATCAAAAACATTAGATTTCAAAAAATTATTGATTCCTCAAACAATAAAATTTTAAAATCAACCAACACCTCAAAACACCAAGAATATCGTATGCCACGATAGTGTGGACGTATACGAATTCTACATTTGTAAGAGGAGGTTTTACCCATTAATTTTACTATCTTGTCATCCAAACTTTTTGACAAGTAAAATTAATAGTTGGTTCCTCTTCGGCCCTACAAATAAAAGCAGTGACTCCGATGGGGAGGATACTTATATTTGTATCTAAGTGTTCACCATTACTCGGTACGAAGGTAATTATCTCGGGTTATGTGCCTTTCGATGGGGAAGTACACACGCTCCTTAATAATATTCTATAACCATATTCGACCTTGTGATTTGCAAACAAACTCAACCGATGGGGAGGAAGGCACTCAGAGCCGACGCGCAAGTTTGTTTGCATCACATGTCAAATCGTAATGGAGGTCGTAGGAATTTATAAAAATATCCCTCTCCCACTTAGTAATTTAAAATTGAGGAATTTTCTAGCCTACGACATGCATATCAAACAATAAGCAATAAATATGAAAAATAAATATTTTCCAACTATAATGGCTTTTGTCTTCAATATGTCTCCAGTCATATCGCCATCTCGTCTGCTCCTCCCTACGCCATGTACAAGCCATCCAGAGATCCGAGCCGAGAAAAACCTATTTTAATTTACATCCATCGATCCTATACTCCACAAGGGAGTGTACATGAAATCTAGATCGAAAGTAAACTAAAATAAAAAGAGTGACTAAACAATGACGTATCTAATTATAAAAATTAAATACTAGCCTCGTCAACCCCGAGGATTCAACAAAATATACAATTACACACATACAATCACATACACACATATGGCCATAAGAGTTGGATCCTATGCCTGCAACCAAAAAGTTAACATACGCATATCCTACTATTATCTGGCACATATAATATATGAAAAGTGCATAAAAGTAACCGAATCCTAAACACACAAAACCGGAAACCGTGGCTCTAATACCACTTAAAGGTAGGAAACTTTGCTTCCCACTTCAACTTAGTCGCTTGTTCATGGCGATCCCATCGACATCCCCAGATTAAAAAAAATTTAATCCTAGACAATAGGGATCACCCAAGCAACCGTTTCATCGTCGTGCTATTCGATTAGAGTAGTCACTTGAACAAACTTGTTATTCAAGCAACCAACCTCTATTCTCCGATTAGCCACAGAATAGACGATGTACGGATCGCCAGTTTTTGTATTTGTATTCGGGGTCCAAGTAATTTTAGCCACATAATAAAACATACAACATGCATATAATTGAAAAAAAATTATAGATATAATACAAAAGAAGACTAATCAAAATAAACAAGATTATACCTCTTGTTATACCTCTTGATGTTCTATTTTATGTCCTTCCTCCTTTTAGAAGTCGTGTGGGCGACGATCTTCCAAAAGTCGAAGCCTCCTAGATCACCAATCTTCCTTTACTTGTTCACTCCGAACAAAGGAAGATCATAAAACAAAACTCTTCTTCCTATCTAGAACCGGCCACCAAGTCAATGGACTTGATGTTGCCGTCGGCCAAGGAAGAGAATATGGAGTATGGGAACCGACCAAAAGCACCAAGGGAAGAAATCCTAGCTCTTGCCGCAGCCAAGGAAGAGGGGAAGAGGGTGGTGCCGCCGGCCAAAGGAGAATCAAGGAGGGTGATGGGCACCGGCCAACTCTTGGAGAATAGAAAGGAAACCAAACCTTCACCTTGTAGCCGGCCAAAACCCTAACCCTAGCTCTCCTAGGTTTCTTGCCGCCCAAGCCAAAGAAGGTAAAACCCTAATCTCCCTTCCATTAGTTGTCGCCCAAGCCAGAAGCCCATTTTTATAGAGCTAGGCTTAAGTCTCCTTTTAATCTCCACCATTGGTTCTAGGGATTTAAACTCAACCGTCGGATCTAGAGATTTAATCTCAATCGTGGGATCTAGAGATTTATCTCCACCGTCAGATCTAGAGTTTTGTTTTCAATCATTGGATTTAGGCTCCATGAGGGTTTATTAGGCTACAATAGGGACCATGAGGAGGAGTTGGATCTTAGCCACCCAATGGATCAAGCCCACATAAAGTCTGATCCATTAATGATAGTCCATTCCACTAGAGGATTATCATTGATCTACCTCACCAACCCCCATAAATTAATATGGGCTCCACATATTATTTGTACATATATCTCCTAGTGTTTAAGATCTCGAATGTCCGTCGATTAATTAATTTACTAATAATTAATTAATCCACATCTAACTCCATGAGTAGTACCGCTCAACCTTATCATAATGCCGGATCAAGTCCACCTGCAGGGTTTACATGATGAACCTTATGAGCTCCTCAAGGGGACATCATCATCTTAATATATAGGACACAATTTTCTCCTATAATCAACGACACACTATATAAGTAATATCATTTCCCAACTTACCGAGCCTATCGATTTACTCAATAAATCTCGCCCATTGGTAAATCAAAGAAATGAATACTAAGTATATGTGCCCGTTATTATATCGAGATTAAGAGCATGTACAACATAATATCCGAGGTCCGATTCGATTATGTAGTCAGCAATAAATCGAATCACCTCTAAGTCGGTCCTGCTCAACACACACAAAGTGTACTAGTGTAATTCTATGGTCAAGACAAACCAATACCAAATCACACTACAACCATATCAATGGTTTGTCAAAAGCCATCTAGGTTGTGAGCCTTTACTTATACTTTACAAGGAACCGATAACATGATCTCCCGTGTGACACTACACACCATGTTATCTACAATGTAATGTATTAGACAATATGCATAACCATAAATATGCAATCAATGATCATGTGATTCTTATTTCAAAAGATGTGCATACAAAAGATAGACTTTTCAGTATACATCCCAACACACCGGCCAAGAGAGAAAGAAGAAGAGGGATATTTGCTGCCGCCGACCACTAGAGAGGAGGACAAGGAAACCCTAGGAAAACCCTAATTCCTTGTGCCGCTCAAACCTCTCTAAGCCAACTCCAAACCCTAACCTCTCAATGAATCTTGCTGCCCAGTCCAAAAACCTAATCTCCAAAAGATGTGTTGCCGCCCAAGCCTTTGCCTCCTATTTATAGATTTTGCCCAAACCTCCTTTTAATCTTCTCCGTCGGATCTAGGTTTCATGGGGTTTTAATAGGATACAATAGGGACCATGAGGAGGAGTTGGATCTTAGCCACCCAATGGATCTAGCCCACATAAAGTCTGATCCATTAATGATAATCCATTCCACTAGAGCATTATCATTGATCTACCTCACCAAGCCCCATAAATAAATATGGACTCCATATATTAATTATACAAATATCTTCCCGTGTTTAAGATATCGAATGTCCGTCAATTAATCAATTTACTGACAATTAATTAATCAACATCTAACTCCATGAGTAGTACCACTCAACCTTATCATCATACCGGACCAAGTCCACCTGCAAGGTTTACATGATGATCCTTATGAGCTCCTCAAGGGGACATCATCATCCTAATATATAGGATACGATTTCCTCCTATAATCAATGGCACACCATGTAAATAATATCATTTCCCAACTTACTGAGCCTATCGATTTAATCTATAAATCTCGCCCATTGGTAAATCAAAGAAATAAATACTAAGTACATGTGCCCGTTATTATATCCGGATTAATAGTATGTACACCATAATATCTGAGGTCCGATTCAATTATGTAGTTAGCAATAAATTGAATCACCTCTAAGTCGGTCCTGCTCAATACACACAAAGTGTACTAGTGTAATTCTATGGTCAAGACAAACCAATAACAAATTACACTACAACCATACCAATGGTTTGTCCAAAACCATCCCGGTTGTGAGCCTCTCCTTATACTCTACAAGGAACTGATAACATGATCTCTCGTGTGACATCACACACCATGTTATCTACAATGTAATGTATCAGACAATATACATAGCCATAAATATACAAACAATGATCATGTGATTCTTATTTCAAAAATAAAGATATTCATACAAAAGATAGACTTTTCAGTATACATCCCAACAATCTCCCACTTATACTAAAAGACTATGCTGTCCTCATATTGCCATACATCTGATTCCCATTCCCTCCACATGCCTATCAAAAGCTCTCGCTAGAAGGGCCTTAGTGAAAGGATCTGCCAAGTTATCCTCTGAAGCAATCTTGACTACAACAACTTCTCCTCGTTTTATGATTTCTCATATCAGGTGGTACTTGCCCTCTATGTGTTTACTTGCCTTATGGGCTCGTGGTTCCTTTGAGTTTGCAAATGCACCACTGTTATGACAATAAATTGTTATAATTCTGGGCAAACCAGGAATCACATCCAAGTCCATCAAGAAGTTCTTGAGCCATACAACTTCTTTGGTTGTCTCAGAGGATGCCACATAATCAGCTTCCATGGTGGAGTCCGCCATGCATTTTTGCTTGACACTCCTCCATACAATGGCTCCACCTCCCAAAGTAAACACAAAACCCGAGGTAGACTTACTGTTATCCCTATCTGATTGGAAATCAAAATCTGTGTAACCCACAGGGAGTAAATGATCTGCCTGGTATACCAGCATATAATCCCTAGTCTTTCTCAGGAACTTCAATATATGCTTTACCGCAATCCAATGTTCTTGTCCTGGATTACTCTAATATCTGCTAACCATACCCACGGTTAAGTAGATATCCGGCCTCGTACATAACATATCATACATGAGGCTTCCTACTACCAAAGCACAAGGAACCGCCTTCATCTCCTCTATCTCCTTTGATGTTCTAAGACACATCTCTTTAGATAAAGGAACTCCATGCCTAAAAGGTAGAAAACCTTTCTTGGAGTTCTGCATGCTAAAATGAGCTAAAATGGTGTCTATGTATGAAGCTTGTGATAAGCACAACATCCTTTTCCTGCGATCCCTTATAACCTTGATCCCAAGGATGTGTTCCACTTCTCCCAAGTCCTTCATATCCAACTATTTGGACAACCATACCCTTACATCTGATAACACCTTGACATTGTTGCCAATTAACAAAATGTCATATACGTATAGTACAAGAAATACCACTACGTTTCCGTCACATCTCTTGTATACACAAGACTCATCCAGACTTTGAATAAATCTATAAGACTAGATTACCTCATCAAAGCAAATGTTCCAAGATCTCGAAGCTTGCTTCAATCCATAAATGGACTGATTAAGCTTGCACACAAGATGCTTTTTGCCCTTTGCAATGAATCTCTCTGGTTGCTCCATATAGATGTTTTCCTCAATACTTCCATTAAGGAAAGCTGTCTTGACATCCATCTGCCACATCTCATAATCCATATGAGCAACAATACATAAGAGAATTCGGATAGACTTAAGCATGGCCACCGGGGAAAATGTCTCCTCATAATCAATACCTTCTTTCTGAGTATACCCTTTCGCAACAAGCCTTGCTTTGAAGGTCTCAACCTTCCCATCTGTTCCACTCTTTCTTTTGTAGAACCACTTGCATCTAATGGTTTTTACACCATTGAGTGGTTCTTCTAGCTCCCAGACCTGATTTGAATCCATAGATTCTATCTCAGAATTTATCGCACTTTGCCAAGATACCGCATCTTTATCTTGGATTGCCTCGTCATATGTCCAGGGATCAGGTTCATGTTCGCCAAGGACCAAATCAGAAGATTCTCCCAAGAACATAAATCTATCAGGTTGTTTAATAACCCTCCTACTACAACGAGGTATCACCTATGTATCCTCTGTGACACGCGGTGCAATTACTTGTGGTATATTCTCTTGTACCAGTGGTACTGAAGTAGTGACTTCCCCTCTCAATTCCTCCAAAACAATCTTACTCATGGGCTTGTAGTTCATCACATAGTCTTCCTCTAAAAATCTAGCATTTGTACTAACGATCACCCTCTGATATCTAGGACTATAGAACAAACCACCTTTCATTCCTCTAGGATAGCCTACAAACATGCGCACTTCTGTATGAGGTTCCAACTTACCAGCATCTGCCTTCAGCACATGTGCTGGACTCCCCGAAATCCGAATATGTCTCAGACTATGCTTTCGCCCAGTTCACAATTCTATGGGAGTAGAAGGCACTGAATTAGATGGTACCAAGTTCAGAATATACACTGCCGTATCCAGAGCATACTGTTGACAACGTGCTATTCCTCGGAGGCTCATTGGCTCCCATGTCCCCGGATTAAAATTTTCACTAATGAAAACTAATCCAGATGGGATGAGTTTCCTAAGCACAACCAATTCATCGTCGTGATAACGACATGAGCGATCGCTTGAACAAACTAGTTGTTCAAGCAACACAACTCTTCTAGTCGGTTAGCCGCGGAAGAGATGACGGACGGATCGCCGGTTTTTGTGTTTCTTATCGGGGTCCATGATTATACAAATACATACAAATGCAAACTAGTATAATCAACACATACTAACATAAAGAACATAAGCTAGCATATCAAATAAGACCATGCAAAGAACAATAATAAAAGTTGTAAAACTTTTATACTTCTTGATCTTCTATCGTATGTCCTAACCTCCTTGTAGACTTCGTGTGGGCGAAGATCCTCCACAAGTTGAAGCTTCCTAGATCTTCTTTCAATCCAAAGAAAGAAGAACACTCTTTCCCTTCTTGCTTGAGCCAACCACCAATCCACAAAGGATTGATGCCGCTAGCCCCAAGAATAGAGAGAACAAAATGGAAACCACCAAGGAACCAAACTAGGGACAAACCCTAGCTTCTAGTGCCGCCAACCAAGATGGAGTAAAGAGGAGAAGAGGAATGAGTTGAGCGCCGACCAAGGTAGAGGGAATAGAGATAGGTCCCGGCAACACCTTAGGAAGAAGAAGAGAACCTCTCCTATAGTTGCCGCCCACTCCAACTTCCAAACCATAGCCGCCCAACCAAACCATCACCTAGGATTTCTTGCCGCCCAACCAAAGGAAAGGCAAAACCCTAATCTCTTTAAAAACCATCTTCTATGTGCCGGCCATGGAAGAGGGGAAGAATGATAGAGTGTGAACCGACCAAGGTAGAGGGTTGAAGGAAGGGACCGGCCATGCCTTAGGAAGAAGAAGAAACTCATCTTCCACTTGTTGCCGGCCATCTTTGCTCCCAAACCCTAGCCGCCGAAAAATTCTAAATAAACTAGGGTTTCTTGCCTCCAAAGGAAGCAAACCCTAATCCCCTAAACCATCCATTATCCCTGCCGCCTAACCCAATAAGCCTTATATATAGAGTTGAGTTTTTGCCTTGGATTAATCTCCTCCATTGGTTCTATAGATTTAATCTCAACTGTCGGATCTAGAGATTTAATCTCAACCGTTGGTTCTAGAGATTTTAATCTCCACCATCGGTTCTAGAGATTTAATCCCAACCGTCGGATCTAGAGAATTAATCTCAACCATCGGTTCTAGAGAATTAATCTCAACCGTCGGTTCTAGAGAATTAATCTCAACCGTCAGATCTAGAGAATTAATCTCAACCGTCGAATCTAGAGATTTGTTTTCCATCATTTGATCTAGACTTCATGAGGTTTATATTAGGCTACGATAGGGACCATCAGGAGGAGTTGGGTCTTGGCCACCCGATGGATCGGAACCACACAAACTTGATCCATCAATGATGTTCCATTCCACTAGAGGATCATCATCGAACTACCTCACCAACCCCCATAAATTAATATGGGCTCCATATATTATCTGTACATCCATCTCCCCGTGTTAAAGATATCGAATGTTCGTCAATTAATTGATTTACTGACCATCAATTAATTAACATCTAATCTCCTCAAGTAGTACCACTCAACCTTATCATCATGTTGACTAAGTCAACCTGCAGGGTTTACATGATGAACCTTATGAGCTCCTCAAGGGGACATCATCAACCTAATATATATGACACAGTTTCCTCCTATAATCAACGGCACACCATGTAAATAATATCATTTCCCAACTTACCAGGCATATTGATTTAATCCATCTAAATCTCACCCTTTGGTAAATTAAAGAAATAAATACTAAGTACATGTGCCCGTTATTATATCGGGATTAAGAGCATATACAACATAATATCCGAGGTCCGATTCAATTATGTAGTCAGCAATAAATTGAATCACCTCTATGTCGGTCCTGCTCAATACACCTTAGTGTACTAGTGTAACTCTATGTTCAAGACAAAACAATACCAAGCTACACTACAACCATGCCAATGGTTTGTCCAAAACTATCTTGGTTGTGAGCCTCTACTTATATTCTACAAGGGACTGATAACATGATCTTCTGTGCCACACCAAGCACCATGTTATCTACAATGTAAAATATTAGATAATTTTGCATAACTATAAAAATATGCAAACAATGATCATGTGATTCTTATTTCAAAATAAAGATGTTCATACAAAAGAGCTAGGCTTTCAGTATACATCCCAACAATCTCCCACTTATACTAAAAGACTATGCTGTCATCATACTGCCATACATCTAATTCCCCTTCCCTCCACATGCCTATCAAAGCTCTCGCCAGAAGGGCCTTAGTGAAAGGGTCTACCAGGTCATCCTCTGATGCAATCTAGGCGACAACAACTTCTACCTCCTTTACGATTTCTCGTATCAGGTGGTACTTGCACTCTATGTGTTTACTAGGCTTATGGGCTCATGGTTCCTTCGAGTTTGCAACTGCACCATTATTATCACAATAAATTGTGATAGTTCTGGGCAAACCAGGAATCACATCCAAGTCCATCAGAAAGTTCCTAAGCCACACAGCTTCTTTGGCTGCCTTTTAGGCTGCCACATACTCAGCTTTCATGGTGGAGTCCGCCACGCATTTCTGCTGGACACTCCTCCATACAATGACTCAACCCTCCCTAAGTAAACACAAAACCTGAGGTAGACTTACTATTATCCCTATATGATTGGAAATCAGAATCCATGTAACCCACAGAGAGTAATTGGTCTGCCCGGTAAACTAGCATATAATCCCTAGTCCTTCTCTGGCACTACAATATATGCTTTACCACAGTCCAATATCCCTGTCTTGGATTACTCTGATATCTGCTGACCATGCCCACGACAAAGAAGATATCTAGTCTCGTACAGAGCATCACATACTTGAGGCTTCCTACTGTCGAAGCATAAGGAACCACCTTCATCTCCTCTATCACCTCAGATAATCTAGGACACATCTCCTTAGATAAAGGAACTCCATGCCTGAAAGGTGGAAAACCCTTCTTGGAGTTTTGCATGATAAAATGCTCCATAATCGTGTCTATGTATGAAGCTTGGGATAAGCACAACATCCTTTTCCAGTGATCCCTTGATCCCAAGGATGTGTCTCACCTCTCCCAAGTCCTTCATATCAAACTCATTGGACAACCATACCCTTACGTCCGATAACACTTCGATGTTGTCGCTAACCACCAAAATGTCATCTACGTATAGTACAAGAAATACCACTACGTTTCCGTCATATCTCTTGTATACACAAGACTCATCCGGACTTTGAATAAATCCATAAGACTGATTTATCTCCTCAAAGCGGATGTTCCAAGACCTCGAAGCTTGCTTCAATCCATAAATAGACCGATCAAGCTTACATTCAAGATGCTCTTTGCCCTTAGCAATGAATCCCTCTAGTTGCTCCATATAGATGGTTTCCTCAAGACTTCCATTAAGGAAAGTTGTCTTGACATCCATATGCCACACCTCATAATCCTTATGAGTTGCTATGCATAAGAGCTCTCAGACCTGACTTGAATCCATAGATTCAATCTCAGTATTCATTGCACTTTGCTAAGATGCTGCATCTATATCTTGGATTGCCTCGTCATATGTCCAGGGATCAGGATCATGTTCGCCAGGGACCAAATCAGAAGATTCTCCCAAGAACATGAATCTATCAGGCTGTCTAACAACCCTCCCACTACGATGAGGTATCATCTGCGTATCCTCTGTGACACGCAGTGCAGTGACATGTGGTATATCCTCTTATACCGGTGGTACTAAAGAAGAGACTTCCCTTTTAACTCCTCCAGAACAATTTTTCTCTTGGGCTTGTGGCTTTATCACATAGTCTTACTCTAGAAATCTGGTGTTTGTGTTAACGATCACCCTATGATCTCTAGGACTATAAAACAAGTCAGAATAACTCATCATCGATCTAACCATCTCCATAAGAGTCCTATTCCTTCGCCCTGCTACACCGTTCTGCTGGGGTGTGCCAGGTGCAGTCAATTGGGATTGAATCCCAACCTCTGATAAGTAGTTTCTAAACTCTCCCAAGAGGTTGTCACCACCACGATCAGATCGTAGTGACATCCATATCTTGAATAATCATCTACAAAAGAGACAAAATATTCAAGATTACCTCTTGCCTAGATAGCCATAGGACCACACAAATCAGAATGAACCATCTCCAACACATCTTTGATCTATACCCCTTGGCCTTAAAAAGGCCTCTTGGTCATCTTACCCTCCAAGCAAGATTCATAGGTTGGGAGATCCTCCACAACTAATGAACCCAAAGGTCCATCAGCTTTCAACCTTTGAATTCTGCTTAGGTTAATGTGACCAAACCTAAGAAGTCAAAGATATGTTTGGTTCATCTTCGAAGGTTCTTTTCTCTTATTGGAATTAGAAGATGAGTTATTAACTTCAATTTGCATCGTGGGAGGTTTTGGTTCAAATTTCCTTTCAATGTACCTGAATAGATATTCTCCCTATTCCTTTTATAACAACTCTGTCATTAAAAGAAATAGAATATCCATCCATAATAATTTAGAAACTGTAACTAAATTCTTTCTAAATAAAGGTACATAAAGGGAATTTTCCAGAACCAAAGTTTTATTATTCTCAAGAGATAAATAAAACTTCTCCCACTGCAATAGCCGCCACCATCATGGCATTGCCCAAGTAAATGGTAATCTCCCCTTTAGCTAGTCATCGGGTTTCCTGGAACCCACACCAAATTATTCTGATTAGTGGCTTCCATATCAACTCACCAGGTGTCGGTAGATATCACCGCTAATCATGTTTCAATGACTAGTCCAAAAGATATATCTTTGTTCTATTTTGGATTGGGACAGTCCTTCTTCCAATGTCCATCCTGCTTGCAAGTGAAGTACTTGCCTTTTGGTTTCTTCACTCTTCCCTGAGATCCTCCCACCATCTTTGCTCCACCTTGTTTCTTCTTCTTTTTGCCTTTCGGCTTAGAAGTAGAAACCCTTTTTGAGCAACGATGGCTTGAGGACACTATTTGAAGAGCGCATACTTGTACTCCTTAGTAGATAAGACAATATCTAGAATCTTTTCCAATCAACATTATTTAGGTACAGTAAGTTTATTTCCTTTAGTATCAGAGTAAGTGGACTGAAAGTCAATTTTGAAAATCCTAAGAATCACATAGATCATTACTTTAGATTTCAAAAAATTATTGATTCCTCAAACAATAAAATTTCGAAATCAACCAACACCTCAAAACACCGAGAATATTGCATGCCACGATAGTGTGGACTTATACGAATTCTACATTTGTAAGAGGAGGTTTTACCCATTAATTTTATTATCTTGTCAACCTTACTTTTTGACAAATAAAATTAATAGTTGGTTCCTCTTTGGCCCTACAAATAAAAGCAGTGACTCCGATGGGGAGGATACTTTTTATTTGCATCTAAGTGTGCACCATTACACGGTACTAAGGGAATTATTTCGGATTATGTGCCTTACCGCTGTGGAAGTACACACGCTTCTAGATAATTTCTTATAACCATTATTTGACCTAGTGATCCGCAAACAAACTCATCCGATGGGGAGGAAGGCACTCAGAGCCGACGCGCAAGTTTGTTGCATCACATGTCAAATTGTAATGGAGGCTGTGGGAATTAATTAAAATGTCCCTCTCCCACTTAGTAAATTGAAAATGAGGAATTTTCAAGCACACACAACATGCTTATTATTACTGTAGATTTCAATAAAAATTATTGATTCCTCAAACAATAAAATTTTGAAATCAACCAACACCTCAAACACCGAGAATATCGCATGCCACGATAGTGTGGACGTATACGAATTCTACATTTGTAAGAGGAGGTTTAACCCATTAATTTTATTATCTTGTCAACCTTACTTTTTGACAAATAAAATTAATAGTTGGTTTCTCTTCGGCCCTACAAATAAAACTACTTTTTATTTGCATCTAAGTGTGCACCATTACACGGTACTAAGGGAATTATTTCGGATTATGTGCCTTACCGCTGTGGAAGTACACACGCTCCTAGATAATTTCCTATAACCATTATTTGACCTAGTGATCCGCAAACAAACTCATCCGATGGGGAGGAAGGCACTCAGAGCCGACGCGCAAGTTTGTTGCATCACACGTCAAATTGTAATGGAGGCCGCGGGAATTAATTAAAATATCCCTCTCCCACTTAGTAAATTGAAAATGAGGAATTTTCAAGCACACACAACATGCAATTAAAACAAATCAGCAATAAATATGGAAAAAACAGAATTTTTTCCAACTATTATGGCATTGTTCTCCAATATGCGTCCCATCGTGTCGCCACCTCGTCCGCTCCTCCTACGCCATGTACGAGCCATCCGGAGATTCGAGCCGATAATAAAACCTATTTTATTTTACATCCATCGATCCTATACTCCACGAGAGAGTGTACATGAAATCTAGATCGAAAGTAAAATAAAATAAAGAGTGGCTAAACAATGTCGTATTCAATTACAAAAATTAAATACTAATTTAGCCTCATCAACCCCGAGGATTCAAATAATATACAACCACACACACATGCAATCACATACACTGATATATAGCCATAATAGTTGGATCTTATGCCTGCAACCAAAAAGTTAGCCTACGCACATCCTACTATTATCCGGCATACACAATATATGATAAGTGCATGAAAGTAACCGAATCCAAAACACACAAAATAGGAAACCGTGGCTCTGATACCAATTGTTGACAACGTGCTATTCCTCGGAGGCTCATTGGCTCTTATGTCCCCGGATTAAAATTTTCACTAATGAAAACTAATCCGGATGGGATGAGTTTCCTAAGCACAACCAATTCATCGTCGTGCTAACGACTTGAGCGATCGCTTGAACAAACTAGTTGTTCATGCAACACAACTCTTCTAATCGGTTAGCCGCGGAAGAGACGACGGACGGATCGCCGGTTTTTGTGTTTCTTATCGGGGTCCATGATTATACAAATACATACAAATGTAAACTAGTATAATCAACACATACTAACATAAAGAACATAAGCTAGCATATCAGATAAGAACATGCAAAGAACAATAATAAAAGTTGTAAAACTTTTATACCTCTTGATCTTCTATCGTATGTCCTAACCTCCTTGTAGACTTCGTGTGGGCGAAGATCCTCCACAAGTTGAAACTTCCTAGATCTTCTTCAATCAAACGAAAGAAGAACTCTCTTTCCCTTCTTGCTTGAGCCAACCAGCAATCCACAAAGGATTGATGCCGCCGGCCCCAAGAATAGAGAGAACAAAATGGAAACCACCAAGGAACCAAACTAGGGACAAACCCTAGCTTCTAGTGCCGCCAGCCAAGATGGAGTAAAGAGGAGAAGAGGAATGAGTTGAGCGCCAACCAAGGTAGAGGGAATAGAGATAGGTCCCGGCAACACCTTAGGAAGAAGAAGAGAACCTCTCCTATAGTTGCCGCCCAACCAAACCCTCACCTAGGATTTCTTGCCACCCAACCAAAGGAAAGGCAAAACCCTAATCTCTTTGAAAACCATCTTCTATGTGCCGGCCATGGAAGAGGGGAAGAATGATAGAGTGTGAACCGACCAAGGTAGAGGGTTGAAGGAAGGGACCGGCCATGCCTTAAGAAGAAGAAGAAACTCATCTTCCACTTGTTGCCGCCCATCTTTGCTCCCAACCCTAGCCGCCCAAAAATTCTAAACAAACTATGGTTTCTTGCCTCCAAAGGAAGCAAACCCTAATCCCCTAAACCATCCATTATCCCTGCCGCCCAACCCAATAAGCCTTATATATAGAGTTGGGTTTTTGCCTTGGATTAATCTCCTCCATTAGTTCTATAGATTTAATCTCAACCATCGGATCTAGAGATTTAATCTCAACCATTGGTTCTAGAGATTTTAATCTCCACAATCGGTTCTAGATATTTAATCCCAACCGTCGGATCTAGAGAATTAATCTCAACCATCGGTTCTAGAGAATTAATCTCAACCGTCGGTTCTAGAGAATTAATCTCAACCGTCAGATCTAGAGAATTAATCTCAACCGTCGAATCTAGAGATTTGTTTTCCATCATTTGATCTAGACTTCATGAGGTTTATATTAGGCTACGATAAGGACCATGAGGAGGAGTTGGGTCTTGGCCACCCGATGGATTGGAACCACACAAACTTGATCCATCAATGATGTTCCATTCCACTAGAGGATCATCATCGAACTACCTCACCAACCCCCATAAATTAATATGGGCTCCATATATTATTTGTACATCCATCTCCCCGTGTTTAAGATATCGAATGTCCGTCAATTAATTGATTTACTGACCATCAATTAATTAACATCTAATCTCCTCGAGTAGTACCACTCAACCTTATCATCATGTTGACTAAGTCAACCTGCAGGGTTTACATGATGAACCTTATGAGCTCCTCAAGGGGACATCATCAACCTAATATATAGGACACGGTTTCCTCCTATAATCAACGACACACCATGTAAATAATATCATTTTCCAACTTACCGGGCATATTGATTTAATCCATCTAAATCTCACCCTTTGGTAAATCAAAGAAATAAATACTAAGTACATGTGCTCGTTATTATATCGGGATTAAGAGCATGTACAACATAATATCCGAGGTCCGATTCAATTATGTAGTCAACAATAAATTGAATCACCTCTATGTCGGTCCTGCTCAATACACCTTAGTGTACTAGTGCAACTCTATGTTCAAGACAAAACAATACCAAGCTACACTACAACCATGCCAATGGTTTGTCCAAAACCATCTTGGTTGTGAGCCTCTACTTATTTTCTACAAGGGACTGATAACATGATCTTCTGTGCCACACCAAGCACCATGTTATCTACAATGTAAAATATTAGATAATTTTGCATAACTATAAAAATATGCAAACAATGATCATGTGATTCTTATTTCAAAATAAAGATGTTCATACAAAAGAGATAGGCTTTCAGTATACATCCCAACACATACCCCCAGAACGAATTTGGTAACTCAGAATAACTCATCATCGATCTAACCATCTCCATAAGAGTCCTATTCCTTCGCTCCGCTACACCATTCTGCTGGGGTGTGCCAGGTGCAGACAATTGGGATTGAATCCTAGCCTCTGATAAGTAATTCCTAAACTCTCCCAAGAGGTAGTCACCACCACAATCAGATCGTAGTGTCTTGATACTTTTACCTTGATGTTTCTCCACATTAGCCTTGAATTCTTTGAACCTGTCAAAGCATTCAGACTTGCGGTGCATCAACTAAATG
Organism: Wurfbainia villosa; assembly: GCA_025175895.1. Classification (NCBI taxonomy): domain Eukaryota; kingdom Viridiplantae; phylum Streptophyta; class Magnoliopsida; order Zingiberales; family Zingiberaceae; genus Wurfbainia; species Wurfbainia villosa. Next base: position 114,829,900 of record CM045989.1, on the reverse strand, counting down.
TATCCATATCTTGAATAATCGTCTATAAAAGAGACGAAATATTCTAAACCATTTCTAGCATGGATAGACATAGGACTACTCAAATCAGAATGAACCAATTCCAACACATCTTTGGCTCTATACCCCTTGGCCTTAAAGGGCCTCTTGGTCATTTTACCTTCCAAGCAAGATTCGTAGGTTGAGAAATCTTCCACCACTAATGAACCCAAAGGTCCATCAACTATCAAACTTTGAATTCTACTTAGGTTAATATGACCTAACCTTAGATTCCAAAGATACGTTTAGTTCATTTTCGAAGGTTCTTTTCTCTTATTAGATTTAGAAGATGAGTTATTTACTTCTATTTTCATCGTGGGAGCTTTTGGTTCAAGGGTATATACATTTCCTATCAATGCACCAGAACAGATAATCTACCTATTCCTTTTTATAACAACTCTATCATTAAAAGAAATAAAATATCCACCCAAAAACAATTTAGAAACCGAAATCAAATTCTTTCTAAATAAAGGTACATAAAGGCAATTTTTCAGAACCAAAGTTTTATTCCTATCAAAAGATAAATAAACATCTCCCACTGCAACAGTCACCACCTTTGTAGCATCACCCAAGTAAACGGTAATCTCCCCCTTAGCTAGTGATCTGGTTTCCTGGAACCCCTGCAAACTATTGTAGACATGATTAGTGGCTCCTGTATCTACACACCAGGTGTCGATAGATAACACCGCTAAATATGTTTCAACGACCAAACCAAAAGATATACCTTTGTTCTGCTTCCAGTTGGGGCAGTCATTCTTCCAATGTCCAGTCTACTTGCAAGTGAAGCACTTGCCTTTCGGTTTCTTCACTCCTCCCTGAGATCCTCCCGCCACCTTTGCTCCACCTTGTTTCTTCTTCTTCATCCCTTTCGGTTTAGAAGTCGAAATCTTCTGAGCAACCATGGCCTGAGCCTGAGCACTCTGACGAAAAGCCCCTTTGCCGCCTGGGGTTATGTTAGAAGCTCCACCAACGAATACAACCTCTTCTTCATGTTGTAATTTAGGTGAAACTGCTCAAAACTCCTAGGTAGAGATTGGAGAATGATATTGACCTGGGTTTCCCCATCGATCTCAGCTCCAAGGACTTCCAACTCATTCAAATGAGCCATCATCTTGAGAACATGATCCCTCACGGGTGTTCCCTTAATCATGGTGGTCATCATCAAGTTCCTAATGGCTTCCTGCCTCGCAGCCTGATTCTGGTGTCCGAAAAGTTCCTTGAGATTGAGCATCATGTCATAAGCAGTAGGCATGGCTTGATGCTGATGTTGCAATACATTTGACATAGAAGCCAAAATGTAACACCGCGCCATCTCATCAGCCTTTATCCACTTCTTATAACTCTCTTTCTTCTTTTCCCTAGAATCATCCGCAGGCTTAGAAGGACACTCTTTGAAGAGTACATACTTGTACTTCTCAGCAGTCAAGACAATATCAAGATTCCTTTTCCAATCAACATAATTGGGTCTAGTAAATTTATTCTCCTTTAGTATAACAGCAAGTGGATTGAAAGTCATTTTTGAAAAACCTAAGAATCACATAGATCAAAACATTAGATTTTAAAAAATATTGATTCCTCAAACAATAAAATTTTAAAATCAACCAACACCTCAAAACACCGAGAATATCGTATGCCACGATAGTGTGGACATATACGAATTCTACATTTATAAGAGGAGATTTTACCCATTAATTTTATTATCCTGTCAACCTAACTTTTTGACAAATAAAATTAATAGTTAGTTCCTCATCGATTGGCCCTACTAATAAAAGTAGTGACTCCGATGGTGAGGATACTCTTATTTGTATCTAAGTGTTCACCATTACTCGATACCAAGGCAATTATCTCGGATTATGTGCCTTCCGATGGAGAAGTACACACGCTCCTAAATAATTTCCTATAACCATAGTTGACCCTATGATCCGCAAAACAAACTCATATGATGGGGAGGAAGACACTCAGAGCCGACGCACAAGTTTGTTTGCATCACATGTCAAATCGTAATGGAGGTCGTGGGAATTTTAAAAAAATATCCCTCTCCCACTTAGTAATTTAAAATGAGGAATTTTCCTAGCACACGACATGCATATCAAACAAGAAGCAATAAATATGAAAAAAATATTTTCCAACTATTATGGATTTTGTTCTCCAATATGCCTCCTGTCGTATCGCCATCTCGTCCGCTCCTCCCTACACCATGTACAAGCCATCCGGAGATCCGAGCTGAGAGAAATTATTTTAATTTACATCCATCGATCCTATACTCCACAAAGGAGTGTACATAAAATCTAGATCGAAAGTAAACTAAAATAAAAGAGTGGCTAAACAATGCCGTACTTAATTACAAAAATTAAATACTAGCCTCGTCAACCTTGAGGATTCAAATAATATTACAATTTAACAGATCAAATCACATACACACACATATGGCCATAATAGTTGGATCTTATACCTGCAACCAAAAAGTTAGCCTACGCACATCCTACTATCATCCGACACATATAATATATGATAAGTGCATAAAAGTAACTGAATCCTAAACACACAAAACCGAAAACCGTGGCTCTGATACCAATTGTGGGGAATTGCTTCCCACTTCGGTCGCTTGTGCATGGAGATACCATCTACATCCCCGGATTAAAAAAAAATTAATCCAAAACAATGACGGATTACCCAAGCAACCGATCCATCATCGTGCTATTCGATTAGAGTGGTCTCTTAAACAAACTTGTTGTTCAAGCAACCTAACTCTTTTCCTCGATTAGCTGTAGAATAGATGATGTACGGATCGCCGATTTTTGTATTTATCTTCGGGGTCCAAGTAAATTATCCACATGCAATTACATACATAATATAAAGAAACAAAAGGAAACCAAAACAAGAATTATACCTCTTGTTTACCTCTTGGTCTTCTATTGTATGTCCTATCCTCCTCTTGGACGTTGTGTGGGCAACGATCCTCTAAGAGATGAAACTTCCTAGATCGCGTATTTTCCTTTCCTTGTTCGCTTCGATCAAAGGAAGATAATCAAAGACTTCTTCTTCTCCTTTCTAGAACCGACCACAAAGCTCCAAGCTTGATCCTTGCCACCGGCCAAGGAGAAGAAGAGGCATATGGGCGTCGGTCAAGAGCTCCAAAGGAAGAACCTTAACCCTTGCCACCGGCCAAGACTTGAGGGAAGAAGAGATATGGTGTGGGCACTAGCCAAGAGAGAAAGAAGAAGAGGGATGTTTGGTGCCACTGGCCACTAGAGAGGAGGACAAAGAAACCCTAGGAAAACCCTAATTCCTTGTGCCGTCCAAACCTCTCTAAGCCAACTCCAAACCCTAACCTCTCAATGAATCTTGCTGCCCACTCCAAAAACCTAATCTCCAAAAGATGTGTTGCCGCCCAAGCCTTTGCCTCCTATTTATAGATTTTTCCAAAACCTCCTTTTAATCTTGTCCGTCGGATCTAGGTTTCATGAGGGTTTTAATAGGCTACAATAGAAACCATGAGGAGGAGTTGGATCTTAGCCACCCAATGGATTTAGATCACATAAAGTCCGATCCATTAATGATAATCCATTCCACTAGAGGATTATCATTGATCTACCTCACCAACCCCCATAAATAAATATGGGCTCCATATATTAATTGTACAAATATCTTCCCGTGTTTAAGATATTGAATGTCCATCAATTAAATAATTTACTGATAATTAATTAATCAACATCTAACTCCATGAGTAGTACCACTCAACCTTATATCATGCCGGACCAAGTCCACCTGCAAGGTTTACATGATGATCTTTATGAGCTCCTCAAGGGGACATCGTCATCCTAATATATAGGACACAATTTTCTCCTATAATCAATAGCACACCATGTAAATAATATCATTTCCCAACTTACCGAGCCTATCGATTTAATCTATAAATCTTGCCCATTGGTAAATCAAAGAAATAAATACTAAGTATATGTGCCCGTTATTATATCCAGATTAAGAGAATGTACACCATAATATCCGAGGTCCGATTCAATTATGTAGTCAGCAATAAATTGAATCAACTCTAAGTCAGTCCTGCTCAATACACACAAAGTGTACTAGTATAATTCTATGGTCAAGACAAACCAATACCAAATTACACTACAACCATACCAATGGTTTATCTAAAACCATCTCGGTTGTGAGCCTCTACTTATACTCTACAAGGAACTGATAACATGATCTCCCGTGTGACACTACACACCATGTTATCTACAATGTAATGTATCATACAATATGCATAACCATAAATATACAAACAATGATCATGTGATTTTTATTTCAAAAATAAAGATGTTCATACAAAAGATAGACTTTTCAGTATACATTCCAACATAGGCGACACTCGAGTGACTTCGAATGGAGTCGAAGAAATCGAGTGGAAGGCCGGAAGCGAGAGCTACAAAGTAAGTATCGAGGTAAGCTCGTGTGTGTCAGCATAAGTGAGGTCGTATCCTCCTTACGGGGATGGTCTTAAGCGTAGATCCGATTAAAGACATCCCATGGATGGTCTAGGTCGAGATCGGATGATCGACGACCTTCGAAATTATATTTTTATTAAGCTAACTTGTGATTTCAGCAAGCATTAGTCGATTGCCCACAAGAGCCACTCGACTGCCTTCATCAGTCGACTGCTGAGGGTTGTGACTTGACTGACGCTGCCATCGGTCGACTGATGATGGTCATCAGTCGACTCATGGTCAAGGATCAGCTTCGAGGAGTCAAGCCTTATCACCTCATTCCAAGGAGCTTTGTGCCTAGTTTTGATTGGTTGAAGATCCCCTTGATGAGGAGCTCAAAAACTATAAAAGGAGGGCTTGTCTAAGGGTTTTTCATAAATTCTAAAGTGCCCTAAAGCCTCTGTAACATGATGACACTCCAACGACTCCACGACGACGAAGTGCTACAGAAATGCTGACGACACAAGCCTAAGCCTCCATCCTTTTGGTCATCGGTAAAAGTTTTTTTAGTTGTCTATTAATTTTTTATATTTACTCTCCACTCTATGAGTTTTTATTGCAACGAGGAGAGGGGGAGTGTCCCTCTACCTTATTCTTTGGCTTTTGTGTATTCGATTAACTCCTACCTCAAACGAGGAGGAGTTCGTTTGTAATTTGCCCTCCGTGCATGGTTAAGGACCACTAGGGCCTTGGAATAGTAGCCATAGGCTATGAACCAAGTAAAACCCTATTGTGTTCATTTTACTTTTCTGCTGCGTTTACTTATTTTTTTGAAACAAATTCAACGAAAAATCTTATATCGCTATTCACCCCCCTCTAGCGATCTGCTCGATCCAACAACCTTTAGAGGGAGGTTATCCATCATGGGATGATGGATGTATTCTTCCTCATGAGGGGGAGAATTAGAAAATGGGAGAATGTGAGATGCCCAATTTGGAAATTGCAAGAGTTTGAGGATTGCCTCTTTTTAGTGATATGGGAATTATCACAAGGAAGAGTGAAGACATCCTAGATGTTTTTGGATCAAGGGGGAGATTGTATGATCTCATTGGGATATGAGACATTGACACCCTTGGGGAGAACCTTTTTGGTGTATGTTAAAAAGAAGGAGAATTGATGGGAAAATCAATGTGAGAATTTGAGATTAACAATTAGGGAGAATTGGTAAGGAGATTTGAGTTAGGTCGCCTAACTCAAAGGTGTTTATGGTTTTTGTCAAACATTAAAAAAGGGGAGATTGTTGGTGCAATTGACCCAGGTCACGATTGACCAGACTCGAGTTTGATTCGACCGATATTTTGATGTTCGATAAAATATATGACAATATGATTGTCATGGGAAAGTCCAAGTCATGTGTACTTGGCATGGAAAGTCCAAGCATGGGTCTTGGCAAGGAAAGTCCAAGCATAGGTCTTGGTAAGGGAAAGTCCAAGCTTGAGTCTTGGTAACTAGAAAGTCCAACATGGGTTGACATGGATGTTAGTTATATATGAGAGGTGTCCTAAGGCAATCACCTTATATTTAAAACATTTATATGATAAATGAAGATTCACTATTTGAGTATACATGTTTGCATGTATTTGATTAGATCTTAAACTCATTTACTGAATGTCCACAGTATGATTCACAACATGAGAGAATTTGTGAATGGATCACAACTAGTGAGTATCTCTACATGTGTAATAGTGATGTATTGGAATTATCCCTAGTCGATGAATTGATGAATTTGGACACCATCAATTCTTTCAAGACTAGCACGAGGTATACTCTTTGGTGTATCCAAACAGTTGATTCTCACTGGCTGGAGACATTGTGATGTCCAGAGTTAATCGTGGATGCTAGTTATGGTAACTAGTTCATTGGAGTGAACAACTGTAAGACTTCATATGGTTCTCTACATATATGGATATGTCAATGAAGTTCTTACTGCAGCTTAAGTGTGACGTTCCTTTGACTTGCGATATTCAAGTCATCTTGGTCATAAAGACTTATACTTTGACATCTTAAGCAAGCATCTCCAAGGAGATGTGGACCCGAAATGTTTGGGTATAAGTCGAAGTGCCTGAAGGTGTTTGAATGGTCTATAAAGGATTCACCACTCCTTGTGGGGAGATACCCAGGGCCTCTCGTTGGATTGTTACTAAAGCCTTTAGACAAAGCATTACATGTTTAGAGTAATGTACTCTAGGATACATGTGTAGTTACTAGAATCCGTAGGATGAGGAAATGATACTTGGGCTAGGTGTGACGTAGTCAGCCTAGTGGGGACTGACAATATAGACCATGTCCTGAACCAAGTGGGTATAAGATGAGTGAAAGGAATGGACCACGATTCATTGTAGTTGCTGAAGGATTTCAGAAATGGTTCTATGATCAATCGTTGATTTTTCGATTAATTGGGGATCATGATGTACTACTAGGTGCCACTTAAGATCGTTCTACAATTAATGGTTAATTATAGATGACCAACATAAACCGGGAACCTATTTTGTCACATGCACAATGAGTGTAATCCGAAGGATTTAAAATGAGTTTGAGAATAGGATTCTTAGATCGAGAGAGACTTGGTTTGGTTGGACCAAACAAAGAGCGAGTATGAAATGGTTTCAGTCGCATCGGAAGCATGGATGGGTCGTGTCTTTTGAAGACATAATGGATGAACCAAATTTCTTTGGTTCTAATCCAATGGTGGAAAATAAACCAAAGTGGTTTAGTTTGTTTTAAACGAATGAACCAAAGTTGGTTTGGTTCGTTTTAACTTAAAATAGACCAACGCGGTTTTGTTTATTTTAACTTAAGTTATTGGAGCGAGGTAATGGGTTATTGGTTATGAACCAATAAGTGCTAGGAGAAGGTGTCTTGATGGTTAAGAAATATGCTCTTTATAAAACACGTCTTTAGGGTTTTTCATGGAGAACTTTTGGTTATTGGAAACCCAAGCCACCCAAGCCATCCTCCTTGCTTCTTGCCGCCCAAGATCTCCTGCCGCCCAAGAGCTTTAGTCGCCCAAGAGGAGCTGCCACCCAGGTTTTGTTGCTGCCCAAGTTGCGGCCGGCCTCCCACCAGCCGCCGGCGACAAAAGAGCAGTCGACCATTGATTGTACGGTTAAATCTTCCAGCAAACAAGTTTTCCAGTTTCTGGATAGCTTGTTCTCCTCTTTGTGGAGAGGTCATTTGATCGGCATTTTGCCCTCCGATAGTAACCTATTTGTCAGGGATTGGTTCTCCGACAATCCTCATAGGTGGAGGGTTGAGTTTTCGTTAATCGGTTGACGAAAACATCTTCCGAGAAGCGAGTTTGCGAAACTTGATTTTTGGATCTGAATTTTATTCGGATTGTGATCTTATCTCGAATCACATCGTCCTCGACACGAGGCTAGTAACTCCTATGAAGACGAGGCTCATAGCTTGGTGAAGCTATCCCGACGATACTCGGCGTGGATATGGATAGAGGCAATTCTAGCGTGAGTTGCTCCGGTTGATGTCATTCCCGCTGTACGTAATACGTCAGGTGTAACTAGTGTAATTTCCTTTTAAAGCAAAATTTGAAACTGTGATTATGTCAACACATGATGTATCTTGCATGTGTGTGGTGTGTGTATTGTAATAAATTAGATTTATTACTTTTATTTCTTTTGTTGTGCACATGTTTACGAAACATGTTCGAACACACACCCGTCGCAGTGTCGGGGAAACCAAATAGTGGTATCAGAGCCACGCTGTGTTTCGACATAATCGTAAAATTATTTTGCGATAGTCATAATTGTATTTATGGAAATTTTCTACTTTTTGAAAGTTTATAAGTATTTATGGAAAATTTTCTACTTTTGAAAAGTTTAGAAGTATTTATGGAAATTTTCTACTTTTAGAAAGTTTAGAAGTATTTATGGAAATTAACACATTCCATAAATAAAATATGTGATTAGATTTGGAAATTTGTTTCCTAATTTAATCATGATTTGATTTGAAAAATCAAATCTCAAACATATTTTATTTCCAGAAATAGTTATGACAAATAAGGAAATTCAAATTGAAAATTTCATAATATGATTAGGAAATTACAATTTAGGAAATTTGTTACCTAAATTAAATTTGACTTTCCTTAATTAACACTTTCCATAAATAAAATATGTGATTAGATTTGAAAATTTATTTCATAATTTAATCATGATTTGATTTAGGAAATCAAATCTAAAACATATTTTATTTCCAAAATAGTTATGACAAATAAGGAAACTATTTGTACATGCCATAATTGTTTGTCATGTAATTGCATTAGATGCATATCATTATGCCATGCGTGTCATGACATATAAATGTATGTCTTGTGTGTCATGTCATGTAGATAATAGTTATTTGCATGCAAAGAGGATGAGACATTAAATCCCTTACACAACATTAAAGACTACACCTTCCATTAATATGGTTAGAACTAGAGTTCCATTTCTTGTTTGGGTTGTTGGACTCTCTCCAAGCTTGGCTTGAACCTGAACATGTTCAAACCATTAGAATAGTTTATTACTAATATGGATAGAGTCAGAGGTCAATCGTTAGTTTGGGTTGTTGGACTCTCTCCAAGCCTGGCTAATTGGTTGAATGTGCTCTAATCAAATTAAAACTATTTCTCGATTAATGGGTTTCTTTAACCTGAAGCATCGGCTTGTTGGACTCTCCAAGGTCGATGTGAAGGGAGGTGAAGTTGGGTACTATGCATATGATGCATACTTGTTAATGAGTTAACAACCCGATGTATGTGTGAACATTCAATTAGTTGATAGCACATTGTGATAGTTGCATATATGTGATATGCAATTGGTATACATGATACCTACCATCATAGCTAAGAATGGCTTGTTGGACTCTCTCCAAGGTTGTTCTTATCTATGTTGGATATCAACCCATTCGGAGATGGACCTACGATCTCCCGAATTAATTTTGAGGGCTTTTAAAAATTCGAAAAATGAATGGGATTTTGTAAATGTATGTTGATGCATTTTAAAATCATTTTCTCATATATGCTTGATTTGTATTTCTAGGTTAATCGCTTGATCATGATGTCTTTGAATTTGCGCTCTATTTTGAATTCAAATAAATTGACTCGGCCGAACTTCTTGGACTGGCTTAGAAACTTGAGAATTGTTCTCAAGGCGGAAAAGCTTGCATATGTCCTCGAAGAGCCTCTTCTTGCCCGTCCTAGTGATGACGCAACTCTGGACCAATTGTTAGCCTATCAGAAACATGTGAGTGATTTTGAATTAGTGAGTTGCATCATGCTAGCCGTGATGGTACCCGAGCTACGGAACCAGCATGAGCATATGGATGCTCATACCGAAGTCTTTCATCTTTATGAGTTGTTTGATGAGCAAGTGAGATCCGAAAGGTTCGAAGTCTCCAAGCTCCTCTTCACCTCTTAGATGCAAGAAGGTTCATTTGTGGTACTGCTCAACATGCTGAAGACTATGGAGCCTTCTGTAAAGCATGAGTAGGGGACGGTACTATTAGTTGATTCCTCGAAGAAAGGTTCTAAGAGGAAGTCAAAGGAACAACAGAAGGGGAAGAAGAAAAAGGCTAAAAAGGTAGAACTAGCTTAAAAGGGCACTTGGCATCATTATGGCAAGGAGGGCCATTGGCGAAGAAACTACAAGATTTATCTTGAGTCCGTGAAGAAGAATAAGGCATCAGATGCCCCATCTTCTCCAGATATCTTCATTATTGATTGTCATTCTATTTCCTTAAACACTTGGGTATTGGATACTCGGTGTTACTCACATATATGTAATGACATACATGGGCTAAGGAATAGAAGAAGACTCGTCAAGGGAGAGTTAAATTTACGTGTTGGGAATGGATCAAAGGTTGCTTCACTTGCCATCGAAATGTATTTGTTGAGACTCCCTATAGGACTTGTCTTAGAACTGGACAATTGCTTTTATGTTCCTTCGTTGATAAAGAACATCATTTCTATTTCTTGTTTGAATAAAAATGGGTACCATTTAACTTTTAGTAACAATTGTTGTTACATAACTTTGAATGACCTTCTTTATGAGACTGTAACTTTAAGCAATGATATTTATACATTGGATGTATCCAGTGACATTTTCAATATTGAAGCGAGAAACAAGCGTACTCGAAAAGATAATTAATTAGACTCCTACATGTGGCATTGTCATCTTGGCCATGTGAGCAAGAAATGCATGTCAGAATTACACCGATATGGAATTCTAGAATCGTTTGAATTAGATTCATATGATACATGCGAATCATGCTTAAAAGGCAAGATGACTAAGTTACCTTTTATGAGAAAAGGTGAACCGGTGGGAGAGTTGCTTGGTCTAATACATACTGATGTATGCAAGCTATGTCAACTCAAGCTCTAGGAGGCTATAACTACTTCATTACCTTCACCGATGATCACTCATGGTTTGGGTATGTGTTCTTGATGAAACACAAGTCCGAAGCCTTTGAAAGGTTTAAAGAATTCAGAAATGAAATAGAGAAACAACTTGACAAGAGTATTAAAATACTTCGATCGGATCGAGGTGGTGAATACTTGAGTCAAGAGTTTCTGGATTATCTAAGGAACAATCGTATATTGTCTCAATGAACTCTGTCGTATACACCACAGCTTAATGGTGTGTCTGAGAGGCAAAACTGGACCTTTTTGGATATGGTCAAGTCGATGATTGATCATGCAAATCTTTCCAAGTCCTTTTGGGGCTATGCACTGTTGGTGTAGGGGCACCTAAGTCGAACCTGTATTTTGATTATGACAAAAGACACAAAGATAAGGATATATCATTATCTCACGAGCTGAATCGAGTGTGCAGAAAAGTGCTAAAGCTAGAGCTAAAGGCTAGCGACACCTGGAGGGAGTCGCGGTGGTCGGGCAACACTCGAGTGATTTCGGAGGAAGCCAAAGGAATCGAGTGGAAGGCAGGAAGCGAAAGCGACATAGTAAGTATCGAGGTAAAGCTTGTGTGTGTGAGAGTAAGAGAGATCATATCCTCCTTACGAGGATGATCTTAAGCGTAGATTTGACCAAATACATCCTATAGATAGTCTAGGTTGAGATCAGACGGTCGGCGGCCGTCGAAATAATATTTTGGTTAAGCTAACTTTGCCCTGCAGCTAGCATCAGTCGACTGCCAGTTTGGAGGACTCGACTTCCATCAATCAGTCGGCTATTTGTAGTCAGCATTCGACTGATGCTGCCATCAGTCGACTGATGGTCAATGATCAGCCTCGAGGAGTCAAGCTTTATCACCATTTTTCAAGGAGTCTTGTGCCCAATTCCTATTGGTTGAAGACCCTTTCGATGAGGGGCTCAAAGGCTATAAAAGGAGGGTTTGTCCTAGGGTTTTTCATCAATTCAAAAGCTTCCAAGTGCTTCCGGTATGCTACAAGTCTCTGACATTCCTGCGATGAAGCGCTGCAGACACGACGACTAGGGTTTCATCTTTCCATCTACGAGTCGTCGGTATAAGCTTAGTTTAATTCCATTCTTACATTGAGTTTTTCTTTTTTTTGGTTTTATCGTAACGAGAATAGGGGGAGTGCCCCTCTATCTCGAATCTCTTTCATGGTTTTTGTATCCGATTTACTCCTACCTCCAATGAGTAGGAGCTCATTAGTGATTTGCCCTCCGTGCGTGATCAAGGATCACTAGGACCTTGGAGTAGTAGCCGAAGGCTATGAACCAAGTAAAAAAATATTATTGTGTCTTTATTTTTATTGTGTTTTTCCGCTGTGTTTACTCGTGCCTCAACGAATGATTTCGAACGAAAAGTTTCTATCGCTATTCACCCCTCTCTAGCGATCCGCTTCGATCCAACATTCACTTCAGACTGTTGATTACTTGTTAAATAGAGTCCTGACCAAGATAATCTCCACTACTCCATATGAGATATGGAATAGTAAGAAATCTCATTTATCTTACTTGAAGATATGGGGTTGTTCTGCTTATGTGAAGCAGACTTTGTCAGACAAATTGGATGCTAAGTCTGACAAATGTCTATTTATTGGATACCCTAAGGAAACGAGGAGTTACCAATTCTATCATCCCTTGGAACAAAAGATGTTTGTTTCAAGGAATGCTATATTTCTAGAGAAAGAGTTTCTCTTGCAAGAAAACAGTGGGAGTATCGTTGAACTTGAAAAGGTTTAAGAGACTTCAATAGACATTGATGAGATACCTGGTGAAGCACCACAACTGATAAGAAGAAAATCGACATGGATGGTAATGTGATTACCTATAAGGCTAGATTGGTGGCGAAAGGGTATCGTCAGAAGCAAGGTGTTGATTATGACGAGACCTATTCACCTGTTGCTATGCTTAAATCCATTCAGATGCTCCTGGTCATAGCGGCTCATTATGATTATGAAATATGGCAGATGGATGTGAAAATAGCTTTCCTTAATGTAAACCTACTCGAGAACATGTATATAATACAACCTGAGGGTTTCACATCGGTTGATAAAACCAAGGTATACAAATTGCGACGGTCCATATATGGACTGAAGCAAACATCAAGGAGTTGAAATATCCATTTTGATGAGACAATTAAAAGGTTTAATTTCTCACAAAATCCGAACGAACCTTGTGTGTATAAGAAGGTTAGTGGGAGTGCAGTTGTGTTCCTAGTATTGTATGTCGATGACATATTACTTATAGGAAATAATGTTTCTGTCTTACAGTCATTTAAAATTTTGTTATCTAAGAAGTTCTCCATGAATGACCTGGGAGAAGCAACCTACATCTTCAGGATTAATATCTATAGGGATAGATCGAATCGGTTGCTTGATCTTTCATAATCCACATATATAGACCGAGTGCTAAAGAGGTTTAGCATGTCGAAATCCAAGAAAAGTTTCCTACCCATCAAGCATGGGATACACCTTTCGAAGTCTATGTGTCTACGCACAGAAGATGAGAGGATTTGCATGAGTAAGATCCCCTATGCATCCGCAATAGGATCTATCATGTATGTTATGTTATGTATGAGGCCCGATGTATCGTATGCTCTGAGTGTCACGAGTAGATATCAATATGATCCAGGAATGGATCATTGGGCGACTGTTAAGACAATCCTTAAGTACTTAAGAAGAACTAAGGATGTGTTCCTATATATGGAGAAGGAGATATGGTAATACGCGGGTATACGGATGCCAGCTTCCAAGCAGACAAGGATGATTCCAGGTCTCAGTTTGGTTACGTATTTACCATGAATGGAGGTGCAATAAGTTGAAAAAGTTCAAGCAAGACACTATAGCGGATTCTGCCACTGAGGTAGAATACATTGCAGCTTTGGAAGCAACAAAGGAAGCGGTTTGGATCAAGAAGTTCATCTTTGAACTTGATGTGGTCTCATCAATGATCCAAACATGTGCTTCGCTGCTATCATCTGATCAGAGAGATTATTAGTTGGAACGAAATTCAAATCGAGAAGATTCTCACTGAAAAGAACTTAGTGGATCCTTTAACTAAGTCCTTACCTCAAAGTAAATTTGAGGGTCATGTTAGGGCTTATGGTATTGGATATCTTGGTGATTGGCATTAGGCCAAGTGGGAGTTTGTTAGTTATATATGAGAGGTGTCCTAAGGCAATCGCCTTATGTTTAAACCATTTATATAATAAATGAAGATTCACTATTTGAGTATACATGTTTGCATGCATTTGATTAGATCTTAAACTCATTTACTCAATGTCCATGATACGATTCACAGCATGAGAGAATTTGTGATTAGATCACAACTATTGAGTATCTCTACATGTGTAATTGTAATGTATTGAAATTATCCCTAGTCGATGAATTGATGAATTTGGACACCATCAATTCTGTCGAGACTAGCATGAGGTATACTCTTTGGTGTATCCAAGTAGCTAATTCTCACTTGCTGGAGACATTGTGATGTCCGAAGTTAATCGTGGATGCTAGTTATGGTAATCATTGGAATGACCAGCTGTAAGACTTCATATGGTTCTCTGCATATATGAATATGTCAATGAAATTCTTACTACAGCTTAAGTGCGATGTTCCTTTGACTTGCGGTATTCAAGTCATCTTGGTCATGAAGACTTATGCATTGACATTAAGCAAGCATCTCCAAGGAGATGTGGACCCGGGATGATTGGGTATAAGTCGAAGTTCCCAAAGGTGTTTGAATAGCCTATAAAGGATTCACCACTCCTTGTGGGGAGATGTATACCCAGGGCCTCTCGTTGGATTGTTACTAAAGTCTTTGGCCAAAGCATTACATGTTTAGAGTAATGTACTCTATGACACATGTGCAGTAACTAAAATTTGTAGGACGAGAAAATGATACTTAGGCTATATGTGACATAGTCAGCATAGTGAGGACTGACACTATATACCATGTCCTGAACCAAGTGGGTATAAGATGAGTGAAAGGAATGGGGCACGATTCATTGTAGCTGCTGAAGGGTTTCAGAAATGGTTCTAGGATCAACCGTTGATTTTTCGATTAATTGGGGATCATGATGTACTACTAGGTGCCACTCATGATCGTTCTATAATTAATAGTTAATTATAGACGACCAACATAAATTGGGAACCTATTTGGTCACACGCACAACGAGTGTAATCCGAAGATTTAAAACGAGTTTGAGAATAAGATTCTCAGATCGAGAGACACTTGGCTTGGTTGGACCAAACAAAGAGTGAGTATGAAATGGTTTCAGTTGCATCGGAAGCATAGATGGGCCGTGTCTTTTGAAGACATGATGGATGAACCAAATTGGTTTGGTTCTAATCCAATGGTGGAAAATAAACCAAAGTGGTTTGGTTTGTTTTAAACGAATGAACCAAATTTAGTTTGGTTCATTTTAACTTAAAATAGACCAATGCGGTTTGGTTTATTTTAACTTATGTTATTGATGCGGGTTAACGAGTTATTGGAGCGGGTTAACGAGTTATTGGTAATGAATGAATAAGTGCTAGGAGAAGGTTTCTTGATGGTTAAGAAATATGCTCTCTATAAAACACGACTTTAGGGTTTGTTGTGGAGAACTTTTGGTTATTGGAAACCCTAGCCACCCAAGCCCTCCTCCTTGCTTCTTGCCGCACAAGATCTCTTGCCGCCCAAGAGCTTTAGCCGCCCAAGAGAAGCTACCGCCAAGGTTTTGCTGCTGCCCAAGTCACAGTCGGCCACCCACCAGCCGTCGGTGACTCCTCCGGCCATCCTCCCTTGGCCGTCGGTGACCAAGGAGCAGTCGACCTTTGATTGGCCGATCATATCTTCCACCAAACAAGCTGTCCAGATTCTGGACAGCTTGTTCTCCTCTTTGTGAAGAGCTCGTTTGGTTGGCGTTTTGCGCTCCGACAGTGACCTATTTGCCGGGGATTGGTTCTTCGGCAATCCTCATAGGTGGAGGGTTGAGTTTTCGTCAATCGGTTGACAAAAATTGCTTCCGAGAAGTGAGTTTGCAAAACTCGATTTTTGGATCCAAATTTTATTCGGATTGTGATCTTCTCTCGGATCACATCGTCCTCGACACAAGGCTAGTAACTCCTATGAAGACGAGGCTTGTATCTTGGTGAAGCTATCCCGACGATACTTGGCGTCGATACGGATAGAGGCAATTCTAGCGTGAGTTGCTCCAGTTGATTTCATTCCCACTGCACGTGATACGTCAAGTATAACTAGCCTAATTTCCTTTTATTGCAAAATTTGAAACTGCAATTATGTCTACACATGATGTATCTTGCATGCGTGTGGTGTATGTATTGTAATAAATTAGATTTATTTTTTTTATTTCTTCCACTGTGCACATGTTTACAAAATATGTTTGAACACACACCCGCCGCGGTGCCGGGGAAACCTAACAATGGAAAGTCCAAGCATGGGTATTGGCAAAGGAAAGTCCAATCTTGAGTCTTGGCAATTGGAAAGTCCAACATGGGTTGGCAAGGGAAGTCCAAAGGTTGATATTGGCGGCGTAAAGTCCAAGGGTGGAGTCTTGGCTACATAAGTCTAATGGTTGGCGGCGTAAAGTCCAAGCGGTAGTTTTGGCATCATAAGCAAAATATGCCTTTGCGATATAGACCACATTAGCATGACAATAGTTTATGGAAGCACTAGAAGGCTAGCGTTTGGATGAATAAGTCATGGATGACTTGGAGGAATCCGATAGGTGCGAGGCTGATGGAGGTGGCTAAAAGGCTTAGGTCAAGGCTAAGGGTAGTCTAGCAAGTATGAGGGCATCATACTTGGGGTTAAACCTAATGGTTGAGGTTATCAGTCGACTGGGGCTTTGGACCAGTCGATTGGTCAAGTGTTTTGACACTTGGCAACCAAGTCGACTCTTGGCAGTCGACTGAGATTATGGCCAATCGAACTGCTCTGAGTCGACTCGGTTGCCAAGTGTCAAAACACTTGACCAATCGACTCATTCAAAGCCCCAATCGACTGATAACCTCAACCATGAGGTTTAACCCCAAGTATGATGCCCTCATACTTGCTAGACACCCTTAGCCTAGACCTAAGCCTTCTTGCCACCTCCATCAGCCTCACGCCTATCAGATCCCTCTAAATCATCCATGACTTGTTCATCCATACGCTAGGCTTCTGGTGCTTCCATCAACTATTGTCATGCTAATGTGGTCTATACCGCCAAGGCACATTGGGCTTACGCTGCCAAGACTACCACTTAGACTTTACGCCGCCAACCATTGGACTTATGCTGCAAATATTAGTGAAAGCCCTAGAGCCAATCATGTGATGATTGTTGTATGGACTTGTTGTATAATATTCCTATATATATAAAGGCATTTCTTTATGGTTATTATAGTTACTTGTATTGGTGCCAAATAACTAAGTATAATAACGTCCTTGAGTAGAAGGTTCTTATCTATATCAATTAATTGGTTGAATCGATAATGAGATGATATAGAGAATACTACTCTTAATTATTCCTAGTCAAGTATTAACATTCAGAGACAATGTTAATGCGAAGAGATTAGCATGTAGGTCAACTCGATGACTTGATCTCACAAGCCATGGATATGAGATATTAAGTTGACACATGGGTATACATTGAAGAATGTATACTGAATGACCTGCCATGAGAAAGTATCATGGATCGTTATATAAGTGTCATATACTTTCTCATGTGACTATTAGTATGACTATTAATCCTTGAACCTGAAGTCACTATGGTTCTCTACATAAGGAGTTGCACACTTTGGCTTCATCAAACATCACCCGTAAATGGGTGAACTATAAAGGCGATTACTGGGTATATAACAAATTATGCGAAGGGATGTGAGTGATGTAGATGAGATCTATCCCTCCTATATGATGGAAGTGACATCATGATTCTTGATAGAGTGAGACCACTAAGTGTATGACCATGCCCAAATGAGTCAATATGAGATATTGAGTTCATTTGATTAGAGTGAGTCTACTTGGAGTTCAAGATATAGATTGAACAGAGGATGATGCGGTGTTGGGTGATCGGGACGGCCGGCTAGAGGGGGGTGAATAGCCCTTTTCCGATGGATGCCGGTATTTGCTCGTCTACAAAACTAATTAGCGCAAGCGGAAGACTAATAAAGACAAGCAAATAGAAATACGAGAAAACAAGCGCTAACAAAGAATGTAACGTGGTTCACGGCTACGTCGCTAATCCACGATCCCGATTCGTCCGAGGTGAATCACTCCTTCAAAGCCAATCACTATTGGTCTCTCCTTTGCACCAAGCTAGGTGGAGGTAACCTTTACAATCAAGATCACTCTTCTTACAATAAGAATGGAGTAAAAGCAAGTAAGAAGAGTTTAGAGCTTGTGGGGCACTTGGATGGTCGTTTGTAGTAAGAGCATTAGCCCCCCAAAGCTCCACACCCTCTCTTTTTATAGAGAGGAGGCTTTTCTTACCGTTGGCGCCACGGTCATTGCGCCCTTGGCGATCATTGCCCTCGGCGACCTCCGAACCGTCGGATCGGCCGTTGTAGTCGAAGGAACACTTGGCGGTCGGTGATGGACCTCATCGATCGACTCGCCTCCGTGGTCGGCTTGCCCGATCGGCTACAAGCGAATCATGGCGATCGGTGATGGTCTTAGCGGTCATTGCCCCATATGCGATCGGCTAGCTGGCCTCAAAAGCAGTCGATCGAATACGGTCGAACCACGTTCGACTCGGAAGCGATCATTGCCATTCCATAGCGGATCGTGTCGAAATCCCATCCGACACTTAGCCAAATGGCCAAGTTTCACCTAAGAGCTACCCCTTCCCGGGTTACATTCGCTCACTCTCATCTCTCGGAGTCCCTCGCCTTCGAAGTTCTCTTCGTTTGCGGCCACGTTCCTCGGCAGCATCAGGCGCACGGTTCTGCAATGCTCCTTTGCGTCTCTTGCCTCGAAGTCTACTTCCTCCAGCTTCACTCCAAGCTCCTCATCCGACGGTCCCTCGGATGCTCCAAGCGCACGACTTCCACAAAGCTATCCTTCACCGACTCAAGGCCCGAGTCATGAGATGTGAAACTCGCTATGGCTCCATGTGCGAATTACTAAGTCCTGCACGACTTCAACACACATATCAAATCAACATAACAAACTAACTTAAACCCTTTGCCACACACATAAAAACCTAATCATGGCAAGAGATTGCCCTAACAATCTCCCCCTTTTTGATGTGTGGCAATCCGTTTAAGTTAGGTAAAAACATTTGATAAAAATTTCTAAGGTAAGAAAGCATGTAATCATAAACATGATATAGCAACATGCACCTCCCTCTTAATCCATGAAACTCCCCATACAAATTTTCTCCCCCTATCATAATTTACTTAAACATAATTAATTCTCCCCCTTTGACACCATCAAAATGATTAACACTAAGTTATAAACTCAAGGCATCAAGTATAATATAAAGAAAATACCAAAAATTTGTCTAAAACCTGAATTCAACCTTAACTAGTCTGATTTTCCACGATCATTGCTATCGGTATGGCAATGACCGCACAATGAATTCAAATTACGATTTTAAGTGAAATTCAGAAATGCATTAAAAATTCCAAAAAATTCGAAAAATCATGAAATTTGGGGAACACATTTCTTTTAAGTATATATATCAATGAAAAATAGTTTTTCATGAAAAGTCATTATATTTTCCGAGATTTTCTAAAAATCCAAAAGCTTTAAAAACCACTAGGTTTTTGATCATTCTAGTATCAAGTTTAACACCTAGTTTTGCATCCAATTGTTTCAAAACATGAATACATAGATTTTAAAGTAAGGAATTGTTTTGAAATCATATGAAATATCCAACCATGATCTTTGGGCAATATGTCTATGAATTAAACATAAGCCTTCCCCATGATTGATCTATTATTGCTGTTTTGATACCTTAAATGACCATCTAAATGCCATAGGCATTAGTGGACATTTGTATCATCCTAACATCTCACTCATGCTAAGTTTTCAATCATGGTAGCCTATAGTGAGTGTGAGATGCATCCTAGAGGTATTTGTATATACTTAACCATTATATTCATGCAATTCTATCAAGGTTAAGTATCATCCTAACAATCCTCATGATCATAAAGACATATACGTGTGAATTTCACATTATGATCATGAAATACATGTATTCATTGAATTGTTATCATGCATTAGGTATTATATGATGATAATTAGCAAATATCACCTAAGGCTTGATTTAAACCCTATTTCTCATGATGATGTGCCAAATTTCAAAATCATAAATCATGATTGCAAATATTCATGGAAATTACATTAATCATCATGATTTAAGCATTATTAACTATTTATAGGCACGTTATCATCACGTAATACTATTTAAAAATATTGTCCCGCCATCCTAAGTCAACCAAAATATGGTATAGGTCAATTGCATATGGTTGACTATCCTAGGGGTTTTCTAACCCTTAAGGATGGATTTTGGAACCCAAAATAAGTTCTTGCCTATGGGGTTCAATAGATACTCTTTGGGGATCCATTTCCTAGCAATTACTTTCTTCTTATCTTGTCCCCTAGCAATTAGGCATTTATAGGCCTTTTCATTTTTCTTTTCTTTATATCCTAGGCCCTTCTTATTGAAGCTAGCTCTTTGGCTCCCTATAATCATGTTCAAGGTGTTGGAGCCTATAGTGAATTTTTCTAGGGCTTTTGTCAAGTAATCTACCTTTTTCCTTAGAGCCCTATTTTCATCCATGCATGCATCACTAACATTAAATGGCATATATTCATGTGAGCATGCATTATCATGGCAAGAAGAAATATTTTCATTTTCATTTAAGCATGCTTTTTCTAACTTATTTTCTAAGTCCTTAATTTGATCTAGCATGCTTTTGTTCTTCTTCTTAGCTCTAAATAAATCCCTAGTTAAGCTAGAAACCATGGAAACTATTTTCTTAGGAGTTAAATTTGTTACCATAGTCTCCATGTCCTCTTCTTCTTCTTCGGATGAGGAGGATGTAGAGGCTCCCCCTTCACTTGAGCTCTCTCCACTTGAGCTTGATTCTTCATTTTCGGTGGAGGAGCAATCCAAGTCGTCAAATGGCATCAATGCTAGGTTGGTGACAAATGCATTTTCTTCCTCGGATGATGATGAAGATGAGGAGGAAGGGTCATCCCAAGTCTTTGCTTTGAATGCCTTGGCCTTTCCCTTTTCCTTTGCTTTCTTCTCCTCTTCCTTTTTCTTCTTGCTCCCCTTTTTCTTCTTCTTTTCTTCCTTCTTTTTCTTTTCTTCCTTGCTCTTGTTTAGGAGGGGACAATTGTCCCTTATGTGGCCCTCTCCTTGGCAATTGTATCATATGATCTTTCCTCTTGGTCTCCTATTCCTATCATTTGATTTGTTAAATCTAAAACCTTTTAATGCACGTCTTACCCTCCTTACCATATAGGCTTCTTCCGTGCTATCCATGGAGGAGGAGGAGGAAGCTTCGTCATCGAAGGAGGAGGGGATCTCTATCTTCTTTTTCCCTTTATTTGCTATCAAAGCTACTCCTCTTGAAGGTTGGATTCTTAGCTCTTCTTGTATTCCTTCAAGCCTCGTTTCGTGGAGCTCCATTGTTGAGAAAAACTCCTCCAAGGTACTTACTTCCAAGTTCTTGGAGATGTAAAACGAATCCACCATGGAGCTCCATCTTGAGGACCGGGGAAAGACATCTATGGCCTTTATTACCATATCCCGGTTGGAGAGCTTTTCACCTACACTTGTCAAACCGGTTAGAATTTCCTTAAATCTAGAGTGTAGGGATTTTACCTTCTCTCCCTTTACGAGTTTGATATTGGACAATTGGGAGCGAAGGACATCTCTCCTTGCTAGCTTTGCCTCGGATGTGCCTTCATGAATCTCTATTAATTTGTCCCACATTTCCTTGGCGCTAGCACACTCTCCTATCCGGTTGACTTCTTGTTGGGGGAGGACATTGTATAGGTGATGCTTGGCCTTTGAATTTGCCAAGTAATCTTCTCTTTGCCTCTTGCTCCACCTTGATTTCTCCAATGGCTCCCCAATTTCATTCCTAGGCAACTCGAAACCGTTTTCCATAATTAAGAGAATTTCAAAGTCAGTTTCGAAGAATACCTCCATTCGCTTTCTCCACCAAGCGAATTCCCCTTCGAACTTCGGCGGATGAATGTTCGAGCCGACCATCTTTTGATGAAAAGCTTGTTGCGGCGGTTAGTCCGGTGACAAGCAACCCGCTCTGATACCACTTGTTGGGTGATCGGGATGGCCGGCTAGAGGGGGGTGAATAGCCCTTTTCCAATGGATGCCGATATTTGCTCGTCTACAAAACTAATTAGCACAAGCGGAAGACTAATAAAGACAAGCAAATAGAAATACGAGAAAACAAGCGCTAACAAAGAATGTAACGTGGTTCATGGCTACGCCGCTAATCCACGATCCCGATTCGTCCGAGGTGAATCACTCCTTCAAAGCCAATCACTATTGGTCTCTCCTTTGCACCAAGCTAGGTGGAGGTAACCTTTACAATCAAGATCACTCTTCTTACAATAAGAATGGAGTAAAAGCAAGTAAGAAGAGTTTAGAGCTTGTGTGGACTTGGATGGTCGTTTGGAGTAAGAGCATTAGCCCCCTAAAGCTCCACACCCTCTCTTTTTATAGAGAGGAGACTTTTCTTCCCGTTGGCTGCCACCAGTCGACTACTGCCCTTGGCAGTCGACTGCCGCCACTCCAACAGCCTCCGAACACATCGAATCCTGATCATTGTAGTCCAACGGAACACTTGGCAGTCGACTGATGGACCTCATCAGTCGACTACTGCCTCCGTAGTCGACTGCCCAGTCGGCTACGAGCGGTTCTATGGCCAAACCCTTTCGACTACCAATCAGCTGCGCCAGCGATCGGTGATGAGTCTTGGAGCGATCGCCCACATATGGCAGTCGACTATTGGCCTCAAAATAGTCAGTCGAATACCAGTCGAACCACGTTCGACTCAGAGCAGTCGACTGCCATTCCATGGCAGTCGACTGGTGTCGAGAAATCCCATCCGACACTTAGCCAAATGGCCAAGTTTCACCTAAGAGCTACCCCTTCCCGGGTTACATTTGCTCACTCTCATCTCTCAGAGTCCCTCGCCTTCGAAGTTCTCTTCGTTCGTGGCCACGTCCCTCGGCAGCATCAGGCGCACTGCTCTGCAATGCTCCTTCGCGTCTCTTTCCTCGAAGTCTACTTCCTTCGACTTCACTCCAAGCTCCTCGTCCGGCGGTCCCTTGGATGCTCCAAGCGCACGACTTTTGCAAAGCTATCCTTCACCGACTCAAGGCCCGAGTCATGTGATGTGAAACTCGCCACGACTCCATGTGCGAATTACTAAGTCCTGCACGACTTCAACGCACATATCAAATCAACATAACAAACTAACTTAAACCCTTTTCCACACACATCCAAACCTAATCATGGCAAGAGATTTCCCTAACATGCGGTCTATGCCTCAATTAGTCAATCTAAATGTCATGGATAGAGGGACATTGTCACATATTATGAGAGTCACAATTAGTAGTCACAATGGTGATGTTGGATCTCAACATTCTTGTAACTTGGGTAGCAATGATGTGTTGCTTGATACCGCTCATTGCTTATGTTTCTAAATCAGTTTAGGAACATTGCCAACGTTACAAGAACCTATAGGGTCACACACAAAGGGAAATTAGATGGAGATTAGGTTCATATGATGGACCAAGAGGATTAGGTTCATGTGATGAACCAAATTGGATTTAGAGTAATCCAAATTAGACTAATTGAGTTGGACTCAATTTGATTCAAGTGTTGAATGAGTCTAATTTAGATTTGATTCATTGAGTCAATTTAAAATAATGAATAGAGATTCATTAAATTAAATTGACTTGAATCAAATTGTTGGATTTGATCAACCATGGGAGATAAGAGGTCAAGTTTGACTTGACTTGAGAGGGAAGATGAATGTCATGTTTGACTTGACCAAATGGCGCGTCATGGTGACTTGGCATGGGACCGACCAATGATGATGTTCCACATCATCATGGACACATCATGGTGTGCCACCTCATGAGGGAGACCAATTAGAGCCATAGCTCTTGGTATTACATGGAGGTATTTAACCCTCCATGAAGTGGCCGGCCACTTGAGATGAGCATTAGTGTGAAGTTAGTGGGAATTAACTTCATCTTCTTCCTTCCTCCTCTCTTGTGATCTCTCTCATCCTTCTTGGCATGGGTTTTTAAGAGTGCTAGCACACTCTAAGTTGCCTTCTCCACCTATTGTTCGTGTGGATACTTGTAGAGGAGTGTACGCTTGACACTCTACGAGATCCGGCAAAGCCGTTTGGACGAACGGGATAAGCGAAGGGCGTCGCTACAAGGGTAATTCTATTCACATGTAGATCTAAGGTAGATCTAAGTTTTCTTAGCACGTACATGAATTATTTTTGTTTATCTTCGCACGGATCCGAGGCTGACTTCCAAGGTTTCCGCAATGCAAAAAGTGGTTTTTATGGCTCGGATAGTCCAATAGTGGTATCAGAGCCACGTGCGAAGCATGTACGTGTTTAGTTTTGTAATTTTTGTATTAGATATGAAAATTTATAGATCTGTAAGTGTCTATAATTTTCCTAATTTTTATTGATTTTTGTGAGTATTTTCTCCTAGAGTCGAAGCAATAATGGGACACTCACAAAATTCATTTTGCGAGAAGGGGCACTGCGCCTAACCCCGCAAGGGGCCTTGTCCGGCGATCGCGCCCGAAAATCGCTTAGCGGGACCGTTACGGAGATGTAACTCATAAAATGAAACAAAAGGATAGGAAAATTATAGAAATTTATGTAAAATACATAATTTAGAATTATGTATTATAATGTGATGATCATGGCCCAAGAACCCCTATGTGATTGGACAAAATATGTTGTAATTTATAATATGGCTTGCGCGCCGTTTTTGTGTTGTGCATGTTGTATATGGTATGTGACCTACGCGTCGTGCCTCTCTTTTTAATATTCCTATTGTAAATAGTTTTAGACTTGAATGTAACTCGAGTTTCATGTTTGTAATGTACAAAAATGAAGCGGTGGAAGGTCCACTAGTAGACGGAGTTACGAGGAGGGTGCCGATGACACATGGCGGTCAAAGGAGGTGCTTGGAGAAGTCGCAAACCCTAGGTTGACTGTCCGATCTTCTCATTGGATTGAGAAGATCGTAGTAGAGCCATGACCTCATCACAATTTAATTATTATATATATATATATATATATATATATATATATATATATATATATATATATATATATATATATATATATATATATATATATATATATATATATTTGTTTTTGATTGTATGTATATGATGCATGCTAGTAAATTTTGCTTGTATGTATATGATGCATTCTAGTATATTTTGCTTGTATGTATGTGATGCATTCTAGTGTAGGGTAATTAAGGCCTTAATGCGTATATGATACACATTCACGATTAGATTAGATCTTAATCGAATCAACTCGAAATGCCTTCCAAGTTTTGATACCCATCACTACCTCGATCATTTGTCGTTGTTGAATCTGCCAAAGCAGAGCAACGCATATTATCTTGGTAGGGTGCGCAGGGACAATCTTGGTCCCGCCTATCATAGCTTGGGTGAGAATAAGCTCAATTAGATTGAGTGAAACTAGTTAACTCAATTGGATTGGGTAAAACTATAAGCATATTTCAATGGTTGGAAAGATAGGATAAGATCACATTTACACTAAATCTTGAGCGATTTAGCCAAAGCTAACTCAGGTTCTTTTGTAAATGTGAATCTTGATCCTATAAACAAGAGTTGCATAGAGATGTAATTGGTAATTTATTACCTACCGATCATACTAAGTCTTGGGCGATTTAGCAAAAACTAACTCAAGGCATAGTATGATATGGATCTTGTCCCGCTAGAATTATAGCTAGTTTGTATGAATCTAGTAGTGTAGTTTAACCACATTCATGACTCGATTCTACAAAAGTCCTATAATTCAGTGGGAGCATCATTTGATTAAAGGCCTAATTAAATGATAAATGGAATATGATATTTACTTTCTGCATTATTTATATTGTAGATTGCCATGTCATCAAACACGAACACTCTCTCCCTACGTTATGTCCTTGAGAAGGACAAGCTCAATAGAGCTAATTTCCTGGACTGGTACAAGAATCTGAGATTTGTTCTCACTCAAGAAAGAAAAATGTATGTCTTGGAGCAGCCCATTCTGAAAGCACCTCCTACCACTGCCTCGCAAGCTGACCAAGTGGATTACAAGAAGCATCAAGGTAATTCATTAGATGTGTCATGCCTCATGCTCGCGACCATTAACTCTGAGCTTCAGAAGAAACACGAGTTCATGAATGCTTTTGATATGGTTGAACATCTTCGTCAACTGTATCAAGGAAAAGAAAGGCACGAGAGCTACGAGATCTCTAAGGCACTGTTTTAGTGCAAGATGCAAGATGTGACTCCCATAGGTTCATATGTACTCAAGATGATTGGGTACATAGAGAACCTACAGAAGTTGGGATTCCCACTTGGCCAAGAATTGTCCACTGACTTGATCTTGCAATCTTTGCCAGAAAGCTACAATCGATTTGTCATGAATTACAACATGAATGAAATTGATAAGCCACTGCCTGAGATGCTTAGTATGTTGAGAACTGCTGAGCTCAACTTTAAGAAGGGAAAAACCGACTCCATTTTGATGGTGCAAAAGAAGAAAGGTAAGGGCAAGCCTAAAGGTAAGGGAAAGTCCCAATCCAAGGGCAAAGGCAAGGCACTGAAACCGAAAGGAGGGGTGGCCAAGGAAGGGACTTGCTTCCACTGTAAGGAAGCTGGACACTGGAAGCGTAATTGCAAAGCATACCTGGAAGATCTTAAGAAGAAGAGAAGTGAGACTTCTACTTCAGGTATATATATTATAGAAGTCAATCTATCTATTTCTTCATCATGGGTATTTGATATCAGATGTGGTTCTCACATTTGTACTAATGTTCAGGTGCTGAGAAATAGCAGGGTATTGACAAAAGGCGAGGTAGACCTACGAGTAGGCAATGGAGCAAGGGTTGTTGTTGTTGCTGTAAGAACTTATTTTCTATCTCTGCCCTCTGGGCTTGTACTAGAATTAGATGAATATTGTTATGTGTCTGCTCTGACTAAGAACATAATTTCAGTTTCTTGTTTAGACAAGAAAGGCTTTCATTTATAATAAAGAACAAATGTTGTTCAGTTTATTTAAATGATATGTTTTATTGTAGTGTACCTCTAATGAACGGACTCTTTATTCTAGACTTAGAGAATCCCATCTATAACATAAGTACCAAAAGGTTCAAGTCAAATGAGTTGAACCAAACCTATCTCTGGCATTGTCGCTTAGGTTACATAAATGAGAGTCGCTTATCTCAGCTCCATAAGGATGGGCTGTTGGACTCATTTGATTTTGAATCATATAAGACATGTGAGTCTTGCCTTCTAGGCAAGATGACCAAGACTCCTTTTAGTGGACACAGCGAGAGAGCAACAGACTTATTAGGACTTATACATAGTGATGTATGTGGCCCTTTCAATGTTGCTGCTAGAGGTGGTTATAGGTACTTCATTACATTTACTAATGACTTCAGTAGATATGGTTATGTGTATCTAATGACACATAAGTCAGAATCCTTTGAAAACTTCAAAGAATTCAAGAATGAAGTACAAAACCAACTTGGCAAGAGTATTAAGATACTTCGATCAGATCGAGATGGTGAATACCTTAGTCATGAGTTTCGTGACTATCTAGCTGAGTGTGGGATTCTATCCCAACTCACTCCTCCTGGAACACTACAGTGGAATGGTGTATCCGAAAGGAGGAATCGTACCCTATTAGATATGGTATAATCTATGATGAGTCACACAGATCTTCCTATATCCTTTTGGGGATATGCTCTAGACATAGCAGCCTTTACACTTAATCATGTACCATCCAAGGTTGTGATAAAGACACCATATACGATATGAATAGGAAAAAAAATCCTAAGATGTCTTTCATGAAGATTTGGGGTTGTGAGGCTTACGTTCGACGTCAAGTCTCAGACAAACTGGGACCCAAATCTGATAAGTGCTATTTTGTTGGATATTCCAAGGAAACGAAGGGATATTACGTCTACATTCCCAGTTACCACAAAGTTTTTGTGGCAAAGACTGGGGTATTTCTAGAAAGGAATTTTATTTTTCGAAAAACTAGTGGGAGTACATTCGATCTTGAAAAAATTCAAGATAAGGACCATAGCACTGAGGCCTTGATGGAGGTTGAATAGGAACCACAAAGTGTTGTGGGTGATGAGATTGTTTCACCAAGAGTTGTGGAACAACAACCTGTTCAGGTAGACCTACCTCTTCGCAGGTCTGATAGGGTACATTGTCAGCCTGAGAGATACTCATTTCTCTTGTCTAACCATGATGACATTATGTGAAGGTAGGAAACTTCGCTTCCCACTTCAACTCGGTCGCTTGTTCATAGCGATCCCTTCTACTTCCCCAGATAAAAAATTTTATCCTTGACAAGTAGGGATTACCCAAGCTACTGTTTCATCATTGTGCTATTCGATTAGAGTGGTTACATGAACAAACTTGTTGTTCAAGCCACCAACCTCTATTCTACGAATAGCTGTGGAATAGACGATGTACGGATCGCTGACTTTTGTGTTTGTATTCGGGGTTCAAGTTAATTTAACCACAAAACAGAACATACAACATGTATATGATTGAAAAACAATTATGGACATAATACAAAAGAATATAAACAAGTGTTATACCTCTCGATCTTCTATTGTATGTCCGTCCTCCTTTTGGACGTCGTGTGGGCGACGATCTTCAAAAAGTAGAAGCCTCCTAGATCACCAATCTTCCTTCCTTGCTTGCTCCGAACAAGAGGAAGTATATAATCAAAACTCTCTTCCTTCCTTTAGGCAACCACCAAGCACCAACCTTAATGCTTGCCACCGGCCAACAAGAAGAAGAGGTGAGGAAGTGGGCGCCGACCAAGAGCTCTAAGTAATCACCCTAACCTTTGTTTCCACCAGCCAAGGAGAAGAGAAAGAAGAGCTTTGGACGCTGGCCAAAGAGAGGAGAAGCAAGTTTTGGGCACCGGCCAACAAGAAGAAGAGAAAGGAAATACTTTCCTAAATTGTGGCCGCCCAAACCTTCAAGCCCTAGCCACTCAAACCCTAATCCCCTCTTTGCTCTAATTCTCCTTTCCGCCCACCCTAATCCCTCCTTTTATAGAGTTAGGCTTAAGCCTTGTTTTAATCTCTACCGTCGGTTCTAGGGATTTTATCTCAACCGTCGGATCAAGAGAATTAATCTCACCCGTCGGATCTAAAGATTTAATCTCCACCGTTGGATCTAGAGTTTTGTTTTCCACCATTGGATATAGGCTCCATGAGGTTTTAATAAGCTATAATAGGGACCATGAGGAGAAGTTGGATCTTGGCCACCCAATGGATCAAGCCCACATAAAGTCTGATCCATTAATGATAATCAATTCCACTAGAGGATTATCATTGATCTACCTCACCAACCCCCATAAATTAATATAGGCTCCATATATTATTTGTACATTTATCTCCCCGTGTTTAAGATCTCGAATGTCCGTTGATTAATTAATTTACTGACAATTAATTAATCAACATCTAACTGCATTAGTAGTACCACTCAACCTTATCATCATGTCGGACCAAGTCCACCTACAGGGTTTACATGATTTACCTTATGAGCTCCTCAAGGGGACATCATCATCCTAATATATAGGACATAGTTTCCTCCTATAATCAACGACACACCATATAAATAATATCATTTCCCAACTTACCGAGCCTATCGATTTACTCTATAAATCTCGGCCATTGGTAAATCAAAGAAATGAATACTAAGTATATTTGCATATTATTATATCGGGATTAAGAGAATGTACAATATAATATCTGAGGTCTGATTCGATTATGTAGTCAGCAATAAATCGAATCACCTCTAAGTCGGTCCTGCTCAATATACACAAAGTGTACTAGTGTGATTCTATGGTCAAGACAAACAAATACCAAATCACACTACAACCATACCATTGGTTTGTCCAAAGCCATCTCAGTTGTGAGCCTTTAATTATACTCTACAAGGAGCTGATAACATGATCTACCGTGTGACACTACACACCATATTATCTACAATGTAATGTATGAGACAATATGCATAACCATAAATATGCAAACAATGATCATGTGATTCTTATTTCAAAATAAAAATGTTCATACAAAAGGTTGACTTTTTAGTATACATCCCAACAATCTCCCACTTATACTAAAAGTCTATACTGTCCTTAAACTTCCATACATCTGATTCCCATTCCCTCCACATGCCTATCAAAAGCTCTCGCTGGAAGGGCCTTAGTGAAAGGATCTGCCAGGTTATCCTTTGATGCAATCTTGGCCACAGTAACTTCTCCTCACTTTACGATTTCTCGTATCAGGTGGTATTTGCGCAATATGTGTTTACTTGCCTTATGGGCTCGTGGTTCCTTCAAGCTTGCAACTGCACCACTATTATCACAATAAATTATGATAGTTCTGGGTAAACCAGGACTCACATCCAAGCCCATCAAGAAGTTCCTAAGCCATACATCTTCTTTGGCCGCCTCAGAGGCTGTCACATACTCAACTTCCATGGTAGAGTCCGCCACGCATTTCTGCTTAACACTCCTCCATACAATGGCTCAACTGTAGGATCGAAATGAGCGCTAGAGGGGGGGGGTGAATAGTGCAAAATGGTTTTTCTTTTCTTTTGTTGTAAAAACGATAAGTGAGAGATAAACACAGCGAAAAAGAGATGGACACAAGGAGTTTTACTTGGTTCACAGCCAACCGTTTGCTAATCCAAGGCCCTAATGGTCCTAGACCACGTACGGAGGGCAATCACTAAAACACTCCTCCACGTTAGAGGTAGGAGTTACGATTACAAAACTTTCGACAAAAATACAAGGATGAGAGACAAGCCCCTCTCTCCTTTTTGATATAAAAGCTCGAAAAACACAACTTAAATTAATCGACTAAAATGATTACCAACACTTTAACGGTGAAGCTTCGTGTTGGCAGCACTTCGTTGTAGTGGCGTCGTCGTAGAAGAGCGGCGTTGTGGAGGCGTTTGAGAGCTTTGTAATAATTGTTGTATCTAAGATGTGAAGCACCCCCCTCTATTTGAAGCCTTGTCCGCCCACTTGAGATCCGGCCACCTCACCACCAATTGAGGGATAAGTTTCCACCTTGCTTTTGACCGGCCACCTCACCAAGATTTGGGGGATAAGTTGCCACCTTGCTTTTAGTTCCTTTTGCCCATTTTCAGGATACTTTAGTTATTTAATTTTATTTCAATTCGAGTTCTAATTTTAATTCGAATTCGAATAAATTCGAATTCTAATTTTAATTCGAATTAGAGTAACTTCGAATTCAAACAAGGGTTAGCTCAAAGCAATATGTAGAAATATTAAATGTGATGGATTTAGATGGTTTCTAACCATCCGATCTCGACTTAGACTTTCATGGAAAGTTTTGGGTCGGATTGTCGCCTAAGATCAACTCCTAAACGGAGGATCCGACCTCACTTACGCTCGTCGGACACGAGTCTTACCTTGCACTTACTGTGTCGCAGATCTCCAACTCAAGCTTAACCTGTTTCTGCACACTCAAGTAGACTCATGAGATAACAAAATAGACTTAACCTTGTGTCTTTGTTATAATCAAAACACAGGTTCGATTTCGGTGCCTCACTGCACCAACAATCTCCCCCTTTTTGATCTATGGAAAAAACACACAAAGTTAAGGAAATTAAGTGCATGAAACAGTAAAGACATGAAGCAAAAAGTAGGAGTAGTAAAAATATTTCTCAAGTTCTCCCCTTAGAGGAACCCTCCCCCTTGACCGAGGGTGAGTACTTGAAAAAGACTTTTAGTTCTCCAAACACAAAAGATAACGAGTTAAGTAAATGACATTACTTAACTTAGGCTCTTTAGAGTCAAAAATAAGTGCAAGTTAAGTAATCAAAAGTTAAGTCAAAAGGTTAATTATTCAAAAGGTTTAACTTTTGATTTCTTAACTTGGGCCTTTAAAGTTTTCAATTCCAAAGAGTTGAAACCTAAACCTTACTCCCCCTTAACTTAGGCCAGAATCAAAGTTTTAAGTTAAGTTATCAAATTCAAATATTTGAATTTATTGAACCTTAACTTTGGCCTTTTCTCCCCCTTTTGACATAAATCAAGAAAAAAAAGTAGGGGGTTTAAGAAAACCCTAAGTCCAAGCATGATGATTTTGAAAATAGTATGTGAAAATAATTCATCTAAATGTTCAACTCTAGTTTGACTTGATTGAAATGATATTATCAACAAGTCCTGATTAGAGTTGGTTAATATTAGTTGCATATTTATACTCCGAGGTTCATATTGACGCACTTGATCTACATCTTGGAACCTGGAGTAGGGTCCTAACATCTCACGCCGTTCTAGGTGGCTTAATACACAAACACATTAACCCTATGTGTTGTGAGATGTGTTGGCTCCTTAAATCTATAGGATCATGATATCTAGGGGAAGTTCTAAACTAGTTCCATTTGCATAAAGAAAAAAAATAAGAAAAATAAAATTCAAAAATAAAATTTTTGAAAATAGCATTTGAAAACTTTTGCTAACCTATTCTATTACGCACAAGCCCAATTTTCGTCTCAAGAGACTAAATTCGGCTTCGGGTAGTAGTTTAGTAAATAGGTCTGCTAGGTTAGACTTCGAGTCAACATATTCGAGTTGTATGGAGCCGTTGGCTACATGTTCTCGAATGAAATGGTGTTTTACCTCTATATGCTTTGTCCTTGAATGGCATATAGGGTTCTTAGTTAGATTTATCGAACTTATGTTGTCTACAAAAATTTTAGTTTTGGTGAAGTCCAACCTAAAGTCTCGGAGAGTGTGCTTCATCCAAAGAAGCTGAGTTACACACTCACCCATCGCAACGTATTCGACTTCGGTGGTAGATAAGGCAACACAATGTTGCTTCATACTGCACCAACTCACTAGACTCGAGCAGAGTAGTTGACAACAACCACTCGTGCTCTTTCTATCGAGTTTACTACCGGCATAATCCGAATCGGAGTAGCCGATTAGTTTGAACTCTGTAGATCTAGGGTACCAAATACCAACGTTAAGTGTATCCTTAAGATATCTAAGGATACGCTTAACTAGGGTTAGGTGAGACTCCTTAGCACAAGTTTGAAACCTAGCGCACATACTTACTGCAAATAGGATGTCGGGTCGACTCGCAGTTAAGTATAGGAGACTTCCTATCGTGCTCCTATAGTACTTTAAGTCAATGGACTTACTTTCTAGGTCTTCTCCTATGTTAACATTAATCGCCATTGGGGTGTTTATTATCATAGCGTCTTGCATTCCAAATCTTTTAATTAACTCCTTAGTGTATTTTTGTTGATATAGGTATATACCATTCTTAGTTTGTTTAATTTGTAGACCTAAAAAGAAACTTAACTCGCCTACCAAGTTCATTTCGAACTCAGTTTCCATGAGTGAAACGAACTAGTTTAGTAAGGCTGAGTTAGAGGTTCCAAAAATTATATCGTCTACGTAAATTTGAGCTATGAATATTTCTTTACCTAAGGTTTTTACGAAGAGAGTTGGGTCAACTAAGCCTTGGTTAAACCCTTTTGACTTAAGATGGATTGAAAGTCTCTCGTACCAAGCTCGAGGAGCTTGTTTAAGTCCATAGAGAGCTTTCTTAAGTTTTAGAACATGGTCGGGTTTATCTAGATTTTCGAATCCGGGGGGTTGGCTAACATAAACTTCTTCTTTAATGTATCCATTTAGGAATGCTGACTTAACATCCATTTGAAACAGCTTAAATCCTCGATGTGCGGAATAAGCTAGCAACATTCGAATGGATTCGAGTCTAGCTACTGGGGCATAGGTTTCATCGTAATCTAAGCCTTCGACTTGACTAAACCATTTGGCGACTAACCTAGCCTTGTTTCTAACTACTTCACCTTTATCATCAAGCTTATTTCGAAACACCCACCTTGTTCCAATTATCATTTTGTCTTTAGGTGGTGGTACTAATTCCCACACTTCATTCCTAGTAAATTGAGCTAGCTCTTCTTGCATTGCAATAATCCAATCGGGATCAAGAAGAGCTTGTTCAATTGATTTGGGTTCTATCTTTGAAATTAAGGAAATTTGACTAAGGTTCCTATAGGATGCTCTAGTTCGAACTCCTAGATTAGGATCTCCTATCACTTGATCGATAGGGTGGTTAGTCTGAATCCTAGATTGGGTTGGGTTTGTGTCACCAAATGCTTGATCAATGGGGTGACTTGGTTGAACACTAGTTTGACTTGGATCACTTGTCACTTGGTCGACAAGAGAAGTTGGTTGATGTGGATTAGACTCGATCTCAGGGTCGGAGACGAGTTTGGTATCGGTGGGCTCAACACTTTGGGTCATTAAGGGTTTTGTAGGTTCGGGTACTTCATCGAACACTACATTAATAGTCTCTTCGACTTTAAGGGTATCGTGGTTATATACCCTATAGGCCCTACTCGTGGTTGAGTATCCTAAGAAGATTCCGGTGGAGGTTTTGGATTTGAATTTCCCTAGGTGGTTCTTAGTGTTTAAGATATGTACTTTACATCCAAATACCCTAAAGTACTTGATGTTGGGTACTTTATTGTGATAAATCTCGTACGAGGTCTTAAGGTGCCTCTTTACCATAAGGATCCTATTCTGGACATAGTAAGCCGTGCTAATGGATTTTGCCCAAAACTTATCAGGTAGGTCGTATTCGTTCAACATGGTCCTAGCGGCTTCTTGTAGAGTTCGGTTTTTCCGCTCCACTAGGCCATTTTGTTGAGGGGTCCTAGGGCAAGAGAATTCATGGTGGTATCCGTTTAGGTTACAGAAGTTGGTGAACCTTTGATTTTCAAATTCACCACCATGATCGCTTCTAAGTCTTTTAACCTTAAGGTTTTTTTGATTCTCGATTAATTTGAATAGATTGATTAATTGATCTAGGGTATCATTTTTATGTTTGATGAACCTAACCTGAGTAAACTGAGTAGTCGCCAATTATGACTAAGCAATATTGACTTCTATTGAGTGACTTGGCTCCATGTGAATCGAATAGATCTATATGCGGAGCTCAAGTACACTTGAGGTTCTGCTTCTGGTTAGTTAACTTGTGTTGTGTCCTAGGTTGTTTTCCTTGTTGACAAGCATTCTGATTTTATTAACCAAATTGTTGAGGTTGGTAAGCCTCGACTAATCCACTCTGACTCATCTTGTGGACGAGTCTTGGGTGCGAGTGACCGAGTCATCGGTGCCACAACCATGATTCCTCTTCCTATGTCATAAGACATTTGACTGAGGATTTGATTAAGTTAATTGTATAAATGTTATTTGTCCTAGTTCCTTTGAGTATTGTTTTAGTTGTTTTATTTGTTTTAATTACACATTCATTTTCTAAAAATACGACCTTATAGTTATTGTCACATAATTGGCTTACGCTAAGGTGTTATATTCAAAATTCTCTACAAGTAATACATTTTTAATAACAAAATTGAGTTAAGCTCGATATCACCGATCCGATGATTTTGAGCTTGCCGTTATTCCCAAAGGCTACCGATCCTTGTCGCTTTGAATCAAGCTTCGTGAATTTGAGTTGATCCCCATGTGTCGAGCAATCACGTCCAACATCCATTGATCCTACACACAAGGTGGTTGGATTGGATGTTAGATTTTTTTAAAAAATTGGTTGTAAGTTGTTAAACCTAGGTCATCTCACTGTGTCTATATGATCAAGCATGTTATACTTATGTGTTTTTGTGAGATGACTTCAATAGTTGATTAAGTGCATTTAGGTTCAAGTAATTTTATGTTAGATTTGGATTTGACCCTAGGCTTGTCAAGTTTACCTTTTCAAGATCATGTCTTCAGTCGTGGCGAGGCACAGGGCCTTCTTTTATCGGATCATCGACCACTTCCTTAGACAAAGCCATTTTCAAGAAAATGATGACTTGACTCACCTAAGACTATTTCCTAGTCTAACTGGTTATTTTGAAAAGAGGCTCCCAGAGGCTCAATCTTTCAAGGATTTTAGTTGGTTATGTACGTGTTCTAAGTGAGTTCACAAGTTTAAAAAAGCATGCAATTTCTAAGTTAAAGCACAAACATGTTTTGTCTTGGCTCCCTAGACCGTTGAATCGGTTCGGTCTATCCACATAGTGGATTTGGTCCTTGGGAACCCAAGTGCGGGTTGGATCCTAGAGTTGAAATCAAAAAGTTCTTAGGGACCCATGCTTGGACATGTTTCCTATGTCGACTTACAATCGACATATACGACCTATTAGTCGTGTTTGAGTTAAACCCTAGTCCAGCCTTGTTGTACAAGGCCCTTTGAGATCCAAGTAGGAAGTCAAGTCCTTTGGATCCCGAAGTGAACCTTTCCAACGTGTTCCTAAGATCTTCAACTTGACTTTTCAAGAGAGAGTTCTCAACTTCGAGCTTTTCAGCTCGAGTTGGGTCCTCTTCTCGAACTTGACTAGTCGAAGAGGTTAGGGAGACCTTGTGTTTGAGGAGTTTGACCTCCTCAACCAGGGTCTCGACCTTGGACTCGGACTTAACTAATTTCCTAGACAAAAACCTAACCGTATTATGTAAAGTATTAAATAAAGTTTGACTCACTTTAAGGGTATCTTTTGAACCGGATGCGTATCCGTGGCTTGACTTGAAGGTAGCTTCGTAGTCCGAGTCATCCTCAGGTTCTGACTCAAGTTCAGGTTCGGTCTCCGTGTCTGACTCAATCGATTTCGCCATGAAGACGTTGTCTTCGTCTTCTTCGGATGACGCTTCTTCCCATGTCGCGTTGAGGGCCTTCTTGTGCTTAGGTGCTTGGTGGTTGAGCTTGGGGCACTCGGACTTGATATGTCCAAACCTGTTACACTCATAACACCTAATATTAGAACTTTTAGGCTTACCTTGGTTGGGTCGAGTCGTGGTTCGCTTTCGTCCCTTGGCTATCCTTCGAGCTAGGTTCATTAGTTCGGCAGTCAACTCCGGGTCAACTTCTTCTTCGGACTCGTCTTCCTCCTCGGTTGGTGGTGGCTTGCTTGTGATTTTCTTCTTCTTTGAACCTGCAAACAAGGCTATACCCCTCTCGGGTTCCGAGTTGGACTGCTCATGTAATTCGAAATCTGAGAATAATTCATCTATTCTAACTTTAGCTAGGTCCTTAGATACCTTGTAGGCATCGGCCATGGATGCCCACAAGGTGGTCCTAGGGAAAGAATTTAGAACATACCTGATTTGATCTCGGTTTTCGACTTTCTGTCCTATTTAATGCAGCTGGTTGACTATGTCCTAGATGCGGGCATGCAATTGTGTTGTCGTCTCGTGTTCCTGCATTTTTAGTGTGTACAATTTATTGAACAACAAATCGCGTTTGTAAACCTTAGCTTGATCCGGTCCTTCGTGTAACTCGATCAGCCTCGTCCAGAGATCTCTTGCGCTGATGAAGGGTCCGACTCGGTTCAGCTCCTCCTTGGATAGCCCGCACTGCAGGATTTTAGTCGCCTTTGCATCTGCCTCGACTTGTCGTTTAGTGGTAATGGACCACTGATTGTAATCCAAGGATTCACCTTCTTCATTAGTAAGAAGGGTGAACCCGGTTTGGATCACAATCCACATCTCTATTTAGGTTTTTAGGAAGCACTCCATCCGACCTTTCCAGTAACGGAAATCGTCACCGTTGTAAAACGGTGGTCGGACAGTGCTAAAACCCTCGAGATGGGCTATTAACACGAAACAGTAAGAAGAGAAAAAAAAAAGAAAAAACACACAGACAACAAAGGTCCCAAGACTTGCGTCTTGGATTAGTAGTGCGGGAAGAAGAAAAGATAAATAAAACAATCAATAGATTAACTAATTAGAAAATTAATTTTAATTCTGTAAAAAAAATAATTAATTAATTAATTTCGAAAATTAATTAAAAACTATTTTGTAGAAAAAAAATCTAATGTTGAAATTAAGTAAAAAATATTGAAAAACCAAACTTATATTCTAGACAAGATTTAAAAATTAAAATAAGTTTTTAATTGATTTTTAATTGATTAAATTTTGTAAATTGATTGAAAATCTATTTTAGTGGAAATAAGATTTAATTCAATGCTAAGATTAACGAGAAAACTTTATAAATCGAAATATAAAGATTTTAGGGTTTGAAAAATTCAAGTGTTTAAAAAAAATGAAAGAATTTTCAATTCTAGGAAAAACTAATTTTAATCAGTAATAGAATTAAAAAATCATAATTAAGAGTTTTTTTGTTAGGATGATCAATAGAAAGATTAAAAACGATAAAATTAAATTAAAGAAAAGTCTAAAAAAAAAATTTAGAAAAATTAAAAAAAACACAAAAATTAACGTAGACAGAAACAAAGGAAACAAAAGAAATAAAAATTACTCAAATTGGTGGTTTCACCCAATTTGAGTGCACCCAGCTCAGAGACCAATTGTAGGATCGCAATGAGCGAGAGGGGGTGAATAGCGCAAAACGGTTTTTCTTTTCTTTTGTTGTAAAAACGATAAGTGAGAGATAAACGCAGCAAAAAAGAGATGGACACA
Organism: Wurfbainia villosa; assembly: GCA_025175895.1. Classification (NCBI taxonomy): domain Eukaryota; kingdom Viridiplantae; phylum Streptophyta; class Magnoliopsida; order Zingiberales; family Zingiberaceae; genus Wurfbainia; species Wurfbainia villosa. Next base: position 114,791,186 of record CM045989.1, on the reverse strand, counting down.
AGGAGTTTTACTTGGTTCACAGCCATTTGCTAATCCAAGGCCCTAATGGTCCTAGACCACGTACGGAGGGCAATCACTAAAACACTCCTCCTCGTTGGAGGTAGGAGTTACGATTACAAAACTTTCGACAAAAACACAAGGATGAGAGACAAGCCCCTCTCTCCTTTTTGATATAAAAGCTCGAAAAACACAACTTAAATTAATCGACTAAAATGATTACCAACACTTAAACGGTGAAGCTTCGTGTTGGTAGCACTTCGTTGTAGTGGCGTCGTCGTAGAAGAGCGGCGTTGTGGAGGCGTTTGAGAGCTTTGTAATAATTGTTGTATCTAAGATGTGAAGCACCCCCCTCTATTTGAAGTCTTGTCCGCCCACTTGAGATCCGGCCACCTCACCACCAATTGAGGGATAAGTTTCCACCTTGCTTTTGACCGGCCACCTCACCAAGATTTGGGGGATAAGTTGCCACCTTGCTTTTAGTTCCTTTTGCCCATTTTCAGGATACTTTAGTTATTTAATTTTATTTCAATTCGAGTTCTAATTTTAATTCGAATTTGAATAAATTCGAATTAGAGTAACTTCGAATTCAATCAAGGGTTAGCTCAAAGCAATATGTAGAAATATTAAATGTGATGGATTTAGATGGTTTCTAACCATCCGATCTCGACTTAGACTTTCATGTAAAGTTTTGGGTCGGATTGTCTCCTAAGATCAACTCCTAAACGGAGGATCTGACCTCACTTACGCTTGTCGGACACGAGTCTTACCTTGCACTTACTGTGTCGCAGATCTCCAACTCAAGCTTAACCTATTTCTGCACACTCAAGTAGACTCATGAGATAACAAAATAGACTTAACCTTGTGTCTTTGCTATAATCAAAACACAGGTTCGATTTCGGTGCCTCACTGCACCAACATCCACCTCCCAAATTAAACACAAAACCTGAGGTAGACTTACTGTTATCCCTGTCTGATTGGAAGTCGGAATCTGTGTAACCCAAAGGGAGTAATTGGTCTGCCTAGTAAACTAGCATATAATCCCTAGTCCTTCTCAGGTACTTCAATATATGCTTTACCGCAGTCCAATGTCCCTATCCTGGATTACTCTGATATCTTCTAACCATACCGACGGCAAAGCAGATATCTGGTCTCGTACATAGCATCGCATACATGAGGCTTCCTACTGCCGAAGCATAAGGAACTGCCTTCATCTCCTCTATCTCCTTAGATGTTCTAGGACACATCTCCTTAGATAAAGGAACTCCATGCCTGAAAGGTAGAAAAACCCTTCTTGGAGTTCTACATGCTAAAACGAGCCAAAATGATGTCTATGTATGAAGTTTGAGATAAGCACAACATCCTTTTCCTGCGATCCCTTATAACCTTGATCCCAAGGATGTGTCCCACTTCTTCCAAGTTCTTCATATCAAACTGTTTGGACAACCATACCCTTACGTCTGATAACACCTTGACATTGTTGCCAATTAACAAAATGTCATCTATGTATAGCACAAGAAATACCACTACATTTCTGTCACATCTCTTGTATACACTAGACTCATCCGGACTTTGAATAAATCCATAAGACTGGATTACCTCATCAAAGCAGATGTTTCAAGATCTCGAAGCTTGCTTCAATCCATAAATGGATTGATTAATCTTACACACAAGATGATCTTTGCCCTTTGCAATGAATCCCTCTGGTTGCTTTATATAGATGTTTTCCTCAAGACTTCCATTAAGGAAAGATGTCTTGACATCCATCTTCCATACCTCATAATCCATATGAGCAGCAATGCATAAGAGAATTCGGATAAACTTAAGCATGGCTACCGGCGAAAAAGTCTCCTCATAATCGATACCCTCTTTCTGAGTATACCCTTTCGCAACAAGCCTTGCTTTGAAGGTCTCAACCTTCCCGTCTATTCCTCTCTTTCTTTTGTAGATCCACTTGCAACCAATGGTTTTTACACCATCGGGTGGTTCTACTAGCTCCCAGATCTGATTTGAATCCATAGATTCAATCTCAGTATTCATTGCACTTTGCCAAGATACCACATCTTTATCTTGGATTGCCTTGTCATATGTCTAGGGATCAGGTTCATGTTCACCAGGGACCAAATCAAAAGATTCTCCCAAGAACATGAATCTATCAGGATGTCTCACAACCCTCCCACTACGACGAGGTATCACCTGTGTATCCTTTTTGACACGTGGTGCAGTGACTTGTGGTATATCCTCTTGTACCGGTGGTACTGAAGAAGTGACTTCCCTTTTCAATTCCTCCAGAACAATCTTACTAATGGGCTTGTGGTTCATCACATAGTCTTCCTCTAGAAATCTGGCGTTCATGCTAACGATCACCCTCTGATCTCTAGGACTATAAAATAAACCACCTTTCGTTCCTCTAGGATAGCCAACGAATATGCACACTTCTGTACGAGGTTCCAACTTATCAGTATCTGCCTTCAGCACATGTGCTGGACTCCCTCAAATACGAATATGTCTTAGACTAGGCTATCGCCCAGTCCACAATTCTGTGGGAGTAGAAGGCACTGATTTAGATGGTACCAAGTTCAAAATATACACTATCGAATCTAGAGCATATCCCCAGAACGAATCTGGCAACTCAGAATAACTCATCATCGATCTAACCATCTCTATAAGGGTCTTGTTCCTTCGCTCTGCCACACCATTCTGCTGGGGTGTGCCAGGTGCAAACAATTGGGATTGAATCTCAGCCTCTGATAAGTAATTCCTAAACTCTCCCAAGAGGTACTCACCACCACGATCAGATCATAGTGTCTTGATACTTTTACCTTGACGTTTCTCCACATCAGTCTTGAATTCTTTGAACTTGTCAAAGTATTCAGACTTGTGACACATCAAGTAAATGTATCCATATCTCGAATAATCATCTATAAAGGAGATGAAATATTCAAAACCACCTCTTGCTTGGATATACATAGGACCACACAAATCAAAATGAACCAACTCCAATACATCTTTGGCTCTATACCCCTTGGCCTTAAAAGGCCTCTTGGTCATTTTACCCTCCAAGCAAGATTCGCAGGTTGGGAAATCTTCCACCACTATTGAACCCAGAGGTCCATCAGCTATCAACCTTTGAATTCTGCTTAGGTTAATATGACCAAGTCTTAGATGACAAAGATATGTTTGGTTCATCTTCGAAGGTTCTTTTCTATTATTGGAATTAGAAGATGAGTTATTAACTTCTATTTGCATCGTGGGAGCTTTTGGTTCAAGTGTATATAAATTTCCTATCAATGCACCAGAACAGATAATCTCCCTATTGCTTTTTATAACAACTCTGTCATTAAAAGAAATAGAATATCCATCCATAAACAATTTAGAAACCAAAATCAAATTGTTTCTAAATAAAAGTACATAAAGGCAACTCTTAAGAACCAAAACTTTATTTTTCTCAAAAGACAAATAAACATCTCCCACTGCAATAGCCGCCACCTTTGTGGCATCGCCCCAGTATAAGGTAATCTCCCCCTCAGCCAGTCATCTGGTTTCCTAGAACCCCTGCAAAGTATTGCAGACATGATCAGTGGCTCCCATATCTACACACTAGGTGCCGCAAGATAATACTGCTAAACATATTTCAACGACTAGACTAAAAGATATACCTTTGTTCTGCTTGCAGTAGGGGCAGTCCTTCTTCCAGTGTCTAGTCTGCTTACAAGTGAAGCACTTGCCTTTCGGCTTCTTCACTCCTCCTTGAGTTCCTCCCACCGCCTTTGCCCCAACTTGTTTCTTCTTCTTCTTACCTTTCGGCTTAGAAGTAGAAACCTTTTGGGAAACCAAGTCTTGCACCTGAGCACTCTAACGAAATAGCCCCTCTGTCGCTTGGAGTTCTATCAGAAGCTCCGCCAACGAATACAACCTCTTGTTCATGTTGTAGTTCAGGCGAAACTGCTCAAAACTCATAGGTAGAGACTGGAGAATGATATCGACTTGGGTTTCCCCAACAATCTCATCTCTGAGGTCTTCCATCTCATTCAAATGAGTCATCATCTTGAGAACATGATCCCTCACAGGTGTTCCCTCGATCATGGTGGTTGTCATCAAGTTCCTCATGGCTTCTTGCCTAGCAGCCCGATTCTGGTGTCCGAAAAGCTCTTTGAGATTGAGCATCATGTCATAAGTAGTGGGCATGGCTTGATGTTGATGTTGCAGTACATTTGACATAGATGCCAAAATGTAACACCGCGCCATCTCATCGGCCTTAATCCACTTCTTATAACTCTCCTTCTCCTTTTTCCCAGAATCATCCGCAGGCTTAGGAGTGCACTCTTCGAGGAGTACATATTTGTATTCTTCAGCAGTCAAGACAATGTCAAGATTCCTCTTCCAATCAACATAATTGGGTCCAGTAAGTTTATTTTCTTTCAGTATCACAACAAGTGGGTTGAAAGTCATTTTGAAAGAAAACCTAAGAATCACATAGATAAAAAACGTTAGATTTCAAAAAATTATTGATTCCTCAAACAATAAAATTTTAAAATCAACCAACACCTCAAAATACCGAGAATATCATATGCCACGATAGTGTGGACGTATACGAATTCTACATTTGTAAGAGGAGGTTTTACCCATTAATTTTACTATCTTGTCGACCTAACTTTTGACAAATAAAATTAATAGTTGGTTCCTCTTCGGCCCTACAAATAAAAGCAGTGACTCCGATTGGGAGGATACTTATATTTGTATCTAAGTGTTCACCACTACTCGGTACCAAGGTAATTATCTCGGGTTATGTGCCTTCCGATGGGGAAGTACACACGCTCCTTAATAATTTCTTATAACCATATTCAACCTTGTGATCCGCAAACAAACTCATCCGATGGGGAGGAAGGCACTCAGAGCCAACGCACAAGTTTGTTTGCATCACATGTCAAATCATAATGGAGGTCGTGGGAATTTATAAAAATATCCCTCTCCCACTTAGTAATTTAAAATTGAGGAATTTTCTAGTCTACGACATGCATATCAAACAATAAGCAATAAATATAAAAAATAAATATTTTCCAACTATTATGGCTTTTGTCTTCAATATGTCTCCCGTCATATCGCCATCTCGTCCGCTCCTCCCTACACCATCTACAAGCCATCCGGAGATCCGAGCCGAGAAAACTATTTTAATTTACATCCATCGATCCTATACTCCACAAGGGAGTGTAAATGAAATCTAGATCGAAAGTAAATTAAAATAAAAAGAGTGGCTAAACAATGTCGTATCTAATTACAAAAATTAAATACTAGCCTCATCAACCCAGAGGATTCAACAAAATATACAATTACACACATACAATGACATACACACATATGACCATAATAGTTGGATCCTATGCCTGCAACCAAAAAGTTAACCTATGCACATCCTACTATTATCCGACACATATAATATATGAAAAGTGCATAAAAGTAACCAAATCCTAAACACACAAAACCAGAACCCGTGGCTCTGATACCACTTAAAGGTAGGAAACTTCGCTTCCCACTTCAACTCGGTCGCTTGTTCATGGCGATCCCTTCTACGTCCCCGGATAAAAAAATTTATCCTTGACAAGGAGGGATTACCCAAGCTACAGTTTCATCATCGTGCTATTCGATTAGAGTGGTCACTTGAACAAACTTGTTGTTCATGCCACCAACCGCTATTCTACGAATAGCCGCGGAATAGACGATGTACGGATCGTCGGCTTTTGTATTTGTATTCGGGGTCCAAGTTATTTTAACCAAAAAATAGAACCTACAACATGTATATGATTGAAAAACAATTATGGACATAATACAAAAGAATATAAACAAGCGTTATACCTCTCAATCTTCTATTGTATGTCCTTCCTCCTTTTGGACGTCTTGTGGGAAACGATCTTCCAAAAGTAGAAGCCTCCTCGATCACCAATCTTCCTTCCTTGCTCGCTCCGAACAAGAGGAAGTATATAATCAAAACTCTCCTCCTTCCTTTAGCCAACCACCAAGCACCAACCTTGTTGCTTGCCGCCGGCCAACAAGAAGAAGAGGTTAGGAAGTGGGCGCCGACCATGAGCTCCAAGGAATCACCCTAACCCTTGTTTCCACCAGCCAAGGAGAAGAGAAAGAAGAGCTTTTGATGCCAGCCAAAGAGAGGAGAAGCAAGTTTTGGGTGCTGGCCAACAAGAAGAAGAGAAAGCAAATACTTTCCTAAATTGTGGCCGCCCAAACCTCCAAGCCCTAGCCGCCCAAACCCTAATCCCCTCTTTCCTCTAATTCTCCTTGCCGCCCACCCTAATCCCTCCTTTTATAGAGTTAGGCTTAAGCCTTGTTTTAATCTCTACCGTCGGTTCTAGGGATTTAATCTCAACCGTCTGATCTAGAGAATTAATTTCAACCATCGGATCTAAAGATTTAATCTCCACCGTCGGATCTGGAGTTTTGTTTTCCACCATTGGATCTAGGCTCCATGAGGTTTTAATAGGCTACAATAAGGACCATGAGGAGGAGTTGGATCTTGGCCACCCAATGGATCAAGCCCACATAAAGTCCGATCCATTAATGATAATCCATTCCACTAGAGGATTATCATTGATCTACCTCACCAACCCCCATAAATTAATATGGTCTCCATATATTATTTATATATTTATCTCCCCGTGTTTAAGATCTCGAATGTCCGTCGATTAATTAATTTACTGATAATTAATTAATCAACATCTAACTCCATGAGTAGTACCACTCAACCTTATCATCATGCCGGACCAAGTCCACATATAGGGTTTACATGATGAAGCTTATGAGCTCCTCAAGGGGACATCATCATCCTAATATATAGGACACTGTTTTCTCCTATAATCAACGGCACACTATATAAGTAATATCATTTTCCAACTTACCAAGCATATCGATTTACTCTATAAATCTCGCTCATTGGTAAATCAAAGAAATGAATACTAAGTATATGTGCCTGTTATTATATCAGGATTAAGAGTATGTTCAATATAATATCTAAGGTCCGATTCAATTATGTAGTCAGCAATAAATCGAATCACCTCTAAGTCGGTCCTGCTCAATACACACAGAGTGTACTAGTGTGATTCTATTGTCAAGACAAACCATTACCAAATCACACTACAACCATACCAATAATTTGTCTAAAGTCATCTCGGTTGTGAGCCTTTACTTATACTCTACAAGGAGTTGATAACATGATCTACCGTGTGACACTACACACCTTGTTATCTACAATGTAATGTATGAGACAATATGCATAACCATAAATATGCAAACAATGGTCATGTGATTCTTATTTCAAAATAAATATGTTCATACAAAAGATAGACTTTTCAGTATACATCCTAACATTATGCTCATTGAGAATGAGCCTACCTCCTATCAGGAAGCTGTGATGAACCCAAATTCTGAGAAATGGCTAGAGGCCATGAGATCCGAGATGGAATCCATGTACACCAACCAAGTATGGACTTTGGTTGATCCATCTGAAGGCGTCAAACCCATTGGGTGTAAGTGGATCTTTAAGAGAAAGACTGACATGGATGGACTTACGCATACCTATAAGGGTTGATTGGTAGCTAAAGGTTTCAAGCAAATTCATGGTATTGACTATGATGAAACCTTTTCTCCAGTGGCGATGTTTAAATCCATTCGGATCATGCTTGCTATTGCAGTGTACCACGATTATGAGATCTGGCAGATGGATGTCAAAATTGCATTTCTGAATATAAACTTGCTCGAGGATGTGTACATGACACAACCTGAGGGTTTTGTAGATCCACAGCATACTGGCAAAGTATGCAATCTGCAAAGGTTCATTTATGGGCTAAAGCAAGCTTCTCGGAGCTGGAATCTTCGATTTGATGATGCGATCAAACAGTTTGGTTTCATCAAGAATGAAGATGAACCCTGTGTCTATAAGAGGGTTAATGGGAACACAGTTGTCTTCCTTATATTGTATGTGGATGACATACTGCTCATTGGGATTAACATCCCTTCGCTACAGTCTGTGAAGACTTGGTTGGGGAAGTGTTTCTCAATGAAGGACTTAGGTGAAGCAACTTGTATTCTAGGCATCAAGATCTATAGAGATAGATCTAAGAGATTGCTTGACATAAGTCAGAGTACATATATTGACACAGTATTACTATGGTTTGCCATGCAGAATTCCATGAAGGGACTTCTGTCAATGTCACATGGTGTGAGTCTTTCGAAGACTCAAAGTCCCTCTTCTAGAGAGGAGAGAGACTGCATGGATAAGATCTCTTATGCATTTGCCATAGGATCTATCATGTACGCCATGCTATGTACTCGTCCTGATGTCTCGTATGCTTTGAGCATGATGAGCAGATACCAATCAGATCTAGGTGAGCGTCATTAGATAGTAGTCAAGAATATTCTTAAGTACTTTAGAAGGACTAAAGAATATTTCTTATTATTTGGAGGCGATGGGGAGCTAACTGTAAAGGGTTACAACGATGTCAGCTTCCAAACTGACCAGGATGATTATAGATCATAGTCAAGATTCGTGTTTTGCTTGAATGGTGGCACTGTGAGCTGGAAGAGTTCGAAGCAAGACACAGTTGCTGATTCTACAATAGAGGTCGAGTATATTGCTGCATCAGAGGCAGCAAAGGAGGGAGTTTGGATCCGCAAGTTCATTATTGAGCTTGGGGTGGTTCCTAGCATAGCAGATCCTATAGAGCTCTATTGTGACAATAATGGAGCGATTGCGCAGGCTAAGGAATCTCGCTCACACCAGCGGACAAAACACATACTACGACGCTTCCATCTCATTCGAGTTATTATCGATAGAGGAGATGTGAAGATTTGCAGAGTACCCACAGAGGCTAACGTTGCAGATCCCTTGACCAAGGCTTTGGCACAAAAATTGCATGATGGTCACACCATGGTCTCAATCACTGTTCAACCACAGAATCAGCTGTCTTTAGTCGAGTGACTTATCAGTCGACTGGAACAAGCCATCAATCGACTGGAACACTTCAAGTATAATAAATTCATGGTTGAAGTCAACTCCCTAGACCTAGACTCAACCTTCTAGCTCTTCCTTCAGCCTTGCGCCTCTAGGATCCTTCCGAGTCCGCGACTCCTTCATCCTTGCGCTTGCTTCCAAGAGCTTCCATCGGTTTCATCATGTCTTGGGTTTCTCTTTTGCCAAAGGATCGCTTGGACTTTACGCCACCAAGATATCATGCTTGGACTTACACTGCCAAGACCTTGTCTTTGGTCTTCCTTTGCCAAGGTTTGCTTGGATTTTATGCCGCCAAGACTAAATGCTTGGTCTTACGCCGCTAAGACCATCCCTTGGACTTCTTTTGCCAAGATCATACTTGAACTTTCCTTTGCCAAGTCTTTACACTTATATTTCCTCTCACTTAACACGTTCACGATTAGATCACAAAACATTGCCTAACTATAGATGATTATCCAAACATCAAAACATATAAATGCTTGGGGCATTATTGCACCAACAATCTCTCCCTTTTTGATGTTTGACAATCATTTAAGTTAGGTCTTAACATATTTAACATATGCACATAATGAAAACATCATATTTCCAATTTGAATTCTAACTTAAATTTTTCTTCTCCCCCTTTGACATACATCAAAAAGAGAAGGATTCATACAATGATAAGTTCATGAAAGAATTGAATTGGTTCTCTTGAACTAAGGTATAAGATAGATATGGGGCTCCTCCTTAATCCAAGACATGGTTCATGATGTGTGAATAACATGTGGATCAAAGCATAAACAAGAGATATGAAGCTATGTCCTAACTTTGCACCAACAATATAAATTTAAGGGATGAAAAGATTTCACTATGAAGCTCCCCCTAAAACAATGCATCAATTAGTCCTATACCCTTTTAATTACTTGAATTATCATACCATAGGGTTAGGACACTTAATATTACACTTAAGTCAAGAAAGAAGGCTGATTTGTAGAAAAATCAGAGTCATAGTCGACTGAATACTGAATCAGTCGACTTCTACACCTAAAATGCCATTTTCAGCCCAACTTCAGAAATGCGCCAAAATTTCTAGAAACATCGAAAACTCATGAAATTTTGTGTACACATTTATAAAACCTTTTTCTATCAAGGAAAAATAATTTGAAAAATATATATTTTCCAGATTTAGAAAATGGTACAATGTTGAGAACTAGCAAAAGCCTTAATGAAATTTCAATACTTTGTGCCACTTTTGCTTGTCAAGTGAAAACTATTTTTCAAAATATAATAAACCAAGTTTAAAATATATTTTGTTTGAAATTTCCAATCATGTTCTTAGAACTATATGCACATCAATTGTACATAAGTCTTCCCAATGATTTGTCCAATGAAGGATTAATGTCTCTAGATGACATTTTGGTTCATAGTAATGCATCATAACAAACATGATGAACCAAATGCATCTTCCTAACATCTCACATATTGTCTAAGTGGATCAATACAAAAATCATGGTTTTTTGGGTATTTTGTGAGATGCTTAGAGGTATAGTCCTAGATTTTCTATAGAATCATGTAAACCTAGACCTCTATTCTACTAAGCACATTCCAAGTTCTCTCCTAAGTGATGAATAATCCGCTTCGGGGAGAGCCTTGGTGAATATGTCGGCTAGGTTGGACTTGGATTCTATGTAATTGAGTTCAATGTCCCCCTTTGCCACATGATATCTAATGAGGTGATGCTTCACTTCAATGTGCTTAGTTCTAGAGTGATGTACCGGATTTTTGGTCAAATTTATGATACTTACATTATCACAATAAAACTTGACATTGATTAGGATAAGTGGTAGAGGTTTCATCAAATTGAACATTTGAGAATTCCTCAACCTTTTGAGTTCTCTTGTTATAAACTCTATACCCTCTACTAGGGGATGAGTATCCAACTAGGATTCCCTCATCCGCTTTGGATTCAAATTTACCTAAATTGTCTTTGGTATTTAAGATGTAGTCTTTGCATCCAAAGACCTTAAAATAGTGAATTGTAGGAATTATGACATTCCATAATTCAAAGGGTGTTTTTCCTAAAAACCTATGTATGAAAACCCTATTTTGGATATAGCAAGCGGTATTAATTGCTTCCGCCCACAAGTAGCTAAGAAGTGAATATGCATTAAGCATAGTCCTAGCCGCCTCTTGTAGGGCACGATTTCTCCTTTCCCACCATCCCATTTTGTTGGGGTGTTCTAGGAAAAGAGAATTCATGCTTGTACCCTTGTTCTTAGCAAAATTTGGAGAAATTATAATTCTCAAATTCTCCGCCATGATCACTACGGATCCGGTTGATTTTGAGACTTTTTTCATTCTCTACTCTTTTACTAAAACCTATGATTATTTCTAGGGTTTCATCCTTATGTTTCATAAAATATAACCATATAAATCTAGAAAAATCATCAACTATGACTAAGCAATATTTACTACCATTTAAAGAAGGAGTACTATGAAAATCAAATAAATCTAAATGCAAAGTTCTAAAGGTAAAGATGTATTAATTAAAGTTTTACCCTTGTATGATGACTTTGATTGTTTTCCTTCTTGACATGCATCACAGATCTTGTCCTTGAGATACTTGACTTTTGGCAAACCCTTGACTAGCTCCATCATGGCTATCTTGGCAATAATTTTCATGTTGATGTGCCCAAGCCTCCTATGCCATAACCAACTTTCTTCTTCTTTTGCCATAAGACACTTAGGAGAAATGTTAGAAGCATAGGATAAATCAACATAATAAATATTTAACTTCCTATATCCTACTAACATGAATTCATTTAATGTCTTATGTCTTATAAAGCATTTAGAAGAGTTAAATTGAAGATCAAAGTTGACATCACATAATTGACTTACACTAAGCAAGTTAAACTTCATATTTTTAACTAACAATACTTTATGAATAGCAAGATTTGGGGATAACTCAATTGTGTCTTTTCCTAGAATTTTAAGTTTTCCACTATTTCCAAAAGACATGGTCCCCTTGCTAATGTGGTTGATTGTGGAAAATTTGCTCTCATCACTGATCATATGTTTTGAGCAACCACTATCAACAATCCACAAGCTTGGTCCTTCTACCTATACAACATGAAAAATACAAGTCTTAGGCACCCAAATCTTTGGATCAGTAGCATTAACTACATAGCTCTTGGGAACCCATGCCTTTCTAGCCTTGCTCCTAATGGTTGATTTCCAACTAACAAGGGAGGTAAAGGCTACTTCCTTCTCCTTAGGCCTATATCCTATTCCGGCCTTGTTGTAAATAGCACTTTGATCCCTAAGTATCATATCTAGGTATTTGGAGCCATTTGTAAATTTTTCTAAGCAAACTCTTAGTTCACCTATTTCTTTTCTTAGTTCATCATTTTCATTCCTAAGTGAACATGCATCATCACAAGAAATTTCTACATCCTTAATTGATTTAATTTCTACTTTTAAATCCTTAATCCTAGATTTTAATTTATTTAGAGCATTTTGAAGACATGCAATGGTTTCATAAAGTAAGTCTATCCTAGGGGAGTCTTTTACCACATCGTCACTAGAGGACGATTCATCGCTTGAGGATGATGATGACTCATCACTTGAGCTATCTTCTAGGACCATGAGTGCCGTATTTCTTGTGATGTGGCAAAGTTCTTCGTCATCAGAGGAATCTTCTACACTTTGTGTATCCTATGTTTGGGCTACCATGGCTTTCTTCTTCTTCTTCTTCTTCTTCTTCTTTTCTTTCTTCTTCTTTTCCTTCTCCTACTTCTTCTTTAGGTCCGGGCAATTCGGCTTGATGTGCCCTTTCTTGTTACAACCATAACAAATTAAGTTAGTGTTTAAACTTGAACTACTAGAGGATTTATCTTTTGAGGATTGGAACATTCTCCTCACATCCTTCTTGGTGAACTTCCTTGACCTCCCACCAAACTTCTTCATATAGTGAGCCAGCTCACTTGCCGATAGCTCTTCATCACTACTAGATGTCTCCTCCTCGGATTCGGATGAAGAAGAGACTTCTTTCTTCTCCTTCTTCTTGTCCTTCTTCCCTACAACAAGAGCTATACCTTTCTCTTTCAAAGAAGTATTAGCTTGCTCATGCAACTCAAATTCACAAAATAGTTCATCTATTTTAACTAAAGAAAGGTCCCTAGAGACTTTATATGCATCGACCATTGATGCCCATAAAGTTATTCTAGGGAAAGCTTGTAGGACATACCTTACAAGGTCTCGATTTTCGACCTTCTCACCTATTATATGTAGTCCATTGACTACCTCAAGCAATCGTGCATTTGGCTCACGGTCTCATTGGTCTTCATGTTGAAACTTTGGAGTTGACCTATCAAAAGGTCCCTCTTTGCTCTTCTTGTCTCCTTTGACCCTTCATTAAGTTCGATGAGCTTCTCCCAAAGCTCCTTTGCGGATTTGAAGGGTCCTACTTTGGATAGTTGCTCCTTTGATAGACCACATTGGAGTGTGGTCGTTGCTTTTGCATTTGCTTGTGCCTTCTTTGACATTTCCCTTTTCCAATCCTTGGTTGGTAGTGGTGCTCCAAACTCATCGACCAACTTCTCGAACCCATCAACAATACTAAATCAATTGTCAATATCGTTCATAAGGTAGTATTCCATCCTACCTTTCCAATATCCAATGTCATTGTTGTCGAAGAATGGAGGCCTCGCCGTGCTATACCCCTCTTGAAATGCCATCATGCTCCGGTTGATTGTTAGATCTTCTTATGCAATCCGAGCTCTGATACCACTTGTAGGGGATCTTTGGAAGGCTAGAGGGGGGGGGGGGGTGAATAGCCTCTTTTTGTTTCTACACAAATGGTTAGTGGGAGAAAAAACAAAAATACTAAAGAAAAGACAAGCGCTAACAAAGATAATTTACGTGGTTCGGAGATCAAGCTTCTACTCCACAGCAATCCGTAAAGTGGATCAACCCAAGCCAATCTTCACTAAGAGCTCCTTTGAGGTGGAGAAGCCTTCTTTACAAATGAACCTCTCTTCTTACAATTGATAGAAATGAAATTAGAGAAGAAGAGGTTAGAAATCACTTAGAAAGCTTTATAACACTGGGGGACTTGAGAGTATGAGTATGAATGTAAGCACTAGCATCATCAAACACCCCATGACCACTTTTTATAGAGAAGAGGCTAGTTTTTCCATTGAGCCTCGATCAGTCGACTGATGGTCTCCATCAGTCGACTGCTGCTGTAGCTGAAAAAATCCAATGGCTTCTGACAAGTCAGATTCACGATCGTCACTACCCAACGGGAAGCCGATCAATTGACTGATCATATCATCAGTCGACTAATTGATTAACTAGTCAAGTGCTCCAAGTGATCACTCGACTGGAGAACCTTCTGTGCCGAGGTTCACTTATAGCAGTCGACTGCTAGGGTATAGCATCCAACTGTTGGGTGGATCAGTCGACTGTCAAACTCTAGCAGTCGATTGTTCAACCACATAATTAGCCGTCTTCAGTCGAGTGACTGATCAGTCGACTGGAACAAGTCACCAGTCGACTGGCACACTTCAAGTATGATAAATTCATACTTGAAGTCAACTCCCTAGACCTAGACTCAACCTTCTAGCTCTTCCTTCAGCCTTGCATCTCCAGGATCTCTCCGAGTCCGAAACTCCTTCATCCTTACACTTGCTTCTAAGAGCTTCCATCGGTTTCATCATGTCTTGGCTTTCTCTTTTGCCAAAGGACTGCTTGGACTTTACACCGCCAAGACTACATGCTTGAACTTACACTGCCAAGACCTTGCCTTTGGTCTTCCTTTGCCAAGGTTCACTTGGACTTTACGCCGCCAAGACTACTTGCTTGGTCTTACGCCGCCAAGACCTTTCCTTAGACTTCTTTTGCTAAGATCATACTTAGACTTTCCTTTTCCAAGTCTTTACACTTGGATTTCTTGTCACTTAACACATTCACGGTTAGATCACAAAATATTGCCTAACTATAGATGATTATCCAAATATCAAAACATATAAATGCTTGGGGCATTGTTGCACCAACACAAAACACGCTAGCAATTGGGTATTATCTAGATGTCTAACTATGGCCTTGTGGAAGGGACATCATACACTTCCCCGATGAGCCTTCGCATCTATCGAGAACTACCTCTGCCATACCAGGTCGACCCCTGGCTTTAGTACGAGATAGATGGTACGACGATGCCGGATCAATCCCTATGATGAGTCGGAATGTGTCCCGTTTCTAACTCTATCACACCCTTTTATTTACGGTTACCGAAGATGAGGGCAACCCCTAGGTTCCTCCTTAATTCTCCTAAATCTTTGATACGAGTGTTGTCATCCCTCATATCAGCTACGCACAGTAAATAGAAGACCAAAATAAATAGCTATCGATCTAAACAATCACCAATTGCAAATATGATTTCAAGAATAGAAATATATTTGAAATAACATGTTCTACGCACACAAACTACTCCCTAATCCTAGAATAGGATAATCTACTCCATAAATACGAGAAGAAAAACACAAAGCATATTAGAATTCATAGAAACAATGTAAACTGCACAAAGAATGTGAATTACAATGCACTTTGGCTCTCCTCTCCAGCATTGATGTGCATAACTTGATTCTTGAGTGACCTTCTTCCTCCCCGTTGTGAGTTTTCGAAGCTTTTTAGGGCGTCGAAGTGCTGTCCTGGCCATCGTTCCTCTCCCCTTGGGTTTGGGCGTAGCTTCCTTTATATATACATCAGTCCGGATCTCCCCGAAACCTGGAAAATAATATAATCGCATCGAAATCGCCTAGTGCAACACGAACGAGTGGATTTACATGGCCAGGCCGTGTGTGTCAGTGGGGTGCGAGTCATGGGGATTCATAGGGCCAAGGTGTGTGTCCTTCTGTTCTAGCTACCAAATGCCTTCTTTTCGCTCCAAAAGTGCACCATTTTCCCCGTAGAATGATGTCTTGCACACAAGAGTACAAAGAGTAGATCTCTGAACCAAAAAATAGGAAATGCATGCAAAATAAAGTGAAATATGTAAGAATCAAATATAAAATGCAATGAGATGTGAGCGAAAACTACTCCTAAAACCCTATATATTTTGCTCACATCATAAGTCCAAGTATGTAGCCTTGGCAGTGAAAGTCCAAGCATGGGGCTTGGCATTGGAAGTCCAACATGGAGTTTGCAAGGGAAGACCAAGTGTGTAGGTTTGGCCACGTAAGTCCAAGTGTGTAGCCTTGGCGGTGAAAGTCCAAGTCATGGGTACATGGCATTTGGGAAGTCCAAGGGGTGGTTTGGCAGTGTATGGCCAAGCGGTAGTCTTGGGAGTGTAAGTCCATATTTACCTTGGCAGTGTAGACATTGAAAGCATGACAATAGCAGAAGGAAGCACCTGGAGGCTAGTGTATGGATGAACAAGTCATGGATGACTTGGAGGGATCCGGTAAGCGCGAGGCTAGTAGAGGTGGCTAGAAGGCTTAGGTCTAGGCTAAGGGTGGTCTAGCAAGTATGAGGGCTTCATAATTAGGTTAAACCTCATGGTTGAGGTTTAACAGTCGACTGGTGGGAGGCGACTGACGCTTGAATGCAACACGAGGCATAACAATTGACTATCAGCTTTGGCCAGTCTACTGATGGCTTGATCAGTCGATTGCCGTGAAGAGCAGTCGACTGATGTTGATTGGTCGCAAGAACAAAATGCTCGGTAGCCGACTAATCAGTCGGCTACAACGTTGGCAGTCGACTGATGGTAATGGTATTGGGATGTATACTGAAAAGTCTATCTTTTGTATGAACATCTTTATTTTTGAAATAAGAATCACATGATCATTGTTTGCATATTTTTATGGTTATGCATATTGTCTAATACATTACATTGTAGATAATATGGTGTGTGGTGTCACACGGGAGATTATGTTATCGGCTCCTTGTAAAGTATAAGTAAAGGCTCACAACCAAGATGGCGTTGGATAAACCATCGGAATGGTTGTAGTGTGATTTGGTATAGGTTTGTCTTGACCATAGAATCACACTAGTGCACTTTGTGTGTATTGAGCAAGACCGACTTAGAGGTGATTCAATTTATTGCTGACTACATAATCGAATCGGACCTCAGATATTATTTTGTACATGCTCTTAATCCCGATATAATAACAAGTACATATACTTAGTATTCATTTCTTTGATATACCAATGGGCGAGATTTATAGATTAAATTGATAGACTCGGTAAGTTGGGAAATGATATTATTTATATGGTGTGCCATTGATTATAGGAGGAAATCGTGTCCAAGATATTAGGATGATGATGTCCCCTTGAGGAGCTCATAAGGTTCATCATGTAAAGCCTACAGGTGGACTTGGTCCGTCATGATGAAAAGGTTGAGTGGTACTACTCATGGAGTTAGATGTTGATTAATTAATGGTCAGTAAATTAATTAATCGACGGACATTAGATATCTTAAACACGGGGAGAAAATCAACAAATAATATATGAAGCCCATATTAACTTATGTGGGTTGGTGAGGTAGATCAATGATAATCCTCTAGTGGAATGGATAATCATTAATGGATCGGACTTTATGTGGTCTTGATCCATTGGGTGGCCAAGATCCAACTCCTCCTCATGGTCTCTACTGTAGCCTATTAACACCTCATGAAGCTTAGATCCAATGGATGAAAACAAAACTCTAGATCCAAAGGTAGAGATTAAATCTCTAGATCTGACGGTTGAGATTAAATCTCTAGAACCAATGGTGGAGATTAAAACAAGGCTTGAGCTCAACTCTATAAATAGAGCATTAAGGTGGGTGGCAAGGCTTAATGGCTTGAGGGATTAGGGTTTGTCCCTTGGGCGGCAACCAATCCTAATTAGATTAGGATTGGGAGTGGGCGGCTAGGGTTAGGTTTTTGGTGTTAGGGTGGGCAGCAACAAGTGGGGGAGGGCTCTTCTTCTTCTTCCTAAGGTTTGGCCGGCACCTATTCATCTTCCCTCTACCTTGGCCAGAGCTCAACCTATTCTTCTTCCCTTCATCCTTGGTCGGAAATTAGGAGAGCTAGGTTTAGGGTTTGGGCGGCAACAAGGAGAAGGATTGCTTTCCTTTCTCTTCTCCAAGTGTTGGCCGGCGCCCATGCCCTCATTGTTTCTCCTTTGGACGGTTCCCATACTCCATGTTCTCTTCCTTGGCCGGCGGCAACATCGAGTCTATTAACTTGGTGGCCGGTTCTAGATAGGAAGAAGAGTTTTGTTTTATATTCTTCCTTTTTTTCGGAGTGAACAAGGAAAGGAAGATTGGTGATCTAGGAGGCTTCGACTTTTGGAAGATCGTCGCCCACACGACGTCCAAAAGGAGGAAGGACATACAATAGAAGATCAAGAGGTATAATCTTGTTTATTTTGATTAGTGTTCTTTTGTATTATGTTTATAATTGCTTTACAATAATATGCATGTTTTATGTGGATGTTTACTTTATGTATGTGGTTATATAATACTTGGATCCCGAACATAAACACGAAAGCCAACGATCCGGATAACGTCTATTCCGCGGCTACTCGTAGAATAGAGGTTGGTCGCTTGAACAACAAGTTTGTTCAAGTGACCTCTTTAAATGAATAGCACGATGATGACTTGGTTGTTTGGGCAATCCCTTTTGTCTAGGATTAATTTTTTTTTAATCCGGGGACATCGATGGGATCGCCATGAACAAACGACCGAGGCGAAGTGGGAAGCGAAGTTTTCCCTCACGGATCAACCCAACAATTGGTATCAGTGCCAAGGTTTCCGATTTTGTGTGTTTAGGATTCGGTTAATTTTTATGCACTTTTCATATATTATATGTGCCGGATAATAGTAGGATATTCATAGGTTAACTCTTTGGTTGCAGGCATAAGATCCGACTATTATCGCCATATGTGTGTATGTGATTATATGTGTGTAAATGTTTATTTTGTTGAATCCTCAGGGTTGACGAGGCTAGTATTTAATTTTTTCTAAATTAGATACGACATTGTTTAGCCACTCCTTCTATTTTAGTTTACTTTCGATCTAGATTTCATGTATGCTCCCTCGTGGAGTATAGAATCGATGGATGTAAATTAAAATAGTTTTTAGTTTCAGCTCGGATCTTCGGATGGCTCGTACATGGCGTAGAAGGAGCGAATGAGAAGTCGATGAAATGGGAGACATTTTGAAGACAAAAGCCATAATAGTTGGAAAATAATTTATTTTTCATATTTATTGCTTATTGTTTGATATGCATGTCATAGGCTAGAAAATTCCTCAATTTCAAATTACTAAGTGGGAGAGGGATATTTTTATAAATTCCCACGGCCTCCATTACGATTTGACAAGTGATGCAAACAAACTTGCACGTCGGCTCTGAGTGCCTTCCTCCCCATCGGATGAGTTTGTTTGCGGATCACAAGGTCGAATATGGTTATAGGGAATTATTAAGGAGTGTGTGTACTTCCCCATCGTAAGACACATAACCCGAGATAATTACCTTGGTACCAAGTAATGGTGAACACTTAGATACAAATATAAGTATCCTCCCCATCGGAGTCACTGCTTTTATTTGTAGGGCCGAAGAGAAACCAACTATTAATTTTACTTGTCAAAAAGGTTAGGTTGACAAGATAGTAAAATTAATGGGTAAAACCTCCTCTTACAAATGTAGAATTCGTATACGTCCACACGATCGTGGCATACGATATTCTCGGTGTTTTGAAGTGTTGGTTGATTTTAAAATTTTATTGTTTAAGGAATCAATAATTTTTTGAAATCTAAAGTAATGATCTATGTGATTCTTAGGATTTTCAAAAATGACTTTCAGTCCACTTGCTATGATACTAAAGGAAAATAAACTTACTGTACCTAAATAATGTTGATTCGAAAAGAATCTAGATATTGTCTTAACTGCTAAGGAGTACAAGTATGTACTCTTCAAAGAGTGTCCTCCTAAGCCTGCAAATATGCTTAAAGTCCTTGGAGTTGAGATCGATGGGGAATCCTAGGTCGATATCATTCTCCAGTCGACAGAAAGGGTTGCTTAGGCTCAAGCCATGGTTGCTCAGAAGGTTTCTACTTCTAAGCCGAAAGGCAAGAAGAAGAAGAAACAAGATAGAGCAAAGGTGGTGGGAGGATCTCAGGGAGGAGTGAAGAAGCTGAAAGGCAAGTGCTTCACTTATAAGCAGACTGGACACTGGAAGAAGGAATGCCTCAACCGCAAGCAGAACAAAGGTATATCTTTTGGTCTAGTCGTTGAAACATGTTTAGCGGTGTTATCTACCGGCACTTGGTGTGTAGATATGGGAGCCACTGATCATGTCTGCAATACTTTACAGGGGTTCCAGGAAACCAGACGACTGGCTGAAAGGGAGATTACCGTGTACTTGGGCAATGCCACGAAGGTGGCGACTATTGCAGTGGGAGATGTTCATTTATCTTTTGAGAAAAATAAACTTTTGGTTCTTAAGAATTGCCTTTATGTACCTTTATTTAGAAAGAATTTAATTTTGGTTTCTAAATTGTTTGTGGATGGATATTCTATTTCTTTTAATGACAGAGTTGTTATAAAAAGGAATAGGGGCATTATCTGTTCAAGTGCATTGATAGGAAATTTATACACACTTGAACCAAAACCTCCCACGATGCAAATTGAAGTTAATAACTCATCTTCTAATTCCAATAAGAGAAAAGAACCTTTGAAGATGAACCAAACATATCTTTGGCATCTTAGGCTTGGTCATATTAACCAAAGCAGAATTCAAAAGTTGATAGCTGATGGACCTCTGGGTTCATTAGTGGTGGAAGGTTTCCCAACCTGTGAATCTTGCTTGGAGGGTAAAATGAACAAGAGGCCTTTTTAAGGCCAAGGGGTATAGAGCCAAAGATGTGTTAGAATTGGTTCATTCTAATTTGTGTGGTCCTATGTCTATCCAGGCTAGAGGTGGTTTTGAATATTTCATCTTTTTCATAGATGATTATTCAAGATATGGATGACATTACGATTTTCTCGTGGTGGCGAATACCTCTTGGGAGAGTTTAGGAATTACTTATCAGAGGCTGGGATTCAATCCCAATTGTCTGCACCTGGCACACCCCAGCAGAATGGTGTAGCAGAGCGAAGGAATAGGACTCTTATGGAGATGGTTAGATTGATGATGAGTTATTCGGAGTTGCCAGATTCATTCTGGGGATATGCTATAGATACGACGGTGTACATTCTGAACTTCTTTAGTACCACCGATACAAGAGGATATACCACAAGTCACTGCACCGTGTGTCACAGAGGATACACAGGAGATACCTCATCGTAGTGGGAGGGTTGTTAGACAGCCTAATAGATTCATGTTCTTTGGAGAATCTTCTGATTTGGTCCCTGGCGAACATGAACCTGATCCCTGGACATATGACAAGGCAATCCAAGATAAAGATGTAGCATCATGGCAAAGTACAATGAATACTGAGATTGAATCTATGGATTCAAATCGGGTCTGGGAGCTAGTAGAACCATCCGATGATGTAAAAACCATTGGATGTAAGTGGATCTACAAAAGAAAGAGAGGAATAGATGGGAAGGTTGAGACCTTCAAAGCGAGGCTTATAGCGAAGGGCTATACTCAGAAAGAGGGTATCGATTATGAGGAGACTTTTTCGTCGGTAGCCATGCTTAAGTCTATCCGGATTCTCTTACGCATATCAGCTCATATGGATTATGAGGTGTGGAAGATGGATGTCAAGACAACTTTCCTTAATGGTAGTCTTGAGGAAAACATCTATATGATGCAACCAGAGGGATTCATTGCGAAGGGCAAAGAGAATCTTGTATGTAAGCTTAATCGGTCCATTTATGGATTGAAGCAAGCTTCGAGGTCTTGGAACATCCACTTTGATGAGGTAATCCAGTCTTATGGATTTATTCAAAGTCCGGATGAGTCTTGTGTATACAAGAGATGTGACGGAAACGTAGTGGTATTTCTTATACTATACGTAGATGACATTTTGGTGATTGGCAATAATATTAAGGTGTTATCAGACATAAGGGTATGGTTGTCCAAACAGTTTGATATGAAGGACTTGGGAGAAGTGGAACACATCCTTGGGATCTAGGTTATAAGGGATCACAGGAAAAGGATGTTGTGCTTATCCCAAACTTCATACATAGACATGATTATGGATCGTTTATCATGCAGAACTCCAAGAAGGGTTTTCTACCTTTTAGTCATGGAGTTCCTTTATCTAAGGAGATGTGTCCTAAAACATCTGAGGAGATGAATGCAGTTCCTTATGCTTCGACGGTAGGAAGCCTCATGTATGTGATGCTATGTACGAGACCAAATATCTGCTATGCCGTGGGCATGGTCAACAGATATCATAGTAATCCAGGACAGGGACATTGGACTGTGGTAAAGCATATATTGAAGTACCTGAGAAGGACTAGGGATTATATGTTAGTTTACCAAGCAGACCAATTACTCCCTATGGGTTACACGGATTCCGACTTCCAATCTTATAGAGATAACAGTAAGTCTACCTCAGGTTTTGTGTTTACTTTGGGAGGTGGAGCCATTGTAAGGAGGAGTGTCAAGCAGAAATGCGTGGCAGACTCCATCATGAAAGCTGAGTATGTGACAGCCTCTGAGGCAGCCAAGGAAGCTGTGTGGCTCAGGAACTTCCTGATGGACTTGGATGTGATTCTTGGTTTTCCCAGAACTATCACAATTTATTGTGATAATAATGGTGCAGTTGCAAACTTGAAGGAACCATGAGCCCATAAGGTAAGTAAACACATAGAGCGCAAGTACCACCTGATACGAGAAATCGTAAAGGAGGTAGAAGTTGCTATTGCCTAGATTGCATCAGAGGATGACCTAGTAGACCCTTTTCACTAAGGCCCTTCTAGCGAGAGCTTTGATAGGCATGTGGAGGGAAGGAGAATCAGATGTATGACAGTTTGATGACAACATAGTCTTTTAGTATAAGTGGGAGATTATTGGGATGTATACTGAAAAGTCTATCTTTTGTATGAACATCTTTATTTTTGAAATAAGAATCACATGATCATTGTTTGCATATTTTTATGGTTATGCATATTGTCTAATACATTACATTGTAGATAACATGGTGTGTGGTGTCACATGGGAGATCATGTTATCGGCTCCTTGTAAAGTATAAGTAAAGGCTCACAACCGAGATGGCATTGGATAAACCATCGGAATGGTTGTAGTGTGATTTGGTATTGGTTTGTCTTGACCATAGAATCACACTAGTGCACTTTGTGTGTATTGAGCAAGACCGACTTAGAGGTGATTCGATTTATTGCTGACTACATAATCGAATCGGACCTCAGATATTATTTTGTACATGGTCTTAATCCCGATATAATAACGGGCACTTCTACTTAGTATTCATTTCATTGATTTACCAATGGGTGAGATTTATAGATTAAATCGATAGGCTCGGTTAGTTGGGAAATGATATTATTTATATGGCGTGCCGTTGATTATAGGAGGAAACTGTGTCCTATATATTAGGATGATGATGTCCCCTTGAGGAGCTTATAAGGTTCATCATGTAAACCTTGCAGGTGGACTTGGTTCGGCATGATGAAAAGGTTGAGTGGTACTACTCATGGAGTTAGATCTTGATTAATTAATGGTCAGTAAATTAATTAATCAACGGACATTCAAGATCTTAAACACGGAGAGAAAATATACAAATAATATATGAAGCTCATATTAACTTATGGGGGTTGGTGAGGTAGATCATTGATAATCCTCTAGTGGAATGGATAATCATTAATGGATCGGACTTTATGTGGGCTTGATCCATTGGGTGGCCAAGATCCAACTCCTCCTCATAGTCACTATTGTAGCCTATTAACACCTCTTGAAGCTTAGATCCAAAGGTAGAGATTAAATCTCTAGATCCGATGGTTGAGATTAAATCTCTAGATCCGACGGTTGAGATTAAATCCTTAGAACCAATGGTGGAGATTAAAACAAGGCTTGAGCCCAACTCTATAAATAGAGCATTAAGGTGGGCGGCAAGGCTTAATGGCTTGAGGGGATTAGGGTTTGTCCCTTGGGCAGCAACCAATCCTAATTAGATTAGGATTGGGAGTGGGCGGCTAGGGTTAGGTTTTTGGTGTTGGGGTGGGCGGCAACAAGTGGAGGAGGGCTCTTCTTCTTCTTCCTAAGGTTTAGCCGACACCTATTCATCTTCCCTCTACCTTGGCCGGAGCTCAACCTATTCTTCTTCCCTTCATCCTTGGCCGGAAATTGGGAGAGCTAGGTTTAGGGTTTGGGCGACAACAAGTAAAAGGATTGCTTTCCTTTCTCTTCTCCAAGTGTTGGCCGGTCCCCATGCCCTCATTGTTTCTCCTTTGGCCGATTCCCATACTCCATGTTCTCTTCCTTGGCCAGTGGCAACATCGAGTCTATTGACTTTGTGGCCGGTTCTAGATAGGAAGAAGAGTTTTGTTTTATATTCTTCCTTTTGTTCGGAGTGAACAAGGAAAGGAAGAGTGGTGATCTAGGAGGCTTCGACTTTTGGAAGATCGTCGCCCACACGACGTCCAAAAGGAGGAAGGACATACAATAGAAGATCAAGAGGTATAACAAGAGGTATAATCTTGTTTATTTTGATTAGTGTTCTTTTGTATTATGTTTATAATTGCTTTTCAATTATATGCATGTTTTATGTGGATGTTTACTTTATGTATGTGGCTAAATAATACTTGGATCCCGAACATAAACATGAAAGCCGACGATCCGGACATCGTCTATTCCGCGGCTACTCGTAGAATAGAGGTTGGTCGCTTGAACAACAAGTTTGTTCAAGTGACCTCTCTAAATGAATAGCACGATGATGACTTGGTTGTTTGGGCAATCCCTTTTGTCTAGGATTAATTTTTTTTTAATTCGGGGACATTGATGGGATCGCAATGAACAAATGACCAAGGCGAAGTGGGAAGCGAAGTTTCCCCTCACAGATCAACCCAACAAATGGGCAGTCGACTACCAGTGTATCCATTGGCTGGATGCCAACGTGGATTAGGTCATTGTCTCACAACAGCTTCAGGAGCAGTCGACTGTGGCCTTATGGCAGTCGTCTACTAGGCGCGGAATCTATAACAACCCCCCTCTCTCTTATCTCTTCTCTAGTAAGGGAGGTGTTACTTTACCATCATACTCTATCTTACTCTTTTCGTGATCAGGTAGAACATGACTCAACCATCCATAGACTCACTTACACTATTTGTAAGTTAACTAATACCTGATTTAAACCGAAGAGTATCAACAACTTGTACCAAGATCTAAATATGGTTTCTAAACGAGTATTATAATTTAAACTCTTAACATGAAACAGCGGAAGCTAAAGAAATAGGTCAACTACATTGGCAGGTTGACACATGGATATTACACAAGTATTTGACATATCTAAGCATTCACCTTCACTAGGGTTCTAAAATAAAACTTCTTAAGTAACTCAACCTCATTCATGGCGATAGTAATGATGTGCATCATTGACATAAAGATAAACGTAACCAACAATACTAACATCAACACTAGCACCTAACATGAACACTAGCACCCTAGCAAGTTCAAGGGTCTCAACATAGCATAATACTAGTAAGTTCGACATTCTTAGACACAACATAATCAAACACATAACATGAACACTAGCACACTAACATGTTCGAGGGTCTTATCATAACATAATACTAGCAAGTTCAGGATCATAATCTACTGTTCCGCCACCACACACACCAAGCACTTCATCCACTGCCCTCCCTTATTCCAATCTTGCTTTACCCTTATCTTTAATACAAGGAATGCAACTATAAGCAATGAAGCTTAGTAAGTACATCCTATTCTCACAAAACATTGCATTGTAAGAAAACATGCTATTAGAATACTCTTATGAAAACATATGCTCTTACTTGCATTTAAGAAAAATTTGCATTAAACATTTAGGAACACTTGCACATGATACAATGATTCAACTTGACATGCATGAACTTGACATACACAACTTACAATACATGCTTTGAAATATGCTTCGCTTGTAGAAACATATACATGTGACATACTTAAACTTGTAACCATTGTTCTTTAGTTAACTTTAGAAAACCATATGTATATATATACTTTAAAATACTAATCATCCTTGTTTGGGCAGCCCGGCATTGCACCATTTTGCGCACAACCCTAATAGAATTTGAGGTAGCTAACCACCGAACTTATTAGGGCAACTTAACTTACTAAGGGCGGTCTAGGGGCCCGTGGGCGATATAAGGGCCCGGTACTTCCACTTCAAAGTAAAATACTTCCTTTATATATAACTTACTTATTTTTATCATTTAACAAGTATTTTACATGATCATAATAAAAAACCCATATAGGAAACCTATCATGACATTTTATCATGCTCTTTGTCCCCAAAACTCGTTGGGGAAGCATCTTGTGATCTTTACATCTTGCTTCCAATGAAATATTCAAAGTGAAATATTTTCTTTATATATGACTTACTGATCTTTGTCATTTATCAATCATTTAACATGATTATACTCCCAAAACTCATATAGGAAGCATTGCAAGACATGCGATCATGCTCTTTGCCCCCAAAACTTATAGGGGAAGCATCTTTGCGATCATATATCTTGCTTCAACATGAAATATACATATATATATATATATATATATATATATATATATATATATATATATATATATATATATATATATATATATATATATATATATATATATATATATATATATATATATATATATATATATGACCTACTGATTTTGTCATTTAACCCGCATGTAACATGCTCATACTCCCAAAACTCATATAGGGAGCCTTTCAAGACATTTAATCATGCTCTTTGTCCCCAAAACTTATAGGGGAAGCATCTTTGCGATCTTATGTATTGCTTCAACATAAAATATACCTATAAATATATATGACCTACTGATTTTGTCATTTAACCAACATGTAACATGCTCATACTCCCAAAACTCATATAGGAAGGATTTCAAGATATTTAATCTTGCTCTTTGTCCCCAAAACTCGTAGGGGAAGCATCTTTGCAATCTTTACATCTTGCCCCACAAGAAATATACCTAAAATACCTAAAAATCCAAACAAACACAATCTGGACAAAACCTATAAATCTTAATAAAAACATGATACTAGAAGCTAGATGTGCAAATCAAAGAGTTACTTATGCTATAGGTAAGAGATAGCATCTTTGTGATCTTAGATCTTGCTTAAAAAGACATATACCTTAACTATAAATTTGAACACACACATATATCGACTGATCCAAACATATAATCTATCAAAACATAGGAAAAGAAGCTATATAAAACAATCGAAGAACTACTTATACTACAGGTGAGAGATACTTACATCCTCTTTCTATCGTACTAGTATTCCGCTAGGGTTTTTGTGAGATGAAGACCTTCCCTTGTTCCTTAGCCTTAGGAGTGGTCCTCTAGCATATACTAAGCCTTTGTATCCCCTTGAAACCCCCTTGAGAACCCCAACCAAAATCTTTAGGGTTTCGGATGGGGAGGGAGGAAAGAGGTAGAGTTCGATCCTCTAGCAAACACCAAGCCTTGTGAGAAACTCTCCTTGAAACCCCCTCTTGAGAATCCCCACACAAGGAGCCCTATAGCTTGGGATGGAAAAGGGAGGAAGGAGAGGGATAGGTTTCGGCCAAGAATGAGGGAGGAAGAAGAATGAGGAAGATGAAGTGGATTTTGGTTCTTTTCTCTCTTTAATCCCCACGTTAATATCTAGGGAGATGAGGAAAACTTTTCATCTCCTCATGGGGAGATGAAACAACTCTACACCCTCTCATCTTCTCATTTATCTTCTTTGTATATTCCTTATCTATTCTAGCCAAGAATCATCCTATGACCTAGTGGTAGCAAGGCTACCTCCCTATTAGGAGGTTCATGATTCAAATCCTAGCTATAGAGAGCCATACTTTTTATTTTATTTTAAACCTTTTATGGGCATTAAAATCCATATAATTACTTTTAACAGTTTTAGAATTTTATGGGCATTACAGAATTAGCCCGAGACAAGCATAAAAGGCGGAGCTTGGGAAAGATTTCCACAGCGATTTTTGGTGAGATTTTAGAGGGGAATTGCTACTGTATTCCAGACCTTCAAGAGCAAACCAAAGTAAGCATCAAGCAAGTAATCAAAGAAAAGTGTTGTAAAGTTGTTCTTTACTTTTATTTCATATTGTCTTTGTATTTTGCTTGTACTTTTGTATTACATTTTGTAATTGCTTATACGAGGTTTTTCCACCTCTGACTTATTGTCGAGAAGGAGTTTTAGTAGTTGTGTCTTCATAACTAGAGCTCGTTGAGCTTGCCCAGTGGAGTAGGAACTCTAAGGTTCTGAACCACGTATATCTGTTATCTTGTTCTTCTGTATTCATCTCTATATTCGCATTTGTATATTGTATTTTCACTGTGCTAACGAATATTGTAGACGAACGAACGAATTCCATTGAGCACACATTTGTCTATTCAAGTCCCCATTCTAGTCTTTCCATGATCCTTCAACAAATCGAACTTAGATTTTGATTGTGGCAAAGGCTCAAAGTTAAGGTGTTATGTTTATCTCATAAGCTACTATTAAGTGTGCAGAAGTGTTTAAGCTAAGCTAAAGGTCAGCAACACCCAGAGAATCTTATGTCGAAAAACCGTGGTGGTCGGGTGACACCGGGAGAGCTTCGGATGGAGTCGAAGAACCCAGGTGAAGACTGGAAGCTAAGTTACAAGTCAGAAAGAACCATAGGTAACCATGAGTGTGAGTATTGGTGAGGTCGGGTCCTTTGTATGGGGACAACTTTAGGTGGCGATCCGACTAAGACTTCCAATGGAAGGTCTAGGTTGAGATTGGACGGTAAGTATCCATCAAATTCACTATTACTTGTGTTTTCGTGCTAACTCTTTATTGTAGTTGAATAACCAAGATGGCAGTCGAATGCTGGCTTGTGGCATTCAATTGCTGCTAGCATCAGTCGACTGATATTCAAACTATCCAGCTAGATGAAGGTGAAGATAAGATCCCCTTATCTTGGGGTGAGGTGTCCTTTTGATCCAGATATGGATCTCAACGAGATAGGACTTGGAGGGGTATAAAAGATGGGGGGTTTCACCCCTTTAGGTAATCTTAATTGCTCTCCAAGTGCTCCCATAATGTCGCTTCGTCAATGACTACTCTATGTCGTTAAAACACTATTGCAATTCCGACAACACGCCATCAATTCAAGTCTTGATCTTCGTCAGTATATTTTAAAGTTGTCATTTCAATCTTTATAGTTTGTAGTCGAGCTTTTATCCTTGAGTTTTTGTTGTAAAGAGGAGAGGTGGGATTTGTTGGTGCAGTAGGCGCCTAAGTCGAACCTGAGTTTTGATTATAGCAAACGATACAAAGTTAAACTCATGTCGTTATCTCACGAGCTGAATCGAGTGTGTAGAAGATTGCTATAGCTGGAGCTGAAGGCTAGTGACACCCGGAGGAAGCCGCGGTGGTCGGGCGACACTCGAGTGACTTCGGAGGGAGCCGAAGGAATCGAGTGGAAGGCCGGAAGCAAAAGCAACACCTAAGTATCGAGGTAAGCTCGTGTGTGCGAGCGTAAGTGAGGTCGTATCCTCTTTACGGGGATGACCTTAAGCATAGATCCGACCAAATACATCCTATAGATGGTCTAGGTTGAGATCGGACGGTCAGAGGCCGTCAAAATAATGTTTTTGTTAAGCTAACTTTGCCTTGCAGCTAGCATCAGTCGACTGCCAGCTTAGAGGACTCGACTGTCGTCAATCAGTCGACTGCCAGAGGTCAGCACTCGACTGATGCTGCCATCAGTCGACTGATGATGGCCATCAGTCGACTGATGGTCAAAGGATCAGCTTCGAGGAGTCAAGGTTTATCACCAAAATTCAAGGGGAGTGGTGCTCAAATATGATTGGCTAGGGTTCCTCTCGAAAAGGGGCTCAAAGGCTATAAAAGGAGGTCCTAACCTAGGGTTTTCTCATCAATTCTAAGTGCTCAAAAGCCTCCACAACACTGCGACTCTCCGATAACTCTACGACAACGAAGTGCTGCCAACAACCCTAGTTTAAGTCCTATCTTCGAGTTGTTGGTATAATCTTGTTTTGTCATTTCTTTTAATCTTGCAATTCGTTTGTTAATCGAGGCTTTCTACCGTTGCATTTCATTTTAATAGAAGAGAGGGTTTGTCTCTCTATCTTGTGCTTCGAAGGTTTTTGTAATCGTAAAACTCCTACCTCCAACGAGGAGGAGTGTTTTAGTGAATTTCCCTCCGTACACGGTCTAGGACCGTTAGGGCCTTGGAGTAGTAGCCGAAGGCTACGAACCAAGTAAAAAAACTATTTGTCTCATTTAGTTTTTATTTACATTTCCGCTGCATTTAATTGTCTACCGAACGATTTAAAAAAAAAAGTTTCTATCGCTATTCACCCCCCCTCTAGCGATCCGCTTCGATCCAACAGGATTGTGCCTCTACCTCTATCTTTCTTTTTATTGTAACCGTTGTCTCCTACCTCCAATGAGGAGGAGATCTTTAGTGCATTGCCCTTCGTACACGGTCTAGGATCGCAGGGCCTTGGAGTAGCAACCGTTAGGTTTTGAACCAAGTAAAAAAAAAATTGTTCCCTTTACTTTTTGCATCTTAATTTCTGCTATGTCACTCGAGTTTTAACGAAACGAAAAGGAAATTTTACGCTCGCTATTCACCCCTCCCCCCTCTAGCTTACTTTTGATCCAACATATTTGTGTTGTGTATTTGTGTTTGTGCTTGTGTATTTCATTTATGATTTATTATTATTTCCACTGCGATATTAACAAGTAATGTAGACAAGCACGCAAACATGAATGATTTCCATCATCAACAAATGAACGCGCCATCCCCCCCCCCCTTCTAGCGCTCACCGAAGTTCCAATAAGTGGTATCAGAGCCATGGTCCATTTCAAGTCATGAACCTCGAACAAAGGAAGTTGAGCTCCCATGTCCGGATCAAGAGAACTAAACACCAGGCTGGAAATCTAGTTGGGTCGGGAGGACCGAACAACTTGTAGGAAGTCCAGTTGGGCCAGAAGGGTTAGACAATTGGCAGGAAGTCTAGCTGGGTCAGGAGGACCAGACAATTGGCGGGAAGTCCTGGTGGGTTGAGGATCGGACATTAAGCAAAGGATGTCCTTAGAGAACGGATAGGCTTGAGCGGGGTCAATGTGGTTCTTCATTTGAGGGGGGGGGGATTGTTGGAGTATTGGAATACAATCAAAGCCCCACATTGGTAAGACATCGAAAAGATCATGTGCTTATAAGTATGAAAAGATATCTCCATTGGTATGAGACATTTTGGGTAAAGCCCTAAAAGGCCTCATACCAATGGAGACATCTTTACATCTTATAAGCACATGATCTTTTCTATGTTTTACCAATGTGGGACTTTAATTGTATTCCTAATACTCCAACAAGCAAGGCCTCTCTTCAATGGACTAATCACCCAGGGAGCAAATGCTAGAGGATCTGTTAACATCAATGGAGTTCAATGTGTTGAGAGTATTGAGAATAAAATCAATGTCCCATATTGCTAAGACATAGAAAAGATCATGTGCTTATAAGATGAAAAGATATATCCATTGGTATGAGACCTTTTGAGTAAAGCCCAAAAATAAAACCATGAGACCTTAGACCCAAAGTGGATAATATCATGCCATTGTTGGGATATATGAATCTTATAGGCACTAACAATTGGTATCAGAGTCATGGTCTATGTCAAGCCATGTGCCTCGAACAAAGGAAGTGAGCTCTCATGTCTGGATCAAGAGATCCAGATACTAGGCAGGAAGTTCAATTGGGTCAGGACGACCAGACAATTGGCTGAAGGGAAAGTCACATTTTGCTTCTTCGCTTCGGTTGCTTATGCATGGCGATCCTATCTCACATTCCAGGATTAAAATTTTATTAATTAAAACTAATCCGGATCGAGATGGATTACCCAAGAAACTGATTCATCATCATCCTATTCGATTTGAGTAGTCGCTTGTGTTAGGTAAGGGAAACTTCGCTTCCCACTTCTACTCGGTCGCTTGTTCATGGCGATCCCATCGACGTCCCCGGATTAAAAAAATTTAATCATATACAAAAGAGATCACCCAAGCAACCGTTTCATCATCGTGCTATTCGATTAGAGTGGTCACTTGAATAAATTTGTTGTTCAAGCCACCAACCTCTATTCTACGAATAGTAATGGAATAGACGATGTATGGATCGCCGACTTTTGTATTTATATTCGGGGTCCAAGTATATTTAACCAAAAAAAACAGAATACAACATGCATATATAATTGAAAAACAATTATAGACATGTTACAAAAGAAAATAGACAATCGATATACCTCTCGATCTTCTATTGTATATCCTTCCTCCTTTTGGACATCGTGTGAGCGACGATCTTCCAAAAGTCGAAGCTCCTAGATCACCAATCTTCCTTGCTCGCTCCGAACAAGAGGAAGAATAAGAAACAAAACTCTCCCTCTCCTTACTTGCGCCAACCACCAAGAACCAACTTGGTGTGCGCCGGCCAAAGGATTGGATGAAGAAGAAGAATGCCGACCAAGAGCTCCAAGGGAAGACCCTAAGCTTTGTTTCCACGGCCAAAGAGTAAGGGAAGAAGGTTGGATGCCGGAAAAACCAAGGGGAGAAGGAGAAGGAAGGGTGCCGGCCACCTTAAGGAAGAAGAGAAGAAAGGAAAAAATTTCCTTAATTGTGGCCGCCCAAGCACAAACCCTAACTCCAACCCTCTTGCCGCCCAACCCTAATCTCCCTTGCTTCTAATTTATCTCCACGCCAACCCTTAAGCCGCTTTTTATAGAGCTAGGCTTAAGCCTCCTTTTAATCTCCACCGTCGGTTCTAGGGATTTAATTTCAACCGTCGGATCTAGAGAATTAATCTCAACCATCGGATCTAGAGATTTAATCTCTACCGTTGGATCTAGAGTTTTGTTTTCATCCAT
Source organism: Wurfbainia villosa (assembly GCA_025175895.1). Lineage (NCBI taxonomy): Eukaryota > Viridiplantae > Streptophyta > Magnoliopsida > Zingiberales > Zingiberaceae > Wurfbainia > Wurfbainia villosa. The sequence goes on along the minus strand of CM045989.1, from coordinate 114,758,092 downwards.
TGGATCTAGTCTTCATGAGGTTTTAATAGGCTACAATAGGAACCATGAGGAGGAGTTGGATCTTGGCCACCCAATGGATCAAGCCCACATAAAGTCTGATTCATTAATGATAATCCAATCCACTAAAGGATTATCATTGATCTACCTCACCAATCCCCATAAGTTAATATGGGCTCCATATATTATTTGCACATTTTTTTCCCCGTGTTTAAGATCTCGAATGTCCGTCGATTAATTAATTTACTGACCATTAATTAATCAACATCTAACTCCATGAGTAGTACCACTCAACCTTATCATCATACCGGACCAAGTCCACTTGCAGGGTTTACATGATGAACCTTATGAGCTCCAAGGGGACATTATCATCCTAATAAATAAGACACGGTTTCCTCCTATAATCAATGGCATACCATATAAATAATATCATTTCCCAACTTAGTGAGCCTATCGATTTAATCTATAAATTTCTCCCATTGGTAAATCAAAGAAATGAATACTAAGTATATGCGCTCGTTATTATATCGGGATTAAGAGCATGTACCATATAATATCTGAGGTCCGATTCGATTATGTAGTTAGCAATGAATCGAATCACCTCTAAGTCGGTCCTGCTCAATACACACAAAGTGTACTAATGTGATTCTATGGTCAAGACAAACCAATATCAAATCACACTACAACCATACCAATGATTTGTCCAAAGCCATCTCGGTTGTGAGCCTTTACTTATACTTTACAAGGAGCTGATAACATGATCTCTCGTGTGACACCACACACCATGTTATCTACAATGTAATGTATTAGACAATATGCATAACCATAAATATGCAAACAAAGATCATGTGATTCTTATTTCAAAATAAAGATGTTCATACAAAAGATAGACTTTTCAGTATACATCCCAACAGCTTGAACAAGCTTGTTGTTCTAGCGACCTAATCCTTTTCCTCGATTAGCCGCGGAATAGATGATGAACAGATCGTTGATTTTTGTGTTTATCATTGGGGTCCATGTCAATCAATAACATATAAAATACAAAAGAACAAGAATCAAAATTAAACAAGATTATACCTCTTGATCTTCTATTGTATTCCTATCCTTTTCTTGGACGTTGTGTGGGCGACGATATTCCAAGAATCGAAGCCTCCTAGACCACGTATCTTCTCTTCCTTGCTCGCTCCGAATAAGGGAAGAAAACCCTCCCTTCTTCTCCTATCTCGTGCCGAACACAATGCCTCCTCTTCTCCTTGCTTGTGCTAACCACCAAGGCTTCAAGGGTTTGTGTCCGCCGGCCCTAGGAGAGGAGAGGAGATTTGTTGCCGCCGACCCTAAGAGAGGGAGAGGAAGAAGCGGTGACCTTAGGGAGAGGGTGAAGGAGCGCCGACCTTAGGAAAAGTAAGAGCCAACTCCAGCACAAGTTGTCGCCAGCCATAGGAGAAGCAAACACCACAACTCCCTTGCCGCCAGCCTCAAGAAGCAAACCCTAGAACTTGTTGCCGCCCAAGCCTCTCCACCTCTTATATAGATCTAGGCTTCATGAAGTATTTATAATAGGCTACAATATGAACCATGAGGAGGAGTTGGATCTTGGCCACCCAATAGAACCGAACCACATATAACCCGATCCATTAATGATGATCCATTCTACTAGAGGATCATCATTGATCTACCTCACCAACCCCATAATTAAATATGGGCTCCACATATTATTTGTATAAAATATCTCCCCGTATTTACGATATCGAATGTCCATTAATTAATTAAATTACTGACAATTTAATTAATTAATATCTAACTCCAAGAGTAGTACCGCTCATCCTTATCATCATTTTGGACCAAGTCCACCTGCAGGATTTACATGATGAACTTTTTGAGCTACTCAAGGGGACATCATCATCCTAGTATATAGGACACGGTTTCCTCCTATAATCAACGACACACCATGTAAATAACATTATTTTCCAACTTACTAGGTCTATCGATTTAACACATAAATCTCAGCCATTGGTAAATCAAAGAAATAAATACTAAGTACATGTGCTGTTATTATATCGGGATTAAGAGTATATACACCATAATATCTGAGGTCTGATTCAATTATATAGTCAGTATAAATTGAATCACCTCTAAATCAGTCCTACTCAATACACACAAAGTGTACTAGTGTAATTCAATGGTCAAGATAAACCAATATCAAATTATACTATAACCATGCCAATGGTTTGTCCAAAACCATCTTTGTTGTGAGCCTCTACTTATACTCTACAAGGAACTGATAACATGATCTTCTGTGCAGCATCACACACCATGTTATCTACAATGTAAAGTATCAGACAATATGCATAAATATAAAATGCAAACAATGATCATGTGATTCTTATTTCAAATTGAAGATGTTCATACAAAATCTAGGCTTTCAATATACATCCCAACAATCTCCCACTTATACTAAAAGACTATGCTACCATCAAACTGCCATACATCTTATTCTCATTCCCTCCACATGCCTATCAAAAGCTCTCGCTGGAAGGGCCTTAGTGAAAGGATCTGCCTGGTTATCCTCTGATGCAATATTGGCAACAACAACTTCTCCTCGCTTTATGATCTCTCGTATTAGGCGGTACTTGCGCTCTATGTGTTTACTTGCCTTATGGGCTCGTGGTTCCTTAGAGTTTGCAACTGCACCACTGTTATGACAATAAATTGTGATAGTTCTGGGCAAACTAGGAATCACATCCAAGTTCATCAAGAAGTTCCTGAGCCATAAAACTTCTTTGGCTGCCTCAGAGGCTACCACATACTCAGCTTCCATGGTAGAGTCCGCCATGCATTTCTGCTTGACACTCCTCCATATAATGGCTCCACCTCCCAAAGTAAACACAAAACCCGAGATAGTCTTACTGTTATCCCTATCTGATTGGAAGTCAGAATCTATATAACCCACAGGGAGTAATTGATCTATCTGGTATACCAGCATATAATCCCTAGTCCTTCTCAGGTACTTCAATATATGCTTTACCTCAGTCCAATATCCCTATCCTAGATTACTCTGATATCTGCTAACCATGCCCACGACAAAGCAGATATCCGATCTCGTACATAACACAGCATACATGAGGCTTCCTACCGCCGAAGCATAAGGAATCGCCTTCATCTCCTCTATCTCCTTTGATGTTCTAAGACACATCTCTTTAGATAAAGGTACTCCATGCCAAAATGGTAGAAAACCTTTCTTGGAATTCTGCATGCTAAAGCGATCTAGAATAGTGTCTATGTATGAAGCTTGAGATAAGCACAACATCCTTTTCTTGCGATCCCTTATAACCTTGATCCCAAGGATGTGTCTCACTTCTCCCAAATCCTTCATATCAAATTATTTGGACAACCATACCCTTACATCTGATAACACTTTGGCATTGTTGACAATGAGAAAAATGTCATCTGCGTATAGTACTAGAAATACCACTACGTTTTTGTCACATCTCTTGTATACACAAGACTCATCTGGACTTTGAATAAATCCATATGACTAGATTACCTCATCAAAGCGGATGTTCCAAGATCTCGAAGCTTGCTTCAATCCATAAATGGACCGATTAAGCTTACACACAAGATGTTCTTTACCTTTTGCAATGAATCCCTCTGGTTGCTCCATATAGATGTTTTTTCAAGACTTCCATTAAGGAAGGTTGTCTTGACATCCATCTTCCAAACCTCATAATTCATATGAGCAACAATAGCCAAGAGAATCTGAATAGACTTAAGCATGGCTACTGGCGAAAAGGTATCCTCATAATCGATACCCTCTTTCTGAGTATACCCTTTCGCAACAAGCCTTTCTTTGAAGGTCTCTACCTTCCCGTCTGATCCTCTCTTTCTTTTGTAGATCCACTTGCATCCAATGGCTATTACACCATTGGGTGATTCTACTAGCTCTCATACCTGATTTGAATCCATAGATTCTATCTCAGAATTCATTTCCCTTTGCCAAGGTACCGCATCTTTATCTTGGATTGCCTCATCATATGTCCAGGGATTAGGTTCATGTTCGTCAGGGACTCAATCAAAAGATTCTCCCAAGAACATAAATCTATCAGGTTGTCTAACAACTCTTCCACTACGATGAGGTATCACCTGTGTATCGTCTGTGACACGCGGTGTAGTCACTTGTGGTATGTCCTCTTGTACCATTGTTACTGAAGTAGTGACTTCCCCTCTTAATTTCTCTAGAACAATCTTGTTCATGGGCTTGTGGTTCATCACATAGTCTTCCTCTAAAAATCGGGCGTTCGTTCTAACGATCATCATCTGATCTCTAGGACTATAGAACAAACCACCTTTCGTTCCTCTGGGAGAGCCTACGAACAAGAACACTTCTGTACGAGATTCCAACTTAACAACATCTCCCTTCAGCACATGTGTTGGACTATTCCAAATCCGAATATGTCTTAGACTAGGCTTTCGCCCAGTCCACAATTCTGTGGGAGTAGAAGGTACTGATTTAGATGGTACCAAGTTCAGAATATATACTACCATTTATAGAGCATACCCCCAGAATGAATCTGGTGACTCAGAATAACTCATCATCGATCTAACCATCTCCATAAGAGTCTTATTCCTTCGCTCCGCCACACTATTCTACTGGGGTGTACATGGTGCAGACAATTGGGATTGAATCCTAGCCTATGATAAGCAACTCCTAAACTCTCCCAAGAGGTACTCACCACCATGATCAGATTGTAGTGTCTTGATACTTTTACCTTAATGTTTCTCCACCTCAACCTTTAATTCTTTGAATCTGTCAAAGCATTCAGACTTGCGGCGCATCAAGTAAATGTATCCATATCTTGAATAATTGTCTATAAAAGAGATAAAATATTCAAAACCACCTCTAGCCTGGATAGACATAGGACCACACAAATCAGAATGAACCAATTCCAACACATCTTTAGCTCTATACCCCCTGGCCTTAAAAGACCTCTTGGTCATTTTACCTTCTAGGCAAGATTCGCAGGTTGGGAAATCTTCCACCACCAATGAACCCAAAGGTCCATCAGTTATCAACCTTTGATTTCTACTCAGGTTAATATGACCTAACCTTATATGCCAAAGTTATGTTTGGTTCATTTTCGAAGGTTCCTTTCTCTTATTAGATTTAGAAGATGAGTTATTTGTTTCTATTTGCGTCGTGGGAGTTTTTTGTTCAAGAGTGTATAAATTTCCTACCAACGCACCAGATCAGATAATCTCCCTATTCCTTTTTATAAAAACTTTGTCATTAAAAGAAATAGAATACCCATCCATAAACAATTTAGAAACTAAAATCAAATTCTTTCTAATTGTAGGTACATAAAGGCAATTTCTCAGAACCAAAGTTTTATTTTTAACAAAAGATAAATAAATATCTCCCACTGCAATAGCCGCCACCTTCGTAGCATTTCCCATGTAAATGGTAACCTCTCCCTTAGCTAGTCGTCTAGTTTCTTGGAACCCCTGCAAAGAGTTGCAGACAAGATCAGTGGCTCCCATATCTACACACCAGGAACCGGTAGATAACACCGTTAAACATGTTTCAATGACTAAACTAAAAGATATACCTTTGTTTTGTTTCCGGTTAGGGCAGTTCGCCTTCCAATGTCCAGTCTACTTGCAAGTGAAGCACTTGCCTTTTGGCCTCTTTACTCTTGCCTGAGATCCTACCCCCTGTTGGAATGTATACTGAAAGCCTAGCTCTTTTTGTATGAACATTTTATTTTGGAATAAGAATCATATGATCATTGTTTGCACTTTATATATTTATTATATATGTGTGCATATTGTCTAATATTTTACATTGTAGATAACATGGTGCTTGGTGTGGCACAGAAGATCATGTTATCAGTCCCTTGTAAAATATAAGTAGAGGCTCATGACCAAGATGGTTTTGGACAAACCATTGGCATTGTTGCAGTGTAGCTTGGTATTGTTTTGTCTTGAACATAAAGTTACACTAGTACACTTAGGTGTATTGAGCAGGACCGACATAGAGGTGATTCAATTTAGTACTGACTACATAATTGAATCGGACCTCGGATATTATGTTGTGCATGCTCTTAATCCCGATATAATAACGGGCACATGTACTTAGTATTTATTTCTTTAATTTATCAGAGGGTGAGATTTAGATGGATTAAATCAATATGCCCGGTAAGTTGGGAAATGATATTATTTATATGGTGTGTCGTTGATTATAGGACGAAACCGTTTCCTATATATTAGGTTGATGATGTCCCCTTGAGGAGCTCATAAGGTTCATCATGTAAACCCAGCTGGTTGACTTAGTCAACACGATGATAAGGTTGAGTGGTACTACTCGAGGAATTAGATGTTAATTAATTGATGGTCAGTAAATCAATTAATTGACGGACATTCGATATCTTAAACACGGGGAGATTAATGTACAAATAATATATGGAGCCCATATTAATTTATGGGGTTGGTGAGGTAGTTCAATGATGATCCTCTAGTGGAATGGAACATCATTGATGGATCAAGTTTGTGTGGTTCCGATCCATCGGGTGGCCAAGATCCAACTCCTCCTTATGGTCCCTATCGTAGCCTAATTTAATCCTTGTGAAGTCTAGATCTAAGAATGTAAAACAAAACCTAGAACCAACGGTTAGGATTAAATCCCTAGATCCGATGGTTAGGATGAAACCCTAGAACAAACGGTTGGGATTAAATCCCTAGACCCAATGGTTAGGATGAATCCCTAGAATTGACAGTTGGGATGAAACCCTAGATCCGACGGTTGGGATGAAATCCTAGATCCAATGGTTGGGATGAAACCCTAGATCAGACGGTTGGGATAAAACCCTAGATCCGACGGTGGAGATTAAATCCCTAGATCTGACGGTGGAGATTAAAGGAAGCTTAAGACCAATTCTATAAATAGGGGGCTTAGGCTTGGGCGGCATGAGACAATTTTTGGAGTTAGGGTTTGGCTTTTCCACAAGTGGGCGGCTAGGGTTTGGGAGCTAGGGTTTTGTTTTGGGCGGCAACCTCCTTCCTCCAAGAAGTTGTTAGCGCCCAACCTTCTTCCATCTAGACTTGCCCGGCACCCATTCTCAAGGCCTCTCTCTTATTCCTTGGCCGGCGGTTCTCCTTCCATTGGTGGCCGGTGCTCTTCCTCCTCCCTTTCTCCTTGGTGGCCGGCGGCAACCCCTCTTCAAGTTGGCCGGTGCTTCATCCACTTGCTCCTTGGTCGGCGGTTGCACCAAATTCCCTAATTTGGTGGCCGGTTCTAGAAAGGATAGGTATTTGTTGGTTCTTCTCTTTGTTCGCAGCGGACAAGGAAGGGAAGAACATAATCTAGAAGGCTTCTACTCGTGGAGGATCTTCGTCCACACGTCGTCCACGAGAAGGATAGGACATACCGTAGAAGATCGTAAGGTATAAAGTTTTTTTTCTTTATTTACATATCTGAGCATGTTCTTTTATGTTTTGATTATACATGTATGCGTATGAATATATATTGTATAATCATGGACCCCGAAGACAAACACAAAAACCGGCGATCCGTCCGTCGTCTCTTCCGCGGCTAACCAACTAGAAGAGTTGTGTTGCTTGAACAACTAGTTTGTTCAAGCAACCACTCAAGTTGTTAGCACGACGACGAAATGGTTGTGCTAAGGAAGCTCATCCCATCCGGATTAATTCTTTCATTAGTGAAAATTTTAATCCGGGGATATGGGATCCAATGAGCCTCCGAAGCAACTCCCTACAAGTGGTATCAGAGCCACGGTTTCCGGTTTTGTGTGTTTAGGATTTGGTTAATTTTTATGCACTTATTCATATATTATATGTGCCGGATAATAGTAGGATATGCGTAGTTTAACTCTTTGGTTACAGGCATAAGATCCGACTATTATGGCCATATGTGTGTATGTGATTGGATGTGTGTAAATATTTATTATTTGAATCCTCGGGATTGACGAGGCTAGATTAGTATTTAATTTTTTGTAATTAAATACGACATTTTTTAGCCGCTCATTTTAGTTTACTTTCGATCTAGATTATTTGTACACTCATTCGTGGAGTATAGGATCGATGGATGTAAATTAAAATGATTTATCTCGGCTCGAATATCTTTGGTGACTTGCACACGGGAAAAGGTGGAGCGGACGAGGTGGCGACACGACAAGATGCATATTGGAGGATAATGCCATAATAGTTGGAAAAATTCTATTTTTTCCATATTTATTGCTTATTCGTTTTATATGCATGTTGTGTATGTTTTAAAATTCCTCATTTTCAATTAACTAAGTGGGAGAGGGACATTTTAATTAATTCCCGCGGCCTCCATTACAATTTGACGTGTGATGCAACAAACTTGTGTGTTGGCTCTGAGTGCCTTCCTCCCTGCAGACGGGTTTGTTTGCGGATCACTAGGTCAAATAATGGTTATAGGAAATTATCTAGGAGCATGTGTACTTGCACAGTGGTAAGGCACATAATCCGAAATAATTCCCTTAGTATAGTGTAATGGTGCACACTTAGATGCAAATAGAAGTATCCTCCCTATCGGAGTCACTGCTTTTATTTGTAGGGCCAAAGAGGAACCAACTATTAATTTTATTTGTCAAAAAGTAAGGTTGACAAGATAATAAAATTAATGGGTAAAACCTCCTCTTACAAATGTAGAATTCGTATACGTCCACACAGCGTGGCATACGATATTCTCGGTGATTTGAGGTGTTGGTTGATTTCGGGATTTTATTGTTTTGAGGAATCAATAATATTTGAAATCTAATATTTTGATCATTGTGATTTTTAGGATTTTCAAATGGCTTTCAACCCACTTGCTGTGATTTTAAAAGAAAACAAACTTTCTGGACCAAACTACATTGATTGGAAAAGAAACTTGGATATTGTCTTAACTGCGGAGGAGTACAAATTTGTACTCTTCGAGGTCTATGCTCCTAATCCCTCCGATGACTCTGATGAAAAGGAGAAAGAACATTATAAGAAATGGGTTAAGGCAGATGAGATGGCGCGGTGTTACATTTTGGCATCTATGTCAAATGTCTTTGCCAACATCGACATCGAGGCCATAGCCCACTTATGACATGATGTTCAATCTCAAGGAACTTTTCGGACATCAGAGTAGGGCGGCTAGGCAGGAGGCAATGAGAAACTTGATGACGACCACCATGATCGAGGGAACACCCGTTAGGGATCATGTTCTCAAGATGATGACTCATCTTAATGAGATGGAAGTCCTCGGAGCTGAGATCGATGGGGAAACCCAGGTCGATATCATTCTCCAGTCTCTGCCTAGGAGTTTTGAGCAGTTCCACCTCAACTACAACATGAACAAGAGGTTGTATTCGTTGGCGGAGCTTCTGACAGAACTCCAGGCGACAGAGGGGCTTTTTCGTAAGAGTGCTCAAGCCATGGTGGCTCAGAAGGTTTCTTCCTCTAAATCTAAAGGTAAGAAGAAGAAGAAGCAAGGTGGAGCGAAGAAGGTGGCAGTGGGACCTCAGGCAGGAGTGAAGAAGCCGAAAGGCAAGTGCTTCACTTGCAAGAAGACTAGACATTGGAAGGCGGACTATCCTCGCCGAAAGAACAAAGGTATATCTTCTTGTTTAGTTGTTGAAACATGTTTAGTGGTGTTATCTACCAGTGCCTGGTGTGTAGATACAAAAGCCACTGATCATGTCTGCAATACTTTGCAGGGGTTCCAGGAAACCCGACGACTAGCTGAGGGAGAGATTACCGTCTTCATGGGAAATGCTTCAAAGGTGGTGGCTATTGCAGTGGGAGACGTTTATTTATCTTTTGATAAGAATAAAGTTTTGGTTTTGAGAAATTGTCTTTATGTACCTACTTTTAGAAAGAATTTAATTTCAGTTTCTAAATTGTTTAAGGATGGATATTCTGTTTCTTTTAATGACAAAGTGGTTATAAAAAGGAATAGGGAGATTATCTGTTCTGGTACATTGGTTGGCAATTTATATACTCTTGAACCAAAAACTCCCACGATGCATATAGAAGTAAATAACTCATCTTCTAAGTCTAATAAGAGAAAAGAACCTTGAATGAACTGCATATATCTTTGGCATCTAAGGCTTGGTCATATTAACCTAAGCAGAATTCAAAGGTTGATAGCTGATGGACCTTTGGGTTCATTAGTGGTGGAGGATCTCCCAACCTGTGAATCTTGCTTGGAAGGTAAAATGACCAAGAGACCTTTCAAGGCCAAGGGGTATAGAGCCAAAGATGTGTTAGAATTGGTTCATTCTGATTTGTGCGGTCCTATGTCCATCCAGGCAAGAGGTGGTTTTGAATATTTCATCTCATTTATAGACGATTATTCAAGATATGGATACATTTACTTGATGCGCCGCAAGTCTAAATTCTTTGATAGGTTCAAAGAATTCAAGGCTGATGTGGAGAACCGTCAAGGTAAAAGTATCAAGACATTACGATCTGATCGTGGTGGCGAGTACCTCTTGGGAGAGTTTAGGAATTACTTATCAGATCGATTCAATCCCAATTGTTCGCACCGCACACCCACAGAATGGTGTAGCGGAGCGAAGGAATAGGACTCTTATGGAGATGGTTAGATCGATGATGAGTTATTCTGAGTTACCTGTTTCGTTCTGGGGGTATGCACTGGATACGACAATGTACACTCTAAACTTGGTTCCATCCAAATCAGTACCTTCTACCCCTGTATAATTGTGGACTGGGCGAAAGCCTAGTCGAAGACATATTCGGATATGCGGGAGTCCAGCACATGTGCTGAAGGCTGATGCTGGTAATTTGGAACCTCGTACAGAAGTGTGCATGTTTGTTGGCTACCCTAAGGGAACGAAAGGTGGTTTATTTTATAATCCTAGAGATCAGAGGGTGATCGTTAGCATGAACACCAGATTTCTAGAGGAGGATTATGTAATGAATCACAAGCCCAAGAGTAGGATTGTTCTTGAGGAGTTGACAGCGGAAGTCCCGACTTCAGTACCACCGGTACAAGAGGAGACACCACAAGTCACTGCACCGCGTGTCACAGAGCATACACAGGAGGTACCTCGTCGTAGTGGGAGGGTTGTTAGACAACCCGAGAGATTCATGTTTTTGGGAGAGTCTTCGGACTTAGTCCCTGGTGAACATGAACCTGATCCCTGGACATATGACGAGGCAATCCAAGATAGAGATGCGGTATCTTGGCAAAGAGCGATGAATTCAAAGATAGAATCTATGGATTCTAATCAGGTCTGGGAGCTAGTAGAACCACCCGATGGTGTAAAAACCATTGAATGCGAGTGGATCTATAAGAGAAATAGAGGAGTAGACGAGAAGGTTGAGACCTTCAAAGCTAGGCTTGTTGCGAAAGGGTATACTCAGAAAGAGGGTATCGATTATGAGGAGACCTTTTCACCGGTAGCTATGCTTAAGTCTATCCGAATTCTCTTATCTATAGCTGCTCATATGGATTATGAGATTTGGCAGATGGATGTCAAGATAGCTTTCCTTAACGGAAGTCTTGAGGAGAACATCTATATGCGACAACCAGAGGGATTCATTGCTAAAGGCAAAGAGCATCTTGTATGTAAGCTTAATCGGTCCATTTATGGATTGAAGCAAGCTCCTAGATCTTGGAACATCTGCTTTGATGAGGTAATCCAGTCATATAGATTTATTCAAAGTCCGGATGAGCCTTGTGTATACAAGAGATGTGACGGAAACGTAGTGGTGTTTCTTTTACTATATGTAGATGACATTTTGTTAGTTGGCAACAATATCAAAGTGTTATCAGACGTAAGGGTATGGTTGTCCAAACAGTTTGACATGAAGGACTTGGGAGAAGTGGGACACATCCTTGGGATCAAAGTTATAAGGGATCGCAAGAAAAGGATGTTGTGCTTTGTCTCAAGCTTCATACATTGACACTATCCTTGCTCGTTTTAGCATGCAGAACTCCAAGAAAGGTTTTCTACCTTTTAGGCATGGAGTTCCTTTATCTAAAGAGATGTGTCCCAAAACATCAAAGGAGATAGAGGACATGAAGGCGGTTCCTTATGCTTTGGCAGTAGGAAGCCTTATGTATGCTATACTATGTACGAGACCGGATATCTGCTTTGCCGTGGGCATGGTTAGCAGATATCAGAGTAATCCTGGACAGGGACACTGGACTACGGTAAAGCATATATTGAAGTACCTGAGAAGGACTAGGGATTATATGCTGGTTTACCGGGCAGATCAATTAGTCCCTGTGGGTTACACGGATTCGGATTTCCAATCAGATAGGGACAAGAGTAAGTCTACCTCGGGGTTTGTGTTTACTTTTGGAGGTGGAGCCATAGTATGGAATAGTGTCAAGCAGAAATGCGTGGCGTACTCTACCATGGAAGCTGAGTATGTGGCAGCCTCTGAGGCAGCCAAGGAAGCTGTATGGCTCAGGAACTTCTTGATGGACTTGGATGTGATTCCTAGTTTGCCCAGAACTATCACAATTTATTGTGATAACAGTGGTGCAGTTGCAAACTCAAAGGAACCACGAGCCCATAAGGCGAGTAAACACATAGAGCGCAAGTACCACCTTATACGAGAGATCATAAAGCGAGGAGAAGTTGTTGTCGCCAAGATTGCATCAGAGGATAACCTGGCGGATCCATTCACTAAGGCCCTTCCAGCGAAAGTGTTTGATAGGCATTTGGAGGACATGGGGATCAGATGTATAGCAGAGTGATGACGGCATAGTCTTTAAGTATAAGTGGGAGATTGTTGGAATGTATACTGAAAGCCTAGCTCTTTTTTTATGAACATTTTATTTTGGAATAAGAATCACATGATCATTGTTTGCACTTTATATATTTATTATATATGTGTGCATATTGTCTAATATTTTACATTGTAGATAACATGGTGCTTGGTGTGGCACAGAAGATCATGTTATCAGTCCCTTGTAAAATATAAGTAGAGGCTCACGACCAAGATGGTTTTGGACAAACCATTGGCATGGTTGTAGTGTAGCTTGGTATTGTTTTGTCTTGAACATAAAGTTACACTAGTACACTTAGGTGTATTGAGCAGGACCGACATAGAGGTGATTCAATTTAGTACTGACTACATAATTGAATCGGACCTCGGATATTATGTTGTGCATGCTCTTAATCCCGATATAATAACGGGCACATGTACTTAGTATTTATTTCTTTGATTTACCAGAGGGTGAGATTTAGATGGATTAAATCAATATGTTCGGTAAGTTGGGAAATGATATTATTTACATGGTGTGCCGTTGATTATAGGAGGAAATCGTGTCCTATATATTAGGTTGATGATGTCCCCTTGAGGAGCTCATAAGATTCATCATGTAAACCCAGCTGGTTGACTTAGTCAACATGATGATAAGGTTAAGTGGTACTACTCGAGGAATTAGATGTTAATTAATTGATGGTCAGTAAATCAATTAATTGACGGACATTCGATATCTTAAACATGGGGAGATTAATGTACAAATAATATGTGGAGCCCATATTAATTTATGGGGGTTGGTGAGGTAGTTCAATGATGATCCTCTAGTGGAATGGAACATCATTGATGGATCAAGTTTGTGTGGTTCCGATCCATCGGGTGGCCAAGATCCAACTCCTCCTTATGGTTCCTATCGTAGCCTAATATAATCCTTGTGAAGTCTAGATATAAGAATGTAAAACAAAACCTAGAACCAACGGTTAGGATCAAATCGCTAGATCCGATGGTTAGGATGAAACCCTAGAACCAACGGTTGGGATTAAATCCCTAGACCCGATGGTTAGGATGAATCCCTAGAATCGATGGTTGGGATGAAACCCTAGATCCGACGGTTGGGATGAAATCGTAGATCCGACGGTTGGGATGAAACCCTAGATCCGATGGTTGGGATAAAACCCTAGATCCGACGGTGGAGATTAAATCCCTAGATCCGACGGTGGAGATTAAAGGAAGCTTAAGCCCAATTCTATAAATAGGGGGCTTAGGCTTGGGCGGCATGAGACAATTTTTGGAGTTAGGGTTTGGCTTTTCCACAAGTGGGCGGCTAGGGTTTGGGAGCTAGGGTTTTGTTTTGGGCCGCAACCTCCTTCCTCCAAGAAGTTGTCGGTGCCCAACCTTCTTCCATCTAGACTTGCCCGGCGCCCATTCTCAAGGCCTCTCTCTTATTCCTTGGCCGGCGGTTCTCCTTCCATTGGTGGCCGGTGCTCTTCCTCCTCCCTTTCTCCTTGGTGGCCGGCGGCAACCCCTCTTCAAGTTGGCCGGCGCTTCATCCACTTGCTCCTTGGCCGGCGGTTGCACCAAATTCCCTAATTTGGTGGCCGGTTCTAGAAAGGATAGGTATTTGTTGGTTCTTCTCTTTGTTCGCAGCGGACAAGGAAGGGAAGAACACGATCTAGAAGGCTTCTACTCGTGGAGGATCTTCGTCCACACGTCGTCCACGAGAAGGATAGGACATACCGTAGAAGATCGTAAGGTATAAAGTTTTTTTTCTTTATTTACAGATCTGAGCATGTTCTTTTATGTTTTGATTATACATGTATGCGTATGAATATATATTGTATAATCATGGACCCCGAAGACAAACACAAAAACCGGCGATCCGTCCGTCGTCTCTTCCGCGGCTAACCAACTAGAAGAGTTGTGTTGCTTGAACAACTAGTTTGTTCAAGCGACCACTCAAGTTGTTAGCACGACGACGAAATGGTTGTGCTAAGGAAGCTCATCCCATCCGGATTAATTCTTTCATTAGTGAAAATTTTAATCCGGGGACATGGGAGTCAATGAGCCTCCGAAGCAACTCCCTACACCCCCATCTTAGCTACACCTTGTTTCTTCTTTTTCTTGCCTTTCGTCTTAAAAGTAGAAACCTTTTGAGCAACCATAGCCTGAGCACTCTGATGAAAAAGCCCCTCTATCGCCTGGAGTTCTGTCAGAAGCTCCACTAACAAATACAACCTCTTATTTATGTTGTAGTTCAGGTGAAGCTGCTCAAAACTTCTAGGTAGAGATTGGAGAATGATATCGACCTGGGTTTCCCCATCGTTCTCCGCTCCACGGACTTCTAGCTCATTCAAATGAGCCGTCATCTTGAGAACATGATCCCTCACGGGTGTTCCCTCAATCATGGTGGTCGTCATCAAGTTCCTCATAGCTTCCTGCCTAGTAGGCCGATTCTGATGTATGAAAAGTTCCTCGAGATTGAGCATCATGTCATAGGCAGTAGTAACGGCCTGATGCTGATGTTGCAATACATTTGACATAGAAGCCAAAATGTAACACAACACCATCTCATCTGCCTTGATCCACTTCCTATAACTCTCTTTCTTCTTTTCACTAGAATCATTTGTAAGCTTAGGAGGACATTCTTCGAAGAGTACATATTTGTACTCCTCAATAGTCAAGACAATATCCAGATTTCATTTCCAATCAACATAGTTAGGTCCAGTAAGTTTGTTTTCTTTCAGAATCATAGCAAGTGGGTTGAAAGCCATTTTGAAAAACCTAAGAATCACAGTGATCAAAACATTAGATTTCAAAAATTTATTGATTCCTCAAACAATAAAATTTTAAAATCAACCAACACCTCAAAAAATCGAGAATATCGTATGCCACGATAGTGTGGACGTATACGAATTTTACATTTGTAAGAGGAGGTTTTACCTATTAATTTTATTATCCTGTCAACCTTACTTTTTGACAAATAAAATTAATAGTTGGTTCCTCTTTGGCCCTACAAATAAAAGCAGTGGCTCTGATGGGGAGGATACTTTCATTTGCATCTAAGTGTTTACCATTACCCGATACTAAGACAATTATCTCGGATTATATGCCTTTCGATGGGGAAGTACACATGCTCCTAAATAATTTCCTATAACTATATTTGACCTAGTGAACCACAAAAAAAACTCATCCAATATGGAGGAAGGCACTCAGAGCCAACGCGCAAGTTTGTTCGCATCACATGTCAAATTCAAATGGAGGCCACGGGAATTAAAAAAATATCCCTCTCCCACTTAGTAATTTAAAATTGAGGAATTTTTCAACACACACAACATGCATATCAAATAATAAGCAATAAATATGAAAAACTAAATTTTCCAACTATTATGCCTTTTATTTTCCAATATGCTTCCCGTCGTGTCGCCACCTCATCCGCTCCTCCCTTTACCATGCGCAAGCCACAAGGAGATCCGAGCTGAGATAAACTATTTTAATTTACATCCATCGATTCTATACTCCAAGAAGGAGTGTACAACATATCTAGATCAAAAATAAATTAAAATGAGCGGCTAAACAGTGTCGTATTTAATTACAAAAATTAAATACTAATTAGCCTCGTCAACCCCGAGGATTAAAATAATTAATTACAATCACACACACACAATCACATACATCCACATAGCCATAATAGTTGGATCTTATGCTTGCAAGAAAAAGTTAGCCTACGTAAATCCTACTATTATCTGGCATAAATAATATATGATAAATGCATGAAAGTAACTGAATCCAAAACACACAAAACTGGAAACTGTGGCTCTGATGCCACTTGAAGAAAGTCGCGTTTCGCTTCTTCGCTTCGGTGGCTTGTGCATGGTGATCCTTTATCACGTCCCCGGATTAAAATTTTATTAATTAAAACTAATCCGAACGGAGATGGAATACCCAAGCAATTGATTCATCATTGTACTATTCGATTTGAGTGGTCGCTTGAATAAACTTGTTGTTCAAGCAACCTAACCCTTTTCTTCAATTAGTCGCTGAATAGATGATGAACAGATCGTCGATTTTTGTGTTTATCATCGGGGTCCATGTCAATCAATAACATACAAAATACAAAAGAACAATAATCAAAATTAAACAAGATTATACCTCTTGTTTTACCTCTTGATCTTCTATTGTATTCCTATCCTCATCTTGGACGTCGTGTGGACGATGATCTTCCAAGAATCGAAGCCTCCTAGACCACGTATCTTCCCTTCCTTGATCGCTCCGAACAAGGGAAGAAAACCCTCCCTTCTTCTCCTATCTCGTGCCAAACATAATGCCTCCTCTTCTCCTTGCTTGTGCCGACCACCAAGGCTTCAAGGGTTAGTGTCCGCCTGCCCTAGGAGAGGAGAGGAGATTTGTTGCCACCGGCCCTAGGAGAGAGAGAGGAAGAGGCATCGACCTTAGGGAGAGGGTGAAAGAGTGCCGTCCTTAGGAAAAGCAAGAGACAACTCTAGCACAAGTTGCCGCCGACCATAGGAGAAGCAAACACCAAACCCTAGGACAACTCCCTTGTCGTCGGCCTCAAGATGCAAACCCTAGAACTTGTTGCCACCAAAGCCTCTCCACCTCTTATATAGATCTAGACTTCATTAGTTATTTATAATAGGCTACAATAGGGACAATGAGGAGTTGTTGGATCTTGGCAACCCAATGGATCCGAACCACATATAACCCAATCCATTAATGATGATTCATTCCACTAGAGGATCATCATTGATCTACCTCACCAACCCCATAATTAAATATGGGCTCCACATATTATTTGTACAAAATATCTCCCCATATTTAAGATATCGAATGTCCATTAATTAATTAAATTACAGACAATTTAATTAATTAATATCTAACTCCATGAGTAGTACCACTCATCCTTATCATTAGTACCACTCGTCTCATGAGCAGAATTTACATGATGAACTTTATGAGCTCCTCAAGGGGACATCATCATCCTAGTATATAGGACATGGTTTCCTCCTATAATCAATGACACACCATATAAATAATATTATTTCCCAACTTACCAGGCCTATCGATTTAACACATAAATCTCGCCCATTGGTAAATCAAAGAAATAAATACTAAGTACATGTGCCCATTATTATATCAGGATTAAGAGCATGTACACCATAATATCTGAGGTATGATTCAATTATATAGTTAGTATAAATTTAATCACCTCTAAATCGGTCCTGCTCAATACACACAAAGTGTACTAGTGTAATTCTATGGTCATGATAAACCAATACCAAATTATACTATAACCATGCCAATGGTTTGTCGAAAATCATCTTGGTTGTGAGCCTCTACTTATACTCTACAAGGAATTGATAACATGATCTTCTATGTGACACCACACACCAATCTACAATGTAAAGTATCAGACAATATGCATAAATATAAAATGCAAACAATGATCATGTGATTCTTATTTCAAAATGAAGATGTTCCTACAAAGGCTAGGTTTTCAGTATACATCCCAACATTGGCAAGAAGTTCAATTGGGTCAAAAGGACAGACAATTGGCAAGAAGTCCAACTGGGTCAGGAGAACCAGATAGTTGGCAGGAAATTCTAGTGGGTTGAAGATCGGACATCAAGCAGAGGAAGTCCTTCGAGGAGGGATAGGCTTGAAGGGGCCCAATGTGGTCCTTCATTTGAGGGGGGATTGTTGAGAGTATTGAGAATACAATGAAAGTCCCACATTGGTAACATATAAAAAAGATCATGTGCTTATAAGATAAAAAGATATCTCCATTAGTATGAGTCCTTTTGAGTAAAGCCCAAAAATAAAACCATGAGGCCTTAGGCTCAAAGTGGATAATATCATGCTATTGTGGGGATATATGAATCTTACAGGCACTAACACAATGATGGACTAGGATACAACATTGGAGTTCCACCTTCCTTCGACTATAAAGATTTCATGTATTGAAAAGGTAGAATGGAATATTTTCTTATGAATGATATAGAAAATTAGTTTGTCTTGATGAAAGGATTTGATGCTCCAAAGGATAAAAAGGTAAGACCTCTTAAGAAAACAAAATGGTTGGAGGAGAAAATTCAAAAATCACAGAAGAATGAGAAGGTAACCAAAATGTTAATAAATTTACTACCTAATGATGTTTTGTCCAAGATAGGTAATTATATGGATGCTGATGGATCGAGGGAGTTCGCTAGAGGGGGGGGGTGAATAGCGATAAACACTTTTTCTTTTAAATCGTTCGGTAGACAATTAAATGCAGCGGAAATGTAAATAAAAACTAAATGAGACAAATAGTTTTTTTACTTGGTTCGTATCCTTCGGCCACTACTCCAAGGCCCTAACGATCCTAGACCGTGTACGGAGGGCAATTCACTAAAACACTCCTCCTCGTTGGAGGTAGGAGTTTTACGATTACAAAAACCTTCGAAGCAAAAAATAGAGAGACAACCCCTCTCTTCTATTAAAATAAAATGCAACGGTAGAAAGCCTCGATTAACAAACGAATTGCAAGATTAAGAGAAATGACAAACTAAGATTATACCAATAACTCGAAGATAGGACTTAAACTAGGGTTGTTGGCAAAGACTTCTGTTGTAGAGTCGCCGGAGAGTCGCAGCTAAGGAGGCTTTTGAGCACTTAGAATTGATGAGAAAACCCTAGGTTAGGACCTCCTTTTATAGCCTTTGAGCCCCTTTTCGAGAGGAACCCTAGCCAATCATAATTGAGCACCAATCTTCTTGAAATGGGGTGATAAGCCTTGACTCCTCGAATCTGATCATTGACCATCAGTCGACTGATGGCCATCATCATCGGCCGATCGATGGCAAGATCGGGCCGATTGTCGACCTAGCCGATCGATCGATTGACGGCAGTCGAGTCCTCCAAGCTGGCAGTCAACTGATGCTTGCTGCAAGGAAAAGTTAGCTTAAAGAAAACATTATTTCAACGACCTTCGACCATCCGATCTCGACCTAGACCATCGATGGGATGTCTTTGGTCGGATCTACACTTAAGACCATCCCCGTAAGGAGGATACGACCTCACTTACGCTCGCACACATGAGCTTACCTCGATACTTACCATGCCACTTTTGCTTCCGGCCTTCCACTTGATTCCTTCGGCTCCCTCCGAAGTCACTCGAGTGTCGCCCGACCACCGCGGCTTCCTTCGGGTGTCACTAGCCTTCAGCTCCAGCTTTAGCACTTTTCTGCACACTCGATTCAGCTCGTGAGATAACGATATATCCTTGACTTTGTGTCTTTTGCCATAATCAAAATATAGGTTCGACTTAGGTGCCCCTGCACCAACAGATGCAAGTGAGTTATGGAGCAATATGGTCAAGTTCCATGAAGAACCTTCATTAATACAAGATAAGGAGGAATCCAAGGAAGAAAGTTCATCATCTTAAGAGCTTGAAGATTCTAAAGTTGAGAGATACTCAACATTTGATTCTGAAGAGGTTGAAGAAACCTCCGCCTCTAGGATTGAGGGGGAGGAGATACAATCAACACCGAAGCAAGAGGAGACCTCTACATCGGAAGCCGATGAAAAACAAGCCAATGTCTCCCCAACAATTGAAGGTAACTCAAATGCAATTATTAAAAATAAGAATCATATTATATGCTTTGAGTGTAGGTAGAAAGTGTTGTACTTTTCGAGCTGCAAAAACTATTTTTTTGTGTTGCGGAAACCCCGAAAGTCCGGCCACGGATCCGTATGAAGATATATTAAAATAAAAATCATGTATGTGCGAAGTAAATCTAGATCTACCTTAGATCTAGAAGTTGAGAGTGTTACCCTCGATGCGACGCCCTTTGCAAATCTCGCTCGTCCAAATAGCTTGCCGGAACTCTAGAGTGTCAAGTGTACACTCCTCTATTGATATCCAGACAAGCAATATGTGGAGAAAAGAAACCTAGAGTGTGCTAGCACCCTTAGAAGTTTCGGCCAAGGAGAGGGATGGGAGAGCAAGCTTGAGAGGAAGATGATCCAAGGAAGAAGATGAAGTTGGAGTAACTCACAAAATCAATTCCATCTAATGGAATAGTGGCTGGCCACTTCATGTCTTGGGGGGTTACATGCATGCATGTAACTCCAAGAGCCAATGGCTCTTGGTCTCCCTCATTTGGTGGCACCACATGATAAGTCAATGATGATGTGGAGCATCATCATTGGCCGACCATGCCAAGTCATCATCATGACATGGAATTTGGTCAAGCCAAACTTGACCTTTCATCTTCCCTCTCAAGTCTAGTCAAACTTGACCTCTTATCTCCCATGGTTGATCAAATCCAACCACTTGATTCAAGTCAATTTGATTTAATGAATCTCTATTCATTAATTTAAATTGACTAAATGAATCAAATCTAAATTAGACTCATTCAAAACTTGAATCAACTTAAGTCTAACTCAATTAGTCTAATTTTAATTACTCTTAATCCAATTTGGTTTATCACATGAACCTAATCCTCATGGTTCATCATATGAACCTAATCTCCATCTAATTGCCCTTTGTGTGTGACCCTATAGGTTCTTGTAATGTTGGCAATGTCCCTAAACCGATTTAGGAACATAAGCAATGAGCAGTATCTAGCAACACATCATTGCTACACAAGTTAAAAAGAATATTGAGCTCCAACATCACCTTTGTGACTACTAATTGTGACTCTCACAATATGTGACAATGTCCCTCTATCCTTGACATCTAGATTGACCAATTGAGGCATAGACCGTGTCATCCTCGGTACAATCTATATCTTGAACTCCAAGTAGACTCACTCTAATCAAATGAGCTCAATATCTCATATTGACTCATTTGGGCATGGTCATGCACTTCGTGGTCTCACTCTATCAAGAATAACGATGTCTCTCCCGTCATATAGGAGGGATAGATCTCATCTACATCATTCACATCCCTCCGCATAATTTGTCACATACCCAGTAATCGCCTTTATAGTCCACCCATTTACGGGTGACATTTGACGAAGCCAAAGTATGCAACTCCTTATGTAGGGAACCATGGTGACTTTAGGTCTAAGGACTAATAGTCATACTAATAGCCACATGAGAAAGTATATGACACTTATATAACGATCCATGATACTTTCTCATGGCGGGTCATTCAGTATACATTCTCCAAGGCATACCCATGTGTCAACTTGATATCTCATATCCATGACTTGTGAGATCAAGTCATCGTGTTGACCTACATGCTAGTCTCTACGCATTAACATTGTCCCTGAATGTTAATGCTTGACTAGGAATGATTAAGAGTAGTATTCTCTATATCATCTCATTATCGATTCAACCAATCGATTGATATAGATAAGAACCTACTACTCAAGGACGTTATTATATTTAGTTATTTGGAACCAATACAAGTAAATATAATAATCATGCCTTAATAAATAGGAATATGATACAATAAAGTCCATACAACAATCATCACATGATTGACTCTAGGGCTTTCACTAACAATCTCCCACTAGCACTAGTGTCAATCACCGTAGTATCTAATACCCAATGACCTAGTGTGACCATCATGCTTTTTCTGTGCCAAAGCCTTGGTCAAGGGATCTACGAGGTTAGCCTCTGTGGGTACTCTGCAAATCTTCACATCTCCTCTATCGATAATCTCTCCAATGAGATGGAAGCACCGATATATTCGGCCTCTATTGTAGAATCAACAACTGTGTCCTGCTTGGAACTCTTCCAGCTTATAGTGCAACCATTCAAGCAAAATACAAACTCTGACTGTGATCTATAATCATCCTGGTTAGTTTGGAAGCTGACATCGCTGTAACCCTTTACAGCTAGCTCCTCATCACCTCCAAGTATCAAGAAATATTCTTTAGTCCTTCTCAAGTACTTAAGAATATTCTTGACTGCTATCCAGTGATGCTCACCTGGATCTGACTGGTATCTACTCGTCATGCTCAAAGCATACGAGACATCAGGACAAGTACATAGCATGACGTACATGATAGATCCTATAGCAGATGCATAAGGGATCTTATCCATGCGGTCTCTCTCCTCTCTATAAGAGGGACTTTGAGTCTTCGAAAGACTCACACCATGTGACATCGGCAGAAGTCCCTTCTTGGAATTCTGCATAGCAAACCGTAGTAATACTGTGTCAATGTATGTACTCTGACTTAGGCCAAGCAATCTCTTAGATCTATCTCTATAGATCTTGATGCCTAGAATACAGGCTGCTTCACCTAAGTCCTTCATTGAGAAGCACGTCTCCAGCCAAGTCTTCATAGACTGTAGCGAAGGGATGTCATTCCTAATGAGTAGTATGTCATCCACATACAATACAAGAAAGACAATTGTGTTCCCATTAACCCTCTTGTAGACAAAGGGTTCATCTTCATTCTTGATGAAATCAAACTGTTTGATCGCATCATTGAATTGAAGATTCCAGCTCCGAGAGGCTTGCTTTAGCCCATAAATGGACCTTTGCAGCTTGCATACTTTTCCAGTATACTGTGGATCTTCAAAACCCTCAGGTTGTGTCATGTACACATCCTCGAGTAAGTTTCTATTCAGAAACGTGGTTTTGACATCCATCTGCTAGATTTCATAATCGTGGTATGCTGCAATAGCAAGCAAGATCAGAATGGACTTAAACATCGCCACTGGAGAAAAGGTTTCATCATAGTCAATACCATGAATTTGCTTGAAACCTTAAGCCACCAATCGACCCTTATAGGTATGCATAAGTCCATCCATGTCAGTCTTTCTCCTAAAGACCCACTTACACCCAATAGGTCTGACCCCTTCAGCTGGATCAACCAAAGTCCATACTTGGTTGGTGTACATGGATTCCATCTCGGATGTCATGGCCTCTAGCCATTTCTCAAAATCTGAGCTCATCACAGCTTCCTGATAGGAGGTAGGCTCATTCTCAATGAGCATAACATCATCATGGTCAGACAAGAGAAATGAGTATCTCTCAGGCTGACGACGTACCCTATCATACTTGCGAAGAGGTAGGTCTACATGAACAGGTGGTTGTTCCACAACTCTTTGTGCAACAATCTCATCACCCATAACACTTTGTGGTTCCTGTTCAACCTCCATCAAGGCCTTAGTGCTATGGTCCTTATCTTGAATTTCTTCAAGATCTAACGTACTCCCACTAGTTTTACTAGAAACAAAATCCCTTTCTAGAAAAACCCCAGTCTTTGTCACAAACACTTTGTGCTGACTGGGAATGTAGAAGTAATATCCCTTTGTGTCCTTGGGATATCCAACAAAATAGCACCTATCGGATTTGGGTCCCAGTTTGTCTGAGACTTGACGTCGAACGTAAGCCTCACAACCCCAAATCCTCATGAAAGACATCTTGGGATTTCTCCCTGTCCATATCGTATATGGTGTCTTTATCACAGCCTTGGATGGTACACAGTTAAGGGTAAAGGCTGCTGTGTCTAGAGCATATCCCCAAAAGGATATAGGAAGATCTGTGTGACTCATCATAGATCGTACCATATCTAATAGGGTACGATTCCTCTATTCAGATACACCATTCCACTGTGGTGTTCCAGGAAGAGTGAGTTGGGATAGAATCCCACACTCAGCTAGATAGTCATGAAACTCATGGCTAAGGTATTCACCATCTCGATCTGATCGAAGTATCTTAATACTCTTGCCAAGCTGGTTTTGTACTTCATTCTTGAATTCTTTGAACTTTTCAAAGGATTCTAATTTATGTGTCATAAGATACACATAACAATATCTACTGAAGTCATCAGTAAATGTAATGAAGTATCTGTAACCACCTCTAGCAGCAACATTGAAAGGGCCACATACATCACTATGTATAAGTCCTAACAAGTTTGTTGCTCTTTCGCTGTGTCCACTAAAGGGAGTCATGGTCATCTTGCCTAAAAGGCAAGACTCGTATGTCTCATATGATTCAAAATCAAATGAGTCTAGCACCCCATCCTTATGGAGCTGAGATAAGCGACTCTCATTTATGTGACCTAAGCGACAATGCCAGAGATAGGTTTGGTTCAACTCATTTGACTTGAACCTTTTGAAGGGGTTTTGCTTATCGAGTCCGTGAGGGGAAACTTCACTTCCCACTTCACCTCGGTAGCTTGTCCATGGCCATCCCTTCGATGTCCCCGGATTTAAAAAATGTAATCCTAGACAAAAGGGATTGCCCAAACCACCAATTCATCGTCGTGCTATTCGTTTAGAGAGGTCACTTGAACAAACTAGTTGTTCAAGCGACCATCCTCTATTCTACGAGTAGCCGTGGAATAGACGATGTCCGGATCGCTGGTTTTTGTATTTATGCTCGGTATCCAAGTATTATTTATCCATTTACAGATTTATAACATGCTTATAATTGAAAAACAAAAACAAGAAACAAACAAAAGAGAAAAGAGAATAGATATACCTCTTGATCTTCTAATGTATGTCCTTCCTCCTTTTGGACATAGTGTGGACGACGATCTACCTAAAGTCGAAGATCCTAGATCACAAATCTTCCTTCCTTGCTCTTCCAAAGCAAGAGGAAGAATAGAAACAAAGTTTTTCTCCTCCCTAAAGCCAACTAACAAGGAGCACACAAACTCCTTGTCGCCGGTCAACTAGAAGGAGGAGAAGATGATTGAAAACAACCAAGACACCAAGGGAAGCCCTATATCTTGTTTCCACCACTTAAGGAGAAGAAGAAGTGAGCTTTTGGGCACTGGCCAAGGGCTAGGAAGGGGCTGGAAAAGAGCTAGATACCAGCCAATGGAGAAGGAAGAAGAAAAGAACACCTTCCTTATTTGGTGCCGCCCTAGCCTCCAAACCCTAACCCTAATCTTATCTCAACTAAGATTCCCTCTCTTGCAGCCCAAAGCCTAGCTCTCTTAATGATAGTTCACGCCAACACCCATGCCCTCCTTTTATAGAGTTAGGGATAAGTCATGAATAAATCTCCTCCATTAGTTCTAGGGATTTAATCTCAACCGTCGGATCTAGAGATTTAATCTCAACCGTCGAATATTAGAGATTTAATCTCTACCTATGGATCTTAGAGTTTTGTTTCTATCCATTGGATTTAAGCTTCATGAGGTGTTAATAGGCTACATTAGGGACCATGAGGAGGAGTTTGATCTTGGCCACCCATGGATCAAGCCCACATAAAGTCCGATCCACTAATGATGATCCAATCCACTAAAGGATCATCATTGATCTACCTCACCAACCCCCATATGATAATATGGGTTCCATATATTATTTGTACATTTTCTCCCCGTGTTTAAGATTTCGAATGCCCGTCGATTAATTAATTTACTGACCATTAATTAATCAACATCAAACTCCTTGAGCAATATCACTCAACCTTTTCATCATGCCGGACCAAGTCCACCTGCAGGGTTTACATGATGAACCATATGAGCTCCTCAAGGGGACATCATCATCCTAATATATAGGACACGATTTCCTCCTATAATCAATGGCACACCATATAAATAATATCATCTCCCAACTTACCGAGCCTATCGATTTAATCTATAAATCTCGCCCATTGGTAAATCAAAGAGATGAGTACTAAGTATATGTGCCCGTTATTATATCGGGATTAAGAGCATGTACTAAATAATTTCTGAGGTCCATTTCGATTATGTAGTCAGCAATAAATTGAATCACCTCTAAGTTGGTCCTCTTGGTCATCTTACCCTCCAAGCAAGATTCACAGGTTGGGAGATCCTCCACCACTAATGAACCTAAAGGTCCATCAACTATCAACCTTTGAATTCTGCTTAGGTTAATGTGACCAAGCCTAAGATGACAAAGATATGTTTGGTTCATCTTCGAAGGTTCTTTTCTCTTATTGGAATTAGAAGATGAGTTATTAACTTCAATTTGCATCGTGGGAGGTTTTGGTTCAAGTGTGTACAAATTTCCTATCAATGCACCCGAACAGATAATGTCCCTATTCCTTCTTATAACAACTCTGTCATTAAAAGAAATAGAATATCCATCCATAAACAATTTAGAAACTAAAATTAAATTCTTTCTAAATAAGGGTACATAAAGGCAATTCTTAAGAACCAAAAGTTTATTTTTCTCAAAAGATAAATGAACATCTCCCACTGCAACAGCCGCCACCTTTGTGGCATCGCCCATGTACACGGTAATCTCCTCCTCAGCCAGTTGTCTGGTTTCCTGGAACCCCTGCAAAGTATTACAGACATGATCAGTGGCTCCCGTATCTACACAGCAGGTGCCGATAGATAACACCGCTAAACATGTTTCAACGACTAGACCAAAAGATATACCTTTGTTCTTCCGGTTGGGGCAGTCTTTCTTCCAGTGTCCAGTCTGCTTACAAGTGAAGCACTTGCCTTTCGGCTTCTTCACTCCTCCATGAGTACCTCCCATCGCCTTTGCCCCAGTTTGTTTCTTCTTCTTCTTGCCTTTCTGCTTAGAAGTAGAAACCTTCTGGGTCACCACGGCATGCGCCTGAGCACTCTGACGAAATAGTCCCTCTGTCGCCTGGAGTTCTGTCAGAAGTTCTGCCAATGAATACAACCTCTTGTTCATGTTGTAGTTCAGGCGAAACTGCTCAAAACTCCTAGGTAGAGACTGGAGTATGATATCGACCTGGGTTTCCCCATCGATCTCAGCTCCTAAGACCTCCAGCTCATTCAAATGAGCCATCATCTTGAGAACATGATCCCTCATGGATGTTCCATCGACCATGGTGGTCGTCATCAAGTTTCTCATGGCCTCTTGCCTCGCAGCCCGATTTTGGTGTCCGAAAGGCTCCTTGAGATTGAGCATCATATCATAAGAAGTGGACATGGCTTGATGCTGATGTTGCAGTACATTTGACATAGATGCCAAAATGTAACACCGTGTCATCTCATCGGCCTTGATCCACTTCTTATAGCTCTCTCTCTCCTTTTCCCCAGAATCATCTGTAGGCTTGGGAGGGCACTCTTCGAGGAGTACATATTTGTATTCCTCAGCAGTCAAGACAATGTCTAGATTCCACTTCCAATCTACATAGTTGGGTCCAGTAAGTTTGTTCTCTTTTAGTATTATAACAAGTGGGTTGAAAGTCATTTTGAAAGAAAACCTAAGAATCACATAAATCAAAACATTAGATTTCAAAAAATTATTGATTCCTCAAACAATAAAATTTTAAAATCAACCAACACCTCAAAACACCGAGAATATCGTATGCCACGATAGTGTTGACGTATACGAATTCTACATTTGTAAGAGGAGGTTTTATCGATTAATTTTACTATCTTGTCAACCTAAATTTTTGACAAGTGAAATTAATAGTTGGTTCCTCTTTGGCCCTACAAATAAAAGCAGTGACTCTGATGGGGAGGATACTTATATTTGTATCTAAGTGTTCACCATTACTCGGTACCAAGGTAATTATCTCGGGTTATGTGCCTTACGATGGGCAAGTACACACGCTCCTTAATAATTTCCTATAACCATATTCGACCTTGCGATCCACAAACAAACTCATTCGATGGGGAGGAAGGCACTCAGAGCCGACGCACAAGTTTGTTTGCATCACTTGTCATATCGTAATGGAGGTTGTGGGAATTTTAAAAATTCCCTCTCCCACTTAGTAATTTGAAATTGAGGAATTTTTCTAGCCTACGACATGCATATCAAACAAAAAGAAATAAATATGAAAAATAAATTATTTTCCAACTATTATGGCTTTTGTCTTCAATATGACTCCCATCACATCGCCATCTCGTTCGCTCCTCCTACGCCATGTACGAGCCATCCGGAGATCCGAGCCGAGACTAAAACCTATTTTAATTTACATCCATCGATCCTATACTCCACGAGGGAGTGTACATGAAATCTAGATCAAAGTAAAATAAAATAAAGAGTGGCTAAACAACGTCGTATTTAATTTACAAAAACTAAATACTGGCCTCGTCAACCCCGAGGATTCAATAAAATAAATATTTACACACATACAATCACATACACACATTTGGCCATAATAGTCGAATCTTATGCCTGCAACCAAAGAGTTAAACTACGCATATCCTACTATTATCTGGCACATATAATATATGAAAAAGTGCATAAAAATTAACCGAATCCTAAACACGCAAAATCAGAAACCGTGGCTCTGATACCAATTGTAGGGTTTTGCTTATCGAGTCCGTGAGGGGAAACTTCGCTTCCCACTTCACCCCGGTAGCTTGTCCATGGTGATCCCTTCGATGTCCCCGAATTAAAAAAATTTAATCCTAGACAAAAGGGATTGCCCAAACCACCAAGTCATCGTCGTGCTATTCGTTTAGAGAGGTCACTTGAACAAACTAGTTGTTCAAGCGACCATCCTCTATTCTACGAGTAGCCACGGAATAGACGATGTCCGGATCGCCGGTTTTTGTGTTTATGCTCAGGATCCAAGTATTATTTAGCCATTTACAGATTTATAACATGCTTATAATTGAAAAACAAAAACAAGCAACAAACAAAAGAGAAAAGAGAATAGATATACCTCTTGATCTTCTAATATATGTCCTTCCTACTTTTGGACGTCGTGTGGGCGACGATCTACCAAAAGTCAAAGCTCCTAGATCGCAAATCTTCCTTCCTTTCTCTTCCAAAGCAAGAGGAAGAATAGAAACAAGGTTTTTCTCCTCCCTAAAACCAACCAACAAGGAGCACACAAACTCCTTGCCGCCGGCCAACTAGAAGGAGGAGAAGATGATGGAAAACAACCAAGACACCAAGGGAAGCCCTATATCTTGTTTCCACCACCTAAGGAGAAGGAGAAGAGAGCTTTTGGGGCGCCAGCCAAGGGCTAGGAAGGGGCTGGAAAAGAGCTGGATGCCGGCCAATGGAGAAGGAAGAAGAAAAGAACACCTTCCTTATTTGGTGCCACCCTAGCCTCCAAACCCTAACCCTAATCCTTTCTCAACTAGGATTCCCTCTCTTGCCGCCCAAAGCCTAGCTCTCTTGATGATAGTTCACGCCAACTCCCATGCCCTCCTTTTATAGAGTTAGGGATGAGTCATGAATTAATCTCCTCCATTGGTTCTAGGGATTTAATCTCAACCGTCGGATCTAGAGATTTAATCTCAACCGTCGGATCTTAGAGATTTAATCTCTACCTATGGATCTTAGAGTTTTGTTTCTATCCATTGGATCTAAGCTTCATGAGGTGTTAATAGGCTACATTAGGGACCATGAGGAGGAGTTTGATCTTGGCCACCCATGGATCAAGCCCACATAAAGTCCGATCCACTAATGATGATCCAATCCACTAAAGGATCATCATTGATCTACCTCACCAACCCCCGTATGATAATATGGACTCCATATATTATTTGTACATTTTCTCCCCGTGTTTAAGATCTCGAATCTCCGTCGATTAATTAATTTATTGACCATTAATTAATCAACATCTAACTCCTTGAGCAGTACCACTCAACCTTTTTATCATGCCGGACCAAGTCCACCTACAGGGTTTACTTGATGAACCTTATGAGCTCCTCAAGGGGACATCATCATCCTAATATATAGTACATGTTTTCCTCCTATAATCAATGACACACCATATAAATAATATCATCTCCCAACTTACCGAGCCTTTCGATTTAATCTATAAATCTCGCCCATTGGTAAATCAAAGAGATGAGTACTAAGTATATGTGCCCGTTATTATATCGGGATTAAGAGCATGTACTAAATAATATCTGAGGTCCAATTCAATTATGTAGTCAGCAATAAATCGAATCACCTCTAAGTCGGTCCTTGTCAATACACACAAAGTGCACTAGTGTGATTCTATGGTCAAGACAAACCAACACCAAATCACACTACAACCATTCCGATAGTTTGTCCAAAGCCATCTCGGTTGTGAGCATTTACTTATACTTTTCAAGGGGCCGATAACATGATCTCCTGTGTGACACCACACACCATATTATCTACAATGTAAAGTATTAGACAATATTGCATAACCATAAAAATATGCAAACAATGATCATGTGATTCTTATTCCAAAATAAAGATGTTCATACAAAAGATAGACTTTTCAGCATACATCCCTACACCTTTTGGTACTTATGTTATAGATAGGGCTCTCTAAGTCTAGAAAGTAGAGTCTGTTCATTAGAGGTGCACTACAATAGAACATATCATTTAAATAAACTGAACAACATTTATTCTTTATTATAAATGTAAATCCTTTCTTCTCCAAACAAGAAACCGAAATGATGTTCTTAGTTAAGGAAGACACATAACAACATTCATCTAATTCTAGTACAAGCCCAGAGGGCAGAGATAGATCATAAGTTCCTACAGCAACAGCAGTAACCCTTGCTCCATTGCCTACTCATAGGTCCACCTCGCCCTTTGTCAATGCCATGCTATTTCTCTGCGCCTGCACATTGGTACAAATGTGAGATGCACATCTGGTATCTAATACCCATGATGAAGAAATAGATAGATTGACTTCTATAACATTTATACCTGAAGTAGAAGTCTCACTTCTCTTCTTTTAAGATCTTCCAGGTATGCCTTGCAGTTACGCTTCCAGTGTCCAGCTTCCTTGCAGTAGAAGCAAGCCCCTTCCTTGGCCACTCCTCCTTTGGGTTTCAGTTCCTTGCCTTTTCCCTTGGCTTGAGACTTTCCCTTACCTTTAGGCTTGCCCTTTCCTTTCTTCTTTTGCACCATCAAAATGGCGTCAGATTTTCCCTTCTTAAGGTTGAGCTCAGCAGTTCTCAACATGCTGAGCATCTCAGGCAGTGGCTTATAAATTTCATTCATGTTGTAATTCATGACAAATTGATTGTAGCTTTGCGGCAAAGACTGCAATATCAAGGCAGTGGCTAGCTCTTGGCCAAGGGGGAATCCCAATCTCTGTAGGTTGTCTACGTACCCAATCATCTTGAGTACATATGGACATACGGGAGTCCCATCTTGCATTTTGGACCCAAACAATGCCTTAGAGACTTCATATCTCTCGTGCCTTCCTTCTCCTTGATATAGTTGACGAAGATGTTCAACCATATCATAAGCATTCATGAACTCATGTTGCTTCTGAAGCTCAAAGTTCATGGTCGCGAGCATTAGACATGACACATCTAATGCATCATCTTAATGCTTCTGGTAAGCATCTTTGTCAACTCATGAGGCAAGCAGGGCGTGGAGGTGCCTCCTGAATGGGCCGCCTCCAGACGCATGCTTTCTTTCTTGGGTGAGAATACTCTCGTGTTCCTGATCACCCCAGAAATTTGCTCCATTGAGCTTGTCCTTCTCAAGGACAGAATGCAGAGAGAGTGTTCGTGTTTGTCGACATAGTAATCTACAACATACAATGCAGAGAATTAATATCATATTCCTTTTATCATTTAATTAGGCCTTTAATCAAATGATGCTCCCACTGATTTATAGGAATTTTGTAGAATTGAGTTATGGATGTGGTCAAACCACATTACTAGATTCATACAAACTAGCTATAATTCATGCGGGACAAGATCTACATCATACTAAGCCTTGAGTTAGCTTTGGCTAAATTGCCCAAGACTTAGTATGATCGGTGGGTAACACATTACCGATTACATCTTTATGCAACTCTTGTTTATAGGATCAAGACCCACATTTACAAAAGACCTTGAGTTAGCTTTGGCTAAATCACCCAAGATTTAGTGTAAATACGATCTTATCCTATCTTTCCAACGGTTGGAATATGCCTATAGTTCTACTCGATCAAATTTAGTTAACTAGTTTTACTCAATCTAATTGAGCTTACTCTAACCCAAGCCGTGATAGGCGGGACCAAGATTGTCCCTCCGCACCCTACCAAGATAATATACGTTGCTCTACTTTGGCAGATTCAACAACCACAAATGATCGAGGTAGTGGTGGGTATCAAGGACTTGGTAGGCATTTACGAGTTGATTCGATTAAGATCTAATCTAATTGTAATGTATATCATATACACATTGAGGCCTTTATTATTCTATACTAGCATGCATCACATACATACAAGCATTATTCTAGCATGCATCATATACATACAAGAAAAATATCCTAGCATGCATCATATACATACAAGCATATATATATATATATATATCAACATATATATATATATATATATATAACTCTGATGTGGTCATGGCCCTACTATGATCTTCTCAAGCCAATGAGAAGATCTGACTGTCAACCTAGGGCTAGCGGCTTCTCCAAGCGCTTCCTTTGACCGCCATGTATCGTCGGCACCCTTCTCGTAACTCCGTCTACAAGTGGACTTTCCACCGCTCTATTTTGTACATTACAAATATGAAACTCGAGTTACATTCGAGTCTAAAACTATTTACAACTAGAATTTCAAAAGAAGAGGTACGATGCGCAGGTCGCATACACTATACAACATGCACAACCACAAAAATGGCACGCAGGCCGTATTATGAATTACAACACATCATCATCCAATAATATTGGGGTTCTTGGGCCATGACAATAATAGAATTATACATAATTCTAAATTATGTATTTTTACAAAAAAAATCTATAATTTTTCCTTTTTTTTTCAATTTTATGACTCACCTCTCCGTAACGGTCCCGCTAAGCGGGTTTCGGGCGTGATCGCGGGAAAAGACCCCTTTCGGGGATAGGGGCAACGCCCCTACTCGCAAAATAAACTTTACGAGTGTCCCTACTACGATCTTATAGCGACTTAAGTCGCTGTCCCAAAAACCTAAAGCGAGAACTCACCATTTCGGAGAGTTTTCTCGATGGTTGTGTTGGGATGTATACTGAAAGCCTAGCTCTTTTGTATGGACATCTTTATTTTGAAATAAGAATCACATGATCATTGTTTGCACGTTATATTTATATGTGTGCATATTGTCTAATATTTTACATTGTAGATAGGGTGTGCATGTAAGATCCTGTTATCAGTCCCTTGTAGAATATAAGTAGAGGCTCACAACCAAGATGGTTTTGGACAAACCATTGGCATGGTTGTAGTGTAGCTTGGTATTGTTTTATCTTGAACATAGAGTTACACTAGTACACCTCGGTGTATTGAGCAGGACCGACATAGAGGTGATTCAATTTATTGCTGACTACATAATTGAATCGGAACTCGGATATTATGTTGTACATGCTCTTAATCCCGATATAATAACGGGCACATGTACTTAGTATTTATTTCTTTGATTTACCAGAGGGTGAGATTTCTATGGATTAAATCAATATGCCCGGTAAGTTGGGAAGTGATATTATTTACATGGTGTGCCGTTGATTATAGGAGGAATCCGTGTCCTATATATTAGGTTGATGATGTCCCCTTGAGGAGCTCATAAGGTTCATCATGTAAACCCTGCAGGTTGACTTAGTCAACATGATGATAAGGTTGAGTGGTACTACTCGAGGAGTTAGATGTTAATTAATTGATGGTCAGTAAATCAATTAATTGACGGACATTCGATATCTTAAACACGGGGAGATGGATGTACAAATAATATATGGAGCCCATATTAATTTATGGGGGTTGGTGAGGTAGTTCGATGATGATCCTCTAGTGGAATGGAACATCATTGATGGATCAAGTTTGTATGGTTCCGATCCATCGGGTGGCCAAGACCCAACTCCTCCTCATGGTCCCTATCGTAGCCTTATATAAACCTCATGAAGTCTAGATCAAATGATGGAAAACAAATCTCTAGATCCGACGGTTGGGATTAAATTCCTAGAACCGACGGTTGAGATTAAATCTCTAGATCCGACGGTTGGGATTAAATTCCTAGAACCGACGGTTGAGATTAAATCTCTAGATCCGATGGTTGGGATTATTTCCTAGAACCGACGGTGGAGATTAAACCAAGGCCTAAACCTAATTCTATATAAAAGGGAGAGGAAAGGTTGGATAAGGTGGGCGGCAAGAAAATTGGGAATTAGTTCCTATATTTTTGGCTACCTCATCAATAACCAATTTTCTCCTAAGTTCTATATAAGGGAGCATGGGTTGCAACTAAGTTTTTGGATGGTTCATGATGGATGCTAAGGAAATTAGGGTTTTGCCTAGCATTACTTGGGCAACCTCAAGGAAAAAACCCTAATTAGGGTTTTGGTTCTTTAGGTCAAGTGCCAAGGTGGTGGAGCTAGAGGGGCAAAGAACCTATGGATGAGCTTGTCTTCTTCCTTGAGGTGGCTAGCTCCTAGATCTCTCCTTCCACCATGCTTAGGCGGCAAGAAACCTATGGAGGAAACCCTAATTAGATTAGGGTTTGGCTCTTTGGATTAGGCGCTAGGTTTGGAAGTTATGGTTGGGCGGCAACTATAGGGAAGGGCTCATCTTCTTCCTTCTAAGGGCTGGCCACTACCTTCTCTTCCTCTACCTTGGGCGGCAAGAAATCCAAAGGAAGCTTGGTTGGCGGTTAGGGTTTGGAAGGTAAGGTAGGTGGCAACTATAGGGAAGTGTTCTTCTTCTTCCTAGGGTGTTGGCGGTTCCTATCCTTTTCCTATACCTTGGTGGTGCCCAACCTATTCCTCTTTCCCTTTGTTTTCCTCTTGGCTGCACTAGGAGCTAGGGTTTGTCCCTAGTTTGCTGTTTGGTTGTTTCCATTATGTTCTCTCTATTCTTGGGGTCATGCATCAACTTTGTGGATTGGTGGTTGGCTCAAGCAAGAAGGGAAAGAGAGTTCTTCATTCTTTGGATTGAAGAAGATCTAAGAAGCTTCAACTTGTGGAGGATCTTCGCCCACACGAAATCTACAAGGAGGTTAGGACATACGATAGAAGATCAAGAGGTATAAAAGTTTTATAACTTTTATTTATGATCTTTGCATGTTTCTATTCTTAATTGATATGCTAGCTTAAGTTCTTTAGGTTAGTATATGTTGATTATACTAGTTTGCATTTGCATGTATTTGTATAATCATGGACCCCGAATAAGAAACACAAAAACCGGCGATCCGTCCGTCGTCTCTTCCGCGGCTAACCGACTAGAAGAGTTGTGTTGCTTGAACAACTAGTTTTTTCAAGCGATCGTTTAAGTCGTTAGCACGACGACGAATTGATTGTGCTTAGGAAACTCATCCCATCCGGATTAGTTTTCATTAGTGAAAATTTTAATCCGGGGACATGGGAGCCTATGAGCATTCCGAGAAATAGCACGATCGCCAACAATTGGTATCAGAGCTTCTGGGCAATACCAACAATTGGTATCAGAGCCACGGTTTCCGGTTTTGTGTGTTTTGGATTCGGTTACTTTCATGCACTTATCATATATTGTGTATGCCGGATAATAGTAGGATGTGCGTAGGCTAACTTTTTGGTTGCAGGCATAAGATCCAACTATTATGGCTATATATGTGTGTATGTGATTGCATGTGTGTGTGATTGTAGATTATTTGAATCCTCGGGGTTGACGAGGCTAAATTAGTATCTAATTTTTGTAATTGAATACGACATTGTTTAGCCACTCTTTATTTTATTTTACTTTCGATCTAGTTTTCATGTACACTCCCTTGTGGAGTATAGGATCGATGGATGTAAAATAAAATAGGTTTTATTCTCGGCTCGGATCTCCGGTTGGCTCGTACATGGCGTAGGAGGAGCGGACGAGGTGGCGACACGACGGAACGCATATTGGAGAACAATGCCATAATAGTTGGAAAAATTCTGTTTTTTTCATATTTATTGCTGATTTGTTTTATATGCATGTTGTGTGTGCTTGAAAATTCCTCATTTGCAATTTACTAAGTGGGAGAGGGACATTTTAATTAATTCCCGCGGCCTCCATTACAATTTGACGTGTGATGCAACAAACTTACGTGTCGGCTCTGAGTGCCTTCCTCCCCATCGGATGAGTTTGTTTGCGGATCACTAGGTCAAATAATGGTTATAGGAATTATCTAGGAGCGTGTGTACTTCCACAGCGGTAAGGCACATAATCCGAAATAACTCCCTTAGTACCGTGTAATGGTGCACACTTAGATGCAAATAAAAAGTAGTTTTATTTGTAGGGCCGAAGAGAAACCAACTATTAATTTTATTTGTCAAAAGTAAGGTTGACAAGATAATAAAATTAATGGGTTAAACCTCCTCTTACAAATGTAGAATTCGTATACGTCCACACAGCGTGGCATGCGATATTCTCGGTGTTTGAGGTGTTGGTGGATTTCAAAATTTTATGGTTTGAGAAATCAATAATTTTTATTGAAATCTACAGTAATAATAAGCATGTTGTGTGTGCTTGAAAATTCCTCATTATCAATTTACTAAGTAGGAGAGGGATATTTTAATTAATTCCCGCGGCCTCCATTACAATTTGACGTGTGATGCAACAAACTTGCGTGTCGGCTCTGAGTGCCTTCCTCCCCATCGAATGAGTTTGTTTGCGGATCACTAGGTCAAATAATGGTTATAGGAAATTATTTAGGAGCGTGTGTACTTCCCCATCGGTAAGGCACATAATCCGAGATAATTCCCTTAGTATCGTGTAATGGTGCACACTTAGATGCAAATTAAAAGTATCCTCCCCATCGGAATCACTGCTTTTATTTGTAGGGCCAAAGAGGAACCAACTATTAATTTTATTTGTCAAAAAGTAAGGTTGACAAGATAATAAAATTAATGGATAAAACCTCCTCTTACAAATGTAGAATTCGTATACGTCCACACTATCGTGGCATGCGATATTCTCGGTGTTTTGAGGTGTTGGTTGATTTCGAAATTTTATTGTTTGAGGAATCAATAATTTTTTGAAATCTAAAGTAATGATCTATGTGATTCTTAGGATTTTCAAAATTGACTTTCAGTCCACTTATTTTGATACTAAAGGAAATAAACTTATTGTACCCAAATTATATTGATTGGAAATGAATCCAAATATTGTCTTATCTGCTAGTATGCAATCTTCGAAGAGTGTCCTCAAGCCATCATTGCTCAAAAGAGTTTCTACTTCTAAGCCGAAAGGCAAGAAGAAGAAGAAACAAGGTGAAGCAAAGATGGTGGGAGGATCTCAGGGAAGAGTGAAGAAGCCGAAAGGCAAGTACTTCACTTGCAAGCAGAATGGACATTGGAAGAAGGACTGTCCCAATCCAAAACAGAACATAGGTATATCTTTTGGACTAGTCATTGAAACATGATTAGCGGTGATATCTACCGGCACCTGGTGAGTAGATACGGGAGCCACTAATCATGTCTGCAACAATTTGCAGGGGTTCCAGGAAACCCGATGACTAGTTGAAGGGGAGATTAACATTTACTTGGGCAATGCCATGATGATGGCGGCTATTGCAGTGAGAGATGTTTTATTTATCTTTTGAGAAAAATAAAGGTTTTGGTTCTTAAGAATTTCCTTTATGTACCCTTATTTAGAAAGAATTGATTTTGGTTTCTAAATAGTTTTTGGATGGATAATCTATTTCTTTTTATGACAGATTTGTTATAAAAGGAATAGGGACACTATCTATTCAGGTGCATAGATAGGAAATTTATAACTTGAACCACAAGCTCCCACGATGCAAATAGAAGTTAATAACTCATCTTCTAATTCCAATAAGAGAAAAGAACCTTCGAAGATGAACCAAACATATCTTTGGCTTCTTAGGCTTGGTCACATTAACCTAAGCAGAATTCAAAGGTTGATAGCTGATGGACCTTTGGGTTCATTAGTGGTGGAGGATCTCCTAACCTACGAATCTTGCTTGGAGGGTAAGATGACCAAGAGGCCTTTTTAAGGCCAAGGGGTATAGAGCCAATGATTTGTTAGAAATGGTTCATTCTGATTTGTGAGGTCCTATGACTATCTAGGCAAGAGGTAATCTTGAATATTTCATCTCTTACATAGACGATTATTCAAGATATGAATGACACTACGATCTGATCGTGGTGGTGACAACCTCTTGGGAGAGTTTAGGAACTACTTATCAGAGGTTGGGATTCAATCCCAATTGACTGCACCTGGTACACCCCAGCAGAACAGTGTAGCAGTACGAAGGAAAAGGACTCTTATGGAGATGGTTAGATCGATGATGAGTTATTCTGACTTGCTCAGTAGTCCTAGAGATCAGAGGGTGATCGTTAACACGAATGCCAGATTTCTAGAGGAAGACTATGTGATAAGCCACAAGCCCAAGGGTAAAATTGTTCTGGAGGAGTTAAAAAGGGAAGTCACTTCTTTAGTACCACCGGTACAAGAGGACATACCACATGTCACTGCACCGCGTGTCACAGAGGATACACAGAAGATACCTCGTCGTAGCAAACATGAACCTGATCCCTAGACATACAACGAGGCAATCCAAGATATAAATACAGCATCTTTGCAAAGTGCAATGAATACTGAGATTGAATCTATGGATTCAAGTCAGGTCTGGGAGCTCTCATGCATAGCAACTCATATGGATTATGAGACGTGACAGATGGATGTCAAGACAACATTCCTTAGTGGAAGTCTTGAGGAATCCATCTACATGAAGCGACCAGAGGGATTCATTGCTAAGGGCAAAGAGTGTATTGTATATAAGCTTAATCGGTCCGTTAATGGACTGAAGCAAGCTTTGAAGTCTTGGGACATCCGCTTTGAGGAGATAAATCCAGTCTTATGGATTTATTCAAAGTTCGGATGAGTCTTGTGTATATCAGAGATGTGACGGAAACGAAGTGGTATTTTTGTACTATACGTAGATGACATTTTGGTGGTTGGCGACAACATCGAAGTGTTATCAGACGTAAGGGTATGGTTGTCCAAACAATATGATATGAAGGACTTGGGAGAAGTGGGTCACAACCTTGGGGATCAAGGTTGTTGTGCTTATCCCAAGCTTCATACATAGACATGTTATTGGATCGTTTTAGCATGCAATACTCCAAGAAGGGTTTTCTACCTTTCAGGTATGGAGTTCCTTTATCAAAGGAGATGTATCCTAGATCATCTGAGGAGATAGAGGAGATGAAGGCGGTCCCTTATGCTTCGGCAGTAGGAAGCCTCATGTATGCGATGCTCTGTACGAGACCAGATATCTGCTTTGCCGTGGGCATGGTCAGCAGATATCAAAGTAATCCAGACAGGATATTGGATCGCTGTAAAAGCATATATTGTAGTGCCCGAGAAGGACTAGGGATTATATGCTAGTTTATCTATGCACCAATTACTCCTCTGGTTACATGATTCGATTTCCAACTGATAGGGATAACAGTAAGTCTACCTCAGGGTTTGTGTTTACTTTGGGAGGTGGAGCCATAGTATGGAAGAGTGTCTAGCAGAAATGCGTGGTGGACTCTACCATGGAAGCCGATCAGATGGCGCCTCTAAGGCGCCAAAGAAGTCAGATGGCTCAGAACTTCCTGATGGACTTGGATGTGATTCCTGGTTTGCCCAGAACTATCACAATTAATTGTGATAATAATGGTGCAGTTGCAAACTCGAAGGAACCACGAGCCCATAAGGCTAGTAAACACATAGAGTGCAAGTAACACCTGATACGAGAGATCGTAAAGGAGGTAGAAGTTGCTGTCGCCTAGATTGCATCAGAGGATGACCTGGTAGACCCTTTTCACTAAGGCCCTTACGCAGAGCTTTGATAGGCAAGTGGAGGGAAGGGGAATCAGATGTATGGCAGTAAGAGGACAGCATAGTCTTTTAGTATAAGTGGGAGATTGTTGGGATGTATACTGAAAGCCTAGCTCTTTTGTATGGACATCTTTATTTTGAAATAAGAATCACATGATCATTGTTTGCATGTTATATTTATATGTGTGCATATTGTCTAATATTTTACATTGTAGATAACATGGTGCCTGGGTGCGGCACAGAAGATCATGTTATCAGTCCCTTGTAGAATATAAGTAGAGGCTCACAACCAAGATGGTTTTGGACAAACCATTGGCATGGTTGTAGTGTAGCTTGGTATTGTTTTATCTTGAACATAGAGTTACACTAGTACACCTCGGTGTATTGAGCAGGACCGACATAGAGGTGATTCAATTTATTGCTGACTACATAATTGAATCGGACCTCGGATATTATGTTGTACATGCTCTTAATCCCGATATAATAACGGGCACATGTACTTAGTATTTATTTCTTTGATTTACCAGAGGGTGAGATTTCTATGGATTAAATCAATATGCCCGGTAAGTTGGGAAGTGATATTATTAAATGGTGTGCCGTTGATTATAGGAGGAATCCGTGTCCTATATATTAGGTTGATGATGTCCCCTTGAGGAGCTCATAAGGTTCATCATGTAAACCCTGCAAGTTGACTTAGTCAACATGATGATAAGGTTGAGTGGTACTACTCGAGGAGTTAGACGTTAATTAATTGATGGTCAGTAAATCAATTAATTGACCGACATTCGATATCTTAAACACGGGGAGATGGATGTACAAATAATATATGGAGCCCATATTAATTTATGGGGGTTGGTTAGGTAGTTCGATGATGATCCTCTAGTGGAATGGAACATCATTGATGGATCAACTTTGTGTGGTTCCGATCCATCGGGTGGCCAAGACCCAACTCCTCCTCATGGTCCCTATCGTAGCCTTATATAAACCTCATGAAGTCTAGATCAAATGATGGAAAACAAATCTCTAGATCCGACGGTTGGGATTAAATTCCTAGAACCGACGGTTGAGATTAAATCTCTAGATCCGACGGTTGGGATTAAATTCCTAGAACCGACAGTTGAGATTAAATCTCTAGATCCGACGGTTGGGATTATTTCCTAGAATCGACGGTGGAGATTAAACCAAGGCCTAAACCTAACTCTATATAAAAGGGAGAGGAAAGGTTGGATAAGGTGGGCGGCAAGAAAATTGGGAATTAGTTCCTATATTTTTGGCTACCTCATCAATAACCAATTTTCTCCTAAGTTCTATATAAGGGAGCATGGGTTGGGCGGCAACTAAGTTTTTTGGATGGTTCATGATGGATGCTAAGGAAATTAGGGTTTTGCCTAGCATTACTTGGGAGGCAAGCAACCTCAAGGAAAAAACCCTAATTAGGGTTTTGGTTCCTTAGGTTGGGCGGCCAAGGTGGTGGAGCTAGATGTAGGGG
Source organism: Wurfbainia villosa (assembly GCA_025175895.1). NCBI lineage: Eukaryota > Viridiplantae > Streptophyta > Magnoliopsida > Zingiberales > Zingiberaceae > Wurfbainia > Wurfbainia villosa. Next base: position 114,716,285 of record CM045989.1, on the reverse strand, counting down.
ATCGGTATGGCCGGCTAGAGGGGGGTGAATAGCACTCGTACGTTGGACGTCGTAAATTGCTCGTCTACAAAAGATTAGCGCAAGCGGAATATACAAATACAAAGCAAAAGACAAACAATAAAACAAACGCTAACACGATGGTATAACGTGGTTCACGGCTACGCCGCTAATCCACGGTCCCTGATTCGTCCTCGGTGAATAACTCCGTTAAACCAATCCACTAAATGGTCTCTCCTTTGCACCAAGCTAGGTGGAGGTAACCTTTACAACCAAGATCACTCTTCTTACAATAGGATTGAAGTAAAGACAAGTAAGAAGAGCTTAGAGCTTGTGGGGCACTAGGAAGATCGTTTGGAGTATGAGCATTAGCCTCTCAAAGGCTTACACCCTCTCTTTTTATAGAGAGGGCTAACTTCTTCCCGTTTGCCGCCATCGACCGCCGCTTGGCGATCACCGTCACTACAACGGCCTCCGAACACGTCGAATCCCGACCGTTGTAGTCCAACGGAACTCTTGGCGCGATCGATGGACCTCATCACGATCCGCCGCTCCGTAGTCGACCGCCTGGCCCTACGACGGTCTGTGCCGAACCCTTATTGACTCCGATCGCGCACCGCCGTGATCGATGGTCTTAGCAATGACCGCCGCGTATGGCGCGATCGCCCACAATCCGATCGTATACGGTCGAACTCACTGATTGAGCGATCCGACTGCCATGACATGGCAGTCGACTGGTGTCGGGAAAACCCATCCGACACTTGGCCAAATGGCCAAGTTTCATCTAAGAGCTACCCTTCCCCGGGTTACAATCGCTCACTCTCATTTCTCGGAGTCCTTTGCCTTCGAAGTTCTCTTCGTTCTCGGCCACGTCCCTCGGCAGCATCAGGCGCACGGCTCTGCAATGCTCCTTCGCGTCTCTTGCCTCGAAGTCTACTTCCTCCGGCTTCACTCCAAGCTTCTCTTCCGGCGGTCCCTCGGATGCTCCAAGCGCACGGCTTCCGCAAAGCTATCCTTCACCGACTCAAGGCACGAGTCATGAGATGTGAAACTCGCCACGGCTCCATGTGCGAATTACTAAGTCCTGCACGACTTCAACGCACATATCATATCAACATATCAAACTAACTTAAACCCTTTGCCACACCATCAAAACCATATCACGGCATGAGATTACCCTAACAATCTCCCCCTTTTTGATGTGTGGCAATCCGTTTAAGTTAGGTAAAAACATTTGATATAAATTCTAAGGTAAGAAAGCATGTAAAGATAAACATGATATAGCAACATGCAACTCCCCCTTAATCCATGAAACTCTCCATGCAAATTTTCTCCCCCTATCATATATTTCTCCCCCTAAAATATATTTCTCCCCCTAAAATAATTAACTTAAACATAATTATTTCTCCCCCTTTGACACTATCAAAAAGATTAACACTAAGTTATAAGCTCATGGCATCAAGTATAATGGAGGAAAAATATGACAAGTTGATTTAAAAATTGGGTACCACTTGTTGATGGCATCAAGTATATTTCTACCACTTGTTGTAGGTTTACAAACTGAATTCGGCCTCAATGTTCTGATTTAGAGCCACCAATGATCGCTATCGATGGCAATGATCGGCACAAAGGAATCCAAATTTCGATTTTCGATAATTTGAAATGCATTATAAATTCCAGAAAATTTGAAAAATCATGAAATTTGGGGAACATATTTCTTTTAAGTATATCTATCAAGGAAAAATAGTTTTTCATGAAAACTCATTATATTTTCTTGTTTTTGCCAAAAATCCAAAAGCTCTAAAAACCACTAGGTTTTTGATCATTCTAGTATCAAGTTAGCTACCTAGTTTTGCATCCAATTGTTTCAAAACATGAATACATGTATTTTAAGGTAAGAAATTGTTTTGAAAACATATGAAATATCCAACCATGATCTTTGGGCAATATGTCTATGAATTAAACATAAGCCTTCCCATGATTGGTCTATTATTGCTATTTTGATACTTTAAATGACCATCTAAATGCCATAGGCATTAGTGGACATTTGTATCATCCTAATATCTCACCCATGCTAAGTTTGCAATCAAGTTAGCCTATAGTGAGTGTGAGATGTATCCTAGGGGGTATTTGTATATACTTAACCCATATATTCATGCAATTCTATCATGGTTAAGTATCAACCTAACATTCTACATGATCATAATGACATATACCAATCAATTCTACATTATGATCATGAAATACATGTTTTCATCAATTTTATAACCATGCATTAGGTAATATGCGATGATAATAAACAAATTATCACCTAAAGCATGATTTAACCCTATTTCTCATGATAACATGCCAAATATCAAAATCATAAATCATGATTTAAAACATACATAGGAATTACATCAATCATCATGATTTAAGCATTATTACCTATTTATGGGTACGTTATCATCACCCAACACTATCTAAAAATGTTGTCCCGTCATCCTAAGTCAACCAAAATATGATATAGGTTAGGATCATGTGGTTGACTACCCTAGGGTTATTCTAACCCTTAAGGATGGATTTTGGAACCCAAAATAGATTCTTTCCTATTGGGTTCACTAAATACTCCTTGGGGATCCATTTCCTAGCAATTACTTTCTTTTTATCTTGTCCCCTAGCTATTAGGCATTTATAGGCCTTTTCATTTTTCTTTTCTTTGTATCCTAGGCCTTTCTTGTTGAAACTAGCTCTTTGGCTCCCTAAGATCATATTTAATGTGTTGGAGCCAATTGTGAATTTCTCTAGGGCTTTGGTTAAATAATCTACCTTTTCCCTTAAGGCCCTATTTTCATTTATACATGCATCATTAACATCCAAAGGCATATAATCATGTGAGCATGCATCATCATTTAAGCTAGAAGAAATATTATCATTTAAGCATGCCTTTTCTAATTTTTGTTCTAATTCCTTAATTTGTTCAAGCATGCATTTATTTTTCTTCTTTGCCCTAAATAAATCCTTAGTTAAACTAGAAATCATAGAAACTATTTTACTAGGTGAGAGATTGGTTACCATAGTTTCCATGTCCTCTTCTTCTTCGGATGATGAGGATGTAGAAGCTCCTTCTTCTTCACTTGAGCTCTCTCCTCTTGAGCTTGATCTTTCATTTTCGGATGAAGAGCAATCCAAGTCATCAAAGGCCATCAAGGCCAAATTGGTGACAAAAGCATTCTCCTCATCCAATGATGAGGAGGAGGATGAGGATGGATCATCCCATGTCTTGGCCTTGAATGCTTTGGCCTTCCCCTTTTCTTTTGCCTTCTTTTCTTCTTCCTTTCTCTTGCTCCCCTTCTTCTTCTTCCTCTTCTCTTCTTTCTTTTTCTTCTCTTCTTTGCTTTTGTTTAGGAGGGGACAATTGTCCCTTATGTGTCCCTCTCCTTGGCAATTATAGCATATGACCTTCCCCCTTGGTCTTCTATTCCTATCATTAGATTTATCAAATCTAAAATTCTTAAATGCACGTCTTACCCTCCTTACCATATAGGCTTCTTCGGTGCTATCCATGGAGGAGGAGGAAGATGCTTCGTCATCGGAGGAGGAGGTGATTTCCATCTTCTTCTTCCCCTTATTTGCCAATAATGCTACTCCTCTTGAGGGTTGAATTTTAGGCTCCTCTTGTATTCCCTCAAGCCTAGTTTCGTGGAGTTCCATTGTTGAGAAGAACTCCTCCAAGGTGCTCACTTCTAAATTCTTTGAGATATAGAATGAGTCCACCATGGAGCTCCACTTTGAGGACCGGGGAAAGGCATCTATGGCCTTCATTACCATATCCTGGTTTGATAGCTTCTCACCTACACTTGTTAGTCCATTTAAAATTTCTTTGAATCTAGAATGCAAAGAAATTACCTTTTCTCCCTTTTCTAATTTGATGTTGGATAGTTGGGAGCGGAGGAGATCTCTCCTTGCTAGCTTTGCCTGATGTGCCTTCATGAAGCTCAATTAGCTTCTCCCACATCTCCTTGGCGCTAGGCATTCTCCTATTCGGTTGATTTCTTGTTGGGGGAGCACATTGAAAAGATGATGTTTTGCTTTTGAATTTGCAAGGTGCTCTTCCCTTTGCCTTTTGGTCCACCTAGATTTCTCTATTGGCTTCCCTTCTTCATCCCTAGGCAAAACGAAACCGGATTCCATTGTAATCATTATATCAAAATCCGCTTCAAAAATACCTCCATTCGCTTCTTCCACTGAATTCTCCTTCAAACTTCGGAGGATGGATGTTGGAGCCGCCATTTTAAAAGTTGCTTGTTGTGGCGGTTAGTCCTCGACAAGCTTTCTCGGCTCCGATACCACTTGTAGGGGATCGATGGCCGGCTAGAGGGGGTGAATAGCCCTCGACGTTGGACGCCGTGAAATTGCTCGTCTACAAAAGATTAGCGCAAGCGAATATACAAATACAAAGCAAAAGACAAACAATAAAACAAACGCTAACACGATGGTATAACGGTTCACGCCACGCCGCTAATCCACGGTCCGATTCGCTCGGTGAATCACTCCGCCAAAAACCAATCCACTATGGTCTCTCCTTTGCACAAAGCTAGGTGGAGGTAACCTTACAACCAAGATCACTCTTCTTACAATAGGATTGAAGTAAAGACAAGTAAGAAGAGCTTAGAGCTTGGGGCACTAGGAAGATCGTTTGGAGTATGAGCATTAGCCTCAAAGGCTTACACCTCTCTTTTATAGAGAGGGCTAACTTCTTCCCGCTTGCGCCATCCCGCCCTTGGCATCGATCGCTGCCATTACTACTAACGGCCTCGAACACGTCCGGATCCCGACCGTTGTAGTCCAACGGAACTCTTGGCGATCGATCGATGGACCTCATCGATCGGGCCGATCACGCTCCGTAGTCGACGCCCGCTCGGCTACGAACGGCTCGCGGTCGAACCCTTATTGACCCGATCGCGCTTCAGCCGATCGATGGTCTTAGAAGTCGGCCGCCACGATGGCGCGCGATCGCGCCACAATCCGCCGATCGTATACGGTCGAACTCACTCGACTTCAGGCCATCGCCATGACATGGCAATGATCGCGTGTCGAAAAACCCATCCGACACTTGGCCAAATGGCCAAGTTTCACCTAAGACTACCCTTCCCGGGTTACAATCGCCACTCTCATTTCTGAGTCCTTCGCCTTGAAGTTCTCTTCGTTCGCCACGCTCCCTCGGCAAAGACACCGACGGCTCTGCAATGCTCCTTCGCGTCTCTTGCCTCGAAGTCTACTTCCTCCGGCTTCACTCCAAGCTTCTCGTCCGGCGGTCCCTCGGATGCTCCAAGCGCACGGCTTTCGCAAAGCTATCCTTCACCGACTCAAGGCACGAGTCATGAGATGTGAAACTCGCCACGGCTCCATGTGCGAATTACTAAGTCCTGCACGACTTCAACGCACATATCATATCAACATATCAAACTAACTTAAACCCTTTGCCACACCATCAAAACCATATCACGGCAAGAGATTGCCCTAACACTAGAGGGGGCGGCAACCTATGGATGAGCTTGTCTTCTTCCTTGGAGGTGGCTAGCTCCTAGATCTCTCCTCTCCACCATGCTTAGGCGGCAAGAAACCTATGGAGGAAACCCTAATTAGATTAGGGTTTGGCTCTTTGGATTAGGCGGCTAGGTTTGGAAGTTATGGTTGGGCGGCAACTATAGGGGAAGGGCTCATCTTCTTCCTTCTAAGGGTTGGCCGGCCACTACCTTCTCTTCCTCTACCTTGGGCGGCAAGAAATCCAAAGGAAGCTTGGTTGGGCGGTTAGGGTTTGGAAGGTAAGGTAGGTGGCAACTATAGGGGAAGTGTTCTTCTTCTTCCTAGGGTGTTGGCCGGTTCCTATCCTTTTTCCTATACCTTTGGTGGTGCCCAACCTATTCCTCTTTTCCCTTTGTTTTCCTCTTGGCAGGCACTAGGAGCTAGGGTTTGTCCCTAGTTGGTTGCTTGGTTGTTTCCATTATGTTCTCTATTCTTGGGGCATGGCATCAATCCTTTGTGGATTGGTGGTTGGCTCAAGCAAGAAGGGAAAGAGAGTTCTTCATTCTTTGGATTGAAGAAGATCTAAGAAGCTTCAACTTGTGGAGGATCTTCGCCCACACGAAGTCTACAAGGAGGTTAGGACATACGATAGAAGATCAAGAGGTATAAAAGTTTTATAACTTTTATTTATGATCTTTGCATGTTTCTATTCTTAATTGATATGCTAGCTTAAGTTCTTTAGGTTAGTATATGTTGATTATACTAGTTTGCATTTGCATGTATTTGTATAATCATGGACCCCGAATAAGAAACATAAAAACCGGCGATCCGTCCGTCGTCTCTTCCGCGGCTAACCGACTAGAAGAGTTGTGTTGCTTGAACAACTAGTTTGTTCAAGCGATCGTTCAAGTCGTTAGCACGACGACGAATTGATTGTGCTTAGGAAACTCATCCCATCCGGATTAGTTTTCATTAGTGAAAATTTTAATCCGGGGACATGGGAGCCTATGAGCATTCCGAGAAATAGCACGATCGCCAACAATTGGTATCAGAGCTTCTGGGCAATACCAACAGGTTGAAGCCTACAAGTGTCCCAACACTCGTTGCTTCGAATCTTCGAGAAAAATACCCAAAAATTTGATAAAAATAGGAAATTTACAGAAACATAAAAATCTGTAATTTTAATATCTAATACAAAAACTACAAAAATGAAACACATACATGCTTCGCACGTGGCTCTGATACCACTGTTGGACTTTCCCAGCCGCAAAAACCACTTTTTTGCGTTGCGGAAACCCCAGAAGTCCGACCACGGATCTGTGCGAAGATATATTAAAATAAAAACATGTATGTGCTAAGTAAACCTAGATCTACCTTAGATCTAGAAGTTGAGAGTGTTACCCTCGATGCTACGCCCTTCGCAAATCCCGCTCATCCAAATAGCTTGCCGGAACTCTAGAGTGTCAAGTGTACACTCCTCTATTGGTATCCACACAAGCAATAGGTGGAGAAAAGAAACCTAGAGTGTGCTAGCACCCTTAGAAGTTTCGGCCAAGGAGAGGGATGGGAGAGCAATCTTGAGAGGAAGATGATCCAAGGAAGAAGATGAAGTTGGAGTAAATCACAAAATCAATTCCATCTAATGGAATAGTGGCCGACCACTTCATGTCTTGGGGGGTTACATGCATGCATGTAACTCCAAGAGCCAATGGCTCTTGGTCTCTCTCATGAGGTGGCACCACATGATAAGTCAATGATGATGTGGAGCATCATCATTGGCCGACCATGCCAAGTCATCATCATGACATGGCATTTGGTCAAGTCAAATTTGACCTTTCATCTTCCCTGTCAAGTCAAGTCAAACTTGACCTCTTATCTCCCATGGTTGATCAAATCCAACCACTTGATTCAAGTCAATTTAATTTAATGAATCTCTATTCAATAATTTAAATTGACTAAATGAATCAAATCTAAATTAGACTCATTCAACACTTGAATCAACTTGAGTCTAACTCAATTAGTCTAATTTGGATTACTCTTAATCCAATTTGGTTCATCACATGAACCTAATCCTCATGGTTCATCATATGAACCTAATCTCCATCTAATTGCCATTTGTGTGTGACCCTATAGGTTCTTGTAATGTTGGCAATGTCCCTAAACCGATTTAGGAACATAAGCAATGAGCGGTATCTAGCAACACATCATTGCTACCGAAGTTACATGAATGTTGAGCTCCAACATCACCTTGGTGACTACTAATTATGACTCTCACAATATGTGACAATGTCCCTCTATCCTTGACATCTAGATTGACCAATTGAGGCATAGACCGTGTCATCCTCAGTACAATCTATATCTTGAACTCCAAGTAGACTCACTCTAATCAAATGAGCTCAATATCTCATATTGACTCATTTGGGCATGACCATGCACTTCGTGGTCTCACTCTATCAAGAATAATGATGTCTCTCCCGTCATATAGGAGGGATAGATCCCATCTATATCACTCACATCCCTCCGCATAATTTTTCACATACCCAGTAATTGCTTTTATAGTCCACCCATTTACGGGTGACATTTGATGAAGCCAAAGTATGCAACTCCTTATGTAGGGAACCATGATGACTTCAGGTCTAAGGACTAATAGTTTTACTAATAGCCACATGAGAAAGTATATGATACTCATATAACGATCCATGATATTTTCTTATGGTGGGTCATTCAGTATACATTCTCCAATGCATACCCATGTGTCAACTTGATATCTCATATCCATGACTTGTGAGATCAAGTCATCGTGTTGACCTACATGCTAGTCTCTACGCATTAACATTGTCCCTGAATGTTAATGCTTGACTAGGAATGATTAAGAGTAGTGTTCTCTATATCATCTCATTATCGATTCAACCAATCGATTAATATAGATAAGAACCTACTACTCAAGGACGTTATTATATTTAGTTATTTGGCACCAATACAAGTAAATATAATAATCATGCCTTTATAAATAGGAATATGATACAATAAAGTCCATACAACAATTATCACATGATTGACTCTAGGGCTTTCACTAACAGAAAGGACACTATAAGAGTAAGTTCCTAAAACAATTTAAGAAGAAAATACATGTGGCACCCAAGACAAAGGAAATGCTAAAGGGAGCTGGTACCCTAGTACGCAAAGGAAAGGAGCACATAGTGTGCTTCTCTTGCAACCAAAAGAAACACTACAATCAATGTCCAAAAGGGAGGCACCCTAGGAAAGACAAGGTAAAGAGCTCAAGTATAAGGGGATCTCCTAAAGCAAAATGAGAGGTATCGTGTAATGTGTGCAAATCATATAGGGTTTTAGGAGTAGTTTTAGCACACATCTCATTTCATTTCATGCTTGGTTCATGCATATTTCCCTTATTTTGCAGTTATTTTCTATTTTCTAGTTCAGAGATATGCTTTTGCAATTTTTACGTGCAGAGCAACATTTTAGAGGCAAAATGATGTTGATACAGAGAGAATCACTCCTTATTTTTGATGTATGAACCATAGTTAAAGTTAGGAATTACTTGTGATTTGATATATATTTTAAGTGTGCAAGCTATTGGATCGAGAAGCGTCGCTAGAGGAGGGTGAATAGCGAGCGTAAAATTTTTCATTTCATTCGTTCGATATACAAGTAAGCACAGCGGAAAGATAAAAATACAAGTTTATTTTTACTTGGTTCACAACCCAGTGGTTGCTACTCCAAGGTCCTAACGGTCCTAGACCACGTACGGAGGGCAAAGCACTATAATGTCTCCTCCTCATTGGAGGTAGGAGACAACAATCACAAAACTGAAAGTATGAGGATGAGGCAACAAGCCTACCTCACCTTGTTACGATTAAAACAAAGAATACAATAACAAAAGATATTACTTGCTACTGTTGTCGATGAAGAAGATGGAAGCTTGGCGTTGCGTCGGCGTTATGACGGTGTTGGAGCTTTGCCATTATAGGAGCACTTAAGAAAAATCTTGATTGATGTTTGGGTTGGAATCCTCCCATCCTTTTATAGAGTTTGGCCTCAGAATAAGTCTCCTCATCTTTTGGAACTAATCACGAGGTGGTACCAAATTTTATCACGAAGTGGCCGCGTCAAATATTATCCATTTTGACCAAGAACAAAAGGCTGATTCATCACCATCAGTCGACTGATGCCTTCCATCAGTCGACTGATGAGCATCAGTCGACTGTCCAATGACCAGCAGTCAACTGCCAGCCTAGACACTTCCCTGCAATAAGAGGTTAACATAGAAAATGGTAAATGTGACGGTTTCTTACCATCCGATTTCAACCTAGACCTTCCATAGGAAGTCTTAGTCGGATCGCCGCCTACGGTCGTCCTCGTACAGAGGACAAGACCTTACCATCTCTCACTCACACGAGCTTTCCTCTGGTCCTTTAAGATCTATCGCTTTGCTTCCGGTATTCCACCTAGGTTCTTCGACTCCCACGAAGTTCCCTCGGTGTTGCTCGACCACTACAGCTCCCTCTGGGTGTCGCTGACCTTCAGCTTAGCTTAGCCTTTCTGCAAACTTGATTTAGCTCGTGAGACAATGATGTAAACTTAACTTTGTGTGTTTTTCATAATCAAAATACAGGTTCAATTATCTGATGCCCCTGCACCAACACAGGCTTAACAAGAAGTGCTAATAGGTCAGGCAGATCGGATACTAAGAAAAGCATGGAAAGTCCTAGTAGGTCATGTTGACTGGATACTAGGGAGAAGACTCGACATATCAGAAGGACTAGACACCATGCAGGAAGTCCAGATGGGTCAGGAGACCAGACACTTGGCATGAAGACCGATTGGATTAGGAGACTGGACAACCGACATGGAGTTCAGTTGGGTTAGGGAGACCGGATAGTTGGCGGAAGCCCTGGTGGGTCAGATCGGATGTCAAGAATGGTAAGTCCGACAGGGCAACTGGTAGGTAAGCCTCGAGTGAAGAGGTGAGGTTGAGTCCTCTATAGGGGGACAAATCTAGGCATCGATCTGACGGATAGTCTACATGGGATTAAGAAGTCGAGATCGAGTAGTATTACTACTGCTATTGTATTTTATACTGTATGTTTTTGCTAATCTCGTTTTGTAGGGAACATTCAACTGAAAGGATTCCAATCGACTGAGTATGGTCCAGTCGACTGGATACCAAGTTTGCAAGATTAGCTGGTGATCGATCGAAGATTTGGCAACCCAGATGGAAAGAGTTACAATCGATTGGGGAGGTCTAGTCGACAAGGAAGGCAAATTTCCCGATACAGAGCCTGGTGACATGGGGTCGAATGGAACAGGTCTAGTCGACTGGGAAGGCCGAAGTACCATATCGACAGGATGATGTGGAGTCGATTGGAGGGCATTCCAGTCGACTGGAAATGGCTTATAAAAGAAGTACTCGACTAGCTCCTAAAAAGATCAATCTACTACGTCCAAGTGTTGTTGCAAGAATTCCTCATCCATATAAACATCTACATGCCAACACTTCGCACTCCGAGCCGTATTTCTACATTCAAAAGAAGTGAAAGTATATTTATTTTTGTGAACTTAATTGTTGCTTATTTTACTTAAATTGTAAAGGGAAGGTAGTTTGTTACCTTACCCTCATTCTTGTAAAAGCGACACCCTTCGAGTTTGAGAGTTTCAAATCGAAGGGCACTTTAGTGCATTTCCCACGAGGTAGCTCTAGGAGAGCTACAGACCTTGGAGTAGTAACCTGACTAAGGTTGTGAACCAAATAAAATATTTGTGTTCTTGTGTCATTTAAATTCCGCTGCAATAACTCTTTTCAAAAGTTTAAAAATAAAGTTTTTTATAAAAAGAAAATTTCATAATCTGAGACTCACCCCCCTCTCTGGGATAACTTCAATCCTACAATTGGTAACAAAGCAAGGGCGCTCCGATTTTGGTGAAACCACCAATGCGAGCATTTGAATTTTTCTTTAGTTTTAACATTTTTATCTTAGAATAATTTTTTCATTAATTGTAATATTTACTTTTGCACTAGAATATAATTTTTAATATTTGTCTTGCCTTAGTATAAATTTATTCTTTTTGAACCAATATAATGTTCCTTAAATTGAGTAACTCTAGAAATATTTATGAATATTAATTAATTAAATTAAATAAAAATTTAATTGGTTATGTCACATCTAGAAGGGTACAACACCGTTCGCCCTCCTCTCTTTAACGTAGAGGACTTTTCTTATTGAAAGAGGCGAATGGAGTACTACCTGAAAACCAACCTCGAGGTATGGTTTTTAATTAGGAAAGGTTTCGTCTCTCCGATAGACGATTCGGGAGAGTTGTTAGTGATGGATCAGAGAGTCGCTAGAGGAGGGATGAATAGCGATCGTAAAAGCTTGTTTTTTCGTTTCGATAAAACCAAAGTATTGCATGGAAAATAGAAATAAAGCTAAAGTAAATAGATACCTTTGTTTTTTACTTGGTTCACAATCAAAAGGTTGCTAATCCATGGCTCCGCAATCCTAGACTGCGTAAGATGGGGCAATCCACTAAAAATCTCCTCCTCGTTGGAGGTAGGAAACGATGGTTACAAGAAAAAGATAGAGGAAGAGGCAACAAACCTACCTCTCCTCTTTACAATGAAAAGCTCGAGTACAAGAAGTAAAATAAGTAAAGTAAGACAACAATAATGAAACTACCGATGAATGGATTTGGAATCTTGCCGTGTCATTGGCGTTACAGCGGCGTAGCGTTGTCGTTGAAGATTGGCATCGTAGGAGCACTTTGGGAACAAGAATGGATGATCATAAAGGCTGAAAACCTCCTTCTTTATACCCCTTCAAACCCTAGCTCGTTGAGATCCATATCTGGATAAAAGCTCCTCATCCCATCACTTTTGGTTGAGCTTGTCTTGACTTTCTTTAAGCTAACAAGTTTGAATAGCAGTCGACTTATGGTAGGATTAGTCAACTGCCAATAGCCTTCAGTCGACTGTTGGCTTGGTCACTCCCTTCCAGCAAAGAGTTAGCACAAAAATATCGAGTAATGGATATTACGATAGTTCCCTACCACCCAATCTCGACTTAAACCATCTCTTGGAAGTCTTAGTTGGATCGCCACCAAAGTTTGTCCCCGTACGGAGCGCACGACCTTACCACCACTCTCCACTAAGTGCTTACCTTTGGTCCTTACCAACCTTTCGCTTAGCTTCTGGTCTCCACCGTGTTGAGATGTATACTGAAAAGTTTATCTTTTGTATGAACATCTTTATTTTTGAAATAAGAATCACAAGATCATTGTTAGCATATTTATTGTTATGCATATTGTCTAATACATTACATTGTAGATAACATGGTGTGTAGTGTCATACGAGAGATTATGTTATCAGTTCGTTGTAGAGTATAAGTAGAGCCTCACAACCGAGATGGTTTTGGACAAACCGTTGGTATGGTTGTAGTGTGATTTGGTATTGGTTTATCTTGACCATAAAATTACACTAGTACACTTTGTGTGTATTGTGCAGGACCGACTTAGAGGTGATTCAATTTATCACGATTACATAATCAATCGTTGAGTACATGTGGAAGATGCCTAATTTCAGTACTTTGAATAAATATCGACTTAGTAGCAGCATACGTAACTTTTGATTTACCAATGGGCGAGATTTATAGATTAAAATGATAGGCTCGGTAAGTTGGGAAATAATATTATTTATATGTTGTGTCATTGATTATAGGAGGAAACCATGTCGTATATATTAGGATGATGATGTCCCCTTGAGGAGCTCATAAGGATCATCATGTAAACCCTGTAGGTGGACTTGGTCCGACATGATGATAAGGTTGAGTGGTACTACTCATGGAGTTAGATGTTGATTAATTAATCGTTAGTAAATTAATTAATTGACGGACATTCAAGATCTTAAACACGAAGAGATATTTGTACAATTAATATATGGAGCCCATATTTATTTATGGGGGTTGGTGAGGTAGATCAATGATAATCCTCTAGTGGAATGGATTATCATTAATGGATCGGAATTTATGTGGGCTAGATCCATTGGGTGGCCAAGATCCAACTCCTCCTCATGGTTCCTATTGTATCCTATTAAAATCCTCATGAAACCTAGATCCGACGGACACGATTAAATGGAGTATTGGGCGAAATCTATATAAGGAGGATAGGAGGCTTGGAAGGAAAATAATAGAATTGGATTCTAGGGTTTGCTCTCCTTGGCTTGGGCGGCAAAAACAAGAAGCTAGGGTTTGTTGGTTGGCGTTGGAGGTGGCTAGGGTTTCCTTCTCCTATTGGGAAGCAGAAACCTAAGGAAGTCTCTCCTTTGGCCGGCGGCAACAACAACAAGGGCTCTCTCCATTGTCGGCGCCTCCTTCCCCCTTCTCTTTCTCCTTTGGTCAGCAGTTCCTTGTCCTTTGGAAAGGGCCGACATCTTCTCCTTCTTCCTCTCCTTGGTCGGCGGCAACATAAAAGATAGGTGGCTTGGTGGTCGGTGCTAGATAGGAGAAGAAGGGTGCATGCATTCTTCCCTTTGTTCGGAGCGAGCAAGGAAGGGAAGAACGTGATCTAGGAAGTTTCATCTCTTGGAGGATCGTTGCCCACACAACGTCCAAGAGAAGGATAGGACATACTATAAAAGATCAAGAGGTATATAAGAGGTATAATCTTGTTTATTTTGATTTAGTTCTTTTGTATAATCATGTGGCTAATTTACTTGGACCCCGAAGATAAACACAAAAACCGGCGATCCATACATCATCTATTCCATGGCTAATCGAGGAAAAGAGTTAGGTTGCTTGAACAACAAGTTTGTTCAAGAGACCACTCTAATCGAATAGCACAATGATGGATCGGTTGCTTGGGTAATCTGTCATCGTCTTGGATTAATTTTTTTAATCCGGGAATGTAGATGGGATCGCCATGCACAAGCGACCGAGGTACGAAGCGAAGCTTCGGTTCCAACCTTCATATGGTATCAGAGCCACGGTTTCCAGTTTTGTGTGTTTAGGATTCGGTTACTTTTATGCACTTATCATATATTATATGTGTCGGATGATAGAAGGATGTGCGTACGCTATCTTTTTGGTTGCAGACATAAGATCCAACTATTATGGCCATATGTGTGTGTATGTGATTGGATGTGTGTAATTGTAATAATATTTGAATCCTCGGGGTTGATGAGGCTAGTATTTAATTTTTATAATTAAGTACGACATTGTTTAGCCACTCTTTTATTTTAGTTTACTTTCGATCTAGATTTCATGTACACTCCTTCATGGAGTATAGGATTGATGGATGTAAATTAAAATAATTTTTTTCGGCTCGGATCTTCGGATGACTTGTGCATGGCGTAGGGAGGAGCGGACGAGATGGCGACACGACGGGAGACATATTGGAGAACAAAAGCCATAATAGTTGGAAAATATTTTTTCATATTTATTGCTTCTTGTTTGATATGCATGTCGTGTGCTAGGAAAATTCCTCATTTTAAATTACAAAGTGGGAGAGGGATATTTTTTTAAAATTCCCACGGCCTTCATTATGATTTGACATGTGATGCAAATAAACTTGCATGTCGGCTCTGAGTGTCTTCCTCCCCATCGGATGAGTTTGTTTTTTCAATCGCAGGGTCAAATATAGTTATAGGAAATTATTTAGGAGCGTGTGTACTTCCCTATCGGAAGGCACATAATCCGAGATAATTGCCTTGGTATTGAGTAATGGTGCACACTTAGATGCAAATAAGAGTATCCTCCCCATCGTAGTCACTGCTTTTATTTGTAGGGACGAAGAGGAACCAACTATTAATTTTATTTGTCAAAAAGTTAGGTTGACAGGATAATAAAATTAATGGGTAAAACCTCCTCTTACAAATGTAAAATTCGTATATGTCCACACTATCGTGGCATACGATTTTCTCTGTGTTTTGAGGTGTTGGTTGATTTTAAAATTTTATTATTTGAGGAATCAATAATTTTTTGAAATCTAATGTTTTGATCTATGTGATTCTTAGGTTTTTTTAAAAATGACTTTCAATCCACTTGTTGTGATACTAAAGGAGAATAAACTTACTGTACCCAATTATGTTGATTGGAAAAGGAATCTTGATATTGTCTTGACTGCTGAGGAGTACAAGTATGTACTCTTCGAAGAGTGTTCTCTAAAGCCTACGGATGATTCTGGGGAAAAGGAGAAAGAGAGTTACAAAAAGTGGATTAAGACTGATGAGAAATCGCGGTGTTACATTTTGGCTTCTATGTCAAATGTATTGCAACATCAACATCAAGCCATGACCATTGCTTATGACATGATGCTCAATCTCAAGGAACTTTTCGGACACCATAATTGGGTTGCAAGGCAAGAAGCCATGAGGAACTTGATGACGACCACCATGATCGAGGGAACACCCGTAAGGGATCATGTTCTCAAGATGATGGCTCATTTGAATAAGCTGGAAGTCCTTGGAGCTGAGATTGATGGGGAAACCTAGGTTGATATCATTCTCCAATCTCTACCTAGGAGTTTTGAGTAGTTTTGCCTGAATTACAACATGAATAAGAGGTTGTATTCGTTGGCGGAACTTCTGACAGAACTCCAAGTGATAGAGGGGATTTTTTGTCAGAGTGCTCAAGCTCAGGCCATGGTTGCCTAGAAGGTTTCTATTTCTAAGCCGAAAGGCAAGAAGAAGAAGAAACAAGGTAGATCAAAGGTGGAGGGAGGATCTTAGGGAGGAGTGAAGAAGCCGAAAGGCAAGTGCCTCACTTGCAAGCAGACTGGACATTGGAAGAAGGACTGCTCCAACTGGAAGTAGAACAAAGGTATATCTTTTGGACTGGTTGTTGAAACATGTTTAGCGGTGTTATCTACCGACACCTGGTGTATAGATACAAAAGCCACAGATCATGTCTGCAATACTTTGTAAGAGTTCTAGGAAACCAAACGACTAGCTAATGGGGATATTACCATTACTTGGACGATGCTACGAAGGTGGCGCCTATTGCAGTGGGAGATGTTTATTTATCTTTTGATAGAAATAAAACTTTGGTTCTGAAAAATTGCCTTTATGTACCTTTCTTTAGAAAGAATTTGATTTCGGTTTCTAAATTGTTTTTGGATGGATATTCTATTTCTTTTAATGACAAAGTTATTATAAAAAGGAATAGGGAGATTATTTGTTCTAGTGCATTGATAGGAAATTTATATACCCTTGAACCAAAAGCTCTCACGATGCAAATAGAAGTAAATAACTCATCTTCTAAATCTAATAAAAGAAAAGAACCTTCAAAAATGAACCATACATATCTCTGGCATCTAAGGTTAGGTCATATTAACCTAAGTAGAATTCAAAGGTTGATAGCAGATGGTGAAGGGTTTTTCCCGGAACCGAAGCTCTGATACCACTTGAAGGTAGGAAACTTCGCTTCCCACTTTAACTCGGTCGCTTGTTAATGGCAATCCCATCGATGTCCTCAGATTAAAAAAAAAATAATCCTAGACAAAAGGGATCACCCAAGTAATTGTTTCATCATCGTGCTATTCGATTAGAGTAGTCACTTGAACTAACTTGTTGTTCAAGCCACCAACCTCTATTCTACGAAAAGCCGTGAAATAGACGATGTACGGATCGCCGGCTTTTGTGTTTATGTTCGGGGTCCAAATAAATTTAGCCACATACATAAAGCAAACAACCACATACAACATGCATATAATTGAAAAACAATTATAGACATAATACAAAAGAACACTAATCAAAATAAATAAGATTATACCTCTTGTTATACCTCTTGATCTTCTATTGTATGTCCTTCCTCCTTTTGGACGTCGTGTGTGCGACGATCTTCCAAAAGTCGAAGCCTCCAAGATCACCAATCTTCCTTTCCTTGTTCACTCCGTACAAAGGAAGATCATAAAACAAAACTCTTCTTCCTATCTAGAACCGACCACCAAGTCAATAGACAATATGTTGTCGCCGGCTAAGGAAGAGAATATGGAGTATGGGAACCGGCCAAAACAGAATCAATGAGGGTGATGGGCGTCGGCCAACACTTGGAGAAGAGAAAGGAAACCAACCCTTCACCTTATAGCCGCCCAAAACCCTAACCCTAGCTCTCCTAGTTGCCGCCGGCCATAGAAGAGGGGAAGAGGAATAGGTTGAACACCGGCCAAGGTAGAGGGAAGAAGGATAAGTGCCGGCAACACCTTAGGAAGAAGAAGAAAATAACTTCTTCTCTTGTTGCTGCCTACACCACCTCCCAAAACCCTAGCCGCCCAACCTCAATCCTAACCTAACTAGGATTGCTTGCCGCCCAAGGGAAGCATACCCTAATCCCCTTCCATCATCTTGCCGCCCAAGCCATAAGCCTCTATTTATAGAGTTGGGCTCAAGCCTCCTTTTAATCTCCACCGTCGGTTCTAGGGATTTAATCTCAACCGTCGGATCTAGAGAATTCATCTCAACCGTCGAATCTAGAGATTTAATCTCCATTGTCGGATCTAGAGTTTTATTTTCAACCATTGGATCTATGCTTCATGAGGTTTTAATAGGATACAATAGGGACCATGAGGAGGAGTAGGAACTTGGCCACCCAATGGATCAAGCCCACATAAAGTCCGATCCATTAATGATTATCCATTCCACTAGAGGATTATCATTGATCTACCTCACCAACCCCCATAAGTTATTATGGGCTCCATATATTATTTGTACATTTTTGTCCCCGTGTTTAAGATCTCGAATGTCCGTCGATTAATTAATTTACTGACCATTAATGAATCAACATATACCTCTATGAGTAGTACCACTCATCCTTATCATCATGCCGGACCAAGTCCACCTGCAGGGTTTGCATGATGAACCTTATGAGCTCCTCAAGGGGACATCATCATCCTAATATATAGGACACTATTTCCTCCTATAATCAACGACACACCATATAAATAATATCATTTCCCAACTTATCGAGCCTATCAATTTAATCTATAAATCTCACCCATTGGTAAATCAAAGAAATGAATACTAAGTATATGTGCCCGTTATTATATTGGGATTAAGAGCATGTACAATATAATATCTGAGGTCTGATTCGATTATGTAGTTAGCAATAAATCGAATCACCTCTAAGTTGGTCTTGCTCAATACACACAAAGTGCACTAGTGTGATTCTATGGTCAAGACAAACCAATACCAAATCACACTACAACCATACCAATGGTTTGTCAAAAGTCATCTCGGTTGTGAGCCTTTACTTATACTTTACAAGGAGCTGATAACATGATCTCCCGTGTGACACCACACACCATGTTATCTACAATGTAATGTATTAGACAATATGCATAAATATGCAAACAATGATCATGTGATTCTTATTTCAAAAATAAAGATGTTCATACAAAAGATAGACTTTACAGTATACATCCCAATAATCTCCCACTTATACTAAAAGACTTTGTTTTTCTCATACTGTCATACATCTGATTCCCATTCCCTCCACATGCCTATTAAAGCTCTCGCTAGAAGGACCTTAGTGAAAGGGTCTACCAGGTCATTCTCTGATGCAATCTAGGCGACAACAACTTCTACCTCCTTTACGATTTCTCGTATCTTGTGGTACTTGCGCTCTATGTGTTTTCTTAACTTATGGGCTCGTGGTTCCTTTGAGTTTGCAACTGCACCACTATTTTCACAACAAATTGTGATAGTTTTGGGTAAACTAGGAATCACATCCAAGTCTATCAAGAAGTTCCTAAGACACACAACTTCTTTAGCCGGCTCAGAGGGTGCCACATACTTAGCTTCAATGGTAGAATCCGCCACACATTTATGCTTAACACTCCTCCATTTAATGGCTTCACATCCCAAAGTAAACACAAAACCAGAGGTAGACTTACTGTTATCCCTATCTGATTGGAAGTCAGAATCCATGTAACCCACAGGGAGTAATTGGTCTGCCTGGTAAAGTAGCATATAATCCCTAGTCCTTCTCAGGTACTTCAATATATGCTTTACCGCAGTCCAATGTCCCTATCCTGGATTACTCTGATATCTGCTGACCATGCCCAAGGAAAAGCAGATATCTAGTCTCGTACATAGCATCACATACATGAGGCTTCCTACTGCCGAAGCATAAGGAACCACCTTCATCTCCTCTATCTCCTCAGACGTTCTAGGACACATCTCCTTAGATAAAGGAACTCCATGCCTGAAAGGTAGAAAACCCTTCTTGGAGTTCTGCATGCTAAAACGATCCATAATGGTGTCTATGTATGAAGCTTGAGATAAGCACAACATCCTTTTCCTGCGATCCCTTATAACCTTGATCCCAAGGATGTGTCCCACTTCTCCCAAGTCCTTCATATCAAACTATTTGGAGAGCCATACCCTTACGTCCGATAACAACTTGATATTGTTGCCAATTAACAAAATGTCATCTACGTATAGTACAAGAAATACCACTACGTTTCCGTCACATCTTTTGTATACACAAGACTCATCCAGACTTTGAATAAATCCATAAGACTGGATTACCTCATCAAAGCAGATGTTCCAAGTCCTCGAAGCTTGCTTCAATCCATAAATGGACTGATTAAGTTTACACACAAGATGCTCTTTGCCCTTTGCAATGAATCCCTCTGGTTGCTTCATATAGATGTTTTTCTCAAGACTTCCATTAAGGAAAGTTGTCTTGACATCCATCTACCACACCTCATAATCCATATGAGCTGCAATGCATAAGAGAATCTGGATAGACTTAAGCATGGCCATCGGCGAAAAGGTCTCCTCATAATCGATACCCTCTTTCTGAGTATACCCTTTCGCTACAAGCCTTGCTTTGATGGTCTCAACCTTCCCGTCTAAGGCACTGATTTAGATGATACCAAGTTCAGAATATACACTGTCGTATCTAGAGCATATCCCTAGAACGAATCTGGCAACTCAAAATAACTCATCCTCGATCTAACCATCTCCATAAGAGTCCTATTCCTTCGCTCTGCTACACCATTCTGCTGGGGTGTGCCAGGTGCAGACAATTGGGATTAAATTCCAGCCTCTGATAAGTAATTCCTAAACTCTCCCAATAGGTACTCACCACCACGATCAGATCGTAGTGTCATCCATATCTTGAATAATCGTCTATGAAAGAGACGAAATATTCAAAACCACCTCTTGCCTGGATAGATATAGGATCATACAAATCAGAATGAATCAATTCTAACACATTTTGGCTCTATACCCCTTGGCCTTAAAAGACCTCTTGGT
Source organism: Wurfbainia villosa (assembly GCA_025175895.1). NCBI lineage: Eukaryota > Viridiplantae > Streptophyta > Magnoliopsida > Zingiberales > Zingiberaceae > Wurfbainia > Wurfbainia villosa. Next base: position 114,695,509 of record CM045989.1, on the reverse strand, counting down.
CATTTTACCCTCCAAGCAAGATTCGCTGGTTGGGAAATCTTCCACCACTAATGAACCCAGAGGTCCATCAGCTATCAACCTTTGAATTCTGCTTAGGTTAATATAACCAAGCCTAAGATGCCAAAGATATCTTTGGTTTATTTTTGAAGGTTCTTTTCTCTTATTGGAATTAGAAGATGAGTTATTAACTTCTATTAGCATCGTGGGAGCTTTTGGTTCAAGCGTGTATAAATTTCCTATCAATGCACCCAAACAGATAATGTCCCTATTCCTTTTTATAACAACTCTGTCATTAAAAGAAATAGAATATACATCCATAAATAATTTAGAAACCGAAATTAAATTCTTTCTAAATAAAGGTACATAAAGGCAACTCTTAGGAACCAAAACTTTATTTGTCTCAAAAGACAAAATAAACATCTCCCACTGCAACAGCCGCCACCTTCGTGGCATTGCCCAAGTAAATGGTAATCTCTCCTTTAGCTAGTCATCGGGATTCCTGGAACCCCTGCAAAGTATTGGCGACATGATCAGTGGCTCCCGTATCTACACGCCAGGTGCCGGTAGATAACACCGCTTAACCATGTTTCAATGACTATACCAAAGGATATACCTTTGTTCTGCTTCCGATTGGGACAATCCTTCTTCTAATGTCCATCCCGCTTGCAAGTGAAGTATTTGCCTTTCGGATTCTTCACTCCTCTCTGAGATCCTCCCACCAGCTTTGCTCCACCTTGTTCCTTCTTCTTCTTGCCTTTCGGCTTAGAAATAGAAACCTTCTGAGCAACCATGTCCTGAGCCTGAGCAAGCTATTCTGTCGACTGGAGAATGATATCGACCTGGGTTTCCCCATCGATCTCAGCTCCAGGGACTTCCAGCTCATTCGCAGGCTTAGAAGGACACTCTTCAAAGAGTACATACTTGTACTCTTCAGCAGTTGAGACAATATCAAGATTCCTTTTTCCAATCAACATAATTATGTACAGTAAGTTTAATTTCCTTTAGTATCACAGCAAGTGGACTGAAAGTCATTTTTGAAAAACATAAGAATCACATAGATAAAAACTTTACATTTCAAAAAATTATTGATTCCACAAACAATAAAATTTTAAAATCAACCAACACCTCAAAACACCGAGAATATCGTATGCCACGATCGTGTGGACGTATACGAATTCTACATTTGAAAGAGGAGGTTTTACCCATTAATTTTACTATCTTGTCATCCTAACTTTTTGACAAATAAAATTAATAGTTGGTTTCTCTTCGGCCCTACAAATAAAAGCAGTGACTCCGATGGGGAGGATACTCCTATTTGCATCTAAGTGTTCACCATTACTTGATACCAAGGAAATTATCTCGGGTTATGTGCCTTCCGATGGGGAAGTACACACACTCCTAAATAATTTTCTATAACCATATCCGAGCCTGTGATCTGCAAACAAACTCATCCGATGGAGAGGAAGGCACTCAGAGCTGAGGCGCAAGTTTGCTTGCATCACATGTCAAATCGTAATGGAGGGCGTGGGAATTTATAAAAAATATCCCTCTCCCACTTAGTAATTTAAAATTGAGGAATTTTCTAGCCTACGACATGCATATCAAACAATAAGAAATAAATATGAAAAATAAAATTTTTCCAACTATTATGGCCTTTGTCTTCAATATGTCTCCCGTTGTATCGCCATCTCGTCCGCTCCTCCCTACGCCATGTACAAGCCATCCAGAGATCCGAGCGGAGAAAAAATATTTTAATTTACATCCATCGATCCTATACTCCATGAGGGAGTGTACATGAAATCTAGATCAAAAGTAAACTAAAATAAAAAGAGTGGCTAAACAATGTCGTATCTAATTTACAAAAATTAAATACTAGCCTCGTCAACCCCGAGGATTCAACAAAATATACAATTACACACATACAATCACATACACACATATGGCCATAATAGTTGAATCCTATGCCTGCACCCAAAGAGTTAACCTACGCATATTCTACTATTATCTGGCACATATAATATATGAAAAGTGCATAAAAGTAACTAAATCCTAAACACACAAAACTGGAAACCGTGGCTCTGATACCACTTGAAGGGTTTTTCCTGGAACCGAAGCTCTGATACCACTTGAAGGTAGGAAACTTCACTTCCCACTTCAACTCAGTCGCTTGTTCATGGCGATCCCATCGATGTCCCTGGATTAAAAAAAAATTAATCCTAGACCAAAGAGATCACCCAAGCAATCGTTTCATCGTCGTGCTCTTCGATTAGAGTGGTCACTTTAACAAACTTGTTGTTCAAGCCACCAACCTCTATTCTACGAATAGCTACGGAATAGACGATGTACGGATCGCCGGCTTTTGTGTTTATGTTTGGGGTCCAAATAAATTTAGCCACATACATAAAGTAAACAACCACATACAACATGCATATAATTGAAAAACAATTATAGACATAATACAAAAGAACACTAATCAAAATAAACAAGATTATACCTCTTGTTATACCTCTTGATCTTCTATTGTATGTCCTTCCTTCTTTTGGACGTCGTGTGGGTGATGATCTTCCAAAATTTGAAGCCTCCTAGATCACCAATCTTCCTTTCCTTGTTCACTCTGAACAAAGGAAGATCATAAAACAAAACTCTTCTTCCTATCTAGAACCGGCTACCAAGTCAATAGACTCGATGTTGCTGCCGGCCAAGGCAGAGAATATGGAGTATGGGAACCGGCCAAAAGAGAATCAATGAGGGTGATGGGCGCCGACCAACACTTAGAGAAGAGAAAGGAAACCAACCTTTCATCTTGTAGCCACCCAAAACCCTAACCCTAGCTCTCCTAGTCACCGTCGGCCACAGAACAGGGGAAGAGGAATAGGTTGAGCACCGGCCAAGGTAGAGGGAATAAGGATAAGTGTCAGCAACACCTTATGAAGAAAAAGAAAAGAACTTCTTCTCTTGTTGCCGCCTACACCACCTCCTAAAACCCTAGCCGCCCAACCTCAATCCTAACCTAACTAGGATTGCTCGCTACCCAAGGGAAGCAAACCCTAATCCCCTTCCATCATCTTGCCACCCAAGCCATAAGCCTCTATTTATAGAGTTGGGCTTAAGCCTCCTTTTAATCTCCACCATCGGTTCTAGGGATTTAATCTCAACCGTCGGATCTAGAGAATTAATCTCAACCATCGGATCTAGAGATTTAATCACCATCGTCGGATCTAGAGTTTTGTTTTCAACTATTGGATCTATGCTTCATGAGGTTTTAATAGGCTACAATAGGGACCATGAGGAGGAGTTGGAACTTGGCCACCCAATGGATCAAGCCCACATAAAGTCCGATCCATTAATGATTATCCATTCCACTAGAGGATTATCATTGATCTACCTCACCAACCCCCATAAGTTAATATGGGCTCCATATATTATTTGTACATTTTTCTCCCCATATTTAAGATCTCGAATGTCCGTCGATTAATTAAATTACTGACCATTAATTAATCGACATCTAACTCCATGAGTAGTACCACTCGTCCTTATCATCATGCCGGACCAAGTCCACCTACAGGGTTTACATGATGAAACTTATGAGCTCCTCAAGGGGACATCATCATCCTAATATATAGGACATGGTTTCCTCCTATAATCAATGACACACCATATAAATAATATCATTTCCTAACTTACCGAGCTTATCGATTTAATCTATAAATCTCGCCCATTGGTAAATCAATGAAATGAATACTAAGTATATGTGCCTGTTATTATATCTGGATTAAGAGCATGTACAATATAATATCTGAGGTCTGATTTGATTATGTAGTCAGCAATAAATTGAATCACCTCTAAGTCGGTCTTGCTCAAGACACACAAAGTGCACTAGTGTGATTCTATGGTCAAGACAAACCAATACCAAATCACACTACAACCATACCAATGGTTTGTCTAAAGCCATCTCAGTTGTGAGCCTTTACTTATACTTTACAAGGAGTTGATAACATGATCTCCCGTGTGACACCACACACCATGTTATCTACAATGTAATGTATTAGACAATATGCATAAATATGCAAACAATGATCATGTGATTCTTATTTCAAAAATAATGATGTTCATACAAAAGATAGACTTTTCAGTATACATCCCAACAGATGGACCTCTGGGTTCATTAGTGGTGGAAGATTTCCTAACCTACGAATCTTGCTTGGAAGGTAAAATGACCAAGAGGCCTTTTATGGCCAAGGGGTATAGAGCCAAAGATGTGATAGAATTGGTTAATTCTGATTTGTGTGTTCCTATGTCTATCCAGGCTAGAGGTGGTTTTGAATATTTCGTCTCTTTTATAGACGATTATTCAAGATATGGATACATTTACTTGATGCGTCGTAAGTCTGAAGCTTTAACTGGTTCAAAGAATTCAAGGCTGATGTGGAGAAACATCAAGGTAAAAGTATCAAGACACTACGATTTGATCATGGTGGTGAGTACCTCTTGGGAGAGTTTAGGAATTACTTATCAGAGGCTGGAATTCAATCCAAATTGTCTGCACCTGGCACACCCCAGCAGAATGGTGTAACAGAGCGAAGGAATAGGACTCTTATGGAGATGGTTATATCGATGATGAGTTATTCTGAGTTACCAGATTCGTTCTGGGGAATGCTTTGGATACGACAGTGTATATTCTGAACTTGGTACCATCTAAATCAGTGCTTTATACTCCCACAAAATTGTGGACTGGGCAAAAGCCTAGTCTGAGATATATTCAGATTTGGGGGAGTCCAGCACATGTGTTGAAGGCAGATGCTGTTAAGTTGGAACCTCGTACAATAGTGCGCATGTTCGTAGGCTATCCTAGAGGAACGAAAGGTGGTTTGTTCTATAGTCCTAGAGATCAGAGGGTGATCGTTAGCACGAACACTAGATTTTTAGAAGAAGACTATGTGATGAACCACAAGCCCATGAGTAAGATTATTCTAGAGGAATTGAGAGGAGAAGTCACTACTTCAGTACCACCGATACAAGAGGATATACCACAAGTGACTGCACCGCGTGTCACAGAGGATACACAGGTGATACCTCGTTGTAGGGGGAGGGTTGTTAGATAGCCTGATAGATTTTTGTTCTTGGGAGAATCTTCTGATTTGGTCCCTGGCGAATATGAACCTGATCCTTGGACATATGACGAGGCAATCCAAGATAAAGATACGCTATCTTGGAAAAGTGCAATGAATTCTGAGAAAGAATCTATGGATTCAAATCAGGTATGGGAGCTAGTAGAACCACCTGATGGTGTAAAAACTATTGGATGCAAGTGGATCTACAAAAGAAAGAGAGGAATAGATGGGAAGGTTGAGACCATCAAAGCAAGGCTTGTTGCGAAAGGGTATACTCAGAAAGAGTGTATCGATTATGAGGAGACCTTTTCGCCGGTAGCCATGCTTAAGTCTATCCGGATTGTCTTATGTAATACTGCTCAAATGGATTATGAGGTGTGGCAGATGGATGTCAAGACAACTTTCCTTAATGGAAGTCTTGAGGAAAACATCTATATGGAGCAACCAGAGTGATTCATTGCAAAGGGCAAAGAGCATCTTGTGTGCAAGCTTAATCGGTACATTTATAGATTGAAGCAAGCTTCAAGATCTTAGAAGATCTGCTTTGATGAGGTAATCCAGTCTTATGGATTTATTCAAAGTCTGGATGAGTCTTGTGTAAACAAGAGATGTGATGGAAACGTAGTGGTATTTCTTGTACTATACGTAGATGACATTTTGTTAATTGACAATAATATCAAGGTGTTATCAGATGTAAGGGTATGGTTGTCCAAACAGTTTGATATGAAGGACTTGGGAGAAGTGGGACACATCCTTGGGATCAAGGTTATAAGGGATCGCAGGAAAAGGATGTTGTGCTTGTCACAAGCTTCATACATAGACACTATTTTGGCTCGCTTTAGCATACAGAACTACAAGAAAGGTTTTCTACCTTTTAGGCATATAATACCTTTATCTAAAGAGATGTTTCCTAGAACATCAAATGAGATAGAGGAGATGAAAGTGGTTCCTTATGCTTCGGCGATAGGAAGCCTCATGTATGTTGTGTTATGTATGAGGCCGAATATCTGCTTTACCGTGGGCATGGTTAGCAGATATCAGAGTAATCCAGGATAGGGACATTGGACTGAGGTAAAGCATATATTGAACTACCTGAGAAGGACTAGGGATTATATGCTGGTATACCAGGTAGATCAATTACTCCCTGTGGGTTACAAAGATTCCGACTTCCAATCAGATAGGGATAACAATAAGTCTACCTCAGGTTTTGTGTTTACTTTGGGAGGTGGAGCCATTGTATAGAGGAGTGTCAAGCAGAAATGCGTGGCGGACTCCACCATTGAAGCTGAGTATGTGGCAGCCTCTTAGGGAGCCAAAGAAGTTGTATGGCTCAGGAACTTCTTGATGGACTTGGATGTGATTCCTGGTTTTCCCAGAACTATCAGAATTTATTGTGATAATAGTGGTGCAGTTGCAAACTCGAAGGAACCACGAGCCCATAAGGCAAGTAAACACATAGAGAGCAAGTACCACATTATATGAGAGATCGGAAAGCGAGGAGAAGTTGTTGTAGCCAAGATTGCATCAGAGGATAACATGGCAGATCCTTTCACTAAGGCCCTTCCAGCGAGAGATTTTGATAGGCATGTGGAGGGAATGGGAATCAGATGTATGACAATATGAGGACAACATAGTCTTTTAGTATAAGTGGGAGATTGTTGGGATGTATACTGAAAAGTCTACCTTTTGTATGAACATCTTTATATTTGAAATAAGAATCACATGATCATTGTTTGTATATTTATGGTTATGCATATTGTCTGATACATTATATTGTAGATAACATGGTGTGTAGTGTCACACGGGAGATCATGTTATCAGTGTGTTGTAGAGTATAAGTAGAGCCTCACAACCGAGATGATTTTGGACAAACCATTGGTATGGTTGTAGTGTGATTTGGTATTGGTTTGTCTTGACCATAGAATTACACTAGTACACTTTGTGTGTATTGGGCAGGACCTACTTAGAGGTGATTCAATTTTTTGCTGACTAATTAATTGAATCGGACCTCGGATATTATGGTGTACATGCTCTTAATCCCGATATAATAACGGGCACATGTACTTAGTATTTATTTCTTTGATTTACCAATGAGCGAAGATTAAATCGATAGGCTCGGTAAGTTGGGAAATAATATTATTTACATGGTGTGCCATTGATTATAGGAGGAAACCGTGTCTTATATATTAGGATGATGATGTCCCCTTGAGGAGCTCATAAGGTTCATCATGTAAACCTTGCAGGTGGACTTGGTCTGTCATGATGATATGGTTGAGTGGTACTGCTCATGGAGTTAGATGTTGATTAATTAATCGTCAGTAAATTAATTAATTAACGGACATTCGATATCTTAAACACGGGGAGATATTTGTACAATTAATATATGGAGCCCATATTTATTTATGACGATTGGTAAGGTAGATCAATGATAATCCTCTAGTGGAATAGATTATCATTAATGGATCAGACTTTATATGGGCTAGATCTATTGGGTGGCCAAGATCCAACTCCTCCTCATGGTCCCTATTGTAGCCTATTAAAATCCTCATGAAACCTAGATCCGACGGACACGATTAAATGGAGTCTTGGGCGAAATCTATATAAGGAGGATAGGAGGCTTGGGCTGTAAATAAGAGAATTGGATTCTAGGGTTTGCTCTCCTTGGCTTGGGCGGCAAAAACAAGAAGCTAGGGTTTGTTGGTTGGCATTGGAGGAAGCTAGGGTTTCCTTCTCCTATTGGGCGGCGGAAACCTAAGGAAGTCTCTCCTTTTGCCGGTGGCAACAACAACAAGGGCTCTCTCCATTGTCGGTGCCTCCTTCCCCCTTCTCTTTCTCCTTTGGCCGGTGGTTCCTTGTCCTTTGGAAAGGGTCGGGTTCTTCTCCTTCATCCTCTTCCTTGGTTGGTGGCAACATCTAAGATAGGTGCCTTGGTGGTCGGTGCTAGATAGGAGAAGAAGGGTGCGTGCATTCTTCCCTTTGTTCGGAGTGAGCAAGGAAGGGAAGAACATGATCTAGGAAGTTTCATCTCTTGGTGGCTTGTTGTCCACACAACGTCCAAGAGGAGAATAGGACATACAATATAAGATAAAGAGGTATACAAAAGGTATAATCTTGTTTATTTTGATTTAGTTCTTTTGTATAATGCATGTGGCTAATTTACTTGGACCCCGAAGATAAACACAAAAACTGGCGATCCGTCATCGTCTTGGATTAATTTTTTTAATCTGGGGACATAAATGGGATCGCCATGCATAAGCGACTGAGGTGCGAAGCGAAGCTTCGGTTCCAACCTTCACACCAAGGTTCCTCGACTCCGACGAGGTTCTCCTAGTGTCGCCCGACCACCATGGTTTCTCGTCCTAAGATCCTCTGGGTGTTGCTGACCTTGGACTTATCTTATCACAATTTACACACACTCAACACAGCTCATGAGATAACAATAAGAGCTTAACTTTGAACCTTTGCCATAATCAAAACCTAGGTTCAATTATCTTGTGCCCCTGCACCAACAGTTAGAACAGGAGAAATGGACCGTGGACATAAAGAAATGAGCTCAAGTCGATTACAAGGCCCTTAACACCTTACAATGTGGACTTACCAAATAAGAGCTCAATAGAATCGGTCCCTTCGAAAATTCTAAGAAACTTTGGGATAAGTTAATTGAATTTCATGAAGGAACTAATGATACTAGAATAGCTAAACGAGATATGTTACTTAATAAACTCTTTAATTGTAAAATGTATGAAATTAAAAAATGCTAGTCAACTTCACACTAGAATAAAAGATATATTAAATGGACTTCATTTAATAGGACATTAAATAGAAAATAGGGATGTAATTAGATATACACTTAAGGCATTCCCGAGGAACGCCTTATGGGCATCCATTGTTGATGCCTATAAGGTCTCTAGGGACCTTTCCTTAATTAGATTAGATGAACTATTTTACGAACTTGAACTACACGAACAAGCTAACTCGGGTTAAACTCAGAATGATATTGCTTTAGTGGAAGGTTCTACTAAAAAGGAAAGAAAAACAAAGAGTGAGTCGGAAGATGAGTCGGAGTCAGACATAAACAGAGAGGAAGAAATCGTAAACATAGTCCGAAAAATGTTCAACCGGAGAAAAGGATTTATGAAGAATGATGCCAAAAAGGTCATTGACAACAAGCCAAGACCGAGATCATAAGTAATGTGTTACGAGTACAACAGAAAAGATCACTACAAGTCGGAATGCGCAAATCTAAAAAAGGAAGAAAAACCTAAAAAGGAAAAGAAGAAAAAAAACACTTAAGGCAACCTGGGAATAATCATCTTTGGAAGAGTCGAGCGCAGAAGAGACAAAGAGAAGTTTCGTAGCATTCATGGTCGATCAAGCTCCGACGTTGAATCATGTTTCGAGTCCAAATCTGAGTCCGAGAGAAGCCACGGATCCCCATCCATTTTCGAAGGACTAGATGAGGTAACTTATCCTTTAGAAGATAAACTATACAGCATAATCGCATGCCTAGGTAGGAAATTTGCTAAGTCTGAGAACCGAGTAGACTCACTCCTTAAGGAAGTTCAAGTACTTAAGGAGCAAGTAAACTCGAAGACTTCGACTTGCCAATTTGAGGATAGAGACTCAACTGAAGTTGCAAAACTTGAGGAAGAAAACTCAATCCTAAAAAGGCAAGTAGGAGATCTTTCTGGAATATTAGAAAGGTTCACCTTGATCTCCAAGTATCTAAACATGATGCTTGGGTCTCAATGAGCCATGTACAACAAGTCCAAACTCAGACACAAAGCTAAATCCTCATATAAATCATACATGTCATTATGATGTGAGCAAAACATATAAGGTTTTAGGAGTAGTTTTCGCTCACATTTCATCTCTTTTTATGTTGGTTTAATGCATATTTTACTTTGTTGTCCATGCATTTCCTATTTTCTAGTTCAAAGATCTGCTCTATATACTTTTGTGTGTAGGTTAGTGTTTTGTGGGGATAACGGTGTACTTTCGGAGCAAAAATAAGATATTTGGCAGCTGGACACAGAAGGGAACATGTCCAGGTCGTTTGTTTACACACGGTCATGTTCAGAAGGCAAAAATGACCGCCATAGCTCGACACACGGCCAGGCCGTGTGTTTTCACACGGCCGTGTGGTGGCCAATGATTTGACGCGACTAGGGTTTTTTCCAAATTTCACAGCGATCTGGTGTGATGTCTATATAAGTAAAGCTCCGTCCAAACCCTAGGGGGGAGGCACGCTGGTCGGGATGGCACTTTGGAGCCCTAACAAGCTTCGGGAACTCGCATCGGGGAAGGAGAGAGCCGCTCGAGGATCAAGATCAGCACCACAATGCCAGAGGGAAGAACTGCAATTATATTGTAATTCCTATTTCTTGCACGTTTATCATTTTACTCATGACTTCTAGAATTTATTGTGACTCTCTTCTCATATCCATGGAGTAGATTCTCCGATTCTAGGATTAGTGAGTAGTTTGTGTTGAGTAGAACATTACTATTTCAAATATGTTTCTGTTCTAGAAATCTATTTGTAGTTGAATGCTTGTTTAGATCTATAGCTTTGTGTTTTAGTTTTCTATCTTTTGTGCATAGACGATACGAGGAGTGTCAGTCCTCATATCTAAGATTTAGGGGATATTAGGAGGAACCTATAGGTTGGCCTCATCTCCTGCAACTGTGGATAGAAGGATGCGATAGAGTCGGTAACATGTCTCGTTTCCGGCTCATCGTAGGGATCAATTTGGCATCCTCGTACCATAGTGTATGATGTCCTTTCCACAAAACCCTAGCTAGAAAATCTGGATACATTCGATTGATAACATGTTCTGTGACACACAAACGAAACCAAAGTCCTAGAATCCCATTCAAATCCTCGTAGTAACCTTCTCTCTTCTTCCGTATGACATCGTACTGAGTTCGAACCACCGACAACCTCTCATTCATGAACCCTCAGATTAACAATCCGAACAACAACACATCCACTGGACAAATCGATACTCAAAATCTCAGTCCCTATGGGATCGATATTTTTATTTCTTGATGACATCCGTGCACTTGCGGGCGTTGAGCGCGAGCGCGCACTTCGAATCCTCAACGGTCTCCGTCGTGAGATTTGAGGTCACGTTTGTGTGCATCATATTTCTTAGCCGAAAGGTAAGAATCGAGTCCAAGCATGGGTTCCTAAGGCTAGATTAGTCAACCAAGTTGGATCAAACCAATTTTGGGTTTCCAAGAGTTAAGTTCACTTAGTGAACAAAACTCAACCAAGTTATCACTTAGGGGGAGCAAACACTTTGCTTGTTTCTTTATTTAGTTAAACTCTTGCATGTCTTAGTTTACTTTACTTGCTTAATTTAGAATGGACTAGATAGGAAACAAAGTAGTTTAAACTTGAACAACCTACTACTAAGATGAAGTGAACTAGTAGTAAGTTAGGGAAGCTCTTCAAGGTGCATGTCTAGGAAGTGGTCCATTCGATATCCAAGAAGGTCATATGCCTCGCCATGACCTGGTGTAGTAAGTCGAGTGGAACTGAACGAAGCTAACTCACTAAGCCTTTAACTAGTTAGACCAAATCTTAGTCCAAAGTGAGTCAAGTATTTGATTCCTTCATTGACTTTGTCAAGGAAGTGGTCCATCCGATATCCAAGAAGGTCATATGTCTCGCCATGACCTGGAAGTCAATGCTGAAAAAACCTACTTGATTAGCTCAAGCTAAGCTTAAATCTAACACAAGTTTAAAAACTTTGAAATTATTCATTGAAATTAACTAAGATAAAAATAAATCCTCATCTCACAAAACTCATAGGATTAACATGTATTGAAAATTTAGCTCGGGTGAGATGATTTAGAACTTAACCAAGCTTAAATAATTTAATCATCTTATCCAATTTAACTTTGTTGGTGCAATCGGCCCATGTCACGATTGACTAGGACTCGAGTTTGACTCGAGTGATGTTTTGATATTCGACAAAAATATATAACAATGTAATTGTCATGGGAAAGTCCAAGTCTTGAGTACTTGGCATGGGAAGTCCAAGTGGGACACTTGGCATTTGGTAAAATCCAAGCATGGTGCTTGGCAATGGAAAGTCCAACATGAGTTGGCATGGGTAAAGTCCAAGTCTTGAGTACTTGGCATGGAAAGTCCAACATGGGTTGGCAAGGGAAGGTCCAAGCATGAGTCTTGGCATGAGAAGTCCAAGGGGTTTGATATTGGCTGCGTAAAGTCCAAGCGGGAGTCTTGGCAGCATAAGTCCAATGGTTGGCGGCGTAAAGTCCAAGCGGAGTCTTGGCGGCGTAAGTCCAATGTGCCTTGGCGGTGTAGACACCGTTAGCATGACATAGCCGATGGAAGCATCTGAAGGCTAACGCGATGGATGAACAAGTCATGGATGACTTGGAGGGATCCGAGAGGCATGAGACTGATGGAGGTGGCTAGAAGGTTTAGGTCTAGGCTAAGGGTGGTCTAGAAAGTATGGGGGCACCATACTTGGGCTAAAACCTCATGTTTGAGGTGTGCCAGTCAACTGGTGCCATGTGGCAGTCGACTGGACCGGGTCAACTAGGGTTTGACTGCGGGAAGTGGCCTAGCGATCATTGCCGGAAGATGGCGGTCGGTGATCGATGGCGGTGCATGATCGATTGATGATCGATCGGTGCTCGGGAATTCGACCACAGAGTGTAGTCTCATTCGACCGCTGGGACCAACAGTCGAGTGAGGACACTATCAGTCGACTGATGGGTTTGATCAGTCGACTGATGGTAGACCCATTGGACTTATTCAGCGTGGATCTAGCCGTTGTCTCATGACAACAGTGGCATCAGTCGACTGATGGTCCTGAGCAGTCGACTAATCGACTTTTTCCAGCACAGGTTGAAGCTTTATAAGGAGCTCGTGATGGAGGAATTTGACATGGTTCTTTAAGGCGATTTGGGGCGAGTTGCTGCTGCAATTCAGGGTCTCCAAGTGCTACTTGATCAACCTAGCGATCAAGCATTCAAGAGCATTTGTAAAGTGTTTTTCTTTACTAGTCTTGCTTTGTATTTCATTGTATTTGCTTGTAGCTTTTGATTATTATTGTAATCATCTTGTACGAGGTTTCTCCGCCTCCGAATTGTTCCGAGAAGGAGTGTTTTATAGTGGTGTGTGATTGGCATCGCTAGGGTTCGTACGAACCCGATCCGTGGAGTTGGAACCGTGCGGTTCCGAACCACGTTAAACAATTGTGTTCATGTGTGATTGTTTATTTCGTTATTGTATTATTTTTATTTCCGCTGCGTACTAACGAAATTGTAGAGATGATCACGATTAAATTCCATCAACGAACGAACACGCGCTATTCACCCCCCCCCCCTCTAGCCATTCCAAAGATCCCAACAAGTGGTATCAGAGCCCGTGGCTCTTCTACGGATTAACAACCCAGAGTCAAGACGTTAGAGGGAAAGATGGAAGTCCAAGAACAATTAGGATGGGACATCAACACACCGGTCCCTTATTCATCCTATGGACGAGAAGGCTTTAATTCTTGGAAGAAAAGGATTAAAGATTTTTTGATGATGAAAGATTTTGAGGGGTGGTCCCTATTAATGGAAGGATTTGAGTTTCCAAGAGCACCAAAAGGTGGATTCCTCAAAAGGAAGAGATGGAGTGAAGATCAAATTCAAGCCTTCGAGAAAAACGTAAAGGTAGTAAATTTTATTTTTGATTTGGTCCCTAATGATATTGTGTGTATGGTAGGGGACTTTATGGATGCTAAGGAGTTATGGAGCCAAGTGGAAAAGCTCCATGAAAACTCATCATCGGTCCAACAACAAGAAGAAGAAGAGGTGGAAGAAGTATCCACTTCTAGGATTGAGGAGGAGAGACCATCTACACCGGAGCAACCTCAAGAAGAGCCTTCAACATCCGTCACATTGAGGAAGCTCAAAATTCAACTCCGACACCTACCATCACCCTATGTAACTCAAGCATATGTGTTAATAATAAAATGCATATAATATGATTTGAGTGTAGGGAAACCGGGCACTACAAGAGCAAGTGCCCAAAGAAGGTTAAGAAAGCTCCTCCGGTGCCCAAAAGTCAACAAAAGTCAAAGGATGCCGATTCCCCAAGTCAAAAGAGTATGGAGCACATCATATGCTTCAAGTGCAATTCAAAAGGACATTATAGGAATCAATGTCCTAGGGGGAGCAAAAAGACCAAAGAGGGAGCTACACATGTAGGGGGAGCATCCAAGGCAAACCCTAAGGTATATTTCAATAATGCACCTTCAATTTCTAGGGATAAGAAGCATGCTAGGAATAATTTTAATAGTCTTGCTATTGTACATGAAAAGCATGCTAGAAATAATAGACATATTTGTTTAGGTGCTAAGAAGGTCCACTTAGGAAATAAGGAGAAATTTGGGACTAATGTCCCTAGAAAAACCTTACCTAAGGAATCTATTAGGAAAATACAAGAACACTTAGGTTTTAACCCTAAATGGACTAGGCATATGCCTAGAAAGGACAATGCCCATGGTTTAAATCAAAACTCAAAAATTGGGCAATTAGAATTGGAGAACCAAGCCTTGAGGTCAAGGCTTGAGAAACTAGAAAAGACCCATAGGAATATACAAACTCAATTTAAAGGGTCTAATGATCAAAAGTCTAAGTCTAGATCTCAAAGTCAACATCTAGGACCTCAAAGTCGAAAGTCAACCAAGGGCAAGCAAGGGTTGGGTCACAAACCTAAGCCTAAGGTGACTTACCATAGTGTTCCATTTGATTATGGAATACAAACTAAGTCTAAGAAGAACAAAGTTACTAGGGAAGCTATCCCTAAGAGTAACCATAGTTTGTGCCTAGTGGATAAGGTTTCTAGGAAACCTAGGGTGGCCACTAAGAAGGTTGCAAGGGGAGTTACCCCTAGAGTCAACCTAGGTAAGACCAAAATGTCCAAGGCTAATAAGCCTAGGAGGGTCATTAGGAAGGTATCTAGGGAGGTTATCCCTAAGGAATATCTAATTAACCCTAGGAGCTCAAATAGGTGTTGGGTTCCTAAGAGCATGATTGATTCACGCTAGATGGGGTTAGGGTGTGCCAACCTTGATTGGATGGGTAGTTAACTCAACCATGATAAAGGTGGCACTTTAGGATATTTTCAAGGTTATGGTTACCTTGGAAATACATTTGAGTCTTAATCCTAAAAGTTTTAGGATGTGCCAATATTACTTGAGAAGTTTGATAAAATGATCAAAATTGGCACAATTTAGGTTTAGATGTTAGTGTGCCATTTTGGGTTTTTGGCACACTTGGGAGAAAAATAGAAATATGGCAAAATATAATTAATTATATGAAATGGCAATTAATATTAAATTTAGGTATACTTATACCTATATTTTTTACTTGCCATGATTTGTTTGCCATATGCCATGACATGACATCATGTTTATGTTCTATCATTTATATGTCATGAGTATGCTTAGGGATTAAGGATTTATGTCATGCGTTTTTAGATTTCATATTATGCCATGATATCATGATCATTGTCCATGCTTAATATTGCCATTATTTATGCCATGATCATACATTCATGCATTAATTTGATTGAAATTGATTTAAGGACAATGACATGACTTGTAGTCCCATTTATAAGGGAATCAAGTAGGGTTGCCTAGAAAAATGCATGAAATCCTAGATTAGGGAGAACAAAACCCACATCTCACATCCAATTGACATGTATGTGTATTTATACACCCTAGATACATGTGAGATGCTAGGATATGAGTTGAGTTCAAGGTGCATAGTTTTTGCATCTAGATGAACTAAAACTCATCTTGTTTCAATGATGGATCATTGGAAAAACTTGTGTACAAGTCATGTGCATAGAGCCCAAGGAATATGATCCAAAATAAGGTTTTGAAAACATTTTAAAATCATTTTAGAAAACCTTGGTGAAGCCTATCTTTTGATAGAAATCACCATTAATGAGATTGATACAAAGTGAGCTTAAACTTTGAAGTTTTTAGTTACTTTTGGATTTTGTATCAAACTCACTATTTTATGGGTAAAATAATTTTCAAATATTTTTCACCCATTGTATTGGTCATAAGTATTATACGTATAAATTTTCATGATTTTTTGATATACGTATAATTAGTTATGTTTTTCCAAAACTCGTTTCTGATAATTGAAAATCAAGATTTTTCGATGTCGATCGATTATTTACAGGTGGCGATCGATGAGCGTGTCGATCGGAATCACTCAATTGATAGCCTAATTTCAGGGTAACCAAGGTTGTTTAACCTGATTTCAGCTGCGGTTAAGGTCCCTAACCACTCCTAACCCTAGGATATGCTTTGGGAAGCATGATGAAGGGTGAAAATCCATTGGATATGGATTATGAGAGGTGTTTAGGGTTTGTATCAATTTTAAGGTGTTGGAGAGTTCAATGTTGAATTTCTAACCTTAATTTTGATGGCTTAGAGTTCCTATTGGCTTAGGGACTTCCCAAGGACATTGTTGGTGCAATGGTCAAGGGGGAGCAAGCCTTTAGGGGGAGGTATCCATCTTGGGATGATGGATGTGTTTTTCTCCTTGAAGAGGAGAAGTTATTGGAAGAGTATCATCAATTTGGGAAAATTGATGGTTTTTTTTATACCCAATTTGGAAATTGGGAGAGTGAATAGGATTGCCTCTCTTGAGTGATATGGGACTTATCTCTAGGAAGATGGTAGGCATCCTAGATATTTTTAGACCAAGGGGGAGATTGTAAGATCTCATTGGAACATGAGACATTGACCTCCTTGGAGAGAAAACCTTTTTGATGTTAGTCAAAAAGGGGGAGAATGTTTGGGGGAGAACATTTGGAGAGTGTTTACCAATTTGGGATAATTGGTAAGGGATTTAAGTTAGTGTTCTAACTCAATGATTTGTTTGGTTTTTGTCAAACATCAAAAGGGGGGAGATTGTTAGTGCAATCGGCCCAGGTCACGATTGACCAGGACTCGAGTTTGACTCGAGTGATGTTTTGATGTTCGACAAAAACATATGACAATGTAATTGTCATGGGAAAGTCCAAGTCTTGAGTACTTGACATGGGAAGTCCAAGTGGGACACTTGGCATTTGGTAAAGTCCAAGCAAGGTTCTTGGCAATGGAAAGTCCAACATGAGTTGGCATGGAAAGTCCAAGCATGGGTCTTGGCAAGGTAAAGTCCAAGTCTTGAGTACTTGGCATGGAAAGTCCAACATGGGTTGGCAAGGGAAAGTCCAAGCTTGAGTCTTGGCATGAGAAGTCGAAGGGGTTTGATATTGGCTACGTAAAGTCCAAGCGGGAGTCTTGGCAGCATAAGTCTAATGGTTGGCGGCGTAAAGTCCAAGCGGAGTCTTGGCGGCGTAAGTCCAATGTGCCTTGGCGGTGTAGACACCGTTAGCATGACATAGCCGATGGAAGCACCTGAAGGCTAACGCGATGGATGAACAAGTCATGGATGACTTGGAGGGATCCGAGAGGCGTGAGACTGATGGAGGTGGCTAGAAGGCTTAGGTCTAGGCTAAGGGTGGTCTAGCAAGTATGAGGGCACTATACTTGAGCTAAAACCTCATGTTTGAGGTGTGCCAGTCGACTGGTACCATGTGGCAGTCGACTGGACCGAGTCAACTAGGGTTTGACTACGGGAGTAATGATCGTACCCGGAAGATGACGATCGATGATTAGAGCAAATGATCGTGATTGCATGATCAGTCGACTGGTGCTCGGGAATTTGGCCACAGAGTGTAGTCTCACTCGACCGCTGGGACCAGCAGTCGAGTGAGGACACCATCAGTCGACTGATGGGTTTGATCAGTCGACTGATGGTAGATCCGTTGGACTTATCCAGCGTGGATCTAGCCGTTGTCTCATGACAACAGTGGCATCAGTCGACTAATGGTCCCGAACAGTCGACTGATCGACTTTTTCCAGCACAGGTTGAAGCTTTATAAGGAGCTCGTGATGGAGGAATTTGGCATGGTTCTTTAAGGCGATTTGGGGCAAGTTGCTACTGCAATTCAGGGTCTCCAAGTGCTACTCGATCAACCTAGTGATCAAGCATTCAAGAGCATTTGTAAAGTGTTTTTCTTTACTAGTCTTGCTTTGTATTTCATTGTATTTGCTTGTAGCTTTTGATTATTATTGTAATCATCTTATACAAGGTTTCTCCGCCTCCGGATTGTTCCGAGAAGGAGTGTTTTATAGTGGTGTGTGATTGGCATCGCTAGGGTTCGTACAAACCCGATCCGTGGAGTAGGAACCGTGTGGTTCCGAACCACGTTAAACAATTGTGTTCGTGTGTGATTGTTTATTTCGTTATTGTATTATTTCTATTTCCGTTGCATACTAACGAAATTGTAGAGACGATCACGATCAAATTCCATCAACGAACGAACACGCGCTATTCACCCCCCCTCCCCCACCTCTAGCCATTCCAAAGATCCCAACAAACTTAATCATCTTATTCAATTTAACTTAATCATCTTATTCAATTCAACTTTACCTCTTTTATCAATTCAACTTAGCCATTTCAACTTTACACAACTTAACAAATTTACACAAGTTAAATCATCTAAACTTAACAACTCAACTTAACTAAACTAAACAACTCAACTTGACTATACTAAACAACTCAACCCAACTAAACTTAACAACTTAACTTAACTAAACTTAACAACTCAACCCAACTAAACTTAACAACTTAACGTAATTAAACTTAACAACTCAACCCAACTAAACTTAACAAATTTACACACCTAAATGTAGCTTAACTAAACTTAATAACTCAACCCAACCAAACACCACTTAATTAATTCCTCAATCGATTCAAATCAATTCAAGATAATTTATCCTATTCAATGTGTAAATTATCTTAAAAATTTTTTATTCATGTAGGACTCCAGAATGGACCAATGGATTCTGGATAGTGGCTACTCCAGACATATGACTGGAGATAGTAAAAAATTCTCAGAATTAAGATTCAAGAACCTAGGTTCAATAACCTTTGGAAACAATGACAGACTTAAGGTAATTAGATCAGGTAACATTGAATTAGTATCAAATTTTGTTATACAGAAATTTTTGCTTATAGAAAATTTTAAATTTAATTTTCTTAGTATAAGTCAATTATTTGATGTTGGTTATGAAGGAAAATTTCTATCAAATGAATGTTTAATTAATAATATTGAAAACTCAAAAATATCACTTAAAGGAGTTAGGAATAAAAATATATATTCAATAAATTTAGAAAGATCCTCAATCAAGTGTCATTTGACACAACAAGAGGAAAGTTGGTTGTGGCATAGAAGACATGCTCACATCAACTTTAAGCATATAACTAAATTAAGTGAAACTAACTTAGTTAGAGGGTTGCCTAAACTTAAAAATATTAAAAGTAAAGTTTGTAATGCTTGCCAACAAGGAAAATAAACCAAGTGGCAACATAAATTAACTAATCAAGGTCGAACAAACTCAAACTTGAATTAATCCACTTAGACTTGTTTGATTCACATGGGGTAAAATCGCTAAATGGAAATTTATATTGTTTGGTGATAATAGATGATTACTCTAGGTTCACATGGATGAAATTTCTAAAAATAAAAGATGAAACATTTGAAGTATTTAAAAACTTTAGTAAACAAATAGAAAATGAAAAAGATCTTAAGATAAAAAGAATAAGAAGTGATAATGGAGGAGAGTTTAAAAATAAAAAATTTACAACATTGTGTCTAGAAAATGGATATCACCATGAATATTCATGGCCTAGAACACCTCAACAAAACAGAATAGTAGAAAAAATAGAACTCTACAAGAAGCTGCTATGTCAATGTTAAATGAATATAATTTACCCCGTTACTTATGGGCCGAAGCTATAAACACTGTATGCTATGTGCAAAATAGAGTAATAATTAATAAAATACATAATAAAACTTCTTATAAAATCTTTGACAATAAAATACCTACAATAAAAAATTTAAGAGTATTTGGATGTAAAGTA
Source organism: Wurfbainia villosa (assembly GCA_025175895.1). Lineage (NCBI taxonomy): Eukaryota > Viridiplantae > Streptophyta > Magnoliopsida > Zingiberales > Zingiberaceae > Wurfbainia > Wurfbainia villosa. The sequence continues at coordinate 114,675,377 of CM045989.1, read as the reverse complement.
TTCATTTTGAATACAAAAGTGTATCTTGGAAAATTTTCTTCGAAAACCAATGAAGGAATATTTCTTGGATATTCAACCACTACTTGGGCTTATAGGATTTATAATAAGAAAACCCTAAAAATTGAAGAAACAACTAATGTAACATTTGATGAAGAGGAGATTAACAATGGTCCAACAAACATATTAAAAGATAATCAAGATGGGGTAAATGAAATCATACATGAAGAAGAAGAGCAAATCCAATGTCAAGACAACTTGAAAACACCTAGGACTAATCTGAAGCATCCACTTGAATAAGTATTAGGAAATCCAACTCTAGGAGTTCAAACTAGATCAGTCTTAAGAAACTTAAGTCAAATAACATTAATATCAAAAATAGAACCAAAGTCAATAGATGAAGCTTTACCTTATACTGATTGGATAATAGCCATGCAAGAAGAACTAGGATAATTCGAAAGAAATGAGGTATGAGACTTAGTACCTTCACCAACAAATAAATCAATTATAGACACTAAATGTGTATTTAGAAATAAATTAAACGATCAAGGAGAAATCATAAGAAATAAAGCACGATTAGTAGCTAAAGGGTATAGTCAAGTCGAAGGATTAGACTATCATAAAACTTATGCCCCAGTAGCTAGGCTTGAGTCAATTAGGATGTTGCTAGCTTATGCGGCACACAAAGGATTCAAGCTATACCAAATGGATATTAAATTCACTTTTTTAAATGGAGTAATAAAAGAAGAAGTATACGTAAGCCAACCCCCAGGTTTTGAGAGCATAGAATACCCTAATCATATATACAAATTTAAAAAGGCCTTGTATGGATTAAAACAAGCTCCTAGAGCCTGGTATGAGAGATTATCTTCATATTTAATCTCAAAAGGCTTCAGACAAGGTCAAATTAACTCAATTCTTTTCGTAAAAGCTTTAAACCTAGATATTTTTATTGCTCAAATATATGTAGATGATATAGTATTTGGATCAACAAATTCAAATATTTTGAAAGAATTCATAAACTTAATGGAACAAGAATTCAAAATGAGTATAGTAGTTGAATTAAATTTCTTTTTAGTTTTACAAATAAAACAAATAAAAGACGGTAACTATATATAGAAAAACAAATATGCAAGAGAGTTAATTAAAAGATTTGGAATGAAAAATGCAAAAGAAATAAAAACACCCATGGCAACAAATGTTATATTAAATGATGACAAAGAAGGCAAGTCGGTGGATCTAAAATACTATAGAAGTTCCATAGGTAGTTTACTATACTTAATTGCAAGTAAACCAAACATATTATTTGTAGTAAGTATGTGTGCTCGATATCAGACTTGTGCTAAGGAATCATATTTAACACATGTTAAAAAAACTCCTAAGATACATTAAAGGAACAATTAATGTAGGAATGTGGTACCCAAGAACTAATAATTTTGAATTAGTAGGATACTCTGACTCAGATTATGCTGGGTGTAAACAAGATAGGAAAAGTACTAGTGGAGGATGTCAACTCTTAGGATCATATTTGGTAAGCTGGTTCAGTAAAAAGCAACATTGTGTTGCTCTCTCCACAACTGAACCCGAATACATAGCATTAGGAGAATGTGTGGCACAATTATTATGGATTATGCACACACTTAAAGATTTTGAGTTGGAATACAAAAAGGTCAAAACATTGGTTGATAACATAAGTTCAATAAACTTAACTAAAAATCCAATCCATCACTCTCGTACTAAACATATTGATGTTAAACATCATTTTGTGAAAGATCATGTGGCAAAGGGTATTATTGAACTCAATTATGTTGAGTCCAAGTCTAATCTTGTTGATATTTTTACTAAACCACTTCCAGAAGCTGAGTTTAGTATGCTTAGAAGATAACTTGGATTATGCTTAGTAGACTAGGATGCTTTAGTGTTCATTATTCGAAATCTATTTTGTTATTTTCTTAAAAGAAAAGTTAAAACATTGATCTAGCCTAGGTCAATTTTAGATTTCATGATCCTATAGACCTAGGTAAGCCTTCACATCTCACAAACACCTAGAAATATCTGTTTGTGTATTGAGCCATGAAGAATGGCATGAGATATTAGGACTGCACCCTAGGTTCAAGATGTAGATTCAGTGCATCGATATGAACCAACACGGGAAAAGCAAATCAATCACTTTAGTGACTAACTCTAATTCAAAGCTTGATGATAATTCTATATCACTTGATCTACTAAAGAGTTGGAAATTTTCTTTAAGGATAATTTTTAGATGTGTATTTTCAGTATAAAATTATGCGTAGGAATTCATGCTTGGACATTTATTTTCTCATTTACATTATCTTAACTTAATTTGAGGCTGAATTTTTTAAAATTTTATTTCTTTTATTGAGGAGGAGTTTTAAAATTTTATAGCTTTTAATGAGAGTTTTGCATATTTAAATAGTAAAAGTTTTGAAAATCTTATACTTTGACTTTTGGGCATTTTCAAAAAAAAATCAAGTTTTAAAAATTTTGCAAATCTGAATTAAAAGTTAATTTTTTGAAAAATTTAAGTACTTTTGAAAAACTTTACAAGAGTTATTTTAAACTCATAGATAAAGGGGGAGGTTGTATTTTCAAAGAAAATTTTATTGCATAACTTTAGGGGGAGTTGATAAAGAATTTTTCGAAAATAGAGTTTTGAGAAAACATTGAATTAAGAGGAGAAAATTTTCTATAGGTTGTTTTCAAAACTTTAGAATTCTTATTATACTTTACAATTTTGACACACTTATAAAAAGAAAATTTTCTTATAAAACTTAAGTGTGTTAGAAAAACTTAGTTTTTTTAAAGCTTAAGTACTTTGAAATTTTGAAAGCTTAGGGATTTTTGAAATACTTATGAAGCTTGTCAAGCAAATATATTTTGTAACTTTAACAACTTTAGTCCTTGTGGTTGAAAAGCTTTAAACTCATCTTTAATATTATGGCATTTGGTGGTTTTGATGTATGTCAAAGGGGGAGAGAGAGAGAAAGTTTAAAGTTAGAGAAATTTAAAGAAAGAAAGCATTTCATGTTATACATTTTTAGCTTAGTGCTTTTGCTAATATATGTTGAACTTTAATATTGCAAATCTATTCTCCTAACTTTAACTGATGTTAACTGATGTGTTGTCATACATCAAAACGGGGGAGATTGTTGATGTAGAGAGCATCACTCCTTAGTTTCGATGTATGAACCATTCATAAAGTTATGAATTACTTGTGATTTGATATATGTGTTAAGTGTGCAGGCTTAACAGGAAGTCCTAGTAGGTCAGGTAGATCAGATACTAGGCAAAGCATGGAAAGTCCTAGTAGGTCATGTTGACTAGATACTAGGCAGAAAACTTGACAGATCAGAAGGATCGGACACCAGATAGGAAGTCCAGATGGGTCAGGAGACCAGACATCTGGCATAAGGACCGATTGGGCTAGAAGACCGAACAACTAACATGAAGTCCAACTGGGTCAGGGAGACCGGATAGTTGGCGAAAGGCCTAGTGGGTCAGATCAGATGTCAAGAATGGTAAGTCTGATAGGGCAACCAACAGGTAAGCCTTGAGTGAAGAGGTGAGGCTGAGCCTTATGTAGGGAGACAAAACTAAGTATCAATCCGACGGATAGTCTGCCTAGGACTAAGAAGTCGAGATCGAGTAGTATTACTACTGCTATTGTATTTTATACTGTATGTTTTTTCTAATCTCGTTTTGCAGGGAACAGTTGACTGAAAGGATTCCAGTCAACTGAGTATGGTCTAGTCGACTGGATACCCAGTTGGTAAGATTAGCTGGTGATCGATCAAAGATCTAGCAGCGCATATGGAAAAAGTTTCAGTCGACTAGGGGAGGTCTAATCGACTGGAAAGGCAAACTTTTCGATGCGGAGCTAGGTGACCTGGAGTCGACTGGGAAGGCCGAAGTACCATATCGACAGGCTGATGTGGAGTCAATTGGAGAGCATTCTAGTCTACTAGAAATGACTTATAAAATAAGTATTCGACCAGCTCCTAAAAAGATCAAGCTACTATGTTCAAGTGTTGTTGCAAGAATTCCTCATCCATACAAGCATCTACACGCCAACACTTCGCACTCCAAGCCATATTTCTACATTCAAAAGAAGTGTCGGTATATTTATTTTTGTGCACTTAATTGTTGCTTATTGTACTTAAATTGTAAAGGGAAGGTAGTTTGTTACCTTACCCTCATTCTTGTAAAAGCGACGCCCTTCGAGTTCGAGAGTTTTGAATTGGAGGTTACTTTAGTGCATTGCCCATGAGGTAGCTCTAGGAGAACTATGAGTCTGGAGTAGCAACCCAACTCGGGTTGTGAACCAAGTAAAATATTTGTGTTCTTGTGTCATTTAATTTTCGTTGCAATAACTCTTTTCAAAAATTTAAAAATAAAGTTTTTTATAAAAAGAAAATTTCATAATCTAAGATTAACCCCTTCTCTCGGATAACTTCAATCCTACAAATGGCACAAAAATAGAGCTCAAGGAAGACAAGTGTGCTCTAGTCATGTCCCCAAGACACGAGCACACTTTGGATGAAAAGATGGCATCCGCTCAGAGTTCTAGAGGAAGACACGACTAGTCATGTGAATATCATACAACCATGCCTTTTCTAGACACAAGATCTAGAGCGCAGTTTCCAGACTCCCACACGGCCAGCCGTGTGGAGACAACGCAACTTCTGAAGATCCATTTTCGTGGGCAATTAAGGAAAGTCTGTTTCACCCCTATATAAGGGAAGGCACGCCTAAACCTAAGGGGGGGATGGACGGTTGGAACGACAAAAGTGGTGCCCTAAAAAGCACCAAGGGCTCACAATAGGGAGAAGGAAAAATGTCTCAAGGGCGGGATTGCACTCCAACATGTAGGAAAATGGCCAAGACATATCCAAAAAACATTAAGGGTGTACATTTACTTGTTTACTTTCTATTTGAATTGTAATGCTTAAGGATATGATTGCTAAAGCAATCAACCCATGTATGATGTGGTTTTGATGTGTGTGGCAAAGGGTTTAAGTTATGTTGTTATGATGATTTGATATGTATGTTTAAGTTGTGCAGGACTTAGTAAATCACACATGGGATTGGCTTGATGTTAGCATTGGTGAGTTCATCATCTCATGGCTCGGGTCCTTGAGTCGGTGAAGGATGGCATTACAGAAGTCGTGCGCTTGGTGCATTCGAGGGACCGCTGATTGAGGAGCATTGTAGTGAAGCCAAAGGAACTAGACATTAGGGCAAGATGCGAAGGATGACATTGTGAATCCGTGCACTTGGTTCATCCGAGGGACGTGGCCGGATGAAGAGAGCTTCGAGGCAAGAGACTCCAAGGGAGATGAGAGTGAGTGATTGTAACCCGGGATGGGGTAGCTCATAGGTGAACTTGGTTGAATGGCTAAGTCAAGTGTCGGAGGCTCAAACTTAAGGCTTGAGGTTTTACCCGACAAGTCGGACACTCAACCTTATGTTTGAGGTTTTACTCGACATTTGGTTAAGTCGGATGCTCAAACATGGGTTTGAGGTTTCTACCCGAAGAATGGAAGTGTCAAATGCTCAAATAAGTGATTTGAGGTTTACCCGACCGTCAGATGCTCAAACAAGTGTTTTGTTTGAGGTTTTACCCAACAATAGTCGACTGATATAGATATCAGTTGACTGCTTTGGGTCGATGGCACTCAACTGGTGCTCGACTGGTGTTTGACTGATCATCTTGTTGCTTATCGACCATCGCTAGGGTTTAGCGATCTGATGAACTATCGATCATTGCCAAGGGATGGCGGTCGGTGATCAAAATGTTTCTTGAACGCGAAGGTTTGAAAGTCGACTGATCACCTAAAACACTCGACTGATGGTTCTATCAGTTTACTGATGGGCATGATAAGTCGACTGATTTGGGAGCCCTTGGCTAGACGCCAATGTGGATGAAGTCGTTGTAAGGCAACGACTATAGAAGCAGTCGACTGATGGCTGCATCAGTTAACTGCTCACTGCCCAACGGGAAGAATGACCTCTTCCCTATAACAAGAGGCCTTTGGTGCTCTTAGGAGGCTAATGCCTAACTCCTAAACATCTCCCAAGTGGCCAACACATTTTCTACTCCTCTTGCTTTTATTTCAATCTTATTGTAAGAGGGAGTGATTGTTAGGGCAATCAACCCATGAATGATGTGTTTTGATGTGTATGGCAAAGGTTTAAGTCAGGTTGTTTGTGGATTTGATATGTGTGTTGAAGTCGTGCAGGACTTTGTAATTAACACATGGTTAGCTTGACAAAGCATTGGCAAGATCACCATCTCATGACTCGGTCCTTGAGTCGATGAAGGACGACATTGTGAAGCCATGGGCTTGATGCATCCTAGGAACCACCGGACGAGGAGCATTGGAGTGAAGCCAAGGAAGCAGACTTCAGAGCGAGACACGAAGGATGGCATTGCGAAGTCGTGCGCTTGGTGTATCCGAGGGATGTTGCCAGACGAAGAGAGCTTCAAGGCGAAGGACTCCAAGGGAGATGAGAGTGAATGATTGTAACACAGGACGAGATAGCTCATAGGTGAACTTGGCCGAATGGTTAAGTCAAAGTGTCGGATGCTCAACCAAAGTTTGGTTTGAGGTTTTACCCGACACCAGTCGATTGTTATAGGTAGCAGTTGACTGCTCTAGGTCGATTGGACTCGATCAGTGTTCAACTGAACCATTTCTAGCAAAACAATCAACTGCTAGAATTTGGCAGTCGACTGCTCGACCATCAGTCGACCGCCAAGGGATGATAATCGACTGATCGAGGCAAGTTCGGGGATAAAAGGTTGATCAGTTGAGTGATCGCTTCGGTCAGTCGACTGATGGATCCATCAGTCGACTAATGGGGATGATTAGTCGACTGATGTGGGAGCTATTGGTTGGGAACCAACGTGGATGAAGTCGTTGTGAGGCAATGGCTATAGCAGTAGTAGACTGATGACTCCATCAGTCAACTGCTCGCTGCCCAACGGGAAGAATAGCCTCTTTCCTATAAGAAGGGGCCTTGGGTCACTTAGGATGGTTAATGCTTAACTCCTAAAGTTCTCCCAAGTGCCCAATACGTTTTTACTCCTCTTCCTTGAGTTTATTTCAATCATATTGTAAAAGGAGTGATTCTTGTAAGAAAGGTTTACCTCCACCTAGCTTAGTGCAAAGGAGAGACTAGTGGATTTAAAGGGAGTGATTTGCCATACGAATCGGGTCGTGGATTAGCGGCAAGGGCCTTGAACAATGTTACATCCTTGAGTTTGCAAATTATTCTTTACTTTGTGTTTTGCTCTTAATTGTCTTTAGTTTTATTATTCCGTTGTGCTAACTTTAATTGTAGATGATTAAGCGAGCAACTTCCATCGTATGCGATAAAAAGCTATTCACCCCTCTAGCCGGCCACCGATCCTTCAACAAGTGGTATTAGAGCGAGGAGCTTGTCGAGGACTAATCGTCAACACAAGCACGACAAGAGATGGCCGGCTCCAACATTCATTCGCCTAAGTTCGAAGGAGAATTTGTGTGGTGGAAGAAGCATATGGAGGTATTCTTTGAAACCGACTTCGATATCATGTTAATAATGGAAAACGGTTTCGAGATGCCTAGGGATGAAGAGGGGAGACTACTATAGAAGTCAAGGTGGACCAAGAAGCAAAGGGAGGAGCACCTTGCAAATTCAAAGGCCAAGCACCACCTCTTCAATGTGCTCCCCCAATAAGAGGTAGACCGGATAGGAGAGTGCGCAAGCGCCAAGGAGATGTGGGAAAAGCTTGTAGAACTTCATGAGGGCACCTCCGAGGCAAAGCTTGCAAAAAGGGACCTCCTCCGCTCACAATTAAGAAATATCAAATTAGATAAGGGAGAAAAGTTATTATCACTACACTCTAGATTTAAAGAAATAATAATTGATTTATCAAGTCTAGGTGAAAAGTTCTTCAACCGGGACATGATAATGAAAGAAATTGATGCATTCCCCCAGTCATCAAAGTGGAGCTCCATAGTGGACTCCTTCTATATTTCCAAGAATCTAGAGGGGAGTACTCTAGAGAAATTTTTCTCCACCATGGAATTGCATAAAACTAGGCTTGAAGGCATAGTTGAAGATCAAATCAAGCCATCAAGGGGAGTAGCACTAGTAGTGGAAAAGGGAAAGAAGAAGAAGAAGGAGACTCCACCCTCTTCCTGAAATGAAGAATCTTCCTCCTCCATGGATAGTAATGAAGAAGTCTACATGGTAAGGAAGGTAAGATGTGCACTTAAAAGTTTTAGATTTAATAAATCTCATGATAGGGGAAGAAGGTCAAGGAGAAAAGTTATTTGCTACAATTGCCGAGGAGAGGGGCACATAAGGGATGATTGTCCCCTCTTGAACAAAAGAAAGGAAGAAAGGAGGAAGAAAGAAGACAAGAAGAAAGGGAACAAGAAGAAGGAAGAAGAAAGAAAAACTAAAGAAAAAGAGAAGGCCAAGGCACACAAAGCCATGTGGGATGATCCATCATCCTCATCGGAGGAAGAACAAGCCTTCACAACCCTTGCACTAATAGGGATTGATGATGTCAAGTCCACCTCCTCCGAAAGAGAAAATGCAAGCACTAGCAAGGAGGAGAGCTCAAGTGAAGGGGGAGCATCCTCATCGTCATCCTCATCATCGGAAGGGGATTGGGTAAGTAAGGTACCGAAACTACCCTCCCAAGATGTTATTTCTATGGTTACTAGACTAACTAGGGATTTATTTAAGGATAAGAAGAAAAAAAATCCATGCTTGATCAAATTCAAAAACTAGAAGAAAAATTGAAAATTGCATGTTCTCATGACAATGTCTAGTGTAAATGATGCATGCTTAGTTGAGGAAAATAAGGCTCTAAGGGAAAAGGTAGAATTCCTCACAAAGGCCTTAGAAAAATTCACCATTGGCTCCAACACCCTAAATATGATAATTGGGAGCCAAAGAGCTAGTTTTAACAAGAAGTGCCTAGGATATAAGGGATCCAAAAATGAAAAGGCCTACCATTGTTTGATTGTTAGGGGACAAACAAAAACAACAATGGTAGCTAGGAAATGAATTCCAAAGGAATACTTAGTGAACCCTATTGGAAATCATCTATATTGGGTTCCTAAGTCCATCCTTAAGGGTTAGGAGAACCTAGGATAGTCAATCATAAGTGAACTTAATTTATATCATGCTAAATGGTTGACTTAGGATGGTGTTGGTGAAAAATTTTAACATAGTGTTGGGTGATGATAATGTGTAACCCATGAATTTAATGCTTAAATCATGATTTATGCTTGATTTTATACTTGATAAATAATCATGATTTATGATTTGGATAATAATATTTGATTCATGATCATAATATGAAAATTAAATGATAATCTTGTGTTATGATCATAATGAGGGTTTTATACATGATACTTAACCTTGGGTAGAATTGCATGAAATTTTGGTTAAGTATAAATACTTTTAGGTACATCTCACACTCACTATAGGCTAACTTTATTGAAAACATAGCATGGGTGAGATGTTAGAATGATACAAATGACTCACTTATGATTATAACATTTTGATGAGTCATTATAGGTATCATGATAGTAATAATAGACCAATCATGGAGAAAGCATATGTTTAATTCATAGACATATTGCCCAAAGATCATGGTTGGATATTTCAAATGTTTTGAAAACATTTCCTGTTTCATAATCTGTGAGTTCATGCTTTGAAAAGATTCCAAGGAAAAACTAGCCTTCAAGTTGATAACAAATTGAGACTTTTTGCAACTTTTGAGTTTTTGCCTAATTTTCAAAAATAAAATGAATTTTCATGAAAAATTATTTTTCACTGATAAAAGGACTTACGAGAAATATGTTCTCCAAATTTCATGATTTTTCAAATTTTATGGAATTTTTTATGCATTTCTAAAATCGGATTCCGAAATCAGAAAATTCTGAAATCTAGGTGCCAGTCAACTGATGCTCTGATTCAGTCAACTAATGTACTGTGCACAAGCATAGTAACCTGTTTTATCAGGTTTTTATTTTGATTTTGGTGATTTTTGTTCCCTAGAGTTGATGTCATGCTTATATAACATATGATAGATGTTTTTGATCGTGTCAAAGGAGGAGAAATATTTAAGTTTAAGTTAATCAGGCTAGGGGTAGAAATTAGACTGTGTTAAGGGGGAGTTGCATGTATTAAGGAGGAGTTGATATTCATGTTTGATATACATATTTTACATGCTTTCCTTCCTTAAGTATTTTGATTAATATTTCACCTAACTTAAACATGGTTGCCACAAATCAAAAAGGGGGAGATTGTTAGGTCAATCAATCCATGAATGATGTGTTTTGATGTGTGTGGCAAAGGTTTAAATTAGATTGTTTGTGGATTTGATGTGTGTAGAAGTCATGGAAGACTTAGTAATTCACACATGGTTAGCATGATAAAGCATTGACAAGATCACCATCTCATGACTCGGTCCTTGAGTCGGTGAAGGACAACATTGCTTAGTCATGCGCTTGATGCATCCGAGGGACCGCCAGACGAGGAGCATTAGAGTGAAGCCAAGGAAGCAGACTTTAGGGCGAGACGCGAAGGATGGCATTGTAAAGTCATGCGCTTGGTGCATCTGAGGGACGTGGCCGGACAAAGAGAGCTTCAAGGCGAAGGACTCCAAGGGAGATGAGAGTGAGCGATTGTAACCCGGGACGGGGTAGCTCATAGGTGAACTTGGCCGAATGGATAAGTCAATGTGTCGGATGCTAAACCAAAGGTTGGTTTGAGGTTTTACCCGACATCAGTGGACTGCTATATGTAGCAGTCGACTGCTCTAGGTCGATGGGACTCGACCGGTGTTCGACTGAACCTTTTCTGGCCAAACAGTCGACTGCTAGGGTTTGGCAGTCGACTGCTCGACCATCAGTCAACTACCAAGGGACGACAATCGACTGATCGAGGCAAGTTCGGGCACAATAGGTTGATCAGTCGAGTGATCGCTTTGGTCACTCGACTGATGGCTCCATCAGTCGACTGATGGGGATAATCAATCGACTGATGTGGTAGCCGTTGGTTTGAATCAAATGTAGATGAAGTCGTTGTGAGGCAATGGCTACAACAGCAATCGACTGATGACTACATCAGTCGACTGCTCGGTGCCCAACGGGAAGAATGGCCTCTTCCCTATAAGAAGGGGCCTTGGGTCACTTGGGATGGTTAATGCTTAACTCCTAAAGTTCTCCCAAGTGCCCAATACATTTTTACTCATCTTCCTTGAGTTTATTTCAATCATATTGTAAGAGGAGTGAATCTTGTAAGAAAGGTTTACCTCCACTTAGCTTAGTGCATAGGAGATACTAGTGGATTTGAAGGGAGTGATTCTCCATACAAATCGAATCATGGATTAGCGGCAAGGGTCATGAACCACGTTACATCCTTGAGTTTGCAAATTTTTCTTTACATTGTGTTTTGCTCTTAATTGTCTTTATTTTTATTATTCCGTTGCACTAACTTTAATTGCAGACGATTAAACGAGCAACTTCCATCGTACGCAATAAAAGGCTATTCACCCCCCTCTAGCTGGCCACCGATCCTCCAACAGTGATTTTGTAAGAAAGGTTTACCTCCACCTTGAAGGAGAGATTAGTGATTGTTGATGGAGTGATTCGCCGAACGAATCATCCGTGGATTAGCGGCAAGGGTCGTGAACCATGTTACATGTCCGAGTTTACGTTTGATCTCTTCTTTTCTTTTTGTATTTGTATTAATTGTTTGTTTAGCTTTGTTTCCATTGCGCTAACCTTAATCATAAGCAATTAAGAAGCGATCGAATTCCATCGTACACATCGAGGGCTATTTACCCCCTCTAGCCGGCCACCGATCCTCCAACAATGATGTCTTGTGCGTGTCTTTTCATATCTATGGAGTATATTTCTTGATTCTAGGATTAGGGAGTAACTTGTGCAAGTTGGACATGAAAGTTCAAATATATTCCTGCTTTCTTTGATTATATTTGCAGTTTATGATATCTAGGTTTAATGATAATTGAAATCTTGGTTCTATTTCTTCTGTGCTTAGTCGATATAGAGGACAAAAGCCTCTATATCGAAACCTAGGAGAATCAAGGATGAACCTCAAGGTTATCCTCCCTCCCAAAATCGTAGGAAATAGATTGTGAAAGAGTAGGATATGGAATATGGTCCACCTATTCATAGGGACCCATAGGACATTTTAGAGCTCTACTAACCTATTCTAGCAGAAGGCTCAAAGTAGGAAAAATCAACTCTAGAAGTGTTGTGGGACCCCAATGACAGGGGGCTTCCCAAGGATAGCAACCCCTTGAACTCTGACGATCTGAAAGAAAAACTTGGTTAGGAATAGGCAATTCTCGACATAAGCAAAAGTTCATCGGGACTACATGTGATGATCCTTCTGCAAGATTGCAATTAGAGAACCAAGGGGCATTAACTTAATAGCATGTTCAACAACACACAAGTGAAACCGAAATCCTGGAATCCCTTGACCAACCCTTGAGTAACTCCTTAATTCTTTCTCTAAGTGACACCGTACTAGAGCCTGCTCACAGCCAACCACCATTACAGAAGAAGCGATTCAATTTCGAACATCATACATTCATTGGACACCCAGTACTCGAATCACAATCTTTGTGGGATCTATACATAATTTATTACTTGACCACAATTGTGCACTTGCGAGCGTTGAGTGCAAGTGCACACTTCAAGTCCTTGGAAGCTTTGGCTGGAGATTTGAGGTTGTGCTCGCGTGCATCAAGTTTTTGGCACCATTGTCGGGGACTATAGTTTCGATATTGGATTGAAAGTGAATAGTTTGGATCAAACATAGTCGAGATTTGTTTTCTAGTTTTACTTTATCTTAGTTTTAGATTTTTGTTATTCTTTCTAGTTTAAATTTATTTTACTAGTCATATTTCATTTCCAACCTAATTCAGTTTTAATTTAGTTTTAAGATTTAGTTCATTACTTTTAGTTTACTTAATTTCTTTCTAGTAAGTAGTGTAGATACTCCTGTGTGGCTGGGGTATCTATCGTATGCACAGGCGCATAAGATCGAAAAATCTACTTTCGATCGACCTAGAGATACACCAATCCTATCATCGAAGAAGAGCCAAACAAAGAGAGTTTGAGGAACACAGTGCTCCTCTAGTGAACATAGGTAACATTCCTTTAAGGGATTATGCAGCTCTGAGTGCTAAAGGACACAAACCTAGCATCGCTGGACTAACAATTGCCACTAATAATTTTGATCTAAAGCTTGCACTTATACACATGTTCCTGGAAAATCAGTTCGGAGGAGTTGCAATGGAAGACCCTAACAGACACCTGGAGACATTTTTAGAAATTTACTCAACACTAAAATTCAATGGAGTACCTGTCGATGCAATCCTTTTGAGCTTATTCCCGTTTTCTTTAAGGGATAAGGCAAAAACATGGCTACACTCATTGCCTTTGAGAAGCATCACCACGTGGGAGCAATGTGAGCTTCAGTTCTTGAACAATTTTTTCCCACCAAGTAAAACAGCTCACATGCACCACCTTATCACTAGCTTTTGCAAGAAGGAAGGAGAGTCGCTATTTGAAGACTGGGATCACTACAAAGGTTTGCTTAATCAGTGTCCACTCCACGGTCTTGAAAGGTGGTTTGTGATTCACATATTCTACAACGAGATCACATATGGCACAAAGGTTTCCCTAGATTCTGCTGCAGGAGGAGCCTTAATGAATAAAACTATCGAGGAAGCAGAAGAACTTATTGAGGAGGTGGGCCAAAACCACCACCAGTGGGCTTCCAAACGTAGTCATCCAGTACCTGTAGCCGGAAGATATCATGCCAACTCCATTGATCATCATGCAGTAAGGACGGGCGCACTAAATAGACAGTTTGACACCCTAACCCCTACTTTTGTATTGTTGGGATGTATACTGAAAGCCTAGCTTTTTTGTATGAATATTTTTATTTTGAAATAAGAATCACATGATCATTGTTTGCACTTTATATTTATTATATGTGTGCATATTGTCTAATATTTTACATTGTAGATAACATGGAGCTTGGTGTGACATAGAAGATCATGTTATCAGTCCCTTGTAGAATATAAGTAGAGGCTCACAACCAAGATGGTTTTGGATAAACCATTGGCATGGTTGTAGTGTAGCTTGGTATTGTTTTGTCTTGAACATAGAGTTACACTAGTACACTTAGGTGTATTGAGCAAGACCGACATAGAGGTGATTCAATTTATTGCTGACTACATAATTGAATCGGATCTCGGATATTATATTATACATGCTTTTAATCCTGATATAATAATGGGAAAATGTACTTAGTATTTATTTCTTTGATTTACCAAAGGGTGAGATTTAGATGGATTAAATCAATATGCCCGGTAAGTTGGGAAATGATATTATTTACATGGTGTGCCGTTAATTATAGGAGGAAACCGTGTCCTATATATTAGGTTGATGATGTCCCCTTGAGGAGCTCATAAGGTTCATCATGTAAACCCTGCAGGTTGACTTAGTCAACATGATGATAAAGTTGAGTGGTACTACTCGAGGAGTTAGATGTTAATTGATTGATGGTCAGTAAATCAATTAATTGACGGACATTCGATATCTTAAATACGGAGAGATGGATGTACAAATAAAATATGGAGCCTATATTAATTTATGGGGGTTGGTGAGGTAATTCAATGATGATCCTCTAGTGGAATGGAACATCATTGATAGATCAAGTTTGTGTGGTTCCGATCCATCGGGTGGCTAAGATCCAACTCCTCCTCATGGTCCCTATCGTAGCCTAATATAATCCTCATAAAGTTTAGATCCAATGATGGAAAACAAATCTCTAGAACCGACGGTTGAGATTAAATCTCTAGAACCGACGGTGGAGATTAAATCTCTAGATCCGACGGTTGAGATTAAATCTCTAGAACCGACGGTTGAGATTAAATCTCTAGAACCGACGGTTGATATTAAATCTCTAGATCCGACGGTTGAGATTAAATCTCTAGAACCGACGGTTGAGATTAAATCTCTAGAACCGACGGTTGAGATTAAATCCCTAGATTCGACGGTTAAGATTAAATCTCTAGAACCGACGGTTGAGATTAAATCCCTTGAACTGACGGTTGAGATTAAATCTCTAGATCCGATGGTTGAGATTAAATCTCTAGATCCGACGGTTGAGATTAAATCTCTAGATCCGACGGTTGAGATTAAATCCCTAGAACCAACGGTGGAGATTAAACCAAGGCTTATCTCTAACTCTATAAAAGGGTGGCTTAGGGTGGGCGGCAAGAGGTTGTTGGTTTTTGAGGGAGATTAGGGTTTGCCAATCAAAAGGTTGGGTGGCAAGAAACCCTAGGAGGATTAGGGGTTTGCCTATCTTTTGTTGGGCGGCAAGAAACCCTAGAAGGTTAGGAGGTTGGACGGCTAGGGTTTGGAAGCTAAGGTGGGCGGCATCTATAGGAGAGGTGTTCTTCTTCTTCCTAAGGGGTGGCCGGCTCCTACCTCTTCTTCCTTCTACCTTAGTCGGGGCTCAACCGATTTCCTCTTCTCCTCTTCTTTTCCTCTTGGCCGGCGGCACAAAGGAGCTAGGGATTGTTCCCTTGTTCGCTTCCTTGGTTGGCCATCTTGTTCTCTCCATTCTTGGGGCCGGCGGCATCAATCCTTTGTGGATTGGTGGTTGGCTCAAGCAAGAAGGGAAGGAGAGTTCTTCTTTCTTTCGATTGAAGAAGATCTAGGAAGCTTCAACTTGTGGAGGATCTTCGCCCACACGAAGTCTACAAGGAGGTTAGGACATACGATAGAAGATCGAGAGGTATAAAACTTTTACAAGTTATATTATTGATATTTGTATGTTCTTATTTATATGTTTGTATGTGTTGATTATACATGTCTACATTTGTATGTTTTTGTATAATCATGGACCCCGAAGATAAACACAAAAACCGGCGATCCGTCCGTCGTCTCTTCCGCGGCTAACCGACTAGAAGAGTGTTGTTGCTTGAACAACTAGTTTGTTCAAGCGATCACTCAAGTCGTTAGCACGACGACGAATTAGTTGAGCTTAGGAAACTCATCCCATCCGGATTAGTTTTCATTAGTGAAAATTTTAATCCGAGGACATGGGAGCCAATGAGCCTCCGGAGCAATTCCATCAATTGGTATCAGAGCCACGGTTTCCGATTTTGTGTGTTTTGGATTCGGTTACTTTCATGCGCATATCATATATTGAGTATGCCGGATAATAGTAAGATGTGCGTTGGCTAACTTTTTTGGTTGCAGGGATAAGATCCAACTATTATGGCTATATGTGTTTATGTGATTGTTTGTGTGTGATTGTATGTATATCATTTGAATCCTCGGGGTTGAAGAGGCTAGATTAGCATTTAATTTTTGTAATTAAATACGGCATTGTTTAGCCGATCATTTTAGTTTACTTTTGATCTAGATAGTTTGTACACTCCTTCATGGAGTATAGGATCGATGGATGTAAATTAAAATGATATATCTTGGCTCGATCTCTTTTGTGGCTTGCGCATGGAAAAGGTGGAGCGGACGAGGTGGCGACACGACGGGACGCATATTGGAGAACAATGCCATAATAGTTGGAAAAATTCTGATTTTCTCCATATTTATTGCTGATTTGTTTTATATGCATGTTGTGTGTGCTTGAAAATTCCTCATTTTCAATTTACTAAGTGGGAGAGGGATATTTTAATTAATTCCCGCGACCTCCATTACAAATTGGCATGTGATGCAACAAACTTGCATGTCGGCTCTGAGTGCCTTCCTCCCCAACGGATGGGTTTGTTTGCGGATCACTAGGTCAAATAATGGTTATAGGAAATTATTTAAGAGCGTGTGTACTTCCACATCAGTAAGGTACATAATCCGAGAAAATTCCCTTAGTATCGTGTAATGGTTCACACTTAGATGCAAATAAAAAGTGTCCTACCCATCGGAGTCACTGCGTTTATTTGTAGGGCCAAAGAGGAACCAACTATTAATTTTATTTGTCAAAAAGTAAGGTTGACAAGATAATAAAATTAATGGGTAAAACTTCCTCTTACAAATGTAGAATTCGTATACGTCCACACTATTGTGGCATGCGATATTCTCGGTGTTTTGAGGTGATGCTTGATTTCAAAATTTTATTGTTTGAGGAATAAATAATTTTTTGAAATCTACAGTAATGATCTATGTGATATGCATGTTGTGTGTGCTTGAAAATTCCTCATTTTCAATTTACTAAGTGGGAGAGGGATATTTTAATTAATTCTCGCGGCCTCCATTACAATTTTACGTGTGATGCAACAAACTTGCGCATCGGCTCTGAGTGCCTTCCTCCCCATCGGATGAGTTTGTTTGTGGATCACTAGGTCAAATAATGGTTATAGGAAATTATTTAGGAGCGTGTGTACTTCCACATAGGTAAGGCATATAATCCGAGATAGTTCCCTTAGTATCGTGTAATGGTGCACACTTAGATGCAAATAAAAAGTATCCTCCCCATCGGAGTCACTACTTTTATTTGTAGGGCCAAAGAGGAACCAACTATTAATTTTATTTGTCAAAAAGTAAGGTTGACAAGATAATAAAATTAATGGGTAAAACCTCCTCTTACAAATGTAGAATTCGTATACGTCCAAACTATCGTGGCATGCGATATTCTCGGTGTTTTGAGGTGTTGGTTGATTTCGGAATTTTATTGTTTTGAGGAATCAATAATATTTGAAATCTAATATTTTGATCATTGTGATTCTTAGGATTTTCAAAAATGACTTTCAGTCCACTTACTATGATACTAAAGGAAATAAACTTACTGTACCCAAATAATGTTGATTGGAAAAGAATCTAGATATTGTCTTATCTGCTAAGAAGTACTAGTATGCACTCTTCAAAGAGCGTCCTCAAGCCATGGTTGCTCAAAAAGGTTTCTACTTCTAAGCCGAAAGGCAAGAAGAAGGAGAAACAAGGTGGAGCAAAGGTGGTGAGAGGATCTCAGGGAGGAGTGAAGAAGCCGAAAGGCAAGTACTTCACTTCTAAGCAGGATGGACATTAGAAGAAGGATTATCCCAATCCGAAGCAAGAACAAAAGTATATCCTTTGGTCCAGTCGTTGAAACATGGTTAGCGGCATTATCTACCGGCACCTGGTGTGTAGATACGGGAGCCATTGATCATGTCTCTAATATTTTGCAGGGGTTCTAGGAAACCCGACGACTAGCTAAAGGGGAGATTATCATTTACTTGGGCAATGCCATGAAGGTGGCAGCTATTGCAGTGGGAGAAGTTTTATTTATCTCTTAAGAAAAATAAAATTTTGGTTCTGGAAAATTCCCTTTATGTACCTTTATTTAGAAAGAATTTAATTTTGGTTTCTAAATTATTTATGGATGGATATTCTATTTCTTTTAATGATAGAGTTGTTATAAAAAGGAATAGGGAGAATATTTGTTCAGGTACATTGATAGGAAATTTGTACACACTTGAACCAAAACCTCCCATGATGCAAATTGAAGTTAATAATTCATCTTCTAATTCCAATAAGAGAAAAGAACCTTCGAAGATGAACCAAACATATCTTTGGCATCTTAGGCTTGGTCACATTAACCTAAGCAGAATTCAAAGGTTGATAGCTGATGGACCTTTAGGTTCATTAGTGGTGGAGGATCTCCCAACCTGCGAATCTTGCTTGGAAGGTAAAATGACCAAGAGGCCTTTCAAGGCCAAGGGGTATAGAGCCAAAGATGTGTTAGAATTGGTTCATTTTGATTTGTGCGGTTTTATGTCTATCCAGGATAGAGGTGGCTTTGAATAATTTGTCTCTTTTATAGACGATTATTCAAGGTATGGATACATTTACTTGATGCGCCACAAGTCTGAATGCTTTGACAGGTTCAAAGAATTCAAGGCTGATGTGGAGAACCGTCAAGGTAAAAGTATCAAGACACTACAATCTGATCGTGGTGGCGAGTACCTCTTGGGAGAGTTTAGGAGTTACTTATCAGAGGTTGGGATTCAATCCCAGTTGTCCACACCTGGCACACCCCAGCAAAATGGTGTGGCAGAGCGAAGGAATAGGACTCTTATGGAGATGGTCAGATCGATGATGAGTTATTCTGAGTTACCTGATTCGTTATGGGGGTTTGCTCTGGAAACGGCAGCACACATTCTGAACTTGGTTTCATCTAAGTCAGTACCCTCTACTCCCACAGAATTGTGGACTGGGCAAAAGCCTAGTCTAAGACATATTCGGATTTGGGGTAGTCCAGCACATGTGCTGAAGGGAGATGCTGGTAAGTTGGAATCTCGTACAGAAGTACGCTTGTTTGTTGGCTACCCTAAGGGAACGAAGAGTGGTTTGTTTCTATAGTCCTAGAGATCAGAAGGTGATCGTGAGTACGAATGCCAAATTTCTAGAGGAGGACTATGTGATGAACCATAAGCTTACGAGTAGGATTGTTCTTGAGGAGTTGACAGGGGAAGTCCCGACTTCAATACCACCGATACAAGAGGAAATACCACAAGTCACTGCACCGTGTGTCACAGAGCATACACAGGAGGCATCTCGTCGTAGTGGGAGGGTTGTTAGACAACCCGTGAGATTCATGTTCTTGGGACTTAGTCCCTGGTAAACATAAACCTGATCCCAGGACATGACGAGGCACTCCAAGATAGAGATGCGGTATCTTGACAAAGAGCATCTTGTGTGTAAGCTTAATCGGTCCATTTATGGATTGAAGTAAGCTTCTAGATCTTGGAACATCCGCTTTGATGAGGTAATTCAGTCATATAGATTTATTCAAAGTCCGGATGAGCCTTGTGTATACAAGAGATGTGATAGAAACATAGTGGTATTTCTTGTACTATACGTAGATGATATTTTGTTAGTTGGCAACAATATCAGAGTGTTATCAGACGTAAGGGTATGGTTGTCCAAACAGTTTAATATGAAGGACTTGGGAGAAGTGGGACACATCCTTGGGATCAAGGTTAGTGTGATAGTCCCAAGCTTCATACATAGACATGATAATGGATCATTTTAGCATGCAAAACTCCAAGAAAGGTTTTCTACCTTTCAGGCATGGAGTTCCTTTATCTAAGGAGATGTGTCCTAGATCATCTGAGGAGATAGAGGAGATGAAGGCGGTTCCTTATGCTTCGGCAGTAGGAAGCATGATGTATATGATGCTATGTACGAGACCCGATATCAGCTATGCCGTGGGCATGGTCAGCAGATATCAGAGTAATCCAGGACAAGGACATTGGACTGCAGTAAAGCATATATTATAGTGCCTGAGAAGGACTAGGGATTATATGCTAGTTTACCGAGCAGACCAATTACTCCCTGTGGGTTACACGGATTCCGATTTCCAATCTGATAGGGATAACAGTAAGTCTACCTCAGGTTTTGTGTTTACTTTGGGAGGTGGAGACATTGTATGGAGGATTGTCCAGCAGAAATGTGTGGCAGACTCCACCATGGAAGCTGAGTATGTGGCAGCCTCTTAGGCGGCCAAAGAAGTTGTGTGGCTCAGGAACTTCCTGATGGACTTGGACGTGATTCCTGGTTTGCCCAGAAATATCACAATTTATTGTGATAATAATGGTGCAGTTGTAAACTCGAAGGAACCACGAGCCATAAGGTAAGTAAATGCATAGAGCGCAAGTACCACCTGATACGAGAAATCGTAAAGGAGGTAGAAGTTGCTGTCGCCTAGATTGCATCAGAGGATGACCTGGTAGACCCTTTCACTAAGGCCCTTCTGGCGAGAGCTTTGATAGGCATGTGGAGGGAAGGGGAATCAGATGTATGACAGTGTGATGACAGCATAGTCTTTTAGTATAAGTGGGAGATTGTTGGGATGTATACTGAAAGCCTAACTTTTTTGTATGAACATTTTTATTTTGAAATAAGAATCACATGATCATTGTTTGCACTTTATATTTATTATATGTGTGCATATTGTCTAATATTTTACATTGTAGATAACATGGTGCTTGGTGTGGCACAGAAGATAATGTTATCAATCCCTTGTAGAATATAAGTAGAGGCTCACAACCAAGATGGTTTTGGACAAACCATTGGCATGGTTGTAGTGTAGCTTGTATTGTTTTGTCTTGAACATAGAGTTACACTAGTACACTTAGGTGTATTGAGCAAGACCGACATAGAGGTGATTCAATTTATTGCTGACTACATAATTGAATCAGACCTCGGATATTATGTTGTACATGCTCTTAATCCTGATATAATAACGGGCACATGTACTTAGTATTTATTTCTTTGATTTACCAAAGGGTGAGAGTTAGATGGATTAAATCAATATGCCCGGTAAGTTGGGAAATGATATTATTTACATGGTGTGCCATTAATTATAGGAGGA
The DNA here is from genome assembly GCA_025175895.1 of Wurfbainia villosa. Taxonomy (NCBI): domain Eukaryota; kingdom Viridiplantae; phylum Streptophyta; class Magnoliopsida; order Zingiberales; family Zingiberaceae; genus Wurfbainia; species Wurfbainia villosa. Next base: position 114,653,930 of record CM045989.1, on the reverse strand, counting down.
AACCGTGTCCTATATATTAGGTTGATGATGTCCCCTTGAGGAGCTCATAAGGTTCATCATGTAAACCCTGCAGGTTGACTTAGTCAACATGATGATAAAGTTGAGTGTTACTACTCGAGGAGTTAGATGTTAATTGATTGATGGTCAGTAAATCAATTAATTGATGGACATTCGATATCTTAAACACGGGGAGATGGATGTACAAATAATATATGGAGCCCATATTAATTTATGGGGGTTGGTGATGTAATTCAATGATGATCCTCTAGTGGAATGGAACATCATTGATGGATCAAGTTTGTGTGGTTCCGATCCATCGGGTGGCCAAGATCCAACTCCTCCTCATGGTCCCTATCGTAGCCTAATATAATCCTCATAAAGTCTAGATCCAATGATGGAAAACAAATCTCTAGAACCGACGGTTGAGATTAAATCTCTAGAACCGACGGTGGAGATTAAATCTCTAGATCTGACGGTTGAGATTAAATCTCTAGAACCGACGGTTGAGATTAAATCTCTAGAACCGACGGTTGAGATTAAATCTCTAGAACCGACGGTTGATATTAAATCTCTAGATCCGACGGTTGAGATTAAATCTATAGAATTGACGGTTGAGATTAAATCTCTAGAACCGACGGTTGAGATTAAATCTCTAGATCCGACGATTGGGATTAAATCTCTAGAATCGACGGTTGGGATTAAATCCCTAGAACCGACGGTTGAGATTAAATCTCTAGATCCGATGGTTGAGATTAAATCTCTAGATCCGACGGTTGAGATTAAATCTCTAGATCCGACGGTTGAGATTAAATCCCTAGAACCAATGGTGGAGATTAAACCAAGGCTTATCCCTAACTCTATAAAAGGGTGGCTTAGGGTGGGCGGCAAGAGGTTGTTGGTTTTTGAGGGTGATTAGGGTTTGCCAATCAAAAGGTTGGGTGGCAAGAAACCCTAGGAGGATTAGGATTTTGCCTATCTTTTGTTGGGCGGCAAGAAACCCTAGAAGGTTAGGAGGTTGGGCGGCTAGGGTTTGGAAGCTAAGGTGGGTGGCAACTATAGGAGAGGTGTTCTTCTTCTTCCTAAGGGGTGGCCGCTCCTACCTCTTTTTCCTTCTACCTTAGTCGGGGCTCAACCGATTTCCTCTTCTCCTCTTCTTTTCCTCTTGGCCGGTGGCACAAAGGAGCTAGGGATTGTTCCCTAGTTCGGTTCCTTGGTTGGCCATCTTGTTCTCTCCATTCTTTGGGCCGGCGGTATCAATCCTTTGTGGATTGGTGGTTGGCTCAAGCAAGAAGGGAAGGAGAGTTCTTCTTTCTTTCGATTGAAGAAGATCTAGGAAGCTTCAACTTGTGGAGGATCTTCGCCCACACGAAGTCTACAAGGAGGTTAGGACATACGATAGAAGATCGAGAGGTATAAAACTTTTAAAAGTTTTATTATTGATCTTTGCATGTTCTTATTTATATGTTTGTATGTGTTGATTATACATGTCTACATTTGTATGTTTTTGTATAATCATGGATCCCGAAGATAAACACAAAAATTGGCGATCCGTCCGTCGTCTCTTCCGCGGCTTACCGACTAGAAGAGTGTTGTTGCTTGAACAACTAGTTTGTTCAAGCGATCGCTCAAGTCGTTAGCACGACGATGAATTGGTTGAGCTTAGGAAACTCATCCCATCCGGATTAGTTTTCATTAGTGAAAATTTTAATCTGGGGACATGGGAGCCAATGAGCCTCCGGAGCAATTCCATCATGTATGTGCGGCTAATTCTTCTAGTAATGGAGTGACAGGAAATCAGGAAGACAACTACTATGGGGGATGGGACAACTTAGGATGGCAGGTTGAGCATGTCGATGTGGTGGGCGATTACAATCAAAGGCCCAACAATCCATATTCCAACATGTACAATCTCGGATCGAGGAACCACCCGAACTTTTCATATAAAAATTTGGAAAATTTCCAACAATCAGGTGGGTACAGAGAACAAAGCAGTCAGAAGCATCAAACACCTAAATCCAGACTCGAGTAGATGATGGAAATTTTATTCAGACTCAAACAATGATTAATGCAGAATTCCAAGAGCAACATCAAAGGATAGAAGAAGTGCAGAAAGAGTTGAAGGCTTCTATAGATATTCTCACAAGCCACACCAAGATGGTAGAAATGCAAGTAGGGTAGACAACCAATACATCATCATGAGTCATGGAATGTTTCCTGGGAAAATCTGAACTAAGTCATATAGAACATCATAACATCATGAAGCATGATGGGTCATCAAAGGATTTAGTAGGATTGGTAAATGGGAGTGCCAAGAGGTGCACAACCATGATTCTGACACTCATGAGCCAAGTATAAATTGAAGATAAAGCCTCACCCAAGCTCAAAGACCTAGGAGATTTCATCATACCCTGTATGATCTATTGGAAAGATTTTGACGAGGCACTGTGTGACCTTGGATCATTCGTCAATATGATGCCATATGCATTTTATAAGGAGATGGGGTTGAATGGGGTTAAACCTTCCAATACGGTTCTTCGAATGGTAGATGACATAATTAGGGAACCAGTTGACATTTTGGAAGATGTAACGGTAATTATAGAAAATTTCTTAATACCTATGAACTTCATTATTTTAGACACATGACAAGATCCTCAAACCCCACTAATCCTAGGAAGACCATTTTTAGCCAATGCTGGAGCTCACATTGACATGAAGAAGCATAGAATCTCTTTAGAAGTAGAAGAGGAGATCATACAATTAGACTTATCAGGGTATAACGACCCTTTTCATCAAGGTATTCTTCTTGTCGAATAGTGAAGACCCTAATTGAGGATGACAATTCCGACGACGATGAGTGGAGGTTCTTAGAACCACCGGCACCTAGCTGATGTATAGGAGTATGGTTGAGCTAAAGACCCTAAACAAGTGCTTCTCGGGAGGTAACCCAAGTTTAACTTTTTTGTTTTCAATTTTTGCATTCGTGCATGCTACCATAGGTTTTAATTTTTGTCCATTATTATCATTGTGTGTGTTTAGTCTCATATAGAAATTGCTAGGTAGAGGAAAGAAATTTTTTTAGAACCCTAGAAGAAAGCACTGGTAGCCATGTTAATTTCACACAACCGTGCCTTTTCCCGAACATTTCCCAAGTGACCACGGAAGAGTCGTACATGGACGACCGTGTGAATTCCACACGTTCGTGTCGCGACCCTTTAAAAGTGTGAGAACCATGTATTTTGCCCTAAATCGACCATGCCTTTCAATTTTGTGCCCTAGGTCGTGCGAGACTGCCATCTCCAATCTCCAAACCTTCTTCTCCAAGCTCCAAGAAGCTTTCTAAAAGAAAGAATGAGGAGGACCAAGCATACCGCAACAAGATCTGCCTCTTCAAGGTCGGGGTCAAGGAGAAGAATTACTCGACAAACTCCCGAAGAAGGTAACGTCCCTCTTGATATCATATTTAGAGATAATTCTCATAGAGAATGATTTAATATGCTTTCCTCTAGAAAAATAACTACCACTCACTATCTAGATGCATCTCTTTTAGAAACCCTAGGTTTACTAAATGATGTGCAATGGTTGTTTGCCAAGTTAGGTTGGGAGGAGATCATGGGAGTTAGATGTCAAACCTATCCTAGGGATGTTTTGGAATTTTTGAATCAATGGATGTGGATATTTTATCGAGGGTAGATAGTCGAGAGGGCAAGATTACATTTAGATTATTTAATATAGAACATGAGTGGACACTCCATCAATGGAACCTTTCCTTTGGCTTGCCTACTGGGGGAGAGAGGAGAGCACCTATTGCGTTTAATGCAAGATTTTTTGGTCAAATTTAATAGGAGAAACCTCCTATCACACTTCTAGAGCCAAAGCATCTTGATTACAAAACCCGGTCTTCTGATGCATTCACCTGGTTATGGTGAGCACCATTTTTGGAAGAGAAGAGAGTGATGGTGTAGTGAGGATGAGCAAAAATTTGTGTTTATGAAGTATGCTAGAGGGAAATAATACTGTGGATATGGGGTCTTACTTTATTAGGCACCTGGTAAAGATGGGTAAGGTACCCAAGGGGGATATTAATTTTGGGGGTCTTTTGACTCACATTTGTGATTCGATAGGGTACGATTGTGAGGGATTAGATAGAGTAGAAGGGAGACCTAGCATATACTTAGGGGTGTACAAGGTCATGAGAATGATATTTAGGTAAAGAAATTTTTTTTGTTTTGTAAGGGATAACTTTCCACCCTTTAGGCTCCCTAACATCGATCGTACCATCTTCACCAACTTGCCAATTGGCAATTAGATAGGGTAGTGGAGTCCCCACCACACGAGGGACCCTCTACCCATGCACCCCTTTCACCACCTTCTCATCACTCACCCAATGATCCTCCCATGCATAGAAGCCCCCAAAGTCCACGTCCCGAACCTACATATGCACCACATTCTTTTCTTCTTTTGAGCACGATATAGGTACATCCGCCTATAATTTTTTTGAGTTACGATCACATCTTGATGACATCTACACTGAGCAACAGACATAGGGGCAATGATGGGAGGAGCACCAGACATATACATAGGCGGAGTTCCAAGATTTGAGGGACCACTTCCAGTGGGCTGACCAGTTCTATGGCCATGCTCAGCATTACTTCAAGGAGGAGGCCACTTATCGCCAGGAGGTGCAACAGTTTATGCAGGATTCGCGTACGCAGTGGGCTCGAGAGGAGCACAGAGCAGTCGTTGAGTCCACCAACTCGTAAGTTGACCACATGTATATGTGGCACCAGCGGTTGAGCACGCGGTTTTTGCACTAGCCTGATATGCCGAGATTGCCAGACTTTTTGCCTAGGTTGCTAGGCTAAAGGTACAGTTGCATTTAATCTGGGGGCCCTAATTTTTACTACATCTTTCTTCTGGTAGACCTATTATTCATGTCTTTTACGTATAGTTTTCATTTTTTCTACATTTTTGCATTTATTTTAGTTTCCTCATACATATAGTCTTGTTTTTAGGTTTCTTCCAGTACTTAGTTGTTTGTTCTTCTAAGTTGCTTCAATGATATTTATGAAAACCTTGACATTATATTCTCATGCCATAGGTAGTTTACTTTCTTTTATCTCTTGGTACTTTAGTTAGAGATGCTTTATTCGATGTTTTAAATTTCTCACTTGTTAGCTTTTATTTTCACTTACACTCATTGAAAAATCTAAAAGGGAGAATCTAGTACATATCTAGTTATGATTCATTCTAGTAGTCTAGTACTTTGGAATCCATAGGTGACTCTAGATTAGCATTTTAGTTATTGGAGATGCTCGGATCATGTAAACTCATTCAGAAAAAAGTGAGAGAAAGAATTTCAGTGAGCTAGAGGAATTAAAGATTTGGAAAAAAAAATTATAGATTAAAAACAGTTGTCATGGGTGAAAATGGTTAGGTGCCTCTATGAGATCGAGTTTGGTTATTGGGAAAACACCTACCAATTTCTCTCGATACCGAGCATGCCTTTGAGACTTTGTGCTGATTCTAGGGAATGATCCTTGCTTAGGGTAGGTAAGTGCCTAAAAATCAAAAACCTTAGGAAGGCTATAGGATGACGATTTAACTTAACTTGAATGTGAACCCCTTAGGAAACTTCTTGGCACATGCACAAAAAGCTAACTTAGTGAACTTATAGAACATATCTATTTGCTTTGATTGAAAGTATCACTTGATAAGTTTTAGTAAATATGCTAAGCATGAGAACTACATTTTTAAAATCTCATGCCACTGAGGTTTGCTTGAGGACAAGCAAAGATTTAAGTCTGGGAGATTTTGATGTGTGCAATTCATATAGGATTTTAGTAGTTTTAGCACACATATCATTTCATTTCATACTTGTTTCATGCATATTTTCCTTATTTTGAACTTATTATATATTTTCTAGTTCAGGAATTTGTTTTTGTTATTTTTACATCCAGAGCAGCATTTTGGAGGCAAAAATGGCACATAAATTGAGCTCAAGGAAGGCAAGTATGCTCTGCATGTGTCCCCAAGATATGGGCATGCTTTGGACAAAAAGATGGCATCCACTTAGATTTCCATAGGAAGACATGGTCGGCTATGTGAATATCATACGATCGTGCCTTTTCAAGAAGCAGGATCCAAAGCGCAGTTTCTAGACTCCCACACAGTCGATCGTATGGAATCCACACGGCCATGTGGCGACAATGCAACTTATGAAGATCTGTTTTCATGAGCAATTAAGGAAATCCGATTTCACCCATATATAAGGGAAGGCACACCTAAACCTAAGGGGGCTAGATGGCTGGAACGACAAAAGTGGTGCCCTAAAAAGCACCAAAGGCTTCTGACGGGGAGAAGGAAAAGCGGCTCAAGGGCAGGATTACACTCCAACAAGCAGGAAAATAGGCAAGACATCTTCAAAAAGCATGCAGGGCATACAATTACTTGTTTTCTTTCTATTTGACTTGTAATGCTTACGGATACAATGTCTTGTGCATGTCTTTTCATATCTATGGAGTAGATTTCTTTATTCTAGGATTAGAGAGTAACTTGTGTAAGTTGGACATACTAGTTCATATATATTCCTACTTTCTTTGATTATATTTACAATTTATGATATCTAGGTTTAATGATAATTGAAATCTTGGTTCTATTTCTACTATACTTAGTCGATTAAAGAGGACAAAAATCTCTATATCAAAACCTAGGAGAATCAAGGAGGAACCTCCCGGTTATCCTCCCTCCCAAAATCATATGAAATAGATCGTGAAAGAGTAGGACATGAAATACGGTCCACTTTTTCATGGGACCCATAGGATATCTTAGAGCTCTACTAACCTATTCTAGCACAAGGCCCAAAGTAGGAGAAATCAACTCTAGAAGGGTTGTGGGACCCCAGTGATAGGGGGCTTCCCAATGATACCAACCCCTGAGCTCTGACGATCTGAAAGGGAAACTTGGTTAAGAATAGGGAATTCTCGATAGAAGAAAAAGGTCATCGGGACTACATGTGATGATCCTCCTGCAAGATTGCAATTAGAGAACCTAGGAGCATTAACTTAATAGCATGTTCAACAATGCACAAGTGAATCGAAATCCTGGAATCCCTTGACCAACCCTTGAGTAACCCCTTAATTCTTTCTCCAAGTGACACTATACTAGAGCCTGCTAACAGCCAACCACCATTACACAGGAAGCGATTCAATTCCAAACAACATATGTTCACTGGACACCCAATACTTGAATCACAATCTTTTTGGGATCGATACATAATTTATTACTTGACGATAACCATACACTTGTGGGCGTTGAGCACAAACACACACTTCAATTCCTTGGCAGCTTCGGTCGGAGATTTGAGATTGTGTGCTCGTGCATCATCATGTTATAATGCAATTTCAATTTATAATGATAAAAATCATGCTAGTAATAAGCTTTATTGTTTAAATGCTCAACTGTTGGTTTGGTTTCATTGATCCGTGAGGGGAAGCTTCGCTTCCCACTTCACCTTGGTTGTTTGTTCATGGCGATCCCATTGATGTCCACGGATATAAAAAAATTTAATCCTAGACAAAAGGGATTGCCGAAACAATCAAGTCATCGTCGTGCTATTCGTTTAGTAATGTGTGTATGAAGTTTCATTATTTTTCTAAAAATGTATAATTACTTATGCATTTTTGAAATCTAATTGAAAATTTGTAATTTCTGCAAATGCATAAACCAGTTGCTTACTTATGTAGCCAGTCGACTGGTGATGTTATCAAATAACTGGTTGCTGAATCAGTCGACTAATTAGGCTAATTTTGGCTGAACAAGATCCGTTTAGTTTTTTATCAGCAACCCTAAGTACCCTAACTATTCCTAACCCTATAATATGCTTAGGCAAGCATTGGAAGGGTGAGATTTTCAATGAAAATGATTAGGAGAGTTAATTAGGGTGATAATCGAATTTTGAGGGATGTTAAAGTTAAAGTTTGAACTTTTACCCTTATTTTTGATCGTTTAGATTTCCTATAGGTTTTGGAACTCTCCAAGGATATTATTGATGCAATGGTCAAAGGGGAGCAAGCCTTTAGGGGGAGATTGTCCATCAAGGTAATGATGGATGAATTTTGAAAAGGGGAGAATGAAGAATTGCCTCTCATTGAGTGATAAAGGTTTTGTCACTAAGGAGAATAAAGGCACTCAAGATGAAGGATCTCATTGGAAGATGAGAGACTTTTTGATGTGTGCCAAAGGGGGAGAATGAGGGGTGTAAGTTAGGAAACCTTCATTATGCTTTGGTATAAGAATAGGTAAGTTGGGCTTATGTGATATTCTAACTTAAAGGTATTATCAAACATCAAAAAGGGGAGATTGTTGCTGCAATCAACCTCAGATCAAAGTTGATCGAGCTCGAGTGGGACTCGAGTAGAGTTTTGATGTTTGACAATACATAAAACTAGATGACATGGGACATTCGTAGTTATATGTAGTTGTTGGCCGAGAAGACAAGTAGGTCAAGGTTGACTAGAGACTTGACGGGAAAAGACCAAGTATGGATACTTGACAAGGAAAAGTCCAAGTATGGATACTTGGCAAGAAAAATTTCAAGTATGGAGACTTGGAAAGGCAAAGTCCAAGTATGGATGTTTGATAAGGAAAAGTACATGTATGGATACTTGGCAAGGAAAAGTCCAAGAATGGATGCTTGGTAAGGTAAAGTCCAAGTATGGAGAATTGGAAAGGAAAAGTCCAAGTATGGATGCTTAGCAAGGGAAAGTCCAAGTATGGAGACTTAGAAAAGAGAAAGTCCAAGTATGGAGACATGGAAATAGATGTCCTGGAGGCGCAACCTCTTGGAAAAGGAAGACCTATTAGCATGAAAATGTCAAAAGAAACACTTGAAGACCAGCATAAAAGGGCGAGGAGTCATGGACTCTACCTAAGGGCATGAGGATGATGGAAGAAGTTGGAAGGCTTAAGTCTAGGCTAAGGGTACCAGATGGTATGACAAAGTCAAAGAAAGCACTTTAAAGCAAGCACAAAGGGTGAGGAGTCGTGGACTCAACCTAAAGGTGTAAGGTTGATGGAAGAAGCATGAAGGCTTCGGTGTAGGCTAAGGGTAAGTGTCAAGTATGAGAGGATCATACATGTGGTGTTAAACCTCAATTTTGAGGTGTACGAGTTAACTAAGACTTGGTCTATTTTAGTGGTGGGATAAACAATCATAAAGATTATTTGGTAGTTGATTGATGGATTAACCAATCGACTGGTTGAGTGCTGGGGCACACGACTTCTGTACTCAAGAGACTAGTCGACTAGTATTGTGATCAGTGAACTGGTTCTCAAGAAGTCGAGTACTCGGGACTCAGACTCGGGAGCTCGACCAACTCGAGAAACAGTGCTCCGATAAAGTAGTAGTCTACTGGGATGAAGTAGTTGACTAGCTTCAGTGGACAGGAGCACATAGTTTTTCTAAGTCAACTGGGCTTCACGACTGGGGCTTGGCAGTCGACTGATGTCTTTGAGTAGTCGATTGATCGATTGAAATCCAACATGGATTAAGTTGTGAGACAACGGTCTATTAGGAGTATGGGGAATATAATTAAAGTCCCACATCAGTAAGACATGGAAAAGATCCTGTGCTTATAAGATAAAAATATATCTCCATTGGTATGAGACCTTTTAGGTAAAGCCCAAGAATAAAACTATGAGAGCTTAGGCCCAAAGTGGACAATATCATGTCATTGTAGAGATATATGAATCTTATAGGCACTAACAATTGGTATCAGACCCTTGGTCCATGTCAAGCCATGAACCTCGAACGAAGGAAGTGGAGCTCCCATGTCTGGATCTAGAGAACTAGACACCAAACAAGAAGTCTAGTTGGGGCAGGAGGATCGAACAACTAGCAGGAAGTCTAGTTGGGCTAGATGGACAATTGGTAGGAAGTCCAGGTGGATCAGACAGTTGGCAAGAATTCCTGATGGGTTGAGTATCGGACATCAAGCAGAGGAAGTCCTTCTTTGATGGATAGGCTTGAGGGGGGCTCAATGTAGTCCTTTATTTGAGAGAGGGGGGATTGTTGTGAGTGTGGGCAATGCAATCAAAGTCCCACATTGATAAGACATAGAAAAGATCATATGCTTATAAGATAAAAAGATATCTCCATTGGTATGAGGCCTTTTGAGTAAACCCCAAAAACATAACCATGAGAGCTTAGGCACAAAGTGGACAATATCATGTCAGTGTGGAGATATATGAATCTTATAGGCACTAACATGGTCTACTGACCAGTTGACTGGGGGTAAGACTAGTTGACTAATCGACGAAAATCAACTTGTGAAGGAGCTTATAAAAGGAAGATTCGTGGATGTTTGGAGTTGTCAGTTCTAGGAGACTTTGAAAGGGAATTGTTACTACATTCCAGACCTTCCAAGCCTTTCTAAAGCAACCAAACTCAAAGATCAAGCAAAGCTCACTTGTAAAGTATTGTTGTTTCATTCTTTTCATTTGTATTTGTATTTGATCGTTGCTCTTCTTGTAAGATCCACATAGTTGTAAGAGGTTTCTCCATCTCCAGAGTGATTCCGAGATAGAGGAAGTTTTAGTGGTGGTGCATCGCTAGAGCTCAGCCATGGAGTTGGAACTAGGATTCCGAACCACATAAAATCTTGATCTTGTGCTTGTGAGTTGTTATTTATGTTTATATTTTTGTCCACTATGCACTAAAGACTTGTAGACAAGCATGATACGATTGAGATCGAACAAAATTGAAGAAGCGTTATTCACCCCACCTCTAGTGCAACACATCGGTCCCAACAGTATCAATCCTCAAGTGGGAACAACATAAGTGATGACCCTGCAAGTTCTTCAACATGTGGACATTACACCGAACATATCATAACTTGGTTACTAAGATGTTGGCTGACTCAATCTTTTGCACTACCCAATACATTCTGAAAGGCAAGTTGGTGAGACTGAAACTAAAGATGCAAGCACTAAATCAGTAGCACTTTCATCATATCTCACAATAGACTAAACATGCAAAGGAAACCTTGGGGGATGCTCAGGAAGCATTGCTAGGAAGAAGGAATTCCTCAACATAATATGCACAGACATGGGATCGAGCAATGATGCTCGCAGAGGATGAAAAATCACTTTACCAGCAGTGAGCAAAATGCACTTTTCTGAAGGAGGGTGATAGGTGCACAAAGTTTTTGTTAGTGAAAGCCCTAGAGCCAATCATGTGATGATTGTTGTATGGACTTTATTGTATCATATTCCTATTTATAAAGGCATGGTTATTATATTTACTTGTATTGGTGCCAAATAACTAAATATAATAATGTCCTTGAGTAGTAGGTTCTTATCTATATCAGTCGATTGGTTGAATCGATAATGAGATGATATAGAGAACACTACTCTTAATCATTCTTAGTCGAGTATTAACATTCAGAGACAACGTTAATGCGTAGAGACTAGCATGTAGGTCAACATGATGACTTGATCTCACAAGTCATGGATATGAGATATCAAGTTGACACATGGGTATGCATTGGAGAATGAATACTGAATGACCTGCCATGAGAAAGTATCATGGATCATTATATGAGTGTCATATACTTTCTCATGTGGCTATTAGTATGACTATTAGTCCTTAGACCTGAAGTCACCATGGTTCCCTACATAAGGCGTTGCATACTTTGGCTTCGTCAAACGTCACTCGTAAATGGGTGGACTATAAAGGCGATTATTGGGCATGTAACAAATTATGCGGAGGGATGTGAGTGATGTAGATGGGATCTATCCCTTCTATATGACGGGAGTGACATCCATATTCTTGATAGAGTGAGACCACGAAGTGCATGTCCATGCCCAAATGAGTCAATATGAGATATTGAGCTCATTTGATTAGAGTGAGTCTACTTGGAGTTCAAGATTTAGATTGTACCGAGGATGACATGGTCTATGCCTCGATTGGTCAATCTAGATGTCAAGGATAGAGGGACATTGTCATATATTGTGAGGGTCACAATTAGTAGTCACAAAGGTGATGTTGGAGCTCAACATTCTTGTAACTTGGGTAGCAATGATGTGTTGCTAGATACCGCTCATTGCTTATGTTCCTAAATCGGTTTAGGGACATTGCCAACGTTACAAGAACCTATAGGGTCACACACATAAGGGCAATTAGATGGAGATTAGGTTCATATGATGAACCATGAGGATTAAGTTCATGGGATGAACCAAATTGGATTAAGAGTAATCCAAATTAGACTAATTGAGGTAGACTCAAGTTGATTCAAGTGTTTAATGAGTCTAATTTAGATTTGATTCATCAAATCAATTTAAATTAAATGAATAGAGATTCATTAAATTAAATTGACTTGAATCAAATGGTTGGATTTGATCAACCATGGGAGATAAGAGGTCAAGTTTGACGTGACTTGAGAGGGAAGATGAAAGGTCAAGTTTGACTTGACCAAATGCCATGTCATGATGATGACTTGGCATGGCCGGCCAATGATGATGTTCCATATCATCATGGACACATCAAGGGGTGCCACCTCATGAGGGAGACCAAGAGCCATTGGCTCTTGGAGTTACATGCATCCATGTAACCCCCTTATAGTGGGTTATAGATGATGTGAAGTTAAGTTGTGTAACTTCATCTTCTTCCTCTTCTCTTACCTCAAGCTCTCTCTTCCTGATCTAGCCATGAACGTCCAAGGGGTGCTAGCACACTCTAAGGTGTTTTTCTCCACCATTTGTTCGTGTGGATACTTGTAGAGGAGTGTACACTTGACACTCTTGAGTTCCGGCGAACCTTTTGGACGAGCGAGATTTGCGAAGGGCGTCGCATCGAGGGTAACGTCCTTATTGTTGGAATGTAAACTGAAAGCCTAGCTCTTTTTGTATGAACATTTTTATTTTGAAATAAGAATCACATGATCATTGTTTGCACTTATTATATGTGTGCATATTCTCTAATATTTTACATTGTAGATAACATGGTGCTTGGTGTGGCACAGAAGATCATGTTATCAGTCTCTTGTAAAATATAAGTAGAGGCTCACAACCAAGATGGTTTTGGACAAACCATTGGCATGGTTGTAGTGTAGCTTGGTATTGTTTTGTCTTGAACATAGAGTTACACTAGTAAACTTAGGTGTATTGAGCAGGACTGACATAGAGTTGATTCAATTTATTGCTGACTACATAATTGAATCGGACCTCGGATATTATGTTGTACGTGCTCTTAATCCTGATATAATAACGGACACATGTACTTAGTATTTATTTCTTTGATTTACCAAAGGGTGAGATTTAGATGGATTAAATCAATATGCCTGGTAAGTTAGGAAATGATATTATTTACATGGCGTGTCGTTGATTATAGGAGGAAACCGTGTCCTATATATAGGTTGATGATGTCCCCTTGAGGAGCTCAAAAGGTTCATCATGTAAACCCTGCAGGTTGACTTAGTCAACATGATGATAAGATTGAGTGGTACTAATCGAGAAGTTAGATGTTAATTAATTGATGGTCAGTAAATCAATTAATTGACGGACATTCGATATCTTAAACACGGGGAGATGGATGTGCAAATAATATATGGAGCCCATATTATCATATGGGGGTTGGTGAGGTAATTCAATGATGATCCTCTAGTGGAATGGAACATCATTGATGGATCAAGTTTGTGTGGTTCCGATCCATCGGGTGGCCAAGATCCAACTCCTCCTCATGGTCCCTATTGTAGCCTATTAACACCTTATGAAGCCAAGATCCAATGATGGAAAACAAAACTCTAGATCCGACGGTGGAGATTAAATCCCTAGATCCAACGGTGGAGATTAAATACCTAGATCCGATGGTTGGGATGAAACTCTAGATCTGACGGTTGGGATGAAACCCTAGATCCGACGGTTGGGATGAAACCCTAGATCCGACGGTTGGGATGAAACCCTAGATCCGACGGTTGGGATGAAACCCTAGATCCGACGGTTGAGATTAAATCCCTAGAACCAATGGAGGAGATTAAACCAAGGCCTAACCCTAACTCTATATATATGGGCTTAGGCTTGGGCGGCAAGAAGGATGAAAAAGAGATAAACCTAATTGAGATAAGGTGGCTTGGGCAGCAAGAAATAGGAGGAGGCTAGGGTTAGGGTTTGGTTCATGGTGTTGGGTGGCAACAAGGAGAAGGGAGCTTCTTCTTCTTGTTCCCAATGGTGGCCGACACTCTTCTTCCTCCTTCCTCTTTGGTTTGGCTGGCGCCCAAGCTTCTCCCCTTGATCTATGGCTTGTGGTGGATGAGATGAGGGTTGCTTCCCATGGGCGGCAAGAAATAGGAGGAGGCTAGGGTTAGGGTTTGGTTGTTGGTGTTGGGCGGCAACAAGGAGAGGGAGGTTCTTCTTCATTTTCCTTTGATGGCCGGCCCCTCTTCCTTCTTCCCTCTACCTTGGCCAAAGCTCAATCTATTCTACTTCCCTTCATCCTTAGCCGGAAATTAAGGACATCCTAGTTTAGGGTTTGGGCGGCAACAAGGAGAAGGGGTATTTTCTTTCTTCTTCTCCAAGTGTTGGCCGACGCCCATGCCCTTGTTGTTTCTCTTTTGGTTGGTTTCCATACTCCATTTTATCTTCCTTGGCCGGCGGCAACGTCGAGTTTATTGACTTGGTAGCCGGTTCTAGAAAGGAAGATGAGTTTTGTTTTAGGATCTTCCTTTGTTCTTAGTGAACAAGGAAAGGAAGATCAGTGATCTAGGAGGCTTCAACTTTTGGTAGATCGTCGCCCACACGACGTCGAAAAGGAGGGAGGACATACAATAGAAGATCAAGAGGTATAACAAGAGGTATAATCTTGTTTATTTTGATTAATGTTCTTTTGTATTATGTTTATAATTGCTTTTCAATTATATGCATGTTTTGTGTGGATGGTTACTTGCTTGTATTTTTTATGAGCATGTTTACTTTATGTATGTGTTGATTATACATGTCTACATTCATATGTATTTGTATAATCATGGACTCCGAAGATAAACACAAGAATTGGTGATCCGTCTGTCGTCTCTTCCGCGTCTAACCGACTAGAAGAGTTTTGTTGCTTGAACAACTAGTTTGTTCAAGCGATCGCTCAAGTCGTTAGCACGACGACGAATTGGTTGAGCTTAGGAAACTCATCCCATCCGGATTAGTTTTCATTTGTTGAAAATTTTAATCCGGGGTCATGGGAGCCAATGAGCCTCCGAAGCGATTCCCAACAAAATGGTATCAGAGCCACGGTTTCCGGTTTTGTGTGTTTTTGATTCGGTTACTTTCATGCACATATCATATATTGAGTATGCCGGATAATAGTAGGATGTGCGTAGGCTAACTTTTTGGTTGCAGGCATAAGATCCGACTTTTATGGCTATATATGTGTATGTGATTGTATGTGTGTGATTGTATGTATATCATTTGAATCCTCGGGATTGACGAGGCTAGATTAGTATTTAATATTTGTAATTAAATACGACATTGTTTAGCCGATCATTTTAGTTTACTTTCGATCTAGATCATTTGTACACTCCTTCGTGGAGTATAGGATCGATGGATGTAAATTAAAATGATATATCTCGGCTCGGATCTCTTTGGTGACTTGCGAGCGGGAAAAGATGGAGCAGACGAGGTGGCAACACGACGGGACGTATATTGGAGAACAAAGTCATAATATTTGGAAAAATTCTGTTTTTTCCATATTTATTGCTGATTTGTTTTATATGCATGTTGTGTGTGCTTGAAAAATCCTCATTTTCAATTTACTAAGTGGGAGAGGGATATTTTAATTAATTCCCGCAGCCTCCATTACAATTTGACATGTGATGCAACAAACTTGCGTGTCGGCTCTGAGTGCCTTCCTCCCCATCGGATGAGTTTGTTTGTGGATCACTAGGTCAAATAATGGTTATAGGAAATTGTTTAGAAGCGTGTGTACTTCCACATCGGTAAGGAACATAATCCGAGATAATTCCCTTAGTATCGTGTAATGGTGCACACTTAGATGCAAATAAAAAGTATCCTCCCCATCGGAGTCACTGCTTTTATTTGTAGGGCCAAAGAGGAACCAACTATTAATTTTATTTGTCAAAAAGTAAGGTTGACAAGATAATAAAATTAATGGGTAAAACCTCCTCTTACAAATGTAGAATTTGTATACGTCCACACTATCATGGTATGCAATATTCTCGGTGTTTTGAGGTGTTGGTTGATTTCAGAATTTTATTGTTTTGAGGAATCAATAATAATTGAAATCTAATATTTTGATCAATGTGATTCTTAGGATTTTCAAAAATGACTTTCAGTCCACTTACTATGATACTAAAGGAAATAAACTTACTGTACCCAAATAATGTTGATTGGAAAAGAATCTAGATATTGTCTTATCTGCTAAGAAGTACAAGTATGCACTCTTCAAAGAGCGTCCTCAAGCCATGGTTGCTCAAAAAGATTTCTACTTCTAATCCGAAAGGCAAGAGGAAGGAGAAACAAGGTGGAGCAAAGGTGGTGGGAGGATCTCAGGGAGGAGTGAAGAAGTTGAAAGGCAAGTACTTCATTTGCAAGCAGACTGGACATAAGAAGAAGGATTATCCCAATCTGAAGCAAGAACAAATGTATATCCTTTGGTCCAGTCGTTGAAACATGGTTAGAGGCATTATCTACCTGCACCTGGTGTGTAGATACGAGAGCCACTAATCATGTCTGCAACACTTTGCATGGATTCTAGGAAACCCGACGACTAGCTAAAGGGGAGATTACCATTTACTTGGGCAATGCCATGAAGGTGGCGGCTATTGCAGTGGGAGAAGTTTTATTTATCTCTTAAGAAAAATAAAATTTTGGTTCTGGAAAATTCCCTTTATGTACCTTTATTTAGAAAGAATTTAATTTCGGTTTCTAAATTGTTTATGGATGGATATTCTATTTCTTTTAATGACAGAGTTGTTATAAAAAGGAATAGGGAAAATATCTGTTCAGGTACATTGATAAGAAATTTGTAAACACTTGAACCAAAAACCTCCCACGATGCAAATTGAAGTTTATAACTCATCTTTTAATTCTAATAAGAGAAAAGAACCTTCGAAGATGAACCAAACATATCTTTGGCATCTAAGGCTTGGTCATATTAACCTGAGTAGAATTCAAAGGTTGATAACTGATGGACCTTTGGGTTCATTAGTGGTGGAGGATCTCCCTACCTGCGAATCTTGCTTGGAAGGTAAAATGACTGAGAGGCCTTTTTAGGCCAAGGGGTATAGAGCCAAAGATGTGTTAGGAATGGTTCATTCTAATTTGTGTGGTCCTATGACTATCCAGGATAGGGGTAGTCTCGAATATTTCGTCTCTTTCATAGATGATTATTCAAGATATGGATGACACCACTATCTGATCGTGGTGGTAAGTACCTCTTGGGAGAGTTTAGGAACTACTTATCAGAGGTTGGGATTCAATCCCAATTGTCTACACCTGGCACACCCCAGCAGAACGGTGTAGTAAAGCGAAGGAATAGGACTCTTATAGAGATGGTTAGATCGATGATGAGTTATTCTGACTTGCTAGATTCGTTCTGGGGATATGCTCTAGATGCGGCGGTGTACATTCTGAACTTGGTTCAATCTAAATCAGTGCCTTCTACTCCCACAAAGTTGTGGACTGGGCGAAAGCCTAGTCTAAGACATATTCAGATATGGGGGAGTCCAACACATGTGCTGAAGGCTAATGCTGGTAAGTTGAAACCTCGTACAGAAGTGCGCTTGTTTGTTGGCTATCCTAGGGGAACGAAAGGTGGTTTGTTTTATAATCCTAGAGATCAGAAGGTGATCGTGAGTACGTATGCCAGCTTTCTAGAGGAGGACTATGTGATGAACCACAAGCCCACGAGTAGGATTGTTCTTGAGGAGTTGGTAAGGGAAGTTCCGACTTCAGTACCACCGGTACAAGAGGATATACCACATGTCACTTCACCGCGTGTCACAGAGGATACATAGGTGATACCTCATCGTAGTGGGAGGGTTGTGAGACAGCCTGATAGATTCATGTTCTTGGGAGAATCTATCAATTTGGTCCTTGGCGAACATGAACCTGATCCCTGGACATATGACGAGGCAATCCAAGATAAAGATGCAGCATCTTTGCAAAGTGCAATGAATACTGAGATTGAATCTATGGATTCAAATCAGGTCTGGGAGCTCTTATGCATAGCAACTCATATGGATTATGAGGTGTGGCAGATGGATGTCAAGATAGCTTTCCTTAATGGAAGTCTTGAGGAGAATATCTATATGAAGCAACCAGAGGGATTCATTGCTAAGGGCAAAGAGCATCTTGTATGTAAGCTTAATCGGTCCATTTATGTATTGAAACAAGCTTCGAGGTCTTGGAACATCCGCTTTGATGAGGTAAATCCAGACTTATGGATTTATTCAAAGTCCGGATTAGTCTAGTGTATACAAGAGATGTGACAGAAACGTAGTGGTATTTCTTGTACTATACGTAGATAATATTTTGGTAGTAGGCAACAATATCAGAGTGTTATCAGACGTAAGGGTATGGTTGTCCAAATAGTTTTGAAGGACTTGGGAGAAGTGGGACACATCCTTGGGATCAAGGTTAGTGTGCTAATCCCAAGCTTCATACATAGACACGATTATGGATCATTTTAGCATGCAAAACTCCAAGAAAGGTTTTCTACCTTTCAGGCATGGAGTTCCTTTATCTAAGGAGATGTGTCCTAGATCATCTGAGGAGATAGAGGAGATGAAGGCGGTTCTTTATGCTTCGGCAGTAGGAAGCCTCATGTATATGATGCTATGTACGAGACCCGATATCTGCTATGCCGTGGGCATGGTCAGTAGATATCAGAGTAATCCAGGACAAGGACATTGGACTGAGGTAAAGCATATATTGTAGTGCCTGAGAAGGACTAGGGATTATATGCTAGTTTACCGGGCAGACCAATTACACCCTGTGGGTTACATAGATTCCGATTTCTAATCTGATAGGGATAACAGTAAGTCTACCTCAGGTTTTGTATTTACTTTGGGAGGTGGAGCCATTGAATGGAGGAGTGTCAAGCAGAAATGCGTGGCGGACTCTACCATAGAAGCTGAGTATGTAGTAACCTCTTAGGCGGCCAAAGAAGTTTTGTGGCTCAGGAACTTTTTGATGGACTTGGATGTGATTCCTGGTTTGCCTAGAACTATCACAATTTATTGTGATAATAATGGTGCAGTTGCAAACTTGAAGGAACCACGAGCCCATAAGACTAGTAAACACATAGAGCGCAAGTACCACCTGATACGAGAAATCGTAAAGGAGGTAGAAGTATTTGTCGCCTAGATTGCATCAGAGGATGACCTGATAGACCCTTTCACAAGGCCCTTCTGGCGAGAGCTTTGATAGGCATGTGGAGGGAAGGGGAATCAGATGTATGGCAGTGTGATGACAGCATAGTCTCTTAGTATAAGTGAGAGATTGTTGGAATATATACTGAAAGCCTAGCTCTTTTTGTATGAACATTTTTATTTTGAAATAAGAATCACATGATCATTGTTTACACTTATTATATGTGTGCATATTGTCTAATATTTTACATTGTAGATAACATGGTGCTTGGTGTGGCACAGAAGATAATGTTATCAATCCCTTGTAGAATATAAGTAGAGGCTCACAACCAAGATGGTTTTGGACAAACCATTGGCATGGTTGTAGTGTAGCTTGTATTGTTTTGTCTTGAACATAGAGTTACACTAGTACACTTAGGTGTATTGAGCAGGACTGACATAGAGGTGATTCAATTTATTGCTGACTACATAATTGAATCGGATCTCGGATATTATGTTGTACATGCTCTTAATCCCGATATAATAACGGGCACATGTACTTAGTATTTATTTCTTTGATTTACCAAAGGGTGAGATTTAGATGGATTAAATCAATATGTCTGGTAAGTTGGGAAATGATATTATTTACATGGTGTGTCGTTGATTATAGGAGGAAACCGTGTCCTATATATAGGTTGATGATGTCCCCTTGAGGAGCACAAAAGGTTCATCATGTAAACCCTGCAGGTTGACTTAGTCAACATGATGATAAGGTTGAGTGGTACTAATCGAGGAGTTAGATGTTAATTAATTGATGGTCAGTAAATCAATTAATTGACGGACATTCGATATCTTAAACACGGGGAGATGGATGTGCAAATAATATATGGAGCCCATATTATCATATGGGGGTTGGTGAGGTAATTCAATGATGATCCTCTAGTGGAATGGAACATCATCGATGGATCAAGTTTGTGTGGTTCCGATCCATCGGGTGGCCAAGATCCAACTCCTCCTCATGGTCCCTATTGTAGCCTATTAACACCTCATGAAGCCTAGATCCAATGATGGAAAACAAAACTCTAGGTCCGACGGTGGAGATTAAATCCCTAGATCCGACGATGAAGATTAAATCCCTAGATCCGATGGTTGGGATGAAACCCTAGATCCGACGGTTGGGATGAAACCCTAGATCCGACGGTTGGGATGAAACCCTAGATCCGACGGTTGGGATGAAACCCTAGATCTGACGGTTGGGATGAAACCCTAGATCCGACGGTTGAGATTAAATCCCTAGAACCAATGGAGGAGATTAAACCAAGGCCTAAACCTAACTCTATATATATGGGCTTAGGCTTGGGCGGCAAGAAGGATGAAAAAGAGAAAAACCTAATTGAGATAAGGTGGCTTGGGCGGCAAGAAATAGGAGGAGGCTAGGGTTAGGGTTTGGTTCATGGTGTTGGGCGGCAACAAGGAGAAGGGAGCTTCTTCTTCTTGTTCCCAATGGTGGCCGGCACCCTTCTTCCTCCTTCCTCTTTGGTTTGGCCGGCCCCCAAGCTTCTCCCCTTGATCTATGGCTTGTGGTGGATGAGATGAGGGTTGCTTCCCATGGGCGGCAAGAAATAGGAGGAGGCTAGGGTTAGGGTTTGGTTGTTGGTGTTGGGCGGCAACAAGGAGAGGGAGGTTCTTCTTCATTTTTCTTTGATGGCCGGCCCCTCTTCCTTCTTCCCTCTACCTTGGCCAAAGCTCAATCTATTCTACTTCCCTTCATCCTTAGCCGGAAATTAAGGAGATCCTAGTTTAGGGTTTGGGCGGCAACAAGGAGAAGGGGTGTTTTCTTTCTTCTTCTCCAAGTGTTAGCCGATGCCCATGCCCTTGTTGTTTCTCTTTTGGTTGGTTTCCATACTCCATTTTATCTTCCTTGGCCGGCGGCAACGTCGAGTTTATTGACTTGGTGGCCGGTTCTAGAAAGGAAGATGAGTTTTGTTTTAGGATCTTCCTTTGTTCTTAGTGAAAAAGGAAAGGAAGATCAGTGATCTAGGAGGCTTCAACTTTTGGTAGATCGTCGCCCACACAACGTCCAAAAGGAGGGAGGACATACAATAGAAGATCAAGAGGTATAATCTTGTTTATTTTGATTAATGTTCTTTTGTATTATGTTTATAATTGCTTTTCAATTATATGCATGTTTTGTGTGGATGGTTACTTGCTTGTATTTGTTATGAGCATGTTTATTTTATGTATGTGTTGATTATACATGTCTACATTCATATGTATTTGTATAATCATGGACCCCGAAGATAAACACAAGAACCGGTGATCCGTCCGTCGTCTCTTCCGCGGCTAATCGACTAGAAGAGTTTTGTTGCTTGAACAACTAGTTTGTTCAAGCGATCGCTCAAGTCGTTAGCACGACGATGAATTGGTTGAGCTTAGGAAACTCATCCCATCCGGATTAATTTTCATTTGTTGAAAATTTTAATCCGGGGTCATGGGAGCCAATGAGCCTCCGAAGCGATTCCCAACACTTATCATGTAGATCTAAGGTAGATCTAGGGTTTTATACAAACACATACATGTTTTAGTTTTAATACATCTTCGCATGGATCTGTGGCCGGACTTCCGGGGTTTCCGCAACACAAAAAAGCGGTTTTTGCGGCTCGGAAAGTCCAACAGTTTTTCCATGCCTTAGTGAAGAGGAACAACAAGTGAAATTTCATTATGGTCATTACCAAGTCCTCAGGTAAGAATACTATTGTGGAGATTGTTAGTGCAATCAACCTCATGTCAATGTTGACTAATCTCGAGTGGTACTTGAGTAGAGTTTTGATGTTTGACAATACGTATGAATAGATGGCATGGGACATCCGTAGTCATATGGAGTTATTGACTGAGAAGTCAAGGTTGACCAGAGACTTGATGACAAAAGATCAAGTAGGGATACTTGGCAAGGAAAAGTCCAAGTATGAATATTTGACAAGGAAAAGTCCAAGTAAGGATGCTTGGCAATGAAAAGTCCAAGTATAGAGACTTGGCATGGAAAAGTCTAAGTATGGACACTTGGCAAAGAACAAGTCCAAGTATGGAGACTTGGCAAGGAAAAGTCCAAGTATGGATGCTTGGCAAGGGAAAGTCCAAGTATGGAGACTGGACAAAGGGAAAGTCTAAGTATGGAGACTTGGCAAGGAAAGTACAAATATGGAGATTTGGCAAGGAAAGTCCAAGTTGTTAGAGGATCGGTGGTCGGCTAGAGGGGGGTGAATAGCCCAATTCGTAGACGATGACATTCGTTCGTGTCTTGATTGTCTAAGTAAAGTTAGCGCAACAGAAATATAGAGCTAAATAAAACAATCAATACAAAACACAAGAAGCAAGAAGATGCAAACTCGAACACACGGATGTAACGTGGTTCACGGCTCTTGCCGCTAATCCACAACCGATTCGTTCAGGTGAATCACCCCTCAATCTAATTCACTTGATCTCTCCTTTTGCTCAAGCAAGGTGGAGGTAACCCTTCTTACAACAAACACTCCTTCTTACAATAGGATTGAAATAAAAGTAAGGAGAAGGAGTAGGAATTGTGTGGAGCACTTAGGGGATACTTGGGAGCTTGAACATTAACCTCCCTAAAGCCCACACCCTCTCTTTTTATAGACAGAGCCGAAATCTTCCCGTTGGGCATGCAACAGTCGACCGCTGCATGACAGCAGTCGACTGTTGCCTTTGCAATGGCCTTTGACATTGTCTAAATCGTGGTCGTCACCGTCCAACGGCGGGCTTGGAAGTCGACTAGCGATCTCAGCTATTCGACTGATCTCCTCGTAGCCGATTGATCAGTCGACTACAAAGTGTTCTGTGCCCACACCACATTCGACAGTCGACTGCCACCTTTGGTAGTCGACTGATCATCGGGCAATTCAGCCGAACACCAATCGAACTCAATTCAACTTGGACCGGTTCGACTGCCAATACTTGGCAGTCGACTGATATCGGGTAAACCTCAAACAAATGTCTTGTTTGAGCATCCGATGGTCGAGTAAAACCTCAACCCACTTGGTTGAGCATCCGACACTCCCATTCATCGGGTAAAACCTCAAACTAATGTTTGAGCATCCGACTTAACCACACGTCGGGTAAAACCTTAAACCCTAGTTTGGGCATCCGACTTGTCGAGTAAAACCTCAACCCACTCGGTTGAGCATCAGACACTTGACTTAGCATTCAGCCAAGTTCACCTATGAGCTACCGTTTACAAATCGCTCATTCTCTCATCTCCCTTGAAGTCCCTCGTCGAAGCTCTCTTCGTCCAGCCACATCCCTCGAATGCACCAAGTGCACGACTTCACAATGCCATCCTTCGCGTCTCGCCCTGAAGTCTGCTTCCTTGGCTTCACTCCAATGCTCCTTGTCCGACGGTCCCTCGGATGCACCAAGCGCACGACATCCGCAATGCCATCCTTCATCGACTCAAAGACCCGAGCCATGAGATGGTGAACCCACCAATGCTTTCGTCAAGGCAATACATGTTTGAATTACTAAGTCTTGCACGACTTCAACACACATATCAAATCACATAAACATCCTAACTTAAACCTTTGCCACACACATCAAAACCTTAAACCATACTTGGGTTGATTGCCCTAACAATCTCCCCCTTTTTGACGTGTGGCAACCATGTTTAAGTTAGGTAAACCATTAAGAAAATACATAAGGCAGGAAAGCATGTAAAATAACATGAGTATCAAACACTTCTCCTATATACATGCAACTCCCCCTTAACACATGCTAATTCTCTCCCTCTAGCATGATTAACTTAAACCCAATAGTTCTCCCCCTTTGACACCATCAAAAACACTAAACATATGTTATATAACATGGAATCAAGGTCTAAAGGAATAAAAATATCAAAATCAGCCTCAAAACCTGTCAAAATAGGTTACTATGCTCATGCACAGTCATCAGTCAATTGATATCAGATTGTCAGTCGATTGGCATGCAGTTTCAGCCTTTTCTGATTTCTGGACCGAAATTCAGAAATGCATTAAAAATTATATAAAATTCAAAAAATCATGAAAATTTGAAGACACATTTCTTGTAAAGTCCTTTATCAAAGAAAAATAAGTTTTCATGAAAATTCATTCAATTTTCCAAAATTTGGCAAAAACTTAAAAGTCTTAAAAACCTTCACAGTTTTATCAATTTGAGAACCTAATTTTGCCTTGAAATGATTTAAAACATGGATACACAAATTATAAAACAAGAAATGGTTTTGAAAACATTTGAAATATCCAACTATGGTCTTTGGACAATATGTCTATGAATTAAACATATGCTTTCCCCATAATTGGTCTATTATTGCTATGACATAAGCATTAACCTATAGTGAGTTTGAGATGTACATAAGGTATTTGTACTTAACCATCAATTTCATGCAATTTCTATCAAGGTTAAGCATTACTCAATCATGATCATAAATCAAGCATTGTTCATGAGTCACACATTATCATCACCTAACACTACCATCTAAATCATAAATCATGGTCATTTATCAAGTATAAAATCAAGTGTTATAAATCATGATTTGAGTATTATCAATAGTTACACATCATGATAAAACAAGTACATTCAATTCCTAGGTCACACATTATCATCACCCAACACTAAGTCAAAAATCATCACCCACATCATCCTAAGTCACCATTTAATATGATATAAGTAAAGTCCACTTATGGTTGACTTTCTTAGGTTTTCCTAACCCTTGAGGATTGACTTGGAAACCCAATACAAATTCTTTCCAATGGAGTTCACCAATTATTCCTTTAGGATCCATTTCCTAGCTACCATTGTAGTTTTAGCTTGACCACTTGCAATTAAACAATAGTAGGCCTTCTCATTCTTGGTTCCCTTATAACCTAGGCCTTTCTTGTTGAAACTAGCAATTTGGCTCCCAATAATCATGTTTAGGGTATTTGAGCCAATGGTAAATTTTGCTAGGGCCTTAGTTAAATGATCTACCTTTTCCCTTAAGGCCTTATTTTCTTCAACTAAGCATGCATCATTAACACTAGAAGAAATATCATTAACTTGTGAGCATGCATTTGCTAGCTTTTCTTCTAGAGTCTTAATTTGATCAAGCATGCATTTGTTTTTCTTTTTATCCCTAAACAAATCTCTAGTAAGACTTGAAATCATGGAAACAATTTCTTGAGTAGGGAGATTTCTTACCATACTTACTATATCTTCTTCTTCCGATTCGGATGAAGATGATGATGCTCCCCCTACATTTGAGCTCTCCTCCTCACTTGTGCTTCCTTCTTGCTCAGATGAGGTGGAGTCCAAGTCTTCTATCGCCATAAGTGCAAGGCTTGTGAATGCTTGTTCTTCCTCTGATGAGGATGGATCATCCCATGTGGCCTTCAAATTTTTCATCTTCCCCTTTCCTTTTTCCTTGGATTTCTTTTCTTCATCCTTCTTCTTACTTCCCTTCTTCTTGTCTTCTTTCTTTTATCCTTTCTTCCTTGCCTTTGTTCAAGAGAAGACAATCATCCCTTATATGTCTCTCTCCTTGGCAATTATAGTAAATGATCTTTCTCCTTGGCCTTCTCCTATTATGAGACTTCTTAAATTTAAAGTGTTTCAATGCACGTCTCACATTTCTTACCATGTAGGCCTCTTCATTACTATTCATGGAGGAGGAGGAGGATTCTTCATCGGATGAAGAAGGTGGAGTCTCCTTCTTCTTCTTCCCTTTGTCGGCTATGAGTGCTAATCCCCTTGATGGCTTAATTGGCTCTTCAACTATTCCTTCAAGCCTAGTTTCAATCAATTACATGGTTGAAAAGAATTCTTCTAGAGTACTTACCTCTAGATTTTTGGAAATGTAGAACAAATCCACCATGGAGCTCCATTTGGATGATCGGGGAAATGCATCTATCGCCTTCATTATCATATCCCGATTCGATAGCTTCTCTCCTACACTTGTTAAGCCTTTAATAATTTCTTTAAAACGTGAATGTAAAGATAATACCTTCTCCATTTATCGAGTTTGATGTTGTTTAATTGAGAGTGGAGGAGATCTCTTCTTGCTAATTTGGCTTCCAAGGTGCCTTCATGAAGCTCCACTAGCTTCTCCCACATCTCCTTGGCACTAGCACACTCCCCAATTCGATTGATTTCTTGTTGAGGGAGCACATTGTATAGATGATGCTTGGCCTTTGAGATGGCAAGGTGCTCCTCTCATTGCTTCTTGGTCCATCTCAACTTTTCTATTGGCTTCCCCTCATCATCCCTAGGCATCTCGAAACCGGCATCCATAATAAGCATTATATCAAAGTCAGTTTCAAAAAATATCTCCATTCTCTTCTTACACCAAGAGAAATCGCCCTCAAACTTGCGTGGTGATGTGAGCAAAACATATAGGGTTTCAGGAGCAGTTTTCGCTCACATCTCACTGCATTTTGTGTTAGTTTCATGCATATGTTACTCTATTTTTGCACGCATTTCCTATTTTCTTGTTTAGAGGTCTGCTCATTGCACTTTTGTGTGCAGGTTAGCTTTTCATTTGAAAAAGACGTGATTTTGGAGCAAAAAAAGGATATTTCGTAGCTAGACACAGAGTGGGACACGACCAGGGCGTGGGGATTCCCATGGTCATGTCCAATGGGCGAGAGCAGCACCCTAGGGCTGCACACAGCCTGACCGTGTGGAAACACATGACCATGTGGCGGCTCGATGGATTTACACGACTAGGGCTTTTTCCAGATTTTGCAGCGGTCCGAGGCGATGTCTATATAAGGATGGCTCTGCCCAAACCCTAGAGAGGAGGCACGATGGCTAGGATGGTACGCCGAAGCCCTAAAAAACTTCGGTAACTCACAACGGGGGGAGGAACGCCACCGGAGGTCCACACCTTACAATTCAACACTGGAGAGAAGATCATGGAAGCATTGTATATCTCTATTTCTGCGTTTCATTCCTTATGTATTCAATCTTAGACATGCTTTGTGATTCTTCCTTCGTATACATGGAGTAGTACTTTTGATTCTAGGATTAGGGAGTAGCTTGTGTACATAAACAATGTCGGTTCACGTTAAATTCTGCCCATGAGTTTGATTTGACAATTGATAGTTGCTCTTTACTATATCTATGCATATTTGGCTTTCTTTTCGTTGCGCTTAGGCGATACGAGGGGTCACAGCCCTCGCAATCTAAAATTTAGGAGGTTTGATTAAGGAACCTAGGGGTAAACTTGATCTCCTGCAACTTCGGGGAGAAGGGTGTAGTGGAATCGGAAACGGTCCATTGTAGGTTTGGCATCCTCGTACCGTCTATCCCATCCTTTTAGGCGGAGATAGCTCCCGGTGAATGCGGCGGCTCTGCGGGAGAGTGTATGATATCCCTTCCACAAAACCGTAGGTAAATGTCTAGACAACGCTAATTGACAATATTGTTCTGTAATACACAAGCGAAACCGAAGTCCTAGAATCACCTTTGAAGACCTAGGCACACTCCTTTCCTCCTCCGTGTGACACCGTACAAATTAGAGTCCACCGATAGCCCTCACCAACTGAAACCTCTTAGAGATCATGTTCGAACAATTAGAACCACTGAGTATATTGGTATTTGAATCCCAGTCCTTGTGAGATCGATAATCTTTATTACTTGACGGCATCCGTGCACTTGCGGCCGTTGAGCGTGAGCGCACTTTGAGTCCTCGACGGTATCCATCATGAAATTTGAGGTCGCGTCCGTGCGCATCAAGTTGATGAATGTTGGAGCCGACCATCTTGTTGTGCTTGTTCTTGCTGGAATTAGAGTGTCTTCTTCTTCACCTTCTAACAATGCTCTCACGACGGTCAAACCTTGAAGAGAGGCCTTGGCTCTGATACCACTTGTTGGAGGATCGGTGGCCGCCTAGAGGGGGGAAAATAGCCCAATTCGTAGATGATGCCGTTCTTTTGCCTTGATTATCTAAGTAAAGTTAGCACAATGGAAATATAGAGCTAAATAAAACAATTAATACAAAACACAAGAATGAAGAAGATGCAAACTCGAACACATAGAAGTAACGTTTGTTGGGATGTATATTGAAAAGTCTATCTTTTGTATGAACATCTTTATTTTTGTAATAAGAATCACATGATCATTGTTTGCATATTTATGGTTATGTATATTTTCTGATACGTTACATTGTAGATAACATGGTGTGTAGTGTCACATGGGAGATCATGTTATCAGCTCCTTGTAGAGTATAAGTACAGGCTCACAAACGAGATGGTTGTGGACAAACCATTGATATGGTTGTAGTGTGATTTGGTATCAACTTGACCATAGAATTACACTAGTACACTTTGTGTGTATTGAGCAGGACCGACTTAGAGGTGATTCAATTTATTACTGACTAAATAATTGAATCGGACCTTGGATATTATGGAGTACATGCTCTTAATCCCGATATAATAACGGACACATGTACTTGGTATTTATTTCTTTGATTTACCAATGGGCAAGATTTATAGATTAAATCGATAGGCTCGGTAAGTTGAGAAATGTATTATTTACATGGTGTACCATTGATTATAGGAGGAAACTGTGTTCTATATATTAGGATGATGATGTCCCCTTGAGGAGCTCATAAGGTTCATCATGTAAACCCTGCAGGTGGACTTGGTCCGGCATGATGATAAGGTTGAGTGATACTACTCATGGAATTAGATGTTGATTAATTAATTGTCAGTAAATTAATTAATTGACGAACATTCGAGATCTTAAATATGGGGAGATATTTGTACAATTAATATATGAAGCCCATATTATTTATGGGGGTTGGTGAGGTAGATCAATGATAATCGTTTAGTGGAATGGATTATCATTAATGGATCGGATTTTATGTGGGTCGGATCCATTGGGTGGCCAAGATCCAACTCCTCCTCATGGTCCCTATTATAGCCTATTAAAACCCTCATGAAGCCTAGATCCGATGGTGGAAAATGGAACTCTAGATCCGACGGTGGAGGTTAAATCTCTAGATCCGACAGTGGAGATTAAATCTCTAGATCCAACAGTTGAGATTAAATCTCTAGATCTGATGGTGGAGATTAAAAGGAGGCTTAAGCCTAGCTCTATAAAAGGAGGGCTAAGGGCTTGGGCGTGCATATCCAATTAGGGTTAGGGTTTTTGGAGTTGGCTTGAGAGAAGAGGTGGGCGGCAACCCTAGCTTGTTCTGAAGGTAGGAAACTTCGCTTCCCACTTTAACTCGGTCGCTTGTTCATGGCGATCCCATCGATGTCCCCAGATTAAAAAAATTTATTCCTAGACAAAAGGGATCACCCAAGCAATCATTTCATTATCGTGATATTCGATTAGAGTAGTCACTTGAACAAACTTGTTGTTCAAGCCACCAATCTCTATTCTACGAATAGCCGCGGAATAGACGATGTACGGGTCACAGGCTTTTGTATTTATATTCGGGGTCCAAGTTATTTTAGCCATAAAAACAGAATACTACATGCATATATAATTGAAAAACAATTATAGACATCTTATAAAAGAAAATAGACAATCGATATACCTCTCAATTTTCTATTGTATGTCCTTCTTCCTTTTGAACGTCGTGTGGGAGACGATCTACCAAAAGTCGAAGCTCCTAGATCACCAATCTTCCTTCCTTGCTCGCTCCGAACAAGAGGAAGAATAAGAAACAAAGCTCTTCTCTTTCTTTCAACCAACCACCAAGCTCCAAGCTTGGTGCTTGCCGCCGGCCAAGAAGGATTGGATGAAGAAGATAGATGCCGGCCAAGAGCTCCAAGGGAAAACTCTAAGTCTTGTTTCCAATGGCCAAGTAAAGGAGAAGGATTAGGTTTGGACACCGGCCAATGGAGGGGAGAAGGAGATGGGCGCCGGCCACCTAGGAAGAGGAAGAAGAAAAGGAAAAAACTTCCTTATTTGTGGCCGCCCAACACCTCCAAACCCTAAGCCTCTCAAACCCTAATCCTATCTCTATTGGAATTCCTCCTTGATGCCCTCCCTAAAGCCTCCTTTTATAGAGTTAGGGATAAGCCTTGTTTTAATCTCCACCATTGGTTCTATGGATTTAATCTCAACCGTCGGATTTAGAGGTTTAATCTCAACCGTCGGATCTAGAGATTTAATCTCTACCATTGGATCTAGAGTTTTATTTTCATCCATTGGATCTAGGCTTCATGAGGTTTTAATAGGCTACAATAGGGACCATGAGGAGGTTTTGGATCTTGGCCACCCAATGGATCAAGCCCACATAATGTCCGATCCATTAATGATAATCCAATCCACTAAAGGATTATCATTGTTCTACCTCACCAACCCCCATAAGTTAATATGGGTTGCATATATTATTTGTACATTTTCTCCCCGTGTTTAAGATCTCCAATGTTCGTCGATTAATTAATTTACTGACCATTAATTAATCAACATCTAACTCCATGAGTAGTACCACTCAATCTTTTTATTATGCCGGACCAAGTCCACCTGTAGGGTTTATATAATGAACCTTATGAGCTCCTCAAGGGGACATCATCATCCTAATATATAGGACACGGTTTCTTCCTATATCAATTTAATCTATAAATCTCGCCCATTGGTAAATCAAAGAAATGAATACTAAGTATATGTGCTCGTTATTATATCGGGATTAAGAGCATGTACAATATAATATCTGAGGTCCGATTCGATTATGTAGTCAGCAGTAAATTGAATCACTTCTAAGTCGGTCCTGCTCAATACACACAAAGTGTATTAGTGTGATTCTATAGTCAAGACAAACCAAAACCAAATCACACTACAACCATAACAATGGTTTGTCCAAAGTCATCTCGGTTGTGAGCCTTTACATATACTTTATAAGGAGTCGATAACATGATCTCCCGTGTGACACCACACACCATGTTATCTACAATGTAATGTATTAGACAATATGCATAACCATAAATATGCAAACAATGATCTTGTGATTCTTATTTCCAAATAAAGATGTTCATACAAAAGATAGACTTTTCAGTATACATCCCAACAATCTCCCACTTATACTAAAATACTATGCTGTCCTCAAACTGCCATACATTTGATTCCCATTCACTCCACATATCTATCAAAAGCTCTCACCAAAAAGGCTTTAGTGAAAGGATCTGTCAGGTTATCCTCTGATGTAATCTTGGCCATAGCAACTTCTCCTCTCTTTACAATTTCTCATATCAGGTGGTACATACGCTCTATGTGTTTACTTGCCTTATGGGCTCGTGGTTCCTTCGAGTTTGCAACTGCACCACTATTATCATAATAAATTGTAATAGTTTTGGGCAAAGCAGGAGTCAAATCCAAGTCCATCAGGAAGTTCCTGAGCCACACAGCTTCTTTGGCCGCCTCAGAGGTTGTCACATACTCAGCTTCCATGGTGGAGTCTGCCACACATTTCTGCTTGACACTCCTCCATACAATTGCTCCACTCCCAAAGTAAACACAAAACCTAAGGTAGACTTACTGTTATCCCTGTCTGATTGGAAGTCGAAATCCGTATAACCCACAGGGAGTAATTGGTCTGCCTGGTAAACTAGCATATAATCCCTAGTCTTTCTCAGGTACTTCAATATATGCTTTACCACAGTCCAATGTCCCTGTCCTGGATTACTCTGATATCTGCTGACCATGCCTACGACAAAGTAGATATCTGGTCTCGTACATAGCATCACATATATGAGGCTTCCTACTGCCGAAGCATAAGGAACCACCTTCGTCTCCTCTATCTCCTCAGATGTTCTAGAACACATCTCCTTAGATAAAGGAACTCCATGCATGAAAGGTAGAAAACTTTTCTTGGAGTTTTTCATGCTAAAACGATCCATGATTGTGTCTATGTATAAAGCTTGAGATAAGCACAACATCCTTTTCTTGCGATCCCTTATAACCTTGATCCCAAGGATGTGTCCCACTTCTCCCAAGTCCTTCATATCAAACTGTTTGAACAACCATATCCTTACGTCCGATAACACCTTGACATTGTTGCCAATTAATAAAATATCATCTCCGTATAGTACAAGAAATACCACTATGTTTTCGTCACATCTCTTGTATACACAAGACTCATCCGGACTTTGAATAAATTCATAAGACTGGATTAACTCATCAAAGCGGATGTTCCAAGACCTCGAAGCTTGCTTCAATCCATAAATGGACCGATTAAGCTTATACATAAGATGCTCTTTTCCCTTTTCAATGAATCCCTCTGGTTGCTTCATATAAATGTTTTCCTCAAGACTTCCATTAAGGAAAGCTGTCTTGACATCCATCTGCCACACCTCATAATCCATATGAGCTGCAATGCATAAGAGAATCTGGATAGACTTAAGCATAGCTACCGGCGAAAAGGGCTCCTCATAATCGATACCCTCTTTCTGAGTATACCCCTTTGCAACAAGCCTCGCTTTGAAGGTCTCAAACTTTTCATCTATTCCTCTCTTTCTTTTGTAGATTCACTTGTATCCAATGGTTTTTACACCATCGGGTAGTTCTACTAGCTCCCAGATCTGATTTGAATCCATAGATTCAATCTCAGCATTCATTGTACTTTGCCAAGAAACTACATCTTTATCTTGCATTGCCTCGTCATATGTCCAGGGATCAAGTTCATGTTCGCTAGGGACCAATCAGAAGATTCTCCCAAGAACATGAATCTTCTGTAACAACCCTTCCACTATGATGAGGTATCACCTGTGTATCCTCTGTAACATGCGGTGCAGTGACTTATGGTATATCCTCTTATATCAGTGGTACTGAAGAAGTGACTTCCCCTTTCAATTCCTCCAGAACAATCTTACTCAATGGCTTGTGGTTCATCACTTAGTCTTCCTCTAGAAATCTGGCGTTTGTGCTAATGATCACCCTCTAATCTCTAGGACTATAAAACAAACCACCTTTCATTCTTCTAGGATAGCCAACGAACATGAACACTTCTGTACGAGGTTCCAACTTGCCATCATCTGCCTTCAGCACATGTGCTGGACTCCCCCAAATCCGAATATGTCTTAGACTAGGCTTTCGCCCAGTCCATAATTCTGTGGGAGTAGAAGGCACTGATTTAGATGGGACCAAGTTCAGAATATACACTGCCGTGTCTAGAGCATATCTCAAGAATGAATCTGGCAACTCAGAATAACTCATCATCGATCTAACCATCTCCATAAGAGTCCTATTTCTTCGCTCCGCTACACCATTATGCTGGGGTGTGCCAGGTGCAGACAATTGGGATTGAATCCCAACCTCTGATAAGTAATTCCTAAACTCTCCCAAGAGGTAGTCACCACCATGATCAGATCGTAGTGTCTTGATACTTTTACCTTGATGTTTCTCCACATCAGCCTTGAATTCTTTGAACTTGTCAAAGCATTCAGACTTGCGGCGCATCAAATAAATGTATCCATACCTTGAATAATCATCTATAAAAGAGACAAAATATTCAAAGCCACCTCTAGCCTGGATAGACATAGGACCACACAGATCAGAATGAACCAACTCCAACACATCTTTGACTCTATACCCCTTGGCCTTAATAGGCCTCTTGGTCATTTTACCCTCCAAGCAAGATTCGCAGGTTGGGAAATCTTCTACCACTAATGAACCTAGAGGTCCATCAGCTATCAACCATTGAATTCTGCTTAAGTTAATATGACCAAGCTTAAGATGCCAAAGATATGTTTGGTTCATCTTTTAAGGTTCTTTTCTCTTATTGGAATTAGAAGATGAGTTATTAACTTCAATTTGCATCGTGGGAGCTTTTGGTTCAAGTGTGTATAAATTTCCTATCAATGCACCCAAATAGATAATCTCCCTATTCCTTTTTATAACAACTCTGTCGTTAAAAGAAATAGAATATCCATTCATAAACAATTTAGAAACTGAAATTAAATACTTTCTAAATAAAGGTACATCAAGGAAATTCTTAAGAACCAAAACTTTATTTTTCTCAAAAGATAAATAAACATCTCCCACTACAATGTTCGCCACCTTCGTGGCATCACCCAAGTATACGGTAATCTCCCCCTCAGCCAGTCGTCTAGTTTCCTAGAACCCCTGCAAAGTATTGCAGACATGATCAGTGGCTCCCGTATCTACACACCAGGTGCCGGTAGATATGTAACGCCCGTAAAATTCTAAACTATGCCAAGTAATTATATAGGTTTTAAGGTCATAAAAGGTTTAGAATAAAATAAAAATAAAAGATGGTTATAGGTAGGATTTGAACCATGAACCTCCTAATAGGGAGGTAGTCTTGACACCACTAGACCCTAGGATAATTTATGGATAAGATATATAAAGAATATACAAAGAATATAGATGGAAAGATGAGGAGTTGGTTCATCCCCTCCCATGAAAGGATGGAGAGTGTTCATTCCCTAGGTATTAAAGAGGAGAATTAAGAAAAGAGAGGAAGTAAAACCCCACTTTCCTTCTTCATTCTCCTTCCTTATCCTTGGCCGAATTCCCCATTTCGCTTTCCTCCCTTTTCATCCCAAGCTCTAGAAATTTTATAATAATTTTTGTATAGAATTTAATTTCATGTCTAGGAGATTATATATGGAATCTTGGGGAAAAAAATGATGATAAAAGAATAAAAAAAAGTGGAGAGGTGAGGTTTGAACCTTAAACCTCTTGGTGAGAGTTAACTCTTACCATGCATGTGATGACCAAGTGCTCAGCAGTAGCTTACTGTTGGAGAAAGAGGAGAAATTGTAGATGAGTGTGAGGAGGGTAAAATGAAGAGGCATGAAAAGAGAAGAGACACTTCTCTTCCTCCCTTTATAAATAGGAGTGAAAGTCCCATTTGGCCACTTCTTCTTCTTCTCTCTTCTCTTCTTCTTCCTCACCGAAACTTACCTTCTCCCTTTCCATTTTTCAAAATCCATTCAAGAAAGGAGAAGGCTAGGTTTTTTGTTTCCTTAGGTCATCTTCCCCCTCAGAGCAAAGCGAAGGAAGTAAGATTCCCTCACCTGCAGTATATTTGTTTTTGTAGATACATGAAAGAACATGAAGCTTATAGCCCTACATGTTTCGGCCAACCAAGGTTTTTGGGGCTAGGGTTGCATGAAAATGATTCTAAGGATATTTTATAGGTTGTATGCTTCATGTCGGAATTTTTAGGTGACCAAAAAATCCAAGCTTATAGCCCCTACATGTTTCGGCCAACCAAGGTTTTTGGGGCTAGGGTTGCATGAAAATGATTCTAAGGATATTTTAAAGGTTGTATGCTTCATGTAGGAATTTTTAGGTGACCAAAAATCCAAGCTTATAGCCCCTACATGTTTCGGCCAACCAAGGTTTTTGGGGCTAGGGTTGCATGAAAATGATTCTAAGGATATTTTTATAGATTGTATGCTTCATGTAGGAATTTTTAGGTGACAAAAATCCAAGCTTATTGCCCCTACATGTTTTCGGCCAACATTGGTTTTTAGGGTTAGGGTTTCATGAAAACACCCCTTATGAAGTTATATTATGTTGTGTGCCTTCATGTAGGAGTTTATGTAACAAAAAATAAAGAAATTGGTACCCAACATGTTTCGGCCAACATTGGTTTTTTGGGTTAGGGTTTCATGAAAACACCCCTTATGAAGTTATATTATGTTGTGTGCCTTCTTGTAGGAGTTTATGTAACAAAAATAAAGAAATTGGTACCCTACAAGTTTCGGCCAACAATGGTTGTAGGGCTAGGGTGGCATGAAAACACCCCTTAGGAAATTAGGATATGTTGTATGCCTATGTGATGAATATGTTTATGATTTTCATGTGTCATGAATTATGCCTATGTGATGAATATGTTTATGTTTTTAATATGCCATGAATTATGCCTATGTGATGAATATGTTTATGATTTTCATATGTCATGAATTATGCCTATGTGATGAATATGTTTATGATTTTCATATGTCATGAATTATGCCTATGTGATGAATATGTTTATGTTTTTAATATGCCATGAATTATGCCTATGTGATGAATATGTTTATGATTTTCATATGTCATGAATTATGCCTATGTGATGAATATGTTTATGTTTTTAATATGCCATGAATTATGCCTATGTGATGAATATGTTTATGATTTTCATATGTCATGAATTATGCCTATGTGATGAATATGTTTATGTTTTTAATATGCCATGAATTATGCCTATGTGATGAATATGTTTATGATTTTCATATATCATGAATTATGCCTATGTGATGAATATGATTATGTTTTTAATATGCCATGAAGTATGCCTATGTGATGAACAAGTTGATGATTTTATATGTCATGAAATATGCTTATGTGATGAACATGATTATGCTTTAAGACCCCTTTAGGGTACTCTCACGTTATGAATGCATATATGTTATGACATGTCTAAGATGGAGATGCTTCCCTTTCAAGTAGGGATTAAGAGCTCTCCTTATGATAAGATAAGACGGAGATGCTTCCCTTTCAAATAGGGATTAAGAGCTCTCCTTATGATAAGATAAGACGGAGATGCTTCCCTTTCAAGTAGGGATTAAGAGCTCTCCTTATGATAAGATAAGATGGAGACGCTTCCCTTTCAAGTAGAGATTAAGAGCTCTCCTTATGATAAGATAAGACGGAGAATCTTCCCTTTCAAGTAGGGATTAAGAGCTCTACTTATGATAAGATAAGACAGAGATGCTTCCCTTTTTAAGTAGGGATTAAGAGCTCTCTTTATGATAAGAATGCTTATGATTATGTCCTTTATGCATGTTTAGGATTTTATGATATTATGAATTCTTAGGTTCAAGTTTAAGAATGCTTATGATTATGTCCTTGATGCATGTTTAGGATTTATGAAATTATGAATGCTTATGTTCAAGTTTAAGAATGCTTATGATTATGTCCTTGATGCATGTTTAGGATTTACGATATTATGATTGCTTATGTTCAAGTTTAAGAATGCTTATGATTATGTCCTTTATGCATGTTTAGGATTTATGATATTACGAATGCTTATGTTCAAGTTTAAGAATGCTTGTGATTATGACCTTTATGCATGTTAGAATTGAGGATGTTATGAATGCTTATGGTTAAGTTTAAGAATGCTTATGATTATGACCTTTATGCATGTTTAGGTTTGATGAGGTCATGTATGCTTATGTAAATTTTATGCCATGCTTATGTTTCATTACGTTAGTATGTTGATGTGTAGTGTTGTTATGCACTACTTATGTTGTTTATGCTAGTATGCTCATGTTGTCTAATTATTTGATGAAGTTTGTGGCTTTTGTAAGTAGGCAAGAATCTTACTAAGCTATATGCTTATAGTTTATGTTGTCCATATACTGCAGACGAAGGAAACATGAACTAGAGGAAGTAGCAGGAGGGGCTAAGTGTGTGTGATAGTGGCATGGTGGAGAAAGACCCTATTACTATCTGCTTATATTTATGTGCTCAATGAACAACTTAAGACATTGCTTCCACTTATAAGACTTGTGATTTATTAGTACCATGTTGGATGTTGCTTAGTTATATTGTTAGTAATATATGAGAGATGTCCTAAGGCAATCGCCTTATGTATGAACCATTTATATGATAAATGAAGATTCACTATTTGAGTATACATGTTTTATGTATTTAATTGGATCTTAAACTCATTTACTGAATGTTCTCGATACGATTCACAGCATGAGAGAATTTGTGATTGGATCACAACTAGTGAGTATTTCTACATGTGTAATTGTGATGTATCGGAATTATCCCTAGTCGATGAATTGATGGATTTGGACACCATCAATTCTTTCAAGACTAGCACGAGGTATACTCCTTGGTGTATCCAAGCAGCTGATTCTCACTGGCTGGAGACATTGTGATGTCCGGAGTTAATCGTGGATGCTAGTTATGGTAACTAGTTCATTGGAGTGACCAGCCGTAAGACTTCATATGCTTCTCTGCATATATAGATATGTCAATGAAGTTCTTACTGTGGCTTAAGTGCGATGTTCCTTTGACTTGCGGTATTCAAGTCATCTTGATCATGGAGACTTATGCTTTGACATCTTAAGCAAACATCTCTAAGGAGATGTGGACCCGGGATGATTGGGTATAAGTCGAAATGATCGAAGGTGTTTGAATAGCCTATAAAGGATTCACCACTCCTTGCGAGGAGATGTATACCCATGGCCTCTCGTCGGATTGTTACTAAAGTCTTTGGCCAAAGCATTACATGTTTAGAGTAAGGTACTCTTCGATACATGTGGAGTAACTAGAATCCGTAGGGACGAGAAAATGATACTTGGGCTAGGTGTGACGAGTCACCTAGTGGGATGACACAATAGACCATGTCTGAACCAAGTGGGTATAAGATGAGTGAAGGGAATGGGGCACTAATCATTCGAGAGGTCAAGGATATCGTAAATAGTTCTGGATCAACCGTTGATCTTTTCGGTTAATTGGGGATCATGATGTACTACTAGGTGCCACTCATGATCGTTCTATAATTAATGGTTAATTATAGACGGCCAACATAAACTGAGAACCTATTTGGTCACACGCACAATGAGCGTAATCCAAAGGATTTAAAACGAGCTTGAGAATGGGATTCTCAGACCGAGAGAAACTAAGTTTGGTTGGACCAAACATGGAGCGAGCATGAAATTGTTTCAGTCGCAATGGAAGCGTGGATGGGTCGTGTCTTATGAAGACATAATGGATGGACCAAAATGGTTTGGTTCTAATCCAATGGAGGAGAATAAACCAAAGGGTTTGGTTTATTTTAAACGAATGAACCAAAAGTTGGTTCGGTTCGTTTTAACTTAAAATAAACCATCATGGTTTGGTTTATTTTAACTTATCTTAATGGAGCGGGTTAACGGGCCTAATAGTTATGATCCAATAACCATTAAGAGAATTAGTTCTCTATAAAACAGGGCTTAAGGGATAATTAAGCCCTAATCCATAAACCCCTAGCCCTAAGGTTGCCGCCCACCTCCTCCTTGGAGCTCTCGGCGCCAACCTATTGCCGCTGCCCAAAGCTCCTCCAACCAGCGTCCAGAAGGCTGCTTCCTTCCCCCTCGCCGACGTCGAGCTGCTGCCGGTTAGTGCTCCGGTGATCTCCTTCAAGTTTGGCATCAAGGTGAGCTCTATCTCCCTTGGTTGGCCGGCGCCTATCACCCCCACCAAAGCTGTCCAGTTTTCTGGACAGCTTGTTCTCCTCTCGTCGGAGCATCGTTTGGACGACGGTTAGAGCTCCGACAGTGGCTAACATACCGGGGATTCGATCTCCTGTAATCCTATGAGGTGGAGGACGAAGGATTCGTCAATTGGTTGACGAATACCTCTCCGGAGAAGCGAGTTTTGAGAACTCGTATTAGGATCCGAATTTGGATTCGGATCGTGATCATCTCTCGATCACGTCGTCTTCAACATGAGGCTAGTAACCCATACGAAGACGAAGCTCGTGGCTTAGCGAAGTCATCCCGAGAAACTCGGCGTGGATACGGATAGAGACGATTCTAGCGAGGATCGTTCCGGTTGATGTCGTTCCCGCTACACGTCATACGAAAGGTATAACGTAGATAAATTTCCTTTTATTGCAAATTTAAATTTACGGTTATGTCTACACTTGTTGTAATATGCATGCGTATGTTGTGTGTGTTGTAATAAATGTAGATTTATTATTTTTATTGCTTCCGCTGTGTTCATGTTTACGAAACGTGATCGAACACACACACACTGCGGTGCCGGAAACCCAACAGTGGTATCAAAGCCCAGGTTGTGTTTCGACATAATCGTAAAATGGTTTTGCGAAAGTCATAATGTTATTTCTGGAAATTTTATAATTTTGGAAATTTAGAAGTATTTATGGAAATTTTTCAATTTTGGAATGTCTGGAAGTATTTATGGAAATCTTCCACTTTTGGAAAGTTGGAAGTATTTATGGAAATTGATATTTTCCATAAATAAAATATTTGATTAGATTCTGGAAATTTGTTTCCTAGTTTAATCATGATTTGATTTGGGAAATCAAATCTTAAAATATTTCATTTCCATAAGTAGTTTTAATGATTTAGGAAATTGGTTTCCTAAATAGATTTTCCTTAATCAAATAATTCCATGAATAAAATATGTGATTAGATTTGGAAATTTGTTTCCTAATTTAATCATGATTTGATTTGGAGAATCAAATCTTAAACATATTTTATTTCCATAAATAGTTATGACATATAAGGAAATTATGTACTTGACATAATTGTATGTCATGTAATTGCATTAGATGCATAACATTATGTCATGCGTGTCGTGACATGTAGATGTATGCCATGTATGTCATGCCATGTAGATAATAGTTATTTGCATGCAAAGAGGATGAGACATAAAAACCCTTAAACAATATTAAAGCCTACACCTTCCATTAATATGGTTAGAACCAGAGTTCCGTTTCTTGTTTGGGTTGTTGGACTCTCTCAAAGCCCGGCTCGAACCGAACATGTTCAAACCATGGAATAGTTTAATACTAATATGGTAAGAGTCAGAGGTCAATCGTTAGATTTGGTTGTTGGACTCTCTCCAAGCTGGGCTAATTGGTTGAATGCGCTCTAACCATATTCAAACTATTTCCCGATTAATGGGTTGGCTTTAACCTGGAGCATCGGCTTGTTGGACTCTCTCCAAGGTCGATGTAAAGGGAGGTGAAGTTGGGTGCTA
Source organism: Wurfbainia villosa (assembly GCA_025175895.1). Lineage (NCBI taxonomy): Eukaryota > Viridiplantae > Streptophyta > Magnoliopsida > Zingiberales > Zingiberaceae > Wurfbainia > Wurfbainia villosa. The sequence continues at coordinate 114,612,867 of CM045989.1, read as the reverse complement.
TGCATATGATGCATACTTGTTAATGTGTTAACAACCCGATGTATGTGTGAACATTCAATTAGTTGATAGCACATTGTGATAGTTGCATATACGTGATATGCAATCGGTATAGTTGATACCTACCGTCGTAGTTATGAATGGCTTGTTGGACTCTCTCCAAGGTTGTTCATAACTATGATGGATATCAACCCATTCAGAGATGGACCTACGATCTCCCGAAGTGATTTTGGGGTTTTTAAAATTCGAAAAAATGAATGGGATTTATAAATGTATATTAATGCATTTTAAAAATCATTTTCTCATATATGCTCATTTTGTATTTCTAAGATTGATCATGATGTCTTTGAATTTGCGTTCCATTTTGGATTTGAATAAATTGACTGGGTCGAGCTTCTTGGACTGGCTTAAAAGCTTGAGAATTGTTCTCAAGGTTGAAAAGCTTGCTAATGTCCTTGAAGCGCCTCTTCCCGCCCGTCCTAGTGACGATGCAACTCTGGACCAATTGTTGGCCTATCAGAAACATGTGAGTGATTCTAAACAAATGAGTTGCATCATGCTAGCCGCGATGGAACCCAAGCTACGAAAGCAGCATGAGCATATGGATGCTCATATCGTAGTCCTTCATATTTGTGAGTTGGTTGATGAGCAAGTGAGATTCGAAAGGTTCGAAGTCTCTTAGCTCCTCTTCACCTCTAAGATGCTAGAAGGTTCATTTGTGGTACTGCTCAATATGCTGAAGACTGTGGAGTCTTCTGAGAAGCATGAGCAGGGGACGGTGCTGTTAGTTGATTCCTCGAAGAAAGGTTCTAAGAGGAAGTCAAAGGAACAGCAGAAGGGAAAGAAGAGAAGGGCTAAGAAGGTAGAACTAGCACAAAAGGAAACTTGCCATCATTATGGCAAGGAGAGCCATTTGCGAAGAAAGTGCAAGATTTATCTTGAGTCCGTGAAGAAGAATAAGGCATCGGATGCCCCATCTTCTTCAGATATCTTCGTTATTGATTGTCATTCTATTTCCTCAAACACTTGGGTATTGGATACTGGGTGTGGCTCACATATATGTAATGACATACATGAGCTAAGGAATAGAAGAAGACTCGTCAAGGGAGAGTCAAATTTGCGTGTTAGGAATGGAGCAAAGGTTGCTGCAGTCGCCATTGGAACGCATTTGTTGAAACTCCCTATAGGACTTGTCTTAGAACTGGACAATTGCTTTTATGTTCCTTCGTTGATAAAGAACATCATTTCTATTTCTTGTTTAAATAGAAATCGGTACCATTTGACTTTTAGTAACAATTGTTGTTACATAACTTTGAATGGAGTTCTTTATGTGACTGGAACTTTAAGCAATGGTGTTTATACATTGGACGTATCCAGTGTCATCTTCAATATCGAAGCGAGCAACAAGCGTGCTCGAAAGGATAATCAATTAGACTCCCATATGTAGCATTGTCGTCTTGGCCATATAGCAAGAAACGCATGTCCGAATTACACCGATGTGGAATTCTGGAATCGTTTGAATTGGATTCATATGATACATGCGAATCATGCTTAAAAGGCAAGATGACTAAGTTACCTTTTACTGGAAAAGGTGAACGAGTGGGAGAGTTACTAGGTCTAATACATACTGATGTATGTGGACCTATGTCAACTCAAGCATTAGGAGGCTATAGCTACTTCATTACCTTCATCGATGATCACTCACGGTTTGGGTATGTGTTCTTGATGAAACACAAGTCTGAAGCCTTTGAAAGGTTCAAAGAATTCAGAAATGAAGTAGAGAAACAACATGACAAGAGTATTAAAATACTTCGATCGGATCGATGTTGGGAGTATGAGGAATACAATCAAAGTCCCACATTGGTAAGACATGGAAAAGATCATGTGCTTATAAGAAAAAAGATATCTCCATTGGTTTGAGGCCTTTTGGGTAAAGCCCAAAAACAAAACCATGAGGGCTTAGGCCCAAAGTGGACAATATCATACCATTGTGGAGATATGTGGATCTTATAGGCACTAACAATTGGTATCAGAGCCATGGTCCATGTCAAGCCATGAACCTCGAACGAAGGAAGTTGAGCTCCCACGTCCGGATCAAGAGAACCAGACATCAGGAAGGAAGTCTAGTTGGGTCGGGGGGACCGAACAACTGGCAGGAAGTCCTGGTGGGTTGAAGATCGGACATCAAGCAGAGAAAATCCTTCGAGGAGGGATAGGCTTGAGGGGGGGCCCAATGTGGTCCTTCGTTTGAGGGGGGGATTGTTGGGAGTATGAGGAATACAATCAAAGTCCCACATTGGTAAGACATGGAAAAGATCATGTGCTTATAAGAAAAAAGATATCTCCATTGGTATGAGGCCTTTTGGGTAAAGCCCAAAAACAAAACCATGAGGGCTTAGACCCAAAGTGGACAATATCATGCCATTGTGGAGATATGTGGATCTTATATGCACTAACAATCGAGGTGGTGAATACTTAAGTCAAGAGTTTCTTGATTATCTAAGAGACAATGGTATATTGTCTCAATGGACTCCGCCCTATACACCACAGCATAATGGTGTATCTGAGAGGCGTAACCGGACCTTGTTGGACATGGTCAGGTCAATGATGAATCATGCAACTCTTCCCAAGTCCTTTTGGGGCTATGCACTTCAGACAGCTGTTTACTTGTTAAATAGAATGCCTACCAAGGTAGTCTCAACTACTCCATATGAGATATGGAATAGTAAGAAACCTCATGTATCTTACTTGAAGATATGGGGTTGTCTTGCATATGTGAAGTGGACTGTATCAGACAAATTGGATGCTAAGTCTGATAAATATCTATTTATTGGATACCCTAAGGAAACAAGGGGTTACCAATTCTATTATCCTGTGGAACAAAAGGTGTTTGTTTCAAGGCATGCTGTGTTTCTAGAGAAAGAGTTTCTCTTGCAAGAAAATAGTGGGAGTGTCGTCGAGCTTGAGGAGGCTCGAGAGACTCAAATAGACATTAATGAGATACCTGGTGAAGCATGGCCAAATACTAACTCATAGTGATGAGCAATCGGCTGGACCTATTGTAACACCACATCTTCGTAGATCTGGTAGAACATGCAATATTCCTGAGAGATATGGATTTCTCGTAAGTGAATCGAACGACGTGTTACTCATTGATGATGAGGAGCCTACCAGTTATGAAGAAGTGCTGACAAGTTCAGAAAGGGATAAGTGGCTTGGTGCCATGAAGTCGGAAATAGATTCCATGTATGAAAACCAAGTTTGGAACTTGGTTGACCCACCTGAAGGCATAAAGCCTATAGGGTGCAAGTCGGTTTTCAAGAAGAAAACCGACATGGATGGTAATGTGATTACCTATAAGGCTAGATTGGTGGCAAAAGGATATCGTCAAAAGCAAGGTGTTGATTATGACGAAACCTATTCGCCTGTAGCTATGCTTAAATCCATTCGGATGCTCCTGGCCATAGCGGCTCATTATGATTATGAGATATGGCAGATGGATGTGAAAACAACTTTCCTTAATGGAAACCTGCTCGAGGACGTGTATATGATACCGAGGGTTTCACGTTGATAAAACCAAGGTATGCAAATTGCGACGGTCCATTTATGGATTGAAGCAAGCATCCAGGAGCTGGAATATCCGTTTTGATGAGACAATCAAAAAGTTTGATTTCTCACAAAATCCAGACGAACCTTGTGTATACAAGAAGGTTAGTGGGAGTGCAGTCGTGTTCCTAGTATTGTATGTCGATGACATACTACTTATAGGAAACGATGTTTCAATCTTACAGTCAGTGAAGGTTTGGTTATCCAAGACATTCTCCATAAAAGACCTAGGAGAAGCAACCTACATCCTCGGGATTAAGATCTATAGAGATAGATCGAAACAGTTGCTTGGTCTTTCGCAGTCTACATATATAGACCGAGTGCTAAAGAGGTTTAGCATGTCGGAATCCAAGAAAGGTTTCTTACCCATCAGGCATGGGGTACACCTTTCGAAGTCTATGTGTCCGCGCACAGAAGACGAGAGGATTTGCATGAGTAAGATTCCCTATGTATCCGATATAGGATCTATCATGTATGCTATGTTATGTACGAGGCCCGATGTTTTGTATGCTCTGAGTGTCACGAGCAGATACCAATCTGATCCAGGAATGGATTATTGGGTGGTTGTTAAGACGATCCTTAAGTACTTGAGAAGAACTAAGGATGTGTTCCTAATATATGGAGAAGGGTACATGGTGATACGTGGGTATACGGATGCCAGCTCCAGACAGACAAGGATGATTCCATGTCTCAGTCTGGGTATGTATTCACCTAGAATGGAGGCGCAATAAGTTGGAAAGGTTCCAAGCTTGACGCTTTAGCGGATTCTGCCACTAAGGCAGAATACATTGCAGCTTTAGAAGCAGCAAAGGAAGCGGTTTGGATCAAGAAGTTCATCTCTGAACTTGATGTGGTCTCATCAATGATCCAAACATGTGCTTCGCCGCTATCATCTTATCAGAGAGATCATCAGTAGGAACGAAATACAAATCGAGAAAATTTCCACTGAAAGGAACTTAGCGGATCCTTTGACTAAGGCATTATCTCAAAGTAAGTTTGAGGGTCATGTTACAGCTTATGGTATTGGATACCGTAGCGATTGGCATTAGGCCAAGTGGGAGTCTGTTAGTAATATATGAGAGATGTCCTAAGGCAATCGCCTTATGTATGAACCATTTATATGATAAATGAAGATTCACTATTTGAGTATACATGTTTTATGTATTTGATTGGATCTTAAACTCATTTACTGAATGTCCTCGATATGATTCACAGCATGAGAGAATTTGTGATTGGATCACAACTAGTGAGTATCTCTACATGTATAATTGTGATGTATCGGAATTATCCCTAGTCGATGAATTGATGGATTTGGACACCATCAATTCTGTCAAGACTAGCACGAGGTATACTCCTTGGTGTATCCAAGCAGCTGATTCTCACTGGCTGGAGAAATTGTGATGTCCGGAGTTAATCTTGGATGCTAGTTATGGTAACTAGTTCATTGGAGTGACCAACCGTAAGACTTCATATGGTTCTCTGCATATATAGATATGTCAATGAAGTTTTTACTGTGGCTTAAGTGCGATGTTCCTTTGACTTGCGGTATTCAAGTCATCTTGATCATGGAGACTTATGCTTTGACATCTTAAGCAAACATCTCTAAGGAGATGTGGACCCGGGATGATTGGGTATAAGACGAAATGATCGAAGGTGTTTGAATAGCCTAAAAAGGATTCACCACTCCTTGCGAGGAGATGTATACCCATGGCCACTCGTCGGATTGTTACTAAAGTCTTTGGCCAAAGCATTACATGTTTAGAGTAAGGTACTCTTCGATACATGTGGAGTAACTAGAATCCGTAGGATGAGGAAATGATACTTGGGCTAGGTGTGACATAGTCAGCCTAGTGGGGATTGACACAATAGACCATGTCCTGAACCAAGTGGGTATAAGATGAGTGAAGGGAATGGGGCTCGAATCATTCGAGCTGCTGAAGGGTTTCAGAAATAGTTATGGATCAACCGTTGATCTTTTCGGTTAATTGGGGATGATGATGTACTACTAGGTGCCACTCATGATCGTTCTATAATTAATGGTTAATTATAGATGGCCAACATAAACCGAGAACCTATTTGGTCACACGCACAACGAGCGTAATCCAAAGGATTTAAAACGAGCTTGAGAATGGGATTCTCAGACCGAGAGAAACTAAGTTTGGTTGGACCAAACATGGAGCGAGCATGAAATCGTTTCAGTCACAATGGAAGCGTGGATGGCCCATGTCTTATGAAGACATAATGGATGGACCAAAATGGTTTGGTTCTAATCCAATGGAGGAGAATAAACCAAAGGGTTTGGTTTATTTTAAACGAATGAACCAAAAGTTGGTTCGGTTCGTTTTAACTTAAAATAAACCATCATGGTTTGGTTTATTTTAACTTATCTTAATGGAGCGGGTTAACGGGCCTAATGGTTATGATCCAATAACCATTAAGAGAATTAGTTCTCTATAAAAGAGGGCTTAAGGGATAATTAATCCCTAATCCATAAACCCCTAGCCCTAAGGTTGCCGCCCACCTCCTCCTTGGAGCTCTCGGCGCCAACCTATTGCCGCTGCCCAAAGCTCCTCCAACCGGCGTCCAGAAGGCTGCTTCCTTCCCCCTCGCCGGTGTCGAGCTGCTGCCGGTTAGTGCTCCGGTGATCTCCTTCAAGTTTGGCATCAAGGTGAGCTCTATCTCCCTTGGTTGGCCGACGCCTATCACCTCCACCAAAGCTGTCCAGTTTTCTGGACAGCTTGTTCTCCTCTCGTCGGAGCGTCGTTTGGACGACGGTTAGAGCTCCGAAAGTGGCTAACTTACCGGGGATTCGATCTCCGGTAATCCTCTGAGGTGGAGGACGAAGGATTCGTCAATTGGTTGACGAATACCTCTCCGGAGAAGCGAGTTTTGAGAACTTGTATTAGGATCCGAATTTGGATTCGGATCGTGATCATCTCTCGATCACGTCGTCTTCAACACGAGGCTAGTAACCCGTACGAAGACGAAGCTCGTGGCTTATCGAAGTCATCCCGAGGAACTCGGCGTGGATACAGATAGAGACGATTCTAGCGAGGATCGTTCCGATTGATGTCGTTCCCGCTACACGTCATACGAAAGATATAACGTAGATAAATTTCCTTTTATTGCAAATTTAAATTTACGGTTATGTCTACACTTGTTGTAATATGCATGCGTATGTTGTGTGTGTTGTAATAAATGTAGATTTATTATTTTTATTGCTTCCGCTGTGTTTATGTTTACGAAACGTGATCGAACACACACACGCCGCGGTGCCGGAAACCCAACATATATTACTATTCAATTACTTAAGAAAGTTTGATATGTTAGAACTCATGAATGAATCTTCATGTTATGCATGTTATAAAATGAGATAAGATATGTTAACATGTTAATTATGAATATGATATGTGATGCATGTATAAAAGAAGGTTTAAGCCATGATAACATGTTTAAGTATGTAGATTGTGAAATAATCCATATATGTTAAGAAAAAAAAGTAGCGTCGCCCTGAGGGCAGATAAGGGCGGGCATTACAAGATAACACCGCTAAACATGTTTCAATGACTAGACCAAAAGATATACCTTTGTTCTTCTTATGATTGGGGCAGTCCTTCCAGTGTTCAGTCTGCTTACAAGTGAAGCACTTGCCTTTTGGCTTCTTCACTCCTCCTTGAGTTCCTCCCACCGCCTTTGCCCCAACTTGTTTCTTCTTCTACTTGCCTTTCGGCTTAGAAGTAGAAACCTTTTGGGCAACCATGGCTTGTTCCTGAGCACTCTGACGAAATAGCCCCTCTGTCGCCTGGAGTTCTGTCAGAAGCTCTGCCAACGAATACAACCTCTTGTTCAAGTTGTAGTTCAAACGAAACTGCTCAAAACTCCTAGGTAGAGACTGGAAAATGATATCGACCTTGGTTTCCCCATCAATCTCAGCTCCGAGGACTTCCAACTCATTCAAATGAGTCATCATCTTGAGACCATGATCCCTCATGGGTGTTCCCTTAATAATGGTGGTCGTCATCAAGTTCCTCATGGCTTCCTGCCTAGCGGCTGAAGGTTTTTGCTTATCGAGTCTGTGAGGGGAAACTTCGCTTCCCACTTCACCTCGGTCGTTTGTTCATGGTGATCCCATCGATGTCCCCAGATTAAAAAATTTAATCCTAGACACAAGGGATTGCCCAAACAACCAAGTCATCATCGTGCTATTCGTTTAGAGAGGTCACTTGAACAAACTCGTTGTTCAAGCGACCAACCTCTATTCTATGAATAGCCGCAGAATAGACGATGTCCGGATCGCCGGCTTTTATATTTATGATTGGGATCCAAGTATTATTTAGCCACAAACAGAATATTACATGCTCATAATTGAAAAACAAAAACAAACATGTTACAAAAGAGAATGAAGAATAGGTATACCTCTCGATCTTCTAATGTATGACCTTCCTCCTTTCGGACGTCATGTGGGTGACGATCTACCAAAAGTTGAAGCTCCAAGATAGCAAATCTTCCTTCCTTGCTCTTCCAAAGCAAGAGGAAGAATAGAAACAAGGTTCTTCTCCTTCCTAAAACAAACCAACAAGGAACAAAAGGAATCCTTGCCGTCGGCCAACTAGGAGAAGGAGATGATGATGGAAAATAACAAAGACACCAAGGGAGACCCCTATGTCTTGTTTCCACCACTCAAGGAGAAGAGAAGAGAGTCTTTGGCTGTCGGCCAATGGATGGAAAAGGGTTGGGAGAACAAGTTGGACGCCGACCACCTTGAGGGAAGAAGAAAAAAGGGATTACCATCCTTATTTGGTGCCGCCACCTCCTCCAAAACCCTAACCCTAGTTTTGCCGCCAACTCCAAAACCTAAGCCTCTCTTGATTATTCTTCCACGCCAACCCCTCAAGCTCCTTTTATAGAGTTAGCGATAAGCCTTCTTTTATTCTCAACCATTGGTTCTAGGAATTTAATCTCAACCGTCGGATCTAGAGATTTAATATCAACCGTCGAATCTTAGAGATTTAATCTCTACCTATGGATCTAGAGTTTTGTTTCTATCCATTGGATCTAATCTTCATGAGGTGTTAATAAGCTACAATAGGGACCATGAGGAGGAGTTGGATCTTGGCCACCCATGGATCAAGCCCACATAAAGATCGATCCATAAATGATAATCCAATCCACTAAAGGATTATCATTGATCTACCTCACCAACCCCCATATGATAATATGGGCTCCATATATTATTTGTACATTTTCTCGCCGTTTTTAAGATCTCGAATGTCTGTCGATTAATTAATTTACTGACCATTAATTAATCCACATCTAACTCCTTGAGTAGTATCACTCAACCTTTTCATCATGCCGGACCAAGTTCACCTGCAGGGTTTACATGATCAACCTTATGAGCTCCTCAAGGGGACATCATCATCCTAATATATAGGGCACGATTTCCTTCTATAATCAACGACACACCATATAAATAATATAATCTCCCAACTTACCGAGCCTATCGATTTAATCTATAAATCTCGCCCATTGTTAAATCAAAGAGATGAATACTAAGTATATGTGCCCGTTATTATATCGGGATTAAGAGCATGTACTAAATAATATCTGAGGTCCGATTCGATTATGTAGTCAGCAATAAATCGAATCACCTCTAAGTCGGTCCTGCTCAATACACACAAAGTGCACTAGTGTGATTCTATGGTCAAGACAAACCAATATCAAATCACACTACAACCATTCCGATGGTTTGTCCAAAGTCATCTCGGTTGTGAGCCTTTACTTATACTTTACAAGGAGCCGATAACATGATCTCCCGTGTGACACCACACACCATGTTATCTACAATGTAATGTATTAGATAATATTGCATAACTATAAAAATGCAAACAATGATCATGTGATTCTTATTTCAAAATAAAGATGTTCATACAAAAAGTAGACTTTTCAATATACATCCCTACAGCGGCCCAATTCTGGTGTCCGAAAAGCTCTTTGATATTGAGCATCATGTCATAAGCAGTGGGCATGGCTTGATGCTGATGTTGTAGTATATTTGACATAGATGCCAAAATGTAACACCGCGCCATCTCATCGGCCTTAATCGACTTCATATAACTCTCCTTCTCCTTTTCCCCAGAATCATCTGCAGGCTTAGGAGGGCACTCTTCGAGGAGTACATATTTCTATTCCTCAGCGGTCAAGACAATGTCAAGATTCCTCTTCCAATCAACATAGTTGGGTCCAGTAAGTTTATTTTCTTTCAGTATCATAGCAAGCGGGTTGAAATTCATTTTGAAAGAAAACCTAAGAATCACATAGATAAAAAATATTAGATTTCAAAAAATTATTGATTCCTCAAACAATAATATTTTAAACTCAACCAACACCTCAAAACACCGAGAATATCGTATGCTACGATAGTGTGGACGTATACTTGTAAGAGGAGGTTTTACCCATTAATTTTACTATCTTGTCAACCTAACTTTTTGACAAGTAACATTAATAGTTGGCTCCTCTTCGGCCCTACAAATAAAAGCAGTGACTCCGATGGGGAGGATACTTATATTTGTATCTAAGTGTTCACCATTACTCGGTACCAAGGTAATTATCTCGGGTTATGTGTCTTCAGAGCAGTACACACGCTCCTTAATAATTTCTTATAACCATATTCAACCTTGTGATCCGCAAACAAACTCATCCGATGGGGAGGAAGGCACTCAGAGCTGACGCACAAGTTTGTTTGCATCACATGTCAAATTGTAATGGAGGCCGTGGGAATTTATAAAAATATCCCTCTCCCACTTAGTAATTTAAAATTGAGGAATTTTCTAGCCTACGACATGCATATCAAATAATAAGCAATAAATATGAAAAATAAAAATTTTCCAACTATTATGGCTTTTGTCTTCAATATGTCTCCCGTCATATCGTCATCTCGTCCGCTCCTCCCTACACCATGTACAAGCCATCCGGAGATCCGAGCCGAGAAAAACTATTTTAATTTACATCCATCGATCCTATACTCCACGAGGGAGTGTACATAAAATCTAGATCGAAAGTAAACTAAAATAAAAAGAGTGGCTAAACAATGTCGTATCTAATTACATAAATTAAATACTAGCCTCGTCAACCCCGAGGATTCAACAAATATACAATTACACACATACAATCACATACACACATATGACAATAATAGTTGGATCCTATGCCTGCAATCAAAAAGTTAACCTACACATATCCTACTATTATCTGAGACATATAATATATGAAAAGTGCATAAAAGTAACTGAATCCTAAACAACAAAAATTGGAAACCGTGGCTCTGATACCACTTGAAGGTAGGAAACTTCGCTTCCCACTTCAACTCGGTCGCTTGTTCATGACGGTCCCATCGATGTCCCCGGATTAACAAAATTAATCCTAGATAAAAGGGATAACCCAAGCAACCGTTTCATCATCGTGCTATTCGATAAGAGTAGTCACTTGAACAAACTTGTTATTCAAGCCACCAATCTCTATTCTACGAATAGTCGCGGAATAGACGATGTACGAATCACCGGCTTTTGTGTTTATATTTGGGGTCCAAGTTATTTTATCCATAAAAATAGAATACTACATGCATATATAATTGAAAAACAATTATAGACATGTTACAAAAGAAAATAGACAATCGATATACCTCTCGATCTTCTATTGTATGTCCTTCCTCCTTTTGGACGTCGTGTGGGCGATGATCTACCAAAAGTCGAAGCTCCTAGATCACCAATCTTCCTTCCTTGCTTGCTCCGAACAAGAGGAAGAATAAGAAACAAAGCTCTTCTCCTTCTTTCAACCAACCACAAAGCTCCAAGCTTGGTGCTTGTCGCCGGACAAGAAGGATTGGATGAAGAAGATAGATGTCGGCCAAGAGCTCCAAAGGAAGACCCTAAGACTTGTTTCCACCGGCCAAGGAGAGGAGAAGGATTAGGTTTGGACACTGGCCAAGGGAGGGGAGAAGGAGATGGGCGCTAGCCACCTAGGAAGAGGAAGAAGAAAAGGAAAAAACTTCCTTATTTGTGGCCGCCCAACACCTCCAAACCCTAAGCCTCTCAAACCCTAATCCTATCTATATTGGAATTCCTCCTTGCCGCCCACCCTTAAGCCTCCTTTTACAGAGTTAGGGATAAGCCTTGTTTTAATCTCCACCATTGGTTCTATGGATTTAATCTCAACCGTCGAATTTAGAGATTTAATCTCAACCGTCGGATCTAGAGATTTAATCTCTACCGTTGGATCTAGAGTTTTGTTTTCATCCATTGGATCTAGGCTTCATTAGGTTTTAATAGGCTACAATAGGGACCATGAGAAGGAGTTGGATCTTGGCCACCCAATGGATCAAGCTCATATAAAGTCTGATCCATTAATGATAATCCAATCCACTAAAGGATTATCATTTATCTACCTCACCAACCCCCATAAGTTAATATGGGCTCCATATATTATTTGTACATTTTCTCCCCGTGTTTAAGATCTCGAATGTCTGTCGATTAATTAATTTATTGACCATTAATTAATCAACATCTAACTCCATGAGTAGTACCACTCAACCTTTTTATCATGCCAGACCAAGTCCACCTGCAGGGTTTACATGATGAACCTTATGAGCTCCTCAAGGGGATATCATCATCCTAATATATAGGACACGGTTTCCTCCTTTAATCAATGACACACCATATAAATAATATCATTTTCCAACTTACCGAGCCTATCGATTTAATCTATAAATCTCGTCCATTAGTAAATCAAAGAAATGAATACTAAGTATATGTGCCCGTTATTATATCGGGATTAAGAGCATGTAATATATAATATCTGAGGTCCAATTCGATTATGTAGTCAACAATAAATCGAATCACCACTAAGTCGGTCCTACTCAATACACACAAAGTGTATTAGTGTGATTTTATGGTCAAGACAAACCAATACCAAATCACACTACAACCATTCCGATGGTTTGTCCAAAGTCATCTCGGTTGTGAGCCTTTACTTATACTTTACAAGGAGCCAATAACATGATCTCCCGTGTGACACCACACACCATATTATCTACAATGTAATGTATTAGACAATATGCATAACCATAAATATGCAAACAATGTTCATGTGATTCTTATTTCAAAATAAAGATGTTCATACAAAAGATAGACTTTTCAGTATACATCCCAACATGTTCTTCTTCCTATTGGGCAGCAGCAAGGCTTCTAGGTTTTGGCTCTTCTTAGCTGGCGGTGCCTCATCCTCTCTCTCTCTAGATTTGCCGGCAACTCCTCCCTCTCTCTCTATCTTTGGCCGGAGGCAACCTTTCTTCAGGGTTGGCCGATGCTCCTTCATCCTCTCCTTGGCCAGCGGCAACATCAAGTTCCTTGGCTTGGTGGTCGGTTCTAGATAGGAGAAGAAGTTTTGTTTTATTCTTCCCTTTGTTCGGAGCGAGCAAGGATGGGAAGAACGTGATCTAGGAGGCTTCGACTTTTGGAAGATCGTCGCCCACATAACGTCCAAAAGGAGGAAGGACATACAATAGAAGACCTAGAGGTAAACAAGATGTATAATTCTTGTTTAAGTATGTTTTCTTATTCTATGCAAATTGTATGTATTGTATGTGGCTAATTTACTTGGACCCCGAAGACAAACACAAAAACCGATGATCCGTACATCGTCTATTCCTCGGCTAATCGAAGATAAGAGGGAGGTTACTTGAACAACAAGTTTGTTCAAGTGACCACTCTATTCGAATAGCACGACGATGGATCGGTTGCTTGGGTAATCTCCCTTTGTCAAGGATTATTTTTTTAATCCAGAGACGTAGATGGGATCGCCATGCACTAGCGACCGAGGTGGGAAGCGAAGCTTCGGATCCACACCCTTCAAGTGGTATCAGAGCCACGATTTTCGGTTTTGTGTGTTTAGGATTCGGTTATTTTTATGCACTTATCATATATTGTATGTGTCGAATGATAGTAGGATGTGCATAGGCTAACTTTGTTGTTGTAGGCATAAGATCCAACTATTATGGCCATTTGTGTGTGTATGTGATTGGATGTGTGTAATTGTATTATTATTTGAATCCTTGGGGTTGACGAGGCTAGTATTTAATTTCATGTACACTCCTTCATGGAGTATAGGATCGATGGATGTAAATTAAAATAATTATTCTTGGCTTGGATCTCCGGATGACTTGTACATGGCGTAGAGAGGAGCGGACGAGATGGTGATACGACGGGAGGCATATTGGAGAACAAAAGTCATATAGTTGGAAAATATTTTTTTCATATTTATTGTTTCTTGTTTGATATGCATGTCGTGTGCTAGGAAAATTCCTCAATTTTAAATTACTAAGTGGGAGAGGGATATTTTTTTGAATTCCCACGGCCTTCATTACGATTTGACATGTGATGCAAACAAACTTGCGCATCGGCTCTGAGTGCCTTTCTCCCCATCAGATGAGTTTATTTTGTGAATCACAGGGTCAAATATGGTTATAGAAAATTATTTAGGAGTGTGTGTACTTCCCCATCGGAAGGCATATAACCCGAGATAATTATCTTGATACTGAGTAATGGTGAACACTTATATGCAAATAGTAGTATCCTTCCCATCGGAGTCACTACTTTTATTTGTAGGGCTGAAGAGGAACCAACTATTAATTTTATTTGTAAAAAATTTAGGTTAACAAGATAGTAAAATTAATGGGTAAAACCTCCTCTTACAAATGTTGAATTCGTATACATCCACACGATCGTGGCATACGATATTCTCGGTGTTTGGAGGTGTTGGTTGATTTTAAAATTTTATTGTTTGAGGAATCAATAATTTTTTGAAATCTAATGTTTTGATCTATGTGATTCTTAGGTTTTTCAAAAATGACTTTCAACCCGCTTGCTGTGATACTAAAAGAGAATAAACTTACTGGACCCAATTATGTTGATTGGAAAAGGAATTTTGATATTGTCTTGACTACTGAGGAGTACAAGTATGTACTCTTCGAAGAGTGTCCTCCTAAGCCTGCGGATGATTCTAGGGAAATGGAGAAGGAGAGTTATAAGAAGTGGATAAAGGCTGATGAGATGACGCGGTGTTACATTTTGGCTTTTATGTCAAATATATTGCAACATCAGCATCAAGTCATGCCCACTGCTTATGACATGATGCTCAATCTTAAGGAGCTTTTCGGACACTAGAATCGGGCTGCTAGGTAGGAAGCCATGAGGAACTTGATGATGACCACCATGAACGAGGGAACACTCGTGAGGGATCATGTTCTCAATATGATGGCTCATTTGAATGAGTTGGAAGTCCGTGGAGCTGAGATCGATGGGGAAACCCAGGTCGATATCATTCTCCAGTCTCTACCTAGGAGTTTTGAGCAGTTTCGCCTGAACTACAACATGAATAAAAGGTTGTATTCGTTAGCGGAGCTTCTGATAGAACTCCAGGTGACAGAGGGGCTTTTTCGTCAGAGTGCTCATGCTTGGGCCATGGTTGCCCAAAAGATTTCTACTTCTAAGCCGAAAGGCAAGAAGAAGAAGAAACAAGGTGGGGCAAAGGTGGCGGGAGGATCTCAGGGAGGAGTGAAGAAGTCGAAAGGCAAGTGTTTCACTTGCAAGCAGACTGGACATTGGAATAAGGACTTCCCCACCCAAAAGCAGAACAAAGGTATATCTTTTGGTCTAGTCGTTGAAACATGTTTAGCGGTGTTATCTACCGGCACCTGGTGTGTAGATACGGGAGCCACTGATCATGTATGCAATACTTTGCAGGGGTTCTAGGAAACCAGACGACTGGTTAATGGGGATATTACCATTTACTTGGGCGATCCTACGAAGGTTGCGGTTGTTGCAATGAGAGATGTTTATTTGTCTTTTGATAGAAATAAAACTTTCGTTCTGAGAAATTGCCTTTATGTACCTTTATTTAGAAAGAATTTGATTTTGGTTTCTAAATTATTTTTGGATGGATATTCTATTTATTTTAATGACAGAGTTGTTATAAAAAGGAATAGGAAGATTATCTATTCTGGTGCATTGATAGGAAATTTATATACCCTTGAACCAAAAGCTCCCACGATGCAAATAGAAGTAAATAACTCATCTTCTAATTCTAATAAGAGAAAAAGAACCTTTGAAAAAGAACCAAACATATCTTTGGCATCTAAGGTTAGGTCATATTAACCTAAGTAGAATTCAAAGGTTGATAGCTGATGGACCTTTGGGTTCATTAGTGGTGGAAGATTTCCCAACCTGCGAATCTTGCTTAGAAGGTAAAATGACCAAGAGGCCTTTTAAGGCCAAGGGGTATAGAGCCAAAGATGTGTTGGAATTGGTTCATTATGATTGGTGTGGTCCTATGTCTATCCAGGCTAGAGGTGGTTTTGAATATTTTG
Organism: Wurfbainia villosa; assembly: GCA_025175895.1. Classification (NCBI taxonomy): domain Eukaryota; kingdom Viridiplantae; phylum Streptophyta; class Magnoliopsida; order Zingiberales; family Zingiberaceae; genus Wurfbainia; species Wurfbainia villosa. The sequence continues at coordinate 114,596,846 of CM045989.1, read as the reverse complement.
TCTCTTTTATAGACGATTATTCAAGATATGGATACTTTTACTTGATAGGCCTAAGTCTGAATGCTTTGACAGGTTCAAAGAATTCAAGGCTGATGTGGAGAAACGTCAAGGTAAAAGTATCAAGACACTACGATCTGATCGTGGTGGTGAGTACCTCTTGGGAGAGTTTAGGAATTACTTATCAGAGGCTAGGATTCAATCCCAATTGTCTGCACCTGGCACACCCCAGCAGAATGGTGTAGCGGAGAGAAGGAATAGGACTCTTTTGGAGATGATTAGATCGATGATGAGTTATTCTGAGTTTCCAGATTCGTTCTGGGGGTATGCTCTGAATATGACAATGTATATTCTAAACTTGGTACCATCTAAATTAGTGCCTTCTACTCCCACAGAATTGTGCACTGGGCGAAAGCATAGTCTGAGACATATTCAGATTTAGGGAAGTTCAACACATGTGCTGAAGGCAGATGCCGGTAAGTTGGAACCTCGTAAAGAAGTGTGCATATTCGTTGGCTATCCTAGAGGAACGAAAGGTGGTTTGTTTTATAGTCCTAGAGATAAGAGGGTGATCATTATCACGAATGTCATATTTCTAGAGGAAGACTATGTGATGAACCACAAGCCCATGAGTAAGATTATTCTAGAGGAATTGAGAGGGAAAGTCACTACTTCAGTACCACCGGTATAAGAGGATATACCACAAGTGACTGCACCGCGTGTCACAGAGGATACACAGGTGATACCTCATCATAGTGGGAGGGTTGTTAGATATCCTGAAAGATTTATGTTCTTGGGAGAATGTTCTGATTTGGTCCCTGGAGAACATGAAGCTGATCCCTGGACATATGAAGAGGCAATCCAAGATAAAGATGTGGTATCTTGGCAAAGTGCGATGAATTCTTAGATAAAATCTATGGATTCTAATCATATCTGGGAGCTAGTAGAACCACCCAATGGTGTAAAAACCATTGGATGCAAGTGGATCTACAAAAGAAAGACAGGAATAGACGGGAAGGTTGAGACCTTCAAAGTAAGGCTTATTGCGAAAGGGTATACTCAGAAAGAGGGTATCGATTATCAGGAGACTTTTTCATCGGTAGCCATGCTTAACTCTATCTGAATTCTCTTATGTATTGCTACTCATATGGATTATGAGGTGTGGCAGATGGATGTCAAGACAGCTTTCCTTAATGGAAGTCTTGAGGAAAACATCTATATGAAGCAACCAGAGGGATTCATTGCAAAGGGCAAAGAGCATCTTGTGTGTAAGCTTAATCGGTCCATTTATGGATTGAAGCAAGTTTCGAGATCTTGGAACATCCTCTTTGATGAGGTAACCTAGTCTTATGAATTTATTTAAAGTCCAGATGAGTCTTGTGTATACAAGAGATGTGACGGAAACGTAGTGGTATTTCTTATACTATACGTAGATGACATTTTCTTAATTGGCAACAATGTCAAGGTGTTATCGGACGTAAGGATATGGTTATCCAAACAGTTTGATATGAAGGACTTGGGAGAAGTGGGACACATCCTTGGGATCAAGGTTATAAGGGATCGCAGAAAAATGATGTTGTGCTTATCTCAAGCTTCATACATAGACACTATTTTGGCTCGTTTTAGCATGCAAAACTCCAAGAAAGGTTTTCTACCTTTTAGGCATGGAGTACCTTTATGTAAAGAGATTTGTCCTAGAACATCAAAGGAGATAGAGGAGATGAAGGTGGTTCCTTATGCTTCGGCAGTAGGAAGTCTCATGTATGCTATGCTATGTACGAGACCAAATATCTGCTTTACCGTGGGCATGGTTAGCAGATATCAGAGTAATCCAGGACAGGGACATTGGACTGCAATTAAACATATATTGAAGTACCTGAGAAGGACTAGGGATTATATGCTAGTATACCAGGCAGATCAATTACACCCTATGGGTTACACAGATTTCGACTTCAAATTAGATAGGGATAATAGTAAGTCTACCTCAGGTTTTGTGTTTACTTTGGGAGGTGGAGCTATTGTATGGAGGAGTGTCAAGTAGAAATGTGTGGTGGACTCTACCATGGAAGCTGAGTATGTGGCAGCCTCTAAGGTAGCCAAAGAAGCTATATGGCTCAGGAACTTCTTGATGGACATAGATGTGATTCCTGGTTTGCCAAGAACTATCACAATTTATTGTGATAACAGTGGTGCAGTTGCAAACTCGAAGGAACCACGAGCCCATAAGGCAAGTAAACACATAGAGCGCAAGTACCACCTGATATGAGAAATCATAAAGCAAGGAGAAGTTGCTATAGCCAAGATTGCATCAGAGGATAACCTGGCAGATCCTTTCACTAAGGCCCCTTCAGCGAGAGCTTTTGATAGGCATGTGGAGGGAATGGGAATTAGATGTATGGTAGTATGAGGACATCATAGTACTTTAGTATAAGTGGGAGATTGTTGGGATGTATAATGAAAAGTCTATCTTTTGTATGAACATCTTTATTTTTGAAATATGAATCACATGATCATTGTTTGCATATTTATGGTTATGCATATTGTCTGATACATTAAATTGTAGATAACATGGTGTGTAGTGTCACATGAGAGATCATGTTAACAGTTCCTTGTAGAGTATAAGTACAGGCTCACAACCGAGATGGTTTTGGATAAACCATTGGTATTGGTTTGTCTTGACCATAGAATTACACTAGTAAACTTTGTGTGTATTGAGCAGAACCGACTTAGAGGTGATTCAATTTATTGTTGACTACATAATTGAATCGGACCTCGGATATTATGGTGTACATGCTCTTAATCCCGATATAATAACGGGCACATGTACTTAGTATTTATTTTTTTGATTTACCAATGGGCAAGATTTATAAATTACATCGATAGGCTCGGTAGGTTGGGAAATAATATTATTTACATGGTGTGTCGTTGATTATAGGAGGAAACTGTGTCCTATATATTAAGATGATGATGTCCCCTTGAAGAGCTCAGAAGGCTCATCATGTAAACCCTGTAGTTGGACTTGGTCCGGTATGGTGATAAGGTTGAGTGGTACTACTCATTGAGTTAGATGTTGATTAATTAATTGTCAGTAAATTAATTAATTGTTAGACATTCGAGATCTTAAACACGGGCAGATATTTGTATAATTAATATATGGAGCCCATATTTATTTAGGGGGGTTGGTGAGGTAGATCAATGATAATCCTCTAGTGGAATGGATTATCATTAATGGATCGGATTTTATGTGGGCTGGATCCATTGGGTGGCCAAGATCCAACTCCTCCTCATGGTCCCTATTGTAGCCTATTAAAACCCTCATGAAGCCTAGATTCGATAGTGGAAAATGGAACTCTAGATCCGACGGTGGTGGTTAAATCTCTAGATCCGATGGTGGAGATTAAATCTCTAGATCTGATGGTTGAGATTAAATCTCTAGATCCGACGGTGGAGATTAAAAGGAGGCTTAAGCCTAGCTCTATAAAAAGAGGGCTAAGGGCTTGGGCGTGCATATCCAATTAGGGTTAGGGTTTTTGGAGTTGGCTTGAGATAAGAGGTGGGCGACAACCCTAGCTTGTTCTTCTTCCTATTGGGTGGTGGCAAGGCTTCTAGGTTTTCGCTCTTCTTAGCCAGTGGCTCCTCACCCTCTCTCTCTCTAGATTGGCCGACAACTCCTCCCTCTCTCTCTCTTTCTCTTTGGCCGGCGGCAACCTTTCTTCAAGGTTGGTCGACGCTCCTTCATCCTCTCCTTGGCCGACAGCAACATCAAGTTCCTTGGCTTGATGGTCGGTTCTAGATAGGAGAAGAAGTTTTATTTTATTCTTCCCTTTGTTCGGAGCGAGCAAGGAAGGGAAGAACGTGATCTAGGAGGCTTCGACTTTTGGAAGATCGTTGCCCACACGACGTCCAAAAGGAGGAAGGACATAAAATAGAAGACCTAGAGGTAAACAAGAGGTATAATTCTTGTTTAAGTATGTTTTCTTATTCTATGCAAATTGTATGTATTGTATGTGGCTAATTTACTTGGACCCCAAAGACAAACACAAAAACTGGCGATCCATACATCGTCTATTTCGAGGCTAATCGAAGATAAGAGGGAGGTTACTTGAAGATAAGAGGGAGGCTAATCGAAGATAAGAGGGAGGACATTTGTAAAGTTTGTTCAAGTGACCACTCTATTCGAATAGCACGACGATGGATCGGTTGTTTGGGCAATCTCTCTTTGTCAAGGATTATTTTTTTAATCCGGAGACGTAGATAGGATCGTCATGCACTAGTGACCGATGTGGGAAGCGAAGCTTCGAATCCACACCCTTCAACGTGGTTCAGGACCCTTGCCGCTAATCCATAACTGATTCATTCAGGTTAATGCCCCCTAAATCTAATCCACTAGATCTCTCCTTTTCCCCAAGCAATGTGGATGTAACCCTTCTTACAACAAACACTCCTTCTTACAATAAGATTGAAATTAAAGTAAGGAGAAGGACTAGGAATCGTGTGGAGCACTTAGGGGATACTTGGGATCATGAACATTAACCTCCCTAAAGCCTACACCCTCTCTTTTTATAGAGAGAGCTGAAATCTTCTTGTTGGGCATGCAACAGTCAACTGCTGCCTGCTAGCAGTTGACTATCGCCTTTGCAACGGCTTCTAATGTCATCTGAATCACGGTCGTCACCATCCAACGTTTGGATTGGCAGTTGACTGACATTCTCAGCAATTCGACTGATCTCTTCGTAACCGACTGATCAGTCAGCTACGAAGAGTTCTGTGCCCACGCCACTTTAGGCTGTCGACTGATGATCGGGCAATTCAGTTGAACACCAGTCGAACTCAATTCAACTTGGACAAGTTCGATTGCCAATACTTGACAGTCGACTAATGTCGGGTAAACCTCAAACAAATGGCTTGTTTGAACATCCGTTGGTCAGGTAAAACCTCAACCCACTCGGTTGAGCATCCGACACTCCCATTCGTCGGGTAAAACCTAAAACTAATGTTTGAGCATCTGACTTAATCACACGTCGGGTAAAACCTCAAACGCTAGTTTGAGCATCCGACTTATCGGGTAAAACCTCAACCCACTCGGTTGAGCATCCTACACTTGACTTAGCCATTCGGCTAAGTTCACTTATGAGCTACCATTTACAAATGGCTCATTCTCTCATCTCCCTTGAATTCCCTCACCAAAGCTCTCTTCGTCCGGTCACGTCCCTCGGATGCTTCAAGCGCACGGTTTCGCAATGTCATCCTTCGTGTCTTGCCCTGAAGTCTGCTTCCTTGGTTTCACCCCAATGCTCCTCGTCCGGTGGTCCCTCAGATGCACCAAGCGCACGACTTCCACAATGCCATCCTTCACCGACTCAAAAATCCAAGCCATAAGATGGTGAACCCGCCAATGTTTTCATCAAGCCAACACATGTGTGAATTACTAAGTCCTACACGACTTCAACGCACATATCAAATCACATAAACATCCTAACTTAAACCTTTGCCACACACATCAAAACCTTAAACTATACTTGGGTTGATTGCCCTAACACAAGTATGAAGACATGGAAATGGAAGTCCCGGAGGCGTGACCTCTTGGCAAAGGGAGACCAGTTAGCTTGACAAAGCCGAAGAGAGCACTTAAAAGCTAGTGCAGAGGGTGAGGAGTTGTGGACTCAACCTAAGGGCGTAAGACTAATGAAAGAAGCTTGAAGGATTAGGTCTAGGCTAAGGGTACTCTATAGAATGACAAAGTCTAAGGAAGTACTTGAAGGCTAGCATAAAGGATGAGGAGTTGTGGAGGACTCGATGCATCCTAAAGGTGTTAGGTTGATGGAAGATGCTTGAAGGCTTAGGTTTAGGCTATGGGTAAGTGACAAGTATGAGAGGATCAAACTTGGTGGTTTAAATCTCAGTTTTGAGGTGCACCGTCAACTAGGACTTGTTCTATTTGATTGGTGAGTTAAAAAAATCGCACAGATTGTTTGGCAGTCGATTGATGGTTTGGACCAGTCAACGTGCCGAGTTTTCAAGCGATGGGAAGCCCGACCCAAGTGGTGCTTGGGCATGTGACTCACCACTCCTACTCGGCACTTGGGCTCGATGCTCGGGTAGTAGACTGCTTTGGAGAAGCAATCGACTGGCCGTGGGTAGTCAAGCTAAGTTGAGAAACAATGCTCTGACCCCATAGTCGATTGTTGTGATGAAGCAATCGATTGACTTCAATGGACAAGAGCACATAATGCTTCTTAGTAGACTAATGTCTTAGGATAGTCGATTGATAGCTCAAGCAGTCGACAAATTGTTGGTGCAAGGGAACCAGTTAATCCAACCTTGGTTTTGATAATGGCAAAGATTTAAAGTTAAGATATTTTGGTATCTCATATGCTATGCTAAGTGATGGAGGATCATGACCCGGCTAGAAGGGGGGATGAATAGCTTACAATGCTCGATGGACTTCGCTCATTCTTAATCATCTATAATCTTGTTAGCGCAGCGGAATACTAACAATAATACTAAAGACAATTAAGACTAAAACAAAGTAAAGAGAAGCAATACAAACAAGTATATGTAACATGGTTCACGACCCTTGCCGCTACTCCACGACAATCTGTTAGGCGGATCACTCCCTCAACCAATCCACTAACTTCTCCTTTAGCTCAAACAAGGTGGAGAGAAACCTTCTTACACAAACTCTCCCTCTTAAAATAAGATAGATATAGAATTAAGGAAGAGGAGAGTAAAAACATTTAGAGTACTTGGAGCACACTTAGGAGTAGAAGCATTAGTTTTCCCAAGGCCCCCAAGTTCTCCTTTTATAGAGAAGAGAGTTTTCTTCCCATTGGGCATACAATAGTTGAGTGTTTCATTCCATCAAATGACTGTTGTCGTTCCAACGGCTTCTGACCATGCCTGATTCGCGGTCATCAAAGCCAAATGACACACGGATCAGTCGACTGTTCTTGCTAGCAGTCGACTGCTTCAAGCAATCAGTTGACTAAAAATGTTTCTGTTCCCATGTCTACTTATAACAATTGACTGTCAGCCCTTAGCAGGCGACTGATGGTGGAGCAATTCTTCGCCATCTTAGCAGCAATCGATGGTGGAGCAATCGATCGCGACCCATGGCGATCATCCACAAAACCCTAGTGACACCGATCAACTAGTAGTCGATAAAACCTCAATCAATAAGTTGTTTGAGCATCTGACCATCGGGTAAAACCTCAAACACCATGTTTGAGCATCCGACACTTGATCTTAGCCATTTAGTCAAGTTCACCTAACTTGAGCTATCCAGTCCCAGGTTACAATCGCTCAACTCTCATCTCCCATAGAGTTCCTCACCGAAGCGCTCTTCCTCTGGTTTACGTCCCTCGGATGCACTAAGCTCATGGCTTCTCTCATGTCATCCTTCGTGTCTTGCCCTGAAGTCTGCTTCCTTTGGCTTCACTCCATTTGCTCCATGTCCGTCGGTCCCTTGGATGCACCAAGCTCACGACATCTCTCCATGCCATCCTTCACCGACTCAAGGATCGGAGCCATGAGACGATGAACTTGCCAATGCTTCATCAAGTAAACCATGTCTGATTCACCAAGTCCTATATAACTTGAACACACACATCAAACACATAACAACCTAACTTAAAATCTTTGCCACACACATCAAAACCATGATCATACTTGGGTTGATTTCCCTAATAATCTCCCCCTTTTTGATGTGTGAATATATGTTTAAGTTAGGTAAAACATTTAAAAACACTTAAGGAAAGTAAAGCATGTAAATCAAACATGGATATCAAAACTCCCCCTTAACACATGCTAGACATGATTAACATAAACCTTAACAATTCTCCCCCTTTGACACCATCAAAAATATCATACATATGTCATACAATGAGGTATCACTATCTAAGGGAAGAAAAATATAAAAAATTGGCTGAAAAATACTCAAAACAAGCTACTGTGCACGTTGCACAGTTCCATCAGTTGACTGGGACAGTCACTAGTCGACTGGTACCTGATAACTCAGAATTATGATTTTTGAAGGCAACTTTAGAAATGCATTAAAAATTCACGAAAATCTAAAAAATCATGAAATTTTGGGAACATAATTCTAATGAGTCCCTATTTCAAGGAAAAATGATTTTTAATGAAAATACATTCAATTTTCAAACATTTGGCAAAAACTCAAAAGTTTCAAAAGTCTCTAAAGCTGTATCAACTTGAAAGGCTAGTTTTGCCTTAAAACATTTCAAAACATAAACTTACAATTTTCAAAACATGAAATGTTTTTAAATCATTGAAAATATCCAACTATGATCTTTGGGTAAGATGTCCATGAATTAAATATTTATTTTCCCCATAGTTGGTCTATGATTGCTATGTAATGATACATCTAATTACTCATCAAAATGCCATAAGCATTAGTGAATCATTTGTATCAATCTAACATCTCACCCATTGCTATATTTTTCAATCAAGTTCTCTATCCAAGGTTAAGTAATATCCAAAATCCCCAATCATGAACATAAGTCAATCAATTAACATGGTATGAAATAAGTTCAAGTATGCTTGACTATCCTAGGTTTTTCTAACCTTTAAGGATTGACTTGGGTACCCAATATAAGTTCTTTCCAATAGGGTTAACCAAGTACAACTTAGTGATCAATTTCCTATCTACCATTGTAGTTTTTGATTGCCCCCTATCAATTAAATAATGATATGCCTTTTCATTCTTAGATCCCTTGTATCCTAAGCCCTTTTTGTTGAAACTTGCCCTTTGGCTCCCTATAATCATATTCAAGGTATTTGAGCCTATGGTGAATTTTTCAAGGGCTTTTCTAAGATAATCTACCTTTTCCCTTAAAGCCTTATTTTCTTCAAAACATGCATCATTAATGCTAGAAGAAACAACATCATCATGTGAGCTTTCATTTTTGAGTTTTTCTTCTAGATTTCTAATTTCATTTTGCATGCATTTATTTTTTTCTTAGTCCTGAACAAATCCTTAGTTAAACTAGAAATCATGCTAATTACATCTTGAGAAGGGAGATTTATTACCTCACTTACCCAATCTCCTTCCGATTCCGAGGTTTGTGCTCCCCCTACACTTGAGCTCTCCTCCTCACTTGTGCTTGCTTCTTCTTGTTCGGATGAGGTGGAGGCAATGTCATCTACTCCCATTAGTGCAAAGTGGGAGACAACATCTATTTCTTTCTCCGATGAAGAAGAGTCAACCCATGTGGCTTTTAGGTTTCGGGTTTAGACTTCTCTTTTTTCCTTTCATTTCTTTTCTTCTTTCTTCTTGCCTTTCTTCTTATCATCCATCTTCTTTTTTTCCTTGTTCTTGTTCAATAGAGGACACTCATCCCTCATGTGTACTTCTCCTTGAAAATTGTAGAAAATGATCTTCCTCCTCCTTCTCCTATCATGAGATTTATTAAATTTAAAACTTTTTAAGGCACGCCTTACCTTCCTTACCATATACGCCTCTTCATTCCTTCTCCTATAAATGAACTTTTTGATCCAAACCGCTTCCTTTGCTGCTTTCGAAGCTGCAATGTATTTTGCCTCTATGGTAGAATCTGCTATAATGTCTTGTTTGGAACTTTTCCAACTCACTGCGCCCCCATTGAAGGTGAACACGTACCCAGACTGAGACCAGAAATCATCCTTGTCTGTCTGGTCGCTGCCATCCGTATACCCGCGTATCACCATGTCCCCTTCTCCATATATTTGAAAAATATCCTTAGTTCTTCTTAAGTACTTAAGGATCGTCTTAACAGCCACCCAATGATCCATTCCTGGATCAAACTGGTATCTACTCGTGACACTCAGAGCATACGATACATCGGGCCTCATACATAACATAACATACATGATAGATCCTATTGCAGATGCATAGGAAATCTTACTCATGCAAATCCTCTCGTCTTCTTTGCGCGGACACATAGACTTCGAAAGGTGTATCCCATGCCTGATGGGTTGGAAACCTTTCTTGAATTCTGACATGCTAAACCTCTTTAGCACTCGGTCTATATATGTAGACTGCGAAAGACCAAGCAACCATTTTGATCTATCCCTATAGATCTTAATCTCGAGTATGTAGGTTGCTTCTCCCAGGTCTTTCATGGAGAATATCTTGGACAACAAAATTTTAACTGAATATAAGACAGATATATTGTTTCCTATAAATAATATATCATCGATATAGAATACTAGGAACACGACTGCACTCCCACTAACATTCTTGTACACAGAAGGTTCATCTGGATTTTGTGAGAAATTAAACTTTTTGATTGTCTCATCAAAACGGATATTCTAGCTCCTGGATGTTTGCTTTAATTCATATATGGACCGTCGCAGTTTGTATACCTTGGTTTTATCAACCGATGTGAAACCCTCAGGTTGTATCATATACACATCCTCGAGTAGGTTTCCATTAAGGAATGCTGTCTTCACATCCATCTGCCATATCTCATAATCATAATGAGCCGCTATGGCCAGGAGTATCCAAATGGATTTAAGCATAGCTACAGGTGAATAGGTCTCGTCAAAATCAACACCTTACTTTTGACGATACCCTTTCGCCACTAATCTAGCCTTATAGGTAATCACATTACCATCCATGTCAGTTTTCTTCTTGAAAACTCACTTTCACCCTATAGGCTTTATGCCTTCAGGTGGGTCAACCAAGTTCCAAACTTGATTTTCATACATGGAATCCATTTTCAACTTTATGGCTTCAAGCCATTTGTCCCTTTTTGAACTTTTCAGAACTTCTTTATAATTGGTAGGCTCCTCATCATCAATGAGTAACACATCATGTTCGATTCACTTACGAGAAATCCATATCTCTCAGGAATGTTGTGTGTTCTACTAGATCTACGAAGATGTGGTGTCACAATTGGTCCAGCCGATGGCTGTTATCGGTTGTGGTGCTTCACCAGGTATCTCATTAATATCTATTAGAGTCTCTTGAGCCTCTTCAAGCTCAACGACACTCCCACTGTTTTCTTGCAAGAGAAACTCTTTCTCTAGAAACACAACATGCCTTAAAACAAACAACTTTTATTCCACAGGATGATAGAATTGGTAACCCCTCATTTCCTTAGGGTATCTAATAAATAGACATTTATCAGACTTAGCATCCAGTTTGTCTGACACAGTCCACTTCACATAAGCAGGACAACCCCATATCTTCAAATAAGATACATGATATTTCTTACTATTCCATATCTTATATGGAGTAGTAGAGACTACCTAGGTTGGCATTCTGTTGAGCAAGTAAACAGTTGTCTAAAGTGCATAGCCCCAAAAGGACTTGGGAAGATTTGCATGATTCATCATCGACCTGACCATGTCCAACAAGGTTCGGTTACGCCTCTCATTTACACCATTATGATATGGTGTATACAACAGAGTCCATTGAGACAATATACCATTGTCTCTTAGATAATCTAGAAACTCTTGACATAAGTATTCACCACCTCGATCCGATCGAAGTATTTTAATACCCTTGTCATGTTGTTTCTCTACTTCATTTCTGAATTCTTTGAACCTTTCAAAGGCATCAGACTTGTGTTTCATCAAGAACACATACCCAAACCGTGAGTGGTCAACAGTGAAGGTAATGAAGTAGCTATAGCCTCCTAGACCTTGAGTTGACATAGGTCCACATACATCAGTATCTATTAGACCTAGCAACTCTCCCACACATTCACCTTTTCCTATAAAAAGTAACTTAGTCATCTTGCCTTTTAAGCATGATTCGCATATATCGTATGAATCCAATTCAAACGATTCTAGAAGTCCACATCGGTGTAATTCGGACATGCGTTTCTTGCTTGCATGGCCAAGACGACAATGCCACATGTAGGAGTCTAATTGATTATCCTTTCGAGCATGCTTGTTGCTCGCTTCGATATTGAAAATGTCACTAGATACGTCTAACGTATAAATATCATTGCTCAAAGTTCCAGTCCCATAAAGAACGCCATTCAATGTTATGTAACAACAATTGTTAATAAAAGTTAAATGGTACCCATTTCTATTACAAGAAATAGAAATGATGTTCTTTATCAATGAAGGAATATAAAAGCAATTGTCTAGTTCTAAGACTAGTCCACTAGGGACTTTTAGTAAATAAGTTCCAATGGCAATTGCAACAACCTTTGCTCCATTGCCAACTCGCAAATTTGACTCCCCTCTGACGAGTCTTCTTCTATTCCTTAGCCCATGAATGTCATTACATATATGTGAGTCACTCCTAGTATCCAATACCCAAGTGTCTGAGGAAATAGAATGACAATCAATAATGAAGTATATGAAGAAGATGGGGCATCTGATGTCTTATTCTTCTTTATGGACTCAAGATAAATCTTGCAGTTTCTTCGCCAATGGCCCTCCTTGTCATAATGATGGCAAGTGCCCTTTTGAGCTGGTTTTGCCTTTTTAGCCTTTTTCTTCTTCCCCTTCTATTGTTCCTTTGACTTCCTCTTAAAGCCTTTCTTCGAGGAATCAACTAACAACACCGTCCCCTGCTCATGCTTCTCAGAAGACTCCACAGTCTTCAGCATATTGAGCAGTACCACAGATGAACCTTCTTGCATCTCAAAGGTGAAGAGGAGCTTGGAGACTTCAAACCTTTCGAATCTCACTTGCTCATCAAATAACTCATAAAGATAAATGACTATGGTATGAGCATTCATATGCTAATGTTGCTTCCGTAGCTAGGGTACCATCGCGGCTAGCATGATGCAACTCACTTGCTCAGAATCACTCACATGTTTCTGATGGGCCAACAATTGGTCCGGTGTTGCATCATCACTAGGACGGTCGGGAAGAGATGCTTCGAGGACATAATCAAACTTTTTCGCCTTGAGAACAATTCTCAAGTTTCTAAGCCAGTACAAGAAGTTCGGCCCAGTCAATTTATTTGAATCTAAAATAGAGTGCAAATTCAAAGATGTCATGATCAATCGATTAACCTTGAAATACAAAACGAGCATATATGAGAAAGATGATTTAAAATGCATCAACATACATTCATAAATCTCATTCATTTTTAGAATTTCAAAAACCCCAAAATCACTTCGGGAGATCGTAGGTCCATCTCCGAATGGGCTGATATCCAACATAGATATGAACAACCTTGGAGAGAGTCCAACAAGCCATTCATAGCTACAATGATAGGTATCATATATACCGATTGCATATCACATATATGCAACTATCACAATGTGCTATCAACTGATTGAATGTTCACACATACATCGGGTTGTCAACTCATTGACAAGTATGCATCATATGCATAACACTCAACTTCACCTCCCTTCATATCGACCTTGGAGAGAGTCCAACAAGCCAATGCTCCAGGTTAAAGTCAACCTATTAATCAAGACATAGTTTTAATATGGTTAGAGTGCATTCAACCAATTAGCTCGGCTTGGAGATAGTCCAACAACCAAAGCTAACGATTGACCTCTGACTCTTACCATATTAGTATTAAAATATTCCATGGTTTGAACATGTTCGGGTTCGAGCCGGTCTTGGAGAGAGTCCAACAACCCAAACAAGTAATGGAACTCTAGTTCTAACCATATTAATGAAAGGTGTAGGCTTTAATATTGTGTAAGGGTTTTTATGTCTCATCCTCTTTGTATGAAAATAACTATTATCTACATGACATCACATACATGACATACATCTACATGTCACGATACGCATGGCATAATGATATGCATCTAATGCAATTACATGACATACAATTTTGTCATGTACAAAATCTCCTTATATGTCATAACTATTTATGGAAATAAAATATGTTTAAGATTTGATTCCCAAAATCAAATCATGATTAAATAAGGAAACAAATTTTCAAATATAATCACATATTTTATTTATGGAAGGCCTCAATTAAGAAAAGTCAAATTTAATTTAGGAAACAAATTTCCAAAATTATCAAAACTATTTATGGAAATAAAATATATTTTAGATTTGATTTCCCAAATCAAATTATGATTAAATTAGGAAACAAATTTCCAAATCTAATCAAATATTTTATTTATGGAAAGTGTTAATTTCCATAAATACTTCTAAACTTTCCAAACGTAGAAGATTTCCATAAACACTGTTAAACTTTCCAAAATTAGAAAATTTCCATAAATACTTCTAAACTTTCTAAAAGTAGAAAATTTCCATAAATACAATTATGACTATCGCAAAATAATTTTACGATTATGTCGAAACACAACTTGGGCTCTGATACCACTGTTGGCTTTCCGGCACCACGGCGAGTGTGTGTTCGAACATGTTTCGTAAACATGTGCATAGCGGAAGAAATAAAAAGCAATAAATCTAATTTATTACAACACACACTACACGCATGCATAGTACAACATAGTTAGACATAATCGTAGTTTCAAATTTTGCAATAAAAGGAAATTATTCTAGGTATACCTGACGTATCACGTGCAGCGGGAATGACATCAACCGGAGCGACTCTGGCTAGAATCGCCTCTATCTGTATCCACTGCAAGTATTGTTGGGATGGATTCACAAAGCCACGAGCCTCGTCTTCGTAGGAGTCACTAGCCACGTGTTGAAGACAATGTGATCGAGAGAAGATCACAATCCGAATAAAAATTCGGATTAGAAATTGAGTCCCCAAAACTCGCTTCTCGGGAGAGGTATTCGTCAACCGATTGACGAATCCTTCATCCTCCACCTATAAGGATTACCGGAGATCGAATCCCCAGCAAGGTAGTTGTTGTCGTAGCTTCAAATGTCATCTAAACGATGCTCCAACACGCAAGGAAATAAGCTGTCCAGAAAACTGGACAGCTTGGTGGAGGAGTTGCGCTGGCCAAAGAGGATGGTCGGTCAACACTTGGTCGCTGGAACCAAGGTGAGTCACCGGAGGGTTGCCGGAGGAAGGCCGACAACAGCTTGGACGCTGGCAACAAGGGTGGATGGTGGCACAAAAGCTGGGTGGCAACCTTGTTGGGCGGCAAGGAGAGGAGAGGGGTTAGGCGGCTAGGTTTTCCATCACATAAGTTATCCAAGAAAAACCCGTAAGCCATATTTTTATAAAGAACATATTCTCCTAACGGTTATTGGTTCATAACCAAAACCCATTAACCCGCTCCAATAACTTAAGTTAAAATAAACCAAACCACATTGGTCTATTTTAAGTTAAAATGAACCGAACCAACTTTGGTTCATTCGTTTAAAACAAACCAAGCCCCTTTGGTTTATTCTCCACCATTGGATTAGAACTAAATCAATTTGGTTCATCCATCATGTCTTTATAAGACTCGGCTCATCCATGCTTCCATTGCGATTGAAACAAATTCATGCTCACTCCTTGTTTGGTCCAACCAAACCTAGTTTCTCTCGGTCTGAGAATCTCATTCTCAAGCTCATTTTAAATCCTTCGGATTACGCTCATTCTGTGTGTGACCAAATAGGTTCCCGATTTATGTTGGCCATATATAATTAACCATTAATTATAGAACAATCATGAGTGACACCTTGTAGTACATCATGATCCCCAATTAATCGAAAAATCAACAGTTAATCCAGAACCATTACTGAAACCCTTCAGCAGCTATAATGAATCCTGCCCCATTCCCTTCAGGCATTTTATACCCACTTGGTTCAAGACATGGTCTATAGTGTCAGTCCCCACTAGGCTGACTACGTCACACCTAGCCCAAGTATCATTTCCTCATCCTACGGATTCTAGTTACTGCACATGTATCCAAGAGTACCTTACTCTAAACATGTAATGCTTTGGACAAAGACTTTAGTAACAATCCGACAAGAGGCCATAGGTATACATCTCCTCGCAAAGGAGTGGTGAATCCTTTATAGGCTATTCAAACACCTTCGGTCACTTCGACTTATACCCAATCATCCTGGGTCCACATCTTCTCAGAGATGCTTGCTTAAGATGTCAAAGCATAAGTCTTCATGTCCAAGATGACTTGAATACCGCAAGTCAAAGGAACATCACACTTAAGCTGCAGTAAAAACTTCATTGACATATCTATATATGTAGAGCACCATATGAAGTCTTACAGCTGGTTACTCCAATGAACTAGTTACCATAACTAGCATCCACAATTAACTCCGAACATCACAATGTCTCCAGCCAGTGAGAATCAGCTGCTTGGATACACCAAGGAGTATTCCTCATGCTAGTCTCGACAGAATTGATGGTGTTCAAATCCATCAATTCATCGACTAGGGATAATTCCAATACATCACAATTACACATGTAGAGATACTCACTAGTTGTGATCCAATCACAAATTCTCTCATGTTGTGAATTGTATTGTGGACATTCAGTAAATGAGTTTAAGATCCAATCAAATACATGAAAACATGTACACTCAAATAGTGAATCTTAATTTATCAAATAAATGGTACAACCATAAGGCAATTGCCTTAGGATACCTCTCATATATTACTAACAGGGACATCATACACTCTCTCGATGAGCCACCGCATCTATCGAGAGCTATCTCTGCCTTACAATATGGGATAGGCAATACGGGGATACCAAATCAATCCTTGCGATGAACTATTTCCAGTTCCATCGCATCCTTCTACCCACGGTTACAGGAGATCAAGTTTACCCCTAGGTTCCTTGTATAAATCCCCTAAATCTTAGATACGAGGGTTGTCACCCCTCCTATCGCCTAAGCACAATAGGTAGAAAACCAAATACGCATAGATATTGGTATAAACAATTTCCAATTGCAAATTCAAACTCAAAAACAGAATTCAATTTGAAGCAACATGTCATGCATACACAAGCTACTCCCTAATCCTAGATTCGAAGGAACTACTCCATATATCGAAGAGGAGAATCACAAGGCATGTTCATGTTTGAATATATCAGAAATAAAATGCAAGAACAAGAGGTTGCAATGCCGATGTGGCCTTCTCTCTAGCGTTGAAGTGCAAAGCTTAGATCTCTGACGGTGATCTTCCTCCCCGTTGCGAGTTCTCGAAGCTTTTTAGGGCTTCGGTGTGCCATCCCGGCCATCGTGCCTTTCCCTTCTAGGGTTTGGGTGGATCTCTCCTTATATAGACATCTCATCGGATTGCTGCCAAATCCGAAAAAAACCCTAGTCATGTCAATCTGTTGGGCGCCAATACGGCCGTGTGTTTCCACACGATCGTGTGTTTCCACACGACCAGGCCATGTGCGGCCCTAGGGTGGTTGATCTCGCCCATTTGACACAGCCGTGTGTAGCCACATGCCCTGGTCGTGTCCCATTCTGCGCCTAGCTCAAAAATGTCCTTTTGCTCTGAAAGTGCACCTTTTTCCCCCTTAATGCTATCCTGCACACAAAAGTATAAAGAACATACCTTCGAACCAGAAAATAGGAAATGCATGCAAAATTGAGTGACATATGCATGAAACTAACATAAAATATAATGAGATGTGAACGGAAACTACTCCTAAAACTCTATATGTTTTGCTCACATCACTTCCCCCAGACTTAAATCTTTGCTTGTCCTCAAGCAAACCTCAGTGCCATGAAATTTTAAAAGGATATTGTTCCATAGTTAGCATGTTAACTAAATTTATCAAGTGGTATTTGCAATCAAAGCAAAATAAATATATTCTAGAAATTCACTACATTAGCTCCTCGTGCTCGTGCTAAGCGAATCATTCTTAGGGGATACTCATTCCATGGTGAGTTAATTCATCATCCTATATCTTTCCTAAGGTCTCCGACTCTTAGGCACTTACCTGCCAAAAGCGAGGGTCGTTCCCTAGATCTAGGACAAAATCTCAAAGGCGTGCTCGGTATTGAGAGAAATTGGTAGGTGTTTTCCCAGTAACCTAACTCGGTCTCAAAGTGGCACCTAGTCATTTCCACCCACGACAACTATTTTTTTATCCCTCATAATCTCTCTCTCTCTCTCCTTTTCTTTTCTTATTTTTCTTTTCTTTTTTCATTTCTCTTTTTTTTCTCTCTCTCTCTCTCTCTTATTTCTCTTTTCTTTTCCTTTCTCTCTTTTATTTTTTGACTCATCAGGATTTTGATTTTTTCGAATGGGCTTACATAATCTGAGCATCTCCAGTAACTAAAATGCTAGCCTAGAGTCACCTGTGGATTCCAAAGTACTAGTCTACTGAGATGATTCATAACTAGGTAACTACTAGACTCTCCCTTTCAGAGTGTTCGACATACGTAGGTGTAAAAATAGAAGCTAACTAGTGTAAGTCTAGAACTTTCATTAGAGCAAATAAAATAAAATACCATGAGATAAAGAAGTTACACTACTCATGGAAATAACTCATGAAGAAGACTTTTAAAAATACTACTGAGGCAGCTTTACATATAACAAAAACTAAGTGCTGAAAGAAACTCAACAACCTATGCATTAATAAATGAATGCTAATAATAATGCAAATACCAAGAAAGAAACTACTACTAGAAAAAAAAAATTTGGAGTCCCCCCAGACTTAAGTGAAGGTATACCTCTAGTATGGTGGACGAGGTGGATAGTCTGGAAGCCTCGACATCTCGAGATCCTGGGTGAACCTACTGCTGAGCCGTTAATGCCACATGTACATGTGGTAGATCTGAGAGCTGGTGGATACAGCGGCTACTCGGTGCTCCTTATCCCTAGCCCATAGTGCTTGCTGGGCATGCATGTGCTGCCGCATCTCCTAGTGATAGGCGGCCTCATCCTGGCGACGGGTAGCCTCCTCCTGGAAGTAAATATGGGCCTCGTCGTAGAACTCCTCAGCTCTCTGGAAGTGCTCCCGGAAGCCCTAGAACTCCGCCTGCATGTAGGCACTCTGCTCCTCCCATCGCTGCCTCTGTGTCTGTTGCTTGGCGTATATGTCGTCGAGGCGCGATCGGAACTCCGAGAAATCATAGGCCGACATACCTGCATCCTGTTCAAAAGTGGAAAAAGGTGGTGGTGCAGGTGTAGGCTCATGTCGGTGTGGACTAGGTGGGCTCCTAGGCATGTGTAGACTAGAGGGAAAGTTATATAAAGGGGGAGAGATAGGCGCCGATGTGGATGGTCCCTCATGTGGAGGGGACTCCACTATCAGGTCCAAGCACCAGTTGGCGCCCATGGTGATGGTGGTACGATCAAGGTAGGGGAGCCTAAGGGTTGTCAGATTTTTCCTTACAAAGCATAAGGAGTGTCCTTCTCTCACAATCATTTTCATGGCCATGCACACTCCTAGGTCGATCCTAGGGCTCCCCTCTATACTCTCTAATGTAGTGTAATCG
The DNA here is from genome assembly GCA_025175895.1 of Wurfbainia villosa. NCBI lineage: Eukaryota > Viridiplantae > Streptophyta > Magnoliopsida > Zingiberales > Zingiberaceae > Wurfbainia > Wurfbainia villosa. The sequence continues at coordinate 114,577,587 of CM045989.1, read as the reverse complement.
TACCCCATCCTATGGAAAATGTGGGTAAGTAGGAGCCCCACATTAATCTCTCCTCGTGATGCTTTGCCCATCTTCACTACATGTCTGATGAAGTGGGACCCTACATCAATGCTACTCCTTTCTTGTAGCATGTCACAGAGGAAAAATTGCTCGCTAGCTCTAACCACACCATCACTCTCCCCATGACAAAATATAGTACTTGCCATGATGCGGTGGAGGTATTGAAAAACGGAGTTTTGGAGGCGTGACGCTTTGGCCCTAGAAGGGTCATAAGCATGCTCCCCCGTCAACTCGTTCCAAAATATCCGAGAGTTAAACCCAATAGGGATTCTTCTCTTTCCCCCACTCGGCAAGCCAAAGCATGAATTCCATTGGTGAAGGGTCCATTCATGCTCAATGTTAAAAATTCTAAAATTTATCCTACCCTCTTCGCTTTCTCTACTCGTTAAAATTTTCACCTCTAAGGAACTCAAAAATTCTAGAACTATTCTAGGGTAGGTTGGGTGTTTTATTCCCATTATCTCTTCCCACCCCATTTTTACAAATAGGGCTTGAAAGTCACCCAACAACCCTAAAGACTCTAGTAAATCTTCATCTAGGTACCTAGTAGCAGTGAGTTTATGAGTATAAAGCATATTATATCTATCTCTATGTTAATTATTGTGAAAAAGAAGGGTCGGTAGGGCGTTACCCTCCTCCGGAGCTTGAGGGGCATCGGTTCTCCTTGTTCGTTGCTCCGAAGCACCGGATCGAGATGCTACATGCTTAGTCCTCCTCATCCTTGCTTCTTTTGGCTTCCTTGAAGGTTATAAAATATTCTAGGTGGCAGGGAAGAAGAAACCACATGGCTAGGGCAAGAGAAATCGAAGCATACGGTGCAAATGGAGTGAAAACACACGGCTCACCCCACTTAACCTGGCGTGACACGATCGTGTGAAAACACACGGCCAGGCCGTGTGCGCCTCGGGTTGATGGGGCATGGCCATGGGAAAACACATGGCTAGGCCGTGTGTCCCATTTCTTCTGCCCTTTTTGCACCATGGTCCGAATTTCCTCATACGCCTAGCTACGTAAGCTAATATTGATTTTATTTTTACCTAGCAAAGTTCTCTTCTGATCCTAATGCAAAATGAAATGGAAATCAAAGTTCAAATTAACTAAATGCATGAAATACAATCAAAGGGAAATCTATAAACTAAACTTGGGTTGCCTCCCAAGAAGCGCTTTGTTTAAGGTCGTTTAGCTCGACCTTATTCCTACATTTCATTTGAGGCATTTGAATCTTGCTCGTGGGGGAGCAAGATATTTGCTCACCTTATGCCTCCTCCCTTGTGGTCCCTTATCAACATATATCTTAAATCTTGCTCGTGGAGGGGCAAGATATTTATTAGTTGTCTTCCTTGGTTCGAGAGTGAACATGCTTATCCTTAAAGAATCATCAGGAGTTTGATCATGATATTCTGTTTCATCTATATGCTGTAAATAATATAACTCACCACAAATATTCTCACCAAAAGATTGATTAGTAGATGCTATTAGGTCGAATGAAATTTTATCATCACAAATCACTAGGTGGGCTTCGTTATTGGTAACTAAAGTTTCGGTGAGGGTTATGGTAGACTCTTCTAGATTCTTGAGGTTAGGAGGTGTTTTGATTGAATCAATGCACTCCTCGATTAGAGTATCAATTAAATAATCCTCAAGTTCTTCTTCAAGTGGTGATTGAATGGATTGCCCTTCTTTACTTCCTATGTCATCTACGTCTTCCTCATCCATTCGCTCAAAGTGAGTCTCCGCCATATTAGGTGTAATCCAGTCATCAAAGGCACCTTCTAGTCGTTTGGTTTCTTCTTTCCGTTGCATAATCTCCGCGAATTGTAGACTATGCTCCTTGCATTCCCTAGTAGAATTGTCTAGCAAGGCTTCTAAGTTGGGACTTGATTTTGGATAAAATTTGTGTGGTAATTCATAGCTCTCGTTCTCACTTGGGAAACAATATTGAGTCTTTGTCTGTGAATGTCGCCGTTGGAATTCAGTGTTCGCCGCTTGTTCTGTTCGAATGAAATCTTTCATCATCTGCTCAAGTCGGGATTTAGGCGGACAATATTGAGGGCTTAAGTACCCATGGTCATAACTATATGAATAGGAATCATCTTGTGGCCACTGGTTGTAATTGTAGGTGACATCTTCTTGTTCAAATTGTGAAGATTCGAATATATCCAGACAATCATTAATGGTATGTCATGTTTCACCACAATGTTCACAATAAATATTACCAAAACTTATAGCATTAAATTGACCATAATCATGAGTAAAAGCATGCATCGTTATATGTAGAAATTATAAATAAGGAAAGAGCAACTCAATAAATAAAACTGAAATAAAATAAAATAAAACAAAACAAGAAAAGTAAATCTATCGTAGGTCCGATCCAATTATCCACTTCTCGATTCGATATCAAATCGATCAGTCCTTAGTAACAGCATCAAAAACTTGATGCACGTGAACACGACCTCAAATCTAGCAATAGAGGCCATCGAGGACTCGAAGCGCGTGCTCACGCTCAATGCCTAGAAGTGAACGGATGTCATCAAGTAATAAAAGATTATCGATCCCACATGGACTGAGATTCGAGTATCGATTTATTCAATGGGTAAAATTGTTTGAAAGTAAAATCTAAAGATTTCGATTGCGAGGGTTGTCGGTGGACTAAACTCAAGTACGGTGTCACACAAAGGAAGAAAAGAGTGTGCCGAGATCTTAAAAAGGTATTCTAGGACTTCGGTTTCGCTTGTGTGTCACAAAACATGCTATCAATTGGGCGTTGTCTAAACGTCTAACTATGGTTTTGTGGAAGGGACATCATACACTCTCCCATGAGCCACTTCATCTATCGGGAGCTATCTCTGCCTTACAAGGATGGGATAGGCGGTACGAGGATGCCAAATCGATCCCTGTGACGAACCGTTTCCAGTTCCATCACATCCTTCTACCCATGGTTACAGGAGATCAAGTTTACCCCTAGGTTCCTTGTATAAATCCCCTAAATCTTATATACGAGGGTTGTCACCACTCGTATCGCCTAAGGACAACAGGTAGAAAACTAAATACGCATAGATATTGGTATAAACAATTTCCAATTGCAAATTTAAACTCAAAAACAGAATTCAATTTGAAGCAACATGTCATGCGTACACAAGCTACTCTCTAATCCTTGAATCGAAGGAACTACTCCATATATAGAAGAGGAGAATCACAAGGCATGTTCATGTTCAAATATATCAGAAATAAAATGCAAGAACAACTGGTTACAATGCCGATGTGGCCTTCTCTCTGGCATTGAAGTGCAGAGCTTGGATCTCAAGCGGCATTCTTCCTCCCCGTTGTGAGTTCTCGAAGATTTTTAGGGCTTCAGTGTGTCATCCCAGCCATCATGCCTCCCCCTTCTAGGGTTTGGGCAAAGCTCTCCTTATATAGACATCACATCGGATCGCTGCAAAATCCAAAAAAAACCCTAGTCACGTCAATCTGCTAGGCCGCCACACGGCCGTGTGTTTCTACATGTCCAAACCATGTGCAGCCCTGGGGTGGCTGATCTCGCCCATTGGACACGGCCGTGTGTGGCCACATGCCCTAGTCGTGTCCCATTCTGCGTCTAGCTGTAAAATGTCCTTCTTTTGCTCCGAAAGTGCACCTTTTTCCTCCTAAATGCTATCCTGCACACAAAGTACAAAGAGCATACCTCCGAACTAGAAAATAAGAAATGCATGCAAAATAGAGTGACATATGCATGAAACTAACATAAAATGTAATGAGATGTGAGCGGAAACTACTCTTAAAACCCTATATGTTTTGCTCACATCAATTTACCAATAAAATTTGAGAAGTTTGAAAAGTCAATCAAAATTTACACGAGATTGGTTAAAGTTAATGGTGTGTCATTTTGGGTTTTTGCCACACTTGGAAAATTTATGTGATGGTGTTCACTTCTTTGGTCTGCCAAGATCTCCCTCCCCCTTCTTGTGGATCGCCGGATATGTCACCAAAGAGGGTTAAAGACGAGATAAAGAGATATCTTCTTCTTGAGTCACCTAGGATCCTTAAAGTAGAGGTAGATCTACCACTCTGAGAAGGAATGTTAAAAATAGGTCGGCTTCCCAAAGCGACCACTCTGACGCTCAAGTCAGTAAAGGTATAGAAAAAAATGTAGAAAGAATGAAGAAGAAGAAGTTAGAAGAAGATCTTTGAGGTTCTGAAGAGCGAAGAAACAATCATCCTTAATCCTTGCCTCCTTTGCCCCTTTTATAGACGGTTCACCCTGCCTTCTTCTTAAGGTGTATTTACTTTAATGCCCTTTGTCAAACTGTCATTGTAACCGTTTTTCCCGCTTATATTCAAAATATCTCTTTCAAATGCTTAATGATCCTTATATTCCCCCGCCAAGTATTAATCAAATAAAGTATATAAACAAATGACAAAATATTTATATTAATCATATTTATCTTCCTCGAACTCTTCCTGCTATTCCCAACATTCCATTCCTCCTTATTTCACCATGTATAAAAAGAACCTCTGACATCCACATATAAATTACTCGGGAAACAAACACACTACTCGAGAATTATACATAATGATAGGGAAAAGTAAAGACTTCTAGTGAAACAAAAATATTGCTCAGGAATTATACATACTGATCGAGAAAAGCATAAACTACTCAGATATTATACAGACTGCTCGGGAAACAAACACACTTCTCAGGATTATACATACTAATCGGGAACAACATAGACTGCTCAAAAATTATAAAGACTGCTCGGGAAATAAACACACTACTCGAGAATTATACATACTGATCGGGAACAGTATAGACTGCTCATAAATTATACAGACTGCTTAGAAAACACATACACTATTTGGGAAACATACTAACCACTCGGGATTACACATAAATTGCTATGATAGCACCATACTTGTCACTGAACAACACTACCCTACTCACTCATACCGTGCTCAAGAATAATACATACAGAAGGTAGGGGAAACTTCGCTTCCCACTTCAACTCGGTCGCTTGTTCATAGTGATCCCTTCTACGTCCCCGGACAAAAAAAATTTATCCTTGATAAGAGGGATTTCCCAAGCAACTTTATCATCATCGTGCTATTCGATTAGAGTAGTCACTTGAACAAACTTTTTGTTCAAGCAACCAACCTCTATTCTACGAATAGCCACGGAATAGACGATGTACAGATCGCCGACTTTTGTGTTTATGTTCGGGGTCCAAGTATATTTAGCCACAAAACAGAATATATATCATGCATATAATTGAAAAGCAAATATAAACATGTAACAAATGAAAATAGAGAAACGATATACCTCTCGATCTTCTATTGTATGACCTTCCACCTTTCGGACGTCGTGTGGGCGACGATCTACCAAAAGTTGAAACTCCTAAATCACCAATCTTCCTTCCTTGCTCATTCCGAGCAAGAGGAAGAATAGAAACAAGACTCTTCTCCTTCCTTTAGCCAACCAACAAGCAACAAGCAAGTTGCTTGTCGCCGGCCAACAAGGAGAAGGGAGAAAAGATGAATGTCGGCCAAAGCTCCAAGAGAGGACCCTAAGCCTTGGTTCCACCGGCCAAGGAGAAGAGATTGAGGGAGTTTGGATGCCGACCAAAGTGAGGAAGGGGCTGTATGGGCACCGACATGCTTGAGGAAGAAGAAGATAAGGAAATAGTTTCCTTATTTGGTGCCGCCGACCCCTATTCTCCTTGCCTCCCAAAACCCTAGCCTCTCCCCTTGCCTCTTGCTCTCCACGCCAACCCTAAAGGATCCTTTTATAGGGTTTAGGGATAAGCCTTGTTTTAATCTCCACCATTGGTTCTAGGGATTTAATCTCAACCGTCGGATCTAGAGATTTAATCTCAACCGTCGGATCTAGAGATTTAATCTCTACCTTTGGATCTAGAGTTTTGTTTCCATCCATTGGATCTAGGCTTCATGAGGTATTAATAGGCTATAATAGGGACCATGAGGAGGAGTTGGATCTTCACCACCCAATGGATCAAGCCCATATAAAGTCTGATCCATTAATGATAATCCAATCCACTAAAGGATTATCATTGATCTACCTCACCAACCACCATAAGTTAATATGGGCTCCATATATTATATGTACATTTTATCCCCGTGTTTAAGATCTCGAATGTCCGTCGATTAATTAATTTACTGACCACTAATTATTCAACATCTAACTCCATGAGTAGTACCACTCAACTTTTTCATCATGCCGGACCAAGTCCACCTGTAGGGTTTACATGATGAACCTTATGAGCTCCTCAATGGGACATCATCATCCTAATATATAGGACACGGTTTCCACCTATAATCAATGACACACCATATAAATAATATCATTTTCCAACTTACCGAGCCTATCGATTTAATCTATAAATCTCGCTCATTGGTAAAACAAAGAAATGAATACTAAGTATATGTGTCCATTATTATATCAGGATTAAGAGTATGTACAATATAATATCTAAGGTCCAATTCGATTATATAGTCAGCAATAAATCGAATCACCTCTATGTCGGTCCTACTCAATACACACAAAGTGCACTAGTGTGATTCTATGGTCAAGACAAACCAATACCAAATTGTTGGATCGAAGCAGATCGCTAGAGGGGGGGGGTGAATAGCGATAAAAACTTTTCTTTTAAATCGTTCTATAGACAATTAAACGCAGCGAAAATGTAAATAAAAACTAAATAAGACAAATAGTTTTTTTTACTTGGTTCGTAGCCTTCGGCTACTACTCCAAGGCCCTAACGGTCCTAGACCGTGTACGGAGGGCAATTCACTAAAACACTCCTGCTCGTTGGAGGTAGGAGTTTTACGATTACAAAAGCCTTCGAAGCAAAAAGATAGAGAGACAAACCCTCTCTTCTATTAAAGTAAAATGCAACGAAAAGCCTCGATTAAAAAGAATTGCAATATTGAAAGCAATAACAAATTAAGATTATACCAACAACTAAACAAAAGAAACTTTAAGCTAAGGTTGTTGGCAGCACTTCGTTGTTGTAGAGTCGTCGGAGAGTTGCAGCGTAACGGAGGCTTTTGAGCACTTAGAATTGAGGATGAAACCCTAGGTTTGGCCCTCTTTTTATAGCCTTTAATCCCCTCAATGAATGGGTCTTCAACCAATCACAAATGGGCACAAAACTCCTTGAAAAATGGTGATAAAGCTTGACTCCTCGAGGCTGATTTTTGACCACCGGTTGAACTGGCCGGTTGAATTGGCGCCGGTTGAACTGGCCGGTTGAAATGATGGTCAGGATTTTTTACTACAATAAAGAGTTAGCTCAAAATATAAGTGGATTCGACGACCACTTGCCGTCCGATCTCAACATAGACCTTCCATGGGAAGTCTTGGGTCGGATCGTCACCTAAGATCATCCCCGTAAAGAGGATATGACCTCACTTACGCTCGTACACACGAGCTTACCTCGATACTTACGTGTCGCTTTTGCTTCCGGCCTTCCACTCAATTCCTTCGGCTCCCTCCGAAGTCTCTTGAGTGTCGCCCGACCACCGTGGCTTCCTCCGGGTGTCGCTAGCCTTTAGCTCCAGCGTTGAGACTTTTCTGCACACTTGATTTAGCTCATGAGATAACAATATATGCTTAACTTTGTATCGTTTGTTATAATCAAAACTTAGGTTCGACTTAGGTGCCTACTGCACCAACAATCTCCCCCTTTTTGATTTATGGCAAACCCACATACAAAGTTAAGTAAATAGCAAGCATGAAGAGTAATAACGTGCATGAGAAACAAAAAATATGAAGATTAAGTTGGAGTAGTAAGAATTTTCTTCAAGTACTCCCCCTTGAGGAAACCTCCCCCTTGACCGAGGGTGAGTCTTGAAGAAAGACCTTAATCCTCCCCCTTGAGGGTTGCTTTAAGTAATTAACATTACTTAAAGTTGGCCTTAGTAAAACGTTTTAGTTAAGCCCTTTCTCCCCCTTAAGTAAAACATTAACGACATAAAGTTTAAAAAATAAGTTTAAGTAAGAAACACAAATAAGTTTAAGTTAAGAATTCTTTGGCCTTTTGGTAAAAGTTAACTAAGTTTTAACTTTAGGTTTAAATATGAAGTAAGAGTTAAGTTATCAAAAAAAAAAATTTGACCCCTTAACTTTGACCCCTTAACTTTGGCCTTTTTCTCCCCCTTTTGCCGTATATCGAAAAGAGTAAGGGGTGTGTGGAAAACAAAATAAGTGTTAAATTTAAAGTCCAAGCATGTTCCCCATTTTTTATATAAAAAAAATAATATACTGAAAAATAAGCTCATCTATAAAATGTTCGACTCATATTTGGCTTGATTGATATGTAAGATCAACCAGTCCTGGTCAGAGTCGGTTAGTATGTATGATTATACTCCGTGGTTCATAGTGATGCACTAGCTCTACATCTGGAACCAGGAGTAAGGTCCTAACATCTCACGACCATCTACGTGGCTAAGTACACAAACACATTAGTCCTGTGTGTTGTGAGATGTACTGACTCCTTAAATCTATAGGTGCATGATATCTAAGGTATGTCCTATGCTAGTTCCATAAAAATGAAATTAAAGAAATAGTAGTAAGAACATATAATTTGCATGTACCTATTCTTTTACGCACATGCCCAATTTTCGTCTTAATAGACTAAATTCGGCTTCGGGTAGGGGTTTAGTATTCGTAAAGTCTAACTTAAAGTCGCGGAGAGTGTGCTTCATCCAAAGAAGCTGCGTGACACACTCACCCATCGCGATGTATTCGGCTTCGGTGGTAGATAAAGCAACACAGTGTTGTTTCCTACTGCACCAACTCACTAGACTCAAGCCGAGAAGTTGACAACAACCAATCGTGCTCTTTCTTTCGAGCTTACTACCGGCATAGTCCGAATCGGAGTAGCCGGTTAGTTCGAACTCGGTAGATCTAGGATCTCCTATCACTTGATCAATAGAGTGACTTGGTTGACTTAGGTTAGGATTAACACTAGACCTGATCTCGGGATCAGAGTTAGGTCTAGTATGAATCGGCTCGCTAATTGGGGTTGTCGGGGGTTTTGTAGGTTCGTGTCCTTCATCGAACACTACATTAATGGTTTCCTCGACTCTAAGGGTGTCGTGGTTATATACTCTATAAGCTCTACTTGTAGTCGAGTATCCTAGAAAGATTCCGGTCGTGGTTTTCGATGTAAATTTCCCTAGGTAATCCTTAGTGTTTAGGATATGTACCTTACACCCAAATACCCTAAAGTACTTGATGTTGGGTACTTTATCGTGATAAATCTCGTATGAGGTCTTAAGGTGCCTTTTTACCATAAGGATCCTATTTTGGACATGTACTGCGACTACGCCCAAAACCTATCGGGTAGGTCATATTCGTTCAACATGGTCCTAGCGGCTTCTTGTAGAGTTCGGTTTTTCCGTTCCACTAGGCCATTTTGTTGAGGGATCCTAGGGCAAGAGAATTCATGGTGGTATCCGTTTAGGTTACAGAATTCGGTGAACCTTTGATTTTCGAATTCACCACCATGATCACTTCTAAGTCTTTTAACCTTAAGGTCTTTTTGATTCTCGATTAATTTGAATAGATTGATTAATTGATCTAGGGTATCATTTTTATGTTTGATGAACCTAACCCAGGTAAACCTGGAGTAGTCGTCAATTATGACTAAGCAATATTGACTTCTATTGAGTGACTTGGCTCCATGTGAATCGAATAGATCCATATGCAGGAGCTCAAGTACACTTGAGGTTCGTTCTTGGTTAGTTAACTTGTGTTATGTCCTAGGTTGTTTTCCTTGTTGACAAGCATTACAGATTTTATTAACCAAGTTGTTGAGGTTGGGTAAGCCTCTGACTAAGCCACTCTGACTCATCTTGTGGACGAGTCTTGGGTGCGAGTGACCGAGTCGTCGGTGCCACAACCATGATTCCTCTTCCTGTGTCATAAGACATTTGGCTGAGGATTTGATTAAGTTAATTGTATAAATGTTATTTGTCCTAGTTCCTTAAAGTATTGTTTTAGCTGTTTTATTTGTTTTAATTACACATTCATTTTCTAAAAATACGACCTTATAGTTATTGTCACATAATTGGCTTACGCTAAGCAGGTTATATTCGAAATTCTCTACAAGTAATACATTTTTAATAATAAAATTCGAGTTAAGCTCGATATCACCTGATCCAATGATTTTGAGCTTGCCATTATTCCCAAAGGCTACCGATACTTGTCGTTTGAATCGAAGCTTCGCGAATTTGAGTTGATCCCCGGTCATGTGTCGAGTAATCATTGTCCTAACATCCATTGATCCTACACACAAGGTGGTTGGATTGGATGTTAGATTATTATATTTTTAAAAAAAAAATTGGTTGTAAGTTGTTAAACCTAGGTCATCTCACCGAAGTCTATATGTCAAGCATGTTATACTTATGTGTTCTTTGTGAGATGACTTCTAATTAAGTTGATTAAGTGCATTTATGTTTAAGTAATGTTAGATTTGGATTTGACCCTAGGCTTGTCAAGTTTACCTTTTCAAGATCATGGCTTCCAGGTCGTGGCGAGGCACAGGGGCCTTCTTTTATCGGATCATCGACCACTTCCTTAGACAAAGCCATTTTCAAGAAAATGATGACTTGACTCACCTAAAATTATTTCCTCATCTAACTAGTTATTTTTGAAAAGAGGCTCCCCGAGGCTCAATCTTTTCGAAGGATTTTAGTTGATTATTTGAAAAGAGGCTCCCCGAGGCTCAATCTTTTCGAAGGATTTTAGTTGGTTATTTGAAAAGAGGCTCCCCGAGGCTCAATCTTTTCGAAGGATTTTAGTTGGTTATTTACGTGTTCTAAGTGAGTTCACGAAAGAAAAAAAAAAATCTAAGCATGCAATTTCTAAGTTAAAACACAAACATGTTTTGTACTGGCTCCCCCTAGACCGTTGAATCGATTCGGTCTATCCACATAGTGGATTTGGTCCTTGGGAACCCAGTACGAGTTGGATCCTAGAGTTGAAATCAAAGTGGTCTTAGGGACCCATGCTTGGATATATTTTTTATGTCTACTTACGATTGACATATACGACTTTTTGGTCGTGTTTGAGCTAAACCCTAGTCCGGCCTTGTTGTACACGGCCCTTTGCGATCCAAGTAAGAGGTCAAGTCCTTTGGATCCCAAAGTAAACCTTTCCAACGTATTCCTAAGATCTTCGACTTGACTTTTCAAGAGTGAGTTCTCAACTTCGAGTTTTTCAACCCGAGTTGAGTCCTTCTCTTGAACTCGACTAGTCGAAGAGGTTGGGGAGATCTCGTGTTTGAGGAGTTTAACTTCCTCAACCAGGGTCTCGACCTTATACTCGGACTTAGCTAACTTCCTAGACAAAAACCTAACCGTATTATGTAAAGTATTAAAAAAGGTTCGACTCACCTTAAGGGTATCTTTTGAACCGGATGCGTATCCGTGGCTTGACTTGAAGGTAGCTTCGTAGTCCGAGTCATCCTCAAGTTCTGACTCAAGTTCAGGTTCGGTCTCTGTGTCAGACTCAATCGATTTCGCCATGAAGACGTGGTCTTCGTCTTCTTCGGATGACGCTTCTTCCTATGTCGCATTGAGGGCCTTCTTGTGCTTAGGTGCTTGGTGGTTGAGCTTGGGGCACTCGGACTTTATATGTCCAAACCTGTTACACTCATAACACCTAATATTAGAACTTTTAGGCTTACCTTGGTTGGGTCGAGTTGTGGTTCGCTTTCACCCCTTGGCTATCCTTCGAGCTAGGTTCATTAGTTCGGCAGTCAATTCTGGGTCAACTTCTTCTTCGGACTCATCTTCCTCCTCCGTTGGTGGTGGCTTGCTTGCGATTTTCTTCTTCTTTGAACCTGCAAACAAGGCTATACCCCTCTCGGGTTCCGAGTTGGACTGCTCATGTAATTCAAAATCCGAAAAGAGTTCATCTAATCTAAGTTTAGAAAGGTCCTTGGAGACCTTGTAGGCATCGACCATGGTTTCCCACAAGGTAGTCCTCGGAAAAGAGTTTAGAACATACCTTATAAGGTCGCGGTTTTCGACCTTTTGCCCGATTGCGTGTAGGTTGTTGACTATGTCTTGGACACGGGCGTGGAGTTGCGTCGCGGACTCGTGTTCCTGCATTTTTAGTGTGTACAATTTATTGAACAACAAATCACGTTTGCAAACCTTAGCTTGATCCGATCCTTCGTGTAACTCGATCAGCTTTGTCCAAAGGTCCTTTGCGCTAATGAAGGGGCAGACGCGATTTAACTCCTCCTTGGACAAGCCACATTGGAGGATTTGTGTTGCCTTGGCGTCGGCTTCGACTTTTCGTTTTGTCGCAATGGTCCATTGATCATAATCCAAGGAGTCACCCACTTCATTAGTCAGAAGTGTGAAACCTGTTTGGATTATGATCCACATCTCGATTTGGGTTTTCAGAAAACATTCCATCCGACCCTTCCAATAACGGAAGTCATCTCCATTGTAAAACGGAGGTCAGACGGTGCTAAAACCCTCGAGATGGGTCATTAGAACAAAAGACAAAAAGGGATGAAGACGAAGAAACTAGCAACGACAAAAACACAAAACAAGGTACCAAGACTCGCGTCTTGGATAAGTAGTGCGGGAGTAAATTTAACAAAGCGAAATAAATCAGAAATAAACAGAAATAAAAGAAAAATAAATCTGTGAAAAATGGCTAGATTGGTGGTTTCACAAAATCTTAGCAACCCCCGGCTCTGATAACAATTGTTGGATTGAAGCGGATCGCTAGAGGGGGGGGGGGTGAATAGCGATAAAAACTTTTCTTTTAAATCGTTTGATAGACAATTAAATGCAGCGGAAATGTAAATAAAAACTAAATGAGACAAATAGTTTTTTTTACTTGGTTCGTAGCCTTCGGCTACTACTCCAAGGCCCTAACGGTCCTAGACCGTGTACGGAGGGCAATTCACTAAAACACTCCTCCTCGTTGGAGGTAGGAGTTTTACGATTACAAAAGCCTTCGAAGCAAAAAGATAGAGAGACAAACCCTCTCTTCTATTAAAGTAAAATACAACGAAAAGCCTCGATTAAAAAGAATTGCAATATTGAAAGCAATAACAAATTAAGATTATACCAACAACTAAACAAAAGAAACTTTAAGCTAGGGTTGTTTGCAGCACTTCGTTGTTGTAGAGTCGTCGGAGAGTTGCAGCGTAACGGAGGCTTTTGAGCACTTAGAATTGAGGATGAAACCCTAGGTTTGGCCTTCCTTTTATAGCCTTTAAGCCCCTCAACGAATGGGTCTTCAACCAATCACAAATGGGCACAAAACTCCTTGAAAAATGGTGATAAAGCTTGACTCCTCGAGGCTGATTTTTGACCACCGGTTGAACTGGCCGGTTGAACTGATGGCCAGGATTTTTGACTACATTAAAGAGTTAGCTCAAAATATAAGCGGATTCGACGACCACTTGCTGTCCGATCTCAACATAGACCTTCCATGGGAAGTCTTGGGTCGGATCGTCGCCTAAGATCATCCCCGTAAAGAGGATACGACCTCACTTACGCTCGCACACACGAGCTTACCTCGATACTTACGTGTCGCTTTTGCTTCCGGCCTTCCACTCAATTCCTTCGGCTCCCTCCGAAGTCTCTTGAGTGTCGCCCGACCACCGCGGCTTCCTCCGGGTGTCGCTAGCCTTCAGCTCCAGCGTTGAGACTTTTCTGCACACTTGATTTAGCTCATGAGATAACAATATATGCTTAACTTTGTATCGTTTGTTATAATCAAAACTTAGGTTCGACTTAGGTGCCTACTCCACCAACACAAATCACACTACAACCATTCCAATGGTTTGTCCAAAGTCATCTCGGTTGTGAGCCTATACTTATACTTTACAAGGGGCCGATAACATGATCGCCCGTGTGACACCACACACCATGTTATCTACAATGTAATGTATTATACAATATGCATAACCATAAAAATATACAAACAATGATCATGTGATTCTTATTTCAAAAATAAAGATGTTCATACAAAAGATAGACTTTTCAGTATACATCCCAACAATCTCCCACTTCTACTAAAAGACTATGTTGTTCTCAAACTGCCATACATTTGATCCCCATTCCCTCCACATGCCTATCAAAAGCTCTCACCGGAAGGGCCTTAGTGAAACGATCTGTCAGGTTCTCCTCCGATGCAATCATGGCCACAACAACTTCTCCTCTCTTTATGATTTCTCGTATCAGGTGGTACTTGCGCTATATGTGCTTACTTGCCTCATGAGATCGTGGTTCCTTCGAGTTTGCAACTGCACCACTATTATCACAATAAATTGTGATAGTTCTGGGCAAACCACAAATCACATCCAAGTCCATCAGGAAGTTCCTAAACCACACAGCTTCTTTGGCCGCCTCAGAGGTTGCCACATACTCAGCTTCCATGGTGGAGTCCGCCACACATTTCTTCTTGACACTCCTCTATACAATGGCTCCACCTCTCATAGTAACACACAAAACTTGAGGTAGACTTACTGTTATCCCTATCTAATTGGAAGTCGAAATCCGTGTAACCTACAGGGAGTAATTTGTCTGCCTGGTAAATTAGCATATAATCCCTAGTCCTTCTCAGGTACTTCAATATATGCTTTACCGCAGTCCAATGTCCCTGTCCTGGATTACTCTGATATCTGCTAACCATGCCCATGGTAAAGCAGATATCTGGTCTCGTACATAGTATCGCATACATGAGGCTTCCTACCGCCGAAGCATAAGGAACCGCCTTCACTCCTCTATCTCCTCAGATGTTCTAGGACACATCTCCTTAGATAAAGGAACTCCATGCCTGAAAGGAAGAAAACCTCTCTTCGAGTTTTGCATGCTATAACGATCCATAATCGTGTCTATGTATGAAGCTTGGGATAAGCACAACATCCTTTTCCTGCGATCCCTTATAACCTTGATCCTAAGGATGTGTCCCACTTCTCCCAAGTTCTTCATATCAAACTGTTTGGACAACCATACCCTTACGTCCGATAACACCTTGATATTGTTGCCAATCAACAAAATGTCATCTACGTATAGTACAAGAAATACCACTACGTTTCTGTCACATCTCTTGTATACACAAGACTCATTCGGACTTTGAATAAATCCATAAGACTGGATTACCTCATCAAAGCGGATATTCCAAGACCTCGAAGCTTGCTTCAATCCATAAATGGACCGATTAAGCTTACATACAAGATGCTCTTTGCCCTTAGCAATGAATCCATCTGGTTGCTTCATATAGATGTTTTTCTCAAGACTTCCATTAAGGAAAGTTATCTTGACATCCATCTGCCACACCTCATAATCCATATGAGTTGTTATGCATAAGAGAATCCGGATAGATTTAAGTATGGCTACCGGCGAAAAGGTCTCCTCATAATCGATACCCTTTTTCTGAGTATACCCTTTCGCAATAAGCCTCGCTTTGAAGATCTCAACCTTTCCATCTATTCCTCTCTTTCTTTTGTAGATCCACTTACATCCAATGGTTTTTACACCATCGGGTGGTTCTACTAGCTCCCAGACCTAATTCGAATCCATAGATTCAATCTCAGCATTTATTGCACTTCGCCAAGATACTGTATCTTTATCTTGGATTGCCTCGTCATATGCCCAGGGATCAGGTTCATGTTCGCCAGGGACCAAATTAGAAAATTCACCCAAGAACATGAATCTATCAGGCTGTCTAACAACCCTCCCACTATGACGAGGTATCACCTGTGTATCCTCTGTGACACGCGGTGCAGTGACTTGTGGTATATCCTCTTGTACCGGTGGTACTGAAGAAGTGACTTCCCCTTTTATTCCCTCCAAAACAATCTTACTCATGGGCTTGTGGTTCATCACATAGTCTTCTATTAGAAATCTGGCAATTGTTCTAATGATCACCCTTTGATCTCTAGGACTATAAAACAAACCACCTTTCGTTCCTCTAGGATAGCCAATGAACATGCGTACTTCTGTACGAGGTTCCAACTTACCAGCATCCACCTTCAACACATGTGCTGGACTCCCCCAAATCCGAATATGTCTTAGACTAGGCTTTCGCCCAGTCCACAATTCTGTGGGAGTAGAAGGCACTGATTTAGATGGAACTAAGTTTAGAATTTACACCATCGTATCTAGAGAATATCCCCAAAACGAATCTGGCAACTCAGAATAACTCATCATCGATCTAACCATCTCCATAAGAGTCCTATTCCTTCGCTCTGCTACACCATTCTGCTGGGGTGTGCCAGGTGCAGACAATTGGGATTGAATCCCAACCTTTGATAAGTAATTCATAAACTCTTCCAAAAGGTACTCGCCACCACGATCAGATCGCAGTGTCTTGATACTTTTACCTTGACATTTCTCCACATCAGCCTTGAATTATTTGAACTTGTCAAAACATTCAGACTTGCAGCACATCAAGTAAATGTATCCATATCTCAAATAATCGTCTATAAATGAGACGAATACTCAAAACCACCTCTAGCCTGGATAGACATAGGACCACACAAATCAGAATGAACCAATTCTAACACATCTTTGGCTCTATACCCCTTGGCCTTAAAAGGCCCCTTGGTCATTTTTCCCTCCAAGCAAGATTCGCAGGTTGGGAAATCTTCCACCACTAATGAACCCAGAGGTCCATCAGCTATCAACCTTTGAATTCTGCTTAGGTTAATATGACCAAGCCTAAGTGTCCAAAGATATGTTTGGTTCATCTTCGAAGGTTCTTTTCTTTTATTGGAATTAGAAGATGAGTTATTTACTTCTATTTGCATTGTGGGAACTTTTGGTTCAAGTGTGTATAAATTTTCTATCAATGCACCCGAACAGATAATGTCCCTATTCCTTTTATAACAACTCTGTCATTAAAAGAAATAGAATATCCATCCATAAATAATTTAGAAACTGAAATTAAATTCTTTCTAAATAAAGGTACATAAAGGCAATTCTTAAGAACCAAAACTTTATTTTTCTCAAAAGATAAATAAACGTCTCCCACTGCAACAACCGCCACCTTCGTGGCATCGCCCAAGTACACGGTAATCTCCCCCTTAACCATTTGTTTGGTTTCCTGGAACCCCTGCAAAGTATTGCAGACATGATCAGTGGCTCCCGTATCTACACACTAGGTGTCGGTAGATAACACCGCTAAACATGTTTCAACGACTAAACCAAAAGATATACCTTTGGTCTGCTTTCGGTTGGGGCAGTACTTCTTCCAGTGTCCAGTCTACTTACAAGTGAAGCACTTTCCTTTCGGCTTCTTCACTCCTCCCTGAGTTCCTCCCACCGCCTTCGCCCCAGTTTGTTTCTTCTTCTTCTTGCCTTTCGGCTTAGAAGTAGAAACCTTTTGGGTCACCATGGCATGCGCCTGAGCACTCTGACGAAATTGCCCCTCTACCGCCTGGAGTTCTGTCAAAAGTTCCGCCAACAAATACAACCTCTTGTTCATGTTGTAGTTCAAGAGAAACTACTCAAAACTCCTAGGTAGAGACTGGAGAATGATATCGACCTAGGTTTCCCCATCGATCTCAGCTCCAAGGACTTACAACTCATTCAAATGAGTCATCATCTTGAGAACATAATCCCTCACGGGTGTTCCCTCGATCATGGTGGTCGTTATCATGTTCCTCATGGCTTCCTTCCTAGCAGCCCGATTCTGGTGTTCGAAAAGCTCTTTGAGATTGAGCATCATGTCATAAGCAGTGGGCATGGCTTGATGCTGATGTTGCAGTACATTAGAGATAGATGCCAAAATGTAACACCGCGCCATCTCATCGGCCTTTATCCACTTATTATAACTCTCTTTCTTCTTTTCCCCAGAATCATCTACAGGCTTAGGAGGGCACTCTTCGAGGAGTACATATTTGTATTCCTCAGCAGTCAAGACAATGTCAAGATTCCTCTTCCAATCAACATAGTTGGGTCCAGTAAGTTTATTCTCTTTCAGTATCACAGCAAGCGGGTTGAAAGTCATTTTGAAAGAAAACCTAAGAATCACATAGATCAAAACATTAGATTTCAAAAAATTATTGATTCCTCAAACAATAAAATTTTAAAATCAACCAACACCTCAAAACATCGAGAATATCGTATGCCACGATAGTGTGGACGTATACGAATTCTACATTTGTAAGAGGAGGTTTTACCCATTAATTTTACTATCTTGTCAACCTAACTTTTTGACAAGTAAAATTAATAGTTGCTTCCTCTTTGGCCCTACAAATAAAAGCAGTGACTCCGATGGGGAGGATACTTATATTTGTATCTAAGTGTTCACCATTACTTAGTACCAAGGTAATTTTCTCGGGTTATGTGCCTTCCGATGGGGAAGTACACACGCTCCTTAATAATTCCCTATAACCATATTCGACCTTGTGATCCGCAAATAAACTCATCTGATGGGGAGGAAGGCACTCAGAGCCGACGTCCAAGTTTGTTTGCATCACTTGTCAAATTGTAATGGAGGCCGTGGGAATTTATAAAAATATCCCTCTCCCACTTAGTAATTTGAAATTGAGGAATTTTCTAGTCTACGACATGCATATCAAACAATAAGCAATAAATATGAAAAATAAATTATTTTCCAACTATTATGACTTTTGTCTTCAATATGTCTCCCGTCACATCGCCATCTCATCCGCTCCTTCTACGCCATGTACGAGCCATCCGGAGATCCGAGCCAAGACTAAAAACTATTTTAATTTACATCCATCGATCCTATACTCCATGAGGGAGTGTACATGAAATCTAGATCGAAAGTAAACTAAAATAAAAAGAGTAGCTAAACAATGTCGTATCTAATTTACAAAAAATTAAATACTAGCCTCGTCAACCCCGAGGATTCAACAAAATATACAATTACACACATACAATCACATATACACATGTGGCCATAATAGTCGGATCTTATGCCTGCAACCAAAGAGTTAACCTACGCATATCCTACTATTAGCCGACACATATAATATATGAAAAATGCATAAGAGTAACTGAATCCTAAACACACAAAATTGGAAACTGTGGCTCTGATACCAATTGAAGGTAGGGGAAACTTCGCTTCCCACTTCAACTCGGTCGCTTGTTCATAGTGATCCCTTCTACGTCCCTGGATAAAAAAAAATTATCCTTGACAAGAGGGATTGCCCAAGCAACCTTGTCATCATCGTGCTATTCAATTAGAGTAGTCACTTTAACAAACTTGTTGTTCAAGCGACCAACCTCTATTCTACGAATAGCTGCGGAATAAACGATGTACGGATCGCCGGATTTTGTGTTTATGTTCGGGGTCCAAGTATATTTAGCCACAAAATATAATATATATCATGCATATAATTGAAAAGCAAATATAAACATGTAACAAATGAAAATAGAGAATCGATATACCTCTCGATCTTCTATTGTATGACCTTCCTCATTTTGGACATCGTGTGGGCGATAATCTACCAAAAGTTGAAGCTCCTAAATCACCAATCTTCCTTCCTTGCTCGTTCCGAGCAAGAGGAAGAATAGAAACAAGACTCTTCTCCTTCCTTTAGCCAACCAACAAGCAACAAGCAAGTTGCTTGCCGCCGGCCAACAAGGAGAAGGGAGAAAAGATGAATGTCTGCCAAAGCTCCAAGGGAGGACCCTAAGCCTTGGTTCCACTGGCCAAGGAGAAGAGATTGAGGGAGTTTGGATGCTGGCCAAAGTGAGGAAGGGTCTGTATGGGCACCGGCATGCTTGAGGAAGAAGAAGATAAGGAAATAGTTTCATTATTTGGTGCCGCCAACCCCTATTCTCCTTGCCGCCCAAAACCCTAGCCTCTCCCCTTGCCTCTTGCTCTCCACGCCAACCCTAAAGGATCCTTTTATAGAGTTTAGGCATAAGCTTTGTTTTAATCTCCACCATTGGTTCTAGGGATTTAATCTCAACCGTCGGATCTAGAGATTTAATCTCAACCGTCGGATCTAGAGATTTAATCTCTACCTTTGAATCTAGAGTTTTGTTTCCATCCATTGGATATAGGCTTCATGAGGTATTAATAGGCTACAATAGGGACCATGAGGAGGAGTCGGATCTTGGCCACCTAATGGATCAAGCCCACATAAAGTCCGATCCATTAATGATAATCCAATCCACTAAAGGATTATCATTGATCTACCTCACCAATCCCCATAAGTTAATATGGGGTCCATATATTATATGTACATTTTCTCTCCGTGTTTAAGATCTCGAATGTCCGTCGATTAATTAATTTACTGACCATTAATTAATCAACATCTAACTCCATGAGTAGTACCACTCAACCTTTTCATCATGTCGGACCAAGTCCACCTGTAAGGTTTACATGATGAACCTTATGAGCTCCACAAGGGGACATCATCATCCTAATATATAGGACATGGTTTCCTCCTATAATCAATGACACACCATATAAATAATATCATTTCCCAACTTTCCGAGCCTATCGATTTAATCTATAAATCTCGCCTATTGGTAAATCAAAGAAATGAATACTAAGTATATGTGCCCATTATTATATCGGGATTAAGAGTATGTACAATCTAATATCTGAGGTCCGATTCGATTATGTAGTCAGCAATAAATCGAATCACCTCTAAGTCGGTCATGCTCAATACACACAAAGTGTACTAGTGTGATTCTATGGTCAAGACAAACCAATACCAAATCACACTACAACCATTCCAATGGTTTGTCCAAAGTCATCTCGGTTGTGAGCCTATACTTATACTTTACAAGGAGCCGATAACATGATCTCCCGTGTGACACCACACATAATGTTATCTACAATGTAATGTATTATACAATATGCATAACCATAAAAATATTCAAATAATGATCATGTGATTCTTATTTCAAAAATAAAGATGTTCATACAAAAGATAGACTTTTCAGTATACATCCCAACACATACTACACGGGCAACCCATATACTGCTCGGGTAATGAACATACTGCTCGGGAAATATCTTAGCCGCTCGGGAAAAGCTTAATCCGGATCAGAAAAAACCTGACCCCATCATTAGTTCCCCCTCTTTAGTAAAACTGAAGAGCGAAGTCGAATGAAGTTTTAATAGGAGCTGATAACAAAAAATTTCTCTGCCTTAGCTGAAAAACCCCACACCCATCATAAGTTCCCCCTCTTTAGTAAAACTGAAAAGCAAAGTCGAATGAAGTTTTACAAATTCATATTAATGTTAGTGCAGGGGCACCAGATAATCGAACCTAGGTTTTGATTATGGCAAAGATCCAAAGTTAAGGTCATATTGTTATCTCATGAGCTGAATTAAGTGTGCAGGAAATGGTTAAGCTAAGCCGAAGGTCAGCGACACCCAGAGAATCCTGAGTCGGGAAATCTTGGTGGTCAGGTAACACCGAGAGAACTTCGTGGGAGTCGAAGAACCCAGGTGAAGATTGGAAGCAAAGAGATAGGTCATAACGGACCAGAGGTAAGCATGAGTGCTAAGAGAAATGGTAAAGTTGTGTCCTCCATATGGGGATGATCGTAGGTAGCGATCCGACTAAGACTTCCAGTGGAAGGTCTAGGTCGAGATCGGACGGTAAAAAACTGTCGCATTTACCATTTTCCGTGCTAACCTCTTACTGTAGGGAAGTGGCTAGGATGGCAGTCGACTGATGCACATTAGTCGACTGATGGCGACGAATCAGCCTTTTGCGCTAGGTCAAATTGGATAACGTTTGACGCCGTCACTTCGCGATAAGATAAGGTGTCACCTCGTGATAAGTTTCAAAAGTTGAGGATCTGTATATAGACTTATTCCAAGGCAGAAATCTATAAAAGGAGGGGAGGACTCCAACCCAAAGATCATCCGTCTTGCTCTCAAAGTGCTCGTACAATGCCAAAGCTCTAACGTCGTAACGTCGTCATAATGTCGACGCAATGCCAAGTTCAGAATCTCTTCGTCAGCAGCAAGTATTATTTTTATTTATTGTATTCGTGGTTTTAATCGTAACGAGGTGAGGTAGGTTTGTTGCCTCATCCTCGAGCTTTCGATTTTTGTGATCGTTGTCTCCTACCTCCAACGAGGAGGAGACTCTATAGTGGATTGTCCCTTCATA
Source organism: Wurfbainia villosa (assembly GCA_025175895.1). Lineage (NCBI taxonomy): Eukaryota > Viridiplantae > Streptophyta > Magnoliopsida > Zingiberales > Zingiberaceae > Wurfbainia > Wurfbainia villosa. The sequence continues at coordinate 114,555,418 of CM045989.1, read as the reverse complement.
CACAATCAAGGATCGCAGGGCCTTGGAGTAGCAACCATTGGGTTGTGAACAAAGTAAAAATAAATTGTCTACTTATTTTATTGTCTTTATTTCCACTGTGCTTGCTCTTATTTTAACGTTGAGACAAAAGTTTCACGCTCGCTATTCACCCTCTCCCCCTCTAGTGTGCTTTCGATCCAACAATGAATGCATAGACACTTATTATATCAACCCCAAACACCCAAATCTATCACACTGACACATTAGGCACTGGGCCTTATATTTTTCATGCAATACTGAGCCTAAACATTGTATGAGGCATTGAACCTTGACTACTATATGAGGCATTTAGGCCTTAAATATTGTTTGAGGCACTGGGCCTTATTAGCAATTTACCTGCCCATTATAGCTAGCGTTATAGGTCCCTATGAGGGAAAATAACTATCTATTCCTTAGGTTGTTATAGGAGAATCCTTGAGAATATTTTACATATGCCCTATAGTGGCGTTATAGTTCCCCGTGGGGGAAAATAGCTTATCTAGCTCATAGGCTATTATAGTAGGCGTGAAGCCTTGAAGATTTTAAATATGCCATATAGTGATGTTATAGTTCCCTGTGGAGGAAAATAGTTTATCTAGCCCATAGGTTGTTATAATAGGCACGGAGCCTAAGTTAGTTTTTACAAGAGAATCGTGAAGAATTTGTCATACCTTGGATAAAATATCACTAACGTAAGTTAGAAGAAATTCTAAACAAACATAGAAATTCTTTCACAACTACCACAGAGAATATAATTAGATGATCATAATCCACTGCATAAGAATTTTATTTAACACTACTCTTTACCAAGCATGTAATGCATTAGAAAAATTTGATAACCGCCTTTCTATGAAAGAACATAAGATATCCTTCAAATTCACAAAAGAGTATTATATAATCCCGAAATTTACATACTAGGAGAAAAATGCCATTGAAAAATATCCATAATTTCTGCAAGAAAAAATTCTTTAAGAAAAAATATTAGGGCTAAAATTTTTGAACTTCATTTTCTCCATACCCGACCGCCATCTCTCCACTTTCCCTTTTTAAAAAAAACACGACCTCTCCTAACACTTAACCGTTCAACTCGCAATCACACTCGAAACCCTAAATCCCTTCTTCTCCGACACCATCAATCCTTCTGCAACCAATCCCTTCTCCATGGAATCTTCCTCCTCCACCATTCCTTGGTATGAAACAATGCACAACCAATTGACTTTTAAGTACTCATTCTTTCTCCGTGAACCGAAATATATTCTTGAGGGCTTCACTATCATCATCCCCAATCGCTCCCAACACCCTCATCTTCTTCTACCCGGCACCAACACACTTTTTACAAGGCAAATAGAAGGAGGTCTCCGCCTTCCTATCCCAAAACCTCTCTTTCACTTCCTCACCTATTACACCCTCCCAATCAACCAATTGACCCCCAACTCCATCTTCATTCTCGTCGGCACCATCATCATCTTTCATCATCTCGACATCCCCCAAATCCCTCACATATTCCATTGCCTCTATCATATAAAAATGGTCAATTCAAGTATCTTCTATTTCATGGCCTTCTAGGGGTACAAATTCCTGACCAATATGCCCACTTCTCATAAGGACTAGAAGAAGTTACATTTCTTTACCCCTATGGATCCCATCCTTCAATTTCCCTACCACTGGAGAACCACCCTTAATGATCTCCCTAACCTTAAAATTGTTAAAGCTTTCATTAACTTCCCTTCCATCGATGTAAAACTTAAGAACAAACATTTCAGCATCAACGAACTACTTCAAGAGCCTATCTTGTCTTGTTATGGACTATCACCCATTCCATCACCAGATGCACACCCTATTGGTAAGCTTCATTTACTGCAATTGTCTTTATATGTGTAACAATACTATATTTTGCCCCTTGTAGTCTACATATTAGCACTATACCCTACTCATTTATCATACTAATTTGAAACATATATTAATATCTCATACTGCTCTACAAAATTTGATGTCTTGCATTTGATATCCACTATACTTACTTTTGTATACCAACGAATCACCTGACATTCACAAAAACTAAACTGATATTGTCACCTCTAACCAAATAGCTACAATTTTGCCTATATATTGTTAGAATGTATACTGAAAGCCTAGCTCTTTTTGTATGAACATTTTATTTTGAAATAAGAATCACATGATCATTGTTTGCACTTTATATATTTATTATATGTGTGTGCATATTGTCTAATATTTTACATTGTAGATAACATGATGCTTGGTGTGGCACAGAAGATCATGTTATCAGTCCCTTGTAAAATATAAGTAGAGGCTCACAACCAAGATGGTTTTGGACAAACCATTGGCATGGTTGTAGTGTAGCTTGGTATTGTTTTATCTTGAACATAGAGTTACACTAGTACACTTAGGTGTATTGAGCAGGACCGACATAGAGGTGATTCAATTTAGTGTTGACTACATAATTGAATTGGACCTCGGATATTATGTTGTACATGCTCTTAATCCCGATATAATAACGGGCACATGTACTTAGTATTTATTTCTTTGATTTACCAGTGGGTGAGATTTAGATGGATTAAATCAATATGCCCGGGAAGTTGGGAAATAATATTATTTACATGGTGTGCCGTTGATTATAGGAGGAAACCGTGTCCTATATATTAGGTTGATGATGTCCCCTTGAGGAGCTCATAAGGTTCATCATGTAAACCCAGATGGTTGACTTAGTCAACATGATGATAAGGTTGAGTGGTACTACTCGAGGAATTAGATGTTAATTAATTGATGGTCAGTAAATCAATTAATTGACGGACATTCGATATCTTAAACACGGGGAGATTATGTTGGGTTTCCGGCACCGCGGCGTGTGTGTGTTCGATCATGTTTCGTAAACATGAACACAGCGGAAGCAATTAAAATAATAAATCTATATTTATTACAACACACACAACACACGCATGCATATTACAACAAGTGTAGACATAACCGTAAATTAAAATTTGCAATAAAAGGAAATTAAACTACGTTATACCTTTCGTATGACGTGTAGCGGGAACGGCATCAACCGTAACGATCCTCGTAAGAATCGTCTCTATCCGTATCCACGCCGAGCTCCTCGGGATGACTTCGCCAAGCCACGAGCTTCGTCTTCGTACGGGTTACTAGCCTCGTGTTGAAGACGACGTGATCGAGAGATGATCACGATCCGAATCCAAATTCGGACCTAAAATTAAGTCCTCAAGACTCGCTTCTCCGGAGAGGTATTCGTCAACCGATTGACGAATCCTTCGTCCTCCACCTCAGAGGATTACCGGAGATCAAATCCCCGGTATGTTAGCCGCTGTCGGAGCACTAACCATCGTCCAAACGACGCTCCGACGAGAGGAGAAGAAGCTGTCCAGAAAACTGGACAGCTTGGTGGAGGAGTAGGCGCCGGCCAAAACAAGGAGAGAAAAAGCTCACCTTGATGCCGAACCTATAGGAGATCACCGGAGGGTCGCCGGAGGTTCACCGGCTGGAGCTTGGACGCCGGCAAGGGTCTTGGACGGCGGCACAAAGCTGGGCGGCGGCAGCTTTAGGGTTGGCGCCGATTAACTCCTCCAAGGAGTGGGCGGCAACTCAAGGGGGGGCTAGGGTTTGGATTAGTTAGGGTTTAACAATCCCTTAAGCCCACTTTTATAGAGAACTAATTCTCTTAATGGTTAATGGATCATATCCATAAAGCCCGTTAACCCGCTCCATTAAGATAAGTTAAAATAAACCAAACCATGATGGTTTATTTTAAGTTAAAACGAACCGAACCAACTTTTGGTTCATTCGTTTAAAATAAACCAAACCCTTTGGTTTATTCTTATCCATTGGATTATAACCAAACCATTTTGGTCCATCCATTACGTCTTCATAAGACGCAGCCCATCCACGCTTCCATTGCGACTGAAACGATTTCATGCTCGCTTTATGTTTGGTCCAACCAAACCTAGTTTCTCTCGGTCTGAGAATCAAATTCTCAAGCTCGTTTTAAATCCTTTGGATTACACTCGTTGTGCGTGTGACCAAATAGGTTCTCGGTTTATGTTGGCCGTCTATAATTAACCATTAATTATAGAACGATCATGAGTGGCACCTAGTAGTACATCATGATCCCCAATTAACCGAAAAGATCAACGGTTGATCCAGAACTATTTCGAAACCCTTCAAGAGCTTCGAATGAATCGTGCCCCATTCCCTTCACTCATCTTATACCCACTTGGTTCGTGACATGGTCTATTGTGTCGGGCCTCACTAGGTCGACTACGTCACACCTAGCCCAAGTATCATTTCCTCGTCCTACGGATTCTAGTTACTCCACATGTATCGAAGAGTACCTTACTCTAAACATGTAATGCTTTGGCCAAAGACTTTAGTAACAATCCGACAAGAGGTCATGGGTATACATCTCCTCGCAAGGAGTGGTGAATCCTTTATAGGCTATTCAAACACCTTCGATCACTTCGACTTATACCCAATCATCCCGGGTCCACATCTCCTTAGAGATGTTTGCTTAAGATGTCAAAGCATAAGTCTCCATGATCAAGATGACTTGAATACCGCAAGTCAAAGGAACATCGCACTTAAGCCACGGTAAGAACTTCATTGACATATCTATATATGCAGAGAACCATATGAAGTCTTACGGCTGGTCACTCCAATGAACTAGTTACCATAACTAGCATCCACGATTAACTCCGGACATCACTATGTCTCCAGCCAGTGAGAATCAGCTGCTTGGATACACCAAGGAGTATACCTCGTGCTAGTCTCAACAGAATTGATGGTGTCCAGATCCATCAATTCATCGACTAGGGATAATTCCGATACATCACAATTACACATGTAGAGATACTCACTAGTTGTGATCCAATCACAAATTCTCTCATGCTGTGAATCGTATCGTGGACATTCAGTAAATGAGTTTAAGATCCAATCAAATACATAAAACATGTACACTCAAATAGTGAATCTTCATTTATCATATAAATGGTTCATACATAAGGCGATTGCCTTAGGACATCTCTCATATATTACTAACAGACTCCCACTTGGCCTAATGCCAATCGCTATGGTATCCAATACCATAAGCACCAACATGACCCTCAAACTTACTTTGAGGTAATGCTTTAGTCAAAGGATCCGCTAAGTTCCTTTCAGTGGGAATTTTCTCGATTTGTATTTCGTTCCTATTGATGATCTCTCTGATAAGATGATAGCGGCGAAGCACATGTTTGGATCATTGATGAGACCACATCAAGTTCAGAGATGAACTTCTTGATCCAAACCGCTTCCTTTGCTGCTTCCAAAGCTGCAATGTATTCTGCCTTAGTGGCAGAATCCGCCATAGTGTCAAACTTGGAACCTTTCCAACTTATTGCACCTCCATTCCAGGTGAATACATACCCAGACAAAGACATGGAATTATCCTTGTCTGTCTGGAGCTGGTATCCGTATACCCACGTATCACCATGTACCCTTCTCCATATATTAGGAACACATCCTTAGTTCTTCTCAAGTACTTAAGGATCGTCTTAACAGCCGCCCAATGATCCATTCCTGGATCGGATTGGTATCTGCTCGTGACACTCAGAGCGTACGATACATCGGGCCTCGTACATAACATAGCATACATGATAGATCCTATTGCGGATGCATAGGGAATCTTACTCATGCAAATCCTCTTGTCTTCTGTGCGCGGACACATAGACTTCGAAAGGTGTTCCCCATGCCTGATGGGCAGATAACCTTTCTTGGATTCCGACATGCTAAACCTCTTTAGCACTCGGTCTATATATGTAGACTGCGAAAGACCAAGCAACTGTTTCGATCTATCTCTATAGATCTTAATCCCAAGGATGTAGGTTGCTTCTCCCAGGTCTTTCATGGAGAATGTCTTGGATAACCAAACCTTAACTGACTGTAAGATTGACACATCGTTTCCTATAAGTAATATGTCATCGACATACAATACTAGGAACACGACTGCACTCCCACTAACCTTCTTGTACACACAAGGTTCGTCTGGATTTTGTGAGAAATCAAACTTTTTGATCGTCTCATCAAAACGGATATTCCAGCTCCTGGATGCTTGCTTCAATCCATAAATGGATCGTCGCAACTTGCATACCTTAGTTTTATCAACCGATGTGAAACCCTCAGGCTGTATCATATACACGTCCTCGAGCAGGTTTCCATTAAGGAAAGCTGTTTTCACATCCATCTGCCATATCTCATAATCATAATGAGCCGCTATGGCCAGGAGCATCCGAATGGATTTAAGCATAGCTACAGGCGAATTGGTTTCGTCATAATCAACACCTTGCTTTTGACGATATCCTTTCGCCACCAATCTAGCCTTATAGGTAATCACATTACCATCCATGTCGGTTTTCTTCTTGAAAACCCACTTGCACCCTATAGGCTTTATCCCTTCAGGTGGGTCAACCAAGTTCCAAACTTGGTTTTCAGACATGGAATCCATTTCCGACTTCATGGCACCAAGCCACTTATCCCTTTCTGAACTTGTCAGCACTTCTTCATAACTGGTAGGCTCCTCATCATCAATGAGTAACACGTCGTTCGATTCGCTTACGAGAAATCCATATCTCTCAGGAATATTGCGTGTTCTACCAGATCTACGAAGATGTGGTGTTACAATAGGTCCAGCCGATTGCTCATCACTATGAGTTGTCGGCTGTTGTGCTTCACCATTTATCTCATCAATGTCTATTTGAGTCTCTCGAGCCTCCTCAAGCTCGACGACACTCCCACTGTTTTCTTGCAAGAGAAACTCTTTCTCTAGAAACACAGCATGCCTTGAAACAAACACCTTTTGTTCCACAGGATGACAGAATTGGTAACCCCTTGTTTCCTTAGGGTATCCAATAAATAGACATTTATCAGACTTAGCATCCAATTTGTCTGATACAGTCCGCTTCACATAAGCAGGACAACCCCATATCTTCAAGTAAGATACATGAGGTTTCTTACTATTCCATATCTCATATGGAGTAGTTGAGACTACCTTGGTAGGCATTCTGTTTAACAAGTAAACAGCTGTCTGAAGTGCATAACCCCAAAAGGACTTGGGAAGAGTTGCATGATTCATCATTGACCTGACCATGTCCAACAAGGTCCGGTTACGCCTCTCAGATACACCATTATGCTGTGGTGTATAGGGCGGAGTCCATTGAGACAATATGCCATTGTCTCTTAGATAATCAAGAAACTCTTGACTTAAGTATTCAACACCTCGATCCGATCGAAGTATTTTAATAATCTTGTAATTTTGTTTCTCTACTTCATTTCTGAATTCTATGAACCTTTCAAAGGCTTCAGACTTGTGTTTCATCAAGAACACATACCCAAACCGTGAGTGATCATCGGTGAAGGTAATTAAGTAGCTATAGCCTCCTAATGCTTGAGTTGACATCGGTCCACATACATCAGTATGTACTAGACCTAGTAACTCTCCCACTCGTTCACCTTTTCCAGTAAAAGGTAACTTAGTCATCTTGCCTTTTAAGCATGATTCGCATGTATCGTATGAATCCAATTCAAACGATTCCAGAATTCAACATCGGTGTAATTCGGACATGCGTTTCTTGCTTATATGGCCAAGACGACAATGCCACATATAGGAGTCTATGTGATTATCCTTTCGAGCACGCGTGTTGCTCGCTTCGATATTGAAAATGTCACTGGATACGTCCAACGTATAAATGTCATTACTCAAAGTTCCAGTTCCATAAAGTACGCCATTCAAAGTTATATAACAACAATTGTTACTAAACGTTAAATGGAAACCATTTCTATTTAAGCAGGAAATAGAAACAATGTTCTTTATTAGAGAAGGAACATAATAGCAATTGTCCAGCCCAAGACTAGTCCACTAGGAGTTTCAAAATAAGTTCGATGGCGAACCTTTGCTCCATTGCTACTCATAAATTTGACTCCTCGACAAGTCTTCTTCTATTCCTTAGCCTGTATGTCATTACATATATGTGAGCTACACCGATCCAATACCCAAGTGTCTAAGGAAATAGAATGACAATCAATAACGAAGATACGAAGAGGATGGGGCATCGGATGCCTTCTTCTTCTTCATGGACTCAAGATAAATCTTGCAGCTTTTCTTCGGTGGCCTTCCTTGCCAGTGATGGCAAGTGCCCTTTCTGGGTTCCGCCTTCTTTGCCTTTTTCTTTCCTTTCTTCTTCTTCTTTTGCCTTCCTCTTAGAACCTTTCTTTGAGGAATCAACTAATGAACCGCCTTCTCCTCATGCTTCATGTAAGGCTCCACTCTTCAAGATATTGAGGAGCTCGGGAATGGTGGATTCCAATTTGTTCATCCGATAGTTCATCACAAACTGCGAGAAACTCTTGGGCAAACAATGCAGAATTAAGTCAATACTTAACTCATGATCCATCACAAAACCGAGGGTAGCTAGCCGCTCGATGTACCCATTCATCTTTAGCACAAACTGTACTACAGACGAACCTTCTTGCATCTTCGTGGTGAAGAGGAGCCTAGAGACCTCGAACCTTTCAGATCTTGCTTGCTCATCGAACAACTCATGAAGATGGAAGACCATAGTGTTAGCATCCATATGCTCATGCTGCTTCTGCAGCTCAGGTACCATCGCCGCTAGCATGATGCAACTCGCCAGCTCAGAATCTGCCACATGCTTCTGATAGACCAACATTTGGTCTGGAGTTGAATCGTCCTTAGGACGGTCAGGAAGAGGCTCTTCAAGGACATATGCAAGCTTTTCCGCCTTGAGAACAATTCTCAGGTTTCTAAGCCAGTCCAGGAAGTTAGGCCCAGTCAGTTTGTTCGAATCCAAAATAGTGCGCAAATTCAAAGACGTCATGATCAATTTATTGACCTAGAAATACAAAACGAGCATATATGAGAAAAATGATTTTAAAATGCATCAATATACATTTATAAATCCCATTCATTTTTCGAATTTCAAAAACCCCAAAATCACTTCGGGAGATCGTAGGTCCATCTCCGAATGAGCTAATATCCATCATAGTTATGAACAACCTTGGAGAGAGTCCAACAAGCCATTCATAACTACGACGGTAGGTATCTTCTATACCGATTGCATATCACGTATATGCAACTATCACAATGTGCTATCAACTAATTGAATGTTCACACATACATCGGGTTGTTAACACATTAACAAGTATGCATCATATGCATAGCACCCAACTTCACCTCCCTTTACATCGACCTTGGAGAGAGTCCAACAAGCCGATGCTCCAGGTTAAAGCCAACCCATTAATCGGGACATAGTTTTAATATGGTTAGAGCGCATTCAACCAATTAGCCCAGCTTGGAGAGAGTCCAACAACCAAAGCTAACGATTGACCTATGACTCTTACCATATTAGTATTAAACTATTCCATGGTTTGAACATATTCAGGTTCGAGCCGGGCTTGGAGAGAGTCCAACAACCCAAACAAGAAACAGAACTCTGGTTCTAACCATATTAATGGAAGGTGTAGGCTTTAATATTGATTAAGGGTTTTTATGTCTCATCCTCTTTGCATGCAAATAACTATTATCTACATGGCATGGCATACATGGCATACATCTACATGTCACGACACGCATGGCATAATGTTATGCATCTAATGCAATTACATGGCATACAATTATGTCATGTCTATATTTCCTTATATGTCATAACTATTTATGGAAATAAAATATGTTTAAGATTTGATTCTCCAAATCAAATCATAATTAAATTAGGAAACAAATTTCCAAATCTAATCACATATTTTATTCATGGAATTATTTGATTAAGGAAAATCTATTTAGGAAACCAATTTCCTAAATCATTAAAACTACTTATGGAAATAAAATATTTTAAGATTTGAATTCCCAAATCAAATCATGATTAAATTAGGAAACAAATTTCCAGAATCTAATCAAATATTTTATTTATGGAAAATATCAATTTCCATAAATACTTCCAACTTTCCAAAAGTGAAAGATTTCCATAAATACTTCTAGACTTTCAAAAATTGAAAAATTTCCATAAATACTTCTAAATTTCCAAAATTAGAAAATTTCCAGAAATACATTATGACTATCGCAAAACCATTTTACGATTATGTCGAAACACAACCTGGGCTCTGATACCACTGTTGGGTTTCCGACACCGCGGCGTGTGTGTGTTCGATCATGTTTCGTAAACATGAACACAGCGGAAGCAATTAAAATAATAAATCTATATTTATTACAACACACACAACACACGCATGCATATTACAACAAGTGTAGACATAACCATAAATTAAAATTTGCAATAAAAGGAAATTAAACTACGTTATACCTTTCGTATGACGTGTAGCGGGAACGGCATCAACCGTAACGATCCTCGTAAGAATCGTCTCTATCAGTATCCACGCCGAGCTCCTCGGGATGACTTCGCCAAGCCACGAGCTTCGTCTTCGTACGGGTTACTAGCCTCGTGTTGAAGACGACGTGATCGAGAGATGATCACGATCCGAATCCAAATTCGGACCTAAAATTAAGTCCTCAAGACTCGCTTCTCCGGAGAGGTATTCGTCAACCGATTGACGAATCCTTCGTCCTCCACCTCAGAGGATTATCGGAGATCAAATCCCCGGTATGTTAGCCGCTGTCGGAGCACTAACCGTCGTCCAAACGACGCTCCGACGAGAGGAGAAGAAGCTGTCCAGAAAACTGGACAGCTTGATGGAGGAGTAGGCGCCGGCCAAAACAAGGAGAGAAAAAGCTCACCTTGATGCCGAACCTATAGGAGAGCACCGGAGGGTCGCCGGAGGTTCATCGGCTGGAGCTTGGATGCCGGCAAGGGTCTTGGACGCCGGCACAAAGCTGGGCGGCGGCAGCTTTATGGTTGGCGCCGATTAACTCCTCCAAGGAGTGGGCGGCAACTCAAGGGGGGGCTAGGGTTTGGATTAGTTAGGGTTTAACAATCCCTTAAGCCCACTTTTATAGAGAACTAATTCTCTTAATGGTTAATGGATCATATCCATAAAGCCCGTTAACCCGCTCCATTAAGATAAGTTAAAATAAACCAAACCATGATGGTTTATTTTAAGTTAAAACGAACCGAACCAACTTTTGGTTCATTCGTTTAAAATAAACCAAACCCTTTGGTTTATTCTTATCCATTGGATTAGAACCAAACCAGTTTGGTCCATCCATTACGTCTTCATAAGACGCAGCCCATCCACGCTTCCATTGCGACTGAAACGATTTCATGCTCGCTTTATGTTTGGTCCAACCAAACCTAGTTTCTCTCGGTCTGAGAATCAAATTCTCAAGCTCGTTTTAAATCCTTTGGATTACACTCGTTGTGCGTGTGACCAAATAGGTTCTCGGTTTATGTTGGCCGTCTATAATTAACCATTAATTATAGAACGATCATGAGTGGCACCTAGTAGTACATCATGATCCCCAATTAACCGAAAAGATCAACTGTTGATCGAACTATTTTGAAACCCTTGATGCTCGAATGAATCGTGCCCCATTCCCTTCACTCATCTTATACCCACTTGGTTCAGGACATGGTCTATTGTGTCAGTCCCCACTAGGCTGACTACGTCACACCTAGCCCAAGTATCATTTCCTCGTCCTACGGATTCTAGTTACTCCACATGTATCGAAGAGTACCTTACTCTAAACATGTAATGCTTTGGCCAAATACTTTAGTAACAATCCGACGAGAGGCCATGGGTATACATCTCCTCGCAAGGAGTGGTGAATCCTTTATAGGCTATTCAAACACCTTCGATCACTTCGACTTATACCCAATCATCCCGGGTCCACATCTCCTTAGAGATGTTTGCTTAAGATGTCAAAGCATAAGTCTCCATGATCAAGATGACTTGAATACCGCAAGTCAAAGGAACATCGCACTTAAGCCACAAGAAGTACTTCATCGACATATCTATATATGCAGAGAACCATATGAAGTCTTACGGCTGGTCACTCCAATGAACTAGTTACCATAACTAGCATCCACGATTAACTCCGGACATCACTATGTCTCCAGCCAGTGAGAATCAGCTGCTTGGATACACCAAGGAGTATACCTCGTGCTAGTCTCAACAGAATTGATGGTGTCCAGATCCATCAATTCATCGACTAGGGATAATTCCGATACCTCACAATTACACATGTAGAGATACTCACTAGTTGTGATCCAATCACAAATTCTCTCATGCTGTGAATCGTATCGTGGACATTCAGTAAATGAGTTTAAGATCCAATCAAATACATAAAACATGTACACTCAAATAGTGAATCTTCATTTATCATATAAATGGTTCATACATAAGGCGATTGCCTTAGGACATCTCTCATATATTACTAACAGATTAATGTACAAATAATATATGGAGCCCATATTAATTTATGGGGGTTGGTGAGGTAGTTCAATGATGATCCTCTAGTGGAATGGAACATCATTGATGGATCAAGTTTGTGTGGTTCCGATCCATCGGGTGGCCAAGACCCAACTCCTCCTTATGGTCCCTATCATAGCCTAATATAATCCTTGTGAAGTCTAGATCTAAGAATGTAAAACAAAACCTAGAACCAACGGGTGGATTGAATCCATAGATCCGATGGTTGGGATGAAACCCTAGAACCAACGGTTGGATTAAATCCATAGATCCGATGGTTAGGATGAAATCCTAGATCTGACGGTTAGGATGAAATCCTAGATCCGACGGTTAGGATGAAATCCTTGATCCGACGGTTGGGATGAAATCCTAGATCCTACGGTTGGGATGAAATCCTAGATCCGACGGTGGAGATTAAATCCCTAGATCCGACGGTGGAGATTAAATCCCTAGATCCGACGGTGGAGATTAAAGGAGGCTTAAGCCTAAATTCTAGAATTAGGGTTTGGCTCATCCATGTGTTGGGCGGCAACAAATCTTAAAGGAGTTAGGGGTTGGGCGGCAAGAATATAGGAGTTAGTTCCTATAATTTTGGCTAACCAACTTTCTCCTAAATTCTATAAATAAGGGCTTAGGGTTGGGCGGCAAAATATAGATTTTCGAATAGGGATTAGGGTTTGGAAAGAGTTGGGCGGCTAGGGTTTGGAGCTAGGTTGGGCGGCAACCATCTTCATCCAACATTGTTGTCGGCGCCCAATTCATTCAAGCTTTCCTTGGCCGGCGCCCTTCATCTTAGCCACTCTCTTCTTCCTTTGCCGGCGGTTCTCCTCCCATTGGTGGCCGGCAAGATCATCTTCCTCCAATTCCCAAAGGTGGCCGGCGGCTCCTCTTGTTTTGGTGGCCGGCGCATCTTCATCCATTCCTTGGCCGGCGGTTGCATCAAACTCTCATGTTTGGTGGTCGGTTCTAGAAAGGAAAGGTTTCGTTGGTTCTTCTCTTTGTTCGCAGCGGACAAGGAAGAGAAGAACGTGATCTAGAAGGCTTCTACTCGTGGAGGATCTTCGTCCACACGTCGTCCACGAGAAGGATAGGACATACGGTAGAAGATCGTAAGGTATAAAGTTTTATAACTTTAATTTCAGATCTGAGCATGTTCTTATATATGATGATTATGCATATATGTGTATGAATATATATTGTATGATCATGGACCCCGAAGACAAATACAAAAACCGGCGATCCGTCCGTCGTCTCTTCCGCGGCTAACCAACTAGAAGAGTTGTGTTTCTTGAACAACTAGTTTGTTCAAGCGATCACTCAAGTTGTTAGCACGACGACGAAATGGTGTTGCCAAGGAAGCTCATCCCATCCAGATTAATCCTTTCATTAGTGAAAATTTTAATCCAGGGACATGGGAGCCAATGAGCCTCCGAAGCGACATTCCATCAACTGGTATCAGAGCCACGGTTTCCGGTTTTGTGTGTTTAGGATTCGGTTATTTTTTTATGCATTTTTCATATATTATATGTGCCGGATAATAGTAGGATATGCGTAGTTTAACTCTTTGGTTGCAGGCATAAGATCCGACTATTATGGCCATGTGTATGTATGTGAATGGATGTGTGTAAAAATTTATTATTTGAATCCTCGGGGTTGACGAGGCTAGATTAGTATTTAATTTTTGTAATTAAATACGGCATTGTTTATCCACTCATTTTAGTTTACTTTCGATCTAGATTATTTGTACACTCCTTCGTGGAGTATAGGATCGATGGATGTAAATTAATATGATTTATCTCGGCTCGGAACTCTTTGGTGACTTGCGCACGGGAAAAGATGGAGCGGACGAGGTGGCGACACGATGGGATGCGTATTGGAGAACAATGCCATAATAGTTGGAAAAATTCTGATTTTTCCATATTTATTGCTTATTTGTTTTATATGCATGTTGTGTTTGTTTTAAAATTCCTCGATTGCAATTTACTAAGTGGGAGAGGGACAATTTAATTAATTCCCGCGGCCTCCATTACAATTTGACGTGTGATGCAATAAACTTGTGCGTTGGCTCTGAGTGCCTTCCTCCCCATCGGATGGGTTTGTTTGCGGATCACTAGGTCAAATAATGGTTATAGGAAATTATTTAGGAGCGTGTGTACTTCCCCATCGGTAAGGCACATAATCCGAAATAATTCCCTTAGTATCGTGTAATGGTGCACACTTAGATGCAAATAAAAGGTTTCCTCCCCATCGGAGTCACTGCTTTTATTTGTAGGGCTAAAGAGAAACCAACTATTAATTTTATTTGTCAAAAAGTAAGGTTGACAAGATAATAAAATTAATGGGTAAAACCTCCTCTTACAAATGTAGAATTCGTATACGTCCACACTATCGTGGCATGCGATATTCTCGGTGTTTTGAGGTGTTGGTTGATTTCGGGATTTTATTGTTTTGAGGAATCAATATTATTTGAAATCTGATATTTTTTTATCATTGTGATTTTTAGGATTTTCAAATGGCTTTCAACCCACTTGCTGTGATTTTAAAAGAAAACAAATTTACTGGTCCAAACTACATTGATTGGAAAAGAAACCTGGATATTGTCTTAACTGCGGAAGAGTACAAATTTGTACTCTTCGAGGTCTGTCCTCCTAAGCCCACCGATGACTCTGATGAAAAGGAGAAAGAACATTATAAGAAGTGGGTTAAGGCAGATGAGATGGCGCGGTGTTACATTTTGGCATCTATGTCAAATGTGCTGCAACATCAGCATCAGGCCATAGCCACTGCTTATGACATGATGTTCAATCTCAAGGAACTTTTCGGACATCAGAGTAGGGCGGCTAGGCAGGAGGTAATGAGAAACTTGATGACGACCACCATGATCGAGGGAACACCCGTTAGGGATCATGTTCTCAAGATGATGGCTCATCTTAATGAGATGGAAGTCCTCGGAGCTGAGATTGATGGGGAAACCCAGGTCGATATCATTCTCCAGTCTCTGCCTAGGAGTTTTGAGCAGTTCCGCCTCAACTACAACATGAACAAGAGGTTGTATTCATTGGCGGAGCTTCTGACAGAACTCCAGGCGGCAGAGGGGCTTTTTCGTCAGAGTTCTCAAGCCATGGTCGCTCAGAAGGTTTCTTCCTCTAAACCGAAAGGTAAGAAGAAGAAGAAGCAAGGTAGAGCGAAGAAAGTGGTAGTGGGACCCCAGGCAGGAGTGAAGAAGCCGAAAGGCAAGTGCTTCACTTGCAAGCAGACTGAACATTGGAAGGCGGACTGTCCTCGCCGAAAGAACAAAGGTATATCTTCTTGTTTAGTTGTTGAAACATGTTTAGCGGTGTTATCTACCAGTGCCTGGTGTGTAGATACAGGAGCCACTGATCATGTCTGCAATACTTTGCAGGGGTTCCAGGAAACCCGACGACTAGCTGAGGGAGAGGTTACCGTCTACATGGGCAATGCTTCAAAGGTGGCGGCTATTGCAGTGGGAGACGTTTATTTATCTTTTGATAGGAATAAAGTTTTGGTTTTAAGAAATTGTCTTTATGTACCTACTTTTAGAAAGAATTTAATTTCAGTTTCTAAATTGTTTTGGATGGGTATTCTGTTTAATGACAGAGTTGTTATAAAAAGGAATAGGAGATTATCTGTTCTGGTACATTGGTTGGCAATTTATATACTCTTGAACCAAAACCTCCCACGATGCAAATAGAAATAAATAGCTCATCTTCTAAATCTAATAAGAGAAAAGAACCTTCGCAAATGAACCAAACATATCTCTGGCATCTAAGGCTTGGTCATATTAACCTAAGTAGAATTCAAAGGTTGATAGCTGATGGACCTTTAGGTTCATTAGTGGTGGAGGATCTCCCAACCTGCGAATCATGCTTGGAAGGTAAAATGACCAAGAGGCCTTTTAGGGCCAAGGGGTATAGAGCCAAAGATGTGTTAGAACTGGTTCATTCTGATTTGTGCGGTCCTATGACTATCCAGGCAAGAGGTGGTTTTGAATATTTCGTCTCTTTTATAGACGATTATTCAAGATATGGATACATTTACTTGATGCGCCGCAAGTCTGAATGCTTTGACAGGTTCAAAGAATTCAAGGCTGATGTGGAGAACCGTCAAGGTAAAAGTATCAAGACATTACGATCTGATCGTGGTGGCGAGTACCTCTTGGGAGAGTTTAGGAGTTACTTATCAGAGGCTGGGATTCAATCCCAATTGTCTGCACCTGGCACACCCCAGCAGAATGGTGTAGCGGAGTGAAGGAATAGGACTCTTATGGAGATGGTTAGATCGATGATGAGTTATTCTGAGTTACCTGATTCGTTCTGGGGGTTTGCTCTGGAAACAGCAGCACACATTCTGAACTTGGTTCCATCTAAGTCAGTACCCTCTACTCCCACAGAGTTGTGAACTGGGCAAAAGCCTAGTCTAAGACATATTCGGATTTGGGGTAGTCCAGTACATGTGCTGAAGGGAGATGCTGGTAAGTTGGAATCTCGTACAGAAGTGCGCTTGTTTGTTGGCTACCCTAAGGGAACAAAGGGTGGTTTATTCTATAGTCCTAGAGATCAGAAGGTGATCGTGAGTACGAATGCCAGATTTCTAGAGGAGGACTATGTGATGAACCACAAGTACCACCGGTACAAGAGGAGACACCACAAGTCACTGCACCGCGTGTCACAGAGCATACACAGGAGGCACCTCGTCGTAGTGGGAGGCTTGTTAGACAACCTGACAGATTCATGTTTTTGGGAGAGTCTTCGGACTTAGTCCCTGGTGAACATGAACCTGATCCCTGGACATATGACGAGGCAATCCAAGATAGAGATGCAGTATCTTGGCAAAGAGCGATGAATTCAGAGATAGAATCTATGGATTCTAATCAGGTCTGGGAGCTAGTAGACCCACCCGATGGTGTAAAAACCATTGGATGCAAGTGGATCTACAAGAGAAAGAGAGGAGTAGACGGGAAGGTTGAGACCTTCAAAGCTAGGCTTGTTGCGAAAGGGTATACTCAGAAAGAGGGTATCGATTATGAGGAGACCTTTTCGCCGGTAGCTATGCTTAAGTCTATCCGGATTCTCTTATCTATAGATTCTCATATGGATTATGAGATTTGGCAGATGGATGTCAAGACAACTTTCCTTAACGGAAGTCTTGATGAGAACATCTATATGCGACAACCAGAGGGATTCATTGCTAAAGGCAAAGAGCATCTTGTATGTAAGCTTAATCGGTCCATTTATGGATTGAAGCAAGCTTCTAGATCTTGGAACATCCGCTTTGATGAGGTAATCTAGTCGTATGGATTTATTCAAAGTCCGGATAAGCCTTGTGTATACAAGAGATGTGACGGAAACGTAGTGGTGTTTCTTGTACTATACGTAGATGACATTTTGTTAGTTGGCAACAATATCAAAGTGTTATCGGACGTAAATGTATGGTTGTCAAAACAGTTTGACATGAAGGACTTGGGGGAAGTGGGACACATCCTTGGGATCAAAGTTATAAGGGATCGCAAGAAAAGGATGTTGTGCTTGTCTCAAGCTTCATATATTGACACTATCCTTGCTCGTTTTAGCATGCAGAACTCCAAGAAAGGTTTTCTACCTTTTAGGCATGGAGTTCCTTTATCTAAAGAGATGTGTCCCAAAACATCAAAGGAGATAGAGGACATGAAGGCAGTTCCTTATGCTTCGGCAGTAGGAAGCCTTATGTATGCTATGCTATGTACGAGACCGGATATCTGCTTTGCAAGTGGCATGGTTAAGATATCGAGTAATCTGAGACAGGACATTGGATCTGCGGTAAAGCATATATTGAAGTACCCGAGAAGGACTAGGGATTATATCTTTGGTTTACCAGGCAGATCAATTAGTCCCTGTGGGTTACACGGATTCGGATTTCCAATCAGATAGGGACAAGAGTAAGTCTACCTCGGGGTTTGTGTTTACTTTTGGAGGTGGAGCCATAGTATGGAGGAGTGTCAAGCAGAAATGCATGGCGGACTCTACCATGGAAGCTGAGTATGTGGCAGCCTCTGAGGCAGCCAAGGAAGCTGTATGGCTCAGGAACTTCTTGATGGACTTGGATGTGATTCCTGGTTTGCCCAGAACTATCACAATTTATTGTGATAACAGTGGTACAGTTGAAAACTCGAAGGAACCACGAGCCCATAAGGCGAGTAAACACATAGAGCGCAAGTACCACCTTATACGAGAGATCGTAAAGCGGGGAGAAGTTGTTGTCGCCAAGATTGCATCAGAGGATAACCTGGCGGATCCATTTACTAAGGCCCTTCCAGCGAAAGCGTTTGATAGGCATGTGGAGGACATGGGGATCAGATGTATGGCACTGTGATGACAGCTTAGTCTTTTAGTATAAGTGGGAGATTGTTAGAATGTATACTGAAACCCTAGCTCTTTTTGTATGAACATTTTTTTTGAAATAAGAATCACATGATCATTGTATGCACTTTATATATTTATTATATGTGTGTGCATATTGTCTAATATTTTACATTGTAGATAACATGGTGCTTGGTGTGGCACAGAAGATCATGTTATCAGTCCTTTGTAAAATATAAGTAGAGGCTCACAACCAAGATGGTTTTGGACAAACCATTGGCATGGTTGTAGTGTAGCTTGGTATTGTTTTATCTTGAACATAGAGTTACACTAGTACACTTAGGTGTATTGAGCATGACCAACATAGAGGTGATTCAATTTAGTGCTGACTACATAATTGAATTGGACCTCGGATATTATGTTGTACATGCTCTTAATACCGATATAATAATGGGCACATGTACTTAGTATTTATTTCTTTGATTTACCAGTGGGTGAGATTTAGATGGATTAAATCAATATGCCCGGTAAGTTGGGAAATAATATTATTTACATGGTGTGCCGTTGATTATAGGAGGAAACCGTGTCCTATATATTAGGTTGATGATGTCCCCTTGAGGAGCTCATAAGGTTCATCATGTAAACTCAGCTGGTTGACTTAGTCAACATGATGATAAGGTTGAGTGGTACTACTGAGCAATTAGATGTTAATTAATTGATGGTCAGTAAATCAATTAATTGGACATTCGATATCTTAAACACGGGAGATTAATGTACAAATAATATATGGAGCCCATATTAATTTATGGGGGTTGGTGAGGTAGTTCAATGATGATCCTCTAGTGGAATGGAACATCATTGATGGATCAAGTTTGTGTGGTTCCGATCCATCGGGTGGTCAAGACCCAACTCCTCCTTATGGTCCCTATCGTAGCCTAATATAATCCTTGTGAAGTCTAGATCCAAGAATGTAAAATAAAACCTAGAACCAACGGGTGGATTGAATCCATAGATCCGATGGTTGGGATAAAACCCTAGAACCAACGGTTGGATTAAATCCATAGATCCGATGGTTAGGATGAAATCCTAGATCCGACGGTTAGGATGAAATCCTAGATTCGACGGTTGGGATGAAATCCTTGATCCGACGGTTGGGATGAAATCCTAGATCCTACGGTTGGGATGAAATCCTAGATCCTACGGTTGGGATGAAATCCTAGATCCGACGGTGGAGATTAAATCCCTAGATCCGACGGTGGAGATTAAATCCCTAGATCCGACGGTGGAGATTAAAGGAGGCTTAAGCCTAAATTCTAGAATTAGGGTTTGGCTCATCCATGTGTTGGGCGGCAACAAATCTTAAAGGAGTTAGGGGTTGGGCGGCAAGAATATAGGAGTTAGTTCCTATAATTTTGGCTAACCAACTTTCTCCTAAATTCTATAAATAAGGGCTTAGGGTTGGGCGGCAAAATATAGATTTTCGAATAGGGATTAGGGTTTGGAAAGAGTTGGGCGGCTAGGGTTTGGAGCTAGGTTGGGCGGCAACCATCTTCATCCAACATTGTTGACGGCGCCCAATTCATTCAAGCTTTCCTTGGCCGGCGCCCTTCATCTTAGCCACTCTCTTCTTCCTTTGCCGGCGGTTCTCCTCCCATTGGTGGCCGGCAAGATCATCTTCCTCCAATTCCCAAAGGTGGCCGGCGGCTCCTCTTGTTTTGGTGGCCGGCGCATCTTCATCCATTCCTTGGCCGGCGGTTGCATCAAACTCTCATGTTTGGTGGTCGGTTCTAGAAAGGAAAGGTTTCGTTGGTTCTTCTCTTTGTTCGCAGCGGACAAGGAAGAGAAGAACGTGATCTAGAAGGCTTCTACTCGTGGAGGATCTTCGTCCACACGTCGTCCACGAGAAGGATAGGACATACGGTAGAAGATCGTAAGGTATAAAGTTTTATAACTTTAATTTCAGATCTGAGCATGTTCTTATATATGATGATTATGCATATATGTGTATGAATATATATTGTATGATCATGGACCCCGAAGACAAACACAAAAACCGGCGATCCGTCCGTCGTCTCTTCCGCGGCTAACCAACTAGAAGAGTTGTGTTGCTTGAACAACTAGTTTGTTCAAGCGATCACTCAAGTTGTTAGCACGACGACGAAATGGTGTTGCCAAGGAAGCTCATCCCATCCAGATTAATCCTTTCATTAGTGAAAATTTTAATCCGGGGACATGGGAGCCAATGAGCCTCCGAAGTGACATTCCATCATATATATATATATCAGATTTTGCACACTTATTAAAAAATGTTTATCAACCTTCTATCTTGCAGAGGATATGATGAGTGTAGCTATTGCCTGAACAATGGACAAAAAACAAAAGAAGAAAAGAAAGAGAACCGAAACAACAGCTACCTCCTCTTCCACCCCTGAACTCCCTACTCCAGTAAATAACCCCTACTTAACTACTTTATTTTCCTCTGAATATCTCAATTTAAACTTACCAACCATTACTTATACTTCTTTGTCACAGGTCCCCTCCGAAATTCCCTCATTCCCTATCATTACCATTACTGAACCAAACCAACCAACTCTAACTCTAATAATCCCTGATCTTATACCCACTTCATCAGAACCAGCAACAAATCCTCCTCCACCAAAACTCATACCCAACCTCTTTCCTTTCCTTGTCACAACACCCTCCACATAACCTTCTTCTTCAATTCCTCCATCAGAATCTCTACCCCCCTCTAACACAACTTTCCATAGTCCACCTCTTGATACCGTCCATGAGCCCATAGAACTCCCCTTATCCCCTTCCTCCTCCTCTGGAGATGATCTCCCTTTTGTTGGGTTTCCCTAGCACCGACGTGGGTGTATGTTCGAACACGTTCCGTAAACATGCACAAAGCGGAAGCAAAAAACAAGTAATAAACTAATTTTATTACAACACACACACATCACACGCATGCAGGATACAACATGTGTAGACATAATCCCTATTTAAAATTTTACAATAAAAGGAAACTGATACTAGGTATACCTGACGTAGTACGTGTAGTGGGAATGACATCAACCGTAGCGACCCTCGCTAGAATCGCCTCTATCCATATCTACGCCGAGTATCGTCGGGATAGCTTCACAAAGCCACGAGCCTCGTCTTCGAAAAAAGTCACTAGCCTTGAGTTGAAGACGATGTGATCTGAGAGATTATCACAATCTGAAATAAATTTGTATCCCGAAAAATGAGTTTCACAAACTCGCTTGTAGGAAGCGGTTTTCGTCAACCGTTTGATGAAAAATTAACCCTCCAACTATGAGGATTGCCGGAGATCCAATCCCCAGCAAGTAGACCACTGTCAGAGCACAAAACACTGACCAAATGGCCTCGCCACACGAAGGAGATCAAGCTGTCCAAAACTGGACAACTTGTTGTGGAGAAAGAAGGGGCCGGCCAAAGGCTTGGCCCGTTACTCCTTGGTCGCCGGCGGCCAATGGAGGTTGGCAGGCGCCTGAGGGTGGCCCAAGGGACATCGGCGGTTGGTGGATGGCTGGCAGCGAGGAGAGGCAGCAACTCCTTTGGGCAGCAGCAGTACAAAGGTGGGCGGCGACAAGGAGAAGAGGAGGAGAAGGAAAGGAGGCTAGGGTTTTCTAACGCAAAGTTGTATGAATCATCCACAAAACCATTAAACCGTGTTTTTATAGAGAACACGTCCTCCTAATGGTTATTGGTTCATAACCAAAACCAGTTAACCCGCTCCAATAACTTAAGTTAAAATAAACCAAACCGCGTTCGTCTATTTTAAGTTAATACGAACCGAACAAACTTTGGTTCATTCGTTTAAAACAAACCAAACCACTTTGGTTTATTTTCCACCATTGAATTAGAACCAAACCAATTTGGTTCATCCATCAT
Organism: Wurfbainia villosa; assembly: GCA_025175895.1. Lineage (NCBI taxonomy): Eukaryota > Viridiplantae > Streptophyta > Magnoliopsida > Zingiberales > Zingiberaceae > Wurfbainia > Wurfbainia villosa. Next base: position 114,532,688 of record CM045989.1, on the reverse strand, counting down.
GTCTTCAAAAGACACGGCCCATCCATGCTTCCGATGCGACTGAAACTATTTCATATTCGCTCTTTGTTTGGTCCAACCAAATCTAGCTTCTCTCGATCTGAGAATCATATTCTCAAACTCGTTTTAAATCCTTCGGATTACGCTCATTGTGCGTGTGACCAAATAGGTTCCTGATTTATGTTAGCCATCTATAATTAACCATTAATTATAGAATGATCATGAGTGGCACCTAGTAATACATCATGATCTCCAATTAAGTGAAAAACCAACGGTTAATCCCAGAACCTTTTCTGAAACCCTTCAGCAGCAACAATGAATCGTGTCCCATTCCTTTCACTCATCTTATACCCACTTGTTTCAGGACATGGTCTATTGTGTCAGTCCCCACTAGGCTGACTACGTCACGCCAAGCTCAAGTATTACTTCCTCGTCCTCCGGATTCTACTTACTGCACATGTATCCAAGACTACCATTCTCTAAACATGTAATTCTTTGACCAAAGACTTTAGTAACAATCCGACGAGAGGCCATTGGGTATACATCTCCTCGCAAGGAGCGGTGAATCCTCTGTAAGCTATTCAAATAGCTTCGACCACTTCGACTTATACCCAATCATCCCGGCTCCACATCTCCTCGGAGATGCTTGCTTAAGATGTCAAAACATAAGTCTTCATGACCAAGATGACTTGAATACCGCAAGTCGAAGGAACATCGCACTTAAACTGCTATAAGAACTTCATTGACATATCCTTATATGCAAAGAACCATATAAAGTCTTACAGCTGGTCACTCCAATGAACTAGTTACCATAACTAGCATCCACGATTAACTTCGGACATCCCAATGTCTCCAGCCAGTGAGAAACAACTGCTTGGATAAACCAAAGAGTATACCTCGTGCTAGTCTCAACAGAATTAATGGTGTCTTAATCCATCAATTCATCGACTATGGATAATTCCAATACATCACAATTACACATGTAGAGAAACTCACTAGTTGTGATCCAATCACAAATTCTCTCATGCTATGAATCATATTGCGGACATCCAGTAAATGAGTTTAAGATCCAATCAAATACATGAAAACACGTATACTCAAATAGTGAATCTTTATTTATCAAATAAATGGAAAAACCATAAGGTGATTGCCTTAGGACACCTCTCATGTATTACTAACAAACTCCCACTTGGCCTAATGTCAATCGCCACGGTATCCAATACCATAAGCTCTAACATGACCCTCAAACTTACTTTGAGGTAAGACCTTAGTTTAAGCATCTACTAATTTCCTTTCAGTGGGAATCTTCTCAATTTGTACTTCCTTCCTACTAATGATCTCTCTGATCAGATGATAGCAGCGAAGCACATGTTTGGATCATTGATGAGACCACATCAAGTTCAGAGATAAACTTCTTGATCCAAACCTCTTCCTTTGCTGCTTCCGAAGCTGTAATATATTTCAATGGTAGAATTTGCTACAGTGTCTTGCTTGGAACCTTTCCAGCTTATTGCACCTCCATTCAAAGTGAATATGTACCCAGACTGAGACCTAGAATCATCCTTGTCTACCTATGTTAGTCATATATATGAGAGATGTCCTAAGGCAATCGCCTTATGTTTGAACGATTTATATGAGAAATAAAGATTCACTATTTGAGTATACATATTTTCAAGTATTTGATTAGTTCTTAAACTCATTTACTGAATGTACACGATATGATTCAAATCATAAGAGAATTTGTGATTGGATCACAACTAGTGAGTATCTCTACATGTGTAATTGTGATGTATCAAAATTATCCCTAGTCGATGAATTGATGGATTTGGACACCATCAATTCTGTCGAGACTAGCACGAGGTATACTCCTTAGTGTATCCAAGCAGCTGATTCTCACTGGCTGGAGACATTGTGATGTCCGGAGTTAATCGTGGATGCTAGTTATGGTAACTAGTTCATTGGAGTGACCAGCTATAAGACTTCATATGGTTCTCTGCATATATGGATATGTCAATGAAGTTCTTACTGTAGCTTAAGTGCGATGTTCCTTTGATTTGCGATATTCAAGTCATCTTGGTCATGAAGACTTATGCTTTGACATCTTAAGCAAGCATCTGTGAGGAGATGTGGACTCGGGATGATTGGGTATAAGTCGAAGTGATCGAAGGTGTTTGAATAGTATATAAAGGATTTACCACTCCTTGCGAGGAGATGTATACCCATGGTCTCTCGTTGGATTGTTACTAAAGTCTTTGGCCAAAGCATTACATTTTTAGAGTAAGGTACTCTTGGATGCATGTGCAGTAACTAGAATCCGCAGGACGAGAAATGATACTTGGGCTAGGTGTGACGTAGTCAACCTAGTGGGGACTGACACTATAGACCATGTCTTGAACCAAGTGGGTATAAGATGAGTGAAAGGAATTGAGCATGATTCATTGTAGCTGCTGAAGGGTTTCAGAAATAGTTCTGGATCAACCGTTGATCTTTTCGGTTAATTAGGGATCATGATGTACTACTAGGTGCCACTCATGATCATTCTATAATTAATGGTTAATTATAGACGACCAACATAAATCGAGAACCTATTTGGTCACACGCACAATGAGCGTAATCCGAAGGATTTAAAATGAGCTTGATAATGAGATTCTCAGACCGAGAGAAACTAGGTTTGGTTGAACCAAACAAGGAGCGAGAATGAAATCATTTCAGTCACAATGGAAGCGTGGATGGGTCGTGTCTTATGAAGACGTGATGGATGAACCAAATTGGTTTGGTTCTAATCCAATGGTGGAGAATAAACCAAAGGGGTTTGGTTTGTTTTAAACGAACGAACAAAAGTTGGTTCAGTTCATTTTAACTTAAAATAGACCAAATCGGTTTGTTTTATTTTAACTTAAATTAAGGGAGTGGGTTAACGGGTTTTTGGTTATGAACCAATAACCATTAGGAGAATTTGTTCTCTATAAAATAGGGCTTAAGGGTTTTGTGAAAACCTAATCTAAGCAACCAAAAAGTTACTGCCCCCCCCCCCTCTCCTTCTCCTCTTGTGGTCGGCACCCAAACCATTGTCATCGCCCACCCTTGTGCCACCGTCCAAGTAGTTACTGGCGTCCAAGCTTCAGCCGGCGACCCTCTGGTGACCCTCCTTTGCCCCGGTGACCCTCCTTTGCCCCGGTGACCAAGGACTAGCTGGCCCTCTTCCCTTTGGCCGGCGCTAACTCCTCCAATAAGCTGTCCAGTTTTCTGGACAGCTTGTTTCTTTCTGTTGGGATGTATACTAAAAAGTCAATCTTTTGTATAAACATCTTTATTTTGAAATAAGAATCACATGATCATTGTTTGCATATTTTTATGGCTATGCATATTGTCTAATACATTACATTGTAGAAAATATGGTGTGTGGTGTCACATGGGAGATCATGTTATCAGCTCCTTGTAAAGTATAAGTAAAGTCTAACAATCGAGATGGATTTGGACAAACCATTGGAATGATTGTAGTGTGATTTGGTATTGGTTTGTCTTGACCATAGAATCACACTAGTGCACTTTGTGTGTATTGAGCAGGACCGACTTAGAGGTGATTCGATTTATTGTTGACTACATAATCGAATCGGACCTCAGATATTATATTGTACATACTCTTAATCCCAATATAATAACGAGCACATATACTTAGTATTCATCTCTTTGATTTACCAATGGGCGAGATTTATAGATTAAATCGATAGGCTCGATAAGTTGGGAAATGATATAATTTATATGGTGTGTCGTTGATTATAGGAGGAAACTGTGTCCTATATATTAGGATGATGATGTCCCCTTGAGGATCTCATAAGGTTCATCATGTAAACCCTGCAGGTGGACTTGGTCCGGCATGATTAAAACATTGAGTGGTACTACTCATGGAGTTTGATGTTGATTAATTAATGGTTAGTAAATTAATTAATCGACGGACATTCGAGATCTTAAACACGGGGAGAAAATGTACAAATAATATATATAGCCCATATTAACTTATGGGGGTTGGTGAGGTAGATCAATGACAATCGTTTAGTGGATTGGATTATCATTAATGGATCAGACTTTATGTGGGCTTGATCCATTGGGTGGCCAAGATCCAACTCCTCCTCATGGTCCCTATTGTAGCCTATTAATACCTCATGAAGCTTAGATCCAATAGATAGAAACAAAACTCTAGATCCAAAGGTAGAGATTAAATCTCTAGATCCGACGGTTGAGATTAAATCTCTAGATCCGACGATTGAGATTAAATCCCTAGAACCAATGGTCGAGATTAAAACAAGGCTTATCCCTAACTCTATAAAAGGAGGGCAAGGGGTGGGCGGCAACTTGAATCCAACTAGAGATAGGATTAGGGTTTTGGGCGGCAAGGCTTAGAGTCTAGGGTTTAGGGGTTGGCGTCACCAAATAAGGAAGGTGTTTCCTTTCTTCTTCTTCCCCCAAGGTGGCCGACGACCTAGCTTCCCTTTCCAGCCCTTGACCGGCATCCAAAGCAGCCCCTCTCCCTCTCTTTGGCCGGTAAAACCTAGGCTTAGGGTTCTCCCTTGGAGCTTTGGTTGGCATTCACCTATTCTCCTCTTCCTCCTTGGTCGGCAGTAAGCTCCAACCTTGGAGTTTTGTGGTTGGTTGAAAGAAGGAGAAGAGGCTTGTTTCTATTGGTTCCTCTTGCTCGGAACGAGCAAGGAAGGAAGATTGGTGATCTAGGAGCATCAACTTTTGGTAGATCGTCGCCCACACGACGTCCGAAAGGAGGAAGGTCATACAATAGAAGATCGAGAGGTATATCGATTCTTTATTTTCTCTTGTATCATGTTTATATTTGTTTTTCAATTATGTGCATGATATATTCTATTTTGTGGCTAAATAATACTTGGATCCCGAACATAAACACTAAAGTCGGCGATCCGTACATCGTCTATTCCGCGGCTACTCGTAGAATATAGGTTGGTCGCTTGAACAACAAGTTTGTTCAAGTGACTACTCTAAACGAATAGCACGACAATGACAAGGTTGCTTGGGTGTTCCCTTTTGTCTAGGATTAATTTTTTAATCCGGGGATATCGATGAGATCGCCATGAACAAGCGACCGAGTTGAAGTGGGAAGCGAAGTTTCCTTTCACGGATCTAACAAATAAATGGTATCAGAGCCACAGTTTCCGGTTTTGTGTGTTTAGGATTCGGTTAATTTTTATGCACTTTTCATATATTATATGTTCCAAATAATTGTAGGATATGCATAGGTTAACTCTTTGGTTACAGGCATAAGATCCGACTATTATAGTCATATGTGTGTATGTGATTGAATGTGTGTAAATGTTTATTTTGTTGAATCCTCGGGGTTGACGAGGCTAGTATTTAATTTTTTATAAATTAGATACGGCATTGTTTAGCCACTCTTTATATTTTAGTTTACTTTCGATCTAGATTTCATGTACGCTCCCTCGTGGAGTATAGGATCGATGGATGTAAATTAAAATAGTTTTTAGTCTCGGCTCTGATCTCCGGATGACTCGTACATGGCATAGGAGGAGCGAACGAGATGGCGATGCGACGGGAGACATATTGAAGACAAAAGCCATAATAGTTGGAAAATAATTTATTTTTCATATTTATTGCTTATTGTTTGATATGAATGTCGTAGGCTAGAAAATTTCTCAATTTCAAATTACTAAGTGGGAGACGGATATTTTTATAAATTACCATGGTCTCCATTACAATTTGACATGTGATGTAAACAAACTTGCACGTCGGCTCTGAGTGCCTTCCTCCACATCGGATGAGTTTGTTTGCGGATCACAAGGTCGAATATGGTTATAGGAAATTATTAAGGAGCGTGTGTACTTCCCCATCGTAAGGCACATAACCCGAGATAATTACCTTGGTACCAAGTAATGGTGAACACTTAGATACAAATATAAGTATCCTCCCCATCGGAGTCACTGCTTTTATTTGTAGGGTCAAAGAGGAACCAACTATTAATTTTACTTGTCAAAAAGTTAGGTTGACAAGATAGTAAAATTAATGCGTAAAACCTCCTCTTACAAATGTAGAATTCGTATACGTCCACACTATCGTGACATACGATATTCTCGGTGTTTTGTGGTGTTGGTTGATTTTAAAATTTTATTATTTGAGGAATCAATAATTTTTGAAATCTAAAGTAATGATCTATGTGATTCTTAGGATTTTCAAAAATGACTTTCAATCCACTTGCTATGATACTAAAGGAAAATAAACTTACTGTACCCAAATAATATTTATTGGAAAAGAATCTAGATATTGTCTTAACTGCTAAGGAGTACAAGTATGTACTCTTTGAAGAGTGTCCTCCTAAGCTTGCGAATAAGCTGGAAGTCCTTGGAGCTAAGATCAATGGGGAAACCCAAGTCGATATCATTCTCCAGTCGACAGAAAGGCTTGCTCAGGCCCAGGCCATGGTTGCTCAGAAGGTTTCTACTTCTAAGCCGAAAGGCAAGAAGAAGAAGAAACAAGGTGGAGCAAAGAGGTGGTGGGAGGATATCAAAGGGGAGTGAAGAAGTCGAAAGTCAAGTACTTCACTTGCAAGCAGACTGTGTTGGGTTTTTCCGAGCCGCAAAAACCGCTTTTTGCATTGCGGAAACCTCGGAAGCCCCGGCCACGGATCCGTGCGAAGTATAAAAATTATAATTACATGTATGTGCTTACAAAAATCCTAGATCTACCTTAGATCTAAGAGGTTAGAGCGTTACCCTCGTAGCGACGCCCTTCGCTTATCCCGCTCGTCCAAAAGTCCGCCGGAACTCGAGAGTGTCAAGCGCACACTCCTCTATGGTATCCACACAAGCAATAGGTGGAGAAAAAGACACTTGAGTGTGCTAGCACTCCTCTATGGTGTCTCGGCAAGATGAGGTTGGAGAGGGAGAGCTTGAGAGGAAAAATTCCAAGGAAGAAGATGAAGTAATGGAGAGTTACTCACCAAATGAATTTCACCCATGAAACCCCTAAAGTGTTGGCCGGCCACATTATGGAGAGGGGGGGGGGGCTTACATGCATGCATGTAACTCCCATGACCCTAGGTCTCCCTCATGATGTGGCACCAATTGACCAAGTCAATGATGATGTGGAGCACCATCATTGGCCGGCCATGCCTAGTCATCATCATGACATGGCATTTGGTCAAGTCAAACTTGACTTTTCATCTTCCCTCTCAAGTCAAGTCAAACTTGACCTCTAATCTCCCATGGTTGATCAAATCTAACCACTTGACTCAAGTCAATTTAATTTAATGAATCTCTATTAATTTAAATTGATTTGATGAATCAAATCTCAATTAGACTCATTCAACACTTGAATCAACTTGAGTCTAACTCAATTAGTCTAATTTGGATTACTCTTAATCCAATTTGGTTCATCCCATGAACCTAATCCTCATGGTTCATCATATGAACCTAATCTCCATCTAATTGCTCTTATGTGTGTGACCCTATAGGTTCTTGTAACGTTGGCAATGTCCCTAAACCGATTTAGGAACATAAGCAATGAGCGGTATCTAGCAACACATCATTGCTACCCAAGTTACAAGAATGTTGAGCTCCAACATCACCTTTGTGACTACTAATTGTGACTCTCACAATATGTGACAATGTCCCTCTATCCTTGACATCTAGATTGACCAATCGAGGCATATACCGTGTCATCCTCGGTACAATCTAAATCTTGAACTCCAAGTAGACTCACTCTAATCAAATGAGCTCAATATCTCATATTGACTCATTTGGGCATGGCCATGCACTTCGTGGTCTCACTCTATCAAGAATATTGATGTCACCCCCGTCATATAGGAGGGATAGATCCCATCTACATCACTCACATCCCTCCGCATAATTCGTTACATACCCAGTAATCGCCTTTATAGTCCACCCATTTACGGGTGACGTTTGACGAAGCCAAAGTATGCAACTCGTTATGTAGAGAACCATGGTGACTTCAGGTCTAAGGACTAATAGTCATACTAATAGCCACATGAGAAAGTATATGACACTCATATAACGATCCATGATACTTTCTCATGGCGGGTCATTCAGTATACATTCTCCAATGTATACCCATGTGTCAACTTGATATCTCATATCCATGACTTGTGAGATCAAGTCATCTTGTTGACCTACATGCTAGTCTCTACGCATTAACATTGTCCCTGAATGTTAATACTCGACTAGGAATGATTAAGAGTAGTGTTCTCTATATCATCTCATTATCGATTCAACCAATCGATTGATATAGATAAGAACCTACTACTCAAGGACATTATTATATTTAGTTATTTGGCACCAATACAAGTAAATATAATAACCATGCCTTTATAAATAGGAATATGATACAATAAAGTCCATACAACAATCATCACATGATTGGCTCTAGGGCTTTCACTAACAATCTCCCACTAGCACTAGTGCCAATCACCGTAGTATCTAATACCCAATGACCTAGTGTGACCATCATGCTTTTTCTGTGCCAAAGCTTTGGTCAAGGGATCTGCGATGTTAGCCTCTATGGGTACTCTGCAAATCTTCACATCTCCTCTATCGATGATCTCTCGAATGAGATGGAAGCGCCGTAGTATGTGTTTGGTCCGCTGGTGTGAGCGAGGTTCCTTAGCCTGTGCAATCGCTCCATTGTTGTCACAATAGAGCTCTATAGGATCTGCAATGCTAGGAACCACCCCAAGCTCAGTAATGAACTTGCGGATCCAAACTGCCTCCTTTGCTGCCTCAGATGCAGCGATATACTCGGTCTCTGTTGTAGAATCAGCAACTGTGTCCTGCTTCGAACTCTTCCAGCTCACAGCGCCACCATTCAAGCAAAACACGAACCACCGTGATCCGTAATCATCCAGTCGGAGTTTGGAAGTCGCATCGCCAGAACCCTTCTGATAGCTCCTCATCGCCTTCCAAATATCAAGAAATATTCTTTAGTCCTTCTCAAGTACTTAAGAATATTCTTGATCGCTATCGATGACGCCACCGGATCTCGATCGGGTATCTACTCGTCATGCTCAAAGCATACGAGACATCAGGACGAGTACACAGCATGGCGTACATGATAGATCCTATAGCAGATGCGTAAGGGATCTTATCCATGCGGTCTCTCTCCTCTCTAGAAGAGGGACTTTGAGTTTTCGAAAGACTTACACCATTTGACATCGGCAGAAGTCCTTTCTTGGAATTCTGCATGGCAAACCGAAGTAATACCGTGTCAATGTATGTACTCTGACTTAGGCCAAGCAATCTCTTAGATCTATCTCTATAGATCTTGATGCCTAGAATACAGGCTGCTTCACCTAAGTCCTTCATTGAGAAGCACGTCCCCAGCCAAGTCTTCACAGACTGTAGCGAAGGGATGTCATTCCCAATGAGTAGTATGTCATCCACATACAGTACAAGGAACACAACTGTGTTCCCATTAACCCTCTTGTAGACACAGGGTTCATCTTCATTCTTGATGAAACCAAACTGTTTGATCGCATCATCGAATCGAAGATTCCAAATCAGAAGCTTGCTTTAGCCCATAAATGGACCTTTGCGACTTGCATACCTTCCCGATATGTGGATCTACAAAACCCTCGGGTTGGGTCATGTACACATCCTCGAGTAAGTTTCCATTCGAAATGCGGTTTTGACATCCATCCGCCAGATCTCATAATCGTGGTATCTTTGCAATAGCAAGCAAGATCCGAATGGACTTAAACATCGCCGGAGAAAAGGTTTCATCATAGTCAATACCATGAATTTGCTTGAAACCTTTAGCCACCAATCGCCCTTATAGGTATGCGTAAGTCCATCCATGTCATCTTTCTCCTAAAGACCCACTTACACCCAATGGGTTTGACCCTTCGTGGATCAACCAAAGTCCATACTTGGTTAGTGTACATGGATTCCATCTCGGATCTCATGGCGTCTAGCCATTTCTCAGAATCTGGGCTCATCACAGCTTCCTGATAGGAGGTAGGCTCATTCTCAATGAGCATAACGTCATCATGGTCAGACAAGAGAAATGAGTATCTCTCAGGCTGACGACGTACCCTATCAGACCTGCGAAGAGGTAGGTCTACTTGAACAGGTGGTTGTTCCACAACTCTTTGTGCAACAACCTCATCACCCACAACACTTTGTGGTTCCTGTTCAACCTCCATCAAGGCCTCAGTGCTATGGTCCTTATCTTGAATTTCTTCAAGATCGAAGGTACTCCCACTAGTTTTTCTAGAAACAGAATCCCTTTCTAGAAAAACCCCAGTCTTTGCCACAAACACTTTGTGCTGACTGGGAATGTAGAAGTAATATCCCTTTGTTTCCTTGGGATATCCAACAAAATAGCACCTATCAGATTTGGGTCCCAGTTTGTCTGAGACTTGACGTCGAACATAAGCCTCACAACCCCAAATCCTCATAAAAGACATCTTGGGATTTTTCCCTGTCCATATCGTATATGGTGTCTTTACCACAACCTTGGATGGTACATGGTTAAGGGTAAAGGTGTCCGAGCATATCCCCAAAAGGATATAGGAAGATCTGTGTGACTCATCATAGATCGTACCATATCCAATAGGGTACGATTCCTCCTTTCGGATACACCATTCCACTGTGGTGTTCCAGGAGGAGTGAGTTGGGATAGAATCCCACACTCAGCTAGATAGTCACGAAACTCATGGCTAAGGTATTCACCACCTCGATCTGATCGAAGTATCTTAATAATACTCTTGCCAAGCTGGTTTTGTACTTCATTCTTGAATTCTTTGAACTTTTCAAAGGATTCAGATTTATGTGTCATAAGATACACATAACCATATCTACTAAAGTCATCAGTAAATGTAATGAAGTACCTGTAACCACCTCTAGCAGCAACATTGAAAGGACCACATACATCACTATGTATAAGTCCTAACAAATCTGTTGCTCTTTCGCTATGTCCACTAAAGGGAGTCTTGGTCATCTTGCCTAAAAGGCAAGACTCGCATGTCTCATATGATTCAAAATCAAATGAGTCTAGCAGCCCATCCTTATGGAGCTGAGATAAGTGACTCTCATTTATGTGACCTAAGCGACAATGCCAGAGATAGGTTTGATTCAACTCATTTGACTTGAACCTCTTGGTACTTATGTTATAGATAGGGCTCTCTAAGTCTAGAAAGTAGAGTCCGTTCATTAGAGGTGCACTACAATAGAACATATCATTTAAATAAACTGAACAACATTTGTTCTTTATTATAAATGAAAATCCTTTATTGTCCAAACAAGAAACTAAAATGATGTTCTTAGTTAAGGCAGGCACATAACAACATTCATCTAATTCTAGTACAAGCCCAGAGGGCAGAGATAGATCATAAGTTCCTACAAAGAACAGAGAACCCTTGCTCCATTGCCTACTCGTAGGTCCACCTCGCCCTTTGTCAATGCCTTGCTATTTCTCAGCCCCTGCACATTGGTACAAATGTGAGATGCACATCCGGTATCTAATACCCATGATGAAGAAATAGATAGATTGACTTCTATAACATTTATACCTGAAGTAGAAGTCTCACTTCTCTTCTTCTTAAGATCTTCCTGTATGCCTTGCGATTACGCTTCGTTGTCCCCGCTTCCTTGCAGAAGCAAGCCCCTTCCTTGGCTACCCTCCTTTGGGTTTAAGTTCTTTGCCTTTGCCCTTGGCTTGGGACTTTCCCTTACCTTTAGGCTTGCCCTTGCCTTTCTTCTTCTGCACCATCAAAATGGTGTCAGATTTACCCTTCTTAAGGTTAAGCTCAGCAGTTCTCAACATGCTGAGCATTTTAGGCAATGACTTATCAATTTCATTCATGTTGTAATTCATGACAAATTGATTGAAGGCTTGTGGCAAAGATTGCAAGATTAGGTCAGTGGCCAGCTCTTGGCCAAGTGGGAATCCCAGCCTTTGTAGGTTTTCTACGTACCCAATCATCTTGAGTACAAATGTACCTACAGGAGTCCCTTCTTGCATTTTGGACCCAAATAATGCCTTAGAGACTTCATATCTCTCATGCCTAGCTTGTCCTTGATATAGTTGACGAAGATGTCCAACCATATCATAAGCATTCATGAACTCGTGTTGCTTCTGAAGCTCAGAGTTCATGGTCGCGAGCATTAGACATGACACATCTAATGCATCATCTCTTGTAAGCATCTTTGTCGGAATTGGCGGGGAGGTGCCTAGGAATGGGGTGCTCTAGACGTCTGACTTCCTTTCTTGGGTGAGAACAATTCTCAAGTTCCTGTACCAGTCCAGGAAATTTGCTCCATTGAGCTTGTCCTTCTCAAGGACGGATCGCAGAGAGAGAGTGTTCGTGGTTGTCGACATAGTTATCTACAACATACAATGCAGAGAATTAATATCATATTCCTTTTATCATTTAATTAGGCCTTTAATCAAATGATGCTCCCACTGAATTATAGGAATTTTGTAGAATCAAGTTATGGATGTGGTCAAACCACATTATTAGATTCAAACAAACTAGCTATAATTCTTGTGGGACAAGATACACATCATACTAAGCCTTGAGTTAGCTTTGGCTAAATCGCCCAAGATTTAGTACGATCGGTGGGTAACACATTGTTAGGGCAATCTCTTGCCGTGATATGGTTTTGATGGTGTGGCAAAGGGTTTAAGTTAGTTTGATATGTTGATGTGATATGTGCGTTGAAGTCGTGCAGGACTTAGTAATTCGCACATGGAGCCGTGGCGAGTTTCACATCTCATGACTCGTGCCTTGAGTCGGTGAAGGATAGCTTTGCGGAAGCCGTGCGCTTGGAGCATCCGAGGGACCGCCGGACGAGAAGCTTGGAGTGAAGCCGGAGGAAGTAGACTTCGAGGCAAGAGACGCGAAGGAGCATTGCAGAGCCGTGCGCCTGATGCTGCCGAGGGACGTGGCTGAGAACGAAGAGAACTTCGAAGGCGAAGGACTCCGAGAAATGAGAGTGAGCGATTGTAACCCGGGGAGGGGTAGCTCTTAGGTGAAACTTGGCCATTTGGCCAAGTGTCGGATGGGTTTTTCGACACGGGCCGATCGCCATGGAATGGCGGTCGATCGCTTCAGTCGAGTGTAGCTCGACCGTATACGATCGGGTTTGTGGCGATCAGCGCCATCGTTAGCGATCGTACGCCAAGACTAACGATCGGCCGCGAAGCGCGAATCGTCAATAGGGTTTTAGCCAGAACGCTCTCGTAGCCGATGGCGCGACTACGAGTCGTGATCGGCCGAGTGACCTGATCGTGAGGTCCATGCCGCTAAGAGTTCCGCTGGATTGGACAACAACGGTCGGCATCCGACGTGTTCGAGGCCGTTGTAGTAACGGCGATCGCCATGGCGGCGATCGTGATGGCGGCTAACGGAAGAAGTTAGCCCTCTCTATAAAAGAGAGGGTGTGAGCCTGAGAGGCTAATGCTTAAGTTCCAAACAATCTTCCTAGTGCCCCACAAGCTCTAAACTCTTCTTACTGCTTTTACTCCATTCTATTTGTAAGAAGAGTGATCTTGGTTGTAAAGGTTACCTCCACCTAGCTTTGTGCAAAGGAGAGACCGATAGTGATTGGTTTTGGCGGAGTGATTCACCGTGACGATTTAATCGGATCGTGGATTAGCGGCGAGCCGTGAACCACGCTTATATCTTGGTGTTTGTATTGCTTGTTTCTATTTTGCTTGTCTTTATTTATATTTGTATATTCGCTTGCGCTAACGCTTTTGTAGACGAGCAAAATACCGCCATCCAAACGCGAAAAGGGCTATTCACCCCTCTAGCCGGCCATCCGATCTCTCACAAGTGGTATCGAGCGAGTTGCTTGTCACCGGACTAACCGCCGCAACAAGCCCTACATCAAAATGGTCGGCTCCAACATCCATCCTCCGAAGTTTGAAGGAGAATTCGCTTGGTGGAAGAAGCGAATGGAGGTATTTTTCGAAACGGATTTTGATATAATGATTACAATGGAATCCGGTTTCATTTTACCTAGGGATGAAGAGGGGAAGCCAATAGAGAAATCTAGGTGGACCAAGAAGCAAAGAGAGGAGCACCTTGCAAACTCCAAAGCCAAGCACCATCTCTACAATGTGCTTCCTCAACAAGAAATCAACCGAATAGGAGAATGCCTAAGCGCCAAGGAGATGTGGGAGAAACTAATTGAGCTCCATGAAGGCACATCCGAGGCGAAGCTAGCTAGGAGAGATCTCCTCCGCTCTCAACTATCCAACATTAAATTAGAAAAGGGGGAAAAGGTAATCTCTCTACACTCTAGGTTTAAAGAAATTTTAATTGGGCTAACAAGTGTAGGTGAGAAGCTATCGAACCGGGACATGCTCATGAAGGCTATAGATGCCTTTCCCCGGTCCTCAAAGTGGAGTTCCATGGTGGACTCCTTCTATATGTCCAAGAACTTGGAAATAAGTACCTTGGAGGAGTTCTTCTCGACAATGGAGCTCCACGAAACGAGGCTTGAAGGAATTCAAGAAGAGCCAAGAATTCAACCCTCAAGAGGAGTAGCATTGTTGGCAAACAAGGGGAAGAAGAAGATAGAAGTCCCCTCCTCCTCCAATGATGAAGCCTCCTCCTCCTCCATGGATAGCACCGAGGAAGCCTACATGGTAAGGAAGGTGAGGCGTGTATTTAAGAATTTTAGATTTGATAAATCAAATGATAGGAATAGAAGACCAAGGGGGAAGGTGATATGCTACAATTGCCAAGGAGAAGGGCACATAAGGGACAATTGTCCTCTCCTAAACAAGAGCAAGGAAGAGAGGAAAAAGAAAGAAGAAAAGAAGAAGAAAAAGGGGAGCAAGAAAAAGAAGGAAGAGGAGAAGAAGGCAAAAGAAAAAGGGAAGGCCAAAGCATTCAAGGCCAAGACATGGGATGATCCTTCCTCATCCTCCTCCTCATCATCGGATGAGGAGAATGCCTTTGTCGCTAATTTGGCCTTGATGGCCTTTGACGATTTGGATTGCTCCTCCTCCGAAAATGAAGGATCAAGCTCAAGAGGAGAGAGCTCAAGTGAAGGGGGAGCCTCCTCCACATCATCATCCTCCTCATCATCCGAAGAAGAAGAAGAGGACATGGAAACTATGGTAACGAAAGCCTCTCCTAGTAAAATAGTTTCTATGATTTCTAGTTTAACTAGGGATTTGTTTAGAGTAAAGAAGAAAAATAAAAGCATGCTTAATCAAATTAAAGACTTAGAAAATAAGTTAGAAAATGCATGCTTAAATAATAATGATACTTCTTCTTGCCATGATGATGCATGCTCACATGATAATTATGTGCCTTTAGATGTTAGTGATGCATGCATAGAGGAAAATAGGGCATTAAGGGAAAAGGTAAATTATTTAACTAAAGCCCTAGGAAAATTCACAATTGGCTCCAACACTTTGAATATGATCATAGGGAGCCAAAGGGCAAGTTTTAACAAGAAAGGCCTAGGATATAAAGAGAAGAAAAATGAGAAGGCCTATAGATGCCTAATAGCTAGGGGACAAGACAAAAACAAAGTAATAGCTAAGAAATGGATCCCCAAGGAATTTCTAGTGAACCCCATAGGTAAAAATCTATTTTGGGTTCCAAAATCCATCCTTAAGGGTTAGAAAACCCCTAGGGTAGTCAACCATGTGAACTTGACCTATATCATATTTTGGTTGACTTAGGATGACGGGACAACATTTTTAGATAGTGTTGGGTGATGATAACGTGCCCATAAAAAGGTAATAATGCTAAAATCATGATGATTAATGTAATTTCTATGCATATGTGTAATCATGATTTATGATTTTGATATTGGGCACATTATCATGAAAAATAGGTTTAAATCATGCTTTAGGTGATAACTTATTTATTATCATCATATAATGCCTAAGGCATGGTTATAATTTAATGAAAACATGTATTTCATGATCATAATGTGAAATTAATTGATATATGTCATTATGATCATGTAGGTTGTTAGGTTGATACTTAACCTTGATAGAATTGCATGAATATATTGGTTAAGTATATACAAATACCCCCTAGGATGCATCTCACACTCACTATAGGCTAACTTGATTGCAAACTTAGCATGGGTGAGATGTTAGGATGATACAAATGTCCACTAATGCCTATGGCATTTAGATGGTCATTTAAAGTATCAAAATATCAATCATAGACCAATCATGGGGAAGGCTTATGTTTAATTAATAGACATATTGCCCAAAGATCATGATTGGATATTTCTAATGTTTTCAAAACAATTTCTTACCTTAAAATACATGTATTCATGTTTTTGAAACAATTGAATGCAAAACTAGGTGTTAAAATGGATACTAACATGCTCAAAAACTAGTGTTTTTTTTCAAGTGTTTGGATTTTTGGCAAATCTTGTAAAATATAATGATTTTTCATGAAAAACTATTTTTCCTTGATAAATATACTTAAGAGAAATATGTTCCTCGAATTTCGTGATTTTTCGAATTTTCTGGAATATTTAATGCATTTCTGAATTTCATCCAGAAAATCAGAAATTCGGCTTCCTTTGTGCCAGTCGACTGCCATACTGATAGCAGTCGACTGGTGGCCTGTAAATCAGAATATTGAAGGCCGAATTCAGTTTGTAAACCTCCTACAAGTGGTAGAAATATACTTGATGCCTCCGACAGTTTTTAAATCAACTTGACATATTTTTTTTTCCTCCATTATACTTGATGCCATGAGCTTATAACTTAGTGTTAATCTTTTTGATGGTGTCAAAGGGGGAGAAATAAGTATGTTTAAGTTAATCACATTAGGGGGAGAAATACATGTAGGGGGAGAAATATATGTAGGAGAAATATATGATAGGGGGAGAAAATTTGCATAGAGAATTTCATGGATTAAGGGGGAATTGCATGTTGTTATATCATGTTTATCTTTACATGCTTTTCTTACCTTAGAATTTATATCAAATGTTTTTACCTAACTTAAACGGATTGCCACACATCAAAAAGGGGGAGATTGTTAGGGCAATCTCTTGCCGTGATATGGTTTTGATGGTGTGGCAAAGGGTTTAAGTTAGTTTGATATGTTGATGTGATATGTGCGTTGAAGTCGTGCAGGACTTAGTAATTCGCACATGGAGCCGTGGCGAGTTTCACATCTCATGACTCATGCCTTGAGTCGGTGAAGGATAGCTTTGCGGAAGCCGTGCGCTTGGAGCATCCGAGGGACCGCCGGACGAGAAGCTTGGAGTGAAGCCGGAGGAAGTAGACTTCGAGGCAAGAGACGCGAAGGAGCATTGCAGAGCCGTGCTCCTGATGCTGCCGAGGGACGTGGCCGAGAACGAAGAGAACTTCGAAGGCGAAGGACTCCGAGAAATGAGAGTGAGCGATTGTAACCCGGGGAGGGGTAGCTCTTAGGTGAAACTTGGCCATTTGGCCAAGTGTCGGATGGGTTTTCCCGACACCAGTCGACTGCCATGGAATGGCGCGATCGCTTCCGAGTCGAAAGTGTAGCTCGACCGTATACGATCGACTGGTTTGTGGCGTGATCATAATCGTTAGCGGCGCCGATCGCAAGACTGCCGATCAAAGCGCGGCCGATCGTAGTCAATAGGGTTTTGCCACAGAACCGCTGTAGCCGATCGGGCGGTCGACTGAGGTCGAATGATCGTGGTGAGGTCCAGCTGATCGCTAAGAGTTCCGTTGGACAACAGCGGTCGGCATCCGGCGTGTTCGGAGGCCGTTGTAGTGACGACCGATCGCCATGGGCGCATAATCGTCGATGGATGGCGCAACGGAAGAAGTTAGCCCTCTCTATAAAAAGAGAGGGTGTGAGCCTTTGAGAGGCTAATGCTTAAGTTCCAAACAATCTTCCTAGTGCCCCACAAGCTCTAAACTCTTCTTACTCGCTTTTACTCCATTCTATTTGTAAGAAGAGTGATCTTGGTTGTAAAGGTTACCTCCACCTAGCTTTGTGCAAAGGAGAGACCGATAGTGATTGGTTTTGGCGGAGTGATTCACCGTGGACGAATCGGACCGTGGATTAGCGGCGTAGCCATGAACCACGTTATATCTTGGTGTTTGTATTGCTTGTTTCTATTTTGCTTGTCTTTATTTATATTTGTATATTCCGCTTGCGCTAACGTTTTGTAGACGAGCAAAATACCGCCATCCAAACGAAAAGGGCTATTCACCCCCCTCTAGCCGGCCATCCGATCTCTCACACACATTACCGATTACATCTCTATGCAACTCTTGTTTATAGGATTAAGACCCACATTTACAAAAGACCTTGAGTTAGCTTTGGCTAAATCGCCCAAGATTTAGTGTAAATGCGATCTTAACCTATCTTTCCAACGATTGGAATATGCCTATAGTTCTACTCGATCCAATTGAGTTAACTAGTTTTGCTCAATCTAATTGAGCTTACTCTAACCCGAGTCGTGATAGGCGGGACCAAGATTGTCCCTCCGCACCCTACCAAGATAATATGTGTTGCTCTGCTTTGGCAGATTCAACAACGACAAATGATCAAGGTAGTGATGGGTATCAAGGCTCGGTAGGCATTTTCGAGTTGATTCGATTATGATCTAATCTAATCGTAATGTGTATCTTATACGCATTTAGGCCTTTATTATCCTATATTAGCATGCATCATATACATACATTAATTATTCTAGCATGCATCATATACATACAAGAAAATTAACCTAGCATGCATCATATACATACATTAATTATTCTACTAGCATGCATCACATACATACAAGCAAAAATCAATTAAATATATATATATATATATCAACATATATATATATATATATAATTAAATGTGATATAGTCATGGCCCTACTACGATCTTCTCAAGCCAATGAGAAGATTGGACGGTCTACCTAAGGCTAGCAGGACGCTACCAAAATTGTCAGCAATACGTAACTGGAACGGGAAGCTCGTAAGCTCGTCTTCAAGTGGACTTTCCACCGCTCCACTTTTGTACATTACAAATACGAAACTCGAGTTACATTCGAGTCTAAAACTATTTACAACTAGAATATTAAAAGAATAGGTGCGACGCGCAGGTCGCAAATACTTTACAACACGCACAACTACAAAACGGCACGCAGGCCGTATTATGAATTACAACACACTTAATCCAATCCAATTGGGTTATTGGGCCATGACAATCACAGAATTATACATAATTCTAAATTATGTATTTTTACAGAAATTTCTATAATTTTTCCTAATTTATTTCGAATTTATGAGTCAACTCTCCGTAACGATCCCGCTAAGCGGTTTCCGGGCGCGATCGCGGGACATGGCCCCTTTCGGGGATAGGGGCAGCGCCCCTATTCGCAAAATAAACTTCGCGAGTGTCCCTACAATGATCTTACAGCAACTTAAGTCGCTGTCCCAAAAACCTAAAGCGAGAACTCGCCGATTCGGAGAGTTTTTCTCGACGGTTGAAGCCTACGAGTGTCCCAACACTCGTTGCTTCGACTCTACGAGAAAAATACCCAAAAATTCTATAAAATAAGAAAATTTACAGAAACATATAAATCTGTAATTTTTATATCTAATATAAAAACTACAAAAACGAAACACATACATGCTTCGCACGTGGCTCTGATACCACTGTTGGGTTTTTCCGAGCCGCAAAACCGCCTGCGTTGGAAACCTCGGAAGCCCCGGCCACGGATCCGTGCGAAGTATAAAAATTATAATTACATGTATGTGCTTACAAAAATCCTAGATCTACCTTAGATCTAAGAGGTTAGAACATTACCCTCGTAGCGACGCCCTTCGCTTATCCCGCTCGTCCAAAAGTCCGCCGGAACTCGAGAGTGTCAAGCGCACACTCCTCTATGGTATCCACACAAGCAATAGGTGGAGAAAAAGACACTTGAGTGTGCTAGCACTCCTCTATGGTGTCTCGGCAAGATGAGGTTGGAGAGGGAGAGCTTGAGAGGAAAAATTCCAAGGAAGAAGATGAAGTAATGGAGAGTTACTCACCAAATGAATTTCACCCATGAAACCCCTAAAGTGTTGGCCGGCCACATTATGGAGAGGGGGGGGGGGGCTTACATGCATGCATGTAACTCCCATGACCCTTGGTCTCCCTCATGATGTGGCACCAATTGACCAAGTCAATGATGATGTGGAGCACCATCATTGGCCGGCCATGCCTAGTCATCATCATGACATGGCATTTGGTCAAGTCAAACTTGACTTTTCATCTTCCCTCTCAAGTCAAGTCAAACTTGACCTCTAATCTCCCATGGTTGATCAAATCTAACCACTTGACTCAAGTCAATTTAATTTAATGAATCTCTATTAATTTAAATTGATTTGATGAATCAAATCTCAATTAGACTCATTCAACACTTGAATCAACTTGAGTCTAACTCAATTAGTCTAATTTGGATTACTCTTAATCCAATTTGGTTCATCCCATGAACCTAATCCTCATGGTTCAACATATGAACCTAATCTCCATCTAATTGCTCTTATGTGTGTGACCCTATAGGTTCTTGTAACGTTGGCAATGTCCCTAAACCGATTTAGGAACATAAGCAATGAGCGGTATCTAGCAACACATCATTGCTACCCAAGTTACAAGAATGTTGAGCTCCAACATCACCTTTGTGACTACTAATTGTGACTCTCACAATATGTGACAATGTCCCTCTATCCTTGACATCTAGATTGACCAATCGAGGCATAGACCGTGTCATCCTCGGTACAATCTAAATCTTGAACTCCAAGTAGACTCACTCTAATCAAATGAGCTCAATATCTCATATTGACTCATTTGGGCATAACCATACGCACTTCGTGGTCTCACTCTATCAAGAATATCGATGTCACCCCGTCATATAGGAGGATAGATCCCATCTACATCACTCACATCCCTCCGCATAATTAGTTACATACCCGATCGCCTTTATAGTCCACCCATTTACGGGTGGCGTTTGTGAAACCAAAGTATGCAACTCGTTATGTAGAGAACCATGGTGACTTCAGGTCTAAGGACTAATAGTCATACTAATAGCCACATGAGAAAGTATATGACACTCATATAACGATCCATGATACTTTCTCATGGCGGGTCATTCAGTATACATTCTCCAATGTATACCCATGTGTCAACTTGATATCTCATATCCATGACTTGTGAGATCAAGTCATCTTGTTGACCTACATGCTAGTCTCTACGCATTAACATTGTCCCTGAATGTTAATACTCGACTATGAATGATTAAGAGTAGTGTTCTCTATATCATCTCATTATCGATTCAACCAATCGATTGATATAGATAAGAACCTACTACTCAAGGACATTATTATATTTAGTTATTTGGCACCAATACAAGTAAATATAATAACCATGCCTTTATAAATAGGAATATGATACAATAAAGTCCATACAACAATCATCACAGATTGGCTCTAGGGCTTTCACTAACAGACTGGACATTGGAAGAAGGACTGTCCCAATCCGAAGCATAACAAAGGAATATCCTATGGTCTAGTCGCTGAAATATGGTTAGTAGTATTGTCTACCGGCACCTGGTGTGTAGATACGGGAGCCTCTGATCACGTCTACAATACTTTGCAAGGGTTCCAGGAAACCCGATGACGAGCTGAGGGAGAGATTACCGTTTACTTGGGCAATGTCGTGAAGGTGACGGCTATTGCTGTGGGAGATGTTTTATTTATCTTTTGAGAAAAATAAAGTTTTTGTTCTTAAGAATTTCCTTTATGTACCTTTATTTAGAAAGAGTTTAATTTCGGTTTCTAAATTTTTTATGGATGGATATTCTATTCCTTTTAATGACATAGTTGTTATAAAAAGGAATAGGGAGAATAACTGTTCAGGTACATTGATAGGAAATTTGTATACACTCGAACCAAAAGCTCCCACAATGCAAATAAAAGTTAATAACTCATCTTCTAATTCCAATAAGAGAAAAGAACCTTCGAAGATGAACCAAACATATCTTTGACATCTTAGGCTTGGTCATATTAACCTAAGCAAAATTCAAAGGTTGATAGCTGATGGACCTCTGGGTTCATTAGTGGTGGAAGATTTCCCAACCTATGAATCTTGCTTGGAGGGTAAAATGACCAAGGGGCCTTTTAAGGCCAAGGGGTATAGAGCCAAAGATGTGTTAGAATTGGTTCATTCTGATTTGTGTGGTCCTATGTCTATCCAGGCTAGAGGTGGTTTTGAGTATTTCGTCTCTTTTATAGACGATTATTATAGATATGGATACATTTACCTGATGCGCCGCAAGTCTGAATGCTTTGACAAGTTCAAAGAATTAAAGGCTGATGTGGAGAAACGTCAAGGTAAAAGTATCAAGACACTGCGATCTGATCGTGGTGGTGAGTACCACTTGGGAGAGTTTAGGAACTACTTATCAGAGGCTGAGATTCAATCCCAATTGTCGGCACCTGGCACACCCCAGCAGAATGGTGTAGCAGAGCGAAGGAATAGGACTCTTATGGAGATGGTTAGATCGATGATGAGTTACTCTGAGTTGCCAGATTCGTTCTGGGGATATGCTCTAGATATGGCGGTGTACATTCTAAACTTGGTTCCATCTAAATCAGTGTCTTCTACTCCCACAGAGTTGTGGACTGGGCGAAAGCCTAGTCTAAGACATATTCGAATTTGGGGGAGTCCAGCACATGTGCTGACGGCAGATGCTGGTAAGTTGGAACCTTGTACAGAAGTACACATGTTCGTTGGCTATCCTAGAGGAACGAAGTGTGGTTTGTTTTATAGTCCTAGAGATCAGAGGGTGATCGTTAGCACGAACGCCAGATTTCTAGAGGAAGACTATGTGATGAACCACAAGTCCAAGAGTAAAATTGTTCTGGAGGAATTAAAAGGGGAAGTCACTTCTTCAGTACCACCGGTACAAGAGGATATAACACAAGTCACTGCACCGCGTGTCACAGTGGATACACAGGAGATACCTCGTCGTAGTGGAAGGGTTGTTAGATAGCCTGATAGATTCATGTTCTTGGAAGAATCTTCTGATTTGGTCCCTAGTGAACTTGAACCTGATCCCTGGATATATGACGAGGCAATCCAAGATATAGATACAACATCATGGCAAAGTGCAATGAATACTGAGATTAAATCTATGGATTTAAATCAGGTCTGGGAGCTAGTGGAACCACCCGATGGTGTAAAAACTATTGGATGCAAGTGGATCTACAAAAGAAAGAGAGAAATATATGGGAAGGTTGAGACCTTCAAAGTGAGGCTTGTTGTGAAAGGGTATACTCAGAAAGAGGGTATCAATTATGAGGAGACCTTTTCGTCGGTAGCCATGCTTAAGTGTATCCGGATTCTCTTATTCATAGCAGCTCATATGGATTATGAGGTGTGGCAGATGGATGTCAAGACAGCTTTCCTGAATGGATGTCTTGAGGAAGACATCTATATGAAGCAACAAGAGGGATTCATTACGAAGGGAAAAGAGCATCTTGTATGTAAGCTTAATCGGTCCATTTATGGATTGAAGCAAGCTTCGAGGTCTTGGAACATCCGCTTTGATGAGGTAATCCAGTCTTATGGATTTATTCAAAGTCTGGATGAGTCTTGTGTATACAAAAGATGTGACGAAAATGTGGTGGTATTTCTTGTACTATACGTAGATGACATTTTGTTGATTGGCAACAATATCAAGGTGTTATCAGACGTAAGGGTATGGTTGTCCAAACAGTTTGATATGAAGGACTTGGGAGAGGTGGGACACATCCTTGGGATCAAGGTTATAAGGGATCGCAGGAAAAGAATGTTGTGCTTATCCCAAGCTTCATACATAGACACGATTATGGATCGTTTTAGCATGCAGAACTCCAAGAAGGGTTTTCTACCTCCAGGCATGGAGTTCCTTTATCTAAGGAAATGTGTCCTAAAACATCTGAGGAGATAGAGGAAATGAAGGCAGTTCCTTATACTTCGACGGTAGGAAGCCTCATGTATGCGATGGTATGTACGAGACTAGATATCTGGTTTACCGTGAGCATGGTCAACATATATTAGAGTAATCCAGGACAGGGATATTGGACTGCGGTAAAGAATATATTGAAGTACCTAAGAAGGACTATGGATTATATACTAGTTTACTAGGCAGACCAATTACTCCCTGTGGGTTACAGGGATTCTGACTTCCAATCTGATAGGGATAACAGTAAGTCTACCTCAGGTTTTGTTTTTACTTTGGGAGGTGGAGCCATTGTATGGAGGAGTGGCAAGCAGAAATGCGTGGCGGACTCTACCATGGAAGCTGAGTATGTGGCAGCCTCTAAGGTAGCCAAAGAAGTTGTGTGGCTCAGGAACTTCCTGATGGACTTAGATGTGATTTCTGGTTTGCCAAGAACTATCATAATTTATTGTGATAATAGTGGTGCAGTTGCAAACTCGAAGGAACCATGAGTCCATAAGGCAAGTAAGCATATAGAGCACAAGTACCACCTGATACGAGAAATCGTAAAGAGAGAAGTTGTTGTGGGCAAGATTGCATCGGAGGATAACCTGGCAGATCCTTTCACTAAGGCCCTTTCGGCGAGAGCTTTTGATAGGCATGTGGAGGGAATGGGGATCAGATGTATGGCAGTTTGAGGATAGCATAATCTTTTAGTATAAGTGGGAGATTGTTGAGATGTATACTGAAAAATCAATCTTTTGTATAAACATATTTATTTTGAAATAAGAATCACATGATCATTGTTTGCATATTTTTATGGCTATGCATATTGTCTAATACATTACATTGTAGACAACATGGTGTGTGGTGTCACACGGGAGATCATGTTATCGGTTCCTTGTAAAGTATAAGTAAAGGCTCACAACCGAGATGACTTTGGACAAACCAGTGAAATGGTTGTAGTGTGATTTGGTATTGGTTTGTCTTGACCAAAGAATCACACTAGTGAACTTTGTGTGTATTGAGCAGGACTGACTTAGAGGTGATTCGATTTATTGCTGACTACATAATCGAATCGGACCTCAGATATTATATTGTACATACTCTTAATCCCGATATAATAACGGGCACATATACTTAGTATTCATCTCTTTGATTTACCTATGAGCGAGATTTATAGATTAAATCGATAGACTCGGTAAGTTAGAAAATGATATTATTTATATAGTGTGTCATTGATTATAGGAGGAAACCATGTCCTATATATTAGGATGATGATGTCCCCTTGAGGAGCTCATAAGGTTCATCTTGTAAGCCCTGCAGGTGGACTTGGTCCGGCATGATGAAAAGGTTGAGTGGTACTACTCATTGAGTTAGATGTTGATTAATTAATGGTCAGTAAATTAATTAATCGACGAACATTCGAGATCTTAAACATGGGGAGAAAATGTACAAATAATATATGGAGCCCATATTAACTTATGGGGGTTGGTGAGGTAGATCAATGAATCCTTTAGTGGATTGGATTATCATTAATGGATCGGACTTTATCTGGGCTTGATCCATTGGGTGGCCAAGATCCAACTCCTTCTCATGGTCCCTATTGTAGCCTATTAATACCTCATGAAGCTTAGATCCAATGGATAGAAACAAAACTCTAGATCCAAAGGTAGAGATTAAATCTCTAGATCCGACGGTTGAGATTAAATCTCTAGATCCGACGGTTTAGATTAAATCCCTAGAACCAATGGTGGAGATTAAAACAAGGCTTATCCCTAACTCTATAAAAGGAGGGCAAGGGGTGGGCGGCAACTTGAATCCAACTAGAGATAGGATTAGGGTTTTGGGTGGCAAGGCTTGGAGGCCTGGAGGCTAGGGTTTAGGGGTTGGCGGCACCAAATAAGGAAGGTGTTTCCTTTCTTCTTCTTCCCTCAAGGTGTCCGGTGACCCAGCTTCCCTTTCCAGCCCTTGGTCGGCGTCCAAAGCAGCCCCTCTCCCTCTCTTTGGCCGGTAAAACCTAGGCTTAGGGTTCTCCCTTGGAGCTTTGCTTGGCATTCACCTATTCTCCTCTTCCTCCTTGGCCGACGGCAAGCTCCAACCTTGAAGTTTGGTTGTTGGTTGAAAGAAGGAGAAGAGTCTTGTTTCTATTTGTTCATCTTGCTCGGAACGAGCAAGGAAGGAAGATTGGCAATCTAAAAGCTTCAACTTTTGGTAGATCGTTGCCCACACGACGTCCGAAAGGAGGAAGGTCATACAATAGAAGATCGAGAGGTATATCGATTCTCTATTTTCTCTTGTATCATTTTTATATTTGTTTTTCAATTATGTGCATGATATATTCTGTTTTGTGGCTAAATACTACTTGGATCCCGAACATAAACACAAAAGCCGGCGATCAGTACATCATCTATTCCGCGGCTACTCGTAGAATAGAGGTTGGTCGCTTGAACAACAAGTTTATTCAAGTGACCACTCTAAACAAATAACACGACGATGACAAGATTGCTTTGGTGTTCCCTTTTGTCTAGGATTAAATTTTTAATCTGGGGACATCGATGGGATCGCCATGAACAAGCGACCGAGTTGAAGTGGGAAGTGAAGTTTCCCCTCACGGATCTAACCAACACCTTCATGTTGGAGCATCATTTGGATGACGTTTGGAGCTTCGATAGCGGCTACTTTGCCAGGGATTTGATCTCCAGTAATCCTCATATGTGGAGTACGAAGGATTCGTCAAACGGTTGACGAATACCTCTCCAGAGAAGCGAGTTTTTGAGGACTCATTTTGAATCTGAATTTTGATTCGGATTGTGATCTTCTCTCGATCACATCGTCTTCGACACGATGCTTGTGACTTTGTGAAGTCATCCCGAAGATACTCGGCGTGGATATGGATAGAGGCGATTCTAGTGAGGATCGCTCCGGTTGATGTCTTTCCCTTTACACGTGATACGTCAGGTATACGTAGAATAAATTTCCTTTTATTATAAAATTTGAAACTATGGTTATGTCTGCACATGTTGTACTATGCATGTGTGTGGTGTGTGTGTTGTAATAAATTAGATTTACTATTTTTATTTCTTCCATTGTGCACATGTTTACGAAACATGTTCGAACATACACTCATCGCGGTGCCGGAAACCCAACAGTGGTATCAGAGCCCAGGTTGTGTTTCAACATAATCGTAAAATTATTTTGCAAAAGTCATAATGGTATTTAAGGAAATTTTCTACTTTTGGAAAGTTAAAAGTATTTATGGAAATTTTTAATTTTGGAAAGTCTAGAAGTATTTATGGAAATCTTCTACTTTTGGAAAGTTAGAAGTATTTATGGAAATTGATATTTTCCATAAATAAAATATTTGATTAGATTTGGAAATTTGTTTCCTAATTTAATCATGATTTGATTTGACAAATCAAATTTTAAAAATATTTTATTTCCATAAGTAGTTTTGATGATTTAGGAAATTTGTTTCATAAATTGACTTTCCTTAATCAACACTTTCTTCAAATAAAATATGTGATTAGATTTGGAAATTTGTTTCCTAATTTAATCATGATTTGATTTGGAGAATCAAATCTCAAACATATTTTTTTTCCATAAATAGTTATGACATATAAGGAAATTTTGTACATGTCATAATTGTATGTCATGTAATTGCATTAGATGCATATCATTATGCCATGCGTGTCGTGACATTCAGATGTATGTCATGTCATGTAGATAATAGTTATTTGCATGCAAAGAGGATGAGACATAAAAACCCTTACTCAATATTAAAGCCTACACCTTCCATTAATATGGTTAGAACTAGAGTTCTGTTTCTTGTTTGGGTTGTTGAACTCTCTCTAAGCCTGGCTCGAACCCGAACATGTTCAAACCATGGAATAATTTAATACTAATATGGTAAGAGACAGAGGTCAATCGTTAGCTTTGGTTGTTGGACTCTCTCCAAGCCGGGCTAATTGGTTGAATGTGCTCTAACCATATTAAAACTATGTCTTGATTAATGGGTTGGATTTAACCTGGAGCATCGGCTTGTTGGACTCTCTCCAAGGTTGATGTGAAGGGAGGTGAAGTTGGGTGCTATGCATATGATGCATACTTGTTAATGAGTTAACAACCCGATGTATGTGTGAACATTCAATTAGTTGATAGTACATTGTGATAGTTGCATATATGTGATATGCAATTGATATATTTGATACCTACGATCGTAGCTATAAATGGCTTGTTGGACTCTCTCCAAGGTTGTTCATATCTATGTTGGATATCAGCCCATTCGGAGATGGACCTACGATCTCCCGAAGTGATTTTGGGGTTTTTGAAATTCGAAAAATGAATGAGATTTATGAATGTATATTGATGCATTTTAAATCATCTTTCTCATATATGCTCGTTTTGAATTTCTAAGTTAATCTATTGATCATGATGTTTTTGAATTTGCATTCCATTTTGGATTTGAATAAATTGACTCGGCCGAACTTCATGGGCTGGATTAGAAACTTGAGAATTGTTCTCAAGGTTGAAAAGCTTGCAAATGTCCTCGAAGCGCCTCTTCTCGCCCGTCCTAGTGACAATGCAACTCTGGACCAATTGTTGGCCTATCAGAAACATGTGACTGATTTTGAAATGACGAGTTGCATCATGCTAGCCACGATGGTACCTAAGCTGCGGAAGTAGCATGAGCATATGGATGCTCATACCATAGTCTTTCATCTTTATGAGTTGGTTGATGAGAAAGTGAGATTCGAAAGGTTCGAAGTCTCCAAGCTCCTCTTCACCTCTGAGATGCAAGAAGGTTCATCTGTGGTACTGGTCAACATGCTGAAGACTGTGGAGTCTTCTGTGAAAGCATGAGCAGGGGATGGTGTTGTAAGTTGATTCCTTGAAGAAAGGTTCTAAGAGAAAGTCAAAGGAATAGCAGAAAGGGAAGAAAAAGGCTAAAAAGGCAGAACCAGCTCAAAAGGGCACTTGCCATCATTATGGCAAGGAGGGCCATTGGCGAAGAAATTGCAAGATTTATCTTGAGTTTGTGAAGAAGAATAAGGCATCGGATGCCCCATCTTCTTCAGATATCTTCGTTATTGATTATCATTCTATTTCCTCAAACACTTGGGTATTGGAAACTGGGTGTGGCTCACATATATGTAATGACATACATGGGCTAAGGAATAGAAGAAGACTCGTCAAGGGAGAGTCAAATTTACTTATTGGGAATGGAGCAAAGGTTGCTGCACTCGCCATCGGATCGTATTTGTTGAAACTCCCTGTAGGACTTGTCTTAGAACTGGACAATTGCTTTTATGTTCCTTCGTTGATAAAGAACATCATTTCTATTTCTTGTTTTAATAGAAATTGGTACCATTTGACTTTTAGTAACGATTATTGTTACATATCTTTGAATGGAGTTCTTTATGGGACTGGAACTTTAAGCAATGGTATTTATACGTTGGACATATCCAGTGACGTTTTCAATACCGAAGTGAGCAACAAGTGTGCTCGAAAGGATAATCAATTAGACTCCTACATGTGGCATTGTCATCTTGGCCATACAAGCAAGAAACGCATGTCCGAATTACACCGATGTGGAATTCTGTAATCGTTTGAATTGGATTCATACGATACATGCGAATCATGCTTAAAAGGCAAGATGACTAAGTTACCTTTTATAGGAAAAGGTGAACGGGTGGGAGAGTTGCTAGGTCTAATAGATACTGATGTATGTGGACTTATGTCAACTCAAGCTTTAGAAGGCTATATCTACTTCATTACCTTCACCGATGTTCACTCATGGTTTGGCTATGTGTTCTTGATGAAACACAAGTCTGAAGCCTTTGAAAGGTTCAAAGAATTCAAAAATGAAGTAGAGAAACAATATGACAAGAGTGTTAAAATACTTTGATCGGATCGAGGTGGTGAATACTTAAGTCAAGAGTTTCTAGATTATCTTAAGAGACAATGGTATATTGTCTCAATGGACTTCACCATATACACCACAGCATAATGGTGTATCTGAGAGGCGTAACTGGACCTTGTTGGACATGGTCAGGTCAATGATGAATCATGTGAATCTTCCCAAGTCCTTTTGGGGCTATGCGCTTCAGACAGCTGTTTACTTGTTAAACAGAATGTCAACCAAGATAGTCTCCACTACTCCATATGAGATATGGAATAGTAAGAAACCTCATGTATCTTACTTGAAGATATGGAGTTGTCCTGCTTATGTGAAGCAGACTGTATCATTTAAATCGGATGCTAAGTCTGATAAATGTGTATTTATTGGATACCCTAAGGAAACAAGGGGATATCAATTCTATCATCCTGTGGAACAAAAGGTGTTTATTTTAAGGCATGCTGTGTTTCTAGAGAAAGAGTTTCTCTTGCAAGAAAACAGTGGGAGTGTCGTCGAGCTTGAGGAGGCTCGAGAGACTCAAATACACATTGATGAGATACCTGGTGAAGCACAACATCTAATAACTCATAGTGATGGGCCATCGGCTGGACCTATTGTGACACCACATCTTCATAGATCTGGTAGAACACGTAATATTCCTGAGAGATATAGATTTCTCGTAAGTGAATCGAACGACGTGTTACTCATTGATGATGAGGAGCCTACCAGTTATGAAGAAGTTCTGATAAGTTCAGAAAGGGATAAGTGGCTTGAAGCCATGAAATCGAAAATGGATTTCATTATGAAAACCAAGTTTGGAACTTGGTTGACCAACCTAAAGGCATAAAGCCTATAGGGTGCAAGTGGATTTTCAAGAAGAAAACTGACATGGATGGTAATGTGATTACCTATAAGGCTAGATTGGTGGCGAAAGGATATCGTCAAAAGCAAGGTATTGATTATGAGGAAACCTATTCACCTGTTGCTATGCTTAAATCCATTCGGATGCTCCTAGCCATAGCGGCTCATTATGATTATGAGATATGGTAGATGGATGTGAAAACAACTTTCCTTAATGGAAACCTGCTCGAGAATGTGTATATGATACAACTTGAGGGTTTCACATCGGTTGGTAAAACCAAGATATGCAAATTGTGACGGTCTATATATGGATTGAAGCAAGCATCCAGGAGCTGGAATATCCGTTTTGATGAGACAATCAAAAGGTTTGATTTCTCACAAAATCCAGACGAACCTTGTGTGTACAAGAAGGTTAGTGGGAGTGCAGTCGTATTCCTAGTATTGTATGGCGTTGACATATTACTTATAGGACACGATGTTTTAGTCTTATGGTCAGTTAAGATTTAGTTGTCCAAGACATTCTCCATGAAAGACCTGGGAGAACCAACCTACATCCTAAGGATTAAGATCTATAGAAAAAGATCGAAATGGTTGCTTGGTCTTTCGCAGTCTACATATATAGACTGAGTGTTAAAGGGGTTTAGCATGTCAGAATCCAAGAAAAGTTTCCTACTCATCAGGCATGGGATACAACTTTCGAAGTCTATGTGTCTGCACACAGAAGACTAGAGGATTTGCATGAGTAAGATTCCCTATGCATCCGCAATAGGATCTATCATGTATGCTATGTTATGTACGAGGCCCGATCTATCGTATGCTCTGAGTGTCACGAGAAGATAGCAGTTTGATCCAGGAATGGACCATTGGGCGACTGTTAAGATGATCCTTAAGTACTTGCGAAGAACTAAGGATGCGTTCCTAATATATGGATAAGGGTACATGGTGATATGTGGGTTTATGGATGTCAACTTCTAGATAGACAAGGATGATTTCAAGTCTCAGTCTGGGTATGTATTCACCTAGAATTGAGGCACAATAAGTTAGAAAAGTTTCAAGTTTGACACTATAGCGGATTCTGCCACTAAGGCAGAATACATTACAGCTTTGGAAGCAGCAAAGGAAGTGGTTTAGATAAAGAATTTCATCTCTGAACTTGATGTGGTATCATCAATGATCCAAACATGTGCTTCGCCACTATCATATGATCAGAGAGATCATAAGTAGGAAGGAAATACAAATTGAGAAGATTTCCAGTAAAAGGAAATTAGCGGATCCTATAACTAAGGCATTACCTCAAAGTCAGTTTGAGGGTCATGTTAGAGCTTATGGTATTGGATATCGTAGCGATTGGCATTAGGCCAAGTGGGAGTTTGTTAGTAATATATGAGAGATATCCTAAGGCAATCGCCTTATGTTTGAACCAATTATATGATAAATGAAGATTCACTATTTGAGTATATATGTTTTCATGTAATTGATTAGATCTTAAACTCATTTACTAAATGTCCACGATACGATTCACAGCATGAGAGAATTTGTGATTGGATCACAACTAGTGAGTAACTCTACATGTGTAATTGTGATGTATCGAAATTATCCCTAGTCGATGAATTGATGGATTTGGACACCATCAATTTTGTCGAGACAAGCACGAGGTATACTCCTTAGTGTATCCAAGCAGTTGATTCTCACTGGCTGGAGACATTGTGATGTCCGAAGTTAATCGTGGATGCTAGTTATGGTAACTAGTTCATTGGAGTGACCAGCTGTAAGACTTCATATGGTTCTCTGCATATATGGATATGTCAATGAAGTTCTTACTGCATCTTAAGTACGATGTTCCTTTGACTTTCGGTATTCAAGTCATCTTGGTCATGAAGACTTATGCTTTGACATCTTAAGCAAGCATCTCTGAGGAGATGTGGACCCGAGATGATTAGATATAAGTCGAAGTGATCGAAGGTGTTTGAATAGCCAATAAAGGATTCACCACTCCTTGCGAGGAGATGTATACCCATGGCCTCTCGTCGGATTGTTACTAAAGTCTTTGGCCAAAGCATTACATGTCTAGAGTAAGGTACTCTTAGATGCATTTCCAGTAACTAGAATCCATAGGACGAGGAAATAATACTTGGGCTAGGTGTGACATAGTCAACCTAGTGGGGACTGACACTATAGACCATGTCCTGAACCAAGTGGGTATAAGATGAGTGAAAGGAATGGGGCATGATTCATTGTAGCTGCTGAAGGGTTTCAAAAATAGTTCTGGATCAACCGTTGATCTTTTCGGTTAATTGAGGATCATGATGTACTACTAGGTGTCACTCATGATTGTTCTATAATTATTGGTTAATTATAGACGACCAACATAAACCGAGAACCTATTTGTTCACACGCACAACGAGCGTAATCCAAAGCATTTAAAATAAGCTTGAGAATGAGATTCTCAGACCGAGAGAAACTAGGTTTTGTTGGACCAAACAAGGAGCGAGCATGAAATTGTTTCAGTCGGAATGGAAGCATGGATGAGCCGTGTCTTATGAAGACATGAAGGATGAACCAAATTGCTTTGCTTATAATCCAATGGTGGAGAATAAACCAAAGGGGTTTGGTTTGTTTTAAACGAATGAACCAAAGTTGGTTCGGTTCATTTTAACTTAAAATAGACCAAATCGATTTGGTTTATTTTAACTTAAATTAATGGAGCGGGTTAATAGGTTTTTGGTTATGAACCAATAACCATTAGACGAATTTGTTCTCTATAAAATAAGGCTTAAGGGTTTTGTGAAAACCTAATCTAAGCAACCCAAAAGTTGCCGCCGCCCCCCCCCCCCCTCCCCCCCTCTTTCTCCTCTTGTGGTCGGCGCCCAAACCATTGCCGCCACCCACCCTTGTGCCGCCGTCCAAGTTGCTTCCGGTGTCCAAGCTTCAGCCGGTGATCCTCCAGCAATCCTCCAGTGACCAAGGACTAGCTGGCCCTCTTCCCTTTGGTCGGCGCTAACTCCTCCACCAAGCTGTCCAGTTTTCTGGACAGCTTGTTTCCTTCATGTCGGAGTGTCGTTTGGATGACGTTTGGAGCTCCGACAGCGGCTACTTTTTCAGGGATTCGATCTCCGATAAACCTCATAGGTGGAGTACGAAGGATTCGTCAAACGGTTGACGAATACCTCTCCGGAGAAGCGAGTTTTTGAGGACTCGTTTTGAATCCGAATTTTGATTCGGATTGTGATCTTCTCTCGATCACATCGTCTTCGACGCGAGGCTAGTGACTCGTACGAAGACGAGGCTCATGACTTTGTGAAGTCATACCGAAGATACTCAGCATGGATACGGATAGAGGTGATTCTAGCGAGGATCGCTCAGGTTGATGCCTTTCCCGCTACACGTGATACGTCAGGTATACGTAGAATAAATTTCCTTTTATTGCAAAATTTGAAACTACGGTTATGTCTACACATATTGTACTATGCATGCATGTGGTGTGTGTGTTGTAATAAATTAGATTTATTATTTTTATTTCTTCCGCTGTGCACATGTTTACGAAACATGTTCGAACACACACTCGCCGCGGTGCCGGAAACCCAACAGTCTGGAAGCTGGTATCTATATACTCACGTATTACCATATCACCACCCTCTCCATATATTAGGAACACATCCTTAGTTCTTCTCAAGTACTTAAGGATTGTCTTAACATCCGCCCAATGATGCATTCCTGGATGAGACTAGTATCTGCTCATGACACTCAGAGCATACGATACCTCGGACCTTGTACGTAACATAGCATACATGATAGATCCTATTGCGGATGCATATGGAATCTTATTCATGCAAATCCTCTTGTCTTCTGTGCGCAGACACATAGACTTCGAAAGGTGTATCCCATGCCTGATGGGTATGAAACCTTTCTTTGATTCTGACATGCTAAACCTCTTTAGCACTCGGTCTATATTTGTAGACTGCGAAAGACCAAGCAACCTATTGTTGGAATGTATACTGAAAGTCTAGCTCTTTTGTATGAACATTTTTATTTTGAAATAAGAATCATATGATCATTGTTTGCACTTTATATTTATTATATGTGTGCATATTGTCTAATACTTTATATTGTAGATAACATGGTGCTTGGTGTGGCACGGAAGATCATGTTATCAGTCCCTTGTAGAATATAAGAAGAGGCTCACAACCAAGATGGTTTTGGACAAACCATTGGCATGGTTGTAGTGTAGCTTGGTATTGTTTTGTCTTGAACATAGAGTTACACTAGTACACTTAGGTGTATTGAGTAGGACCGATATAGAGGTGATTCAATTTATTGCTGACTACATAATTGAATCGGACCTCGGATATTATGTTGCACATGCTCTTAATCCCGATATAATAATGAGCACATGTACTTAGTATTTATTTCTTTGATTTACCAAAGCATGAGATTTATATGGATTAAATCAATATGCCTGGTAAGTTGGGAAATGATATTATTTACATGGTGTGTCATTGATTATAGGAGAAAACCGTGTCCTATATATTAGGTTGATGATGTCCCCTTGAGGAGCTCATAAGGTTCATCATGTAAACCCTGCAGGTTGACTTAGTCAACATGGTGACAAGGTTGAGTGGTACTACTCGAGGAGTTAGATGTTAATTGATTGATGGTCAGTAAATCAATTAATTGACGGACATTTGATATCTTAAACACGGGGAGATGGATGTACGAATAATGTATGGAGCCCATATTAATTTATGGGGGTTGGTGAGATAATTCAATGATGATCCTCTAGTGGAATGGAACATCATTGATGGATCAAGTTTGTGTGGTTCCGATCCATCGGGTGGTCAAGAACCAACTCCTCCTCATGGTCCCTATCGTAGCCTAATATAATTCTCATTAAGCCTAGATCCAATGATGGAAAACAAAACTCTAGATCCGAAGGTGGAGATTAAATCTCTAGATCCGATGGTTGAGATTAAATCTCTAGATCCAACGGTTGAGATTAAATCCCTAGATCTGACGGTGGAGATTAAATCTCTAGATCCGACAATTGAGATTAAATCTCTAGATCCGACGATTGAGATTAAATCCCTAGATCCGACGGTGGAGATTAAATCTCTAGATCCGACGGTTGAGATTAAATCTCTAGATCCGATGGTTGAGATTAAATCCCTAGAACCAACGGTGGAGATTAAAAGAAGGCTTAAGCCTAACTCTATAAAAGGGTGCTTAAGGTGGGCGGCAAGAAAGAGGTTGTTGGATGTTTTTGGAGATTAGGGTTTTGCCTTTCATTTGCTTGGGCGGCAAGAAACCCTAGGGAGATTAGGGTTTGGTTCCTTGGTTGGGCGGCTAGGGTTTGTAAGGAGAGTGGGTGGCAACAATAGGTCTTCTTACTTAGGTGTTGGTCGACTCCTTCCTCTCTTCCCTCTACCTTGGTCGGCGCTCAACCTATTCCTCTTCTCCTCTTCTTTTCCTCTTGGCCGACGGCACAAAGGAGCTAGGGATTGTTCCCTTGTTCGGTTCCTTGGTTGGCCATCTTGTTCTCTCTATTCTTGGGGCCGGCGGCATCAAGCTTTTGTGGCTTGGTGGTTGGCTCAAGCAAGAAGGGAAGGAGAGTTCTTCTTTCTTTTGATTGAAGAAGATCTAGGAAGCTTCAACTTGTGGAGTATCTTCGCCCACACGAAGTCTACAAGGAGGTTAGGACATACGATAGAAGATCAAGAGGTATAAAAGTTTTACAAGTTTTATTATTGATATTTGCATGTTCTTATTAATATGATTGTATGTGTTGATTATACATGTCTACATCCATATGTATTTGTATAATCATGGACCCCGAAGATAAACATAAAAACCGGCGATCCGTCCGTCGTCTCTTCCGCAGCTAACCGACTAGAAGAGCTTGGTTGCTTGAACAACTATTTTGTTCAAGCGATCGCTCAAGTCGTTAGCACGACGATTAATTGGTTGTGCTTAGGAAACTCATCCTGTCCGGATTAGTTTTCATTAGTGAAAATTTTAATCCGGGGACATGGGAGCCAACGAGCCTCCGAGCATGCCATCAAAATGGTATCAGAGCCACGGTTTCCGATTTTGTGTGTTTTGGATTCAGTTACTTTCATGCACTTATCATATATTGTATATGTCGGATGATAGTAGGATGTGCGTAGGATAACTTTTTGGTTGCAGGCATAAGTTCCAACTATTATGGCTATATATGTGTGTATGTGATTGCATGTGTGTGTGATTGTATATTATTTGAATCCTCGGGGTTGACGAGGCTAAATTAGTATTTAATTTTTTTAATTGAATACGACATTGTTTAGCCACTCATTTTAGTTTACTTTCGATCTAGATTATTTGTACACTCCTTCATGGAGTATAGGATCGATGGATGTAAATTAAAATAGTTCATCTTGGCTCGGA
The DNA here is from genome assembly GCA_025175895.1 of Wurfbainia villosa. Lineage (NCBI taxonomy): Eukaryota > Viridiplantae > Streptophyta > Magnoliopsida > Zingiberales > Zingiberaceae > Wurfbainia > Wurfbainia villosa. The sequence goes on along the minus strand of CM045989.1, from coordinate 114,495,566 downwards.
TCTCTTTGGTGACTTGCGCACGGGAAAAGGTGGAGCGGACAAGGTGGCGACACGACGGGACGCATATTGAAGAACAATGCCATAATAGTTGAGAAAATTCTGATTTTTTCCATATTTATTGCTGATTTATTTTATATGCATGTTGTGTGTGCTTGAAAATTCCTCACTGTCAATTTACTAAGTGGGAGAGGGACATTTTAATTAATTCTCGCGGCCTCCATTACAATTTGACGTGTGATGCAACAAACTTGCGCGTCTGCTCTGAGTGCCTTCCTTCCCATTGGATGAGTTTGTTTGCGGATCACTAGGTCAAATAATGGTTATAGGAAATTATTTAGGAGCGTGTGTACTTCCCCATCAGTAAGGCACATAATCCGAGATAATTCCCTTAGTATCGTGTAATGGTGCACACTTAAATGCAAATAAAAAGTATCATCACCATCGGAGTCACTGCTTTTATTTGTAGGGCCAAAGAGGAACCAACTATTAATTTTATTTGTCAAAAAGTAAGGTTGACAAGATAATAAAATTAATGGGTTAAACCTCCTCTTACAAATGTAGAATTCGTATATGTCCACACTATCGTGGCATGCGATATTCTCGGTGTTTTGAGGTGTTGGTTGATTTCGGAATTTTATTGTTTGAGGAATCAATGATATTTGAAATCTAATATTTTGATCATTGTGATTCTTAGGTTTTTTCAAATGGCTTTCAACCCACTTGCTGTGATATTAAAAGAAAATAAACTTACTGGAACAAATTATATTTATTGGAAAAGAAATTTGGATATTGTCTTAACTGTAGAGGAGTACAAATTTGTACTCTTCGAGGTCTGTCCTCCTAAGCCCACCGATGACTCTGATGAAAAGGAGAAAGAAAGTTATAAGAAATGGATCAAGGCAAATGAGATGGCGCGGTGTTACATTTTGGCATCTATGTTAAATGTGCTGCAACATCAGCATCAGGTCATGGCACGGCTTATGGCATGATGTTCAATCATGGAACTTTTCGGACATCAGAGTAGGGCGGCTAGACAGGAGGCTATGAGGAACTTGATGACAACCACCATGATCGAGGGAACACCCGTCAGGGACCATGTTCTCAAGATGATGGATTATCTGAATGAGATGGAAGTCCTTGGAGCTGAGATCGATGGGGAAACCTAGGTCGATATCATTCTCCAGTCTCTGCCTAGGAGTTTTGAGCAGTTCCGCCTCAACTACAACATGAACAAGAGGTTGTATTCGTTGGCGGAGCTTCTGATAGAACTCTAGGCGACAGAGGGGCTTTTTCGTCAAAGTGGTCAAGCCATGGTTGCTCAGAAGGTTTCTACTTCTAAACCGAAAGGGAAGAAGAAGAAGAATCAAGGTGGAGCAAAGAAAGTGGCAGTAGGACCTAAGGCAGGAGTGAAGAAGCCGAAAGGCAAGTTCTTCACTTGCAAGCAGACTGGACATTGGAAGGTGGACTGTCCTCGCCGAAAGAACAAAGGTATATCTTCTTGTTTAGTTGTTGAAACATGTTTAGCGGTGTTATCTACCAGTACCTGGTGTGTAGATACAGGAGCCACTGATCATGTCTGCAATACTTTGCAGGGGTTCCAGAAAACTCGATGACTAGCTGAGGGAGAGATTACCGTCTTCATGGGCAATGCTTCAAAGGTGGCGGCTATTGCAGTGGGAGACATTTATTTATCTTTTGATAGGAATAAAGTTATGTTTTTGATAAATTATCTTTATGTACCTACTTTTAGAAAAAATCTAATTTCAGTTTCTAAATTGTTTCTTGATGGATTTTCTATTTCTTTTAATGACAAAGTTGTTATAAAAAGGAATAGGGAGATTATCTATTCTGGTACATTGGTTGGCAATTTGTACACTCTTGAACCGAAAATTCCCCCGATGCATATAGAAGTGAATAATATTGGATACCGTAGCGATTGCCATTTGGCCAAGTGGGAGTCTGTTAGTAATATATGAGAGATGTCCTAAGACAATCGCCTTATGTATGAACCATTTATATGATAAATGAAGATTCACTATTTGAGTATACATATTTCATGTATTTGATTGGATCTTAAACTCATTTACTGAATGTCCATGATACGATTCACAGCATGAGAGAATTTGTGATTGGATCACAACTAGTGAATATCTCTACATGTGTAATTGTGATGTATCGGAATTATCCCTAGTCGATGAATTGATGGATTTAGACACCATCGATTCTGTCGAGACTAGCATGAGGTATACTCCTTGGTGTATCCAAGTAGCTGATTCTCACTGGCTGGAGACATTGTGATGTCCGGAGTTGATCGTGGATGCTAGTTATGGTAACTAGTTCATTGGAGTGACCAGCCGTAAGACTTCATATGATTCTCTGCATATATAGATATGTCAATGACGTTCTCACTGTAGCTTAAGTGCGATGTTCCTTTGACTTGCGGTATTCAAGTCATCTTGACCATGGAGACTTATGCTTTGACATCTTAAGCAAACATCTCCAAGGAGATGTGGACCCGGGATGATTGGGTATAAGTCGAAGTGATCGAAGGTGTTTGAATAGCCTATAAAGGATTCACCACTCCTTGCGAGGAGATGTATACCCATGGCCTCTCGTCGGATTGTTACTAAAGTCTTTCGCCAAAGCATTACATGTTAAGAGTAAGGTACTCTTCGATACATGTGCAGTAACTAGAATCCGTAAGACGAGGAAATGATACCTGGGCTAGGTGTGACGTAGTCAGCCTAGTGGGGACTGACACTATAGACCATATCCTGAACCAAGTGGGTATAAGATGAGTGAAGGGAATGGGGCACGATTCATTCGAGCTGCTGAAGGGTTTCAGAAATAGTTCTGGATCAACCGTTGATCTTTTCGATTAATTAGAGATCATGATGTACTACTAGGTGCCACTCATGATCGTTCTATAATTAATGGTTAATTATAGACGACCAACATAAACCGAGAACCTATTTGGTCACACGCACAACGAGCGTAATCCAAAGGATTTAAAACGAGCTTGAGAATGGGATTCTCAGACCGAGAGAAACTAGGTTTGGTTGGACCAAACAAAAAGCGAGCATGAAATCATTTCAGTCGCAATGGAAGCGTGGATGGGCAGTGTCTTATGAAGACATAATGGATGAACCGAAATGGTTTGGTTCTAATCCAATGGAGGAGAATAAACCAAAGGGTTTCGTTTATTTTAAACGAATGAACCAAAAGTTGGTTCGGTTCATTTTAACTTAAAATAAACCATCATGGTATGGTTTATTTTAACTTATATTAATGGAGCGGGTTAACGGGCCTTATGATTATGATCCAATAACCATTAAGAGAATTAGTTCTCTATAAAAGAGGGCTTAAGGGATTGTTAAGCCCTAAACCTAGTTGCCGCCCACCCCATTGAAGGAGTCGGCGCCAACTCCATTGCCACCCCCTCTTCTCCTCCAACCGCCGTCCAGAAGAAGCTTTCCTTTCCCCTCGCCGGCGTCGAGCTGCTGCTGGTTGGTGCTCCGGTGATCTCCCTTGGGTGTGGCGATAAGGTGAGCACTTGGCTTCCCTTGGTTGGCCGGCGCCTACTCCACCAAAGCTGTCCAGTTTTCTGGACAGCTTATTTTCCTCTCATCGGAGCGTCGTTTGGACGACGGTTAGAGCTCTGACAGCACCTAACTTACCGGGGATTCGATCTCCGATAACCCTCTAAGGTGGAGGACGAAGGATTCGTCAATCGGTTGATGAATACCTCTCCGGAGAAGCGAGTTTTGAGGACTCGTCTTTGGGTCCGAATTTTGATTCGGATCGTGATCATCTCTCGATCACGTCGTCTTCAACACGAGGCTAGTAACCCGTACGAAGACGAAGCTCATGGCTTAGCGAAGTCATCCTAAGGATACTCGGCGTGGATACGGATAGAGACGATTCATGCGAGGATCGTTCCGGTTGATGTCGTTCCCGCTACACGTGATACGAAAGGTATACATAGTTAAATTTCCTTTATTGCAAAATTTAAATTTACCGTTATGTCTACACATGTTGTACTATGCATGCGTGTGATGTGTGTGTTGTAATAAATGTAGATTTATTATTTTTATTTCTTCCGTTGTACACATGTTTGCGAAACATGTTCGAACACACACTCGCCGCGGTGCCGAAAACCCAACAGTGGTATCAGAGCCCAGGTTGTGTTTCGACATAATCGTAAAATGGTTTTGCGATAGTCATAATATTATTTCTGGAAATTTTCTAATTTTGGAAATTTAGAAGTATTTATGGAAATTTTTCAATTTTGGAAAGTCTAGAAGTATTTATGGAAATCTTCCACTTTTGGAAAGTTGGAAGTATTTATGGAAATTGATATTTTCCATAAATAAAATATTTGATTAGATTCTGGAAATTTATTTCCTAATTTAATCATGATTTGATTTGGCAAATCAAATCTTAAAATATTTTATTTCCATAAGTAGTTTTGATGATTTAGGAAATTGGTTTCTTAAATTGATTTTCCTTAATCAACTATTTCCATAAATAAAATATGTGATTTGATTTGGAAATTTGTTTCCTAATTTAATCATGATTTGATTTGGAGAATCAAATCTTAAACATATTTTATTTCCATAAATAGTTATGACAAATAAGAAAATTATGTACATGACATAATTGTATGCCATGTAATTGCATTAGATGCATATCATTATGCCATGCGTGTCGTGACATGTAGATGTATGTCATGTATGTCATGCCATGTAGATAATAGTTATTTGCATGCAAAGAGGATGAGACATAAAAACCCTCACTCAATATTAAAGTATACACCTTCCATTAATATAGTTAGAACCAGAGTTCCGTTCCTTGTTTGGGTTGTTGAACTCTCTCCAAGCCCGGCTCGAACACGAACATGTTCAAACCATGGAATAGTTTAATACTAATATGGTAAGAGTCATAGGTCAATCGTTAGCTTTGGTTGTTGGACTCTCTCCAAGCTGGGCTAATTGGTTGAATGCGCTCTAACCATATTAAAACTATTTCTCGATTAATGGGTTGGCTTTAACCTGGACCATCGGCTTGTTGGACTCTCTCCAAGGTCGATGTAAAGGGAGGTGAAGTTGGGTGCTATGCATATGATGCATACTTGTTAATGTGTTAACAACCCGATGTATGTGTGAACATTCAATTAGTTGATAGCACATTGTGATAGTTGCATATACATGATATGCAATCGGTATAGTTGATACCTACCGTCATAGTTATGAATGGCTTGTTGGACTCTCTCCAAGGTTGTTCATATCTATGATGGATGTCATCCCATTCGGAGATGGACCTACGATCTTTCAAAGTGATTTTGGGGTTTTTGAAATTCGAAAAATGAATGAGATTTATAAATGTATATTGATGCATTTTAAAATCATTTTCTCATATATGCTCATTTTGTATTTCTAGGTCAATAAATTGATCATGACGTCTTTGAATTTGCGCACTATTTTGGATTCAATCAAACTGACTGGGCCTAACTTCCTGGACTGGCTTAGGAACCTGAGAATTGTTCTCAAGGTAGAAAAGCTAGCATATGTCCTTGAAGAGCCTCTTCCCAACCGTCCTAAGGACGATGCAACTCCAGACCAAATGTTGGTCTATCAGAAGCATGTGGCAGATTCTGAGATGGCGAGTTGCATCATGCTAGCGGTGATGGTACCTGAGCTGCAAAAGCAGCATGAGCATATGGATGCTAATACCATGGTCTTCCATCTTCATGAGTTGTTCGATGAGCAAGCGAGATCCGAAAGGTTCGAGGTCTCTAGGCTCCTCTTCACCACGAAGATGCAAGAAGGTTCGTCTGTAGTGCAGTTTGTGCTAAAGATGAACGGGTACATCGAGCGGCTAGCTACCCTCGGGTTTGTGATGGATCATGAGTTAAGTATTGACTTAATTCTGCATTATTTGCCCAAGAGTTTCTCACAATTTGTGATGAACTATCGGATGAACAAATTAGAATCCACCATTCCCGAGCTCCTAAATATGCTGAAGACTGTGGAGCCTTCTGTGAAGCATGAGGAGAAGGCGGTTCTGTTAGTTGATTCCTCAAGGAAAGGTTCTAAGAGGAAGGCAAAAGAACAGAAGAAAGGGAAGAACAAAAAGGCGAAGAAGGCAGAACCAGCGCAAAAGGGCACTTGCCATCATTGTGGCAAGGAAGGCCACTGGCGAAGAAACTGCAAGATTTATCTTGAGTCCATGAAGAAGAAGAAGGCATCCGATGCCCCATCCTCTTCAGGTATCTTCGTTATTGATTGTCATTCTATTTCCTTAGACACTTGGGTATTGGATACTGGGTGTGGCTCACATATATGTAATGACATACAGGGGCTAAGGAATAGAAGAAGACTTGTCAGAGGGGAGTCAAATTTGCGAGTTGGCAATGGAGCAAAGGTTGCTGAGGTCGCCATCGGAACTTATTTGCTGAAGCTCCCTAGTGGACTAGTCTTGGAACTAGACAATTGCTATTATGTTCCTTCTCTAATAAAGAACATTGTTTCTATTTCCTATTTAAATAGAAATGGTTTCCATTTGACGTTTAGTAACAATTGTTGTTATATAACTTTGAATGGCGTACTTTATGGAACTGGAACTTTGAGTAATGGCATTTATACGTTGGACATATCCAGTGACATTTTCAATATCGAAGCGAGCAACACGCGTGCTCGAAAGGGTAATCAATTAGACTCCTATATGTGGCATTGTCATCTTGGCCATGTAAGCAAGAAACGCATGTCCGAATTACACCGATGTGGAATTCTGGAATCGTTTGAATTGGATTCATACGATACATGCGAATCATGCTTAAAAGGCAAGATGACTAAGTTACCTTTTACTAGAAAAGGTGAACGAGTGGGAGAGTTACTAGGTCTAATACATACTGATGTATGTGGACCTATGTCAACTCAAGCTTTAGAAGGCTATAGCTACTTCATTACCTTCACCGATGATCACTCACGGTTTGGGTATGTGTTCTTGATGAAACACAAGTCTGAAGCCTTTGAAAGGTTCAAAGAATTCAAAAATGAAGTAGAGAAACAACATGACAAGAGTATTAAAATACTTCGATCGGATCGAGGTGGTGAATACTTGAGTCAGGAGTTTCTTGATCACCTAAGAGACAATGGTATATTGTCTCAATGGACTCCGCCATATACACCACAGCATAATGGTGTATCTGAGAGGCGTAACCAGACCTTGTTGGACATGGTCAGGTCAATGATGAATCATGTGAATCTTTCCAAGTCCTTTTGGGGCTATGCACTTCAGACAGCTATTTACTTGTTAAACAGAATGCCTACCAAGGTAGTCTCTACTACTCCATATGAGATATGGAATAGTAAGAAACCTCATGTATCTTACTTGAAGATATGGGGTTGTCCTGCTTATGTGAAGCGGACAGTATCAGACAAATTGGATGCTAAGTCTGATAAATGTCTATTTATTGGATACCCTAAGGAAACAAGGGGTTACCAATTCTATCATCCTGTGGAACAAAAGGTGTTTGTTTCAAGGCATGCTGTGTTTCAAGAGAAAGAGTTTCTCTTGCAAGAAAATAGTGGGAGTGTCGTCGAGCTTGAGGAGGCTCGAGAGACTCAAATTGACATTGATGAGATACCTGGTGAAGAACAACAGCCGACAACTCATAGTGATGAGCAATCGGCTGGACCTATTGTAACACCACATCTTCGTAGATCTGGTAGAACACGCAATATTCCTAAGAGATATGGATTTCTCGTAAGTGAATCGAACGACGTGTTACTCATTGATGATGAGGAGCCTACCAGTTATGAAGAAGTGCTGACAAGTTCAGAAAGGGATAAGTGGCTTGGTGCCATGAAGTCGGAAATGGATTCCATGTATGAAAACAAAGTTTGGAACTTGGTTGACCCACCTGAAGGCATAAAGCCTATAGGGTGCAAGTGGGTTTTCAAGAAGAAAACCGACATGGATGGTAATGTGATTACCTATAAGGCTAGATTGGTGGCGAAAGGATATCGTCAAAAATAAGGTGTTGATTATGACGAAACCTATTCGCCTGTAGCTATGCTTAAATCCATTCGGATGCTCCTGGCCATAGAGGCTCATTATGATTATGAGATATGGAAGATGGATGTAAAAATAGCTTTCTTTAATGGAAACCTGCTCGTGGACGTGTATATGATACAACCTGAGGGTTTCACATCGGTTGATAAAACCAAGGTATGCAAATTGCGACGGTCCATATATGGATTGAAGCAAGCATCCAGGAGCTGGAATATCCGTTTTGATGAGACGATCAAAAAGTTTGATTTCTCACAAAATCCAGACGAACCTTGTGTGTACAAGAAGGTTAGTGGGAGTGCAGTCGTGTTCCTAGTATTGTATGTCGATGACATATTACTTATAGGAAACGATGTTTTAATCTTCTGATCGATTAAGGTTTGGTTATCCAAGACATTCTCCATGAAAGACCTGGGAGAAGCAACCTACATCCTCGGGATTAAGATCTATAGAGATAGATCGAAACGGTTGCTTGGACTTTCGCAGTCTACATATATAGACCGAGTGCTAAAGAGGTTTAGCATGTCGGAATCCAAGAAAGGTTTCCTTCCCATCAGGCATGGGGTACACCTTTCGAAGTCTATGTGTCCGCGCACAGAAGATGAGAGGATTTGCATGAGTAAGATTCCCTATGCATCCGCAATAGGATCTATCATGTATGTTATGTTATGTACGAGGCCCGATGTATCGTATGCTCTGAGTGTCACGAGCAAATACCAGTCTGATCCAGGAATGGATCATTGGGTGGTTGTTAAGACAATCCTTAAGTACTTAAGAAGAACTAAGGATGTGTTCCTAATATATGGAGAAGGGGACATGGTGATACGCGGGTATACGGATGCCAGCTTCCAGACAGACAAAGATGATTCCAAGTCTCAGTCTGGATACGTGTTCACCTTGAATGGGGGCGCAGTGAGTTGGAAAAGTTCCAAACAAGACACTATAGCGGATTCTACCACTGAGGCAGAATACATTGCATCTTCGGAAGCAGCAAAGGAAGCAGTTTGGATCAAGAAGTTCATTTATGAACTTGGTGTGATTCCTGCCATTGTTGAAGCAATACCGGTCTACTGCGACAACAATGGAGCAATTGCACAGGCGAAAGAGCCGAGGTCTCATCAACGATCCAAACATGTGCTTCGTCGCTATCATCTTATCAGAGAGATCATCAGTAGGAACGAAATATAAATCGAGAAAATTCCCACTGAAAGGAACTTAGCGGATCCTTTGACTAAAGCGTTACCTCAAATTAAGTTTGAGGGTCATGTTAGTGCTTATGGTATTGGATACCGTAGCGATTGACATTAGGCCAAGTGGGAGTCTGTTAGTAATATATGAGAGATGTCCTAAGGCAATCGCCTTATGTATGAACTATTTATATGATAAATGAAGATTCACTATTTGAGTATACATGTTTCATGTATTTGATTGGATCTTAAACTCATTTACTGAATGTCCACGATACGATTCACAGCATGAGAGAATTTGTGATTGGATCACAACTAGTGAGTATCTCTACATGTGTAATTGTGATGTATCGGAATTATCCCGAGTCGATAAATTGCTGGATTTGGACACCATCGATTTTGTCGAGACTAGCACAAGGTATACTCCTTGGTGTATCGAAGCAGCTGATTCTCACTTGCTGGAGACATTGTGATGTCCGGAGTTGATCGTGGATGCTAGTTATGGTAACTAGTTCATTGGAGTGACCAGCCGTAAGACTTCATATGGTTCTCTGCATATATAGATATGTCAATGAAGTTCTTACTGTAGCTTAAGTACGATGTGTTAGTGCATATAAGATCCACATATCTCCACAATGGTATGATATTGTCCACTTTGGGTCTAAGCCCTCATGGTTTTGTTTTTGGGCTTTACCCAAAAGGCCTCATACCAATGGAGATATCTTTTTTTCTTATAAGCACATGATCTTTTCCATGTCTTACCAATGTGGGACTTTGATTGTATTCCCCATACTCCCAACAATCCCCCCCTCAAACGAAGGACCACATTGGGCCCCCCCTCAAGCCTATCCCTCCTCGAAGGATTTTCTCTGCTTGATGTCCGATCTTCAACCCACCAGGACTTCCTGCCAGTTGTTCGGTCCCCCCGACCCAACTAGACTTCCTTCCTGATGTCTGGTTCTCTTGATCCGGACGTGGGAGCTCAACTTCCTTCGTTCGAGGTTCATGGCTTGACATGGACCATGGCTCTGATACCAATTGTTAGTGCATATAAGATCCACATATCTCCACAATGGTATGATATTGTCCACTTTGGGTCTAAGCCCTCATGGTTTTATTTTTGGGCTTTACCCAAAAGGCCTCATACCAATGGAGATATCTTTTTTTCTTATAAGCACATGATCTTTTCCATGTCTTACCAATGTGGGACTTTGATTGTATTCCCCATACTCCCAACACGATGTTCCTTTGACTTGCGGTATTCAAGTCATCTTGACCATGGAGACTTATGCTTTGACATCTTAAGCAAACATCTCCAAGGAGATGTGGACCCGAGATGATTGGGTATAAGTCGAAGTGATCGAAGGTGTTTGAATAGCCTATAAAGGATTCACCACTCCTTGCGAGGAGATGTATACCCATAGCCTCTCGTCGGATTGTTACTAAAGTCTTTGGCCAAAGCATTACATGTTAAGAGTAAGGTACTCTTCGATACATGTGCAGTAAATAGAATCCATAGGACGAGGAAATAATACTTGGGCTAGGTGTTACGTAGTCAGCCTAGTGGGGACTGACACTATAGACCATGTCCTGAACCAAGTGGGTATAAGATGAGTGAAGGGAATGGGGCACGATTCATTCGAGCTGCTGAAGGGTTTCAGAAATAGTTCTGGATCAACCGTTGATCTTTTCGGTTAATTGGGGATCATGATGTACTACTAGGTGCCACTCATGATCGTTCTATAATTAATGGTTAATTATAGACGACCAACATAAACCGAGAACCTATTTGGTCACACGCACAACGAGCGTAATCCGAAGGATTTAAAACGAGCTTGAGAATGGGATTCTCAGACCGAGAGAAACTAGGTTTGGTTGGACCAAACAAAAAGCGAGCATGAAATCATTTCAGTCGCAATGGAAGCGTGGATGGGCCGTGTCTTATGAAGACATAATGGATGAACCGAAATGGTTTGGTTCTAATCCAATGGAGGAGAATAAACCAAAGGGTTTGGTTTATTTTAAACGAATGAACTAAAAGTTGGTTCGGTTCATTTTAACTTAAAATAAACCATCATGGTTTGGTTTATTTTAACTTATATTAATGGAGCGGGTTAACGGGCCTTATGGTTATGATCCAATAACCATTAAGAGAATTAGTTCTCTATAAAAGAGGGCTTAAGGGATTGTTAAGCCCTGATCCAAAAGCCCTAAACCTAGTTGCCGCTCACCCCATTGAAGGAGTCAGCGCCAACTCCATTGCCGCCCCCTCTTCTCCTCCAACCGGCGTCCAGAAGGAGCTTTCCTTTCCCCTCGCCGGCGTCGAGCTGCTGCCGGTTGGTGCTCCGGTGATCTCCCTTGGGTGTGGCGATAAGGTGAGCACTTGGCTTCCCTTGGTTGGTCGGCGCCTACTCCTCCACCAAAGCTGTCCAGTTTTCTGGACAGCTTGTTTTCCTCTCGTTGGAGTGTCGTTTGGACGACGGTTAGAGCTCCGACAGCACCTAACTTACCGGGGATTCGATCTCCGGTAATCTTCTGAGGTGGAGGATGAAGGATTCGTCAAACGGTTGATGAATACCTCTCCAGAGAAGCTAGTTTTGAGGACTCGTCTTTGGATCCGAATTTGGATTCGGATCGTGATCATCTCTCGATCACGTCGTCTTCAACACGAGGCTAGTAACCCGTACGAAGACGAAGCTCGTGGCTTAGCGAAGTCATCCTAATGATACTCGGCGTGGATACGGATAGAGACGATTCTAGCGAGGATCGTTCCGGTTGATGTCGTTCCCGCTACACGTGATACGAAAGGTATACGTAGTTAAATTTCTTTTATTGCAAAATTTAAATTTACGATTATGTCTACACATGTTGTACTATGCATGCGTGTGATGTGTGTGTTGTAATAAATGTAGATTTATTATTTTTATTTCTTCCGTTGTGCACATGTTTGCGAAACATGTTCGAACACACACTCGCCGTGGTGCTGGAAACCCAACAAATAACTCATCTTCTAAGTCTAATAAGAGAAAAGAACCTTCGAAAATGAACCAGACATATCTTTGGCACCTAAGACTTGGTCATATTAACCTTACTAAAATTTAAAGGTTGATAGCTGATGGACCCTTGGGTTCATTAGTGGTGGAAGATCTCCCAACCTGCGAGTCTTGCTTGGAAGATAAGATGACCAAGAGGCCTTTTAAGGCTAAGGGGTATAGAGCCAAAGATGTATTGGAATTGGTTCATTCTGATTTGTGCGGTCCTATGTCTATCCAGGCTAGAGGTGGCTTTGAATACTTTGTCTCTTTTATAGACGATTATTCAAGGTATGGATACATTTACTTGATGCGCCGCAAGTCTGAATGCTTTGACAGGTTCTAAGAATTCAAGGATGATGTGGAGAACCGTCAAGGTAAAAGTATCAAGACACTACGATCTGATCGTGGTGGCGAGTACCTCTTGAGAGAGTTTAGGAGTTACTTATCAGAGGCTGGGATTCAATCCCAATTGTCCACACCTGGCACACCCCAGCAGAATGGTGTGGCAGAGCGAAGGAATATGACTCTTATGGAGATGGTCAGATCGATGATGAGTTATTCTGAGTTACCTGATTCATTCTGGGGGTTTGCTCTGGAAACGGTAGCACACATTCTGAACTTGGTTCCATCTAAGTCAATACCCTCTACTCCCACAGAATTGTGGATTGGGTGAAAGCCTAGTCTAAGACATATTCGGATTTGGGATAGTCCAGCACATGTGTTGAAGGGAGATGCTGGTAAGTTGGAATCTCGTACAAAAGTACGCTTGTTTGTTGGCTACCCTAAGGGAACGAATGATGGTTTGTTCTATAGTCCTAGAGATCAGAAGGTGATCATGAGTACGAATGCCAGATTTTTAGAGGAGGACTATGTGATGAACCACAAGCCCACGAGTAGGATTGTTCTTGAGGAGTTGACAGGGGAAGTCTCGACTTCAGTACCACCGGTACAAGAGGAAATACCACAAGTCGCTACACCGCGTGTCACTGAGCATACACAGGAGGCACATTGTCGTAGTGGGAGGGTTGTTAGACAACCAGAGAGATTCATGTTCTTGGGAGAGTCTTCGGACTTAATCCCTGGTAAACATGAACCTGATCCCTGGACATATGACGAGGCACTCCAAGATAGAGATGCAGTATCTTGGCAAAGAGCGATGAATTCAGAGATATAATCTATGGATTCTAATCATGTCTGGGAACTAGTAGAACCACCTGATGGTGTGAAAGCCATTGGATGCAAGTGGATCTACAAGAGAAAGAGAGGAGTAGATGGGAAGGTTGAGACCTTCAAAGCTAGGCTTGTTGCGAAAGGGTATACTCAGAAAGAGGGTATCGATTATGAGGAGACCTTTTCCCCGGTAGCTATGCTTAAGTCTATCCGGATTCTCTTATCTATTGCTGCTCATGAGGATTATGAGATTTGGCAGATGGATGTCAAGACAGCTTTCCTTAACGGAAGTCTTGAGGAAAACATCTATATGAAGCAACCAGAGGGATTCATTGCAAAGGGCAAAGAGCATCTTGTATGTAAGCTTAATCGGTCCATTTATGGATTGAAGCAAGCTTCTAGATCTTAGAACATCCGCTTTGATGAGGTAATCCAGTCATATGGATTTATTCAAAGTCCGGATGAGCCTTGTGTATACAAGAGATGTGATGGAAACATAGTGGTATTTCTTGTACTATACGTAGATGACTTTTTGTTAGTTGGCAACAATATCAGAGTGTTATCAGACGTAAGGGTATGGTTGTCCAAACAGTTTGATATGAAGGACTTGGGAGAAGTGGGACACATCCTTGGGATCAAGGTAATAAGGGATCGCTAGAAAAGGATATTGTGCTTATCTCAAGCTTCGTACATTGACACTATCCTGGATCATTTTAGCATGCAGAAATCCAAGAAAGGTTTTCTACCTTTTAGGCATGGAGTACCTTTATCTAAATAGATGTGTCCCAAAACATCAAAGGAGATAGAGGAGATGAAGGCGGTTCCTTATGCTTCGACAGTAGGAAGCCTCATGTATGCTATGCTATGTACGAGACCAAATATCTGCTTTGCCATGGGCATGGTTAGCAGATATCAGAGTAATCCTGGATAGGGACATTGGACTACGGTAAAGCATATATTGAATTACCTGAGAAGGACTAGGGATTATATGCTGGTTTACCGGGCAGATCAATTAGTCCCTGTGGGTTACACGGATTCTGATTTCCAATCACATAGGGACAACAGTAAGTCTACCTCGGGGTTTGTGTTTACTTTTAGAGGTGGAGCCATAGTATGGAGGAGTGTCAAGCAGAAATGCGTGGTGGACTCTACCATGGAAGCTGAGTATGTGGCAGCCTCTGAGGCAGCCAAGAAGCTGTATGGCTCAAGAACTTCCTGATGGACTTGGATGTGATTCCTAGTTTGCCCAGAACTATCACAATTTATTTTGATAACAGTGGTGCAGTTGCAAACTCGAAGGAACCACGAGCCCATAAGGCGAGTAAACACATAGAGCGCAAGTACCACCTGATACGAGAAATCGTAAAGCAAGGAGAAGTAGCTGTCGCCAAGATTGCATCAGAGGATAACCTGGCAGATCCATTCACTAAGGCCCTTCCAGCGAAAGCGTTTGATAGGCATGTGGAGGACATGGGGATCATATGTATGGCAGTATGATGACAACATTGTCTTTTAGTATAAGTGGGAGATTGTTGGAATGTATACTGAAAGCCTAGCTCTTTTGTATGAACATTTTTATTTTGAAATAAGAATCACATGATCATTATTTGAACTTTATATTTATTATATGTGTGCATATTGTCTAATACTTTACATTGTAGATAACATGATACTTAGTGTGGCACGGAAGATCATGTTATCAGTCCCTTGTAGAATTTAAGTAGAGGCTCACAACCAAGATGGTTTTGGACAAACCATTGGCATGGTTGTAGTGTAGCTTGGTATTGTTTTGTCTTGAATATAGAGTTACACTAGTACACTTAGGTGTATTGAGCAGAACCGACATAGAGGTGATTCAATTTATTGTTGACTACATAATTGAATCGGACCTCGAATATTATGTTGTACATGCTCTTAATCCCGATATAATAACGGGCACATGTACTTAGTATTTATTTCTTTGATTTACCAAAGGGTGAGATTTATATGGATTAAATCAATAGGCTCGGTAAGTTGGGAAATGATATTATTACATGGTGTGCCATTGATTATAGGAGGAAACCGTGTCCTATATATTAGGTTGATGATGTCCCCTTGAGGAGCTCATAAGGTTCATCATGTAAACCCTGCAGGTTGACGTAGTCAACATGATGATAAGGTTGAGTGGTACTACTCGAGGAGTTAGATGTTAATTGATTGATGGTCAGTAAATCAATTAATTGACGGACATTCGATATCTTAAACACGGGGAGATGGATGTACGAATAATGTATGCCATATTAATTTATGGGGGTTGGTGAGGTAATTCAATGATGATCCTCTGGTGAAATGGAACATCATTGATGGATCAAGTTTGTGTGGTTCCGATCCATCGGGTGGCCAAGATCCAACTCCTCCTCATGGTCCCTATCGTAGCCTAATATAATCCTCATGAATCCTAGATCTAATGATGGAAAACAAAATGTTGGTGCAATCGGCCCAGGTTGACTCGAGTTTGACTCGATCAGTACCTTGAGAGTATTTTGATGATAGACAAAACTCATGACATGGGATTGTCATAGGAAAGTCCAAAGCATTGCGAAGCCGTGCGCTTGGTGCTTGGCATGGGAAATCCAAAGCATTGCGAAGCCGTGCACTTGGTACTTGGTGAGAAATGCATTGCGAAGCCGTGCGCTTGGTGCATTTGGGAAGTCTTGAGAACTTGGCATGTTCACTAGGCTCGGGTCCTTGAGTCGGTGAAGGATGGCATTGTGAAGCCGTGCGCTTGGTGCATCCGAGGGACCGCCGGACGGGTAGCGAATGGATTGAGCCCAAAGGGAAGCATACTTCTAGGGCATGAGACGTGAATGATGGCGTTGCGAAGCCGTGCGTTTGGCGTATCCGAGGGACGTAGGCCGAGGGAAGAGAGCTTCGATGGGGAACTCCATGAGGGATAAGGTGGACTTGGCCAAGTGGCTAAGACTGAGTGTCGGACGCTCAAACAACTTTGTGTTTGAGGTTTTAGCCGACATCAGTCGACTGGCATAGGTGCCAGTCGACTGCTCTAGGTCGTATGGGTTCGACCAATGTTCGATTGAACCAAGTCTTGCTGATCGATCATGGCGAGGAGGAAGTCATTGTTGGGAGAATCGACCGCCGAGGGATGACGATGATCGATGACACTGATGCTGCGGACACGAGAATGGAGTCGAGCTCGACAGCACTCGACTGATGGATGATCAATCGACTGATGGGTGCCATCAGTCGACTGATGTGTGATCCGTTGGAACTTAACCAACGTGGATCTAGCCATTGTGAGACAACGGCTATAGGACCAGTCGACTGATGGTCACGATCAGTCGACTGATGTGCGCGAAAATAGCTTGATGAAGGTTATAAATGGAGCTCGAGTTGGAAAATTTCGCCAAGCCTTTTGTGGAGCTATTGGAGGGGAATTGCTGCTGCATTCCATCCTTCAAGAGCCATCTAAAGCAAGCAACAAGCAAAGTGATCAAAGCAATCGGTGAAAGTTTTCTTGTGTATTGTTTTTGTGTATTTGCTTGTATTTCGATATTACTGTTGTAATTGCTTGTGAGAGGTTTCTCACCTCCGACGTGTAGTCGAGAAGGAGTTTGAGTATTGTCGTGTGCATCTCTAGAGCTCGTTGAGCTCACCCCGTGGAGTAGGAACCCTAAGGTTCTGAACCATGTATATGCTTGCGTATTTGGTGTACTTGTATTGTTGTTAGTATTATTCTTGTTTTATTGTTTCCGCTGCGCTAACGACAATCGTAGACAACCAACGCAACGAGAACGAGCGAATTCCGACATCCAACGATCGAGGGCTATTCACCCCCCTCTAGTCGGCCGTTTCGATCCCCCAACAAGTGGTATCAGAGCCAGGTTGCTCTTCAAGGACTAACCGCCGCGAGAGCACTACAAAATGGCCGGCTTCATCCATCCACCGAAATTCGATGGAGATTTTGCTTGGTAGAGGAAACGAATGGAGGTATATCAAAAAACCGATTTTGATTATATGATTATTATAGAAAATAGTTTTGAGATGCCTAGGGACAAACACAACAAGCCCATTGAAAAATCAAAGTGGACCCAAGACCAAATCAAGAACTTCAAGACAAATCTCGAGGTAATTAAATTGATTAGTGATTTGTTACCTAACACTATTTGGTCTAGATTGGGTGATTATAGGGATGCAAGGGAACTATGGAATAAGATAATAAATTTCCAAGAAAATTCCCAACCGGCACAAGTAGAAGAAAATGCCGAGGAAGAAGAACCCACAACATTTGAAGATGTTGATGACTTGGTGGAGACCTCCACCTCTAGCATTGAGAGGGAGGAGAGGGAATCTTCCATCCCGGAGCAATAACAAGAAGCATCTACATCCGGGAGAAGTGAAGATCGGGAAGAGGCCTCTACCACCTCCCTAGGTAACTCAAGTGTTATTATTTTGAATAAAAATCACATAATATGCTTTGAGTGTAGGGAGAAAGGGCACTACAAGAGTAAATGCCCTAAATTGGCTAAGGAGAAGGCATCGACACCAAAAGTCAACCCGAAGTCAAACGATGCCAGTGTTTCCTCAATTAAGAGCAAAGAGCACATTGTGTGCTTCAAGTGCAACCAACGGGGACACTACCGAAGCCAATGCCCTAGGGGGAGGAAGAAAGGGCAAGAAGGTGCAACTCATGTAGGGGGATCTCCTAAATCTAACTCTAAGGTACATTTAGTTAATGCACCTTCAATTCCTAAAGTCAAAAAGCATGCCAAAAATTACACATGCATAAGAAGAAGAACATTTCCCCTAAACCTAATGAAAATTCAAAATTGGGAAAATTAGAGTTAGAAAACCAAGCCTTGAGGTCAAGGCTAGAAAAATTGGAGAAGACCCTAGCAATAATATCAAACTGGGTTAAGGGGTCTAATGCACAAAAGTCAAGACCTAGGAAACAAGAAACATCTAAGGGCAAGAAGGGTTTGGGTCACAAACCTATGTCCTACCATAATGTTCCATTTAATTATGAAACATCATCTAGGTCTAGACAAACCAAGGCTAATAGGGAAGTCATCCCTAAGTCTAGCCATGGTATGTGTTTAGTGGCTAACACCTCAAAGAAATCAAATGTAGCCACTAAGAAGGTCAATGGAGGAGTCACCTTTAGAGTTGACCCAAGTAAGACCCATTTGACTAAGGTTTCAAAGCCAAAAAGGGTCATTAGAAAGGTATCTAGGGAAGTTATCCCTAGGGAATACCTTGTTAACCCAAGGAGCTCCAATAGGTATTGGGTTCCTAAAAGCGTGATTGATTCACGCTAGATGGGTTAGGGTGTGTCAACCCTAAATGGATGGGTAGTTAACCTAACCATAGTAGAGTTGACACATTAGGATGTGCCAATGTGTTTGAGAAGTTTAGAATGATTTAAATTGGCACAATTAGGTCATAGAGGTCGTGGTGTGCTATTTTGGATTTTTGACACACTAAGGAAATAATGGCATTAAGGCAAAATGTATTTAATCCCTAAAAATGGAAAATTGATTTTCACACTTAGGTATTCTATACCTTAGTATATTTTACTTGCCATGATTTGTTTGCCTTACCATGTCATGACATCATTTTCATTTTTATCTATAAAATGTCATGATCATGTTTAGAATTATTTTTAGATGTCATGTATGCTTAGTTCTCATTCACATGCCATGACATCATGATATTGACATATGTTTTTATCTAAATCATATTTATGTCATAATCATATCATGTATTAAATAAAATGAAATTAAGGACTATGGCACAATTTGAAGGGAATCAAATTATGTTGCCTTAGAAATATGCATGAGAACATAAAGAACAAAAAACTCACATCTCACTAAGATATTTGACTTGTATGTGTTTTACACATCTAGATATTGGTGAGATGTTTAGGAAAAAGAAAATAAAGGTTTGAAAAATATTGGTGAAGCCTATCTTTTGATAGCTATCATCGATGAATGGGATGATACAAAGATGACTCTTTATTGAAGCTTTTCTTAAATTTTGAACTTTGTATCAATCTCCTAATTTAATGGGTAAAATAAATTTCCAATATTTTTCACCCATAGTGTTTAGGATAAGTATTATACGTATGCATTTTCAAGATTTTTAAAATTACGTATATTTACTTATGGATTTCATTGTAATGGCAATGATCGATGGTAAGTCCAATGATCGGTATCCGACGAGTCGACCGCACAGTTGATTTCGGGTAAACTTGATAGTTAGGCCCATGTTTAGCCATGTTTTGGTCCCCTAACCACTCCTAACCATAGGATATGCTTGGGAGAGCATTAAAGAGGGTGGAAATCTATTGGATATGGATTAGGAGTTGGGTTGAGGGTGAGTATCAATTTTAAGGTGGAAGAGAGTTCATTGTTGAACTTTGCCTTAATTTTGATTTGGTTAATGTTCCTATTGGCTTAGGGACTCTCCAAGGACATTGTTGGTGCAATGGTCAAGGGGGAGCAAGCCTCTAGGGGGAGGTATCCATCTTGGGAAGATGGATGTGTATTTCTTCATGGGAGGAAAATTAGGTTGCCTCTCTTTAAGTGATATGGGATCACTAGAAAGATTGTAGGCATGTGTTCCTCCAAGGGAGAGATTGTAAGATCTCATTGGGATATGAGACATTCATACCCTTGGGGAGGACCTTTTTGATGTAATGTCAAAGAGGGGGAGAAGTTACCAAGTTATCAATTAGGGTTCGTTGGAATTCTCATTGGGATATGAGAATTGCCAATATGAGAGAATTGGTAGACTTGAGATGATAGTTTTGTCAATCATCAAAAAGGGGGAGATTGTTGGTGCAATCGGCCCAGGTTGACTCGAGTTTGACTCGATCAGTACCTTGATAGTATTTTGATGATATACAAAACTCATGACATGGGATTGTCATGGGAAAGTCCAAAGCATTGAGAAGCCGTGCGCTTGGTGCTTGGTGAGAAATGCATTGCGAAGCCGTGCGCTTGGTGCATTTGGGAAGTCTTGAGAACTTGGCATGTTCACTAGGCTCGGGTCCTTGAGTCGGTGAAGGATGGCATTGCGAAGCCGTGCGCTTGGTGCATCCGAGGGACCGCCGGACGGGTAGCGAATGGATTGAGCCCAAAGGGAAGCATACTTCTAGGGCATGAGACGTGAAGGATGGCGTTGCGAAGCCGTGCGTTTGGCGTATCCGAGGGACGTAGGCCGAGGGAAGAGAGCTTCGATGGGGAACTCCATGAGGGATAAGGTGGACTTGGCCAAGTGGCTAAGACTTAGTGTCGGACGCTCAAACAACTTTGTGTTTAGCATAGGTGCATCCGTCGTATGGGTTCGACCGGTGTTCGATTGAACCAAGTGAGTCGATATCACGAGGAGGGAAGTCATTGTTGGGAGAATCGATCGCCGAGGGATGACGATCGATGACCGCGCACGAGAACGAGAATGGAGTCGAGCTCGACTGATGGATGATCAATCGACTGATGGGTGCCATCAGTCGACTGATGTGTGATCCGTTGGAACTTAACCAACGTGGATCTAGCTGTTGTGAGACAACGGCTATAGGACCAGTCGACTGATGGTCACGATCAGTCGACTGATATGCGCGAAAATAGCTTGATGCAGGTTATAAATGGAGCTCGAGTTGGAAAATTTCGCCAAGCCTTTTGTGGAGCTATTGGAGGGGAATTGCTGCTGCATTCCATCCTTCAAGAGCCATCTAAAGCAAGCAACAAGCAAAGTGATCAAAGCAATCGGTGAAAGTTTTCTTGTGTATTGTTTTTGTGTATTTGCTTGTATTTCGATATTACTGTTGTAATTGCTTGTGAGAGGTTTCTCACCTCCGACGTGTAGTCGAGAAGGAGTTTGAGTATTGTCGTGTGCATCTCTAGAGCTCGTTGAGCTCACCCCGTGGAGTAGGAACCCTAAGGTTCTGAACCATGTATATGCTTGCGTATTTGGTGTACTTGTATTGTTGTTAGTATTATTCTTGTTTTATTATTTCCGCTGCGCTAACGACAATCGTAGACAACCAACGCAACGAGAACGAGCGAATTCCGACATCCAACGATCGAGGGCTATTCAACCCCCTCTAGCCGGCCGTTTCGATCCCCCAACAAGTGGTATCAGAGCCAGGTTGCTCTTCAAGGACTAACCGCCGCGAGAGCACTACAAAATGGCCGGCTTCATCCATCCACCGAAATTCGATGGAGATTTTGCTTGGTAGAGGAAACGGATGGAGGTATATCAAAAAACCGATTTTGATTATATGATTATTATAGAAAATGGTTTTGAGATGCCTAGGGACAAACACAACAAGCCCATTGAAAAATCAAAGTGGACCCAAGACCAAATCAAGAACTTCAAGACAAATCTCGAGGTAATTAAATTGATTAGTGATTTGTTACCTAACACTATTTGGTCTAGATTGGGTGATTATAGGGATGCAAGGGAACTATGGAATAAGATAATAAATTTCCAAGAAAATTCCCAACCGGCACAAGTAGAAGAAAATGCCGAGGAAGAAGAACCCACAATATTTGAAGATGTTGATGACTTGGTGGAGACCTCCACCTCTAGCATTGAGGGGGAGGAGAGGCAATCTTCCATCCCGGAGCTATAACAAGAAGCATCTACATCCGGGAGAAGTGAAGATCGGGAAGAGGCCTCTACCACCTCCCTAGGTAACTCAAGTGTTATTATTTTGAATAAAAATCACATAATATGCTTTGAGTGTAGGGAGAAAGGGCACTACAAGAGTAAATGACCTAAATTGGCTAAGGAGAAGGCATCGACACCAAAAGTCAACCCGAAGTCAAACGATGCCAGTGTTTCCTCAATTAAGAGCAAAGAGCACATTGTGTGCTTCAAGTGCAACCAACGGGGACACTACCGAAGCCAATGCCCTAGGGGGAGGAAGAAAGGGCAAGAAGGTGCAACTCATGTAGGGGGATCTCCTAAATCTAACTCTAAGGTACATTTAGTTAATGCACCTTCAATTCCTAAAGTCAAAAAGTATGCCAAAAATTACACATGCCTAAGAAGAAGAACATTTCCCCTAAACCTAATGAAAATTCAAAATTGGGAAAATTAGAGTTAGAAAACCAAGCCTTGAGGTCAAGGCTAGAAAAATTGGAGAAGACCCTAGCAATAATATCAAACTGGGTTAAGGGGTCTAATGCACAAAAGTCAAGACCTAGGAAACAAGAAACATCTAAGGGCAAGAAGGGTTTGGGTCACAAACCTATGTCCTACCATAATGTTCCATTTAATTATGAAACATCATCTAGGTCTAGACAAACCAAGGCTAATAGGGAAGCCATCCCTAAGTCTAGCCATGGTATGTGTTTAGTGGCTAACACCTCAAAGAAATCAAATGTAGCCACTAAGAAGGTCAATGGAGGAGTCACCTTTAGAGTTGACCCAAGTAAGACCCATTTGACTAAGGCTTCAAAGCCAAAAAGGGTCATTAGAAAGGTATCTAGGGAAGTTATCCCTAGGGAATACCTTGTTAACCCAAGGAGCTCCAATAGGTATTGGGTTCCTAAAAGCGTGATTGATTCACGCTAGATGGGTTAGGGTGTGTCAACCCTAAATGGATGGGTAGTTAACCTAACCATAGTAGAGTTGACACATTAGGATGTGCCAATGTGTTTGAGAAGTTTAGAATGATTTAAATTGGCACAATTAGGTCATAGAGGTCGTGGTGTGCTATTTTGGATTTTTGACACACTAAGGAAATAATGGCATTAAGGCAAAATGTATTTAATCCCTAAAAATGGCAAATTGATTTTCACACTTAGGTATTCTATACCTTAGTATATTTTACTTGCCATGATTTGTTTGCCTTACCATGTCATGACATCATTTTCATTTTTATCTATAAAATGTCATGATCATGTTTAGAATTATTTTTAGATGTCATGTATGCTTAGTTCTCATTCACATGCCATGACATCATGATATTGACATATGTTTTTATCTAAATCATATTTATGTCATAATCATATCATGTATTAAATAAAATGAAATTAAGGACTATGGCACAATTTGAAGGGAATCAAATTATGTTGCCTTAGAAATATGCATGAGAACATAAAGAACAAAAAACCCACATCTCACTAAGATATTTTACTTGTATGTGTTTTACACATCTAGATATTGGTGAGATGTTTAGGTAAAAGAAAATAAAGGTTTGAAAAACATTGGTGAAGCCTATCTTTTGATAGCTATCATCGATGAATGGGATGATACAAAGATGACTCTTTATTGAAGCTTTTCTTAAATTTTGAACTTTGTATCAATCTCCTAATTTAATGGGTAAAATAAATTTCCAATATTTTTCACCCATAGTGTTTAGGATAAGTATTATACGTATACATTTTCAAGATTTTTAAAATTACGTATATTTACTTATGGATTTCAAAAATCCATTTCTGAAACTGAAAAAAGATGAAGTTATCGATCAACTGTAATGGCGATCGATGGTAAGTCCAAATGATCGGTATCCGTATCGAGTCGGTGGCAGTGATTTCGGGTAAACTTGATAGTTAGGCCCATGTTTAGCCATGTTTTGGTCCCCTAACCACTCATAACCATAGGATATGCTTGGGAGAGCATTAAAGAGGGTGGAAATCTATTGGATATGGATTAGGAGTTGGGTTGAGGGTGAGTATCAATTTTAAGGTGGAAGAGAGTTCATTGTTGAACTTTGCCTTAATTTTGATTTGGTTAATATTCCTATTCGCTTAGGGACTCTCCAAGGACATTGTTGGTGCAATGGTCAAGGGGGAGCAAGCCTCTAGGGGGAGGTATCCATCTTGGGAAGATGGATGTGTATTTCTTCATGGGAGGAAAATTGGGTTGCCTCTCTTTAAGTGATATGGGATCACTAGAAAGATTGTAGGCATGTGTTCCTCCAAGGGAGAGATTGTAAGATCTCATTGGGATATGAGACATTCATACCCTTGGGGAGGACCTTTTTGATGTAATGTCAAAGAGGGGGAGAAGTTACCAAGTTATCAATTAGGGTTCGTTGGAATTCTCATTGGGATATGAGAATTGCCAATATGAGAGAATTGGTAGACTTGAGATGATAGTTTTGTCAATCTTCAAAAAGGGGGAGATTGTTGGTGCAATCGGCCCAGGTTGACTCGAGTTTGACTCGATCAGTACCTTGATAGTATTTTGATGATATACAAAACTCATGACATGGGATTGTCATGGGAAAGTCCAAAGCATTGCGAAGCCGTGCGCTTGGTGCTTGGTGAGAAATGCATTGCGAAGCCGTGCGCTTGGTGCATTTGGGAAGTCTTGAGAACTTGGCAAGTTCACTAGGCTCGAGTCCTTGAGTCGGTGAAGGATGGCATTGCGAAGCCGTGCGCTTGGTGCATCCAAGGGACCGCCAGACGGGGAGCGAATGGAGTGAGCCCAAAGGGAAGCATACTTCTAGGGCATGAGACGTGAAGGATGGCATTGCAAAGCCATGCGCTTGGTGCATCCGAGGGACGTAGGCCGAGGGAAGAGAGCTTCGGTGGGGAACTCCATGAGGGATAAGGTGGACTTGGCCAAGTGGCTAAGACTGAGTGGTGGATGCTCAAACAACTTTGTGTTTGGCATAGGTGCCCGATCGCTCTAAATCATATGGGTTCGACGTGTTCGATTGAACTAAGTGATCGATCCGATCGATTAGAAAGAGGGCGATCATTGTTGAGAATCGATCGGCTACGAGGGATGGCAGTCGACTGATGACACTGTGCACGGGCACAGAATGGAGTCGAGCTCGCCAGCACTCGACTGATGGATGATCAGTCGACTGATGGGTGCCATCAGTCGACTGATGTGTGATCCGTTGGAACTTAACCAATGTGGATCTGGTCGTTGTGAGACAACGGCTACGGGACCCGTCGACTGATGGTCACGATCAGTCGAATGATGTGCACGACTTAGCTTGATGCAGGTTATAAATGGAGCTCGAGATGGAGGATTTCGCCAAGCCTTTTGTGGAGCTATTGGAGGGGAATTGCTGCTGCATTCCAGTCATTCAAGAGCCATCTAAAGCAAACAACAAGCAAAGTGATCAAAGCAATCGGTGAAAGTTTTCTTGTGTATTGTATTTGTGTATTTGCTTGTATTTCTATATTACTGTTGTAATTGCTTGTGAGAGGTTTCTCCACCTCCGACGTGTAGTCGAGAAGGAGTTTGAGTATTGTCGTGTGCATCTCTAGAGCTCGTTGAGCTCGCCCCGTGGAGTAGGAACCCTAAGGTTCCGAACCACGTATATGCTTGCGTATTTGGTGTGCTTGTATTGTTGTTAGTATTATTCTTGTTTTATTGTTTCTACTGCGCTAACGACAATCGTAGACAAGCAACGCAACGAGAACGAGCGAATTCCAACATCCAACGATCGAGGGCTATTCACCCCCCTCTAGCCGGCCGTTTCGATCCCCCAACACAAAACTCTAGATCCGACGGTGGAGATTAAATCTCTAGATCCGACGGTTGAGATTAAATCTCTAGATCCGATGGTTGAGATTAAATCCCTAGATCCGACGGTGGAGATTAAATCTCTAGATCCGATGGTTGAGATTAAATCTCTAGATTCGACGGTTGAGATCAAATCCCTAGATCCGACGTTGGAGATTAAATCTCTAGATCCGACGGTTGAGATTAAATCTCTAGATCCGACGGTTGAGATTAAATCCCTAGAACCAACGGTGGAGATTAAAACAAGGCTTAAGCCTAACTCTATAAAAGGGTGCTTAAGGTGGGCGGCAAGAAAGAGGTTGTTGGATATTTTTGGAGATTAGGGTTTTGCCTTTCATTGGCTTGGGCAGCAAGAAACCCTAGGGAGATTAGGGTTTGATTCCTTGGTTGGGCCGCTAGGGTTTGCAAGGAGAGTGGGCGGCAACATTAGGTCTTCTTCCTAAGGTGTTGGCCGGCTCCTTCCTCTCTTCCCTCTACCTTGGTCGGCGCTCAACCTATTCCTCTTCTCCTCTTCTTTTCCTCTTGGCCGACGGCACAAAGGAGCTAGGGATTGTTCCCTTGTTCGGTTCCTTGGTTGGCCATCTTGTTCTCTCTATTCTTGGGGCCGGCGGTGATAAACGGGTATTTGTCGTGGTACCATTTCAAATTAATTACCGAACCCCCTAACTACACTAATATAGCATAGTGGATGGCCCGGATCGTTTCCCAACGAGTGTAATCGATAGAATAGTAAACTTAGGATCACTGATTATTGCTTTTGGTTTTCTAATGAAGATGGGGTTTTGGGATTTGAGATCTAACCTACAATTGCAAGGTAATTAAAATCCTAAACTAATATGCAATAACTAAAACAAACAAAGCAGGAATTAAAGCAATTAAAACTGGAAAAGGAAATAATCTAATCAACCCAAGATATGCCCGGTGAATGACCAAGGTCCTTCGGCTAAGTCTAGCGAAGCTCAATCGAGACTCTGCAAGTGACAGTGGATGTGGGATGGTGCAAACTCCTGAATCCAGTAGTTTGATGGACACTCCAAACTCTCGCGGATCCGGTTGTGCTCGAAGAAATGTCGTCGGAGCGGAACTTCTCCTCGAATCCGAAAGAGAAGGTGGATGAGTTGTGAGATGGAGGACGTCGCCGAAATCACTCGATGAGGCGGTTCCTCCTCGAATCCGAAAGAGAAAAGTGGGTGGAGGCAAGGTGGACGCTGCTGCTAAGGCTCAAGGGAAGAAAAGATTTAACTAACAACCTAATGAAAACATGATTAAAAGAAGGCAATTAAAGTAAAGCATGAAATTAAATCTAATCTAACTAGCTACGGCCTAATTACTCTAAGAGGCATTTAATCAAACACTACATGTGCATGGAACAAATTAAACTAAACGTGTGCAATTCAAACATGAAAGGGAATTTGGCTACTAGAATTCAACAAACTAAGCTAAACAATATTGGTACATCCTAAAATCTTTTAGGATTTAATTCAAACCTATTTCCAAGGTATCCATAACCTTGAAAAAATGTCCTGTAAAGTGTCACCTTTAACAACTCACTGGTTAAAAGGTTAAATAATATCCATCCATAATGTGTTAGAAATCACAACTAAATAACCCCTTTTCTGGAAATAAAGATACACATAAAGGGAATTTTGATCCCAAGTTTTTATTTTTCTCAAGAGATAAACTTCTCCCACACCTGCAGAATAGCCGCCTAGCAAATACGTAACTGGAAGCTCGCGCGCATGAAGAAGATGAAGTCGTGGCGCCGGAGCTCGAGGTGGTAGATGGACACCGATCATCGAGAATGGAGGATCCTTCCACCTCTCCGGCGACGGTGGGAAGGAGCCGAGCGGAAGAAGAGGCGTCGGGCGGAAATCGCGGATGAAGAAGATCAATCCGGCTGTCCACTAGATCTAGGGCTAAATGAAACTGATTAATCCAATTAAGGATTGTGCATCCAATGGCTGAGACTTCCCTGTCTTCGAATGGATGGATCAGATCAATCTGAAAGGCTAATCACGATCGGTCGAATCCGGATGAACGGTCAAGATGTCTAGATCAAAATGTACGGACTGGATCTCTCTAGATCTAGGTAGATGGCTCAGAATCAAGCTGCTTTCATCAGACGGTCCATATCGTTCAAATCTGATCTCTTGATTAAATTGCCCTCGATCATGATGAAAGGTTCAGATTGATCCAGCTTAAAATATCCTTCTATCCCTAGATGAAGTCATATTTGATCTAACTCGAGTCTAATCCATTGGTTCATCTCGATCTCCTACAAATAAAGACAAAATTTGCATATAAGTCCAGAATTTAGGAGAATTTACAATAAGGTCCAAAAATATATCCAACTTATAAAATATACAAATAATCGATAATTAATCACTCGAGAGGATAAAAACAATGATATTAAGGACCAAAATAATCCGACAAAATGACAGTTATCAATTCCCCCACACTTATTCTTGCACGTCCCGAGCAAGTCAATAAAACTAAAAACAACTGAAAGTATATTTCCCTAGTAATTCCCAAGCATACATAGAAAATCGTGAAAGAAAGTTACCTAGGATTGTCAATTCTCAGAAACTCAAGCAATAATGGACTTAAATCTTGCACAAGTTAACAAACATGGTAACTTCAATCCATTATGAATAGACTAAGAATGATTAAGCCTCACAAGGTAAGTGGTGGTTTCTCTCGCCCTCATAAGCATATAATAGTGGAGTTCACTCAAGCTACTCATGGTTTATGAACTACCATATGCTTGCTTTTCTTCTACCTTCACCACTATATACACATAAGAATGCACAATCACTGAAGGCTTATTAGGAATGTAAGGGAAACATGAATGCAAGGAAAATGACAATATGTGTGAAAGGAAAGAAAGGTAAAACATGAAATAGCTACAGAAATGCAAGGAGATATGGAAATACTTGAATGCTACATAGATGAGTACAAGAAAACAGTGCCCCAAAAGTTTTCATCCAAGCTAGCATTTTACCATCCACTAAACATGTAAACAACCCTTATTACATTTACAATACAAGTCCAGATATGATATCAAATAACTCTCTCAATAGTTGTAATAAGGGATATCTATCACAAAAATACTATCACACAGATAAAAAAACATGCACAACATGTCAAAGTCTTTTTTTTTTTTTTGGAACAAATGTTCTTTTTTTTTCAACTTTTTTTTTTGACATGCAGTACACTTTCATATATTCTAAAACATCAAGCTCAGCTATAAAAATAAAAACACGGCTTGTCCATGGTGATCAAGCACGACATGCCTATGCTTACATTAAATTCTCCTGAACTACTCTCTCCCCCACACTTAAACTTTTGTCCGTCCCGGGCAAAAACTCATCATGAAACATCCAATATTCCACATCCAAGAATAGAAATGGAGAGAAGAAAAAAAAATAAGGAAAGAAAAATGTAAGGATGAATGACTAGGATGTTATTCAATAAGCATGTGATGATAAAAGAAGTAAAGGAAACATGTGAGATTGCCTTCAAAGTAATCATGCAAACCTATGGTTGTGTGGTCTCAAAAGAATCAAAGCAAGTTCTAGAGTTTCAATAACCACAAGTGCACCACACACAAGCAATAAAAATAGGCTCAATCCTCACTAGGTAAACAAAAACAATCAACTCAGTCTATCAACATAGAATCCATCACCAAGTAGTAACCACATGCAATCAAATAATCCATTCATAACAATAAATCCTCAAAACTCGACAATCAAATTTAACTAGTTTTCACGACTTCTAAGATGATATAAAGGAATGCATAGGAAATTTATTTGAAAAATGACAAAAACAAAAACTCAACAAACAAAACATAACAACTAAAACAAAAACAAATGAAGTAAAAAAAAACGTATATACAAGGAAAAAGAAAAGAGATAAGATGGAACAATCTCCCCTGAGGTCCTGGTGGTTGGAGAAGGTTCAGTAAGAGAAGCCACTCAGGCAGTGGAGTGCTCCGAGAGAAATCCCGTCCCGGTGGTTGAAGAAGATTCAGCAAAAGCATCCATGCCGGAGTGGGATGGATGAATGGGGGTGGCGCCTTCATGATGTGATCATGATAAATCTGTCGCTCCTCCAACATGATCGCCTTCTCATATGTTTTCTGGAGGTATGAGGCGGTCGGAAAAGTGTCCAAATTGGGGATTTGGATTATTGCATTTTCTCGGGAGGCCTTCATCGAAAATTAGGAGTCTTCAGCTCAAATAGGAGTGTCCAGTCTGGGGGAAAAATCCATCTATCCATCACTCCTCCGTCAGGCTTATCGAGTGGTTGCACAGCTAAACATAAAAATTCTGTAGGCACTATCTCATCTGCAACATCATCAGTAATAAAATTGCAAATAGGAGTAGCTGGCAACTCACTAACATCATCCTCAACCAATTTTTCTGACCCTGCTTCCACTGCAGACATCTCAGTATCAGTGGCATAAATAGCATCACAAAATAAATCCACGCCACTAGTAGCATCATCCACTTCATCTGTTACAACAACTTCATCTACAAATTCACATCCATCAGTATCTACAATAACATCACGTCACAAAGATTCATAGGAGTCCTGTGGAGCGGCTAAATCATAGACATGCTCATCACTCACTCTACAATCCATCTCCCTAAGCGCGTCGATATCAATAGAAATGGTCTTTGACGGAGGCTGAAAGGAATCCTGTGCTTGTATCTGACTAATGGATGATGCAATTTGATCTAGCTGGATTTGTAATTTTTGTAGCCTTTCTTGTTGCTGTTGATGATTGTTCCTTGTTTGCTGCTGCAATATTGCTAGCTGCAAGAACTTTTCTAGTGTATTTTCTTGACTGGGAGCAAGGGTTTCTTCATTGTAGTCTTGATATATTGGACTCTGATATGCTGGAAAAGGTTGATCATGCTGTTGTTGCTCATTTCCATTATCAAAGCTCTGATGACCAGTCCACCCTAAATTGTTGAATTGAGGTTGAGGATTGTTCTGTTGCGTGCTTCCATACTTGAACCCTGAATGATCCATCCAACGATAATTATAGGTATTTGAAAATGATTCATACCTATTCTGTTGTTGAGGTTGGAAGTACTCATGTTGCTCTGAAATTCGTTGGGGCTGATAATATTGCATTGAAGAATCTCCCCAATCATAACTATAAGAACTAAGAGTTGGATCGTATATGTTCTGATATTCTCGTGGATAGCTCTGAGGCTCAATAGGAAAAACACTCTGCTGCTCATTTTGGCCTGAATAATAAGTCTGATTGAAGTCTCCAAATCGCTGATAATAAGAATCCATGTTTAAAGAAATTTCCTGTTCTTTCCCTGAAATACTAACAAACAATATCAAAAGACACAGGAAGCATACATGATAAAATACATGGATATATAACAGATTAAAGACTGAATCCCTAAAGAAAAGTTTTTGAGTTTTGATTTTGATTTTTTTTTTCTCTTTTTAGAAAAATAAACAAACCATCCTAAATCTACTAAGCATCATTACACTCCCCGGCAACGGTGCCAAATTTGATAAACGGGTATTTGTTGTGGTACCGTTTCAAATTAATTACCGAATCCCCTAACTACACTAATATAGCATAGTGGATGGCCTGGATCGTTTCCCAACGAGTGTAATCGATAGAATAGTAAACTTAGGATCACTGATTATTGCTTTTGGTTTTCTAATGAAGATGGGGATTTGGGATTTGAGATCTAACCTACAATTGCAAGGTAATTAAAATCCTAAACTAATATGCAATAACTAAAACAAACAAAGCAGGAATTAAAGCAATTAAAACTGGAAAAGGAAATAATCTAATCAACCCAAGATATGCCTGGTGAATGACCAAGGTCCTTCGGCTAAGTCCAGCGAAGCTCAATCGAGACTCCGCAAGTGACAGTGGATGTGGGATGGTGCAAACTCCTGAATCCAGTAGTTTGATGGACACTCCGAACTCTCGCGGATCCGGTTGTGCTCGAAGAAATGTCGTCGGAGCAGAACTTCTCCTCGAATCCGAAAGAGAAGGTGGATTAGTTGTGAGATGGAGGACGTCGCCGAAATCACTCGATGAGGCGGTTCCTCCTCGAATCCGAAAGAGAAAAGTGGGTGGAGGCAAGGTGGACACGGCTGCTAAGGCTCAAGGGAAGAAAAGATTTAACTAACAACCTAATGAAAACATGATTAAAAGAAGGCAATTAAAGTAAAGCATGAAATTAAATCTAATCTAACTAGCTACGGCCTAATTACTCTAAGAGGCATTTAATCAAACACTACATGTGCATGGAACAAATTAAACTAAACGTGTGCAATTCAAACATGAAAGGGAATTTGGCTACTAGCATTCAACAAACTAAGCTAAACAATCAACACATCAACATGGAAGAAGAAATTGTTGTCCGAATGACAAAATGCTGGAAACAGGGCTGCTGGAAATCTATGTGAAGAAGCTGGAAATGGAACTGCCGGATCGATGAAAGAGGAGCTGTAATGGGGTGTTGATGCTGAAGGAACGAGCTATCGGCGGCGTCTGTGGTGGAACGAGGGTGGCTGCTGATGGTGAAGGAACTGAACTGCGGAGGATACGCTGTCGGAGCCGATCGGAGGAGAATCCTCACTCCAATTCATCGGATGCTCGCGCGCGCGTGAAGAAGATGAAGTGTTGTGGCTGCCGGAGCTCGAGGTGGTAGATGGACACCGATCACCGGAGAATGGAGGGGATCCCCTTCCACCTCTCCAGCGACCGGTGGGGAAGGAGCTGAGCGCGGCGGAAGAAGAGGCGTCGGGCGGAAATCGCGGATGAAGAAGATCAATCCGGCTGTCCACTAGATCTAGGGCTAAATGAAACTGATTAATCCACTATGATTGTATCCAATGAATGGATTTGAGACTTCCCTATCTTCGAATGGATGGATCTGATCAATCTGAAAGGCTAATCACGATCGGTCGAATCCGGATGAACGGTCAAGATGTCTAGATCAAAATGTACGGACTGGATCTCTCTAGATCTGGGTAGATGGCTCAGAATCAAGCTGCTTTCATCAGACGGTCCATATCGTTCAAATCTGATCTCTTGATTAAATTGCCCTCGATCATGATGAAAGGTTCAGATTGATCCAGCTTAAAATATCCTTCTAGCCCTAGATGAAGTTATATTTGATCTAACTCGAGTCTAATCCATTGGTTCATCTCGATCTCCTACAAATAAAGACAAAATTTGCATATAAGTCCAGAATTTAGGAGAATTTACAATAAGGTCCCAAAATATATCCAACTCATAAAATATACAAATAATCGATAATTAATCACTCGAGAGGATAAAAACAATGATATTTAGGACCAAAATAATCCGACAAAATGACAGTTATCAGGCGGCATCAAGCTTTTGTGGCTTGGTGGTTGGCTCAAGCAAGAAGGGAAGGAGAGTTCTTCTATCTTTTGATTGAAGAAGATCTAGGAAGCTTCAACTTGTGGAGGATCTTCGCCCACATGAAGTCTACAAGGGGGTTAGGACATACGATAGAAGATCAAGAGGTATAAAAGTTTTACAAGTTTTATTATTGATCTTTGCATGTTCTTATTAATATGATTGTATGTGTTGATTATACATGTCTACATCCATATGTATTTGTATAATCATGGACCCCGAAGATAAACACAAAAACCAGCGATCCGTCCGTCGTCTCTTCCGTGGCTAACCGACTAGAAGAGCTTGGTTGCTTGAACAACTAGTTTGTTCAAGCGGTCACTCAAGTCGTTAGCACGACGACGAATTGGTTGTGCTTAGGAAACTCATCCCGTCCAGATTAGTTTTCATTAGTGAAAATTTTAATCCGGGGACATGGGAGGCAACGAGCCTCCGAGCATGCCATCAACACCTATTCGATCTATCTCTATAGATCTTAATCCTGAGGATTAGGTCACTTCTCCCAGGTCTTTCATGGAGAATATTTTATATTACAAAATTTTAACTGACTGTAAGACAGATGTATCGATTCCTATAAGTAATATGTCATCGACATATAACACTAGGAACAAGATTGCACTCCCACTAACCTTCTTGTACACACAAGGTTCATCTGGATTTTGTGAGAAATCAAGCCTTTTGATTGTCTCATCAAAACAGATATTCCAACTCCTAGATGCTTGCTTCAGTCCATAAATGGACCGTCGAAGTTTGCATACCTTGGTTTTATCAACCGATGTAAAACCCTCAGGCTGTATCGTATACACGTCCTTGAGTAGGTTTCCGTTAAAAAAAGTCATTTTCACATCCATCTATCATATCTCATAATCATAATGAGCTGCTATGGCCAGGAGCATCCTAATGGATTTAAGCATAGCTACCGGTGAATAGGTCTCGTCATAATCAACACCTTGTTTTTGATGATAGTATTTCACCACTAATCTAGCCTTAAAGGTAATCACATTACCATTTATGTCAGTTTTCTTCTTGAAAACCCACTTTCACCCTATAGGCTTAATGCCTTCAGGTGGGTCCACCAAGTTCCAAACTTGATTTTCATACATGGAATCCATTTCCGACTTCAAGGCTTTAAGCCATTTGTCCCTTTCTGAACTTTTCAAAACTTCTTCATAATTAGTAGGCTCCTCATCGTCAATGAGTAACACATCGTTTGATTCACTTACGTGAAATTCATATCTCTCAGGAATGTTGCGTGTCCTACCAGATCTACGAAGATGTGGTGTCACAATAGGTTCAATTGAAGTCTCAACACTTTGAGTCATCAGTCGAGGTGCTTGACCAGGTATCTTCTCAATGTCTATTGGAGTCTCTTGTACCACCTCAAGTTCAACAGCGCTCCCGCTGTTTTCTTGCAAGAGAAACTTTTTCTCTAGAAACACAGCATGCCTTGAAACAAACACCTTTTGTTCCATAGGATGATAGAATTGGTAACCCCTCATTTCCTTAGGGTATCCAATAAATAGATATTTATCAGACTTAGCATCCAATTTGTCTGATACTGTCCGCTTCACATAAGCAGGACAACCCCATATCTTCAAGTAAGATAAATAAGGTTTCTTACTATTCCATATCACATATGAAGTAGTAGAGACTACCTTGGTCAGAACTCTGTTTAGCAAGTAAAAAAGCAGTCTGAAGTGCATAGCCCTAAAAGAACTTGGGAAGATTTGAGTGATTCATCATCAACCTAACCATGTCCAATAAGGTTCGGTTTTGCCTCTCAGATACACCGTTATGATGTGGTGTATATGGCGAAGTTCATTGGGATAATATACCATTGTCCCTCAGATAATCTAGAAACTCTTGACTCAAGTATTCACCACTTCGATCCGATCGAAGTATTTTAATACTCTTGCCAAGTTGTTTCTCTACTTCACTTATGAATTCTTTGAACCTTTCAAAGGCTTCAGACTTGTGTTTCATCAAGAACACAAACCCAAACCGTGAGTGATCATCGGTGTAGGTAATAAAGTAGTTATGGCCTCCTAGAGCATGAGTTGACATAGGTCCGCATACATCAGTATGTATTACACCAAGCAACTCTCCCACCGATTCAACTTTTCCAATAAAAGGTAACTTCGTCATCTTGCCTTTTAAGCATGATTCACATGTATCGTATGAATCTAATTCAAACGATTCTAGAATTCCACATCGGTGTAATTCGGACATGCATTTCTTGCTCACATGGCTAAGACGACAATGCTACATGTAGGAGTCTAATTGATTATCTTTTCGAGCATGCTTGTTGCTCGCTTCGATATTGAGAATGTCACTAGATACGTCTAACGTATATATACCATTGCTTAAAGTTCTAGTCCCATAAAGAACATCATTCAAACTTATGTAACAACAATTGTTACTATAAGTTAAATGGTACCCATTTCTATTCAAACAAGAAATAGAAATGATTTTCTTTATCAACGAAGGGACATAAAAGCAATTGTCCAGTTCAAAGAGAAGTCCTGTAGGGAGTTTCAACAAATAAATTCCGATGGTGAGTGCAACAACCTTTGCTCCATTCCCAACACATAAATTTAACTCTCCCTTGACGAATTTTCTTCTATTCTTTAGTCCAACATAGATAAGAACAACCTTGGAGAGAGTCCAACAAGTCATTCTTAGCTACGATGGTAGGTATCAAGTATACCAATTGCATATCACATATATGCAACTATCACAATGTGCTATCAACTAATTGAATGTTCGCACATACATCGAGTTGTTAACTCATTAACAAGTATGGATCATATGCATACCACCCAACTTCACCTCCCTTCACATCAAGCTTGGAGAAAGTCCAACAAATCGATGCTCCAAGTTAAAGTCGACCCATTAATCGCGAAATAGTTTTAATGTGGTTAGAGCGCATTCAACTAATTAGCTAGGCTTGGAGAGAGTCCAACAACCCAGACTAACGATTGACCTCTGACTCTTACCATATTGGAAATAAACTATTCTAATGGTTTGAACATGTTCAGGTTCGAGCCGGGCTTGGAGAGAGTCCAACAACCCAAACAAGAAATAGAACTCTTGTTCTAACCATATTAATGGAAGGTGTAGGCTTTAATATTGTATAGGGATTTTAAAGTCTCATCCTCTTTTTCATGCAAATAACTATTATTTACATGACATGACATACATGACATACATCTACATGTCACAACACGCATGACATAATGATATGCATCTAATGCAATTACATGACATAGAATTATAGCATGTACAAATAGTTTCCTTATTTGTCATAACTATTTCGGAAATAAAATATGTTTTATATTTGATTTCTCAAATCAAATCATGATTAAATTAGGAAACAAATTTCCAAATCTAATCACATATTTTATTTATGGAAAGTGTTAATTAAGGAATGTCAAATCTAATTTAGGAAATAAATTTCCTAAATTATAATTTCCTAATCATATTAGGAAAGTTTCAATTTGAATTTTTTTACAAATTAAAATTTCCATAAATATTTCTAAACTTTTCGAAAGTAGAATATTTCCATAAATACAATTCTGACTATCATAAAATAATTTTATGATTATGTCGAAACATAACCTGACTCTGATACAAGTGTTGGGTTTCCCCGGCACCAACGTGGGTGTGTGTTTGAACACGTTTCGTAAACATGCACACAGTGGAAGCAAAAAACAAGTAATAAACTAATTTTATTACAACACACACATCACACGTATGCAGGATACAACATGTGTAGACATAATCACTATTTAAAATTTTGCAACAAAAGGAAACTTATACTAGGTATACCTGACATAGTACGTGTAGTGGGAATGACATCAACCATAGCGACCCTTGCTATAATCACCTCTATCCGTATCCACGCTGAGTATCGTCTAGATAGCTTCACAAAGCCACGAGCCTCATCTTCGCAAAAGTCACTAGCCTCGAGTTGAAGACGATGTGATCCGAGAGACGATCACAATCCGAAATAAATTCGGATCCCAAAAACGAGTTTCACAAACTCGCTTGTCGGAAGCGATTTTCATCAACTGTTTGATGAAAACATAACCCTCCACCTATGAGGATCGCCGGAGATCCAATCCCCAGCAAGTAGACCACTGTTGGAGTACAAAACACCAACCAAACGACCTCTCCACACGAAGGAGATCAAGCTGTCCAAAATTGGACAGCTTGTTGTGGACGAAGAAGGGGTCGGCCAATGGCTTGGCCGGTTACTCCTTGGTCGCCGGCGGCCAAGGGAGGTTGGCTTGCGGCTGAGGGTGGCCCAATGGACGCCGGTGGTTGGTGGATGGCCGGAGGTGAGGAGAGGCAGCATCTCCTTTGGGTGGCAGTGGCACAAAGGTGGGCGGCGACAAGGAGAAGAGGAGGAGAAGGAAAGGAGGCTAGGGTTTTCCAACGCAAAGTTGTATGAATCATCTACAAAACCCTTAAGCCGTATTTTTATAGAGAACATGTTCTCCTAATAGTTATTGGTTCATAACCAAAACCTGTTAACCCGCTCCAATTTTTTAAGTTAAAATAAACCAAACTGCATTGGTCTATTTTAAGTTAAAATGAACCGAACCAACTTTGGTTCATTCATTTAAAACAAACCAAACCACTTTGGTTTATTTTCCAGCATTGGATTAAAACCAAACCAATTTGGTTCATCCATCATGTATTCAAAAGACACGGCCCATCCATGCTTCTGATGCGACTGAAACCATTTCATACTCGCTCTTTATTTGGTCCAACCAAACTTAGTCTCTCTCGAGCTAAAAATCTTATTCTCAAACTCATTTTAAATCCTTCAGATTACGCTCATTGTGTGTGTGACTAGATAGGTTCCCATTTTATGTTGGTCATCTATAATTAACCATTTATTATAGAACGATCATGAGTGACACCTAGTAGTACATCATGATCCCCAATTAACTGGAAAATCAACGGTTGATCCCAGAACCTTTTCTGAAACCCTTCAGCAGCTACAATGAATCATGCTCCATTCCTTTCACTCATCTTATACCTACTTGGTTCAGGACATGGTCTATTGTGTCAGTCCCCACTAGGCTGACTACATCACACCTAGCTCAAGTATTACTTCCTCTCCTCCAGATTCTACTTACTGCATATGTATCCAAGAGTACCATACTCTAAACATGTAATGTTTTGGCCAAAGACTTTAGTAACAATCCGACGAGAGGCCATAGGGTATACATCTCCTCGCAAGGAGCGGTGAATCCTCTATAGGCTATTCAAACACCTTCGGCCACTTTGACTTATACCCAATCATCCTGATTCCACATCTCCTCGGAGATGCTTGCTTATGATGTCAAAGCATAAGTCTTCATGACCAAGATGACTTTAATACTGCAAGTCGAAGGAACATCGAACTTAAGCTGCTGTAAGAACTTCATTGACATATCCTTATATGCAGAGAACCATATGAAGTCTTACATCTGGTCACTCCAATGAACTAGTTACCATAACTAGCATCCACGATTAACTCCGGATATCCCAATGTCTCCAGCCAGTGAGAAACAGCTGCTTGGATAGACCAAAGAGTATACCTCGTGCTAGTCTTAATAGAATTAATGACGTCCTAATCCATCAATTCATCAACTAGGGATAATTCCAATACATCACAATTACACATGTAGAGAAACTCACTAGTTGTGATCCAATCACAAATTCTCTCTTGCTATGAATCGTACTGCGGACATCCAATAAATGAGTTTAAGATCTAATCAAATACATGAAAACATGTATACTCAAATAGTGAATCTTCATTTATCAAATAAATGGAACAATTATAAGGTGATTGCCTTAGGACACCTCTCATATATTACTAACACCCTTAATCTCCCTATTACCCCCAGGCAGAAAAAACCTCTACCTATTCCCTTTAGACCTATTAGTACAAGCTGTATCAGGCTCCTACCCCAGTCATCTTCTCTCTTCCTTTCCTGTTATACCTATCTCAGATCCTCTTCCTACACTTCCTCCACCTATCTCCCCTACTAATAGTTTTCCCGTGTATTAGATTCACCCCTGCAGCAACCTACTTACTTTCCTCCTTCCTCAGATACTCACATTATTCAAGAATTACAAGAAAGCCTCCGGACAGTAAGTTCTTTACCTATTAATTATTTCCCTGTACAAACAATTTACTTTACAATACTTTCCTATACTTTCAGAGTACCTCCAAGCTGTAATCCTTCGAACAGTGGCTATCTGGACATCAAAATCAAACATACAAACCTTCCACCTCATCCACAGAGCCACTACTACCCCCAACAACACCAATTGCCCCTTTAACCTCTTCAACGGGCACCCAGACTGACCCTAAAGAACTTACTATCACCAGTCTGGGCACACAAAAAAGCCTTCCTACTTCTCCCGATAGAGTAGCAAAAGAAATAGAACTCCAACGAAAAATACAATGGATGCAACTGCAAGTAGAGACTTTTTCTGCCGATCGAGAACAAATAATAGCATATTACAAGAAAGAACTCTCTCTTAAAGATACACATATAAGGTGGCTACAGGAGCAGGTTAAAGTATCAACCTTGACCATCACCTCCCAACAATTAGAGATTCAAATGGAAACAAAAAGAAAGCCACTGGAACCTCAAGGCAGGTGAATGCTTCCATGGAATATCTCATATATGCTCATATTTCCCTTCAAAACACCAACTTCAATAGCTTGGATGAATTCCACTTTCACTTTAATGTATTACAACAGCATTTCCATGCACTGGCCCATACTGTAACTGAACAAACTATCCGAGCCAGTCATCTGAACCAAGAACTATCCCAATTAAAAAGAGACCGAAGCTGAGAGATGGGCAGATGAGCAAACCAAAATCCTAACCCAAATAGCCAAGAAATACAGCAAATACTTCCAGAGAAGCATCGAGGGCGCTTTACAGGTAGCCAATGAGAAAAATTACTTTATGCTAGGCTTGCCCAACCACCAACTCCGCATAGAAGAAGCTTATAAAAAGTTCCCTCTGAAGACCTTCAAAACAAACTCGGATACAGATTCTGATAAGTAGTTTTTGTAACTGATACTTTAAAATTTCTGAATAGTTGTAATGAAAAAATTACCTTTGTAACTTTGTTTGTTTTTGAACATTCTTGCAATGAATATTTAACCTTTCACATTTGCACTATGTCTATTTTTATATTGCCCTGCATAGGTCTACTAACTTCTTGTAAACAAAAAATGCTCTCCTCATATCACCTTCACCTTACTTGCATAGGCATGCCAAACAGAAAACCCATAAGAACAAAAGATATACTATAATAAATAGCTCAACATTATCAGTCCAACAGATTGGCACACTTGATCATAACATCAAATTAGAATCCAAGAAACATCCCCCATGCTTCCTTAAAATTCTAAGGAGAAATTGTTGCCAATATTACTCAGAATACCTTAGAATACCTGCACATTTATTTCCAGACTCATAACATGATCATTTGCACATATTCAAAAACTGATACAATATTTTTTTCTCAGAAAGTGTCCACACCACTCCTTTTCTAATCGAAATTAACATATTTACCTTATCAGAAGTTGAATTCTTTACTTACCCACCATTTTCACCCTAACAAACCTATGACAAATGATTCTATAATACCATTCCTCAAAATTGAGTGGGAAAAGTTGTTATTCCCTTCCTTTACAAGATAAAAAGAAACTCTTCAAAAACCCCTTCCTTCGACATCCTTAAGAAAATGCAGCCCCTTTCCTCACTTCCCCGTCCATGGTTCACTTCCACCCATTCCAAAATTATAGGAGAACACTGTCGAACCCTTTCTTTCAGTATACTGTTAGAACAATCAACCCATGTGATATGGTTTTGATGTGTGTGGCAAAGGATTTAAGTTAGGTTTGATATTGGATTTGATGTGTGCGTTGGAGTCTTGCAGGACTTAATAATTCGCACATGGAGCATTTGTGAGTTTCACCTCTCATGACTCGGTCCTTGAGTCGATGAAGGATAGCTTTGCGAAAGTCGTGCACTTGAGGCATCTGAGGGACTGCAGGATGAGAAGCATTGGAGTGAAGCCGGAAGAAGTAGACTTCAGGGCGAGACGTGAAGGATGGCACTGCAAAGCTGTGTGCTTGGCGCATCCGAGGGACGTGGCCGGACGAAGACAACTTCAAAGGTGAGGGACTCCAAGAGAATGAGAGTGAGCGATTGTAACCCGGGACGGGGTAGATCGTTGGTGAAACTTGGTCATTTGGCTAAGTGTCGGATGGGATTTCCTGACATCAGTCGATTGCCATGTCATGGTAGTCCACTGCTCTAAGTCGATTGTGACTCGACTGGTGTTCGAGTCTAGTCTGTGTCACATTAGTCGACTGCCAAGGATTGACAGTCGACTGACGTAACCACCAGTCAATTGATGATGGCATAAGTCGACTGGTCACAAGGGTTTCAGGCACAGAATGTTGATTAGTCGACTGCTTACTTTCGGCACTCGACTGGTAGCTCCATCAGTCGACTGATGGGACGATCAGTCGACTGATGTGGGAGCCTTTGGATGAAATCCAATGTGGAAGAAGTCGTTATTGGGCAATGGCTACAGGAGCAGTCGACTGATCGGGGCATCAGTCGATTGCCAGGCACCCAACGGGAACAATGAGTTCTTCTCTATAAATTGGGGCCTTTGGACACTTGGAAAGCCTAATGCTTCTATTCTAAACATCTCCCAAAGTGCTCAAATGAATTTCCTCCTCTTCCTTGTGCTTATATTCATC
This sequence comes from Wurfbainia villosa, assembly GCA_025175895.1. NCBI lineage: Eukaryota > Viridiplantae > Streptophyta > Magnoliopsida > Zingiberales > Zingiberaceae > Wurfbainia > Wurfbainia villosa. The sequence goes on along the minus strand of CM045989.1, from coordinate 114,453,377 downwards.
TTATTGTAAGAGGATTGATTTTGTAAGAAAAGTTTACCTCCAATCGGGTCGTGGATTAGCGGCAAGGTCGTGAACCACGTTACATCGCCGTGTTAGCGTTTGATTCCCTTAACTTATTGCTTTGTCTTTAGTTTTATTTCCACTGTGCTAACCCTAACGTGTAGACGAACGAATGATCGAATTCCATTCTACGACGACTTAGGGCTTTTCACCCCCATCTAGCCAGCCACATACGTTCCAACATATACAACTTCCCTCTTGCTACCACATTATTGCAACTAACTCCACCGAGTTCCCCTACTTACCTCCTAGTCGCACCAAAGTTTTTTTGTCCGATCAAGTAGAAGCTGATCTTTTTTCCTGTATTCATCCTTTCCTCTTAGAGGTTTCTGAATATTTTTCCATCCCCATAAATCAACTAAGTCCTAACTCCTTCCGTTTAATGCAAGGATTTTACCTTATCACCTCTTTTTATCAATTACTCCTTCAGCCTTTCATTTCCACTACTTTTTTCAAATAAAATCTTCAGAAATAAGCATCTTTTACTTCCAAGCTTGGTCGGATTTTCAATTCCTTACGGGTATCCCCTCCTCACACAAAGAATGGAAGGAACATTGTTGGTGCAGGGGCACCAGATAATCGAACATGTGTTTTGATTATGGCAAAGACACAAAGTTAAGTTTAAATCGTTATCTCATGAGCTAAATCGAGTATGCAAAAAAGTACTAAAGCTAGATCTGAAGGCTAGCGACACCCGGAGGAAGCCGCGGTGGTCGGGCGACACTCGAGTGACTTCAGAGGGAGCCGAAGGAATCGAGTGGAAGGCCGGAAGCGAAAGCAACACAGTAAGTATTGAGGTAAGCTCATGTGAGTGAGAGATGGTAAGGTCGTGTCCTCTGTATGGGGATGACTGTAGGCGGCGATCTGACTAAGACTTCTTGTGGAAGGTCTAGGTCGAGATCGGACGGTTAGAAACCGTCGTATTTATCATTTTTCGAGCTAATCTCTCACTGCAGGGAAGTGGCCAGCCGGCAATGATCAGTTGTCCATTAAGGGCCGATTGATGCTCATCACGATCGATGGAGGGAGTCATGATCGATGGCGACATTTAATCAGCCTTTGCGCTAGGTCAAAACGGATAAGGTTTGACGCGGCCACTTCGCGATAAAAATTATACAACTTCGTGATCTGTTCCGAAAAAAATGGAGACATATTCAGAGGGCAAAATCTATAAAAGGAGGGGTGGATTCCAACTCCAAATATTATCAAGTTTATTCATCAAGTGCTCCTACAACGCCAACGCTCCACCACCGTCATAACGCCGACGTGACAACAAGTTCAGATCTTCTTCGTCAGCAGCAGCATCTAGTAATATATTTTTGATATTGTATTCATTGTTTTTATTCATAACGAGGTGAGGTAGGCTTGTTGCTTCATCCTCGTAATTTCGGTTTTGTGATCGTTGTCTCTTACCTCCAACGAGGAGGAGACGTTATAGTGCTTTGCCCTCCGTACGCGGTCTAGGACCGATAGGGCCTTGGAGTAGCAACTGTTGGGTTGTGAACCAAGTAAAAATAAACGTGTCTCTTTATTTTCCGCTGCTCTTACTCATTTAATTATCTACTCGAATGAAATATCGAAAAGATTTACGATCGCTATTCACCCCCCCCCCCTCTAGCGGCGCTTCTCGATCCAACAAACATTACTTCTTTGTACATTCTCCCTCTCCCTTTCCTTTTTCCATTAAATGGTTAACCGCTCTTCCTCCCCGCCCTTCTCTAGGCTCCTACCACGATAATGAAGAGTACCAAATGATGATTCTATTATTATCAAAAGAATGATTCAATTTGAACCAGTTAATGATCAAATCAACACTGTCACTAATCAATACCAACTATCTTCTCCAGTCGACTGGCACACTCGATAACAATTGCTTCTGACTGTATCTGCATGCTATTATAAATTATGTAAGTTTTTACTTGTTTCTTTTTTCAGAATCATTATTACTGTAAGCCACAAAACATACTCCAACCCCTTCCTGCACAAATCCTATTCAACTCCATCCCCTACAACCAACACTTTCCATCCAGCCTTTACCCCCTCATCAAACTCCACCAACCCCTCTTTCTTCCTTCTCAACACCCGATCTGCTAGATTCCTTAACATCAAGTATTAACGAGGTTATCATACAATTTTGTTTACTTATTTTTTTCAATACTAACATCTATCTCTGCAGGGTATCACAAGCATGACTTACTTAAACAACCAATGGGCACAGTACACTAATAATCTAAAAAGAGAATTACAAGAATGTCAAACCAAAGAGTTGGCATTACAATAAGTCTATCAAAGACTCGAACGAGAACTACAAGCCTTCTATATAAAGGCACAAGCCAACCGAGCAGAATTGTCCGCTCTTCATTTCCAGACTTCCTACTTACATAATACCCTAGATATATTAAAAGTCCTACCTCTTCAAGTATGAACCAGTACCTCTTATGAAAATTCCTGGGCTTTAGCTTTCATAAACAATATGTTCATGGACAGAGACTTTGCCTTCCATCAATGGGGCTTCCAATATTGTATTAATCAATTCAAAGCAGTCGACTATCCACTTCCCGGGCACTCTACCAACATTTTGGATGATGATAATACAATTGACCGCACTCATCTTGACTTACTGTCTTTTCCTTTCCCTTCTAATACTGAGAAAATGTAACTTGTATTTACCATAACATTTGCAATACAATACATGACTTTTTCTACATTGTATTACTTAAAAGAACAAAACATACATATTACAATGTTTTATCAACTAAAATAAGAGCACAAGTGATACACATTCCAATGTCTTGATAAAAGTCTCCCCTTTGCATCCTTCATGTAATAAGCTCCTACTCCTGCTCAGCTCTCCATATGGAAGGGTCCTTCCTATTTAGATCCCAGCTTCCCTTTGTATCTTTTCGGTCAATATCACACTAAATTTCATACCTGAAAAGAGCGAAGAACTACCTTGTTATTACAAACTTTTTATTACCTGTAACCCATACTGTCCACAACAGTCCCTCTTTACTAAGTACAACTCCCTATACCAAGCCACCCTGTCGTCGCTCGGGATATAAGTCATTGCTTGGGCAAATTTCCGATTTCCATAAACTTTTTATTACCTGTAACCCATACTATCCACAACAGTCCCTCTTTACTAAGTACAACTCCTTATACTGAGCCACCTTATCACCTCTTTTTTTATCAATTACGCCTTCAACCTTTCTTTTCCACTACTTTTTTCAAATAAAATCTTCAGAAATAACCATCTTTTACTTCCAAGTTTGGTCGTATGTTCAATTCTTTACTGATATCCCCTCCTCACACAAAGGATGGAAGGAACATTACTTCTTTATACATTCTCCCTCTCCCTTTTTTTTCCACTACATGGTTAACGACTCTTCCTCCCCGCCCTTCTCTAGCTTCCTACCACAATAATGAAGAGTACCAAATGATGATTCTATTGTTATCAGAAGAATGATTCAATTTGAACTAGTTACTGACCAAATCATCACTATCACTAATCAAGACCAACTATCCTCTCCAGTCGACTGACACACTCGGTAACAATTGCTTCTGACTATATCTCTTCATGTTGTTATAACTTATGTAAGTTTTTACTTGTTTCTTTTTCAGAATCATTATTATTGCAAGCCACTGAACATATTCCACCCCCTTCCTGCACAAATCCTATTCAACTCCATTCCCTACAACCAACACTTTCCATCCAGTATTTACCCCCTCATCAAACTCCACAACCCCTCTTTCTTCCTTCTCAACACCCTATCTGCTAGATTCCTTAACATCCAGTATTAACGAGGTTAGCATACACTTTCCTTTACTTATTTTTTTCAAAACTAACATCTATCTCTACAGGGTATCACAAGCATGACTCACTTAAACAACCAATGGGCACAGTACACTAATAATCTAAAAAGAGAATTACAAGAATGTCAAATCAAAGAGTTGGCATTGTTGGTGCAGTAGGCACCAAATAATCGAACCTAAGTTTTGATTATGACAAAGACCCAAAGTTAATGTCATATTGTTATCTAATGAGATGAACCAAGTGTGCAGGAATGATTAAGTTGAGCTAAAGGTCGGCGACACCTGGAGAATCTCGAGTCGAGAAACCGTGGTGGTCGGGCAACACCAGAAGAACTTCGGAGGGAGCCGAAGAACCCAGGTGAAGACCGGAAGCTAAGCTACAAGTCACAAAGGACCAAAGATAAGCTCGAGTGTGAGTAAAGGTGAGGTTGAGTCCTCCGTACGGGGACGTCTTTAGGCGGCGATCCGACTAAGACTTCCCATGGAAGGTCTAGATCGAGATTGGATGGTAAGTGGTCATCGGAATTACCTGTACTATTATGTTGAGCTAACTCTTTAATGCAGTTGAAAAACCTTTCCATCAGTCGATTGATGGTTGTTAGTAGTCGACTGCCGGTGGAATAAGTCGACTGATGAAGGTGAACAGTCGACTGCTAGTCAAACAACCCACCTCAAGGAGAGTCAAGAAAAGCTCCACTTATGGAGGCAGTTAGCCTGAGGATCCTCTCGTGGCTGAAGCACACATTGTCCTATGCTGGGCGGTTGGAGCTAGTACGATCGGTATTACAAGGGATAGAGTGCTATTGGTTATCCATCCTACCGGTCCCTAGCGTCGTGGTTGATAAGATATATGCCTTATGCCGGAAGTTTGTGTGGACCACCAAGCATTCGATAAAATCTTGGAGTTCCCTCTATTTGTCGAAGGAAGAGGGTGGATACGGCCTACGGGATCTGCATGCGTGGAATTTTGCTTTGTTGTGTCGGACTTTATGGAATATACACACAAAGACAGACTCTCTTTGGGTGAAATGGATTCATCATAAATACTTGCAGCAGTTGGATATCTGGCGCTGGAAACCAAGGGCTGGTGACTCGCCATTGATGAAAAAGATAGGGCAGATCACTCAACAGCTTGTGCAGGCAGCAGGGGGGATGGCCAAGGCAACCTCTATGCTCGATAGGTGGTTTGTTGAACGAGGGGGGCAGTGCACCGCTGTTCCAACAACATATAATCATTTTAGGCCGCATGGACAGACTACAGGTTGGACGGCAGCTTTATGGAGACAAGAAATATTGCCAAAGCATCGCTTCACATATTGTCTTATTGCTCGAGGGAAGTTGCGGACAGCGGATACCATTCCATATGAATAGGAGAAGAGATGTTGCATGTGTAAGGTGGAAGAGGAGTCCAATGCACATCTTTTCTTCCGATGTACATGGACAAGACGCTTATGGGATCTCATCCGGGAGTGGCTCCACATAAGAGTGCAGATTTTCATAGTGGGGAGGTTGTTCAAGGCGTTCAGCAAGGAGATGTGAGGAAAAGGGTGTGTAAGGAAGATGAGGGACCTAGCTATATCATGTATGGTGGTTCTAGTGTGGCAAGCTCACAATAGATGTCATTTTGAGGGTTGTGAGATATCGATCGAGAGTATTTTTCTCAAGATCCAGACTCATGTCTACCATTTTGTAGACATCTAGATTGTATACAGATACAACTTATATATATACATTTTTACCATTCCCCAAAAAAAAAGAAAAGCTCCACTTATCTTGAGGAGATGAGGTTCTTTGACCATGAGCTGGAACTGAATGTTGGGGAGCTTCCGAGGCTATAAAAGAAGGGGGGTTTCACCCCTTTAGGTCATCTCAAATGCTTACAAAGTGATCCCACAACGTTGAAGGTCTATGACAATGCTACGATGCCGAAACGCTACCGTGACGCCAATGACACGACATCAACCTCAACTTCTATTAGTCGTTGGTATTGTTTAGTTGTTGTCATTTCAGTTTATTATATTAAAATTGTCTTTATCGAGCTTTTGATCATAACGAGGAGTGGTGGGATTGTCCCTCTACCTCAAGTTTTCTTTTGTTTGTAATCGTCGTCTCCTTCCTCCAACGAGGAGGAGACTTAGTTAGTGGTTTGCCCTCTATAGGCGGTCTAGGATCGCAAGGGCCTTGGATTAGCAACCATTTGGTTGTGAACCAAGTAAAAATAAACTTGTGTCATTTACTTCTCCGCTGTGCTACTTTTGTCTTAATTGAATCGTACGAAAAGAAAATTTATAGCTCGCTATTCACCCCCCCCCCCCCTCCTCTAGCACGCTTTTCGATCCAACAGCCATTACAACAAGTCTATCAAAGACTCGAACGATAACTACAAGCCTCCTATATAAAGGTACAAGCCGACCGAGCAGAATTGTCCACTCTTTATTTCTAGACTTTCTACCGACAGAATACCCTAGATATATTAAAAGCCCGACCTCTTCAAGTAGGAACCAGTACCTCTTATGAAAATTCCTGGACTTCAGCTACCATAAATGATATGTTCCTAGACAAAGGCTTTGCCTTCCTTTAATGGGGCTTCCAAGATTGTATTAATCAATTCAAAGCAGTAGGCTATCCACCTCCCGGGCACTCTACCAACTTTTTGGATATCGGCAATACAATTGACCTCACTCCTACTAACTTACTGTCTTTTCCTTTCCCTTCTAATACTAAGAAAATGTAACTTGTATTTACCATAACATTTGCAATAGAATACATGACTTTTTCTACATTGTATTACTTAAAAGAACAAAACATATATATTACAATGTTTTATGCCCTAAAATAAGGGCGCAAGTGATGCACATTCCAAGGTCTTGTTAAAGCCTCCCCTGTGCATCCTTCAAGTAATAAGCTCCTACTCTTGCTAGGCTCTCGACATGGAAGGGTCCTTCCAATTTAGGTCCAAGCTTCCCTTTGTATCTTTTCGGTCAATATCACACAAAATTTCATACCTGAAAAGCGCGAAGAACTACCTTGTTATTACAAACTTTTATTACCTATAACCCATACTCTCCATAACAGTCCCTCTTTACTAAATATAACTCCCTATACCGAGCCACCCTGTTGTCGCTCGAGATATAAGTCATTGCTTGAAAAAATTTCCGATTTCAATAAACTTTTTATTACCTATAACCCATACTATCCACAACAGTCCCTCTTTACTATGTACAACTCCCTATACCGAGCCACCTTATCACCTATTTTTTTACAATTACTCCTTCATCCTTTTTTTTCCACTGCTTTTTTCACATAAAATATTTAGAAATAAGCATCTTTTACTTCCAAGCTTGGGCGAATTTTCAATTTCTTACTGGTATCCCCTCCTCACACAAAGGATGGAAGAAACATTGCTTCCTTTTACATTCTCCCTCTCCCTTTCCTTTTTCCACTACATGGTTAACCGCTCTTCCTCCCCGCCCTTCTCTAGGCTCCTACCACGATAATGAAGAGTACCAAATGATGATTCTATTGTTATCAGAAGAATGATTCAATTTTAACCAGTTACTGACCAAATCAACACGTGTCACAAATCAAGACTAGCTATCCTCTCCAGTCAATTGGCACACTCGGTAACAATTGCTTCTACATTTATCCCTTCATGTCGTTATATCTTATGTAAGTTTTTACTTGTTTCTTTTTCAGAATCATTATTACTGCAAGCCACTGAACATACTCCACCCCCTTCCTACACAAATCCTATTCAACTCCATCCCCTACAACCAACACTATCCATCCAGCCTTTACCCCCCTCATCAAACTCCACCAATCCCTCTTTCTTCCTTCTCAACACCCGATCTGCTAGATTCCTTAACATCCAGTATTAAAGAGGTTAGCATACACCTTCCTTTACTTATTTTTTTCAATACTAACATCTATCTCTATAGGGTATCGCAAACACGACTCACTTTAACAACCATTGGGCGCAGTACACTAATAATCTCAAAAGAGAATTACAAGAATGTCAAACCAAAGAGTTGGCTTTACAACAAGTCTATCAAAGACTCGAACGAGAACTACAAGCCTCCTATATAAAGGCACAAGCCAACCGAGCAGAATTGTCCGCTCTTCATTTCCATACTTCCTACTTACAGAATAACCTAGATATATTAAAAGCTCGACCTCTTCAAGCAGGAACCAGTACCTCTTATAAAAATTCCTGGACTTCAGCTACCATAAACGATATATTCCTGGATAGAGGCTTTGTCTTCCTTCAATAAGGCTTACAAGATTGTATTAATCAATTCAAAGCAGTCGGCTATCCACCTCCCGAGCACTCTACCAATGTTTTGGATATCGATAATACAATTGACCGCACTCCTCCTGACTTACTGTCTTTTCCTTTCCCTTCTAATACTAAGAAAATGTAACTTGTATTTACCATAACATTTGAAATACAATACATGACTTTTTATGAAGGGAGAAACTTCGCTTCCCACTTCAACTTGGTCGCAAGTGCATGGCGATCCCATCTACGTCCCCGGATTAAAAAAAAATAATCTTTGACGAAGAGGGATTACCCAAGCAACCGATCCATCATCGTGCTATTCTATTTTAGTGGTCACTTGAACAAACTTGTTGTTCAAGTAACCTACCTCTTTTCTTCGATTAGCCGCGGAATAGACGATGTACGGATCACCGATTTTTGTGTTTGTCTTCGGGGTCCAAGTTAATTAGCCACATATAATACATACAATATACAAAGAAACAAAAGGAAAGCAAAACAAGAATTATATCTCTTGTTTACCTCAAGGTCTTCTATCATATGTCCTATCCTCCTCTTGGACGTTGTGTGGGCAATGATCTTTTAAGAGTTGAAGCCTCCTAGATCGTGTTCTTCCCTTCCTTGCTTGCTCCGAACAAAGGGAAGAATAAAACAAAACTCTTTCTCCTATCTAGAACCGACCACCAAGCTTGATCCTTGTCGCCGGCCAAGGAGAGGAAGAGGAGCGTCGTTCAACCTTGAAGGAAGGGCTGCCGCCGGCCAAAGGAGATGGGGAAATGGTGCTCCGGCCAAGAGAGGAAGCTAGGAAGAGGGATGGGAGTCGGCCAAAGTGGATAGGAAGAAGATGGGCGCCGGCTACTCCTTAGGAAGAGAAGGAAACAAACCCTAATCTCCCAACTTGTTGTCATCCAAGCTAATTCCCAAACCCTAGCCGCCCAGGCCAAAAACCCTAATCTCCTTGAGTTGTTCTTGCCGCCCACCCCTTAAGCCTTATTTATAGAGTTAAGCTTAAGCTACCTTTAAATCTCCACCGTCGGATCTAGGGATTTAATCTCAACCGTCTGAACTAGGGATTTAATCTCAACTGTCGGATCTAGAGATTTAATCTCCACCGTCAGATCTAGAGATTTAATCTCAACCGTCGGATCTAGAGATTTAATCTCCACCATCAGATCTAGAGTTCCATTTTCCACCATCGGATCTATGCTTCATGAGGGTTTTAATAGGCTACAATAAGGACCATGAGGAGGAGTTGGATCTTGGCCACCCAATTGATCAAGCCCACATAAAGTCTGATCCATTAATGATTATCCATTCCACTAGAAGATTATCATTGATCTACCTCACCAACCCCCATAAATAAATATGGGCTCCATATATTAATTGTACAAATATCTCCCCGTGTTTAAGATCTCGAATGTCCGTCAATTAATTAATTTACTGATAATTAATTAATCAAATCTAACTCCATGAGTTGTACCACTTAACCTTATCCTCATGTCGGACCAAGTCCACCTGCAGGGTTTACATGATGAACCTTATGAGATCCTCATGGGGACATCATCATCCTAATATATAGGAAACGGTTTCCTCCTATAATCAACGACACACCATGTAAATAATATCATTTTTCAACTTACCGAGCCTATCGATTTAATCTATAAATCTCGCCCATTAGTAAATCAAAGAAATAAATACTAAGTACATGTGCCCATTATTATATCGGGATTAAGAGCATGTACACCATAATATCCGAGGTCCGATTCAATTATGTAGTCAACAATAAATCGAATCACCTCTAAGTCGGTCCTGCTCAATACACACAAAGTGCACTAGTGTAATTCTATGGTCAAGACAAACCAATACCAAATCACACTACAACCATACAAATGGTTTGTCCATAACCATCTCGGTTGTGAGCCTTTACTTATACTCTACAAGAAACTGATAACATGATCTCCCATGTGACACTATACACCTTGTTATCTACAATGTAATGTATTAGACAATATACATAACCATAAATATGCAAACAATGATCATGTGATTCTTATTTCAAAAATAAAGATGTTCATACAAAAGATAGACTTTTCAGTATACATCCCAACAATCTCCTACTTATACTAAAAGACTATGTTGTCCTCATACTATCATGTATCTTATTCCCATTCCCTCCACATGCCTATCAAAAGCTCTAACTAGAAGGGCCTTAGTGAAAGGATCTGCCAGGTTATCCTCTGATGCAATCTTGACCACAGTAACTTCTCCTCACTTTACGATTTCTCGTATCAGGTGGTACTTGCGCTCTATGTGTTTACTTTGTTGGGTTTCCGGCACCGCGGTGTGTGTGTGTGTTCGATCATGTTTCGTAAACATGAGCACAGCGGAAGCAATAAAAATAATAAATACTCCTATTTATTACAACACACACAACACATGCATGCTATTACAACAAGTATAGACATAACCGTAAATTAAAATTGCAATAAAAGGAAATTAAACTACGTTATACCTTCCGTATGACGTGTAGCGGGAACGGCATCAACCGGAACGATCCTCGTAAGAATCGTCTCTATCCGTATCCACGCCGAGCTCCTCGGGATGACTTCGCTAAGTCATGAGCTTCGTCTTCGTACGGGTTACTAGCCTCGTGTTGAAGACGACGTGATCGAGAGATGATCACGATCCGAATCCAAATTCGGATCCAAAACGAGTTCTCAAAACTCGCTTCTCCGGAGAGGTATTCGTCAACCGTTTGACGAATCCTTCGTCCTCCACCTCAGAGGATTACCGGAGATCAAATCCCCGGTATGTTAGCCGCTGTCGGAGCACTAACCGTCATCCAAACGACGCTCCGACGAGAGGAGGAGAAGCTGTCCAGAAAACTGGACAGCTTGGTGGAGGAGTAGGCGCCGGCCAAAACAAGGAGAGAAAAACCTCACCTTGATGCCAAACCTATAGGAGATCACCGGAGGGTCGCCGGAGGTTCACCGGCTGAAGCTTGGTCGCCGGCAAGGAGCTGAGGCGGCGGCACAATCAAGCTGGCGGCAAGGAGGTTGGGCGGCACAACCAGGTTGGGCGGCAACTCCTTGGAGGCTAGGGTTTTGATTTTGGATTAGGGTTTAACAATCCCTTAAGCCCACTTTTATAGAGAACTAATTCTCTTAATGGTTAATGGATCATATCCATAAAGCCCGTTAACCCGCTCCATTAAGATAAGTTAAAATAAACCAAACCATGATGGTTTATTTTAAGTTAAAACGAACCGAACCAACTTTTGGTTCATTCGTTTAAAATAAACCAAACCCTTTGGTTTATTCTTATCCATTGGATTAGAACCAAACCATTTTGGTCCATCCATTACGTCTTCATAAGACGCAGCCCATCCACGCTTCCATTGCGACTGAAACAATTTCATGCTCACTTTATGTTTGGTCCAACCAAACATAGTTTCTCTCGGTCTGAGAATCCCATTCTCAAGCTCGTTTTAAATCCTTTGGATTACACTCGTTGTGCGTGTGACCAAATAGGTTCTCGGTTTATGTTGGTCTATAATTAACCATTAATTATAGAGCGATCATGAGTGGCACCTAGTAGTACATCATGATCCCCAATTAATCGAAAAGATCAGCGGTTGATCGAACTATTTCGAAACCCTTCACCTCGAATGAATCGTGCCCCATTCCCTTCACTCATCTTATACCCACTTGGTTCGGGACATGGTCTATTGTGTATCCCCACTAAGTGACTCACGTCACCTAGCCCAAGTATCATTTCCTCGTCCTACGGATTCTAGTTACTCCACATGTATCGAAGAGTACCTTACTCTAAACATGTAATGCTTTGGCCAAAGACTTTAGTAACAATACGACGAGAGGCCATGGGTATACATCTCCTCGCAAGGAGTGGTGAATCCTTTATAGGCTATTCAAACACCTTCGATCACTTCAACTTATACCCAATCATCCCGGGTCCACATCTCCTTAGAGATGTTTGCTTAAGATGTCAAAGCATAAGTCTCCATGATCAAGATGACTTGAATACCGCAAGTCAAAGGAACATCGCACTTAAGCCACAGTAAGAACTTCATTGACATATCTATATATCCAGAGAACCATATGAAGTCTTACGGCTGGTCACTCCAATGAACTAGTTACCATAACTAGCATCCACGATTAACTCCGGACATCACAATGTCTCCAGCCAGTGAGAATCAGCTGCTTGGATACACCAAGGAGTATACCTCGTGCTAGTCTCGACAGAATTGATGGTGTCCAAATCCATCAATTCATCGACTAGGGATAATTCCGATACATTACAATTACACATGTAGAGATAATCACTAGTTGTGATCCAATCACAAATTCTCTCATGCTGTGAATCGTATCGTGGACATTCAGTAAATGAGTTTAAGATCCAATCAAATACATTAAACATGTATACTCAAATAGTGAATCTTCATTTATCATATAAATGGTCCATACATAAGGCGATTGCCTTAGGATATCTCTCATATATTACTAACAGACTCCCACTTGGCCTAATGCCAATCGCTACGGTATCCAATACCATAAGCTCTAACATGACCCTCAAACTTACTTTGAGGTAATGCTTTAGTCAAAGGATCCGCTAAGTTCCTTTCAGTGGGAATTTTCTCGATTTGTATTTCGTTCCTACTTATGATCTCTCTGATAAGATGATAGCGGCGAAGCACATGTTTGGATCATTGATGAGACCACATCAAGTTCAGAGATGAACTTCTTGATCCAAACCGCTTCCTTTGCTGCTTCCAAAGCTGCAATGTATTCTGCCTTAGTGGCAGAATCCGCTATAGTGTGAAGCCTGGAACCTTTCCAACTTATTGCGCCTCCATTCCAGGTGAATACATATCCAGACAAAGACATGGAATCATCCTTGTTTGTCTGGAGCTGGCATCCGTATACCCACGTATCACCATGTACCCTTCTCCATATATTAGGAACGTATCCTTAGTTCTTCTTAAGTACTTAAGGATCGTCTTAACAGTCACCCAATGATCCATTCCTGGATCAGACTGGTATCTGCTCGTGACACTCAGAGCATACGATACATCGGGCCTCATACATAACATAGCATACATGATAGATCCTATTGCGGATGCATAGGGAATCTTACTCATGCAAATCCTCTCGTCTTATGTGCGCGGACACATAGACTTTGAAAGGTGTACCCCATACCTGATGGGTAAGAAACCTTTCTTGGATTCCGACATGCTAAACCTCTTTAGCACTCGGTCTATATATGTAGACTGCGAAAGACCAAGCAACCGTTTCGATCTATCTCTATAGATCTTAATCCCAAGGATGTAGGTTGCTTCTCCCAGGTCTTTCATGGAGAATGTCTTGGATAACCAAACCTTAACTGACTGTAAGATTGACACATCGTTTCTTATAAGTAATATGTCATCGACATACAATACTAGGAACATGACTGCACTCTCACTAACCTTCTTGTACACACAAGGTTCGTCTGGATTTTGTGAGAAATCAAACTTTTTTGATCGTCTCATCAAAACGGATATTCCAGCTCCTGGATGCTTGCTTCAATCCATAAATGGATCGTCGCAACTTACATACCTTGGTTTTATCAACCGATGTGAAACCCTCAGGCTGTATCATATACACGTCCTCGAGCAAGTTTCCATTAAGGAAAGCTGTTTTCACATCCATCTGCCATATCTCATAATCATAATGAGCCGCTATGGCCAGGAGCATCCGAATGGATTTAAGCATAGCTACAGGCGAATAGGTTTCGTCATAATCAACACCTTGTTTTTGACGATATCCGTTCGCCACCAATCTAGCCTTATAGGTAATCACATTACCATCCATGTCAGTTTTCTTCTTGAAAACCCACTTGCACCCTATAGGCTTTATGCCTTCAGGTGGGTCAACCAAGTTCCAAACTTGGTTTTCATACATGGAATCCATTTCCGACTTCATGGCACCAAGCCACTTATCCCTTTCGAACTTGTCGGCACTTCTTCATAAGCTGGTAGGCTCCTCATCATCAATGAGTAACCGTTGTTCGATTTGCTTATGAAATCCATATCTCTCAGGAATATTGCGTGTTCTACCAGATCTACGAAGATGTGGTGTTACAATAAGTCCAGCCGATTGCTCATCACTATGAGTTGTCGGCTGTTGTGCTTCACCAGGTATCTCATCAATGTCTATTTGAGTCTCTCGAGCCTCCTCAAGCTCGACGACACTCCCACTGTTTTCTTGCAAGAGAAACTCTTTCTCTAGAAACACAGCATGCCTTGAAACAAACACCTTTTGTTCCACAGGATGATAGAATTAGTAACCCCTTGTTTCCTTAGGGTATCAATAAATAGACATTTATCGGACTTAGCATCGGTTTATGCGTCTGATCGCTTCACATAAGCAGGACAACCCCATATCTTCAAGGAAGATACATGAGGTTTCTTACTAGCCCATATCTCATATGGAGTAGTAGAGACTACCTTGGTAGGCATTACATTTAACAAAGTAAGCGGTATGCAAGTGCATAGCCCCAAAAGGACTTGGGAAGAGTTGCATGATTCATCATTGACCTGACCATGTCCAACAAGGTCCGGTTACGCCTCTCAGATACACCATTCTGCTGTGGTGTATAGGGCGGAGTCCATTGAGACAATATGCCATTGTCTCTTAGATAATCAAGAAACTCTTGACTTAAGTATTCACCACCTCGATCCGATCGAAGTATTTTAATACTTTTGTCATGTTGTTTCTCTACTTCATTTCTGAATTCTTTGAACCTTTCAAAGGCTTCAGACTTGTGTTTCATCAAGAACACATACCCAAACCGTGAGTGATCATCGGTGAAGGTAATGAAGTAGCTATAGCCTCCTAAAGCTTGAGTTGACATAGGTCCACATACATCGGTATGTATTAGACCTAGTAACTCTCCCACTCGTTCACCTTTTCGGTAAAGGTAACTTAGTCATCTTGCCTTTTAAGCATGATTAGCATGTATCGTATGAATCTAATTCAAGCGATTCCGAATTCCACATCGGTGTAATTCGGACATGCGTTTCTTGCTTATATGGCCAAAACGACAATGCCACATATAGGAGTCTATTTGATTATCCTTTGAGCACGCTTGTTGCTCGCCCGATATGCAAATGTCCTTTGGATCGTCCAGCGTATAAACACCATTGCTTAAAGTTCCGGTCCATAAAGAACCCCATTCAAAGTTATGTAACAACAATTGTTACTAAGCGTCAAATGGAAACCATTTCTATTTAAACAAGAAATAGAAATGATGTTCTTTATCAGCGAAGGAATATAAAAGAAATTGTCAAGTTCTAAGACAAGTCATTTAGGGAGTTTCAACAAATAAGATCTGATGGCGAGTGCAGCAACCTTTGCTCCATTCCCAACACGTAAATTTGACTTTCCCTAGACGAGTCTTCTTCTATTCCTTAGCCCAAGTATGTCATAACATATATTTGAGCCACACCAGTATCCAATACCCAAGTGTCTAAGGAAATAGAATGACAATCAATAAAGAAGATTTACGAAGAAGATGGGGCATGCCTTATCCTTCTTCACGGACTCAAGATAAATCTTGCACTTTTCTTCTTATAAATGTATCTCCTTGCCATAATGATGGCAAGTTTCCTTTTAATGCTAGTTCTACCTTCTTAGCCCTTCTCTTCTTTCCCTTATTTGTTCCTTTGACTTCCTCTTAGAACCTTTCTTGAGGAATCAACTAACGCAAATCCCTGCTCATGCTTCTCGAGAAGGCTCCACGGTCTTGACATGTTGAAGCGATTACCACAGATGAACCTCCTAGCATCTCGAGGTGAAGAGGGCTTTGAGACTTGAACCTTTCGAATCTCACTTGCTCATCAACCAACTCACAAAGATGAAGGACTACGATATGAGCATCCATATGCTCATCTTTGCTTCGTAGCTTGGGTTCCATCATGGCTAACATGATGCAACTCATTTGTTGAGAATCACTCACATGTTTACGATAGGCCAACAATTGGTCGAGTTGCATTGTCACTAGGATGGGCGGGAAGAGGCGCCGAGGATATCAAGCTTTTCCACCTTGAGAACAATTCTCAAGTTTCTAAGCTAGTCCAAGAAGTTCGGCCCGATCAATTTATTTGAATACAAAATGGAGCATAAATTCAAACACATCATGATCAATATATTAACTTAGAAATACAAAGCGAGCATATATGAGAAAGATGATTTTAAAATGCAACAATATACATTTAAAAATCACATTAATTTTTTTAATTTCAAAAACCCCAAAATCACTTCGGGAGATCGTAGGTCCATCTCCGAATGGGCTGATATCCATCATAGATAAGAACAACCTTGGAGTGAGTCCAAGCCATTCTTAGCTATGATGGTGGGTATCAATATCGATTACATATCATGTATATGTAACTATCACAATGTGCTATCAACTAATTGAATGTTTACACATACATTGGGTTGTTAACACATTAACAAGTATGCATCATATGCATAGCACCCAACTTCACCTCTCTTCACATCGACCTTGGAGTGAGTCCAACAAATCGATGCTCCAAGTTAAAGCCGACCCATTAATCGCGAAATAGTTTTAATATGGTTAGAGCGCATTCAACCAATTAGCCCAGCTTGGAGAGAGTCCAACAACCAAAGCTAACGATTGACCTCTGACTCTTACCATATTAGTATTAAACTATTCCATGGTTTGAACATATTCAGTTGGTAGGGCTTGGAGAGAGTCAACAACCCAAACAAGAAGCAGAACTCTGGTTCTAACCATATTAATGGAAGTGTAGGCTTTTATTGAGTTAGGGTTTTATGTCTCATCCTCTTTGCATGCAAATAACTATTATCTACATGGCATGGCATACATGGCATACATCTACATGTCACGACACGCATGGCATAATGTTATGCATCTAATGTAATTACATGGCATACAATTATGTCATGTATATATTTCCTTATATGTCATAACTATTTATGGAAATAAAATATGTTTAAGATTTGATTCTCCAAATCAAATCATAATTAAATTAGGAAACAAATTTCCAAATCTAATCACATATTTTATTCATGGAATTATTTGATTAAGGAAAATCTATTTAGGAAACCAATTTCCTAAATCATTAAAACTACTTATGGAAATAAATATTTTAAGATTTGATTTCCCAAATCAAATCATGATTAAATTAGGAAACAAATTTCCAGAATCTAATCAAATATTTTATTTATGGAAAATATCAATTTCCATAAATACTTCCAACTTTCCAAAAGTGGAAGATTTCATAAATACTTCTAGACTTTCCAAAATTGAAAAATTTCCATAAATACTTCTAAATTTCCAAAATTTAGAAAATTTCCAGAAATACATTATGACTATCGCAAACCATTTTTACGATTATGTCTAAACACAACCCGGGCTCGATACCATCAAGGTTTCCTAAGATCACGCAAGTGTGTGTTCGATCATGTTTCAGAACATGAGCACAAATGAAGCAATAAAATAATAAATCTCCTATTTATTACAACACACACAACACACGATGCTATTACAACAAGTGTAGACATAACCGTAAATTAAAATTTGCAATAAAAGGAAATTAAACTACGTTATACCTTCAGATGACGGTAGCGGAACGCATCAACCGAACGATCCTCGTAAGAATCGCCTCTATCCGTGATCCACGCCGAGCTCCTGGATGACTTCGCTAAGTCACGAGCTTCGTCTTCGTACGGGTTACTAGCCTCGTGTTGAAGACGACGTGATCGAGAGATGATCACGATCCGAATCCAAATTCGGATCCTAAAACGAGTTCTCAAAACTCGCTTCTCCGGAGAGGTATTCGTCAACCGTTTGACGAATCCTTCGTCCTCCACCTCAGAGGATTACCGGAGATCAAATCCCCGGTATGTTAGCCGCTGTCGGAGCACTAACCGTCGTCCAAAATACGCTCCGACGAGAGGAGGAGAAGCTGTCCAGAAAACTGGACAGCTTGGTGGAGGAGTAGGCGCCGGCCAAAACAAGGAGAGAAAAACCTCACCTTGATGCCAAACCTATAGGAGATCACCGGAGGGTCGCCGGAGGTTCACCAGCTGATGCTTGGTCGCCGGCAAGGAGCTAGACGGCAAAGACAATCAGTTGGGCGGCAAGGAGGTTGGGCGGCACAACCAGGTTGGGCGGCAACTCCTTGGAGGCTAGGGTTTTGATTTTGGATTAGGGTTTAACAATCCCTTAAGCCCACTTTTATAGAGAACTAATTCTCTTAATGGTTAATGGATCATATCCATAAAGCCCGTTAACCCGCTCCATTAAGATAAGTTAAAATAAACCAAACCATGATGGTTTATTTTAAGTTAAAACGAACCGAACAAACTTTTGGTTCATTCGTTTAAAATAAACCAAACCCTTTGGTTTATTCTTATCCATTGGATTAGAACCAAACCATTTTGGTCCATCCATTACGTCTTCATAAGACGCAGCCCATCCACGCTTCCATTGCATTCGAAACAATTTCATGCTCGCTTTATGTTTGGTCCAACCAAACATAGTTTCTCGATCCGAGAATCCCATTCTCAAGCTCGTTTTAAATCCTTTGGATTACACTCGTTGTCGTGTGACCAAATAGGTTCTCGGTTTATGTTGGCCGTCTATAATTAACCATTAATTATAGAACGATCATGAGTGGCACCTAGTAGTACATCATGATCCCCAATTAACCAAAAGATCAGCGGTTGATCCGAACTATTTCTGAAACCCTTCAGTAGCTCGAATGAATCGTGCCCCATTCCCTTCACTCATCTTATACCCACTTGGTTCAGGACATGGTCTATTGTGTCAGTCCCCACTAGGCTGACTACGTCACACCTAGCCCAAGTATCATTTCCCCTCCGGATTCTAGTTACTCCACATGTATCGAAGAGTACCTTACTCTAAACATGTAATGCTTTGGCCAAAGACTTTAGTAACAATCCGACGAGAGGCCATGGGTATACATCTCCTCAAGGAGTGGTGAATCCTTTATAGGCTATTCAAACACCTTCGATCACTTCGACTTATACCCAATCATCCCGGGTCCACATCTCCTTAGAGATGTTTGCTTAAGATGTCAAAGCATAAGTCTCCATGATCAAGAAGACTTGAATACCGCAAGTCAAAGGAACATCGCACTTAAGCCACAGAAACTACTTCAATGACATATCTATATATGCAGAGAACCATATGAAGTCTTACTGGTCACTCCAATGAACTAGTTACCATAACTAGCATCCACGATTAACTCGGACATCACAATGTCTCCACCGGTGAGAATCAGCTGCTTGGATACACCAAGGAGTATACCTCGTGCTAGTCTCGACAGAATTGATGGTGTCCAAATCCATCAATTCATCGACTAGGGATAATTCCGATACATCACAATTACACATGTAGAGATAATCACTAGTTGTGATCCAATCACAAATTCTCTCATGCTGTGAATCGTATCGTGGACATTCAGTAAATGAGTTTAAGATCCAATCAAATACATTAAACATGTATACTCAAATAGTGAATCTTCATTTATCATATAAATGGTCCATACATAAGGCGATTGCCTTAGGACATCTCTCATATATTACTAACATACTTGCCTTATGGGCTCGTGGTTCCTTCGAGTTTGCAACTGCACCACTATTATTACAATAAATTGTGATAGTTTTGGGCAAACTAGGAATCACATCTAAGTCCATCAAGAAGTTCTTGTTCCATACAGCTCCTTTGGCCGCCTAAGAGGCTGCCACATACTCAGCTTCCATGGTAGAGTCCGCCACACATTTTTGCTTGACACTCCTCTATACAATGGCTCCACCTCCCAAAGTAAACACAAAACCTGAGGTAGACTTACTGTTATCCCTATCTGATTGGAAATCGAAATCTGTGTAACCCACAGGGAGAAATTGATCTACCTAGTAAACTAGCATATAATCTCTAGTCCTTCTCAGGTACTTCAATATATGCTTTACCACAGTCCAATGTCCCGATACTGGATTACTTTGATATCTGCTAACCATGACAATGGCAAAGTAGATATCCGATCTCATACATAGCATAGCATACATGAGGCTTCCTACTGCCGAAGCACAAAGAACCACCTTCATCTCCTCTATCTCCTTTGATGTTCTAGGATACATCTCTTTAGATAAAGGTACTCCATGCCTAAAAGGTATAAAACCTTTCTTGGAGTTCTGCATGCTAAAACACACCATGTTATCTACAATGTAATGTATTAGACAATATACATAACCATAAATATGCAAACAATGATCATGTGATTCTTATTTCAAAAATAAAGATGTTCATATAAAAGATAGAATTTTCAGTATACATCCCAACAATCTCCTACTTATACTAAAAGACTATGTTGTCCTCATACAATCATACATCTTATTCCCATTCCCTCCACATGCCTATCAAAAGCTCTCACTGGAAGGCCCTTAGTAAAAGGATCTGCCAGGTTATCCTCTGATGCAATCTTGGCCACAACAACTTCTCCTCGCTTTACGATTTCTTGTATCAGGTGGTACTTGCACTCTATGTGTTTACTTGCCTTATGGGCTCGTTGTTCCTTCGAGTTTGCAACTGCACCACTATTATCACAATAAATTGTGATAGTTCTGGGCAAACTAGGAATCACATCTAAGCCCATCAAGAAGTTCCTGTTCCATACAACATCTTTGGTCGCCTAAGAGGCTGCCACATACTCAGCTTCCATGGTAGAGTCCGCTACGCATTTCTGCTTGACATTCCTCTATACAATGCCTCAACCTCCCAAAGTAAATACAAAATCTGAGGTAGACTTACTGTTATCCCTATCTGATTGGAAATCGGAATCCGTGTAACCCACAGGGAGTAATAGATCTACCTGGTAAACTAGCATATAATCTCTAGTCCTTCTCAGGTACTTCAATATATGTTTTACCACAGTCCAATGTCCCTATACTGGATTACTTTGATATCTGCTAACCATGACAATGGCAAAGTAGATATCCGGTCTCATACATAGCATAGCATACATGAGGCTTCCTACTGCCGAAGAACAAGGAACCACCTTCATCTCCTCTATCTCCTTTGATGTTCTAGGACACATCTCTTTAGATAAAGGTACTCCATGCCTAAAAGGTAGAAAACCTTTCGTGGAGTTCTGCATGCTAAAACGAGCCAAAATGGTGTCTATGTATGAAGCTTGAGATAAGCACAACATCCTTTTCCTGTGATCCCTTATAACCTTAATCCCAAGTGTTGGAATGTATACTGAAAGCCTAGCTCTTTTGTATGAACATTTTTATTTTGAAATAAGAATCACATGATCATTGTTTGCACTTTATATTTATTATATGTGTGCATATTGTCTAATACTTTACATTGTAGATAACATGGTGCTTGGTGTGGCACAGAAGATCATGTTATCAGTCCCTTATAGAATATAAGTAGAGGCTCACAACCAAGATGGTTTTGGACAAACCATTGGCATGGTTGTAGTGTCGCTTGGTATTATTTTGTGTTGAACATAGAGTTACACTAGTACACTTAGGTGTATTGAGCAGGACCGACATAGAGGTGATTCAATTTATTGCTGACTACATAATTGAATCGAACCTCGGATATTATGTTGTACATGCTCTTAATCCCGATATAATAACGGACACATGTACTTATTATTTATTTCTTTGATTTACCCAAGGGTGAGATTTCTATGGATTAAATCAATATGCCCAGTAAGTTGGGAAATGATATTATTTACATGGTGTGTCGTTGATTATAGGAGGAAACCGTGTCCTATATATTAGGTTGATGATGTCCCCTTGAGGAGCTCATAAGGTTCATCATGTAAACCCTGCAGGTTGACTTAGTCAACATGATGATAAGGTTGAGTGGTACTACTCGAGGAGTTAGATGTTAATTGATTGATGGTCAGTAAATTAATTAATTGACGGACATTCGATATCTTAAACACGGGGACATGGATGTACAAATAATGTATGGAGCCCATATTAATTTATAGGGGTTGGTGAGGTAATTCAATGATGATCCTCTAGTGAAATGGAACATCATTGATGGATCAAGTACGTGTGGTTCCGATCCATCGGGTGGCCAAGATCCAACTCCTCCTCATGGTCCCTATCGTAGCCTAATATAAACCTCATGAAGCCTAGATCCAATGATGGAAAACAAATCCCTAGATCCGACGGTGGAGATTAAATCTCTAGATCCGACGGTTGAGATTAAATCTCTAGATCCGACGGTTGAGATTAAATCCCTAGATCTGACGGTGGAGATTAAATCTCTAGATCCGACGGTTGAGATTAAATATCTAGATCCGACGGTTGAGATTAAATCCCTAGATCCGACGGTGGAGATTAAATCTCTAGATCCGACGGTTGAGATTAAATCTCTTGATTCGACGGTTGAGATTAAATCCCAAGAACCGATGGTGGAGATTAAAATGAGGCTTAAGCCCAACTCTATATAAGGAGGCTTAAGGTGGGCGGCAAGCCAAGGAGTTGGATGTTTTTGGAGATTAGGGTTTTGCCTTTCATTGGCTTGGGCGGCAAGAAACCCATGGGAGATTAGGGTTTGGTTCCTTGGTTGGGTGGCTAGGGTTTGCAAGGAGAGTGGGCGGCAACAATAGGTCTTCTTCCTAAGGTGTTGGCCAACACCTTCCTCTTTTACCTCTACCTTGGTCGGCGCTCTACCTATTCCTATTCTCCTCTTCTTTTCCTCTTGCCCAGCGGCACAAAGGAGCTAGGGATTGTTCCCTTGTTCGGTTCCTTGGTAGGCCATCTTGTTCTCTCTATTCTTGGGGCCGGCGGCTGTAGGGAGTGTTGGGATGTATAGTGAAAGCCTAGCTCTTTTGTATGAACATCTTTATTTTGAAATAAGAATCACATGATCATTGTTTGCATATTTTTATGATTATGCAAAATTGTCTAATATTTTACATTGTAGATAACATGGTGCTTGGGTGTGGCACAGAAGATCATGTTATCAGTCCCTTGTAGAATATAAGTAGAGGCTCACAACCAAGATGGTTTTGGACAAACCATTGGCATGATTGTAGTGTAGCTTGGTATTGTTTTGTCTTGAACATAGAGTTACACTAGTACACTTAGGTGTATTGAGCAGGACCGACATAGAGGTGATTCAATTTATTGCTGATTGCATAATTGAATCGGGCCTCGAATATTATGTTGTACATGCTCTTAATCCCGATATAATAATGGGCACATGTACTTAATATTTATTTCTTTAATTTATCAGAGGGTGAGATTTCTATGGATTAAATCAATATGCCTGGTAAGTTGGGAAATGATATTATTTACATGGTGTGCCGTTGATTATAGGAGGAAAACGTGTCCTAGATATTAGGTTGATGATATCCCCTTGAGGAGCTCATAAGGTTCATTATGTAAACCCTACAGGTTGACTTAGTCAACATGATGATAAGGTTGAGTGGTACTACTCGAGGAGTTAGATGTTAATTAAATAATTGTCAGTAAATCAATTAATTGACGGACATTAGATATCTTAAACATGGGGAGATGAATGTGCAAATAATATATGGAGCCCATATTAATTTATGGGGGTTGGTGAGGTAGTTCGATGATGATCCTCTAGTGGAATGGAACATCATTGATGGATCAAGTTTGTGTGGTTCCGATCCATCGGGTGGCCAAGACCCAACTCCTCCTCATGGTCCCTATCGTAGCCTAATATAAACCTCATAAAGTCTAGATCAAATAATGGAAAACAAATCTCTAGATCCAACGGTTGGGATTAAATCCCTAGAACCGATGGTTGAGATTAAATCTCTAAATCCGACGGTTGGGATTAAATCCCTAGAATCGACGGTTGAGATTAAATCTCTAGATCCGACAGTTGGGATTAAATCCCTAGAACCGACGGTTGAGATTAAATCTCTAGATTCGACGGTTGGGATTAAACCCTAGATCCGACGGTTGGGATAAAACTCTAGATCCGACGGTTGGGATTAAAACCCTAGAACCGACGGTGGAGATTAAACCAAGGCCTATCCCTAACTCTATAAAAGGGTGGCTTAGGGTGGGCGGCAAGGGTGGTTGATGGATGATGGAAATTAGGGTTTAGCCTCCAATTGCTTGGGCGGCAAGCAACCCTAAGGAGGAAACCCTAATTAGGGTTTGGCTCTTTTGGGTTGGGCGGCCAAGGCTTGGAAGATGAGTGGGTGGCAACTTGAGGAAGATCTCTTCTTCTTCCTTGAAGGTGGCTAGCTCCTAGATCTCTTCTCTCCATTATGGTTGGGCGGCAAGAAACCCTAAGGAGGAAACCCAAATTGGATTGGGGTTTGGCTCTTTTGGGTTGGGCGGCCAAGGTTTGGAAGGAGAGTGGGCGGCAACTTGTGGAAGAGTTCTTCTTCTTCCTAGGGTAAGTGGCCGGTTCTAGATCTCCTCCTTCCACCTTGGTTGGGCAGCAAGAAGACCTAAGGAGGAAACCCTAATTAGGGTTTGGCTCCTATGAGTGGGCGGCTAGGGTTTGCAAGGAAGTTGGGCGGCAACTATAGGAGAGGAGGTCTTCTTCTTCCTAGGGTGTGGCCGGCTCCTTCCTCTATTCCCTCCACCGTGGCCGGCGCCCAACATATTCCCTTTCTCCTCTTCACTCCATCTTGGCCGGCGGCACCAAAACTAGGGTTTGTCCCTAGTTCGGTTCCTTGGTTGTTTCCATAATGTTATCTCTATTCTTGGGGCCGGCGGCATCAATCCTTTTGTGGATTGGTGGTTGGCTCAAGCAAGAAGGGAAAGAGAGTTCTTCATTCTTTGGATTGAAGAAGATCTAGGAAGCTTCAACTTGTGGAGGATCTTCGCCCACACGAAGTCTACAAGGAGGTTAGGACATACGATAGAAGATCAAGAGGTATAAAAGTTTTACAACTTTTATTATTGTTCTTTGCATGTTCTTATTGATATGCTAGCTTATGTTCTTTATGTTAGTATATGTTGATTATACTAGTTTACATTTGCATGTATTTGTATAATCATGGACCCCGAATAAGAAACACAAAAACCGGCGATCCGTGCGTCGTCTCTTCTGCGGCTAACCAACTAGAAGAGTTGTGTTGCTTGAACAACTAGTTTATTCAAGCGATCGCTCAAGTTGTTAGCACGACGACGAATTGGTTGTGCTTAGAAAACTCATCCCATCCGGATTAGTTTTCATTAGTGAAAATTTTAATCCGGGGACATGGGAGCCAATGAGCCTCCGAGGAATAGCACGATTGCCAACAATTGGTATCAGAGCCACGGTTTCCGGTTTTGTGTGTTTTGGATTCGGTTACTTTCACGCACTTATCATATATTGTGTATGCCGGATAATAGTAGGATGTGTGTAGGCTAACTTTTTGGTTGCAGGCATAAAATCCAACTATTATGGCTATATATGTGTGTATGTGATTGCATGTGTGTGTGATTGTATATTATTTGAATCCTCGGGGTTGACGAGGCTAAATTAGTATTTAATTTTTGTAATTGAATACGACATTGTTTAGCCACTCTTTATTTTATTTTACTTTCGATCTAGATTTCATGTACACTCCCTCGTGGAGTATAGGATCGATGGATGTAAAATAAAATAGGTTTTATTCTCGGCTCGGATCTCCGGATGGCTCGTACATGGCGTAGGAGGAGCGGACGAGGTGGCGACACGACGGGACGCATATTGGAGAACAATGCCATAATAGTTGGAAAAATTTTGATTTTTCCATATTTATTGCTGATTTGTTTTATATGCATGTTGTGTGTGCTTGAAAATTCCTCATTTTAAATTTACTAAGTGGGAGAGGGATATTTTAATTAATTCCCGCGACCTCTATTACAATTTGACGTGTGATGCAACAAACTTGTGTGTCGGCTCTGAGTGCCTTCCTCCCTGAGGACGGGTTTGTTTGCGGATCACTAAGTCAAATAATGGTTATAGGAAATTATCTAGGAGCATATGTACTTCCACAGAGGTAAGGCACATAATCCAAAATAATTCCCTTAGTATCCTGTAATGGTGCACACTTAGATGCAAATAAAAGTATCCTCCCCATAGGAGTCACTGCTTTTATTTGTAGGGCCAAAGAGGAACCAACTATTAATTTTATTTGTCAAAAAGTAAGGTTGACAAGATAATAAAATTAATGGGTAAAACCTCCTCTTACAAATGTAGAATTCGTATACGTCCACACAGAGTGGCATACGATATTCTCGGTGATTTGAGGTGTTGGTTGATTTCGGAATTTTATTGTTTTGAGGAATCAATAATATTTGAAATCTAATATAATGATCTATGTGATTCTTAGGATTTTCAAAATTGACTTTCAGTCCACTTACTGTGATACTAAAGGAAATAAACTTACTGTACCCAAATAATGTTGATTGGAAAAAAATCCAAATATTGTCTTATTTGCTAGGAAGTACAAGTATGCACTCTTCAAAGAGTGTCCTCAAGCCATCATTGCTCAAAAGGGTTTCTACTTCTAAGCCGAAAGGCAAGAAGAAGAAGAAACAAGGAGAAGCAAAGATGGTGGGAGGATCTCAGGGAAGAGTGAAAAAGCCGAAAGGCAAGTACTTCACTTGCAAGCAGGATGGACATTGGAAGAAGGACTGTCCCAATCCAAAACAGAACAAAGGTATATCTTTTGGACTAGTCATTGAAACATGATTAGCAGTGATATCTACTGGCACCTGGTGAGTAGATACGGGAGCCACTAATCATGTCTGCAACAATTTGCAGGGGTTCCAGGAAACTCGATGACTAGCTAAAGGGGAGATTACCATTTACTTGGGCAATGCCATGATAGTGGCAGCTATTGCAATGGGAGAAGTTTTATTTATCTCTTGAAAATAATAAAACTTTGGTTCTGGAAAATTCCCTTTATGTACCTTTATTTAGAAAGAATTTAGTTTCAGTTTCTAAATTATTATGGATGGATATTCTATTTCTTTTAATGACAGAGTTGTTATAAAAAGGAATAGGGAGAATATCTATTCAGGTACATTGAAAGGAAATTTGAACCAAAACCTCCCACGATGCAAATTGAAGTTAATAACTCATCTTCTAATTCCAATGAGAAAAGAACTTTCGAAGATGAACCAAACATATCTTTGGCTTCTTAGGCTTGGTCACATTAACCTAAGCAGAATTCAAAGGTTGATAGCTGATGGACCTTTGGGTTCATTAGTTGTGGAGGATCTCCCATCCTACGAATCTTGCTTGGAGGGTAAGATGACCAAGAGGCCTTTTTAAGGCCAAGGGGTATAGAACCAAAGATGTGTTAGAAATGGTTCATTCTGATTTGTGTGGTCCTATGGCTATCTAGGCAAGAGGTAATCTTGAATATTTTGTCTCTTTTGTAGATGATTATTCAAGATGTGGATGACACTACGATCTGATCGTGGTGGTGACAACCTCTTGGGAGAGTTTAGGAACTACTTATCAGAGGTTGAGATTCAATCCCAATTGACTGCACCTGGCACACCCCAGCAGAACGGTGTAGCAGAGCGAAGGAATAGGACTCTTATGGAGATGGTTAGATCGATGATGAGTTATTCTGACTTGTTTTATAGTCCTAGAGATCAGAGGGTGATCGTTAACACGAATGCCAGATTTCTAGAGGAAGACTATGTGATAAGCCACAAGTCCAAGGGTAAAATTGTTCTGGAGGAGTTAAAAAGAGAAGTCACTTCTTTATTACCACCGGTACAAGAGGACATACCACATGTCACTGCACCGCGTGTCACAGAGGATACACAGAAGATACCTCATCGTAGTGGGAGGGTTGTTAGACAACCTCTTAGATTCATGTTTTTGGACAAATCTTCTGATTTGGTCCCTAGCAAACATGAACCTGATCCCTAGACATACGATGAGGCAATCCAAGATATAAATACAGCATCTTTACAAAGTGCAATGAATACTGAGATTGAATCTATGGATTCAAGACAGGTCTGGGAGCTCTTATGCATAGCAACTCATATGGATTATGAGGTGTGACAGATGGATGTCAAGACAGCATTCCTTAGTGGAAGTCTTGAGGAATCCATCTACATGAAGCGACCAGAGGGATTCATTGCTAAGGGCAAAGAGCATATTGTATATAAGCTTAATCGGTCCGTTAATGGACTGAAGCAAGCTTTGAAGTCTTGGGGCATCCGCTTTGAGGAGGTAAATCCAGTCTTATGGATTAATTCAAAGTTCAGATGAGTATTGTGTATACAAGAGATGTGACAGAAACGTAGTGGTATTTCTTGTACTATACGTAGATAATATTTTGGTAGTTGGCAACAATATCAGAGTGTTATCAGACGTAAGGATATGGTTGTCCAAACAGTTTTGAAGGACTTGGGAGAAGTGGGTCACAACCTTGGGATCAAGGTTGTTGTGCTTATCCCAAGCTTCATACATAGACATGATTTTGGATCGTTTTAGCATGCAGAACTCCAAGAAGGGTTTTCTACCTTTCAGGTATGGAGTTACTTTATCTAAGAAGATGTGTCCTAGATCATCTGAGGTGATAAAGGAGCTGAAGACGGTTCCTTATGCTTCGGCAGTAGGAAGCCTCATGTATGCTATGTACGAGACAAGATATCTGCTTTGCCGTGGGCATGGTTAGCAGATATCAGAGTAATCCAGGACAGGGACATTGGACTGCGGTAAAAGCATATATTGTAGTGCCTGAGAAGGACTAGGGATTATATGCAAGTTTACCGGGCAGATCAATTATTCCCT
Organism: Wurfbainia villosa; assembly: GCA_025175895.1. Taxonomy (NCBI): domain Eukaryota; kingdom Viridiplantae; phylum Streptophyta; class Magnoliopsida; order Zingiberales; family Zingiberaceae; genus Wurfbainia; species Wurfbainia villosa. Next base: position 114,424,408 of record CM045989.1, on the reverse strand, counting down.
GTGGGTTGCATGGATTACGATTTCCAATCATATAGGGATAACAGTAAGTCTACCTCAGGTTTTGTGTTTACTTTAGGAGGTGGAGCCATTGTATGGAGGAGTGCCCAGCAGAAATGCGTGGCGGACTCCACAATGGAAGTTGAGTATGTGGCAGCCTGTAAGGGAGCCAAAGAAGTTGTGTGGCTCAGGAACTTCCTGATGGACTTGGATGTGATTTCTGGTTTGCCCAGAACTATCACAATTAATTGTGATAATAATGGTGCAGTTGCAAACTTGAAGGAACCACGAGCCCATAAGGCCAGTAAACACATAGAGTGCAAGTACCACTTGATACGAGAAATCGTAAAGGAGGTAGAAGTTGTTGTCGCCTAGATTGCATCAGAGGATGACTTGGTAGACCCATTCAATAAGGCCCTTCTAGCGAGAGCTTTGATAGGAATGTGGAGGTAAGGGGAATCAGATGTATGGCACTATTATGACAGCATAGTCTTTTAGTATAAGTGGGAGATTGTTGGGATGTATACTGAAAGCCTAGCTCTTTTGTATGAACATCTTTATTTTGAAATAAGAATCACATGATCATTGTTTGCATATTTTTATGATTATGCAAAATTGTCTAATATTTTACATTGTAGATAACAAGGTGCTTGGGTGTGGCACAGAAGATCATGTTATCAGTCCCTTGTAGAATATAAGTAGAGGCTCACAACCAAGATGGTTCTGGACAAACCATTGGCATGATTGTAGTGTAGCTTGGTATTGTTTTGTCTTGAACATAGAGTTACACTAGTACACTTAGGTGTATTGAGCAGGACCGACATAGAGGTGATTCAATTTATTGCTGACTGCATAATTGAATCAGACCTCGGATATTATGTTGTACATGCTCTTAATCCCGATATAATAACGGGCACATGTACTTAATATTTATTTCTTTGATTTACCAGAGGGTGAGATTTCTATGGATTAAATCAATATGCCCGGTAAGTTGGGAAATGATATTATTTACATGGTGTGCCGTTGATTATAGGAGGAAACCGTATCCTATATATTAGGTTGATGATGTCCCCTTGAGGAGCTCATAAGGTTCATTATGTAAACCCTGCAGGTTGACTTAGTCAACATGATGATAAGGTTTAGTGGTACTACTCGAGGAGTTAGATGTTAATTAATTGATGGTCAGTAAATCAATTAATTGACGGACATTCGATATCTTAAACACGGGGAGATGAATGTACAAATAATATATGGAGCCCATATTAATTTATGGGGGTTGGTGAGGTAGTTCGATGATGATCCTCTAGTGGAATGGAACATCATTGATGGATCAAGTTTCTGTGGTTCCGATCCATCGGGTGGCAAAGACCCAACTCCTCCTCATGGTCCCTATCGTAGCCTAATATAAACCTCATAAAGTCTAGATCAAATAATGGAAAACAAATCTCTAGATCCAACGGTTGGGATTAAATCCCTAGAACCGACGGTTGAGATTAAATATCTAAATCCGACGGTTGGGATTAAATCACTAGAATCGACGGTTGAGATTAAATCTCTAGATCCGACGGTTGGGATTAAATCCCTAGAACCGACGGTTGAGATTAAATCTCTAGATTCGACGGTTGGGATTAAACCCAAGATCCGACGGTTGGGATAAAACCCTAGATCCGACGGTTGGGATTAAAACCCTAGAACCGACGGTGGAGATTAAACCAAGGCCTATCCCTAACTCTATAAAAGGGTGGCTTAGGGTGGGCGGCAAGGGTGGTTGATGGATGATGGAAATTAGGGTTTAGCCTCCAATTGTTACGGCAAGCAACCCTAAGGAGGAAACCCTAATTAGGGTTTGGCTCTTTTGGGTTCAAGTGCCAAGGCTTGGAAGATGAGTGGGCGGCAACTTGAGGAAGATCTCTTCTTCTTCCTTGAAGGTGGCTAGCTCCTAGATCTCTTCTCTCCATTATGGTTGGGCGGCAAGAAACCCTAAGGAGGAAACCCAAATTGGATTGGGGTTTGGCTCTTTTGGGTTGGGCGGCCAAGGTTTGGAAGGAGAGTGGGCGGCAACTTGTGGAAGAGTTCTTCTTCTTCCTAGGGTAAGTGGCCGGTTCTAGATCTCCTCCTTCCACCTTGGTTGGGCAGCAAGAAGACCTAAGGAGGAAACCCTAATTAGGGTTTGGCTCCTATGAGTGGGCGGCTAGGGTTTGCATGGAAGTTGGGCGGCAACTATAGGAGAGGAGGTCTTCTTCTTCCTAGGGTGTGGCCGGCTCCTTCCTCTATTCCCTCCATCGTGGCCGGCGCCCAACATATTCCCTTTCTCCTCTTCACTCCATCTTGGCCGGCGGCACCAAAACTAGGGTTTGTCCCTAGTTCGGTTCCTTGGTTGTTTCCATAATGTTCTCTCTATTCTTGGGGCCGGCGGCATCAATCCTTTTGTGGATTGGTGGTTGACTCAAGCAAGAAGGAAAAGAGAGTTCTTCATTCTTTGGATTGAAGAAGATCTAGGAAGCTTCAACTTGTGGAGGATCTTCGCCCACACGAAGTCTACAAGGAGGTTAGGAGATACGATAGAAGATCAAGAGGTATAAAAGTTTTACAACTTTTATTATTGTTCTTTGCATGTTCTTATTGATATGATAGCTTATGTTCTTTATGTTAGTATATGTTGATTATACTAGTTTATATTTGCATGTATTTGTATAATCATGGACCCCGAATAAGAAAGACAAAAACGGCGATAGTCAGTGTCTCTTGCTAACAACTAGAAGAGTTGTGTTGCTTGAACAACTAGTTTGTTCAAGCGATCGCTCAAGTTGTTAGCACGACGACGAATTGGTTGTGCTTAGGAAACTCATCCCATCCGGATTAGTTTTCATTAGTGAAAATTTTAATCCGGGGACATGGGAGCCAATGAGCCTCCGAGGAATAGCACGATTGCCAACAGGGAGTTGCTTCGAAGGCTGATTGGCTCCCATGTCCCCGGATTAAAATTTTCACTAATGAAAGAATTAATCCGGATGGGATGAGTTTCCTTATCACAACCAATTCGTCGTCGTGCTAACAACTTGAGTGATCGCTTGAACAAACTAGTTGTTCAAGCAACACAACTCTTCTAGTTGGTTAGCCGCGGAAGAGACGACGGACGGATCGCCGGTTTTTGTGTTTATCTTCGGGGTCCATGATTATACAAAATATATACTAATGCACACTTCTATAATCAACACATAAAAGAACATGCTAAGATCAGAATATAAAGTTGTAAAACTTTTATACCTTATGATCTTCTACCGTATGTCCTATCCTCCTCGTGGACTACGTGTGGGCGAAGATCCTCCACGAGTCGAAGCCTTCTAGATCGCGTTCTTCCCTTCCTTGTCCGCTGCGAACAAAGAGAAGAACCAACAAAACCTTTCCTTTCTAGAACCGGCCACCAAGCAAGGGAGTTTGATGCAACCGCCGGCCAAGGAACGAGTGGATGAGCGCCGGCCAACTTGTTGCAATGTTGCCGCCGGCCACCTAGAGGTTGGAGAAGCGCCGGCCACCAATTGTTGGAGAACCACCGGCCACCAAGGAGCAAGGGAGGAGGAAGAGAACCGGACAAAACCAAGGAGGACGAGGGAATGAGCACCGGCCACCAAGGAGCAAAGGAGGAAACCCTAATCTCCCTTCTTGTTGCCGCCCAAACCACTTCCAAAACCCTAGCCGCCTAAAACACTTGAGAGGATAAACCCTAATCCAAGTGAACCAAAAATCTCTCCTTGCCGCCCAACCTAAGCCCTCTATTTATAGAATTGGGCTTAAGCCTCCTTTAATCTCCACCGTCGGATCTAGGGATTTAATCTCCACCGTCGGATCTAGGGTTTTATCCCAACCGTCGGATCTAGGGTTTTATCCCAACCGTCGGATCTAGGATTTCATCCCATCCATCGGATCTAGGGATTTAATCCCAACCGTTGGTTCTAGGGTTTCATCCCAACCATCGGATCTAGGGATTTAATCCCAACCATTGGTTCTAGGGTTTCATCCCAACCATCGGATCTAGGGATTTAATCCCAACCGTTGGTTCTAGAGTTTTGTTTTACATCCTTGGATCTAGACTTCACGAGGATTATGTTAGGCTATGATAGGGACCATATGGAGGAGTTGTATCTTGGCCACCCGATGGATCGGAACCACACAAACTTGATCCATCAATGATGTTCCATTCCACTAGATAATCATCATTGAACTACCTCACCAACCCCCATAAATTAATATGGGCTCCATATATTATTTGTACATTCAACTCCCCGTGTTTAAGATATCGAATGTCCGTCAATTAATTGATTAACTGACCATCAATTAATTAACATCTAATTCCTTGAGTAGTACCACTCAACCTTATTATCATGTTGACTAAGTCAACCAGCTGGGTTTACATGATGAACCTTATGAGCTCCTCAAGGGGACATCATCAACCTAATATATAGGACACGGTTTCCTCTTATAATCAACGGCACACCATGTAAATAATATCATTTCCCAACTTACCGGGCATATTGATTTAATCCATCTAAATCTCACCCTCTGGTAAATCAAAGAAATAAATACTAAGTACATGTGCCCGTTATTATATCGGGATTAAGAGCATGTACAACATAATATCCGAGGTCCGATTCAATTATGTAGTCAGCAATTAATTGAATCACCTCTATGTCGGTCCTGCTCAATACACCTAAGTGTACTAGTATAACTTTATGTTCAAGACAAAACAATACCAAGCTACACTACAACCATGCCAATAGTTTGTCCAAAACCATCTTGGTTGTGAGACTCTACTTATATTTTACAAGGGACTGATAACATGATCTTCTGTGCCACACCAAGCATCATGTTATCTACAATGTAAAATATTAGACAATATGCACACATAAATATAAAGTGCAAACAATGATCATGTGATTCTTATTTCAAAATAAAAATGTTCATACAAAAAGAGCTAGGTTTTCAGTATACATTCCAACAGCGGCATCAAGCTTTTGTGGCTTGGTGGTTGGCTCAAGCAAGAAGGGAAGGAGAGTTCTTCTTTCTTTTGATTGAAGAAGATCTAGGAAGCTTCAACTTGTGGAGGATCTTCGCCCACACGAAGTCTACAAGGAGGCTAGGACATACGATAGAAGATCGAGAGGTATAAAAGTTGTACAAGTTTTATTATTGATCTTTGCATGTTTTTTATTAATATGATTGTATGTGTTGATTATACATGTCTACATCCATATGTATTTGTATAATCATGGACCCCGAAGATAAACACAAAAACTGGCGATCCGTTCGTCGTCTCTTCCACGGCTAACCGACTAGAAGAGTTTGGTTGCTTGAACAACTAGTTTGTTCAAGCGATCGCTCAAGTCGTTAGCACGACAATGAATTGGTTGAGCTTAGGAAACTCATCTCATCCGGATTAGTTTTCATTAGTGAAAATTTTAATCCGGGGACATGGGAGCCAATGAGCCTCCGAGCAATGCCATCAAACTGGTATCAGAGCCACGGTTTCCGGTTTTGTGTGTTTTGGATTCGGTTACTTTCACACACTTATCATATATTGTGTATGCCGAATGATAGTAGGATGTGCGTAGGATAACTTTTTGGCTGCAGGCATAAGATCCAACTATTATGGCTATATATGTATGTATGTGATTGCATGTGTGTGTGATTGTATATTATTTGAATCCTCGGGGTTGACGAGGCTAAATTAGTATTTAATTTTTGTAATTAAATATGGCATTGTTTAGCCACTCATTTTAGTTTACTTTCGATCTAGATTATTTGTACACTCCTTCATGGAGTATAGGATCGATGGATGTAAATTAAAATAGTTTGTCTTGGCTCGGATCTCTTTGGTGACTTGTGCACGGGAAAAGGTGGAGCGGACAAGGTGACGACACGACGGGACGCATATTGGAGAACAATGTCATAATAGTTGGGAAAATTCTGATTTTTTCCATATTTATTGCTGATTTGTTTTATATGCATGTTGTGTGTGCTTGAAAATTCCTCACTGTCAATTTACTAAGTTGGAGAAGGACATTTTAATTAATTCTCGCGGCCTCCATTACAATTTGACGTGTGATGCAACAAACTTGCGCGTCGGCTCTGAGTGCCTTCCTCCCCATCGGATGAGTTTGTTTGCGGATCACTATGTCAAATAATGATTATAGGAAATTATTTAGGAGTGTGTGTACTTCCCCATCGGTAAGGCACATAATCCGAGATAATTCCCTTAGTATCGTGTAATGGTGCACACTTAGATGCAAATAAAAAGTATCCTCCCCATCGGAGTCACTGCTTTTATTTGTAAAGCCAAAAGAGGAACCAATTATTAATTTTATTTGTCAAAAAGTAAGGTTGACAAGTTAATAAAATTAAAGGGTTAAACTTTCTCTAACAAATGTATAATTCGTATACGTCCACACTATCGTGGCATGCGATATTCTCGGTGTTGGTTGATTTCGAAATTTTAGTGTTTGAGGAATCAATGATATTTGAAATCTAATATTTTGATCATTGTGATTCTTAGGTTTTTCAAATGGCTTTCAACCCACTTGCTGTGATATTAAAAGAAAATAAACTTACTAGAACAAATTATATTGATTGGAAAAAAAATTTGGATATTGTCTTAACTGTATAGGAGTACAAATTTGTACTCTTCGAGGTCTGTCCTCCTAAGCCCACCGATGACTTTGATGAAAAGGAGAAAGAAAGTTATAAGAAATGGATCAAGGCAGATGAGATGGCACGGTGTTACATTTTGGCATCTATGTCAAATGTGTTGCAACATCAGCATCAGGCCATGGCCACGGCTTATGACATGATGTTCAATCTCAAGGAAATTTGCGGACATCAGAGTAGGGCGGCTAGACAGGAGGCTATGAGGAACTTGATGACGACCACCATGATCGAGGGAATACCCGTCAGGGACCATGTTCTCAAGATGATGGCTCATCTGAATGAGATGGAAGTCCACGGAGCTGAGATCGATGGGGAAACCCAGGTCGATATCATTCTCCAGTCTCTGCCTAGGTGTTTTGAGCAGTTCTGCCTCAACTACAACATGAATAAGAGGGTGTATTCGTTGGCGGAGCTTCTGATAGAACTCCAGGCGGCAGAGGGGCTTTTTCATCAAAGTGCTCAAGCCATGGTTGCTTAGAAGGTTTCTACTTCTAAACCGAAAGGGAAGAAGAAGAAGAAGCAAGGTGGAGCAAAGAAAGTGGCAGTAGGACCTCAAGCAGGAGTGAAGAAGCCGAAAGGCAAGTGCTTCACTTGCAAGCAGACTGGACATTGGAAGGCGGATTGTCCTCGCCGAAAGAACAAAGGTATATCTACTTGTTTAGTTATTGAAACATGTTTAGCGGTGTTATCTACCAGTACCTGGTGTGTAGATACAGGAGCCACTGATCATGTTTGCAATACTTTGCAGGGGTTCCAGGAAACCCGACGACTAGTTGAGGGAGAGATTACCGTCTTCATGGGCAATGCTTCAAAGTTGGCGGCTATTGTAGTGGGAGACGTTTATTTATCATTTGATAAAAATAAAGTTTTGGTTTTGAGAAATTGTCTTTATGTACCTACTTTTAGAAAGAATCTAATTTCAGTTTCTAAATTGTTTCTTGATGGATATTCTGTTTCTTTTAATGACAAAGTTGTTATAAAAAGGAATAGGGAGATTATCTGTTCTGGTACATGTTGGTGCAGTAGGCACCTAAGTCGAACCTAAGTTTTGATTATAGAAAACGATACAAAGTTAAGCATATATTGTTATCTCATGAGCTAAATCAAGTGTGAAGAAAAGTCTCAACACTGGAGCTGAAGGCTAGCGACACACGGAGGAAGCCGCGGTGGTCGAGCGACACTTAAGAGACTTCGGAGGGAGCCGAAGGAATTGAGTGGAAGGCCGGAAGCAAAAGCAACACGTAAGTATTGAGGAAAGCTCGTGTGTGCGAGCGTAAGTAAGGTCGTATCCTCTTTACGGGGATGATCTTAAGCGTAGATCCGACCAAAGACTTCTTATAGATGGTCTAGGTCGAGATCGGATGGTCGACGACCATCGAAATTATGTTTTTGTTGAGCTAACCTTGCCTTGCAGCTAGCATCAGTCGACTACGACGAGGACTCATTTGCGCTTCAAATAGTCGATCGAAGGTCGGAATCGGCGATCTTGCCATCGATCGGTCGGTGATGATAATCATCGGTCATTTTATCACCATTTTTCAAGGAGTTTTCTGCCCATTTGTGATTGGCTAAATACCCATTCGATGAGGGGCTCAAAGGCTATAAAAGGAGGGCCAAACCTAGGGTTTTTCATCAATTCAAAAGCTTCCAAGTGCTTCCAATACGCTCCGACTCTCCGTCATCCCTACGACGAGCACGCTGACGTCAACCTCCAACCTTTAAAGTCGCTTGAACGAAAGTTCTAAATTGTATTTCAGTTTATTCCTTTTAGTAAAGCTTTCATTATAACGAGGAGAGGGGGAGTGTCCTTCTACCTCGGGTTTTTTGTATCCATCTAACTCCTACCTCCAACGAGGAGGAGTTCTTTAGTAGTTTGCCCTCCGTACGTGGTCAAGGACCACTAGGGCCTTGGAGTAGTAGCCTTCGGCTACGAACCAAGTAAATCTCTTGTGTCTATTGTCTCCTTTACTTTTTGTTTTGTTTATCTTTCCGTTGCATATAAGTTTTTTTTTTTAAACGAATTCGTACTAAAAAGTTTCTATCGCTATTCACCCCCCCCCTCTAGTGATCCGATCGATCCAACAATTGGTATCAGAGCCGGGGGTTGCTAAGATTTGGTGAAACCACCAATCTAGCCTTTTTACAGATTTATTTTTCTTTTAATTCTTTTTTTTATTTATTTCACTTTGTTAAGTTTTCTCCCTTTTACTAATCCAAGACGCGAGTCTTGGTACTTGTTTTCGTGTTTTTGTCGTTGTTAGTTTCTTCGTTTCCGTCTATTTGTGTCTTTTGTTCTAATGACCCATCTCGAGGGTTTTAGCACCGTCCGACCTCCGTTTTACAACGGAGATGACTTCCGTTATTGGAAGGGTCGGATGGAATGTTTTCTCAAAACCCAAATCGATATGTGGATCATAATCCAAACGGGTTTCACACTTCCAACTAATGAAGTGGGTGACTCCTTGGATTATGATCAATGGACCATTGCGACAAAACGACAAGTCGAAGCCGACACCAAGGCAACACAAATCCTCCAATGCGGCCTATCCAAGGAGGAGCTAAATCGCGTCGGCCCCTTCATAAGCGCAAAAGATCTTTGGACAAAACTAGTGGAGCTACACGAAGGGACCGATGAAGCCAAGGTATGTAAGCGTGATCTTCTTTTCAATAAACTATATAACCTAAAAATGCAGGAACACGAGTCCGCGACCCAACTTCACGCCCGAGTCCAGGACATAGTCAACAACCTACACGCAATCGGGCAAAAGGTCGAAAACCGCGACCTTATAAGGTATGTTCTAAACTCGTTTCCGAGGACTACCTTGTGGGCATCCATGGTCGATGCCTACAAGGTCTCCAAGGATCTTTCTAAAATTAGGTTAGATGAACTCTTTTCCAATTTCGAATTACATGAGCAGTCCAACTCGGAACCCGAGAGGGGTATAGCCTTGTTTGCAGGATCAAAGAAGAAGAAAATCACAAGCAAGCCACCACCAACCGAGGAGGAAGACGAGTTCGAAGAAGAAGTTGACCCGGAGTTGACTGCCGAACTAATGAACCTAGCTCGAAGGATAGCCAAGGGACGAAAGCGAACCACAACTCGACCCAACCAAGGTAAGCCTAAAAGTTCTAATATTAGGTGTTATGAGTGTAACAGGTTTGGGCATATCAAGTCCGAGTGCCCCAAGCTCAACCACCGAGCACCTAAGCACAAGAAGGCCCTCAACGCGACATGGGAAGAAGCGTCATCCGAAGAAGACGAAGACCACGTCTTCATGGCGAAATCGATTGAGTCAGACACGGAGACCGAACCTGAACTTAAGTCGGAACCTGAGGATGACTCAGACTACGAAGCTACCTTCAAGTCAAGCCACGGATACACATCCAGTTCAAAAGATACCCTTAAAGTAAGTCGAACTTTATTTAATACTTTACACAATACGGTTAGGTTTTTGTCTAGGAAGTTAGCTAAGTCCGAGTCCAAGGTCGAGACCCTTGTTGAGGAGGTTAAACTCCTCAAACACGAGGTCTCCCTAACCTCTTCAACTAGTCGAGTTCAAGAGAAGGATTCAACTCGAGTAGAAAAGCTCGAAGTTGAGAACTCTCTCTTGAAAAATCAAGTCGAAGATCTTAGGAACACGTTGGAAAGGTTCACTTCGGGATCCAAAGGACTTGACCTCCTACTTGGATCTCAAAGGGCCGTGTACAACAAGGCTGGACTAGGGTTTAACTCAAACACGACTAATAGGTCGTATATGTCGATTGTAAGTCGACATAGGAAACATGTCCAAGCATGGGTCCCTAAGAACCTTTTGATTTCAACTCTAGGATCCAACCGTCTTTGGATTCCCAAGGACCAAATCCACTATGTGGATAGACCGAACCGATTCAACGGTCTAGGGGGAGCCAGTACAAAACATGTTTGTGCTTTAACTTAGAAATTGCATGCTTTAACTTAGAAAGTTTGTGCTTTAACTTAGAAATTGCATGTTTTAACTTAGAAAGTGTGTGCTTTAACTTAGAAATTGCATGCTTTAACTTAGAAAATTTGTTCTTTAAAACTTGTGAACTCACTTAGAACACGAACATAACCAACTAAAGATTGAGCCTCGGGGAGCCTCTTTTCAAAAACATAACCAACTAAAATTCTTCGAAAAGATTGAGCCTCGGGGAGCCTCTTTTAAAAAATAACCAGTTAGACTAGGAGATAGTCTTAGGTGAGTCAAGTCATCATTTTCTTGAAAAAGGCTTTGTCTAAGGAAGTGGTCGATGATCCGATAAAAGAAGGCCCCTGTGCCTCGCCACGACCTGGAAGTCATGATCTTGAAAAGGTAAACTTGACAAGCCTTGGTTTAAATCCAAATATAACATAAAATTACTTGAACCTAAATGCACTTAATCAACTTAATTGGAAGTCATCTCACAAAAAACACATAAGTATAACATGATTGATCATATAGACACAGGTGAGATGACCTTGGTTTAACAACTTACAACCAATTTTTTTTTTTAAAAAAAAATCTAACATCCAATCCAACCACCTTGTGTGTAGGATCAATGGATGTTGGATAATGTCTGCTTCCCGACACATGACCGGGGATCAACTCAAATTCACAAAGCTTCGATTCAAACGACAAGGATCGGTAGCCTTTGGGAATAACGGCAAGCTCAAAATCATCGGATCAGGTGATATCGAGCTTAACTCGAATTTTGTTATTAAAAATGTATTACTTGTAGAGAATTTTGAATATAACCTGCTTAGCGTAAGCCAATTATGTGACAATAACTATAAGGTCGTATTTTTAGAAAATGAATGTGTAATTAAAACAAATAAAACAGCTAAAACAATACTCAAAGGAACTAGGACAAATAACATTTACACAATTAACTTAATCAAATCCTCAGCCAAATGTCTTATGACACAGGAAGAGGAATCATGGTTGTGGCACCGACGACTCGATCACTCGCACCTAAGACTCGTCCACAAGATGAGTCAGAGTGGCTTAGTCAGAGGCTTACCCAACCTCAACAACTTGGTTAATAAAATTTGTAATGCTTGTCAACAAGGAAAACGACCTAGGACACAACACAAGTTAACTAACCAAGAACGAACCTCAAGTGTACTCGAGTCTCGTGATATGGATCTATTTGATTCACATGGAGCCAAGTCACTCAATAGAAGTCAATATTGCTTAATTTACACTACTCCAGGTTTACTCGGGTTAGGTTCATCAAACATAAAAATGATACCCTAGATCAATTAATCAATCTATTCAAATTAATCGAGAATCAAAAAGACCTTAAGGTTAAAAGACTTAGAAGCATCATGGTGGTGAATTCGAAAATCAAAGGTTCACCGACTTCAGAATCTAAACGGATACCACCATGAATTCTTGCCCTAGGACCCTCAACAAAATTGGCCTAGTGGAACGGAAAACCGAACTCTACAAGAAGTCCGCTTAGACCATGTTGAACGAATCACGACCTACCCGATAGGTTTTGGGTAGAAGCCGTGAGTACGCATGCTATGTCCAAAATAGGATCCTTATGGTAAAAGGCACCTTAAGACCTCGTGACGAGATTTATCACGATAAAATACCTAACATCAAGTACTTTAGGTATTTGGGTGTAAGGTACATATCCTAAACACTAAGGATTACCTAGGAAATTTACATCCAAAACTACGACGAATCTTTCTAGGATACTGACTACAAGTCGAGCTTATAGAGTATATAACCACGACACCCTTAGAGTCGAAGGAGACTATCAATGTAGTATTTGATGAAGTACCCAACCTACAAAACCCTTAATGACCCCAAGTGTTGAGCCCATCGATACCAAACTCGCCTCCCACTCGAGATCGAGTCTAATCCACATCAACCAACTTCTCTTGTCGACCAAGTGACAAGTGATCCGAGTCAAACTAGTGTTCAACCAAGTCACCCCATTGATCAAGCATTAGGTGATACAAACCCAACCCAATCTAGGATTCAGACTAACCACCCTATCGATCAAGTGATAGGAGATCCTAATCTAGGAGTTCGAACTAGAGCATCCTATAGGAACCTTAGTCAAATTTCCTTAATTTCAAAGATAGAACCCAAATCAATTGAACAAGCTCTTCTTGATCCCGATTGGATTATTGCAATGCAAGAAGAGCTAGCTCAATTTACTAGGAATGAAGTGTGGGAATTAGTACCACCACCTAAAGACAAAATGATAATTGGAACAAGGTGGGTGTTTCGAAATAAGCTTGATGATAAAGGTGAAGTAGTTAGAAACAAGGCTAGGTTAGTCGCCAAAGGGTTTAGCCAAGTCGAAGGCTTAGATTACGACAAAACCTATGCCCCAGTAGCTAGACTCGAATCCATTCAAATGTTGCTAGCTTATGCCGAACATCGAGGATTTAAGCTGTTTCAAATGGATGTTAAGTCGGCATTCCTAAATGGATACATTAAAGAAGAAGTTTATGTTAGCCAACCCCCCGGATTCGAAAATCTAGATAAACCCGACCATGTTCTAAAACTTAAGAAAGCTCTCTATGGACTTAAACAAGCTCCTCGAGCTTGGTACGAGAGACTTTCAATCCATCTTAAGTCAAAAGGGTTTAACCAAGGCTTAGTTGACCCAACTCTCTTCGTAAAAACCTTAGGTAAAGAAATATTCATAGCTCAAATTTACGTAGACGATATAATTTTTGGAACCTCTAACTCAGCCTTACTAAACGAGTTCGTTTCACTCATGGAAAGTGAGTTCGAAATGAACTTGGTAGGCAAGTTAAGTTTCTTTTTAGGTCTACAAATTAAACAAACTAAGGATGGTATATACCTATATCAATAGAAATACACTAAGGAGTTAATTAAAAGATTTGGAATGCAAGACGCTAAGATAATAAACACCCCAATGGCGATTAATGTTAACATAGGAGAAGACCCTGAAAGTAAGTCCATTGACTTAAAGTACTATAGGAGCGCGATAGGAAGTCTCCTATACTTAACTGCGAGTCGACCCGACATCCTATTCGCAGTAAGTATGTGCGCTAGGTTTCAAACCTGTGCTAAGGAGTCTCACCTAACCCTAGTTAAGCGTATCCTTAGATATCTTAAGGGTACACTTAACGTTGGTATTTGGTACCCTAGATCTACGGAGTTCGAACTAATCGGCTACTCCGATTCGGATTATGTCGGTAGTAAGCTCGATAGAAAAAGTATGAGTGGTTGTTGTCAACTTCTCGGCTCGAGTCTAGTGAGTTGGTGCAGTAGGAAGCAACACTGTGTTGCTTTATCTACCACCGAAGCCGAATACATCGCGATGGGTGAGTGTGTCACGCAGCTTCTTTGGATGAAGCACACCCTCCGCGACTTTAAGTTAGACTTTACGAATACTAAACTTCATGTAGATAACATTAGTTTAATTAATCTTACAAAGAATCCGATATGTCACTCTAGGACCAAACATATAGAGGTCAAACACCATTTCATTCGAGAACATGTGGCCAACGGAGCAATACAACTCGAATACGTCGAATCGAAGTCTAACTTAGCAGACCTATTTACTAAACCCCTACCCGAAGCCGAATTTAGTCTATTAAGACGAAAATTGGGCATGTGCGTAATAGAATAGGTACATGCAAATTATATGTTCTTACTACTATTTCTTTAATTTCATTTTTATGGAACTAGCATAGGACATATCTTAGATATCATGCACCTATAGATTTAAGGAGCCAGTACATCTCACAACACATAGGACTAATGTGTTTGTGTACTTAGCCACGTAGATGGGCGTGAGATGTTAGGACCTTACTCCTGGTTCCAGATGTAGAGCTAGTGCATCGCTATGAACCACGGAGTATAATCATACATACTAACCGACTCTGACCAGGACTGGTTGATCTTACATATCAATCAAGCCAAATATGAGTCGAACATTTTATAGATGAGCTTATTTTTAGTATATTATTTTTTTTTTATAAAAAATGGGGAACATGCTTGGACTTTAAATTTAACACTTATTTTGTTTTCCACACACCCCTTACTCTTTTCGATATACGGCAAAAGGGGGAGAAAAAGGCCAAAGTTAAGGGGTCAAATTTTTTTGATAACTTAACTCTTACTTCATATTTAAACCAAAAGTTAAAACTTAGTTAACCTTTACCAAAAGGCCAAAGAATTCTTAACTTAAACTTATTTGTGTCGTCTACGTTTTACTTAAACTTATTTTTTAAAACTTTATGTCGTTAATGTTTTACTTAAGAGGGAGAAAGGGCTTAACTAAAATATTTTACTAAGGCCAACTTTAAGTAATGTTAATTACTTAAAGCAACCCTCAAGGGGGAGGATTAAGGTCTTTCTTCAAGACTCACCCTCGGTCAAGGGGGAGTACTTGAAGAAAATCCTTACTACTCCAACTTAATCTTCATATTTTTTGTTTCTCATGCACATTATTACTCTTCATGCTTGCTATTTACTTAACTTTGTATGTGGGTTTGCCATAAATCAAAAAGGAGGAGATTGTTGGTGCAGTAGGCACCTAAGTCGAACCTAAGTTTTGATTATAGCAAACGATACAAAGTTAAGCATATATTGTTATCTCATGAGCTAAATCAAGTGTGCAGAAAAGTCTCAACGCTGGAGCTGAAGGCTAGCAACACCCGGAGGAAGCCGCGGTGGTCGGGCGACACTCAAGAGACTTCGGAGGGAGCCGAAGGAATTGAGTGGAAGGCCGGAAGCAAAAGCAACACGTAAGTATTGAGGTAAGCTCGTGTGTGCGAGCGTAAGTAAGGTCGTATCCTCTTTACGGGGATGATCTTAAGTGTAGATCCGACCAAAGACTTCTTATAGATGGTCTAGGTCGAGATCGGATGGTCGACGACCATCGAAATTATGTTTTTGTTGAGCTAACCTTGCCTTGCAGCTAGCATCACCGATCGCTACCTTGGAGGACTCGATCGTCGCCAAACAATGATCGCCGGTCGCAATCGATCGATGTCGCCATCAATTGATCGATGATGGCCATCACCAATCACGGTCAAAGGATCAGCCTCGAGTAGTCAAGAGTTATCACCGTTTTTCAAGGGGTTTTCTGCCCATTTGTGATTGGCTAAAGACCCATTCGATGAGGGGCTCAAAGGCTATAAAAGGAGGGCCAAACCTAGGGTTTTTCATCAATTCAAAAGCTTCCAAGTGCTTCCGATACGCTCCGACTCTCCGACATCCCTACGACGGCGTCGCGAGACGACGAGTAGAGCTTCAACCTCCAACCTTTAAAGTCGTCGGTAACGAATGTTCTAAATTGTATTTCAGTTTATTCCTTTTAGTAAAGCTTTCATTATAACGAGGAGAGGGGGAGTGTCCTTCTACCTCGGGCTTTTTGTATCCGTCTAACTCCTACCTCCAACGAGGAGGAGTTCTTTAGTAGTTTGCCCTCCGTACGTGGTCAAGGACCACTAGGGCCTTGGAGTAGTAGCCTTCGGCTACGAACCAAGTAAATCTCTTGTGTCTATTGTCTCCTTTACTTTTTGTTTTGTTTATCTTTCCGCTGCATATAAGTTTTTTTTTAAAATGAATTCGTACTAAAAAGTTTCTATCGCTATTCACCCCCCCCTCTAGCGATCCGATCGATCCAACAATACATTGGTTGGCAATTTGTATACTCTTGAACCGAAAACTCCCACGATGCATATAGAAGTGAATAACTCATCTTCTAAGTCTAATAAGAGAAAAGAACCTTCGAAAATGAACCAGACATATCTTTGGCACCTAAGACTTGGTCATATTAACCTGAGTAGAATTCAAAGGTTGATAGCTGATGGACCTTTGGGTTCATTAGTGGTGGAGGATCTCCCAACCTGCGAGTCTTGCTTGGAAGGTAAGATGACCATGAGGCCTTTTAAGGCTAAGGGGTATAGAGCCAAAGATGTATTAGAATTGGTTCATTCTGATTTGTGCGGTCCTATGTCTATCCAGGCTAGAGGTGGCTTTGAATACTTTGTCTCTTTTATAGACGATTATTCAAGGTATGGATACATTTACTTGATGCGCCGCAAGTCTGAATGCTTTGACAGGTTCAAAGAATTCAAGGCTGATGTGGAGAACCGTCAAGGTAAAAGTATCAAGACACTACGATCTGATTATGGTGGCGAGTACCTCTTGGGAGAGTTTAGGAGTTACTTATCAGAGGCTGGGATTCAATCCCAATTGTCCGCACCTGGCACACCCCAGCAGTATGGTGTGGCGGAGCGAAGGAACAGGACTCTTATGGAGATGGTAAGATCGATGATGAGTTATTCTGAGTTACCTGATTCGTTCTGGGGGTTTGCTCTGGAAACGACAGCACACATTCTGAACTTGGTTCCATCTAAGTCAGTACCCTCTACTCCCACAGAATTGTGGACTGGGCAAAAGCCTAGTCTAAGACATATTCAGATTTGGGGTAGTCCAGCACATGTGCTGAAGGTAGATGCTGGTAAGTTGGAATCTCGTACAGAAGTACGCTTGTTTGTTGGCTACCCTAAGGGAACGAAGGGTGGTTTGTTCTATAGTCCTAGAGATCAGAAGGTGATCGTGAGTAGGAATGCCAGATTTCTAGAGGAGGACTATGTGATGAACCACAAGCCCACGAGTAGGATTGTTCTTGAGGAGTTGACAAGGGAACTCCCGACTTCAGTACCACCAGTACAAGAGGAAATACCATAAGTCACTTCACCGCATGTCATAGAGCATACACAGGAGGCACCTTGTCGTAGTGGGAGGGTTGTTGGACAACTCGAGAGATTCATGTTCTTGGGAGAGTCTTTGGACTTAGTCCCTGGTGAACATGAACCTGATCCCTGGACATATGACGAGGCACTCCAAGATAGAGATGCGGTATCATGGCAAAGAGCGATGAATTCAAAGATAGAATCTATGGATTCTAATCATGTCTGGGAGCTAGTTGAACCACCTGATGGTGTGAAAGCCATGTGATGCAAGTGGATCTACAAGAGAAAGAGAGGAGTAGACGGGAAGGTTGAGACCTTCAAAGCTAGGCTTGTTGTGAAAGGGTATACTCAGAAAGAGGGTATCGATTATGAGGAGACCTTTTCGCCGGTAGCAATGCTTAAGTCTATCCAGATTCTCTTATCTATTGCTGCTCATGAGGATTATGAGATTTGGCAGATGGATGTCAAGACAGCTTTCCTTAACGGAAGTCTTGAGGAAAACATCTATATGAAGCAACCAGAGGGATTCATTGCAAAGGGCAAAGAGCATCTTTTGTGTAAGCTTAATCGGTCCATTTATGGATTGAAGCAAGCTTCTAGATCTTGGAACATCCTCTTTGATGAGGTAATCCAGTCATATGGATTTATTCAAAGTCCGGATGAGCCTTGTGTATACAAGAGATGTGAAGGAAACATAGTGGTATTTCTTGTACTATACGTAGATGACATTTTGTTAGTTGGCAATAATATCAGAGTGTTATCAGACGTAAGGGTATGGTTGTCCAAAAAGTTTGATATGAAGGACTTGGGAGAAGTGGGACACATCCTTGGGATCGAGGTAATAAGGGATCGCAAGAAAAGGATGTTGTGCTTATCTCAAGCTTCATACATTGACACTATCCTTGCTCGTTTTAGCATGCAGAACTCCAAGAAAGGTTTTCTACCTTTTAGGCATGGAGTACCTTTATCTAAAGAGATGTGTCCCAAAACATCAAAGGAGATAGAGGAGATGAAGGTGGTTCCTTATGCTTCGGCAGTAGGAAGCCTCATGTATGCTATGCTATGTACGAGACCAGATATCTGCTTTGTCATGGGCATTGTTAGCAGATATCAGAGTAATCCTTGACAGGGACATTGGACTGCGGTAAAACATATATTGAAGTACCTGAGAAGGACTAGGGATTATATGCTGGTTTACCGGGCAGATCAATTAGTACCTATGGGTTACACGCATTCTGATTTCCAATCAGATAGGGACAACAGTAAGTCTACCTCGGGGTTTGTGTTTACTTTTGGAGGTGGAGTCATAGTATGGAGGAGTGTCAAGCAGAAATGTGTGGCGGACTCTACCATGGAAGCTGAGTATGTGGCAGCCTCTGAGGCAGCCAAGGAAGTTGTATAGCTCAATAACTTCTTGATGGACTTGGATGTGATTCCTGGTTTGCCCAGAACTATCACAATTTATTGTGATAACAGTGGTGAAGTTGCAAACTCGAAGGAATCACGAGCCCATAAGGCGAGTAAACACATAGAGCTCAAGTACCACCTGATACGAGAGATCGTAAAGCGAGGAGAAGTAGTTGTCGCCAAGATTGCATCAGAGGATAACCTGGCGGATCCATTCACTAATGCCCTTCTAGCGAAAGCGTTTGATAGGCATGTGGAGGACATGGGGATCAGATGTATGACAATATGATGACAGCATAGTCTTTTAGTATAAGTGGGAGATTGTTGGAATATATATAGAAAACCTAGCTCTTTTGTATGAACATTTTTATTTTGAAATAAGAATCACATGATCATTGTTTACACTTTATATTTATTATATGCGTGCATATTGTCTAATACTTTACATTGTAGATAACATGGTGCTTGGTGTGGCACAGAAGATCATGTTATCAGTCCCTTGTAGAATATAAGTAGAGGCTCACAACCAAGATGATTTTGGAGAAACCATTGGCATGGTTGTAGTGTAGCTTGGTATTGTTTTGTCTTGAACATAGAGTTACACTAGTACACTTAGGTGTATTGAGTAGGATCGATATAGAGGTGATTCAATTTATTGTTGACAACATAATTGAATCAGACCTCGGATATTACGTTGTACATGCTCTTAATCCCGATATAATAACGGGCACATGTACTTAATATTTATTTCTTTGATTTACCAAAGGGTGAGATTTATATGGATTAAATCAATATGCCCGGTAAGTTGGGAAATAATATTATTTACATGGTGTGTCGTTGATTATAGGAGGAAACCGTGTCCTATATATTATGTTGATGATGTCCCCTTGAGGAGCTCATAAGGTTCATCATGTAAACCCTGCAGGTTGACTTAGTCAACATGATGATAAGGTTGAGTGGTACTACTCGAGGAGTTAGATGTTAATTGATTGATGATCAGTAAATCATTTAATTGACGGATATTCGATATCTTAAACACGGGGAGATGGATGTACAAATAATGTATGGAGCCCATATTAATTTATGGGGGTTGGTGAGGTAATTCAATGATGATCCTCTAGTGGAATGGAACATCATTGATGGATCAAGTACGTGTGGTTCCGATCCATCGGGTGGCCAAGATCCAACTCCTCCTCACGGTCCATATCGTAGCCTAATATAAACCTCATGAAGCCTAGATCCAATGATGGAAAACAAATCCCTAGATCCGACGATGGAGATTAAATCTCTAGATCCTGTAGGGAGTCGCTTCGGAGGCTCATTGGCTCCCATGTCCCCGGATTAAAATTTTCACTAATGAAAGAATTAATCCAGATGGGATGAGCTTCCTTAGCACAACCATTTCGTCATCGTGCTAACAACTTGAGTGATCGCTTGAACAAACTAGTTGTTCAAGCAACTCAACTCTTCTAGTTGGTTAGCCGCGGAAGAGACGACGGACGGATCGCCGGTTTTTGAGTTTGTCTTCGGGGTCCATGATTATACAATATATTTACTATTTTACACATGTATAATCAAAACATAAAAGAACAAGCTCAGATCTGTAAATAAAGTTAAAATAACTTTATACCTCACGATCTTCTACCGTATGTCCTATCCTTCTCGTGGATGACGTGTGGACGAAGATCCTCCACGAGTAGAAGCCTTCTAGATCGCTTTCTTCTCCACCTTGTCCGCTGCGAACAAAGAGAAGAAACAACAAATACCTTTCTATCTAGAACCGGCCACCAAATTAGGGAATTTGGTGCAACCGCCGGCCAAGGAACAATTGGATGATGCGCCGGTCAACTTCAAGAAGTGTTGCCGCCGGCCACTCTAGGATGAAGGGAGGAAGATGAATGCCGGCCACCTATGGAAGGAGAACCGCCGACCAAGGAAGAGGGGAGAGGCCTCTAGGATGGGCGCCAGCCAAGTGTTGATTGAAGGAAGTGGGCGCCGGCAACAATTGATGGAAGATGGTTGCCGCCCACTTTTGCTCCAAACCCTAGCCG
Source organism: Wurfbainia villosa (assembly GCA_025175895.1). Classification (NCBI taxonomy): domain Eukaryota; kingdom Viridiplantae; phylum Streptophyta; class Magnoliopsida; order Zingiberales; family Zingiberaceae; genus Wurfbainia; species Wurfbainia villosa. The sequence goes on along the minus strand of CM045989.1, from coordinate 114,403,549 downwards.
CCCACCTTTGCTCCAAACCCTAATCCCAATTCAAATTGATACTTGCCGCCCAACCCTAAGCTTTCCTTTTATAGAGTTGGGCTTAGGACTCCTTTAATCTCCACCGTCGGATCTAGGGATTTAACCTCAACCATCGGATCTAGGGTTTTATCCCAACCGTCGGATCTAGGATTTCATCTCAACCGTCGGATCTATGGTTTGATCTAGGGTTTTATCCCAACCGTCGGATCTAGGATTTCATCCCAACCGTCGGATCTAGGGTTTTATCCCAACCGTCGGATCTAGGTATTTAATCTGAACCGTCAATTCTAGGGTTTCATCCTAACCATCGGATCTAGGGCTTTAATCCCAACCGTTGGTTCCAGTGTTTCATCCTAACCATCACATCTAGGGATTTAATCCCAACCGTTGGTTCTAGGTTTTGTTTTACATTCTTGGATCTAGGCTTCACAAGGATTATATTAGGCTACGATAGGGACCATAAGGAGGAGTTGGGTCTTGGCCACCTAATGGATCGAAACCACACAAACTTGATCCATCAATGATGTTCCATTCCACTAGAGGATCATCATTGAACTACCTCACCAACCCCCATAAATTAATATGGGCTCCATATATTATTCGTACATTAATCTCCCCATGTTTAAGATATCGAATATCCGTCAATTAATTGATTTACTGACCATCAATTAATTAACATCTAATTCCTCGAGTAGTACCACTTAACCTTATCATCATGTTGACTAAGTCAACCAGCTGGGTTTACATGATGAACTTTATGAGCTCCTCAAGGGGACATCATCAACCTAATATATATAGGACACGGTTTCCTCCTATAATCAACGGCACACCATGTAAATAATATTATTTCCCAACTTACCGGGCATATTGATTTAATCCATCTAAATCTCACCCACTGGTAAATCAAAGAAATAAATACTAAGTACATGTGCCCGTTATTATATCGGGATTAAGAGCATGTACAACATGATATCCGAGGTCCGATTCAATTATGTAGTTAGTACTAAATTGAATCACCTCTATGTCGGTCCTGCTCAATACACCTAAGTGTACCAGTGTAACTCTATGTTCAAGAAAAAACAATACCAAGCTACACTACAACCATGCCAATGGTTTGTCCAAAACCATCTTGGTTGTGAGCCTCTACTTATATTTTACAAGGAACTGATAACATGATCTTCTGTGCCACACCAAGCACCATGTTATCTACAATGTAAAATATTAGACAATATGCACATATATAATAAATATATAAAGTGCAAACAATGATCATGTGATTCTTATTTCAAAATAAAATGTTCATATCAAAAGAGCTAGACTTTCAGTATACATTCCAACAATCTCCCACTTATACTAAAAGACTATGTCGTCATCACTCTGCCATACATCTGATCCCCATGTCCTCCACATGCCTATCAAACGCTTTCGCTGGAAGGGCCTTAGTGAATGGATCTGCCAGGTTATCCTCTGATGCAATCTTGGCGACAGCAACTTCTCCTCGCTTTATGATCTCTCGTATAAGGTGGTACTTGCGCTCTATGTGTTTACTCGCTGTTAGGGCAATCTCTTGCCGTAATATGGTTTTGATGGTGTGGCAAAGGGTTTAAGTAAGTTTGATATGTTGATTTGATATGTGCATTGAAGTCGTACAGGACTTAGTAATTCGCACATAGAGCCATGGCGAGTTTCACATCTCATGACTCGTGCCTTGAGTCGGTGAAGGATAGCTTTGCGGAAGCCGTGTGCTTGGAGCATCCGAGGGACCGCCGGACGAGGAGCTTGGAGTGAAGCCGGAGGAAGTAGACTTCGAGGCAAGAGACGCGAAGGAGCATTGCAGAGCCGTGCGCCTGATGCTGCCGAGGGACGTGGCTGCGAACGAAGAGAACTTCGAAGGCGAGGGACTCCGAGGGATGAGAGTGAGCGATTGTAACCCGGGAAGGGTAGCTCTTAGGTGAAACTTGGCCATTTGGCCAAGTGTCGGATGAGTTTTCCCGACACCAGTCGACTGCCATGTCACGGCAGTCGACTGCTCTGAGTCGATGGTTTCGATCGACTGGTCTAATGTGGCTGAATCAAGTTGATCAGTCGACTGCCAGCATGGGCAGTCGACTGATGGCTTGATCAGTCGACTGCCAAGGGACGGCAGTCGACTGATGTCACTGTGCACGGGCACAGAATGGAGTCGACCTCGTTGAGGACTCGACTGGTTGACATCAGTCGACTGATGGGTGCCATCAGTCGACTGATGCCAGTACCGTTGGATAGTATCCAACGTGGAAAGCGGCCGTTATTGGGCAACGGCTACAGCACCAGTCGACTGATGGGTGCCATCAGTCGACTGCTCCTGTGTCAACGGGAAGAATCCCTCTTTCTCTATAAAGAGGAAAGGGTTGGGGCTTTGGGGGGTTAATGCTTGAATGCCCAACTACTCCCAAAGTGCCCTAAACGATTTTCCACTCTTCTACTTGCTCTAATCTTCATTCCATTGTAGAAGAGTAATCTTTGTGTAAAAGAGGTTACCTCCACCTAGCTTTGTGCAAAGGAGAGATCTAGTGGATAGATTTTGGAGTGATTCACCGTGGACGAATCGGACCGTGGATTAGCGGCGTAGCCGTGAACCACGTTACATCTCCGTGTTTGTATTGTCTTTGTTTTATTTCTATTTGTTTGTCTTAGTTTATTGCTTCCGCTTGCGCTAACATTTTGTAGACAAGCGAATTACGACATCCAACGAACGAGGGCTATTCACCCCCCTCTAGCCGGCCATTCGATCCGACCCAACAAGTGGTATCAGAGCCAGGTTGTTTGTCGAGGACTAACCACCGCAACAAACACTTCATCTAAAGATGGCCGGCTCAAACATCCACCCACCGAAGTTCGACGGCGAATTCTCTTGGTGGAAAAAGAAAATGGAGGTATTTTTCGAAACCGACTTTGAAATCCTTTTAATAATGGAAAACGGTTTCGAGTTGCCTAGGAACGAAGATGGAGAGACATTGGAGAAATGTAGGTGGAGCAAGAGGCAAAGAGAAGAATACTTGGCAAACTCAAAGGCCAAGCACCACCTATACAATGTCCTCCCTCAACAAGAAGTAAATAGAATAGGGGAGTGCTCAAGTGCCAAAGAGATGTGGGAGAGATTGGTTGAACTTCATGAAGGCACTTCGGAAGCCAAGCTAGCGAGAAGAGATCTCCTCCGCTCCCAACTATCAAATATTAAGCTTGAAAAGGGAGAAAAGGTAACTTCCCTACATTCTAGAATTAAAGAAATATTAATTGGGCTAACAAGTGTAGGTGAGAAGCTATCAAACCGGGATATGGTAATGAAGGCCATAGATGCCTTTCCCCGGTCCTCAAAATGGAGCTCCATGGTGGACTCATTTTACATCTCCAAGAACTTGGAAGTAAGTACCTTGGAGGAATTTTTCTCAACAATGGAGCTTCATGAGACAAGGCTTGAAGGTATACAAGAAGAGCCTAGAGTCCAAAATTCAAGGGGAGTAGCCTTGTTGGCAAATAAGGGGAAGAAGAAGATGGAAGTTCCCTCCTCCTCATCCGATGAAACCTCTACCTCCTCCATGGATAGCACGGAAGAAGCCTACATGGTAAGGAAGGTAAGGCGTGCATTTAAGAATCTTAGATTTGATAAATCTCATGATAGGAATAGAAGACCAAGGGGGAAGGTCATAGGCTATAATTGCCAAGGAGAGGGGCACATAAGGGACAATTGTCCCCTCCTAAACAAGAGCAAGGAAGAGAAGAAAAAGAAGGAAGAAAAGAAGAAGAAGAAGGGGAGCAAGAGAAAGGAAGAAGAAAAGAAGGCAAAAGGAAAAGGGAAGGCCATGGCACTCAAAGCCAAGACATGGGATGACCTTGCCTCATCCTCCTCATCCTCCTCATCCGAAGAAGAAGAGCATGTCTACTCCAACCTAGCACTAATGGCTCTTCATGACTTGGATTGCTCCTCCTCCACCGAAAATGAAGAATCAAGCTCAAGTGGAGAGAGCTCAAATGAAGGGGGAGCTTCTACATCCTCATCATCCGAAGAAGAAGAAGAAGACATGGAAACTATGGTAACAAATGCTTCTCCTAAGAAAATAGTTTCCATAATCTCTAGTTTAACGAAGGACTTATTTGGCATGAAAATGAAAAATAAGAGCATGCTAGATAAAATTAAGGATTTGGAAAATAAGCTAGAAAATGCATGCTTAAATGATAATGTTTCTTCTTGCCATGATGATGCATGCTCACATGAATATATGCCATTTAATGTTAGTGATGCATGTATGGATGAAAATAGGGCCTTAAGGGAAAAGGTAGATTATTTAAATAAAGCCCTAGAGAAATTCACTATTGGCTCCAACACATTAAATATGATTATTGGGAGCCAAAGAGCTAGCTTCAACAAAAAGGGCCTAGGCTACAAGGAAAAGAAAAATGAAAAGGCCTACAAATGCTTAATAGCTAGGGGACAAGATAAGAAGAAAGTAATAGCTAGGAAATGGATCCCCAAGGAATACTTAGTGAACCCAATAGGAAAGAACTTATTTTGGGTTCCAAAATCCATCCTTAAGGGTTAGAAAATCCCTAGGGTAGTCAACCATATAGAATTGACCTATATCATATTTTGGTTGACTTAGGATGACGGGACAACATTTTTTAAATAGTATTGGGTGATGATAACGTGCCCATAAATAGATAATATTCCTTAAATCATGATGATTAATGTAATTCCTATGTATATTTGCAATCATGATGTATGTTTTGAAATTTGATACGTTATCATGAGAAATAGGTTTAAATCATGCTTTAGGTGATACATTGGTTATTATCATCATATAATACCTAATGCATGACTATTATTTAATGAATACATGTATTTCATGATCATAATGTAGAATTCATTCATATATGCCTTTATGATCATGAGGATGATTAGGTTGATACTTAACTATGATAGAATTGCATGAATATATTGGTTAAGTATACACAAATACCCCCTAGGATGCATCTCACACTCACTATAGGCTAACTTGATTGAAAACTTAGCATGAGTGAGATGTTAGGATGATACAAATGTCCACTAATGCTTATGGCATTTAAATGGTCATTTAAAGTATCAAAATAGCAATAATAGACCAATCATGGGGAAGGCTTATGTTTAAGTCATAGACATATTGCCCAAAGATCATGGTTGGATATTTCATATGTTTTCAAAACAATTTCTTACTTTAAAATACATGTATTCATGTTTTGAAACAATTGGATACAAGACTAGGTGTTAAAATGGATACTCTTATGATCAAAAACCTAGTAGTTTTTAAAGCTTTTGGATTTTTGGAAAATACGTGAAAATATAATGATTTTTCATGAGAACATATTTTTCACTGATAGATATACTTAAAAGAAATGTGTTCCTCAAATTTCATGATTTTTTGAATTTTCTGGAATTTTTAATGTATTTCTGAAATTCGTCCAAAATCGTAAAATCCCGAATTACATGCTACCGACCATATCGAACTATCAACTGATGGCCTGAATATCAGACCAGTAAAGGCTGAATTCCGATTTTAATTCAACCTGTGGTATTTTCTTTCTATTAGACTTGATGCCATGTGCTCTTAACTTAGTGTTAATCTTTTTGATGGTGTCAAAGGGGGAGAAATAATTATGTTTAAGTTGATTATTTTAGGGGGAGAAACATATGATAGGGGGAGAAAATTTGCATAGAGAGTTTCTTGGATTAAGTGGGAGTTGCATGTTGCTATATCATGTTTATCTTTACATGCTTTCTTACCTTAGAATTTATATCAAATGTTTTCACCTAACTTAAACGGATTGCCACACATCAAAAAGGGGGAGATTGTTAGGGCAATCTCTTGCCGTAATATGGTTATGATGGTGTGGCAAAGGGTTTAAGTTAGTTTGATATGTTGATTTGATATGTGCGTTGAAGTCGTGCAGGACTTAGTAATTCGCACATGGAGCCATGGTGAGTTTCACATCTCATGACTCGTGCCTTGAGTCGGTGAAGGATAGCTTTGCGGAAGTCGTGCGCTTGGAGCATCCGAGGGACCACCGGACGAGGAGCTTGGAGTGAAGCCGGAAGAAGTAGACTTCGAGGCAAGAGACGCGAAGGAGCATTGCAGAGCCGTGCGCCTGATGCTGCCGAGAGACGTGGCCGCGAACGAAGAGAACTTCGAAGGCGAGGGACTCCGAGGGATGAGAGTGAGCGATTGTAACCCGGGAAGGGTAGCTCTTAGGTGAAACTTGGCCATTTGGCCAAGTGTCGGATGAGTTTTCCCGACACCGATCGATCGCCATGTCACGGCGATCGGCCCTCTGTCGATGGTTTTGATGGTCTAATGTGAATCAAGTTGATCGTCAAGCGCGCTGATCGATGGCTTGATCACCGATCGCCGGACTAAGCGATCGATGTCACCGCGGCACGCAGAATGGAGTCGACCTCGTTGAGGACTCGACTGGTTGACATCGATCGGTGATGGGTGTCACGATCGATGATGCGATGCTGGATAGTATCCAACGTGGAAAGCGGCCGTTATTGGGCAACGGCTACAGCACCAGTCGACTGATGGGTGCCATCAGTCGACTGCTCCTGTGTCAATGGGAAGAAACCCTCTTCCTCTATAAAGAGGAAAGGGTTGGGGCTTTGGGGGGTGAATGCTTGAACGCCCAACTACTCCCAAAGTGCCCTAAACGATTTTCCACTCTTCTACTTGCTCTAATCTTCATTCCATTGTAGAAGAGTGATCTTTGTGTAAAAGAGGTTACCTCCACCTAGCTTTGTGCAAAGGAGAGATCTAGTGGATAGATTTCGGAGTGATTCACCATGGACGAATCGGACCGTGGATTAGAGGCGTAGCCGTGAACCACGTTACATCTCCGTGTTTGTATTGTCATTGTTTTATTTCTATTTGCTTGTCTTAGTTTATTGCTTCCGCTTGCGCTAACATTTTGTAGACGAGCGAATTACGACATCCAACGAACGAGGGCTATTCACCCCCCTCTAGCCGGCCATTCTATCCGACCCAACACTCGCCATATGGGCTCGTGGTTCCTTCGAGTTTGCAACTGCACCACTGTTATCACAATAAATTGTGATAGTTCTGGGCAAACCAGGAATCATATCCAAGTCCATCAAGAAGTTCCTGAGTCATACAGCTTCCTTGGCTGCCTCAGAGGCTGCCACATACTCAGCTTCCATGGTAGAGTCCGCCATGCATTTCTGCTTGACACTCCTCTATACTATGGCTCCACCTCCAAAAGTAAACACAAACCCCGAGGTAGACTTACTCTTGTCCCTATTTGATTGGAAATCCGAATCCGTGTAACCCACAGGGACTAATTGATCTGCCCGGTAAACCAACATATAATCCCTAGTCCTTCTCAGGTACTTCAATATATGCTTTACCGCAGTCCAATGTCCCTGTCCAGGATTACTCTGATATCTGCTAACCATGCCCACGGCAAAGCAGATATCCGGTCTCGTACATAGCATAGCATACATAAGGCTTCCTACTGCCGAAGCATAAGGAACCGCCTTCATGTCCTCTATCTCCTTTGATGTTTTGGGACACATCTCTTTAGATAAAGAAACTCCATGCCTAAAAGGTAGAAAACCTTTCTTGGAGTTCTGCATGCTAAAATGAGCAAGGATAGTGTCAATGTATGAAGCTTGAGATAAGCACAACATCCTTTTCTTGCGATCCCTTATAACTTTGATCCCAAGGATGTGTCCCACTTCTCCCAAGTCCTTCATATCAAACTGTTTGGACAACCATACCCTTACGTCTGATAACACTTTGATATTGTTGCCAACTAACAAAATGTCATCTACGTATAGTACAAGAAACACCACTACGTTTTCGTCACTTCTCTTGTATACACAAGGCTCATCCGGACTTTGAATAAATCCATATGACTGGATTACCTCATCAAAGTGGATGTTCCAAGATCTAGAAGCTTGCTTCAATCCATAAATGGACCGATTAAGCTTACATACAAGATGCTCTTTGCCTTTAGCAATGAATCTCTCTGGTTGCCGCATATAGATGTTCTCCTTAAGACTTCCGTTAAGGAAAGATGTCTTGACATCCATCTGCCAAATCTCATAATCCATATGAGCAGCTATAGATAAGAGAATCCGGATAGACTTAAGCATAGCTACCGGCGAAAAGGTCTCCTCATAATCGATACCCTCTTTCTGAGTATACCCTTTCGCAACAAGCCTAGCTTTGAAGGTCTCAACCTTCCCGTCTACTCCTCTCTTTCTCTTGTAGATCCACTTGCATCCAATGGTTTTTACACCATCGGGTGGTTCTACTAGCTCCCAGACCTGATTAGAATCCATAGATTCTATCTCTGAATTCATTGCTTTTTGCCAAGATACCGCATCTCTATCTTGGATTGCCTCGTCATATGTCCAGGGATCAGGTTCATGTTCCCCAGGGACTAAGTCCGAAGACTCTCCCAAAAACATGAATCTATCGGGTTGTCTAACAACCCTCCCACTACGACGAGGTGCCTCCTGTGTATGCTCCGTGACACGCGGTGCAGTGACTTGTGGTGTCTCCTCTTGTACCGGTGGTACTGAAGTCGGGACTTCCCCTGTCAACTCCTCAAGAACAATCCTACTCTTGGGCTTGTGGTTCATTACATAATCCTCCTCTAGAAATCTGGCGTTCGTGCTAACGATCACCCTCTGATCTCTAGGATTATAAAACAAACCACCTTTCGTTCCCTTAGGGTAGCAAACAAACATGCACACTTCTGTACGAGGTTCCAACTTACCAGCATTAGCCTTCAGCACATGTGCTCAACTCCCCCATATCCGAATATGTCTCAGACTAGACTTTCGCCCAGTCCACAATTCTACAGGGGTAGAAGGTACTGATTTAGATGGAACCAAGTTCAGAGTGTACATTGTCGTATCCAGTGCATACCCCCGTAAGGCAAGCAGTAACTCATCATCGATCTGACCATCTCCATAAGAGTCCTATTCCTTCGCTCCGCTACACCATTCTACTGGGGTGTGCCAGGTGCAGACAATTGGGATTGAATCCCAGCCTCTGATAAGTAACTCCTAAACTCTCCCAAGAGGTACTCGCCATCACGATCAGATCGTAATGTCTTGATACTTTTACCTTGACGGTTCTCCACATCAGCGTTGAATTCTTTGAACCTGTCAAAGCATTCAGACTTGCGGCGCATTAAGTAAATGTATCCATACCTTGAATAATCATCTATAAAAGAGATGAAGTATTCAAATCCACCTCTTGCCTGGATAGACATAGGACCGCACAAATCAGAATGAACCAGTTCTAACACATCTTTGGCTCTATACCCCTTGGCCTTGAAAGGCCTCTTGGTCATTTTACCTTCCAAGCAAGATTCACAGGTTGGGAGATCCTCCACCACTAATGAACCCAAAGATCCATCAGCTATCAACCTTTGAATTCTGCTTAGGTTAATATGACCAAGTCTTAGATGCCAAAGGTATGTTTGGTTCATTTGCGAAGGTTCTTTTCTCTTATTAGACTTAGAAGATGAGTTATTCACTTCTATATGCATCGTGGGAGCTTTTGGTTCAAGAGTATACAAATTGCCAACCAATGTACCTGAACAGATAATCTCTCTATTTCTTTTTATAACAACTCATCAAGAAACAGAATATCCATCCATAAACAATTTAGAAACCGAAATCAAATTCTTTCTAAATGTAGGTACATAAAGACAATTTCTCAAAACCAAAACTTTATTTCTATCAAACGATAAATAAACATCTCCCACTGCAATAGCCACTACCTTTGTAGCATTGCCCATGTAGATAGTAATTTCTCCTTCAGCTAGTCGTCGGGTTTCCTGGAACCCCTGCAAAGAATTGCAGACATGATCAGTGGCTCCCGTATCTACACACCAGGTACTGATAGATAACACCACTAAACATGTTTCAACGACTAAGGCAGAAGATATACCTTTGTTCTTCTTTAGGAAGGGGAAGTCTTTCTTCCCATGTCCAGTCTGTCTACAAGTGAAGCACTTGCCTTTCGGCTTCTTCACTCCCTGAGATCCTCTCACCACCTTTGCTCTACCTTGTTTCTTCTTCTTCTTGCCTTTCGACTTAGAAGTAGAAACCTTTTGAGCAACCATGGCTTCCTGCCTAGCAGCTCGATTCTGGTATCCGAAAAGTTCCTTTTCCCCAGAATCATCTGCAGGCCTAGGAGGACACTCATCGACAGTTAAGACACTATCTAGATTTCTTTTCCAATCAATATTATTTGGGTACAGTAAGTTTATTTCTTTTAATATTATAGCAAGTGGGTTGAAAGCCATTTGAAAATCCTAAAAATCACAATGATCAAAATATTAGATTTCAAATATTATTGATTCCTCAAAACAATAAAATCCTGAAATCAACCAACACCTCAAATCACCGAGAATGTCGCATGCCACGCAGTGTGGGCGTATACGAATTCTACATTTGTAAGAGGAGGTTTTACCCATTAATTTTATTATCTTGTCAACCTTACTTTTTGACAAATAAAATTAATAGTTGGTTCCTCTTTGGCCCTACAAATAAAAGCAGTGACTCCGATGGGGAGGATACCTTTATTTGCATCTAAGTGTGCACCATTACACGATACTGAGGAAATTATTTCGGATTATGTGCCTTACTGCTGTGGAAGTACACATGCTCCTAGATAATTTCCTATAACAAATATTTGACCTAGTGATCCGCAAACAAACCCGTCCGCAGGGAGGAAGGCACTCAGAGCCAACACACAAGTTTGTTTGCATCACACGTCAAATTGTAATGGAGGCCGCGGGAATTAATTAAAATGTCCCTCTCCCACTTAGTAAATTGCAAATGAGGAATTTTAAATCATACACAACATGCATATAAAACAAATAAGCAATAAATATGGAAAAAATAGAATTTTTCCAACTATTATGGCATTGTCCTCCAATATGCATCCCGTCGTGTCGCCACCTCGTCCGCTCCATCTTTTCCCGTGCGCAAGTCACCAAAGAGTTCCGAGCCGAGATAAATCATTTTATTTACATCCATCGATCCTATACTCCACGAAGGAGTGTACAAATAATCTAGATCAAATGTAAACTAAAATGATCGGCTAAACAATGTCATATTTAATTACAAAAATTAAATACTAATCTAGCCTCGTCAACCCCGAGGATTCAAATAATAAATTTTTACACACATCCATTCACATACACACACATGGCCATAATAGTCAGATCTTATGCCTGCAACCAAAGAGTTAAACTACGCATATCCTACTATTATTCGGCACATATAATATATGAAAAAGTGCATAAAAAATTAACCGAATCCAAAACACACAAAACCGGAAACCGTGGCTCTGATACCATTTGTAGGGAGTCTCTTCGGAGGCTCATTGGCTCCCATGTCCCCGGATTAAAATTTTCACTAATGAAAGAATTAATCCGGATGGGATGAGCTTCCTTAGCACAAGCATTTCTGTTGGGATGTATAATGAAAGCATAGCTCCTTAGTATGAACATCTTTATTTTGAAATAAGAATCACATGATCATTGTTTTCACTTTTATATTTATTATATGTTGTACATATTGTCTAATACTTTACATTGTAGATAACATGGTGCTTGGGTGATGGCACAGAAGATCATGTTATCAGTCCCTTGTAGAGTATAAGTAAAGGCTCACAACCAAGATGGTCTTGGACAAACCATTGGCATGGTTGTAGTGTAGCTTGGTATTGTTTTATCTTGAACATAGAGTTACACTAGTACACTTAGGTGCATTGAGCAGGACCGACATAGAGGTGATTCAATTTATTGCTGACTACATAATTGAATCGGACCTCGGATATTATGTTGTACATGCTCTTAATCCCGATATAATAATGGGCACATGTACTTAGTATTTATTTCTTTGATTTACCAGAGGGTGAGATTTCTATGGATTAAATCAATATGCCCGGTAAGTTGGGAAATGATATTATTTACATGGTGTGCCGTTGATTATAGGAGGAATCCGTGTCCTATATATTAGGTTGATGATGTCCCCTTGAGGAGCTCATAAGGTTTATCATGTAAACCCCGCGGGTTGACTTAGTCAACATGATGATAAGGTTGAGTGGTACTACTCGAGGAGTTAGATGTTAATTGATTGATGGTCAGTAAATCAATCGATTGACGGACATTCGATATCTTAAACACGGGGAGATAAATGTATAAATAATATATGGAGCCCATATTAATTTATGGGGGTTGGTGAGGTAGTTCGATGATGATCCTCTAGTGGAATGGAACATCATTGATGGATCAAGTTTGTGTGGTTCCGATCCATCGGGTGGCCAAGACCCAACTCCTCCTCATGGTCCCTATCGTAGCCTTATATAAACCTCATGAAGTCTAGATCAATGATGGAAAACAAATCTCTAGATCCGACGGTTGGGATTAAAACCCTAGAACCGACGGTGGAGATAAAACCAAGGCCTAAACCTAACTCTATAAAAAGGGTGGCTTGGGTTGGGCGGCAACTAAGGTTTTTGGAGATGGAGTTGGATGGCTTGGGCGGCAAGAAACAAGGAGGAGGCTATGGTTAGGTTTTGGTTCATGGTGTTGGGCGGCAACATGAAGGAGGCTTCTCTTCTTCTTCTTCCCAATGATGGCCGGCAAAACCTTTCCTCCCTTTTCCTCCTTAACTTGGTCGGCGCCCAAGCTTCTCCATCCTTTCAATGGTTCATGATGGAAGCTAAGGAGATTAGGGTTTGGCTCTTTGGATTGGGCGGCAAGGTTGGAAGTTAGGTTGGGCGGCAACTATAGGGGAAGGGCTCATCTTCTTCCTTCTAAGGGTTGGCCGGCCACTACTTTGTCTTCCTCTACCTTGGGCGGCAAGAAATCCAAAGGAAGCTTGGTTGAGCGGCTAGGGTTTGGAAGGAAAGGTAGGTGGCAACTATAGGGGAAGTGTTCTTCTTCTTCCTAGGGTGTTGTCCGGTTCCTATCCTTTTTCCTATACCTTTGGTGGTGCCTAACCTATTCCTCTTTTCCTTTTGTTTTCCTCTTGGCCGGCGGCACTAGGAGCTAGGGTTTGTCCCTAGTTCAGTTGCTTGGTTGTTTCTATTATGTTCTCTCTATTCTTGGGGCCGGCGGCATCAATCCTTTGTGGATTGGTGGTTGGCTCAAGCAAGAAGGGAAAGAGAGTTCTTCTTTCTTTGGATTGAAGAGGATCTAAGAAGCTTCAACTTGTGGAGGATCTTCGCCCACACGAAGTCTACAAGGAGGTTAGGACATACGATAGAAGATCAAGAGGTATAAAAGTTTTATAACTTTTATTTATGATCTTTGCATGTTTCTATTATTATGTGGATGTTTACTTTATGTATGTGTTGATTATACATGTTTATATTTGCATATATTTGTATAATCATGGACCCCGATAAGAAACACAAAAACCGGCGATCCGTCCGTCGTCTCTTCCGCGGCTAATCGACTAGGAGAGTTGGTTGCTTGAACAACTAGTTTGTTAAAGCGATCGCTCGAGTCGTTAGCACGACAATGAATTGGTTGTGCTTAGGAAACTCATCCCATCCGGATTAGTTCTCATTAGTGAAAATTTTAATCCGGGGACATGGGAGCCTATGAGCATTCCGAGGACTAGCACATGGCCAACAAATGGTATCAGAGCCATGGTTTCCGGTTTTGTGTGTTTATGGATTCGGTTACTTTCATGCACAAATCATATATTTTGTATGCCGGATAATAGTAGGATGTGCGTAGGCTAACTTTTTGGTTGCAGGCATAAGATCTGACTATTATGACTATATGTGTGTATGTGATTGTTTGTGTATGATTGTATATTATTTGAATCCTCGGGGTTGACGAGGCTAGATTAGTATTTAATTTTTGTAATTAAATACGGCATTGTTTAGCCACTCTTTATTTTATTTTACTTTCGATCTAGATTTCATGTACACTCCCTCGTGGAGTATAGGATCGATGGATGTAAAATAAAATAGGTTTTATACTCGGCTCGGATCTCCGGATGGCTCGTACATGGCGTAGGAGGAGCGGACGAGGTGGCAATACGACGGGACGCATATTGGAGAACAATGCCATAATAGTTGGAAAAATTTTGATTTTTCCATATTTATTGCTGATTTGTTTTATATGCATGTTGTGTGTGCTTGAAAATTCCTCATTTTCAATTTACTTAGTGGGAGAGGGATATTTTAATTAATTCCCGCGGCCTCCATTACAATTTGACATGTGATGCAACAAACTTGCGTGTCGGCTCTGAGTGCCTTCCTCCCCATCGGATGAGTTTGTTTGCGGATCACTAGGTCAAATAATGGTTATAGGAAATTATTTAGGAGCGTGTGTACTTCCCCATCGGTAAGGCACATAATCTGAGATAATTCCCTTAGTATCGTGTAATGATGCACACTTAGATGCAAATAAAAAGTATCCTCCCCATCGGAGTCACTGCTTTTATTTGTAGGGCCAAAGAGGAACCAACTATTAATTTTATTTGTCAAAAAGTAAGGTTGACAAGATAATAAAATTAATGGGTAAAACCTCCTCTTACAAATGTAGAATTCGTATACGTCCACACTATCGTGGCATGCGATATTCTCGGTGTTTTGAGGTGTTGGTTGATTTCGGGATTTTATTGTTTTGAGGAATCAATAATATTTGAAATCTAAAGCAATGATCTATGTGATTCTTAGGATTTTCAAAAATTGATTTTCAGTCCACTTGTTGTAATACTAAAGGAAATAAACTTACTGTTCCTAGTTAATGTTGATTGGAAAAGAATCTAGAAGTTGTCGTATTTGCTAAGAAGTACAAGTATACACTCTTCAAAGAGTGTCCTCAAGCCATGGTTGCTCAAAAAGGTTTCTACTTCTAAGCCGAAAGGCAAGAAGAAGAAGAAACAAGGTGGAGCAAAGGTGGTGGGAGGATCTCAGGGAGGAGTGAATAAGCCGAAAGGCAAATACTTCACTTACTAGCAGACCGGACATGAGAAGAAGGATTATCCCAATCCGAAGCAAGAACAAAAGTATATCTTTTGGTCTAGTCATTGTAACATGGTTAGCGGTGTTATCTATCGGCACCTGGTGTATAGATACGAGAGCCACTAATCATGTCTGCAATACTTTGCAGGGGTTCCAGGAAACCCGACGACTAGCTAAAGGGGATATTACAATTTACTTGGGCAATGCCATGAAGATGGCGACTATTGCAGTGGGAGATGTTTTATTTATCTTTTGAGAAAAATAAAGTTTTTGGTTCTTAGAAATTTTCTTTATGTGCTTTTGTTTAGAAAGAATTGCTTTCAGTTTCTAAATTGTGGATGGATAATCTATTTCTTTTGATGACAGATTTGTTATAAAAGGAATAGGGACATTATCTATTCAGGTACATAGATAGGAAATTTATGACTTGAACCACGAGCTCCCACGATGCAAATAGAAGTTATTAACTCATCTTCTAATTCCAATAAGAGAAAAGAACCTTCGAAAATGAACCAAACATATCTTTGGGATCTTAGGCTTGGTCATATTAACCTAAGCAGAATTCAAAGGTTGATAGCTGATGGACCTTTGGGTTCATTAGTGGTGGAGGATCTCCCAACCTGCGAATCTTGCTTGGAAGGTAAGATGACCAAGAGGCCTTTCAAGACCAAGGGGTATAGATCCAAAGATGTGTTGGAATTGGTTCATTCTGATTCGTATGGTCCTATGTCTATCCAGGCAAGAGATAGTTTTGAATATTTCATCTTTTTCATAGACAATTATTCAAGATGACACTACGATTTGATCGTAGTGGTGAATACCTCTTGGGAGAGTTTAGGAATTACTTATCAGAGGCTGGGATTCAATCCCAATTGTCTGCACCTGGCACACCCCAGCAGAATGGTGTAGCGTAGCGAAGGAAGAGGACTCTTATGGAGATGGTTAGATCGATGATGAGTTATTCTGACTTGCCAGATTCGTTCTGGGGATATGCCCTAGATACGACGGTATACATTCTGAACCTTGTTCCATCTAAATCAGTGCCTACTACTCCCACAGAATTGTGGACTAGGTGGAAGCCTAGTCTAAGACATATTCGGATATGGGGAGTCCAGCACATGTGCTGAAGGCTGATAAGTTGGAACCTCATACAGAAGTATGCATGTTCGTTGGCTATCCTAGGGGAACGAATGGTGGTTTGTTTTATAGTCCTAGAGATCAGAGGGTGATCGTTAGTACGAATGCCAGATTTCTAGAGGAGGACTATGTGATGAACCACAAGCCCACGAGTAGGATTGTTCTTGAGGAGTTGATAGGGGAAGTCCCGACTTCAGTACCACCGGTACAAGAGGATATACCACATGTCACTGCACCGCGTGTCACAGAGGATATACAGGTGATACCTCGTCGTAGTGGGAGGGTTGTGAGACAGCCTGATAGATTCATGTTCTTGGGAGAATCTTCCGATTTGGTCCCTGGAGAACATGAACCTGATCCCTGGACATATGACGAGGTAATCCAAGATATAGATGCAACATCTTTGCAAAGTGCAATAAATACTGAGATTGAATCTATGGATTCAAATCAAGTCTGGGAGCTCCTATGTATAGCAGCTCATATGAATTTATGAGGTGTGAAAGATGGATGTCAAGACAAATTTCTTTAGTGGAAGTCTTGAGGAATCCATTTATATGAAGCGACCAGAGGGATTCATTGCTAAGGGCAAAGAGTATCTTGTATGTAAGCTTAATCGGTCCATTTGTGGGTTGAAGCAAGCTTCGAGGTCTTGGAACATCCGCTTTGAGGAGGTAAATCCAGTCTTATGGATTTGTTCAAAGTTCGGATGAGTCTTGTGTATATCAGAGATGTGACGGAAACGAAGTGGTATTTTTGTACTATACGTAGATGACATTTTGGTGGTTGGCGACAACATCGAAGTGTTATCAGACGTAAGGGTATGGTTGTCCAAACAGTTTGATATGAAGGACTTGGGAGAAGTGGGTCACAACCTTGGGATCAAGGTTGTTGTGCTTATCCCAAGCTTCATACATAGACATGATTTTGGATTGTTTTAGCATGCAAAACTCCAAGAAGGGTTTTCTACCTTTCAGGCATGCAGTTCCTTTATCTAAGGAGATGTGTCCTAGATCATCTGAGGAAATAGAGGAGATGAAGGCGGTTCCTTATGCTTCGGCAGTAGGAAGCCTCATGTATGCGATGCTCTGTACGAGACCAGATATCTGCTTTGCCGTGGGCATGGTCAGCAGATATCAGAGTAATCCAGGACAGGGATATTGGACTGTGGTAAAGCATATATTGTGGTGCCTGAGAAGGACTAGGGATTATATGCTAGTTTACCGGGCAGACCAATTATGTAGCGCCCGCCCTTATCTGCTCTCAGGGCGGCGCTACTTGGGTCTATATATTTTTTTTTTATTTGCATACTACATATGGACCCGTTCAAAGTCTACATGCTTAAACAGGTTATCATAACTGAAACCATCTTTGGCACATGCATCACCTATCTTATTCATCATTAGCATGACCACATATCTTATCTCATTTCATAACATGCATAACGAAAGGATTCGTTCATGAGTTCTAACATATCGAACCTCTTAAATAAAGGGATACTCATTAAACACAAGTCTTATAAGCGGAAGCAATGTCTTAAATTGTTCTTAGAGCATATAAATATAAGCAGATAGTGAAGGGTCTTCTTCCACCATGCCACTATCACACACGCACATGGCCCCTCCTGCCACTTCCTCTAGTGCAGACTTCCTTTATCTAAAGATATGGACAACATAAACTATAAGCATATAGCTTAGTAAGATCCTTGCCTACCACAAAGCCACGCATTTCATCAAAACTATTAGAACATGAGCATCTTTGGCATAGAAAATGACCTAAGAATTTCATAGCAACACTAATCAACAACATATCCGGTAATAGTACAAAAGAACTAAGCATGGCATAGAATTGTTCATAAGGTGTTAAGCATAATTAATCTAAGTGGCATACTTTGAACATGAGCGTTATAACTGCATAAACTAAGCATGCATGAAAGAACGTAATCATAAGCATTTGGTTAACTTGAACATAAACATTTGTAATAACATAAACCCTATTCATGCAGAAGGAACATAGTCGCAAGTATTCTTAACCTTACCCTTAACCTTCACCACATCATAAATCCTAAACTAGCATAAAGTACATAGTCACCACATACTTAGACTTAACTCTAAACATCATAACTTCATACATCTAGCATGCATAAAGAACCTAGTTCGTAAGCATTCAGAGCATTTAACATAAGCATACACAATATCATAAAAGTCTTTTCTTTTCAAAACATATACTTATAAATACTTCAATATCATCATAACTTCATAACATCTAGCATGCATAAAGAACCTAGTTCAGAAGCATCTCAGGCCTTTAACATAAGCATACACAATATCATAAAAGTCTTTTCTTTTCAAAACATACACTTATAAATACTTCAATATCATCATAACTTCATAACATCTAGCATGCATAAAGAACCTAGTTCGTAAGCATTCAGAGCATTTAACATAAGCATACACAATATCATAAAAGTCTTTTCTTTTCAAAACATATACTTATAAATACTTCAATATCATCATAACTTGTTTGGGGGCCCTGTGTTAAGTACCACATAACGCGCTGCTCTAATAGGTGGGGTAGCGAGCCACCGATCCTACTAGAGCAAGACCTCTTACGCCTTACTGTGGCAAGACCTCTTACGCCTTCTTGTGTCCCTATGGATTTGATTAATGACCACCGACGGGTCGGGTACTTAACCTCTGCAAAGTAAAATACTTAATTCTTTCCTTTTTATTGTCATAATATAAAGAATGCTCTTGATCCCCAACACAAAAAGGGAAGCATCTTGATTTTATCTTGTCATAAAGAGAGCTCTTGATCCCTACTTGAAAGGGAAGCATCTCCAGCTTATCATATCATAAGGAGAGCTCTTGATCCCTACTTGAAAGGGAAGCATCTCC
This sequence comes from Wurfbainia villosa, assembly GCA_025175895.1. Lineage (NCBI taxonomy): Eukaryota > Viridiplantae > Streptophyta > Magnoliopsida > Zingiberales > Zingiberaceae > Wurfbainia > Wurfbainia villosa. The sequence goes on along the minus strand of CM045989.1, from coordinate 114,384,453 downwards.
ATCTTATCTTGTCATAAGGAGAGCTCTTGATCCCTACTTGAAAGGGAAGCATCTCCATCTTATCTTATCATAAGGACACATGCATTCATAACGTAAGAGTACCCTAAAGGGGTCCTAAAGCATAAACGTGTTCATCACATTAGCATGTTTCATTGCATCGTAAACATGAAGCATATTTCCTAAGCATATTCATGACATATTAAATCACAAAACATATTCTTCACCTAGGCAAATCACAATATTCATGGCACATTACATCATAAACATGTAGCACATTTCCTAGGCATATTCATGGCATATTGAATCATAAAACATGTTCATCACATGGCCTAATTTCATGGCATACTAATTCATAAACTTGAAGCATATTCCCTAAACATATACATGGCATATTAATTCACACAACATGTTCATCACCTAAACATATTTCATGGCACATTACATCATAACATGAAGCTTATTTCCTAGGCCTATTCAAGGCATATTAAATCATCAAACATGTTCATCACATAGCCTAATTTCATGTTGCATTGAATCATAACATATTCATCACACAAGCATAGTTCATGTCATATTAAAAAAAAACATACCCATAGCACAACTACATATAGGGGTGTTTTCATGAAACCCTAACCCTAAAATCATTGGTTGGCGAATCTTGTAAGGGCTCAAGCTTAGGTTTTGTCCCCTAAAATTCATTCATAAAGCATTATAACCTAGCATAGCCTCATTAGGGATATTTTCATGCAACCCTAACCCTAGTTACCTAGGGTGGCCGAAACCTATAAGGGCTCAACTAGGGTTCTTGTCACCTAATATTCATTCATGAGCACTACACCCTAGCATAGCATCTTTAGGGATATTTTCATGCAACCCTAACCCTAGTTACCTAGGGTGGACTAAACATATTAGGGCTCTACTAGGGTTATTTTCTAATAAATTTATTTCATGAGCATTATAACCTAGCATAGCACCATTAGGGATATTTTCATGCAACCCTAACCCTAGTTACCTAGGGTGGCCGAAACCTATAAGGGCTCAACTAGGGTTCTTGTCACCTAACCTTCATTCATGAGCATTATAACCTAGCATAGCATTATTAGGGATATTTTCATGCAACCCTAACCCTAGTTACCTAGGGTGGCCGAAACCTATAAGGGCATCATCTTGGATGGTGGTTACTTAAAGGTCTTACTTGAAACATACCATCTAAGAACATAACTTTAGAATCAAGTTCATGCAACCCTAACCCTAAAATCTTGGGGTTGGCCGAACCATATAGGGTCATCCCCTTTGGACTTTGGACTCCTAAAGGTATCTACTTGAAACATACCACCCATACAAACCTCCCTTAGTAGCATTTTCATGAATCCTAGCCCACCAACTTAGTTGGCCGAAACTTATAAGGCTACAATTTCATATTTCTTTCAAGCAACCTAACCTATCAAACTAATACACTGCAGGTGAGGGGAAAACTTACTTCCTTCGCTTTGCTTGAGGAGATGACCTAATGGAAGTTACCTAGCTCTCTCCTAGCTTGCAAGGGGCTCTCGGCCAAAGGAAGAAGAAGAAGAGCTTAGGTTTCGGTTAGAATGAAGAGAAGAGGAAGAAGGAAAGAAGAAGTGGCCAAGTGGAACTTCTCTCTTCTTTATAAAGGGGAGGAAGAGAAGTTTCTCTTCTCTTTGTCAAGCCTCTTCATTTACCCTCCTCCCATTTATCTATAGGTTCCCCTTTTCCTCTAATGATATGATTCTATTGGGCTCATGGTTAGTGGGTGCATCTATAAGGCTTGGCTATCTCTAGAGGTGGGGGGTTCAATTCCTAGGCTTTGCATCTCTTTTTGGCTTATTTTCTTTTATTTCTCCAAAAAGGCCTACATAAAGCCTATCATCATAAAGCCAAAAATTCTCGTAAAATTTCTAGAATTTCACGGGCGTTACAAATTACTCCCTGTGGGTTGCATAGATTCTGATCTAAGAGGGATAACAGTAAGTCTACCTCAGGTTTTGTGTTTACTTTTGGAGGTGGAGCCATAGTATGGAAGAGTGTCAAGCAGAAATGTGTGGTGGACTCTACCATGGAAGCTGACTGTATGCCAGCCTCCTAGGCGGCCAAAGAAGTTGGGTGGCTCAGGAACTTCCTGATGGACTTGGATGTGATTCCTGGTTTGCCCAGAACTATCACAATTTATTGTGATAATAATGGTGCAGTTGCAAACTCGAAGGAACCACGAGCCCATAAGGATAGTAAACACATAGAGTACAAGTACCACCTGATACGAGAAATCGTTGAGGAGGTAGAAGTTGCTGTCGCCTAGATTGCATCAGAGGATGACCTGGTAGACCCTTTTCACTAAGGCCCTTCTAGCGAGAGCTTTGATAGGCATGTGGAGGGAAGGGGAATCAGATGTATGGCAGTATAATGACAGCATAGTCTTTTAGTATAAGTGGGAGATTGTTGGGATGTATACTGAAAGCCTAGCTCCTTAGTATGAACATCTTTATTTTGAAATAAGAATCACATGATCATTGTTTGCACTTTTATATTTATTATATGTTGTGCATATTGTCTAATACTTTACATTGTAGATAACATGGTGCTTGGGTGATGGCACAGAAGATCATGTTATCAGTCCCTTGTAGAGTATAAGTAGAGGCTCACAACCAAGATGGTCTTGGACAAACCATTGGCATGGTTGTAGTGTAGCTTGGTATTGTTTTATCTTGAACATAGAGTTACACTAGTACACTTAGGTACATTGAGCAGGACCGACATAGAGGTGATTCAATTTATTGCTGACTACATAATTGAATCGGACCTCGGATATTATGTTGTACATGCTCTTAATCCCGATATAATAACGGGCACATGTACTTAGTATTTATTTCTTTGATTTACCAGAGGGTGAGATTTCTATGGATTAAATCAATATGCCCGGTAAGTAGGGAAATGATATTATTTACATGGTGTGTCGTTGATTATAGGAGGAATCTGTGTCCTATATATTAGGTTGATGATGTCCCCTTGAGGAGCTCATAAGGTTTATCATGTAAACCCCGCGGGTTGACTTAGTCAACATGATGATAAGGTTGAGTGGTACTACTCGAGGAGTTAGATGTTAATTGATTGATGGTCAGTAAATCAATCGATTGACGGACATTCGATATCTTAAACACGGGGAGATAAATGTATAAATAATATATGGAGCCCAAATTAATTTATGGGGGTTGGTGAGGTAGTTCGATGATGATCCTCTAGTGGAATGGAACATCATTAATGGATCAAGTTTGTGTGGTTCCGATCCATCGGGTGGCCAAGACCCAACTCCTCCTCATGGTCCCTATCGTAGCCTTATATAAACCTCATGAAGTCTAGATCAATGATGGAAAACAAATCTCTAGATCCGACGGTTGGGATTAAAACCCTAGAACCGACGGTGGAGATAAAACCAAGGCCTAAACCTAACTCTATAAAAAGGGTGGCTTGGGTTGGGCGGCAACTAAGGTTTTTGGAGATGGAGTTGGATGGTTTGGGCGGCAAGAAACAAGGAGGAGGCTATGGTTAGGTTTTGGTTCATGGTGTTGGGCCGCAACATGAAGGAGGCTTCTCTTCTTCTTCTTCCCAATGATGGCCGGCAAAACCTTTCCTCCCTTTTCCTCCTTAACTTGGCCGGCGCCCAAGCTTCTCCATCCTTTCAATGGTTCATGATGGAAGCTAAGGAGATTAGGGTTTGGCTCTTTGGATTGGGCGGCAAGGTTGGAAGTTAGGTTGGGCGGCAACTATAGGGGAAGGGCTCATCTTCTTCCTTCTAAGGGTTGGCCGGCCACTACTTTGTCTTCCACTACCTTGGGCGGCAAGAAATCCAAAGGAAGCTTGGTTGGGCGGCTAGGGTTTGGAAGGAAAGGTAGGTGGCAACTATAGGGGAAGTGTTCTTCTTCTTCCTAGGGTGTTGGCCGGTTCCTATCCTTTTTCCTATACCTTTGGTGGTGCCCAACCTATTCCTCTTTTCCTTTTGTTTTCCTCTTGGCCGGCGGCACTAGGAGCTAGGGTTTGTCCCTAGTTCGGTTGCTTGGTTGTTTCTATTATGTTCTCTCTATTCTTGGGGCCGGCGACATCAATCCTTTGTGGATTGGTGGTTGGCTCAAGCAAGAAGGGAAAGAGAGTTCTTCTTTCTTTGGATTGAAGAGGATCTAAGAAGCTTCAACTTGTGGAGGATCTTCGCCCACACGAAGTCTACAAGGAGGTTAGGACATACGATAGAAGATCAAGAGGTATAAAAGTTTTATAACTTTTATTTATGATCTTTGCATGTTTCTATTATTATGTGGATGTTTACTTTATGTATGTGTTGATTATACATGTTTATATTTGCATATATTTGTATAATCATGGACCCCGATAAGAAACACAAAAACCGGCGATCCGTCCGTCGTCTCTTCCGCGGCTAATCGACTAGGAGAGTTGGTTGCTTGAACAACTAGTTTGTTAAAGCGATCGCTCGAGTCGTTAGCACGACGACGAATTGGTTGTGCTTAGGAAACTCATCCCATCCGGATTAGTTCTCATTAGTGAAAATTTTAATCCGGGGACATGGGAGCCTATGAGCATTCCGAGGACTAGCACATGGCCAACAATTTCGTCATCGTGCTAACAACTTGAGTGATCGCTTGAACAAACTAGTTGTTCAAGCAACTCAACTCTTCTAGTTGGTTAGCCTCGGAAGAGACGACGGACGGATCGCCGGTTTTTGTGTTTGTCTTCGGGGTCCATGATTATACAATATATTTACTAATTTACACATGCATAATCAAAACATAAAAGAACAAGCTCAGATCTGTAAATAAAGTTAAAATAACTTTATACCTCACGATCTTCTACCATATGTCCTATCCTTCTCGTGGACGACGTGTGGACAAAGATCCTCCACGAGTAGAAGCCTTCTAGATCGCTTTCTTCTCCACCTTGTCCACTGCGAACAAAGAGAAGAAACAACAAATACCTTCCTATCTAGAACCGGCCACCAAATTAGGGAATTTGGTGCAACCGCCGGCCAAGGAACAATTGGATGATGCGCCGGTCAACTTCAAGAAGTGTTGCCGCCGGCCACTCTAGGATGAAGGGAGGAAGATGAATGTCGGCCACCTATGGAAGGAGAACCGCCAGCCAAGGAAGAGGGGAGAGGCCTCTAGGATGGGCGCCGGCCAAGTGTTGATTGAAGGAAGTGGGCGCCGGCAACAATTGATGGAAGATGGTTGCCGCCCACTTTTGCTCCAAACCCTAGCCGCCCACCTTTGCTCCAAACCCTAATCCCAATTCAAATTGATACTTGCCGCCCAACCCTAAGTTTTCCTTTTATAGAGTTGGGCTTAGGACTCCTTTAATCTCCACCGTCGGATCTAGGGATTTAACCTCAACAATCGGATCTAGGGTTTTATCCCAACCGTCGGATCTAGGGTTTCATCTCAACCGTCGGATCTAGGATTTCATCCCAACCGTCGGATCTAGGATTTCATCCCAACCGTCGGATCTAGGGTTTTATCCCAACCGTCGGATCTAGGGATTTAATCTCAACCGTCGATTCTAGGGTTTCATCCTAACCATCGGATCTAGGGATTTAATCCCAACCGTTGGTTCCAGTGTTTCATCCTAACCATCGGATCTAGGGATTTAATCCCAATCGTTGGTTCTAGGTTTTGTTTTACATTCTTGGATCTAGGCTTCACAAGGATTATATTAGGCTACGATAGGGACCATAAGGAGGAGTTGGGTCTTGGCCACCCGATGGATCGGAACCACACAAACTTGATCCATCAATAATGTTCCATTCCACTATAGGATCATCATTGAACTACCTCACCAACCCCCATAAATTAATATGGGCTCCATATATTATTCGTACATTAATCTCCCCATGTTTAAGATATCGAATGTCCGTCAATTAATTGATTTACTGACCATCAATTAATTAACATCTAATTCCTCGAGTAGTACCACTCAACCTTATCATCACGTTGACTAAGTCAACCAGCTGGGTTTACTTGATGAACTTTATGAGCTCCTCAAGGGGACATCTTCAACCTAATATATATAGGACATGGTTTCCTCCTATAATCAACGGCACACCATGTAAATAATATTATTTCCCAACTTACCGGGCATATTGATTTAATCCATCTAAATCTCACCCACTGGTAAATCAAAGAAATAAATACTAAGTACATTTGCCCGTTATTATATCGGGATTAAGAGCATGTACAACATAATATCCGAGGTCCGATTCAATTATGTAGTCAGTACTAAATTGAATCACCTCTATGTCGGTCCTGCTCAATACACCTAAGTGTACCAGTGTAACTCTATGTTCAAGACAAAACAATACCAAGCTACACTACAACCATGCCAATGGTTTGTCCAAAACCATCTTGGTTGTGAGCCTCTACTTATATTTTACAAAGAACTGATAACATGATCTTCTGTGCCACACCAAGCACCATATTATCTACAATGTAAAATATTAGACAATATGCACACATATAATAAATATATAAAGTGCAAACAATGATCATGTGATTCTTATTTCAAAATAAAATGTTCATATCAAAAGAGCTAGGCTTTCAGTATACATTCCAACAGATCCGACGGTTGAGATTAAATCTCTAGATCCGAAGGTTGAGATTAAATCCCTAGATCCGACGGTTGAGTTTAAATCTCTAGATCCGACGGTTGAGATTAAATCCCTAGATCCGACGGTGGATATTAAATCTCTAGATCCGACGGTGGAGATTAAAACTCTAGATCCGACGGTTGAGATTAAATCCCTAGAACTAACGGTGGAGATTAAAACAATACTTAAGCCTAACTCTATAAAAGGGTTCTTAAGGTGGGCAGCAAGAAAGAGATTGTTGGATGTTTTTGGAGATTAGGGTTTTGCCTTTCATTGGCTTGGGCGGCAAGAAACCCTAGGGAGATTAGGGTTTGGTTCCTTTGTTGGGCGGCTAGGGTTTGCAAGGAGAGTGGGCGGCAACAATAGGTCTTCTTCCTAAGGTGTTGGCCGGCTCCTTCCTCTCTTCTCTCTACCTTGGTCGTCGCTCAACCTATTCCTCTTCTCCTCTTCTTTTCCTCTTTGCCAGTGGCACAAAGGAGCTAGAGATTGTTCCCTTGTTCGGTTCCTTGGTTGGCCATCTTGTTCTCTCTATTCATGGGGCTGGCGGCATCAAGCTTTTGTGGCTTGGTGGTTGGTTCAAGCAAGTAGGGAAGGAGAGTTCTTCTTTCTTTTGATTGAAGAAGATCTAGGAAGCTTCAACTTGTGGAGGATCTTCGCCTGCACGAAGTCTACAAAGAGGCTAGGACATACGATAGAAGATCGAGAGGTATAAAAGTTGTACAAGTTTTATTATTGATCTTTGCATGTTCTTATTAATATTATTGTATGTGTTGATTATACATGTCTACATCCATATGTATTTGTATAATCATGGACCCCGAAGATAAACACAAAAACCGGTGATCCGTCCGTCGTCTCTTCCGCGGCTAACCGACTAGAAGAGTTTGGTTGCTTGAACAACTAGTTTGTTCAAGCGATCGCTCAAGTCGTTAGAACGATGACGAATTGGTTGAGCTTAGGAAACTCATCTCATCTGGATTAGTTTTCATTAGTGAAAATTTTAATCCGGGGACATGGGAGCCAATGAGCCTCCGAGCAATGCCATCAAAATGGTATCAGAGCCACGGTTTCCGATTTTGTGTGTTTTAGATTCGGTTACTTTCACGCACTTATCATATATTGTATATGTCGGATGATAGTAGGATGTGCGTAGGATAACTTTTTGGTTGCAGGCATAAGATCCAACTATTATAGCTATATATGTATGTATGTGATTGCATGTGTGTGTGATTGTATATTATTTGAATCCTCGGGGTTGACGAGGCTAAATTAGTATTTAATTTTTGTAATTAAATATGACATTGTTTAGCCACTCATTTTAGTTTACTTTCGATCTAGATTATTTGTACACTCCTTCGTGGAGTATAGGATCGATGGATGTAAATTAAAATAGTTTGTCTTGGCTCGGATCTCTTTGGTGACTTGCGCACGGGAAAAGGTGGAGCGGACAAGGTGGCGACACGACGGGACGCATATTGGAGAACAATGCCATAATAGTTGGGAAAATTCTGATTTTTTCCATATTTATTTCTGATTTGTTTTATATGCATGTTGTGTGTGCTTGAAAATTCCTCACTGTCAATTTACTAAGTGGGAGAGGGACATTTTAATTAATTCCCACGGCCTCCATTACAATTTGACGTGTGATGCAACAAACTTGCGCATTGGCTATGAGTGCCTTCCTCCCCATCGAATGAGTTTGTTTGTGGATCACTAGGTCAAATAATGATTATAGGAAATTATTTAGGAGCGTGTGTACTTTCCCATCGGTAAGGCACATAATCCGAGATAATTCCCTTAGTATCGTGTAATGGTGGACACTAAGATGCAAATAAAAAGTATCCTCCCCATCGGAGTCACTGCTTTTATTTGTAGGGCCAAAAGAGGAACCAACTATTAATTTTATTTGTCAAAAAGTAAGGTTGACAAGATAATAAAATTAAAGGGTTAAACCTCCTCTTACAAATGTAGAATTCGTATACGTCCACATTATCGTGGCATGCGATATTCTCGGTGTTTTGAGGTGTTGGTTGATTTCAAAATTTTAATGTTTGAGGAATCAATGATATTTGAAATCTAATATTTTGATCATTGTGATTCTTAGGTTTTTCAAATGGCTTTCAACCCACTTGCTGTGATATTAAAAGAAAATAAACTTACTGGAACAAATTATATTGATTGGAAAAGAAATTTGGATATTATCTTAACTGCAGAGGAGTACAAATTTATACTCTTCGAGGTCTGTCCTCCTAAGCCCACCGATGACTTTGATGAAAAGGAGAAAGAAAGTTATAAGAAATGGATCAAGGCAGATGAGATGGCGCGGTGTTACATTTTGGCATCTATGTCAAATCTGTCAACATCGATCGTGCCATGGCCATGATGTTCAATCTCAAGGAACTTTTCGGATATCAGAGTAGGGCGGCTAGACAGGAGGCTATGAGGAACTTGATGACAACCACCATGATCGAGGGAACACCCGTCAGGGACCATGTTCTCAAGATGATGGCTCATCTGAATGAGATGGAAGTCCTTGGAGCTGAGATCGATGGGGAAACCCAGGTCGATTCCATTCTCCAGTCTCTGCCCAGGAGTTTTGAGCAGTTCTACCTTAACTACAACATGAACAAGAGGTTGTATTCGTTGGCGGAGCTTCTGACAGAACTCCAGGCGACAGAGGGGTTTTTTCGTCAAAGTGCTCAAGCCATGGTTGCTCAGAAGGTTTCTACTTCTAAACCGAAAGGGAAGAAGAAGAAGAAGCAAGGTGGAGCAAAGAAAGTGGCAATAGGACCTCAGGCAGGAGTGAAGAAGCCGAAAGGCAAGTCCTTCACTTGTAAGCAGACTGGACATTGGAAGGCGGACTGTCCTCGCCGAAAGAACAAAGGTATATCTACTTGTTTAGTGTTAGGGCAATCTCTTGCCATGATAAGGTTTTGATGTGTGTGGCAAAGGGTTTAAGTTAGTTTGTTATGTTGATTTGATATGTGCATTGAAGTCGTGCAGGACTTAGTGATTCGCACATGGAGCCGTGGCGAGTTTCACAACTCATGACTCGGTCCTTGAGTCGGTAAGGATGGCTTTGCGGAAGCCGTGTGCTTGGAGCATCTGAGGGACCGCCGGACGAGGAGCTTGGAGTGAAGCCGAAGGAAGTAGACTTCGAGGCAAGAGACGCGAAGGAGCATTCCAGAGTCGTGCGCCTGATGCTGCCGAGGACGAAGATAACTTCGAAGGAGAGGGACTCCGAGAGATGAGAGTAAGCGAATGTAACCCGGGAAGGGGTAGTAGCTCAAAGGTGAAACTTGGCCATTTGGCTAAGTGTCGGATGGGATTTCCCGACACCAGTCGACTGCCATGGGATGGCAGTCGACTGCTCTGAGTCGAATGTGGTTTGACTGGTATTCAACTGGCTGTTTTGAGGCCAGTAGTCGACTGCCATATGTGGTAAGTCGACTGCCAAGACCATCAGTCGATCGGGCCGAAGGTACGATCGGGTCGAAGGGTTTTGCCAACCGCCGTGGCCGGAGCGATCGACTACGGAGCGGCCGATCGATGAGGTCCATCACGATCGCTAAGTGTTCCGTTGGACTACAACGGCCGGGATCCAACGTGTTCGAGGCCGTTGGAGTGGCGGTATGATCGCCAAGGGCGCACATCGTGGCGCTAACGGAAGAAAAGCTTCCTCTCTATAAAAAGAGAGGGTGTGGGCTTTTGGATGGCTAATGCTCTTACTCCAAACGACCATCCAAGTGCCCCATAAGCTTTAAACTCTTCTTACTTGCTTTTACTTCATTCTTATTGTAAGAAGAGTGATCTTGATTTTAAAGGTTACCTCCACCTAGCTTGGTGCAAAGGAGAGACCATTAGTGGATTGGTTTTGGCGGAGTGATTCACCGAGGACGAATCGGGGACCGTGGATTAGCGGCGTAGCCATGAACCACGTTATACTATTGTGTTAGCGTTTGTTTTCTTGTATTTGTATTTTCTTGTCTTTATTGTTTCCGTTGTCCTAATTAGTTTTGTAGATGAGCAAATACCGACATTCAACGACAAAGGGCTATTCACCCCCCCTCTAGCCGGCCTTTTCGATCCCCAAAAAGTGGTATCAGAGCCAAGGAAAGCTTGTCGAGGACTAACCGCCACAACAAGCAACATTCAAAATGGTCGACTCCAACATCCACCCACCGAAGTTCAACGGTGAATTCTCTTGGTGGAAAAAGAGAATGGAGGTATTTTTCGAAATGGATTTTGATATTATGATTACAATGGAATCTAGTTTCATTTTGCCTAGGGATGAAGAAGGGAAGCCAATAGAGAAATCTAGATGGGCCAAAAAGCAAAGGGAAGAGCACCTTGCAAACTCAAAAGCCAAGCATCATCTTTTCAATGTGCTCCCCCACCAAGAGATCAACCGAATTGGAGAATGCCTAAGTGCCAAGGAGATGTGGGAGAAGCTAATTGAGCTTCATGAAGGCACATCCGAGGCGAAGCTAGCAAGGAGAGACCTCCTCCGCTCCCAACTCAACAACATTAAACTAGAAAAGGGAGAAAAGGTAATTTCCTTACATTCTCATTTCAAGGAAATTATAACCGGTTTGTCAAGTGTAGGTGAGAAGCTATCAAACCGGGATATGGTTATGAAGGCTATAGATGCCTTTCCGCGATCCTCAAAGTGGAGCTCCATGGTGGACTCCTTTTATATCTCAAAGAATTTAGAAGTGAGCACCTTGGAGGAGTTCTTCTCAACCATGGAGCTTCATGAAACAAGACTTGAAGGAATACAAGAAGAGCCAAGACCTCAACCTTCAAGGGGAGTAGCATTGATAGCAAATAAGGGGAAAAAGAAGATAGAGATCCCCTCCTCCTCCGATGATGAAGCTTCCTCCTCCTCCTCCATGGATAGCACGGAAGAAGCCTATATGGTAAGGAGGGTAAGACGTGCATTAAAAGGTTTTAGATTTAACAAATCAAATGATAGGAATAGGAGACCAAGAGGAAAGATCATATGCTACAATTGCCAAGGAGAGGGCCACATAAGGGACAATTGTCCCCTCCTAAATAAGAGCAAGGAAGAGAGGAAGAAGAAAGAAGAAAAGAAGAAGAAAAAGGGGAAGAAGAAAAGAAGGCAAAGGAAAAGGGGAAGGCCAAAGCATTCAAGGCCAAGACATGGGATGACCCTTCTTCCTCTTCCTCATCTGATGAAGAAGAGCATGTCTACTCCAACCTTGCATTGATGGCTTTCGATGACTTGGATTGCTCCTCCACCGAAAAGGCAAAAATGAAGAATCAAGCTCAAGTGGAGAGAGCTCAAGTGAAGGGGGAGCCTCTACATCCTCCTCATCCGAAGAAGAAGAAGAGGACATGGAAACTATGGTAACGAATCTAACTCCTAAGAAAATAGTTTCCATGGTTTTTAGCTTAACTAGGGATTTATTTAGAGCTAAGAAGAAGAACAAAAGCATGCTAGATCAAATTAAGGACTTAGAAAATAAACTAGAAAAAGCATGCTTAAATGATGATAATATTTCTTCTAGATTAAATGATGCATGCTCACATGATAACTATATGCCTTTGGATGTTAGTGATGCATGTATAGAAGAAAATAGGGCTTTAAGAGAGAAAGTAGATTATTTAACCAAAGCCCTAGAAAAGTTTACAATTGGCTCAAATACATTGAACATGATTATAGGGAGCCAAAGAGCTAGTTTTAATAAGAAAGGCCTAGGTTATAAAGAAAAGAAAAATGAAAAGGCCTACAAATGCCTAATTGCTAGGAAATGGATTCCCAAGGAGTATCTTGTGAACCCCATAGGAAAGAACCTATTTTGGGTTCCGAAATCCATTCTTAAGGGTTAGAAAAACCCTAGGATAGTCAACCATATGGACTTGACCTATATCATATTTTTGGTTGACTTAGGATGGCGGGACAACATTTTTGAAATAGTGTTGGGTGATGATAATGTGCCCATAAATAGATAATAATACTTAAATCATGATAATCAATGTAATTGCTATGTATATGTGCAATCATGATTTATGATTTTGAAATTTGGCACATCATCATGAGAAATAGGGTTAAATCATGTTTTAGGTGATACTTTGTTTATTATCATGACATAATACCTAATGCATGATAACAATTCAATGAATACATGTGTTTCATGATCATAATGTAAAATTAGTTCATACATGCCTTTATGATCATGAGGATTGTTAGGATGATACTTAACCTTGATAGAATTGCATGAATATAAGGGTTAAGTATATACAAATACCCTCTAGGATGCATCTCACACTCACCATAGGCTACTTTGATTGAAAACTTAGCATGGGTGAGATGTTAGGATGATACAAATGTCCACTAATGCCTATGGCATTTAGATGGTCATTTAAAGTATCAAAATAGCAATAATAGACCAATCATGGGGAAGACTTATGTTTAAATCATAGACATATTGCCCAAAGATCATGGTTGGATATCTCATATGTTTTCAAAACAATTTCTTACTTTAAAAATCTATGTATTCATGTTTTGAAACAATCCAAAGCAAGACTAGGTGTTAAAATGGATACTAACATGCTCAAAAACTAGTGGTTTTTAAAGCTTTTGGATTTTTGGAAAATCTCGAAAAATATAATGACTTTTCATGAAAAACTATTTTTCATTGATATATATACTTAAAAGAAATGTGTTCCCCATATTTCATGATTTTTTGAATTTTCTGGAATTTTTAATGCATTTCTGAATTTCGCCCAAAAAATCAGAATTTCGGAATTCATTGTGCCAGTCGACTGGTAGCCTAAAAATCAGACTAGTTAAGGTCGAATTCAGGTTTTAGACTAATTTTTGGTATTTTCCTTCTATTATACTTGATGCCATGAGTTTATAACTTAGTGTTAATCTTTTTGATGGTGTCAAAGGGGGAGAAATAATTATGTTTAAGTTAATTATGATAGGGGGAGAAATATATGGGGAGTTTCATGGATTAAGGGGGAGTTGCATGTTGTTATATCATGTTTATGTTTACATACTTTCTTACCTTAGAATTTCTATCAAATGTTTTTACCTAACTTAAATGGATTTCCACACATCAAAAAGGGAGAGATTGTTAGGGCAATCTCTTGTCATGATAAGATTTTGATGTGTGTGGCAAAGGGTTTAAGTTAGTTTGTTATGTTGATTTGATATGTGCGTTGAAGTCATGCAGGACTTAGTAATTCGCACATGGAGCCATGGCGAGTTTCACAACTCATGACTCGGTCCTTGAGTCGGTAAGGATGGCTTTGCGGAAGTCGTGCGCTTGGAGCATCCGAGGGACCGCCGGACGAGGAGCTTGGAGTGAAGCCGGAGGAAGTAGACTTCGAGGAAAGAGACGCAAAGGAGCATTGCAGAGCCGTGCACCTGATGCTGCCGAGGATGAAGATAACTTCGAAGGTGAGAGACTCCAAAAGATGAGAGTGAGCGAATGTAACCCGGGAAGGGGTAGTAGCTCTAAGGTGAAACTTGGCCATTTGGCTAAGTGTCGGATGGGATTTCCCGACACCAGTCGACTACCATGGAATGGAAGTTGACTGCTCTGAGTCGAACGTGGTTCGACTGGTATTCGACTGGCTATTTTGAGGCTAGTAGTCGACTGTCATATATGGGCAATCATCGCCAAGACATCGATCGATCAAGGCGCGATGACTTGTCGAAGGGTTTGCCATTAGGCGCTCGTAGCCGATCGAGCAATGACTACGGAGATAGCAGTCGACTGATGGGGTCCATTAGTCGACGTGTTCGGAAGCCGTTGGAGTGGCGACAGTCGACTGCCAAGGGCAGCAGTCGACTGGTGGCGGCCAACTGGAAGAAAAGCTTTCTCTCTATAAAAAGAGAGGGTGTGGGCTTTTGGATGGCTAATGCTCTTACTCCAAACGACCATCCAAGTGCCCCACAAGCTTTAAACTCTTCTTACTTGCTTTTACTTCATTCTTATTGTAAGAAGAGTGATCTTGATTGTAAAGGATACCTCCACCTAGCTTGGTGCAAAGGAGAGACCATTAGTGGATTGGTTTTGGCGGAGTGATTCACCGAGGATGAATCTGGGACCATGGATTAGCGGCGTAGCCGTGAACCACGTTATACTATTGTGTTAGCGTTTGTTTTCTTGTATTTGTATTTTCTTGTCTTTATTGTTTCCGTTACGCTAATTAGTTTTGTAGACGAGCAAATGTCGACATTCAACGACAAAGGGCTATTCACCCCCCCTCTAGCCGGTCGTTTCGATCCCCAACATTTAGTTGTTGAAACATGTTTAGCGGTGTTATCTACCAGTACCTGGTGTGTAGATACAGGAGCCACTGATCATGTCTGCAATACTTTGCAGGGGTTCCAGGAAACCTGACGACTAGCTGAGGGAAAGATTACTATCTTCATGGGCAATGCTTCAAAGGTGGCGGCTATTGCAGTGGGAGACGTTTATTTATCTTTTGATAGGAATAAAGTTTTGGTTTCGAGAAATTGTCTTTATGTACCTACTTTTAGAAAGAATCTAATTTCCATTTCTAAATTATTTTTGGATGGATATTCTGTTTCTTTTAATGACAAAGTTGTTATAAAAAAGAATAGGGAGATTATCTGTTCTGGTACATTGGTTGGCAATTTGTATACTCTTGAACCGAAAACTCCCACGATGCATATAGAAGTGAATAACTCATCTTCTAAGTCTAATAAGAGAAAAGAACCTTCGAAAATGAACCAGACATATCTTTGGCACCTAAGACTTGGTCATATTAACCTGAGTAGAATTCAAAGGTTGATAGCTGATGGACCTTTGGGTTCATTAGTGGTGGAGGATCTCCCAACCTGCGAGTCTTGCTTGGAAGGTAAGATGACCAAGAGGCCTTTTAAGGCTAAGGGGTATAGAGCCAAAGATGTATTGGAATTGGTTCATTCTGATTTGTGCGGTCTTATGTCTATCCAGGCTAGAGGTGGCTTTGAATACTTTGTCTCTTTTATAGACGATTATTCAAGGTATGGATATATTTACTTGATGCGCCGCAAGTCTGAATGCTTTGACAGGTTCAAAGAATTCAAGGCTGATGTGGAGAACCGTCAAGGTAAAAGTATCAAGACACTACGATCTGATCGTGGTGGCGAGTACCTCTTGGGAGAGTTTAGGAGTTACTTATCAGAGGCTGGGATTCAATCCCAATAGTCCGCACCTGGCACACCCCAGCAGAATGGTGTGGCGGAGTGAAGGAATAGGACTCTTATGGAGATGGTCAGATCGATGATGAGTTATTCTGAGTTACCTGATTCGTTCTGGGGGTTTGCTCTGGAAACGACAGCACACATTCTGAACTTAGTTCCATCTAAGTCAGTACCCTCTACTCCCACAGAATTGTGGACTGGGCGAAAGCCTAGTCTAAGACATATTTGGATTTGGGATAGTCCAGCACATGTGTTGAAGGGAGATGCTGGTAAGTTGGAATCTCGTACAGAAGTATGCTTGTTTTTTGGCTACCCTAAGGGAACGAAGGGTGGTTTGTTCTATAGTCCTAGAGATCAGAAGGTGATCGTGAGTACGAATGCCAGATTTCTAGAGGAGGACTATGTGATGAACCACAAGCCCACGAGTTGGATTGTTCTTGAGGAGTTGACAGGGGAACTCCTGACTTCAGTACCACCGGTACAAGAGGAAATACCATAAGTCACTGCACCACGTGTCACAGAGCATACACAGGAGGCACCTCATCATAGTGGGAGGGTAGTTAGACAACCCGAGAGATTCATGTTCTTGGGAGAGTCTTCGGACTTAGTCCCTGGTGAACATGAACCTGATCCCTGGACATATGATGAGGCACTCCAAGATAGAGATGCGGTATCTTGGCAAAGAGCGATGAATTCAGAGATAGAATCTATGGATGCTAATCATGTCTGTGAGCTAGTAGAACCACCCGATGGTGTGAAAGCCATTGGATGCAAGTGGACCTATAAGAGAAAGAGAGGAGTAGACGGGAAGGTTGAGACCTTCAAAGCTAGGCTTGTTGCGAAAGGGTATACTCAGAAAGAGGGTATCGATTATGAGGAGACCTTTTCGCCGGTAGCTATTCTTAAGTCTATCCGGATTCTCTTATCTATTACTGCTCATGAGGATTATGAGATTTGGCAGATGGATGTCAAGACAGCTTTCCTTAACGGAAGTCTTGAGGAAAACATCTATATGAAGCAACCAGAGGGATTCATTGCAAAGGGTAAAGAGCATCTTGTGTGTAAGCTTAATCGGTCCATTTATGGATTGAAGCATGCTTCTAGATCTTGGAACATCCGCTTTGATGAGGTAATCCGGTCATATGGATTTATTCAAAGTCCGGATGAGCCTTGTGTATACAAGAGATGTGATGGAAACGTAGTGGTATTTCTTGTACTATACGTAGATGACATTTTATTAGTTGGCAACAATATCAGAGTGTTATCAGATGTAAGGTTATGGTTGTCCAAACAGTTTGATATGAAGGACTTGGGAGAAGTGAGACACATCCTTGGGATCAAGGTAATAAGGGGTCGCAAGAAAAGGATGTTGTGCTTATCTCAAGCTTCATACATTGACACTATCCTTGCTCGTTTTAGCATGCAGAACTCCAAGAAAGGTTTTCTACCTTTTAGGCATGGAGTACCTTTATCTAAAGAGATGTGTCCCAAAACATCAAAGGAGATAGAGGAGATGAAGGCGGTTCCTTATGCTTCGGCAGTAGGAAGCCTCATGTATGCTATGCTATGTACGAGACCAGATATCTACTTTGCCGTGGGCATGGTTAGCAGATATCAAAGTAATCCTAGACAGGGACATTGGACTGCGGTAAAGCATATATTGAAGTACCTTAGAAGGACTAGGGATTATATGTTGGTTTACCGGGCAGATCAATTAGTACCTGTGGGTTACATGGATTCTGATTTCCAATCAGATAGGGACAACAGTAAGTCTACCTCGGGGTTTGTGTTTACTTTTGGAGGTGGAGTCATAGTATGGAGGAGTGTCAAGCAGAAATGCGTGGCGGACTCTACCATGGAAGCTGAGAATGTGGCAGCCTCTGAGGCAACCAAGGAAGTTGTATGGCTCAGGAACTTCTTGATGGACTTGGATGTGATTCCTGGTTTGCCCAGAACTATCACAATTTATTGTGATAACAGTGGTGCAGTTGCAAACTCGAAGGAACCACGATCCCATAAGGCGAGTAAACACATAGAGTGCAAGTACCACCTGATACGAGAGATCGTAAAGCGAGGAGAAGTAGTTGTCGCCAAGATTGTATCAAAGGATAACCTGGCGGATCTATTCACTAAGGCCCTTCCAGCGAAAGCGTTTGATAGGCATGTGGAGGACATGGGGATCAGATGTATGGCAATATGATGACAGCATAGTCTTTTAGTATAAGTGAGAGATTGTTGGAATGTATACTGAAAGCCTAGCTCTTTTGTATGAATATTTTTATTTTGAAATAAGAATCATATGATCATTGTTTGCACTTTATATTTATTATATGTGTGCATATTGTCTAATACTTTACATTGTAGATAACATGGTGCTTGGTGTGGCACAGAAGATCATGTTATCAGTCCCTTGTAGAATATAAGTAGAGGCTCACAACCAAGATGGTTTTGGACAAACCATTGGCATGGTTGTAGTATAGCTTGGTATTGTTTTGTCTTGAACATAGAGTTACACTAGTACACTTAGGTGTATTGAGCAGGACCGACATTGAGGTGATTAAATTTATTCCTGACTACATAATGTTGGAAGTTTGACGTCGCTAGAGGGGGGGTGAATAGCGTTGAATTCGTACGTAGATGGAAATCGTTCGCGATCGTCTCTACAAAACTTGTTATGCACAGTGGAATAGAAATAATAAAAGCAATAACGAAAAGATACAATCACAAACACAAGGATATAACGTGGTTCGGAACCGCACGGTTCCTACTCCACGGATCGGGCTCAAACGAGCCCTAGTGATGCCAATCACACACCACTAAGCAATAACTCCTTCTCGACAACAAGTCGGAGGTGGAGAAACCTCGTACAATGCATTACAACAAGTAATACACAAAAATACAAGCAAAATACAAGGAAATGTAAAGAACACTTTACAAACTAGGGTTTTGAGCGCTTGCTTGTTGGTTGCTTGGATGAGCTTGAAGGACCCTGAAATGCACCTGCAAATCGCCTTTAAATCGCCTCACCAAAGCTCCCAAAAATCTGATATTTGAGCCTTCCACGAACAGCTGCTTTTATCCTCCATCGGGCTGGATTTTCGCCTAGCAGTCGACTGTCATAAGTCCCCAGTCGACTGCCAGCACTGTAGCTGTGAGACAACGACTCAATCCACGTTGGACAAGTTCCAACGGGACTCTTAGCGATCGGCGCCAACATTGTCGATCGGCCCCGCCGTAATCGGCAGCGATCGGCTCGAGCGTCATGCCGACCGCAGAACTAAGCGATCGACTACGATGAGGTTTTAACCCAAGTATGGTGCCCCCATACTTGCTAGACCACCCTTAGCCTAGACCTAAGCCTTCTAGCCACCTCCATCAGCCTCACGCCTCTCGGATCCCTCCAAGTCATCCATGACTTGTTCATCCATCGCGCTAGCCTCCAGGTGCTTCCCTCGGCTATGTCATGCTAACGGTGTCTATACTGCCAAGCCACATTGGACTTACGCCACCAAGACTCCGCTTGGACTTTACGCTGCCAATATCAATCCCCTTAGACTTCCCAAATGCCAAGACTCAAGCTTGGACTTTCCCTTGCCAACCCATGTTGGACTTTCCATGCCAAGACCCATGCTTGGACTTTCCATTTGCCAAGACTCATGCTTGGACTTCTCATTTGCCAAGACCCATGCTTGGACTTCTCATGCCAAGTACTCAAGACTTAGACTTTCCCAAATGCCAAGTACCCATGACTTGGACTTTCCATGCGCCAAGTGTCCCACTTGGACTTTTCATGCCAAGTACTCAAGACTTGGACTTTACCAAATGCCAAGTGTCCCACTTGGACTTTCCATGCCAAGTACCCATGACTTGGACTTTACCTTGCCAAGACCCATGCTTGGACTTTCCCATAATCACATGGTCAACCCCAGTCAACCATCAAGGTCTTCCTCGAGTCAAACTCGAGTCCGGTCAAACATGACCCGGGTCTATTGCTCCAACAATCTCTCCAACATATTAACCGACATTAATGTCAAACATCAATGCCAAACCACTTTGTCAAACATCACTCGAGTCAAACTCGAGTCTAGTCAATCGTGACCTGGGCCGATTGCACCAACAATCTCCCCCTTTTTGATGTTTGACAAAAACCAAACAAATCATCTGAGTTAGACCACTAACTCAAATCCCTTACCAATTATCCCAAATTGGTAAACACTCTCCAAATGTTCTCCCCCAAACATTCTCCCCCTTTTTGACTAACATCAAAAAGGTTTTCTCTCAAAGGAGGTCAATGTCTCATATCCCAATGAGATCTTACAATCTCCCCCTTGAACCAAAAATAAATACCTAGGATGCCTACCATCTTCCTAGTGATAATTCACATATCACTCAAGAGAGACAATCCTATACTCTCTCCCAATTTCCAAATTGGGTATCAAAAACCCATCAATTTTCCCAATTGATGATACTCTCCCAATAACTTCTCCTCTTCAAGGAGAAAAACACATCCATCATCCCAAGATGGATACCTCCCCCTAAAGGCTTGCTCCCCCTTGATCATTGCACCAACAATGTCCTTGGGAAGCCCCTAAGCCAATAGGAACTCTAAACCATCAAAATTAAGGTTCTAAGTTCAACATAGAACTTTCACTCACCCTAAATTTGATAGTTTGACCTAACACAGCTCCTAATCCATATCCAATGAATTTTCACCCTTTATAATGCTTCCTAAAGCATATCCTAGGGTTAGGAGTGATTAGGAACCTTTTCCATAGCTGAACACGGGCTAAACAAATCTTGTTAACTCGAAATCAGACACTGCAATCGACTCTGGCGATGAATCGTCGATCGCCACTCACATCACCGATCATTGCCACATCGATAACTGAAAATCTCGATTTTCAACTATCAGAAATGAATTTTGGAAATTCATAAATAATTATACGTAATTCGAAAAATCGTGAAAATTCATACGTATAATACTTATGACACACACAATGGGTGAAAAATATTTGAAAATTATTTTACCCATAAAATAGTGAGTTTGATACAAAACTCAAAACCATTGAAATTTTCAATGTTTTGGCCCTATTTTGTATCAACTCTATCAATGGTGATTGCTATCAAAAGATAACCTTCACCAAGGTTTTTCAAAATGATTTTAAAATGTTTTCAAAACCTTATTTTGGATCATATTTCTTGGGCTCTATGTACATGACTTGTACACATGCTCTCCCAATGATCCACAAATGAAACAAGATGAGTTTTAGTTCATCTAGATGCAAAAACTATGCACCTTGAACTCAACTCATATCCTAGCATCTCACATGTATCTAAGGTGTATAAATACACATACATGTCAATTGGATGTGAGATGTGGGTTTTGTTCATCCTAATCTAGGGTTTCATGCATTCTCTAAGGCAACCCTACTTGATTCCCTTATAAATGGGACTTCAAGTCATGCCATAGTCCTTAATTCAATTTCAACCAAATTGTCTTAAATGCATGAATGATTATGGCATTAGAAATGTTATAAATAAGCATATGCTCATAATCATGATGTCATGACATAAGATGAAATCTAAAAACACATGACATTTGAAACCTTAATCCTAAACATGAACATGACATATAAAATCATAGAACTAGGCATGATGTCATGACATGACATATGGCAATCAAGGCATGGCATATAAAATGTATAGGTATGGTAATACCTAAATTTTAATATTAATTGCCATTTGATACAATTAGATATATTTTGCCATATTAACCTTAATCTCCCTAGTGTGCCAAAAACCCAAAGTGGCACACTAACCTCTAAACCTAAATTGTGTCAATTTAATTGATTTTTCTCAAATTCAAAAGTGCATTGGCACATCCTAAAATCTTTTAGGATATTGATTCAAATCTATTTCCAAGGTAACCATAACCTTGAAAATATCCTAAAGTGCCACCTTTACCATGATTGAGTTAACTACCCATCCAATCAAGGTTGGCACACCCTAAACCCATCTAGCGTGAATCAATCACGCTCTTAGGAACCCAAAACCGATTTGAACTCCTAGGGTTAATTAGGTATTCCTTAGGGGTAACCTCCCTAGATACCTTCCTAATGACCCTCCTAGGCTTGTTAGCCTTGGTCATTTGGGTCTTACCTAGGTTGACTCT
Source organism: Wurfbainia villosa (assembly GCA_025175895.1). Lineage (NCBI taxonomy): Eukaryota > Viridiplantae > Streptophyta > Magnoliopsida > Zingiberales > Zingiberaceae > Wurfbainia > Wurfbainia villosa. The sequence goes on along the minus strand of CM045989.1, from coordinate 114,362,427 downwards.
AGGGGTAACTCCCCTTGAAACCTTCTTAGTGGCCACCCTAGGTTTCCTTGAAACCCTAGCCACTAGGCACACCCTTTGGTCAACTCTAGGGATGACTTCCCTATTGACCTTGGTCTTCCTAGACCTAGTTTGTGTTCCATAGTCAAATGGAACACTATGATAAGCCACTTTAGGCTTAGGTTTGTGACCCAAACCTTGCTTGCCCTTGGTTGACTTTTGACTCTTAGGTCCTAGGTGTTGACTTTGACTTTTGGAACCTTGATTTTGACCACTAGACCCTTTAAATTGATTTTGTATCTTATTTAGGGTCTTTTCAAGTTTTTCAAGCCTTGACCTCAAGACTTGATTTTCCTTTTCTAATTGCCCAATTTTAGAATTTTGATTTAAATCTTGGGCATTGGACTTCCTAGGCATATGCCTAGTCCATTTAGGGTTTAGACCTAGGTGCTCTTGCACCTTTCTAATTGTCTCCCTAGGTAAAATTGATCTTGAGTTATTTGACCTAGGTTTGCCCTTAGGTAAAATATTTTTAGGGACATTAGTCCCAAATTTCTTCTTACTCCTAAGGTAAATATTTTTAGCACCTAAGCAAAATTCCTTACTTCTAGCATGCTCTTTATGAATTGCAAGAGAATTAAAATTTCTAGCATGCTTTTGACTTTTAAATTTAGAAGGTGTATTATTTAAATATACCTTAGGGTTAGCTATAGAAGCTCCCTCTACTTGTGATGCTCCTCCTTGCCCCTTCTTCTTCCCCCTAGGGCATTGACTCCGATAATGCCCCTTTGAATTGCACTTGAAGCATATGATGTGCTCCTTGCCTTTAAGTGTTGGGGGACCAGCATCCTTGACTTTTGGTGCTGGTGGAGCTTTCCTAATCTTCTTTGGGCACTTGCTCTTATAGTGCCCAAATTCCCTACACTCAAAACACATAATATTATTTTTATTTAAAATTAGAGTGTTTGAGTTACCTAGGTTAATGGAGACCGGAATTGGATTTTGGGCTTCTTCATCTTGACCGGATGTCGAAGCTTCTTCTTGATGCTCCGGTGTTGAGGAAACTCTAATCTCCTCCTCAATCCTAGAAGTGGATGCTTCTTCCACTTCCTCCACCAACCTGGAAATTGACTCCCTATCAACTTCCGATTCTACTTCCTCTTCCTCTTTGGATGTTGATGATCTCTCAACCTCCAAGTCCTCACTTCCTTGTGAGGGTGATGCATTAGCCTCTTCGGTCTCTTCCTCTTGGACCATTGATGGGCTTTCATGGAGCTTGGCCACTTGGCTCCATAGCTTGTTTGCATCTACATAATTACCTAACATACACAAGATATTGTTAGGTATTAAATCAATTAACAACTTTATTACCTTCCCATTCTTTTCGAAGGCTTGGACTTACTCCTCGGTCCATCTCTTTTTCTTGAGGAATCCACCTTTTGGTCCTCTTGGATAGCTATATCCTTCCATTAAGATAGACCATTCTTCGAAGTCCCTCATCATTAGGAAGTCTTCAATTCTTGACTTCCATTGCTTAAACCCTTCTTGTCCATAGAAGGAGTAAGGGATCGGTGTGTTAATGTTCCATCCCAATTGTTCTTCCATCTTCACCCTCTAGCTTCTTTGTCCTAGCTCCCGGCGGTTAGTCCGTAGAAGAGACCCGGGCTCTGATACCACTTATTGGAAGTTTGACGCCACTAGAGGGGGGGTGAATAGCGTTGAATTCGTACGTAGATGGAAATCGTTCGCGATCGTCTCTACAAAACTCGTTATGCGTAGCGGAATAGAAATAATAAAAGCAATAACGAAAAGATACAATCACGAACACAAGGATATAATGTGGTTCGGAACCGCACGGTTCCTACTCCACGGATCGGGCTCAAAGGAGCCCTAGTGATGCCAATCACACACCACTAAGCAATAACTCCTTCTCGACAACAAGTCGGAGGTGGAGAAACCTCGTACAATGGATTACAACAAGTAATACACAAAAATACAAGCAAAATACAAGGAAATGTAAAGAACACTTTACAAACTAGGGTTTTGAGCGCTTGCTTGTTGGTTGCTTGGATGAGCTTGAAGGACCCTGAAATGCACCTGCAAATCGCCAAAGCTCCCAAAAATCTGATGCTTTGAGCCTTCCACTTAACATGCTTTTATCCTCCATCGGGCCGATTTTCGCCAGTCATAAGTCCTCAGATCGCCAAGATCAGTAGCCGTGAGACAACGACTCAATCCACGCTGACAAGTTCCAACGGGACTTGGCGCGATCGCCAACATTGGCGATCGCTAACGCCGTAGTCGATCGCGCCGGCTACGGCTGCCGCGGCTCGACACGTAACTAGCAATGATCATCGACTGGCAGATCATCAGAGACATCGGGCCGATCGCTTCCAATGAGCATCGCGACAGAGCGCTTCCACTTTAAACGGGCAATGAACTCGTCGACTCACGGCAATGAACCGCCATAATGCGGCCGACCGCCAACCTCAAAGATGAGGTTTTAACCCAAGTATGGTGCCCCATACTTGCTAGACCACCCTTAGCCTAGACCTAAGCCTTCTAGCCACCTCCATCACCTCACGCCTCGATCCTCCAAGTCATCCATGACTTGTTCATCCATCGCTAGCCTCTGTGCTTCCTCGCTATGTCATGCTAATCGGTGTCTACACCGCCAAGGCACATTGACTTACGCCGCCAAGACTCCGCTTGACTTTACGCGCCAATATCAATCCCCTTGACTTCCCAAATGCCAAGACTCAAGCTTGACTTTCCTTGCCAACCCATGTTGACTTTCCATGCCAAGACCCATGCTTGACTTTCCATTTGCCAAGACCCATGCTTGACTTCTCATTTGCCAAGACCCATGCTTGACTTCATGCCAAGTACTCAAACCATAATCACATGGTCAACCTCAGTCAACCATTAAGGTCTTCCTCGAGTCAAACTCGAGTCCGGTCAAATAATGACCCGGGTCGATTACTCCAACAATCTCCCCAACATATTAACCGACATTAATGTCAAACATCAATGCCAAACCACTTTGTCAAATCCCTTTGTCAAACATCAAAACATCACTCGAGTCAAACTCGAGTCTGGTCAATCGTGACCTGGGCCAATTGCACCAACACATAATTGAATCGGACCTCGGATATTATGTTGTACATGCTCTTAATCCCGATATAATAACGGGCACATGTACTTAGTATTTATTTCTTTGATTTACCAAAGAGTTAGATTTATATGGATTAAATCAATATGCCCGGTAAGTTGGGAAATGATATTATTTACATGGTGTGTCATTGATTATAGGAGGAAACCGTGTCCTATATATTAGGTTGATGATGTCCCCTTGAGGAGCTCATAAGGTTCATCATGTAAACCTTGTAGGTTGACTTAGTCAACATGATGATAAGGTTGAGTGGTACTACTCGAGGAGTTAGATGTTAATTGATTGATGGTCAGTAAATTAATTAATTGACGGACATTCGATATCATAAACACGGGGAGATGGATGTACAAATAATGTATGGAGCCCATTTTAATTTATGGGGGTTGGTGAGGTAATACCATGATGATCCTCTAGTGGAATGGAACATCATTGATGGATCAAGTACGGGTGGTTCCGATCCATCGGGTGGCCAAGATCCAACACCTCCTCATGGTCCCTATCGTAGCCTAATATAAACCTCATGAAGCCTAGATCCAATGATGGAAAACAAATCCCTAGATCCGACAGTGGAGATTAAATCTCTAGATCCGACGGTTGAGATTAAATCTCTAGATCCGATGGTTGAGATTAAATCCCTAAATCCGACGATGGAGATTAAATCTCTAGATCCGACGGTTGAGATTAAATCTCTAGATTCGACGGTTGAGATTAAATCCCTAGATCCGATGGTGGAGATTAAATCTCTAGATCCGACGGTTGAGATTAAATCTCTAGATCCGATGGTTGAGATTAAATCCCTAGAACCGACGGTGGATATTAAAACAAGGCTTAAGCCCAACTCTATATAAGGAGGCTTAAGGTGGGCGGCAAGCCAAGGAGTTGGATGTTTTTGGAGATTAGGGTTTTGCCTTTCATTGGCTTGGGCGGCAAGAAACCCTAGGGAGATTAGGGTTTGGTTCCTTGGTTAGGCGGCTAGGGTTTGCAAGGAGAGTGGGCGGCAACAATAGGCCTTCTTCCTAAGGTGTTGGCCGGCTCCTTCCTCTCTTCCCTCTACCTTGGTCGGCGCTCAACCTATTCCTCTTCTCCTCTTCTTTTCCTCTTGGCCGGCGGCACAAAGGAGCTAGGGATTGTTCCCTTGTTCGGTTCCTTGGTTGGCCATCTTGTTCTCTCTATTCTTGGGGTCGGCGGCATCAAGCTTTTGTGACTTGGTGGTTGGCTCAAGAAAGAAGGGAAGGAGAGTTCTTCTTTCTTTTGATTGAAGAAGATCTAGGAAGCTTCAACTTGTGGAGGATCTTCGCTCACACGAAGTCTACAAGGAGGCTAGGACATACGATAGAAGATCGAGAGGTATAAAAGTTTTACAAGTTTTATTATTGATCTTTGCATGTTCTTATTAATATGATTGTATGTGTTGATTATACATGTCTACATCCATATGTATTTGTATAATCATGGACCCCGATGATAAACACAAAAACCGACGATCCGTCCGTCGTCTCTTCCGCGGCTAACCGACTAGAAGAGTTTGGTTGCTTGAACAACTAGTTTGTTCAAGCGATCGCTCAAGTCGTTAGCACGACGACGAATTGGTTGAGCTTAGGAAACTCATCCCATCCGGATTAGTTTTCATTAGTGAAAATTTTAATCCGGGGACATGGGAGCCAATGAGCCTCTGAGCAATGCCATCACCAAGGATGTGTCCCACTTCTCCCAAGTCCTTCATATCAAACTGTTTGGACAACCATACCCTTACGTCCAATAACACCTTGACATTGTTGCCAATTAACAAAATGTCATCTACATATAGTACAAGAAATACCACTACATTTACGTCACATCTCTTGTATACACAAGACTCATCCGGACTTTGAATAAATCCATAAGACTGGATTACCTCATCAAAGTGGATGTTCCAAGATCTTGAAGCTTGCTTCAATCCATAAATGGACCGATTAAGCTTGCACACAAGATGTGTTGGTGCAGGGGCACTAGATAATCGAACCTGTGTTTTGATTATGGCAAAGACACAAAGTTAAGTTTACATCGTTATCTCATGAGCTAAATCAAGTGTGTAGAAAAGTACTAAAGCTAGAGCTGAAGGCTAGCGACACCCGGAGGAAGCTGCGGTGGTCGGGCGACACTCGAGTGACTTCGGAGGGAGCCGAAGGAATCGAGTGGAAGGCCGGAAGCGAAAGCGTCACAGTAAGAATCGAAGTAAGCTCGTGTGAGTGAGAGATGGTAAGGTCATGTCCTCTATACGGGGACGACCGTAGGTGGTGATCCGACTAAAACTTCTTGTGGAAGGTCTAGGTCGAGATCGGACGGTTAGAAACCGTTGTATTTATCATTTTCCGAGCTAACCTCTCACTGCAGGGAAGTGGCGGCCGGGCAATGATCCTGGACATGGAGCCGATCGGTGATGCCCATCGGATCGGCGATCTGATCACGATCGTGATGGCGACGACTCAGCCTTTGCGCTAGGTCAAAACGGATAACGTTTGACGTGGCCACTTCGCGATAAAATTTGGAAAACTTCGTGATCCGTTCCAAAAAAAAGGGGAGACATATTCAGAGCCCAAAGTCTATAAAAGGAGGAGTATTCCAACTCCAAAGATGATCAAGTTTATTCATCAAGTGCTCCTACAACGCCAACGCTCCAACACAGTCATAACGCCGACGCGACGACAAGTTCCGATCTTCTTCGTCGGCAGCAGTAGCAAGTAACATATTTTGATATTGTATTCTTTATTTTTATTCGTAACGAGGTGAGGTAGGCTTGTTGCCTCATCCTCATAATTTCGGTTTTGTGATCGTTGTCTCCTACCTCCAACGAGGAGGAGACGTTATAGTGATTTGCCCTCCGTACGTGGTCTAGGACCGATAGGGCCTTGGAGTAGCAACCGCTGGGTTGTGAACCAAGTAAAATAAACGTGTCGCTTTATTTTCCGCTGTGTTTACTCATTTAATTGTCTACTCGAACGAAACGCCGAAAAGTTTTACGATCGCTATTCACCCCCCCCCCCCTCTAGCGACGCTTCTCGATCCAACAAGATGCTCTTTGCCCTTTGCAATGAATCCCTCTGGTTGCTTCATATAGATGTTCTCCTCAAGACTTCCAATAAAGAAAGCTATCATGACATCCATCTACCATACCTCATAATCCATATGAGCAGCAATACATAAGAGAATTCGGATAGACTTAAGCATGGCTACTGGTAAAAAAGTCTCCTCATAATCGATACCCTCTTTTTGAGTATACCCTTTCACAACAAGCCTTGCTTTGAAGGTCTCAACCTTCCGGTCTATTCCTCTCTTTCTTTTGTAGATCCACTTGCATCCAATGGTTTTTACACTATTGGGTAGTTCTACTAGCTCCCAGACCTGATTTGAATCCATATATTCAATCTCAGAATTCATTGCTCTTTGCCATGATATCACATCTTTATCTTGGATTGCCTCGTCATATGTCCAGGGATCAGGTTCATGTTCACCTGGGACCAAATCAAAAGATTCTCCCAAGAACATAAATCAATCAGGCTGTCTAACAACCCTCCCACTACGATGAGGTATCACCTGTGTATCCTCAGTGACACGCGGTGCAGTCACTTATGGTATATCTTCTTGTACTGGTGGTACTGAAGTAGTGACTTCCCATCTCAATTCCTCCAGAACAATCTTACTTATGGGTTTGTGGTTCATCACATAGTCTTCCTCTAGAAATCTTGCATTCGTGCTAACGATCACCCTGTGATCTCTAGGACTATAAAACAAACCACCTTTCGTTCCTCTAGATAGCCAATGAACATGCTCACTTTTGTACGAGGTTCCAACTTACCAGCATCTGCCTTCAGCACATGTGTTGGACTCTACCAAATCCGAATATGTCTCAGACTAGGCTTTCGCCCAGTCCACAATTCTGTGGGAGTAGAAGGCACTGATTTAGATGGTACCAAGTTTAGAATATACACTGTCGTATCTAGAGCATACCCCCAGAATGAATCTGGCAACTCAGAATAACTCATCATCAATCTAACCATCTCCATAAGACTCATATTCCTTCGCTCCGCTACACCATTATGCTGGGGTGTGCCAGGTGCAGACAATTGGGATTGAATCCCAGCCTCTGATAAGTAATTCCTAAACTCTCCAAAGAGGTACTCACCTCCACGATCAGATCGTAGTGTCTTGATACTTTTACCTTGACGTTTCTCCACATCAGTCTTGAATTCTTTGAACCTGTCAAAGCATTCAGACTTACGATGCATCAAGTAAATGTATCCATAACTTAAATAATTGTCTATAAAAGAGACGAAATATTCAAAACCACCTCTTGCCTGGATAGACATAGGACCACACAAATCAGAATGAACCAATTCCAACACATCTTTGGCTCTATACCCCTTGGCCTTAAAAGACCTCTTGGTCATTTTACCTTCCAAGCAAGATTCGAAAGTTGGGAAATTTTCCACCACTAATGAACCCAGAGGTCCATCAACTATCAACCTTTGAATTCTACTTAGGTTAATATGACCTAACCTTAGATGCCAAAGATATGTTTGGTTCATTTTCGAAGGTTCTTTTCTCTTATTAGAATTAGAAGATGAGTAATTTACTTCTATTTGCATCGTGGGAGCTTTTGGTTCAAGGGTATATAAATTTCCTATCAATGCACCAGAACAGATAATCTCCCTATTCATTTTTATAACAACTCTGTCATTAAAATAAATAGAATATCCATCCATAAACAATTTAGAAAAAGAAATCAAATTCTTTCTAAATAAAGGTACATAAAGGCAACTTTTCAGAACCAAAATTTTATTCCTCTCAAAAGACAAATAATCTTCTCCCACTGCAACAGTCGCCACCTTCGTAGCATCGCCCAAGTAAATAGTAATCTCCCCCTCAGGCAGTCATCTGGTTTTCTAGAACCCCTGTAAAGTATTGTAGACATGATCAGTGGCTCCCGTGTCTACACACCAGGTGTCGATAGATAACACCGCTAAACATGTTTCAACGACTAGACCAAAAGATATACCTTTGTTATGCTTCTGATTGGGGCAGTCCTTCTTCCAATGTCTAGTCTGCTTGCAAGTGAAGCACTTGCCTTTCGGCTTCTTTACTCCTCCCTGAGATCCTCCTGCCACCTTTGCCCCACCTTGTTTCTTCTTCTTCTTGCCTTTCGGCTTAGAAGTAGAAACCTTTTGGACAACCATGGCCTGAACCTGAGCACTCTGACGAAAAAGCCCCTCTGCCGCCTAGAGTTCTGTCAGAAGCTCCGCCAATGAATACAACCTTTTATTCATGTTGTAGTTCAGGCGAAACTGCTCAAAACTCCTAGGTAGAGACTGGAGAATGATATCGACCTAGGTTTCTTCATCGATCTCTGCTCCAAGGACTTTCAGCTCATTCAAATGAGTCATCATCTTGAGAACATGATACCTCACGAGTGTTCCCTCGATCATGGTGGTTGTCATCAAGTTCCTCATGGCTTCCTGCCTAGTAGCCCAATTCTGGTGTCCGAAAAGGTCTTTGAGATTGAGCATCATGTCATAAGTAGTGGACATGGCTTGATGCTGATGTTGCAATACATTTGACATAGAAGCCAAAATGTAACACCGCGCTATCTCATCATCCTTTATCCACTTCTTATAACTCTCCTTCTCCTTTTCTCCAGAATCATCCGCAGGCTTAGGAGGACACTCTTCGAAGAGTACATACTTGTACTCCTCAGCAGTCAAGACAATATCAAGATTCCTTTTCCAATCAACATAATTGGATCCAGTAAGTTTATACTCTTTTAGTATCATAGCAAACGAGTTGAAAGTCATTTTTGAAAAACCTAAGAATCACATAGATCAAAACATTAGATTTCAAAAAATTATTGATTCCTCAAACAATAAAATTTTAAAATCAACCAACACCATAAAACACTGAGAATATCGTATGCCACGATCGTGTGGACGTATACGAATTCTACATTTGTAAGAGGAGGTTTTACCCATTAATTTTACTATCTTATCAACCTAACTTTTTGACAAATAAAATTAATAGTTAGTTCCTCTTCGGCCCTACAAATAAAAGCAGTGACTCCGATGGGGAGGATACTCCTATTTGCATCTAAGTGTTCACCATTACTTGGTACCATGGCAATTATCTCGGGTTATGTGCCTTCGAGTGGGGAAGTACACATGCTCCTAAATAATTTCCTATAACCATATTCGACCCTGTGATCCACAAAACAAACTCATCCGATGGGGAGGAAGGCACTCAGAGCGGACGCACAAGTTTGTTTGCATCACATGTCAAATCATAATGGAGGCCGTGGGAATTTTAAAATATCCCTCTCCCACTTAGTAATTTAAAATTGAGGAATTTTCCTAGCGCATGACATGCATATCAAACAAGAAGAAATAAATATGAAAAAAAATATTTTCCAACTATTATGGCTTTTGTTCTCCAATATGCCTCCCGTCATATCGTCATCTCGTCCGCTCCTCCCTACGCCATGTACAAGCCATCCGGAGATCCGAGCCGAGAAAAATTATTTTAATTTACATCCATCAATCCTATACTCCACGAAGGTGTGTACATGAAATCTAGATCAAAAATAAACTAAAGTAAAAGAGGGGAAAAACAATGTCGTACTTAATTACAAAAATTAAATACTAGCCTCGTCAACCCCGAGGATTCAAATATTAATACAATTACACACATCCAATCACATATACACACATATGGCCATAATAGTTGGATCTTATTCCTGCAACCAAAAATTTAGCCTACGCACATCCTACTATCATTCGGCACATACAATATATGATAAGTGCATAAAAGTAACTGAATCATAAACACACAAAATCGGAAACCGTGGCTCTGATGCCACTTGAAGGGAGAAACTTCGCTTCCCACTTCAACTTGGTCACTAGTGCATGGCGATCCCATCTCCGTCCCCGGATTAAAAAAAAATAATCTTTGATGAAGAGGGATTACCCAAGCAACCGATCCATCATCGTGCTATTCGATTTGAGTGGTCACTTGAACAAACTTGTTGTTCAAGTAACCTACCTCTTTTCTTCGATTAGCCACGGAATAGACGATGTACGTATCGCCAATTTTTGTGTTTGTCTTCGGGGTCCAAGTAAATTAGCCACATACAATACATACAATATACAAAGAAACAAAAGGAAAGCAAAACAAGAATTATACCTCTTGTTTACCTCAAGGTCTTCTATTGTATGTCCTATCCTCCTCTTGGACGTTGTGTGGGCAACGATCTTCCAAGAGTTGAAGCCTCCTAGATCACGTTCTTCCCTTCCTTGCTTGCTCCGAATAAAGGGAAGAATAAAATAAAACTCTTTATCCTATCTAGAACCGACCACAAAGCTCCAAGCTTGATCCTTCACACTGCCCAAGGAGAGGAAGAGGAGCATCGGCCAACCTTGAAGGAAGGGCTACCACTGGCTAAAGGAGATGGGGAAAGGGTGCTCCGGCCAAGAGAGGAAGCTAGGAAGAGGTATGGGCGCGGGCCAAAGTGGAGAGGAAGAAGATGGGCGCTGGCTACTCCTTAGGAAGAGAAGGAAACAAACCCTAATCTCCCAACTTGTTTCCGCCCAAGCTAATTCCCAAACCCTAGCCGCCCAAGCCAAAAACTCTAATCTCCTTGAGTTGTTCTTGCCACCCACCCCTTAAGCCTTATTTATAGAGTTAGGCTTAAGCCTCCTTTCAATATCCACCATCGGATCTAGGGATTTAATCTCAACCATCAGATCTAGGGATTTAATCTCAACCGTCAGATCTATAGATTTAACCTCCACCGTTGGATCTAGAGATTTAATCTCCACCGTCGGATCTAGAGATTTAATCTCCATCGTCGGATCTAGAGTTCCATTTTCCACCATTGGATCTAGGTTTTATGAGGGTTTTAATAGGCTACAACAGGGACCATGAGGAGGAGTTGGATCTTGGCCACCCAATGGATCAAGCCCACATAAAATCCGATCCATTAATGATTATTCATTCCACTAGAGGATTATCATTGATCTACCTCACCAACCCTCATAAATAAATATGGGCTCCATATATTAATTGTACAAATATCTCCCCGTGTTTAAGATCTCGAATGTCCGTCAATTAATTAATTTATTGACAATTAATTAATCAACATCTAACTCCATGAGTAGTAACACTCAACCTTATCATCATGCCAGACCAAGTCCACCTGCAAGGTTTACATGATGAACCTTATGAGCTCCTCAAGGAGACATCATCATCCTAATATATAGGACACGGTTTCCTCTTATAATCAATGGCACACCATGTAAATAATATCATTTCCCAACTTATCGAGCCTATCGATTTAATCTATAAATCACGCCCATTGGTAAATCAAAGAAATAAATACTAAGTACATGTGCCCGTTATTATATTGGGATTAAGAGCATGTACACCATAATATCCGAGGTCTGATTCAATTATGTAGTCAGCAATAAATCGAATCACCTCTAAGTCGGTCCTGCTCAATACACACAAAGTGCACTAGTATAATTCTATGGTCAAGACAAACCAATACCAAATCACACTACAACCATACCAATGGTTTGTCCAAAACCATCTCGGTTGTGAGCTTTTATTTATACTCTATAAGGAACTGATAACATGATCTCCCATGTGACACTATACACTATGTTATCTACAATGTAATATATTAGACAATATGCATAACCATAAATATGCAAACAATGATCATGTGATTCTTATTTCAAAAATAAAGATGTTCATACAAAAGATATACTTTTCAGTATACATCCCAACATTTTCTACATTATATTACATAAAATAACAAAACATACATATTACAATGTTTTATCCACTGAAATAAGGTTGCAAGTGATACACATTCCAAGGTCTTGTTAAAAGCCTCCCCTGAGCATCCTTCAAGTAATAAGCTCCTACACCTGCTCCGCTCTCCACATGGATGGGTCCTTCCTATTGTAGGGATGTATACTGAAAAGTCTATCTTTTGTATGAACATCTTTATTTTGGAATAAGAATCACATGATCATTGTTTGCATATTTTTATGGTTATGCAATATTGTCTAATACTTTACATTGTAGATAACATGGTATGTGGTGTCACACAGGAGATCATGTTATCGGCCCCTTGAAAAGTATGAGTAAAGGCTCACAACCGAGATGGCTTTGGACAAACCATCGGAATGGTTGTAGTGTGATTTGGTATTGGTTTGTCTTAACCATAGAATCACACTAGTGCACTTTGTGTGTATTGAGCAGGACCGACTTAGAGGTGATTCGATTTATTGTTGACTACATAATCAAATCGGACCTCAGATATTATTTAGTACATGCTCTTAATCCCGATATAATAATGGGCACATATACTTAGTACTCATCTCTTTGATTTACCAATGGGCGAGATTTATAGATTAAATCGATAGGCTCGGTAAGTTGGGAGATGATATTATTTATATGGTGTGTTGTTGATTATTGGAGGAAACCGTGTCCTATATATTAGGATGATGATGTCCCCTTGAGGAGCTCATAAGGTTCATCATGTAAACCCTGCAGGTGGACTTGGTCCAGCATGATGAAAAGGTTGAGTGGTGTTGGTGCAGTGGGCACCAAAGTCGAACCGGTATTTTGATTATGGCAAAAGGCTCAATAGTTAAGGGTATATTTGTTATCTTACGAGCTCAATTAAGTGTGCAGAAATGCTAAAGTTGAGCGGAAGGTCTGCGACACCCGGTGGGAACCGAGGTGGTCGGGCAACGCCAGAGGGACTTCGGAGGAAGCCGAGGTACTCGGGTGAAGACCGGAAGCGAGGCTACAAGGTAAGCTCGTGTGAAAGCGAAGCAAGGTCGTTAAGCGTAGATCCGACCCAATACCTCCAATGGAAGGTCTAGGTCGAGATCAGATGGTTAGAACCATCGTACTTTATATTTTAAGCTAACTTGTACTGCAGTCCAAAACCCTTTGACTACAGTCAACTGCTAGTTAAGTTCCAGCCTCGAGAAGAGCTCGAATTTCAAGGGGGTGAATTTGGACTTGACTCGTGTTTTGGTACAAAGGGTGATGTGGCATCAAGGTGGACATCCAAACCATCACCAAGCTTCCTTGTGGTGGACGGCCAAAATAAGGTGAGTTGGCACAAGATGGTTGGCTCCCATGATGTGGCACAAGTTGAATGGCTCCAACAAGTTGGCGCCCAAGGAGGTTGGAGGTGGCACAAGGTGGTTGGATGAAACACCTCATCCTCAAGTTGGCGCCCAAGGAGGTTGGAGGTGGCACAAGGTGGTTGGATGAAACACCTCATCCTCAAGTTGGCGCCCAAGGAGGTTGGAGGTGGCACAAGGTGGTTGGATGAAACACCTCATCCTTGAGTTGGCGCACAAGAAGGTTGGAGGTGGCACAAGGTGGTTGGATGAAACACCTCATCCTTGAGTTGGCGCACAAGAAGGTTGGAGGTGGCACAAGGTGGTTGGATGAAACACCTCATCCTTGAGTTGGGATAAGAACCTCACCTTGGACACTACCTATGTCTAAATTCATAGATCAATATCCATAAATAGACATGTTCAAGCCAAGCAAATGACAAGAATTCAAGAGCTCTCAACACGCTCGTCGTACGCCGCTACTACTACTCACATTTGCTACGACGACTGCCGACAACGAAAGCTACATCTTCTACTTATAAGAGTTGTCGGTATATTTATTTAAGTTCTACTTCTTTAAATTGTCTTTGTGCTTTAATCGTAACAAGGAAAGGGGGAGTGTCCCTTTGCCTTGATTTCTTTTGTAATGTCGTTGCTCCTACTTCCAACGAAGAGAGTGGTTTTAGTGAATTGCCCTCCGTGCGTGATCAAGGATCACTAGGGCCGTGGATTAGCAATCGAAAGATTGTGAACCACGTAAAAATATCTTGTCTACTTTATATTTCATGTGCATTCTCTACTTGCTTTTTACTTATTGCAAAAGTTTTTAACGACACGTATCGCTATTCACCCCCTCTAGCGACACTTTCGATCCAACAATTGGTATCGAGTCGGGCGCTAAGATTCGTGAAACCACCAATCTAGCTTTGTTTTCTTTTTACAGATTTTTATTTATTTATTTCTGTTTTCGTATAATTATTTCACTTGCTTATCTTCTCCTACATATAGAATTGCATTAGAGGCTTTAGGATCCGGATAAGGTTGTCCTTGGGTTAGATCCGAGTAAGGTTGTCCTCCGGAACTTCAGCGACATTCGCATTTGATTGTTTATTTCTTTTGCAAGTTACATTTTATATATCTTTTTTACTTCCACTACTAATCCAAGGCGAAAGTCTTGGAATATTCTTTCCGTGTGTGTTTTGCAAGATTCTTTTTCGTTCTTCTTCTTGTTTTTAAATGGCCCATCTCGAAGGGTTTAGCGACCCCGTTTTACAGCGGTAATGACTTTCGTTATTGGAAGGGTCGGATGGAATGCTTTCTTAAAACCCAAATCGAGATGTGGATAAATCCAAACCGGTTTCACACTTCCTATTAATGAAGATGGTGAATCTTTGGGTTACGATCAATGGTCAAATTCCATGAAAAACAAGTAGAAGCCGATGCCAAGGCAACTCAAATCTTGCAATGTGGGTTGTCCAAGGAAGAGCTCAACCGCGTCGGCCCCTTCATTAGTGCAAAGGACTTATGGACCAAGCTAGTGGAACTACACGAAGGCATCGACGACACGAAGGTATGTAAAAGAGATTTACTTTTAAATAAATTGTATAACTTGAAAATGCAGGAAAACGAGACCGCAACTCAACTACATGCTCGTATCCAAGACATCGTCAACCAACTCCATGCCATCGGACAAAAGGTCGAGAATCGCGACCTTATCAGGTATTCTCTTAACTCGTTTCCTAGGACCACCTTGTGGGCATCCATGGTCGATGCCTACAAGGTCTCCAAGGACCTTTCTAAAATTAGGTTAGACGAATTGTTTTCGGAACTTGAATTACATGAGCAAACTAACGTGGTCCAGGCCGAGAAGAGTATTGCATTAGTTGCAGGTTCCAAGAAGAAGAAGCCCCCAAGCAAGCCACCCTCGGAGGAAGAAGACGATATCCAAGCTCTAATGGCCAAGCCGACCGAGCACGACTCCGAAACCGAAGAAGAGTCCGAGTCCGAATCCGATGATGAGCTTCCATTCAAGACAAGCCACGGATCCGTATCCGGTTCAAAAGAATCATTAAGGGTAAGTCGGTCGTTACTTAATACTTTGTATGGTGCAATTAAATTCTTAAATAAGAAACTAGCTAAGTCCGAGTCCAAGGTCGAGACCCTAATTGAGGAGGTTAACCTTCTCAAACATGAGGTCTCCCTAACCTCTTCGACTACTCGTATTCAAGAGGAGGACTCAACTCAAGTTGAAAAGCTTGAAGTTGAGAACTCGCTTTTGAAAACACAAGTCGAAGACCTTAGGAACACGTTGGAAAGGTTCACTTTGGGATCCAAGGGACTTGACCTCTTACTTGGATCACAAAGGGCCGTGTACAACAAGGCCGGACTCGGGTTTAACTCAAATACAACCAATAAGTCATATATGTCTATAGTAAACCAACATAAGAAAAATGTCCAAGCATGGGTCCCTAAGACCACTTTGATTTCAACTTTAGGATCTAACATGTATTGGGTTCCCAGGACCAAATTCACTATGTGAATAGACCCACTCGATTCAATGGTCCGAGGAGCCAATACAAAATGTATTTTGTTAAGTCTTAGAAATTGCATGCTTAGTTTTTCCTTTATTTTTAGAATGGTTAGATAGGACTCATAACCAACTAAAATCCTGCGAAAAGATTGAGCCTCGGGGAGCCTCTTTTCAAAAATAAACCAACTAAAATCCTACGAAAAGATTGAGCCTCGGAGAGCCTCTTTTCAAAAATAACTAGTTAGACCAAGACGTAGTCTCAAGTAAGTCGAGTTATCAATTTCTTGAAATTAGCTTTGTCTAAGGAAGTGGTCGTTGTTCCGATCAAAGAAGGCCTCTGTGCCTCGCCACGACCTGGAAGCTAATCTCTTGAAAAGATTACTTGATGAGCTTAGACTAAATCCGAATCTAACCTAATGTTGGTTAAAATTAATCAAGTAAAATTGAAAGTCATCTCACAGTAACACATAGGAATAACATGTTTTGATCATGTAGATATTGGTGAGATGATTTAGGTTTAAAAACTTACAAACAACCCTTTAGTAATTCCATTGATCCTACACTCTTAGAGTCGAAGAAACCATTAATATAGTTTTCGACGAAGGACACGAACCCGTTCAATCCTTAACAAAACCAACTAGCAAATCAACTTATAGCGAACCCGACTCTGATCTTGAACTTGAATCTCGTCCTAACCCAAGTCATCCTATCGACCAAGTGATAGATGACTCTAACCCAAGTCAAACTAGAACTCACCCAAGTCATCCTATCGACCAAGTGATAGATGACCCTAACCCGAGTCACACTAAGACTCAAACAAATCATCCTATCAATCAAGTTATAGGTGATCCAAATTTAGGGGTTCGAACTAGAGCTTCATACCGAAACCTTAATCAAATCTCGTTAATTTCCAAAATCGAACCCAAAACTATTGAACAAGCACTTCTTGATCCCGACTGGATTATTGCTATGCAAGAAGAGCTAGCTCAATTCACTAGAAATGAAGTCTGGGAATTAGTACCACCACCTAAAGAAAAATCAATTATTGGAACAAGGTGGGTATTTCGAAATAAACTTGATGATAAAGGTGAAGTAGTTAGAAATAAAGCTAGGTTA
This sequence comes from Wurfbainia villosa, assembly GCA_025175895.1. NCBI lineage: Eukaryota > Viridiplantae > Streptophyta > Magnoliopsida > Zingiberales > Zingiberaceae > Wurfbainia > Wurfbainia villosa. The sequence goes on along the minus strand of CM045989.1, from coordinate 114,345,443 downwards.
GTCGCAAAAGGGTTTAGTCAAGTCGAAGGTTTAGATTACGATGAGACCTACGCCCCCGTAGCCAGACTAGAGTCCATCCGAATGTTGTTAGCATATGCTGCACATCGAGGTTTTAAATTGTTTCAAATGGATGTCAAGTCAGCATTTTTGAATGGATACATTAAGGAAGAAGTTTACGTCAGTCAACCTCCCGGATTCGAAAATCTAGATAAACCTGACCATGTCCTTAGACTTAAGAAAGCCCTATATGGACTCAAACAAGCCCCAAGAGCTTGGTACGAAAGGCTATCGATCTATCTTAAGTCCAAAGGATTCAACCAAGGTTTAGTCGACCCAACCTTATTCGTTAAAACCGTAGGAAAAGAAATCTTTATAGCCCAAATCTATGTAGATGATATAATTTTTGGAACTACCAACTCGATCCTGCTAAACAAATTCATCTCACTTATGGAAAGTGAATTTGAAATGAATTTAGTGGGAGAGTTAAGTTTCTTCTTAGGTTTACAAATTAAACAAACTAAAGATGGAATATATTTACATCAACAAAAATATACTAAGGACTTAATAAATCGATTTGGAATGCAAGATGCTAAAATAATCAATACACCTATGGCAACTAATGTTAATATAAACGAAGATGTAGAAGGAAAACCCGTTGACCTAAAATACTATAGGAGCGCAATAGGAAGTCTCCTATACTTAACCGCGAGCCGACCCGACATTTTATTCGCGGTAAGTATGTGCGCAAGGTTACAAACTGTGCAAGGAGTCTCACCTAACCCTAGTCAGCGTATCCTTAGATATCTAAAGGGCACGCTAAACGTAGGTATTTGGTACCCTAGATCTACCGAGTTTAATCTAATCGGCTACTCGACTCGACTATGCGGTAGTAAACTCGATAGAAAGAGCACGAGTGGTTGTTGTCAAATCCTCGGCTCGAGTCTAGTAAGTTAGTGCGAGGAAGCGGCATTGCGTTGCCTTATCTACCACCGAATACGTTGCGATGGGTGAGTGTGTCTCTCACTCGTGGATGAAGCACACTCTCCAAGACTTTAGCTTAATCTTTAACAACATTAAAACCTACATAGATAACATTAGTTCAATTAACTTAACTAAAAATCCAATATGTCATTCTAGGACAAAACATAGAGAAGTTAAACACCACTTCATTAGGGAACATGTAACTAATGGAACTATACAACTAGAGTATGTTGAGTCCAAATCAAACCTAGCGGACATCTTCACCAAACCACTACCCGGCGAATTTAGTTTATTAAGACGAAAGTTAGGTATGTGCGTAATAGAGTAGGATTTAAATTTTTCTATATATGTACTCTACTTTTGCTTCTTTTTTTTGAAATTAGCCTAAGTCTTACCTTAGAAATCATATACCTATAGATTTAAGGAGCCAACACATCTCACAACACATAGGACTAATGTGTTTGTGTACTTATGCAATGAGCAGGCGTGAGATGTTAGGACCTTACTCACAGTTCGAGACGTAGATTGATTGCATCGACATGAACCATGGAGTATAATTATTTAAAATTAATCAACTCCTTCAAGACTTATTGATCATTCTATATCAATCAAGTCCAACCGAGTTGTACATTTTAGATGAACATATTTTCAAGCTTATTATTATTTTAAAAAATATATATTTATATTGGGAACTTGCTTGGACTTACAAACCCTAAAATATATTTACAAACTTTGAGTTAAGGCAAAAGGGGAGAAAGTCACAAAAGTAAGGAAGAAAGTAAACAAAATTATTACCTTTATATTAAGTAATTCCGTTTACTTAAGCAACTATTAAGGGGAGTAAAATTATTTTTCAAGAACTCACCTTCGTCAAGGGAGGTTACCTCAAAGGGAGAACTTGAAACAATAATATTTCTCACTCATGCTTAATCTTTATGCTAGCTCATTCATGCTTAATCATTATGCTAGCTCATTCATATTTAATCTTTATGCTAGCTCATTCATGCTTAATCATTATGCTAGCTTCTTATGTTATGTTAATTTTTCCTTAACTTTTGTGTCGGTTTGCCATGAATCAAAGGGGAGATTGTTGGTGCAGTGGGCACCAAAGTCGAACCGGTATTTTGATTATGGCAAAAGGCTCAATAGTTAAGGGTATATTTGTTATCTTACGAGCTCAATTAAGTGTGCAGAAATGCTAAAGTTGGGCGGAAGGTCTGCGACACCCGGTGTGAACCGAGGTGGTCGGGCAACGCCAGAGGGACTTAGGAGGAAGCCGAGGTACTCGGGTGAAGACCGGAAGCGAGGCTACAAGGTAAGCTCGTGTGAAAGCGAAGCAAGGTCGTTAAGCGTAGATCCGACCCAATACCTCCAATGGAAGGTCTAGGTCGAGATCAGATGGTTAGAACCATCGTACTTTATATTTTAAGCTAACTTGTACTGCAGTCCAAAACCCTTTGACTACAGTCAACTGCTAGTCAAGTTCCAGCCTCGAGAAGAGCTCGAATTTCAAGGGGGTGAATTTGGACTTGACTCGTGTTTTGGTACAAAGGGTGATGTGGCATCAAGGTGGACATCCAAACCATCACCAAGCTTCCTTGTGGTGGACGCCCAAAATAAGGTGAGTTGGCACAAGATGGTTGGCTCCCATGATGTGGCACAAGTTGAATGGCTCCAACAAGTTGGCGCCCAAGTAGGTTGGAGGTGGCACAAGGTGGTTGGATGAAACACCTCATCCTCAAGTTGGCGCCCAAGGAGGTTGGAGGTGGCACAAGGTGGTTGGATGAATCACCTCATCCTCAAGTTGGCGCCCAAGGAGGTTGGAGGTGGCACAAGGTGGTTGGATGAAACACCTCATCCTTGAGTTGGCGCACAAGAAGGTTGGAGGTGGCACAAGGTGGTTGGATGAAACACCTCATCCTTGAGTTGCACAAGAAGGTTGGAGGTGGCACAAGGTGGTTGGATGAAACACCTCATCCTTGAGTTGGGATAAGAACCTCACCTTGGACACTACCTATGTCTAAATTCATAGATCAATATCCATAAATAGACATGTTCAAGCCAAGCAAATGACAAGAATTCAAGAGCTCTCAACACGCCGTCAGTAATCGCTACTACTACTCACATTTGCTACGACGAAGTCGCCGACAACGAAGCTACATCTTCTACTTATAAGAGTTGTCGGTATATTTATTTAAGTTCTACTTCTTTAAATTGTCTTTGTGCTTTAATCGTAACAAGGAAAGGGAGTGTCCTTTGCCTTGATTTCTTTTGTAATGTCGTTGCTCCTACTTCCAAGCGAGAGGAGTGGTTTTAGTGAATTGCCCTCCGTGCGTGATCAAGGATCACTAGGGCCGTGGATTAAGCAATCGAAGATTGTGAACCACGTAAAAATATCTTGTCTACTTTATATTTCACTGTGCATTCTCTACTTGCTTTTTACTTATTGCAAAAGTTTTTAACGACACCGTATCGCTATTCACCCCCTCTAGCGACACTTTCGATCCAACAATTGGTATCGAGTCGGGCGCTAAGATTCGTGAAACCACCAATCTAGCTTTGTTTTTCTTTTTTACAGATTTTTATTTATTTATTTCTGTTTTTATAATTATTTCACTTGCTTATCTTCTCCTACATATAGAATTGCATTAGAGGCTTTAGGATCCGGATAAGGTTGTCCTTGGGTTAGATCCGAGTAAGGTTGTCCTCTCGGAACTTCAGCGACATTCGCATTTGATTGTTTATTTCTTTTTGCAAGTTACATTTTATATATCTTTTTACTTCCCTTACTAATCCAAGGCGAAAGTCTTGGAATATTCTTTCCGTGTGTGTTTTGCAAGATTCTTTTTCGTTCTTCTTCTTGTTTTTAAATGGCCCATCTCGAAGGGTTTAGCACCGCCCGACCCCCGTTTTACAAGCAGTAATGACTTTCGTTATTGGAAGGGTCGGATGGAATGCTTTCTTAAAACCCAAATCGAGATGTGGATCGTAATCAAACCGGTTTCACACTTCCTATTAATGAAGATGGTGAATCTTTGGGTTACGATCAATGGTCAAATTCCATGAAAAACAAGTAGAAGCCGATGCCAAGGCAACTCAAATCTTGCAATGTGGGTTGTCAAGGAAGAGTTCAACCGCGTCGGCCCCTTCATTAGTGCAAAGGACTTATGGACCAAGCTAGTGGAACTACACGAAGGCACCGGCGACACGAAGGTATGTAAAGAGATTTACTTCTAAATAAATTGTATAACTTGAAAATGCAGGAAAGCGAGACCGCAACTCAACTACATGCTCGTATCCAAGACATCGTCAACCAACTCCATGCCATCGGACAAAGGTCGAGGATCGCGACCTTATCGGTATTCTCTTAACTCGTTTCCTAGGACCACCTTGTAGGCATCCATGGTCGATGCCTACAAGGTCTCCAAGGACCTTTCTAAGATTAGGTTAGGCGAATTGTTTTGAACTTGAATTACATGAGCAAACTAACGTGGTCGGAGAAGAGTATTTGCGTTAGTTGCAGTTCCAAGAAGAAGAAGCCCCAAGCAAGCCACCCTCGGAGGAAGAAGGCGATATCCAAGCTCTAATGGCCAAGCCGTAGCACGACTCCGAAACCGAAGAAGAGTCCGAGTCCGAATCCGATGATGAGCTTCCATTCAAGACAAGCCACGGATCCGTATCCGGTTCAAAAGAATCATTAAGGGTAAGTCGGTCGTTACTTAATACTTTGTATGGTGCAATTAAATTTTTAAATAAGAAACTAGCTAAGTCCGAGTCCAAGGTCGAGACCCTAATTGAGGAGGTTAACCTTCTCAAACATGAGGTCTCCTAACCTCTTCGACTACTCGTATTCAAGAGGAGGACTCAACTCAAGTTGAAAAGCTTGAAGTTGAGAACTCGCTTTTGAAAACACAAGTCGAAGACCTTAGGAACACGTTGGAAAGGTTCACTTTGGGATCCAAGGGACTTGACCTCTTACTTGGATCACAAAGGGCCGTGTACAACAAGGCCGGACTCGGGTTTAACTCAAATACAACCAATAAGTCATATATGTCTATAGTAAACCAACATAAGAAAAATGTCCAAGCATGGGTCCCTAAGACCACTTTGATTTCAACTTTAGGATCTAACATGTATTGGGTTCCCAGGACCAAATTCACTATGTGAATAGACCACTCGATTCAATGGTCCAGGGGAGCCAATACAAAATGTATTTTGTTAAGTCTTAGAAATTGCATGCTTAGTTTTTCCTTTATTTTTAGAATGGTTAGATAGGACTCATAACCAACTAAAATCCTGCGAAAGATTGAGCCTCGGGGAGCCTCTTTTCAAAAATAAACCAACTAAACTCCTACGAAAAGATTGAGCCTCGGGGAGCCTCTTTTCAAAAATAACTAGTTAGACCAAGACGTAGTCTCAAGTAATTCGAGTTTTAAATTTCTTGAAATTAGCTTTGTTTAAGGAAGTGGTCGTTTTTACGATCAAAGAAGTCCTCTGTGCCTCGCCACGACCTGGAAGCTTATCTCTTGAAAAGATTACTTGTTGAGCTTAGACTAAATCGAATCTAACCTAATGTTGGTTAAAATTAATCAAGTAAAATTGAAAGTCATCTCACATAACACATAGGAATAACATGTTTTGATCATGTAGATATTGGTGAGATGATTTAGGTTTAAAAACTTACAAACAACCCTTTAGTAATTCCATTGATCCTACACAGAAGAGTCGAAGAAACCATTAATATAGTGTTCGACGAAGGACACGAACCCGTTCAATCCTTAACAAAACCAACTAGCAAATCAACTTATAGCGAACCCGACTCTGATCTTGAACTTGAATCTCGTCCTAACCCAAGTCATCCTATCGACCAAGTGATAGATGACTCTAACCCAAGTCAAACTAGAACTCACCCAAGTCATCCTATCAATCAAGTTATAGGTGATCCAAATTTAGGGGTTCGAACTAGAGCTTCATATCGAAACCTTAGTCAAATCTCGTTAATTTTCAAAATCGAACCCAAAACTATTGAACAAGCACTTCTTGATCCCGACTGGATTATTGCTATGCAAGAAGAGCTAGCTCAATTCACTAGAAATGAAGTCTGGGAATTAGTACCACCACCTAAAGAAAAATCAATTATTGGTGGGTATTTCGAAATAAACTTGATGATAAAGGTGAAGTAGTTAGAAATAAAGCCAGGTTAGTCACAAAAGGGTTTAGTCAAGTCGAAGGTTTAGATTACGATGAGACCTACGCCCCCGTAGCAAGACTAGAGTCCATCCGAATGTTGTTAGCATATGCTGCACATCGAGGTTTTAAATTGTTTCAAATGGATGTCAAGTCAGCATTTTTGAATGGATACATTAAGGAAGAAGTTTACGTCAGTCAACCTCCCGGATTCGAAAATCTAGATAAACCTGACCATGTCCTTAGACTTAAGATTTGAAACATTTATCTTTGGTAGAAAGCAGTGTAAGAGAGATATAGTAGATTTTCTTTGCTCGATGTTTAGTATGCCAGTAGTTGGTGCAGTAGGAAGCAACATTGCGTTGCCTTATCTACCACCGAAGCCGAATACGTTGCGATGGGTGAGTGTGTCTCTCAGCTCCTGTGGATGAAGCACACTCTCCAAGACTTTAGCTTAATCTTTAACAACATTAAAAGTTAGGTATGTGCGTAATAGAGTAGGATTTAAATTTTTCTATATATGTACTCTATTTTTGCTTCTTTTTATGAAATTAGCCTAAGTCTTACCTTAGAAATCATATTGGGAACTTGCTTTGACTTACAAACCCTAAAATATATGTACTCACATTTTGAGTTAAGGCATAAGGGGGAGAAAGTCACAATAGTAACCAAAATTAACCAAAATTAAAGGCGAAGAAATTAAACAAAATTATTACCTTTTATATTAAGTAATTCCGTTTACTTAAGCAACTATTAAGGGGGAGTAAAAATTATTTTTCAAGAACTCACCTTCGGTCAAGGGGGAGGTTACCTCAAAGGGGAGAACTTGGAACAATAATATTTCTCACTCATACTTAATCATTATGCTAGCTCATTCATGCTTAATCATTATGCTAGCTTACTGTTATGCTTAAATTTTCCTTAACTTTTGTGTCGGTTTGCCATGAATCAAAAAGGGGGAGATTGTTGGTGCAGTGGGCACCAAAGTCGAACCGGTATTTTGATTATGGCAAAAGGCTCAATAGTTAAGGGTATATTTGTTATCTTACGAGCTCAATTAAGTGTGCAGAAATGCTAAAGTTGAGCGGAAGGTCTGCGACACCCGGTGGGAACCGAGGTGGTCGGGCAACGCCAGAGGACCGGAGGAAGCCGAGGTACTCGGGTGAAGACCGGAAGCGAGGCTACAAGGTAAGCTCGTGTGAAAGCGAAGCAAGGTCGTTAAGCGTAGATCCGACCCAATACCTCCAATGGAAGGTCTAGGTCGAGATCAAATGGTTAGAACCATCGTACTTTATATTTTAAGCTAACTTGTACTGCAGTCCAAAACCCTTTGACTACAGTCAACTGCTAGTCAAGTTCCAGCCTCGAGAAGAGCTCGAATTTCAAGGGGGTGAATTTGGACTTGACTCGTGTTTTGGTACAAAGGGTGATGTGGCATCAAGGTGGACATCCAAACCATCACCAAGCTTCCTTGTGGTGGACGCCCAAGATAAGGTGAGTTGGCACAAGATGGTTGGCTCCCATGATGTGGCACAAGTTGAATGGCTCCAACAAGTTGGCGCCCAAGGAGGTTGGAGGTGGCACAAGGTGGTTGGATGAAACACCTCATCCTCAAGTTGGCGCCCAAGGAGGTTGGAGGTGGCACAAGGTGGTTGGATGAAACACCTCATCCTTGAGTTGGCGCACACGGAGGTTGGAGGTGGCACAAGGTGGTTGGATGAAACACCTCATCCTTGAGTTGGCGCACAAGGAGGTTGGAGGTGGCACAAGGTGGTTGGATGAAACACCTCATCCTTGAGTTGGGATAAGAACCTCACCTTGGACACTACCTATGTCTAAATTCATAGATCAATATCCATAAATAGACATGTTCAACCCAAGCAAATGACAAGAATTCAAGAGCTCTCAACACGCCGTCGTAACGCCGCTACTACTACTCACATTTGCTACGACGAAGTGCCGCCGACAACGAAAGCTACATCTTCTACTTATAAGAGTTGTCGGTATATTTATTTAAGTTCTACTTCTTTAAATTGTCTTTGTGCTTTAATCGTAACAAGGAAAGGGGGAGTGTCCCTTTGCCTTGATTTCTTTTTGTAATCGTTGCTCCTACTTCCAACGAAGAGGAGTGGTTTTAGTGAATTGCCCTCCGTACGTGATCAAGGATCACTAGGGCCGTGGATTAGCAATCGAAAGATTGTGAACCACGTAAAAATATCTTGTCTACTTTATATTTCCGCTGTGCATTCTCTACTTGCTTTTTACTTATTGCAAAAGTTTTTAACGACACCGTATCGCTATTCACCCCCCCCCCCTCTAGCGACACTTTCGATCCAACAAATTGCCCTCCGTACGTGATCAAGGATCACTAGGGCCGTGGATTAGCAATCGAAAGATTGTGAACCACGTAAAAATATCTTGTCTACTTTATATTTCCGCTGTGCATTCTCTACTTGCTTTTTACTTATTGCAAAAGTTTTTAACGACACCGTATCGCTATTCACCCCCCCCCCCTCTAGCGACACTTTCGATCCAACAAGTGGTACTACTCAAGGAGTTAGATGTTGATTAATTAATAGTCAGTAAATTAATTAATCGACGGACATTCGAGATCTTAAACATGGGGAAAAAATATACAAATAATAAATGGAGCCCATATTATCAAATGGGGGTTGGTGAGGTAGATCAATGATGATCCTTTAGTGGATTGGATCATCATTAGTGGATCAGACTTTATGTGGGCTTGATCCATGGGTGGCCAAGATCCAACTCCTCCTCATTGTCCCTAATGTAACCTATTAACACCTCATGAATCTTAGATCCAATGGATAGAAACAAAACTCTAAGATCCATAGGTAGACATTAAATCTCTAAGATCCGACGGTTGAGATTAAATCTCTAGATCTGACGGTTGAGATTAAATCCCTTGAACCAATGGAGGAGATTAATTCATGACTTATCCATAACTCTATAAAAGGAGGGCATGGGAGTTGGCGTGAACAACATCAAAGAGAGCTAGGTTTGGGCGGCAAGAGAAGGGAATCTTAGTTGAGATAGGATTAGGGTTAGGGTTTTGAGGCTAGGGCGGCATCAAATAAGGAAGGTGTTGTTTTCTTCTTCCTCCTTCTTTGGCCAGCATCCAGCTGCCTTTTCTCATCCCTTGGCCAGTGGCAAAAGCCTCTCCTCTCTTCTCCTTAGGTGGTGGAAACAAGATATAGGGCTTCCCTTGTTGTCTTGGTTGTTTTCCATCATCTTCCCCTCCTTCTAGTTGGCCGACGGCAAGGGTTTGGTGTGCTCCTTGTTGGTTGGTTTAAGGGAGGAGAAAAACCTTGTTTCTACTCTTCCTCTTGCTTTGGAAGAGCAAGGAAGGAAGATTTATGATCTAGGAGCTTCGACTTTTGGTAGATCGTCGCCCACACGTCGTCCAAAAGGAGGAAGGACATACATTAGAAGATCAAGAGGTATATCTATTCTTTTTTCTCTTTTGTTTGTTGCTTGTTTTTGTTTTTCAATTATAAGCATGTTATAAATCTATAAATGGATAAATAATACTTAGATCCCGAGCATAAACACGAAAACCGGCGATCCGGACATCGTCTATTCCGCGGCTAATCGTAGAATAGAGGATGGTCGCTTGAACAACTAGTTTGTTCAAGTGACCTCTCTAAACGAATAGCATGATAATGAATTGGTAGTTTGGGCAATCCCTTTTGTCTAGGATTAATTTTTTTTTAATCCGGGGACATCGAAGGGATCGCCATGGACAAGCTACCGAGGTGAAGTGGGAAGCGAAGTTTCCCCTCACGGACTCGATAAGCAAAACCCTTCAATTGGTATCAGAGCCAAGGTTTCCGGTTTTGTGTGTTTAGGATTCGGTTAATTTTTATGCACTTTTTCATATATTATATGTGTCGGATAATAGTAGGATATGCGTAGTTTAACTCTTTGGTTGCAGGCATAAGATCCGACTATTATGGCCATATGTGTGTATATTATTGTATGTGTGTAAATATTTTTTTTGTTGAATCCTCGGGGTTGACGAGGCTAGTATTTAGTTTTTGTAAATTAAATACGGCATTGTTTATCCACTATTTATTTTATTTTACTTTCGATCTAGATTTCATGTACACTCCCTCGTGGAGTATAGGATCGATGGATGTAAATTAAAATAGGTTTTAGTCTCGGCTCGGATCTCTGGATGGCTCGTACATGGTGTAGGAGGAGTGGATGAGATGGCGATGCGACGGGAGTCATAATGAAGACAAAAACCATAATAGTTGGAAAATAATTTATTTTTCATATTTATTGCTTTTTGTTTGATATGCATGTCGTAGGCTAGGAAAATTCCTCAATTTCAAATTACTAAGTGGGAGAGGGAATTTTTAAAATTCCCATGGCCTCCATTACAATTTGACAAGTGATGCAAACAAACTTGCGCGTCGGCTCTGAGTGCCTTCCTCCACATCGGATGGGTTTGTTTGCAGATCACAAGGTCGAATATAGTTATAGGAAATTATTAAGGAGCATGTGAACTTGCCCATCCTAAGGCACATAACCCGAGATAATTACCTTGGTACTGAGTAATGGTGAACACTTAGATACAATATAAGTATCCTGTCCATCGGAGTCACTGCTTTTATTTGTAGGGTCAAAGAGGAACCAACTATTAATTTTTACTTGTCAAAAAGTTAGGTTGACAAGATAGTAAAATTAATGGGTAAAACCTCCTCTTATAAATGTAGAATTCGTATACGTCCACACTATCGTGGCATACGATATTCTCAGTGTTTTGAGGTGTTGGTTGATTTTAAAATTTTATTGTTTGAGGAATCAATAATATTTTGAAATCTAATATTTTGATTTATGTGATTCTTAGGTTTTCTTTCAAAATGACTTTCAACCCACTTACTGTGATACTGAAAGAGAATAAACTTACTGGACCCAACTATGTTGATTGGAAGAGGAATCTAGACATTTTCTTGACTGCTGAGGAATACAAATATGTACTCCTCGAAGAGTGCCCTCCCAAGCCTGCAGATAATTCTGGGGAAAATGAGAGAGAGAGCTATAAGAAGTGGATCAAGGCCGATGAGATGGCACGGTGTTACATTTTGGCATCTATGTCACATGTACTGCAACATCAGCATCAAGCCATGTCCACAGCTTATGATATGATGCTCAATCTCAAGGAGCTTTTCGGACACCAGAATCGGGCTGTGAGGTAAGAGGCCATGAGAAACTTGATGACGACCACCATGATCAAGGGAACACCCGTAAGGGATCATGTTCTCAAGATGATGGCTCATTTGAATGAGCTGGAGGTCCTAGGAGCTGAGATCGATGGGGAAACCCAGGTCAATATCATACTCCAGTCTCTACCTAGGAGTTTTGAGCAGTTTTGCCTGAACGACAACATGAACAAGAGGTTGTATTCGTTGGCGAAACTTCTGACAGAACTCCAGGCGGCAGAGGGACTATTTCGTCAGAGTGCTCAGGCGCATGCCGTGGTGACCCAGAAGGTTTCTACTTCTAAGCCGAAAGGCAAGAAGAAGAAGAAACAAACCGGGGCAAAGGCAATGGGAGGTACTCAGGGAGGAGTGAAGAAGCTGAAAGGCAAGTGCTTCACTTGTAAGCAGACTGGACACTTGAAGAAGGACTGCCCCAACCGCAAGAACAAAGGTATATCTTTTGGTCTAGTCGTTGAAACATGTTTAGCGGTGTTATCTACCGGCACCTTGTGTGTAGATACGGGAGCCACTAATCATGTCTGCAATACTTTGCAAGGGTTCCAGGAAACCCAACGACTGGCTGAGGGGGAGATTACCGTGTACTTGGGCAATGCCACGAAGGTGGCGGCTGTTGCAGTGGGAGACATTCATTTATCTTTTGAGAAAAATAAACTTTTGGTTCTTAAGAATTGCCTTTATGTACCCTTGTTTAGAAAGAATTTAATTTCAGTTTCTAAATTATTTATGGATGGATATTCTATTTCTTTTAATGACAGAGTTGTTATAAGAAGAGATAGGGACATTATCTGTTCGGGTACATTGATAGGAAATTTATACACACTTGAACCAAAACCTCCCACGATGCATATTGAAATTAATAACTCATCTTCTAATTCCAATAAGAGAAAAGAACCTTCGAAGATTTACGAAACATATCTTTGTCATCTTAGGCTTGGTCACATTAACCTACGCAGAATTCAAAGGTTTATAGCTGATGGACCTTTGGGTTCATTAGTGGTGGAGGATCTCCCAACCTGTGAATCTTGCTTGGAGGGTAAGATGACCAAGAGGCCTTTTAAGGCCAAGGGGTATAGAGCCAAAGATGTGTTAGAATTGGTTCATTCTGATTTGTGTGGTTCTATGTCTATCCAGGCTAGAGGTGGTTTTGAGTATTTCGCCTCTTTTATAGACGATTACTCAAGATATGGATACATTTACCTGATGCGATGCAAGTCTGAATGCTTTGACAAGTTCAAAGAATTCAAGGCTGATGTGGAGAAATGTCAAGGTAAAAGTATCAAGACACTACGATTTGATCGTGGTGGTGAGTACCTCTTGGGAGAGTTTAGGAACTACTTATCAGAGGTTGGGATTCAATCCCAATTGATTGCACCTGGCACACCCCAGCATAACGGTGTAGCAGAGCGAAGGAATAGGACTCTTATGAAGATGGTTAGATCGATGATGAGTTATTCTGACTTGCCAGATTCGTTCTGGGAATATGCTCTAGATACGGCGATGTACATTCTGAACTTGGTTCCATCTAAATCAATGCCTTCTACTCCCATAGAGTTGTGGACTGGGCGAAAGCCTAGTTTAAGACATATTCGGATTTGGGGGAGTCCAGCACATGTGCTGTAGGCAGATGCTGGTAAGTTGGAACCTCGTACAAAAGTATGCATGTTCGTTGGCTATCCCAGGGGAACGAAGGGTGGATTATTTTATAGTCCTAGAGATCAGAGGGTGATAGTTAGAATGAACGCCAGATTTCTAGAGGAAGACTATGTGATGAGCCACAAGCCCAAGAGTAAAATTGTTCTGGAGGAGTTAAAAGGGGAAGTCACTTCTTTAGTACCACCGGTACAAGAGGATATACCACATGTCACTACACCGCGTGTCACAGAGGATACACAGGTGATATTTCATCGTAGTGGGAGGGTTGTGAGACAGCCTAATAGATTCATGTTCTTGGGAGAATCTTCTGATTTGGTCTCTGACGAACATGAACCTAATCCCTGGACATATGACGAGGCAATCCAAGATAAAGATGCAATATCTTGGAAAAGTGCAATGAATGCTGAGATTGAATCTATGGATTTAAATCAAGTCTGGGAGCTAGTAGAACCACCCGATGGTGTAAAAACCATTGGATGCAAGTGGATCTACAAGAGAAAGAGAGGAATAGATGGGAAGGTTGAGACCTTCAAAGCGAGGCTTATTGCGAAGGGGTATACTCAAAAAGAGGGTATCGATTATGAGGAGACCTTTTCGTCGGTAGCCATGCTTAAGTCTATCCGGATTCTCTTATGCATAGTAGCTCATATGGATTATGAGGTGTGGCAGATGGATGTCAAGACAGCTTTCCTTAATGGAAGTCTTGAGGAAAACATCTACATGAAGCAACAAGAGGGATTCATTGCTAAGGGCAAAGAGCATCTTGTATGTAAGCTTAATCGATCCATTTATGGATTGAAACAAGCTTCGAGGTCTTGGAACATCCACTTTGATGAGGTCATCCAGTCTTATGGATTTATTCAAAGTCCGGATGAGTCTTGTGTATACAAGAGATGTGACGGAAACATAGTGGTATTTCTTCTACTATACGTAGATGACATTTTGTTGATTGGCAACAATATCAAGGTGTTATCGGACGTAAGGGTATGGTTGTCCAAACAGTTTGATATGAAGGACTTGGCAAAGGTGGGACACATCCTTGGGATCAAGGTTATAAGGGATCGCAGGAAAAGGATGTTGTGCTTATCCCAAGCTTCATACATGGACACGATTATGGAGCGTTTTAGTATGCAGATCTCCAAGAAGGGTTTTCTACCTTTCAGGCATGGAGTTCCTTTATCTAAGGAGATGTGTCCTAGATCATCTGAGGAGATAGAGGAGATGAAGACGGTTCCTTATGCTTCGGCAGTAGGAAGCCTCATGTATGCGATGCTCTGTACGAGACCAGATATCTTCTTTGTCCTGGGCATGGTCATCAGATATCAGAGTAATCTAGGACAGGGACATTGGACTGCGGTAAAGCATATATTGAAGTACCTGAGAAGGACTAGGGATTATATGCTGGTTTACCGGGCAGACCAATTACTCCCTGTGGGTTACACGGATTCCGACTTCAAATCTGATAGGGATAACAGTAAGTCTACCTCAGGTTTTGTGTTTACTTTGGGAGGTGAAGCCATTGTATGGAGGAGTGTCAAGCAGAAGTGCGTGGTGGACTCCACCATTGAAGCTGAGTATGTGGCGGCCAAAGAAGCTGTATGGCTCAGGAACTTCCTGATGGACTTGTATGTGATTCCTAGTTTGCCGAGAACTATCACAATTTATTGTGATAATAGTGGTGCAGTTGCAAACTCGAAGGAACCACGAGCCCATAAGGCTAGTAAACACATAGAGCGCAAGTACCACCTGATATGAGAAATCGTAAAGAGAGGAGAAGTTGTTGTGGCCAAGATTGCATCGGAGGATAACCTGGCAGATCCTTTCACTAAGGCCCTTCCGGCAAGAGCTTTTGATAGGCATGTGGAGGGAATGGGGATCAGATGTATGGCACTTTGAGGAAAGCATAGTCTTTTAGTATAAGTGGGAGATTGTAGGGATGTATACTGAAAAGTCTATCTTTTGTATGAACATCTTTATTTTGGAATAAGAATCACATGATCATTGTTTGCATATTTTTATGGTTATGCAATATTGTCTAATACTTTACATTGTAGATAACATGGGGTGTGGTGTCACACAAGAGATCATGTTATCAGCCCCTTGAAAAGTATAAGTAAAGGCTCACAACCGAGATGACTTTGGACAAACCATCAGAATGGTTGTAGTGTGATTTGGTATTGGTTTGTCTTAACCATAGAATCACACTAGTGCACTTTGTGTGTATTGAGCAGGACCGACTTAGAGGTGATTCGATTTATTGCTAACTACATAATCAAATCAGACCTCAGATATTATTTAGTACATGCTCTTAATCCCGATATAATAACGGGCACATATACTTAGTACTCATCTCTTTGATTTACCAATGGGCGAGATTTATAAATTAAATCGATAGGCTCGGTAAGTTGGGAGATGATATAATTTATATGGTGTGTCGTTGATTATAGGAGGAAACCGTGTCCTATATATTAGGATGATGATGTCCCCTTGAGGAGCTCATAAGGTTCATCATGTAAACCCTGCAGGTGGACTTGGTCCGGCATGATTAAAAGGTTGAGTGGTACTACTCAAGGAGTTAGATGTTAATTAATTAATGGTCAGTAAATTAATTAATTGATGGACATTTGAGATCTTAAACATGGGGAGAAAATGTACAAATAATATATGGAGCCCATATTATCATATGGGGGTTGGTGAGGTAGATCAATAATGATCCTTTAGTGGATTGGATCATCATTAGTGGATCGGACTTTATGTGGGCTTGATCCATGGGTGGCCAAGATCCAACTCCTCCTCATTGTCCCTAATGTAGCCTATTAACACCTCATGAAACTTAGATCCAATGGATAGAAACAAAACTCTAAGATCCATAGGTAGAGATTAAATTTCTAAGATCCGACGGTTGAGATTAAATCTCTAGATCCGACGGTTGAGATTAAATCCCTTGAACCAATGGAGGAGATTAATTCATGACTTATCCATAACTCTATAAAAGGAGGGCATGGGACTTGGCGTGAACAACATCAAAGAGAGCTAGGTTTGGGCGGCAAGAGAAGGGAATCCTAGTTGAGATAGGATTAGGGTTAGGGTTTGGAGGCTAGGGCGGCACCAAATAAGGAAGGTGTTATTTTCTTCTTCCTCCTTCATTGGCCGGCGTCCAGCAGCCTTTCCAGCCTTTTCCCAGCCCTTGGCCGGTGGCAAAAGCCTCTCCTCTCTTCTCCTTAGGTGGTGGAAACAAGATATAGGGCTTCCCTTGGTGTCTTGGTTGTTTTCCATCATCTTCCCCTCCTTCTAGTTGGCAGGCGGCAAGGGTTTGGTGTGCTCCTTGTTGGTTGGTTTAAGGGAGGAAAAAAACCTTGTTTCTACTCTTCCTCTTGCTTTGGAAGAGCAAGGAAGGAAGATTTGCGATCTAGGAGCTTCGACTTTTGATAGATTGTCGCCCACACGATGTCCAAAAGGAGGAAGGACATACATTAGAAGATCAAGACGTATATCTATTCTCTTTTCTCTTTTGTTTGTTGTTTGTTTTTGTTTTTCAATTATAAGCATGTTATAAATCTGTAAATGGCTAAATAATACTTGGATCCTGAGCATAAACACGAAAACCAATGATCCAGACATCGTCTATTCCGTGGCTAATCGTAGAATAGAGGATGGTCGCTTGAACAACTAGTTTGTTCAAGTGACCTCTCCAAACGAATAGCGCGACAATGACTTGGTGGTTTGGGCAATCCCTTTTGTCTAGGATTAATTTTTTTTTAATCCGGGGACATCGAAAGGATTGCCATGGACAAGCTACCGAGGTGAAGTGGGAAGCGAAGTTTCCGCTCACAGATTCGATAAGCAAAACCCTTCACCTATTTAGGTCCCAGCTTCCCTTTGTATCTTTTCAATCAATATCACACTAAATTTCATACTTGAAAAGCACGAAGAACTACCTTGTTATTACAATTTTTTTATTACCTATAAGCCATATTGTCCACAACAGTCCCTCTTTACTAAGTACAATTCCCTATATCGAGCCACCTTGTTGTCGCTTGGGATATAAGTCATTGCTTGGGCAAATTTTTTATTTCCATAAACTTTTTATTAACTGTAACCCATACTGTCCACAACAGTCCCTCTTTACTAAGTACAACTCCCTATATCGAGCCATCTTATTACCTCTTTTTTATCAATTACTCCTTCAGCCTTTCTTTTCCACTACTTTTTTCAAATAAAATATTCATAAATAAGTGTCTTTTACTTCCAAGCTTGGTCGGTTTTTAAATTCCTTACTAGTATCCCCTCCTCACACAAAGGATGGAAGGAACATTACTTCTTTATACATTCTCCCTCTGCCTTTTCTTTTTCCTCTACATGGTTAATCGCTCTTCCTCCTCGCCCTTCTCTAGGCTCCTACCACGATAATGAAGAGTACCAAATGATGATTCTATTGTTATCAGAAGAACGATTCAATTTGAACCAGTTGCTAACCAAATCAACATTGCCACTAATCAAGACCAGCTATCTTCTCCTAATGACTGGCACACTCGGTAACAATTGCTTCTGACTATATCTCTGCATGTCGTTATAACTTATGTAAGTTTTTACTTGTTTCTATTTCTGAATCATTATTACTACAAGACACTAAACATACTCCACCCCCTTCTTGCACAAATCCTATTCAACTCCATCCCCTACAACTAACACTTTCCATCCAGCCTTTACCCCCTGATCAAACTCTACCAACCCCTCTTTCTTCCTTCTCAACACTCGATCTGCTAGATTCCTTAACATCCAGTATTAACGAGGTTAGCATACACTTTTCTTTACTTATTTTTTTCAATACTAACATCTATCTCTGCAAGGTTTCACAAGCATGACTCACTTAAACAACCAATGGGCACAGTACACTAATAATCTCAAAAGAGAATTACAAGAATGTCAAACCAAAGAGTTGACATTACAACAAGTCTATCAAAGACTCGAACAAGAACTACAAGCCTCCTATATAAAGGCACAAGCCGACCGAGCAAAATTGTCTGCTCTTCATTTCCAGACTTCCTACTTACAGAATAACCTAGATATAGTAAAATCTCGACCTCATCAAGCAGGAACTAGTACCTCTTATGAAAATTCCTGGACTTCAGCTACCATAAACGATATATTCCTAGACAGAGGCTTTGCCTTCCTTCAATAAGGCTTATAAGATTGTATTAATCAATTCAAAGCAGTCGACTATCCACCTCCCGAGCACTCTACCAACGTTTTGAATATCAGCAATACAATTGACCGCACTCCTCCTGACTTACTGTCTTTTCCTTTCGCTTCTAATATTGAGAAAATGTAACTTGTATTTACCATAACATTTGTAATACAATACATGACTTTTTCTACATTGTATTACTTAAAAGAACAAAACATACATATTACAATGTTTTATCCACTAAAATAAGGGTGCAAGTGATACACATTCCAAGGTCTTGTTAAAAGCCTCCCCTAAGCATCCTTCAAGTAATAAGCTCCTACTCCTGCTCGTCTCTCCAGATGGAAGGGTCCTTCCTATTTTGGTCCCAGCTTTCCTTTGTATCTTTTCGGTCAATATCACACTAAATTTCATACCTGAAAAGCACGAAGAACTACCTTTTTGTTACAAACTTTTTATTACATATAACCCATACTGTCCACAACAGTCCCTCTTTACTAAGTACAGGTCCCTATACTGAGCCACCCTATCGTCGCTCGGGATATAAGTCATTACTTGGGCAAATTTTCGATTTCCATAAACAACCCTACTCCCATACCAGCCCTTACGTTGCCACGAAGTAATAAGTATACCCCTATCCCCCTTCTACCCCAACACTATAAGAGACTTCCTGAGCAACCTTCTCTTCCCTTTCCTTACCACATAGGATGACTCTTCCGCTTCCCCAATTTAATTCCTTAAACTTCCTTAGTAATAACCTTAATCCTAGGAAACCTACACTTCCCTTCGCCTTCCCCCTCAATCCCTTTATAAAAGCTACACTCCGTCTCCTTCTCTCACCTCTACCTTCCCTCCTTTCATGGCCTCCCCATCACACCTTATCCTTATAAGTTCTGATACAAACTCAACTACTGATTCAGAAACCCACTCTATCGCAACCTCAGCATACCACCCCCTACCTCTTAGGGATCCCATCAATGTAGCGACTCTAGATGCCACAGGGCCCTTCTGATCCCCCTTCCCCTCCTTTGGCAATCGTCTATGGCATCCACCAGCACCCCAACATCAACCTCGACTGGACCCCCCCTCTTCCCCTGGCCGACATCCCTCCTTCAATAGTTCCACCACCTTTCTTAGAAGGAGAATCTTTTATGGATTCTTCTCCCCTTAGTCTCTTGTAAATAAGAACATTCTTCTTATATGATATATATTTTCAGTCAATTTATATAAAGAAGCCTGCTTTCTCTTCAAATGCATACTAAGTGTTATAAATGAAAATAAAATATCAAATAGTACAAATATAATAACACCTTCTCAGGATATAAGAATCAAACCAACAACCATATAAGCTAAATTATGGAATACCCTCTTCCTTTAGCTCATCTACAAATTAATCAGAAATCCAGCAAGGTCAAGCAGTGAAACATACTTTGAAGTTACTTACTAAGCAAACTGATACATTCGAAAAAAATATAACAACACATTTCTTCTTTGCAGAAAAATAGTAAAATTTAGGGGTCAATAATATGCTCCATTGTAAAATGTCTTAGGAATTAAAAAAGAACTATTATTAATAACTATTTCCTAACAATATTTCCACTGTTAGCTACTTCAAAAACATCATAGAATACCCCCGATACTAAACTTAATCAAAGAAACTCTTCCTTACAGAAATCAGACTTAACATTATTCCCTTAGATGATACATAACACATTCTCATATTGACTAAAAAGACTTAACAACAAATTTTCCCTTTTGTCCCATCTGGATAGTATCAACATAACACCTTCGAGAGAGCTACTGATCACTTTCAACTTCCCCTACTTCATTTCCAATAGGAAACTTAATTTTCTGATGATAAGGAGAAGCTACAGCCTATAAACTGCTCAGTACAGGTCGACCTAAAATAGCGTTATCTCATTAGTTGAATTAAGTGTGCAGGAAATGGTTAAGATAAGCTGAAGGTCAGCGACACCCAGAGAATCCCAAGTCGGGAAATCGTGGTGGTCAGGTGACACTGGGAGAACTTCGTGGGAGTCGAAGAACCCAAGTGAAGACCGAAAGTAAAGCGATAGGTCATAAAGGACCAGAGGTAAGCACGAGTGTGAAGAGAGATGGTAAGGTTGTGTCCTCTGTACGGGGACAACCCTAGGTGACGATCCGACTAAGACTTCCAGTGGAAGGTCTAGGTCGAGATCAGACAGTAAGAAACCATCGCATTTACCATTTTTCATGCTAACTCCTTGCTGTAGGGAAGTGACTAGGCTGGAAATCGACTGTTGGCTATTTGCAATCAACTGCTGCACATCAGTCGACTGATGAAGGTCATCAATCGACTGATGGCGATGAATTAGCCTTGTGCGCTAGGTGAAAAAGGATAACGTTTGACGCTGTCACTTCACGATTAGATAAGGTGTCACCTCGTGATAAGTTCCACAAATTGAGGATCTGGAACCAGACTAATTCTAAAGCACGAGTCTATAAAAGGAGGGGAGGACTCGAACCCAAAGATCATCAATTTTCTCCTAAGTGCTCCCACAACGCCAAGGTTTCACATCAACGCTACAACGTCGTAACGCCGACGCCACACCAAGTTTCAACTCCTTAAGCGTCAGTAGCTCAGTTAGTTATTTTATTACTTTGTACTCGGAGTTTTTTTTGTAAATGAGGTGAGGTAGGCTTGTTGCCTCATCCTCGAGTTTTGGTTTTGTTGTGATCGTTGTCTCCTACCTTCAATGAGGAGGAGACTCTATAGTGAATTGCCCCTTCATACGCGGTCAAGGATCATGGTGCCTTAGAGTAGCAACCACTGGGTTGTGAACCAAGTAAAAATAAATTTTTCATATTTATTTTTCCGCTGCATCTCTTTATTTTTAATCGAACGAAAGAAAAAATTTACGTGCGCTATTCACCCCCCCCCCCCTCTAGTGCTCTTTTTCGATCCAACTCTCCTTGGCTCCTCTCCTAAAGATAAAGGTAATTTGATTTGCCCCATGAGCTACACCTCATGACCAAAAAACCCAAATAAAGAAGTGTCGACCGACTGTAAATCAGTTATGCGAACTCCCATTTGCTCTATGGCTGACCAATATAGAATATCCATTGAACTGCCCGAGTATACCAAAACTCTTCCCACATCAAAATTGGCAATAAGAGCTCAGATTGTTGGATCGAGCGGATCTCTAGAGGGGGGTTGAATAGCGATAAAAAATTTTGTACAAATTAACAATTAAACGTAGCGAAAGATAAGTGAGAAATAAATGAGACAAGAAGATTTTTTACTTGGTTCGTAGTCTTCGGCTACTACTCTAAGGCTCTAGTGGTCCTTGACCACGCACGGAGGTCAAAACACTAAATGAACTCCTCCTCGTTGGAGGTAGGAGTTAAACGAATACAAAACTAAAGAAGGACTCAAGGTAGAGGGACACTCCCCCTCTCCTTGATACAATTTAAAGCTCGAAAAAGAAACTTATACAAATTAAAGCTTATACGGACGACTTTTGAAGACTTGAATCTTGGAGCTTGTGTCGTCGTCTTGGCAGCGCTTCGTCGTAGGGATGTCGGAGACTCGTAGTGTATCGGAAGCACTTGGAATCTTTTGAATTGATGAAAAACCCTAGGACAAGCCCTACTTTAATAGCCTTTGAGCCCCTCATCGAATGGGTCTTCAACCAATAACAAATTGGCACAAAGCTCCTTGGAATGAGGTGATAAGGCTTAACTCCTCGAAGCTGATCCTTGACCATCAGTCGACTGATGGCCATCATCAGTTGACTGATGGTAGCATCGGTCGAATGTTGACTGCAGGTAGTCGACTGATGAATGGCAGTCGAGTCCTCCAAGTTAGCAGTCGACTGATGCTAGCTGCAAGTCAAAGTTAGCTCAACAAAAACATAATTTTGACGGCCTCCGACCATCCGATCTCGACCTAGACCATCTATGGGATGTCTTGGGTCGGATCTACGCTTAAGACCATTCCTGTAAGGAGGATACGACCTCACTTACGCTTACACACACGAGCTTACCTCAATACTTACTGTGTCGCTTTCGCTTCCAACCTTCCACTTGATTCCTTCAGCTCCCTCCGAAGTCACTCGAGTGTCGCCTGACCACCGCGGCTTCCTCCAGGTGTCGCTAGCCTTCAGCTCCAATGTTTGCACTTTTCTGCACACTCAATTAAGCCCGTGAGATAACGATGTAATCTTAACTTTGCATCTTTGCCATAATCAAAATACAGGTTCGATCATCTGGTGCCCCTGCACCAACACGGATGACTAAGGCATCAGTATGAGGGGTTATTACTCCCTCTAAATCATTAGCATCAAAGCCTAACATGAGTCCTCTGATTCTAGGAAAAGCGGTAACAGCTGCACATTCTTCTCTGCTATGTCTCTTCCGTGCTCTATTAGAGTCTCCATTAGTGGAACCATCGAAAATCATATTA
This sequence comes from Wurfbainia villosa, assembly GCA_025175895.1. Taxonomy (NCBI): domain Eukaryota; kingdom Viridiplantae; phylum Streptophyta; class Magnoliopsida; order Zingiberales; family Zingiberaceae; genus Wurfbainia; species Wurfbainia villosa. The sequence continues at coordinate 114,322,741 of CM045989.1, read as the reverse complement.
ATAGAACCCATCACAGGAGTCTGATTAGCAGGCACTACCTGGTCAGGGGCTATCTCCCTTATATGAGCAGACTGTACAAGATGGTTTGTAAAAGGTCTCCCCGAATTTTCTCTACCATAATTTCTTCCTCCAAACCCTCGCTGATAAGGAGCTAGATTCATAATCATATTTCGAACATTGGAATGAGCCCCCATATTTCTCTTTAACTCAAAGTCTAACTACTGACAATTCTGAATATTATGCATATACTCTTGATGATAAACACAGAAAGTAGGAGTCGATAATCTCCTAGGCCCTCTGTCAGCTCCAAAGGGTCTTCTCAATAACTATTGCTCCATATAAATATTCATAGCTCTCTCATTAGAAAACTGTAACTGAGGAGCATATAGAGATCTATCCTCTAAAGGTCGAACAGGTCTTACCCATTCAATCCTTGTTTCTGGCCTTTCAACTATATTGAAATCCCGAGAAGTTTGCCCAGAATTCTGAGCATCTTCAAGATTAATAAACTTCTCAACCTGGGATAATAGATCATCAAAACCTGTAGGAGGTCTTTTAGCCAAAGATTTAAAGAAGTCCCCCTCTCTAAGCCCTTGAATGAAGGATCCTACCATCATACTAGATCCTATAGCGGGAATTTCCCATGCTACCTGTGTAAATCATTATACATATTGTCACAAACTTTCTTGTTCTCTCTGTTTAAGATAAAAAAGACTTAGGGTTTGAGGCAAATATCTTTTAGAACTAGAAAAATGTCTTAAAAATAACGTTGAAAAGTCCTTGAATGAGGCAATACTCCATGTCTTCAAATCAGTAAACCATTGTTGTACCGCTCCTATTAATGTAGTAAGGAACACCCAACACCTAACTCCATCAGTATAATGGTACAACAAAGCAGAATTTTCAAATCTACTTAAATGATCCTTAGGATCAGAAGAATCGGTATATTCAGGCATCTAAGGCATTCGAAAATATTAGGGTAATTCTTGTAGGAACGTTCGTGACCGCTAGAGGGGGGGTGAATAGCGTCAGCATTGTAGTGGAGGAATTCGATCATGCTTGCTACAATTATATTAGTACGCAGTGGAAATAGAAATAATGCAATACAAAATGAACACAAGCACAATAACACAAGACGATGTAACGTGGTTCGGAACCGAATGGTTCCACTCCACGGATTGGGCTCTAAAAGCCCTAGCGATGCCAACACACACCACTATACAAAATAACTCCTTCTCGGAACAATCCGGAGGTGGAGAAACCTTGTACAAATGATTACAATAGTAATACTAAGCAAATACAATCAAATACAAATATGAAATGCAATACTAGTAAAGAAAACAACTTTACAAGAGCTTTTAATTGCTTGCTTTTGGTTGCTTGAAGAGTAGCCTTGAAGGTCTGGATTGCAGCAGCAAATCCCCTCCAAATTGCCTCAAGAACCACTGCCAAAAAACCTCTTTCCGAGCTACTTTTATAACCTATAATCGGGCTAGATTTTTGCCTAGCAGTCAACTGATCGGGACCATCAGTCGATTGCCCCTCTAGCCATTGTCTCACAACGACATGAACCACATCGGATAAGTCCAACAGATAGACCATCAGTCGATAGATGGCTTAATTAGTCGAGTGTTCAGGATGATCACTCTACTGGAGAACTCACTGTGCTGGAATTCTCAACCAGTAGTCGACTGATCTCCAGATCAGTCGACTGCTAAGGCCATCAGTCGACTACCCAATGCTGGTAGTCGACTGTTAGGCTATCTTTTCGCAGTCAAACCCTAGTTGACTCCTATCAGTCGACTGACCATAGTCCCAGTCGACTAATACACCTCAAACATGAGGTTTTAACCAAAGTATGGTGCCCCCATACTTGCTAGACCAACCTTAGCCTAGACCTAAGCCTTCTAGCTACCTCCGTCAGCCTCATGCCTATCGGATCCCTCCAAGTCATCCATGACTTGTTCATCCATACACTAGCCTTCAGATGCTTCCATCAACTATTGTCATGCAAATGTGGTCTATACCGCCAAGGCACATTGGTCTCATGCTGCCAAGACTCCGCTTGGACTTTACACCGCCAACCATTGGACTTATGCTGCCAAAACTCCACCCTTGGACTTTACGCTGCCAATATTCCCCTTGGACTTCTCAATTGCCAAATACCCATGACTTGGACTTTCACCGCCAAGACTACACCCTTGGACTTACGTGGCCAAGACTACACCCTTGGACTTCTCAATTGCCAAGACTCAAGCTTGGACTTTTCCCTTGCCAACCCATGTTGGACTTTCCATGTCAATACCCATGCTTGGACTTTTCCTTGCCAAGCCCATGCTTGGACTTTCCATGCCAAGTACACAAGACTTGGACTTCTCCCATGATAATGGTCAAACCATCGTCAAACATCAAGTACTAACCTGGGTCGATTGTACCAACAATCTCCCCAACACATGTCAGACATCAATCTCAGACATCAATGTCAAATATCAAAATACTACTCGAGTCAAACTTGAGTCTGGTCAATTGTGACCTGGGTCGATTGCACCAACAATTTCCCCTTTTTGATGTTTGACAAAAAACAACCTTAAGTTAGGCTCCTAACTCAAATTCCCTTACCAATTATCCCAAATTCGTAATTCCATATATTTTCCCCCTTTTTGACATACATCAAAAAGGTTCTCCCCAAGGAGGTCAATGTCTCATATCCCAATGAGATCTTACCATCTCCCCGTTAGTCCAAAAATATTTAGGATGCCTACAATCTTTCTAGTGATAAGTCTCATATCACTTAAGAGAGGTACTCCTATAAACTCTCCCAATTTTTAAATTGGGCATCTCAAATTCCCATTTCTCCTCCTCATGAGAAAAAATAACATCCATCATCCCATGATGGATACCTCCCCCTAAAGGTTTGTTCCCCCTTGACCATTGCACCAACAATGTCCTAGGGAAGTCCCTAAGCCTATAGGAACTCTAAACCATCAAAATTAAGGTCCAAAGTTCAACATTAAACTTTCCCACACCTTAAAATTGATACATCACCCTAACAACTTTTCTAATCCATATCCAATAGATTTTCACCCTTTCCAATGTTTTCCAAAGCACATCCTAGGGTTAGGAGCAGTTAGGGAACCCTAACCTAGCTGAAATTGGGCTAAACATACCTTGTTTACCCGAAATCAGCCTGACAGTCGACTTTATCATGTAATTGCTTGACTTCCTGTTTCATCATCATTGCCATCAGCGAAGAATCGATCGATAATCAAATCAATTTAAGTTATCAGAAATGAATTTCAAAAATGCATAAGTAATTATAAGTAACTCGAAAAATCATGAAAATTCATACGTACATTACTTATAAGAAATACAATGGGTGAAAAATATTGGAAAAATAATTTACCCATAAAATAGTGAAATTGACACAAAGTTCAAAAGTGAAGAAAAATTTCAATGTTTTAGCTCACTTTGTATCAACTTCATCAATGGTGATTGCTATCAAAGATAGACTTCACCAAGGTTTTTCAAAATGATTTTAAAATGGTTTTAAATACCTTATATTGGATCATATTCTTTGGGATCAATGTACATGTCTTGAACATAAGTTTTCCCAATGATCCATCAATAATATAAGATGAGTTTGAGTTCATCTAGATGCAAAAACTATGCACCTTGAACTTAACTCATATCCTAACATCTCACATGTATCTAGAGTGTATCAATACACATACATGTCAATGTAATGTGAGATGTGTTAGTAATATATGAGAGATGTCCTAAGGCAATCGCCTTATGTATGAACCATTTATATGATAAATGAAGATTCACTATTTGAGTGTACATGTTTTATGTATTTGATTGGATCTTAAACTCATTTACTGAATGTCCACGATACGATTCACAACATGAGAGAATTTGTGATTGGATCACAACTAGTGAGTATCTCTACATGTGTAATTGTGATGTATCGGAATTATCCCTAGTCGATGAATTGATGGATCTGGACACCATCAATTCTGTTGAGACTAGCACGAGGTATACTCCTTGGTGTATCCAAGCAGCTGATTCTCACTGGCTGGAGACATAGTGATGTCCGGAGTTAATCGTGGATGCTAGTTATGGTAACTAGTTCATTGGAGTGACCAGCCGTAAGACTTCATATGGTTCTCTGCATATATAGATATGTCAATGAAGTTCTTACTGTGGCTTAAGTGTGATATTCCTTTGACTTGCGGTATTCAAGTCATCTTGATCATGGAGACTTATGCTTTGACATCTTAAGCAAACATCTCTAAGGAGATGTGGACCCGGGATGATTGGGTATAAGTAGAAGTGATCGAAGGTGTTTGAATAGCCTATAAAGGATTCACCACTCCTTGCGAGGAGATGTATACCCATGGCCTCTCGTCGGATTGTTACTAAAGTCTTTGGCCAAAGCATTACATGTTTAGAGTAAGGTACTCTTCGATACATGTGGAGTAACTAGAACTGTGAGGACGAGGAAATGATACTAGGTGTGACGAGTCACTTAGTGGGGATCGGACACAATAGACCATGTCCCAACCAAGTGGGTATAAGATGAGTGAAGGGAATGGGGCACGATTCATTCGAGCATCAAGGGTTTCAGAAATAGTTCTGGATCAACCGTTGATCTTTTCGGTTAATTGGGGATCATGATGTACTACTAGGTGCCACTCATGATCGTTCTATAATTAATGGTTAATTATAGATGGCCAACATAAACCGAGAACCTATTTGGTCACACGCACAACGAGTGTAATCCAAAGGATTTAAAACGAGCTTGAGAATTGGATTCTCAGACCGAGAGAAACTAGGTTTGGTCGATCAAACATAAAGCGAGCATGAAATCGCTTCACCGCAATGGAAGCGTGGATGGGCCGTGTCTTATGAAGACATAATGGATGGACCAAAATGGTTTGGTTCTAATCCAATGGATAAGAATAAACCAAAGGGTTTGGTTTATTTTAAACTAATGAACCAAAAGTTGGTTCGGTTCGTTTTAACTTAAAATAAACCATCATGGTTTGGTTTATTTTAACTTATCTTAATGGAGCGGGTTAACGGGCTTTATGGATATGATCCATTAACCATTAAGAGAATTAGTTCTCTATAAAAGTGGGCTTAAGGGATTGTTAAACCCTAACTAATCCAAACCCTAGCCCCCCCTTAAGTTGCCGCCCACTCCTTGGAGGAGTTAATCGGCGCCCAACTACTAGCTGCCGCCGCCCAGCTTTGTGCCGCCGTCCAAGACCCTTGCCGGCATCCAAGCTCCAGCCGGTGAACCTCCGGCGACCCTCCGGTGATCTCCTATAGGTTCGGCATCAAGGTGAGCTTTTTCTCTCCTTGTTTTGGCCGGCGCCTACTCCTCCACCAAGCTGTCCAGTTTTCTGGACAGCTTCTTCTCTCGCCGGAGCGTCGCTTGACGACGGTTAGTGCTCCGAGAGCGCTAACTTACCGGGATTTGATCTCCGTAATCCTCTGAGGTGGAGGACGAAGGATTCGTCAAACGGTTGACGAATACCTCTCCGGAGAAGCGAGTTTTGAGAACTCGTTTTGGATCCGAATTTGGATTCGGAACGTGATCATCTCTCGATCACGTCGTCTTCAACACGAGGCTAGTAACCCGTACGAAGACGAAGCTCGTGACTTAGCGAAGTCATCCCGAGGAGCTCGGCGTGGATACGGATAGAGACGATTCTTACGAGGATCGCTCCGCTGATGCCGTTCCGCCACACGCCATAATGGAAGGTATAACGAGTTTAATTTCCTTTTATTGCAAATTTTAATTTACGGTTATGTCTACACTTGTTGTAATAGCATGCGAGTGTTGTGTGTGTTGTAATAAATATAGATTTATTATTTTTAATTGCTTCCGCTGTGCTCATGTTTACGAAACATGATCGAACACACACACGCCGCGGTGCCGGAAACCCAACAGTGGTATCAGAGCCCAGGTTGTGTTTCGACATAATCGTAAAATGGTTTTGCGATAGTCATAATGTATTTCTGGAAATTTTCTAAATTTTGGAAATTTAGAAGTATTTATGGAAATTTTTCAATTTTGGAAAGTCTAGAAGTATTTATGGAAATCTTCCACTTTTGGAATGTTGAAAGTATTTATGGAAATTTATATTTTCCATAAATAAAATATTTGATTAGATTCTGGAAATTTGTTTCCTAATTTAATCATGATTTGATTTGGGAAATCAAATCTTAAAATATTTAATTTCCATAAGTAGTTTTAAAGATTTAGGAAATTGGTTTCCTAAATAGATTTTCCTTAATCAAATAATTCCATGAATGAAATATGTGATTAGATTTGGAAATTTGTTTCCTAATTTAATTATGATTTGATTTGGAGAATCAAATCTTAAACATATTTTATTTCCATAAATAGTTATGACATATAAGGAAATTATATACATGACATAATTGTATGCCATGTAATTGCATTAGATGCATAACATTATGCCATGCGTGTCGTGACATGTAGATGTATGCCATGTATGCCATGCCATGTAGATAATAGTTATTTGCATGCAAAGAGGATGAGACATAAAAATCCTTAATCAATATTAAAGCCTACACCTTCCATTAATATGGTTAGAACCAGAGTTCTGTTTCTTGTTTGGGTTGTTGGACTCTCTCCAAGCCCGGCTCGAACCTGAATAAGTTCAAACCATGGAATAGTTTAATACTAATATGGTAAGAGTCAGAGGTCAATCGTTAGCTTTGGTTGTTGGACTCTCTCCAAGCTGGGCTAATTGGTTGAATGCGCTCTAACCATATTAAAACTATGTCCTGATTAATGGGTTGGCTTTAACCTGGAGCATCGGTTTGTTGGACTCTCTCCAAGGTCGATGTAAAGGGAGGTGAAGTTGGGTGCTATGCATATGATGCATACTTGTTAATGTGTTAACAACCCGATGTATGTGTGAACATTCAATTAGTTGATAGCACATTGTGATAGTTGCATATACGGGATATGCAATCGGTATAGATGATACCTACCGTCGTAGTTATGAATGGCTTGTTGGACTCTCTCTAAGGTTGTTCATAACTATGATGGATATCAGCCCATTCGGAGATGGACCTACAATCTCCCGAAGTGATTTTGGGGTTTTTGAAATTCGAAAAATGAATGGGATTTATAAATGTATATTGATGCATTTTAAAATCATTTTCTCATATATGCTCGTTTTGTATTTCTAGGTCAATAAATTGATCATGACGTCTTTGAATTTGGGCACTATTTTGGATTCGAACAAACTGACTGGGCCTAACTTCCTGGACTGGCTTAGAAACCTGAGAATTGTTCTCAAGGCGGAAAAGCTTGCATATGTCCTTGAAGAGCCTCTTCCTGACCGTCCTAAGGACGATGCAACTCCAGACCAAATGTTGGTCTATCAGAAGCATGTGGCAGATTCTGAGCTGGCAAGTTGCATCATGCTAGCGGCGATGGTACCTGAGCTGCAGAAGCAGCATGAGCATATGGATGCTAACACTATGGTCTTCCATCTTCATGAGTTGTTCGATGAGCAAGTGAGATCCGAAAGGTTCGAGGTCTCTAGGCTCCTCTTCACCACGAAGATGCAAGAAGGTTCTGCTCAGAGTACTTTGTGCAAAGATGAACGGGTACATCGAGCGGCTAGCTACCCTCGGTTTTGTGATGGATCATGAGTTAAGTATTGACTTAATTCTGCATTGTTTGCCCAAGAGTTTCTCGCAATTTGTGATGAACTATCGGATGAACAAATTGGAATCCACCATTCCCGAGCTCCTCAATATGTCAAGACTGTGGAGCCTTCGTGAAGCATGAGGAGAAGGCGGTTCATAGTTGATTCTCAAAGAAAGGTTCTAAGAGGAAGGCAAAAGAACAAAGAAAGGAAAGAAAAAGGCAAAGAAGGCGGAACTAGCAAGAAAGGGCACTTGCCATCACTGGCAAGGAAGGCCATCGCTAAGAAAGTGCAAGATTTATCTTGAGTCCATGAAGAAGAAGAAGGCATCCGATGCCCCATCCTCTTCGTGTATCTTCGTTATTGATTGTCATTCTATTTCCTTAGACACTTGGGTATTGGATAATCGGGTGTAGCTCACATATATGTAATGACATACAGGGGCTAAGGAATAGAAGAAGACTTGTCGAGGGGAGTCAAATTTGCGAGTTGGCAATGGAGCAAAGGTTGCTGCGGTCGCCATCGGAACTTATTTGCTGAAGCTCCCTAGTGGACTAGTCTTGGAACTGGACAATTGCTATTATGTTCCTTCTCTAATAAAGAACATTGTTTCTATTTCTTGCTTAAATAGAAATGGTTTCCATTTAACGTTTAGTAACAATTGTTGTTATATAACTTTGAATGGCGTACTTTATGGAACTGGAACTTTGAGTAATGGCATTTATACGCTGGACGATTCAAAGGACATTTTCAATATCGAAGTGAGCAACATGCGTGCTCGAAAGGATAATCACATAGACTCCTATATGTGGCATTGTCGTCTTGGCCATATAAGCAAGAAACGCATGTCCGAATTACACCGATGTGGAATTCTGGAATCGTTTGAATTGGATTCATACGATACATGCGAATCATGCTTAAAAGGCAAGATGACTAAGTTACCTTTACCGAAAAGGTGAACGAGTGGAGAGTTACTAGGTTTAGTACATACCGATGTATGTGGACCTATGTCAACTCAAGCATTAGGAGGCTATAGCTACTTCATTACCTTCACCGATGATCACTACCTTGGGTATGTGTTCTTGATGAAACACAAGTCCAAGCCTTGAAAGGTTCAAAGAATTCAGAAATGAAGTAGAGAAACAACATGACAAGAGTATTAAAATACTGATCGGATCGAGGTGGTGAATACTTAAGTCAAGAGTTTTGATTATCTAAGAGACAATGGCATATTGTCTCAATGGACTCCGCCTATACACCACAAAGATAATGGTGTATCCGAGAGGCGAATCGATGCTGGACATGGTCGTCAATGATGAATCATGCAACTCTTCCCAAGTCCTTTGGGGTTATGCACTGCATAAATTGCTTTGTTAAATGTAATGCCTACCAAGGTAGTCTCAACTACTCCATATGAGATATGGAATGGTAAGAAACCTCATGTATCTTACTTGAAGATATGGGGTTGTCCTCGCTTATGTGAAGCTGGATCAGACGTACAAACTGGATGCTAAGTCCGATAAATGTCTATTTATTGATACCCTAAGCAAGGGGTTACTAATTCTATCATCCTGTGGAACAAAAGGTGTTTGTTTCAAGGCATGCCGTGTTTCTAGAGAAAGAGTTTCTCAAGAAGAAAAAGTTGGGAGGTCTGAGCTTGAGGAGGCTCGAGAGACTCAAATAGACATTAATGAGATACTGTGAGCAAACAACACCGACAACTCATAGTGATGAGCAATCTACCGACCTATCAGTAACACCACATCTTCAGAGATCCGCAGAACACGCAATATTCCCGAGAGATATGGATTTCGTAAGTGAATCGAACGACGTGTTACTCATTGATGATGAGGAGCCTACCAGCTTATGAAGAAGTGCCGATGTTCGTAAGGGATAAGTGGCTTGGTGCCATGAAGTCGGAAATGGATTCCATGTACGAAAACCAAGTTTGAACTTGGTCGACTCCACCAAGGCATAAAGCCTATAGGGTGCAAGTGGTTTTCAAGAAGAAACACATGGATGGTAATGTGATTACCTATAAGGCTAGATTGGTGGCGAAAGGATATCGTCAAAAGCAAGGTGTTGATTATGACGAAACCTATTCGCCTGTAGCTATGCTTAAATCCATTCTGATGCTCCCGCCATAGTCATTATGATTATGAGATATGGCGTATGGATGTGAAAACAGCTTTCCTTAATGGAAACTTGCTCGAGGACGGTATATGATAACCCGAGGGTTTCACATCGCTGATAAAACCAAGGTATGCAAGTTGACGATCCATTTATGGATCAAGCAAGCATCCAGAGTCGAATATCCGCTTTGATGAGACGATCAAAAAGTTTGATTTCTCACAAAATCCGCATTTAACCTTGTGTGTACAAGAAGGTTAGTGAGTGCAATGTGTTCCTAGTATTGTATGTCGATGACATATTACTTATAGGAAACGATGTGTCAATCTTACAATGCTTAAGGTTTGGTTATCCAAGACATTCTCCATGAAAGACCGGGAGAAGCAACCTACATCCTGGGATTAAGATCTATAGAGATAGATCAAACGGTTGCTTGGTCTTTCGCAGCTTCATATATAGACCGAAAAGCAAAGAGGTTTAGCATGTAATCCAAGAAAGGTTATCCGCCCATCGTGCATGGGGTACACCTTTCAAGTCTATGTGTCCGCGCACGTAAGACGAGAGGATTTGCATGAGTAAGATTCCCTATGCATCCGCAATAGGATCTATCATGTATGCTATGTTATGTACGAGGCCCGATGTATCGTGATGCCCGAGTGTCACGAGCAGATACCACCGATCCAGAATGGATCATTGGTCATAAGACGATCCTAAGTACTTGAGAAGAACTAAGGATGTTCCTAATATATGGAGAAGGGGACATGGTGATACGCGCAGATAAGGATGATTCCAGTGTCTCACCGATACGTGTTCACCTGAATGGGGGAGTTGGAAAAGTTCCAAACAAGAGATCAGAGCGGATTCTACCACCGAGGCGTAATATATTGCAAGGAAGCGGTTTGGATCAAGAAGTTCGCTCATGAACTTGTGTGATTCCGCCATTGTTGAAGCAATACCGGCCCATCGCGATCAACAATGGGAGCAATTGCACGTGCAAAAAGAGCCAAGGTCTCATCAACGATCCAAACATGTGCTTCGCTATCATCTTATCAGAGATCATAAGTAGGGAACGAAATACAAATCGAGAAAATTCTCACAAAGGAACTTAGCGGATCCTTTGACTAAAGCATTACCTCAAAGTAAGTTTGAGGGTCATGTTGGTGCTTATGGTATTCGATACCGTGAGCGATTGGCATTAGCCAAGTGGGAGTCCGTTAGTAATATATGAGAGATGTCCTAAGGCAATCGCTTTATGTATGAACCATTTATATGATAAATGAAGATTCACTATTTGAGTATACATGTTTTATGTATTTGATTGATCTTAAACTCATTTATCAATGTCCACGATACGATTCACAAAGATGAGAGAATTTGTGATTGATCACAACTAGTGAGTATCTCTACATGTGTAATTGTGATGTATCTAATTATCTTAGTCGATGAATTGATGGATTTGACACCATCAATTCGCGAGACTAGCACGAGGTATACCCTTGGTGTATCCAAGCACCGATTCTCACCGGGCCGAGACATAGTGATGTCCGAGTTAATCGTGGATGCTAGTTATGGTAACTAGTTCATTGGAGTGACCAAATTGTAAGACTTCATATGGTTCTCTCGCATATATAGATATGTCAATGAAGTTCTTATCGCGTGGCTTAAGTGCGATGTTCTTCGACTTGGCAGATTCAAGTCATCTTGATCATGGAGACTTATGCTTTGACATCTTAAGCAAACATCTCTAAGGAGATGTGGACCCGGATGATTGGGTATAAGTCAAGTGATCAAGGTGTTTGAATAGCCTATAAAGGATTCACCACTCCTTATGCGAGGAGATGTATACTCCATGGCCTCTCGCCGGATTGTTACTAAAGTCTTTGCCAAAGCATTACATGTTTAGAGTAAGGTACTCTTCGATACATGTGGAGTAACTAGAACTGAGGACGAGGAAATGATACTTGGGCTAGGTGTGACGAGTCACCTAGTGGGGACCGGCACAACAGACCATGTCCTCAACCAAGTGGGTATAAGATGAGTGAAGGGAATGGGGCACGATTCATTCGAGCCATCAAGGGTTTCGTAAATAGTTCGATCAACTGCTGATCTTTTCTGCTAATCGGGGATCATGATGTACTACTAGGTGCCACTCATGATCGCTCTATAATTAATGGTTAATTATAGACGGCCAACATAAACCGAGAACCTATTTGGTCACACGCACAACGAGTGTAATCCAAAGGATTTAAAACGAGCTTGAGAATGGATTCTCGTATCGAGAGAAACTATGTTTGGTTGGACTAAACATAAAGCGAGCATGAAATCGCTTCACCGCAATGGAAGCGTGATGGGCTACGCCTTATGAAGACGTAATGGATGGACCAAAATGGTTTGGTTCTAATAATGGATAAGAATAAACCAAAGGGTTTGGTTTATTTTAAACGAATGAACCAAAAGTTGGTTCGTTCGCTTTAACTTAAAATAAACCATCATGGTTTGGTTTATTTTAACTTATCTTAATGGAGCGGGTTAACGGGCTTTATGGATATGATCCATTAACCATTAAGAGAATTAGTTCTCTATAAAAGTGGGCTTAAGGGATTGTTAAACCCTAACTAATCCAAGAGTTGCCGCCACCGGCGCCAACTAAGAGCCACCACGCCCAGCTTTGTGCCGCTGGCCCAAGACCCTTGCCGGGCGCCCAAGCTCCAGGCCGGTGAATCCTCCGCACCTCCGTGATCTCCTATAGGTTCGGCATCAAGGTGAGCTTTTTCTCTCCTTGTTTTGGCCGGGCGCCTACTCCTCCACCAAGCTGTCCAGTTTTCTGACAGCTTCTCCTCTCTCGCTGGAGCGCCGCTTTGGACGACGGTTAGTGCCCGACAGTGGCTAACTATCGGGATTTGATCTCCGGTAATCCTCTGAGGTGGAGGATGAAGGATTCGTCAAACGGTTGACGAACACCTCTCCGGAGAAGCGAGTTTTGAGAACTCGTTTTGGATCCGAATTTGGATTCGGATCGTGATCATCTCTCGATCACGTCGTCTTCAACACGAGGCTAGTAACCCGTACGAAGACGAAGCTCGTGACTTAGCGAAGTCATCCCGAGGAGCTCGGCGTGGATACGGATAGAGACAATTCTTACGAGGATCGTTCCGGTTGATGCCGTTCCCGCTACACGTCATACGGAAGGTATAACGTAGTTTAATTTCCTTTTATTGCAAATTATAATTTACGGTTATGTCTACACTTGTTGTAATATGCATGCGTGTGTTGTAATAAATATAGATTTATTATTTTTAATTGCTTCCGCTGTGCTCATGTTTACGAAACATGATCGAACACACACACGCCGCGGTGCCGGAAACCCAACAAGATGTGGGTTTTGGTCATCCTAAACTTGGGTTTCATGCATTTTTCTAAGACAACACTACTTGATTCCCTTATACATGGGACTTCAAGTCTTTCCACTTATCCTTAAATCAATTTTAATTAATGCATGAATGAGCATGACATAAATCATAGCATAAGTAAACATGGCCAATGATCATGATGTCATGGCATATGATTAAATTTAACTACACATGACACTAAATCTTATTCCTAAGTAATATCATGACATATTAAATGATTAAAAGTAGATATGATGTCATGACATGTTATATGGCAAATCAAGCATGGAAAATAAAATATAAAGGTATATAATACCTAAAATTTAACATTAATTGCCATTTGTTAAGGTTAAATTCATTTTTCCATAATGTCACTTATCCCCAAGTGTGCTAAAAACCCAAAATGGCACACTATGACCTCTAGACCTAATTTGTGTCAATTTGATTGATTTTTCATAATCTCAAAAATATATTGACACATCCTAAAATATTTTAGGATTTAAATTCAAAACTATTTCCAAGGTATCCATAACCTTGAAAATATCCTAAAGTGCCACCTTTACCATGGTTAGGTTAACTACCCATCCATTCAAGGTTGGCACACCTAAACCCATTTAGCGTGAATCGATTACGCTCCTAGGAACCCAATACCTATTGGAGCTCCTTTTGTTTACTAGGTATTCTTTAGGGATGACCTCCCTAGATACCCTCCTAGGCTTCGAAGCCTTGATCATTGTGGTCTTAACTAGGTCAACTCTAGAGGTAACTCCCCCTTTGACCTTCTTAATGGCTTCCCTAGGTTTTCTTGAAACCCTAGCCACTAGACACACACCTTGGTTACCCTTAGGGATGGCTTCCCTAGTAACCTTGGTCTTCCTAGACCTAGGTTGTGTTCCATAATCGAATGGAATACTATGGTAGGTCTCCTTGGGCTTAGGTTTGTGACCCAAACCTTTCTTGCCCTTGGTTGACTCTTGTCTCCTAAAACCTAGGTTTTGACTCTTAGACCTAGATTTTTGATACTTTGACCCTTGAATTTGATTTTGCATTTTTACAGGGGTCTTTTTCTAATTTCTCAAGCCTTGACCTCAAGGTTTGGTTTGTTGGTGCAGTGGGCACCAAAGTTGAACCGGTATTTTGATTATGGCAAAAGGCTCAATAGTTAAGGGTATATTTGTTATCTTACGAGCTCAATTAAGTGTGCAGAAATGCTTAAGTTGAGCGGAAGGTCTGCGACACCCGGTGGGAACCGAGGTGGTCGGGCAACGCCAGAGGGACTTCGGAGGAAGCCGAGGTACTCGGGTGAAGACCGGAAGCGAGGCTACAAGGTAAGCTCGTGTGAAAGCGAAGCAAGGTCGTTAAGCGTAGATCCGACCCAATACCTCCAATGGAAGGTCTAGGTCGAGATCAGATGGTTAGAACCATCGTACTTTATATTTTAAGCTAACTTGTACTGCAGTCCAAAACCCTTTGACCAGTCGTCTACTACAGTCAACTGCTAGTCTAGTTCGACCTCGAGAATCATTTGGACAGGGGGTGAATTTGGACTTGACTCGTGTTTTGGTACAAAGGGTGATGTGGCATCAAGGTGGACATCCAAACCATCACCAAGCTTGGACCTCATCCTTGAGTTGGCGTGAAGGCCTCCTTGAGGTGGCACAAGATGGTTGGCTCCCATGATGTGGCACAAGTTGGATGGCTTCTTCTTCTTGGCGTGAAGGCCTCCTTGAGGTGGCACAAGATGGTTGGCTCCCATGATGTGGCACAAGTTGGATGGCTTCTTCTTCTTGGCGTGAAGGCTTCCTTGAGGTGGCACAAGGTGGTTGGATGAAACACCTCATCCTTGAGTTGGCGCAAAGGATGTGGATGAACAAGTCTTGGGGGATAAGAACCTCACCTTGGACACTACCTATGTCTAAATTCATAGATCAATATCCATAAATAGACATGTTCAAGCCAAGCAATTCAAGAATTCAAGAGCTCTCAACACGCCGTCGTAACGCCGCTACTACTACTCACATTTGCTACGAAGTCATGAAGCTACATTCTACTTATAAGAGTTGTCGGTATATTTATTTAAGTTCTACTTCTTTAAATTGTCTTTGTGCTTTAATCGTAACAAGGAAAGGGGTCCTTTGCCTTGATTTCTTTTATGTCGTTGCTCCTACCTCCAACGAGGAGGAGTGGTTTTAGTGAATTGCCTCTCGTCGTGATCAAGGATCACTAGGGCCGTGGATTAGCAATCGAAAGATTGTGAACCACGTAAAAATATCTTGTCTACTTTATATTTCATGTGCATTCTCTACTTGCTTTTTACTTATTGCAAAAGTTTTTAACGACAGTATCGCTATTCACCCCCTCTAGCGACACTTTCGATCCAACAATTGGTATCGAGTAGGCGCTAAGATTCGGTGAAACCACCAATCTAGCTTTGTTTTCTTTTTTCAGATTTTTATTTATTTATTTCTGTTTTCGTATAATTATTTCTCTTGCTTATCTTCTACTACATATAGAATTGAATTAGAGGCTTTAGGATCAGGATAAGGTTGTCCTTCGGTTTATATTCCGAGTAAGGTTGTCCTCCTTAACTTCAACGATATTAGCATTTGATTGTTTATTTCTTTTTGCAAGTTACATTTTATATATCTTTTTACTTCCCCTACTAATCCAAGGCGAAAGTCTTGGAATATTCTTTCGTGTGTGTTTTGCAAGATTCTTTTCGTCGTTCTTCTTCTTGTTTTTAAATGGCCCATCTCGAAGGGTTTAGCACCCGACCCCCGTTTACAACAGTAATGACTTTCCTTATTGGAAGGGTCGGATGGAATGCTTTCTTAAAACCCAAATCGAGATGTGGATCGTAATCCAAACCGGTTTCACACTTCCTATTAATGAAGATGGTGAATCTTTGGGTTACGATCAATGGTCAAATTCCATGAAAAAACAAGTAGAAGCCGATGTCAAGGCAACTCAAATCTTGCAATGTGGGTTGTCCAAGGAAGAGCTCAACCGCGTCGGCCCCTTCATTAGTGCAAAGGACTTATGGACCAAGCTAGTGGAACTACACGAAGGCACCGACGACACGAAGGTATGTAAAAGAGATTTACTTTTAAATAAAGTGTATAACTTGAAAATGCAGGAAAACGAGACCGCAACTCAACTACATGCTCGTATCCAAGACATCGTCAACCAACTCCATGCCATCGGACAAAAGGTCGAGAATCGCGACCTTATCAGGTATTCTCTTAACTCGTTTCCTAGGACCACCTTGTGGGCATCCATGGTCGATGCCTACAAGGTCTCCAAGGACCTTTCTAAAATTAGGTTAGGCAATTGTTTTGAACTTGAATTACATGAGCAAACTAACGTGGTCGGTAGAGAAGAGTATTGCGTTAGTTGCAGTTCCAAGAAGAAGAAGCCCCAAGCAAGCCACCCTCGGAGGAAGAAGGCGATATCCAAGCTCTAATGGCCAAGCCGACCGAGCCACGACTCGAAACCGAAGAAGAGTCCGAGTCGAATCCGATGATGAGCTTCCATTCAAGACAAGCCACGGATCCGTATCCGGTTCAAAAGAATCATTAAGGGTAAGTCGATTAGTCGTTACTTAATACTTTGTATGGTGCAATTAAATTTTTAAATAAGAAACTAGCTAAGTCCGAGTCCAAGGTCGAGACCCTAATTGAGGAGGTTAACCTCCTCAAACATGAGGTCTCCTAACCTCTTCGACTACTCGTATTCAAGAGGAGGACTCAACTCAAGTTGAAAAGCTTGAAGTTGAGAACTCGCTTTTGAAAACACAAGTCGAAGACCTTAGGCTACGTTGGAAAGGTTCACTTTGGGATCAAGGGACTTGACCTCTTACTTGGATCACAAAGGGCCGTGTACAACAAGGCGGACTCGGGTTTAACTCAAATACAACCAATAAGTCATATATGTCTATAGTAAACCAACATAAGAAAAATGTCCAAGCATGGGTCCCTAAGACCACTTTGATTTCAACTTTAGGATCTAACATGTATTGGGTTCCCAAGGACCAAATTCACTATGTGAATAGACCCACTCGATTCAATGGTCCAGGGGGAGCCAATACAAAATGTATTTTTGTTAAGTCTTAGAAATTGCATGCTTAGTTTTTCTTTTATTTTTAGAATGGTTAGATAGGACTCATAACCAACTAAAACCCTGCGAAAAGATTGAGCCTCGGGGAGCCTCTTTTCAAAAATAAATCAACTAAAATCCTACGAAAAGATTGAGCCTCGGGGAGCCTCTTTTCAAAAATAACTAGTTAGACCAAGACGTAGTCTCAAGTAAGTCGAGTTATCAATTTCTTGAAATTAGCTTTGTCTAAGGAAGTGGTCGTTGTTCCGATCAAAGAAGGCCTCTGTGCCTCGCCACGACCTGGAAGCTAATCTCTTGAAAAGATTACTTGATGAGCTTAGACTAAATCCTAATCTAACCTAATGTTGGTTAATTTAAATTCATTAAAATTAATCAAGTAAAATTGAAAGTCATCTCACAATAACACATAGGAATAACATGTTTTGATCATGTAGATATTGGTGAGATGATTTAGGTTTAAAAACTTACAAACAACCCTTTAGTAATTCCATTGATCCTACACATAAGAGTCGAAGAAACCATTAATATAGTTTTCGACGAAGGACACGAACCCGTTCAATCCTTAACAAAACCAACTAGCAAATCAACTTATAGCGAACCCGACTCTGATCTTGAACTTGAATCTCGTCCTAACCCAAGTCATCCTATCGACCAAGTGATAGATGACTCTAACCCAAGTCAAACTAGAACTCACCCAAGTCATCCTATCAATCAAGTTATAGGTGATCCAAATTTAGGGGTTCGAACTAGAGCTTCATATCGAAACCTTAGTCAAATCTCGTTAATTTCCAAAATCGAACCCAAAACTATTGAACAAGCACTTCTTGATCCCGACTAGATTATTGCTATGCAAGAAGAGCTAGCTCAATTCACTAGAAATGAAGTCTGGGAATTAGTACCACCACCTAAAGAAAAATCAATTATTGGAACAAGGTGGGTATTTCGAAATAAACTTGATGATAAAGGTGAAGTAGTTAGAAATAAAGCTAGGTTAGTCACAAAAGGGTTTAGTCAAGTCGAAGGTTTAGATTACGATGAGACCTACGCCCCCGTAGCAAGACTAGAGTCCATCCGAATGTTGTTAGCATATGCTGCACATCGAGGTTTTAAATTGTTTCAAATGGATGTCAAGTCAGCATTTTTGAATGGATACATTAAGGAAGAAGTTTACGTCAGTCAACCTCCCGGATTCGAAAATCTAGATAAACGACCATGTCCTTAGACTTAAGAAAGCCCTATATGGACTCAAACAAGCCCCAAGAGCTTGGTACGAAAGGCTTTTGATCTATCTTAAGTCCAAAGGATTCAACCAAGGTTTAGTCGACCCAACCTTATTCGTAAAAACCGTAGGAAAAGAAATCTTTATAGCCCAAATCTATGTAGATGATATAATTTTTGGAACTACCAACTCGATCCTGCTAAACGAATTCATCTCACTTATGGAAAGTGAATTTGAAATGAATTTAGTAGGAGAGTTAAGTTTCTTCTTAGGTTTACAAATTAAACAAACTAAAGATGGAATATATTTACATCAACAAAAATATACTAAGGACTTAATAAATCGATTTGGAATGCAAGATGTTAAAATAATTAATACACCTATAGCAACTAATGTTAATATAAACGAAGATGTAGAAGGAAAACCCGTTGACCTAAAAATACTATAGGAGGCGCAATAGAGAGTCTCCTATATGCAATGAGCGAATGCAGGCATTTTATTCGCGGTAAGTATGTGCGCAAGGTTACAAACCTGTGCCAAGGAGTCTCACCTAACCCTAGTCAAGCGTATCCTTAGATATCTAAAAGGCACGCTAAACGTAGGTATTTGGTACCCTAGATCTACCGAGTTTAATCTAATCGGCTACTCCGACTCCGACTATGCCGGTAGTAAACTCGATAGAAAGAGCACGAGTGGTTGTTGTCAAATCCTCGGCTCGAGTCTAGTGAGTTGGTGCGAGGAAGCATTGCGTTGCCTTATCTACCACCGAAGCCGAATACGTTGCGATGGGTGAGTGTGTCTCTCAGCTCCTGTGGATGAAGCACACTCTCCAAGACTTTAGCTTAATCTTTAACAACATTAAAAGTTAGGTATGTGCGTAATAGAGTAGGATTTAAATTTTTCTATATATATACTCTATTGTTGCTTCTTTTTATGAAATTAGCCTAAGTCTTACCTTAGAACTCATATTGGGAACTTGCTTGGACTTACAAACCCTAAAATATATTTACAAACTTTTTGAGTTAAGGCAAAAGGGGGAGAAAGTCACAAAAGTAACCAAAATTAACCAAAATTAAAGGGGAAGAAAGTAAACAAAATTATTACCTTTTATATTAAGTAATTCCGTTTACTTAAGCAACTATTAAGGGGGAGTAAAAATTATTTTTCAAGAACTCACCTTCGGTCAAGGGGGAGGTTACCTCAAAGGGGAGAACTTGAAACAATAATATTTCTCACTCATGCTTAATCTTTATGCTAGCTCACTCATGCTTAATCTTTATGCTAGCTCACTCATGCTTAATCTTTATGCTAGCTCATTCATACTTAATCATTATGCTAGCTCATTCATATTTAATCATTATGCTAGCTCATTCATATTTAATCTTTATGCTAGCTCATTCATGCTTAATCATTATGCTAGCTCATTCATATTTAATCTTTATGCTAGCTCATTCATGCTTAATCATTATGCTAGCTTCATCTTAATTTTTCCTTAACTTTTGTGTCGGTTTGCCATGAATCAAAAAGGGGGAGATTGTTGGTGCAGTGGGCACCAAAGTTGAACCGGTATTTTGATTATGGCAAAAGGCTCAATAGTTAAGGGTATATTTGTTATCTTACGAGCTCAATTAAGTGTGCAGAAATGCTTAAGTTGAGCGGAAGGTCTGCGACACCCGGTGGGAACCGAGGTGGTCGGGCAACGCCAGAGGGACTTCGGAGGAAGCCGAGGTACTCGGGTGAAGACCGGAAGCGAGGCTACAAGGTAAGCTCGTGTGAAAGCGAAGGTCAGCGTAGATCCGACCCAATACCTCCAATGGAAGGTCTAGGTCGAGATCGGATGGTTAGAACCATCGTACTTTATATTTTAAGCTAACTTGTATGCAGAAAACCCTTTGACCGATTGCCTACTACACTAATCGCTAGTCTAGTTCCAAACCTCGAGAATCTCATTTGGACTTGACTCGTGTTTTGGTACAAAGGGTGATGTGGCATCAAGGTGGACATCCAAACCATCACCAAGCTTGGACCTCATCCTTGAGTTGGCGTGAAGGCCTCCTTGAGGTGGCACAAGATGGTTGGCTCCCATGATGTGGCACAAGTTGGATGGCTTCTTCTTCTTGGCGTGAAGGCCTCCTTGAGGTGGCACAAGATGGTTGGCTCCCTTGATGTGGCACAAGTTGGATGGCTTCTTCTTCTTGGCGTGAAGGCTTCCTTGAGGTGGCACAAGGTGGTTGGATGAAACACCTCATCCTTGAGTTGGCGCAAAGGATGTGGATGAACAAGTCTTGGGGGATAAGAACCTCACCTTGGACACTACCTATGTCTAAATTCATAGATCAATATCCATAAATAGACATGTTCAAGCCAAGCAATTCAAGAATTCAAGAGCTCTCAACACGCCGTCGTAACGCCGCTACTACTACTCACATTTGCTACGACGAAGTGCCGCCGACAACGAAAGCTACATCTTCTACTTATAAGAGTTGTCGGTATATTTATTTAAGTTCTACTTCTTTAAATTGTCTTTGTGCTTTAATCGTAACAAGGAAAGGGGGAGTGTCCCTTTGCCTTGATTTCTTTTTGTAATCGTTGCTCCTACCTCCAACGAGGAGGAGTGGTTTTAGTGAATTGCCCTCCGTACGTGATCAAGGATCACTAGGGCCGTGGATTAGCAATCGAAAGATTGTGAACCACGTAAAAATATCTTGTCTACTTTATATTTCCGCTGTGCATTCTCTACTTGCTTTTTACTTATTGCAAAAGTTTTTAACGACACCGTATCGCTATTCACCCCCCCCCCTCTAGCGACACTTTCGATCCAACATGGTTTTCTAGCTCTAATTGTCTAATTTTTGATTTTTCATCTATTCTTTGGACATTGTTTTTCCTAAGCATATGCCTAGTCCATTTAGGGTTAAGACTTAGGTGATCCTCTATCTTCCTAATGGTCTCCCTAGGAAAGATAGGTCTAGAATTATTTGATCTAGGTTTGTCCTTAGGTAAAATAGGAACATTAGTCCCAAATTCCTCCTTATTCCTAAGGTTGACACTCTTAGCACCTAAACAATAAAATCTATTTCTACTAGTATGCTTTTGTTCATGAGAAATAGCAAGATTATTAACATAACTCCTAGCATGCTTTTTAACATAAGTTAAAGGTGCATTATTAAAATATACCTTAGGGTTAGCCTTAGCTCCCCCTACTTGTGATGCTCCTTCTTGGACCTTCTTCTTCCCCTTTGCACATTGAATCTGGTAGTGTCCCGGTTGTCGACATTTGAAGCACACCACGTGCTCCTTGCTCTTCCGGTGGGAACTTCAGCTTCATTAGTCTTTTCGTTGACTTTTGGTGTCGATGGAGTCTTCTTAACTCTCTTAGGGCATTTACTCTTGTAATGTCCATACTCCCTACACTCAAAACACATAATATATATTTTATTTGAATTAAGGTGTTTGAGTTACCTAGGTTAATGGTGAGGGTCTCTTGAGCTTGTACATCACCTCTCCCCGAAGTAGATGGCTCCCGAAGTAGATGGCTCTTCTTGCTCTTGCCCTTGACTCGGAGATCTAATCTCCTCCCCCTCAATCCTAGAGGTGGAGGCTTCTTCCACCTTTTCTTCCTCTTCCGATCCGGATCTGAATGTTGATTCTCTATCAATTTCCGAATCCTCACTTGATTGTGAGGAAGAGCTTTCTTCTTCGACCTCCTCTTCTTGAGCTGGTGATGGGTCTTCGTAGAATCTCGCCACTTGGGTCCATAGCTCCTTGGCATCCATGTAGTCCCCTAAACTAGACACAATATTATTAGGTATTAAATCAATCAAAAATTTCATTACCTTATCATTTTGCTCGAAGGCTTGGACTTGCTCTTCGGTCCATCTCTTCTTCTTGAGGCTTCCACCCTTTGGTTCTCTTGGATAGTTAAATCCCTCCATCAAAATGGACCATTCTTCAAAATCCCTCATCATGATGAAGTCTTCAATTCTTCTCTTCCATGAATTGAAGCCTTCTTGTCCATAAAGTGCGTACGGGACCGGTGTGTTGATGTCCCATCCTAGTTATTCTTCAAATTCCATCTTCTTCCCTCTAGCCGTACTCTCTTGGTTGTTAATCCATAGAAGAGCGTCCTCGCTCTGATACCAATTGTAGGAACGTTCGTGACCGCTAGAGGGGGGTGAATAGCATCAGCATTGTAGATGGAGGAATTCGATCATGCTTGCTATAATTATATTAGTACGCAATAGAAATAGAAATAATACAATACAAAATTAACACAAGCACAATAACACAAGGCGATGTAACATGGTTCAGAACCGAATGGTTCCTACTCCACGGATTGGGCTCTAAAAGCCCTAGCGATGCCAACACACACCACTATACCAAATAACTCCTTCTCGGAACAATCTGGAGGTGGAGAAACTTGTACAAGTGATTACAATAATAATACTAAGCAAATACAATAAAATACAAATATGAAATGCAATACAAGTAAAAAAAAAATTTTACAAGAGCTTTTGATTGCTTGCTTTTGGTTGCTTGAAGAGTAGTCTTGAAGGTATGGATTGTAGTAGCAAATCCCCTCCAAATCGCCTCAAAAATCATTGCCAAAAATCCTCTTTCTGAGTTGCTTTTATAACCTACAATCTGGCAGGATTTTCGCCTAGCAGTCGACGGATCGGGACCATCAGTCGACTGCCCCTGTAACTGTTGTCTCACAACGGCATGAAGACCCAGGTCACGATTGACCGAACTCGAGTTTGACTCGAGTAAGTGTTTTGATGTTTGACATTGATGTCTGAAATGTGTTGGGGAGATTGCTGATGCAATCGACCCAGGTTAATATTTGATGTTTGACGATGGTTTGACCATTGTCATGGGAAAAGTCCAAGTGTTGAGTACTTGGCATGTAAAGTCCAAGCATGGGTCTTGGCAAGGAAATGTCCAACATGGGTTGGAAAAGGAAAGTCCAAGCATGGGTATTGGCATGGAAAGTCCTGTTGGGTGGATGCTTCGGAGGCTCATTGGCTCCCATGTCCCCGGATTAAAATTTTCACTAATGAAAGACTTAATCCGGATGGGATGAGTTTCCTTGGCACAACCTATTCGTCGTCGTGCTAACAACTTGAGTGGTCGCTTGAACAAACTAGTTGTTCAAGCAATACAACTCTTCTAGTTGGTTAGCCGCGGAAAAGACGACGAATGGATCGCCGGTTTTTTTTTGTGTTTGTCTTTGGGGTCCATGATTATACAATATATATCCATTCATACACATGCATAATCAAAATATTAAAGAACATATTCAGATCTGTAAATAAAGTTAAAAACAACTTTATACCTTACGATCTTCTATCGTATGTCCTATCCTTCTCGTGGACGACGTGTGGACGAAGATCCTCCACGAGTTGAAGCCTTCTTGATCACTTTCTTCTCTACCTTGTCCGCTGCTAACAAAGAGAAGCAATCACAAATACCTTTCCTATCTAGAACCCACCACCAAATTAGGGAATTTGGTGCAACCGCCGGCCAAGGAGCAAGTGGATGATGCGCCGGCCACCCGGCCACCTTGGAGAGATTGGAGGAAGATGATTGCCGGCCACAAATGGATGGAGAACCGCCGGCCAAGGAGCAAGGAAAAGGGAAGAGTGCCGCCCAAAACCAAGGAGGAGAAGAGAGGGATGTGTTAGTTATAGCCCTAGAACCAATCATGTGATGGTTGAATAGGGAACATTTTGTATCATATTCTATAAAGGCAAAGGATTGGTTATTATATTTACATCTTGCTTGTGCCAGCTAATTTAAATATAATAATGCCCTAGAAAAGTAGGTTCTTATCTACAGCACATCAATTGGCAGAATTGATTATGAGAGGCTGTAGAGAACACTTTCCTAAATGTTCCTAGTCGAGTATTAATATGCAAGGGCAATATTAATACATAAAGACTAGCATGTAGGTCAATTGATGACTTGATCTCACAAGTCATGGATATATGATATCAAGTTGACACATGGGTATATATTGGAGAATATATACTGAACTGACCCGCCATGAGAAAGTTTCATGGATCGTTATATGAGTGTCATAAACTTTCTCATGTGACTATTGGTATGAATAGTCCTTAGACCTGAAGTCACTATGGTTCCCTACATAAGGAGTTATGTACTTTGGTATCGTCAGCGTCACGTAGCGGGTGGACCATAAAGGCGATTACTGGGTATGTAACAAATTATGCGGAGGGATGTGAGTGATGTAGATGGGATCTATCCCTCCCATATGACGAGAGTGATATCGGTGGGCCCCTTGATTGAGTAGAACTACTAAAACGCATGGCCATGCTCGAATGAGTCAATATGAGATATTGAGCTCATTTGTTTGAGTTAGTTTACTCAGGGATCAAGAAACACATAGATTAATCGAGGATGACACGGTCTATGCCTCATTGATCAATCTGATATCAAGGATAGAAGGACACGGTCATATATTATAGTAGTCACGGAAAGGTTAGTCGGATCTTGACTTATCTCGTAACTTGGGTAGCAATGATGTATTGCTAGATGCCGCTCATTGCTTGTGTATCTAAAAGAGTTTAGGTCCACCGCCAAGCGTTATGAGAGCCTATAGTCACACACAAAGAGCATGATAATTAGAGGAATTAGAGTATTCTAGTTTGACTAGAATAATTTGGGAATAAGCTTAAGTACAAAATGGTTTTGGACTTTAAGCTTAATGAGAATTTTAGCTAATTGATTTAATGAGATTAATTCAATATGTTACCTTATTGATTTAATAAGATTAATTCAATATGATAACATAAGCTTAATTGAATTAATAAGATTAATTCAACATGCATGAAAGCCACATAAGAATGCCACATAAGCATGCCACCTAAGCATCCACCTAAGCATCCACCTAAGCTAGATGAGGTGGAAGAAGACAAATTGGTTTTTGTCTCCTTAAGTGGCCGGCCAAACAAGGAAGCCAAATCCTTTTTGAGTGTGTCTCAATGCAATGGATTGCATTGAATGTGAAGGAGGTGGAAGGGTTTTTCCAACCCTATAAAAGGCTCCATGGAGTGGCCGGCCATAGTGAGTTTTTGGTGTTGTGGTTGTGAGAAAGCTTGGTGGAAGCTTTAGTTGTGTGGGTTTGTGAGTGTAGGCTAGCAAGAAGAGGAGTCTTCTTCTTCCTTTCTCCTTTTCCCTCTCTTCCTCTCCTTTAGGGACTTCTCTAGCAAGAAGTAAAGGAGAGCTCTTCTAGTTTTCCTTTTGTGAGACAAGAGCGTGCTCGTGTGGATACGTATAGAAACCGCGGACACTTGAGCGTGCTAAAGATCCAACAAACCGAAAGGAAAAGCGGGATTAACAAGGGCACATAACAAAGGTAATCCTCTCCTATAAGATAGGTTTGGTTTAGAAATTTATTTTATCTGAGTTTGCTTTAGCATGGATCACTTGGAAGGATCCTATTTTCCGTTCTTGCATATGCCATTTGGCATACGAGATTTCCCTACGATGGTATCGAGCCACTTGCGAAGATCGTATAAAAATAGGTTTCTCTATTTTATATGTGATATAGAAGTAGGATAAATTTTATTATGAGTTGATAATTGCATTAGCAAATTTTCAAACATAATAAAATATCCAATGTCTTTTAAAAGTTAAAATGACATGGTGCATGGTTATGGCCTAGTCCCAAAAGTTTGTGATTGTGTGTTGTAATTCTTAATACGGCCTGCGTGTCGTTCCTTTCTCCTAATATTCTTGTTGTAAAATTAGTTTTAGACTCGAATGTAACTCGAGTATTTCTCCTTTTGTAATGTACAAAACAAGGATGGAGGGTCCATTGGAAGATGAGGTTACAAGGAGGAAGTCAACACACAAGACAACCAAAAGGAAGCACTTAGGAGAAGATGCTATCCCTAGGTTGACCAATCAATCTTTTCATTGGCTTGAGAAGATTGTAGAATAAGGGCCATAACCATGACACGTTAGTTTAATATGTATGTGATGCATGTTAGTTTAGCTTGTATGTGATGCATGATTAGTTTAGCTTATATGTGATGTATGCTAATATGTATATGATACATGTTTATTTCTTAATAAGTCTAAACGATATGCCTACCAAAGTTGGTACTCACTACTTCCTCGATCATTTGTTATTGGGTTTGCCAAAGCAAAGCAATGCATTTTATCTTGGAGGGGTGCGAGTGGACAATCGTGATGTCCCGCTATCAGTCTTGGTTAAGACTTAATTAAGTGTTTTCTTAATTGGTTAAGAAAGTAGAGGCATATATTAGCTTTGAACATAAGTGTTAACATTAGTTTTGTGTGATTTCCGAACATCAGCTTTGTCTTAGAAGTGGTCGTTGCTCCGATATCCAAGAAGGCCCCTGTGCCTCGCCACAGCCTGGAAGCTGGTTTAGGAATAAACACTAAACTAATCTAAAACTTAACCAAAGCTATTAAAGAGTTACATCAGATGTAATTGGCAAAAGATTGCCTACCTAATTATACTACGTCTTGGGCGATTAGCCAAAGCTAACTCAAGACGAATTATGATGTGGATCTTTATCCCATATAAATTTATAGATAAATAGTAGCTATGAGAATTTAGTGGGATCCTCATTTAATTAAAGGCCTAATTAAATGATTTAGGTATGATACTTAACTTTACATTTTAATGTTGTAGATCACCATTCATCTAACACGACACACCCCCTCAACTTGCGATCTGTCCTTGAGAAG
Organism: Wurfbainia villosa; assembly: GCA_025175895.1. Classification (NCBI taxonomy): domain Eukaryota; kingdom Viridiplantae; phylum Streptophyta; class Magnoliopsida; order Zingiberales; family Zingiberaceae; genus Wurfbainia; species Wurfbainia villosa. The sequence goes on along the minus strand of CM045989.1, from coordinate 114,295,451 downwards.
GACAAGCTCAATGGAGCAAACTTTCTTGACTGGTATAGGAACTTGAGGATTATCCTCAAGCAAGAACGCAAACTATATGTCCTAGAGCAGGCTACCCCTGAAATACCCGCCCTACCACTCGTCTTTGAAAAGGATGCTTATAAGAAGCATCAAGATGACGCATTAGATGTGTCATGCCTTATGCTTGCCACCATGAACTCTGAGCTTCAGAAGCAACATGAGAACATGGATGCCTATGATATGGTTGAGCATTTGAAACAACTATATCAAGGACAAGCTAGGCACGAGCGTTTTGAAGTGTCTAAGGCTCTTTTTGCATGCAAGATGCAAGAAGGAACACCTGTAGGAACTCACGTACTCAAAATGATTGGGTACGTTGAGAACCTTGACAGACTAGGTTTTCCACTGAGCCAAGAATTGGCAACTGATGTCATCCTGCAATCGTAGCCGGAAGCATACAATCAATTCGTCATGAATTATAACATGAATGAAATTGATAAACCTTTGCCTGAGATTCTCAGCATGTTGAGAACTGCTGAACCAAATCTCAAGAAGAAAGTTAGTAATGTACTAATGGTCAAGAAGGAGAAAGGTAAGCGCAAAGGCAAGGGTAAGACCCAAGCCAAAGGCAAGGCCAATTCATCCACTTCAAAGGGTAAAGGTAAAGTACCTAAGGAAGGGGACTGCTTCCATTGCGGTGAGACTGGACACTGGAAGCGGAACTGCAAAGACTACCTTGAGGAAGTAAAGAACAAGAGAAGTGGGACTTCTGCCTCAGGTATACACGTTATAGAAGTTAATCTATCTATTTCTTCTACATGGGTATTAGATACCGGATGTGCATCTCACATTTGTACTAATGTGCGAGGGAGAAATAGTAGAATAATGGCAAAGGGTGAAGTGGACCTACGAGTAGGCAATGGCGCAAAAGTTCTTTCTTTGTAGGCTGTAGGAACATATTCTTTATCTTTGCCCTTTGGGCTTATCTTAGAACTAGAGAGTGCTTCTATGTACCGCATTAACACAGAACATAAGTTCTGTATCTTGTTTAGACAAGAAAAACTTTTCTTTTATAATAAAGGACAAATGTTGTTCCATTTATTTAAATGAAATGTTCTATTGTAATGCACCACTTATGAATGGTCTCTATGTTCTAGATTTAGATAAACCAATTTATAACGTAAATACCAAACGGTTCAAATCGAATGATTTGAACTACATATCTACAACCTTTATCGCCTAGGTCACATAAATGAAAAACGCATATCCCAACTCCATAAAGATGGATTATTGGACTCATTTGATTTTGAATCATATGAGGTATCGAGTCTTGTCTTTTAGGAAAGATGACTAAAACTCCATTTAGTGGACATGGCGAGAGCGACGGACTTGTTAGGACTCATACATCGATGTATGTGGCCCTTTCAATGTCGAAGCGAGGAGGCTATAAGTACTTTATTACTTTCAGCGATGATATGAGTAGATTTGGCTACTTATATTTGATGAGACATAAGTCGAATCCTTTGAAAAGTTCAAAGAATTCAAGAATGAAGTACAAAACCAACTTGGTAAGTGTATTAAGCTACTTGATCGGATCGAGGTGGTGAATACCTTAGTCAAGAGTTTCGTGATCACTGGTGAGTGTGGGATAATATCCCAACTCACTCCTGGAACACCACAATGGAATGGTGTATCTGAGAGGAGAAATCGTACTCTATTAGATATGGTACGATCAATGATGAGCCAGACTGATCTACCTACTTCCTTTTGGGGTTTAGCTCTAGAGACAGCCGCTTTCACACTTAATCGCGTTCCATCAAAAGCCGTAGAAAAGACACCATATACGATATGGACCGGGAAGAGTCCCAAAATGTCTTTTATAAAGATTTGGGGTTGTGAAGCTTACGTTAGACGTCAAGTCTCAGATAAACTAGGACCCAAATCAGATAAGTGTTATTTTGTAGGATATCCCAAGGAAACTAAGGGATATTACTTTTACAATCCCACACTTGGCAAGGTGTTTGTGGCCAGAAATGCTGTCTTTCTAGAAAGAGAATTTATTTCTAGAAATACTAGTGGGAGTAAAATTCATCTTGAATAAGTTCAAGATGATGATAACACTAAGGCTTCGATGGAAAATGAACAGGCACCACAAAGTGTTGTGGATGAGGAATTTGTTGCCCAAAGAGTTGTGGAGCAAACACCTGTTCAAGTAGACCAACCTCTTCGTAGATCTGATAGGATCCGTCGTCAACCCGAGAGATATTCTTTTCTCTTGGTGACAGCGGTGAAGTATTGCTATCGATCTTGGCGAGCCTACATCCTATCAAGCTATGATGAGCCAGTTAGAAATGGCTAGAGGCCATGAGATCCGAAATGGAATCCATGTACACTAACCAAGTATGGACTTTGGTTGATCCACCTGAAGGGGTAAAACCCATTGGGTGTAAGTGGGTCTTTAAAGTAAAGAATGACATGGATGGTAATAAGCATACCTATAAAGGTTGATTGGTGGCTTATGGATTCAAACAAATTCATGGTATTGACTATGTTGAAACCTTTTCACCAGTTGCGATGCTTAAATCCATTCGGATCATACTTGCTATTGCGACCTACCATGATTATGAGATCTGGCGGATGGATGTCAAAAGCGCTTTTACGAATGGAAAGCTACTCGAGGATGTGTACATGACCACGGCTGAGGGTTTTGAAGATCAAAGCATCTGGAAAGGTATCTGCTGCAAGGTCCATTTATGGACTAAAGCAAGCCTCTCGAAGTTGGAATCTTGATTCGATGATGCAATCAAGAGTTTGGTTTCATCAAGAATGAAGATGAGCCTTGTGTCTACAAGAGAAATAGTAGAACACAGTTGTATTTCTTGTCTTGTATGTAGATGACATACTTCTCATCGAAATGATATTCCCTCACTCCGATGCAGTGAAGATGTGGTTAGGGAATTGTTTCTCGATGAAGGACTTAGGTGAATGCCTATATTCTAGGCATCAAGATCTATAGAGATAGATCTAGAGATTACTTGGCCTAAGTCGAGTACATACATTGATAAAGTGCTAGATCGTTTTGCTATGCAAAATTCTAAGAAAGGTTTACGCCTTTATCACATGGTGTGAGTCTTTCGAAGACTCAATGTCCCTCTTCTAAGGAGGAGAGAGATCGCATGGATAAGATCCCTTATGCATCGGCTATAGGGTCTATCATGTATGCGTCATGCTTTGTACTCGTCACGGCGTCTTATGCTTTGAGCATGGCGAGTAGATACGATCGGATCGGTGAAAGTCAGCTTTGGATAGCGATCAAAAATATTCTTAAGTACTTACGAAGAGCGAAGAATATTTCACGATATTTGGAGGCAATGAGGAGCTAAGCGTAAAGGGTTCTCGATGATGCAAGCTTCCAAGCAGACAAGGATGACTATAGATCATGATCGAGTCGTGTTTTTTGCACGAATGGTGGGTGTATGGTGGAAGAGTTGAGCGGAGACCACGATTCTTGATTCTACAGCGAAGCGAGTATATTGCTTGCGTCGATCAATGAAAGGAGGATTTGGCTCATAAGTTCATCGATGAACTTGGGGTAGTTCCTAACATTGCGGATCAATAGACCTCTATTGTGACAACAATGGGGCTATTGCGAGCTAAGGAACCTCGATCATCATGGACCAAACACATCTTTGCGGCGCTTCCATCTCATTCGAGAGATCATCGATAGAGGAGATGTGAGGATATCGAAATCTGCAAGCGAGAAGCTAACATCGCGATCCATTGACCAAGGCTTTGTACGAGAGGAAGCATGATGGTCACTAGGTCACTAGGTATTAGATATCATAGTGATTGGTACTAGTGCTAGTGGGAGATTGTTAGTTATAGCCCTAGAACCAATCATGTGATGGTTGAATAGGGAACATTTTGTATCATATTCTATAAAGGCAAAAGTTGGTTATTATATTTACATCTTGCTTGTGCGGCTAAATTAAATATAATAATGCCTAGAAAAGTAGGTTCTTATCTCTGACACATCAATTGGCGAATTGATTATGAAATTTATGAGAACACTTTCCTAAATGTTCCTAGTCAAGTATTAATATGCAAGGGCAATATTAATACATAAAGACTAGCATGTAGGTCAATTGATGACTTGATCTCACAAGTCATGGATATATGATATCAAGTTGACACATGGGTATATATTGGAGAATATATACTGAACTGACCCGCCATGAGAAAGTTTCATGGATCGTTATATGAGTGTCATAAACTTTCTCATGTGACTATTGGTATGAATAGTCCTTAGACCTAAAGTCACTATGGTTCCCTACATAAGGAGTTATGTACTTTGGTATCGTCAAACGTCACCCGTAACAGGGTGGACCATAAAGGCGATTACTGGGTATGTAACAAATTATGCGGAGGGATGTGAGTGATGTAGATGGGATCTATCCCTTCCATATGACGGGAGTGATATCGGTGGGCCCCTTGATTGAGTAGAACTACTAAAACGCATGGCCATGCTCGAATGAGTCAATATGAGATATTGAGCTCATTTGTTTGAGTTAGTTTACTCAGGGATCAAGAAACACATAGATTGATCGAGGATGACACGGTCTATGCCTCATTGATCAATCTGATATCAGAGGATAGAAGGACACGGTCATATATTATAGTAGTCACGGAAAGGTTAGTCGGATCTTGACTTATCTCGTAACTTGGGTAGCAATGATGTATTGCTAGATGCCGCTCATTGCTTGTGTATCTAAAAGAGTTTAGGTCCACTGCCAACGTTATGAGAGCCTATAGGGTCACACACAAAAAGCATGATAATTAGAGGAATTAGAGTATTCTAGTTTGACTAGAATAATTTGGGAATAAGCTTAAGTACAAAATGGTTTTTGGACTTTAAGCTTAATGAGAATTTTAGCTAATTGATTTAATGAGATTAATTCAATATGTTACCTTATTGATTTAATAAGATTAATTCAATATGATAACATAAGCTTAATTGAATTAATAAGATTAATTCAACATGCATGAAAGCCACATAAGAATGCCACATAAGCATGCCACCTAAGCATCCACCTAAGCATCCACCTAAGCTAGATGAGGTGGAAGAAGACAAATTGGTTTTTGTCTCCTTAAGTGGCCGGCCAAACAAGGAAGCCAAATCCTTTTTGAGTGTGTCTCAATGCAATGGATTGCATTGAATGTGAAGGAGGTGGAAGGGTTTTTCCAACCCTATAAAAGGCTCCATGGAGTGGCCGGCCATAGTGAGTTTTTGGTGTTGTGGTTGTGAGAAAGCTTGGTGGAAGCTTTAGTTGTGTGGGTTTGTGAGTGTAGGCTAGCAAGAAGAGGAGTCTTCTTCTTCCTTTCTCCTTTTCCCTCTCTTCCTCTCCTTTAGGGACTTCTCTAGCAAGAAGTAAAGGAGAGCTCTTCTAGTTTTCCTTTTGTGAGACAAGAGCGTGCTCGTGTGGATACGTATAGAGGCACGGACACTTGAACGTGCTAAAGATCCAACAAACCGAAAGGAAAAGCGGGATTAACAAGGGCACGCAACAAAGGTAATCCTCTCCTATAAGATAGGTTTGGTTTAGAGAAATTTATTTTATACGAGTTTGCTTTCGCATGGATCACTTGGAAGGGATCCAATTTTCCGTTGCGCATATGCCATTTGGCATACGAGATTTCCCTACAGGATGACCGGCCAAACCCTAGCTTGCCGCCCAAGCTTGTAGCCGCCCAAACCCTAGCCGCCCAATGGAAGATGAGCCAAACCCTAACCCTAATTCGAAAACCAATCTCCTTCTCTTTTTCTTGCCGCCCAACCCTAAGCACCTATTTATAGAATAGGGCTTAAGCCTCCTTTAATCTCATCCGTCGGATCTAGGGATTTAACCTCCACCGTCGGATCTAGGGTTTTATCCCAACCGTCGGATCTAGGGTTTCATCTCAACCGTCGGATCTAGGATTTCATCCTAATCGTCGGATCTAGGATTTCATCCCAACCGTCAGATCTAGGGTTTTATCCCAACCGTCGGATCTAGGGATTTAATCTCAACCGTCGATTCTAGGATTTTATCCTAACCATCGGATCTAGGGATTTAATCCCAATCGTTGGTTCTAGGGTTTCATCCAACCACCGGATCTAGGGATTTAATCCCAACCGTTGGTTCTAGGTTTTGTTTTACATTCTTGGATCTAGACTTCACAAGGATTATATTAGGCTACGATAGGGACCATAAGGAGGAGTTGGGTCTTGGCCACCCGATGGATCGGAACCACACATACTTGATCCATCAATGATGTTCCATTCCACTAGAGGATCATCATTGAACTACCTCACCAACCCCCATAAATTAATATGGGCTCCATATATTATTTGTATATTAATCTCCCCGTGTTTAAGATATCGAATGTCCGTCAATTAATTGATTTACTGACCATCAATTAATTAACATCTAACTCCTCGAGTAGTACCACTCAGCCTTATCATCATGTTGACTAAGTCAACCAGCTGGGTTTACATGATGAACCTTATAAGCTCCTCAAGTGGACATCATCAACCTAATATAAAGGACACGGTTTCCTCCTATAATCAACGGCACACCATGTAAATAATATTATTTCCCAACTTACCGGGCATATTGATTTAATCCATCTAAATCTCACCCACTGGTAAATTAAAGAAATAAATACTAAGTACATGTGCCCGTTATTATATCGGGATTAAGAGCATGTACAACATAATATCCGAGGTCCGATTCAATTATGTAGTCAGTACTAAATTTAATCACCTCTATGTCGGTCCTACTCAATACACCTAAGTGTACTAGTGTAACTCTATGTTCAAGATAAAACAATACCAAGCTACACTACAACCATGCCAATGGTTTGTCCAAAACCATCTTGGTTGTGAGCCTCTACTTATATTTTACAAGGGACTGATAACATGATCTTCTGTGCCACACCAAGCACCATGTTATCTACAATGTAGAATATTAGACAATATGCACACATATATAATGAATATATAAAATGAAAACAATGATCATGTGATTCTTATTTCAAAATAAAATGTTCATACAGAAAAGAGCTAGGCTTTCAGTATACATTCTAACAATCTCCCACTTATACTAAAAGACTATGCTATCATCACTCTGCCATACATCTGATCCCCATGTCCTCCACATGCCTATCAAACGCTTTCGCTGGAAGGGCCTTAGTGAATGGATCCGCCAGGTTATCCTCTGATGCAATCTTGGCGACAGCAACTTCTCCTCACTTTACGATCTCTCATGAGGTGGTACTTGCGCTCTATGTGTTTACTGCCTTATGGGCTCGTGGTTCCTTGAGTTTGCAAGTACCATCTTATTATCACAATAAATTGTGATAGTTCGGGCAAACCAGAATCACATCCAAGTCCATCAAGAAGTTCTGAGTCATCTGACTTCCTTGGCTACCTCAGAGGCTGCCACATACTCAGCTTCCATGGTAGAGTCCGCCACGCATTTCTGCTTGACACTCCTCCATACTATGGCTCCACCTCAAAAAGTAAACACAAACCCCGAGGTAGACTTACTCTTGTCCCTATCTGATTGGAAATCCGAATCCGTGTAACCCACAGGGACTAATTGATCTGCCCGGTAAACCAGCATATAATCCCTAGTCCTTCTCAGGTACTTCAATATATACTTTCTGCGATCCCAATGTCACTGTCGGGATTACTCGATATTTGCTAACCATGCCCACGGCAGCGGATATCCGGTCTGTACATAGCATAGCATACATAAGGCTTCCCTATGCCGAAGCATAAGGAACCGCCTTCATGTCCTCTATCTCCTTTGATGTTTTGGGACACATCTCTTTAGATAAAGGAACTCCATGCCTAAAAGGTAGAAAACCTTTCTTGGAGTTCTGCATGCTAAAACGAGCAAGGATAGTGTCAATATATGAAGCTTGAGATAAGCATAACATCCTTTTCTTGCGATCCCTTATAACTTTGATCCCAAGGATGTGTCCACTTCTCCCAAGTCCTTCATGTCAAATGTTTGGACAACCATACCCTTACGTCGATAACACTTTGATATTGTTGCCAACTAACAAAATGTCATCGTATAGTACAAGAAACACCACTACGTTTACATCTCTTGTATACACAAGGTTCATCCGGACTTTGAATAAATCCATATGGTGGATTACCTCATCAAAGCGGATGTTCCAAGATCTAAAGCTTGCTTCAATCCATAAATGGACCGATTAAGCTTACATACAAGATGCTCTTTGCCTTTAGCAATGAATCCCTCTGGTTGCCGCATATAGATGTTCTCCTCAAGACTTGTTAAGGAAAGGCATCTTGACATCCATCCGCCATATCTCATAATCCATATGAGCACTATAGATAAGAGAATCGGATAGACTTAAGCATAGCTCTTGGCGAAAGGTCTCCTCATAGTTGATACCCTCTTTACGAGTATACCCTTTCGCAACAAGCCTAGCTTTGAAGGTCTCAACCTTCGTCTACCCCTCTCTTTCTCTTGTAGATCCACTTGCATCCAATAGTTTTACACCATCGGGTGGCTCTACTAGCTCCCGGACTGATTAGAATCCATAGATTCTATCTAGATTCATCGCTCTTTGCCGAGATCAGTATCTCTATCTTGGATTGCCTCTCATATGTCCGAGGATCGGGTTCATGTTCACGGGGACTAAGTCCAAGACTCTCCCAAAAACATGAATCTATCGGGTTGTCTAACAACCCTCCCACTCTGACGAGGTACCTCCGTGTATGCTCTCTGTGACACGCGGTGCGATGACTTAAGGGTATCCTCTTGTGCAGGTGAGTGAATAAGTGAACTTCCTCAAGAACAATCCTACTCTTGGGCTTGTGGTTCATTACATAATCCTCCTCTAGAAATCTGACATTCATGCTAACGATCACCCTCTGATCTCTAGGATTATAAAATAAACCACCTTTCGTTCCCTTAGGGTAGCCAACAAACATGCATACTTCTGTACGAGGTTCCAACTTACCGGCCTTCGACCTTGGCACATGTGCTAGACTCCCCATATCGAATATGTCTCATACTAGGCTTTTGCCGATCCACAATTCTCTGAGGTAGAAGGTCTTGATTTAGATGGAACCAAGTTCGAGTATACATTCGTATCGATGCATACCCCCCAGGCAAGCGTAACTCGGAATAACTCATCATCGATCTGACCATCTCCATAAGAGTCCTATTCCTTCGCTCCGCTACACCATTCTGCTGGGGTGTGCCAGGTGCAGACAATTGGGATTGAATCGACCTCGATAAGTAACTCCTAAACTCTCCCAAGAGGTACTCGCCACCACGATCAGATCGTAATGTCTTGATACTTTTACCTTGACGGTTCTCCACATCAGCCTTGAATTCTTTGAACTTGTCAAAGCATTCAGACTTGCGGCACATCAAGTAAATGTATCCATACCTTGAATAATCGTCTATAAAAGAGACGAAGTATTCAAAGCCACCTCTTGCCTGGATAGACATAGGACCGCACAAATCAGAATGAACCATTTCCAACACATCTTTGGCTCTATACCCCTTGGCCTTGAAAGGCCTCTTGGTCATTTTACCTTCCAAGCAAGATTCGCAGGTTGGGAGATCCTCCACCACTAATGAACCCAAAGGTCCATCAGCTATCAACCTTTGAATTCTACTTAGGTTAATATGACCAAGCCTTAAATGCCAAAGATATGTTTGGTTCATTTGCGAAGGTTCTTTTCTCTTATTAGATTTAGAAGATGAGTTATTTACTTCCATATGCATCGTGGGAGTTTTTGGTTCAAGAGTATATAAATTGCCAACCAATGTACCAGAACAGATAATCTCCCTATTCCTTTTTATAACCACCTTGTCATTAAAATAAACATAATATCCATCAAAAAAAAATTTATAAACTTAAATTAAATTCTTTATAAAAGTAGTTAAATAAAGACAATTTCTCAAAACAAAAAATTTATTCCTATAAAAAGATAAATAAACGTCTCCCACTGCAATAGCCGCCACCTTTGAAGCATTGCCCATGAAGACGGTAATCTCTCCCTCAGCTAGTCGTCGGGTTTCCTGGAACCCTCGCAGTATTGTAGACATGATCGCTGGCTCTGTATCTACGCTGTGTCTTGGTAGATAACACCGCTAAACATGTTTCAACAACTAAACAAGAAGATATACCTTTATTCTTTCGGCGAGGACAGTCCGCCTTCCAATGTCCAGTCTGCTTGCAAGTGAAGCACTTGCCTTTCGGCTTCTTCACTCCTGCTTGAGGTCCTACTGCCACTTTCTTCGCTCCACCTTGCTTCTTCTTCTTCTTACCTTTCGGTTTAGAGGAAGAAACCTTCTGAGTGACCATGGCTTGAGAACTCTGACGAAAAAGCCCCTCTGTCGCCTGGAGTTCTGTCAGAAGCTCCGCCAACGAATACAACCTCTTGTTCATGTTGTAGTTGAGGCGGAACTGCTCAAAACTCCTAGGCAGAGACTGGAGAATGATATCGACCTGGGTTTCCCCATCGATCTCAGCTCCGAGGACTTCCATCTCATTAAGATGAGCCATCATCTTGAGAACATGATCCCTAACGGGTGTTCCCTCGACCATGGTGGTCATCATCAAGTTTCTCATTGCCTCCTGCCTAGCCGCCCTACTCTGATGTCTGAAAAGTTCCTTGAGATTGAACATCATGTCATAAGCTGTGGCTATGGCTCGACAAGCCGATGTTGCAAAGACATTTGACATAGATGCCAAAATGTAACACCGCGCCATCTCATCCGCCTTTAATCCATTTCTTATAATGTTCTTTCTCCTTTTCAATGTAGTCATCGGTGGGCTTAGGAGGACAGACCTCGAAGAGTACAAATTTGTACTCCTCCGCAGTTAAGACAATATCTAGGTTTCTTTTCCAATCAATGTAGTTTGGACCAGTAATTTTGTTTTCTTTTAAAATCACAGCAAGTGGGTTGAAAGCCATTTGAAATTCCTAAAAATCACAATGATCAAAAATATTAGATTTCAAATATTATTGATTCCTCAAAACAATAAAATCTCGAAATCAACCAACACCTCAAAACACCGAGAATTTAGATGCCACGTGTGGACGATATCTGAAACCTACATTTGTAAGAGGAGGTTTTACCCATTAATTTTATTATCTTGTCAACCTTACTTTTTGACAAATAAAATTAATAGTTGGTTCCTCTTTGGCCCTATAAATAAAAGCAGTGACTCCGATGGGGAGGATACTTTCATTTGCATCTAAGTGTGCACCATTACACGATACTAAGGGAATTATTTCGGATTATGTGCCTTACCGCTGTGGAAGTACACATGCTCCTAGATAATTTCCTATAACCATTATTTGACCTAGTGATCCGCAAACAAACCCGTCCGCAGGGAGGAAGGCACTCAGAGCCAACACACAAGTTTGTTCGCATCACACGTCAAATTGTAATGGAGGCCGCGGGAATTAATTAAAATATCCCTCTCCCACTTAGTAAATTGCAAATGAGGAATTTTAAATCACACACAACATGCATATAAAACAAATAAGCAATAAATATGAAAAAAACAGAATTTTTCCAACTATTATGGCATTGTCCTCCAATATGCATCCCGTCGTGTGGCCACCTCGTCCGCTCCATCTTTTCCCGTGCGCAAGTCACCAAAGAGTTCCGAGCCGAGATAAAACATTTTAATTTACATCCATCGATCCTATACTCCACGAAGGAGTGTACAAATAATCTAGATCGAAAGTAAACTAAAATGAGCCGCTAAACAATGTCGTATTTAATTACAAAAATTAAATACTAATCTAGCCTCATCAACCCCGAGGATTCAAATAATAAATTTTTTTACACACATCCATTCACATACACACATATGGCCATAATAGTCGGATCTTATGCCTGCAACCAAAAAGTTAAACTACGCATATCCTACTATTATCCGGCACATATAATATATGAAAAATGCATAAAAAATTAACCGAATTCAAAACACACAAAACCGGAAACCGTGGCTCTGATACCAATTGTTGGGTGGATGCTTCGGAGGCTCATTGGCTCCCATGTCCCCGGATTAAAATTTTCACTAATGAAAGACTTAATCCGGATGGGATGAGCTTCCTTGGCACAACCTATTCGTCGTCGTGCTAACAACTTGAGTGGTCGCTTGAATAAACTAGTTGTTCAAGCAACACAACTCTTCTAGTTGGTTAGCAGCGGAAAAGACGACGGATGGATCGCCGGTTTTTTTTTGTGTTTGTCTTCGGGGTCCATGATTATACAATATATATCCATTCATACACATGCATAATCAAAATATTAAAGAACATATTCAGATCTGTAAATAAAGTTAAAAATAACTTTATACCTTACGATCTTCTATCGTATGTCCTATCCTTCTCGTGGACGACGTGTGGACGAAGATCCTCCACGAGTTGAAGCCTTCTTGATCACTTTCTTCTCTACCTTGTCCGCTGCGAACAAAGAGAAGCAATCACAAATACCTTTCCTATCTAGAACCGACCACCAAATTAGGGAATTTGGTGCAACCGCCGGCCAAGGAGCAAGTGGATGATGTGCCGGCCACCAAATGAATGGAAACCGCCGGCCACCTTGGAGAGATTGGAGGAAGATGATTGCCGGCCACCAATGGATGGAGAACCGCCGGCCAAGGAGCAAGGAAAAGGGAAGAGTGCCACCCAAAACCAAGGAGGAGAAGAGAGGGATGACCGGCCAAACCCTAGCTTGCCGCCCAAGCTTGTAGCTGCCCAAACCCTAGCCGCCCAATGGAAGATGAGCCAAACCCTAACCCTAATTCGAAAACCAATCTCCTTCTCTTTTTCTTGCCACCCAACCCTAAGCACCTATTTATAGAATAGGGCTTAAGCCTCCTTTAATCTCATCCGTCGGATCTAGGGATTTAACCTCCACCGTCGGATCTAGGGTTTTATCCCAACCGTCGGATCTAGGGTTTCATCTCAACCATCGGATCTAGGATTTCATCCTAATCGTCGGATCTAGGATTTCATCCCAACCGTCGGATCTAGGGTTTTATCCCAACCGTCGGATCTAGGGATTTAATCTCAACCGTCGATTCTAGGATTTTATCCTAACCATCGGATCTAGGAATTTAATCCCAACCGTTGGTTCTAGGGTTTCATCCAACCACCGGATCTAGGGATTTAATCCCAACCATTGGTTCTAGGTTTTGTTTTGCATTCTTGGATCTAGACTTCACAAGGATTATATTAGGCTACGATAGGGACCATAAGGAGGAGTTGGGTCTTGGCCACCCGATGGATCGGAACCACACATACTTGATCCATCAATGATGTTCCATTCCACTAGAGGATCATCATTGAACTACCTCACCAACCCCCATAAATTAATATGGGCTCCATATATTATTTGTACATTAATCTCCCCATGTTTAAGATATCGAATGTCCGTCAATTAATTGATTTACTGACCATCAATTAATTAACATCTAACTCCTCGAGTAGTACCACTCAACCTTATCATCATGTTGACTAAGTCAACCAGCTGGGTTTACATGATGAACCTTATGAGCTCCTCAAAGGGACATCATCAACCTAATATATAGGACACGGTTTCCTCCTATAATCAACGGCACACCATGTAAATAATATTATTTCCCAACTTACCGGGCATATTGATTTAATCCATCTAAATCTCACCCACTGGTAAATTAAAGAAATAAATACTAAGTACATGTGCCCGTTATTATATCGGGATTAAGAGCATGTACAACATAATATCCGAGGTCCGATTCAATTATGTAGTCAGTACTAAATTGAATCACCTCTATGTCGGTCCTACTCAATACACCTAAGTGTACTAGTGTAACTCTATGTTCAAGATAAAACAATATCAAGCTACACTACAACCATGCCAATGGTTTGTCCAAAACCATCTTGGTTGTGAGCCTCTACTTATATTTTACAAGGGACTGATAACATGATCTTCTGTGCCACACCAAGCACCATGTTATCTACAATGTAGAATATTAGATAATATGTACACATATATAATGAATATATAAAATACAAACAATGATCATGTGATTCTTATTTCAAAATAAAATGTTCATACAGAAAAGAGCTAGGCTTTCAGTATACATTCTAACAAGTCCAACATGGGTTGGCAAGGAAAAGTTCAAGATTGAGTCTTGGCGGGAGTCTTGGCAGCATAAGTCCAATGGTTAATGGCATAAAGTCCAAGCAAAGTCTTGGCAGCGTAAGTCCAATGTGCCTTGGCGGTGTAGACACCGTTAGCATGACAATAGTCGATAGAAGGACCTGAAGGCTAGCGTATGGATGAACAAGTCATGAATAACTTGGAGGGATTCGATAGGCGCAAGGTTGACGGAGGTGGCTAGAAGGCTTAGGTCTAGGCTACGGGTGGTCTAGCAAGTATGGGGGAACCATACTTAGGTTAAAACCTTATGTTTGAGGTTAAAACCTCATGTTTGAGGTGTATCAGTTGACTGGGACCATGGGTCAGTCGACTGGTGGGAGCCAACTAGGGTTTGACTGCGGGAAGTGCCCTAGTAGTCGACTGCCAAAGGTAATAAGTCGACTGTTGGCCAGAGCAGTCGACTGATCTTGTGATCAGTCGACTGGTTGTCAGAATTTCGGGAACAGAATGGTCTCTAGTCGAGTGATCGACCTGCCCACTCGATTGATTGAGGCATCAGTCGACTGATGGGTATGATCAGTCGACTGATGGTGTATCCATTGGATTTTTCTAGCGTGGATCTAGCCTTTGTCTCATGACAACAGTGGCATCAGTCGACTGATGGTCCCAAGCAGGCGACTAATATGCGAAAATCTAGCTTGATTGCATGTTATAAAAGTAGCTCGAAAGAAGGATTTTGGCGCCAATTTTCTTGGACGATTTGGAGCGATTTGCTGTTGCAAATCAGGGTCTTCAAGGCTAGTCCAAGGTAATCAACAAGCAAGCATCCAAAGCAATAGTTGTAAAGTGTTCTTTACATTGTCTTTGTGTTTTCATTTGTATTTGCTTGTTTATTATTTCTTATTGTTGTAAGAACTATTGTACGAGGTTTCTCCACCTCCGGATTGTTCCGAGAAGGAGTATTTGTGATTAGTAGTGCATGTTTGCATTGCTAGGGCTTTTAGAGCCCGATCCGTGGAGTAGGAACCATTCGGTTCCGAACCACGTTATATTGTGTTGTCTCTTTTGCTTGTGTTATATTTACTTTTGTTATTATATATTCTGTTGCATTAACAAGTGTTGTAGAGATGAATGCGATCGTAATCCATCGACAAGCCAACACGCTATTCACCCCCTCCCCCTCTAGCAAGCGCAATGTTCCTAACAATTGGTATCAGAGCCCGGGGCTCTTCTACGGACTAATCGCCGGGAGCAAAACCGCTAGAGGGAAGATGGAATTTGAAGAACAACAAGGTTGGGACATCAACACGCCGATCCCATATACCTTCTATAGACAAGAAGGGTTTAGACAATGGAAGGCGAGGATTGAATATTTTATGATGATGATGGACTTAGTTGATTGGGCCACCTTGATGGAAGGGTTCCAATTTCCAAGAGGGCCTAAGGGAGAGTTCCTCAAAATGAAGAAGTGGAACGAAGAACAACATCAAGGATTCGAGAGGAGTAATAAGGTAATTAAATTTTTGAGTGATTTAATACTTAACAATGTTGTGTCCAAGTTAGGTGAATACAAGGATGCAAAGGAATTTCGAAGTGAATTGGCCAAGCTCCTTGAGAACCCTCAATCGGTCCAAGATCCCGAAAAAGAAGAATCCTCATCCTCACAAGCAAGTGAGGATTCGGAGGTTGATAGGGAGTCAACTTCCGGATCGGTGGAAGAAGAGGTGGAATTGGAAGAAGCCTCCACCTCTAGGATTGAGGGGTAGGAGATTAGACCTTCCACTCCGGAGCAACAAGAAGAACCATCTACATTCGGTCGAGAGGAAGAGGAAGCTTGGGACTCCCCTACCATGGAAGGTAACTCAAACATATGTGTTAATAATAAGATTCATATAATATATTTTGAGTGTAGGGAAACCGGACACTATAAAATCAAGTGTTCGAAATGGGTCAAGAAAATGGCACAAGTCGTGCCAAAGACCAAGGAAGCCGGTGCCCAAAGACAAAAGAGCAAGGAGCATGTTATTTGCTTCAAATGCCGACAACCGGGATACTACCGGAGTCAATGCCCAAACGGGGAGAAGAAGGGGCAAGGAGGAGCTACACAAGTAGGGGGAGCCTCTAAGGTAAACCCTAAGGTAAATTTCAATAATGCTTCTACTTTAATTTATAGGCAAAAGCATGCTAGGAGTTGTGTTAATAATGTTGCTATTACTCATGTAAAGCATGCTAGGAATAACAAATATTTTTGTCTAGGTGCTAAAAGTGTGAACATTTCAAATAAGGAGAAATTTGGGACTAATGTCCCTAAAAAACCTTACCTAGAGAATCTATCAAGAAAATAGAAGACCACCTAGGTTTTAACCCTAAATGGACTAGGCATATGCCTAGGAAAAACAATGTGTTAGTAATATATGAGAGATGTCCTAAGGCAATCGCCTTATGTATGAACCATTTATATGATAAATGAAGTTTCACTATTTGAGTATACATGGTTTCATGTATTTGATTGGATCTTAAACTCATTTACTGAATGTCCGCGATACGACTCACAGCATAAGAGAATTTGTGATTGGATCACAACTAGTGAGTATCTCTACATGTGTAATTGTGATGTATCGGAATTATCCCTAGTCGATGAATTGATGGATTTGGACACCATAAACCGAGAACCTATTTGGTCACACGCACAACGAGCATAATCCAAAGGATTTAAAACGAGCTTGGAATGAGATTCTCAGACCGAGAGAAACTAAGTTTGTTTGGACCAAACAAGAAGCGAGCATGAAATCGTTTCAGTCGCAATGGAAGTGTGGATGGGTCGTGTCTTGTGAAGACATAATGGATGAACCAAAATAGTTTGGTTCTAATCCAATGGAGGAGAATAAACCAAAGGGTTTGGTTTATTTTAAACGAATGAACCAAAGTTGGTTTGGTTCGTTTTAACTTAAAATAAACCATCATGGTTTGGTTTATTTTAACTTAAATTAATGGAGCGGGTTAATGGGCCTTATGGTTATGATTCAATAACCATTAAGAGAATTATTTCTCTATAAAAGAGGGCTTAAGGGTTTGTTAAGCCCTAATCAAAAAGCCCTAACCTAGAGTTATCGCCCAACCTCTCCCTCCTCTCCTTCTAGTCGGCGCCAACATTGTTGCCGCCGCCCACCTCCTCCAACCGATGACCAGATGCTGCCATCTTCTCTCATTGCCGGCGTCGAGCTGCTGCTGGAGGAGCTCTGGTGATCTTCCTTGGCTCCGGCGACAAGGTGAGCAAGTTGCTTTCCTTATTTGGCCGGCGCAAGGTCTCCACCAAAGCTGTCCAGTTTTCTGGACAGCTTGTTTCCTTCTCGTCGGAGCATCATTTGGACGACGTTTGGACCTCTGACAGGGCCTTACTTACTGGGGATTCGATCTTCGATAATCCTCATAGGTGGAGGATGAAGGATTCGTCAAACGGTTGACGAATACCTCTCCGGAGAAGCGAGTTTTGAGGACTCGTCTTTGGATCCGAATTTGGATTCGGATCGTGATCTTCTCTCGATCACATCGTCTTCAACATGAGGCTAGTAACCCGTACGAAGACGAGGCTCGTGACTTAGTCAAGTCATCCCGAAGATACTCGGCGTGGACACGGATAGAGACGATTCTAGCGAGGATCGTTCCGGTTGATGTCGTTCCCGTTACACGTGATACGTAAGGTATACGTAGTTAAATTTTCTTTTATTGCAAAATTTAAATTTACGGTTATGTCTACACATATTGTACTATGCATGCATGTGATGTGTGTGTTGTAATAAATGTATATTTATTATTTTTATTTCTTCCACTGTGCACATGTTTACGAAACATGTTCGAACACACACTCGCCGCGGTGCCGGAAACCCAACAGTGGTATCAGAGCCCAGGTTGTGTTTCGACATAATCCTAAAATTGTTTTGCGATAGTCATAATGATATTTCTGGAAATTTTCTACTTTTGGAAAGTTAGAAGTATTTATGGAAATTTTTTAATTTTGGAAAGTCTAGAAGTATTTATGGAAATCTTTCACTTTTGGAAAGTTGGAAGTATTTATGGAAATTGATATTTTCCATAAATAAAATATTTGATTAGATTTGGAAATTTGTTTCCTAATTTAATCATGATTTGATTTGGGAAATCAAATCTTAAAATATTTTATTTCCATAAGTAGTTTTGATGATTTAGGAAATTTGTTTCCTAAATTGACTTTCCTTAATCAACTATTTCCACAAATAAAATATGTGATTAGATTTGGAAATTTTGTTAGGGCAATCTCTTGCCATGATAGGGTTTTGATGTGTGTGGCAAAGGGTTTAAGTTAGGATGATATTGTTATTTGATATGTGCGTTGGAGTCTTGCAGGACTTAGTAATTCGCACATGGAGCCTTTGCGGGTTCACCCTCACAACCTCATGCCTGAGTCGGAGAAGGAGCATTGCAGAGTCGTGCGCTTGATGCTGCCCAGGGACCACCGGACGAGATGACTTGAAGTGAAGCCAAGCAAGCAGACTTCGGAGGCAAGAGATGCGAAGGAGCATTGCAGAGTCGTGCGCCTGATGCTGCCGAGGGACGTGGCCGCGAACGAAGAGAGCTTCGGCGAGGGACTTCGAGTAAGATGAGAGAATGAGTGAAATGTAAGTAGCTCATTAGGTGAACTTGGCCGAATGGCTGAGTGTCGGAGACTTGACCGCAAGGGTTAAGGTTTACCCGACTGCCGGAAGCTCAAACTTATGTTAAGTTTGAGTTTCACACGGCACCAGTCGAATGCCATGTAATGGCAGTCGACTGCTCTGAGTCGAGTGTGTTCAACTAGTATCCGACTGATGGGTTTATGCAGCGATCGCCATGGAATGGCGATCGACTATCGAGAGGATGTCGCAGCCTGAGAACTCGTAGGCCGTAGGCGTCGACTACGGAGGCGAATGATCGGTGAGAGTCCATCGATCATTGCCAAGAGTGTTGGCAATGTGCTATTTCTCGGAATGCTCATAGGCTCCCATGTCCCTGGATTAAAATTTTCACTAATGAAAACTAATCCGGATGAGATGAGTTTCCTAAGCACAACCAATTCGTCGTCGTGCCAACGACTCGAGCGATCGCTTGAACAAACTAGTTGTTCAAGTAACCAAACTCTTCTAGTCGATTAACCGCGGAAGAGACGACGGACAGATTGCCGGTTTTTGTGTTTCTTATTCGGGGTCCATGATTATACAAATACATGCAAATGCAAACTAGTATAATCAACATATACTAACATAAAGAACATAAGCTAGCATATCAAATAAGAACATGAAAAGAACAATAATAAAAGTTGTGAAAATTTTATACCTCTTGATCTTCTATCGTATGTCCTAACCTCCTTGTAGACTTCGTGTGGGCGAAGATCCTCCACAAGTTGAAGCTTCCTAGATCTTTTCAATCCAAAGAAAGAAGAACTCTCTTTCCCTTCTTGCTTGAGCCAACCACCAATCCATCAAAGGATTGATGTCGCCGGCCCCAAGAATAGAGAGAACATAATGGAAACAACCAAGGAACCGAACTAGGGACAAACCCTAGTTTTGGTGCCGCAGGCCAAGATGGAGTGAATAGGAGAAAGGGAATATGTTGGGCGCCGGCCACGGTGGAGGGAATAGAGGAAGGAGCTGGCCACAACCTAGAAAGAAGAAGACCTCCTCTCCTATAGTTGCCGCCCAACTTCCTTGCAATCCCTAGCCGCCCAACCTAAGGAGGAAACCCTAATTAGGGTTTCTCCTTAGGCTTTCTTGCCGCCCAACCATGGTGGAGAGAAGAGATCTAGGAGCTAGCCACCTCCAAGGAAGAAGACAAGCTCTTCCACAAGTTGCCACCCACTCTTCATTCCCATCCATGGCCGCCCATGCAAAGGAGCCAAAACCCTAATCAAATTAGGGTTTCTTCCATAGGGTTCCTTGCCGCCCAACCATGGTGGAGAGAAGAGATCTAGGAGCTAGCCACCTCCAAGGAAGAAGACAAGCTCTTCCACAAGTTGCCACCCACTCTTCATTCCCATCCATGGCCGCCCATGCAAAGGAGCCAAAACCCTAATCAAATTAGGGTTTCTTCCATAGGGTTCCTTGCCGCCCAAGCATGGTGGAGAGAAGAGATCTAGGAGCTAGCCACCTCCATGGAAGAAGACAAGCTCCTCCAAAAGTTGCCGCCCACTCTTCATCCTCACCTTGGCCGCCCAACCTAAGGAGCCAAAACCCTAATTAGGGTTTCCTCCTTAAGGTTGCTTGCCGCCCAAGCAATGCTAGGCAAAACCCTAATTTCCTTAGCATCCATCATCAACCATCAACCACTCTTTTTTTTGTCGCCCAACCCATAGCCACCCTTTTATAGAACTTAGGAGAAAGTTGGTTATTGATGAGGAAGCCAAAAATATAGGAACTAATTCCCAATTTTCTTGCCGCCCACCTTATCCAACCTTTCCTCTCCCTTTTATATAGAGTTAGGTTTAGGCCTTGGTTTAATCTCCACCATCGGTTCTACGGTTTTAATCTCAACCGTCGGATTTAGAGATTTAATCTCAACCGTCGTTTCTAGGGTTTTAATCCCAACCGTCGGATCTAGAGATTTAATCTCAACCATCGATTCTACGGATTTAATCCTAACCGTCGGATCTAGAGATTTGTTTTCCATCATTTGATCTAGACTTCATGAGGTTTATATTAGGCTACGATAGGGACCATGAGGAGGAGTTGGGTCTTGGCCACCCGATGGATCGGAACCACACAAACTTGATCCATTAATGATGTTCCATTCCACTAGAGGATCATCATCGAACTACCTCACCAACCCCCATAAATTAATATGGGCTCCATATATTATTTGTACATCCATCTCCCCGTGTTTAAGATATCGAATGTCCCTCAATTGATTGATTTACTGACCATCAATCAATTAACATCTAACTCCTCGAGTAGTACCACTCAACCTTATCATCATGTTGACTAAGTCAACCTGCAGGGTTTACATGATGAACCTTATGAGCTCCTCAAGGGGACATCATCAACCTAATACATAGGACACGGATTCCTCCTATAATCAACGGCACACCATGTAAATAATATCATTTCCCAACTTACCGGGCATATTGATTTAATCTATAGAAATCTCACCCTCTGGTAAATCAAAGAAATAAATATTAAGTACATGTGTCCGTTATTATATCGGGATTAAGAGCATGTACAACATAATATCCGAGGTCTGATTCAATTATGTAGTCAGTAATAAATTGAATCACCTCTATGTCGGTCCTGCTCAATACACCTAAGTGTACTAGTGTAACTCTATGTTCAAGATAAAACAATACCAAGCTACACTACAACCATGCCAATGGTTTGTCCAAAACCATCTTGGTTGTGAGCCTCTACTTATACTCTACAAGGGACTGATAACATGATCTTCTGTGCCACACCCAAGCACCATGTTATCTACAATGTAAAGTATTAGACAATATGCACATATATAAATATAAAGTGCAAACAATGATCATGTGATTCTTTTTTCAAAATAAAATGTTCATACAAAAGAGCTAGGCTTTCAGTATACATCCCAACAATCTCCCACTTATACTAAAAGACTATGCTGTCATCATACTGCCATACATCTGATTCCCCTTCCCTTTACATGCCTATCAAAGCTCTCGCTAGAAGGGCCTTAGTGAAAGGGTCTACCAGGTCATCCTCTGATGCAATCTAGGCGACAGCAACTTCTACCTCCTTTACGATTTCTCGTATCAGGTGGTACTTGCACTCTATGTGTTTACTAGCCTTATGGGCTCGTGGTTCCTTCGAGTTTGCAACTGCACCATTGTTATCACAATAAATTGTGATAGTTCTGGGCAAACCTGGAATCACATCTAAGTCCATCAAGAAGTTCCTGAGCCATACAGCTTCTTTGGCTGCCTCATAGGCTGCCACATACTCAGCTTCCATGGTGGAGTCTGCCACGCATTTCTGCTTGACACTCTTCCATACTATGGCTCCACCTCCCAAAGTAAACACAAACCCTGAGGTAGACTTACTGTTATCCCTATCAGATTGGAAATCAGAATCCGTGTAACCCACAGGGAGTAATTGGTCTGCCCGTTAAACTAGCATATAATCCCTAGTCCTTCTCAGGCACTACAATATATGCTTTACCGCAGTCCAATGTCCCTGTCATGGATTACTCTGATATCTGCTGACCATGCCTATGACAAAGCAGATATCTGGTCTCGTACATAGCATACATTAGGCTTCCTACCGTCGAAGCATAAGGAACTGCCTATATCTCCTCTATCTCCTCAGATGATCTAGGACACATCTACTTAGATAAAGGAACTCCATGCCTGAAGGGTAGAAAAACCTTCTTGGAGTTTTGTATGCTAAAACGATCCAAAACCATGTCTATGTATGAAGCTTGGGATAAGTACAACAACCTTGTTCCCAAGGTTGTGACCCACTTCTCCCAAGTCCTTCATATCATACTGTTTGGACGACCATACCCTTACGTCTGATAACACTTCGATGTTGTCGCCAACCGCCAAAATGTCATCTACGTATAGTACAAAAATACCACTACGTTTCCGTCACATCTCTGATACACACAAGACTCATCCGAACTTTGAATAAATCCATAAGACTAGATTTACCTCCTCAAAGTGGATGTCCCAAGACTTCAAAGCTTGCTTCAATCCATTAACGGACCGATTAAGCTTATATATAAAACGCTCTTTTCCCTTAGCAATGAATCCCTCTGGTCGCTTCATGTAGATGGATTCCTCAAGACTTCCACTAAGGAATGTTGTCTTGACATCCATCTGTCACACCTCATAATCCATATGAGTTGCTATGCATAAGAGCTCCCAGACCTGTCTTGAATCCATAGATTCAATCTCAGTATTCATTGCACTTTGCAAAGATGCTGTATTTATATCTTGGATTGCCTCGTCGTATATCTAGGGATCAGGTTCATGTTTGCTAGGGACCAAATCAGAAGATTTGTCCAAAAACATGAATCTAAGAGGTTGTCTAACAACCCTCCCACTACGACGAGGTATCTTCTGTGTATCCTCTGTGACACGCGGTGCAGTGACATGTGGTATGTCCTCTTGTACCAGTGGTACTAAAGAAGTGATTTCCCTTTTTAACTCCTCCAGAACAATTTTACCCTTGGGCTTGTGGCTTATCACATAATCTTCCTCTAGAAATCTGGCATTCGTGTTAACGATCACCCTCTGATCTCTAGGACTATAAAACAAGTCAGAATAACTCATCATCGATCTAACCATCTCCATAAGAGTCCTATTCCTTCGCTATGCTACACCGTTCTGCTGGGGTGTGCCAGGTGCAGTCAATTGGGATTGAATCCCAACCTTTGATAAGTAGTTCCTAAACTCTCCCAAGAGGTTGTCACCACCACGATCAGATCGTAGTGTCATCCACATCTTGAATAATCATCTACAAAAGAGACGAAATATTCATGATTACCTATTGCCTAGATAGCCATAGGACCTCACAAATCAGAATGAACCATTTCTAA
Organism: Wurfbainia villosa; assembly: GCA_025175895.1. Taxonomy (NCBI): domain Eukaryota; kingdom Viridiplantae; phylum Streptophyta; class Magnoliopsida; order Zingiberales; family Zingiberaceae; genus Wurfbainia; species Wurfbainia villosa. The sequence goes on along the minus strand of CM045989.1, from coordinate 114,271,686 downwards.
CACATCTTTGGCTCTATACCCCTTGGCCTTACAAGGCCTCTTGGTCATCTTACCCTCCAAGCAAGATTCACAGGTTGGGAGATCCTCCACCACTAATGAACCCAAAGGTCCATCAACTATCAACCTATTGAATTTTGCTTAGGTTAATGTGACCAAGCCTAAGATGCCAAAAGATATGTTTGGTTCATTTTCGAAGGTTCTTTTCTCTTATTGGAATTAGAAGATGAGTTATTAACTTCTATTTGCATCGTGGGAGCTTGTGGTTCAAGTTATAAATTTCCTATCTATGTACCTGAATAGATAATGTCCCTATTCCTTTTATAACAAATCTGTCATAAAAAGAAATAGATTATCCATCCAAAAACTATTTAGAAACCGAAATCAATTCTTTCTAAATAAGGGTACATAAAGAAAATTCTTAAGAACCAAAACCTTTATTTTTCTCAAAAGATAAATAAAACATCTCCCACTGCAATAGCCACCATCATCATGGCATTGCCCAAGTAAATGGTAATCTCCCCTTCAACTAGTCATCGGGTTTCCTGGAACCCCTGCAAATTGTTGCAGACATGATTAGTGGCTCCCGTATCTACTCACCAGGTGCCGGTAGATATCACCGCTAATCATGATTCAATGACTAGTCCAAAAGATATACCTATGTTCTGTTTTGGATTGGGACAGTCCTTCTTCCAATGTCCATCCTGCTTGCAAGTGAAGTACTTGCCTTTCGGCTTCTTCACTCTTCCCTGAGATCCTCCCACCATCTTTGCTTCACCTTGTTTCTTCTTCTTCTTGCCTTTCGGCTTAGAAGTAGAAACCCTTTTGAGCAATGATGGCTTGAGGACACTCTTTGAAGAGTGCATACTTGTACTCCTTAGCAGATAAGACAATATCTTGAATCTTTTCCAATCAACATTATTTAGGTACAGTAAGTTTATTTCCTTTAGTATCACAGTAAGTGGACTGAAAGTCAATTTGAAAATCCTAAGAATCACAATGATCAAAACTTTAGATTTCAAATATTATTGATTCCTCAAAATAATAAAATTCCGAAATCAACCAACACCTCAAAACACCGAGAATATCGCATGCCACGATAGTGTGGACGTATACGAATTCTACATTTGTAAGAGGAGGTTTTATCCATTAATTTTATTATCTTGTCAACCTTACTTTTTGACAAATAAAATTAATAGTTGGTTCCTCTTTGGCCCTACAAATAAAAGCAGTGACTTCGATGGGGAGGATACTTTTTATTTGCATCTAAGTGTGCACCATTACACGATACTAAGGGAATTATCTCGGATTATGTGCCTTACCGATGGGGAAGTACACACGCTCCTAAATAATTTCCTATAACCATTATTTGACCTAGTGATCCGCAAACAAACTCATCCGATGGGGAGGAAGGCACTCAGAGCCGACGCGCAAGTTTATTGCATCACACGTCAAATTGTAATGGAGGCCGCGGGAATTAATTAAAATATCCCTCTCCCACTTAGTAAATTGAAAATGAGGAATTTTCAAGCACACACAACATACATACAAAACAAATCAGCAATAAATATGGAAAAATCAGAATTTTTTCAACTATTATGGCATTGTTCTCCCATATGCGTCCCGTCGTGTCGCCACCTCGTCCGCTCCTCCTACGCCATGTACGAGCCAACCGGAGATCCGAGTCGAGAATAAAACCTATTTTATTTTACATCCATCGATCCTATACTCCACGAGGGAGTGTACATGAAATCTAGATCGAAAGTAAAATAAAATAAAGAGTGGCTAAACAATACCGTATTCAATTACAAAAATTAAATACTAATTTAGCCTCGTCAACCCCGAGGATTCAAATAATATACAATCACACCCACATGCAATCACATACACACATATATCGCCATAATAGTTGGATCTTATGCCTGCAACCAAAAAGATAGCCTACGCACATCCTACTATTATCCGGCATACACAATATATGATAAGTGCGTGAAAGTAACTGAATCCAAAACACACAAAACCGGAAACCGTGGCTCTGATACCAATTGTTGGCGGATCGTGCTATTTCTCGGAATGCTCATAGGCTCCCATGTCCCCGGATTGAAATTTTCACTAATGAAAACTAATCCGGATGAGATGAGTTTCCTAAGCACAACCAATTCGTCGTCGTGCCAACGACTCGAGCGATCGCTTGAACAAACTAGTTGTTCAAGTAACCAAACTCTTCTAGTCGATTAGCCGCGGAAGAGACAACGGACAGATTGCCGGTTTTTGTGTTTCTTATTCGGGGTCCATGATTATACAAATACATGCAAATGCAAACTAGTATAATCAACATATACTAACATAAAGAACATAAGCTAGCATATCAAATAAGAACATGAAAAGAACAATAATAAAAGTTGTGAAACTTTTATACCTCTTGATCTTCTATCGTATGTCCTAACCTCCTTGTAGACTTCGTGTGGGTGAAGATCCTCCACAAGTTGAAGCTTCCTAGATCTTCTTCAATCCAAAGAAAGAAGAACTCTCTTTCCCTTCTTGCTTGAGCCAACCACCAATCCATCAAAGGATTGATGCACTCCCAAGAATAGAGAGAACATAATGGAAACAACCAAGGAACCGAACTAGGGACAAACCCTAGTTTTGGTGCCGCAGGCCAAGATGGAGTGAATAGGAGAAAGGGAATATGTTGGGCGCCGGCCACGGTGGAGGGAATAGAGGAAGGAGCCAGCCACAACCTAGAAAGAAGAAGACCTCCTCTCCTATAGTTGCCGCCCAACTTCCTTGCAATCCCTAGCCGCCCAACCTAAGGAGGAAACCCTAATTAGGGTTTCTCCTTAGGCTTTCTTGCCGCCCAACCATGGTGGAGAGAAGAGATCTAGGAGCTAGCCACCTCCAAGGAAGAAGACAAGCTCTTCCACAAGTTGCCACCCACTCTTCATTCCCATCCATGGCCGCCCATGCAAAGGAGCCAAAACCCTAATCAAATTAGGGTTTCTTCCATAGGGTTCCTTGCCGCCCAACCATGGTGGAGAGAAGAGATCTAGGAGCTAGCCACCTCCAAGGAAGAAGACAAGCTCTTCCACAAGTTGCCACCCACTCTTCATTCCCATCCATGGCCGCCCATGCAAAGGAGCCAAAACCCTAATCAAATTAGGGTTTCTTCCATAGGGTTCCTTGCCGCCCAAGCATGGTGGAGAGAAGAGATCTAGGAGCTAGCCACCTCCATGGAAGAAGACAAGCTCCTCCACAAGTTGCCGCCCACTCTTCATCCTCACCTTGGCCGCCCAACCTAAGGAGCCAAAACCCTAATTAGGGTTTCCTCCTTAAGGTTGCTTGCCGCCCAAGCAATGCTAGGCAAAACCCTAATTTCCTTAGCATCCATCATCAACCATCAACCACTCTTTTTTTTGTCGCCCAACCCATAGCCACCCTTTTATAGAACTTAGGAGAAAGTTGGTTATTGATGAGGAAGCCAAAAATATAGGAACTAATTCCCAATTTTCTTGCCGCCCACCTTATCCAACCTTTCCTCTCCCTTTTATATAGAGTTAGGTTTAGGCCTTGGTTTAATCTCCACCATCGGTTCTACGGTTTTAATCTCAACCGTCGGATTTAGAGATTTAATCTCAACCGTCGTTTCTAGGGTTTAATCCCAACCGTCGGATCTAGAGATTTAATCTCAACCAATCGATTCTACGGATTTAATCCCTAACCGGATCTAGAGATTTGTTTTCCATCATTTGATCTAGACTTCATGAGGTTTATATTAGGCTACGATAGGGACCATGAGGAGGAGTTGGGTCTTGGCCACCCGATGGATCGGAACCACACAAACTTGATCCATTAATGATGTTCCATTCCACTAGAGGATCATCATCGAACTATCTCACCAACCCCCATAAATTAATATGGGCTCCATATATTATTTGTACATCCATCTCCCCGTGTTTAAGATATCGAATGTCCGTCAATTGATTGATTTACTGACCATCAATCAATTAACATCTAACTCCTCGAGTAGTACCACTCAACCTTATCATCATGTTGACTAAGTCAACCTGCAGGGTTTACATGATGAACCTTATGAGCTCCTCAAGGGGACATCATCAACCTAATACATAGGACACGGATTCCTCCTATAATCAACGGCACACCATGTAAATAATATCATTTCCCAACTTACCGGGCATATTGATTTAATCCATAGAAATCTCACCCTCTGGTAAATCAAAGAAATAAATATTAAGTACATGTGCCCGTTATTATATCGGGATTAAGAGCATGTACAACATAATATCCGAGGTCTGATTCAATTATGTAGTCAGCAATAAATTGAATCACCTCTATGTCGGTCCTGCTCAATACACCTAAGTGTACTAGTGTAACTCTATGTTCAAGACAAAACAATACCAAGCTACACTACAACCATGCCAATGGTTTGTCCAAAACCATCTTGGTTGTGAGCCTCTACTTATACTCTACAAGGGACTGATAACATGATCTTCTGTGCCACACCCAAGCACCATGTTATCTACAATGTAAAGTATTAGACAATATACATATATATAAATATAAAGTGCAAACAATGATCATGTGATTCTTATTTCAAAATAAAATGTTCATACAAATGAGCTAGGCTTTCAGTATACATCCCAACAAAGAGTTCCGTTGGACTACAACGGTCGGGATCCGACGTGTTCGGAGGTCATTGTAGTGATGGCAGTCGACTGCCAAGGGCAGCAGTCGACTAGTGGCGGCACACGGGAAGAAATCATCCCTCTCTATAAAAAGAGAGGGTGTGAGCCTTTGAGAGGCTAATGCTTATGCTCTAAGTGATTTTCCTAGTGCCCCACAAGCTCTATACTCTTCTTACTTGTTTTTACTCCATTCTTATTGTAAGAAGAGTGATCTTGATTGTAAAGGTTACCTCCACATAGCTTGGTGCAAAGGAGAGACCAATAGTGATTGGCTTTGGAGGAGTGGTTCACCTCGGACGAATCGGGACCGTGGATTAGCGGCGTAGCCGTGAACCATGTTACATCTTCTTTGTTAGCGTTTGTATTTTTGTTTATTGCTTTGTCTTTATTGTTTATTCTTCCGCTTGCGCTAACGATTGTGTAGATGAGCAAACGAATGAGAAAATTCTGACATCCATCGTAAGAGGGCTATTCACCCCCCTCTAGCCGGCCGTTCGATCCCCCACAAGTGGTATCAGAGCAAAGGAAAGCTTGTCGAGGACTAACCGTCACAACAAGCAACTTTCAAAATGGCCGGCTCCAACATACATCCTCCGAAGTTTGAAGGAGAATTCGCTTACTGGAAGAAGCGAATTGAGGTATTTTTCGAAACGGATTTTGATATTATGATTACAATGGAATCCGGTTTCATTTTGCCTAGGGATGAAGAAGGGAAACCAATAGAGAAATCTAGGTGGACCAAAAGGCAAAGGGAAGAGCACCTTGCAAATTCAAAAGCCAAGCATCATCTTTTCAATGTGCTCCCCCAACAAGAAATCAACCGAATAGGAGAATGCCTAAGTGCCAAGGAAATGTGGGAGAAGCTAATTGAGCTTCATGAAGGCACATCCGAGGCGAAGCTAGCAAGGAGAGATCTCCTTCGCTCCCAACTATCCAACATTAAATTAGAAAAGGGAGAAAAGGTAACTTCTTTGCATTCTAGATTCAAAGAAATTTTAATTGGACTAACAAGTGTAGGAGAAAGGCTCTCCAATCGCGATATGATAATGAAGGCCATAGATGCTTTCCCCCTATCATCCAAGTGGAGTTCAATGGTGGACTCATTTTACATTTCAAAGAATCTAGAGGTAAGTACTCTAGATGAATTTTTCTCCACTATGGAATTACATGAATCTAGGCTTGAAGGAATACAAGAAGAGCCAAAAATACAACCTTCAAGGGGAGTAGCATTGTTGGCAAATAAGGGGAAGAAGAAGATAGAGATCTCCTCCTCCGATGATGATGAAGCGTCTTCCTCCTCCTCCATGGATAGCACCGAAGAATCCTATATGGTAAGGAGGGTAAGACATGCTTTAAAAGGTTTTCATTTTCATAAATCAAATGATAGGAATAGAAGACCAAGGGGGAAGGTCATATGCTACAATTGCCAAGGAGAGGGGCACATAAGGGATAATTGTCCCCTCCTAAACAAGAGCAAGGAAGAGAAGAAAAAGAAAGAAGAAAAGAAGAAGAAAAAGGGGAGCAAGAAAAAGAAGGAAGAGGAGAAGAAGACAAAAGAAAAGGGGAAGACCAAAGCTCTAAAGGCAAGGACTTGGGATGACCCATCCTCATCCTCCTCATCATCATCGGATGAGGAGAATGCCTTTGTCACCAATTTGGCCTTGATGGCCTTTGATGACTTGGATTGCTCTTCCTCCGAAAATGAAGGATCAAGCTCAAGAGGAGAGAGCTCAAGTGAAGGGGGAGCTTATACATCCTCCTCATCCGAAGAAGAAGAAGAGGATATGGAAACTATGGTAACGAATGCCTCTCCTAAGAAAATAGTTTCCATAATTTCTAGTTTAACTAAGGACTTATTTGGAATGAAAAAGAAAAATAAAAGCATGCTTAATCAAATTAAGGCATTGGAAAATAAGCTAGAAAATGCATGCTTAAATGATGCATGCTCACATGATCTTTATATTCCATTAGATGTTAGTGATGCATGTATAAATGAAAATAGGGTCTTAAGGGAAAAGGTAGACTATTTAACAAAATCCCTAGAAAAATTCACAATTGGCTCCAACACATTGAATATGATAATTGAGAGCCAAAGGGCAAGTTTTAATAAGAAAGGCCTAGGTTATAAAGAAAAGAAAAATGAAAATGCCTATAAATGCCTAATTGCTAGGGGACAAGATAAAAAGAAGGTAATAGCTAGGAAATGGATCCCCAAGGAGTATCTAGTGAACCCAATAGGCAAGAACTTATTTTGGGTTCCAAAATACATCCTTAAGGGTTAGGAAACCCCTAGGGTAGTCAACCATATGCAATTGACCTATATCATATTTTGGTTGACTTATGATGGCGGGACAATATTTTTTTAAATAGTGTTAGGTGATGATAACGTGCCTATAAATAGTTAATAATGCTTAAATCATGATGATTAATGTAATTGCTATGTATATTTGCAATCATGATTTATGATATTGATATTTGGCACATAATCATGAGAAATAGGTTTAAATCATGTTTTAGGTGATACTTTGTTTATTATCATGATATAATACCTAATGCATGAGAACAATTCAATGAATACATGTTGAGTGTTAGGATGATACTTAACCATGATAGAATTGCATGAATATAATGGTTAAGTATATACAAATACCCCCTAGGATGCATCTCACACTCACCATAGGCTACTTTGATTGAAAACTTAGCAAGGGTGAGATGTTAGTGTTGGCAATGCGCTATTTCTCGGAATGCTCATAGGCTCCCATGTCCCCGGATTAAAATTTTCACTAATGAAAACTAATCCGGATGGGATGAGTTTCCTAAGCACAACCAATTCGTCGTCATGCTAATGACTCGAGCGATCGCATGAACAAACTAGTTGTTCAAGCAACCAAGCTCTTCTAGTCGGTTAGCCGCAGAAGAGACGACGGACGGATCGCCGGTTTTTGTGTTTTATCTTCGGGGTCCATGATTATACAAATACATGCAAATGTAAACTAGTATAATCAACATATACTAACATAAAGAACATAAGCTAGCATATCAAATAAGAACATGCAAAGAACAATAATAAAAGTTGTGAAACTTTTATACCTCTTGATCTTCTATCGTATGTCCTAACCTCCTTGTAGACTTCGTGTGGGCGAAGATCCTCCACAAGTTGAAGCTTCCTAGATCTTCTTCAATCCAAAGAAAGAAGAACTCTCTTTACCTTCTTGCTTGAGCCAACCACCAATCCACAAAAGGATTGATGCCGCCAGCCCCAAGAATAAAGAGAACATAATGGAAACAACCAAGGAACCAAACTAGGGACAAACCCTTGCTCCTAATGCCGCCGGCCAAGATGGAGTGAATAGGAGAAAGGGAATATGTTGGGCGCCGGCCACGGTGGAGGGAATAGAGGAAGGAGTCGGCCATAACCTAGGAAGAGAAAGAGCTCCTCTCTTATAGTTGCCACCCACCTTCCTTGCATACCCTAGCCGCCCAACCATAGGAGCCAAACCCTAATTAGGGTTTCCTCCTTAGGTCTTCTTGCCGCCCAACCAAGGTGGAAGGAGGAGATCTAAACCGGCCACCTTTCCTAGGAAGAAGAAGAACTCTTACAAAAGATGCCGCCTACCCTCCTTCCAAACCTTGGTCGCCCAACCCAAAAGGAGCCAAACCCTAATTAGGGTTTCCGCCTTAGGGTTTCTTGCCGCCCAAGCCATCCAACTCCATCAACTATGTGCCGGCCATGGAAGAGGGGATAGAAGAATAGAATGTGGACAAACCAAGGTAGAAGGGTAGAAGGAAGGGACCGGCCATGCCTTAGGAAGAAGAAGAAACTCTTCTTCCACTTGTTGCCGCCCCATGCCTTTCTCCCAAACCCTAGCCGCCCAAAAGATTCTAAACAAACTAGGGTTTCTTGCCTCCAAAGGAAGCAAACCCTAATCCCCTAAACCATCCATCATCAATCATACTTGCCGCCCACCTTAAGCCTATATATATATAGAGTTAGGATTAGGCCTTGGTTTAATCTCCACCATCGGTTCTAGGGTTTTAATCCCAACCGTCGGATCTAGAGATTTAATCCCAACCGTCGGTTCTAGGGTTTTAATCCCAACCGTCGGATCTAGAGATTTAATCTCAACCGTCGGATCTAGGGATTTAATCCCAACTGTTGGATTTAGAGATTTGTTTTCCATCATTTGATCTAGACTTCATGAGGTTTATATTAGGCTACGATAGGGACCAAGAGGAGGAGTTGGATCTTGGCCACCCGATGGATCGGAACCACACAAACTTGATCCATCAATGATGTTCCATTCCACTAGAGGATCATCATCGAACTACCTCACCAACCCCCATAAATTATTATGGGCTCCATTTATTATTTGTACATCCATCTCCCCGTGTTTAAGATATCGAATGTTCGTTAATTAATTGATTTACTGACCATCAATTAATTAACATCTAACTCCTCGAGTAGTACCACTCAACCTTATCATCATGTTGACTAAGTCAACCTGCAGGGTTTACATGATGAACCTTATGAGCTCCTCAAGGGGACATCATCAACCTAATATATAGGACACGGTTTCCTCCTATAATCAACGGCACACCATGTAAATAATATCATTTCCCAACTTACCGGGCATATTGATTTAATCCATAGAAATCTCACCCTCTGATAAATCAAAGAAATAAATATTAATTACATGTGCCCGTTATTATATCGGGATTAAGAGCATGTACAACATAATATCCGAGGTCCGATTCAATTATGCAGTCACCAATAAATTGAATCACCTCTATGTCGGTCCTGCTCAATACACCTAAGTGTACTAGTGTAACTCTATGTTTAAGATAAAACAATACCAAGCTACACTACAACCATCCCAATGGTTTGTCTAAAACCATCTTGGTTGTGAGCCTCTACTTATACTCTACAAGGGACTGATAACATGATCTTCTGTGCCACACCCAAGCACCATGTTATCTACAATGTAAAGTATTAGACAATATGCACATATATAAATATAAAGTGCAAACAATGATCATGTGATTCTTATTTCAAAATAAAATGTTCATACAAAAGAGCTAGGCTTTCAGTATACATCCCAACAATCTCCCACTTATACTAAAAGACTATGTTGTCCTTATACTGCCATACATCTGATTCCCCTTCCTTCCACATGCCTATCAAAGCTCTCGCTAGAAAGGCCTTAGTGAAAGGGTCTACCAGGTCATCCTCTGATGCAATCTAGGCAACAGCAACTTCTACCTCCTTCACGATTTCTCGTATCAGGTGGTACTTGCACTCTATGTGTTTACTAGTCATATGGGCTCGTGGTTCCTTCGAGTTTGCAACTGCACCATTATTATCACAATAAATTGTGATAGTTCTGGGCAAACTAGGAATCACATCCAAGTCCATCAGGAAGTTCCTGAGCCACTCAGCTTCTTTGGCTGCCTCATAGGCTGCCACATACTCAGCTTCCATGGTGGAGTCCGCCACGCATTTCTGCTGGGCACTCCTCCATACAATGGCTCCACCTCCTAAAGTAAACACAAAACCTGAGGTAGACTTACTGTTATCCCTATCTGATTGGAAATCGCAATCCATGCAACCCACAGGGAGTAATTGGTCTGCCCGGTAAACTAGCATATAATCCCTAGTCCTTCTCAGGCACTATAATATATGCTTTTACCGCTGTCCAATGTCCCTGTCCTGGATTACTCTGATATCTGCTAACCATGCCCACGGCAAAGCAGATATCTCATCTCGTACATAGCATACATGAGGCTTCCTATTGCCAAAGCATAAGGAACCGCCTTCATCTCCTTTATCACCTCAGATGATCTAGGACACATCTCCTTAGATAATGAAACTCCATACCTGAAAGGTAGAAAACCCTTCTTGGAGTTCTGCATGCTAAAACGATCCAAAATCATGTCTATGTATGAATCTTGGGATAAGCACAACAACCTTGATCCCAAGGTTGTGACCCACTTCTCCCAAGTCCTTCAAAACTGTTTGGACAACCATACCCTTACGTCTGATAACACTCTGATATTGTCACCAACTATCAAAATATCATCTACGTATAGTACAAGAAATACCACTACGTTTCCGTCACATCTCTTGTATACACAAGACTCATCCGGACTTTGAATAAATCCATAAGTTTGGATTTACCTCATCAAAGCGGATGTTCCAAGACCTCGAAGCTTGCTTCAATCCATAAACGGACCGATTAAGCTTACATACAATATGCTCTTTGCCCTTAGCAATGAATCCCTCTGGTTGCTTCATATAGATGTTTTTCTCAAGACTTCCATTAAGGAAAGTTGTCTTGACATCCATCTGCAACACCTCATAATCCATATGAGCTGCTATGCATAAGAGCTCCCAAATCTGACTTGAATCCATAGATTCAATCTCAGTATTCATTGCACTTTGCCGTATTTATATCTTGGATTGTCTCGTCGTATGTCAAGGGATCAGGTTCATGTTTGCTAGGGACCAAATCAAAAGATTCACCCAAAAACATGAATCTAAGAGGCTGTCTAACAACCCTCCCACTATGACAAGGTATCATCTGTGTATCCTTTGTGACATGCGGTGCAGTGACATGTGGTATATCCTCTTGTACCGGTGGTACTAAAGAAGTGACTTCCCTTTTAATTCCTCCAGAACAATTTTACCCTTGGGCTTGTGGCTCATCACATAGTCTTCCTCTAGAAATCTGGCGTTCGTGTTAACGATCACCCTCTGATCTCTAAGACTATAAAACAAGTCAGAATAACTCATCATCGATCTAACCATCTCCATAAGAGTCCAATTCCTTCGCTCTACTACACCGTTCTGCTGGGGTGTGCCAGGTGCAGTCAATTGGGATTGAATCCCAACCTCTGATAAGTAGTTCCTAAACTCTCCCAAGAGGTTCTCACCACTACGATCAGATTGTAGTGTCATCCATATCTTGAATAATTGTCTATAAAAGAGACGAAATATTCAATACCACCTCTTGCCTAGATAGTCATAGGACCACACAAATCAGAATGAACCATTTCTAACACATCTTTGGCTCTATACCCCTTGGCCTTAAAAAGGCCTCTTGGTCATCTTACCCTCCAAGCAAGATTCGTAGGTTTGGAGATCCTCCTGTTAGGGCAATCTCTTGCCGTAATATGGTTTTGATGGTGTGGCAAAGGGTTTAATTTAGTGTGTTATGATTTGATATGTGCATTGAAGTCGTGCAAGACTTAGTAATTTGCACATGGAGCCTTGGCGGGTTCACCCTCACAACCTCAGTCCTTGAGTCGGTGAAGGATGACTTTGTGGAAGCCGTGCGCTTGGAGCATCCGAGGGACCGCCGGACGAGATGACTTGAAGTGAAGCCAAGGAAGCAGACTTCGGAGGCAAGAGACGCGAAGGAGCATTACAGAGTCGTGCGCCTGATGCTGCCGAGGGACGTGGCCACGAACGAAGAGAGCTTCGGCGAGGGACTTCGAGTGAGATGAGAGAATGAGTGAAATGTAAGTAGCTCATTAGGTGAACTTGGCCGAATGGCTGAGTGTCGGAGACTTAACCGCAAGGGTTAAGGTTTACCTGACCGCCGGAAGCTCAAACTTATGTTAAGTTTGAGTTTTACACGGCACCAGTCGAATGCCAAGTCATGGAAGTCGACTTCTCTGAGTCGAGTGAGTTCGACTGGTATCCGACTGATGGGTTTATGCCCAATGATCGATGGAATGCGATCGCCAGAGGATATCGCGCACGTAACCGCCGTGGCCGGAGGCTCGACTACGGAGGCCGATCGACGGTGAGGTCCATCGATCAAAGAGTTCCGTTGGACTACTCGGGGATCCGGCATGTTCGAGGTTTATAGGAAGTGATCATCGCCAAGGGCATCAGTCGACTGGTGGCGGCCAACGGGAAGAAATCATCCCTCTCTATAAAAAGAGAGGGTGTGAGCCTTTGAGAGGCTAATGCTTATGCTCCAAGTGATCTTCCTAGTGCCCCACAAGCTCTAAACTCTTCTTACTTGTTTTTACTCCATTCTTATTGTAAGAAGAGTGATCTTGATTGTAAAGGTTACCTCCACCTAGCTTGGTGCAAAGGAGAGACCAATAGTGATTGGCTTTGGAGGAGTGATTCACCTCGGACGAATCGGGATCGTGGATTAGTAGCGTAGCCGTGAACCACGTTACATCTTATTGTTAGCGTTTGTATTTTCGTTTATTGCTTTGTCTTTATTGTTTATGCTTCCTCTTGCGCTAACGATTGTGTAGATGAGCAAACGAATGAGAGAATTCCGACATCCATCGAAAAAGGGCTATTCACCCCCCTCTAGCCGGCCGTATCGATCCCCTACAAGTGGTATCAGAGCCAAGGAAAGCTTGTCGAGGACTAACCGCCACAACAAGCAAGTTTCGAAATGGCCGGCTCCAACATCCATCCTCCGAAGTTTGAAGGAGAATTCGCTTGGTGGAAGAAGCGAATGGAGGTATTTTTCGAAACGGATTTTGATATTATGATTACAATGGAATCCGGTTTGGTTTTGCCTAGGGATGAAGAGGCGAAGCCAATAGAGAAATCTAGGTGGACCAAAAGGCAAAGGGAAGAGCACCTTACAAATTCAAAAGCCAAGCATCATCTCTTCAATGTGCTCCCCCAACAAGAAATCAACCGAATAGGAGAATGCCTAAGCGCCAAGGAGTTGTGGGAGAAGCTAATAGAGCTTCATGAAGGCACATCTAAGGCAAAGCTAGCAAGGAGAGATCTCCTCCGCTCCCAACTATCCAACATTAAATTAGAAAAGGGAGAAAAGGTAACTTCTTTGCATTCTAGATTCAAAGAAATTTTAAATGGACTAACAAGTGTAGGAGAAAGGCTCTCCAATCGCGATATGATAATGAAGGCCATAGATGCTTTCCCCCGATCATCCAAGTGGAGTTCAATGGTGGACTCATTTTACATTTCAAAGAATCTAGAGGTAAGTACTCTAGATGAATTTTTCTCCACTATGGAATTACATGAATCTAGGCTTGAAGGAATACAAGAAGAGCCTAGAATTCAACCCTCAAGAGGAGTAGCTTTGATAGCGAACAAGGGGAAGAAGAAGATGGAAATCCCCTCCTCCTCCGATGATGAAGCATCCTCATCCTCCTCCATGGATAGCACCGAAGAAGCATATATGGTAAGGAGGGTAAGACGTGCTTTAAAGGGTTTTCATTTTAATAAATCTAATGATAGGAATAGAAGACCAAGGGGGAAGGTCATATGCTACAATTGTCAAGGAGAGGGGCACATAAGGGACAATTGTCCTCTCCTAAACAAGAGCAAGGAAGAGAGGAAAAAGAAAGAAGAAAAAGGGGAGAAAGAAAAAGAAGGAAGAGGAGAAGAAGACAAAAGAAAAGGGGAAGACCAAAGCTCTAAAGGCAAGGACTTGGGATGACCCATCCTCATCCTCCTCATCATCATCGGATGAAGAGAATGCCTTTGTCACAAATTTGGCCTTGATGGCCTTTGATGACTTGGATTGCTCTTCATCCGAAAATGAAGGATCAAGCTCAAGAGGAGAGAGCTCAAGTGAAGGGGGAGCTTCTACATCCGAAGAAGAAGAGGATATGGAAACTATGGTAACGAAAGCCTCTCCTAAGAAAATAGTTTCCATAATTTCTAGTTTAACTAAGGACTTATTTGGAATAAAAAAGAAAAATAAAAGCATGCTTAATCAAATTAAGGCATTGGAAAATAAGCTAGAAAATGCATGCTTAAATGATAATATTTCTTCTAGCTTAAACGATGCATGCTCACATGACCTTTATGTGCCATTAGATGTTAGTGATGCATGTATAAATGAAAATAGGGCATTAAGGGAAAAGGTAGATTATTTAACAAAAGCCCTAGAAAAATTCACAATTGGCTCCAACACATTGAACATGATCTTAGGGAGCCAAAGAGCTAGCTTCAACAAAAAGGGCATAGGTTATAAAGAAAAGAAAATTGAAAAGGCCTATAAATGCCTAATTGCTAGGGGACAAGATAAGAAGAAAGTAATTGCTAGGAAATGGATTCCTAAGGAATTTCTAGTGAACCCCATAGGCAAGAATCTATTTTGGGTTCCAAAATCCATCCTTAAGGGTTAGAAAACCCCTAGGGTAGTCAACCATATGCATTTGACCTATATCATATTTTGGTTGACTTAGGATGGCGGGACAACATTTTTAGAATAATGTTGGGTGATGATAACGTGCCCATAAATAGATAATAATGCTTAAATCATGATGATTAATGTAATTGTTATGTATGTTTGAAATCATGATTTATGATTTTAATATTTGGCACGTAATCATAAGAAATAGGGTTGAATCATGCTTTAGGTGATACTTTGCTTATTATCATCATATAATACCTAATGCATGATTATTATTCAATGAATACATGTCTTTCATGATCATAATGTAAAATTAATTGACATATGCCTTTATGATCATGATGATTGTTAGGTTGATACTTAACCATGATAGAATTGCATGAATACAAGGGTTAAGTATATACAAATATCCCCTAAGATGCATCTCACACTCACTATAGGCTAACTTGATTGCAAACTTAGCATGGGTGAGATGTTAGGATGATACAAATGTCCACTAATGCCTATGGCATTTAGATGGTCATTTAAAGTATCAACATAGCAATAATAGACCAATCATGGGGAAGGCTTATATTTAATTCAAAGACATATTGCCCAAAGATCATGGTTGGATATTTCATATGTTTTCAAAACAATTTCTTAATCTAAAATCTATGTATTCATGTTTTGAAACAATTCAAAGCAAGACTAGGTGTTAAAATGGATACTCTTATGATCAAAAACCTAGTAGTTTTTAAAGCTTATGGATTTTTGGTAAATACGTGGAAATATAATGATTTTTCATGAAAACCTATTTTTCACTGATAGATATACTTAAAAGAAATGTGTTCCCAAAATTTCATGATTTTTCGAATTTTTTGGAATTTTTAATGCATTTCTGAAATTCGCTAGAAAATCGTAATTTGGAATCCATTTGTGGATCATTGCCATATATTTTCTGATTTCAGATTTTAATCAAGTTTTTGGGTTTCTCTTTCTACTATACTTGATGCCATGAGTTTATAAATTAGGATTAATCTTTTTGATGGTGTCAAAGGGGGAGAAATGTATGTTTAAGTAAAGGGGAACATATTTAGGGGGAGAAATGATTATGCTTATGATAGGGGGAGAACATTTTTATGGGGAGTTTCATGGATTAAGGGGGAGTTGCATGTTGCTATATCATGTTTATCTTTACATGCTTTCTTACCTTAGAATTTATATCAAATGTTGTTACCTAACTTAAACGGATTGCCACACATCAAAAAGGGGGAGATTGTTAGGGCAATCTCTTGCCGTAATATGGTTTTGATGGTGTGGCAAAGGGTTTAAGTTAGTGTGTTATGATTTGATATGTGCATTGAAGTCGTGCAGGACTTAGTAATTCGCACATGGAGCCTTGGCGGGTTCACCCTCACAACCTCGCTCCTTGAGTCGGTGAAGGATGAATTTGCGGAAGCCGTGCGCTTGGAGCATCCGAGGGACTGCCGGATGAGATGACTTGAAGTGAAGCCAAGGAAGCAGACTTCGGAGGCAAGAGACGCGAAGGAGCATTGCAGAGCCGTGCGCCTGATGCTACCGAGGGACGTGGCCGCGAACGAAGAGAGCTTCGGCGAGGGACTTCGAGTGAGATGAGAGAATGAGTGAAATGTAAGTAGCTCATTAGGTGAACTTGGCCGAATGGCTGAGTGTCGGAGACTTGACCGCAAGGGTTAAGGTTTACCCGACCGCCGGAAGCTCAAACTTATGTTAAGTTTGAGTTTTACATGGCACCAGTTGACTACCAAGTCATGGCAGTCGACTGCTCTGAGTCGAGTGAGTTCGACTGGTATCCGACTGATGGGTTTATGCCCAGCAGTCGACTGCCATGGATGTTAGTAATATATGAGAGATGTCCTAAGGCAATCGCCTTATGTATGAACCATTTATATGATAAATGAAGATTCACTATTTGAGTATACATGTTTTATGTATTTGATTGGATCTTAAACTCATTTACTGAATGTCCACGATACGATTCACGGCATGAGAGAATTTGTGATTGGATCACAACTAGTGAGTATCTCTACATGTGTAATTGTGATGTATCGGAATTATCCTAGTCGATGAATTGATGGATCGGACACCATCAATTCTGCGAGACTAACACGAGGTATACTCCTTGGTGTATCCAAGCGGTGATTCTCCGTGGAGACATAGTGATGTCGGAGTTAATCGTGGATGCTAGTTATGGTAACTAGTTCATTGGAGTGACCAGCCGTAAGACTTCATATGGTTCTCTGCATATATAGATATGTCAATGAAGTTCTTACTGTGGCTTAAGTGCGATGTTCCTTTGACTTGTGGTATTCAAGTCATCTTGATCATGGAGACTTATGCTTTGACATCTTAAGCAAACATCTCTAAGGAGATGTGGACCCGGGATGATTGGGTATAAGTCGAAGTGATCGAAGGTGTTTGAATAGCCTATAAAGGATTCACCACTCCTTGCGAGGAGATGTATACCCATGGCCTCTCGTCGGATTGTTCCTAAAGTCTTTGGCCAAAGCATTACATGTTTAGAGTAAGGTACTCTTCGATACATGTGGAGTAACTAGAATCCGTAGGACGAGGAAATGATACTTGGGCTAGGTGTGACGTAGTCAGCCTAGTGGGGACTGACACTATAGACCATGTCATGAACCAAGTGGGTATAAGATGAGTGAAGGGAATGGGGCACGATTCATTCGAGCTGCTGAAGGGTTTCAGAAATAGTTCTGGATCAACCGTTGATCTTTTCGGTTAATTGGGGATCATGATGTACTACTAGGTGCCACTCATGATCGTTTTATAATTAATGGTTAATTATAGACGGCCAACATAAACCGAGAACCTATTTGGTCACACGCACAACGAGTGTAATCCAAAGGATTTAAAACGAGCTTGAGAATGGGATTCTCAGACCGAGAGAAACTATGTTTGGTTGGACCAAACATAAGCGAGCATGAAATTGTTTGATGCAATGGGCGTGGATGGGCGTGTCTTATGAAGACATAATGGATGGACCAAAATGGTTTGGTTCTAATCCAATGGATGAGAATAAACCAAAGGGTTTGGTTTATATTAAACGAATGAACCAAAGGTTGGTTCGGTTCGTTTTAACTTAAAATAAACCATCATGGTTTGGTTTATTTTAACTTATCTTAATGGAGCGGGTTAACGGGCTTTATGGATATGATTCATTAACCATTAAGAGAATTAGTTCTCTATAAAAGAGGGCATTAGGGTTTGTTAAGCCCTAATGAAGAGGCAAACCTAATTTGGCCGCCCACCCTCCTCCTCTTGTTGGCGCCAACTCTATTGCCGCCAACCATCTCTTCCAACCGGCGACCAGCTGCTGCCGTTTCCTCCTCTTGCCGGCGACGAGATGCTGCCGGAGGAGCTCCGGTGATCTTCCTTGGCTCCGGCGACAAGGTGAGCAAGTCGCTTTCCTTATTTGGCCGGCGCAAGGTCTCCACCAAAGCTGTCCAGTTTTCTGGACAGCTTGTTCTCCTCTCGTCGGAGCGTCGTTTGGACGACGGTTAGTGCTCCGACAGCGGCTAACTTACCGGGGATTTGATCTCCGGTAATCCTCTGAGGTGGAGGACGAAGGATTCGTCAAACGGTTGACGAATACCTCTCCGGAGAAGCGAGTTTTGAGAACTCGTTTTGGATCCGAATTTGGATTCGGATCATGATCATCTCTCGATCACGTCGTCTTCAACACGAGGCTAGTAACCCGTACGAAGACAAAGCTCGTGACTTAGCGAAGTCATCCCGAGGAGCTCGGCGTGGATACGGATAGAGACGATTCTTACGAGGATCGTTCCGGTTGATGCCGTTCCCGCTACACGTCATACGGAAGGTATAACGTAGTTTAATTTCCTTTTATTGCAAATTTTAATTTACGGTTATGTCTACACTTGTTGTAATAGCATGCGTGTGTTGTGTGTGTTGTAATAAATATAGATTTATTAATTTTAATTGCTTCCGCTGTGCTCATGTTTACGAAACATGATCGAACACACACACGCCGCGGTGCCGGAAACCCAACAATGGTATCAGAGCCCAGGTTGTGTTTCGACATAATCGTAAAATGGTTTTGCGATAGTCATAATGTATTTCTTGAAATTTTCTAATTTTGGAAATTTAGAAGTATTTATGGAAATTTTTCAATTTTGGAAAGTCTAGAAGTATTTATGGAAATCTTCCACTTTTGGAAAGTTGGAAGTATTTATGGAAATTTATATTTTCCATAAATAAAATATTTGATTAGATTCTGGAAATTTGTTTCCTAATTTAATCATGATTTGATTTGGGAAATCAAATCTTAAAATATTTAATTTCCATAAGTAGTTTTAAAGATTTAGGAAATTGGTTTCCTAAATAGATTTTCCTTAATCAAATAATTCCATGAATAAAATATGTGATTAGATTTGGAAATTTGTTTCCTAATTTAATTATGATTTGATTTGGAGAATCAAATCTTAAACATATTTTATTTCCATAAATAGTTATGACATATAAGGAAATTATATACATGACATAATTGTATGCCATGTAATTGCATTAGATGCATAAGATTATGCCATGCGTGTCGTGACATGTAGATGTATGCCATGTATGCCATGCCATGTAGATAATAGTTATTTGCATGCAAAGAGGATGAGACATAAAAACCCTTAATCAATATTAAAGCCTACACCTTCCATTAATATGGTTAGAACCAGAGTTCTGTTTCTTGTTTGGGTTGTTGGACTCTCTCCAAGCCCGGCTCGAACCTGAATATGTTCAAACCATGGAATAGTTTAATACTAATATGGTAAGAGTCAGAGGTCAATCGTTAGCTTTGGTTGTTGGACTCTCTCCAAGCTGGGCTAATTGGTTGAATGCGCTCTAACCATATTAAAACTATGTCCTGATTAATGGGTTGGCTTTAACCTGGAGCATCGGCTTGTTGGACTCTCTCCAAGGTCGATGTAAAGGGAGGTGAAGTTGGGTGCTATGCATATGATGCATACTTGTTAATGTGTTAACAACCCGATGTATGTGTGAACATTCAATTAGTTGATAGCACATTATGATAGTTGCATATACGTGATATGCAATCGGTATAGAAGATACCTACCGTCATAGTTATGAATGGCTTGTTGGACTCTCTCCAAGGTTGTTCATAACTATGATGGATATCATCCCATTCGGAGATGGACCTACGATCTCCCGAAGTGATTTTGGGGTTTTTGAAATTCGAAAAATGAATGGGATTTATAAATGTATATTGATGCATTTTAAAATCATCTTTCTCATATATGCTCGTTTTGTATTTCTAAGTTAATATATTGATCATGATGTGTTTGAATTTGCGTTCCATTTTGGATTCAAATAAATTGACTGGGCCGAGCTTCATGGACTAGCTTAGAAGCTTGAGAATTGTTCTCAAGGTTGAAAAGCTTGCAAATGTCCTCGAAGCGCCTCTTCCTTGAATCTAGTAATGATGCAACTCGGACCAATTGTTGGCCTATCGAAACATGTGAGTGATTCGAACAAATGAGTTGCATCATGCTAGCCACGATGGAACCCAAGCTACGAAGAAGGCATATGGATGCTCATATCGTAGTCCTTCATCTTTGTGAGTTGGTTGATGAGCAAGTGAGATTCGAAAGGTTCGAAGTCTCAAAGCTCCTCTTCACCTCTAAGATGCTAGGAGGTTCATCTGTGGTACTGCTCAATATGCTGAAGACTGTGGAGTCTTCTGAGAAGCATGGCGAGGGGGCGGTCTTTGTTAGTTGATTCCTCGAAGAAAGGTTCTAAGAGGAAGTCAAAGGAACGATGAAGGGAAAGAAGAGAAGGGCTAAGAAGGTAGAACTAGCACAAAGGAAACTTGCCATCATTATGGCAAGGAGAGCCATTCTTGAAGAAAGTACAAGATTTATCTTGAGTCCGTGAAGAAGGATAAGGCATCGGATGCCCCATCTTCTTCAGAAATCTTCTTTATTGATTGTCATTCTATTTCCTCAGACACTTGGGTATTCGATACTGGGTGTGGCTCACATATATGTAATGTATATGGGCTAAGGAATAGAAGAAGACTTCGTCAAGAGAGTCAAATTTACGTGTTGGGAATGAAGCAGCGGTTCTTTCTTTCGCCATCGGAACGTATTTGTTGGAACTCCCTGTAGGACTTGTCTTAGAACTGGACAATTGCTTTTATGTTCCTTCGTTGATAAAGAACATCATTTCTATTTCTTGTTTAAATAGAAATGGTTTCCATTTGACGTTTAGTAACAATTGTTGTTACATAACTTTGAATGGGGTGCTTTATGGGACTGGAACTTTAAGCAATGGTGTTTATACGTTGGACGTATCCGATGACATTTGCAATATCGAGCGCGAGCAACAAGAGTGCTCGAAAGGATAATCAAATAGACTCTACATGTGGCATTGTCGTCTTGGCCATGTAAGCAAGAAACGCATGTCCGAATTACACCGATGTGGAATTCTGGAATCGTTTGAATTGGATTCATACGATACATGCGAATCATGCTTAAAAGGCAAGATGACTAAGTTACCTTTTACGGGAAAAGGTGAACGAGTGGGAGAGTTACTAGGTCTAATACATACTGATGTATGTAGCCTATGTCAACTCAAGCTTTAGGAGGCTATAGCTACTTCATTACCTTCACCGATGATCACTCACGGTTTGGGTATGTGTTCTTGATGAAACACAAGTCTGAAGCCTTTGAAAGGTTCAAAGAATTCAGAAATGAAGTAGAAACAACATGACAAAAGTATTAAAATACTTGATCGGATCGAGGTGGTGAATACTTAAGTCAAGAGTTTCTTGATTATCTAAGAGACAATGGCATATTGTCTCAATGGACTCCGCCCTATACACCCACAACATAATGGTGTATCGAGAGGAATGCTTAGGACCTTGTTGGACAGTCAATGATGAATCATCGACTCTTCCCAAGTCCTTTTGGGGTTATGCACTTGACATTTGTTTACTTGTTAAGCAGAATGCCTACAAGGTAGTCTCAACTACTCCATAGATATGGAATGGTAAGAAACCTCATGTATCTTACTTGAAGATATGGGGTTGTCACCTTATGTGAAGCGGTATGTCAGACAAATGGATGCTAAGTCGATAAATGTCTATTTATTGGATACCCTAAGGAAACAAGGGGTTACCAATTCTATCATCCTGTGGAACAAAATGTGTTTGTTTCAAGGCATGCTGTGTTTCTAGAGAAAGAGTTTCTCTTGCAAGAAAACAGTGGGAGTGTCGTCGAGCTTGAGGAGGCTCGAGAGACTCAAATAGACATTAATGAGATACACGGTGAAGCTGCTGGTAGGCAACTCATAGTGATGAGCAATCAATTTGGACCTATTGTAACACCACATCTTCGTAGATCACGGTAGAACACGCAATATTCACGAGAGATATGGATTTCTCGTAAGCGAATCGAACGACGTGTTACTCATTGATGATGAGGAGCCTACCAGTTATGAAGAAGTGCTGACAAGTTCAGAAAGGGATAAGTGGCTTGGTGCCATGAAGTCGAAAATGGATTCCATGTATGAAAATCAAGTTTGGAACTTGGTTGACCCACCTGAAGGGATAAAGCCTATAGGGTGCAAGTGGGTTTTCAAGAAGAAAACCGACATGGATGGTAATGTGATTACCTATAAGGCTAGATTGGTGGCGAAAGGATATCGTCAAAAACAAGGTGTTGATTATGAAGAAACCTATTCGCCTGTAGCTATGCTTAAATCCATTCGGATGCTCCTGGCCATAGCGGCTCATTATGATTATGAGATATGGCAGATGGATGTGAAAACAGCTTTCCTTAATGGAAACCTGCTCGAGGACGTGTATATGATTCATCCTGATGGTTTCACATCGTTTGATAAAACCAAGGTATATGCAAATTCTGACGATCCATTTATGGATTGAAGCAAGCATCCGAGAGCTGGAATATCCGTTTTGATGAGACAATCAAAAGTTTGATTTCTCACAAAATCGAGCGAACCTTGTGTGTACAAGAAGGTTAGTGGGAGTGCAGTCGTGTTCCTAGTATTGTATGTCGATGACATATTACTTATAGGAAACGATGTGTCAATCTTACAGTCAGTTAAGGTTTGGTTATCCAAGACATTCTCCATGAAAGACCTGGGAGAAGCAACCTACATCCTTGGGATTAAGATCTATATAGATAGATCGAAACGGTTGCTTGGTCTTTCGCAGTCTACATATATAGACCGAGTGCTAAGAGGTTTAGCATGTCGGAATCCAAGAAAGGTTATCCGCCCATCGGGCATGGGGTACACCTTTGAAAGTCTATGTGTCGCGCCGAGAAGGCGAGAGGATTTGCATGAGTAAGATTCCCTATGCATCGCAATAGGATCTATCATGTATGCTATGTTATGTCACGAGGCCCGATGTATCGTATGCTCACGAGTGTCACGGCGGTCAATCCGATCGAGGAATGGATCATTGGGCGGTGTTAAGGCGATCCTTAAGTACTTGAGAAGAACTAAGGATGTGTTCCTAATATATGGAGAAGGGTACATGGTGATACGTGGGTATACGGATGCGACTCGGATGACAAGGATGATTCCATGTCTTGATGCAGGTATGTATTCACCTAGAATGGGCGCAATAAGTTGGAAAGGTTCCAAGCTTGACACTATAGCGGATTACGCCACTAAGGCGAGAATACATTGCGGCTTTAGGCGACAAAGGAAGCGGTTTGGATCAAGAAGTTCATCTACGAACTTGATGTTGTCTCATCGATGATCCAAACGTAGCCGCCGCTATCATCTTATCAGAGAGATCATAAGTAGGAGCGAAATACAAATCGAGAAAATTCCCCTTTGAAAGGAACTTAGCGGATCCTTTGACTAAAGCATTACCTCAGTAAGTTTGAGGTCATGTTAGAGCTTATGGTATTGGATCTGTAGCGATTGGCATTAGGCCAAGTGGGAGTCTGTTAGTAATATATGAGAGATGTCCTAAGGCAATGCCTTATGTATGAACCATTTATATGATAAATGAAGATTCACTATTTGAGTATACATGTTTTATGTATTTGATTGGATCTTAAACTCATTTCTTGAATGTCACGATCGATTCACGGCATGAGAGAATTTGTGATTGGATCACAACTAGTGAGTATCTCTACATGTGTAATTGTGATGTATCGGAATTATCCTAGTCGATGAATTGATGGATTTGGACACCATCGATTACATGAGACTATTACAGTATACTCCTTGGTGTATCAAGCGGTGATTCTCCTTGGTGGAGACATTGTGATGTCAGTTAATCGTGGATGCTAGTTATGGTAACTAGTTCATTGGAGTGACCAGCCGTAAGACTTCATATGGTTCTCTGCATATATAGATATGTCAATGAAGTTCTTACTGTGGCTTAAGTGCGATGTTCCTTTGACTTGCGGTATTCAATTCATCTTGATCATGTAGACTTATGCTTTGACATCTTAAGCAAACATCTCTAAGGAGATGTGGACCCGGGATGATTGGGTATAAGTCGAAGTGATCGAAGGTGTTTGAATAGCCTATAAAGGATTCACCACTCCTTGCGAGGATATGTATACCCATGGCCTCTCGTCGGATTGTTACTAAAGTCTTTGGCCAAAGCATTACATGTTTAGAGTAAGGTACTCTTCGATACATGTGCAGTAACTAGAATCCGTAGGACGAGGAAATGACACTTGGGCTAGGTGTGGCGTAGTCGACCTAGTGAGGTGACACAATAGACCATGTCCTGAACCAAGTGGGTATAAGATGAGTGAAGGGAATGGGGCACGATTCATTCGAGTCTTGAAGGGTTTTGAGAAATAGTTACGGATCAACCGTTGATCTTTTCGGTTAATTGGGGATCATGATGTACTACTAGGTGCCACTCATGATCGTTCTATAATTAATGGTTAATTATAGAAGGCCAACATAAACTGAGAACCTATTTGGTCACACGCACAACGAGCGTAATCCAAAGGATTTAAAACGAGCTTGAGAATGGGATTCTCGGACCGACAGAAACTAGGTTTGGTTGGACCAAACATAAAGCGAGCATGAAATTGTTTCAGTCGCAATGGAAGCGTGGATGGGCCGTGTCTTATGAAGACATAATGGATGGACCAAAATGGTTTGGTTCTAATCCAATGGATGAGAATAAACCAAAGAGTTTGGTTTATATTAAACGAATGAACCAAAGGTTGGTTCGGTTCGTTTTAACTTAAAATAAACCATCATGGTTTGGTTTATTTTAACTTATCTTAATGAAGCGGGTTAACGGGCTTTATGGATATGATTCATTAACCATTAAGAGAATTAGTTCTCTATAAAAGAGGGCATTAGGGTTTGTTAAGCCCTAATGAAGAGGCAAACCTAATTTGGCCGCCCACCCTCCTCTTGTTGGCGCCAACTCTATTGCCGCCAACCATCTCTTCCAACCGGCGACCAGCTGCTGCCGTTTCCTCCTCTTGCCGGCGACGAGCTGCTGCCGGAGGAGCTCCGGTGATCTTCCTTGGCTCCGGCGACAAGGTGAGCAAGTCGCTTTCCTTATTTGGCCGGCGCAAGGTCTCCACCAAAGCTGTCCAGTTTTCTGGACAGCTTGTTCTCCTCTCGTCGGAGCGTCGTTTGGACGACGGTTAGTGCTTCGACAGCGGCTAACTTACCGGGGATTTGATCTCCGATAATCCTCTGAGGTGGAGGACGAAGGATTCGTCAAACGGTTGACGAATACCTCTCCGGAGAAGCGAGTTTTGAGAACTCGTTTTGGATCCGAATTTGGATTCGGATCGTGACCATCTCTCGATCACGTCGTCTTCAACACGAGGCTAGTAACCCGTACGAAGACAAAGCTCGTGACTTAGCGAAGTCATCCCGAGGAGCTCGGCGTGGATACGGATAGAGACGATTCTTACGAGGATCGTTCTGGTTGATGCCGTTCCCGCTACACGTCATACGGAAGGTATAACGTAGTTTAATTTCCTTTTATTGCAAATTTTAATTTACGGTTATGTCTACACTTGTTGTAATAGCATGCGTGTGTTGTGTGTGTTGTAATAAATATAAATTTATTAATTTTAATTGCTTCCGCTGTGCTCATGTTTACGAAACATGATCGAACACACACACGCCGCCGTGCCGGAAACCCAACAATGGAATGGCAGTCGACTGATGAGGTCCATCAGTCGACTGCCAAGAGTTCCGTTGGACTACAACGGTCGGGATCCAACGTGTTCGGAGGCCGTTGTAGTAACGACGTCATTGCCAAGAGCGTGATCATTAGTGGCGGGAAGAAATCAGCCCTCTCTATAAAAAGAGAGGGTGTGAGCCTTTGAGAGGCTAATGCTTATGCTCTAAGTATTTTTCCTAGTGCCCCACAAGCTCTAAACTCTTCTTACTTGTTTTTACTCCATTCTTATTGTAAGAAGAGTGATCTTGATTGTAAAGGTTACCTCCACCTAGCTTGGTGCAAAGGAGAGACCAATAGTGATTGGCTTTGGAGGAGTGATTCACCTCGGACGAATCGGGATCGTGGATTAGCGGCGTAGCCGTGAACCACGTTACATCTTATTGTTAGCATTTGTATTTTCGTTTATTGCTTTGTCTTTATTGTTTATGCTTTCGCTTGCGCTAACGATTGTGTAGACGAGCAAACGAACGAGAGAATTCCGACATCCATCGGAAAAGGGCTATTCACCCCCCTCTAGCCGGCCGTATCGATCCCCTACACCTCCACCACTAATGAACCCAAAGGTCCATCAGCTATCAAGCTTTGAATTCTGCTTAGGTTAATGTGACCAAGCCTAAGAAGCCAAAGATATGTTTGGTTCATCTTCGAAGGTTCTTTTCTCTTATTGGAATTAGAAGATGAGTTATTAACTTCAATTTGCATCGTGGGAGGTTTTGGTTCAAATTTTCTTTCAATGTACCTGAATAGATATTCTCCCTATTCCTTTTTATAACAACTCTGTCATTAAAAGAAATAGAATATCCATCCATAATAATTTAGAAACTGAAACTAAATTCTTTCTTAATAAAGGTACATAAAGGGAATTTTCCAGAACCAAAGTTTTATTATTCTCAAGAGATAAATAAAACTTCTCCCACTGCAATAGCCGCCACCATCATGGCATTGCCCAAGTAAATGGTAATCTCCCCTTTAGCTAGTCATCGGGTTTCCTGGAACCCCTGCAAAGTGTTGCAGACATGATTAGTGGCTCCTGTATCTACACACCAGGTGCAGGTAGATATCACCTCTAATCATGTTTCAATGACTAGTCCAAAAGATATATCTTTGTTCTGTTTTAGATTGGGACAGTCCTTCTTCCAATGTCCATTCTGCTTGTAAGTGAAGTACTTGCCTTTCGGCTTCTTCACTCTTCCCTGAGATCCTCCCACCATCTTTGCTTCACCTTGTTTCTTCTTCTTCTTGCCTTTCGGCATAGAAGTAGAAACCTTTTTGAGCAATGATGGCTTGAGGACACTCTTCGAAGAGTGCATATTTGTACTCCTTAGCAGATAAGACAATATCTAGAATCTTTTCCAATCAACATTATTTGGGTACAGTAAGTTTATTTCCTTTAGTATCATATTAAGTGGACTGAAAGTCAATTTTGAAAATCCTAAGAATTACATAGATCATTACTTTAGATTTCAAAAAATTATTGATTGCTTAAACAATAAAATTTCAAAATCAACCAACACCTCAAAACACCGAGAATATTGCATGCCACGCAGTGTGGACGTATACGAATTCTACATTTGTAAGAGGAGGTTTTACCCATTAATTTTATTATCCTATCAACCTTACTTTTTGACAAATAAAATTAATAGTTGGTTCCTCTTTTGCCCGACAAATAAAAGCAGTGACTCTGATGGGGAGGATACTTTATATTTGCATCTAAGTGTGCACCATTACACGATACTAAGAGAATTATTTTGGATTATGTGCCTTACCTCTGTGGAAGTACACATGCTCCTAGATAATTTCCTATAACCATTATTTGACCTAGTGATCCGCAAACAAACCCGTCCTCAGGGAGGAAGGCACTCAGAGCCGACGCGCAAGGTTGTTGCATCACACGTCAAATTGTAATGGAGGCAGCGGGAATTAATTAAAATATCCCTCTCCCACTTAGTAAATTGAAAATGAGGAATTTTCAAGCACACACACCATGCATATAAAATAAATCAGCAATAAATATGGAAAAATCAGAATTTTTCCAACTATTATGGCATTGTTCTCCAATATGCTTCCCGTCGTGTCGCCACCTCATCCGCTCCTCCTACGCCATGTACGAGCGGAGATCCGAGCCGAGAATAAAACCTATTTTATTTTACATCCATCGATCCTATACTCCACGAGGGAGTGTACATGAAATCTAGATCGAAAATAAAATAAAATAAAGAGTGGCTAAATAATGCCATATTCAATTACAAAAATTAAATACTAATTTAGCCTCGTCAACCCCGAGGATTCAAATAATATACATACAATCACACACAAACAATCACATACACACATATAGCCATAATAGTCGGATCTTATGCCTGCAACCAAAAAGTTAGCCTACGCACATCCTACTATTATCCGGCATCCTCAATATATGATATGTGCATGAAAGTAACCGAATTCAAAAACACACAAAACCGGAAACCGTGGCTCTGATACCATTTGTTGGCAATGTGCTATTTCTCAGAATGCTCATAGGCTCCCATGTCCCCAGATTAAAATTTTCACTAATGAAAACTAATCCGGATGGGATGAGTTTCCTAAGCACAACCAATTCGTCGTCGTGCTAACGACTCGAGCGATCGCTTGAACAAACTAGTTGTTCAAGCAACCAAGCTCTTCTAGTCGGTTAGCCGCGGAAGAGACGACGGACGGATCGCCGGTTTTTGTGTTTTATCTTCGGGGTCCATGATTATACAAATACATGCAAATGTAAACTAGTATAATCAACATATACTAACATAAAGAATATAAGCTAGCATATCAAATAAGAACATGCAAAGAACAATAATAAAAGTTGTGAAACTTTTATACCTCTTGATCTTCTTTCGTATGTCCTAACCTCCTTGTAGAATTCGTGTGGGCGAAGATCCTCCACAAGTTGAAGCTTCCTAGATCTTCTTCAATCCAAAGAAAGAAGAACTCTCTTTCCCTTCTTGCTTGAGCCAACCACCAATCCACAAAAGGATTGATGCCGCCGGCCCCAAGAATAGAGAGAACATAATGGAAATAACCAAGGAACCGAACTAGGGACAAACCCTTGCTCCTAATGCCGCCGGCCAAGTGATGTGGGTAAATCATGCTATGTTTTCACTACTTTATATATGTGCATTTTATCTCATTTCATATCCTAGGCATGTATTTTATCATGATTCAGTTAAGTTTAGCATATGGGAAAAAAGAGACTGCTTTTGGTGTTTTTGTGTTAACAGGGCGAAGAAGAAGGGCGTATCAAAACAACACAGGCGTGTTGGGAATCGACACGCCTGTGTCATGAGAGCCAGCGGACAACACGCCCGAGTTCAAAGCGCAACATGCCCGTGTCGGTGATTCCAGTAGCCAACACGCCCTAGTGCAGCCGCGACCGCCCGATTCAACCGTAACACACCACAGGGGAAACGCGACACGCCGGTGCCCTCATGTAACGCAGGCGTGTTGGCCTGATTTCAGCCTTCCTTTTCTGCGAGCAATCAGGATCTTCGTCTCAATTAAAAGGGAATCTATTGCCTTAAATTGAAGAGGAGGCAAGGCTATAAAAGGGAAGATATTCTAACCCTAAAGGGAGAAGGGGAAGACGGCGGGTGGTGAGAGATCGACGACAGAAGAAGATAAAGAGAAGGAGTCAGCAGAAGAAGGAGATGGCACCCAGTATCGTAATTTCTTTCTCTAGTAATTCTTGTCAGACTATGGAGTAGTATCTTGTAATCTTAGGATGGGGGAGTAGCCCTTGATAATTTATGACGGATGATATAATCTATACTACCTGAACTATTGTTTATTTTGATCTGGTTCTTTTGGATTCTTATTGATAAATCTAAGGAGCAGAGGGGAAGTACCTAACAGTGAACCCGAGTTCCCGAAAGCCAGAACCAACTAGGGAATAACTCCTACTAGTAGCGGTAGTGTATCTATGAGGGCTTACGGGGGTCTCGTGACAAGTCTCCTTAGCTGATTATGGTCCCGTGTGCAAACCTACCGTGAAGAGGAAATTTGACTCTAGGGGAACTCTCATGAACTTAATGGATCTATCAAATCCAGTTTTTACCAAGTAATGGAGGTAAGACATAGGGAGGTTTGCGGGGGTCTCGTGACAGGTCCTCTTAGCTGATTATGATCCCCTATGCTCGAACACCGTGACAGGTAAATTAAGTTTGATAGGTACAGTTAACGTAGACCTCGAAAGGAGCCGTTGATTTACCTTAGGATAGGTTCCATCAAAACAACTCTAATAAGGGTAGGAAAGAATTAAATCACCTTATAAATCGTCGACGTGGTGAAACCCATATCCTGAGATTCTCCTCAACTCTTGACTTTCAGCTCGTTCTTCTCATTCGTCGTTCTTGACTTCTCAGGTTCTTTGCTTAAACCACAATTCGATTGACTAGATAACTTGGTATCACGACCACTCGGTAATTGACCCGGCAACAACAACAGGGATCGATATTTTTATTACTTGACGACAACCGTGCACTTGTGGAAAATAACACATCAAGTTTTTGGCGCCGTTGCCGGGGAACGATACTCAATATTGAATTGAGCGTGATTTAGTTAATCTAGATTTCTGTTCTGAATTCTTGTTCTGAATATTGATTGTTCCTATTTTTCTTTCGTATCTATTCTGAATTCTTGTTTTGGGAGCCTCTCTTGTTGTTGCATGCACAGACTTAATAGGGAAATTCTCGATATTGATCCTGAGATAGAGAGAACTTTCCTTGCTAGAAGACGATTTCAGCAACCTCAGGAAAACAATCTGACCTCTGACATGGTGGCCGACTGCGAAAATAAACCTTTAAGGGATTATCGGCACCTAGTACAAGGGGATTGAGATCGAGTATTAGAAGACCCCCTATTGAAGCAAACAATTTCGAATTAAAACCGGTGCTACTATCTATGGTCCAACAGCATCAATTCGGAGGAGCACCTACTGAAGATCCAAATCTGCACTTGGAAGTATTTTTGGAATTTTGTGAGACTTTAAAACTGAATGGAGCCTTAGCTGATGCTATTAGATTGCGCTTGTTTCCTTTCTCATTGCGGGACAAAGCCAGATCTTGGCTACACTCTCTTCCAGCAGATTGTATAACTACCTGGGATCAGCTGGAGCAAAGATTTTTAGACAAGTATTTTCCACCCAGCAAAACTGCAAGTCTTCGCCATCAAATCACTAATTTTGCACAAAAGGATGGAGAAACATTATTTGAAGCCTGGGACAGATTTAAGGGATTACTACAGCAATGCCCTCATCATGGGCTGGAGAAGTGGCTCATTGTTCATACTTTCTACAATGGAATCTCGTATGCTACTAAGGTTTCTCTTGATTCTGCTGCAGGAGGAGCTCTTATGAACAAAACATTGGATGAAGCTTTTGAGATCATCGAGAATGTGGCAATGAATTCTCACCAATGGGCTCTGAGCGAGGATATCAAACTAAAATGCGGTAAGTTTGAGGTAAGTACCATTGATCTACTCGGCAAAAGTCGATGCATTAACTCAAAAGCTCGAACATTTTAATGTATCACCAGTAAACTCATCTAATGTCACTTGCGAGATCCGTGGTGTAATAGGACACGTGGCGATGAAATCGAATCCTACACGCACCATCATCGGGAAGGGATTGAGCAAGTTGATCGTTGAATAATTTTAATCGAAGCCTAATGGTGGCAACCCTTACTCAAACACGTACATAATCCGGTTGGAGAAATCATCCCAACTTTTGTATAGAGCCCATCAAAATTCTTCCGATGAACAACTTTGGAGCACCTTCTGGATTTCAAACAGACCCAAGTCGAGCTTAGAAAAGATGATGGAAAATTTTATCACGTGTCAGGGGAAGATAAATGATGAATTTCGGCAGCATATTGTAGAATCAAATAGGCAACATCAAAATAATACCGAGGCAATCAAGCAATTGGGAAGCAAGGTTGATAATTTGACTAATCACACAAGAATCTTTGGAAAATCAAATTTCCCAAATTGCACCAAGATTAGGACGCCTACAGATTTCCGAAATTCGTATAAACCTAGCCGAGCATTGTAATTCTATAAGTTTGAGAAGTGGAAGAATTTTAGAAGGAGACAGAGCTAAACAAGCAGCCTCTGACACGAGCGTGTCGGAGTTGGGAGAAAACGGCGACGCTGGGTTGAATAAAGAAGGGAACGACACACCGACCGAGGCGGGTTGTTCAACACGCCCGAGGCCCACGATGTCACACACCCGTGTCGGGTCATTCCGCGTGTCGAATAGGAACCAAGAACATATAAGCCCCTATCCCGTTCCCTCAAAGGCGATTAAGGAAAATTGGATGAACAATTTGGTAAGTTCCTTAAGGTAATTAGGAAGTTGTATATCAATATACCTTTGAAGCTCTTCAACAAATGCCTACATACTCTAAGTTCTTGAAGGACATCTTAACCAATAAAAGAAAAGTCGAGGAGCATGTAGCGGTGGCTCTTCTGAGAGGCAAAGGCCTTAATTAAGAACATGGTACCTCCCAAACTAAATGATCCAGGTAGCTTTTCTATACCTTGCATAATTAATGACTCAAATTTTGATAAGGCTTTTTGCGATTTGGGCGCCAGTGTAAATCTGATACCTCTTTCCATATGCAAGAAATTGGATTTGGGAGAAATGAAACTAACTACTATGGCTTTTCAGTTAGCCGATCGTTCCATTAGATATCCTTTGGGAATCTTAGAAGATGTACCAGTGCAGGTGGGAAATTTTATTGTTCCAGCAGATTTTGTAGTACTAGACATGGATGAAGACCCATGTATCCCACTTATTTTGGGGAGACCTTTCTTGGCTACTGCAGGAGCAATGATAGATGTCAAAAACCACAAACTTTCACTTGCATTTGGAGACGAAAAAATTGAATTTGACCTTTCAAAAGCTGTTAAACAACCCTCTGTTTTTGATGTTTGTTGTAGGATTGATAGTTTCCAGTCAACAGCACTAAAAGGAGCACCAGAACAAACTCATCTTAATAAGCTCGGAGGGGATTTTGAAGATAAAGAACCAGAGATTTCCGATTCCAATCTCCCGCCACAGGTAGAACTTAAGCCTCTTCCATCGACACTCAGGTACGAGTTTCTTGGCGAAAATTCTACTTACCCTGTGATCATTAATGCTAATCTGAGTAATGCAGAGACCGAAAAACTGATTGAGGTATTGAAAATATATAAGAATGTCATTGGATACAAGATTGATGACATTAGAGGAATTAGTCCATCGGTTTGCATGCACAGGATTTTATTAGAAGACAATTTTAAAACCTCTATAGAGCATCAAAGAAGATTGAACCCAGCCATGAAAGAGATAGTCAAGAAAGAGGTTATGAAATTGCTAGATGCAGGAATTATCTATCCAATATCCGATAGCGAATGGGTAAGTCATGTCCATGTTGTGCCAAAGAAAGGGGGGATAACAGTAATAAGGAATGCTACGAATGAGTTAATCCCCACTAGAGCTGTTACGGGATGGAGAATGTGTATTGACTATAGGAAATTGAATAAGGAAACTAGAAAGGACCATTTTCCCATCCCATTTATTGACCAAATGTTAGACCGGTTGGCAAAACACTGCATTTACATTACTTAGATGGATACTCGTGTTTCTATCAAATCCCTATCTCTCCTAATGACCAAGAGAAAACAACTTTCACCGCCCCTATGGTACCTTTGCCTTGAGGAGAATGCCTTTTGGGTTATGCAATGCACCCGCCACTTTTGAGGTGTATGACTTCAATTTTTTACGATATGATCGAGAATATAATGGAAGTATTCATGGATGATTTTTCGTATATGGTGCGATTTTGATATATGTTTATCTAATTTGGTCAAGGTATTGCGAGATGCGAGGAAATGAATTTAATGCTTAATTGGGAGAAGTGTCACTTCATGGTGCGAGAAGGCATAGTACTTGGACACCTAATTTCACACCGTATGTATCGAGGTGGATATTGCTAAAATCGAAGTGATCAAGAGGTTGACACCTCCAGCGATGTCAAGGGAGTGCGTAGTTTCTTAGGACATGCGAGGGTTCTCTGATGGTTCATCAAGGACTTCTCAAAAATTTCAAGGCCATTAACTAATTTGCTTGCTAAAGATGTTGTGTTTCACTTTGATAACCCTTGTCTTGATGCATTTTCGAGGTTAAAGGAAGCATTAACAACCGCCAATAATGCAACCTCCAGTTGAGTCTCCTTTGAAATTATGTGTGATGCAAGTGATTTCTTTGTGGCGCAGTGTTAGGACAAAGAAAGGATCGCAAGGTGTATGCAATCTACTACGCTAGTAAGACATTGGATGAAGCACAAATGAATTATGCTACCACAGAGAAGGAACTCTTGGCTATAGTATTTGCTTTCGACAAGTTCGGATCTTATATCATAGGGACCAAGGTGATAGTTTATACAGATCATGCGACCATAAGATACTTCGAGTAAAAAGAATCTAAGCCAAGACTTATCCGGTGGATACTTCTCCTACAAGAGTTTGACTTAGAAATTCGAGACAAGCAAGGAACGGAGAACGTAGTTGCACCATCTATCGAGGCTTCATCTAGAACCAAATGCGGGAAGAGCCAAGCGATCTTGCTATAAGCGATTTCTTTCCGGATGAGCGGCTACTAGCGGTTGAACAATCAAGGCTCCGTGGTATCGATTTTGCCAACTACCTAGCTTGCGGGATAATACCTTCTAACATGAGTTATCATCGGAGGAAGAAGTTCCTTCGGATGTAAAGCATTATGTGTGGGATGAACCATTCCTTTTCAAAGGCGGATGCTATATATCGAAGATGCGTGTCAGAAGAAGAGATTGAGGATATATTGTACCACTTGTCATTCTTTTTGCATATGGAGGTCATGCGAAAGCCTGCATAAGGATCTGCAAAGGTTTTTTGCAAGCGGGATTTTATTGGCCTCACATTTTTAGAGACTCTCGGAATTATGTGACGACTTGTGACCACACAAAGGAGAACGATCAAGGAGACATGAGATGCCTCAAAATTCGATATTGGAAGTCGAATTGTTCACGTATGGGGAATTGACTATATGGGACCCTTCCCTACTTCCTATAAAAACACCTATATACTGGTAGCAGTGGACTATGTGCCTAAATGGGTTGAGGCTCTACCATCCCCCTCTTGTGATGCAAAAACAGTCATTAAGCTCTTTAAGAGTATAATATTTCCAAGATTTGGAATACCGAGAGCAGTAATAAGTGATGGAGGCTCACACTTTATCGAAAGACAATTTGAAAGTCTTCTCAAGAAGTATGGAGTAACCCATAAACTAGCCTCACCATATCATCCACAAACGAGTGGGCAAGTAGAAGTTTCGAATAGGGAGATCAAGACTATCTTGGAAAAAGCGATCAAGATCAAGGAAGGATTGGTCTTTAATACTTGATGATGCTCTATGGGCCTATCGAACTGCCTATAAGACACCCATTGGAATGACTCCATTTCGATTAGTTTATGGAAAACCATGTCATCTTCCAGTTGAAATAGAGCATAGGGCATATTGGGCAATTAAATGGCTTAATTTTGACCTGAAGAAAGCCGGAGAAAAGAAAGCTGCATAAACGAACTTGAAGAACTACGCCTTGATGCTTATGAACATGCGAGGTCTTATAAGGAGAAAAGCGAAGAGGTGGCATGACAAGAATATCATGCGCAGAGAATTCCATCAAGGAGACTTGGTATTACTATTCAACTCAGTTGAAACTCTTTCCCGAAGTGAAATCCGGATGGTCGGGGCCATATCGAATTGAAAGGTTTATCCTCATGGAGCTATTGATATATCTAGTGAGTCTACGGAATTTTCAAAGTAAATGGTCAAAGACTTAAGAGATACTTCGCAAATAATTACATTGAGTGATTGGAGATGAGGAGAGGCGAGCATACTCAAGCCATATCCCCAAAACTAAGGAGTAATCGAGGGGTCTAGCTAATGACCTTAAACACGCGCTTCTTGGGAGGCAACCCATGCTTTTTTCATTTCTTTTTGTCATTTTATTTTATTTTATTTTATTCTTTATTCTATTTTTATTTTTTGAGGTTTTGAGGATCGTGCCGCTGCGTGCCAAGTTGACCACGACACTTTGTCTTCGACGAACAGGCGTGTTGTTGGTACCCGCAGCCACCATAGGCAGGGTGTGCGGACTAGCACGCCCGTGTCACACACTACTCAACCTAGGCACGCGCTGGCCGGGTGCGACACGCGCTGGGAGCGACGTGAACACGCCCATGTCGCACCTAAACGGGTCGGGTATTTGCGTAAGAGCATGCCCGACACGCCTATGCTGCGGATAGCCCTCTAAAACCAGCCCGAGCACGCCTAATCTTCCACTCGCGATACAAGGTTGAAGCGGCAGGTCTCCTCTCAGCAAAGCAGAGCAAACCTCTTGTCTCTCCATTCCCAACGCCATGAGCAAGCGGTGAAGACTAGAGGAGGAGCTTCTTCCTCTGCGGCAAAGGACAAGGGAAAAGAAAAGCTCAGATTTGGGTAACTGAACCTCCTCCAGACCTCTAGCCATCCTTATGGAATTGTTTTTAGGGATGATATTATGAAGAATAAATTCAGAAAGCTTGAAAAAAAGGAAGTTAGTATCTACGATAACTATAGACTTCTACACGTTGACCACCTTAGGGTTAAGAGATGACATAACTTGGTTAACAAATAGGATAGGCTGGACCGAGTTTATCACACACCATCACCTTACTTACCCTAGCATCACTCTTGAATTCCTTAGCTCCCTGTCCGCTGAAATACTGCAAGGAAAAGATTGTGAGGAAGGAAAAATAAAATTTAGATTAATGAACCATGAATTTACCCTTTCTCTAAGTGATTTTAATATGATATTTGATTTTCCTAGCGGAGGGGAGAGGCAAATTCATAGACATTTTATTGATCATCAATTTTGGAGATTAATTTCTGATGACCCTCGCCCTTACGATGCATCTAGATCTAAATCATTTAACATCCCTAATCCTACTTTCCGTTATCTCCTTAGATTCATGGCTAATACAATCTCAGGGAGATATGATAGTCTGAGGTGGTGGCTAGCAGGAGTGAGTTACAATTTCTATGGGCCATGCTAAATGAAGTTAAGATTGATTCTGGAGCCCATATGGTTAGGCATTTAGTTAAGGTTAGTAATAGCCCATCCGGAGTCATAGTCATAGGGGGTATTATCACTAGGATTGCTGTAGCCTTAGGATGTGATTTGGATGACCTTGAATATTGTCCTGCTAGCCCTAGATTGGATTTGGATGCTTGTATAAATATGAAGATGATTGAGGCATGTGACGAGGGATATCGTTTGGTGTTAAGAAATGGAATTAAAATCCTCTTCCGAACCACAGCGGATGGTATGCATCGTAATTCATCCAATTGGCTTTTTAGAGATGTTCAGGAACCCTTTCCTACCCCCACTGCCCATGCTCCATCACCCCCTGCTAGGGAGCCATCTCACATAGCCCCCGAGCCATCACATTCGACTCCTGAACCCCCACGGTTTCCTACTGACAATGTTTCTGCAGGGTACTCTTCTTTTGATTTTTCAGGATTCCGATCATCATTCGAAGCATTTAGAATTCGAGCATACCTCGCACATTGGTGTGTGGGATCGGTATGCCCAAGCTACAGAGGAGCACCATCGCATGGTGACACAGCATTTGGATAGGGCAGCTGATTTTTACAGAGAGTCGTGAGTTTTTCATCACGAGTCCGCCCGAGGGAAGATGATGATAGATTTCGACAAGAGTCCCGGAGTTTTACCGAGCAGCGGCGTAGGTGGGCAGGAGGATGCTAGTAGCGTAGACTATGACCATTGACCACCTTCAACTATTTTGTGAGTTTTGATGCACATCCTTTACTGCTTATGCCGTTTCTACTTAGATTTTTTTGGTTATTGCTATTTTATTTGCATCTTTTCATATACCATAACAGTGCATTTTTTATATATCATCCAAAGAATACAATCAACATTGGTCGGATCATGAAATTCCTTTTTGCCTATTTGATAAGAACCCTATTTCACTTCTAACACAGTCTATAGGTCTGAGGTATCCAATGAAAAGATTTAAATCCCTCATATCGGACGAGTACTCGATTTTCCATTGGAGACTTACTTGCGCAACTTGGTTACTGGAGAAACACTTTCACTAGAAGTTGATTAAAAAAAAAAAAAAAAAGGGTTATGGGAATTGTTTTCAAGCACCCCTTTGAGACCAAGTAGTTACTGGGGAAACACCTAAAAGGTGCCCCTTTGAGACTAACTAGTTACTGGGGAAATGCTCTCTATAATTCCTTTCCTTCTCTCTTCTTGGAAAGTGCTCCTTTGAGACCTTTTGATGATAGGTAAGAATGATCCATGCATTAAGGCAGGTAAGTGCCTCTATGCCGGAAATAAGAATATTCTACGATAGAAGGGATGTCAAGTCCAGATTGGTGTCCAATGACTTTAGTCCACCTTTTCACGTGCACTATATAGGGATCTTTCGAACTTGGCAACTAGGAATGATTTGAAAAGATTAAGATCAGACTGTATACCCCTAGATGATGCCTAGTATTCCCACAAATAAGTTGTCTTTTGAGTTTTCTTTGCTTGAGGACAAGCAAAAGTTTAAGACTAGGGGATTTTGATGTGGGTAAATCATGCTATGTTTTCACTACTTTATATATGTGCATTTTATCTCATTTCATATCCTAGGCATGTATTTTATCATGATTCAGTTAAGTTTAGCATATGGGAAAAAAGAGACTGCTTTTGGTGTTTTTGTGTTAGCAGGCAAAGAAGAAGGCGATCAAAACAACACAGCGTGTTGGGAATCGACACGCTTTGTGTCATGAGAGCCACGGACAACACGCCCAAGTTCAAAGCGCGCAACACGCCCGTGTCGGTGATTCCAGACCAACACGCCCTAGTGCCCGCAGACGCCGATTCAAACCGTAACACGCTGTGGAAACCTGCGACCCGGTGCCCTCATGTTTCGTCTCAATTAAAAGGGAATATATTGCCTTAAATTGAAGAGGAGGCAAGGCTATAAAAGGGAAGATATTCTAACCCTAAAGGGAGAAGGGGAAGACGGCGGGTGGTGAGAGATCGACGACAGAAGAAGATAAAGAGAAGGAGTCGGCAGAAGAAGGAGATGGCACCCAGTATCGTAATTTCTTTCTCTAGTAATTCTTGTCAGACTATGGAGTAGTATCTTGTAATCTTAGGATGGGGGAGTAGCCCTTGATAATTTATGACGGATGATATAATCTATACTACCTGAACTATTGTTTATTTTGATCTGGTTCTTTTGGATTCTTATTGATAAATCTAAGGAGCAGAGGGGAAGTACCTAACAGTGAACCCGAGTTCTCGAAAGCCAGAACCAACTAGGGAATAACTCCTACTAGTAGCGGTAGTGTATCTATGAGGGCTTATGGGGTCTCATGACAGTCTCCTTAGTGATTATGGTCCTGTGTGTGCAAATCTACCGTGAAGAGGAAATTTGACTCTAGGGGAACTCTCATGAACTTAATGGATCTATCAAATCCAGTTTTTACCAAGTAACGGAGGTAAGACATAGGGAGGTTTGCGGGGGTCTCGTGACAGGTCCTCTTAGCTGATTATGATCCCCTATGCTCGAACACCGTGACAGGTAAATTGAGTTTGATAGGTACAGTTAACGTAGACCTCGAAAGGAGTCGTTGATTTACCTTAGGATAGGTTCCATCAAAACAACTCTAATAAGGGTAGGAAAGAATTAAATCACCTTATAAATCGTCGACGTGGTGAAACCCATATCCTGAGATTCTCCTCAACTCTTGACTTTCAGCTCGTTCTTCTCATTCGTCGTTCTTGACTTCTCAGGTTCTTTGCTTAAACCACAATTCGATTGACTAGATAACTTGGTATCACGACCACTCGGTAATTGACCCAATCCCTGTGGGATCGATATTTTTATTACTTGACGACAACCGTGCACTTGCGGAAAATAACACATTACCAAGATGGAGTGAAGAGGAGAAAGGGAATATGTTGGGCGCCGACCACGGTGGAGGGAATAGAGGAAGGAGCCGGCCACAACCTAGGAAGAGGAAGAGCTCCTCTCCTATAGTTGCCGCCCACCTTCCTTGCATACCCTAGCCGCCCAACCATAGGAGCCAAACCCTAATTAGGGTTTCCTCCTTAGGTCTTCTTGCCGCCCAACCAAGGTGGAAGGA
This sequence comes from Wurfbainia villosa, assembly GCA_025175895.1. Lineage (NCBI taxonomy): Eukaryota > Viridiplantae > Streptophyta > Magnoliopsida > Zingiberales > Zingiberaceae > Wurfbainia > Wurfbainia villosa. Next base: position 114,231,357 of record CM045989.1, on the reverse strand, counting down.
GGAGATCTAAACCGGCCACCTTTCCTAGGAAGAAGAAGAACTCTTCCAAAAGATGCCGCCTACCCTCCTTCCAAACCTTGGCCGCCCAACCCAAAAGGAGCCAAACCCTAATTAGGGTTTCCTCCTTAGGGTTTCTTGCCGCCCAAGCCATCCAACTCCATCAACTATGCACCGGCCATGGAAGAGGGGATAGAAGAATAGAATGTGGACCAACCAAGGTAGAAGGGTAGAAGGAAGGGACTGGCCATGCCTTAGGAAGAAGAAGAAACTCTTCTTCCACTTGTTGCCGCCCCATGCCTTTCTCCCAAACCCTAGCCGCCCAAAAGATTCTAAACAAACTAGGGTTTCTTGCCTCCATATGTATAAAACCCTAATCCCCTAAACCATCCATCATCAATCACACTTGCCGCCCACCTTAAGCCTATATATATATAGAGTTAGGATTAGGCCTTGGTTTAATCTCCACCATCGGTTCTAGGGTTTTAATCCCAACCGTCGGATCTAGAGATTTAATCCCAACCGTCGGTTCGAGGGTTTTAATCTCAACCGTCGGATCTAGAGATTTAATCTCAACCGTCGGATCTTGAGATTTAATCCCAACCGTCGGATTTAGAGATTTGTTTTCCATCATTTGATCTAGACTTCATGAGGTTTATATTAGGCTACGATAGGGACCATGAGGAGGAGTTGGATCTTGGCCACCCGATGGATCGGAACCACACAAACTTGATCCATCAATGATGTTCCATTCCACTAGAGGATCATCATCGAACTACCTCACCAACCCCCATTAATTAATATGGGCTCCATATATTATTTGTACATCCATCTCCCCGTGTTTAAGATATCGAATGTCCGTTAATTAATTGATTTATTGACCATCAATTAATTAACATCTAACTCCTCGAGTAGTACCACTCAACCTTATCATCATGTTGACTAAGTCAACCTGTAGGGTTTACATGATGAACCTTATGAGCTCCTCAAGGGGACATCATCAACCTAATATATAGAACACGGTTTCCTCCTATAATCAACGGCACACCATGTAAATAATATCATTTCCCAACTTACCAGACATATTGATTTAATCCATAGAAATATCACCCTCTGATAAATCAAAGAAATAAATATTAAGTACATGTGCCCGTTATTATATCGGGATTAAGAGCATGTACAACATAATATCCGAGGTCCGATTCAATTATGCAGTCACCAATAAATTGAATCACCTCTATGTCGGTCTTGCTCAATACATCTAAGTGTACTAGTGTAACTCTATGTTCAAGACAAAACAATACCAAGCTACACTACAACCACGCCAATGGTTTGTCCAAAACCATCTTGGTTGTGAGCCTCTACTTATACTCTACAAGGGACTGATAACATGATCTTCTGTGCCACACCCAAGCACCATGTTATCTACAATGTAAAGTATTAGACATTATGCACATATATAAATATAAAGTGCAAACAATGATCATGTGATTCTTATTTCAAAATAAAATGTTCATACAAAAGAGCTAGGCTTTCAGTATACATCCCAACAATCTCCCACTTATACTAAAAGACTATGCTGTCCTTATACTGCCATACATCTGATTCCCCTTCCTTCCACATGCCTATCAAAGCTCTCGCTAGAAAGGCCTTAGTGAAAGGGTCTACCAGGTCATCCTCTGATGCAATCTAGGCGACAACAACTTCTACCTCCTTCACGATTTCTCGTATCAGGTGGTACTTGCACTCTATGTGTTTACTAGTCATATGGGCTCGTGGTTCCTTCGAGTTTGCAACTGCACCATTATTATCACAATAAATTGTGATAGTTCTGGGCAAACCAGGAATCACATCCAAGTCCATCAGGAAGTTCCTGAGCCACTCAGCTTATTTGGCTGCCTCATAGGCTGCCACATACTCAGCTTCCATGGTAGAGTCCGCCATGCATTTCTGCTGGGCACTCCTCCATACAATGGCTCCACCTCCTAAAGTAAACACAAAACCTGAGGTAGACTTACTGTTATCCCTATCTAATTGGAAATCGCAATCCATGCAACCCACAGGGAGTAATTGGTCTGCCCGGTAAACTAGCATATAATCCCTAGTCCTTCTCAGGAACTATAATATATGCTTTTACCACAGTCCAATGTCCCTGTCTTGGATTACTCTGATATCTGCTAACCATGCCCACGGCAAAGAAGATATCTTGTCTCGTACATAGCATACATGAGGCTTCCTACTGCCGAAGCATAAGGAACCGTCTTCAGCTCCTTTATCACCTCAGATGATCTAGGACACATCTCCTTAGATAAAGGAACTCCATACCTGAAAGGTAGAAAACCCTTCTTGGAGTTCTGCATGCTAAAACGATCCAAAATCATGTCTATGTATGAATCTTGGGATAAGCACAACAACCTTGATCCCAAGGTTGTGACCCACTTCTCCCAAGTCCTTCAAAACTGTTTTGACAACCATACCCTTACGTCTGATAACACTCCGATATTGTCGCCAACTATCAAATTGTCATCTACGTATAGTACAATAAATACCACTACGTTTCTGTCACATCTCTTGTATACACAAGACTCATCCGGACTTTGAATAAATCCATAAGTTTGGATTTACCTCATCAAAGCGGATGTTCCAAGACCTCGAAGCTTGCTTCAATCCATAAAATGCAGTTACATACAATATGCTCTTTGCCCTTAGCAATGAATCCCTCTGGTTGCTTCATATAGATGTTTTTCTCAAGACTTCCATTAAGGAAAGTTGTCTTGACATCCATCTGCCACACCTTATAATCCATATGAGCTGCTATGCATAAGAGCTCCCAGACCTGACTTGAATCCATAGATTCAATCTCAGTATTCATTGCACTTTGCCGTATTTATATCTTGGATTGTCTCGTCGTATGTCTAGGGATCAGGTTCATGTTTGCTAGGGCCCAAATCAAAAGATTCACCCAAAAATATGAATCTAAGAGGCTGTCTAACAACCCTCCCACTACGACAAGGTATCATCTTTGTATCCTTTGTGACACGCGGTGCAGTGACATGTGGTATTTCCTCTTGTACCGATGGTACTAAAGAAGTGACTTCCCTTTTAATTCCTCCAGAACAATTTTACCCTTGGGCTTGTGGCTCATCACATAGTCTTCCTCTAGAAATCTGGCATTCGTGTTAACGATCACCTTCTGATCTCTAAGACTATAAAACAAGTCAAAATAACTCATCATCGATCTAACCATCTCCATAAGAGTCCTATTCCTTCGCTCTACTACACCGTTCTGCTGGGGTGTGCCAGGTGCAGTCAATTGGGATTGAATCCCAACCTCTGATAAGTAGTTCCTAAACTCTCCCAAGAGGTTCTCACCACTACGATCAGATCATAGTGTCATCCATATCTTGAATAATTGTCTATAAAAGAGACAAAATATTCAATACCACCTCTTGCCTAGATAGTCATAGGACCACACAAATCAGAATGAACCATTTCTAACACATCTTTGGCTCTATACCCCTTGGCCTTAAAAAGGCCTCTTGGTCATCTTACCCTCCAAGCAAGATTCGTTGGTTGGGAGATCCTCCACCACTAATGAACCCAAAGGTCCATCAGCTATCAACCTTTGAATTCTGCTTAGGTTAATGTGACCAAGCCTAAGAAGCCAAAGATATGTTTGGTTCATCTTCGAAGGTTCTTTTCTCTTATTGGAATTAGAAGATGAGTTATTAACTTCAATTTGCATCGTGGGAGGTTTTGGTTCAAATTTCCTTTCAATGTACCTGAATAGATATTCTCCCTATTCCTTTTTATAACAACTCTGTCATTAAAAGAAATAGAATACCCATCCATAATAATTTAGAAACTGAAACTAAATCCTTTCTTAATAAAGGTACATAAAGGGAATTTTCCAGAACCAAAGTTTTATTATTCTCAAGAGATAAATAAAACTTCTCCCACTGCAATAGCCGCCACCATCATGGCATTGCCCAAGTAAATGGTAATCTCCCCTTTAGCTAGTCATCGGGTTTCCTGGAACCCCTGCAAAGTGTTGCAGACATGATTAGTGGCTCCTGTATCTACACACCAGGTGCAGGTAGATATCACCGCTAATCATGTTTCAATGACTAGTCCAAAAGATATACCTTTGTTCTGTTTTGGATTGGGACAGTCCTTCTTCCAATGTCCATTCTTCTTGTAAGTGAAGTACTTGCCTTTCGGCTTCTTCACTCTTCCCTGAGATCCTCCCACCATCTTTGCTTCATCTTGTTTCTTCTTCTTCTTGCCTTTCGGCATAGAAGTAGAAACCTTTTTGAGCAATGATGGCTTGAGGACACTCTTCGAAGAGTGCATACTTGTACTCCTTAGCAGATAAGACAATATCTAGAATCTTTTCCAATCAACATTATTTGGGTACAGTAAGTTTATTTCCTTTAGTATCATATTAAGTGGACTTAAAGTCAATTTTGAAAATCCTAAGAATCACATAGATCATTACTTTAGATTTCAAAAAATTATTGATTCCTCAAACAATAAAATTTGGAAATCAACCAACACCTCAAAACACCGAGAATATCGCATGCCACGTAGTGTGGACGTATACGAATTCTACATTTGTAAGAGGAGGTTTTACCCATTAATTTTATTATCCTGTCAACCTTACTTTTTGACAAATAAAATTAATAGTTGGTTCCTCTTTTGCCCTACAAATAAAAGCAGTGACTCCAATGGGGAGGATACTTTATATTTGCATCTAAGTGTGCACTATTACACGATACTAAGGGAATTATTTTAGATTATGTGTCTTACCTCTGTGGAAGTACACATGCTCCTAGATAATTTCCTATAACCATTATTTGACCTAGTGATCCGCAAACAAACCCGTCCTCAGGGAGGAAGGCACTCAGAGCCGACGCGCAAGTTTGTTGCATCACACATCAAATTGTAATGGAGGTCGCGGGAATTAATTAAAATATCCCTCTCCCACTTAGTAAATTGAAAATGAGGAATTTTCAAGCACACACAACATGCATATAAAAAAACTTAGCAATAAATATGGAAAAATCAGAATTTTTCCAACTATTATGGCATTGTTCTCCAATATGCTTCCCGTCGTGTCGCCACCTCGTCCGCTCCTCCTACGCCATGTACGAGCGGAGATCTGAGCCGAGAATAAAACCTATTTTATTTTGCATCCATCGATCCTATACTCCACGAGGGAGTGTACATGAAATCTAGATCGAAAGTAAAATAAAATAAAGAGTGGCTAAACAATGTCGTATTCAATTACAAAAATTAAATACTAATTTAGCCTCGTCAACCCCGAGGATTCAAATAATATACATACAATCACACACAAACAATCACATACACACATATAGCCATAATAGTCGGATCTTATGCCTGCAACCAAAAAGTTAGCCTACGCACATCCTACTATTATCCGGCATCCTCAATATATGATATGTGCATGAAAGTAACCGAATCCAAAAACACACACAACCGGAAACCGTGGCTCTGATACCATTTGTTGGCAATGTGCTATTTCTCGGAATGCTCATAGGCTCCCATGTCCTCGGATTAAAATTTTCACTAATGAAAACTAATCCGGATGGGATGAGTTTCCTAAGCACAACCAATTCGTCGTCGTGCTAACGACTCGAGCGATCGCTTGAACAAACTAGTTGTTCAAGCAACCAAGCTCTTCTAGTCGGTTAGCCGCGGAAGAGACGACGGACGGATCACCGGTTTTTGTGTTTTATCATCGGGGTCCATGATTATACAAATACATGCAAATGTAAACTAGTATAATCGACATATATTGAGTCGAGTGTGTTCGACTGGTATCCGACTGATGGGTTTATGCCCAGCCGATCGCTATGGAATGGCGGTCGGCCGCGAAGGATGTCACAGCAGAGTCAGCCAGTAGCAAGCGGGCCGATTACGAGGCGATGATCGGTGAGGTCCATCACCGATCGCTAAGAGTTCCATTGGACTACAACAGTCAAGATCCGACATGTTCGGAGGCCATTGTAGTGATGGCAGTCGACTGCCAAGGGCAGCAGTCGACTGGTGGCAGCCAACGGGAAGAAATCAGCCCTCTCTATAAAAGGAGAGGGTGTGAGCCTTTGAGAGGCTAATGCTTATGCTCTAAGTATTTTTCCTAGTGCCCCACAAGCTCTAAACTCTTCTTACTTGTTTTTACTCCATTCTTATTGTAAGAAGTGTGATCTTGATTGTAAAGGTTACCTCCACCTAGCTTGGTGCAAAGGAGAGACCAATAGTGATTGGCTTTGGAGGAGTGATTCACCTCGGACGAATCGGGACCGTGGATTAGCGGCGTAGCCGTGAACCACGTTACATCTTCTTTGTTAGCGTTTGTATTTTCGTTTATTGCTTTGTCTTTATTGTTTATGCTTCCGCTTGCGCTAACGATTGTCTAGACGAGCAAACAAACGAGAAAATTCCGACATCCATCGTAAGAGGGCTATTCACCCCTTTCTAGTCGGCCGTTTGATCCCCCACAAGTGGTTGTTTCCTAATTTAATCATGATTTGATTTGGAGAATCAAATCTTAAACATATTTTATTTCCATAAATAGTTATGACATATAAGGAAATATTGTACATGACATAATTGTATGCCATGTAATTGCATTAGATGCATATCATTATGCCATGTATGCTATGCCATGTAGATAATAGTTATTTGCATGCAAAGAGGATGAGACATAAAAACCCTAACTCAATATTAATGCCTACACCTTCCATTAATATGGTTAGAACCAGAGTTCTGTTTCTTGTTCGGGTTGTTGGACTCTCTCCAAGCCCGGCTCGAACCCGAACATGTTCAAACCATGGAATAGTTTAATACTAATATGGTAAGAGTCAGAGGTCAATCATTAGCTTTGGTTGTTGGACTCTCTCCAAGCTGGGCTAATTGGTTGAATGCGCTCTAACCATATTAAAACTATTTCTTGATTAATGGGTCGGCTTTAACCTGGAGCATCGGCTTGTTGAACTCTCTCCAAGGTCGATGTAAAAGGAGGTGAAGTTGGGTATGTGTGAACATTCAATTAGTTGATAGCACATTGTGATAGTTGCATATACATGATATGCAATCAGTATAGTTGATACCTACCATCGTAGTTATGAATGGCTTGTTGGACTCTCTCCAAGGTTGTTCATATCTATGATGGATATCAGCCCATTCAGAGATGGACCTACGATCTCCCGAAGTGATTTTGGGGTTTTTGAAATTCGAAAAATGAATGGGATTTATAAATGTATATTGATGCATTTTAAAATCATTTTCTCATATATGCTCATTTTGTATTTCTAGGTCAATCGATTGATCATGTCGTCTTTGAATTTGCGCACTATTTTGGATTCAAACAAACTGACTGGGCCTAACTTCCTGGACTGGCTTAGAAACCTGAGAATTGTTCTCAAGGCGGAAAAGCTAGCATATATCCTTGAAGAGCCTCTTCCCAACCGTCCTAAGGATGATGCAACTCCAGACCAAATGTTGGTCTATCAGAAGCATGTGGCAGATTCTGAGCTGGCGAGTTGCATCATGCTAGCGGCGATGGTACCTGAGCTGCAAAAGCAGCATGAGCATATGGATGTTAATACCATGGTCTTCCATCTTCATGAGTTGTTTAATGAGCAAGCGAGATCCGAAAGGTTCGAAGTCTCCAGGCTCCTCTTCACCACGAAGATTCAAGAAGGTTCGTCTGTAGTGCAGTTTGTGCTAAAGATGAATGGGTACATCGAGCGACTAGCCACCCTCGGGTTTGTGATGGATCATGAATTAAGTATTGACTTAATTCTGCATTGTTTTCCCAAGAGTTTCTCACAATTTGTGATGAACTATCGGATGAACAAATTAGAATCCACTATTCCTGAGCTCCTCAATATGCTGAAGACTGTGGAGCCTTCTGTGAAGCATGAGGAGAAGGCGGTTCTGTTAGTTGATTCCTCAAAGAAAGGTTCTAAGAGGAAAGCAAAAGAACAGAAGAAAAGGAAGAACAAGAAGGCAAAGAAGGCGAGAACAGACAAAGGGTACTTGCCATCACTGGAAGGCCACCGAAGAAACGCAAGATTTATCTTGAGTCCATGAAGAAGAAGAAGGCATCCGATGCCCCATCCTCTTGTATCTTCGTTATTGATTGTCATTCTATTTCCTTAGACACTTGGGTATTGGATACTGGGTGTGGCTCACATATATGTAATGACATACAGGGGCTAAGGAATAGAAGAAGACTCGTCAGAGGGGAGTCAAATTTGCGAGTTGCCAATGAAGCAAAGGTTGTTGCGGTCGCCATCGGAACTTATTTGCTGAAGCTCCCTAGTGGACTAGTCTTGGAACTGGACAATTGCTATTGTGTTCCTTCTCTAATAAAGAACATTGTTTCTATTTCCTGCTTAAATAGAAATGGTTTCCATTTGACGTTTAGTAATAATTGTTGTTATATAACTTTGAATGGCGTACTTTATGGAACTGGAACTTTGAGCAATGGCATTTATACGTTGGACGTATCCAGTGACATTTTCAATATCGAAGCGAGCAACAAGCGTGCTCGAAAGGATGATCAATTAGACTCCTACATGTGGCATTGTCGTCTTGGCCATGTAAGCAAGAAACGCATGTCCGAATTACACCGATGTGGAATTCTGGAATCGTTTGAATTGGATTCATACGATACATGCGAATCATGCTTAAAAGGCAAGATGACTAAGTTACCTTTTACTGAAAAAGGTGAACGAGTGGGAGAGTTACTAGGTCTAATACATACTGATGTATGTGGATCTATGTCAACTCAAGCTTTAGGAGGCTATAGCTACTTCATTACCTTCACCGATGATCACTCACGGTTTGGGTATGTGTTCTTGATGAAACACAAGTCTGAAGCCTTTGAAAGGTTCAAAGAATTCAGAAATGAAGTAGAGAAACAAAATGACAAGAATATTAAAATACTTCGATTGGATCGAGGTGGTGAATACTTAAGTCAAGAGTTTCTTGATTATCTAAGAGACAATGGCATATTATCTCAATGGACTCCGCCATATACACCACAGCATAATGGTGTATCTGAGAGGCATAACTGGACCTTGTTGGACATGGTCAGGTCAATGATGAATCATGCGAATCTTCCCAAGTCCTTTTGGGGCTATGTACTTCAGACAGTTGTTTACTTGTTAAACAGAATGCCAACCAAGGTAGTCTCTACTACTCCATATGAGATATGGAATGGTAAGAAACCTCATGTATCTTACTTGAAGATATGGGATTGTCCAGCTTATGTGAAGCGGACTGTATCAGACAAATTGGATGCTAAGTCTGATAAATGTCTATTTATTGGATACCCTAAGGAAACAAGGGGTTACCAATTCTATCATCCTGTAGAACAAAAGGTGTTTGTTTCAAGGCATGCTGTGTTTCTAGAGAAAGAGTTTCTCTTATAAGAAAACAGTGGGAGAGTCATCGAGCTTGAGGAGGCTCGAGAGACTCAAATAGACATTGATGAGATACCTGGTAAAGCACAACAGCCGATAACTCATAGTGATGAGCAATCGGCTGGACCTACTGTAACACCACATCTTCATAGATCTGGTAGAACACGCAATATTTCTGAGAGATATGGATTTCTCGTAAGTGAATCGAACGACGTGTTACTCATTGATGATGAGGAGCCTACCAGTTATGAAGAAATGCTGACAAGTTCAGAAAGGGATAAGTGGCTTGAAGCCATGAAGTCGGAAATGGATTCCATGTATGAAAACCAAGTTTGGAACTTGGTTGACCCACCTGAAGGCATCAAGCCTATAGGTTGCAAGTGGGTTTTCAAGAAGAAAACTAACATGGATGGTAATGTGATTACCTATAAAGCTAGATTAGTGGCGAAAGGATATCGTCAAAAATAAGGTGTTGATTATGACGAAACCTATTCGCCTGTAGCTATGCTTAAATCCATTCGAATGCTCCTGGCCATAGCGGCTCATTATGATTATGAGATATGGAAGATGGATGTGAAAACAGCTTTCCTTAATGGAAATCTACTCGAGGACGTGTATATGATACAGCCTGAGGGTTTCACATCAGTTGATAAAACCAAGGTATGCAAATTGCGACGGTCCATATATGGATTGAAGCAAGCATCCAGGAGCTGGAATATCCATTTTGATGAGACAATCAAAAAGTTTGATTTCTCACAAAATCCAGACAAACCTTGTGTGTACAAGAAGGTTAGTGGGACTGCAGTCATGTTCCTAGTATTGTATGTCGATGACATATTACTTATGGGAAACAATGTTTCAATCTTACAGTCAGTTAAGGTTTGGTTATCCAAGACATTCTCCATGAAAGACCTGGGAGAAGCAACCTACATCCTCGGGATTAAGATCTATAGAGATAGATCAAAACGGTTGCTTGGTCTTTCGCAGTCTACATATATAGACCGAGTGCTAAAGAGGTTTAGCATGTCATAATCCAAGAATGGTTTCCTACCCATCAGGCATGGGGTACACCTTTCGAAGTCTGTGTCCGTGCACAGAAGACGAGAGGATTTGCATGAGTAAGATTCCCTATGCATCCGCAATAAGATCTATCATGTATGCTATGTTATGTACGAGACCCGATGTATCGTATGCTCTCAGTGTCACGAGCAGATACCAGTCTAATCCAGGAATGGATCATTGGGTAGCTGTTAAGACAATCCTTAAGTACTTAAGAAGAACTAAGGATGTGTTCCTAATATATAGAGAAGAGGACATGGTGATACGCGGGTATACAGATGCCAGCTTCCAGACAGACAAGGATGATTCCAGGTCTCAGTCTGGATACGTGTTCACCTTGAATGGGGACGCAGTGAGTTGGAAAAGTTCCAAACAAGACACTGTAGCGGATTCTACCACTGAGACAGAATACATTGCAGCTTCGGAAGCAGTAAAGGAAGCGGTTTGGATCAAGAAGTTCATTTATGAACTTGGTGTGATTCCAACCATTGTTGAAGCAATACCGGTCTACTGCGACAACAATGGAGCAATTGCACAGGCAAAAGAGCCAAGGTCTCATCAACGATCCAAATATGTGCTTCGCCGCTATCATCTTATCAGAGAGATCATCAGTAGGAAAGAAATACAAATCGAGAAAATCCCCACTGAAAGGAACTTAGCGGATCCTTTGACTAAGGCATTACCTCAAAGTAAGTTTGAGGGTCATGTTAAAGCTTATGGTATTGGATACCGTAGCGATTGGCATTAGGCCAAGTGGGAGTCTGTTAGTAATATATGAGAGATGTCCTAAGGCAATCGCCTTATGTATGAACCATTTATATGATAAATGAAGATTCACTATTTGAGTATACATGGTTTCATGTATTTGATTGGATCTTAAACTCATTTACTGAATGTCCGCGATACGACTCATAGCATAAGAGAATTTGTGATTGGATCACAACTAGTGAGTATCTCTACATGTGTAATTATGATGTATCAGAATTATCCCTAGTCAATGAATTGATGGATTTGGACACCATCAATTCTGTCGAGACTAGCACGAGGTATACTCCTTGGTGTATCCAAGCAGCTGATTCTCACTAGCTGGAGACATTGTGATGTCTGGAGTTAATCGTGGATGCTAGTTATGGTAACTAGTTCATTGGAGTGACCAGCCGTAAGACTTCATATGGTTCTCTGCATATATAGATATGTCAATGAAGTTCTTAATGTAGCTTAAGTGCGATGTTCCTTTGACTTGTGGTATTCAAGGCATCTTGATCATGAAGACTTATGCTTTGACATCTTAAGCAAGCATCTCTGAGGAGATGTGGACCCGGGATGATTGGGTATAAGTCGAAGTGATCGAAGGTGTTTGAATAGCCTATAAAGGATTCACCACTCCTTGCGAGGAGATGTATACCCATGGCCTCTCGTCGGATTGTTACTAAAGTCTTTGGCCAAAGCATTACATGTTTAGAGTAAGGTACTCTTCGATACATGTGCAGTAACTAGAATCCGTAGGACGAGGAAATGATACTTGGGCTAGGTGTGACATAGTCAGCCTAGTGGGGACTGACACTATAGACCATGTCCTGAACCAAGTGGGTATAAGATGAGTGAAGGGAATGGGGCACGATTCATTCGAGCTGCTGAAGGGTTTCAAAAATAGTTCTGGATCAACCGTTGATCTTTTCGGTTAATTGGGGATCATGATGTACTACTAGGTGCCACTCATGGTCATTCTATAATTAATGGTTAATTATAGACGACCAACATAAACCGAGAACCTATTTGGTCACACGCACAACGAGCGTAATCTGAAGGATTTAAAACGAGCTTGAGAATGAGATTCTCAGACCGAGACAAACTAAGTTTGGTTGGACCAAACAAGAAGCTAACATGAAATCGTTTCAGTCGCAATGGAAGTGTGGATGGGCCATGTCTTGTGAAGACATAATGGATGAACCAAAATAGTTTGGTTCTAATCCAATGGAGGAGAATAAACCAAAGAGTTTGGTTTATTTTAAACGAATGAACCAAAGTTGGTTCGGTTTGTTTTAACTTAAAATAAACCATCATGGTTTGGTTTATTTTAACTTAAATTAATGGAGCGGGTTAACAGGCCTTATGGTTATGATCCAATAACCATTAAGAGAATTAGTTCTCTATAAAAGAGGGCTTAAGGGTTTGTTAAGCCCTAATCAAAAAGCCCTAACCTAGAGTTGCTGCCCAACCTCTCCCTCCTCTCCTTCTAGTCGGCGCCAACATTGTTGCCGTCGCCCACCTCCTCCAACCGGCGACCAGCTGCTGCCGTCTTCTCCCATTGCCGGCGTCAAGCTGCTGACGGAGGAGCTCCGGTGATCTTCCTTGACTCCGGCGACAAGGTGAGCAATTCGCTTTTCTTATTTGGCCGGTGCAAGGTCTCCACCAAAGCTGTCCAGTTTTCTGGACAGCTTGTTTCCTTCTCATCGGAGCATCGTTTGGACGACGTTTGGACCTCCGACAGGGCCTTACTTACCGGGGATTCGATCTCCGGTAATCCTCATAGGTGGAGGACGAAGGATTCGTCAAACGGTTGACGAATACCTCTCCGGAGAAGCGAGTTTTGAGGACTCGTCTTTGGATCCGAATTTGGATTCGGATCGTGATCTTCTCTCGATCACATTGTCTTCAACACGAGGCTAGTAACCCGTATGAAGACGAGGCTCGTGAATTAGTGAAGTCATCCCGAAGATACTCGGCGTGGACACGGATAGAGACGATTCTAGCGAGGATCGTTCCGGTTGATGTTGTTCCCGCTACACGTGATACGTAAGGTATACGTAGTTAAATTTACTTTTATTGAAAAATTTAAATTTACGGTTATGTCTACACATGTTGTACTATGCATGCGTGTGATGTGTGTGTTGTAATAAATGTAGATTTATTATTTTTATTTCTTCCGTTGTGCACATGTTTACGAAACATGTTCCAACACACACTCGCCGCGGTGCCGGAAACCCAACACAATGTCCAACGAATAGATGAAAAATCAAAAATTGGACAATTAGAGCTAGAAGACCAAGTCTTGAGGTCAAGACTTGAAAAATTAGAGAAGACCCTTAGAATTATGCAAAACCAAATGCAAGGGTCAATTGATCAAAAATCTAGGTCAAATGGTAAATGTCAACACCTAGAGTCTAGGAGGCAAGGCTCATCTATGGGCAAGAAAGGTTTGAGTCACAAGCCTAGGTTCAAGGTAGATAAGCCTACCTACCATAGTGTTCCATTTGACTATGGAACTAAACTTAGGTCTAGAAAGACCAAGGTCAATAGGGAAGTCATCCCTAAGGTTGACCAAGGTAGATGCCTAGTGGCTAGGGTTTCAAAGAAACCTAGGGAAGCCACTAAGAAGGTTACAAGGGGAGTTACCCCTAGAGTTAACCTAGGCAAGACCACGATGAACAAGGCTTCAAATCCTAGGAGGATCATTAAGAGGGTATCTAGGGAGGTTATCCCTAAGGAATACCTAGTAAACCTAAGGAACTTGAATAGGTTTTGGGTTCCTAGGAGCGTGATCGATTCACGCTAAATGGGTTAGGTTGTGCCAACTTTAAATGGATGGGTAATTAACCTAACCATGGTAAAGGTGGCACTTTAGGTTATTTTCAAGGTTATGGTTACCTTGGGAAATTCTAAAGGTTTTTAGGATGTGCAAATATTATGAAAAATCAATCAAATAGACACAATTTAGGTTTAGAGGTCTTAGTGTGTCATTTTGGGTTTTTAGCACACTTTGGGAATAATTGATAATATGGCAAAATGAGATTAATTATAATAAATGACAACTAATATTAAAATTTAGGTATTATTATACCTATACATTTTATTTTCCATGTTTTATTTGTCATATACCATGTCATGACATCATGTGTATTTTTATCATTTATATGTCATGAGCATGCTTAGGATTTAGGTCTTTATGTCATGTGTATTTAGATTTAATCATATGCCATGACATCATGATCATTGGCCATGCTTTATTTATGTTATCATTTATGCCATGATCATTCATGCATTTGAAATAATCAAAATTGATTTAAGGACTATGACATGACTTGAAGTCCCATTTATAAGGGAATCAAGTAGGGTTGCCTTAGAAAATGCATGAAACCCTAGTTTAGGATGAACAAAACCCACATCTCACATTACATTGACATGTATATATATTGATACACTCTAGATACATGTGAGATACTAGGATATGAGTTAAGTTCAATGTGCATAGTTTTTGCATCTAGATGAACTCCAACTCATCTTATATTAGTGGTGGATCATTGGGAAAGCTTATGTTTAAGTCATGTACATTAAGCCCAAAGAATATGATCCAATATAAGGTTTTAAAACTAATTTAAAATCATTTTGAAAAACCATGGTGAAGTCTATCTTTTCATAGCAATCACCATTGATGAAGTTGATGCAAAGTGAGCTAAAACATTGAAGTTTTTCTTCACTTTTGAACTTTGTGTCAATTTCACTATTTTATGGGTAAAATATTTTTCTAACATTTTTCATACATTGTATGTGTCATAAGTATTATACGTATGAAGTTTCACTATTTTTCAAATTACGTATAATTACTTATGTATTTCTAAAATTTGATTTTGATAATTGAAAATCGGATTTTTCAGTTATCAGACGACTACCCTTGTTGGCAGTCGACTGTTGCCTGATAAAGTCGACTGTCAATGCTGATTTCGGAAAAATATGATATGTTTAGCCCATTTTCATCTATGATAAAGTTCCCTAACTACTCCTAACCCTAGGATATGCTTTGGGAAGCATTATAAAGGGTGAAAATCCATTTGATATGGATTAGGAGAGTTGTTAGGATGATGTATTAAATTTAAGGTATGGGAAAGTTATATGTTGAACTTTGAACCTTAAGTTTGATGTTTTAGAGTTCCCATTGGCTTAGGGACTTCCCAAGGATATTGTTGGTGCAATGGTCAAGGGGGAGCAAGCCTTTAGGGGGAGGTATCCATCATGGGATGATGGATGGTATTTTTCCTCTTGAGGGGGAAAAATGGGAATGTGAGATACCCAATTTAGAAATTGGGGGAGTTTGTAGGATTGCCTCTCTTAAGTGATATGGGACTTATTACTAGGAAGAGTGAAGGCGTCCTAGGTGTTTTGGACCAAGGGAGAGATTGTAAAATCTCATTGGATATGAGACATTGACCTCCTTGGGTGAACCTTTTTAATGTATGTCAAAAAGAAGGTGAGTGTTAAAATTACCAATTTGGAATAATTGGTAAGGGAATTTGAGTTAGGGGCCTAACTTAAGGGTGTTTTTGTCAAACATCAAAAAGGAGGAGATTGTTGGTGCAATCGGCCCAGGTCATGATTGACCGGACTCGAGTTTGACTCGAGTAAGTTTTTTGATGTTTGACATGGATGTCTGACATTGATGTCTGACATGTGTTGAGGAGATTGCTGATGCAATCGACCCAGGTTAGTATTTGATTTTTGATGATGGTTTGACCATTGTCATGGGAAAAGTCCAAGTCTTGAGTACTTGGCATATAAAGTCCAAGCATGGGTCTTGGCAAGGGAAAGTCCAACATGGGTTGGCAAAGGAAAGTCTAAGCATGGGTCTAGGCATGGAAAGTTTAACATGGGTTGGCAAGGGAAAGTCCAAGCTTGAGTCTTGGCATTTGGAAAGTCCAAGGGGTTTGATATTGACGGCGTAAAGTCCAAGCGGGAGTCTTGGCAGCATAAGTCCAATGGTTGGCGGCGTAAAGTCCAAGCAGAGTCTTGGCAGCGTAAGTCCAATGTGCCTTGGTGGTGTAGACACCGTTAGCATGACAATAGCCGATGGAAGCACCTGATGGCTAGCATATGGATGAACAAGTCATGAATGACTTGGAGGGATCCGATAGGCGCGAGGCTGACGGAGGTGGCTAAAAGGCTTATGTTTAGGCTACGGGTGGTCTATCATGTATGGGGGCACCATACTTGGGTTAAAACCTCATGTTTGAGGTCTATCAGTCGACTGAGACCATGGGTTAATCGACTGGTGGGAGTCTACTAGGGTTTGACTACGGGAATTGCCCTAGCAGTCAACTGCCAAAGGTGATCAGTTGACTGCTGGCCAGAGTAGTCGACTGATCACAAGATCAGTCGACTGGTGGCCGGGATTTCAAGCACATAATGTTCTCCAGTCGAGTGATCGGCCCGACCACTCGACTGATTGAGGCATCAGTCGACTGATGATGTATCTGTTGGATTTTTCCAGCATGGATCTAGCCATTGTCTCACGACAACAGTGGCATTAGTCGACTGATGGTCCCGAGCAGTCGACTGATAGGTGAAAATCCAGCCCGATTGCAGGTTATAAAGGCAGCTCGGAAGAAGAATTTTGGCACCGATTTTCTTGGATGATTTGGAGTGATTTGTTGTTGCAAATCAGGGTCTTCAAGGCTAGTCCAAGGCAATCAACAAGCAAACATCCAAAGCAATAGTTGTAAAATGTTCTTTACATTGTCTTTGTGTTTTCATTTGTATTTGCTTGTTTATTGTTTCTTATTATTGTAAGAACTATTGTACGAGGTTTCTCCACCTCCGGATTGTTCCGAGAAGGAGTATTTGTGATTAGTAGTGTGTGTTTGCATTGCTAGGGCTTTTAGAGCCCGATCCATGGAGTAAGAACCATTCGGTTTCGAACCACATTATATCATGTTGTCTCTTTTGCTTGTGTTATATTTACTTTTGTTATTATATATTCTGCTGCGTTAACAAGTGTTGTAGAGATGAATGTGATCGTAATCCATCAACAAACCAACGCGCTATACACCACCACCACCCCCCCCCTCTATGGGGCGCAATGTTCCTAACATTGACCACATCGGATAATTCCAACGGATAGACTATCAGTCGACTGATTATACCCATCAGTTGACTGATGGCTCAATCAGTCGAGTGTTCGGGTTGATTACTCGACTGGAGAACTCACTGTGTCGAAATTCTCAACCAGCAGTCGACTGATCTCCAGATCAGTCGACTACTCAGGCCATCAGTCGACTACCCAATGTTGGCAGTCAATTGGTAGGCCATCTTCCCGCAGTCAAACCCTAGTTGACTCCCATCAGTCAACTAACCATAGTCCCAGTCGACTGATACACCTCAAACATGAGATTTTAACCCAAGTATGGTGCCCCCATACTTGCTAGACGACCCTTAGCCTAGACTTAAGCCTTCTAGCCACCTCTGTCAGTCTCATGCCTATCGGATCCCTCCAAGTCATCCATGACTTGTTCATCCATATGCTAGCCTTAAGGTGCTTCCATCAGCTATTATCATGCTAACGTGGTCTATACCGCCAAGATACATTGGGCTTATGCTGCCAAGACTCCGCTTGGACTTTACGCCCCAACCATTGGATTTATGCTGCTAAGACTCCACCTTTGGACTTTACGCCACCAATATTCCCCTTAGACTTCTCAATTGCCAAGTACCCATGACTTGGACTTTCACCGCCAAGACTACACCCTTGGACTTACGTGGCCAAGACTACACCCTTGGACTTCTCAATTGCCAAGACTCAAGCTTGGACTTTCCCTTGCCAACCCATGTTGGACTTTCCATGCCAAGACCCATGCTTGGACTTTTCCTCGCCAAGGCTCATGCTTGGACTTTCCATGCCAAGTACACAAGACTTAGACTTCTCCCATGATAATTGTCAAACCATCGTCAAACATCAAGTACTAACATGGGTCAATTGCACCAACAATCTTCCCAACACATGTCAGACATCAATGTCAAACATCAAAACACTACTCGAGTCAAACTCAAGTCTGGTCAATCATGATCTAGGCCGATTGCACCAATAATTCTTCATTTAATATATCCTCAATAAAGGGATTTGAGTCTTCTATCTTCACAAGGGTGCTAGGGATCTCCCACTCAAGCTGTATATTCTCGAGGGGAGAAACACAATATTTACCTTTTGCTTGCTTATAAACACAAGAGGAGCCTTTCTTCAGTAGGGAAACTCTAACTACCTCTTCTTTAGAATCGTCATCAGACACATCATCTTCCTTAATCTTCTTTGGGGTGGCCCTCTGTGATATCTGATCCATCATCTCGGCCATTATTTGTATAAGATCCTCCTTATACAAGAGTTTGCGACGCCTCTTGCTGGTGCCTCCCTTGGAAGCACTGGAGATAGACTTCTCCTCCTCCCCTGGCTCCTTCAACGTCCTTCTAGTGTTCACCATCACGACTTTTTGTTCATTTTCCCATAGACGGTGCCAATTTGATGGTGTTCACTTATTCGCCTTGCCAAGATCTCCCTCCCCTTCTTATGGATCGTCGGATCTATCACCAAAGAGGGTTAAAGATGAGATAAAGTGATATCTTCTTCTTGAGTCACCTCGGATACTGGAAGTAGTGGTAGATCTACCACTCTGAGAAGGAATTTTAAAAATAGGTCAGCTTCCCAGCACTGCCATTCCGACGCTCAAGTCAGTAAAGGTGTAGAAAAAATTTAGAAAGAATGAAGAGGAAGAAGTGAGAAGATGATCTTTGAGGTACCGAATAGCAAAGAAACAATCATCCTTAATCCTTTCCTCCTTTGCCCCTTTTATAGACGGTTCACCCCGCCTTCTTCTTAAGGTGTATTTACTTTAATGCCCTTTGTCAAGCTATCTTTGTAACCACTTTTCCCACTTATATCCAAAATATCTTTTCCAAATGCTTCATGTGCCTTATATTCCCCTGCCAAGTATTAATCAAATAAAGTAAATAAATAAATTATAAAATATCTTATATTAATCATATTTATCTTCCTCAAACTCTTCCTGCTATTCCCAACATCCCATTCCTCCTTATTTTCGCCATGTATAAAAAGAACCTCCGACACCCACATATAAACTGCTCGGGAAACAAACACACTGCTCAGGAATTATACATACTGATTGGAAAAACCATAGACTGCTCAGAAATTATACAAACTGTTCGGGAAATAAACACACTACTCGGGAATTATACATATCGATCAAGAAAAGCATAGACTGCTCGAAAATTATACAGACTACTCGGGAAATAAACACACTGCTCAGAAATTATACATACTTATCGAGAACAATATAGACTGCTTGGAAATTATACAGACTACTCGGGAAACAAACACACTACTCTGGAATTAAACATACTAATCATGTACAACTTAAACTACTCAAAAATTATATAGACTGCTCGGGAAACACATATACTGCCCGAGAAACATACTAACCACTCGGTATTACACATAAATTGCTCTGAAAGCACCATACTTGTCACTGAACAACACTACCCTACTCACTCATACCATGCTCAAGAATCATACATACTGCTTGGACAACCCATATACTACTCGGGTAATGAACATACTGCTCGGAAAATACCTTAATTGCTCGAGAAAAGCTTAATCTTGATCAGAAAAAATTTCGACCCCATCATGATGCATTATGGAAAAATGGGGTTTAATCCTAGTAAATGGAAATTATGCTTGAAATCAAGATATTCTTATACCTTTATATTTTATTTGGCATGTTTTGTTTGTCATATGTCATGTCATGACATTATATTTCATTTGATCATATAAAATTCCATGAAAATGTTAAGTTAATATGTCATGTTTATATTTAGGTCTATCTTTATGCCATGACATCATAATTATTGAAAAATATTTTAATTTATGTACATTTTTACACCATATCATAAAATTGAATTAAGAACAATGACATGATTTGAAGTCCCATGATAAGGGAATCAAATAGAGTTGCCTAGATGAAATGCATGAGCCCCTAGATTAAGAAGAACAAAAATCCACATTTCACAAAAATATTAAATTTATATGTGTGTGTAATGATACACCCTAGACATACGTAAAATGTTAGGAAAATGAGTTAAGTTCAAGGTGCATAAACACTACAAAAAACATCAAATTGGCGACGAAATTTGGCAACGAAAAAAAATTGTTGCAAATCTGCAACAAAATTTGCGACGAATTTCAAATTTCGTCGCAAATTAGTACCGAAATTTCCAACAAAATTTTTTTTGTTGCAAAATTATTTAAATTTCCAACAATTCATTTTTGTCGTAAAATTCATTGCAAATTCGCGACGAAAATAATTTTTCGTTGCCAATTTGCGATGAAACAACAAATTTTTTACAAATTTTTTGCAACTAATTACATTTTTGTTGCAAATTTTGCAATGAATTTTGAATTCGTAGCAAAATCTGCAAAAAAAATTATTTTCGTTGCAAATTCTACAACGAATTAAATTTTCATTGCAAAATTTTGCCACGAGTTATAATTTTGTTGCAAAATTTGCAACAAATTCAAAATTTAATGCAAAAATTTACAACGAATTCATGAATTCGTTGCAAATTTTGCAACAAAATTTTTTTCGTTGCAAATTAGCAACGAATCTAAAATTCATTGCCAAAATTGGCAACGAATTCATGAATTCATTGGAAATTTCCCATCAAATTTGACGACGAAAATTTTTCGACGAAAAATTTCAATTATTTTGGAATGGTGGGAATTATAAAATTTGCAATGAATATAATATTCGTCACTAAATTAGCCACGAAAAATAAATTAGTCGCCAATTTTTCCACGAAAAATAAATTCATCGCCAATTTGGCGACCAATAATAAATTTCGTCACAAAATTGGCTACGAATCTAGTATTCGTCACAAATTTTCTAACAAATTTAGCAACGAAATAGGATTCGTCGTCAATTTGTCCCTAATTACTCCCTACTTCCTTTCCTCGATCGAACCTCACGACAACGCTCCCCCGCCATCCGATATGATCCTTTCTCCCCGTCTTCCTTATTGGTGCAATCAGCCCAGGTCACAATTGACCGGACTCGAGTTTGACTCGAGCGATGTTTTGATGTTCGACAAAAATATATGACAATGTGATTGTCATGTAAAGTCCAAGATATGGGTACTTGGCATGGAAAGTCCAAGTGGGTCACTTGGCATTGGGAAAGTCCAAGTCTTGAGTACTTGGCATGTAAAGCCCAAGCATGGGTCTTGGCAAAAGAAAAGTCCAAGCATTGGTCTTGGCATGGAAAGTCCAATATGGGTTGGCAAGGGAAAGTCCAAGATTGAGTCTTGGCATTTGGAAAGTCTAAGGGGAATATTGGTGGCGTAAAGTCCAAGCGGGAGTCTTGGCGGCATAAGTCCAATGGTTGACGGTGTAAAGTTCAAGCGGAGTCTTGCCAGCGTAAGTCCAATGTGTCTTGGTAGTGTAGACACCGTTAGCATGACAATAGCTGATGGAAGCACCTGAAGGCTAGTGTATGGATGAACAAATAATGGATGACTTGGAGGGATCTGATAGGCATGAGACTGACAGAGGTGGTTAGAAGGCTTAGGTCTAGGCTAAGGGTGGTCTAGCAAGTATGGAGGCACCATACTTGGGTTAAAACCTCATGTTTGAGGTGTATCAGTCAACTGAGACTATGGTCAGTCGATTGATGGGAGTCAACTAGGGTTTGACTTCGAGAAGTGCCCTGGTAGTCGACTGTCAGAGTTGGGCAGTCGACTGTTGGCCCGAGCAATCGACTGACCTGGTGATCAATCAACTGATGGTTGAGATTTCGAGCACAGAAGGCTCTTCAGTCAAGTGATCAGCCTGAGCACTTGACTGATGGGTATGATCAGTCGAATGATGGTGTATCCGTTGGACTTATCTGACGTGTTTCATGTCGTTGTCTCATAACGGCTACCGAGGCAGTCGACTAATGATCCTGATCAATCGACTGTAGGGGATCGATCGGCCGGCTAGAGGGGGTGAATAGCCCTCAATCATTTGATCGTGGATTTTTCTCATCTACAAAGAGATTAGCGCAAGCGGAAAAACAAAACAAGACAAGCAAATAAACAATAAAGACAAAGACCAATGCTAACACCAAGTCATAACGTGGTTCACGGCTACACCGCTAATCCACGATCCCGATTCGTCCAAGGTGAATCACTCCTTTGCCAAATCCACTAGATCTCTCCTTTGCACCAAGCTAGGTGGAGGTAACCTCTTTACAATCCCTCTTCTTACAATAGAATGGAATAATAGTAAGTGAGAAGAGTGGGAATACTCTAGGGCACTTTGGGAGAAGATTAGAGCATGAACATTAGGCCCCCAATGCCCCACACCCTTCCTCTTTATAGAGGAAGAGGGTTTCTTCCCGTTGATACAGGATCAGTCGACTGATGTCCCTATCAGTCGACTAGTCCTGTAGCCGTTGCCCGATAACGGCTGCTTTCCACGTTGGATTTCATCCAACGGTACTGACATCAGTCAACTGATATTGCCATCAGTCGACTGATGCTCGATCAGTCGAGTACTTTGTGAGCTCGACTCCATTCTGTGCCCGAAACACTTGCGACCGGTCGACTGATGCCTTCATTAGTCGACTAGTGGTCTCGCAGTCGACTATCATTCCATGGCAGTCGACTGTTGGCACTTGAATCGGACTCGAACACTAGTCGAGTCACCATCGACTTAGAGTAGTCAACTACCATAACATGGTAGTCAACTGATGTCGAAAAACCCCATCCGACACTTAACCAAATGGCCAAGTTTCACCTAAGAGCGCTACCCCTTTCCAGGGTTACATTCGCTCACTCTCATCCCTCGAAGTCCCTCACCTTCGAAGTTTTCTTCATCCGGCCACGTCCCTCGGATGCGCCAAGCGCACGGCTCTGCAGCGCCATCCTTCACTTCTCGCCCTGAAGTCTACTTCCTCCGGCTTCACTCCAAGCTCCTCATCTGGAGGTCCCTCGAATGCTCCAAGCGCATGGCTTTCGCAAAGCCATCCTTCACCGACTCAAGGACCGAGTCATGAGAGGTGAAACTCGCCAAGGCTCCATGTGCGAATTACTAAGCCCTGTAAGACTCCAACGCACATATCAAATCATAATAACAATCTAACTTAAACTCTTTGCCACACACATCAAAACCTTATCATGGAAAGAGATTGCCCTAACAATCTCCCCCTTTTTGATGTGTCGCAATCCGTTTAAGTTATGTAAAACATTTGATAAACTATTAAGGAAAGAAAGCATGTAAATAACATGATTAGCAACTCTCCCCCTTAATACATGAAACTCCCCCTAAATATATTCCCCCTTACTTAAACATATACATTTCTCCCCCTTTGACACCATCAAAAATAATTAACAAAGTTTATATAGCATGGCATCAAGTCTAGAGAGAAAAAAAAACCAAAACATGCCTTAAAATTGGATAAAAGAAATTACTGGGCATGTTATCAGGCTACCAGTCGACTGGTTCAGACTACCAGTCGACTGGCACATGTATTTCGGGTTTTTCAGGTTTTCAGGGTGGATTTCAGAAATGCACTAGAAAATCTATAAAATTTGAAAAATCATGAAATTTGGGGAACATATTTCTTGTAAGTATATTTATCAATGAAAAATAGTTGTCCATGAAAAATCATTATATTTTCAAGTATTTGCCAAAAATCCAAAAGCTTTAAAAACAACTAGGTTTTTGATCAAGTTAGTATCAAATTTAACACCTAGTTTTGCTTTGAATTTTTTCAAAACATGAATACACAAATTTTAAAGTAAGAAATTGTTTTGAAAACATATGAAATATCCAACCATGATCTTTGGGCAATATGTCTATGAATTAAACATAAGTCTTCCCCATGATTGGTCTATTATTGCTATTTTGATACCTTAAATGACCATCTAAATGCCATAGGCACTAGTTGACATTTGTATCATCCTAACATCTCACTCATGCTAAGTTTTTAATCAAGGTAGCCTATGGTGAGTGTGAGATGCATCCTAAAGGTATTTGTATATACTTAACCATTATTTTCATGCAATTCTATCAAGGTTAAGTATCATCCTAACATCCCACATGATCATAAAGACATATATGGATAAATTTCACATTATGATCATGAAACACATGTATTAATCAAATTGTTATCATGCATTAGGTATTACATGATGATAATAAGGTAAACATTACCTAAAGCATAATTTATCTATTTATAGGTGCATTATCATCACCTAACACTATTTCAAAAATGTTGTCCCGACATCCTAAGTCAACCAACATATGATTTAGATAAATTCCATATGGTTGACTATCCTAGAGTTTTCTCAACCCTTAAGGATGGATTTTGGAACCCAATATAAATTCTTTCCTATGGGGTTCACTAAAAATTCCTTAGGGATCCATTTTCTAGCTATTACCTTCTTTTTATCTTGACCCCTAGCAATTAGACATTTATAGGCCTTTTCATTTTTCTTTTCCTTATATCCTAGGCCTTTCTTGTTGAAGCTTGCACTTTGGCTCCCAATTATCATGTTAATAGTATTGGAGCCTATTGTAAATTTTTCTAGGGCCTTGGTCAAATAATCTACCTTTTCCCTTAGAGCCCTATTTTCTTCTATGCATGCATCATTAACATTGAAAGGCATATATTCATGTGAGCATGCATCATCATGACTAGAAGAAATATTTTCATTAATATTTAAGCATGCTTTTTCTAATTTTTCTTCTAAGTCCTTAATTTGATCTAGCATGTCTTGTTCTTTTTCTTGGCTCTAAATAAATCCTTATTAAGACTAGAAATCATGGACATTATTTGCTTTGGGGGTAGATTCGTTACCTCACTTACCAAATCCTCTTCCGATGATGAGGATGTAGAGGAGGCTCCCCCTTCACTTGAGCTCTCTCCACTTGAGCTTGATCTTTCTTCTTGCTCGGAGGAGGAAGTGTCTAGGTCGTCAAAAGTCATTAATGCCAAATTTGTGACAAAGGCATTCTCCTCTTCCGATGATGATGAAGATGATGAAGAGGGGTCATCCCATGTTCTTGCTTTTAGTGCCTTGGCCTTCCCTTTTTCTTCTTGCTCCCCTTCTTCTTCTTTTCTTCCTTCTTTCTCTTCTCCTCCTTGCTTTTATTCAAGAGGGGACAATTGTTCCTTATGTGTCCTTCCCCTTGGCAATTGTAGAAAATGACCTTCCCCCTTAGTCTTCTCCTCCTATCATTAGATTTATTAAATTGAAAACCTTTTAAAGCACGCCTTACCCTCCTTACCATATAGGCTTCTTCCATGCTATCCATGGAGGAAGAGGAGGATGCTTCATCGGAGGAGGAGGGGATCTCCATCTTCTTCTTCCCTTTGTTGGCCAAAAGTGCTATTCCTCTTGAAGGTTGAAATCTTGGCTCTTCTATTATTCCTTCAAGTCTTGTTTCGTGGAGCTCCATGGTTGAGAAGAACTCCTCCAAGGTGCTCACTTTTAAATTCTTTGACATGTAGAAGGAGTCCACCATTGAACTCCATTTCGATGACCGAGGAAAAGCGTTGATTGCTTTCATAAGCATATCCCGATTCAAAAGTCTTTCTCCTACACTTGTTAGACCAATTAAAATTTCTTTAAATCTAGAATGTAAGGATGTTAGTATGAGCCCTTAGTGGCAATTATGAGATGATTGGTGAGGGAGACTTTTGTATTATATTCTTGCATTAATAAAGGCAAAGATTGATTATTATATTTCTTTATGCGTGTGCCAGCTAAATAAATATAATAATGCCCATGAATAGTAGGTTGTTATCTACAATATATCAATTGGTAGAATTGATTATGAGAAGTTGTAGAGAACACTATTCTTAAATATTCCTAGTCGAGTATTGTATTAATAGACAAGGCCTATATTGATACATTGAGACTAGCATGTAGGTCAATGGATGACTTGATCTCACAAGTCATGGATATGTGATATCACATTGATACATGGGTATATATATTGGAGACTATATATACTGAATTGACCCACCATGAGAAAGTATCATGGATCGTTATATGAGTGTCATATACTTTCTCATGTGACTATTGGTATGAATAGTCCTTAGACCTGAAGTCACTACGGTTCCCTGTCACGCCCCGAGAGTATGCCGTGCCGAAAAACAAACGGATGGCATCTCCCCTGTACGTGGCAACATATCGGGTTAATACAAGGCCCGTAGGCCCACAACAACAATATGATATACGCAGATATCATCATATCAAACATAATAAACACAGCGGAGACAATACAAACAGATCAACAAGATACAATGACCCAACTGTGCACTCCGGAGTGACTTGACACAACAAGAAACATAATAGAAGCAACAGCGAAAGCCAAATACATACAATACGTCCGTATATCACAGATATGAGAATAATACAGGTTAAAACCACAAAACGCATAATCCTAGAAATACAACAATACGGAAACATGTCCATTCGTCCGTTGTGAGATTCAGGGAGAAGGTGCTGGAAAGCCAGGGGCACTCAGAGCGATCCAAAGGATCTTCTACATTTAGCCACGGTGAAAGCGTGTGAAGCCTTCGAAGTCCGAGGGTGAGTAGTATAAACCGGGGTAATATATAGAAAGTGCATGAACAACATATAAGGATAGATCTACAAGTATACATGTGAAGATCTACAGGTATACAACATGAGTCCGATAGACATACAGTCATATCCAAATCTAATAACAAGTAACTCTGATGAAAGTCATACTCAATGTATATACTAAACGATCCATGAACATAAAATAATGTACCAGCGTACGGCGATGCGCAAACACCATAAACTATATCATCACGAGCATTACAATAACATAACCATATAACATACTAGACTAATACGCCAACATATGAACGATATATGATCACTGTAATAACAACTCCATACCACACTATGACATGACACTAATCAAATGCATACATCGGTCTGGACCAACACATATATCATGCTCAACACATAACAGTATATAAAATGCAAATGACATGTATCATGATGAACAAACATGTGCAACAATCATAGCTCAATCAAATGCAGCATCTCACAGGCATATGTAAAACATATATCAAATACATGCATACATATATATCAGCAATGCATATGCATGGTCATGTCTGCGTACCCAACTCGCTACCACGACCCCAGTGTGGCCTAGGTGGCACGCGACATGACAACTATCCCGACTCCAGCCGCCACCACTCTCGAGTGACCGAGTTGGGTAGTATGAAACAGTAGCTAGCCCGCTATAGAGCTATATGCTACCCACACGGGGGGGGTCCCTGCTGCTAGCCGCTCCGTCCCTACCCATGAGTAGACGGGCACCGCACCCAGGACAACTGCACATCACACGACCACCGTCAATAGTGGGTGAGTGCGCTAACTACCACTCCGCACAGTGGCCAAGTGCGCATCTCCAGCTACCACCATCCATAGTGGCCGAGAACGGCACGTACAACAATGCTCTGCCCTCAACCCTGCAACCACTACCCCGAGTGGCCGGGGAGGCAGGATGACTGACGACACGTCTCCACCATAAGGGAGACTTAGTCAACAGCATGCATGTAGTGTAATGATGCATAGATCCATACATGTATCCTCGCCACACTCCCTATCCCACGGGGAGACCTGGTCAACAAAAGTCAACTATGCGAGGACTACAATCCACAAGACTCTCTCTATCGCACAAAGAGTCATACTCATCTGACAGTCAACCCCACTAAGACCTCTAGTCCATAACGATATACAATCGATCGTCCATATAACCATACACAGGCACACAATCCATAATGGATATACCATCACGCTAAGACCTCCAGTCCATGGTCACATACTGACAACTATACACTTATCTATACACAGACAACTAGATCCATCATAAATGCACTACTAATACGGATACGATATAACAATCGACTCCATAATCCAAACCATCACCTAACCCTAGTGATGTAATACAAGAATCTAATCAAGTCACAAAAATAACCCTAACCACATGTACTTACTGAACATCTATCAGTTAATACATAATAGGGTTTATAGTTCCTATCCATGCTAGATAATCAATGAGTAATAGAGTATATATCTCAAAGGTCAAGGCAGTACAAGCATGTGATTAAATAAGAGTGGATCTAAGGTAAACAAGAATAACATATATCCAATATCATGCCTTTGGAATTGATCAAAACTACGGACCAAGTAGATATTACCCACCGATCTGGCTCGAAATAATCGTCACTCTGCGGACTTCATATCCCAACCCCGCATAGTAACAAATTACGATTAAGCATAAAACTCCAATAATAATACGAATAAAATACTAACTCATTTATATTCGTATTCTTTTTCCCGGAGACACTTTAACCACTCCTACTAACCCTATAGACATCAAAAGAGACAATCGGCAACACCAATTCCACTTCACGATCACGACCCTACGGTCTTCCCACACAATTACAGTAATCACGTGAGAACACAATCAACCATTAACTCAACCAAGCCATCCACAGAACCTACACCTAATCAAATCGATCTCCTACACAAATAAAACAACAGAAAGCCTAATTAACAACTTTCCCGAGCTTGAATTTCTTCCTACATCAATTAGCCACAGCTTATCCAAAGAAAGCATCCCCTGTCGAACAAGCTCAGCTTAAATGTCGATATCACACATAGTTGAACTCTCCTTGAAGCACACAACTCATCCACAACAAAACAATATCCAATTAGCTATCAATAATTCACGTTGAAGAATAGAACTCTGATAGCATCCATAGGTCAATACAGAACTTACCCCAACTGCTAGGTTGCCAACACAATCGAACAAATCAATTGGAACTTCCCAACTCATGCATCAATCGACAACACAGAATTTCACAGCAATCTACAACCAATATAGAAAAATAAATCAAGCTTACCGATCTTAGATCTCCTCCGATAGTTCACTCCGGCCCACCTTCTGCCTACCGACAGAACTATCACGTATCGACAACACTACCCCAAACACCGGAGCAATCCAAACACAAACCAAAATCAACCACTCCTAATTCTGAAACAAATCTAACCAAAACTATAGATTAATATAAGACTTACCCATCCTTGAAATCCACGAGGCGTTGCTCCTTCCACGACCCCGTTCACGGCGACCAACAAGCTCCACAAAACTGTCCAAACACCGATCCGAGCCACTAGCAGTGAGACCCACAAGCAAGCATGGATTTCATCCAAATCAAGAGGAATGGATCAATTTACTTACCCAAATCTCAACCGAAACTCGTAACTCCCAACTCACCGTCGCTGACCGATCGCATCACCGCCGACTCCCCGCTACCAGCAAGAAGTCTCACCCGTCGGAGCTCGTCCGGAGTCCCTCCCTCCAGCTGGATCTTCTTCCCGACGAACGACGGCGGCGAGATGCGGAGGAGAAGGGAGATGGAATCGGTGTCGCGAGAGAGAGGAAGACGCGTGACGATCGGAAAGAAATGGATCGGTGGAGTTGGGTTCGCGGCTTTTATTGCTCGAGTTGATCTGGTTAGCTCAACCCAATCCAAGCCCAAGTCTAATCCAAACCCAAGCCCAATTTCAACTCAATCATGATTTATTGATCCATTCTGACCCAAGCCCATTTTAAAGCCCAATTTCAGCCTCAATTTAATCCACTAATTAAACTCAATTAACCCACTAATTAAATTCAATTAATTAAAGGGTTAATCCATATAATAAATTTTTTTTTTCTGTATTTTACATTCTCCCCCACTTATAAAAATTTGGTCCCCAAATTTTCGACTCATGTACGAGTACGAGATGTCACAATAATCATCTCAAGTATTCGGAGTAAAGTCACACCTCAAGTGACTAAGTGGAGTACTGAGCTCGAATTTTATATTTCCAGCTCTTATATACTCTCTCAACATACCGACCATCTCTCAAAGATACATAACTGTACTAGAGTGGAGCTCTATACTCGTAACCGGTGGGAGACTTTGCCAGAATCGTAAGGTGAATCATGAATCACCATCAGAAATGATACTCAAGGTTACTCCATGGATATAATTCCATCAAGCGATCAGACGAAATCCATCTTACGGCTCGGAAGGAAATGAGCGGACCTAGCTAATCGATCATCGACTACCCAAATCCTATCAAGTTCTTTCCGAATTCTAGATAATATCCCAACACAGTCTAACGTACTAGGCTCTCACTTCTATCACGGTACGTAACCCTACTGGTCATTAATATTCCACTTTTACATGTTGGCCCACCAACATCAAACTACAGAATCATCCATGTCCCACATATCGTTCCACCAACCGGAACGTCTCAATACTCACTATTTTCGGATACACTCCGAATAAATCATCACTCTCGAATGAAGAGCCTCCTGAAATAACTCTTCCTAAAGCGAATGCAACTCTGTAACCCACTATTCTCCTCGGAAATGGAGAATTACTTTCTCACAAGAGAAACCAATCTACTGTTCCAAAATTCATTATATCACCCAGAACTGAAAGTAACTGGAAGACTATAATGACTAATCTCGCTGATTCCTTAACCAGCATACACATAATATACGTCTCATTCAACTGCATCAGGATCGCTCCTAATCCCTGAAATGATGCATCTACGTACAATACCCTTCCATCCATATCGGACGGATTAACTAACACTGACCCAAAAGTCAGTCACCTTCTAGGCCTTGAAACCTAACTTCCCAACTTCCGACCAGGTGATTTCCATCACCTTCTTTGTCCAACAAGTCGACAGTATAGTATCGCTAGAACATCCTATCCTTATCTATGGTAAATACCAAATCAATCTAAAGAAACATAACTTCCCTTAAGATCGTGAATATATCTCAAAATATATCCTCCACATATATGATGACAATCGATCCCAAATACTCCAAGAGTACTTGATTCCTCAAATCCATGAACAACTAAATCGTCGATAAGTCTAATAACATTATCAACATCTCCTAAATTCATACCAAGTATGAAATATCATCTTCTACACACCTGTATCCATTTTTACTCTAAGCTACAGATAGCTCAATCATCACACCGACAATGATAATTGTATGACACTAAGTCACTACAATATCAAGCATCCAGTCATAGACCAACCCTAGGATATACACAGGTGTCATTTAGCTGATCTAAACAGATCATCTATCCATGACGAAGGATACTCATTCTCAACTACTGCATTCCATCATCGATAATCGATGCATAAACTCAAGGTCTGACTCTCTTCTAACAAAGAGTTACAAGTCTTCTCAAGAAGAAACATTGAGGCAAACAAATCTCCCATAGTGTTTAGCAACACTGATACCCATAAAATCACCTCCCGGTATGAGGTCTCAATATCGGAACTATTTCTGAAATCACCCTCCAATCGCATATTCCTACTTGCCCATGCAGTGGCAAGCCCGGGAGTTCATCCGAAACTATATCCGAATACTCTCAGATTATACGTACATCCGAGAGTCCTAGTATACTAACGCTCCAACAATCCAACTATCCGTAAGGATATGTCTATAGTAGAGGTATGTCTAGCAAAGGCTAAGGGTATCCCTTGACTTCTTGGTTGTTGATCAACATCTCACCTGACGGTAGAGAAAATCACCAACCCACCAGTCGATAGGAACCCTTCAAACCCTATCCAAGAATGTTCTAGACAAAGATACTTGTAAACTACCAGTATCTCTCGATATATCCGCAAATAGGATAACCTAAAGTAATACCCCGAAGGACTGATCCTTCGGTCTTCCATATTTTTTTTTCTCGAGTAATCATGTAAACTCATCCAACATCTGTTCTGGACGACTGAGCTCAAGTAGCTACAAAAAATCTGCCATGGAGGAAATGAATTCAACTGCTGAAAACGGAGGTAGAAACTGAAACAACTGCACAGAGATGATAACCACTGTTGTACTGGCAAAAGATACACATCCTAACAGTAAATATCAAGAATCATCAACATCAAAGCACGCTCCATCTCTGTGAAAGGTATAGCTGCAACTGGAGAATACTACATAGATACGACTATCGTCGTAAAATCTCTCTCCTCTGAACAAATCATAATCTCGCCTGGGAAGGCAACTGTTGCTGTCGTCTGGGAAGGTAACAATTGTTGTCTGATCGTCTGAGTCTTCTAAGAGGTCTTCGGCTGATACTGCTGAGTAACTTACTTCTTCCGGATGAAAGTATCAAAGAGCTCTAACTAAATCTGCTGTAATAGACCGCTGCTGATGTGATAACCCAATCTTCTGTAATGATCTCAGCTTTCGAGGTTGTGGATCGTCCGCTCGAAAGCATCATCCATAGTCTTCAATTGAATCTTCAAAATACATATTCTTCTCGTAGATACCGGCTGCTTATAGTAGAAACAGATACAATGGTCCATCGGATAATCTGACTCTGTGTCTCGTCGTAACCCGCACTGCACACACATAATCTCCTTTCGGAGTCTTTCCTCTGAGTTCGCTGATAAACATGAGAAGTTGCTGACAATCTACAATCAGTCTTCTATGATCGGAAAACTCTCCAATAGTCGCTCGTGACTCACGACTTTAATCTTGCTCCTTTTGTCAAACATTCGGAGACTTCCAATTCCAATAATTTGACTTGCAATTATATATGCTTATCAAATCTCCAACTCTTAAAACACTTGCTACGGAGTCATTCCTATACACATGACTCAGTCTAAGGACTTCCGGTAGGATCTAGTAGGAGATCCAAACATCCTGATCAAGATGTCAACCGATAATCTGTGGGTGGCTAAAACCAACCCAATCACATTCTTGGGCTATTAAATGGTCGTAACTTTCGCAAGTCTAACGCGACTGCATGGTACTTCCATTACCAACGATCACTCGACCTAAAGCCCAAGAATTCCTTGACAATGAGTCAAAGAAAATGATGTGGGAAAATACTCTCTCACAACATCACTGCACTGTGACTAAGTGATACATTATTTCCCGTAGGTTACTTTCTATCTCTTCCACCAAGTACCGGCAAAAATCCGGATAATGGTATTACACTAACACTACTATCTTCGTATAACCCGAGTCAAGTACTCCAAAAGTACTCCTAAATGTTATACAACCTAGAATAACCAACTCAGGGATCAAAATCCCTATGAATATCTCCAAACTAATCCTCTACTATCTGCATCAGCAATAGTATACTCGCTTAGTCCATTACCCCTCAGGTAATGATCTGACTAACATAATTAGTGAAAATCTTAGGACCGTAATCCTTGATCTCCACAAGAGATGTGACTACTAACCCCTGCTATCCGACTGGTGTCGATCGGCTCTCAAAGGTAATTCACCTTTTCGGCCAGTACATATCTAATAACCTCCACATGTCGCTCCGTGGTCAACTCACCATGGTTACTAATCTTGATTAACATACTACAAGTCATGCTTTGTTATAAGCAACTAAATGCATAGCCAATGTATGATATGTAATAACGCTTAACATACCTTAATCCTTGTAGCTCGGAGATGTCCGCAATACGGCGGATCCTGTAACTCACAAAACCAAGACCGAGTAAAGCAAAACTCGATGTCCGAACGAAATCAAATCCGAAAATGGACTTCGCAACCTAGGGCTCTGATACCAATAAAATTGTCACGCCCCGAGAGTATGTCGTGCCGAAAAACAAACGGATGGCATCTCCCCTGTACGTGGCAACATATCGGGTTAATACAAGGCCCGTAGGCCCACAACAACAATATGATATATACGCGAGATATCATCATATCAAACATAATAAACACAGTGGAGACAATACAAGCGGATCAACAAGATACAATGACCCAATGTGCACTCGGGTGACTTGACACAACAAGAAACATAATAGAAACAGCAAAGCCAAATACATACAATACGTCCGTATATCACGGATATGAGAATAATCTGAGTTAAAACCACAAAGCGACAATCCGTAGAAATACAACAATACGGAAAACATGTCCATTCGTCAGGTGTGAGATGGGATCGGTGGCGAGCTCGAACGTCAAGGAATCTTCTACATTATCAGGCGACAGAAGCCAGGTCGAGGGTGGTGAGTATAAACTCAGGGGTAATATATAGAAAGTGCATGAACAACATATAAGGATAGATCTACAAGTATACATGTGAAGATCTACAGGTATACAACATGAGTCCGATAGACATACAGTCATATCCAAATCTAATAACAAGTAACTACAGTAAAGTCATACTCAATGTATATACTAAATTGATCCACTGAACATAAAATAATGTACCAACGTACCTGACGGTCTGCAACACCATAAACTATATCATCCTGAACAGATTACAATAACATAACCATATAACATACTAAGTCAATCCCATACCTGACCAATACGCCAACATATGAACAGTATATGATCACCTGTAATAACAACCCAGTCCATACCACACTATGACATGACACTAATCAAATGCATACATCGGTCTGGACCAACACATATATCATGCTCAACACATAACAGTATATAAAATGCAAATGACATGTATCATGATGAACAAACATGTGCAACAATCATAGCTCAATCAAATGCAGCATCTCACAGGCATATGTAAAACATATATCAAATACATGCATACATATATATCAGCAATGCATATGCATGGTCATGTCTGCGTACCTAACTCGCTACCACGACCCGGTGTGGCCTGGTGGGTACGACGACATGACAACTATCCCGACTCACCGCCACCACTCTCGGTGACCGAGGTTGGGTAGTATGAAACGAGCTAGCCCGCTATAGGCTATATGCTACCTGCGGGGTCCTCCGCTGCTAGCCGCTCCGTCCCTACCCATGAGTAGACGGGCACCGCACCCAGGGCAACTGCACATCACACGACCACCGTCAATAGTGGGTGAGTGCGCTAACTACCACTCCGCACAGTGGCCAAGTGCGCATCTCCAGCTACCACCATCCATAGTGGCCGAGAACGGCACGTACAACAATGCTCTGCCCTCAACCCTGCAACCACTACCCCGAGTGGCCGGGGAGGCAGGATGACTGACGACACGTCTCCACCATAAGGGAGACTCAGTCAACAGCATGCATGTAGTGTAATGATGCATAGATCCATACATGTATCCTCGCCACACTCCCTATCCCACGGGGAGACACAGTGACAAAAAGTCAACTATGCGAGGACTACAATCCACAAGACTCTCTCTATCGCACAAAGAGTCATACTCATCTGACAGTCAACCCCACTAAGACCTCTAGTCCATAACGATATACAATCGACCGTCCATATAACCATACACAGGCACACAATCCATAATGGATATACCATCACGCTAAGACCTCCAGTCCATGGTCACATACTGACAACTATACACTTATCTATACACAGACAACTAGATCCATCATAAATGCACTACTAATACGGATACGATATAACAATCGACTCCATAATCCAAACCATCACCTAACCCTAGTGATGTAACCCAATCTGAAGTCACAAAAATAACCCTAACCACATGTACTTACTGAACATCTATCAGTTAATACATAATAGGGTTTATAGTTCCTATCCATGCTAGATAATCAATGAGTAATAGAGTATATATCTCAAAGGTCAAGGCAGTACAAGCATGTGATTAAATAAGAGTGGATCTAAGGTAAACAAGAATAACATATATCCAATATCATGCAATCGGAATTGATCAAAACTACCGGACCAGGTAGATATTACCCACTTGATACGAAGCTCGAAATAATCGTCACTACCGCGGACCTGCTTCATATCCCAACCCTGCACAATAGTAACAAATTACGATTAAGCATAAAACTCCAATAATAATACGAATAAAATACTAACTCATTTATATTCGTATTCTTTTTCCCGGAGACACTTTAACCACTCCGACTAACCCTATAGACATCAAAAGAGACAATCGGCAACACCAATTCCACTTCACGATCACACGGTCTTCCCACACAATTACAGTAATCACGTGAGAACACAATCAACCATTAACTCAACCAAGCCATCCACAGTAACCTACACCTAATCAAATCGATCTCCTACACAAATAAAACAGAAAGCCTAATTAACAACTTTCCGAGCTTGAATTTCTTCCTACATCAATTAGCCACGCTTATCCAAAGAAAGCATACCCTGTCGAACAAGCTCAGCTTAAATGTCGATATCACACATAGTTGAACTCTCCTTGAAGCACACAACTCATCCACAACAAAACAATATCCAATTAGCTATCAATAATTCACGTTGAAGAATAGAACTCTGATAGCATCCATAGGTCAATACAGAACTTACCCCAACTGCTAGGTTGCCAACACAATCGAACAAATCAATTGGAACTTCCCAACTCATGCATCAATCGACAACACATGAACACAAATTTCACAAAGAATCTACAACCAATATAGAAAAATAAATCAAGCTTACCGATCTTAGATCTCCTCCGATAGTTCACTCGCCCACCTACGCCTCACAAGCGAGAACTATCACGTATCGACAACACTACCCCAAACACCGGAGCAATCCAAACACAAACCAAAATCAACCACTCCTAATTCTCGGTGAAACCAGAAATCTAACCGAAACTATAGATTAATATAAGACTTACCCATCCTTGAAATCCACAGACGTTGCTCCTTCCCTGACCCCTGTTCGCCGGCGACCAACAAGCTCCACAAAACTGTCCAAACACCGATCCGAGCCACTAGGCGGAGACCTACAAGCAAGCATGGATTTCATCCAAATCAAGAGGAATGGATCAATTTACTTACCCAAATCTCAACCGAAACTCGTAACTCCCAACTCACCGTCGCTGACCGATCGCATCACCGCCGACTCCCCGCTACCAGCAAGAAGTCTCACCCGTCGGAGCTCGTCCGGAGTCCCTCCCTCCAGCTGGATCTTCTTCCCGACGAACGACGGCGGCGAGATGCGGAGGAGAAGGGAGATGGAATCGGTGTCGCGAGAGAGAGGAAGACGTCGCGCGATCGGAAAGAAATCTGGATCGGTGGAGTTCGGGTTCGGCGGCTTTTAACGCTGTTCGAGTTGATCTGGTTAGCTCAACCCAATCCAAGCCCAAGTCTAATCCAAACCCAAGCCCAATTTCATTGACTCAATACATTAATTCGGCCCGATCCATTACCAAGCCCATTTTATTAAGCCCAATTTCAGCCTCAATTTAATCCACTAATTAAACTCAATTAACCCACTAATTAAATTCAATTAATTAAAGGGTTAATCCATATAATAAATTTTTTTTTTTCTGTATTTTACATTCCCTACATAAGGAGTTATGTACTTTGGTATCGTCTAACGTCACACTGTAATTGGGTGACTATAACGGCGATCACTGAGTATGTAACGAATTATGCGGAGGGATGTGAGTGATGTAGATGAGATCTATCCCTCCCATATGACGGGAGTGATATCTTTGGCCTCTTGATAGAGTAGGACCACGAAATGCATGGCCATGCTCAAATGAGTCAATATGAGATATTAAGCTCATTTGTTTGAGTGAGTCTACTTGGGGATCAAGAAACATAAAGATTGATAAGAGGGTGACACGGTCTATGCCTCATTGATCGATCTGAGATATCAAGGATAGAAGGACATTGTCATATGATAATAGTCACGGAAGAGGTTGTCGGATCTCGACATTCTCATCACTTGGGTAGCAATGATGTATTGCTAGATGCCGCTCATTGCTTATGTATCTAAAATGGTTTTGGATACATTGCCAACGTTATGAGAGCCTATAGGGTCACACACAAAGAACATATTATTTTGGAGAGGAAATCATTTTGGTTTGACTAAAATGAATTATTAGTTAATTGGATTAACTAGAATGAGTAAGACTCATTACTTGGCTAAATTTGAGTTGGACTCAAATTGGTTTATGTTGAGTTAGACTCAAGTCAAACCAAGAGAAGAAGGCTAAAATGAATAATACACGAATTAATAATATAATACACGAATTAATAATATAATACATGAATTAATAAATGGGGTTTTAAATGGGATTTAAAACTCATTAATGTGCATTTAATGAGCATTAATTGACTTCCTTTCTTTTACCATGAAGAATAAGGAAGTGCATTTAATGTCTCATTAAGGTGTATTATGGTTGCTTCTTCTTCAACGTGGACAATAAAAAAGAAAATTAGATTTTATTTTTTCATTCACAACACAAGAGAGCCAAGTATAGAGTGGAAAAGTGAGACCTTGGAGTGGTCGCTAGCACAACTGAAAGGGCTTACCTCTTCTCTCCAAGATCGTGTGTGTGTGCACCATAGAGGCGTGGACATTCTGACCACGCTGAGATCCGCAAGTGTTGCTGACTGGAATTCGAAGGGCATGCTTCGAAGGTAATCTCGATTCCTATAGGATAGAATCGATAATTGAAACGAGTATATTTTTTTTTGCTTGGATCTCTGGAGGGATCCTAAGTTTTCCGCTGCGAATTTTGTTTATTGCTCGGGATCCCTACAGTGGTATCAGAGCCAGGTTGTAAAAAAAAAATGTACACATTTTTTTAGATGTTTTATGTGATATAAACATGAGATTAGTTTTATTATGTTTTTTTTTGCCGACTCGGTATATGTCCGAGTTGATTTAGCGAGATAGTGCAGTGGAGTAATTTGAATCAAGTCGGATGGTGCCGACTCACTGTGTCCGAAGTTGATTCATTAGCGGATAGTGCCGCCAAGTGGGTTGGTTCAAGTCGGACGGTGCCGAACACACCTGGCCATCTGGAGGTCTCGGGTTCATAGAGATGGACAAAATGGGCAGCGAATCATAAGATGAATTAGCAAAAAAAAATTTTCTTTGAAGTATTGCCCCCTCACCCCACGCCGCCTGACCCTTGCCTTCTGGCTAGCGGGACCGCCGTGGTGTTGCAGCTAATCGGCATAGCGGCTTAAAAATTGCACATAATAAAACTGATAAATAAAATAATCATTGTGAATGATTTGTATATGGTGCATGGTTATGGCCTAGGACCCAATATGATTGTGGTTATGTATTGTAATTCATAATACGGCCTGCGTGCCGTCATATGTATGTGGGTGTTGTATTTTGTTTACACGGCCTGCGTGTCGTGCCTTCACTTCTATTTTCTAGTTGTAAAATAGATTTAGACTCGAATGTAACTCGAGTATTCTCATTTTGTAATGTACAAAATAAATAAGCAATGAAAGTCCATTGAAGGTGGATGTTACAAGGACGATGCTGACAACACATGCTGACCAAAGGAAGCGCTTGGAGAAGATGCTATCCCTAGGGTAACCAATCGATTTTCTCATTGGCTTGAGAAATCGTAGAATAAGGGCCATAACCATGTCACGTTTAGCGTATATGTGATATATTTTGTGTGTATGTGATGCATGCTAGATAATCAGTTATCTTAAAATTAAGTCAAATGAATATGTCTACCAAAGTTTGGTACTCATAAACTACCTCGATCATTTGTGTTGGGTTTGCCAAAGCAAAGCAGCGCATTTTATCTTGGTAGAGTGTGAGAGGACAATTGTGATGTCCCGCTGTCAAACTTTGGATGAGACTTCACTAAGTGTCTCAATTAGATTGAGAAATACTTAGAGGCATTTCCTGATAGTTAGGAGACACGGATAAGAGAACATTTATACTAAGTCTTGGGCGATTAGCCAAAGCTAACTCAAGATGATGTATAATGTTAATCTTGATCCTTTATTCCAAGAGTTGCATACGATGCAATTGGTAAAA
The DNA here is from genome assembly GCA_025175895.1 of Wurfbainia villosa. Lineage (NCBI taxonomy): Eukaryota > Viridiplantae > Streptophyta > Magnoliopsida > Zingiberales > Zingiberaceae > Wurfbainia > Wurfbainia villosa. Next base: position 114,191,222 of record CM045989.1, on the reverse strand, counting down.
TGTTACCTACCTAGTGATACTAAATCTTGGGTGATTAGCCAAAGCTAACTCAAGGTGAGGTATGATGTGGATCTTGTCCCACATGAACTTGAAGCTCAATATAACTGGTATGACTAGCTCCTATTGAAGCTAAGGGAATCAGTGGGAGTCTCATTTAATTAAAGGCATAATTAAATGATTTCAGATATAATACTCATTTCTACATATCATTTCTGTTGTAGATTACTATGTCTTCAAATACGACAAATACCCTCTCTCTGCGATCAGTCCTTGAGAAGGACAAGCTCAATGGAGCAAACTTCATTGACTGGTTCAGAAATTTGAGAATAGTTCTCAAACAGGAGCGGAAACTCTATGTCCTAGAGCAACCCATTTCTGAACCACCCGCCAATAATGCTACTCGTGCAGATAAGGATGCATACAAGAAGCATCAAGATGATGCATTAGATGCATCATGCCTTATGCTTGCAACCATGAACTCTGAGCTTCAGAAGCAACATGAGAACATGGATGCCTTCGATATGGTTGCACACTTGAAGCAACTATATCAAGGGCAGGCGAGGCACGAGAGATCTGAGGTATCTAAGGCATTATTTTCATGCAAAATGCAAGAAGGAACACCCGTAGGAACTCATGTACTCAAGATGATTGGGTATGTTGAGAACCTTGAAAGATTGGGGTTTCCATTAGGCTAAGAGTTGGCCACTGACCTTATTCTATATTCGCTGCCTAGAGGCTTTAGTCAATTTATCATGAATTATTACATGAGCGAAATTGACAAACCATTGCCTGAGCTCTTAAACATGTTGAGAACTGCTGAGAGCAATCTTAAGAAGATGCAACCTGGTACTAATGATGTACTTATGGTTAAAAAGGGCAAGGGTAAGAAAAGTCTAAAGGCAAGGGTAAGACCCAGAATAAAGATAAGGACAAAGCATTGAAGCCTAAAGGTGGGGTGGCTAAGGAAGGGACTTGCTTCCACTGCAAGGAAGCTGGACATTGGAAGAGGAACTGCAAAAAGTACCTTGAGGAAGTTCAGAAGAAGAAAGAAAGTGAGACTTTCACTTCAGGTATACATGTTATAGAAGTCAATCTATCTATTTCTTCCTCATGGGTATTGGATACCGGTTGTGCTTCTTACATTTGTACCAATGTGCAGGGCTTGAGAAGAAGTAGATCTTTGACAAAAGGAGAAGTGGACCTACGTGTTGGCAATGGCGCAAGAGTTGCTGCTATAGCTGTAGGAACATATTCCTTATCATTACCCAGTGGTTTAATTCTAGAACTTGAAGAGTGTTATTTCATACCTGCAATAACTAAGAACATTATGTCTATATCTTGTTTGGACAAGAACGGTTTTTCATTTATAATTAAGGACAAGTGTTGTTCTGTATATTTAAATGAAATGTTCTATTGCAATGCACACTTGATGAATGGACTCTATGTTCTAGACCTCGAAAACCCAGTCTATAACATAAATACCAAACGATTCAAATCTAATCATTTGAATCAAACATATCTTTGGCATTGTCTCTTGGGTCACATAAATGAGAGTCGCATAGCCCAACTCCATAAGGATGGATTACTGGACTCATTTGATTTTGAATCATATGAGGTATGTGAATCTTGTCTTTTAGGCAAGATGACCAAGACTCCATTTAGTGGACAAGGCGAACGAGCGACAGATTTGTTAGGCCTCATACATAGTGATGTATGCGGTCCTTTCAAAGTCGCAACCAGAGGAGGTTATCAGTACTTCATCACATTTACTGATGATTTCAGTAGATATGGATATGTGTATCTTATGAGACACAAATCAGAATCCTTTGAAAAGTTCAAAGAATTCAAGAATGAAGTACAGAACCAACTTGGTAAGAGTATTAAGATGCTTCGATCAGATCGAGGTGGGGAATACCTAAGCCAAGAGTTTAGTGACTATCTAGTTGAGTGTGGATAAGATCTCGAGTCACTCCACGGAACACCACAGTTGAATGGTGTATCGAGAGGAGAAATCGTACTCTATTAGATATGGTACGATCAATGATAAGTCATACAGAACTTCCTCCTTCCTTCTGGGGATATGCTCTAGAGACCGCCGCTTTCACACTTAACCGTGTTCCTTCTAAGGCAGTCGTAAAGACACCATATGAGATATGGACTGGGAAGAGTCCCAAGATGTCTTTTATGAAGATTTGGGGTTGTGAGGCTTACGTACGACGTCAAGTATCAGATAAACTAGGCCCCAAATCAGATAGATGCTATTTCGTTGGATATCCCAAGGAAACTAAGGGATATTACTTTTACAACCCCACAAGGCAAAGTGTTTGTTGCCAGAAATGGTGTTTTTCTAGAAAGGGAATTTATTTCTAGAAAAATAAGTGGGAGTAAAATTGATCTTGAAGAAGTTCAAGATACACAAAATAGCACTGATACCTTAATGGAACAAGAACAGTCATCACAAGGAGTTGTGATACAACCTGTTCAGGTAGACCAAGCTCTGCGCAGGTCTGATAGGATACGTCATCAACCTGAGAGATATTCTTTTCTCTTGGATGATAACGATGGTATCATGCTTGATGAGTCGACATCCTATCAGGAAGCTGTAATGAGCCCAGATTCTGAGAAATGGCTCGAGGCCATGAGATCCGAAATAGAATCCATGTACACTAACCAAGTCTGGACTTTGGTTGATCCACCTGAAGGGGTCAAACCCATTGGGTGTAAGTGGGTCTTTAGGAGAAAGACTGACATGGAAGGTAATGTGCATACCTATAAAGGGCGATTGGTAGCAAAAGGATTCAAGCAGATTCATGGTATTGACTATGATGAAACCTTTTCTCCAGTTGCGATGCTCAAATCCATTCGGATCATGCTTGCTATTGCAGCTTACTATGACTATGAGATCTGGCAGATGGATGTCAAAACAGCATTTCTTAACGGAAATCTACTCGAGGATGTGTATATGACACAACCTGAGGATTTTTTCGATCCAAAGGATGCTGGAAAGGTTTGTTAGTTGCATAGGTCCATTTATGGTTTAAAGCAAGCTTCTAGAAGCTGGAATCTTCATTTTGATAATGCGATCAAAATGTTTGGTTTCATTAAGAACGAAGATGAACCTTGTGTCTACAAGAAGGTTAGTGGGAGCTCAATTGTTTTCCTCATATTGTATGTAGATGACATACTGCTCATTGGAAATGATATCCCTATGCTGCAGTCTGTGAAGACTTGGCTTGGGAATTGTTTTTCAATGAAAGACTTAGGTGAAGCAGCCTATATTCTAGGCATCAAGATCTATAGAGATAGATCTAAGAGATTGCTTGGCTTGAGTCAGAGTACATATGTGGACAAGGTGCTTAAGCATTTTGCCATGAAGAATTCCAAGAAGGGAATTTTGCCAATGTCACATGGTATGAGTCTTTCGAAGACTCAATCTCCCTCTTCTAAGGAGGAGAGAGATCGCATGGATCAGATCCCTTATGCATCAGCTATAGGATCTATCATGTACTCCATGATTTGTATCGCCCGATGTCTCAGATGCTTTAAGCATGACGAGGTGTATCACTATCCCGTGAATGTCATCGATAGCCAAGAATATTCTAAGTACTTATGAAGGAAAAAAGAATATTTCTTGATATTTGGAGGCAATGAGGAGCTAGCTGTAAAGGGTTACAGTGATGCGAGCTTCCAAACTGACAAGGATGACTCCAGATCGCAGTCAGGGTATGTATTTTGCTTGAATGGTGGCGCGTGAGTCGGAAGAGTTCAAGCAGACACTTGCAGATTCTACAATAGTATATTGTCGTCGCCTTCTCGCAAAGAAAGGAGGTCGCTTGATCCAAAGTTCATCATCGAACTTGAGGTGGTTCCTAGCATAGCAGATCAATAGACCTCTATTGTGACAACAATGGGGCTATTGCTCAAAGCTAAGGAACCTCGCCTCATCGTGAGGACCAAACACATATCGCGATATCACCTCATTCGAGAGATCATCAATAGAGGAGATGTTCAGATATGCAGAGTAGACACCGATGCTAACATTGCGGATCCCTTGACCAGGGCTTTGGCCGCGGAGGATAGCATAAGTATCAAACCATAGTGATTCTAATCCCAGTACACTAAGTCAGCAATAGTGCTAGTGGGAGATTGTTAGTATGAGCCCTTAGTGGCAATTATGAGATGATTGGTGAGGGAGACTTTTGTATTATATTCTTGCATTAATAAAGGCAAAGATTGATTATTATATTTCTTTATGCGTGTGCCAGCTAAATAAATATAATAATGCCCATGAATAGTAGGTTGTTATCTACAGTATATCAATTGGTAGAATTGATTATGAGAAGTAGAGAACACTATTCTTAAATATTCCTAGTCAGTATTGTATTAATAGACAAGGGCTATATTGATACATTGAGACTAGCATGTAGGTCAATGGATGACTTGATCTCACAAGTCATGGATATGTGATATCACATTGATACATGGGTATATATATTGGAGACTATATATACTGAATTGACCCACCATGAGAAAGTATCATGGATCGTTATATGAGTGTCATATACTTTCTCATGTGACTATTGGTATGAATAGTCCTTAAACCTGAAGTCACTACGGTTCCCTACATAAGGAGTTATGTACTTTGGTATCGTCTAACGTCACACCGTAATTGGGTGACTATAACGGCGATCACTGAGTATGTAACGAATTATGCGGAGGGATGTGAGTGATGTAGATGGGATCTATCCCTCCCATATGACGGGAGTGATATCTTTGGCCTCTTGATAGAGTAGGACCACGAAATGCATGGCCATGCTCAAATGAGTCAATATGAGATATTGAGCTCATTTGTTTGAGTGAGTCTACTTGGGGATCAAGAAACATAAAGATTGATAAGAGGGTGACACGGTCTATGCCTCATTGATCGATCTGAGATATCAAGGATAGAAGGACACTGTCATATGATAATAGTCACGGAAGAGGTTGTCGGATCTCGACATTCTCATCACTTGGGTAGCAATGATGTATTGCTAGATGCCGCTCATTGCTTATGTATCTAAAATGGTTTTGGATACATTGCCAACATTATGAGAGTTTATAGGGTCACACACAAAGAACATATTATTTTGGAGAGGAAATCATTTTGGTTTGACTAAAATGAATTATTAGTTAATTGGATTGACAAGAATGAGTAAGACTCATTACTTGGCTAAATTTGAGTTAGACTCAAATTGGTTTATGTTGAGTTAGACTCAAGTCAAACCAAGAGAAGAAGGCTAAAATGAATAATACACAAATTAATAATATAATACACGAATTAATAATATAATACACTAATTAATAAATGGGGTTTTAAATGGGATTTAAAACTCATTAATGTGCATTTAATGAGCATTAATTGACTTCCTTTCTTTTACCATGAAGAATAAGGAAGTGCATTTAATGTCTCATTAAGGTGTATTATGGTTGCTTCTTCTTCTTCAACGTGGACAATAAAAAAGAAAATTAGATTTTATTTTATTTTTCACAACACAAGAGGACCAAGTATAGAGTGGAAAAGTGAGACCTTGGAGTGGTTGCTAGCACAACCGAAAGGGCTTACCTCTTTTCTCCAAGATCGTGTGTGTGTGTGCACCATAGAGGCGTGGACATTCTGACCACGCTGAGATCCGCAAGTGTTGCTGACTGGAATTTGAAGGGCATGCTTCGAAGGTAATCTCGATTCCTATAGGATAGAATCGATAATTGAAACGAGTATATTTTTTTTTGCTTGGATCTCTGGAGGGATCCTAAGTTTTCCTCTGCGAATTTTGTTTATCGCTCGGGATCCCTACAAAGGAGGTTATCTTTTCTCTCTTTTCAAGCTTGATATTTGATAGTAGGGAGAGGAGGAGGTCTCTTCTTGCAAGTTTGGCCTCCGAGGTGCCTTCATGAAGCTCTACTAGCTTCTCCAACATCTCTTTGGCACTAGAGCATTCCCCAATCTGGTTTGCTTCTTGTTGGGGGAGTACATTGTAGAGGTGGTGCTTGACCTTTGAATTTGCCAAGTATTCTTCCCTTTTCCTCTTGCTCCACCTTGATTTCTCCAATAGCTCCCCTTCTTCATTCCTAGGCATCTCGAAACCGTTTTACATAATTAATAAAATTTCAAAGTCGGTTTCGAAGAATACCTCCATTCTCTTTTTCCACCAAGAGAATTCTCCTTCAAACTTTGGAGGGTGAATATTTGAGCCGGCCATTCTTGAATGTGCTTGTTGTGGCGATTAGTCCTCAACAAGCTTTCCTTGGCTCTGATACCACTTGTAGGGGATCGATCGGCCGGCTAGAGGGGGTGAATAGCCCTCAATCGTTTGATCGTGGATTTTTCTCATCTACAAAGAGATTAGCGCAAGCGAAAAAACAAAACAAGACAAGCAAATAAACAATAAAGACAAAGACCAATGCTAACACCAAGTCGTAACGTGGTTCACGGCTACACCACTAATCCACGATCCCGATTCGTCCAAGGTGAATCACTCCTTTGTCAAATCCACTAGATCTCTCCTTTGCACCAAGCTAGGTGGAGGTAGCCTCTTTACAATCCCTCTTCTTACAATAGAATGGAATAATAGCAAGTAAGAAGAGTGGGAATACTTTAGGGCACTTTGAGAAAAGATTAGAGCATGAACATTAGGCCCCCAAAGCCCCACACCCTTCCTCTTTATAGAGGAAGAGGGTTTCTTCCCGTTGACACAGGATCAGTCGACTATTGTCCCTATCAGTCGACTGGTCTTGTAACCGTTGCCCGATAATGGCTGCTTTCCACGTTGGATTTCATCCTACGATACCGACATCAGTCAACTGATATTGCCATCAATCGACTGATGCTCGATCAGTCGAGTGTTCTGCGAGCTCGACTCCATTCTGTGCCCGAAACACTTGCGACCAGTCGACTGTTGCCTTCTTTAGTCGACTACCATTCCATAGTAGTCGACTGTTGGCACTTGAACTGGACTCAAACACTAGTCGAGTCACCATCGACTTAGAGTAGTCAACTACCATAACATGGTAGTCAACTGATGTCTGGAAATCTCATCCGACACTTAGCCAAATGGCCAAGTTTCACCTAAGATCGGTACCCCTTTCCCGGGTTACATTCGCTCACTCTCATCCCTCGGAGTCCCTCGCCTTCGAAGTTGTCTTCGTCCGGCCACGTCCCTCGGATGCGCCAAGCGCACAACTCTGCAGTGCCATCCTTCACGTCTCGCCTTGAAGTCTACTTCCTCTAGCTTCACTCCAAGCTACTCATCCGGTGGTCCCTCGGATGCTCCAAGCGCATGTCTTCCGTAAAGCCATCCTTCACCGACTCAAGGACCGAGTCATGAGAGGTGAAACTCGCTAAGGCTCCATGTGTGAATTACTAAGTCCTGCAAGACTCCAACGCACATATCAAATCATAATAACAATCTAACTTAAACCCTTTGCCACACACATCAAAACCTTATCATGGCAAGAGATTGCCCTAACATCGACTGCTAGGTGAAATCCAGCCCAAGGAGCAGCTTTAAAGGGAGCTCATGGAGGGAGGATTTGGCACCGATTCTTGGACATCTTTGGGGTGATTTGCTGCTGCAAATCAGGATCTCTAAGTGAAATTCAAGCAACCAAAGATCAAGCAATCAAAAGAGTAATTGTAAAGTATTTTTCCTTTACTTGTAGCTTATTTCATATTTGTATTTTCTTGTATCTATTTGTTTATTATTGTAAACAATTGTAAGAGATTTCTCTACCTCCGGATTGTTCCGAGAAGGAGTTTATTTGATTAGTGGTGTTGTATGCATCGCTAGAGCTAGTTTGAACTCGATCCGTAGAGTAGGAACCATTCAGTTCCAAACCACGTTATGTCATATTGTTGTGCTTGTATTTGTGTTGTATTATTGTTTTATTTCTGCTGCGCACTAATCAATTTGTAGCAAGCACGCGATCGCGAAATATTTCCACCATCTACGTCATATGCACTATTCACCCCCCCCCCTCTAGCGGTCACCGAGATCCCCTACAATTGGTATCAGAGCTAGGAGCTCTTCTACGGACTAACACCTGGAAGCAAAACTGCTAGAAAAAGAAAGATGGAGTTTGAAGAATAATTGGGATGGGACATCAACACACCGGTCCCATATGCACTTTATGGACGAGAAGGCTTCAATTCATGGAAGAGAAGAATTGAAGACTTCATCATGATGAAGGATTTTGAAGAATGGTCCATTTTGATGGAGGGATTTAACTATCCAAGAGGACCAAAGGGAGGCTTCCTCAAGAAGAAGAGATGGACCGAGGAGCAACTCCAACAGTTTGATAAAAATAAGATGGTAGTCAAATTTATTTTTGATTTGATTCCTAATGACATCTTGTGTAGCCTAGGAAATTACATGGATGCCAAGGAACTTTGGAGCGAATTGGTAAAATATCACGAAAATCCATCACCGGTCCAAGAACAAGAAGAAGAGGAGGAGTGCTCATCCTCTCAAGCTCAAGAAGAAGCAAGCACATCTTCATCCCAAGATCTTGAGGATTCGGAGGTTGATAGGGAATCAACATCCGGATCGAAAGAGGAAGAAGAGATGGAAGGAGCCTCCACCTCTAGGATTGAGGGGGAGGAGGGATCACCTTCCATGTCGGAGCAAGGAGAAGAGCCTTTAACATCCGGTCAAGATGAAGAAGCTCAAAATCCGGCCGCCATTGACTTAGGTAACTCAAGCATTTCAATAAATAATAAAATTCATATTATATGCTTTGAGTGTAGGGAGCAAGGACACTACAAGAGTAAGTGTCCAAAAAGAGTTAGGAAGACCCCTCCGACACCTAAAGTCAATGAAAAAGTCAAGGATGCCGGTGCCCCCACTAAAAGAAGCAAGGAGCACATCACTTGTTTCAAATGCAACCAAAAAAGGCATTTTAGGAGTCAATGCTCTAGGGGGGAGAAGGTCTAAGAGGAAGCATCACAAGTAGGGGGAGCCTCTAAGGCAAACCCTAAGGTAAAATTTATCAATGCACCTTCTTTAAGTTATAGGCAAAAGCATGCTAGAAATAATATTAGCAATCTTGCTATTTATCATAAAGAGCATGCTAGAAATAGATTATATAGTCTAGGTGCAAAATCATACCATATTTCAAATAAGGAGAAATTTGGGACTAATGTCCCTAGAAAAACCCTTACCTAGGGAATCCATTAAGAAAATAGAAGATCACCTAGGTTTTAACCCTAAATGGACTAGGCATATGCTTAGGAAAAATAATGTCCAAAGAATAGATGAAAAATAAAAAATTGGACAATTAGAGATAGAAAACCAAGCCTTGAGGTCAAGGCTTAAGAAATTGGAGAGGACTCTTGCAAAGATGCAAAATTCAATTATAGGGTCAAATCATCAAAAATCTAGGTCTAAGAGTCAAGGTCTAGGTCTTAGAAATCAAGGTCCCACCAAGGGCAAGAAAGGTTTGGGTCACAAACCTAAGCCCAAGGAGGCCTATCATAATGTTCCATTTGATTATGAAACTCAAACTAGGTCTAGGAAGACCAAGGTTACTAGGGAAGTCACCCCTAAGGGTAACCAAGGTGTGTGCCTAGTGGCTAGGGTTTCAAGGAAACCTAGGGAAGCCACTAAGAAGGTTACAAGGGGAGTTACCCCTAGAGTTAACCTAGGTAAGACCACAATGACCAAGGCTTCCAAGCCTAGAAGGGTCATTGAGAGGATATCTAGGGAAGTCATCCCTAAGGAATACCTAGTTAATCCAAGGAGCTCCAATAGGTATTGGGTTCCTAGGAGCGTGATCGATTCACGATAGATGGGTTTAGGTGTGTCAACTTTAAATGGATGGGTAGTTAACCTAACCATAGTAAAGGTGGCACTTTAAGTTTTTTTCAAGGTTATGGATACCTTGAAAATAGGTTTGAGTGTTAAATCCTAAAAGAGTTTAGAATGTGCCAATACATTTTTGAGATTATGAAAAATCAATCAAATTGACACAAATTAGGTCTAGAGGTCATAGTATGTCATTTTGGGTTTTTTGCACACTTGGGAGATAATTGACAATATGACAAAAATGGACTTAATAATAACAAATGGCAATTAACATTAAAATTTAGGTATTATATACCTTTATATTTTTATTTGTCATGCTTAATTTGCCATATAACATGTCATGACATCATATTTATTCTTATCATATAAAATGTCATGATCATATTTAGGGTTAGTTATATATGTCATGTATGCTTAGATTTCAATCAAATGTCATGACATCATGATTTTGGCACATGTTTTTATTCTTGTATCATTATGCCATAATCATCATTCATGCATAAATAAAATGGATTTAAGGACTAAGACATGATTTGAAGTCTCATGCATAAGGGAATCAAATAATGTTGCCTAGAAAAATGCATGAGACCCTAAATGAAGAAAGTCCACATCTCACTAGAACTTGACTTGTATGTGTTTCACATATTTAGATACAAGTGAGATGTTTAGGAAAATGTAATTAAAGGTTTTAAAAATATTTCAAAATCATTTTGAAAAACTTTGGTGAAGTCTATCTTTTGATAGCAATCACCATTGATGAAATTTTTAACCTTATTTTTGATGGTTTAGAGTTCCTATTGGCTTAGGGACTTCCTAAGTACATTGTTGGTGCAATGGTAAAGGGGGAGCAAGCCTTTAGGGGGGAGGTATCCATCATGAGATGATGGATGTTATTTTTCCTCATGAGGGGGAAAAATGGGATTTTGAGATGCCCAATTTGAAAATTGGGAGAGTTTGTAAGATTGTCTCTCTTGAGTGATATGGGACTTATCACTAGGAATATTGTAGAAATCTTAGATGTTTTTGAACCAAGGGAGAAATTGTAAGATCTCATTGGGATATGAGACATTGACCTCCTTTAAGAGAACCTTTTTGATGTTAGTCAAAAAGGGGGAGAAAGATAGAATTATCAATTTGGGATAATTGGTAAGGGAATTTGAGTTAGGGGCCTAACTCTAGGGTGTTTTTGACAAACATCAAAAAGGGGGAGATTGTTAGTGCAATCGACCCAGGTTACGATTAACCGGACTCGAGTTTGACTTGAGCGATGTTTTGATGTTCGACAAAAACATATGACAATGTGATCGTCATGTAAAGTCCAAGTCATGGGTACTTGGCATGGAAAGTCCAAGTGGGTCACTTGGCATTGGGAAAGTCCAAGTCTTGAGTACTTGGCATGTAAAGTCCAAGCATGGGTCTTGGCAAAGGAAAAGTCCAAGCATGGGTCTTGGCAAAAGAAAAGTCCAACCATGGGTCTTGGCATGGAAAGTCACACATGGGTTGGCAAGGGAAAGTCCAAGCTTGAGTCTTGGCATTTGAAAAGTCCAAGGGGAATATTGGTAGCGTAAAGTCCAAGCGAGAGTCTTGGCGGCATAAGTTCAATGGTTGGCGGCCTAAAGTTCAAGCGGAGGCTTGGCAGTGTAAGTCCAATGTGCCTTGGCGGTGTAGACACTGTTAGCATGACAATAGCCGATGGAAGTACCAAAAGGCTAGCGTGTGGATGAACAAGTCATGGATGACTTTGAGGGATTCGATAGGCGTGAGGCTGATGGAGGTGGCTAGAAGGCTTAGGTCTAGGCTAAGGGTCGTCTAGCAAGTATGGGGGCACTATACTTGGGTTAAAACCTCATGTTTAAGGTGTATCAGTCGACTGGGACTATGGTCAGTCGACTGATCGGAGTCAACTAGGGTTTGATCAGGAAGTGCCCGATAGTTGAGCGAGTTGGACGATCGACTACGGTTTTAGCAAATGATCGATCTGGTGATCAGTCGACTAATGGTCGGGATTTCGAGCACAGAAGGCTCTCCAGTAGAGTGATCAGCACGAGCACTCGACTGATTGAGCCATCAGTCGACTGATGGGTATGATCAGTCGACTAATGGTGTACCCATTAGACTTATCCGACGTGTTTCATGTCGTTGTCTCACAATGGCGACCGGGACGTATAGGGTCGATGTTGGCCGGCTAGAGAGGGGGTGAATAGCCCTCAATTGTCGTATGGTGGAATACGATCGTTCTTCTTGCGTCGCTCGTCTACGATTGTTGTTAGCATAGCGGAATAACAATGATAATGAAAATACTAACAACACATACAAGCAAACACAAGATATACGTGGTTCAGAACTGAATGGTTCCTACTCCACGGGCGAGCTCACCGAGCTCTAGTTATGCGCACGACACTAACTATAACACTCCTTCTCGACAACACGTCGGAGGTGAAGAAACCTCTCACAAGCAATTACACTAAGTAATATAAAATACAAGCAATACAAAGACAAATACAAAATACACGTAAAGAAACACTTTACAACGCTTGCTTTGAACCCTTTGCTTGTTGCTTGCTTTAGATGGCTTTTGAAGGTATGGAATGTAGCAGCAATTCCTCTCCAATAGCTTCACAAAAGTCTTGGTGAAATCCTCCCTCTTGAGCTCCATTTATAACCTGCATCAAGATGATTTCTTGTCCATCAGTCGATTGATCATGACCATCAGTCGACTGATCCTGTAGTCATTGTCTCACAACGGCCAAATCCACGTTGGTCAAGTTTCAATGGATCACCTATCAGCTGACTGATGATACCCATCAGTCGACTAATCATCGCATCAGTCGAGTGCTGGCGCAAGTACTCGACTGGAAACCCTTCTGTGGCTGAAATTTCCCCCATCAATCGACTGATGTCCATCATCAGACGACTGATGGCGTCGGCAGTCGACTACCCTCCCTCGGGAGTCGACTGGTTAGCCAGATCCTGGTCAGTCGAACACTGGTCGAACCATTCAACCTAGAGTAGTCGACTGGCACCTATGTCAGTCGACTGATGTCGGGTAAAACCTCAAACACCAAGTTGTTTGAGTATCCGACACTCAATCTTAGCCACTTGGCCAAGTCCATCTCATCCCTCATGGAGTTCCCCACTGAAACTCTCTTCCCTCGGCCTACGTCCCTCGGATGCGCCAAGCGCATGACTTCGCAATGCCATCCTTCGCATCTCATGCCCTCGAAGTATGCTTCCCTTTGGTCTCACTCCATTCGCTCCCCGTTCGACGGTCCCTCGGATGCACCAAGCGCACGGCTTTATAATGTCATCCTTCACTGACTCAAGGACCCCGAGCCTAGTGAACTTGCCAAGTCCTCAAGAATTTCCACATGCACCAAGCGCACGGCTTCGCAATGCATTTCTCACCAAGCACCAAGTGCATGGCTTCGCAATGCTTTGGACTTTTCCACACCAAGCTCCATGCTTGGATTTTCCATGCCAACTCCATGTTGGACTTTCCCATGACAATCCTATGTCATGAGTTTTGTCTATCATCAAAATACTGCTCGAGTCAAACTCAAGTCAACCTGGGCCGATTGCACCAACAATCTCCCCCTTTTTGATGATTGACAAAACTACCATCTCAAGTCTACCAATTCTCCCATATTGGTAATTCTCATATCCCAATGAAAAATCCAACGAACCCTAATTGGTAACTTGGTAACTTCTCCCCCTTTTTGACATTATATCAAAAAGGTCCTCAACGGTGTCAATGTCTCATATCCCAATGAGATCTTACAATCTTCCCCTTGGCATGCCCTCAATCTCTCTAGTGATAATCCCATATCACTTAAGAGAGGCGCAATCCCTTAATTTTCCTCCCATGAGAAAAAACAGATCCATCTTCCCATGATGGATACCTCCCCCTAGAGGCTTGCTCCCCCTTGACCATTGCACCAACAATATCCTTGGAGAGTCCCTAAGCCAATAGAAACATTAACCAAATCAATATTAAGGCAAAGTTCAACAATGAACTCTCATCCACCTTAAAATTGATACTCTCCCTAAACACTTCTCTTAATCCATATCCAATGGATTTTCACCCTTTCTAATGCTCTCCCAAGCATGTCCTAGGGTTAGGAGTGGTTAAAGGACCAAAACACAGCTGAACATGAGCCTAACCACCAAGGTTTACCCGAAATCAACCTGTGCTAGTCGACTCTCTCAGATACCAGTCAACTGGACTTGGCATCGATCGCCTCCATGGCGATCGATAATCAGATTCTGAGCTTTTGATTTTGAATTTGGATTTTCGAAATCCATAAGTAAATATATGTAATTTTAAAAATCTTGAAAATTCATATGTATAATACTTATCACAGATATTATGGGTGAAAAATATTTAAAAATTATTTTACCCACAAATTAGTGAGATTGATACAAAGTTCAAAAGTTAAGAAAAGCTTCGATATTGAGCCCTCTTTGTATCATCCCATTCAATGGTGATAGCTATCAAAAGATAGACTTCACCAAGGTTTTTCAAAATGTTTTCAAAATGTTTTTGAAACCTTTAATTCCTTTTTCCTAAACATCTCACTTGTATCTAGATGTGTAAAACACATTCAAGGAAATTAATCTAGTGAGATTTGGGTTTTTGTTCTTTAATGGTCTCATGCATATTTCTAAGCAATATTATTTGATTCCCATCAAATCATGTCATAGTCCTTAATTTCATTTTAGTTTATGCATGATATGATTATGGCATATATATATGATATAAATAAAAGCATATGCCAAAATCATGATGTCATGGCATGTGAAAGAAATCTAAGCATACATGACATCTAAAAATAATTCTAAACATGATCATGACATTTTTATAGATAAAAATGAGAATGATGTCATGTAATGGAAAGGCAAATAAATCATGGCAAGTAAAATATATTAAAGTATAAAATACCTAAGTGTTAAATCCAAATTGTCATTTCTAGAAATTAATTCTATTTTGCCTTAATACCATTATCTCTCAAGTGTGCCATAAACCCAAATGGCACACCCATACCTCTAAGACTTATTTGTGCCAATTTAATCATTTTTCAACTTCTCAAGCACATTGGCACATCCTTATGTGTCAACTCACCATGGCTAGGTTAACTACCCATCCACTTAGGGTTGACACACCCTAACCCATTTAGCGTGAATCGATCACGCTCCTAGGAACCCAATACCTATTGGAGATCCTTGGATTAACAAGGTATTCACTAGGGATAACTTCCCTAGATATCTTCCTAATGACCCTTTTAGACTTTAAATCCATAGTCTTTTGGGTCTTTCTTAAGTCAACTCTAGGGGTAACTCCCCCTTTGACCTTCTTAGTGGCTACATTTGATTTCTTTGAGGTCTTAGCCACTAGACACCTACCATGGTTAGACTTAGAGATGACTTCCCTACTAACCTTGGTTTTCCTAACCCTAGGCTTTGTTCCATAATCAAATGGAACATTATGATAAGTCTTCTTGGGCTTAGGTTTGTGACCCAAACCTTCCTTGCCCTTAGACCGTTCTTGCTTCCTAGGTTTTGACTTTTGGGTATTGGACCCTTGAATTGAACTTTCTATAATTCTAAGGGTTTTCTCTATTCTCTCAAGTCTTGACCTCAAGACTTGGTTTTCTAGCTCTAATTTTCCCAATTTTGAGTTTTCATTAGATTTTTGGGAATTGTTTTTCCTTTTAGGCATATGCCTAGATTTCTTGGGGTTAATGCCCAAGTTTTCTTCAATTCTCCTAATTGACTCCCTAGGCAAGATTGATCTAGTGTTATTGGTCCTAGGTTTGTCCTTAGATAAACTAACATGCTTGGCACCTAAACAATAAACCTTATTGTTTCTACTAGCATGCTTTTCACTAATAATTGCAAGAGAACTAAAATAATTTTTAGCATGCTTTTTATCCCTAGAAATTGAAGGTGCATTATTTAAATGTACCTTAGGGTAAGCTTTGGAAGCTCCCCCTACATGAGATACACCTTCTTGCCCTTTCTTCCTCCCCCTAGGGCATTGGCTTCGGTAATGCCCCCTTTGATTGCATTTAAAGCACACAATGTACTCTTTGCTTTTAGTTGTGGGGACTCTGGCATCCTTTGACTTTTGGTTGACTTTTGGTGTCGATGTCTTTTCCTTAGCCAAATTTGGGTATTTACTCTTGGAATGCCCTTTCTCCCTACACTCAAAGCAAATTATATTATCTTTATTTAAAATTATAATACTTGAGTTACCTAGGGAGGTGGTGGAGGCCTCTTCACTTCTTCCGGAGGTAAAAGCTTCATTTTGATCTTGCTCCAGAATGGAAATCCTTTTCTCCCCCTCAATGCTAGAGGTGGAGGTTTCCTCCAAGTCATCCACATCTTCGAATGTGGATGGTGCTTCTTCCTCGGCATTCTCCTCTATTTGTGTCGGTTGGGAATTTTCTTGGAAGTTGATCACTTGATTCCATAATTCCCTCACATCCCTAAAATTACCTAGCCTAAACCAAATGTTGTTAGGAATCAAATCACTAAGTAATTCGATTACCTTGAGATTTGTCTCGAAGTCCTTGATTTGGTCTTGGGTCCACCTTGACTTCTCAATTTGCCTATTTCTTTCATCCCTAGGCAATTCAAAACCATTTTCTAAGATTAGCATGAAATCAAAATCGGTTTCTAGATATTCCTCCATTTTTCTTCTCCACCATTGAAAATCTCCTTCAAATTTTGGTAGTTGGAGGTTGTAGCCGGCTATCTTGCGGTGCTTGTGTTGGCGGTTAGTCCTCGACAAGCTCCTAGCTCTAATACCACTTGTAGGGTCGATGTTGGTCGGCTAGAGAGGGGTGAATAGCCCTCAATCATCGTATGGTGGAATACGATCATTCTTCTTGCGTCGCTCATCTACGATTGTTGTTAGCACAGTGGAATAACAATGATAATGAAAATACTAATAACACATACAAGCATACACAAGATATACGTGGTTCGGAACCGAATAGTTCCTACTCCACGGGCGAGCTCACCGAGCTCTGGTTATGCGCACGACACTAACTATAACACTCCTTCTCGACAACATGTCGGAGGTGGAGAAACCTCTCACAAGCAATTACACTAAGTAATATGAAATACAAGCAATACAAAGACAAATATAAAATACACGTAAAGAAACACTTTACAACGCTTGCTTTGAACCCTTTGCTTGTTTCTTGCTTTAGATGGCTTTTGAATGTCTGGAATGTAGTAGCAATTCCTCTCCAATAGCTTCACAAAAGTCTTGGCAAAATCCTCCCTCTTGAGCTCCATTTATAACCTGCATCAAGATGATTTCGTGCCCATCAGTAGACTTATCGTGACCATCAGTCGACTAGTCCTGTAGTCGTTGTCTCACAACGGCCAGATCCACATCGGTCAAGTTCCAACGGATCACCTATCAGTCGATTGATGATACCCATCAGTCGACTGATCATCGCATCAGTCGAGTGTTAGCGCGAGCACTCGACTGGAACCCCTTCTGTGGCTGAAATCACCCTAATCAGTCGACTGATGTCCATCATCAGTCGATTAATGGGGTCGGCAATTGACTGCCCTCCCTCGGCAGTCGACTGGTCAGCCAGATCCTGGTCAGTCGAACACTGGTCGAACCATTCGACCTATGCCAGTCGACTGATGTCGGATAAAACCTCAAACACCAAGTTGTTTGAGCATCCAACACTCAGTCTTAGCCACTTGGCCAAGTCCACCACATCCCTCATGGAGTTCCCCACCGTAGCTCTCTTCCCTCGGCCTACTTCCCTCGGATGTGCCAAGCGCACGGCTTCGTAATGCCATCCTTCGCGTCTCATGCCCCCAAAGTATGCTTCCCTTTGGTCTCACTCCATTCACTCCCCGTCCGACGGTCCCTCAAATACACCAAGCGCACGACTTCACAATGTCATCCTTCACTGACTCAAGGACCCAGAGCCTAGTGAACTTGCCAAGTCCTCAAGACTTTCCACATGCACCAAGTGCACGGCTTCGCAATGCATTTCTCACCAAGCACTAAGCGCACAGCTTCGTAATGCTTTGGACTTTTCCACACCAAGCTCCATGCTTGGATTTTCCATGCCAACTCCATGTTGGACTTTCCCATGACAATCCCATGTCATGAGTTTTTTCTATCATCAAAATACTGCTCGAGTCAAACTCTAGTCAACCTGGGCCGATTGCACCAATAGGGCGATCGACTGATGGTCCCGATTAGTTGACTGCAAGCCAAATCCATCCCAAGGAGTAGCTTTAAAGGGAGCTCATGGAGGGAGGATTTAGCACCGGTTCTTGGATTTCTTTGGGGTGATTTGCTACTGCAAATTAGGGACTCCAAGTGCAATTTAAGCAACCAAAGATCAAGCAATCAAAAGAGCAATTGTAAAGTGTTTTTCCTTTACTTGTAGCATATTTCATATTTGTATTTGCTTGTATCTATTTGTTTATTATTGTAAACAATTGTAAGAGGTTTCTCCACCTCCGGATTGTTCCGAGAAGGAATTTATTTGATTAGTGGTGTTGTACGCATCGCTAGAGCTAGTTTGAGCTCTATCCGTGGAGTATGAACCATTCGATTCCGAACCACATTATATCGTATTGTTGTGCTTGTATTTGTCTTGTATTATTGCTTTATTTCCACTGCGCACTAATCAATTTGTAGCAAGCACGCGATTGCGAAAGATTTCCACCATTTATGTCATACGCGCTATTCACCCTCCCTATAGCGGTCACTGAGATCCCCTACATTCCTCCCCGTCTTCCGTCACCATCATCGGAGCAACGATGGCACTGCCACATGGCCTCGTGACACCGGCCGCGAGGTCGCGACAGCTTCCGCACCTCGTGGCTGCTGCCCATGGCCTCACAACACCGACCACGAGGTCGCCTCAACTACCGCACTTTGTGAGAAGCTGCCGCACTTTGTGAGCAGCTGCCACGTAATTTGGCATGGGGGTGCGACGATGCGACAGGTGAGGTTCATTGTCGGTCTCTGCATCATGCACTTGGGTGGTTTATCATCGTCCCAACTGGAGCATTTGTTCCAAACGCCGCATGCATAATCAAATTGGGTCGTTCATTGCCATAACAATAGAGTTAAAATATTATTCAAATTATATAAATCAATATAATGTGTAATATAAATACAAAACTAATGTTTTATTTTTCATAGGTTTGTTGTACTTCATAATTTAGGTGATCGGTGTGTTCGTGAAGTCTTCAGCTGTGAGCTCATCCGTTGTTTCCATCAGGACAGGTATAAATATTGTATATTCATAAATTTGTAGTATTATCATTTTATATTATATATAATTAATGTTTGATTTTAAGTAATTTTATTACTGTAAATATATAATATTTGTTCGAAATGATATTATAGTTTGCAATTAAATATCACATAAAATCACATTTAGTACGAGAAGAATTTATTTTGAGTATAAATTTATTGTTACATTAATATATATGGATGAAATATGGAAAAAAAATAAAATTAATCCTTGATATAAATTTGAAAGCAGGATAAATGGAGAGAGAACGAAGTTGGATGTATAAAAAGAATTTACCAAAACATCGTGGTTTAACCGATGAATTTATTATTGGGTTGGAACAATTTTTGAATTTTGCTAATAGCAATATTGAGTTTATGGATGGGAATAAATTAAGGTGTCCGTGCAAAAAATGTCATAATGGTAAATTTTTCCAATGTGATAAAGTTCGAGAATATCTTTGTAGATTTGGTTTTACTCTAAATTATTATAATTGGACTTGTCATGGTGAACCGTTTATATCCGATGAAGAGGTTGGAAAAAACATACAAAGGACAGTTAGTGGAGAGCAAATATATTATGATCAATTCAATCCATACCATAGGATGATAGTTGATGCAGTTGGTCATAATTTGAATAACGAACCAAATGCTACAAGTTCTAGTTATCCTCAAACATTTAAACACATGTATACTAGTTATTCAACATCGTTAGAGGAGGTAGAAGTAACTGGTGTTCATGAAAATGTATACAATGAGTCATATCTCAAATTTCAAGAAGTGTTGAGAGCTGCAGATAAACCCGTGTGGTCTGGTTGTGACAGTCACACTAAATTATCTCTCACCACAAGATTGTTGAATGTTAAAGCTGAGCATAATGTGTTTGAAGATTATTTTAATGATTTTGTTCAAGTTATTTGAGAAGTATTGTCGCGTGATCACATAATGCAGAACGATTTTTACAGTATGAAAAAACTTGTGAAAGATTTAGGTCTTCCGGTGAAAAGAATTAATGTTTGCAGAGATGGTTGTATGCTATATTGGGGAGATAATGCAGATTTAGAGACTTGTAAATTCTATAGTCAATGCAGGTACAAGAGTACCACGAGATCAAATCATAATAAGCGATTTAAATCATTCAGACAAATGTTCTATTTGCCTTTAACTCCTAAATTGCAAAGGCTTTATGCATCAAAGGTCACTACTGAACACATGACTTGGCATGCAAATCATGAAACAGAAGATGGGCTAATGTGTCATCCATCAGATGCAGAGGTGTAGAAAAATTTTGATAGAACATATCCTGAGTTTGCGAATGAGACTTGAAACATCAGGTTGGGTCTATGTGCTAATGGATTTGCTCCATTTGGCAAATCAGGAAGAACTTATTCTTGTTGGCCAATTATCGTAACTCCGTATAATCTTCGACCCGGTATGTATATGAAAACACCTTATATGTTTTTAACATTGATTGTGCCTGGTCCTCATAATCCAAAGAAGTTAATAGATATTTACATGCAATCGTTGATTGGCGAGTTGAACCAACTATGGGACGAGGGTGTTTCTACATATGATGTCCATACTAATCAGATGTTCACAATGAGAGTTGCGCTTCTTTGGACCGTAAATGATTTTCCTGTTAATGGTATGTTATCGGGCTGGAGTACCGCGGGGATTTTACGATGTACAATATGTATGGAGAGATCAAAGTCATTCAGATTGAAACACGGAAAGAAACTGAGTTGTTTTGATTGTCATAGACAATTTTTACCGCCAAATCATAAATTCAGAAGAAATAAAGAAGAATTCACTAAGAATAGAATTGAAAGAACACCTCCACGATTGAGATTCATCGGTCAATTTTTATGGCATAGAGTGCTTAACTTTCCATCTATTATTGAAGAACCAAATGTTACAACATATGACTATGGAATTACGCATAAATGGACTAAACGGAGTATATTTTGGGATTTACTGTATTGGCAGAGTAATTTGATTCATCACAATCTTGATAATCTGAATGGCAGAGTAATTTGATTTTAACCATCAGGAAATCTCAATGATTTTAACCATTCATAAACAATCCGTCTCTGATTCTTATTCAATGTATAAACTACTTTTGGTTTTGGTCCCCTACTATTTTCATCAACATCAAGGGTGGGTCATTTACATATGAGACACATATCTTTTCTTGCATTCAGATTGTCTTTTGTTTTTCCAGTAGTATCCATCACCATATTTATCAGATTATCAAAAACATTCTTCTCAATATGCATTCTGATGCTCTTGCAAGAAATGTGCCCTCCGCCTCTTCTCCAGTTGCAGGATCATCTGGTTCTCAGCAGATATCTACTAATGTATCTTGCCCGATACAACAATCACTCGTTGAGAGGGAAGATACAAGAGAGTTGATATCTCCACATGGAGATTCGTAAGTATTCAAGTTTTAGATTATCTATGTTTAATTTTTAATACGATATGTATTTTTATAAGTATCTAACAAGGTTTGTTTTTATTTTATGTTAGATTTATAAATTATGTACATGTTATTCACGAGGTGAATAAAATAGTGAATAACCATTGGGGCGAAGCTTTTATGAATTATACGAGCATGCCGGAAGAAATAAAAATTTTGTGGTAGAATGAGTTCAAGGTAACTTATTTAAATCATTTTGTATATAAAATTGCAGTTAATATATATAATCAATTCAATTTTTCTCTACTGCAATGGGTATTTACTTGGGAGGAGAGTGAAACACTATAGATTAGGAGGATTTTTAAGAAAAAGTGTGGTGATCATATCAGAAACATACTCAATCATACGAAAACTAGAAATAAAAAGCGACACTGTACAACCAAGGAGAATTGGAATAAAATTGTTGCACATTGGGGATTTGAGGATAGCAAACGAAGGAGTGAGCAGAATAAACAAAATCAACATTGTAATTTCGGCGTTATGTCTGCCACGTATACGGGAGGATCAATAAATATCGATGAGCATAGACATCGATTGGTGAGCTTTTTTAAATCATAATTTTGTAATCTAATACTCACTAATTTATAAATTTTAACTGTTTGTTTAGGCCCAGGAGACGGGGACTGAGCTATTATTTATAGACACTTTCACCCATATATTCTGAAAGAAAGATAAGACGTGGAGTGGGGAAATAGCTAGAACAATAAAGGTTTATAATTTTAAATTTTTAAATTATTATGTTAGTATTTAATTATTTTTCTTTCAAAACAAAAGAAATATGATGAACTTGCACAGAGAAATTCAAGTTCAAGTGATGATGCAGTCGAATATGATCCTTCTGTTAGCAATATAAATTTATAGCTCGAAACAACTGGAGGGTCGAAAAGTGGAAGAATAATTGAATTCGATTCTTTAAGCCGATCCTATAGAGTCCCTGGTGCTTCTTCTTCATCCTCCCCGGCATCACAAGTAGAAGTAAATGAATTAACTGAAGAGGTTAATCATTTAAGGGAGTTACTAGCGCAGAAGGAAAATGAATCGAGAGAAAGAGCTCAGCAAGTAAAAGATTTAAATGAACAAATGAATGAATTTTTAAGGTAACAAATGTTCATTATGCAACATCTTCAATTAACGTCTAGTTCAAGTCAACTTCCTCCTTTTGGATCTGCTCCTCCTCCTGATCCCTGTGATAATGACAATGATGATGTATTTTTTGATGATGATGGTGGTTACCTTTGAATTTATTTGTTGTATTTAAATGTGTTGGTGTAGGGGCACTAGGTAATCGAACCTTGGTTTTGATGATGGCAAAGATTCAAAGTTAAGTTATTTTGTTATCTCATGTGATATGCTAAGTATACAGGAAGTGTTTAAGCAAAGCCAAAGGTCGAGCGACATCCGGAGAATCTCAAGTTGAGAAACCGTGGTGGTCGGGCGACACCAGGAGAATCTCGGGGAGTCGAGGAACCTTAGTGGTGACTGAAAGCTAAGCGACAGGTCAAGAAGACTAAAGGTAAGCTCCGTGTGTGGAGCGGTGGTAAGGACGCGCCCTCGGTTAGAGGACAATCCTAGGCGTCGATCCGACTAAGGCTTCCGGAGGAATGCTGAAGTCGAGATCGGACAGTCAAAGGACTGTCACACTGCATGACATTATGCATCTATTGTGCTAATCTTGTATTGTAGGAATTCTCAAGTGCGTGCCAATCGAGATGTCGTGTCGTCGACTAAAGGCGTAATCGCTAAGAGGATCACGATCGATGTCGGTTAATCACCAAAGGTACAAGGTTAAAGAGATAGAGATTGATGTCACCACCTCAGGATAAGATAAGCCACCACCTCAAGATAAGATAAGCCACCACCTCAAGATAAGATCCACGAGTTTTGGATCTGGATCGGGACAAATTCCAAGGCACAAATCTATAAAAGGAGGGGAGGACTCACACCCAAATTCAAGAATCTCCCAAGTGCTCGTGCTCTCTACAACGTTACTCTGACCGTGCGCCATCTTCTAATTAATTGTCAGTATTATTATTATCTTTCTGTACTTAATTTGTATAAGGACCGATAAGGTTGTTACTGGCCTTATAATCATTGTAATCGTCTTGTCTCTTACCTCCAACAAGGAAGAGACTTTTAGTGATTGCCCTTCGGAAGCGATCAAGGATCGCAGGGCCTTGGATTAGCAGCCGGTGGGTTGTAAACCAAGTAAAAAAGCTTTGTGTCTTTCTTGTATTTGTCTTTTAGTTTTCCGCTGTGTACTTGGTTTTAATCGTCGAAAAAGAAAAGTTTTTACGAACGCTATTCACCCCCCCTCTAGCGCTCATATCGATCCAACAATTGGTATCAGAGCGGGGGCGCTCAGATTCGGTGCAACCACCGGTCGAGCATTTTCTTTTCTTTATTTTTATTTTTATTTTTAAATATCTCCCGCACTACTAATCCAAGACCAAGTCTTGGGACTTTTTGGTTTGTGTTTTTTTTGCGAGTTTTAGAAAATCATTGACCGAGCAAACCATGGAAGAGTCTCCCACAAGGCATAAAGGTAACAATGTCAATTTAAATTTTAAATTTCATATTATTTGCTTTAAGTGCAGGGAGAGAGTACACTATAAAAATAAGTGTCCTACTCGTAAGACTCGAACGATGCAACTGACGGCAAAGGAGACACCATTGCTAGGAATCCGGAAGAACAAGGAGCACATCAAGTGCTTCGGGTGCGGAAGATTCGGTCACTACAAGAATCGGTGTCCGAAAAAAAAGGTTAGTAAAGTTAATAATTTTGAAAAGTTGAGTTTTAGAATAGTTGATAATTTAGATAAATTGTGTAATTGTTGTCAATTAATTAATACAATTAATAATTCAACTAATAAAAAATTAATTAATTCAGATTTAATTAGTTTCAATAATAATAATAATAATAATATCATGGAAGAAAATGATCAAATTAATCTAACATTTGATAAAATTAATAAAGAGATTAATCAAATATTTAGTTTAATCAACATAGATCTAGATCAAGTCAAAGATAAAACCAACCTAGGACTTAATCAGAATAATCAAACTCTTGATCAGAATAATCAAACCATAGGACAGAATCATCAAATCCTAGATCTGATTAATCTAGATAATTCCAAATTAAAAAATTCTGTTTTGAAAAATTCAACCATAAAAAAATTGAAATTAACTTTAAAAAATTCCAAAGATAATCTAAATAATTCTAATAATAATTCTACCTTTAAAAACTCTAATAATTTTATCTTAAATAATTCTAATAAAAATTCTACCTTTAAAAACTCTAAGAATCTTATCTTAAATAATTCTAATAATAATTCTACCTTTAAAAACTCTAACAATCTTATCTTAAATAATTCTAATAATAATTCTACCTTTAAAAATTCTAATAATCTTATCTTGAATAATTATAATAATTCTACCTTAAAAAATTCTAATAATTTTAATAATTCTATTTTTTAAAATTCTAATAATCTTATCTTAAAAAATTCTAATAATTTACTTTTAAAAAGTCTAATAATCTTATCTTGAAAAAGTCTAATAATATTATTTTAAAAAATTCTAATAATCCTATTTTAAATAATTCACAATCTAACTTAATTAAAAATTCAAAATTAGATAATCAAACCAATAAAATTAATTATAATAGAGTGTCATTTGATTATACACAAATTAATAATCTAGTAATTAAACATTCAACTTTTAAAAATTCAACTAATAAATATGTAGACTTGGGTTACAAGTCTAAGCTAACCAAAAATCAAGACACTAAAATTTGTAAACCTAATTATAATAAAGTATCTTATAACTATAGAACAAATAAAAGTCTACCCAAGAAAACAACCATTTCTTTAAATTGATTGAATGTAGCTTGCTCATGCATACATATCATTATCATGCTTATTTTGTCATGTCATACATACTAGTTTTAAATTCACTCTCATAGAATGGTTAGATAGGAAATAATTAATTAATCTTGACAATATAGTATCAGGATGCGGTGAGATGATAGTACATTAAGGAAACGAAGTCAAGTGTATCCGAGTTGGATAAGGAGTATCTAGCTTGGTGCATTTAACTAAGTGGAACTAACTGAAGCTACCTCACCACATCCTAAACTAGTTAGACCAGGATGTAATCCTAAGTGAATTAAGTGTGTAATTTCCTAAGTTGGCTTTGTCTAAGGAAGTGGTCGTTGTTCCGATCAAAGAAGGCCCCTATGCCTCACCACGACCTGGAAGCCCTCTTTTGAAATGTTCACTTAACTAACTAAAGGTGAAATCCGAATCCAACGCAAGATTAATTAATTTCTAAGGCATTAAATTAAATTCATCTCACAATACCTATAAGAATAACTTGGTTGATCATGTAGAATGGGTGAGATGGTAAGGACAACAAATTAAAAATGATTTTGAAAACGATTTCAAAATTTATATACACATAAATAGATTCTTAAAACTATTTTTATTGGTTGCCATGATTATTGTGTGTAGTTATACGTAGTTTTTAAAACAACTATGCTTCTTAAAATGATGGTTAGTTGACCAATACTAAACGTATAAATCCTTAGGTCAACTTTAGATACCTAGACCCTCTGGAAACTTAAGTGAGCCTTCCTTATGGCCAACAAGGATGTCCTAAGAGTTTGTCAGATAAAAGGGGAGACCCTCTAGATATGCCTTCCTTGTGGCTAACAAGGATGTTAGGTTAAGGGGGAGGTTCTAATTGGATAATCATCATAGAAGTTGTTAAAAAATATTTTTTTAAAAAAAAAATCACCAATACTTTCTAAATTTAAATCCTTCTTTTGATAATATGCCAAGGGGGAGAGAAGACTTAAGTTGGACAAACTTAGTATCTAGCTACCTCCAGTTTGGCATAAAAACCAATAGACATGAGCCTTTAAAATGTTTTTTTTTAATTATTTCTCAAAATTTTATAACAATGTTAAAGGTTAGGGGGTCACATTCTAACCTAGGATATACATTGTTGGTGCAGGATCTAGAAACCTAAACTCCTAAACTCTTAAGTATTAAAGGGAGTTGAACATATTAAATCAACTTGAATAGCATGTTTAAAAATTCTATTTCTTGGCAATGTACCCAATATAAAGTTATTTTTGATATATGTCAAAGGGGGAGAGAGAATAAAGTTAAGAGGTTACTTACTTTTTCTTTCCCAAAAAGTAATTGTTTTTCAAAACTCACCTAGGGTTAAGGGGGAGGTACCCTTAAGGGGGAGGTTTTGAAAAATGATTGTTCAATGCTTACTGCTTATTTTCTCTTAACTTTGAATTGGTTTGCCATAGATCAAAAAGGGGAGATTGTTGGTGCAGGGGCACTAGATAATCGAACCTTGGTTTTGATGATGGCAAAGATTCAAAGTTAAGTTATTTTGTTATCTCATGTGATATGCTAAGTGTGCAGGAAGTGTTTAAGCTAAGCCAAAGGTCGAGCGACATCCAGAGAATCTCAAGTTGAGAAACCGTGGTGGTCGAGCGACACCAGGAGAACCTCGGGGAGTCGAGGAACCTTAGTGGTGACCGAAAGCTAAGCGACAGGTCAAGAGGACCAAAGGTAAGCTCCGTGTGTGGAGCAGTGGTAAGGATGCGCCCTCGGTTAGAGGACAATCCTAGGCATCGATCCGACTAAGGCTTCCGAGGAATCGTTTAGATCGGACGATACCAAAGGACTGTCACACTGCATGTCATTATGCATCTATTGTGCTAATCTTGTATTGCAGGAATTCTCAAGTGTAGCAGTCAACTGGAGATGTCGGTAGTCGACTAAAGGCAGTCGACTGCTAAGAGGATCAGTCGACTGATGTCGACGAATCAGCCTAGTGCATAAGGTTAAAGAGATAGAGATTGATGCCACCACCTCAGGATAAGATAAGTCACCACCTCAGGATAAGATAAGCTGCCACCTCAAGATAAGATCCACGAGTTTTGGATCTGGATCGGGACAAATTCTAAGGCGCAAATCTATAAAAGGAGGGGAGGACTCACACCCAAATTCAAGAATCTCCCAAGTGCTCGTGCTCTCTACAACGCTACTCCGACCGTGCGCCATCTTCTAATTAATTGTCGATATTATTATTATCTTTCTATACTTAATTTGTATAAGGACCGATAAGGTTGTTGCCGGCCTTATAATCATTGTAATCGTCTTGTCTCTTACCTCCAACGAGGAGGAGACGTTTAGTGATTGCCCTTCAGAAGCGATCAAGGATCGCAGGGCCTTGGATTAGTAGCTGGTGGGCTGTGAACCAAGTAAAAAAGCTTTGTGTCTTTCTTGTGTTTGTCTTTTAGTTTTCCACCGTGTACTTGGTTTTAATCGTCGAAAAAGAAAAGATTTTACGAACGCTATTCACCCCCCCTCTAGCGCTCATATCGATCCAACAAAATGTTACTTGACTTATCACATACGATATCTATGTATTGTAAGTTTGTTTAGGTTTGTTATATATATATTAAATCAGTATTAAAGTTTGATGTGTAAATTTGTTTATATTGTTGTATGTGTTTGTTGTAAAACAAGGGAAAAAGTATAATCTATTAAAATATTTTTTTCCCAGATTTGCAATGAAAAAATTATTTTCATTGCAAAAATTGATGTATTAGTCGACTGATGTAAACCATCAGTCGACTGATACATTAAAAAATACATAAAAAAAAAGAGTTTCATCATCAGTCGACTGATGGTACTGTAGCATCTTATAGAACATTTCGTAGCCAACTAAGTAGTTGACTATTCACTTGGCAGTCGACTGTCATTACTGTAGCACATTACAGAACCTTTGGTAGCCGACCGAACAGTCGAACTGGTCATATATGCAATCAACTTATTGTATTAGTTAGTTGATTGCTCTTGAAAACTTTGCAACGAATTTTTTTTTCGTCGCAGATTTGGCATTAAAAAAAATTCATCGCCAAATTGAATTTTATTCTTGGAAATATGGTTATTAGATTTTGGTGATGAATTTAATTTTCATCGCCAAATATTTGCAACGAACTATTTATTTTTCATAGAATTAGTGACGAATAATTTTTTCGTCGCAGATTTGGGGACGAACAATGTTTCATTGCCAAAATTTACGACGAAAATAATTATTCGTCGCCAATATTGGCGACAAATTTTATAATGAAAATTTTATTCGTTGCAATTTTGGCGATGATTTTTTTTTCGTTGCATAATTTAGCGACGAATTATTTGTGACAAAAAAATTTTTGTTGCAAAATTCGTCGCCAAATACTCTTATTTTTGTAGTGAGATATTGCATCAAGACGAACACAAACTCATAATATGACATTAAGTAATCATGAGAAAAGCTAATGTCCAAGTCATGTATGTCTAGCCCATAGACCATGGTTCAAAATAAGGGTTTGAAAATATTTTAAAATCATTTTAGAAAACCTTTGTGAAGTCTATCTTTTGATAGCAATCACCATTGAGAAAATTGACACATAGACAAAAATATTAAAGTTTTCAATGCTTTTGAATTTTCTGTCAATCTCTTAATTTAATGAGTATTTTAATTTAAAATTATTTTTCACCCATTATATTTCATGTAAGTAATGTACGTATGAATTTTCAAGATTTTTCAAAATATGTATATTTACTTATGTATTATCAAATCTTGAATTTTGAAACTGATTTCTGTATTTTACAGAAACCAGCCGACTAGTGGTAAGTTAGTCGACTGATTTTTTATTTCAGTCAACTGATGGTGCTGATTTCGACTGAACAAGATTTTTTTAACCATGTATCAGCTATTTTATGGTACCCTAATGTCTCCTAACACTAGGATATGCTTTGGAAGCATTAGAAGGGTGAAATAATCATTGAAAATGATTAGGAGGGTTATTTAAGGTGGAGTATCAAATTTTAAGGGAGGTTAAAGCTCAAGTTTGAACTTTTACCCTTATTTTCGATGGTTTAAGTTTCCTATAGGATTATGAACTCTCCAAGGACATTGTTGGTGCAATGATCAAGGGAGAGCAAGCCTTTAGGGGGAGTGTGTTCATCTTGGGATGATGGATGCAATTTTGACCAAAAGGGAGAAGTGAGGGTTTGGTAAATCTTCATTATGGATTGCCTCTCATTTAGTGATATGTGATTTATCACTAGGATGAGTGAAGGCATCTTAGATGTTTTGGACCAAGGGGGAAAATGTAAGATCTCATTCAGAGATAAACATTGGAAACCCTTGGTAGTCTTTTTGATGTATGTCAAAGGGGGAGAAGTGAAGTTTAAGTTAGGTAAACCTTCACTATGCTTTATCACTGGAAGAGTTTAGTTAGGGCATTGTTAGCTTAACTTAAAGGTATATTCAAACATAAAAAAAGGGAAGATTATTGATGCAACAAGCCCCAGTACAATGTTGACCAAACTCGAGTGGGACTCGAGTAGTGTTTTGATGGGTTGACAATGGATTTGACCATTGTTTGACAATATGATTTGACCATATATTGACCATATGACTAGTGGATGATTGAGATATTCAAAGTCATATGGGGGAGGTTATTTGGGGAAAATTATTAGAGCAATTAACCTCAGAAGTCCAAGTTTGGATACTTTGCATGGAAAGTCCAAGCATGATCTTGGCATGGAAAGTCCAAGAATAGTCTTGGCATGGAAAAGTCCGAGCATGGTCTTGGTAATTGGAAAGTTCAAGAATAGTCTTGGCAAGGAAAGTCCAAGTCATGGGTACTTGGCAATGGTAAAGTCCAAAGGTATGGTCTTAGTTGCATAAGTCCAAACATGTAGTCTTGGCGACGTAAATTCAAAGTGAACTTTGGCAATTGGAAAGTCTAAGGGTAGGTTTGGCATCATAAAGTCCAAGCATGAGTCTTGGCGGCATAAGTTCAAATGGATCTTGGCAAGGAAGACCAAGGGTGAGGTTTTTGCAGTGTAAAGTTCAAGCATGGAGTCTTGGAAGCATAAGTCCAAATGAACCTTGGCAAAGGACCCAGTTAGCATGACATAGTCGATGGAAGCACCTGAAGGCTAACACGAAGGATGAAGAGTCGCAGACTCGAGAGATCCAAGAGACATGAGGCTTATAGAGGTGGCTAGAAGGCTTAGGTCTAGGCTAATGGGGGTCAATCAAGTATGAGGGGATCATACTTGGGTTAAACTTCATTGTTGAAATTTACCAGTCGACTGGGGTTATAGACCAGTCGACTTGCCGAGTATTTGACACTCATGAGCATAGTTGACTTAGAGTAGTCGATTGGTCGAGGAGTCGACTGAGGATCGATTGCTCGACTAAGGCTGTGACAGTCGACTGCCATGGTTGGGTAGTCAACTGATCATGAGTGGCCAGAGCACAGAAGCTCTGGTAGTCGACTGGGTAGTCGACTGGTGATGTAGCAGTCAATTACTGGTAAGGGTAGTTGATTGCTGAGGTATCCGTTGGGTGAGTCCAACGTGGATTAAGTCCATTGTGAGACAACGACACTGTGAGCATTCGATTAGTGCCTTTTGGTAGTCTACTATTGGGCACAAAATCAACCAACTACAAGTTATAAAAGGAACAAGTTAAGGAAGATTTTGGTGAAGGTTCTTGCGCGATTTTGAAGCAAAATGCTAGTGCATTTCAGAGTCTTCAAAAGCTTCCAAAGCAACCAAAAGAGCTCTCAAGCAAAGATTATTGTGTAAATGTTTCTTTATTTGTATTTCATTTCTTCTTTGTAATACTTATTGAATTTTCACTATAGCTCTTTGTAAGGGGTTTCTCTACCTCCGCGCGTGTTTCCAAGAAAGAGGAAGAGTATAGTGGGTGTGGATCACTAGCTCACCGTGGAGTAGGAACTGCAGGTTCCAAACCACGTAAATCTTATGTATTGCATGTGTTTTATCTGTATTTCTATTTGTATTGTATTCTGTTGCGTACAATATTTTGTAGACAAGAATGACACGATCGCATCGACAAAATCATCAAAAATACTATTCATCCCCTCTAGCGCGACGATCGATTCCTATACATAATTCGCCTTAAAGATTGTCGTGGAGTAGGAGTGGATCTCTTAACCACGTTAAAATTGGTGTAGTGAGTTGTGCTTTGTATTTAGTTTATGTTTTTTGTTTTCCGCTGCACATAACTTTGTTGTAGATAAGCACGATGAATATGATCGAAGAACGAATCGGAAACGAGATCAAATTGAATGCTATTCACCTCCCCCCACCCTTCTAGTGCACATTAAGGTCTCAACACATAGACGAGCCTTGTAGAGGTGACAACTAAATTTTTGACCCATTTTCAGAAGTTGCTTGGGTGCACGACACACTACACGCCACTAGACAATGAGCACCTCCCTGGCTAGTGGCTCAATGACCAACAAAACTAGGAGTTCATCAAGTCAGTCAAAACAAAGGAAATCTAAGTTGCTATCTTTAGCATTGGCAACAACAAGGCACTAGGGCAGACGCACTAGGGAAGATGGTTATGACGTCAAGTTTTTCACCTCATCATGGGACATTGTGGGGCATGACTTTCAATGAGATGTGCAAGAATTATTTATGACAGAGAGTCTGCCCAGATAGTGGAACCATACGCTCATTATCTTGGTTCCAAAATCTTAACTCTCTCCCAGCATAATCGACTATCGGTCGATCTCATGCTGCACAATAGTATACAAGGTGATTGCAAAGATATTGACCTGCAAATTAGCAAATGTGATGGATAGCCTGCTTGACCCAGCTCAAGCAACTTTTGTGCAGGGGTGCTCAATCATCAACAACATACATACACTTAACTCAGGAATTGCTATGGAAGTATGCCTAGAAAAGAATATCCCCACATTGCATGCTCAAAGTTGACCTTCAGAAGGCATTTGACATAGTGGATTAGGATTTCATGCAAGCAACACTTGTTGGTTTTCATGGTTTTCCCCAATATTTTGTTGGTGCAATCAGCCTAGGTCACGATTGACCGGACTTAAGTTTGACTCGAGTAGTATTTTGATGTTTGGCAATGAGTTGACCATTGTTTGACAATGGGTTAACTATATGGTTGACATGAGGTTGACCATATGATGGAGAAGTCCAAGTGGGACACTTAGCATGGAAAGTTCAAGTCTTGAGTACATGACATGGAAAGTCTTGTTGGGATGTATACTGAAAAGTCTATCTTTTGTATGAACATCTTTTGAAATAAGAATCACATGATCATTGATTGCATATTTATGGTTATGTATATTGTCTAATACATTACATTGTAGATAACATGGTGTGTAGTGTCACACGGGAGATCATGTTATCGGTTCCTTGTAAAGTATAAGTAAATGCTCACAACCTAGATGACTTTGGACAAACCATTGGTATGGTTGTAGTGTGATTTGGTATTGGTTTGTCTTGATAATAGAATTACACTAGTACACTTTGTGTGTGTTGAGCAGGACCGACTTAGAGGTGATTCAATTTATTGCTGACTACATAATCGAATCAGACCTCGGATATTATGTTGTACATGCTCTTAATCCCAATATAATAATGGGCACATATACTTAGTATTCATTTCTTTGATTTACCAATGGGTGAGATTTATAGAGTAAATCGATAGGCTCAGTAAGTTGGAAAATGATATTACTTATATGGTGTGCCATTGATTATAGGAGAAAATCGTGTCCTATATATTAGAATGATGATGTCCCCTTGAAGAGCTCATAAGGTTCATCATGTAAACCCTGCAGGTGGACTTGGTCCGACATGATGATAAGGTTGAGTGGTACTACTTATGGAGTTAGATGTTGATTAATTAATTGTCAGTAAATTAATTAATTGACGGACATTCAAGATCTTAAACATGGGGAGATATATGTACAAATAATATATGGAGCCCATATTAATTTATGGGGGTTGGTGAGGTAGATCAATGATAATCCTCTAGTGGAATGGACTATCATTAATAGATCGGACTTTATGTAGGCTTGATCCATTGGATGGCCAAGATCCAACTCCTCCTCATGGTCCCTATTGTAGCCTAATAAACCCTCATGGAGCCTAGATCCAATGATGGAAAACAAAACTCTAGATCCGACGGTGGAGATTAAATCTCTGGACCCGACGGTTGAGATTAAATCCCTAGAACCGATGGTGAAGATTAAAAGGAGGCTTAAGCCTAGCTCTATAAAAAGGGGCTTATGGCTTGGGCGGCAACTAATGGAAGGGAGATTAGGCTTTTGGCTCCTTTGTCTTGGGCGGCAAGAAACCTAGGAGAGCTAGGGTTAGGGTTTTGGGAGGCTACAAGGTGAAGGTTTGGTTTCCTTTCTCTTCTCCAAGAGTTGGTCGGCGCTCATCACCCTCCTTGATTCTCCTTTGGCCAGTGGCACCACCCTCTTTCCCTCTTCCTTGGCCGGCAGCAAGAGCTAGGATTTCTTCCCTTAGAGCTTTTGGTCGGTTCCCATACTCCATATTCTCTTCCTTGGTCGGCGACAACATCAAGTCCATTGACTTGGTGGCCTGTTCTAGATAGGAAGAAGAGTTTTGTTTTATGATCTTCCTTTGTTTGGAGTGAACAAGGAAAGGAAGATTGGTGATCTAGGAGGCTTCGACTTTTAGAAGATCGTCGCCCACACAACGTCCAAAAGGAGGAAGGACATACAATAGAAGATCAAGAGGTATAACAAGAGGTATAATCTTGTTTATTTTCATTAGTGTTCTTTTGTATTATGTTTATAATTGTTTTTCAATTATATGCATGTCGTATGTTTTATTATGTGGCTAAAATTACTTGGACCCCCGAATACAAACACAAAAATCGGCAATCCGTACATCGTCTATTCCGCGGCTAATCGGAGAATAGAGGTTGGTTGCTTGAACAATAAGTTTGTTCAAGTGACTACTCTAATCGAATAGCACGACGATGAAACGGTTGCTTGGGTGATCCCTATTATCTAGGATTAATTTTTTTTAATCCAGGGACGTCGATGGGATCGCCATGAACAAGCGACTAAGTTGAAGTGGGAAGCGAAGTTTCCTACCTTCAAGTCTAAGCATGGGTCTTGGCAATGGTAAAGTCCAAGTCTTGAGTACTTGGCATGGGAAGTCCAAGCATAGGTCTTGGCAATGGTAAAGTCCAAGTCATGGGTACCTGGCATGGGAAGTCCAAGTCTTGGGTACTTGGTAATAGAAAGTCCAAGCATGGATTTTGGCATTTGGAAAGTCCAACATGGAGTTAGCAAGGGAAGTCCAAGGGTGTGATATTGGCAGTGTAAAGTCCAAGCAATAGTCTTGGTGGCATAAGTCCAATGTTTGGCGGCATAAGTTCAATGTTTGGCAGCATAAAGTCCAAGCGTGTGTCTTGGCAGCATAAGCCCAAACCTTGGCAATGTAGACCCGGTTAGCATGACAATAGTCAATGGGAGCATCTGAAGGCTAGCGTATCGATAAACAAGTCATGGATGACTTGGAGGGATCCAATAGGTGCGCGTGAGGCTGATGGAAGTGGCTAGACAGCTTAGGTCTAGGCTAAGGGTGGTATAGCAAGTATGAGGGGATCATACTTGGGGTAAACCTCATGTTTAGGGTTTAGCAGTCGACTGGGGTTATGAATCAACCGACTGGTCAAGTGTTTTAACACTTGGCAACCGAGTCGACTTTGAGCAGTCGACTGAGATTATGATTAGTCGACTGGTCGGGAGTCGACTGGCATTCGACCATTTGCGATGGCCTTCGATCGCCCGACCTTGGGCGCGATCCAGCGGCCTTAGGCGATCGGCGCCATGGAGGGCAATCGACTGCTGTTGATGGTCACGGGAACAGAAAGCTCGGTAGTTGACTCGGAGATCAACTAAGGGCTTGGTAGTCGACCGATGGTAATGGAAGTCAACTGCCAGTGTATCTGTTGGTTGAAATGCCAACGTGGATCAAGTCTGCTATGAAACAACAACACTGTAGGCTGTCGACTAAGGTCTTTTGGTAGTCGACTATCAAGCACAGAATTAGCTCAATGCAGGTCATAAAAGGAGCAGTTCGTGGAGGATTTCGGCCATGGTTTCTTAAGTGGTTCTTGAGGTGATTTGGAGGCGAAGTGCATTTCAGGGTCCTTCAAGCTCATCCAAGCAACCAACAAGCAAAGCATTCAAAGTGATCTTCTGTAAAGTGTTCTTTGCATAGTTTATTGTATTTCTTTGTATTTTCTTGTTTTTTCATATTACTATTGTAATCCTTTGTACGAGGTTTCTCCACCTCCGAATTGTTCTGAGAATGAGTGTATTAGTGGTGGTTTGCATCACTAGAGCTCATTTGAGCTCGACCTGTAAAGTAGGAACCCTAGGTTCCGAACCATATTATATCCTTGTATTTGTGGGTGTGCCTTGTGTTGTTTGTCTTTGTTTTAGTTTGTTCTTTTATTTTTCGTTGCACACTAATCATTTTATAGAGACAAGCACGATCAAATTCCATTAAATGATGCATTTTGCTATTCACCCCCTCCCCATCTAGCGACGTCCGATTCCTCTACACATTTCAGCGCATGAATCAAGGGATCTACATCCACAGTTTTATATTTTGTTAACCTTAGTGGTGAACTATATGGTTTCTTCCAGGGGCAATAAGGACTACAACAAGGTGACCCCCTATCCCCGTTATTATTTGGATTGTGAAGGTAGGAAACTTCGCTTCCCACTTCAACTCGGTCGCTTGTTCATGGCGATCCCTTCTATGTCCCCGGATAAAAAAATTTATCCTTGACAAGAGGGATTACCCAAGCTCTCGTTTCATCGTCGTGCTATTCGATTAGAGTGGTCACTTGAACAAACTTGTTGTTCAAGCAACCAACCTTTATTCTAGAATTAGCCGCGGAATAGACGATGTACGGATCGCCGACTTTTGTGTTTGTATTCGGGGTCTAAGTTAATTTAACCACAAAACAGAATATACAATATACATATGATTGAAAAACAATTATAGACATGTTACAAAAGAATATAAACAAGCGTTATACCTCTCGATCTTCTATTGTATGTCCTTCCTCCATTTGGACGTCGTGTGAGCGACGATCTTCCAAAAGTAGAAGCCTCCTAGATCACGATCTTCCTTTCCTTGCTCACTCCGAACAAGAGGAAGTATAGAAAAAAAACTCTTCTCCTTCTTTTAGCCAACCACCAAGCACCAACCTTGATTCTTGCCGCCGGCCAACAAGAAGAAGAGATGAGGAAGTGGGCGCCGGCCAAGAGCTTTAAGGAATTACCCTAACCCTTGTTTCCACCGGCCAAGGAGAAGAGAAAGAAGAGCTTGAACGCAAGCCAAGGAGAGGAGAAGCAAGTCTTGGGCGCCGGCCTAATCCCTCCTTTTATAGAGTTAGGCTTAAGCCTTGTTTTAATCTCCACCATTGGTTCTAGAGATTTAATCTCAACCGTCAGATCTAGAGATTTAATCTCAACCGTCGGATCTAGAGATTTAATCTCAACCGTCGGATCTAG
The DNA here is from genome assembly GCA_025175895.1 of Wurfbainia villosa. Lineage (NCBI taxonomy): Eukaryota > Viridiplantae > Streptophyta > Magnoliopsida > Zingiberales > Zingiberaceae > Wurfbainia > Wurfbainia villosa. The sequence goes on along the minus strand of CM045989.1, from coordinate 114,154,182 downwards.
AGTTTTGTTTTCAACCATTGGATCTAGAGTTTTGTTTTCAACCATTGGATCTAGGCTTCATGAGGTTTTAATAGGCTACAATAGGGACCATGAGGAGGAGTTGGATCTTGGCCACCCAATGGATCAAGCCCACATAAAGTTCGATCCATTAATGATAATCCATTCCACTAGAGGATTATCATTGATCTACCTCACCAACCCCCATAAATCAATATGGGCTCCATATATTATTTGTACATTTATCTCCCCGTGTTTAAGATCTCGAATGTCCGTCGATTAATTAATTTACTGACAATTAATTAATCAACATCTAACTCCATGAGTAGTACCACTCAACCTTATCATCATGCCGGACCAAGTCCACCTGCAGGGTTTATATGATGAACCTTATGAGCTCCTCAAGAGGACATCATCATCCTAATATATAGGACACGGTTTCCTCCTATAATCAACGGCACACCATATAAATAATATCATTTCCCAACTTATCGAGCCTATCGATTTACTCTATAAATCTCTCCCATTGGTAAATCAAAGAAATGAATACTAAGTATATCTGCTCGTTATTATATCGGGATTAAGAGCATGTACAATATAAAATCTGAGGTTCGATTCGATTATGTAGTTAGCAATGAATCGAATCACTTCTAAGTTGGTCATGATCAATACACACAAAGTGTACTAGTGTGATTCTATGGTCAAGACAAACCAATACCAAATCACACTACAACCATACCAATGGTTTGTCCAAAGTCATCTCGGTTCTGAGCCTTTACTTATACTCTACAAGGAGCTGATAACATGATATACCGTGTGACACTACACATCATGTTATCTACAATGTAATGTATTAGACAATATGCATAACCATAAATATACAAACAATGATCATGTGATTCTTATTTCAAAAATAAAAATGTTCATACAAAAGATAGACTTTTCAGTATACATCCCAACAATCTCCCACTTATACTAAAAGACTATGTTATCCTCAAACTGTCATAAATCTTATTCCCATTCCCTCCACATGCCTATTAAAAGCTCTCACTGGAAGGGCCTTAGTGAAAGGGTCTGCCAGGTTATCCTCTGATGCAATCTTGGCCACAGCAACTTCTCCTCGCTTTACGATTTCTCGTATCAGGTGGTACTTGCACTCTATGTGTTTACTTGCCTTATGGGCTCGTGGTTCCTTCGAGTTTGCAACTGCACCACTATTATCACAATAAATTGTGATAGTTTTGGGCAAACTAGGAATCACATCCAAGTCCATCAAGAAGTTCCTGAGCCACACAGCTTCTTTGGTCGTCTCAGAGGTTGTCACATACTCAGCTTCCATAGTGGAGTCCGCCACGCATTTCTGCTTGACACTCCTCCATACAATGGCTCCACCTCCCAAAGTAAACACAAAACCTGAGGTAGACTTACTGTTATCCCTGTCTGATTGGAAGTCAAAATCTGTGTAACCCACAGGGAGTAATTGGTCTGCCTAGTAAACTAGCATATAATCCCTAGTCCTTCTCAGGTACTTCAATATATACTTTACCGCAGTCCAATATCCCTATCCTAGATTACTCTGATATCTGCTAATCATGTCGACGACAAAGCAGATATCCGGTCTCGTACATAGCATAGCATACATGAGGCTTCCTACTGCCGAAGCATAAGGAACCACCTTCATCTCCTCTATCTCCTCAGATGTTCTAGGACACATTTCCTTAGATAAAGGAACTCCATGCCTGAAAGGTAGAAAACCTTTCTTGGAGTTCTGCATGCTAAAACGAGCCAAAATGGTGTCTATGTATGAAGCTTGAGATAAGCACAACATCATTTACCTGTGATCCCTTATAACCTTGATCCCAAGGATGTGTCCCACTTCTTTCAAGTCCTTCATATCAAACTGTTTGGACAACCATACCCTTACATCCAATAACACCTTGACATTGTTGCCAATTAACAAAATGTCATCTACGTATAGCACAAGAAATATCACTACGTTTCAGTCACATCTCTTGTATACACAAGACTCATCCAGACTTTGAATAAATTCATAAGACTAGATTACCTCATCAAAGCGGATGTTCTAAGACCTCGAAGCTTGCTTCAATCCATAAATGGACCGATTAAGCTTGCGCACAAAATGCTCTTATACCTTTGCAATGAATTCCTCTGGTTGCTTCATATAGATGTTTTCCTCAAGACTTCCATTAAGGAAAGATGTCTTGACATCCATATGAGCAGCAATGCATAAGAGAATCCGGATAGACTTAAGCATAGCTACCGACGAAAAAGTCTCCTCATAATCGATACCCTCTTTCTAAGTATACCCTTTTGTAACAAGTCTTGCTTTGAAGGTCTCAACCTTCCCGTCTATTCCACTCTTTCTTTTGTAAATCCACTTGCAACCAATGGTTTTTACACCATCGGGTGGTTCTACTAGCTCTCAGACCTGATTTGAATTCATAGATTCAATCTCAGTATTCATTGCACTTTGCCAAGATACCGCATCTTTATCTTGGATTGCCTCGTCATATGTCCAGGGATCAGGTTCATGTTCGCCAGGAACCAAATCAGAAGATTCTCCCAAGAACATGAATCTATCAGGTTGTCTCACAACCCTCCCACTATGATGAGGTATCACCTGTGTATCCTCTGTGACACACGGTGCAGTGACTTGTGGTATATCCTCTTGTACCGGTGGTACTGAAGAAGTGACTTCCCCTTTCAATTCCTCCAGAACAATCTGATTCATGGGCTTGTGGTTCATCACATAGTCTTCCTCTAGAAATCTGGCGTTCATGCTAACGATCACCCTCTGATCTCTAAGACTATAAAACAAACCTCCTTTCATTCCTCTAGGATAGCCAACGAACATGCACGCCATGCGAGGTTCCAACTTATCAAGACATCGCCTTGGCACATGTCTTTGGACTCCCCCAAATCCGAATATGTCTTAGACTAGGCTTTCGCCCAGTCCACAATTCTGTGGGGGTAGAAGGCACTGATTTAGATGGTACCAAGTTCAGAATATACACTGTCGTATCTAGAGCATATCCCCAGAACGAATCTTGCAACTCAGAATAACTCATCATCGATCTAACCATCTCCATAAGAGTCCTATTCCTTCGTTCTGCTGGGGTGTGCCAGGTGCAGACAATTGGGATTGAATCCCAGCCTCTAATAAGTAATTCCTAAACTCTCTCAAGAGGTACTCACCACCACGATCAGATCGTAGTGTCTTGGTACTTTTACCTTGACGTTTCTCCACATCATCCTTGAATTCTTTGAACTTGTCAAAGCATTCAGACTTGCGGCACATCAAGTAAATGTATCCATATCTCAAATAATCGTCTATAAAGGAGATGAAATATTCAAAACCACCTCTTGCCTAGATAGACATATGACCACACAAATCAGAATGAACCAACTCCAACACATCTTTGGCTCTATACCCCTTCGCCTTAAATGGCCTCTTGGTCATTTTACCCTCCAAGCAAGATTCGCAGGTTGGGAAATCTTCCACCACTAATGAACCCAAAGGTCCATCAGCTATCAACCTTTGAATTCTGTTTAGGTTAATATGACCAAGTCTTAGATGCCGAAGATATGTTTGGTTCATCTTCGAAGGTTCTTTTCTCTTATTGGAATTAGAAGATGAGTTATTAACTTCTATTTGCATCATGAGAGCTTTTGGTTCAAGTGTATATAAATTTCCTATCAATGCACCAAAACAGATAATCTCCCTATTCCTTTTTATAACAACTCTGTCATTAAAAGAAATAGAATATCCATCCATAAATAATTTAGAAATCGAAATCAAACTCTTTCTAAATAAAGGAACATAAAGGCAAATCTTAAGAGCCAAAACTTTATTTTTCTCAAAAGACAAATAAACATCTCCCACTGCAACAGTCACCACTTTCGTGGCATCGCCCAAGTATACGATAATCTCCCTCTCAACTAGTCATCTGGTTTCCTGGAACCCCTGTAAAGTATTACAGACATGATCAGTGGCTCCCGTATCTACACACCAGATGCCGGTAGATAATACCGCTAAATATGTTTCAACGACTATACCAAAAGATATACCTTTGTTTTGCTTCCGGTTGGGGCAGTCCTTCTTCCAGTGTCTAGTCTGCTTACAAGTGAAGCACTTGTCTTTCGGCTTCTTCACTCCTCCTTGAGTTCCTCCCACCACCTTTGCCCCATCTTGTTTCTTCTTCTTCTTGCCTTTTGGTTTAGAAGTAGAAACCTTTTGGGCAACCATGGATTGTGCCTGAGTACTCTGACGAAAAAGCCCCTCTGCCGCCTGGAGCTCTGTCAGAAGCTCCGCCAATGAATACAACCTCTTGTTCATGTTGTAGTTCAGGCGAAACTACTCAAAACTCCTAGGTAGAGACTAGAGAATGATATCGACCTGGGTTTCCCCATCGATCTTAGCTCTGATGACTTCCAGCTCATTCAAAAGAGCCATCATCTTGAGAACATGATCCCTTACGGGTGTTCCCTCGATCATGGTGGTCGTCATCAAGTTCCTCATGGCTTCCTGCCTAGCAGCCCGATTCTGGTGTCCGAAAAGCTCTTTGAGATTGAGCATCATGTCATAAGCAGTGGGCATGGCTTGATGCTGATGTTGCAGTACATTTGACATAGATGCCAAAATGTAACACCGCGTCATCTCATTGGCCTTAATCCACTTCTTATAACTCTCCTTCTCCTTTTCCCCAGAATCATCTGCAGACTTAGGAGGGCACTCTTCGAGGAGTACATATTTGTATTCCTCAGCAGTCAAGACAATGTCAAGATTCCTCTTCCAATCAACATAGTTGGGTCCATTAAGTTTATTTTCTTTCAATATCACAGCAAGCGGGTTGAAAGTCATTTTGAAAGAAAACTTAAGAATCACATAGATCAAAAACATTAGATTTCAAAAAATTATTGATTCCTCAAACAATAAAATTTTAAAATCAACCAACACCTCAAAACACCGAGAATATCGTATGCCACGATAGTGTGGACGTATCTACATTTGTAAGAGGAGATTTTACCCATTAATTTTACTATCTTGTCAACCTAACCTTTTGACAAGTAAAATTAATAGTTGGTTCCTCTTCGACCCTACAAATAAAAGCAGTGACTCCGATGGGGAGGATACTTATATTTGTATCTAAGTGTTCACATTACTCGGTACCAAGGTAATTATCTCGGGTTATGTGTCTTACGATGGGGAAGTACACACGCTCCTTAATAATTTCCTATAACCATATTCAACCTTGTGATCCGCAAACAAACTCATCCGATGGGGAGGAAGGCACTCAGAGCCGACGTGCAAGTTTGTTTGCATCACATGTCAAATCGTAATGGAGGTCGTGAGAATTTATAAAAATATCCCTCTCCCACTTAGTAATTTAAAATTGAGAAATTTTCTAGCCTACGACATACATATCAAACAATAAGCAATAAATATGAAAAATAAATATTTTCCAACTATTATGGCTTTTGTCTTCAATATGTCTCCCGTCGTATCGTCATCTCGTCCACTCCTCCCTACGCCATGTACAAGCCATCCGGAGAACCGAGCCGAGAAAAACTATTTTAATTTACATCCATCGATCCTATACTCCACAAGAGAGTGTACATAAAATCTAGATTGAAAGTAAACTAAAATAAAAGGAGTGGCTAAACAATGTCGTATCTAATTATAAAAATTAAATACTAGCCTCGTCAACCCTAAGGATTCAACAAAATATACAATTACACACATACAATCACATACACACATATGGCCATAATAGTTGGATCCTATGCCTGCAACCAAAAAGTTAACCTACACACATCCTACTATTATCCGACACATATAATATATGAAAAGTGCATAAAAGTAATCGAATCCTAAACACACAAAATCGGAAACCGTGGCTCTGATACCACTTGAAGGTAGGAAACTTCACTTCTCACTTCAACTTGGTCGCTTGTTCATGGTGATCCCTTCTATGTCCCCGGATAAAAAAATTTATCCTTGACAAGAGGGAATACCCAAGCTCCCGTTTTATCGTCGTGCTATTCGATTAGAGTGGTCACTTAAACAAACTTGTTGTTCAAGCAACCAACCTCTATTCTACGATTAGCCGTGGAATAGACGATGTACGGATCGCCGACTTTTGTGTTTGTATTCGGGGTCCAAGTTAATTTAACCACAAAAAAGAATATACAACATGCATATGATTGAAAAACAATTATAGATATGTTACAAAAGAATATAAACAAACATTATACCTCTCGATCTTCTATTGTATGTCCTTCCTCCTTTTGGACGTCGTGTGGGCGACGATCTTCCAAAAGTAGAAGCCTCCTAGATCACGATCTTCCTTTCCTTGCTCACTCCGAACAAGAGGAAGTATAGAAACAAAACTCTTCTCCTTCCTTTAGCCAACCACCAAGCACCAACCTTGAGCTTGCCACCGGCCAACAAGAAGAAGAGATGAGGAAGTGGGCTCCGACCAAGAGCTCCAAGGAATTACCCTAACCCTTGTTTCCACCGACCAAGGAGAAGATAAAGAAGAGCTTGAACGCCGGCCAAGGAGAGGAGAAGCAAGTCTTGGGCACCGGCCAACAAGAAGAAGAAGAGAAAGGAAATACTTTCCTTAATTGTGGCCGCCCAAACCCTAATCCCTTCTTCCTCTCATTATTCTTGCCGCCCACCCTAATCCCTCCTTTTATAGAGTTAGGCTTAAGCCTTGTTTTAATATCCACCATCGGTTTTAGGGATTTAATCTCAAACATCGGATCTAGAGATTTAATCTCAACCGTTGGATCTAGAGATTTAATCTCAACCGTCGGATCTAGAGTTTTGTTTTCAACCATTGGATCTAGAGTTTTGTTTTCAACCATTGGATCTAGGCTTCATGAGGTTTTAATAGGCTACAATAGGGACCATAAGGAGGAGTTGGATCTTGGCCACCCAATGGATCAAGCCCACATAAAGTTCGATCCATTAATGAAAATCCATTCCACTAGAGGATTATCATTGATCTACCTCACCAATCCCCATAAGTCAATATGGGCTCCATATATTATTTGTACATTTATCTCCCCGTGTTTAAGATCTCGATTGTCCGTCGATTAATTAATTTACTGACAATTAATTAATCCACATCTAACTCCATGAGTAGTAACACTCAACATTATCATCATGCCGGACCAAGTCCACCTGCAAGGTTTACATGATGAACCTTATGAGATCCTCAAGGGGACATCATCATCCTAATATATATGACACGGTTTCCTCCTATAATCAACGACACACCATATAAATAATATCATTTCCCAACTTACCGAGCCTATCGATTTACTCTATAAATCTCGCCCATTGGTAAATCAAAGAAATGAATACTAAGTATATGTGTCCATTATTATATCGGGATTAAGAGCATGTACAATATAATATCTGAGGTCCGATTCGATTATGTAGTCAGCAATGAATCGAATCACCTCTAAGTCGGTCCTGCTCAATACACACAAAGTGTACTAGTGTGATTCTATGGTCAAGACAAACCAATACCAAATCACACTACAACCATACCAATGGTTTGTCCAAAGTCATCTCGGTTCTGAGCCTTTACTTATACTCTACAAGGAGCTGATAACATGATCTACCGTGTGACACTACACACCATGTTATCTACAATGTAATGTATTAGACAATATGCATAACCATAAATATGCAAACAATGATCATGTGATTCTTATTTCAAAAACAAAGATGTTCATACAAAAGATAGACTTTTCAGTATACATCCCAACAGATTGGCCTTGAAGTGTTCTCAAGATTCTTGAAGGAAGTATCCAAACAACTAGGGTTTCACTTTCATCCCATGTGCATGGGCATCGGAATCACACATTTGGTGTATGTGGATGACTTACTATTATTTGCAATAGGGGATGAAACCATTATCACCCTAATTGCAAACTGTTTATGGGACTTTGGAGACAATGCAAATTTGCGAGCTAACCCACTAAAATCTAGCCTATATTTGTGTTGGGGTTAACCCATAGACCAAGGATACATTGTTGTAGCTCATAGTGTTATAGCAGTGAGTCTTTCCATTTCAATATCTTGGCATTTTACTGACTACTAAGAAACAATGTATCAATAACTACAATGCTCTCATTAATGCAATGGTACAAAAGATGATTTCTTAGCCAAAGCACACGCTATCATATAGGGGCAAACATGAGTTGGCGAAGGCAGTGCTACAAGGGGTGGAATGTCTTTGGCTTTATATTCACTCGTCATCCCAAGTGCCATCATTGACAAGCTATATGGCATATGCAGATCCTTTGTATGGTCCATGAAACACCCTTCAATTTCCTGGGTAAGCATTTGCATGTCAAAAGAGGAGAGTGGCTATGGAACATTTGACTTGTATGCTTGGAATTCAACTTTGGTATGCAGGGCCCTATGGAACATACAATCCAAGAAGGATTCATTATGGGTACAATGGATACACCACTTGTACTTCCATCGTGTAGACATATGACAGTGGCAAGTCAAAGCTTTTGATTCATTATTGATCAAGAGATTGTTGTAGTTATGTGATTAGATTGTCCAATAGAAACGCGGACATAACAATGATAATATGAACCTCATCGGCTGGTATATCTTAGAAAAACAAGGGGGCAGTCAAGGCATATGAATTCTTCCCGCCAAAAGGGATCAAACAACCTTGGATCAAAATTGTCACTACAAAAATAATGATTTTTGGCGACGAAATTTGCAACGAATTTTGCAAAAAAATTCATTGCAAAATTTTTTTGCAACGAAAAATTTTTCGTTGTAAATAATTCACTGCTAAATTCTACAACGAAAAATAAAAATTCGTCTCCAAATTGCAACGAATAATTTTTTTCATTACAAAATTCGTTGCCAAATTACAACAAATAATTTTTTCGTTGCAAAATTCATCGCCAAATTTGGCGACGAATAAATTTTTCGTCGCCAATTTGGCGACGAAAAGAAGATTCGTCGTAATTTTCTGCGACAAATAATACTTTTCGTCGCTGAATTCGGTGAGAAATAATTATTTTTGTCCAGTTACCCTCAAAATCCGTAACACAGGACCTCAGCAAGTCCTCTAGTGTCTGAATGGTCCGCTCATACTGTCCATCTATCTGCGGATGGAATGCAGTACTAAAATGAAGCTGCGTGCCTAAGGCTTGCTGCAGACTCTGCCAGAACCGGAACGTGAACCGGGGATATCTATTTGATATAATGCTCAAAGAAACACCATGCAATCTAATGATCTCCCGACAATATAACTCTGCCAAACGATCCAGAGAGTCGGTCTTCCAAATTGCTAAGAAGTGCGTGGATTTGGTTAGTCGATCTACGACTACCCAAATCGTGTCATGGCCTTGACGTGTCTTAGGCAAACCCACCACAAAATCCATGGTAATGTGATCCCACTTCCACTCGGGAATAGGAATTCTCTGAAGTAGTCCAGCGGGTCTCTGGTGCTCAGCTTTCACCTGTTGACAAACGAGACATCTAGCAACAAAATCTGCGATGTCTTTCTTCATGTCGTTCCACCAATACAAATGCTTTAAATCTCAATACATGCGGGTTCTGACTGGGTGGATCGCAAATCGAGAGCAATGAGCCTCCTGAAGTAACTCCTCCATACCGGGTGTGACTGAGGTACGCATAATCTGCCCCAGAAATAAATTATACCTTCATCATCTTAGGTGAACTCAGTCTGCTGTCCAGAAGTTATCTGACTGCCAATGAACTGTAAATGTTGATCACTGGCTTGAGCCTCCAGGACTCTCATTCGGATAGACGACCGAGCAACCATGGTAACTAGAACGCCCTGCTCTGTCGGTCCCTGCTCCTCAAGGCCCAACTCGGAGAAACCCTGAATCAAATCCGTGACTAAAACTCGGTAGGAAGCTAAAGTCCCTCAGGACTTCCGGCTAAGTGCATCGGCAACCACATTGGCTTTCCCTGGGTGGTAGCTAATGGTACAGTTATAATCCTTTAGGAACTCCATCCATCTCCTCTGTCGGAGATTGAGTTCCTTCTGTGTAAATAGATATTTGAGACTCTTATGATCAGTGAGAATCTCAAACGTAATATCATACAGATGATGCCTCCAATCTTCAAGGCAAAGATAATTACAACTAACTCTAGATCATGTATTGGGTAGTTTTTCTCATGCTCCTTCAACTGGCGAGAATCATAAGAGACAACCCTGCCGTGCTGCATCAGTACTGCGCCTAAACCCTGGAGAGATGCATCGGTATAAAAGACGAAACCATCATCCCCTGATGGCAATACCAGAACCGTGTTGACACCAATCTCTTCTTCAACTCTTGGAAACTAGTCTCACACGCCTCTGACCACGTGAACTTTACGTCCTTCCTAGTAAGGCGTGTCAATGGCATAGCGATGCTCGAGAAACCCTCAACGAACCGTCTGTAATAACCGGCCAAACCTAAGAAACTGCAAACCTCCTGAACTATTTTCGGCTACTCCCAACTGGTGACAGCCTCGATCTTCTGGGGGTCCACTGAAATGCCTCTACTAGAAACCATATGTCCTAGAAAACCGGCTGAGGGTAACCAGAATGCATACTTGCTGAACTTCGCATATAGTCGCTTCAGTCGGAGTCTATCCAAAACAAGGCGAAGATGTTGCACGTGTTCCTCCTCGGAACGAGAATAGACCAGAATGTCATCAATAAAGACAATGATGAACCGATCTAGGAAATCCATAAATTCACGGTTCATCAAATCCATGAATACTGCTGGAGCATTGGTAAGCCCAAATGACATTACCAAAAACTCATAGTGTTCATATCTGGTATGGAATGTTGTCTTTTGAACGTCTGAGTCTCTAACCCTTAATTGATGATATCCGGATCGCACATCAATCTTAGAATATACTGATGTACCTTTGAGCTGATCAAACAAGTCCTCAATATGTGGTAGGGGATATTTATTCCTGATGGTGACAGCGTTCAATTGCCTATAGTCGATGAACAATCTCATCGAACCGTCTTTCTTCTTTACGAAGAGAACCGAAGAACCCCAGGAAGATATGCTAGGGCGAATAAAACCTCTGTCCAAAAGCTCCTGGAGCTGGACCTTTAACTCGTCCAACTCTCTCGGGGCCATACGATAAGGAGCTTTCGATGCCGACAATGTCCCAGGAATTAACTCAATCGTGAACTCCACTTGCCTTCTGGGAGGCAGGCCCGGTAACTCTTTTAGAAAGACATCCGAATATTCTCGGACAATAGGAATGTCAGCAATTTGAGAGTCACCACTGTCTTCTACATTGATCATAGATAATAGAAAACCTTGGCAACCGTGCAATAAAAGCTTCTGAGCCTGAATCACAGAAATGGTCGATGTGTCGTCGTCCCGGATGCCAGTGAAATCCCATGAGGGTTGGTTCGGAGGTCGGAATGTGACCACCCTCGTCTGACAATCAACTGTGGCATGATATGCTGACAGCCAATCCGTGCCAAGGATAATGTCGAACTTGACCTTGTCCAGTACCAATAAATCTACAATAAGTATGATGTTACCGAAATCTAAGGGACAACCTCGGACCTCCTGGGTAACGTCCAACATATCACCAGATTGTAGGGAGACGATTAATCGTTGTGATCTAATAGTAGGTAGTCTATCAATCACTCTCATAAATGCACGAGAAATAAACGAATGCAAACTGCCAGTATCAATTAGCATAATAGCTGAAAATGCATAAAGTGAAACCGTACTGCGAAAAATGGATTCGCTGCCTCGCTGCGCATCCTCTCTAGTAACTGCATGAATCCGCCTAGTCTCCGACAGAGGTGGAGGTGGAGGTGTGCTGCTTGCGAGGTGGTTGTGTGCGGGCACGAGCGATATGAAGGCTGCGTGGTCTTTATACCCGATGGCTGCGGTGATCTGAACGATTTAGTGGTTGAGGTTGCGATTTGCTTGTACTAGTGGTGGTGCATCTATCTGAGGTCCTGAAACAGAACCCTGTGACATCGTACGGGCATTGGAGTACTCCTATCTATGCATGCCATATGCGACTACTGTAGGGGAAGTTGTCCTCTGCTGGCGTTGCGAAGGTTTGGCTGTTTGCCCCCCTCTCTGAGTCCCAGACTGATGCAACTGTTCTCCCTGGATAGAAACCCCGGAAGCCACATGCTGAGCCTTCAATGAACAATCTCGGCTCAGGTGTCTAGGCAGTTTGCAATAATATAGCCCTCCCAAAATCTGGTGAGACAGTATGCTCTCTCGATCCACAACGAGTACAATATGTGTCACTAGTGGGCGGCCTCGGCTCTGTGAGAAGGCAGGAGGTCGGTGAAGATCGTCTGATTTACGAGGCTAGATGCCCCAGTGACTCGGCTACGGCCAGTATTGCAACCACTTTACTGTTGTCCAATAGTCTGTGGCTGCTGGGTATGTCCTGTGGTTCGCTCTGTCTGTTTCCTCTTTCAGTCAGTATTAGCTCTCTGTTGAGCCGACTCAATCAACAGAGTTCTATCCAATGCCTCTCGATAGGAAGAACTGCCAAATCCTGTCATCTTGATCTGAAGATGCCCATCTAGTCCCTGAACAAATTGAATCATGCGTAACCTGTCCTTAGCGACTAACTCTGGACAAAATCTGGCTAACCGATTAAATTTTGCATTATACTCCATCACTGTGCGATTATTCTGTCGAAGACTCAGAAAATCCTGACGGCGCATCATTTGATATAACCGTGGGAAATACTGACTCTCTAAGGCCTCTCTGAATCTCACCCAAGTAATCTGCTGCTCGTCGATAATCGAACGCTGCATGTCCCACCAGACCTCGACCTCTTCTCGTAAATGGAAGGATGCCAACTCTGCCTTCTCCCACTCGGAGCAAACCATATAGAGAAAAGTACGCTCCATAGTCTCGATCCAAGACTGAGCCACACTCGGATCAGTCTCTCTGTAGAATAATGTGAACCGGCTTTTCATCTACTTTGCTAAATCGGGAATCCGAGCTCTTGCCGCAGCCACATCGGTAGGATGAGTAGAGGTCGTCACAGAAGCTGGCGGAACTATTGTAGATGGTGTCAGGCATGAGCGGTAGATCTAGTGAGCTTGATGGGCCTATCGGGTTTGCGATGGCAGCCCGTATCTAGTGTGTAGCAATAGGCTCTCCCGTTGGTACATCGGATACCCCAGAAAGTGGGTATCTCTGGAGGAGGAACCGCCGAGGACTGAGGATCCACGACTCCCGCAGCACCATGTGAAATATAACCCTGATCAACATGCTCACCCTCAGGAGATCTTTCTGGCAACTCCTTCGCCAAAGATTTCAAGGTCCACTAGCATGGCCGCCCCGCACCACGTCTCGGCACAGGAGCACGCCCACCTCGTCTCATATCTGTTAAATGTTTACCAGATGTTACTACAAATAAAAATATATAAAATGAATCATCATACCTATTTTGCCGCCAGGAGAGGTCCCGTCGTCGCCAAATCCCCAAATTGACCTCGTCAATAATACCTCGAATTTCCAAAACATAAAAATCGTCGGAAATCCATACCAATCCAAAAATTTCCAGATTGACTCGCAAAAACCTGTCAAACGTGGCGAATTCCGAAAAATCCAAAAGCCCCTAGGAACTCGAAAACCTAGGCGCTTTGATACCAAATAAATTGTCACGCCTCGAGGGAGTCTCCGCTAGACAAAAATCCGACAACATCTCCCCTGTACTTGTGACAATATGAAATTTATATACAAGGCCTACACGATCCACTATACTTCAGTCAACACGACCGGAACAAAAACTACACACGCAGATCATAAATAAACCTCAGACCAACAATCAAAGTAAATAACGAATAGTCTATAATATCTGAACTTACCCTTTCTATCATTTAATTAAATATTAAATTTTTCGTATTTAACATATATGTCTTGTGTTAACTGTATATTTCGTATAGTACAAATACATATTTATTATTTTATAGATAACCAAATATGTACCGCACTTATTGACGTTATAATATTTATCCTTCATTAAAAAAGAAAAAAAATGACAATGTACCTATATCGTGCGCAATAACAGGTCCGTGATTCCTCCTGCCTACAATGGACGTCGGCGGATGCCATAAAGAGAGTAGTAGTAACAACAAACGTTTATTAGTTGCCATTGTTTCACTAGTTGCGACGACCTGGTCGGAGTAGCTGACAACAAAGTCATTTGTTGACCTGGTCGCTCCTCGCTTTCCAAACAATGATTATGATTTCGTCGTTGCATGCTCCTCAACATTCGAAGCAGACGAACTGGTTTCCTTTACATCTCCGCCTCATGCCTTAATCTCTTCTACTGCACTTTAATCTGCCGGCCGGCATCCTTCCAGCATATCCATCCACATTTTCGGACTTCGTCTTCATCTCCTTCGCACCCATCGCTATATAAACTAATTTAGATAGCCAACAACAGCGAATTAATTATAAACACATTCTCCATTAATGGAGATCCTCAAAGCTTCCTCCTTCCTCTGCCTAATTGCTTTATTCCACCACCTCTTGGCCCATCCATATCCCATAAATGCTGCATCTTCCCGAAGCACCTACATCGTTCACGTCCGGCTGCCGACCACCGTCGGCGCTTCCTTCGACCGCCAAAGCTGGTACAAGTCTTTCCTCACTGCAGTCACATCAGAGTCGCATTTGCTTTACTCTTACACCAACGTCATGAGCGGATTTGCTGCTCGGCTGACGGAATCCGAGCTGGCCCTCATGTCTCTCTTCCCTCGGTTCGTCAGCGCCTATAGGGACCCCAAGTATCAGTTGCTCACCACCCACACCCCTGACTTCCTCGGTTTGAACCTCCGCAATGGCATCTGGAACCAGTCCAACTACGGCAAGGGCATCATCGTTGGCCTTCTAGACACCGGCATCTTCCCCGATCACCCTTCCTTCAGCGACGCCGGCATGCCCCCACCCCCAGCCAAATGGAAAGGCCGTTGTGATTTCAATGTGTCAAGTTGCAACAATAAGCTCATCGGCGCGCAAACATTCCTCGCCGGTTCGTCCTCTGCGCCCCCGATCGACGAAGAGGGTCATGGCACCCACACCGCGAGTACGGCCGCCGGCGCGTTCGTGCCGGCTGCTCAGGTGCTCGGGAACGCTCTCGGAACCGCCGCAGGGATAGCGCCCATGGCGCACATTGCTATGTACAAAGTTTGCGGACCCGTTGACTGCTCAGGTAGCGATATATTGGGCGCAATGGATGCCGCCGTGTCCGACGGAGTCGATGTGCTCTCGCTTTCCCTCGGCGGTGCTTCTGTGCCTTTCTACGCGGACCCAATCGCGGTGGGAGCCTACGGGGCTATCGAGAAAGGAGTGTTTGTGAGCTGCGCTGGGGGCAACTCTGGCCCTTCGCCGAGCACACTATCGAACGAGGCACCGTGGATCCTTACCGTCGCGGCGAGCACCATGGACCGGAGCATAATTGTCACAGTAAGGCTCGGAAACGGCAAAACCTTCGACGGCGAGTCTCTGTACCAGCCACAGGTGTACACCCCCACGCAATACCCTCTGGTGTACGCCGGCGCCCTAGGCAAGACGAACGCAGCCTTCTGCGGCAACGGCTCGTTGGACAGCGTCGACGTGAAGGGAAAAATCGTCCTGTGCGACCGCGGCGGTGGCATCGCGAGGATCGAGAAGGGCGCCACCGTGCAAAGCGCTGGGGGTGTTGGCATGATCCTGGCGAATCAAGAGCCAGACGGTTACAGCACACTCGCCGACGCTCACTTCCTCCCGGCGTCACACCTGGGTTTCGTCGACGGAGACCAGATCAAAGCTTACATCAATTCCACTGCCAATCCCGCCGCAGGTTTCAGCTTCAAGGGCACGTTACTTGGCACCTCACCAACGCCTGCTATCACGTCTTTCTCATCGAGAGGTCCTAATGCAGCCAGCCCTGGGATTCTGAAGCCCGACGTCACCGGCCCTGGCGTGAGCGTCTTGGCCGCGTGGCCGTTCCCAGTCGGACCACCGTCATCAAATGCCACAAAGGTGAACTTCAACATCATTTCGGGGACTTCCATGTCCACCCCTCATCTCAGCGGGATCGCCGCCCTCATCAAGGCTGCGCACCCAGATTGGTCTCCAGCAGCCATCAAATCGGCCATCATTACGACCGCTACGGTTTTCGACCGCGATGGATCTCCGATATTGAACGAACAGCACCAGCCAGCAGATCTCTTCGCGTTGGGGGCCGGCCATGTTGACCCAGTGCGAGCCACCAATCCTGGCCTTGTCTACGATCTCTCTGGAGGGGATTACATCGGCTATCTCTGCGGACTGGGTTATTCCAGTGCTGAGGTGACAATGATCGCCCGGAGGCCGGTGGTTTGCCCGCTTGTTGCTCTCATATCCGAAAAGGACTTGAACTATCCTTCGATCTCGGTGGTTCTCGGCAGCAACGCGACTAATTACGTGACGGTGCAGAGGAAGGTGAAGAACGTGGGCACGGTGGCTTCCAGCTACATGGCTGTGGCCACTGCTCCAGGAGTGGAAGTTCGAGTGACGCCGAGTGTGTTACATTTCACGACCGTGGGCCAAGAGATGGAGTTCCAAGTGGAGTTCCGCAAGGTAGGTGGGAGCGGTGGCACAGCCACAGGAGGTTATCTGAAGTGGGTTTCGAGTAAGTACGAGGTGAGGAGTCCCATATCAGTGACATACCACAACTAGTTTTAACTCAGACGCAAGCAATTCAACGCTGAAGGGTTGGTTATCAATAAAATATCTGAGCCATTCAATCTGTTAGTGCTAAAGCATCAGCAATTGAGATGCTTTTATCTTTTCTTTTATTTTGTCAGAGCAAATGCAATATCTGATGTCAAGTCAGTACGTATTCAGAATTTTCGAGAACAATAATTTTTAAATAGGAGAACGGTAATTAACAGGAACGATTGTATTACCGTACCTAAATACTCTCAAAATAGAATGATTAAGGGTATCCATATTGATGGGTGTTATAATATTCACCATCCCATAAAAAGCATGGAATTTGTATGTCCCGTACATATTATATTAATATTTTCATTATCTCACATTCATTTTAACATTAAGATTTATTATGGATCCCTCTTTATTCTTATTTTACATTAAATAAATATAATTTAAATTTTATTTACACAATTTAAATGATTATTATTTAAATATAATAATAATATTATTTTTAAATATATTTATTATGTAAAATATTTTTTTCTTATTTTATCAGTGTCATTTATTTAAAATTAAAATATTATTATAAATTTGAAGTGATGGAGTACAAAGTATAAAAAAAATTACACTTGCATAAAATTAAAAAATAACATATCAATTAAATGTAATGAGAAACTATAAAATACTAATTCAAGGATTATTGTTATATTGTGCCCAAATATATTCAACTAAATTGGCACGAAGTTGGTGATGCACATGACTGTCACGTAGTTCGGAATTTGTCTGGAGATAATCATGAAATCCTCGATTTGAGCCCTGGACGAATTGTGCGGGCTCGTCATCTTCATCGTTATACCAATTTATCACGTGACCCCCTACCTCATCTTCAATAATCATGTTTGATGGTGCTTACTTTTTTGGACTGCAAGACCTCCTTGTTAGTGCTTATAAGATCCACATATCTCCCCTTATCATGTTTAGCACTTTCTGTAGGGGATCGATATGGCCGGCTAGAGGGGGGTGAATAGCCCTCGTACGTTGGACGTCGTAAATTGTTCGTCTACAAAAGATTAGCGCAAGCGGAATATACAAATACAAAGCAAAAGACAAACAATAAAAGAAACGCTAACACGATGGTATAACGTGGTTCACGGCTACGCCGCTAATCCACGGTCCGATTCGTCCACGGTGAATCACTCCGCCAAAACCAATCACTATCGGTCTCTCCTTTGCACAAAGCTAGGTGGAGGTAACCTTTACAACCAAGATCACTCTTCTTACAATAGGATTGAAATAAAGACAAGTAAGAAGAGTTTAGAGCTTGTGGGGCACTAGGAAGATCGTTTGGAGTATGAGCATTAGCCTCTCAAAGGCTTACACCCTCTCTTTTTATAGAGAGGGCTAACTTCTTCCCGTTTGCCGCCATCGATTATCGCTGCCCTTGGCGATCGTTGCATCCTACAACGGCCTCGAACACGTCGGATCCCGACCGGTGTAGTCCAACGGAACTCTTGGCGATCGGATGGACCTCATCGATCATCTTTCTCCGATCATCGGCGCCCGATCGGCTCTACGAGCAGATCTAATGGCCGAACCCTTATCTATCGATCATTCGCCTTGGCGATCGGTGATAATCTTAGCGATCGGCCGTATGGCGATCGGCTGCAATCGATCGATCGTATATCGAACTCACTCGACTCGGAAGCGATCAATGACATGGCAGTCGACTGGTGTCGGGAAAACTCATCCGACACTTGGCCAAATGACCAAGTTTCACCTAAGAGCTACCCTTCCCTGGGTTACAATCGCTCACTCTCATTTCTCGGAGTCCCTCGCCTTCGAAGTTCTCTTCGTTCTCGGCCACGTCCCTCGGCAGCATCAGGCGCAAGGCTCTGCAATGCTCCTTCGCGTCTCTTGCCTCGAAGTCTACTTCCTCCGGCTTCACTCCAAGCTTCTCGTCCGGCGGTCCCTCGGATGCTCCAAGCGCACGGCTTCCACAAAGCTATCCTTCACCGACTCAAGGCACGAGTCATGAGATGTGAAACTCGTCACGGCTCCATGTGCGAATTACTAAGTCCTGCACGACTTCAACGCACATATCACATCAACATATCAAACTAACTTAAACCCTTTGCCACACCATCAAAACCATATCACGGCAAGAGATTGCCCTAACAATCTCCCCCTTTTTTATGTGTGGCAATCCGTTTAAGTTAGGTAAAAACATTTGATATAAATTCTAAGGTAAGAAAGCATGTAAAGATAAACATGATATAGCAACATGCAACTCCCCCTTAATCCATGAAACTCTCTATGCAAAATTTTCTCCCCCTATCATATATTTCTCCCCCTACAATATATTTCTCCCCCTAAAGTGATTAACTTAAACATAATTATTTCTCCCCCTTTGACACCATCAAAAAGATTAACACTAAGTTATAAGCTCATGGCATCAAGTATAATTGAGGGAAAAATATGACAAGTTGATTTAAAATTGGGTACCACTTGTTGATGGCATCAAGTATATTTCTACAACTTGTTGTAGGTTTACAAACTGAATTCGGCCTTCAATGTTCTGATTTTCAGGCCACCAGTCGACTGCTATCAGTATGGCAGTCGACTGGCACAAAGGAATCCAAATTTCTGATTTTCTGGACGAATTTCAGAAATGCATTATAAATTCCAGAAAATTTGAAAAATCATGAAATTTGGGGAACATAATTCTTTTAAGTATATCTATCAATGAAAAATAGTTTTTCATGAAAACTCATTATATTTTCTTGTTTTTGCCAAAAATCCAAACACTTGAAAAACCACTAGTTTTTGAGCATGTTAGTATCCATTTTAGCACCTAGTCTTGCTTTGAATTGTTCCAAAACATGAATACATAGATTTTAGATTAAGAAATTGTTTTGAAAACATATGAAATATCCAACCATGATCTTTGGGCAATATGTCTATGAATTAAACATAAGTCTTCCCCATGATTGGTCTATTATTGCTATGTTGATACTTTAAATGACCATCTAAATGCCATAGGCATTAGTGGACATTTGTATCATCCTAATATCTCACCCATGCTAAGTTTGCAATCAAGTTAGCCTATAGTGAGTGTGAGATGTATCCTAGGGGGTATTTGTATATACTTAACCCATATATTCATGCAATTCTATCATGGTTAAGTATCAACCTAACAACCTACATGATCATAATGACATATACCAATCAATTCTACATTATGATCATGAAACTCATGTATCCATCAAATAATAGTCATGCATTAGGTATTATACGATGATAATAAATAAATTATCACCTAAAGCATGATTCAACCTTATTTCTCATGATTACGTGCCAAATATTAAAATCATAAATCATGATTTCAAGCATACATAGCAATTACATCAATCATCATGATTTAAGCATTATTACCTATTTATGGGCACGTTATCATCACCCAACACTATCTAGAAAATGTTGTCCCGTCATCCTAAGTCAACCAAATTATGATATAGGTCAAGTTCATATGGTTGACTACCCTAGGGTTATTCTAACCCTTAAGGATGGATTTTGGAACCCAAAATAGATTCTTTCCTATTGGGTTCACTAAATACTCCTTGGGGATCCATTTCCTAGCAATTACTTTCTTTTTATCTTGTCCCCTAGCTATTAGGCATTTATAGGCCTTTTCATTTTTCTTTTCCTTGTATCCTAGGCCTTTCTTGTTGAAACTAGCTCTTTGGCTCCCTAAGATCATGTTCAATGTGTTGGAGCCAATAGTGAATTTCTCTAGGGCTTTGGTTAAATAATCTACCTTTTCCCTTAATGCCCTATTTTCCTCTATGCATGCATCATTAACATCCAAAGGCATATAATCATGTGAGCATGCATCATCTAAGCTAGAAGAAATATTATCATTTAAGCATGCCTTTTCTAATTTGTTTTCTAGGTCCTTAATTTGCTCTAGCATGCTCTTGTTCTTCTTCTTTGCTCTAAATAGATCTCTAGTTAAGCTAGAAACCATGGAAACTATTTTCTTAGGGGTTAGATTTGTTACCATAGTTTCCATGTCCTCTTCTTCTTCGGATGATGAGGAGGATGATGATATGGAGGAGGCTCCCCCTTCACTTGAGCTCTCTCCTCTTGAGCTTGATCTTTCATTTTCGGATGAAGAGCAATCCAAGTCATCCAAGGCCATCAAGGCCAAATTGGTGACAAAGGCATTCTCCTCATCTGATGATGAGGAGGAGGATGAGGAAGGATCATCCCATGTCTTGGCCTTGAATGCTTTGGCCTTCCCCTTTTCTTTTGCCTTCTTTTCTTCTTCCTTTCTCTTGCTCCCCTTCTTCTTCTTCCTTTCTTCTTTCTTTTTCCTTTCTTCCTTGCTCTTGTTTAGGAGAGGACAATTGTCCCTTATGTGCCCTTCTCCTTGGCAATTGTAGCATATAACCTTCCCCCTTGGTCTTCTCATCCTATCATTAGATTTATCAAATCTAAAATTCTTAAATGCACGTCTTACCCTCCTTACCATATAGGCTTCTTCGGTGCTATCCATGGAGGAGGAGGAAGACGCTTCGTCATCGGAGGAGGAGGGGATTTCCATCTTCTTCTTTCCCTTATTTGCCAACAATGCTACTCCTCTTGAAGGTTGAATTTTAGGCTCCTCTTGTATTCCCTCAAGCCTAGTTTCGTGGAGCTCCATTGTTGAGAAAAATTCCTCCAAGGTACTTACTTCCAAGTTCTTGGAGATGTAGAACGAATCCACCATGGAGCTCCACTTGGAGGACCGGGGAAAGGCATCTATGGCCTTCATTACCATATCCCGGTTTGATAGCTTCTCACCTACACTTGTTAGCCCAATTAAAATTTCTTTAAACCTAGAGTGTAGTGAGGTTACCTTTTCTCCCTTTTCTAGTTTTATATTGGATAGTTGGGAGCGGAGGAGGTCTCTCCTTGCTAGCTTGGCCTCGGATGTGCCTTCATGGAGTTCTATAAGCTTCTCCCACATCTCTTTGGCGCTAGCACATTCTCGATCGGTTGATCTCTTGTTGAGGAGCACATTGTAGAGATGGTGCTTGGCTTTGGGTTTGCAAGGTGCTCCTCTCTTTGCCTCTTGGTCACCTAGATTTCTCTATTGGCTTCCCTCTTCGTCCCTAGGCAAAGCGAAACCGGATTCCATTGTAATCATTATATCAAAATCCGTTTGAAAAATACCATTCGCTTCTTCCACCAAGCGAATTCTCCTTCAAACTTCGGAGGATGGATGTTGGAGCCGGCCATTTTAAAAGTTGCTTGTTGTGGCGGTTAGTCCTCGACAAGCTTTCCTCGGCTCTGATACCACTTGTAGGGGATCGATATGGCCGGCTAAAGGGGGGTGAATAGCCCTCGTACGTTGGACGTCGTAAATTGTTCGTCTACAAAAGATTAGCGCAAGCGGAATATACAAATACAAAGCAAAAGACAAACAATAAAAAAGCGCTAACACGATGGTATATAGCGTGGTTCACGCTCTGTTGCTAATCCACGGTCCGATTCGTCCACGGTGAATCACTCTGCCAAAACCAATCACTATCGGTCTCTCCTTTGCACAAAGCTAGGTGGAGGTAACCTTTACAACCAAGATCACTCTTCTTACAATAGGATTGAAATAAAGACAAGTAAGAAGAGTTTAGAGCTTATGGGGCACTAGGAAGATCGTTTGGAGTATGAGCATTAGCCTCTCAAAGGCTTACACCCTCTCTTTTTATAGAGAGGGCTAACTTCTTCCCGTTTGCCGCCATCAGTCGACTGCCGTCACTACAACGGCCTCCGAACACGTCGGATCCCGACCGTTGTAGTCCAACGGAACTCTTGGCGCGATCGTGATGGACCTCATCGATTGATCGCCGCCTCCGTAGTCGACGCCTACGGCCTACGAACGGTTCGCGGTCGAACCCTTATCTATCGATCGCCGCCAGCCGATCGATGGCTGATGATCGCTTACGATGGGCGTCACGTATCGATCGCTGGCCAATCCGATCGATCGTATACCACGAACTCACTCGACTCGGAAGCGATCATTGCCATGACATGGCAGTCGACTGGTGTCGGGAAAACCCATCCGACACTTGGCCAAATGACCAAGTTTCACCTAAGAGCTACCCTTCCCTGGGTTACAATCGCTCACTCTCATTTCTCGGAGTCCCTCGCCTTCGAAGTTCTCTTCGTTCTCGGCCACGTCCCTCGGCAGCATCAGGCGCACGGCTCTGCAATGCTCCTTCGCGTCTCTTGCCTCGAAGTCTACTTCCTCCGGCTTCACTCCAAGCTTCTCGTCCGGCGGTCCCTCGGATGCTCCAAGCGCACGGCTTCCGCAAAGCTATCCTTCACCGACTCAAGGCACGAGTCATGAGATGTGAAACTCGCCACGGCTCCATGTGCGAATTACTAAGTCCTGCACGACTTCAACGCACATATCACATCAACATATCAAACTAACTTAAACCCTTTGCCACACCATCAAAACCATATCACGGCAAGAGATTGCCCTAACACTTTCCAATTCATCTGTGTCTAAACTAATAGTTGGATTTTGAGAAGCAGAATTCATTTCCAAATCAATCTGTAATAAAAAAAAATTAGTTTCAAACAAAATCAATTAGAGAGGTCGTGCAAAATAAAAACATAGAAAAAGGAAAGAAAATAGAAGAAACTAGGCAAGAAAGCAAAAATTTTTACTTGAACCAGACTACAAAGACGTTGGAGTCGAAGGTCTTAGATCAGGGAGGCAGGGATTGTGAGCTTGGAGACTAGAGATGGTATAAAACTTCCTCTGCAGTGGTAGAGTGATAAAAAAACTCACACTTAGAATAGTAGTATTCACCAACAAAAAAAAAGAACTGATGGGAGGAGGTGAGGAGCTGTGATTAATTACCAGGCGAGAAGAGCGGGATTCCGGAAGAGGCAGAGGAGGTGGTGGCGCTGTTGGTGAGCACGTTGAACTGCAACTCCACGCTCTTGAGGAACTCTATAGCCTCTTGTAACGGCCAGTCGAGCGAGGCGGATGACCGGAGAGGCGGAGACTTGAAGTGATGATCTTGATTGGCGAGGGCCACGAGGCGGATATCTCCACTCGACTAACGCCTCGACTGGCAGGTTAACGACGAGAACAACTTTTTTCGTCGCTAACATCACTCGACTGATGCAAGAAAGCAGTCGACTGTCTAATTTTTTCCCTGCCACAGAAGTGGGAGCTCCTCGACTGGAGAAACTTTTGCGACGATAATTATAAATTACGTCGCTAAGTCCTACTACAGTTGGATGCGTCGACTGGAAACTCGACTGATACTCCAAATTTAGCGACAAAACTGTAAATTTCATCGCTAACCCTCAAAATTCTGAAGCCATATATCGACCTTTAGCGACGGAATTTTAAGAAATCATCGCTAACCATGAAAATACAAATTTCCAAAATTCATTTTATTTTGTATTTGAAATCCTGTAATACAATATCAACCACACAATTTAACTTAACAATATATAACTGAAACAATAAAACCAATATATGCATTTAAAACACATACATAACATCAAGTTTAAAGTCCAAAAATATCCAGTTTCACAAATTCTTAGTATTAAAATGCAAACACATTCAAATTCACTAGCTCAAAATATAAATGTTCACAAACTCTAAGATGGAGGAGGAGGTGGAGCTGAAGATGACTCATGCATCAATGATTGTAATGCTTCAGGTGCAAGCCGATTCAGAATTGCTTCGAATATATCTTGTCTTGATCTCATTGTTGCCAACTCATCTTGGGTGCTAGCTAATTGAGCCTGAGTGTTTTCTAATCTTTGCTCGGTGGATTGAAGTTTTTCACACAGTGCTACATTAGTTGTTCTGGAGGAGGAGCTGACATCTAAAGAATGTAGGAGAACGTTGGAACGCTAGAGGGGGGTGAATAGCTTGTTATCATTGCGTGATGTAATTTGTTCGCGTTTGATCGTCTACAATCTTGTTAGCACAGTGGAATAGTAATAACAAATAAATATAACAAGATACACAATCATAACACGATCATATAATGTGGTTCATAACCTCAAGGTTCCTACTCTACGGATCGGGCTCAAACGAGCCCTAGCGATGCCAATCACACACCACTAATAAACACTCCTTCTCGGAACAATTCGGAGGCCGAGAAACCTCGTACAATAGTTTATAATAATAAACTAAATACAACAAGCAAATAATATGAAATACAATGCAATACAAGTAAAGAAAACACTTTACAAATGCCTTTAGATTGTTTGCTTGTTGATCGCTTGAACCATGGTTGAAGACCCTGATTTGCAGCAGCAAATCGCCTCAAGAACATCCAAGAAATTGCAGGCTTTTTCCTCCTTCACGAGCTCCATTTAAAGATTCAACCTGTGCTACAAAACGCCGATCAGTCGACTGCTCGGGAGCATCAGTCAACTGATTCCACTATTGTCGTGAGACAACGGCTAGATCCACGTTGGAAAAATCCAACGGATCCATCATCAGTCGACTGATTATGACCATCAGTCGACTGATAGAGCCTCCACTCGACTGCTAACCCCAGCAATCGAGTCAAACTCCATTCTGTGCCCGAAAAACCAAACACCAGTTGACTGATCACATGATCAGTCGATTGCTCGCCAATCAATTGACTGCCCACCTCTGGCAGTCGACTACTAGGCCAATTCCCATAGTCAAACCCTAGTTGACTCACACCAGTCGACTGTTATATGACATCAATTGACTGGCACACCTCAAACATGAGGTTTTAACCCAAGTATGGTGCCCCCATACTTGCCAGACCACCCTTAGCCTAAACCTAAGCCTTCTAGCCACCTCCGTCAGCCTCACGCCTCTCGGATCCCTCCAAGTCATCCATGACTTGTTCATCCATTGCGCTAGCCTTCAGATGCTTCCATCGGCTATGTCATGCTAACAGTGTCTACACCACCAAGACACATTGGACTTACGCCGCCAAGACTCCGCTTGGACTTTACACTGCCAACCATTGGACTTATGCTGCCAACACTCTCGCTTGGACTTTACGCCGGCAATATCAACCCCTTGGACTTCTCAAATGCCAAGACTCAAGCTTGGACTTTCCCTTGCCAACCCATGTTGGACTTTCCATGCCAAGACCCATGCTTGGACTTTTCCTTGCCAACCCATGTTGGACTTTTCATTGCCAAGACCCATGCTTGGACTTTCCCAAATACCAAGTGTCCCACTTGGACTTTCCATGCCAAGTCCCCAAGACTTGGACTTTTCTCATGACAATTACATTGTCATATATTTTTGTCGAACATCAAAACATCTCTCGAGTCAAGCTCGAGTCCTGGTCAATCATGACCTGGGCCGATTGCACCAACAATCTCCCTCTTTTTGATGTTTGACAAAAACCAGCCAAACCATTGAGTTAGACCATCTAACTCAAAACAATCGTCCCCATCAATTTTCCCAATTGATGTCATTTTTCCAATAAATTCTCCCCCTTTTTTACTAACATCAAAAAGATTCTCTCCAAGGAGGTCAATGTCTTATGTCCCAATGAGATCTTACAATCTCCCCCTTGGTCCAAAAATACCTAGGATGTCTACCATCTTCCTAGTGATAAGTCTCATATCACTCAAGAGAGGCAATTCTATTCACTCACCCAATTTCCAAATTGGGTATCTCAAGATCCGCTTTTCCCCCTCATGAGAGAAAAAAAAAATATCATCCATCATCCCGTGATGGATACCTCCCCCTTGACCCTTGCACCAACAATGTCCTTGGGAAGTCCCTAAGCCAATAGGAACTCTAAACTATCAAAATTAAGGTTCAAAGTTCAACATAGAACTTTCCCTCACCTTAAAATTGATAAAAACCCTAAACAACTCTCCTAATCCATATCCAATGGATTTTCACCCTTTCTAATCCTTCTCAAAGCATATCCCAGGGTTAGGAGTGGTTAGGGACCTTAATTGTAGCTGAACACGGGCTAAACATACCTTGTTTTCCCGAAATCAGCATTGGCAGTCGACTCTCTCAGCTACGGTCATTGCCACCCTCATCACCGACCGCCACCCAGGCGTCGATAATCAAATATCAGGATTTCAGTTATCAGAAACTAAATTCGGAAAATCATAAGTAATTCTATGTATATCGAAAAATCGTGAAAATTCATATGTATATTACTTATAGTCAATACAATGGGTGAAAAATGATAGAAACATATTTTACCTATAAAATATTGAAACTGATACAAAATCCAAAAGTGAATAAAAACTTCAAAGTTTTAGCTCACTTTGTATCAATCTCATCAATGGTGATTGCTATCAAAAGATATACTTCACCAAAATTTTTCAAAAAGATTTTAAAATATTTTCAAAATCTTATTTTGGATCATATTCCTTGGGCTCAATGTACATGACTTGTACACGAGCTTTACAAATGATCTACAACTCATATAAGATGAGTTTTGGTTCATCTAGATGCAAAAACTATACACCTTGAACTTAACTCATATCCTAGCATCTCACATGTATCTAGGGTGTATAAATACACATACATGTCAATGTAATGTGAGATGTGGGTTTTGTTCTCCCTAACCTAGGGTTTCATGTATTTTTCTAAGGCAACTCTACTTGATTCCCTTATAAATGGGACTCCAAGTCATGTCATTATCCTTAAATCAATTTTAATCAATTTAAATGCATGAAATGATAATGACATAATGATAGCAATAATTAAGCATGACCAATGATCATGATGTCATGACATATGATTAAATCTAAAAACGCATGACATTTAATCCTTAATCCTAAACATGATCATGACATATAAATGATAAAAATAAACATGATGTCATGACATGTTATATGGCAAATAGAGCATGACATATAAAATGTATAAGTATAATAATACCTAAAATTTAATATTAGTTTCCATTTGTTATAATTAGGTATAGTTTGCCATATTACCTAAATTTCCCAAAATGTGTCAAAAACCCAAAATGACACACTATGACCTCTAAACCTAAATTGTGTCAATTTAATTGATTTTTCATAATTCCAAGAATGTATTGGCACATCCTAAAATCTTTTAGGATCATAATATCAACCTTATTTCCAAGGTACCCATAACCTTGAAAATTACCTAAAGTGTCACCTTTACCATGGTTGAGTTAACTACTCATTCAATCAAGGTTGACACACTCTAAA
The DNA here is from genome assembly GCA_025175895.1 of Wurfbainia villosa. NCBI lineage: Eukaryota > Viridiplantae > Streptophyta > Magnoliopsida > Zingiberales > Zingiberaceae > Wurfbainia > Wurfbainia villosa. Next base: position 114,126,243 of record CM045989.1, on the reverse strand, counting down.
CCCATCTACCGTGAATCAATCACGCTCTTAGGAACCTAAAACCTATTTGAGCTCCTAGGGTTAACTAGGTATTTCTTAGGGATAACCTCCCTAGATACCTTTCTAATGACCCTTCTAGGCTTGTTAGCCTTGGTCATTTTGGTCTTACCTAGGTTGACTCTAGGGGTAACTCCCCTTGCAACCTTCTTAGTGGCCACCCTAGGTTTCCTTGAAACCCTAGCCACTAGGCACATACCTTGGTCAACTCTAGGGATGACTTCCCTATTGACCTTGGTCTTCCTAGACCTAGTTTGTGTTCCATAATCAAGTGGAACACTATGATAAGTCACCTTAGGCTTAGGTTTGTGACCCAAACCCTCCTTTCCCTTGGTTGACTTTTATCTCTTAGATCCTAGGTGTTGACTTTGAGATCTAGAACCTTGAATTTGACCATTTGACCCTTTTATTTGATTTTGCATAATTTTAAGGGTCTTCTCAAGTTTCTCAAGCCTTGACCTCAAGGCTTGATTTTCAACATCTAATTGCCCAATTTTAGAATTTTGATTTAATCCTTGGGCATGATTCTTCCTAGGCATATGCCTAGTCCATTTAGAGTTAAAACCTAGGTGCTCTTGTATTTTCCTAATAGATTCCCTAGGTAAGGTTTTTCTAGGGACATTAGTCCCAAATTTCCCCTTATTTCCTAAGTGGACACTTTTAGCTCCTAAACAAAGATATTTGTTATTTCTAACATGATTTTCATGAGAGATAGCAAGAGAATTAAAAGCATGTTTTTGACTTTTAGCTAAAGAAGGAGCATTACAATATACCTTAGGGTTTGCCTTAGAGGCTCCCTGTCACGCCCCGAGGGACTCCCCTCCAGACAAAAATCTGTCAGCATCTCTCCTGTATGGGTGACAATATGGAACTTGCATACAAGGCCTACACGACCACTATACATCGGTCAACACGACCGGAACAAAAACATCTACACACGCAGGTCATAAGGCCTCAAGCCAACAATCAAGGTAAATAATAAAAGTCTATCACATCTAGACTTACCCCTTCTGCCATCTGGGCAGGAATACACAACCAAATCCTATCGAATAAAAATCCGAATAGAGGTCCATAAGGACATACCAAAACATCCACAAGTACATAAATCAAACACCAGTCCTAAACATATCTTCTAGTAAAAAATCCAAACCATAAATCAAATAACAAATAAACTATCACGATGAGGGGGGGGGGGTTTGGCAGCTGGACTCTCCTGACAGCTTTATCCTGAAATAGATATAAAACAATGGGGTAAGTTCAATGAACTCAGCGAATAATAGTCGATATGCATAGTAAAATATAACTAACAATAACAATCATGCCAGTAAAGCCTCATATATAGGATATGCAAGAAAGAAATACAAAAGGATTGTACTTACCTGAATCTCCTATTCTGATATATGAGCATGTGTCATACTAGAAGAAATAAAGTCATCAGACCAAATACAAATATATATCATATATGCATGGCAATCATATGCAACATCCAAGGCAACAATCAAAATGCAGCAAACACAATATAAATGCCATCTATGCAAAATGCATGCGATGCAAATGACATGGTCACCCTTGACGCCAGTCAGCCGCCTCACACGCGATGGTGAAGCCGAGTGGGTAGGGCTATGACAACTGTGCACTCTGGCATCACTGGTCCTGAGTGACCGAGTGGATAGGATATTGTCGGAGTACACCTATTTTTTTGCCCCAAATAGAGTGGGGGAGCAAAGCTCTCATCTCCCGGTGTCGTAGACCAGAGGAGGGATCCTTGCCCGCTACCACGCTGCTTCATCGCTACCCATGAGTGGACCAGCGGAGCCTGAAAGAGCTACTGCACACACCCTCCTAATGTACCACTAACCCATGAGTGGCAGCGTGTGCAGACCATGTAACTTGCTACGAGCTCAACTACAAAGGAACCCCGTCCATCCAGCATGCAATCATGCAAGATGGTGCATGATACTAAAGCATGTAATACCAACTAAAATAAATATCCGAATAATATGCACAACCAATAGGTACATATCAATGATCCAAGTAAAACAGGGAAGGTATAACTATAAACTGATCAAATGCATGAATCAAGTAGGCATAATAACATACAAGGTAGATAAACATGAAAATTATTACAAGCTATAACTAACTACCATATCAACATGACTATATCAAAAAAATAAGTCAAAATACCCGCCTGATAAAATGCTCGAAAAATGAAATCGTCACGCCCGTGGACGTGTCTCGTGACCGAAACCTGCATAAAACATAATATGATCAGATTATATTTCCAACCCTAATATCAAGTCCAAAACCTAATGGATTAAACTATCCCCTTAACTGACCACCCACTGCCGTCATATATCCGCACAATAATCGGACCCATAACCATCCCTCCAATCACACTCGTATAACACCTCTTCACTCAAATTCACTATCCACGGGACGAAGCCAAAACCCAAATAGCTACCTCACAGATCAAAACACATTCGGAACCATTCACAGCTCACTTAACATACCATTTATGATCGTACAACCGACATCAACCCAATCGCAGCCTTATTCCCAGCCGTTGCAGTTGTTCACAACCTGTGAACAACCTTCACAACCCATGAACAACCTGAAACACCTTCCATAATCACCCCCTCCTTCACAACTGGCCAAAACCCCAAAATCAGCCCATTTACAGCCGTTTACATCTCTAAACGGAACCTCACAGCCAACCCCATCTCCATCCCTCCGTTCAACCTGCTGACCACTGCCCATGTAATCACTGAACAGAAAGGAAACAAGAGGAAAACTAGGTATATACCAGAAATGGGAAGCTCCCCTCGACAATATTTCCTCGGTGCAGCCGATCAGGATGGCGGAGGCTAGTCGGAGGATGGTCGACACTAGCAAAGGAGGGCGCATGGTGTTGAGCATGTGGGAGGCCGACCAGCTACGGTGAACTGCGAGGAAGAGGGCACCCACGGCGACTGTCCTGTGGCTGCGGATGCATCGCGACGACTGTGCTCGTGGGCGACGAGCACGCAGAGGGGTGTTCGCATGAGCAGCGACGACGGCGTGACCTCGGTGTCGGATGGCAAGCAGCGGCGATCGGAAATAGTGTCTACTGGTTGCGGTGGCTACGGGCGCGAGGAAGAAGCGGTGGCTACGGGCGCGAGGAAGAGGAAATCGTGAGAGAAAGGCATGAGGAAGAGCGCAGGCGCGGCGGGGAAAAAGAAGTTATCGCGGAAACTGCCGTGAAGGGGAAAAATCACGGGGAAAGGAGGGGTGCGGCGCAAATCGGGAAAACTAAACCTAGGTTTAGGTATTTGAAACTTTAGGTTAATATCACCTATTAACTCTCTTAAATAGATTCTACCAAAGCCTATTTATTTTATTCCCATAAATATCTCGTACAAGCCCTATTTAATTCCAGAAAAATTCTGAAAAAATTCCTAAAATTCCCTAAAAATCTCGAAAGATTCCCAGAATTATTTTTCCTAAATTTTGGCCATTAAATTTTATATTTTAAATTTTCCGTATTTAACATTCTCCCTCACTAATAAAAATTTGGTCCCCAAATTCCCTACTCAGATGCATAATGAGTAAGAGATACTACAAGTACTGAAAATATATCTCACGTACCTTAAGTAAACAGGTGGGGGTATTGAACTCTGATCTTTTCTTCAAGCTCCCAAGTAGCCTCTGTTGGATATTTGACGCCGCTAGAGGGGGGGTGAATAGCGATGTGCCCGTAGGAAGATGGAATTCGTTCGCGTACTTATCTACAATTTTATTAGTACGCAGCGGAATAACAAGAATAATAATGATAACGAAACATACAACATGCAAACACAAAGATATAACGTGGTTCGGAACCAAAACGGTTCCTACTCCACGGATTGGGTTCGTACGAACCCTAGCGATGCCAATCACACACCACTATGATAAATACTTCTTCTCGACACAAGTCGGAGGTGGAGAAACCTCTTACAATAAGATTACAACAATAATCTAAATACAACAAGCAAATATAAGAAGAAATACAACAAGAGAAGTAAAGAACACTTTACAAAAACTCTTTAGAAGCTTGCTTGTTGATTGCCTTGGACTAGCACTTGAAAGCCCTGATTTGCAGCAGCAAATCGCTTCAAAACGTCCAAGAAAATCGGTTGCAAAAACCCTCCTTCCGAGCTGCCTTTATAACCTGCGTCGGGCTGGATTTCCGCCTATCAGTCGACTGCCATAAGTCACCAGTCGACTGATGCCACTGTTGTCGTGAGACAACGGATCGATCCACGCTGGAAAAACTCCAACGGATCTCTTTGCGATCGCAACGCTGTAGTCGACTACCCCTGGCTACGGAGCGCTTCACGTGCTCGACACTCATTGGCGATCGGCCATGGGATGGCGATCACGCAAAGCATTTTCACCTCGGGCAAATAACTCAAGTCGACTCACACGGTCAGAACCGCCATAATGCCAGTCGACTGACAACCTCAAGAATGAGGTTTTAACCCAAGTATGGTGCCCCTATACTTGCTAGACCACCCTTATCCTAGACCTAAGCCTTCTAGCCACCTCCATCAGCCTCACGCCTCTCGGATCCCTCCAAGTCATCCATGACTTGTTCATCCATCGCGCTAGCCTCCAGGTGCTTCCCTCGGCTATGTCATGCTAACGGTGTCTACACCGCCAAGGCACATTGGACTTACGCCGCCAAGACTCCGCTTGGACTTTACGTCGCCAACCATTGGACTCATGCTGCCAAGACTCTCGCTTGGACTTTACGCTGCCAATATCAAACCCTTGGACTTCTCAAATGCCAAGACTCAAGCTTGGACTTTCCCTTGCCAACCCATGTTGGACTTTCCATGCCAAGACCATGCTTGGACTTTCCATTTGCCAAGACTCATGCTTGGACTTCTCATTTGCCAAGACCCATGCTTGGACTTCCCATGCCAAGTACTCAAGACTTGGACTTTCCCAAATGCCAAGTGTCCCACTTGGACTTTCCATGCCAAGTACCCATGACTTGGACTTTCTCATAAACACATGGTCAACCCTAGTCAACCATCAAAGTCTCCCTCGAGTCAAACTCGAGTCTGGTCAATTATAACCTGGGTCGATTGTATAAACAATCTCTCCAAAACATATTAACCGACATCAATGTCAAACATCAATGTCAACACTTTGTCAAACTACTTTGTCAAACATCAAAACATCACTCGAGTCAAACTCGAGTCCTGGTCAATCATGACCTGGGCCGATTGCACCAACAATCTCCCCCTTTTTGATGTTTGACAAAAACCAATCAAATCATGAGTTAGAACACTAACTCAAATCCCTTACCAATTATCCCAAATTGGTAAACACTCACCAAATGTTCTTCCCCAAACATTCAAGTGAAAAAGTAAACCAAATGTTCTCCCCCAAACATTCTCCCCCTTTTTGACTAACATCAAAAAGGTTATCTCTCCAAGGAGGTCAATGTATCATGTCCCAATGAGATCTTACAATCTCCCCCTTGATCCAAAAATACCTAGGATGTCTACCATCTTCCTAGTGATAAGTCACATATCACTCAAGAGAGGCAATCCTATACTCTCTCCCAATTTCCAAATTGGGTATCAAAAACCCATCAATTTTCCCAATTGATGATACTCTCCCAATAACTTCTCCTCTTCAAGGAGAAAAACACATCCATCATCCCAAGATGGATAACTCCCCCTAAAGGCTTGCTCCCCCTTGATCATTGCACCAACAATGTCCTTAGGAAGCCCCTAAGCCAATAGGAACTCTAAACCACCAAAATTAAGGTTCTAAGCTCAACATAGAACTTTTACTCACCCTAAATTTGATACTTTGACCTAACACAACTCCTAATCCATATCCAATGGATTTTCACCCTTTATAATGCTTCCTAAAGCATATCCTAGGGTTAGGAGTGATTAGGGACCTTTACCATGGCTGAAAATGGGCTAAACAAACCTTGTTAACCCGAAATCAGACACGATCGACTTGAGAAATTAGTCGAATCACATCCATCACCGATCGCTAATTAATTGTCGGTCGATCGAAATAATTCGATTTCTATCGATCAATTCAGAAACTCATAAATAATTATACGTATATCGAAAAAATCACTAAATTTGATACGTATAATACTTATGACTAAAACAATGGGTGAAAAATGTTTGAAAAATGTTTTACCCATAAAATAGTGAGTTTGATACAAAACTCAAAACCATTGAAATTTTCAATGTTTTGGCCCTATTTTGTATCAACTTCATCAATGGTGATTGCTATCAAAAGATAGACTTCACCAAGGTTTTCTAAATTGATTTTAAAACGATTTCAAAACCTTGTTTTGGATCATATTCCTTGGGCTCTAAGTACATGACTTGTACACAAGCTTTCCCAATGATCCACCAATAAAATTAGATGAGTTTTGGTTCAACTAGATGCAAAAACTATACACCTTGAACTCAACTCATATCCTAGCATCTCACATGTGTCTAGGGTGTATTAATACACATACATGTCAATTGGATGTGAGATGTGGGTTTTGTTCTCCCTAAACTAGGGTTTCATGCATTTTTCTAAGGCAACCCTACTTGATTCCCTTATAAATGGGACTCCAAGTAATGTCATTGTCCTTAAATCAATTTCAATCAAATTATCTTAAATGCATGAGTGATTATGGCATTAGAGATGATATAGATAAACACATGCTCATAATCATGATGTCATGGCATAATATGAAATCTAAAAACACATGACATTTAATCCTTAATCCTAAACATGAACATGACATATAAAATCATAGAAATAGGCATGATGTCATGACATGGCATATGACAATCAAAACATGACATATAAAATATATAGGTATAGTAATACCAAAATTTTAATATTAATTGCCATTTGATATAGTTAGATATATTTTGCCATATTATCATTAATCTCCCTAGTGTGCCAACAACCCAAAATGACACACTAACACTCTAAACCTAAATTGTGCCAATTTGACCATTTTATCAAGCTTCTCAAATAATATTGGCACACCCTAAAATCTTTTAGGATGATAATTCAAATCTATTTCCAAGGTATCCATAACCTTGAAAACATCCTAAAGTGCCACCTTTACCATGATTGAGTTAACTACCCATCCAATCAAGGTTGGCACACCCTAAACCCATCTAGCGTGAATCAATCACGCTCTTAGGAACCCAAAACCGATTTGAGCTCCTAGGGTTAATTAGGTATTCCTTAGGGATAACCTCCCTAGATACCTTCCTAATGACCCTCCTAGGCTTATTAGCCTTGGTCATTTTGGTCTTACCTAGGTTGACTCTAGGGGTAACTCCCCTTGCAACCTTCTTAGTGGCCACTCTAGGTTTCCTTGAAACCCTAGCCACTAGGCACACCCTTTGGTCAACTCTAGGGATGACTTCCCTATTGACCTTGGTCTTCCTAGACCTAGTTAGTGTTCCATAATCTAATGGAACACTATGATAAGCTACCTTAGGCTTAGGTTTGTGACCCAAACCTTGCTTGCCCTTGGTTGACTTTTGACTCTTAGGTTCTTGGTGTTGACTTTGACTTTTGGACCTTGACTTTTGATCATTTGACCCTTTAAATTGATTTTGTATAATTTTAAGGGTCTTCTCCAATTTCTCAAGCCTTGACCTCAAGGCTTGGTTCTCTAATTCTAATTGCCCAAGTTTAGAATTTTGATTTAGATCATGGGCATGAGACTTTCTAGGCATATGCCTAGTCCATTTAGGGTTAAGACCTAGGTGATCCCCTATTTTCTTAATTGATTCTCTAGGTAAGATATTTTTAGGGACATTAGTCCCAAATTTCTCCTTTCTTGAAAAGTTTACCCTCTTGGCTCCTAAGCAAAAATATTTATTCCTATTGGCATGCTTTTCATAAATTGCAAGAGAATTAAAATTCCTAGCATGCTTTTGCTTATGATTAAAAGAAAGAGCATTATGAAAATATACCTTAGGGTTAGCCTTAGCTCCCCCTACATGTGATGCTCCATTTTGAGCCTTTTTCTCCCCTTTCTTGCATTGACTCCGGTAGTGTCCCAATTGTCGGCACTTGAAGCAAATGACTTGCTCCTTGCTTTTAGTTGTTGGGGAAACGGCGTCCTTGATCTTTGGTGCCGGTGGAGCTTTCCTAACCCGTTTAGGACACTTACTCTTATAGTGCCCTTGCTCCCTACACTCAAAACACATTATATGAATTTTATTTGACATTAAAGTGTTTGAGTTACCTAGGGTGGTGGTAAGTGCCGGAGTTGAATTTTGAGCTTCTTCATCTTGACCGGATGTTGAAGCTTCCTCCTTATTTTGTTCTGGCTCCGGTGTGGATGGTATAACTTCCTCCCCCTCTATCCTAGAGGTTGAGGTTTGTCTTAACTCTACCTCTTCCACCACTTCTTCCTCCTCGAATGTCGAACACTCCTCGACCTCCGAATCCTCACTTTCTTGTGAGGATGAGCTCTCTTCCTCATCCTCCTCATCTTCTTGGATTGAGTGAGGCTCTTCATGGAATTTTTCCAATTTGTTCCATATTTCCTTGGCATCTTTACAATCCCCTATCTTGATCAAAATATCATTAGGGATTATATTAAGCAAAATACCCATTACCTTATTGTTGATGTTATAGTATCGGAGTTGTTCTTGACTCCAATTCTTCTTCTTGATTTTTCTTCCTTCTTCATCTTTTGGAGTGTCAAAACCTACTAAGACACTAATCCAATTATCAAAATCACACATTAGAAAATGCATCATTCTACCTTTCCAATACGCGAAATCTTCGCGGTCGAAGGAAGGTGGAGCGTTGATGTCGTCACCCAATCTCTCCATCTTTCCCTCTAGCTTGCTCCCTTTTCTTTAGCTCCCGGCAGTTAATCCGTAGAAGAGCCCCGGGCTCTGATACCACTTGTTGGATATTTGACGCCGCTAGAGGGGGGTGAATAGCGATGTGCCCGTAGGAAGATGGAATTCGTTCGCGTGCTTATCTACAATTTCGTTAGTACGCAGCGGAATAACAAGAATAATAATGATAACGAAACATACAACATGCAAACACAAAGATATAACGTGGTTCGGAACCAAAACGGTTCCTACTCCACGGATTGGGTTCGTACGAACCCTAGCGATGCCAATCACACACCACTATGATAAATACTTCTTCTCGACACAAGTCGGAGGTGGAGAAACCTCTTACAATAAGATTACAACAATAATCTAAATACAACAAGCAAATATAAGAAGAAATACAACAAGAGAAGTAAAGAACACTTTACAAAAACTCTTTAGAAGCTTGCTTGTTGATTGCCTTGGACTAACGCCGAAAGCCTCTGATTTGCGTGACAAATCGCTTCAAAACGTCCAAGAAAATCGGTTGCAAAAACCCTCCTTCTGAGCTGCCTTTATAACCTGCGTCGGGCTGGATTTCCGCCTATCAGTCGACTGCCATAAGTCACCAGTCGACTGATGTCACTGTTGTCGTGAGACAACGGATCGATCCACGCTGGAAAAACTCCAACGGATCTCTTGGCAGTCGACTGCCAACATTAGCGATCGGCTGCCCAGCTTGCGCCCGTAATCGGCCCGCCCGATCGGCTCACGGGCGTTCTATGCTTTCGACACTCATTGGCGGTCGGCGCCATGGGATGGCGGTCGGCCCGCAACTCAAGTCGACTCACGGCAGTCGAACCGGCCATAATGCCAGTCGACTGACAACCTCAAGAATGAGGTTTTAACCCAAGTATGGTGCCCCCATACTTGCTAGACCACCCTTAGCCTAGACCTAAGCCTTCTAGCCACCTCCATCAGCCTCACGCCTCTCGGATCCCTCCAAGTCATCCATGACTTGTTCATCCATCGCGCTAGCCTCCGTGTGCTTCCCTCGCTATGTCATGCTAACGGTGTCTACACCGCCAAGGCACATTGGACTTACGCCGCCAAGACTCCGCTTGGACTTTACGCCACCAACCATTGGACTCATGCTGCCAAGACTCCCGCTTGGACTTTACGCTGCCAATATCAAACCCTTGGACTTCTCAAATGCCAAGACTCAAGCTTGGACTTTCCCTTGCCAACCCATGTTGGACTTTCCATGCCAAGACCATGCTTGGACTTTCCATTTGCCAAGACTCATGCTTGGACTTCTCATTTGCCAAGACCCATGCTTGGACTTCCCATGCCAAGTACTCAAGACTTGGACTTTCCCAAATGCCAAGTGTCCCACTTGGACTTTCCATGCCAAGTACCCATGACTTGGACTTTCCCATAAACACATGGTCAACCCTAGTCAACCATCAAAGTCTCCCTCGAGTCAAACTCGAGTCTGGTCAATTATAACCTGGGTCGATTGTATAAACAATCTCTCCAAAACATATTAACCGACATCAATGTCAAACATCAATGTCAACACTTTGTCAAACTACTTTGTCAAACATCAAAACATCACTCGAGTCAAACTCGAGTCCTGGTCAATCATGACCTGGGCCGATTGCACCAACAGCCTCCTCATCGGTGTGGTGACTCCACCCGACCTTGATAAGTCACACAATCTTGTTCCGCAACTGTCGTTCCTTGTGATCCAAAATCCGTACTGGAACCTCTGCATAAGTAGCATCAGATTGAATGGAACCTGACACATCTGACAGAATATGTGTAGAGTCTGGCACATACTTCCTCAGCATGGACACATGGAATACATCATGAATACTCATCAAAGAATGGTGGTAGCGCTAGACGGTAAGTGACTGCTCCGATCCTCTCCAAAATCTCAAACGGACCAATATACCTAGGAGCTAGCTTACCACAGAGGCCAAACCTCTTCACCCCTTTCGTGGGTGAGACTCACAGGAATACATGATCACCAATAGAGAACTCTAGAGGTCTTCGTCTCCGATCTGCATAACTCTTTTGGCGATCCTGCGCCTCTGCCATCCTACATCTGATAGTACGAACCAACTCTGCCTCATGCTGAGCTCTCTGGGGTCCTAGCAACTGGGCCTCCCCAACCTCCTCCCAGAGGGTGGGTGTACAACACTGTCTACCATACAATACTTCAAACGGGGCCATTTGGATAGCCGAATGATAGCTATTATTGTAGGCAAATTCCACTAACGGCAAGTGGTCCTCCCATTTGCCCCCGAAATCTATAACACAAGACCTCAACAAGTCCTCTAGTGTCTGAATGGTCCACTCAGACTGTCCATCTTTTTGCGGATGGAATGCAGTACTAAAATGAAGTTGCATGCCTAAGGTCTGCTGTAGACTCTGCCAGAACTGGGACGTGAACCGGGGATCTCTATCTGATATAATGCTCAAAGGAACACCATGCAATCTGATGATCTCCCGACAATATAACTCTTCCAAATGATCTAGAGAGTCGGTCTTCTGAATCGATAAGAAGTGCGCGGTTTTGGTTAGTCTGTCAACGACTACCCAAATCGCATCATGGCCTTGACGTGTCCTAGGCAAACCCACCACAAAATCCATGGTAATGTGATCCCACTTCCACTCAGGAATAGGAATCCTCTGAAGTAATCCGGTTGGTCTCTGGTGCTTAGCCTTTACCTGCTGACAAACGGACATCTAGCAACAAAATCTGCGATGTCTTTCTTCATGTCGTTCCACCAATACAAACATTTTAAATCTCGATACATGCGGGTTTCGCCTGGGTGGATCACAAATCGAGAGCGATGAGCCTCCTGAAGTAACTCCTCCATGATTGGGTGAGACTGAGGTACGCATAATCTGCCCTGGAAATAAATTATACCTTCGTCATCTCGGGTGAACTCAGTCTGCTATCCAAAGGTTATCTGGATGCCAATAAACTACAAATGCTGATCACTGGCCTGAGCCTCCCGGACTCTCATCCAGATAGACGACTGAGTAACCATGGTAACCAGAACGCCCTGCTCTGTCGGTCCCTGCTCCTCAAGGCCCAACTCAGAGAAACTCTGAATCAAATCCATGACTAAAACTCGGTAGGAAGCTAAAGTGCCTCGGGACTTTTGGCTAAGTGCATCGATAACCACATTGGCTTTCCTTGGGTGGTAGCTAATGGTACAGTCATAATCCTTCAGGAACTCCATCCATCTCCTCTGTCGTAGATTGAGTTCCTTCTGCGTAAATAAATATTTGACTCTTATGATCAGTGAGAATCTCAAATGTAATACCATATAAATGATGCCTCCAAATCTTCAAGGCAAAGATAATTGTAGCTAACTCTAAATCATGTACTGGGTAGTTTTTCTCATGCTCCTTCAACTGGTGAGAAGCATAAGAGACTACCCTGCCATGCTGCATCAGTACTGTGCCTAAACCCTAGAGAGACGCATCGGTATAAAGGATAAAATCATCGTCCCCTGATGGCAATACCAGAATCGGTGCTGACACCAATCTCTTCTTCAACTCCTAGAAACTGGTCTCGCACGCCTCTGACCATGTGAACTTCATGCCTTTCCTGGTAAGGAGTGTTAATGGCATAGCGATGCTCGAAAAACCCTCAATAAACCGTCTGTAATAACCAGCCAAGCCTAAGAAACTACGAACCTCCTGAACTAATTTCTCCTGCTCCCAACTGGTGACAGCCTCGATCTTCTAGGGGTCCACTGAAATGCCTCTACTAGAAACCACATATCCCAGAAAACCGACTGAGGGTAACCAGAACGCGCACTTATTGAACTTCGTATATAGTCGCTTCTGTCGGAGCCTATCCAAAATAAGGCGAAGATGCTGCGTGTGTTCCTCTTCGAAACGAGAATAGATCAGAATGTCATCAATAAAGACAATGACAAACCGATCTAGGAAATCCATAAATTCACGGTTCATCAAATCCATGAATATCGCTGGAGCATTGGTAAGCCCAAATGACATTACCAAAATATCATAGTGTCCATATCTGGTATGGAACGTTGTCTTCTGAATGTCTGAGTCTCTAACCCTTAATTGATGATATCCGAACTGCAGATCAATCCTAGAATATACTGATGTACCTTTGAGCTGATCAAATAAGTCCTCAATATGTGGCAGGGGATATTTATTCTTGATGGTGACGACGTCCAACTTCCTGTAATCGATGCATAATCTCATCGAACCGTCTTTCGTCTTCACGAAGAGAACCGGAGAACCCTAGGGAGATATGTTAGTAATATGTCAGAGATGTCCTAAGACAATCGCCTTATGTTTGAACCATTTATATGATAAGTGAAGATTCACTATTTGAGTATACATGTTCTCGTGTATTTGATTATATCTTAAACTCATTTACTGAATGTTCACAATACGATTCACAGCATGAGATAATTTGTGATTGGATCACAACTAGTGAGTATCTACATGTGTAATTGTGATGTATCGGAATTATCCCTAGTCAATGAATTGATGGATTCAGACACCATCAAATCTGTCGAGACTAGCACGAGGTATACTCCTTGGTGTATCCAAACAGTTTATTCTCACTGGTTAGAGACATTGTGATGTCCGGAGTTAATCGTGGATGCTAGTTATGGTAACTAGTTCATTGGAGTGACTAACCGTAAGACTTCATATGGTTCTCTGAATATATAGATATGTCAATGAAGTTCTTACTGCAGCTTAAGTGCGATGTTCCTTTGACTTGCAGTATTCAAGTCATCTTGAACATGAAGACTTATGCTTTGACATCTTAAGCAAGCATCTCTGAGGAGATGTGGACCCGGGATGATTGGGTATAAGTCGAAGTGATCAAAGGTATTTGAATAGCCTATAAAGGATTCACCACTCCTTGCAAGGAGATGTATACCCATGGCCTCTCGTCGGATTGTTACTAAAGTCTTTGGCCAAAACATTACATGTTTAGAGTAAGGTACTCTTGGATACATGTGCAGTAACTAGAATCCATAGGACGAGGAAATGATACTTAGGCTAGGTATGATGTAGTCAACCTAGTGGGGTCTGACACTATAGACCATATCCTGAACCAAATGGATATAAGATGAGTGAAGGGAATGAGGCACGAATCATTATAGCTGCTGAAGGGTTTCAGAAATAGTTCTGGATCAACCATTGATCTTTTTGGTTAATTGGGGATCATGATGTACTACTAGGTGCCACTCATGATCGTTCTATAATTAATGGTTAATTATATATGACCAACATAAACCGAGAACCTATTTGGTCACACGCACAACGAGCGTAATCCGAAGGATTTAAAACGAGCTTGAGAATAAGATTCTCAGACCGAGAGAAACTAGGTTTGGTTGGACCAAACAAGGAGTGAGCATGAAATCGTTTCAGTCACAATGGAAGCATGGATGGGTCATGTCTTATGAAGACATGATGGATGAACCAAAATGGTTTGGTTCTAATCCAATGGTGGAGAACAAACCAAAGGGGTTTGATTTCTTTTAAACGAATGAATCAAAGTTGGTTCGGTTCATTTTAACTTAAAATAGACCAAATCGATTTGGTTTATTTTAACTTAAATTAATGGAGCGGGTTAACAAGTTTTGGTTATGAACCAATAACCATTAAGAGAATTTGTTCTCTATAAAATAGGGCTCAAGGGTTTAATGAGAGCCCTAATCCAAAAGTTGTCGCCCCCCTCTCCTTCTCCTCTTGTGGTCGGTGCCCAAACCCTAGCCACCGCCCACTCCTTGTGCCGCCGTCCAAGTTGTTGTCGGCGTCCAAGCTTCAGCCAGTGATCCTCCGGCGACCCTCCGGTGATCTTCCTTAGCTCCAGCAACAAGGTGAGCATCTAGCTTCCTTAAATGGTCGGCGCTAATCCTCCACCAAAGCAGTCCAGTTTTCTGGACAGCTTGTTTACTTCGTGTCGGAGAGTCGTTTGGATGACGTTTGGAGCTCCGACAGTGGTTTTCTTGCCGGGGATTCGATCTCCGGTAATCCTCATAGGTGGAGGACAAAGGATTCGTCAAACGGTTGACGAATACCTCTCCGTAGAAGCGAGTTTTGAGGACTCATTTTTTGAATCCGAATTTTGATTCGGATTGTGATCTTCTCTCGATCACATCGTCTTCGACACGAGGCTAGTGACTCGTATGAAGACGAGGCTCGTGACTTTGTGAAGTCATCCCGAAGATACTCTGCGTGGATACGGATAGAGGCGATTCTAACGAGGATCACTCCGGTTGATGCCTTTCCCGCTACACGTGATATGTAAGGTATATGTAGAATAAATTTCCTTTTATTACAAAATTTGAAACTACGATTATGTCTACACATGTTGTACTATACATGCGTGTGGTGTGTGTGTTGTAATAAGTTAGATTTATTATTTTTATTTCTTCCGCTGTGCACATGTTTACAAAACATGTTTGAACACACACTCATCGCGGTGCTGGAAACCCAACAAGATATGCTAGGGCGAATAAAACCTCTGTCCAAAAGCTCCTAGAGCTGAACCTTTAACTCGTACAACTCTCTCGGGGCCATATGATAAGGATCTTTCGATGCTGGCGACGTCCCAAGAATTAACTCAATCGTGAACTCCACTTGCCTTCTGGGAGGCAGGCTCTGTAACTCCTCTAGAAAGACATCTGGATATTCTCGGACAATAAAAATGTCAATGATCTGAGAGTCACCACTGTCTTCTACATTGATCAATGATAATAGAAAACCCTGACAATCGTGCAATAAAAGCTTCTGAGCCTGAATCGCAGAAATGGTCGATATGTCGTCGTCCCAGATGCCAGTGAAATCCCACGAGGGTTGGTTCGGAGGTCGGAAAGTGACCACCCTCGTCTGGCAATCAACTGTGTCATGATATGCTGACAGCCAATCCATGCCAAGGATAATGTCTGTCACGCCTGCCTCTTCTCGTAATCTAGAGGGGATGGAAGGGCGATGCGACGCGATCATACATACATGCATTTACAGTGGAAGAATTTAAACTTCTTATTTTTTTCTTTTTAAAAACATAAAATATGAAACATGGAGCATGCATAATCATTTCATAAGGACACTAAGTAGCAACCATCTAAACATCAAGTAGTGATCAACTCTTAACTACTAATATGTAAACTTTAAAACATGCATAAGTCTTGGAACATAAAGATAGATCTCCTCCACCATGCCACTGCCACACACACACTTTGACCCTCCTGCTGCTTCCTTTAGTTTAGCCATTCTTTACCCTTATCTGCAGTACAAGGGAAACATGAAACTATAAGCACATAGGCTTAGTAAGATCCTTTCCTACTCACAAAAGTCATACATCAAGAATTAGACATAGAGTAGTAACATGATCATTTAATAACATATAAGCATAGCATTCATATAAAAGTAGTGACATGATCATTTAGGAACATATAAGCATAGCATTCATATAAAAGTAGTGACATGATCATTTAGGAAACATATAAGCATAGCATTCATATAAAAGTAGTGACATTCATATAAAAGTAGTGACATGATCATTTAGGAACATATAAGCATAACATTCATATAAAAGTAGTGACATGATCATTTAGGAACATATAAGCATAGCATTCATATAAAAGTAGTGACATGATCATTTAAGAAGATATAACTAGAATTCGTAAAACATAATAATCACATAGACATTAAAAAAGGTATATGCAAGATGTTCTTTGAAAACATATATTTTATAGGTACTTAAATATAATCTCAACATGGAGGGCCCGGCATTGTGCCACATACATCATCATCTTTGTGCGCATCCCTAAATAGACCCGAGGTAGCTAATCCCGAACATACTAGGGTACTAGGTTCGTACTACGACCGTCGACCTAGGGGCAGCATAGAAGCCCATCCTAGGCTCGTACTACGACCATCGGCCTAGGGCAACTTAGGAGCTCATCCCATACTAGGTCCGTACTATGACTGTCGACCTAGGGGCACGTAGGAGTCCATCCCTTGGACCTTGCTAGGGTCCGGTACAAGCCATACAAAAGTAAAATAGCATATCATGTTTCTTATCATAACATATCATGTTCCTTATCATAACATATCATATTCCTTTTTATAACATATCATGTTCCTTTTCATAACATAAAGAGTGCTCTTAGTCCCCATTCATAGGGATGCATCTCTTAGGCATTTCATCATACATACTTGTACATCATGACGCAATGAGCATAACATAAATATACATTCATACAATTAATATGAACATAAGGTAGTGGCATAAACAAATCATGCCATCATAAAGTCTAACTATCAACATGTTAACATCATATATAGATATATCATGGCATGGAAGATCCTTGGTGAGCACGAACAAGGTTTGGCTGAAACATCCAAGGGAGGGATCCTAAGAATTCAAACCCTAATTCAACTTGTACAAGGTCTAACTAACATTATGCTAACATCATATACATATATATCATGGCATGGAAGATCATTGGTGAGCATAAACTTATCATGGCCGAAACATCCAAGGAAGGTTTGTAAGAATCCAACACCCAAACAACTTACACAAAGCCTAACTAACATCATGTTAACATCTTATATACATGTAGCATGGCATGGTAGGTCATTCGTAGGCACATACATGATCTTGGCCGAAACCCTAGTGGATGTTTTAAGGGTTCAAATGCTCAAACAACTTACACGAAGCCTAACTAACATCATATTAACATCTTATATACATGTAGCATGGCATGGAAGATCATTAGAGGACATGAACATAGGTTGGCCGAAACCCTAAGGGAGGGTCTTAAGAAATCTACACCCAAAAAACTTGTACAAAGCCTATCTATCAACATGTTAGCATCATATATATATAAAACATGGCATGAAAGATCATAAGAGAATAGGAACATGGGTTGGCAGAAACTTTCAAAGAGGGGTTTGAAATCAAACACTCAACCAACTTGTACAAAGTCTATCTATCAACATGTTATCATCATATACATATAAAACATGGCATGGAAGATCATTAGAGGACATGAACATGGGTTAGTCGAAACTTTCAAATAGGGGTTTAAAATCAAACACTCAAACAACTTGTACAAAGCCTATCTATCAATATGTTATTATCATATACATATAAAACATGACATGGAAGATCATTAGAGGACATGAACATGGGTTGGCCGAAACTTTCAAAGAGGGGTTTGAAATCAAACACTCAACCAACTTGTACAAAGCCTATCTATCAACATGTTATCATCATATACATATAAAACATGGCATGGATAATCATTAGAGGACATGAACATGGGTTGGCCGAAACTTTTAAAGCATGATCTTAAGAAATCAACAATTGAAACAACTTGTACTACAGGTGAGGGGATTTACTTACATCCTTTCGCTTGTTTAGTATAAGGATATACCCTAGGTCCAAGATAAGACCTCTTTTCCTCCTTGAGATTTTGAAAATTGAAGAAGGAGATGAGAGAGGTTCGGTGGAGGAAGAAGGAAGAAAGAGAAAGTGAATTGTTGTTCTCTTGCCTCCTCATTTACTCTTATTTATTCTAAGTGAAGGTGTCCCTTAGCCTCCCCTACCCTTATCTATCATTTCCCTTGCCCTTCTAATAGCACACCCCTACTGGGTTTTTGGTTATCGAATGCATCTTAAGGTTTAGTTATCCGCTTGGAGGTTCAGGGTTCAAACCCTGGGCCATGCATCCTTTTTGGCTCTATTTTCTTTTATTTTTAAAAGAGCCCACATAAAGCCCATTATAATCATGCAAAATTCTTATAAAATTTGCTAGAAATTTTACGGGTGTTATAGTCCTTCATACCTTTTAAAAGTTTTATCCTCGAAACTTAGAATAACTCTGGATACTTTTGTTTTATGTCCTCCTCGCGTTTCTAGATGGCTTCTTCATACTGTTGATTTTGCCACAGGACCTTCACTAAGGGCACCTCTTTATTCCTTAGTCTTTTGACTTCTCAGTCTAGTATCTGGATAGGCCGACTTTCATAACTCAGGTCCTCTTGAACTTGCACTGTTTGTGGCTCAATCACTTGGTCTGTACTGGAAATGCACTTCTTGAGCATCGAAAGGTGGAACACTAGGAATAGGCGACATCTCTTAAGGCAACTCTAGCTCGTAAGCTACCTTGCTGAATCTCTTCAGTATCGTATATAGTCCCACATAGCACGGACTCAGTTTACCCTTCCTTCCGAATCTCATCACTCCCTTCATCGGGGCTACTTTGAGGAATACCGAATCCCCGACTTCGAATTACAACGGTCTACGTCGCATATTCGCATAGCTCTTTTGCTGGCTATGAGCAGTTTCAATTCTTTGGCAAATGTTCTGTATAGCTTGGGTGGTGTCGTCAATGAAATCTGTTTGGAGTCCCATCCCCTTCTTTTCACCACCCTCGTACCAGCATATAGGAGATCTACATCTCCTCCCGTATAAAGCCTCGTAGGATGCCATTCCAATAGTAGCTTGGTAGCTATTATTGTAGGTGAATTTTACCAAGCATAAGTATCGGCACCAGCTCCCCTTGAAATCCAAGATGCAAGCTCGTAACATATCCTCCAGTACTTGGTTCACCCTTTCTGTCTGTCCGTCGGTCTGAGGATGAAAGGTAGTACTGAATAATAGCTTCGTGCCAAGGGCCTTCTGAACACATTCCCAGAAGTGGGAAATAAAGCGACCATCTCTATCAGAAATGATTGTCTTAGGAATCCCATGTAATCTGATAATTTCCCTAGCATATAATTGAGCCAGTTGCTCAGTCGAGTAGGTCATCTTGATTGCTAAGAAGTGGGCAGACTTCGTCAATCTGTCCACGATCACCCATATAACATCATATCCTTTCGTCATCTTGGGTAGTCCTGAGATGAAATCCATAGAAATATCTTTCCATTTCCATTTTAGAATTTTGATTGGCTGCAGTGTTCCTCCAGGTCTCTGGTGTTCTGATTTAACCCTCTGGCAGGTCAAGCAGGTACTGACATACTGAGCCACATCTCTTTTCATACCAAACCACCAAAACTTCCCTTTCAGATCTTGGTACATCTTGGTGGATCCAAGATGCATTGCATAGGGTGTTCCATGAGCTTCCTCAAATATCCTCTTTTGTAACTCTGGATCATCGGGAATACATAAGCGATCCCTGAGGTATAGTACTCCACTGTATGCGATACGAAATCCATCATCCTTTCCTTCTAGGACCTCTTGCTTGATCCTTTGGATGCTTGGGTCACGGGCTTGCTTTTCTAATATATCGTCGAACAGCGTCGGTGCTATCGTCATGGTAGAAAGCTGTTCGAAGATTATTTCAACCCCATAACGCATAATTTCCCTTTCTAGGGGTCGAGATAATACCGATAGAGACATCAAGGTGGCACAGGACTTCCTGCTGAGTGCATCAACCACTTTGTTCGCTTTTCCTGGATGGTAGAAGATCTCGCAGTCATAATCCTTGACTAGCTCGAGCCATTTGCGTTGTCTCATATTTAGGTCTTTCTGTGTGAAGAAATATTTCAGACTTTGGTGATCTGTATAAATCCTACACTGAGCTCCATGTTTTGAGAGCAAAGACCATGACTGCTAGCTCTAGATCGTGAGTGGGATAATTCCTTTCATGTTCCTTGAGTTTCCTAGAGGTGTAGGCAATGACTTTGCCATTCTGCATGAGTACAACTCTGAGTCCCAACTTGGAAGCATCGCTGTACATTTTGAAGCCTTCGTTACTGTCTGGAAGAGCAAGGATTGGAGCACTGGTCAGTCTCCTTTTCAATTTTGTGAAACTCTTCTCGCAGGCATCCGTCCATTCATACTTTCTGTTCTTTCTGGTGAGAACTATCATAGGGGTTGCAATTCTAGAGAAGTCCTCTACAAACTTCCTGTAGTAGCTTGCTAGTCCGAGAAAACTTCTGATTTCGCTGGCATTCTTTAGCCTGTTCCAGTTACTCACAGTTTCAATCTTTATTGGGTCTACCATCACTCCGTGCTTGGATATAACATGACCCAAAAATGATACTTGATCGAGCCAGAACTCACATTTGGAGAACTTTGCATACAACTGCTTTTCCTGAAGAATCTACAATACCATATTCAGGTGTTCAGCGTGCTCTTCTTGGGTTCTCGAATATATCAGTATATCGTCGATGAAAATGATCACAAATTTGTTGAGGAATGCTGAGAATACCTGATTCATCAGATCCATGAACATAGCAGGTGCATTCGTCACTCTGAAAGGCATAACTATGAACTAATAATGTTCGTATCTTGTTCGGAAAGTCATCTTCGGTATATCATTTGGTTTCACATTCACTTGATGATAGCCAGACCTCAGATCAATCTTAGAGAAGACGGTGGCACCCTTTAACTGGTCGAATAGGTCATCAATCTATGGTAAAGGGTACCTGTTCTTGATTGTCACATTATTTAGCGCTCGGTAGTCTATGCACATTCGCATAGACCCATCTTTCAAACAATACTGGAGCTCCCCATGGAGAGCGACTTGGGCGTATAAGTCCCTTGTCGAGTAACTCCTGTAGCTGTCCCTGAAGTTCCTTCAATTCAGCCGACGCCATACGGTAAGGTGCTTTAGAGATCGGGTTAGTACCAGGAATCAGTTCGATCTCAAATTCAATTTCTCTATCAGGGGCTAACCCTGGTAGTTCATCTGGGAATACCTCTGGGTAGTTGCATACAACTCTGACATCTTCTAGCTTTCGATCCTCGACTTGACATGTATCAACCGCATGTGCTAGAAACCCAGTGCATCCACTGTCTAACATCTTGCGTGCCTTTAGAGCTGATAGAAATTTATCGATTCTTTTCCTTAGCTCTCCAATAAATTCAAACATAGGTTCTGCCTCCGGCTGGAAGACCACTTTTCTTTTATGGCATTCGATCGAAGCACTGTACTTACTTAAGAAATCCATGCCCAATATAATATCATAATCCTGCATGTCGAGCACTATCAGATCACAGTAGAGTTCTCTGTCTGTGATTCTGATGGGTGCAGCTCGCAGCATATGAGTAGAGGGGATCACTTCTCCCGAGGGCAGTGTCGTTAAGAACTTGTGATCTAAAGCTTGTGGTGGCATGTCCATCTTCTTCGTGAAAGGTGTAGAGACAAACGAGTGTGTTGCCCCAGTATCAAATAGTACGGTAGCATGCCGACAGAAAATAAATATCTGACCTGTGACAACCGTAGAAGCGTTCGCCACATCTTCTTCGGTGAGAGAGAATACCCTGGCATTCGTCGTAACTGGCGGGGCTTCCAATCTCCCTTGGCTTATCGGAGTACCTTCGATTGCAGCCTGCATCTGGTGTAGCTGTGGAGGAGCACCCCTGTACTGGGTATACTACTGAGGAGGTGCCTGAACCTGAGTAGGGAAGTCCTTGACTCTATGCCCTTCCCGTCCACAGTTGTAGCATCTATTCGTGCCCCTGTAGCACACTCCGGGATGTATCTTCCCGCATGTAGTACACTGAGTGATCTTAGGATGCTTGTTCGCTGGACCACCTTTAGAGTCATCCCATTGCTTTCTCTTGCCATTGTGGTTCCCTTTCCAAGTACTCTGGGTCCTCTGACCTCTTGACTGGGCTTGACTCTTGCCTTCATTCAGTGCCTTCTTTTGCTGGTTAATGTTGTTCAGGTAGTGCTCGGTGATCAGGGCACTACTAAACATCTCCTCTGCGGTCTGTGGTCTATTAACTCCGCCGGCCACGTTCAGAGCTATCTCGGGTCGAGGCATCTTCAGCATGAGTCTAACTCTTTCTCTTTATGTACTGACCAACTCTGGGCATAGACGTGTGAGCCGGTTGAATCTCTTTATAGCTTCACTAACTGATAGGTCACCTTGCCGGAACCCGGTGAACTCGTCGTAATGCTTGTTTGTCACCCGCATATGGAAGAATTCTTCGAAAAATTCATATTCAAAGTCCGTCCATCTCATTTGATTCACTTGCCTCTTTGCTTTAACCCTTTCCCACCACATTCGGGCATCTCCCGAAAGGCAAAATGATGCGCACTTAATCTTCTCATATTCGGGCCAGTCCAGTAGCTCTACGATGCTTTCCAGTCTTGAACCAGGACTGGGCATCCCATGGCTCACCAGTACCAGAGAAATTTTCTGGCTTCAGCCTCTGCCACTGGATTAGGTAAGCTTCTTGTCGAACTATCGGGCCAGGGCCTACTGGTGGGGCGGTAGGGTTTCCTCGCTGGTTCATTAAAGAATTTATCACTTGCTGTTGCTCTGTGACTTGACGCTAGAGTTCAGTAACCACATGCGTAAGATCAGGTGGGGGTACTATCTCATCGACTCTATTACTGCGTCTTCCAGCCATGCTTATCTTCATATATTATAATAAGGCTAGTATAAGATTATCATACATATATTCATGCATATTTAAACTAAGAGCATTCCTTATCATACATAAAAGAAATAGAGTAGGCATAGAATTTCTTACTTGGAGCGGCAGGATAGGAGCTTGGTGTGTGTGTAGTGAAAAGGCATATCTGCTCTGATACCAACCTGTCACGCCCACCCCTTCTCGTAATCTAGAGGGGATGGAAGGGCGACGCGACGCGATCATACATACATGCATTTACAGCGGAAGAATTTAAACTTCTTATTTTTTTCTTTTTTAAAACATAAAACATGAAACATGGAGCATGCATAATCATTTCATAAGGACACTAAGTAGCAACCATCTAAACATCAAGTAGTGATCAACTCTTAACTACTAATATGCAAACTTTAAAACATGCATAAGTCTTGGAACATAAAGACAGATCTCCTCCACCATGCCACTGCCACACACACACTTTGCCCCTCCTGCAGCTCCCTTTAGTTTAGCTATTCTTTACCCTTATCTACAGTACAAGGGAAACATGAAACTATAAGCACATAGACTTTGTAAGATCATTTCCTACTCACAAAAGCCATACATCAAGAATTAGACATAGAGTAGTGACATGATCATTTAATAACATATAAGCATAACATTCATATAAAAGTAGTGAAATGATCATTTAGGAACATATAAGCATAGCATTCATATAAAAGTAGTGACATGATCATTTAGGAACATATAAGCATAGCATTCATATAAAAGTAGCGACATGATCATTTAAGAATATATAACTAGAATTCGTAAAACATAATAATCACATAGACATGAAAAAAGGTATATGCAAGATGTTCTTTGAAAACATATATTTTATAGGTACTTAAATATAATCTCAACATGGAGGGCCCGGTATTGTACCACATACATCATCATCTTTGTGCGCATCCCTAAATAGACCCGAGGTAGCTAATCCCGAACCTACTAGGGTACTAGGTCCGTACTACAACCGTCGACCTAGGGGCAGCATAGAAGCCCATCCTAGGCCTGTACTACTACCTTCGGCCTAGGACAACTTAGGAGCCCATCCCGTACTAGGTCCGTACTATGACTGTCGACCTAGGGGCACGTAGGAGCCCATCCCTTAGACCTTGCTAGGTTCCGGTACAAGCCATACAAAAGTAAAATAGCATATCATGTTTCTTATCATAACATATCATGTTTCTTATCATAACATATCATATTCCTTATCATAACATATCATGTTCCTTATCATAATATATCATGTTCCTTTTATAACATATCATGTTCCTTTTCATAACATAAAGAGTGCTCTTAGTCCCCATTCATAGGGAAGCATCTCTTAGGCATTTCATCATACATACTTGTACATCATGACGCAATGAGCATAACATAAACATACATTCATACAATTAACATGAACATAAGGTAGTGGCATAAACAAATCATGCCATCATAAAGTCTAACTATCAACATGTTAACATCATATATAGATATATCATGGCATAGAAGATCCTTGGTGAGCACGAACAAGGTTTGGCTGAAACATCCAAGGGAGGGATCCTAAGAATTCTAACCCTAATTCAACTTGTACAAGGTCTAACTAACATTATGCTAACATCATATACATATATATCATGGCATGGAAGATCATTGGTGAGCATAAACTTATCATGGCCGAAACATCCAAGGAAGGTTTGTAAGAATCCAACACCCAAACAACTTACACAAAGCCTAACTAACATCATGTTAACATCTTATATACAGGTAACATGGCATGGTAGGTCATTCGTAGGCACATACATGATCTTGGCCGAAACCCTAGTGGATGTTTTAAGGGTTCAAATGCTCAGACAACTTACATGAAGCCTAACTAACATCATATTAACATCTTATATACATGTAGCATGGCATGGAAGATCATTAGAGGACATGAACATAGGTTGGCCGAAACCCTAAGGGAGGGTATTAGGAAATCTACACCCAAACAACTTGTACAAAGCCTATCTATCAACATGTTAGCATCATATATATATATAACATGGCATGAAAGATCATTAGAGGATAGGAACATGGGTTGGCCGAAACTTTCAAAGAAGGGTTTGAAATAAAACACTCAACCAACTTGTACAAAGCCTATCTATCAACATGTTATCATCATATACATATAAAACATGGCATGGAAGATCATTAGAGGACATGAACATGGGTTGGCCGAAACTTTCAAAGATGGGTTTGAAATCAAACTCTCAAACAACTTGTACAAAGCCTATCTATCAACATGTTTTCATCATATACATATAAAACATGGCATGGAAGATCATTAGAGGACATTAACATGGGTTGGCTGAAACTTTCAAAAAGGAGTTTGAAATCAAACACTCAACCAACTTGTACAAAGCCTATCTATCAACATGTTATCATCATATACATATAAAACATGCCATGGAAGATCATTAGAGGACATGAACATGGGTTGGCCGAAACTTTCAAAGCATGATCATAAGAAATCAACAATCGAAACAACTTGTACTGCAGGTGAGGGGATTTACTTACATCCTTTCGCTTGTTTAGTATAAGGATATACCCTAGGTCCAAGACAAGACCTCTTTTCCTCCTTGAGATTTTAAAAATGGAAGAAGGAGATGAGGGAGGTTTGGTGGAGGAAGAAGGAAGAAGGAGAAAGTGAATTGTTGTTCTCTTGCCTCCTCACTTACTCCTATTTATTCTAAGTGAAGGTGTCCCTTAGCCTCCCCTACCCTTATCTATCATTTCCCTTGCCCTTCTAATAGCACACCCCTACTGGGTTTCTGGTTATCAAATGCATCTTAAGGTTTAGTTATCCGCTTGGAGGTTCAGGGTTCAAACCCTGGGCTATGCATCCTTTTTGGCTCTATTTTCTTTTATTTTTGAAAGAGCCCACATAAAGTCCATTATAATCATGCAAAATTCTTATAAAATTTGCTAGAAATTTTACGGGCGTTACAATATCGAACTCGACCATGTCTAGTACCAATAAATCTATAGTAAGTATAATGTTATCGAAATCTAATGGACAACCACGGACCTCCTGGTTAACGTCCAACGTATCACCAGACGGTAGGCAGACGATTAATCGTTGTGATCTAATAGTAGGTAGTCTACTAATCTCTCTCATAAATGCACGAGAAATAAATAAATGTGAATTGCCAATATCAATTAGCATAATAGCTGAAAATACATAAAGTGAAACCGTGCCACGAAAAATGGATTCGTTTGCTCGCTGCGCATCCTCTCTAGTAATCGCATGAATCCGCCCAGTCTCCGATGGAGGTGGAGGTGGTGCTGCTTACCCAGTGGGTAATGTGCGGGCAGGTTGATATGAAGAGCTATCTGAGCTATCTGAAGGTTTGGGGTAGTCTTTATGCGGTAGGCTGCGGCTTATCTGAACGATGGGCTGGGGATGCGGTGATCTTAAGAATCGATTTGAGGCTATGGTAATGCGAGGTCAGCGAGAACCTATGACGTGCTAAATGCGAACGCTTTGGAGTACTCTGTCCATGCATGCCATATCACGACTCCTTAAAGCGTAGAAGGTTTAATCGCTTGCCCCCTTCTCTGTGTCCCAGACGGATGCAACTGTCCTCCCTGGATAGAAACCCCGGAAGCCACATGCTGAGCCTTCAACGAACAATCTCTCTGTGTCAGCATTGCAATAATAGAAAACTAACTATCCCAAGGTGCAGGCTGAGACGGTATGCTCTCTCGATCCACAACGAGTACAGTAGGTGTCACTAGTGGGTGGCCTCCGGCTCTGCTGAGAAGACCGGGAGAGCCCAGCTGAAGATCGTCCTGATTTCTAAGGTCGGCTAGATGCCCCAGTGACTCGACCGACCGATCGCGCCACTTTCGATGTCCGATGTCCGCGTAGTTCCGGTTGCCGGGTCTGCCCGTGGTTCGCTCGCTGTCTGCTTCTTCCTATCGATATCTCTGTTGAGCTGACTCAATCAACAGAGCTCTATCCAATGCCTCTCGGTAGGAAGAACTGCCAAATTTTGCCATCTTGACCTGAAGATGCCCATCTAGTCCCTGAACAAATTGAATCATGCGCGACCTATCCTCAGCGACTAACTCTGGACAAAACTTGGCTAACCAATTAAACTCTGCATTATACTCCATCACTGAGCGATTATTCTATCGAAGACTTAGCAAATCTTGACGGTGCATCATCTGATATGATCGTGGGAAGTACTGACTCTCAAAGGCCTCTCTGAATCTCACCCAGGTAATCTGCTGCTTGCCGATGATCGAGCGCTGCATGTCCCACCAGACCTCGCCTCGTAAATGAAAGGCCGCCAACTCTGCCTTCTCTCACTCAGAGCAAACCATATAGAAGAAAGCACGCTCTATAGTCTCGATCCAAGATTGAGCCACGCTCAGATCAGTCTCTCCGCTGAATAAGGTGAACCAGCTTTTCATCGACTTTGCTAAACCGGGAATCTGAGCTCGTGCCGCATCCACATCAGTAGGATGAGTAGGGGCCGTCGCAGGAGCTGGCGAAACAACTGTAGATGGTGTCATTGCATACGCAGGGGCAGATACCGAGTGAGGGCCGACCAACTCCACTAATGGGCTTGTCAGGTCGGTAGTAGAAGACCCTATTGGCGGGGGTGTCTGGTGTGTAGCAGCAGGATCTCCCGCTGGAACATCGGATACCCCAGAAGTGGGTATCTCTGGAAGAGGAACCGTCGAGGACTCAGGATCCACGACTCCCGCAGCACCATGTGGAAGCTGACCCTGATCAACATGCTCATCCTCAGTAGATCTTTCTGGCAACTCTGTCGCCAAAGATCTCAAGGTCCTCTGGCGTGGCCGCCCCGCACCACGTCTTGGCGCAGGAGCACGCCCACCTCGTCTCATATCTATTAAATTATTACAGATGATACTACAAGTAAAAACATATAAAATTAATCATCATACTTATTTTTCTGCTAGGAGAGGTCCCGTCGCCGCCAAATCCCCAAATTGACCTCATCAATAATACCTCGAATTTTTGAAACATAGAAATCATCGGAAATCCATACCAATCCAAAAATTTCCAGATTGACTTGCAAAAACCTGCCAAATGTGGCGAACTCCGAAAAATCAAAAACTCCTAGGAACTCGAAAACCTAGGCGCTCTGATACCAAATAAATTGTCACGCCCCGAGGGAGTCCTCGCCAGACAAAAATCTGACAGCATCTCCCCTGTATGGGTGACAATATGGAACTTGCATACAAGGCCTACACGACCAGTATACATCGGTCAACACGACCAGAATAAAAACATCTACACACGCAGGTCATAAGGCCTCAGGCCAACAATTAAGGTAAATAATAAAAGTCTATCACATCTAGACTTACCCCTTCTATTATCTGGGCAGGAATACACAACCAAATCCTATCGAATAAAAATCTGAATAGAGGTCCATAAGGACATACCAAAACATCCACGAGTACATAAATCAAACACCAGTCCTAAACATATCTTCTAGTCAAAAATCCAAACCATAAATCAAATAACAAATAAACTAACACGACAAGGGGGGGGGTTGGCAGCTGGACTCTCCTGACTGCTTCATCCTGAAATAGATATAAAACAACGAGGTAAGTTCAATGAATTTAGCGGATAATAGTCGATATGCATAGTAAGATATAACTAACAATAACAATCATGCTAGTACAGTCTCATATATAGGATATGCAAGAAAGAAATACAAAAGGAATGTACTTACCTGAATCTCCTATCCTGATATAGGAGCATGTGCCATACTAGAAGAAATAAAGCCGTCAGACCAAATACAAATATGTATTCTGTATGCATGGCAATCATATGCAACATCCAAGGCAGCAATCAAAATGCAGCAAACACAATACAAATGTCATCCATGCAAAATGCATTCGATGCAAATGACATGGTCACCCCTGATACCAGTCAGCCGCCTCACACGCGATGGTGAAGTTGAGTGGATAGGGCTATGACAACTGTGCACTCTACCATCACTGCTCCTGAGTGACCGAGTGGACAAGATGCTGTCGGAGTACACCTTGTTAGGGCAATCTCTTGCCATGATTAGGTTTTGATGTGTGTGGCAAAGTGTTTAAGTTAGTTTGTCATGTTGATTTGATATGTGCGTTGAAGTCGTGCAGGACTTAGTAATTCGCACATGGAGCCGTGGCGAGTTTCACATCTCATGACTTGGTCCTTGAGTCGGTGAAGGATAGCTTTGTGGAAGCCGTGTGCTTGGAGCATCCGAGGGACCGTCGGACGAGGAGCTTGGAGTGAAGCCAGAGGAAATAGACTTCGAGGCAAGAGACGCGAAGGAGCATTGCAGAGCCGTGCGCCTGATGCTGTTGAGGGACATGGCCGCGAACGAAGAGAACTTCGAAGGTGAGGGACTCCGAGGGATGAGAGTGAGCGAATGTAACCTGGGAAGGGGTAGTAGCTCGTAGGTGAAACTTGGCCATTTAGCTAAGTGTCGAATGGGATTTCCCGACACACCGATCCATGGAATGGCAATGATCGCTTCCGAGTAGATTGGGTTCGACCGTGCCGACTTATGGGCATTTGCGGCACGATCGCCATGGACGATCGATCATCACGATCGCCAAGGACTACGATCGATGGCACTCGCACGGCACGAATGGAGTCGACTCGCTTGAGGACTCGACCGATCGAGCACCGATCTGTCGATGGCGCTGGATGGAATCCAACGTGGAAAGTGGCCGTTGGACTACGAGACGGTGACCGATCGACGAGGCATCGGATCGCTCCTGTGTCAACGGGAAGAAAACCCTCTTCCTCTATAAAAAGGAAGAGGATGGGGCTTTGGGAGGCTAATGTTCATGCTCCAATTTGCTCCCAAAGTGCTCTAAGGGGTTTTCCACTCTTCTTACTTGCTTTATTTCCATTCTATTGTAAGAAGAGAGATTATAAAGAGGTTACCTCCACCTAGCTTTGTGCAAAGGAGAGATCTAGTGGATAGATTGCGGAGTGATTCACCGTGGACGAATCGGACCGTGGATTAGAGGCGTAGCCGTGAACCACGTTACATCTCGGTGTTTGTATTGTTTGTTTATCTTTTGCTTTGTCTTTATTTAAATTTTCATATTCCGCTTGCGCTAATATTTTGTAGACGAGCAAAATACGACATCCAATGAACGAGGGCTATTCACCCCCCTCTAGCCGGCCGATTCGATCCCCTACAAGTGGTATCAGAGCCAAGGAAAGCTTGTCGAGGACTAACCGCCACAACAAGCAACATTCAAAATGGCCGGCTCGAACATTCATCCGCCGAAGTTCGAAGGAGAATTCGCTTGGTGGAAGAAGCGAATGGAGGTATTCTTCGAAATCGATTTTGAAATCCTTTTAATAATGGAAAACAGTTTCGAGTTGCCTAGGAACGAAGATGGGGAGCCATTGGAAAAATCGAGATGGAGCAAAATACAAAGAGAGGAGTATTTGGCAAATTCAAAGGCCAAGCACCACCTCTACAATGTGCTCCCTCAACAAGAAGTAAATAGGATAGGGGAGTGTTCTAGTGCAAAGGAGATGTGGGAGAAGCTAGTGGAGCTTCATGAAGGTACCTCGGAAGCCAAACTTGCAAGGAGAGACCTTCTCCGCTCCCAACTATCCAACATAAAATTAGAAAAGGGAGACAAGGTTACTTCTTTGCATTCTAGATTTAAAGAAATTTTAATTGGGCTAACAAGTGTAGGAGAAAAGCTCTCCAACCGGGATATGGTAATGAAGGCCATAGATGTCTTTCCCCAGTCCTCAAGATGGAGCTCCATGGTGGATTCGTTTTACATCTCCAAGAACTTGGAAGTAAGTACCTTGGAGGAGTTTTCTCAACAATGGAGCTCCACAAAACGAGGCTTGAAGGAATACAAGAAGAGCCAAGAATCCAACCTTCAAGAGGAGTAGCTTTGATAGCAAACAAGGGGAAGAAGAAGATAGAGATCCCCTCCTCCTCCGATGATGAAGCCTCTTCCTCCTCCTCCATGGATAGCACGGAAGAAGCGTATATGGTAAGGAGGGTAAGGCGTGCATTAAAAGGTTTTAGATTTAATAAGTCTAATGATAGGAATAGAAGACCAAGGGGGAAGGTCATATGCTACAATTGCCAAGGAGAGGGGCACATAAGGGACAATTGTCCTCTCCTAAACAAGAGCAAAGAAGAGAGGAAGAAGAAAGAAGAAAAGAAGAAGAAAAAGGGGAGCAAGAAGAAAGAGGAGAAGAAGACAAAGGAAAAGGGGAAGGCCAAAGCATTCAAAGCCAAGACATGGGATGATCTTTCCTCCTCATCCTCATCCTCATCCGAAGAAGAGGAACAAGTCTATTCCAACCTTGCATTGATGGTCTTCGACGACTTGGATTGCTCCTCCTCTGAAAATGAAGGATCAAGCTCAAGTGGGGAGAGCTCAAATGAAGGGGGAGCCTCCTCTACATCCTCATCCGAAGAAGAGGATTTGGTAAGTGAGGTAACAAATCTACCCCCTAAGCAAATTATGTCTATGATTTCTAGCCTCACTAAGGACTTATTTAGAGCCAAGAAAAAGAACAAAAGCATGCTTGACCAAATTAAGAAATTAGAGCAAAAATTAGAAAAAACATGTTTTAATGATAATGATGATGATGCATGTTCACATGATAAATATATGTCATTTAATGTTAATGATGCATGCATAGAAGAAAATAGGGCTTTAAGGGAAAAGGTAGATTATTTGACAAAAGCCCTAGAAAAATTCACTATAGGCTCCAACACCTTGAACATGATCATAGGGAGCCAAAGAGCTAGCTTCAACAAAAAGGGCCTAGGTTATAAAGAAAAGAAAAATGAAAAGGCCTACAAATGCCTAATTGCTAGGGGACAAGATAAGAAGAAAGTAATAGCTAGGAAATGGATTCCTAAGGAGTATCTAGTGAACCCCATAGGCAAGAACTTATTTTGGGTTCCAAAATCCATCCTTAAGGGTTAGAAAAACCCTAGGATAGTCAACCATATGGACTTGACCTATATCATATCTTTGGTTGACTTAGGATGTTGGGACACATTTTTGAAATAGTGTTAGGTGATGATAACGTGCCTATAAATTGATAATAATGCTTAAATCATGATAATCAATGTAAGTGCTATGTATATGTGCAATCATGATTTATGATTTTGAAATTTGGCACATCATCATGAGAAATAGGATTTAAATCATGCCTTAGGTGATATTTGCTAATTATCATCATGTAATACCTAATGCATGATTATTACTTGATGAATACATGTGTTTAATGATCATAATGT
This sequence comes from Wurfbainia villosa, assembly GCA_025175895.1. Taxonomy (NCBI): domain Eukaryota; kingdom Viridiplantae; phylum Streptophyta; class Magnoliopsida; order Zingiberales; family Zingiberaceae; genus Wurfbainia; species Wurfbainia villosa. Next base: position 114,093,616 of record CM045989.1, on the reverse strand, counting down.
GTAATTCATTCATATATGCCTTTATGATCATGAGGATTGTTAGGTTGATACTTAACCTTGATATAATTGCATGAATATAAATGGTTAAGTGTGTACAAATACCCTCTAGGATACATCTCACACTCACAATAGGCTACCTTGATTGAAAACTTAGCATGGGTGAGATGTTAGGATGATACAAATGTCCACTAATGCCTGTGGCATTTAGATGGTCATTTAAGGTATCAAAATAGCAATAATAGACCAATCATGGGGAAGGCTTATGTTTAATTCATAGACATATTGCCCAAAGATCATGGTTGGATATTTCATATGTTTTCAAAACAATTTCTTACTTTAAAATCTATGTATTCATGTTTTGAAACAATTGGAACCAAAACTATGTGTTAAACTTAATACTCACATGATCAAAAACCTAGTGGTTTTTAAAGCTTTTGGATTTTTGGCAAATACGTGAAAATATAATGATTTTTCATGAAGACCTATTTTTCACTGATAAAGAATCTTACAAGAAATATGTTCCCCAAATTTCATGATTTTTCAAATTTTTTGAAATTTTTAATGCATTTCTGAAATTCGATCCGAAAATCAGAAAGTTCTGAAATTCTTAATTTGATCGTAGTCCAACTACGATCGGGTGGCCTGAAAATCAGACTAGTTAAGGCCAAATTCAGGTTTTAGACTAATTTTTGGTATTTTCCTTCTATTATACTTGATGCCATGAGTTTATAACTTAGTGTTAATCTTTTTGATGATGTCAAAGGGGGAGAAATGATTATGTTTAAGTAAATTATGATAGGGGGAGAGAGGTTCATGGATTAAGGGGGAGTTGCATGTTGCTATATCATGTTTATGTTTACATGCTTTCTTTCCTTAGAAATTTTTATCAAATGTTCTTATCTAACTTAAACGAATTGTCACACATCAAAAAGGGGGAGATTGTTAGGGCAATCTCTTGCCATGATTAGGTTTTGATGTGTGTGGCAAAGGGTTTAAGTTAGTTTGTTATGTTGATGTGCGCTGAAGTCGAGACTTAGTAATTCGCACATGGAGCCGTGGCGAGTTTCACATCTCATGACTCGTGCCTTGAGTCGGTGAAGGATAGCTTTGCGGAAGCCGTGCGCTTGGAGCATCCGAGGGCCCGCCGGACGAGAAGCTTGGAGTGAAGCCGGAGGAAGTAGACTTCGAGGCAAGAGACGCGAAGGAGCATTGCAGAGCCGTGCACGATCTTCGCCGAGGGGCGTGGTGCGAGCGAAGAGAACCGAAGGCGAGACTCAGGGATGAGAGTGAGCGAATTTAACCCGGAAAGGGGTAGTAGCTCGTAGGTGAAACTTGGCCATTTGGCTAAGTGTCGGATGGGATTTCCCGACACCAGTCGACTGCCATGGAATGGCAGTCGACTGCTCTGAGTCGATTGGGTTCGACTGGTGTCTGACTCATGGGCATTTGGCCCAAGCAGTCGACTGCCATGGATCGGCAATGATCGTGCCGACGACATCGATCGGGACCTCGTTGAGGACTCGACGATCGAGCACCCGATCGGTGATGGTAATATCAATCGTGATGCGATGTCGTTGGATGGAATCCAATGTGAAAAGCAGCCGTTATTGGGCAGCGACTACGGGACGGTCGGTGATCGAGGCATCAATCATTGCTCTGTGTCAGCGGAAGAAACCCTCTTCCTCTATAAAAAGGAAGAGGATGGGGCTTTAAGTGTCGGATGGGATTTCCCGACACCACGATCGCCATGGAATGGCGATCGGTACTAATAGATGGGTTCGGTGGTGCGACTTATGGGCATTTGGCCCAGCGATCGGTGCCATGCATGGCGTGATCGACTTACATCGACATCGATCGATCGCCAAGACGGCGGACCTCGTTGAGGACTCGGGATCGAGCACCCGATCGGTGATGTCGATCTTTGTTGGATGGAATCCAACGTGGAAAGTGGCCGTTATTGGGCAACGACTACAGGACCAGTTGACTGATCGAGGGCATCAGTCGACTGCTCCTGTGTCAACGGGAAGAAAACCCTCTTCCTCTATAAAAAGGAAGAGGATGGGGCTTTGGGAGGCTAATGTTCATGCTCCAATTTGCTCCCAAAGTGCTCTAAGGGGTTTTCCACTCTTCTTACTTGCTTTATTTCCATTCTATTGTAAGAAGAGAGATTATAAAGAGGTTACCTCCACCTAGCTTTGTGCAAAGGAGAGATCTAGTGGATAGATTGCGGAGTGATTCACCGTGGACGAATCGGACCGTGGATTAGAGGCGTAGCCGTGAACCACGTTACATCTCGGTGTTTGTATTGTTTGTTTATCTTTTGCTTTGTCTTTATTTAAATTTTCATATTCCGCTTGCGCTAATATTTTGTAGACGAGCAAAATACGACATCCAATGAACGAGGGCTATTCACCCCCCTCTAGCCGGCCGATTCGATCCCCAACACACCTATCCTCCTTCCCCAAACAGAGTGGGGGAGCAAAGCTCTCATCTCCCAGTGTCGTAGACCATAGGAGGGATCCTTGCCCACTACCACGCTGCCTCATCGCTACCCTGTTAGAAATATATGAGAGATGTCCTAAGGTAATCGCCTTATGTATGAACCATTTATATGATAAATGAAGATTCACTATTTGAGTATACATGGTTTCATGTATTTGATTGGATCTTAAACTCATTTACTGAATGTCCGCGATATGACTCACAGCATGAGAGAATTTATGATTGGATTACAACTAGTGAGTATATTTCTAAATGTGTAATTGTGATGTATCGGAATTATCCCTAGTCGATGAATTGATGGATTTGGACATCATCAATTCTGTCGAGACTAGCACGAGATATACTCCTTGGTGTATCCAAGCAGCTGATTCTCACTGGCTGGAGACATTGTGATGTCCGGAGTTAATCGTGGATGCTAGTTATGGTAACTAGTTCATTGGAGTGACCAGCCGTAAGACTTCATATGGTTCTCTGCATATATAGATATGTCAATGAAATTCTTACTATAGCTTAAGTGCGATGTTCCTTTGACTTGCGGTATTCAAGTCATCTTGATCATAAAGACTTATGCTTTGACATCTTAACCAAGCATCTCTGTGGAGATGTGGACCCAGGATGATTGGGTATAAGTCGAAGTGATCGAAGGTGTTTGAATAGCCTATAAAGGATTCACCACTCTTTGCGAGGAGATGTATACCCATGGCCTCTCGACGGATTGTTACTAAAGTCTTTGGCCAAAGTATTACATGTTTAGAGTAAGGTACTCTTCGATACATGTGCAGTAACTAGAATCCGTAGGACGAGGAAATGATACTTGGGCTAGGTGTGACGTAGTCAGCCTAGTGGTGACTGACACTATAGACCATGTCCTGAATCAAGTGGGTATAAGATGAGTGAAGGGAATGGGGCACGATTCATTCGAGCTGCTGAAGGGTTTCAGAAATAGTTCTGGATCAACCGTTGATCTTTTCGGTTAATTGGGGATCATGATGTACTACTAGGTGCCACTCATGATTGTTCTATAATTAATGGTTAATTATAGACGGCCAACATAAACCGAGAACCTATTTGGTCACACGCACAACGAGGGTAATCCGAATGATTTAAAACGAGCTTGAGAATGAGATTCTCAGACTGAGAGAAACTAAGTTTGGTTAGACCAAACAAGAAGCGAGCATGAAATTGTTTCAGTCGCAATGGAAGCATGGATGGGTCGTGTCTTATGAAGACATAATGGATGAACCAAAATGGTTTGGTTCTAATCCAATGGAGGAGAATAAACCAAAGGGTTTGGTTTATTTTAAACGAATGAATCAAAGTTGGTTCGGTTTGTTTTAACTTAAAATAAACCATCATGGTTTGGTTTATTTTAACTTATATTAATGGAGCGGGTTAACGGGCCTTATGGTTATGATCCAATAACCATTAAGAGAATTAGTTCTCTATAAAAGAGGGCTTAAGGGTTTGTTAAGCCCTAATCCAATTCTCTTGACCTAGAGTTGCCGCCCAAGCTCTCCCTCCCTCTAGTCGGCGCCAAGTTGTTGCCGCCGCCCACCTTCTCCAACCGGCGACCAGCTGCTGCTGTTTTCTCCCACTGCCGGCGTCGAGCTGCTGCTGGAGGAGCTCCGGTGATCTCCCTTGGGTTCGGTAATAAGGTGAGCTTCCACCTTTCCTTAGGCCGGCCCCTACTCCTCCTCCAAAAGCTGTCCAGTTTTCTGGACAGCTTGTTTCCTTCTCGTCGGAGCGTCATTTGGACGACGTTTGGAGCTCCGACAGGTCCTTACTTACCGGAGATTCGATCTCCGGTAATCCTCATAGGTGGAGGACGAAGGATTCGTCAAACGGTTGACGAATACCTCTCCGGAAAAGCGAGTTTTGAGGACTCGTCTTTGGATCCGAATTTTGATTCGGATCGTGATCTTCTCTCGATCACATCGTCTTCAACACGAGGCTAGTAACCCGTACGAAGACGAGGCTCGTGACTTAGTGAAGTCATCCCGAAGATACTCGGCGTGGACACGGATAGAGACGATTCTAGCGAGGATCGTTCCGGTTAATGTCGTTCCCGCTACACATGATACGTAAAGTATACGTAGTTAAATTTCCTTCTATTGCAAAATTTAAATTTACGGTTATGTCTACACATATTGTACTATGCATGCGTGTGATGTGTGTGTTGTAATAAATGTAGATTTATTATTTTATTCCTTCCGTTGTGCACATGTTTACGAAACATATTCGAACACACACTCGCCGCAGTGCCAGAAACCCAACAGTGGTATCAGAGCCCAGGTTGTGTTTCGACATAATCATAAAATTGTTTTGCGATAGTCATAATGATATTTCTGGAAATTTTCTACTTTTGGAAAGTTAGAAGTATTTATGGAAATTTTTCAACTTTGGAAAGTCTAGAAGTATTTATGGAAATCTTCCACTTTTGGAAAGTTGGAAGTATTTATGGAAATTGATATTTTCTATAAATAAAATATTTTATTAGATTTGGAAATTTGTTTCCTAATTTAATCATGATTTGATTTGGGAAATCAAATATTAAAATATTTTATTTCCATAAGTAGTTTTGATGATTTAGGAAATTGGTTTCCTAAATTGACTTTCCTTAATCAACTATTTCCACAAATAAAATATGTGATTAGATTTGGAAATTTGTTTCCTAATTTAATCATGATTTGATTTGGAGAATCAAATCTTAAACATATTTTATTTCCATAAATAGTTATGACATATAAGGAAATATTGTACATGACATAATTGTATGCCATGTAATTGCATTAGATGCATATCATTATGCCATGCGTGTCGTGACATGTAGATGTATGTCATGTATGCCATGCTATGTAGATAATAGTTATTTGCATGCAAAGAGGATGAGACATAAAAACCCTAACTCAATATTAAAGCCTACACCTTCCATTAATATGGTTAGAACCAGAGTTCCGTTTCTTGTTCGGGTTGTTGGACTCTCTCCAAGCCCGGCTCGAACCCGAACATGTTCAAACCATGGAATAGTTTAATACTAATATGGTAAGAGTCAGAGGTCAATTGTTAGCTTTGGTTGTTGGACTCTCTCCAACCCGGGCTAATTGGTTGAATGCGCTCTAACCATATTAAAACTATTTCTCGATTAATGGGTTGGCTTTAACCTGGAGCATCGGCTTGTTGGACTCTCTCCAAGATCGATGTAAAGGGAGGTGAAGTTGGGTGCTATGCATATGATGCATACTTGTTAATGTGTTAACAACCCGATGTATGTTTGAACATTCAATTAGTTGATAGCACATTGTGATAGTTGCATATACGTGATATGCAATCGGTATAGTTGATACCTACCATCGTAGTTATGAATGGCTTGTTGGACTCTCTCCAAGGTTACTCATATCTATGATGGATATCAGCCCATTCGGAGATGGACCTACGATCTCCCGAAGTGATTTTGGGGTTTTTGAAATTCGAAAAATGAATGGGATTTATAAATGTATATTGATGCATTTTAAAACCATTTTCTCATATATGCTCGTTTTGTATTTCTAGGTCAATCGATTGATCATGACGTCTTTGAATTTGCACACTATTTTGGATTCAAACAAATTGACTGGGCCTAACTTCCTGGACTGGCTTAGAAACCTGAGAATTGTTCTCAAGGCAGAAAAGCTAGCATATGTCCTTGAAGAGCCTCTTCCCAACCGTCCTAAGGACGATGCAACTCCAGACCAAATGTTGCTCTATCAGAAGCATGTGGCAGATTCTGAGCTGGCAAGTTGCATCATGCTAGCTGCGATGGTACCTGAGCTGCAAAAGCAGCATGAGCATATGGATGCTAATACCATGGTCTTCCATCTTCATGAGTTGTTTGATGAGCAAGCGAGATCCGAAAGGTTCGAAGTCTCCAGGCTCCTCTTCACCACGAAGATGCAAGAAGGTTCGTCTGTAGTGCAGTTTGTGCTAAAGATGAACGGGTACATCGAGCGGCTAGCCACCCTCGGGTTTGTGATGGATCATGAATTAAGTATTGACTTAATTCTGCATTGTTTGCCCAAGAGTTTCTCACAATTTGTAATGAACTATCGGATGAACAAATTAGAATCCACTATTCCTGAGCTCCTCAATATGCTGAAGACAGTGGAGCCTTATGTGAAGCATGAGGAGAAGGCGGTTCTGTTAGTTGATTCCTCAAAGAAAGGTTCTAAGAGGAAGACAAAAGAACAGAAGAAAGGGAAGAACAAGAAGGCAAAGAAGGCAGAACCAGCACAAAAGGGCACTTGCCATCATTGTGGCAAGGAAGGCCATTGGCGAAGAAACTACAAGATTTATCTTGAGTCCATGAAGAAGAAGAAGGCATTCGATGCCCCATCCTCTTCAGGTATCTTCGTTATTGATTGTCATTCTATTTCCTTAGACACTTGGGTATTAGATACTGGGTGTGGCTCACATATATGTAATGACATACAGGGGCTAAGGAATAGAAGAAGACTCGTCAGAGGGGAGTCAAATTTGTGAGTTGGCAATGGAGCAAAGGTTGCTGCGGTCGCCATCGGAACTTATTTGCTGAAGCTCCCTAGTGGACTAGTCTTGGAACTGGACAATTGCTATTGTGTTCCTTCTCTAATAAAGAACATTGTTTCTATTTCCTGCTTAAATAGAAATGGTTTCCATTTGACGTTTAGTAACAATTGTTGTTATATAACTTTGAATGACGTACTTTATGGAACTGGAACTTTGAGCAATGACATTTATACGTTGGACGTATCTAGTGACATTTTCAATATCGAAGCGAGCAACAAGCGTGCTCGAAAGGATGATCAATTAGACTCCTACATGTGGCATTGTCGTCTTGGCCATGTAAGCAAGAAATGCATGTCCGAATTACACCGATGTGGAATTCTGGAATCGTTTGAATTGGATTCATATGATACATGCGAATCATGCTTAAAAGGCAAGATGACTAAGTTACCTTTTACTAGAAAAGGTGAACGAGTGGGAGAGTTACTAGGTTTAATACATATTGATGTATGTTGACCTATGTCAACTCAAGCTTTAGGAGGCTATAACTACTTCATTACCTTCACCGATGATCACTCACGGTTTGGGTATGTGTTCTTGATGAAACACAAGTCTGAAGCCTTTGAAAGGTTTAAAGAATTCAGAAATAAAGTAGAGAAACAACATGACTAGAGTATTAAAATACTTCGATCGGATCGAAGTGGTGAATACTTAAGTCAAGAGTTTCTTGATTATCTAAGAGACAATGGCATATTATCTTAATGGACTCCGCCATATACACCACAGCATAATGGTGTATCTGAGAGGCGTAACCGGACCTTGTTGGACATGGTCATGTCAATGATGAATCATGCGAATCTTTCCAAGTCCTTTTGGGGCTATGCACTTCAAACAGCTGTTTACTTGTTAAACAGAATGCCAACCAAGGTAGTCTCTACTACTCCATATGAGATATGGAATGGTAAGAAACCTCATGTATCTTACTTGAAGATATGGGGTTGTCCAGCTTATGTGAAGCGGACTGTATCAGACAAATTGGATGCTAAGTCTGATAAATGTCTATTTATTGGATACCCTAAGGAAATAAGGGGTTACCAATTCTATCATCCTGTGGAATAAAAGGTGTTTGTTTCAAGGCATGCTGTGTTTCTAGAGAAAGAGTTTCTCTTACAAGAAAACAGTGGGAGTATCGTCGAGCTTGAGGAGGCTCGAGAGACTCAAATAGACATTGATGAGATACCTGGTGAAGCACAACAGCCGATAACTCATAGTGATGAGCAATCAATTTGGACCTCGTAACACCACATCTTCGTAGATCTGGTAGAACACGCAACATTCCTGAGAGATATGGATTTCTCGTAAGTGAATCAAACGACGTGTTACTCATTGATGATGAGGAGCCTACTAGTTATGAAGAAGTGCTGACAAGTTCAGAAAGGGATAAGTGGCTTGAAGCCATGAAGTCGGAAATGGATTCCATGTATGAAAACCAAGTTTGGAACTTGGTTGACCCACCTGAAGGCATCAAGCCTATAGGGTGCAAGTGGGTTTTCAAGAAGAAAACCGACATGGATGGTAATGTGATTACCTATAAAGCTAGATTAGTGGCGAAAGGATATCGTCAAAAACAAGGTGTTGATTATGATGAAACCTATTCGCCTGTAGCTATGTATAAATCCATTCGGATTCTCCTAGCCATAGCGGCTCATTATGATTATGAGATATGGCAGATGGATGTGAAAACAACTTTCCTTAATGGAAATCTGCTCGAGGACATGTATATGATACAACTTGAGGGTTTCACATCGGTTGATAAAACCAAGGTATGCAAATTGTGACGGTCCATATATGGATTGAAGCAAGCATCCAGGAGTTGGAATATCCGTTTTGATGAGACGATCAAAAAGTTTGATTTCTCACAAAATCTAGACGAACCTTGTGTGTACAAGAAGGTTAGTGGGAGTGCAGTCGTATTCCTAGTATTGTATGTCGATGACATATTACTTATAGGAAATGATGTTTCAATCTTACAGTCAGTTAAGGTTTGGTTATCCAAGACATTCTCCATGAAAGACCTGGGAGAAGCAACCTACATCCTCGGGATTAAGATCTATAGAGATAGATCGAAACGGTTGCTTGGTCTTTCGCAGTCTACATATATAGACCGAGTGCTAAAGAGGTTTAGCATGTCGGAATCCAAGAAAGGTTTCCTACCCATCAGGCATGGGGTACACCTTTCGAAGTCTATGTGTCCGCGCACAGAAGATGAGAGGATTTGCATGAGTAAGATTCCCTATGCATCCGCAATAGGATCTATCATGTATGCTATGTTATGTACGAGGCCCGATGTATCGTATGCTCTGAGTGTCACAAGCAAATACCAGTCTGATCCAGGAATGGATAATTGGGTGGCTGTTAAGACGATCCTTAAGTACTTAAGAAGAACTAATGATGTGTTCCTAATATATGGAGAAGGGGACATGGTGATACGCGAGTATACAGATGTCAGCTTCCAGACAGACAAGGATGATTCCAGGTCTCAGTCTGGATACGTGTTCACCTTGAATGAGGGCGCAGTGAGTTGGAAAAGTTCCAAACAAGACACTGTAGTGGATTCTACCACTGAGGCAGAATACATTGCAGCTTCGGAAGCAGCAAAGGAAGCGGTTTGGATCAAGAAGTTCATTTATGAACTTGATGTGATTCCAGCCATTGTTGAAGCAATACCGGTCTACTGCGACAACAATGGAGCAATTGCAAAGGCGAAAGAGCCAAGGTCTCATCAACGATCCAAACATGTGCTTCGCCGCTATCATCTTATCAGAGAGATCATCAGTAGGAAAGAAATACAAATCGAGAAAATCCCCACTGAAAGGAACTTAGCGGATCCTTTGACTAAGGCATTACCTCAAAGTAAGTTTGAGGGTCATGTTACAGCTTATGGTATTGGATACCGTAGCGATTGGCATTAGGCCAAGTGGGAGTCTGTTAGTAATATATGAGAGATGTCCTAAGGCAATCACCTTATGTATGAACCATTTATATGATAAATGAAGATTCACTATTTGAGTATACATGGTTTCATGTATTTGATTGGATCTTAAACTCATTTACTGAATGTACGCGATACGACTCACAACATGAGAGAATTTATGATTGGATCACAACTAGTGAGTATATCTCTACATGTGTAATTGTGATGTATCAGAATTATCCCTAGTCGATGAATTTATGGATTTGGACACCATCAATTCTGTCGAGACTAGCACAAGATATACTCCTTGGTGTATCCAAGCAGCTGATTCTCACTGGCTGGAGACATTGTGATGTCCAGAGTTAATCGTGGATGCTAGTTATGGTAACTAGTTCATTGGAGTGACCAGCCGTAAGACTTCATATGGTTCTCTGCATATATAGATATGTCAATGAAATTCTTACTGTAGCTTAAGTGCGATGTTCCTTTGACTTGCGGTATTCAAGTCATCTTGATCATAAAGACTTATGCTTTGACATCTTAAGCAAGCATCTCTGTGGAGATGTGGACCCGGGATGATTGGGTATAAGTCGAAGTGATCGAAGGTGTTTGAATAGCCTATAAAGGATTCACCACTCCTTGCGAGGAGATGTATACCCATGGCCTCTTGTCGGATTGTTACTAAAGTCTTTGGCCAAAACATTACATGTTTAGAGTAAGGTACACTTCGATACATGTGCAGTAACTAGAATCCGTAGGACGAGGAAATGATACTTGGGCTAGGTGTGACGTAGTCAGCCTAGTGGGGACTGACACTATAGACCATGTCTTGAACCAAGTGGGTATAAGATGAGTGAAGGGAATGGGGCACGATTCATTCGAGCTACTGAAGGGTTTCAGAAATAGTTCTGGATCAACCATTGATCTTTTCGGTTAATTGGGGATCATGATGTACTACTAGGTGCCACTCATGATCGTTCTATAATTAATGGTTAATTATAGACGACCAACATAAATCGACAACCTATTTAGTCACACGCACAACGAGCGTAATCCGAAGGATTTAAAACGAGCTTGAGAATGAGATTCTCAGACCGAGAGAAACTAAGTTTGGTTGGACCAAACAAGAAGCGAGCATGAAATTGTTTCAGTCGCAATGGAAGCGTGGATGGGTCGTGTCTTATGAAGACATAATGGATGAACCAAAATGGTTTGGTTCTAATCCAATGGAGGAGAATAAACCAAAGGGTTTGGTTTATTTTAAACGAATGAACCAAAGTTGGTTCGGTTCGTTTTAACTTAAAATAAATCATAATGGTTTGGTTTATTTTAACTTATATTAATGGAGCGGATTAACGGGCCTTATGGTTATGATCCAATAACCATTAAGAGAATTAGTTCTCTATAAAAGAGGGTTTAAGGGTTTGTTAAGCCCTAATCAAATTCTCTTGACCTAGAGTTGCTGCCCAAGCTCTCCCTCCCTCTAGTCGACGCCAAGTTGTTGCCGCCGCCCACCTTCTCCAACCAGCGACCAGCTGCTGCTGTTTTCTCCCATTGCCGGCATCGAGCTGCTGCCGGAGGATCTCCGGTGATCTCCCTTGGGTTCGGTAATAAGGTGAGCTTCCACCTTTCCTTAGGCCAGCTCCTACTCCTCCACCAAAAGCTATCCAGTTTTCTGGACAGCTTGTTTCCTTCTCGTCAGAGTGTCGTTTGGATGACGTTTGGAGCTCCGACAGGGCCTTACTTACCGGGGATTCGATCTCCGGTAATCCTCATAGGTGAAGGACGAAGGATTCGTCAAACGGTTGACGAATACCTCTCCGGAGAAGCGAGTTTTGAGGACTTGTCTTTGGATCCGAATTTGGATTCGGATCGTGATCTTCTCTTGATCACATCGTCTTCAACACGAGGCTAGTAACCCGTACGAAGACGAGGCTCGTGACTTAGCAAAGTCATCCCGAAGATACTCGGTGTGGACACGGATAGAGACGATTCTAGCGAGGATCGTTCCGGTTGATGTCGTTCCCGCTACACGTGATACGTAAGGTATACGTAGTTAAATTTCCTTCTATTGCAAAATTTAAATTTACGGTTATGTCTACACATGTTGTACTATGCATGCGTGTGATGTGTGTGTTGTAATAAATGTAGATTTATTATTTTATTCCTTCCGTTGTGCACATGTTTACGAAATATGTTCGAACACACACTCGCCGCGGTGCCGGAAACCCTACATACCCATGAGCGGACCAACGGAGCCTGACAAAGCTATTGCACACACCCTTCTGATGTACCACTAACCCATGAGTGGCAGCGTGTGTAGACCATGTAACTGGTTGCGGGCTCAACTACAAAGGAACCCCGTCCATCCAGCATGCAATCATGTAAGATGGTGCATGATACTAAAGCATGTAATACCAACTAAAATACATCTCCAAATAATATGCACAACTAATAGGTATATATCAATGATCCAAGTAAAACAGGGAAGGTATAACTATAAACTGATCAAATGCATGAATCAAGTAGGCACAATAACATACAAGGTAGATAAACATGAAAATTATTGCAAGCTATAACTAACTAGCATATCAACATGACTATATCAAAAAGATAAGTCAAAATACCCGCATGATAAAATGCTCGAAAAATGAAATCATCACGCCCGTGGACCTGTCTCGTGATCGAAACCTGCATAAAACATAATATGATCAGATTATATTCCTAACCCTAATATCAAGTCCAAAACCTAATGGATTAAACTATCCCCTTAACCGACCACTCACTGCCATCATATATCCACACAATAACCGGACCCATAACCATCCCTCCAATAACATTCGTACAACACCTCTTCACTCAAATTCACCATCCACGGGACGGAGCCAAAACCCAAATAGCTACCTCATAGATCAAAACACATTCGGAACCATTCACAGCTCACTTAACATACCATTTATGATCGTACATCCGACATCAACCCAATCACAGCCTTATTCCCAGCCGTTGCAGCCGTTCACAACCTTCACAACCCATGAACAACCCGAAACACCTTCCATAATCACCCCCTCCTTCACAACCGGCCAAACCCCCAAAATCAGCCCATTTACAATCGTTTACATCCCTAAACGGAACCTCACAGCCAACCCATCTCCATCCCTCCGTTCAACCTGCCGACCACTGCCCATGTAATCACTGAATATAAAGGAAACAAAAGGAAAACTAGGTATATACCAGAAATGGGAAGCTCCCCTTGATAATATTTCCTCGGTGCGGCCGATCAGGGTGCTGGAGGCTCATCGGAGGACGGCCGGCGCTGGCAAAGGAGGGCGCACGGTGTTGAGCATGTTGGAGGCCGACCGACTGCGATGAACAGCGGGGAAGAGGGCACCCGTGGTGACTATTCTGTGGCTGCAGACACATCGTGATGGCTGTGCTCGTGGGCGACGAGCGCGTAGAGGGGCATTCACTTGAGCAGCGACGGCGACGTGACCTCGGTGTCAGACGGCAAGCAGCGGCGATCGGAAATCATGGCTGCTGGTTGCGGTGGCTATGGGCGTGAGGAAGAAGTGGTGGCTACGGGCACGAGGAAGAGGAAATCGCGAGAGAAAGGCACAAGGAAGAAGGCAGGCGCAGTGGTAAAAAAGAAGTTATCGCGGAAACCGCCGCAAAGGGGAAAAATCGCGGAGAAAGGAGGGGTGTGATGCAAATTGGGAAAACTAAACCTAGGTTTAGGTATTTGAAACTTTAGGTTAATATCACTTATTAACTCCCTTAAATAGATTCCACCAAAGTCTATTTATTTTATCCCCATAAATATCTCGTACAAGCCCCATTTAATTCCAGACAAATTCTGGAAAAATTCCTAAAATTCCCTAAAAATCCCGAAAGATTCCCAGGATTATTTTTCCTAAATTTAAGCCATTAAATTTTATATTTTAAATTTTCCGTATTTAACACTCCCCCTACTTTTGAAGCTCCCCTTTGAGTCTTCTTCTCCCCATTTGGGCATTGATTCCTATAGTGCCCCTTTTGATGACACTTGAAACATACTACAAGCTCCTTGCCCTTCCTAATTGAGGCACCGACATCCTTTGAATTTCTGTTTACTTTTGGTGTCAGAGGAGTCTTCTTGACTTTCTTTGAGCACTTACTCTTATAGTGCCCAAATTCCCTACACTCAAAATACATAATATTATTTTTATTTTGAATTACGGTGTTTGAGTTACCTAAGTCAATGGAGGCTGGAATCGCATTTTGAGCTTCTTCATCTTGACTGGATGTCGAAGCTTTTTCTTGGTGTTGCTCCGGTGATCTAATCTCCTCCCCCTCAATCCTAGAGGTGGAGGTCTCCTCCGATTCTACTTCCTCTTCCTCCTTGGATGTTGATGGTCTCTCAACCTCCAAGTCCTCACTTCCTTGTGAGGATGATGCATTTGCCTCTTCAGTCCCTTCCTCTTGGACCTATGATGGACTTTCATGGAGCTTGGCCACTTGGCTCCATAGCTCCTTGGCATCTAGATAATTACTTAACATACACAAAATATTGTTAGGTATTAAATCAATAAAATACTTTATTACCTTAGTGTTTTTCTCGAATCTTTCGAGTTGTTCCTCACTCAATCTCTTTTTCTTGAGGAATCCTCCCTTTGTTTTTTTTGGATATTCAAATCCTTCCATCAAAATAGACCATTCCTCAAAGTCTCTCATCATAATGAAATTTTCAATTCTTCTCTTCCAAGAATTGAAGCCTTCTCATCCATATAGGATGTAGGGTACCAGTGTGTTGATGTCCCAACCGAGTTGTTCTTCCAACTCCATCTTCACCCTCTAGCGTGCTCCCTCAGTTGTTAAACTTAAAGAGCGGCCTCGCTCTGATACCACTTGTAGGAGATCATTGGAACGCTAGAGGGGGGGGTGAATAGCTTGTTATCATTGCGTGATGTAATTTGTTCGCGTTTGATCGTCTACAATCTTGTTAGCATAGAGGAATAGTAATAACAAATAAATATAACAAGATACACAATCACAACACCATCATATAACATGGTTCGGAACCTCAAGGTTCCTACTCCACGGATCGGGCTCAAACGAGCCCTAGCGATGCCAATCACACACCACTAATAAACACTCATTCTCAGAACAATCCAAAGGCGGAGAAACCTCGTACAATAGTTTACAACAATAAACTAAATACAACAAGAAAAAAATATGAAATACAATGCAATACAAGTAAAGAAAACACTTTACAAATACCTTTAGATTGATTGCTTGTTGATCGCTTGAACCGTGGTTGAAGACCATGATTTGCAACAGCAAATCACCTCAAGAACATCCAAGAAATCACTGGCTTTTTCCTCCTTCACAAGCTCCATTTAAAGCTTCAACCTGTGCTGGAAAATGTCGATCAGTCGACTGCTCGGGACCATCAGTCGACTGATGCCACTGTTGTCGTGAGATAACGACTAGATCCACGCTGAAAAAATCCAATGGATCCATCATCAGTCGACTGATTATGACCATCAGTCGACTGGTAGAGACTCCACTCGACTGCTAACCCCAGTAGTCGAGTCAGACTCCATTCTGTCCCCAAAAAATCGAGCACCAGTCAACTAATCACACGATCAGTCGACTGCTTGGCCAATCAGTCGACTGTCCACCTTTGGCAGTCGACTGCTAGGCTAATTCCCACAGTCAAACCCTAGTTGACTCACGCCAGTCGACTACCATATGGCACCAGTCGACTAGCACACCTCAAACATGAGGTTTTAACCCAAGTATGGTGCCCCCATACTTGCTAGACCACCCTTAGCCTAGACCTAAGCCTTCTAGCCACCTCCGTCAGCCTCACGCCTCTCGGATCCCTCCAAGTCATCCATGACTTGTTCATACATTGCGCTAGCCTTCATATGCTTCCATCAACTATGCCATGCTAACGGTGTCTACACCGCCAAGGCACATTGGACTTACGCCGCCAAGACTCTGCTTGAACTTTACGCCGCCAACCATTGGACTTATGCTGCCAAGACTCCCTCTTGGACTTTACGTCGCCAATATCAACCCCTTGGACTTCTCAAATGCCAAGACTCAAGCTTGGACTTTCCCTTGCCAACCCATGTTGGACTTTCCATGCCAAGACCCATGCTTGAACTTTTCCTTGCCAACCCATGTTGGACTTTTCATTGCCAAGACCCATGCTTGGACTTTCCCAAATGCCAAGTTTCCCACTTGGACTTTCCATGTCAAGTCCCCAAGACTTGGACTTTTCCCATGACAATTACATTGTCATATGTTTTTGTCAAACATCAAAACATCTCTCGAGTCAAGCTCGAGTCCTGGTTAATCGTGACCTGGGTCGATTACACCAATAAAGAAGTGGACCTAACTGGTTTTGACCCACATCCAAGTCTTCTAATATATCCAGAGCGAACACCGAGAACTTGATCATAAATCTGATCTGAAATCTGAACAACATCGATGTCATCTCCGATTTCTTGTGATTGAATGTGTTCATCTCGCAATCTAACCATATCACCCTAAGAATAACAAACATATTATTAAAAAAAACATATTATTAATATATTTACAAATAATTATATAAATTTAAAAATAAATTTACTAAATTTTATCGATTATATCTTACATATGCAGCCTCAGCTCTCTCCCCACTCCACCCTTTTGACGAGCTACAGTGTGTTGTATTGAAGACAATAATCTGATCTTTTCTCTGAGACTGATCGGTCTGAAAAATATTATAATGTGTTAATATTAAAAATATCAAACAATATATTGTAACTATAAAGTTTGTACTTGCACCGTCGTAACTGTATTGGATGAATAATTTTGAACTACCTCGATGGTAAATGGTAGTTGTGCTCGATTTTGAGCATTTGTTGTCGATCGTGTCTACAATATAAAAATATCTTAAGATAAACCTTAAAACATGAGTTATAGTACAAATATTTTAATTTGTATAGATTTAGTTACCTAAAATTTCTCTGATTCAAACAAATCGCACATATAGTTCCAATCTTCCTGTGTCTCACAATACTCGATCGACATATGATGTCGGCGCTCAGTAAGGGGAAGATGCAGTAGACTCTTATAATGAGTGTGCATCTTATTTCTATTGTCTCTATACCTTGCACTCATTAACCTGTCGATCTCCTTTCTTACCGACGTTGCCTCCTCGACAAAACTAATATCGAAAGCAGCCTAAAAAAATACTAATACTGAAATTTATTAACAAATAATGGTTGATTATATAATATCAAAATACTCATACTTACTGATAATCGGGCATAGATCATCTGTTTATTATCCATAGGGATATGCTTCCAGCTCTTAGCTTGTAGGGGAGCGAACTTCTTAATTGACAGACCTAACTCTATCATAAAAGCAGCTGCATTTGTCCCGATAGGGTGACCATCGCTCTTATAGAAGGTAATGGGTAATCTACCCCGTTCCTCAATTTGTAGTCGGAGCCAATCGGAGTGTGTGCCTCGTGTCTCTCTACGTGCCAGATGAAATGTAAATCAAAGAATGTTAACAATTAGCAAATTAAATATATAGGAAACAAAATATACATACTTAAAATTAAACCACATAACTAACCAGTAGGAGCAGGAGTACTGTCATCGTCAGACATAGGCACAACTGGGGGGGTGCTCAATTCTCTTAGGCGGCATAGCTGTGACATAAACATTATATACAAATCGACGTATAAAAAAAGATTATATTAAATACATGAAATATAAATGAAGAGAGACATATAAATACCGTGTAAATACATCTAATGACTATCATCATCTAAAAAGGATAAATAATCATCCGCCTCACTATCAATTTCACTATCTTCACCATCGGCAATATGATTACTTTGAGTGCCCATATCTAGATCCACTTGTGAATTTGACATATTAATTTGGTGATGCTCAACATCTAATTGACAAAGTTGAGTTATTGCTAAGTCTTCACCGACTATTGAAGTTGAATCATTGGATGAAATCTCTTGGTTTGGCTCCATGATCAAGATATTACCACCCTCAAAATCTTCAAATACTTCATCGACTTCAGTTACTTCATATATATCTCGGTGGTGAACCCTTTGCATGACCTTCCAATGACCTCCACGTTTGATATCATTCAAATAATACACTTGATTTTCTTGGTTAGCCAAAATAAATGGGTCATCATCATACCATGTTTTAGAAGTGTCAATACACAAGAGATTATACTCTTCCACCAATGATTTTTTTTGGATTACATTGGAACCATTCATACCAAAATAATTGAACTTTATACCTGAAAGA
This sequence comes from Wurfbainia villosa, assembly GCA_025175895.1. Classification (NCBI taxonomy): domain Eukaryota; kingdom Viridiplantae; phylum Streptophyta; class Magnoliopsida; order Zingiberales; family Zingiberaceae; genus Wurfbainia; species Wurfbainia villosa. Next base: position 114,075,310 of record CM045989.1, on the reverse strand, counting down.
GTAAAATATTTAAACCACATCCTTCAACACACCAAAAAAATCCAAATTGTCCCCATCGTCAGAGGATGGTACACTGACCCCACTATTTTGAGTAGTTCTATGTGAATCATGGGACGTCGTATGATATCGAATTCCATTTACTATGCATACATCATATAGTTGAACTTTAGCATCAGGTCCCATTGCTAAATAATACAACTCATCTATTCAATAACTCTGAATTTGTAAAAAAATTTAGTGCTGCAATTTTATCCCTAAACCACAGTGGGAAATCTCGCTCGTGATATTGTTGTTGGTGCAGGGGCACTAGAAAATCGAACCTTAGTTTTGATGATGGCAAAGATTCAAAGTTAAGCTATTTTGTTATCTCATGTGATATGCTAAGTGTGCAGGAAGTGTTTAAGCTAAGCCAAAGGTCGACCGACATCCGGAGAATCTCAAGTTGAGAAACCGTGGTGGTCGAGTGACACCAGGAGAACCTCGGGGAGTTGAGGAACCTCGGTGGTGACCGAAAGCTAAGCGATAGGTCAAGAGGACCAAAGGTAAGCTCCATGTGTGGAGCGGTGGTAAGGACGTATCCTCAGTTAGAGGACAATCCTAGGCATTGATCCGACTAAGGCTTCCGGAGGAATGCTGAAGTCGAGATCGGACAGTCAAAGGACTATCACACTGCATGGCATTATGCATCTATTATGCTAATCTTGTATTGTAGGAATTCTCAAGTCGAGATGTCGGAGATGTCGATCAAGGCAATGATCATTGCTAAGAGGATCAGTCGGCTGATGTAGACGAATCAACCCAATGCACAAGGTCAAAGAGATAGAAATTGATGCCGCCACCTCAGGATAAGATAAGCCGCCACCTCAAGATAAGATAAGCCGCCACCTCAAGATAAGATAAGCTGCCACCTCAAGATAAGATCCACGAGTTTTAGATCTGGATCGGGATAAATTCTAAGGTGCAAATATATAAAAGGAGGGGAGGACTCAAAACCAATTCAAGAATCTCGGTTTCTGCCAACGCTACTCAGAGTCGACATCTTCTAATTAATTGTCGGTATTATTATTATATTTCTGTACTTAATTTGTATAAGGACCGGTAAGGTTGTTACCGGCCTTATAATCATTGTAATCGTCTTGTCTCTTACCTCCAACGAGGAAGAGACTTTTAGTGATTGCCCTTCGGAAGCGATCAAGGATCGTAGGGCCTTGGATTAGCAGCCGGTGGGCTGTGAACCAAGTAAAAAGCTTTGTGTCTTTCTTGTGTTTATCTTTTGTTTTTCGTTGCGTACTTGGTTTTAATCGCCGAAAAAGAAAATTTTTCACTAACGCTATTCACCCCCCCCTCTAGCGTTTCAAATCGATCCAACAATTGGTATCAGAGCGGGGGCGCTCAAATTCGGTGCAACCACTGATCGAGCATTTTCTTTTCTTTATTTTTATTTTTAATTTTTAATTATCTCCCGCACTACTAATCCAAGACTAAGTCTTGGGACTTTTTGGTTTGTGTTTTTTTTGCGAGTATTAGAAGATCGTTGACCGAGCTAACCATGAAAGAGTATCACTTAATGCCTAAAGGTAACAATGTCAATTTAAATTTTAAATTCCATATTATTTGTTTCAAGTGCAGGGAGAGATGACACTATAAAAATAAGTGTCCTACTCGTAAGACTCGAACGACACAACCGACGGCAAAGGAGACACCATTGCCAGGAGTACGGAAGAACAAGGAGCACATCAAGTGCTTCGGGTGCGGAAGATTTGGTCACTATAAGAATCGATGTCCGGAGAAAAAGGTTAGTAAAATTAATAATTTTGAAAAGTTGAGTTTTAGAATAGTTGATAATTTAGATAAATTGTGTAATTGTAGTCAATTAAATAATACAATTAATAATTCAACTAATAAAAAATTAATTAATTCAGATTTAATTAGTTTAAATAATAATAATAACAATATCATGGAAGAAAATGATCAAATTAATCTTACATTTGATAAAATTAACCAAGAGATTAATCAAATTTTTAGTTTAATTAACATAGATCTAGATCAAGTCAAGGATAAAACCAACCTAGGACTTAATCAGAATAATCAAACCATAGGACAGAATCATCAAATCCTAGATCTGATTAATCTAGATAATTCCGAATTAAAAAATTCTGTTTTAAAAAATTCAACCATAAAAAATTTGAAATTAACTTTAAAAAATTCCAAAGATAATCTAAATAATTCTAATAATAATTTTACCTTTAAAAACTCTAATAATCTTATCTTAAATAATTCTAATAATAATTCTCCCTTTAAAAACTCTAACAATATCTTAAATAATTCTAATAATAATTCTATATTTAAAAACTCTAACAATCTTATCTTAAATAATTCTAACAATAATTCTACTTTTAAAAAGTCTAATAATCTTATCTTGAAAAAGTCTAATAATATTATTTTGAAAAATTCTAATAATCCTATTTTAAATAATTCACAATCTAACTTAATTAAAAATTCAAAATTAGTTAATCAAACCAATAAAATTAATTATAATAGAGTATCATTTGATTATACACAAATTAATAATCTAGCAATTAAACCTTCAACTTTTAAAAATTCAACTAATAAATATGAAGACTTGGGTTACAAGTCTAAGCTAACCAAAAATCAAGACACTAAAATTTGTAAACCTAATTATAATAAAGTATCTTATAACTATGGAACAAATAAAAGTCCACCCAAGAAAATAACCATTTCTTTAAATTGATTGAATGTAGCTTGCTCATGCATACATATCATTATCATGCTTATTTTGTCATGTCATACATACTAGTTTTAAATTAACTCTCATAGAATGGTTAGATAGGAAATAATTAATTAATCTTGACAACATAGTATCAGGATGCGGTGAGATGATAGTACGTTAAGGAAACGAAGTCAAGTGTATCCGAGTTGGATAAGGAGTATCTAGCTTGGTACATTTAACTAAGTGGAACTAACTGAAGCTACCTCACCACATCCTAAATTAGTTAGACCAGGACGTAACCCTAAGTGAATTAAGTGTGTAATTTCCTAAGTTGGCTTTGTCTAAGGAAGTGGTCGTTGTTCCGATCAAAGAAGGCCCCTGTGCCTCGCCACGACCTGGAAGCCCTCTTTTGAAATGTTCACTTAACTAACTAAAGGTTAAATCGGAATCTAACCCAAGATTAATTAATTTCTAAGGCATTAAATTAAATTCATCTCACAATACCTATAAGGATAATTTGGTTGATCATATAGAATGGGTGAGATGGTAAGGACAACAAATTAAAAATGATTTTGAAAACGATTTCAAATTTTATATACACATAAATAGATTCTTAAAACTATTTTTATTGGTTTCCATGATTATTGTGTGTAGTTATATGTAGTTTTCAAAATAACTATTCTTCTTAAAATGATGGTTAGTTGACCAATATTGAAAATCTAAATCCTTAGGTCAACTTTAGATACCTAGACCCTGTGGACACTTAGGTGAGCCTTCCTTATGGCCAACAAGGATGTCCTAAGAGTTTGTCAGATAAAAGGGGAGACCCTCTAGATAAGCCTTCCTTGTGGCTAACAAGGATGTTAGGTTAAGGGGGAGGTTCTAATTGGATAATCATCATAGAAGTTGTTAAAAAATATTTTTTTTAAAAAAAAATCACCAATACTTTCTAAATTTAAATCCTTCTTTTGATAATATGCCAAGGGGGAGAGAAGACTTAAGTTGGACAAACTTAGTATCTAGCTACCTCCAATTTGGCATAAAAACCAATAGACATGAGCCTTTAAAATGTTTTTTTTTCTCAAAATTTTATAACAATGTTAAAGGTTAGGGGGTCACATTCTAACCTAGGATATACATTGTTGGTGCAGGATCTAGAAACCTAAACTCCTAAGTATTAAAGGAAGTTGAACATATTAAATCAACTTGATTAGCATGTTTAAAAATTCTATTTCTTGGCAATGTACCCAATATAAAGTTATTTTTGATATATGTCAAAGGGGGAGAGAGAATAAAGTTAAGAGGTTACTTACTTTTTCTTTCCCAAAATGTAATTGTTTTTAAAAAATCACCTAGGGTTAAGGGGGAGGTACCCTTAAGGGGGAGGTTTTGAAAAATGACTGTTCAATGTTTACTGTTTATTTTCTCTTAACTTTGAATTGGTTTGCCATAGATCAAAAAGGGGGAGATTGTTGGTGCAGGGGCACTAGAAAATCGAACCTTGGTTTTGATGATGGCAAAGATTCAAAGTTAAGCTATTTTGTTATCTCATGTGATATGCTAAGTGTGCAGGAAGTGTTTAAGCTAAGCCAAAGGTCGACCGACATCCGGAGAATCTCAAGTTGAGAAACCGTGGTGGTCGAGTGACACCAGGAGAACCTCGGGGAGTTGAGGAACCTCGGTGGTGACCGAAAGCTAAGCGATAGGTCAAGAGGACCAAAGGTAAGCTCCATGTGTGGAGCGGTGGTAAGGACGTGTCCTCGGTTAGAGGACAATCCTAGGCATTGATCCGACTAAGGCTTGAGGAATCTTTAGATCGAGATCCAAAGGATCACACACTGCATGGCATTATGTATCTATTATGCTAATCTTGTATTGTAGGAATTTCAATCGGAGATGTGGTAGTCGACCAAAGGCGCCGATCAAGCTAAGAGGATCAGTCGGCTGATGTAGACGAATCAACCCACTGCACAAGGTCAAAGAGATAGAGATTGATGCCGCCACCTCAGGATAAGATAAGCCGCCACCTCAAGATAAGATAAGCCGCCACCTCAAGATAAGATAAGCTGCCACCTCAAGATAAGATCCATGAGTTTTAGATCTGGATCGGGATAAATTCTAAGGTGCAAATATATAAAAGGAGGGGAGGACTCAAACCCAATTCAAGAATCTCTCAAGTGCTCGTGCTCTCTACAACGCTACTCCGACCGTGCGACATCTTCTAATTAATTGTCGGTATTATTATTATATTTCTGTACCGGCCTTATAATCATTGTAATCATCTTGTCTCTTACCTCCAACAAGGAAGAGACTTTTAGTGATTGCCCTTCGGAAGCGATCAAGGATCGCAGGGCCTTGGATTAGCAGCTAGTGGGCTGTGAACCAAGTAAAAAGCTTTGTGTCTTTCTTGTGTTTATCTTTTGTTTTCCGTTGCGTACTTGGTTTTAATCGCCGAAAAAGAAAAGTTTTCATTAACGCTATTCACCCCCCCTCTAACGTTTCAAATCGATCCAACAATTGCATCACTTGATCAGCATGAACCTTTTGGGACACAAGTTATAGATGCTCACTGTACAAAACTTAATCAATTTAAACTCTATGAACGAAATAGAATTAAAGCAATAACTTAATGTAAACACTTACTTTCAATATCGGTCGATTTCTTTACAATTGTTCAGAATGTACCAATGTGCTTTCTTAAACAATGATAATTACAATTTTAGACTTTGTATGTTGCCAAAGACTCTTGTTTCCTGTGAGAAAATACTTAATTTGCATTTTGATGGTTGGACATCTTTATTCCGTTCTGGCCTAGAAAAACTTATCTCAATCTGACTCATATATAACGAACTGAAAGTCAAGGCCTCATTTACAATATACCCCTCTGCAATAGATCCTTCAGGTCATGCTTTATTACGAACATATTTTTTTAGCCTTCCCAAATATCGCTCAAAGGGATACATCCATCGTGACGAATCTGGCCCAGCCAACATAGCTTCACGAGGTAAATGGACTGTCAAATGGACCATAATATCAAAAAATGCCAGAGGAAAAATCCGTTCCATCTTACACAATATCAGGACTATTTGCTCCTCCATTTTACATATGTCTGCTGTGTATAAAGATCTTGCAGTGATTTTTTTGAAGAAATCACATAGCTCAATCAGTGGGCTACATATGTCCTTTAGGAAAAATTTATGTACAACAACTGGAAGTATTCTTTGCAACAATACATGACAATCATGTTATTTTAGTCTATATATCTTTCCTTCATTTGCATTCACATGTCTAGGTATATTAGCAGTATAACCATATGGAAACTTAACTGATTTAAAAAATTAAAAAAATTCACGCCTTTCTTCCAATGTCAACGTGTAACTTGCATACGACTTTCTGAATTTGTCTCCTACCTGCTGTAAATGCAACTTACTCCTTATCCCCATATCTTGCAAGTCTAATCTTGCTTTGAGAGTGTCCTTTGCATTTCCGTCTATATTTAATAATGTGCCAATTAAAGTATCACAGACATTCTTTTCAATATACATCACATCTAAATTATGTCTCAACTTTAAACCAGACCAATATGGTAACTCAAAAAATATAGACTTCTTTACCCAATTTGTATAATCCGAAGATCGCTGCTGTTTTTTAATGAATAAAGGATGCTTACTAAATGTCACTTAGGGCAACGCGTCTAATTGCACTAAAATCTCATATCCATTCAATAATTGTTGTGGTCCTTCTTTTTTAACCTTTCCATTGAAATCTTTATTTCTATGCAATGGGTGGTGCACATCCAAGAATCGACGGTGACATGTGTAGCATATTTTACTTTGTAATCTTTGAGATTTGGTTTCATTCAGACATACTGGACATGCCTTATAGCTCTTTGTGCTCCATCCAGAAACTATTCCGTATGCTGGAAATTCATGAATGGTCCACATCACAGCAGCATGTAATTCAAAGACTTGTTCAGTTGATGCATCATATGCTTCCACCCCATCATCCCATAGCTCCTTCAGTTCGTTTATCAGAGATCGTAGGTATACCTCTATCTCTTTGCTAGGTGATCTAGGCCCAGGAATTAATAGAGACATAATCATATATGGCAGCTTCATCATTTTCCATGGTGGCAAATTATAATTCACTAGTATAACATGCCACATATTGTAAGCATTGGACATGTTTTCAAATGGATTAAACCCATTAGTAGCCAACCCTAAGCAAATATTTCGTGGATCACCTGCAAATATTTCATGTGCATTGGTAAATTCTTTCCATGATTCACTATCAGCTGGGTGTCTTAATACACCATCTGTTTCAACTTGCTTTTCTTTATGCCATCTCATCTCTTTAGCCGTATGCTTCGAAATAAACAACCTCTTAAGTCTCAGTTTCAGAGGAAAATATCGAAGAATTTTTTGAGGATTCTTTTTCTTATTCATCCCTTCGTACTTGTATCTGGGCTCCTTGCACATTGGACATTCATCCTTATTCTCGTTCTCATCCCAAAATAATATACAATCATTCTTACAAACATGTATCTTCTTGTATGTCAATCCTAATCCTTTCAATAATTTTTTGGCTTCATAATAAGAGTTTGGAATCACATTCGGTTTAGGAAATGCCTCTTGCAATAACTGAAGTAACATATCAAAAGATTTATTACTCCAGCCATTTAACACCATCACATGCATTAGCTTCACCACAAAATTGAAAATCAAAAAACTAGTACAATTGGGATAGAGTTCTTTTTGTGCTTCTTCCAACATTGAAATATAACTTCATCTACAATCATATGCATTTGTGTTTACATTTATATCATCTGTTTGAGGCTCATTGTTGGTTATATTTTTTGCATTTTGTAAATCAGTAAACATGTCTTCAAAATCATCTTTGAAATCATCTACTTCAAAATCAAAATGATTCTCATCTTGATCGACAATATTTATACTAGCGGATGATGCAGAAGCTTCTCCATGAATGTTCCATACTTTATATAGTCTATCGAATCCCCACCTATACAGATGTCGTCGGACATAATCCAATTCAAACTTAAACAAATTGTCACACCGTCGACATGGACAATGAATTTTTGATAAATTCAGACTGATCATGTAATTTTCTGCCATACTCATAAATTGATTCAACCCATTTATATATTCAAGACTAATCCGGTTCTGAATCGTTATCCAACTTTTATCCATATTTTTGAACCCTGGTTAAACATATATTAAGTAATTTATCAACTTAAGTGCAGTTATCACATACAAAATAATTAAAAAAATTATAATTTAAACCTCACACAACATAACTTACAATTTGCATTATAACTCTTATTTGTCATCGAACATTATAATCTAAGAATAAGAAAATCCTAAAATTATCCTATAACCTGAGATGGTGTGTCTTGCGAAAAACAATACACAATGAGTAATTAATCTTATGAAAAACAACACACAATGAGCTCTTAACCAAGTTTGAGATACTATTGTTGAGCACAAGGTGCATGAATTTAAAAGTGGCTAGCTTTGGATCGACAAGGTTAGGTAGTGCACTAGTGTAGAAAGATGACTCCCATTCAATTACACAAATTGAGCTTAATTTTACCATGAATAAGTCAAAATCTAAATGATAAAAACCCCTAAAATTTTCATCTAATCCCATTCAAAATCCTAATGATATATGATTAATCTACAATAACCTTGTATTATAACAAAATCCTAAATTCATCATCTAAATGTTAAATTTATCATCTAATCATAAAAACAATATAAAATAAACCCTAAATGTATAATAAACCGTGAAAAAAGAATTTGGGAAAACCTAATTCTTCACCTGGATGAACTTGAGACAGCGTCGAGAAGAAGCCGGAGCCGGAGACCGAGCTGGAGAAGGAGGTCGGAGGTCGGAGCTGAAGAATGAGGTCGGAGGTGGTCGTCGAAGAGATAAACGCCGAGAAGCTAGAAGTCGCACATGAGCAGAAGTTAGCTAGGGCACCAGAGCAATCGCTGGAGCTGGTCGCCGAAGAGTCCGATGGAGAATCACCGGAGAATCGACGGAGAATTGCCGAAGATCAAAAATTCACAAGAAGAGAGGAATTCGATCGCGCGGAGAAAATGGGAGAATCACCATGGGGTAGGGTTTTTACGTGTATATTAGCGACGAAATAGATTTATTCATCGCTAATATTTATTATCTTAGCGACGAAAATTTAAAATTTCGTCGCTAAACCCTAAAAATGTTGGGTCACATAATCGAGTAAATTCGACTGGCATATCGACTGAATCTTTCACAATGAAATTTAAATATTTCATTGCCAACAGTCAGTCGACTGGTGGGATTGACATCTCGACTGCCAGACTTTGGCCGACCACAGAATCGGGTTAAGTCGGCTGGTAGCTTGACTGAAGGTTTTACGACGAAATGTCATTCGTCGTCGCTAAGTTATTTACGACAAATACTTATGTATTCCGTCGCTAAGTATCAATTTACGACGAATATGTTTATATCATCGTAAATGTATATTATGTTAGCGATGGAAAACTAAATTTTTGTTGCAAATAAAAGATTATTTGCAACTATAAAGAAATTTGTCGTAAATGTTTAGTTTTTGCGACGAATTAATATATCAAAAGATTTATTGCTCCAGCCATTTAACACCTTCACATGCATTAGCTTCACCACAAAATTGAAAACCAAAAAACTAGTACAATTGGGATAGAGTTCTTTTTGTGATTCTTCCAACATTGAAATATAACTTCGTCTATAATCATTTGCATTTGTGTTTACATTTATATCATCTGATTGAGGCTCATTGTTGGTTATATTTTCTAAATTTTGTAAATCAGTAAACATGTCTTCAAAATCATCTTTGAAATCATCTACTTCAACATCAAAATGATTCTCATCTTGATCGACAATATTTTTACTAGCGGATGATGTAATAGCTTCTCCATGAAAGTTCCAGACTTTATATAGTCTATTGAATCCCCACCTATACAGATGTCCTCGGACATAATCCAATTCAAACTTAAACAAATTGCCACACCGTCGACATGGACAATGAATATTTGATAAATTCAGACTGATCATGTAATTTTATGCTATACTCATAAATTAATTCAACCCATTTATATATTCAAGACTAATCCAGTTCTGAATCGTTATCCAACTTTTATCCATATTTTTGAACCTTGGTTAAACATATATTAAGTAATTTATCAACTTAAGTGTAGTTATCACATACAAAATAATTTAAAAAAATTATAATTTAAACCTCACACAACATAACTTACAATTTGTATTATAACTCTTGTTTGTCATCAAACATTATAATCTAAGAATAAGAAAATCCTAAACTTATCCTATAACCCGAGACGGTGTGTCTTGCGAAAAACAACACACAATGAGTAATTAATCTTACGAAAAACAGCACACAATGAGCTCTTAACCAAGTTTGAGATACAATTGTTGAGCATAAGGTGCATGAATTTAAAAGTGGCTAGCTTTGGATCGGTAAGGTTAGGTAGTGCACTAGTGTAGAAAGATGACTCCCATTCAATTACACAAATTGAGCTTAATTTTACCATGAATAAGTCAAAATCTAAATGATAAAAAACCCTAAATTCTTCATCTAATCCCATTCAAAATCCTAATGATATATGATTAATCTACAATAATCTTATACCATAACAAAATCCTAAATTCATCATCTAAATGTTAAATTTATCATCTAATCATAACAACAATATAAAATAACCCCTAAATGTATTATAAACTGTGAAAAAGGAATTCGAAAAAACCTAATTCTTTGCGTGGATGAACTTGAGACAGTGTCGAGAAGAAGCTGGAGTCGAAGACCGGGCTAGAGAAGGAGGTCGCAGGCTGGAGCTGGTCGCTGAAGAGATAAGCACCGAGAAGCTAGAAGTCGCGCGTGAGCAGAATCTAGCTAGGGCATCAGAGCAATCGCCGGAGCTGGTCGCGAAGAGTCCGATGGAGAATCACCAGAGATCAGAAATTCGCCGGAAGAGAGGAAGCCAATCGCGCGGAGAAAATGGAAGAATCGCCGTGGGGTAGGGTTTTTCCGCGTATATTAGCGACAAAATAGATTTATTCATCGCTAATATTTATTATCTTAGCGATGAAAATTTAAAATTTCATCGCTACACCCTAAAAATGTCGGGCCACAGAATCGAGTAAACTCGATTGGCAGTTTGACTGAATCTTTTGCGACGAAATTTAAATATTTCGTCGCCAACAACCAGTCGACTGGCAGGATCGACAACTCGACTGCCAGACTTTGGCCGGCTATGGAATCGAGTTAAGTCGACTGGCGGCTCGACTGAAGGTTTTACGAAGAAATGTCATTCGTCATCGCTAAGTTATTTATGATGAATACTTATGTATTCTGTCGCTAAGTATCAATTTATGACGAATATGTTTATATCGTCGTAAATGTATATTATATTAGTGATGGAAAACTAAATTTTCGTCGCAAATAAAAGATTATTTGCGATGATAAAGAAATTTGTCGTAAATGTTTAGTTTTTGCGACGAATTAATATATCGTCGCTAATCTTTCGTCGCTATTTTCCATTTTTCTTGTAGTGCGAGGAGAGAATCCCGAAATCCACCGATGGCTTGGGAAATAAACATATGGCTCAGGAAATGAACCTACTGCTCGAGAAATAAACATACTACTCGGCAGATATACTAACCGCCCTAGAAGCACATAAACTGCTCGGGAAGTACACTAACTGCCCTGGAAATATATAGACTACCCTGCTAACGCCGCCTACATCATTCTTCTTTACGGAGAAAAAGAACCACATATACTACCCTACAAATATACTAACTGCCTGGGAAATATATGGACTGCCCCGCTAATGCCCCTACATCATCTTTCCTTACCGAGAACAAGAATCGCATACACTGCCCTGCAAATATACTAACTGCCCTGGAAATACATAAACTGCTCAGGAAGTACACTAACTGCCCTAGAAACATATGGACTACCCTGCTAATGCCCCTACATCATCCTTCCTTACCGCGAACAAGAACCACATACACTGCCCTGCAAATATACTAACTACCCTGGAAGTCAATCTACTATTCTGAAAATACATATACTGCTTTATAATTGAACATACTGCTCTGGAAATATCCCTACTGCCCTGGTGCTAGTCATACTGCTCTAGAAATACACATACTACTTTGGAAATACACATACTGTTATGGAAATATCCCTACTGCCCTAGAGCTAGACATACTGTTTCAAAAAGTACTCATACTGCTCTAAAACTGAACATACTATTCTAGAAATATCCCAACTGCCCTAGAGCTGGACATACTTCTTTAGAAATACACATACTGCTCTTGAGATACACATACTATTCTGAAAATACCCATACTTTTCTGGGACTGAACATACTATTCCGAAAATTACACATGCTACTGTGAAACTTAACATACTGCTCTGGAAATATCCTACTGCCCTGGAGTTGGACATACTGCTATAGAAATACACATACTGCTCTGGAGATACATATACTGCTATAGAAATATACATACTTCTCTGGAAATTTACAAACAACTCATGAAACCTTCTCACTACTCTGAAAACCCCGACCCCATCATAAGTTTCCCCTCTTTAGTAAAATTGAAGAGCGAAGTCGAGTGAAGTTTTATAAATGTCTTCAACAAAATAATTTCTCTGCCTTTGCTGAAAAAGACCTCACACCCATCATAAGTTCCCCCTCTTTAGTAAAATTGAAGAGCGAAGTCGAGTGAAGTTTTACAAGTATCCATAAACGCATAACCCCTTCTCATATCAACCTCCCATACCCACCTATATCATTTTGTTATATTTGGGTATTATCCCTTGTACATTGCATTCTGATCACTATATGAGCCACTAAACTTTAACACTGCACGAGATGACTAAAATATTACATTAGGCATTTTATGCCTTAGAATGCAATAACAAACATTTTATGCCTTAGAATACTATAAGAGGCGTTTTATGTCTTATTAAGAGTCATTTCATGCCTTAGAATACTACAAGAGGCATTTTATGTCTTAGAATATTGGAGGCGTCGAGCCTTGTTAGCATGTTACCTGCACATTATAACCGGCGTTATAATTCTCCATGGGGAAAATAGTTATCTAGCCCTTGAGCTTTTATAAGAGAACCGCGAGTACATTTACATATGCCATATGGAGGCATTATAGTTTCCCATGGGGAAAATAGCATATCTAGCCCTTAGGTTGTTATAATAGGTGCATAGCCTGAATTAGTTTTCTATACTAAGAAAAAATAACACCAAACTTACCATACTTTAGAAAGAATACCATTGAAAAGATAAATTCTGAACAAACATAATATCCTTCAATATGAATGCCATTAACAACATTTAGAAAAATTAAATAGCATCCCTCAATGAAAGAATATAAGGAACCCTTCCACCTCACTAGATAGCCCAAAAATCCCCTAGCAAAATTGACGACCTTCACAAGAATCCCTTCATTAACCCGTAGCCTCCATAATAAGCGCAGAATGACACACCCCTTCACCACAAATTGTAGAAGATCCTTGGAAGCTAGAGGGGGGGGTGAATAGCTTGTATTTGTTACATCGATGGAAATCGTTCGCGTTCGTCTATAATTTTTATTAGTGTGCAGCGGAATAATAGTAAAACAATAACGAAATACGACAAACAACAAATACACAAATACACAAGTATTTAACGTGGTTCGGAACCGAATGGTTCCTACTCCACGGATCGAGCTCTAAAGAGCTCTAGTGATGCACACACATTGACTAATCACAAATACTCCTTCTCGACACAAGTCGGAGGTGGAGAAACCTCGTACAAATATTCTTACAACAATAAGAAACAAATACAAGCAATTACAATAAGGAAATACAATGCAAGTAAAGAAAACTACTTTACAATTGCTCATTTGAATGCTTGATCTTTGGTTGCTTGAATTGCACTTGGAGACCCTGATTTGCAGCAGCAAATCACCCCAAAAGCTCTCAAGAAATGCTAGTGAAATCCTCCTCCATGAGCTCCATTTAAAGCTTCAACCTAGGTTGAAAATTGCCGATCAGTTGACTGCTCAGGACCATCAGTCGACTGATGTCATTGTTGTCGTGAGACAACGGCTAGATCCACGCTGGAAAAATCCAACGGATCCATCATCAGTCAACTAATCATGACCATCAGTCGACTGATTGAGCCTTCACTCGACTGCTAACCCCAGTAGTCGAGTCAGACTCCATTCTATGCCCAAAAAACCGAGCACCAGTCGACTGATCACAAGATCAGTCGACTGATCACAAGATCAGTCGACTGCTCGGCCAATCAGTCAACTTCCCACCTTTAGAAGTCGACTGTTAAGCCAATTCCCGCAGTCAAACCCTAGTTGACTCATGCCAGTCAACTGCCACATGACACCAGTCGACTGGCATACCTCAAACATGAGGTTTTTACCCAAGTATGGTTCCCCCATACTTGCTAGACCACCCTTAGCCTAGACCTAAGCCTTCTTGCCACCATCGTCAGCCTCACGCCTCTCGGATCCCTCTAAGTCATCCATGACTTGTTCATCCATTGCGCTAGCCTTCAGGTGCTTCCATCGGCTATGTCATGCTAACGGTGTCTACACCGCCAAGGCACATTGGACTTATGCTGCCAATACTCCGCTTGGACTTTACGCCGCCAACCATTGGACTTATGCTACCAAGACTCTCGCTTGGACTTTACGCCGCCAATATAAAACCCCTTAGACTTCTCAAATGCCAAGACTCAAGCATGGACTTTCCCTTGCCAACCCATGTTGGACTTTCCATGCCAAGACCCATGCTTGGACTTTCCTTGCCAACCCATGTTGGACTTTCCATGCCAAGACCCATGCTTGGACTTTCCTTGCCAACCCATGTTGGACTTTCCATTCCAAGTACCCAATACTTGGACTTTCCCATGACAATCACATTGTCATATGTTTTTGTCAAACATCAAAACATATCTCGAGTCAAGCTCGAGTCCTGGTTAATCGTGACCTAGGCAATTCCGAGGTCGATCGCATAGTAGAGGAAGAAGTATGTGCACACAAGCCATTTTTCTTAGGGTTTTTCTTTGCACAACCACCTTTTTAATTCTCCGAATTCAAGCCTATGGTCGAGATCATGATCCTAGCACAACGGCCAAGCAACTAGATGAAAACACGTAAGTTGAAATGGATAAGATTTTAGCAGAATCGCTAATTCGCTTCATGCAGTCGAGGCGCCAGTCAAGCCCGCCTTGCGTATGTGCATTTCTGCGAAGGGATAGTCTAGGGCTGCCTCGACTTCATAGGTCAAAACACATGTTTATTCTGCTGCAGTCAAGGCAATAGTAGATCTTGCCTTGCTTATGTTTGCAATTGCCCAGGATCAGTCGAGCCGTCACCTCGACTGCATCAGTCGAACCCGTTAAGGTTCATTTATTTGTCCTGCATCAGTCGAGGCACTGGGTGACCATGACTTGTTTTTGTATCCTTCAGCTCAGGATCAGTCGAAGCGTCGCCTCGACTGTGACTCATCCTGCAGTAGTCTAGCTTCGACTCCCACTGCTGACTGCTGTACAAGTTCAATCGAGGAGTTGCCTCGACTTCTCCAGACCAGTGGAGGCACCGACTCGACTGTACCTTATTGACAACAAGTTTCTCCGCCTGATGAATGTCATAAGGGAAAAAATTGAGGTGTCAGCTCATTGTTGTCCTTAAGACCCATTGTTTCAGTCAGCTCTAAGACTGAAACATGCCTAGTAAAGACTCTACCCAAAGACCCTTTACTTGCCAAGACTCCGACCATCACCCATTCTTGGACTTTTCACCTTGCCACTCCCGCAAGGAATTTCCCTACCGCCAAGGAATTACCTCTCTTGGACTTTTCACCTTGCACCCCCGCAAGAAATTTCCATCTGTCAAGGAATTAACCATCTCGGACTTTTCACCAAGGTCCACCCTTGGATTTCTCATCTGCTAAGGAATTAACCATCTTAGACTTTTCACTAAGGTCCACCCTTGGATTTCTCATTTGCCAAGGAATTAACCATCTTGGACTTTTCACCAAGGTCCACCCTTGGATTTCTCATCTGCCAAGGAATTAATCGTCTTGGACTTTTCACCAAGGTCCACCCTTGGCTTTCTCATATGCTAAGGAATTAACCGTTTTGGACTTTTCACCAAGCTCCACCTTTGGATTTCTCGAACTTATTTAAACCTTTGTCAAACACCAAAACATAACTTGAAGCTTTCATCTCCAACAGTTTGTTCCTATAAATTGCTTCAGTGATATTTTTGAAAAACCTTTACATTATATTCCCATGCCATAGGTATTTTACTTTCTTTTATCTCTTGGTACTTTACTTTGAGATATTTTATTGGATGTTCTAAATTTCTCAATAGTTAGCTTTTATTTTCACTTATACTTATCAAAAATTCTGAAAGGGAGAATCTAGTACATACCTAGTTATGATTCTTCCCAATTTTCTAGTACTTTGAAATCCATAGGTGACTCTAGATTAGCATTTTAGTTACTGGAGATGCTCGGATGGTTTAAACTCATTCGAAAACAAGGAAAAATAAAAGGGAGAGAGAGAGAAAGAGTTTCAGTGAACTAGAGAGGAATAAGTGATAGAGATTAAAAATAGTTATCTTGGATAGAAATGGTTAGATGCCCCTTTGAGACCGAGTTAAGTTATTGTGGAAACACCTACCAATTTCTCTCGATATCGAGCACGCCTTTGAGACTTTGTGCAAACTCTAGGGAATGATCCTTGCTTAGGGAAGGTAAGTGCCTAAAAGTCGGAAACCTTAGGAAAGTTATAGGATGGTGACTTAACTTAACATGGAATGTGAACCCCTTAGGAAACTTCTTAGCATATGTACGAAAAGCTAACTTAGTGAACTTATAGACCATATCTATTTTCTTTGATCGAAAGTACCACATGATAAGTTTCAGTAAACTTGCTAAGCATGAGAACTACATTTTTAAAATTCCATGGCACTGAGGTTTTCTTGAGGATAAGTAAAGATCTAAGTTTGGGGGATTTTGATGTATGCAAATCATATAGAATTTTAGGAGTAGTTTTAGCACACATCTCATTTCATTTCATACTTTTTTCATGCATATTTCCCTTATTTTTCACTTATTTTATATTTTCTAGTTTGAAGATTTGGGTTTGCTATTTTACATGCAGTGCAGCATTTTGGATGCAAAAATGGCATATATGGAGCTCAAGGAAGGCAAGCGTGCTCTAGCTATGTCCCCAAGACACAGGCACACTTTGGACGAAAAGATGGAATCCGCTCAGAGTTTCAAAGGAAGAAACAACTGACCGTGTGAATTTCACATGATCGTGCCTTTACTAGATGCATATTCCAGACCGCGATTTCTAGACTTCCTGTCATGCCCCGAGAGTATGCCGAGCCGAAAAGCAAATGGACGGCTCCTCCCCTGTACATGACAATATATCCTGTTTATACAAGCCTTTCGGCCACAACAACAATAACATATACAAATGTAAACATAACAACATAACAAAGCACAGCGAAACTAACATAACTACAATACAAACCACACACCATGCATACCGGTATGACTAACACTAAAGTAAGAAAATGTCATAAGAAAATCAGAAAGAATGGTACAACAACAACAGTGTCCAACACTATAAATCATCATATAAAACCAAATCAATAATGAAACACCTACGATAAACTCAAAAGCTTGGACTCTCGGAGTTGAGATGAGATGATGCCAACCAGTGATGCTCCAAGCCGTCATAAAGACTTCTACCTGTTACCTGGGCGACAGAAAAACCCAGGGTCTATGGTGGTGAATATAACTCTGCGGTAATATGAGAGAACATTTATATATCAAATATCACATGTAATTCAACAATATAACCTACAGGTACATTAGGTATACACCAGCATAGTATATAAATACATGCATATACTCCCTAAACAAAATGAACAGTGTAAAGTGCAGACATACCTGAAAATCCGCTATGCTACATATATCCAACCTGAGCATATATCCACAATATACAACATGAAGAGTAATACTAACTCACACTATAATCATGATACAGGTCAAAGGTATCTAATGGTCTGACCAACAAGTATATAGGTATCCGACACAACCATATAGAAAATGCAATAGCATGTATGAATATGTATAAACAAATGCAACATCATAGTAAGCATACATATAGACTGCATATATATATATACTAATCACAATCATCCATATATATATATATACATATGCATATATGTATATATATGGCAATATGCAAGACGCCATAAGACATGACAATGTAGCATGCATGGTCATGCTGACTCACCCTAAAGCTACCATGACCCCAGTGTGGCCTCAGTGGCTCGACATGACAACTGTCTCAACTCAACACCAACCACTACTCTCGAGTGGCCGAGTGGGCAGTATGATTGAGTAGCATATAAGCGTAAAGAGCAAGATACCCGATGGGGGTCCCTACTGTTGGCCACTCCGATAGTCACTACCCATGAGTGGTCGAGTGCCACACACGCAGAATAACGACACACAAATCCAACTACCACTGTCTATAGTGGTAGAGTGCGGCACAACAAATGCTCTTCCCTCACACCGGTTACTCCTCCTATGAGTAACCGTGGAGGTAGGATGACTGACGACTCTCTCAACCACAAGGGAGACCTAATCGCCAGCATGCATGTAAATGGTATGAATGCATAGTCACACATACAGACATCCATCACAGACTCTCTATTCTATAGAGAGTCATACCAATCTGATCAATACACTCTCTATCCTGTAGAGAGTCGTACTCAACTGATCATTACACTCTCTATCCTGTAGAGCATCATATCATTCTAATCAATGCACTCTCTATCCTGTAGAGAGTCATACTCAACTGATCATAACAAGCTAGGACCACCGGTCCGTAGCGACACACTATTCACTAAAAAGGTACATATATAAAATCCCGCTTCATGGGGGAATGCCCCAATCCATGCATCACAATACATGACTCAAAGACATGTCCTTCTAACATTCCTTACTCAAGATAAGTCCATACCCCACGCAGGAGGCTATTCCCATTCATCATGACCTACCAAGACCAATTATTACAACAAAACAAAAACAACCACCCCATCCAATCCCAAAAGCCATCCAAATCCTGCCCAAAGCATCCATCCCTACTCCAAAACCAATCACTAATACAAACAACAACAATACATATCCCAACGCCACACAACCAACAAGTAAAATAAAAAATAAACCAAACCAATCTCAAACATCACCCAAGTTACCATCATCCTCTTTGTCCCAATAGGTCTACAAACCTGTGGACATGGATTTGCACCTTACGGAAAGCTCCTTCAATGCTATACGGCACCCCTTCATATTTGCTCTTGTTCTGGGCTGCCCATATATGATATATGCCACATGAGATGGCAAGAAATCTTGCTTTGACCTTCTTTCCCGCCCCTTTATATCTCCTTCTTGCACCGCCCAGCAGCTCCTCCATCTTCTCGAATCAAAACTTGATGGCTAGCCATTCCTTTATACACTCCCAAAGATCACAAGAAAAGAGGCATTTAAAGAAGAGATGATCCATGGTCTCCCCTTCTTTCCTACACACCGGACACCCCTTTTTCTCCTCATAAGTCATTCTATCCGCCGTGCGAAGTTTCCTTTGTGTTAGAAGCCACATAATAAATCAATGCTTCAGCATTATCTCCGGCCTCCATACCTCCAGAACCCATGGAGGTTTTTGATAAGCACCTTGAAAGAAACCATATGCCTTAGCAACCCCTTTCTTTTCCATAACAAACCAATCCATGAACTTCATGTTTGCTTCACCCACTCCATTTGATTGTTGCTTGATTTCTTCCTTGATTTCCACCAACCTTTTGATCAAAGGCAAATCTGAGGCCTTCGCATTCCACTCCCAAAAATCTTCCCTTCCTACATAATGATTCCGCGCCCATTTTACCCAAAGCGTATTTGCACTAGATTTTATGTCCCATAATACTTTAGCAAGCAAAGCTTTGTTCCACACAAGCAAGTTCCGAAGCCCATATCCCCCACTCTCCTTTGGCATACAAATGGTGTCCCATGTTATAGGCGGATACTTTGAGTCCCAAACAAACTCCTGACATATGGCTTTGATCTTATCAATCACTCCACCCGTTATTGAGAGCAAAGAAACCAAAAGCATTCCATCCCTTGAAGGACCGTCTTGACAAGCTCTAACCTTCTCGTATAAGACAAAGACTTCTTTGGTCATCCACTCATCCTTCTTGTGATTGCATCCAAAAGAGGCCCATAGTTTGTAATACGTAGCTTCTCCACCGCCATTGGAATACCCAAATATCTAAATGGAAAAACCCCCTTTTGAAAACCCAAGATCTTCAACAACTCACCTTTTGTATTGCCATCAACTCCCGCCATATATAGCTGCGATTTTATGGGATTGGCCCTTAAGCCCGCCTCATTTCCAAATCTTTCTAAACAGTCCGCAAGCATCCTCAACGAAGTTTCATCCGCCCTTGCAAACAACATTAGATCATCCACATAGATAAGATGGGTGATGCCTACCTCCTTACACCTTGGATGATAATGAAAAGATGGAAGCACCGAAATGTCCTTGATTCTTCTTGAAAGCACCTCGACACATAGTCCAAAGAGAAGTGGGGATAGTGGGTCACCTTGCCTCAAACCCCTCCTACCACCAAAGAACCCAAGACTCCTACATTAAGAGATATAGAATAAGTCGTTGTAGTCACACATTGCCTTATCCAAGCACAATATCATTGGTGAAAACCAAAACCAACAAGTGCTTCCATTAGGAAATCCCAATTTAGCATATCAAACGCCTTCTTTAAGTCCACCTTTGCCATACACCTAGGGGAAACCCTCTTGCGAGCATACCTCCTTAGAAGATCTTGTTGGTGCAATCGGCCCAGGTTGACTCGAGTTTGACTCGAGCAGTACCTTGATAGTATTTTGATGATAGACAAAACTCATGACATG
Organism: Wurfbainia villosa; assembly: GCA_025175895.1. NCBI lineage: Eukaryota > Viridiplantae > Streptophyta > Magnoliopsida > Zingiberales > Zingiberaceae > Wurfbainia > Wurfbainia villosa. The sequence goes on along the minus strand of CM045989.1, from coordinate 114,054,485 downwards.
GGATTGTCATGGGAAAGTCCAACATGGGGTTGGCATGGAAAATCCAAGCATGGAGCTTGGTGTGGAAGTCCAAGGGGGAAGCCTTGGCATGGGAAAGTCCAAAGCATTGCGAAGCCATGCGCTTGGTGCTTGGCATGGGAAATCCAAAGCATTGCGAAGCCGTGTGCTTGGTGCTTGGTGAGAAATGCATTGCGAAGCCGTGCACTTGGTGCATTTGGGAAGTCTTGAGAACTTGGCAAGTTCACTAGGCTCGGGTCCTTGAGTCGGTGAAGGATGGCATTGCGAAGCCGTGCACTTGGTGCATCCGAGGGACCGCCGGACGGGAAGCGAATGGAGTGAGCCCAAAGGGAAGCATACTTCTAGGGCATGAGACGCGAAGGATGGCATTACGAAGTTGTACGCTTGGCGCATCCGAGGGATGTAGGCCGAGGGAAGAGAGCTTCGGTGGGGAACTCCATGAGGGATAAGGTGGACTTGGCCAAGTGGCTAAGACTGAGTGTCGGAGGCTCAAACATCATTATGTTTGAGGTTTTAGCCGACATCAGTCGACTGACATAGGTGCCAGTCGACTGCTCTAGGTCGTATGGGTTCGACCAGTGTTCGACTGAACCAAGTCTGGCTGATCGATCAGAGGAGGCGATCATTGTTGAGAATCGATCATTGTCGAGGGATGGCGGATCGTGATGACCACTGCAGCACGCAGAATGGAGTCGAGCTTCGCCAAAGACTGACTCGGTGATGGATGATCAGTCGACTGATGGGTGCCATCAGTCGAATGATGTGTAATCCGTTGGAACTTAACCAACGTGGATTTGGCCGTTGTGAAACAACGGCTACGGGACCAGTCGACTAATGGTCATGATCAGTCGACTGATGGGCGCAAAATCAGCTTGATACAGGTTATAAAAGGAGCTCAAGAGGGAGGATTTCGCTAAGACTTTTGTGAAGCTATTGGAGGGGAATTGCTGCTGCATTCCAGACCTTCAAGAGCCATCTAAAGCAAGCCACAAGCAAAGGGTTCAAAGCAAGCGTTGTAAAGTGTTCTTTACGTGTATTTCGTATTTCTCTTTGTATTGCTTGTATTTTATATATTACTTGTTGTAATAGCTTGTGAGAGGTTTCTCCACCTCCGACGTGTAGTCGATAAGGAGTGTTGTTAGTGTCGTGCGCATAACACGAGCTCGTTGAGCTCACCCCGTGGAGTAGGAACCATTCGGTTCCGAACCACGTATATGCTTGTGTATTGATTGTGCTTGTATTGTTATTATTTCTATTGTTATTCCGCTGCGTATATTAATGACAATTGTAGACAAGCACACGAGAACGAATGAATTACGACATCCAACGAACGAGGGCTATTCACCCCCCTCTAGCCGGCCATTTCGATCCCCCAACAAGTGGTATCAGAGCTGAGGTCGCTCTTCTAGGACTAACCGCCGCGAGAGCACTACAAGATGGTCGGCTACAACCTTCAACCACCCAAATTCGAAGGAGACTTTCTATGGTGGAGAAGAAAAATGGAGGTATACCTAGAAACCGATTTTGATTTTTTGATTATTATAGAAAATGGTTTTGAAATGCCTAGGGACAAGTACAATAAGCCAATTGAGAAGTCAAAATGGACCCAAGACCAAATCAAAGACTTCAAGACAAATCTCAAGGTAATCAAGTTGATTAGTGATTTGTTACCTAACACTATTTGATCTAGATTGGGTGATTATAGGGATGCAAGGGAATTATGGAATAAGGTAATGAAATTCTAAGAAAATTCCCAATCGGCACAAGTAGAGGAGAATGCTGAATAAGAATCACCATCCACTTTTGAAGATGTGGATGACTTGGTGGAGACCTCCACCTCTAGCGTTGAGGGGGAGGAAAAGATTTCGATTCCGGAGCAAGATCAAAATGAAGCTTCTACCTCCGGAAGAAGTGAAGAGGCCTCCACCAACTCCCTAGGTAACTCAAGTGTTGTAATTTTAAATAAAGATCACATAATATGCTTTGAGTGTAGGGAGAAGGGGCATTACAAGAGCAAATGCCCTAAATTGGCTAAGGAAAAGGCATCAACACCAAAAGTCAACCTAAAGTCAAAGGATGCCAGTGTTCCCAAAACTAGAAGCAAAGAGCACATTGTGTGCTTTAAATGCAATCAAAAGGGACACTACCGAAGCCAATGCCCTAGGGGGAGGAAGAAAGGGATAGAAGGTATATATCATGTAGGGGGAGCTCCAAAAGCTAACCCTAAGGTACATTTAGTTAATGCACCTTCAATTCCTAAAGTCAAAAAGCATGCCAAAAATTATTTTAGTTCTCTTATCATTATTAATGAAAAGCATGCTAGGAGAAACAATAAGGTTTATTGCTTAGGTGCTAAGCATGTTAGTTTCTCTATAGACAAATCTAGGACTCAAAACACTAGATCTATTTTACCTAGGGAGTCAATTAGGAGAATTGAAGAAAACTTGGGTGTTAATCCCAAGAAATCTAGGCATATGCCTAAAAAGAAAAACATTTCCCAAAAGATAAATGAAAATTCAAAATTGGGAAAATTAGAGTTAGAAAACCAAGCCTTGAGGTCAAGGCTAGAAAAATTGGAGAAGACCCTAGCAATAATATCAAATTCGGTTAAGGAGTCTAATGTACAACAGTCAAGACCTAGAAAACAAGAAATGTCTAAGGGCAAGAAGAGTTTGGGTCACAAACCTATGTCCTACCATAATGTTCCATTTAATTATGGAACCACATCTAGGTCTAGGAAAACCAAGGTTAATAGGGAAGCCATCCCTAAGTCTAGCCATGGTATGTGTTTAGTGGCTAACACCTCAAAGAAATCAATTATAGCCACTAAGAAGGTCAATGGAGGAGTCACCTCTAGAGTTGACCCAAGTAAGACCCATTTGACTAAGGCTTCAAAGCCAAAAAGTGTCATTAGGAAGGTATCTAGGGAAGTTATCCCTAGGGAATACCTTGTTAACCCAAGGAGCTCCAATAGGTATTGGGTTCCTAGAAGCGTGATCGATTCACGCTAGATGGGTTAGGGTGTGTCAACCCTAAGTGGATGGGTAGTTAACCTAGCCATGATGAGTTGACACATTAGGGTGTGCCAATATGGTTTGAGAAGTTTAGAATGATTTAAATTGGCACAATTAGGTCTTAGAGGTATTGGTATGCCATTTTGGGTTTTTGGCACACTAGGGGGAATGATGGCATTAAGGCAAAATGTATTTAATCCCTAAAAATGGCAAATTGATTTTCACACTTAGGTATTCTATACCTTAGTATATTTTACTTGCCATGATTTGTTTGCCTTACCATGTCATGACATCATTTTCATTTTTATCTATAAAATGTCATGATCATGTTTAGAATTATGTTTAGATGTCATGAATGCCTAGATCTCATTTACATGTCATGACATCATGATATTGGCATATGCTTTTACTTATATCATATCTATGCCATAATCATATCATGCATATAAATAAAATGAAATTATGGACTATGGCATGATTTGATGGGAATCAAAGAATATTGCCTTAGAAATATGCATGAGAACATAAACAAAACAAAACCCACATCTCACAAAAATTTGACTTGTATGTGTTTTACACATCTAGATATTGGTGAGATGTTTAGGAAAAAGAAAATAAAGGTTTGAAAAACATTTTGAAAACATTTTGAAAAACCTTGGTGAAGCCTATCTTTTGATAGCTATCACCATTGAATGAGATGATACAAAGATGGCTCTTTATTGAAGCTTTTCTTAAATTTTGAACTTTGTATCAATCTCTTAATTTAATGGGTAAAATAAATTTCCAATATTTTTCACCCATAGTATTTAGGATAAGTATTATACGTATGCATTTTCAAGATTTTTAAAATTACGTATATTTACTTATGGATTTCGAAAATCCATTTTCAAATCAAAACTAGAGAATGTTATCGATCAACTTCTGTAATGGCAATGATCGATGGTAAGTCCGATCATTCGTATCCGAGTCGAGCACAGCGATTTCATAGTTAGGCCCATGTTTAGCCATGTTTTGGTCCCCTAACCACTCTTAGCCCTAGGATATGCTTGGGAGAGCATTAGAGAGGGTGGAAATCCATTGGATATGGATTAGGAGTTGGGTTGAGGGTGAGTATCAATTTTAAGGTGGAAGAGAGTTCATTGTTGAACTTTGCCTTAATTTTGATTTGGTTAATGTTCCTATTGGCTTAGGGACTCTCCAAGGACATTGTTGGTGCAATGGTCAAGGGGGAGCAAGCCTCTAGGGGGAGGTATCCATCATGGGAAGATGGATGTGTATTTCCTCATGGGAGGAAAATTGGGTTGCCTCTCTTTAAGTGATATGGGATCACTAGAAAGATTGTAGGCATGTGTTCCTCCAAGGGAGAGATTGTAAGATCTCATTGGGATATGAGACATTCATACCCTTGGGGAGGACCTTTTTGATGTAATGTCAAAAAGGGGGAGAAGTTACCAAGTTACCAATTAGGGTTCGTTGGAATTCTCATTGGGATATGAGAATTGCCAATGTGGGAGTATTGGTAGACTTGAGATGGTAGTTTTGTCAATCATCAAAAAGGGGGAGATTGTTGGTGCAATCGGCCCAGGTTGACTCGAGTTTAACTCGAGCAGTACCTTGATAGTATTTTGATGATAGACAAAACTCATGACATGAAATTGTCATGGGAAAGTCCAACATTGGGTTGGCATGGAAAATCCAAGCATGGAGCTTGGTGTGGAAGTCCAAGGGGGAAGCCTTGGCATGGGAAAGTCCAAAGCATTGCGAAGCCGTGCGCTTGGTGCTTGGCATTGGAAATCCAAAGCATTGCGAAGCCGTGCGCTTGGTGAGAAATGCATTGCGAAGCTGTGCGCTTGGTGCATTTGGGAAGTCTTGAGAACTTGGCAAGTTCACTAGGCTCGGGTCCTTGAGTCGGTGAAGGATGGCATTGCGAAGTCGTGCGCTTGGTGCATCCGAGGGACCGCCGGACGGGAAGCGAATGGAGTGAGCCCAAAGGGAAGCATACTTCTAGGGCATGAGACGCGAAGGATGGCATTGCGAAGCCGTGCACTTGGCGCATCCGAGGGACGTAGGCCGAGGGAAGAGAGCTTCGGTGGGGAACTCCATGAGGGATAAGGTGGACTTGGCAAAGTGGCTAAGACTGAGTGTCGGAGGCTCAAACATCGTTATGTTTGAGGTTTTAGCCGACATCAGTCGACTGGCATAGGTGCCAGTCGACTGCTCTAGGTCGTATGGGTTCGACCAGTGTTAGTTCGATCAACCAAGTTCGGTGATCGATCGCCGAGGGAGGGCAATGATCGTTGGGATCGCCGACCGCCAAGGGATGGCAATCGGTGATGACATCAGACACGCACGTAATGGAGTCGAGCTCGACTCGATCGATGGATGATCATCAATCGATGGGTGCCATCGGATCGATGTGTGATCCGTTGGAACTTAACCAGCGTGGATCGGCCGTTGTGAGACAACGAGCTACGGGTTATAAAAGGAGCTCAAGAGGGAGGATTTTGCCTAGACTTTTGTGAAGCTATTGGAGGGGAATTGCTGCTGCATTCCAGACCTTCAAGAGCCATCTAAAGCAAGCTACAAGCAAAGGGTTCAAAGCAAGCATTGTAAAGTGTTCTTTACGTGTATTTCGTATTTGTCTTTGTATTGCTTGTATTTTATATATTACTTGTTGTAATAGCTTGTGAGAGGTTTCTCCACCTCCGGCATGTAGTCGATAAGGAGTGTTGTTAGTGTCGTGCGCATAACACGAGCTCGTTGAGCTCACCTTGTGGAGTATGAACCATTCGGTTCCGAACCACATATATGCTTGTGTATTGATTGTGCTTGTATTGTTGTTATTTCTATTGTTATTCCGCTGCGTATATTAATGACAATTGTAGAAAAGCACACGAGAACGAATGAATTATGACATCCAACGAACGAGGGCTATTCACCCCCCTTTAGCCGGCCGTTTCGATCCCCCAACAGATCTTGGGTAAGAAAGATATTATCCCCAATGCTCCTTCCTTGCACGAAAGCCGCTTGAGCCGGATCTATCAAGAAGTCCATTACCTTATAAAGCCTTCTTGCCAATATATTAGCAATAACCTTATAAAAGACGGTGCAACATGAGATAGGTCGATAGTCCAAGACACCCTCCGCATGATCACTTTTTGGCACAAGGTATATAAGTGAATGATTCCATTGCTTCAAAAGATTACCCGTCCCAAAAAACTCTTGTATTGCAATGACAAAATCATCCCCTACAATTGCAACGACACACTACTCACAATTCACCTGACCATTTACACAGCACATGATCGGTAGTAAATATGCAACATAAGGGTATTAGAATCAATCCTACGTTCAGGACCTTACTTACCCACGGATGCCCTTTTTACCATATTTACAAATCAGGTCATCATCCGTACTCCACTATTTACACATAACTAAGCATTTATAGGTTTACTTACATCACATTTGTAACTCCTAATCATGATGAAGGAAAATGTGATAACAATAATAGAGCATATAAGGCCAAAGACAAAGTATCAAGAACAAGAATAAAAATAGTGGAGTCAAGGTAATATGATCATATATCTAAATCTGCATGCATCAACAACTACCTGACCAGGATAGGAAATTATCCACCTGTTATATTGCTCGTAATAACAATATCTTCATGACCATGGTCCTGTCTCGTATCCACGTCCTGCACATATCAAACATTATGATTAAGTGCAAGTATACGACGAATAATTGAATCGAATACCTGCACATGCATAGAACACAATTAAGTCCATCATAATCTGAATGATCAGATCTAATTTTTCTTCAAACTCATATCACAATCCATGAGTTGGAAATCAACACTACACAATTCATCTTATCCCCATGACAACATACTTAATCTCATCCACCAAAATTAACCCTTCACCTTACCCTATACTGCAATTAACTCCACCATTAACACTATTACCATCAATCCACAATCGGTATTCTCCAATAGAACAACATCGTTCGCTAGCTATTAAACATCAATTCAACTAGAACATCCACTATAATTATCATACCACAAATTGTAATTCATAGCATACCATCATCAATCATCCATATCAAACTTACCTTTATCGATCTCGTCTACTCAACTTTTGGATCCAACAATTTGAGGTTTCCAAATCTAGAATGATCAACTTGTTCAATCACAACCCTTGATCTGATTGCGCTTCTTACCTACACAAATCAAGAATCCACAACCAACATTAGGCTCCCGAATCTAACTCTTCTAATCTAGAACTAGATCAAGCACTCACCTCCATTCTCTGCTCTATAAGATCATGTCAATGGAAACTAATAGTGACACTAAGAACATCAGCTAGTGCGGTAACTAATGGTGGAGGCATCGCTGCAATTAGTCACTGCTATTGCCGGAGGCAGGCCGAGCTCGCAGCGCTCGACCAAGGCACATGATCGGAAGGGAAAGATGCATCGACATGGGTTGTGGGAGCCAACCATCACGAGCGAGGGCACTTGGGGTGGAAGGGAGAAGAGGGATCGACCAGCGGTGCAGATCGGGAAGAAGAAGAGGTCGACGCACGACAATAGAGGCAAGGCGGCGAGCTCGCGGAGGCCGCGGCTGCTGGCCGCATGCGTGCGATGCGCAGGAGCGACGACGCACGAGTGATGGTTGTGAAGTGGCAGCAACTGGCGGGCTAGGCAAGGGGGAAACCAAGGCGGCGGCACTGAGGGAGAGAGGAATCACGAGGAAGAAAGAAACCCACGTGAAAAAGGAGTCACGGTGAAACGGCAGCTAGGGGAATAAAAGAAAACGACGGAGAGAAATGCTCGTCGGCGGAGTAACGACTGATTGGGAAGAACGGCATCGCGGTGGGGAAAGAAATTGTGATTGGTTTTCAACTGCTATTCTAGGAGGTCGAGCTAGCCTAGATCAAATCTGAGCTAACCCAACTTGACCCAACGCCCATTTAGGCTTTAATCTTCCTCCTAAATGGTCATATAAATCCCTTTTAATTCCAGAATTTTTTTTGAAAAATTCCACAAGATAATTCCCAATTAGAAAGGGATTTTTTTTCGGTATCTTACACTTCCACATAACCAACTGTGTGGAATCCACACGGTCATGTGGTGACAATGCAACAAAAGGAGATCCGTTTTCGTGGGCAATTAAGGAAAGTCAATTTCCCCCCTATAAAAAAGAAGGAACGTCTAAACCTAGATGGGAGGCTTGACAACTGGGATGGAAGGAGGTTCCCTAAGAAACACCGAAGGCTTGCAACCGAAGTGAAGAAGAAGATGCTCAAGGGTGGGATTGCACTCCAATACGCAAAGAAGCAGCCAAGACATCTCCAGAAAGCATTCAAGGCATAATTTTTACTATTTTCTTTCTATTTGAATTGTAATGCTTAAGGATACAATGTCAATGGTAAAAGTTATACTTTGAATGCTTTCTGGAGACATCTTGGCCACTTCTCTACATATTGGAGTGCAATCCCGCCCTTGAGTCGCTTCTCCTTCTCCTCGGTTGCGAGCCTTCGGTAATTTTTTAGGGCACCTTCATTCCATCCTAGCTATTAAGTCTCGCCTCTAGGTTTAGACGTGCCTTCCTTTTTATAGAGGGGAATTGACTTTCCTTAATTGCTCGAGAAAATAGTTCTCCTTTAGTTATGTTGTCGCCACACGATCGTGTGGATTCCACACAGCCGGTCGCATGGAGGTCTAGAAATCATGGCCTGAAATATGCATCTAGCAAAGGCACGACCATGTGAAATTCATACAATCGATCATGTCTTCCTCTGGAACTCTGAGCGGATGCCATCTTTTTGTCGAAAGGGTGTTTGTGTCTTGAGGACACGACCAGAGCACACTTGCCTTCCTTGAGCTCCATTTATTTCCCATTTTTGCATTGAAAATGCTGCTCTACACATAAAAATAGCAAAAGCAGATCTCCAAACTAGAAAATAAAAAATAAGTGAAAAATAAGGAAAATATGCATGAAACAAGTATAAAACAAAATGAGATGTGTGCTAAAACCCTATATGATTTGTACACATCATAGTTTTATCAAAATGAAATTTCTTCCCCCCCCCCCCCCCAGACTTACATCGAAGCATACTTTTGCAGGTGAAGCAATTGAATAGGTCGAGGAGAAAAATATGGAAGTTAAAGAAGTTATATATTTGTGTGCTCCATTAGTCTCCTAAAAAAGTAAAAAATGGAAATAGTAAAAGTTGAAAAGAAAATTGCAATAATAAGTGAAAAATTGAAGATAAGGTGGTCTAATCCAATCAATTCACTTTTCAACCAATATCAATTTAAACTAGTCTCTAGCAACGGAGCAAAAAACTTGATGCATGCAAACACTATTGAGACCGATGGTTTGGCTAGAAGGGGGATGAATAGCCTTTTTCGTCGCTTGATTGAATTCGATAGTGCTTGCGTGCTTATCTATAATACTTATTAATATGCACAACGGAATAATAGTAAAGCATAAACAAAATCAAGGACACAACACACACAAGAGATAATTGATATAATGTGGTTTGAAACCTTAGGATTCCTACTCCACGGGTCGAGCTCAATGAGCTCTAGTGATGCACACACCACTAATAAATATCCTTCTCGATAACACGTCGGAGGTGGAGAAACCTCATACAAACAAATACAAAGACAATAATGAAACATAAGTAAAGAACACTTTACAACAATTTCTTTGAACTCTTTGCTTGTTGCATGCTTTGGTTTGCTCTTGAAGGTTTGGAATGCAACAACAATTCCCCTTCAAAATCTCTCCAAAAATAGCTGCAAAATACTCCATCTTTAGCTTCTTTTATAACCTGCATCGAGCTGATTTTGCACATGGTAGTCGACTGCCATAAGACCCCAGTCGACTACCGCTGTAGCCGTTGTTTCACAATGGCTTAATCCACATTGACATTCCACCCAGATACCTGGCGGTCGGTGATCGATCGACTACCAAGAGCATTTGTGCTCATGACCAAGACCGATGGTCGATCGCCTTCATGGCAATCGATCGCCTCAAGGCTAGTCGGATCAATCTAATGCGTGAGGACTACCAAGGCCACGCAGCCACAATCAAACATCAGTCGACTCCCACCAGTCGATTGGTACATTCCCCCAGTCGATTGATAAACCTCAACCATGAGCTTTAACCCAAGTATGATGCCCTAATACTTGCTAGACCACCCTTAACCTAGACCTAAGTCTTCTAGTCACCTCAATCGGTCTAATGCCTCTCAGATCCCTCCAAGTCATCCATGACTTGTTCATCCATACACTAGCCTCCAGGAGCTTCCATCGACTATTGTCATGCTAACCGAGTCTACACCGCCAAGGCTACACAGTTGGAATTCCCATGCCAACTCCATGTTGGACTTTCCCTTGCCAACTCCATGTTGGACTTTCCATTCCAAGGCTACACACTTGGACTTCCTATGCTAACTCCATGTTGGAATTTCCATGCCAAGGCTACACACTTGGACTTCCCTTGCCAACTCCATATTGGACTTTCCAATTGCCAAGCCCCATGCTTGGACTTTCACCGCCAAGGCTACACACTTGGACTTATGTGGTCAAGGCTACACACTTGGACTTATGTGGCCAAGGCTACACACATGGACTTCCCTTGCCAACTCCATGTTGGACTTTCCAAATGCCAAGACTCATGCTTGGACTTTCCTATGACAATCACATGTCATATATTTTGTCGAACATCAAAATACTGCTTGAGTCAAACTTGAGTCTGGTCAATCGTGACCTGGGCCGATTGCACCAACAAGCACAACCTCACATCTTCGGCAAAGATCGCCAAAGACTTGAAGCACGCGCTTGCGCTCAACACCCGCAAGTGCATAGTTGTCATCAAGTAATAAAATATTGATCTCATAAGGACTGATAATCAAGTTTTAGTTTACTAAGAGACTTAAGATTTTCTAGACCAAATCAGTTGGATGATAAAATAGATAATTAAAAGTGAGATAATCAAAGAGAGAGAAGGTTGAGAGATCACTTTCACAAGGGCACCACTATCACTGGGTCCCTATCCCTATTGTGATCACCGAGGATGATTCTAGGGTTTTGATTTCACCTATGTTATGTTAAATACACCCCCTACTTATATTCTTAAGTTCTCCAAGATTTACCTTGTAGGTGAATCATCAAGTTTAATCCCAGTGAACTTTTGTTTCTATCGGGAATTACCTGTTCCTGACCATATTTCCCTTTCGGATCGATAAAGCTTAGGAAGTTGTTGTCACTGAGTTTCCCCTGTCATGGGTATAAGTTCACTCTTACAAAGGGAGACATAATAACTTATCTCGTTAAATGTTTATGTAGTGTGTTAGTATAGATGGAAGCATCGAGTTGGTTTAAGATTATTAAATCGTGGGTTCATGGCTCGTTAAAGAACATGGGATGTGATGTCTTATTTTCCACAAGTGCACGGTTGTCGTCAAGTAATAAAAATATCGATCCCACAGGGATTGGGACAATTACTGAATGATCGTGATACCAAGTTATCTAGTCAATCAATTTGTGGATTAAGAAAAGACACTGAGCAGTCAAGAACAATGAATGAGAAGAATGAGTTAAAAGTCAATAGTTGAGGAGAATCTCAGGATATGGGTTTCACTACGTCGACGATTTATAAGGTGATTTAATTCTTTCCTACCCCTATTAGAGTTGTTTTGATGGAACCTATCCTAAAGTAAATCAACGACCCTTTTCGAGGTCTATGCTAATTGTACCTATCAAACTCAATTTACCTGTCACGGTATTCGAGCGTAGGGGATCATAATCAGCTAAGGGGACCTGTCACGAGACCCCCGCAAACCTCCCTAGTCTTACCTCCGTTACTTGGTAAAAACTGGATTTGATAGATCCATTAAGTCCATAAGAGTTCCTTTAGAGTCTAAATTTCCTTTTCACGGTAGGTTTGCACACGGGACCATAATCAGCTAAGGGGACCTGTCACGAGACCCCCGCAAGCCCTCATAGATACACCACCGCTACTTGGCAGGAGTTAATCCCTAGTTGGTTCTGGGTTTCGGGAACTTGGGTTCACTGTTAGGTACTTCCCCTTAGCTCCTTAGGTTTATCAATAAGAATCCAAAAAACTAGATCAAAACAAACAATAATTCAAGTAGTATAGATTACATCATCCATCATAAATCGTCAAAGGGCTACTCCCCCATCCTAAGATTACAAGACACTACTCCATAGTCTGGCAAGAATTGCTAGAGAAAGAAATTATGATACTTAGTGCCATCTGTGTTCCTCTGTCATCGACTCCTTCCTTATCCTCCTTCTTCTGTCATCGTTTTCACCACCCGCCGTCCTCCTCTAGGGTTAGAATATCTCCTCTTTTATATCCTTAGCCTCCTCTTTAATTAAGGCAAAAGATTTTCCTTTAATTGAGACGAAGATCGCGGCTCTCGCAGAAAAGGAAATCCGGAGTCAGGACAACACGCCCGTGCCAAATGAGGGCACAGGCGTGTCGCGGGCTTCCCACAGGGCGTGTTGCGCTTGAATTGGGGCGTGTCGAAGGCTGAACTGGGGCGTGTTGAGCGCTGGAACTCCTGACACGGACGTGTCACTGATAACACGCCTGTGTTGTTTTGATATGCCAGTCATGTCAACACTTTGACTAGGGCGTGTCGGCTGCTGAACCAGGGCGTGTTGAAGGCTGGAACTCCTGACACGGACGTGTCACTGATGACACGCCTGTGTTGTTTTGATACGCCTGCTTCTTTGCCCTGTTAACACGAAAAACACCCAAAAGCAGTCTCTTTGTCCAAAATATGCTAAACTTAACTAAATCATGATAAAATACATGCCTAGGACATGAAATGAGATAAAATGCATGTATATGGAGTAGTGAAAACATAGCATGATTTATACACATCAAAATCCCCTAGTCCTAAACTTTTGCTTGTCCTCAAGCAAAGACAACTTATTTGTGGGAATGCTAGACACCATCCAAAGGTATACAATCTGATCTTAATCTTTTCAAGTCATTCCTAGTTGCCAAGTTTGAAAGATCCCTATATAGTGCACGTGAAAGGTTGGACTAAAGTCATTGGACACCAATCCGGATTTGACATCCCTTCTATCGTAGAGCAATCTTATTTCCGGCATAGAGGCACTTACCTGCCTTAATGCATGGATCATCCTTACCTATCATCAAAAGGTCTCAAAGGAGCACTTTCTAAGAGAGAAGGAAAGGAATTTATAGAGAGCATTTCCCCAGTAACTAGTTAGTCTCAAAGGGGCACCTTTTAGGTGTTTCCCCAGTAACTACTTGGTCTCAAAGGGGTGCTTGAAAACAATTCCAGTTTTTAGTTTTTTTTTCGATCATACTTCTAGTGAAAGTGTTTCTCCAGTAACCAAGTTGCACAGGCAAGTCTCCAATGGAAAATCGAGTACTCATCCGATATGGGAGATTTAAATCTTTTTTTTGGATACCTCAGACCTATAGACCGTGTTAGAAGTGAAATAGGGTTCTTATCAAATAGGCAAAAAGGAATATCATGATCCGACCAATGTTCAGTTGTATTACGCTAGATGATATAAAAATGCAATGTTATGATATATGAAAAGATGCAAACAAAATAGCACTAACCAAACTAAAAATCTAAGTAGAGACAAAGATAAGCGATGAAAGGATGTGCATCGAAACTCACAAAATAGTTCAAGGTGGTCAATGGTCATCGTCTTCGCTACTAGCATCCTCCTCTGCCCACCTACGTCGCTGCTCCTGGTAAAACTCCCGGGACTCCTGTCGAAATCTATCATCATCTTCCCTCCGGGCGGACTCAGCAGTGAAAAACTCATCAACTCTCCTGTAAAAATCAGCTGCCCTATCCAAATGTTGTGTCACCATATGATGGTGCTCCTCTGTAGATTGGGCATACCGATCCCACACACCTATGTGCGAGGTATGCTCGACCCTGAACGCTTCGAATGATGATCAGAATCCTGAAAAATCAAAAGAAGAGTACCCTGCAGAAACATTGTCAGTAGGAAACCGTGGGGGTTCAGGAGTCGAATGTGATGGCTCAGGGGCTATGTGAGATGGCTCCCTAGTAGAGGGTGATGGAGCATTGGCAGTGGGGGTAGGAAAGGGTTCCTGGACATCTCTAAAAAGCCAATTGGATGAATTACGTACAGTCATCTGCTCAGGGTTTGGAAGAGCAATTTTAATTCCATTTCTTAACACCAAACGATACCCCTCGTCACATGCCTCAATCATCTTCATATTTATACAAGCATCCAAATCCAATCTAGGGCTAGCAGGACAATATTCAAGGTCATCCAATTCACATCCTAAGGCTACAGCAATCCTAGTGATAATACCACCTATGACTATGACTCCGGATGGGCTATTACTAACCTTAACTAAATGTCTAACCATATGGGCTCCAGAATCAATATTAACTTCATTTAGCATGGCCCATAAAAATTGTAACTCACTCTGCCTAGCCACCCCTGCACTATCATATCTTCCAGAGATTGTATTAGCCATAAACCTAAGGAGATAACGAAAAGTAGGATTACGGATGTTAAATGATTTAGACCTAGATGCATCATATGGGCGAGGGTCATCCAAAATTAATCTCCAAAATTGATGATCAATAAAATGTCTATGAATTTGCCTCTCCCCTCCGCTAGGAAAATCAAATATCGTATTAAAATCACTTAAAGAAAGGGTAAACTCATGGTTCATTAATCTAAATTTTATTTTTCCTTCCTCACAATCCTTTCCTTGCAGTATTTCAGCAGACATGGAGCTAAGGAATTCAAGAGTGATGCTAGGGTAAGTAAGATGATGGTGCGTGATAAATTCGGTCCAGCCTATCCTATTGGTCAACCAAGTTATGTCATCTCTTAACCCTAGGGTGGTCAACGTGTAGAAGTCTATAGTTCTTGTAGATACTAACTTCCTTTTTTCAAGCTTACTGAATTTAGACTTCATAAACTCATCTCTAAAAACAATTCCATATGGATGGCAAGAGGTCGGAGGAGGATCATTACCCAAATCCTGAGCTTTTCTTTTTCCCTTGTCCCTTGCCGAAGAGGTAGAAGCTCCTCCTCTAGTCTTCACTTGCTTACTCATGGCGTTGGGGAGGGAGAGACAGCAGGTTAGCTCCTCGGCTGCTTGAGAGAGACCGACGACGACTGCTTCAACCTTGTAATGCGAGTGGAAAATTAGGGCGTGCTCGGGCCGACTTTAGAGGCCCAAGCGTGCACCCGCATCCCAGCGCGTCTTTGCGAGAAATGTCGACGACAGGCGTGCTCATCAGACGCCCCAGGCACCGTTGTCTTCGGATAACCTCAACACGCCTGTGTCGTTCGGCATAGGCGGGTCATGTCAATTTGGCACGCAGTGGCACGTTTAACATGTCGTGTCCTGTAAACCTAAAAAAAATAAAAATAGAATAAAGAATAAAATAAAATAAAATAAAATAAAATGACTAAAAAAATGAAAATAGCTTGGGTTGCCTCCTAAGAAGCGCTTGTTTAAGGTTGTTAGCTTGACCCCTCGGTTACTCCCTATTTTTGGGGATATGGCTCGAGGAGTGTGCTCTGCCCCTCTTCCTCCTCAACCAGCTCTGTGGTGTTAGGTTGGGGTCGGAAATCTCCAGCTCTTTATCCTCAAAATCCCCTTCGAGCTTATTAAGATAAGTTTGTTCTAGTGCTCCTTCTAGTGCTATTGACTGGAAACTGTCAAACCTACAACAAACATCAAAAATAGAAGGTTGTTTAACAGCTTTTGAAAGGTCGAATTCAATTTTATCGTTTCCAAATGCAAGTGAGAGTTTGTGGTTCTTGACATCTATCATTGCCCCTGCAGTAGCCAAGAAAGATCTCCCCAAAATGAGTGGAATGCATGGATCTTCATCCATGTCAAGCACTACAAAATCGGCAGGAATAATAAAATTTCCCACCTGCACTGGTACATCTTCTAAGATTCCCAAAGGATATCTAATGGAGCGATCAGCTAACTGTAAGGCCATAGTAGTTAGTTTCATTTCTCCCAAATCCAATTTCTTGCATATGGAAAGAGGTATCAGATTGACACTGGCACCCAAATCGCAAAAAGCCTTATAAAAATTTGAGTCATTAATTATGCAAGGGATAGAAAAGCTACCTGGATCATTTAGTTTGGTAGGTACCATGTTCTTAATTAAAGCGTTGCACTCCTCAGTAAGAGCCACTGTTACATGCTCCTCGACTTTTCTTTTATTGGTTAAGATGTCCTTCAAGAACTTGGAGTATGTAGGCATTTGTTGAAGAGCTTCTGTAAAAGGTATATTGATATATAGCTTCCTAATTACCTCAAGGAACTTACCAAATTGTTCATCCAATTTTTCCTTAATCAACCTCTGAGGGAATGGGATAGGGGGCTTATATGTTCTTGGTTCCTTATTCGACACGCCTGTGTCGTTCAGCACAGGCTGGGCGTGTTGGCTGCTGGAGTGACTCGACACGGGTGTGTCGGTTGACACGCGCTCGTGGGCATTCTCTCCCTCAGGCGTGTTGAACAACACGCCCTGGGTCAGGGTGTGTCGGCTTCCTTTTCTATTCATCCCAGACGTGTTGCTGTCTTCTTCCAACTCTGACACGCTCGTGTCCTTTAGCACAGGGGCTGCTTGTTGAGCTCTGTCTCTTTCTAAAATCTTTCCACTTCTCAAACTTATGGAATTACAATGCTCAGCTGGGTTTACTTCTGAATTTCCAGGAAATCTACCCGGCGTCCTTGATGCTGAGCTGGAAATTTGGGAAATTTGATTTTCCAGCATTCTTGTGTGATTAGTCAAATTATCAACCTTGCCTCCCAATTGCTTGATTGCCTCGGTATTAATTTGATGTTGCCGATTTGATTCTACAATATGCTGTCGAAATTCATCATTTATCTTCCCCTGACACGTAATAAAATTTTCCATCATCTTTTCTAAGCTCGACTTGGGTCCTGGCTGAAATCCCGAAGGTGCTCCAAAACTGTTCTGTCCAGAAGAATTTTGGTTGGCTCTATACGAAAAGTTGGGATGATTCCTCCAACCGGGATTGTACGTGTTCGAGTAATGGTTGCCACCATTAGGCTTCTGATTAAAATTATTTAGCGCATCTACTTGCTCAATCCCAGCTTCCGATGATGGTGCGTGTAGGATTTGACAGTTCATCGCTACATGTCCTGTTACACCACAGATCTCGCAAGTGACATTAGATGAGTTTACAGCTGATACATTAAAATGTTCGAGCTTTTGAGTTAACGCATCGACTTTTGCACTGAGTAGATCAAAGTGCCACCCCGCATCTTAGTTTGATATCCTCGTTCTGTAGCCCATTGGTGAGAATTCATTGCCACATTCTCGATGATCTCAAATGCTTCATCCAATGTTTTGTTCATAAGAGCTCCTCCTACAGCAGAATCAAGAGAAATTTTAGTAGCATACAAGATTCCATTGTAGAAAGTGTGAACAATGAGCCACTTCTCCAGCCCATGATGAGGGCATTGCTGTAGTAATCCCTTAAATCTATCCCATGCTTCAAATAGTGTTTCTCCATCCTTTTGCACAAAATTAGTGATTTGATGACGAAGACTTGCAGTTTTGCTGGGTGGAAAATACTTGTCTAAAAATCTTTGCTCCAGCTGATCCCAGGTAGTTATGCAATCTACTGGAAGAGAGTGTAGCCAAGCTCTAGCTTTGTCCCGCAATGAGAAAGGAAACAAGCGCAATCTAATAGCATCAGCTGAGGCTCCATTCAGTTTTAAAGTTTTGCAAAATTCCAAAAATACTTCCAAGTGCAGATTTGGATCTTCGGTGGGTGCTCCTCCGAATTGATGTTGTTGGACCATGGATAGTAGAGTCGGTTTTAATTCAAAATTGTTTGCTTCAATAGGGGGTCTTCTAATACTCGATCTCAATCCCCTTGTACTAGGTGCTGCATAATCCCTTAAAGGTTTATTCTCATTCTGGTCAGCCATGTCGGAGGTCAGATTGTATTCCTGATGTTGCTGAAATCGTCTTCTAGCAAGGAACGTTCTCTCTATCTCAGGATCAATATCGAGAATTTCCCTATTAAGTCTGTGCATGCAACAACAAGAGAGGCTCCCAAAACAAGAATTTAGAATAGACACAAAGAATAGGAACAAAAACAGAAATCTAAATTAACTAAATCACGCTCAATTCAATATTGAGTGCCAATCCCCGGCAACGGCGCCAAAAACTTGATGTCTTATTTTTTGCAAGTGCACAATTGTCGTCAACTAATAAAAATATCGATCCCATAGGGATTGGGACAATTATTGAATGATCGTGATACCAAGTTATCTAGTCAATCAATTTGTGGATTAAGTAAAGACACCGAGCAGTTAAGAACAACGAATGAGAAGAACGAGTTAAAAGTCAATAGTTCAGGAGAATCTCAGGATATGGGTTTCACCACGTCAACGATTTATAAGGTGATTTAATTCTTTCCTACCCCTATTAGAGTTGTTTTGATGGAACCTATCCTAAGGTAAATCAACGACCCCTTTCGAGGTCTACGCTAACTGTACCTATCAAACTCAATTTACCTGTCATGGTATTCGA
This sequence comes from Wurfbainia villosa, assembly GCA_025175895.1. Taxonomy (NCBI): domain Eukaryota; kingdom Viridiplantae; phylum Streptophyta; class Magnoliopsida; order Zingiberales; family Zingiberaceae; genus Wurfbainia; species Wurfbainia villosa. The sequence goes on along the minus strand of CM045989.1, from coordinate 114,035,836 downwards.
GCGTAGGGGATCATAATCAGCTAAGGGGACCTGTCACGAGACCCCCGCAAACCTCCCTAGTCTTACCTCTGTTACTTGGTAAAAACTGGATTTGATAGATCCATTAAGTCCATAAGAGTTCCTTTAGAGTCTAAATTTCCTTTTCACGGTAGGTTTGCACATGGGACCATAATCAGCTAAGGGGACCTATCACGAGACCCCCGCAAGCCCTCATAGATACACCACCGCTACTTGGCAGGAGTTAATCTCTAGTTGGTTTTGGGTTTCGGGAACTTGGGTTCACTGTTAGGTACTTCCCCTTAGCTCCTTAGGTTTATCAATAAGAATCCAAAAAACCAGATCAAAACAAACAATAATTCAAGTAGTATAGATTACATCATCCATCATAAATCGTCAAAGGGCTACTCCCCCATCCTAAGATTACAAGACACTACTCCATAGTCTGGCAAGAATTGCTAGAGAAAGAAATTACGATACTTAGTGTCATCTGTGTTCCTCTGTCGTCGACTCCTTCTTTATCCTCCTTCTTCTGTCGTCGTTTTCACCACCCGCCGTCCTCCTCTAGGGTTAGAATATCTCCTCTTTTATAGCCTTGGCCTCCTCTTTAATTAAGGCAAAATATTTTCCTTTAATTGAGCTCTCGCAGTCACACGCCTGCCAAATGAGGGCACAGCGTGTCGCGGCTTCGCTGGCTGAGGCGTGTTGAATCGGGGGGCGTGTTGAGCGCTGGAACTCCTAATACGGACATGTCACTGATAACACGCCTGTGTTGTTTTGATACGCCGACCGTGTCAACACTTTGACTGGGGCGTGTCGGCTGCTGAACCAGGGTGTGTTGAAGGCTGGAACTCCTGACACGGACGTGTCACTGATGACACGCCTGTGTTGTTTTGATACGCCTGCTTCTTTCACGAAAAACACCCAAAAGCAGTCTCTTTGTCCAAAATATGCTAAACTTAACTAAATCATGATAAAATACATGCCTAGGACATGAAATGAGATAAAATGCATGTATATCGAGTAGTGAAAACATAGCATGATTTATACACATCAGGATGATAACTAGCTGCATACTTTAGGAAAAAACAATTCAGTATATTGTAGAAATTTTCTAATCTGGAATACAACCAAATGATAAACAAGAGAAACACCAACAATACATGATAGCATTTGTAAATCAGATTCCTTCCCTTTTGATGCAAAGGTACCTACCTAATGCACCTAGATATTTCTCATAGATTGCAAAAGTAAGTCGACCTCCAGATGAAGAAGTGAGCACATTAAAGACATTGGTACAGGTAACTACATTTGCAATGATAGGAATGGCTGGTGCTATCCTAGAAAAGGCTTCAAATCCTGTAGTTCTCTCACCCACCTATGATAAAGCTAAGATAGTGAATTGACAACCAAAAACCACTTGTCCAGCTATAATCAATCACACAACCACTGAGTTAATTTCTCCTACTTTGGGCCTTATGCTAGAATAAGTTCATAGAGTTCTAGGATGTCGTATGTTATCCCCATGAATAGTTGGAACATATTTCATGCTCTACTCTTTCACATCTTAGGGTCTACGATTTTGGGAGGGAGGACGATCATTCGGTTCCTCCTAGATTCTCCTAAGTTTCGATGTGAATGCTTTTGGCACCCACGTCGACTAAGCATAGTAGAATAAGAGCAAACACAAACTTCTTCATAGAATTCATTGCCAGACAAAGTTCAACATGCATAGGTTACTCTCTAATCTTATAATCAAGGAATCAACTCAATAGAAAGAGATACAATCATAAGACGTTCAACAAAACAAGATCAAACCCAAAGGAATTGCAGAGAAGCCAAGAGAGGGGCTAAGTCTTGATTAGGATTGTCTTCGGCCTCAGCTTGTACCCAGGTTTGGAGTTGCGATGTTGTGATGTTCTTATTGGCGGTGGAGGGGAACTCGAACGGCAGCCTCTAGCAGCTTGGGGGTCATTGGACGACCCCCTTTCAGGGCTTGGGAGCCCTAGGATGGCTCTCCTCGTAATCCTCCTCCCTCCTAGCATCTTGGATGAGTTTCCTATGTATAGAGGCGGCTCCAACTTTCCATAATTGCTCAAAAAATCTTATATTCTTGAATTTGCGGCGCCGCCACATGGCCATATGAAATTCACACAACCGACCATGTGTAAGGTTGGATATTTCTCAATTCTAGGCTAAAAATCATGCTAGAAAAAACACAATGCCGTGTAAAATTTACACGGTCGGCTATGTGTCACTCTGGAGCCTCCGTTTTGATCTGTTTCACTTCGGGAACATGCTCGTGTCTTTGGACATAGGCAGAGTGTGTTGCCTAAAGTCCATGCTTCATAAAATGCTTCATTTTTCTTCAAAAACATCGTCCCACACATAAAATTAGCAAAAGAAGATCTCTGAATGAAGATAATAGAAAAGTGGAGTAAACGAAGATAATATGCAATGAATACCCTAAAAACAAGGTAAGATGTGCACTAAAATGATAGTTAAAACCCTATATAAAATGTGCACATCACCAAGATGCATCTCTAACCAAAGCAGGGTGTATTTTCTTTCAAATTGATATTTTTTTAGTTGTAAACATTAAACTATAATGTCTTTTGTTTTTTCTTTCTTATTTATGGAGTAGAACTTTCGATTCTAGTATTAGGGAGTAGCCTATGTGTATTGGACAAAATTACTACAATGGATTTTGATTTATTTTGTTAATATTCGTGATTTATGTTTCCTAGTTCTATGATAATGATGATTCGCTCTTATTTCTACTGTGCATGGTCGATATAGATGCTAAAATCATCTATATCGAAACTTAGGAGAATTAAGGAGTAACCGAAACCGAGGGTCATTCCCTAAAATTAGCATAAAGTCTCAAAGGTGTGCTCTGTATTGAGAGAAATTGGTAGGTGTTTCTCTAGTAACCTAACTTGATCTCAAAGGGGCACTAAACCATTTACACATATGACCACTTTTTTAAAGCTCTTTTTGTTGTTCTAAAACTCTCATTAAAATTTCATTTTTTTTTCTTTCGAATATATTTACACAATCTAAGCATCTCCAGTAACTAAAATGTTAATCCAGAGTCACCTATGGATTCTATAGTACAAATTCTAACAAGATGAATCATAACTAATTTGTGTTAAGCAACCCTTTCGAATTCAAGTTTAGTGTTGGTGAAAAAGTAAAAAACCAACTAGTGAAACTTGGTGAACATTTCAACATCATATCATAAATTGGTTCCACAAGATAAGAAAAAGTATAATACTCATGTTAATGCAACACCATAACTCGAATAAATTTCACTGAAGCTTATTGTTGCATTGTCCAAAGCAAAAATTCAAGCTATACTAAACTAACTAAACTGCATGTGGACATGAACAAATAAGTGAACAATACTAAACAAAACAAATCTACTTAAGTGAAAGATAAATAATATTAAACAAGACCACCAAAGCAGAAAAAAATGCATTAGTAGAAAAAATATGTATTCCTCCCCCAGACTTGTTTCAAGCATACCTTTCATTGTGGTGGCCATGGAGGGAAATGAGGAGTCTCAGCATTGTTGGGGATCGGTTGTTGTGCTAGAGGGGGTGAATAGTCATTTTCGCTTGGTCTCAATGGATTACGTGCTAGTCTATAATTTGTTAGTAATACGCAGTGGAATAATAAAGAAAAACAACAAATACATGCACACACCATAGTAGTTATATATGAGAGGTGTCCTAAGGCAATCACCTTATGTTTGTACCATTTATTGGATAAATGAAGATTCACTATTTAAGTATACATATTTTAAGGTATTTGATTGGATCTTAAACTCATTTACTGAATGTCTGTAATACGATTCACAGCATGAGAGAATTTGTGATTGGATCACAACTAGTGAGTATCTCTACATGTATAATTGTGATGTATTAGAATTATCCCTAGTCGATGAATTGATGTATTTGGACACCATCAATTCTGTTGAGACTAGCACGAGTTATAATCTTTGGTTTATCCAAGCAGTTGTTTCTCACTGGCTAGAGACATTGGGATGTCCGGAGTTAACTGTGGGTGCTAGTTATGGTAACAGGTTCATTGGAATGACTAGTTGTAAGACTTCATATGATTCTCTGCACATATGGATATGTCAATAAAGTTCTTACTGCAACTTAAGTGCGATGTTCCTTCGACTTGCAGTAGTCAAGTCATCTTGGTCATGAAGACTTATGCTTTGACATCTTAAGCAAGCATCTCCGAGGAGATGTGGACCCAAGATGATTGGGTATAAGTCGAAGTGGCCGAAGGTGTTTGAATAGCCTACAGAGGATTCACCACTCCTTGTGAGGAGATGTATACCCAATGGCCTCTCGTCGATTGTTACTAAAGTCTTTGGCCAAAGCATTACATGTTTGAAGTATGGTACTCTTGGATACATGTGCAGTAACTAGAATCCGTAGGACGAGAAAGTATTACTTAGGCTAGGTGTGATGTAGTCAGCCTAGTGGGACTGACACAATATATCATATCCTAAATCAAGTGGGTATAAGATGAGTGAAGGGAATGGGGTACGACTCACTGTAGCTGCTGAAAGGTTTCAAAAGTTGTTCTGGGGTCAACCATTGATTTTCTGATTAATTGGGGATCATGATGTACTACTAGGTGTCACTCATGATCGTTCAATAATTAATGGTTAATTATAGACGACCAATATAAACTAGGAACCTATTTAGTCACATGCACTACGAGTGTTATCCGAAAGATTTAAAATGAGTTTGAGAATGAGATTCTCAGATCGAGAGAGACTTGGTTCGGTTGGACCAAACATGGAGCGAACATGAAATTGTTTTAGTCGCATCGGAAGCATGGATGGGCCGAATCTTATGAAGACATGATGGATGAACCAAATTGGTTTAGTTCTAATCCTATGGTGGAAAATAAACCAAAGTGGTTTGGTTTGTTTTAAATTAATGAACCAAAATTGGTTCGGTTCATTTTAACTTAAAATAAACCAACACGGTTTGGTTTATTTTAACTTAAGTTATTGAAGCGGATTAACGGATTTTTGGTTATGAACAAATAACCACTAGGAGAAGGTTTCTTGATGGTCAAGAAACACGCTCTCTATAAGATAGAGGGTTAAGGGTTTTTTGCAGATAACTTTGAGAGTTGGAAACCCTAGCCGCCCAACCTCTTCTCCTTGCTCCTTGCCGCCTAACCCCTTGGTGCGCCCAACCCCTTGGTGCTGCCCAACCTTGTTGTGCTGCCACCTCCTCCTTGCCGTCGGCCAACCACCAGCCGCCGATAGTCCTCCGGCCATCCTCAACTGTCAGCCAACCTCCCTTGGCTGCCAGTGACCAAGGAGTAGCTGGTTAACTTGTTTAGTCGACCATCTCCTCCAACAAAATAAGTTGTCTAGTTTTGGACAACTTGTTGTCCTCTTCATGGAGAGGTCATTTGGTTGACGTGTTGCACTCCGACAGTGACCTATTTGCCGAGGATTAGATCACCGGCAATCCCCTTAGGTGGAGGGTTGAGGTATCATCAATTTGTTGACGAAAACCACTTTCGAGAAGCGAGTTTACGGAACTCGTTTTTGGATTCTAATTGGATTCGAATTGTGATAGTCTCTCCGATCACAATGTCTTCGACGCGTGGCTAGTAACTCTTGTGAAGATGGGGCCCATAGCTTGGTGAAGTTATCCCGACGATACTCGGCATGGATACGGATAGAGGTGATACTAGCGAGGGTCACTTCGGTTGATGTCATTTCTGCTTCACATAATTTGTCAGGTATACCTAATATAAGTTTCATTTTATTACAAAATTTAAAATGGTGATTATGTCTACACTTGTTGTATCCTTGCATGCTTGTGGTGTGTGTGTTGCAATAAATTAGTTTATTGCTTGTTTTTGTTTCCGCTGTGTGCATGTTTACGAAACGTGTTCGAACACACACCCATGTCAGTGTTAGGGAAACCCAACACTTACGTGGTTCGAAACTAGGGTTCCTACTCCACAAGTTGAGCTCTAGTTGAACTCTAGGAATGCACACACCCACTATCAAACTTCTCTTTCTTGGTATAACACCGAACGTGGAGAAATCTCCTACATGGTGTTTACAATAAGATACAAGAAAATACAATAAGCAAATAAAAACTAGGAGTGAAACCACTTTATAAATGTGAGCTTTTGAATGCTTGATTTTTGGTTGCTTTAGGAATCCCTTGAAGGTCTGGAATGTAGCATCAATTCTCCTTCAACTTTCTCAAAAAACCCTAGCTTTAACCCTCCTTCTCAAGATCCATATAAAGTTGCAACTCGGATTGATGTTTGCCTTCCAGCTAACTGCTCTTACCCATCAGTAGACTGACCTCAATGTCATTGTCTCACAACGACTCCGTCCACGCTGGAATCTGCCCAACGGATACCCTAGCAATCAACAACCCTTACCAGTAGTTTACTAATGGCCTATAGTTGACTACGCAACAATCTGTGGACTGCTATAGTTCCATCAATCGATTTCAACAACCTCAGTCGACTCCTCGAACAGTCGACTGGTCATAATCCCAATTGACTACTCGAGTCAAACTAGGCTCTTCCGAGTGTCAAACACTCGACTAGTCAATTAGTCCATAACCCTAGTCGACTAGTAGACCTCAATCATGGGGTTTAACCTAAGTATGATCTCCTCATACTTAATACTCACACATAGCCTAGACCTAAGTCTTCTAGCCACCTTCAGCAGCCTTACGTCTCCAAGAGCCTCACGTCTCTCGGATCCCTCGAGTTTGCGATTTTTCATCCTTCGCATTAGCCTTTAGGTGCTTGTATCAGCTATGTCATGCTAACTGGGTCCTTTGCCAAGGTTTATTTGGACTTATGCTGCCAAGAAAAAATGTTTGGACTTTACGTTACCAAAATCTCACTTTGGACTTCCTTGCTAAGATCCATTTGGACTTACGTCGCCAAGACTATATGCTTGGACTTTACACTAACAAAACTACACCCTTGGACTGTTGATGCAGTGAGCATCACTCCAAAGTTTTGATGTATGAATCTCAGTTAAAAGTTAGGATTCACTTGTAGTCTAATATAAGTGTTAAGTGTGCAGGCTTAACAGGAAGTCCTAGTAGTTCGAGTTGACCAGATACTAGGCATGAATCTTGATAGATCAGGAGGACCAGACACCAGGAATGAAGTCCAGATGGGTCACGTGGACTGGACATTTGGCATAAAGACTGGTTGAGTCAGGAGACCGGATAATCGGCAAAAAGTCCAGCTGGGTCAGGCAGACCGGACAGCTGGTGGAAGCCCTGGTGGGTCAAATCGGATGTCAAGAATGGTAAGTCCGACAGGTAGTCGGCAGGTAAGCCTCGAGTGAAGAGGTGAGGATGAGTCCTCGGTAGGGGGACAAAGCTAGGTGTCGATATGATGAAAAGTCCACGTGGGACTTAGTAGTCAAGTTCGAGCAGTATTACTACTTCTATCATAATTCACATTATCTATTTTGTGCTAATCCTGTTTTGTAGGGACCAGTCGACTTAATGGATTCAAGTCGACTGAAGATGTATCAGTCAACTGGATACCTATTTGGCAGGATCAGCTTGTGATCGATCGGAGATCGTGCGACGCAGATGGAAAGAGCTTGAGTCGACTAATGAGAGGAATTTCCCGATGTGGAGTCGAGTAACGTGGAGTCGACGTAAGGGGATTCAATCGACTAGAAGACCACGACTTCCATATCGACGGGCTGATGTGGAGTTGACTGGAAGGCACTCCAGTCGACTGGAAAGAGTTTATAAATGTGTGCGTGATCAGATCCATTCATCGAAATTCAATCAACATTGAAGTGCTGCCAAAATACTTGCTCGTCCACTACACTTTGACTCCACGACAAGACGTTCCTCCGACACTCTGTGACTACCTCTATGATTATTAAGTGTCGATATAAAGTCTTGTAATATCTTTACTTTATTGTTTTGCTTGTATACTTAATTCTCCGAGTGGATGGTTTGTCACCTAACTCAATCATTTGTAAAAGCGAAACCCTCCGAAGTCGAGAGCACTCGATTCGGAGGCTATTTAGTGAATTGCCCATCGAGGTAGCTCATGGTAGAGCTACGTGCCTTGGAGTAACAACCCAGCCCGGGTTGTGAACCAAGTAAAATTGCTTGTGTTGTTAATTGTCTTTATATTCCGCTGTGTATGTTTATAAGTTTAAAATTATTAAATACCGAGATTCACCCCCCTCTCTCAGTTCACTCGATCCTACAATTGGTATTAGAGCGGGGGCGCTCCGAATTTATGCAACCACCATCGTTGAGCATTAGAATAATTTAATTATTTTTTTCTTGCTTAGAATAATTTAATTAATTTTTTCCTTGCTTAGAATAATTTAATTAATATTTCTCTTGCTTAGAATAATTTAATTAATTTTTCCTTGCTTAAAATAATTTAATTTTTTTTTTCTTGGTTAGAATAATTTAATTAATTTTTTCCTTGCTTAGAATAATTTAATTAATTTTTTTCTTGCTTAAAATAATTTAATTAAATTTTTTCCATGCTTACAATAATTTAATTAATTTTTTTTTGTTAGAATAACTGTATTTAAAAATCATTTTTTGCATTTAAAAATAATTATCTACATTTAAAATATTTTTTTGTATTTAAAAATCATTTTCTGCATTTAAAAATAATTTTCTACATTTAAAATAATTTTATATATTTAAAAATCATTTTCTACATTTAAAAATAATTTTATGCATTTAAAATAATTTTCTATATTTAAAAATCATTTTCTTCATTTAAAAATAATTTTCTACATTTAAAAATAATTTTCTATATTTAAAAATTATTTTCTGCATTTAAAAATAATTTTTTACATTTAAAATAATTTTATGTATTTAAAAATCATTTTCTGCATTTAAAAATAATTTTCTACATTTAAAAATAATTTTCTGTATTTAAAAATCATTTTCTTCATTTAAAAATAATTTTCTACATTTAAAATAATTTTCTGTATTTAAAAATCGTTTTCTGCATTTAAAAATAATTTTCTTCATTTAAAAATAATTTTGTGTATTTAAAAATAATTTTCTGCATTTTAAATCATTTTATGCATTTAAAATAATTTTATGTATTTAAAAATCAGTTTCTGTATTTAAAAAATAATTTTATGTATTTAAAAATAATTTTCTGCATTTTAAATCTTTTTTTGTATTTAAAATAAATTTCTGCATTTAAAAATAATTTTGTGTATTTAAAAATAATTTTCTGTATTTAAAAATCATTTTCTTCATTTAAAAATAATTTTCTACATTTAAAATAATTTTCTGTATTTAAAAATCGTTTTCTGCATTTAAAAATAATTTTCTTCATTTAAAAATAATTTTGTGTATTTAAAAATAATTTTCTGCATTTTAAATCATTTTATGCATTTAAAATAATTTTATGTATTTAAAAATCAGTTTCTGTATTTAAAAAATAATTTTTTTTATTTAAAATAAATTTTCTGTATTTAAAATAAATTTTCTGTATTTAAAATAATTTTTTGTATTTAAAAATAATTTTCTACATTTAAAATCATTTTCTACATCTTAAAATAGTTTTCTGCATATTAAATTTCATTAAATTAATTTTCTGCACATTAAATTCATTTTCTACATATTAGGATTATATTCTACATATTAGATTTATTTTATTTAATTTAATTTTTGTCCTAAAAGAAAATATTTTTCATTGATAATGTCACACTTAGTGGGATACAGTACTGTTCACCCTCATCTCTTTAATGGAGAGGACTTTTCCTACTGGAAAAGGCGAATGAAATACTATATGAAGACCGACTTAGAGGTCTGGTTTTTAATTAGGAAATGATTTATAGCTCCGGTAGACGACTCGGGGGAGTTGTTAGAACCGGAGAAATGAACCTCGGATATTAGGAAGAGAGCTCAAGTCAATTACAAGACACTTAACACCTTGTAATGCGGACTTACTAAAGAAGAGCTAAATAGGGTAGGTCCATTTGAAAATTCTAAAGAATTATGGGAGAAATTAATTGAGTTGCATGAGGGTACAAATGACACTAGGATAGCCAAACGGGATATGCTTTTAAATAAATTATTTAATTATAAAATGGACGAAAATAAAAATGCTAGTCAACTCCATACTAGGATTAAAGATATATTAAATGGATTACATTTAATAGGACACCAAATAGAGAATAGAGACTTAATTAGGTATACCCTTAAGACATTTTCGAGAAATGCCTTATGGACATCGATTGTCGATGCCTATAAAGTATCTAGGGATCTCTCAACAATTAGGTTAGATGAACTATTTTGTGAACTTGAACTATACGAACAAGCTAACTCGGGTCAAACCGAGAATGGTATAGCTTTGATGGCAGGTTCAACTAAAAAGGAGAGAAAAGTGAAGATTGAGTCTGAAAACGAGTCAGAGTCGGAAACAAACGGAGAAGAGGAGATTGTAAATATGGTAAGAAAAATGTTCAACCGAAAGAAGAGGTTTACAAAGAAAGACGCCAGAAAGGTGGACAACAACAAGCCGAGACCTCGATCAGAAGTGACTTGCTGCGAATGCAATGGAAAAGGACATTACAAGTCGGAGTGCGTAAACTTAAAAAAGGAAGAAAAACCAAAAAAGGAAAAGAAGAAGAAGGCTCTTAAGGCAACATGGGATGAGTCATCATCGGAGGAGTCAGACACGGAAGAGATGAAGAGAAGCTTCATCGCGTTTATGACCGAATCAAGATCCGAAGCCGAGTCAAGTTCCGAATATGAGTTCGATTTTGAGTCCGAGAGAAGACACGGATCCGTATCCGTTTCTGAAGGTTCTAATGAGGTAACTTCTCCATTAAAAGATAAGTTATATAGCATCATTGCATGTTTAGGTAGAAAATTAGTTAAGTCGGAGAATCGGGTTGACTCGCTACTTAAGGAAGCCCAAGTACTTAAGGAGCAAGTCAACTCGAAGACTTCGACTTGCCAACTTAAGGATAGAGACTCAACTCAAGTTGCAAAGCTTGAGGAAAAGAACTTGTTGGTGCAGTGGGCACCAAAGTCGAACCGGTATTTTGATTATGGCAAAAGGCTCAATAGTTAAGGGTATATTTGTTATCTTACGAGCTCAATTAAGTGTGCAGAAATGCTAAAGTTGAGCGGAAGGTCTGCGACACCCGGTGGGAACCGAGGTGGTCGGGCAACGCCAGGGGGACTTCGGAGGAAGCCGAGGTACTCGGGTGAAGACCGGAAGCGAGGCTACAAGGTAAGCTCGTGTGAAAGCGAAGCAAGGTCGTTAAGCGTAGATCCGACCCAATACCTCCAATGGAAGGTCTAGGTCGAGATCAGATGGTTAGAACCATCGTACTTTATATTTTAAGCTAACTTGTACTGCAGTCCAAAACCCTTTGACTACAGTCAACTGCTAGTCAAGTTCCAGCCTCGAGAAGAGCTCGAATTTCAAGGGGGTGAATTTGGACTTGACTCGTGTTTTGGTACAAAGGGTGATGTGGCATCAAGGTGGACATCAAACCATCACCAAGCTTCCTTGTGGTGGGCGCCCAAAATAAGGTGAGTTGGCACAAGATGGTTGGCTCCCATGATGTGGCACAAGTTGAATGGCTCCAACAAGTTGGCGCCCAAGGAGGTTGGAGGTGGCACAAGGTGGTTGGATGAAACACCTCATCCTCAAGTTGGCGCCCAAGGAGGTTGGAGGTGGCACAAGGTGGTTGGATAAAACACCTCATCCTTGAGTTGGCGCACAAGGAGGTTGGAGGTGGCACAAGGTGGTTGGATGAAACACCTCATCCTTGAGTTAGCGCAAAGGATGTGGATGAACAAGTCTTGGGGGATAAGAACCTCACCTTGGACACTACCTATGTCTAAATTCATAGATCAATATCCATAAATAGACATGTTCAAGCCAAGCAAATAACAAGAATTCAAGAGCTCTCAACACGCCGTCGTAGCGCTACTACTACTCACATTTGCTCTGACGAAGTGCCCGACAACAGCTACATCTTCTACTTATAAGAGTTGTCGGTATATTTATTTAAGTTCTACTTCTTTAAATTGTCTTTGTGCTTTAATCGTAACAAGGAAAGTGTCCTTTGCCTTGATTTCTTTTGTCGTTGCTCCTACTTCCAGCGAAGAGGTGGTTTTAGTGGTGCCCTCCGTCGTGATCGGGATCACTAGGGCCGTGGATTAACAATCGAAGATTGTGAACCACGTAAAAATATCTTGTCTACTTTATATTTCCTGTGCATTCTCTACTTGCTTTTTACTTATTGCAAAAGTTTTTAACGACACGTATCGCTATTCACCCCCTCTAGCGACACTTCGATCCAACAATTGGTATCAGAGTCGGCGCTAAGATTCGTGAAACCACCAATCTAGCTTTGTTTTCTTTTTTACAGATTTTTATTTATTTATTTCTGTTTTCGTATAATTATTTCACTTGCTTATCTTCTCCTACATATAGAATTGCATTAGAGGCTTTAGGATCCGGATAAGGTTGTCCTTCGGGTTAGATCCCGAGTAAGGTTGTCCTCCGGAACTTCAACGACATTCGCATTTGATTGTTTATTTCTTTTTGCAAGTTACATTTTATATATCTTTTTTTACTTCCCGCACTACTAATCCAAGACGAAAGTCTTGGAATATTCTTTCCGTGTGTGTTTTGCAAGATTCTTTTCGTCGTTCTTCTTCTTGTTTTTAAATGGCCCATCTCGAAGGGTTTAGCACACTTGACCCCGTTTACAAGCAGTAATGACTTTCGTTATTGGAAGGGTCGGATGGAATGCTTTCTTAAAACCCAAATCGAGATGTGGATCGTAATCCAAACCGGTTTCACACTTCCTATTAATGAAGATGGTTAATCTTTGGGTTACGATCAATGGTCAAATTCCATGAAAAAACAAGTAGAAGCCGATGCCAAGGCAACTCAAATCTTGCAATGTGGGTTGTCCAAGGAAGAGCTCAACCGCGTCGGCCCCTTCATTAGTGCAAAGGACTTATGGACCAAGCTAGTGGAACTACACGAAGGCACCGACGACACGAAGGTATGTAAAGAGATTTACTTTTAAATAAATTGTATAACTTGAAAATGCAGGAAAATGAGACCGGAACTCAACTACATGCTCGTATCCAAGACATCGTCAACCAACTCCATGCCATCGGACAAAAGGTCGAGAATCGCGACCTTATCAGGTATTCTCTTAACTCGTTTCCTAGGACCACCTTGTGGGCATCCATGGTCGATGCCTACAAGGTCTCCAAGGACCTTTCTAAAATTAGGTTAGGCAATTGTTTTCGAACTTGAATTACATGAGCAAACTAACGTGGTCCGGGCCGAGAAGAGTATTGCGTTAGTTGCGGTTCCAAGAAGAAGAAGCCCAAGCAAGCCACCCCAAGGAAGAAGACGAGTCCGAATCGGAAGTAGACTCGAAATAGAATCCGAACTAGTCAATCTAGTTCGAAGATGATCAAGAGACGAAACGACCAACAACTCAAGGTAAGCCTAAACCTAATTCAAATACTTCTAATTTTAGATGCTATGAGTGCAGCAGTTCGGTCACATCAAGTCCGAGTGCCCAAAGCTAAAGAATAACGCATCAAAGACCAAGAAAGCGCTAACGCTACTTGGGAGGAGTTGTCGGAGGAAGAAGGCGATATCCAAGCTCTAATGGCCAAGCCGATCGAGCACGACTCGAAACCAAGAAGAGTCCGAGTCCGAATCCGATGATGAGCTTCCATTCAAGACAAGCCACGGATCCGTATCCGTTCAAAAGAATCATTAAGGGTAAGTCGGTCGTTACTTAATACTTTGTATGGTGCAATTAAATTTTTAAATAAGAAACTAGCTAAGTCCGAGTCCAAGGTCGAGACCCTAATTGAGGAGGTTAACCTTCTAAAACATGAGGTCTCCCTAACCTCTTCGACTACTCGTATTCAAGAGGAGGACTCAACTCAAGTTGAAAATCTTTAAGTTGAGAACTCGCTTTTGAAAACACAAGTCGAAGACCTTAGGAACACGTTGGAAAGGTTCACTTTGGGATCCAAGGGACTTGACCTCTTACTTGGATCACAAAGGGCCGTGTACAACAAGGCCGGACTCGGGTTTAACTCAAATACAACCAATAAGTCATATATGTCTATAGTAAACCAACATAAGAAAAATGTCCAAGCATGGGTCCCTAAGACCACTTTGATTTCAACTTTAGGATCTAACATGTATTGGGTTCCCAAGGACCAAATTCACTATGTGAATAGACCCACTCGATTCAATGGTCCAGGGGGAGCCAATACAAAATGTATTTTTGTTAAGTCTTAGAAATTGCATGCTTAGTTTTTCCTTTATTTTTAGAATGGTTAGATAGGACTCATAACCAACTAAAATACTGCGAAAAGATTGAGCCTCGGGGAGCCTCTTTTCAAAAATAAACCAACTAAAATCCTACGAAAAGATTGAGCCTCGGGGAGCCTCTTTTCAAAAATAACTAGTTAGACCAAGACGTAGTCTCAAGTAAGTCGAGTTATCAATTTCTTGAAATTAGCTTTGTCTAAGGAAGTGGTCGTTGTTCCGATCAAAGAAGGCCTCTGTGCCTCGCCACGACCTGGAAGCTAATCTCTTGAAAAGATTACTTGATGAGCTTAGACTAAATCCGAATCTAACCTAATGTTGTTTAATTTAAATTCATTAAAATTAATCAAGTAAAATTGATAGTCATCTCACAATAACACATAGGAATAACATGTTTTGATCATGTAGATATTGGTGATATGATTTAGGTTTAAAAACTTACAAACAACCCTTTAGTAATTCCAATATCCGATCCAACTACCTTATGTGTAGGATCAATGGATGTTGGACAGTGGTTGCTCGACACATGACCGGGATCAACTTAAATTTTGAAATTCACGATTCAAAGCGACAAGGATCGGTAGCCTTGAATAACGGCAAGCTCAAAATCATCGGATCGGGTGATATTGAGCTCAACTCTAACTTTACAATTCAAAATGTCTTATTAGTAGAAAACTTTCAATATAATTTACTTAGTGTAAGCCAATTGTGTGATAACAATTATAAGGTCATATTTCTAGAAAATGAATGCGTAATCAAAATAAATGCAACATCTAAAATAATACTTAAAGGAACTAGGAGTAGCAACATCTACACAATAAATTTACCCAACTCCTCAACCAAGTGTCTTATGACACAAAGAAGAGGAATCTTGGTTATGGCACCAAGACTCTGGGACACTGCACCCAAGACTCGTCCACAAGATGAGTCGGAGTAAACTAGTTATAGGTTTGCCTAAACTAAACAACTTGGATAATAAAATATGTAATGCTTGTCAACAAGGTAAACAATCTAGGACACAACATCAATTAACTAATCAAGAACGAACCAAAAGTGTTCTTGAGCTCCTACACATGGATCTATTTGATTCACATGGAGCTAAGTCACTCAATGGTAGTCAATTTTGCTTAGTCATAATTGACAACTATTCTAGATTTACTTGGGTTAGGTTTATCAAACATAAAAATGATACCCTAGACCAACTAATCAATCTTTGTAGGTTAATCGAAAATCAAAAGAACCTTAAGATTAAAAGACTTAGAAGCGATCATGGTGGTGAATTCGAAAACCACAGGTTTCTGATTTACGTAACCTAAGCGGATACCACCATGAGTTTTCATGTCCTAGAACCCCACAACAAAATGGGTTAGTCGAACGGAAAAATAGAACCCTACAAGAAGCCGCTAGGACAATGTTAAACGAGTATAACCTACCCGATAGATTTTGGGCAGAGGCCATTAGTACGGCTTGCTATGTCCAAAATAGGATCCTTATGGTAAAGAGGCACCAAAAGACCTCGTACGAGATTTATCACGATAAAATACCGAACATCAAGTACTTTAGGGTATTTGGATGCAAGGTACATATCTTAAACACTAAGGATTACCTAGGGAATTCAAATCCAAAACCTCTCTTGGAACCTTTCTAGGATACTCAACCACCAGAGAGCTTATAGGGTATACAATCACGACACTCTTAGAGTCGAAGAAACCATTAATATAGTTTTCGACGAAGGACACGAACCCGTTCAATCCTTAACAAAACCAACTAGCAAATCAACTTATAGCGAACCCGACTCTGATCTTGAACTTGAATCTCGTCCTAACCCAAGTCATCCTATCGACCAAGTGATAGATGACTCTAACCCAAGTCAAACTAGAACTCACCCAAGTCATCCTATCGACCAAGTGATAGATGACCCTAACCCGAGTCACACTAAGACTCAAACAAATCATCCTATCAATCAAGTTATAGGTGATCCAAATTTAGGGTTCAACTAGAGCTTCATATCGAAACCTTAGTCAAATCTCGTTAATTTCCAAAATCGAACCCAAAACTATTGAACAAGCACTTCTTGATCCCGATGGATTATTGCTATGCAAGAAGAGCTAGCTCAATTCACTAGAAATGAAGTCAGGAATTAGTACCACCACCTAAAGAAAAATCAATTATTGGAACAAGGTGGGTATTTGAAATAAACTTGATGATAAAGGTGAAGTAGTTAGAAATAAAGCTAGGTTAGTCGCAAAGGGTTTAGTCAAGTCGAAGGTTTAGATTACGATGAGACCTACGCCCCGTAGCAGACTAGAGTCCATCCGAATGTTGTTAGCATATCTTTGCACATCGAGGTTTTAAATTGTTTCAAATGGATGTCAAGTCAGCATTTTTGAATGGATACATTAAGGAAGAAGTTTACGTCGACCAACCTCCGCATTCAAAATCTAGATAAACTGACCATGTCCTTAGACTTAAGAAAGCCCTATATGGACTCAAACAAGCCCCAAGAGCTTGATGCGAAAGGCTTCGATCTATCTTAAGTCAAAGGATTCAACCAAGGTTTAGTCGACCCAACCTTATTCGTTAAAAACCGTAGGAAAAGAAATCTTTATAGCCCAAATCTATGTAGATGATATAATTTTTGGAACTACCAACTCGATCCTGCTAAACGAATTCATCTCACTTATGGAAAGTGAATTTGAAATGAATTTAGTGGGAGAGTTAAGTTTTTTCTTAGGTTTACAAATTAAACAAACTAAAGATGGAATATATTTACATCAACAAAAATATACTAAGGACTTAATAAATCGATTTGGAATGCAAGATGCTAAAATAATCAATACACCTATGGCAACTAATGTTAATATAAACGAAGATGTAGAAGGAAAACCTGTTGACCTAAAATACTATAGGAGCGCAATAGGAAGTCTCCTATACTTAACCATGAAAGCCGAACATTTTATTCGCGGTAAGTATGTGCGCAAGGTTACAAACCTGTGCCAAGGAGTCTCACCTAACCCTAGTCAAGCGTATCCTTAGATATCTAAAGGGCACGCTAAACGTAGGTATTTGGTACCCTAGATCTACCGAGTTTAATCTAATCGGCTACTCCGACTCCGACTATGCCGGTAGTAAACTCGATAGAAAGAGCACGAGTGGTTGTTGTCAAATCCTCGGCTCGAGTCTAGTAAGTTGGTGCGATGAGAGCGACATTGCGTTGCCTTATCTACCACAAGCCGAATCGTTGCGATGGGTGAGTGTGTCTCTCACTCACTGTGGATGAAGCACACTCTCCAAGACTTTAGCTTAATCTTTAACAACATTAAAACCTACATAGATAACATTAGTTCAATTAACTTAACTAAAAATCCAATATGTCATTCTAGGACAAAACATATAGAAGTTAAACAACACTTCATTAGGGAACATGTAACTAATGGAACTATACAACTAGAGTATGTTGAGTCCAAATCAAACCTAGCGGACATCTTCACAAAACCACTACCCGAAGCCGAATTTAGTTTATTAAGACGAAAGTTAGGTATGTGCGTAATAGAGTAGGATTTAAATTTTTCTATATATGTACTCTACTTTTGCTTCTTTTTATGAAATTAGCCTAAGTCTTACCTTAGAAATCATATACCTATAGATTTAAGGAGCCAACACATCTCACAACACATAGGACTAATGTGTTTGTGTACTTAGCCACGTGAGCAGCGTGAGATGTTAGGACCTTACTCACGGTTCGGATGTAGATTGATTGCATCGACATGAACCATGGAGTATAATTATTTAAAATTAATCAACTCCTTCAAGACTTATTGATCATTCTATATCAATCAAGTCCAACCGGAGTTGTACATTTTAGATGAACATATTTTCAAGCTTATTATTATTTTAAAAAATATATATATATTTATATTGGGAACTTGCTTGGACTTACAAACCTTAAAATATATTTACAAACTTTTTGAGTTAAGGCAAAAGGGGGAGAAAGTCACAAAAGTAAGGAAGAAAGTAAACAAAATTATTACCTTTTATATTAAGTAATTCCGTTTACTTAAGCAACTATTAAGGGAGTAAAATTATTTTTCCAAGAACTCACCTTCGGTCAAGGGAGAGGTTACCTCAAAGGGGAGAACTTGAAACAATAATATTTCTCACTCATGCTTAATCTTTATGCTAGCTCACTCATGCTTAATCTTTATGCTAGCTCATTCATACTTAATCATTATGCTAGCTCATTCATATTTAATCATTATGCTAGCTCATTCATATTTAATCTTTATGCTAGCTCATTCATATTTAATCTTTATGCTAGCTCATTCATGCTTAATCATTATGCTAGCTCATTCATATTTAATCTTTATGCTAGCTCATTCATGCTTAATCATTATGCTAGCTTACTGTTATGCTTAATTTTTCCTTAACTTTTGTGTCGGTTTGCCATGAATCAAAAAGGGGGAGATTGTTGGTGCAGTGGGCACCAAAGTCGAACCGGTATTTTGATTATGGCAAAAGGCTCAATAGTTAAGGGTATATTTGTTATCTTACGAGCTCAATTAAGTGTTCAGAAATGCTAAAGTTGAGCGGAAGGTCTGCGACACCCGGTGGGAACCGAGGTGGTCGGGCAACGCCAGAGGGACTTCGGAGGAAGCCGAGGTACTCGGGTGAAGACCGGAAGCGAGGCTACAAGGTAAGCTCGTGTGAAAGCGAAGCAAGGTCGTTAAGCGTAGATCCGACCCAATACCTCCAATGGAAGGTCTAAGTCGAGATCAGATGGTTAGAACCATCGTACTTTATATTTTAAGCTAACTTGTACTGCAGTCCAAAACCCTTTGACTACAGTCAACTGCTAGTCAAGTTCCAGCCTCGAGAAGAGCTAGAATTTCAAGGGGGTGAATTTGGACTTGACTCGTGTTTTGGTACAAAGGGTGATGTGGCATCAAGGTGGACATCCAAACCATCACCAAGCTTCCTTGTGGTGGAAGCCCAAAATAAGGTGAGTTGGCACAAGATGGTTGGCTCCCATGATGTGGCACAAGTTGAATGGCTCCAACAAGTTGGCGCCCAAGGAGGTTGGAGGTGGCACAAGGTGGTTGGATGAAACACCTCATCCTCAAGTTGGCGCCCAAGGAGGTTGGAGGTGGCACAAGGTGGTTGGATGAAACACCTCATCCTCAAGTTGGCGCCCAAGGAGGTTGGAGGTGGCACAAGGTGGTTGGATGAAACACCTCATCCTTGAGTTGGCGCACAAGGAGGTTGGAGGTGGCACCAGGTGGTTGGATGAAACACCTCATCCTTGAGTTGGCGCAAAGGATGTGGATGAACAAGTCTTGGGGGATAAGAACCTCACCTTGGACACTACCTATGTCTAAATTCATAGATCAATATCCATAAATAGACATGTTCAAGCCAAGCAAATAACAAGAATTCAAGAGCTCTCAACACGCCGTCGTAACGCCGCTACTACTACTCACATTTGCTACGACGAAGTGCCGCCGACAACGAAAGCTACATCTTCTACTTATAAGAGTTGTCGGTATATTTATTTAAGTTCTACTTCTTTAAATTGTCTTTGTGCTTTAATCGTAACAAGGAAAGGGGGAGTGTCCCTTTGCCTTGATTTCTTTTTGTAATCGTTGCTCCTACTTCCAACGAAGAGGAGTGGTTTTAGTGAATTGCCCTCCGTACGTGATCAAGGATCACTAGGGCCGTGGATTAGCAATCGAAAGATTGTGAACCACGTAAAAATATCTTGTCTACTTTATATTTCCGCTGTGCATTCTCTACTTGCTTTTTACTTATTGCAAAAGTTTTTAACGACACCGTATCGCTATTCACCCCCCCCTCTAGCGACACTTTCGATCCAACAGAACTCAGTCCTAAAAAGGCAAGTAGAAGAACTAACTGGATCATTAGAAAAGTTCACTTCGGGTTCCAAGTATTTCAACATAATGCTTGGATCTCAGCGAGCTGTTTACAACAGATCCGGACTCGGGTATAAGGCTAAGTCCACCTATAAATCTTACATGTCATTACTTAGCCGAAATGCTAAGAATTGAGTCCAAGCATGGGTTCCTAAGTCTAGCTTAGTCAACCAAGTTGGACCAAATCAATTTTGGATTCCCAAGAGTCAAGTTCACTTAGTGAACAAAACTCAAACTAGCTACCATTTAGGGGGAGCTAACACTTTGCTTGTTTCCTTGCCTACTTAAACACTTGCATGTTTTAGTTAACTTTCCTTGTTTTAGTTAAACACTTGAATGTCTTAGTTTACTTTACTTGCTTAATGTAGAATGGACTAGATAAGAAACAAAGTAGTTTAAACTTGAACAACCTAGTACTAAGACAAGTGAACTAATAGTAAGTTGGGGAAGCTCTTCGAAGTGCATGTCTAGGAAGTGGTCGTTGCTCCGATAATCAAGAAGGCCACATGCCTCGCCACGACCTGGTGCACTAAGTTGAGTGGAACTGACCGAAGCTAACTCACTAAGTCTTTGACTAGTTAGACCAAGGCTTAACCTAAAGTGAATCAAGTACTTGCTTCCTTTATTGACTTTGTCTAGGAAGTGGTCGTTGCTCCGATAATCAAGAAGGTCATGTGCCTCACCACGACCTGGAAGTCAATATTGGAAAAACTTACTTGACTAGCTCAAACCAAGCCCTAATCTAACACAAGTTTAAACACTTTAAAATTGCTCATTTAATTTAATAAAGATAAAAGAAATTCTCATCTCACAATACTCATAGGAAAAAGTGTTTTGAAAACCTAGCTTGGATGAGATGATTTAGATCTTAATTAAACTTAATTAGTTTTATGTAACTACTCTAAACCTAATATACTTAAACCAAGATTAATAAATCTTAATAACATACCTTAATTAAACATAACTTAAGTCTACTCAACTTAATTAAACAGATTTATTTAAACTCAAGAAAGTAACATGATCTAAACAAATTTAATCATTTGAAAAGCAATATAACTAGGTTAAACATATAAGAATTTATATTTAACTTAATAAAAATAAGTAAATCAAATTAAATAAAAATAAAATTCAAAAATACTCGGATTCAGTGGACTAAAATATTTTTCAGTCGACTCAAAAAGAGTCGATTGAAAGAAACTCAATTGCCTCCGAGTATCGGGAAGGTAAAACGCGACTTCAGTCGACTGAATTAAATTCAGTCGACTAGAATGAACCGGTAGATAAAGTTTAGTGGCAAAGTAAATGGCAACATTTATTACAGTCGACTGAAACATCTTCAGTCGACTAAAATTCAGGTGACTGGAATGTTTTCAGTCGACTGAATCATGTCTATAAGATCAACGCAAGCCATGCCAAATTTATTCATAACAACCACCAATCCACCTCCAAAACCCTAATTCCAGACTTCTAGAGGGCTTAGGTCATCATATTCTCTTAATATAATCTGAAATGCCAAGGTAATAGCTCTAAAATCTTAGTTTTTATTATGTTCAATAAATATTGAATATTTTGAAATTTAATTAGGGGTTAAAGAAGAGCTGTCGAGGTTGAGTCGTCGACTCCATGCATGGATATTAGGTTTCCCACTGAGGGACATAGGATTAGGTTTGAGAGCATTACTTACATTCCTATGCCCACTAGATACATTAGTAGATCATACTTTAGTAATGCATGCATACTAAGTATGGAGGTCATCATACACTATGGATTAGAAAAACTAGTGTGTTGTAAAAACCCCATTAACATAGACATATATGCGGAGTTTTTCAAAAACTTTACTAAAATTGATGACCTTTCATACTCGACTAGGGTACAAGGTAAGGACTTTGTTTTTACCCCTGACATGTTGAGAGAGCATTTAGGACTATTGCATTCGACATGCCCTATTGCAGGTTTTCCATCCACGGAGTTACCGTACGGTGACCCCTACTCTCATATTACATTAGATAGGATTCACATGCATCTTTTTGGTGAGGAAAGAACTCCTTGTATGAGTATCTTTAGTTCTACTAGACTCCGAGTACAGGACTATGCCCTGTACCGAGTTATAATGAACTGCATTTTGCCACTCACTACTAGGGGCGTCGCTATGATGCACCCCTTTCATTCATTTTTTACTTTATGCACTTAGTCATAGGTTATATTTAGATATTAGTCTATAGATGTTTCATTCTATCATTTATCATTCCAAGTCAGTCACTAGCAGGAAGGTACATTTGCCTTACTACCATATCATTACATCTCTCTTAGCCGCATTAGGATTTGATGTTACCACAGGTAATATCAAACAACTTACTGAGTATGACATGATAGGTTCTAGGCAGTTTGGTTTAGCAAAAGTAGGTTTAGATGACAATAATATCCTTGTATGAAAGATGGACCTCAGCCTCAACCCCAGCCTGATCCAAAGTAGGAGCCTGAGCCAGATATGGACCCCGACCACCACTCCAATACCGAGCATCAGGAAGCCCCAGGATTTGATAGCCTATCACCATTTCTTGGGATTCCAGCAGCTCTGACCGTAGCAGAGAGACTATCTAGGTTAAAGGATACGATGCAACGACAACATCTTGAGATGATGTAGATTATGCGAGAGCAGAGAGAGGATCATCGACAAATGATGGATCTTCTTAGGTCTTGGGGCATGGGTCCTTCTCATCCCCCATTCGCTGATTAGGATTGTAATAATATTGAATCTTAATAATTTTTTTTTATATAATCTTGTGTGTTTTATGCTTGGTAGAATAGGATTATTATGCTTATCATTTCTAATTATTTTGAAAAGTAATATTATATTATTTTTGTAAGAAAATTAAAAAATTATTCTAGAATAGGTCAATCTAGAATTCATGATCCTATAGAACTAAGTGGCCTTTTCATCTCACAAACACCTAGGATCACCTGTTTGTGTATTGAGCCACGTAGATGGGCGTGAGATGTTAGGACTACACCTTGTTGGTGCAATCAACCCAGGTCACGATTGACCAGGACTCGAGCTTAGCTCGAGAGATGTTTTGATGTTCGACAAAAACATATGACAATGTGATTGTTATGGGAAAGTCCAAGTCTTGGGTACTTGCATAGAAAGTCCAAGTGGGACACTTGTCATTTGGGAAAGTCCAGCATGGGTCTTGGCAATGGAAAGTCCAAGCATGGGTCTTGGCAAGGGAAAGTCCAAGTCTTGAGTACTTGGGATGGAAAGTCCAACATGGGTTGGCAAGGGAAAGTCCAAGCTTGAGTCTTAGCATTTGAGAAGTCCAAGGGGAATATTGGCGGCGTAAAGTCCAAGGGTGAAGTCTTGGCAGCATAAGTTCAATGGTTGGCGGCGTAAAGTCCAAGCGGAGTCTTGGCGGTGTAAGTCCAATGTGCCTTGGCGGTGTAGATGTCACGCCCCGGGGGCATCTTCGTCATCCAAATGACGGAGGAGCCCCTTAGTGACAATTATTTCGATATACATCGCTGGAACCAAATCAAATAAAAACTTTGAAATAATATAGAAATATTTTATTAACCGCATGCATGCACGACTAAAATATAAATCAATTAAAAGTAAATTAGTTTTATGACACCAAATAAAACTGCGACCAAAATCTAAAGTGCATAAACAAAATGCAATAACAAAAAGTAAATAAAACGACATCTCGATGATGCAGTGGGACCAACACAGCAAGGGACTCTCTGAGCGACGTGAAGGTAAGCCAACTGGACACGTCCTCTACTAGCTAACCTAGAGGATAAAAGAAGAGGGGGTGAGTACAACCACTCAGTGGGTGGATAGAAAATAGTGCATAATCATAATGGATATAATGGACATAATGGAAGTCAAAGGAAACAAACTAGAGTAACCCAAACCTCAGAGTACCAATATCAATCTGCAACTAACTTGATCAACAGTATAACAAATACACCTATAACATATATAACCAACTGTAATCTACAAGCAGTACATATCAAGATACCGCGACAAAGCGTCATGGCTCTCGAGGTAATACAAAGACACTATCTATGCGCAACCACATGCTACCACGACCAAGACTCGTGGGCAGATAGATAATAAAAGACTCCATGTCTGCGGGCAACGACAGGTTACCACGACCTGGTCTCGTGGGCAGACAAAGTTGTAGGGATTTATTATGCAAAATAGCATATGCGCAACGGAAAAATAGGATCCCTTCCAAGTGATCCTTGCGAAAGAAAACCTCGTACAAAAAATAAATTTCTCAAAACCTATCTTATAGGAGAATATTACCTTTGTTGTGTGCCCTTTTTAATCCCGCTTCTCCTTGGGTTTGTTGGATCTTTTAGCACGTTCAAATGTCCGTGCCTCTATATGTATCCACACGAGCAAGCTCTTGTCTCACAAAAGAAACTAGAAGAGCTCTCCTTTACTTCTTGCTAGAGAAGTCCCTAAAGGAGAGGAAGGTAGGGAAAAAGAGAAAGGAAGAAGAAGACCACTCTTCTTGCTAGCCTACACTCACAAAAGCCACACAACCAAAGCCTCTCACCACCAAGCTCTCTTCAAGCCTCAAGCTTCACCAAGTTTGGCCGGCCACCCCATAGAGTGTTTTATAGGATTGAAAAAACCTTTCACCTCCTATCACATTCAATGCAATCAATTGCATTGAAAAATAATCAAACACTCCTTGTTTGGCCGGCCACATGTGGAGAAATTCTAAAGGTCAAAACCCTTTGTCTCCTTCCACCTCATCAAGCTTAGGTGGCATGCTTAGGTGGCATTCATGCATGTTGAATTAATCTTATTAATTCAATAAGCTTATGTTATCATATTGAATTAATCTCATTAAATCAATAAGGTAACATATTGAATTAATCTTATTAAATCAATTAAGCTTAGGCTATCATGATAACATATTTATTTAATCTTATTAAATTAATAAGCTTAGCATATTGAATTAATCTCATTAAATCAATAAGCTAAAATTCTCATTAAGCTTAAAGTCCAAAAACCATTTTGAACTTAAGCTCATTCCCAAATTATTCTAGTCAAACTAGAATGCACTAATTCTTCTAATCATCATACTCTTTGTGTGTGACCCTATAGGCTCTCATAACGTTGGCAGTGGATCTAAACTCTTTTAGATACACAAGCAATGAGCGACATCTAGCAATACATCATTTCTACCCAAGTTACGAAATAAGTCAAGATCCGACTAACCTTTCTGTGACTACTATAATGTATGACCGTGTCCTTCTATCCTTGATATCAGATTGACTAATGAGGCATAGACCTTGTCATCCTCAATCAATCTATGTGTTTCTTGATCCCTGAGTAAACTAACTCAAACAAATGAGCTCAATATCTCATATTGACTCATTCGAGCATGGCCATGCATTTTAGTAGTTCTACTCAATCAAGGGGCCCACAGATATCACTCCCGTCATATGGGAGGGATAGATCCCATCTACATCACTCACATCCCTCCACATAATTTGTTATATACCCAGTAATCGCCTTTATGGTCCACCCTGTTACGGGTGACGTTTGACGATACCAAAGTACATAACTCCTTATGTAGGGAACCGTAGTGACTTCAGGTTTGAGGACTATTCATACCAATAGTCACATGAGAAAGTTTATGACACTCATATGACGATCCATGAAACTTTCTCATGGCGGGTCAGTTCAGTATATATTCTCTAATATATACCCATGTGTCAACTTGATATTATATATCCATGACTTATGAGATCAAGTCATCAATTGACCTACATGCTAGTCTTTATGTATTAATATTGCCCTTGCATATTAATACTTGACTAGGAACATTTAGGAAAGTGTTCTCTACAGCCTCTCATAATCAATTCTGCCAATTGATGTGCTGTAGATAAGAACCTACTTTTCTAGGGCATTATTATATTTAATTTAGCTGGCACAAGCAAGACGTAAATATAATAACCAATCCTTTGCCTTTATAGAATATGATACAAAATGTTCTCTATTCAACCATCACATGATTGGTTCTAGGGCTATAACTAACAATCTCCCACTAGCACTAGTACCAATCACTATAATATCTGATACCTAGTGACCTAGTGTGACCATCATGCTTTCTCTGTGCCAAAGCCTTGGTCAATGGATCTGCGATGTTAGCTTCTGTCGGTACTCTGCATATCCTCACATCTCCTCTATCGATGATCTCTCGAATGAGATGGAAGCGCCGTAGTATGTGTTTGGTCCGCTGATGTGATCGAGGTTCCTTAGCCTGTGCAATAGCCCCATTGTTGTCACAATAGAGGTCTATTGGATCTGCAATGCTAGGAACTACCCCAAGTTCACTGATGAACTTGCGGAGCCAAACAGCCTCCTTTCACGCATCGACGCAGCAATATACTCCTCTTGTAGAATCAAGAATCGTGTCTCGAACTCTTCCAGCTCACAGCTCCACCATTCAGGCAAAACACGTACCCTAATTGCGATCTATAGTCATCCTTGTCTGTTTGGAAGCTTGCATCACTGTAACCCTTTATAGTTAGCTCCTCATTGCCTCCAAATATCAGGAAATATTCTTTCATTCTTCATAAGTATTTAAGAATATTTTTGACTGCTATCCAGTGACTTTCACCTGGATCCGACTGGTATCTACTCGTCATGCTCAAAGCATACGAGATGTCAGGACGAGTACAAAGCATGGCGTACATGATAGACCTTATAACAGATGCATAAGGGATCTTATCCATGCGATCTCTCTCCTCCTTAGAAGAGGGACATTGAGTCTTCGAAAGACTCACACCATGTGATAAAGGCAGAAATCCTTTCTTGGAATTTTGCATAGAAAAACGATCTAGCACTTTATCAATGTATGTACTCTGACTTAGGCCAAGTAATCTTTTAGATCTATCTATATAGATCTTGATGCCTAGAATATAGGCAGCTTCACCTAAGTCTTTCATCGAGAAACAATTCCCTAACCACATCTTCACAGACTGGAGTGAGGGAATATCATTTCCGATGAGAAGTATGTCATCTACATACAAGACAAGAAATACATCTGTGCTCCCAATATTTCTCTTGTAGACACAAGGTTCATCTTCATTCTTGATGAAACCAATCTATTTGATTGCATCATCGAATCGAAGATTCCAGCTTCGAGTTGCTTGCTTTAGTCCATAAATGGACCTTTGCAGTTTGCATACCTTTCGAATGCTTTGGATCTTCAAACCCTCAGTAGTGTCATGTACATATCCTCGAGTAGCTTTCCATTGTAAAAAGCGGTTTTGACATCCATCCGATCTCATAATGCGTGGTAGGTGCAATAGCAAGTATGATCCGAATGGATTTAAGCATCATATCGGTGAAAAGGTTTCATCATAGTCAATACCATGAATTTGTTTGAATCCTTTAGCCACCAATCTACCTTTATAGGTATGCTTATTACCATCCATGTCAGTCTTTACTTTAAAGACCCACTTACACCTAATGGGTTTTACCCCTTCAGGTGGATCAACCAAAGTCCATACTTGGTTAGTGTACATGGATTCCATTTCGGATCTCATGGCCTCTAGCCATTTCTTGGAATCTAGGCTCATCATAGCTTCTTGATAGGATGTAGGCTCGTCAAGATCGACAAGCAATACATCACCGTTGTCAGTCAAGAGAAAAGAATATCTCTCGGGTTGACGACGGATCCTATCAGATCTACGAAGAGGTTGGTCTACTTGAACAGGTGTTTGCTCCACAACTCTTTGGGCAACATTTTCCTCATCCACAACACTTTGTGGTGCCTGTTCATTTTCCATCGAAGCCTTAGTGTTATCTTCATCTTGAATTTCTTCAAGATGAATTTTACTCCCACTAGTTTTTCTAGAAATAAATTCTCTTTCTAGAAAGACAGCATTTCTGGCAACAAACACCTTGCCAAGTGTAGGATTGTAAAAGTAATATCCCTTAGTTTCCTTGGGATATCCTACAAAATAACACTTATCTAATTTGGGTCCTAGTTTATCTGAGACTTGACGTCTAACATAAGCTTCACAACCCCAAATCTTTATAAAAGACATTTTGGGACTGTTCCCAGTCCATAACGCATATGGTGTCTTTTCTACGGCTTTTGATGGGACGCGATTAAGTGTGAAAGCGGCTATCTCTAGAGCTAAACCCCAAAAGGAAGTAGGTAGATCAGTCTGGCTCATCATTGATCGTACCATATCTAATAGAGTACGATTTCTCCTCTCAGATACACCATTCCATTATGGTGTTCCAGGTGGAGTGAGTTGGGATATTATCCCACACTTAGCCAGGTGATCACGAAACTCTTGACTAAGGTATTCACCACCTCGATCTGATCGAAGTAGCTTTATACGCTTACCAAGTTGGTTTTGTACTTCATTCTAGAATTCTTTGAACTTTTCAAAGGATTCTGACTTATGTCTCATCAAATATAAGTAGCCAAATCTACTCATATCATCAGTGAAAGTAATAAAGTATCTATAGCCTCCTCTGGCTTCGACATTGAAAGGGTCACATGCATCAGTATGTATGAGTCCTAACAAGTCCATCGCTCTCTCGCCATGTCCACTAAATGGAGTTTTAGTCATCTTTCCTAAAAGACAAGATTCGCATACCTCATATGATTCAAAATCAAATGAGTCAAATAATCCATCTTTATGGAGTTGGGATATGCATTTTTCATTTATGTGACCTAGGCGATAGTGCCAGAGATATGTTTGGTTCAAATTATTCGATTTGAACCATTTGATATTTACGTTATAAATTGGGTTTTCTAAATCTAGAACATAGAGACTATTCATAAGTGGTGCATTACAATAGAACATTTCATTCAAATAAATGGAACAACATTTGTCCTTTATTATAAAAGAAAAGTTTTTCTTGTCAAAACAAGATACAGAAATTATATTCTTCGTTAATGCACTCCTCTAGTTCTAAGATAAGCCCAGTGGGCAAAGACAAAGAATATGTTCCTACAGCTACAGCAGCAACTTTTGCGCCATTGCCTACTCGTAGGTCCACTTCGCCTTTTGCCATTAGTCTACTATTTCTCAGTCCCTGCACATTAGTACAAATGTGAGATGCACATCCGATATCTAATACCCATGTAGAAGAAATAGATAGATTAACTTCTATAACGTGTATACCTGAGGTAGAAGTCCCACTTCTTTTCTTCTTTACTTCCTCAAGGTAGACTTTGCAGTTCCGCTTCCAGTGTCCAGTCTCATCGCAATGGAAATAGTCCCCTTCCTTAGGTACTTTACCTTTACCCTTTGAAGTGGATGAATTGGCCTTGCCTTTGGCTTGGGTCTTACCCTTGCCTTTGCGCTTACCTTTGCCCTTCTTGACCATTAGTACGTTACTAACTTTCTTCTTGAGATTCGGTTCAGCAATTCTTAACATGCTGAGAATCTCAGGCAAAGGCTTATCAATTTCATTCATGTTATAATTCATGACGAATTGATTATATGCTTCCGGCAATGATTGCAGGATAACATCGGTTGCCAATTCTTGGCTCAGTGGAAAACCTAATCTTTCAAGGTTCTCAACGTACCCTATCATTTTAAGTACGTGAGTTCCTACAGGTGTTCCTTCTTGCATCTTGCATGAAAAAAGAGTCTTAGACACTTCAAAACGCTCGTGCCTAGCTTGTCCTTGATATAGTTGTTTCAAATGCTCAACCATACCATAGGCATCCATGTTCTCATGTTGCTTCTGAAGCTCAGAGTTCATGGTGGCAAGCATAAGACATGACACATCTAATGCGTCATCTTGATGCTTCTTATAAGCATCCTTTTCAGCACGAGTGGCCGCAGGGGCGGGTGTTTCAGGGGTAGACTGCTCTAGGACATACAGTTTACGTTCTTGCTTGAGGATATTCCTTAAGTTCCTATACCAGTCTAGAAAGTTAGCTCCATTGAGCTTGTCTTTCTCAAGGACAGATCACAAGTTGAGGGGGTGTGTCGTGTTAGATGACATGGTGATCTACAACATTAAAATGCAAAATTAAGTATCATACCTAAGTCATTTAATTAGGCCTTTAATTAAATGAGACTCCCACTAAATTCTCATAGCTTTGATATGAGCTAATCATTGATGTAGGTAAACACATTTTGCTTACATCATTAGCTTCTATTTAGCTATAAATTTATATGGGATAAAGATCCACATCATACTTCGTCTTGAGTTAGCTTTGGCTAATCGCCCAAGACGTACTATGATTAGGTAGGCAATCTTTTGCCAATTACATCTGATGTAACTCTTTAATAGCTTTGGTTAAGTTTAGATTAGTTTAGTGCTTATTCCTAAACCAGCTTCCAGGTCGTGGCGAGGCACAGAGGCCTTCTTTGATATCGGAGCAACGACCACTTTCTAAGACAAAGCTGATGTTCAGAAATTACACAAAACTAATTTTTAAAACTTATGTTCAAAGCTAATATATGCCTCTACTTTCTTAATTAATTAAGAAAAACTTAATTAAGTCTTAACCAAGTTTGATAGCGGGACATCACGATTGTCCACTCGCACTCTTCCAAGATAAAATACATTGCTTTGCTTTGGCAAACCCAACAACAAATGATCGAGGAAGTAGTGAGTACCAAACTTTGGTAGGCATATCGTTTTTGACTTATTAAGAAATAAACTTAAACATGCATCACATACATATTAGCATACATCACATATAAGCTAAATTAACATGCATCACATACATATTAAACTAAGCGTGTCATGGTTATGGCCCTTATTCTACAATCTTCTCAAGCCAATGAAAAGATTGATTGGTCAACCTAGGGATAACATCTTCTCCCAAGTGCTTCCTTTTGGTTGTCTTGTGTTGTTGACTTCCTCCTTGTAACGTCATCTTCCAATGGACCCTCCATCTTTGTTTTGTATATTACAAAAGGAGAAATACTCGAGTTACATTCGAGTCTAAAACTAATTTTACAACAAGAATTTTAGGAGAAAGGCACGACACGCAGGCCGTATTAAGAATTACAACACACACATTCACAAACTTTTTGGGACTAGGCCATAACCATGCACCATGTCAATTTTAACTTTTAAAAGACATCGGATATTTTATTATGTTTGAAAAATTGCTAATGCAATTATCAACTCATAATAAAATTTATCCCACTTCTATATCATATATAAAATAGAGAAAACCTATTTTTTTTATACGATCTTTCGCAAGTGGCTCTGATACCACTGTAGGTATTTATTATGCAAAATAGTATATGCGCAATGGAAAAATAGGATCCCTTCCAAGTGATCCTTGCGAAAGAAAACCTCATACAAAAAATAAATTTCTCAAAACCTATCTTATAGGAGAATATTACCTTTGTTGCGTGCCCTTTTTAATCCCGCTTCTCCTTGGGTTTGTTGGATCTTTTAGCACGTTCAAATGTCCGTGCCTCTATATGTATCCACACGAGCAAGCTCTTGTCTCACAAAAAAAACTAGAAGAGCTCGCCTTTACTTCTTGCTAGAGAAGTCCCTAAAGAAGAGGAAGGTAGGGAAAAAGAGAAAGGAAGAAGAAGACCACTCTTCTTGCTAGCCTACACTCACAAAAGCCACACAACCAAAGCCTCTCACCACCAAGCTCTCTCCAAGCCTCAAGCTTCACCAAGTTTGGCCGGCCACCCCATGGAGTGTTTTATAGGATTGAAAAAACCTTTCACCTCCTATCACATTCAATGCAATCAATTGCATTGAAAAATAATCAAACACTCCTTGTTTGGCTGGCCACATGTGGAGAAATTCCAAAGGTCAAAACCCTTTGTCTCCTTCCACCTCATCAAGCTTAGGTGGCATGCTTATATGGCATGATTATGTGGCATGCTTAGGTGGCATTCATGCATGTTGAATTAATCTTATTAATTCAATAAGCTTATGTTATCATATTGAATTAATCTCATTAAATCAATAAGGTAACATATTGAATTAATCTTATTAAATCAATTAAGCTTAGGCTATCATGATAACATATTTATTTAATCTTATTAAATTAATAAGCTTAGCATATTGAATTAATCTCATTAAATCAATAAGCTAAAATTCTCATTAAACTTAAAGTCCAAAAACCATTTTGTACTTAAGCTCATTCCCAAATTATTCTAGTCAAACTAGAATGCACTAATTCTTCTAATCATCATGCTCTTTGTGTGTGATGCTATAGGCTCTCATAACGTTGGCAGTGGATCTAAACTCTTTTAGATACACAAGCAATGAGCGACATCTAGCAATACATCATTGCTACCCAAGTTACGAAATAAGTCAAGATCCGACTAACCTTTCCGTGACTACTATAATGTATGACCGTGTCCTTCTATCCTTGATATCAGATTGACCAATGAGGCATAGACCGTGTCATCCTCGATCAATCTATGTGTTTCTTGATCCCTGAGTAAACTAACTCAAACAAATGAGCTCAATATCTCATATTGACTCATTTGAGCATTGCCATACATTTTAGTAGTTCTACTCAATCAAGGGGCCCACAGATATCACTCCCGTCATATGGGAGGGATAGATCCCATCTACATCACTCACATCCCTCCGCATAATTTGTTATATACCCAGTAATCGCTTTTATCGTCCATCTTGTTACGGGTGACGTTTGACGATACCAAAGTACATAACTCCTTATGTAGGGAACCGTAGTGACTTCAGGTTTGAGGACTATTCATACCAATAGTCACATGAGAAAGTTTATGACACTCATATGACGATCCATGAAACTTTCTCATGGCGGGTCAGTTCAGTAAATATTCTTTAATATATACCCATGTGTCAACTTGATATCATATATCCATGACTTGTGAGATCAAGTCATCAATTGACCTACATGCTAGTCTTTATGTATTAATATTGCCCTTGCATATTAATACTTGACTAGGAACATTTAGGAAAGTGTTCTCTACAGCCTCTCATAATCAATTCTGCTAATTGATGTGCTGTAGATAAGAACCTACTTTTCTAGGGCATTATTATATTTAATTTAGCTGGCACAAGCAAGACGTAAATATAATAACCAATCCTTTGCCTTTATAGAATATGATACAAAATGTTCCCTATTCAACCATCACATGATTGGTTCTAGGGCTATAACTAACAAGAGTATATAGCTATCTAGCTATGGACTGCTCGCAACAACATGCTACCACGACCTGGTCTCGTGGGCAGTCAAGATGTAAGGTAGCTATCTAGCTACAGACGATACACGAATCCAACTATCACTAACTCCGAACGAGTAGTCCAAGAGTATAACTCCGCAGTAGATCCTCTCAACCACGAATGGGAGACATAATCGACCACAGGTATACAAAGCAATCATAGTTCAAAAGTAGAGAACCTCTACTGCAGACCCTCTCAACCACGAATGGGAGACATAGCTAGCAGCCGAGATAGAAGAAAAGTTATAAATCCTCTACTACAGACCCTCTCAACCACGAATGGGAGACATAGCTGGCAGTCGAGACAGGAGAAAAGTTATATATCCTCTACTGCAGACCCTTTCAACCACAAATGGGAGACATAGCTGGCAGTCGAGACAGGAGAAAAGTTATCTATCCTCTAACAATTAATCTTATCTTAATTATACTATTTCACTAGTTCATTCATAATACCAATTCAACGAAATAATAGGTAAGCATCTTCCAGCACTATCTACCTATTTATATCTCAGCATTAAATAAGAACCTACAACAGTAATATCAATCAATAACTACATGTTAATGATGAGCAAGCAATCTAGAATCCAAGGGTTCAGTGAATATAGTATCAAAGTAATTATAGCAATAACATCAGTAAACCAAATAACCAATAAAACCATGCACTAAATTCTAAAGATGTAAAAGATCCACCCACCTGATTTGTAGAACATGTTGATTGTCTTTCCGTCCGATAATTTATCTCAAATCAGAATTTGTTGTACCATGATGAAATAACTCTCTTGCAAATGGTTTATATCCAATATAACATCAACTCCAGAATTATCAAACAATAACAACCTTCTTCCAATTTCTCATTGTTTGTGGTGCATGATGAGTTGAAAGACGTAGTTGCTTGAGACAATTTCATTTGAATCAAATCAAGTAGTGATGGATTCTTTCTCAAGCAAAGACCAAGTGGACTAAGTTCATTAAGCTAGCTATTCTGGGTTGGCGGCATACTACCCGTTCCCCACTTGGTTCGCTTGATGAGCGACTCATGCTCATCCTCGAATTAGTCCTGGACCTCTGACTTCATAGGACCCGATGCGTTCACCACCAAAGGCCTCTTCACCGGCAGCTCGGACCCCCGCCGCTTCGTGTCAAATCCGCCAACCGAACCATAAGCCACCATCAAAACAACGGATCCACGCAACTCCAAAATTGTCCCTACACAACGTCGTCCAATCCAGATCCAGACAACGCCGAAACAAACTGGAAATAAAACTCAAGTGGAGCAGAAGATGGTGAGAGTTTGGATTTGGCGAGGAAGATGGAATGGCAGAAGGCGCTATGGCAGAGGTGGCAGCTCGCGGCGGCGACAGGGCGAGCTCGAGCAGCGGTCGTCGGCGATCTGGACATGAGCGAAGAGGGGAAACGGTGGCAGCTCGTCGCTCGCGAAAGAGGAGGAGATAACGGACCCTAGGAAAAGGAAAAATCTAAGGCTTATTTATAACTTAAGGTTTTATGGAATTAATCAACCTTGATTAATTCAATTAACCCAATTCCTTAAAATTTTATCCCAAAATATCTATCTTTAATAAAATAAATAGACTATTCAAAGTCTAATAAAATTATCTGGAGTTTTTCTTAATTAAATATCAATAACTAAATCTCCGCTTTTGAAATAATCCACTTTATTATTGGATATAGTCAACTAGATTTAGTCCAATATGCTAAAAGCTTATCTCAACATTATCAACTAAAATACTAATAAATAACTAATTTCACTTTAATAAAATAGATAAATAAATTTACTTTATTTATCTCGTAATTAAATTATATTATTATTATATTATATTATTTTTTTTTATAAATTTGTTATATATATATGTACATATATATATATATATATATATATATATATATATCGATATATTATATTCTCCCCCACTAATAAAAATTTGGTCCCCAAATTTCCTACTCGATATACCCTAATGAAGATATCCTATCTTCATGTCGTTCTTTTACTCTAAACAGTTGCTTCATCAAAATCTCGTTACCCTCCAATTTCAATCCAGTAGATGACCTTGCTTCATTCTTCGCGCTTGGAATATGCTTTGAAACTTTAACTATATCCTTCATACATAAATAAATTGAGTACATACTCCCATATTAACAAAATATGGAAGTCATTATGTACTTCTATAGTTAGTTAACCCTAATTGTTACGTCACTCTTTTAGCTCACCCTAACATCTTAACATCCCTTTGTTAGAGCATAAGCTCTCTTTTATAACTTCTCTGTGGGTTATGGGTCTATCATGTTTCTGCTGCACAACTCTGATTCATATCCCAAATTGATTGCTAGTCTTCTCATCTTCAGCAAGTGTGAGATCTAGTGCATTTTTACTGAGTTGTATGTCAAGTCTCATACCCTAAATTACGGGTAGTCTAATTTCAAATCAAGGTATGCCTATCAAAATCCAAGGGTTACTCCTTTACTTCGTAATGAGACGTTAAAGTCTTCCTTTATTATAACTAATCTATAAAGGCAAGGTATCGTAATTCTACTAATTTTTCCCTAAGTATTATCGGGATATCAAGGAATGTGAGCTATCAATATATCAACTAGAACAGGGTAAACCGGAACGATACCTTGTATACCAGACCCATTGGCTCGCTGAGTCATCTCGATCAGTATGACTCAGTCTAACACTATTCAATAAGTACCTATGAGGAATTCAAACATTCTAATCTAGATATAGGTTATAAAATCTTGGACGAAGTGAAGCATACGATCATAGTCCTGGGCTCCCAAGTAGGGTAAAATTCTGTAAGTCGATTAAATTCTATATTGTAATCCATGATGCTTTAATCGCCTTGCGTAAGATTCAGAAACTCCTGACGACAACTTATACGGAAAGAGACAGGGAAAATATTGTCTCTCCAAGGCCTCTCGAAATAGTTCCCAAATGATACTCTGCTCCCTGAAATCCTCCGCTGTATTTTCCACCATGTGAGGGTCTGACCTCGTAAGTGATACACCACAAGCTCCATCTTCCCTGCATCCATGCAAGTTATGCATCCAAGTGAGTCTTCTACATTGTTCATCCATGCACGAGCAATCCATGGACCGGTATCCCTTAAAATAAGGTAAAACGATCCTTCATCGTCTTGGCCAGTGTAGGTATACACGCCTTATCTATGATCAAATCACTAGTAGTAGGGATTGATACTCTCTAAGGGGTTACTCCTTTACTTCCAAATGGGTGGCTAGCGGGCCTAATCCTAGCTTCCTAATTCGACACCACTCGACACCCCAAAAGAGTTTACATTTTCAATCTTGAGGGTAGGTCCCGCAACATCAATAGGTCGTTTTCGAGGTCGACCTCGTCCACGACCATGTGTAGGGCAATTTTACTAGGTAACATTTCCTACAATGAGCAAATATGTAAGTATCTAACAAAAATATAATGATAACTTCCTATTACATAAGGAAAGTACAGTGACCACTAAAGACAACAACTTTTTCTATAGCTCAGAGATGTCCTTCTGCTTGCTTGGTCCCAAAACACAAAAGTCCAAAAACGAAGAATAAGAAAATCTCGAAACACAAAACCCACAAATCGAAAATGCAAACCTAGGCTCTGATACCAATAAAATTGTCACACCCCGGGGGCATCTTCGTCATCCAAATGACGGAGGAGCCCCTTAGTGACAATTATTCCGATATACATCGCTGGAACCAAATCAGATAAAAACTTTGCAATAATATAGAAATATTTTATTAACCGCATGCATGCACGACTAAAATATAAATCAATTAAAAGTAAATTAGTTTTATGACACCAAATAAAACTATGACCAAAATCTAAAGTGCATAAACAAAATGCAATAACAAAAAGTAAATAAAACGGCATCTCGATGATGCAGTGGGACCCGACAAATGAGGGACTCTCTGAGCGAAGGTAAATAGCTAATGGACACATCCTCTACTAGCTAACCTAGAGGATAAAAGAAGAGGGGGTGAGTACAACCACTCAGTGGGTGGATAGAAAATAGTGCATAATCATAATGGATATAATGGACATAATGGAAGTCAAAGGAAACAAACTAGAGTAACCCAAACCTCAGAGTACCAATATCAATCTGCAACTAACTTGATCAACAGTATAACAAATACACCTACAACATATACAACCAACTGTAATCTACAAGCAGTACATATCAAGATACCGCGACAAAGCGTCATGGCTCTTGAGGTAATACAAAGACACTATCTGTGCGCAACCACATGCTACCACGATCGGGACTCGTGGGCAGATAGACAATAAAAGACTCCATGTCTGCAGACAATGACATGCTACCACGACTAGGTCTCGTGGGTAGACAGAGTATATAGCTATCTAGCTATGGACTGCTCGCAACAACATGCTACCATGACCTGGTCTCGTGGGCAGTCAAAATGTAAGGTAGCTATCTAGCTACAGACGATACACGAATCCAACTATCACTAACTCCGAACGAGTAGTCCAAGAGTATAACTCCGCAGTAGATCCTCTCAACCACGAATGGGAGACATAATCGACCACAGGTATTCAAAGCAATCATAGTTCAAAAGTAGAGAACCTCTACTGCAGACCCTCTCAACCACGAATGGGAGACATAGCTAGCAGCCGAGATAGAAGAAAAGTTATAAATCCTCTACTGCAGACCCTCTCAACCACGAATGGGAGACATAGCTGGCAGTCGAGACAGGAGAAAAGTTATATATCCTCTACTGCAGACCCTCTCAACCACGAATGGGAGACATAGCTGGCAGTCGAGACAAGAGAAAAGTTATCTATCCTCTAACAATTAATCTTATCTTAATTATACTATTTCACTAGTTCATTCATAATACCAATCCAATGAAATAATAGGTAAGCATCTTCCAGCACTATCTACCTATTTATATCTCAGCATTAAATAAGCACCTACAACAGTAATATCAATCAATAACTACATGTTAATGATAAGCAAGCAATCTAGAATCCAAGGGTTCAGCGAATATAGTATCAAAGTAATTCTAGCAATAACATCAGTAAACCAAATAACCAATAAAACCATGCACTAAATTCTAAAGATGTAAAAGATCCACCCACCTGATTTGTAGAACATGTTGATTGTCTTTCCGTCCGACAATTTATCTCAAATCAGAATCTGTTGTACCATGATGAAATAACTCTCTTGCAAATGGTAATATATCCAATATAAAATCAACTCCAGAATTATCAAACAATAACAGCCTTCTTCCAATTTCTCATTGTTTGTGGTGCATGATGAGTTGCAAGACGTAGTTGCTTGAGACAATTTCATTTGAATCAAATCAAGTAGTGATGGATTCTTTCTCAAGCAAAGACCAAGTGGACTAAGTTCATTAAGCTAGCTATTCTGGGTTGGCGGCATACTACCCGTTCCCCACTTGGTTCGCTTGATGAGCGACTCATGCTCGTCCTCGAATTAGTCCTGGACCTCTGACTTCATAGGACCCGATGCGTTCACCACAAAAGGCCTCTTCACCGGTAGCTCAGACCCCCGCCGCAGCTTGCCGTAATCCGTCAACTGAACCATAAGCCACCACAATCAACAACCCCGGAAGCCCTAGAACAACGGATCCACGCAACTCCAAAATTGTCCCTACACAATGTCGTCCAATCCAGATCTAGACAACGCCGAAACAAACTGGAAATAAAACTCAAGTGGAGCTGAAGATGGTGAGAGTTTGGATTTGGTGAGGAAGATGGAACGACAGAAGGCGCTATGGCAGAGGTGGCAGCTCACGGCTGCGGTAGGGCGAGCTCGAGCAGCGACCATCGGCGATCTGGACATGAGTGAAGAGGGGAAACGGTGGCAGCTCGTCGCTCACGAAAGAGGAGGAGATAACGGACCCCAGGGAAAGGAAAAATCTAAGGCTTATTTATAACTTAAGGTTTTATGGAATTAATCAACCTTGATTAATTCAATTAACCCAATTCCTTAAAATTTTATCCCAAAATATCTATCTTTAATAAAATAAATAGACTATTCAAAGTCTAATAAAATTATTTGGAGTTTTTCTTAATTAAATATCAATAACTAAATTTCCACTTTTGAAATAATCCACTTTATTATTGGATATAGTCAATTAGATTTAGTCCAATATGCTAAAAGCTTATCTCAACATTATCAACTAAAATACTAATAAATAACTAATTTCACTTTAATAAAATAGATAAATAAATTTACTTTATTTATCTCGTAATTAAATTATATTATTATTATTTTATTTTATTTTTTTAAATTTGTTATATATATATGTATATATATATATATATTTCGATATATTACAGTAGACACCGTTAGCATGACGTAGCCGATGGAAGCACCTGAAGGCTAGCGCGATGGATGAACAAGTCATGGATGACTTGGAGCGATCCGAGAGGCGTGAGGCTGATGGAGGTGGCTAGAAGGCTTAGGTCTATGCTAAGGGTGGTCTAGCAAGTATGGGGGCACCATACTTGGATTAAACCTCATGGTTGAGGTTAAAACCTCATGTTTGAGGTGTGCCAGTTAACTGGTGTCATATGGTAGTCGACTGGCATAAGTCAACTGGGGTTTGACTGTGAGAATTGACCTAGCGATTGCGCCGAGGAGGCGATCGGCGATCGATTTATCGAAAGCGGGCCGACCGTCTTGTGATCATCGGCCCGGTGCTCGAAGTTTTAGAGCACGAATGGAGTCTCACTCACCGCTACGATCGGCCAATGAAAGTGATGGCTTGATCACCAATCGATGGTCATAATCAGTCGACTGATGATGGATCCGTTGGATTTTTTAGCGTGGATCTAGCCGTTGTCTCACGACAACAGTGGCATCAGTCGACTGATGGTCCCGATCAGTCGACTGATCAGGGTTTTCCAGCACAGGTAGAAGCTTTAAAAGGAGCTCGTGGAGGAGGAAAATGCCAACAGTTCTTGAGCATCCTTGGAGTGATTTGTTGTTGCAAATCAGGGTCTCCAAGGCCATTCTTCAAACAACCAAAAGCAAGCAATCCAAAGGCATTCATAAAGTGTTTTCTTTACTTGTATTGCATTGTATTTCATTATAATTGCTTGTTGTATTTAGTTTATTGTTATAAACTGTTGTAAGAGGTTTCTCCACCTCCGACGTGTTGTCGAGGAGTTTATTGCTTAGTGGTGTTTGTCGCATCGGTAGAGCTCGTTTAAGCTCGATTCGTGGAGTAGGAACTGTGCAGTTCCGAACCACGTTACATACTCTTGTTTGTGTGTGATTGTCTATTTCATTATTGTTATTATTATCTATATTCCGCTGTGCTAACGAAGTTTGTAGACGAACACGCGAACGAGTTCCGTCGATGTATAGCATGACGCTATTCACCCCCCTCTAGTGTTCCAACGATCTCCTACAAGTGGTATTAGAGTCGGGCCGCTCTTCAAGGTTTAACAACTAAGGGAGCATGCTAGAGGGTGAAGATGGAAGTCCAAGAACAACTAGGATGGGATATCAACACGCCGGTCCCATATGCTTTCTATGGACGAGAAGGCTTCAATTCTTGGAAGAGAAGGATTGAAGATTTTTTGCTGATGAAGGATTTTGAGGAGTGGTCCTTATTAATGGAAGGATTTGAATATCCAAAAGGACCAAAGGGTGGCTTCCTCAAGAAGAAGAAATGGAGTGAAGATCAACTCCAAAGATTTGAGAAAAACAAGAAGGTAATCAATTTCATTTTTGATTTAATTCCTAATGACTTCTTGTGTAGCCTAGGTGAGTGCATGGATGCCAAAGAGCTTTGAAGTGATTTGGCCAAGCTCCATGAAAGTCCATCACCGGTCCAAGAGGAAGGGACCGAAGAGGCAAGCACATCATCCTCATGAGAAAGTGAGGACTTGGAGGTTGAGAGACCATTAACATCCAAGGAGAAAGAGGAAGAGGAAGAATTGGAGGAGACCTCCACCTCTAGGATTGAGGGGGAGGAAATTAGAGCTTCCTCAACACTGGAGCAATAAGAAGAACCATCTACATCCGGTAGAGAGAAAGAGCAAGCTCAAGAGAACCTCACCACCACCCTAGGTAACTCAAACACCGTAATTCAAAATAAAAATAATATTATGTGTTTTGAGTGTAGGGAATTTGGGAACTATAAAAGCAAGTGCCCAAAGAAAGTCAAGAAGACTCCTCCGACACCAAAACCTCAAGACAAATCAAAAGATGCCAGTTCCCCCACTAAAAGAAGCAAAGAGCACATCATTTGCTTCAAGTGCCAACATCCGGGGCATTTTAGGAATCAATGCCCTAGAGGGAGCAAGAGAGTCAAAGAGGGAGCATCACAAGTAGGGGGAGCCTCTAAGGCAAACCCTAAGGTAAAATTTATCAATGCACCTTCAATTTCTAGGGATAAAGGCATTCTAGGAATAATGTTAATAATCTTGCTATTGTACATGAAAAGCATGCTAGAAATAATAGATATATTTGTTTAGGTGCCAAAAATATTAATTTTTCAAAGAAGGAGAAATTTGGGACTAATGTCTCTAGAAAAGTTTTACCTAGGGAGTCTATTAGGAAAATAGAAGAACACCTAGGTTTTAACCCTAAATGGACAAGGCATATGCCTAGAAAGGACAATGCCCAAAGACCAAATCAAAATTCAAAAATTGGGCAATTAGAATTAGAAAATCAAGCCTTGAGGTCAAGGCTTGAGAAATTAGAAAAGACCCTCAAGAAGATGCAAAATCAATTTCAAGGGTCAAATAATCAAAGTCAAGGGTCTAGGACTCAAAGTCAACACATAGGACCTAAGGGACAAAAGTCAACTAAGGGCAAGAAGGGTTTGGGTTCACAAACCTAAGCCTAAGATGACTTATCATAATGTTCCATTAGATTATGGAACACAATCAAGGTCTAGGAAGACCAAGGTTACTAGAGAAGTTATCCCTAAGAGTAACCAAGGTTTGTGCCTAGTGGCTAGGGTTTCAAGGAAACCTAGGGTGGCCACTAAGAAGGTTACTAGAGAGGTAATCCCTAAGGTTAACCATGATAAGACCACAATGACCAAGGCTAACAAGCCTAGGAGGGTCATTAGGAGGGTATCTAGGGAGGTTATCCCTAAGGAATACCTAATTAACCCAATGAGCTCAAATAGATTTTGGGTTCCTAAGAGTGTGATTGACTCACACTAGATGAGTTAGGTCGTGTCAACCTTGATTGGATGGGTAGTTAACTCAACCATAGCAAAGTTGATATTTTAGGCCATTTCCAAGGGTATGGATATCTTGGAAATATATTTGAATTATGATCCTAAAAGATTTTAGGATGTGCCAATATTATTTGAGAAGTTTGATAAATTGATCAAATTGGCACAATTTAGGTTTAGAGGTTAGTGTGTCATTTTGGGTTTTTGGCACACTTGGGAGATTAGTAGTAATATGGCAAAATAAATCTAATTATAACAAATGGCAACTAATATTAAAATTTAGGTATTATTATACCTATACATTTTATATGTCATGCTTTGTTTGCCATATAACATGCCATGACATCATGTTTAATCTTTATCATTTATATGTCATGATCATGTTTGGGATTAAGGATTAAATGTCATGTGTTTTTAGATTTAATCATATGTCATGACATCATGATCATTGGCCATGTTTAATTATTGCTATCATTATGCCATGATCATTTGATGCATTTAAATTGACTAAAATTGATTTGAGGACAATGACATGACTTGAAGTCCCATTTATAAGGGAATCAAGTAGGGTTGCCTTAGAAAAATGGATGAAACCCTAGATTAGGGAGAACAAAACCCACATCTCATATTACATTGACATGTATGTGTATTTTTACACCCTAGATACATGTGAGATGATAGGATATGAGTTGAGTTCAAGGTGCATAGTTTTTGCATCTAGTTGAACCAAAACTCATCTTAATTCAAAGGTGGATCATTGGGAAAGCTTGTGTACAAGTCATGTACATTGAGCCCAAGGAATATGATCCAAAATAAGGTTTTGAAAACATTTTAAAATCCTTTTGAAAAACCTTGGTGAAGTCTATCTTTTGATAGAAATCACCTTTGATGAGATTGATACAAAGTGAGCTAAAACTTTAAAATTTTTATTCACTTTTGGATTTTGTATCAATTTCGATATTTTATGGGTAAAATATTTTTCTATCATTTTTCACCCATTGTATTAGTCATAAGTATTATACGTATAAATTTTCACGATTTTTTGAGATACGTATAATTATTTATGAATTTTCAAAATTCATTTACGATAGCGAAATTGGAAATTTGATTATCGATCACTTACCCTAGGTGGCGATCGGTGATAAGTGGCGATCGTAGTAGCTGAGAGAGTTGACTATCAATGCTAATTTCGGGAAAACAAGGTATGTTTAACCCGTGTTCAGCTGCGGTTAAGGTCCCAAACCACTTCTAACCCTAGGATATACTTTGGAAAACATTATAAAGGGTAAAAATCCATTAGATATGGATTAGGAGAGGTGTTAGGTCGATGTATCAAATTTAACGTGTGGAAAGTTTATGTTTGAACTTTGAATCTTATTTTTGATGGTTTAGAATTCCTATTGGCTTAGGAACTTCCCAAGGACATTGTTGGTGCAATGGTCAAGGGGGAGCAA
Source organism: Wurfbainia villosa (assembly GCA_025175895.1). Taxonomy (NCBI): domain Eukaryota; kingdom Viridiplantae; phylum Streptophyta; class Magnoliopsida; order Zingiberales; family Zingiberaceae; genus Wurfbainia; species Wurfbainia villosa. The sequence continues at coordinate 113,991,666 of CM045989.1, read as the reverse complement.
GCCTTTAGGGGGAGGTATCCATCTTGGGATGATGGATCTGTTTTTCGTCTTGAAGGAAAGAAGTTATTGTTGGTGCAGTAGGCACCTAAGTCGAACCTGAGTTTTGATTATAGCAAACGATACAAAGTTAAGCTCATGTCATTATCTCACGAGCTGAATCGAGTGTGCAGAAGATTGCTATAGCTGGAGATAAAGGCTAGCGACACCAGGAGGAAGCCGCGGTGGTCGGGCGACATCGGGAGGACTTCCGAGGGAGCCGAAGAAATCAGGTGGAGACCGAAAGTAAGGCTTCAAAGGTAAATGTTGAGGTAAGCTCGTGTGAGTGAGCGTAAGTAAGGTCGAGTCCTCCATACGGGGACATCCTTAGGCGACGATCCGACCAAGACTTCCCATGGAAGGTCTATGTTGAGATCGGATGGCAAGTGGCCGTCGAATTCACTTATATTTCGAGCTAACTCTTTATTACACTCGAAAAGTCTAAAAATCAGTTCAACCGGCCAAAAATCAATTCAACTGCTAAGCCATCAGTTCAATCGGCCAAGGATCAGTTCAACTGCTGAGCCATCAGTTCAACCGGCCAAGAAATCAGTTCAACCGATGGTCAAAAATCAGTTTCGAGGAGTCAAGCTTTATCACCATTTTTCAAGGAGTTTTGTGCCCAATTCCTATTGGTTGAAGACCCATTCGATGAGGGGCTTAAAGGCTATAAAAGGAGGTCCTAACCTAGGGTTTCTTCATCAATTCTAAGCCTCCAAAAGCCTCCGCAAAGCTACAACTTCTCCGACAACGAAGTGCTTCTTCTCCGACGTCTAGGTTTATTTGTTTTCATTTTATTACGTCGGTTAGAGTTTTATTTCAGTTTAGTACTTTCATTTTCGGAGCTTTTATCGTAACGAGGAGAGGGGGAGTGTCCCTCTACCTCAAGCTTTGTGCTTTACTTGTATCGATTAAACTCCTACCTCTAAAGGGGAGGAGTTCTTTAGTGTTTTTGCCCTCCGTACGTGGTCGAGGACCGCTAGGGCCTTGGAGTAGTAGCCGAAGGCTACGAACCAAGTAAAACTCCTTTGTCTCTTTTTACTTTACATTTACATTTCCGCTGCAATTAATTATCTCTCGAGTTTTAACGAACGAAAAGAAAAGAAAAAGTTTTATCGCTATTCACCCCCCCCCCCTCTAGCGATCCGCTTTGATCCAACAGTTATGGGGAGAATGTCATCAATTGGGAAATTTGATGGAATTTTGAGAGACCGAATTTAAAAATTGAGAGAGTGTAGAGGATTGCCTTTCTTGAGTGATATGTGACTTATCACTAGGAAGATGGTTGGCATCCTAGGTATTTTTGGACCAAGGGGGAGATTGTAAGATCTCATTGGGATATGAGACATTGACCTCCTTGGAGAAGACCTTTTTGATGTTAGTCAAAAAGGGAGAGAATGTTTGGGGAAGAATGTTTGGAGAATGTTTGGGATTACCGATTTGGGATAATTGGTAAGGAGTTTTGAGTTAGATGGTCTAACTCAAATGGTTTGTTTGGTTTTTGTCAAACATCAAAAAGGGGGAGATTGTTGGTGCAATCGACCCAGGTCACGATTGATCAAGACTCGAGCTTAGCTCGAGAGATGTTTTGATGTTCGACAAAAATATACGACAATGTGATTGTCATGGGAAAGTCCAAGTCTTGGGTACTTGGCATAGAAAGTCCAAGTGGGACACTTGGCATTTGGGCAAGTCCAAGCATGGGTCTTGGCAATGGAAAGTCCAAGCATGGGTCTTGGCAAGGGAAAGTCCAAGTCTTGAGTACTTGGCATGGAAAGTCCAACATGGGTTGGCAAGGGAAAGTCTAAGCTTGAGTCTTGGTATTTGAGAAGTCAAAGGGGAATATTGGCGGCGTAAAGTCCAAGGGTAAAGTCTTGGCAGCATAAGTCCAATGGTTGGTGGCATAAAGTCCAAGCGGAGTCTTGGCGGTGTAAGTCCAATGTGCCTTGGCGGTGTAGATACCGTTAGCATGACATACCCGATGGAAGCACTTGAAGGCTAGCGCGATGGATGAACAAGTCATGGATGACTTGGAGGGATCCGAGAGGTATGAGGCTGATGGAGGTGGATAGAAGGCTTAGGTATAGGCTAAGGGTGGTCTAGTAAGTATGGGGGCACCATACTTGGGTTAAACCTCATGGTTGAGGTTTAAACCTCATGGTTGAGGTGTGTCAGTCGACTAGTGCCATATGGCAGTCGACTGGCATGAGTCAACTAGGGTTTGACTGCAGGAATTGATCTAGCAATGATCGATTATTGAGCAATGATCGATCTTGTGATCACCGACCGGTGCTCGGTTTTGGAGCACGTAATGGAGTCTCACTTGACTGGCCGCCACAATGAAAGTGATGGCTTGATCAGTCGACTGATGATGGATCCGTTAGATTTTTCCAGTGTGGATCTAGCTATTATCTCACGACAACAGTGACATCAGTTGACTGATGGTCCCGATTAGTCGACTGATCGGCATTTTCTAGTACAGGTAGAAGCTTTAAAAGGAGCTCGTGGAGGAGGAAAATGCCAATGGTTCTTGAGCATCCTTGGGGCGATTTGTTGCTGCAAATCAGGGTCTCCAAGGTCATTCTTCAAGAAACTAAAAGCAAGCAATCCAAAGGCATTCGTAAAGTGTTTTCTTTACTTGTATTGCATTGTATTTCATTATAATTGCTTGTTGTATTTAGTTTATTGTTATAAACTATTGTAAGAGGTTTCTCCACCTCCGACGTTTTGTCGAGAATGAGTTTATTGCTTAGTGGTGTTTGTGACATCGCTAGAGCTCGTTTGAGCTCGATCCGTGGAGTAGGAACCGTGCGATTTCGAACCATGTTACATACTTGTGTTTGTGTGTGATTGTCTATTTTGTTATTGTTATTATTATCTATATTTCGCTGCGCTAACGAAGTTTGTAGACGAACACACGAACGAGTTCCATCGACGTATAACACGATGCTATTCACCCCTCTCTAGCATTCGAACGATCTCCTACACACCCCTGGTTCCAGATGTAGATTCAGTGCATCGACATGAACTAACATGGGGTTTACACGAGCAAATTGATCACTTCGGTGACTTGTTGGTGTAATCGGCCCAAGTTGACTCAAGTTTAACTCGAGCAGTATTTTGATGATAGACAAAACTTATGACATAGGATTGTCATTGGAAAGTCCAACATGGAGTTGGCATGGAAAATCCAAGCATGGGGCTTGGTGTGGAAAAGTCCAAAGTATTGCGAAGCCGTGCGCTTGGTGCTTGGTGAGAAATGCATTGCGAAGTCGTGCGCTTGGTGCATTTGGGAACTCTTAAGGACTTGGCAAGTTCACTAGGCTTTGGGTCCTTGAGTCGATGAAGGATGGCATTGCGAAGCCGTGAGCTTGGTGCATCCGAGGGACCACCGGACGGGGAGCGAATGGAGTGAGGCCCAAGGGAAGCATACTTAGAGGGCAAGAGACGCGAAGGATGGCATTGCGAATCTGTGCGCTTGGTGCATCCGAGGGACATAGGCCGAGGGAAGAGAGCTTCGGTGGGGAACTCCATGAGGGATGAGGTGGACTTGGCCAAGTGGCTAAGACTGAGTGTCGGATGCTCAAACAACTTGGTGTTTGAGGTTTTACCCGACATCAGTCGACTGACATAGGTGTCAGTTGCCTGCTCTAAGTCGACTAGGATTCGACTGGTGTTCATTGAATAAGTCTCGGTGATCGATTAAGCGTTGAGGATGACAATCGTGATAACACCATCGATCGGTGATGAGAGATCGGATCGATTGATCGAGTGTTTCGACCACGCAGAATGGTTTCTAGTCGAGTGTTCACGCTAGCACTCAACTGATGGGATAATCAGTTGACTGATGGATATCATCAGTCGACTGATGGGTGATCCGTTGGAACTTGACCAATGTGGATCTGGCTGTTGTGAGACAATGGCTACAGAACTAGTCAACTGATGGTCACGATCAGTCGACTGATGGGCGCAAAATCATCTTGATGTAGGTTATAAATGGAGCTCAAGATGGAGGATTTAGCCAAGACTTTTGTGAAGCTTTTGGAGGAAAATTGCTGCTGCATTCCAAACCTTCAAGGGCCATCTAAAGCAAGCAACAAGCAAAGGTTTCAAAGCAAGCATTGTAAAGTGTTCTTTACGTTTATTTCGTATTTGTCTTTGTATTGCTTATATTTCATATTACTTAGTGTAATTGCTTGTAAGAGGTTTCTCCACCTCCGACGTGTTGTCGAGAAGGAGTGTTGTTAGTGTCGTGCGCATAACACGAGCTCGTTGAGCTCACCCCGTGGAGTAGGAACCATTCGGTTCCGAACCACATATATCTTGTGTATTGCGTGTGATTGTATTGTTGTTATTATTTCTATTGTTTCTGCTACGTATATTAATGACAATTGTAGACAAGCATGCAAGAACGATCATATTCCACCGTACGATGATTAAGGGCTATTCACCCCCCTCTAGCTGGCCACCAACTTTCCAACAAGTGGTATCAGAGCCATGTCGCTTGTAGAGGACTAACCGCCGACACAAGCACTACAAGATGACCGACTACAACATCCATCAACCGAAATTCGATAGAGACTTTTCTTGGTGGAAAAAAAGGATGGAGGTATATTTCAAAACCGATTTCGATATTATGCTTATTATAGAAAATGGTTTCGAATTGCCTAGGGATAAAAGCAATAGGAAAATTGAGAAGTCAAGGTGGACCCAAGACCAAATCAAGGACTTCAAGACAAATCTCAAGGTAATCGAATTACTTAGTGATTTGATTCCAAACAACATTTGGTCTAGGCTAGGTAATTTTAGGGATGCAAAGGATTTATGGAATAAGGTGGTTGAATTCCAAAAGAATCCTGAACCGGCACAAGTAGAGGAGAATGCTGAGGAAGAATTTCCCACCACATTTGAAGATGTTGATGATTTAGTGGAGACCTCCACCTCTTGCATTGAGGGGGAGGAGAGGTCTTTTATCCCGGAACAAGTTCAAGAAGAAGCTTCAACATCCGGGAGAAGTGAAAATTCCCTAGGTAACTCAAGTGTTGTTATTATAAATAAAAATCATATAACATGCTTTGAGTGTAGGAAACAAGGGCATTATAAAAGTAAGTGTCCTAAGAAGGTGAAGAAGGTTCAACTGGCACCAAAAGTCAATAATGCCGGAGTCCACACAATTAGAAGCAAGGAGCACATTGTGTGCTTCAAATGCAACCAAAGGGGGCATTATAGAAGCCAATGCCCTAGGGGGAGGAAGAAAAGGCAAGAAGGTGTATCTCATGTAGGGGGAGCTTCCAAAGCTAACCCTAAGGTAAATTCAATTAATGCATCTTCAATTTCTAGAACTTATAAGCATGCTAAAAATTATTTTAGTTCTCTTGCAATTATAAATGAAAAGCATGCTAGTAGAAATAATAAGGTTTATTGTTTAGGTGCTAAGCATGTAAATTTATCTAAAGATAAACCTAGGACCAATAACACTAGAACTATTTTACCTAGGGAATCAATTAGGAGAATAGAAGAAAATTTGGGTATTGATCCCAAAAAGTCTAGGCACATGCCTAAGAAGAAGAGGCCTTCCCAAAAACCTAATGAACAATCAAAATTGGGAAAATTAGAATTAGAAAACCAAGTCTTGAGATCAAGACTTGAGAGAATGGAAAAGACCCTTAAGATTATAGAAAATTCTATTCAAGGGTCAAATGCCCAAAAGTCAAGACCTAGGGTTCAAGAACGGTCTAAGGGCAAGGAAGGTTTGGGTCACAAACCCAAGCCCAAGAAGACTTATCATAATGTTCCATTTGATTATGGAACAACATCTAGGTCTAGGAAAACCAAGGCTAATAGGGAAGTTATCCTTAAGACTAGCCATGGTGTGTGCTTAGTGGCTAAGGACTTAAGAAAAACAAAGAAAGCCACAAAGAAGGTCTTTGGGGGTGTTACCTCTAGAGTTGACCTAAGAAAGACCCAAAAGACTATGGCTTCAAAGCCTAAAAGGGTCATTAGGAAGGTATCTAGGGAAGTTATCCCTAGTGAATACCTTGTTAACCCAAGGAGCTCCAATAGGTATTGAGTTCCTAGGAGCGTGATCGATTCATGCTAGATGGGTTAGGGTGTGTCAACCCTAAGTGGATGGGTAGTTAACCTAGCCATGGTGAGTTGACACATTAGGATGTGCCAATATGCTTTGAGAAGTTGAAAAATGATTAAATTGGCACAAATAGGTCTTAGGAGTAATGGTGTGCCATTTTGGGTTTATGGCACACTTGGGAGATAATTGTATTAAGGCAAAATGGAGTTAATTCCTAGAAATGACAATTTGAATTTAACACTTAGGTATCTCATACCTTAGTATCTTATAATTTCCATGCTTTGTTTGCTTTGCCATGTCATGACATCATTTTTATTTTTATCTCTAAAAATGTCATGATCATGTTTAGACTTATTTTTATATGTCATGTATGCTAAAATTTCATTCACATGCCATGACATCATGATTTTGACACATGCTTAGTTATATCATATATATATGCCATAATCATATCATACATAAATTAAAATTGATTTAAGGACCATTGGCATGACTTGAAGTCCCATGCATAAGGGAATCAAGTAGAGTTGCCTTATAATATGCATGAGACCATTAAAGAACAAAAACTCACATCTCACTAGAATATTTGACTTGTATGTGTTTTACACATCTAGATACAAGTGAGATGTTTAGGAAAAAGGAATTAAAGGTTTCAAAAACATTTTGAAAATATTTTGAAAAACCTTGGTGAAGTCTATCTTTTGATAGCTATCACCATTGAATGGGATGATACAAAGAGGGCTCAATATTGAAGCTTTTCTAAACTTTTGAACTTTGTATCAATCTCGCTAATTTGTGGGTAAAATAATTTTCTAATATTTTTCACCCATAATTATTGTAATAAGTAATATACATATAAAATTTCAAGAATTTTTAACTTATGTATATTTACTTACGAATTTCAGAAATTTGTTTTAAAATCGACTTAAATCTGATTATCGATTGGCTACCGAGGAGGTCGGTGATGTGGGAAGGAATCAGCGATATCCGATTGATCGGTGATACTCTACGATTTCGGGTAAACCTTGATGGTTAGGCCCATGTTCAGCTAGGTTTTGGTCCCCTAACCACTCCTAACCCTAGGACATGCTTGGGATAGCATTAGAAAGGGTGGAAATCCATTGGATATGAATTAGGAGAAGTGTTTAGGGAGAGTATCAATTTTAAGGTGGATGAGAGTTCATTGTTGAACTTTGCCTTAATTTTGATGGTTTTGTGTTCCTATTGGCTTAGGGGCTTTCCAAAGATATTGTTGGTGCAATGGTCAAGGGGGAGCAAACCTTTAGGGGGAGGTATCCATCATGGGAAGATGAATGTGTATTTTTCCTCATGGGAGGAAAATTGAGGGATTGTGCCTCTCTTAAGTGATATGGGATTATCACTAGAAAGATTGAGGGCATGCCAAGGGAAAGATTGTAAGATCTCATTGGGATATGAGACATTGACACCTTTGACGACCTTTTTAATGTAATGTAAAAAAGGGGGAAAAGTTACCAAGTTATCAATTAGGGTTCGTTGGAATTCTCATTGGGATATGAGAATTGCCAATATGGGAGGATTGGTAGACTTGAGATGGTAGTTTTGTCAATCATCAAAAAGGGAGAGATTGTTGGTGCAATCGGCCCAGGTTGACTCGAGTTTGACTCGAGCAGTATTTTGATGATAGACAAAACTTATGACATAGTATTGTCATTGGAAAGTCCAACATGGTGTTGGCATGGAAAATCCAAGCACGGGGCTTGGTGTGGAAAAGTCCAAAGCATTGCGAAGCCGTGCGCTTGGTGTTTGGTGAGAAATGCATTGCAAACCTGTGCGCTTGGTACATTTGGGAAGTCTTGAGGACTTGGTAAGTTCACTAGGCTCGGGGTCCTTGAGTCGGTGAAGGATGGCATTGCGATGCTGTGCGCTTGGTGCATCCGAGGGACCACCGGACGAGGAGCGAATGGAGTGAGGCCCAAGGGAAGCATACTTCAAGGGAAAGAGACGCGAAGGATTGCGTTGCGAAGTCGTGCGCTTGGCGCATCCGAGGGACGTAGGCCGAGGCAAGAGAGCTTTGGTGGGGAACTCCATGAGGGATGAGGTGGACTTGGCCAATTGGCTAAGACTGAGTGTCGGATGCTCAAACAACTTGGTGTTTGAGATTTTACCCGACATCGGTCGGTAGCATAGTGCCCGATCGCTCTATGTCGACTAGGGTTCGGCGGTGTTATTGAGCAGTCTGGTGATCAATCGGTCGAGGATGACGATCGGTGATAACACCATCAGTCGACTGATGAGGGAGATCAGTCGACTGATCGGGGTGTTTTCAGCCACAGAATGATTTTCTGTCGAGTGCTCGTGCCAACACTCGACTGATGGGATAATCAGTCGACTGATGGGCATCATCAGTCGACTGTTGGGTGGTCCGTTAGAACTTGACCAACGTGGATCTGGCCATTGTGAGACAACGGCTACAGGACTAGTCGATTGATGGTCACGATCAGTCGACTAATGGGCACGAAATCAACTTGATGCAGGTTATAAATGGAGCTTGAGATGGAGGATTTTGCTAAGACTTTTGTGAAGCTTTTGGAGGGGAATTGCTGCTGCATTCCAAACCTTCAAGAGCCATCTAAAGCAAGAAACAAGCAAAGGTTTCAAAGCAAGCGTTGTAAAGTGTTCTTTATGTGTATTTCGTATTTGTCTTTGTATTGCTTGTATTTCATATTACTTAGTGTAATTGCTTGTGAGAGGTTTCTCTACCTCCAACGACGTGTTGTCGAGAAGGAGTGTTGTTAGTGTCGTGCGCATAACACGAGCTCGTTTAGCTCACCCCGTGGAGTTGGAACCATTCGGTTCTGAACCACGTATATCTTGTGTATTGTGTGTGATTGTATTGTTGTTATTATTTCTATTGTTTTCGCTGTGTATATTAACGACAATTGTAGACAAGCACGCAAGAACGATCGTATTCCACCGTACGACGATTGAGGGCTATTCACCCCCTCTAGCAGGCCACCAATGTTCCAACATGACTAACTCTAAAACAAAGCTTAATGATTTATTCTATATCATTTCAGCTAATAAGGAGTTGGACATTTGCTTTAAGGAAAATTTTTAGATGTGTATTTTCAAAATATAATTTTAATTTATTTTAGAACTCATGCTAGGACTCAGTCCCTATCAGTTTTGCAATCATTCAGGGGGAGGTCTTAAAAATTTTGAAATTTTTTTTATCAAAAACTTTTGAAACTTGTGAATTATTTAAGGAAAGTTTTTGAAAACTTTTGCAAATATTTATACATTTAAATATTCCCAAAGATATTAAGTTAGTCAGGGGGAGTTTTGAAAATGTTTTAATTTTTTTTTAAAATTTTTGAATTGTTCAAGGGGAGTTTCTGAAGATTCTTGCAAATTGTTAAATATTTCCAAATATATTGAGTTAGTCAGGGGGAGTTTTGAAAATGTTTTGAAAATCTTGAAAATTTTATTTTTTTCAAATGATTCTTGATAAAGTATTATAATAACTCTCCAATATCATTAAATTAACTCTTATTTTGATGTATGCCAAAGGGGGAGAGAAGTGATATAAATTATAAACTTAAAAAGAGATATAAACTTTAGAGGATTCAAAAATTTGATAAGGACCTATGCATTTCATACATGGTTAAATTTATGCATGACAAAAGTTGTTAGTTTATTTCTTATACATTTCAATATATGGAGATTGGTATTTAATTCTCCTAACTTTAACTGTGTGTTATCATACATCAAAAAGGGGGAGATTGTTGATGCAATGAGCATCACTCCAAAGTTTTGATGTATGAACCTCAGTTAAAAGTTAGGATTCACTTGTAGTCTAATATAAGTGTTAAGTGTGCATGCTTAACAGGAAGTCCTAGTTGGTTGAGTTGACCAGATACTAGGCATGAATCTTGACAGATCAGGAGGACCGGACACCAGACACGAAGTCCAGATGGGTCGTGTAGATTGGACATTTGGCATGAAGACCGATTGGGTCAGGAGACTGGACAATTGGCAAAAAGTCCAGCTGGGTCAGGCAGACTGGACAGCTGGTGGAAGGCATGGTGGGTTAGATCGGATGTCAAGAATGGTAAGTCCAACAGGTAGTTGGCAGGTAAGCCTCGAGTGAAGAGGTAAGGTCGAGTCCTCGGTAGGGGGGATAAAGCTAGGCGTTGATCCGACGAAAAGTTCGCATGGGACTTAGTAGTCGATTTCGAGCAGTATTACTACTGCTATCATAATTCACATTATCTATTTTGTGCTAATCCTATTTTGCAGGGACTAGTTGACTTAATGGATTCAAGTCGACTGAAGTCTAGTCGACTGGATACCTATTTGGCAGGATCAGCTTGTGATCGATCGGAGATCGTGCGATGCAGATGGAAAGAGCTTGAGTCGACTGAAGATGTTGAGTCGACTAATGAGAGGAATTTCTCGATGCGGAGCCAAGTGACGTGGAGTCGACTGAAGGGGATTCAGTCGACTGGAAGACCACGACTTCCATATCGACGGGCTGATGTGGAGTCGACTGGAAGGCATTCCAGTCGACCGGAAAGAATTTATAAAAGTTGTGCTCGATCAGATCCATTCATCGAAATTCAATCAACGTCGAAGTGCTGCCAAAATACTTGCTCGTCCACTATGCTTTGACTCCACGACAAGACGTTCCTCTGACACTCTGTGACTACCGCTACGATTATTAAGTGTCGGTATAAAGTCTTGTAATCTCTTTACTTTATTCTTTCGCTTGTATACTTAATTCTCCGAGTGGGTGGTTTGTCACCTAACTCTATCATTTGTAAAAGTGAAATCCGTCGAAGTCGAGAGCACTCGAGTCGGAGGGTATTTAGTGAATTTCCCATCGAGGTAGCTCGTGGTAGAGCTATGGGCCTTGGAGTAGTAACCCAGTCCGGGTTGTGAACCAAGTAAAAATGCTTGTGTTGTTAATTGTCTTTATATTTCGCTGCGTACATTTATTAGTTTAAAATTATTAAATATCGAGATTCACCCCCCACTCACGGTTCACTCGATCGTACATGGACTTCCCATTGTCAAGCTTCAATGCTTGGACTTTCACTGCCAAGACTACACACTTAGACTTAAGTGGACAAGACCATTCTTAGACTTTTCAATTGCCAAAAATCCATACTTAGACTTTCAATTGTCAAGACCATTCTTGGACTTTCTATGCCAAGTATCCAAACTTGGACTTCCGAGGTTGATTATTCCAACAATCTCCCCCAAATATTCTCCCCCATATGACATTCGATATCCCAATCATCCATAAGTCACATGGTCAACATATGGTCAATTCATATCCAACCGTATTGACAAACATCAAAACTCTACTTGAGTCAAACTCGAGTCTGGTCAATCATGACCTGGGTCAATTGCACCAACAATCTCCCCCTTTTTGATGTTTGACAATACCTTTAAGTTAGGCTAACAATAACCAAACTTAACTCTTCCAATGCCAAGGCATAGTGAAGGTTTACCTAACTTAAACCTCACTTCTCCCCCTTTTACATACATAAAAAATCCTACCAAGGTTTTGAATGTCTTATCTCCCAAAGAGATTCTACATTCTCCCCCTTGGTCCAAAAACATCTTGGATGTCTTCACTCTACCTAGTGATAAATCTCATATCACTAAATGAGAGGAAATCCATAATGAGGGCACATAAACCCTCATTTCTTCCCCTTTGTAATCAAAATTGCATCCATCATCCCTTGATGGACACACTTCCCCTAAAGGCTTGCTCCTCGTTGACCATTACACTAACAATGTCCTTGGAGAGTTCCTAAGCCAATAGAAAACTTAAACCATCGAAAATAAGGGTCAAAATTCAAACATGAACTTTAACCTTCCTTAAAATTCAATACTCTGCCCTAAATAACTCTTCTAATCATTTTCAATGATAATTTCACCCTTTCAATGCTTTCCAAAACATATCCTAGGGTTAGGAGATGTTAGGGTAGCCTAACATTGCTGATAAATGGCTAAACAAATCTTGTTCAGGCAAAATCAAACATGGCAGTCGACTGAAATAGAAATTAGTTGACTACACCATCACCAATCGACTGGCTAACCTAGCAGTCAACTGGTTTCTGCAAAATGTAGAAATCAAGTTCCAGATTTGAGTTTTGAAAATTCAAAAGTAATTATATGTAATTCTAAAAATATTAAAATTTCATACGTGCATTATATATATGAAATATAATAGGTGAAAAATAATTTTATATAAAAATACTCATTAAATTGCAAAATTGATACAAAGTACAAAACCATTGAAAACTTTAATATTTTTACCTAACTTTGTACTAACTTGTTCAATGGTGATTGCTATCAAAAGATACGCTTCACCAAGTTTTCTAAAATAATTTTTGATGCACGCGAACGTGACCTCAAATCTCGCGACGGAGACCGTCGAGGACTCGAAGCGCACGCTCACGCTCAATGCCCGCAAGTGCATGGGTGTCGTCAAGTAATAAAGATTTATCAATCTCATAGGGACTGAGATTCAAGTATCGGTCTATTCGGTGGACATTATATTTCAGAAATCGATTCTAATGGTTGCGGTTCAGAGGGTCGTCGAAAGTCCTAACTCTAGTATGATGTCACACGGAGGAAGAGAAGGGACGTTATGAGTCTTTGGATGGATTTTAGGATTTCGATTTCATTTGTGTGTAGCAGAACACGTTGTCAATTGGGTTTTGTCTAGGTTTCTAGCTACGGTTTTGTGGAAAGGACATCATACACTTCCCCGATGAACCTTCGCATCTATCGGAAGCTACCTCTGCCATAGCAGGTCAACCCTTGGCTTTAGGATGGGATAGTCGGTACGAGGATGCCGAATCAATCCCTGCGATGAGTCAAAAATGGGGCGTATTTCCTACTCTATCGCATCCTTCTATGCACTATTACTGGCGATGAGGACAACCCCTGTGTTCCTCTTTAAATTCCCATAAATCGTTGATACGAGGGTTGTCACCCCTCATATCGGCTAAGCACAGTGACTAGAAAACCAAAACAATAGCTATATATCTAAACCAAACACCAATTGCAAATATAGATTCAAGAATGAAAAGATATTTGAACCAACATATTCTAACTCAACACAAACTACTCCCTAGTCCTAGAATCAGAGAATCTACTCCATGAATGCAAGAAAAGAATCATAAGACATTGTCGAATTCATATATACAGGATAATATATGGAAAGAATATAGATTACAATGCGTTGAGGTTCTTCTCCCTTGTGTTGAGGTGTAGAACTTGGATCTCAAGCGGCTTTCTTCCTCCCCGTTGCGAGTTTCTGAAGCTTTTTAGGGCTTCAGAGTGTTGTCCCGACCATCGTGCCTCCCCCCTAGGGTTTGGGTGTGGCTTTCTTTATATAGACATGAGGTCGGCTCTTCACGAAATCCGAAAAAAATCCTAATCATGCCAAAATACTGGGCCGCTACACGGTCGTGTGTTTCCACATGACCAGGCCGTGTGTGGCCCTGTGGTGGCCAATCTCAATCTTCGGACATGACCGTGTGTAGCCACATGCCTTGGTCGTGTGCCCTACTACATCCAGCTACCAAATGCTCTTTTTCGCTCGAAAAGTGCACCGTTTTCCCCATGAAATGCTATCCTACACACAAAAGTACAAAGAGCAAATCTCCGAACCAGAAAATAGGAAATGCATGCAAAACAAAATAAAATATGCATGAAACAAACATAAAATGAAATGAGATGGCAGCGAAAACTACTCCTAAAACCCTATATATTTTTCTCACATCAATTTTAAAACATTATTTTGAACCATAGTCTATAGGCTAGATGTATACGACTTGTACATTATCTTTCCTCATGATTCCTTAATGTTATATTATGAATTTGAGTTCATCTAGATGCAACATTTATGCACTTTGAAATTATCTCATTTCCTAACATCTCACATGTGTCTAAGGTGTATCAATACACACACATGTATTCCTTATGGTCTTTGTGAGATATGGGTTTTGTTTTTCCCTAATCTAAGGGTTCATGTATTTTATCTAGGCAACTTTATTTGATTCCCTTATCATGGGACTTCAAATCATGTCATTTGCCTTAATTTCACTTTAATTATCCTAAATGCATGAATGATAATCATGGAATAAAAATGTGCATAATTTAAAACATTTTTCAATAATCATGATGTCATAGAATAAATATAACCCTAAATACAAACATGACATATTAACTTAAGTTTTTCATGACATTTTATATGATCAAATGAAATATGATGTCATGACATGGCATATGGAAAACAAAACATGGTAAATAAAATATAAAGGTATAAAAATGGCTAGATTTCAAGCCTAATTTCCATTTACAAGGATTAAACAAATTTTGCCATAATAAATCAATTTCCCTCAAGTGTGTCAAAAACCCAAAAAAGGCACACCATGACTCTAAACTATCTTGTTTCAATTTTGATCAATTTTTTCAAACTTCTTTAATTCTATTGGCACATCCTAAAATCTTTTAGGATAAATTTATAATTTCATTTTCAAGATATCACATCGCCTTGAAAATGTCCTAAAGTGTCAACTCCACTATAGTTAGATTAACTACCCATCCATTTAGGATTGACACACCCTAAACACATTTAGTGTGATGAAATTATGCTCCTTGAAACCCAATACCTATTGAACCTCCTTAGGTTTTGTAAGTGCTCACTAGGGATAACATCCCTAAGTACCTTCCTAAAGACCCTCCTAGGCTTTGAAGCCTTGGTCATTTGGGTCTTCTCAAGGTTAAATCTAGGAGTAACTCCCCTTGTAACCTTGCTAGTGATTTTTTAGGCCTTTTAGAGGTCTTAGTCACATCGGTATTCCTAAGGTCAACTCTAGGGATTTCCTTCCCTATGACCTTGACCTTTCTAAACCTTGAATTGGTTCCATAGTTAAATGAAACACTATGGTAGTTGGCATAGATTTCTTGGACTTAGGTTTGGGACATAAACCTTTCTTGTCCTTAGGCAAAGCTTGCCTTCTAGATGTTGGTGCAATTGACCCAGGTCATTATTGACCGGACTCGAGATTGACTCGAGCAGTATTTTGATGTTAGACAAAACATATGACATGTGATTATCATGGGAAGATCAAGTATGTAGCCTTGGCCACGTAAGTCTAAGTGTGTAGCCTTGGTGGTGAAAGTCCAAGCATGGGGCTTAGCATTGGAAGTCCAACATGGAGTTGGCAAGGGAAGACCAAGTGTGTAGCCTTGGCCACATAAGTCCAAGTGTGTAGCCTTGGCGGTGAATGACCAAGTTATGGGTACTTGGCATTTGGGAAGTCCAAGGGGTGGTTTGGCAGCATAAGGTCAAGCGGTAGTCTTGGAAGTGTAAGTCCATATGTACCTTGGCGGTGTAGACACCGAGAGCATGACAATAGCCGAAGGAAACACTTGGAGGCTAGCGTATAGATGAATAAGTCATGGATGACTTGGAGGGATCTGCGCATGGATGA
This sequence comes from Wurfbainia villosa, assembly GCA_025175895.1. Lineage (NCBI taxonomy): Eukaryota > Viridiplantae > Streptophyta > Magnoliopsida > Zingiberales > Zingiberaceae > Wurfbainia > Wurfbainia villosa. Next base: position 113,976,039 of record CM045989.1, on the reverse strand, counting down.
ACTAGTCATGGATGACTTGGAGGGATCCGATAGGTGCAAAGCTAGTAGAGGTGGCTAGAAGGCTTAGGTCTAGGCTAAGGGTGTTTTGGGATAAACCTCATGGATGAGGTGAACTTGGCCAAGTGACTGAGGTCAAGTGTCGAATATTCAAACATGTTGTTTGAGGTTTTACCCGACGGTCAGATGCTCAAATAACTTGTGTTTGAAGTTTTACCCAACAACAGTCGACTGGTGGTATGTCCCAATTGATTAGTGAGTGTCGACTAGCGTTTGACTGCATCGTATGCCATGGTAGTCGACTGCCAGCATCTGGCAGTTGATTGATGGCTTCAGCAGACGTGAGAGAAGAATGCTCGGTAGCCGACTGATCAGTCGACTACGAGGCTGGCAGTCAACTAATGGTAATGGGCAGTCGATTGCCAGTGTATCCATTAGTCGGATGTCGATGTAGATTAAGTCGTTGTCTCATAACGACTACAAGAGCAGTCGACTGGGGCCTTATGGCAGTTGACTATTAGGCACGGAATCAGCTCGAGACAAGCATAAAAGGAGAAGCTTGGGGAGGATTTCCACAGTGATTTTTGAAGAGATTTTGGAGGGGAATTGTTGCTCCATTCAAGACCTTCAAGAGTAAACCAAAGCAAGCTACAAGCAAAGGTTTCAAAGCAATTGTTGTAAAGTGTTCTTTATTTGTTTTGTTTATTATCTTGTATTCACTTGTATTTCCTTTTATTATTTTTGTAATCATTGTACGAGGTTTCTCCACCTCCGACGTATTGTCGAGAAGGAGATTTGAGTAGTGGTGTGTTCATCACTCGAGCTCGTTGAGTTCACCCCGTGGAGTAGGAACCTTAAGGTTTCGAACCATGTATATCATGTGTTGTGATTGTTTCTTGTATTCGTTTCATTATTTGTATTTCCACTGCGCATATTAACATATTGTAGATGAACGAACGATTTCCATAAAGCATGCAAAAAGTCTATTCAACCCCCCTTCTAGTCGAGCCACGATCCTCCAACAAGTGGTATAAGAGTGAGGAGGTTGTCATCGGACTCACCATCATAACAACAACCAAATGGTCCACGTCAACATCCATCCACCGAAGTTCAAGGGAAAATTCTCATGGTGGAGAAGAAGGATGGAGGTATACTTCGAAACCGATTTTGATACTATGCTAATCAATGAAAATTGTTTTGAAGTGCCTAGGGGTGAAGACAACAAGTCGTTGGTAAAATCAAGATGTACCGAGGAGCAATGGCAACAATTCAAAACAAACGTTAAGGTAACAAAATCGTTAATAAAATTGATACCTTACGATATTTTGTGCAAGCTAGGCGAATATGGGGATGCTAAGGAGTTGTGGGACAAGTTGGTCAAATTCCACGAACATCCCCAATCGGCTCAATCGGAGAAGGAGGCCGAGGATGAATGTCCATCAACATCCGAGGATGTGGAAGAATTGGAGGAAACCTTCACATCTAGAAGTGAGGACTCAAAAGTTGAGAGATGCCCAACATCCGGATCGGTAGAAGAGGTAGAAGAAGTGGAAGAAGCATCTACCTCCGGAAGAAGTGAAGAAACCTTCCATATCGCCTCTACCGACCTAGGAAACTCAAGCATGTTAATTAAAAATAAAAATCACATTATATTCTTTGAGTGTAGGGAAGCCGGGCATTACAAGAGCAAATACCCAAAATTGGCTAAGGAGAAAGTGTCGACGCCAAAAGTTCAAGTAAAGTCAAAGGTTGCCGGAGTCCTCGCTAAGAAAAGCAAAGAGCATATTATGTGCTTCAAATGCAACCAACGGGGACATTACCGAAACCAATGCCCTAAGAGGTGTTGGGATGTATACTGAAAAGTCTATCTTTTGTATGAACATCTTTATGTTTTGAAATAAGAATCACATGATCATTATTTGCATGGTTATGCATATCGTCTAATACATTACATTGTAGATAACATGGTGTGTGATGTCATACGGGAGATCATATTATCAGTTCCTTGTAAAGTATAAGTAAAGGATCACAACCGAGATGGTTATGGACAAACCATTGGAATGGTTTTAGTGAGATTTGGTATTGATTTGTCTTGATCATAGAATTACACTAGTACACTTTGTGTGTATTGAGAAAGACTGACTTAGAGGTGATTCGATTTATTGCTGACTACATAATCGAATTGGACCTCAAATATTATATTGTACATGCTCTTAATTCCGATATAATAACGGGCACATATACTTAGTATTCATTTCCTTGATTTACCAATGGGCGAGATTTATAAAGTAAATCGATAGGCTCAGTAAGTTGGGAAATGATATTACTTATATGGTGTGTCGTTGATTATAAGAGGAAACTGTGTCCTATATATTAGGATGATGATATCCCCTTGAAAAGCTCATAAGGTTCATCATGTAAACCCTGCAAGTGGACTTGGTCCGGCATGATGATAAGGTTGAGTGGTACTACTCATGGAGTTAGATGTAGATTAATTAATTGTCAGTAAATTAATTAATCGACAGACATTCGAGATCTTAAACACGGGGAGATATATATACAAATAATATATTGAGCCCATATTAACTTATGGGGGTTGATGAGGTAGATCAATGATAATCCTCTAGTGGAATGGATTATCATTAATGGATCGGACTTTATGTGGGTTTGATCCATTGGGTGGCCAAGATCCATCTCCTCCTCATGGTCTCTATTGTAGCCTATTAAAACCTCATGGAGCCTAGATCCGATGATGAAAAATAAAACTCTAAATCCGATGATGGAAAATAAAACTCTAGATCCGACGGTGGAGATTAAATCTCTAGATCCGATGGTTGAGATTAAATCTCTAGATACGACAGTTGAGATTAAATCCCTAGATCCGACGGTGGAGATTAAAACAAGGCTTAAGCCTAACTCTATAAAAGGAGGCCAAGGCTTGCACGTGGAACATACTTGAGAGATTAGGGTTTTTGTTTCTTTTGGCTTGGGCGGCAAGAAACAAAAGGGAGGCTAGGGTTTTGGAGGAGGCATTGGGCGGCCACACTTTTGGAAGTTTTTTCCTTCTTCCTAGGGTTTTGGCCGGCGCCCATCTTCTCTTCTTCTCTCCTTGGCCGGTGTCCAATCTTCATCCTCTCATCCTTGGCCGGCGGCAAAGGCTAGGGTTTCTTCCCTTGGAGCTTTTGGCCGGCGTCCATAATCCTCATCTTGTCTCCTTGGCCGGCGGAAATCACCAAGCAAGGTGGCTTGGTGGTCGGTTCTAGATAGGAGAAGAGTTTTTTTTTTTATTCTTCCTTTCGTTCGGAGCGAGCAAAGAAAGGAAGAAGGTGATCTAGGAGGCTTCGACTTTTGGAAGAACGTCGCCCACACGACGTCCAAAAGGAGGAAGACATACGATAGAAGTCCTTGAGGTAAACAAGAGGTATAAATCTTGTTTTGCTTTCCTTTTGTTTATTTGTATGTTGTATGTTTTGATATGTGGCTTAATTTACTTGGACCCCGAATACAAACACAAAAACCGGCGATCCGTACATCATCTATTCTGCGACTAATCGTAGAATAGAAGTTGGTTGCTTGAACAACAAGTTTGTTCAAGTGACCACTCTAATCGAATAGCACGATGATGAAATAGTAGCTTGGGTAATCCATCTTTGTCAAGGATATTTTTTTTTTATCCGGGGATGAAAACGGGATCGCCATGAACAAGTGACCGAGTCGAAGTGGGAAGCGAAGTTTCCTACCTTCAAGTGGTATCAGAGCCACGGTTTCTGATTTTGTGTGTTTTAGGATTCGGTTACTTTTATGCACTTTTCATATATTGTATATGCCGGATACTAGTAGGATGTGCGTAGGTTAACTTTTTGGTTGCAGGCATAGGATCCAACTATTATGGCCATATGTGTGTATGTGATTGTATGCGTGTAATTGTATATTTTTTTTGAATCCTCGAGGTTGACGAGGCTAGTATTTAATTTTTTTTAATTAAGTACGACATTGTTTAGCCACTCATTTATTTTAGTTTACTTTCGATCTAGATTACATGTACACTCCTTCATGGAGTATAGGATCGATGGATGTAAATTAAAATAGTTATTCTCGGCTCGGATCTCCGGATGGCTTGTACATGGCGTAGGGAGGAGCGGACGGGATGGCGACACGACAGGAGGCATATTGAAGACAAAAGCCATAATAGTTGGAAAATATTTCTTTTTCATATTTATTGCTTATTGTTTGATATACATGTCATAGGCTAGAAAATTCCTCAATTTTAAATTACTAAGTGGGAGAGGGATATTTTTATAAATTTCCACGACATCCATTACGATTTGACATGTGATGCAAACAAACTTGCGCGTCGGCTCTGAGTGCCTTCCTCCCCATCGGATGAGTTTGTTTGCAGATCACAAGGTCGAATATGGTTATATGAAATTATTAAGGAGCATGTGTACCTCCCCATCGGAAGACACATAACCCGAGATAATTGCCTTGGTACCGAGTAATGGTGAACACTTAGATGCAAATAGAAGTATCCTCCCCATCGGAATCACTGCTTTTATTTGTAGGGCCGAAGAGGAACCAACTATTAATTTTATTTGTCAAAAAGTTAGGTTGACAAGATAATAAAATTAATGGGTAAAACCTCCTCTTACAAATGTAGAATTCGTATATGTCCACACTATCGTGACATACGATATTCTCGGTGTTTTGAGGTGTTGGTTGATTTTAAAATTTTATTGTTTGAGGAATCAATAATTTTTTTGAAATCTAATGTTTTGATCTATGTGATTCTTAGGTTTTTCAAAATGACTTTCAACCCGCTTGCTGTGATACTGAAAGAAAATAAACTTACTGGACCCAATTATGTTGATTGGAAGAGGAATCTTGACATTGTCTTGACTGTTGAGGAATACAAATATGTACTCCTCGATGAGTGTCCTCCTAAGCCTGTGGATGATTCTGGGGAAAAGGAGAAGGAGAGTTATAAGAAGTAGATTAAGGCTGATGAGATAGCGCGATGTTACATTTTGGTATCTATGTCAAATGTATTACAACATCAGCATCAAGCCATGCCCACTGCTTATGACATGATGCTCAATCTCAAAGAGCTTTTCAGACACCAGAATCGGGCTGCTAGGCAGGAAGCCATGAGGAACTTGATGACGACAACCATGATCGAGGGAACACTCATGAGGGATCATGTTCTCAAGATGATGGCTTATTTGAATGAGCTGGAAGTCCTTGGAGCTGAGATCGATGGGGAAACCCAGGTTGATATCATTCTCTAGTCTCTACCTAGGAGTTTTGAGCAGTTTTGCCTGAACTACAACATGAATAAAAGGTTGTATTCGTTGATGGAGCTTCTGACAAAACTTCAGGCGGTAGAGGGACTATTTTGTCAGAGTGCTCAGGCGCAGGCCATGGTTGCCCAAAAGGTTTCTACTTCTAAATCGAAAGGCAAGAAGAAGAAGAAACAAATTGGGGCAAAGGCAGCGAAAGGAACTCAGGGAGGAGTGAAGAAGCCGAAAGGTAAGTGCTTCACTTGCAAGAAGACTGGACACTGGAAGAAGAACTGCCCTAATCGGAAGCAGAACAAAGGTATATCTTTTGGTCTAGTTGTTGAAACATGTTTAGCGGTGTTATCTACCGGCACCTGGTGTGTAGATACAGGAGCCACTGATCATGTCTGCAATACTTTGCAGGGGTTCCAGGAAACTAGACAACTGGCTGAAGGGGAGATTACCGTATACTTGGGCAATGCCATGAAGGTGGCGGTTGTTGCAGTGGGAGATGTTTATTTGTCTTTTGAGAGGAATAAAGTTTTAGTTCTTAAAAATTGCCTTTATGTACCTTTATTTAGAAAGAATTTGATTTCGATTTCTAAATTATTTATGGATGGATATTCTATTTCTTTTAATGACAGAGTTGTTATAAAAAAGAATAAGGAGATTATATGTTCTGGTGCATTAATAGGAAATTTGTATACACTCGAACCAAAATCTCCCACGATGCAAATAGAAGTGAATAACTCATCTTCTAATTCCAATAAGAGAAAAGAACCTTTGAAGATGAACCAAACATATCTTTGGCATCTAAGGCTTGGTCATATTAACCTAAGCAGAATTCAAAGGTTAATAGCTGATGGACCTCTGAGTTCATTAGTGGTGGAAGACTTCCCAACCTGCGAGTCTTGCTTGGAAGGTAAAATGACCAAGAGGCCTTTCAAGGCCAAGGGGTATAGAGCCAAAGATGTGTTGGAATTGGTTCATTCTGATTTGTGTGGTCCTATGTCTATCCGGGCAAGAGGTGGCTTTGAATATTTTGTCTCTTTTATAGACGACTATTCAAGATATGGATACATTTACTTGATGCGCCGCAAGTCTGAATTCTTTGACAAGTTCAAAGAATTCAAGGATGATATGGAGAAATATCAGGGTAAATGTATCAAGACACTACGATATGATCGTAGTGGTGAGTACCTCTTGGGAGAGTTTAAGAATTACTTATCAGAGGCTGAGATTCAATCCCATTTGTCTGCACTTGGCACACCTTAGCAGAATGGTGTAGCAGAGCGAAGGAATATGACTCTTAAGGAGATGGTTAGATCGATGATGAGTTATTCTGAGTTGCCAGATTCGTTCTGGGGATATGCTCTAGATACGGTAGTCTACATTCTGAACTTGGTACCATCTAAATCAGTGCCTTCTACTCCCACAGAATTGTGGACTGGGCGAAAGCCTAGTCTAAGACATATTCGGATATGGCGGAGTCCAGCACATGTGCTGAAGGCAGATGCTGGTAAGTTGGAACCTCATACAGAAGTGCGCATGTTTGTTGGCTATCCTAGAGGAACGAAAGGTGGTTTGTTTTATAGTCCTAGAGATCATAGGGTGATCGTTAGCACGAACGCTAGATTTTTAGAGGAAGACTATGTGATGAACCATAAGCCCATGAGTAAGATTGTTCTGGAGGAATTGAAAGGGAAAGTCACTACTTCAGTACCACCGCTATAAGTGGATATACCACAAGGCACTACACCGCGTGTCACAGAGGATACACAGGTGATACCTCATCGTAGTGGAAGGGTTATAAGACTGCCTGATAGATTCATGTTCTTGGGAGAATCTTCTGATTTGGTCCCTAGAGAACATGAACCTGATCCCTGGACATATGACGAGGCAATCCAAGATAAAGATGCGGTATCTTGGCAAAGTGCAATGAATGCTGAGATTGAATCTATGGATTCAAATCAGGTCTGGGAGCTAGTAGAACCACCCAATGGTGTAAAAATCATTGGATGCAAGTGGATCTACAAAAGAAAGAGAGGAATAGACGGGAAGGTTGAGACCTTCAAAGTAAGGCTTGTTGCGAAGGGGTATACTCAGAAAGAGGGTATCGATTATGAGGAGACCTTTTCGCCGGTAACCATGCTTAAGTCTATCCGGATTCTCTTATGTATTGCTCCTCATATAGATTATGAGGTGTGGCAGATGGATGTCAAGACAGCTTTTCTTAATGGAAGTCTTGAAGAAAACATCTATATGAAGCAACCAGAGGGATTCATTGCAAAGGGCAAAGAGCATCTTGTGTGCAAGCTTAATCGGTCCATTTATTGATTGAAGTAAGCTTCGAGATCTTAGAACATCCGCTTTGATGAGGTAATCCAGTCTTATGGATTTATTAAATGTTCGAATGAGTCTTGTGTATACAAGAGATGTGACAGAAACGTAGTGGTATTTCTTGTACTATACGTAGATGACATTTTGTTAATTGACAACAATGTCAAGGTGTTATCGGACGTAAGGGTATGGTTGTCCAAACAGTTTGATATGAAGGACTTGGGAGAAGTGGGACACATCCTTGGGATCAAGGTTATAAGGGATCGCAGGAAAAGGATGTTGTGCTTATCTCAAGCTTCATACATAGACACTATTATAGATCATTTTAGCATGCAAAACTCCAAGAAAGACTTTTTACCTTTCAGGCATGGAGTTCCTTTATCTAAAGAGATGTGTCCTAGAACATCTAAGGAGATAGAGGAGATGAAGGCGGTTCCTTATGCTTCGACAGTAGGAAGCCTCATGTATGCGATGCTGTGTATGAAACCGGATATCTACTATACCGTGGGCATGATTAGCAGATATCAGAGTAATCTAGGATAGGGACATTGGACTGCAGTAAAGCATATATTGAAGTACCTGTGAAGGAGTAGGGATTATATGCTAGTTTACCAGGAAGACCAATTACTCCCTGTGGATTACACAGATTCCGACTTCCAATCAGATAGGGATAACAGTAAGTCTACCTCAGGTTTTGTGTTTACTTTGGGTGGTGGAGCCATTGTATGGAGGAGTGTCAAGCAGAAATGCGTGGCGGGCTCTACCATGGAAGCTGAGTATGTGGCAGCCTCTGAGGCGGCCAAAGAAGTTGTATGGCTTAGGAACTTCTTGATGGACTTGGATGTGATTCCTGGTTTGCCCAGAACTATCACAATTTATTGTGATAAAAGTGGCGTAGTTGCAAACTCGAAGGAACCACGAGCCCATAAGGCAAGTAAACACATAGAGCGCAAGTACCACCTGATACGAGAGATCGTAAAGTGAGGAGAAGTTGTTGTGACCAAGATTGCATCGGAGGATAACCTAGTAGATCCTTTCACCAAGGCCCTTCCAACGAGAGCTTTTGATAGGCATGTGGAGGGAATAAGAATCAGATGTATGGCAGTTTAAGGACAACATAGTCTTTTAGTATAAGTGGGAGATTATTGGGATGTATACTAAAAAGTCTATCTTTTATATGAACATCTTTATTTTTTGAAATAAGAATCATATGATCATTATTTGCATATTTATGGTTATGCATATCGTCTAATATATTATATTATAGATAACATGGTGTGTGGTGTCACACGGGAGATCATGTTATCAGTTCCTTATAAAGTATAAGTAAAGGCTCACAACCGAGATGGTTATGGACAAACCATTGGAATGGTTGTAGTGTGATTTGGTATTGATTTATCTTGACCATAGAATTATACTAGTACACTTTGTGTGTATTGAGCATGACCGACTTAGAGGTGATTCGATTTATTATTGACTACATAATCGAATCGGACCTCAGATATTATATTGTACATCCTCTTAATCCCGATATAATAACGGGCACACATACTTAGTATTAATTTCTTTGATTTACCAATGGGCGAGATTTATAGAGTAAATCGATAGGCTCGGTAAGTTGAGAAATGATATTACTTATATGGTGTGTCGTTGATTATAGGAGGAAACCGTGTCCTATATATTAGGATGATGATGTCCCCTTGAGGAGCTCATAAGGTTCATCATGTAAACCCTACAGGTGGACTTGGTCCGACATGATGATTAGGTTGAGTGGTACTACTCATGGAGTTAGATGTAGATTAATTAATTGTCAGTAAATTAATTAATCGACGGACATTCGAGATCTTAAACACGGGGAGATATATGTACAAATAATATATGGAGCTCATATTAACTTATGGGGGTTGGTGAGATAGATCAATGATAATCCTCTAGTGGAATGGATTATCATTAATGGATCGGACTTTATATGGGCTTGATCCATTGGGTGGCCAAGATCCAACTCCTCCTCATGATCCCTATTGTAGCCTATTAAAACCTCATGGAGCCTAGATCCGATGATGAAAAATAAAACTCTAAATCCGATGATGGAAAATAAAACTCTAGATTCGATAGTGGAGATTAAATCTCTAGATCCGACGGTTGAGATTAAATCTCTAGATCCAACGGTTGAGATTAAATCCCTAGATCCGACGGTGGAGATTAAAACAAGGCTTAAGCCTAACTCTATAAAAGGAGGCCAAGGCTTGGGCGTGGAACATACTTGAGAGATTAGGGTTTTTGTTTCTTTTGGCTTGGGCGACAAGAAACAAAAGGGAGGCTAGGGTTTTGGAGGAGGCATTGGGCGGCCACACTTTTGGAAGTTTTTTCCTTCTTCCTAGGGTTTTGGCTGGCGCCCATATTCTCTTCTTCTCTCCATGGACGGCGTCCAATTTTCATCCTCTCATCCTTGGCCGGCGGTAAAGGCTAGGGTTTCTTCCCTTGGAGCTTTTGGTCGGCGTCCATAATCCTCATCTTCTCTCCTTGGCTGGCGGAAATCACCAAGCAAGGTGGCTTGGTGGTCGGTTCTAGATAGGAGAAGAGTTTTGTTTTATTCTTCCTTTCGTTCGGAGTGAGCAAAGAAAGGAAGAAGGTGATCTAGGAGGCTTCGACTTTGGGAAGAACATCGCCCACACGACGTCCAAAAGGAGGAAGGACATACGATAGAAGACCTTAAGGTAAACAAGAGGTATAAATCTTGTTTTGCTTTCCTTTTGTTTATTTGTATGTTGTATGTTTTGATATGTGGCTTAATTTACTTGGACCCCGAATACAAACACAAAAACCGGTGATCCGTACATCGTCTATTCTGCAGCTAATCGTAGAATAGAAGTTGGTTGCTTGAACAATAAGTTTGTTCAAGTGACCACTCTAATCGAATAGCACGACGATGAAATGGTAGCTTGGTTAATCCATCTTTGTCAAGGATAAATTTTTTTTATCCGGGGATGAAGACGAAATAGCCATGAATAAGCGACCGAGTTGAAGTGGGAAGCGAAGTTTCCTACCTTTAAGGGGAAGAACAAGGGACAAGAAGGAGCTACACAAGTAGGGGGAGCTTCCAAAGAAAACCCTAAGGTATACTTTAATACACATTCTAGTTCTAGTATTAAGAAGCATGCTAGAAATTATTTTAACTCACTTGCAATTGCCCATGAACATAAGCATGCTAGTTGGAATAGATATGTTTACTTAGGGGCTAAATCCTATGAACTTATATCTAAGGACAGACCTAGGAACAACAACTCTAGACCTATTTTACCTAGGGAGAGTATTAGGAGGATAGAAGAGAATTTAGGCATTAACCCTAAGAAGAAGAGTCTTTCCCAAAAGACCAATGAAATATCAAAATTAGGAAAATTAGAATTGGAAAATCAAGCTTTGAGGTCAAGGCTTGAAAAATTGGAAAAGACCCTAGCAAAAATGGCAAATTCATTTAAGGGGACTAATGGTAAAAAATTAAAACCTAGAAAACAAGAACCGTCCAAGGGCAAGAAAAGTTTGGGTCACAAACCTAATGTTAGGGCAATCAACCCATGTGATATGGTTTTGATGTGTGTAGCAAAGGGTTTAAGTTAGGATGATTGGATTTGATATGTGCGTTGGAGTCTTGCAGGACTTAGTAATTCGCACATGGAGCTTAGGCAAGTGTCACCACTCACAACCCCATGCGCTTGATGCTGCCGAGGGACGTGGCCGCGAACGAAGAGAGCTTCGGATAGGGACTTCAAGTGAGATGAGAGAATGAGTGAATTGTAAGTAGCTCATTAGGTGAACTTGGCCGAATGGCTGAGTGTCGAAAGCTCGATCGCAAGGGTTGAGGTTTACCCGACCGCCGGACACTCAAACAGATGTTAAGTTTGAGGTTTAACATGCACCAGTCGACTGCCATGTCATGGCAGTCGACTGCTCCAAGTCGATCATCAATCGACTGGTGTTAGCTGCTGGATCAAGTTGACATCAGTCGACTGCTTAAGGGAAGCAGTCGATTGATAGCACTGTGCATGGGCACAGAAGATAGTCGAGCTCGCGGGTCACTCGACTGAAAGTTGACATCAGTCGACTGATCATCTGACTGTTGGAGAAAGCAGCCGCGGATCCCATGAATCCAGCCTGGTCAGGAGCCATTGGAGTCGACATCAGTCAATTGATGAAAGCATCAGTCAACTGATAGTGTCCAACGGGAAGAATTGCTTCCTCTCTATAAAAAGAGAGGGTGGGGGCTTGTAGATGGGTAATGCTCATGCTCTAAACATCCTACTAAGTGCCCCACAAAGCTCAAACTCCTTCTTCTAGTTTTCTTTCATATCTATTGTAAAAGAAGGAGTGATCTCATTGTTGTAAAGGTTTACCTCCACCTTGCTTGGGCTAAAGGGAGAGACCAATAGTGGATTGGTTGTGGAGTGATTCACCGGAGACGAATCGGACCGTGAATTAGTGGCGAGGCCATAAACCATGTTATATTGTGTGTTAGCATTGTTTTATCTTTTTGCTTATCTTAATTGCTTGTTTAGTTTTGTTTCCGTTGCGCTAATTATCTTTGTAGACAAGCAATTTCATCATACGACGAAAGAGGGCTATTCACCCCCTCTAGCCGGCCACCATCGTTCCTACAAGTGGTATTAGAGCCAAGACGCTTGTCAATGGACTAACCACCGCAACAAGCACAATCAGGGATGGTCGGCTCTAACATTCACCCACCGAAGTTCGAGGGAGAATTCTCTTGGTGGAAGAAGAGAATGGAGGTATTCTTTGAAACCGATTTTGAAATTCTATTAATAATGGAAAATCGTTTCGAGATACCTAGGGATGAAGATGGGGAGCAAATAGAGAAGACAAAATCGATAAAAAGACAAAGAGAGGAGTACTTGGCAAATTCGAAGGCCAAGCATCACTTGTACAATGTACTCCCCCAACAAGAGATCAACCAGATTAGAGAGTGTGCAAGTGTTAAAGAGATGTGGGAGAAGCTAGTAGAGCTTCATGAAGGCACCTCGGAGGCCAAGCTTTCAAGGAGAGACCTCCTCCGCTCCCAACTAATAAATATCAAACTTGAAAAGGAAGAAAAGGTAACCTCATTACACTCTCGTTTCAAAGAAATTCTAATTGGACTAACAAGTGTAGGAGAAAAGCTATCAAACTGGGATATGGTAATGAAGGCTATAGATGTCTTTCCCCGGTCCTCAAAGTGGAGCTCAATGGTGGACTCCTTCTACATCTCAAAGAACCGAGAAGTGAGCACCTTGGAGGAGTTCTTTTCAACCATGGAGCTCCACGAAACAAGGCTTGAAGGAGTAGTAGAAGAGCAAAGAATTCAACCATCAAGAGGAGTGGCCTTAGTAGCCAACAATGGGAAGAAGAAGAAGATAGAGACTCCCTCCTCCTCTGATGAAGCATCCTCCTCATCTTCCATGAATAGCAATGAAGATGCTTATATAGTAAGGAAGGTAAGGCGTGCCTTAAAAAATTTAAAATTTAACAAATCTTATGATAGGAGAAGGCACAAGAGGAAAATCATATATTACAATTGCCAACAAGAGGGACATATAAGAGATGATTGTCCCCTCTTGAACAAGAGCAAAGAAGAAAGGAGGAGAAAAGAAGAAAAGAAGAAGGGGAGCAAGAAGAAGGAAGAGGAGAAGAAGGCCAAAGAAAAAGGGAAGGGCAAGGCACTAAAAGCAAGGACATGGGATGATCCTTCCTCATCATCATCATCGGAGGAAGAAAATGCCTTTGTCACAAACTTGGCTCTAATGGCATTTGATGATCTAGACACCACCTCCTCCTCCGAACAAGAAAGATCAAGCACAAGTGAGGAGAGCTCTAGTGAAGAGGGAGGCTCATCACCATCTTCATCCGAATCAGAAGAAGATGACATGGAAACTATGGTAACTAATCTAACTCCTAAGAAAATAGTTTCCATGATTTCTAGCTTAACTAGGGATTTAGTTCGGGCCAAAAAGGAAAACAAGAGCATGCTAGATCAAATTAAGACCCTAGAAGGAAAATTAGAACAAGCATGCTTAAATAGTAATGATAATATTTCTTCTAGTGATAATGGTGCATGCTCACATGATAATTATATGCCCTTTGATGTTAATGATGCATGCATTGAGGAAAATAGGATGTTAAGGGAAAAGGTAGACCATTTGACCAAAGCCCTATAAAAATTTACAATTGGCTCAAACACCCTTAATATGATTATAGGGAGCCAAAGGGCTAGCTTCAATAGGAAAGGCCTAGGTTATAAGGGAAAGACAAATGAAAAGGACTATAAATGTTTGATTGTTAGGGGTCAAAGAAAAATAAGATAATTTCTAGCAAATGGATCCCTAAGGAATATTTAGTGAACCCCATAGGAAAGAACTTGTATTGGGTTTCTAAATCCATCCTTAAGGGTTAGGAAAACCCTAGGTTAGTCAACCATAAGGATTTGACTTATATCATGTTAATTGGTTGACTTAGGATGGCGGGACAATTTTTTGAAATAGTGTTGGGTGATGATAATGTGCCCATAAATTGATAATAATGCTTAAATCATGATAGTTAATGTAATTGTTATATATGTTTGCAATCATGATTTATGATCTTAACATTTAATATATAATCATGGGCAATAGGGTTTAAATCATGCTTTAGGTGATATTTGACTTTTTCTCATGATTATATACCAATGCATGATTACAAATTGATTGATACATTTGGTTCATGATCATAATGTGAAATCAATGCATATATGTTTTTATGATCATGTGGCATGTTAGGATGATACTTAACCATGGGTAGAATTGCATGAAATTGAATGTTAAGTACATAAATACATTTAGGAACATCTCACATTCACCATAAGGATAACTTTGATTGAAAACATAGTATGGGTGAGATGATAGGATGATACAAATGGTCCACAAATACCTATGGCATTCAGATGGTCATTTTAAGTATCAAAATAGTAATAATAGACCAATCATGGAGAAGACTTATGTTTAATTCATAGGCATATTTCTCAAAGATCATGGTTGAATATTTCAAATATTTTTGAAACAATTTCTTACTTTACAATCTGTGTTTTCATGTTTTGAAACAATTTAAAGCAAAACTAGGTGCTAAAATTGGTACAAACTTGATCAAAACATTAGTTATTTTTGAAACTTTTGGATTTTTGGCAAATCATTAAAAATATAAGTAATTTTCATGAAAACTCATTTTTCACTGATAAAGGACTTTAAAAGAAATGTGTTTTCAAAATTTCACGATTTTTCGAATTTTCTAGAATTTCTAATGCATTTTTGAATTTCGTCCAGAAAATCAGAAAAACCTGAAATCTTTGTGCCAGTCGACTGGTAGTCTGAACTAGTCGACTGATGTACTATGCACGAGCATAGTAACCTGATTTTATCAGGCTTTGTTTGGGTTTTTGGTATTTTTCCTTCTTAGAGATGATGTCATGTGTGTATAACATTTATAAAATGTTTTTGATGGTGTCAAAGGGGGAGAAATAGGGAAGTTTAAGTTAATCATGCTAAGAGGGAAAATTTAGCATGTCTTAAGGGGGAGTTGCATGTTTAAGGGGGGAGTTGTTATACTCATATTTTTACTTACATGCTTTCCTTGTTTATGCTTATTGTTATTTGTTTACCTAACTTAAACGGATTGCCACACATCAAAAAGGGGGAGATTGTTAGGGCAATCAACCCATGTGATATGGTTTTGATGTGTGTGGGAAAGGGTTTAAGTTAGGATGATTAGATTTGATATGTGCGTTGGAGTCTTGCAGAACTTAGTAATTCACACATGGAGCTTAGGCAAGTGTCACCACTCACAACCTCATACTTGAGTCAGTGAAGGAGCATTGTAGAGTCGTGCGCTTGATGCATCCAAGGGACCGCCGGACGAGATGACTTGAAGCGATGCCAAGGAAGCAGACTTCGAGGGCAAGAGATGGGCGAGCATTGCAGCGCATGCGCGCGCCGCCGAGGACGGGTCGCAACGAAGAGAGCTGAGGGACTTCATGAGATGAGAGAATGAGTGAATGTAATTATTCATTAGTGAACTCGTCGAATGGCCGAAAGTGCTCCAAGCTCGACCCGTGGGTCAGGTTTACCCACCGGACGCGCCAAAGTGGTGTTAAGTTTGAGGCACCACCCGATTGCTATGTCGCAAACGAGCAATACGCAACTGAACGAAGCAGAGGTGTTAGGCTTGGATCAAGTCAACATCGATCGCATTGTAAGGGAAGCGATCGATAGCTGCCGACCATAGAAGCTAGTCGAGCTCGCGGGTCACTTGACTGGAAGTCGACATCAATCGACTGATGAAAGCATCAGTCGACTGATCATCCGACTGTTGAAGAAAGCGGCTGCGGATCCCGGGAATCTGGCCAGGTCAGGAGCCGTTGGAGTTGACATTAGTCGACTGATGAAAGCATCAGTCGACTGATAGTGTCCAACGAGAAGAATTGCTTCCTCTCTATAAAAAGAGAGGGTGGGGGCTTGTAGATGGGTAATGCTCATGCTCTAAACATCCTACTAAGTGCCCCACAAAGCTCAAACTCCTTCTAGTTTTCTTTCATATCTATTGTAAAAGGAGTGATCTCATTGTTGTAAAGGTTTACCTCCACCTTGCTTGGGCTAAAGGGAGAGACCAATAGTGGATTGGTTACGGAGTGATTCACTGGTGACGAATCAGACCGTGGATTAGCGGCGAGGTCGTGAACCACGTTATATCGTGTGTTAGCATTGTTTTATCTTTTTTCTTATCTTAATTGCTTGTTTTGTTTTGTTTCCGTTGCGCTAATTATCTTTGTACACAAGCAATTTCATCATACGATGAAAGAGGGCTATTCACCCCCACTCTAGCCAGCCACCATCGTTCCTACACCTAAGTCCTACCACAATGTTCCATTTGATTATGGAACTAAATCTAGGTCTAGGAAAACTAAGGTTAATGGGGAAGTTATCCTTAAGATTAACCATGGTGTGTGTCTAGTGGCCAAGGGTTCTATAAAACCTAGGAAGACCACTAAGAAGGTTACTAAGGAGGCAATCCCTAAGGTTAACCTTGACAAGACCCAAATGACTAAGGATTCACAGCCAAAAAGGGTCATTAGGAAGGTGTTTAGGGAAGTTATCCCTAGTGAATACCTTGTTAACCTAAGGAGCTCCAATAGGTATTGAGTTCCTAGGAGCGTGATCGATTTACGCTAGATGGGTTAGGGTGTGTCAACCCTAAGTGGATAGGTAGTTAATCTAACCATAGTAGAGTTTACACTTTAGGATGTGCCAATGTGCTTTGAGAAGTTGAAAATTGATTAAATTGGCACAATTAGGTCTTAGAAGTTATGGTGTGTCATTTTGGGTTTTTGGCACACTAGGGGGATAGTTGGTATTAAGGCAAAATGGATTTAATCTTAGAAATGACAATTTGATATTAACACTTAGGTATTTTATACCTTAATATTTTATACTTGCCATGATTTATTTGCCTTGCCATGTCATGACATCATATTTATTTTTATCATATAAAATATCATGATAATACTTAGGGTTAGTTAAATGTCATGTTACGCTTATGTTTATATCACATGTCATGACATCATGATTATTGGCACATGATTTTATTTTTGTTATCATTTATGTCATAATCATTATTCATGCATTAAATAAAATTGAGTTAAGGACGATGGCATGATTTGAAGTCCCATGCATAAAGGAATCAAATAGAGTTGCCTAGCATATGCATGAGACCCTAAATAACCAAAACCCACATCTCATTAGAACACTTGGCTTGTATGTATTTCATACACTTAGATACAAGTGAGATGTTAGGAATGAAATTAAGGTTTCAAAATCATTTTGAAAAAACTTGGTGAAGTCTATCTTTTGATAGAAATCACTATTGAATGAGGTGATATAAAGTAGGGCCAAACATTGAAAATTTCAATGGTTTTGAACTTTGTGTCAATCTCATTAGTTTATGGGTATTTTATTTTTTTCAATATTTTTCACCCATAATGTTTGTTATAAGTAATATATGTATGAATTTTTGAGATTTTTTAAAATACATATTTTTACTTATGATTTTTGAAAATTGGATTTTGAAGTCTGATTTCTACACTATGCAAAAATTAGTCGACATCCATGGATGGCGATCGACTAAGCCAACGCATATGATCGGGTGATCGTAAGATTAACAAGATTTGTTAGTACCATATTCATCTACTTTTAGGTTCCCTAACTGCTCCTAACCCTAGGATATGCTTTGGAGAATATTGGAAGGGTGAAAATCCATTGGAAATGGATTAGGAGAATTGTTTAGGGTGTGTATCGAATTAAGGGAGGTGAAAGTTTAATGTTGAATCTTTTCTCTTAATTTCTATTGTCTAGTGTTCCTATTGGCTTAGAGACTCTGCAAGGACATTATTGGTACAATGGTCAAAGGGAGCAAGCCTTTAGGGGGAGGTTATTCATCTTGGGATGATGGATGTGTTTTTGGACCAAGGGGGAGATTGTAAGATATCATTGGGATGTGAGACATTGACACTCTTGGGAAGGACCTTTTTGATGTATGTCAAAAAGGGGGAGAAAAGATCAATTGGGGTTAGTTGAAATTCTCAAATGTGAGAATTGTCAATTGGGGATAATTGGTAGACTTGAGTTAGGGCACCTAACTCAAAGGTGTTTGTGGTTTTGTCAAACATCAAAAAGGGGGAGATTGTTGGTGTAATAGGCCCAGAACACGATTGACCGGACTCGAGTTTGACTCGAGCAGTATTTTGATGTTAGACAAAACATATGACATGTGATTGTCATGGGAAGACCAAGTGTTTAACCTTGGCCATGTAAGTCCAAGTGTGTAGCCTTGGCGGTGAAAGTCCAAGGATGGGGCTTGGCATTGGAAGTCAAACATGGAGTTGGCAAGGGAAAACTAAGTGTGTAGCCTTGGCCAAGTAAGTCAAAGTGTGTAGCCTTGACGGTGAAAGTCCAAGTTATGGGTACTTAGCATTTGGAAAGTCCAAGGGGTGGTTTGGCGGCGTAAGGCCAAGTGGTAGTCTTGGGAGTGTAAGTCCATATGTACCTTGGTGGTGTAGACACTGAGAGCATGACAATAGCCAAAGGAAGCACCTGAAGGCTAGCGTATGGAAGAACAAGTCAAGGATGACTTGGAGGGATCCGTGCATGGATGAACAAGTCATGGACGACTTGGAGGGATCCAATAGGCGCGAAGCTAGTAGAGGTGGTTAGAAGGCTTAGGTCTAGGCTAAGGGTGTTTTGGGATAAACCTCATGGATCAGGTGAACTTGGCCAAGTGACTGAGGTCAAGTGTCAGATGCTCAAACATGTTGTTTGAGGTTTTACCCGACAGTCAGATGCTTAAACAACTTGTGTTTGAGGTTTTACCCGACAATAGTCGACTGGTGGTATGTCCTAGTCGACTGGTGAGAGTCAACTAGCATTCGAATGCATCGTATGCCATGGCAGTCGACTGCCAACATTGGGCAGTCGACTGATGGCTTCAGCAGTTGACTTTCATGGATGGCAGTCCACTGCTGGTTGAGGACGCGAGAGCAGAATGCTTGGTAGCCAACTGATCATTGGCTATAAGGCAGGTAATCGACTGATGGTAATGGGCAGTCAACTATCAATGTATCCGTTGATTTGATGTCGATGTGGATTAAGCCATTGTCTCACAATGACTACAGGAGCAGTCGATTGGGGCGTTATGGCAGTCAACTGCTAGGTGCGAAATCAGCCCGAGATAAGCATAAAAGGAGGAGCTTGGGGAGGATTTCCACAGCAATTTTTGAGGAAATTTTGGAGGGGAATTGCTGCTGCATTCTAAACCTTCAAGAGAAAATCAAAGCAAGCTACAAGCAAAGGTTTCAAAGCAATTGTTGAAAAGTGTTATTTACTTGTTTTGTTTATTGTCTTGTATTCGCTTGTATTTCGTTGTATTACTTTTATAATCATTGTATGAGGTTTCTCCACCTTCGACATATTGTCAAGAAGGAGATTTGAGTAGTGGTTTGTTCATCACTCGAGCTCGTTGAGCTCACCCCATGGAGTAGGAACCCTAAGGTTCCGAACCACGTATATCATGTGTTGTGATTGTCTCTTGTATTCATTTCATTATTTGTATTTCCGCTACACATATTAACGAATATTGTAGACGAACGAACAATTTCCATCAAGCATGCGAAAAGGCTATTCAACCCCCTTCTAGCCGGGCCACAATCCTCCAACACTAGACTCTAACCTTTGGCTACTTGACCCTTGGCTGGAATTTGTTATTTTTGTAAGGGTCTTTTCTAATTTCTAAAGCCTTAACCTCAAGGCTTGGTTTTCCTTTTCTAATATCTAAATTTTTGAATTTCCATTATTTCTTGAGTTATTCTTCTTCCTAGGCATGTATCTAGATTTCTTAGAGTTCATGCCTAGATTGTTCTTATCCTTAGGTAGGGTTGACCTAGAATTGTTCTTAGGCAAACTAACATGTTTGACACCTAAGAAAAAATATTTATTATTATTTCTAGCATGGTTGTTATCATGAACAATTGCAAGTGAATTAAAATCATTCCTAGCATGCTTCTTATCATTAATAATTGAAATTCATTATTGAAAGTTACCTCAGGCTTTGCCTTTGGAGCTCCCCCTACACTCAAGCTCTCTACCTTGTCCTTCTTTGGGTTTCTCCCCTTTTGTTGCACCGGAAGCATACTATATGCTCCTTGCACTTTCAAATTGAGACTCCGACCTCCTTGATCTTTTTCTTGGCCTTGGGTGTCGGTTGAGTCTCCTTGACTCTTTTTAGACATTTGCTTTTGTAGTTATATGTGTAAAATATCGAAAAATAAAATAATAATAAAATAGCATTGGTTAATTAAGATATTACGTTATATAATTTTTAGAAAGTTTTCTGGATTCAAATGGAATTTATATGGGCATTTTATGGTGATAAAGTGAATAGATTTTTATGGGGCCTATTTAGAATATCTGTTATTAGGGTGTTAATGGATTCAATTAACCTAGGTTTAAATAGCTAAACATAAGTTAATTTTCTCCATTTGCTCTCGATATCTTTTTCATTTCCTCATTTCCGTGTTTTCCCCCTTCTCTTCTTCTTCTCCCGATTCTGGGCTCCTTTGTCGGCTGACTTCTTTCTTCCTCGTAGCCGTCCTTTCGATCGCCGGGAGCTTAACCTCATCGGAGCTGCTACCCCTCTCACTGGCACATCGCATTGGTCGCCGACCCTCTTGCCGCATGTCACAATCGATCAACGAATACCGTCGTAGCTTCGTCGTCGGAGATCTCCACCAGAGCAACCGCTTGGTAATTTCGATCCCGCATTTATCCACCACCACCACCACCGCCTACCTCGTCGGCAAGCCGATCACCGCCTATTTCTCCATATTTCACGTCGCAGCTAATCCACATGAGCCTATTTCTTCTCTTTTGTCGATTCTTCCTTTTCACCCAATTATGAAGATTGGATCTGTCGCCCCATCGCCGAGCTCTATTCTTACCAATTATCGTTGCTGATTTTTTTTTATTCTAATCTCAAGCCCTGCAATCTCCATGTTGCATTTTCAGCCACTCAGATCTCCATCGATGCGTTCTTCTTCTTTAGGCGCCACCATAGTTCAGATCTTTGTAACGATTGCCACCATCAAACGGGAGCAGCAATTTCGATCGCCCGTAGCCAGCCACACGACCACAATCGCCATTCCCCCAGTCACAACCAACAGAAATTTGGAGTAGATCCAGACATTCCTTTGGGTAATTTCATAGTCATTTTTGTGTTTGTTTGGATTTTAGATTCATGGTGTAGATTCAGAAAGAAATTTAAGTTAAGGTTGATTAATGATTGGTTAAATTGGGTATGTGGAGGTTGTCAATCTGAGAGAAGTTTGTGGTTTCTACATTTACAGGTTGTGAGGATCCTTGTGAATCCAGTTTGAGCAGTGGAAGCTAGGTTTGTGCAATTGAATTTGTCAGATCGGATTAGCTATGGTGGATGTAATCTTCAAAGTGAGTTCTGATCGATTGAGGCAAGGCTAGGTAAGTTTAGGTTTCAAAAATTTTGTATATGGATGTTGTGTAGCCAATTTGATAGTGATTTCATGGATGATGGTGAATAGGGGAAGAGTATTTCATATGGGGTTGTTGGGGAAGTTGAGTGATTGAGGTAAGTTATAAATTGTATGGATGATGGCAGAAATTTAGAATAGATCCAGACATTCCTTTGGGTAATTTCATAGTCATTTCTGTGTTTGTTTGGATTTTAGATTCATGGTGTAGATTCAAATAGAAATTTAAGTTAAGGTTGATTAATGATTCGTTAAATTGGGTATGTGGAGCTTGTCAATCTGAGAGAAGTTTATGGTTTCTACATTTACAGGTTGTGAGGATCCTTGTGAATCCAATTTGAGCAGTGGAAGCTATGTTTGTGCAATTGAATTTGTCAGATTGGATTAGCTATGATGGATGTAATCTTCCAAGTGAGTTGTGATCGATTGGGGCAAGGCTAGGTAAGTTTAGGTTTCAAAAATTTTGTATATGGATGTTGTGTAGCCAATTTGATAGTGATTTCATGGATGATGGTGAATAGGGGAAGAATATTTAACATGGGGTTGTGGAAGTTGAATGATTGAGGTAAGTTATAAATTGTATAGATGATGGTTTTGATTTGTTGAAGGGTGGTTTACCTATAGCTTGTGCACTTTGTATTGTTTCGATTTTGGATTATTAGAATTGGGTGTGGTTTGCAATTTAACTAGTTATGTGATTGGATTCACTGGTGTAGATGAAATATTGGACCATATTGGGTTCACTATTATTTCTAATTTGGATGTGGAGATAGAACTGTGAGTTGAAACTAGGATCAACAAGTTATGCAAGCTAGGCTAAGCTTGGTAAGTTCTGATTTGGATTGTTATGGATGTGATGTTAGATCTTTAGCTAGTTTGGTTATTGGATTTACTGATTTACAGTTGATAGAAGGAGTTTATTTAGTAGAGACCTTATTGATGGGTTTATGTGGATATTTGATAAGGATTTGACTCTGATGTTAGAATGACAGTGTACTTTATGGTTATATTTGCCAATTGCAGTACCTTGATTCAAGATGGTCTTTTGGATGTGGAGATTCTCCGATAAGTCTTCGAATCAGGTGGGTGATTTATCTTTGACTCTTGTAGATCTTGATCTTAGTGCATGAACTCTGTTAATGATAGATGGAATTATCTTGACTCCACTCTACTTATTCTTGTGTTTGATACTTAGCCGTTGAACTTTGAGATACTCATTTGATATCTATACAGTCTCGTTTCATCACTGTTGTTGATTACAGATATTATATTTTTTTAATATATGAATATTGCATAAGTACATGTAGCTGAGTACAGTTGTTGTCTTTGATTAGTCATGATGTTATACCACTAGAGTTGGTGATGGTTATAACCATAGACTTGGTTGTTTTGTTGCATGACCTTGCATTAAACATCTCCCGTCGACCATGATTACTATGGATGGTTGAGTGAGTTGTCAGTGAAGTGTTGTTTATGGACTGGAGGTCCTAGCATGATATGTGTATATGCTTGTTGTTTATGACTCCCTATGAGGCAGTGTGCATGTCGGAGGGCTTATGTGCATTGGAGTCATCATCACATTGTATGCATGTTGTTTACTATATCTCCCTTATGGTTGAGAGAGTCATCAGTCATACCTGTCCACCCAGCCACTGTGGAATAGTGGTTGCGGGAGATATGAGTAGTTGATATCTACAACACTTGACCATTGTGGGATAGTGGTAGCTAGAGTTGCATACAGCTTGTCCTGTCGTGCAACATTCGGTCACTCGTGGGTAGTGGTAGCTATAGTAGCTTGCAGCAGGGACCCCTTATATGTGGCTAGATAGCTACTTACTCATACTGTCCATTCGACTACTCAAGAGTAGTGGAAGCTGGAGTTGGGATAGTTGTCATGTTTTGTCCTCCCAGGCCACACAGGGTTATGGTAGAGAGGTGTGCAGGCAGTGACCATGCATATGCATCGCCGTGGAGGCACATATATATGTTTGATGCATATTGCATATGCTTGTGATATGTTGCATATGATTGAACTATGATTGTTGCATATGTTTGTACATCATCATACATATAATTTGCATGTGCTATACTATTGTATGTGGAGTACTTGGGTATGAGTTGGATTAGGTTGTTATGTGCGTTTGATTAACATTATGATTCCACATTAGATGGACTAGGTTGGTTTTTTACATTTGATTATACATTGTTCATATGATTATGAGTTGATCATAGGTGTGATATTATTCATGCATGTTATTGGTATGTGTTACATTGTTAAATATTTGCTCAAGTTGTTATGAGTTGTGTCATTGCAAATTTTCATACAAGTCAGTACATTACATTACATCTGGTGGATCAGGTTGATATATATATTTATTATATTTATATTGATGGTTATTTGTTATTACCTTTAAGAGTGTATACCTATTGATCTCCATATGTTTATTTAGTTCATGCACTATCTTTCATATGTCATTGAGTCTTATACTCACCACCACATAACCTAGGTTTCCTATCGCTAATCCCATCTCACACTAAGCGTTTGGATTTTATTTCATATTGTTGTATTATTTTTGGATTGTATGTTTTGATTTTATTCTATATTGGTTCCGCATTTTGGTATATGGTTGTGTTCTTATGTATTTGACTTCTATTATGGTTTTGGTTTTGGCTATGACATTGATTTTTATTATGTTTTATGGTTATGGTTTGTGTCAAAATCGCACCGGTGTGTATCTGTGAGTCTTTGTATTTTTATTATTTGCTAGTGTTATTTCATCATGATATATGGTTTATGGATGGAAGCGACTATATGGGCCTTACATCAGTGTTGTACCTTATATTGTCACTGGATGGTACCGTTCGATCGATGGGCAAGTATACTCTCGGGGCGTGACAATATGATTTTTATTTTTAATACATATGCTTGAGTTATCTAGAGAAGAACTTTGAGTTTGTTCTTCATGAGCTCCGGAGGTAGATAGTTCTTGCTTCGGTGTTTTTTTTCCCCCTCAATCCTCGAGGTGGAGACTTCTAAGACCTCTTCTTCGGATGTTGAGCATCTCTCAACTTCTGATTCCTCACATTCTTGAGCTGATGATGAGCTTTCTTCAGCTTCCTCCTTATCTTGTGTCGGTGAGGGTTTTTCGTGGAGCTCAACCAACTTGTCCCATAGTCCTTAGCATCGTAGAATTCTCCCAAACTATACAATAAATCCTTAGGAATTGTTTTACCTAACATTAACATTACCTTTTTTTATTAACTTTGTATTTTCGATTTTGCTCCTCGATCCACTTCTTCTTCTTGAGAACTTTTCCTTTCTTGTCCTCAGGGAGATCTAATCCATGTACAATGCAAAGCCAATTGTGAAAGTCGTTCATTAAAAAATATATCGTCCTACCTTTCTAGTAAGCGAAGTCTTCGCCGTCGAAGATAGGTGGACCGGTGATGTCGTAGCCCAATCCATCATTGGGTAGCTCCATCTTCCTCTAGCACTTTGCTCTCTCAGTTGTTAATCCAATGAAAAGTGCCCTGCTGATACCACTTGTAGGGTTGGTAATCAGGGTGACTTGTTCTTTTGAGTACATCGGACTCTGACACTACTTGTTGGGGATCGATTGTCGCACTAGAGGGGGTGAACAACAGTTTTCTCTTAGCCTCGATGGATTGTGTGCTTGTCTACAATTTGTTAGTAATACACAGCAGAATAATAATGTAAAACAACAAATACAACCACACACCACAAAACAAGAGTATTTACATGGTTTGGAACTAGGGTTCCTACTCCATGTGTTAAGCTCTAGTGATACACATCACCACTATCAAACTTCTCCTTCTCGGTATGACACCGAAGGTGGAGAAATATCTTACAAGATATTTACAATAATAAACAATAAGATACAAGTAAACAAAACAACCAATTGAAAACTAGAAGTGAAAACACTTTATAAATGTGAGCTTTTGAATGCTTAATCTTTGGTTGCTTTTGGAATTCCTTGAAGGTCTGAAATGCAACAACAATTCCCCTTCAACTTCCTCAAGAAATGCTAGCTTCAATCCTCCTTCTCGAGTTCCTTATAAAGCTACAACTCGGATTGATTTCTGCCTTCCAGTCGACTGCTCTTACCTAGTAGTCCACTGGCCTCAATGTCGTTGTCACACAATGACTCCATTCATGCTCGAATCAGCCGCCAATTACCCCTGACGATGATTGCCCTTACGTGATCATTGTTGCCTATATTCAATCGCCCGATTGACTACGCAACAATCTGTGGATCGCTATAGTGTCATCAATCAATCGCCGTGGGCGTCGCTCATCGTAGATGGCGATCGGCGCCATCGCTCGATTGAGCGTAATCCTTAGTCGACTCCTCGACCAGTCAACTGATCATAATCCTAGTCAACTGCTCGAGTCAAACCAGGCTCTTTCGAGTGTCAAACACCCGATAAGTCAACTGGTCCATAACTCCAATCGACTGGTAAACCTCATGATTGAGGTTTAACCCAAGTATGACCCTCTCATACTTGATACTCACCCATATCCTAGATCTAAGCCTTCTAGCCACCTCCATCAGTCTCACACCTCTCGGATCCCTCACGTCTGTGACTCTTCATCCTTCATGTTAGCCTTTAGGTGCTTCCATCGGCTATGTCATGCTAACAAGGTACTTTGCCAAGGTTCATTTGGACTTATACTGACAAGACTACATACTTGGACTTTACACTGTCAAAACCTCACCTTTGAACTTCTTTGCCAAGATCCATTTTGATTTACACCGCCAAGACTACATGCTTGGACTATACAGTGCCAAAACTACACCCTTGGACTTCCCATTGTCAAGCTTCAATGCTTGGACTTTCACCTCCAAGACTACACACTTGAACTTATGTGGCCAAAGACCATTCTTTGACTTTCCAATTGCCAAGCGTCCATACTTGGACTTTCAATTGCCAAGACCATTCTAAGACTTTCCATGCCAAGTATCCAAACTTAGACTTCCAAGGTTGATTTCTCTAACAATCTCCCTCAAATAATTTCTCCCATATGACTTTGGATATCCCAATCATCCACTAGTCATATGGTCAATATATGATCAAACCATATCCAGCCGTATTGACAAATATCAAAACTCTGCTCAAGCCCAACTTGAGTTTGGTCAATCGTGACCTTGCTTGATTGCACCAACAAGCATTCAGGGTCATCAGGAAATCGAGAGCTTAAGCGATGATGCCATAGGTACATATGGTCGACTTGTGAGTTGGCAGACTATGCAGCTGCTCTGTAATCCTCCTCTTGGGCCCACTATATGTCTGTGTCATGTATGAACTGTCACATCTCATGTTGATACTCGACTCCCTTCTAGAAGTATTGTGGGGCATAGCTGCTGGGAGTCGCTTCGGAGGCTCATTGGCTCTCATGTCTCCGGATTAAAATTTTCACTAATGAAAGAATTAATCCGGATGGGATGAGCTTCCTTAGCACAACCAATTCGTCGTCGTACTAACAACTTGAGTGGTCGCTTGAACAAACTAGTTGTTCAAGCAACACAACTCTTCTAGTTGGTTAGCCGCGGAAGAGACAACGGACGGATCGTCGATTTTTGTGTTTGTCTTCGGGGTCCATGATTATACAATATATATTCATACACACACATGCATAATCAAAACAAATAAGAACATGCTCAGATCTGTACATAAAGTTAAAATAACTTTATACCTTACGATCTTCTACCGTATGTCCTATCCTTCTCGTGGACGACGTGTGGACGAAGATCCTCCACGAGTAGAAGCCTTCTAGATCACTTTCTTCTCTACCTTGTCCGCTGCGAACAAAGAGAAGAAACCACAAATACCTTCCTATCTAGAATCGACCACCAAATTATGGAACTTGGTGTAACCGCCGGCCAAGGAACTATTGGATGATCTGTGCGCCCAACTTGATAAGTGTTCGTGCCACTTTGGAGAATGGGAAGAGGAAGAGAACCTACCACCAATGGGAGGAGAACCGGCAAGGAAGAAGGTAGAGGGCTCTATGGTGGGCAGGCCAAGGAATGATAGAGGAGGATGGGCGCCAAAGAATTAAAGAAGAAGCTTGCCGAACTTTGCTCCAAAACCCTAGGCCTTGATGAACCCTAGCCGCCCACTTGTGGATGAACCAAACCCTAACTCCAATTCCTTGATCCTTGATGCCGCCCAACCCTAAGCATCTATTTATAGAATAGGGCTTAAGCCTCCTTTAATCTCCACCGTCGAATCTAGGGATTTAATCTCCACCGTCGAATTTAGGGTTTTATCCCAACCGTCGGATCTAGGGATTTAATCCCAACCGTCGATTCTAGGATTTCATCCTAACCATCGGATCTAGGGATTTAATCCCAACCGTTGGTTCTAAAGTTTCATCTAACCATCGGATCTAGGGATTTAATCCCAACCGTTAGTTCTAGGTTTTGTTTTACATTCTTGGATCTAGACTTCACAAGGATTATATTAGGCTACGATAGGGACCATAAGGAGGAGTTGAGTCTTGGCCACCCGATGGATCGGAACCACACAAACTTGATCCATCAATGATGTTCCATTCCACTAGAGGATCATCATTGAACTACCTCACCAACCCCCATAAATCAATATGGGCTCCATATATTATTTGTACATTAATCTCCCCGTGTTTAAGATATCGAATGTCCGTCAATTAATTGATTCACTGACCATCAATTAATTAACATCTAACTCCTCGAGTAGTACCACTCAACCTTATCATCATGTTGACTAAGTCAACCAGCTGGGTTTACATGATGAACCTTATGAGCTCCTCAAGGGGACATCATCAACCTAATATATAAGACACGGTTTCCTCCTATAATCAACGGCACACCATGTAAATAATATTATTTCCCAACTTACCGGGCATATTGATTTAATCCATCTAAATCTCACCCACTGGTAAATCAAAGAAATAAATACTAAGTACATGTGCCCGTTATTATATCGGGATTAAGAGCATGTACAACATAATATCCGAGGTCCGATTCAATTATGTAGTCAGTACTAAATTGAATCACCTCTATGTCGGTCCTACTCAATACACCAAAGTGTACTAGTGTAACTATATGTTCAAGATAAAACAATACCAAGCTACACTACAACCATGCCAATGGTTTGTCCAAAACCATCTTGGTTGTGAGCCTTTACTTATATTTTACAGTGCGATAACATGATCTTCGTGCACACCAAGCACCATGTTATCTACAATGTAAAATATTAGACAATATCATATATAATGAATATATAAAATGCAAACAATGATCATGTGATTCTTATTTCAAAATAAAATGTTCATACAAAAAGTTAGACTTTCGTATACATTTCAACAATCTCCACTTATACTAAAAGACTATCACGTCGTCACTCTGCCATACATCTGATCCCCATGTCCTCCACATGCCTATCAAACGCTTTCGCTGGAAGGGCCTTAGTGAATGGATCCGCCAGGTTATCCTCTGATGCAATCTTGGCGACAACAACTTCTCCTCGCTTTATGATTTCTCGTATGAGGTGGTACTTGCGCTCTATGTGTTTACTCGCCTTATGGGCTCGTGGTTCCTTCGAGTTTGCAACTGCACCACTGTTATCACAATAAATTGTGATAGTTCTGGGCAAACCAGGAATCACATCCAAGTCCATCAAGAAGTTCCTGAGCCATACAGCTTCCTTGGCTGCCTCAGAGGCTGCCACATACTCAGCTTCCATGGTAGAGTCCGCCATGCATTTCTGCTTGACACTCCTCCATACTATGGCTCCACCTCCAAAAGTAAACACAAACCCCGAGGTAGATTTACTCTTGTCCCTATCTGATTGGAAATCCGAATCCGTGTAACCCACAGGGACTAATTGATCTGTCCGGTAAACCAGCATATAATCTCTAGTCCTTCTCAGGTACTTCAATATATGCTTTACCGCAGTCCAATGTCCCTGTCCAGGATTACTCTGATATCTGCTAACCATGCCCACGGCAAAGCAGATATCTGGTCTCGTACATAGCATAACATACATAAGGCTTCCTACTGCCGAAGCATAAGGAACCGCCTTCATGTCATCAATCTCCTTATGTTTTGGGACACATCTCTTTAGATAAAGGAACTCCATGCCTAAAAGGTAGAAAACCTTTCTTGGAGTTCTGCATGCTAAAACGAGCAAGGATAGTGTCAATGTATGAAGCTTGAGACAAGCACAACATCCTTTTCTTGCGATCCCTTATAACTTTGATCCCAAGGATGTGTCCCACTTCTCCCAAGTCCTTCATATCAAACTGTTTGGACAATCATACCCTTACGTCTGATAACACTTTGATATTGTTGCCAACTAACAAAATGTCATCTACGTATAGTACAAGAAACACCACTACGTTTCCGTCACATCTCTTGTATACACAAGGCTCATCCGGACTTTGAATAAATCCATATGATTGGATTACCTCATCAAAGCGGATGTTTCAAGATCTAGAAGCTTGCTTCAATCCATAAATGGACCGATTAAGCTTACATACAAGATGCTCTTTGCCTTTAGCAATGAATCCCTCTGGTTGCCGCATATAGATGTTCTCCTCAAGACTTCCGTTAAGGAAATATGTCTTGACATCCATCTGCTATATCTCATAATCCATATGAGCTGCTATAGATAAGAGAATCCGGATAGACTTAAGCATAGCTATCGGCGAAAAGGTCTCCTCATAATCGATACCCTCTTTTTGAGTATACCCTTTCGCAACAAGCCTAGCTTTGAAGGTCTCAACCTTCCCGTCTACTCCTCTCTTTCTCTTGTAGATCCACTTGCATCCAATGGTTTTTACACCATCGGGTGGCTCTACTAGCTCCCAGACCTGATTAGAATCCATAGATTCTATCTCTGAATTCATCGCTCTTTGCCAAGATACTGCATCTCTATCTTGGATTGCCTCGTCATATATCCAGGGATCAGGGATCAGGTTCATGTTCACCAGGGACTAAGTCCGAAGACTCTTCCAAAAACATGAATCTGTCGGGTTGTCTAACAACCCTCCCACTACGACGAGGTGCCTCCTGTGTATGCTCTGTGACACGCGGTGCAGTGACTTGTGGTGTCTCCTCTTGTACCGGTGGTACTGAAGTCGGGACTTTCCCTGTCAACTCCTCAAGAACAATCCTACTCTTGGGCTTGTGGTTCATTACATAATCCTCCTCTAGAAATCTGGCGTTCGTGCTAACGATCACCCTCTGATCTCTAGGATTATAAAATAAACCAGCTTTCGTTCCCTTAGGGTAGCCAACAAACATGCACACTTCTGTACGAGGTTCTAATTTGCCAGCATCGGCCTTCAGCACATGTGCTGGACTCCCCCATATCCGAATATGTCTCAGACTAGGCTTTCGCCCAATCCACAATTCTACAGGGGTAGAAGGTACTTATTTAGATGGAACCAAGTTCAGAGTGTACATTGCTGTATCCAGTGCATACCCCCAGAACGAAATAGGTAACTCAGAATAACTCATCATCGATCTGACCATCTCCATAAGAGTCCTATTCCTTCGCTCCGCTACATCATTCTGCTGGGGTGTGCCAGGTGCAGACAATTGGGATTGAATCCCAGCCTCTGATAAGTAACTCCTAAACTCTCCCAAGAGGTACTCACCACCACGATCAGATCGTAATGTCTTGATACTTTTACCTTGACGGTTCTCCACATCAGCCTTGAATTCTTTGAACTTGTCAAAGCATTCAGACTTGCGGCGCATCAAGTAAATGTATTCATACCTTGAATAATCGCTATAAATGAGACGAAGTATTCAAAGCCACCTCTTGCCTGGATAGACATAGGACCGCACAAATCAGAATGAACCAATTCTAACACATCTTTGGCTCTATACCCCTTGGCCTTGAAAGGCCTCTTGGTCATTTTACCTTCCAAGCAAGATTCGCAGGTTGGGAGATCCTCCACCACTAATGAACCCAAAGGTCCATCAGTTATCAACCTTTGA
Source organism: Wurfbainia villosa (assembly GCA_025175895.1). Lineage (NCBI taxonomy): Eukaryota > Viridiplantae > Streptophyta > Magnoliopsida > Zingiberales > Zingiberaceae > Wurfbainia > Wurfbainia villosa. The sequence goes on along the minus strand of CM045989.1, from coordinate 113,944,288 downwards.
ATTCTGCTCAGGTTAATATGACCAAGCCTTAGATGCCAAAGATATGTCTGGTTCATTTTCGAAGGTTCTTTTCTCTTATTAGACTTAGAAGATGAGTTAATTACTTCTATATGCATCATGGGAGCTTTTGGTTCAAGAGTATACAAATTGCCAACCAATGTACCTGAACAGATAATCTCTCTATTTCTTTTTATAACAACTCTGTCATTAAAAGAAACAGAATATCCATCCATAAACAATTTAGAAATCGAAATCAAATTCTTTCTAAATGTGGGTACATAAAGACAATTTCTCAAAACCAAAACTTTATTTTTATCAAACGATAAATGAACGTCTCCCACTGCAATAGCCACCTTTGAAGCATTGCCCATGAGGCAGTAATCTCTCCTCGGCTAGTCGTCGGGTTTCACTGGAACCCCTGCAAGTATTGCGGACATGATCGATGGCTCTGTATCTACACACGAGCCTTTGGTAGATAACAGCTAAACATGTTTCAACAACTAAACAAGAAGATATACCTTTGTTCTTTGGCGAGGGCAGTCAGCCTTCGATGTCGATCTGCTTGCAAGTGAAGCACTTGCCTTTGGCTTCTTCACTCTGCACGAGTCTGTTGCCACCTTCTTGCTCCACCTTGCTTCTTCTTCTTCTTACCTTTCGGTTTAGAGGAAGAAACCTTGGCGACCATTGGCTTGAGAACTCGGCGAAAAAGCCCCTCTCTTGCTTTGGAGTTCGAAGCTCCGCCTGAATACAACCTCTTGTTCATGTTATAGTTGGCGAATCGCCAAAACTCCTAAGCGGCAGACCGGAGAATGATATCGACTGAGTTTTCCCATCGATTTCTCAGGACTTCCATCTCATTAAGATGAGCCATCATCTTGAGAACATGATCCCTAACGGTGTTCCCTCGACTCATGGTGGTCGCCATCAAGTTTCTCATTACCTCTACCTAGCCGCCTACTCGATGTCCGAAAGTTCCTTGAGATCAACATCATGTCATAAGTCGTGGCTATGGCACGATGTCGATGTTGCAACACATTTGGCACCAAAATGTAACACCGCGCCATCTCATCTCGCTTAACCCATTTCTTATAACGTTATCTCCTTTTCATCGTAGTCATCCGAGGGCTTAGGAGGAGAGACCTCGAAGAGTACAAATTTGTACTCTTCGCGATTAAGACAATGTCCAGGTTTCTTTTCCAATCAATGTAGTTTGGACCAGTAAGTTTGTTTTCTTTTAAAATCACAGCAAGTGGGTTGAAAGCCATTTGAAAATCCTAAAAATCACAATGATCAAAATATTAGATTTCAAAAATTATTGATTCCTCAAAACAATAAAATCCCGAAATCAACCAACACCTCAAATCACCGAGAATGTCGCATGCCACTCTGTGTGGACGTATACGAATTCTACATTTGTAAGAGGAGATTTTACCCATTAATTTTATTATCTTGTCAACCTTACTTTTTGACAAATAAAATTAATAGTTGGTTCCTCTTTGGCCCTACAAATAAAAGCAGTGACTCCTATGGGGAGGATACTTTTATTTGTATCTAAGTGTGCACCATTACACGATACTAAGAGAATTATTTTGGATTATGTGCCTTACCTCTGTGGAAGTACACATGCTCCTAGATAATTTCTATAACCATTATTTAACCTAGTGATCCGCAAACAAACCCGTCCTCAGGGAGGAAGGCACTCAGAGCTGACACACAAGTTTGTTGCATCACACGTCAAATTGTAATGGAGGCCACGGGAATTAATTAAAATGTCCCTCTCTCACTTAGTAAATTGCAAATGAGGAATTTTAAATCATACACAACATGCATATAAAATAAATAAGCAATAAATATGGAAAAAACATAATTTTTCCAACTATTATGGCATTGTCATCCAATATGCATCTCGTCGTGTCGTCACCTCGTCCGCTCCATCTTTTTCCGTGCGCAAGTCACCAAAGAGTTCCGAGCCGAGATAAATCATTTTATTTACATCCATCGATCCTATACTCCACGAAGGAGTGTACAAATAATCTAGATCGAAAGTAAACTAAAATGATCGGCTAAACAATGCCGTATTTAATTACAAAAATTAAATACTAATCTAGCCTTGTCAACCCCGAGGATTCAAATAATAAATTTTTATACACATCCATTCACATACACACACATGACCATAATAGTCGGATCTTATGCCTGCAATCAAAGAGTTAAACTACGCATATCCTACTATTATCCGGCACATATAATATATGAAAAAGTGCATAAAAAATTAACCGAATCCAAAACACACAAAACCGAAAACCGTGGCTCTGATACCAATTGCTGGGAGTCGCTTCAGAGGCTCATTGGCTCCCATGTCCCCGGATTAAAATTTTCACTAATAAAAGAATTAATCAGGATGGGATGAGCTTCCTTAGCACAACCAATTCGTCGTCGTGCTAACAACTTGAGTGGTCGCTTGAACAAACTAGTTGTTCAAGCAACACAACTCTTCTAGTTGGTTAGCCGCGGAAGAGACGACGGACGGATCGCCGATTTTTGTGTTTGTCTTCAGGGTCCATGATTATACAATATATATTCATACACACACATGCATAATCAAAACAAATAAAAACATGCTCAGATCTGTACATAAAGTTAAAATAACTTTATACCTTACGATCTTCTACCGTATGTCCTATCCTTCTCGTGGACGACGTGTGGACGAAGATCCTCCACGAGTAGAAGCCTTCTAGATCACTTTCTTCTCTACCTTGTCCGCTGCGAACAAAGAGAAGAAACCACAAATACCTTCCTATCTAGAACCGGCCACCAAATTATGGAACTTGGTGTAACCGCCGGCCAAGGAACTATTGGATGATCTGGCCAACTTCACAAGTGCCACGGCCACTTTGGAGAATGGGAAGAGGAAGAGAATCGGCCACCAATGGGAGGAGAACCGCCACGAGGAAGAAGGTAGAGGGCTCATGGTGGCGCCGGCCAAGGAATGATAGAGGAGGATGGGCGCCAGAATCAACTTCAAGAAGAAGTCACGCCCAAACTTTTCTCCAAAACCCTAGCACGACGAACCCTAGCCGCCCACTTGTGGATGAACCAAACCCTAACTCCAATTCCTTGATCCTTGATGCCGCCCAACCCTAAGCATCTATTTATAGAATAGAGCTTAAGCCTCCTTTAATCTCCACCGTCGGATCTAGGGATTTAATCTCCTCCGTCGGATTTAGGGTTTTATCCCAACCGTCGGATCTAGGGATTTAATCCCAACCGTCGATTCTAGGATTTCATCCTAACCATCGGATCTAGGGATTTAATCCCAACCATTGGTTCTAAAGTTTCATCCAACCATCGGATCTAGGGATTTAATCCCAACCGTTGGTTCTAGGTTTTGTTTTACATTCTTGGATCTAGACTTCACAAGGATTATATTAGGCTACGATAGGGACCATAAGGAGGAGTTGAGTCTTGGCCACCCGATGGATCGGAACCACACAAACTTGATCCATCAATGATGTTCCATTCCACTAGAGGATCATCATTGAACTACCTCACCAACCCCCATAAATCAATATGGGCTCCATATATTATTTGTACATTAATCTCCCCATGTTTAAGATATCGAATGTCCGTCAATTAATTGATTCACTGACCATCAATTAATTAACATCTAACTCCTCGAGTAGTATCACTCAACCTTATCATCATGTTGACTAAGTCAACCAGCTGGGTTTACATGATGAACCTTATGAGCTTCTCAAGGGGACATCATCAACCTAATATATAGGACACGGTTTCCTCCTATAATCAATGACACACCATGTAAATAATATTATTTCCCAACTTACCGGGCATATTGATTTAATCCATCTAAATCTTAACCACTGGTAAATCAAAGAAATAAATACTAAGTACATGTGCCCGTTATTATATCGGGATTAAGAGCATGTACAACATAATATCCGAGGTCCGATTCAATTATGTAGTCAGTACTAAATTGAATCACCTCTATGTCGGTCATACTCAATACACCTAAGTGTACTAGTGCAACTCTATGTTCAAGATAAAACAAAACCAAGCTACACTACAACCATGCCAATGGTTTGTCCAAAACCATCTTGGTTGTGAGCCTTTACTTATATTTTACAAGGTACTGATAACATGATCTTCTGTGCCACACCAAGCACCATGTTATCTACAATGTAAAATATTATTTGACCTAGTGATCCTTAAACAAACCCGTCCTCAGGGAGGAAGGCACTCAGAGCCGACACACAAGTTTGTTGCATCACACGTCAAATTGTAATGGAGGCCACGGGAATTAATTAAAATGTCCCTCTCCCACTTAGTAAATTGCAAATGAGGAATTTTAAATCATACACAACATGCATATAAAATAAATAAGCAATAAATATGGAAAAAATATAATTTTTCCAACTATTATGGCATTGTCATCCAATATGCATCTCGTCGTGTCGTCACCTCGTCCGCTCCATCTTTTCCCGTGCGCAAGTCACCAAAGAGTTCCGAGCCGAGATAAATCATTTTATTTACATCCATCGATCCTATACTCCACGAAGGAGTGTACAAATAATCTAGATCGAAAGTAAACTAAAATGATCGGCTAAACAATGCCGTATTTAATTACAAAAATTAAATACTAATTTAGCCTTGTCAACCCCGAGGATTCAAATAATAAATTTTTATACACATCCATTCACATACACACACATGGCCATAATAGTCGGATCTTATGCCTGCAACCAAAGAGTTAAACTACGCATATCCTACTATTATCCGACACATATAATATATGAAAAAGTGCATAAAAAATTAACCGAATCCAAAACACAAAATCGGAAATCGTGGCTCTGATACCAATTGCTGGGAGTCGCTTCAGAGGCTCATTGGCTCCCATGTCCCCGGATTAAAATTTTCACTAATAAAAGAATTAATCCGGATGGGATGAGCTTCCTTAGCACAACCAATTCGTCGTCGTGCTAACAACTTGAGTGGTCGCTTGAACAAACTAGTTGTTCAAGCAACACAACTCTTCTAGTTGGTTAGCCGCGAAGGAAGACACTGACGGATCGCCGGTTTTGTGTTTGTCTTCGGGGTCCATGATTATACAATATATATTCATACACACACATGCATAATCAAAACAAATAAGAACATGCTCAGATCTGTACATAAAGTTAAAATAACTTTATACCTTACGATCTTCTACCGTATGTCCTATCCTTTTAAGTGGACGTGTGGGACGAAGATCCTCCACGCAGTAGAAGCCTTCTAGATCACTTTCTTCTCTACCTTGTCTAACAAAGAGAAGAAACCACAAATACCTTCCTATCTAGAACCGCCACCAAATTATGGAACTTGGTGTAACCACGCCAAGGAACTATTGGATGATCGTACGCCAACTTCACAAGTGTTGTTACGGCCACTTTGGAGAATGGGGAAGGGGAAGAGAACCGGCCACCAATGGGAGGAGAACCGCCGGCCAAGGAAGAAGGTAGAGGGCTCTATGGTGGGCGCCGACCAAGGAATGATAGAGGAGGATGGGCGCCGGCAATCTACTTGAAGAAGAAGCTTGCCGCCCAAACTTTGCTCCAAAACCCTAGCCGCCCAATGAACCCTAGCCGCCCACTTGTGGATGAACCAAACCCTAACTCCAATTCCTTGATCCTTGATGTCGCCCAACCCTAAGCATCTATTTATAGAATAGGGCTTAAGCCTCCTTTAATCTCCACCGTCGGATCTAGGGATTTAATCTCCTCCGTCGGATTTAGGGTTTTATCCCAACCGTCGGATCTAGGGATTTAATCCCAACCGTCGATTCTAGGATTTCATCCTAACCATCGGATCTAGGGATTTAATCCCAACCGTTGGTTCTAAAGTTTCATCCAACCATCGGATCTAGGGATTTAATCCCAACCGTTGGTTCTAGGTTTTGTTTTACATTCTTGGATCTAGACTTCACAAGGATTATATTAGGCTACGATAGGGACCATAAGGAGGAGTTAAGTCTTGGCCACCCGATGGATCGGAACCACACAAACTTGATCCATCAATGATGTTCCATTCCACTAGAGAATCATCATTGAACTACCTCACCAATCCCCATAAATCAATATGAGCTCCATATATTATTTGTACATTAATCTCCCCGTGTTTAAGATATCGAATGTCCGTCAATTAATTGATTCACTGACCATCAATTAATTAACATCTAACTCCTCGAGTAGTACCACTCAACCTTATCATCATGTTGACTAAGTCAACCAGCTGGGTTTACATGATGAACCTTATGAGCTCCTCAAGGGGACATCATCAACCTAATATATAGGACACGGTTTCCTCCTATAATCAACGACACACCATGTAAATAATATTATTTCCCAACTTACCGGGCATATTGATTTAATCCATCTAAATCTCACCCGCTGGTAAATCAAAGAAATAAATACTAAGTACATGTGCCCGTTATTATATCGGGATTAAGAGCATATACAACATAATATCCGAGGTCCGATTCAATTATGTAGTCAGTACTAAATTGAATCACCTCTATGTCGGTCCTACTCAATACACCTAAGTGTACTAGTGTAACTCTATGTTCAAGATAAAATAATACCAAGCTACACTACAACCATGCCAATGGTTTGTCCAAAATCATCTTGGTTGTGAACCTTTACTTATATTTTACATGGTACTGATAACATGATCTTCTGTGCCACACCAAGCACCATGTTATCTACAATATAAAATATTAGACAATATGCACACATATATAATGAATATATAAAATGCAAACAATGATCATGTGATTCTTATTTCAAAATAAAATGTTCATACAAAAAGAGCTAAGCTTTTAGTATACATTCCAACAATAGCCATAAAACTCATCCACCCATTGAAAATGCCCTCTTAAATCTTGGAACTCCTCTAGAGCAAATGTTCGGTGCTCGTCTCACCGTTGCCCCTGTGTTTGTTGCTCTACATATATATCATCAATGCGTGATCGAAAATCCGAAAAGTCATAAGCATACTCACTTGTAGCATGTCCAAAAGAAGAAAAAAAATGTTGTGAATGTCAAGATAGAGAGGTAGGAGGGCTCTTATGTGATGGTGCATGAGGTGAGGGGGGTGAAAGTGGTGCATGGGTAGATGAGTGGTCTTAAGGTGAGTTCACAGTTATCCTATTTGATGTGTGAAAATCATATAGGAATTTATTGTTTATTTTTACAAACATCTCATTGCATTTAGTAGGTATTTTGCATATATTTTCTTTACTTAGCGCTTTATTACTACTTTCTTATTTGGAGGTTTTCTTTTGTTGTTTTTCCTATACAGGATAGAGTTTCGGAGCTCAATGATGACCCAGAAGATGCATGGAGGGAAGGGAAGTATGCATTGGTCGTGTTCCCAAAATACAGGCATGCTTTCGGATGAAAAGACGGAGCTCAGGAGCCTTTCCAGTAAGACACACAGATGGTCATGTGAAATTCACACGGTCGTGCCTTTATTCAAGAGAAGATTTCAGGAATGGTTTGCAGCGCTACACACTGCCTAGCTATCTGAAATTCATACGACAATGGCATGCTACTGTAAAAACCAAGAAATAGGTTTTCTATGCAATTATGGAAAGCTAGGATCACCTCTATATATAGGAAGGCATACCAAAGCAAGAGGAGGACAATTGGTGCCCTAAAAAAGCACCAAAGGATCACTAATTGGGGAGAAAAGGGAGGAGAGTCAAAGTCGACGATGAAGCTCCATCCATTGGAAGGCTGCCAAGATGCATCTCTAACCAAAGCAGGTGTATTTTCTTTCTAACTAATATTTCTTTGATTGTAAATATTAAACTATAATGTCTTGTGTTTGTTCTTCTTTGTTTATGGAGTAGAACTTTCGATTCTAGGATTAGGGAGTAGACTATGTGTGTTGGACATAATTACTGCAATAGATTCCTATATCTTTTGTTAATATTCGTGATTTATGTTTCCTAGTTCTATGATACTGATGCTCGCTCTTGTTTATACTGTGCATATTCCATATAGAAGCCAAAAGCATCTATATAGAAACCTAGGAGAATTAAGGAGGAACTGAAAGGTTGACCTCTCTCCCAAAATCATAGATAACATGACGTTAAAGAGTAGGATCTAGAATAAGGTTCACTTGTCCATGGGGAGAACATAGGGCATCCTAGAACTTCATAAACTTAATCTATCTAGAGGCTGCGAAGTAGGAGATATCAACTCGGAGGAGTTGTGGGACCCAATGACATGGGCAACCGAGTGATAGCGACCTTTTGAGCTCTGTGGATCCGAAAGGGATTCTCTAGTTTATATTAGATAATTCCCACATAGTACCAAAAGTTCACCGGGATTAAACTTGATGATCCACCCACAAGATGGAATTTAGAGAACTTAGAGCATAAATTAATGACATGTCCAACATCGCATAGGTGAAACCCAAGTCCTGGAATCATCCTTTTCCTTACTCCGAGTGACACCAACCTTCAAGCTTAGACCTTGACCGAGAAATTTCAAGCATTAAGATCCACTCCAAACAATCAGAGTTCACTGTGTTGGTGTAGGGGCATCAAATAATCAAACATAGGTTTTGATTATGACAAATGTTCAAAGTTAAGCTATTATTGTTATCTCATGTGTTGTGTTGAGTGTGCAGGAATTGTATTAAGCTAAGCCTAAGGTCAACAACACCTGGAGAATCTTGGGACGAAAAATCGTGGTGGTCGGGCAATACCAGGAGAACCTCGTTGGTGTCAAGGAATCTCGGTGGTGACCGGAAGCTAAGCGACAGGTCAGGAGGACTAGAGGTAAGAACTGAGTACAGAGTAATGGTGAGGTCGTGTCCTCCTTACGGGGATGAACTTAGGCAGCAATTGACTAAGACTTCTAGGGGATGGTCTAGGTTGAGATCGGACAGTAAGGAACCATCGTAATGTCCATTACTCAACATTTCTGTGCTAACTCTTTGCTGTAGGTGAGTGACTAAGCCAACAGTCGACTGAATGCGATTGGCAGTCGACTGATCCTACCATCAGTCGACTGTTGAGGGTCATCAGTTGACTGCTGATCAAGCTGATCATCTCAAAGAAAGTCAAGATAAGCTCTACCAAAAATGGGGGGATGAGGAGCTTTGACCCAGATATGGATCTTAACGAGCTAAGGTTTGAAGGATTATAAAAGAAGGGGCTTTTCACCCTTTTGGGTCATCCATTCTTGCTCCCAAAGTGCTCCTATGATGCCAAGCTTCAACGACAATGCTACACCATCGTAACGTCGATGACACACTGATATTCCAAATCCATTCGTCAGTAGTTTCATTATTGTTGTCTTACTTTACTTATTTTACATCTTGTACTCAAGATTTTCGTTGTAAAGAGGAGAGGTAGGCTTGTTGCCTCTTCCTCTATCTTTTTCTTGTAACCGTCGTCTCCTACTTCGAACGAGGAGGAGACTTTTAGTCGATTGCCCCATCGAATGTGGTCTAGGATTGCGGGGCTTTGGAGTAGCAACCTTTTGATTGTGAACCAAGTAAAAACAAAGGTGTCTATTTACTTTAGCTTTATTTCTATTTCTATTGCAATACTTTACTTTTACCGAAACGAAAAGACAAGATTTTATGATTGCTATTCACCCCCCTCTAGCGACTCTCTGATCCAACAATTAGTATCAGAGCGGGGGCGTTCAGATTCGGTGCAACCACTGGTCTAGCAAAGTTTTCTATCCTTTTCGTGTTTATTATTTTAAGTTTTTTTCTCCCACACTACTAATCCAAGACAAAGTCTTGGTACATTATTTTTTGGTTGTGTGTTTGCAAGTATCAACTGAACTAATCGCTTTTGGAGTAGTGGACGGTAAAACAAGCATAACTTTTGATACAAGTTGACCCACAAAATATGCTATCCACCAAATCAAAGCTATCTAATCGCTTCTGAAGTTTTTTGTGCCATTATGGAGGGCAATTTTAAATGGATACTAAATCCATGTGCAATTTGACTAATCTAGATTTCATTTTTCCTTAACGAGTTTGTGGAAAGAGGAAATAAACACAACCTCCTCCGATCATGAGCTCCCCATTAAAATTTATAGGGATCAAGCTTAAGACCTAAAATAAAGCGCCTCTTGGGAGGCATCCAAGTTTATTTTTCATTTTAATATTTCAATTTTCTTTTACAATTTGATATTTTAGCACTTTAATTTTTTTCGACGGGGGGAAGGGGGGGGGCTTTACAGATATTTAGGATGCTCAAGGCTAAATATTTTTGAAGGATGGAACACCAACCATGGCTAACTCATTAAAGGAACCAAAATCATGACACTCTTTTTCGCATTAAAAAGTAAACATCTACCTCCAGGACATCTCTACCCACCTTCATAAGATTATTTTATACTATAAAATTTTTTCTTACATTGAGGATAATACATATTTTAAGTGTGGAGTCATAGTTAATCTGTCTTTTTATTTCTATTGACCTATTCACCACATCTTGTTTGTTTGTCACTAGTTTGTTTCTTATAGCATGACATTGCCATGATAAACTCTTTGTTTCCATGAAAAGTATGTGTATATCTTTACCAACCTATTTTTTTATATTTGTGGTAGTATAACATGAGCATAGTTGAATTGAAAAGCTTCGGTGTTGGCCTACTACTTGCCTAGTATCTTACTTTCACTTTATACTTAATCTCGATAATTGATATATCTGTTGGGAGATTCTATGGCATTCATATAGATTTAGAATGCACAAACATAGTGGAAGAAATATAAAATAATTTTATTGCATCCCAGACATCCCCTGGGAGATAGGACCTTATGCTTTGACATAGGTAATATGAAATAATTCACACAAAATAGTAAGAGATTATACATTCAAATTTTTTGAATATGTAGAAATTAAGATCAAGACTAACGAGTCTTGCCTTTATCAGTATCCACGTTGGAATCACTTCGAGACAACTCCATGAGCAACAAGTTTTCGTCTCTAGTTAGTATTGGCCAATCGGTGGAGACAAAAAAAAGAGATAAAGGAAGAAGATGTCTACCAAATGGAAAAATTATCTTTTTATGATCATCAAGAGATATATTTATAGTTCTCTTGGTTAGGGCATCATAGGAACTTTAAATGGAACCAATCTTACCTAAATTATCATGTAATTATGGTAAGAAAAACCAAGAAACAATCCAACTCGTGCAAACCAAATATGACGAAACCACGACACAGACGTATCTAAGAAACACAACCCAACTGTGTTTCCTTGCCACGGTCGTGTCTTGTTTCCTTCTACCATGGCCTCATGCCTAGTTGTTTTGGCCAGGCATGGTTGTGCCGCTTTAGCAGGGTTGGGCATAACATGTGACTAGTTTGGCATGGTTGTGTTAGGCTTTGTATTGTCCGTTTCAATTTGTTTAAGTGTGATATGGTCATGTTAAGTCTCGGAACGGCTATGGGAGGTTATGTAGCCCCGTTTCACACCCTTTTGGCCTGGTCCAACCAAGTATAACCTCTCTCTTTGAGAATCTTATTCTCAAACTTGTTTTACGTCTCTAGATCACCCATATTGTGTGTGACCCAATATGTTCCCGATTATATTGGTTATTCATAATTAATATATTAATTATAAAAAGATCATGAGTGACCCCTAGTAGTAGATCATGACCCCAATTAATCGAAAAGTCAAAAGTCAACTTCAAAAACATTTCTGAACCCTTCAGCAGCTTCAAATATTTGTGTCTTGTTCTTTTCACTCATCCAATACCCACTTGGTTTAGGACATGATCTATATGCTCATTCCCACTAGGCTGACTCCATTACACCTAGTTCAAGTTAGTTTTCTTATCATGTGGATTCAAGTTACTCCATACATGTGTCCAAGAAGATCATTCTTCTTCACATGTGTGCTTTGGCTAAAGTCTTATGAGTAACAATCCTAACAAGAGACCTAGGGTATACATCTCCTTTACAAGAGTGGTGAATCCTCTGTGGGCTATTCAAATATCTTTGATCACTTTGACTTCTACTTAATCAAGATGACTTTAATACCTCAAATCTAAGGAATCTTGCACTCGAGCTGCAATAAAACATTATCAACATATTGAACCATATGAAGTTTTATGGTAGGTTACTCTAATGAACTAGTTACCCTAATTAGCATCTACATGTTCACTCTCAGTATCCCTATACTTTCATTCAGCAAGTATTTAATGCTTAGATAAACCAAGGAGTATAACATGTTCTAATCTCACAAAATTGATAATATCCAATCTCATCAATTCATCAACTAGGGATAATTTCAATACTTACATAATTACACATGATGAGATACTCACTAATCGTGATCCAATCGCAATATCTCTCATATTATCCGTCGTATTATGGACTTCAATAAATAGATTTAAGATCCAATCACATACACAACAAGTGGACATCCAAATAGTGAACTTATTAATCAAACTTCTAAAGAGATTGCCTTAGGACATATCTTAAATCTAACAAAATCCAAATATAATTATGATTTATTTTGTTAGACTAGTACCTTGATTTTCTCGCAGACCCTGATAACTCACATTTTGACATATTATTTTGATCCATTCCTTGATGTTTTAATCCACTGTATACTTAATTTGACGTTTTTATCATGTTTTATGAGCATTAGGTTATTTTAGAGTTTTGAAGCAATTATATATTAATTTGATATCCTTAGCACTAATTTGATGTGTATCTTTCTTTGTAGGGCATTTGAAGAACATATCGAGGAGTTTTGGGGGTCTATTCATCAAGGAAACACAACCAAACAATGGTCCTAAACATGCCTAGGTTGTGGTCCACATTATGAGAGAAAAAGAAATGAAGAAAGTGCTTCCCAAAGGGTTCCATGGCCAGGCCATGGAGCTGGCCATGCCCATGTACCTCTCTGGTCATGGTCAGGCTACGATCGTGTCACGGAGAGTGCAGGTCAGATGGAGCATGTAATTAAGTTGTTTCAACACAAGAAGAAGTCATCCTTTCATCCCTAGAAACCCTAGCAGCCGCCCTCCAACCTCTATCATCCATTTCTTCCCTATAGATTCGAGGGAAGACCACTTCATCGAGGAACTCCGACGACATCCACCATTTTATCATCGCACCATCTTCTCCTGTGGATTCGAGGAAAAGCTTCACCTTTGACGACACTTCTTCGAGCTCAATCGGATCGGTGAGAGCTCGGAGCTCCCATCAAACTCATAGATTATGGAGTTTGCTTCATCCTGCAACCACGTTATATCCAGGGACTCGATCAAGACTCCATCGAATTTAGCTGAAAAGACCTTGTTCACAATTTGGGAAAATTATGGGTGTTGATTGGATCATTTATTTTTATTATTTGTTTTACCTGCACTTTAATTTTGCATGCATGTCAATTGTTGGGTTAAATGTCCCTCACATTAGTGTTATTTTTAATTGTGCTCATTAGTTTCTTGGTTTAATATCTCTTACAGTTTTGATTGTGTTAATTAACGCATTCTAAGTGTTTGCTTCAATTTCTGCATTGTTTTACTTGTTGAATGTTTTAATTACTTGCATTATTAAATTAGAATTTTAATTAACTTGCAACTGTAGATTAGAATTTGAAATTCTACACCCTCCCAATTTATATTAGAAAACTTAAAACAATAATGAGACAATTCTGAGGATACCATTCTACTAATCATAATAGTTGGGAAATGACCCGAGTCATCTCTATGCTATATTAGTGTAGAGGGGTTTGATTATAAATTTTATTTTGAAACATCATAGTGGTATGACACATTGCACAGTTAGTTATCAAATCCCCACCACATTTTGGTTATTGGAGAAACATTCGGATTGTATTTCTCATAAAAAAATTGATAATTTGATTTTTGCTTGATTCTAAAGAAAACTTGCTTTTGCATTGATTATGAGTAGAACTGATAGTGTACCACTTTGAGACATAGTGATTACTGAGGAAACATCGAGTTAGGTGCCCCTTTGAGATCTCAAGATTACTAGGGAAATACCTATTAGTTTCTCTTGATACCGAGTGCTCCTTTGAGACCTAATTGTGTAGGGTTAGGGGGAACAATCCTTGCATATAGCAGGTAAGTGCCTCTTGTGCTGAAAATTTTAGGGAACACAATGGGATGACAACTTAACTAGGATTGGTAATTGATGTTTTAGAGTCAAGTCACTTTCCACTGTGCACAGAGAACTTCCATGTTAGGCTATATTGAAATAATTCATATACATTTGCTTATTAATAAAACTACTGAATAGAATTACATGAATTCGCTAGGGATGATGATATTTTATTCACACACATGAGTTTTAACTGGAGATTCTGCTTGATGACAAGCAAGGATTTAAATATGGGTGTATATATATATATACCATGTATTTATTGTATTTTGTAAGCATATCTTCATTAGTTCTTCACTAACATGGCCTAGCTGTGCCCTCAAACACAATCGTGCTTCATATGGGTAATAGAGCATGCAACGGAGCATAGAATATATGGACTTCTAGAGCCTGACACTAGTAGGTTTTGCCACCTTGCATGACAGTGCCAAGAAACTGTGCCACCCACTTTGCCCACCAACATGACCGGGCCTGGCCATCTAATATTAGGCATGATTAGGTCGTGCCAACTTGCACAATCGTGGCACGCTCTAGCACCAAACACGACTAAGCTATGCCAACTGACATGACCATGGCGCATCACCGCTACCTGATATTTCGAATATTCTCTTATAACTTGGTCGATGTTGGGGCTATAAAAAGGACTCCAAACCTCCTATCCCAGGCATCGAGGGGTCTCACAAGAGGCACCATCAAGGGGTCTCACAAGAGACCTTAAGATCAAGGATTTTTCTGGTGACAAGGAACCTTAGGAGAGCCATTCCAAGGAGCCACCAAGAGTCGAATGTCGTCGGAGCCTAGAGTGCAAGCCAAGATGATGCTCACACTACGAATAAGCCTTCTTTTCTCTTTCATGATTTATAGCTTGCTCTTCCTCATGTCCCTTGCTTGTAACTCCATGGAGTAGATTCTCTTAGTTCTAAGAAAAGGGAATAGTCTGATTACTCGTTTATAGTAGTGCTTTATAAATTTGCTAATTTTATTACATGATGTGTTCTTTGCATGATTTGATTGTATTCAGCTTATATGTTATTGCAATGATAGTACCTTAGCATACCATAGAGATGTGGGGAAAATTTTGATCGATGACTCCCATCTTCGAAGCATAAATACTGAACTTGAAGGATTGATCACAAATAAGGGTTAAAGTCCAAGAGTCGTGGGGGCTCTAGTGACAAGGGTATCCCGACCAACGATTCTATGGCACAATAAGCATGAAAATAGTTCAAAATGTCTCAAGGGCACCATTGGCTATTACATAATTTCTGAGTTTATTTCGATTCAGCATCACAAAGTAGAGGAAAGAACATAGAGTGTTGGATCGATTTGAGCGCTAGAGGGGGGGGGGGTGAATAGCGCAAGGAAACTTTTTGAATTCGTAAAGATAAAACATGTGTAAAAGAGTAAAGTACAGTGGAAAAAAATATAACAAATTTGTTTTTACTTGGTTCATAGCCTTCGGCTACTAATCGAAGGCCCTAACAGTCCTAGACCGCGTACAGAGGGCAAAGCACTAAAAACACTCCTCCTCGTTAGATGTAGGAGTAAGCGAGTACAATCAACACGAAAAAATCAAGGTAGAGGGACACTCCTCCTCTCCTTGTTACGATTAAAGCACGATAAAGAAATATGTGAACAAGATTTAAAGATGACAATTTATAAAAATATACCAACTACTATTGAAAAATAGGACCTGAGCTCTTGTCGTTAGAGATGCGGTAGCACTTCATCATCGTAAGATCGTCATAGAAGAGTAGCGTAGCAAGAACACTTTGGAGCACTTAGAATGATGAAAAAGGTGTGGAGAACTCCTACTTTTATAGCCTTGTGAAACCCTAATCATTGAGATGAGGTTTCATGAGATGATGCCACCTAGCGCTTGAGAAATGGAGATAAGCCTTGACACTCCTCGAGGTTGATCATTGACCAGCAGTCGACTGATCAACCCTATCAGTCGACTGATGGAGGCATCAGTCGACTAATACAAGCCATCAATCGACTGATGGCAAGGTTTCTAGCTACAATGAAGAGTTAGCTCGAAAATATAGTTAGTATAAGTAAGCTTGATGGCCATTTACCATCCGATCTCGACTTAGACCGTCCATGGGAAGTCTTTGTTGGGATGTCCGGATCAAGATGTTCACAACATCGCGGGCGAATACTTCGCACAACTATAGCGGAAACAAAATATATAAACCGTATCCCTCCAGAGATCCATGCAAAACCTATAAATCGTTTCATATCCTACTTTTTCTAGATCTTATCTAGAAGGAGAAGTATACCTTCGATGCATGCCATTCGCAATCCCGCTAATCCAAATGCTGTCGGATCTCAATACGGTAAGGATAACCGTATCTCTAAGGTATCCACACTGACACTCAGCAGTTTTGGAGTCACGTTGTGCTAGCAACCCTAGCAAAATGCCAAGACCACTTGGAAGAGAGAAGGAGAGGAAGGAGAGGAAGAAGAGAACTCTTTCTCTTGGCTTTCTTGGCTTTTCACATTAGAACACCTCTTGGCTTTCACGTCCAACACAAAACCTCCACCCACTTTCACGTTGAAAAACCTTTTAAGCCACTAGAACCTCTTGCCATCAAAACCCATTATCTCCTCATTAAAAGTTCTTCATAAAGACGACTCTAATCTCCTAATGAATATATTAAACACCTCATCTCCTCATCATAAATACCAAGGACCTTGGTATTCCCTTGCATGATTAATCACATTAATCATGCATGATGATAGATGATGATGAATCATCTTTCATGGTTCAACTTGAGTCTAACTCAAGTTTAACCAGTTTGAGTCTAACTCAAGTCTTGGCCATTTTCTCAATTGTTCGAAACCATCTCCAAAACAGAATGTCATTTGTATGTGACCCAATAGGCTCTTGTAACATTGGCAATGTATCTATAACCATTTTAGATACATAAGCAATGAGGGACATCTAGCAATACATCATTGCTACCCGAGCTACAAGAAAGTCGAGATCTGACAACCTTTCCATGACTATTATCATGTATGACGGTGTCTTTCTATCCTTGATATCTTAGATCAATCAATGAGGCATAGACCGTATCATCCCCTTATCGATCTTTAAGTTTCTTGATCCCCAAGTAGACTCACTCAAACAAATGAGCTCAATATCTCATATTGACTCATTTGAGCATGACCATGTATTTTATGGTCATACTCTATCAAGAGGCCAAAGATATCACTCCTATCATATGGGAGGGATAGATCCCATCTACATCACTCACATCCCTCCGCATAATTTATTACATAACCAACAGTCGCCATTATAATGCACCCTATTACGGGTGACGTTAGACGATACCAAAGTACATAACTCCTTATGTAGGGAACCGTAGTGACTTCAGGTCTAAGGACTATTCATACTAATAGTCACATGAGAAAGTATATGACACTCATATAACGACCCATGACACTTTCTCATGGCTGGTCAATTCAATACATATATTCTCTAATATATATACCCATGTGTCAATGTGATATCTCAAATCCATGACCTGTGAGATCAAATCATCCATTGACCTACATGCTAGTCTTAATATATTAATATTGCCCTTGTAAATTAATACTTGACTAGGAATATTTAAGAATAGTGTTCTCTACAACTTCTCATAATTAATTCCACCAATTGATATACTGTAGATTAGAACTTACTATTCAAGGGCATTATTATATTTATTTAGCTGACACATGCATCAAGTAAATATAATAAATAATCTTTGCCTGTTATTAATGAAATATGATACATATGATCCCTAATCAATCATCTCATGATTGACACTGAGGGCTGACACTAACAATCTCCCACTAGCACTAGTGTCAATCACTGTAATCTCTAAGACCCAGTGACCAAGTATGACCATCATACTTTCTCTGTGCCAAAGCCTTGGTCAAGAGATCCGCAATGTTAGCATTAGTATCTACTCTGTATATCCGCACATCTCCTCTATCGATTGTCTCTCGAATGAGGTGATACCACCGTAGTATATGTTTGGAATGCTGGTGAGAACGAGGTTCCTTAGCCTGTGCTATAGCCCCGTTGTTATCATAATAAAATTCTATAGGGCTCACGATGCTAGGAACTACACCAAGATCAGAAAAAAATTTCTTGATCCAAACAACCTCCTTTGCCACATCAGAAGTATCAATATACTCGGCCTCTGTAGTAGAATCCGTGATAGTGTCTTGCTTTGAACTCTTTCAGCTCACAACACCACCATTTAAACAAAAGACATACCCTGACTGCAATCTGTAATCATCCTTGTCTATTTGGAAGCTAGCATCATTGTAACCCTTCACAACGAGCTCCTCATTGCCTCCAAAATCAAGAAATATTCTTTAGTTTTTCTCAAGTACTTAAGAATATTCTTGATGGTTGTCCAGTGACTGTCACCTGGATTCGATTGGTACCTGCTTGTCATGCTCAAAGCATACGAGACATCAGGATGAGTGCATAGCATGACATACATGATAGATCCTATAGCTGATGTATAAGGGATCTAATCCATGTGTTTCCTTTCTTCCTTAGAAGAAGGGCATTGAGCCTTCGAAAGGCCCACACCATGTGACAATGGTAGAAATCCCTTCTTGGAATTCTCCATGGCAAAATGCTTAAGCACCTTGTCAATGTATGCACTTTGACTTAAGCCAAGCAATCTCTTAGATCTATCTCTATAGATCTTAATACCTAAAATGTAGGCTGCTTCACCTAAGTCCTTTATTGAGAAACAATTTCCAAGCCAAGTCTTCACAAACTGCAACGTAGGGATGTCATTTCCAATGAGAAGTATGTCATCAGCATACATGATAAGAAAGATAACTGTGCTCCCACTAACCCTCTTGTAGACACAGGGTTCATCTTCATTTTTGATGAAACCAAACTCTTTGATTGCATCATCGAATCGAAGATTCCAACTTCTAGATGCTTGCTTTAAAACCCATAAATGGACTTTTGTAGCTTGCATACCTTTCCAACATGATTTGGATCTACAAAACCCTCAGGTTGTGTTATGTACACATCATCGAGGAGGTTTCTATTCAGAAATACAGTTTTGGCATCCATTTGCCAGATCTCATAATCGTGATAAACTGCAATAGCAAGCACGATCCGAATGGACTTAAGCATCGCAACTGGTGAAAAAGTTTCATCATAGTCAATACCATGAATTTGTTTGAAACCTTTAGCTACCAATCGCCCTTTATAGGTATGCATAAGACCATCCATGTTAGTCTTTCTCCCAATGGGTTTGTGTTGGGATGTATACTGAAAAGTCTATCTTTTGTATGAACATCTTTATTTTTTGAAATAAGAATCACATGATCATTATTTGCATATTTATGATTATGCATATCGTCTAATACATTACATTATAGATAACATGGTGTGTGGTATCACACGAGAGATCATGTTTTCAGTTCCTTGTAAAGTATAAGTAAAGGCTCACAACCGAGATGGTTATGGACAAACCATTGGAATGGTTATAGTGTGATTTGGTATTGGTTTGTCTTGACCATAGAATTACACTAGTACACTTTGTGTGTATTGAGTAGGACCGACTTAGAGGTGATTCGATTTATTGCTGACTACATAATTAAATCCGACCTCAGATATTATATTGTACATGCTCTTAATCCCGATATAATAACGGACACATATACTTGGTATTCATTTCTTTGATTTACCAATGGGCTAGATTTATAGAGTAAATCGATAAGCTCGGTAAGTTGGGAAATGATATTACTTATATGGTGTACCATTGATTATAGGAGGAAACCGTGTCCTATATATTAGGATGATGATGTCCCCTTGAGGAGCTTATAAGGTTCATCATGTAAACCCTACAGGTGGACTTGGTCCGGCATGATGATAAGGTTGAGTGGTACTACTCATTGAGTTAGATGTAGATTAATTAATTGTCAGTAAATTAATTAATCGACGGACATTCGAGATCTTAAACACGGGGAGATATATATACAAATAATATAT
The DNA here is from genome assembly GCA_025175895.1 of Wurfbainia villosa. Classification (NCBI taxonomy): domain Eukaryota; kingdom Viridiplantae; phylum Streptophyta; class Magnoliopsida; order Zingiberales; family Zingiberaceae; genus Wurfbainia; species Wurfbainia villosa. Next base: position 113,924,102 of record CM045989.1, on the reverse strand, counting down.
GGAGCCCATATTAACTTATGGGGGTTGGTGAGGTAGATCAATGATAATCCTCTAGTGGAATGGATTATCATTAATGGATCAGACTTTATGTGGGCTTGATCCATTGGGTGGCCAAGATCCAACTCCTCCTCATGGTCCCTATTGTAGCCTATTAAAACCTCATGTAGCCAAGATGATGAAAAATAAAACTTTAAATCCGATGATGAAAAATAAAACTCTAAATCCGATGGTGAAAAATAAAACTCTAGATCCGACGGTGGAGATTAAATCTCTAGATCCGACGATTGAGATTAAATCTCTAGATCCGACGATTGAGATTAAATCCCTAGATCGGATGGTGGTATTTAAACAAGGCTTAAGCCTAACTCTATAAAAGGAAGCTATGGCTTGGGCGGGGAACATACTTGAGAGATTAGGGTTTTTGTTTCTTTTGGCTTGGGCGGCAAGAAACAAAAGGGAGTCTAGGGTTTTGGAGGAGGCATTGGGCGCCCACACTTTTGGAAGATTTTTCCTTCTTCCTAGGGTTTTGGTCGGCGCCCATCTTCTCTTCTTCTCTCCTTGGGCGGCATCCAATCTTCATCCTCTCATCCTTGGCCGACGGCAAAGGCTAGGGTTTCTTCCCTTGGAGCTTTTGGCCGGCGTCCATAATCCTTATCTTCTCTCCTTGGCCGGCGGAAATCACCAAGCAAGGTGGTTTGGTGGTCAGTTCTAGATAGGAGAAGAGTTTTGTTTTATTCTTCCTTTCGTTCAGAGCGAGCAAAGAAAGGAAGAAGGTGATCTAGGGGGCTTCGACTTTTGGAAGAACGTCGCCCACACGACGTCCAAAAGGAGGAAGGGTATATGATAGAAGACCTTGAGGTAAACAAGAGGTATAAATCTTGTTTTGCTTTCCTTTTGTTTATTTGTATGTTGTATGTTTTGATATGTGGCTTAATTTACTTGGACCTCGAATACAAACACAAAAATCGACGATCTGTACATCGTCTATTCCGCGGCTAATCGTAGAATAGAAGTTGGTTGCTTGAACAACAAGTTTGTTCAAGTGACCACTCTAATCGAATAACATGACGATGAAATGGTAGCTTAGGTAATCCATCTTTGTCAAGGATAAATTTTTTTTATCGGGGGATGAAGACGGGATCGCCATAAACAAGCGACCGAGTTGAAGTGGGAAACAAAGTTTCCTACCTTCAAGTGGTATCAGAGACACGGATTCTGGTTTTGTGTGTTTTAGGATTCGGTTACTTTTATGCACTTTTCATATATTATTTGTGTCGGATAATAGTAGGATGTGCGTAGGATAACTTTTTGGTTTTTAGGCATATGATCCAACTATTATGGCCATATGTGTGTATGTGATTGTATGTGTGTAATTGTATATTTTTTTTTGAATCCTCGGGGTTAACGAGGCTAGTATTTATTTTTTTTTAAATTAAGTACGACATTGTTTAGCCACTCATTTATTTTAGTTTACTTTCGATCTAGATTACATGTACACTCCTTCGTGGAGTATAGGATCAATGGATGTAAATTAAAATAGTTATTCTCGGCTCAGATCTCCGGATAGCTTATACATGACGTAGGGAGGAGTGGACAGGATGGCGACACGACAGGAGACATATTGTAGACAAAATCTATAATAGTTGGAAAATATTTCTTTTTCATATTTATTGATTATTGTTTGATATGCATGTCGTAGGCTAGAAAATTCCTCAATTTTAAATTACTAAGTGGGAGAGGGATATTTTTATAAATTCCCACGGCCTCCATTACGATTTGACATGTGATGCAAACAAACTTGTGCGTCGGCTCTGAGTGCCTTCCTCCTCATCGGATGAGTTTGTTTGCGGATCACAAGATCGAATATGGTTATAGGAAATTATTAAGGAGCATGTGTACTTCCCCATCGGAAGGCACATAACCCGAGATAATTGCCTTGGTACCGAGTAATGGTAAACACTTAGATGCAAATAGGAGTATCCTCTCCATCGGAGTCACTGCTTTTATTTGTAGGGCCGAAGAGGAATCAACTATTAATTTTATTTGTCAAAAAGTTAGGTTGACAAGATAATAAAATTAATGGGTAAAATCTCCTCTTACAAATGTAGAATTCGTATACGTCCACACTATCGTGGCATACGATATTTGAGGTGTTGGTTGATTTTAAAATTTTATGGATTGATGAATCAATAATTTTTTGAAATATAATGTTTTGATCTATGTGATTTTTAGATTTTTCAAAATGACTTTCAACCCGCTTGTTGTGAAACTGAAAGAAAATAAACTTACTGTACCCAATTATGTTGATTGGAAGAGGAATCTTGACATTGTCTTAACTGCTGAGGAATACAAATATGTACTCCTCGAAGTGTGTCCTCCTAAGCCTATGGATGATTTTGGGGAAAAGGAGTAAGAGAGTTATAAGAAGTGGATTAAGGCTGATGAGATGGCGCAATGTTACATTTTGGCATCTATGTCAAATGTACTGCAACATCAGCATCAAGTCATGCCCACTGCTTATGACATGATGCTCAATCTCAAAGAGCTTTTCGGACACCAGAATCGGGCTGTTAGGCAGGAAGCCATGAGGAACTTGATAACGACCACCATGATCGAGGAAACACCCGTGAGGGATCATGTTCTCAAGATGATGGCTTATTTGAATGAGTTGGAAGTCCTAGGAGTTGAGATCGATGGGGAAACCTAGGTCGATATCATTCTCCAGTCTCTACCTAGGAGTTTTGAGCAGTTTCGCCTGAACTACAACATGAATAAAAGGTTATATTTGTTGGCAGATCTTCTGACAGAACTTCAGGCGCAGGCCATGGTTGCCCAAAAGATTTCTACTTCTAAATCGAAAGGCAAGAAGAAGAAGAAACAAACTGGGGCAAAGGCGGCGGGAGGAACTCAGGGAGGAGTGAAGAAGCCGAAAGGCAAGTGCTTCACTTGCAATCAGATTGGACACTGGAAGAAGGACTACCCCAATCGGAAGTAGAACAAAGGTATATCTTTTGGTCTAGTCGTTGAAAGATGTTTAACGGTGTTATCTACCGGCACCTAGTGTGTAGATACAGGAGGCACTGATCATGTCTGCAATACTTTATAGGGGTTCTAGGAAACCAAGCGACTGACTGAAGGGGAGATTACCGTATACTTGGGCGATGCCACGAAGGTGGCGGCTGTTGCAGTGGGAGATGTTTATTTGTCTTTTGAGAGGAATAAAGTTTTGGTTCTTAAAAATTGCCTTTATGTACCTTTATTTAGAAAGAATTTGATTTCGGTTTCTAAATTGTTTATGGATGAATATTCTATTTCTTTTAATGACAGAGTTGTTATAAAAAGGAATAGAGAGATTATCTTTTCAGGTGCATTAATAGGAAATTTGTATACACTCGAACCAAAAGCTCCCACTATGAAAATAGAAGTGAATAACTCATCTTCTAATTCCAATAAGAGAAAAGAACCTTCGAAGATGAACCAAACATATCTTTGGCATCTAAGGCTTAGTCATATTAACCTAAGCAGAATTCAAAGGTTGATAGCTGATGGACCTCTGAGTTCATTAGTGGTGGAAGATATCCCAACCTGTGAGTCTTGGTTGGAAGGTAAAATGACCAAGAGGTCTTTCAAGGCCAAGGGGTATAGAGCCAAAGATGTGTTGGAATTGGTTCATTCTGATTTGTGTGGTCCTATGTCTATCCAGGCAAGAGGTGGCTTTGAATATTTTTGAATGTAGGATACTTCGCTTCCCACTTCAATTCGGTCACTTGTTCATGGCGATCCCTTCTACATCCCCAGATAAAAAAATTTATCCTTGACAAGAGGGATTGCCCAAGCAACCTTGTCATCGTCGTGCTATTCAATTAGAGTAGTCTCTTGAACAAACTTGTTGTTCAAGCGACCAACCTCTATTTTACGAATAGCCGTGGAATAGACGATGTACGGATCGCCGGCTTTTGCGTTTATGTTCGGGGTCCAAGTTATATTAGCTACAAAATAGAATATAACATTCATATAATTGAAAAACAAATATAAGCATGTTACACATGAAGATAGATAAGTGATATACCTCTCGAGCTTCTATTGTATGACCTTCCTCCTTTCGGATGACGTGTGGGCGACGATCTACCAAAAGTTGAAGCTCCTAGATCACCAATCTTCCTTCCTTGCTCGTTCCGAGAAAGAGGAAGAATAAAAACAAGACCCTTCTCCTTCCTTTAGCCAACCAACAAGCAACAAGCAAATTGCTTGCCGCCTGCCAACAAGGAGAAGGAGAAAGATGGATTCCGCCCACAAGCTCCAAGGGAAGACCTTAAGCTATGTTTCCACTGGCCAAAGAGAGGACGCCGGCCAAGGGCTGGAAAGGGTTGTATGGGCGCTAGCCACCTTGAGGAAGAAGAAGATAAGGAATAAGTTTCCTTATTTGGTGCCGGCAACTCCAAACCCTAACCCTTAAGCTTGCCGCCCACCTTAACCCTAATCCTATCTCTTATGGGAATTTTTTCCCGCCCACCCCCTCATCTCCTTTTATAGAGTTAGGGATAAGCCTTGTTTTAATCTCCACCATTGGTTCTAGGGATTTAATCTCAACCGTCGGATCTAGAGATTTAATCTCAACCGTCGGATCTAGAGATTTAATCTCTACCTTTGGATCTAGAGTTTTGTTTCTATACATTGGATCTAGGCTTCATGAGGTATTAATAGGCTACAATAGGGACCATGAGGAGGAGTTGGATCTTGGCCACCCAATGGATCAAGCACACATAAAGTCCGATCCATTAATGATAATCCAATCCACTAAAGGATTATCATTGATCTACCTCACCAACCCTCATAAGTTAATATGAGCTCCATATATATTATATGTACATTTTCTGTCACGCTTGTCCTTTCCAAGGGTCTGGAGGGGCGGCACGACGCGATCGTATATACATACATTACAGCGGAAGACTACATATACTTCTTACAGTGGAAGACTTTAGACTTATTTTTTCTTCTTCTTTTAAACATAAACATGCATCATCATTTCATGGGTACTTCTTTTTAAACATAGAGCATGCATCATCATTTCATAAGTACTTAGTTCAAGTTCATAAAAATCATCTTAAGGAAAAACATGCATAAGGAAACATAACAGATCTCCTCCACCATGCCACTACCACACACACTTTGCCCCTCTTGCTACTCCCTTTAGTTTAGCCACCCTTTACCCTTATCTGTGTTGGGTTTTTCCGAGCCGCAAAAACCGCTTTTTGCGTTGCGGAAACCTCGGAAGCCCCCGGCCACGGATCCGTGCGAAGAAGTATTAAAACAAAACATGTATGTGCTTGTATAAAAACCCTGGATCTACCTTAGATCTAAGAGATAAGAGCGTTACCCTCGATGCGATGCCCTTCGCAAATCCCGCTCGTCCAAAAGTCCGCCGGAACTCGAGAGTGTCAAGTGCACACTCCTCTATGGTATCCACACAAGCAATAGGTGGAAGAAAAACACACTTGAGTGTGCTAGCACTCCTAGGGTGTCTCGGCAAGATGAGGAAGGAGAGGGAGAGAGCTTGAGAGGAAAAGTTCCAAGGTTGAAGATGAAGTCAATTAGCCACCAAAAATCAATACACCATCTAATGGAGTGGCCGGCCACTTCATGGAGGGGGGTTACATGCATGCATGTAACTCCCATGACCCTTGATCTCCCTCATGATGTGGCATCAATTGACAAAGTCAATGATGAGGTGGAGCATCATCATTGGCCGGCCCTGCCTAGTCATCATCATGACATGGCATTTGGTCAAGTCAAACTTGACCTTTCATCTTCCCTCTCAAGTCAAGTCAAACTTGACCTCTAATCTCCCATGGTTGATCAAATCTAACCACTTGACTCAAGTCAATTTAATTTAATGAATCTTTATTCATTAATTTAAATTGATTTGATGAATCAAATCTCAATTAGACTCATTCAACACTTGAATCAACTTGAGTCTAACTCAATTAGTCTAATTTGGATTACTCTTAATCCAATTTGGTTCATCCCATGAACCTAATCCTCATGGTTCATCATATGAACCTAATCTCCATCTAATTGCTCTTATGTGTGTGACCCTATAGGTTCTTGTAACGTTGGCAATGTCCCTAAACCGATTTAGGAACATAAGCAATGAGCGGTATCTAGCAACACATCATTGCTACCCAAGTTACAAGAATGTTGAGCTCCAACATCACCTTTGTGACTACTAATTGTGACTCTCACAATATGTGACAATGTCCCTCTAGCCTTGACATCTAGATTGACCAATCGAGGCATAGACCGTGTCATCCTCGGTACAATCTAAATCTTGAACTCCAAGTAGACTCACTCTAATCAAATGAGCTCAATATCTCATATTGACTCATTTGGGCATGGCCATGCACGCCGTGGTCTCACTCTATCAAGAATATCGATGTCACCCCGTCATATAGGAGGATAGATCCCATCTACATCACTCACATCCCTCCGCATAATTAGTTACATACCCGATGTCGCCTTTATAGTCCACCCATTTACGGGTGGCGTTTGTGAAAGCCAAAGTATGCAACTCCTTATGTAGGGAACCATGGTGACTTCAGGTCTAAGGACTAATAGTCATACTAATAGCCACATGAGAAAGTATATGACACTCATATAACGATCCATGATACTTTCTCATGGCGGGTCATTCGGTATACATTCTCGATGCATACCCATGTGTCAACTTGATATCTCATATCCATGACTTGTGAGATCAAGTCATCTTGTTGACCTACATGCTAGTCTCTACGCATTAACATTGTCCCTGAATGTTAATACTCGACTAGGAATGATTAAGAGTAGTGTTCTCTATATCATCTCATTATCGATTCAACCAATCGATTGATATAGATAAGAACCTACTACTCAAGGATATTATTATATTTAGTTATTTGGCACCAATACAAGTAAATATAATAACCATGCCTTAATAAATAGGAATATGATACAATAAAGTCCATACAACAATCATCATATGATTGACTCTAGGGCTTTCACTAACAATCTGCAGTACAAGGGAACATAAACTATAAGCACATAGGCTTAGTAAGATCCTGTCCTACTCACAAAAACCATACGTCAAACATTAAGCATAGAGTAGTGACATGATCATTTAACACATATAAGCATAACATTCACATAAACATACAAAGACATATAATCAAACATAACATGCATATAACATACCAGAACATAAGCATAGCATTCGTATAAACATAGAAGATCATAAGCAAGCATAACATGTAAGCATACAAGAACATAAGCAGGCATAACATAAATATATAACATCATAGAACATAGGCAGGTATAACATGAATATAACATTCATAGAACATAAGCAGGAATAACATGAATATATAACATCATAGTACATAAATAGGTATAACATAAAGATATATGCAGGATGCTCTTTGAAAACATATATTATAGGTATTTAAACATAAATCTCAACATATTGGGCCCGACATTGTACCACATCATCATCATCATAGCGCGCATCCCTAATAGACTCGAGGTAGCTAATCCCGAACCCACTAGAGTACTAGGCCCGTAGTAAGTCCGTCGGCCTAGGGGCAGCATAACAGAAGCCCATCCTAAGCCCGTACTTATGACCGTCGGCCTAGGGCATCTGGGAGCCCATCCCGTACTGAGTCCGTACTATGACCGTCGACCCAGGGGCACATAGGAGCCCATCCCTTGAACCTTGTTAGGGTCCTGGTACAAGCCATACAGAAAGTAAAATACATATCATACTTCTTATCATAACATATCATATTTCATTTCATAAATATATCATGTTCCTTATCATGGCATATCATGTTTCTTCTTCATATCATAACATATTTCTTCTTCATAACATATCGTATTGCTTTTCATAACATATTTCTTCTTCATAATATATCAACATATTTCTTCTTCATAACATATCATATATCATAACATATTTCTTCTTCATAATATATCATATTGCTTTTCATAACATATTTCTTCTTCATAACATATCATATTTCTTTTCATGCATATCATGTTCCTTCTTTATAAAACATCATACATTCATACAATTATAAGGCAATGAGCATAGCATGATCATACATTTAACATGGTAATGAGCATAAATTTATCACGCATCCCTACTATTGACATAGACATATGGTAGTGACATAACCAATAATGCTAAACCACTTGAGCAAGGACCCCTTAGCATCATGTTAACATCACACACATATAGGGCATGACATAAGGCATAAACATCATGAACAAGTATACATGGAGTGACCTAAACTTCATGGAGCTCTACCAAAATTTTAAAACCTAAACAACTTATATATGATTTAACTAACCGCATGTTAATCCTTTCCCATATAAAACATGGCATGGGAGGGTACTTAGGATTTTAGATAAGCCTTGGCCGAGAGTTTCAAGAAATCCTAAGATCCATTTCTTAAATCTAGCTTAGCTTTCACATGTTACCTATACCTACATTCAAAACATAACATGATAATTTATAGATCATAGCATGGTAGACCTAAATGGGTCTTGGCCGAATGGTTCAAGGGACTTAAAGGGTTAACCACTTAAATCTAGGTTATCCAACAACATGTTATCTTCATCTACCATCAAAACATAGCATAAACTCATCTATAGCATGACATAGAACATGTTATCTTCTTCTACCATCAACATGGCATGAACTCATTTAAAACCTAGCATAGAACATGTTATCTTCATCTAACATCAAAACATAGCATAAACTCATCTAAAACATAGCATAGAAAAACACATTAGGAGTCTTGGCCGAATGGTTCAAAGGACTTAAAGGATCAACCACTTAACCAAACCCATCTAGAAACCTATCATCTTCATATTAATATAAGATATAACATGGATCTTCATGGAGAGCACAAGTAATGGTCTTGGCCGAAAGTTTCTTGGGGTTTTTAAGGTCAAACACTTAACCTAACCTATCTAGCATCCTATCATCATCATATTCATACAAGGTATGACATGGATCCTTATTGAAAACTCAAGTAAGAGTCTTAGCCGAATGGTTCATGAAGAGTTTGACATAATAACATCAATCGAAAAACTACTTGTATGCAGGTGAGGGGATACTTACATCCTTCGCTTTGCTATTAGTTGGAAGATACCCTAAGGGATGCCAACCTAGAACCTTCTTCTTGCTTGTCTAGCTCTCGGAAAAATGGAAGGGAAGGGGAGTAGATTTCAGTGAGGAAGAAGAAGAGAAGGAGAGGAGAAGTGGAGAATGAGAAATGACTTTTCTCTTGTCTCCTCATTCCCTATTTATTCTCTTGAAGTGTCCCTTAGCCTCCCTTACCCTTAACTATAATTTTCCATATTCCTCTAATAGCACAACCCTGCTGGGCTTCTGGTTATTGGATGCATCTTTAGGGCTTAGGTATCTACTAGAGGTTTGGGGTTCAATTCCTAGGTCATGCATCCTTTTTGGCTCTATTTCTTTTATTTTTAAAAGAGCCCACATAAAGCCCATTATAATCATGCCAAAAATTCTTGTAAAATTACTAGGAATTTTACGGGCATTACAATTTCTACCCGTGTTTAAGATCTCGAATGTCCGCCGATTAATTAATTTACTGACCATTAATTAATCAACATCTAACTCCATGAGTAGTACCACTCAACCTTTTCATCATGCCGGACCAAGTTCACCTGTAGAGTTTACATGATGAACCTTATGAGCTCCTCAAGGGGACATCATCATCCTAATATATATGACACGGTTTCCTCCTATAATCAATAGCACACCATATAAATAATATCATTTCCCAACTTACCGAGCCTATCGATTTAATCTATAAATCTCGTCCATTGGTAAATCAAAGAAATGAATACTAAGTATATGTGCCTGTTATTATATCGGGATTAAGAGTATGTACAATATAATATCTGAGGTCCGATTCGATTATGTAGTCAACAATAAATCGAATCACCTCTAAGTCGGTCCTGCTCAATACACACAAAGTGTACTAGTGTGATTTTATGGTCAAGACAAACCAATATCAAATCACACTACAATCATACCAATTGTTTGTTCAAAGCCATCTCGGTTTTGAGCCTATACTTATACTTTACAAGGAGCCGATAACATGATCTCCCGTGTGACACCACACACCATGTTATCTACAATGTAATGTATTAGACAATATGCACAACCATAAAAATATATAAATAATGATCATGTGATTCTTATTTCAAAAATAAAGATGTTCATACAAAAGATAGACTTTTCAGTATACATCCCAACAATCTCCCACTTATACTAAAAGACTATGTTGTCCTCAAACTGCCATACATCTGATCCCCATTCCCTCCACATGCCTATCAAAAACTCTCGCCAGAAGGGCCTTAGTGAAAGGATCTGCCAGGTTATCCTCCGATGCAATCTTGACCACATCAACTTCTCCTCTCCTTACGATTTCTCGTATCAGGTGGTACTTGCGCTCTATGTGCTTACTTGTCTTATGGGCTTGTGGTTCCTTCGAGTTTGCAACTGCACCACTATTATCAAAATAAATTGTGATAGTTCTAAGCAAACAAGAAATCAAATCCAAGTCCATCAGAAAGTTCCTGAGCCACACAACTTCTTTGGCCGCCTCAGAGGCTGCCACATACTCAGCTTCCCTGGTAGAGCCCACCTCGCATTTCTGCTTGACACTCCTCCACACTATGGCTCCACCTTCCAAAGTAAACACAAAACCTGAGGTAGACTTTCTGTTATCCCTATCTGATTGGAAGTCGGAATCTGTGTAACCAACAGGGAGTAATTGGTCTGCCTGGTAAACTAACATATAATCCCTGTTCCTTCTCAGGTACTTCAATATATTTTTTACCACAGTCCAATGTCCCTGTCCTAGATTACTCTAATATCTGCTGACCATGCCCACGGCAAAGTAGATATCTGGTCTCGTACTTAGCATCGCATACATGAGGCTTCCTACCACCGAAGCATAAGGAACCACCTTCATCTCCTCTATCTCCTCAGATGTTCTAGGACACATCTCCTTAGATAAAGGAACTCCATGCCTGAAAGGTAGAAAACCTTTCTTGGAGTTTTGCTTGCTAAAACGATCCATAATCATGTCTATGTATGAAGCTTGGGATAAGCACAACATCTTTTTCCTGCGATCCCTTATAACCTTGATCCCAAGGATATGTCCCACTTCTCCCAAGTCCTTCATATCAAACTTTTTAGACAACCATACCCTTACGTTCGATAACTCCTTGACATTGTTGCCAATTAAAAAAATGTCATCTACGTATAGTACAAGAAATACCACTATGTTTCCGTCACATCTCTTGTATACACAAGACTCATCCGGACTTTGAATAAATCCATAAGACTGGATCACCTCATCAAAGCGGATGTTCCAAGACCTCAAAGCTTGCTTCAATCCATAAATGGACCGATTAAGCTTACATACAAGATGCTCTTTTTCCTTCGCAAAGAAACCCTCTGGTTGCTTCATATAGATGTTTTCCTCAAGACTTCCATTAAGGAAAGTTATCTTGACATCCATCTGCCACACCTCATAATCCATATGAGCTGCAATGCATAAGAGAATCCGAATAGACTTAAGCATGGCTACCAGCGAAAAGGTCTCCTCATAATTGATACCCTCTTTCTGAGTATACCCCTTCACAACAAGCCTTGCTTTGAAGGTCTCAACCTTCCCATCTATTCCTCTCTTTCTTTTGTAGATCCACTTGCATCCAATGGTTTTTACACCATCGGGTGGTTCTACTAACTCCCAGACCTGATTTGAATCCATAGATTCAATCTCAGCATTCATTGCATTTCGCCAAGATACTACATCTTTATCTTTGATTGCCTCGTCATATGTCCAGGGATCAGGTTCATGTTCGCCAGGGACCAAATCAGAAGATTCTCCTAAGAACATGAATCTATCAGGCTATCTCACAACCCTCCCACTACGATGAGGTATCACCTGTGTATCCTCTGTGACACACGGTGCAGTGACTTGTGGTATATTCTCTTGTACCGGTGGTACTGAAGAAGTGACTTCCCCTTTTATTTCCTCTATAACAATTTTACTCATGGGCTTGTGGTTCATCACATAGTATTTCTCTAGAAATCTGGTATTCGTGCTAACGATCACCCTCTGATCTCTAGGACTATAAAATAAACCACCCTTCATTCCTCTAGGATAGCCAACGAACATGCGTACTTCTGTACGAGGTTCCAACTTACCAGCATCCGCCTTCAGCACATGTGCTGGACTCCCCCAAATCCGAATATGTCTTAGACTAGGCTTTCGCCCAGTCCACAATTCTATGGGAGTAGAAGGCACTAATTTAGATGGAACCAAGTTCAGAATGTACACCGCCGTATCTAGAGCATATACCCAGAACGAATCTGGCAACTCAGAATAACTCATCATCGATCTAACCATCTCCATAAGAGTCCTATACCTTCGCTCTGCTACACCATTCTGCTGGGGTGTGTCAGGTGCAGACAATTGGGATTGAATCCTAGCCTCTGATAAGTAATTCCTAAATTCTCCCAAGAGGTACTCACCACCACGATCAGATCATAGTGTCTTGATACTTTTACCTTGACGTTTCTCCACATCAACCTTGAATTCTTTGAACTTGTCAAAGCATTCAGACTTGTGGCGCATCAGGTAAATGTATCCATATCTCGAATAATCGTCTATAAAAGAGACAAAATACTCAAAACCACCTCTAGCCTGGATAGACATAGGACCACACAAATCAGAATGAACCAATTCTAACACATCTTTGACTCTATACCCCTTGGCCTTAAAAGGCCTCTTGGTCATTTTACCCTCCAAGCAAGATTCTCAGGTTAGGAAATCTTCCACCACTAATGAACCCAGAGGTCCATCAGCTATTAACCTTTGAATTCTTCTTAGGTTAATATGACCAAGCCTAAGATGCCAAAGATATGTTTGGTTCATCTTCGAAGGTTCTTTTCTCTTATTGGAATTAGAAGTTGAGTTATTAACTTCAATTTGCATCGTGGGAGCTTTTGGTTCAAGTATGTATAAATTTCCTATTAATGCACCCGAACAGATAATGTCCCTATTTCTTTTTATAACAACTCTGTCATTAAAAAAAAATAGAATATCTATCCATAAACAATTTAGAAACCGAAATTAAATTCTTTCTAAATAAAGGTACATAAAGGCAATTCTTAAGAACCAAAAATTTATTTTTTTCAAAAGATAAATAAACGTCTCCCACTGCAACAGCCGCCACCTTCGTGGCATCGCCCAAGTATACGATAATCTCCCCCTCAGCCAGTCGTCTGGTTTCCTGGAACCCCTGCAAAGTATTACAGACATGATCAGTGGCTCCCATATCTACACACCAGGTGTCAGTAGATAACACCGCTAAACATGTTTCAATGACTAGACCAAAAGATTTACCTTTATTCTGCGTGCGGTTGGGGTAGTCCTTCTTCCAGTGTCCAGTCTGCTTACAAGTGAAGCATTTGCCTTTTGGCTTCTTCACTCCTCCCTGAGTTCCTCCCATTGCCTTTGCCCCAGTTTGTTTCTTCTTCTTCTTGCCTTTCGGCTTAGAAGTAGAAACCTTTTGGGTCACCATGGCATGCACCTGAGCACTCTGACGAAATAGCCCCTCTTCCACCTGGAGTTCTGTCAGAAGCTCTGCCAATGAATACAACCTCTTGTTCATGTTGTAGTTTAGGCAAAACTGCTCAAAACTCCTAGGTAGAGACTGGAGAATGATATCAACCTGGGTTTCCCCATCGATCTCAGCTCCAAGGACTTCCAACTCATTCAAATGAGCCATCATCTTGAGAACATGATCCCTCACGGGTGTTCCCTCAATCATGGTGGTCGTCATCAAGTTCCTCATGGCTTCCTGCCTAGTAGTCCGATTCTGGTGTCCGAAAAGCTTTTTGAGATTGAGCATCATGTCATAAGCAGTGGCCATAGCTTGATGCTGATGTTGTAGTATATTTGACATAGATGCCAAAATGTAACACCGCGCCATCTCATCGGCCTTTATCCACTTCTTATAACTCTCTTTCTCCTTTTTCCCAGAATCATTTGCAGGCTTAGGAGGGCACTCTTCGAGGAGTACATATTTGTATTCCTCAGCAGTCAAGACAATGTCTAGATTCCTCTTCCAATCAACATAGTTGGGTCCAGTAAGTTTATTCTCTTTTAGTATCACAACAAGTGGGTTGAAAGTCATTTTGAAAGAAAACCTAAGAATCACATATATCAAAACATTAGATTTCAAAAAATTATTGATTCCTCAAACAATAATATTTTAAAACCAACCAACACCTCAAAACACCGAGAATTTCGTATGCCACTATAGTGTGGACGTATACAAATTCTACATTTGTAAGAGGAGGTTTTACCCATTAATTTTACTATCTTGTCAACCTAACTTTTTGACAAGTAAAATTAATAGTTGGTTCCTCTTTAGCCTTACAAATAAAAGAAGTGACTCCGATGGGGAGGATACTTATATTTGTATCTAAGTGTTCACCATTACTCGGTACCAAGGTAATTATCTCGGGTTATGTGCCTTCCGATGGGGAAGAACACACACTCTTTAACAATTTCCTATAACCATATTCGACCTTGTGATCCGCAAACAAACTCATCCGATGGGGAGGAAAGCACTTAGAGCCGACGCACAAGTTTGTTTGCATCACTTGTCAAATCGTAATGGAGGCCGTGAGAATTTATAAAAATTTCCCTCTCCCACTTAGTAATTTGAAATTGAGGAATTTTCTAGCCTACGACATGCATATCAAACAATAAGCAATAAATATGAAAAATAAAAATGTTCCAACTATTATGACTTTTGTCTTCAATATGTCTCCCGTTGTATCGCCTTCTCGTCCGCTCCTCTTACGCCATGTACGAGCCATCCGGAGATCCGAGCTGAGACTAAAAAACTATTTTAATTTACATCCATCGATCCTATACTCCACGAGGAAGTGTACATGAAATCTAGATAGAAAGTAAACTAAAATAAAAAGAGTGGCTAAACAATGTCGTATCTAATTTACAAAAAATCAAATACTAGCCTCGTCAACCCTGAGGATTCAACAAAATATACATTTACACACACACATATGACCATAATAGTTAGATCCTATGCATGCAACCAAAGAGTTAACCTACGCATATCCTACTATTATCTGACACATATAATATATGAAAAGTGCATGAAAGTAACTGAATCCTAAACACATAAAACCAAAAATTGTGGCTCTGATACCACTTGAAGGTAGAAAACTTCGCTTCCCACTTCAACTTGGTCGCTTGTTCATGGCGATCCCTTCTACTTCCCCGGATAAAAAAATTTATCCTTGACAAGAGGGATTGCCCAAGCAACCTTGTCATCGTCGTGCTATTCGATTAGAGTAGTCTCTTGAACAAACTTATTATTCAAGCAACCAACCTCTATTTTATGAATAGCCGCAGAATAGACGATGTACGGATCGCCGACCTTTGTGTTTATGTTCGTGGTCCAAGTTATATTAGCCACAAAACAGAATATAACATTCATATAATTGAAAAAAAATATAAGCATGTTACACATGAAGATAGATAAGTGATATACCTCTCGAGCTTCTATTGTATGACCTTCCTCCTTTCGGACATCGTGTGGGCGACGATCTACCAAAAGTTGAAGCTCCTAGATCACCAATCTTCCTTTCTTGCTTGTCCGAGCAAGAGGAAGAATAGAAACAAGACCCTTCTCCTTCCTTTAGCCAACCAACAAGCAACAAGCAAATTGCTTGCCACCGGCCAACAAGGAGAAGGAGAAAGATGGATTCCAGGCACAAGCTCTAAGGGAAGACCTTAAGCTATGTTTCCATCGGCCAAAGAGAGGGAGAAGGGATGCTTTGAATGCTGGCCAAGGGCTGGAAAGGGTTGTATAGGTGCCGGCCACGTTGAGGAAGAAGAAGATAAGGAATAAGTTTCCTTATTTGGTGTCGCCAACTCCAAACCCTAACCCTCAAGCTTGCCGCCCACCTTAACCCTAATCCTATCTCTTATGGGATTTTTTTTGCCGCCCACCCCCTCCTTTCCTTTTATAGAGTTAGGGATAAGCCTTGTTTTAATCTCCACCATTGGTTCTAGGGATTTAATCTCAACCATCGGATCTAGAGATTTAATCTCAACCATCGGATCTAGAGATTTAATCTCTCGCTTTGGATCTAGAGTTTTGTTTCCATCCATTGGATCTAGGCTTCATGATGTATTAATAGGCTACAATAGGGACCATGAGGAGGAGTTGGATCTTGGCCACCCAATGGATCAAGGCCACATAAAGTCCGATCCACTAATGATAATCCAATCCACTAAAGGATTATCATTGATCTACCTCACCAATCCCTATAAGTTAATATGGGCTCCATATATTATATGTATATTTTCTTCCCGTGTTTAAGATCTCGAATGTCCATCGATTAATTAATTTACTGACCATTAATTAATCAACATCTAACTCCATGATTAGTACCACTAAACCTTTTCATCATGCCGGACCAAGTCCACCTGCAGGGTTTACATGATGAACCTTATGAGCTCCTCAAGGGGACATCATCATCCTAATATATAGGACACGGTTTCCTCCTATAATCAACGACACACCATATAAATAATATAATTTCCCAACTTACCGAGCCCATCGATTTAATCTATAAATCTCGCCCATTGGTAAATCAGAGAAATGAATACTAAGTATATGTGCCCGTTATTATATCGGGATTAAGAGTATGTACAATATAATATCTGAGGTCTGATTCGTTTATGTACTCAACAATAAATCGAATCACCTCTAAGTCGGTCCTGCTCAATATACACAAAGTATATTAGTGTGATTTTATGGTCAAGACAAACCAATACCAAATCACACTACAACCATACCAATGGTTTGTCCAAAGCCATCTCGGTTGTGAGCCTATACTTATACTTTACAAGGAGCCGATAACATGATCTCCCGTCTGACACCACATACCATATTATCTACAATGTAATTTATTAGACAATATGCATAACTATAAAAATATACAAACAATGATCATGTGATTCTTATTTCAAAAATAAAGATGTTCATACAAAAGATAGACTTTTCAGTATACATTCCAACAATTTTATCTCTTTTATAGATGACTATTAAAGGTATGGATACATTTACTTGATGCGCTGCAAGTCTGAATGTTTTGACAAGTTCAAAGAATTCAAGGCTGATGTAGAGAAACATCAGGATAAATGTATCAAGACACTACGATCTAATCGTGGTGGTGAGTACCTCTTGGGAGAGTTTAGGAATTACTTATTAGATGCTGGGATTCAATCCCAATTGTCTGCACCTGGCACACCCCAGCAGAATGGTGTAGCAGAGCGAAGGAATAGGACTCTTATGGAGATGGTTTGATCGATGATGAGTTATTCTGAGTTACCAGATTCGTTCTGAGGATATGCTCTAGATACGACAGTGTACATTCTGAACTTGGTACCATCTAAATCAGTGCCTTCTACTCCCACAGAATTGTGGACTGGGTGAAAGCCTAGTCTAAGACATATTCGAATATGGGGGAGTCCAGCACATGTGCTGAAGGCAGATGCTGATAAGTTGGAACCTTGTACATAAGTGTGCATGTTCGTTGGCTATCCTAGAGGAACGAAAGGTGGTTTATTTTGTAGTCCTAGAGATCAGAGGGTGATCGTTAGCATGAACGCCAGATTTCTAGAGGAAGACTATGTGATGAACCACAAGCCCATGAGTAAGATTGTTCTGGATGAATTGAAAGGGGAAGTCACTGCTTCAGTACCACTGGTACAAGAGGATATACCACAAGTCACTGCACTGCGTGTCACAGAGGATACACAGGTGATACCTCATCGTAGTGGGAGGGTTGTAAGACAGCCTGATAGATTCATGTTCTTGGGAGAATCTTCTGATTTGGTCCCTGGTGAACATGAACTTGATCCCTGGACATATGACGAGGCAATCCAAGATAAAGATGCAGTATCATGGAAAAGTGCAATGAATGCTAAGATTGAATCTATGGATTCAAATCAGGTATGAGATCTAGTAGAACCACCCAATGGTGTAAAAGCCATTGGATGCAAGTGGATCTACAAAAGAAAGAGAGGAATAGATGGGAAGGTTGAGACCTTCAAAACAAGGCTTGTTGCGAAGGGGTTACTCAGAAAGAGGGTATCGATTATGAGGAGACCTTTTCGCCGGTAGCCATGCTTAAGTCTATCCGGATTCTCATATGTATTACTGCTCATATGGATTATGATGTGTGGCAGATGGATGTCAAGATAGCTTTCCTTAATGGAAGTCTTGAAGAAAATATCTATATGAAGCAACCAGAGGGATTCATTGCAAAGGGCAAAGAGTATCTTGTGTGGAAGATTAATCGGTCCATTTATGGATTGAAGCAAGCTTCAAGGTCTTGGAACATCCGCTTTGATGAGGTAATCCAGTCTTATGGATTCATTAAATGTCCGTATGAGTCTTGTGTATACAAGAGATGTGACAGAAACATAGTGATATTTCTTGTACTATACGTAGATGACATTTTGTTAATTGGCAACAATGTCAAGGTGTTATCGGACGTAAGGGTATGGTTGTCCAAATAGTTTGATATGAAGGACTTGGGAGAAGTGGGACACATCCTTGGGATCAAGGTTATAAGGGATCGCAGGAAAAGGATATTGTGCTTATCTCAAGCTTCATACATAGACACCATTATGGATCATTTTAGCATGCAAAACTCCAAGAAAGACTTTTTACCTTTCAGGCATGGAGTTCCTTTATCTAAAGAGATGTGTCCTAGAACATCTCAGGAGATAGAGGAGATGAAGGCGGTTCCTTATGCTTCGCCAGTAGGAAGCCTCATGTATGTGATGCTATGTATGAGATCAGATATCTACTTTGCCATGGGCATGGTTAGTAGATATCAGAGTAATCCAGGACAGGGACATTGGACTGCGGTAAAACATATATTGAAGTACCTGAGAAGGACTAGGGATTATATACTAGTTTACCAGGCAGACCAATTACTCCCTGTGTGTTACACAAATTCCGACTTCCAATCAGATAGGGATAATAGTAAGTCTACCTCAGGTTTTGTGTTTACTTTGGGAGGTGGAGCTATTATATGAAGGAGTGTCAAGCAGAAATGCGTGGTGGACTCTACCATGGAAGATGAGTATGTGGCAGCCTCTGAGGCGGCCAAAGAAGTTGTATGGCTCAGGAACTTCTTGATGGACTTGGATGTGATTCCTGGTTTGCCCAGAACTATCACAATTTATTGTGATAACAGTGGTGCAGTTGCAAACTCGAAGGAACCATGAGCCCATAAGGCAAGTAAACACATAGAGCACAAGTACCACCTGATATGAGAGATCGTAAAGTGAGGAGAAGTTGATGTGGGCAATATTGCATCGGAGGATAACCTGGCAGATCCTTTCACTAAGGCCCTTCTGGCGACAGCTTTTGATAGGCATGTGGAGGGAATGAGAATCAGATGTATGACAGTTTAAGGACAACATCGTCTTTTAGTATAAGTGGGAGATTGTTGGGATGTATATTGAAAAGTCTATCTTTTGTATGAACATCTTTCTTTTTTGAAATAAGAATCACATGATCATTATTTGTATATTTGTGGTTATGCATATCGTCTAATACATTACATTGTAGATAACATGGTGTGTGGTGTCATACGGGAGATCATGTTATCAGTTGCTTGTAAAATATAAGTAAAGGCTCACAACCGAGATGGTTATGGACAAACCATTGGAATGGTTGTAGTGTGATTTTGTATTGGTTTGTCTTGACCATAGAATTACACTAGTACACTTTGTGTGTATTGAGCAAGACCGACTTAGAGGTGATTCGATTTATTGCTGACTACATAATCGAATCGGACCTCCGATATTATATTGTACATGCTCTTAATCCAGATATAATAACGAGCACATATACTTAGTATTCATTTCTTTGATTTACCAATGGGCAAGATTTATAGAGTAAATCGATAGGCTCGGTAAGTTGGGAAATGATATTACTTATATGGTGTGTCGTTGATTATAGGAGGAAACCGTGTCCTATATATTAGGATGATGATGTCCCCTTGAGAAGCTCATAAGGTTCATCATTTTTTTTTTGATGAAAGGTAAATATATATCATCAAGGAAAGCACGATCATACAAAATCCTCGAACGCACACTCATGTCATGTCTGACAATGTGTCAGATCTGAGATGCATCCAGGGGGGTGTACATGTGCTCTCATGGGTACCTCAACTCTCATGCATACTAACTCTCTCATGGGTACATAAACTCATCATACATGCATACACATCCCAGACTTGCATAGTGCGAGTGTAGCTTTCGTGATTCCTTTGCCCATGCATGCTATCCCTCTATGTCCATTGGTCCATGTGTACCTCCTCACATTGTCTGCCCGTGTCCATCCTCTCCGTCAAACCTGTGCGGTGATCATCCATCATTTGTCACTTTTGGCAAGTGACTAGCCGTCAACGGATTTGCCTTGTCTTTTCTGTAGTCGTTTACTACGGACTAGATAGGTCATTCAGGTGGGCCTATTCACCTCTACTAGGCTTATTGGCCAAGCCTCAGCCATAAATGGATTTAGAGTGTCTTTACTGTAGCCGTTTGCTACGGACTAGATAGGCCATTATGGGTGGGCCTATTCACCCAATATATATATATATATATATATATATATATATATATATATATATATATATATATGTTTAAACATTTCTGCTGATTCACCCTGTGCTGAACCACTTCCCTGATGAAAACCACCTTGGCTTGGGTGACTTGGAGACAAAACCGGCCAGATTCCAACTTCTTGAGCTCTGGCTGCCCTGATATGCTGTGAAATTGCCCTAGAGTTGAAAATCGGTCTGGCTTGGCAGTTGCTATGGTGGACTGCCTTGTTGTGATGCAAAACTGCCCTGGAGTTGAAAACCACTCTGTCTTGACAAAACTGCTCTAGTGCCTTGGAGTTTGGAGATGAGAACCACTCTGGACAAAACTGTTCTGGCGACACCTTTGTGCAAAACCACCCTGGGCTTGGGAGCAATCTTCCCTGGCAACTCGTTCCTTGCGTAAAACCGCCATGGACTTGGGAGCAAATCGCCCTGGACTGCCCTGGCTTGAGAGAGCCACGCTCTTTGTGCAAAACCGCCCTGCATTTGGAAGCAAACCGCCCTAGAAGATAGCTCCTTGTGCAAAACCACCCTGGACTTGGAAGCAAACCGCCCTGGAGAACAGCTCGTTGTGCAAACCGCCCTACACTTGGGAGTAAACCGCCCTGGACTTGGAAGCAAAGCGCCCTGGAAAATAGCTCCTTGTGCAAAACTGCCCTGGTCTTGGAAGCAAACTGCCCTAGAGAACACCTCATTGTGCAAAACCACCCTGCACTTGGAAGCAAACCGCCCTGGAAAATAGCTCATTGTGCAAAACCGCCCTGGACTTGGAAGAAAAACTACCCTTGAAAATAGTTTTTTTTTGAAGTGCCCTATCGAGGGGAAATTGCCCTGGAAAGAAGGTAGAAGAGAGGAAGTGCCCTGGGAGTGGAGAAATGCCCTGGATAGTAGATAGAAGATAGAAGAAGGGTGCCCTGGAGTTGGAGAAGTGCCCTGGACAGGAGGTGATGTGGAGGAAATGCTTTGGAAATGAAGAAGTACCCTGGACAGGAGATGTAAGTGCCCTGTCCGGGAGAAGTGTCCTGGTATGAAGGTATAAGAGAGGAAATGAGGGGAGAGTGCCCTGGAAGTGAAGGTAGATGAGAGGAAACGAGGTGAGGGGAGTGCCCTGGGAACTGGCCCTGGAAACTACCCTGGATTGAGAAGGAATAGACAGACTGGCCTATGGTAAGGATATTGGCCTTTGAAAGATGAGGGTGTTGGCTTTGGGTAGGTTGCCAAAGAACCCCGGGAGGTGTAGATGGTGTCCATGTGGAAATGACCTGGGTGTTAGGAAGAGAGAAAGGGAGGCTGAGAGGGAGAGAAGAGAGGGAAAGTACTGCCCTGGTTACGTATGATCTCTACTGGGAGTGTTATGTTGTTGTGCTCCATCATCCTGAAAACATGGATCTGCACCTTGCGAAAGATTAGGTCCGCGTCAAACTTTGTGCCCTCAAACCTGCTTGAATTTCTCTGCCTCTAGACAATATGAATCAGGGCTGACATTGCTAGGTGATGGGTTCGATTCAAAGGCGTGTCTTTCTTGTACTGTGATCTGAAGTTTCTGAACATGCACCGATGAGTTACCATTGCTTCCCTCATCCGTAGCCATCTTCTAATCCTGCTCCAAAGTTGCTGTATTTGCTCGCATTTGAAAAAAATGTGATCCATAGTTTCTTCCTCCTGTCTGCAGAAAATGCATTCCTTATCCTCCATATATTACTGTCCTGATCGTACCGGTAGTTTGCCATGAGCTAGCATCCACAATGTAAATCTATGACTTGGTTGTATATCCTTCTGCCAGACTGTCACTGTCCAAGATTTTCTGGTTCCACTCTGCCTGAAGTGGTCATATGCCTTCTTAACTCCACCTTTGCCCTGCCCAAACCATGTTGTTAGAAGTTGGCTTGCTCCCTTTGCAGTAGTTGCAGTGCCTAGGATGTCGTTTTTGATCAGTATCAGTTTCTTCATGAGCCGTGAGTACGTATGCTTGCTTTGCCATCCCCAAATGTCTCCTTGCTGTATGTATGTATGATGAACCCACCGAATCCATAGAGTGTCCTGCTTCTCTTGTACCCACCATAAGAACTTGGCCAATAGTGCCATATTCCATGCCCTCAGGTCCCTCAGCCCTAACCCTCCTTCATCCTTGGGTTTGCACATTATCATCCATGCTACCGGAGGATTCTTTGTACTCCACATAAGTGAACGATAGATACTATAAATCTTTTCTATTACGCCTATCGGGAGGGGCAAGATTGACATCCAATAGGATTCAATTCCTTGAAAAACTGAGGCTATAAGTTGGCTTTTCCCTGCATATGACAGTGTGGTTTTTGGCCATGAGCTAACTTTCCTTGTGAGGCTGTCCAGTAGTGTGCAGTAATAAATAACCCTTAGCTTCTGGGATGCAATTGGGATCCCCAAATACCTAAATGGCATCTCCCCTTCATTGAACCCAGTGATATCAAGCAGTCTTCCACGAGTACTTGGGTCCACTCCTGCCATATAGATGTTTGATTTAGCCATATTGGCACTCAGGCCTGCCATGTTAGCAAATTGTGTTAGGTAGTCTTTCAAAACTGCCATCGATGATATATCCCCATGACTAAGGATTAGGAGATCGTCGGCATACATTAGGTGAGATATCCTGAGTTCTTTGCACTTTGGGTGAAACTGAAAATCAGATCTACTAGTGCGCTTGGCTAGCATCCGGGAAAGGTATTCCATGCATAACCCAAATAGATATGGGGAGAGGGGGTCCCCCTGTTTCAGTCCCCTCCTTCCTTTAAAGAAACCATGCATGTGTCCATTGATTGCGACTGAGAATGTCAGGTTGGTGATGCTCTCTCGAATCCATGTTGTGAATTTGTCTGGAAACTGCAACGATGAGAGGACATCTTGGAGGAAACCCCAGAGCACTGAGTCAAAATCTTTTTGTAGGTCAACTTTAAGTATGCATCGTGGAGAAATTCTTTTCCTTGTGTAGTTGCGCATGAGCTCTTGGGCTAACTGTATATTATTTGCAATGCTTCGGCCCTGTACAAATGCAGTTTGCTCTTTGTGCAGCAAGTGATCCATAACTTCTGATATTCTGCCTGCTAGGATTTTGGCAACAATCTTGTAAAACACTGTACAACAGGAGATTGGTCTATAATCGCGGACCTTGTTTGTATGGGGAGATTTCGGGATTAAGGTGATCAGTGTATGATTCCAGGACTTTAGGAGCTGGTCATTGGTGAAAAATTCCAGGACTGCTGCTACAACATCATGCTTAACTAGATCCCATGAGTGTTTGAAAATTTTTGAATTATATCCATCTGGTCCTAGGGCTTTGAGATCTCCAATGTCAAATAGGGCTTTTCGGATTTCTTCTTCGGTTGGTAATCGGATTATCTGATTCTGTTGTGCTTCTGTTAGCTTCATTCCAAACTACATGCAATCTCCTTTGAAATCAGTCCTTGTCTCTTCTACTCCTAATTGATTATGAAAATATGCCAGGAATTCATTTACTATTTCCTCTGATGAGCTTGTATGTTCCCCATTGGTCTTCTCTATGGCTACTATTTCTCTCCTCTTGTTGTTTCTCTTTACCAGAGCATGGAAGAAAGAAGTGTTCTTGTCTGTTCCACGGAAGTATTCATGCTTTGCTCTCTGTAAATAGAATAAGTATTCTGCCCTCTCAAGCAATTCCACTTTCCTCCTAGTAGCATTATAGTTTTCATCCATATATCCTCGTATAAGACCTTGCTGTTGCATTGTTTCCAAATGTTCCCGTGTGTGCTTGACCCTCTCTTGGATGTGTTGGTAGTGGAGACTATTGAGCTGTTTGAAATGTGGTTTGAGGAGCGTGAGTTTTTGTTTCAGCTTATACTACATTGTTCCATGCATAGTGCTAGGGAGAACTATTTGCCACTTTTCTTCCACTAGTTACCTGTATTCGGGGTGTGTTGTCCACATATTATAAAATCTGAACGGCTTGGCTTTCTGTGTTGAGCTTCCTAGGACAGAAACTATACATGCAGCATGATCCGAGATTGTCCCTGGCATTCAAAAATCAGCATAACTGCTCTGATTCTGTTCCATCCATATCATATTGCCCATTGCATGATCTAGTTTGCTCACTATATGGCCATTTGTCCATGTGAATTGATACCCTATGGGGTGTAAGTCTTCAATACTAGCCTCAATTGTAAAGTCCTGGAAATCAGCTGTGGCGTATGATGTAACAACCATGCCTCCTTGCTTGTCTGCCGGGGAGAGGGGTGAGTTGAAATCTTCTAGTATTAGCCATGGCATCTCCATTGTATTGGCAAGCTGTGATAGTGCTACCCACATGGTTTTCCTACTTATGATGGAGAGCTGACCATAGACAAATGTGACTGCGTAGGAGCACTCTATGATTCTGCATTTTATCCTAGTGTGTATCAGTTGCTCTTCCCACCTTTCAACATTAAGCTCAATGAGTTGCGGTTCCCATAAAAGCAGCATTCTGCTTCTTGGGGAATTACCTAGTCTCTGCTCCATCTCCCATTTCTGGAATCTCTTGTTCTTCAGTGTCTGATAATACTGTTGGGTCAGCTTTGCCTCTAGTATGCATAGGACACCCATCTTTTGCTGCAGAAGGAGGTCTACCACCGCCTTCTGTTTGAGGCCTTTATTTAGGCCTCTAATATTCCAAGCTCCAATCTTAATGGTTTTGCAACTAGCTTCCGCCGTCTAGCAGTGATGATCTTCCCTTGTTTTTCATGTTTCTGCTCCTTGTTCAGTCTCACTCCTTTCTCTGTTTGTCCTTGGAGATCTCCTTGGTATTTTATTTCTACTTCCCTATAACCATCTGTTTTTGTTGGTATCCCTTCCTTGCTCCATCGAGCAGCTGGTAGGCCTAGGATGATCGTTGGGAAGATACTTACAGGCCTCTCTTGCAATGTTGCTTGCCCACTATTTGTCCTTTTGCTAATATCTTGTTTGTGCTCTTGTATGTTGTTGTTGGGTGTTGCCTCATGTTCTTCCGTTTCTTTACTTGGGTCTTCTGGAGTTCCTGTGTTGATTAAGTCCAGCATCATTGTCTCTTTACCACTTGGCTCTGATTCTCCTTTTTCCCCATTCTAATAAGGTTCATCATGTAAACCCTGCAGGTGGACTTGGTCCGGCATGATGATAAGGTTGAGTGGTACTACTCATGGAGTTAGATATTGATTAATTAATTGTCAGTAAATTAATTAATCGACGAACATTCAAGATCTTAAACACGGGGAGATATATGTACAAATAATATATGGAGCCCATATTAACTTATGGGGGTTGGTGAGGTAGATCAATGATAATCCTCTAGTGGAATGGATTATCATTAATGGATCGGACTTTATGTGGGCTTGATCCATTGAGTGGCCAAGATCCAACTCCTCCTCATGGTCCCTATTATAGCCTATTAAAACCTCATGGAGCCTAGATCTGATGATGAAAAATAAAACTCTATATCCGATGATGGGAAATAAAACTCTAGATCTGACAGTGGAGATTAAATCTCTAGATCCGATGGTTGAGATTAAATCTCTAGATCCGATGGTTGAGATTAAATCCCTAGATCCGACGGTGCAGATTAAAACAAGGCTTAAGCATAACTCTATAAAAGGAAGCCAAGGCTTGGGCATGGAACATACTTGAGAGATTAGGGTTTTTGTTTCTTTTGGCTTGGGCGGCAAGAAACAAAAGGAAGGCTAGGGTTTTGGAGGAGGCATTGGGTGCCCACACTTTTGGAAGTTTTTTCCTTCTTCCTAGGGTTTTGGTCGGCGCCCATCTTCTCTTCTTCTCTCCTTGCCCGTTGTCCAATCTTCATTCTCTCATCCTTGGCCGACGGCAAAGGCTAGGGTTTCTTCCCTTGGAGCTTTTGGCCAACGTCCATAATCCTTATCTTCTCTCCTTGGCCGATAGAAATCACCAAGCAAGGTGGCTTGGTGGTCGGTTCTAGATAGTAGAAGAGTTTTATTTTATTCTTCCTTTCATTCGGAGCGAGCAAAGAAAGGGAGAAGGTGATCTAGGAGGCTTCAACTTTTGGAACAACATCGCCCACACGACGTCCAAAAGGAGGAAGGACATACGATAGAAAACCTTGAGGTAAACAAGAGGTATAAATCTTGTTTTGCTTTCCTTTTGTTTATTTGTATGTTGTATGTTTTGATATGTGGCTTAATTTACTTGGACCCCGAATACAAACACAAAAACTGGCGATCCGTACATTATCTATTCCACGGCTAATCGTAGAATAGAAGTTGGTTGCTTGAACAACAAGTTTGTTCAACTGACTACTCTAATCGATTAGCACGACGATGAAACGGTAGCTTGGGTAATCCATCTTTGTCAAGGATAAATTTTTTTTATCCGGGGACGAAGACGGGATCGCCATGAACAAGCGACCGAGTTGAAGTGGGAAGCGAAGTTTCCTACCTTCAGTTTAACCCCCCTCAGGTGGATCAACCAAAGTCCATACTGGGTTAGTGTACATGGATTCCATTTCAGATCTCATGGCCTCTAGCCATTTCTCAGAATCTGGGCTCATCACAGCTTCCTGATAGGATGTAGGCTCTGTTGGGTTTCCGGCACCGCGGCGTGTGTGTGTTCGATCATGTTTCGTAAACATGAGCACAGCGGAAGCAATTAAAAATAATAAATACTCCTATTTATTACAACACACACAACACATGCATGCTATTACAACAAGTATAGACATAACCGTAAATTAAAATTGCAATAAAAGGAAATTAAACTACGTTATACCTTTCGTATGACGTGTAGCGGGAACGGCATCAACCGGAACGATCCTCGTAAGAATCGTCTCTATCCGTATCCACGCCGAGCTCCTCGGGATGACTTCGCCAAGCCACGAGATTCGTCTTCGTACGGGTTACTAGCCTCGTGTTGAAGACGACGTGATCGAGAGATGATCACGATCCGAATCCAAAATCGGACCTAAAAACAAGTCCTCAAGACTTGCTTCTCCGGAGAGGTATTCGTCAACCGATTGATGAATCCTTCGTCCTCCACCTCAGAGGATTACCGGAGATCAAATCCCCGGTATGTTAGCCGCTGTCGGAGCACTAACCGTCGTCCAAACGATGCTCCGACGAGAGGAGAAGAAGCTGTCCAGAAAACTGGACAGCTTGGTGGAGGAGATAAGCGCCCGGCAAAACAAGGAGACAAAAGCTCACCTTGATCCTATTGGGGATCACGTGCGGAGTTCACGGCTGGAGCTTGGCGAAGGGTCTTGCGGCGCTGACAAGAGGAGCTTGGCGGCACAACTTGTGGCGGCAACTCTTGGCTAGGGTTTTGATTTTGGATTAGGGTTTAACAATCCCTTAAGCCCTCTTTTATAGAAAACTAATTCTCTTAATGGTTAATGGATCATATCCATAAAGCCCGTTAACCCGCTCCATTAGGATAAGTTAAAATAAACCAAACCATGATGGTTTATTTTAAGTTAAAACGAACCGAACCAACTTTTGGTTCATTCGTTTAAAATAAACCAAACCCTTTGGTTTATTCTCCATCCATTGGATTAGAACCAAACCATTTTGGTCCATCCATTATGTCTTCATAAGACACGGCCCATCCACGCTTCCATTGCGGTGAAACAATTTCATGCTGCTTTATGTTTGGTCAACCAAACATAGTTTCTCTCGATCGAGAATCCCATTCTCAAGCTCGTTTTAAATCCTTTGGATTACACTCGTTGTGCGTGTGACCAAATAGGTTCTCGGTTTATGTTGGCCGTCTATAATTAACCATTAATTATAGAGCGATCATGAGTGGCACCTAGTAGTACATCATGATCCCCAATTAAGCGAAAGATCAGCGGTTGATCGAACTATTTACGAAACCCTTGATGGCTCGAATGAATTGCCCCATTCCCTTCACTCATCTTATACCCACTTGGTTGAGGACATGGTCTATTGTGCCGATCCCCACTAAGTGACTCGTCACACCCTAGAGTATCATTTCCTCGTCCTCACAGTTCTAGTTACTCACATGTATCGAAGAGTACCTTACTCTAAACATGTAATGCTTTGGCCAGACTTTAGTAACAATGACGAGAGGCCATGGTATACATCTCCTGCAAGGAGTGGTGAATCCTTTATAGGCTATTCAAACACCTTGATCACTTGACTTATACCCAATCATCCGGGTCCACATCTCCTTAGAGATGTTTGCTTAAGATGTCAAAGCATAAGTCTCCATGATCAAGATGACTTGAATACATAAGTCGAAGGAACATCGCACTTAAGCCACGTAAGAACTTCATTGACATATCTATATATGCAGAGAACCATATGAAGTCTTACGGTGGTCACTCGATGAACTAGTTACCATAACTAGCATCCACGATTAACTCGGACATCACTATGTCTCGGCCGGTGAGAATCGGTGCTTGGATACACCAGGTATACCTCGTGCTAGTCTCAGCGAATTGATGGTGTCGATTCCATCAATTCATCGACTAGGGATAATTCCGATACATCACAATTACACATGTAGAGATACTCACTAGTTGTGATCAATCACAAATTCTCTCATCTTTGTGAATCGTATCGTGGACATTGATAAATGAGTTTAAGATCAATCAAATACATAAAACATGTATACTCAAATAGTGAATCTTCATTTATCATATAAATGGTTCATACATAAAGCGATTGCCTTAGGACATCTCTCATATATTACTAACGGACTCCTTGGCCTAATGCCAATCGCTCACGGTATCAATACCATAAGCACCAACATGACCCTCAAACTTACTTTGAGGTAATGCTTTAGTCGAAGGATCCGCTAAGTTCCTTTCGATTAGGAATTTTCTCGATTTGTATTTCGTTCCTACTTATGATCTCTCGATAAGATGATAGCGTGAAGCACATGTTTGGATCGTTGATGAGACCTTGGCTCTTTACTTTGTGCAATTGCTCCATTGTTATCGCGATGGGCCGGTATTGCTTCAACAATGGCGGAATCACACCAAGTTCATGAGCGAACTTCTTGATCAAACCGCTTCCGGTAGAATCGATCTCTTGTTTGGAACTTTTCCAACTCACTGCGCCCCATTCAAGGTGAACCATTATCGGTGAGACACACGGAATCATCCTTATGCATGCGGAAGTGGCATCCGTATACCGCGTATCACCATGTCCCCTTCTCCATATATTAGGAACACATCCTTAGTTCTTCTCAAGTACTTAAGGATCGTCTTATTGCCCAATGATCCATTCTGGATCGGTGATATCTGCTCGTGACACTCAGGCATACGATACATCGGGCCTCGTACATAACATAGCATACATGATAGATCCTATTGCGGATGCATAGGGAATCTTACTCATGCAAATCCTCTCGTCTTACGTGCGCGGACACATAGACTTGAAAGGTGTACCCCATGCACGATGGGCGGATAACCTTTCTTGGATTGACATGCTAAACCTCTTTGCTTTTCGGTCTATATATGTAGGCTGCGAAAGACCAAGCAACCGTTTGATCTATCTCTATAGATCTTAATCCCAGGATGTAGGTTGCTTCTCCCGAGTCTTTCATGGAGAATGTCTTGGATAACCAAACCTTAGCGGTAAGATTGACACATCGTTTCCTATAAGTAATATGTCATCGACATACAATACTAGAACATTGCCTCCCACTAACCTTCTTGTACACACAAGGTTAAATGCGGATTTTGTGAGAAATCAAACTTTTTGATCGTCTCATCAAGCGGATATTCGACTCTGGATGCTTGCTTCAATCCATAAATGGATCGTCGCGATTTGCATACCTTGGTTTTATCAACCGATGTGAAACCCTCAGGCTGTATCATATACACGTCCTCGAGCAGGTTTCCATTAAGGAAAGCTGTTTTCACATCCATCTGCCATATCTCATAATCATAATGAGCTATGGCGGGAGCATCGAATGGATTTAAGCATAGCTACAGGCGAATAGGTTTCGTCATAATCAACACCTTGTTTTTGACGATATCCTTTCGCCACCAATCTAACCTTATAGGTAATCACATTACCATCCATGTCGGTTTTCTTCTTGAAAACCCACTTGCACCCTATAGGCTTTATGCCTTGGTGGGTCGACGAGTTCGAACTTGGTTTCGTACATGGAATCCATTTCGACTTCATGGCGCAAGCCACTTATCCTTCTGAACATGTCGACTTCTTCATAACTGGTAGGCTCCTCATCATCAATGAGTAACACGTCGTTCGATTCACTTACGAGAAATCCATATCTCTCAGGAATATTGCGTGTTCTACCAGATCTACGAAGATGTGGTGTTACAATAGGTCCAGCCGATTGCTCATCACTATGAGTTGTTGGCTGTTATGCTTCACCAGGTATCTCATCAATGTCTATTTGAGTCTCTCGAGCCTCCTCAAGCTCGACGACACTCCCACTGTTTTCTTGCAAGAGAAACTCTTTCTCTAGAAACACAACATGCCTTGAAACAAACACCTTTTGTTCCACAGGATGATAGAATTGGTAACCCCTTGTTTCCTTAGGGTATCCAATAAATAGACATTTATCAGACTTAGCATCCAATTTGTCTGATACAGTCCGCTTCACATAAGCAGGACAACCTCATATCTTCAAGTAAGATACATGAGGTTTCTTACCATTCCATATCTCATATGGAGTAGTTGAGACTACCTTGGTAGACATTCTGTTTAACAAGTAAACAGCTGTCTGAAGTGCATAGCCCCAAAAGGACTTGGGAAGAGTTGCATGATTCATCATTGACCTGACCATGTCCAACAAGGTCCGGTTACGCCTCTCAGATACACCATTATGTTGTGGTGTATAGGGCGGAGTCCATTGAGACAATATGCCATTGTCTCTTAGATAATCAAGAAACTCTTGACTTAAGTATTCACCACCTCGATCCGATCGAAGTATTTTAATACTCTTGTCATGTTGTTTCTCTACTTCATTTCTGAATTCTTTGAACCTTTCAAAGGCTTTAGACTTGTGTTTCATCAAGAACACATACCCAAACCGTGAGTGATCATCAGTGAAGGTAATGAGGTAGCTATAGCCTCCTAATGCTTGAGTTGACATAGGTCCACATACATCAGTATGTATTAGACCTAGTAACTCTCCCACTCGTTCACCTTTTCCAGTAAAAGGTAACTTAGTCATCTTGCCTTTTAAGCATGATTCGCATGTATCGTATGAATCCAATTCAAACGATTCCAGAATTCCACATCGGTGTAATTCGGACATGCGTTTCTTGCTTACATGGCCAAGACGACAATGCCACATGTAGGAGTCTATTTGATTATCCTTTCGAGCACTCTTGTTGCTCGCTTCGATATTGCAAATGTCACTGGATACGTCCAACGTATAAACACCATTGCTTAAAGTTCCAGTCTCATAAAGAACCCCATTCAAAGTTATGTAACAACAATTGTTACTAAACGTCAAATGGAAACCATTTCTATTTAAACAAGAAATAGAAATGATATTCTTTATCAACAAAGGAATATAAAAGCAATTGTCCAGTTCTAAGACAAGTCCTACAGGGAGTTCCAACAAATACGTTCCGATGGCGAGTGCAGCAACCGTTGCTCCATTCCCAACACGTAAATTTGACTCTCCCCTTGACGAGTCTTCTTCTATTCCTTAGCCCATGTATGTCATTACATATATGTGAGCCACACCCAGTATAAAATACCCAAGTGTCTGAGGAAATAGAATGACAATCAATAAAGAAGTTTTCTGAAGAAGATGGGGCATCCGATGCCTTATCCTTCTTCACGGACTCAAGATAAATCTTGCACTTTCTTCGCAAATGGCTCTCCTTGCCATAATGATGGCAAGTTTCCTTTTGTGCTAGTTCTACATTCTTAGCCTTTCTCTTCTTTCCCTTCTGCTGTTCCTTTGACTTCCTCTTAGAACCTTTCTTCGAGGAATCAACTAACAGCACCGTCCCCTGCTCATGCTTCTCAGAAGACTCCACAGTCTTCAGCATATTGAGCAGTACCACAGATGAACCTCCTAGCATCTCAGAGGTGAAGAGGAGCTTTGAGACTTCGAACCTTTCGAATCTCACTTGCTCATCAACCAACTCTCAAAGATGAAGGACTATGATATGAGCATCCATATGCTCATGCTGCTTTCGTGGCTTGGGTTCCATCGTGGCTAGCATGATGCAACTCATTTGTTCAGAATCACTCACATGTTTCTGATAGGCCAACAATTGGTCCAGAGTTGCATCATCACTATGACGGGCGGGAAGAGGCGCTTCGAGGACATTTGCAAGCTTTTCAACCTTGAGAACAATTCTCAAGCTTCTAAGCTAGTCCATGAAGCTCGACCCAGTCAATTTATTTGAATCCAAAATGGAACGCAAATTCAAACACATCATGATCAATATATTAACTTAGAAATACAAAACGAGCATATATGAGAAAGATGATTTTTAAAAATGCATCAATATACATTTATAAATCCCATTCATTTTTCGAATTCAAAAACCCCAAAATCACTTCGGGAGATCGTAGGTTCATCTCCGAATGGGATGATATCCATCATAGATAAGAACAACCTTGGAGTGAGTCCAACAAGCCATTCTTAGCTATGATGGTGGGTATCAAGTATACCGATTACATATCATGTATATGTAACTATCACAATGTGCTATCAACTAATTGAATGTTTACACATACATTGGGTTGTTAACACATTAACAAGTATGCATCATATGCATAGCACCCAACTTCACCTCTCTTCACATCGACCTTGGAGTGAGTCCAACAAATCGATGCTCCAAGTTAAAGCCGACCCATTAATCGCGAAATAGTTTTAATATGGTTAGAGCGCATTCAACCAATTAGCCGTGCTTGGAGTGAGTCCAACAACCCAAACTAACGATTGACCTCGACTCTTACCATATTAGAGTTAAACTATTCCAATGATTTGAACATGTTCAGTTAGTCGGGCTTGGAGTGAGTCCAACAACCCAAACAAGAAACAACTCGGTTCTAACCATATTAATGGAAGGTGTAGGCTTTAATATTGAGTTAGGGTTTTTATGTCTCATCCTCTTTGCATGCAAATAACTATTATCTACATGGCATGGCATACATGGCATACATCTACATGTCACGACACGCATGGCATAATGTTATGCATCTAATGCAATTACATGGCATACAATTATGTCATGTATATATTTCCTTATATGTCATAACTATTTATGGAAATAAAATATGTTTAAGATTTGATTCTCCAAATCAAATCATAATTAAATTAGGAAACAAATTTCCAAATCTAATCACATATTTTATTCATGGAATTATTTGATTAAGGAAAATCTATTTAGGAAACCAATTTCCTAAATCATTAAAACTACTTATGGAAATAAAATATTTTAAGATTTGATTTAACCAATCAAATCATGATTAAATTAGGAAACAAATTTCCAGAATCTAATCAAATATTTTATTTATGGAAAATATCAATTTCCATAAATACTTCCAACTTTCCAAAAGTGGAAGATTTCCATAAATACTTCTAGACTTTCCAAAATTGAAAAATTTCCATAAATACTTCTAAATTTCCAAAATTTAGAAAACTTCCAGAAATACATTATGACTATCGCAAAACCATTTTTACGATTATGTCGAAACACAACCTGGGCTCTGATACCACTGTTGGGTTTCCGGCACCGCGGCGTGTGTGTGTTCGATCATGTTTCGTAAACATGAGCACAGCGGAAGCAATTAAAAATAATAAATACTCCTATTTATTACAACACACACAACACACGCATGCTATTACAACAAGTGTAGACATAACCGTAAATTAAAATTGCAATAAAAGGAAATTAAACTACGTTATACCTTCCGTATGACGTGTAGCGGGAACGGCATCAACCGGAACGATCCTCGTAAGAATCGTCTCTATCCGTATCCACGCCGAGATCCTCGGGATGACTTCGCTAAGTCACGAGCTTCGTCTTCGTACGGGTTACTAGCCTCGTGTTGAAGACGACGTGATCGAGAGATGATCACGATCCGAATCCAAATTCGGACCTAAAAACAAGTCCTCAAGACTTGCTTCTCCGGAGAGGTATTCGTCAACCGATTGACGAATCCTTCGTCCTCCACCTCAGAGGATTACCGGAGATCAAATCCCCGGTAAGTTAGCCACTGTCGGAGCACTAACCGTCGTCCAAACGACGCTCCGACGAGAGGAGAAGAAGCTGTCCAGAAAACTGGACAGCTTGGTGGAGGAGATAGGCGCCGGCCAAAAAAGAGACAAAAGCTCACCTTGATGCCGAACCTTTAGGGGATCACGGAGGGTCGCCGGAGGTTCACCGGCTGGAGCTTGGGACGCCGGCAAGGGTCTTGACGGCAGCACAATCGAGCGGCAAGGAGCTTGGGCGGCACAACCAGGTTCCTTGGAGGCTAGGGTTTTGATTTTGGATTAGGGTTTAACAATCCCTTAAGCCCACTTTTATAGAGAACTAATTCTCTTAATGGTTAATGGATCATATCCATAAAGCCCGTTAACCCGCTCCATTAAGATAAGTTAAAATAAACCAAACCATGATGGTTTATTTTAAGTTAAAACGAACCGAACCAACTTTTGGTTCATTCGTTTAAAATAAACCAAACCCTTTGGTTTATTCTTATCCATTGGATTAGAACCAAACCATTTTGGTCCATCCATTACGTCTTCATAAGACGCAGCCCATCCACGCTTCCATTGCGACTGAAACAATTTCATGCTCGCTTTATGTTTGGTCCAACCAAACATAGTTTCTCTCGGTCTGAGAATCTCATTCTCAAGCTCATTTTAAATCCTTTGGATTACACTCGTTGTGCGTGTGACCAAATAGGTTCTCGATTTATGTTGGCCGTCTATAATTAACCATTAATTATAGAACGATCATGAGTGGCACCTAGTAGTACATCATGATCCCCAATTAACCGAAAAGATCAACGGTTGATCCAGAACTATTTCTAAAACCCTTCAAGATGGCTCGAATGAATCGTGCCCCATTCCCTTCACTCATCTTATACCCACTTGGTTCAGGACATGGTCTATTGTGTCAGTCCCCACTAGGCTGACTACGTCGCACCTAGCCCAAGTATCATTTCCTCGTCCTACGGATTCTAGTTACTCCACATGTATCGAAGAGTACCTTACTCTAAACATGTAATGCTTTGGCCAAAGACTTTAGTAACAATCCGACGAGAGGCCATGGGTATACATCTCCTCGCAAGGAGTGGTGAATCCTTTATAGGCTATTCAAACACCTTGATCACTTCGACTTATACCCAATCATCCGGGTCCACATCTCCTTAGAGATGTTTGCTTAAGATGTCAAAGCATAAGTCTCCATGATCAAGATGACTTGAATACCGCAAGTCAAAGGAACATCGCACTTAAGCCACAGTAAGAACTTCATTGACATATCTATATATGCAGAGAACCATATAAAGTCTTACGGCTGGTCACTCCAATGAACTAGTTACCATAACTAGCATCCACGATTAACTCCGGACATCACTATGTCTCCAGCCAGTGAGAATCAGCTGCTTGGATACACCAAGGAGTATACCTCGTGCTAGTCTCAGAATTGATGGTGTCGATTCATCAATTCATCGACTAGGATAATTCGATACATCACAATTACACATGTAGAGATACTCACTAGTTGTGATCCAATCACAAATTCTCTCATGCTGTGAATCGTATCGTGGACATTCAGTAAATGAGTTTAAGATCCAATCAAATACATAAAACATGTATACTCAAATAGTGAACCTTCATTTATCATATAAATGGTTCATACATAAGGCGATTGCCTTAGGACATCTCTCATATATTACTAACAGGCTCGTTCAACTCAACAAGCATAACGTCATCATTGTCAGACAAGATAAATGAATATCTCTCAGGCTGACGACGTATCCTATCAGACCTACGAAGAGGTTGGTCTACTTGAACAGGTTGTTGCTCCACAACTTCTTGTGCAACAATCTCATCATCCATAACACTTTGTGGTGCCTGTTCAATTTCCTTTTCAGTGCTATCTTTATCTTGAATTTATTCAAGATGTATTTTACTCCCACTAGTTCTTCTAGAGATGAACTTTCTTTCTAGAAATACTCCATTTCTAGCGACAAACACTTTGCCTTATGTGGGATTATAGAAGTAATATCCTTTCGTTTCCTTAGGATATCCTACAAAGTAGCACATGTCTGATTTGGAGCCTAGTTTGTCGGAGACTTGACGTCGTACATAAGCCTAACAACCCCAAATCTTCATAAAAGACATTTTGGGACTCTTCCTTGTTCATATCGCATATGGTGTCTTTATGACTGCATTAGATGGGACGCGGTTAAGTGTGAAAGAAGCCGTCTCTAAAGCATGTCCCCAGAAGAAAGAAGGAAGATTTGTGTGACTCATCATGGATCGTACCATATCTAATAAATCACAATTTCTCCTTTCTGATACACCACTCTACTATAGTATTCCAGGTGGAGTGAGTTGAGATCTAATCCCAAACTCAACGAGATAGTCACGAAAATCTTGGCTAAGGTATTCCCTACCTCGATCTGATCGAAGCACTTTAATACTCTTACCAAGTTGATTTTGTACTTCATTCTTGAATTCTTTGAACTTTTCAAGGGATTCAGATTTGTCTCATAAGACACACATATCCATATCTACTGAAATCATCAATAAAAGTAATGAAGTACTGATAGCCTCCTCTAGCTGCTACATTGAAAGGCCCACATACATCAGTATGTATGAGTTCTAACAAATCAGTAGCTCGTTCACCATGTCCACTAAATAAAGTTTTGGTCATCTTGCCTAGAAGACAAGATTCGCATGTCTCATATGATTCAAAATCAAATGCGTTCAGAAATCCATCCTTATGGAGCTCGGATATGCGACTCTCATTTATGTGACCCAGGCGACAATGCCAGAGACATGTTTGGTTCAGATCATTAGATTTGAACCATTTGGTATTTATGTTATAGACTGAGGTTTCAAGATCTAGAATATAGAGACTATTAACAAGGTGTGCACTACAAAAAAACATATCATTTAAATAAACGGAACAACACTTGTCCTTTATCACAAATGAGAATCCTTTCTTGTCTAAACAAGAAATAGAGATAATGTTTTTAGTCAATGCAGGCACATAACAACAATCTTCTAGTTCTAAGATAAGCCCAGTGGGAAAAGATAAGGAATAGGTCCCTACAGCAATGGCAACAACCTTTGCTCCATTGCCTACCCGTAGGTCCACTTCGCCCTTTGTCAATGATCTAGTATTTCGAAGGCCTTGCACATTGGTACAAATGTGAGAAGCACAGTCGGTATCTAATACCCAAGAAGACGAGATTGATAAATTGAGTTCTATAACATGTATACCTGAGGCAGAAGTCTCACTTATCTTCTTTTTCACCTCTTCCAGGTATAGCTTATAGTTTCTCTTCCAATGCCCAGTCTCACCGCAATGGAAGCATTCCCCTTCCATAGACACCCCTCCTTTAGGTTTCAATGCATTTGCCTTGCCTTTGACTTTGGCTTGGGTCTTACTCATACCATTAGGCTTTTGCTTGCCTTTGCCTTTGTTTACCATCAAAATGGTACTAGGCTTTGCCTTCTTAAGGTTGAGTTCAGCAGTTCACAACATGCTTAATATCTCAGGTAAAGGCTTGTCAATTTCATTCATGTTGTAGTTCATGACAAATTGACTATAGCTTTCTGGCAGCGACCGTAAAACAAGGTCAGTGGCCAGCTCTTGGCCTAATGGAAATCCCAATCTCACTAGCTTCTCAACGTACTCAATCATCTTGAGTACATTAGTGCCTACGGGAGTTTCCTCTTGCATCTTACATTGAAACAAGGCCTTTGACACTTCGTATCTCTCGTGCCTTGCTTGTCCCTGATATAGTTGTTTCAGATGCTCAACCATACCATATGCATCCATGTTCTCATGTTGCTTCTGAAGCTCAGAGTTCATGGTGACAAGAAAGAGGCATGACACATCCAATGCGTCATCTTGATGCTTCTTATAAGCATCCTTGTCATCACGAGTGGTCGTAGGGGCGGGTGGTTCAGGAATGGACTGCACTAGGACATACAGTTTGTTGGTGCAGGGGCACCAGATAATCGAACCTGTGTTTTGATTATGGCAAAGACACAAAGTTAAGTTTACATCGTTATCTCACAAGCTAAATCGAGTGTGCATAAAAGTACTAAAGCTGGAGCTGAAGGTTAGCGACACCCGGAGGAAGCCGCGGTGGTTGGGCGACACTCGAGTGACTTCGGAGGGAGCTGAAGGAATCGAGTGGAAGGCCGGAAGCAAGAGCTACAAAGTAAGTATCGAGGTAAGCTCATGTGAGTGAGAGATGGTAAGGTCGTGTCCTCTGTACAGGGATGACCATAGGCGGCGATCCGACTAAGACTTCTTGTGGAAGGTCTAGGTCAAGATCGGACGGTTAGAAATCGTCACATTTACCATTTTCCATGCTAACCTCTTATTGCAAAGAAGTGGCCAAGATGGCAGTCGACTGATGCTCATCAATCGACTGATGGGAGGCATCAGTCGGTTGATGTTGACGAATCAGCCTTTACGCTAGGTCAAAATGGATAACGTTTGACACGACCACTTCACGATAAAATTTGTTACCACTTCGTGATCTGTTCCAAAAGATTAGGAGACATATTCTGAGGACAAACTCTATAAAAGGAGGGGAGGATTCCAACCCAAAGTATCATCAAGATTATTCTTAAGTGCTCATACAACGCCAAAGCTCCAACACAGTCATAATGCCGACACGATGCCAAGCTTCCATCTTCTTCGTCAGCAGAAGCAGCAAGTAATATCTTTTGTTATTATATTCTTTTTTTTAATTGTAACGAGGTGAGGTAGGCTTGTTGCCTCATCCTCGTACTTTCGGTTTTTGTAATCGTTGTCTCCTATCTCCAACAAGGAGGAGACGTTATAGTGTTTTGCCCTCCATACACGATCTAGGACCATTAGGGCCTTGGAGTAGCAACCGCTGGTTTGTGAACCAAGTAAAAATAAACTTGTCTCTTTAGCTTTCCGCTGTACTTACTCGTATATTAAATGAACGAAACGAAAGATTTACGCTCGCTTTTCACCCCCCCCCTCTAGCGATGCTTCTTGATCAAACACAGTTTGTGTTCTTGTTTGAGGACTATCCTCAAGTTCCTGTACCAGTCTAGGAAGTTAGCTCCAGTGAGCTTGTCCTTATCAAGGACAGATCACAGAGAGAGTGTGTTTGACGTATTTGACGACATGGTGATCTACAATACAGAAATGCAGAAATGTATCATATTTCAATAATTTAATTAGGCCTTTAACTAAATGATTCTCCCACTGGTCATAAAGTGGGACAAGATCCATATTATACCGCATCTTGAGTTAGCTTTGGCTAATCGCCCAAGACTCGTATAAATTAGGTAGGTAACTCGTACCAATTACATCTAATGTAACTCTTGTATATTTATATGAACAACATTATTTGTTCATTGTGCCCATCGAATGAGATATCCTTCTAAATTACTACTCATCTTGAGTTAGCTTTGGCTAATTGCCCAATATTTGTATAATGTAGGTAGATGTCTCGTATGAGCTATGCCTCTAAGTTCATCAATCTAATTGAGAGAGCTTAGTTAAGTCGAACCCAAGGTTTAATAGGCGGACATCACAATTATCTCGTCGTACTTTACCTAGGTAAATCGAGTCACTTTGCTTTAGCAAATGCACTACAATTGAACAAGGTAATAGTAAGTATTACACTTTGGTAGACATATAATAAGTGACCTAATTTTTGTGACAACTAACTACGCATGCATCACATACAAGCATCACATGCATCATATACACAAGCATCATATGCATCACATATAAGCATAATCATCTTAAATGTGACATGGTTATGGCCCAAATCTACGATCTTCTCAAGCCAATGAGAAGAGTGAATAGATAACCTAGGGATGACATCTCTCTAAGTGCTTCCTTCAGTCATCCTGTGTTGTCGGCATCCTCCTTGTAACTTCAACCTTCAATGGACTTTCCACTCATCATTTTGTACATTACAAAATAAGAATACTCTAGTTACATTCGAGTCTAAGTCTATTTTACAACTAGAAAATAGAGATGAAGGCACGACACGCAGGTCGTATTATGAATTACAACATGCACATACAACACACAACCACAATCACATTGGGTCCTAGGCCATAACCATGCACCATGCATCAAATCATTCATAATGATGTAATTTCATAAAATCTATTATGAATACACGCACGAATTTTAAACCACTTCGCTGATAAGCCGCAAAGCCATGGCGGTCCCACTAGCCGATTAGCGGGCGGGGTCAAGGGGCAGCGCCCCTTGTGGGGGCCTCAGGGGGCGGCACCCTCGACACAAAATTTTATTTTCAACTCAACTCCTTGAATTGAGTTGCTGCCCTTGGTCCATCACTATGAACCAAAGGCCCTCTTTTCCAGAGTGTCCCGTGTCCAACACGGTCGGGCCGTGCTAATTGGCACGACCATTTTGGGGTGATTAGAAGCCCACACGAGTAGGCGGTGTCTTTCAACACAGTCGTGGGTCACGCTGTCCGCTAGGCCATGCCAAAAACACGACCGTGTTTTCTAGCACGGGTTGGCCGTGTTCAACACTGTTTCTACCCCTTATCAACATTCCAAGCCTAAAATTCATGTGCTCATAATACACATGTTTTATATCTCAAAGAAAACACGAAAATCTAAATTTATATCATATATAAATCATCATAATGAAATATATGTTTTGCAAGTGGATCTGATACCACTGTTGGGTTGTCCCGATCATGATGTTGTGAACATCATGATCCGGACATCCAACAAAGACTTCCCATGGACGGTCTTAGTCGAGATCGGATGGTAAATGACCATCAAGCTTACTTATACTAACTGTATTTTCGAGCTAACTCTTCATTGCAGCTGGAAACCCTGTCATCAGTCGATTGATGGCTTGTATTAGTCGACTGATGCCTCTAGCAGTCGAGTGATAGAGTTGATCAGTCGACTGCTTGTCAAGGATCAGCCTCGAGGAGTGTCAAGGCTTATCTCCATTTCTCAAGTGCTAGGTGGCATCATCTCATGAAACCTCATCTCAATGATTAGGGTTTCACAAGGATATAAAAGTAGGGGTTCTCCACACCTTTTTCATCATTCTAAGTGCTCCAAAGTTCTCTTGCTACGCTACTCTTCTATGACGATCTTACGATGATGAAGTGCTACTGCATCTCCAACGACAAGAGCTCAGGTCCTATTCGGGCGAATACTTCACACAACCATAGCGAAAACAAAATATATAAACCGGATCCCTCCAGAGATCCATGCAAAACATACAAATCGTTTTGTATCCTACTTTTTCTAGATCTTATCGAGAAGGAGAAGTATACCTTCAATGCGTGCCATTCGCAATCCCGCTAATCCAAATGCTGTCGGATCTCAATACGGTAAGGATAATCATATCTCTAAGGTATACACACTGACACTCAACAGTTTTGGAGTCACGTTGTGCTAGAAACCCTAGCAAAACGCCAAGACCACTTGGAAGAGAGAAGGAGAGGAAGAATAGAACTCTTTCTCTTGGCTTTCTTGGCTTTCATGTCCAACACAAAAGCTCCTCCCACTTTCACATTGAAAAACCTTTTAAGCCACTAGCAACCCTTGCCATCAAAACCCATTATCTCCTCATTAAAAGTTCTTCATCAAGAAGACTTTAATCTCCTAATGAATATATTAAACCCCTCATCTCCTCATCATAAATACCAAGGCCCTTGGTATTCCCTTGCATGATTAATCACATTAATCATGCATGATGATAGATGATGATGAATCATCTTCCATGGTTCAACTTGAGTCTAACTCAAGTTTAACCAGTTTGAGTCTAACTCAAGTCTTGGCCATTTGCTGAATTGTTCGAAACCATCTCCAAAACAGAATGTCATTTGTGTGTGACCCAATAGGCTCTTGTAATGTTGGCAATGTATCTAAAATCATTTTAGATACATAAGCAATGAGTGACATCTAACAATACATCATTGCTACCCAAGCTAGAAGAAAGTCGAGATCTGACAACCTTTCCGTGACTATTATCATATATGACGGTGTCCTTCTATCCTTGATATCTTAGATCGATCAATGAGGCATAGACCGTGTCATCCCATTATCGATCTTTATGTTTCTTGATCCCCAAGTAGACTCACTCAAACAAATGAGCTCAATATCATATATTGACTCATTTGAGCATGGCCATGCATTTCGTGGTCATACTCTATGAAGAGGCCAAAGATATCATTCCCGTCATATGGGAGGGATAGATCTCATCTACATCACTCACATCCCTCCGCATAATTCATTACATACCCAGCAGTCACCATTATAGTGCACCCTATTACGGGTGACGTTAGACAATACCAAAGTACATAACTCCTTATGTAGGGAACTGTAGTAACTTTAGGTCTAAAGACTATTCATACCAATAATCACATGAGAAAGTATATGACACTCATATAATGACCCATGACACTTTCTCATGGCAGGTCAATTCAATACATATATTCTCCAATATATATACCTATGTATCAATGTGATATCTCAAATTCATGACTTGTGAGATCAAGTCATCCATTGACCTATATGCTAGTCTTAATGTATTAATATTTCCCTTGTACATTAATACTTGACTAGGAATATTTAAGAATAATGTTCTCTACAACTTCTCATAATTAATTCCACCAATTGGTATACTGTAGATTAGAACCTACTATTCAAGGGCATTATTATATTTATTTAGCTAGCACATGCATAAAGTAATTATAATAAATAATCTTTGCCTGTTATTAATGAAATATGATACATAAGATCCCTAATCAATCATCTCATGATTGACACTGAGGGCTGACACTAACAGTCTTGGTCGGATCGATGCCTAAGGACATCCCCGTATGGAGGACACGACCTTACTTACACTCACTCACACGAGCTTACCTCAACCTTTACCTTTGAAGCATAACTTCCGGTCTTCACCCGAGTTCCTCGGCTCTCTCCGAAGTCCTCCCGGTATCGCCTGACCACCACAGTTCTTTTCGAATGTTGCTGACCTTCGACTTAGCTTAGCAATTCTGCACACTTGATTCAACTCGTGAGATAATAAAGTGAACTTAACTTTGTTTATTTACTATAATCAAAACTCAAGTTCGATTCAGGTGCCTACTGCACCAACAATCTCCCCCTTTTTGATTTATGACAAACCTGTTGGGATGTATACTGAAATGTTTATCTTTTGTATGAACATCTTTATTTTTGAAATAAGAATCACATGATCATTGTTTGCATATTTATGGTTATGCATATTGTCTAATACATTACATTATTAATAACATGGTGTATAGTGTCACACGGTAGATCATATTATCAGCTCCTTGTAGAGTATAAGTAAAGGCTCACAACCGAGATGACTTTGGACAAA
Source organism: Wurfbainia villosa (assembly GCA_025175895.1). NCBI lineage: Eukaryota > Viridiplantae > Streptophyta > Magnoliopsida > Zingiberales > Zingiberaceae > Wurfbainia > Wurfbainia villosa. The sequence goes on along the minus strand of CM045989.1, from coordinate 113,879,739 downwards.
CCATTGGTATGGTTGTAGTGTGATTTGGTATTGGTTTGTCTTGACCATAGATTCACACTAGTACACTTTGTGTGTATTGAGCAGGACCTACTTAGAGGTGATTCGATTCATTGCTGACTACATAATCGAATCGGACCTCAAATATTATATTGTATATGCTCTTAATCCCGATATAATAACGAGCACATATACTTAGTACGCATTTCTTTGATTTACCAATGGGCGAGATTTATAGAGTAAATCGATAGGCTCGGTAAGTTGGAAAATGATATTATTTATATGGTGTACCGTTGATTATAGGAGGAAACCGTGTCCTATATATTAGGATGATAATGTCCCCTTGAGGATCTCATAAGGTTAATCATGTAAACCCTGTCGGTGGACTTGGTCCGACATGATGATAAGGTTGAGTGGTACTACTCATGGAGTTAGATGTTGATTAATTAATTGTCAGTAAATTAATTAATCGACAGACATTCGAGATCTTAAACATGGGGAGATAAATGTACAAATAATATATGGAGCTCATATTGACTTATGGGGGTTGGTGAGGTAGATCAATGATAATCCTCTAGTGGAATGGATTATCATTAATGGATCGGACTTTATGTGGGCTTGATCCATTGGGTGGCCAAGATCCAACTCCTCCTCATGGTCCCTATTGTAGCCTATTAAAACCTCATGAAGCCTTGATCCAATGGTTGAAAACAAAACTCTAGATTCGACAGTTGATATTAAATCTCTAGATCTGACGGTTGAGATTAAATCTCTAGATCCGACGGTTGAGATTAAATCCCTAGAATCGATGGTGGAGATTAAAACAAGGCTTAAGCCTAACTCTATAAAAGGAGGGATTAGGGTGGGCAGAAAGAATAATTAGAGGAAGAAGGGATTAGGGTTTGGGCGGCTAAGGCTTGGAGGCTTGGGCAGCCACAATTAAGGAAAATATTTCCTTTCTCTTCTTCTTCTTGTTGGCCGGCACCCAAGACTTGCTTCTCCTCTCCTTGGTTGGCATTCAAGCTCTTCTTTCTCTTCTCTTTGGCTGGTGGAAACAAGGGTTTGGGTAATTCCTTGGAGCTCTTGGCCGGTGCCCACTTCCTCATCTCTTCTTCTTGTTGGCTGGCGGCAAGCATCAAGGTTGGTGCTTGGTGATTGGATAAAGGAAGGAGAAGAGTTTTGTTTCTATACTTCCTCTTGTTCGGAGTGAGCAAGGAAAGGAAGGTCGTGATCTAGGAGGCTTCTACTTTTGGAAGATCGTCGCCCACACGACGTCCAAAAGGAGGAAGGACATACAATAGAAGATCGAGAGGTATAACGCTTGTTTATATTCTTATGTAACATGTCTATAATTGTTTTTCAATCATATACATGTTGTATATTCTATTTTGTGGTTAAATTAACTTGGACCCCGAATACAAACACAAAAGATGGCGATCCGTACATCATCTATTCCGCAGCTAATCGTAGAATAGAGGTTGGTTGCTTGAACAACAAGTTTGTTCAAGTGACCACTCTAATCGAAAAGCATGACGATGAAACAGGAGCTTGGGTAATCCCTCTTGTCAAGGATAATTTTTTTTATCCGAGGACATAGAAGGGATCACCATGAACAAGTGACCGTGTTGAAGTGGGAAGCAAAGTTTCCTACCTTCAAGTGGTATTAGAGCCACGGTTTCCGGTTTTATGTGTTTAGGATTCGGTTGCTTTTATGCACTTTTCATATATTATATGTTCCGGATAATAGTAGGATGTGCATAGGTGAAATTTTTGATTTCAGACATAGGATCCAACTATTATGGTCATATGTGTGTATGTGATTGTATGTGTGTAATTGTATATTATGTTAAATCCTCGGGATTGACGAGGCTAGAATTTAATTTTTGTAATTAGATATCTCATTGTTTAGCCACTCCTATTATTTTAGTTTACTTTCGATCTATATTTCATGTACATTCCCTCATGGAGTATAGGATCGATGGATGTAAATTAAAATAGTTTTTCTTGGCTCGGATCTCCGGATGGCTTGTACATGGCGTAGGGAGGAGTAGACGAGATGGCGATACGACTGGAGACATATTGAAGACAAAAGCCATAATAGTTGGAAAATAATTTATTTTTTATATTTATTGCTTATTTTTGATATGCATGTCGTAGGCTAGAAAATTCCTCAATTTTAAATTACTAAGTGGGAGAGGAATATTTTTATAAATTTCCACAACCTACATTACGATTTGACATGTGATGCAAACAAACTTGCACGTCGGCTCTGAGTGCCTTCCTCCCCATCGGATGAGTTTGTTTGCGGATCACAAGGTCGAATATGGTTATAGGAAATTATTAAGGAGCGTGTGTACTTCCTCATCGGAAGGCACATAACCAGAGATAATTACTTAGTACCGAGTAATGGTGAACACTTAGATACAAACATAAGTATCCTCCCCATCGGAGTCACTGCTTTTATTTATAGGGCCAAAGAGGAACCAACTATTAATTTTACTTGTCAAAAGGTTAGGTTGACAAGATATGGGTAAAACCTCCTCTTAGAAATGTAGAATTCGTATATGTCCACACTATCGTGGCATACGATATTCTCGATGTTTTGAGGTATTGGTTGATTTTAAAATTTTATTGTTTGAGGAATCAATAATTTTTTGAAATCTAATGTTTTTGATCTATGTGATTCTTAGGTTTTCTTTCAAAATGACTTTCAACCCGTTTGCTGTGATATTGAAAGAAAATAAACTTACTGGACCCAACTATGTTGATTGGAAGAGGAATCTTGACATTGTCTTAACTGCTGAGGAATACAAATATGTACTCCTCGAAGAGTGCCCTCCTAAGCCTGTAGATGACTCTGGGGAAAAGGAGAAGGAGAGTTATAATAAGTGGATTAAGGCCGATGAGATGGTGTCGTGTTACATTTTGGCATCTATGTCAAATGTACTGCAACATTAGTATCAAGCCATGCCCACTACTTATGACATGATGCTTAATCTCATAGAGCTTTTCGGACACCAGAATCGGGCTGTTAGGCAGGAAGCCATGAGGAACTTGATGACGACCACCATGATCGAGGGAACACCCGTAAGGGATCATGTTCTCAAAATGATGGCTCATTTGGATGAGCTGGAAGTCCACGGAGCTGAGATCGATGGGGAAACCCAAGTCGATATCATTCTCCAGTCTCTACCTAGGAGTTGTGAGCAGTTTCGCTTGAACTACAACATGAAAAAGAGGTTGTATTCGTTGGCAGAGCTTCTGACAGAACTCCAGGCGGCAGAGGGGCTTTTTCAACATAGTGCTCAGGCACAAGCCATGGTTGCCCAAAAGGTTTCTACTTCTAAGCTGAAAGACAAGAAGAAGAAGAAACAAGCTGGGGCAAAGGTGGTCGGAGGAACTCAGGGAGGAGTGAAGAAGCCGAAAGGCAAGTTCTTCACTTGTTAGCAGACTGGACCCTGGAAGAAGGACTGCCCCAACTAGAAGCTGAACAAAGGTATATCTTTTGGTCTAGTCATTGAAACTTGTTTAGAGATGTTATCTACCGGCACCTGGTGTGTAGATACGGGAGCCACAGATCATGTCTGCAATACTTTGCAGGGGTTCCAGGAAACCAGACGACTAGCTGAGGGAGAGATTACCGTATACTTGGGCGATGCCACGAAGGTGGCGGCTGTTGCAGTGGGAGATGTTTATTTGTCTTTTGAGAAAAATAAAGTTTTGGTTCTTAAGAATTGCCTTTATGTACCTTTATTTAGAAAGAATTTGATTTCGGTTTCTAAATTGTTTATGGATGGATATTCTATTTCTTTTGATGACAGATTTATTATAAAAAGGAATAGGGAGATTATCTGTTCTGGTGCATTGATAGGAAATTTATATACACTTGAACCAAAAGCACCCACGATGCAAATAGAAGTTAATAACTCATCTTCTAATTCCAATAAGAGAAAAAAACCTTCGAAGATGAACCAAACATATCTTAGGCATCTAAGACTTGGTCATATTAACCTAAGCAGAATTTAAAGGTTGATAGCTGATGGACCTCTGGGTTCATTAGCGGTGGAAGATTTCCCAACCTGTGAATCTTACTTGGAGGGTAAAATGACCAAGAGGCCTTTTAAGGCCAAGGGGTATAGAGCCAAAGATGTGTTGGAGTTGGTTCATTATGATTTGTGTGGTCCTATGTCTATCCAGGCAAGAGATTGTTTTGAATATTTCATCTCCTTTATAGATGATTATTCGAGATATGGATACATTTACTTGATGCGCCGCAAGTCTGAATGCTTTGACAAGTTCAAAGAATTCAAGGCTGATGTGGAGAAACGTCAAGGTAAAAGTATCAAGACACTACGATCTGATCGTGGTGATGAGTACCTCTTGGGAGAGTTTAGGAATTACTTATCAGAGGCTGGGATTCAATTCCAATTGTCTGCACCTGGCACACCCTAGTAGAATGGTGTAGTAGAGCGAAGGAATAAGACTCTTATGAAGATGGTTAGATCGATGATGAGTTATTCTGAGTTGCCAGATTCGTTCTGGGGATATGCTCTAGATACGACAGTGTATATTCTGAACTTGGTACCATCTAAATCAGTGCCTTCTACTCCCACAGAATTGTGGACCGGGCAAAAGCCTAGTCTGAGACATATTCGGATTTGGAGGAGTCCAGCATATGTGCTGAAGGCAGATGCTGGTAAGTTGGAACCTCGTACAGAAGTACGCATGTTCGTTGGCTATCCTAGAGGAATGAAAGGAGGTTTGTTTTATAGTCCTAGAGATTAGAGGGTGATCGTTAGCACGAATGCCAGATTTCTAGAGGAAGACTATGTGATAAACCACAAGCCCATGAGTAAGATTGTTCTGGAGGAATTAAAAGGGGAAGTCACTTCTTCAGTACCACTGGTACAAGAGGATATACCACAAGTCACTGCACTGCGTGTCACAGAGGATACACAGGTGATACCTCATCGTAGTGGGAGGGTTGTGAGATAGCCTGATAGATTCATGTTCTTGGGAGAATCTTTTGATTTGGTACCTGACAAAAATGAACCTGATCCCTATACATATGACGAGGCAATCCTAGATAAAGATGCAGTATCTTGGCAAAGTGCAATGAATACTTAGATTGAATCTATGAATTCAAATTAGGTCTGGGAGGTAGTAGAACCACCCGATGGTGTAAAACCATTAGTTGCAAGTGGATCTACAAAAGAAAGAGAGGAATAGACAGGAAGGTTGAGACCTTCAAAGCAAGGCTTGTTGCGAAAGGGTATACTCAGAAAGAGGGTAACGATTATGAGGAGACTTTTTTGCTGGTAGCTATGCTTAAGTCTATCCGGATTCTCTTATGCATTGCTGCTTATATGGATTATGAGGCATGGAAGATGGATGTCAAGACAACTTTCCTTAATGGAAGTCTTGAGGAAAACATCTATATGAAGCAACCAGAGGGATTCATTGCAAAGGGCAAAGAGCATCTTGTGTGCAAGCTTAATCGGTCCATTTATGGTTTGAAGCAAGCTTCGAGGTCTTGGAACATCCACTTTGATGAGGTAATACAGTCTTATGGATTTATTCAAAGTCCGGATGAGTCTTGTGTATACAAGAGATGTGACGAAAATATAGTGGTATTTCTTGTGCTATATGTAGATGACATTTTATTAATTGGCAACAATGTCAAGGTGTTATCGGACGTAAGGGTATGGTTGTCCAAACAGTTTGATATGAAGGACTTGGGAGAAGTAGGACACATCCTTGGGATCAAGGTTATAAGAGATCGTAGGAAAAGGATGTTGTGCTTATCTCAAGCTTCATGCACAGACACCATTTTGGCTAGTTTTAGCATGCAGAACTCCAAGAAGGGTTTTCTACCTTTCAGGCATGGAGTTCCTTTATCTAAGGAGATGTGTCCTAGAACATCTGAGGAGGTAGAGGAGATGAAGGCGGTTCCTTATGCTTTGGCAGTAGGAAGCCTCATGTATGCTATGCTGTGTATGAGATCGAATATCTGCTTTGCCGTCAGCATGATTAGCAGATATCAGAGTAATCCAGGATAGGGATAATGGACTGCGGTAAAGCATATAATGAAGTACCTGAGAAGGACTAGGAATTATATGTTAGTTTACCAGGCAGACCAATTACTCCCTGTGTGTTACACAGATTTCGACTTCCAATCAGACAGGGATAACAGTAAGTCTACCTCAGGTTTTGTGTTTACTTTGGGAGGTGGAGCCATTGTATGGAGGAGTGTCAAGCAGAAATGCGTGGCAGACTCCACCATGGAAGCTGAGTATGTGGCAGCCTCTGAGGCGGCCAAAGAAGCTATGTGGCTCAGGAACTTCTTGATGGACTTGGATGTGATTCATGGTTTCCCCAGAACTATCATAATTTATTGTGATAATAGTGGTGTAGTTTCAAACTCGAAGGAACCACGAGCCCATAAGGCAAGTAAACACATAGAGCGCAAGTAGCACCTGATACGAGAAATCGTAAAGCGAGGAGAAGTTGTTGTGGCCAAGATTGCATCAGAGTATAATCTGGCAGACCCTTTCACTAAGGCCCTTCCAGCGAGAGCTTTTGATAGGCATGTGGAGGGAATGAGAATCAGATGTATGGCAGTTTGAGGACAACATAGTCTTTTAGTATAAGTGGGAGATTGTTGGGACGTATACTGAAAAGTCTATTTTTTGTATGAACATCTTTATTTTTGAAATAAGAATCACATGATCATTGTTTGCATATTTATGATTATGCATATTGTCTAATACATTACATTGTAGATAACATGGTGTGTACTGTCACACGGTAGATCATGTTATCAGCTCCTTGTAGAGTATAAGTAAAAGCTCACAACCGAGATGACTTTGTACAAACCATTAGTATGGTTGTAGTGTGGTTTGGTATTGGTTTGTCTTGACCATAGAATGACATTAGTAACTTTGTGTGTATTGAGCAGGACCGACTTAGAGGTGATTCGATTCATTGCTGACTACATAATCGAATCGGACCTCAGATATTATATTGTACATGCTCTTAATCCCGATATAATAACTGACACATATACTTAGTATTCATTTCTTTGATTTGCCAATGGGCGAGATTTGTAGAGTAAATCGATTAGCTTGGTAAGTTGGGAAATGCCGTTGATTATAGGAGGAAACCGTGTCTTATATATTAGGATGATGATGTCCCCTTAAGGAGCTCATAAGGTTCATCATGTAAACCCTGCTGGTGGACTTGGTCCGACATGATGATAAGGTTGAGTGGTACTACTCATGGAGTTAGATGTTGATTAATTAATTGTTAGTAAATTAATTATTTGATGGACATTCGAGTTCTTAAACATAGGGAGATAAATGTACAAATAATATATAGAGCCCATATTGACTTATGAGGGTTGGAGAGGTAGATCAATGATAATCCTCTAGTGGAATGGATTATCATTAATGGATCAAACTTTATGTGAGCTTGATCCATTGGGTGGCCAAGATCCAACTCCTCCTCATGGTCCCTATTGTAGCCTATTAAAACCTCATGAAGCCTAGATCCAATGGTTGAAAACAAAACTCTAGATCCGACGGTTGAGATTAAATCTCTAGATCCGACGGTTGAGATTAAATCTCTAGATCCGACGGTTGAGATTAAATCCCTAGAATCGATGGTGGAGATTAAAACAAGGCTTAAGCCTAACTCTATAAAAGGAGGGATTAGGGTCAGCGGCAAGAATAATTAAAGGAAGAAGGGATTAGGGTTTGGGCGGCCACAATTAAGGAAAATATTTCCTTTCTCTTCTTCTTCTTGTTGGTCGGCGCCCAAGACTTGCTTCTCCTCTCCTTGGCCGACATTCAAGCTCTTCTTTCTCTTCTCCTTGGCCGGTGGAAACAAGGGTTAGGGTAATTCCTTGGAGGTCTTGGCCGGCACCCACTTTCTCATCTCTTCTTCTTGTTGGCCGGCGGCAAGCATCAAGGTTGGTGCTTGGTGGTTGGCTAAAGGAAGGAGAGGAGTTTTGTTTCTATACTTCCTCTTATTCGGAGTGAGCAAGGAAAGGAAGATCGTGATCTAGGAGGCTTCTACTTTTGGAAGATCGTCGCCCACACGACGTCCAAAAGGAGGAAGAACATACAATAGAAGATCGAGAGGTATAATGCTTGTTTATATTCTTTTGTAACATGTCTATAATTGTTTTTCAATCATATACAAGTTGTATATTCTGTTTTGTAGTTAAATTAACTTGGACCCCGAATACAAACACAAAAGTCGGCGATCCGTACATCGTCTATTCCATTGCTAATCGTAGAATAGAGGTTGGTTGCTTGAACAACAAGTTTGTTCAAGTGACCAGTCTAATCAAATAGCACGACGATGAAACAGGAGCTTGGGTAATCCCTCTTGTCAAGGATAAATTTTTTTTTCCGGGGATGTAGAAGGGATCGCCATGAACAAGCGACCGAGTTGAAGTGGGAAGCGAAGTTTCCTACCTTCAAAACCATCACAAAGTTAAGTAAATAAATTAAGTGCATTAAAAATGAATAATATATGAATATGAAGGAATGAGTGTACTTAGTTTAGTAAGTTAAGTAGGAGTATGAAAAACCTTTCTCAAGTTCTCTCCCTTGAGGAATCCTCCCCCTTGATCGAGGGTGAGTACTTGAGAAAGGATTTTAATCCTCCCCCTTGATGTGTGCTACTAATTTTGGCCTTAGTGTTTAAAATAAGTTTAAGTTAAGGGATCAAAACTTGATTCCTTAACCTTGGCCTTTCTCAATTAAGAAAGTTAAGTTTTTAAAAGTTAAGTTAAGTCAATATTTACGAAAAATTGATCGCCTAACTTTGGCTTTTCTCCCCCTTTTGCTATAAATCGAAAAAGAATGGGGGGTTTTGGAAAAATATAAGTCAGAAAATAAGTATTAAGTCCAAGCATGTTCCAAATAAATTTTGAAAATAGTAGTTTATGTTGGATCGTATCGTTTGCTATAATCAAAACTTAGGTTCGACTTAGGTGCCTACTGCACCAACAGTTTAAACATAAGCTCATCTATTTGAATGTTCAACTCTATTTGACTCAGTTGATATAAAATGATCAACAAGCCCTGAATAGAGTTGGTTAATTTATGTAATTATACTCCGTGGTTTATGACGATGCACTAAGTCTACATCTGGAACCAGGAGTAAGGTCCTAACATCTCATGCCCATCTACGTGGCTAAGTACACAAACACATTAGTCATATGTGTTGTGAGATGTATAGGCGCCTTAAATCTATAGGAACATGATATCTAGGGTAAGCCCTAAGCTAGTTCCATTAACATGAAAAGAAAAGTAAATAATAGAGTATATATAAAACGAATGTAAATCTTACTCTATTATGCACATGCCCAATTTTCGTCTTAGTAGATTAAATTCGGCTTCGGGTAGCGACTTGGTAAAAAGATCGGCTAGGTTTGACTTGGATTCCACGTATTCGAGTTGTATGGTTCTGTTAGTTACATGTTCTCGAATAAAGTGGCGTTTGACCTCTATATGTTTAGTCCTAGAGTGGAATATAGGATTTTTGGTTAAGTTGATTGAGCTAATATTATCTATGTGAGTTTTAATATTGTTGAAGTTTAAGTTAATGTCTTGGAGAGTGCTTCATCAAAAGAAGCTGAGCCATGTTGGGATGTATACTGAAAGCCTAGCTCTTTTTGTATGAACATTTTTATTTTGAAATAAGAATCACATGATCATTGTTTTCACTTTATATTTATTATATGTGTGCATATTGTCTAATATTTTACATTGTAGATAACATGGTGCTTGGTGTGGCACAGAAGATCATGTTATCAGTCCCTTGTAGAATATATGTAGAGGCTCACAACCAAGATGGTTTTGGACAAACCATTGGCATGGTTGTAGTGTATCTTGGTATTGTTTTGTCTTGAACATAGAGTTACACTAGTACACTTAGGTGTATTGAGCAGGACTGACATAGAGGTGATTCAATTTATTGCTGACTACATAATTGAATCAGACCTCGGATATTATGTTGTACATGCTCTTAATCCCGATATAATAACGGGCACATGTACTTAGTATTTATTTCTTTGATTTACCAAAGGGTGAGATTTCTATGGATTAAATCAATATGCCCGGTAAGTTGGGAAATGATATTATTTACATGGTGTGCCATTGATTATAGGAGGAAACCGTGTCCTATATATTAGGTTGATGATGTCCCCTTGAGGAGCTCATAAGGTTCATCATGTAAACCCTGCAGGTTGACTTAGTCAACATGATGATAAGGTTGAGTGGTACTACTCGAGGAGTTAGATGTTAATTGATTGATGGTCAGTAAATCAATCAATTGACGGACATTCGATATCTTAAACACGGGGAGACGGATGTACAAATAATATATGGAGCCCATATTAATTTATGGGGGTTGGTGAGGTAATTCAATGATGATCCTCTAGTGGAATGGAACATCATTGATGGATCAAGTTTGTGTGGTTCTGATCCATCGGGTGGCCAAGATCTAACTCCTCCTCATGGTCCATATCGTAGCCTAATATAATCCTCATGAAGCCTAGATCCAATGATGGAAAAAAAAACTCTAGATCCGACGGTGGAGATTAAATCCCTAGATCCGATGGTTGGGATTAAATCCCTAGATCCGACGGTTGGGATGAAACCCTAGATTCGACGGTTGGGATGAAACCCTAGATCCGACGGTTGGGATGAAACCCTAGATCCGATGGTTGAGATTAAATCCTTAGAACTAATGGAGGAGATTAAACCAAGGCCTAAACCTAACTCTATATATATGGGCTTAGGCTTGGGCGGCAAGGATGGATGAAAAAAGAGAAAAACCTAATTGAGATAAGGTGGCTTGGGCGGCAAGAAATAGGAGGAGGTTAGGGTTAGGGTTTGGTTCATGGTGTTGGGCGGCAACAAGAAGAAGAAGCCAATGGTGGCCGGCAACCCTTCATCCTCCTTCCTCCTTGGTTTGGCCGGCGCCCAAGCTTCTCCCTTCCTTCTATGGCTTAGGTTGGATGGCATTAGGATAGCTTTCCTTGGGCGGCAATCAAATCCTAGTTGGGATAGGATTGGGGTTGGGCGGCTAGGGTTAGGGTTTTGGGATTAGGGTGGGCGGCAACAAGAAGATGAAGATCCTTTTCTTCTTCCTTTTAAGTGTTGGCCGGCCACTATCCTTGTTCCCTCTACCTTGGCCGGAGCTCAACCTATTCTCCTTCCCTTCATCCTTGGCCGGAAATTAGGAGAGCTTTGTCTAGGGTTTGGGCGGCAACAAGGAGAAGGATTGTTTTCCTTTCCTTTCTCCAAGTATTGGCCGGCGCCCATGCCCTTGTTGTTTCTCTTTTGGTTGGTTTCCATACTCTATTTTATCTTCCTTGGCCGGCGGCAACATCGAGTTTATTGACTTGGTGGCCGGTTCTAGAAAGGAAGATGAGTTTTGTTTTAGGATCTTCTTTTGTTCCTAGTGAACAAGGAAAGGAAGATTGGTGATCTAGGAGGCTTCAACTTTTGGTAGATCGTCGCCCACACGACGTCCAAAAGGAGGGAGGACATACAATAGAAGATCAAGAGGTATAACAAGAGGTATAATCTTGTTTATTTTGATTAATGTTCTTTTGTATTATGTTTATAATTGCTTTTGTGTGGATGCTTACTTTATGTATGTGTTGATTATACTAGTTTACATTTGTATGTATTTGTATAATCATTGACCCCGAAGATAAACACAAAAACCGGCGATCCGTCCGTCGTCTCTTCCGCGGATAATTGACTAGAAGAGTTTGGTTGCTTGAACAACTAGTTTGTTCAAGCGATCACTCAAGTCGTTAGCACGACGACGAATTGGTTGTGCTTAGGAAACTCATCCCATCCGGATTAGTTTTCATTAGTGAAAATTTTAATCTGGGGACATGGGAGCCAATGAGCCTCCGAAGCCGATTCAACCAACAAGCCACACACTCACCCATTGCGATGTATTCAGCTTCGGTGGTAGATAAGGCAACACAGTGTCACTTCCTAATGCACCAACTCACTAGACTTGAGCCGAGAAGTTGACAACAACCACTCGTGCTCTTTCTATCGAGTTTACTACAGGCATAGTCCGAGTTGGAGTAGTCGATTAGTTCAAACTCGGTAGATCTAGGGTATCAAATACCTACGCTTAGCGTGCCCTTTAGATACCTAAGTATACGCTTAACTAAAGTTAGGTGAGACTCCTTGGCACAAGTTTGGTACCTTGCACACATACTTACTACGAATAGTATGTCGAGTTAACTCGCAGTTAAGTAAAGGAGACTCCCTATGGCGCTCCTATAGTATTTTAGGTCAATAGACTTTCTGTCTATATCTTCTCTTATATTAACATTTTTTGCCATGAGTGTATTAAAGATTTCAGTATTTTACATTCCAAATCGGTTAATTAATTCCTTAGCATATTTTTGTTGATGTAAATAAATTCCTTCCTTAGTTTATTTAATTTGTAATACTAGAAAGAAATTTAATTCTCCTACTAAGTTCACTTCAAACTCACTTTCCATGAGTGAAATGAATTCGTTTAGTAGGATTGAATTAGTGGTTCCAAAAATGATGTCATCTACGTAGATTTGGGCTATAAAAATTTCTTTGCCTATGTTTTCACGAAAAGGGTTGGGTCAACTAAGCCTTGGCTAAATCCTTTGGACTTAAGATATACAGAAAGTCTCTCATACCAAGCTCAAGGAGCTTGTTTTAGTCCATATAAGGCTTTCTTGAGTTTAAACACATGGTTGGCTTTATCTAAGCTTTCGAATCCTGGGGGTTGACTAACGTACACTTCTTCCTTAATAAGTCCATTCAAAAATGCTGACTTGACATCCATTTGAAACAATTTAAATCCTCGATGTGCAGCGTATGCCAACAACATTCGGATGGATTCTAATATAGCTACGGGGGCATAGGTTTCATCATAATATAACCCTTCCACTTGACTAAACCCTTTCGCGACCAATCTCGCTTTGTTTCTAACTACTTCACCTTTGTCATCAAGTTTGTTTCAAAAGACCCACCTTGTTCCAATAATTGATTCATCTTTAGGTGGTGGTACTAATTCCCAAACTTCGTTCCTAGTAAATTGAGCTAGCTCTTCTTGCATTGCAATAATCCAATCGGGATCAAGAAGAGTTTGTTCAATGGTTTTGGGTTCGATTTTCGAAATCAAGGAGATTTGACTAAGATTTCTATATGATGATCTAGTTCAAATACCTAGACTAGGATCACCTATCACTTGGTTGATAGGATGATTTAATTGATTCCTAGAATAACTTGGATTAGAGTCACCTATCGCTTGGTCGATAGGATGACTCGATTGAATCCTAGACTGGCTCGGATTAGGACTAATATTAGACTCAATTTCAAGGTTAGAATCGAGTCTGTTACAAATCGGTTTGCTAGTTGGTTTTACTATAGGTTTTGTGGGTTCATGTCCTTCGTCAAATAGTACATTAATGGTTTCCTCAATTCTAAGGGTGTCATTTTTATATACCCTATAGGCTCTACTTGTAGATGAGTATCCTAGGAAGATACCGGTGGAGGTTTTGGATGTGAACTTTTCTAGGTAGTCTTTAGTGTTTAGGATATGTACCTTACACCCAAATACCCTAAAGTATTTGATGTTAGGTACTTTGTCATGGTAGGTTTCGTATGAGGCCTTAAGGTGCCTCTTTACCATTAGGATTCTATTTTGGACATAACAAGCCGTGCTAACGGCTTCTGCCTAAAACCTATCGGGTAGGCTGTATTCATTCAACATGGTCCTAGCGGCTTCTTGTAGGGTTCTATTTTTCCGCTCGACTAGGCCATTTTGTTATGGGGTTCTAGGACATGAGAATTCATGGTGGTATCCGTTTAGGTTACAGAAATCTCTGAACCTGTGATTTTCGAATTCACCACCATGATCGCTTCTAAGTCTTTTAATTTTAAGGTTCTTTTGGTTTTCGATTAATTTAAACAAGTTGATGAGTTGGTCTAAGGTATCACTTTTGTGTTTAAGGAACCTAACCTAGGTAAACCTAGAATAGTCGTCAATTATGACTAAGTAAAATTGACTCCCATTAAGTGACTTTGCTCTATGAGAATTGAATAGATCCAAATGAATGAGCTCAATCACACTTTTGGTTCATTCTTGGTTAGTTAGTTGATGTTGTGTTCTAGGTTGTTTACCTTGTTGACAAGCATTACAAATTTTATTGTCTAAGTTGTTAAGGTTGGGTAAAAATTTGACTAAGCCACTCTGACTCATCTTGTGAACGAGTCTTGGGTGCGAGTGACCAAGTCGTCGGTGCAACAAACAAGATTCCTCTTGTTGTGTCATAAGAAATTTGGTTGAGGAGTTGGGTAAATTAATTGTGTAAATGTTGCTATTCCTAGTTCCTTTAAGTATTGTTTTAGAGGTTTCATTTGTTTTAATTAAACATTCACTTTCTAAGAATATAACCATATAGTTGTTATAACACAATTGACTTACACTAAGTAAATTATATTGAAAATCTTCGACTAATAAAATATTATGAATTGTGAAATTAGAATTTAGCTCAATATCACCTGATTCGATGATTTTGAGCTTGTCGTTGTTTCCGAAAGCTACCGATCCTTGTCGTTTGAATCTAAGCATCGAAAATTTAAGTTGGTCTCCGGTCATATGTCAGGAGCACCCACTGTCCAACATCCATTGATCCTACACACAAGGTAGTTGGATCGGATATTGGAATTTAAGGGTTGGTTGAAAATTATTAGTCCTAGATCATCTCCCCCATTTCTACATGATCAAACATGTTATCCTTATGTGTTCTTGTGAGATGACTTCAATTTTAGTTGATTAATTTTAATGAATTGAAACTAGTCAACCTTGGCTTAGATTTGGATTTAACCCTAAGCTCACCAAGTCACCTTTTTAAGAAATTAGCTTCCAGGTCATGGCGAGGCACAGAGGCCTTCTTTGATCGGAACAACGACCACTTCCTTAGACAAAGCCAAGTTCAAGAAAATTATAACTTGATTCACCTAAGATCACTTCCTGGTCTAACTAGTTAAGGATACGTCGAGGTAGCTTCAGCTAGTTCCACTTAGTCGAGTGCATCGAGCTAGATACGCCTTATCTATCTCGGACAAACAAGACTTCGCTTTCCTAGCGTACTATCATCTCGCCGCATCCTAGTACTATGTTGTCAAGTGTTGATGAGTTATAGTTCTTATCTAACCATTCTAAAAATAAAAAGAAAAAGACCAAAGCATGCAAATTCTAAGTGATAACACAAACAAATTTTGTACTAGCTCCCCCCGGACCATTGAATCGGTTCGGTCTTTCCACATAGTGGATTTGGTCCTTGGGAACCCAGTACTGGTTAGATCCTAATTGAGAAATCAAAGTTGTCTTAGGGACCAATGCATGGACATGTTTTTTATTTATACTTACAATTGACATATACGACTTGTTTGTGGTATTTGAGCTAAACCCAAGCCCGATCTTGTTGTACACAGCCCTTTGCGATCCAAGTAAAAGGTCAAGTCCCTTGGATCCCAAAGTGAACCTTTCCAACATATGCCTAAGGTCTTTGACTTGACTTTTTAAAAGTGAGTTATCTGTTGGTGCAGTAGGCACCTAAGTTGAACCTGAGTTTTGATTATAGCAAACGATACAAAGTTAAGCTCATGTCGTTATCTCACGAACTGAATCGAGTGTGCAGAAGATTGCTATAGCTGGAGCTAAAGGCTAGCGACACCCGGAGGAAGCCGCGATGGTCGGGCGACACTCGAGTGACTTCGGAGGGAGACGAAGGAATCGAGTGGAAGGCCGGAAGCAAAAGCAACAAGTAAGTATCGAGGTAAGCTCGTGTGTGCGAGCGTAAGTGAGGTCGTATCCTCGTTACGGGGATGATCTTAAGCGTAGATCCGACCAAAGACATCCTATAGATGGTCTAGGTCGAGATCGGACGGTCGACGATCGTCGAAATTATGTTTTTGTTGAGCTAACTTTGACTTGTAGCAAGCATCGATCAGCCCGACGGAGGACTCGGATCGTCAATCGATCGATTAGAAGGTCGGACTTTCGATCTTGCCATCGATCTGATGATGGCCATCAGTCGACTGATGGTCAATGATTAGATTCGAGGAGTCAAGGCTTATCACCCCATTTCAAGGAGTTTTTGTGTCCATTTGTGATTGGTTGAAGACCCATTCGATGAGGGGCTCAAAGGCTATAAAAGGAGGGCTTGTCTTAGGGTTTTTCATCAATTAAAAAGCTTCCAAGTGCTTCCGATATGCTCCGACTATCCGACATCCCTACGATGAAGCCGCAGGGGCAGACTAGAGCTTCAACCTCCATCCTTTGAAGTCGTCAGTAACGAAAGTTTGAATCATATTTCAGTTTATAAGTTGTTCTTATTTCGAGCTTTAAATCATATCAAGGAGAGGGGGAGTGTCCCTCTACCTTGAGCTTTTATCATCTTGTGTATCCGTCTAACTCCTACCTCCAACGAGGAGGAGCTTTTTAGTAGTTTTTCCTCCGTACGTGGTCAAGGACCACTAGGGCCTTGGAGTAGTAGCCTTCGGCTACGAACCAAGTAAAACCTTTGTGTCTATTGTCTCTATTTTTGTTTTTATCTTCCGCTGTGTCTACTCGCGTTTTAACGAAAAATTTCTATCGCTATTCACCCCCCCCTCTAGCGATCCGATCGATCCAACAATTGGTATCAGAGCCGGGGGCGCCCAGATTCGGTGCAACCACCAATCGAGCAATTTTCTTTTCGTATTTATTGTTTTAAGATTTCTCCCACACTACTAATCCAAGACCAAGTCTTGGTACATAGTTTTTGGTTGTGTTTTTTTGCAAGTACTAATCTCCTTCGGAGTACCTCACGATCAAACGAGCATAACTTTTGCTACAAGGGGACTCACGAAACGATCTACCCACCAAATCGAAGCTCTTTGAGAGATCTACACTTCTTACTGGGGTTTACCCCTGTAACTAGCTGTTTTCATCCTAAAAAATCGATGTTTAGTAGCCTTTCGGGGACATCGAAGGTTGTGAGTACTTACTTTTTATTTAGTTTCTTATTTCTTTGCTTAACTTTCTATTTCTCGTTTGTTTCTTTTTATTTCCCGCACCACTAATCCAAGGTGAAGTCTTGGAACCCTTTTTCGTGTTTTTTGTATTTTTTTTGTGCAAGGGTTTCCTTCCAAATGGCCCATCTCGAGGGTTTTAGCACCGTCCGACCTCCGTTTTACAACGGAGATGACTTTCGTTATTGGAAGGGTCGGATGGAATGCTTTCTTAAAACCCAAATCGAGATGTGGATCATAATCAAAACGGGATTCACACTTAATACTAACGAATTGGGTGAATCATTGGATTATGACCAATGTAACATTGCGACAAAAGACAAGTCGAAGCGGCGCTAAGGCAGCTCAAATCCTTGTCGGCCTATCCAAGGAGGAGCTAAATCGCGTCGGCCCCTTCATAAGCGCAAAGGATCTTTGGACAAAACTAGTGGAGCTACACGAAGGGACCGATGAAATCAAGGTATGTAAGCGTGATCTTCTATTCAATAAACTATATAACCTAAAAATGCAGGAACACGAGTCCGCGAGGCAACTCCACGCCCGTGTCCAAGACATAGTCAACAACCTACACGCAATCGGGCAAAAGGTCGAAAACCACGACCTTATAAGGTATTTCCTAAACTCTTTTCCGAGGACTACCTTGTGGGCATCCATGGTCGATGCCTACAAGGTCTCCAAGGATCTTTCTAAACTTAGGTTAGATGAACTCTTTTCTGATTTTGAACTTCATGAGCAGTCTAACTCGGAACCCGAGAAGGGTATAGCACTTTTTGCAGGTTCGAGGAAGAAAACCGCAAGCAAGCCACCCCTGAAGGAAGAAGAGGATGAGTCGGATTCGGAGGTCGACTCGGAAATGGAAGCCGAACTAGTCAACCTAGTTCGAAGGATAGTCAAGGGCCAAAAACGAGCCATCACTCGACCCAACGAAGGTAAGCCTAAAAGTTCAAACATAAGATGTTATGAATGCAATAGGTTTGGACACATTAAGTCCGAGTGCCCAAAACTCAAGAGCAAGGCACCAAAACATAAAAAGGCACTCAACGATACTTGGGAAGAAGCCTCTGAGGAAGAAGACAACGATCAAGTCCTTATGGATAAACCGGTGGAATCGGAGACGGAGTCAGAATCGGAACCAGAATCAGAAACCGAAGACGAGTCGGACTACGAAACACTATTCAAGATAAGCCACGGATATGCATCCGGTTCAAAAGATACACTCTGTAAGGGATCAATATGGCCGGCTAGAGGGGGGTGAATAGCCCTCGTACGTTGGACGTCGTAAATTGCTCGTCTACAAAACGTTAGCGCAAGCGGAATATACAACTATAAGTAAAGACAAGCAAAATATAAACAAGCAATACAAACACCGAGATATAACGTGGTTCACGGCTACGCCGCTAATCCACGGTCCGATTCGTCCACCGTGAATCACTCCGCCAAAACCAATCACTATCGGTCTCTCCTTTGCACAAAGCTAGGTGGAGGTAACCTTTACAACCAAGATCACTCTTCTTACAATAGGATTGAAGTAAAGACAAGTAAGAAGAGTTTAGAGCTTGTGGGGCACTAGGAAGATTGTTTGGAGTATGAGCATTAGCCTCTCAAAGGCTTACACCCTCTCTTTATAGAGAGGGCTAAAACTCTTGGCGATCGGCCGATGGACCTCATCCGCCTCCGTAGGTCGACCGCCTCCCATCAATCGGCGCGATCGGCTCGGCGGCGAACCCTTATCTTCCAATGATCGCCGCTTTGCTTCGGCCGATCATGTCTTGGCGATCGCCGCCGACGTATGGCGATCGGCTGCGCCACAATCCAAATCGATCGTATACGGTCGAACTCACTGATTCGGGCGATCCGCCATGACATAGCGATCGGCGGTGTCGAGAAACCCATCCGACACTTGGCCAAATGGCCAAGTTTCACCTAAGAGCTACCCTTCCCGGGTTACAATCGCTCACTCATTTCACGGAGTCCTCGCGCCTTGAAGTTCTCTTCGTTCGCCACGCCCCTCGGCAAAGATCGCGCACGCGGCTCTGCAATGCTCCTTCGCGTCTCTTGCCTCGAAGTCTACTTCCTCCGGCTCCACTCCAAGCTTCTCGTCCGGCGGTCCCTCGGATGCTCCAAGCGCACGGCTTCCGCAAAGCTATCCTTCACCGACTCAAGGCACGAGTCATGAGATGTGAAACTCGCCACGGCTCCATGTGCGAATTACTAAGTCCTGCACGACTTCAACGCACATATCACATCAACATATCAAACTAACTTAAACCCTTTGCCACACCATCAAAACCATATCACGTCAAGAGATTGCCCTAACAATCTCCCCCTTTTTGATGTGTGGCAATCCGTTTAAGTTAGGTAAAAACATTTGATATAAATTCTAAGGTAAGAAAGCATGTAAAGATAAACATGATATAGCAACATGCAACTCCCCCTTAATCCATGAAACTCTCCATGCAAATTTTCTCCCCTTATCATATATTTCTCCCCCTACAATATATTTCTCCCCCTAATGTGATTAACTTAAACATACTTATTTCTCCCCCTTTGACACCATCAAAAAGATTAACACTAAGTTATAAGCTCATGGCATCGAGTATAATGGAGGGAAAAATATGTCAAGTTGATTTAAAAATTGGGTACCATTTGTCAATGGCATCAAGTATATTTCTACCACTTGTTGGTGGCATCAAGTATATTTCTACCACTTGTAGGAGGTTTACAAACTGAATTCGGCCTTCAATATTCTGATTTGAGGCCACGATCATTGCTATCGGTATGGCGATCAGTAGCTAATGAATCCATATTTTTGATTTTTTGGACGAATTTCAGAAATGCATTATAAATTCCAGAAAATTTGAAAAATAATGAAATTTGGGGAACATATTTCTTTTAAGTATATCTATCAATGAAAAATAGTTTTTCATGAAAACTCATTATATTTTCTTGTTTTTGCCAAAAATCCAAAAGTTCTAAAAACCACTAGGTTTTTGATCATTCTAGTATCAAGTTAGCTACCTAGTTTTGCATCCAATTGTTTCAAAACATGAATACATGTATTTTAAGGTAAGAAATTGTTTTGAAAACATATGAAATATCCAACCATGATCTTTGGGCAATATGTCTATGAATTAAACATAAGCCTTCCCCATGATTGGTCTATTATTGCTATTTTGATACTTTAAATGACCATCTAAATGTCATAGGCATTAGTGGACATTTGTATCATCCTAATATCTCACCCATGCTAAGTTTGCAATCAAATTAGCCTATAGTGAGTGTGAGATGTATCCTAGGGGGTATTTGTATATACTTAACCCATATATTCATGCAATTCTATCATGGTTAAGTATCAACCTAACATCCTACATGATCATAATGACATATATCAATTAATTCTACATTATGATCATGAAACTCATGTATCCATCAAATAATAGTCATGCATTAGGTATTATATGATGATAATAAGCAAATTATCACCTAAAGCATGATTTAAACCTATTTCTAGTGATAACGTGCCAAATTTCAAAATCATAAATCATGATTTAAAACATACATAGTAATTACATCAATCATTATGATTTAAGCATTATTACCTATTTATGGGTACGTTATCATCACCCAACACTATCTAAAAAATATTGTCCCGTCATCCTAAGTCAACCAAATTATGATATAGGTCAAGTTCATATGGTTGACTACCCTAGGGGTATTCTAACCCTTAAGGATGGATTTTGGAACCCAAAATAGATTCTTTCCTATTGGGTTCACTAAGTATTCCTTGGGGATCCATTTTCTAGCAATTACTTTCTTTTTATCTTGTCCCCTAGCTATTAGGCATTTGTAGGCTTTTTCATTTTTCTTTTCCTTGTAGCCTAGGCCTTTCTTGTTGAAACTAGCTCTTTGGCTCCCTAAGATCATGTTCAATGTGTTGGAGCCAATAGTGAATTTCTCTAGGGCTTTTGTTAAATAATCTACCTTTACCCTTAAAGCCCTATTTTCATTTATACATGCATCACTAACATCCAAAGGCATATAATCATGTGAGCATGCATCATCTAAGCTAGAAGAAATATTATCATTTAAGCATGCCTTTTCTAATTTTTGTTCTAATTCCTTAATTTGTTCAAGCATGCATTTATTTTTCTTCTTTGCCCTAAATAGATCCTTAGTTAAACTAGAAACCATGGAAACTATTTTCTTAGGGGTTAGATTTGTTACCATAGTTTCCATGTCCTCTTCTTCTTCGGATGATGAGGATGTGGAAGCTCCCCCTTCATTTGAGCTCTCCCCATTTGAGCTTGATTCTTCATTTTCGGATGAAGAGCAATCCAAATCATCAAAGGCCATCAAGGCCAAATTGGTGACAAAGGCATGCTCCTCATCCGATGATGAGGAGGAGGATGAGGATGGATCATCCCAAGTCCTTGCCTTGAGAGCCTTAGCCTTTCCCTTCTCCTTTGTTTTCTTCTCCTCTTCCTTCTTTTTCTTGCTCCCCTTTTTCTTCTTCTTTTCTTCTTTGCTCTTGTTTAGGAGAGGACAATTGTCCCTTATGTGCCCTTCTCCTTGGCAATTGTAGCATATAACCTTCCCCCTTGGTCTTCTCATCCTATCATTAGATTTATCAAATCTAAAATTCTTAAATGCACGTCTTACCCTCCTTACCATGTAGGCTTCTTCGGTGCTATCCATGGAGGAGGAGGAAGATGCTTCGTCATCGGAGGAGGAGGTGATTTCCATCTTCTTCTTCCCCTTACTTGCCAATAGTGCTACTCCTCTTGAGGGTTGAATTTTAGGCTCCTCTTGTATTCCCTCAAGCCTAGTTTCGTGGAGTTCCATTGTTGAGAAGAACTCCTCCAAGGTGCTCACTTCTAAATTCTTTGAGATATAGAATGAGTCCACCATGGAGCTCCACTTTGAGGACCGGGGAAAGGCATCTATGGCCTTCATTACCATATCCCGGTTTGATAGCTTCTCCCCTACACTTGTTAGTCCATTTAAAATTTATTTGAATCTAGAATGCAAAGAAATTACCTTTTCTCCCTTTTCTAATTTGATGTTGGATAGCTGGGAGCGGAGGAGATCTCTCCTTGCTAGCTTTGCCTCGGATGTGCCTTCATGAAGCTCAATTAGCTTCTCCCACATCTCCTTGGCGCTTAGGCATTCTCCTATTCGGTTGATCTCTTGTTGAGGGAGCACATTGTAGAGATGGTGCTTGGCTTTGGAGTTTGCAAGGTGCTCCTCTCTTTGCCTCTTGGTCCACCTAGATTTCTCTATTGGCTTCCCTTCTTCATCCCTAGGCAAAACGAAACCGGATTCCATTGTAATCATTATATCAAAATCCATTTCGAAAAATACCTCCATTCGCTTCTTCCACCAAGCGAATTCTCCTTCAAACTTCGGAGGATGGATGTTGGAGCCGGCCATTTTTGATGTAGGGCTTGTTGGGGTGGTTAGTTCGGTGACAAGCAACCTGGGCTCTGATACCACTTGTAAGGGATCAATATGGCCGGCTAGAGGGGGTGAATAGCCCTCGTACATTGGACGTCGTAAATTGCTCGTCTACAAAACGTTAGCGCAAGCGGAATATACAACTATAAGTAAAGACAAGCAAAATATAAACAAGCAATACAAACATCGAGATATAACGTGGTTCACGGCTACGCCGCTAATCCACGGTCCGATTCGTCCACGGTGAATCACTCCGCCAAAACCAATCACTATCGGTCTCTCCTTTGCACAAAGCTAGGTGGAGGTAACCTTTACAACCAAGATCACTCTTCTTAAAATAGGATTGAAGTAAAGACAAGTAAGAAGAGTTTAGAGCTTGTGGGGCACTAGGAAGATTGTTTGGAGTATGAGCATTAGCCTCTCAAAGGCTTACACCCTCTCTTTTTATAGAGAGGGCTAACTTCTTCCGTTGCCGCCATCGTTGGTGCCGCCTGGTCGTCGCTACGTCACTAGCGGCCTCGAACACGTCGGATCGGCCGACTTGTAGTCCAACGGAACTCTTGGCGTGATGGACCTCATCGATCCTGCCTCGTAGTCGGCCCCGATCGGCTACGAGCGGTCGCATGGAACCCTTATCTTCGATCGGCCGCTGCCTTCGATGATCGGTCTTGGCAATATACGATCGCGATGATAATCCGATCATCCGGTCGATCGATCGATACTCACTCGGACTCGAAGCGATCATGACATGGCGATCGGTCGGTGTGAAAACCCATCAGACACTTGGCCAAAATGGCCAAGTTTCACCTAAAGCTACCCTTCCCGGGTTACAATCGCTCACTCTCATTTCGAGTCCCTCGCCTTGAAGTTCTCTTCGTTCTCGGCCACGTCCTCGGCGGCGATCAGCGCGGCTCTGCAATGCTCCTTGGCGTCTCTTGCCTCGAAGTCTACTTCCTCCGGCTTCACTCCAAGCTTCTCGTCCGGCGGTCCTCGGATGCTCCAAGCGCACGGCTTCCGCAAAGCTATCCTTCACCGACTCAAGGCACGAGTCATGAGATGTGAAACTCGCCACGGCTCCATGTGCGAATTACTAAGTCCTGCACGACTTCAACGCACATATCACATCAACATATCAAACTAACTTAAACCCTTTGCCACACCATCAAAACCATATCACGGCAAGAGATTGCCCTAACACACTCAAGGTAAGTCGGTCTCTTATTACTACTCTTTATAGTGCAATTAAGTTTTTAAATAAAAAGTTAGCTAAGTCCGAGTCCAAGGTCGAGACCCTGGTTGAGGAAGTTAAACTCCTCAAACACGAGGTCTCCCTAACCTCTTCGACTAGTCGAGTTCAAGAGAAGGACTCAACTCGAGTTGAAAAACTCGAAGTTGAGAACTCACTCTTGAAAAGTCAAGTCGAAGATCTTAGGAATACGTTGGAAAGGTTTACTTTGGGATCCAAAGGACTTGACCTCCTACTTAGATCGCAAAGGGCCGTGTACAATAAGGCTGGGCTAGGGTTTAGCTCAAACACGACCAATAAGTCGTATATGTCAATCGTAAGTAGACATAGAAAACGTGTCCAAGCATGGGTCCCTAAGACCACCTTGATTTCAAACTTAGGATCAAACCAGTACTGGGTTCCTAAGGACCAAATCTACTATGTGGAGAGACCGAATCGATTCAACGGTCCAGGGGGAGCTAGTATGAAATTTGTTTGTGTTTTAACTAAGAAATTGCATGCTTAGGTTTTTATTTAGTTTGATTTTCCTTTTTAGAATGGTTAGATAGGACTATAACTCGTCAATACTTGATAACATAGTACCAGGACGCGGCGAGATGATAGTACGCTAGGAAAGCGGAGTCTTGTGTATTCGGGCTAGATAAGGCGTATCTAGTTCGGTGCACTTGACCGAGCGGAACTAGCCGAAGCTACCTCGCCGTATCCTAGACTAGTTAGACCAGGAAGTGGTCTTAGGTGAGTCGAGTCTCTATTTTCTTGAAAATGGCTTTGTCTAAAAAAGTGGTCGTTGTTTCGATCAAAGAAGGCCTCTGTGCCTCGCCACGACCTGGAAGCCAAGATCTTGAAAAGGTGACTTGATGAGCCTAAGTTCAAATACGAATCTAACGCAAGGTTGACAAGTGTTTAAGTCATTAAATTTAATTCAACTAAAATTGGAAGTCATCTCACAAGAACATATAGGATTAACATGTTTGATCATGTAGACTTGGGTGAGATGATTTAGGTTAATAATTTTTCAACCAATTTTTAATAAATCCAATATCCGATCCAACTACCTTGCGTGTAGGATCAGTGGATGTTGGACAGTGGTTGCTCCCGACACATGACCGGGGATCAACTCAAGTTTTCGAAGCTTCGATTCAAACGACAAGGATCGGTAGCCTTCGGAAATAACAACAAGCTCAAAATCATCGGATCAGGTGATATTGAGCTCAATTCAAATTTTGTTATTCAAAATGTTTTATTAGTAGAAATTTTCAATATAATTTACTTAGTGTAAGCCAATTGTGTGATAATAACTATAAGGTCATATTTCTAGAAAATGAATGCGAAATTAATACCAACAAAACCTCTAAAACAATTCTTAAAGGGACTAGAAATAACAACATTTACACGATCAACTTAACTAACTCCTCAACTAAGTGTCTTATGACACGGCAAGAGGAATCGTGGTTGTGGCACTGACGACTCGGTCACTCACACCCAAGACTCATCGACAAGATGAGTCAGAGTGATTTAGTCAGAGGTCTGCCTAACCTCAACAACTTGGATAATAAAATATGTAATGCTTGTCAACAAGGTAAACAATCTAGGACACAACATCAACTAACTAGTCAAGAACGAACCAAAAGTGTGCTTGAGCTCCTACACATGGATCTATTTGATTCACACGGAGCTAAGTCACTTAACGGAAGTAAATTCTGCTTAGTCATAATTGATGACTATTGTTGATTTACTTGGGTTAGGTTCATCAAACACAAAAATAATACCCTAGATCAATTAATCAATCTATTTAAGTTAAGAGAAAATCAACAAAGCATTAAAATCAAAAGACTTAGGACTGATCATGGTGGTGAATTCGGAAACCATAGGTTTATAGAATTCTGTAACCTAAATGGATACCACCATGAGTTCTCTTACCCTAGAACTCCACAACAAAATGACATAGTAGAATGCAAAAATAGAACCCTACAAGAAGCCGCTAGGACAATGTTAAATGAGTATAACCTACCCGATAGGTTTTGGGCGGAAGCCGTGAGTACGGCATGCTATGTCCAAAATAGAATCCTTATGGTAAAGAGACACCTTAAGACCTCATATGAGATTTATCATGATAAAATACCTAATATCAAGTACTTTAGGGTATTTGGATGTAAGGTACATATCCTAAACACTAAGGATTACCTAGGGAAATTTACATCTAAAACCACGACCGGAATCTTTCTAGGATACTCGACTACAAACAGAGCTTATAGAGTATATAACCACGACACCCTTAGAGTCGAGGAGACTATCAATGTAGTATTTGATGAAGGACACGAACCTACGAAATCCCCGGCAACCCCAATTAGCGAGCCGACTCATACTAGACCTAACTCTGATCCGGAGATCAGGTCTAGTGTTAATCCTAACCTAAGTCAACCAAGTCACTCTATCGACCAAGTGATAGATGACTCCAATGTTAGGTTTCCGGCACCGCGGCGTGTGTGTGTTCGATCATGTTTCGTAAACATGAGCACAGCGGAAGCAATTAAAAATAATAAATCTATATTTATTACAACACACACAACACACGCATGCATATTACAACAAGTGTAGACATAACCGTAAATTAAAATTTGCAATAAAAGAAATTATCTACGTTATACCTTTCGTATGACGTGTAGCGGGAACGACATCAACCGGAACGATCCTCGTAAGAATCGTCTCTATCCGTATCCACGCCGAGCTCCTCGGGATGACTTCGCTAAGTCACGAGCTTCGTCTTCGTACGGGTTACTAGCCTCGTGTTGAAGACGACGTGATCGAGAGATGATCACGATCCGAATCCAAATTCGGATCCTAAAACGAGTTCTCAAAACTCGCTTCTCCGGAGAGGTATTCGTCAACCGTTTGACGAATCCTTCGTCCTCCACCTCAGAGGATTACCGGAGATCAAATCCCCGGTAAGTTAGGCGCTATCGGAGCACTAACCGTCGTCCAAACGACGCTCCGACAACAAAGAAACAAGCTGTCCAGAAAAACTGGACAGCTTTTGGTGGAGGAATAGAGGCCGGCCAAGGAGAGATGGAAGCTCACCTTATCACCGAACCTAGAGGAGATCACCGGAGGGTCGCCGGAGGTTCACCGGCTGAAGCTTGGTCGCCGGCAACAAGTTGGAAGGCTGCACAAAATCTGGGTGGCGGCAGCTTAGGGTTGGGCGCCGAAAACTCCAACAAGGGGTGGGCGGCAACACCAAGGGCTAGGGTTTTGGATTAGGGTTTAAGCCCTATTTTATAGAGAACTAATTCTCTTAATGGTTAATGAATCATATCCATAAAGCCCGTTAACCCGCTCCATTAAGATAAGTTAAAATAAACCAAACCATGATGGTTTATTTTAAGTTAAAACGAACCGAACCAACCTTTGGTTCATTCGTTTAATATAAACCAAACCCTTTGGTTTATTCTCATCCATTGGATTAGAACCAAACCATTTTGGTCCATCCATTATGTCTTCATAAGACACGGCCCATCCACGCTTCCATTGCGACTGAAACAATTTCATGCTCGCTTTATGTTTAGTCCAACCAAACATAGTTTCTCTCGGTCTGAGAATCTCATTCTCAAGCTCGTTTTAAATCCTTTGGATTACACTCGTTGTGCGTGTGACCAAATAGGTTCTCGGTTTATGTTGGCCGTCTATAATTAACCATTAATTATAGAACGATCATGAGTGGCACCTAGTAGTACATTATGATCCCCAATTAACCAAAAATATCAACGGTTGATCCAGAACTATTTCTGAAACCCTTCAGTAGCTCGAATGAATCGTGCCCCATTCCCTTCACTCATCTTATACCCACTTGGTTCAGGACATGGTCTATAGTGTCAGTCCCCACTAGGCTGACTACGTCACACCTAGCCCAAGTATCATTTCCTCGTCCTACGGATTCTAGTTACTCCACATGTATCGAAGAGTACCTTACTCTAAACATGTAATGCTTTGGCCAAACACTTTAGTAACAATCCGACGAGAGGCCATGGGTATACATCTCCTCGCAAGGAGTGGTGAATCCTTTATAGGCTATTCAAACACCTTCGATCACTTCGACTTATACCCAATCATCCCGGGTCCACATCTCCTTAGAGATGTTTGCTTAAGATGTCAAAGCATAAGTCTCCATGATCAAGATGACTTGAATACCACAAGTCAAAGGAACATCGCACTTAAGCCACAGTAAGAACTTCATTGACATATCTATATATGCAGAGAACCATATGAAGTCTTACGACTGGTCACTCCAATGAACTAGTTACCATAACTAGCATCCACGATTAACTCCGGACTTCACTATGTCTCCAGCCAGTGAGAATCAGCTGCTTGGATACACCAAGGAGTATACCTCGTGCTAGTCTCGACAGAATTGATGGTGTCCAGATCCATCAATTCATCGACTAGGGATAATTCCGATACTTCACAATTACACATGTAGAGATACTCACTAGTTGTGATCCAATCACAAATTCTCTCATGCTGTGAATCGTATCGTGGACATTCAGTAAATGAGTTTAAGATCCAATCAAATACATTAAACATGTATACTCAAATAGTGAATCTTCATTTATCATATAAATGGTTCATACATAAGGCGATTGCCTTAGGACATCTCTCATATATTACTAATAGACTCCCACTTGGCCTAATGCCAATCGCTACGGTATCCAATACCATAAGCACTAACATGACCCTCAAACTTACTTTGACGTAATGCTTTAGTCAAAGGATCCGCTAAGTTCCTTTCAGTGGGAATTTTCTCGATTTGTATTTTGTTCCTACTGATGATCTCTCTGATAAGATGATAGCGGCGAAGCACATGTTTGGATCGTTGATGAGACCTTGGCTCTTTTCGCTGTCAGATTGCTCCATTGTTGTCGCATGAGACCGGTATTGCTTCAACAATGGCGGAATCACACCAAGTTCATGAGCGAACTTCTTGATCCAAACCGCTTCCTTTGTGCCCGCCGCAATATATTACGCCTCAGTGGTAGAATCCGCTCTGATCTCTTGTTTGGAACTTTTCCAACTCACTGCGCCCCATTCAAGGTGAACACGTATCGGTGAGACATGGAATCATCCTTGTCTGTCTGGAGCTGGCATCCGTATACCCGCGTATCACCATGTCCCCTTCTCCATATATTAGGAACACATCCTTAGTTCTTCTCAAGTACTTAAGGATCGTCTTAACAACCGCCCAATGATCCATTCCTGGATCAGACTGGTATCTGCTCGTGACACTCAGAGCATACGATACATCGGGCCTCGTACATAACATAGCATACATGATAGATCCTTTTGCAGATGCATAGGGAATCTTACTCATGCAAATCCTCTTGTCTTCTATGCACGGACACATAGACTTCGAAAGGTGTACCCCATGCCTGATGGGCAGATAACCTTTCTTGGATTCCGACATGCTAAACCTCTTTAGCACTCGGTCTATATATGTAGACTGCGAAAGACCAAGCAACCGTTTCGATCTATCTCTATAGATCTTAATCCCAAGGATGTAGGTTGCTTCTCCCAGGTCTTTCATGGAGAATGTCTTGGATAACCAAACCTTAACTGACTGTAAGATTGACACATCGTTTCCTATAAGTAATATG
The DNA here is from genome assembly GCA_025175895.1 of Wurfbainia villosa. Classification (NCBI taxonomy): domain Eukaryota; kingdom Viridiplantae; phylum Streptophyta; class Magnoliopsida; order Zingiberales; family Zingiberaceae; genus Wurfbainia; species Wurfbainia villosa. The sequence goes on along the minus strand of CM045989.1, from coordinate 113,850,289 downwards.
TCATCGACATACAATACTAGGAACACGACTGCACTCCCACTAACCTTCTTGTACACACAAGGTTCGTCTGGATTTTGTGAGAAATCAAACTTTTTGATCGTCTCATCAAAATGGATATTCCAGCTCCTGGATGCTTGCTTCAATCCATAAATGGATCGTCGCAATTTGCATACCTTGGTTTTATCAACCGATGTGAAACCCTCAGGCTGTATCATATACACGTCCTCGGCGAGTTTCCATTAAGGAAAGCTGTTTTCACATCCATCTGCCATATCTCATAATCATAATGAGCCGCTATGGCCAGGAGCATCCGAATGGATTTAAGCATAGCTACAGGCGAATAGGTTTCGTCATAATCAACACCTTGGTTTTGACGATATCCTTTCGCCACCAATCTAGCCTTATAGGTAATCACATTACCATCCATGTCGGTTTTCTTCTTGAAAACCCACTTGCACCCTATAGGCTTTATGCCTTCAGGTGGGTCAACCAAGTTCCAAACTTGGTTTTCGTACATGGAATCCATTTCTGACTTCATGGCACCAAGCCACTTATCCCTTTCTGAACTTGTCAGCACTTCTTCATAACTGGTAGGCTCCTCATCATCAATGAGTAACATGTCGTTCGATTCACTTACGAGAAATCCATATCTCTCAGGAATATTGCGTGTTCTACCAGATCTATGAAGATGTGGTGTTACAATAGTCGACCAGTAGATTGCTCATCACTATGAGTTGTTTGTTGTGCTTCACCAGTATCTCATCAATGTCTATTTGAGTCTCTCGAGCCTCCTCAAGCTCAGCGACCTCCCACTTTATTTTCTTGCAGAGAAACTCTTTCTCTAGAAACACAGCATGCCTTGAAACAAACACCTTTTGTTCCACAGGATGATAGAATTGGTAACCCCTTGTTTCCTTAGGGTATCCAATAAATAGACATTTATCAGACTTAGCATCCAATTTGTCTGATACAGTCCGCTTCACATAAGCAGGACAACCCCATATCTTCAAGTAAGATACATGAGGTTTCTTACCATTCCATATCTCATATGGAGTAGTTGAGACTACCTTGGTAGACATTCTGTTTAACAAGTAAACAACTGTCTGAAGTGCATAACCCCAAAAGGACTTGGAAAGAGTCGCATGATTCATCATCGACCTGACCATGTCCAACAAAGTCCAGTTACGCCTCTCAGATACACCATTATGCTGTGGTGTATATGGCGGAGTCCATTGAGACAATATACCATTGTCTCTTAGATAATCAAGAAACTCTTGACTTAAGTATTCACCACCTCGATCCGATCGAAGTATTTTAATACTCTTATCATGTTGTTTCTCTACTTCATTTCTGAATTCTTTGAACCTTTCAAAGGCTTCAGACTTGTGTTTCATCAAGAACACATACCCAAACCGTGAGTGATCATCGGTGAAGGTAATGAAGTAGCTATAGCCTCCTAATGCTTGAGTTGACATAGGTCCACATACATCAGTATGTATTAGTCCTAGTAACTCTCCCACTCATTCACCTTTTCCAGTAAAAGGTAACTTAGTCATCTTGCCTTTTAAGCATGATTCGCATGTATCGTGTGGATCCAATTCAAACGATTTCAGAATTCTACATCGGTGTAATTCGGACATGCATTTCTTGCTTACATGGCCAAGACGACAATACCACATGTAGGAGTCTAATTGATTATCTTTTCGAGCACGCTTGTTGCTCGCTTCGATATTGAAAATATCACTGGATACGTCCAACGTATAAACACCATTGCTTAAAGTTCCAGTCCCATAAAGAACTCCATTCAAAGTTATGTAACAACAATTGTTACTAAAAGTCAAATGGTACTCATTTCTATTTAAACAAGAAATAGAAATGATGTTCTTTATCAACGAAGGAACATAAAAGCAATTGTCCAGTTCTAAGACAAGTCCTGCAGGGAGTTCCAACAAATCGCTGATGGCGAGTGCAAAGAACCGTTGCTCCATTCCCAACACGTAAATTTGACTCTTCCTCGACGAGTCTTCTTCTATTCCTTAGCCCATGTATGTCATTACATATATGTGAGCCACACCAAGATCGAATACCCAAGTGTCCGAGGAAATAGAATGACAATCAATAAAGAAGATTTACGAAGAAGATGGGGCATCCGATGCCTTATCCTTCTTCACGGACTCAAGATAAATCTTGTACTTTCTTCAAGAATGGCTCTCCTTGCCATAATGATGGCAAGTTTCCTTTTGTGCTAGTTCTACCTTCTTAGCCCTTCTCTTCTTTCCCTTCTGCTGTTCCTTTGACTTCCTCTTAGAACCTTTCTTCGAGGAATCAACTAACAGCACCGTCCCCTGCTCATGCTTCTCAAAAGACTCCACAGTCTTCAAAGATATTCGAGCAAGACCACATATGAACCTCCTAGCATCTCGAGAGGTGAAGAGGAGCTTTGAGACTTCGAACCTTTCGAATCTCACTTGCTCATCAACCAACTCACAAAGATGAAGGACTACGATATGAGCATCCATATGCTCATGCTGCTTTCGTAGCTTGGGTTCCATCGCGGCTAGCATGATGCAACTCATTTGTTCAGAATCACTCACATTTTTCTGATAGGCCAACAATTGGTCCAGAGTTGCATCGTCACTAGGACGGGCGGGAAGAGGCGCTTCGAGGACATTTGCAAGCTTTTCAACCTTGAGAACAATTCTCAAGCTTCTAAGCCAGTCCAAGAAGCTCGGCCCAGTCAATTTATTCGAATCCAAAATGGAACGCAATTCAAAGACATCATGATCAATCTTAGAAATACAAAATGAGCATATATGAGAAAGATGATTTTAAAAATGCATCAATATACATTTATAAATCCCATTCATTTTTCGAATTTCAAAAACCCCAAAATCACTTCGGGAGATTGTAAGTCCATCTCCGAATGGGCTGATATCCATCATAGTTATGAACAACCTTGGAGAGAGTCCAACAAGCCATTCATAACTACGATGGTAGGTATCATCTATACCGATTGCATATCCCGTATATGCAACTATCACAATGTGCTATCAACTAATTGAATGTTCACACATACATCGGGTTGTTAACACATTAACAAGTATGCATCATATGCATAGCACCCAACTTCACCTCCCTTTACATCGACCTTGGAGAGAGTCCAACAAGCCGATGCTCCAGGTTAAAGCCAACCCATTAATCAAGACATAGTTTTAATATGGTTAGAGCGCATTCAACCAATTAGCCCAGCTTAGAGAGAGTCCAACAACCAAAGCTAACGATTGACCTCTGACTCTTACCATATTAGTATTAAACTATTCCATGGTTTGAACATATTCGGGTTCGAGCCGGGCTTGGAGAGAGTCCAACAACCCAAACAAGAAACGTAACTCTGGTTCTAACCATATTAATGGAAGGTGTAGGCTTTAATATTGATTAAGGGTTTTATGTCTCATCCTCTTTGCATGCAAATAACTATTATCTACATGGCATGGCATACATGGCATACATCTACATGTCACGACACGCATGGCATAATGTTATGCATCTAATGCAATTACATGGCATACAATTATGTCATATATATAATTTCCTTATATGTCATAACTATTTATGGAAATAAAATAAGTTTAAGATTTGATTCTCCAAATCAAATCATAATTAAATTAGGAAACAAATTTCCAAATCTAATCACATATTTTATTCATGGAATTATTTGATTAAGGAAAATCTATTTAGGAAACCAATTTCCTAAATCTTTAAAACTACTTATGGAAATAAAATATTTTAAGATTTGATTTCCCAAATCAAATCATGATTAAATTAGGAAACAAATTTCCAGAATCTAATCAAATATTTTATTTATGGAAAATATAAATTTCCATAAATACTTCCAACTTTCCAAAAGTGGAAGATTTCCATAAATACTTCTAGACTTTCCAAAATTGAAAAATTTCCAAAAATACTTCTAAATTTCCAAAATTTAGAAAATTTCCAGAAATACATTATGACTATCGCAAAACCATTTTTACGATTATGTCGAAACACAACCTGGGCTCTGATACCACTGTTGGATTTCCGGCACCGCGGCGTGTGTGTGTTCGATCATGTTTCATAAACATGAGCACAGCGGAAGCAATTAAAAATAATAAATCTATATTTATTGCAACACACACAACACACGCATGCATATTACAACAAGTGTAGACATAACCGTAAATTAAAATTTGTAATAAAAGAAATTATCTACGTTATACCTTTCGTATGACGTGTAGCGGGAACGACATCAACCGGAACGATCCTCGTAAGAATCGTCTCTATCTGTATCCACGCCGAGCTCCTCGGGATGACTTCGCTAAGTCACGAGCTTCGTCTTCGTACGGGTTACTAGCCTCGTGTTGAAGACGACGTGATCGAGAGATGATCATGATCCGAATCCAAATTCGGATCCTAAAACGAGTTCTCAAAACTCGCTTCTCCGGAGAGGTATTCGTCAACCGTTTGAAGAATCCTTCGTCCTCCACCTCAGAGGATTACCGGAGATCAAATCCCCGGTAAGTTAGGCGCTATCGGAGCACTAACCGTCGTCCAAACGACGCTCCGACAACAAAGAAACAAGCTGTCCAGAAAAACTAGACAGCTTTTGGTGGAGGAATAGAGGCCGGTCAAGGAGAGATGGAAGCTCACATTATCACCGAACCTAGAGGAGATCACCGGAGGGTCGCCGGAGGTTCACCGGCTGAAGCTTGGTCGCCGGCAACAAGTTGGAAGGCTGCACAAAAGCTGGGCGGCGGCAGCTTAGGGTTGGGCGCCGAAAACTCCAACAAGGGGTGGGCGGCAACACCAAGGGCTAGGGTTTTGGATTAGGGTTTAAGCCCTATTTTATAGAGAAATAATTATCTTAATGGTCAATGGATCATATCCATAAAGCCCGTTAACCCGCTCCATTAAGATAAGTTAAAATAAACCAAACTATGATGGTTTATTTTAAGTTAAAACGAACCGAACCAACCTTTGGTTCATTCGTTTAATATAAACCAAACCCTTTGGTTTATTCTCATCCATTGGATTAGAACCAAACCATTTTGGTCCATCCATTATGTCTTCATAAGACACGGCCCATCCACGCTTCCATTGCGACTGAAACAATTTCATGCTCGCTTTATGTTTGGTCCAACCAAACATAGTTTCTCTCGGTCTGAGAATCCCAGTCTCAAGCTCGTTTTAAATCCTTTGGATTACACTCGTTGTGCGTGTGACCAAATAGGTTCTCGGTTTATGTTGGCCGTCTATAATTAACCATTAATTATAGAACGATCATGAGTGGCACCTAGTAGTACATTATGATCCCCAATTAACCGAAAATATCAACGGTTGATCCAGAACTATTTCTGAAACCCTTCAGTAGCTCGAATGAATCGTGCCCCATTCCCTTCACTCATCTTATACCCACTTGGTTCAGGACATGGTCTATTGTGTCAGTCCCCACTAGGCTGACTACGTCACACCTAGCCCAAGTATCATTTCCTCGTCCTACGGATTCTAGTTACTCCACATGTATTGAAGAGTACCTTACTCTAAACATGTAATGCTTTGGCCAAAGACTTTAGTAACAATCCGACGAGAGGCCATGGGTATACATCTCCTCGCAAGGAGTGGTGAATCCTTTATAGGCTATTCAAACACCTTCGATCACTTCGACTTATACCCAATCATCCCGGGTCCACATCTCCTCGGAGATGTTTGCTTAAGATGTCAAAGCATAAGTATCCATGATCAAGATGACTTGAATACCGCAAGTCAAAGGAACATCGCACTTAAGCCACAGTAAGAACTTCATTGACATATCTATATATGCAGAGAACCATATGAAGTCTTACGGCTGGTCACTCCAATGAACTAGTTACCATAACTAGCATCCACGATTAACTCCGGACATCACTATGTCTCCAGCCAGTGAGAATCAGCTGCTTGGATACACCAAGGAGTATACCTCGTGCTAGTCTCGACAGAATTGATGGTGTCCAGATCCATCAATTCATCGACTAGGGATAATTCCGATAATTCACAATTACACATGTAGAGATACTCACTAGTTGTGATCCAATCACAAATTCTCTCATGCTGTGAATCGTATCGTGGACATTCAGTAAATGAGTTTAAGATCCAATCAAATACATTAAACATGTATACTCAAATAGTGAATCTTCATTTATCATATAAATGGTTCATACATAAGGCGATTGCCTTAGGACATCTCTCATATATTACTAACATCCAACCAAACTAGAACTCAAACAAGCCATCCTATGGATCAAGTTGTAGACTCAAACCCAAATCCAACTAGGACCCAAACGAATCATCCTATCGACCAAGTGATAGGTGATCCAAGTCTAGGAGTTCAAACTAGAGCCTCATACAGAAACCTTAGTCAAATATCTTTGATTTCTAAAATTGAACCCAAAACTATTGACCAAGCTCTTCTTGATCCCGATTGGATTATTGCAATGCAAGAAGAGTTGGCTCAATTCACTAGGAACGAAGTATGGGAATTAGTACCACCACCTAAAGATAAAACAATCATTGGAACAAGGTGGGTGTTTAGAAATAAAATTGATGATAAAGGTGAAGTAGTTAGAAATAAAGCTAGACTAGTTGCTAAAGGGTTTAGTCAAGTCGAAGGTTTAGATTACGACGAGACCTATGCCCCAAAGAGCTAGATTAGAGGTCCATTCAATGCTATTAGCATATGCACATCGAGGATTTAAGTTGTTTCAAATGGATGTGAAATCTGCATTCTTAAATGGATACATTAAAGAAGAAGTTTATGTTAGTCAACCCCCCGGTTTCGAAAGTTTAGACAAACCGGATCATGTCCTTAGATTAAAGAAAGCTCTTTATGGACTTAAACAAGCTCCGCGAGCTTGGTACGAGAGACTTTCAATTTATCTTATGTCCAAAGGCTTTAACCAAGGTGTAGTTGACCCAACCCTTTTCGTAAAAACCTTAGGTAAAGACATATTCATAGTCCAAATCTACGTAGATGATATTAATTTCGGAACCACCAACTCAATCCTACTAAATGAGTTCATTTCACTTATGGAAAGTGAATTTGAAATGAATTTAGTAGGCGAGTTAAGTTTCTTCTTAGGTCTACAAATTAAACAAACTAAAGATGGAATATACCTACATCAACGCAAATATACTAGGGAATTAATTAAACGCTTTGGAATGCAAGATGCTAAAATTATTAATACCCCAATGACAACTAATGTGAATATAGAAGAAGATTTAATCGGAAACTCAATTGATTTAAAATACTATAGGAGCATAATAGGGAGTCTCCTTTACTTAACTGCAAGCCGACCTGATATCCTATGTGCAGTAAGTATGTGCGCAAGGTTCCAAACCGGTGCCAAGGAGTCTCACCTAACTCTAGTCAAGCGTATCCTTAGATATCTAAAGGGTACACTTAATGTCGGTATTTGGTACCCTAGATCTACCGAGTTTGAACTAATCGGCTACTCTGATTCGGACTATGCCGGCAGTAAGCTTGATAGAAAGAGTACGAGTGGTTGTTGTCAACTTCTCGGCTCGAGTCTAGTGAGTTGGTGCAGTAGGAAGAAACACTGTGTTGCCTTATCTACCACCGAAGCCGAATACATCGCGATGGGTGAGTGTGTCACGCAGCTTCTTTGGATGAAGCACACTCTCCGCGATTTTAAGTTAGACTTTACCAACACAAAACTCCACATAGATAACATTAGTTCAATTAACCTTACTAAGAATCCGATATGTCACTCTAGGACTAAACATATAGAGGTCAAACACCATTTCATTCGAGAACATGTGGCCAACGAAGCCATACAACTCGAATACGTCGAATCGAAGTCTAACTTGGCAGACCTATTTACTAAACCCCTACCCGAAGCCGAATTCAGTCTATTAAGACGAAAATTGGGCATGTGCATAGTAGAATAGGAATTTGCAAATTATATTACTACTATTTCTTACTTTTCATTTTTTATGGAACTAGTATAGGACTTACCTTAGATATCATGCACCTATAGATTTAAGGAGCCAATACATCTCATAACACATAGGACTAATGTGTTTGTGTACTTAGCCACGTAGATGGGCGTGAGATGTTAGGACCTTACTCCTGGTTCCAGATGTAGAGCTAGTGCATCGTTATGAACCATGGAGTATAATCATACATACTAACCGACTCTGACCAGGACTGGTTGATCTTTCATATCAATCAAGCCAAATATGAGTCGAACATTTTATAGATGAACTTATTTTCAGTATATTATTTTCAAAATAATGTGGAACATGCTTGGACTTTAAATTTAACACTTATTTTTGTTTTCCACACACACCCTCATTCTTTTCGATATATGGCAAAAGGGGGAGAAAAAGGCCAAAGTTAAGGGGTCAGATTTTTTTTTTTTAACTCTTACTTCATATTTAAACCAAAAGTTAACTCTAAGTTTTTGAAAACTTATTTAACTTTTAACAAAAGGAAGTAAAGGCCAAGTTAAGCGAATTCTTAACTTAAACTTATGTGTGCCGTCAACGTAAACATTATGCCGTTAATGCTTTACTTAAAGGGGAGAACTTAACTTAAACGTTTTACAAAGGCCAACTTTGAGTAATTACTTAAAGCAACCCTCAAGGGGGAGGATTAAGGTCTTTCTTCAAGACTCACCCTCGGTCAAGGGGGAGGTTTCCTCAAGGGGGAGTACTTGAAGAAAATCCTTACTACTCCAACTTAATCTTCTTTATTTCTTGTTTGTTTCTAATGCACATTATTCTTCATGCTTGCTATTTACTTAACTTTGTATGTGGTTTTGCCATAAATCAAAAAGGGGGAGATTGTTGGTGCAGTAGACACCTAGGTCGAACCTGAGTTTTGATTATAGCAAACGATACAAAGTTAAGCTCTTGTCATTATCTCACAAGCAGAATCGAGTGTGCAAAAGATTGCTATAGCTGGAGCTAAAGGCTAGCGACACCCGGAGGAAGCCACGGTGGTCGGGCGACACTCGAGTGACTTCGGAGGGAGCCGAAGGAATCGAGTGGAAGGCCGGAAGCAAAAGCAACAAGTAAGTATCGAGGTAAGCTCGTGTGTGCGAGCGTAAGTGAGGTCGTATCCTCGTTACGGGGATGATCTTAAGCATAGATCCGACCAAAGATATCCTATAGATGGTCTAGGTCGAGATCAGATGGTCGACGACCATCGAAATTATGTTTTTGTTGAGATAACTTTGACTTGTAGCAAGCATCAGTCGACTGCCAGCTTGGAGGACTCATTGCCAATCGCCGATTGTCGATCGATTTCAAGATGGCCTGTCGCCCGATCGCGTCGATCGATTGATGATGGCCATCAGTCGACTGATGGTCAATGATCAGATTCAAGGAGTCAAGTCTTATCACCCCATTTCAAGGAGTTTTTGTGTCCATTTGTGATTGGTTGAAGACCCATTCGATGAGGGGCTCAAAGGCTATAAAAGGAGGGCTTGTCTTAGGGTTTTACATCAATTAAAAAGCTTCCAAGTGCTTCCGATACGCTCCGACTCTCCGACATCCCTGTTGGTGCAATCGGCCCAGGTCACGATTGACCAGGACTCGAGTTTGGCTCGAGTGATGTTTTGATGTGTTTTGATGTTTCGACAAAAACATATGACAATATAATTGTCATGAAAAGTCCAAGTTGGACATTTGGCATTTGGGAAAGTCCAAGTCTTGAGTACTTGGAAAATGGAAAGTCCAACATGTGTTGGCAAGGAAAGTCCAAGCATGGGTCTTGGCATGTAAAGTCCAAGCATGGTCTTGGCATGGAAAGTCCAACATGGGTTGGCATTTGAAGTCCAAGGGGATTGATATTGGCGGCGTAAAGTCCAAGCGGTAGTCTTGGCAGCATAAGTCCAATGGTTGGCGGCGTAAAGTCCAAGCAGAGTCTTGGCGGCGTAAGTCCAATGTGTCTTGGCGGTGTAGACACCATTAGCATGACATAGCCGATGGAAGCACCTGAAGGCTAGCGCGATGGATGAACAAGTCATGGATGACTTGGAGGGATCCGAGAGGCGTGAGGCTGATGGAGGTGGCTAGAAGGCTTAGGTCTAGGCTAAGGGTGGTCTAGCAAGTATGGGGGAACCATACTTGAGTTAAAACCTCATATTTGAGGTGTGCCAGTCGACTGATGCCATGTGGCAGTCGACTGGACCGAGTCAACTAGGGTTTGACTGCGGGTTATGGCCTAGCGATGATCGCCCGCCATAGGTTAGCGATCGGTGATGCTCAGCTGATCGATCGTGTGTGATCGATCGGTGGTGCTCGAGAATTCGGCCACAGAATGGAGTCGAGACTCGACTGGTCGAGTGAGGACTCCATCAGTCGACTGATGGTCACAATCAGTCGACTGATGGTAGTTCCGTTGGACTTATCCAATGTGGAACTAGCCGTTGTCTCACGACAACAGTGGCATCAGTCGACTGATGGTCTCGATCAGTCGACTGATAGACTTTTTCCAGCACAGGTTGAAGCTATATATGGAGCTCGTGATGGAGGAAAAAGTAACCGGTTCTTGAGGGCTATTGGGGCGATTTGTTGGTGCAAATCAGGTCTCCAAGTGCAAGCAAGCAACCAAGCATTCAAGCAATCAAAACAAGTGCTGTAAAGTCTTTTTCTTTACTTGTATTTCATATTTACATTGTATATTGCTTGTATTTCATTCTTACTGTTGTAAGATCTATTGTAAGGGGTTTCTCCGCCTCCGACTTGTGTCGAGAAGGAGTGTTTATCATTAGTGAGTGCGTGTGCATCACTAGGGCTCTTTAGAGCTCGATCCGTGGAGTAGGAACCGTGCGGTTCCGAACCACGTTATATCATTGTGTTAGCTTGTTTTCTATTTCGTTATCGCTTTTATTATTTCTATTTCCGCTGCGCACTAACGAAATTGTAGACACAAAAGGGGAGCGAATTTCATCTACGCTATTCACCCCCCCTCTAGCTATTCCAACGATTCCTAACAAGTGGTATCAGAGCCCGGGGCTCTTCTACGGATTAACAACCGGGAGCTAAGGTGAAAGGCTAGAGGGTGAAGATGGAATTCCAAGACAAGCTTGGATGGGAAATCAACACTCCACCTCCATATGATCCAGAAGATTTTTCGGCATGGAGAGCAAGAATGGAAACATTCTTGATGATGAACATAGAAGATTGGTTCATCCTCATTGAAGGTCTTGAACCCCCTAGGGATAAGAAGGGGAATGTCCTAAAATTGAAAAAGTGGACCCAAGAGCAACGCCAAAAGCTCAAGACCGAAGTTAAGTTAACAAAACTTTTGGAAGATTTAATCCCTAATGATGTTTTGTGCAAGTTAGGGGATTACATGTATGCCAAGGAGCTATGGAGAAAATTGGCAAGATACCATGAGGAGTGTTCATCCTTAAGTGAAAGTGAGGAATCGGAAGTTGAGATGGAGTCAACTTCTGAATCGGAGAAAGAAGAAGTAGAAGAGGTGGAAGAAGCATCTACTTCTAGGATTGAGGAGGATAGACCATCCTCTACACCGGAGCAACCTCAAGAAGAGCTCTCAACATCCGATCAAGATGAGGAAGCTCAAAATTCAACTCCGACACCTACCACCACCCTAGGTAACTCAAACACTTTATTTTCAAAGAAAAATCATATTATGTGCTTTGAGTGTAGGGAGTATGGGCATTACAAGAGCAAATGTCCAAAGAGGATCAAGAAAACTCCTTCGGCGCCTAAAAGTCAACAAAAGTCAACGGACACCGATTCTCCAAGACAAAAGAGCGAGGAGCATGTCATTTGCTTCAAATGCCGACTACCGGGTCATTACCGGAGTCAATGCCCAAAGAAAAAGAAGAAGGGGCAAAGGGGAGCATCACAAGTAGGGGGAGCCACTAAGGCAAACCCTAAGGTATATTTAAATAATGCTTCGTCTAATTTAAAGCATGCTAGAACTAATTTTAGCAATTGTGGTATGTATCATAAAGAGCATGCTAGAAATAACAAACATATGTGTTTAGGAGCTAAGAATGTTCACCTTAAGAATAAGGAGAAATTTGGGACTAATGTCCTTAGAAAAACAATACCTAAGAAATCTATTAAGAAAATCCAAGAACACCTAGGTTTCAATCCTAAATGGACTAGGCATATGCCTAGGAAGTCCAATGCCCAAGGTTTAAATCAAAATTCTAAAATTGGGCAACTAGAAAAGGAAAATCAAGTTTTGAGGTCAAGGCTTGAAAAGATGGAAAAGACCCTTGCAAAAATGCAAAATCTATTTCAAGGGTCAAGAGGTCAACATGTAGGGTCTAGAAGTTAAAGCCTAGAGTCAAATGGTCAAAAATCAAGACCTAGGAAATTAGATTCATCCAAGGGTAAACCTAAGCCAAAGGAAACCTATCACAATGTTCCATTTGATTATGGAACTAAACCTAGGAAAACTAAGGTCAATAGGGAAGTCATCCCTAGAGTTGACCAAGGGTTGTGCCTAGTGGCCAAGGTTTCTAAGAAACCTAGGGTGACCACTAAGAAGGTTGCAAGGGGAGTTACCCCTAGAGTCAACCTAGGTAAGACCAAAATGACCAAGGCTAATAAGCCTAGGAGGGTCATTAGGAAGGTATCTAGGGAGGTTATACCTAAGGAATACCTAATTAACCCTAGGAGCTCAAATCGATTTTGGGTTCCTAAGAGCGTGATTGATTCACGCTAGGTGGGTTTAGGGTGTGCCAACCTTGATTGGATGAATAGTTTACTCAACCATGGTAAAGGTGGCACTTTAGGATATTTTCAAGGTTATGGTTACTTTGAAAATACATTTGAGCTTTAATCCTAAAAGATTTTAGGATGTGCCAATATTATTTGAGAAGTTTGATAAAATGATTAAATTGGTACAATTGAGTTTTAGAGATTAGTTTTCCATTTTGGGTTTTTGGCACACTAGGAAGATTAGTGATAATATGACAAAATATAATTAATTGTATCAAATGGCAATGAATATTAAAATTTAGGTATACTTATACCTATACTTTTTACTTGCCATGATTTGTTTGCCATATGCCATGACATGACATCATGTTTATGTTCTATCATTTATATGTCATGAGTATGCTTAGGGATTAAGGACAAATGTCATGTGTTTTTAGATTTTATCATATGCCATGACATCATGATCATTGGCCATGCTTAATTATTGCTATTATTTATGCCATGATCATACATTCATGCATTAACTTGATTAAAATTGATTTAAGGACTATGACATGACTTGGAGTCCCAGTTATAAGGGAATCAAGTAGAGTTGCTTTAGAAAATGCATGAAACCCTAGTTTAGGGAGAACAAAACTCACATCTCACATCTAATTGACATGTATGTGTATTTATACACCATAGATACATGTGAGATGCTAGGATATGAGTTAAGTTCAAGGTGCATAGTTTTTGCATCTAGATGAACTAAAACTCATCTAATTTTAGTTGTGGATCATTAGGAGAGCTCGTGTACAAGTCACATACATAGAGCCCAAGGAATATGATCCAAGATAAGGTTTTGAAAACATTTTAAAATCATTTTAGAAAACCTTGGTGAAGTCTATCTTTTGATAGCAATCACCATTGATGAAGTTGATACAAAATAGGGCCAAAACATTGAAAATTTCAATGGTTTTGAGTTTTGTATCAAATTCACTATTTTATGGGTAAAATATTTTTCAAACATTTTTCCCCGATTGTATGTGTCATAGGTATTATACGTATCAAATTTCGTAATTTTTCGATATACGTATAATTATTTATGATTTTCTGAAACTCGATTACGATAATGAAATTGAAAATTTGATTATCGATCAGCCTACGAGTGTGATCGATCGATGAGTGTAAGTCATTGGTAGCTGACAGAGTCGACTGCCAAGGCTGATTTCGAGAAAACTAAGTTTGGTTAGTCCGTGTTCAGCCATGGCAAAGGTCCCTAACCACTCCTAACCCTAGGATATGCTTTGGGAAGTATTATAAAGGGTGAAAAGCTATTGGATATGGATTAGGAGAGTTGTTTAGGGTTTGTATCAATTTTAAGGTGTGGAAAGTTCAATGTTGAATTTCTAACCTTAATTTTGATGGTTTAGAGTTCCTATTGGCTTAGGGAATTCCCAAGGACATTGTTGGTGCAATGGTCAAGGGGGAGCCAGCCTTTAGGGGGAGATATCCATCTTGGGATGATGGATGTGTTTTTTTTCTCCTTGAAGGGGAGAATGTTATCAATTTGGGAAATTGATGGATTTTTAGAAACCCAATTTGGGAATTGGGAGAGTGAATAGGATTGCCTCTCCTTGAGTGATATGGGACTTATCATTAGGAAGATGGTAGGCATCCTAAGTATTGTTGGATCAAGGGGGAGATTGTAAGATCTCATTGGGACATGAGACATTGACCTCCTTGGAGAGAAAACCTTTTTGATGTTAGTCAAAAAGGGGGAGAATGTTTGGGGGAGAACATTTGGGATAATTGGTAAAGGATTGGAGTTAGTATTCTAACTCAAATCATTTGTTTGGTTTTTGTCAAACATCAAAAAGGGGGAGATTGTTGGTGCAATCGGCCCAGGTCACGATTGACCAGGACTCGAGTTTGGCTCGAGTGATGTTTTGATGTGTTTTGATGTTTCGACAAAAACATATGACAATATAATTGTCATGAAAAGTCCAAGTTGGACACTTGGCATTTGGGAAAGTCCAAGTCTTGAGTACTTGGAAAATGGAAAGTCCAACATGTGTTGGCAAGGAAAGTCCAAGCATGGGTCTTGGCATGTAAAGTCCAAGCATGGTCTTGGCATGGAAAGTCCAACATGGGTTGGCATTTGAAGTCCAAGGGGATTGATATTGGCGGCGTAAAGTCCAAGCGGTAGTCTTGGCAGCATAAGTCCAATGGTTGGCGGCGTAAAGTCCAAGCGGAGTCTTGGCGGCGTAAGTCCAATGTGTCTTGGCGGTGTAGACACCGTTAGCATGACATAGCCGATGGAAGCACCTGAAGGCTAGCGCGATGGATGAACAAGTCATGGATGACTTGGAGGGATCCGAGAGGCGTGAGGCTGATGGAGGTGGCTAGAAGGCTTAGGTCTAGGCTAAGGGTGGTCTAGCAAGTATGGGGGAACCATACTTGAGTTAAAACCTCATATTTGAGGTGTGCCAGTCGACTGATGCCATGTGGCAGTCGACTGGACCGAGTCAACTAGGGTTTGACTGCGGGTTATGGCCTAGCAGTCGACTGCCATAGGTTGGCAGTCGACTGATGGCTCGAGCAGTCGACTGATCGTGTGATCAGTCGACTGGTGCTCGAGAATTCGACCACAGAATGGAGTCGAGACTCGACTGGTCGAGTGAGGACTCCATCAGTCGACTGATGGTCACAATCAGTCGACTGATGGTAGTTCCGTTGGACTTATCCAACGTGAAACTAGCCGTTGTCTCACGACAACAGTGGCATCAGTCGACTGATAGACTTTTTCCAGCACAGGTTGAAGCTATATATGGAGCTCGTGATGGAGGAAAAAGTAACCGGTTCTTGAGGGCTATTGGGGCGATTTGTTGGTGCAAATCAGGTCTCCAAGTGCAAGCAAGCAACCAAGCATTCAAGCAATCAAAACAAGTGTTGTAAAGTCTTTTTCTTTACTTGTATTTCATATTTACATTGTATATTGCTTGTATTTCGTTCTTACTGTTGTAAGATCTATTGTAAGGGGTTTCTCCGCCTCTGACTTGTGTCGAGAAGGAGTGTTTATCATTAGTGAGTGCGTGTGCATCACTAGGGCTCTTTAGAGCTCGATCCGTGGAGTAGGAACCGTGCGGTTCCGAACTACGTTATATCATTGTGTTAGCTTGTTGTCTATTTCGTTATCGCTTTTATTATTTCTATTTCCGCTGCGCACTAACGAAATTGTAGACACAAAAGGGGAGCGAATTTCATCTAAGCTATTCACCCCCCCTCTAGCTATTCCAACGATTCCTAACAATCCCTACGACGAAGCGCTGCCGAGACGACGACTAGAGCTTTAACCTCCATCCTTTGAAGTCGTCGGTAACGAAAGTTTGAATCATATTTCAGTTTATAAGTTGTTCTTATTTCGAGCTTTAAATCATATCAAGGAGAGGGGGAGTGTCCCTCTACCTTGAGCTTTTATCATCTTGTGTATCCGTCTAACTCCTACCTCCAACGAGGAGGAGCTTTTTAGTAGTTTGCCCTCCGTACATGGTCAAGGACCACTAGGGCCTTGGAGTAGTAGCCTTCGGCTACGAACCAAGTAAAACCTTTATGTCTATTGTCTCTATTTTTGTTTTTATCTTCCGCTGTGTCTACTCGCGTTTTAACGAAAAATTTCTATCGCTATTCACCCCCCCCTCTAGCGATCCGATCGATCCAACATTATCAACTTCGGGATTTTCAACTCGAGTTGAGTCCTCCTCTTAAACGTGACTAGTCGAAGAGGTTAGGGAGACCTTGTGTTTAAGGAGTTTAACCTCCTCAACTAAGGTCTCGACCTCGGACTCGGACTTAGCTAACTTTCTAGTTAAGAATTTAATTGCATTGTATAAAGTGCTAAGCAAAGATCGACTTACCTTAAGTGACTCTTTTGAACCGGATGCGTATCCGTGGCTAGTCTTGAATAGCGTCTCATTGTCGGATTCGGATTCGGACTCTTCCTCGGGTTCGGAGTCTTGTTCGGGCTCGTTCAGCTTGGCCATAAAGACGAGATCGTCGTCTTCCTCCTCCAACTATTCTTCCCAAGTAGCGTTAAGCGCTTTCTTGGGTGCTTTGTTCTTTAGTTTCGGACACTCCGATTTGATGTGCCCGAACTTGTTACATTCAAAACATCTCAAATTTGAATTAAACTTAGATTTAGTTTTACCTTGATTGAAGGGTTGTTTTCGGCTATTGATCATCTACCGAACTAGATTTACTAGTTTGGTTTCCATTTCGGGATCTACCTCTGGCTCGTACTCGTACTCATCCTCTTCCTTGGGGGTGGTTTGTTCGCGACCTTCTTCTTCGAACCTGCAATTAAAAAAATACCTTTGTCGGCCTGGACAACGTTAGTTTGTTCATGAAGTTCAAACTCAAAAAATAACTCGTCCAATCTAAGTTTAGAAAGATCCTTAGAAACCTTGTAGGCATTGACCATGGATGCCCACAAGGTGGTCCTAGGAAAAAAGTTTAAGGCATACCTTATGAGGTCTCGATTCTCGACCTTTTGTCCGATGGTGTGCAAGCTATTGACGATGTCTTGAATACAAGCATGTAGTTATGTCGTCGTCTCATGTTCCTGCATCTTAAGGTTATACAACTTATTGAAAAGCAAGTCACGTTTACATACCTTCGCATCATCGGTTCCTTCATATAGCTCTACGAGTTTAGTCCATAGATCTTTCACGCTAATAAAGTGGCCGATGCAGTTTAACTCCTCTTTGGACAAGCCACATTGAAGGATTTGGGGCACCTTGGCATCAGCTTCCACTTGTCTTTTCATGGCATTAGTCCATTGATCATAATCCAATAATTCACCCACTTCATTAGTAGGAAGCGTGAATCCGGCTTGCATTATGATCCACATCTTGATTTGGGTTTTTAGGAAACACTCCAACTGACCCTTCTGTTAGTTATAGCCCTAGAACCAATCATGTGATGGTTGAATAGGGAACATTTTGTATCATATTCTATAAAGGCAAAGGATTGGTTATTATATTTACGTCTTGCTTGTGCCAGCTAAATTAAATATAATAATGCCCTAGAAAAGTAGGTTCTTATCTACAGCACATCAATTGGCAGAATTGATTATGAGAGGCTGTAGAGAAAACTTTCCTAAATGTTCCTAGTCAATTATTAATATGCAAGGGCAATATTAATACAAAAAGACTAGCATGTAGGTCAATTGATGACTTGATCTCACAAGTCATGGATATATAATATCAAGTTGACACATGGGTATATATTAGAGAATATATACTGAACTGACCCGCCATGAGAAAGTTT
This sequence comes from Wurfbainia villosa, assembly GCA_025175895.1. Taxonomy (NCBI): domain Eukaryota; kingdom Viridiplantae; phylum Streptophyta; class Magnoliopsida; order Zingiberales; family Zingiberaceae; genus Wurfbainia; species Wurfbainia villosa. The sequence continues at coordinate 113,832,238 of CM045989.1, read as the reverse complement.
CATGGATCGTCATATGAGTGTCATAAACTTTCTCATGTGACTATTGGTATGAATAGTCCTCAAACCTGAAGTCACTACGGTTCCCTACATAAGGAGTTATGTACTTTGGTATCGTCAAACGTCACCCGTAACATGGTGGACCATAAAGGCGATTACTGGGTATATAACAAATTATGTGGAGGGATGTGAGTGATGTAGATGGGATCTATCCCTCCCATATGACGGGAGTGATATCTGTGGGCCACTTGATTGAGTAGAACTACTAAAATGCATGGCCATGCTCGAATGAGTCAATATGAGATATTGAGCTTATTTGTTTGAGTTAGTTTACTCAGGGATCAAGAAACACATAGATTGATCGAGGATGACACGGTCTATGCCTCATTGGTCAATCAGATATCAAGGATAGAAGGACACGGTCATACATTATAGTAGTCACGGAAAGGTTAGTCGGATCTTGACTTATTTCGTAACTTGGGTAGCAATGATGTATTGCTAGATGCCGCTCATTGCTTGTGTATCTAAAAGAGTTTAGATCCATTGCCAACGTTATGAGAGCCTATGGGGTCACACACAAAGAGCATGATGATTAGAAGAATTAGTGCATTCTAGTTTGACTAGAATAATTTTGGAATAAGCTTAAGTACAAATTGGTTTTTGGACTTTAAGCTTAATGAGAATTTTAGCTTGTTGATTTAATGAGATTAATTCAATATGCTAAGCTTATTAATTTAATAAGATTAAATAAATATGTTATCATGATAGCCTAAGCTTAATTGATTTAATAAGATTAATTCAATATGGTACCTTATTGATTTAATGAGATTAATTCAATATGATAACATAAGCTTATTGAATTAATAAGATTAATTCAACATGCATGAATGCCACCTAAGCATGCCACCTAAGCATGCCACATAAGCATGCCACATAAGCATGCCACCTAAGCTTGATGAGGTGGAAGCTTGAGGCTTGGAGAGAGCTTGGTGGTGAGAGGCTTTGGTTGTGTGGCTTTTGTGAGTGTAGGCTAGCAAGAAGAGTGGTCTTCTTCTTCCTTTCTCTTTTTCCCTACCTTACTCTCCTTAAGGGACTTCTCTAGCAAGAAGTAAAGGAGAGCTCTTCTAGTTTCTTTTGTGAGACAAGAGCTTGCTCGTGTGGATACATATAGAGGCACGAACATTTGAACGTGCTAAAAGATCCAACAAACCCAAGGAGAAGCGGGATTAAAAAGGGCACGCAACAAAGGTAATATTCTCCTATAAGATAAGTTTTTTTCTTTTAGAGAAATTTATTTTTTGTACGAGGTTTTCTTTCGCAAGGATCACTTGGAAGGGATCCTATTTTCCGTTGCGCATATGCTATTTTGCATAAAAAGATCCCTACAGTGGTATCAGAGCCACATGCGAAAGATCGTATAAAAAAAATAGGGTTTCTCTATTTTATATATGATATAGAAGTAGGATAAATTTTATTATTAGTTGATAATTGCATTAGCAATTTTTCAAACATAATAAAATATCCGATGTCTTTTAAAAGTTAAAATTGACATGGTGCATGGTTATTGCCTAGTCCCAAAAAGTTTGTGAATGTGTGTGTTGTAATTCTTAATACGGCCTGCGTGTCGTGCCTTTCTCCTAAAATTCTTGTTGTAAAATTAGTTTTAGACTCGAATGTAACTCGAGTATTTCTCCTTTTGTAATATACAAAATAAAGATGGAGGGTCCATTGGAAGATGATGTTACAAGGAGGAAGTCAACAACACAAGACAACCAAAAGGAAGCACTTGGGAGAAGATGCTATCCCTAGGTTGACCAATCAATCTTTTCATTGGCTTGAGAAGATTGTAGAATAAGGGCCATAACCATGACACGCTTAGTTTAATATGTATGTGATGCATGTTAATTTAGCTTATATGTGATGTATGCTAATATGTATGTGATGCATGTTTAAGTTTATTTCTTAATAAGTCAAAAATGATATGCCTTCCAAAGTTTGGTACTCACTACTTCCTCGATCATTTGTTGTTGAGTTTGCCAAAGCAAAGCAATGCATTTTATCTTGGAAGAGTGTGAGTGGACAATCGTGATGTCCCGCTATCAAACTTGGTTAAGACTTAATTAAGTTTTTCTTAATTAATTAAGAAAGTAGAGGCATATATTAGCTTTGAACATAAGTTTTAAAAATTAGTTTTTGTGTGATTTCTAAACATCAGCTTTGTCTTAGAAAGTGGTCGTTGCTCCGATATCAAAGAAGACCTCTGTGCCTCGCCACGGCCTGGAAGCTGGTTTAGGAATAAGCACTAAACTAATCTAAACTTAACCAAAGCTATTAAAGAGTTACATCAGATGTAATTGACAAAAGATTGCCTACCTAATCATACTACACTTTGGGCGATTAGCCAAAGCTAACTCAAGATGAAGTATGATGTGGATCTTTATCCCATATAAATTTATAGCTAAATAGAAGCTAATGATGTAAGCAAAATGTGTTTGCCTACATCAATGATTAGCTCATATCAAAGCTATGAGAATTTAGTGGGAGCCTCATTTAATTAAAGGCCTAATTAAATGACTTAGGTATGATACTTAATTTTGCATTTTAATGTTGTAGATCACCATGTCATCTAACACGACACACCCCCTCAACTTGCGATCTGTCCTTGAGAAAGACAAGCTCAATGGAGCTAACTTTCTAGACTGGTATAGGAACTTGAGGATTATCCTCAAGCAAGAACATAAACTTTATGTCCTAGAGCAGTCTATCCCTGGAACTCCCGCCCCTGCGGCCACTCGTGCTGAAAAGGATGCTTATAAGAAGCATCAAGATGATGCATTAGATATGTCATGTCTTATGCTTGCCACCATGAACTCTGAGCTTCAGAAGCAACATGAGAACATGGATGCCTATGGTATGGTTGAGCATTTGAAACAACTATATCAAGGACAAGCTAGGCACGAGCGTTTTGAAGTGTCTAAGGCTCTTTTTGCATGTAAGATGCAAGAAGGAACACCTGTAGGAACTCACGTACTTAAAATGATAGGGTACGTTGAGAACCTTGAAAGACTAGGTTTTCCACTGAGCCAAGAATTGGCAACCGATGTTATCCTGCAATCATTGCCGGAAGCATATAATCAATTCGTCATGAATTATAACATAAATGAAATTGATAAGTTTGCGAGATTCTCAAAGATGTTAAGAATCACAACCGAATCTCAAGAAGAAAGTTAGTAACGTACTAATGGTCAAGAAGGGTAAAGGTGTTTAAAGGCAAGGGTAAGACCCAAGCCAAAGGCAAGGCCAATTCATCCACTTCAAAGGGTAAAGGTAAAGTACCTAAGGAAGGGGACTGTTTCCATTGCGGTGAGACTGGACACTGGAAGCGGAACTGCAAAGTCTACCTTGAGGAAGTAAAGAAGAAAAGAAGTGGGACTTCTGCCTCAGGTATACACATTATAGAAGTTAATCTATCTATTTCTTCTACATGGGTATTAGATACCGGATGTGCATCTCATATTTGTACTAATGTGCAGGGACTGAGAAATAGTAGACTAATGGCAAAGGGCGAAGTGGACCTATGAGTAGGCAATGGCGTAAAAGTTGCTGCTGTAGCTGTAGGAACATATTCTTTGTCTTTGCCCACTGGGCTTATCTTAGAACTAGAGGAGTGCTTTTATGTACCTGCATTAGTGAAGAACATAATTTCTGTATCTTGTTTAGACAAGAAAAACTTTTCTTTTATAATAAAGGACAAATGTTGTTCCATTTATTTGAATGAAATGTTCTATTGTAATGCACCACTTATGAATGGTCTCTATGTTCTAGATTTAGAAAACCCAATTTATAGCGTAAATACCAAACGATTCAAATCGAATAATTTGAACCAAACATATCTCTGACACTGTCGCCTAGGTCACATAAATGAAAAATGCATATCCCAACTCCATAAAGATGGATTATTGGACTCATTTGATTTTGAATCATATGAGGTATGTGAATCTTGTCTTTTAGGAAAGATAACTAAAACTCCATTTAGTGGACATGGAGAGAGAGTGACGGACTTGTTAGGACTCATACATACTGATGTATGTGGTCCTTTCAATGTCGAAGCCAGAGGAGGCTATAAGTACTTTATTACTTTCACTGATGATATGAGTAGATTTGGCTACTTATATTTGATGAGACATAAGTCAGAATCCTTTGAAAAGTTCAAAGAATTCAAGAATGAAGTACAAAACCAACTTGGTAAGCGTATTAAGCTACTTCGATTAGATCGAGGTGGTGAATACCTTAGTCAAGAGTTTCGTGATCACCAGGCTAAGTGTGGGATAATATCCCAACTCACTCCACCTGGAACACCACAATGGAATGGTGTATCTGAGAGGAGAAATTATACTCTATTAGATATGGTACGATCAATGATGAGCCAGACTGATCTACCTACTTCCTTTTGGGGTTTAGCTCTAGAGACAGCCGCTTTCACACTTAATCGCGTCCCATCAAAAGCCGTAGAAAAGACACCATATACGTTATGGACTGGGAAGAGTCCCAAAATGTCTTTTATAAAGATTTAGGATTGTGAAGCTTATGTTAGACGTCAAGTCTCAGATAAACTAGGACCCAAATCAGATAAGTGTTAGTAATATATGAGAGATGTCCTAAGGCAATCGCCTTATGTATGAACCATTTATATGATAAATGAAGATTCACTATTTGAGTATACATGTTTCATGTATTTGATTGGATCTTAAACTCATTTATCAATGTCCACGATGTGATTCACAAAGATGAGAGAATTTGTGATTGATCACAACTAGTGAGTATCTCTACATGTGTAATTGTGATGTATCGTAATTATCCTAGTCGATGAATTGATGGATCCGACACCATCAATTCAGACTAGCACGAGGTATACTCCTTGGTGTATCCAAGCACCGATTCTCACCGGGCCGAGACATAGTGATGTCCGAGTTAATCGTGGATGCTAGTTATGGTAACTAGTTCATTGGAGTGACCACCGTAAGACTTCATATGGTTCTCTCGCATATATAGATATGTCAATGAAGTTCTTACTGCGGGCTTAAGTGCGATGTTCCTTCGACTTGCATGTATTCAAGTCATCTTGATCATGGAGACTTATGCTTTGACATCTTAAGCAAACATCTCGAGGAGATGTGGACCCGGATGATTGGGTATAAGTCGAAGTGATCGAAGGTGTTTGAATAGCCTATAAAGGATTCACCACTCCTTGCGAGGAGATGTATACCCATGGCCTCTCGTCGGATTGTTACTAAAGTCTGTGGCCAAAGCATTACATGTTTAGAGTAAGGTACTCTTCGATACATGTGGAGTAACTAGAATCCGTAGGACGAGGAAATGATACTTGGGCTAGGTGTGACGAGTCACCTAGTGGGGATCGACACAATAGACCATGTCCTCAACCAAGTGGGTATAAGATGAGTGAAGGAATGGGGCACGATTCATTCGAAAGCATCAACTTTTTATTGGAAATGATATGAATCAAGCAACATGTAACTGAAACGTGGGGATCATGATGTACTACTAGGTGCCACTCAAGATCGTTCTATAATTAATGGTTAATTATAGACGACCAACATAAACCGAGAACCTATTTGGTCACACGCACAACGAGTGTAATCCGAAGGATTTAAAACGAGCTTGAGAATGAGATTCTCAGACCGAGAGAAACTATGTTTGGTTGGACCAAACATAAAGCGAGCATGAAATTGTTTCAGTCACAATGGAAGCATGGATGGGCCGTGTCTTATGAAGACATAATGGATGGACCAAAATGGTTTGGTTCTAATCCAATGGATGAGAATAAACCAAAGGGTTTGGTTTATTTTAAACGAATGAACCAAAAGTTGGTTCGGTTTGTTTTAACTTAAAATAAACCATCATGGTTTGGTTTATTTTAACTTATCTTAATGGAGCGGGTTAACGGGCTTTATGGATATGATCCATTAACCATTAAGAGAATTAGTTCTCTATAAAATAGGGGTTAAACCCTAACCCAAAAACCCTAATGAAGTTTTGGCCGCCCAACCCTAGCCTCCTTTTGTTGTTGCCGCCAACTTCATGGAGATGTTGCCACCTCCTTGCCGCCGGCATCCAAGCTTCAGCCGGCGATGCTCCGGCGACCCTCCGGTGATCTCTTGTGGGTTCGGTGATAAGGTGAGCTCCACATCTCCTTTGGCCGGCCTCTATTCCTCCACCAAAAGCTGTCCAGTTTTTCTGGACAGCTTGTTTCTTTGTTGTCGGAGCGTCGTTTGGACGACGGTTAGTGCTCCGACAGCGGATAACTTACCGGGGATTTGATCTCCGGTAATCCTCTGAGGTGGAGGACGAAGGATTCGTCAAACGGTTGACGAATACCTCTCCGGAGAATCGAGTTTTGAGGACTCGGTTTTGGATCCGAATTTGGATTCGGATTGTGATCATCTCTCGATCACGTCGTCTTCAACACGAGTCTAGTAACCCCTACGAAGACGAAGCTCGTGGCTTAGCGAAGTCATCCCGAGGAGCTCGGCGTGGATACGGATAGAGACGATTCTTACGAGGATCGTTCCGGTTGATGCCGTTCCCGCTATACGTCATACGAAAGGTATAACGTAGATAAATTTCCTTTTATTGCAAATTTTAATTTACGGTTATGTCTACACTTATTGTAATATGCATGCGTGTGTTGTGTGTGTTGTAATAAATGTAGATTTATTATTTTTATTGCTTCCGCTGTGTTCATGTTTACGAAACGTGATCGAACACACACACGCCGCGGTGCCGGAAACCCAACAGTGGTATCAGAGCCCAGGTTGTGTTTCGACATAATCGTAAAAATGGTTTTGCGATAGTCATAATGTATTTCTGGAAATTTTCTAAATTTTGGAAATTTAGAAGTATTTATGGAAATTTTTCAATTTTGGAAAGTCTAGAAGTATTTATGGAAATCTTCCACTTTTGGAAAGTTGGAAGTATTTATGGAAATTGATATTTTCCATAAATAAAATATTTGATTAGATTCTGGAAATTTATTTCCTAATTTAATTATGATTTGATTTAGGAAATCAAATCTTAAAATATTTTATTTCCATAAGTAGTTTAATGATTTAGGAAATTGGTTTCCTAAATAGATTTTCCTTAATCAAATAATTCCAAGAATAAAATATGTGATTAGATTTTGAAATTTATTTCCTAATTTAATTATAATTTGATTTGGAGAATCAAATCTTAAACATATTTTATTTCCATAAATAGTTATGACATAAAAGGAAATTATATACATGACATAATTGTATGCCATGTAATTGCATTAGATGCATAACATTATGCCATGCGTGTCGTGACATGTAGATGTATGCCATGTATGCCATGCCATGTAGATAATAGTTATTTGCATGCATAGAGGATGAGACATAAAAACCCTTACTCAATATTAAAGCCTACACCTTCCATTAATATGGTTAGAACCAGAGTTCTGTTTCTTGTTTGGGTTGTTGGACTCTCTCCAAGCCCGGCTCGAACCTGAATATGTTCAAACCATGGAATAGTTTAATACTAATATGGTAAGAGTCAGAGGTCAATCATTAGCTTTGGTTGTTGGACTCTCTCCAAGCTGGGCTAATTGGTTGAATGCGCTCTAACCATATTAAAACTATATTCTGATTAATGGGTTGGCTTTAACCTGGAGCATCGGCTTGTTGGACTCTCTCCAAGGTCGATGTAAAGGGAGGTGAAGTTGGGTGCTATGCATATGATGCATACTTGTTAATGTGTTAACAACCCGATGTATGTGTGAACATTCAATTAGTTGATAGCACATTGTGATAGTTGTATATACGTGATATGCAATCGGTATAGATGATACCTACCGTCATAGTTATGAATGGCTTGTTGGACTCTCTCTAAGGTTGTTCGGAGATGGACCTACGATCTCCCGAAGTGATTTTGGGGTTTTTGAAATTCGAAAAATGAATGGGATTTATAAATGTATATTGATGCATTTTAAAATCATTTTCTCATATATGCTCGTTTTGTATTTCTAAGATTGATCCTGATGTCTTTGAATTTGTGTTCCATTTTGGATTCGAATAAATTGACTGGGCCGAACTTCTTGGACTGGCTTAGAAACTTGAGAATTGTTCTCAAGGTTGAAAAGCTTGCAAATGTCCTCGAAGCGCCTCTTCCTGCCCGTCCTAGTGACAATGCAACTCTGGACTAATTGTTGGCCTATCAGAAACATGTGAGTGATTCTGAACAAATGAGTTGCATCATGCTAGCCATGATGGAACCCAAGCTACGAAAGCAGCATGAGCATATGGATGCTCATATCGTAGTTCTTCATCTTTATGAGTTTGTTGATGAGCAAGTGAGATTCGAAAGGTTCGAAGTCTCCAAGCTCCTCTTCACCTCTGAGATGCAAGAAGGTTCATCTGTGTCTTGCTCGACATCTTTGAAGGCATGGAGTCTTAGAAGCATGGCGAGGGCAGTCTTTATTAGTTGATTCCTCGAAGAAAGGTTCTAAGAGGAGGTCAAAAGAACAGCAGAAGGGAAAGAAGAGAAGGGCTAAGAAGGTAGAACTAGCACAAAAGGAAACTTGCCATCATTACGGCAAGGAGAGCCATTTGCGAAGAAAGTGCAAGATTTATCTTGAGTCCGTGAAGAAGAATAAGGCATCGGATGCCCAATCTTCTTCAGATATCTTTGTTATTGATTGTCATTCTATTTCCTCAAACACTTGGGTATTAGATACTGGGTGTGGCTCACATATATGTAATGACATACATGGGCTATGGAATAGAAGAAGACTCGTCAAAGGAGAGTCAAATTTGCATGTTGGGAATGGAGCAAAGGTTGCTGCACTCGCCATCGGAACATATTTGTTGAAACTCCCTGCAGGACTTGTCTTAGAACTGGATAATTTCTTTTATATTCCTTCATTGATAAAGAACATCATTTCTATTTCTTGTTTAAATAGAAATGGTTTCCATTTGACGTTTAGTAACAATTGTTGTTACATAACTTTGAATGGGGTTCTTTATGGGACTGGAACTTTAAGCAATGGTGTTTATACGTTGGACGTATCCAGTGACATTTGCAATATCGAAGCGAGCAACAAGCATGCTCGAAAGGATAATCACATAGACTCCTATATGTGGCATTGTCGTCTTGGCCATATAAGCAAGAAACGCATGTCCGAATTACACCGATGTGGAATTCTGGAATCATTTGAATTGGATTCATACGATACATACGAATCATGCTTAAAAGGCAAGATGACTAAGTTACCTTTTACTGGAAAAGGTGAACGAGTGGGAGAGTTACTAGGTCTAGTACATACTGATGTATGTGGACCTATGTCAACTCAAGCTTTAGGAGGCTATAGCTACTTCATTACCTTCACCGATGATCACTCAAGGTTTGGGTATGTGTTCTTGATGAAACACAAGTCTGAAGCATTTGAAAGGTTCAAAGAATTCAGAAATGAAGTAGAGAAACAACATGACAAAAGTATTAAAATACTTCGATCGGATCGAGGTGGTGAATACTTAGTCAAGAGTTTCTTGATTATCTAAGAGACAATGGCATATTGTATCAATGGACTCCGCCCTATACACCATAGCATAATGGTGTATCCGAGAGGCGTAACCGGACCTTGTTGGACATGGTCAGGTCAATGATGAATCATGCGACTCTTCCCAAGTCCTTTTGGGGTTATGCACTTCAGACAGCTGTTTACTTGTTAAACAGAATGCCTACCAAGGTAGTCTCAACTACTCCATATGAGATATGGAATGGTAAGAAACCTCATGTATCTTACTTGAAGATATGGGGTTGTCCTGCTTATGTGAAGCGGATGTCAGATTGGATGCTAAGTCGATAAATGTCTATTTATTGGATACCCTAAGGAAACAAGGGTTACCAATTCTATCATCTGTGGAACAAAGGTGTTTGTTTCAAGGCATCTTTGTGTTTCTAGAAAGAGTTTCTCTTGCAAGAAAGCAGTGGGAGTGTCGTCGAGCTTGAGGAGGCTCGAGAGACTCAAATAGACATTGATGAGATACGGTGAAACAACGGTAGCAACTCATAGTGATGAGCAATTGGACCTATTGTAACACCACATCTTCGTAGATCTGGCGAGAACACGCAATATTCTGAGAGATATGGATTTCGTAAGTGAATCGAGCGGCGTATTACTCATTGATGATGAGAGCCTACATTATGAAGAAGTCTTTGACAAGTTCGAGAAAGGGATAAGTGGCTTGGTGCCATGAAGTGGAAATGGATTCCATGTATGAAAACCAAGTTTGGAACTTGGTTGACCCACTGAAGGCATAAAGCCTATAGGGTGCAAGTGGGTTTTCAAGAAGAAAGCACATGGATGGTAATGTGATTACCTATAAGGCTAGATTGGTGGCGAAAGGATATCGTCAAAAACAAGGTGTTGATTATGGAAACCTATTACTTTGTAGCTATCTTAAATCCATTCGGATGCTCTGGCCATAGCGGCTCATTATGATTATGAGATATGGCGGATGGATGTGAAAACAGCTTTCCTTAATGGAAACCTGCTCGAGGACGTGTATATGATACAGCCTGAGGGTTTCACATCGGTTGATAAAACCAAGGTATGCAAATTGCGACGGTCCATTTATTGATTGAAGCAAGCATCCAGGAGCTGGAATATCCGTTTTGATGAGACGATCAAAAAGTTTGATTTCTCACAAAATTCAGACGAACCTTGTGTGTATAAGAAGGTTAGTGGGAGTGCAGTCGTATTCCTAGTATTGTATGTCGATGACATACTACTTATAGGAAACGATGTTTCAATCTTCTGATCATGAAGGTTTGGTTATCCAAGACATTCTCCATGAAAGACACAGGAGAAGCAACCTAGATCCTCGGGATTAAGATCTATAGAGATAGATCAAGCAGTTGCTTGTTCTTTTCGCAGTCTACATATATAGACCGAGTGCTAAAGAGGTTTAGCATGTCGGAATCCAAGAAAGGTTTCTTACCCATCAGGCATGGGGTACACCTTTCGAAGTCTATGTGTCCGCGCACAGAAGACGAGAGGATTTGCATGAGTAAGATTCCCTATGCATCCGCAATAGGATCTATCATGTATGCTATGTTATGTACAAGGCCCGATGTATCGTACGCTCTGAGTGTCACGGCGGAGATGCGATCCGATCCGAGAATGGATCATTAGGCGGTATTAAGACGATCCTTAAGTACTTGAGAAGAACTAAGGATGTGTTCCTAATATATGGAGAAGGGTACATGGTGATACGTGGGTATACGGATGCCAGCTCCAGACAGACAAGGATGATTCCATGTCTCAGTCTGAGTATGTATTCACCGGGAATGGAGGCGCAATAAGTTGGAAAGGTTCCAAGCTTGACACTATAGCGGATTCTGCCACTAAGAATCGTTGCGACTTTAGGCGAGAAGAAGCGGTTTGGATCAATAAGTTCATCTATGAACTTGATGTGGTCTCATCAATGATCCAAACATGTGCTTCGCCGCTATCATCTTATCAGAGAGATCATCAGTAGGAACGAAATACAAATCGAGAAAATTCCCACTGAAAGGAACTTAGCGGATCCTTTGACTAAAGCATTACCTCAAAGTAAGTTTGAGGGTCATGTTAGAGCTTATGGTATTGGATACCGTAGCGATTGGCATTAGGCCAAGTGGGAGTCTGTTAGTAATATATGAGAGATGTCCTAAGGCAATTGCCTTATGTATGAACCATTTATATGATAAATGAAGATTCACTATTTGAGTATACATGTTTCATGTATTTGATTGGATCTTAAACTCATTTACTGAATGTCCACGATGTGATTCACAGCATGAGAGAATTTATGATTGGATCACAACTAGTGAGTATCTCTACATGTGTAATTGTGATGTATCGGAATTATCCCTAGTCGATGAATTGATGGATCTAGACACCATCAATTCTGTCGAGACTAGCACGAGGTATACTCCTTGGTGTATCCAAGCAGCTGATTCTCACTGGCTGGAAACATAGTGATGTCCGGAGTTAATCGTGGATGCTAGTTATGGTAACTAGTTCATTGGAGTGACCAGCCGTAAGACTTCATATGGTTCTCTGCATATATAGATATGTCAATGAAGTTCTTACTGTGGCTTAAGTGCGATGTTCCTTTGACTTGCGGTATTCAAGTCATCTTGATCATGGAGACTTATGCTTTGACATCTTAAGCAAACATCTCTGAGGAGATGTGGACCCGGGATGATTGGGTATAAGTCGAAGTGATCGAAGGTGTTTGAATAGCCTATAAAGGATTCACCACTCCTTGCGAGGAGATGTATACCCATGGCCTCTCGTTGGAATGTTACTAAAGTCTTTGGCCAAAGCATTACATGTTTAGAGTAAGGTACTCTTCGATACATGTGGAGTAACTAGAATCCGTAGGACGAGGAAATGATACTTGGGCTAGGTGTGACGTAGTCAGCCTAGTGGGGACTGACACAATAGACCATGTCCTGAACCAAGTGGGTATAAGGTGAGTGAAGGGAATGGGGCACGATTCATTCGAGCTACTGAAGGGTTTCAGAAATAGTTCTGGATCAACCGTTGATCTTTTCGGTTAATTGGGGATCATGATGTACTACTAGGTGCCACTCATGATCGTTCTATAATTAATGGTTAATTATAGGCGGCCAACATAAACCGAGAACCTATTTGGTCACACGCCTGCAGTGTAATCCGAAGGATTTAAAACGAGCTTGAGAATGGGATTCTCAGACCGAGAGAAACTATGTTTGGTTGGACCAAACATAAAGCGAGCATGAAATTGTTTCAGTCGCAATGGAAGCATGGATGAGCCGTGTCTTATGAAGACATAATGGATGGACCAAAATGGTTTGGTTCTAATCCAATGGATGAGAATAAACCAAAGGGTTTGGTTTATTTTAAACGAATGAACCAAAAGTTGGTTCGGTTTGTTTTAACTTAAAATAAACCATCATGGTTTGGTTTATTTTAACTTATCTTAATGGAGCGGGTTAACGGGCTTTATGGATATGATCCATTAACCATTAAGAGAATTAGTTCTCTATAAAATAGGGGTTAAACCCTAACCCAAAAACCCTAATGAAGTTTTGGCCGCCCAACCCTAGCCTCCTTTTGTTGTTGCCGCCCAACATGGTGTTGCCGCCAACTTCATGGAGCTGCTGCCACCTCCTTGCCGCTGGCATCCAAGCTTCAGCCGGCGATGCTCCGGCGACCCTCCGGTGATCTCTTGTGGGTTCGGTGATAAGGTGAGCTCCACATCTCCTTTGGCCGGCCTCTATTCCTCCACCAAAAGCTGTCCAGTTTTTCTGGACAGCTTGTTTCTTTGTTGTCGGAGCGTCGTTTGGACGACGGTTAGTGCTCCGACAGCGGCTAACTTACCAGGGATTTGATCTCCGGTAATCCTCTGAGGTGGAGGACGAAGGATTCGTCAAACGGTTGACGAATACCTCTCCGGAGAATCGAGTTTTGAGGACTCGGTTTTGGATCCGAATTTGGATTTGGATTGTGATCATCTCTCGATCACGTCGTCTTCAACACGAGGCTAGTAACCCATACGAAGACAAAGCTCGTGGCTTAGCGAAGTCATCCCGAGGAGCTCGGCGTGGATACGGATAGAGACGATTCTTACGAGGATCGTTCCGGTTGATGCCGTTCCCGCTATACGTCATACGAAAGGTATAACGTAGATAAATTTCCTTTTATTGCAAATTTTAATTTACGGTTATGTCTACACTTATTGTAATATGAATGTGTGTGTTGTGTGTGTTGTAATAAATGTAGATTTATTATTTTTATTGCTTCCGCTGTGTTCATGTTTACGAAACATGATCGAACACACACACGCCGCGGTGCCGGAAACCCAACAATAAGTGTTATTTTGTAGGATATCCCAAGGAAACTAAGGGATATTACTTTTACAATCCCACACTTGGCAAGGTGTTTGTTGCCAGAAATGCTGTCTTTCTAGAAAGAGAATTTATTTCTAGAAAAACTAGTGGGAGTAAAATTTATCTTGAAGAAATACAAGATGAAGATAACACTAAGGTTTCGATGGAAAATGAACAGGCACCATAAAGTGTTGTGGATGAGGAAATTGTTGCCCAAAGAGTTGTGGAGCAAACACCTGTTCGAGTAGACCAACCTCTTCGTAGATCTGATAGGATCCATCGTCAACCCGAGAGATATTCTTTTCTCTTGACTGACAACGGTGATGTATTGCTTGTCGATCTTGACGAGCCTACATCCTATCAAGAAGCTATGATGAGCCCAGATTCCGAGAAATGGCTAGAGGTCATGAGATCCGAAATGGAATCCATGTGCACTAACCAAGTATGGACTTTGGTTGATCCACCTGAAGGGGTAAAACCCATTGGGTGTAAGTGGTCTTTAAAGTAAAGACTGACATGGATGGTAATAAGCATACCTATAAAGGTAGATTGGTGGCTAAAGGATTCAAACAAATTCATGGTATTGACTATGATGAAACCTTTTCACCAGTTGTGATGCTTAAATCCATTCGGATCATACTTGCTATTGCAGCCTACCACAATTATGAGATCTGGCAGATGGATGTCAAAACCGCTTTTCTAAATGGAAAGCTACTCGAGGATGTGTACATGACACAGCCTAAGGGTTTTGAAGATCCAAAGCATCCTGGAAAGGTATGCAAACTGTAAAGGTCCATTTATGGACTAAAGCAAGCCTCTCGAAGTTGGAATCTTCGATTCGATGATGCAATCAAGGAGTTTGGTTTCATCAAGAATGAAGATGAACCTTGTGTCTACAAGAGAAATAGTGGGAGAATAGTTGTATTTCTTATCTTGTATGTAGCTGACATACTTCTCATCGGAAATGATATTCCCTCACTCCAGTCTGTGAAGATGTGGTTAGGGAATTGTTTCTCGATGAAAGACTTAGGTGAAGCTGCCTATATTCTAGGCATCAAGATCTATAGAGATAGATCTAAAAGATTACTTGGCCTAAATCAGAGTACATACATTGATAAAGTGCTAGATCATTTTGCTATGCAAAATTCCAAGAAAGGATTTCTACCTTTATCACATGGTGTGAGTCTTTCGAAGACTCAATGTCCCTCTTCTAAGGAGGAGAGAGATCGCATGGATAAGATCCCTTATGCATCTGCTATAGGGTCTATCATGTACGCCATGCTTTGTACTCGTCCTGACGTCTCGTATGCTTTGAGCATGACGAGTAGATACCAGTCGGATCCAGGTGAAAGTCACTGGATAGCAGTCAAAAATATTCTTAAATACTTACGAAGAATGAAAGAATATTTCCTGATATTTGGAGGCAATGAGGAGCTAACTGTAAAGGGTTACAGTGATGCAAGCTTCCAAACAGACAAGGATGACTATAGATCGCAATCGGGGTACGTGTTTTGCCTGAATGGTGGAGCTGTGAGTTGGAAGAGTTCAAGCATGACCGCGATTCTTGATTCTACAACATAAGCGAGAATATTCTTTGTGTCCGATGCAAAAGGAGTTTGGCTCCGCAAGTTCATCAGTGAACTTGGGGTAGTTCCTAGCATTGCATATCCAATAGACCTCTATTGTGACAACAATGGGGCTATTGCACAGGCTAAGGAACCTCGATCACATCAGCGGACCAAACACATACTGCGGCGCTTCCATCTCATTCGAGAGATCATCGATAGAGGAGATGTGAGGATATGCAGAGTACCGACAGAAGCTAACATCGCAGATCCATTGACCAAGGCTTTGGCACAGAGGAAGCATGATGGTCATACTAGGTCACTAGGTATCAAATATTATAGTGATTGGTACTAGTGCTAGTGGGAGATTGTTAGTTATAGCCCTAGAACCAATCATGTGATGGTTGAATAGGGAACATTTTGTATCATATTCTATAAAGGCAAAGGATTGGTTATTATATTTACGTCTTGCTTGTGCCAGCTAAATTAAATATAATAATGCCCTAGAAAAGTAGGTTCTTATCTACAGCACATCAATTGGCAGAATTGATTATGAGAGACTGTAGAGAACACTTTCCTAAATGTTCCTAGTCAAGTATTAATATGCAAGGGCAATATTAATACATAAAGACTAGCATGTAGGTCAATTGATGACTTGATCTCACAAGTCATGGATATATGATATCAAGTTGACACATGGGTATATATTAGAGAATATATACTGAACTGACCCGCCATGAGAAAGTTTCATGGATCATCATATGAGTGTCATAAACTTTCTCATGTGACTATTGGTATGAATAGTCCTCAAACTTGAAGTCACTACGGTTCCCTACATAAGGAGTTATGTACTTTGGTATCGTCAAACATTACCCGTAACAGGGTGGACCATAAAGGTGATTACTGGGTATATAACAAATTATGCGGAGGGATGTGAGTGATGTAGATGAGATCTATCCCTCCCATATGACGGGAGTGATATCTGTGGGCCCCTTGATTGAGTAGAACTACTAAAACGCATGGCCATGCTCGAATGAGTCAATATGAGATATTGAGCTCATTTGTTTGAGTTAGTTTACTCAGGGATCAAGAAACACATAGATTGATCGAGGATGACACGGTCTATGCCTCATTGGTCAATCAGATATCAAGGATAGAAGGACACGGTCATACATTATAGTAGTCACGGAAAGGTTAGTCGGATCTTGACTTATTTCGTAACTTGGGTAGCAATGATGTATTGCTAGATGCCGCTCATTGCTTGTGTATCTAAAAGAGTTTAGATCCACTGCCAATGTTATGAGAGCCTATAGGGTCACACACAAAGAGCATGATGATTAGAAGAATTAGTGCATTCTAGTTTGACTAGAATAATTTGGGAATAAGCTTAAGTACAAAATGGTTTTTGGACTTTAAGCTTAATGAGAATTTTAGCTTGTTGATTTAATGAGATTAATTCAATATGCTAAGCTTATTAATTTAATAAGATTAAATAAATATGTTATCATGATAGCCTAAGCTTAATTGATTTAATAAGATTAAATTCAATATGTTACCTTATTGATTTAATGAGATTAATTCAATATGATAACATAAGCTTATTGAATTAATAAGATTAATTCAACATGCATGAATGCCACATAAGCATGCCACATAAGCATGCCACCTAAGCTTGATGAGGTGGAAGCTTGAGGCTTGGAGAGAGCTTGGTGATGAGAGGCTTTGGTTGTGTGGCTTTTGTGAGTGTAGGCTAGCAAGAAGAGTGGTCTTCTTCTTCCTTTCTCTTTTTCCCTACTTTCCTCTCCTTTAGGGACTTCTCTAGCAAGAAGTAAAGGAGAGCTCTTCTAGTTTCTTTTGTGAGACAAGAGCTTGCTCGTGTGGATACATATAGAGGCACGGACATTTGAACGTGCTAAAAGATCCAACAAACCCAAGGAGAAGCGGGATTAAAAAGGGCACGCAACAAAGGTAATATTCTCCTATAAGATAAGTTTTTTTTCTTTTAGAGAAATTTATTTTTTGTATGAGGTTTTCTTTCGCAAGGATCACTTGGAAGGGATCCTATTTTTCCATTGCGCATATGCTATTTTGCATAAAAAGATCCCTACACCTTCCAATAACGGAAGTCATTGTTGGATCGAAAGTGTCGCTAGAGGGGGGGGTGAATAGCGATACGATGTCGTTAAAAAACTTTTGCAATAAGTAAAAAGCAAGTAGAGAGTGCACAGCGGAAATATAAAGTAGACAAGATATTTTTACGTGGTTCACAATCTTTCGATTGCTAATCCACGGCCCTAGTGATCCTTGATCACGTACGGAGGGCAATTCACTAAAACCACTCCTCCTCGTTGGAGGTAGGAGCAACGATTACAAAAAGAAATCAAGGCAAAGGGACACTCCCCCTTTCCTTGTTACGATTAAAGCACAAAGACAATTTAAAGAAGTAGAACTTAAATAAATATACCGACAACTCTTATAAGTAGAAGATGTAGATTTCGTTGTCGGCGGCACTTCGTCGTAGCAAATGTGAGTAGTAGTAGCGGCGTTACGACGGCGTGTTGAGAGCTCTTGAATTCTTGTAATTTGCTTGGCTTGAACATGTCTATTTATGGATATTGATCTATGAATTTAGACATAGGTAGTGTCCAAGGTGAGGTTCTTATCCCAACTCAAGGATGAGGTGTTTCATCCAACCACCTTGTGCCACCTCCAACCTTCTTGTGCGCCAACTCAAGGATGAGGTGTTTCATCCAACCACCTTGTGCCACCTCCAACCTCCTTGGGCGCCAACTTGAGGATGAGGTGTTTCATCCAACCACCTTGTGCCACCTCCAACCTCCTTGGGCGCCAACTTGTTGGAGCCATTCAACTTGTGCCACATCATGGGAGCCAACCATCTTGTGCCAACTCACCTTATTTTGGGCGTCCACCACAAGGAAGCTTGGTGATGGTTTGGATGTCCACCTTGATGCCACATCACCCTTTGTACCAAAACACGAGTCAAGTCCAAATTCACCCCCTTGAAATTCGAGCTCTTCTCGAGGCTGGAACTTGACTAGCAGTTGACTGTAGTCAAAGGGTTTTGGACTGCAGTACAAGTTAGCTTAAAATCTAAAGTACGATGGTTCTAACCATCTGATCTCGACCTAGACCTTCCATTGGAGGTATTGGGTCGGATCTACGCTTAACGACCTTGCTTCGCTTTCACACGAGCTTACCGTGTAGCCTCGCTCGCCTTCACCCGAGTACCTCGCTTCTCCTCCGAAGTCCCTCAAGGCGTTCGACCACCTCGGTTCCCACCGGTGTCGCAGACCTTCCGCCAACTTTAGCATTTCGCACACTTAATTGAGCTCGTAAGATAACAAATATACCCTTAACTATTGAGCCTTTTGCCATAATCAAAATACTGTTCGACTTTGGTGCCCACTGCACCAACAATCTCCCCTTTGATTCATGGCAAACCGACACAAAAGTTAAGGAAAAATTAAGCTAGCATAATGATTAAGCATAAATGAGCTAGCATAAAGATTAAATATGAATTAGCTAGCATAATGATTAAATATGAATGAGAAAAATTATTTTTCAAGCTCTCCCCTTTGAGGTAACCTCCCTTGACGAAGGTGAGTTCTTGAAAAATAATTTTACTCCCCTTAATAGTTGCTTAAGTAATTACTTAATATAAAAGGTAATAATTTTGTTTACTTTCTTCCCTTTAATTTTGGTTAATTTTGGTTACTTTTGTGACTTTCTCCCCCTTTTGCCTTAACTCAAAAAGTTTGTAAATATATTTTAGGGTTTGTAAGTCCAAGCAAGTTCCCAATATAAATATATATATATATATATATTTTTTAAAAATAATAATAAGCTTGAAAATATGTTCATCTAAAATGTACAACTCTGGTTGGACTTGATTGATATAGAATGATCAATAAGACTTGAAGGAGTTGATTAATTTTAAATAATTATACTCCATGGTTCAAATCGATCCAATGAATCTACATCTGAACTGTGAGTAAGGTCCTAACATCTCACGCCCGCCTACGCTAAGTACACAAACACATTAGTCCTATGTGTTGTGAGATGTGTTGGCTCCTTAAATCTATAGGTATATGATTTCTAAGGTAAGACTTAGGCTAATTTCATAAAAAGAAAAAAATAGAGTACATATATAGAGAAATTTAAATCCTACTCTATTATGCACATACCTAACTTTCGCCTTAATAAACTAAATTCCCGGGGAGTGGTTTGGTGAAGATGTCCGCTAGGTATGATTTGGACTCAACATACTCTAGTTGTATAGTTCCATTAGTTACATGTTCCCTAATGAAGTGGTGTTTAACTTCTATATGTTTTGTCCTAGAATGACATATTGGATTTTTAGTTAAGTTAATTGAACTGATGTTATCTATGTAGGTTTTAATGTTGTTAAAGATTAAGCTAAAGTCTTGGAGAGTGTGCTTCATCCACAGAGTCGAGAGACACACTCACCCGCAACGTATTCGGCTTCGGTGGTAGATAAGGCAACGCAATGTCGCTTCCTCATCGCACTAACTCACTAGACTCGAGCCGAGGATTTGACAACAACCACTGTGCTCTTTCTATCGAGTTTACTACCGCCATAGTCGAGTTGAGAGTAGCCGATTAGATTAAACTCGAGATCTAGGGTACCAAATACCTACGCTTAGCGTGCCCTTTAGATATCTAAGGATACGCTTGACTAGGGTTAGGTGAGACTCCTTGGCACAGGTTTGTAACCTTGCGCACATACTTACCGCCAATAAAATGTCGGGTCGGCTCGCGGTTAAGTATAGGAGACTTCCTATTGCGCTCCTATAGTATTTTAGGTCAACGGGTTTTCCTTCTACATCTTCGTTTATATTAACATTAGTTGCTATAGGTGTATTAATTATTTTAGCATCTTGCATTCCAAATCGATTTATTAAGTCCTTAGTATATTTTTGTTGATGTAAATATATTCCATCTTGAGTTTGTTTAATTTGTAAACCTAAGAAGAAACTTAACTCTCCTACTAAATTCATTTCAAATTCACTTTCCATAAGTGAGATGAATTCGTTTAGCAGGATCGAGTTGGTAGTTCCAAAAATTATATCATCTACATAGATTTGGGCTCTCAAGATTTCTTTCCTACGGTTTTTACGAATAAGGTTGGGTCGACTAAACCTTGGTTGAATCCTTTGACTTAAGATAGATCGAAAAGCCTTTCGCATCAAGCTCTTGGGGCTTGTTTGAGTCCATATAGGGCTTTCTTAAGTCTAAGGACATGGTCGTTTATCTAGATTTTCAATCCGGAGGTTGACTGAAAACTTCTTCCTTAATGTATCCATTCAAAAATGCTGACTTGACATCCATTTGAAACAATTTAAAACCTCGATGTGCAGATATGCTAACAACATTCGGATGGACTCTAGTCCAAGCTACGGGGCGTAGGTCTCATCGTAATCTAAACCTTCGACTTGACTAAACCCTTTTGCGACTAACCTAGCTTTATTTCTAACTACTTCACCTTTATCATCAAGTTTATTTCGAAATACCCACCTTGTTCCAATAATTGATTTTTCTTTAGGTGGTGGTACTAATTCCCATACTTCATTTCTAGTGAATTGAGCTAGCTCTTCTTGCATAGCAATAATCCAGTCGGGATCAAGAAGTGTTTGTTCAATAGTTTTGGGTTCGATTTTGGAAATTAACGAGATTTGACTAAGGTTTCGATATGAAGCTCTAGTTCGAACCCCTAAATTTGGATCACCTATAACTTGATTGATAGGATGATTTGTTTGAGTCTTAGTGTGACTCGGGTTAGGGTCATCTATCACTTGGTCGATAGGATGACTTGGGTGAGTTCTAGTTTGACTTGGGTTAGAGTCATCTATCACTTGGTCGATAGGATGACTTGGGTTAGGACGAGATTCAAGTTCAAGATCAGAGTCGGGTTCGCTATAAGTTGATTTGCTAGTTGGTTTTGTTAAGGATTGAACGGGTTCGTGTCCTTCGTCGAAAACTATATTAATGGTTTCTTCGACTCTAAGAGTGTCGTGATTGTATACCCTATAAGCTCTCCGGTGGTTGAGTATCCTAGAAAGGTTCCAGTAGAGGTTTTGGATTTGAATTTCCCTAGGTAATCCTTAGTGTTTAAGATATGTACCTTGCATCCAAATACCCTAAAGTACTTGATGTTCGGTATTTTATCGTGATAAATCTCGTACGAGGTCTTTTGGTGCCTCTTTACCATAAGGATCCTATTTTGGACATAGCAAGCCGTACTAACGGCCTCTGCCCAAAATCTATCGGGTAGGTTATACTCGTTTAACATTGTCCTAGCGGCTTCTTGTAGGGTTCTATTTTTCCGTTCGACTAACCCATTTTGTTGTGGGGTTCTAGGACATGAAAACTCATGGTGGTATCCGTTTAGGTTACAGAAATCTGTAAACCTATGGTTTTCGAATTCACCACCATGATCGCTTCTAAGTCTTTTAATCTTAAGGTTCTTTTGATTTTCGATTAACCTACAAAGATTGATTAGTTGGTCTAGGGTATCATTTTTATGTTTGATAAACCTAACCCAAGTAAATCTAGAATAGTCGTCAATTATGACTAAGCAAAATTGACTACCATTGAGTGACTTAGCTCCATGTGAATCAAATAGATCCATGTGTAGGAGCTCAAGAACACTTTTGGTTCGTTCTTGATTAGTTAATTGATGTTGTGTCCTAGATTGTTTACCTTGTTGACAAGCATTACATATTTTATTATCCAAGTTGTTTAGTTTAGGCAAACCTATAACCAAGCCACTCGACTCATCTTGTGGACCAGTCTTGGGTGCAGTGTCAGAGTCTTGATTACCATAACCAAGATTCCTCTTCTGTGTCATAAGACACTTGGTTGAGAGTTAGGTAAATTTATTGTGTAGATGTTGCTACTCCTAGTTCCTTTAAGTATTATTTTAGATGTTGCATTTATTTTGATTACGCATTCATTTTCTAGAAATATGACCTTATAATTGTTATCACACAATTGGCTTACACTAAGTAAATTATATTGAAAGTTTTCTACTAATAAGACATTTTGAATTGTAAAGTTAGAGTTGAGCTCAATATCACCGATCCGATGATTTTGAGCTTGCCGTTATTCAAGGCTACCGATCCTTGTCGTTTGAATCGTAACTTCAAAAATTTGAGTTGATCCCGGTCATGTGTCGAGCAACCACTCCCAACATCCATTGATCCTACACATAAGGTAGTTGGATCGGATATTGGAATTACTAAAGGGTTGTTTGTAAGTTTTAAACCTAAATCATCTCACCAATATCTACATGATCAAAACATGTTATTCCTATGTGTTATTGTGAGATGACTATCAATTTTACTTGATTAATTTTAATGAATTTAAATTAACCAACATTAGGTTAGATTCGATTTAGTCTAAGCTCATCAAGTAATCTTTTCAAGAGATTAGCTTCCAGGTTGTGGCGAGGCACAGAGGCCTTCTTTGATCGGAACAACGACCACTTCCTTAGACAAAGCTAATTTCAAGAAATTGATAACTCGACTTACTTGAGACTACGTCTTGGTCTAACTAGTTATTTTTGAAAAGAGGCTCCCGAGGCTCAATCTTTCGTAGGATTTTAGTTGGTTTATTTTTGAAAAGAGGCTCCCGAGGCTCAATCTTTTCGCAGGATTTTAGTTGGTTATGAGTCCTATCTAACCATTCTAAAAATAAAGGAAAAACTAAGCATGCAATTTCTAAGACTTAACAAAAATACATTTTGTATTGGCTCCCCTGGACCATTGAATCGAGTGGGTCTATTCACATAGTGAATTTGGTCCTTGGGAACCCAATACATGTTAGATCCTAAAGTTGAAATCAAAGTGGTCTTAGGGACCCATGCTTGGACATTTTTCTTATGTTGGTTTACTATAGACATATATGACTTATTGGTTGTATTTGAGTTAAACCCGAGTCCGCCTTGTTGTACACGGCCCTTTGTGATCCAAGTAAGAGGTCAAGTCCCTTGGATCCCAAAGTGAACCTTTCCAACGCGTGTTCCTAAGGTCTTCGACTTGTGTTTTCAAGCGAGTTCTCAACTTCAAGCTTTTCAACTTGAGTTGAGTCCTCCTCTTGAATCGAGTAGTCGAAGAGGTTAGGAGACCTCATGTTTGAGAAGGTTAACCTCCTCAATTAGGTCTCGACCTTGGACTCGGACTTAGCTAGTTTCTTATTTAAAAATTTAATTGCACCATACAAAGTATTAAGTAACGACCGACTTACCCTTAATGATTCTTTTGAACCGGATACGGATCCGTGGCTTGTCTTGAATGGAAGCTCATCATCGGATTCGGACTCGGACTCTTCTTCGGTTTCGGAGTCGTGCTCGGTCTGCTTGGCCATTAGAGCTTGGATATCGTCTTCTTCCTCCGACAACTCCTCCCAAGTAGCGTTTAGCGCTTTCTTGGTCTTTGATGCGTTATTCTTTAGCTTTGGGCACTCGGACTTGATGTGACCGAACCTGTTGCACTCATAGCATCTAAAATTAGAAGTATTTGAATTAGGTTTAGGCTTACCTTGAGTTGTTGGTCGTTTTCGTCTCTTGATCATCTTCCGAACTAGATTGACTAGTTCGGATTCTATTTCGGAGTCTACTTCCGATTCGGACTCGTCTTCTTCCTTCGGGGGTGGCTTGCTTGCGGGCTTCTTCTTCTTGGAACCTGCAACTAACGCAATACTCTTCTACCGGACCACGTTAGTTTGCTCATGTAATTCAAGTTCCGAAAAACAATTCGTCTAACCTAATTTTAGAAAGGTCCTTGGAGACCTTGTAGGCATCGACCATGGATGCCCACAAGGTGGTCCTAGGAAACGAGTTAAGAGAATACCTGATAAGGTCGCGATTCTCGACCTTTTGTCCGATGCATTGGAGTTGGTTGACGATGTCTTGGATACGAGCATGTAGTTGAGTTGCGGTCTCATTTTCCTGCATTTTCAAGTTATACAATTTATTTAAAAGTAAATCTCTTTTACATACCTTCGTGTCGTCGGTGCCTTCGTGTAGTTCCACTAGCTTGGTCCATAAGTCCTTTGCACTAATGAAGGGGCCGACGCGGTTGAGCTCTTCCTTGGACAACCCACATTGCAAGATTTGAGTTGCCTTGGCATCGGCTTCTACTTGTTTTTTCATGGAATTTGACCATTGATCGTAACCCAAAGATTCACCATCTTCATTAATAGGAAGTGTGAAACCGGTTTGGATTACGATCCACATCTCGATTTGGGTTTTAAGAAAGCATTCCATCCGACCCTTCCAATAACGAAAGTCATTACGATTTGTAAACGGGGTCGGGCGGTGCTAAACCCTTCGAGATGGGCCATTTAAAAACAAGAAGAAGAACGACGAAAAGAATCTTGCAAAACACACACGGAAAGAATATTCCAAGACTTTCGTCTTGGATTAGTAGTGCGGGAAGTAAAAAAAGATATATAAAATGTAACTTGCAAAAAGAAATAAACAATCAAATGCGAATGTCGTTGAAGTTCCGGAGGACAACCTTACTCGGGATCTAACCCGAAGGACAACCTTATCCGGATCCTAAAGCCTCTAATGCAATTCTATATGTAGGAGAAGATAAGCAAGTGAAATAATTATACGAAAACAGAAATAAATAAATAAAAAATCTGTAAAAAAAAAAAAAAGAAAAACAAAGCTAGATTGGTGGTTTCACCGAATCTTAGCGCCCCCGGCTCTGATACCAATTGTTGGATCGAAAGTGTCGCTAGAGGGGGGGGTGAATAGCGATACGATGTCGTTAAAAACTTTTGCAATAAGTAAAAAGCAAGTAGAGAGTGCAGTGAAATATAAAGTAGACAAGATATTTTTACGTGGTTCACAATCTTTCGATTGCTAATCCACGGCCCTAGTGATCCTTGATCACGTACGGAGGGCAATTCACTAAAACCACTCCTCCTCGTTGGAGGTAGGAGCAACGATTACAAAAAGAAATCAAGGCAAAGGGACACTCCCCCTTTCCTTGTTACGATTAAAGCACAAAGACAATTTAAAGAAGTAGAACTTAAATAAATATACCGACAACTCTTATAAGTAGAAGATGTAGCTTTCGTTATCGGCGACACTTCGTCGTAGCAAATGTGAGTAGTAGTAGCGGCGTTACGACGGCGTGTTGAGAGCTCTTGAATTCTTGTAATTTGCTTGGCTTGAACATGTCTATTTATGGATATTGATCTATGAATTTAGACATAGGTAGTGTCCAAGGTGAGGTTCTTATCCCAACTCAAGGATGAGGTGTTTCATCCAACCACCTTGTGCCACCTCCAACCTTCTTGTGCGCCAACTCAAGGATGAGGTGTTTCATCCAACCACCTTGTGCCACCTCCAACCTCCTTGGGCGCCAACTTGAGGATGAGGTGTTTCATCCAACCACCTTGTGCCACCTCCAACCTCCTTGGGCGCCAACTTGTTGGAGCCATTCAACTTGTGCCACATCATGGGAGCCAACCATCTTGTGCCAACTCACCTTATTTTGGGCGTCCACCACAAGGAAGCTTGGTGATGGTTTGGATGTCCACCTTGATGCCACATCACCCTTTGTACCAAAACACGAGTCAAGTCCAAATTCACCCCCTTGAAATTCGAGCTCTTCTCGAGGCTGGAACTTGACTAGCAGTTGACTGTAGTCAAAGGGTTTTGGACTGCAGTACAAGTTAGCTTAAAATATAAAGTACGATGGTTCTAACCATCTGATCTCGACCTAGACCTTCCATTGGAGGTATTGGGTCGGATCTACGCTTAACGACCTTGCTTCGCTTTCACACGAGCTTACCTTGTAGCCTCGCTTCCGGTCTTCACCCGAGTACCTCGGCTTCCTCCGAAGTCCCTCTGGCGTTGCCCGACCACCTCGGTTCCCACCGGGTGTCGCAGACCTTCCGCTCAACTTTAGCATTTCTGCACACTTAATTGAGCTCGTAAGATAACAAATATACCCTTAACTATTGAGCCTTTTGCCATAATCAAAATACCGGTTCGACTTTGGTGCCCACTGCACCAACAGTCATCTCCATTGTAAAACGGAGGTCGGACGGTGCTAAACCATTTGAGATGGGCCATTTAGACAAAAGAAAGAAAACAAGTACCTCACAAAACAAAAACAATCGAAATGTACCAAGACTTTTGTCTTGGATTAGTAGTGTGGGAGAATGAATTTAAATGAAATGAAAGACTCATAAAACGAAAAGAAAATTCCAAAAAAAATCTGCTAGATTGGTGGTTTCACCAAATCGTAGCGCCCCCGGCTATGATACCAATTGTTGGATCAATTTGAGCACTAGAGGGGGGTGAATAGTGCAAGGAAACTTTTGTCTTGGAGTAAAGTGCAGCGGAAAATAAATATAACAAATTTGTTTTTACTTGGTTCATAGCCATCGCCTGCTAATCTAAGGCCCTAATGGTCCTAGACCGCATACGGAGGGAAAAGCACTAAAAACACTCCTCCTCGTTAGAGATAGGAGTAAGCGAGTACAATCAACACGAAAAAATCAAGGTAGAGGGCCAATCCCCCTCTCCTTGTTACGATTAAAGCACGATAAAGAAAGATATGAACAAGATTTAAAGATGACAATTTATAAAAATATACCAACGACTATTGAAAAATAGGACTTGAGCTCTTGTCGTCGGAGATGGGTAGCACTTCATCGTCGTAAGATCGTCGTAGAAGAGTAGCGTAGCAAGAGCACTTTTGAGCACTTAGAATGATGAAAAAGGTGTGAAGAGCCCCTACTTTTATAGCCTTGTGAAACCCTAATCGATGATATGAGGTTTCATGAGATGATGCCACCTAGCCCTTGAGAAATGGAGATAAGCCTTGACTCTCCTCAAGGCTAATCCTTGACTAGCAGTCGACTGATCAACCCTATCAGTTGACTGCTGGAGGCATCAATCGACTGATACAAGCCATTAGTCGACTGATGGTAGGGTTGTAGGGGATCGTTGGAACGCTAGAGGGTGGGGGGGGGGGGTGAATAGCTTGTTATGGTTGCTCGATGGAAATTGTTCGTGATCGGAATTAGTTCACGTTCGTCGACAATTTTCGTTAGTGCACAGTGGAATAATAATAATAGCAATAACGAAATAAGACAATCATGCAAACACAAATATTTAACGTGGTTCGGAACCAAACGGTTCCTACTCCACGGATCGAGATCTAGCGATGCCAATGCAATCACTAATAAAAAATACTCCTTCTCGACACAAGTCGGAGGCGAAGAAACCTCGTACAATAGTTTACAACAATAAACTAAATAAAACAAGAAAATAATATGAAATACGATGCAATACAAGTAAAGAAAACACTTTACAAATGCCTTTAGATTGCTTGCTTGTTGATCGCTTGAACCGTGGTTGAAGACCCTGATTTGCAGCAGCAAATCGCCTCAAGAACATCCAAGAAATCGCTAGCTTTTTCCTCCTTAACGAGCTCCATTTATAGCTTCAACCTGTGATGGAAAACGCCAATCAGTCGACTGCTCGGGACCATCAGTCGACTGATGACACTGTTGTCGTGAGACAACGACAAGTTCCATGCTGGAAAGATCCAACGGATCCATGATCAGTCGACTGATTATGACCATCAATCAACTATTCGAGCCTCCACTCGACTGCTAACCCTAGCAGTCGAGTCAGAATCAATTCAGACTCGAAAATCGGCACTAGTCGATCGTGATCACAAGATCGGTCATTGCTGACTAATCGATCGCGCCTACCTCGGCGATCATTGCTAAACCAATTCCCACAGTCAAACCCTAGTTGACTCACGGCAGTCGACTGTCACATGGCACCAGTCGACTGGCACACCTCAAACATGAGGTTTTAACCCAAGTATAGTTCCCCCATACTTGCTAGACCACCCTTAGCCTAGACCTAAGCCTTCTAGCCACCTCCGTCAGCCTCACGCCTCTCGGATCCCTCCAAGTCATCCATGACTTGTTCATCCATTGCGCTAGCCTTCAGATGCTTCCATCGACTATGTCATGCTAACGGTATCTACACCGCCAAGGCACATTAGACTTACACTTCCAAGACTCCGCTTAGACTTTACGTCGCCAACCATTGGACTTATGCTACCAAGACTCCCTCTTGGACTTTACGCCGCCAATATCAACCCCTTGGACTTCTCAAATGCCAAGACTCAAGCTTTGACTTTCCCTTACCAACCCATGTTGGACTTTCCATGTCAAGTACTCAAGACTTGGACTTTACCTTGCCAAGACTCATGCTTGGACTTTACATTGCCAAGACCCATGCTTGGACTTTCTCAAATAACAAGTGTCCCACTTGGACTTTCCATGCCAAGTAACCAAAACTTGGACTTTTCCCATGACAATCACATTGTCATATGTTTTTGTCGAAATTAAAACATCTCTCAAGTCAAGCTCGAGTCCTGGTCAATCGTGACCTGGGTCGATTGCACCAACAATTTCTCCCTTTTTGATGTTTGACAAAAACAAAACAAACCATTGAGTTAGAACACTAACTCAAATCCCTTACCAATTATCCCAAATTGGTAATTTTACCTTCTTCCCCTTTTTGACATACATCAAAAAGGTTATCTCTCCAAGCAGGTCAATGTCTCATGTCCCAATGAGATCTTACAATCTCCCCCTTGGTCCAAAAATACCTAGGATGCCTACCATCTTCCTAGTGATAAGTCTCATATCACTCAAGAGAGACAATCCTATTCACTCTCCCAATTTCCAAATTAGATATCTCAAAATCCCTTTTTTCCCTTCATGAGGAAAAAATACCATCCATCATCCCATGATGGATATCTCCCCCTAAAGGCTTGCTCCCCCTTGACCATTGAACACTTAATGTCCTTGGGAAGTCCCGAAGTCAATAGGAACTCTAAACCATCAAAAATAAGGTTAAAAGTTCAAACATGAACTCTCCCCACCTTAAATTTGATACATTATCTTAACACCTCTCCTAATCCATATCCAATGGATTTTCACCCTTTATAATGCTTCCCAAAGCATATCCTAGGGTTAGGAGTGGTTAGGGACCTTACCCGTAGCTGAACACTGTTGGATTGATTTGAAATGCTAGAGGGGGGGGGGTGAATAGCGTTAAAACTTTCTTTTTTCGTTCATTCGTTTAAAATCCGAGTAGATAATTAATTTGCAGCGGAAAAGATAAGCAATAAGTAAAAGAGACAATTCATTTTACTTGGTTCGTAGCCTTCGGCTACTACTCCAAGGCCCTAGTGATCCTTGACCACGTACGGAGGGCAAAAGCACTAAAGGAACTCCTCCTCGTTGGAGGTAGGAGTTAATCGATACAAGAAGGAAAGAACTTGAGGTAGAGGGACACTCCCCCTCTCCTCGTATACGATAAAAGCTCCAAAAGATTAAAGAAATGAACTTAAAATAAAAGCTAAAACCGACGTTACAATAAGAGAGAAATTAAGACCTAAACGTCGGAGAGAAAGCACTTCGTTGTCAGAAAAGTTGTAGCTTGGCGGAGGCTTTTGGAAGCTTTAGAATTAATTAAGAAACCCTAGGATTGACCCTCCTTTTATAGCCTTTGAGCCCCTTTTCGAGAGGAACCCTAGCCAATCAAAATTGAGCACCAATCTCCTTGAAATGGGGTGATAAGCCTTGACTCCTCGAAGTTGATCATTGACCATCAGTCGACTGATGATCTCAGGCAGTCGACTATTTGATGGCAGTCGAGTCCTCCAAGCTGGCAGTCGACTGATGCTAGCTGCAAGGCAAAGTTAGCTCAAAGAAAACATTATTACGACGACCTTCGACCATCCGATCTCGACCTAGACCATCGATGGGATGTCTTTGGTCGGATCTACGCTTAAGACCATCCCCGTAAGAAGGATACGACCTCACTTATGCTCGCACACACGAGCTTACCTCGATACTTACCATGTAGCTTTTGCTTCTGGCCTTCCACTCGATTCCTTCGGCTCCCTCCGAAGTCACTCGAGTGTCGCCCGACCACCCGGCTTCCTCCGGGTGTCGCTAGCCTTCAGCTCCAGCTTTAGCAATCTTCTGCACACTCGATTCATCTCGTGAGATAACGACATGAGCTTAACTTTGTATCGTTTGCTATAATCAAAACTCAGGTTCGACCTAGGTGCCTACTGCACCAACAATCTCCCCCTTTTTGATTTATGGCAAACCCACATACAAAGTTAAGTAAATAGCAAGCATGAAGAATAATGTGCATTAGAAACAAACAAAAAATAAAGAAGATTAAGTTGGAGTAGTAAGGATTTTCTTCAAGTACTCCCCCTTGAGGAAACCTTTCCCTTGACCGAGGGTGAGTCTTGAAGAAAGACCTTAATCCTCCCCTTGAGGGTTGCTTTAAGTAATTACTTAAAGTTGGCCTTAGTAAAACATTTAAGTTAAGAGTTCTTCTTAACTTGGCCCTTTCTCCCCCTTAAGTAAAACATTAAAAATAAGTAAAACGTTGATGGCACAAATATGTTTAAGTTAAGAATTCTCTTAACTTGGCCTTTAATAAGTTTTCAAAACTTAAAGTTAACTTTTGGTTTAAATATAAAGTAAGAGTTAAACCAAAAAATTAAAAAAATTTGACCCCTTAACTTTGGCCTTTTTCTCCCCCTTTTGCCATATATCGAAAAGAGTGAGGGTGTGTGTGGAAAATAAGTGTTGAATTTAAAGTCCAAGCATGTTCCACATTATTTTGAAAATAATATATTGAAAATAAGTTCATCTATAAAATGTTCGAATCATATCTGGCTTGATTGATATAAAAGATTAACCAGTCCTGGTCAGAGTCGGTTAGTATGTATGATTATACTCCGTGGTTCATGGCGATGCACTAGCTCTACATATGGAACCAGGAGTAAGGTCCTAACATCTCACGCCCATCTACGTGGCTAAGTACACAAATACATTAGTCCTATGTGTTGTGAGATGTATTGGCTCCTTAAATCTATAGGTGCATGATATCTAAGGTATGTCCTATTCTAGTTCCATAAAAATGAAATTTAAGAAATAGTAGTAAGAAAATATAATTTGCAAGTTCCTATTCTATTACGCACATGCCCAATTTTTGTCTTAATAGACTAAATTCGGCTTCGGGTAGGGGTTTAGTAAATAAGTCTGCTAAGTTAGACTTCGATTCGACGTATTCGAGTTGTATGGCTCCGTTGGCCACATGTTCTCGAATGAAATGGTGTTTGACTTCTATATGTTTGGTCCTAGAGTGACATATCGGATTCTTAGTAAGATTAATTGAACTAATGTTATCTACGTGAAGTTTAGTATTCGTAAAGTCTAACTTAAAGTCACGGAGAGTGTGTTTCATCCAAAGAAGTTGAGTGACACACTCACCCATCGCGATGTATTCGGCTTCGGTGGTAGATAAGGCAACACAATGTTGCTTCCTACTGCACCAACTCACTAGACTCGAGCCGAGAAGTTGACAACAACCACTCGTGCTCTTTCTATCGAGCTTACTACCGGCATAGTCCGAATCGGAGTAGCCGGTTAGTTCAAACTCGGTAGATCTAGGATACCAAATACCGACATTAAGTGTACCCTTTAGATATCTAAGGATACGCTTGACTAGAGTTAGGTGAGACTCCTTGGCACAAGTTTGAAACCTTGCGCACATACTCACTGCAAATAAGATATCAGGTCGGCTTGCAGTTAAGTAAAGGAGACTCCCTATTATGCTCCTATAGTATTTTAAATCAATTTGGTTTCCAATTACTTCTTCTATATTAACATTAGTTGCCATTGGGGTATTAATAATTTTAGCGTCTTGCATTCCAAAGCGTTTAATTAATTCCCTAGTATATTTGCGTTGATGTAGGTATATTCCATCTTTAGTTTGTTTAATTTGTAATCCTAAGAAGAAACTTAATTCGCCTACTAAATTCATTTCAAATTCACTTTCCATAAGTGAAATAAACTCATTTAGTAGGATTGAGTTGGTGGTTCCGAAAATAATATCATCTACGTAGATTTGGGCTATGAATATGTCTTTACCTAAGGTTTTTACGAAAAGGGTTGGGTCAACTACACCTTGGTTAAAGACTTTTGACTTAAGATAAATCGAAAGTCTCTCGTACCAAGCTCGCGGAGCTTGTTTAAGTCCATAAAGCGCTTTCTTTAATCTAAGGACATGATCGGGTTTGTCTAAACTTTCGAAACTGAGGGGTTGACTAACGTAAACTTCTTCTTTAATGTATCCATTTAAGAATGCAAATTTCACATCCATTTGAAAAAATTTAAATCCTCGATGTGATGCATATGCTAATAGCATTCGAATGGACTCTAATCTAGCTACTGGGGCATAGGTCTCGTCGTAATCTAAACCTTCGACTTGACTAAACCCTTTATCAACTAGTCTAGCTTTATTTCTAACTACTTCACCTTTATCATCAATTTTATTTCTAAACACCCACCTTGTTCCAATGATTCTTTTATCTTTAGGTGGTGGTACTAATTCCCATACTTCGTTCCTAGTGAATTGAGCCAACTCTTCTTGCATTGCAATAATCCAATCGGGATCAAGAAGAGCTTGGTCAATAGTTTTGGGTTCAATTTTAGAAATCAAAGATATTTGACTAAGGTTTCTATATGAGGCTCTAGTTCGAACTCCTAGACTTGGATCACCTATCACTTGGTCGATAGGATGATTCGTTTGAGTCCTAGTTGGATTTGGGTTTGAGTTTACAACTTGATCCATAGGATGGCTTGTTTGAGTTCTAGTTTGGTTGGAGTCATCTATCACTTGATCAATAGAGTGACTTGGTTGACTTAGGTTAGGATTAACACTAGACCTGACCTCCGGATCAGAGTTAGGTCTAGTATGAATCGGCTCGCTAATTGGGGTTGCCGGGGGTTTTGTAGGTTCGTGTCCTTCATCGAATACTACATTGATAGTTTCCTCGACTCTAAGGGTGTCATGGTTATATACTCTATAAGCTCTACTTGTAGTCGAGTATCCTAGAAAGATTCCGGTCGTAGTTTTGGATGTAAATTTCCCTAGGTAATCTTTAGTGTTTAGGATATGTACCTTACACCCAAATACCCTAAAGTACTTGATGTTTGGTATTTTATCATGATAAATCTCGTATGAGGTCTTAAGGTGCCTCTTTACCATAAGGATCCTATTCTGGACATAGCATGTCGTACTCACGGCTTCGGCCCAAAACATATCGGGTAGGTTATACTCATTAAGCATTGTCCTAGCGGCTTCTTGTAGGGTTCTATTTTTGCGTTCTACTAGGCCATTTTGTTGTGGAGTTCTAGGGCAAGAGAAGTCATGGTGGTATCCATTTAGGTTACAGAATTCTGTAAACCTATGATTTTCGAATTCACCACCATGATCAGTCCTAAGTCTTTTGATTTTAATGCTTTGTTGATTTTCTGTTAACTTAAATAGGTTGATTAATTGATCTAGGGTATCATTTTTGTATTTGATGAACCTAACCCAAGTAAATCTAGAGTAGTCATCAATAATGACTAAACAGAATTTACTTCCGTTAAGTGACTTAACTCCGTGTGAATCAAATAGATCCATGTGTAGGAGCTCAAGCACACTTTTGGTTCGTTCTTGCCTAGTTAGTTGATGTTGTGTCCTAATTTGTTTACCTTGTTGACAAGTATTACATATTTTATTATCCAAGTTGTTGAGGTTAGGCAAACCTCTGACTAAATCACTCTGACTCATCTTGTGGATGAGTCTTGGGTGTGAGTGACCGAGTCATCGGTGCCACAACCATGATTCCTCTTGCCATGTCATAAGACACTTAGTTGAGGAGTTAATTAAGTTGATAGTGTAAATGTTGTTATTTCTAGTCCCTTTAAGGATTGTTTTAGAGATTTTTTTTGTATTAATTACGCATTCATTTTCTAGAAATATGACCTTATAGTTATTATCACACAATTGGCTTACACTGAGAAGATTATATTAAAAATTTTCTACTAATAAAACGTTTTGAATGACAAAGTTTGAGTTAAGCTCAATATCACCTGATCCGATGATTTTGAGCTTGCCGTTATTTCGTAAGGCTACCGATCCTTGTCGTTTGAATCGAAGCTTCAAAAACTTGAGTTGATCCCCGGTCATGTGTCGGGAGCAACCACTGTCCAACATCCATTGATCCTACACGCAAGGTAGTTGGATCGGATATTGGATTTAAAAAAATTGGTTGAAAATTATTAACCTAAATCATCTCACCCATGTCTACATGATCAAACATGTTAATCCTATATGTTCTTGTCAGATGACTTCCAATTTTAGTTGAATTAAATTTAATGACTTAAACACTTGTCAACCTTGCGTTAGATTCGGATTTGACCTTAGGCTCATCAAGTCACCTTTTCAAGATCATGGCTTCCAGGTCGTGGCGAGGCACAGAGGCCTTCTTTGATCGGAAAAATGACCACTTCCTTAGACAAAGCTATTTTCAAGAAAATAGAGACTTGACTCACCTAAGACCACTTCCTGGTCTAACTAGTCTAGGATACGGCGAGGTAGCTTCAGCTAGTTCCGCTCGGTCAAGTGCACCGAACTAGATACGCCTTATCTAGCCCGAATACACAAGACTCCACTTTCCTAGCGTACTATCATCTCGCCGCGTCCTAGTACTATGTTATCAAGTATTGACGAGTTATAGTCCTATCTAACCATTCTAAAAAGAAAAATCAAACTAAATAAAAACCTAAGCATGCAATTTCTAAGTTAAAACGCAAACAAATTTCGTACTAGCTCCCCCTGGACCGTTGAATCGATTTGGTCTCTCCACATAGTGGATTTGGTCCTTGGGAACCTAGTACTGGTTTGATCCTAAGTTTGAAATCAAGGTGGTCTTAGGGACCCATGCTTGGACACGTTTTTTAGCTTGACTTACAATCGACATATACAACTTATTGGTCGTGTTTGAGCTAAAACCTA
Organism: Wurfbainia villosa; assembly: GCA_025175895.1. NCBI lineage: Eukaryota > Viridiplantae > Streptophyta > Magnoliopsida > Zingiberales > Zingiberaceae > Wurfbainia > Wurfbainia villosa. Next base: position 113,796,748 of record CM045989.1, on the reverse strand, counting down.
GTCCGACCTTGTTGTACACGGCCCTTTGCGATCCAAGTAGGAGGTCAAGTCCTTTGGATCCCAAAGTTAACCTTTCCAACGTATTCCTAAGATCTTCGACTTGACTTTTCAAGAGTGAGTTCTCAACTTCGAGTTTTTCAACCCGAGTTGAGTCCTTCTCTTGAACTCGACTAGTCGAAGAGGTTAGGGAGACCTCGTGTTTGAGGAGTTTAACTTCCTCAACCAGGGTCTCGACCTTGGACTCGGACTTAGCTAACTTTTTATTTAAAAACTTAATTGCACTATAAAGAGTAGTAATAAGAGACCGACTTACCTTGAGTGTATCTTTTGAACCGGATGCGTATCCGTGGCTTGTCTTGAATAGTGTTTCGCAGTCCGACTCGTCTTCAGTTTTCGATTTAGGTTCCGGTTTCGACTCCGTCTCCGATTCCACCGGTTTAGCCATAAGGACTCGATCGTTGTCTTCTTCCTCGAAAGCTTCTTCCCAAGTAGCATTGAGTGCCTTTTTATGTTTTGGTGCCTTGCTCTTGAGTTTTGGGCATTCGGACTTAATGTGTCCAAACCTGTTGCATTCATAACATCTTATGTTTGAACTTTTAGGCTTACCTTCGTTGGGTCGAGTGATGGCTCATTTTCGGCCCTTGACTATCCTCCGAACTAGGTTGACTAGGTCGGCTTCCATTTCCGAGTCGACCTTCGAATCCGACTCATCCTCTTCTTCCTTCGGGGGTGGCTTGCTTGCGGTCTTCTTCCTCGAACTTGCAAAAAGTGTTATACCCTTCTCGGGTTCCGAGTTAGACTGCTCATGAAGTTCGAAATCAGAAAAGAGTTCATCTAACCTAAGTTTAGAAAGATCCTTGGAGACCATGTAGGCATCGACCATGGATGCCCACAAGGTAGTCCTCGGAAAAGAGTTTAGGACATACCTTATAAGGTCGCGGTTTTCGACCTTCTGCCCGATTGCGTGTAGGTTGTTGACTATGTCTTGGACACGGGCGTGGAGTTGCGTCGCGGACTCGTGTTCCTGCATTTTTAGGTTATATAGTTTATTGAATAGAAGATCACGCTTACATACCTTGGCTTCATCGGTCCCTTCGTGTAGCTCCACTAGTTTTGTTCAAAGGTCCTTTGCGCTTATGAAGGGGCCGACGCGATTTAACTCTTCCTTGGATAAGCCGCATTGAAGGATTTGAGTTGCCTTAGCGTCGGCTTCGACTTGTCTTTTTGTCGCAATGGTCCATTGGTCATAATCCAAGGATTCACCCACTTCGTTAGTCGGAAGTGTGAATCCCGTTTGGATTATGATCCACATCTCGATTTGGGTTTTGAGAAAGCATTCCATCCGACCCTTCCAATAACGAAAGTCATCTCCGTTGTAAAACGGAGGTCGGACGGTGCTAAAACCCTCGATATGGGTCATTAGAACAAAAGACACAAGGAGACGAAGACGAAGAAACTAGCAACGACAAAAACACACAAAAAAAGTACCAAGACTCGCGTCTTGGATTAGTAGTGCGGGAGAAAAAGTAACAAAGTGAAATAAATCTGAAATAAACAGAATTAAAAAGAAAAAATCTGTAAAATGGCTAGATTGGTGGTTTCACCAAATCTTAGAAACCCCCGACTCTGATACCAATTGTTGGATCGATTTGAAACGCTAGAGGGGGGTGAATAGCATTAAAACTTTCTTTTTTCGTTCGTTCGTTTAAAATCCGAGTAGATAATTAATTTGCAGCGGAAAAGATAAGCAATAAGTAAAAGAGACAATTCTTTTTACTTGGTTCGTAGCCTTCGGCTACTACTCCAAGGCCCTAGTGATCCTTGACCACGTACGGAGGGAAAAAGCACTAAAGGAACTCCTCCTGGTTGGAGGTTGGAGTTAATCGATACAAGAAGGAAAGAACTTGAGGTAGAAGGACACTCCCCCTCTCCTCGTAAACGATAAAAGCTCTGAAAGATTAAAGAAATGAACTTAAAATAAAAGATAAAACCGACGTTACAATAAGAGAGAAATTAAGACCTAGACGTCGGAGAGAAAGCACTTCGTTGTCGGAAAAGTTGTAGCTTGGCGGAGGCTTTTGGAAGCTTTAGAATTAATTAAGAAACCCTAGGATTGTCCCTCCTTTTATAGCCTTTGAGCCCCTTTTCGAGAGGAACCCTAGCCAATCAAAATTGAGCACCAATCTCCTTGAAATGGAGTGATAAGCCTTGACTCCTCGAAGCTGATCATTGACCATCACGATCCGATGGCCATCATCGATCGATCGATCGCAGATCGAACGTCGACTCGTGCAAATCGACTATTTGACCAAATGAGTCCTCTGTTGGAATGTATACTGAAAGCCTAGCTCTTTTTGTATGAACATTTTATTTTTGAATAAGAATCACATGATCATTGTTTTCACTTTATATATTTATTATATATGTGTGCATATTGTCTAATATTTTACATTGTAGATAACATGGTGCTTGGTGTGGCACAGAAGATCATGTTATCAGGCCCTTGTAAAATATAAGTAGAGGCTCACGACCAAGATGGTTTTGGACAAACCATTGACATGGTTGTAGTGTAGCTTGGTATTGTTTTGTCTTGAACATAAAGTTACACTAGTACACTTAGGTGTATTGAGCAGGACCGACATAGAGGTGATTCAATTTAGTACTGACTACATAATTGAATCGGACCTCGGATATTATGTTGTGCATGCTCTTAATCCCGATATAATAACGGGCACATGTACTTAGTATTTATTTCTTTGATTTACCAGAGGGTGAGATTTAGATGGATTAAATCAATATGCCCTTAAGTTGGGAAATGATATTATTTACATGGTGTGCTGATTATAGGAGGAAACCGTGTCCTATATATTAGGTTGATGATGTCCCCTTGAGGAGCTCATAAGGTTCATCATGTAAACCCAGCTGGTTGACTTAGTCAACATGATGATAAGGTTGAGTGGTACTACTCGAGGAACTAGATGTTAATTAATTGATGGTCAGTAAATCAATTAATTGACGGACATTCGATATCTTAAACACGGGGAGATTAATGTACGAATAATATATGGAGCCCATATTAATTTATGGGGGTTGGTGAGGTAGTTCAATGATGATCCTCTAGTGGAATGGAACATCATTGATGGATCAAGTTTGTGTGGTTCCGATCCATCGGGTGGCCAAGATCCAACTCCTCCTTATGGTCCCTATCGTAGCCTAATATAATCCTTGTGAAGTCTAGATCCAAGAATGTAAAACAAAACCCTAGAACCAACGGTTGGGATTAAATCCCTAAGATCCGATAGTTAGGATGAAACCCTAGAACCAACGATTGGGATTAAATCCCTAAGATCCGATGGTTAGGATGAAACTCTAGATCCGACGGTTGGGATGAAACCCTAGATCTGACGGTTGGGATGAAATCCTAGATCCGACGGTTGGGATAAAACCCTAGATCCGACGGTTGGGATAAAACCCTAGATCCGACAGTGGAGATTAAATCCCTAGATCCGACGGTGGAGATTAAAGGAGGCTTAAGCCCAATTCTATAAATAGAGGCTTAGGCTTGGGCGGCAAGGAGAAGATAGAGAATTAGGGTTTGGCTTTACAACAAGTGGGCGACTAGGGTTTTTGGGCGGCTAGGGTTTTGGAGCAAAACAAGTGCGCGACAACCTTCTTCCTTCTAGTTGATTGCCGGCGCCCATCCTCCTCCATCAACACTTGGCTGGCGCCCATCCTAGAGGCCTCTCCCTTCTTCCTTGGCTGGCGGTTCACCTTCCATTGGTGGCCGGCGTTCATCTTCCTCCCTTTCTCCTTGGTGGCCGGCGGCAACCCTTCTTCAAGTTGGCCGGCGCTTCATCCATTTGATCCTTGGCCGGCGGTTGCACCAAATTCCCTAATTTGGTGGCCAGTTCTAGAAAGGATAGGTATTTGTTGGTTCTTCTCTTTGTTCATAGCGGACAAGGTAGAGGAGAACGTGATCTAGAAGGCTTCTACTCGTGGAGGATCTTCGTCCACACGTTGTCCACGAGAAGGATATGACATACGGTAGAAGATCGTAAGGTATAAAGTTCTTTTAACTTTAATTACAGATCTGAGCATGTTCTTTTATGTTTTGATTATATATGTGTGTGTATGAAAATATATTGTATAATCATGGACCCCGAAGACAAACACAAAAACCGGCGATCCGTTCGTCGCCTCTTCTGCGGCTAACCAACTAGAAGAGTTGTGTTACTTGAACAACTAGTTTGTTCAAGCGATCACTCAAGATGTTAGCATGACGACGAAATGGTTGTGCTAAGGAAGCTCATCCCATCCGGATTAATTCTTTCATTAGTGAAAATTTTAATTCGGGGACATGGGAGCCAATGAGCCTCCGAAGCAACTCCCTTCATCCTCCAAGCTGGCAGTCGACTGATGCTAGCTGCAAGGCAAAGTTAGCTCAAAGAAAACATTATTACGACGACCTTCGACCGTCCGATCTCGACCTAGACCATCGATGGGATGTCTTTGGTCGGATCTACGCTTAAGACCATCCCCGTAAGGAGGATACGACCTCACTTACGCTCGCACACACGAGTTTACCTCGATACTTACCATGTCGCTTTTGCTTCCAGCCTTCCACTCGATTCCTTCGGCTCCCTCCGAAGTCACTCGAGTGTCGCCCGACCACCCGACTTCCTCCGGGTGCCGCTAGCCTTCAGCTCTAGCTTTTACAATCTTCTGCACACTCGATTTAGCTCGTGAAATAACGACATGAGCTTAACTTAGTATCGTTTGCTATAATCAAAACTCAGGTTCGACCTAGGTGCCTACTGCACCAACAAACACGGGCTAAACATACCTTGTTTTCCCGAATTCAGCATTGGCAGTCGACTTTCTCAGCTACCAGTCGACTGCCTCCCTCATCAGTCGACTGCCACCCAGAGCAATCGACTGATAACTGAAATTTGGAATTTTAGTTATTAGAAACAAAATTCAGAAAATCATAAGTAATTCTACGTATATTGAAAAATCATAAAAATTCATACATATATTACTTATAGTCAATACAATGGGTGAAAAATGATAGAAAAATATTTTACACATAAAATATCGAAATTGATACAAAATCCAAAAGTGAATAAAAACTTCAAAGTTTTAGCTCACTTTGTATCAATCTCATCAATGGTGATTGCTATCAAAAGATATACTTCACTAAGGTTTTCTAAAATGATTTTAAAATGTTTTTGAAAACCTATATTGGATCATATTCCTTGGGCTTAATGTACATGACTTGTACACAAGCTTTCCCAATGATCCACAAATGAAATAAGATGAGTTTTAATTCATCTAGATGCAAAAACTATGCACCTTGAACTTAACTCATATCCTAGCATCTCACATGTATCTAGGGTGTATAAATACACATACATGTCAATGTAATATGAGATGTGAGTTTTGTTCTCCCTAATCTAGGGTTTCATGTATTTTTCTAAGGCAACTCTACTTGATTCCCTTAAAAATGGGACTCCAAGTCATGCCAAAATCCTTAAATCAAATTTCATTAATTTAAATGCATTAAGTATGATCATGACATAAATGATATCATAAGTAAACATGGCAATGATCATGATGTCATGACATATGATACAATCTAAGCATACATGACATTTAACCTAACCCTAAGCATGATCATGACATTTTAAATGATTAAAAATAGATATGATGTCATGGCATGTTATATGGCAATCAAAGCACGACATATAAAATGTATAGGTATAATAACACCTAAATTTTAATATTAATTGCCATTTGACATAATTAATTATATTTTGCCATATTATTACTAATCTCCCAAGTGTGCCAAAAACCCAAAATGGCACACTAACCTCTAAACCTAAATTGTGCCAATTTAATTGATGTTTTATAATTCCAAAAATGTATTGACACATCCTAAAATCTTTTAGGATCATAATATCAACCTTATTTCTTAGGTACCCATAACCTTGAAAATTACCTAAAGTGTCACCTTTACCATGGTTGAGTTAACTACCTATCCAATAAAGGTTGGCACACCCTAAACCCATCTAGCGTGAATCAATCACGCTCTTAGGAACCCAAAACCTATTTGAGCTCCTAGGGTTTACTAGGTATTCCTTAGGGATGATCTCCCAAGATACCCTCCTAATGACCGTCCTAGGCTTGTTAGCCTTGGTCATTGTGGTCTTACCTAGGTTGACTCTAGGGGTAACTCCCCTTGCAACCTTCTTAGTGGCCATCCTAGGTTTCCTTGAAACCCTAGCCACTAGACACACACCATGGTCAATTCTAGGGATGACTTCCCTATTGACCTTGGTCTTCCTAGACCTAGTTTGTGATCCTAAATCAAATGGAACACTATGATAAGCCACCTTAGGCTTAGGTTTGTGACCCAAACCTTGCTTGCCTTTGGTTGACTTTTGTCTCTTAGGTCCTAGGTGTTGACTTTGACTCTTGGACCTAGACTTTTGATCATTTGACCCTTTAAATTGATTTTGTATATTCCTAAGGGTCTCTTCTAGTTTCTCAAGTCTTGACCTCAAGACTTGATTCTCCATCTCCAATTGCCCAATTTTTGATTTTTGATTTTGTCTTTGGGCATTAGCATTTCCTCTAGGCATATGCCTAGTCCATTTAGGATTAAGACCTAGGTGTTCTCCTATTTTATTGATAGATTTCCTAGGTAAAATATTTTTAGGGACATTAGTCCCAAATTTCTCCTTATTACCAAAATGGACACTTTTAGCACCTAAACACAAATATTTATCTCTAGCATGCTTTTCATGATGAATTTCAAGAGAATTAAAATTCCTAGCATGCTTTTGACTTTTAAATTTAGAAGATGCATTATTAAAATATACCTTAGGGTTAGCCTTAGCTCCCCCTACTTGTGATGCTCCCCTTTGAGTCTTCTTCTCCCCCTTTGGGCATTGATTCTGGTAGTGTTCCGGTTGCCGGCATTTGAAGCAAATCACTTGCTCCTTATTTTTGTTTGTTGGGGGACCGACATCCTTAACTTTTGGTGTCGGTGGAGCTTTTCTTACTCTCTTTGGGCATTTGCTCTTGTAATGCCCACTTTCCCTACACTCAAAACAAATTATATAATTTTTATTTAAACCTAAATTGCTTGAGTTACCTAGGGTATTTGTGGTGGTGATCGGAGTGGGTTCTTCATCCCTCCCGAAGGTTGAGGCTTCTCCTTGATTTTGCTCCGGCTCCGGTGTGGATGGTCTCTCTTCCCCCTCAATCCTTGAAGTGGAGGCTTCTTCCACTTCTTCTACCGATCCGAAAGTTGATTCCCTATCAACTTCTGAATCCTCAAGCTCTTTAGATAGCGATGTACTTGCCTGAGCTTGAGAGGGTGAGCACTCCTCTTCTTCTTCTTCTTCTTGGATTGATGATGAATTTTCATGAAGCTTGGCCAAATCGCTCCATAGCTCCTTGGCATCCATGAACTCACCTAGGCTACACAAGAAGTCATTAGGAATTAAATCAAAAATAAATTTGATTACCTTCTTGTTTTTCTCGAATATTTGGAGTTGATTCTCACTCCATCTCTTCTTTTTTAGGAAGCCACCTTTTGGTCCTCTTGGATATTCAAATCCATCCATTAAAATGGACCATTCCTCAAAGTCTCTCATCATCACAAAAGCTTCAATCCTTGCCTTCCATTGGTTGAAGCCCTCTCGCCCATAAAAACCATATGGGACCGGCGTGTTGATATCCCATCCAAGTTTTCCTTGAACTTCCATCTTCACCCTCTAGCGTGCTCCCTCAGTTGTTAAACTTAAAGAGTGGCCTCGCTCTGATATCACTTGTAGGGGATCATTGGAACGCTAGGGGGGGGGGGGTGGTGAATAGCTTGTTATCGTTGCTCGATGGAAATCATTCATGATCGGAATAAGTTCGCGTTCGTCTACAATTTTCGTTAGCGCGCAACGGAATAATAATAATAGCATTAATGAAACAAGACAATCAGCAAAACACACAATATTTAACGTGGTTCGAAACCGAACATTTCCTACTCCACGGATCGAGCTCTAACAAGCTCTAGCGATGCCAATGCAATCACTAATCACAAATACTCCTTCTCGACACAAGTCGGAGGTGGAGAAACCTCGTACAATAGTTTACATCAATAAACTAAATACAACAAGCAAATAATATAAAATACAATGTAATACAAGTAACGAAAACACTTTACAAATGCCTTTAGATTGTTTGCTTGTTGATCGCTTGAACCGTGGTTGAAGACCCTGATTTGCAGTAGCAAATCACCTCAAGAATGTCCAAGAAATTGCTGGCTTTTTCCTCCTTCACGAGATCCATTTAAAGCTTCAACCTGTGCTGGAAAATGCTGATTAGTCGACTGCTCGGGACCATCAGTCGACTAATGACATTGTTATCGTGAGATAACGACTAGATCCACATTGGAAAGATCTAACGGATCCATGATCAGTCGACTGATTATGACCATCAGTCGACTGTTTGAGCCTCCACTCGACTGCTAACCCGAATGAGTCGACTCCATTCCGATGCTCGAAAAATCGAGCACCGATTGGTGATCACAAGATCGATCGACTACCCACCTCGGCGATCGCTAGGCTGACTCACGCTAGTCGACTGCCACATGGCACTAGTCGATTGACACACCTCAAACATGAGGTTTTAACTCATGTATGGTTCCCCCATACTTGCTAGACCACCTTTAGCCTAGACCTAAGCCTTCTAGCCACCTCCGTCAGCCTCACGCCTCTCGGATCCCTCCAAGTCATCCATGACTTGTTTATCCATTGCGCTAGCCTTCAGATGCTTCCATCGACTATGTCATGCTAACGGTGTCTACACCGCCAAGGCACATTGGACTTACGCTGCCAAGACTCCGCTTGGACTTTATGCCGCCAACCATTGGACTTATACTACCAAGACTCCCGCTTGGACTTTACACCGCCAATATCAACCCCTTGGACTTCTCAAATGCCAAGACTCAAGCTTGGACTTTCCCTTGCCAAGCCATGTTGGACTTTCCATGCCAAGTACTCAAGACTTGGACTTTACCTTGCCAAGACCCATGCTTGGACTTTACATTTCCAAGACACATGCTTGGACTTTACCAAATGCCAAGTGTCCCACATGGACTTTCTATGCCAAGTAGCCAAGACTTGAACTTTTCCCATGACAATCACATTGTCATAAGTTTATGTCGAACATCAAAACATCTCTCGAGTCAAGCTCGAGTCCTGGTTAATCATGACCTGGGGCGATTGCACCAACAAGGATTTCCAGCTGCAATGAAGAGTTAGCTCGAAAATACAGTTAGTATAAGTAAGCTCAATGGCCATTTACCATCCGATCTCGACTTTGACCTTCCATGGGAAGTCTTGGTCGGATCGACACCTAAGGATGCCCCCATACAAAGGACACGACCTTACTTTCACTCACTCACATGAGCTTACCTCAACCTTTAGCTTTGAAGCTTTGCTTCCAGTCTTCACCCGAGTTCCTCGGCTCTCTCTGAAGTCCTCCCGATTTCGCCCGACCACGATGGTTCCCTCCAGGTGTCGCTAACCTTCGACTTTGCTTAGCAATTCTACACACTTGATTTATCTTGTGTGATAACAAAGTGAACTTAACTTTGTATATTTGCTATAATCAAAACTCAAGTTCGATTCAGGTGCCTATAGTACCAACATAGAGAACCTTGGGGCATCGTGAGAGCAACCTCCTTAAGAAAGTCATCGATTTAGTAAGGTTACCTTGAATGTAGACATCACGTTTAGGTAAACACACCAATATCATTCCAAAGTCTATATTGATTAACTCGAGATAGACTACCTTACTTTATTGTACTCATCATGATCATCATCCCAATATCCTCATGCTGTGTTTGGATTCCTTTTTTCTTAGCCTATTCTCTGTATTGCAATTCTTGATATGTCCTTCGGAATTATGTATGCATATGTTTAAAATAGTGTATGGTAGAAAATGAGCAAGCTTATGGTAGTGTAATTTCAAGAGTAGCATTGAGTGAAAGCTTTGCCTTGTGAATACTTATGTGTTCAAGAGCAGAAAGATTTATACCTTGTGAGTGTTGGGATTCCCCGCCACCGATGTGGGTGTGTGTTCGAACAAGTTTCGTAAACATGCACACAGTGGAATAAAAAACAAGTAATAAACTAATTTATTACCATTCACACACCACACACATGCAGGATACAACAAGTGTAGACATAATCTCATTTTCAAATTTTGCAATAAAGGAAAACTACTCCAGGTATACCTGACGGATTATGTGAAGTGGAAATGACATCAATTTTAATGACCCTCGTAAGTTTCACCAATATCCGTATCCACGTCAAGTATCATAAGGATAGCTTCAACAAGCTACGAGCCCGATCTTCACAAGAGTTACTAGCCTAGCATAGAAGACGTTGTGATCCGAGAGACGATCACAATCTGAATCCAATTCGAATCCAAAAATGAGTTTCGTAAACTCGCTTATCGAAAGCGGTTTTTGTCAACCGATTGACAAAACTTTGATCCTCCACCAAAGAGTAACACTGGCTAAACTATGTTCTCGTCGCAAAGGACACAAGCTGTCCAAGAGGGTAACTTGGTGGAGGAGGTGGGCGGCAAAACAAGTGGTGGGCTTTTCCTTAGTCCCCGGCGGCCAAGGAAGGTTAGACGGTGGTTGAGGATGGTCGGAGGGCTGCCAGCGGCTGGTGGTTGGCCAACGGCAAGGGGAAGGTGGCGACACAACAACTTGGGTGGCACCTTAGTGTTTGGCGGTGACAAAAAAAGAATCAATGCACAAGAAAGGGAAGGGAGAAGAGAAAACGGCTAGGGTTTCGCAAACTTAAACTGACACGGGTTATCTCTCAACCCCGTTATTTATAGATAACATATCTCTTTTCCATTAAGAGATCTTTTCTCAAGACCTTCTCTCAAGACCTCTTCTCTAAAACCTTTTCTCAAAGGGTTATTGGTTCATAACAAAAACCATTTAACCCACTACATTAACTTAAGTTAAAATAAACCAAACCGCATTGGTCTATTTTAAGTTAAAATGAACCGAACCAATTTTGGTTCATTCGTTTAAAACTAACCAAACCACGTTGGTTTATTTCCACTATTGAATTAGAACCAAACTGATATGGTTCATCCATCATGTCTTCATAAGACTCGACCCATCCATGCTTCTGATGCGACTGAAATAATTTCATACTCGCATTCTTGTTTGGTCCAACCAAACCAGGTCTCTCTCGATCTGAGAATCTCATTCTCAAACTGTTTTAAATCCTTCGGATAACACTCGTAGTGTGTGTGACCAAATAGATTCCCGGTTTATATTGGTTGTCTATAATTAACCATTAATTATAGAACGATCATGAGTGGCACCTAGTAGTACATCATTATCCCCAATTAATCAGAAAATCAACGGTTGACTCCAAAACAACTTCTGAAATCTTTCAGCAGCTATAGTGATTCGTGCCCCATTCCCTTCACTCATCTTATACCCACTTGGTTCAGGACATGGTCTATGTGTCAGTCCCCACTAGGCTGACCATATCACACCTAGCCTAAGTATTTCTTCCTCATCCTCCGGATTCTAGTTATTGCACATGTATCCAAGAGTACCATACTCTAAACATGTAATGCTTTGGCTAAAGACTTTAGTAACAATCCGACGAGAGGTCATAGGGTATACATCTCCTCACAAGGAGTGGTGAATCCTTTGTAGGCTATTCAAATACCTTCGGCCACTTCGACTTATACCCAATCATCCTAGGTCCACAACTCCTCGGAGATGCTTGCTTAAGATGTCAAAGCATAAGTCTTCATGACCAAGATGCCTTGAATACCGCTTGTCGAAGGAACATCGCACTTAAGCTGCAGTAAAGACTTCATTGACATAGCCATATATGAAGAGAATTATATGAAGTCTTACAACTAGTCACTCCAATGAACTAGTTACCATAACTAGAATCCACGATTAACTCCGGAGATCCCAATGTCTCCAGCCAGTGAGAAACAGTTGCTTGGATAAACCAAAGAGTATAACTCGTGCTAGTCTCAACAGAATTGATGGTGTTCGAATGGATCAATTCATCGACTAGGAATAATTCTAATACATCACAATTACACATGTAGAGATACTCACTAGTTGTGATCCAATCACAAATTCTTTCATGTTGTGAATCGTATTGCCGTCATTCAGTAAATGAGCTTTAGATCCAATCAAATACATGAAAGCATGTACACTCAAATAGGGAATCTTCATTTATCAAATAAATGGTATAACCATAAGGTTATTATCTTAGGACATCTCTCATATATAACTAACAAACTCCCACTTGGCCTAATGTCAATCGCCACGGTATCTAATACCATAATCCCTAACATGACCCTCAAACTTACTTTGAGGTAAGGCCTTAGTTAAAGGATCCGCTAAGTTCCTTTCAGTGGGAATCTTCTCGATTTGTATTTCCTTCCTACTTATGATTTTTCTGATCAAATGATAGAAGTGAAGCACATTTTTGGATCGTTGATGAGTCCACATCAAGTTCTGAGATGAACTTCTTAATCCAAACCACTTCCTTTGCTACTTCCGAAGATGTAATGTATTCTACCTCAGTGGTAGAATTTGCTATAATGTCTTGGTTGGAACTTTTCCAGCTTATTGCGCCTCCATTCAAGGTGAATATATACCCAGACTGAGACCTGGAATCAACCTTGTCTGTATGGAAGATGACATCTGTATACCCGCGTATTACCATATAACCCTCTCCATATATTAGAAACGCATCTTTAGTTCTTCTTAAGTACTTAAGGATGGTCTTAACAACCGCCCAATGATCCATTCCTAGATCAGACTTGTATCTACTCATGACACTTAGAGCATACGATACATCAGGCCTCGTGCATAATATAACATACATGAAAGATCATATTGCAGATGCATAGGGGATCTTACTCATGCAAATCCTCTCGTCTTCTGTGCATGGACACATAGACTTCGAAAGGTGTATCCCATGCCTGATGGGTATGAAACCTTTCTTGGATTCCGACATACTAAACCTCTTTAGCACTTGGTCTATATAAGTAGACTGCGAAAGACCAAGCAACCGTTTCATTCTATCTCTATAGATCTTAATCCCGAGGATGTAGGTCACTTCTCCTAGGTCTTTCATAGAGAATGTTTTAGATAATCAAATTTTGACTAACTGTAAGATAGATATATTGCTTCCTATAAGTAATATGTCATCGACATACAACACTAGGACCACGACTGCACTCCCACTAACCATCTTGTACACAGGGTTCGTCTGGATTTTGTGAGAAATCAAACCTTTTGATTGTCTCATCAAAATAGATATTCCAGCTCCTGGATGCTTGCTTCAGTCCATATATGGACCATCGAAGCTTGCATACCTTGGTTTTATCAACCGATGTGAAACCCTTGGATAGTATCATATACACGTCCTCGAGTAGGTTTCTATTAAGGGAAGTCATTTTCACATCCATCTGCCATATCTCATAATCATAATGAGCCACTATGGCCAGGAGCATCCGAATGGATTTAAGTATAGCTACTAATGAATAGGTCTCGTCATAATCAACACTTTGCTTTTGACGATAGCCTTTCGCCACTAATCTAGCCTTATAGGTAATCACATTACCATCCATGTCGATTTTCTTCTTGAAAATCCACTTGCACCCTATAGGCTTAATGCCTTCAGGTGGGTCCACCAAGTTCCAAACTTGATTTGCATACATGGAATCCATTTCTGACTTCATGGCTTTAAGTCATTTGTCACTTTATGAACACTTCAGAACTTCTTCATAACTGGTAGGTTCCTCATCGTCAATGAGTAACACGTCATTCGATTCTCTTACGAGAAATCCATATCTCTCAGAAATGTTGTATGTTCTACTAGATCTACGAAGATGTGGTGTTACAATAGGTTCAGTCGATGGATCATCACTATGAGTTATCGGTTGTGGTGCTTGACCAGGTATCTCATCAATGTCTATTGGAGTCTCTTGAGTCTCCTCAAGTTCAATGACACTCCCACTATTTTCATGCAAGAGAAACTCTTTCTCTAGAAATACAACATGCCTTGAAACAAATACCTTTTTGTTCCACAAGATGATAGAATTGGTAACCCCTCGTTTCCTTAGGGTATCCAATAAATAAACATTTTTTAGACTTAGCATCCAATTTGTCGAATACAATCCACTTAACATAAGTAGGACAACCCCATATCTTCAAGTAAGATACATGAGGTTTCTTACTATTCCATATCTCATATGGAATAGTAGAGACTACCTTGGTCATGACTCTGTTTAGCAAGTAAACAACTGTCTGAAGTGCATAGCCCCAAAAAGACTTGGGAAGATTCGCATGATTCATCATCGACCTAACCATGGTCAACAAGATTCGGTTTCTCCTCTCAGATACACCATTAAGTTGTGGTGTATACGGCGGAGTCCATTGAGACAATATACTATTGTCCCTTAGACAATCCAGAAACTCTTGACTCAAGTATTCACCACCTCGATCAGATCGAAGTATTTTAATACTTTTGCCAAGTTATTTCTCTACTTCATTTCTGAATTCTTTAAACTTTTCAAAGGCTTTAGATTTATGTTTCATCAATAAAACATACCCATACTATGAGTAATCATTGGTAAAGGTGATGAAGTAGCCATAGCCTCCTAGGGCATGAGTTAACATAGGTCTGCATACATCAGTATATATTAGAGCAAGCAACTCTCCCACCGATTAACCTTTTCTAGTAAAAGGTAACTTAGTCATCTTGCCTTTTAAACATGATTCGCATGTATCGAATGAATCAAATTCAAACAATTCTAGACTTCCACATCAGTGTAATTCAGACATGTATTTCTTGCTTACATGACCAAGACGACAATGCCACATATAGGAGTCTAATTGATTATCTTTTCGAGCATGCTTGTTGCTCGGTTCGATATTGAAAATATCACCGGATACGTCTAACGTATATATTCCATTGCATAAAGTTCTAGTCCCATAAAGAACGTCATTCAAAGTTATGTAACAACAATTGTTACTAAAAGTCAAATGGTACCCATTTCTATTTAAACAAGAAATAGAAATGATGTTCTTTATCAACGAAGGAACGAAATAGAAATTGTCCAATTCTAAGACAAGTCCTGTAGGGAGGTTCAACAGATACGTTCCGATGGTGAGTGCAGCAACATTTGCTCCATTCCCAATATGTAAATTTGACTCTCTCTTGACGAGTCTTCTTATATTTCATAGCTCATGTATGCCATTACATATATGTGAGCCACACCCGGTATCCAATACCCAAGTGTCTAAAGAAATTGAATGACAATTAATAATGAAGATATCTGAAGAAGATGGGGCATCAAATGTCCTATTCTTCTTCGCCGACTCAAGATAAATCTTGTAGTTTTTTCGCCAATGACCTTCCTTGCCACAATGATGGCAAGTGCCCTTTTGAGCTAGTTCTGCCCTTTTAGCCTTTTTGTTCTTCCCCTTCTATTGTACCTTTAACTTCCTCTTAGAACCTTTCTTCGAGGAATCAACTAACACCACTGTCCCCTGCTCATGCTTCATAGAAGGCTCCACAGTCTTCAGCATATTGAGTAGTACCACAAATGAACCTTCTTGCATCTCAGAGGTGAAGAGGAGCTTGGAGACTTCGAAACTTTCAGATCTCACTTGCTCATCAAACAAATCATAGAGATTAAAGACTACATTATGAGCATCCATATGCTCATGCTTCTTCTGCAGCTCGGGTACCATTGCGGCTAGCATGATGCAACTCACTAGTTCAGAATCAATCACATGTTTCTGATAGGCCAACAATTGGTCCGGAGTTGCGTCATCACTAGGACAGACGGGAAGAGGCTCTTCGAGAACATACACAAGCTTTTCAACCTTGAGAACAATTCTCAAGTTTCTAAGTCAGTCCAAGAAGTTCGGCCCAGTCAATTTATTCGAATTCAAAATGGAACGCAAATTCAAAGACATTATGTTTAAGCGATTAACCTAGAAATACAAATCGAGCATATATGAGAAAGATGATTTAAATGCATCAACATACATTTATAAGTCCAATTCAATTTTTGAATTTGAAAATCAAAACCCTCAAAATCAATTCAAGAGATCATAGTTCCATCTCCGAATGTGTTGATATCCAACATAGATAAGAACAACCTTAGAGAGAGTCCAATAAGCCATTCTTAGCTACGATGGTAGGTATCATGTATACCAATTGCATATCACATATATACAACTATCACAATGTGATATCAACTAATTTAATATTCACACATACATTGGGTTGTTAACACATTAACAAGTTTGCATCATATGCATAGCACCCAACTTCACCTCCCTTCACATCGACCTTGGAGAGAGTCCAACAAAGCGATGCTCCAAGTTAAAGTCGACCCATTAATCGTGAAATAGTTTTAATATGGTTAGAGCGCATTCAACCAATTAGGCAGGCTAGGAGAGAGTCCAACAACCCAAACTAACGATTGACATCTGATTCTTACCATATTAGTAATAAACTATTTTAATGGTTTGAACATGTTCAGGTTCGAGCCGGGCTTGGAGAGAGTCCAACAACTCAAATAAGAAACGGAACTCTGGTTCTAACCATATTAATTATCTACATGGCATAGCACACATGACATACATCTACATGTCATGACATGCATGACATAATGATATGCATCTAATGCAATTACATGACATACAATTATGACATGTACAAATAGTTTCCTTATTTGTCATAACTAATTTTGGAAATAAAATATGTTTGAGATTTGATTTCTCAAATCAAATCTTGATTAAATTAGGAAAACAAATTTCCAAATCTAATCACATATTTTATTTATGGAAAATATTAATAAAGGAATTTCAAATTTAATTTAGGAAACAAATTTCCTAAATTTTAATTTCTTAATCACATTAGAAAATTTCCAATTTAAATTTCTTTACTAATTAAAATTTCCATAATTATTTCTAACCTTTCCAAAATTATAAAATTCCAAAAATACAATTATGACTACCGCAAAACAATTTAACGATTATGTCGGAACATAGTTGGGCTTTGATACCACGGTTGGGATTCTTCGGCACCGATGTGGGTGTGTATTCGAACACATTTCGTAAACATGCACACATCAGAAGTAAAAACAAGTAATAAACTAATTTATTACAATACACACCATACGCATGTAGGATACTACAAGTGTAGACATAATCGTATTTTCAAATTTTGCATTAAAGGAAAACTACTCTAGGTATACCTAATGGATTATGTGAAGCAGAAATGACATCAACCTTGTTGGTGCAATCGGCCCAGGTCACGATTGACCAGACTCGAGTTTGACTCAAGTGATGTTTTGATGTTTGACATAGTATGTTTGACATTGATGTCTGTTTAATGTTTTGGGGAGATTATTTATACAATCGACCAAGGTTATAATTGACCTGACTCGAGTTTGACTTGAGGGAGTCTTTGATGGTTGACTAGGGATTGACCGTGTGATTATGGGAAAGTCCAAGCACGGGTTTTGGCAAGGTAAAGTCCAAGTCATGGGTACTTGGCATGGAAAGCCCAAGTGGGACACTTGACATTTGAGAAAGTCTAAGTCTTGAGTACTTGGCACAAGGAAAGTCCAAGCATGAGACTTGGCATGGAAAGTCGAACATGGGTTGGCAAGGAAAAGTACAAGCATGGGTCTTGGCATGGAAAGTCCAACATGGGTTGGCAAGGGAAAGTCCAAGCTTGAGTCTTGGCATTTGAGAAGTCCAAGGGGTTTGATATTGGTGGTGTAAAGTCCAAGCGGAGTCTTGGCGGTGTAAGTCCAATGTGCCTTGGTGGTGTAGACACCGTTAGCCGATGGAAGTACCTGAAGGCTAGCGCGATGGATGAACAAGTCATGGATGACTTGGAGGGATCCGAGAGGCGTCAGGCTGATGGAGGTGGCTAGAAGGCCTAGGTCTAGGCTAAGGGTGGTCTAGCAAGTATGGGGGAACCATACTTGGGTTAAAACCTCATTTTTGAGGTTGGCAGTCGACTGACATTATGGCCAGTTCGACTGCCGTGAGTCGACTTGAGTTTAACTATCGTTTAAGAGCTAAAATTTCTCTGGCAGTCAACTACTCGTTGGAGCATGATCGATGTCGACGTAGTCGATCGCAGGGATGGCGATAACCGCAATTGAGTTGAGTTGCGACAGAATGCTCCGTTGGTCGTAGGCGATTGACTACGGGCATTGGTAATCGACTGCCAATGTTGGCAGTCGACTGCCAAGAGTCCCGTTGGAACTTGTCCAACGTGGATTGAGTCATTGTCTCATAGCTACAGTGTTGGCAGTCGACTGGGGACTTATGACAGTCGACTGCCAGGCAAAAATCTAGCTCGACGCAAGATAAAAAGGGGAGCTTGTGGAGGATTTCGGCATCAGTTCTTTTGGAGCTTTGGTGAGGCGATTTGAAGGCAATTTGCAGGTGCATTTCAGGGCCCTTCAAACTCATCCAAGCAATCGACAAGCAAGCACTCAAAACCCTAGTTTGTAAAGTTTTCTTTACATTTTCACTTGTATTTTCTTGTTTACTTTGTATTACTTGTTGTAATTCATTGTACGAGGTTTCTCCACCTCCGACTTGTTGTCGAGAAGGAGTTTATTGCTTAGTTGTGTTTGTGGCATCGCTAGGGTTCGTACAAACCCAATCTGTGGACTAGGAACCGTTCGGTTCCGAACCACGTTATATCTTTGTGTTCGTGGTTGTTTCATCTCGTTATTGCTTTTATTATTACTATTCTGCTGTGCATAACAAGTTTTGTAGAGATGATCACGCAAACAAATTCCATCATCGTACAATCAAACACTATTCACCCCCCCCTCTAGCGGCCTCAAATCTCCTACAATTGGTATCAGAGCCTAGGGCTCTTCTATGGACTAACCGTCGGGAGCTAAGACACAGCACGCTAGAGGAAAAGATGGAGAGATTGGGTGACGACATCAACGTTCCGCCTTCCTTCGACCGCGAAGATTTCGCGTATTGGAAAGGTAGAATGATGCATTTTCTAATGTGTGACTTTGATAATTGGATTAGTGTCTTAGTAGGTTTTGACACTCCAAAAGACGAAGAAGGAAGAAAAATCAAGAAGAAGAATTGGAGTCAAGAACAACTCCGATACTATAACATCAACAATATGGTAATGGGTATTTTGCTTAATATAATCCCTAATGATATTTTGTTCAAGATAGGATATTGTAAAGATGCCAATGGGGTATGGAACAAATTGGAAAAATTCCAAGAAGAGCCTCACTCAATCCAAGAAGATGAGGAGGATGAGGAAGAGAGTTCATCCTCACAAGAAAGTGAGGATTCAGAGGTCGAGGAGTGTTCGACATCTGAGGAGGAAGAAGTAGTGGAAGAGGTAGAATTAGAAGAAACCTCAACCTCTAGGATTGAGGGGGAGGGGATGAGAACATCTACACCGGAGCAACCCGAAGAAGAGCCTTCCACATCCAGTCAAGATGAAGAAGCTCCAACTCCGGCACCTACCACCACAAATACCCTAGGTAACTCAAGCAATGTAGATTCAAATAAAAATCACATAATTTGTTTTGAGTGTAGGGAGGTTGGACATTACAAAAGTAAATGTCCTAAAAGAATCAAGAATAGTCCACCGGTGCCAAAAGTCAATGAAGCCGGTGTTCCCACCAAGAAAAGCAAGGAACAAATCACTTGCTTCAAGTGCCGACTACCGGGACATTACCGGAGTCAATGCCCAAAGGGGGAAAAGAAGGGGCAAAGGGGAGCATCACAAGTAGGGGGAGTCTCTAAGGCAAACCCTAAGGTATATCTAAATAATGCTTCCTCTAATTTAAATGTTAAAAAGCATGCTAGGAATTTCAATTCTCTTGCAATTTATGAAAAACATGCTAATAAAAACAAATATTTTTGTTTAGGAGCTAAGAATGTCCACTTAGGAAATAAGGAGAAATTTGGGACTAATGTCCTTAAAAATATTCTACCTAGGGAATCAATTAGGAAAATAAGAGAGCACCTAGGTTTTAACCCTAAATGGACTAGGCATATGCCTAGAAAGTCCCATGCCCAAGAATTTAATCAAAAAACAATTGGGCAATTAGAGGTTGAAAATCAAGTCTTGAGGTCAAGGCTTGAAAAACTTGAAAAGACCCTTAAGGCTATGCAAAATCAAATGCAAGGGTCAATTAGTCAAACTTCTAGGTCAAAATCTCAAAGTCAACACTTAGGACCCAAGAAGCAAAAGTTATCAAAGGGCAAGAAGGGTTTGGGTCACAAACCTAAGCCTAAGATGGCTTACCATAGTGTTCCATTTGATTATGGAACACAAACTAGGTCTAGGAAGACCAATGTCAATAGAGAAGTCATCCCTAAGGTTGACCAAAGGGTGTGCCTAGTGGCTAGGGTTTCTAGGAAACCTAGGGGGCCACTAAGAAGGTTGCAAGGGAAGTTACCCCTAGAGTCAACCTAGGTAAGACCCAAATGACCAAGGCTAACAAGCCTAGAAGGGTCATTAGGAGGGTATCTAGGGAGGTTATCCCTAAGGAATACTTAATTAACCCCATGAGCTCAAATAGATTTTGGGTTCCTAGGAGCGTGATAGATTCACGCTAGAAGGGTTTAGGGTGTGCCAACCTTGATTGGATGGGTAGTTAACTCAACCATGATAAAGGTGGCATTTTAGGTCATTTTCAAGGTTATGATTACCTTGGAAATATATTTGAGCCTTAATCCTAAAAGATTTTAGGATGTGCCAATATTATTTGAGAAGTTTGATAAATTGATCAAATTGGCACAATTTAGGTTTAGAGGTTAGTGTGTCATTTTGGGTTTTGGCACACTAGGGAGATTAGTAGTATTATGGAAAAAATATGCTTAATTATCTCAAATGACAACTAATATTAAATCTTAGATATTATTTTACCTATATAGTTTATATGCCATGCTTTGATTTGTCATATAACATGCCATAACATCATTCCTATTTTTATCATTTATATGTCATAATTATGTTTAGGAATTAGGATTGAATGTCATGTTCTTTAGTTTTTATATCATATGCCATGACATCATGATCATTGGCCATTCTTTATTTTTGCTATTATTATGCCATGATCATTTCATGCATTAACTTGATTGAAAATTGATTTAAGAACTATGGCATGACTTGGAGTCCCATTCATAAGGGAATCAAGTAGGGTTGCCTTAGAAAATGCATGAAACCCTAGATTAAATGAACCAAAACCCACATCTCACATCCAATTGACATGTATGTGTATTTATACACTCTAGATACATGTGAGATGCTAGGATATGAGTTGAGTTCAAGGTGCATAGTTTTTGCATCTAGATGAAATAAAACTCATCTAATTTTAATAGTGGATCATTGGGAAAGCATGTGTACAAGTCATGTACATAGAGCCCAAGGAATATGATCCAAAATAGGTTTTCAAAAACATTTTGAAATCAATTTAGAAAACCTTGGTGAAGCCTATCTTTTGATAGCAATCACTAATGATGAAGTTGATACAAAGTAAGCTAAAACATTGAAGTTTTTCTTCACTTTTGGATTTTTTATCAATCTCGATATTTTATGGGTAAAATAATTTTCAAATATTTTTCACCCATTGTATTGACTATAAGTAATATACGTATGAATTTTCATGATTTTTCAAAATACGTAGAATTACTTATGACTGCTAAAATTGATGGCAGTTAACTGATGTGAGTGGAAGTCGACTAATTACTGTAAATAGTTGACTGCCAAGCTGATTTCGAGAAAAATATGATTGTTTAGCCCGTGTTCAGCTATGGTAAAGGTTCCTAATCACTCCTAACCCTAGGATATGCTTTGGGAAGCATTAGAAAGGGTGAAAATCCATTGGATATGGATTAGGAGAGGTATTAGATTAATGTATCAAATTTAAGGTGGGGAGAGTTCATGTTTGAACTTTGAGCCTTAATTTTAATGGTTTAGAGTTTCTATTGGCTTAGGGACTTCCCAAGGACATTGTTGGTGTAATGGTCAAGGGGGAGCAAGCCTTTAGGGGGAGTTATCCATCTTGGGATGATGGATGTGTTTCTCTTTTTGAAGGGGGAGAAGTTATTGGGAAAGTATCATCAATTGGGAAAATTGATGGGATATTGAGAAACCCAATTTGGAAATTGGGAGAGTATAGGATTGCCTCTCTTGAGTGATATGAGACTTATCACTAGGAAGATGGTAGGCATCCTAGGTATTTTTGGATCAAGGGGGAGATTGTAAGATCTCATTGGGACATGAGACATTGACCTCCTTGGAGAGATAACCTTTTTGATGTTAGTCAAAAAGAGGGAGAAGGTTTGGGATTACCAATTTGGGATAATTGGTAAGGAAATTTGAGTTAGGGGCCTAACTCAAGGTTTGTTTTTTCAAACATCAAAAAGGGGGAGATTGTTGGTGCAATCGGCCCAGGTCACGATTGACCAGACTCGAGTTTGACTCGAGTGATGTTTTGATGGTTGACATAGTATGTTTGACATTGATGTTTGACATTGATGTTGGTTTAATATTTTGGGGAGATTGTTTATACAATCGACCTGGGTTATAATTGACCAGACTCGAGTTTGACTTGAGGGAGTCTTTGATGGTTGACTAGGGATTGACCATGTGATTATGGGAAAGTCCAAGCATGGGTCTTGGCAAGGTAAAGTCCAAGTCATGGGTACTTGGCATGGAAAGTCCAAGTGGGACACTTGGCATTTGGGAAAGTCCAAGTCTTGAGTACTTGGCACAAGGAAAGTCCAAGCATGAGGCTTGGCATGGAAAGTCCAACATGGGTTGGCAAGGGAAAGTCCAAGCATGGGTCTTGGCATGGAAAGTCCAACATGGGTTGGCAAGGGAAAGTCCAAGCTTGAGTCTTGGCATTTGAGAAGTCCAAGGGGTTTGATATTGGCGGCGTATAGTCCAAGCGAAGTCTTGGCGGCGTAAGTCCAATGTGCCTTGGCGGTGTAGACACCGTTAGCATGACATAGCCGATGGAAGCACCTGAAGGCTAGCGTGATGGATGAACAAGTCATGGATGACTTAGAGGGATCCGAGAGGCGTAAGGCTGATGGAGGTGGCTAGAAGGCTTAGGTCTAGGCTAAGGGTGGTCTAGCAAGTATGGGGGAACCATACTTGGGTTAAAACCTCATTTTTGAGGTTGGCAGTCGACTGGCATTATGGCCGATTCGACTGCCGTGAGTCGACTTGAGTTCGACTGCCGTTTAAGAGCTGAAATTGCTCTGGCAGTCGACTGCTCATTGGAGCAGTCGACTGATGTCGACGGCAGTCGACTGCCAAGGGATGGCAGTCGACTGCCAGTTGAGTTGCGAGCATAGAATGCTCCATAGCCGACTGGACAGTCGGCAACGGGCGTTGGCAGTCGACTACCAATGTTGCCAGTCGACTGCCAAGAGTCCCGTTGGAGCTTGTCCAACGTGGATTAAGCCGTTGTCTCACAACTACAGTGTTGGCAGTCGACTGGGGACTTATGGAAGTTGACTGCCAGGCGGAAATCCAGCTCGACGCAAGATAAAAAGGGGATCTTGTGGAGGATTTCGGCATCAGTTCTTTGGGAGCTTTGGTGAGGCGATTTGAAGGCAATTTGCAGGTGCATTTCAGGGCCCTTCAAGCTCATCCAAGCGACCGACAAGCAAGTGCTCAAAACCCTAGTTTGTAAAGTGTTCTTTACATTTTCACTTGTATTTGCTTGTTTACTTTGTATTACTTGTTGTAATTCATTGTATGAGGTTTCTCCACCTCCGACTTGTTGTCGAGAAGGAGTTTATTGCTTAGTGGTGTTTGTGGCATCGCTAGGGTTTGTATGAACCCAATCCGTGGAGTAGGAACCATTCGGTTCCGAACCACATTATATCTTTGTGTTCGTGGTTGTTTCATCTCGTTATTGCTTTTATTAATACTATTCCGCTGCGCATAACGAGTTTTGCAGAGATGATCACGCAAACGAATTCCATCATCGTACAGTCACACACTATTCACCCCCCCTCTAGCGGCCTCAAATCTCCTACAAACCTTAGCGACCCTCATAAGTTTCGCCTCTATCCGTAACCACGCCGAGTATCATTGAGATAGCTTCAACAAGCTATGAGCCCCATCTTCACAAGTGTTACTAGCCTCGTGTCGAAGACGTTGTGATCTGAGAGACAATCACAATCCGAATCCAAAAAAGAGTTTCGTAAACTCACTTTTTAAAAGCGGTTTTCATCAACCAATTGATGAAACTTCGATCTTCAACCAAAGAGGATTATCGGAGATCCAATCATCAGCAAGGAGGTCACTGTCGGAGTTCTAAACGCTGGCTAAATGACGCTATCGTCACAAAGGACACAAGCTATCAAAGAGGGCTTGGTGGAGGCGGTGGCCGACCAAACAAGTGGTCGGCTGCTCCTTGGTCACCGACGGCCAAGGAAGGTTAGTCGGCGATTGAGGATGATCTGAGGGTTGTCGGTGGCTGCTGGTTGGCCGAAAACAAGGGGAAGGTGGCGGCACAACAACTTGGGTGGTACCTTAGTGTTGGGGGCGGCAACAAGAGAACCGACACACAAGAGAAAACGGCTAGGGTTTCGTAAACCTTAAACCGACACGGGTTATCTCTCAACTCCATTATTTATACAGAGCGCATCTCTTATCCATTAAGAGATCTTTTCTCAAGACCTTTTCTCAAGACCTCTTCTCTAAAACCTTTTCTCAAAAGGTTATTGGTTCACAACCAAAACCCGTTAACCTGCTCCATTAACTTAAGTTAAAATAAACCAAACCACATTGGTCTATTTTAAGCTAAAATGAATAGAACCAATTTTGGTTCATTCGTTTAAAACAAACCAAACCACTTTGGTTTATTTCTACCATTTGATTATAACCAAACTGATTTGGTTTATCCATCATGTTTGTTAGTGCCTATAAGATTCATATATCTCCACAATGGTATGATATTGTCCACTTTGGGCCTAAGCCCTCATGGTTTTGTTTTTGTGTTTTACCAAAAAGGCCTCATTCCAATGGAGATATCTTTTCATCTTATAAGCACATGATCTTTTTCATGTCTTACCAATGTGGGACTTTGATTGTATTCTCAATACTCCAACAATCCCCTCCTCAAATGAAGGACCACATTGACCCCCCTCAAGCCTATTCGTCCTCGAAGGACTTGCTCTGCTTGATGTCCGATCCTCAATCCACTAGGACATTCTGCCAACTGTCTGGTCTCCTGACCCAGCTGGACTTCCTTCCAGTTGTGCAGCCCTTCTGGCCCAACTGAACTTCTTGCAAGTTGTTCGTTCCTCCTGACCCAACTGGACTTCCTGCCTGATATATTGTTCTCTTGATCCAGACATGGGAGCTCTACTTCCTTCATTCGAGGTTCATGGCTTGACATGGACCATGGGTTTGATACCAATTGTTAGTTCCTATAAGATTCACATATCTCCATAATGGTATGATATTGTCCACTTTGGGTCTAAGCCCTCATGGTTTTATTTTTGGGCTTTACCCAAAAGGCCTCATTCCAATGGAGATATCTTTTCATCTTATAAGCACATGATCTTTTTCATGTCTTACCAATGTGGGACTTTGATTGTATTCTCAATACTCCAACAATGTCTTCAAAAAGCTCGGCCATCCATGCTTCCAATGCGACTGAAACAATTTCATACTCGCTCCTTGTTTGGTCCAACCAAACCAAGTCCCTTTCGATATGAGAATCTCATTCTCAAATTCATTTTAAATCCTTCGGATAACACTCATAGTGCGTGTGACCAAATAGGTTCCCGGTTTATATTGGCCATCTATAATTTACCATTAATTATAGAATGATCATGAGTTACATCTAGTAGTACATCATGATCCCCAATTAATTAGAAAATCAATGGTTGACCCCAGAATAACTTTTGAAACCTTTCAGTAACAATAGTAATTCGTGCCCCGTTCCCTTCACTCATCTTATACCCACTTGGTTTAGGACATGGTCTATCTGCTAGTCCTCACTAAGCTGACCACGTCACACCTAGCCCAAGTATTACTTCCTCATCCTCCGAATTCTAGTTATTGCACATGTATCCAAGAGTACCATACTCTAAACATGTAATGCTTTGGCCAAAGATTTTAGTAAAAATCCAACTAGTGGCCATAGGGTATACATCTCCTCCAAAAAGTGGTGAATCCTCTGTAGGCTATTCAAACACCTTGGCCACTTCGACTTATACCCAATCACCCCGGGTCCACATCTCCTCGGAGATGCTTGCTTAAGAAGCATAATTCTTCATGACCTAGATGACTTGAATACCGTAAGTCGAAGGAACATCACACTTAACCAGTAGTAAAAACTTCATTGACATATTCATATATGCAGAGAACCATATGAAGTCGTACAACTAGTCACTCCAATGAACTAGTTGTTGGGATGTATACTGAAAGCCTAGCTCTTTTGTTTGAATATCTTTATTTTGAAATAAGAATCACATAATCATTGTTTGCATATTTTTATGATTATGCAAAATTGTCTAATATTTTACATTGTAGATAACATGGTGCTTGGTGTGGCACAGAAGATCATGTTATCAGTTCCTTGTAGAATATAAGTAGAGGCTCACAACCAAGATGGTTTTGGACAAACCATTGGCATGGTTGTAGTGTAGCATGGTATTGATTTGTCTTGAACATAAAGTTACACTAGTACACTTAGGTGTATTGAGCAGGACCGACATAGAGGTGATTCAATTTGTTGCTGACTACATAATTGAATCGGACCTCGGATATTATGTTGTACATGCTTTTAATCCCGATATAATAACGGGCACATGTACTTAGTATTTATTTCTTTGATTTACCAGAGGGTGAGATTTCTATGGATTAAATCAATATGTCCGGTAAGTTGGGAAATGATATTATTTACATGGTGTCCCGTTGATTATAGGAGGAATCCGTGTCCTATGTATTAGGTTGATGATGTCCCCTTGAGGAGCTCATAAGGTCCATCATGTAAACCCTGCAGGTTGACTTAGTCAACATGATGATAAGGTTGAGTGGTACTACTCGAGGAGTTAGATGTTGATTAATTGATGGTCAGTAAATCAATTAATTGACGGACATTCGATATCTTAAACACGGGGAGATGGATGTACAAATAATATATGGAGCCCATATTAATTGATGGGGGTTGGTGAGGTAGTTCGATGATGATCCTCTAGTGGAATGGAACATCATTGATGGATCAAGTTTGTGTGGTTCTGATCAATCGGGTGGCCAAGACCCAACTTCTCCTCATGGTCCCTATAGTAGCCTAATATAAACCTCATGAAGTCTAGATCAAATGATGGAAAACAAATCTCTAGATCCGACGATTGGGATTAAATCCCTAGAACCGACGGTGGAGATTAAATCTCTAGATCCGACGGTTGGGATTAAATCCCTAGAACCGACGGTGGAGATTAAATCTCTAGATCCGACGGTTGGGATTAAAACCCTAGAACCGACGGTTGAGATTAAATCTCTAGATCCGACGGTTGGGATTAAATCCCTAGAACCAACGGTGGAGATTAAATCTCTAGATTCGACGGTTGGGATTAAAACCCTAGAACCGACGGTTGAGATTAAATCTCTAGATCCGACGGTTGAGATTAAAACCCTAGAACTAACTGTGGAGATTAAACCAAGGCCTAAACCTAACTCTATATTTATGGGAGATTGGGTTGGGCGACAACTAAGTTTTTTGGTTGGATGATGGATGCTAAAGATTAGGGTTTTGCCAAGCCTTTCTTGGGCGGCAAGAAATCCTAAGGAGGAAACCCTAATTAGGGTTAGGCTCCTTTTGATGGGTGGCCAAGGCAAGAAAGAAGGGTGGGCGGCAACTTGTGGAAGATCTCTTCTTCTTCCTTGAAGGTGGCTAGCTCCTAGATCTCTTCTCTCCACCATGGTTGGGCGGCAAGAAATCCAAAGGAAGAAAGGTTGGGCGGCTAGGGTTTGAAAGCTTGGTTGGGCGGCAACTATAGGGGAAGTGCTCTTCTTCTTCCTAGGGTGTTGCCGACTACTTCTCTTTTCCCTATACCTTGGCCGGCGCCCAACATATTCCTTTTATCCTCTTCACTCCCTATTGGCCGGCGGCACTAGAAGCTAGGGTTTGTCCCTAGTTTGGTTCCTTGGTGGTTTCCATTGTTCTCTCTATTCTTGGGGCCGGAGGCACCAATCCTTTGTGGATTGGTGGTTGGTTCAAGCAAGAAGGGAAGGAGAGTTCTTCTTTCTTTGGATTGAAGAAGACCTAGGAAGCTTCAACTTGTGGAGGATCTTCGCCCACACGAAGTCTACAAGGAGGTTAGGACATACGATAGAAGATCAAGAGGTATAAAAGTTTTACAACTTTTATTATTGTTCTTTGCATGTTCTTATTGATATGCTAGCTTATGTTCTTTATGTTAGTATATGTTGATTATAATAGTTTACATTTGCATGTATTTGTATAATCATGGACCCCGAATAAGAAACACAAAAACCGGCGATCCGTCCGTCGTCTCTTCCGCGGCTAACCGACTAGAAGAGTTGATTGCTTGAACAACAAGTTTGTTCAAGCGATTGTTCGAGTCGTTGGCACGATGACGAATTGGTTGTGCTAAGGAAACTCATCCCATCCGGATTAGTTTTCATTAGTGAAAATTTTAATCCGAGGACATGGGAGCCGATGAGCATTCCGAGGAATAGCACGATGCCAACAAATGGTATCAGAGCCACGGTTTCCGGTTTTGTGTTTTGGATTCGGTTATTTTCACGTACTTATCATATATTATGTATGCTGGATAATAGTAGGATGTGCGTGGGCTAACTTTTTTGTTGCAGGCATAAGATTCGACTATTATGGCTATATGTGTGTATGTGGTTGTGTGTGTGTGATTGTATATTATTTGAATCCTCGGGGTTGACGAGGCTAAATTAGTATTTAATTTTCGTAATTGAATACGGAATTGTTTAGCCACTCTTTATTTTATTTTACTTTCGATCTAGATTTCATGTACACTCCCTTGTGGAGTATAGGATCGATGGATGTAAAATAAAATAGGTTTTATTCTCGGCTCGGATCTCCGGATGGCTCGTACATGGCGTAGGAGGAGCGGACGAGGTGGCGACACGACGGGACGCATATTGGAGAACAATGCCATAATAGTTGGAAAAATTCTGATTTTTCCATATTTATTGCTGATTTGTTTTATATGCATGTTGTGTGTGCTTGAAAATTCCTCATTGTCAATTTACTAAGTGGGAGAGGGACATTTTAATTAATTCCCATGGCCTCCATTACAATTTGACATGTGATGCAACAAACTTGCGCGTCGGCTTTGAGTGCCTTCCTCCCAATTGGATGAGTTTGTTTGCGGATCACTAGGTCAAATAATGGTTATAGGAAATTATCTAGGAGCGTGTGTACTTCCACAGCGGTAAGGCACATAATCCAAAATAATTCCCTTAGTACCGTGTAATGGTGCACACTTAGATGCAAATAAAAAGTAGTTTTATTTGTAGGGCCAAAGAGGAACCAACTATTAATTTTATTTGTCAAAAAGTAAGGTTGACAAGATAATAAAATTAATGGGTTAAACCTCCTCTTACAAATGTAGAATTTGTATACGTCCACACTATCGTGGCATGCGATATTCTCGGTGTTTGAGGTTTTGGTTGATTTCAAAATTTTATTGTTTGAGGAATCAATAATTTTTATTGAAATCTACAGTAATAATAAGCATGTTGTGTGTGCTTGAAAATTCCTCATTTTCAATTTACTAAGTGGGAGAGGGATATTTTAATTAATTCCCGCGGTCTCCATTACAATTTGACGTGTGATGCAACAAATTTGCGTGTCGGCTCTGAGTGCCTTCCTCCCTGTGGATGAGTTTGTTTGTAGATTGCTAGGTCAAATAATGGTTATAGAAAATTATCTAGGAGCGTGTGTACTTCCACAGCGGTAAGGCACATAATCCAAAATAATTCCCTTAGTATCGTGTAATGGTGCACACTTAGATGCAAATATAAAGTATCCTCCCCATTGGAGTCACTGCTTTTATTTGTAGGGCCAAAGAGGAACCAACTATTAATTTTATTTATCAAAAAGTAAGGTTGACAAGATAATAAAATTAATGGGTAAAACCTCCTCTTACAAATGTAGAATTTGTATACGTCCACACTGCGTGGCATGCGATATTCTCGGTGTTTTGAGGTGTTGATTGATTTCGAAATTTTATTGTTTGAGGAATCAATAATTTTTTGAAAACTAAGGTAATGATCTATGTGATTCTTAGGACTTTCAAAATTTACTTTCAGTCCACTTACTGTGATACTAAAGGAAATAAACTTACTGTATCCAAATAATATTGATTGGAAAAGATTCTAGATATTGTCTTATCTGCTAAGGAGTACAAGTATGCACTCTTCAAAGAGTGTCCTCAAGCCATCATTGCTCAAAAGAGTTTCTACTTCTAAGCCGAAAGGCAAGAAGAAGAAGAAACAAGGTGAAGCAAAGATGGTGGGAGGATCTCAGGGAAGAGTGAAGAAGCCGAAAGGCAAGTACTTCACTTGCAAGTAGGATGGACATTGGAAGAAGGAATGTCCCAATCCAAAACAGAACAAAGGTATATCTTTTTGGACTAGTCATTGAAACAAGATTAGCGGTGATATCTACCGGCACCTGGTGAGTAGATACGGGAGCCACTAATCATATCTGCAACAATTTGCAGGGGTTCCAGGAAACTCGATGACTAGCTAAAGGGGAGATTACCATTTACTTGGGCAATGCCATGATGGTGGCGGCTATTGTAGTGGGAGAAGTTTTATTTATCTCTTGAAAATAATAAAACTTTGGTTCTGGAAAATTCCCTTTATGTACCTTTATTTATAAAGAATTTAGTTTCAGTTTCTAAATTATTATGGATGGATATTCTATTTCTTTTAATGACAGAGTTGTTATAAAAAGGAATAGGGAGAATATCTATTCAGGTACATTGAAAGGAAATTTGAACCAAAACCTCCCACAATGCAAATTGAAGTTAATAACTCATCTTCTAATTCTAATAAGAGAAAAGAACCTTCGAAAATGAACCAAACATATCTTTGGCTTCTTAGGCTTGGTCACATTAACCTAAGCAGAATTCAAAGGTTGATAGCTGATGGACCTTTGGGTTCATTAGTGGTGGAGGATCTCCCAACCTACGAATCTTGCTTGGAGGGTAAGATGACCAAGAGGCCTTTTTAAGGCCAAGGGGTATAGAGCCAAAGATGTGTTAGAAATGGTTCATTCTGATTTGTGTGGTCCTATGACTATCTAGGCAAGAGGTGGTCTTGAATATTTTGTCTCTTTTATAGACAATTATTCAAGATATGGATGACACTATGATCTGATCGTAGTGGTAAGAACCTCTTGGGAGAGTTTAGGAACTACTTATCAGAGGTTGGGATTCAATCCCAATTGACTGCACCTGGCACACCCCAGCAGAACGGTGTAGCAGAGCGAAGGAATAGGACTCTTATGGAGATGATTAGATCGATGATGAGTTATTCTGACTTGTTTTATAGTCCTAGAGATCAGAGAGTGATCGTTAACACGAACGCCAAATTTTTAGAGGAAGACTATGTGATAAGCCACAAGCCCAAGAGTAAAATTGTTCTGGAGGAGTTAAAAGGGAAGTCACTTCTTTAGTACCACCGGTACAAGAGGATATACCACATGTCACTGCACCGCGTGTCACAAAGGATACACAGATGATACCTCGTCGTAGTGGGAGGGTTGTTAGACAGCCTCTTAGATTCATGTTCTTGGATGAATCTTCTGATTTGGTCCCTAGCAAACATGAACCTGATCCCTAGACATACGACGAGGCAATCCAAGATATAAATACAACATCTTGGCAAAGTGGAATGAATACTGAGATTGAATCTATGGATTCAAGTCAGGTCTGGGAGCTCTTATGCATTGCAGCTCATATAGATTATGAGGTGTGGCAGATGGATGTCAAGACAACTTTCCTTAATGGAAGTCTTGAGGAAAACATCTATATGAAGCAACCAGAGGGATTCATTGCTAAGGGCAAAGAGCGTATTGTATGTAAGCTTAATCGGTCCGTTTATGGACTGAAGCAAGCTTTGAGGTCTTGGAACATCCACTTTGATGAGGTAAATCCAGACTTATGGATTTATTCAAAGTCTGGATGAGTCTTGTGTATACAAAAGATGTGACGGAAACGTAGTGGTATTTCTTGTACTATACGTAGATAATATTTTGGTAGTTGGCAACAATATCAGAGTGTTATCAGACGTAAGGGTATGGTTCTCCAAACAGTTTTGAAGGACTTGGGAGAAGTGGGTCACAACCTTGGGATCAAGGTTGTTGTGCTTATCCCAAGCTTCATACATAGACATGATTTTGGATCATTTTAGCATGCAGAACTCCAAGAAGGGTTTTCTACCTTTCAGGCATGGAGTTCCTTTATCTAAGGAGATGTGTTCTAGATCATCTGAGGTGATAGAGGAGATGAAGGCGGTTCCTTATTCTTGGGCATTAGGAAGCCTCAAGTATGTGATGCTCTGTACGAGACTAGATATCTGCTTTGCCGTGGGCATGGTCAGCAGATATCAGAGTAATCCAAGACAGGGATATTGGACTGCGGTAAAGCATATATTGTAGTGCCTGAGAAGGACTAGGGATTATATGCAAGTTTACCGGGCAGACCAATTACTCCCTGTGGGTTGCATGGATTGCAATTTCCAATCAGATAGGGATAACAGTAAGTCTACATCGGGGTTTGTGTTTACTTTTGGAGGTGGAGCCATAGTATGGAGGAGTGTCAAGCAGAAATGCGTGGCGGACTCCACCATGGAAGCTGAGTATGTGGCAGCCTATGAGGCAACCAAAGAAGCTGTGTGGCTCAGGAACTTTCTGATGGACATGGATGTGATTCCTGGTTTTCCCAAAACTATCACAATTAATTGTGATAATAATGGTGCAGTTGCAAACTCGAAGGAACCACGAGCCCATAAGGCTAGTAAACACATAGAGTGCAAGTACCACCTGATACGAGAAATCGTAAAGGAGGTAGAAGTTGTTTTCGCCTAGATTGCATCAGAGGATGACCTGGTAGACCCTTTCACTAAGGCCGTTCTAGCGAGAGCTTTGATAGACATGTGGAGGGAAGGGGAATCAGATGTATGGCAGTATGATGACAGCATAGTCTTTTAGTATAAGTGGGAGATTGTTGGGATGTATACTGAAAGCCTAGCTCTTTTGTATGAACATCTTTATTTTGAAATAAGAATCACATGATCATTGTTTGCATATTTTTATGATTATGCAAAATTGTCTAATATTTTACATTGTAGATAACATGGTGCTTGGTGTGGCACAGAAGATCATGTTATCAGTTCCTTGTAGAATATAAGTAGAGGCTCACAACCAAGATGGTTTTGGACAAACCATTGGCATGGTTATAGTGTAGCTTGGTATTGTTTTGTCTTGAACATAAAGTTACACTAGTACACTTAGGTGTATTGAGCAGGACCGACATATAGGTGATTCAATTTGTTGCTGACTACATAATTGAATCGGACCTCGGATATTATGTTGTACATGCTCTTAATCCCGATATAATAACGGGCACATGTACTTAGTATTTATTTCTTTGATTTACCAGAGGGTGAGATTTCTATGGATTAAATCAATATGCGCGGTAAGTTGGGAAATAATATTATTTACATGGTGTGCCGTTGATTATAGGAGAAATCCGTGTCCTATGTATTAGGTTGATGATGTCCCCTTGAGGAGCTCATAAGGTTCATCATGTAAACCCTGTAGGTTGACTTAGTCAACATGATGATAAGGTTGAGTGGTACTACTCGAGGAGTTAGATGCTGATTAATTGATGGTCAGTAAATCAATTAATTGATGGACATTCGATATCTTAAACACAGGGAGATGGATGTACAAATAATATATGGAGCCCATATTAATTTATGGGGGTTGGTGAGGTAGTTCGATGATGATCCTCTAGTGGAATGGAACATCATTGATGGATCAAGTTTGTGTGGTTCTGATCCATCGGGTGGCCAAGACCCAACTTCTCCTCATGGTCCCTATCGTAGCCTAATATAAAGCTCATGAAGTCTAGATCAAATGATGGAAAACAAATCTCTAGATCCGACGGTTGGGATTAAATCCCTAGAACCGACGGTGGAGATTAAATCTCTAGATCCGACGGTTGGGACTAAATCCCTAGAACCGACGGTGGAGATTAAATCTATAGATCCGACGGTTGGGATTAAAACCCTAGAACCGACGGTTGAGATTAAATCTCTAGATCCGACGGTTGCGATTAAATCCCTAGAACCGTCGGTGGAGATTAAATCTCTAGATCCGACGGTTGGGATTAAAACCCTAGAACCGACGGTTGAGATTAAATCTCTAGATTCGACGGTTGAGATTAAAACCCTAGAACCGACGGTGGAGATCAAACCAAGGACTAAACCTAACTCTATATATATGGGAGATTGGGTTGGGCGGCAACTAAGTTTTTTGGTTGGATGATGGATGCTAAAGATTAGGGTTTTGCCAAGCCTTGCTTGGGCGGCAAGAAATCCTAAGGAGGAAACCCTAATTAGGGTTTGGCTCCTTTGGATGGGCGGCCAAGGCAAGAAAGAAGGGTGGGCGGCAACTTGTGGAAGATCTCTTCTTCTTCCTTGAAGGTGGCTAGCTCCTAGATCTCTTCTCTCCACCATGGTTGGGCGGCAAGAAATCCAAAGGAAGAAAGGTTGGGCGGCTAGGGTTTGAAAGCTTGGTTGGGCGGCAACTATAGGGGAAGTGCTCTTCTTCTTCCTAGGGTGTTGCCGGCTACTTCTCTTTTCCCCATTCCTTGGCCGGCGCCCAACATGTTCCTTTTATCCTCTTCACTCCCTATTGGCCGGCGGCAGTAGAAGCTAGGGTTTGTCCCTAGTTTGGTTCCTTGGTGGTTTCCATTGTTCTCTCTATTCTTGGGGCCGGCGGCACCAATCCTTTGTGGATTGGTGGTTGGCTCAAGCAAGAAGGGAAGGAGAGTTCTTCTTTCTTTGGATTGAAGAAGACCTAGGAAGCTTCAACTTGTGGAGGATCTTCACCCACACGAAGTCTACAAGGAGGTTAGGACATACGATAGAAGATCAAGAGGTATAAAAGTTTTACAACTTTTATTATTGTTCTTTGCATGTTCTTATTGATATGCTAGCTTATGTTCTTTATGTTAGTATATGTTGATTATACTAGTTTACATTTGCATGTATTTGTATAATCATGGACCCCGAATAAGAAACACAAAAATCGGCGATCCGTCCGTCGTCTCTTCCGTGGCTAACCGACTAGAAGAGTTGATGGCTTGAACAACAAGTTTGTTCAAGCGATCACTCGAGTCGTTGGCACGACGATGAATTGGTTGTGCTAAGGAAACTCATCCCATCCAGATTAGTTTTCATTAGTGAAAATTTTAATCCGGGGACATGGGAGCCGATGAGCATTCGGAGGAATAGCACGATGCCAACACTAGTAACCATAACTAGCATCCACGGTTAACTCCAAACATCCCAATGTCTCCAGCCAATGAGAAACAGCTGCTTTGATAAACTAAAGTGTATAACTCGTGCTAGTCTCAACAGAATTGATGGTGTCTAAATGCATCAATTCATCGACTAGGGATAATTCCAATACATCACAATTACACTTGTAGAGATACTCACTAGTTGTAATCCAATCAAAATTTCTATTATGTTGTGAATCATATTGCGGACATTCAGTAAATGAATTTTAGATCCAATCAAATACATGAAAGCATGTACACTAAAATAGGGAATCTTTATTTATCAAATAAATGGTACAACCCTAAGGCGATTTCCTTAGGATATCTCTTATATATAACTAATAGTGAGGTTGTTTGTCAATTTTAGGCTATTAATTGATTGTAAATCACCGTGTTTATTGACTTGTCTGGAAATTAAAACCATGAATGTATTAGTCTTTAAAGTTTGATGGTCCTAAGTAATTTTCTTCCATGATCTTCTAAGTATTGAAAGGGAATGATGAAGAAATGAATGTGTTAGTTTTGTTGGTTTTATTTGCTTGCTTGAGACGTGCAAGGAATAAGTGTGAGGAAATATTTGACATTGGTTTTTGTATTTTACTATACACTTGAACTTGATGTTTTAAGACTCTCAATATGTTTAAATTCGAGTTTTTAGTGTATTTAACATGCATAAGGATATTATAAGCTTTATTGCAAATCTTTTTAATTTGATGACCACCCTAACACTAAATTGATGTATACTTTATTTTGTAGGGCATTTGAGGAGAAAATCGAGCAGTTTTAGGGTCTATTCAGAAAGAAGCTCAACCTAAACATGCCTCTTCACATGACCAAGTTGTGTCCCTTATTGCTCCTATTTGATCAGCTTGAATTCATAGTGACCAGAAAGGGATAGACCCTAGCATGCCCATAGACATGCTAGCCAACTTTTGGGTGGTTCTCATTTTAAGCATTTGTTCCCAATTTGGGTTGGTTCAAGAGGCTAATATAAGAGGAAAATAAAGAGTTCGAGCTAGGGAGGGCCTTCCTATTAGTACCCCGAATGATTGAGGAGGAGATCATTGGAACCCCAAGTGGTGAAGTCATAATGGTTTTGATGTGTGATCATCTTGGTAAAGTTAGATCTTGCTTTGGTATTTAACTTGTGTGTCTAAGGGTGTTGTGACTTAGGAGAATACATAAGTACTCAAAACACAATGAGACTTTAGTTAAAGATGTAAGTATGTGAGAAGGGTGATACGGGAAGGGAACA
Source organism: Wurfbainia villosa (assembly GCA_025175895.1). Classification (NCBI taxonomy): domain Eukaryota; kingdom Viridiplantae; phylum Streptophyta; class Magnoliopsida; order Zingiberales; family Zingiberaceae; genus Wurfbainia; species Wurfbainia villosa. The sequence continues at coordinate 113,759,771 of CM045989.1, read as the reverse complement.
GATGGGTTCGGTGCATTTGAGGGATGAGAGACTTGCAGAAGAGTATTCTAGTGGAGCATGAAGGACCTACAAGGAGTAAGTTGGAAGGGCTCGATGCAGCTGAGGGACAAGAAGTCAAGAGGAAGCTTACGCATGGTAAGCTATAAAAAGAGTTGAATGACTTATACTTGGAACGAGGGTAGAAATTCAACTTAGGTAGACTCGATCATAGTAGACTTGAGTCAGAGTTACGGGAGACTAGAATTGGATTCCAAACGATCGAAACCCTGGGTGATCGGATCTGATCTGAGTGCCCATATGCACTAACGAAACTTTGTTTGATCAGGTTTGGTGATCCAAAGTTCTTGCAAATGTGAATGATCGAAAGGGTTCTAGGTGATTGAAAAGTGACCATAGATCAGGGATCAAAGCAAGCAGATCAGGATCCATGAAAGTCATTGATCCGAGCACCCAGAATGGTGCCACATCAAACAAAAGTTGATTGAAGCTAGCCTATCCAAGGATAAGAGTCAACTATCTTCTAGGTGCTCGGAACACTTCCACATCAGCATCAAAATCAGATTGAGGAGAAATCTATACAAAGACCTATGAAGCTCAAAGACAAGAAAGATAACACACTGAGATAGCTGTAGGATTGAGAAAACGCTAGAGGGGGGTGAATAGAGTTCGAAAAACTTTTCTTTTCTTTTAAAAAACAAAGTAAAATGCAGTGGAAATATGAAAACAAGAAAGAACACAAGACACAAGGATTTTTTACATAGTTCACAGCCAACCGACTGCTAATCCAAGGCCCTGCGATCCTTGATCGCTTCCCAAGGGCAAAGCACTAAAAGTCTCTTCCTCGTTTGAGGTAAGAGACAATCGATTACAAAAATAAGGATGTAGAGGAGGAGGTAACAAGCCTACCTCTCCTCTTAGCAACAATAAGTAAGAAAATAGAAAGACTTAACAAAGACTGGCAAGAAAAGATGAAGATGCGTGTTTTGTCGGTGTTACGATGTTGTTGAATGAACTTGGAGGTTTGGAGCACTTTGGAGCTTTTTGTTAATAAATGAAAGGTGTCTCACCCCTTCTTTTATAGCTTTTCCAAACCCTAACTCATTGTGATCCAGATCTGAGTCAAAGTAGCTTATCTTCCCTCATTTTGTGTCAAGTATCTTGACTTTCCTCGAAGTGACTAGATTCATTAGCAGTCGATTGAAACTTACAGCAGTTAACTTGTCACGCCCCGAGAGTATACCGAGCCGAAAATAATCGGACAGTATCTCCCCTGTACATGATACAATTTCCTGATATACATAAAGCCTTTCGGCCATAATCACATAACAAATATATAGACATAATCCATACAAACACAGCGGAAGATACTGATAAATAATAAATACACAACGGCTCAACTATGCACTCAAGAGTGACTTGACACAATAGAAACCACATCAGAAGTCAAATACATACAACACATCCGTAACCACAAATACGGAAATGATACAAGATAAAATCCCAAAATGACAATCCAACAGAATATCACAAATCGTAATAAACCTCCATCCGTTCGGTGTGAGATGAGATCAGCTGGTGGAGCTCCGAACGTCCAAAGAATTTTCTACCTGTTACCTGGGCGACAGGAAACCCAGGGTCCAGGGTGGTGAGTATAAACTCAAGGGTAATATATAGAAAGTGTATGAACAACATACAGGATAAAGAGATCTACAAGTATACATGTGAAGATCTACAGGTATACAGAATATGTCCAATAGACATATAGTCCTATCCAAAGCTCATAACAAGTAACCACAGTATAATCATACTCAATGCATATACTAAACTGATCAACTGAACATGAAGTAATGTACCAACGTACCTGACGGTATGCAACACCATAAGCTATATCATCCTGAACAGATATACAATAACGTAACCCATATAACGTACAAAGTCAATCCCATATCTGACCAACACTCAAACATATGAGCAGTATATAATCACATGTAATAACATCCCGATCCATACCACACTATGACATGACGCTAACCAAATGCATAAAATAGTCTAGACCAACACATATATCATGCTCAACACACAGCAGTATATAATATGCAAATGACATGTATCATGATGTACAAACATATGTAGCAATCATAGCTAAATGAAATGCAGCATCTCACAGGCATATGTAAAATATATATCAAATACATGCATACATATATATCAGCAATGCATATTCATGGTCACTATCTGCGGACCTGTCCAACCATGACCCTAGAGTGGCCAGGGTGGCACGACATGACAACTATCCTGACTCCAGCCGCCACAACTCTTGAGTGACCGAGTTGGGTAGTATAACTGAGTAGCATATAAGCGTAAAGGCCTAACTACTCCTAGGGGTTCCTGTTGCTAGCCACGTCGTCCCTACCCATGAGTAGACAAGCGCGACACACAAGACAACTGCACATCATGCAACCACCATCTATAGTGGGCGAGTGCACTAACTACCACTTTGCACAGTACCCAAGTGCGCATCTCCAGCTACCACGGTCTATAGTGGTCGAGCGTGGCACATCCAATGCTCTGCCCTCAACCCTGCTACCATTACCCCGAGTGGTCGGGGAGGCAGGATGACTGACGACTCATCTCAACCATAAGGGAGACCCTAGTCGACAGCATGCATGCAATGTAATGATGCATAGCTCCACATACGTATCCTCGCAACACTCCCTATCCCACGGGGAGTCCTGGTCAACCAAAAGTCAATTATACAAGGACTACTAATCCACAAGACTCTCTCTACCAAATAAAGAGTCATACACAACTGACAGTCAACCACGCTAAGACCTCCAGTCCGTAGCAATATACTATCGACAATCCATATAACCACACACAAATACATCATTCATAATGGATATAGCATCACGCTAGAATCTCTAGTCCATAGCCACATACTGACAACCACACACTTATCTATGAACAGACAACTAGATCCACCATAGATGCATAACTAATAAGTGTACGATACAACAATCGACTCTATAATCTAATCCATCACCTAACTCTAGTGATGTAACACAGTAACCCAATCTAACGTCACAAAGATAACCCTAATCACATGTACTTACTAAACATCCATCAGCTAACACACAATAGGGTTTATAGTTCATATCCGTGATAGATAATCAATGAAGTAACAACAATATATCTCAAAGGTCAAGGCTAAGTACAAGCACATGATAAAATAAGAGTGGAGTCAAGGTAAAAGAATTCTATATAAATCCAAATTCATGCAATAGATTCAGATCAAAACTACCTGACCAGGGTAGATATTACCCATCTGATACGAAGCTCGAATAATCCTCACGGTGATGGACCTGCTTCGTATCCCAAACCTTCACATAATAGCAAACAATAATTAAGTACAAGTGTCCGACCAATATACGAACTAAACACTACTTCGTTTCTATGTTCGCATCCTTTCCTCATCTACAGGTTGAAACCTCGAGCACAACCACTCCTAACCCCAAATCTACATTCATCCTTGGTTGATTTACCCAACCAAGCTCTCTCCCACCTCAATAAGATCACTATATAGATCTAAACAACACTCAAAATAGGGTTGTAATAGAAGCTTACCACAAGATCAATCCACCACCTCATTCAATTCAGTACACTAAGTTCTCCATCCACCGAATCGATCAGAACCCCAACAGCTTATCTAATCATCTAAATCACAATTGGATACCACTCCAAATAGCCACAATACAATGATCCATGGGCAGAACCCACCAAATCTCAACAACCTTGGCACACCACTCAATCCACAAACAACTAAATTTACACACATAATCAACATCTATTACAACTCCTCATTACTGAATCAATAACAACAAACCTCAAAGACTACAATCAACAACAACAACAACAACAACAACACTGATTACACCCCAAATCACAATCGGATACACTCCAATCTCAGGCGCCAAACACCAATCCATTGCCAGAAAACTCATCGGATCCCCAAATACATTGACACACCATAAATTCACATCAATTTATAGATGAAACAAAAGGGATAAACAAAACTTACCGGCCACATCTTCACCGGGAGCCTCTCCTCTGTTCACCGAAGTAATCCCAGCTCGAAACACGAATCAAACCACAGATTAACGCTAAATCAGGGAATCCACAGCAAGATCTCAATTCACATCTCATAGAAGGAAGGAGATTTACCCTTACCTAGCTTCGGCGACAAGCGGCAGCCAGCTCCCTCACACTCGGCAATTCACTCCAGCGACACCAAGAAGAGTTGCTAGTTGCACAGCTCAGATCCAACTCTAGAAGGTCACCGAGTAGAGATCATGTTAGGGCAATCTCTTGCCGTAATATGGTTTTTATGTGTGTGGAAAAGGGTTTAAGTTAGGTTGTTAGTGTGATTTGATATGTGCGTTGGAGTCTTGCAGGACTTAGTAATTCGCACATGGAGCCTAGGCGAGTTTCACATCTCATGACTCGATCCTTGAGTTGGTGAAGGATAGCTTTGCGGAAGCCATGCGCCTTGAGCATCCGAGGGACTGCCAGACGAGGAGCTTGGAGTGAAGCCGGAGGAAGTAGACTTCAGGGCGAGACGTGAAGGATGGCGTTGCAGAGCCGTGCGCTTCGCGCATCCGAGGGATGTGGCCATGGACGAAGATAACTTCAAAGGCGAGGGACTCCGAGAGATGAGAGCGAATGTAACCCGGGAAGGGGTAGTAGCTCTTAGGTGAAACTTGGCCATTTGGCTAAGTGTCGGATGGGATTTTCCGACACCAGTCGACTGCCATGAAATGGCAGTCGACTGCTCTGAGTCGAACATGTTTCGACTGGTATTCGACTGAGTGTTTTGGGGCCAGCTGATTGATCATTATATATGGGCGATCGCTAAGACCATCACGATCGCTAAGGCAACAATGATCGGGGTCGAAGGGTTTGGTCACATAACCGCCAGAGTCGAGGCTGATCGATGGGATCCATCACGATCGCTAAGTGTTCCATTGGACTACAATGGTCGAGATCCAACGTGTTCGGAGGTCGCGAGTGGCGCAATGATCGACAAGCAAGCGTGATCGTGGCGCTAACGGAAGAAAAGCTTCCTCTCTATAAAAAGAGAGGGTGTGGAGCTTTGAGGGGCTAATGCTTATGCTCTAAGTGATCTTCCAAGTGCCCCATAAGCTTTAAACTCTTCTTACTTGTTTTTACTTCATTCTTATTGTAAGAAGAGTGATCCTGATTGTAAAGGTTACCTCCACCTAGCTTGGTGCAAAGGAGAGACCATTAGTGGATTGGTTTTGGCGGAGTGATTCACCGAGGACAAATCGGGGACCGTGGATTAGCGGCGTAGCCGTGAACCACGTTATACTGTCGTGTTAGCATTTGTTTTATTGTTATTTCCATTTGCTTGTCTTTGTTGTTTCCATTGCGCTAATTAGTTTTGTAGACGAACAAAATCCACCATCCAAGTAAAGAGGGCTATTCACCCCCTCTAGCCGGCCGTTCGATCCCCTACAAGTGGTATCATAGTCAAGGAAAGCTTGTCGAGGACTAACCGCCACAACACGCATATTCAAAAGATGGCCGGCTCCAACATTCATCCACCGAAGTTTGAAGGAGAATTCGCTTGGTGGAAGAAGCGAATGGAGGTATTTTTCGAAACGGATTTTGATATTATGATTACAATGGAATCTGGTTTCGTTTTGCCTAGGGATGAAGAGGGGAAGCCAATAGAGAAGTCAAGGTGGACCAAGAGGCAAAGAGAGGAGCACCTTGCAAACTCAAAAGCCAAGCACCATATATACAATGTGCTTCCTCAACAAAAAATAAATAGAATTGGAGAATGCCTAAGTGCCAAGGAGATGTGGGAGAAGCTAGTAGAGCTTCATGAAGGTACCTCGGAGGCTAAACTTGCAAGAAGAGTTCTCCTCCGCTCCCAATTATCCAACATAAAATTAGAAAAGGGAGAAAAGGTAACTTCATTGCATTCTAGGTTTAAAGAGATTTTAATTGGGCTAACAAGTGTAGGTGAAAAGCTCTCCAACCGAGATACGATAATGAAGGCCATAGAGGCTTTTCCCCGATCATCCAAGTGGAGTTCAATGGTGGACTCATTCTATATTTCAAAGAATCTAGAGGTAAGTACTCTAGATGAATTTTTCTCCACTATGGAATTGCATGAATCTCGGCTTGAAGGAATACAAGAAGAGCCAAGAATCCAACCTTCAAGAGGAGTAGCTTTTTTGGCAAACAAAGGGAAGAAGAAGATAGAGATCCCCTCCTCCTCCGATGATGAAGCATCCTCCTCCTCCTCCATGGATAGCACGGAAGAAGCGTATATGGTAAGGAGGGTAAGGCGTGCTTTAAAAGATTTTAGATTTAACAAATCAAATGATAGGAGTAGAAGACCGAGGGGGAAGATCATCTGTTACAATTGCCAAGGAGAGGGACACATAAGGGACAATTGTCACCTCTTGAACAAAAGCAAGGAGGAGAAGAGAAAGAAGGAAGAAAAGAAAAAGAAAAAGGGGAGCAAGAAGAAAAAGGAAGAGGAGAAGAAAACAAAGGAAAAGGGAAAGGCCAAGGAATTCAAAGCAAAGACATGGGATGACCCTTCCTCCTCCTCTTCATCATCATCCGAGGAAGAAAACACATTTGTCACCAACTTAGCATTGATGGCATTTGATGACTTGGATTGCTCCTCCACCGAAAATGAAGAGTCAAGCTCAAGTGAAGGGGGAGCCTCCTCTACATCCTCATCCGAAGAAGAAGAAGAGGACATGGAAACTATGGTAACTAATCTTTCACCTAGTAAAATAGTTTCTATGATTTCTAGCTTAACTAGGGATTTATTTAGAGCAAAGAAGAAAAATAAGAGCATGCTAGATCAAATTAAGGATCTAGAAGAAAAATTAGAAAAAACATGCTTAAATGAAAGTGAAAATATTTCTTCTTGTCATGATGATGCATGTTCACATGAATATATGCCATTAGATGTTAATGATGCATGCATAGAGGAAAATAGGGCTTTAAGAGAGAAAGTAGATTATCTAACCAAAGCCCTAGAAAAATTCACTATTGGCTCAAATACATTGAACATGATAATTGGGAGCCAAAGAGCTAGCTTTAACAAGAAAAGCCTAGGATATAAAGAAAAGAAAAATGAAAAGGCCTATAAATGCCTAATTGCTAGGGGACAAGATAAGAAGAAGGTAATAGCTAGAAAATGGATTCCTAAAGAATTTCTAGTGAACCCCATAGGCAAGAATTTGTATTGGGTTCCAAAATCCATCCTTAAGGGTTAGAAAAACCTTAGGGTAGTCAACCATATGGACTTGACCTATATCATATTTTGGTTGACTTAGGATGGCGGGACAACATTTTTGAAATAGTGTTAGGTGATGATAATGTGCCTATAAATAGATAATAATGCTTAGATCATGATAATTAATGAAATTGTTATGTATATTTGCAATCATGATTTATGACTTTGATATTTGGCACATAATCATGAGAAATAGGGTTTAAATCATGCTTTAGGTGATATTTGCTTATTATCATGATGTAATACCTAATGCATGGTTATAAATTGATGAACACATTTGTTTCATGATCATAATGTGAAATTAAGTCATATATGTCTTTATGATCATGTAGATTGTTAGGTTGATACTTAACCTTGATAGAATTGTATGAATATAATGGTTAAGTATATACAAATACCTCTAGGATGCATCTCACACTCACAATAGGCTACTTTGATTGAAAACTTAGCATGAATGAGATGTTAGGATGATACAAATGCCCACTAGTGCCTATGACATTTAGATGGTCATTTAAGGTATCAAAATAGCAATAATAGACCAATCATGGGGAAGACTTATGTTTAATTCATAGATATATTGTTCAAAGATCATGGTTGGATATTTCACATGTTTTCAAAAAAATTTCTTACCCTAAAATCTATGTATTCATGTTTTGAAACAATTGGATGCAAAACTAGGTAGTAAACTTGATACTAGAATGATCAAAAACCTAGTGGTTTTTAAAGCCTTTGGATTTTTGGCAAAAACAAGAAAATCTAATGATTTTTCATGAAAAACTATTTTTTAGTGATAGATATACTTAAAAGAAATATGTTCTCCAAATTTCATGATTTTTTGAATTTTTCAGAATTTTTAATGCATTTCTGAAATTCGCCCAGAAAATCAGAATTTCGGATTTCTTTGTGCCAGTCGACTGCCATTCTGATAGCAGTCGACTGGTGGCCTGAAAATCAGAACAGTAAAGGTTGAATTCAGATTTTAAAGCAATTTTTGGTACTTTCCTTCTATTAGACTTGTTGTCATGAGTTTACAACTTAGTATTAATCATTTTGATGGTGTCAAAGGGGGAGAAATAATTGTGTTTAAGTAAATTATGATAGGGGGAGAAATATGTATAGGAGTTTCATGGATTAAGGGGGAGTTGCATGTTGCTATATCATGTTTATGTTTACATGCTTTCTTACCTTATAAATTTCTATCAAATGTTCTTACCTAACTTAAACGGATTGTCACACATCAAAAAGGGGGAGATTGTTAGGGAAATCTCTTGCCGTAATATGGTTTTGATGTGTGTGGCAAAGGGTTTAAGTTAGGTTGTTAGTGTGATTTGATATGTGCGTTGGAGTCTTGCAGGACTTAGTAATTCGCACATGGAGCCTAGGCGAGTTTCACATCTCATGACTCGGTCCTTGAGTCGGTGAAGGATAGCTTTGCGGAAGCCGTGCGCTTGGAGCATCCGAGGGACTGCCGGACGAGGAGCTTGGAGTGAAGCCGGAGGAAGTAGACTTCAGGATGAGACGCGAAGGATGGCACTGCAGAGTTGTGCGCTTGGCGCATCCAAGGGACGTGGCCGTGGACGAAGATAACTTCAAAGGCGAGGGACTCCGAGAGATGAGAGCGAATGTAACCCGAGAAGGGGTAGTAGCTCTTAGGTGAAACTTGGCCATTTGGCTAAGTGTCGGATGAGATTTTCCGACACCAGTCGACTGCCATGAAATGACAGTCGACTGCTCTGAGTTGAACGTGGTTCGACTGGTATTCAACTGAGTGTTTTGGGGCGTGATCATTGCCATATGTGGGCAAATAATGCCAAGACCATCGATCGCAAGGCGTGATGACTAGTCGAAAGGGTTTAACCACGTAAACCGCCAGAAGCCGAGCTTGGCGATCGATGGGATCCATCACGATCGCTTGTTCCGCTGACTACAACGGTTGGGATCCGACGTGTTCGGAGCCTGTTGTAGTGGGGACAGTCGACTGCCAAGGGTAGCAGTCGACTGGTGGCGGCCAACGGGAAGAAAAGCTTCCTCTCTATAAAAGGAGTGGGTGTGGAGCTTTGAGGGGCTAATGCTTATGCTCTAAGTGATCTTCCAAGTGCCCCACAAGCCTTAAACTCTTCTTACTTGTTTTTACTTCATTCTTATTGTAAGAAGAGTGATCCTGATTGTAAAGGTTACCTCCACCTAGCTTGGTGCAAAGGAGAGACCATTAGTGGATTGGTTTTGGTGGAGTGATTCACCGAGGACGAATCGGGGACCGTGGATTAGCGGCGTAGCCGTGAACCACGTTATACTATCGTGTTAGCATTTGTTTTATTGTTATTTCCATTTGCTTGTCTTTGTTGTTTCCGTTGTGCTAATTAGTTTTGTAGACGAGCAAAATCCACCATCCAAGTAAAGAGGGTTATTCACCCCCCTCTAGCCGGCCGTTCGATCCCCTACAGATCACTGCCCACCCCCTTTTCCCTTTGACTCGCGATCTGCTCACAAGATGTCAGCGGACACGATGGCTGGAGGCAGTCGACAGTGAGGCTGGCGATGACGAAAGCACAAGGAAGAAGAGATGCCAACAAGCTGAGCTTTGCGATCCCAGGCTACTGTCGATCGATGTTGGCGTCGGACGAGATCAGTAACGGCGACGAAGCATGGAAGAAATCGCGCAATCGGGATTTGGGGAGAAGAAATCGCGAAACTCTGCGACCGATCGAGAGTTTTCAATCCTTTTAAATGTCGTTACACGATTCGGTTCGGGCCAACCCAAGTTCAATCCAACTTCAGTTCAAGCCAACCCAAGCTCAATCCAATTTGATTCAGCCCAACCGGTTCAGCCAATTTCAAGCCCAGCAATTTGGGCCCAATGGACTCAGCCCAACAGTTTTAGCCCAATCCCACTCCTTAACTAATCCCTTGATTAAGCCCAATTAGCTAATCAACCTAACCACTAATTAAACCCAATTAACCCACTAATTAAACCCAATTAATTAAAGAAGTTAGTCCATATAGTTTTTTTTTTTCGTATCTTATATTCTCCCCCACTAATAAAAATTTGGTCCCCAAATTTTTGACTCATGTAGGAGTACGAGATGTCACACAACCATCTCGAGTATCTGGAGAAAAGTCACACACCTCAAGTGACTAAATGAGGTATTGATAGCCTCTAGAATCTATCATGGATACTCTCAATAGACCCTTTGAAAGTCTTAATACCACCTTACTATAGACCGTCTATCAAAAGATAAATAATTGTACCATAGTGGAGCTCTATATCCGTGACCGGTGGAGACTTGCCTGAATCATAAGGTGACTTGTGAATCACTATCGAAAATAATACTCAAGGATACTCCATGGATATAATTTTGTCAAGCGATCCAACGAAATCCATCTTATGGCTTGGAAGGAAATGAGCGGACCAAGCTAATCGATCATTGATTACCCAAATCACATCCAGTCCTTTCCGAATTCTAGATAATCTCACAACACAGTCTAACATACTAGGCTCCCACTTCATCACGGTCCGTAACCTTACTGGTCACTAATATTCCATCTTTACTTGTTGGCACACCCAACATCGAACTACGAAGTCAATCATGTCCTACATGTCGTTCTACCAACAAGAATGTCTCAATACTAACTATTTTCAGATACACTTCGAATGAGTCATCAATCTCGAATAGTAGGGGATCCTTGGAAGCTAGAGGGGGGTGGGGGGGTGGGGGGGGGGGGTGAATAGCTTCTTTTCGTTTCATGATGGAAATCATTCGTGATCGAGTCTATAATTTTCGTTAGCGCACAGCGGAATAATAGAAATAATGCAATAACAAAATAGACAACAACAAATACACAAGTATTTAACGTGGTTCGGAACCGAACGGTTCCTACTCCACGGATCGAGCTCTAAAGAGCTCTAGAGATGCCACAAACACACCACTATGTAATAACTCCTTCTCGACACAAGTCGGAGGTGGAGAAACCTCTTACAAAATATTACAACAGTAATACAAGTGAATTAAAAGCAATTACAAGTGAATACAACAAAAGAAAGCAAAGAAAACTTTACACAAATCTTTTGGAAGCTTGCTTGTTGATTGCCTTGGACTAGCAGCGGAAGGCCCTGATTTACAACAGCAAATCGCTTAAAAACGTCCAAGAAAATCGGTGGTGATTTCCTCCTCCACGAGCTCCATTTAAAGCTACAACTTGGGCTAGAAATTACCGATCAGTCGACTGCTCGGGACCATCAGTCGACTGATGCAACTGTAGTCGTGAGACAACGACTAGATCCATGCTAGAAAGATCCAACGGATCCCTCATCAGTCGACTGATAATGACCATCAGTCGACTGATAGAGCCTCCACTCAACTGCTAACCCCAGCAGTCGAGTCAGACTCCATTCTATGCCCAAAAAACTGAGCACCAGTCGACTGATCACAAGAACAGTCGACTGCTCGGCCAATCAGTCGACTGCCCTCCTCTGGCAATCGACTGCTAAGGCACTTCCTGCAGTCAAACCCTAGTTAACTCACGCCAGTCGATTTCCACATGGCACTAGTCGATTGGCACACCTCAAAACATGAGGTTTTAACCCAAGTATGGTGACCCCATACTTGCTAGACCACCCTCAGCCTAGATCTAAGCCTTCTAGCCACCTCTGTCAGCCTCACGCTTCTCTGATCCCTCCAAGTCATCCATGACTTGTTTATCCATTGCGCTAGCCTTTAGGTGCTTCCATCTGCTATGTCATGCTAACGGTGTCTACACCGCCAAAGCACATTGGACTTACGCTACCAAGACTCCGCTTGGACTTTACGCTGCCAACCATTAGACTTATGCTGCCAAGACTCCCACTTGGACTTTATGCTACCAATACCAAAACCCCTTGGACTTCTCAAATGTCAAGACTCAAGCTTGGACTTTCCCTTGCCAACCCATGTTGGACTTTCCATGCCAAAACCCATGCTTGGACTTTTCCTTGGCAACCCATGTTGTACTTTTCATGCCAAGTACTCAAGACTTGGACTTTCCATAACATGGTCAACTCCAGTCAACCATCAAAATCCCCTCTAGTCAAACTCGAGTCCGATTAATCATAACCCGGGTCGATTGTTCCAACAATCTCCCCAATACATTATTAGATATCAATGTCAACTTACTGTGTCAAACATCAAAACATTACTCGAGTCAAACTTGAGTCCGGTTAATCGTGACCTGGGCCGATTGCACCAACAATCTCCCCATTTTTGATGTTTGACAAAAACACTTTCCTTTGAGTTAGAACACTAACCCAAAATCCCTTACCAATTTCCCAAATTGGTAATCTTACCTTTCTCCCTCTTTTTGACATACATCAAAAAGGTTCACCCAAGGAGGTCAATGTCTCATTTCCAATGAGATCTTACAATCTCCCCCTTGGTCCAAAAATACCTAGGATGCCTACCATCTTCCTAGTGATTAGTCCCATATCACTCAAGAGAGGAAATCCTATTCACTCTCCCAATTTCCAACTTGGGTATCTCAAAATCTCATTTTCCTCCTCAAGAGGAAAAATATCATCCATCATCCCATGATGGATACCTCCCCCTAAAGGCTTGCTCCCCCTTGACCATTGCACCAATAATGTCCTTGGGAAGTCCCTAAGCCAATAAAAACTCTAAACTATCAAAATTAAGGTTCAAAGTTCAACATAGAACTTTCCCTCACCTTAAAATTGATACAACCCCTAAACAACTCTCCTAATCCATATCCAATGGATTTTTACCCTTTCTAATGTTTCTCAAAGCATATCCTAGGGTTAGGAGTGGTTAGGGAACCTTACCATAGCTGAAATAGGGTTAAATACCCTTGATTTACCTGAAAACAACATAGGCAGTTGAGTCCTTGAAATCGATCAAGATGCCCATCACCGACCGGCACCAAGCAAAGAATGATCGATAATCAGGTTAGGCAATTCGCTGAGTACTTCCGCCAGGGTAGTTTCTGCCAGAGAAGTTTTCGCCAGAGTGATTTTCGCCAGGGAAGTGCCAGCGCGCCAAGGCGCTTTGCGCCAGGCGCTTTTTCCAGGCGCTTTTGCCGTCGAGGCAATTTTGCGAGCGATTCGCTAGAGTAATGCGACCCATCGATCACAAACAAGAATGATCGATAATCAAAACTCGCTTTTGATTATCGTAAATGAACTTTGAAAAATCATAACTAATTATATATAGCTTGAAAAATCATGAAATTTTATATGTATAATACTCATAACACATACAATCGGTGAAAAATATTGGAAAAATATTTTACCCATTAAAATAGGAGATTGATACAAAGTTCAAAACAATTAAAATTTTCAATATTTTGGCCCTACTTTGTATCAACTTCATCAATGGTGATTGCTATCAAAAGATAGACTTCACCAAGGTTTTCTAAAGTGATTTTAAAATGTTTTTGAAAACCTATTTTGAACCATGGACTCTTGGCTAGATGTAAATGACTTGTACATTAGCTTTCCTCATGATTCATATTGATGATAGAGATAAGTTTAAGTTCATCTAGATGCACTACCTATGCACCTTGAACTTAACTTATTTTCCTAACATCTCATATTTTATCTAAGGTGTATACATACACATACATGTCTATTTAGATGTGAGATGTGGAGTTAGGATTATTATATCCTCATGCATTTTCTAGGCAACCTTACTTGATTCCCTTATAAATGAGACTCCAAGTCATGCCATTGTCCTTAAATCAATTTTAATCAAGTTAAATGCATGTATGATCATGGCATAAATGATAACATAAGTAAATCATGGCCAATGATCATGATGTCATGACATATGAATAAGCTCTAAAAACGAACATGACATCTAAAATAATCCTAAACAATATCATGACATGTTATATGCTAAGATAGAATTTGATGTCATGACATGACAAATTTGTATAAACAAGCACATTAATACACACATATAACCAGACAAAAACATTTTTTATAAACAAAACATTTCATTCAATTAAAACTTTAGTTTTTACAACCAAAATAGAAGTTTGAAATGCTTAACTAAAACCAGAATTCCTAAACATCCTCTAGCTCTAATCTCCTGCAGAAGGTGGAGGCGGAGGAGGCTGTTGGCTCAGGGTCCAGGCCCGCATCATCTCGTACATATCAAGTTGACGCTGCTCCATGTGGCTCTGGCACCCCTCCATCCAGGTGTGATGCTCCTCCATCCGGGTGTGGCGCTACTCCATCCGGCTAAGGTGCTGACCCATGGAGGACTGCCCCAATATGATCTCCGCCAGTCGAGAGTCAATCATCTGCTGGTAATCCTCGAATTTGGCCTCCAGCTGTGCAACCCGATCTGAAGGACCTGCTGCTGATGCATCTGTTGGCATATGGTCATCCTCATCAGTAGCATCGGGGTCCTCATACCGTCCTGTAGGCTCTCCGGGCACTAGAGGTAGCCCCCCATGTGCCTTGGGCTAAGGCTGAGGTATCAGCTCCATCTGTCCATCTCCGGTCCACAGCCCAGCCAATGTGAAGTTACACACTGATATATAGTTGTAAACCTCGGATAGCGCTCTCAAAGATCCTCTGGAAATGTTAATGCCTATGGACTCTAACCATGCAGTGATGATATGTACAAAAGGCATATGAACTTTCCCTTGCACAGGGGATATAAAATGGACAATTCAATGAAACATGTTCAATGAAATGTTTACATCTAATCTATGATGCATGTCATACATGAGGAAGAGATGGGGAGGTCGGATCTTGGCCAAACCCCGAGTCACAATAAGAAGAAAACACCCAACAATGACTTTGTAAAGCACATTGTCAGGTGCAGATAACTCACTAATGGGGAAAAGGTTCTGAGCTGGTGGGTGAGGATGGCGTAAAAGGTGCTCATGCATGGAATCTAAAGAGATGTGATCAAACGGAGCAGGAAGAGGGGCATCAAAGGTAGGATAAAAGATGAAGGTATCATCCGATGGCCTACACTCAAGGACCTCCTGCAAGATAGCAAGAGTGAACTCCAAGTCGCGTTTTGCAACGCGAGTGGTGTAGGTAGGACCATCGTCTACCTTCCTCAAGTTTTGGTAGAATTCCTTGAGAAGATCATCATTTATGGCATGAGTACACAACGCAACCTTCATGAGCTGATAATGCATTAGGATCTCAATGATGTCGCTATAAAAGTGTCTAAAGAATTGGTTATCTATGTACCTAACCGCCATTGGTTGGTACAAACATGGTCCACCCTCATTTGGGTCATTCCTATGTTGTCTCCTACATGATGAATGATGAATGCAATACAATGCAATGGAATGACACAAATAAATACGTGACTAGATCAATAATGTGGTGAAAAAAATTAGGGTTTAAGGGGTATAGAGATATACTTTGGTGTCATTACACAATCGATGGTTGTGAGGGCCTAACGGACAGTTGGTTTGCCAGAGAGAACGTCGGAGGGTCGCCGGAATGTTGATCTCGCCGGAACCCTAACGCTAGAGGAGAACCCTAGGGCTATGAGATGTCATTAGTGCTATAGAGAGATCAAAAACATGAGCGGGAGATATGGCTTCCAAACCTACGGCTTTTGCTCGCCGACGTGGACGGGGAACGGCTGGTCGAAGAGGGTTGGCGATGATCGAAGAGAAGAAATCGAGTGAAGAGGACATGAAGACGCCGAACCCTAGTGATTCGACGTTATAAAATCGTGACTCCACTCAACTGATGTGTGACATCAGTCGACTAATGGCGGGTTAGTGTTCGGTTCATCGAACCGGCACTCGACTGCTACGGCTCGGCACTCGACTGCTGAACATTCTGTGCCCAGCTATAGTAACATTTGTAGATTGATAGTGGTCGCCAGTCGACTGATGTGACCAACACTCGACTGCTGGATGAGCCACTCGACTATTGGCTCTTCTGTCCCAATGAACAGGACCATCAGTCGACTGATGGACAAATCAGTCGAGTCCTAGAAGAAGCACTCGATTGTTGGGCTCACGGTGTCGTGCTACAGTGTTATCAGTCGACTGATATCTGATTTTCAGTTTATGAAATTAAGTGAATTTCGATTTCTTCACTCAATTTGTTTCATTTTACCATGTTTATTCATGTATATCGAATATATTAATGTTATACTTATGTTCATGTATTTGCCAATGTATTTTGGTATTTTATTTCATTTTCACAAGCATTATCATTCAATAGTTTCAAATCCTAACATCTCACCCTTTCTAAGTGTTGAAATACACAATCAAGGTGAATGACCTATTTTTTGAGATGCAATACACTATAAACATTCCTTCCATGCAAACATATGGTAAAACACATGAAGCATGGTAAGTATGAGACATCAAGAGGTGTAATACTTTAGTATCAATCTTAGATATAATTTGTAAGCCTTAAGACACTATTCTTGATACACTAAATCCCAAAGTGTGCCAAAATCCAAAAATGACACACTATGACCTCTAGATCTAAGTCGTGCTAATTTGATTGATTTATTAAACTTCTTAATTAATATTGGCACATCCTAAAAGCCTTTAGGATTCAAGATCAAAACACATTCCCAAGGTAACCATAACATTGAAAATGACCTAAAGTGTCACCTTTACCATGGTTAGGTTAACTACCCTTCCATTTAAAGTTGGCACGCCCTAACCCCATTTAGCGTGAATCAATCACGCTCTTAGGAACCCAAAATCTATTTGAGCTCCTAGGGTTTACAAGGTATTCCTTAGGGATAACCTCCCTAGATACCTTCCTAATGACCCTTCTAGGCTTGTTAGCCTTGGTCATTGTGGTCTTGTCATGGTTAACTCTAGGGGTGCGTTTGGTTGGGGGTTTTTGTTGATAACCTTGTTAGGTTATCAACAAAAACCTTGTTTGGTTTAGGTTATAAACAATTACCTGGTAATTGATCATTACCAAGTTATGAACAAAAACTTTTTTAGGGGGAATCGAAAAACCTTAGAGAACCAAGGTTTTTGTTGATTCATGGGGTTAAGGAAACTTTTTTCCAATATTACCCCAAGCAATATATTAAATGACAATTTGTCAAAACTTAATCGATTTGTTGTCCGTCGTTGGTCGTCACCCGTCTTTGGCCACCGCCCGCCGCTTCACCGCCACCCGCCATCGCCGCTATCGCTTGCCGCCGGGCGCCGCACCGCTGCCGCTGGCGCCGTTGCTCCGCTGCCGCGCCGCTACGCTTATCACGGCCTTACCGCGCTTATCGCTACCGCCGCTGCCGCTTGCCATTACCGCCGCCTACCGCTGGCTACCGCTGCCACCGATCGCTGGCCACTGTTGCCGCCGCCGCTGGCTTCGTTGTCGGCATCGGCTCTGCCACGCCGCCGCGACTCGCCGCCATCTGCCGCTTATCGCCGCGCCGCTTTGATTGAGCAAAGACAAAGGATAATTTAGTAAAATGTTAAACTAAGTTATATATTAAAACCTCCAACCAAACAAGGTTTTTATCTAAGGTTATACTTTATTCCAAGGTTATGTTTTATTCTCTGGTAATCACATAACTAAGGTTATGTATGATTACTTGAACCAAACACACCCTAGAGGTAACTCCCCTTGTAACCTTCTTAGTGGCTTCCCTAGGTTTCTTAGAAACCCTAGCCACTAGGCACACACCATGGTTGGCCTTACGGATAACTTCCCTAGAAACCTTAGTTTTCTTAGACCTAGGTTTAGTTCCATAATCAAATGGAACATTGTGGCAAGTAGGCATTACTTTCTTGGACATAGGCTTGTGACCCAAACCTTGCCTCCTAGATGGTTCTTGCCTCTTACACCCTTTACTTTTACTCCTAGATCCTAGAGTTTGACCATTTGACCATTTAAATTGATTTTGCATATTTGCAAGGGTCCTTTCCAATTTCTCAAGCCTTGACCTCAAGGCTTGATTTTCTAACTCTAATTGCCCAAATGATTTTTGATTAGGTTTTTGGGCATTACCATTTTCTTTAGTCATATACCTACCCTTATTAGGGTTAACGCCTAAATGGTTTTAGATTTTCTTAATTGTTTCCCTAGGAAGGATGTTTCTAGGAACATTAGTCCCAAATTTCTCCTTCTTTGAAATAAGTCTAGAGTTATTATTTCTAGATTTTTCTTTAGACCTAAAACCAACATGTTTAGCTTCTAAACAAACATACTTATTATTTCTTGCATGCTTTGATTCATGAGTAATAGAAAAATTGTTTAAATTATTTCTAGCATGCTTTTGCCTAAAATTTAAAGAATGAGCATTATGAAAATATACCTTAGGGTTAGTCTTAGAGACTCCCCCCACATGTGATGCTCCCTTTTGAGTGTTATTGCTCCCCCTAGAGCATTGACTCCTATAGTGCCCCTTTTGATGTCACTTGAAGCAAATGATGTGCTCCTTGCTCTTTTGACTTTGAGTACTGGCATCCTTGACCTTTGGCGCCGGTAGAATTTTCTTGACCCTCTTTGGGCACTTGCTCTTATAGTGCCCAGTTTCCCTACACTCAAAGCAAACTATATGAATTTTATTTTGAACCGAACTGCTTGAGTTACCTAGGGTGGTGGTGATCGAAGTGGGTTCTTCATCCCTCTCGGAGGTTGAGGTTTCTTCTTGATTTTGTTCAGGTTCCAGTGTGGATGGTCTCTCCCCCTCAATCCTAGAGATGGATGCTTCTTCCACCTCTTCTACTTCTTCTTCCTCTGATCTAGAAGTTGACTCCATCTCAACTTCCGATTTCTCACTTTCACTTGAGGATGAGCTCTCTTCTTCCTCTTCCTTATCTTATTCTTTTGTGCAAAGTGAGGCTTCTCATGGAACTTGGCAAATTTATCCCATAGCTCCATGGCATCTTGAAATTCACCTAAGCTAGACAAAATTGTCATTAGGTATCAAATCTTCTAAAAGCTTTGTTACCTTGACTTCGGTCTTGAACTTGAGATGTTGCTCTTGTGTCCACTTCTTCAACTTCAAGATGTCTCCAATTTTATCCCTAGGGGGTTCAAAGCCTTCTACAAGGATGAACCAATCCTTTATATCCATCATCAAGAATGTCTCCATTCTTGCTCTCCATGCCTGAAAGTCTTCTCGAATGTATGGTGGTGGAGTGTTGATGTCCCATCCAAGCTTGTCTTTGAATTCCATCTTGGTCCCTCTAGCGTGCTCCCTTAGTTGTTAAACATAAAAGAGCGGCCTCACTCTGATACCACTTGTAGGGGATCCTTGGAAGCTAGAGGGGGGGGGGGTGAATAGCTTCTTTTCGTTTCGTGATGGAAATCATTCGTGATCGAGTCTACAATTTTCGTTAGCACGCAGCAGAATAATAGAAATAATGCAATAATGAAACAGACAACAATAAATACACAAGTATTTAACGTGATTCGGAACCGAACGGTTCATACTCCACGGATCGAGCTCTAAAGAGCTTTAGCGATGCCACAAAGACACCACTATGCAATAACCCCTTCTCGACACAAGTTGGAGGTGAAGAAACCTCTTACAAAATATTACAATAGTAATACAAGTGAATAACAAGCAATTACAAGTGAATACAACAAAATAATACAAAGAAAACTTTACACAAATCTTTTGGAAGCTTGCTTGTTGATTGCCTTGGACTAGCAGCTGAAGGCCTTGATTTGCAACAGCAAATTGCTTTAAAACATCCAAGAAAATCGGTGGTAATTTCCTCCTCCACGAGCTCCATTTAAAGCTGCAACCTGGGCTAGAAATCACCGATCAGTCGATTGCTCAGGACCATCAGTCGACTGGTGCCACTGTTGTCATGAGACAACGGCTAGATCCACGCTGGAAAAATCCAACGGATCCCTCATCAGTTGACTGATAAAGACCATCAGTCGACTGATAGAGCCTCCACTCGACTGCTAACCCCAACAGTCGAGTCAGACTTTATTCTGTCCCCGAAAAATAGAGCACCAGTCGACTGATCACAAGATCAATCGACTGCTCGGCCAATCAGTCGACAACCCTCCTTTGGCAGTCGACTGCTAAGGCACTTCCCACAGTAAAACCCTAGTTGACTCACGTCAGTCGACTACCACATGGCACCAGTCGACTGACACACCTTAAAACATGAGGTTTTAACCCAAGTATGGTGCCCCCATACTTGCTAGACCAGCCTCAGCCTAGACCTAAGCCTTCTTGCCACCTCTGTCAGCCTCACGTCTCTCGGATCCCTCCAAGTCATCCATGACTTGTTAATCCATTGCGCTAGCCTTCAGGTGATTCCATCGGCTATGTCATGCTAACGGTGTCTACACCGCCAAGGTACATAGGACTTACACTGCCAAGACTCCGCTTGGACTTTATGCCGCCAACTATTGCACTTATGCGGCTAAGACTCCCGCTTGGACTTTACGCTGCCAATACCAAAACCCCTTGGACTTCTCAAATGCTAAGACTCAAGCTTGGACTTTCCCTTGCCAATCCATGTTGGACTTTCCATGCCAAGACCCATGCTTGGACTTTTCCTTGCCAACCCATGTTGGACTTTCCATGCCAAGTACTCAAGACTTAGACTTTCCATAACATGGTCAACTCTAGTCAACCATCAAAATCCCCTCGAGTCAAACTCAAGTCTGGTTAATCATAACCCGGGTCGATTGTTCCAACAATCTCCCCAATACATTATTAGACATCAATGTCAACTTACTGTGTCAAACATCAAAACATCACTCGAGTCCGGTCAATCGTGACCTAGGCCGATTACACCAACACAAATGACGAGCTTTCTAAATCAACTCGTCCTGAATCGAATACAATTCTGTATTCTACTATCCTCTTTGGAGATGGAGAATTCCTTTCTTGTAGTAGAAATTAATCTACTGTCCAAAATCCACGCTACCACAGAACTGGAAATGACTAGGCGACCATAATGATCAATCTCTTTAGTTGCAACTGTCTGTGTTCTAACAACTCTATAGCAACTACCAGTATCTAGCCAATAGCTAATCAAAACTCCATGAGCACTCCTGCTCTATACCTTTACTAAACAAGATAATAACTGCTAAGTCTCTATCATATGTTGGGTTTCCGGCACCGCGGCGTGTGTGTGTTCGATCATGTTTCGTAAACATGAGCACAACGGAAGCAATTAAAAATAATAAATCTATATTTATTACAACACACACAACACACGCATGCTATTACAACAAGTGTAGACACAACCGTAAATTAAAATTTGCAATAAAAGGAAATTAAACTACGTTATACCTTCCGTATGACGTGTAGCGGGAACGACATCAACCGGAACGATCCTCGTAAGTATCGTCTCTATCCGTATCCACGCCGAGCTCCACGGGATGACTTCGCTAAGTCACGAGCTTCGTCTTCGTATGGGTTACTAGCCTCGTGTTGAAGACGACGTGATCGAGAGATGATCACGATCCGAATCCAAATTCGGATCCAAAACGAGTTCTCAAAACTCGCTTCTCCGGAGAGGTATTCGTCAACCGTTTGACGAATCCTTCGTCCTCCACCTCAGAGGATTACCGGAGATCAAATCCCCGGTAAGTTAGCCGCTGTCGGAGCACTAACCGTCGTCCAAACGACGCTCCGACGAGAGGAGGAGAAGCTGTCCAGAAAACTGGACAGCTTGGTGGAGGATATAGGCGCCGGCCAACCAAGGAAAGAAAAGGCTCACCTTGATGCCAAACCTATAGGAGATCACCGGAGGGTCGCCGGAGGTTCACCGGCTGAAGCTTGGTCGCCGGCAACAAGTTGGAAGGCTGCACCACAAGCTGGGCGGCAACAAGATGTTGGGCGGCAACAATATGTTGGGCGGCAACTAGGTTTAGGGTTTTGGATTAGTTAGGGTTTAACAATCCCTTAAGCCCACTTTTATAGAGAACTAATTCTCTTAATGGTTAATGGATCATATCCATAAAGCCCGTTAACCCGCTCCATTAAGATAAGTTAAAATAAACCAAACCATGATGGTTTATTTTAAGTTAAAAGGAACCGAACCAACCTTTGGTTCATTCGTTTAATATAAACCAAACCCTTTGGTTTATTCTCATCCATTGGATTAGAACCAAACCATTTTGGTCCATCCATTATGTCTTCATAAGACACTGCCCATCCACGCTTCCATTGCGACTGAAACAATTTCATGCTCGCTTTATGTTTGGTCCAACCAAACATAGTTTCTCTCGGTCTGAGAATCCCATTCTCAAGCTCGTTTTAAATCCTTTGGATTACACTCGTTGTCGTGTGACCAAATAGGTTCTCGGTTTATGTTGGCCGTCTATAATTAACCATTAATTATAGAGCGATCATGAGTGGCACCTAGTAGTACATCATGATCCCCAATTAACCGAAAAGATCAACGGTTGATCCAGAACTATTTCTGAAACCCTTCAGTAGCTCGAATGAATCGTGCCCCATTCCCTTCACTCATCTTATACCCACTTGGTTGGGACATGGTCTATTGTGTCGTCCCACTAAGTGACTCGTCACACCTAGCCAGTATCATTTCCTCGTCCTCACAGTTCTAGTTACTCCACATGTATCGAAGAGTACCTTACTCTAAACATGTAATGCTTTGGCAAAGACTTTAGTAACAATCCGACGAGAGGCCATGGGTATACATCTCCTCGCAGGAGTGGTGAATCCTTTATAGGCTATTCAAACACCTTCGATCACTTCGACTTATACCCAATCATCCCGGGTCCACATCTCCTCGGAGATGTTTGCTTAAGATATCAAAGCATAAGTCTCCATGATCAAGATGACTTGAATACCGCAAGTCAAAGGAACATCGCACTTAAGCCACAGTAAGAACTTCATTGACATATCTATATATGCGAGAACCATATGAAGTCTTACTGGTCACTCAATGAACTAGTTACCATAACTAGCATCCACGATTAACTCGGACATCACTATGTCTCCGGCCCGGTGAGAATCATTTGCTTGGATACACCAAGGAGTATACCTCGTGCTAGTCTCGACAGAATTGATGGTGTCCAAATCCATCAATTCATCGACTAGGGATAATTTCGATACATCACAATTACACATGTAGAGATACTCACTAGTTGTGATCCAATCACAAATTCTCTCATCTTTGTGAATCGTATCGTGGACATTGATAAATGAGTTTAAGATCAATCAAATACATAAAACATGTATACTCAAATAGTGAATCTTCATTTATCATATAAATGGTTCATACATAAAGCGATTGCCTTAGGACATCTCTCATATATTACTAACGGACTCACTTGGCCTAATGCCAATCGCTCACGGTATCAATACCATAAGCACCAACATGACCCTCAAACTTACTTTGAGGTAATGCTTTAGTCAAAGGATCCGCTAAGTTCCTTTCGATTAGAATTTTCTCGATTTGTATTTCGTTCCTCTTGATGATCTCTGATAAGATGATAGCGAAGCACATGTTTGGATCGTTGATGAGACCTTGGCTCTTTCGCTGTGCAATTGCTCCATTGTTGTCGATGATGGGCCGGTATTGCTTGACAATGGCGAATCACACCAAGTTCATGAGCGAACTTCTTGATCCAAACCGCTTCCTTTGCTTGCTTCAAGTGCAATATATTACGCCTCGGTGGTAGAATCCGCTCTGATCTCTTGTTTGGAACTTTTCCAACTCACTGCGCCCCCATTCAAGGTGAACCGTATCGGTGAGACATGGAATCATCCTTGCTGCAAGGTGGCATCTGTATGCCGCGTATCACCATGTCCCCTTCTCCATATATTAGGAACACATCCTTAGTTCTTCTCAAGTACTTAGGATCGTCTTATGGCCCAATGATCCATTCTGGATCGGTTGGTATCTGCTCGTGACACTCAGGCATACGATACATCGGGCCTCGTACATAACATAGCATACATGATAGATCCTATTGCGGATGCATGGGAATCTTACTCATGCAAATCCTCTCGTCTTACGTGCGGACACATAGACTTGAAAGGTGTACCCCATGCACGATGGGAGATAACCTTTCTTGGATTAGGACATGCTAAACCTCTTTGCTTTTCGGTCTATATATGTAGGCTGCGAAAGACCAAGCAACCGTTTGATCTATCTCTATAGATCTTAATCCCAAGGATGTAGGTTGCTTCTCCCGTCTTTCATGGAGAATGTCTTGGATAACCAAACCTTAGCGTGTAAGATTGACACATCGTTTCCTATAAGTAATATGTCATCGACATACAATACTAGGAACATTGCCTCCCACTAACCTTCTTGTACACACAAGGTTAAATGCGGATTTTGTGAGAAATCAAACTTTTGATCGTCTCATCAAAGCGGATATTCCGACTCTGGATGCTTGCTTCAATCCATAAATGGATCGTCGCCAATTTGCATACCTTGGTTTTATCAGCGATGTGAAACCCTCGGTGTATCATATACCGTCCTCGGCGGAGTTTCCATTAAGGAAAGCTGTTTTCACATCCATCTGCCATATCTCATAATCATAATGAGCCGCTATGGCGGGAGCATCGAATGGATTTAAGCATAGCCTGAGGCGAATAGGTTTCGTCATAATCAACACCTTGCTTTTGGCGATATCCTTTCGCCACCAATCTAACCTTATAGGTAATCACATTACCATCCATGTCGGTTTTCTTCTTGAAAACCCACTTGCACCTATAGGCTTTATGCCTTGGTGGGTCAACCAAGTTCGAACTTGGTTTTCGTACATGGAATCCATTTGACTTCATGGCACCAAGCCACTTATCCCTTCTGAACTTGTCGGCCTTCTTCATAAGCTGGTAGGCTCCTCATCATCAATGAGTAACACGTCGTTCGATTCACTTACGAGAAATCCATATCTCTCGGGAATATTTGCGTGTTCTACGGATCTCTGAAGATGTGGTGTTACAATAGGTCAGTACCGATTGCTCATCACTATGAGTTGTGTTGTGCTTCACCGTATCTCATCAATGTCTATTTGAGTCTCTCGAGCCTCCTCAAGCTCGCGACACTCCCCAGTTTTCTTGCAAGAGAAACTCTTTCTCTAGAAACCTGACATGCCTTGAAACAAACACCTTTTGTTCCACAGGATGATAGAATTAGTAACCCCTTGTTTCCTTAGGGTATCAATAAATAGACATTTATCGGACTTAGCATCCGATTTATGCGTCTGATCAGCTTCACATAAGCGAGACAACCCCATATCTTCAAGTAAGATACATGAGGTTTCTTACCATTCCATATCTCATATGGAGTAGTTGAGACTACCTTAGTAGGCATTACATTTAACAAGTAAGCGGTATGCAGTGCATAACCCCAAAGGACTTGGGAAGAGTTGCATGATTCATCATTGACTGACCATGTCAACAAGGTCGATTCGCCTCTCGGATACACCATTATCTTTGTGGTGTATAGGCGAGTCCATTGAGACAATATGCCATTGTCTCTTAGATAATCAGAAACTCTTGACTTAAGTATTCACCACCTCGATCCGATCAGTATTTTAATACTCTTGTCATGTTGTTTCTCTACTTCATTCTGAATTCTTTGAACCTTTCAAGGCTTGGACTTGTGTTTCATCAAGAACACATACCCAAAGCCGTAGTGATCATCGGTGAAGGTAATGAAGTAGCTATAGCCTCCTAATGCTTGAGTTGACATAGGTCCACATACATCGGTATGTACTAAACCTAGTAACTCTCCCACTCGTTCACCTTTTCGGTAAAGGTAACTTAGTCATCTTGCCTTTTAAGCATGATTACATGTATCGTATGAATCAATTCAAGCGATTCGAATTCCACATCGGTGTAATTAGGACATGCGTTTCTTGCTTATATGGCCAAAACGACAATGCCACATATAAGTCTATGTGATTATCCTTTCGAAAGCAGCGTGTTGCTCGCCGATATTGAAAATGTCCTTTGAATCGTCCAGCGTATAAATGCCATTACTCAAAGTTCGGTTCCATAAAGTCGCCATTCAAAGTTATATAACAACAATTGTTACTAAGCGTTAAATGGAAACCATTTCTATTTAAGCGAAATAGAAACAATGTTCTTTATTAGAGAAGGAACATAATAGCAATTGTCAGTTCAAGACTAGTCCACTAGGGAGCTTGACCAAATAAGTTCAGATGGCGGCCGTAGACAACCTTTGCTCCATTGCCAACTCTCATAAATTTGACTCCCCTCGACAAGTCTTCTTCTATTCCTTAGCCTGTATGTCATTACATATATGTGAGCTACACCCAGTATCAATACCCAAGTGTCTAAGGAAATAGAATGACAATCAATAATGAAGATACCTGAAGAGGATAGGGCATCGGATGCCTTCTTCTTCTTCATGGACTCAAGATAAATCTTGCAGTTTCTTCGGCATGGCCTTCCTTGCCACAGTGATGGCAAGTGCCCTTTTCTTAGTTCCGCCTTCTTTGCCTTTTTCTTTCCTTTCTTCTTTTCTTTTGCCTTCCTCTTAGAACCTTTCTTTGAGAATCAACTATGAGCGCCTTCTCCTCATGCTTGGAAGGCTCCCGATCTTGACATATTGAGGAGAATCGGGAATGGTGGATTCAATTTGTTCATCCAGATAGTTCATCACGAGAAACTCTTGGCGAAACAATGCAGAATTAAGTCAATATAACTCTCATGATCCATCACAAAACTCGGGGTAGCTAGTCGCTCGATGTACCCGCTCATCTTTAGCACAAATCACTACAGACGAACCTTCTTGCATCTTCGTGGTGAAGAGGAGCCTAGAGACCTCGAACCTTCGGATCTCGCGCTCATCGAACAACTCATGAAGATGGAAGACCATAGTGTTAGCATCCATATGCTCATGCCGCTTCGCTGTACCATCGCCGCTAGCATGATGCAACTCGCCACTTTCGGACCGCCACATGCTTCGATAGACCAACATTTGGTCCTGAGTTGCATCGCTTAGACGGCCAGAAGAGGCTCTTCAAGGACATATGCAAGCTTTTCCGCCTTGAGAACAATTCTCGTGTTTCTAAGCGATCCCAGAAGTTAGGCCCTTACTTTGTTCGAATCCAAAATAGTGCGCAAATTCAAAGACGTCATGATCAATTTATTGACCTAGAAATACAAAACGAGCATATATGAGAAAATGATTTTAAAATGCATCAATATACATTTATAAATCCCATTCATTTTTCGAATTTCAAAAACCCCAAAATCACTTCGGTAGATTGTAGGTCCATCTCCGAATGGGCTGATATCCATCATATATATGAACAACCTTGGAGACAGTCCAACAAGCCATTCATAACTACGACTGTATGTATAAACTATACCGATTGCATATCACGTATATTCAACTATCACAATGTGCTATCAACTAATTGAATGTTCACACATACATCGGGTTGTTAACACATTAACAAGTATGCATCATATGCATAGCACCCAACTTCACCTCCCTTTACATCGACCTTGGAGAGAGTCCAACAAACCGATGCCTGTGTTAAAGCCAACCCATTAATCAGGGACATAGTTTTAATATGGTTAGAGCGCATTCAACCAATTAGCCCAGCTTGGAGAGAGTCCAACAACCAAAGCTAACGATTGACCTCGACTCTTACCATATTAGTATTAAACTATTCCATGGTTTGAACATATTCAGTTCGAGTGGCTTGAGAGAGTCCAACAACCCAAACAAGAAAGAACTCGTTCTAACCATATTAATGGAAGGTGTAGGCTTTAATATTGATTAAGGGTTTTATGTCTCATCCTCTTTGCATGCAAATAACTATTATCTACATGGCATGGCATACATGGCATACATCTACATGTCACGACACGCATGGCATAATGTTATGCATCTAATGCAATTACATGGCATACAATTATGTCATGTATATAATTTCCTTATGTGTCATAACTATTTATGGAAATAAAATATGTTTAAGATTTGATTCTCCAAATCAAATCATAATTAAATTAGGAAACAAATTTCCAAATCTAATCACATATTTTATTCATGGAATTATTTGATTAAGGAAAATCTATTTAGGAAACCAATTTCCTAAATCTTTAAAACTACTTATGGAAATTAAATATTTTAAGATTTGATTTCCCAAATCAAATCATGATTAAATTAGGAAACAAATTTCCAGAATCTAATCAAATATTTTATTTATGGAAAATATAAATTTCCATAAATACTTCCAACTTTCCAAAAGTGGAAGATTTCCATAAATACTTCTAGACTTTCCAAAATTGAAAAATTTCCATAATTACTTCTAAATTTCCAAAATTTAGAAAACTTCCAGAAATACATTATGACTATCGCAAAACCATTTTTACGATTATGTCGAAACACAACCTGGGCTCTGATACCATCAAGTTGGGTTTAGACCGCGACGCAGTGTGTGTTCGATCATGTTTCGTAAACATGAGCACAGCGGAAGCAATTAAAAATAATAAATCTATATTTATTACAACACACACAACACACGCATGCTATTACAACAAGTGTAGACATAACCATAAATTAAAATTTGTAATAAAAGGAAATTAAACTACGTTATACCTTCCGTATGACGTGTAGCGGGAACGGCATCAACCGGAACGATCCTCGTAAGAATCGTCTCTATCCGTATCCACGCCGAGCTCCTCGGGATGACTTCGCTAAGTCACGAGCTTCATCTTCGTACGGGTTACTAGCCTCGTGTTGAAGACGACGTGATCGAGAGATGATCACGATCCGAATCAAAATTCGGATCCAAAATGAGTTCTCAAAACTCGCTTCTCCGGAGAGGTATTCGTCAACCGTTTGACGAATCCTTCGTCCTCCACCTCAGAGGATTATCGGAGATCAAATCCCCGGTAAGTTAGCCACTGTCGGAGCACTAACCGTCGTCCAAATGACGCTCCGACGAGAGGAGGAGAAGCTGTCCAGAAAACTGGACAGCTTGGTGGAGGATATAGGCGCCGGCCAACCAAGGAAAGAAAAGGCTCACCTTGATGCCAAACCTATAGGAGATCACCGGAGGGTCGCCGGAGGTTCACCGGCTGAAGCTTGGTCGCCGGCAACAAGTTGGAAGGCTGCACCACAAGCTGGGCGGCAACAAGATGTTGGGCGGCAACAATATGTTGGGCGGCAACTAGGTTTAGGGTTTTGGATTAGTTAGGGTTTAACAATCCCTTAAGCCCACTTTTATAGAGAACTAATTCTCTTAATGGTTAATGGATCATATCCATAAAGCCCGTTAACCCGCTCCATTAAGATAAGTTAAAATAAACCAAACCATGATGGTTTATTTTAAGTTAAAAGGAACCGAACCAACCTTTGGTTCATTCGTTTAATATAAACCAAACCCTTTGGTTTATTCTCATCCATTGGATTAGAACCAAACCATTTTGGTCCTTCCATTATGTCTTCATAAGACACGGCCCATCCACGCTTCCATTGCGACTGAAACAATTTCATGCTCGCTTTATGTTTGGTCCAACCAAACATAGTTTCTCTCGGTCTGAGAATCCCATTCTCAAGCTCGCTTTAAATCCTTTGGATTACACTCGCGTGGTGACCAAATAGGTTCTGCTTTATGTTGGCCGCCTATAATTAACCATTAATTATAGAACGATCATGAGTGGCACCTAGTAGTACATCATGATCCCCAATTAACCGAAAAGATCAACGGTTGATCCGTAACTATTTCAAAACCCTTCAAGAGCTCGAATGAATCGTGCCCCATTCCCTTCACTCATCTTATACCCACTTGGTTCTGTGACATGGTCTATTGTGTCCCCCACTAGGTCGACTACGCCACACCTAGCCCAAGTATCATTTCCTCGTCCTCACGGATTCTAGTTACTCCACATGTATCAAGAGTACCTTACTCTAAACATGTAATGCTTTGGCCAAAGACTTTAGTAACAATCCGACGAGGCCATGGGTATACATCTCCTCGCAAGGAGTGGTGAATCCTTTATAGGCTATTCAAACACCTTCGATCACTTCGACTTATACCCAATCATCCCGGGTCCACATCTCCTTAGAGATGTTTGCTTAAGATGTCAAAGCAAAAGTCTCCATGATCAAGATGACTTGAATACCGCAAGTCAAAGGAACATCGCACTTAAGCCACAGTAAGAACTTCATTGACATATCTATATATGCAGAGAACCATATGAAGTCTTACGGCTGGTCACTCCAATGAACTAGTTACCATAACTAGCATCCACGATTAACTCCGACATCACAATGTCTCCACCAAAGGAGAATCACCGCTTGATACACCAAGGAGTATACCTCGTGCTAGTCTCGACAGAATTGATGGTGTCCAAATCCATCAATTCATCGACTAGGGATAATTCCGATACATCACAATTACACATGTAGAGATAATCACTAGTTGTGATCCAATCACAAATTCTCTCATGCTGTGAATCGTATCGTGGACATTCAGTAAATGAGTTTAAGATCCAATCAAATACATTAAACATGTATACTCAAATAGTGAATCTTCATTTATCATATAAATGGTTCATACATAAGGCGATTGCCTTAGGACATCTCTCATATATTACTTACATCATATGTATCTCAATCAACTGTATCGGGACCGCTCCAATCCCTAAAATGATACCTCCGTGTACAGTTCCAGCCACACCAGAAGAATTAACTAACATTGATGCAAAAGTTTGCCACTATCTAGGCCCTAAAACCTAGCTTCACAAGCTCCCGACCAAGTGATTTCCATCACCTTCTTGGTCCAATAAATCAGCGGTATGATAACGCTAGTAACATCCTATCAACCTCTACTGTAATAGCCAAATCAATCTAGGGAAACCACAACTTCCCTTAAGATTGTGAATATATCCCAAAAATATATCATCCACAGATATGATGACAATCGATCTCAAATACTCCAAGAGTACTTGATTCCTCAAATCCATGAACAACTAAGTCATCGATAAGTCTAACAACATTATCAACATCTCCTAAAATTCATACCAAGTATGAAATGTCGTCTTCTACACACCTGCATCCTTTTACTCTAAGATGATGATATATCAATCATCACACCAACAATGATAATTGTATGACACCAAGTCACTACAATATCAGCACTCTAATTGCAAATCAACCCTAGAGTATACAGAGGTGTCCTTTAGCTGAACTAAACAGATCATCTATCCACAACGAAGGATATCATTTCCAACAACTACTGCATACCACCATCGATAATCGATGCATAACCTCCAAGGTTCATCTCTCTCTTTTAACAAAGAGTTCTGGATCTTCTCCAAAAGGAATACTAGAATAGATAAATATCCCATCCAATACCTCATATAATCGCAACTTACGTTCTTTCAATTTCCACAGTGTTTAGCAACATCGATACCAATAAAACCATCTCCCGGTATGAGGTCTCCAATATCGGAACTATTCCCGAAATCACCCCCAATCGCATATTCCACTTGCCCATGCAGTGACAAACCCGGGAGTTCATCCAAAACAACATCCGAATACTCTTGGATTATATGCACATTCGAGATACAAGTTATACCCTCATTTCAACAATTTAACTACCCGTAAGGATATGTTTATAGTGAAGGTATGTTTAGCAAAGGCTAAGGGTATCCCTTGACTTCTTGGTTGTTGATCAACATCTCATCGGACGATAGAGAACAATCACCAACCCACAAGTCGATAGGAACCCTTCTAATCCAATCTAAGAATATTCTAGACCTAGCTACCTATAAACTACCAGTATCTCTTGATACATCCACAAATAGGGTAACTTAAAGTAATACCCCGAATGGTCGATCCATCGGTCCACTATGGCTCCTCCACTCGAGTAATCATGTAATTCGTACAACTTCTGCTCTTGGCGACTGAGCTCATGTAGATGCAAAAGACTACCATGGAGGAACTGAAATCAACTGCTGAACTGAGATACAATACCCCAAATGTCTGCAATGGAGATGGTAAACACTGTTGTACTGGCAAAGGGTACACATCCGGCTGTAAAATACTGAAGAACTATCAACATCGCAGCACACTCCAACTCTGTGAAAGGTATAGCTGCAACTGGAGAATACCGCATAGATACGACCATCGTCATATACACTCTCCTCTGTACAAAGCATAACCACGCCTGGAAAGGTAACAGTTGCTGTCGTCTGGAGAGGTAACAGTTGTTGTCTGAATATCTGAGTCTTCTGAGATGTCCTCTGCTGATAGTGTTGAGTAACTCGCTTCTCTCGGCTGGAAGTATCAAAGAGCTCCAACTATATCTGAGGTGGTAAATCACTACTGATGTGATAACCCAATCTTCTGTAATGGTCTCGGCTTTCGAGGTTGTGGATCGTCCTCTCGAAAGCTTCATCCATAGTTTTCAATTGAGTCTTTAAAGTACATACTCTCCTCGTTGATATTGACTGCTTATGGTAGAAGCAGATAAAATGATCCATCGGATAATCTAACTCTGCGTGTCATTGTGACCCGCACTACACGCACATAATCTCCCTTCGGAGTCATTCCTCTGATTTCACTGATAAACATAAGAAGGTGTTGACGATCTGCAGTTTGTCTTCTATGATCGAAAAAACTCTCCAATAGTCGCTCGTGACTCATGACTCTAATCTTGCTCCTTTTGTCAAACATTCAGAGACTTCTGATTCCAATAATTTGACTTGCAATAGATTCTTATCAAATCTCCAACTCTTAAAACACTAGCTATAGAGTCATTCCTATACACATGACTCGGTCTAAGGACTTCCGGTAGGATCTGATAGAAAATCCAAACATCCTAATCAATATGTCAACCGATAAATCGTAGGTGGCTTAAGACATGTCGATCACATTCTCGAGCTATTAGGTGGTCGTAACCCTCGTAGGTCTAATGACTTTGCAGGGTACCTTCATTACTAAACGAACACCCGACCTAAAGCTAAAAAATTCCCCAACAATGAGTCAAAGAAGATGACGTGGGAAAATACTCTCTCACAACATCACTACACCATGGTCAAGTAACATGTGATTTCCCGAAGATAATTTCCAACATCTTCCACCAAATACTAGCTAGGTCCGAATAATGATATTCAACTAACACTACTTTCTCCATATAACACAAGTTAAGTACTCTCAAAGTTATACAACCTAAAATGACCAACTCAGGGATCAAAATTCCCTATGATACACCCCAAACTAGTCCTCTACTATCTGCATCAGCAAAAGTATACTCGCATGTCTATTACCCCATAGGTAATGATCTGACTAGGATAGTTAGTGAAAATCCTTAGGACTGTAATCTTTGATCTCCACAAGAAATGTGACTACCTAACCCCTGCTTTCCGACTCGGTATCAGTCAACTCTCAAAGGTAATTTACCTTTTCGATAGCAGGTACATGTCAAATAATCTCAACATGTCGTTCCCGTGGTCAACTCAAACCATGGTTACAACTAGTAATTAACACCCTACAAGTCATTCCTGTTATAAGAAACTAAATGAATAACCAATAGAAGGATATATGATAACATCTGACATACCTTACTCCTTGTAGTTCGGAGATGTCCGCAAATGCCAGATCCCAGAACTCACAAAACCAAAACCGAGTAAAGCAAAACTCGATGTCCGAATGAAATCAAATCCGAAAGTGGACTTCACAACCTAGGGCTCTGATACCAAGAAAATTGTCACGCCCTGAGAGTATGCCAAGCTAAAAATAAGCGGACAACATCTCCCCTATACGTGATACAATTTCCTGATATACATAAAGTCTTTCGGCCACAATCACATAACAAATATATAGACATAATCCATACAAACATAGCGGAAGATACTGACAAATAATAAATACACAACGACTCAACTATGCACTCCGGAGTGACTTGACACAACAGAAACCACATCAAAAGTTAAATACATACAACATATCCGTAACCACAAATACGAAAATGATACAGGATAAAATCCCAAAACGACAATCCAACAGAATACCACAAATCATAATAAACCTCCATTCGTTCGGTGTAAGATGGGATCGGCTGGCGGAGCTCCAAACGTCCAAGGAATCTTCTACCTGTTACCTAGGCGACAGGAAACCCAGGGTCCGGGGTGGTGAGTATAAACTCAGGGGTAATATATAGAAAGTGTATGAACAACATACAGGATAAAGAGATCTACAAGTATACATGTAAAGATCTATAGGTATATAGAATATGTCCAATAGAAATATAGTCCTATCCAAATCTCATAACAAGTAACCACAGTATAGTCATACTCAATGCATATACTAAACTGATCAACTGAACATGAAGTAATGTACCGACGTACCTGACGGTCTGCAACACTATAAGCTATATCATCCTGAACAGATATACAATAACGTAACCCATATAACGTACAAAGTCAATCCCATATCTGACCAACACTCAGACATATGAGCAGTATATAATCACATGTAATAATATCCCGGTCCATACCACACTATGACATGACGCTAACCAAATTCATACAACAGTCTAGACCAACACATATGTCTTGCTCAACACACAGTAGTATATAATATGCAAATGACATGTATCATGATGTACAAACATATGCAGCAATCATAGCTCAATCAAATGCAGTATCTCACAGGCATATGTAAAACATATATCAAGTACATGCATACATATATATCAGCAATGCATATGCATGGTAACTGTTTGCGGACCCATCCAACCACGACCCCAGAGTGGCCAGGGTGGCACAACATGACAAATATCCCGACTCTAGCCTCCACCACTCTCAAGTGACTGAGTTGGGTAGTATGACTGAGTAGCATATAAGCGTAAAGAGCTAACTACTCCTAGGGGTCCCTACTGCTAGCCATGCCGCCCCTACCCATGAGTAGACAAGCACCACACACAGGACAACTGCACATCATGCAACCATCGTCTATAGTGGGCGAGTGCGCTAACTACCACTCTGCACAGTGGCCAAGTGTGCATCTCCATCTACCATCGTCTATAGTGGCCGAGCGCGGCACATCCAATGCTCTGGCCTCAACCCTGCTACCACTACCCCAAGTGGTCGGGGAGACAGGATGACTGACGACCCATCTCAACCACAAGAGAGACCCCTGTCGACAGCATGCATGCAATGTAATGATGCATAGCTCCACATACGTATCCTTGCAACACTCCCTATCCCACGGGGAGTCCTAGTCAACCAAAAGTCAACTATGCAAGGACTACTAATCCACAAGACTCTCTCTACCAAACAAAGAGTCATACACAACTGACAGTCAACCATGCTAAGACCTCCAGTCCGTAGCAATATACTATCGATAATCCATATAACCACACACAGATACCCGATCCATAATGGATATAGCATCACGCAAGGACATCTAGTCCATAGCCACATACTGACAACCACACACTTATCTATGCATAGACAATTAAATCCACCATAGATGCACAACTAATAAGTATACGATACAACAATCAATTCCATAATCTAATCCATCACCTAACTCTAGTGATGTAACACAGTAACCCAATCTAAGGTCACAAAGATAACCCTAACCACATGTACTTACTGAACATCCATCAGCTGACACACAATAGGGTTTGTAGTTCATATCTGTGATAGATAATCAATGAAGTAACAACAATATATCTCAAAGGTCAAGGCTAAGTTCAAGCACATGATAAAATAAGAGTGGAGTCAAGGTAAAAGAATTCTATATAAATCCAAATTCAAGCACCAGATTTAGATCAAAACTACCTAACCAGGGTAGATATTACCCACCTGATGTTGGGTTTCCGGCACCGCGGCGTGTGTGTGTTCGATCATGTTTCGTAAACATGAGCACAGCGGAAGCAATTAAAAATAATAAATCTATATTTATTACAACACACACAACACACGCATGCATATTACAACAAGTGTAGACATAACCGTAAATTAAAATTTGCAATAAAAGAAATTTATCTACGTTATACCTTTCGTATGACGTGTAGCGGGAACGGCATCAACCGGAACGATCCTCGTAAGAATCGTCTCTATCCGTATCCACGCCGAGCTCCTCGGGATGACTTCACTAAGTCACGAGCTTCGTCTTCGTACGGGTTACTAGCCTCGTGTTGAAGATGACGTGATCGAGAGATGATCACGATCCGAATCCAAATTCAGATCCTAAAATGAGTTCTCAAAACTCGCTTCTCCGGAGAGGTATTCGTCAACCGTTTGACGAATCCTTCGTCCCCCACCTCAGAGGATTACCGGAGATCAAATCCTCGGTAAGTTAGCCACTGTCGGAGCACTAACCATCGTCCAAACGACGCTCCGACAACAAAGAAACAAGTTGTCCAGAAAAACTGGACAGCTTTTGGTGGAGGAATAGAGGCCGGCTAAGGAAAGATGGAAGCTCAGCTTATCACCGAACCCAAAGGAGATCGCCAGAGGGTCGCCGGAGGTTCTCCGGCTGAAGCTTGGACGCCGGCAAAGACTTGGACGACTGCACACAAGCCGGGCGGCAAGAAGAGCTTTAGGGTTGGCGCCAATTAACTCCAAGGTGGAGGTGGGCGGCAACTCAAGGGGGCTAGGGTTTGGATTAGGGCTTAATTATCCCTTAAGCCCTCTTTTATAGAGAACTACTTCTCTTAATGGTTATTGGATCATAACCATTTGGCCCGTTAACCAGCTCCATTAGGATAAGTTAAAATAAACCAAACCATGATGGTTTATTTTAAGTTAAAACGAACCGAACCAACTTTTGGTTCATTCGTTTAAAATAAACTAAACCCTTTGGTTTATTCTCATCCATTGGATTAGAACCAAACCATTTTGGTCCATCCATTATGTCTTCATAAGACACGGCCCATCCATGCTTCCATTGCGACTGAAACAATTTCATGCTCGCTTTATGTTTGGTCCAACCAAACATAGTTTCTCTCGGTCTGAGAATCCCATTCTCAAGCTCGTTTTAAATCCTTTGGATTACACTCGTTGTGCGTGTGACCAAATAGGTTCTCGGTTTATGTTGGCCGTCTATAATTAACCATTAATTATAGAACGATCATGAGTGGCACCTAGTAGTACATCATGATCCCCAATTAACCGAAAAGATCAACGGTTGATCCAGAACAATTTCTGAAACCCTTCAGTAGCTCGAATGAATCGTGCCCCATTCCCTTCACTCATCTTATACCCACTTGGTTCAGGACATGGTCTATAGTGTCAGTCCCCACTAGGCTGACTACGTCACACCTAGCCCAAGTATCATTTCCTCGTCCTACGGATTCTAGTTACTCCACATGTATCGAAGAGTACCTTACTCTAAACATGTAATGCTTTGGCCAAAGACTTTAGTAACAATCCGACGAGAGGCCATGGGTATACATCTCCTCGCAAGGAATGGTGAATCCTTTATAGGCTATTCAAACACCTTCGATCACTTCGACTTATACCCAATCATCCCGGGTCCACATCTCCTTAGAGATGTTTGCTTAAGATGTCAAAGCATAAGTCTCCATGATCAAGATGACTTGAATACCGTAAGTCAAAGGAACATCGCACTTAAGCCACAGTAAGAACTTCATTGACATATCTATATATGCAGAGAACCATATGAAGTCTTACGGCTGGTCACTCCAATGAACTAGTTACTATAACTAGCATCCACGATTAACTCCGGACATCACTATGTCTCCAGCCAGTGAGAATCAGCTTCTTGGATACACCAAGGAGTATACCTCGTGCTAGTCTCGACAGAATTGATGGTGTCCAAATCCATCAATTCATCGACTAGGGATAATTCCGATACATCACAATTACACATGTAGAGATACTCAATAGTTGTGATCCAATCACAAATTCTCTCATGCTGTGAATCGTATCGTGGGCATTCAGTAAATGAGTTTAAGATCCAATCAAATACATAAAACATGTATACTCAAATAGTGAATCTTCATTTATCATATAAATGGTTCATACATAAGGCGATTGCCTTAGGACATCTCTCATATATTACTAACAGACTTCACTTGGCCTAATGCCAATCGCTACAGATCCAATACCATAAGCTCTAACATGACCCTCAAACTTATTTTGAGGTAATGCCTTAGTCAAGGATCCGCTAAGTTCCTTTCAGTGGGAATTTTCTCGATTTGTATTTCGTTCCTACTGATGATCTCTCTGATAAGATGATAGCGGCGAAGCACATGTTTGGATCGTTGATGAGACCTTGGCTCTTTCGCTAATTGTTTCCATTGTTGTCGCAGAGACCGATCGCTTCAACAATGGCCGAATCACACCAAGTTCATGAACGAACTTGATCCAAACCGCTTCCGCTCCAAGCCGCAATGTATTCTCGCCTCGGTAGAATCCGCTATAGTCTCTTGTTTGGAACTTTTCCAACTCATCGCGCCCATTCTAGGTGAACACGATCCGCATCGAGACTCGAATCATCCTTGTCTGTCTCGAAGCCGCATCCGTATACCCGCGTATCACCATGTCCCTTATCCATATATTAGGAACACATCCTTAGTTCTTCTCAAGTACTTAAGATCGCCTTAATACCGCCCAATGATCCATTCTCGATCGATCGCATCCGCCGTGACACTCAGAGCATACGATACATCGGGCCTCGACATAACATAGCATACATGATAGATCCTATCATGGATGCATAGGGAATCTTACTCATGCAGCGAACACATAGACTTGAAAGGTGTACCCATGCCCGATGGGCAGATAACCTTTCTTGGATTCCGACATGCTAAACCTCTTAGCACTCGGTCTATATATGTAGACTGCGAAAGACCAAGCAACCGTTTCGATCTATCTCTATAGATCTTAATCCCAAGGATGTAGGTTGCTTCTCTGTGTCTTTCATGGAGAATGTCTTGGATAACCAAACCTTAATCGATCAGAAGATTGACACATCGTTTCCTATAAGTAATATGTCATCGACATACAATACTAGGAACACGACTGCACTCCCACTAACCTTCTTGTACACACAAGGTTCGTCTGGATTTTGCGAGAAATCAAACTTTTTGATCGTCTCATCAAAATAGATATTCCAGCTCCTGGATGCTTGCTTCAATCCATAAATGGACCGTCGCAATTTGCATACCTTGGTTTTATCAACCGATGTGAAACCCTCAGGCTGTATCATATACACGTCCTCGAGCAGGTTTCCATTAAGGAAAGCTGTTTTCACATCCATCTGCCATATCTCATAATCATAATGAGCCGCTATGGCCAGGAGCATCTGAATGGATTTAAGCATAGCTACAGGCGAATAGGTTTCGTCATAATCAACACCTTGCTTTTGATGATTTCCTTTCGCCACCAATCTAGCCTTATAGGTAATCACATTACCATCCATGTTGGTTTTCTTCTTGAAAACCCACTTGCACCCTATAGGCTTTATGCCTTCAGGTGGGTCAACCAAGTTCCAAACTTGGTTTTCATACATGGAATCCATTTCCGACTTCATGGCACCAAGCCACTTATCCCTTTCTGAACTTGTCAGCACTTCTTCATAACTGGTAGGCTCCTCATCATCAATGAGTAACACGTCGTTCGATTCACTTACGAGAAATCCATATCTCTCAGGAATATTGCATGTTCTACCAGATCTACGAAGATGTGGTGTTACAATAGGTCCAACTGATTGCTCATCACTATGAGTTGTCGGCTATTGTGCTTCACCAGGTATCTCATCAATGTCTATTTGAGTCTCTCGAGCCTCCTCAAGCTCGACGACACTCCCACCGCTTTCTTGCAAGAGAAACTCTTTCTCTAGAAACACAAAGATGCCTCAAACAAACACCTTTTGTTCCACAGGATGATAGAATTGGTAACCCCTTGTTTCCTTAGGGTATCCAATAAATAGACATTTATCAGACTTAGCATCCAATTTGTCTGATACAGTCCGCTTCACATAAGCAGGACAACCCCATATCTTCAAGTAAGATACATGAGGTTTCTTACCATTCCATATCTCATATGGAGTAGTTGAGACTACCTTGGTAGGCATTCTGTTTAACAAGTAAACAAATACCGTCAAGTGCATAACCCCAAAAGGACTTGGGAAGAGTCGATGATTCATCATTGACTGACCATGTCCAACAAGGTCCTAAGTTACGCCTTCTCGATACACCATTATGTCTGGTGGTGTATAGGCGGAGTCCATTGAGACAATATACCATTGTCTCTTAGATAATCAAGAAACTCTTGACTTAAGTATTCACCACCTCGATCCGATCGAAGTATTTTAATACTTTGTCATGTTGTTTCTCTACTTCATTTCTGAATTCTTTGCACCTTTCAAAGGCTTCAGACTTGTGTTTCATCAGGAACACATACCCAAACCGTGAGTGATCATCGGTGAAGGTAATGAAGTAGCTATAGCCTCCTAAAGCTTGAGTTGACATAGGTCCACATACATCAGTATGTATTAGACCTAGTAACTCTCCCACTCATTCACCTTTCCAAAGAAAGGTAACTTAGTCATCTTGCCTTTAAGCATGATTCGCATGTATCGTATGAATCCAATTCAAACGATTCCAATTCCACATCGTGTAATTCGACATGCGCTTTCTTGCTTATATGGCCAAGACGACAATGCCACATATAGGAGTCTATGTGATTATCCTCGAGCACGTGTGTTGCTCGCCGATATTGAAAATGTCACCGGATACGCCCAACGATAAATGTCATTACAAAGTTCGATTCCATAAAGTACGCCATTCAAAGTTATATAACAACAATTGTTACTAAACGTCAAATGGAAACCATTTCTATTTAAGCAGAAATAGAAACAATGTTCTTTATTAGAGAAGGAACATAATAGCAATTGTCCAGCTTCCAAGACTAGTCCACTAGGAGCTTCAAAGAAATAAGTTCCAATGGCGATCAAAGAACCTTTGCTCCATTGCCAACTCGCAAATTTGACTCCCCTCTGACAAGTCTTCTTCTATTCCTTAGCCCCTATATGTCATTACATATATGTGAGCTACACCCAGTATCTAATACCCAAGTGTCTAAGGAAATAGAATGACAATCAATAACGAAGATACCTGAAGAGGATGGGGCATCGGATGCCTTCTTCTTCTTCATGGACTCAAGATAAATCTTGCAGTTTCTTCGCCAGTGGCCTTCCTTGCCACAGTGATGGCAAGTGCCCTTTTGCGCTGGTTCCGGCTTCTTTGCCTTTTTGTTCTTTCCTTTCTTCTATTCTTTTGCCTTCCTCTTAGAACCTTTCTTTGAGGAATCAACTAACAGAACCGCCTTCTCTTCATGCTTTACAGAAGGCTCCACAGTCTTCAGCATATTGAGGAGCTCGGGAATGGTGGATTCTAATTTGATCATCCAATAGTTCATCACAAATTGCGAGAAACTCTTGGGCAAACAATGCAGAATTAAGTCAATACTTAACTCATGATCCATCACAAAACCGAGGGTAGCTAGCCGCTCGATGTACCCGTTCATCTTTAGCACAAACTGCACTACAGACGAACCTTCTTGCATCTTCGTAGTGAAGAGGAGCCTAGAGACCTCGAACGTTTCGGATCTCGCTTGCTCATCGAACAACTCATGAAGATGGAACACCATAGTATTAGCATCCATATGCTCATGCTGCTTTTGCAGCTCAGGTACCATCGCCGCTAGCATGATGCAACTCGCCAGCTCAGAATCTGCCACATGTTTCTGATAGACCAACATTTGGTCTTGAGTTGCATCGTCCTTAGGACGGTCAGGAAGAGGCTCTTCAAGGACATATGCAAGCTTTTCCGCCTTGAGAACAATTCTCAGGTTTCTAAGCCAGTCCAGGAAGTTAGGCCTAGTCAGTTTGTTCGAATCCAAAATAGTGCGCAAATTCAAAGACATCATGATCAATTTATTGACCTAGAAATACAAAACGAGCATATATGAGAAAATGATTTTAAAAATGCATCAATATACATTTATAAATCCCATTCATTTTTCGAATTTCAAAAACCCCAAAATCACTTCGGGAGATTGTAGGTCCATCTCCGAATGGGCTGATATGCATCATAGTTATGAACAACCTTGGAGAGAGTCCAACAAGCCATTCATAACTACGACGGTAGGTATCATCTATACCGATTGCATATCCCGTATATGCAACTATCACAATGTGCTATCAACAAATTGAATGTTCACAAATACATCGGGTTGTTAACACATTAACAAGTATGCATCATATGCATAGCACCCAACTTCACCTCCCTTTACATCGACCTTGGAGAGAGTCCAACAAACCGATGCTCCAGGTTAAAGCCAACCCATTAATCAGGACATAGTTTTAATATGGTTAGAGCGCATTCAACCAATTAGCCCAGCTTGGAGAGAGTCCAACAACCAAAGCTAACGATTGACCTCTAACTCTTACCATATTAGTATTAAACTATTCCATGGTTTGAACATATTCAGGTTCGAGCCGGGCTTGGAGAGAGTCCAACAACCCAAA
This sequence comes from Wurfbainia villosa, assembly GCA_025175895.1. Classification (NCBI taxonomy): domain Eukaryota; kingdom Viridiplantae; phylum Streptophyta; class Magnoliopsida; order Zingiberales; family Zingiberaceae; genus Wurfbainia; species Wurfbainia villosa. The sequence goes on along the minus strand of CM045989.1, from coordinate 113,717,011 downwards.
CAAGAAACAGAACTCTGGTTCTAACCATATTAATGGAAGGTGTAGGCTTTAATATTGATTAAGGATTTTTATGTCTCATCCTCTTTGCATGCAAATAACTATTATCTACATGGCATGGCATACATGGCATACATCTACATGTCACGACACGCATGGCATAATGTTATGCATATAATGCAATTACATGGCATACAATTATGTCATGTATATAATTTCCTTATATGTCATAACTATTTATGGAAATAAAATATGTTTAAGATTTGATTCTCCAAATCAAATCATAATTAAATTAGGAAACAAATTTCCAAATCTAATCACATATTTTATTCATGGAATTATTTGATTAAGGAAAATCTATTTAGGAAACCAATTTCCTAAATCATTAAAACTACTTATGGAAATAAAATATTTTAAGATTTGATTTTCCAAATCAAATCATGATTAAATTAGGAAACAAATTTCCAGAATCTAATCAAATATTTTATTTATGGAAAATATCAATTTCCATAAATACTTCCAACTTTCCAAAAGTGGAAGATTTCCATAAATACTTCTAGACTTTCCAAAATTGAAAAATTTCCATAAATACTTCTAAATTTCCAAAATTTAGAAAATTTCCAGAAATACATTATGACTATCGCAAAACCATTTTTACGATTATGTCGAAACACAACCTGGGCTCTGATACCACTGTTGGGTTTCCGGCACCGCGGCGTGTGTGTGTTCGATCATGTTTCGTAAACATGAGCACAGCGGAAGCAATTAAAAATAATAAATCTATATTTATTACAACACACACAACACACGCATGCATATTACAACAAGTGTAGACATAACTGTAAATTAAAATTTGCAATAAAAGAAATTTATCTACGTTATACCTTTCGTATGACGTGTAGTGGGAACGGCATCAACCGGAACGATCCTCATAAGAATCGTCTCTATCCGTATCCACGCCGAGATCCTCGGGATGACTTCGCTAAGTCACGAGCTTCATCTTCGTACGGGTTACTAGCCTCGTGTTGAAGACGACGTGATCGAGAGATGATCACGATCCGAATCCAAATTCGGATCCTAAAACGAGTTCTCAAAACTCGCTTCTCCGGAGAGGTATTCGTCAACCGTTTGACGAATCCTTCGTCCCCCACCTCAGAGGATTACCGGAGATCAAATCCCCGGTAAGTTAGCCGCTGTCGGAGCACTAACCATCGTCCAAACGACGCTCCGACAACAAAGAAACAAGCTGTCCAGAAAAACTGGACAGCTTTTGGTGGAGGAATAGAGGCCGGCTAAGGAAAGATGGAAGCTCACCTTATCACCGAACCCAAAGGAGATCGCCGGAGGGTCGCCGGAGGTTCTCCGGCTGAAGCTTGGATGCTGGCAAAGACTTGGACGGCTGCACACAAGCTGGGCGGCGGCAGCTTTAGGGTTGGTGCCAATTAACTCCAAGGTGGAGGTGGGCGGCAACTCAAGGGGGCTAGGGTTTGGATTAGGGCTTAATTATCCCTTAAGCCCTCTTTTATAGAGAACTACTTCTCTTAATGGTTATTGGATCATAACCATTTGGCCCGTTAACCCGCTCCATTAGGATAAGTTAAAATAAACCAAACCATGATGGTTTATTTTAAGTTAAAACGAACCGAACAAACTTTTGGTTCATTCGTTTAAAATAAACCAAACCCTTTGGTTTATTCTCATCCATTGGATTAGAACCAAACCATATTGGTCCATCCATTATGTCTTCATAAGACACGGCCCATCCACGCTTCCATTGCGACTGAAACAATTTCATGCTCGCTTTATGTTTGGTCCAACCAAACATAGTTTCTCTCGGTCTGAGAATCCCATTCTCAAGCTCGTTTTAAATCCTTTGGATTACACTCGTTGTGCGTGTGACCAAATAGGTTCTCGGTTTATGTTGGCCGTCTATAATTAACCATTAATTATAGAACGATCATGAGTGGCCCCTAGTAGTACATCATGATCCCCAATTAACCGAAAAGATCAACGGTTGATCCAGAACTATTTCTGAAACCCTTCAGTAGCTCGAATGAATCGTGCCCCATTCCCTTCACTCATCTTATACCCACTTGGTTCAGGACATGGTCTATAGTGTCAGTCCCCACTAGGCTGACTACGTCACACCTAGCCCAAGTATCATTTCCTCGTCCTACGGATTCTAGTTACTCCACATGTATCGAAGAGTACCTTACTCTAAACATGTAATGCTTTGGCCAAAGACTTTAGTAACAATCCGACGAGAGGCCATGGGTATACATCTCCTCACAAGGAGTGGTGAATCCTTTATAGGCTATTCAAACACCTTCGATCACTTCGACTTATACCCAATCATCCCGGGTCCACATCTCCTTAGAGATGTTTGCTTAAGATGTCAAAGCATAAGTCTCCATGATCAAGATGACTTGAATACCGCAAGTCAAAGGAACATCGCACTTAAGCCACAGTAAGAACTTCATTGACATATCTATATATGCAGAGAACCATATGAAGTCTTACGGCTGGTCACTCCAATGAACTAGTTACCATAACTAGCATCCACGATTAACTCCGGACATCACTATGTATCCAGCCAGTGAGAATCAGCTGCTTGGATACACCAAGGAGTATACCTCGTGCTAGTCTCGACAGAATTGATGGTGTCCAAATCCATCAATTCATCGACTAGGGATAATTCTGATACATCACAATTACACATGTAGAGATACTCACTAGTTGTGATCCAATCACAAATTCTCTCATGCTATGAATCGTATCGTGGGCATTCAGTAAATGAGTTTAAGATCCAATCAAATACATAAAACATGTATACTCAAATAGTGAATCTTCATTTATCATATAAATGGTTCATACATAAGGCGATTGCCTTAGGACATCTCTCATATATTACTAACACCTGATACGAAGCTCGAATAATCCTCACGGTCGTAGACCTGCTTCGTATCCCAAACCTGCACATAATAGCAAATAATGATTAAGTACAAGTGTCCGACCAATATACGAACTAAACACTACTTCGTTTTTATGTTCGCATCCTTTCCTCGTCTACAGGTTGAAACCTCGAGCACAACCACTCCTAACCCTAAATCTACATTTATCCTTGGTCGATTTACCCAACCAAGCTCTCTCCCACCTCAACAAGATCACCATATAGATCTAAACAACACTCAAAATAGGGTTGTAATAGAAGCTTACCACAAGATCAATCCACCACCTCATTCAATTCAGTACACTAAGTTCTCCATTCACCAAATGGATCACAACCCCAACAGCTTATCTAATCATCTAAATCACAATTGGATACCACTCTAAACAACCACAATACAATGATCCATGGGCAGAACCCACCGAATCTCAACAACCTTGGCACACCACTCAATCCATAAAACAACTAAATTTACACACATAATCAACATCTATTACAGCTCCTCATTATTGAATCAATAATAGCAAATCTCAAACACTGCAATCAACAACAACAACACTGATTACACCCCAAATCACAATCGGATAGACTCCAATCTCAGCCGCCAAACACCAATCCATTGCTAGAAAACTCATCATATCCCCAAATACATGGACACACCACAAATTCACATCAATTTATAGATGAAACAAAAGGGATAAAAAAAACTTACCGACCACATCTTCACTGGCAGCCTCTCCCCTGTTCACCGGAGTAATCCTAGCTCCAAACACTGATCAAACCACAAATTAACGCTAAATTGGGGATTCCACAACAAGATCTCAATTCACATCTCACAAAAGGAAGTAGATCGACCCTTACCTAGCTCCGGTGACAAGCGACAGCTAGCTCCCTCACACTCGGCAGTTCACTCCAGCGACGCCATGAAGAGTTGCTCTTTGCATAGCTCAGATACAACTCTAGAAGGTCGCCGAGTAGAGATCATCGCCCGCCCCCTTTTCCCTTTGACTCATGATTTGCTCATGAGATGCCGACGGACACGATGGCTGGAGGCGATTGGTAGTGAGGCTGGCAACGACGAAAGCACAAGGAAAAAGAGAAGTCGATGAGCTGAGCTTCGCGATCCAAGGCAACTACCGATCGAGGTTGGCATCGGACGAGATCAGCTGCGGCGACGAAGCAGGGAAGAAATCACGCGATCGGGATTTGAGGAGAAGAAATCACGGAACTCTACGGTCAATCGAGAGTTTTCGGTCCTTTTAAACATCATTACGCGATTCAGTTCAGGCCAACCCAAGTTCAATCCATCTTCAATTCAAGCCAACCCAAGCTCAATCCAATTTGATTCAGCCTAACCAGTTCAGCCAATTTCAAGCCCAACAATTTGGGCCCAATGGACTCAGCCCAACAGTTTTAGCCCACACCCACTCCTTAACCAATCCCTTGATTAAGCCCAATTAGCTAATCAACCTAACCACTAATTAAACCCAATTAACCCACTAATTAAACCCAATTAATTAAAGAAGTTACTCCATTTTTTTTTCCGTATCTTACACGACTGATGGCGATCCAATCGACTGTCATTTTCCTTTAGTCGATTAATAGCTTAATAAATCACCTGCAACACATGGTTAGCACAAGACATATATATCAAAGAAATCTGACGGTCTTGTACTGTCTGACCTCGACTAAGACCTTCCTCCAAAAGTCTTAGTCGGATCATTGCCTACGGTTGTCCCCATACGGAGGGCATGCCCTTACCATCGCTCCACACTCGGAGCTTACCTTTGGTCCTTTTGACTTGTCGCTTAGCTTCTGGTCACTTGACCACCAAGGTTCCTCAACTTCTCAAAGTTCTCCTAGCATCTTTTGACCTGGTCAACTGACCACCGAGATTTCTCGTCCCATTGAGATTCTCCTTGGTGCCGATACATATGACCACTGAGGTTTCTTGACTTCCTGAGATTCTCCTAGCGTCGTCGACCTTCGCAAAGCTTAATACATTACCTGTACACTCAACATCACATATGAGATAATAAGATAGCATAACTTTGAATCTTTGCCATTATCAAAACCTAGGTTCAATTATCTGGTGCCCCTGTATCAACAATCTCTCCCTTTTTGATCTTTGGAAAACCGATTCAAAGTTAAGGAAATAGTAAGCAGTAAACAACTATATATTTTTCAAAAACTCCCCCTTAAGGTTACCTCCCCTTAACTCTTGGTGAGTTTTGAAAAAAAAACTAAGTTCAACCTCTTAATCTTTAACTTTTAACCTTTCTCCCCCTTTTCCATATATCAAAAATAGTTTTATGAAAGGTGCTTTTACCATATATGACAAGTAAAAGAGTCTTGGGAAATGTCAAATTCTAATAAACTTTCGGAGAAAGCACTAAAAATTCAAATGATAAAGGAAATAATTACAAGTCTTTATGAATCCAAGCATGTGCCCTTTTTATAAAATAATATTTTCAACATAACTCATCTAATAAATTGTCCTTATAAGAATGTTCAACTCTGTACTAACTCAATTGATATTAGATAATCAATAAGTCATGATTAGAGTTGGTTATTTTGAAAAATTATACTTCATGATTCATGTTGATGCACTCGTTCTACATCTGGAATCATGAATAAAGTCCTAACATCTCACGCCCATCTACGTGGCTCAGTACACAATCACATTAAACCTATGTGTTGTGAGATGTATTGGCTCCTTAAAAAACTATAGGTTCATGCTTTCTAAGGTAAGTTCTATAGTAGTTCCATGTAGTATAAAAGAAAATGATAAATAATAAGTAAAGATAAGTCCTACTCTACTACACACATTCCTAGTTTTCGTCTAAGCAAACTGAACTTCGCTTCAGGTAATGGTTTAGTAAAAATGTCTACTAGGTTCGATTTTGATTCTACGTATTCAAGTTTTATGTCTCCATTAGCTACATGTTCTCTTATAAAATGGTACTTTACTTCTATGTGTTTAGTTCTAGAGTGATATATAGGATTTTTAGTTAGACTAATTGAGCTAATGTTATCGATCATGGCTTTAGTATTACTAAAGTTTAGTTGAAAGTCCTTTAGAGTGTGGTTCATCCAAAGAAGTTGAGTTACACACTCACTCATGGCTATGTATTCTACTTCGATAGTAGACAAAGCAACACAATATTGTTTTCTACTACACTAACTCACTAGACTTTATCCTAGGAGTTGGCAATGGCCACTTGTACTTTTCCTATCGAGTTTACTACTGGCATAATCTGAATCAGAGTAGCCGATTAGTTCAAACTCACTCATCCTAGGGTACTAGATTCCTACATTTAGTGTTCCTTTTATGTATCTAAAGATTCTTTTTACTAAGGTTAGGTGCGATTCTTTAGCACAAGACTGAAATCTTGCATACATACTTACTGCAAAGAGTATATCAGGTCGGCTTGTAGTTAAGTACAGAAGTCTACCTATTGCACTCCTATAGTATTTTAAATCTATAGTTTTTCTTTCTAAATATTCTCCAATGTTTACATTAGTTACCATAGGTGTATTAATTTCTTTAGCATTTTGCATGCCAAATTTACTAATTAAGTCCTTAGCGTATTGATGTTGATGAATATAGATTCCTTCTCTTGCTTGTTTTTTTTGTAAGCCTAAGAAGAAAGTGAGTGCACCTACTAAACTCATTTCAAACTCACTTTCCATTAAAGAAATAAATTTGTTTAGGAATGTTGTGTTTGTTGTCCCAAATATTATATTATCTACATAGATTTGTGCTATAAATATTTCTTTTCCTATAGTTTTTACAAATAAGGTTGGGTCAACTAATCCTTGATTAAATCCTTTAGACTTTAGATAAATCGATAGACTCTCATACCAAGCCCTAGGTGCTTGCTTTAATCCATATAAGGCTTTCCTAAGTTTAAGTACATGGTTAGGTTTGTCAAGGTTTTTAAATCCTGGTGGTTGGCTAACATACACCTCTTCTTTGATAAAACCATTTAGAAATGCTGACTTGACATCCATTTGAAATAGTTTAAAATCTCTATGTGCAGCATATGCTAGTAGCATTCCAATTGATTCAAGTCTCGCTACGGGTGCGTAGGTTTCATCATAGTCCAACCCTTCTACTTGACTAAACCCATTAGCTACTAATCTAGCTTTATTCCTTATAACTTTACCCTTGTCATCAAGTTTATTTCGAAATGCCCATCTTGTTCCTATGATTGTTTTTCCTATAGGTGGGGCACTAATTCCCAAACATGACTCCTAGTGAATTGATCTAATACTGTTGGAGGATCGGTGGCCGACTAGAGGGGTTGTTAGAATGTATACTGAAAGCCTAGCTCTTTTCTGTATGAACATTTTATTTTGAAATAAGAATCACATGATCATTGTTTGCATTTTATATATTCATTATATATGTGTGCATATTGTCTAATATTCTACATTGTATATAACATGGTGCTTGGTGTGGCACAGAAGATCATGTTATCAGTCCCTTGTAAAATATAAGTAGAGGCTCACAACCAAGATGGTTTTGGACAAACCATTGGCATGGTTGTAGTGTAGCTTGGTATTGTTTTATCTTGAACATAGAGTTACACTAGTACACTTAGGTGTATTGAGTAGGACCGACATAGAGTTGATTCAATTTAGTACTGACTACATAATTGAATCGGACCTCGGATATTATGTTCTACATGCTCTTAATCCCGATATAATAACGGGCACATGTTCTTAGTATTTATTTCTTTAATTTACCAGTGGGTGAGATTTAGATGGATTAAATCAATATGCCCGGTAAGTTGGGAAATAATATTATTTACATGGTGTGCCGTTGATTATAGGAGGAAACCGTGTCCTATATATTAGGTTGATGATGTCCCCTTGAGGAGCTCATAAGGTTCATCATGTAAACCCAGCTGGTTGACTTAGTCAACATGATGATAAGGTTGAGTGGTACTACTCGAGTTAGATGTTAATTAATTGATGGTCAGTAAATCAATTAATTGACGGACATTCGATATCTTAAACACAGGGAGATTAATGTACAAATAATATATGGAGCCCATATTAATTTATGGGGGTTGGTGAGGTAGTTCAATGATGATCCTCTAGTGGAATGGAACATCATTGATGGATCAAGTATGTGTGGTTCCGATCCATCGGGTGGCCAAGACCCAACTCCTCCTTATGGTCCCTATCGTAGCCTAATATAATCCTTGTGAAGTCTAGATCCAAGAATGTAAAACAAAACCTAGAACCAACGGTTGGGATTAAATCCCTAAGATCCGATGGTTAGGATGAAACCCTAGAACCAACGATTGGGATTAAATCCCTAAGATCCGATGGTTAGGATGAAACCCTAGAATCGACGGTTGAGATTAAATCCCTAGATCCGACAGTTGGGATAAAACCCTAGATCCGATGGTTGGGATGAAATCCTAGATCCGACGATTAGGATCAAATCCTAGATCCGACGGTTGAGATGAAACCCTAGATCCGACGGTTGGGATAAAACCCTAGATCCGACGGTGGAGGTTAAATCCCTAGATCCGACGGATGAGATTAAAGGAGGCTTAAGCCCTATTCTATAAATAGGTGCTTAGGGTTGGGCGGCAAGGATAAGATAAGGAGATTGGTTTTCGAATTAGGGTTAGGGTTTGGCTCATCTTCCATTGGGCGGCTAGGGTTTGGGCGGCTACAAGCTTGGGCGGCAAGCTAGGGTTTGGCTGGTCATCCCTCTCTTCTCCTCCTTGGTTTTGGGCGGCACTCTTCCCTTTTCCTTGCTCCTTGGCCGGCGGTTCTCCATCCATTGGTGGCCGGCAATCATCTTCCTCCAATCTCTCCAAGGTGGCCGGCGCATCATCCACTTGCTCCTTGGCCGGCGGTTGCACCAAATTCCCTAATTTGGTGGTCGGTTATAGATAGGAAAGGTATTTGTGATTGCTTCTCTTTGTTCGCAGTGGACAAGGTAGAGAAGAAAGCGATCAAGAAGGCTTCAACTCGTGGAGGATCTTCGTCCACACGTCGTCCACGAGAAGGATAGGACATACGATAGAAGATCGTAAGGTATAAAGTTGTTTTTAACTTTATTTACAGATCTGAATATGTTCTTTAATATTTTGATTATGTATGAATGGATATATATTGTATAATCATGGACCCCGAAGACAAACACAAAAACCGGCGATCCATCCGTCGTCTTTTCCGCGGCTAACCAACTAGAAGAGTTGTGTTGCTTGAACAACTAGTTTGTTCAAGTGACCACTCAAGTTGTTAGCACGACGACGAATAGGTTGTGCCAAGGAAGCTCATCCCATCCGGATTAAGTCTTTCATTAGTGAAAATTTTAATCCGGGGACATGGGAGCCAATGAGCCTCCGAAGCGACATCCCAACAATTGGTATCAGAGCCACGGTTTCCGGTTTTGTGTGTTTTGGATTCGGTTAATTTTTTATGCATTTTTCATATATTATATGTGCCGGATAATAGTAGGATATGCGTAGTTTAACTTTTTGGTTGCAGGCATAAGATCCGACTATTATGGCCATGTGTGTGTATGTGAATGGATGTGTGTAAAAATTTATTATTTGAATCCTCGGGGATTGTGAGGCTAGATTAGTATTTAATTTTTGTAATTAAATACGGCATTGTTTAGCCGCTCATTTTAGTTTACTGATCTAGATTATTTGTACACTCCTTCGTGAGTATAGGATCGATGGATGTAAATTAAAATGTTTGATCTCCTCGAACTCTTTGGTGACTTGCAGAGAAAAGATGGAGCGGACGAGGTGGCCACACGACGGGATGCATATTGGAGGACAATGCCATAATAGTTGGAAAAATTCTGTTTTTTCCATATTTATTGCTTATTTGTTTTATATTCATGTTTTGTGTGATGTAAAATTCCTCATTTGCAATTTACTAAGTGGGAGAGGGATATTTTAATTAATTCCCGCGGCCTCCATTACAATTTGACGTGTGATGCGAACGAACTTGTGTGTTGGCTCTGAGTGCCTTCCTCCCTGCGGACGGGTTTGTTTGCGGATCACTAGGTCAAATAATGGTTATAGGAAATTATCTAGGAGCATGTGTACTTCCACAGGTAAGGCACATAATCCAAATAATTCCCTTAGTATCGTGTAATGGTGCACACTTAGATGCAAATGAAAGTATCCTCCCATCAGTCACCGCTTATTTGTAGGGCCAAAGAGGAACCAACTATTAATTTTATTTGTCAAAAAGTAAGGTTGACAAGATAATAAAATTAATGGGTAAAACCTCCTCTTACAACTGTAGAATTCGTATACGTCCACACTATCGTGGCATGCGATATTCTCGGTGTTTTGAGGTGTTGGTTGATTTCGAGATTTTATTGTTTTGAGGAATCAATAATATTTGAAATCTAATATTTTGATCATTGTGATTTTTAGGATTTTCAAATGGCTTTCAACCCACTTGCTGTGATTTTAAAAGAAAACAAACTTACTGGTCCAAACTACATTGATTGGAAAAGAAACTCGGATATTGTCTTAATCATGAGGAGTACAAATTTGTACTCTTCGAGGTCCATTCCTCCTAAGCCCACCGATGACTCGATGAAAAGGAGAAAGAACATTATAAGAAATGGGTTAAGGCGATGAGATGGCGGTGTTACATTTTGGCATCTATGTCAAATGTCGCAACATCAAAGATCGTGCCATAGCCACATTTTATGACATAATGTTCAATCTCAAGGAACTCTTAGCGGCTAGGCGAGGCAATGAGAAACTTGATGACGACCACCATGGTCGAGGGAACACCCGTTAGGGATCATGTTCTCAAGATGATGGCTCATCTTAATGAGATGGAAGTCCTCAGAGCTGAGATCGATGGGGAAACCCAGGTCGATATCATTCTCCACCTCGCTTAGGAGTTTTGAGCAGCCTACCAACTACAACATGAACAAGAGGTTGTATTCAGGCGGAGCTTCGATGTAACTCCAGCAGAGAGGGCTTTTTCGCCGAGTTCTCAAGCCATGGTCGCCGTAAGGTTTCTTCCTCTAAACCGAAAGGTAAGAAGAAGAAGAAGTAAGGTGGAGCGAAGAAAGTGGCGAGGACCTCGCAGGAGTGAAGAAGCCGAAAGGCAAGTGCTTCACTTGCAAGGCATCGACATTGGAAGGCGGACGTCCTCGCCAAAGAATAAAGGTATATCTTCTTGTTTAGTTGTTGAAACATGTTTTGCGGTGTTATCTACCAAGACTGTGTGTGTAGATACAGAGCCACTGATCATGTCTGCAATACTGCGGGGTTCCAGAAACCCGACGACTAGCCGAGGGAGAAATCACTGCCTTCATGGGCAATGCTTCAAAGGTGGCGGCTATTGCAGTTGGAGACGTTTATTTATCTTTTGATAGGAATAAATTTTTGGTGTTGAGAAATTGTCTTTATGTACCGACTTTTAGAAAGAATTGAATTTCAGTGTCTAAATTCTTTTTGGATGGATATTCTGTTTCTTTTAATGACAAGGTGGTTATAAAAAGGAATAGGGAGATTATCTGTTCTGGTACATTGGTTGGCAATTTATATACTCTTGAACCAAAAACTCCCACGATGCATATAGAAGTAAATAACTCATCTTCTAAATCTAATAAGAGAAAAGAACCTTCGCAAATGAACCAAACATATCTTTGGCATCTAAGGCTTGGTCATATTAACCTAAGTAGAATTCAAAGGTTGATAGCTGATGGACCTTTGGGTTCATTAGTGGTGGAGGATCTCCCAACCTGCGAATCTTGCTTGGAAGGTAAAATGACCAAGAGGCCTTTCAAGGCCAAGGGGTATAGAGCCAAAGATGTGTTGGAAATGGTTCATTCTGATTTGTGCGGTCCTATGTCTATCCAGGCAAGAGGTGGCTTTGAATACTTCGTCTCTTTTATAGACGATTATTCAAGGTATGGATACATTTACTTGATGCGCTGCAAGTCCAATGCTTTGACAAGTTCAAAGAATTCAAGGTCATGTGGAGAACCGTCAAGGTAAAAGTATCAAGACATTACGATCTGATCGTGGTGGCGAGTACCTCTTGGGAGAGTTTAGGAGTTACTTATCAGAGGCTGGGATTCAATCCCAATTGTCTGCACCTGGCACACCCCAACAGAATGGTGTAGCGGAGCGAAGGAATAGGACTCTTATGGAGATGGTCAGATCGATGATGAGTTATTCTGAGTTACCCGTTCGCTCGGGGTATGTGGATACGCAATGTATACTCAACTTGGTTCCATCTAAATCGCACTTCTACTCCTCAGAGAATTGTGGATCGGCAAAGCCTAGTCCGAGACATATTCGATATGGGGAGTCCAAAGACATGTGCCAAGGTCGCCGTAAGTTGGAACCTCGCATGTATGCGCATGTTTGTTGGCTACCCTAAGGGAACGAAAGGTGGTTTATTTTATAATCCTAGAGATCGAGGTGATCGCTAGCACGAACGCCGATTTCTAGAGGAGGATTATGTAATGAACCACAAGCCCAAGAGTAGGATTGTTCTCGAGGAGTCAAGGTGGGAAGTTCCGACTTCAAGATCACCGCACAAGAGGATACCCCACAAGTCATCGCACCGCTGGTCACAGAGCATACACGGAGGTACCTCGTCAGAGTGGGAGGGCTGTTGTTAGACAACCCGATAGAGATTCATGTTTTTGGGAGAGTCTTCTGACTTAGTCCCCGTGAACATGAACCTGATCCTGACATATGACGAGGCAATCCAAGATAGAGATGCGATCTTGGCAAAGAGCGATGAATCTGTAGATAGAATCTATGGATTCTAATCAGTCCGAGCTAGTAGAGCCACCCGATGGTGTAAAACCATTGGATGCAAGTGGATCTACAAGAGAAAGAGAGGAGTAGACGAAGGTTGAGACCTTCAAAGCTAGGCTTGCTTGTAAAGGGTATACTCGTAAAGAGGGTATCGACATGAGGAGACCTTTTCACTAGAGCTATGCTTAAGTCTATCCGGATTCTCTTATCTATAGCCGCCATATGGATTATGAGATATGGCGATGGATGTCAAGATGCCTTTCCTTAACTAAGTCTTGAGGAGAACATCTATATGCGGCAACTGTAGGGATTCATTGCTAAAGGCAAAGAGCATCTTGTATGTAAGCTTAATCGTCCATTTATGGATCAAGCAAGTTTAGATCTGAACATCCGCTGAAGGAGGTAATCCACCATATGGATTTATTCAAAGTCCGGATGAACCTTGTGTATACAAGAGATGTGACAGAAACGTAGTGGTGTTTCTTGTACTATACGTAGATGACATTTTGTTAGTTGGCAACAATATCAAAGTGTTATCAGACGTAAGGGTATGGTTGTCCAAACAATTTGACATGAAGGACTTGGGAGAAGTGGGACACATCCTTGGGACCAAAGTTATAAGGGATCGCAAGAAAAGGATGTTGTGCTTATCTCAAGCTTCATATATTGACACTATCCTTGCTCGTTTAGCATGCGTAACTCCAAGAAAGGTTTTCTACCTTTTAGGCATGGAGTTCCTTTATCTAAAGAGATGTGTCCCAAAACATCAAAGGAGATAGAGGACATAAAGGCGGTTCCTTATGCTTAGTAGGGAAGCCTTATGTATGCTATTTAGACCGGATATCCGCTTTCACGTGGGCATGGTTAGCGATATCGTAGTAATCCGACAGGACATTCGGATCGCGTAAAGCATATATCAAGTACCCGAGAAGGACTAGGGATTATATGTCGGTTTACCGCAGATCAATTAGTCCCTCGTGGGTTACACGGATTAATTTCCAATCGATAGGGACAAGAGTAAGTCTACCTCGGGGTTTGTGTTTACTTTTGGAGGTGGAGCCATAGTATGGAGGAGTGTCAAGCAGAAATGCATGGCGGACTCTACCATGGAAGTCGAGTATGGCGGCCTGAGGCACCAAGGAAGTCAGATGGCTCAGAACTTCTTGATGGACTTGGATGTGATTCTGGTTTTCCAGTAACTATCACAATTTATTGTGATAATAGTGGTGCAGTTGCAAACTCGAAGGAACCACGAGCCCATAAGGCGAGTAAACACATAGAGCGCAAGTACCACCTCATACGAGAGATCGTAAAGCGAGGAGAAGTTGCTGTCGCCAAGATTGCATCAGAGGATAACCTGGCGGATCCATTCACTAAGGCCCTTCCAGCGAAAGCGTTTGATAGGCATGTGGAGGACATGGGGATCAGATGTATGGCAGAGTGATGACAGCATAGTCTTTTAGTATAAGTGGGAGATTGTTAGAATGTATACTGAAAGCCTAGCTCTTTTCTGTATGAACATTTTATTTTGAAATAAGAATCACATGATCATTGTTTGCATTTTATATATTCATTATATATGTGTGCATATTGTCTAATATTCTACATTGTAGATAACATGGTGCTTGGTGTGGCACAGAAGATCATGTTATCCCTTGTAAAATATAAGTAGAGGCTCACAACCAAGATGGTTTTGGACAAACCATTGGCATGGTTGTAGTGTAGCTTGGTATTGTTTTATCTTGAACATAGAGTTACACTAGTACACTTAGGTGTATTGAGTAGGACCGACATAGAGGTGATTCAATTTAGAACTGACTACATAATTGAATCGGACCTCGGATATTATGTTGTACATGCTCTTAATCCCGATATAATAACGGGCACATGTACTTAGTATTTATTTCTTTGATTTACCAGTGGGTGAGATTTAGATGGATTAAATCAATATGCCCTGTAAGTTGGGAAATAATATTATTTACATGGTGTGTCGTTGATTATAGGAGGAAACCGTGTCCTATATATTAGGTTGATGATGTCCCCTTGAGGAGCTCATAAGGTTCATCATGTAAACCCAAAGGGTTGACTTAGTCAACATGATGATAAGGTTGAGTGGTACTACTGAGGAATTAGATGTTAATTAATCGATGGTCAAGAAATCAATTAATCGACTGACATCTGATATCTTAAACACGGGAGATTAATGTACAAATAATATATGGAGCCCATATTAATTTATGGGGTTGGTGAGGTAGTTCAATGATGATCCTCTAGTGGAATGGAACATCATTGATGGATCAAGTTTGTGTGGTTCCGATCCATCGGTGGCCAAGACCCAACTCCTCCTTATGGTCCCTATCGTAGCCTAATATAATCCTTGTGAAGTCTAGATCCAAGAATGTAAACAAAACCTAGAACTAACGGTGGGATTAAATCTAAGATCCGATGGTTAGATGAAACCCTAGAACCAACGGCTGGGATTAAATCCTCAAGATCCGGCGGTTTAGGATGAAACCCTAGAATCGACGGTTGAGATTAAATCCTAGATCCACGGTTGGAATAAAACCCTAGATCCGTTGAGATGAAATCCTAGATCCGGCGATTAGGATCAAATCCTAGATCCGACGGTTGAGATGAAACCCTAGATCCGACGGTTGGGATAAAACCCTAGATCCGACGGTGGAGGTTAAATCCTAGATCCGACGGATGAGATTAAAGGAGGCTTAAGCCCTATTCTATAAATAGGTGCTTAGGGTTGGCGGCAAGGATAAGATAAGGAGATTGGTTTTGAATTAGGGTTAGGGTTTGGCTCATCTTCCATTGGGGCTAGGGTTTGGCGGCTACAAGCTTAGGCGGCAAGCTAGGGTTTGGCGGTCATCCTCTCTTCTCCTCCTTGGTTTTGGGGCACTCTTCCCTTTTCCTTGCTCCTTGGCGGTGGTTCTCCATCCATTTGTGGCGGCAATCATCTTCCTCCAATCTCTCCAAGGTGGCCGTGGTTTCCATTCATTTGGTGGCGGCGCATCATCCACTTGCTCCTTGGCGGTTGCACCAAATTCCCTAATTTGGTGGTCGGTTCTAGATAGGAAAGGTATTTGTGATTGCTTCTCTTTGTTCGCAGCGGACAAGGTAGAGAAGAAAGCGATCAAGAAGGCTTCAACTCGTGGAGGATCTTCGTCCACACGTCGTCCACGAGAAGGATAGGACATACGATAGAAGATCGTAAGGTATAAAGTTGTTTTTAACTTTATTTACAGATCTGAATATGTTCTTTAATATTTTGATTATGCATGTGTATGAATGGATATATATTGTATAATCATGGACCCCGAAGACAAACACAAAAACCGGCGATCCATCCGTCGTCTTTTCCGCGGCTAACCAACTAGAAGAGTTGTGTTGCTTGAACAACTAGTTTGTTCAAGCGACCACTCAAGTTGTTAGCACGACGACGAATAGGTTGTGCCAAGGAAGCACATCCCATCCGGATTAAGTCTTTCATTAGTGAAAATTTTAATCCGGGGACATGGGAGCCAATGAGCCTCCGAAGCGACATCCCAACAGGGGTGAATAGCCTTCTTCGTAGATTGTGGAGTTTGATCGCTTAATTATCTATGTACAAGGTTAGCACAACGGAATAATGAAAGATAATGCAAAGAAACAAAGAATACAAATGCTAACACGTTGATGTAACGTGGTTCACGACCCTTGCCGCTAATCCATGACCCGATTCGTTCCAGGTGAATCACGCCTAAACCAATCACTAATCTCAACTTTGCACTACGCTAGGTGGAGGTAACCTTTCTTACAAGAATCTCCCTCTTTACAATATGATTGAAATAATGGAAAGAAAGAGAGAAGAAAATGTTTAAACACTTGGGAGTATGTTTAGAGATGAAGCATTAACCATCCCAAGTGACCCAAGATCCCTTCTTATAGAGAAGAGGTCATTTTTCCCGTTGGGCACCTAGTAGTCGACTGATGCAGCCATCAGTCGACTGCTGCTGTAGCCGTTGCCTCACAACTGCTTCATCCATGTTGGATTCCAACCAATGGCTCTCACATCAATCGACTGATGGAGCCAAAAGTCGAGTGGTCAACGAGATCACTCGACTATCAATGCTTCTGTGCACGAACTTGCCTCGATAAGTCGATTGTCGTCCCTTGGCAATCGACTGATGGTGTCTGTAGTTGATTGCCATCCCTTGGCAGTCGACTGTTTGGCCAGAACCAGTTCAGTCGAACACCGGTCGAGTCCAATCGACCTAGATCAATCGACTGCTACCTATAGCAGTCGATGGGTGTCGGGTAAAACCTCAAACCAACCTTTGGTTGAGCATCCGACACTTGACTTAGCTATTTGGCCAAGTTCACCTATGAGCTACCCCGTCCTGGGTTACAATCGCTCACTCTCATCTCCCTTGGAATCCCTCGCCCCGAAGCTCTCTTCGTCCGACCACGTCCCTCGGATGCACCAAGGGCACGACTTCACAATGCAATCCTTCGCGTCTCGCCCTGAAGTTTGCTTCCTTGGCTTCACTCCAATGCTCCTCGTCTGGCAGTCCCTCGGATGCACCAAGCGCACGTCTTAGCAATGCCGTCCTTCACCGACTCAAGGATCGAGTCATGAGATGGTGATCTTGCCAATGCTTTGTCAAGCTAACCATGTGTGAATTACTAAGTCCAGCACGACATCAACACACATATCAAATCCATAAACTACCTAACTTAAACCTTTTCCACACACATCAAAACACATCATCCATGGATTGATTGCCTTAACAATCTCCCCCTTTTTGATGTGTGGCAACATTGTTTAAGTTAGGTAAAACAATAACTAAAATACATAAGGAAGATAAGCATGTAATTCAAACATGGAAATCAATCCTCCCCCTTAATACGTGCAAGTTGTTGGTGCAACAATGGCCCAAGCATTTATATATGTTTTGATGTTTGGATAAATCATCTAAGTTAGGCAATGTTTTGTGATCTAATTACGAACATGTTTAAGTGACAGGAAAATCCAAGGATGAAGACTTGGTAAAAGAGAAGTCCAAGTATGATCTTGGCAAGGAAAGTCCAAGGGACGGACTTGGCAGCATAAGACCAAGCTTGTAGTCTTGGCAGCGTAAAGTCTAAGTGAACCTTGGCAAAGGAAGACCAAGTATGATCTTGGCAAAGAAAGTCCAAGGGATGGACTTGGCAGCGTAAGACCAAGATTGTAGTCTTGGCAGCGTAAAGTTCAAGTGAACCTTGGCAAAGAAAGTCCAAAGTAAGGTCTTGGCAGCATAAGTCCAAGCTTGTAGTCTTGGCAGCATAAAGTCCAAGCATTTGGCAACCCAAGACATGACGAAACCGAAGGAAGCTCTTGGAAGCAAAGCGCAAAGGATGAACAAGTCGCGGACTCGGAGGGATCCTGGAGGCGCAAGGCTTAATGAGGAGCTAGAAGGTTGAGTCTAGGTCTAGGGTGTAAAATCAAGTGTGAATTACTCATTCTTGATGAGTAGTCGGATCGTGATATGATGTATCATCGGTATCGGCTCGGCCCGAGTCGGTGAAACCTTGACCATCGATCATTGCTTTAACGATGGCACTCGGTGATTGCAACATCGGTCGGCCTGGCGATGATCGGTCGATCAATGCAAATACGAGCACAGAATGTAGTCGCACTCGACTGTGGCCTACGATTACTCGACTAATCACTCCATCAGTCGACTGATGGAGGGATCAATCAACTGATCACTTGGCCATTGGAAATTGTGACTACGTATCTCCACGGATCTGCTTGTTCAGAAGTCGTTGGCTTTGGCGGCAGTCGAATGATGGTGAGCATCAGTCGACTGATCGAAGCCCAATGGGAAAAACATCCCCTCTTCTATAAGAAGGGGCCTTGGGGAGCTTAGTGAAGTTAGTGCTCTCATTCCTAACTATACTCTTGTGCTCACCAAGCTTTCTCCAAGTATTTGTGTGATTCTAAACCTCCTCTTCTAGAGTCTTAATCTTCCATCATTGTAAAGAAGAGGAGTGCATTGTAAAACAAGGTTTCTCCACCTTGGTTCATCCAAAGGAGATTTAGTGAAGCTTGGCTAGGGCTAATCCACCTTACGGATTGCTGTAGAGTAGGAGCGTCATCTCCGAACCACGTACATCGGGTGTTAGCATTGCTTTCATTGTTTTCTTATTTGTATTCTTATTTGTATTTGTATTGCTTCCGCTAACATTCTTGTAGAAACAAAGAAAGGCTAATCACCCCCCTCTAGCCATTACAAAGATCCTAACACAAGTTTCCCCTTAACACATGCTAATCTCTCCCTAGCAGGATTAACTTAAACTTAACCATTTCTCCCCCTTTGACACCATCAAAAACATCTACCATATGTTATATAAGCATGACATCAACTCTAGGGAACGAAAATCACCAAAATCAAACTCAAAACCTGATAAAACAAGTTACTGTGCTCGTTCATAGTACATCAGTAGACTGAATCAGAGCATCAGTCGACTGGCACCTAATTTTTAGAATTTCTGATTTCCGAAGTCCAACTTCAGAAATGCATTAAAAATTATAGAAAATTCAAAAAATCATGAAATTTGGGGAACATATTTATTGTAAGTTCTTTTATCAGTAAAAAATTTTCATGAAAATTCATTCTATTTTCAAAAATTTGGCAAAGACTCAAAAGTTGCAAAAAGTCTCAAATTTGTATCAACTTGAAAGCTAGTTTTGCCTTAGAATCTTTTCAAAATATGAACTTGCAGATTATCAAACAAGAAATGTTTTCAAAACTTTTGAAATATCCAACCATGATCTATGGACAATATGTCCATTGATTAAACATTTTCTTTCCCCATAGTTGGTCGATGATTACTATGTCATGATACATCTAATAACCCATCAAAATGTTATAATCATAAGTGAGTCATTTATATCATCCTAACATCTCACTCATGTTATGTTTTTCAATCAAGTTATCCTTATGGTGAGTGTGAGATGTACCTGAAGGTTTTATACTTAACCATCAATTTTCATGCAATTCTACCAAGGTTAAGTATCTATATCCTAAAACACCCAACATGATCATAAAATCACATATTATCAATCATGATCAAATATTTTCAATTATTGCATATCATGATCATAAATCAAACAATATTCATGATTCCATATTATGATCACATTATCATCACCCAATACTATAAATCAAAAATCATCACCCACATCCTTATAAGTCAACCATCTTTCATGATATAAAATAAGTCCACTCATGGTTGACTATCATAGGGTTTTCCTAACCCTTATGGATGGACATGGGAACCCAATACAAGTTGTTTCCAATAGGGTTCACCAAGTACTCCTTTGGAATCCATTTCCTAGCTACCATTGTGGTTTTTGTTTGTCTCCTAGCAATCAAACAATGGTAGGCCTTTTCATTTTTGGATCCCTTATATCCTAAGCCATTCTTGTTGAAACTTGCTCTTTAGCTCCCAATTATCATGTTCAAAGTATTGGAGCCTATTGTCAATTTCTCTAGGGCTTTAGTTAGATGATCTACCTTTTCCGTTAAGGCCTTGTTTTCTTTAATACATGCATCATTAACATTAAGAGGCATATAATCATCATGTGAGCATGCATTTGCTAGTTTTTTGATGCGCACGGATGCGACCTCGAATCTCGCAACGAATACCGTCGAGAACTTAAAGCGCACGCTCGTGCTCAACGCCCGCAAGTGCACGAATGTCGTCAAGTAATAAAGATTTATCAATCCCACAGGGACTGGGATTTGAATACCAATATACTTAGTGGTTGGAATTGTTCGGACGTGATCTCTAAGAGGTTGCGGTTGGTGAGGGTTGTTGGTGAACTCTACTCTGTATGGTGTCACACGGAGGAGGAAAGGAGTGTGTCGAGGTCTTCAAAGGTGATTCTAGGACTTCGATTTCGCTTGTGTATCACAGAACAATGTTGTCAATTGGCGTTGTCTAAACGTCTACCTACGGTTTTGTGGAAGGGACATCATACACTCTCCCGCAGAGCCGCCGCAATCACTGCAAGCTATCTCCGCCCACAAGGACAAGATAGAGGGTATGAGGATGCCAAATCAATCCCTACGGTGGACCGTTTTCGATTCCACCGCACCCTTTTCCCCGCAGTTGTAGGAGATTAGGTTTACCCCTAGGTTTCTTAATCAAATCTCAAAGATTTTAGATTGCAAGGGCTGTCACCACCTCGTATTGCCTAAGCACAGTGGAAAGAAAGCCAAACACACGTAGATATAATAAAGAGCAACTACCAATTATCAAATCAAACTTTTGGCTAGAATTTAATATGAACCAACATTGTTTATGTACACAAGCTACTCCCTAATCCTAGAATCGAAAGTACTACTCCATAAATACGAAGGAAGAATCACAAAACATTTTTAAGTTTGAATACAATAGAAATAAAGCGCAGAAATAGAGATATACGATGCTTTGTGATCTTCTCTCCGACGTTGTATTGCAAGTTGTGGACCTCCGGCAGCATTCCTCCTCCCCGCTGCGAGTTATCGAAGCTTTTTAAGGCTTCGACATGCCGTCCTAGTCGTCGTGGCTGTTGGGATGTATACTGAAAGCCTAGCTTTTTTGTATGAACATTTTATTTTGAAATAAGAATCACATGATCATTGTTTGCACTTTATATTTATTATATGCGTGCATATTGTCTAATACTTTACATTGTAGATAACATGGTGCTTGGTGTGGCAAGAAGATCATGTTATCAGTCCCTTGTAGAATATAAGTAGAGGCTCACAACCAAGATGGTTTTGGACAAACCATTGGCATGGTTGTAGTGTAGCTTGGTATTCGTTTGTCTTGACCATAGAGTTACACTAGTACACTTAGGTGTATTGAGCAGGACCGACATAGAGGTGATTCAATTTATTGCTGACTACATAATTGAATCGGACCTCGGATATTATGTTGTACATGCTCTTAATCACGATATAATAACGGGCACATGTACTTAGTATTTATTTCTTTGATTTACCAAAGGGTGAGATTTCTATGGATTAAATCAATATGCCCGGTAAGTTGAGAAATGATATTATTTATATGGTGTGCCGTTAGTTATAGGAGAAACCGTGTCCTATATATTAGGTTGATGATGACCCATTGAGGAGCTCATAAGGTTCATCATGTAAACCCTGTAGGTTGACTTAGTCAACATGATGATAAGGTTGAGTGGTACTACTCGAGGAGTTAGATGTTAATTGATTGATGGTCAGTAAATTAATTAATTGACGGACATTCAATATCTTAAACACGGGGAGATGGATGTACAAATAATATATGGAGCCCATATTAATTTATGGGGGTTGGTGAGGTAATTCAATGATGATCCTCTAGTGGAATAGAACATCATTGATGAATCAAGTTTGTGTGGTTCCGATCCATCGGGTGGCCAAGATCCAACTCCTCCTCATGGTCTCTATCGTATCCTAACATAAACCTCATGGAGCCTAGATCCAATGATGGAACATAAAACTCTAGATCCGACGGTTGAGATTAAATCTCTAGATCCGACGGATGAGATGAAACCCTAGATCCGACGGTTGGGATGAAACCCTAGATCCGACGGTTGGGATGAAACCCTAGATCCGACGGTGGAGATTAAATCCCTAGATCCGACGGTGGAGATTAAAGGAGGCTTAAGCCCAACTCTATAAATAGAGGGCTAAGGCTTGGGCGGCAACCTAATGCTTGGAAGATTAGGGTTTTGCCTCTCAAGAGTTTGGGCGGCAAGAAATCCAAGGAGGGATTAGAGTTTGTCCCTTGGGCGGCTAGGGTTTGGCTTGTGGCTTGGGAGGCAACAAGGTGGGAGATTAGGGTTTGCTTCCTTTCTCTTCCTAAGGTGTAGCCGGCGCCCACTCCATCTTCCTCCTTGCTTTGGCCGGCGCCCAAAGGATTAAGGTTAGGGTTTTGGCTTGGGCGGCAACAAGGTGGGAGATTACGGTTTGCTTCCTTTCTCTTCCTAAGGTGTAGCCGGCGCCCACTCCATCTTCCCCTCTACCTTGGCCGGCGCTCAACCTATTCCTCCTCTTCTCCTTGGCCGATTGCTATATCAAGCTCCTTGGCTTGGTGGTCGGTTCAAGATAGGAGAAGGAGTTTTGTTTGGTTCCTCTCTTTGTTCGGAGCGAGCAAGGAAGGGAAGAAAGTGATCTAGGAGGCTTCAACTTGTGGAGGATCTTTAACCACACGAAGTCTACAAGGAGGATAGGGCATACGATAGAAGATCGAGAGGTATAAAAGTTTTACAACTTTTATTATTGATCTTTGCATGTTCTTATTGATATGCTAGCTTATGTTCTATATGTTAGTATGTGATAATTATACTAGTTTACATTTGTATGTATTTGTATAATCATGGACCCCGAAGATAAACACAAAAACCAGCGATCCGTCCGTCGTCTCTTCCGCGGCTAATCGACTAGAAGAGTTTTGTTGCTTGAACAACTAGTTTGTTCAAGCGATCGCTCAAGTCATTAGCACGATGATGAATTGGTTGTGCTTAGGAAACTCATCCCATCCGGATTAGTTTTCATTAGTGAAAATTTTAATCCGGGGACATGGGAGTCGACGAGCCTCCGAGCACAATTCCAACAGTGCCTCCTCCCTAGGGTTTGGGCGGAGCCATCCTTATATAGACATTGCCTCGGACCGCTGCAAAATCTAGAAAAAGTCCTAGTCGTGCAAATCCTTCGGGCCACCACACGGTCGTGTGTTTCTACACGGCCAGGCCGTGTGCGGCCTTGGGGTGTTGTTTTTCGTCCATTGGACACGACCATGTGAATCCACATGCCCTGGTCGACTCCCACTCTGTGTCTAGCTGCGAAAGTCCTTCTTTTGCTCCGAAAACATGTCTTTTTCACCAGAAAAGCTAACATGCACACAAAAGTACAGTAGCAGACCTCCGAACCAGAAAATAGGCAAATCGTGCAAGAATATAGTAACATATGCATGAAACTAACACAAAATGTAACAAGATGTGAGCGAAAACTACTCCTAAAATCCTATATGTTTTGCTCACATCACTTCCCCCGGACTTAAATCTTTGATTGTCCTCAAGTAAACCTCAGTGCTATAAAATTTTAAAAAGATATTGTTCCAAAGTTAGCATGCTAACTAAATTTATCAGGTGGTATTTGCAATCAAAGCAAAACAGATATGTTCTAAAAATTCACTAAGTTATCTCCTCGTGCTCATGCTAGGCGAACCATTCTTAGGGGATGCCCGTTCCATGGTGAGTTAAGTCGTCACCCCATAGCTTTCCTAAGGTTTCCGGCTCTTTGGCACTTACCTGCCCAAAGCGAGGGTCGTTTCCTAGATCTAGCATAAAGTCTCAAAGGCGTGCTCAGTATTGAGAGAAATTAGTAGGTGTTTCCCCAGTAACCTAACTTGGTCTCAAAGGGGCACCTAACCATTTCCACCCACGACAACTATTTTTTATCCCTCATAATCCCTCTCTTTTTTTTTCTTTTTCTTTTTCTCTTTTTTTTCTTTCTCTTTTTTTTTTTATTTTTCAGCTCACAGGGATTTTGATTTTTCCAAATGGGCTTACACAATCTGAGCATCTCCAGTAACTAAAATGCTAAACCTAGAGTCATGTATGGATTCCGAAGTACTAGACTACTGAAGTGAATCATAACTAGGTATGTACTAGATTCTCCCTTTCAGACTTTTCGACATGTGTAAGTGCAAAAACAAAGCTAACTAGTGTAAGTCTAGAACATTCAATAGAGCGAATAAAATAAAATACTACAAGATAAATGGAGTTATGCTACCTATGAGAACAACTCATGTAAGCAACTTTCAAAAATACTACTGAGGTCGCTTTACAGATACCAAAAATTAAGTACTGAAAGAAACTCAACAACTCATGCATGCATAAACAAATGAATGAAAATACCATAAAAGAAACTACTGCTAGGAAACAAAACAAATAAATCTTGGGGTCTCCCCCACCCCCCCCCCCCCGACTTAAAATGAAAATATACCTCTAATAGGGTGGACGAGGTGGAAAGTCTGGGAGCCTGAGCATCTCTAGATCCTGGGAGAACCTGCTGCTGAGCTGCTGATTCCACATATACATGTGGTCGATCTGAGAGCTGGTGGATGCAGCGGCTGCTCGGTGCTCCTCCTCCCTAGCCCACTACGATTGTTGGGCATGCATGTGCAGCCACATCTCCCTGCGGTAGGCTGCCTCATCCTGGCGATGAACAACCTCCTCCTGGAAGTACATGCGGGCCCATTGTAAAACTCCTCAGCCCGCTAGAAATGCTCCCGGAATCCCTAGAACTCCGCCTGTTGGTAGGCACTCTACTCCTCCCATCGCTGCCTCTGCGTCTGCTGCTCAGTGTAAATGTCAACGAGGCGTGATCGGAACTCCGAGAAATCATAGGTCGACGTACCTGCATCCTGCTCAAAGGTAGAAAAAGGTGGTGGTGCAGGTGTAGGCTCATGTCGGCGTGGACTAGGTGGGCTCCTATGCATGTGTGGATTGGAGGGAGAGTGATATAAAGGTGGAGAGATGGGCACTAATGTGGATGGTCCCTCATGTGGAGGAGACTCCATTATCAGGTCTAAGCGCCAGTTGGCGCGTACAACGATGGTGGTACGACTCGTGTCGGGGAGCCTAAGGGTCGTAAGATTTTTCCTTACAAATCATAAGGAGTCTCCTTCTCTCACAATCATTTTCATGGCCATGCAAACTCCTAGGTCAATCCTAGGGCTCCCCTCTATACTCTCTAATGTTATGTAATTGTACCCCATCCTATGGTAAATGTGGGTAAGTAGGCCTCCCACATTGATCTCTCCGCGTGCTGCTTTGCCCATCTTCACTAAGCGTTTGATGAAGTGGGACCCTACATCGATGCTACTCCTTTCTTGTAGCATATCTCATAAGCAAAGCAGCTCACTTGCTCTAACTACACCGTCACTCTCACCACGACCAAATATAGTACTGGCCATGACGCGGTGAAGGTATCGAAAGACGGGGTTTTAGAGGTGCGACGCTTTGGCCCTAGATGGGTCATAAGAGTGCTCCCCCATCAACTCGGTCCAACATTCCCGAGAGTTGAACCCAATAGGGGTTCTTCTCTCTCCCCCACTTGGTAAGACAAAGCATGAGTTCCATTGGTGAAGGGTCCACTCATGCTCAATGTTAAAAAGCCTAAAAGTTATCCTACCCTCCTCGCTCTCTCTACCCGTTAAAACATCCGCATCTAAAGAACTAAAAAATTCCAAAACTATCCTAAGGTAGGTTAGGTGCCTTATTCCCATAATCTCGTCCCACCCCATTTTTGCAAATAGGGTTTGCATATCACCTAACAACCCTAAAGATTCTAGCAAATCCTCATCTAAGTACCTAGTAGAAATAAGTTTATGAGTAGAGAGCGTATTGTACCTATCTCTATGTTCATTATTGCGAAAAAGTAGAGGGGGTATGGTGTTACCCTCCTCGGAGCTTGAGGGGCGTCAACTCTCCTTGTTTGTCGATCCGAGGCACCGGATCAGGATGCTACGGTCTTGGTCCTC
This sequence comes from Wurfbainia villosa, assembly GCA_025175895.1. Lineage (NCBI taxonomy): Eukaryota > Viridiplantae > Streptophyta > Magnoliopsida > Zingiberales > Zingiberaceae > Wurfbainia > Wurfbainia villosa. Next base: position 113,690,707 of record CM045989.1, on the reverse strand, counting down.
CTCATACTTGCTCCTTTTGCCTTCTTAAGAGGTTAGAAATGCTTCTAGAGTAAGGGGAAAACAAAATCACACGGCTAGGGCAAGAAATTTTGAAGCACATGGCGCAAATGGGGTGAAAACACACAACTCACCCCTTTTAACCTCACGCACCACAACCATGTGAAAACACACGGCTAGGCCGTGTGCACCTCTGGTCACTCGGGCACGACCATGGGAAAACACACGGGCAGGCCGTGTGTCCCTATTTTTCACCCATTTATGCACCATGGCCCGAATTTGCTCATACACTTCGCCGTGTAGGCTAATATGGGTCTCATTTTTGCCTAGCAAAATTATTTTCTATTCCTAACTCTAAATGTGATGGAAATCAAAACTAAAATCAAACAAATGTATGCAATGCAATTGAAAAGGGAAATCTAAAACTAAACTTGGGTTGCCTCCCAAGAATCGCTTTGTTTAAAGTCGTTTAGCTCGACCGCACTCTACTATCAACTCGGCTCTGGTGGTTCAGTGAACCTCTATTCATCTGTCTCGGGATCTTGATCTGGAGGTTCCAGCTTCATTCTGCTAAATGTGAAGTCGTCAAGGTAGGGAGCTCTGTGCTCTGAAAGGCTGAAAAGGATTATCTCCCCGTCTACCTCCAAGGAGATCTGATGTGCCTTCACATCTATGCACGCTCCTGCGGTTGCTAGAAAAGGCCTTCCCAGAATGATGGGATTTTGGGGATTTGGTCCTGTGTCCAGTATGATGAAGTCCATGGGTATTACGAAATCTTCAATCATCACAGGCACGTGTGGTAGCAATCCAACGGGCTCCTTGACTGAATCATCCCCCATACGAATACTAAGATTCGCTGGTTGGAGCCTGCTCAGTCCTATCCTCAGAAAATATGTGTAGGGCATCACACTGACTGATGACCCCAAGTCGCATAACGCTTCATCGAAGCTCTCCCCATAAATCGAGCAGGGGATAACAAATTCACCAGGGTCCTCAAGTTGTATTGGAATCTTCTCTTCAAACTCTGCTTGGTCAGGTAGGGTGGAAATCATGGCTGCACACCCCTTGGCGAATTGGCTACCTTGCCCCACTCCTTCCTCTTTTCCTTGGCTCACTGGAGTGTTCTTCACAGGTTGTGACATGGATTGGGCTATTTGGGCCACCTGTGTCTCCAACATCCTGGTATTACTTGCAAGGCCATCAATGGTTGCCTTCAAGTCTCTGAGTGCTTCTTCAGACTTTTGATGCTGGCGACAAAATTCCTCATTGACCTTAGTTTGGGTAGCGATGAAGTCCTCCATCATCTATTCCAGTCTGGACTTTTGTGGTCACTGCCCATTGCCCTGCTACTGCCCATACCCTCCGGATGGTTGGGGGTTTCCCGAGTTATTTTTGTAGGAGAAATTCGAGTGATTTCTCCATCCGAGATTGTAGGTATTAGAGTATGAGTTGTGGGACCTTTGGTCGTAGTCCCCAATCACGTCACAGTGCTCAATCTGCTCGTTTGAGGTCCCCTGCCCTCCATAGTGGTCCTCTCGATACGCTGTCTCTCCCTCTCCAAAATCAATGGCCGTGCACGCAGATGAAGGATTTAAAGATTCAAACCGTCTGCTGAGCACGTCCATCCTTGCCGAAAGGTGGTCCATGGAGTTGACAGTGTATCGTTCTGCCGTAGGCATGGGTTGACCACGTTCGGAAGCCAATTGATGGTGGTTTTGTGCCACCTCTTCGATAAGCTCCTCTACCTCATCTATGGTTTTGTTCATTAGTGCTCCTCCTGCGACAAAATCTAGGGACATCTTCGTGGCGTAAGCGATCCCATTAAAGAAAATGTGGATCACCAGACACCTCTCCAGTCCGTGGTGGGGGCATTGGTAAAGTAGTCCCTTATAGCGATCCCAAGCTTCAAACAAGGACTCCCCCTCCTTCTGGTGGAAGCTCGTGATAAGGTGGCACATGTGAATAGTCTTACTTGGTGGGAAGTATTTATTCAGAAAATACTGCTCACACTGCTCCCATGTGGTCATGCTGCCAGAGGGTAGGGAGTGAAGTCATGCCTTAGCCTTATCTCGGAGTGAAAATGGGAATAGGCTCAGGCAGATCGCGTCAGAAGAGACTCCGTTCAGTTTCATTGTCGAGCAGATTTTGAGAAAAGCCTTAAGATGCCGGTTCGGGTCTTCAGTCGCAGCTCTCCCAAATTGGCTCTGCTGGACCATATGTATAAGTGTCGGCTTCAGCTCAAAGTTATTTGCCGAAATAGATGGTCCAACTATGCTCGGCCTGAATCCTCTAGTGTTAGGAGCTGCGTAGTCCCGCAGAGGTCGGCTTCCTATGTTCACCTCGGATGCAGCTTGATCTTCCATCTTTCGTTGTGCTGCTCTCCGACGGTGAAAGGTTCACTCAATCTCTAAGTTAATCAGAATTAGACATTCTGACCCTAATTGTCTAAGCATACAATAAACCAAACCACAAAGTTAAGAGTGCTAATCTAATCCTAAAAATAGAAAATAAATAATATAGCAAATAAAAATCTAAGATGCAATAAGTAAATAGGAAACTACTACTGAAAATAAAAACTAAATCTAAATATGGAAAATATAACTAAAGCAAATAAAGTAAACTAATAAGAAAATAAAGCAAGTAAATAATCTAATCCTAAGTCCGATCCAATTTACCACCGTTCGATTTGATATTGAATCGACAGTCCCCGGCAACGGCGCCAAAAACTTGATGCACACAGATGCGAACTCGAATCTTGGGATGGATACCGTTGAGGAGTCAAAGCGCATGCTCGCGATCAATACCCGCAAGTGCACGAATGTCGTCAAGTAATAAAGATTTATCGATCCCACAGGGATTGAGATTCGAATACTAATATACTTAGTGGTTGGAATTGTTCGGATGTGATCTCTAAGAGGTTACGATTGGTGAGGGTTTTCGGTGGACTCTACTCTGTACGGTGTCACACGGAGGAGGAATGGAGTGTGCCGAGGTCTTCAAAGGTGATTCTAGGACTTCAATTTCGCTTGTGTATCATAGAACAATGTTGTCAATTGGTGTTGTCTAGATGTCTACCTACCGTTTTATGGAAGGGACATTATACTCCCTCCCGTAGAGCCGCCGCATTCACTGGGAGCTATCTCCGCCCACAAGGACGAGATAGAGGGTACGAGGATGCCAAATCAATACCTACGATGGACCATTTTCGATTCCACCGCACCCTTTTCCCCGTAGTTGCAGGAGATCAGGTTTACCCCTAGGTTCCTTAATCAAATCTCTTAGATTTTAGATTGCGAGGGTTGTCACCACCTTGTATCGCCTAAGCACAGCGGAAAGAAAGCCAAACACACGTAGATATAATAAAGAGCAACTACCAATTGTCAAATCAAACTTTTGGCCAGAATTTAATATGAACCAACATTATTTATGTACACAAGCTACTCCCTAATCCATGAATCGAAAGTACTACTCCATAAATACGAAGGAAGAATCATAAAACATGTTTAAGTTTGAATACAATAGAAATAAAGCGTAGAAATAGATATATACGATGCTTTGTGATCTTCTCTCCGGCGTTGTATTGCAAGTTATGGACCTCCGGCGGCGTTCCTCCTCCCCGCTGTGAGTTACCGAAGATTTTTAGGGCTTCGACGTGCCGTCCTAGCCGTCGTGCCTCCTCCCTAGGGTTTGGGCGGAGCCATCCTTCTATAGACATCACCTCGGAACGATACAAAATCTGGAAAAAGCCCTAGTCACGCAAATCTGTTGGGTCGCCACACGACTATGTGTTTTCACACGGCCTGGCCGTGTGTGGCCCTGGGGTGCTGTTCTTCGCCCATTGGACACGACCGTGTGAATCCACATGCCCTGGCTGTGTCCCACTCTGCATCTAGCTACAAAAGTCCTTTTGCTTCAAAAATGCATCTTTTTCACTAGAAAAGCTAACCTACACACAAAAGTACAACGAGCAGACCTTCGAACCAGAAAATAGGCAATGTGTGCAAGAATATAGTAACATATGCATGAAACTAACACAAAATATAACAATATGTGAGCGAAAACTACTCCTAAAACCCTATATGTTTTGCTCACATCATTTTTCTTCTAAAGCCTTAATTTGATCAAACATGCATTTGTTCTTTTCTTCTAATTTCCTAATATCATCAAGCATACATTTATTTTTCTTCTTACTCCTAAATGAATCTCTAGTAAGACTAGAAATCATAGAAACAATTTCTTGAATAGGAAGATTTCTTACCATACATATCATATCTTCCTCCTCCGATTCCAATGAGGATGAGGATGAGGATGAGGATGAAGCTCCCCCTTCACTTGAGCTCTCCTCACTTAAACTTGTTTCTTCTTTTTCCGAGGAGGTGGAGTCCAAATCATCTATTCCCATGAGTGCAAGGCTTGTGAATGCTTGATCTTCCTCCGATGAGGATGGATCATCCCATGTCACTTTGTGTGCCTTGGCTTTACCTTTTTCTTTTGTTTTTCTTTCTTCTCTTCTTCTTCTCTTCTTTCTTTCATCTTTCTTCTTTGTTTTTGTTCAAGAGGGGACAAACATCCCTTATGTGTCCCTCTCCTTGGCAATTGTAGCAAATGATCTTCCTCCTTGGCCTTCTTCCCCTATCATGAGATTTATTAAATTTAAAATTCTTAAGTGCACGTCTCACCTTTCTTACCATGTAGGCCTCCTCATTGCTATCCATGGAGGAGGAAGATGATTCATCGAATGATGAGGGTGGAGTCTCCTTCTTCTTCTTCTTTCCTTTTTCCGCCACCAATGCTACTCCCCTTGATGGCTTGATTGGATCTTCCACTATGCCTTCAAGCCTAGTCTCATGCAATTCCATGGTGGAGAACAATTCCTCTAGAGTACTCACCTCTAGATTCTTGGAAATGTAGGAGTCCAACATGGAGCTCCATTTGGATGATCGAGGGAAGGGATCTATTGCCTTCATTATCATGTCCCAGTTGGAGAGTTTTTCACCTACACTGGACAATCCATTAATTATTTCTTTAAACTTAGAGTGTAGTGACAATACCTTCTCCCCTTTGTCAAGCTTGATGTTGTTGAGTTGGGAGCGGAGGAGATCCCTTCTTGCAAGCTTTTCCTCAGAGGTGCCCTCATGAAGTTCTAGAAGCTTTTCCCACATCTCCTTGGCGCTTGCGCACTCTCCAATTCGGTTTATCTCTTGTTGGGAGAGCACGTTGAAAAGGTGGTGCTTGGCCTTTGAATTTGCAAGGTGCTTCTCCCTTTGCTTCTTGGTCCACCTTGACTTTTCAATCGGTTCACCCTCTTCATCCCTAGGCATCTCAAAATCTCTTTCCATTATTAGCATAATATCTAAGTTGGTTTCGAAGAATACCTCCATTTGCTTTTTTCACCAAGCGAATTCACCCTCGAACTTGGGTGGATGGATATTGGAGCCGACCATCTTTGTTGTCATACTTGTTGTAGCGGTGAGTCCAGTGACAAGCTTCTCGCTCTGATACCACTTGTTGGAGGATCGATGGCCGGCTAGAGGGGGTGAATAGCCTTCTTCGTAGATGGTGGAGTTTGATCGCTTAATTATCTACATACAAGGTTAGCGCAACAAAATAATAAAAGACAATGAAAAGAAACAAAGAATACAAACGCTAACACGTTGATGTAACGTGGTTCACGGCCCTTGCAGCTAATCCACGACCCGATTCATTCCAGGTGAATCACGCCTAAACCAATCACTAATCTCTCCTTTGCACTAAGCTAGGTGGAGGTAACCTTTCTTACAAGAATCTCCCTCTTTACAATATGATTGAAATAATAGCAAGAAAGAGGAAAGAAAATGTTTAAGCACTTTGGAGTATGTTTAGAGATGAAGCATTAACCATTCCAAGTGACTCAAGGCCCCTTCTTATAGTGAAGAGGTCATTTTTCCTATTGGCCACCTAGCAATCGACTGATGTAGCCATCAGTCCACTGCTGCTGTAGCCATTGCCTCGCAATAGCTTCATCCACATTGGATTCCAACCAACGGCTCCCATATCAGTCGACAGATGGAGCCAACAGTCGAGTGTATTAGGGAAATCAACCCATGTGATATGGTTTTGATGTGCGTGGCAAAGGGTTTAAGTTAGGATGATTGGATTTGATATGTGCGTTGGAGTCTTGCAGGACTTAGTAATTCGCACATGGAGCTTTGGAAAGTGTCACCTACTCACAACCTCGTGCCTGAGACGACGAAGGAGCATTGCAGAGTCGTGCGCTTGATGCATCCGAGGGATCGCCGAACGAAATGACTTGAAGCGAAGCCAAGGAAGCAGACTTCGAGGGCAAGAGACGCGAAGGAGCATTGTAGAGTCGTGCGCTTGATGTTGCCAAGGAACGTGTCCGTGAACGAAGACAGCTTCGGCGAGGGACTTCAAGTGAGATGAGAGAATGAGTGAAATGTAAGTAGCTCATTAGGTGAACTTGGCCGAATGGCTAAGTGTCGGAGTCTCGACCACAAGGGTTGAGGTTTATCCGTCTGTCGGACGCTCAAATGGATGTTAAGTTTGAGGTTTAGCCAGCATCAGTCGACTACCATGTCATGGCAGTGACTGCTCCAAGTCGATCATCAATCTACTGGTGTGTAGCTGATGAATCAAGTCGACATTAGTCGACTGCTTAAGGGAAGCAGTCGACTGATCGCACTGTGCACGGGCACAGAAGCTAGTCGTCACTCGATTGGAAGTCGACATCAGTCGACTGATGATATCATTAGTCGACTGATAATCCAACTGTTGGAGAAGGCGAACGTGGATCCCGCAAGTTCGGCCTGGTCAGAAGCCGTTGGAGTTGACATCAGTCGACTGATGAAAGCATCAGTCAACTGATAGTGTCCAAGGGGAAGATTTGCTTCCTCTCTATAAAAAGAGAGGGTGGGGGCTTTTAGATGGTTAATGCTTATGCTCTAAGTGATCATCCAAGTGCCCCACAAAGCTTAAACTCCTTCTAGTTTTCTTTCACATCTATTGTAAAAGAAGGAGTGTTCTCATTGTTGTAAAGTTTTACCTCCACCTTGCTTGGGCTAAAGGGAGAGACCAATAGTGGATTGGTTTCAGAGTGATTCACCGGAGACGAATCGGACTATGGATTAGCAGCGAGGTCGTGAACCACATTATCTCGTGTGTTGGCATTGATTTTGTTTTTGCTTATCGTTATTGCTTGTTTAGTTTTGTTTCCATTGCGATAATTATATTTGTAGACAAGCAATTCCATTCATACGACGAAAGAGGGCTATTCACTCCCCCCTCTAGCCGGCCACCAACGTTCCAACAAGTGGTATCAGAGCCAAGGTAGCTTGTCAATGGACTAACCGCCACAACAAGCACTACATCAAGGATGGTCGGCTCTAACATTCACCCACCGAAGTTCGAGGGAGAATTTGCATGGTGGAAGAAATGCATGGAGGTATTCTTTGAAACTGATTTTGAAATTTTATTAATAATGGAAAATGGTTTCGAGATACCTAGGGATGAAGAAGTGAAGCCAATCGAGAAGTCTAGATGGACTAAAAGGCAAAGGGAGGAGTACTTGGCAAACTCAAAGGCAAAGCACCACCTCTACAACGTACTTCCCCAACAAGAAGTAAATCGGATAGGGGAATGTGCAAGCGCCAAGGAAATGTGGGAGAAACTCATAGAACTCTATGAAGGCACTTCCGAGGCCAAGCTTGCAAGAAGAGACCTTCTTCACTCCCAACTAACAAATATCAAACTTGAAAAGGGAGAAAAGGTAACCTCATTACATTCTAGGTTTAAAGAAATTTTAATTGGACTAACAAGTGTAGGAGAAAAGCTATCAAATCGGGACATGATAATGAAGGCTATAGATGCCTTTCCCCGGTCCTCGAAGTGGATCTCAATGGTGGACTCCTTCTAGATCTCCAAAAATTTAGAAATTAGTACCTTGGAGGAGTTCTTCTCAACCATGGAGCTCCATGAGACAAGGCTTGAAGGAATAAGCGAAGAGCCAAGCATCAAGCCATCAAGGGGAGTGGCACTATTGGCCAACAAGGGGAAGAAGAAGAAGATAGAGATTCCCTCCTCATCCCATGAAGCATTCTCCTCATCTTCCATGAATAGAAATCAAGATGCTTATATGGTAAGGAAGTAAGGCGTGCCTTAAAAAATTTAAAATTTAACAAATCTTATGATAGGAGAAGGCACAAGAGGAAGATCATATGTTATAATTGCCAACAAGAGGGACATATAAGAGATGATTGTCCCCTCTTGAACAAGAGCAAAGAAGAAAGGAGGAGAACCGAAGAAAAGAAGAAGGGGAGCAAGAAGAAGGAAGAGGAGAAGAAGGCCAAAGAAAAAGGGAAGGCCAAAGCACTCAAGGCAAGGACATGGGATGATCCTTCCTTCTCATCATCATAAGAGGAAGAAAACGCTTTTGTCAAAAACCTTGCATTGATGGCGTTTGATGATCTAGACTCTTCCTCCTCCGAGCAAGAAAAATCAAGCACAAGTGAGGAGAGCTTTAGTGAAGGGGGAGGCTCTTCATCATCCTCTTCATCCGAAGAAGAAGACATGTAACTATGGTAAAACATCTTCCCACTCAAGAAATAGTTGCCATGATTTCTAGCTTAACTAGGGATTTATTTAGGGCTAAGAAAAAGAACAAATGCATGCTTGATCAAATTAAGGCCCTAGAAGAAAAATTAGAACAAACATGCTTAAATATTAATGATAATATTTCTTTTAGTTTTGATGCATGCTCACATGACTATATGCCTTTTGATGTAAATGATGCATGTATTGAAGAAAATAGGGTGTCAAGAGAAAAGGTAGATCATTTGACTAAAGCCCTAGAAAAATTCACCATTGGCTTCAACACCCTTAATATGATCATAGGGAGCCAAAGGGCAAGCTTCAATAGGAAAGTCCTAGGATATAAGGGAAACACAAATGAAAAAGTCTATAAATGTTTGGTTGCTAGGGGTCAAGCCAAGAACAAGACAATTGCTAGAAAATGGATCCCTAAGAAATATTTAGTGAACCCTATAGGAAAGAACTTGTATTGGGTTCCTAAATCCATCCTTAAGGGTTAAGAAAACCCTAGGTTAGTCAACCAAAAGGATTTCACTTATATCATATTATTTGGTTGACTTAGGATGATCGGGACTAATTTTTGAAATAGTGTTGGGTGATGATAATGCACCCATAAATAGTTTAAATCATGATTTTGGTGATACTTGAATTATTATCGTGATTTTATACCTAATGCATGATTACAAATTGACTGATACATGTGTTTCATGATCATAATGTAAAATCAATGCATATATGTTTTTATGATCATGTGGTATGTTAGAGTGATACTTAACCATGGGTAGAATTGCATGAATTTGAAGGTTGAGTACATAAATACCTATAGGAACATCTCACACTCACCATAAGGATAACCTTGATTGAAAACATAGCATGAGTGAGATGATAGGATGATAAAAATGGTCCACTAATGCCTATGGCATTTAGATGGTCATTTAAAGTATCAAAATAGCAATAATAGACCAATCATGGTGAATGCTTATATTTAATTCATAGACATATTGGCCAAAGATCATGGTTGGATATTTCATATGTTTTGAAAACCATTTCTTACTTTAAAATCTGTGTTTTCATGTTTTGAAACAATCTAATGCAAAACTAGGTGTTAAAATTGATACAAACTTGATCAAAACACTAGTTGTTTTTGAAGCTTTTGGATGTTTGGCAAATCATTGAAATTATAAGTAATTTTCATGAAAAACTCATTTTTCACTGATAAAGGGATTTAAAAGAAATGTGTTTTCAAAATTTTACAATTTTTTGAATTTTCTAGAATTTCTAGTGTATTTCTAAATTTCGTCTAAAAAATCAAAAAACCTGATCTTTGAGTGCCAGTCGAATGATGTACTGTGCACGAGCACAGTAACCTAATTTTATCAGGTTTTGTTTGGTTTTTGGTATTTTTTCCTCCTTAGAGTTGATACCTTGGATTATACCATTTGGATAATATTTTTGATGGTGTCAAAAGGGAAGAATTGATAAGGTTTAAGTTAATCATGTTAAGAGGGAAAATTTAGCATGTCTCAAGGGGGAGTTGCATGTCTAAGGGGGAGTTGTTATACTCATGTTTTTTACTTACATGCTTTCCTTGCTTATGTTTATTTGTTATTTGTTTACCTAACTTAAATGGATTGCCACACATCAAAAAGGGGGAGATTGTTAGGGCAATCAACCCATGTGATATGGTTTTGATGTGTGTAGCAAAGGGTTTAAGTTAGGATGATTGGATTTGATATGTGCATTGGAGTCTTAAAATACTTAGTAATTCGCACATGGAGCTTTGGCAAGTGTCACCTACTCACAATCTCGTGCTTGAGATGGCGAAGGTGTTGGATCGAAAGTGTCGCTAGAGGGGGGGGGGTGAATAGCGATACGGTGTCGTTAAAAACTTTTGCAATAAGTAAAAAGCAAGTAGAGAATGCACAGCGAAAATATAAAGTAGACAAGATATTTTTACGTGGTTCACAATCTTTCGATTGCTAATCCACGGCCCTAGTGATCCTTGATCACGTACGGAGGGCAATTCACTAAAACCACTCCTCTTCGTTGGAAGTAGGAGCAACGATTACAAAAAGAAATCAAGGCAAAGGGACACTCCCCCTTTCCTTGTTACGATTAAAGCACAAAGACAATTTAAAGAAGTAGAACTTAAATAAATATACCGACAACTCTTATAAGTAGAAGATGTAGCTTTCGTTGTCGGCGGCACTTCGTCGTAGCAAATGTGAGTAGTAGTAGCGGCGTTATGACGGCGTGTTGAGAGCTCTTGAATTCTTGTTATTTGCTTGGCTTGAACATGTCTATTTATGGATATTGATCTATGAATTTAGACATAGGTAGTGTCCAAGGTGAGGTTCTTATCCCCCAAGACTTGTTCATCCACATCCTTTGCGCCAACTCAAGGATGAGGTGTTTCATCCAACCACCTTGTGCCACCTCCAACCTCCTTGTGCGCCAACTCAAGGATGAGGTGTTTCATCCAACCACCTTGTGCCACCTCCAACCTCCTTGGGCGCCAACTTGAGGATGAGGTGTTTCATCCAACCACCTTGTGCCACCTCCAACCTCCTTGGGCGCCAACTTGTTGGAGCCATTCAACTTGTGCCACATCATGGGAGCCAACCATCTTGTGCCAACTCACCTTATCTTGGGCGTCCACCACAAGGAAGCTTGGTGATGGTTTGGATGTCCACCTTGATGCCACATCACCCTTTGTACCAAAACACGAGTCAAGTCCAAATTCACCCCTTGAAATTCGAGCTCTTCTCGAGGTCGGAACTTGACTAGCAGTTGGATGTAGTCAAAGGGTTTTGGGACTGATACAAGTTAGCTTAAAATATAAAATGCGATGGTTCTAACCATTTGATCTCGACCTAGACCTTCCATTGGAGGTATTGGGTCGGATCTACGCTAACGACCTTGCGAGCTTACCTTGTAGCCTCGCTTCGGTCTTCACCCGAGTACCTCGGCTTCCTCAAAGTCCTCTGGCGTTGACCACCTCGGTTCCCACCGGGTGTCATGAACCTTCGCTCAACTTTAGCATTTACGCACACTTAATTGAGCTCGTAAGATAACAAATATACCCTTAACTATTGAGCCTTTTGCCATAATCAAAATACCGGTTCGACTTTGGTGCCCACTGCACCAACAATCTCCCCCTTTTTGATTCATGGCAAACCGACACAAAAGTTAAGGAAAAATTAAGCATAACAGTAAGCGAGCATAATGATTAAGCATGAGTGAGAAATATTATTGTTTCAAGTTCTCCCCTTTGAGGTAACCTCCCCCTTGACCGAAGGTGAGTTCTTGAAAAATAATTTTTACTCCCCCTTAATAGTTGCTTAAGTAAACGGAATTACTTAATATAAAAGGTAATAATTTTGTTTACTTTCTTCCTTACTTTACTTTCTCCCCTTTTGCCTTAACTCAAAAAGTTTGTAAATATATTTTAAGGTTTGTAAGTCCAAGCAAGTTCCCAATATAAATATATATATATATATATTTTTTAAAATAATAATAAGCTTGAAAATATGTTCATCTAAAATGTACAACTCCGGTTGGACTTGATTGATATAGACTGATCAATAAGTCTTGAAGGAGTTGATTAATTTTAAATAATTATACTCCATGGTTCATGTCGATGCACTGAATCTACATACGGAACCCGAGAGTAAGGTCCTAACATCTCACGCCCGTCTACGTGGCTAAGTACACAAACACATTAGTCCTATGTGTTGTGAGATGTGTTGGCTCCTTAAATCTATAGGTATATGATTTCTAAGGTAAGACTTAGGCTAATTTCATAAAAAGAAGCAAAAGTAGAGTACATATATAGAAAAATTTAAATCCTACTCTATTACGCACATACCTAACTTTCGTCTTAATAAACTAAATTCGGCTTCGGGTAGTGGTTTGGTGAAGATGTCCGCTAGGTTTGATTTGGACTCAACATACTCTAGTTGTATAGTTCCATTAGTTACATGTTCCCTAATGAAGTGGTGTTTAACCTCTATATGTTTTGTCCTAGAATGACATATTGGATTTTTAGTTAAGTTAATTGAACTAATGTTATCTATGTAGGTTTTAATGTTGTTAAAGATTAAGCTAAAGTCTTGGAGAGTGTGCTTCATCCACGGTGAGAGACACACTCACCCATCGCAACGTGTTCGGCCGGTGGTAGATAAGGCAACGCATAATCGCTTCCTCGCACCAACTTACTAGACTCGAGCGAGGATTTGACAACAACCACTCGTGCTCTTTCTATCGAGTTTACTACGGCATAGTCGAGTCAGAGTGGCCGATTAGATTAAACTCGGTAGATCTAGGGTACCAAATACCTCGTTTAGCGTGCCCTTTAGATATCTAAGGATACGCTTGACTAGGGTTAGGTGAGACTCCTTGTAGGTTTGTAACCTTGCGCACATACTTACAGCGAATAAAATGTCGTCGGCTCAGCGGTTAAGTATAGAGACTTCCTATTGCGCTCTATAGTATTTTAGGTCAGCGGGTTTTCCTTCTACATCTTCGTTTATATTAACATTAGTTGCCATAGGTGTATTGATTATTTTAGCATCTTGCATTCCAAATCGATTTATTAAGTCCTTAGTATATTTTTGTTGATGTAAATATATTCCATCTTTAGTTTGTTTAATTTGTAAACCTAAGAAAAAACTTAACTCTCCCACTAAATTCATTTCAAATTCACTTTCCATAAGTGAGATGAATTACGTTTAAGCGGATCGAGTTGGTAGTTCCAAAAATTATATCATCTACATAGATTTGGGCTATAAAGATTTCTTTTCCTACGGTTTTAACGAATAAGGTTGGGTCGACTAAACCTTGGTTGAATCCTTTGGACTTAAGATAGATCGAAAGCCTTTCGTACCAAGCTCTTGGGGCTTGTTTGAGTCCATATAGGGCTTTCTTAAGTCTAAGGACATGGTCAGTTTATCTAGATTTTGAATCAGGAGGTTGGTAGCGTAAACTTCTTCCTTAATGTATCCATTCAAAAATGCTGACTTGACATCCATTTGAAACAATTTAAAACCTCGATGTGCAGCATATGCTAACAACATTCGGATGGACTCTAGTAAGCTCACGGGGCGTAGGTCTCATCGTAATCTAAACCTTCGACTTGACTAAACCCTTTTTGCGACTAACCTAGCTTTATTTCTAACTACTTCACCTTTATCATCAAGTTTATTTGAAATACCCACCTTGTTCCAATAATTGATTTTTCTTTAGGTGGTGGTACTAATTCCCGGACTTCATTTCTAGTGAATTGAGCTAGCTCTTCTTGCATAGCAATAATCCATCGGGATCAAGAAGTGCTTGTTCAATAGTTTTGGGTTCGATTTTGGAAATTAACGAGATTTGACTAAGGTTTCGATATGAAGCTCTAGTTGAACCCTAAATTTGGATCACCTATAACTTGATTGATAGGAGGATTTGTTAGAGTCTTAGTGTGACTCTGGTTAGGGTCATCTATCACTTGGTCGATAGGATGACTTGGGTGAGATCTAGTTTGACTTGGGTTAGAGTCATCTATCACTTGGTCGATAGGATGACTTGGGTTAGGGCGAGATTCAAGTTCAAGATCAGTCGGGTTAGCTATAAGTTGATTTGCTAGTTGGTTTTGTTAAGGATTGAGCGGGTTCGTGTCCTTCGTCGAAAACTATATTAATGGTTTCTTCGACTCTAAGAGTGTCGTGATTGTATACCTATAAGCTCTCGGTGGTTGAGTATCCTAGAAAGGTTCGATGAGGTTTTGGATTTGAATTTCCTAGGTAATCCTTTGTGTTTATGATTTGTACCTTGCATCAAATTACCCTAAATTACTTGATGTTCGGAATTTTATCTTGATAAATCTCGTACGACGTCTTATGGTTACTCTTTACCATAAGGATCCTATTTTTGACATAGCAAGCAGTACTAACGGCCTCTGCACAAAATCTATCGGGTAGGTTATACACGTTTAACAATGTACTAGCGGATTCTTGGAGGGTAATATTTTTCCGTTACTAACCCATTTTGTTGTGGGGTTCTAGGACATGAAAACTCATGGTGGTATCCGTTTAGGTTACAATCTGTAAACTGTGGTTTCGAATTCACCACCATGATAAACGCTTCTAAGTCTTTTAATCTTAAGGTTCTTTTGATTTTCGATTAACCTACAAAGATTGATTAGTTGGTCTAGGGTATCATTTTTATGTTTGATAAACCTAACCCAAGTAAATCTAGAATAGTCGTCAATTATGACTAAGCAAAATTGACTACCATTGAGTGACTTAGCTCCATGTGAATCAAATAGATCCATGTGTAGGAGCTCAAGAACACTTTTGGTTCGTTCTTGATTAGTTAATTGATGTTGTGTCCTAGATTGTTTACCTTGTTGACAAGCATTACATATTTTATTATCCAAGTTGTTTAGTTTTGTCAAACATTTAACCAAGCCACTCTGACTCATCTTGTGGGCCGAGTCTTGGAGTGCAGTGTCCGAGTCTTGGTGCCATAACCAAGATTCCTCTTCTTTGTGTCATAAGACACTTGGTTGAGGAGTTGGGTAAATTTATTGTGTAGATGTTGCTACTCCTAGTTCCTTTAAGTATTATTTTAGATGTTGCATTTATTTTGATTACGCATTCATTTTCTAGAAATATGACCTTATAATTGTTATCACACAATTGGCTTACACTAAGTAAATTATATTGAAAGTTTTCTACTAATAAGACATTTTGAATTGTAAAGTTAGAGTTGAGCTCAATATCACGATCCGATGATTTTGAGCTTGCCGTTATTCGAAGGCTACCGATCCTTGTCGTTTGAATCGTAACCCGAAAATTTGAGTTGATCCCGGTCATGTGTCGGGAGCAACCAGCATCCAACATCCATTGATCCTACACATAAGGTAGTTGGATCGGATATTGGAATTACTAAAGGGTTGTTTGTAAGTTTTAAACCTAAATCATCTCACCAATATCTACATGATCAAAACATGTTATTCCTATGTGTTATTGTGAGATGACTTTCAATTTACTTGATTAATTTTAATGAATTTAAATTAACCAACATTAGGTTAGATTCGGATTTAGTCTAAGCTCATCAAGTAATCTTTTCAAGAGATTAGCTTCGTGTCGTGGCGAGGCACGAGAGGCCTTCTTTGATCGGAACAACGACCACTTCCTTAGACAAAGCTAATTTCAAGAAATTGATAACTCGACTTACTTGAGACTACGTCTTGGTCTAACTAGTTATTTTTGAAAAGAGGCTCCCGAGGCTCAATCTTTTAAATAGGATTTTAGTTGGTTTATTTTTGAAAAGAGGCTCCCAGGCTCAATCTTTTAGGATTTTAGTTGGTTATGAGTCCTATCTAACCATTCTAAAAATAAAGGAAAAACTAAGCATGCAATTTCTAAGACTTAACAAAAATACATTTTGTATTGGCTCCCCTGGACCATTGAATCAGTGGGTCTATTCACATAGTGAATTTGGTCCTTGGAACCCAATACATGTTAGATCCTAAAGTTGAAATCAAAGTGGTCTTAGGGACCCATGCTTGGACATTTTCTTATGTTGGTTTACTATAGACATATATGACTTATTGGTTGTATTTGAGTTAAACCCGAGTCAGGCCTTGTTGTACACGGCCCTTTGTGATCCAAGTAAGAGGTCAAGTCCCTTGGATCCCAAAGTGAACCTTTCAACGTGTTCCTAAGGTCTTGACTTGTGTTTTCAAAAGCGAGTTCTCAACTTCAAGCTTTTCAGCAGGTTGAGTCCTCCTCTTGAATCTGAGTAGTCGAAGAGGTTAGGGAGACCTCATGTTTGAGAAGGTTAACCTCCTCAATTAGGGTCTCGACCTTGGACTCGGACTTAGCTAGTTTCTTATTTAAAAATTTAATTGCACCATACAAAGTATTAAGTAACGACCGACTTACCCTTAATGATTCTTTTGAACCGGATCACGGATCCGTGGCTTGTCTTGAATGGAAGCTCATCGCCGGATTCGGACTCGGACTCTTCTTGATTTGAGTCGTGCTCGTTACAGCCATTAGAGCTTGGATCGTCTTCTTCCTCGACAACTCCTCCCAAGTAGCGTTTAGCGCTTTCTTGTCTTTGATCGTTATTCTTTAGCTTTGGGCACTCGGACTTGATGTGGCCAGAACTGTTGCACTCATAGCATCTAAAATTAGAAGTATTTGAATTAGGTTTAGGCTTACCTTGAGTTGTTGGTCGTTTTAGTCTCTTGATCATCTTAGAACTAGATTGACTAGTTCGGATTCTATTCGAGTCTACTTCCGATTCGGACTAAATCTTCTTCCTTGGGGTGGCTTGCTTGCGGGCTTCTTCTTCTTGGAACACTGCAACTAACGCAATACTCTTCTCGGCTTTGGACCACGTTAGTTTGCTCATGTAATTCAAGTTCGAAAACAATTCGTCTAACCTAATTTTAGAAAGGTCCTTGGAGACCTTGTAGGCATCGACCATGGATGCCACAAGGTGGTCCTAGGAAGCGAGTTAAGAGAATACGATAAGGTCGCGATTCTCGACCTTTTGTCACGATGGCATGGAGTTGGTTGGCGATGTCTTGAATCTGAGCATGTAGTTGAGTTGCGGTCTCGTTTTCCTGCATTTTCAAGTTATACAATTTATTTAAAGTAAATCTCTTTTACATACCTTCGTGTAAATCGGTGCCTTCGTGTAGTTCCACTAGCTTGGTCCATAAGTCCTTTGCACTAATGAAGGGCGGCGGTTGAGCTCTTCCTTGGACAACCCACATTGCAAGATTTGAGTTGCCTTGGCATCGGCTTCTACTTGTTTTCATGGAATTTGACCATTGATCGTAACCCAAAGATTCACCATCTTCATTAATAGGAAGTGTGAAACCGGTTTGATTACGATCCACATCTCGATTTGGGTTTTAAGAAAGCATTCCATCCGACCCTTCCAATAACGAAAGTCATTACCGTTGTAAAGCGGGGTCGAGCGTGCTAAACCCTTCGAGATGGGCCATTTAAAAACAAGAAGAAGAATGACGAAAAGAATCTTGCAAAACACACACGAAAGAATATTCCAAGACTTTCGTCTTGGATTAGTAATCTTGAGAAGTAAAAAGATATATAAAATGTAACTTGCAAAAAGAAATAAACAATCAAATGCGAATGTCGCTGAAGTTCCGGAGGACAACCTTACTCGATCTAACCCAAGGACAACCTTATCCGGATCCTAAAGCCTCTAATGCAATTCTATATGTAGGAGAAGATAAGCAAGTGAAATAATTATACGAAAACAGAAATAAATAAATAAAAATCTGTAAAAAAGAAAACAAAGCTAGATTGGTGGTTTCACGAATCTTAGCGCCCCCGGCTCTGATACCAATTGTTGGATCGAAAGTGTCGCTAGAGGGGGGGGGGGGTGAATAGCGATACGGTGTCGTTAAAAACTTTTGCAATAAGTAAAAAGCAAGTAGAGAATGCACAGCGGAAATATAAAGTAGACAAGATATTTTTACGTGGTTCACAATCTTTCGATTGCTAATCCACGGCCCTAGTGATCCTTGATCACGTACGGAGGGCAATTCACTAAAACCACTCCTCTTCGTTGGAAGTAGGAGCAACGATTACAAAAAGAAATCAAGGCAAAGGGACACTCCCCCTTTCCTTGTTACGATTAAAGCACAAAGACAATTTAAAGAAGTAGAACTTAAATAAATATACCGACAACTCTTATAAGTAGAAGATGTAGCTTTCGTTGTCGGCGGCACTTCGTCGTAGCAAATGTGAGTAGTAGTAGCGGCGTTACGACGGCGTGTTGAGAGCTCTTGAATTCTTGTTATTTGCTTGGCTTGAACATGTCTATTTATGGATATTGATCTATGAATTTAGACATAGGTAGTGTCCAAGGTGAGGTTCTTATCCCCCAAGACTTGTTCATCCACATCCTTTGCGCCAACTCAAGGATGAGGTGTTTCATCCAACCACCTTGTGCCACCTCCAACCTCCTTGTGCGCCAACTCAAGGATGAGGTGTTTCATCCAACCACCTTGTGCCACCTCCAACCTCCTTGGGCGCCAACTTGAGGATGAGGTGTTTCATCTAACCACCTTGTGCCACCTCCAACCTCCTTGGGCGCCAACTTGTTGGAGCCATTCAACTTGTGCCACATCATGGGAGCCAACCATCTTGTGCCAACTCACCTTATTTTGGGCGTCCACCACAAGGAAGCTTGGTGATGGTTTGGATGTCCACCTTGATGCCACATCACCCTTTGTACCAAAACACGAGTCAAGTCCAAATTCACCCCCTTGAAATTCGAGCTCTTCTCGAGGCTGGAACTTGACTAGCAGTTGACTGTAGTCAAAGGGTTTTGGACTGCAGTACAAGTTAGCTTAAAATATAAAGTACGATGGTTCTAACCATTTGATCTCGACCTAGACCTTCCATTGGAGGTATTGGGTCGGATCTACGCTTAACGACCTTGCTTCGCTTTCACACGAGCTTACCTTGTAGCCTCGCTTCCGGTCTTCACCCGAGTACCTCGGCTTCCTCCGAAGTCCCTCTGGCGTTGCCCGACCACCTCGGTTCCCACCGGGTGTCGCAGACCTTCCGCTCAACTTTAGCATTTCTGCACACTTAATTGAGCTCGTAAGATAACAAATATACCCTTAACTATTGAGCCTTTTGCCATAATCAAAATACCGGTTCGACTTTGGTGCCCACTGCACCAACAGAAGGAGCACTGCAGAGCCGTGTGCTTGATGCATTTGAGGGACTGCCGGACAAAATGACTTGAAGCGAAGCCAAGGAAGCAGACTTCGAGGGCAAGAGACGCGAAGGAGCATTGCAAAGCCGTGCACTTGATGCTGTTGAGGGACGTGGCCGCGAACGAAGAGAGCTTCGGCGAGGGACTTCAAGTGAGATGAGAGAATGAGTGAAATATAAGTAGCTCATTAGGTGAACTTGGCCAAATGGCTAAGTGTCAGAGGCTCGACTGCAAGGGTTGAGGTTTACCTAACCGTCGGACGCTCAAACGGATGTTAAGTTTGAGGTTTACCCGGCATCAGTCGATTGCTCCAAGTCTATCCTCAATTGACTGGTGTGTAGCTGATGAATCAAGTCGACATCAGTCGATTGCTTAAGGGAAGCAGTCGACTGAACACACTGTGCACGGGCACAGAAGCTAGTCTTCACTCGATTGAAAGTCGACATCAGTCGACTGATGATATCATCAGTCGACTAATAATCTGATTGTTGGAGAAGGCGATGACGGATCCCGTGAATCCGATCTGGTCATAAGCCGTTGGAGTCGATATCAGTCGATTGATGAAAGCATCAGTCGATTGATAGTGTCCAACGGGAAGATTTGCTTCCTCTCTATAAAAAGAGAGGGTGGGGACTTTTATATGGTTAATGCTTATGCTCTAAGTGATCATCCAAGTGCCCCACAAAGCTTAAACTCCTTCTTCTAGTTTTCTTTCACATCTATTGTAAAAGAAGGAGTGTTCTCATTGTTGTAAAGGTTTACCTCCACCTTGCTTGGGCTAAAGGGAGAGACCAATAGTGGATTGGTTTCGGAGTGATTCACCGAAGACAAATTGGACTGTGGATTAGCAGCGTGGCTGTGAACCACGTTATATCGTGTGTTAGCATTGATTTTGTTTTTGCTTATCATTATTGCTTGTTTAGTTTTGTTTCCGTTGCGCTAATTACATTTGTAGACAAGCAATTCCGTTCATACGACGAAAGAGGGCCATTCACCCCCCTATAGCCGCCCACCAACATTCCAACAGAGTGGTCAACGAGATCACTCGACTGCCAAAGCTTTTGTGCCCGAAATTGCCTCGATCAGTCGACTGTCATCCCTTAGCAGTCGACTAATGGTGTTTGCAATCGACTTCCATCCCTTGGCAGTCAACTGTTCGGCCAAAACTAATTCAGTCGAACACCGGTTGAACCCAATCGACCTAGAGCAGTCGACTGCTACCTATAGTAGTCGACTGGTATCGAGTAAAACCTCAAACCAACCTTTAGTTGAGCATTCGACACTTGACTTAGCCATTTAGACAAGTTCACCTATGGGCTACCCCGTCCTGGGTTACAATCGCTCACTATCATCTCCCTTGGAGTCCCTCGCCTCGAAGCTCTCTTCGTCCAGCCATGTCCCTCGGATGCACCAAGCACACGACTTTGCAATGTCATCCTTTGTGTCTCACTCTGAAGTCTGCTTCCTTGGCTTCACTCTAATGCTCCTCGTCCGACGGTCCCTCGAATGCACCAAGCGCATGACTTCACAATGTCGTCCTTCACCGACTCAAGGACCGAGTCATGAGATGGTGATCTTGCCAATGATTTGTCAAGCTAACTATTTGTGAATTACTAAGTCCTGCATGACTTCAACAAACATATCAAATCCACAAACAACCTAACTTAAACCTTTGCCACACACATCAAAATACATCATCCATGGATTGATTTCCCTAACAAACTCTTCTTGCATGGCAATGATCCAATCAGGGTCAAGAAGAGCTAATGACTAAAGGCCTCCTAATATAAGGTCTTAGCTAACTCGACTTTAGACTCGGATTTAGCTAATTTCTTATCTAAAAATTTAATGCCATTATATAAGGTGTTGATTAAAGACCGACTCATCTTGATTGATTCTTTTGAACTGGATACGAATTCGTAGCTTGTCTTGAATCGGATTTTGGTGTCGGATCCGAAATTAGACTCAGACTCAGACTCGATGTCGACTTTGAGTTCAGATTCGGACTCAGACTCTATCGGTCTTGACATGAATGCCAAGTTGTTGACTTGGTCTTCTTCTTCATCCGATGATTATTCCCAAGTTTCTCTTAGTGCCTTCTTGATTTGTGGTTTCTTGTTCATTAGCCTCGGACACTCGGACTTGAAGTGACCCTTCTTATTGCACTCATAGGACTTGTAGCTTTGTGGGGGTTTTGTGTTTTGCTCAGTTTTCTTGTCCTTTGATTGCTTTGTAGGTTTCCTTCCTTTTCTAATCATTTTTTGAACTAGGTTGACTAGTTCAGTCTCTATTTCTTTGTCTACTTCCGATTTGGACTCGTCTTCTTCGAAAGGAAGTTTGCTTTTTGCCTTTCTTTGACCTGCAAACAAAGAAATACCCTTCTCGACCGCGGTCGAATTAGATTGCTCATGTAATTCAAATTTGGAAAATAGTTCATCTAATCTAATTTTAGATAAATCTCTAGAAACTTTATAAGCATCAACCATGGATTCCCACAAAGCCGTCCTAGGAAAAACTTTTAAGGCATACCTTATTATGTCATGGTTCTCCACCTTTTGTCCGATGGAATGATGTCCATTTAGTATGTCTTGGATGTGAGCATGGAGTTGGCTCGTGGTTTCATTATCCTGCATCAAATTGTACAATTTATTTACTAAAAGTTCTCTCCTACATAACTTTGCGTCTGACGTCCCTTCATGAAGTTCGGTGAGCTTATTCCAGAGGTCCTTGTTGGGATCTTTGTAACGGCTAGAGGGGGGTGAATAGCGGTTCACGGTTCGTAGATGGAGTTTGCTTGTGATCATGTCTACAATTTTGTTAGCTCAGCGGAATATAGATAATGATAACAATAACAAAATAGACAATTACACACGAACACGAGTATGTAACGTGGTTCGGAACCGCACGGTTCCTACTCCACGGATCGGGCTCACACGAGCCCTAGTGATGCCAATCACACACCACTATAAAATAACTCCTCCACGGAACAATCCGGAGGTGGAGAAACCTCGTACAATGTATACAACAGTAACACAAGATGAATACAAGCAATATAATGAAATACAAAGCAATACAAGTAAAGAAAACACTTTACAAATGCTCTTTGAATGCTTGATCGCTAGGTTGATTGAGTAACACTTGGAGACCCTGAATTGCAGCAGCAACTCACCCCAAATCGCCTCAAAGAACCATACCATTTTCCTCCATCACGAGCTCCTTATAAAGCTTCAACCTGTGCTGGAAAAAGTCGATCAGTCGACTGATAGGGACCATCAGTCGACTGATGCCACTGTTGTCGTGAGACAACGGCTAGATCCACGTTTGATAAGTCCAACGAATCTACCATCAGTCGACTGATCATACCCATCAGTCGACTGATGGAGTCCTCACTCAACCAGTCGAGTCTCGACTCTATTCTGTGGCCGATTTCTCGAGCACCAGTCGACTGATCACACGATCACCGATCGCTGAGCCATCACCGACCGCCACTGGCAATCATCGCTAGGCCACAACCCGCAGTCAAACCCTAGTTGACTCAGTCCAGTCGACTGCCACATGGCACCAGTCGACTGGCACACCTCAAACATGAGGTTTTAGCCCAAGTATGGTTCCCCCATACTTGCTAGACCACCCTTAGTCTAGACCTAAGCCTTCTAGCCACCTCCATCAACCTCACGTCTCTCGGATCCCTCCAAGTCATCCATGACTTGTTCATCCATCGCGCTAGCCTTCAGGTGCTTCCATCGGCTATGTCATGCTAACGGTGTCTACACCGCCAAGGCACATTGGACTTACGCCGCCAAGACTTCGCTTGGACTTTACACCGCCAATCATTGGACTTATGCTGCCAAGACTCCCGCTTGGACTTTACGCCGCCAATATCAAACCCTTGGACTTCTCAAATGCCAAGACTCAAGCTTGGACTTTCCCTTGCCAACCCATGTTGGACTTTTCATGCCAAGACCCATGCTTGGACTTTCCATGCCAAGACCCATGCTTGGACTTTCCCTTGCCAACCTATGTTGGACTTTCCATTTGCCAAGACTCATGCTTGGACTTTTCTCAAATGCCAAGTGTCCCACTTGAACTTCCCATGCCATGTTCCCATGACTTGGACTTTCCCATGACAATTACATTGTAATATGTTTTTGTCGAAACATCAAAACATCACTCGAGTCAAACTCGAGTCCTGGTCAATCGTGACCTGGGCCGATTGCACCAACAATCTCCCCCTTTTTGATGTTTGACAAAAACCAAACAACACATTGAGTTAGAACACAACTCAAATCCCTTACCAATTATCCCAAATTGGTAATCTTAAACATTCTCCAAATGTTCTCCCCCAAACATTCTCCCCCTTTTTGACTAACATCAAAAAGGTTATCTCTCCAAGGAGGTCAATGTCTCATGTCCCAATGAGATCTTACAATCTCCCCCTTTGTCTAAAAATACCTAGGATGCCTAGCATCTTCCTAGTGATAAGTCACATATCACTCAAGAGAGGCAATCCTATTCACTCTACTAATTTCCAAATTTGGGTATCAAAAACCCATCAATTTTCCCAATAACTTCTCCTCTTCAAGGAGAAAAATACATCCATCATTCCAAGATGGATACCTCCCCCTAAAGGCTTGCTCCCCCTTGACCATTGCACCAACAATGTCCTTGGGAAGTCCCTAAGCCAATAGTAACTCTAGGCCATCAAAATTAAGGTTAGAAATTCAACATTGAACTTTCCAACACCTTAAAATTGATACAAACCCTAAACACCTCTCCTAATCCATATCCAATGGATTTTCACCCTTCATCATGCTTCCCAAAGCATATTCTAGGGTTAGGAGTGATTAGGGACCTTAACCGCAGCTGAAATCGGGTTAAACAACCATAGTTTTCCCGAAATCAGACAATCAGTCGAGTGGTTCAGCTACCAGTCGACTGACACACTCATCAGTCGACTGCCACCCAGGGGCAGTCGACTGATAACTGAAAAATCCGATTTTCAGTTATCAGAAATAAGTTTTGGAAAATCATAAATAACTATACGTATATCGAAAAATCATGAAATTTGGTACGTATAATACTTATGACCAATACAATGGGTGAAAAAATATTTGAAAATTATTTTACCCATAAAATAGTGAAATTGGCACAAAGTTCAAAACTATTGAAATTTTCAATGTTTTGGCCCTACTTTGTATCAACTTCATCAATGGTGATTGCTATCAAAAGATAGACTTCACCAAGGTTTTTCAAAATGATTTTAAAATGGTTTCAAAACCTTATTTTGGATCATATTCCTTGGGCTCAATGTACATGACTTGTACACCAGCTTTCCCAATGATCCACCATTGAAATAAGATGAGTTATAGTTCATCTAGATGCAAAAAAAAACTATGCACCTTGAACTTAACTCATATCCTAGCATCTCACATGTATCTAGGGTGTATAAATACACATACATGTCAATTGGATGTGAGATGTGGGTTTTGGTTCATTTAAACTAGGGTTTCATGCATCTTCTAAGGCAACCCTACTTGATTCCCTTATGAATGGGACTCCAAGTCATGCCATAGTCCTTAAATCAATTTCAATCGAAATTTTCTTAAATGCATGAATGATTATGGCATTAATTATGATATAAATAAGCATATGCTCATAATCATGATGTCATGGCATAAGATGAGATCTAAAAACACATGACATTTAAAGCCTTAATCCTAAAACATGAACATGACATATAAAATGATTAAAAGTAAGCATGATGTCATGGCATGTTATATGGCAAACAAAGCATGGCATATAAAATATATAGGTATAATAATACCTAAATTTTAATATTAATTGTCATTTGTTGGGATTAATCATATTTTGCCATATTAACCTAATCTCCCTAGTGTGCCAAAAACCCAAAATGGCACACTAACCTCTAAACCTAAATTGTGCCAATTTAATTGATTTTTCTTAATTTCAAAAGTGCATTGGCACATCCTAAAATCTTTTAGGATATTGATTCAAATCTATTTCCAAGGTAACCATAACCTTGAAAATATCCTAAAGTGCCACCTTTACCATGGTTGAGTTAACTACCCATCTAATCAAAGTTGGCACACCCTAAACCCATCTAGCGTGAATCAATCATGCTCTTAGGAACCCAAAACCGATTTGAGCTCCTAGGGTTAATCAGGTATTCCTTAGGGATAACCTCCCTAGATACCTTCCTAATGACCCTCCTAGGCTTGTTAGCCTTGGTATTGTGGTCTTACCTAGGTTGACTCTAGGGGTAACTCCCCTTGCAACCTTCTTAGTGGCCACCCTAGGTTTCCTAGAAACCCTAGCCACTAGGAACAACCTTTGGTCAACCCTAGGGATGACTTCCCTATTGACCTTGGTTTTCTTAGGTTTAGTTCCATAATCAAATGGGACATTGTGATAGGTTTCCTTGTGCTTAGGTTTGCCCTTGGATGACTTTCGATCCTTAGGTCTTAAGTGTTGACTTTGAGTTTTTGACCTAGGAGTTTGATCATTAGACCCTTTAAATTGAGTTTGTATATTCCTAAGGGTCTTTTCTAGTTTCTCAAGCCTTGACCTCAAGTCTTGGTTCTCCAATTCTAATTGCCCCATTTTTGAGTTTTGATTTAAACCATGGGCATTGTCCTTTCTAGGCATATGCCGAGTCCATTTAGGGTTAAACCCTAGGTGTTCTCCTATTTTCTTGATAGATTCCCTAGGTAAAATATTTTTAGGGACACTAGTCCCAAATTTCTTCTTATTTCCTAAGTGGACACTCTTAGCACCTAAACAAATATGTCTATTATTTCTAGCATGCTTTTCATGTACAATAGCAAGACTATTAAAATTATTCTTAGCATGCTTCTTATCCCTAGAAATTGAAGGTGCATTGATAAATTTTACCTTTGGGTTTGCCTTGGAGGCTCCCCCTACTTGTGTTGCTCCTTCTTGCCCTTTCTTCTTCCCCCTTGGTGAATGACTCCGGTAATGCCCCTTTGAGTTGCACTTGAAGCATATGATATGCTCCTTGCTCTTTTGACTTTGGGGACCGGCATCCTTGACTTTTGGTGCCGGTGGAGCTTTTCTGATCTTCTTTGGGCACTTGCTCTTATAGTGCCCGGTTTCCCTACACTCAAAGCAAATTATATGATTTTTATTTAAACTTAAGTTGCTTGAGTTACCTAGGTTAATGAGGACCGGAATTGGACTTTGGGCTTCTTCATCTTGACCGGATGTCGAAGCTTCTTCTTGATGTTCCGGTGTGGAGGTTCTCTCCTCCCCCTCAATCCTTGAGGTGGATGCTTCTTCCACTTCCTCCACCTCTTCCGATCCGGATGTTGATTCCCTATCAATCTCCGAATCCTCACTTCCTTGTAAGGATGATGCATTAGCTTCTTCGGTCTCTTCCCCTTGGACCATTGATGAGCTATCATGAAGCTTGGCCACTTGGCCACTTGGCTCCATAGCTCCTTGGCATCCATAAAATCCCCTACCATACACACAATATCATTAGGGACCAAATCAAAAATAAAATTTACTACCTTTACGTTTTTCTTGAAGGCTTGAATTTGATCTTTACTCCATCTCTTCCTTTTGAGGAATCCACCTTTTGGTCCTCTTGGAAACTCAAATCCTTCCATTAATAGGGACCACCCCTCAAAATCTTTCATCATCAAAAAATCTTCAATTGTTTTCTTCCAAGAATTGAAGCCTTCTCGTCCATAGAATGAAAAAGGAACCGGTGTGTTGATGTTCCATCCTAATTGTTCTTGAACTTCCATTTTTCCCTCTAGCGTCTTGACTCCGGGTTGTTAATCCGTAGAAGAGCCCTGGGCTCTGATACCACTTGTTGGGATCTTTGTAACGGCTAGAGGGGGGTGAATAGCGGTTCACGATTCGTAGATGGAGTTTGCTCGTGATCGTGTCTACAATTTTGTTAGCGCAGCGGAATATAGATAATGATAACAATAACGAAATAGACAATTACACATGAACACGAGTATGTAACGTGGTTCGGAACCGCATGGTTCCTACTCCACGAATCGGGCTCACACGAGCCCTAGTGATGCCAATCACACACCACTATAAAATAACTCCTTCTCGGAACAATCCGGAGGTGGAGAAACCTCGTACAATGTATACAATAGTAATACAAGATGAATACATGCAATATAATGAAATACAAAGCAATACAAGTAAAGAAAACACTTTACAAATGCTCTTTGAATGCTTGATCACTAGGTTGATCGAGTAACACTTGGAGACCCTGAATTACAGAAGTAACTCGCCCCAAATCGCCTCAAAGAACCATACCATTTTCCTCCATCACGTGCTCCTTATAAAGCTTCAACCTGTGCTGGAAAAAGTCAATCAGTCGACTGATAGGGACCATCAGTCGACTGATGCCACTATTGTCGTGAGACAACGGCTAGATCCACGTTGGATAAGTCCAACGGATCTACCATCAGTCGACTAATCATACCCATCAGTCGACTGATGGAGTCCTCACTCGACCAGTCGAGTCTCGACTCCATTCTGTGGCCGATTTCTCGAGCACCAGTCGACTGATCACACGATCGATCATCGCTCAAGCTATCGATCGCCCCGGCGATCATGCTAGGCCACAACCCACAGTCAAACCCTAGTTGACTCGGTCCAGTCGACTGCCACATGGCACCAGTAGACTGGCACACCTCAAACATGAGGTTTTAGCCCAAGTATGGTTCCCCCATACTTGCTAGACCACCCTTAGTCTAGACCTAAGCCTTCTAGCCACCTCCATCAGCCTCACGTCTCTCGGATCCCTCCAAGTCATCCATGACTTGTTCATCCATCGCGCTAGCCTTCAGGTGCTTCCATCGGCTATGTCATGCTAACAGTGTCTACACCGCCAAGGCACATTGGACTTACGCCACCAAGACTCCGCTTGGATTTTACGCTGCCAATCATGTGACTTATGCTGTCAAGACTCCCGTTTGGACTTTACGCCGCCAATATCAAACCCTTGGACTTCTCAAATGCCAAGACTCAAGCTTGGACTTTCCCTTGCCAACCCATGTTGGACTTTTCATGCCAAGACCCATGCTTGGACTTTCCATGCCAAGACCCATGCTTGGACTTTCCCTTGCCAACCTATGTTGGACTTTCCATTTGCCAAGACTCATGCTTGGACTTTTCTCAAATGCCAAGTGTCCCACTTGGACTTCCCATGCCAAGTTCCCATGACTTGGACTTTCCCATGACAATTACATTGTCATATGTTTTTGTCGAAACATCAAAACATCACTCGAGTCAAACTCGAGT
The DNA here is from genome assembly GCA_025175895.1 of Wurfbainia villosa. NCBI lineage: Eukaryota > Viridiplantae > Streptophyta > Magnoliopsida > Zingiberales > Zingiberaceae > Wurfbainia > Wurfbainia villosa. The sequence goes on along the minus strand of CM045989.1, from coordinate 113,662,054 downwards.
CCTGGTCAATCGTGACCTGGGCCGATTGCACCAACAATCCTTAACACTAATAAATGGTCCAATTCGGATGAGCTCCTCCTTGGATAAGCCGCATTGCAAAATTTGTGTCTCTTTTGCATTAGCTTCGATTTGCGTTTTTATTGCGTTGGTCCATTTGTCATAGTCCATTGGTTCCCCATAGTCATTGGTGGGTAAAGAAAAGTCGGTTTGGATTATTATCCACATTTCAACTTGTGTTTTTAGAAAACACTTCATCCGACCCTTCCAATAGCGGAAGTCATTTCCGTCAAAGAATGGAGGTCGGGCGGTGCTATACCCCTCATGGTGGGCCATTTTAAAAGAATCTTGCAAAGACACAAACAACAAAACAAATTCCAAGACTTGGTCTTTGATTAGTAGTGCGTGAAGTAGAATAAAAAAAACTTTAAATGATAAAAATATGAAAAGAAAAAGTGTTCGACCGGTGGTTGCACCAAATCTGAGCACCCCCGCTCTCATACTAGATGTAGGATCTCAACTGGGGGTGAATAGTATTCGAAAAACTTTTCTTTTCTTTTAAAAAATAAAGTAAAATGCAGTGGAAATATGATAATATGAAAGAACACGACATAAGGATTTTTTTTTATTTGGTTCATAGCCAACCGACTGCTAATCCAAGGCCCTGCGATCCTTGATTGTTTCCCAAGGGCAAGGCACTAAAAGTCTCTTCCTCATTGGAGGTAAGAGACAATCGATTACAAAAACAAGGATGTAAAGGAGGAGGTAACAAGCCTACCTCTCCTCTTAGCAATAATAAGTAAGAAAATAGAAAGACTTAACAAAGTACCGACAAGAAAAGATGAAGATGCACATCTTGTCGGTGTTACGACGTTGTTGAATGAACTTGAAGGGTTGGAGCACTTGGCTGCTTTTTGTTAATGGATGAAGGGTGTCTCACCCCTTATTTTATAGCTTTTCCAAACCCTAACTCGTTGAGATTCATATCTAAGTCAAAGTAACTTATCTTTCCTCATTTTGTGGCTCTTATCTTGATTTTCCTCGAAGTGACTAGATTCATTAGCAATCGACTGAAGCTTACAACAGTCGATTGATGGTGATCCAGTTGACTTTCACTTTCCTCTAGTCGATTGATAGCTTGATAAATCACCTGCAATACATGGTTTGCACAAGAATTGTATAGTGAACAAATCTGATGGTCCTGTATCGTCCGACCTCAACTTAGACCTTCTTCCTGAAGTCTTAGTCGGATTGTCGCCTACAGTTGTCCCCGTATGGAAGACGCATTATTACCATCGCTTCACACCCGGAGGTTACCTTTGGACATTCTAACTTGTCGCTTAGCTTCCGGTCACTTGACCACCAAGGTTCCTCGACTTCTCGAGGTTCTCCTAGCATCTTTTGATCTGGTCAACTAACCACTGAGGTTTCTCATCTCATCAAAATTCTCCTTGGTGTCGATCCATATGACCACCAAGGTTTCTCGACTTCCTGAGATTCTCCTGGCGTCATCGACCTTCGCAAAGATTAATACATTACCTTCACACTCAACATCACATATGAGATAATAAGATAACTTAACTTTGAATCTTTGCCATTATCAAAACCTAGGTTTGATTATCTAGTGCCCGTGCACCAACAATAACTTCATTACAACATTCTTATTGCTTATTCTTTCTTCTCCTTGTACTTATTTGTTGTGTAATAGGTTTCTCCACCTCTGACACTTTACTGAAGAGAAGAAAACCAATGGACAAGCAATCCTGTGGGCCTTAGACTAACAATCATGGGGGTTTGTGAACCAAGTAAATACTCATGTCCTTGTCTCTTTCTTTTATGTTTTTATTTTTTTAATGTGTGTCCTTGCTAAATCTTTAGCAAGAGAAAGGAAAAAAAAATTAATTTGTGGTATAACTATTCACCCCTCCCCTCTAGTGACCCAACTGCTTCCTCACTCTGCACGAACCCAACAATTGATATTAGAGTAGGACCATTAGAAGGACTAACCATTGAATGTACAACAATAAGTGGGGGTCATGGAATGACCGGATCAAGCATTCCTCCACCAAAATTCGAGGAAGAGTTCACCGTATGAACAAGAAAAATCAAGGTATTCTTTAAACAATTTTTGATATTATGATTTATATAAAGTATGGTTTTGAATTTCCTAGTAATGACAAAGTAGAACTCGAAGAACATAGGTGGACCAAGAAGCAGCTAGAAGAATTCATAGCCAATGGTATAGTTGAATTCCATTTTCTAAGTGTATTAACTATATAGGAAATAAATAGGGTTGAAGTCTACCACTCAACAAAAGAACTTTTGGAGAAGTTTCTAGAACTTCATAAAGGAACTTCTGAAGCAAAGTTGGCAAGAAGAGACCTGCTAAGAAGTCAACTCAACAAGCTCCAACTTGGCAAGGGAGAATTTGTGGCACATCTCCATGCTAGACTTAAGGAGATTCTTACTAGGCTCAGCAACCTTGATGAGGTAATTTCTAATTGAGAAGTTCTTTACATGATCAATGCATTTCTAAAGGACTCAAATGAGTTTCGATGGTAGATTCATACTACCTATTGAAAAATCTCAAGGTAAGTACTTTTGAAGATTTTTTTCTCAACAATAGAGTTACCCGAGTCTAGAATTGCAGGTTTAAAAGAAATAGGTACAACAAGCCATAATATATCCCTAACAGCTAAACAAAAGGAAGCAGAGTCAAATTCCTTAATGGATAGCAATGAGCAAGCATTTTTGGTAAGAAAGATGAAAAAGCTTTTTAAAATTAATAGTTTTGATAGAAAAAATGCAAACAAGATACTATGGAGGAAAAAGAAGAAGGTGCATTGCTTCAATTGAGATGGATACATTAAGAACTAACCTAAATGAAAGAATAAGAAAAATGGAAAGAAAAGTCAAAGTTAGGGGCAAGATTCGAAACTTGAAGGCCACTTGGAGTAATACATCATCCTTAGAAGTTTCAAATTTTGAGCATATAGTAGGAATGATATTAATGGCAAGTCACAAATATTCTGAGAGTGTATCATCATAAGAAAGCAACAGTGAAGGGGGAACTTCGACCGATGAGTCTGATACAATAAGTCAAGTACACAATCTTCCCTCCGATAAATTGTATGATGAAACTAAAATACTTTCTAGATCTTTATATAAAATAAAGAATAAATGTATTTAATTAATGAAAGAAAAAAATTGATTTGGAAAATCAATTAGAAAATTCATGCTCAAAAGGAGATTTTGAAAATACTAAGACTAAAAATGGAAAATTAAAAGAATGTGAAAAATCTTAAATTTACTTTATAAAAAATTCCAATTAGTTCAAGCAATTTGGAGTTAATAATATAAAAAATCAAATAAATAAGTTTAATTGATATGATTTAAAGTTTAAAAGACAAAAGTAGAATTTTTGAAACCCTGGGGTTCAAATAAAAAAATATCGAAGATTTTGATTCCTAGCGAATATTTAAAAACTCTAACAAGTAAAAAATGTATTTTTAATGCTAAAATATATTTTTAAAAGTTAGAAAATGCTTTTGTTGTAAAAAAAAATTAATATTTTTAATTACAAAATGGCTGACTCGATATGCACGTGGAAGAAAAAATTATTTCTGTACAATCTGATCAGTGATGTTTATGATTTTTTTTAAGAAGTATTTTTTTTTTACTGTTTATGGTCAAAATTTCATGATTTTTAGGTAACTAAAAAATTATTAAATAATTATTAAGTTTTCGGAAGTTAACATTTATTTCTCGAAAAAGAAAAATAATTTTTAATAAAAAATAATTTTTTATAAAAATAGAATATTTACATTCACCAGTCAAAATTTTAAAATTTTTAAAGTTTTAGCAATTTTTTAATGAATTTTCTAACTTGACTAAGTAATTTTGTAACTCTTTATGAAACTCCACTTTTTAATATTATGAAAGGGGGAGAAATTGTGAAAAATAAATTAAGAGAAAAATGAGATAGGCAGGAGGAGTTGGTTGCATTTTTCATATTTGTGGATGTTTTCATTTGTATTTTTTTCTTATATTTTACTTATGCAATGTTCGCCTCAACCTCAACTTAACTTGGGGGACAAGAGATTTGTGGAAGAGTACATTGGTGGAGCAAGAAGGATGCACAGGAGTGAGCTAAAAGGGCTTGATTTATCCGAAGAACAAGGAGTATGGAGGAAGTTTGCATAAGGTAAGTTGTAAAAAGAGTTTAGTGACTTGCACTTGGGATGAGGATAGAAACTCAACTTAGGTGGACTCTATCATAGTCAACTTGAGTCAGAGTAACGGGTTATTTGAACTGGGTTCCAAGCAATTGAAACCTCACGCGATTGGGTTAGATTTGGGTGCTCCTATGCACTAACAAATCTTTGCCTGATTAGGTTTGGTGATCCAAAGTTCTTGCAAATGTGGGCAATTGAAAGTGAACACGGATCATGGATTGGAGCAAGTAAATTGGGATCTACGAAAGTCACTGGTCCGAGTGCCCAGAATGGTGACACATCTATAGAAGATGATCGAAGCCAGTCTGTCCGAGGATAAGCATCAGTCGGCTTCTAGGCACTCAAAATGGGTCTGAACACTCGGAATAGTGCAACGTTAGCATCAAGATCAGATCGAGGAGAAGTCTATATAAAGATTTGTGAGCTCAAAGATAAGAAGGATAACACACTGAGACAACTTCATCACATTGTTTTTTTTTTGCTTATTCTTTGTTCTCCTTGTACTTATTTGTTATGTAAAAGATTTCTTCATCTCCGTCACTTTATCGAAATGGAGAAAATTAATGAATGAGCAATAATGTACATAGGCCTTGGATAAGCAACCTTGGGAGGTTGTAAATCAAGTAAATACTCAGGTCCTTATCTTTATTTTATATTTTTATTCATTTAATAATGTGTATCCTTGCCAAATATTTAGAAAGAGAAAGGAAAATTTTAATTTATAGGTATCACTATTCACCCCCTACCCTTGAGCGATCCAATCACTTCCATACTCCATGTAAACACAACACTTCTTTCATCCCCATCTATCCTAGCTACTTCTCTGTTGATGCAATAGGCCTTGGGTCAATGTTAACCAAACTTGAGTGGGATTCAAGTAGGGTTTTGATGTTTGAAAATGGGTTGGTAAAGGGTTTGATCATTGTTTGATAATATGGTTTGACCATATGACTAGTGGATGATTGGGATATCCAAAGTCATATAGACGAGATTATTTGAGGGAGATTGTTGGAGCAATCAACCTCAGAAGTCCATGTTTGGATACTTGGCATAGAAAGTCCAAGAATGGTTGTGCCAAGAGAAGTCCAAGTTTGGATACTTGTCATGGAAAGTCCAAGAATGGTCTTGGCAATGGAAAGTCCAAGTATGGATGCTTGGCAATTGGAAAGTCCAAGAATGATCTTGGCCACATAAGTCCAAGTGTGCAGTCTATTGGTGCAATCGGCCCAGGTTGACTCGAGTTTGACTTGAGCAATATTTTGATGATAGACAAAACTCATGACATGGGATTGTCATGGAAAGTCCAACATAGAGTTGGCATGGAAAATCCAAGCATGGAGCTTGATGTGGGAAAGTCCAACATGGAGTTGGCATGGAAAATCCAAGCATGGGGTTTGGTGTGGAAAAGTCTAAAGCATTGCGAAGCCGTACGCTTGGTGCTTGGTGAGAAATGCATTGCAAAGCCGTGCGCTTGGTGCATGTGGGAAGTCTTGAGAACTTGGCAAGTTCACTAGGCTCGGGGTCCTTGAGTCGGTGAAGGATGGCATTGCGAAGTCGTGTGCTTGGTGCATCCGAGGGACCGCCGAACGGGGAGCGAATGGAGTAAGGCCCAAGGGAAGCATACTTCTAGGGCATGAGACGCGAAGGATGGCATTGCGAAGTTGTGCGCTTGGTGCATCCGAGGGACGTAGGCCGAGGGAAGAGAGCTTCGATGGAGAACTCCATGAGGGATAAGATAGACTTGGCCAAGTGGCTAAGACTGAGTGTCGGAGACTCAAACTTGATGTTTGAGGGTTTACCCGACGGTCGGATGCTCAAACAACTTGGTGTTTGAGATTTTGCCCGACAGCAGTCGACTGGCATAGGTGCTGATTCGACTGATCTGAGTCGACTAGGGTTCGATTGGTGTTAGATTGCAGTTTTGTGGCTGGCAGTCGACTTCCATGGATTGGCAGTCGACTGATGTCGACAACAGTTGACTGCCGAGGGATGGCAGTCAACTGATGGGAGTGTCGCGAGCACAAAACGCTCCGTAGTCGACTAGGCTGTCGACTACTAGGTCACCAGTCGACTGATGGGCATGATCAGTCGACTGGTAGGTGATCCATTGGAACTTGCCCAACGTGGATCTGGCCATTGTGAGACAACGGCTACAGGGGCAGTCGACTATGGTCTTTTTGCAGTCGACTGCTGGGCGCGAAATCAGCTTGATGCAGGTTATAAATGGAGATCAAGAGGGAGGATTTTGCCAAGACTTTAAGGAAGCTATTGGAGGGGAATTGCTGCTGCATTCCAGACATTCAAGAGCCATCCAAAGCAAGCTACAAGCAAAGGGTTCAAAGCAAGCGTTGTAAAGTGTTCTTTACGTGTATTTTGTATTTGTCTTTGTATTGCTTGTATTTTATTACTTAGTGTAATTGTTTGTGAGAGGTTTCTCTACCTCCAACATGTTATCGAGAAGGAGTGGTTTAGTTAGTGTCGTGCACATAATTAGAGCTCGGTGAGCTCGCCCGTGGAGTAGGAACCATTCAGTTCCGAACCATGTATATTGTCGTGTCTTGTGTGTGATTGTTTATTGTTGTTATTTATATTGTTATTCCACTGCGTATATTAACGACAATTGTAGACAAGCATGCAAGAATGAGTAAATTTCACCATCGAATGAAAGAGGGCTATTCACCCCCTCTAGCCGGCCAACAATATCGACCCTACAAGTGGTATCAGAGCCAAGGCGCTTGTCGAGGACTAACCGCCAACACAAGCACTACAAGATGGCCGGCTACAACCTCCAACCGCCAAAATTCGAAGGAGATTTTCTATGGTGGAGAAGAAAAATCGAGGTATATCTAGAAACCGATTTTAATTTTATGCTAATCTTAGAAAACAATTTCAAATTGCCTAGGGATGAAAGAAATAGGCAAATTGAGAAGTCAAGGTGAACCCAAGACCAAATCAAGGACTTCAAGATAAACCTCGAGGTAATAAAATTACTTAGTGATTTGTTACCTAACCATATTTGGTCTAGATTGGGTGACTATAGGGATGCAAGGGAGCTATGGAATAAGATAATAAAATTCCAAGAAAATTCCCAACCGGCACAAGTAGAGGAGAATGCCGAGGAAGAAGCACCCACCACATTTGAAGATGTTGATGATTTGGTGGAGACCTCCACCTCTAGTATTGAGGGGGAGGAAAGGATTTCCATTCCGAAGCAAGATCAAAATGAAGCTTCTACCTCCGGAAGATGTGATCAAGAAGAATCCTCCACCTCCCTAGGTAATTCAAGTGTTGTGATTTTAAATAAAGATCATATAATATGCTTTGAGTGTAGGGAGAAAGGGCATTACAAGAGTAAATGCCCTAAATTGACTAAGGAGAAGGTTCAACCGACACCAAAAGTCAAAAATACCGGAGTCCCCACAATTAAGAACAAAGAGCACATTGTGTGCTTCAAATGCAACCAAAGGGGGCACTACCGAAGCCAATGCCCTAGGGGGAGGAAGAAAGGGCAAGAGGGTGTATCTCATGTAGGGGGAGCTCCTAAAGCTAACCCTAAGGTAAATTTAAATTATGCACCTTCAATTCCTAAAGTTAAAAAGCATGCTAAAAACTATTTTAGCTCTCTTGCTATTATTAATGAAAAGCATGCTAGTAGAAATAATAAGGTTTATTGTTTAGGTGCCAAGCATGTTCATGTAACTAAGGACAAACTTAGGACTCATAATTCTAGAAATATTTTACCAAAGGAGTCCATTAGGAGAATAGAAGAAAATTTGGGTATTAATCCCAAAAAGTCTAGGCACATGCCTAGGAACAAGAGGCCTTCCCAAAAACCTAATGAAAATTCAAAATTGAGAAAATTAGAGTTAGAAAACCAAGTCTTGAGGTCAAGACTTGAAAGAATGGAGAAAACCCTTAGAATCATAGAAAATTCAATTCTAGGGTCAAATGCCCAAAAGTCAAGACCTAGGGTTCAAAAATAGTCTAAGGGCAAGGAAGGTTTGGGTCACAAACCTAAGCCCAAGAAGACTTATCATAATGTTCCATTTGATTATGGAATAATTTCTAGGTCTAGGAAAACCAAGGCTAATAGGGAAGTTATCCCTAAGTCTAGCCATGGTATGTATTTAGTTGCTAAGGATTTAAGAAAATCTAAGAAAGCCACTAGGAAGGTCATTGGGGGAGTTACCTCTAGAGTTGACCTAGGAAAAGACCCAAAAGACTATGACTTCAAAGCCTAAAAGGGTCATTAGGAAGTTATCTAAGGAAGTTATCCCTATTGAATACCTTGTTAACCCAAGGAGCTCCAATAGGTATTGGGTTCCTAGAAGCGTGATCGATTCACGCTAGATGGGTTAGGGTGTGTCAACCCTAAGTGGATGGGTACTTAATCTAGCCATGGTGAGTTGACACATTAGGGTGTGCCAATATGCTTTGAGAAGTTGAAAAATGATTAAATTGGCACAATTAAGTCTTAGAGGTATTGGTGTGCCATTTTGGGTTTTTGGCACACAAGGGGGATAAATGGCTTTAAGGCAAATTGGACTTAACCCTAGAAATGGCAATTTGGATTCAACACTTAGGTATTCTATACCTTAGCATATTTTACTTGCCATGATTTATTTGCCTTGCCATGTCATGACATCATTTTCATTTTTATCTCTAAAAATGTCATGATCATGTTTTAGACTTGTTTTTAGATGTCATGTATTCTAAAATATCATTCACATGTCATGACATCATGATTTTCGGAATATGCTTTCATTTATATCATATCTATGCCATAATCATCATCATGCATAAAATAAAATAGAATTAAGGAGAATGGCATAATTTGGTGGGAATCAAAGAATATTGCCTAGAAATATGCATGAGACCATTAACGAATAAAAACCAACATCTCACTAGATTAATTGCCTTGTATGTGTTTTACACATCTAGATACAAGTGAGATGTTTAAGAAAAATGAATTAAAGGTTTCAAAAATATTTTGAAAACATTTTGAAAAAACCATGGTGAAGTCTATCTTTTGATAGCTATCACCATTGAATGAGATGATATAAAGAGGGCTCAATATTGAAGCTTTTCTTAACTTTTGGACTTTGTATCAATCTTTTAATTTAGTGGGTAAAATAATTTTCAAATATTTTTCACCCATAGTGTTTATGATAAGTAATATACATGCAAAATTTCAAGAATTTTAAACTTATGTATATTTACTTATGAATTTCGAAAAGTCATTTTTAAAATTCAGAAAACTACAAATGCAGTTATCAGTCGACTGTCAGGGAGGCCAGTCGATTGATGGGGGTGACAGCCGACTGATTTCTGAATTTAGTCGACTGCCCAAGTTGATTTCGGGTAAACCTGGTTGGTTAGGCCCATGTTCAGCTAGGTTTTGGTCCCCTAACCACTCCTAACCCTAGGACATGCTTGGGAGAGCATTAGAAAGGGTGGAAATCCATTGTATATGGATTAGGAGAAGGGTTTAGGGAGAGTATCAATTTTAAGGTGGATGAGAGTTCATTGTTGAACTTGGCCTTAATTTTGATTGGTTAAATGTTCCTATTGGCTTAGGGACTCTCCAAGGACATTGTTGGTGCAATGGTCAAGGGGGAGCAAGCCTCTAGGGGGTGGTATCCATCATGGGAAGATGGATTTGTATTTCCTCATGGGAGGAAAATTTGGTTGTCTCTCTTTAAGTGATATGGGATCACTAGAAAGATTGTAGGCATGTGTTCCTCCAAGGAAAAGATTGTAAGATCTCATTGGGATATGAGACATTCATACCCTTGGGGAGGACCTTTTTGATGTAATGTCAAAAAGGGGGAGAAGTTACCAAGTTACCAATTAGGGTTCGTTGGAATTCTCATTGGGATATGAGAATTGCCAATATGGGAGAATTGGTAGACTTGAGATGGTAGTTTTGTCAATCATCAAAAAGGGAGAGATTGTTGGTGCAATTGGCCCAGGTTGACTCGAGTTTGACTCGAGTATTATTTTGATGATAGATAAAACTCATGACATGGGATTGTCATGGAAAGTCCAACATGGAGTTGGCATGGAAAATCCAAGCATGGAGCTTGGTGTGGGAAAGTCCAACATGGAGTTGGCATGGAAAATCCAAGCATAGGACTTGGTGTGGAAAAGTCCAAAGCATTGTGAAGCCCTGCGCTTGGTGCTTGGTGAGAAATGCATTGCGAAGTCATGCGCTTAGTGCATGTGGGAAGTCTTGAGAACTTGGCAAGTTCACTAGGCTCGGGGTCCTTGAGTCGGTGAAGGATGACATTCAAAGCCATGCGCTTGGTGCATCCGAGGGACCGCCGGATGGGGAGCGAATGGAGTAAGGCCCAAGGAAAGCATACTTCTAGGGCATGAGACGCGAAGGATGGCGTTGCGAAGCTGTGCGCTTGGCGCATCCGAGGGACATAGGCTGAGGGAAGAGAGCTTCGATGGGGAACTCCATGAGGGATAAGGTGGACTTGGCCAAGTGGCTAAGACTGAGTGTCAGAGGCTCAAACTTGATGTTTGAGGGTTTACCCGACGGTCGGATGCTCAAACAACTTGGTGTTTGAGGTTTTTCGCGACAACAGTTGATTGGCATAGGTGTCGGTTCGATTGATACGAGTTGAATAGGGTTCGACTTGTATTAGATTGCAGTTTTGTGGTTAGCAGTTGACTGCCATGGATTAGCAGTCGACTGTCGAGGGATGGCAATCGACTGATGGGAGTGTCGCGAGCACAGAACGCTTCGTAGCCGACTGGGCAGTCGATTACTATGTCACCAGTCGACTGATGGGCATGATCAGTCGATTGGTAGGTGATCCGTTGGAACTTGTCCAATGTGGATCTGGCCATTGTGAGACAACAACTAAAGGGACAGTCGACTGGGGCCTTTTGGCAGTCGACTGCTGGGCACGAAATCAACTTGATGTAGGTTATAAATGGAGCTCAAGAGGGAGGATTTTGTAGGATATTTGAGGCTGCTAGAGGGGGGGTGAATAGCGTCGTGTTCGTACAATGATGAAATTCGTTGTGTTTGTCTCTACAATTTTGTTAGCACAGCGGAAATAGAAAAATAATAATGATAATGAAATATACAACATGCAAACACAAATATTTAACATGGTTCGGAACCGAACGGTTCCTACTCCACGGATTGAGTTTGTACAAATCCTAGCGATGCCAATCACACACCACTATGATAAACACTCCTTCTCGACACAAGTCAGAGGCGGAGAAACCCCTTACAAGCGATCTTACAATAGTAAGAAACAAAAACAAGCAATTACAACAATTAATATGAAAGACAAGTAAAGAAAAACTTTACAACACTTGCTTTTGATTGCTTGAATGCTTGGTTGTTTTATTAGCACTTGGAGACCTGATTTGCAGTAACAAATCGCCCCTAAAGCTCTCAAAAACCGGATCCATTTTTCTCCATCACGAGCTCCTTTTATAGCTTCAACCTATGCTGGAAAATGTCGATCAGTTGACTGCTCGGGACCATCAGTCGACTGATCACACTATTGCTGTGAGACAACGGTGTAATCCACACTGGAAAAATCCAACGGCTAGGACATCAATCGACTGATCATGTGCATCAGTCGACTATTTAAGCCATCACTCGACTAATCGTCCCAGCGGTCGAGTGAGACTCCATTCTGTGCCCTAAATTCTGAGCATCAGTCGACTGATCATAAGATCAGTCCACTGCTCGTCCAATCAGTCGACTGCCCGTCTATGGCAGTCGACTGCTAGGGCAATTCCCGCAGTCAAACCCTAGTTGACTACGCCAGTCGACTGCCACATGACACCAGTTGACTGCCACACCTCAAACATGAGGTTTTAGCCCAAGTATGGTGCCCCCATACTTTCTACACCACCCTTAGCCTAGATCTAAGCCTTCTAGCCACCACCTTCATCTTTACGCCTCTCGAATCCCTCCAAGTCATCCATGACTTGTTCATCCATCGCGCTAGCCTTCAGATGCTTCCATCGGCTATGTCATGCTAACGGTGTCTACACTGCCAAGGCACATTGGACTTACGCCGCCAAGACTCCGCTTCGACTTTACGCCGCCAAACATTGGACTTATGCTGCCAAGACTCCCGCTTGGACTTTACTCCGCCAATATCAAACCCCTTGGACTTCTCAAATGCCAAGACTCAAGCTTGGACTTTCACTTGCCAACCCATGTTGGACTTTCCATGCCAAGACCCATGCTTGGACTTTCCCAAATGCCAACTGTCCCACTTGGACTTTCCATGCCAAGTACCCATGACTTAGACTTTCCATAATCACATGGTTAACCCTAGTCAACCATCAAAGTATCCCTCGAGTCAAACTCGAGTCCAGTTAAATATAACCCGGGTTGATTGTATAAACAATCTCCCCAAAACATCAACAGACATTAATGTCAAACATCAATGTCGACTTACTTTGTCAAACATCAAAACATCTCTCGAGTCAAACTCGAGTCTGGTCAATCATGACCTGAGTCTATTGCACCAACAATCTCCCCCTTTTTGATGTTTGACAAAACAAACCTTGAGTTAGACCCCTAACTCAAATTCCCTTATCAATTTTCCAAATTGGTAATTTAATGTTCTCCCCCTTTTTGACATACATTAAAAAGATTATCTCTCCAAGGAGGTCAATGTCTCATGTCCCAATGAGATCTTACAATCTCTCCCTTGGTCCAAAAATACCTAGGATGCCTACCATCTTCCTAGTGATAAGTCCCATATCACTTAAGAGAGGCAATCCTATATGCTCTCCCAATTTCCAAATTGGGTCTCTCAAAATCTCATTTTCCTCCTCATGAGGAAAAATACCATTCATCATCCCATGATGAATTTCTCCCTATAAAGGCTTGCTCCCCCTAGACCATTGCACCAACAATGTCCTCGGGAAGTCCCTAAGCAAATAGGAACTCTAAACCATCAAAGATAAGGTTAGAAATTCAATATTGAACATTCCTGTTGGGAGTATGGGGAATACAATCAAAGTCCCACATTGGTAAGACATGGAAAAGATCATGTGCTTATAAGAAAAAAGATATCTCCATTGGTATGAGGCCTTTTGGGTAGAGCCCAAAAACAAAACCATGAGGGCTTAGGCCCAAAGTGGACAATATCATACCATTGTGGAGATATGTGGATCTTATAGGCACTAACAATTGGTATCAGAGCCATGGTCCATGTCAAGCCATGAACCTCGAACGAAGGAAGTTGAGCTCCCACGTCCGGATCAAGAGAACCAGACATCAGGAAGGAAGTCTAGTTGGGTCGGGGGGACCGAACAACTGACAGGAAGTCCTGGTGGGTTGAAGATCGGACATCAAGCAGAGAAAATCCTTCGAGGAGGGATAGGCTTGGGGGGGGCCCAATGTGGTCCTTCGTTTGAGGGGGGGATTGTTGGGAGTATGGGGAATACAATCAAAGTCCCACATTGGTAAGACATGGAAAAGATCATGTGCTTATAAGAAAAAAGATATCTCCATTGGTATGAGGCCTTTTGGGTAGAGCCCAAAAACAAAACCATGAGGGCTTAGGCCCAAAGTGGACAATATCATACCATTGTGGAGATATGTGGATCTTATAGGCACTAACAATTCCAACACTTTAAATTTGATACAAACCCTAAACACCTAATCCAAAGCCATATCCAATGGATTTTCACCCTTTATAATGCTTCCCAAAGCATATCCTAGGGTTAGAAGTGATTAGGGACCTTAACCGTAGCTGAAATCGGGCTAAACAAACCTAGTGTTCCCGAAATCAGCATTGGTAGTCGACTACATCCTACGATCGGTGATGTGCCCATCGGTCGACTAGCACTAGCGACAATCGGTGATCGCATCGCTAGTCAAGTCGAGGCACTTCCCATCGATCATTTGCCTATAGAAGCGATCGTGATAACTGAAAATCTGATTTTCAGATATCAGACTCGACTTTTGGAAATTCATAAGTAATTCTACGTATATCAAAAAATTATGAAATTTGATACTTATAATACTTATCACACATACAATCGGTGAAAAATCTTGGAAAAATATTTTAACCATTAAAATAGAAGATTGGTACAAAGTTCAAAAACTGTTAAAACTTTAAAGTTTTTGATCTACTTTGTATCAACTTCTACAATGATGATGGCTATCAAAAGATAGACTTCACCAAGGTTTTCTAAAGTGATTTTAAAATGTTTTTGAAAACCTATTTTAAACCATGATTTATTGGCTAAATATACATAACTTGTATATTAACTTTCCTCATAATTCTTAGTGATGATTGAAATAAGTTAAGTTCATCAAGATCCACTACCTATGCACCTTGAACCTAACTTATTATCCTAACATCTCACATGTTATCTAAGATGTAAACACACACATACATGTCAATTTAGATGTGAGATGTGGAGTTAGGATTATTATGGCCTCATGCATTTTCTAGGCAACCCTACTTGATTCCCTTATAAATGGGAATCCAAGTCATGCCATTTTTTCTTAAATCAATTTTAATCAAAATACAATGCATGAATGATCATGGCATAAATAATATTAATAATAACGCATGGCCAATGATCATGATGTCATGGCATGTGATATAATCTAAAAACAAACATGCCATCTAAAATAATCCTAAACAATGGCATGACATGTTATATGATAAGATGAAATTTCGTGTCATGATATGGCAATTTTCCATAAATCAATACATTAATACAAGCACATAATCAAACACAAATGATTTTCATAAACATAATATTTCATTCAATTTAAGAAAAATTCAGTTTTTACATCCAAAATAGAGATTTGAGATGCTTAATCTCACTACAAAGACTAAAAACAAAAATCCTAACATCCTCATGCTCTAATCATCTACAGAAGGTGGAGGTGGAGGAGGCTGCTGGCTCAAGGTCCAAGCTCACATCATCTCGTACATATCGAGCTAACGCTGCTCAATGCAGCTCTGGGACTCCTGAATCTTAATGTATCACTCCTCCATCCGACTGAGATGATTGCCCATGGAGGATTGTCCCACTAAGAGCTCTGACAGTCGAGAGTCAACTGTCTGCTGGTAGTCCTGGAATCTGGCCTCCAACTATCCAAACCGATCTGATGGACCTGCTGCTGATGCATCTGTTGGCATCTGGTCCTCCTCATCAGCAGCATCTGGATCCTCATAGTCCTCTGCAGCCTCTCTAGGCACTAGAGGTGGCTCCCCACGTGCCCTAGGCGGAGGTCGAGGTGCCAGATCCATCTGCCCATGTCCCATCCGTAGCTTCGCCAATGAGAAGTTACGAACTGATATACAGTCGTAAACTTCACATAGCGCCCTCATCGATCCCCTGTTAATGTTAATGCCTAAAGACTCTAACCATGCAGTGATGATGTGGCAAAAAGGCATATGCACTTTCCCCTGCACAGGGGATATGAAATGTACAATGCAATGAAACATGTTCAATGCAATGTTTATGTCTAGTCTATGACGCATGGCATATAGGACAAAGAGATGGGGAGGCCGAATCTTGGCCAGACCCCGAGTCACAATCGGAAGAAGGCACCCAACAATGACTTTGTAGAGTACATTGTCGGGCACAGATAGCTCATTGATGGGAAATAAGTTCTTAGCTGGTGGGCGAGGATGGCGAAAGACATGCTCATGCATGGAGTCCAAAGAGGTATGATCAAAGGGCTCAGGTAAAGGGGCATCGAAGGTAGGGTAGAAAATGAAAGTATCAGCCGATGGCTTACACTCAAGAAACTCCTGCAATATCACAAGAGTGAACTCTAAGTCGCATTTTGCAATGCGAGTAGTATAGGTAGGACCATCGTCTACCTTCTTTAAGTTCTGATAGAACTCCTTAAGGAAATCATCATTTATGGCATGAGTGCATAATACTATCTTCATGAGATGATAATATGATAAAATTTCCATGACGTCACCGCAATAACAATTAAAGAAATCCCTATCAATGTACCTAACCAACATGGTTTGGTACAACCATGATTCAACCTCAATCGGGTCATTTCTACGGGATCGCCTATATGAATGCAATGCAATGACATGAAATGCAAAGACACAAATGCACGATTAGATCATAATAAGTTATAATGAAAAAATTAGAGTTTTAGAGGAGTAAAAGGTTATACTTTGGCGCCATTGAAGATGATGAGGAGAGGGTACTCAGACACCGCTGAAGAGATCGCCGAAAAGTTCGCCGGAGCAGTGGTTCCGCTAGAACCCTAATCGAAGAAGAAAAAATCGCCGGAGAAGAGTAGATTAGGGCTATGAGATGCTAAAAACGTGAGTGGAGGAGTTTGGCTATCAAACCTAGGGCTTAGGTGGCCGGCGTGGTCGGAAAAGCTAGTCAGAGAAGGAAGCAGCGACCGCAGAGGAGGAAGAAGGCGAGAGATCGACGTGTGAAGACGCCGAACCCTAGCGGTTCGGCGTTATAAAATCGCGACTCCAGTCGACTGATGTGCAACATCAGTCGACTGATTGAAGCTTATGAGTGGTTTTGCCGAATCGATTGCGTCGGCTCGAATCGATTGCGAGCATTACGTACAGTCTGATAACATCATCGACTAATGTTGGTCATCGCGATCGATGCGATCATCACTCGATCGCCATGACCACTTGACCGATGATCCTCTCTCGATGATGAGCAGTACCATCTTGGTGATGTATAAGCGATCGAGTCCTAGAAAAACACTCATTCTGAAGCGCATCGTATCGCACAGAGTAACAAATGACTAATAGACTATCATCGATCGATATCTGATTTCTAGATCTGAGTTTCAGAAAATCTCAATTTCTTTATCCAACTTGTTTCATTTTCTCATGTTTAATCTTATATATCGAATATATTAATGTTATGCTTATATTCATGCATTTGTTAATGTATTTTGGTATTTTATTTCATTTTAGCAAACATTAACATCCAATGGTTTCAAAATCCTAACATCTCACCCTTTCTAAGCGTTGAAATACACAATCAAGGTAAAAGATTTGTTTTGTGAGATGCAATCCACCCTAGACATTCCTTCCAAGCAAACACATGGTGAAACACATGAAGCATGGTAAGTGCAAGACATCAAGGTGTGTGACACTTGAGTATCACTCTTGATGTTCCTTCTACACCTTAAAAACACTTCTCTTGATACATTAATTCCTAAAGTGTGCCAAAGATCAAAATGACACACTATGACTGTTAGTTAAAGCCCTAGAACAAATCATGTGATGGTTGAATAGGGAACATTTTGTATCATATTCTATAAAGGCAAAGGATTGGTTATTATATTTACATCTTGCTTGTGTCAGCTAATTTAAATATAATAATGCCCTAGAAAAGTAGGTTCTTATCTACAGCACATCAATTGGCAGAATTGATTATGAGAGGCTGTAGAGAACACTTTCCTAAATGTTCCTAGTCGAGTATTAATATGCAAGGGCAATATTAATACATAAAGACTAGCATGTAGGTCAATTGATGACTTGATCTCACAAGTCATGGATATATGATATCAAGTTGACACATGGGTATATATTGGAGAATATATACTGAACTGACCCGCCATGAGAAAGTTTCATGGATCGTTATATGAGTGTCATAAACTTTCTCATGTGACTATTGCTATGAATAGTCCTTAGACCTGAAGTCACTATGGTTCCCTACATAAGGAGTTATGTACTTTGGTATCGTCAAACGTCACCCGTAACAGGGTGGACCATAAAGGCGATTACTGGGTATATAACAAATTATGCAGAGGGATGTGAGTGATGTAGATGGGATCTATCCCTCTCATATGACGAGAGTGATATCGGTGGGCCCCTTGATTGAGTAGAACTACTAAAACGCATGGCCATGCTCGAATGAGTCAATATGAGATATTGAGCTCATTTGTTTGAGTTAGTTTACTCAGGGATCAAGAAACACATAGATTGATCGAGGATGACACGTCCTATGCCTCATTGATCAACTGATATCAAGGATAGAAGGACACGGTCATATATTATAGTAGTCACGGAAAGGTTAGTCGGATCTTGACTTATCTCGTAGCAATGATGTATTGCTAGATGCCGCTCATTGCTTGTGTATCTAAAAGAGTTTAGATCCACTGCCAACGTTATGAGAGCCTATAGGGTCACACACAAAGAGCATGATAATTAGAGGAATTAAAGTATTCTAGTTTGACTAGAATAATATGGGAATAAGCTTAAGTACAAAATGGTTTTTGGACTTTAAGCTTAATGAAAATTTTAGCTAATTGATTTAATGAGATTAATTCAATATGTTACCTTATTGATTTAATAAGATTAATTCAATATGATAACATAAGCTTAATTGAATTAATAAGATTAATTCATCATGCATGAAAGCCACATAAGAATGCCACATAAGCATGCCACCTAAGCATCCACCTAAGCATCCACTTAAGCTAGATGAGGTGGAAGAAGACAAATTGGTTTTTGTCTCCTTAAGTGGCCGGCCAAACAAGGATATGTCTCAATGCAATGGATTGCATTGAATGTGTGGAGGTGAAAGGGTTTTTCCAACCCTATAAAAGACACCCTAAGTGGCCGGCCAAAGATAGCATTATTGGCTTTTGTTGTTGGTGGAAGCTTTGGTTGTGTTAGTGGTGAGAGAGCTTGGTGGAAGCTTTGGTTGTGTGGGTTTGTGAGTGTAGGCTAGCAAGAAGAGGAGTCTTCTTCTTCCTTTCTCCTTTTCCCTCTCTTCCTCTCCTTTAGGGACTTCTCTAGCAAGAAGTAAAGGAGAGCTCTTCTAGTTTTCCTTTTGTGAGACAAGAGCGTGCTCGTGTGGATACGTATAGAGGCACGGACACTTGAACGTGCTAAAGATCCAACAAACCGAAAGGAAAAGCGGGATTAACAAGGGCACGCAACAAAGGTAATCCTCTCCTATAAGATAGGTTTGGTTTAGAGAAATTTATTTTATACGAGTTTGCTTTCGCATGGATCACTTGGAAGGGATCCTATTTTCCGTTAACATATGCCATTTGGCATAAAGAATTCCCTACAAAGTGGTATCAGAGCCACTTATGAAGATCGTATAAAAATAGGTTTTCTCTATTTTATATGTGATATAGAAGTAGGATAAATTTTATTATGAGTTGATAATTGCATTAGCAAATTTTCAAACATAATAAAATATCCAATGTCTTTTAAAAGTTAAAATGACATGGTGCATGGTTATAGCCTAGTCCCAAAAAATTTGTGATTGTGTGTTGTAATTCTTAATACGGCCTGCATGTCGTGCCTTTCTCCTAATATTCTTGTTGTAAAATTAGTTTTAGACTCGAATCTAACTCGAGTATTTCTCCTTTTGTAATGTACAAAATAAGGATGGAGGGTCCATTGGAAGATGAGGTTACAAGGAGGAAGTCAACACACAAGACAACCAAAAGGAAGCACTTAGGAGAAGATGCTATCCCTAGGTTGACCAATCAATCTTTTCATTGGCTTGAGAAGATTGTAGAATAAGGGCCATAACCATGACATGTTAGTTTAATATGTATGTGATGCATGTTAGTTTAGCTTGTATGTGATGCATGATTAGTTTAGCTTATATGTGATGTATGCTAATATGTATATGATACATGTTTATTTCTTAATAAGTCTAAACGATATGCCTACCAAAGTTGGTACTCACTACTTCCTCGATCATTTGTTATTGGGTTTGCCAAAGCAAAGCAATGCATTTTATCTTGGAGGGGTGCAGTGGACAATCGTGATGTCCCGCCTATCGCCTTGGTTAAGACTTAATTAAGTGTTTTCTTAATTGGTTAAGAAAGTAGAGGCATATATTAGCTTTGAACATAAGTGTTAACATTAGTTTTGTGTGATTTCCGAACATCAGCTTTGTCTTAGAAGTGGTCGTTGCTCCGATATCCAAGAAGGCCCCTATGCCTCGCCACAGCCTGGAAGCTGGTTTAGGAATAAACACTAAACTAATCTAAAACTTAACCAAAGCTATTAAAGAGTTACATCAGATGTAATTGGCAAAAGATTGCCTACCTAATTATACTACGTCTTGGGCGATTAGCCAAAGCTAACTCAAGACGAATTATGATGTGGATCTTTATCCCATATAAATTTATAGCTAAATAGTAGCTATGAGAATTTAGTGGGAGCCTCATTTAATTAAAGCCCTAATTAAATGATTTAGGTATGATACTTAACTTTGCATTTTAATGTTGTAGATCACCATGTCATCTAACACGACACACCCCCTCAACTTGCGATCTGTCCTTGAGAAGGACAAGCTCAATGGAGCAAACTTTCTTGACTGGTATAGGAACTTGAGGATTATCCTCAAGCAAGAACGCAAACTATATGTCCTAGAGCAGGCTACCCCTGAAATACCCGCCCCTACGGCCACTCGTGCTGAAAAGGATGCTTATAAGAAGCATCAAGATGACGCATTAGATGTGTCATGCCTTATGCTTGCCACCATGAACTCTGAGCTTCAGAAGCAACATGAGAACATGGATGCCTATGATATGGTTGAGCATTTGAAACAACTATATCAAGGATAAGCTAGGCATGAGCGTTTTGAAGTGTCTAAGGCTCTTTTTGCATGCAAGATGCAAGAAGGAACACCTGTAGGAACTCACGTACTCAAAATGATTGGGTACGTTGAGAACCTTGAAAGACTAGGTTTTCCACTGAGCCAAGAATTGGCAACTGATGTTATCCTACAATCGTTGCCGGAAGCATACAATCAATTCGTCATGAATTATAACATGAATGAAATTGATAAACCTTTGCCTGAGATTCTCAGCATGTTGAGAACTGCTGAACCAAATCTCAAGAAGAAAGTTAGTAATGTACTAATGGTCAAGAAGGACAAAGGTAAGCGCAAAGGCAAGGGTAAGACCCAAGCCAAAGGCAAGGCCAATTCATCCACTTCAAAGGGTAAAGGTAAAGTACCTAAGGAAGGGGACTGCTTCCATTGCGGTGAGACTGGACACTGGAAGCGGAACTGCAAAGTCTACCTTGAGGAAGTAAAGAACAAGAGAAGTGGGACTTCTGCCTCAGGTATACGCGTTATAGAAGTTAATCTATCTATTTCTTCTACATGGGTATTAGATACCGGATGTGCATCTCACATTTGTACTAATGTGCAGGGACTGAGAAATAGTAGAATAATGGCAAAGGGTGAAGTGGACCTACGAGTAGGCAATGGCGCAAAAGTTCTTCAGAGTAGGAACATATTCTTTGTCTTTGCCCATGGGCTTATCTTAGAACTAGAGGAGTGCTTCTATGTACGCATTAACAAAGAACATAATTTACGTATCTTGTTTAGACAAGAAAAACTTTTCTTTTATAATAAAGGACAAATGTTGTTCCATTTATTTAAATGAAATGTTCTATTGTAATGCACCACTTATGAATGGTCTCTATGTTCTAGATTTAGATAACCCAATTTATAACGTAAATACCAAACGGTTCAAATAGAATGATTTGAACCAGACATATCTCTGGCACTGTCGCCTAGGTCACATAAATGAAAAACGCATATCCCAACTCCATAAAGATGGATTATTGGACTCATTTGATTTTGAATCATATGAGGTATGCGAGTCTTGTCTTTTAGGAAAGATTACTAAAACTCCATTTAGTGGACATGGCGAGAGAGCGACTGGATTTGTTAGGACTCATACATCGATGTATGTGGCCCTTTCAATGTCGGCCGAGAGGAGGCTATAAGTACTTTATTACTTTCAGCGATGATATGAGTAGATTTGGCTACTTATATTTGATGAGACATAAGTCGAATCCTTTGAAAAGTTCAAAGAATTCAAGAATGAAGTACAAAACCAACTTGGTAAGCGTATTAAGCTACTTGATCGGATCGAGGTGGTGAATACCTTAGTCAAGAGTTTAGTGATCACTGGTGAGTGTGGGATAATATCCCAACTCACTCCACCTGGAACACCACAATGGAATGGTGTATCCGAGGAGAAATCGTACTCTATTAGATATGGTACGATCAATGATGAGCCATGATCTACCTACTTCCTTTTGGGGTTTAGCTCTAGAGACTAGCTTTCACATAATCGCGTTCCATCAAAAGCCGTAGAAAAGACACCATATACGATATGGACCGAAGAGTCCCAAAATGTCTTTTATAAAGATTTGGGGTTGTGAAGCTTACGTTAGGCGTCAAGTCTCGGATAAACTAGGACCCAAATCGAAAAGTGTTATTTTGTAGGATATCCCAAGGAAACTAAGGGATATTACTTTTACAAACCCACACTTGGCAAGGTGTTTGTTGCCAGAAATGCTGTCTTTCTAGAAAGAGAATTTATTTCTAGAAATACTAGTGGGAGTAAAATTCATCTTGAAGAAGTTCAAGATGATGATAACACTAAGGCTTCGATGGAAAATGAACAGGCACCACAAAGTGTTGTGGATGAGGAATTTGTTGCCAAAAGAGTTGTGGAGCAAACACCTGTTCAAGTAGACCAACCTCTTCGTAGATCTAATAGGATCCGTCGTCAACCCGAGAGATATTCTTTTCTCTTGGTAGCGGTGATGTATTGCTTATCAATCTTGACGAGCCTACATCCTATAAAGAAGCTATGATGAGCCCAGATTCTGAGAAATGGCTAGAGGCCATGAGATCCGAAATGGAATCCATGTACACTAACCAAGTATGGACTTTGGTTGATCCACCTGAAGGGGTAAAACCCATTGGGTGTAAGTGGGTCTTTAAAGTAAAGACTGACATGGATGGTAATAAGCATACCTATAAAGGTAGATTGGTGGCTAAAAGATTCAAACAAATTCATGGTATTGACTATGAAGAAACCTTTTCACCAGTTGCGATGCTTAAATCCATTCGGATTATACTTGCTATTGCAGCCTACCATGATTATGAGATCTGGCAGATGGATGTCAAAACCGCTTTTCTGAATGGAAAGCTACTCGAGGATGTGTACATGACACAACCTGAGGGTTTTGAAGATCCAAAGCATCCTGGAAAGGTATGCAAACTGCAAAGGTCTATTTATGGACTAAAGCAAGCCTCTCGAAGCTGGAATCTTCGATTCGATGATGCAATCAAAGAGTTTGGTTTCATCAAGAATGAAGATGAGCCTTGTGTCTACAAGAGAAATAGTGGGAGCACAGTTGTATTTCTTGTCTTGTATGTAGATGACATACTTCTCATCGGAAATGACATTCCCTCACTCCAGTCTGTGAAGATGTGGTTAGGGAATTGTTTCTCGATGAAGGACTTAGGTGAAGCTGCCTATATTCTAGGCATCAAGATCTATAGAGATAGATCTAGAAGATTACTTGGCCTAAGTCAGAGTACATACATTGATAAAGTGCTAGATCGTTTTGCTATGCAAAATTCCAAGAAAGGATTTCTGCCTTTATCACATGGTGTGAGTCTTTCGAAGACTCAATGTCCCTCTTCTAAGGAGGAGAGAGATCGCATGGATAAGATCCCTTATGCGTCTGCCATAGGGTCTATCATGTACGCCATGCTTTGTACTCGTCCTGACGTCTCGTATGCTTTGAGCATGACGAGTAGATACCAGTCAGATCCAGGTGAAAGTCACTGGATAGCAGTCAAAAATATTCTTAAGTACTTACGAAGAACGAAAGAATATTTCCTGATATTTGGAGGCAATGAGGAGCTAACTGTAAAGGGTTATAGTGATGCAAGCTTCCAAACAGACAAGGATGACTATAGATCGCAATCGGGGTACGTGTTTTGCCTGAATGGTGGAGCTGTGAGCTGGAAGAGTTCGAGCGAGACACGATTCTTGATTCTACAATGCGAGTATATTGATCCGATGCAAAGAAAGGAGGTCATTTGGCTCCGCAAGTTCATCAGTGAACTTGGGGTAGTTCCTAGCATTGCAGATCCAATAGACCTCTATTGTGACAACAATGGGGCTATTGCACAGGCTAAGGAACCTCGATCACATCAGCGGACCAAACACATACTGCGGCACTTCCATCTCATTCGAGAGATCATCGATAGAGGAGATGTTAGGATATGCAGAGTACCGACAGAAGCTAACATCGCAGATCCATTGACCAAGGCTTTGGCACAGAGGAAGCATGATGGTCACACTAGGTCACTAGGTATTAGATATCATAGTGATTGGTACTAGTGCTAGTGGGAGATTGTTAGTTAAAGCCCTAGAACCAATCATGTGATGGTTGAATAGGGAACATTTTGTATCATATTCTATAAAGGCAAAGGATTGGTTATTATATTTACATCTTGCTTGTGCCAGCTAATTTAAATATAATAATGCCCTAGAAAAGTAGGTTCTTATCTATAGCACATCAATTGGCAGAATTGATTATGAGAGGCTGTAGAGAACACTTTCCTAAATGTTCCTAGTCAAGTATTAATATGCAAGGGCAATATTAATACATAAAGACTAGCATGTAGGTCGATTGATGACTTGATCTCACAAGTCATGGATATATGATATCAAGTTGACACATGGGTATATATTGGAGAATATATACTGAACTGACCCGCCATGAGAAAGTTTCATGGATCGTTATATGAGTGTCATAAACTTTCTCATGTGACTATTGGTATGAATAGTCCTTAGACCTGAAGTCACTATGGTTCCCTACATAAGGAGTTATGTACTTTGGTATCGTCAAACGTCACCCGTAACAGGGTGGACCATAAAGGCGATTACTGGGTATATAATAAATTATGCGGAGGGATGTGAGTGATGTAGATGGGATCTATCCCTCTCATATGACGAGAGTGATATCGGTGGGCCCCTTGATTGAGTAGAACTACTAAAACGCATGGCCATGCTCGAATCAGTCAATATGAGATATTGAGCTCATTTGTTTGAGTTAGTTTAGTCAGGGATCAAGAAACACATAGATTGATCGAGGATGACACGGTCTATGCCTCATTGATCAATCTGATATCAAGGATAGAAGGACACGGTGATATATTATAGTAGTCACGGAAAGGTTAGTCGGATCTTGACTTATCTCGTAACTTGGGTAGCAATGATGTATTGCTAGATGCCGCTCATTGCTTGTGTATCTAAAAGAGTTTAGATCCACTGCCAACGTTATGAGAGCCTATAGGGTCACACACAAAGAGCATGATAATTAGAGGAATTAAAGTATTCTAGTTTGACTAGAATAATATGGGAATAAGCTTAAGTACAAAATGGTTTTTGGACTTTAAGCTTAATGAGAATTTTAGCTAATTGATTTAATGAGATTAATTCAATATGTTACCTTATTTATTTAATAAGATTAATTCAATATGATAACATAAGCTTAATTGAATTAATAAGATTAATTCAACATGCATGAAAGCCACATAAGAATGCCACATAAGCATGCCACCTAAGCATCCACCTAAGCATCCACCTAAGCTAGATGAGGTGGAAGAAGACAAATTGGTTTTTGTCTCCTTAAGTGGCCGGCCAAACAAGGATATGTCTCAATGCAATGGATTGCATTGAATGTGTGGAGGTGAAAGGGTTTTTCCAACCCTATAAAAGACACCCTAAGTGGCCGGCCAAAGATAGCATTATTGGCTTTTGTTGTTGGTGGAAGCTTTGGTTGTGTTAGTGGTGAGAGAGCTTGGTGGAAGCTTTGGTTGTGTGGGTTTGTGAGTGTAGGCTAGCAAGAAGAGGAGTCTTCTTCTTCCTTTCTCCTTTTCCCTCTCTTCCTCTCCTTTAGGGACTTCTCTAGCAAGAAGTAAAGGAGAGCTCTTCTAGTTTTCCTTTTGTGAGACAAGAGCGTGCTCGTGTGGATACGTATAGAGGCACGGACACTTGAACGTGCTAAAGATCCAACAAACCGAAAGGAAAAGCGGGATTAACAAGGGCACGCAACAAAGGTAATCCTCTCCTATAAGATAGGTTTGGTTTAGAGAAATTTATTTTATACGAGTTTGCTTTCGCATGGATCACTTGGAAGGGATCCTATTTTCCGTTGCGCATATGCCATTTGGCATAAAGAATTCCCTACAATGACCTCTAAATCTAGATTGTTCCAATTTCATTGATTTTTCATGATTTCAGAAATATATTGGCACATCCTAAAATCTTTTAGGATAGAATATCAAACCTATTTCCAAGGTATCCATAACCTTGAAAATAACCTAACATATCAACTTTGCTATGGTTGAGTTTACTACCCATCCAATCAAAGTTGGCACATCCTAA
The DNA here is from genome assembly GCA_025175895.1 of Wurfbainia villosa. Classification (NCBI taxonomy): domain Eukaryota; kingdom Viridiplantae; phylum Streptophyta; class Magnoliopsida; order Zingiberales; family Zingiberaceae; genus Wurfbainia; species Wurfbainia villosa. Next base: position 113,635,609 of record CM045989.1, on the reverse strand, counting down.
CCAATTTAACGTGAATCAATCATGCTCTTTGGAACCCAAAATCTATTTGAGCTCATTGGATTAATTAGGTATTCCTTAGGGATAACCTCCCTAGATACCTTCCTAATGACCCTTCTAGGCTTATTAGCCTTGGTCATTATGGTCTTGCCATGGTTAGTCTTAGGGATTGCCTCCTTAATAACCTTCTTAATGTCTTCCTTAGGTTTCTTAGAAACCCTAGCCACTAAGCACACACTATGGTTGGCCTTAGGAATAATTTCCCTAGAGACCTTGGTTTTCTTAGATCTAGGTTTAGTTCCATAATCAAATGGAACATTGTGATAAGTAGGCATTACTTTCTTAGACATAGGTTTGTGACCCAAACTTTGTCTCCTAGATGATTCTTGCCTCTTACACAATTTTTGTTGACTTCTAGATCCTAGAGTTTGACACTTTGACCCTTTAAATTGATTTTGCATATTTACAAGGGTTCTTTCCAATTTCTCAAGCCTTGACCTCAAGGCTTGATTTTCTAACTCTAATTGCCCAAATGATTTTTGATTAGGTTTTTGGGCATTACCATTCACTTTAAGCATATGTATACCCTTATTGGGATTGATGCCTAAATACTTTTCGATTTTCTTAATTGTTTTCTTAGGAAGGACATTTCTAGGGACATTAGTCCCAAATTTCTCCTTCTTTGAAATAGACCTAGAGTTATCATTTCTAGATTTCTCCTTAGTCCTAAAACCAACATGTTTAGCTTCTAGACAACCATAATTATTATTTCTAGCATGCTTTGATTCATGAGTAATAGCAAAAATATTTGAATTAATTCTAGCATGTTTTTGCTTAGAATTTAAAGAATGAGCATTATGAAAATATACCTTAGGGTTAGTCTTAGAGACTCCCCCTACTTGTGAAGCTCCCTCCTTTCTTCTAGGACATTGGCTCCTATAGTGTCCCGGTTGTCGGCATTTGAAGCACACCACGTGCTCCTTGCTCTTCTTGGTGGGGACACTGGCATCCTTGACTTTTTCATTGACTTTTGGTGCCGGAGGAGACTTCTTAACTCTTTTTGGACACTTACTCTTATAGTGTCCGGATTCCCTACACTCAAAGCATATTATATGATTTTTATTTACAATTGACATGCTTGAGTTTCCTATGGTGGTGGTAGGTGTTGGAATTGGAGCTTCTTCATCTTGACTGGATGTCGAGGCTTTCTCTTGTTGCTCCGGGGTGGAAATTCTTTCCTCCCCCTCAATCCTAGAGGTGAAGGTGTCTTCTACTTCTTCCACCTCCTCTTCCACCAATCCGGAAGTTGACTCCTCTTCAACTTCTGATTCCTCACTTGCTCGTGAGGATGATGAACTCTCTTCATTATCTTCTTCTACTTGTGCCAAGTGGCGCTTCTCATTGAACTTGACTAATTTGTCCCATAGCTCCTTGGCATCAAGATATTCACCTAGCCTAGACAAAACATCATTAGGTATCAAATCTTCTAAAAGTTTTGTTACCTTGGCTTCGATTTTGAATTTTTGCCGTTGCTCTTGGGTCCATTTCTTCAACTTGAGGACTTGTCCCTTCCTATCCCGAGGAGGTTCAAAACCTTCTACGAGGATGAACCAATCCTCTATATCTATCATCAAGAATGTCTCCATTCTTGTTCACCACGCCGAAAAGTCTTCTCGATCATATGGCAGTGGAGTGTTGATATCCCATCCAAGCTTGTCTTGGAATTCCATCTTCCCTCTAGCTTCTTTAGCTCCCGACGGTTAATCCGTAGAAGAGCCCCAGACTCTAATACCAATTGTAGGATATTTGAGGCCGCTAGAGGGGGGGTGAATAGCGTCGTGTTCGTACGATGATAGAATTCATTGCGTTTGTCTCTACAATTTCATTAGCGCAGTGGAAATAGAAAAATAATAATGATAACAAAATATACAACACGCAAACACAAATATTTAATGTGGTACGGAACCGAACAGTTCCTACTCAACGGATTGGGTTCGTACGAACCCTAGCGATGCCAATCACACACCACTATGATAAACACTCCTTCTCGACACAAGTCGGAGGCGGAGAAACCCCTTACAAGCGATCTTACAATAGTAAGAAACAAAAACAAGCAATTACAACAATTAATGTGAAAGACAAGTAAAGAAAAACTTTACAACACTTGCTTTTGATTGCTTGAATGCTTGGTTGTTTGATTAGCACTTGGAGACCTGATTTGCATCAATAAATTGCCCCTAAAGCTCTCAAAAACCGGATCCATTTTTCTCCATCACAAGCTCCTTTTATCGCTTCAACCTGTGCTAAAAAATGTCGATCAGTCGACTGCTCGGGACCATCAGTCATCTGATCACACTATTGCTGTGAGACAACGGTGTAATCCACGTTGGAAAAATCCAACGGCTAGGACATCAGTCGACTGATCATGAGCATCAGTCGACTATTTAAGCCATCACTCGACTGCTCGTCCTAGCGGTCGAGTGAGACTCCATTCTATGCCCTAAAATTTGAGCATCAGTCGACTGATCACAAGATCAATCGACTGCTCGTCCAATTTGTCGACTGCCTGTCTATGGCAGTCGACTGCTAGGGCAATTCCCGTAGTCAAACCCTAATTGACTATGTCAGTCGATTGTCACATGACACCAGTCGACTGGCACACCTCAAACATAAGGCTTTAGCCCAAGTATGGTGCCCCCATACTTGCTAGACCACCCTTAGCCTAGACCTAAGCCTTCTAGCCATCTCCATCAGCCTTACGCCTATCGGATCCCTCCAAGTCATCCATGAATTATTCATCCATCGCGCTAGCCTTCAGGTGCTTCCATTGGCTATGTCATGCTAACGGTGTCTACACCACCAAGGCACATTGGACTTACGCCGTCATGACTCCGCTTAGACTTTACGCCGCCAAACATTGGACTTATGCTGCCAAGACTCCCGCTTGGACTTTACGCCGCCAATATCAAACCCCTTGAACTTCTCAAATGCCAAGACTCAAGCTTGGACTTTCACTTGCCAACCCATGTTGGACTTTCCATGCCAAGACCCATGTTTGGACTTTCCCAAATGCCAAGTGTCCCACTTGGACTTTCCATGCCAAGTACCCATGACTTGGACTTTCCATAATCACATGGTCAACCCTAGTCAACCATCAAAGTCTCCCTTGAGTCAAACTCGAGTCCAGTTAAATATAACCCGGGTTGATTGTATAAATAATCTCCCCAAAACATCAACAGACATTAATGTCTAACATCAATGTCAACTTACTTTGTCAAACATCAAAACATCTCTCGAGTCAAACTCGAGTGTGGTCAATCGTGACCTGGGCCGATTGCACCAACAGATTTCGCCAAGACTTTAAGGAAGCTATTAGAGGGGAATTGTTGCTGCATTCCATACCTTCAAGAGCCATCCAAAGCAAGCTACAAGCAAAGGGTTCAAAGCAAGCGTTGTAAAGTGTTCTTTACGTGTATTTCGTATTTGTCTTTGTATTGCTTGTATTTTATTACTTAGTGTAATTACATGTGAGAGGTTTCTCCACCTCCGACGTGTTGTCGAGAAGGAGTGGTTTAGTTAGTGTCATGCGCATAACTAGAGCTCGGTGAGCTCGCCCCTGGAGTAGAAACCATTTGGTTCCGAACCACGTATATTGTCGTGTCTTGTGTGTGATTGTTTATTGTTGTTATTTCTATTGTTATTCCGCTGCATATATTAACGACAATTGTCAACAAGCATGCAAGAATGAGTAAATTCCACCATCGAACGAAAGAGGGCTATTCACCCCCCTCTAGCCGGCCAACAATATCGACCCTACATAGTCTTGGCGGTGAAAATCCAAATATTGAGGCTTGGCAATGAGAAAGTCCAAGGATGTAGTTTTGGCAATGTAAAGTTCAAGCATGTAGTGTTGGCGGTGTAAGTACAAATGGATCTTGGCAAGGAAGTCCAAGGGTAAGGTCTTGGCAGCATAAGTCCAAGCATGTAGTCTTGGCGGTGAAAAGTCCAAGCGGACCTTGGCAAGGAAGTCAAAGGGTGAGGTTTTGTCAGCTTAAATCCGAGCATAGAGTCTTGAAAGCATAAGTCCAAATGAACCTTGGCAAAGGACCCTATTAGTATGGCATCACTGATGGAAGTACCTGAAGGTTAACATAAAGGATGAAGAGTCACAGACTCAAGGGATCCAAGAGACGTGATGCTGATGGAGGTGGCTAGAAGGCTTAGGTCTAGGCTATGGGTGAGTATCAAGTATGAGGGGAACATACTTGGGTTAAACCTCATATTTGAGGTTTACCAGTCGACTGGTCGAGTGTTTGACACTCGGAAGGCCTAGTTGACTCGGACAGTCGAGTGGGGTTATGACCCAGTCGACTGGTCGTGTGGTCTACTAAGGCTCGACTGTCAAATGTGCTCTAGCAGTTGACTAGAACTTTTGGACACGGACATAGATTGTTACATAGTCGACTACAAGGCAGTATTCGACTGCTGGTTTTATATTTGTTTTTCAAAATAATCATAAAGAAAATAATAAGAGGAAAGGAGTCCACCTCTCCTTCTCGGGTTAAAAGAGGAGAGTACACTCTACATCCGAGGTTCTTCCAATGATCTCATTGTTACCAACACCTCATGAGGTCAGAGGGATCTCGTCCTTGTTTAGGGTAGCATCTCCATCCACCATCATCACCCATTCACATCTATGATCATCTTTGATCCATCCTAGTTAGGAAGATTCTCGATAAGAGAATAGCTTACTTGCTAGAGAAAAGAAGGTGTTCAGGTCTTCTACAATCTTTTCTCTCACATGTCCATCCATGATCCTCACCACTATTATCCAATTAATGCAGGGGGCATCTAACATACAAAGTCTACCTTTGCCTCTCTACACGATTGTGTCTTATTTTAGACCTCAACAAGAAGAAAATGTGGCATCCAAAGGCTCCCAAGGCCTGCCCATGTTCCCCTCCAAGGGCATGTTCCTTTTTGAGACTTGATAGGGATCTCTAGTGGGAACCACAGTTTGCCTCGTGGTCTCCACCACAGTTGTGGTGTACACCATTGCCTGCCCATGGGCAGTCCACAAGCATGGTCTAGGCAGTTGAGGGATGAGAGATCATCGAGTGGGAACCATGATTTACGCATGATCCCCACCATAGTCATGGTTCTCACCACGGCCTACCCATAGCCATGGTCATAGTGCATTGTCGCTAAAATCGGGTAATTTAGGATTTTGGCTTTTTTTTTGTTTTTCTTTTTCTATTTAGTTTTAAAAATTTCTTGTTTATTTAAAATTTTCACCTTCTCTAGCCTATTTAAACATGGGATAAGCCTCTTGTAAGGCATTCATTGATTGTTTGATTAATAATACTTCTTTTCATTTAAACATATTGGTCGATTCTCTTTGTTTGTCAATTCTCTCCTCCTTTGATTCTCTCTGTCTCTCTCTCTTCTAACTTTGCATAAGGAAGGATCTCACCCATCCCACTACCTCCACCTGCATTAGTTTGTACAGGGCCCTTGATCCATGGAGGTTCATCATGGTCGTGGTCGTGACAAGCAGATTCCAATGGAGGAAGTCGCACCCCATGATCGAAGTCCCTATGAGCTCTTCGAGGATCTACAAAGACAAAATGCAGAACTATCTCAATGTCTATCCAGATGAGATGTGGAAGATTGTTAGGTATTGGAATGATGCCCTACTTTGAGTTTTGAAAATCCATATCATCGAGTCGACCGTGGTCATGAAGAATGGAGACCTTGGATTTCACGTCGATCTCCTCGAATTTTTTGGCACCCTATAGGAAGAAAATATTATCGATTGGATTAACGAAATTGAATAGATTTTTTATTTCAAAGAAGTTCCCGATCGCACCAAAGTAAAGCTAGTCATCATTAAGCTCAAGGGTTAAGCCTTAGTTTGGTGGGAACAATTAAAGCTCTCATGTGAGAGACAAGACAAAATCAAGATTACAGAGTAGGAAAAAATTTAAAAGAAAATGAAAGGTCACTTCATTCTTTTTGGCTATATCTAGTCATTATTTCAACCTATTCATACCTTGAGATAGAGCACTAGATCAGTTGATGAATATACGAAGGAGTTGTACCAACTAATTGGCCATAATGATCTATACGATACGGAAGAATAGTTGGTCACCTGTTATTTGGGAGGTTTGTGATAAACTTTCTAAGATAGCCTCAGTTTGCATTCCCTTTAGACAGTTTCAAAACCTAATCAGCATATATTGGTGCTTGAGAAGAAATAAAGTCAAAAGCCCACAATCCGAAGCGATTGGGAAAATCGACCAGCTCACCACCAGAAGTCTCACTCTACCCAGTCAACACCATAGATTTGTCCTAAATCTAATCTTAAATATTTTCATTGTGGTGAACTAGGACATAAGGCTACTGAATGCAAGAGATTTACTAGCGAAAGGGTAAAAACATGCTAATTGAAAAAGACCTAGAAGACGATGAGGTGACCAATGATGCAGTATAAGATGACAACGATGACGATGAGATACTTTACAGAGACAACCATGAGACACTGGTTGTAAGACTCTTCTCATGCCCAAAGATGATGCTAGAGATGATTGGTTGAGGATAAATATGTTGGAACCTTGATGTTATGCTAAGGGGGGAAGGGGGGGGGGGTGAATTGTAACTCTTCAATTTCGTTCAATTTCAATCGCGTCATACTTGTCTACAAGCCATTAGTGTGCACGAAAATAAACAAATATAAAGAAAAACAACAAACTCACAAACACAATGTCGAGATTTTTGTGTGGTTCGGAATCCTAGTTCTTACTCCACGACCGAGAACTAGCGATGCACCAACACTAAAACTTTCTCCTTCTCAAAAATCTTCTGGAGGCTGAGAAACCTCTTACAAGAGCTTTACAACAAAGAGTAACAAAACAACTATAAAGAAACAAATGGAATACAAATAAAATAGAAACACTTTACACAAGAGCTTTTGCTTAATCTTTGCATTTGGTTGCTTTGGAATGCTTTTGAAGACATAGAATGCAACAACACTTTCCTTTAAAATCCCCAAGAAAACAACATTTCAAGATGTAGACAAAGTCCTCCTTTAATAAGCTATGCATTGGTTGATTTCTGCCCACCAGTCAATTGGTCTTACCCCCACTCCACTGGTCACTCGACCGTTATCTCACAATGACTCAATCCATGTCGGAAATAGTCCAGCAATTGACTTCTTAACCCACCAATCGACTGGCCAGTCGATTCCACGACTCTCTGTGCACTTGATAATTGAAGCCAGTCGACTACCCATCTATGGCAGTCGACTGGTTCATTGGAACTTGCCCGAGCACCTCATTTCTCAATCACCTGAGCACCATAGTCGCCTGAGCACCTTTCTCCATGACTCTTCCTTTCGGCCAGTCGACTGCTTCCCATAGTAGGCGGTTGCTGAGTTACAATGCTCCCCAGCACTGTTGGTGCAGTGAGGCACCGAAATCGAACCTGTGTTTTGATTATAGCAAAGACACAAAGTTAAGTCTATTTTGTTTTCTCACGAGCTGAATCGAGTGTGCAGAAGATTGATATAGCTGGAGCTAAAGGCTAGCGACACCCGGAGAAAGCCGCGGTGGTCGAGCGACACTCGAGTGATTTCGGAGGGAGCCGATGGAATCGAGTGGAAGGCCGAAAGCAAAAGCAACACGTAAGTATCAAGGTAAGCTCGTGTGTGTGAGCGTAAGTGAGGTCGTATCCTCTTTACGGGGATGATCTTAAGCGTAGATCCGACCCCAGACATCTCATAGGTGGTCTAGGTCGAGATCGGACGGTCGAAGACCGTCGGAATTATGTTTTTGTTGAGCTAACTTTGACTTGCGAAGCATCACGATCGCACTTGGAGGACTCGACCGCCGTGTATCACGATCGCTTGCCTAAGGTCATCAATCGGCCATCGATGTCATCGATCACGATCGATGATGGCCATCGACCGATCGATGGTCAATGATCGATTCGTTATCACTCCACCTCAAAGCGGTTTGGTGTCCATTTGTGATTGGTTGAAGACCCACTCGAAAAGGGGCTCAAAGGCTATAAAAGGAGGGCCAAACCTAGGGTTTTGACAACAATTCTAAGCTTCCAAAAAGTCTCCGCAAAGCTACCGACAACAACGTGCTTCTTCTTCTCCGACGTCTAGGTTTCATTTCCTTTATTTTTGTACGTCGGTTTTAATTTTAGTTTCGTTGCTCATTTACATTCTTCGAAGCTATTTTTCTATAGTAACGAGGAGAGGGGGAGTGTCCCTTTACCTCAAGTTTTTTTTGTATCGATTAACTCCTACCTCCAACGAGGAGGAGTTTGTTTAGTGATTTGCCCTCCGTGCGTGGTCAAGGACCACTAGGGCCTTGGAGTAGTAGCCTTCGGCTACGAACCAAGTAAATATCTTGTTTCTATTGTCTCCTTTACTTTTTGTTTTGCTTATCTTTCCGCTGCGTATATTTGTCTTGAAACGAATTCGAAAAAGTTTTTTCTTTCGCTATTCACCCCCCCTCTAGCGAACCACATTGATCCAACAATTGGTATCAGAGCCGGGGGCGCTTAGATTTGGTGAAACCACCAATCTAACATTTTTTTTACAGATTTGTTTTTCGTTCGTTTAAATTTTTCTCCCGCACTACTAATCCAAGACGAAGTCTTGGTACTCTTCGTTTGATTTTGTTTTGCAAGTATTCGCTTTTGGAGTAGCCGACGGTCAAACGGGCATAACTTTTCGTACAAGTTGACCCACGACACGGTCTACCTACCAAATCGAAGCTCTCACAGAGATATACACTTCTTGTGGGGGTTTACCCCCGTAACAAGCTGTTTTCATCCTCAAAAAACGACGTTTAGTAGCCTTTCGGGGACATCGAAGGTTGTGAGTACTTACTTTTTATCTAGTTTCTTATTTCTTTGCTTAACTTTCTATTTTTCGTTTATTTCTTTTTATTTCCCGCACTACTAATCCAAGACGCAAGTCTTGGTACTTTCGTGTGTTTTTGTTGTTGCTAGGTTTTCATTTTAGTCTCCTTGTCTTTTTGTTCTAATGGCCCATCTCGAGGGTTTTAGCACCGTCCGACCTCCGTTTTACAACGGAGATGATTTCCGTTACTGGAAAGGTCGGATGGAATGCTTTCTCAAAACCCAAATTGAGACGTGGATCATAATTCAAACGGGTTTCACACTTCCGACCAATGAAGTGGGTGACTCCTTGGATTATGATCAATGGACCGTTTCAACAAAACGACAAGTCGAAGCCGATGCCAAGGCAACACAAATCCTCCAATGCGGCTTGTCCAAGGAGGAGCTAAATCACGTCGGCCCCTTCATAAGCGCAAAGGATCTTTGGAAAAAACTAATCGAGTTACACGAAGGATCGGATCAAGCTAAGGTTTGCAAACATGATTTGTTATTCAATAAATTGTACACACTAAAAATGCAGGAACACGAGTCCGCGACGCAACTCCACGCCCGTGTCCAAGACATAGTCAACAACCTACACGCAATCGGGCAAAAGGTCGAAAACCGCGACCTTATTAGGTATGTCCGAAACTCTTTTCCGAGGACTACCTTATGGGCATCCATGGTTGATGCCTATAAGGTCTCCAAGGACCTTTCTAAAATTAGGTTAGACGAACTCTTTTCGAATTTCGAATTACATGAACAATCCAACTCGGAACCCGAGAGGAGTATAGCCTTGTTTGCAGGTTCAAAGAAGAAGAAAATCGCAAGCAAGCCACCACCACCCGAGGAGGAAGATGAGTCCGAAGAAGAAGTTGACCCGGAGTTGACTGCCGAACTAATGAACCTAGCTCGAAGGATAGCCAAGGGACGAAAGCGAACTACGACTCGACCCAACCAAGGTAAACCTAAAAGTTCTAACATTAGGTGTTATGAGTGCAACAGGTTTGGACATATTAAGTCGGAGTTCCCCAAGCTCAACCACCAAGCACCTAAGCATAAGAAGGCCCTCAACGCAACATGGGAAGAAGCGTCATCCGAAGAAGACGAAGATCACGTCTTCATGGCGAAATCAATTGAGTCAGACACGGAGACCGAACTTGAGTCAGAACCTGAGGATGACTCGGACTACGAAGCTACCTTCAAGTCAAGCCACGGATACACATCCGGTTCAAAAGATACCCTTAAGGTGAGTCGAACCTTATTTAATACTTTACATAATACGGTTAGGTTTTTGTCTAGGAAGTTAGCTAAGTCCGAGTCCAAGGTCGAGACCCTGGTTGAGGAAGTTAAACTCCTCAAACATGAGGTCTCCCTAACCTCTTCGACTAGTCGAGTTCAAGAGAAGGACTCAACTCGGGTTGAAAAACTCGAAGTTGAGAACTCACTCTTGAAAAGTCAAGTCGAAGATCTTAGGAATACGTTGGAAATGTTTACTTTGGGATCCAAAGGACTTGACCTCCTACTTGGATCGCAAAGGGCCGTGTACAACAAGGCCGGACTAGGGTTTAGCTCAAACACGACCAATAAGTCGTATATGTCAATCGTAAGTAGACATAAAAAATGTGTCCAAGCATGGGTCCCTAAGACCACTTTGATTTCAACTCTAGGATCCAACTCGTACTGGGTTCCCAAGGACCAAATCCACTATGTGGATAGACCGAACCGATTCAACGGTCTAGGGGGAGCCAGTACAAAACATGTTTGTGTTTTAACATAGAAATTGCATGCTTAGATTTTTTTTTGTTTTTTTTTCGTGAACTCACTTAGAACACGTAAATAACCAACTAAAAGCCTTCGAAAAGATTGAGCCTCGGGGAGCCTTTTTTCAAATAATCAACTAAAATCCTTCGAAAAGATTGAGCCTCGGGGAGCCTCTTTTCAAAAATAACTAGTTAGACGAGGAAATAATTTTAGGTGAGTCAAGTTATCATTTTCTTGAAAATGGCTTTGTCTAAGGAAGTGGTCGATGATCCGATAAAAGAAGGCCCCTGTGCCTCGCCACGACCTTGAAGCCATGATCTTGAAAAGGTAAACTTGACAAGCCTTGGGTTAAATCCAAATCTAACATAAATTTACTTGAACCTAAATCTACTTGAACCTAAATTCACTTAATCAATTTAATTGGAAATCATCTCAACATAAAATCACTTGAACCTAAATCTACTTGAACCTAAATTCACTTAATCAACTTAATTGGAAGTCATCTCAAAAACACATAAGTATAACATGCTTGATCATATAGACTCCGGTGAGATGACCTAGGGTTAACAACTTACAACCAATTTTCTTAACAAAAAATCTAACATCCAATCCAACCACCTTGTGTGTAGGATCAATGGATGTTGGACAGCAGTTGCTCCCGACACATGACCGGGGATCAACTCAAATTCGCAAAGCTTCGATTCAAACGACAAGGATCGGTAGCCTTTGGGAATAACGGCAAGCTCAAAATCATCGGATCAGGTGATATCGAGCTTAACACGAATTTTGTCATTAAAAATGTATTACTTGTAGAGAATTTTGAATATAACTTACTTAGTGTAAGCCAATTGTGTGATAATAACTATAAGGTTATATTTCTAGAAAATGAATGCGTAATTAATACCAACGAAACCTCTAAAACAATTCTTAAAGGAACTAGAAATAACAACATTTATACGATCAACTTAACCAACTCCTCAACTAAGTGTCTTATGACACGGCAAGAGGAATCATGGTTGTGGCACCGACGACTCGGTCACTCGCACCCAAGACTCGTCCACAAGATGAGTCAGAGTGGCTTAGTCAGAGGCTTACCCAACCTCAACAACTTGGTTAATAAAATCTGTAATGCTTGTCAACAAGGAAAACAACCTAGGACACAACACAAGTTAACTAACCAAGAACGAACCTCAAATGTACTTGAGCTCCTGCATATGGATCTATTCGATTCACATGGAGCCAAGTCACTCAATAGAAGTCAATATTGCTTAGTCATAATTGACGACTACTCCAGGTTTACCTGGGTTAGGTTCATCAAGCATAAAAGTGATACCCTAGATCAATTAATCAATCTATTCAAATTAATCGAGAATCAAAAAGACCTTAAGGTTAAAAGACTTAGAAGCGATCATGGTGGTGAATTCGAAAATCAAAGGTTCACCGACTTCTGTAACCTAAACGGATACCACCATGAATTCTCTTGCCCTAGGACCACTCAGCAAAATGGCCTAGTGGAGCGGAAAAACCGAACTCTACAAGAAGCCGCTAGGACCATGTTGAACGAATACGACCTACCCGATAGGTTTTCGAAGCCGTTGTACGGCGTGCTATGTCCAAAATAGGATCCTTATGGTAAAGAGGCACCTTAAGACCTCGTACGAGATTTATCACGATAAAATACCTAACATCAAGTACTTTAGGGTATTTGGGTGTAAGGTACATATCCTAACCACTAAGGATTACCTAGGGAAATTTACATCCAAAACCACGACCGGAATCTTTCTAGGATACTCGACTACAAGTAGAGCATATAGAGTATATAACCACGACACCCTTAGAGTCGAGGAGACTATCAATGTAGTATTCGATGAAGGACATGAACCTACAAAACCCCCGGCAACCCCAATTAGCGAGCCGATTCATACTAGACCTTACTCTGATCCGGAGATCAGGTCTAGTGTTAATCCTAACCTAAGTCAACCTAGTCACTCTATTGATCAAGTGATAGATGACTCCAACAAAACTAGTGTTCAACCAAGTCACCCCATTGATCAAGCATTAGGTGACACAAACCCAACCCAATCTAGGATTCAGACTAACCACCCTATCGATCAAGTAATAGGAGATCCTAATCTAGGAGTTCGAACTAGAGCATCCTATAGGAACCTTAGTCAAATTTCCTTAATTTCAAAGATAGAACCCAAATCAATTGAACAAGCTCTTCTTGATCCCGATTGGATTATTGCAATGCAAGAAGAGCTAGCTCAATTTACTAGGAATGAAGTGTGGGAATTAGTACCATCACCTAAAGACAAAACGATAATTGGAACAAGGTGGGTGTTTCGAAACAAGCTTGATGATAAAGGTGAAGTAGTTAGAAACAAGGCTAGGTTAGTCGCCAAAGGATTTAGCCAAGTCGAAGGCTTAGATTACGACGAAACCTATGCCCCAGTAGATAGACTTGAATCCATTCGAATGTTGCTAGCTTATGCCGCACATCGAGGATTTAAGCTGTTTCAAATGGATGTTAAGTCGGCATTCCTAAATGGATACATTAAAGAAGAAGTTTATGTTAGCCAACCCCCCGGATTCGAAAATCTAGATAAACCCGACCATGTTCTAAAACTTAAGAAAGCTCTCTATGGACTTAAACAAGCTCCTCGAGCTTGGTACGAGAGACTTTCAATCCATCTTAAGTCAAAAGGGTTTAACCAAGGCTTCAACTCTCTTCGTAAAAACCTTAGGTAAAGAAATATTCATAGCTCAAATTTACGTAGACGATATAATTTTTGGAACCTCTAACTCAGCCTTACTAAACGAGTTCGTTTCACTCATGGAAAGTGAGTTCGAAATGAACTTGGTAGGCGAGTTAAGTTTCTTTTTAGGTCTACAAATTAAACAAACTAAGGATGGTATATACCTATATCAACAAAAATACACTAAGGAGTTAATTAAAAGATTTGGAATGCAAGACGCTAAGATAATAAACACCCCAATGGCGATTAATGTTAACATAGGAGAAGACCTAGAAAGTAAGCCCATTGACTTAAAATACTATAGGAGTGTAATAGGGAGTCTCCTGTACTTAACTGCAAGCCGACCTGATATCTTATTTGCAGTAAGTATGTGCGCCAGATTTCAAACCTGTGCCAAGGAGTCTCATCTTACCCTAGTTAAGCGTATCCTTAAATATCTAAAGGGTACACTTAATGTCGGTATTTGGTATCCTAGATCTACCGAGTTCGAACTAATCGACTACTCCGATTCGGATTATGCCGGTAGTAAACTCGACAGAAAGAGCACGAGTGGTTGTTGTCAACTACTCGGCTCGAGTCTAGTGAGTTGGTGCAGTAGGAAGCAACATTGTGTTGCCTTGTCTACCACCGAAGCCGAATACATCGCGATGGGTGAGTGTGTCACTCAGCTTCTTTGGATGAAGCACACCCTCCGCGACTTTAAGTTAGACTTTACGAATACTAAACTTCACGTAGATAACATTAGTTCAATTAATCTTACAAAGAATCCAATATGTCACTCTAGGACCAAACATATAGAAGTCAAACACCATTTCATTCGAGAACATGTGGCCAACGGAGCCATACAACTCGAGTACGTCGAATCGAAATCTAACCTAGCAGACCTATTTACTAAACCCCTACCCGAAGCTGAATTTAGTCTATTAAGACGAAAATTGGGCATGTGCGTAATAGAATAAGAACTTGCAAACTATATTTTCTTACTACTATTTCTTATTTTTCATTTTGATGGAACTAGCTTAGGACATACCTTAGATAACATGCACCTATAGATTTAAGGAGCCAGTACATCTCACAACACATAGGACTAATGTGTTTGTGTACTTAGCCACGTAGATGGGCGTGAGATGTTAGGACCCTACTCCAGGTTCCAAGATGTAGATCAAGTGCGTCAATATGAACCTCGGAGTATAAATATGCAACTAATATTAACCAACTCTAATCAGGACTTGTTGATAATATCATTTCAATCAAGTCAAACTAGAGTTGAACATTTAGATGAATTATTTTCACATACTATTTTTAAAATCATCATGCTTGGACTTAGGGTTTTCTTAAAACCCCCCCACTTTTTCCTTGATTTATGTCAAAAGGGGGAGAAAAGGCCAAAGTTAAGGTTCAAGAAAAGGCCAAAGTTCAATTTCAAAATTTTGAAATTGATAACTTAACTTAAAACTTTGATTATGGCCTAAGTTAAGGGGGAGTAAGGTTTAGGTTTCAACTCTTCGGAATTGAAAACTTTAAAGGCCCAAGTTAAGAAATCAAAAGTTAAACCTCTTTGAATAATTAACCTTTTGACTTAACTTTTGATTACTAAACTTGCACTTATTTTTGACTCTAAGAAGCCTAAGTTAAGTAATGCCATTTACTTAACTCATTATCTTTTGTGTTTGGAGAACTAAAAGTCTTTTTCAAGTACTCACCCTCGGTCAAGGGGGAGGGTTCCTCTAAGGGGAGAACTTGAGAAATATTTTTACTACTCCTACTTTTGCTTCTTGTCTTTACTGTTTCATGCACTTAATTTCCTTAACTTTGTGTGTTTTTGCCATATATCAAAAAGGGGGAGATTGTTGGTGCAGTGAGGCACCGAAATCGAACCTGTGTTTTGAATATAGCAAAGACACAAAGTTAAGTCTATTTTGTTTTCTCACGAGCTGAATCGAGTGTGCAGAAGATTGATATAGCTGGAGCTGAAGGCTAGCGACACCCGGAGAAAGCCGCGGTGGTCGAGCGACACTCGAGTGATTTCGGAGGGAGCCGATGGAATCGAGTGGAAGGCCGGAAGCAAAAGCAACACGTAAGTATCGAGGTAAGCTCGTGTGTGTGAGCGTAAGTGAGGTCGTATCCTCTTTACGGGGATGATCTTAAGCGTAGATCCGACCCAAGACATCTCATAGGTGGTCTAGGTTGAGATCGGACGGTCGAAGACCGTCGGAATTATGTTTTTGTTGAGCTAACTTTGACTTGCAGCAAGCATCAATCGACTGCCAGCTTGGAGGACTCGACTGTCGTGTATCAGTCGACTGCCTAAGGTCATCAATCGACTAATGCTGCCATCAGTCGACTGATGATGGCCATCAGTCGACTGATGGTCAATGATCAGATTCGAGGAGTCAAGGCTTATCACTCCACCTCAAAGCGGTTTGGTGTCCATTTGTGATTGGTTGAAGACCCACTCGAAAAGGGGCTCAAAGGCTATAAAAGGAGGGCCAAACCTAGGGTTTTGACAACAATTCTAAGCTTCCAAAAAGTCTCCGCAAAGCTACCGACAACAACGTGCTTCTTCTTCTCCGACGTCTAGGTTTCATTTCCTTTATTTTTGTACGTCGGTTTTAATTTTAGTGTCGTTGCTCATTTACATTCTTCGAAGCTATTTTTCTATAGTAACGAGGAGAGGGGGAGTGTCCCTCTACCTCAAGTTTTTTTTGTATCGATTAACTCCTACCTCCAACGAGGAGGAGTTTGTTTAGTGATTTGCCCTCCGTGCGTGGTCAAGGACCACTAGGGCCTTGGAGTTGTAGCCTTCGGCTACGAACCAAGTAAATATCTTGTTTTTATTGTCTCCTTTACTTTTTGTTTTGCTTATCTTTCCGCTGCGTATATTTGTCTTGAAACAAATTCGAAAAAGTTTTTTCTTTCGCTATTCACCCCCCCTCTAGCAAACCGCATTGATCCAACAAGCACCACTTTCTCACTCGGCTCTCGCCTGAGATCTTGCAGCACCCGAGCTCTGAGTGTCGAGTGCTACTCCGGCTTCCCGAGCACTGCTTGATTTCCCGAGTCAGACATCGCCTGAGTACTCACGGCCAGATGACTCCTTCACATAATAATCGACTGCCCAAGCACCACTCAGCTTTCCTAAGCCCGACTCGGTTTCCCTCATCGCCCTACTCTTGAGCACTCTTTCTTGTGTGCCCGAGTGTCGACCACTCGACCAATCTGCTGTGTTAGGACTTTGATGTTGCGCTAGAGGGGGTGAAAAACATTTCAAACTTGTTCTCTCCTATTCATTCGCATTCGTCGTACTTGTCTCTATAGATGTTAGTACATAGCAAAAACAAAGATAAACACAAATGAAAACAACAGAAGCATACAACACTGAGATTTTACATGGTTAGGAACCCTAGTTCCTACTCCACGGTCGAGCTCTAGCGATGCACCACCACTAAAACTTTCTTCTTATTAGAATCACACCAGAGGTGGAGAAACCTGTTACAATAACATGGAGCTTACAATACAACCAAACAAATACAAGAATGAATTAAAGAAACAAAAAAAAACTTTGTTGGTGCAATCGGCCCAGGTCATGATTGATCGGACTCGAGTTTGACTCGAGTAGTGTTTTCATGTTTCACATTTATGTTTGACAATGTGTTGAGGAGATTATTGGTGCAATCGACCCAGGTCATGATTAACTGTTTAATGATGGTTTGACCATTGTTTGGATATATGGTTGACTTGGGGTTGACCATATGATGGAGAAGTCCAAGTGGGACACTTGGCAATGGGAAAGCCCAAGTCTTGAGAACTTGGCATAGAAAATCCAAGCATGGGCCTTGGCAAAGGAAAGTCCAAGCTTGAGTCTTGGCATTTGAAAAGTCCAACATTGGGTTGGCATGGAAAGTCCAACGGTGTAGTCTTGGCGGTGAAAGTCCAAATCATGAGTACTTGGCATTTGGAAAGTCCAAGGGTTGATATTGGTGGCGTAAAGTCCAAGGGTGGAGTCTTGGCAACATAAGTCCAATGGTTGGCAGCGTAAAGTACAAGCGTAGTCTTGGCAGCATAAGCCTAATGTGCCTTGGCGGTGTAGACCACATTAGCATGACAATAACTGATGGAAGCACCTGAAGGCTAGTGTATAGATGAACAAGTCATGGATGACTTGGAGAGATCCGATAGGCATGAGGCTGATAGAAGTGGCTAGAAGGCTTAGGTCTAGGCTAAGGATGGTCTAGCAAGTATGAGGGTATCATACTTGGTGTTAAAACCTCATGGATAAGGTTATCAGTCGACTGATGTGAGTCGACTGGTGTTCGACTGCAGAAAATGGCCTAGCAATCGACTGCCAGTATTGGGCAGTCGATTGTTGGCCTGAGTAGTCGACTGATATGGTAATCAATCGACTGTTGATCGAGTTTTCCAGGACAGATAGTTTCTTACTCGACTGTTAGGGTTTGACATTCAAGTGATGACTCGATCAGTCGACTGATGCCTTATCTGTTGAAACTTATCCAATGTGGCTCGAGCCGTTGTGAGACAATGGCTACAGGAGCAGTCGACTGATGGTCTCGATCAGTCGCTGCTAGGCGAAATCTAGCCCATGTTACAGGTTTAAAAGGAGCATGAAGGGAGAGATTTGGCAACTGATTCTTGAGAGATTTGGAGCGATTTGCTGGTGCAAATCAGAGTCTTCAAGGCTAGTCCAAGGCAATCAACAAGCAAACTTCCAAAAGATCTTTTGTAAAGTGTTCTTTACATTCTTTTGTTGTATTTACTTGTATATGCTTGTTGTTCATTTGTATTGTTGTTGTATTCTCTTGTAAGAGGTTTCTCTGCCTCCAACTTATTGTCGAGAAGGAGTATTTGATTAGTGGTGTTGTTCGCACCGCTAGAGCTTGTTTGAGCTCAGTCCGTGGAGTAGGAACCTTGAGGTTCCGAACCACGTTACATCTTGGTGTATTTGTGTTTGTCTTTATTTTTGTTATTGCTATTATATATATTCTGCTGTGCATAACAAGTTTTGTATTGATGAACACGAACGAATTCCATCAACGTACCAAAACGCTATTGACCCCCCTCTAGCATGCGCATAGGTCCTAACAAGTGGTATCTGAGCTTGGAGCTCTTCTACGGACTAATACCCGAGAGTAAAAGTGCTAGAGGAGATGGAGCTCAATGAGGGATTGGGTGACGACATCAACGTTCTGCCTTCCTTCGACCGTGAAGATTTCTCATATTGAAAAGGTAGAATGATGCATTTTCTTATGTGAGATTTGACAATTGGATTAGTGTCATAGTAGGTTTCGGTACTCCAAAAGATGAAGAAGGAAGAAAAATCAAGAAGAAGAATTGGAGTCACGAACAACTCCGATACTACAACATCAATAATAAGGTAATGGGTATATTACTTAGTGTAATTCCTAAAGATATTTTGATCAAGATAGGAGATTGTAAAGATGCCAAGGAGCTATGGAGCAAATTGGCGAAATATCATAAAGACCAATCATCGGCTCAATTGGAAATAAAGCCCGAAGAATTCCAAGGCTTCCTCTCCATTTCCCTCTTGCCGAGCCTCTATCCACAAGAAAGCACATCCGGAAAGAATTGGAGGTTGAAAGGCCATCAACATCAAAAGAAGAATTGGAGGAAGTCTCCACCTCAAGGATTGAGGGGGAGGAAAGACCATCCACTCCGGAACAAGAACAAATTCAAGAAGAACCATTAACATCCGGAAGGGATGAAGAAGCCCAAAACTCCACCATCATTGACCTAGGTAACTCAAGCACTTCGATTAAGAATAAAAATTATATAATATAATTTGAGTGTAGGCAACATGGACACTACAAGAGCAAGTATCCTAAGAAGTTCAAGAAGCCTCCACCGGCGCCAAATGTCAAGGAGACCGGAGCCTCAACCATCAAGAGCAAGGAGCATGTAGTGTGCTTCAAGTGCCATCAAAAGGGGCATTATAGGAGTCAATGCCCTAGGGGGAGCAAGAAGGGCCAAGAAGGAGCATCACAAGTAGGGGGAGCTTTAAAAGTAAACCCTAAGGTATATTTCAATAATGCACCTTCAAATTCTTATGTTAAAAAGCATGCTTTGAATTCCCTTGCTATTGTTCATAAGGATCATTCTAGAAACAATAAGTTATATTGCTTAGGAGCTAAAAATGTCAACTTCAGAAATAAGGAGAAATTTGGGACTAATGTCCTTAGAGAAATTCTACCTAAGGGAAACATTAGGAAAATAGAAGACCATCTAGGCTTTAATCCAAAGAATTCTAGACATATGCCTAGGAAGGGCAATAATACTCAAAGAAATAATGGGCCCACCAAATTAGAAATATTAGAATTTAAAAATCAAGTTTTGAGGTCAAAACTTGAGAAGATAGAAAAGACCCTTAGGAAAATGCAAGGGTCAAATAGTCAAAGCCTAGGGTCTAGGAGTCAAAGTCAAAGGCCTAAGTGTGGGGTTTTCTGAGCCACAAAAACCGCTTTTTGCATTGTAGAAACCTCGGAAGACCCGCCCACAGATCCGTGCGAAGTATAAAATATAAAACTAACATGTATGTGTTTAATACGTTTAGATCTATTCTAGATCTACATGATAAGAAGTTACCCTCGATGCGACGCCCTTCGTAAATCCCGCTCGTCCAAAAGGTTCGCCGAAACTCGAGAGTGTCAAGTGCACACTTCTCAATTGGTATCCACACAAGCAATAGGTGGAGAAAAATACCTTAGAGTGTGCTAGCACCCTTTAGGAATTTTGTCCAAGGAGGTTGGGAGAGCTTGAGATGGTGATCCAAGGAAGAAGATGAAGTTGTGTAATTCACACAAAACAAATCTCATCTAATGGTAATAGTGGCCGACCACTTTTCGTAGGGAGGGGGGGGGGGTTACATGCATGCATGTAACTCCTCCAAGAGCCAATGGTCTCCCTCATGAGGTGGCACCACATGCTAAGTCAATAATGATGTGGAGCATCATCATTTGCCGGCCATGCCAAGTCATCATCATGACATGTCATTTGGTCAAGTCAAATTTGACCTTTCATCTTCCCTTTCAAGTGAAGTCAAACTTGACCTCTTATCTCCCATGATTGATCAAATCCAACCATTTGATTCAAGTCAATTTAATTTAATGAATCTCTATTCATTAATTTAAATTGGTTTGATGAATCAAATCTAAATTAGACTCATTCAACACTTGAATCAAATTGAGTCCAACTCAATTAGTCTAATTAGGATTACTCTTAATCCAATTTGGTTCATCCCATGAACCTAATCCTCATGGTTCATCATATGAACCTAATCTCTATCTAATTGCCCTTAGTGTGTGACCCTATAGGTTCTTGTAATGTTGGCAATGTCCCTAAACCGATTTAGGAACATAAGCAATGAGCGGTATCTAGCAATACATCATTGCTACCCAAGTTACAAGAATGTTGAGCTCCAACATCACCTATGTGACTACTAATTGTGACTCTCACAATATGTGACAATGTCCCTCTATCCTTGACATCTAGATTGACCAATTGAGGCATAGACCGTGTCATCCTCGGTACAATCTATATCTTGAACTCCAAGTAGACTCACTCTAATCAAATGAGCTCAATATCTCCTATTGACTCATTTGGGCATGGCCATGCACTTCGTGGGCTCACTCTATCAAGAATATCGATGTCACCCCTATCATATAGGAGGGATAGATCCCATCTACATCACTCATATCCCTCCGCATAATTTGTTACATACCCAGTAATCGCCTTTATAGTCCAGCAATTTACCGGTGACGTTTGACGAAGCCAAAGTATGCAACTCCTTATGTAGGGAACCATGGTGACTTCTGGTCTAAGGACTAATAGTCATACTAATAGCCACATGAGAAAGTATATGACACTCATATGACGATCCATGATACTTTCTCATGGCGGGTCATTCAATATACATTCTCCAATGCATACCCATGTGTCAACTTGATATCTCATATCCATGACTTGTGAGATCAAGTCATCGTGTTGACCTACATGCTAGTCTCTACGCATTAACATTGTCCCCGAATGTTAATACTCGACTAGGAATGATTAAGAGTAGTGTTCTCTATATCATCTCATTATCGATTCAACCAATCAATTGATATAGATAAGAACCTACTACTCAAGGACATTATTATATTTAGTTATTTGGCACCAATACAAGTAAATATAATAACCATGCCTTTATAAATAGGAATATGATACAATAAAGTTCATACAACAATCATCACATGATTGGCTCTAGGGCTTTCACTAATAATCTCCCACTAGCACTAGTGCCAATCACTGTAGTATCTAATACCTAATGACCTAGTGTGACCATCATGCTTTTTCTGTGTCAAAGCCTTGGTCAAGGGATCTGTGATGCTAGCCTTTGTGGCTACTCTGCAAATCTTCACATCTACTCTATCGATAATCTCTCGAATGAGATGGAAGCACCGATATATTCAGCCTCTGTTGTAGAATCAGCAATTGTGTCCTGCTTAGTACTCTTCCAGCTCACAGCGCCACCATTCAAGCAAAACACGAACCTTGACTGTGATCTATAATCATCCTGATCAGTTTGGAAGCTGACATTGTTGTAACCCTTTACAGCTAGCTCCTCATCGCCTCCAAATATCAAGAAATATTCTTTAGTCCTTCTCAAGTACTTAAGAATATTCTTGACTGCTATCCAGTGACTCTCACCTGGATCTGACTAGTATCTACTCATCATGCTCAAAGCATATGAGACATCAGGACGAGTACATAGCATGGCGTACATGATAGATTCTATAGAAGATGCGTAAGGGATCTTATCCATGCAATCTCTCTCTTCTCTAGAAGAGGGACTTTGAGTCTTCGAAAGACTCACATCATGTGACATCGGCAGAAGTCCCTTCTTGGAATTCTGCATGGCAAACCGTAGTAATACCGTGTCAATGTATGTACTCTAACTTAGGCCAAGCAATCTCTTAGATCTATCTCTATAGATCTTGATGCCTAGAATACAGGCTGCTTCACCTAAGTCCTTCATTGAGAAGCACGTCCCCAGCCAAGTCTTCACATACTATAGCGAAGGGATGTCATTCCCACTGAGCAGTATGTTATCCACATACAATACAAGGAAGACAATTGTATTCCTATTAACCCTTTTGTAGACATAGGATTCATCTTCATTCTTGATGAAACCAAACTGTTTGATCGCATCATCGAATCAAAGATTCTAGCTCCGAGAGGCTTGCTTTAGCCCATAAATGGACCTTTGTAGCTTGCATACCTTCCCAGTATGCTGTGGATCTTCAAAACCCTCAGGTTGTGTCATGTACACATCCTCGAGTAAGTTTCCATTCAGAAACGCAGTTTTGACATCCATTTTCCTGATCTCATAATCGTGGTATGCTGCAATAGCAAGCAAGATCCGAATGGACTTAAACATCGCCACTGGAGAAAAGGTTTCATCATAGTCAATACCATGAATCTGCTTGAAACCTTTAGCCACCAATCGGCCCTTATAGGTATGCATAAGTCCATCCATGTCAGTCTTTCTCCTAAAGACCCACTTACACCCAATGGGTTTGACCCCTTCAGGTGGATCAACCAAAGTTGATACTTGGTTGGTGTACATGGATTCCATCTCAGATCTCATGGCCTCTAGCCATTTCTCAGAATCTGGGCTCATCACAGCTTCCTGATAAAAGGTAGGCTCATTCTCAATGAGCATAATGTCATCATGGTCAGACAAGAGAAATGAGTATCTCTCAGGCTGATGACATACCCTATCAGACCTGCGAAGAGGTAGGTCTACCTAAAAAGGTGGTTGTTCCACAACTCCTTGTGCAACAACCTCATCACCCACAACACTTTGTGGTTCTTGTTCAACCTCCATCAAGGCCTCAGTGCTATGGTCCTTATCTTGAATTTCTTCAAGATCGAACGTACTCCCACTAGTTTTTCTAGAAACAAAATCACTTTCTAGAAAAACCCCAGTCTTTGCTACAAACACTTTGTGCTGACTGAGAATGTAGAAGTAATATCCCTTTGTATCCTTGGGATATCCAACAAAATAGCACCTATCGGATTTGGGTCCCAATTTGTCTGAGACTTGACGTTGAACGTAAGCCTCACAACCCTAAATCCTCATGAAAGACATATTGGGATTTCTCCCTGTCCATATCGTTTATGGTGTCTTTATGACAACCTTGGATGGTACACGATTAAGGGTAAAGGCTGCTATGTCTAGAGAATATCCCCAAAAGGATATAGGAAGATCTGTGTGACTCATCATAGATTGTACCATATCTAATAGGGTACGATTCCTCCTTTCGAATATACCATTCCACTGTGGTGTTCCAGGAGGAGTGAGTTGGGATAGAATCCCACACTCAGCTAGATAGTCACGAAACTCATGGCTAAGGTATTCACCACCTTGATCTGATCGAAGTATCTTAATACTCTTGTCAAGATGGTTTTGTACTTCATTCTTGAATTCTTTAAACTTTTCAAAGGATTCTGATTTATGTGTCATAAGATACACATAACCATATCTACTGAAGTCATAAGTAAATGTAATGAAGTACCTGTAACCACCTCTAGTAGCAACATTGAAAGTACCACATACATCACTATGTATAAGTCCTAACAAATCTGTTGCTCTTTCGCTGTGTCCACTAAAGGGAGTCATGGTCATCTTGCCTAAAAGGCAAGACTCGTATGTCTCATATGATTCAAAATCAAATGAGTCTAGCAGCCCATCCTTATGGAGCTGAGATAAGCGACTCTCATTTATGTGACCTAAGCGACAATGCCATAGATAGGTTTTGTTCAACTCATTTGACTTGAACCTCTTGGTACTAATGTTATAGATAGGGCTCTCTAAGTCTAGAAAGTAGAGTCCGTTCATTAGAGGTGCACTACAATAGAACATATCATTTAAATAAACTGAACAACATTTGTTCTTTATTATAAATGTAAATCCTTTCTTGTCCAAACAAGAAACCGAAATTATGTTCTTAGTCAAAGCAGGCACATAACAACATTCATCTAATTCTAGTACAAGCCCAGAGGGCAAAGATAGAACATAAGTTCCTACAGCAACAGCAGCAACCCTTGCTCCATTGCCTACTTATAGGTCCACCTCGCCCTTTGTCAATGCCCTGCTATTTCTCAGCGCCTGCACATTGGTACAAATGTGAGATGCACATCCGGTATTTAATACCCATGATGAAGAAATAGATAGATTGACTTCTATAACATTTATACCTGAAGTAGAAGTCTCACTTCTTTTCTTCTTAAGATCTTCCAGGTAAGCTTTGCAGTTACGCTTCCAGTGTCTAGCTTCCTTGCAGTGGAAGCAAGCCCCTTCCTTGTCTACCCCTCCTTTGGGTTTAAGTTCTTTGCCTTTTCCCTTGGCTTGGGACTTTCCCTTACCTTTAGCCTTGCCCTTGCCTTTCTTTTTGTGCACCATCAAAATGGTGTTAGATTTTCCCTTCTTAAGGTTAAGCTCAGTAGTTCTCAACATGCTGAGCATCTCAGGCAGTGGCTTATCAATTTCATTCATGTTATAATTCATGACAAATTGATTGTAGGCTTGTGGAAAAGATTGCAAGATCTGGTCAGTGGCCAGCTCTTGGCCAAGTTGGAATCCCAGCCTTTGTAGGTTTTCTACGTACCCAATCATCTTGAGTACATATGGACCTACGGGAGTCCTATCTTGCATTTTGGACCCAAACAATGCCTTAGAGACTTCATATCTCTCATGCCTTGCTTGTCCTTGATATAGTTGACGAAGATGTCCAACCATATCATAAGCATTCATGAACTCGTGTTGCTTCTAAAGCTTAGAGTTCATGGTCGTGAGCATTAGACATGACACATCTAATGCATCATCTTGATGCTTCTTGTAAGCATCTTTGTCAGCTCGCAAGGTAGTGGCAGGAGGTGCCTCCGGAATGGGCTGCTTCAGGACGTACAACTTCCTTTCTTGGGTGAGAATAATTCTCAGGTTCCTATACCAGTCTAGGAAATTTTCTCCATTGAGCTTGTCCTTCTCAAGGACCGAACGCAGAGAGAGAGTGTTCGTGTTTGTCGACATAGTAATCTATAACATACAATGCAGAGAATTAATATCATATTCCTTTTATCATTTAATTAGGCCTTTAATCAAATGATGCTCCCACTGATTTATAGGAATTTTGTAGAATCGAGTTATGGATGTTGTCAAACCACATTACTAGATTCATACAAACTAGCTATAATTCTTGCGGGACAAGATCCACATCATACTAAGCCTTGAGTTAGCTTTGGCTAAATCACACAAGACTTAGTATGATCGGTGGGTAACATATTACCGATTACATCTCTATGCAACTCTTGTTTATAGGATCAAGACCCACATTTACAAAAGACCTTGAGTTAGCTTTGGATAAATCGCCCAAGATTTAGTGTAAATGTGATCTTATCCTATCTTTCCAACGATTGGAATATGCCTATAGTTCTACTCGATCCAATCGAGTTAACTGGTTTTACTCAATCTAATTGAGCTTACTCTAACCCAAGCTATGATAGGCGGGACCAAGATTGTCCCTCCGCACCCTACCAAGAAAATATGCGTTGCTTTGCTTTGGCAGATTCAACAACTACAAATGATCGAGGTAGTGATGGGTATCAAGGACCTGGTAGGCATTTACGAGTTGATTCGATTAAGATCTAATCTAATCGTAATGTATATCATATATGCATTAAGGCCTTTATTATCCTATATTAGCATGCATCACATACATACATACATTATTCTAGCATGCATCATATATATACAAGAAAATTATCCTAGCATGCATCATATACATACAAGCATTATTCTACTAGCATGCATCACATACATACAAGCAAAATCAAATATATATATATATATATATATATATATATATATATATATATATATATATCAACATATATATATATATATATATATAATTAACTGTGATGTAGTCATGGCCCTACTACGATCTTCTCAAGCCAATGAGAAGATCGGACGGTCAACCTAAGGCTAGCGGCTTCTCCAAGCGCTTCCTTTGACCGTCATGTGTCGTCGACACCCTTCTCGTAACTTCATCTACAAGTGGACTTTCCACCGCTCCATTTTGTACATTACAAATATGAAACTTGAGTTACATTCGAGTCTAAAACTATTTACAACTAGAATTTCAAAAGAAGAGGTATGACGCGCAGGTCGCATACACTATAAACATGCACAACCACAAAAATGGCACAAGGGCGTATTATGAATTACAACACATCATAATCCAATCAAATTGGGGTCATTGGGCCATGAAAATCACAGAATTATACATAATTCTAAATTATGTATTTTTACAGAAAATTTCTATAAATGTTTCTATTTTTTTCAATTTTATGAGTCACCTCTCCGTAACGGTCCCGCTAAGCGGTTTCCGGGCGCGATCGCGGGACAAGGCCCCTTTCGGGGATAGGGGCAGTGCCCCTACTCATAAAATAAACTTTACGAGTGTCCCTACTACGATCTTACAATGACTTAAGTCACTGTCCCGAAAACCTAAAGTGAAAACTTGCCGTTTCGGAGAGTTTTTCTCGGTGGTTGAAGCCGACAAGTGTCCCAACACTCGTTGCTTTGACTCTTCGAGAAAAATACCCAAAAATTCTATAAAAATAGGAAATTTACAGAAACATAAAATTCTGTAATTTTTATATCTAATATAAAAACCACAAAAACGAAACACATACATGCTTCGCACGTGGCTCTGATACCACTGTGGGGTTTTTTGAGCCGCAAAAACCGCTTTTTGCATTGCGGAAACCTCGGAAGCCCCGGCCACAGATCTGTGCATTGTATAAAATATAAAACTAACATGTATGTGTTCAATACCTATAGATCTACTCTATATCTACATGATAAGAAGTTACCCTCGATGTGATGCCCTTCGCAAATCCCGCTCGTCCAAAAGGTTCGCCGGAACTCGAGAGTGTCAAGTGCACACTCCTCTATTGGTATCCACACAAACAATAGGTGGAGAAAAATACCTTAGAGTGTGCTAGCACCCTTTAGGAATTTCGGCCAAGGAGGTTGGGAGAGCTTGAGATGGTGATCCAAGGAAGAAGATGAAGTTGTGTAACTCACACAAAATAAATCTCATCTAATGGTAATTGTGGCTGGCCACTTTTCTTAGGGGGGGGGGGGGGGGGTTTACATGCATGCATGTAACTCCTCCAAGAGCCAATGACTCTTGGTCTCCCTCATGAGGTGGCACCACATGCTAAGTCAATGATGATGTGGAGCATCATCATTGGTTGGCCATGCCAAGTCATCATCATGACATGGCATTTGGTCAAGTCAAACTTGACCTTTCATCTTCCCTCTCAAGTGAAGTCAAACTTGACCTCTTATCTCCCATGGTTGATCAAATCCAACCATTTGATTCAAGTCAATTTAATTTAATGAATCTCTATTTATTAATTTAAATTGATTTGATGAATCAAATCTAAATTAGACTCATTCAACACTTGAATCAAATTGAGTCCAACTCAATTAGTCTAATTAGGATTACTCTTAATCCAATTTGGTTCATCCCATGAACCTAATCCTCATGGTTCATCATATGAACATAATATCCATCTAATTGCCCTTAGTGTGTGACCCTATAGGTTCTTGTAACGTTGGCAATGTCCCTAAACCGATTTAGGAACATAAGCAATGAGCGGTATCTAGCAATACATCATTGCTACCCAAGTTACAAGAATGTTGAGCTCCAACATCACCTTTGTGACTACTAATTGTGACTCTCACAATATGTGACAATGTCCCTCTATCCTTGACATCTAGATTGACTAATTGAGGCATAGACCGTGTCATCCTCGGTACAATCTATATCTTGAACTCCAAGTAGACTCACTCTAATCAAACGAGCTCAATATCTCATATTGACTCATTTGGGCATGGCCATGCACTTCGTGGTCTCACTCTATCAAGAATATCGATGTCACCCCCGTCATATAGGAGGGATAGATCCCATCTATATCACTCACATTCCTCCGTATAATTTGTTACATACCCAGTAATTGCCTTTATACTCCACCCATTTATCGGTGACGTTTGACGAAGCCAAAGTATGCAACTCCTTATGTAGGTAACCATGGTGACTTCAGGTCTAAGGACTAATAGTCATACTAATAGCCACATGAGAAAGTATATGACACTCATATAACGATCCATGATACTTTCTCATGGCGGGTCATTCAGTATATATTCTCCAATGCATACCCATCTGTTAACTTGATATCTCATATCCATGACTTGTGAGATCAAGTCATCGTGTTGACCTACATGCTAGTCTCTACGCATTAACATTGTCCCCGAATGTTAATACTCGACTAAGAATGATTAAGATTAGTATTCTCTATATCATCTCATTATCGATTCAACCAATCGATTGATATAGATAAGAACATACTACTCAAGGACATTATTATATTTAGTTATTTGGCACCAATACAAGTAAATATAATAACCATGCCTTTATAAATAAGAATATGATACAATAAAGTCCATACAACAATCATCACATGATTGGCTCTAGGGCTTTCGCTAACACTAAGAAACAAGTACCATCCAAGGGTAAGCTTAAGCCCAAAAAGACCTATCACAATGTTCCATTCGATTATGGAACTCAATCTACGTCTAGGAAAACCAAGGTCAATAGGGAAGTCATCCCTAAGGTTGACCAAGGTAGGTGCTTAGTGGCTAAGGTATCAAGGAAACCTAGCGAAGCAATTAAGAAGGTTACAAGGGGAGTTACCCCTAGAGTTAACCTAGGTAAAACCCAAATTACCAAGGCTTCTAATTAAGACTAGGAGGGTCATTAAAAGGGTATCTAGGGAAGTTATCCCTAAGGAATACCTAGTAAACCCAAGGAGCTCCAATAGGTTTTGGGTTCCTAGGAGCGTGATCGATTCACGCTAAATGAGTTAGGGTGTGCCAACTTTAAATGGATAGGTAGTTAACCTAACCATTGTAAAAGTGGAACTCTAGTTCATTTCCAAGGTAATGTGATACTTTGGAAATGTGGTTTGATCATAATCCTAAAAGACTTTAGGGTGTGCCAATATTATCTTGAGAATTATGAAAAATTAATCAAATTGGCACAAACTAGGTCTAGAGGTCATGGTATGTCATTTTGGGTTTTTGGAACAATTTGAGGATAAGTGACATTAAGGCAAAATGGGATTTAATTCTAGAAATGACAATTTGGGCTTAACACTTAGTTATTTAATACCTTAGTATTTTACAATTGTCATGCTTTGTTTGCCTTGCCATGTCATGACATCATATTTCTTTTAATCATATAAAATGTCATGATTATGCTTAGGACCTTTTATGTCATGTATGCTTATGTTATATCATATATCATGACATCATGATCATTGGTCATGCTTATTTATGTCATCATTTATGGCATGATCATTCATGCATATAAAGTAATTAAAATTGATTTAAGGACTATGGCATGATTTGAATTCCCATGTATAAGGGAATCAAGTAGTGTTGCCCTAGAAAATGCATGAAACTCTAGTTTAGGATGAACTCAAACTCATCTTATACCATGAATGAATCATGAGGAAAGCTTGTGTACAAGTCATGTGCATTAAGCCCATAGACCATGGTTCAATATAAAGTTTTAAAACTATTTTAAAATCATTTTAAAAAATCTTTGTGTAGTCTATCTTTTGATAGAAGTCACCATTGATGATGTTGATACAAAGTGAGCTCAAAACAATGAAGTTTTTCTCATTTTTTAACTTTGTATCAATTTCACTATTTTGTGGGTAAATTATTTTTCAAATATTTTTCACCCATTGTATTTATCATAAGTAGTAAACATATGAATTTTCATGATTTTTTTTATGTATAATTACTTATGATTTTTGAAAATTCGATTCTGATTACTGAAATTCTGCATTTGCAGATATCAGTCGACTGCCTCTTGATGGCAGTCGACTGATGCATAGGGTAGTCGACTGTTGACTGAGAGAGTCGACTGCCAATATTGATTTTGGGTAAACAAGGATGTTTAGCCCATGTTTCAGCTATGTTAGGCTATCCTAACTGCTCATAATCCAAGAATATGCTTTGGAAAGTATTGGAAAAGGTGAAAATCCATTGGATATAGATTAGGAGAGGTGTTTAGGGTGTGTATCAATTTTAAGGTGTGGAAAAGTTCAAGATTGAACTTTTATCCTTAATTTTGATGGTTTCGTATTCCTATAAGGCTTAGGGACTCTCCAATGACATTGTTGGTGTAATGGTTAATGGGGAGCAAGCCTTTAGGGGGAGGTATCCATCATGGGATGATGGATGTGTTCTTCCTCATGCGGAGGAGAAATGGGAATGTAAGATGCCCTATTTGGAAATTGGGAGAGTTTATAGGAAGCCTCTCTTAAGTGATATGAGACTTACTACTAGGAAGAGTGAATGCATCCTAGATGTTTTTAGACCAATGGGGAGATTGTAAGATCTCATTGGGATATGAGACATTGACCTCCTTGGGGAGAACCTTTTTGATGTATGTCAAAAAGGGGGAGAAAGTGAAACTACCAATTCGGGACAATTGGTAAGGAGATTTGAGTTAGGTGGTCTAACTCAAAGGTGTTTAGTTTTTGTCAAACATCAAAAAGAGAGATTATTGGTGCAATCGGCCCAAGTCATGAATGACCGGACTCGAGTTTGACTCGAGTAGTATTTTGATGTTTGACATTGATGTTTGAAAATATGTTGGGGAGATTGTTGGTCCAATCGACCCAGGTCATGATTGACTGTTTGACGATGGTTTGACCATTGTTTGGCTATATGACTGACTTGGGGTGAACATATAATGGAGAAGTCCAAGTGGGACACTTGGCAATGGGAAAGCTCAAGTCTTGAGTACTTGACATAGAAAGTCCAAGCATAGGTCTTGGCAAAGGAAAGTCCAAGCTTGAGTCTTGGCATTTGGAAAGTCCAACATTGGGTTGGCATGGAAAGTCCAAGGGTGTAGTCTTAGCCACGTAAGTCCAAGGGTGTAGTCTTGGTGGTGAAATTCCAAGTCATGGGTACTTGGCATTTGGGAAGTCCAAGGGTTGATATTGGTGGCGTAAAGTCCAATGGTGGAGTCTTGGCAGTATAAGTCCAATGGTTGGCGGCGTAAAGTCCAAGTGTAGTCTTGGCAGTGTAAGCCCAATGTGCCTTGGAGGTGTAGACCACATTAGTATGACAATAGCTAATGGAAACACCTGATGTCTAGCGTATGGATGAATAAGTCATGGATGACTTGGTGGGATCCGATAGGCATGAGGCTGACGGAGGTGGCTAAAAGGCTTAGGTCTAGGCTAAGGGTGGTCTAGCAAGTATGAGGGCATCATACTTGGTGTTAAAACCTCATGGATATGGTTATCAGTCGACTGATATTATGGGCAGTCGACTGATGTGAGTCGACTATTGTTTGATTGAAATGGGATATGGTTATCGCTGACTCATCGATCAAGTTTTCGTGATGTAAAGTTTCTGAGTCGACTGTTAGGATTTGATAGTCGAGTGATGACTCGATCAGTGGACTGATCTGTATGATCAGTCGACTGATGCCTTATCTGTTGGAACTTATCAAACGTGGCTCGGGCCGTTGTGAGACAACGGCTACAGGAGCAGTCGACTGATGGTCTCGATCAGTCGACTGCTAGGCGGAATCCAGCCCGAGTTGTAGGTTTAAAAGGAGCACGAAGGGAGGGATTTGGCATCTGATTTATTGGGTGATTTGCTAGTGCAAATCAGAGTCTTCAAGGCTAGTCCAAGGCAATCAACAAGCAAGCTTCCAAAAGATCTTTTGTAAAGTATTCTTTACATTCTTTTGTTGTATTTACTTGAATATGCTTGTTGTTCATTTGTATTATTGTTGTAATCTCTTGTAAGAGGTTTCTCTGCCTCCGACTTATTGTCAAGAAGGAGTATTTGATTAGTGGTGTTGTTCACATCGCTAGAGCTCGTTTGAGCTAAATCCATGTAGGAATCTTGAGGTTCTGTACCATGTTACATCTTGGCGTATTTGTGTTTGTCTTTATTTTTGTTATTGCTATTATATATATTCCACTGCACATAATAAGTTTTGTAGAGACAAACATGAACGAATTCCATCTACGTACCAAAATGCTATTCACCCCCCTCTAGTGGGCGCATAGGTCCTAACAAACTTTACAAGTTTTATTTTTCTTGAATGCTTAATTGTTGTTGTGGAACGCTCTTGACGGTCTGGAATTCAATAACACTTCCCCTTCAAAATCTCCAAGAACCAGCTGCCAAAAACTCCACCAAGCCTTACTTTTATAAGATCCGCATCAGGCTGATTACAATACAACGAAACAAATACAAGAATGAATCAAAGAAACAAAAGAAAAAACACTTTACAAGTTTGCTTTTGGTTGAATGCTTATTTGGTTGTTGTGGAATACTCTTGAAGGTTTGAAATACAACAACACTTCCCCTTTAAAGTCTCCAAGAACCGACTGGCAAAAACTCCACCAAGCCTTCCTTTTATAAGCTCCATGTCAGGCTAATTTTCGTTGATCAGTCGACTGATTTTACCCCCAATCTATTGTTCACAAGACAATTGTCTCACAACGGCTTAATCTATATCGGATTTCAACTAATTAGTTGACTGCTCATAGCCATCAAACGACTGACATAAGCTAGTAGTCGATTGCCTTGAGAAATCAGTCGACTCAGAAATATTTTGTGCTCTAGTTCACTGAAGCCAGTCGACTGTCTCATCATAGCAGTCGACTGCTCCATTGAAGCACTATTTCCTGAGTCCACTGAGAACCCGAGTCAGAGTCCTGACTACCATCATCCAGTCGACTTCCTCACCATAGCAGTCGACTGCGTGAGCATAGAGTCTTGATTTGAGCAAAACATATAGGATTTTAGGAGTAGTTTTCGCTCATATCCCGTTGCATTTTATATTTGATTCTTGTATATTTTGTTGGAGTATTGGGAATATAATCAAAGTCCTACATTGGTAAGACATGGAAAAGGTCATGTGTTTAAAAGATGAAAAAATATCTCCATTGGTATGAGGCCTTTTGGGTAAAGCCCAAAAATAAAAACCATGAGGGCTTAGGCCCAAAGTGGACAATATAATACCATTGTGGAAATATGTGGATCTTATAGGAACTTACAATTGGTATTGATGTGAGCAAAACATATATGGTTTTAGGAGTAGTTTTCACTCATATCTCATTACATTTTATGTTAGTTTCATGTATATGTCACTCTATTTTGCATGCATTTCCTATTTTTTAGTTTGGAGGTCTGCTCTTTATACTTTTGTGTGCAGGATAGCATTTCATGGGAAAATAGTGCACTTTTAGAGCAAAAATGGAGTAATTTGTGAAGCACGGACCATAGGGAACACGCACTGGCCATGTCCCAAGACTTGGGCATGTTTTCGAAGTGAAATGGATCAAAACGGAGGCTCCAGAAAAAGACATGGCCAGGCCTTATGAAAACACACAGCCGTGCCTTTTTTCCAGCTCAATTTCCAGCCGAGATTTCACCTGTTTTCTAGCCTTGCACACGGGCAGGCCGTGTGAAATTCACACGGCCGTGTGACGGCACCGCAAATTCAAGGAAATAGGGTTTTTCTAGAATTTATGGAAAGCAGGAGCCGCCTCTATATATAGGAAACTCATCCAAGAGGCGGGGGATCACGAGGGAGCCGCCCTAGGGCTCCCAAACCCTAGGAGGAGGCACGACTGCTAGGACGGCATGCTGAAGCCCTAAAAAGCTTTGGTAACTCGCAACGGGGAGGAGGAATGCCACAGGAAGTCCACGCCTTGCACTTCAATGCCGGAGAGAAGACCACGGAAGCATTGCAATTCTTTGTTCATGCATTTTATTCCTTATGTATTCGAACATAAACATGCTTTGTGATTCTTCCTTCATATACATGGAGTAGTACTTTCGATTTTACGATTAGGGAGTAGCTTGTTTGCACATTACAATGTTGGTTTATGTTAAATTCCACCTTTGAGTTTGATTTGACAATTGGTAGTTGTTTTTACTATATCTATGTGTGTTTGGATTTCTATCCGCTATGCTTAGGTGATACGAGGTGTGACAACCCTCGTATTTAAGATTTAGTGGATTTGATACAAGGAACCTAGGGGTAAACCTGATCTCCTATAACTGTGGGTAGAAGGGTGCAGTGGAATCGGAAATGGTCCATCGTAGGGATTGATTTGGCATCCTCGTACCGTCTATCCTGTCCTTTTAGGTGGAGATAGCTCCTAGTAGATGTGGCGGCTCTGCGGGAGAGTGTATGATGTCTCTTCCACAAAACCATAGCTAAACATCTAGACAATGCCAATTGACAACATTGTTTTGTCATACACAAGCGAAACCGAAGTCCTAGAATCACCTTTGAAGATCTCAGCACACTCCTTTCCTCCTCTGTGTGACAACTTATAGAGTAAAGTCCACCATCATCCCTCACCAATCGAAACCTCTTAGAGTTACGTCCAAACAATTACAACCACTGAATATATTGGTATTCGAATCCTTGTCCCTCTAGGATCGATAATCTTTATTACTTGACGACATCCGTGCACTTGCGGGCGTTGAGCACAATCGTGCTCTTTGAGTCCTCGATGGTCTCCATCGTGAAATTTGAGGTCGCAATCGCATGCATCAAATATTTGGTGTCGTTGCCGGGGACTAATCGATTTGATATCGAATCGGGAAGTGGATAATTGGATAGGACCTAGGATAGATTTACTTTTCTTGTTTTATTTTATTTTATTTTATTTTATTCCAGTTTTGTTTATTCAGTTGCTCTTTCCTTATTTATAATTTCTTGCATATAATAATGCATGCTTTTACTCAGGATTATGGTCAATTGAATACTATAAGTTTTGGTAACATTTATTGTGAACATTGTGGTGAAACATGGCATACTATTAACGATTGTCGGGATATATTTGAACCTTCACAATTTGAACAAGAAGATGTCACCTACAATTACAACCAGTGCCCACAAGATGATTCCTATTCATATAGTTATGGCCCTGGGTACTTAAACCCTCAATATTGTCCGCCTAAATCTCGATTTGAGCAGATGATGGAAGATTTCATTCGAACAGAACAAGCAGCGAACGCTGAATTCTGATGGTGGCATTCATAGACAGAGACTCAATATTGTTTTCAAAATGAGAATGAGAGCTATGAGTCACCATACAAATTTTATCCAGAACCAAGTCACTACATAGAAGCCCCACTAGATAATTTTGCTAGGGAATGCGAGGAGCATAGCCAACAATTTGCAGAGACGATGAAACAGGAGCTAGCTAGAATAGAAACCAAATGACTAGAAGGTGGCTTTAATGACTGGATCACACTTAATAGGGTGGAGACTCACTTTGAGCGAATGAATGAGGAGGGCGTAGATGACATAGGAAGTGAAGAAGGACAATCAATTCAATCACCACTGGAAGAAGAACTTGAGGATTATATAATTGATACTTTAATCGAGGAGAACATTGCTTCAATCCAAACACCTCCTAACCTCAAGGATCTAGAAGAGCCTACCATAACCCTCACCGAAGCTTTAGCTACGAATAACGAAGCCAATTTAGCGATTTGTAATGATAAAATTTCATTCAACATGATAGAATCTGCTAACCAATCTTTTGTTGAGGATGTACATGGTGAGTTATGTTATTTACAACATTTGGACAAACTAAAATATTATGATCAAACTCCTAATGATTACTTGAGGCTAAGCATGTTTAATCTTGAACCAAGGAAGACAGCTAATAAATACCTTGCCCCTCCACAAGCAAGATTTAAGAGATATGGTGATAAGGGACCACAAGGGAGGAGGTGTAAGGCGAGCAAATATCTTGCTCCCCCACGAGCAAGATTCAAACACCTTAACTGAAACGTGGGAATAAGGTCGAGCTAAAAGGCATTAAACAAAGTTCTTCTTGGGAGGCAATGCAAGTTTAGTTTTTAGGATTTTTTTTTATTGCATTCAATTTTTTGTAATTCAAACTTTGATTTATGCTATTTAGCATTTTTAGGTAAGGAAAGAACTTGCTAGGTAAAAACAAAAGTAATTTTAAGTTTATCCAGTGAAATGAGTGAGAGAAATCAGACCATTATGCACCACGAGAAAAGAAAAAAAGGGCACACGGCCAGACCGTGTGTTTTCACACGGCCGTGCCCTAACTTCTAGAGTCATACACGGTCAAGCAGTGTGTTTTCACACGGTCGTGCCCTGACTTCCAAAGGTGCACACGGTCAGGCCGTGTGATTTCACACGGTCGTGTCGCGCCCCCTAGTCCACATGAAAAGCCTACACCTACACCGTTTTCTTTTCCTACTTTTTGATCAGGATGTAGGTACTTCTGCCTATGATTTCTCGGAGTTCCGATTGCACCTCAATAACATATATGCTGAGCAGCAGACGTAGGGGCAGCGATGGGATGATCATAGTTCCTATACGCAGGCAGAGTTTACAGGCTTACGGGAGCACTTCCAGTGGGCCGAGGACTTATACAATGAGGCCCATATTTACTTTCAAGAGGAGGCCACCTATCGCTAGGAGATGCGGCAGCATATGCCTGCCCAGTAGGCATAGTGGGCCCGGGAGGAGGAGCATAGAGCAGTGGCTGCATCCACCAGCTCTCTGATCGAC
The DNA here is from genome assembly GCA_025175895.1 of Wurfbainia villosa. Lineage (NCBI taxonomy): Eukaryota > Viridiplantae > Streptophyta > Magnoliopsida > Zingiberales > Zingiberaceae > Wurfbainia > Wurfbainia villosa. The sequence continues at coordinate 113,598,414 of CM045989.1, read as the reverse complement.
CACAAGTACATTTGGCATCAGCGGATTAGCACCAAGTTTTCCTAGGAGTCTGACATGTCGAGACTACCAGACTTCCCGCCTCGACCATAATATTAAAGGTATTGTTTCGTATAAGTCTAGGGGGGACCCCAAATTTTATTTTGTTCTTAGAAGTAGTTTTTTTCTTGGTATTTTCATTATTGTTAGCATTCATTTGTTCATGCATATGTTGTTGACTTTCTTTTAGCACTTAGTTTTTATTATCTGTAAAGTTGCCTCAGTAGTATTTTTATTAAAGTTACTTACATGATTTGTTCTCATAGGTAGCTTAACTTCATTTATCTCGTGGTATTTTATTTTATTTTCTCTAATGAATGTTCTAGACTTGCACTGGTTAGTCTTTATTTTTACACCTACACATGTCGACCACTCTGAAAGGGAGAATCTAGTACATACCTAGTTATGATTCATCTCAGTAGTCTAGTACTTTAGAATCCATAGGTGACTCTAGGTTTAGCATTTTAGTTACTGGAGATGCTTGGATTGTGTAAGCCCATTCGAAAAAATCAAAATCCGAGTGAGCCAAAAAATAAAAGAGAAATAAAAGAGAGAGAGAAAAAAAGAAATGAAAAAGAAAACAAAGAAAAAAAGTGAGAGAAGATTATGAGGGATAAAAAATAGTTGTCATGGGTGGAAATGGCTAGGTGCCCCTTTGAGACCGAGTTAGGTTACTGGCGAAACACCTACCAATTTCTCTCAATACCGAGCATGCCTTTGAGACTTTGTGCTAGATCTAGGGAACGACCCTCGCTTTGGGCAGGTAAGTGCTTAAGAGCCAGAGACCTTAGGAAAGCTATAGGATGACGACTTAACTCACCATGGAATGAGTATCCCCTAAGAATGATTCACTTAGCACGAGCACGAGGAGCTAACCTAGTGAATTTCTAGAACTTATTTATTTTGCTTTGAATGAAAATACCACTTGATAAATTTAGTTAACATGCTAAGTATGGAACAATATCTTTTTAAAAAAATTTCATGGAACTGAGGTTTGCTTGAGGACAAGCAAAGATTTAAGTCTGGGGGAAGTGATGTGAGCAAAATATATAGGGTTTTAGGAGTAGTTTTTTCTCACATCTCATTACATTTTATGTTAGTTTCATGCATATGTCACTCTATTTTGCATGCATTTCCTATTTTATGGTTCGGAGGTCTGCTCTTTGTACTTTTGTGTGCATTATAGCATTTCATGGGAAAACTGTGCATTTTTGGAGCAAAAATAGAGTAATTTGTGGAGCACGGACTTAGGGAACACGCACTGGCCATGTCCCAAGACTTAGGCATGTTTTCAAAGTGAAACGGATCAAAACAGAGGCTCTAGAAAAAGACACGGCCAGGCTGTGTGAAAACACATGACCGTGCCTTTTTTTCCAACTCAATTTTCAATCGAGATTTCACCTGTTTTCCAGCCTTACACACGGGCAGGTCATGTGAAATTCACACGACTGTGTGGCAGCGCCGCAAATTCAAGGAAATAAGATTTTTCAAGCATTTATGGAAAGCTGGAGCCGCCTCTATATATAGGAAACTCATCCAAGAGGCGGGGGATCATGAGGGAGCTGCCCTAGGGCTCTCAAACCGTAGGAGGAGGTACGACGGCTAGGACGACATGCCAAAGCCCTAAAAAGCTTCGGTAACTCGTAACGGGGAAGAGGAACGCCGTCGGAGGTCCATGCCTTGCACATCAACGTCGGAGAGAAGACCACGGAAGCATTGTAATTCTTTGTTCCTGCGTTTTATTCCTTATGTATTCGAACATAAACAAGCTTTGTGATTCTTCCTTCATATACATGGAGTAGTACTTTTGATTCTAGGATTAGGGAGTAGCTTGTGTGCACATTACAATGTTGGTGCATGTTAAATTCTGCCTTTGAGTTTGATTTGACAATTGGTAGTTGTTTTTACTATATCTATGTGTGTTTAGTTTTCTATCCGCTGTGCTTAGGCGATACGAGGTGTGGCAGCCCTCATATTTAAGATTTAAGGGATTTGATACAAGGAACCTAGGGTTAAACCTGATCTTCTGTAATTGTGGGTAGAAGGGTGCGGTGGAATCGGAAACGGTCCATCGTAGGAATTGATTTGGCATCCTCGTACTATCTATCCCGTCCTTTTAGGCAGAGATAGCTCCCGGTAGATGCGGCAACTCTGCGGGAGAGTGTATGATGTCCCTTCCACAAAACCATATCTAAACATCTAGACAACGCCAATTGACAACATTGTTTTGTGATACGCAAGCGAAACCGAAGTCCTAGAATCACCTTTGAAGACCACGACACACTCCTTTTCTCCTCCGTGTGACACCGTATAGAGTAAAGTCCACCGACAACCCTCATCAATCGAAACCTCTTAGAGTTACGTCCAAATAATTACAACCATTGAATATATTGGTATTCGAATCCCAGTCCTTGTGGGATCGATAATCTTTATTACTTAACAACATTCGTGCACTTGCAGGTGTTGAGTGCAAGCATGCGCTTTGAGTCCTCGACGATCTCCATCGCGAGATTTGAGGTCGCATTCATGCGCATCAGGTATCAGAGTCATGGTCCATGTCATACCTATTATATCGAAAGCACACTAGAGGGGGGTGAGTAGCGAGCGTGAAACTTTCTTCTCGATGCTAAAATAAGAGCAAGCACAGCGGAAATAAAGCCAATAAAAAAAGTAGACAATTTATTTTTACTTGGTTCACAACCCAATGGTTGCTACTCTAAGGCCCTGACATCCTTGACCGTGTACGAAGGGGCAATCCACTATAGAGTCTTCTCCTCGTTGGAGGTAGGAGACAACGATCACAAAAATTGAAAGCTCGAGGATGAGGCAACAAACCTACCTCACCTCGTTATGATTAAAACCAATAATACAATAAATAAAAACAATACTTGCTGCCGATGAAGAGATTCTGAACTTGGCGTTGCATCGGCATTATGACAGTGTTATATCGTTAGAGCTTTGGCATTGTGGGAGCACTTTGAGAGCAAGATGAATGATCTTTGGGTTGGAGTCCTCCCCTCCTTTTATAGATTTTTGCCTTGGAATAAGTCTAGATGCAGATCCTCAACTTTTGAAACTTATCATGAGATGACACCTTATCTTATCGCGAAGTGGTCGTGTCAAACATTATCCTATTTGACCTAACACAAAAGGTTGATTTGTCACCATTAGTCGACTGATGCCCTTCATCAGTCAACTGATGTTCAGCAGTCGACTGATGTGCAGTAGTCGACTGATAATAGTCAGCAGTCGACTGTCATCCTGGCCACTTCGCTGCAATAAGAGGTTTGCACGAAAAATGGTAAATATGACAGTTCCTTACCTTCCGATCTCAACCTAGACCTTCCATTGGAAGTCTTAGTCGAATCGCCACCTACAGTCGTCTCCATACAGAGGACACAACCTTACCATCTCTCTTTGCACTCGTGCTTACCACTGGGCATTTATGACTTATTGCTTTTCTTCCGGTCTTCACCTGGGTTCTTCGACTCCCACGAGTTCTCCCAGTGTCGCCTGACCACCACGGTTTCCCGACTCGAGATTCTCCAGGTGTCACTAACCTTCAGCTTAGCTTAACTATTTCCTGCACACTTAATTCAGCTAATGAGATAACAAAATGACCTTAACTTTGGATCTTTGTCATAATCAAAACCTTGGTTCGATTATCTGGTGCCCATGCACTAACAATCTCCCCCTTTTTGATCTATGGCAAACCGACACAAAGTTAAGGGAAAAATTAAAGCATAAAACAATTAGAGGAATGATAAACGTCCTTTCAAAAACTCCCCCTTAACCCTAGGTGAGTTTTGAAAGAGATACTTTGAATTTTTTGAAAATTAAATTTGTATTACTCCCCCTTAACTTTCTCTCTTCTCCCCCTTTTATCATAAATCAAAAATGGTGTCAGGGTTTTTATATAAAATAGGGGTTTAAAAACAACATGTGTATAGAATTATTAAAGATAAATCAACTATGAGCCCAAGCATACGTCTAGTAGTAGTTAGATAGATTGGTTCGAGGTGTGTCCCTCTACACCAATAATTTAAAGGTTTATAATATAACCCTTTGGGTTAGTTTGCTCTCCCCTTAGTCAAATATATGAAGTATAAGAGATGTAGGGGGCGCTAAACTTTGGCCTAGAGAGTTGTAAATATTCGTTAAGTATAATAGTTGAGAAAATAGGTAGCATTTTGAAAAGGTTATGTTAAGTGTATTTCAATTATCCTTAACATCTCACCCATTCTATGTATCTCAAAATGTGTTCACCTTATATGTTTTGTGAGATGATTTGAATTTCATTAAAGATAGTCAACCTTGGGTTAGATTCGGATTTAACCTTTAGATCGTTAAGTAACTTTTCGAGAAACTGGCTTCCAGGTCGTGGCGAGGCATAGGGGTCTTCTTTGATCAGAACAACGACCACTTCCTTAGACAAAGAAAAATTGAAGAAAATATCACTTAAGTCACTTAGGGTTACTTTCTGGTTTAACTAGTTTAGGATACGATGAGGTAGCTTCAGCTAGTTCAACTCAGCCATGTGCACCAAGCTAGATACGCTTTATCTAGCTCGAATACACGAGACGTTGTTTCTCTAATGTACTATCATCTCGCTGTATCCTGATACTATGTTATCAAAGTTGACTAACTATTTGTACTATCTATCTATTTTAATAACTAATAATGCAATGATTTTGCTAAGAAAGTGGGTATACTATTTTAGTGTTAGCTCCCCCTAGACCATTGAACGAATATGGCCTATCCACAAAGTGGACTTGATCTTGGGGAATCCAAAACTTATTGGTCCTTATATGTGAGTTCAATAAAACCTTTGGGACCCATGCTTGGACTTGTTGATGACTACGATTTACGATAGAAATATAAGATCTATATGTAGTCCTTGACCTAAATTTGAGTCCAGCTTTGTTGTACACGACTCTTTGAGTTCCAAGTAGTTAGTTAAGATTCTTGGATCCCAATGTGAACCTTTCCAACCTAGCCTCGACCTCTTGAACTCGTCCTTTCAAGAGAGAATTCTCCTCCTCATGTTTTCCAACTTGAGTTGAGTTTCCCTCTTGAACATGACTAGTTGAAGAGGTTAGAGTGGCCTTTTGCTTGAGGGTTTCAACCTCCTCAAGTAACGACTCAACTCTAGACTCAGACTTAGTCAATTTCCTATTTAGCAACTTAATTGCATGATATAAGTTTACAATTAATGAACGACTTACCTTAATCTTTTCTTTTGATCCGGCTTTGAGTCTTGACTCGAATTCATCCTCGGAGTTGGAGTTGGATTTGCAATCGGCTTTGAACTTGGACTCGGACTCAGACTCTACCGGTTTCACCATGAACACCAAGTCATTATTTTTATCTTCTCCCTCCTCCCATGTTACATGAAAAGCTTGTTTGAGTTGCTTGTGTTTTGGCTTCATTTTTGGGCAGTCTGACTTGTAATGCCCCTTCTTGTTGCACCAATAGCATGTGTATATTTGTGGGGGTTTCTTGCTCTTCAATTGCTCCCTTTTCTTTTTGATGATTCTCCGAACTAGATTGACTAGTTCGGCCTCCATCTCCTCTTCGGATTCCGATTCGGATTCACCTTTCGACTCAGATTCTTCTTCTTCAGGAGCTATATTGCTCTTTGCTTTTTGTCTTCATCCTGCAAACAACGCTACATCTTTCTCCACCGAGACCGCGTTAGTTTGTTCATGTAACTCAAATTTTGAAAAAAAATCGTCTAACCTAACCTTAGATAGATCTCTAGATACCTTGTAGGCATCAACCATGGATGCCCACAAGGTGGTCCTAGGAGAAGCATTAAGAGTGTACTTTATTATTGTTAGTAATATATTAGAGGTGTCCTAAGGCAATCGCCTTATGGTCGTACCATTTATTTGATAAATGAAGATTCACTATTTGAGTGTACATATTTTCATGTATTTGATTGGATCTTAAACTCATTTACTGAATGTCCACAATACGATTCACAATAGGAGAGAATTTGTGATTGGATCACAACTAGTGAGTATCTCTACATGTGTAATTGTGATGTATTAGAATTATCCCTAGTCGATGAATTAATGGATTTAGACACCATCAACTCTGTCGAGACTAGCACGAGGTATACTCCATGGTGTATCCAAGCAGCTGATTCTCACTGGTTGGAGACATTGTGATGTCCGGAGTTAATCATGGATGGTAGTTATGGTAACTAGTTCATTGGAGTGACCAGCCGTAAGACTTCATGTGGTTCTCTGCATATATAGATATGTCAATGTAGTTCTTACTGCAGCTTAAGTGCGATGTTCCTTTGACTTGTGGTATTCAAGTCATCTTGATCATAAAGACTTATGCTTTGACATCTTAAGCAAACATCTCTGAAAAGATGTGGACCCGGGTTGATTGGGTATAAGTTGAAGTGATCAAAGGTATTTGAATAGCCTATAAAGAATTCACCACTCCTTGCGAGGAGATGTATATCCATGGCCTCTTGTCGGATTGTTACTAAAGTCTTTGGCCAAAGCATTACATGTTTAGAGTAAGGTACTCTTGGATACATGTGCAGTAACTAGAATCCGTAGGACGAGAAAATGATACTTGGGCTAGGTGTGACGTAGTCAACCTAGTGGGGACTGACACTATAGACCATGTCCTGAACCAAGTGGTTATAAGATGAGTGAAGGGAATGGGGCACGATTCATTGTAGCTTCTGAAGGGTTTCAGAAATAGTTCTGGATCAACCATTGATCTTTTCAGTTAATTGGGGATCATGATGTACTACTAGGTGTCACTCATGATCGTTCTATAGTTAATGGTTAATTAAAGATGACCAACATAAACCAAGAACCTATTTGGTCACACGCACAATGAGCTTAATCCGAAGGATTTAAAATGAGCATGAGAATGAGATTCTTAGACCGAGAGAAACTAGGTTTGGTTGAACCAAACAAGGAGCGAGCATGAAATCGTTTCAGTTCCAATGGAAGCGTGAATGGGCCATGTCTTATGAATACATAATGGATGACCAAATTGGTTTGGTTCTAATCAAATGGTGGAGAATAAACCAAAGGGGTTTGGTTTGTTTTAAACGAATGAACCAAAGTTGGTTCGGTTCGTTTTAACTTAAAATAGACCAAATTGGTTTGGTTTATTTTAACTTAAATTAATGGAGCGGGTAACGGGCTTTTGGTTATGATCCGATAATCATTAGGAGAATTTGTTCTCTATAAAATAGGGCTTAAGGGTTTTGTGAAAACCTAATCCAAGCAACCCTAATTTTGTCGCCCTCCTCTCCTTGGTCTAGCCGGCGCCAAATCCTTACCACCCCCCACCACCGCCAAAGCTCCTCTTGTCGGTGTCCAGCAGTTGCCATCCTCCCCTCTTTCTGGCGTCTAGCTGCTGCCGGAGGGGCTCCGGTGATCTTCCTTGTCTCCGGCGACAAGGTGAGCGTCTAGCTTCGTTATTTGGTCGGCGCTAATCTTCCACCAAAGTTGTCCAATTTTCTGGACAGCTTGTTTACTTCGTGTTGGAGCGTGGTTTGGATGATGTTTGGAGCTCCGACAGTGGCTACTTTGCCGGGGATTTGATCTCCGGTAATCCTCATAGGTGGAGGACAAAAGATTCGTCAAACGGTTGACGAATACCTCTCCGGAGAAGCGAGTTTTGAGGACTCATTTTGGATCCGAATTTTGATTCGGATTGTGATCTTCTCTCGATCAAATCGTCTTCAACATGAGGCTAGTAACTTGTACGAAGATGAGGCTCGTGACTTTGTGATGTCATCCCGAAGATACTCGGCGTGAATACGGATAGAGGCGATTCTAGCGAGGATCGCTCCGGTTGATGCCTTTCCCGCTACACGTGATACGTCTGGTATACGTAGTATAAATTTCCTTTTATTGCAAAATTTGAAATTGCAGTTATGTCTACACATGTTGTACTATGCATGCGTGTGGTGTGTGTGTTATAATAAATTAGATTTATTATTTTTATTTATTCCGCTGTGCACAGGTTTACGAAACATTTTCAAACACACACTCGTCGCGGTGCCGGAAACCCAACTGTTGTATCAGAGCCCAGGTTGTGTTTCGACATAATCATAAACTATTTTTATGATAGTCATAATGGTATTTATGGAAATTTTCTACTTTTGGAAAGTTAGAAGTATTTATGGAAATTTTTAATTTTGGAAAGTCTAGAAGTATTTATGGAAATCTTCTACTTTTGGAAAGTTAGAAGTATTTATGGAAATTGATATTTTCCATAAATAAAATATTTGTTTAGATTTGGAAATTTGTTTCCTAATTTAATTATGATTTTATTTGAGAAATCAAATCTTAAAATATTTTATTTCCATAAGTAGTTTTAATGATTTAGGAAATTTGTTTCCTAAATTGTCTTTCCTTAATCAACACTTTCCACAAATAAAATATGTGATTAGATTTGGAAATTTGTTTCCTAATTTAGTCATGATTTGATTTGGAGAATCAAATCTCAAACATATTTTATTTCCATAAATAGTTATGACATATAAGAAAATTTTGTACATGTCATGTAATTGCATTAGATGCATATCATTATGTCATGCGTGTCGTGACATGTAGATGTATGTCATGTATGCCATGCCATGTAGATAATAGTTATTTGCATGCAAAGAGGATGAGACATAAAAAACCCTTACTCAATATTAAAGCCTACACCTTCCATTAATATGGTTAGAACCAGAGTTCCGTTTCTTGTTTGGGTTGTTGGACTCTCTCCAAGCCCGGCTCGAACCCGAACATGTTCAAACCATGAAATAGTTTAATACTAATATGGTAAGAGTCAGAGGTCAATCGTTAACTTTGGTTGTTGGACTCTCTCCAAGCCAGGCTAATTGGTTGAATGCACTCTAACCATATTAAAACTATTTCTCAATTAATGGGTTGGCTTTAAGCTGGAGCATCGGCTTGTTGGACTCTCTCCAAGGTCGATGTGAAGGGAGGTGAAGTTGGGTGTTATGTATATGATGCATACTTGTTAATGTGTTAACAACCCAATGTATGTGTGAACATTCAATTAGTTGATAGCACATTGTGATAGTTGCATATATATGATATGCAATCGGTATATATGATACCTACCATTGTAGCTATGAATGGCTTGTTGGGCTCTCTCTAAGGTTGTTCATATCTATGTTGGATATCAGCCCATTCGGAGATGGACCTACGATCTCCCGAAGTGATTTTGGTTTTTTTTTTGAAATTCGAAAAATGAGTGGGATTTATAAATGCATGTTGATGCATTTAAAATCATCTTTTTCATATGTGCTCGATTTGTATTTCTAAGTTAATCGATTGATCATGATATCTTTGAATTTTCGTTTCATTTTGGATTCGAATAAATTGACTGGGCCGAACTTCTTGGACTGGCTTAGAAGCTTGAGAATTGTTCTCAAGGTGGAAAAGCTTGCGTATGTCCTCGAAGAGCCTCTTCCCGCCCGTCCTAGTGATAACGCAACTCTAGACCAATTGTTAGCTTATTAGAAACATGTGAGTGATTCTGAACAAGTGAGTTGCATCATTCTAGCCGTGATGGAACCCAAGCTATGGAAGTATCATGAGCATATGGATGCTCATACCATAGTCCTTCATCTTTATGAGTTGATTGATGAGCAAGTAAGATTCGAAAGTTTCGAATTCTCGAAGCTCCTCTTCACCTCTGAGATGTAAGAAGGTTCATCTGTGGTACTGCTCAACATGATGAAGACTGTGGAGCCTTCTGAGAAGCATGGGCAAGGGACGGTGCTGTTAGTTGATTCCTCGAAGAAAGGTTCTAAGAGGGAGTCAAAGGAACAACAGAAGAAGGAGAAGAAAAAGGCTAAAAAGGCAGAACCGGCTCAAAAGGGCACTTGCCATCATTATGGCAAGGAGAGCCATTGGCGAAGAAATTGCAAGGTTTATCTTGAGTCCATTAAGAAGAATAAGTCATCGGATGCCCCATATTCTTCAGATATCTTCGTTATTGATTGTCATTCTATTTCCTCAAACACTTGGGTATTGGATACTGGGTGTGACTCACATATGTGTAATGACATACATGGGCTAAGGAATAGAAGAAGACTTGTCAAGGAAGAGTCAAATTTATGTGTTGGGAATGGAGCAAAGGTTGCTGCACTCGCCATTGGAACGTATTTGTTGAAACTCCCTGCAAGACTTGTCTTAGAACCGGACAATTGCTTTTATGTTCCTTCATTGATAAAGAACATCATTTCTATTTCTTGTTTAAATAGAAATGAGTACCATTTGACTTTTAGTAACAATTGTTGTTACATAACTTTGAATGGAGTTCTTTATGGGACTGGAACTTTAAGCAATGGTATTTATGCGTTGGACGTATCCAGTGACGTTTTCAATATCGAAGCGAGCAACAAGTGTGCTCGAAAGGATAATCAATTAGACTCCTACATGTGGCATTGTCATCTTGGCCACGCAAGCAAGAAACGCATGTCCGAATTACACCGATGTGGAATTCTGGAATCGTTTGAATTGGATTCATATGATATATACGAATCATTCTTAAAAGGCAAGATGACTAAGTTACCTTTTATAGGAAAAGGTGAACGAGTGGGAGAGTTGCTAGGTCTAATACATACTGATGTATGTGGACCTATGTCAACTCAAGCTTTAGGAGGCTATAGCTACTTCATTACCTTCACCGATGATCACTCACGGTTTGGGTATGTGTTCTTGATGAAACACAAGTCTGAAGCCTTTGAAAGATTCAAAGAATTCAGAAATGAAATAGAGAAATAACATGACAAGAGTATTAAAATACTTCGATCGGATCGAGGTGGTGAATACTTAAGTCAAGAGTTTCTAGATTATCTAAGAGATAATGGTATATTGTCTCAATGGACTCCGCCATATACACCACAGCATAATGGTGTATGTGAGAGGCGTAACCGGACCTTGTTGAACATGGTCAGGTCGATGATGAATCATGCGAATCTTCCCAAGTCCTTTTGGGGCTATGCACTTCAGACAGCTGTTTACTTGTTAAACAGAATGCCAACCAAGGTAGTCTCTACTACTCCATATGAGATATGGAATAGTAAGAAACCTCATGTATCTTACTTTAGATATGGGGTCATCCTGCTTATGTGAAGCGGACTGTATCAGACAAATTGGATGCTAAGTCTGATAAATGTCTATTTATTGGATATCCTAAGGAAACAAGGGGTTACCAATTCTATCATCTTGTGGAACAAAAGGTGTTTGTTTCAAGGCATGTTGTGTTTCTAGAGAAAGAGTTTCTCTTGCAAGAAAACAGTGAGAGTGTCGTCGAGCTTGAGGAGACTCGAGATACTCAAATAGACATTAATGAGATACCTGGTGAAGCACAACAGCCAATAACTCATAGTGATGAGCCATTGGCTCGACCTATTGAAACAACACATCTTCGTAGATCTGGTAGAACACGCAATATTCCTGAGAGATATGGATTTCTCGTAAGTGAATCGAACGACATATTACTCATTGATGATGAGGATCCTACCAGTTATGAAGAAGTTCTGACATATTCAGAAAGGGATAAGTGGCTTGAAGCCATGAAGTCGAAAATGGATTCCATGTATGAAAATTAAGTTTGGAACTTGGTTGACCCACCTGAATGTTGGGTTTCCGGCTCCGCGGCGTGTGTGTGTTCGATCACATTTCGTAAACATGAACATAGCGGAAGCAATAAAAATAATAAATCTACATTTATTACAACACACACAACACACGCATGCATATTACAACAAGTGTAGACATAACCGTAAATTTAAATTTGCAATAAAAGGAAATTTATCTACGTTATACCTTTCGTATGACGTGTAGCGGGAACGACATCAACCGGAACGATCCTCGCTAGAATCGTCTCTATCCGTATCCACGCCGAGTTCCTCGGGATGACTTCGCTAAGCCACGAGCTTCGTCTTCTTACGGGTTACTAGCCTCGTGTTGAAGACGACGTGATCGAGAGATGATCACGATCCGAATCCAAATTCGGATCCTAATACGAGTTCTCAAAACTCGCTTCTCTGGAGAGGTATTCGCCAACTAATTGGCGAATCCTTCATCCTCCACCTCAGAGGATTACCGGAGATCGAATCCCCGGTAAGTTAGCCACTGTCGGAGCTCTAACCGTCGTCCAAACGACGCTCCGACGAGAGGAGAACAAGCTGTCCAGAAAACTGGACAGCTTTGGTGGAGGTGATAGGCGCCGGCCAACCAAGGGAGATAGAGCTCACCTTGATGCCAAACTTGAAGGTGATCACCGGAGCACTAATTGGCATCAGCTCGACGCCGGCGAGGGGGAAGGAAGCAGCCTTCTGGACGCCGGTTGGAGGAGCAATGGGCGGCGGTTTAGGGTTGGTGCCGAGAGCTCCCTCAATGGGGTGGGCAGCAACCTTAGGGCAAGGGGTTTTTGGATTAGGACTTAATTATCCCTTAAGCCCTCTTTTATAGAAAACTAATTCTCTTAATGGTTATTGGATCATAACCATTAGGCCCGTTAACCCGCTCCATTAAGATAAGTTAAAATAAACCAAACCATGATGGTTTATTTTAAGTTAAAACGAACCGAACCATCTTTTGGTTCATTCGTTTAAAATAAACCAAACCCTTTGGTTTATTCTCCTCCATTGGATTAGAACCAAACCATTTTGGTTCATCCATTACGTCTTCATAAGACTCGGCCCATCCACGCTTCCATTGCGACTGAAACGATTTCATGCTCGCTTTATGTTTGGTCCAACCAAATCTAGTTTCTCTCGGTCTGAGAATCCCATTCTCAAGCTCGTTTTAAATCCTTTGGATTACGCTCATTGTGCGTGTGACCAAATAGGTTCTCGGTTTATGTTGACCGTCTATAATTAACCATTAATTATAGAACGATCATGAGTGGCACCTAGTAGTACATCATGATCCCCAATTAACCGAAAAGATCAACGGTTGATCCAGAACTATTTCTGAAACCCTTCAGTAGCTCGAATGAATCGTGTCTCATTCCCTTCACTCATCTTATACCCACTTGGTTCAAGAAATGGTCTATAGTGTCAGTCCCCACTAGGCTGACTACGTCACACCTAGCCTAAGTATCATTTCCTCGTCCTACGGATTCTAGTTACTCCACATGTATCGAAGAGTACCTTACTCTAAACATGTAATGCTTTGGCCAAAGACTTTAGTAACAATCCGACGAGAGGCCATGTGTATACATCTCCTCGCAAGGAGTGGTGAATCCTTTATAGGCTATTCAAACACCTTCGATCACTTCGACTTATACCCAATCATCCCGGGTCCACATCTCCTTAGAGATGCTTGCTTAAGATGTCAAAGCATAAGTCTCTATGATCAAGATGACTTGAATACCGCAAGTCAAAGGAACATCGCACTTAAGCCACAGTAAGAACTTCATTGACATATCTATATATGCAGAGAACCATCTGAAGTCTTACGGCTGGTCACTCCAATGAACTAGTTACCATAACTAGCATTCACGATTAACTCCGGACATCACTATGTCTCCAGCCAGTGAGAATCAGCTGCTTGGATACACCAAGGAGTATACCTCATGCTAGTCTCGACGGAATTGATGGTGTCCAAATCCATCAATTCATCGACTAGGGATAATTCCGATACATCACAATTACACATGTAGAGATACTCACTAGTTATGATCCAATCACAAATTCTCTCATGCTGTGAATCATATCGTGGACATTCAGTAAATGAGTTTAAGATCCAATCCAATACATAAAACATGTATACTCAAATAGTGAATCTTCATTTATCATATAAATGGTTCATACATAAGGCGATTACCTTAGGACATCTCTCATATATTACTAACACTGAAGGCATAAAACCTATAGGGTGCAAGTGGGTTTTCAAGAAGAAAACCGACATGGATGGTAATGTGATTACCTATAAGGCTAGACTGGTGGCGAAAGGATATCGTCAAAAGTAAGGTGTTGATTATGACGAAACCTATTCGCCTGTTGCTATGCTTAAATCCATTCGGATGCTCCTGGCCATAATGGCTCATTATGATTATGAGATATGACAAATGGATGTGAAAACAACTTTCCTTAATGGAAACCTGCTCGAGGATGTGAATATGATACAGCCTGAGGGTTTCACATCGGTTGATAAAACCAAGGTATGCAAATTGCGACGGTCCATATATGGATTAAAGCAAGCATCCAGGAGTTGGAATATCCGTTTTGATGAGACAATCAAAAGGTTTGATTTCTCACAAAATCTAGACGAACCTTGTGTGTACAAGAAGGTTAGTGGGAGTGAAATCGTATTCCTAGTATTGTATGTCGATGACATATTACTTATAGGAAATGATGTTTCAGTCTTACAGTCAGTTAAGATTTGGTTGTCCAAGACATTCTCCATGAAAGACCTGGGAGAAGCAACCTACATCCTCGGAATTAAAATCTATAGAGATAGATTGAAACAGTTGCTTGGTCTTTCGCAGTCTACATATATAGACCAAGTGCTAAAGAGGTTTAGCATGTCGGAATCCAAGAAAGGTTTCCTACCCATCAGGCATTGGATACACCTTTCGAAGTCTATGTGTCCGCGCACAGAAGACGAGAGGATTTGCATGACTAAGATTCCCTATGCATCCGCAATACGATATATCATGTATGCTATGTTATGTACGAGGCCCGATGTATCGTATGCTCTAAGTGTCACGAGCAAATACTAGTTTGTTCCAGGAATGGATCATTGGGTGGCTGTTAAGACGATCCTTATGTGCTTGAGAAGAACTAAGGATGCATTCCTAATATATGGAGAAGGGGGCATGGTGACACGTGGGTATACGGATGCCATCTTCCAGATAGACAAGGATGATTCCAAGTCTAAGTCTGGGTATGTATTCATCTAGAAAGGAGGCCCAATAAATTGGAATGGTTCCAAGCTTGACACTATAGCGGATTCTGCCACTAAGGCAGAATACATTACAGCTTCGGAAGCAGCAAAGGAAGCGATTTGGATCAAGAAGTTTATCTTTGAACTTGATGTGGTCTCATCAATGATCCAAACATGTGCTTCGCCACTATTATCTGATCAAAGAGATCATTAGTAGGAAGGAAATACAAATCGAGAAGATCCCACAGAAAGGAACTTAGCGGATCCTTTAACTAAGGCATTACCTCAAAGTAAGCTTGAGGGTCATGTTAGAGCTTATGGTATTGGATACCGTAGCGATTGACATTAGGCCAAGTGGGAGTTTGTTAGTAATATATGAGAGGTGTCCTAAGGCAATCGCCTTATGGTCGTACCATTTATTTGATAAATGAAGATTCACTATTTGAGTGTACATGTTTTCATGTATTTGATTGGATCTTAAACTCATTTACTGAATGTCCGCAATATGATTCACACCAGGAGAGAATTTGTGATTGGATCACAACTAGTGAGTATCTCTACATGTGTAATTGTGATGTATTGAAATTATCCCTAGTCGATGAATTAATGGATTTGGACACCATCAATTCTGTCGAGACTAGCACGAGGTATACTCCTTGGTGTATCCAAGCAGCTGATTCTCACTGGCTGGAGACATTGTATTGTCCGGAGTTAATCGTGGATGCTAGTTATAGTAACTAGTTCATTGAAGTGACTAGCCGTAAGACTTCATATGGTTCTTTGCATATATAGATATGTCAATGAAATTCTTACTGCAGCTTAAGTTCGATGTTCCTTTGACTTGCGGTTTCAAGTCATCTTGATCATAAAGACTTATGCTTTGACATCTTAAGCAATCATCTCTGAGGAGATGTGGACCCGGGATGATTGGGTATAAGTTAAAGTGATCGAAGGTATTTGAATACCCTATAAAGGATTCACCACTCCTTGCGAGGAGATGTATACCCATGGCCTCTCGTCAGATTGTTACTAAAGTCTTTGGCCAAAGCATTACATGTTTAGATTAAGGTACTCTTGGATACATGTGCAGTAACTAGAATCCGTAGAATGAGGAAATGATACTTGGGCTAGGTGTGACGTAGTCAACCTAGTGGGGACTGACACTATAGACCATGTTCTGAACCAAGTGGGTACAAGATTAGTGAAGGGAATGGGGCACGATTCATTGTAGCTGTGAAGGGTTTCATAAATAGTTCTGGATCAACCGTTGATCTTTTCGATTAATTGGGGATCATGATGTACTACTAGGTGTCACTCATAATCATTCTATAATTAATGGTTAATTATAGATGACCAACACAAACTGAGAACCTATTTGGTCACATGCACAACGAACATAATCCGAAGGATTTAAAACGAGCTTGAGAATGATATTCTTAGACCAAGAGAAACAAAGTTTTGTTGGAACAAACAAGGAGCGAACATGAAATCATTTCAGTCGTAATGGAAGCGTGGATGGGCCATGTCTTATGAAGACATAATGGATGAACCAAATTGGTTTGGTTCTAATCCAATGGTGGAGAATAAACCAAAGGGGTTTGGTTTGTTTTAAACGAATGAACCAAAGTTGGTTCGGTTCGTTTTAACTTAAAATAGACCAAATCGGTTTGGTTTATTTTAACTTAAATTAATGGAGCGGGTTAACGAGTTTTTGGTTATGATCCGATAACCATTAGGAGAATTTGTTCTCTATAAAATAGGGCTTAAGGGTTTTGTGAAAACCTAATCCAAGCAACCCTAAAGTTGCCGCCCTCCTCTCCTTGGTGTAGTCGGCGCCAAATCCTTGCCGCCGCCCACCACCGCCCAAACTCCTCTTGCTGGCATCCAGCAGCTGCCATCCTCTCCTCTTGCCGGCGTCTAGCTACTGCCAGAGGAGCTCCGGTGATCTTCCTTGGCTCCGGCGACAAGGTGAGCGTCTAGCTTCCTTATTTGGCCGGTGCTAATCCTCCACCAAAGTTGTCTAGTTTTTTGGACAGCTTGTTTACTTTGTGTCGGAGCATGGTTTGGATGACGTTTGGAGCTCCGACAGCAGCTACTTTGCCGAGGATTCGATCTCCGGTAATCCTCATAGGTGGAGGATGAAGGATTCGTCAAACGGTTGACGAATACCTCTCCGGAGAAGCGAGTTTTGAGGACTCATTTTGGATCTGAATTTTTATTCGGATTGTGATCTTCTCTCGATCACATCGTCTTCAACACGAGGCTAGTAACTCATACGAAGATGAGGCTTGTGACTTTGTAAAGTCATCCCGAAGATACTCGGCGTGGATACAGATAGAGGCGATTCTAGCGAGGATCGCTCATGTTGATGCCTTTCCCGCTACACGTGATACGTCAGGTATACGTAGTATAAATTTCCTTTTATTGCAAAATTTGAAATTGCAGTTATGTCTACACATGTTGTACTATGCATGCGTGTGGTGTGTGTGTTATAATAAATTAGATTTATTATTTTTATTTCTTCCGCTGTGCACATGTTTATGAAACATCTTCGAACACACACTCGCCGTGGTGTTGGAAACCCAACAATTATATCCCGATTGTCTACCTTTTGTCTGATGGCATGTAGACCGTTCAAGATGTCTTGGATCCGCGCATGGAGTTGCGAAGCGGTCTCGTGATCCTGCATATTTAGATTATACAATTTATTGAATAGTAAATCGCTTTTGCATACCTTGGCATCGGATGTCTCTTCATGTGGCAAATCAAATCTAAAATATTTTATTTTACCAAGCCAATCTCTTAATGATTTAGGAAATTGGTTAGCCGGGCAATAGATTTTCCTTAATCACGGACATTCCAATGAATCAAAATATGCGGGACTAGCAATACGTAATGTCGAAATCCAAAGGCTCCCCTTGATCATTGGTGGGTAGAGCAAAGCTGGTTTGGATTACTATCAATGTCTCAACTTGTGTTTTCAAGAAACACTCCATCTGACCTTTCCAATAACGAAAATCATTTCCGTTAAAGAATGGAGGTCGGGTGGTGCTATACCCCTCAATGTGAGCCATTAATTATCTTGCAAAACATGAATAAAAACAAAAAGGAATTCTAAGAATTGGTCTTGGATTAGTAATGCAGGAAACAATAAGAAATAAACAGAAATAAATGAAAAAATATGAAACTAAACAAAAACTAGAAATTTACGAGCTTCGATGTCCCCGAAAGGGTACTAAACGTTGGTTTTGGGGACGAAGATAGCTTGTTATGAGGGTAACCCTCATAAGAATGTAGATCTCTGAGAGAGCTTTGATTTGGTGGGTAGCACATTTTGTGGGTCCACTTGTATGAAAAATTATGTCCGTTTTACCGTCGGCTACTCCAAAAGTGTATAGTTCAATCGAAACTTGCAAATACGCAACCAAAAAAGGGTACCAAGACTTCGTCTTGGATTAGTAGTAGGAGAGAAATAATAGGAGTAATTTACGAATCAAAAAATATGAAAAGAAAGCCAAAAAAGTGTTAGATTGGTGCTTTCACCAAATCTTAGAACCCTCGCTCTGATACCAATTGTTGGATCGAAAGCACCCTAGAGGGGGGTGAATAGCGAGCGTTAAAATAAGACCAAGCATAGTAGAAATAAAGACAATAAAATAAGTAGATAATTTGTTTTTACTTGGTTCACAACCCAATGGTTGCTACTCCAAGGCCCCGCGATCCTTGACCGCATACGAAAGGGCAATCCACTATAGAGTCTCCTCCTCGTTGGAGGTAGGAGACAACGATCACAAAAATCGAAAGCTCGAGGATGAGGAAACAAACCTACCTCACCTTGTTATGATTAAAACCATGAATACAATAAATAAAAATAATAATTGCTGTCGACGAAGAGATTCTGAACTTGGCATTGCATCAGTGTTATGACGGCGTTACGACGTTAGAGCTTTGACATTGTGGGAGCACTTTTAGGGCGAGACGAATGATATTTGGGTTGGAGTCCTCCCTTCCTTTTATAGATTTGTGCCTTGGAATAAGTCTAGATGTAGATCCTCAACTTTTGAAACTAATCACGAGGTGGCACCTTATCTTATCGCGAAGTGCCTGATGCGCATGGATGCGACCTCAAATCTCGCGATGGATACCGTCGAGGACTCAAAGCGCGCTCGCGCTCAATGCCCACAAGTGCACGGATGTCGTCAATTAATAAAGATTATCAATCCCACAGGGACTAGGATTCAAATACCAATATACTCAGTGGTTGTAATTGTTTGGACGTGATCTCTAAGAGGTTTGGGTTGGTGAGGGCTCTCGGTGGACTATACTCTATACGGTGTCACACGGAGGAGGAAAGGAGTGTGCCTAAGTCTTCAAAGGTGATTCTAGGACTTCGGTTTTGCTTGTGTATCACAAAAAATGTTGTCAATTGGCGTTGTCTAGACATTTACCTATGGTTTTGTGGAAGGAATATCATACACTCTCCTGCAGAGCCGCCACATTCATCAGGAGCTATCTCCGCCTAAAAGGATGGGATAGACGGTACGAGGATGCCAAATCAATCCCTATAGTGGACCGTTTCCGATTCCACTGCACCCTTCTCCCTGCAGTTGCAGGAGATCAGGCTTACCCCTATGTTTCTTAATCAAACCTCCTAAATTTTAGATTACGAGGGCTGTCACCCCTCGTATCGCCTAAGCGCAGCGAAAAGAAAGCCAAATATGCATAAATATAGTAAAGAGAAACTACCAATTGTCAAATCAAACTCATGGGCAGAATTTAACATGAACCAAAATTGTTTATATATACAAGCTACTCCCTAATCCTAGAATCGAAAGTACTACTCCATGTATATGAAGGAAGAATCACAAAGCATGTCTAAGATTGAATACATAAGGAATGAAATGTAGAAATAGAGATATACAGTGCTTCCGTGATTTTCTCTCCGGCGTTGAATTGCAAGGTGTGGACTTCCGACGGTGTTCCTCCTGTTGGAATGTATACTGAAAGCCTAGCTCTTTTTGTATGAACATTTTTATTTTGAAATAAGAATCACATGATCATTGTTTGCACTTTATATTTATTATATGTGTGCATATTGTCTAATATTTTACATTGTAGATAACATGGTGCTTGGTGTGACACAGAAGATCATGTTATCAGTCCCTTGTAGAATATAAGTAGAGGCTCACAACCAAGATGGTTTTGGACAAACCATTGGCATGGTTGTAGTGTAACTTGGTATTGTTTTGTCTTGAACATAGAGTTACACTAGTACACTTAGGTGTATTGAGCAGGACCGACATAGAGGTGATTCAATTGCTGACTACATAATTGAATTGGACCTCGGATATTATGTTGTACATGCTCTTAATCCCGATATAATAATGGACACATGTACTTAGTATTTATTTCTTTGATTTACCAAAGGGTGAGATTTCTATGGATTAAATCAATATGCCCGGTAAGTTGGGAAATGATATTATTTACATGGTGTGCCATTGATTATAGGAGGAAATCGTGTCCTATATATTAGGTTGATGATGTCCCCTTGAGGAGCTCATAAGGTTCATCATGTAAACCTTGCAGGTTGACTTAGTCAACATGATGATAAGGTTGAGTGGTACTACTCGAGGAGTTAGATGTTAATTGATTGATGGTCAGTAAATCAATCAATTGACGGACATTCGATATCTTAAACATGGGGAGATGAATGTACAAATAATATATGGAGCCCATATTAATTTATGGGGGTTGGTGAGGTAATTAAATGATGATCCTCTAGTGGAATGGAACATCATTGATGGATCAAGTTTGTGTGGTTCCGATCCATCGGGTGGCCAAGATCCAACTCCTCCTCATGGTCCCTATCGTAGTTTAATATAATCCTCATGAAGTCTAGATCCAATGATGGAAAACAAATCTCTAGAACCGACGGTTGAGATTAAATCTCTAGAACCGACGGTGGAGATTAAATCTCTAGATCCGACGGTTGAGATTAAATCCCTAGAACCGACGGTTGAGATTAAATCTCTAGAATCGACGGTTGAGATTAAATCCCTAGATCCGATGGTTGAGATTAAATCTCTAGAACCGACGGTTGAGATTAAATCCCTAGAACCGATGGTTGAGATTAAATATCTAGAGCCGATGGTTGAGATTAAATCTCTAGATCCGACGGTTGAGATTAAATCTCTAGATCCGATGGTTGAGATTAAATCCCTAGAACCAATGGTGGAGATTAAATCCCTAGAACCAATGGTGGAGATTAAACCAAGGCTTATCCCTAACTCTATAAAAGGGTGGCTTAGGGTGGGCGGCAAGAAAGTTTTTGTTTTTTTTTTAGGGAGATTTGGGTTTTCCAATCAAAAGGTTGGGCGACAAGAAGCCCTAGGAGGATTAGGGTTTTGCCTATCTTTTGTTAGGCGGCAAGAAACCCTAGAAGATTAGGAGGTTGGGCGGCTAGGGTTTGGAAGCTAAGGTGGGCGGCAACTATAGGAGAGGTGTTCTTCTTCTTCCTAAGGGTTGGCTGGCTCCTACCTCTTCTTCCTTCTACCTTGGTCGGGGCTCAACCGATTTCCTCTTCTCCTCTTCTTTTCCTCTTGGCCGGCGGCACAAAGGAGCTAGGGATTGTTCCCTAGTTCGGTTCCTTGGTTGGACATCTTGTTCTCTCCATTCTTGGGGCCGGCGGCATCAATCCTTTGTGGATTGGTGGTTGGCTCAAGCAAGAAGGGAAGGAGAGTTCTTCTTTCTTTCGATTGAAGAAGATCTAGGAAGCTTCAACTTGTGGAGGATCTTCGCCGACATGAAGTCTACAAGGAGGTTAGAACATATGATAGAAGATTGAGAGGTATAAAACTTTTACAAGTTTTATTATTGATCTTTGCATGTTCTTATTTATATGTTAGTATGTGTTGATTATACATGTCTATATCCATATGTATTTGTATAATCATGGACCCCGAAGATAAACACAAAAACCGGTGATTCGTCCGTCGTCTCTTCCGCGGCTAACCGACTAGAAGAGTTTTGTTGCTTGAACAACTAGTTTGTTCAAGCTATCGCTCAAGTCGTTAGCACGACGACGAATTGGTTGAGCTTAGGAAACTCATCCCATCCGGATTAGTTTTCATTAGTGAAAAATTTAATCCGGGGACATGGGAGCCAATGAGCCTCCGAGCCATGCCATCAAATGGTATCAGAGCCACGGTTTCCGGTTTTGTATATTTTGGATTCGGTTACTTTCATGAACATATCATATATTGAGTATGCCGGATAATAGTAGGATGTGCGTAGGCTAACTTTTTTGGTTGCAGGCATAAGATCCGACTATTATGGCTATATGTATGTATGTGATTGTGTGTGTGTGATTGTTTGTATATGATTTGAATCCTCGGGGTTGACGAGGCTAGATTAGTATTTAATTTTTGTAATTAAATACAACATTGTTTAGCCGATCATTTTAGTTTACTTTCTATCTAGATAGTTTGTACACTCGTTCGTGGAGTATAGAATCGATGAATGTAAATTAAAACGATATATCTCGGCTCGGATCTCTTTTGTGGCTTGCGCACGGAAAAGGTGGAGCGGATGAGGTGGCGACACGACAGGACGCATATTGGAGAACAATGCCATAATAGTTGGAAAAATTCTGATTTTTTCCATATTTATTGCTGATTTATTTTATATGCATGTTGTGTGTGCTTGAAAATTCCTCAATTTAAATTTACTAAGTGGGAGAGGGATATTTTAATTAATTCTCGTGGCCTCCATTACAATTTGATATGTGATGCAACAAACTTGCGTGTTGGCTCTGAGTGCCTTCCTCCCCAACGGATGGGTTTTTTTGCGGATCACTAGGTCAAATAATGGTTATAGGAAATTATTTAGGAGCGTGTGTACTTCCACATCGGTAAGGCACATAATCCGAGATAATTCCCTTAGTATCGTGTAATGGTTCACACTTAGATGCAAATAAAAATTGTCCTCCCCATCGGAGTCACTGGGTTTATTTGTAGGGCCAAAGAGGAACCAACTATTAATTTTATTTGTCAAAAAGTAAGGTTGACAAGATAATAAAATTAATGTGTAAAACCTCCTCTTACAAATGTAGAATTTGTATACGTCCACACTATCGTGGCATGCGATATTCTTGGTGATTTGAGGTGTTGGTTGATTTCGAAATTTTATTGTTTGAGGAATCAATAATTTTTTGAAATCTACAGTAATGATCTATGTGATATGCATGTTGTGTGCTTGAAAATTCCTCATTTTCAATTTACTAAGTGGGAGAGGGATATTTTAATTAATTCCCGCAGCCTCCATTACAATTTGACATGTGATGCAACAAACTTGTGTGTCGGCTTTGAGTGCCTTCCTCCCCAACGGATGGGTTTGTTTGTGGATCACTAGGTCAAATAATGGTTATAGGAAATTATTTAAAAGCGTGTGTACTTCTGTTAGTAATATATTGTTAGGGCAATCTCTTGCCGTGATATGGTTTTGATGGTGTGGCAAAGGGTTTAAGTTAGTTTGTTATGTTTATTTGATATGTGCGTTGAAGTCGTGCAGGACTTAGTAATTCGCACATAGAGCCATGGCGAGTTTCACATCTCATGACTCGTGCCTTGAGTCGGTGAAGGATAGCTTTGCGGAAGCCGTGCGCTTGGAGCATCCGAGGGACCGCCGGACGAGAAGCTTGGAGTGAAGCCGGAGGAAGTAGACTTCGAGGCAAGAGACGCGAAGGAGCATTGCGAGCCGTCCGATCTTTGCCAGGGGCGTGGCGAGAACGAAGAGAACCGAGGCGAAGGACTCAGAAATGAGTGGCGATTGGAACCCGGGGAGGGGTAGCTCTTAGGTGAAACTTGGCCATTTGGCCAAGTGTCGGATGGGTTTTCCGACACGGTCGGCCCGCCATGGAATGGTAGTCATTGCTCTAATCAGTGTAGCTCGGCGGTATCTATTGGATCGGTTTATAGCGTGATCGGCGCCATCGTTAGCGATCATTGCCAAGACTAACGATCGGCTAGCGCGCGATCGGTAGTCAATAGGGTTTAGCCCGCAGAACCGCTCGTAGCCGGCCCAGGCGGTCGACTACGGTCGTGATCGGCCCGGTGAGGTCCAGCGATCGCGCCAAGAGTTCCGTTGGACAACAACGGTCGGCATCCGACGTGTTCGGAGGCCGTTGTAGTAAAGCGATCGGCGCCATGGCGGCGATCGGTGATGGCGGCCAACGGGAAGGAGTTAGCCCTCTCTATAAAAAGAGAGGGTGTGAGCCTTTGAGAGGCTAATGCTTAAGTTCCAAACAATCTTCCTAGTGCCCACAAGCTCTAAACTCTTCTTACTGCTTTTACTCCATTCTATTTGTAAGAAGAGTGATCTTGATTGTAAAGGTTACCTCCACCTAGCTTGGTGCAAAGGAGAGACCATTTAGTGGATTGGTTGCGGAGTGATTCACGAGACGAATCGGGGACCGTGGATTAGCGGCGTAGCCGTGAACCACGTTACATCTTGTGTTAGCATTGTCTATTTCCTTTGCTTTGTTTTATTTGTTTAATTTGCTTGTATTGTTGTTTCCGCTTGCGCTAATCTAATTGTAGGCGAGTAAATTCCGATAACCAATGAACGAGGGCTATTCACCCCCTCTAGCCGGCCATCCGATCCCGACAAGTGGTATCGAGCCGAGGTTGCTTGTCACCGGACTAACCGCCGCAACAAGCCCTACATCAAAATGGCGGCTCAACATCCACCCACGAGTTCGACGGCGAATTCTCTTGGTGGAAAAGGAGAATGGAGGTATTCTTCAAACCGATTTGATATTATGCTTATAATGGAAAATGGTTTGAGTTGCCTAGGGATGAAAGGGGTGAGCCAATAGAGAAGTCAAGGTGGAATAAGAAGCAACGAGAGGAGCACCTTGCAAACTCAAAGGCAAAACATCATCTTCTCAATGTGCTCCTCAACAAGAGATCAACCGGATCGGAGAATGCACTAGCGCCAAAGAGATGTGGGAGAAGCTTGTAGAGCTTCATGAAGGCACCTCGGAGGCCAAGCTTGCAAGAAGAGACCTCCTCCGCTCCCAACTATCCAATATAAAACTAGAAAAGGGAGAAAAGGTAACCTCACTACACTCTAGGTTTAAAGAAATTTTAATTGGGCTAACAAGTGTAGGTGAGAAGCTATCGAACCGGACATGCTCATGAAGGCTATAGATGCCTTTTCCCGGTCCTCAAAGTGGAGTTCCATGGTGGACTCCTTCTATATGTCCAAGAACTTGGAAGTAAGTACCTTGGAGGAGTTCTTCTCGACAATGGAGCTCCACGAAACGAGGCTTGAAGGAATTCAAGAAGAGCCAAGAATTCAACCCTCAAGAGGAGTAGCATTGTTGGCAAACAAGGGGAAGAAGAAGATGGAAGTCCCCTCCTCCTCCGATGATGAAGCCTCCTCCTCCTCCATGGATAGCACCGAGGAAGCCTACATGGTAAGGAAGGTGAGGCGTGTATTTAAGAATTTTAGATTTGATAAATCAAATGATAGGAATAGAAGACCAAGGGGGAAGGTGATATGCTACAATTGCCAAGGAGAGGGACACATAAGGGACAATTGTCCTCTCGTAAACAAAAGCAAGGAAGAGAGGAAAAGAAAGAAGAAAAGAAGAAGAAAAGGGAGCAAGAAAAGAAGGAAGAGGAGAAGAAGGCAAAAGAAAAAGGGAAGGCCAAAGCATTCAAGGCCAAGACATGGGATGATCCTTCCTCATCCTCCTCCTCATCATCGGATGAGGAGAATGCCTTTGTCGCCAATTTGGCCTTGATGGCCTTTGACGATTTGGATTGCTCCTCCTCCGAAAATGAAGGATCAAGCACAAGAGGAGAGAGCTCAAGTGAAGGGGGAGCCTCCTCCACATCATCCTCCTCCTCATCATCCGAAGAAGAAGAAGAGGACATGGAAACTATGGTAATGAAAGCCTCTCCTAGTAAAATAGTTTCTATGATTTCTAGTTTAACTAGGGATTTGTTTAGAGCAAAGAAGAAAAATAAATGCATGCTAGATCAAATTAAGGCATTAGAAAATAAGCTAGAAAATGCATGCTTAAATAATAATGATACTTCTTCTTACCATGATGATGCATGCTCACATGATAATTATGTGCCTTTAGATGTTAGTGATGCATGCATAGAAGAAAATAGGGCATTAAGGGAAAAGGTAGATTATTTAACCAAAGCCCTAGGAAAATTCACAATTGGCTCCAACACCTTGAATATGATCATAGGGAGCCAAAGGGCAAGTTTTAACAAGAAAGGCCTAGGATATAAAGAGAAGAAAAATGAGAAGGCCTATAGATGCCTAATAGCTAGGGACAAGACAAAAACAAAGTAATAGCTAAGAAATGGATCCCCAAGGAATTTCTAGTGAACCCCATAGGTAAAAATCTATTTTGGGTTCCAAAATCCATCCTTAAGGGTTAGAAAACCCCTAGGGTAGTCAACCATATGAACTTGACCTATATCATATTTTGGTTGACTTAGGATGACGGGACAACATTTTTAGATAGTGTTGGGTGATGATAACGTGCCCATAAATAGGTAATAATGCTTAAAATCATGATGATTAATGTAATTTCTATGCATATGTGTAATCATGATCTATGATTTTGATATTGGGCACATTATCATGAAAAATAGGTTTAAATCATGCTTTAGGTGATAACTTATTTATTATCATCATATAATGCCTAATGCATGGTTATAATTTGATGAAAACATGTATTTCATGATCATAATGTAGAATTAAATCATATATATCATTATGATCATGTAGGTTGTTAGATTGATACTTAACCTTGATAGAATTGCATGAATATATTGGTTAAGTATATACAAATACCCCCTAGGATGCATCTCACACTCACTATAGGCTAACTTGATTGCAAACTTAGCATGGGTGAGATGTTAGGATGATACAAATGTCCACTAATGCCTATGGCATTTAGATGGTCATTTAAAGTATCAAAATATCAATAATAGACCAATCATGGGGAAGGCTTATGTTTAATTAATAGACATATTGCCCAAAGATCATGGTTGGATATTTCTAATGTTTTCAAAACAATTTCTTACCTTAAAATACATGTATTCATGTTTTGAAACAATTGGATGCAAAACTAGGTAGCTAACTTGATACTAACATGCTCAAAAACTAGTGGTTTTTCAAGTGTTTGGATTTTTAGCAAATCTTGTAAAATATAATGATTTTTCATGAAAAACTATTTTTCCTTGATAGATATACTTAAGAGAAATATGTTCCTCGAATTTCATGATTTTTCGAATTTTCTGGAATATTTAATGCATTTCAATTTCATCGGAAAATCGAAATTGGCTTCTTTATGCGATCATTATATCTTGTGCGATCATTGGTACTATAAATCAGAATATTGAAGGCCGAATTCAGTTTGTAAACCTCCTACAAGTGGTAGAAATATACTTGATGCCACCAACAAATGGTACCCAATTTTTTAAATCAACTTGACATATTTTTTTCCCTCCATTATACTTGATGCCATGAGCTTATAACTTAGTGTTAATCTTTTTGATGGTGTCAAAGGGGGAGAAATAAGTATGTTTAAGTTAATCACATTAGGGGGAGAAATATATTGTAGGGGGAGAAATATATGATAGGGGGAGAAAATTTGCATAGAGAATTTCATGGATTAAGGGGGAGTTGCATGTTGTTATATCATGTTTATCTTTACATGCTTTCTTACCCTTAGAATTTATATCAAATGTTTTTACCTAACTTAAACGGATTGCCACACATCAAAAAGGGGGAGATTGTTAGGGCAATCTCTTGCCGTGATATGGTTTTGATGGTGTGGCAAAGGGTTTAAGTTAGTTTGTTATGTTTATTTGATATGTGCGTTGAAGTCGTGCAGGACTTAGTAATTCGCACATAGAGCCATGGCGAGTTTCACATCTCATGACTCGTGCCTTGAGTCGGTGAAGGATAGCTTTGCGGAAGCCGTGCGCTTGGAGCATCCGAGGGACCGCCGGACGAGAAGCTTGGAGTGAAGCCGGAGGAAGTAGACTTGAGGCAAGAGGCGAAGGAGCATTGCGAGCCGTCGCTGATCTTGCTGAGGGGCGTGGCGAGCGAAGAGAACTTGGGCGAAGGACTCAGAAATGAGAGTGGCGATTGTAACCGGGAGGTAGCTCTTAGGTGAAACTTGGCCATTTGGCCAAGTGTCGGATGGGTTTTCGACACACGGTCATTGCCATGGAATGGCGATCGGCTCAATCAGTGTAGCTCGGCCGGTATCTGATTGGCCCAGTTTTGTAGCGGATCGCCATCGTTAGCGATCGGCCATTGCCGATCTTGATCATTCTTTGGCAAGGATCGGTAGTCAATAGGGTTTTAGCCGCAGAACCGCTCGTAGCCGGCCCAGGCGATCGACTACGAAGTCGTGATCGGCCCGGTGAGGTCCTGATCGCCAAGAGTTCCGTTGGACAACAGCGGTCGGCATCCGGCGTGTTCGGAGGCCGTTGTAGTAACAGCGATCGGCGCCGCCATGGCGGTGATCGTGATGGCGACAGGAAGAAGTTAGCCCTCTCTATAAAAGAGAGGGTGTGAGCCTTTGAGAGGCTAATGCTTAAGTTCCAAACAATCTTCCTAGTGCCCCACAAGCTCTAAACTCTTCTTACTCGCTTTTACTCCATTCTATTTGTAAGAAGAGTGATCTTGATTGTAAAGGTTACCTCCACCTAGCTTGGTGCAAAGGAGAGACCATTTAGTGGATTGGTTGAGTGGAGTGATTCACCGAGGATGAATCGGGGACCGTGGATTAGCGGCGTAGCCGTGAACCACGTTACATCTTGTGTTAGCATTGTCTATTTCCTTTGATTTGTTTTTATTTGTTTAATTTGCTTGTATTGTTGTTTCCGCTTGCGCTAATCTAATTGTAGACGAGCAAATTCCGATAACCAACGAACGAGGGCTATTCACCCCCCTCTAGCCGGCCATCCGATCCCCGACATATATGAGAGATGTCCTAAGGCAATCGCCTTATGTTTGAACCATTTATATGATAAATGAAGATTCACTATTTGAGTATACATGTTTCATGTATTTGATTGGATCTTAAACTCATTTACTGAATGTCCACGATACGAATCACAGCATGAGAGAATTTGTGATTGGATCACAACTAGTGAGTATCTCTACATGTGTAATTGTGATGTATCGGAATTATCCCTAGTCGATGAATTGATGGATTTGGACACCATCAATTCTGTCGAGAAGCTTACAGTATACTCCTTGGTGTATCAAGCGGTGATTCTCCGGTGGAGACATTGTGATGTCGGAGTTAATCGTGGATGCTAGTTATGGTAACTAGTTCATTGGAGTGACCAGCCGTAAGACTTCATATGGTTCTCTGCATATATAGATATGTCAATGAAGTTCTTACTGTGGCTTAAGTGCGATGTTCCTTTGACGTGCGGTATTCAAGTCATCTTGATCATGGAGACTTATGCTTTGACATCTTAAGCAAACATCTCTAAGGAGATGTGGACCCGGGATGATTGGGTATAAGTCAAAGTGATCGAAGGTGTTTGAATAGCCTATAAAGGATTCACCACTCCTTGCGAGGAGATGTATACCCATGGCCTCTCGTCGGATTGTTACTAAAGTCTTTGGCCAAAGCATTACATGTTTAGAGTAAGGTACTCTTGATACATGTGGAGTAACTAGAATCCGTGGGACGAGGAAATGATACTTGGGCTAGGTGTGACGTAGTCGACCTAGTGGGGACACAATAGACCATGTCACTGAACCAAGTGGGTATAAGATGAGTGAAGGGAATGGGGCACGATTCATTCGAGCTCTTGAAGGGTTTGAAATAGTTACGGATCAACCGTTGATCTTTTCGGTTAATTGGGGATCATGATGTACTACTAGGTGCCACTCATGATCGTTCTATAATTAATGGTTAATTATAGGCGGCCAACATAAAGCGAGAACCTATTTGGTCACACGCACAACGAGTGTAATCCAAAGGATTTAAAACGAGCTTGAGAATGGGATTCTCAGACCGAGAGAAACTATGTTTGGTTGGACCAAACATAAAGCGAGCATGAAATTGTTTCAGTCGCAATGGAAGCGTGGATGGGCTGCGTCTTATGAAGACGTAATGGATGGACCAAAATGGTTTGGTTCTAATCCAATGGATAAGAATAAACCAAAGGGTTTGGTTTATTTTAAACGAATGAACCAAAAGTTGGTTCGGTTCGTTTTAACTTAAAATAAACCATCATGGTTTGGTTTATTTTAACTTATCTTAATGGAGCGGGTTAACGGGCTTTATGGATATGATCCATTAACCATTAAGAGAATTAGTTCTCTATAAAAGTGGGCTTAGGGGATTGTTAAACGCTAATCATCCAAAACCCTAAACCTTGGCCGCCCAACATAGTTGCCGCCCACCTCCTTGGTGATTTCGGCGCCCAGCTTTGTGCCGTCGTCCAAGACCCTTGCCGGCGTCCAAGCTCCAGCCGGTGAACCTCCGGCGACCCTCCGGTGATCTCCTATAGGTTCCGCATCAAGGTGAGCTTTTTCTCTCCTTGTTTAGGCCGGCGCCTACTCCTCCACCAAGCTGTCCAGTTTTCTGGACAGCTTCTCCTCCTCTCGTCGGAGCGTCGTTTGGACGACGGTTAGTGCTCCGACAGTGGATAACTTACCGGGGATTTGATCTCCGGTAATCCTCTGAGGTGGTGGACTAAGGATTCGTCAAACGGTTGACGAACACCTCTCCGGAGAAGCGAGTTTTGAGAACTCGTTTTGGATCCGAATTTGGATTCGGATCGTGATCATCTCTCGATCACGTCGTCTTCAACACGAGGCTAGTAACCCGTACGAAGACGAAGCTCGTGACTTAGCGAAGTCATCCCGAGGAGCTCGGCGTGGATACGGATAGAGACGATTCTTACAAGGATCGTTCCAGTTGATGTCGTTCCCGCTACACGTCATACGGAAGGTATAACGTAGTTTAATTTCCTTTGATTGCAAATTTTAATTTACGGTTATGTCTAAACTTGTTGTAATAGCATGCGTGTGTTGTGTGTGTTGTAATAAATAGGAGTATTTATTATTTTTATTGCTTCCGCTGTGCTCATGTTTACGAAACATGATCGAACACACACACGCCGCGGTACCGGAAACCCAACAGTGGTATCAGAGCCCAGGTTGTGTTTCGACATAATCGTAAAATGGTTTTGCGATAGTCATAATGTATTTCTGGAAATTTTCTAATTTTGGAAATTTAGAAGTATTTATGGAAATATTTCAATTTTGGAAAGTCTAGAAGTATTTATGGAAATCTTCCACTTTTGGAAAGTTGGAAGTATTTATGGAAATTGATATTTTCCATAAATAAAATATTTGATTAGATTCTGGAAATTTGTTTCCTAATTTAATCATGATTTGATTTGGGAAATCAAATCTTAAAATATTTTATTTCCATAAGTAGTTTTAATGATTTAGGAAATTAGTTTCCTAAATAGATTTTCCTTAATCAAATAATTCCATGAATAAAATATGTGATTAGATTTGAAAATTTGTTTCCTAATTTAATTATGATTTGATTTGGAGAATCAAATCTTAAACATATTTTATTTCCATAAATAGTTATGACATATAAGGAAATATATACATGACATAATTGTATGCCATGTAATTGCATTAGATGCATAACATTATGCCATGCGTGTCGTGACATGTAGATGTATGCCATGTATGCCATGCCATGTAGATAATAGTTATTTGCATGCAAAGAGGATGAGACATAAAAACCCTTAATCAATATTAAAGCCTATACCTTCCATTAATATGGTTAGAACCAGAGTTCTGTTTCTTGTTTGGGTTGTTGGACTCTCTCCAAGCTCGGCTCGAACCTGAATATGT
Source organism: Wurfbainia villosa (assembly GCA_025175895.1). Lineage (NCBI taxonomy): Eukaryota > Viridiplantae > Streptophyta > Magnoliopsida > Zingiberales > Zingiberaceae > Wurfbainia > Wurfbainia villosa. Next base: position 113,566,528 of record CM045989.1, on the reverse strand, counting down.
TCAAACCATGGAATAGTTTAATACTAATATGGTAAGAGTCAGAGGTCAATCGTTAGCTTTGGTTGTTGGACTCTCTCCAAGCTGGGCTAATTGGTTGAATGCGCTCTAACCATATTAAAACTATGTCCTGATTAATGGGTTGGCTTTAACCTGGAGCATCGGTTTGTTGGACTCTCTCCAAGGTCGATGTAAAGGGAGGTGAAGTTGGGTGCTATGCATATGATGCATACTTGTTAATGTGTTAACAACCCGATGTATGTGTGAATATTCAATTAGTTGATAGCACATTGTGATAGTTGCATATACGGGATATGCAATCGGTATAGATGATACCTACCGTCATAGTTATGAATGGCTTGTTGGACTCTCTCCAAGGTTGTTCATAACTATGATGGATATTAGCCCATTCGGAGATGGACCTACAATCTCCCGAAGTGATTTTGGGGTTTTTGAAATTCGAAAAATGAATGGGATTTATAAATGTATATTGATGCATTTTAAAATCATCTTTCTCATATATGCTCGTTTTGTATTTCTAAGTTAATATATTGATCATGATGTGTTTGAATTTGCGTTCCATTTTGGATTCAAATAAATTGACTGGGCCGAACTTCTTGGACTAGCTTAGAAACTTGAGAATTGTTCTCAAGATGAAAAGCTTGTGTATGTCCTCGAAGCGCCTCTTCCCGCCCGTCCTAGTGACGATGCAACTCTGGACCAATTGTTGGCCTATCAGAAACATGTGAGTGATTCTGAACAAATGAGTTGCATCATGCTAAGCCACGATGGAACCCAAGATACGAAAGCAGCATGAGCATATGGATGCTCATATCGTAGTCCTTCATCTTTGTGAGTTGGTTGATGAGCAAGTGAGATTCGAAAGGTTCGAAGTCTCAAAGCTCCTCTTCACCTCTGAGATGCTAGGAGGTTCATCATCGTAGTCTTGCTCAATATCTTTGAAGGCTGTGGAGTCTTAGAAGCATAGCCGGTGTTGTTAGTTGATTCCTCGAAGAAAGGTTCTAAGAGAAGTCAAAGGAACAGAAGGAAGAAGAAGAAAAGGCTAAAAAGGCGAGAACCTCAAAGGGCACTTGCCATCATTATGGCAAGTAGGGCCATTTGCGAAGAAAGTGCAAGATTTATCTTGAGTCCGTGAAGAAGGATAAGGCATCGGATGCCCCATCTTCTTCAGAAATCTTCGTTATTGATTGTCATTCTATTTCCTCAAACACTTGGGTATTGGATACTGGGTGTGGCTCACATATATGTAATGACATATATGGGCTAAGGAATAGAAGAAGACTCGTCAAGGGAGAGTCAAATTTACGTGTTGGGAATGAAGCAAAGGTTGCTGCACTCGCCATCGGAACGTATTTGTTGAAACTCCCTGCAGGACTTGTCTTAGAAGCTGGACAATTGCTTTTATATTCCTTGTTGATAAAGAACATCATTTCTATTTCTTGTTTAAATAGAAATGGTTTCCATTGACGTTTAGTAACAATTGTTGTTACATAACTTTGAATGGGGTTCTTTATGGAATTTGGAACTTTAAGCAATGGTGTTTATACGTTGGACGTATCCAGTGACATTTGCAATATCGAAGCGAGCAACAAGAGTGCTCGAAAGGATAATCAAATAGACTCCTACAGGTGGCATTGTCGTCTTGGCCATGTAAGCAAGAAACGCATGTCCGAATTACACCGATGTGGAATTCTGGAATCGTTTGAATTGGATTCATACGATACATGCGAATCATGCTTAAAAGGCAAGATGACTAAGTTACCTTTCTGGAAAGGTGAGCAGTGGGAGAGTTACTAGGACTAATACATCTTGATGTATGTGGACCTATGTCAACTCAAGCATTAGGAGGCTATAGCTACTTCATTACCTTCACCGATGATCACTCACGGTTTGGGTATGTGTTCTTGATGAAACACAAGTCTGAAGCCTTTGAAAGGTTCAAAGAGTTCAGAAATGAAGTAGAGAAACAACATGACAAGAGTATTAAAATACTTCGATCGGATCGAGGTGGTGAATACTTAAGTCAAGAGTTTCTTGATTATCTAAGAGACAATGGTATATTGTCTCAATGGACTCCGCCCATATACACCACAACATAATGGTGTATCGAGGCGTACTTAGGACCTTGTTGGACATGGTCGGTCAATGATGAATCATGCGACTCTTCCCAAGTCCTTTTGGGGTTATGCACTTGACATTGTTTACTTGTTAAGCGAGAATGCCTACAGTAGTCTCAACTACTCCATATGAGATATGGAATAGTAAGAAACCTCATGTATCTTACTTGAAGATATGGGGTTGTCTGCTTATGTAAGCCGGGTATATCAGACAAATTGGATGCTAAGTCGATAAATGTCTATTTATTGGATACCCTAAGGAAACAAGGGGTTACCAATTCTATCATCTGGAGAACAAAAGGTGTTTGTTTGAGCATCTTTGTGTTTCTAGAGAAAGAGTTTCTCTTGCAAGAAAGCAGTGGGAGTGTCGTTGAGCTTGAGGAGGCTCGAGAGACTCAAATAGACATTAATGAGATACACGGTGAAGCACAACGGTACAACTCATAGTGATGAGCAATCTGGACCTATTGTAACACCACATCTTCGTAGATCCGGTAGAACACGCAATATTCTGAAAGATATGGATTTCTCGTAGCGAATCGAGCGGCGTGTTACTCATTGATGATGAGGAGCCTACGGTTATGAAGAAGTGCTGACAAGTTCAGAAAGGGATAAGTGGCTTGGTGCCATGAAGTCGGAAATGGATTCCATGTACGAAAACCAAGTTTGGAACTTGGTTGACCCACCTGAAGGCATAAAGCCTATAGGGTGCATGTGGGTTTTCAAGAAGAAAACCGACATGGATGGTAATGTGATTACCTATAAGGCTAGATTGGTGGCGAAAGGATATCGTCAAAAGCAAGGTGTTGATTATGACGAAACCTATTCGCCTGTAGCTATGCTTAAATCCATTCGGATGCTCCGGCCATAGCGACTCATTATGATTATGAGATATGGCAGATGGATGTGAAAACAGCTTTCCTTAATGGAAACTTGCTCGAGGACGTGTATATGATACAGCCTGAGGGTTTCACATCGGTTGATAAAACCAAGGTATGCAAGTTGCGACGATCCATTTATGGATTGAAGCAAGCATCCAGGAGCTGGAATATCCGTTTTGATGAGACGATCAAAAGGTTTGATTTCTCACGAAATCCAGACGAACCTTGTGTGTACGAGAAGGTTAGTGGGAGTGCAGTCGTGTTCCTAGTATTGTATGTCGATGACATATTACTTATAGGAAACGATGTGTCAATCTTACAGTCTGTTAAGGTTTGGTTATCCAAGACATTCTCCATGAAAGACCTGGAAGAAGCAACCTACATCCTCGGGATTAAGATCTATAGAGATAGATCGAAACGGTTGGTTGGTCTTTCGCAGTCTACATATATAGACCGAGTGCTAAAGAGGTTTAGCATGTCGGAATCCAAGAAAGGCTTCATACCCATTAGGCATGGGGTACACCTTTCGAAGTCTATGTGTCCGCGCACAGAAGATGAGAGGATTTGCATGAGTAAGATTCCCTATGCATCCGCAATAGGATCTATCATGTATGCTATGTTATGTACAAGGCCCGATGTATCGTACGCTCTGAGTGTCACGAGCAGATACCAGTCCGATCCAGGAATGGATCATTGGGTGACTGTTAAGACGATCCTTAAGTACTTAAGAAGAACAAAGGATGCGTTCCTAATATATGGAGAAGGGTACATGGTGATACGTGGGTATACGGATGCCAGCTCCAGACAGACAAGGATGATTCCATGTCTTTGTCTGGGTAAGTATTCACCTAGAATGGAGGCGCAATAAGTTGGAAAGGTTCCAAGCTTGACACTATAGCGGATTCTGCCACTAAGGCAGAATACATTGCAGCTTTGGAAGCAACAAAGGAAGTGGTTTGGATCAAAAAGTTCATCTCTGAACTTGATGTGGTCTCATCAATGATCCAAACATGTGCTTCACCGCTATCATCTTATCAGAGAGATCATCAGTAGGAACGAAATACAAATAGAGAAAATTCCCACTGAAAGGAACTTAGCGGATCCTTTGACTAAGGCATTACCTCAAAGTAAGTTTGAGGGTCATGTTAGAGCTTATGGTATTGGATACCGTAGCGATTGGCATTAGGCCAAGTGGGAGTCTGTTAGTAATATATGAGAGATGTCCTAAGGCAATCGCCTTATGTTTGAACCATTTATATGATAAATGAAGATTCACTATTTGAGTATACATGTTTTATGTATTTGATTGGATCTTAAACTCATTTACTGAATGTCCACGATACGAATCAAAGCATGAGAGAATTTGTGATTGGATCACAACTAGTGAGTATCTCTACATGTGTAATTGTGATGTATCGGAATTATCCCTAGTCGATGAATTGATGGATTTGGACACCATCAATTCTATCGAGACTAGCACGAGGTATACTCCTTGGTGTATCCAAGCGGTGATTCTCCGGGGAGACATTGTGATGTCCGGAGTTAATCGTGGATGCTAGTTATGGTAACTAGTTCATTGGAGTGACCAGTCGTAAGACTTCATATGGTTCTCTGCATATATAGATATGTCAATGAAGTTCTTACTGTGGCTTAAGTGCGATGTTCCTTTGACTTGCGGTATTCAAGTCATCTTGATCATGGAGACTTATGCTTTGACATCTTAAGCAAACATCTCTAAGGAGATGTGGACCCGGGATGATTGAGTATAAGTCAAAGTGATCGAAGGTGTTTGAATAGCCTATAAAGGATTCACCACTCCTTGCGAGGAGATGTATACCCATGGCCTCTCGTCGGATTGTTACTAAAGTCTTTGGCCAAAGTATTACATGTTTAGAGTAAGGTACTCTTCGATACATGTGGAGTAACTAGAATCCGTAGGACGAGGAAATGATACTTGGGCTAGGTGTGACGTAGTCGACCTAGTGAGGTGACACAATAGACCATGTCACGAACCAAGTGGGTATAAGATGAGTGAAGGGAATGGGGCACGATTCATTCGAGCTCAAGGGTTTGAAATAGTTCGATCAACAGTTGATCTTTTCGTTAATTGGGGATCATGATGTACTACTAGGTGCCACTCATGATCGTTCTATAATTAATGGTTAATTATAGGCGGCCAACATAAACCGAGAACCTATTTGGTCACACGCGCGCGAGTGTAATCCAAAGGATTTAAAGCGAGCTTGAGAATGAGATTCTCGACAGAGAAACTATGTTTGGTTGGACCAAACATAAAGCGAGCATGAAATTGTTTCATGCAATGGAGGCGTGGATGGGCTAGACGTAATGGATGGACCAAAATGGTTTGGTTCTAATCCAATGGATAAGAATAAACCAAAGGGTTTGGTTTATTTTAAGCGAATGAACCAAAAGTTGGTTGGTTCGTTTTTAACTTAAAATAAACCATCATGGTTTGGTTTATTTTAACTTATCTTAATGGAGCGGGTTAACGGGCTTTATGGATATGATCCATTAACCATTAAGAGAATTAGTTCTCTATAAAAGTGGGCTTAAGGGATTGTTAAACGCTAATCATCCAAAACCCTAAACCTTGGCCGCCCACCTCCTTGGTGATTTCGGCGCCCAGCTTTGTGCCGCCGTCCAAGACCCTTGCCGGCGTCCAAGCTCCAGCCGGTGAACCTCCGGCGACCCTCCGGTGATCTCCTATAGGTTCCGCATCAAGGTGAGCTTTTTCTCTCCTTGTTTAGGCCGGCGCCTACTCCTCCACCAAGCTGTCCAGTTTTCTGGACAGCTTCTCCTCCTCTCGTCGGAGCGTCGTTTGGACGACGGTTAGTGCTCCGACAGTGGATAACTTACCGGGGATTTGATCTCCGGTAATCCTCTGAGGTGGTGGACTAAGGATTCGTCAAACGGTTGACGAACACCTCTCCGGAGAAGCGAGTTTTGAGAACTCGTTTTGGATCCGAATTTGGATTCGGATCGTGATCATCTCTCGATCACGTCGTCTTCAACACGAGGCTAGTAACCCGTACGAAGACGAAGCTCGTGACTTAGCGAAGTCATCCCGAGGAGCTCGGCGTGGATACGGATAGAGACGATTCTTACGAGGATCGTTCCAGTTGATGTCGTTCCCGCTACACGTCATACGGAAGGTATAACGTAGTTTAATTTCCTTTTATTGCAAATTTTAATTTACGGTTATGTCTAAACTTGTTGTAATAGCATGCGTGTGTTGTGTGTGTTGTAATAAATAGGAGTATTTATTATTTTTATTGCTTCCGCTGTGCTCATGTTTACGAAACATGATCGAACACACACACGCCGCGGTGCTGGAAACCCAGCAACTTCCACATCGGTAAGGCACATAATCCGAGATAATTCCCTTAGTATCGTGTAATGGTTCACACTTAGATGCAAATAAAAAGTGTCCTCCGAATCGGAGTCACTGCGTTTATTTGTAGGGCCAAAGAGGAACCAACTATTAATTTTATTTGTCAAAAAGTAAGGTTGACAAGATAATAAAATTAATGGGTAAAACCTCCTCTTACAAATGTAGACTTCGTATATGTCCACACTATCGTGGCATGCGATATTCTCATTGTTTTGAGGTGTTGGTTGATTTCGGAATTTTATTGTTTGAGGAATCAATAATTTTTTGAATCTACAGTAATGATCTATCTGATATGCATGTTGTGCGTGGTTGAAAATTCCTCATTTTCAATTTACTAAGTGGGAGAAGGATATTTTAATTAATTCCCGCGGCCTCCATTACAATTTGACGTGTGATGCAACAAACTTGCGCGTTGGCTCTGAGTGCCTTCCTCCCCATCGGATGAGTTTGTTTGCAGATCACTAGGTCAAATAATTGTTATAGGAAATTATTTAGGAGCGTGTGTACTTCCACATCGGTAAGGCACATAATCCGAGATAATTCCCTTAGTATCGTGTAATGGTGCACACTTAGATGCAAATAAAAAGTATCCTCCCCATCGGAGTCACTGCTTTTATTTGTAGGGCCAAAGAGGAATCAACTATTAATTTTATTTGTCAAAAAGTAAGGTTGACAAGATAATAAAATTAATGGGTAAAACCTCCTCTTACAAATGTAGAATTCGTATACGTCCACAATATCGTGGCATGCGAAATTCTCGGTATTTTGAGGTGTTGGTTGATTTCAGAATTTTATTGTTTTGAGGAATCAATAATATTTGAAATCTAATATTTTGATCATTGTGATTCTTAGGATTTTCAAAAAATGACTTTCAGTCCACTTACTACGATACTAAAGGAAATAAACTTACTGTACCCAAATAATGTTGATTGGAAAAGAATCTAGATATTGTCTTAACTGCTAAGGAGTACAAGTATGCACTCTTCAAAGAGTGTCCTCAAGCCATGGTTGCTCAAAAAGGTTTCTACTTCTATGCCGAAAGGCAAGAAAAAGAAGAAACAAGGTGAAGCAAAGGTGGTGGGAGGATCTCAGGGAGGAGTGAAGAAGCCGAAAGGCAAGTACTTCACTTGCAAAGAGGATGGACATTGGAAGGACTGTCCCAGTCCAAAACAGAACAAAGTATACCCTTTTGACTAGTTGTTGAAATATGATTAGCGGTGTTATCTACCGGGACCTGGAGTGTAGATATGGGAGCCATTGATCATGTCTGCAATACTTTGCAGGGGTTCCAGGAAACTCGACGACAAGCTGAGGGAGAGATTACCATTTAATTGGGCAATACCACTAAGGTGGTGGCTATTGCAGTGGGAGAAGTTTTATTTATCTCTTGAGAAAAATAAAACTTAGGTTCTGGAAAATTCCCTTTATGTACCTTTATTTAGAAAGAATTTAGTTTCAGTTTCTATATTATAATGGATGGATATTCTATTTCATTTAATGACAGAGTTGTTATAAAAAGGAATAGGGAGAATATCTGTTCAGGTACATTGGAAGGAAATTTGTATACAAAGCCTCCCACGATGCAAATTGAAGTTAATAACTCATCTTCTAAGTCTAATGAGAGAAAAGAACCTTCGAAGATTAACCAAACATATCTTTGGCTTCTTAGGCTTGGTCACATTAACCTAAGTAGAATTCAAAGGTTGATAGCTGATGGACTTTTGGGTTCATTAGTGGTGGAGGATCTCCCAACCTACGAATCTTGCTTGGAGGGTAAGATGACCAAGAGGCATTTTTAAAGCCAAGGGGTATAGAGCCAAAAATGTGTTAGAAATGGTTCATTCTGATTTGTGTGGTCCTATGAATATCCAGGCAAGAGGTGGTCTTGAATATTTCGTCTCTTTCATAGACAATTATTCAAAATATGGATGACACTATGATCTGATTGTTAGTTAAAGCCCTAGAACCAATCATGTGATGGTTGAATAGGGAACATTTTGTATCATATTCTATAAAGGCAAAGGATTGGTTATTATATTTACATCTTGCTTGTGCCAGCTAATTTAAATATAATAATGCCCTAGAAAAGTAGGTTCTTATCTACAGCACATCAATTGGCAGAATTGATTATGAGAGGCTGTAAAGAACACTTTCCTAAATGTTCCTAGTCGAGTATTAATATGCAAGGGCAATATTAATACATAAAGACTAGCATGTAGGTCAATTGATGACTTGATCTCACAAGTCATGGATATATGATATCAAGTTGACACATGGGTATATATTGGAGAATATATACTGAACTGACCCGCCATGAGAAAGTTTCATGGATCGTTATATGAGTGTCATAAACTTTCTCATGTGACTATTGGTATGAATAGTCCTTAGACCTGAAATCACTATGGTTCCCTACATAAGGAGTTATGTACTTTGGTATCGTCAAACGTCACCCGTAACAGGGTGGACCATAAAGGCGATTACTGGGTATGTAACAAATTATGCGGAGGGATGTGAGTGATGTAGATGGGATCTATCCCTTCCATATGACGGGAGTGATATCGGTGGGCCCCTTGATTGAGTAGAACTACTAAAACGCATGGCCATGCTCGAATGAGTCAATATGAGATATTGAGCTCATTTGTTTGAGTTAGTTTACTCAGGGATCAAGAAACACATAGATTGATCGAGGATGACACGGTCTATGCCTCATTGATCAATCGATATCAGGATAGAAGGACACGGTCATATATTATAGTAGTCACGGAAGGTTAGTCGGATCTTGACTTATCTCGTAACTTAGGTAGCAATGATGTATTGCTAGATCGCTCATTGCTTGTGTATCTAAAGAGTTTAGATCCCTTTGCCAGCGTTATGAGAGCCTATAAGTCACACACAAAGAGCATGATAATTAGAGAATTAGAGTATTCTAGTTTGACTAGAATAATTTGGGAATAAGCTTAAGTACAAAATGGTTTTGGACTTTAAGCTTAATGAGAATTTTAGCTAATTGATTTAATGAGATTAATTCAATATGTTACCTTATTGATTTAATAAGATTAATTCAATATGATAACATAAGCTTAATTGAATTAATAAGATTAATTCAATATGATAACATAAGCTTAATTGAATTAATAAGATTAATTCAACATGCATGAATGCCACATAAGAATACCACATAAGCATGCCACATAAGCATGCCACCTAAGCATCCACCTAAGCTAGTTAAGGTGGAAGGAAACAAAATGGTTTTGTCTCCTTAAGTGGCCGGCCAAACAAGGATATGTCTCAATGCAATGGATTGCATTGAATGTGTGGAGGTGAAAGGGTTTTTCCAACCCTATAAAAGACACCCTAAGTGGCCGGCCAAAAGAGAGCATTGGCTTTGTTGTTGGTGGAAGCTTTGGTTGTGTTGTTGTGGTTGTGAGAGAGCTTGGTGGAAGCTTTGGTTGTGTGGGTTTGTGAGTGTAGGCTAGCAAGAAGAGGAGTCTTCTTCTTCCTTTCTCCTTTTCCCTCTCTTCCTCTCCTTTAGGGACTTCTCTAGCAAGAAGTAAAGGAGAGCTCTTCTAGTTTTCCTTTTGTGAGACAAGAGCGTGCTCGTGTGGATACGTATAGAGGCACGGACACTTGAACGTGCTAAAGATCCAACAAACCGAAAGGAAAAGCGGGATTAACAAGGGCACGCAACAAAGGTAATCCTCTCCTATAAGATAGGTTTGGTTTAGAGAAATTTATTTTATACGAGTTTGCTTTCGCATGGATCACTTGGAAGGGATCCTATTTTTTTTCCGTTGCGCATATGCCATTTGGCATAAAGAATTCCCTACAGTGGTATCAGAGCCACTTGCGAAAGATCGTATAAAAATAGGTTTTCTCTATTTTATATGTGATATAGAAGTAGGATAAATTTTATTATGAGTTGATAATTGCATTAGCAAATTTTCAAACATAATAAAATATCCAATGTCTTTTAAAAGTTAAAATGACATGGTGCATGGTTATGGCCTAGTCCCAAAAGTTTGTGATTGTGTGTTGTAATTCTTAATACGGCCTGCGTGTCGTGCCTTTCTCCTAATATTCTTGTTGTAAAATTAGTTTTAGACTCGAATGTAACTCGAGTATTTCTCCTTTTGTAATGTACAAAACAAGGATGGAGGGTCCATTGGAAGATGAGGTTACAAGGAGGAAGTCAACACACAAGACAACCAAAAGGAAGCACTTAGGAGAAGATGCTATCCCTAGGTTGACCAATCAATCTTTTCATTGGCTTGAGAAGATTGTAGAATAAGGGCCATAACCATGACACGTTAGTTTAATATGTATGTGATGCATGTTAGTTTAGCTTGTATGTGATGCATGATTAGTTTAGCTTATATGTGATGTATGCTAATATGTATATGATACATGTTTATTTCTTAATAAGTCTAAACGATATGCCTACCAAAGTTGGTACTCACTACTTCCTCGATCATTTGTTATTGGGTTTGCCAAAGCAAAGCAATGCATTTTATCTTGGAGGGGTGCGAGTGGACAATCGTGATGTCCCGCTATCAGTCTTGGTTAAGACTTAATTAAGTGTTTTCTTAATTGGTTAAGAAAGTAGAGGCTTATATTAGCTTTGAACATTAGTTTTGTGTGATTTCCGAACATCAGCTTTGTCTTAGAAGTGGTCGTTGCTCCGATATCCAAGAAGGCCCCTGTGCCTCGCCACAGCCTGGAAGCTAGTTTAGGAATAAACACTAAACTAATCTAAAACTTAACCAAAGCTATTAAAGAGTTACATCAGATGTAATTGGCAAAAGATTGCCTACCTAATTATACTACGTCTTGGGCGATTAGCCAAAGCTAACTCAAGACGAATTATGATGTGGATCTTTATCCCATATAAATTTATAGCTAAATAGTAGCTATGAGAATTTAGTGGGAGCCTCATTTAATTAAAGGCCTAATTAAATGATTTAGGTATGATACTTAACTTTGCATTTTAATGTTGTAGATCACCATGTCATCTAACACGACACACCCCCTCAACTTGCGATCTGTCCTTGAGAAGGACAAGCTCAATGGAGCAAACTTTCTTGACTGGTATTGGAACTTGAGGATTATCCTCAAGCAAGAACGCAAACTATATGTCCTAGAGCAGGCTACCCCTGAAATACCCGCCCCTACGGCCACGCGTCTTTGAAAAGGATGCTTATAAGAAGCATCAAGATGGCGATTAGATGTGTCATGCCTTATGCTTGCCACCATGAACTCGAGCTTGAAGCAACATGAGAACATGGATGCCTATGATATGGTTGAGCATTTGAAACAACTATATCAAGGACAAGCTAGGCAGCGTTTTCTAAGGCTCTTTTTGCATGCAAGATGCAAGAAGGAACACTGTAGGAACTCACGTGCTCAAAATGATTGGGTACGTTGAGAACCACTGGAAAGACTAGGTTTTCCATAGCCAAGAATTGGCAATCGATGTTATCCTGCAATCGTTCTTAAGCATACAATCAATTCGTCATGAATTATAACATGAATGAAATTGATAAACCTTTGCTGAGATTCTCGGCATGTTAAGAATCTATGAACCAAATCTCAAGAAGAAAGTTAGTAATGTACTAATGGTCAAGAAGGACAAAGGTAGCGCAAAGGCAAGGGTAAGACCAAGCCAAAGGCAAGGCCAACTCATCCACTTCAAAGGGTAAAGGTAAAGTACCTAAGGAAGGGGACTTCCATGCGGTGAGGCCCGGACCTTTGGAAGCGGGCTGCAAAGTCTACCTTGAGGAAGTAAAGAACAAGAGAAGTGGGACTTACGCCTCGGTATACACGTTATAGAAGTTAATCTATCTATTTCTTCTACATGGGTATTAGATCGGATGTGCATCTCACATTTGTACTAATGTGCAGGGAGAAATAGTAGAATAATGGCAAAGGGTGAAGTGGACCTCAGTAGGCAATGGCGCAAAAGTTCTTCTTTGTGGTCGTAGGAACATATTCTTTGTCTTTTTGCCCACCGGGCTTATCTTAGAACTAGAGGAGTGCTTCTATGTACTGCATTAACAAAGAACATAATTTAGTATCTTGTTTAGACAAGAAAAACTTTTCTTTTATAATAAAGGACAAATGTTGTTCCATTTATTTAAATGAAATGTTCTATTGTAATGCACCACTTATGAATGGTCTCTATGTTCTAGATTTAGAAAACCCAATTTATAACGTAAATACCAAGCGGTTCAAATCGAATGATTTGAACTCGGACATATCTTCGCATCTTTCGCCTAGGTCACATAAATGAAAACGCATATCCCAACTCCATAAAGATGGATTAGTGGACTCATTTGATTTTGAATCATACGAGGTATGCGAGTCTTGTCTTTAAGGAAAGATGACTAAAAATCAATTTAGTGGACATGGCGAGAGAGCGAAGGACTTGTTAGGACTCATACATAATGATGTATGTGGCCCTTTCAATGTCGAAGCGGAGGAGGCTATAAGTACTTTATTACTTTCAGCGATGATATGAGTAGATTTGGCTACTTATATTTGATGAGACATAAGTCAGAATCCTTTGAAAAGTTCAAAGAATTCAAGAATGAAGTACAAAACCAACTTGGTAAGCGTATTAAGCTACTTCGATCAGATCGAGGTGGTGAATACCTTAGTCAATAGTTTCGTGATCACCTGGCTGAGTGTGGGATAATATACCAACTCACTCCACCTGGAACACCACAATGGAATGGTGTATCTGAGAGGAGAAATCGTACTCTATTAGATATGGTACGATCAATGATGAGCCAGACTGATCTACCTACTTCCTTTTGGGGTTTAGCTCTAGAGACAGCCGCTTTCACACTTAATCGCGTTCCATCAAAAGCCGTAGAAAAGACACCATATACGATATGGACCGGGAAGAGTCCCAAAATGTCTTTTATAAAGATTTGGGGTTGTGAAGCTTACGTTAGACGTCTAGTCTCAGATAAACTAGGACCCAAATCAGATAAGTGTTATTTTGTAGGATATCCCAAGGAAACTAAGGGATATTACTTTTACAATCCCACACTTGGCAAGGTGTTTGTTGCCAGAAATGCTGTCTTTCTAGAAGAGAATTTATTTCTAGAAATACTAGTGGAGTAAAATTCATCTTGAAGAAGTTCAAGATGATGATAACACTAAGGCGATGGAAAATGAGCAGGCACCACAAAGTGTTGTGGATGAGAATTTGTTGCCCAAAGAGTTGTGGAGCAAACACACATTCAAGTAGACCAACCTCTTCGTAGATCTAATAGGATCGTCGTCAACCCGAGAGATATTCTTTTCTCTTGGTGACAACGGTGAAGTATTGCTTGTCGATCTTGGCGAGCCTACATCCTATCAAGAAGCTATGATGAGCCCAGTTAGAAATGGCTAGAGGCCATGAGATCCAAATGGAATCCATGTACACTAACCAAGTATGGACTTTGGTTGATCCACGAAGGGGTAAAACCCATTGGGTGTAAGTGGGTCTTTAAAGTAAAGGCATGGATGGTAATAAGCATACCTATAAAGGTAGATTGGTGGCTAAAGGATTCAAACAAATTCATGGTATTGACTATGAAGAAACCTTTTCACGATTCGATGCTTAAATCCATTCGGATCATACTTGCTATTCGACCTACCATGATTATGAGATCTGGCGGATGGATGTCAAAACCGCTTTTGAATGGAAAGCTACTCGAGGATGTGTACATGACACAACGAGGTTTTGAAGATCCAAAGCATCTGGAAAGGTATCTGTGCAAAGGTCCATTTATGGACTAAAGCAAGCCTCTCGAAGTGAGTCTTGATTCGATGATGCAATCAAAGAGTTTGGTTTCATCAAGAATGAAGATGAGCCTTGTGTCTACAAGAGAAATAGTAGAACAGTTGTATTTCTTGTCTTGTATGTAGATGACATACTTCTCATCGAAATGATATTCCCTCACTCGATGCAGCTGTGAAGATGTGGTTAGGGAATTGTTTCTCGATGAAGGACTTAGGTGAATTTGCCTATATTCTAGGCATCAAGATCTATAGAGATAGATCTAGAAGATTACTTGGCCTAAGTCGAGTACATACATTGATAAAGTGCTAGATCGTTTTGCTATGCAAAATTCCAGAAAGGATTTACGCCTTTATCACATGGTGTGAGTCTTTCGAAGACTCAATGTCCCTCTTCTAAGGAGGAGAGAGATCGCATGGATAAGATCCCTTATGCATCGGCTATAGGGTCTATCATATGCGCCATGCTTTGTACTCGTCACGGCGTCTCGTATGCTTTGAGCATGGCGAGTAGATACGATCGGATCGGTGAAAGTCAGCGGATAGCGGTCAAAAATATTCTTAAGTACTTACGAAGAACAAAGAATATTTTCTCGATATTTGGAGGCAATGAGGAGCTAAGCGTAAAGGGTTACGATGATGCAAGCTTCCAAGCAGACAAGGATGACTATAGATCGCAATCGAGTCGTGTTTTGCACGAATGGTGGGGTGAATGGAAGAGTTGAGCGAGACACGATTCTTTGATTCTACACGAAGAGTATATTGCGGCATCGATGCGGCAAAGGAGGCTGTTTGGCTCCGCAGTTCATCGATGAACTTGGGGTAGTTCCTAACATTGCAGATCCAATAGACCTCTATTGTGACAACAATGGGGCTATTACGAGCTAAGGAACCTCGATCACATCACGGACCAAACACATCTGCGGCGCTTCCATCTCATTCGAGAGATCATCGATAGAGGAGATGTGAGGATATCTGATGCAAGCGAAGCTAACATCGCAGATCCATTGACGAGGCTTTGTACGGAGGAAGCATGATGGTCACACTAGGTCACTAGGTATTAGATATCATAGTGATTGGTACTAGTGCTAGTGGGAGATTGTTAGTTAAAGCCCTAGAACCAATCATGTGATGGTTGAATAGGGAACATTTTGTATCATATTCTATAAAGGCAAAGGATTGGTTATTATATTTACATCTTGCTTGTGCCAGCTAATTTAAATATAATAATGCCCTAGAAAAGTAGGTTCTTATCTACAGCACATCAATTGGCAGAATTGATTATGAGAGGCTGTAAAGAACACTTTCCTAAATGTTCCTAGTCGAGTATTAATATGCAAGGGCAATATTAATACATAAAGACTAGCATGTAGGTCAATTGATGACTTGATCTCACAAGTCATGGATATATGATATCAAGTTGACACATGGGTATATATTGGAGAATATATACTGAACTGACCCGCCATGAGAAAGTTTCATGGATCGTTATATGAGTGTAATAAACTTTCTCATGTGACTATTGGTATGAATAGTCCTTAGACCTGAAGTCACTATGGTTCCCTACATAAGGAGTTATGTACTTTGGTATCGTCAAACGTCACCCGTAACAGGGTGGACCATAAAGGCGATTATTGGGTATGTAACAAATTATGCGGAGGGATGTGAGTGATGTAGATGGGATCTATCCCTTCCATATGACGGGAGTGATATCGGTGGGCCCCTTGATTGAGTAGAACTACTAAAACGCATGGCCATGCTCGAATGAGTCAATATGAGATATTGAGCTCATTTGTTTGAGTTAGTTTACTCAGGGATCAAGAAACACATAGATTGATCGAGGATGACGGTCTATGCCTCATTGATCAATCGATATCAAGGATAGAAGGACACGGTCATATATTATAGTAGTCACGGAAGGTTAGTCGGATCTTGACTTATCTCAGTAACTTGGGTAGCAATGATGTATTGCTAGATGCCCTCATTGCTTGTGTATCTAAAGAGTTTAGATCCACGCCAAGCGTTATGAGAGCCTATAGTCACACACAAAGAGCATGATAATTAGAGGAATTAGAGTATTCTAGTTTGACTAGAATAATATGGGAATAAGCTTAAGTACAAAATGGTTTTGGACTTTAAGCAATAATTTAGCTAATTGATTTAATGAGATTAATTCAATATGTTACCTTATTGATTTAATAAGATTAATTCAATATGATAACATAAGCTTAATTGAATTAATAAGATTAATTCAATATGATAACATAAGCTTAATTGAATTAATAAGATTAATTCAACATGCATGAATGCCACATAAGAATACCACATAAGCATGCCACATAAGCATGTCACCTAAGCATCCACCTAAGCTAGTTAAGGTGGAAGGAAACAAAATGGTTTTGTCTCCTTAAGTGGCCGGCCAAACAAGGATATGTCTCAATGCAATGGATTGCATTGAATGTGTGGAGGTGAAAGGGTTTTTCCAACCCTATAAAAGACACCCTAAGTGGCCGGCCAAAAGAGAGCATTGGCTTTGTTGTTGGTGGAAGCTTTGGTTGTGTTGTTGTGGTTGTGAGAGAGCTTGGTGGAAGCTTTGGTTGTGTGGGTTTGTGAGTGTAGGCTAGCAAGAAGAGGAGTCTTCTTCTTCCTTTCTCCTTTTCCCTCTCTTCCTCTCCTTTAGGGACTTCTCTAGCAAGAAGTAAAGGAGAGCTCTTCTAGTTTTCCTTTTGTGAGACAAGAGCGTGCTCGTGTGGATACGTATAGAGGCACGGACACTTGAACGTGCTAAAGATCCAACAAACCGAAAGGAAAAGCGGGATTAACAAGGGCACACAACAAAGGTAATCCTCTCCTATAAGATAGGTTTGGTTTAGAGAAATTTATTTTATACGAGTTTGCTTTCGCATGGATCACTTGGAAGGGATCCTATTTTTTTTCCGTTGCGCATATGCCATTTGGCATAAAGAATTCCCTACACTGATCGTGGTGGAGAATACCTCTTGGGAGAGTTTTGGAACTACTTATCAGAGGCTGAGATTCAATCCCAATAGTCTGCACCTGGCACACCCCAGTAGAATGGTGTAGCAGAGCAAAGGGATATGACTCTTATGGAGACGGTTAGATCGATGATGAGTTATTCTGACTTGCCAGATTCGTTCTGGGGATATGCTCTAGATACGGCGGTGTATATTCTGAACTTGGTTCCATTTAAATTAGTGCCTTCTACTCCCACAGAGTTGTGGACTGTGCGAAAGCCTAGTCTAAGGCATATTCAGATATGGGGGAGTCCAGCACATGTGCTGAAGGCTGATGCTGGTAAGTTGGAACCTCGTACAGAAGTGTGCTTGTTTGTTGGCTATCCTAGGGGAACGAAGGGTGGTTTGTTTTATAGTCCTAGATATCAGAGGGTGATCGTTAGCACGAACGTCAGATTTCTAGAGGAAGACTATGTGATGAGTCATAAGCCCAAGAGTAAAATTGTTCTGGAGGAGTTGAAAGGGGAAGTCACTTCTTTAGTACCACCGGTACAAGAGGATATACCACATGTCACTGCACCGCGTGTCATAGAGGATACACAGGTGATACCTCGTCGTAGTGGGAGGGTTGTGAGACAGCCTCTTAGATTCATGTTCTTGGGTGAATCTTTTGATTTGGTCCCTGGCGAACATGAACCTGATCCCAGGACATATGACGAGGCAATCCAAGATATAGATGCATCATCTTTGCAAAGTGCAATAAATACTGAGATTGAATCTATGGATTCAAATCAGGTCTGGGAGCTCTTATGCATAGCAGCCCATATGGATTATGAGGTGTGGCAGGAGGATGTCAAGACAGCTTTCCTTAATGGAAGTCTTGAGGAAAACATCTATATGCAGCAACCAGAGGGATTCATTGCTAAGGGAAAAGAGCGTCTTGTATGTAAGCTTAATCAGTTCGTTTATGGATTGAAGCAAGCTTCGAGGTCTTGGAACATCCGCTTTGATGAGGTAAATCCAGACTTATGGATTTATTCAAAGTCCGGATGAGTCTTGTGTATACAAGAGATGTGACGAAAATGTAGTGGTATTTCTTGTACTATACGTAGTTAATATTTTGGTAGTTGGCAACAATATCAGAGTGTTATCAGACGTAAGGGTATGGTTGTCCAAACAGTTTGATATGACGGACTTGGGAGAAGTGGGACACATCCTTGGGATCAAGGTTAGTGTGCTAATCCCAAGCTTCATACATAGACACGATAATGGATCGTTTTAGCATGCAAAACTCCAAGAAAGGTTTTCTACCTTTCAGGCATGGAGTTCCTTTATCTAAGGAGATGTGTCCTAGATCATCCGAGGAGATAGAGGAGATGAAGGCGGTTCCTTATGCTTCGGCAGTAGGAAGCCTCATACATACGATGCTATGTACGAGACCCGATATCTGCTATGCCATGGGTATGGGAAGCAGATATCAGAGTAATCTAGGACAGGGACATTGGACTGTGGTAAAACATATATTATAGTGCCTGAGAATGACTAGGGATTATATGCTAGTTTACCGGGCAGACCAATTACTCCCTGTGGGTTACACGAATTCCAATTTCCAATCTGATAGGGATAACAGTAAGTCTACCTCAGGTTTTGTATTTACTTTGGGAGGTGGAGCCATTGTATAGAGGAGTGTCCAGCAAAAATACGTGACGGACTCCACCATGGAAGCTGAGTATGTGGCAGCCTCTTAGGCGGCCAAAGAAGCTGTGTGGCTCAGGAACTTTCTGATGGACTTGGATGTGATTCTTGGTTTGCCCAGAAATATCACAATTTATTGTGATAATAATGGTGCAGTTGCAAACTCGATGGAACCATGAGCCCATAAGGTAAGTAAATGCATAGAGCGCAAGTACCACCTGATATGAGAAATCGTAAAGGAGGTAGAAGTTGTTGTCGCCTAGATTGTATCAGAGGATGACCTGGTAGACCCTTTCACTAAGGCCCTTCTAGCGAGAGCTTTGATAGGCATGTGGAGGGAAGGGGAATCAGATGTATGATAGTGTGATGACAGCATGGTCTTTTCGTATAAGTGGGAGATTGTTGGAATGTATACTGAAAGCCTAGCTCTTTTTGTATGAACATTTTTATTTTGAAATAAGAATCACATGATCATTGTTTGCACTTTATATTTATTATATGTGTGCATATTGTCTAATATTTTATATTATAGATAACATGGTTCTTGGTGTGGAACAGAAGATCATGTTATCAGTCCCTTGTAAAATATAAGTAGAGGCTCACAACCAAGATGGTTTTGGACAAACCATGGCATGGTTGTAGTGTAGCTTGGTATTGTTTTATCTTGAAC
This sequence comes from Wurfbainia villosa, assembly GCA_025175895.1. Classification (NCBI taxonomy): domain Eukaryota; kingdom Viridiplantae; phylum Streptophyta; class Magnoliopsida; order Zingiberales; family Zingiberaceae; genus Wurfbainia; species Wurfbainia villosa. Next base: position 113,546,972 of record CM045989.1, on the reverse strand, counting down.
ATAGAGTTACACTAGTACACTTAGGTGTATTGAGCAGAACTGACATAGAGGTGATTCAATTTATTGCTGACTACACAATTGAATCGGACCTCGGATATTATGTTGTACATGCTCTTAATCTCGATATAATAATGGACACATGTACTTAGTATTTATTTCTTTGATTTACCAAAGGGTGAGATTTCTATGGATTAAATCAATATGCCCGGTAAGTTGGGAAATGATATTATTTACATGGTGTGCCGTTGATTATAGGAGGAAACCGTGTCCTATATATTAGGTTGATGATGTCCCCTTGAGGAGCTCATAAGGTTCATCATGTAAACTCTGCAGGTTGACTTAGTCAACATGATGATAAGGTTGAGTGGTACTACTCGAGGAGTTAGATGTTAATTGATTGATGGTCAGTAAATCAATCAATTGACGGACATTCGATATCTTAAACGCGGGGAGACGAATGTACAAATAATATATGGAGCCCATATTAATTTATGGGGGTTGGTGAGGTAATTCAATGATGATCCTCTATTGGAATGGAACATCATTGATGGATCAAGTATGTGTGGTTCCGATCCATCGGGTGGCCAAGATCCAACTCTTCCTCATGGTCCCTATCGTAGTCTAATATAATCCTCATGAAGTCTAGATCCAATGATGGAAAACAAATCTCTAGAACCGACGGTTGAGATTAAATCTCTAGAACCGACGGTGGAGATTAAATCTCTAGATCCGACTGTTGAGATTAAATCTCTAGAACCGACGATTGAGATTAAATCTCTAGAACCGACAGTTGAGATTAAATCTCTAGAACTGACGGTTGAGATTAAATCCCTAGATCTGACGGTTGAGATTAAATCTCTAGAACCGACGGTTGAGATTAAATCCCTAGAACCGATGGTTGAGATTAAATCTCTAGATCCAATGGTTGAGATTAAATCTCTAGATCCGACGGTTGAGATTAAATCTCTAGATCCGATGGTTGAGATTAAATCCCTAGAATCAACGGTGGAGATTAAACCAAGGCTTATCCCTAACTCTATAAAAGGGTGGCATAGGGTGGGCGGCAAGAAAGTTTTTGTTTTTTTTTGAGGGAGATTAGGGTTTGCCAATCAAAAGGTTAGGCGGCAAGAAACCCTAGGAGGATTAGGGTTTTGCCTATCTTTTGTTAGGCGGCAAGAAACCCTAGAAGATTAGGAGGTTGGGCGGCTAGGGTTTGGAAGCTAAGGTGGGCGGCAACTATAGGAGAGGTGTTCTTCTTCTTCCTAAGGGTTGGCCGGCTCCTACCTCTTCTTCCTTCTACCTTGGTCGGGGCTCAACCGATTTCCTCTTCTCCTCTTCTTTTCCTCTTGGTCGGCGGCACAAAGGAGCTAGGGATTGTTCCCTAGTTCGGTTCCTTGGTTGGCCATCTTCTTCTCTCCATTCTTGGGGCCGACGGCTTCAATCCTTTGTGGATTGGTGGTTGGCTCAAGCAAGAAGGGAAGGAGAGTTCTTCTTTCTTTCGATTGAAGAAGATCTTGGAAGCTTCAACTTGTGGAGGATCTTCGCCCACATGAAGTCTACAAGGAGGTTAGGACATACGATAGAAGATCGAGAGGTATAAAACTTTTACAAGTTTTATTATTGATCTTTGCATGTTCTTATTTATATGTTAGTATGTGTTGATTATACATGTCTATATCCATATGTATTTGTATAATCATGGACCCCGAAGATAAACACAAAAACCGGCGATCCGTCCGTCGTCTCTTCCGCGGCTAACCGACTAGAAGAGTTTTGTTGCTTGAACAACTAGTTTGTTCAAGTGATCGCTCAAGTCGTTAGCACGACGACGAATTGGTTGAGCTTAGGAAACTATCCCATCCGGATTAGTTTTCATTAGTGAAAATTTTAATCCGGGGACATGGGAGCCAATGAGCCTCCGAGCCATGCCATCACCTCCTCCCCGTTGCGAGTTCCCGAAGCTTTTTAGGGCTTCGCGTGCTGTCCTAGTCATCGTGCCTCCCCTCTAGGGGTTTGGCGGAGCCATCCTTATATAGACATCGCCTCGGACCGCTGCAAAATCTAAAAAAAGCCCTAGTCGCGCAAATCTGTCGGGCCGCCACACGACCTTGTGTTTCCACACGACAAGGCCATGTGCGTCCCTGTGGTGCTGCTCTCGCCCATTGGACACGACCGTGGGAATCCCCACGCCCTGGCCGTGTCCCACTCTGTGTCTAGCTGTGAAATGTCCTTCTTTTGCTCCGAAAATCTATCTTTTTCACCCGAAAAGCTAACCTGCACACAAAAGTACAACGAGCAGACCTCTGAACTAGAAAATAGGAAATACGTGCAAAAATAGAGTAACATATGCATGAAACTAACACAAAATGCAATGAGATGTGAGCGAAAACTACTCCTAAAACCCTATATGTTTTGCTCACAACACTTCCCCCAGACTTAAATCTTTTCTTGTCCTCAAGCAAAGCTCAGTGCCATGAAATTTTTAAAAAGATATTGTTCCATAATTAGCATGTTAACTAAATTTATCAGGTGGTATTTGCAATCAAAGCAAAACAAATATGTTCTAGAAGTTCACTAAGTTAGCTTCTCGTGCTCGTGCTAAGCGAACCATTCTTTGGGGATGCCAGTTCCATGGTGACTTATGTCGTCACCCCATAGATTTCCTAAGGTTTTCGACTCTTAGGCACTTACCTGCCCAAAGCGAGGGTCGTTGCCTAGATCTAGCATAAAGTCTCAAAGGCATGCTCGGTATTGAGAGAAATTGGCAGGTGTTTCCCCAGTAACCTAACTCAGTCTCAATGGGGCACCTAGCCATTTCCACCCACGACAACTGTTTTTTATCCATCATAATCCCCTTTTTTTTTCTTTTTCTTCTCTCTTTTTTTTTCTCATTTCTTTTTCTCTTTTTCTTTGGTTTCTCTTTTTCTTTTCTCTCTTTATTTTTCGGCTCACTGGGATTTTGATTTTTCCGAATGGGCTTACACAATCTGTGCATCTCCAGTAACTAAAATGTTAAACCTAGAGTCACCTATGGATTCCAAAGTGTTAGTGAAAGGCCTAGAGCCAATCATGTGATGATTGTTGTATGGACTTTATTGTATCATATTCCTATTTATAAAGGCATAGTTTTTATATTTACTTGTATTGCTGCCAAATAACTAAGTATAATAACATCCTTGAGTAGTAGGTCCTTATCTATATCAATCGATTGGTTGAATCGATAATGAGATGATATAGAGAACACTACTCTTAATCATTCCTAGTCAAGTATTAACATTCAGGGACAATGTTAATGCGTAGAGACCAGCATGTAGGTCAACACGATGACTTGATCTCACAAGTTATGGATATGAGATATCAAGTTGACACATGGGTATGAATTGGAGAATGTATACTGAATGACCCGCCATGAAAAAGTATCATGGATCGTTATATGAGTGTCATATACTTTCTCATGTGACTATTAGTATGACTATTAGTTCTTGGACCTGAAGTCACCATGGTTCCCTACATAAGGAGTTGCATACTTTGACTTCGTCAAACGTCACCTGTAAATGGGTGGACTATAACGGTGATTACTGGGTATGTAACAAATTATGCAAAGGGATGTGAGTGATGTAGATGGGATCTATCCCTCCTATATAATGGGAGTGAAATCGTTATTCTTGATAGAGTGAGACCACGAAGTGCATGACTATGCCCAAATGAGTCAATATGAGATATTGAGCTCATTTGATAAGAGTGAGTCTACTTGGAGTTCAAGATATAGATTGTACCAAGGATGACACGGTCTATGCCTCAATTGGTCAATCTAGATATCAAGGATAGAGGGACATTGTCACATATTGTGAGAGACACAATTAGTAGTCACAAAGGTGATGTTGGAGATCAACATTCTTGTAACTTGGGTAGCAATGATGTGTTGCTAGATACCGCTCATTGCTTGTGTTCCTAAATCGGTTTAGAAGCATTGCCAACGTTACAAGAACCTATAGGGTCACACACAAAGGGCAATTAGATGGAGATTAGGTTCATATGATGAACCATGAGGTTTAGGTTCATATGATGAACCATGAGGATTAGGTTCATGGGATGAACCAAATTGGATTAAGAGTAATCTAAATTAGACTAATTGAGTTAGACTCAATTTGATTCAAGTGTTGAATGAGTCTAATTTAGATTTGATTCATTGAGTCAATTTAAATTAATGAATAGAGATTCATTAAATCAAATTGACTTGAATCAAGTGGTTAGATTTGATCAACCATGGGAGATAAGAGGTCAAGTTTGACTTGACTTGAGAGGGAAGATGAATGGTCAATTTTGACTTGACCAATTGTCATGTCAAGATGACTTGGCATGGGGGCCGGCCAATGATGATGTTCCACATCATCATGGACTTATCATGTGGTGCCACCTCATGAGAGAGACCAAGAGATATTGGCTCTTGGAATTACATGCATGCATGTAACCCCCCATCCAAGAGTGGCCGACCACTTTTAGCATTAGTGTGAAGTTATTTGGATTAACATCATCTTCTTCCTTGATCTCCTCTCAAGCTTGCTCTCCCAATCCTCTACCTTGGCCGAAAATTCCAAGGAGTGCTAGTACAATCTAGGTTGTTTTTCTCCACCATTTGTCCGTGTGGATACCAATAGAGGAGTGTACACTTGACACTCTTGAGTTCCGGCAAGACATTTGGACGAGCGGGATAAGCGAAGGGCATCGCATCTAAGGTAGATCTAGGTTTCCTTAAACACATACATGAATTTGTTTTGTTATGCTTCGCACGGATGCTTGGCCGGGCTTCCGAGGTTTCCGCAACGCAAAAAGCGGTTTTTGCGGCTCGGAAAGTACAACAGTGGTATCAGAGCCACGTGCGAAGCATGTATGTGTTTCATATTTATAGTTTTTGTATTAGATATAAAAATAACAGATTTTTTAAGTTTATATAAATTTCCTATTTTTATAGAATTTTTGGGTATTTTTCTCGAAGAGTCGAAACAACAAGTGTTGCGACACTTGTAGGCTTCAACCGTCGAGGAAAACTCTCCGAAACGGCGAGTTCTTGCTTTAGGTTTTTGGGACAGTGACTTAAGTCGCTGTAAGATCAAGTAGGGACACTTGTAAAGTTTATTTTTGTGAGTAGGGGCGCTGCCCCTATCCCCGAAAGGGGCCTTGTCCCGCTATCGCGCCCGGAAACCGCTTAGCGGGACTGTTACGGAGAGGTGACTCATAAAATTGAAAACAAAAGAAAAATTATAGAAATTTTCTATAAAATACATAATTTAGTATTATGTATAATTCTGTGAGGGTCATGGCCCAAGAACCCCATTATGATTGGATGTTAATGTGTTGTAATTCATAATGCGGCCTGCGTGTCGTTTTTGTGATTGTGCTTATTGTATAGGGAATGTGACCTGCGCGTCATGCCTCTTCTTTTGAAATTCTAGTTGTAAATAGTTTTAGACTCGAATGTAACTCGAGTTTCATGTTTGTAATGTACAAAATGGAGTGGTGGAAGGTTGTTGGGATGTATACTGAAAAGTCTATCTTTTGTATGAACATCTTTATTTTGAAATAAGAATCACATGATCATTTTTTGCATATTTATGGTGATGCATATTGTCTAATACATTACATTGTAGATAACATGGTGTGTGGTGTTACACGGGAGATCATGTTATCGACTCCTTGTAAAGTATAAGTAAAGGCTCACAATCGAGATTGCTTTGGACAAACCATTGGTATGGTTGTTGTGTGATTTGGTATTGGTTTGTCTTGACCATAAAATCACACTAGTGAACTTTGTGTGTATTGAGCAGGACCGACTTAGGGGTGATTCGATTTATTGCTGACTACATAATCGAATCGGACATCAGATATTATATTGTGCATGCTCTTAATCCCGATATAATAACGGACACATATACTTAGTATTCATTTCTTTGATTTATCAACGGGCGAGATTTATAGATTAAATCGATAGGCTCGGTAAGTTGGGAAATGATATTATTTATATGGTATGTCGTTGATTATAGGAGGAACCCGTTTCCTATATATTAGGATGATGATGTCCCCTTGAGGAGCTCATAAGGTTCATCATGTAACCCTGCAGGTGGACTTGGTCCGGCATGATGATAAGGATGAGTGGTACTACTCATGGAGTTAGATGTTGATTAATTAATAGTCAGTAAATTAATTAATCGACGGACATTCGAGATATTAAAGACGGGGAGAAAAATGTACAAATAATATATGGAGCCCATATTAACTTATGGGGGTTGGTGAGGTAGATCAATGATAATCCTTTAGTGGATTGGATTATCATTAATGGATCGGATTTTATGTCGGCTTGATCCATTGGGTGGCCAAGATCCAACTCCTCCTCATGGTCCCTATTGTAGCCTATTAAAACCTCATGAAGCTTAGATCCAATGGTTAAAAACAAAACTCTAGATTCGACGGTTGAGATTAAATCTCTAGATCCGACGGTTGAGATTAAATCTCTAAATCTGACAGTTGAAATTAAATCCCTAGAACCAATGGTGGAGATTAAAACAAGGCTTATCCCTAACCCTATAAATAAGCCTTAAGGGGGTGGGCGGCAACTTGATGGCTTAGGAGATTAAGGTTTGCTTCCCTTTAGCTTGGGCGGTAAGGAATCCTAGGAAGGTTAGGATTGAGTTGGGCGGCTAGGGTTTGGCACATGGGGTGGGCGGCAACAATTGGAGAGGTTTTCTTCTTCTTCCTTGGTGGTCGGCGCCTATCTCTCTCCCATATTCCTTGGCCGGTGCTCAACCTATTCCTCTTCCTCTCTTCTTTGGCCGGCGGCAACTAGGAGAGCTAGGGTTAGGGTTTTGGGCTGCTACAAGGTGAAAGGTTGGTTTCCTTTCTCTTCTCCAAGAGTTGGCCGGCGCCCTTCACCCTCCTTGATTCTCCTTTGGTCAATTCCCATATTCCATATTCTCTTCCTTGGCCGGCGGCAACATCAAGTCCATTGACTTGGTGGCCGGTTCTAGATAGGAAGAAGAGTTTTGTTTTATGATCTTCCTTTGTTCGGAGTGAACAAGGAAAGGAAGATTGGTTATCTAGGAGGCTTCGAGTTTTGGAAGATCGTCGCCCACACGACGTCCAAAAGGAGGAAGGACATACAATAGAAGATCAAGAGGTATAACAAGAGGTATAATCTTATTTATTTTGATTGTTATTCTTTTGTATTATGTCTATAATTGTTTTTCAATTATATGTATGTTGTATGTGGTTGTTTACTTTATGTATGTGGCTGAATTTATTTGGACCCCGAATACAAACACAAAAATTGGCGATCCGTACATCGTCTATTCTGCGGATATTCGTAGAATAGAGGTTGGATGCTTAAACAACAAGTTTGTTCAAGTGACTACTCTAATCGAATAACACGACAATGAAATGGTTTCTTGGGTGATCCCTTTTTCTCTAGGATTAAAATTTTTTTAATCCGGGGACGTCGATGGGATCACCATGAACAAGCGACCGAGTTGAAGTGGGAAGCGAAGTTTCCCCTCTCTTCAAGTGGTATCAGAGCCACGGTTTCCGTTTTTGTGTGTTTATGATTCGATTACTTTTATGCACTTTTCATATATTATATGTGCCGGATAATAGTTGGATATGCGTAGGTTAACTTTTTGGTTGCAAGCATAGGATCCAACTATTATGGTCATATGTGTGTATGTGATTGTATGTGTGTAATTGTATATTTGTTGAATCCTCGGGGTTGACGAGGCTAGTATTTAATTTTTGTAATTAGATATGACATTGTTTAGCCACTTTTTTTATTTTAGTTTACTTTCGATCTAGATTTTATGTGCACTCCCTCGTGGAGTATAGGATTGATAGATGTAAATTAAAATAATTTTTCTCGGCGCAGATCTCCGGATGGCTTGTACATGGCGTAGGGAGGAGCGGATGAGATGGCGATACGATGGGAGACATATTGAAGACAAAAGCCACAATAGTTGGAAAACTTTTATTTTTTATATTTATTGCTTATTGTTTGATATGCATGCCGTAGGCTAGAAAATTCCTCAATTTTAAATTACTAAGTGGGAGAGGGATATTTTTATAAATTCCCACGGCCTCCATTACAATTTGACATGTGATGCAAACAAACTTGCGCGTCGGCTCTGAGTGCCTTCCTCCCCATCGGATGAGTTTATTTGTGGATCACAAGGTCGAATATGGTTATAGGAAATTATTAAGGAGTGTGTGTACTTCCCCATCGGAAGGCACATAACCCGAGATAATTACCTTGGTACCAAGTAATGGTGAACACTTAGATACAAATATAAGTATCCTCCCAATCGGAGTCACTCCTTTTATTTGTAGGGCCGAAGAGGAACCAACTATTAATTTTACTTGTCAAAAAGTTAGGTTGACAATATAGTAAAATTAATGAGTAAAACCTCGTCTTACAAATGTGGAATTCGTATACGTCCACACTATCATGGCATACGATATTCTCGGTGTTTTGAGGTGTTTGTTCATTTTAAAATTCTATTATTTGAGGAATCAATAATTTTTTGAAATATAATGTTTTTGATCTATGTGATTCTTAGGTTTTCTTTCAAAATGACTTTCAACCCGCTTGCTGTGATACTGAAAGAAAATAAACTTACTGGACCCAACTATGTTGATTGGATGAGGAATCTTGACATTGTCTTGACTGCTGAGGAATACAAATATGTACTCCTCGAAGAGTGTCCTCCTAAGCCTGCGGTTGATTCTGGGGAAAAGGATAAAAAGAGTTATTAGAAGTGGATTAAGGCCGATGAGATGGTGCGGTGTTACATTTTGGCATCTATGTCAAATGTACTGCAACATCCGCATCAAGTTATGCCCACTGCTTATGACATGATGCTCAATCTCAAAAAGATTTTTGGACACCAGAATCGGGCCGCTAGGCAGGAAGCCATGACGAACTTGATGACGACCACCATGATCGAGGGAACACCCATGAGGGATCATGTTCTCAAGATGATGGCTCATTTGAATGAGTTGGAAGTCCTCGGAGCTAAGATCGATGGGGAAACCTAGGTCGATATCATTCTCTAGTCTCTACCTAGGAATTTTGAGTAGTTTTTCCTGAACTACAACATGAATAAGAGGTTGTATTCATTGGCAGAGCTTCTGACAAAACTCCAAGCGGTAGAGGGGCTATTTCATCAGAGTGCTCAGGCACAAGCCATGGTTGCCCAAAAGTTTTCTACTTCTAAGCCGAAAGGCAAGAAGAAGAAGAAACAAGATGGGGCAAAGGAGGTGGGAGGAACTCAGGGAGGAGTGAAGAAGCCGAAAGGCAAGTGCTTCACTTGTAAGCAGACTGGACACTGGAAGAAGGACTGCCCCAACCGCAACTAGAACAAAGGTATATCTTTTGGTCTAGTCATTGAAACATGTTTAGCGGTGTTATCTACCGACACCTGGTGTGTAGATACGGGAGCCACTAATCATGTCTGCAATACTTTGCAGGGGTTCCAGAAAACTAGACGACTGACTGAGGGGGAGATTACCATATACTTGGGCGATGCCACGAAGGGGGCGACTTTTGCAGTGGGAGATGTTTATTTATCTTTTGAGAAAAAGAAAGTTTTGGTTCTTAAGAATTGCCTTTATGTACCTTTATTTAGAAAGAATTTAATTTCGGTTTCTAAATTGTTTAAGGATGGATATTCTATTTCATTTAATGACAAAGTTGTTATAAAAAGGAATAGGGAGATTATCTGTTCAGGTGCATTGATAGGAAATTTATACACACTTGAACCAAAAGCTCCCACGATGCAAATTTAAGTTAATAACTCATCTTCTAATTCCAATAAGAGAAAAGAACCTTTGAAGATGAACCAAACATATCTTTGGCACCTTAGGCTTGGTCATATTAACCTAAGCAGAATTCAAAGTTTGATAGCTTATGGACATCTAGGTTCATTAGTGGTGGAAGATTTTCCAACCTGAGAATCTTGCTTGGAGGGTAAAATGACCATGAGGCCTTTTAAGGCCAAGGGGTATAAAGCCAAAGATATGTTGGAGTTGGTTCATTCTGATCTATGTGGTCGTATGTCTATCCAGGCTAGAGGTGACTTTGAATATTTTGTCTCTTTTATAGACGATTATTCATGGTATGGATACATTTACTTGATGCGCCGCAAGTCTGAATGCTTTGACAAGTTCAAAGAATTTAAGACTGATGTGGAGAAACGTCAAGGTAAAAGTATCAAGACACTATGATCTGATCGTGGTGGTGAGTACCTCTTGGGAGAGTTTAGGAATTACTTATCAGAGGTTGGGATTCAATCCCAATTGTCTGCACCTGGCACACCCCAGCATAATGGTGTAGCGGAGTGAAGGAATAGGACTCTTATGGAGATGGTTAGATCGATGATGAGTTATTCTGAGTTGCCAAATTCATTCTGGGGATATGCTCTAGACATGACAGTGTATATTTTGAACTTGGTCCCATCTAAATCAGTGCCTTCTACTCCCACAGAATTGTGGACTTGGCGAAAGCCTAGTCTAAGACATATTCGGATTTGGGGGAGTCCAGCACATGTGCTGAAGGTAGATGCTGGTAAGTTAGAACCTCGTACAGAAGTGTGCATGTTTGTTGGCTATCCTAGAGGAACGAAAGGTGGTTTGTTTTATAGTCCTAGAGATCAGAGAGTGATCGTTAGCCCGAACGCCAGATTTTTAGAGGAAGACTATGTGATGAACCACAAGCCCATGAGTAAGATTGTTCTGGAGGAATTGAAAGGGGAAGTCACTTCTTCAGTACCACATGTACAAGAGGATATACCACAAGTCACTACACCGCGTGTCACAGAGGATACACAGGTGATACCTCGTCGTAGTGGGAGGGTTGTTAGACAACTCGATAGATTTATGTTCTTGGGAGAATCTTCTGATTTGGTCCTTGGAAAACATGAACCTGATCCCTGGACATATGACGAGGCAATCCAAGATAAAGATGCGGTTTCTTGGCAAAGTGCAATGAATGCTGAGATTGAATCTACGGATTCAAATCAGGTCTGGGAGCTAGTAGAACCACCCGATGGTGTAAAAACCATTGGATGCAAGTGGATCTACAAAAGAAAGAGAGGAATAGACGGGAAGGTTGAGACCTTCAAAGCGAAGCTTGTTGCAAAGGGGTATACTCAAAAAGAGGGTATCGATTATGAGGAGACCTTTTCGCCGGTAGCCATGCTTAAGTCTATCCAAATTCTCTTATGCATTGCAGCTCATATGGATTATGAGGTGTGGCAGATGGATGTCAAGACAGCTTTCCTTAATGGAAGTCTTGAGGAAAACATCTATATGAAGTAACCAGAGGGATTCATTGAAAAGGACAAAGAGCATCTTGTGTGTAAGCTTAATCGGTCCATTTATGGATTGAAACAAGCTTCGAGGTCTTGGAACATCCGCTTTGATGAGGTAATCTAGTCTTATAGATTTATTCAATGTCCGGATGAGTCTTGTGTATACAAGAGATATAACGAAAACGTAGTGGAATTTCTTGTACTATATGTAGAGGACATTTTGTTAATTTTCATCAATGTCAAGGTGTTATCGGACGTAAGAGTATGATTGTCCAAACAGTTTGATATGAAGGACTTGGAAGAAGTGGGACACATCCTAGGGATCAAGGTTATAAGGGATCGCTGGAAAAGGATGTTGTGCTTATCTCAAGCTTCATACATAGACACTATTATGGATCATTTTAGCATGCAAAACTCCAAGAAAGGTTTTCTACCTTTCACGCATGGAGTTCCTTTATCTAAGGAGATGTGTCCTAGAACATCTGAGGAGATAGAGGAGATGAAGGCGGTTCCTTATGCTTCGGAAGTAGGAAGCCTCATGTATGCGATGCTATGTACGAGACCAGATATCTGCTTTGCCATGGGCATGGTCAGCAGATATTAGAGTAATCCAAGGCAGGGACATTATACTACGATAAATCATATATTGAAGTACCTGAGGACTAGGGATTATATGCTAGTATCCTAGGCAGACCAATTACTCCCTGTGGGTTACACGGATTCCGACTTCCAATCAGATAGGGATAACAGTAAGTCTACCTCAGGTTTTGTTTTGGGAGGTGGAGCCATTGTATGGAGGAGTGTCAAGTAGAAATGCGTGGCGGACTCTACCATGGAAGCTGAGTATGTGGCAGCCTCTGAGGCGGACAAAGAAGTTGTGTGGCTCAAGAACTTCTTGATGGACTTGGATGTGATTCATGGTTTGACCAGAACTATCACAATTTATTGTGATAATAGTGGTGCAGTTGCAAACTCGAAGGAACCACGAGCCCATAAGGCAAGTAAGCACATAGAGCGCAAGTACCACCTGATACGAGAAATCGTAAAGAGAGGAGAAGTTGTTGTGGCCAAGATTGCATCGGAGGATAACCTGACAGATCCTTTCACTAAGGCCCTTCCGGCGAGAGCTTTTGATAGGCATGTGGAGGGAATGAGAATCAGATGTACGGCAGTTTGAGGACAGCATAGTCTTTTAGTATAAGTGGGAGATTGTTGGGATGTTTACTGAAAAGTCTATATTTTGTATAAACATCTTTATTTTGAAATAAGAATCACATGATCATTGTTTGCATATTTATGGTGATGCATATTGTCTAATACATTACATTGTAGATAACATGGTATGTGGTGTCACAACCATGTAAAGTATAAATAAAGGCTCACAACCGAGATGCCTTTGGATAAACTATTGGTATGGTTGTAGTGTGATTTGGTATTGGTTTGTCTTGACCATAGAATCACACTAGTGTTAGTAATATATGAGAGATGTCCTAAGGCAATCGCCTTATGTATGAACCATTTATATGATAAATAAAGATTCACTATTTGAGTATACATGTTTAATGTATTTGATTGGATCTTAAACTCATTTACTGAATGTCCATGATACGATTCACAGCATGAGAGAATTTGTGATTAGATCACAACTAGTGAGTATCTATACATGTGTAATTGTGATGTATCGGAATTATCCCTAGTCGATGAATTGATGGATTTGGACACCATCAATTCTGTCGAGACTAGCACGAGGTATACTCCTTGGTGTATCCAAGCAGATTCTCACCGGGCCGGAGACATAGTGATGTCCGAGTTGAATCGTGGATGCTAGTTATGGTAACTAGTTCATCGAGTGACCACCGTAAGACTTCATATGGTTCTCGCATATATAGATATGTCAATGAAGTTCTTACCGTGGCTTAAGTGCGATGTTCCTTCGACGGCGGTATTCAAGTCATCTTGATCATGGAGACTTATGCTTTGACATCTTAAGCAAACATCTCTAAGGAGATGTGGACCCGGATGATTGGGTATAAGTCGGTGATCAAGGTGTTTGAATAGCCTATAAAGGATTCACCACTCTTGCGAGGAGATGTATACCCATGGCCTCTCGTCTGATTGTTACTAAAGTCTTTGCCAAAGCATTACATGTTTAGAGTAAGGTACTCTTCGATACATGTGGAGTAACTAGAACTGTGAGGACGAGGAAATGATACTTTGGGCTAGGTGTGACGAGTCACTTAGTGGGGACCGGCACAATAGACCATGTCCCAACCAAGTGGGTATAAGATGAGTGAAGGGAATGGGGCACGATTCATTCGAGCATCAAGGGTTTCGTAAATAGTTCGATCAACTGCTGATCTTTTCTGCTTAATTGGGGATCATGATGTACTACTAGGTGCCACTCATGATCATTCTATAATTAATGGTTAATTATAGACGGCCAACATAAACCGAGAACCTATTTGGTCACACGACAACAAGTGTAATCCAAAGGATTTAAAACGAGCTTGAGAATGAGATTCTCAGACCGAGAGAAACTATGTTTGGTTGGACCAAACATAAAGCGAGCATGAAATTGTTTCAGTCGCAATGGAAGCGTGGATTGGCCGTGTATTATGAAGACATAATGGATGGACCAAAATGGTTTGGTTCTAATCCAATGGATGAGAATAAACCAAAGGGTTTGGTTTATTTTAAACGAATGAACCAAAAGTTGGTTCGTTTCGTTTTAACTTAAAATAAACCATCATGGTTTGGTTTATTTTAACTTATCTTAATGGAGCGGGTTAACGGGCTTTATGGATATGATCCATTAACCATTAAGAGAATTAGTTCTCTATAAAATAGGGCTTAAACCCTAACCCTAACACCTAATCAAGAGTTGCCGCCCAACATAGAGTTGCCGCCCACCCTTGGTGAATTCGGCGCCCAACCCTAAGTGGCTGCCGCCCATCCTTTGTGCCGCCGTCCAAGTCATTGCCGGCGACCAAGCTTCAGCCGGTGAACCTCCGGCGACCCTCCAGTGATCTCCTATAGGTTTGGCATCAAGGTGAGGCTTTTCTCTCCTTGTTTTGGCCGGCGCCTACTCCTCCACCAAGCTGTCCAGTTTTCTGGACAGCTTCTCCTCCTCGGCGTCGTTTGGGCGGCGGTTAGTGCTCCGACAGCGGCTAACTTACCGGGGATTTGATCTCCGGTAATCCTCTGAGGTGGAGGACGAAGGATTCGTCAAACGGTTGACGAATACCTCTCCGGAGAAGCGAGTTTTGAGAACTCGTTTTTGATCCGAATTTGGATTCGGATCGTGATCATCTCTCGATCACGTCGTCTTCAACACGAGGCTAGTAACCCGTACGAAGACGAAGCTCGTGACTTAGCGAAGTCATCCCTAGGAGCTTGGCGTGGATACGGATAGAGACGATTCTTACGAGGATCGTTCCGGTTGATGTCGTTCCCGCTACACGTCATACGGAAGATATAACGTAGTTTAATTTCCTTTTATTGCAATTTTAATTTACGATTATGTCTACACTTGTTGTAATAGCATGCGTGTGTTGTGTGTGTTGTAATAAATAGGAGTATTTATTATTTTTATTGCTTCCGCTGTGCTCATGTTTACGAAACATGATCGAACACACACACGCCGCGGTGCCGGAAACCCAACAGTGGTATCAGAGCCCAGGTTGTGTTTCGACATAATCGTAAAATGGTTTTGCGATAGTCATAATATATTTCTGGAAATTTTCTAATTTTGGAAATTTAGAAGTATTTATGGAAATTTTTCAATTTTGGAAAGTCTAGAAGTATTTATGGAAATCTTCCACTTTTGGAAAGTTGGAAGTATTTATGGAAATTGATATTTTCCATAAATAAAATATTTGATTAGATTCTGGAAATTTGTTTCCTAATTTAATCATGATTTGATTTGGGAAATCAAATCTTAAAATATTTTATTTCCATAAGTAGTTTTAATGATTTAGGAAATTGGTTTCCTAAATAGATTTTCCTTAATCAAATAATTCCATGAATAAAATATGTGATTAGATTTGGAAATTTGTTTCCTAATTTAATTATGATTTGATTTGGAGAATCAAATCTTAAACATATTTTATTTCCATAAATAGTTATGACATATAAGGAAATATAGACATGATATAATTGTATGCCATGTAATTGCATTAGATGCATAACATTATGCCATGCGTGTCGTGACATGTAGATGTATGTCATGTATGCCATGCCATGTAGATAATAGTTATTTGCATGCAAAGAGGATGAGACATAAAAACCCTTAATCAATATTAAAGCCTACACCTTCCATTAATATGGTTAGAACCAGAGTTCTGTTTCTTGTTTGGGTTGTTGGACTCTCTCCAAGCCCGGCTCGAACCTGAATATGTTCAAACCATGGAATAGTTTAATACTAATATGGTAAGAGTCAGAGGTCAATCGTTAGCTTTGGTTGTTGGACTCTCTCCAAGCTGGGCTAATTGGTTGAATGCACTCTAACCATATTAAAACTATGTCCCGATTAATGGGTTGGCTTTAACCTGGAGCATCGGCTTGTTGGACTCTCTCCAAGGTCGATGTAAAGGGAGGTGAAGTTGGGTGATATGCATATGATGCATACTTGTTAATGTGTTAACAACCCGATGTATGTGTGAACATTCAATTAGTTGATAGCACATTGTGATAGTTGCATATACGTGATATGCAATCGGTATAGTTGATACCTACCGTCGTAGTTATGAATGGCTTGTTGGACTCTCTCCAAGGTTGTTCATAACTATGATGGATATCAGCCCATTCGGAGATGGACCTACAATCTCCCGAAGTGATTTTGGGGTTTTTGAAATTCGAAAAATGAATGGGATTTATAAATGTATATTGATGCATTTTTAAAATCATCTTTCTCATATATGCTCGTTTTGTATTTCTAAGATTGATCATGATGTGTTTGAATTTGCGTTCCATTTTGGATTCAAATAAATTGACTGGGCCGAACTTCTTGGACTGGCTTAGAAACTTGAGAATTGTTCTCAAGGTGAAAAGCTTGTGTATGTCCTCGAAGCGCCTCTTCCCGCCCGTCCTAGTGATGATGCAACTTTGGACCAATTGTTGGCCTATCAGAAACATGTGAGTGATTCTGAACAAATGAGTTGCATCATGCTAGCCGCGATGGAACCCAAGCTACGAAAGCAGCATGAGCATATGGATGCTCATATCGTAGTCCTTCATCTCTGTGAGTTGGTTGATGAGCAAGTGAGATTCGAAAGGTTCGAAGTCTCCAAGCTCCTCTTCACCTCTGAGATGCAAGGAGGTTCATCTGTGGTACTGCTCAACATGCTGAAGACTGTGGAGTCTTCTGAGAAGCATGAGCAGGGGACAGTGTTGTTAGTTGATTCCTCGAAGAAAGGTTCTAAGAGGGAGTCAAAGGAACAACAGAAGGGGAAAGAAGAGAAGGGCTAAGAAGGTAGAACTAGCACAAAAGGAAACTTGCCATCATTATGGCAAGGAGAGCCATTTGCGAAGAAAGTGCAAGATTTATCTTGAGTCCGTGAAGAAGAATAAGGCATCGGATGCCCCATCTTCTTCAGATATCTTCGTTATTGATTGTCATTCTATTTCCTCAAACACTTGGGTATTGGATACTGGGTGTGGCTCACATATATGTAATGACATACATGGGCTAAGAAATAGAAGAAGACTCGTCAAGGGAGAGTCAAATTTACGTGTTGGGAATGAAGCAAAGGTTGCTGCACTCGCCATCGGAACGTATTTGTTGAAACTCCCTGCAGGACTTGTCTTAGAACTGGACAATTGCTTTTATATTCCTTTGTTGATAAAGAACATCATTTCTATTTCTTTTTTAAATAGAAATGGTGTCCATTTGACGTTTAGTAACAATTGTTGTTACATAACTTTGAATGGGGTTCTTTATGGGACTGGAACTTTAAGCAATGGTGTTTATACGTTGGACGTATTTAGTGACATTTGCAATATCGAAGCGAGCAACAAGAGTGCTCGAAAGGATAATCAAATAGACTCCTACATGTGGCATTGTCGTCTTGGCCATGTAAGCAAGAAACGCATGTCCGAATTACACCGATGTGGAATTCTGGAATCGTTTGAATTGGATTCATACGATACATGCAAATCATGCTTAAAAGGCAAGATGACTAAGTTACCTTTTACAGGAAAAGGTGAACGAGTGGGAGAGTTACTAGGTCTAGTACATACTGATGTATGTGGACCTATGTCAACTCAAGCTTTAGGAGGCTATAGCTACTTCATTACCTTCACCGATGATCACTCACGGTTTGGGTATGTGTTCTTGATGAAACACAAGTCTGAAGCCTTTGAAAGGTTCAAAGAATTTAGAAATGAAGTAGAGAAACAACATGACAAAAGTATTAAAATACTTCGATCGGATCGAGGTGGTGAATACTTAAGTCAAGAGTTTCTTGATTATCTAAGAGACAATGGCATATTGTCTCAATGGACTCCGCCCTATACACCACAGCATAATGGTGTATCTCAGAGGCGTAACCGGACCTTGTTGGACATGGTCAGGTCAATGATGAATCATGCGACTCTTCCCAAGTCCTTTTGGGGCTATGCACTTCAGACAGCTGTTTACTTGTTAAACAGAATGCCTACAGTAGTCTCAACTACTCCATATGAGATATGGAATGGTAAGAAACCTCATGTATCTTACTTGAAGATATGGGGTTGTCCTGCTTATGTGAAGCGGACTGTATCAGACAAATTGGATGCTAAGTCTGATAAATGTCTATTTATTGGATACCCTAAGGAAACAAGGGGTTACCAATTCTAACATCCTGTGGAACAAAAGGTGTTTGTTTCAAGGCATGCTGTGTTTCTAGAGAAAGAGTTTCTCTTGCAAGAAAACAGTGGGAGTGTCGTCGAGCTTGAGGAGGCTCGAGAGACTCAAATAGACATTAATGAGATACCTGGTGAAGCACAACAGCCGACAACTCATAGTGATGAGCAATCGGCTGGACCTATTGTAACACCACATCTTCGTAGATCTGGTAGAACACGCAATATTCCTGAGAGATATGGATTTCTCGTAAGCGAATCGAACGACGTGTTACTCATTGATGATGAGGAGCCTACCAGTTATGAAGAAGTGCTGACAAGTTCAGAAAGGGATAAGTGGCTTGGTGCCATGAAGTCGGAAATGGATTCCATGTACGAAAACCAAGTTTGGAACTTGGTTGACCCACCTGAAGGCATAAAACCTATAGGGTGCAAGTGGGTTTTCAAGAAGAAAACCAACATGGAAGGTAATGTGATTACCTATAAGGCTAGATTTGTGGCGAAAGGATATCGTCAAAAGCAAGGTGTTGATTATGACGAAACCTATTCGCCTGTAGCTATGCTTAAATCCATTCGGATGCTCCTGGCCATAGCGGCTCATTATGATTATGAGATATGGCAGATGGATGTGAAAACAGCTTTCCTTAATGGAAACCTGCTCGAGGACGTGTATATGATACAGCCTGAGGGTTTCACATCGGTTGATAAAACCAAGGTATGCAAATTGTGACGATCCATTTATGGATTGAAGCAAGCATCCAGGAGCTGGAATATCCGTTTTGATGAGACGATCAAAAAGTTTGATTTCTCACAAAATCCAGACGAACCTTGTGTGTACAAGAAGGTTAGTGGGAGTGCAGTCATGTTCCTAGTATTGTATGTCGATGACATATTACTTATAGGAAACGATGTGTCAATCTTACAGTCAGTTAAGGTTTGGTTATCCAAGACATTCTCCATGAAAGACCTGGGAGAAGCAACCTACATCCTTGAGATTAAGATCTATAGAGATAGATCGAAACGGTTGCTTGGTCTTTCGCAGTCTACATATATAGACCGAGTGCTAAAGAGGTTTAGCATGTCGGAATCCAAGAAAGGTTATCTACCCATCAGGCATGGGGAACACCTTTCGAAGTCTATGTGTCCGCGCACAGAAGACGAGAGGATTTGCATGAGTAAGATTCCCTATGCATCCGCAATAGGATCAATCATGTATGCTATGTTATGTACGAGGCCCGATGTATCGTATGCTCTGAATGTCACGAGCAGATACCAGTCTGATCCAGGAATGGATCATTGGGTGACTGTTAAGATGATCCTTAAGTACTTAAGAAGAACTAAGGATACGTTCCTAATATATGGAGAAGGGTACATGGTGATACGTGGGTATACGGATGCCAGCTTCCAGACAGACATGGATGATTCCATGTCTTAGTCTGGGTATGTATTCACCTAGAATGGAGGCGCAATAAGTTGGAAAGGTTCCAAGCTTGACACTATAGCGGATTCTGCCACTAAGGCAGAATACGTTGCAGCTTTGGAAGCAGCAAAGGAAGCGGTTTGGATCAAGTAGTTCATCTATGAACTTGATGTGGTCTCATCAATGATCCAAACATGTGCTTCGCCGCTATCATCTTATCAGAGAGATCATCAGTAGGAATGAAATACAAATCGAGAAAATTCCCACTGAAAGGAACTTAGCGGATCCTTTGACTAAAGCATTACCTCAAAGTAAGTTTGAGGGTCATGTTGGTGCTTATGGTATTGGAAACTGTAGCGATTGGCATTAGGCCAAGTGGGAGTCTGTTAGTAATATATGAGAGATGTCCTAAGGCAATCGCCTTATGTATGAACCATTTATATGATAAATGAAGATTCACTATTTGAGTATACATGTTTAATGTATTTGATTGGATCTTAAACTCATTTACTGAATGTCCATGATACGATTCACAGCATGAGAGAATTTGTGATTGGATCACAACTAGTGAGTATCTATACATGTGTAATTGTGATGTATCGGAATTATCCCTAGTCGATGAATTGATGGATTTGGACACCATCAATTCTGTCGAGACTAGCACGAGGTATACTCCTTGGTGTATCCAAGCAGCTGATTCTCACTGGCTGGAGACATAGTGATGTCCGGAGTTGATCGTGGATGCTAGTTATGGTAACTAGTTCATTGGAGTGACCAGTCGTAAGACTTCATATGGTTCTCTGCATATATAGATATGTCAATGAAGTTCTTACTGTGGCTTAAGTGCGATGTTCCTTTGACTTGCGGTATTCAAGTCATCTTGATCATGGAGACTTATGCTTTGACATCTTAAGCATACATCTCTAAGGAGATGTGGACCCGGGATGATTGGGTATAAGTCGAAGTGATCGAAGGTGTTTGAATAGCCTATAAAGGATTCACCACTCCTTGCGAGGAGATGTATACCCATGGCCTCTCGTCGGATTGTTACTAAAGTCTTTAGCCAAAGCATTACATGTTTAGAGTAAGGTACTCTTCGATACATGTGGAGTAACTAGAATCCGTAGGACGAGGAAATGATACTTGGGCTAGGTGTGAGCGTGAGTCGACCTAGTGAGGACACAATAGACCATGTCACGAACCAAGTGGGTATAAGATGAGTGAAGGGAATGGGGCACGATTCATTCGAGCTCTTGAAGGGTTTGAAATAGTTGGATCAACGTTGATCTTTTCGGTTAATTGGGGATCATGATGTACTACTAGGTGCCACTCATGATCGTTCTATAATTAATGGTTAATTATAGGCGGCCAACATAAACCGAGAACCTATTTGGTCACACGCTGCGAGTGTAATCCAAAGGATTTAAAGCGAGCTTGAGAATGGATTCTCGGGAGAAACTATGTTTGGTTGGACCAAACATAAGCGAGCATGGAATTGTTTGATGAATGGAAGCGTGGATGGGCGTGTCTTATGAAGACATAATGGATGGACCAAAATGGTTTGGTTCTAATCCAATGGATGAGAATAAACCAAATGGTTTGGTTTATATTAAACGAATGAACCAAAGGTTGGTTCGGTTCGTTTTAACTTAAAATAAACCATCATGGTTTGGTTTATTTTAACTTATCCTAATGGAGCGGGTTAACGGGCTTTATGGATATGATCCATTAACCATTAAGAGAATTAGTTCTCTATAAAAGAGGGCTTAAGGGATTGTTAAACCCCAATCATCCAAAAACCCTAAAGCTAGTTGCCGCCCACACCTTGAAGAGGGCGCCAACAACCTTGTGTGCCCCGGCGACCCTCCGTTGATCTCCTATTGGTTAGGCATCATTGTGAGCTTTTTCTCTCCTTTTTTTGGCCGGCGCCTACTCCTCCACCAAGCTGTCCAGTTTTCTGGAGAGATTCTTCTCCTCTCGTCCGTTTGGGCGGCGGTTAGTGCTCGACAGCGGCTAACTTACGAGGATTTGATCTCCGGTAATCCTCTGAGTGGAGGGCGAAGGATTCGTCAAGCGGTTGTGAATACCTCTCGGAGAAGCGAGTTTTGAGAACTTCGTTTTGGATCCGAATTTGGATTCGGATCGTGATCATCTCTCGATCACGTCGTCTTCAACCGACGAGGCTAGTAACCCGTCACGAAGGCGAAGCTCGTGACTTAAGCGAAATTATCGAGGAGCTCGGCGTGGATACGGATAGAGACGATTCTTACGAGGATCGTTCCGGTTGATGCCGTTCCCGCTACACGTCATACGGAAGGTATAACGTAGTTTAATTTCCTTTTATTGCAATTTTAATTTACGGTTATGTCTACACTTGTTGTAATAGCATGCGTGTGTTGTGTGTGTTGTAATAAATAGGAGTATTTATTATTTTTATTGCTTCCGCTGTGCTCATGTTTACGAAACATGATCGAACACACACACGCCGCGGTGCCGGAAACCCAACAACTAGTGCACTTTGTGTGTATTGAGCAGGACCGACTTAGAGGTGATTCAATTTATTGCTGACTACATAATCGAATTGGACCTCAGATATTATATTGTACATGCTCTTAATCCCGATATAATAACGGACACAAATACTTAGTATTCATTTCTTTGATTTACCAATGGGCTAGATTTATAGATTAAATCGATAGGCTCGGTACGTTAGGAAATGATATTATTTATTTAGTGTGTCATTGATTATAGGAGGAAATTGTGTCCTATATATTAGATGATAATTTCCCTTGAGGAGCTCATAAGGTTCATCATGTAAACCCTGCAGATGGACATGGTCCAGCATTATGATATGGATGAGTGGTACTACTCATGGAGTTAGATGTTGATTAATTAATAGTCGTCAGTAAATTAATTAATCAACGGACATTCGAGATCTTAAATACGGGGAGAAAAATATACAAATAACATATGGAACCCATATTAACTTATGGGGGTTGGTGAGGTAGATCAATGATAATCCTTTAGTTGATTGGATAATCATTAATGGATTGGACTTTATGTGGGCTTGATCTATTGGGTGGCCAAGTTCCAACTCCTCCTCATAGTCCCTATTGTAGCCTATTAAAACCTCTTGAAGCTTAGATCCAATGGTTAAAAACAAAACTCTAGATCCAATGGTAGAGATTAAATCTCTAGATCCGACGGTTGGGATTAAATCTCTAGATCCTACGGTTGAGATTAAATCACTATAACCAATGGTGGAGATTAAAACAAGGCTTATCCCTAACCCTATAAATAAGCCTTAACGGGGGGGGGGGGGGGGGGGGGGCGGCCAATTTATGGGTTAGGAGATTAGGGTTTGCTTCCCTTTAGCTTGGGCGGCAAGGAATCCTAGGAAGCTTAGGATTGAGTTGGGCGGCTAGGGTTTGGGACATGGGGTGGGCGGCAACAATTGGAGAGGTTTTCTTCTTCTTCCTTGCTCGCCGATGCCTATCTCTCTCCCATATTCCTTGGCCGATGCTCAACCTATTCCTCTTCCTCTCTTCTTTGGCCGACGGCAACTAGGAGAGCTAGGGTTAGGGTTTTGGGTGGCTACAAGGTGAAGGGTAGGTTTCCTTTCTCTTCTCCAAGAGTTGGCCAACGCCCATCACCCTCCTTGATTCTCCTTTGGCCGGTTCCCATATTCCATATTCTCTTCCTTGGCCGGCGGCAACATCAATTCCATTGACTTGTTGGCCGGTTTAAGATAGGAAGAAGAGTTTTGTTTTATGATCTTCCTTTGTTCGGAGTGAACAAGGAAAGGAAGATTGGTGATCTAGGAGGCATCGACCTTTGGAAGATCGTCTCCCACACGATGTCCAAAAGGAGGAAGGATATACAATAGAAGATTAAGAGGTATAACAGGAGGTATAATCTTGTTTATTTTCATTAGTGTTCTTTTGTATTATGTCTATAATTGTTTTTTAATTATATGCATGTTGTATGTGGTTGTTTACTTTATGTATGTGGCTGAATTTATTTGGACCCTAAATACGAACACAAAAATCGGCGATCCGTACATCGTCTATTCCATGGCTATTCGTAGAATAGAGGTTGGATGCTTGAACAACAAGTTTGTTCAAGTGACTACTCTAATCGAATAGCACGACGATGAAACGGTTGCTTGGGTGATCCCTTTTTGTCTAGGATTATTTTTTTTAATCCAGGGACGTCGATGGGATCACCATGAACAAGCGACCAATTTGAATTGGGAAGCAAAGTTTCCACTCCCTTCAAAGGTCCACTTCTAGACGGAGTTATGAGAATGGTGCCGACGACACATGGTGGTCAAAGGAGGTACTTGGAGAGGCCGCTAACCCTAGGTTGACCATCCGATCTTCTCATTTGCTTGAGAAGATCTTAGTAGGGTCATCACCTAATCACAAATAATTTATATATATATATATATATATATATATATATTTGTTATTCTTGTATGTATGTGATGCATGCTAGTAGAATAATGCTTGTATGTATATGATGCATGCTAGGATATTTTTCTTGTATGTGTATGATGCATGGTAGAATAATGCTTGTATGTATGTGATGCATGCTAGTGTAGGATAATAAAGGCCTTAATGCGTATATGATACACATTACGATTAGATTAGATCTTAATCGAATCAACTCGAAATTGCCTACAAAGTCCTTGATACCCATCACTACCTCGATCATTTGTAGTTGTTGAATCTGCCAAAGCATAGCAATGCATATTATCTTGGTAGGGTGCGGAGGGACAATTTTGGTCCCGCCTATCATGACATGGGTTAGTGTAAGCTCAATTAGATTGAGTAAAACTAGTTAACTTAATTGGATCGAGTAGAACTATAGGCATATTCCAACCGTTGGAAAGATAGGATAAGATCGCATTTACGCTAAATCTTGGGCGATTTAGCCAAAGCTAACTCAAGGTCTTTTGTAAATGTGGGTCTTGATCCTATAAATAAGAGTTGCATAGAGATGTAATCGTTAATGTGTTACCCACCGATCATACTAAGTCTTGGGCAATTTAGCCAAAGCTAACTCAAGGCTTAGTATGATGTGGATCTTGTCCCGCAGGAATTATAACTAGTTTGTATGAATCTAGTAATGTGGTTTGACCACATCCATAACACGATTCTACAAACTTCCTATAATTCAGTGGGAGCATCATTTGATTAATGGTCTAATTAAATGATAAAAAGAATATGATATTAATTTTCTACATTGAGTATGTTGTAGATAACTATGTCGACAAACACGAACACTCTCCCTGCGTTCTGTCCTTGAGAAGGACAAGCTTAATGGAGCAAATTTCTTGGACTGGTACAAGAACCTGAGAATCGTTCTCACCCAAGAAAGAAAACTGTACATCCTGGAGTAGCCCATTCCGAAGGCACCTCTTGCCACTGCCTCGCGAGCTGACAAAGATGCTTACAAGAAGCATCAAGATGATGGATTAGATGTGTCATGCCTAATGCTCGCAACCATGAACTCTGAGCTTCAGAAGCAACACAAGTTCATGAATGCTTATGATATGGTTGAACATCTTCGTCAACTATATCAAGGACAAGCAAGGCACGAGAGATATGAAGTCTCTAAGGCATTGTTTGGGTTCAAAATGCAAGATGGGACTCCCGTAGGTCCATATGTACTCAAGATGATTGGGTACGTAGAAAACCTATAGAGATTGAGATTCCCACTTGGCCAAGAGCTGACCACTGACTTGATCTTGCAGTCTTTGCCACAAAGCTACAATCAATTTGTCATGAATTACAACATGAATGAAATTGATAAGCCACTGCCTGAGATGCTGAGCATGTTAAGAACTACTGAGCTCAACCTTAAGAAGGGAAAATCTGACTCCATTTTGATGGTGCAAAAGAAGAAAGGCAAGGGCAAGCCTAAAGATAAGGGAAAGTCCCAAGCCAAGGCAAAGGCAAAGAACTGAAACCCAAAGGAGGGATGGCCAAGGAAGGGGCTTGCTTCCACTACAAGGAAGCTTGACACTGGAAGGGTAACTGCAAAGCATACATGGAAGATCTTAAGAAGAAGAGAAGTGAGACTTTTACTTTAGGTATAAATGTTATAGAAGTCAATTTATCTATTTCTTCATCATGGGTATTAGATACCGGAAGTGCATCTCACATTTGTACCAATGTGTAGGCGCTGAGAAATAGCAGGGCATTGACAAAGGGCGAGGTGGACCTACGAGTAGGCAATGGAGCAAGAGTTGCTGCTGTTGCTGTAGGATCTTATGATCTATGTAACGCCCGCCCTTACCTGCTCTCAGGGCGGCGCTACTGTTACTCCTTTTTTTTTTTTTTAAATAACTACATATGGATCCTCTCACAACCTACGTACTTTAACAGGTCATCATAACTTAAACCTTCTTTTGCACATGCATCACATATCATATTCATCATTAGCATGTTAACATATCTTTCATAACATGCATACATAAAGATTCGTTCATGAGTTCTAACATTTCCAACCTTCTTAAGTAGATGATACTCATTAAACACAAGTCTTATAAGCGGAAGCAATATCTTAAGTTGTTCTTAGAGCATATAAATACAAGCAGATAGTATAGGGTCTTCTTCCACCATGCCACTATCACACACACTTGGCCCCTCCTGTTACTTCCTCTAGCGTAGACTTCCTTTATCTGCAGTATATGGACAACATGAACTATAAGCATATAGCTTCGTAAGATCCTTGCCTACTCACAAAAGCCACAAACTTCATCAAGCAATTAGAACATGAGCATACTAGCATCAAGGACCTAAGTATTTCATAGCAACACTAATCAACAACATATCCATGTAATAAAAAAAACTAAGCATGGCATAGAATTGTTCATAAGCTAATTAAGCATAATTAATCTAAGCAGGGCATAATTTGAACATAAACATTATAACTACATAAAACTAAGCATGCCGGAAAGACATATTCATAAGCGTTTGTTTAACTTGGACATAAACATTTGTAAAAACATAAATCTTAAACTTGTAGAAAGAACATAATCGCAAGTATTCATAATCTTACCCGTAACATTCACCACATCATAAATTCTAAACTAGCATGAAGTACATAATCGCAACGTTCTTAAACTTAACTCTAAACATCATAACTTCATAACATCTAGCATGCATAAAGAACATAGTTTGCAAGCATTCAGAGTATTTAACATGAGCATACACAATAATCATAAAAGTCTTTCCTTTTCAAAACATATACTTATAGATACTTCAAAATCATCATAACTTCATAACATCTAGCATGCATAAAGAACACAGTTTGCAAGCATTCAGAGTATTTAACATGAGCATACACAATAATCATAAAAGTCTTTCCTTTTCAAAACATATACTTATAGATACTTCAAAATCATCATAACTTCATAACATCTAGCATGCATAAAGAACACGGTTTGCAAGCATTCAGAGTATTTAACATGAGCATACACAATAATCATAAAAGTCTTTCCTTTTCAAAACATATACTTATAGATACTTCAAAATCATCATAACTTCCTAACATCTTGCATGCATAAAGAACAGAGTTTGCAAGCATTCAGAGTATTTAACATGAGCATACACAATAATCATAAAAGTCTTTCCTTTTCAAAACATATACTTATAGATACTTCAAAATCATCATAACTTGTTTGGGGGGCCCCAGGTTAAGTACCACATAATGCGCGTTCCCTAGTAGGCTGGGGTAGCGAGCCACCAGTCCTACTAGAGCAAGACCTCTTACGTCTTACCAGGGCAAGACCTCTTACGTCTTCTTATGTCCCTATGGATTTGATTAACGACCACCTGACGGGTCGGGTACTTAACCTCTTGCAAAGTAAAATACTTAATTCATTTCTTTTCTTGTCATAACATAAAGAATGCTCTTGGTCCCCAACATAAAAAGTGAAGCATCTTAATCTTATCTTATCATAAGGAGAGCTCTTGATCCCTACTTGAAAGGGAAGCATCTCCATTTTATCTTATCTTAAGGAGAGCTCTTGATCCCTACTTGAAAGGGAAGCATCTCCATCTTGTCATAAGGAGAGCTCTTGGTCCCTACTTGAAAGGGAAGCATCTCCATCTTGTCATAAGGAGAGCTCTTGGTCCCTACTTGAAAGGGATGCATCTCCATCTTATCATGAGGACACATGCATTCATAACATAAGAGTACCCTAAAGGGGTCCTAAAGTATAAACATGTTCATCATACAAGCATATTTCGTGGCACATTACATCATAAACATGAAGCATATTTTCCTTGGCATATTCATGGCATATTAAATCACAAAAATATGTTCATCACCTAAGCATATTTCATGGCACATTACATCCTCAACATGTAGCATGTTTCCTAAGCATATTCAAGGCATATTAAATCTTAAAAACATGTTCATCACCTAAGCCTATTTCATGGCACATTACATCATAACATGAAGCCTATTTCCTTGGCATAATCATGGCATATTAAATCACAAAACATGATCCACATCTAGGTATGTTTCATGGCATACTATATCATAATCATGTTCATCACCTAAGCTTATTTCTTATTGCATTGAATCATAACCATATACATCACACAAGCACAGTTCATGACATATAAACAAACCAAACCATACCCTTAGCACAACTACATGTGGGGGGGGGGGGTGTTTTCATGAAACCCTAACCCTAAAACCATGGGTTGGCCGAATCTTGTAAGGGGCTTGAGCTTGGGTTTTGTCCCCTAAAGTTCACTCATGAAGCCTTATAACTAATCATAGCATCATTAGAGATATTTTCATGCGCCTAACCCTACTTCCATTGGTTGGCGAATCTTGTAAGGTTAGATCCTTGGACTTTTGTCTAAGAAAGTTCATTCATAAGCATTATTACTTACCCTAGCGTCATTAGGAACATTTTCATGAAACCCTAACCCTAATTATATGGGTTGGCCGAAACATGGAATGGGTTCAAACTTTAGGTTTTGTCCCCTAAAGTCCATTCATCAAGCATTATTACTTAACCTAGTGTCATTAGGAACATTTTCATGCAACC
Organism: Wurfbainia villosa; assembly: GCA_025175895.1. Taxonomy (NCBI): domain Eukaryota; kingdom Viridiplantae; phylum Streptophyta; class Magnoliopsida; order Zingiberales; family Zingiberaceae; genus Wurfbainia; species Wurfbainia villosa. Next base: position 113,518,288 of record CM045989.1, on the reverse strand, counting down.
CTAACCCTAATTATATGGGTTGGCCGAAACATGGAATGGGGTCAAGCTTAGGTTTTGTCCCCTAAAATTCATTCATAAGCTTTATCATGGCCTAACTTCATAAGAGGGAGTTGTCATAACAAAACCCTAACCCTAAAAGGCCTTGGTGGCCGAAACCTATAAGGGCACTAAGTTGGAATTTTTGTCCCTTAAAAGGTCCTATAGTGAGCATACATCCTATAGAAGTTTCCTAGAAACATTTTCATGAATCTTAGCCCAAGAAAACTTGATTGGCCGAAACCTACAAGGGCTACAACTTCATCGTTCTTACATGAAATTTAACTTAAGAAACTAATACACTGCAGGTGAGGGGAAACTTACATCCTTCGCTTTGCTTGAGAGATGACCTAATGGGAGTCACCTAGCTTTCTCCTAGCTTGAAGGGGGGTCTCGGCCAAAGGAAGAAGAAGGGGGGGTTGATTTCGGTGAGGATGAAGAGGAGAGGAAGAAAATGGCCAAAAGGAAACTTCCTTCTTCTTTATAAAGGGAGGAAGAGAAGTTTCTCTTTTCTTTGTCATGCCTCTTCACTTACCCTCCTTCCACTTATCTATAAATTCCCCTCTTCCTCTAATGATATAATTCTATTGGGCTTATTGTTAGTGGGTGCATCTATAGGGCTTGGCTATCTCTAGAGGTTTGGGGTTCAATTCCTAGGCTTTGCATCTTTTTTTTTTTGGCTTATTTTCTTTTATTTTTCCCAAAAAAAAAACCCACATAAAGCCTATCATCATAAAGCCAAAATTCTCGTAAAATTGCTAGAAATTTTACGGGCGTTACAATCCCTCATACCTTGTAAAAGTTTCATCCTCGAAACTTAAAATAATTCTGGGTACTTCTGCCTCATGTCCTCCTCTCATTCCCAGGTAGCTTCCTCATATTGCGAATCCTGCCACAGGACCTTTACTAAGGGCACCTCTTTGTTCCTTAGCCTTTTGACATCTCGGTCTAATATTTGGATAGGCCGACTTTCAACACTCAGGTCCTCATGAACGTGTACTGTTTGTGGCTCGATCACTTGGTCCGCAGACCGATAATGCATTTCTTGAGCATAGAGACATGGAACATGTTGTGTATAGCCGACATCTCTTGAGGCAGCTCCAGCCTGTATGCTACCTTGCCCACCCTCTGCGATATCGGATACGGTCCCATGTAGCGTGGATTCAATTTACCCTTCCTTCCGAATCTCATCACTCCCTTCATGGGGGTCACTTTGAGGAATACCAGGTCCCCGACTTCGAATTCTAACGGTCTACGCCATATATCCGCATAGCTCTTTTGTCGGCTCTTAGCAGCTTCGATTCTCTGATGGATAGTCTGTATAGCGCGGGTGGTATTGTCAATAATATTGGCCTGAAGACCCATTTCCCTCCTTTCACCACCCTCATACCAACAGATAGGAGACCTGCATCTTCTCCCATATAGAGCTTCATAGGGTGCCATTCCAATGGTAGCCTGGTAACTGTTGTTGTAAGCAAATTCTGCCAGGCACAAATATCGACACCAGCTCCCCTTAAAGTCTAGAGCACAAGCCCGCAACATATCTTCCAAAGACTGGTTCACTCTTTCCGTCCAGTCGGTCGAGGATGAAAAGCGATCTTGAATCTCAACTTAGTGCCAAGAGCCTTCTGAACACATTCCCAAAAATGGGAGGTAAAATGGCCATCACGGTCAGAAATAATAGCCTTAGGCACTCCATGTAATTTGATAATTTCCTTGACATATAATTGAGCTAAATTTGCTCGTAGAATAGGTCATCTTAATTGCCAGGAAATGGGCAGACTTTGTCAACCGGTCTATGATTACCCATATAGCATCGTAACCATTTGTTGTTCTGGGAAATCCCGAGATGAAATCCATAGATAGTTCTTCCCATTTCCACTCTAGAATCGGTATCATTGCGGTAATCCCCAGTTTACGGTGTTACCTTTCACCTTCTGGCAGGTCAGACAGGTGTTGACGTACTGAGCCACCTCCCTTTTCATGCCGGACCACCAAAATTTATCCCTTAAGTCCTGATACATTTTATTAGACCCAGGGTGCATGGTATAAGGTGTTCCATGGGATTCCTCGAGTATCTTCTTCCGTAATTCTGGATCGTCCGGAATACATAGTCGGTCCCGGAGGTATAATAGTCCGCCGTTGGAAATGCGGAACCCATTATCCCTTCCTTCCAGTACTTCTTGTTTGATCTTCTGGATGTCTGAATCACCATCTTGCTTTCCCTTTATATCGTCGAACAGCGTCGGCGTTATAGTCATGGTGGAAAGTTGCCCAGAAATAATCTCTATCCCGTAATTCATTATTTCCCTTTTCAGGGGTTGAGATAGCATTGATAAGGACATCAAAGCGGCAAAGGGCTTTCTGCTAAGTGCATCTGCCACCTTGTTGGCCTTTCCTGGGTGATAGAATATCTCACAATCATAATCTTTGACTAGCTCAAGCCATCTGCGTTGCCTCATGTTTAGGTCTTTCTGGGTGAAGAAATATCTCAGACTCTGATGGTCGGTATAAATCCTGCACCGTGCCCCGTATAAGTAGTATCTCCATATTTTTAGAGCGAATACCACAGCCGCCAGTTCTAAGTCATGGGTAGGATAATTTATTTCGTGCTCTTTGAGCTGTCTAGAGGCGTAAGTGATGACCTTGCCATTTTTGCATGAGTACAGCTCCGAGCCCCAGTTTGGAGGCGTCACTATACATATCGAAGCTTTCATTATTTTCAGGGAGAGTCAGAATGGGAGCGCTGGTCAGTCTCCTCTTCAGTTCGGTAAAACTCCTCTCACAATCCTCAGTCCATTTGTATTGCTTGTCCTTTACGGTGAGAAATTTGTCATATGCAATTCTAGAGAAGTCCTCTACAAACTTCTGTAATAGCACCTTCTTAGCGAGAAACTTCTGATTTCACTCGCATTCCTTGGCCTATTCCAGTTCCTTACAGCCTCAATCTTCATTGGGTCTACCATGATTCCATCTTTAGAGATGACATGACCCAAGAATGACACTTGATCGAGCCAGAACTCGCATTTGGAGAACTTGGCATACAATTGCTTTTTCTGAAGAATCTGTAGTACTGTCTTCAGATGTTCGGCATGCTCTTCTCGGGCTCTCAAGTAGATAAGAATATCGTCGATGAAGACGATTACAAATTTGTCGAGGAAGGCCGAGAATACTCGATTCATCAGGTTCATGAACATTGCAGGAGCATTGGTGACGCCAAAGGGCATAACTACAAACTCATAATGTCCGTATCTTGTCCGGAAGGCCGTCTTCAGAATATCGCCTGGCTTCACTTTTACTTGATGATAGCTAGACCTGAGATCGATCTTTGAAAAGACAGTAGCTCCCTTAAGCTGGTCGAATAGGTCGTCGATCCTGGGAAGGGGGTACCTATTCTTGATGGTCACGTTGTTCAGTGCCCGGTAGTCTATACACATTGGCATGGACCCATCTCTTTTCTTTATGAACAGCACTGGAGCTCCCCATGGGGAGTGACTGGGACGGATAAATCCCTGGCCAAGTAACTCCTGTAGCTGTTTCTGATGTTCTTTCAACTCAGTTGGCGCCATACGGTAAGGTGTCCTTTCTAGGGATATTTCTAGGTTAGAGACATGTTCCCATCCTATACAACTTGGTAAGGTATACTATCTAAGTCATAAGTATGATTCCATTATACTAAGCAGGACGAGGTATTATTTCTATCTAACTCTCAAGTGTGAGTCCATTCTACTAAAGCATGATGAGGTATTATTTCATTCTAGATAGAAAACATTCTTCATTATAAAGGAAACTTAAGTATGCATAAAATTACTTACTTGGAAATAGCAGGATGGAGGCTTGATGTGTGATAGTGGAAAGGTGAACCCGCTCTGATACCACCTGTAACGCCCGCCCTTATCTGCTCTCAGGGCGGCGCTACTGTTACTCCTTTTTTTTCTTTTAAAACAACTACATATGGATCCTCTCACAACCTACGTACTTTAACAGGTCATCATAACTTAAACCTTCTTTTGCACATGCATCACATATCATATTCATCATTAGCATGTTAACATATCTTTCATAACATGCATACATAAAGATTCGTTCATGAGTTCTAACATTTCCAACCTTCTTAAGTAGATGATACTCATTAAACACAAGTCTTATAAGCGGAATCAATGTCTTAAGTTGTTCTTAGAGCATATAAATACAAGCAGATAGTATAGGGTCTTCTTCCACCATGCCACTATCACACACACTTGGCCCTCCTCACATTTACTTCCTCTAGCGGACTTCCTTTATCTGCAGTATATGGACAACATGAACTATAAGCATATAGCTTAGTAAGATCCTTGCCTACTCACAAAAGCCACAAACTTCATCAAGCAATTAGAACATGAGCATACTAGCATCAAGGACCTAAGTATTTCATAGCAACACTAATCAACAACATATCCATGTAATAAAAAAAACTAAGCATGGCATAGAATTGTTCATAAGCTAATTAAGCATAATTAATCTAAGCAGGGCATAATTTGAACATAAACATTATAACTACATAAAACTAAGCATGCCGGAAAGACATATTCATAAGCGTTTGTTTAACTTGGACATAAACATTTGTAACAACATAAATCCTAAACTTGTAGAAAGAACATAATTGCAAGTATTCATAATCTTACCTGTAACATTCACCACATCATAAATTCTAAACTAGCATGAAGTACATAATCGCAACGTTCTTAAACTTAACTCTAAACATCATAACTTCATAACATCTAGCATGCATAAAGAACATAGTTTGCAAGCATTCAGAGTATTTAACATGAGCATACACAATAATCATAAAAGTCTTTCCTTTTCAAAACATATACTTATAGATACTTCAAAATTATCATAACTTCCTAACATCTAGCATGCATAAAGAACACAGTTTGCAAGCATTCAGAGTATTTAACATGAGCATACACAATAATCATAAAAGTCTTTCCTTTTCAAAACATATACTTATAGATACTTCAAAATCATCATAACTTCCTAACATCTAGCATGCATAAAGAACACAGTTTGCAATCATTCAGAGTATTTAACATGAGCATACACAATAATCATAAAAGTCTTTCCTTTTCAAAACATATACTTATAGATACTTCAAAATCATCATAACTTCTTAACATCTAGCATGCATAAAGAACACAGTTTGCAAGCATTCAGAGTATTTAACATGAGCATACACAATAATCATAAAAGTCTTTCCTTTTCAAAACATATACTTATAGATACTTCAAAATCATCATAACTTGTTTGGGGGGCCCCAGGTTAAGTACCACATAATGCGCGTTCCCTAGTAGGCTGGCGTAGCCACGATCCTACTAGAGCAAGACCTCTTACGTCTTACCAGGGCAAGACCTCTTACGTCTTCTTATGTCCCTATGGATTTGATTAACGACCACCTACGGGTCGGGTACTTAACCTCTTGCAAAGTAAAATACTTAATTCATTTCTTTTCTTGTCATAACATAAAGAATGCTCTTGATCCCCAACATAAAAAGGGAAGCATCTTAATCTTATCTTATCATAAGGAGAGCTCTTGATCCCTACTTGAAAGGGAAGCATCTCCATTTTATCTTATCTTAAGGAGAGCTCTTGATCCCTACTTGAAAGGGAAGCATCTCCATCTTGTCATAAGGAGAGCTCTTGGTCCCTACTTGAAAGGGAAGCATCTCCATCTTGTCATAAGGAGAGCTCTTGGTCCCTACTTGAAAGGGATGCATCTCCATCTTATCATGAGGACACATGCATTCATAACATAAGAGTACCCTAAAGGGGTCCTAAAGTATAAACATGTTCATCATACAAGCATATTTCATGGCACATTACATCATAAACATGAAGCATATTTTCCTTGGCATATTCATGGCATATTAAATCACAAAAATATGTTCATCACCTAAGCATATTTCATGGCACATTACATCCTCAACATGTAGCATGTTTCCTAAGCATATTCAAGGCATATTAAATCTTAAAAACATGTTCATCACCTAAGCCTATTTCATGGCACATTACATCATAACATGAAGCCTATTTCCTTGGCATAATCATGGCATATTAAATCACAAAACATGATCCACATCTAGGTATGTTTCATGGCATACTATATCATAATCATGTTCATCACCTAAGCTTATTTCTTATTGCATTGAATCATAACCATATACATCACACAAGCACAGTTCATGACATATAAACAAACCAAACCATACCCTTAGCACAACTACATGTGGGGGGGGGGGTGTTTTCATGAAACCCTAACCCTAAAACCATGGGTTGGCCGAATCTTGTAAGGGGCTTGAGCTTGGGTTTTTTCCCCTAAAGTTCACTCATGAAGCCTTATAACTAATCATAGCATCATTAGAGATATTTTCATGCAACCCTAACCCTACTTCCATTGGTTGGCCGAATCTTGTAAGGTTAGATCCTTGGACTTTTGTCCCCTAAAGTTCATTCATAAGCATTATTACTTACCCTAGTGTCATTAGGAACATTTTCATGAAACCCTAACCCTAATTATATGGGTTGGCCGAAACATGGAATGGGTTCAAACTTTAGGTTTTGTCCCCTAAAGTCCATTCATCAAGCATTATTACTTAACCTAGTGTCATTAGGAACATTTTCATGCAACCCTAACCCTAATTATATGGGTTGGCCGAAACATGGAATGGGTTCAAGCTTAGGTTTTGTCCCCTAAAATTCATTCATAAGCATTATCATGGCCTAACCTCATAAGAGGGAGTTGTCATAACAAAACCCTAACCCTAAAAGGCCTTGGTGGCCGAAACCTATAAGGGCACCAAGTTGGAATTTTTGTCCCTTAAAAGGTCCTATAGTGAGCATACATCCTATGGAAGTTTCCTAGAAACATTTTCATGAATCTTAGCCCAAGAAAACTTGATTGGCTGAAACCTACAAGGGCTACAACTTCATCGTTCTTACATGAAATTTAACTTACGAAACTAATACACTGTAGGTGAGGGGAAACTTACATCCTTCGCTTTGCTTGAGAGATGACCTAATGGGAGTCACCTAGCTTTCTCCTAGCTTGAAGGGGGGTCTCGGCCAAAGGAAGAAGAAGGGGGGGTTGATTTCGGTGAGGATGAAGAGGAGAGGAAGAAAATGGCCAAAAGGAAACTTCCTTCTTCTTTATAAAGGGAGGAAGAGAAGTTTCTCTTTTCTTTGTCATGCCTCTTCACTTACCCTCCTTCCATTTATCTATAAATTCCCCTCTTCCTCTAATGATATAATTCTATTGGGCTTATGGTTAGTGGGTGCATCTATAGGGCTTGGCTATCTCTAGAGGTTTGGGGTTCAGTTCCTAGGCTTTGCATCTTTTTTTCTTTTGGCTTATTTTCTTTTATTTTTCCCAAAAAAAAAACCCACATAAAGCCTATCATCATAAAGCCAAAATTCTCATAAAATTGCTAGAAATTTTACGGGCGTTACAATCTATCTCTGCCCACTGGGCTTGTACTAGAACTAGATGAATGTTATTATGTGCCTACTTTAACTAAGAACATTATTTCGGTTTCTTATTTGGACAAGAAAGGATTTATATTTATAATAAAGAACAAATGTTGTTCAGTTTATTTAAATGATATGTTCTATTGTAGTGCACCTCTAATGAACGGACTCTACTTTCTAGACTTAGAGAGCCCCATCTATAACATAAGTACCAAAAGGTTCAAGTCAAATGAGTTGAACCAAACCTATCTCTGGCATTGTCGCTTAGGTCACATAAATGAGTGTCGCTTATCTCAGCTCCATAAGGATGGGTTGCTGGACTCATTTGATTTTGAATAATATGAGACATGCAAGTCTTGCCTTTTAGGCAAGATGACCAAGACTCCCTTTAGTGGACACAGCGAAAGAGAAACAGACTTGTTAGGACTTATACATAGTGATGTATATGGTCCTTTCAATGTTGTTGCTAGAGGTGGTTACAGGTACTTCATTACATTTACTGATGACTTCAGTAGATATGGTTATATGTATCTGATGACACATAAATCTGAATCCTTTGAATAGTTCAAATAATTCAAGAATGAAGTACAAAAATAGCTTGGCATGAGTATTAAGATACTTCGATCAGATCGAGGTGGTGAATACCTTAGCCATGAGTTTCGTGACTATCTTGCTTAGTGTGGGATTCTATCCCAACTCACTCCTCTTGGAACACCACAGTGGAATGGTGTATCCGAAAGGAGGAATCATACCCTATTAGATATGGTACGATCTATGATGAGTCACACAGATTTTCCTATATCCTTTTGGGGATATGCTCTAGACACAGCAGCCTTCACACCTAACCGTGTATCATCCAAGGATGTGATAAAGACACCATATATGATATGGACACGGAGAAATCCCAAGATGTCTTTCATGAGGATTTGTGGTTGTGAGGCTTACGTTCGACGTCAAGTCTTAGACAAACTGGGACCCAAATCCGATAAGTGCTATTTTGTTGGATATCCCAAGGACACGAAGGGATATTACTTCTACATTCTCAGTCAGCACAAAGTGTTTGTGGCAAAGATTGGGGTTTTTCTAGAAAGGGATTTTTGTTTCTATAAAAACTAGTGGGAGTTAAACTACCTATGGGAACAACTCATGCAAGAAATTTTTAAAAATACTACTGAGGTAGCTTCACAGACAACAAAAATCAAGTACTAAAAGAAACTCAATAACTCAGGCATGAATAAATGAAAATACAAGAAAAGAAACTACTACTAGGAAACAAAACAAAATAAACCTTGGGGTCTCCTCCCAGACTTAAACGAAAATATACCTCTAATATGGTGGACTAGGTGGAAAGTCTGGGAGCCTGGGCATCTCTGGATCCTGGGAGAACCTGCTGCTGAGCCGCTGATGCCACATATACATGTGGTCGATCTAAGAGCTAGTGGTTGCAGTGACTGCTCGGTGCTCCTCTTCCCTAGCCTACTGGGCATGCATGTGATGCCACATCTCCCTACGGTAGGCGACCTCATCCTGACGATGAATAATCTCCTCCTGGAAGTACATGCAGGCCTCATCATAGAACTCCTCAGCCCACTGGAAATGCTCCCGAAATCCCTAGAACTCCGCCTGTTGGTAGGTGCTTTGCTCCTCCAATCACTTCCTCTGCGTCTACTGCTCAGTTTAAATGTCATCGAGGCACGATCGAAACTCTGAGAAATCATAGGTTGACGTACCAGCATCCTGCTCAAAAGTAGAAAAAGGTGGTGGTGCAGGTGTAGGCTCATGTCGGTGTGGACTAAGTGGGCTCTTATGCATGTGTGGACTAGAGGGAGAGTGATATAAAGGTGGAGAGATGGGCGCTGATGTGAATGGTCCCTCATGTGGAGGGGACTCCCCTATCAGGTCTAAGCGCCAATTGGCGCATATAGCGATGGTGGTACGATCTGGGTTGGGGAGCCTAAGGGCCGTCAGATTTTTCCTTAAAAAGCATAAGGAGTCTCCTTCTCTCACAATAATTTTCATGGGCATGCATACTCCTAGGTCGATCCTAGGGCTCCCCTCTATACTCTCTAATGTTATGTAATCATACCCCATCCTACGGCAAATGTGGGTCAATAGGCCTCCCACATTGATCTCTCCTCGTGCTGCTTTACCCATCTTCACTAAGTGTCTGATGAAGTGGGACCCTACATCGATGCTACTCCTTTCTTATAGCATATCTCATATGAAAAGTAGCTCACTAGCTCTAACTACACCATCACTCTCCCCACGACCAAATATAGTACTTGCCATGATATGGTGAATTTTGGAGGCGCGACGCTTTGGCCCTAGATGGGTCATAAGCATGCTCCCCTGTCAACTCGATCCAAACTATTCGAGAGTTGTACCCATTAGGGGTCCTTCTCTCTCCCCCACTTTGTAAGCCAAAGCATGAGTTCCATTGGTGAAGGGTCCACTCATGCTCAATGTTAAAAAGCCTAAAAGTTATCCTACCCTCCTCGCTCTCTCTAGCCGTTAAAACTTCCGCCTCTAAGGAACTCAAAAATTCCAAAACTATCCTAGGGTAGGTTAGGTGCTTTATCCCCATAATCTCTTCCCACCCCATTTTTCCAAATAGGATTTGCATATCTCCCAACTACCCTAAAGATTCTAGCAAATCCTCATCTAAGTACCTAGTAGCAGTAAGTTTATGAGTAGAGAGCATATTGTATCTATCTCTTTGTTCATTATTGCGAAAAAATAGAGTGGGTAGGGCATTACCCTCCTCTGGAGCTTGAGGGGCACTGGCTCTCCTTGTTTGTCGCTTCGAGGTGTCGGATCAGGGTGGTACGGTCTTGGTCCTTCTCATCTTTTCTTCTTTTGGCTTCTTTAGAGGTTCAAAATGCTTCTAGATGGTGGGGAAGATGAAATCACACAGCTAGGGCAAGAACTTTTGAAGCACACGGCGCAAATGGGGTGAAAACACACGGATCGCCCCTTTTGACCTCGCGTGCCATGGACGTGTGAAAACACACGGCCAGGCCATGTGCGCCTCTGGTCAATCGGGCACGGCCAATAGAAAACACGTGGCCAGGCCGTGTGTCCCCTTTTTCAGCCCATTTATGCACCACGGTATGAATTTTCTCATACTCTTCGCCGTGTAGGCTAATATGGATTTTATTTTTTCCTAGCAAAGTTCTTTTCTATTCCTAATTCTAAATATGATGAAAATTAAAACTAGAATCAAACAAATGTATGCAATGCAATCAAAAAGGGAAATCTTGTTGGGATGTATAATGAAAAGTCTATCTTTTGTATAAACATCTTTATTTTGAAATAAGAATCACATGATCATTGTTTGCATATTTTTATGGTTATGCATATTGTCTAATACATTACATTGTAGATAACATGGTGTGTAGTATCACACGGGAGATCATGTTATCGGTTCCTTGTAAAGTATAAGTAAAGGCTCACAACCTAGATGGCTTTGGACAAACCATTGGAATGGTTGTAGTGTGATTTGGTATTGGTTTGTCTTGACCATAGAATCACACTAGTACACTTTGTGTGTATTGAGCAGGACCGACTTAGAGGTGATTCGATTTATTGCTGTCTACATAATCGAATTAGACCTCAGATATTATATTGTATATACTCTTAATCCCAATATAATAACGGGCACATATACTTAGTATTCATTTCTTTGATTTACCAATGGGTGAGATTTATAGATTAAATCGATAGGTTCGGTAAGTTGTGAAATGATATTATTTATATGGTGTGTCGTTGATTATAGGAGGAAACCGTGTCCTATATATTAGGATGATAATGTCCCCTTGAGGAGCTCATAAGTTTCATCGTGTAAACCCTGCAGGTGGACTTGGTCCGGCATGATGAAAAGGTTGAGTGGTACTACTCATGGAGTTAGATGTTGATTAATTAATGGTTAGTAAAATAATTAATCGATGGACATTCGAGATCTTAAACATGGGGAGAAAATGTACATATAATATATGGAGCCCATATTAACTTATGGGGGTTGGTGAGGTAGATCAATGATAATCCTTTAGTAGATTGGATTATCATTAATGGATCGGACTTTATGTGGCCTTGATCCATTGGGTGGCCAAGATCCAACTCCTCCTCATGGTCCCTATTGTAGCCTATTAATACCTCATAAAGCTTTGATCCAATGGATAGAAACAAAACTCTAGATCCAAAGGTAGAGATTAAATCTCTAGATCCGACGGTTGAGATTAAATCTCTAGATCCGACGGTTGAGATTAAATCCCTAGAACCAATGGTGGAGATTAAAACAAGGCTTATCCCTAACTCTATAAAAGGAGGGCAAGGGGTGGGCGGCAACTAAAATCCAATTAGAGATAGGATTAGGGTTTTGGGCAGCAAGGCTTAGAGGCTAGGGTTTGGAGTTGGCGGCACCTATTAAGGAAATATTTTCTTTATCTTCTTCTTCCTCAAGGGGGCCGGCGACCTAGGATCACTTTCCAGCCCTTGGTCGATGTCCAATGTAGCCCCTCTCCCTCTCTTTGGCCGGTAAAACCTAGGCTTAGGGTTCTCCCTTGGAGCTTTGGTCGGCATTCACCTTTTCTCCCTTCTCCTTGTTGGCCGGCGGCAAGCAAATTGCTTGTTGCTTGTTGGTTGGCTAAAGAAAGGAGAAGAGTCTTGTTTCTATTCTTCGTCTTGCTCAGAACGTGCAAGGAAGAAAGTTTGGTGATCTAGGAGCTTCAACTTTTGGTAGATCGTCGCCCACACGACGTTCAAAAGGAGGAAGGTCATACAATAGACGATCGAGAGGTATATCGATTGTCTATTCTCTTTTGTAACATGTTTATATTTGTTTTTCAATTATATGCATGATATATATTCTGTTTTGTGGCTAAATATAGTTGGACCCCGAACATAAACACAAAAGACGGCGATCCATACATCGTCTATTCCGTGGCTATTCGTAGAATATAGGTTAGTTGCTTGAACAACAAGTTTGTTCAAGTGATTACTCTAAATGAATAACACGACGATGACAAAGTTGTTTGGGCAATCCCTCTTGTCAAGGATAAATTTTTTTATCCAGGGACGTAGAAGGGATCGCCATGAACAAGCGACTAAGTCAAAAGGGGAAGCGAAGTTTCCCCTCCCATCAAATCTAAAACTAAACTTGGGTTGCCTCCCAAGAAGCGCTTTGTTTAAGGTCGTTTAGCTCGACTGCACTCTACTATCAACTCGGTTCTGGTGGTTCAGTGAACCTCCATTCATCCGTCTCGAGATCTTCATCTGGAGGTTCCGTCTTAATTTTGCTAAATGTAAAGCCGTCGAGGTAGGAAGCTCTGTGCTCCAAAAGGCTGAAAAGGATGATCTCCCCGTCTACCTCCAGGGAGATCTAGTGTGCCTTCACATCTATGCATGCCCCCGCAGTTGCTAGAAAAGGCCTTCCCAGAGTGATGCGATTCTGGGGATTTGGTCCGGTGTCCAGTATGATGAAGTCCGTGGGTATTACGAAATCCTCAATCATCACAGGCACGTGTGGCAGCAGGCCAACGGGTTCCTTGACTGAATCATCCCCCATATGAATACCAAATTTGCTGGTTAGAGCCCGCTTGATCCAATCTTCAAATAGTATGCATAGGGCATCACACTGACTGATGACCCCATGTCACATAGCACTTCGTCGAAGCTCTCCCCATAAATTGAACAGGGAATAACAAATTCACCAGGGTCCTCAAGTTGTATTGGAATCTTCTCTTCAAACTCTGCTTGGTCAGGCAGGGTGGAAACCATGGCTGCACACCCCTTGCGAATTGGCTACTTTGCCCTACTCCTTCCTCTTTTCCTTGACTCGCCGGAGAGCTCTTCATAGGTTGTGACATAGATTGGGCTATTTGGGTCACTTTCATCTCCAACATCCTGGTATGACTTGCAAGGCCGTCAATGGTGGCCTTCAAGTCTCTGAGTGATTCTTCAGACTTTTGATGTTGGCGATGAAATTCCTCAATGGCCTTAGTTTGGGTAGCGATGAAGTCCTCCATCATCATTTCCAGTCTGGACTTCTGTGGTCGCTGCCCATTGCCCTGCTGCTGCTGGCCATACCCCCCTGATGGTTGGGAGTTTCCCGAGTTATTCTTATAAGAGAAATTTGGGTGATTCTTCCATCCGGGATTGTAGGTATTGGAGTATGGGTTGTGGGGCCTTTGGTCATAGTTCCCAATCGCGTCGCAGTGCTCAATCTGCTCGTCTAAGGTCTCCTGCCCTTCAAAGTGGTCCTCTCGACACGCTGCCACTCCCTCTCCAAAATCAATGGTCGCGCATGCAGATGAAGGATTCAAAGATTCAAATCGTCTGATCAACGCATCCATCCTTAGTGAAAGGTGGTCCATGGAGTTGACAGTGAATCGTCCAGCTGTAGGTGTAGGTTGACCACGTTTAGAAGCCCATTGATGGTGGTTCTGGGCCACCTCTTCGATAAGCTCTTCGGCTCCCATTATAGAAAATGTGGATCACCAACCACCTCCCCAGTCCATGGTGGGGGCATTGGTAGAGTAGCCCCTTGTGGCGATCCCAAGCCTCGAATAGGGACTCCCCCTCCTTCTAGCGAAAGCTCATGATATGATGGCGCATGTGAGCAATCTTACTTGGTGGGAAGTATTTATTCAGAAACTGCTGCTCGCACTGCTCCCATGTGGTGATGCTGCCAGAAGGTAGGGAGTGAAGCCATGCCTTAGCTTTATCCCGCAGTGAAAATGGAAACAGGCTCAGGCGGATCGCGTCAATAGGGACTCCATTCATTTTCATCGTTGAGCAGATTTCAAGAAATGCCTCAAGGTGCCGGTTCGGGTCTTCAGTCGTAGCTCCCCCGAATTGGCTATGTTGGACCATATGTATAAGTGTCAGCTTCAGCACAAAGTTATTTGCCGAAATAGACGGTCCAACTATACTAGGCCTGAATCCTCTAGCGTTAGGAGTTGCATAGTTCTGCAGAGGTCAGCTACCTATGTTCACCTCGGATGCAGCTTGATCCTCCATCTTTCGCTGTTCTGCTCACCGACGGTGAAAAGTTTGCTCAATTTCTAAGTCGATCGGAATTAGACCTTCCGACCCTAATCATCTAAGCATACGACGAACCAAACCACAAAGTTAAGAGTGCTAATCTAATTCTAAAAGCAGAAAATAAATCGATCTAGAAAATAAAAATCTAAGATGCAATAAGTAAGTAGGAAACTACTGTAAAAATAAAAACTAAATCTAAATGTGGAAAATATAGAATTAAAGCAAATAAGATAAACTAGAAAGAAAATAAAGAAAGCAAATAATCTAATCCTTAGTCCGATCAAATTTACCACTGTTCGATTTGATATCGAATCGATCAGTCCCTGGCAACGGTGCCAAAAACTTGATGCCCACGGATACGACCTCAAATATCGCGACGGATATTGTCGAGGACTCAAAGTGCGCTCGCACTCAACGCCTGCAAGTGCACGGATGTCATCAAGTAATAAAGATTATCGATCCCACAGGGACTGGGATTCAAATACAAATATACTCAGTCATTGTAATTGTTCGGACGTGATCTCTAAGAGTTTTCAGTTGGTGAGCGATGTTGGTAGACTCTACTCTGTACGGTGTCACTCGAAGGAGGAAAGGAGTGTGCCTAGGTCTTCAAAGGTGATTCTAGGACTTCGGTTTCGCTTGTGTATCACAAAACAATGTTGTCAATTGGTGTTGTCTAGACGTTTACCTATGGTTTTGTGGAAGGGACATCATACACTCTCCCGCAGAGCTGTCGCATTCACTGGGAGCTATCTCCACCTAAAAGGACGGGATAGACGGCATGAGGATGCCAAATCAATCCCTACAGTGGACCGTTTCCAATTCCACTGCACCCTTCTTCCCGTAGTTGCAGAAGATCAGGTTTACCCCTAGGTTCCTTAATCAAACCTCCTAAATTTTAGATTGTGAGGGTTGTCACCCCTCGTATTGCCTAAGCACAGCGAAAAGAAAGCCAAATACGCATAGATATAGTAAAGAAGCAACTACCAATTGTCAAATCAAACTCATGGGCAGAATTTTACATAAACCAACATTGTTTATGTGCACAAGCTACTCCCTAATCCTAGAATCGAAAATACTACTCCATTTATACGAAGGAAGAATCACAAAGCATGTCTAAGATTGAATACATAAGGAATGAAACACAGAAATAGAGATATACAATGCTTCCATGATCTTCTCTCCGGCGTTGAATTGTAAGGTGTGGACCTCTGGCGGCGTTCCTCCTCCCCGTTGTGAGTTACCGAAGCTTTTTAGGGCTTCGGCGTGCTGTCCTAGCCATCGTGCCTTCCCTCTAGGATTTGGGTAGAGCCATCCTTATATAGAAATCGCCTCAGACCGCTGTAAAATCAGAAAAAAGCCCTAGTCGCGCAAATCTGTCAGGCCGACACACGACCATGTGTTTCCACATGGCCAGGACGTGTGCGGCCCTGGGGTGCTGCTCTCACCCATTGGACATGATCGTGGGAATCCCCACACCATGGTCATGTCACACTCTGCGTCTAGCTGCGAAATGTCCTTCTTTTTCTCCGAAAATGCATCTTTTTCACCCGAAAAGCTAACATGCACACAAAAGTACAATGAGCAGACCTCCGAACTAGAAAATAGAAAATGCGTGCAAAAATAGAGTAACATATGCATGAAACTAACACAAAATGCAATGATATGTGAGCGAAAACTACTCCTAAAACCCTATATGTTTGCTCACTTTAGTGCCCGCGTCAAACAATATCTTGTTTAACCTAACGCAAAAGCTTGATTCGTCGCAATCAGTCGAATGATGCCCTTCATCAATCGACTGATTTGTGATGTCGACTGACAAAAGTCAGTAATCGACTGTCAGACTGGCCACTTCCCTGCAGTAAGAGGTTAGCTAAGGCTACCCGATGGCTTGATAAAGCTGATGGAAGCACTTGAAGGCTAGCACGAAGGGTGAAGGAGTCGTGGAGGACTCGGATGTACCCTAAGGGTGTGAGACTGATAAAAATGGCTTGAAGGCTTAGGTCTAGGTTAAGAGTGAGTGTCCAGTATGAGGGGATCATACTTAGAGTTAAAACTCAGTTTTGAGGTTTACCAGTCAACTAGTGCTATTGGTCAGTCGACTAGTTGAGTGCTCGGCACTCGGAGGGCTCAGAAGACTCAAGCAGTCGACTGGGGTTATGACTCAGTCGACTGGTCAAGTAGTTGACTGCGGCTCGACTGTTGACTAGTGCTCTGGTAGTCGACTGGTGGCTTACACCAATCAACTGGCCATTGGTAGTCGACTACAAGGGTTGATGAGTCAATTGGATTAAGTGGACAAGAGTACAGAATGATTCATAGTCGACTGCTGATGGGTATGAGCAGTTGACTAATCGAGTGTTTCCGATGTGGATTAGTCTATTGTGAGACAACGGTCAAGGTAGCAGTTGACTGGTGGGTAAGGTCAGTCGATTAGTCGGCTGAAAAATAGCCTAAGCGGATCCTTTAAATGGAGATCTTGGTAAAGGAAGAAGCTGTCGGTTTTTGGAGCTTTTGAAGGGGAATAGTTGCTACTTTCTAGACCTTCAAAGCCTTTCAAAGAAACCAATTTAACAAGAAATAAAAAACACAATTGTAAAGTGTTTTATTTTGTATTCTTTCATTTGCTTTGTATTTAGTTGGTGTATCCTTCTTGTAATCTCATTATAAGTGGTTTCTCCACCACCAAATTGTTTTCGAGAAGGAGAAGATTTAGTAGTGGTGTGCATCGTTAGAGCTCACTCTAGAGTTCAATCGTGGAGTAGGAACTAGGGTTCCAAACTACGTAAAAACCTTTTGTGTTGTGATTCTGTTTGTTTTGTTTTATTTGTATTTGTATTCCACTACATATAACATTTTTTAGACAAGCACAATAAGTACGATCAAAGAAGAATCAAAAATTGCTATTCACCCCCCCCCCCCCCCCCTCTAGCACAACGTCAAGGTTCTAACAAACTCTAGGGATGACTTCCCTTGTAACCTTGACTTTCCTAGACCTAGAGCTAGTTCCATAACTATATGGAACACTAGATAGGATTACATGATTTTCTTGGACTTAGATTTGTAACACAAACCCTTCTTGTCCCTAAATGATTCTTTACTACCAAAAGTTAGATCTTGTTCATTTGATCCTTTAATTATATTTTCCATTCTCTTAAGGGTCTTTTTCAATTTATCAAATTTTGACTTCAAAACTTAATTTCGACTTCTAATACCTCAATTTTTAGTTTCCATTATATTTTTGGCCATTCTTCTTCTTCCTTGGCATCTGTCTAGTTTTCTTGGGTTATTGCCTAGGTTGTTGTCATTCTTTCCATCCTTATGTAAGCTCGATCTACCTCTAAGGGTTCTAAAATTGTCCTTAGGTAGTGTAGTTCTAAAGCTAATAACTCTAAAGATTCCTTTAGGCCTATTATCATGATGGAGCAGTTAAATAATACAACTTATTATTAGCATGCTTCCTATCATTAAAAACTGAATTTGCATTAATGTAAAATATCTTAGGGTTTGCCTTACGAGATCCCTCTACACTTGAGCTTCTTATTTTGTTCTTATTCAAGCACTTTCTCCTTGGACATTGATTCTGGTAGTGCCCATTTTGATTGCAAGAGAAGCACACTATATGCTCCTTTCCTTTGTGCATTGAGGTTCTGGCCTCCTTGAGCTTCTCTTTGCCCTTTGGTGCTACTTGAATCTTCTTCTTGATTTTTGTTAGGCACTTACTCTTATAGTGTTCCTTCTCCTTAAACTAACATATTATATAATCTTTATTCTTAATAATCATGCTTGAGTTACCTTCCTTGGTGTTAGGGGGCTCGGGGACTTGTTCTTCATCAGCTCTGGATGTAGAGATCTCCTCTTGCTCCGGTATCAATTATGATCTATCCTCCCCCTCAATCCTAGAGGTGGAGGCTTCTACCATCTCCTAGACTTCGGAAGTTGAGCACCTCTCAACCTAAGAATCTTCAAGCTCTTGAGACGATGAGATTTCTTTCTTGAACTCCTCCTTATCTTCATCTTCACTTTGCTTGGATTGGTGAGGGTTCTTCATGGAGCTCGATCAATTTGCTCCATAAATTTATGGTATCTTGATATTTACCTATCTTACACAATAGGTCATTAAGAATTAAATTAACCGAGATTTTTATTACCTTCTCATTTGTCTTGGATTTTTAAATTTGGTCCTCGGTCCATATATTTTTTTTATAACTCTTCCCTTCCTGTCCATAAGAGCTACAAATCCATCCATTAAGATGAACCAATCTTTTATGTTGAAGGAATGTCTCTATTCTTGTTATATATTGATCAATTCCTCCTAATGCATAAAATCCATATGGAGGTGGTACTCCGATGTCGTATCCTAGTCCATCAGTGAACTCCATCGTCCTCTAACTTTGACTCCCTCAGCGGTTAGTCCTGTGAAGAGTGACCCGCTCTGATACCAATTATTGGGACCTTGATATTGCACTAGATGGGGGTGAATAGAAATTCAAACTCGTTCTATCCAATTCATTCGCATTCATCGTTCTTGTCCCTATAGATGTTAGTAGGCGGTGAAAACAAAGATAAATAAAAATGAAAACAACACAAGCATACAACAATGATATTTTATGTGGTTCGGAAGCATACTTTCTACTCCACGGTCAAGCTCTAGCGATGCACCACCACTAAAACATTCTCCTCAGAATCACATGGGAGGTGAAGAAACCTCTTACAATAACTTGCAGCTTACAATACAATCAAACAAATACAAGAATGAATCAAAGAAACAAAAGAATAAACACTTTATAAATTTGCTTTTGCTTGAATGCTTGTTTGGTTGTTGTGGAACACTCTTAAAGGTCTGGAATTCAACATCACCTCCCCTTCAAAGTCTCCACGAATCGACTACCAAAACTCCACCATGCCTTCCTTTTATAAGCTTAATGTCAAGCTGATTTTCGTCAATCAATCAACCAGTCACTAGACCATTGTCTCACAATAACTTAATCTACATCGGATTTCAACCGATCAGTCGACTGCCATAGGCTAGCAGTCGGATACCATGAATCATCAGTCGACTCAGAAATATTATGTGCTCTGACCCACTGAAGCTAGTCGACTAGCTCATCACAGCAGTCAACTGCTCCATCGGAGCACTATTTCCCGAGTCATCTGAGCACCCGAGTCCGAGTCCCAACTACCCTCGACTAGTCGACTGCCTCCCCATGGCAGTCGACTGCCTAAGCACCGAGTCTCTTGAGCACTTGAGTTGACTACTCGATCAGTCGACTGGTCCATACTATCAGTCAATTGTCAAACAATTTGTGTGATTGTTTTATCGCACCACTTGATCAGACCAAGTTCAAACCGACTAGTACAACTCAAAACTTAGATTTAACATCCCAAGTATGATCCTCTCATACTTTACACTTACCATTAGCTAAGATCTAAACCTTCAAGCTTCTTCTATCAACCTCATGCCTTTAAGTTGAGTCCACAACTCTTCACCCTTTGCGCTAGTCTTTGAGTGCTTCCTTCAGCTTTGTCATGCCATCGAATACCCTTAGCCTAGACCTAAGCCTTCAAGCTTCTTCCATCAGCCTCACGTCCTTAGGTTGAGTCCATGACTCCTCACCCTTTACGCTAGCCTTCAAGTGCTTCCTTCGGCTTTGTCATGCTAACAGGTCTTCCTTTGCCAAGAGGTCGTGCCTCCGGGACTTCCATTGCCAAGTCTTCATACTTGGACTTTCCCTTTGTCAAGTCTCCATAACTTGGGCTTTCCTTGCCAAGTATCAATACTTGGACATTCCTTGCCAAGTTTGTTGGGGATCGATCGTCGCGCTAGAAGGGGGATGAATAGCGATTTTTCATCATTTCGATGGATCGCGTGCTTGTTTACAATAAGTTAGTGCACAATGGAATATAGAAATAAAATGCACAATAGAGATAAACACACACAAGCACACAAACACAAGGGATTTAATGTGGTTCGGAATTAGGGTTCCTACTACACGGGGTGAGCTCTAGTGATGCACACCATCACTATCAAACTTCTCCTTCTAGGTATGACACTGGAGGTGGAGAAACCTCTTGCAAAATGTTTGCAATAATAAACAATAAGATACAAGTAAATACAATAAATAAATTAAATCTAGAAGTAAAAACACTTTACAAATGTGAGCTTTTGAATGTTTGATCTTTGGTCACTTTTGGAATGCCTTGAAGGTCTGGAATGCAGCAGAAATACTGCTTCAACTTCCTCAAGAAATGCTTGCTTCAACCCTCCTTCTCGAGCTCCTTATAAAGCTGCAACTCGGGTTGATTTTCACAACCTATTCAACTACTCTTACCCAGCAGTCGACTGACCTCAATGTCATTGTCTCACAACGACTCAATCCACGCTGGAATTTGCCCAATGGATACCCCAGCAGTCGACTGCCCTTACCAACAGTCGACTGTTGGCCTGTAGTCACTGACAGTCGATTATGCAAAAATTTGTGAACTACTACAGTGCTATCAGTCGACTTTCACTTCCTCAGTCGAGTAGTCGAGCCTCAATCGAGCCCTCAACCAGTCGACTGAGCATAATTCTAGTCGACTGGTCAAGTCAAACTAGGATCTTTCGAGTGTCAATGTCACGCCCCGAGAGTATGCCGAGCCCAAAAATCAGACAACATCTCCCTTGTACGTGATACAATTCCCTGTTGATACATAGCCTTCTGGCCACAACAACACAACATATAGAAGTATATAACCAAAGTCACAATGGAATACACCAACAATAATAAAAATACAAAGACTCAAATACATGCGTACCAGTACGACTTTTACACAACAAGAAAACATGATCGAAACAAAATACATAACCGATTACCAAACAACGGAAACAATATAGGATAAAAATCTAAAACATATAATCCAAAATATACAACACCAATATGGATTACAATCCAAATACACGAGGTGAGATAGGATCAACTGGTGGAGCTCCGAGCATCCAAGGAATCTTCTACTTATTACCTGGGCAATAAGAAAACCCAGGGTCTGTGGTGGTGAGCATAAAACTCAGCGGTAATATGCAAGAAAGTGCATGATCAACAACTAAGATATAAAGGGCAACAGATATACTAATGGAGATGAACAAATATATATAGATGGAGATCAACGGTATACAATTGTAGAGGTGATAACAAACAACTATCAGTGTAAATCTAAATAGAGCATAAACCACCAACTGATCAACTGTACACAATGTAATGTACTGACATACCTGAATGGTCCGCAATGATACAACCTAAACAACCTGAACAAATATACAACAATATAGCACGTATGATGGAATAGAGTAAAACTACCTCTGTATTTAATACACGATCTTGTGAACATACGACAACAAATACAATAACATACCTGATCCAACCTACTCAACATCAAGGTACTGGTCAAATGCATACAACCATCTGGTCCAAGTCATACACTGGTATCCCACACACAACAATATAGATCATGCAAATAACATGCAAGATGATGTACAATCAAATACAACAAACATAGCACAAACCAATGCTATAGTACAATAAGCATATATATATATGGACTGTATCTATATATATACTACTCACACTCACACACACACACACATATATATATATATATATATATATATATATATATATATACATAAATATATGTATTTGTATATATATACAAATGCTGTCACACATGACAATGCAAATGCATGATCATGCATGCGCACCCCACTCGCTACCATGACCCCAGTGTGGCCTAGGTGGCACGACATGACAACTGTCCCAACTCAACAATAACCACTACTCTTGAGTGGCCGAGTGGGTAGTATGAATAAGTAATGATAAGCTAAAGAGCTATAAGCTACATAACGGGGGTTCCTATTGCTGGCCACTCTGACTGACACTACCCATGAGTGGTCGAGTGTCACATACCCAGGACAACTGCATGTAACTCTAACTACCACTATCAATAGTGGCCGAGTGCAACACAACAAATGAACTGCCCTCACACCAGTTACTACTATCACGAGTGACCGTGGAGGCAGGATGGCTAACGACCCTCTCAACCACAAGGGAGACCAAGTCGCCAGTATGCATACAAATGGAATGAATGCACAACTACACACACATACATCCACAACACAGTCTCTATCTAATGGAGAGTCATACTCAACAGACAGTCAACCATGCTAGGACTTCCACTCCGTAGCGACACACCGTCAACAACCCACACTACCATGTACAGACATATGATCCATAATAGTTATACAACGAAAGTTAAGTTGATACAACCACAAACTTTACATTAAGGACATCATCCACCCCCGGATGATTGTTCTTGATGACACGAGTCAAATCGACATCTATACTCAGCTACACCCCCCATGGATAAGCATCTAAAAACCTACATACTAGCATCGGTAATTTATTGCAACGATGAACGAAATATGACAACAACAATAGTATATCTCAAAGTGCAAAGACTAAGTATCAAGAACATGATTAAATAAGAGTAGAGTCAAGATAAATGTATCATCAACATAAATATAATTTATAGGATTTATCTACTACCTGACTAGGGTAGGAAAGTACCCACCTGATAGTAGCTCGTGCTAGTTGTCCATACGTACAAGCATTTGTCACTAATCGAAGTCCTGCAAGACAATAAGAACTACAATTAAGTTCTAACATATGATAAATGATCAAATCGAATCCTAGATCGATCTCATATTCAAATCAATTATCCAAATACTTATTAAAGTCTCGATCACACATCCTACATCACCTCAACTATATCACTGTAAGTATACACACTAGATTCAATTAACAATTCACACAAATCCAAATCAACACTCAAATCAACAGTTAACTACTTCCCTTTCACATATCATTGTTCACCAATCTTTCAGTATCAACCAACACCGTAAACATGAACAAACTCATATTTTCCAACCATTGCACTAAACCGTTATATCATTCCTACAACATCTTCCTCCACCTACTATCTCACAAATCTATAAACCACAATCTAGATCTGCAAACACCCATCAGAACTTTCACTACAAACTCAGATCTAGCTTCCCCATTCAATTCCGAGCACCACAACAGCTCTACAGCCACCATCAACTACCACTCTCAAGCCTCCACCCAAATAATAAATTGTCGATGCACCAGATCTGAGCCCTCAAGCCCACAGCTCTTCAACACAGCAGAACCATTACAAAACCTCAATCAACATCCACCAAAATCAACTAAATCAATGAGAACAATTGAATGACACTCTAAATCTAAGCTATAACAATAGCATACCTTCCCTCTCAAACACAGCTTCCGATTCTAATCAGTGGAACAATGTGCTTTGGATCGAGAGATGAAACGAAGAACAGAGATCATCGAACAGAGTTGATTGTGAGGTCGTTGGGTTGTGGCTTGCCTCGGTGGTCGTAGAGCAACCCATGGCAACGGAGACAAGTCGACGCCTCAGGCAGTGGCTAGGAAAGCAGCATCGCGCAATGGTCATCATCGATCGTGATTGATGTAGGTCGCATAACAGCGATGTCGAATGTCAGGCGATGGGGTTACAACTATGACGGGGTGGCAACACCTACCGTTGTCGAACTGAAAGAATTAGAAGGAGCGGTCGGCGCTCGAATAAGGTTGGAAGAGGGGAATCGTGGCAGCTAGTGGGAAGAGCTGCACGATCGGGGAAATGGGAGAAGGAAGAGTTCGGGTAGGAATCAGAATTAAGCTGACTTCTTTTTTTTTATAAGCAACTTAAACCTAGGGTAAACCTAGGGTTAATCTTAATTAACCCATAAATAAACCCTTAATTAACCCCCTAAATCCAAATAGACTTTACAACACCTAAGATCAGCCATGTCTAGTCGAAAAAATACCAGAAAAAAATTTAATAAAATTCTATGAGGTATTTTCCTAATTAACAAGTATTAATTATTATTATTTTATTTTCTGATATCTCACAGTCAAATACTTGACCAGTTGACTAGTCCATAACTCCAGTCGACTGGTAAACCTCAATCATGAGGTTGAACCCAAATATAATCACCTCATACTTGATAATCACTCATAGCCTAGATCTAAGCCTTCTAGTCACCTCCATCAGCCTCACGTCTCTCAGATTCCTCGAGTATGCGACTCTTCATCCTTCGTGTTAGCCTTCAGGTGCTTCCATCAGCTATGTCATGCTAACCGAGTCCTTTTCCAAGGTTTATCTGGACTTATGGTACTAAGGCTACATGCTTGGACTTTACGCTGCCAAATTCTCACCCTTGGACTTTCTTGTCAAGATCCATTTGGACTTACACTGCCAAGACTACATGCTTGGACTTTATGATGTGAAAACTACACCCTTGGACTTCCAATTGCCAATCTTCAATGCTTGGACTTTCACCACCAAGGCTACACACTTGGACTTACGTGGCCAAGACCATTTTTGGACTTTCCAATTTCCAAGCATCCATACTTGGAGTTTCCATTGCCAAGACCATTCTTGGACTTTCTCTTGCAAAGTCTTTAAACTTGGACTTTCCATGCCAAGTATCAAAACTTTGACTTTCTCTTGAGTCTCACTTAAGCTCGGTCAACATTGACTTGAGGTTTGATTTCTCCAACAATCTCCCCCAAATAATCTCCCCTATATGACTTTGGATATCTCAATCATCCACTAGTCATATGGTCAACATATGGTCAAATCATATCCAATCGTATTTACAAACATCAAAACTCTACTCGAGTCTAACTCGAGTCTGGTCAATTGTGACCTGGGCCAATTACACCAACAATCTCCCCCTTTTGATGTTTGATAATACCTTTAAGTTAGGCTAACAATAACCCAACTTAACTCTTCCAATGTCAAAGCATAGTGAAGGTTTACCTAACTTAAAGCTCACTTCTCCCCTTTGGCATACAACAAAAAACTTACCAAGGTTTTCAATGTCTCATCTCCAAAAGAGATTCTACATTCTCCCCCTTGGTTCAAAAACATCTTGGATGCCTTCATTCTTTCTAATGATAAATCTCAAATCACTAAATGAGAGGCAATCCATAATGAAGGTACCTAGACTTTCATTCCTTCTCCTTTGTAATCAGAATCGCATCCATCATCCCTTGATGGACACACTCCCCCTAAAGGCTTGCTCCCTCTTGACCATTGCGCCAATGATATCCTTGGAGAGTTCCTAAACCTATAGGAAACTTAAACCATCAAAAATAAGGGTAAAAATTCAAAATTAAACTCTAATTTCCCTTAAAATTCGATACTTTTCCATAAATAACTCTCCTAATCATTTTCAATGATAATTTCACCCTTCCAATGCTTTCCAAAGCATATCGTAGGGTTAGGAGATCTTAGGGTAGCCTAACATTGTTGATAAAGGGCTAAACAAATCTTGTTCAATCGAAATCAGACATAGCAGTCGACTGAAATAGAAATCAGCCAACTGCATCATCACCAGTCGACTGCTCCAAGCAGCAATCGATTGGACTCTGATTTTCTAGAAATCAGAGTTTTCAATCGAATTTCAAAAAATGATAAGTAATTATACATATTTTAAAAAATATTGAAAATTCATATGTACATTACTCACAAGAAATGTAATGGGTAAAAAATAATTTTATATAAAATACCCATTAAATTATGATAATGGTACAAAGTTCAAAAGCATCAATCACTTCAATGTTTTTGCCTAACTTTATGCAAATCTTTTCAATGGTGGTTTCTATCAAAAGATAACCTCACTAAGATTTTTCTAAATGATTTAAAAATATTTTTCAAACATTATTTTGAACCATGGTCTATGGGCTAGATGGACATGATTTGTACATTAGCTTTCCTCATGATTCATTAATGTCATATTATGAGTTTGAGTTCATCTAGATGGAACATTTATGCATCTTGAATTTAACTCATTTTTCTAACATCTCACATGTATCTAAGGTGTATCAATACACACACATGTTAATTTAATATTTTTGTGAGATGTGGATTTTTGTTCTTCCCTAATCTAAAGATTTATGTATTTTATCTAGGCAACTCTATTTGATTCCCTTATCATGGGACTTCAAATCATGTCATTGTCCTTAATTCATTTTAATTATCCTAAATGCATGAATGATGATCATAGAATTAAAATGTGCATAATTTAAAATATTTTCCAATAATCATGATGGCATGACATAAATATAAACCTAAATACAAACATAACATATATTACCCTAAGCATGATCATGATATTTAAATAATTATATGAATCATGCATATGACAAACAAAGCAAGACAAATAAAATGTAAAGGTGTAAGAATACCTAGATTTCAAGCCTAATTGTCATTTACTAGGATTAAACTCAATTTTACCATAATAAATCAATTTCTCAAGTGTGCCAAAATCCCAAAATGATACACCATTGACTCTAACCTATCTTGTGCCAATTTTGTTCAATTTTTAAATCTTTATAATTTCTATTGGCACATCCTAAAATCTTTTAGGATTAAAATGTCTAATTTCATTTTCAAGGTATTACATCACCTTGAAAATGTCCTAAAGTGTCAACTCCACTACGGTTAGAATAACTACTCATCCGTTTAGGGTTGACACACTCTAAACCCATTTAGTGTGATAGAATCATGTTCCTAGAAACCCAATATCTAATGGAGCTCCTTGGGTTTTGTAAGTACTCACTTGGGATAACTTCCCTTAGTACCTTCCTAATGACCCTCCTAAGCTTTAAAACCATGGTCATTTGGGTCTTCTCAAGATTAACTCTAGGGGTAACTCCCCTTGTAACCATGCTAGTGACTTTCTTAGGCCTTTTAGAGGCCTTAGTCACTTCAATTTTCCTATGGTCAACTCTAGGGATTGACTCCCTTGTGATCTTGACCTTCCTAGACCTAGAATTAGTTCTATAGTTAAATGGAATACTATGGTAGGTTGACATAAATTCCTTAGACTTAGGTTTGTAACCCAAACCCCTCTTGTCCTTAGGTAGGTCTTGCCTCCTAGAACCTAGACTTTGACTATTTAACCCTTGAATCAAATTTTTTATTTTTCTAAGTGTCTTTTCCATTTTCTCAAGCTTTGATCTCAAAGCTTGATTTTCTATTTATAATTTCTCAATTTGTGATTTTTCATTCTTCTTTTAAGAATTCCTCTTCCTAGGCATATGTCTACTTTTCTTTGGATTATTGCCTAGATTATTATCCTTCGATGAGCTAGGTCTTGAGGTAATTTGTCTAGATTTATCATTAGACCAAAATTCATAACTTTTAGCACCTAAACAAACATGCTTATTATTTTTAGCATGCTTTTTATCATGAACAATTGCAAGTAAATTTCTAGCATGCTTCCTATCATTACTAAAATAAGAAGCATTATTAAATGATACCTTGGGGTTTGCCTTAGCTCCCCCTACTTCTGAAGCTCCTCCTTTGTCCTTCTTGGAGTGACTCCCCCTAGGATATTCGCTTTGGTAGTGCCCCCTTTGTTGGCACTTGAAGCACACAATGTGGTCCTTGCCTTTACATATCGGGGTTCCAGCTTCCTTGGACTTGTCCTTGACTTTAGGTGCCATGGGAACCTTCTTCTTAAACAATTTTGGGGATTTACTCTTATAATGCCCATATTCCCTACACTCAAAATATATAATATGATTTTTATTTTTAATGCATATGCTTGAGTTACAAAGAGAAGAGTCTTGAACTTGTTTGTCATTTTGTCCAAAGGTAAATGTTTGTTCTTGTCCTTGCTCGGGTGTTGAAGACTTATGCTCCCCCTCAATTCTAGAAGTGGAGACTTCCAAGACCTCCTCTTCTTTGGATGTTGAGCACCTCTCAACCTCCAATTATTCACTCTCTTGAGAGGATGAACTTGATTCTTCCTCCTTGGACTCCTCCTCTACTTCTTGGGTCGGTGAGGATTTTTTATGAAGCTCTACTAGCTTACTCCATAAATCCTTTGCATCCTCGAATTTCTCTATCTTACACAATAAATCATGAGGAATTACATCAAATAGAGTTTTCGTTACCCTTTCATTTATCTCGAAAGCTTGACATTGTTCCTCGGTCCACCACTTCCTCTTGAGGAATCCTCCCTTCAGACCCCGTGGAGGTTCGAGCCCGTCCATCAAGATGAACCAATATTCTATGTTCATCATGAGGAAATTCTCCATTCTTGCCTTCCATTGATCGAAGCCTCCGAATTCATAAAGTCCATAGGACGGTGGAGTGTAGATGTCATGTCCAAGTCCATCATTTGGCAACTTCATATCTTTTCTTCAACCTCTAGCACTTGCTCCATCAGTTGTTAATCCGATGAATAGCGCCCCTTGATACAACTTGTAGGGTTAGTAATCAAGGTGACTTGTTCTTTGAAGCGCACCGAGCTCTGATACCACTTGTTGGAGATCTGTTGTTGTGCTAGAGAGGGGTGAATAGCAGTTTTTCGTTATTTTAATGGATACCGTGCTTGTCTACAATAAGTTAGTGCACAACGGAATATAGAAATAAAATGCACAATAGAGAAAACACACACAAGCACATACACACAAGAGATTTAACATGGTTCACAACTAGAGTTCCTACTCGACAGGGTGAACTCTAGTTGAGCTCCAATGATGCACACCACTACTATCAAACTTCTCCTTCTCGGTATCACACTGGCAGTGGAGAAACCTCTTACAAGATGTTTACATCAATAAACAACAAGATACAAGCAAATACAATAAGAAAATTAAAACTAGAAGTGAAAATACTTTACAAATGTGAGATTTTGAATGCTTGATCTTTGGTTGCTTTTAGAATGCCTTGAAGGTCTAGAATGCAAAATCAATTCCTCTTCAACTTCCTTAAGAAATGTTTGCTTCAACCCTCTTTCTCGAGCTTCATATAAAGTTGCAACTTGGGCTAATTTTCACCTTCAAATCGGCTGCTCTTACCTAGTAGTCAACTGTTGGTGCAGTAGGCACCTAAGTCGAACCTAAGTTTTGATTATAGCAAACGATAGAAAGTTAAGCTCATGTCGTTATCTCACGAGATGAATCGAGTGTACAGAAAATTGCTATAGCTGAAGCTGAGGGCTAGCGACACCCGGAGGAAGCCGCGGTGGTCGGGCGACACTCGAGTGACTACAGAGGGAGCCGAAGGAATCAAGTGGAAGGCCGGAAGCAAAAGCGACATAGTAAGTATCGAGGTAAGCTCGAGTGAGTAAAGTGAAGTGAGGTCGTGTCCTTTGTACGGGGACGTCCTTAGGCGACGATCTGACCCAAGACTTCCCATGGAAGGTCTATGTTGAGATCGGACGGCAAGTGGCCGTCGAATTCACTTATATTTTGAGCTAACTCTTTATTGTAGTAAAAAATCCTGGCCATCAGTTCAACCGGCCAGTTCAACCGGGCCAGTTCAACCGGCCAGTTCAACCGATGGTCAAAAATCAACCTCAAGGAGTCAAGCTTTATCACCATTTTCAAGGAGTTTTGTGCCCAATTCCTATTGGTTGAAGACCCATTCGATGAGGGGCTTAAAGGCTATAAAAATAGGGCTTCTCCTAGGGTTTTTCATCATCTCTAAGTGCTCACAAACCTCCACAACTCTGTAATTTTCCGACGACTCTACGACGAAGTGCTGTCAACAAACCTAGTTTACTTTCTATTCTTTTAGTTGTTGATATTCTTATTTTGTCATCCCTTTAAATATTGCAATTCCTTTTATTAATCGAGGTTTTCTATCGTTTCACATTACATTAATATAAGAGAGAGTTTGTCTCTCTATCTTTTCTTTCGAAGTTTTTTTTTGTAATCGTCAAACTGTTGGGTTTCCGGCACTGCGGCGAGTGTGTGTTCGAACATGTTTCGTAAACATGTGCACAGTGGAAGAAATAAAAATAATAAATCTACATTTATTACAACACACATCACACGCATGCATAGTACAACATGTGTAGACATAACTGTAAATTTAAATTTGCAATAAAAGGAAAATTTAACTACGTATACCTTTCGTATCACGTGTAGCGGGAACGGCATCAACCGGAACGATCCTCGCTAGAATCGTCTCTATCTGTATCCACGCCGAGTATCCTCGGGATGACTTTTCTAAGTCACGAGCCTCATCTTCGTACGGGTTACTAGCCTCGTGTTGAAGATGATGTGATCGAGAGATGATCACGATCCGAATCCAAATTCGGATCCAAAAACAAGTCCTCAAGACTCGCTTCTCCGGAGAGGTATTTGTCAACCGCTTGACGAATCCTTCGTCCTCCACCTCAGAGGATTACCGGAGATCAAATCCCCGGCAAGGCTACCGCTGTCGGAGCTCTAAACGTCCTCCCAATGACGCTCCGACGAGAGGGAAACAAGCTGTCCAGAAAACTGGACAGCTTTGGTGGAGGAGTATGGGGCCGGCCAAAAGGAAAGGTGGAGGCTCACCTTATTACCGAACCCAAGGGAGATCACCGGAGCTCCTCCGGCAGCAGCTCATCGCCGGCAAGTGGAGGAAACGGCAGCAGCTGGTCGCCGGTTGGAGAAGGTGGGCAGCGGCAACAACTTGGCGCCGACAAGAGGGAGGAAGAGGTTGGGCGGCAACTCTAGGTTAGGGTTTTTTGGATTAGGGCTTAACAAACCCTTAAGTCCTCTTTTATAGAGAACTAATTCTCTTAATGGTTATTGGATCATAACCATAAGGCCCGTTAACCCGCTCCATTAATATAAGTTAAAATAAACCAAACCATGATGGTTTATTTTAAGTTAAAACGAACCGAACCAACTTTTGGTTCATTCGTTTAAAATAAACCAAACCCTTTGGTTTATTCTCCTTCATTTGATTATAACCAAACCATTTTGGTTCATCCATTATGTCTTCATAAGACATGGCTCATCCACGCTTCCATTGCGACTGAAACGATTTCATGCTCGCTCCATGTTTGGTCCAACCAAACATAATTTCTCGGTCTGAGAATCCCATTCTCAAGCTCGTTTTAAATCCTTCGGATTACGCTCGTTGTGCGTGTGACCAAATAGGTTCTCGGTTTATGTTGGTCGTCTATAATTAACCATTAATTATAGAACGATCATGAGTGGCACCTAGTAGTACATCATGATCCCCAATTAACCGAAAAGATCGTGATCGAACTATTTCGAAACCCTTGACTTCGAATGAATCGTGCCCCATTCCCTTCACTCATCTTATACCCACTTGGTTCAGGACATGGTCTATAGTGTCAGTCCCCACTAGGATGACTATGTCACACCTAGCCCAAGTATCATTTCCTCGTCCGACGGATTCTAGTTACTGCACATGTATCGAAGAGTACCTTACTCTAAACATGTAATGCTTTGGCCAAAGACTTTAGTAACAATCCGACGAGAGGCCATGGGTATACATCTCCTCGCAAGGATTGGTGAATCCTTTATAGGCTATTCAAACACCTTCAATCACTTCGACTTATACTTAATCATCCCGGGTCCACATCTCCTCAGAGATGCTTGCTTAAGATGTCAAAGCATAAAAGTCTTCATGATCAAGATGACTTGAATACCGCAAGTCAAAGGAACATCGCACTTAAGCTACAGTAAGAACTTCATTGACATATCTATATATGCAGAGAACCATATGAAGTCTTACAGCTGGTCACTCCAATGAACTAGTTACCATAACTAGCATCCACGATTAACTCCGGACATCACAATGTCTCCAGCCAGTGAGAATCAGCTGCTTGGATACACCAAGGAGTATACCTCGTGCTAGTCTCGACAGAATTGATGGTGTCCAAATCCATCAATTCATCGACTAGGATAATTCCGATACATCACAATTACACATGTAGAGATACCACTAGTTGTGATCCAATCACAAATTCTCTCATGCTGTGAGTCGTATCGCGGACATTCAGTAAATGAGTTTAAGATCCAATCAAATACATGAAACCATGTATACTCAAATAGTGAATCTTCATTTATTATATAAATGGTTCAAACATAAGGCGATTGCCTTAGGACATCTCTCATATATCACTAACAAACTCCCACTTGGCCTAATGCCAATCGCTACGGTATCCAATACCATAAGCTCTCCTCAAACTTACTTTGAGGTAATGCCATAGTCAAAGGATCCGCTAAGTTCCTTTTAGTGGAAATTTTCTCGATTTGTATTTCCTTCCTACTAATGATCTCTCTGATCATATGATAGTGGCGAAGCAAATGTTGTTGGTGCAGGGGCACTAGATAATCGAACCTGTGTTTTGATTATGGCAAAGACACAAAGTTAAGTTTATATTGTTATCTCACGAGCTAAATCAAGTGTGCAGAAAAGTACTAAAGCTGGAGCTGAAGGCTAGCGACACCCGGAGGAAGCCGTGGTGGTCGGGCGACACTTGAGTGAATTCGGAGGGAGCCGAAGGAATCGAGTGGAAGGCCGGAAGCAAGAGCTACTATCGAGGTAAGCTCGTGTGAGTGAGAGATTGTAAGGTCGTGTCCTCTTTACGGGGATGACCGTAGGCGACGATTCGACTAAGACTTCCTGTGGAAGGTCTAGGTCGAGATTGGACGGTTAGAAACCGTCGTATTTATCATTTTCCGAGCTAATCTCTTACTGCAGGGAAGTGGCGGTGGCGATCATTCGGACATTAAGGCGATCGGCTATTATCGATGGGTGATGAGATGCATCGATCGTATCATCGATCGGCCCGATGGCATCATCGATCGTGATGGCGGCGATTCGGCACTTTGCGCTAGGTCAAAGCGGATAACGTTTGTAGCGACCGCCAGCGATAAAATTTGGAAAAATCCATGATCCGTTCCAAAGAAATAGGAGACAAATTCAGAGGCTAAAGTCTATAAAAGGAGGGGAGGATTCATCTCCAAATTACATCAATTATTCATCAAGTGCTCCTACAACGCCAACGCTTCAACACCGTCATAACGCCGACGCGACGACAACCTCAGATCTTCTTCGTCGGCAGCAGATTCAAGTAATATTTTTGATATTATATTCTGTGTTTTTTATCTTCATAACGAGGTGAGGTAGGCTTGTTGCCTCATCCTCGTGTATTCGGTTTTTGTAATCGTTGTCTCCTACCTCCAACGAGGAGGAGACGTTTTAGTGCTTTGCCCTCCGTACGCGGTCTAGGACCGATAGGGCCTTGGAGTAGCAACCGCTGGGTTGTGAACCAAGTAAAATAAATGTGTTCATTTATTTTCCGCTGTGCTTACTTTGCGTATTGAACGAACGAAAAAGAAAAGACTTACGATCGCTATTCACCCCCCCCCCCCTCTAGCGACGCTTCTCGATCCAACAATTGGTATCAGAGCGGGGGCGCTAAGATTTGGTGAAACCACCAATCTAGCACGTTTTGGTTTTATTTTCGTATTTTTCGATTCGTATATTTCTTAGGTTTTTGTTTCCCGCACTACTAATCCAAGACCAAGTCTTGGTACATAGTTTTTTTGTTGTGTTTTTGCAAGTACTAATCTCCTTCGGAGTACCTCACGATCAAACGAGCATAACTTTTGCTACAAGTGGACTCACGAAACGATCTACCCACCAAATCGAAGCTCTCTGAAAGATCTACACTTCTTACTGGGGGTTTACCCCCGTAACAAGCTGTTTCCAGCCCCAAAATCCAACGTTTAGTACCCTTTCGGGGACATCGAAGGTCGTAAGTTTCAAATTTTTGTTAGATTCTTATCCTCCTTATTTATTTCTGTTTTTTTTCTATTATTTCCCGCATTACTAATCCAAGACCAAGTCTTGGAATTCTCTTTGGTTTTTATTTGTGTTTTGCAAGATACTTAATGGCTCACATTGAGGGATATAGCACCACCCGACCTCCGTTCTTTAACGGAGATGATTTCCGTTATTGGAAAGGTCGGATGGAGTGTTTCTTGAAAACACAAGTCGAGACTTGGATAATAATCCAAACCGGCTTTGCTTTACCCACCAATGATCAAGGAGAACCCTTGGATTTCAACAAGTGGACAAATGCAACCAAGAGGCAAATCGAAGCCGATGCAAGAGCAACCCAAATATTGCAATGTGGCTTGTCCAAGGAGGAACTCAACCGCATCGGACCATTCATTAGTGCCAAGGACCTATGGAATAAATTAATCGAGCTACACGAAGGAACGTCCGATGCTAAGGTATGTAAACGTGACCTTCTTTTCAATAAGTTGTATAACCTCAAGATGCAGGAACACGAGACGGCAACGCAACTACACGCCCGCGTCCAGGACATTGTCAACGGCCTACACACCATCGGACACAAGGTCGAAAACCGTGACCTACTAAGGTACGTTCTTAATTCATTTCCTAGGACTACCTTGTGGGCATCCATGGTCGATGCCTACAAGGTCTCTAAGGACCTATCGAAGCTTAGGTTAGATGAATTATTTTCCGAGTTTGAACTTCATGAGCAAACTAACGTGATCCGGGCCGAGAGAGGTATTGCTCTACTTGCAGGACAAAGAAGCCACCTACTACGCAAGTAGATGAACTCGAACCAAGACGAATCCGAATCCAAGAGGAGGCCATAATAGTCAATAGCGGAGAATAGTTCGACAAGAAAGAAGGAAATTGAAGAATGAGAACCAAAAGAAAAAGGGAGCAAGGAAAGCCTTCTATGCAACTTGGGACAACAGAGAAGACATAGCTTACATGGCAAGAACGGAGGAGTCCGAGTCAGAATCCGAAGCCGAGTCCAACTACAACTCCGACTCCGACCCCGAAGATTATTTCGAGAGAAAACTCAAAGCCGGACCAAAAGGGAAAGTTAAGGTTGATTTCTCTTTAATTAGTACACTTTACAAAGACAATTAAACTGCTTAATAGGAAATTAACTAAGTCCGAGTCTAGGGTTGAGTCGTTACTTGAGGAGGTTGAAACCCTCAAGCAAGAGGCTACTCTAACCTCTTCAACTAGTCAAGTTCAAGAGAGAAACTCAACCCAAATTGAAAAACTTGAGAAGGAGAATTCTCTCTTGAAAGACCAAGTTCAAGAGGTCGAGGCTAGGTTGGAAAAGTTCACGTTGGGATCTAAGAACCTTAACCGACTACTTGGAACCCAAAGAGCCGTGTACAACAAAGTCGGACTCGGATTTAAGTCAAAGACTACGAATAGGTCTTATATGTCTATCGTAAATCGTAATCATCAAAGAGTCCAAGCATGGGTCCCAAAGGTTTTATTAAATTCACATATTAGGACTAATAAGTATTGGATTCCTCAGGATCAAGTTCATTATTTGAATAGACCTTATTGGTTCAATGGTCTAGGGGGAGCTAACACTAAAATAGTATACCCGCTTACTTAGCAAAACCATTGCATGCTTAGAATTTGTTAACTTGTGAACTTACTTAGAATACGTACATAACCAACTAAAATCCTTGAAAAGATTGAGCCTCGGGAGCCTCTTTTCATAAATAACTAGTTAGTCAACTCTTGATAATATAGTATCGACGCGCGTAGATGATAGTACGCTTAGGGAGACAAAGTCTTGTGTATTCGAGCTAGATAAGGCGTATCTAGCTTGGTGCACTTGACCGAGTGGAACTAGCTGAAGCTACCTCGCCGTATCCTAAACTAGTTAGACCAGGAAGTAACCCTAAGTGACTTAAGTGATATTTTCTTGAATTTGGCTTTGTCTAAGTAAGTGGTCGTTGTTCCGATCAAAGAAGGCCCCTGTGCCTCGCCACGACCTGGAAGCCAGTTTCTCGAAAAGTTACTTAACGATCTAAAGGTTAAATCTGAATCTAACCCAAGGTTGACTATCTTTAATCAATTTAAAATCATCTCACAAAACATATAAGGTGAACAAATTATGAGACACATAGAATGGGTGAGATGTTAAGGATAATTGAAATATACTTGAAACAATCCCTTCAAAATACTACTTATTTTCTCAACTATTGTACTTAACAACTCTGAGGCCAAAGTTTAGCGCCCCCTACATCTCTTATACTTCATATATTTGACTAAGGGGGAGAGCAAACTAATCTTAAGGGTTATATTATAAATCTTTAGATTATTGGTGCAGAGGGACACACCTCGAACCAATCTATCTAACTATTGCTAGACGCATGCTTGGACTCATATTTGATTTATCTAGATGCATTCATAAACGACATTATTTTAAACCCCTATTTTATACAAAAACCCCAACACTCTTTTTTGATTTATGGCAAAAGGGGGAGAAGAGCAAAAGTTAAGGGGGAGTAACACAAAATTTCATGAGCAAAAGTTAAGGGGGAGTAACACAAAATTTCATTTTGAAACACAAAATTTGCTTTTGAAAACTAAAGTATCTCTTTCAAAACTCACCTAGGGTTAAGGAGGAGTTTTGGTTAAGGGGGAGTTTTTGGGAATGGCATTCATCATCTACTATATGTGTTTTATGCTTTAATTTCCCTTAACTTTGTGTTGGTTTGCCATAGATCAAAAAGGGGGAGATTGTTGGTGCAGGGGCACTAGATAATCGAACCTGTGTTTTGATTATGGCAAAGACACAAAGTTAAGTTTATATTGTTATCTCACGAGCTAAATCAAGTGTGCAGAAAAGTACTAAAGCTGGAGCTGAAGGCTAGCGACACCCGGAGGAAGCCGTGGTGGTCGGGCGACACTTGAGTGAATTCGGAGGGAGCCGAAGGAATCGAGTGGAAGGCCGGAAGCAAGAGCTACTATCGAGGTAAGCTCGTGTGAGTGAGAGATTGTAAGGTCGTGTCCTCTTTACGGGGACGACCGTAGGCGACGATTCGACTAAGACTTCCTGTGGAAGGTCTAGGTCGAGATCGGACGGTTAGAAACCGTCGTATTTATCATTTTCCGAGCTAATCTCTTACTGCAGGGAAGTGGCGGTGCGATCATTCTTGGACATTAGGCCGATCGTATTATCGCTGATTGGTGATGAGATGCATCGATCGTATCATCGATCGGCCCGATGAGAGGCATCAGTCGACTGATGGCGACGATTCAGCTTTTGCGCTAGGTCAAAACGGATAACGTTTGACGCGGCCACTTCGCGATAAAATTTGGAAAAATCCATGATCCGTTCCAAAGAAATAGGAGACAAATTCAGAGGCTAAAGTCTATAAAAGGAGGGGAGGATTCATCTCCAAATTACATCAATTATTCATCAAGTGCTCCTACAACGCCAACGCTTCAACACCGTCATAACGCCGACGCGACGACAACCTCAGATCTTCTTCGTCGGCAGCAGATTCAAGTAATATTTTTGATATTATATTCTGTGTTTTTTTATCTTCATAACGAGGTGAGGTAGGCTTGTTGCCTCATCCTCGTGTATTCGGTTTTTGTAATCGTTGTCTCCTACCTCCAACGAGGAGGAGACGTTTTAGTGCTTTGCCCTCCGTACGCGGTCTAGGACCGATAGGGCCTTGGAGTAGCAACCGCTGGGTTGTGAACCAAGTAAAATAAACGTGTTCATTTATTTTCCGCTGTGCTTACTTTGCGTATTGAACGAACGAAAAAGAAAAGACTTACGATCGCTATTCACCCCCCCCCTCTAGCGACGCTTCTCGATCCAACAAATGTTTGGATCATTGATGAGACCACATCAAATTCAGAGATGAACTTCTTGATCCAAACCGCTTCCTTTGCTGCTTCCAAAGCTGCAATGTATTCTGCCTTAGTGGCAGAATCCGCTATAGTGTCAAGCTTGGAACCTTTCCAACTTATTGCGCCTCCATTCCAGGTGAATACATACCAAGACTGAGACATGGAATCATCCTTGTCTGTATAGAGTTGGCATCCGTATACCCACGTATCACAATGTACCCTTCTCCATATATTAGAAACACATCCTTAGTTCTTCTTAAGTACTTAAGGATCGTCTTAACAGCCACCCAATAATCCATTCCTGGATCAGACTGGTATCTGCTCCTGACACTCAGAGCATATGATACATCGGGCCTCGTACATAACATAGCATACATGATAGATCCTATTGCGGATGCATAGGGAATCTTACTCATGCAAATCCTCTCGTCTTCTGTGCGTCGACACATAGACTTCGAAAGGTGTACCCCATGCCTGATGGGTAGGAAACCTTTCTTGGATTCTGACATGCTAAACCACTTTAGCACTCGGTCTATATATGTTGACTGTGAAAGACCAAGCAATCATTTTGATCTATCTCTATAGATCTTAATCCTGAGGATGTAGGTTGCTTCTCCCAGGTCTTTCATGGATAATGTCTTGGATAACCAAACCTTAACTGACTGTAAGATTGAAACATCGTTTCCTATAAGTAATATGTCATCGACATATAATACTAGGAACATGACTGCACTCCCACTAACCTTCTTGTACACACAAGGTTCATCTGGATTTTGTGAGAAATCAAACTTTTTTGATTGTCTCATCAAAACGGATATTCCAGCTCCTGGATGCTTGCTTCAATCCATTAATGGATCGTCGCAATTTGCATACCTTGGTTTTATCAACCGATGTGATACCCTCAGGTTGTATCATATACACGTCCTCGAGCAGGTTTCCATTAAGGAAAGATGTTTTCACATCCATCTGCCATATCTCATAATCATAATGAGCCGCTATGGCCAGGAGCATCCGAATGGATTTAAGCATAGCTACAGGCGAATAGGTTTCGTCATAATCAACACCTTGCTTTTGACAATATCCTTTCGCCACCAATCTAGCCTTATAGGTAATCAAATTACCATCCATGTCAGTTTTATTCTTGAAAACCCACTTGCACCCTATAGGCTTAATGCCTTCAGGTGGGTCAACCAAGTTCCAAACTTGGTTTTCATACATGGAATCCATTTCCGACTTCATGGCATCAAGCCACTTATCCCTTTCTGAACTTGTCAGCACTTCTTCATAACTGGTAGGCTCCTCATCATCAATGAGTAACACGTCGTTCGATTCACTTACGAGAAATCCATATCTCTCAGGAATGTTGCGTGTTCTACCAGATCTACGAAGATGTGGTGTTACAATAGGTCCAGCCGATTGCTCATCACTATGAGTTGTCGGCTGTTGTGCTTCACCAGGTATCTCATCAATGTCTATTTGAGTCTCTCGAGCCTCCTCAAGCTCGACGACACTCCCACTATTTTCTTGCAAGAGAAACTCTTTCTCTAGAAACACAACATGCCTTGAAACAAACACCTTTTGTTCCACAGGATGATAGAATTGGTAACCCCTTGTTTCCTTAGGGTATCCAATAAATAGACATTTATCAGACTTAGCATCCAATTTGTCTGATACAGTCCGCTTCACATAAGCAGGACAACCCCATATCTTCAAGTAAGATACATGAGGTTTCTTACTATTCCATATCTCATATGGAGTAGTAGAGACTACCTTGGTTGACATTCTGTTTAACAAGTAAATAGCTGTCTGAAGTGCATAGCCCCAAAAGGACTTGGGAAGATTCGCATGATTCATCATTGACCTGACCATGTCCAACAAGGTCCAGTTACGCCTCTGAGATACACCATTATGCTGTGGTGTATATGGCGGAGTCCATTGAGACAATATGCCATTGTCTCTTAAATAATCAAGAAACTCTTGACTTAAGTATTCACCACCTCGATC
Source organism: Wurfbainia villosa (assembly GCA_025175895.1). Lineage (NCBI taxonomy): Eukaryota > Viridiplantae > Streptophyta > Magnoliopsida > Zingiberales > Zingiberaceae > Wurfbainia > Wurfbainia villosa. The sequence goes on along the minus strand of CM045989.1, from coordinate 113,478,121 downwards.
CGATCGAAGTATTTTAATACTCTTGTCATGTTGTTTCTCTACTTCATTTCTGAATTCTTTGAACCTTTCAAAGGCTTCAGACTTGTGTTTCATCAAGAACACATACCCAAACCGTGAGTGATCATCGGTGAAGGTAATGAAGTAGCTATAGCCTCCTAAAGCTTGGGTTGACATAGGTCCACATACATCAGTATGTATTAGACCTAGTAACTCTCCCACTCGTTCACCTTTTCCTGTAAAAGGTAACTTAGTCATCTTGCCTTTTAAGCATGATTCGCATGTATCGCATGAATCCAATTCAAATGTTTCCAGAATTTCACATCAGTGTAATTCGGACATGTATTTCTTGCTTACATGGCCAAGACGACAATGCCACATGTAGGAATCTAATTGATTATCCTTTCGAGCAAGCTTGTTGCTCGCTTCGATATTGAAAATGTCACTGGATACGTCCAACGTATAAATACCATTGCTTAAAGTTCCAGTCCCATAAAGAACTCCATTCAAAGTTATGTAACAACAATTGTTACTAAAAGTCAAATGGTACCCATTTCTATTTAAACAAGAAATATAAATGATGCTCTTTATCAACGAAGAAACATAAAAGCAATTGTCCAGTTCTAAGACAAGTCCTGCAGGGAGTTTCAACAAATACGTTCCGATGGCGAGTGCAACAACCTTTGCTCCATTCCCAACACGTAAATTTGACTCTCCCTTGACGAGTCTTCTTCTATTCCTTAGCCCATGTATGTCATTAAATATATGTGAGCCACACCCAGTATCCAATACCCAAGTGTCTAAGGAAATAGAATGACAATCAATAATGAAGATACCTAAAAAAGATGGGACATCCGATGCCTTATCCTTCTTCACGGACTCAAGATAAATCTTGCAATTTCTTCGCCAATGGCCCTCCTTGCCATAATGATGGCAAGTGCCCTTTTGAGCTGGTTCTGCCTTTTTAGCCATTTTCTTCTTCTCCTTCTGTTGTTTTGCCTTCCTCTTAGAACCTTTCTTTGAGGAATCAACTAACAGAACCGCCTTCTCCTCATGCTTCACAGAAGGCTCCACAGTCTTCAGTATATTGAGGAGTACCACAGATGAACCTTCTTGCATCTCAGAGGTGAAGAGGAGCTTGGAGACTTTGAACCTTTCGAATCTCACTTGCTTATCAAATAACTCGTAAAGATGAAGGACTACGATATGAGCATCCATATTCTCATGCTGCTTTCGTAGCTTGGGTTCCATCGCGGCTAGCATGTTGCAACTTGTCAGTTCAGAATCAGTCACATGTTTCTGATAGACCAACAATTGGTCTGGAGTTGCATCGTCACTAGGATGTGCGGGAAGAGGTGCTTCGAGGACATACACAAGCTTTTCACCTTGAGAACAATTCTCAAGTTTCTAAGCCAGTCCAAGAAGTTTGGCCCAGTCAATTTATTCGAATCAAAAATGGAACGCAAATTCAAAGACATCATGATCAATTTTAGAAATACAAAATGAGCATATATGAGAAGATGATTTTAAAATGCATCAATATACATTTATAAATCCCATTCATTTTTTGAATTTCAAAAACCCCAAAATCACTTCGGAAGATCGTAGGTCCATTTCCGAATGGGTTGATATCCAACATAGATATGAACAACCTTGGAGAGAGTCCAACAAGCCATTCATAGCTACGATGGTAGGTATCAAATATACCGATTGCATATCACGTATATGCAACTATCACAATGTGCTATCAACTAATTGAATGTTCACACATACATCGGGTTGTTAACACATTAACAAGTATGCATCACATGCATAACACCCAACTTCACCTCCCTTCACATCGACCTTGGAGAGAGTCCAACAAGCCGATGCTCCAGGTTAAAGCCAACCCATTAATCAAGACATAGTTTTAATATGGTTAGAGCGCATTCAACCAATTAGCCCGACTTGGAGAGAGTCCAACAACCAAAGCTAACGATTGACCTCTAACTCTTACCATATTATTATTAAACTATTCCATGGTTTGAACATGTTCAGGTTCGAGCCGGGCTTGGAGAGAGTCCAACAACCCAAACAAGAAACGGAACTCTGGTTCTAACCATATTAATGGAAGGTGTAGGCTTTAATATTGAGTAAGGGTTTTTATGTCTAATCCTCTTTGCATGCAAATAACTATTATCTACATGGCATGACATACATGGCATACATCTACATGTCACGACACGCATGACATAATGATATGCATCTAATGCAATTACATGGCATACAATTATGTCATGTACAATATTTCCTTATATGTCATAACTATTTATGGAAATAAAATATGTTTAGGATTTGATTCTCCAAATCAAATCATGATTAAATTAGGAAACAAATTTTCAAATCTAATCACATATTTTATTTGTGGAAATAGTTGATTAAGGAAAGTCAATTTAGGAAACCAATTTCCTAAATCATCAAAACTACTTATGGAAATAAAATATTTTAAGATTTGATTTCCCAAATCAAATCATGATTAAATTAGGAAACAAATTTCCAAATCTAATCAAATATTTTATTTATGGAAAATATCAATTTCCATAAATACTTCCAACTTTCCAAAAGTGGAAGATTTCCATTAATACTTCTAGACTTTCCAAAATTGAAAAAATTTCCATAAATACTTCTAACTTTACAAAATTAGAAAATTTCCAGAAATATCATTATGACTATCACAAAACCATTTTACAATTATGTCGAAACACAACCTGGGCTCCGATACCACTGTTGGGTTTCCGGCACCGCGGCGAGTGTGTGTTCGAACATGTTTCGTAAACATGTGCACAGCGGAAGAAATAAAAATAATAAATCTACATTTATTACAACACACACATCACACGCATGCATATTACAACATATGTAGACATAACCATAAATTTAAATTTGCAATAAAAGGAAATTTAACTACGTATACCTTTCGTATCACATGTAGCGGGAACGGCATCAACCGGAACGATCCTCGCTAGAATCGTCTCTATCCGTATCCACGTCGAGTATCCTCGGGATGACTTCGCTAAGTCACGAGCCTCATCTTCGTATGGGTTACTAGCCTCGTGTTGAAGACGATGTGATCGAGAGATGATCACGATCTGAATCCAAATTCGGATCCAAAAACAAGTCCTCAAGACTCGCTTCTCCGGAGAGGTATTCATCAACCGTTTGACGAATCCTTCGTCCTCCACCTCAGAAGATTACCGGAGATCAAATCCCCAGCAAGGCTACCGCTGTCGGAGCTCTAAACGTCGTCCCAATGATGCTCCGACGAGAGGGAAACAAGCTGTCCAGAAAACTGGACAGCTTTGGTGGAGGATTATGGGGCCAGCCAAAAGGAAAGGTGGAGGCTCACCTTATTACCGAACCCAAGGGAGATCACCGAAGCTCCTCCGGCAGCAGCTCGTCGCCGGCAAGTGGAGGAAACAGCAGCAGCTGGTCGTCGGTTGGAGAAGGTGGGCGGCGGCAACAACTTGGCGCCGACTAGAGGGAGGAAGAGGTTGGGCGGAAACTCTAGGTTAGGGTTTTTTGGATTAGGGCTTAACAAACCCTTAAGTCCTCTTTTATAGAGAACTAATTCTCTTAATGGTTATTGGATCATAACCATAAGGCCCGTTAACCCGCTCCATTAATATAAGTTAAAATAAACCAAACCATGATGGTTTATTTTAATTTAAAACGAACCGAACCAACTTTTGGTTCATTCATTTAAAATAAACCAAACCCTTTGGTTTATTCTCCTCCATTTGATTAGAACCAAACCATTTTGGTTCATCCATTATGTCTTCATAAGACATGGCTCATCCACGCTTCCATTGCGACTGAAACGATTTCATGCTCGCTCCATGTTTGGTCCAACCAAACATAGTTTCTCTCGGTCTGAGAATCCCATTCTCAAGCTCGTTTTAAATCCTTCGGATTATGCTCGTTGTGCGTGCGACCAAATAGGTTCTCGGTTTATGTTGGTCGTCTATAATTAACCATTAATTATAGAATGATCATGAGTGGCACCTAGTAGTACATCATGATTCCCAATTAACTGAAAAGATCAACGGTTGATCCAGAACTATTTCTGAAACCCTTCAGCAGCTCGAATGAATCGTGCCCCATTCCCTTCACTCATCTTATACCCACTGGGTTCAGAACATGGTCTATAGTGTCAGTCCCCACTAGGCTGACTACGTCACACCTAGCCCAAGTATCATTTCCTCGTCCTACGGATTCTAGTTACTGCTCATGTATCGAAGAGTACCTTACTATAAACATGTAATGCTTTGGCCAAAGACTTTAGTAACAATCCGACGAGAGGCCATGGGTATACATCTCCTCACAAAGAGTAGTGAATCCTTTATAGGCTATTCAAACACCTTCGATCACTTCAACTTATACCCAATCATCCTAGGTCCACATCTCCTCATAGATGCTTACTTAAGATGTCAAATCATAAGTCTTCATGATCAAGATGACTTGAATACCGCAAGTCAAAGGAACATCACACTTAATCTAGAGTAAGAACTTCATTGACATATCTATATATGCAGAGAACCATATGAAGTCTTACGGCTGGTCACTCCAATGAACTAGTTGTTGGAATGTATACTAAAAGCCTAGCTCTTTTTGTATGAACATTTTATTTTGAAATAAGAATCACATGATCATTGTTTTCACTTTATATATTTATTATATGTGTGCATATTTTCTAATATTTTACATTATAGATAACATGGTGCTTGGTGTGGCACAGAAGATCATGTTATCAGTCCCTTGTAGAATATAAGTAGAGGCTCACAACCAAGATGGTTTTGGACAAACCATTGGCATAGTTGTAGTGTAGCTTGGTATTGTTTTCTCTTGAACATAGAGTTACACTAGTACACTTCGGTGTATTGGGCAGGACCGACATAGAGGTGATTCAATTTATTGCTGACTACATAATTGAATCGAACCTCGGATATTATATTGTACATGCTCTTAATCCCGATATAATAACGGGCACATGTACTTAGTATTTATTTCTTTGATTTACCAAAGGGTGAGATTTAGATGGATTAAATCAATATGCCCGGTAAGTTGGGAAATGATATTATTTACATGGTGTGTCGTTGATTATAGGAGGAAACCGTGTCCTATATATTAGGTTGATGATGTCCCCTTGAGGAGCTCATAAGGTTCATCATGTAAACCCAGCTCGTTGGCTTAGTCAACATGATGATAAGGTTGAGTGGTACTACTCGAGGAGTTAGATGTTAATTGATTGATGGTGAGTAAATCAATTAATTAACGGACATTCGATATCTTAAACACGGGGAGATGGATGTACAAATAATATATGGAGCCCATATTAATTTATGGGGGTTGGTGAGGTAATTCAATGATGATCCTCTAGTGGAATGGAACATCATTGATGGATCAAGTTTGTGTGGTTCCGATCCATCAGGTGGCCAAGATCCAACTCCTCCTCATGGTCCCTATCGTAGCCTAATATAATCCTCAAGAAGTCTAGATCCAAGAATGTAAAACAAAACCCTAGATCCAACGGTTGGGATGAAACCCTAGATCCGACGGTTGGGTTGAAACCCTAGATCCAACAGTTGGGATGAAACCCTAGATCCGACGGTTGGGATGAAACCCTAGATTCGATAGTTGGGATGAAACCCTAGATCCGACGGTTGGGATAAAACCCTAGATCCGACGGTGGAGATTAAAGGAGGCTTAAGCCCAATTCTATAAATAGAGGGCTAAGGCTTGGGCAGCAAAGAGATGGTTTTTGGATTAGGGTTTTGCCTCTCAAGAGTTTAGGCGGCTAGGGTTTTGGTTTGTGGTTTGGGCCGTAACAAAAAAGGAGATTAGGGTTTCCTCCTTTTCTCCTTGGTGGCCGGCGCTCACTCCATCTTCCTCCTTGCTTTGGCCGACCCTCTTCCTTCTCCTTTTCTCCTTGGTGGCCGGCGGTTCTCCAATCCATTGGTGGCCGGTGCTTCTCCCATTCCTTGGTGGTCGGCGGCAACATTGTTACAAAGGTTGGCCGGCGCTCAACCATCTACTCCTTGGCTCGCGGTTATATCAAGCTCCTTGGCTTGGTGGCCAGTTCTAGAAAGGAGAAGGAGTTTTGTTTGGTTCTTCTCTTTGTTCAGAGCAAGCAAGGAAGGGAAGAACGTGACCTAGAAGGCTTCTACTCATGGAGGATCTTCGCCCACACGACGTCCACGAGAAGGATAGGACATACGGTAGAAGATCAAGAGGTATAAAAGTTTTACAACTTTATTTTTCTGATCTTAGCATGTTCTTTATGTGTTGATTATAATATTTTGTATTTGTATGTATTTTGTATAATCATGGACCCCGAAGACAAACACAAAAACCGACGATCTGTCCGTCGTCTCTTCCGCGGCTAACCAACTAGAAGAGTTGGGTTGCTTGAACAACTAGTTTGTTCAAGCAATCGCTCAAGTTGTTTGCACGACGATGAATTGGTTGTGCTAAGGAAACTCATCCCATCCGGATTAGTTTTTTCATTAGTGAAAATTTTAATCTGGGGACATGGGAGCCAATGAGCCTATGAAGCAAATCCCTACAAGTGGTATCAGAGCCATGGTTTCCGGTTTTGTGTGTTTTGGATTCGGTTACTTTTATGCACATATCATATATTGAGTATGCCGGATAATAGTAGGATGTGCGTAGGCTAACTTTTTGGTTGCAGGCATAAGATCCGACTATTATGGCTATATCTGTGTATGTGATTGTTTGTGTGTGATTGTATGTATATTATTTGAATCCTCGGGGTTGACGAGGCTAGATTAGTGTTTAATTTTTGTAATTAAATACGACATTGTTTAACCACTCATTTTAGTTTACTTTCGATCTAGATTATTTGTACACTCCTTCATGGAGTATAGGATCGATGGATGTAAATTAAAATAGTTTATCTCGGCTCGGATCTCTTTGGTGACTTGCGCACGAGAAAAGATGGAGCGGACGAGGTGGCAACACGATGAGATGCATATTGGAGAACAATGCCATAATAGTTGGAAAAATTCTATTTTTTTCCATATTTATTGCTGATTTGTTTTTATATGCATGTTGTGTATGCTTGAAAATTCCTCATTGTCAATTTACTAAGTGGGAGAGGGACATTTTAATTAATTCCCGTGGCCTCCATTACAATTTGACGTGTGATGCAACAAACTTGCGCGTTGGCTTTGAGTGTCTTCCTCTCCATCGGATGGGTTTGTTTGTGGATCACTAGGTCAAATAATGGTTATAGAAAATTATTTAGGAGCGTGTCTACTTCCCCATCGGTAAGGCACATAATCCGAAATAATTCCCTTAGTATCGTGTAATGGTGCACACTTAGATGCAAATAAAAAGTATCCTCCCCATCGGAGTCACTGCTTTTATTTGTAGGGCCAAAGAGGAACCAACTATTAATTTTATTTGTCAAAAAGTAAGGTTGACAAGATAATAAAATTAATGGGTAAAACCTCCTCTTACAAATGTAGATTTTGTATACGTCCACACTATCGTGGCATGCGATATTCTCGGTGTTTTGAGGTGTTGGTTGATTTTGGAATTTTCTTGTTTTGAGGAATCAATAATATTTGAAATCTAATGTTTTGATCATTGTGATTCTTAGGTTTTTCAAATGGCTTTCAACCCACTTGCTGTGATATTAAAATAAAATAAACTTACTGGAACAAACTATATTGATTGGAAAAGAAACTTGGATATTGTCTTAACGGCAGAGGAGTACAAATTTATACTCTTCGAGGTATGTCCTCCTAAGCCCACCAATGACTCTGATGAAAAGGAGAAAGAAAGTTATAAGAAATGGATCAAGGCCGATGAGATGGCGCAGTGTTACATTTTGGCATCTATGTCAAATGTGCTGCAACATCAGCATCATGCCATGGCCACAGCTTATGATATGATGTTCAATCTCAAGGAACTTTTCGGACATCAGAGTAGGGCGGCTAGACAGGAGGCGATGAGAAACATGATGACGACCACCATGATCAAGGGAACACCCGTTAGGGATCATGTTCTCAAGATGATGGCTCATCTTAATGAGATGGAAGTCCTCGGAGCTGAGATCGATGGGGAAACCCAGGTCGATATCATTGTCCGCCGCTTAGGAGTTTTTGAGCAGCTACCAACTACAACATGAACAAGAGGTTGTATTCAGCTTCCGATGTAACTCCAAAGCAGAGAGGGCTTTTTCACAAAGCACTCAAGCCATGGTTGCTCAAAAGGTTTCTTCTTCTAAACCAAAAGGTAAGAAGAAGAAGAAGCAAGGTGGAGCAAAGAAAGTGGCAGTAGGACCTCAGGCAGGAGTGAAGAAGCCGAAAGGCAAGTGCTTCACTTGCAAGCAGACTGGACATTGGAAGGCGGACTGTCCTCGCCGAAAGAACAAAGGTATATCTTCTTGTTTAGTTGTTGAAACATGTTTAGCGGTGTTATCTACCAGTGCCTGGTGTGTAGATAGAGGAGCCACTGATCATGTCTGCAATACTTTGCAGGGGTTCCAGGAAACCCGACGACTAGCTGAGGGAGAGATTACCATCTTCATGGGCAATGCTTCAAAGGTGGCGGCTATTGCAGTGGGAGACGTCTATTTATTTTTTGATAGGAATAAAGTTTTGGTTTTGAGAAATTGTCGTTATGTACCTACTTTTAGAAAGAATCTAATTTCAGTTTCTAAATTGTTTATGGATGGATATTCTGTTTCTTTTAATGACAAAGTGGTTATAAAAAGGAATAGGGAGATTATCTGTTCTGGTACATTGGTTGGCAATTTGTATACTCTTGAACCGAAAACTCCCACGATGCATATAGAAGTAAATAACTCATCTTCTAAGTCTAATAAGAGAAAATAACCTTCGAAAATGAACCAGACGTATCTTTGTCATCTAAGGCTTGGTCATATTAACCTGAGTAGAATTCAAAGGTTGATAGCTGATGGACCTTTGGGTTCATTAGTGGTGGAGGATCTCCCAACCTGCGAATCTTGCTTGGAAGGTAAAATGACCAAGAGGCCTTTCAAGGCCAAGGGGTATAGAGCCAAAGATGTTTTAGAATTGGTTCATTCTGATCTGTGCGGTCCTATGTCTATCCAGGCTAGAGGTGGCTTTGAATACTTCGTCTCTTTTATAGTCGATTATTCAAGGTATGGATACATTTACTTGATGTGCTGCAAGTCTGAATGCTTTGATAGGTTCAAAGAATTCAAGGCTGATGTGGAGAACCGTCAAGGTAAAAGTATCAAGACACTACGATCTGATCGTGGTGGCGAGTACCTCTTGGGATAGTTTAGGAGTTACTTATCAGAATCTGGGATTCAATCCCAATTGTCCGCACCTGACACACCCCAGCAGAATGGTGTGGCAGAGTGAAGGAATAGGACTCTTATGGAGATGGTCAGATCGATGATGAGTTATTCTGAGTTACCTGATTCGTTTTGGGGGTTTGCTCTGGAAACGGCAGCACACATTCTGAACTTGGTTCCATCTAAGTCAGTACCCTCTACTCCCACATAATTGTGGACTGGGCGAAAGCCTAGTCTAAGACATATTCGGATTTGGGGTAGTCCAGCACATGTGCTGAAGGGAGATGCTGGTAAGTTGGAATCTCGTACAGAAGTACGCTTGTTTGTTGGCTACCCTAAGGGAACGAAGGGTGGTTTGTTCTATAGTCCTAGAGATCAGAAGGTGATCGTGAGTATGAATGCCAGATTTCTAGAGGAGGACTATGTGATGAACCACAAGCCCACGAGTAGGATTGTTCTTGAGGAGTTGATAGGGGAAGTACCGAATTCAGTACCATTGGTACAAGAGGAGATACCACAAGTCACTGGACCGCGTGTCACAGAGCATACACAGGAGGCACCTCGTCGTAGTGGGAGGGTTGTTAGACAACCCGAGAGATTCATGTTCTTGGGAGAGTCTTCGGACTTAGTCTCTGGTGAACATGAACCTGATCCCTGGACATATGATGAGGCACTCCAAGATAGAGATGCAGTATCTTGGCAAAAAGCGATGAATTCAGTGATAGAATCTATGGATTCTAATCAGGTCTGGGAGCTAGTAGAGACACCCGATGGTATAAAAGCCATTGGATGCAAGTGGATCTACAAGAGAAAGAGAGGAGTAGACGGGAAGGTTGAGACCTTCAAAGCTAGGCTTGTTGCGAAAGGGTATACTCAGAAAGAGGGTATCGATTATGAGGAGACCTTTTCGCCGGTAGCTATGCTTAAGTCTATCCGGATTCTCTTATCTATAGCTGCTCATATGGATTATGAGATTTGGCAGATGGATGTCAAGACAGCTTTCCTTAATAGAAGTCTTGAGGAGAACATCTATATGCGGCAACTAGAGGGATTCATTGCTAAAGGCAAAGAGCATCTTGTATGTAAGCTTAATCGGTCCATTTATGGATTGAAGCAAGCTTCTAGATCTTGGAACATCTGCTTTGATGAGGTAATCCAGTCATATGGATTTATTCAAAGTCTGGATGAGCCTTGTGTATACAAGAGATGTGACAGAAATGTAGTGGTATTTCTTGTACTATACGTAGATGACATTTTGTTAGTTGGCAACAATATCAGAGTGTTATCAGATGTAAGGGTATGGTTGTCCAAACAGTTTGACATGAAGGACTTGGGAGAAGTGGGACACATCCTTGGGATCAAAGTTATAAGGGATCGCAAGAAAAGGATGTTGTGCTTATCTCAAGCTTCATACATAGACACGATCCTAGCTCGTTTTAGCATGCAAAACTCCAAGAAGGGTTTTCTACCTTTCAGGCATGGAGTTCCTTTATCTAAAGAGATGTGTCCCAAAATATCAAAGGAGATAGAGGACATGAAGGCGGTTCCTTATGCTTCTGCAGTAGGAAGCCTCATGTATGTTATGCTATGTACGAGACCAGATATCTGCTTTGCCGTGGGCATGGTTAGCAAATATCAGAGTAATCCTGGACATGGACATTGGACTGCGGTAAATCATATATTGAAGTACCTGAGAAGGACTAGGGATTATATGCTGGTTTACCGGGCAGATCAATTAGTCCCTGTGGGTTACACGGATTCGGATTTCGAATCAGATAGAGACAACAGTAAGTCTACCTCGGGGTTTGTGTTTACTTTTGGAGGTGGAGCCATAGTATAAAGGAGTATCAAGCAGAAATGCATGGCGGACTCTACCATGGAAGCTGAGTATGTGGCAGCCTCTGAGGCAGCCAAGGAAGCTGTATGGCTTAGGAACTTCTTGATGGACTTGGATGTGATTTCTGGTTTGCCCAGAACTATCACAATTTATTGTGATAACAGTGGTGCAGTTGCAAACTCGAAGGAACCACGAGCCCATAAGGCGAGTAAACACATAGAGCGCAAGTACCACCTGATACGAGAGATCATAAAGCGAGGAGAAGTAGCTGTGGCCAAGATTGCATCAGAGGATAACCTGGCGGATCCATTCACTAAGGCCCTTCCAGCGAAAGCGTTTGATAGGCATGTGGAGGACATAGGGATCAGATGTATGGCAGTGTGATGACAGCATAGTCTTTTAGTATAAGTGGGAGATTGTTGGAATGTATACTGAAAGTCTAGCTCTTTTTGTATGAACATTTTATTTTGAAATAAGAATCACATGATCATTGATTTCACTTTATATATTTATTATATGTGTGCATATTGTCTAATATTTTACATTGTAGATAACATGGTGCTTGGTGTGGCACAAAAGATCATGTTATCAGTCCCTTGTAAAATATAAGTAGAGGCTCACAACCAAGATGGTTTTGGATAAACCATTGGCATGGTTGTAGTGTAGCTTGGTATTGTTTTGTCTTGAACATAGAGTTACACTAGTAGACATAGGTGTATTGGGCAGGACCGACATAGAGGTGATTAAATTTATTGCTGACTACATAATTGAATCGAACCTCGGATATTATGTTGTACATGCTCTTAATCCCGATATAATAACGGGCACATGTACTTAGTATTTATTTCTTTGATTTACCAAAGGGTGAGATTTAGATGGATTAAATCAATATGCCCGGTAAGTTGGGAAATGATATTATTTACATGGTGTGTCGTTGATTATAGGAGGAAACCGTGTCCTATATATTAGAATGATGATGTCCCCTTGAGGAGCTCATAAGGTTCTGTTGGGTTTCCGGCACCGCGGCGTGTGTGTGTTCGATCATGTTTCGTAAACATGAGCACAACGGAAGCAATTAAAATTAATAAATCTATATTTATTACAACACACACAACACACGCATGCTATTACAACAAGTGTAGACATAACCGTAAATTAAAATTTGCAATAAAAGGAAATTAAACTACGTTATACCTTCCGTATGACGTGTAGCGGGAACGGTATCAACCGGAACGATCCTCGTAAGAATCATCTCTATCCGTATCCACGCCGAGCTCCTCGGGATGACTTCGCTAAGTCACGAGCTTCGTCTTCGTACGGGTTACCAGCCTCGTGTTGAAGACGACGTGATCGAGAGATGATCACGATCCGAATCCAAATTCGGATCCTCAAACGAGTTCTCAAAACTCGCTTCTCCGGAGAGGTATTCGTCAACCAATTGACGAATCCTTCGTCCTCCACCTCAGAGGATTACCGGAGATCAAATCCCCGGTAAGTTAGGCGCTGTCGGAGCACTAACCGTCGTCCAAACGACGCTCCGACGAGAGGAGAACAAGCTGTCCAGAAAACTGGACAGCTTTGGTGGAGACCATGCGCCGGCCAAATAAGGAAAGCGACTTGCTCACCTTGTCGCCGGAGCCAAGGAAGATCACCGGATCTCCTCCGGCAGCAGCTCGTCACCGGCAAGAGGAGGAAACGGCAGCAGCTGGTCGCCGGTTGGAAGAGATAGTTGGCGGCAATAGAGTTGGCGCCAACAAGAGGAGGAGGGTGGGCGGCCAAAGCTGGGTTTGCCTCTTGATTAGGGCTTAACAAACCCTAATGCCCTCTTTTATAGAGAACTAATTCTCTTAATGGTTAATGGATCATATCCATAAAGCCCGTTAACCCGCTCCATTAAGATAAGTTAAAATAAACCAAACCATGATGGTTTATTTTAAGTTAAAACGAACCGAACCAACCTTTGGTTCATTCGTTTAATATAAACCAAACCCTTTGGTTTATTCTCATCCATTGGATTAGAACCAAACCATTTTGGTCCATCCATTATGTCTTCATAAGACACGGCCCATCCACGCTTCCATTGCGACTGAAACAATTTCATGCTCGCTTTATGTTTGGTCCAACCAAACATAGTTTCTCTCGGTCTGAGAATCCCATTCTCAAGCTCGTTTTAAATCCTTTGGATTACACTCGTTGTGCGTGTGACCAAATAGGTTCTCGGTTTATGTTGGTCGTCTATAATTAACCATTAATTATAGAACGATCATGAGTGGCACCTAGTAGTACATCATGATCCCCAATTAGCAAAAAGATCAGCGGTTGATCCGAACTATTTACGAAACCCTTGTTCGAATGAATGGTGCCCCATTCCCTTCACTCATCTTATACCCACTTGGTTCAGGACATGGTCTATTGTGTCAGTCCCCACTAGGCTGACTACGTCACACCTAGCCCAAGTATCATTTCCTCGTCCTACGGATTCTAGTTACTCCACATGTATCGAAGAGTACTTTACTCTAAACATGTAATGCTTTGGCCAAAGACTTTAGTAACAATCCGACGAGAGGCCATGGGTATACATCTCCTCGCAAGGAGTGGTGAATCCTTTATAGGCTATTCAAACACCTTCGATCACTTCGACTTATACCCAATCATCCCGGGTCCACATCTCCTTAGAGATGTTTGCTTAAGATGTCAAAGCATAAGTCTCCATGATGAAGATGACTTGAATACCGCAAGTCAAAGGAACATCGCACTTAAGCCACAGTAAGAACTTCATTGACATATCTATATATGCAGAGAACCATATGAAGTCTTACGGCTGGTCACTCCAATGAACTAGTTACCATAACTAGCATCCACGATTAACTCGGACATCACTATGTCTCGGCCCGGTGAGAATCACCGCTTGGATACACCAAGGAGTATACCTCGTGCTAGTCTCGGCGGAATTGATGGTGTCCAAATCCATCAATTCATCGACTAGGATAATTCCGATACATCACAATTACACATGTAGAGATACTCACTAGTTGTGATCCAATCACAAATTCTCTCATCTTTGTGAATCGTATCGTGGACATTCGATAAATGAGTTTAAGATCCAATCAAATACATTAAACATGTATACTCAAATAGTGAATCTTCATTTATCATATAAATGGTTCATACATAAGGCGATTGCCTTAGGACATCTCTCATATATTACTAACAGACTCCCACTTGGCCAAATGCCAATCGCTACGGTATCAAATACCATAAGCTCTAACATGACCCTCAAACTTACTTTGAGGTAATGCTTTAGTCAAAGGATCCGCTAAGTTCCTTTCAGTGGGAATTTTCTCGATTTGTATTTCGTTCCTACTTATGATCTCTCTAATAAGATGATAGCGGCGAAGCACATGTTTGGATCATTGATGAGACCACATCAAGTTCATAGATGAACTACTTGATCCAAACCGCTTCCTTTGCTGCTTCCAAAGCTGCAACATATTCTGCCTTAGTGGCAAAATCCGCTATAGTGTCAAGCTTGGAACCTTTCCAACTTATTGTGCCTCCATTCTAGGTGAATACATACCCAGACTAAGACATGGAATCATCCTTGTCTGTCTGGATCTGGCATCCGTATACCCACGTATCACCATGTACCCTTCTCCATATATTAGGAACACATCCTTAGTTCTTCTCAAGTACTTAAGGATCGTCTTATACCAATGATCCATTCTGGATCGGATATCTGCTCGTGACACTCAGAGCATACGATACATCGGGCCTCGTACATAACATAGCATACATGATAGATCCTATTGCGGATGCATAGGGAATCTTACTCATGCAAATCCTCTCGTCTTCTGTGCGCGGACACATAGACTTCGAAAGGTGTTCCCCATGCCTGATGGGCAGATAACCTTTCTTGGATTCCGACATGCTAAACCTCTTTAGCACTCGGTCTATATATGTAGACTGCGAAAGACCAAGCACCCGTTTCGATCTATCTCTATAGATCTTAATCCCAAGGATGTAGGTTGCTTCTCCCAGGTATTTCATGGAGAATGTCTTGGATAACCAAACCTTAACTGACTGTAAGATTGACACATCGTTTCCTATAAGTAATATGTCATCGACATACAATACTAGGAACACGACTGCACTCCCACTAACCTTCTTGTACACACAAGGTTCGTCTGGATTTTGTGAGAAATCAAACTTTTTGATCATCTCATCAAAACGGATATTCCAGCTCCTGGATGCTTGCTTCAATCCATAAATGGATCGTCGCAACTTGCATACCTTGGTTTTATCAACCGATGTGAAACCCTCAGGCTGTATCATATACACGTCCTCGAGCAAGTTTCCATTAAGGAAAGTTGTTTTCACATCCATCTGCCATATCTCATAATCATAATGAGCTGCTATGGCCAGGAGCATCCGAATGGATTTAAGCATAGCTACAGGCGAATAGGTTTCGTCATAATCAACACCTTGCTTTTGACGATATCCTTTCACCACCAATCTAGCCTTATAGGTAATCACATTACCATCCATGTCGGTTTTCTTCTTGAAAACCCACTTGCACCCTATAGGCTTTATGCCTTCAGGTGGGTCAACCAAGTTCCAAACTTGGTTTTCGTACATGGAATCCATTTTCGACTTCATGGCACCAAGCCACTTATCCCTTTCTGAACTTGTCAGCACTTCTTCATAACTGGTAGGCTCCTCATCATCAATGAGTAACACGTCGTTCGATTCACTTACGAGAAATCAATATCTCTCAGGAATATTGCGTGTTCTACCAGATCTACGAAGATGTGGTGTTACAATAGGTCCAGCCGATTGCTCATCACTATGAGTTGTCGGCTGTTGTGCTTCACCAGGTATCTCATTAATGTCTATTTGAGTCTCTCGAGCCTCCTCAAGCTCGACGACACTCCCATTTTCTTGTAAGAGAAACTCTTTCTCTAGAAACACAGCATGCCTTGAAACAAACACCTTTTGTTCCACAGGATGATAGAATTGGTAACCCCTTGTTTCCTTAGGGTATCCAATAAATAGACATTTATCAGACTTAGCATCCAATTTATGCGTCAACCGCTTCACATAGCGAGACAACCCCATATCTTCAAGTAAGATACATGAGGTTTCTTACCATTCCATATCTCATATGGAGTAGTTGAGACTACCTTGGTAGGCATTACATTTAACAAAGTAAAGCGGAATATGCAGTGCATAACCCCAAAAGGACTTGGGAAGAGTTGCATGATTCATCATTGACCTGACCATGTCCAACAAGGTCGATTCGCCTCTCGGATACACCATTATCTTTGTGGTGTATATGAGTCCATTGAGACAATATACCATTGTCTCTTAGATAATCAAGAAACTCTTGACTTAAGTATTCACCACCTCGATCCGATCGAAGTATTTTAATACTTTTGTCATGTTGTTTCTCTACTTCATTTCTGAATTCTTTGAACCTTTCAAAGGCTTCAGACTTGTGTTTCATCAAGAACACATACTCAACCCGTGAGTGATCATCGGTGAAGGTAATGAAGTAGCTATAGCCTCCTAAAGCTTGAGTTGACATAGGTCCACATACATCAGTATGTACTAGACCTAGTAACTCTCCCACTCGTTCACCTTTTCCAGTAAAAGGTAACTTAGTCATCTTGCCTTTTAAGCATGATTCGCATGTATCGTATGAATCTAATTCAAACGATTCCAGAATTCCACATTTGTGTAATTCGGACATGCGTTTCTTGCTTACATGGCCAAGACGACAATGCCACATGTAGGAGTCTATTTGATTATCCTTTCGAGCACTCTTGTTGCTCGCTTCGATATTGCAAATGTCACTGGATACGTCCAACGTATAAACATCATTGCTTAAAGTTCCAGTCCCATAAAGAACCCCATTCAAAGTTATGTAACAACAATTGTTACTAAACGTCAAATGGAAACCATTTCTATTTAAAAAAGAAATAGAAATGATGTTCTTTATCAACAAAGGAATATAAAAGCAATTGTCCAGTTCTAAGACAAGTCCTGCAGGGAGTTTCAACAAATACGTTCCGATGGCGAGTGCAGCAACCTTTGCTTCATTCCCAACACGTAAATTTGACTCTCCCTTGACGAGTCTTCTTCTATTCCTTAGCCCATGTATGTCATTACATATATGTGAGCCACACCCAGTATCCAATACCCAAGTGTCTAAGGAAATAGAATGACAATCAATAAAGAAGATTTCTGAAGAAGATGGGGCATCCGATGCCTTATCCTTCTTCACGGACTCAAGATGAATCTTACATTTTCGCCAATGACCCTCCTTGCCATAATGATGGCAAGTGCCCTTTTGAGCTGGTTCTGCCTTTTAGCCTTTTTCTTCTTCCCCTTCTATTGTTCCTTTGACTCCCTCTTAGAACCTTTCTTCGAGGAATCAACTAACAACACTGTCCCCTACTCATGCTTCTCAGAAGGCTCCACAGTCTTCAGCATGTTGAGCAGTACCACAGATGAACCTCCTTGCATCTCAGAGGTGAAGAGGAGCTTGGAGACTTCGAACCTTTCGAATCTCACTTGCTCATCAACCAACTCACAGAGATGAAGGACTACGATATGAGCATCCATATGCTCATGCTGCTTTCGTAGCTTGGGTTCCATCACGGCTAGCATGATGCAACTCATTTGTTCAGAATCACTCACATGTTTCTGATAGGCCAACAATTGGTCCAAAGTTGCATCGTCACTAGGACGGGCGGGAAGAGGCGCTTCGAGGACATACACAAGCTTTTCACCTTGAGAACAATTCTCAAGTTTCTAAGCCAGTCCAAGAAGTTCGGCCCAGTCAATTTATTTGAATCCAAAATGGAACGCAAATTCAAACACATCATGATCAATATATTAACTTAGAAATACAAAACGAGCATATATGAGAAAGATGATTTTAAAATGCATCAATATACATTTATAAATCCCATTCATTTTTAATTTCAAAAACCCAAAATCACTTGGAGATCGTAGGTCCATCTCGAATGGGCTGATATCCATCATAGTTATGAACAACCTTGGAGAGTCCAACAAGCCATTCTTAACTCGACGGTAGGTATCATCTATACCGATTGCATATCATGTATATGCAACTATCACAATGTGCTATCAACTAATTGAATGTTCACACATACATCGGGTTGTTAACACATTAACAAGTATGCATCATATGCATAGCACCCAACTTCACCTCCCTTTACATCGACCTTGGAGAGAGTCCAACAAGCCGATGCTCCAGGTTAAAGCCAACCCATTAATCGAGAAATAGTTTTAATATGGTTAGAGCGCATTCAACCAATTAGCCCGACTTGGAGAGGTCCAACAACCAAAGCTAACGATTGACCTCGGCTCTTACCATATTAGTATTAAACTATTCCATGGTTTGAACATATTGAGTTAGTAGGGCTTGGAGAGAGTCCAACAACCCAAACAAGAAAGCAGAACTCTGGTTCTAACCATATTAATGGAAGGTGTAGGCTTTAATATTGTTTAAGGGTTTTTATGTCTCATCCTCTTTGCATGCAAATAACTATTATCTACATGGCATAGCATACATGGCATACATCTACATGTCACGACACGCATGGCATAATGTTATGCATCTAATGCAATTACATGACATACAATTATGTCATGTATATAATTTCCTTATATGTCATAACTATTTATGAAAATAAAATATGTTTAAGATTTGATTCTCCAAATCAAATCATAATTAAATTAGGAAATAAATTTCCAAATCTAATCACATATTTTATTCATGGAATTATTTGATTAAGGAAAATCTATTTAGGAAACCAATTTCCTAAATCATTAAAACTACTTATGGAAATAAAATATTTTAAGATTTGATTTCCCAAATCAAATCATGATTAAATTAGGAAACAAATTTCCAGAATCTAATCAAATATTTTATTTATGGAAAATATCAATTTCCATAAATACTTCCAACTTTCCAAAAGTGGAAGATTTCCATAAATACTTCTAGACTTTCCAAAATTGAAAAATTTCCATAAATACTTCTAAATTTCCAAAATTTAGAAAATTTCCAGAAATACATTATGACTGCTCAAACCATTTACGATTATGTCGAAAACACAACCTGGGCTCGATACCCTTTGTTGGGTTTGCATGGCGTGTGTGTGTTCGATCATGTTTCGTAAACATGAGCACAGCGGAAGCAATTAAAATTAATAAATCTATATTTATTACAACACACACAACACACGCATGCTATTACAACAAGTGTAGACATAACCGTAAATTAAAATTTGCAATAAAAGGAAATTAAACTACGTTATACCTTCCGTATGACGTGTAGCGGGAACGGCATCAACCGGAACGATCCTCGTAAGAATCGTCTCTATCCGTATCCACGCCGAGCTCCTCGGGATGACTTCGCTAAGTCACGAGCTTCGTCTTCGTACGGGTTACCAGCCTCGTGTTGAAGACGACGTGATCGAGAGATGATCACGATCCGAATCCAAATTCGGATTCTCAAACGAGTTCTCAAAACTCGCTTCTCCGGAGAGGTATTCGTCAACCAATTGACGAATCCTTCGTCCTCCACCTCAGAGGATTACTGGAGATCAAATCCCCGGTAAGTTAGGCGCTGTCGGAGCACTAACCGTCGTCCAAATGACGCTCCGACGAGAGGAGAACAAGCTGTCCAGAAAACTGGACAGCTTTGGTGGAGACCTTGCGCCGGCCAAATAAGGAAAGCGACTTGCTCACCTTGTCGCCGGAGCCAAGGAAGATCACCGGAGCTCCTCCGGCAGCAGCTCGTCGCCGGCAAGAGGAGGAAACGACAGCAGCTGGTCGCCGGTTGGAAGAGATAGTTGGCGGCAATAGAGTTGGCGCCAACAAGAGGAGGAGGGTGGGCGGCCAAAGCTGGGTTTGCCTCTTGATTAGGGCTTAACAAACCCTAATGCCCTCTTTTATAGAGAACTAATTCTCTTAATGGTTAATGGATCATATCCATAAAGCCCGTTAACCCGCTCCATTAAGATAAGTTAAAATAAACCAAACCATGATGGTTTATTTTAAGTTAAAACGAACCGAACCAACCTTTGGTTCATTCGTTGAATATAAACCAAACCCTTTGGTTTATTCTCATCCATTGGATTAGAACCAAACCATTTTGGTCCATCCATTATGTCTTCATAAGACACGGCCCATGCACGCTTCCATTGCGACTGAAACAATTTCATGCTCGCTTTATGTTTGGTCCAACCAAACATAGTTTCTCTCGGTCTGAGAATCCCATTCTCAAGCTCGTTTTAAATCCTTTGGATTACACTCGTTGTGCGTGTGACCAAATAGGTTCTCGGTTTATGTTGGCCGTCTATAATTAACCATTAATTATAGAACGATCATGAGTGGCACCTAGTAGTACATCATGATCCCCAATTAACCGAAAAGATCAACGGTTGATCGAACTATTTACGAAACCCTTCGGCTCGAATGAAATCGTGCCCCATTCCCTTCACTCATCTTATACCCACTTGGTTCAGGACATGGTCTATTGTGTCCGGTCCCCACTACGACTCACGTCACAGCCCTAGCCCAAGTATCATTTCCTCGTCCTCACATTCTAGTTACTCCACATGTATCAAGAGTACTTTACTCTAAACATGTAATGCTTTGGCCAAAGACTTTAGTAACAATCCGACGAGAGGCCATGGGTATACATCTCCTCGCAAGGAGTGGTGAATCCTTTATAGGCTATTCAAACACCTTCGATCACTGACTTATACCCAATCATCCGGGTCCACATCTCCTTAGAGATGTTTGCTTAAGATGTCAAAGCATAAGTCTCCATGATCAAGATGACTTGAATACCGCAAGTCAAAGGAACATCGCACTTAAGCCACAAGAAGAACTTCATTGACATATCTATATATGCAGAGAACCATATGAAGTCTTACTACTGGTCACTCCAATGAACTAGTTACCATAACTAGCATCCACGATTAACTCCGGACATCACTATGTCTCCCGGAGAATCACCGCTTGGATACACCAAGGAGTATACCTTAGTCTCGGCTGTAATTGATGGTGTCCAAATCCATCAATTCATCGACTAGGGATAATTCCGATACATCACAATTACACATGTAGAGATACTCACTAGTTGTGATCCAATCACAAATTCTCTCATGCTGTGAATCATATCGTGGACATTCAGTAAATGAGTTTAAGATCCAATCAAATACATTAAACATGTATACTCAAATAGTGAATCTTCATTTATCATATAAATGGTTCATACATAAGGCGATTGCCTTAGGACATCTCTCATATATTACTAACAGGTTCATCATGTAAACCCAGCTGGTTGACTTAGTCAACATGATGATAAGGTTGAGTGGTACTACTCGAGGAGTTAGATGTTAATTGATTGATGGTCAGTAAATCAATTAATTAACGGACATTCGATATCTTAAACACGGGGAGATGGATGTACAAATAATATATGGAGCCCATATTAATTTATGGGGGTTGGTGAGGTAATTCAATGATGATCCTCTAGTGGAATGGAACATCATTGATGGATCAAGTTTGTGTGGTTCCGATCCATCGGGTGGCCAAGATCCAACTCCTTTTCATGGTCCCTATTGTAGCCTTATTAAAATCTCAAGGAGCCTAGATCCAATGATAGAACATAAAACTCTAGATCCGACGGTTGGGATGAAACCCTAGACTCGGCAGTTGGGATTAAACCCTAGACCCGACGGTTGAGATGAAACCCTAGATCCGATGGTTGGGATGAAACCCTAGATCTGACGGTTGGGTTGAAACCCTAGATTCGACGGTTCGGATGAAACCCTAGATCCGACGGTTGGGATGAAACCCTAGATCCGACGGTTGGGATGAAACCCTAGATCCGACGGTTGGGATGAAACCCTAGCTCTGACGGTTGGGATGAAACCCTAGATCTGACGGTTGGGATGAAACCCTAGATCCGACGGTGGAGACTAAGGAGGCTTAAGCCCAATTTTATAAATAGAGGGCTAAGGCTTGGGCGACAAAGAGATGGTTTTTGGATTAGGGTTTTGCCTCTCAAGAGTTTAGGTGGCTAGGGTTTTGGTTTGTTGTTTGGGCGGCAACAAAGAAGGAGATTAGGGTTTCCTCCTTTTCTCATTGGTGGCCGGCGCTCACTCCATCTTCCTCCTTGCTTTGGTCAGCCCTCTTCCATCTCCTTTTCTCCTTGGTGGCCGGCGGTTCTCCAATCCATTGGTGGCCGGTGCTTCTCCCATTCCTTGGTG
This sequence comes from Wurfbainia villosa, assembly GCA_025175895.1. NCBI lineage: Eukaryota > Viridiplantae > Streptophyta > Magnoliopsida > Zingiberales > Zingiberaceae > Wurfbainia > Wurfbainia villosa. The sequence continues at coordinate 113,455,626 of CM045989.1, read as the reverse complement.
GCCGGCGGCAACATTGTTACAAAGGTTGGTCGGCGCTCAACCATCTACTCCTTGGCCGGCGGTTATATCAAGCTCCTTGGCTTGGTGGCCGGTTCTAGAAAAGAGAAGGAGTTTTGTTTGGTTCTTCTCTTTGTTCAGAGCGAGCAAGGAAGGGAAGAACGTGACCTAGAAGGCTTCTACTCGTGGAGGATCTTCGCCCACACGACGTCCACGAGAATGATAGGACATACGGTAGAAGATCAAGAGGTATAAAAGTTTTACAACTTTATTTTTCTGATCTTAGCATGTTCTTTATGTGTTGATTATACTAGTTTGCATTTGTATGTATTTTGTATAATCATGGACCCCGAAGACAAACACAAAAACCGGCGATCCGTCCGTCGTCTCTTCCGCGGCTAACCAACTAGAAGAGTTGGGTTGCTTGAACAACTAGTTTGTTCAAGCGATCGCTCAAGTTGTTAGCACGACGACAAATTGGTTGTGCTAAGGAAACTCATCCCATCCGGATTAGTTTTTTCATTAGTGAAAATTTTAATCCAAGGACATGGGAGCCAATGAGCCTACGAAGCAAATCCCAACACTAGTTACCATAAATAGCATCCACGATTAACTCCGGACATCACAATGTCTCCAGCCAGTGAGAATCAGCTGCTTGGACACACCAAGGAGTATACCTCGTGCTAGTCTTGACAGAATTGATGGTGTCCAAATCCATCAATTCATCGACTAGGGATAATTCCGATACATCACAATTACACATGTAGAGATACTCACTAGATGTGATCCAATCACAAATTCTCTCATGATGTGAGTCGTATCATGGACATTCAGTAAATGAGTTTAAGATCCAATCAAATACATGAAACCATGTATACTCAAATAGTGAATCTTCATTTATCATATAAATGGTTCAAACATAAGACGATTGCCTTAGGACATCTCTCATATATCACTAACACAAACTCCTACCTCCAACGAGGAGGAGTGTTTTTAGTAAATTGCCCTCCGTGCGTGATCAAGGATCACTAGGGTCTTGGAGTAGTTGCTGAAGGCTACGAACCAAGTAAAAAAACATTTGTCTCATTTATTTATAGTTTATCTTCTCACTGTAATTAACTGTCTGTTGGGAGTATGGGGAATACAATCAAAGTCCCACATTGGTAAGACATGGAAAAGATCATGTGCTTATAAGAAAAAAGATATCTCCATTGGTATGAGGCCTTTTGGGTAAAGCCCAAAAATAAAACCATGAGGGTCTAGGCCCAAAGTGGACAATATCATGTCATTGTGGAGATATGTAGAGCTTATAAGCACTAACAATTGGTATCAGAGCCATGGTCCATGTCAAGCCATGAACCTCGAACGAAGGAAGTTGAGCTCCCACGTCCGGATCAAGAGAACCAGACATCAGGAAGGAAGTCTAGTTGGGTCGGGGGGACCGAACAACTGGCAGGAAGTCCTGGTGGGTTGAAGATCGGACATCAAGCAGAGAAAATCCTTCGAGGAGGGATAGGCTTGAGGGGGGGCCCAATGTGGTCCTTCGTTTGAGGGGGGGATTGTTGGGAGTATGGGGAATACAATCAAAGTCCCACATTGGTAAGACATGGAAAAGATCATGTGCTTATAAGAAAAAAGATATCTCCATTGGTATGAGGCCTTTTGGGTAAAGCCCAAAAACAAAACCATGAGGGCTTGGGCCCAAAGTGGACAATATCATACCATTGTGGAGATATGTGGATCTTATATGCACTAACACTGTCTACATGAGTTTTAACGAACGAATTAAAAAAAAAGGTTTTTCGCTATTCACCCCCCCTATAGCGATCCGCTTCAATCCAACAATTGGTATCAGAGCCGGGGGCGCTTCGATTTGGTGAAACCACTAATCTAGCATTTTTTTACAGATTTATTTTTCGTTCATTTAAATTTTTCTCCCGCACTACTAATCCAAGACGAAGTCTTGGTACTCTTCGTTTGGTTTTGTTTTGCAAGTATTCGCTTTTGGAGTAGCCGACGGTAAAATGGGCATAACTTTTCGTACAAGTTGACCCACGAAACGGTCTACCTACCAAAATGAAGCTCTCGGAAAGATCTACACTTCTTACCAGGGTAAACCCTCGTAACAAGCTGTATTCATCCCGAAAAACCATCGTTTAGTACCATTTCTGGGACATCGAAGGTTGTAAGTGCTCATCTTTTATTTTAGTTGGTTATTTCTCGTTTATTTCTTTTGTTTATTTTCATTTCCTACATTACTAATCCAAGGCGAAGTCTTGGAACCTTTTTTTTTCATTTTTTTTTGGTATTTTTTGTGCAAGTTTTCCCTTCCAAATGGCCCATCTCGAGGGTTTTAGCACCATCCGACCTCCGTTTTACAACGGAGATGATTTCCATTACTGGAAAGGTCGGATGGAATGCTTTCTCAAAACCCAAATCGAGATGTGGATCATAATCCAAACGGGTTTCACACTTCCGACTAATGAAGTGGGTGACTCCTTGGATTATGATCAATGGACCATTGCAACAAAACGATAAGTCGAAGCCGACGCCAAGGCAACACAAATCCTCCAATGCGGCTTGTCCAAGGAGGAGTTAAATCGCGTCGGCCCCTTCATCAGTGCAAAGGACCTTTGGACAAAGCTAGTGGAGCTACACGAAGGGACCGATGAAGCTAAGGTATGTAAGTGCGACCTTTTATTTAATAAATTATATAATCTAAAAATGCAGGAACATGAAACGGCGACGCAACTCCACGCCCGCGTCCAGGACATAGTCAACAATCTACACGCAATCGGGAAAAAGGTCGAAAACCGCGACCTTATAAGGTATGTCCTAAACTCCTTTCTGAGGACTACCTTGTGGGCATCCGTGGTCGATGCCTACAAGGTCTCCAAGGATCTTTCTAAACTTAGGTTAGATGAACTTTTTTCTGATTCCGAACTTCATGAGCTGTCTAACTCGGAACCCGAGAAAGGTATAGCACTATTTGCAGGTTCAAAGAAGAAAACCGCTAGCAAGCCACCCCCGAAGGAAGAAGAGGATGAGTCTGATTCGGAGGTCGACTCAAAAATGGAGGCCGAACTAGTCAACCTAGTTCGGAGGATAGTCAAGGGCCGAAAGCAAACCGTCACTCAACCCAACGAAGGTAAGCCTAAAAGTTCTAATATTAGGTGTTATGAATGCAATAGGTTTGGACACATCAAGTACGAATGCCCAAAGCTCAAAAGCAAAGCACAAAAATACAAAAAGGCACTCAACGCTACATGGGAAGAAGCTTCCGAGGAAGAAGATGGTGATCGAGTCCTCATGGCTAAACCGGTGGAATTGGAGATGGAGTCGGAACCAGAACTTGAATCGAAAACCGAAGATGAGTCGGACTGCGAAGCACTATTCAAGACAAGCCACGGATACGCATCCGGTTCAAAAGATACACTCAAGGTAAGTCGGTCTCTCATTACTACACTTTATAGTGCAATTAAGTTTTTAAATAGAAAGTTAGCTAAGTCCGAGTCCAAGGTCGAGACCCTGGTTGAGGAAGTTAAACTCCTCAAACACGAGGTCTCCCTAACCTCTTCGACTAGTCGAGTTCAAGAGAAGGACTCAACTCGGGTTGAAAAACTCGAAGTTGAGAACTCACTCTTGAAGAGTCAAGTCGAAGATCTTAGGAATATGTTGGAAAGGTTTACTTTGGGATCCAAAGGACTTGACCTCCTACTTGGATCTCAAAGGTCCGTGTACAACAAGGTCGTGCTAGGGTTTAGCTCAAACACGACCAATAAGTCGTATATGTCGATTGTAAGTCGACATAAAAAACGTGTCCAAGCATGGGTCCCTAATACCACCTTGATTTCAAACTTAGGATCAAACCAGTACTAGATTCCCAAGGACCAAATCCACTATGTGGAGAGAGCGAATCGATTCAACGGTCCAGGGGGAGCTAGTACGAAATTTGTTTGTGTTTTAACTTAGAAATTGCATGCTTAGGTTTTTATTTAGTTTGATTTTTCTTTTTAGAATGGTTAGATAGGACTATAACTCGTCAATACTTGATAACATAGTACCAGGACGCGGCGAGATGATAGTACACTAGGAAAGCGAAGTCTTGTGTATTCGGGCTAGATAAGACGTATCTAGTTCGGTGCACTTGACCAAGCGGAACTAGCTGAAGCTACCTCGTCGTATCCTAGACTAGTTAGACCAGGAAGTGATCTTAGGTGAGTCAAGTCTCTATTTTCTTGAAAATGGCTTTGTCTAAGGAAGTGGTCGTTATTCCGATCAAAGAAGGCCTCTGTGGCTCGCCACGACCTGGAAGCCATGATCTTGAAAAGGTGACTTGATAAGCCTAAGGTCAAATCCGAATCTAACGCAAGGTTGACAAGTGTTTAAGTTATTAAATTTAAATCAAGTAAAATTGGAAGTCATCTCACAATAACATATAGGGTTAACGTGTTTGATCATGTAAACATGGGTGAGATGATTTAGGTTAATAATTTTCAACCAATCTTTAATAAATCCAATATCTGATCCAACTACCTTGCGTGTAGGATCAATGGTTGTTGGACAGTGGTTGCTCCCGACACATGACCGGGGATCAACTCAAGTTTTCGAAGCTTCAATTCAAACGACAAGGATCGGTAGCCTTCGGAAATAACGGCAAGCTCAAAATCATCGGATCAGGTGATATTGAGCTTAACTCAAATTTTGTTATTCAAAACGTTTTATTAGTAGAAAATTTTCAATATAATTTACTTAGTGTAAGCCAATTGTGTGATAATAACTATAAGGTCATATTTCTAGAAAATGAATGCGTAATTAATACAAATGAAACTTCTAAAACAATTCTTAAGGGAACTAGAAATAACAACATTTACACAATTAACTTAACTAACTCCTCAACTAAGTGTCTTATGACACGGCAAGAGGAATCATGGTTGTGGCACCGACGACTCGGTCACTCACACCCAAGACTCATCCACAAGATGAGTCAGAGTGACTTAGTCAGAGGTTTGCCAAACCTCAATAACTTGGATAATAAAATATGTAATGCTTGTCAAAAAGGTAAACAATCTAGGACACAACATCAACTAACTAATCAAGAACGAACCAAAAGTGTGCTTGAGCTCCTACACATGGATCTATTTGATTCACACGGAGCTAAGTCACTTAATGGAAGTAAATTCGGTTTAGTCATTATTGATGACTATTCTAGATTTACTTGGGTTAGGTTCATCAAACACAAAAGTGATACCCTAGATCAATTAATCAATCTATTTAAGTTAATAGAAAATCAACAAAGCATTAAAATCAAAAGACTTAGGACTGATCATGGTGGTGAATTCGAAAACCATAGGTTTACAGAATTTTGTAACCTAAATGGATACCACCACGAGTTCTCTTGCCCTAGAACTCCACAACAAAATGGCCTAGTAGAACGCAAAAATAGAACCCTACAAGAAGCCGCTAGGACAATGTTAAATGAGTATAACCTACCCGATAGGTTTTGGGCGGAAGCCGTGAGTACGACATGCTATGTCCAAAATAGGATCCTTATGGTAAAGAGGCACCTTAAGACCTCATACGAGATTTATCACGATAAAGTACCTAACATCAAGTACTTTAGGGTATTTGGGTGTAAGGTACATATCCTAAACACTAAGGATTACCTAGGGAAATTTACATCCAAAACCACGACCGAAATCTTTCTAGGATACTCGACTACAAGCAGAGCTTATAGAGTATATAACCACGACACCCTTAGAGTCGAGGAGACTATCAATGTAGTATTTGATGAAGAACACGAACCTACAAAACCCCCAGCAACCCCAATTAGCAAGCCGATTCATACTAGACCCAACTCTAATCCGGAGATCAGGTCTAGTGTTAATCCTAACCTAAGTTAACCAAGTCACTCTATTGATCAAGTGATAGATGACTCCAACCAAACTAGAACTCAAACGAGTCATCCTATGGATCAAGTTGTAGACTCAAATCCAAATCCAACTAGGACTCAAACAAATCATCCTATCGACCAAGTGATAGGAGATCCGAGTCTAGGAGTTCGAACTAGACCCTCATATAGAAACCTTAGTCAAATATCTTTGATTTCTAAAATTGAACCCAAAACTATTGACCAAGCTCTTCTTGATCCCGATTGGATTATTGCAATGCAAGAAGAGTTGGCTCAATTCACTAGGAACGAAGTATGGGAATTAGTACCACCACCTAAAGATAAAACAATCATTGGAACAAGGTGGGTGTTTAGAAATAAAATTGATGATAAAGGTGAAGTAGTTAGAAATAAAGCTAGACTAGTTGCTAAAGGGTTTAGTCAAGTCAAGGTTTAGATTACGAGAGACCTATGCCCCAAAGAGCTAGATTAGAGTCCATTCAATGCTATTAGCATATGCAAGACATCGAGGATTTAAGTTGTTTCAAATGGATGTGAAATCTGCATTCTTAAATGGATACATTAAAGAAGAAGTTTATGTTAGTCAACCCCTGCCAAAGTTTAGACAAACCCGATCATGTCCTTAGGTTAAAGAAAGCTCTTTATGGACTTAAACAAGCTCCTCGAGCTTGGTACGAGAGACTTTCGATTTATCTTAAGTCCAAAGGCTTTAACCAAGGTGTAGTTGACCCAACCCTTTTAGTAAAAACCTTAGGTAAAGACATATTCATAGCCCAAATCTACGTAGATGATATTATTTTCGGAACCACCAACTCAATCCTACTAAATGAGTTCATTTTACTTATGGAAAGTGAATTTGAAATGAATTTAGTAGGCGAGTTAAGCTTCTTTTTTGGTCTACAAATTAAACAAACTAAGGATGGAATATACCTACATCAACGCAAATATACTAGGGAATTAATTAAACGCTTTGGAATGCAAGACGCTAAAATTATTAATACCCCAATGGCAACTAATGTGAATATAGAAGAAGATTTAATCGGAAACCAAATTGATTTAAAATACTATAGGAGCATAATAGGGAGTCTCCTTTACTTAACTGCAAGCCGACCTGATATCTTATTTGCAGTAAGTATGTGCGCAAGGTTTCAAACCTATGCCAAGGAGTCTCACCTAACTCTAGTTAAGCGTATCCTTAGATATCTAAAGGATACACTTAATGTCGGTATTTGGTACCCTAGATCTACCGATTTTGAACTAACCGGCTACTCCGATTCAGACTATGCCGGTAGTAAGCTCGATAGAAAGAGTACGAGTGGTTGTTGTCAACTTCTCGGCTCGAGTCTAGTGAGTTGGTGCAGTAGGAAGCAACACTGTGTTGCCTTATCTACCACCGAAGATGAATACATCGCGATGGGTGAGTGTGTCACTCAGCTTCTTTGGATGAAGCACACTCTCCGCGACTTTAAGTTAGACTTTACGAACATGAAACTCCACGTAGATAACATTAGTTCAATTAATCTTACTAAGAATCTGATATGTCACTCTAGGACCAAACATATAGAGGTCAAACACCATTTCATTCGAGAACATGTGGCCAACGGAGCCATACAACTTGAATACGTCGAATCGAAGTCTAACTTAGCAGACCTATTTACTAAACTCCTACCCGAAGCCGAATTTAGTCTATTAAGACGAAAATTGGGCATGTGCGTAGTAGAATAGGAACTTGCAAATTATATTTTCTTACTACTATTTCTTAATTTTCATTTTTATGGAACTAGCATAGGACATACCTTAGATATCATGCACCTATAGATTTAAGGAGACAGTATATCTCACAACACATAGGACTAATGTGTTTGTGTACTTAGCCACGTAGATGGGCGTGAGATGTTAGGACCTTACTCCTGGTTCCAGATATAGAGCTAGTACATCGTTATGAACCACGGAGTATAATCATACATACTAACCGACTCTGACCAGGACTGGTTGATCTTTCATATCAATCAAGCCAAATATGAGTCGAACATTTTATAGATTAACTTATTTTCAGTATATTATTTTCAAAATAATGTGGAACATTCTCAAATTAATACTTATTTTTTATTCCACACACACCCCCACTCTTTTCGATATATGGCAAAAGGGGGAGAAAAAGGCCAAAGTTAAGGGATAATTTTTTTTATGGCCAAGGCTTAGTTAACTTGTTCATGTTAACAAAACGGAAAGGTTTACTTAACTTTAAGTTAACTTGTTAACAAAACGGAAGTAATGGCCAAGGTTAAGAAATCAGTTTTTTAATTTCTTAACTTAAAACTTATTTTAAACACTATGGCCAATATTAAGTAATTGTGGTTACTTAATTCTTTTGTTTAGTAGCAAACATCAAGGGGGAGAGTTAAAACTCTTTCTCAAGTACTCACCCTCGGTCAAGGGGGAGGATTCCTCAAGGGGGAGAACTTGAAATTTTTTTTTTATATACTCCTGCTCATTCATGCTTTTTTATACTCCTGCTCATTCATGCTTAATGCACATAATTTATTTTTCTTAACTTTGTATGTGGGTTTGCCATAAATCAAAAAGGGGGAGATTGTTGGTGCAATAGGCACCTAAGTCGAACCTGAGTTTTGATTATAGCAAACGATACAAAGTTAAGCTCATGTCGTTATCTCACGAGCTGAATCGAGTGTACAGAAAATTGTTATAGCTGGAGCTGAAGGCTAGCGACACCCGGAGGAAGCCGCGGTGGTCGGGCGACACTCGAGTGACTTCGGAGGGAGCCGAAGGAATCAAGTGGAAGGCCGGAAGCAAAAGCGACATAGTAAGTATCGAGGTAAGCTCGAGTGAGTAAAATGAAGTGAGGTTGTGTCCTTTGTACGGGGACGTCCTTAGGCGACGATCCAACCCAAGACTTCCCATGGAAGGTCTATGTTGAGATCGGACGGCAAGTGGCTGTCGAATTTACTTATATTTTGAGCTAACTCATTATTGTAGTCAAAAATCAACCGGCCAGCTTCAACCGCCGGGCTTCAACCGATGGTCAAAAATCAGCCTCGAGAAGTCAAGCTTTATCACCATTTTTCAAGGAGTTTTGTGCCCAATTCCTATTGGTTGAAGACCCATTCGATGAGGGGCTTAAAGGCTATAAAAGGAGGGCTTCTCCTAGGGTTTTTCATCATCTCTAAGTGCTCACAAACCTCCACAACTCTTCCGATTCTCACGACGAAGTGCTGTCAACAACCATAGTTTACTTTCTACTCTTTTAGTTGTTGATATTCTTATTTTGTCGTTTCTTTAAATATTGCAATTCCTTTTATTAATCAAGGTTTTCTATTGTTGCACTTTACATTAATAGAAGAGAGGGTTTGTCTCTCTATCTTTTCTTTCGATTTTTTTTTTTGTAATCGTCAAACTTCTACCTCCAACGAGGAGGAGTGTTTTTAGTGAATTTCCCTCCGTGTGTGATCAAGGATCACTAGGGTCTTGGAGTAGTAGCCGAATGCTACGAACCAAGTAAAAAATCATTTGTCTCATTTATTTATAGTTTATCTTTCCGCTGCAATTAACTGTCTACTTGAGTTTTAATGAACGAATTAAAAAAAAAGGTTTATCACTATTCACCCCCCCCCCCTAGCAATCCGCTTCGATCCAACATCAACTAACCTCAATGTCGTTGTCTCACAACGACTCCATCCATGCTGAAGTCTATCCGACGAATACCCTAGTAGTCAACTACAGACCTGTAGTCGACTGGCTAATCGACTACGCAACAATCTGTGGGCTACTACAATGACATCTGTCGACTGCCCATACATGGCAGTCGACTGTCACAACCTCTGCTGAGCAGTCGAGCCTGTTGGTGCAATCAGACCCAAAGGATGTTTTTGGTGATTGACAAGGGTTTAAGTCAAGGTGATAATTATGTGTTATCTCATACGGTTGTTTAAGATGTATTTTCAGGAAATTTCTTGATGGTCGAGGACTGGATGCAAGATTGATGAAGACCCGGACATGGAGTCCTGGAAAGTGAAGAACCGGACGTGGAGTCTTGGCAGTGAAGACCCGGACGTGGAGTCCTGGCAAGTGAAGACCCGGACGTGGAGTCCTGGCAAGTGAAGACCCGGACGAGGAGTCTTGGCAGTGAAGTCCCGGAGGCGTGGCCTCTTGGCAGTGAATACCCGAACAGGGAGTCTTGGCACGAAGTCCCAGAGATGATTTCTGGCATGGAAGACCTATGAACAGTAATTCATAGGCATCAGGTAAAGGTGGTAGTCGAGGTGACACCTCGACTGGAACCTACTGCTCTTGTCGAGCAGCAGGTTGACTCATACCAGTCGAGGTGATGCCTCGACTGATGCTTGGTTCAACTAAGCAGACGCAAGGAGGTGTCGACTGAGAGCTCGACTGCTCTGGACAAACAGCAGGTTCTGACTGTATCAGTCGAGGCAGTGCCTCGACTGAGGTTATTTCTTACGAGCAGAGGCAAGCCACAGTCGGTTGATGTCTCGACTGTGGCCTGTATGTTCGTAGGAAAACCGACAGCAGTCGAGGCGGCGACTCGACTAGAGCTTTGATCCAACGGAACAGACGCAAGGGACTGTCGACTGGGAGCTCGACTGTTGCTCTGTTCAGTTGGAACCAAAGCCTGCCAGTCGAAGCGGCGACTCGACTAGAGCTTTAATCCAATGGAAAAAATGCAAGGGATCGGCTGATCGAGCTCGATTTGTTGCTCGCTCGATTGGAACCAAAGCACAATGGCGGTGACTCGACTAGAGCTTTAATCCAACGGAACAGAAGCAAGGGACTGTCGACTGGGAGCTCGACTGTTGCTCTGTTCAGTTGGAACCAAAGCCTGCCAGTCAAGGCGTCGGATCATCGCCTCGACTGGACCTATGTTTTCAACGGAAATAAAACTAATTATGGTCCAAATCTTACCGTTGAAGCCATTAATAAATGCCAATTAATGCTCCAGTCGAGGCACCAGCCGAGGCGACTCGACTGGGCGGGCAGAAAAGCCCTAATCAGGCTCGAGCTATCAAGTATTCTGGGCTTATATATTTCAAAGTTAAAAAAGAAGAACTAACGACATTTTTCTGAAGAAAGACACGAGGGAAAAATCTTCTTCATTCTTAAAAGCCTTGATCATCCAACAGGAGGGTCAACGATTCAGCAAGCAAGAAGCATTTTCATTCACTCTGAAATCTGTACTCGTTTTAATGCTTCTTCATTGTCTACTGTAAGCTTTCGTGTAACGTTTCTGATAAACTGTGTAAAAGGGTTTCTCCACCTTCGGTGTATCACTGAGAAGGAGAAGTTTATAGTGGTGGTGTGCATCACTAGAGCCGACGAGGGCTCAACCGTGGAGTAGGGACTTGTGTTCCGAACCACGTAAAATTGGTGTGTTTGCGTTTGTCATTTTTTCTATATTCGTTTTCTTGTTTCCGCTGTGTACTAATCATTGTAGAAGGGTACAACGAATCGAAAAGACTAGCGTAGCTATTCATTCCCCCCCCCCCTTCTAGCGACGCCAACGATCCTACAGAGCCTCAGTCGACTCTTCGACCAATCAACTGGGCATAAACTCAATCGACTGCTTGAGTCAAACAAGGCTCTTTCGAGTATCAAACACTTGACTAATCAACTGGTCTATAAATATAGTAGACTAGTAAACCTCAATCATAAGGTTTAACCCAAGTATGATCCCCTCATACTTGATACTCACCCATTGCCTTGACACCTTCTAGCCACCTCCATCAGCCTCACGCCTCTCTAATCCCTTGAGTTTGTAACTCTTCATCCTTCGCGTTAGCCTTCAGGTGCTTTCATCAGCTATTTCATACTAACCAGGTCATTTACTAAGGTTCTTTTGGACTAATGCTGCCAAAATTACATGCTTGGACTTTACGCTGCCAAAACCTCCCCCTTGGACTTCCATGCCAAGATCCATTTGGATTTATGCCATTAAGACTACATGATTGGATTTTACGCTGCCAAAACTATACCCTTGGACTTCCTATTTCCAAGCCTCAATGCTTGGACTTTCACCGACAAGACTACACACTTGGACTTATGTGGCCAAGACCATTCTTAGACTTTCAAATTTCCAGGCATCTATACGTGGGCTTTCCATTGCCAAGACTATTCTTGGACTTTCCCTTGCCAAGTCTCCAAACTTGGACTTCCCATGCTAACTATCCAAACTTGGACTTTCTCTCGAGTCTCACTTGAGCTCGGTCAACATTGACTTGAGATTTTATTGCTCCAATAATCTCCCCCATATGACTTTGAATATCCCAATCTGTAGGATCGTGATTCTCCGAGATAGGGGGTGAATCTCGAAGTTAAAAAAATTTATTTTAATTTATAAAACAATTTAGAATATTGAGTATGCAGCGGAAATGAAAATGAGACAATTGTTTTACTTGGTTCACAATTCTAACTGGGTTACTACTCCAAGGCCCATAGCTCTTCCGAGAGCTAACTTGATGGGCAATCACTAAATGCCCTCTGACTCGAGAACTCTCGACTTCAAAGTATTTCACTTTTTACAAATATTAGAGATGGGTAACACACTACCCACTCTTTGAAATTAAGTACATAAGCGAAAAAGAAAGTGAACAATACAAGAGCTTATACTGACACTAAGTAGATGATTGAAGTTTGCTCAGAGTATCGGAAGATCGCCTTGTTGTGAAGATTTAGCTTTGATAGATGAGTGTAGATTTTGACAACACTTCGACGTAGATTTGATATTCTCCTCGGATCTAGTTGAGCACTTGTCTTAAAGACCTTTTCCAGTCGACTGGAATGCCTTCCAGTCGACTCCACATCAGCCCATCGATATGGAACTTCTGGTCTTCCAGCCGACTGAAACCTCTTCAGTCAACTCCATATCACCCAGCTCTGCATCGGGAATTTGCCGCTTCAGTCGACTCAAACCCTTCAGTTGACTAAAACCTTTTCCATCTGCTTCACTCTATCTCCGATCGATCACCAACTGATCCTTCCAAATAGGTATCTAGTCGACTAATCCATGTCCAGTCGACTAGAATTCAGTCAACTCGAATTCATTCAGTCGACTGATCCCTACAAAATAGGATTAGCATAAATAAATAATATAAAATGTGATAGTAGTAGTAATACTGCTCGATTTCGACTACTAAGTCTCACGCATACTTTTCGTCAGATCGACGCCTAGCTTTGTCCTCCTACAGAAGACTCGGCCTCACCTCTTCACTCGAGGTCTACCTACGGACTATCTGCCAGACTTACTGTTAGTGAAAGCGCTAGAGCCAATCATGTGATGATTGTTGTATGGACTTTATTGTATCATATTCCTATTTATAAAGGCATGGTTATTATATTTACTTATATTGGTGCCAAATAACTAAGTATAATAACGTCCTTGAGAAGTAGGTTCTTATCTATATCAATCGATTGGTTGAATCGATAATGAGATGATATAGAGAACACTACTCTTAATCATTCCTAGTCAAGTATTAACATTCAGGGACAATGTTAATGTGTAGAGACTAGCATGTAGGTCAATACGATGATTTGATCTCATAAGTCATGGATATGAGATATCAAGTTGACACATGGATATGAGATTTCTTTTAATAAATCTCTAACTTTATATATCTTCTCTCCCCCTTTGGCATATATCAAAATAAAGATCAAATTTAAAATGCCAAAATGATATAGTGGAGAGTTGAAATTTCACAAAAATGAGAAATATTCAAGATCAAAAATTAAGTTAAAATATTTCACCCGGGAATTTGATTTCAAAAACTTAATTTAAGCTTTTCAAAAAATTTCAAACAATTTTCTAACTCCCCTTGAATGACAACTTATTTTCAAAATTTCAAAAAAAAAATTTCAAAAATTTTCAAAACTCCTCCTTAAAATTTTCAAAATTCAAGACTTTCCAAAATTTTCAACAATTTTCAAAATTTTCAAAAAAACTTTTCAAAAAGTTTCGAACTTTTCAAAATTTTTGAGACTCCCCCTCAATTAAAGCTTTATAATGGTTAATTATTTTCTTCACATACAACAAAACCTAAGTAGAATTTTTACATATTTTAAACTTGAAAATATTTAAGCTTTTCAAAGAGCATTTAATCTTAAGTTTTTCACCCTCTTAATTAACATTTTGAAACTTCTCCTTAATTAAAGCTTTCAGTTTTCAAAAAGATAGTTTCTCGTAGATTCTTAGCTAGCTTTAAACTTTTCTGTTTCCCCCTTAAGAATATTTCTTATCCAATTCCATTTTAAAACATAATTTTGAAAAGATATTAAACATATCATAATTTAGCAAAATATTTTAGGTTTCCCCTAGACTCTTTATCTCCCCCTTAAAGTATCATTGTTATATTTATACTTTATTTCTTTTCAAAATAAAATTTTAAATGTTTAGCTCCCTCTAGAAATATAATATATCTTAACTCCCCCTTAATTATGTTGATTCTCTTATAATTAAAGTTAAGTTTATTGAATTAATTAAAATTGAGTTGAATATGTTGATCAGGGTTGAATTAGTTAATTAGGATTGAATTGATTAGGGTTGAATTGATTAAGTTGGTTTGGTTAGGTTGTTTAGTTATGTTTAGTTAGGTTAAGTTATGTTTTAGTTAGGTTAAGTTAAGTTGAGTTGAGTTGAGTTAAGTTGTTTAGTTAAAGTAAATTTGTTTAGTTAAATAAGTGAATTTGTTAAGTTAAGTTGTTGTTAAGTTTAATTTAGTTGTTTAATTAAGTTTAATTAGGTTAAGTTAAGTTTTAGTTAGGCTAAGTTGAGTTGAGTTGAGTTGAGTTTAAATTTAGTTAAGTTGTTTAGTCAAAGTAAATTTGTTTAGTTAAATAAGTAAATTTGTTAAGTTAAGTTGTTGTTAAGTTTAATTGAGTTATTGTTGTTGGGATGTATACTGAAAAGTCTATCTTTTGTATGAACATCTTTATTTTTGAAATAGGAATCACATGATCATTGTTTGTATATTTATGATTATACATATTGTCTAATACATTACATTGTAGATAACATGGTGTGTAGTGTCACACGGGAGATCATGTTATCAGTTCCTTGTAGAGTATAAGTACAGGCTCACAACCGAGATGGTTTTGGACAAACCATTCGTATGGTTGTAGTGTGATTTGGTATTAGTTTATCTTGACTATAGAATTACACTAGTACACTTTGTGTGTATTGAGCAGGACCGACTTAGAGGTGATTCAATTTATTGCTGACTACATAATTGAATTGGATCTCGGATATTATGGTGTACATGCTCTAAATCCCGATATAATAATGGGCACATGTACTTAGTATTTATTTCTTTGATTTACCAATAGGCTAGATTTATAGATTAAATTGATAGGCTCGGTAAGTTGAGAAATGATATTATTTACATGGTGTGTCATTGATTATAGGAGGAAACCGTGTCCTATATATTAGGATGATGATGTCCCCTTGAGGAGCTCATAAGGTTCATCATGTAAACCCTACAAGTGGACTTGGTCCGGCATGATGATAAGGTTGAGTGGTACTACTCATGGAGTTAGATGTTGATTAATTAATTGTCAGTAAATTAATTAATTAACAGACATTCGAGATCTTAAACACAAAGAGATATTTGTACAATTAATATATGGAGCCCATATTTATTTATGGGGGTTGGTGAGGTAGATCAATGATAATCCTCTAGTGGAATGGATTATCATTAATGGATCGGATTTTGTGGGTCGGATCCATTGGGTGGCCAAGATCCAACTCCTCCATATGGTCCCTATTGTAGCCTATTAAAACCCTCATGAAGCCTAGATATGATGGTGGAAAATGGAAGTCTAGATCCGACAGTTGAGGTTAAATCTCTAGATCCAACGGTTGAGATTAAATCTCTAGATCCGACGGTGGAGAATAAATCTATAGATCCGACGGTGGAGATTGAAAGGAGGCTTAAGCCTAGCTCTATAAAAGGAGGGCTAAGGGCTTGGCCGTGTAATATCTTTGGGAGATTAGGGTTTTGGGAGAGGCTTTGGGTGCTAAGACATTAGGGTTTAGAATCCTAATTGGTTGGGCGACGCATATTGTCCAAGTGCTAGGGCCGGCGGCAAGGAGGTTAGGGATTAGCCTCTCTTCTTCCTCTCTTGGCCGGTGCACCCTCTCCTCCTCTTCTTTGGTCGGCAGCAAGATATCAATCTTGGCCGGCAATTCCATCTCCCTCTCCTTGGTGGTCGGCGGCAACAACAAAGAGGAGAAGGTGGCTTGATCTTTCTCCAAAGGGATTGTGTCCGGAACTAGATAGGAGAAGAAGGGAGCTTAATATCTTTTTTTGTTTGGACCGAGCAAGGAAAGGAAGATACGTGATCTAGGAGGCTTCATCTCTTGGAGGATCGTTACCCACACAACGTCCAAGAGGAGGATATGACATACGATAGAAAACCAAGAGGAGGATATGACATACGATAGAAAACCAAGAGGTAAACAAGAGGTATAATTCTTATTTTTGTTTCCTTTTGTTTCTTTATATGATGTATGTAATTGCATGTGGTTAATTTACTTGGACCCCAAATACAAACACAAAAATTGGTAATCCGTACATCATCTATTCTGCGGCTAATCGAAGAAAAGAGGTAGGTTGCTTGAACAACAAGTTTGTTCAAGTGACCACTCTAATCGAATAGCATGACGATGGATCGGTTGCATGGGTAATCCCTATTCGTAGAGGATTAATTTTTTTAATCCGGAGACGTAGAAGGGATCGCCTTGCACTAGCGACCAAGGTGGGAAGCGAAGCTTCGGATCCACACCCTTCAAGTGGTATCAGAGCCACGGTTTTCTAGTTTTGTGTGTTTAGGATTTAGTTACTTTTATGCACTTATCATATATTGTATGTGTTGGATGATAGTAGGATGTGTGTAGGCTAACTTTGTGGTTGCAGGCATAAGATCCAACTATTATGGCCATATGTGTGTGTATTTGTATTATTATTTGAATCCTCGGGGTTGACGAGGCTAATATTTAATTTTTATAATTAAGTACGACATTGTTTAGCCACACTTTTATTTTAGTTTACTTTCGATCTAGATTTCATGTACACTCCTTCGTGGAGTATAGGATCGATGGATGTAAATTAAAATAATTATTCTCGGCTTAAATCTCTGGATGGCTTGTGTAGGGATGTATACTGAAAAGTCTATCTTTTGTATGAACATCTTTATTTTGAAATAAGAATCACATGATTATTGTTTGCATTTTTATGGTTATGTAATATTGTCTAATAAATTACATTGTAGATAACATAGTGTGTGGTGTCACACGGGAGATCATGTTGTCAGCTCTTTGTAAAGTATAACTAAAGGCTCACAACCGAGATGCCTTTGGACAAACCATCGGAATGGTTGTAGTGTGATTTGGTATTGGTTTGTCTTGACCATAGAATCATACTAGTGCACTTTGTGTGTATTGAGCAGGACAGACTTAGAGGTGATTCGATTTATTGCTGACTACATGATAGAATTGGACCTCAGATATTATTTAGTACATGGTCTTAATCCCGATATAATAAGGGGCACATATACTTAGTATTCATCTCTTTGATTTACCAATGGGCGAGATTTATAGATTAAATTGATACGCTCGGTAAGTCGGGAGATGATATTATTTATATGGTGTGTCGTTGATTATAGGAGGAAACTGTGTCTCATATATTAGGATGATGATGTCCCCTTGAGGAGCTCATAAGGTTCATCATGTAAACCCTGCAGGTGGACTTGGTCCGGTATGATGAAAAGGTTGAGTGGTACTACTCATGGAGTTAGATGTTGATTAATTAATGGTCAGTAAATTAATTAACCCATGGACATTCGAGATCTTAAACATGGGGGAGAAAATGTACAAATAATATATGGAGTCCATATTATCATATGGGGGTTGGTGAGGTAGATCAATGATAATCGTTTAGTGGATTGAATTATTATTAATGAATCGGACTTTATGTGAGCTTGATCCATGGATGGCCAAGATCCAACTCCTCCTCATGGTCCCTAATGTAGCCTATTAACACCTCATGAAGATTAGATCCAATGGATAGAAAAAAACTCTAGATCCATAGAAAGAGATTAAATCGCTAAGATCCGATGGTTGAGATTAAATCTCTAGATTCAACGGTTGAGATTAAATCCCTAGAACCAATGGTAGAGATTAAAAGGAGGCTTATCCCTAACTCTATAAAAGGAGCTCGAGGGGTTGGCGTGGACATATCATCAAGAGAGGCTAAGGTTTTGGAGGTGACGGCAAAACTAGGGTTAGGGTTTTGGAGGCTTGGGCGACACCAAATAACGAAGGTAATTCCTTTCTTCTTCTTCCTTCAAGGTGGTCGGCATCCAACTTGTTTTCCCAGCCTTTTCCATCCATTATCTGGTGTCCAAACCTCTCCTCTCCTTCTCCTTGAGTGGTGGAAACAAGACTTAGGGGTTTCCCTTGGTGTCTTGGTTGGTTTCCATCATCATCTCCTTCTCCTTGTTGGCCGGCGGCAAGGATATTCTTTGTTCCTTGTTGGATGGTTTTAGGAAGGAGAAGAACCTTGTTTCTATTCTTCCTCTTGCTTTAGAAGAGCAAGGAAGGAAGATTTGCGATCTTGGAGCTTCGACTTTTGGTAGATCGTCGCCCACACGACGTCCGAAAGGAGGAAAGTCATTCATTAGAAGATCGAGAGGTATATCTATTCTCTATTCTCTTTTGTTACTTGCTTGTTTTTGTTTTTCAATTATGAGCATGTAATATTCTGTTTGTGGCTAAATAATACTTGGATCCCGATCATAAATACAAAAGCCGACGATCCGTACATCGTCTATTTCACGGCTACTCTTAGAATAGAGGATGGTCAAGTGACCTCTCTAAACGAATAGCACGACGATGACTTGGTTGTTTGGGCAATCCTTTGTGTCTAGGATTAAATTTTTTTTAATCCGGGGATATCGATGGGATCGCCATGAATAAATGACCCAGGTGAAGTGGGAAGCGAAGTTTCCCCTCACGGACTCGATAAGCAAAACTCTTCAATTGCTATCAGAGCCAAGGTTTCCGATTTTGGGTGTTTAGGATTCGGTTAATTTTTTTTTATGCACTTTTCATATATTATATGTGCCGGATAATAGTAGGATATGCGTAGTTTAACTCTTTGGTTGCAGGCATAAGATTCGACTATTATGGACATATGTGTGTATGTGATTGTATGTGTGTAAATATTTATTTTGTTGAATCCTCGGGGTTGACGAGGCTAGTATTTGATTTTTTGTAAATTAGATACGGCATTGTTTAGCCACTCTTTATTTTATTTTACTTTCGATCTAGATTTCATGTACACTCCCTCGTAGAGTATAGGATCGATGGATGTAAATTAAAATAGGTTTTAGTCTCGGCTCGGATCTCCGGAGGGCTCGTACATGGCGTAGGAGGAGTAGACGAGATGGCGATGCGACGGGAGACATATTGAAGACAAAAGCCATAATAGTTGGAAAATAATTTATTTTTCATATTTATTGCTTTATGTTTGATATGCATGTCGTAGGCTAGGAAAATTCCTCAATTTCAAATTACTAAGTGGGAGAGGGAATTTTTTTTTAAAATTCCCACGGCCTCCATTACGATTTGACAAGTGATGCAAACAAACTTGTGCGTAGGCTCCGAGTGCCTTCCTCCCCATCGGATGAGTTTGTTTGCGGATCACAAGGTCAAATATGGTTATAGGGAATTATCAAAGAGCGTGTGTACTTCCCCATCGGAAGGCACATAACCCGAGATAATTACCTTGGTACCGTGTAATGGTGAACACTTAGATACAAATATAAGTATCCTCCCCATCGGAGTCACTACTTTTATTTGTAGGGCCAAAGAGGAACCAACTATTAATTTTACTTGTCAAAAAGTTAGGTTGACAAGATAGTAAAATTAATGGGTAAAACCTCCTCTTACAAATATAGAATTCGTATACGTCCACACTATCGTGGCATACGATATTCTCGGTGTTTTGAGGTGTTGGTTGATTTTAAAATTTTATTGTTTGAGGAATCAATAATTTTTTGAAATCTAATATTTTGATTTATGTGATTCTTAGGTTTTCTTTCAAAATGACTTTCAACCCACTTGCTGTGATATTGAAAGAGAACAAACATACTAGACCCAACTATGTTGATTGGAAGAGGAATCTAGACATTGTCTTGACTGCTGAGGAATACAAATATGTACTCCTCGAAGAGTGTCCTCCCAAGCCTGCAGATGATTCTGGGGAAAAGGAGAGAGAGAGCTATAAGAAGTGGATCAAGGCCGATGAGATGGCGCGGTGTTACATTTTGGCATCTATGTCAAATGTACTCCAACATCAGCATCAAGCCATGCCCACTGCTTATGATATGATGCTCAATCTCAAGGAGCTTTTCAGACACCAGAATCGGGCTGCGAGGCAAGAAGCCATGAGAAACCTGATGACGACCACCATGATCGAGGGAACACCCGTAAGGGATCATGTTCTCAAGATGATGGCTCATTTGAATGAGCTGGAGGTCCTTGGAGCTGAGATCGATGGGGAAACCCAGGTCAATATCATACTCCAGTCTCTACCTAGGAGTTTTGAGCAGTTTTACTTGAACTACAACATGAACAAGAGGTTGTATTCATTGGTGGAACTTTTGACAGAACTCCAGGCGGCAGAGGGGATATTTCGTTAGAGTGCTCAAGCACATGCCATGGTGACCCAAAAGGTTTCTACTTCTAAGCCGAAAGGCAAGAAGAAGAAGAAACAAACTGGGTCAAAGGTAGAGGGAGGTACTCAGGGAGGAGTGAAGAAGTCGAAAGGCAAGTGATTCACTTGTAAGTAGACTGGACACTGGAAGAAGGACTGCCCCAACTGCAAGAACAAAGGTATATCTTTTGGACTAGTCGTTGAAACATGTTTAGCGATGTTATCTACCGGCACCTGGTGTGTAGATACGGGAGCCACTGATCATGTCTGCAATACTTTGCAGGGGTTCTAGGAAACCCAACGACTGGCTGATGGGGAGATTACCAGGTACTTGGGCGATGCCACGAATGTGGCGGTAGTTGCAGTGGGAGACGTTCATTTATCTTTTGAGAAAAATAAACTTTTGGTTCTTAAGAATTGCCTTTATGTACCCTTATTTAAAAAGAATTTAATTTCGGTTTCTAAATTGTTTATGGATGGATATGTTATTTCTTTTAATGACAGAGTTGTTATAAGAAGGAATAGGGACACTATCTGTTTGGGTGCATTGATAGGAAATTTGTACACACTTGAACCAAAACCTCCCACGATGCAAATTGAAGTTAATAACTCATCTTCTAATTCCAATAAGAGAAAAGAACCTTCGAAGATGAACCAAACATATCTTTGAAATCTTAGGCTTGGTCATATTAACCTAAGCAGAATTCAAAGGTTGATAGCTGATGGACCTTTGGGTTCATTAGTGGTGGAGGATCTCCTAACCTGTGAATCTTGCTTGGAGGGTAAGATGACCAAGAGGCCTTTTAAAGCCAAGGGGAATAGAGCCAAAGATGTGTTAGAATTGGTTCATTCTGATTTGTGTGGTCCTATGACTATCTAGGCTAGAGGTGGTTTTGAGTATTTCGTCTCTTTTATAGATGACTACTCGAGATATGGATACATTTACCTGATGCACCGCAAGTTTGAATGCTTTGACAAGTTCAAAAAATTTAAGGCTGATGTGGAGAAACATCAAGGTAAAAGTATCAAGACACTACGATCTGATCGTGGTGGCGAGTACCTCTTGGGAGAGTTTAGGAATTACCTATTAGAGGCTGGGATTCAATCCCAATTGACTGCACCTGGCACACCCCAGCAGAACGGTGTAGCAGAGCGAAGGAATATGACTCTTATAGAGATGGTTAGATTGATGATTAGTTATTCTGAGTTGCGATATTCATTCTGGGGATATGCTCTAGATACGGCGGTGTACATTCTGAACTTGGTTCCATCTAAATTAGTGTCTTCTACTCTCACAGAGTTGTGGATGTTGGGGTTGATCCGTGAGGGGAAACTTCGCTTCCCCTTCACCTCGGTTGCTTGACCATGGTGATCCCTTTGATGTTCCCGGATTAAAAATTTAATCTTAGACAAAAGGGATTCCCAAAGCAACCAAGTCATCGTCGTGCTATTCATTTAGAGAGGTCACTTGAACAAACTAGTTGTTCAAGCGACCATCCTCTATCCTACGAGTAGCCGCGGAATAGACGATGTCCGGATCGCCGGTTTTTGTGTTTGTACTCGGGATCCAAGTATTATTTAGCCTATTTACAGAAATATAACATGCTTATATTTTGAAAAACAAACACAAGCAATGAATAAAAGAGATAGAAGAATAGTTATACCTCTTGGTCTTCTAATGTATGACCCTCCTCCTTTTGGACGTCGTGTGGGCGACGATCCACCAAAAGTCGAAGCTCCTAGATCGCAAAACTTCCTTCCTTGCTTTCCCAAGCAAGAGGAAGAAGAGAAACAATGTTTTTCTCCTTCCAAAACTCAACCAACAAGGAATCAATCCCTTCCTTGCCGCCGGCCAAGTAAATGAAGGAGATGGTGGTGGGAAGCAACCAAGATACCTAGGGTAACCCTATATCTTGTTTCCACCACCTAAGGAGAAGAAGAAGGAGGCTTTGGGCGTCGGCCAAGGCTGGAAAAAAGCTGGGAGAAGCTGCTGGACGTTGGCACAAAGAGGAAGAAGAGAGAAAGAACCTTCCTTATTTGGTGCCACCCTAGCCTCAAAACCCTAACCCTAATTCCAATCCTATCTCAACTAGGATTGCCCTATTCTTGCCGCCCAAGCCTTGCTCCCTCTCTATATTGATCTTCACACCAACCCCATGCCACCTTTTATAGAGTTTGGGGATAAGCCATGAATTAATCTCCTCCATTGGTTCTAGGGATTTAATCTCAACCGTCGGATCTAGAGATTTAATCTCAACCGTCGGATCTTAGAGATTTAATCTCTACCAATGGATCTTAGTGTTTTGTTTCTATCCATTGGATCTAAGCATCTTGAGGTGTTAATGGGCTACATTAGGGACCATGAGGAGGAGTTGGGTCTTGGTCACCCATGGATCAAGCCCACATAAAGTCCGATCCACTAATGATGGTCCAATTCACTAAAGGTCCATCATTGATCTACCTCACCAACCCCCATATGATAATATGGGCTCCATATATTATTTGTACATTTTCTCCCCGTGTTTAAGATCTCGAATGTCCATCAATTAATTAATTTACTGACCATTAATTAATCGACATCTAACTCCATGAGTAGTACCACTCAACCTTTTCATCATGCCGGACCAAGTCCACCTGCAGGGTTTATATGATGAACCTTATGAGCTCCTCAAGGGGACATCATCATCCTAATATATAGGACACGGTTTCCTCCTATAATCAACGGCACGCCATATAAATAATATCATCTCCCAACTTACCGAGTCTATCGATTTAATCTATAAATCTCGCCCATTGATAAATCAAAGCGATGAGTACCAAGTATATGTGCCCGTTATTATATCGGGATTAAGAGCATGTACTAAATAATATCTGAGGTCCGATTCGATTATGTAGTCAGCAATAAATCGAATCACCTGCATGTCGGTCTGCTCAATACACACAAAGTGCACTAGTGTGATTCTATGGTCAAGACAAACCAATACCCAAATCACACTACAACCATTCCGATGGTTTGTCCAAAGCCATCTCGGTTGTGAGCCTTTACTTATACTTTACAAGGAGCCGATAACATGATCTCCCGTGTGACACCACACACCATGTTATCTACAATGTAAGGTATTAGACAATATTGCATAACCATAAAAATATGCAAACAATGATCATGTGATTCTTATTTCAAAATAAAGATGTTCATACAAAAATAGACTGTTAAGTATACATCCCTACAATCTCCCACTTATACTAAAAGACTATGCTGTCCCTCAAAGTGCCATACATCCGATCCCCATTCCTCCACATGCCTATCAAAGCTCTTGCCGGAAGGCCCTTAGTGAAAGGATCTGCCAGGTTATCCTCCGATGCAATCTTGGCCACAACAACTTCTCCTCGCTTTACGATTTCTCGTATCAGGTGGTACTTGCGCTCTATGTGTTTACTAGCCTTATGGGCTCGTGGTTCCTTCGAGTTTGCAACTGCACCACTATTATCACAATAAATCATGATAGTTCTGGGCAAACCAGGAATCACATCCAAGTCCATCAGAAAGTTCCTGAGCCATACAGCTTCTTTGGCTGCCTCAGAGGCCGCCACATACTCAGCTTCCATGGTGGAGTCTGCCACGCACTTTTGCTTGACACTCCTCCATACAATGGCTCCACCTCCCAAAGTAAACACAAAACCTGAGGTAGACTTACTGTTATCCCTATCAGATTGGAAGTCGGAATCCGTGTAACCCACAGGGAGTAATTGGTCTGCCCGGTAAACCATCATATAATCCCTAGTCCTTCTCAGGTACTTCAATATATGCTTTACCGCAGTCCAATGTCCCTGTCCTGGATTACTCTGATATCTGCTGACCATTCCCACGGCAAAAAAGATATCTGGTCTCGTACAGAGCATCGCATACATGAGGCTTCCTACTGCCGAAGCATAAGGAACCGCCTTCATCTCCTCTATCTCCTCAGATGATCTAGGACACATCTCCTTAGATAGAGGTACTCCATGCCTGAAAGGTAGAAAACACTTCTTGGAGTTCTGCATGCTAAAACGCTCCATAATCGTGTCTATGTATGAAGCTTGGGATAAGCACAACATCCTTTTCTTGCGATCCCTTATAACCTTGATCCCAAGGATGTGTCCCACTTCTCCCAAGTCCTTCATATCAAACTGTTTGGACAACCATACCCTTACGTCCGATAACACCTTGATATTGTTGCCAATCAAAAAAATGTCATCTACGTATAGTACAAGAAATACCACTACGTTTTCGTCACATCTCTTGTATACACAAGACTCATCCGGACTTTGAATAAATCCATAAGACTGGATCACCTCATCAAACCGAATGTTCCAAGACCTCGAAGCTTGTTTCAATCCATAAATGGACCGATTAAGCTTACATACAAGATGCTTTTTTCCCTTAGCAATGAATCCCTCTGGTTGCTTCATGTAGATGTTTTCCTCAAGACTTCCATTAAGGAAAGTTGTCTTGACATCCATCTGCCACACCTCATAATCCATATGAGCTGCTATGCATAAGAGAATCCGGATAGACTTAAGCATGACTACCGGTGAAAAGGTCTCCTCATAATCGATACCCTCTTTCTGAGTATACCCCTTCGCAACAAGCCTCGCTTTGAAGGTCTCAACCTTCCCATCTATTCCTCTCTTTCTTTTGTAGATCCACTTGCATCCAATGGTTTTTACACCATCGGGTGGTTCTACTAGCTCCCAGACCTGATTTGAATCCATAGATTCAATCTCAGCATTCATTGCACTCTGCCAAGATACTGCATCTTTATCTTGGATTGCCTCATCATATGTCCAGGGATCAGGTTCATGTTCGTCAGGGACCAAATCAGAAGATTCTCCCAAGAACATGAATCTATCAGGCTGTCTCACAACCCTCCCACTACGACGAGGTATCACCTGTATCCTCTCGTGACACGTGGTGCTGACATGTGGTATATCCTCTTGTACGGTGGTACTAAAGAAGTGACTTCCCCTTTTAACTCCTCCAGAACAATTTTACTCGTGGGCTTGTGGTTCATCACATAGTCCTCCTCTAGAAATCTGGCATTCGTACTCACGATCACCTTCTGATCTCTAGGACTATAGAACAAACCACCCTTCGTTCCCTTAGGGTAGCCAACAAACATGCAAACTTCTGTACGAGGTTCCAACTTACCAGCATCTGCCTTCAGCACATGTGCTGGACTCCCCCATATCCGAATATGTCTCAGACTAGGCTTTCGCCCAGTCCACAATTCTACGGGAGTAGAAGGCACTGATTTAGATGGAACCAAGTTCAGAATGTATACCGCCGTATCTAGAGCATATCCCCAGAACGAATCTGGCAAGTCAGAATAACTCATCATTGATCTAACCATCTCCATAAGAGTCCTATTCCTTCGCTCTGCTACACCATTCTGCTGGGGTGTGCCAGGTGCAGACAATTGGGATTGAATCCCAGCCTCTGATAAGTAATTCCTAAACTCTCCCAAGAGGTATTCACCACCACGATCAGATCGTAGGGTCTTGATACTTTTACCTTGACGGTTCTCCACATCAGCCTTGAATTCTTTGAACCTGTCAAAGCATTCAGACTTGCGGCGCATCAAGTAAATGCATCCATATCTTGAATAATCGTCTATAAAAGAGACGAAATATTCAAAACCACCTCTAGCCTGGATAGACATAGGACCACACAAATCAGAATGAACCAATTCTAACACATCTTTGGCTCTATACCCCTTGGCCTTGAAAGGCCTCTTGGTCATCTTACCCTCCAAGCAAGATTCACAGGTTGGGAGATCCTCCACCACTAATGAGCCCAAAGGTCCATCAGCTATCAACCTTTGAATCCTGCTTAGGTTAATGTGACCAAGCCTAAGATGCCAAAGATATGTTTGGTTCATCTTCGAAGGTTCTTTTCTCTTATTGGATTTAGAAGATGAGTTATTAACTTCAATTTGCATCGTGGGAGGTTTTGGTTCAAGTGTGTACAAATTTCCTATCAATGTACCCGAACAGATAATGTCCCTATTCCTTCTTATAACAACTCTATCATTAAAAGAAATAGAATATCCATCCATAAACAATTTAGAAACTGAAATTAAATTCTTTCTAAATAAGGGTACATAAAGGCAATTCTTAAGAACCAAAAGTTTATTTTTCTCAAAAGATAAATGAACGCCCGCCACCTTTGTGGCATCACCCAAGTACACAGTAATCTCCTTCACCTGCTCGTCGGTTTCGAACTCGCAAAGTATTGCAGACATGATCAGTGGCTCCCGTATCTACACACCAGGTGCCGGTAGATAACACCGCTAAACATGTTTCAACGACTAGTCCAAAAGATATACCTTTGTTCTTGCGGTTGGGGCAGTCCTTCTTCCAGTGTCCAGTCTGCTTACAAGTGAAGCACTTGCCTTTCGGCTTCTTCACTCCTCCCTGAGTACCTCCCACCGCCTTTGCCCCAGTTTGTTTCTTCTTCTTCTTGCCTTTCGGCTTAGAAGCAGAAACCTTATGGGTCATCATGGCATGCACCTCGACTGACGAAATAGTCCCTCCGCCTCTGGAGCTTCACGAAGTTCCGCCAATGAATACAACCTCTTGTTCATGTTGTAGTTGGCGAACCGCCAAAACTCCTAGAGATCGGAGTATGATATCGACCTGGGTTTCCCCATCGATCTAAGCTCCTAAGACCTCCAGCTCATTCAAATGAGCCATCATCTTGAGAACATGATCCCTCACGGGTGTTCCCTCGATCATGGTGGTCGTCATCAAGTTTCTCATGGCCTCTTGCCTCGCATGCCTCGTGTCCAAAAAGCTCCTTGAGATTGAGCATCATATCATAGGCAGTGTGCATGGCTAGATGCTGATGTTGGAGTACATTTGACATATATGCCAAAATGTAACACCGTGCCATCTCATCGGACTTGTTCCACTTCCTATAGCTCTCTCTCTCCTTTTCCCAGAATTATCAGTAGGCTTGGGAGGGCACTCTTGAGGAGTATATATTTGTATTCCTCGTGATCAAGACAATATCTAGATTCCTCTTCCAATCTACATAGTTGGGTCCAGTAAGTTTTTTCTCTTTCAGTATCACAGCAAGTGGGTTGAAAGTCATTTTGAAAGAAAACCTAAGAATCACATAAATCAAAACATTAGATTTCAAAAAATTATTGATTCCTCAAACAATAAAATTTTGATATCAACCAACACCTCAATCCACCGAGAATATCGCATGCCACGCAAAGGTGGACGATACTGAATTCTACATTTGTAAGAGGAGGTTTTACCCATTAATTTTATTATCTTGTCAACCTTACTTTTTGACAAATAAAATTAATAGTTGGTTCCTCTTTGGCCCTACAAATAAAAGCAGTGACTCCGATGGGGAGGATACTTTTAATTTGAATCTAAGTGTGCACCATTACACGATACTAAGGGAATTATTTCGGATTATGTGCCTTACCGCTGTGGAAGTACACATGCTCCTAGATAATTTCCTATAACCATTATTTGACCTAGTGATCCGCAAACAAACTCATCCGCAGGGAGGAAGGCACTCAGAGCCAACACGCAAGTTTGTTGCATCACACGTCAAATTGTAATGGAGGCCGCGGGAATTAATTAAAATATCCCTCTCCCACTTAGTAAATTAAAAATGAGGAATTTTCCTACGACATGCATATCAAACAAAAAGCAATAAATATGAAAAATAAATTATTTTCCAACTATTATGGCCTTTGTCTTCAATATGGCTCCCATCGCATCGCCATCTCGTCCGCTCCTCCTATGCCATGTACAAGCCCTCCGGAGATCCGAGCCGAGACTAAAACCTATTTTAATTTACATCCATCGATCCTATACTCCACGAGGGAGTGTACATGAATCTAGATCGAAAGTAAAATAAAATAAAGAGCGGCTAAACAATGCCGTATTTAATTTACAAAAAAACTAAATACTAGCCTCGTCAACCCCGAGGATTCAACAAAATAAATATTTACACACATACAATCACATACACACACACGGCCATAATAGTCGGATCTTATGCCTGCAACCAAAGAGTTAAACTACGCATATCCTACTATTATCCGGCACATATAATATATGAAAAAGTGCATAAAATTAACCGAATCCTAAACACACAAAACCGAAATCCTTGGCTCTGATACCACTTGTTGGGGTTGATCCGTGAGGGGAAACTTCGCTTCCCTTCACCTCGGTTGCTTGACCATGGTGATCCCTTTGATGTCCCCGGATTAAAAATTTAATCTTAGACAAAAGGGATTCCCAAAGCAACCAAGTCATCGTCGTGCTATTCATTTAGAGAGGTCACTTGAACAAACTAGTTGTTCAAGCGACCATCCTCTATCCTACGAGTAGCCGCGGAATAGACGATGTCCGGATCGCCGGTTTTTGTGTTTGTACTCGGGATCCAAGTATTATTTAGCCTATTTACAGAAATATAACATGCTTATATTTTGAAAAACAAACACAAGCAATGAATAAAAGAGATAGAAGAATAGTTATACCTCTTGGTCTTCTAATGTATGACCCTCCTCCTTTTGGACGTCGTGTGGGCGACGATCCACCAAAAGTCGAAACTCCTAGATCGCAAAACTTCCTTCCTTGCTTTCCCAAGCAAGAGGAAGAAGAGAAACAATTTTTTTCTCCTTCCAAAACTCAACCAACAAGGAATCAATCCCTTCCTTGCCGTCGGCCAAGTAAATGAAGGAGATGGTGGTGGGAAGCAACCAAGATACCTAGGGTAACCCTATATCTTGTTTCCACCACCTAAGGAGAAGAAGAAGGAGGCTTTGGGCGTCGGCCAAGGCTGGAAAAAAGCTGGGAGAAGCTGCTGGACGTTGTCACAAAAAGGAAGAAGAAGAGAGAAAGAACCTTCCTTATTTGGTGCCACCCTAGCCTCAAAACCCTAACCCTAATTCCAATCCTATCTCAACTAGGATTGCCCTATTCTTTACGCCCAAGCCTTGCTCCCTCTCTATATTGATCTTCATGCCAACCCCATGCCACCTTTTATAGAGTTTGGGGATAAGCCATGAATTAATCTCCTCCATTGGTTCTAGGGATTTAATCTCAACCGTCGGATCTAGAGATTTAATCTCAACCGTCGGATCTTAGAGATTTAATCTCTACCAATGGATCTTAGTGTTTTGTTTCTATCCATTGGATCTAAGCATCTTGAGGTGTTAATGGGCTACATTAGGGACCATGAGGAGTTGGGTCTTGGTCACCCATGGATCAAGCCCACATAAAGTCCGATCCACTAATGATGGTCCAATCCACTAAAGGTCCATCATTGATCTACCTCACCAACCCCCATATGATAATATGGGCTCCATATATTATTTGTACATTTTCTCCCCGTGTTTAAGATCTCGAATGTCCATCAATTAATTAATTTACTGACCATTAATTAATCGACATCTAACTCCATGAGTAGTACCACTCAACCTTTTCATCATGCCGGACCAAGTCCACCTGCAGGGTTTACATGATGAACCTTATGAGCTCCTCAAGGGGACATCATCATCCTAATATATAGGACACTGTTTCGTCCTATAATCAACGGCACACCATATAAATAATATCATCTCCCAACTTACCGAGTCTATCGATTTAATCTATAAATCTCGCCCATTGGTAAATCAAAGAGATGAGTACCAAGTATATGTGCCCGTTATTATATCGGGATTAAGAGCATGTAATAAATAATATCTGAGGTCCGATTCGATTATGTAGTCAGCAATAAATCGAATCACTTCTGTGTCGGTCCTGCTCAATACACACAAAGTGCACTAGTGTGATTCTATGGTCAAGACAAACCAATACCAAATCACACTACAACCATTCCGATGGTTTGTCCAAAGCCATCTCGGTTGTGAGCCTTTACTTATACTTTACAAGGAGCCGATAACATGATCTCCCGTGTGACACCACACACCATGTTATCTACAATGTAAGGTATTAGACAATATTGCATAACCATAAAAATATGCAAACAATGATCATGTGATTCTTATTTCAAAATAAAGATGTTCATACAAAAAATAGACTTTTAAGTATACATCCCTATAGTGGACTAGCGAAAAGCCTAGTCTAAGATATATTCGGATATGGGGGAGTCCAGCACATGTGCTGAAGGCAGATGCTGGTAAGTTGGAACCTCGTACAAAAGTACGCATGTTCGTTGGCTATCCTAGAGGAACGAAGGGTGGTTTATTTTATAGTCCTAGAGATCAAAGGTTGGTCGTTAGCATGAACGCCAAATTTCTAGAGGAAGACTATGATGAGCCACAAGCCCAAGAGTAAAATTGTTCTGGTGGAATTAAAATGGGAAGTCACTTCTTTAGTACCACCGGTACAAGAGGATATACAACATGTCACTACACCGCATGTCACAGAGGATACACAGGTGATACCTCATCGTAGTGGGAGGGTTGTGAGACAACCTGATAGATTCATGTTCGTGGGAGAATCTTCTGATTTGGTCCCTAGTGAACATGAACTTGATCCCTGGACATATGACGAGGCAATCCAAGATAAAGATGCAGTATCTTGGCAAAGTGGAATGAATGCTGAGATTGAATCTATGGATTCAAATCAGGTCTGGGAGCTAGTAGAACCACCCGATGGTGTAAAAACCATTGGATGCAAGTGGATCTACAAGAGAAAGAGAGGAATATATGGGAAGGTTGAGACCTTCAAAGCGAGGCTTGTTGCGAAGGGGTATACTCAGAAAGAGGGTATCGATTATGAGGAGACATTTTCGCTGGTAGTCATGCTTAAGTCTATCCGGATTCTCTTATGCATAACAGCTCATATGGATTATGAGGTGTGGCAGATGGATGTCAAGACAGCTTTCCTTAATGGAAGTCTTGAGGAAAACATCTATATGAAGCAACCAGAGGGATTCATTGCTAAAGGCAAAGAGCATCTTTTATGTAAGCTTAATCGGTCCATTTATAGATTGAAGAAAGCTTCGAGGTCTTGAAACATCCGCTTTGATCAGGTAATCCAGTCTTATGGATTTATTCAAAGTCCGGATGAGTCTTGTGTATACAAGAGATGTGACAGAAACGTAGTGGTATTTCTTGTACTATACGTAGATGATATTTTGTTGATTAGCAACAATATCAAGGTGTTATCGGACGTAAGGGTATGGTTATCCAAACAGTTTGATATAAAGGACTTGGGAGAGGTGGGACACATCCTTGGGATCAAGGTTATAAGGGATCGCAAGAAAAGGATGTTGTGCTTATCCCAAGCTTCATACATAGACATGATTATGGAGCGTTTTAGCATGCAGAACTCCAAGAAGGGTTTTCTACCTTTCAGGCATGGAGTTCCTTTATCTAAGGAGATGTGTCCTAGATCATATGAGGAGATAGAGGAGATGAAGGTGGTTCCTTATGCTTCGGCAGTAGGAAGCCTCATGTATGTGATGCTATGTACGAGACCATATATCTTTTTTGCCATGGGCATGGTCAGCAGATATCAGAGTAATCCTGGACAGGGACATTGGACTGCGGTAAAGCATATATTGAAGTACCTGAGAAGGACTAGGGATTATATGCTGGTTTACTGGGCAGACCAATTACTCCCTATAGATTACATGGATTCTGACTTCCAATCTGATAGGGATAACAATAAGTCTACCTCAGGTTTTGTGTTTACTTTGGGAGGTGGAGCCATTGTATGGAGGAGTGTCAAGTAGAAATGCGTGGCAGACTCCACCATGGAAGCTGAGTATGTGGCAGCCTCTGATGTGGCCAAAGAAGTTGTGTGGCTCAGGAACTTCCTGATGGACTTGGATGTGATTCCAGGTTTGCCCAGAACTATTACAATTTATTGTGATAATAGTGGTGCAGTTGCAAACTCGAAGGAACCACGAGCCCATAAGGCTAGTAAACACATAGAGCGCAAGTACCACCTGATACGAGAAATCGTAAAGAGAGGAGAAGTTGTTGTGGCCAAGATTGCATCAGAGGATAACCTAGCAGATCCTTTCACTAAGGCCCTTCCGACAAGAGCTTTTGAAAGGCAAGTGGAGGGAATGGGGATAAGATGTATGGTTGTTTGAGGACATCATAGTCTTTTAGTATAAGTGGGAGATTGTAAGGATGTATACTGAAAAGTCTATCTTTTGTGTGAACAACTTTATTTTGAAATAAGAATCACATGATCATTGTTTGCATTTTTATGGTTATGCAATATTGTCTAATATATTACATTGTAGATAACATGGTGTGTGGTGTCACACGGGAGATCATGTTATCGACTCCTTGTAAAGTATAAGTAAAGGCTCACAACCGAGATGGCTTTGGACAAACCATCGGAATGGTTGTAGTGTGATTTGGTATTGGTTTGTCTTGACCATAGAATCACACTAGTGCACTTTGTGTGTATTGAGCAGGACCGACTTAAAGGTGATTCGATTTATTGCTGACTACATAATTGAATCGGACCTCAGATATTATTTAGTACATGCTCTTAATCTCGATATAATAATGGGCCCATATACTTTGTATTTATCTCTTTGATTTACCAATGAGCGAGATTTATAGATTAAATTAATAGGCTCGGTAAGTTGGGAGATGATATTATTTATATGGTGTGACGTTGATTATAGGAGGAACTGTGTCCTATATATTAGGATGATGATGTCCCCTTGAGGAGCTCATAAGGTTCATCATGTAAACCCTGCAGGTGGACTTGGTCCGACATGATGAAAAGGTTGAGTGGTACTACTCATGGAGTTAGATGTTGATTAATTAATGGTCAGTAAATTAATTAATCGACGGACATTCGAGATCTTAAACACTGGGAGAAAATGTACAAATAATATATAGAGCTCATATTATCATATGGGGGTTGGTGAGGTAGATCAATGATAATCCTTTAGTGGATTGAATTATTATTAATGGATCGGACTTTATGTGGGCTTGATCAAGGGTGGCCAAGATCCAACACCTCCTCATGGTCCGTAATGTTTCCTATTAACACCTCATGAAGATTAGATCCAATGGATAGAAACAAAACTCTAGATCCATAGGTAGAGATTAAATCTCTAAGATCCGACGGTTGAGATTAAATCTCTAGATTCGACGGTTGAGATTAAATCCTTAGAACCAATGGTAGAGATTAAAAGGAGGCTTATCCCTAACTCTATAAAAGGAGCTTGAGGGGTTGGCATGGACATATTATCAAGTGAGGCTAAGGTTTTGGAGTTGGCGGTAAAACTAGGGTTATGGTTTTAGAGGCTTGGGCGGCACAAAATAAGGAAGGTAATTCCTTTCTTCTTCTTCCTTTAAGGTGGCCGGCGTCTAGCTTGTTTTCCTAGCCTTTTCCAGCCATTGTCCAGCATCCAAACCTCTCCTCTCCTTCTCCTTGAGTGGTGGAAATAAGACTTAGGGGTTTCCCTTGGTGTCTTGGTTGGTTTCCATCATCATCGCCTTCTCCTTGTTGGCCGGTGGTAAGGATTTTCTTTGTTCCTTGTTGGTTGGTTTTAGGAAGGAGAAGAACCTTGTTTCTATTCTTCCTCTTGCTTTGGAAGAGCAAGGAAGGAAGATTTGCGATCTTGGAGCTTCTACTTTTGGTAGATCATCGCCCACACGACGTCCGAAAGGAGGAAGGTCATACATTAGAAGATTGAGAGGTATATCTATTCTCTATTCTCTTTTGTTACTTGCTTGTTTTTGTTTTTCAATTATGAGCATGTAATATTCTGTTTGTGGCTAAATAATACTTGGATCCTGATCATAAATACAAAAGTCGGCGATTCGTACATCGTCTATTCCGTGGCTACTCATAGAATAGAGGATGGTCGCTTGAACAATGAGTTTGTTCACGCGACCTCTCTAAACGAATAGCACGACGATGACTTGGTTGTTTGGGCAATCCCTTGTGTCTAGGATTAAATTTTTTTAATCCTGGGACATCAATGGGATCGCCATGAACAAACGACCCAGGTGAAGTGGGAAGCGAAGTTTCCCCTCACGGACTCGATAAGAAAAACCCTTCAGCTTATACATGGCGTAGGCGGACGAGATGGCGATACGACGGGAGGCATATTGGAGAACAAAAGCCATAATAGTTGGAAAATATTTTTTTCATATTTATTGCTTCTTGTTTAATATGCATGTCGTGTGCTAGGAAAATTTCTCAATTTTAAATTACTAAGTGGGAGAGGGATATTTTTTTTAAATTCTCACAACCTCCATTACGATTTGACATGTGATGCAAACAAATTTGCCGTCGGCTCTGGGTGCCTTCCCCCCCCCCCCCCCATCAGATGAGTTTGTTTTACGGATCACAGGGTCAAATATGGTTATAGGAAATTATTTAGGAGCGTGTGTACTTCCCCATCGGAAGGCACATAACCTGAGATAATTACCTTGGTATCGAGTAATGGTGAACACTTAGATGCAAATATGAGTATCCTCCCCATCGGAGTCACTGTTTTTATTTGTAGGGCCGAAGAGGAACCAACTATTAATTTTATTTGTCAAAAAGTTAGGTTGACAAGATAGTAAAATTAATGGGTAAAATCTTATCTTACAAATGTAGAATTCGTATACATCCACACGAACGTGGCATACGATATTCTCGGTGTTTTGAGGTTTTGGTTGATTTTAAAATTTTATTGTTTGAGGAATCAATAATTTTTTGAAATCTAATGTTTTGATATATGTGATTCTTAGGTTATTCAAAAATGACTTTCAACCCTCTTGCTGTGATACTAAAAGAGAATAAACTTACCGGACCCAATTATGTTGATTGGAAAAGGAATCTTGATACTATCTTAACTGCTGAGGAGTACAAGTATGTACTCTTCGAAGAGTGTCCTCCTAAGCCTGTGGATGATTCTGGGGAAAAGGAGAAGGAGAGTTATAAGAAGTGGATAAAGGCTGATGAGATGGCGCGGTGTTACATTTTGCCTTCTATGTCAAATGTATTGCAACATCAGCATCAAGCCATGCCCACTGGTTATGACATGATGCTCAATCTCAAGGAGCTTTTCGGAAACCAGAATCGGGCTGCTAGACAGGAAGCCATGAGGAACTTGATGACGACCACCATGATCGAGGGAACACCCGTGAGGGATCGTGTTCTCAAGATAATTGTTCATTTGAATGAGTTGGAAGTCCTTGGAGCTGAGATCGATGAGGAAACCCAGGTCGATGTTATTCTCCAGTCTCTACCTAGGAGTTTTGAGCAGTTTTGCCTAAACTACAACTTGAATAAAATGTTGTATTCGTTGGTAGAGCTTCTGACAGAACTCCAGGCAGCAGAGGGGCTTTTTCATCAGAGTGCTCAGCCTCAGGCCATGGTTGCCCAAAAGGTTTCTACTTCTAAGCTGAAAGGCAAGAAGAAGAAGAAACAAGGTGGGACAAAGGTGGTGGGAGGATCTCAGGGAGGAGTGAAGAACCTGAAAGGCAAGTGCTTCACTTGCAAGCAGATTGGACATTAGAAGAAGGACTGCCCTAACTGGAAGCATAACAAAGGTATATCTTTTGGCCTAGTCGTTGAAACATGTTTAGTGGTGTTATCTACCGACACCTGGTGTGTAGATACGGGTGCCACTGATCATTTCTGCAATACTTTGTAGGGGTTCCAAGAAACTAGATGACTTGCTGATGGGGAGATTACTGTTTACTTAGGCGATGCTATGAAGGTGGCGGTTGTTGCAGTGGGAGATGTTTATTTGTCTTTTGATAGAAATAAAACTTTGGTTCTGAGAAATTGCCTTTATGTACCTTTATTTAGAAAGAATTTGATTTCGATTTCTAAATTATTTTTGGATGGATATTCTATTTCTTTTAATCACAGAGTTGTTATAAAAAGGAATAGGGAGATTATCTATTTTGGTGCATTGATAGGAAATTTATTTACCCTTGAACCAAAAGCTCCCACAATACAAATCAAAATAAATAACTCATCTTCTAATTCTAATAAAAGAAAAGAACCTTCGAAAATGTACCAAACATATCTTTGGCATCTATGATTAGGTCATATTAACCTAAGTAGAATTTAAAGGTTGATAGATGATGGACCTTTGGGTTCATTAGTGGTGGAAGATTTCCTAACCTGCGAATCTTGCTTGAAAGGTAAAATGACCAAGAGGTCTTTTAAGGCCAAGGGGTATAGAGCCAATGATGTGTTGGAATTGGTCCATTCTGATTTGTGTGGTCCTATGTCTATCCAGGCTAGAAGTGGTTTTGAATATTTCATCTCTTTTATAGATGATTATTCAAGATATGGATACATTTACTTGATGCGCCACAAGTCTGAATGCTTTGACAGGTTCAAAGAATTCAAGGCTGATGTGGAGAAACATCAAGGTAAAAGTATCTAGACACTACGATCTGATCGTGGTGGTGAGTAGCTCTTGAGAGAGTTTAGGAATTACTTATGAGAGTCTGGGATTCAATCCCAATTGTCTGCACCTGGCACACCCCAGCAGAATGGTATAGCGAAGCAAAGGAATAGGACTCTTATGGAGATGGTTAGATAGATGATGAGTTATTCTGAGTTGCCAGATTTGTTCTGGGGGTATGCTCTGGATACAACAGTGTATATTCTGAACTTGGTACTATCTAAATCAGTGCCTTCTACTCCCATAGAATTGTGGACTGGGCGAAAGCCTAGTCTGAAGCATATTCGGATTTGGGGGAGTCCAACACATGTACTGAAGGCAGATGCTGGTAAGTTGGAACCTCGTACAGAAGTGCGCATGTTCGTTGGCTATCCTAGAGGAACGAAAGGTGGTTTGTTTTATAGTCCTAGAGATGAGAGGGTGATCGTTAGGCCGAATGTCAGATTTTTAGAAGAAGACTATGTGATGAACCACAAGCTCATGCGTAAGATTGTTCTGGAGGAATTGAAAGGGGAAGTCACTACTTCAATACTACCAGTACAAGAGGATATACCATAAGTGACTGCACCGCGAGTCATGAAGGATACACAAGTGATACCTCATCGTAGTGAAAGGGTTGTTAGACAACCTGATAGATTTATGTTCTTAGGAGAATCTTTTGATTTGGTTCCTAGCGAACATGAACCTGATCCCTGGACATATGACGAGGCAATCCAATATAAAGTTACCGTATCTTGGCAAAGTGCGATGAATTCTGAGATAAAATCTATTGATTTAAATTAGGTCTGCGAGCTAGTAGAACCACCCAATGGTGTAAAAACTATTGGATGCAAGTGGATCTACAAAAGAAAGAGAGGAATAGACAGAATGGTTGAGACCTTCAAAGCAAGGCTTGTTGCGAAAGGGTATACTCAAAAAGAGGGTATCGAATATGAGGAGACTGTTTCGCCGGTAGCCTTGCTTAAGTCTATCTGGATTCTCTTATGTATTGTTGCTCATATGGATTATGAGATGTGGCAGATGGATGTCAAGACAGCTTTCCTTAATGGAAGTCTTGAGGAAAATATCTATATGAAGCAACCAGAGGGATTCATTGCAAAGGGCAAAGAGCATCTTGTGTACAAGCTTAATCGGTCCATTTATGGATTGAAGCAAGCTTCGAGATCTTGGAACATCTGCTTTGATGAGGTAATCCAGTCTTATGGACTTATTCAAAGTCCGGATGAGTCTTGTGTATACAAGAGATGTGACGGAAACATAGTGGTATTTCTTGTACTATACGTAGATGACATTTTGTTAATTGGCAATAATGTCAAGGTGTTATCGGACGTAAGAGTATGGTTGTCCAAACAGTTTGATATGAAAGACTTGAGAGAAGTGGGACACATCCTTGGGATAAAGGTTATAAGGGATCGTAAAAAAATGATGTTGTGCTTATCTCAAGCTTCATACATAGACACTATTTTGGCCCATTATAGAATGCAAAACTCCAAGAAAGGTTTTCTACCTTTTAGGCATGGAGTACCTTTATCTAAAGAGATGTATCCTAGAACATCAAAGGAGATAGAGGAGATGAAGGTGGTTCTTTATGCTTCGGCAGTAGGAAGCATCATGTATGCTATTCTATGTATGAGACCGGATATCTGCTTTGTCGTGGGCATGGTTAGCAGATATCAGAGTAATCCAGGACAGGGACATTGGACTGCGGTAAAGCATATATTGAAGTACTTGAGAAGGACTAGGGATTATATGTTATTATACCAGGCAGATCAATTACTCCCTGTGGGTTACACGGATTCTGACTTCCAATCAGATAGGGATAATAGTAAGTTTACCTCAGGTTTTGTGTTTACTTTGGGAGGTGGAGCCATTGTATGGAGGAGTGTCAAGCAGAAATGTGTGGCGGACTTTACCATGGAAGCTGAGTATGTGGCAACCTCTGAGGCAGCCAAAGAAGTTGTATGGCTCAGGAACTTCTTGATGGACTTGGATGTGATTCCTAATTTGCCAAAATCTATCATAATTTATTGTGATAATAGTGGTGCAGTTGCAAACTCGAAGGAACCACGAGCCCATAAGGCAAGTAAACACATAGAGCGTAAGTACCACCTGATACGAGAAATCGTAAAGCGAGGAGAAGTTGCTGTAGCCAAGATTGCATCAGAGGATAACCTGGTAGATCCTTTCACTAAGGCTCTTCCAGCGAGAGCTTTTGATAGGCATATGAAGGGAATGAGAATCAGATGTATGATAGTATGAGGACAACATAGTCTTTTAGTATAAGTAGGAGATTGTTGGGATGTATACTGAAAAGTTTATCTTTTGTATGAACATCTTTATTTTTGAAATAAGAATTACATGATCATTGTTTGCATATTTATGGTTATGCATATTGTCTGATACATTACATTGTAGAAAACATGGTGTGTAGTGTCACACAGGAGATTATGTTATCAATTCCTTGTAGAGTATAAGTACAGGCTCACAACCGAGATGGTTTTGGACAAACCATTGGTATGGTTGTAGTGTGATTTGGTATTGGTTTGTCTTGACCATAGAATTACACTAGTACACTTTGTGTGTAATGAGCAGGACCGACTTAGAGGTGATTCAATTTATTGTTGACTACATAATTGAATCGGACCTCGGATATTATGGTGTATATGCTCTTAATCCCGATATAATAACGGGCACATGTACTTAGTATTTATTTCTTTGATTTACCAATGGGCAAGATTTATAGATTAAATCGATAGGCTCGGTAAGTTGTGAAATGATATTATTTACATGGTGTGTCATTGATTATAGGAGGAAACTGTGTCCTATATATTAGGATGATGATGTCCCCTTTAGGAGCTCATAAGGTTCATCATGTAAACCCTGCAGGTGGACTTGGTCCGACATGATGATAAGGTTGAGTGGTACTACTCATGGAGTTAGATGTTGATTAATTAATTGTTAGTAAATTAATTAATTGACGAACATTCAAGATCTTAAATACGAATAGATATTTGTACAATTAATATATGGAGCCCATATTTATTTATGGGGGTTGGTGAGGTAGATCAATTATAATCCTCTAGTGGAATGGATTTTCATTAATGGATCGGATTTTATGTGAGCCGGATCCATTGGGGGGCCAAGATCCAACTCCTTCTTATGGTCCCTATTGTAGCCTATTAAAAGCCTCATGAAGCCTAGATCCGATGGTGAAAAATGGATGTCTAGATCCAACGGTGGAGGTTAAATCTCTAGATCTGACAGTTGAGATTAAATCTCTAGATCCGACGGTGGAGATTAAATCTCTAGATCCGACGGTGGTGATTTAAAGGAGGCTTAAGTCTAGCTCTATAAAAGGAGGGCTAAGGGCTTGGGCGAGTAATATGTTTAGGAGATTAGGGTTTTGGGAGAGGCTTTGGGCGGCAAGACATTAGGGTTTAGAATCCTAATTGGTTGGGTGGCGCTATTGTCCAAGTGCTAGGGCCGGCGGCAAGGAGGTTAGGGATTAGACTCTATTCTTCCTCTCTTGGCCGGAGTACCCTCTCCTCCTCTCCTTTGGCCGGCTGCAAGATATCAATCTTGGCCGACAATTCAATCTCCCTCTCTTTGGTGGCCGGCGGCAACAACAAAGAGGAGAAGGTGGCTTGATCTTTCTCCAAAGGGATTGTGTCCGGAACTAGATAGGAGAAGAAGGGAGCTTAATATCTTCCTTTGTTCGGACTGAGCAAGGAAAGGAAGATACGTGATCTAGGAGGCTTCATCTCTTGGAGGATCGTTGCCCACACAACGTCCAAGAGGAGGATAGGACATATGATAGAAGACCAAGAGGTAAACAAGAGGTATAATTCTTGTTTTGGTTTCCTTTTGTTTCTTTATATGATGTATGTAATTGCATTTGGTTAATTTACTTTGACCCCGAAGACAAATACAACAACCGGCGATCCGTACATCGTCTATTCCGTGGCTAATCGAAAAAAAGAGGTAAGTTGCTTGAACAAGTTTGTTATAGTGACCACTCTAATCGAATAGTATGATGATGGATCGATTTCATGGGTAATCCCTCTTCGTCAAGGATTAATTTTTTTAATCCGGAGACGTAGAAGGGATCGTCATGCACTAGCGACCGAGGTGGGAAGTGAAGCTTCGGATCCACACCCTTCAATTGTTAAGTTTAATTGAGTCGTTGTTAAGTTTAATTGAGTTATTGTTAAGTTTAATTGAGTTGTTGTTAAGTTTAATTGAGTTGTTGTTTTGTTTAATTGATTTGTTGTTAAGTAAAATTGAGTTGTTGTTAAGTTCAATTAAGTTGTTGTTAAGTTTAATTATGTTGTTGTTAAGTTTAATTGAGTTGTTATTAAGTTTAATTGAGTTGTTGCTAAGTTTAATTGAGTTGTTTAGTTAAGTTGTTAAGTTAAGGTTAATTGTATTAAACTAATTAAGATTAATTATGTTCTAAATCATCTCACCCAAGCTAGGTTTTCAATGCACGCTAATCCTATGAATTTTTTTGAGATGAGAATTTCTTTTTATCTTAATTATAATGAGCAATTTCAAAGTTTTTAAACTTTGTTAGATTCAAGCTTAGT
The DNA here is from genome assembly GCA_025175895.1 of Wurfbainia villosa. Lineage (NCBI taxonomy): Eukaryota > Viridiplantae > Streptophyta > Magnoliopsida > Zingiberales > Zingiberaceae > Wurfbainia > Wurfbainia villosa. Next base: position 113,413,980 of record CM045989.1, on the reverse strand, counting down.
TTGAGCTAGTCAAGTAGGTTTTTTCAACATTGACTTCTAGGTCGTGGCGAGGCACATAACCTTCTTCGATATCGGAGCAATGACCACTTGATAGACAAAGTCAATGAAGGAATCAAGTACTTGATTCACTTTGGACTAAGCCTTGGTCTAACTAGTTAAAGACTTAGTGATTTAGCTTCGTTTAGTTCCACTCGACTTAGTGCACTAGGTCATGATGAGACATATGGCCTTCTTGGATATCGGAGCGACGACCACTTCCTAGACATGCATTTTGAAGAGCTTCCCTAACTTACTATCAGTTCACTTTGTCTTAGTACTAGGTTGTTCAAGTTTAAGCTACTTTGTTTCCTATCTAGTACATTCTAAATTAAGCGAGTAAAGTAAACTAACATATGCAAGAGTTTTATCTAATTAAGGAAACAATCAATGAGTTATCTCCCCCCACATAGTAGCTCTGTTTGGTCTTGTTCACTAAGTAAACTTGTCCTTTGGGAATCGAAAATGGGTTCGGTCCAACTTAATTGACTAAGCTAGTCTTAGGAACCCAAGCTTGGACTCGACCCTTAGCATTTCTATTAAACAAGTACATGTATGATCTATTTGTGTCCTTAGCCTTTTATCCAAGTCCAGACTAGTTGTACACGACTCGTTGAGACCCAAGCATCATGTTGAGATACTTGGAGCCCAAAGTGAACCTTTCCAATGATCCGGTGAGATCTTCTACTTGCCAATTTAGGATTGAGTTCTGTTCCTCAAGCTTTGCAACTCGAGTTGAGTCTCTATCTTTAATTTGGCAAGTCGAAGTCTTTGAGTTGACTTGCTCCTTAAATACTTGGACTTCCTCAAGAAGCGAGTCAACTCGATTCTCGGACTTGTCTAGTTTCCTACCTAAGCATGCAATAATGTTATACAATTTATCTTTTAGGGGAGATGTTACCTCATTTGAACCTTCAGTAACGGATAGAGATTCGTGGCTTCTCTCGGACTCAGACTCTTATCTTGACTCGACTTCGGACTCATCAGTCGCTGTGAGTGCTACGAAGCATGTCGTTGATATTTTCGCATCCGACTCTTCCGATGATGACTTTTCCAAGTTTGCCTTAGATGCTTTCTTTCTTTTTCTTTTCCTCGATTTGGATTTCTTTTCTTTTTTGTTCGTTCCTGCCATGAAAGCTAAACCATCCTCGGGTTGACTCAAGTTAGCCTATTCATGCAATTTAATTAATTTGTCCCATAATTCTTTAGAATTTTGAACCGGCCCAACTCGACTTAGCTCATCATTTGTAAGTCTGCATTGCAAATGTTTAAAGCCTTGTAATTGACTTGAGCCTTTTTCCTAATATTTGCGGACCATTTCTCTGGTTCTAACAACTCACTCGAGTCGTCTACCAGAGCTATGAACCCTTTCCTAATCGAAAACCACACCTCTAGGTCGGTTTTCAGAAAACATTCCATTCGCCTCTTCCACGAGGGAAAATCCTTTCCGTTAAAGAGAGGAGGGCGAATGATACTTAGACCCTCTAAGTGTGACATTATTAATGAAATATTTTCAAAGTACAAAAAATTGAATTAAATATTTTCTAAGGCAAAAAAAAAATAAATTAAATATTTTTTAAGTGCAGAAACTTAAATCAAATATGTTCTAAGGAAAGAAAATTAAATCAAATATTTTATAAGTGCAAAAAATTAAATTAAATTAATCTAAAGTGCAGAAAATTTATTTTAATTATAATAAAATGTAGAAAATGAATTTTAAATATTCTTAAATGCAGTAAATGAATTTTAAATATTCTAAAATGCAGAAAATAAATTTTAAATTATCTAAAGTCCAGAAAATGAATTTTAAATAATGCAAAAAATGATTTTTAAATTATCTAAAATGTAAAAAATGAATTTTAAATTATCTAAAATGAAGAAAACAAATTTTAAATATTCTAAAATACTAAAAATTAATTTTAAATTATCTAAAATGTAGAAAATGAATTTTAAATATTCTAAACTACAGAATATGAATTTTAAATTATCTAAAATGCAGAAAATAAATTTTAAATATTCTAAAATACAAAAAATGAATTTTAAATTATCTAAAATGTAGACAATGAATTTTAAATGATCTATAATGTAGAAAATGAATTTTAAATATTCTAAAATTCCAAAAAGATTATCCAAAAAATATTAAATGCAGAAAAAGTTATTCAAAATTATTTTAAAGCCAGAAAATTTATTCTAAATTATTCTAAAACAAGAAAAATTATTCTAAATTATTCTAAAGCTCACGATGGTGGTTACACCAATTCGGAGCGCCCCTCTCTGATATCAATTGTAGGATTGTGTTTCTCCGAGAGAGGGGGTGGTTCTCGGAGTTTAAAAAGTTTATTTTAATTTATAAAACAATTTAGTATATTGAGTATGCAGCGAAAATGAAAATGAGACAATTGTTTTCCTTGGTTCACAACCCTAACTGGGTTGCTACTCCAAGGCACGTAGCTCTTCCGAGAGCTACCTCATTGGGCAATCACTAAATGCCCTCCGACTCGAGAACTCTCGACTTCGGAGGGTTTCTCTTTTTACAAATGTTAGAGATGGGTAACACACTACCCACTCTTTGAAATTAAGTATGGAAGCAAAAAAGAAAGTGAACAATACAAGAGATTATACCGACACTAAGTAGATGATTGAAGTTTTCTTGGAGTGTCGGAAGATCGCCTTGTTGTGAAGATTTAGCTTTGGTGGATGAGTTAGATTTCGACAACACTTTGACGTAGATTCAATATTTTCCTTGGATCTGATTAAGCACTTATTTTAAAGGCCATTTCCAGTCGACTGGAATGCCTTCAAGTCGACTCCACATTAGCCCGTCGATATGGAACTTCTAGTCTTCCAGTTGACTGAAACCTCTTTAGTCGACTCTATGTCACCCGGCTCCGCATCGAAAAATTTGTCGCTTTAGTCAACTCAAACCCTTCAGTCGAATGAAACCCTTTCCATCTGTGTCACTCAATCTCCGATCGATCACCAATTGATCTTGCCAAATAGGTATCTAGTCGACTGATCCATGTCTAGTTGACTGGAATTTAGTCAACTCGAATTCATTCAATCTACTGATCCCTGCAAAATAGGATTAGCACAAATAGATAATATAAAATGTGATAGCAACAATAATACTGTTCGATCTCGACTACTAAGTCCCACGTGAACTTTTCATCGGATCGACACCTAGCTTTGTCCCCTTATAGAGGACTCGGCCTCACCTCTTCACTCGAGGCTTACCTGCCGACTATCTACCAGACTTACCACTCTTGACATCTGATCTGACCCACCAGGAATTCCACCAGCTGTCTGGTCTGCCTAATCCAGCTGGACTTTTTATCGATTGTCTGGTCTCCTGACCAAACCGGTCTTCATGCCAAATGTCCGATCCACGCGACCCATCTGGACTTCATGCTTGGTGTTCGGTCCTCCTGATCTATCAAGATACTTGCCTAGTATCCGGTCAACATGACCTACTAGGACTGGACTTCTTGTTAAGCCTGTAGGATCGAAATGAGCGCTAGAGGGGGGGGGGGTGAATAGCGCAAAACGATTTTTCTTTTCTTTTGTTGTAAAAACGATAAGTGAGAGATAAACGCAGCGAAAAAGAGATGGACACAAGGAGTTTTACTTGGATCACAGCCAACCGGCTGCTAATCCAAGGCCCTAATGGTCCTAGACCACGTACGGAGGGCAATCACTAAAACACTCCTCCTCGTTGGAGGTAGGAGTTACGATTACAAAACTTTCGACAAAAACACAAGGATGAGAGACAAGCCCCTCTCTCCTTTTTGATATAAAAGCTCGAAAAACACAACTTAAATTAATCGACTAAAATGATTACCAAGGTGAAGCCGTGTTGGCAAGACTTGTTAGTGATGGCGTCGTCGTAGAAGAGCGGCGTTGTGGAGGCGTTATAGAGCTTTGTAATAATTGTTGTATCTAAGATGTGAAGCACCCCCCTCTATTTGAAGCCTTGTCCGCCCACTTGACATCCGGCCACCTCACCACCAATTGAGGGATAAGTTTCCACCTTGCTTTTGATCGACCACCTCACCAAGATTTGGGGGATAAGTTGCCACCTTGCTTTTAGTTCCTTTTGCCCATTTTCAGGATACTTTAGTTATTTAATTTTATTTCAATTTGAGTTCTAATTTTAATTCGAATTCGAATAAATTCGAATTCTAGTTTTAATTCGAATTAGAGTAACTTCGAATTCAAACAAGGGTTAGCTCAAAGCAATATGTAGAAATATTAAATGTGATGGATTTAGATGGTTTCTAACCATCCGATCTCGACTTAGACTTTCATGGAAAGTTTTGAGTCAGATTGTCACCTAAGATCAACTCCTAAACGGAGGATCCGACCTCACTTACGCTCGTCGAACACGAGTCTTACCTTGCACTTACTGTGTCGCAGATCTCCAACTCAAGCTTAACCTGTTTCTGCACACTCAAGTAGACTCATGAGATAACAAAATAGACTTAACCTTGTGTCTTTGCTATAATCAAAACACAGGTTCGATTTCGGTGCCTCACTGCATCAACAATATCCCCCTTTTTGATCTATGGAAAAAACACACAAAGTTAAGGAAATTAAGTGCATGAAACAGTAAAGACATAAAGCAAAAGTAGGAGTAGTAAAAATATTTCTCAAGTTCTCCCCTTAGAGGAACCCTCCCCCTTGACCGAGGGTGAGTACTTGAAAAAGTCTTTTAGTTCTCCAAACACAAAAGATAACGAGTTAAGTAAATGGCATTACTTAACTTAGGCTCTTTAGAGTCAAAAATAAGTGCAAGTTAAGTAATCAAAAGTTAAGTCAAAAGATTAATTATTCAAAAGGTTTAACTTTTGATTTCTTAACTTGGGCCTTTAAAGTTTTCAATTCCGAAGAGTTGAAACCTAAACCTTTCTCCCCCTTAACTTAGGCCAGAATCAAAGTTTTAAGTTAAGTTATCAAATTCAAAAATTTGAATTTATTGAACCTTAACTTTGGCCTTTTCTCCCCCTTTTGACATAAATCAAGAAAAAAGTAGGGGGGGGGGGGGTTTAAGAAAACCCTAAGTCCAAGCATGATGATTTTGAAAATAGTATGTGAAAATAATTCATCTAAATGTTCAACTCTAGTTTGACTTGATTGAAATGATATTATCAACATGTCCTGATTAGAGTTGGTTAATATTAGTTGCATATTTATACTCCGAGGTTCATATTGACTCACTTGATCTACATCTTGGAACCTGGAGTAGGGTCCTAACATCTCACGCCGTTCTAGGTGGCTTAATACACAAACACATTAACCCTATGTGTTGTGAGATGTGTTGGCTCCTTAAATCTATAGGATCATGATATCTAGGGGAAGTCCTAAACTAGTTCCATTTGCATAAAGAAAAAAAATAAGAAAAATAAAATTCGAAAATAAAATTTTGAAAATAGCATTTGAAAACTTTGCTAACCTATTCTATTATGCACAAGCCCAATTTTAGTCTCAAGAGACTAAATTCGGCTTCGGGTAGTGGTTTAGTTAATATGTCTGCTAGGTTAGACTTCGAGTCAACATATTCGAGTTGTATTGAGCCGTTGGCTACATGTTCTCGAATGAAATGGTGTTTTACCTCTATATGCTTTGTCCTTGAATGACATATAGGGTTCTTAGTTAGATTTATCGAACTTATGTTGTCTACAAAATTTTAGTTTTGGTGAAGTCCAACCTAAAGTCTCGGAGAGTGTGCTTCATCGAAGAAGTGAGTTACACACTCACCCATGCGCAATGTATTGCCGGATGGTAGATAAGACAACACAATGTTGTTTCCTCGCACCAACTCACTAGACTCGGTAGGAGTAGTTGACAACAACCACTCGTGCTCTTTCTATCGAGTTTACTCGCATAATCCGAATCGGAGTAGCCGATTAGTTCGAACTCGTAGATCTAGGGTACCAAATACCAGCGTTAAGTGTACCCTTAAGATATCTAAGGATACGCTTAACTAGGGTTAGGTGAGACTCCTTAGCACGGTTTGAAACTGCGCACATACTTACTGCGAATAGGATGTCGGGTCGATGATTAAGTATAGGAGACTTCCTATCGTGCTCCTATAGTACTTTAAGTCAATGGACTTACTTTCTAGGTCTTCTCCTATGTTAACATTAATCGCCATTGGGGTGTTTATTATCTTAGCGTCTTGCATTCCAAATCTTTTAATTAACTCCTTAGTGTATTTTTGTTGATATAGGTATATACCATCCTTAGTTTGTTTAATTTGTAGACCTAAAAAGAAACTTAACTCGCCTACCAAGTTCATTTCAAACTCACTTTCCATGAGTGAAACGAACTCGTTTAGTAAGGCTGAGTTAGAGGTTCCAAAAATTATATCGTCTACGTAAATTTGAGCTATGAATATTTCTTTACCTAAGGTTTTTACAAAGAGAGTTGGGTCAACTAAGCCTTGGTTAAACCCTTTTGACTTAAGATGGATTGAAAGTCTCTCGTACCAAGCTCGAGGAGCTTGTTTAAGTCCATAGAGAGCTTTCTTAAGTTTTATAACACGGTCGGGTTTATCTAGATTTTAGAATCTGGGGGGTTGGCTAACATAAACTTCTTCTTTAATGTATCCATTTAGGAATGTCGACTTAACATCCATTTGAAACAGCTTAAATCCTCGATGTGCGACATAAGCTAGCAACATTCGAATGGATTCGAGTCTAGCTACTGGGGCATAGGTTTCATCGTAATCTAAGCCTTCGACTTGACTAAACCCTTTGGCGACTAACCTAGCCTTGTTTCTAACTACTTCACCTTTATCATCAAGCTTATTTCGAAACACCCACCTTGTTCCAATTATCGTTTTGTCTTTAGGTGGTGGTACTAATTCCCACACTTCATTCCTAGTAAATTGAGCTAGCTCTTCTTGCATTGCAATAATCCAATCGGGATCAAGAAGAGCTTTTTCAATTGATTTGGGTTCTATCTTTGAAATTAAGGAAATTTGACTAAGGTTCCTATAGGATGCTCTAGTTCGAACTCCTAGATTAGGATCTCCTATCACTTGATCGATAGGGTGGTTAGTCTGAATCCTAGATTGGGTTGGGTTTGTGTCACCAAATGCTTAATCAATGGGGTGACTTGGTTGAACACTAGTTTGACTCGGATCACTTGTCACTTGGTCGACAAGAGAAGTTGGTTGATGTGGATTAGACTCGATCTCAGGGTCGGAGACGAGTTTGGTATCAGTGGGCTCAACACTTGGGGTCATTAAGGGTTTTGTAGGTTCGAGTACTTCATCGAACACTACATTAATAGTCTCTTCGACTTTAAGGGTATTGTGGTTATATACCCTATAGGCCCTACTCGTGGTTGAGTATCCTAAGAAGATTTCGGTGGAGGTTTTGGATTTGAATTTCCCTAGGTGGTTCTTAGTGTTTAAGATGTACTTTACATCCAAATACCCTAAAGTACATGATGTTGGGTACTTTATTGTGATAAATCTCGTACGAGGTCTTAAGGTGCCTCTTTACCATAAGGATCCTATTCTGGACATAGCAAGCCGTGTTAACGGCTTCTGCCCAAAACCTATCAGGTAGGTCGTATTCGTTCAACATGGTCCTAGCGGCTTCTTGTAGAGTTCGGTTTTTCCGCTCCACTAGGCCATTTTGTTGAGGGGTCCTAGGGCAAGAGAATTCATGGCGGTATCCGTTTAGGTTACAGAAGTCGGTGAACCTTTGATTTTCGAATTCACCACCATGATCGCTTCTAAGTCTTTTAACCTTAAGGTTTTTTTGATTCTCGATTAATTTGAATAGATTGATTAATTGATCTAGGGTATCATTTTTATGTTTGATGAACCTAACCCAGGTAAACCTGGAGTAGTCGTCAATTATGACTAAGCAATATTGACTTCTATTGAGTGACTTGGCTCCATGTGAATCGAATAGATCCATATGCAGGAGCTCAAGTACACTTGAGGTTCGTTCTTGGTTAGTTAACTTGTGTTGTGTCCTAGGTTATTTTCCTTGTTGACAAGCATTACAGATTTTATTAACCAAATTGTTGAGGTTGGGTAAGCCTCTGACTAAGCCACTCTGACTCATCTTGTGGACGAGTCTTGGGTGCGAGTGACCGAGTCGTCGGTGCCACAACCATGATTCCTCTTCCTGTGTCATAAGACATTTGGCTGAGGATTTAATTAAGTTAATTATATAAATGTTATTTGTCCTAATTCCTTTGAGTATTGTTTTAGCTGTTTTATTTGTTTTAATTACACATTCATTTTCTAAAAATACGACCTTATAGTTATTGTCACATAATTGGCTTACGCTAAGCAGATTATATTCAAAATTCTCTACAAGTAATACATTTTTAATAACAAAATTTGAGTTAAGCTCGATATCACCTGATCCGATGATTTTAAGCTTGTCGTTATTCCCAAAGGCTACCGATCCTTGTCTTTTGAATCGAAGCTTCATGAATTTGAGATGATCCCCGGTCATGTGTCGGGAGCAACCGCTGTCCAACATCCATTGATCCTACACACAAGGTGGTTGGATTGGATGTTAGATTTTTTTTAAAAAAAATGGTTGTAAGTTGTTAAACCTAGGTCATCTCACTTGTGTCTATATGATCAAGCATGTTATACTTATGTGTTTTTTGTGAGATGACTTCCAATTAAGTTGATTAAGTGCATTTAGGTTCAAGTAATTTTATGTTAGATTTGGATTTGACCCTAGGCTTGTCAAGTTTACCTTTTCAAGATCATGGCTTCCAGGTCGTGGCGAGGCACAGGGGCCTTCTTTTATCGGATCATCGACCACTTCCTTTAGACAAAGCCATTTTCAAGAAAATGATGACTTGACTCACCTAAGACTATTTCCTAGTCTAACTGGTTATTTTTGAAAAGAGGCTCCCCGAGGCTCAATCTTTTCGAAGGATTTTAGTTGGTTATGTACGTGTTCTAAGTGAGTTCACAAGTTTTTAAAAAAAAAAGCATGCAATTTCTAAGTTAAAGCACAAACATGTTTTGTACTGGCTCCCCCTAGACCGTTGAATCGGTTCGGTCTATCCACATAGTGGATTTGGTCCTTTGGAACCCAGTACGGGTTGGATCCTAGAGTTGAAATCAAAAAGTTCTTAGGGACCCATGCTTGGACATGTTTCCTATGTTGACTTACAATCGACATATACGATATATTAGTCGTGTTTGAGTTAAACCCTAGTCCAGCCTTGTTGTACACGACCCTTTGAGATCCAAGTAGGAGGTCAAGTCCTTTGGATCCCGAAGTGAACCTTTCCAACGTGTTCCTAAGATCTTCAACTTGACTTTTCAAGAGAGAGTTCTCAACTTCGAGCTTTTCAGCTCGAGTTGGGTCCTCTTCTCGAACTTGACTAGTCGAAGAGGTTAGGGAGACCTTGTGTTTGAGGAGTTTGACCTCCTCAACCAGGGTCTCGACCTTGGACTCGGACTTAACTAATTTCCTAGACAAAAACCTAACCGTATTATGTAAAGTATTAAATAAAGTTCGACTCACTTTAAGGGTATCTTTTGAACCGGATGCGTATCCGTGGCTTGACTTGAAGGTAGCTTCGTAGTCTGAGTCATCCTCAGGTTCTGACTCATGTTCAGGTTCGGTCTCCATGTCTGACTCAATCGATTTCACCATGAAGATGTGGTCTTCGTCTTCATCGGATGACGCTTCTTCCCATGTCGCGTTGAGGGCCTTCTTGTGCTTAGGTGCTTGGTGGTTGAGCTTGGGGCACTCGGACTTAATATGTCCAAACTTGTTACACTCATAACACCTAATATTAGAACTTTTAGGCTTACCTTGGTTGGGTCGAGTCGTGGTTTGCTTTCGTCCCTTGGCTATCCTTCGAGCTAGGTTCATTAGTTCGGCAGTCAACTCCGGGTCAACTTCTTCTTCGGACTCGTCTTCCTCCTCGGTTGGTGGTGGCTTGCTTGCGATTTTCTTCTTCTTTGAACCTGCAAACAAGGCTATACCCCTCTCGGGTTCCGAGTTGGACTGCTCATGTAATTCGAAATCTGAGAATAATTCATCTATTCTAACTTTAGCTAGGTCCTTAGATACCTTGTAGGCATCGGCCATGGATGCCCACAAGGTGGTCCTAGGGAAAGAATTTAGAACATACCTGATTAGATCTCGGTTTTCGACTTTATGTCCTATTGAATGCAGCTGGTTGACTATGTCCTAGACGCGGGCGTACAATTGTGTTGTCGTCTCGTGTTCCTGCATTTTTAGTGTGTACAATTTATTGAACAACAAATCGCGTTTGCAAACCTTAGCTTGATCCGATCCTTCGTGTAACTCGATCAGCCTCGTCCAGAGATCTCTTGCGCTGATGAAGGGTCCGACTCAGTTTAGCTCCTCCTTGGATAGCCCGCACTGCAGGATTTGAGTCTCCTTTGCATCTGGCTTGACTTGTCGTTTAGTGGTAATGGACCACTGATTGTAATCCAAGGATTCACCTTCTTCATTAGTAGGAAGGGTGAACCCGATTTGGATCACAATCCACATCTCTATTTGGGTTTTTAGGAAGCACTCTTTCCGACCTTTCCAGTAACGGAAATCGTCACCGTTGTAAAACGGTGGTTGGACGGTACTAAAACCCTTGAGATGGGCCATTAACACGAAACGGTAAGAAGAGAAAAAAAAAACACACAGACAACAAAGGTCCCAAGACTTGCGTCTTGGATTAGTAGTGTGGGAAGAAGAAAAGATAAATAAATCAATCAATAGATTAACTAATTAGAAAATTAATTTTAATTCTGTAAAAAAAATAATTAATTAATTAATTTCAAAAATTAATTAAAAACTATTTTGTAGAAAAAAAATCTAATGTTGAAATTAAGTAAAAAATATTGAAAAACCAAACTTATATTCTAGACAAGATTTAAATATTAAAATAAGTTTTTAATTGATTTTTAATTGATTAAATTTTGTAAATTGATTGAAAATCTATTTTAGTGGAAATAAGATTTAATTCAATGCTAAGATTAACGAGAAAACTTTATAAAACGAAATATAAAGATTTTAGGATTTGAAAAATTCAAGTGTTTAAAAAAAAATGAAAGAATTTTTAATTCTGGGAAAAACTAATTTTAATCAGTAATAGAATTAAAAAAAATCATAATTAAGAGTTATTTTTGTTAGGATGATTAATAGAAAGATTAAAAGCGATAAAATTAAATTAAAGAAAAGTCTGAAAAAAAAATTTAGAAAAATTAAAAAAAAACACAAAAATTAACGTAGACAGAAACAATGGAAACAAAAGAAATAAAAATTACTCAAATTGGTGGTTTCACCAAATTTGAGTGCCCCCAGCTCTGATACCAATTGTAGGATCGAAATGAGCGCTAGAGGGGCGGTGAATAGCGCAAAACGGTTTTTCTTTTCTTTTGTTGTAAAAACGATAAGTGAGAGATAAACACAGAGAAAAAGAGATGGACACAAGGAGTTTTGGTTCACACCAACCTGCTAATCCAAGGCCCTAATGGTCCTAGACCACGTGACGAGGGCAATCATTAAAACACTCCTCCTCGGAGGTAGGAGTTACGATTACAAAACTTTCGACAAAAACACAAGTATGAGAGACAAGCCCCTCTCTCCTTTTGATATAAAAGCTCAAAAACACAACTTAAAATAATCGACTAAAACGATTACCAACACTTTAAGCAGTGAAGCCGTGTTGGCGACTTCGTTGTAGTGGCATCGTCGTAGAAGAGCGGCGTTGTGGAGGCGTTTGAGAGCTTTGTAATAATTGTTGTATCTAAGATGTGAAGCACCCCCCTCTATTTGAAGCCTTGTCCGCCCACTTGAGATCCGGCCACCTCACCACCTATTGAGGGATAAGTTTCCACCTTGCTTTTGACCGGCCACCTCACCAAGATTTGGGGGATAAGTTGCCACCTTGCTTTTAGTTCCTTTTGCCCATTTTCAGGATACTTTAGTTATTTAATTTTATTTCAATTCAAGTTCTAATTTTAATTCGAATTCGAATAAATTCGAATTCTAATTTTAATTCGAATTAGAGTAACTTCAAATTCAAACAAGGGTTAGCTCAAAGCAATATGTAGAAATATTAAATGTGATGGATTTAGATGGTTTCTAACCATCCGATCTCGACTTAGAATTTTATGGAAAGTTTTGGGTTGGATTGTTGCCTAAGATCAACTCCTAAACGGAGGATCCGACCTCACTTACGCTCGTCGGACACGAGTCTTACCTTGCACTTACTATGTCGCAGATCTCCAACTCAAGCTTAACCTGTTTCTGCACACTCAAGTAGACTCATGAGTTAACAAAATAGACATAACCTTGTGTCTTTGCTATAATCAAAACACAGGTTCGATTTCGGTGCCTCATTGCACCAACAAAGCCAGCACACTTAACACTGATATTAGAACACAAGTGAATCCTAAGTTTTAACTATGGTTCATACATCAAAACTAAGAAGTAATACTCACTGCATCAACACAATCATCCACTAGTCATTTGGTCAACATATGGTCAAACTATATCCAACCATATTAACCAACATCAAAACTCTACTCGAGTCCAACTCGAGTCTTGTCAATCCTAACCTGAGACAATTGAACCAACAAAGTTTGCATACTAGGACTTCTCCGTGCCAAGTCTCTATACTTGGACTTTTTCTTGTCAAGTATCCATACTTAGACTTTTCCTTGACAAGTCTCCATACTTGGACCTTACCCATCAAGTCTCTGGTCAATCTTGACCTACTTTACTTCTCGGTCAACAACTCCATATGACTATGGATATTGTTAAATGTATTGTCAAACTTATTGTCAAAGATCAAAACTATACTCGAGTCCCACTCGAGCTTGGTCAACCTTGACCTGAGGTTGATTGCACCAACAATCTCATCAACAGATTGGTCCAAACCACCAGTCGACAGTCTAAGCACTTATCTGAGTGTCGCAAGTTCCTCACTCGCCTGAGCACTCGACCAGTTGACTGGTACACCTCAAAACTGAGGTTTAACCCATCAAGTGTAATTCATTCATACTTGATACTTACCCTTAGCCTAGACCTAAGCTTTCAAGCTTCTTCCATCAGTCTTACGTCTTTAGGATGCATCTGAGTCCTTGATGACTCTTCACCCTTTGTGCTAGCCTTCAAGTACTTCTTTCAATTTTGGCATGCTATTGGGTCTTCCTTTGCTAAGAGGTCATGCCTCCGAGACTTCCATTGCTAAGTCTCCATACTTGGACTTTCCCTTGTCAAGAGGTCACGCCTTCAGGACTTCCATTGCCAAGTCTCCATACTTGTACTTTTCTTTATCAATTCTTCATACTTGGAGTTTCTTTGCCAAGTCTCCAACTTGGACTTTTCCTTACCAAGCACCATACTTAGACTTTTCCTTGTCAAGTATCCGTACTTGGACTTTTCTTTGCCATCATACTTGGACTTTCCTCGTCAATTCTCTGGTCAACCTTGACCTACTTGATTTTTCAGTCAATAACAACATATGACTATGAATGTCTCATATCATCCAATCATATTGTCAACCATATTGTCAAACATCAAAACACTACTCGAGTCCCACTTGAGCATGGGCAACCTAAACCTGAGGTTGATTGCACCAACAATCTCTCCATTTTTGATGTTTGACAATATCTTTAAGTTAAGCTAGCCCATAAGCCGAACTCACATCTTCTTATGCCAAAGTATAATTAATGTTTCCTAAATTAAACCCATCATTCTCTCCCTTTATCACACATCAAAAAGTCTCTCAAAGACTTCTATATCTCATTCCCAATGAGATCCTTCATTCTCTCCTTTTTCCAATTCTTCATCTTGAATCCCTTCAGTTTTCTTAGTGATAAAACCCTTATCACTTAATGAAAGGCAATTTTTCATTTCTTTTTTCCCCTTTTCAAAATTCATCCATCATATCATGAAGGATATTCTCCTCGTAAAGGCTTGCTCCCCCTTGATCACTACCCTAAGAATGTGTTTGGAGAGTTCTAAGCCAATAGGAAATTTAAACTTCAAAAATAAGGACAAAACTTTAACTTTGAACTTTAAGCTCCCTTAAAATTCAATTCTTTCCCTAATCAACTCTCCTAATCATTTTCATTGAGAATCTCACCCTTCCAATGTTTGTCTAAGAATATTATAGGGTTAGGAGAAGTTAACTAACCAAGGGTACTTATAGTTGATAAATATCTAAATGGACCTTATTCAGTCGAAATCAGTCTACCATTCAATTGCCTCATACTAGTCGATTGGTTTTTGATTTTCCAAAAAATAGGGGTTTCCAATCGAGATTTGGAAATTCATAAGTAATTATACGATTTTCGAATCTTGAAACTTCATGTAGACATTACTTATGTCAAATACTATAGGAGAAAAATAATTTTCTATTAAAATACTCATTATTTTGAAAGAATGATACAAAGGTTAAAACCATTGAAAACTTTAAATTTTTTGTCTAACTTGTATCAATATTCTCAATGGTGATTGCTATCAAAAGATAGACTTCACCAAGGTTATCCAAAATGATTTTAAAATTGTTTTCAAAACTTAATTTCAATCATGATCAATGGGTTAAGTGTACATGACTTGTACATTAGCTTTCCTCATGATTCATTCCTATAATTTAATGAGTTTGAGTTCATATTGATGCAACATATAAGCACCTTGAACTTAACTCATTTTTGTTGGTGCAATCAGCCCAGGTCATGATTGACCAAACTCGAGTTTGACTCGAGCGGTATTTTGATGTTCGACAAAATGTATGACAATGTGATTGTCATGGAAAGTCCAAGTCATGGGTACTTGGCATGGAAAGTCCAAGCATAGGTCTTGGCAATGGAAAGTCCAAGTCATGGGTACTTGGCATGGAAAGTCTAAGCATGAGTCTTGGCAATGGAAAGTCCAAGTCATGAGTACTTAGCATGGAAAGTCCAAGCATGGGTCTTGGCAAGGGAAAGTCCAAGCTTGAGTTTTGGAAATTGGAAAGTCCAACATGGGTTGGCATGGAATGTCTAAGCATGGGTCTTAGCAAGGGAGTGTCCAAGCTTGAGTCTTGGCAAATGCAAAGTCCAACATGGGTTGGCAAGGGAAGTCCAAGGGTTGATATTGGCGGTGTAAAGTCCAAGGGTGGAGTCTTGGCAGCATAAGTCCAATGGTTGGGGATGTAAAGTCCAAGCGGAGTCTTGCAGCATAAGCCCAATGTGCCTTGGCAGTATAGACCATCTTAGCATGACAATAGCCGATGGAAGCACCTAAAGGCTAGCATATGGATGAACAAGTCATGGATGACTTGGAGGGATCCGATAGGCGTGAGGCTGACAGAGGTGGCTAGAAGGCTTAGGTATAGGCTAAGGGTGGTCTAGCAAGTATGAGAGCATCATTGTCACGACCCGAGAGTATGTCGAGCCCGAAAATCAGACAGCATCTCTCGTGTACATGATACAATTCCCTGTTGATACAAAGCCTTTCGTCCCCAACCACACAACATAATAAAAAGACACTACCAATTAATAAAACCATAACAACACAACGATGCGCACCGGTGCAACTCTAACACACTAAACAAAATATGATCACATCCAACATCCAACCCAAAAGCATAATAAAAGCAAAATACAACAAATTACATACACAAATGATAATCCAGAAACAGTAATGGAACTAATAGAAAATAAAATCCCAAATACTCAAGGTGAGATGGGATCAACTGGCGGATCTCTGAGCATACCAAGGAATTTTCTACCTGTAACCTTGGCGACAAGAAAACTCAAGGTATGTGGTTGTGAGTATAAAACTCAGCGGTAATATGCAAGATAGTGCATGATCAACAACTAAGATATAAAGGGCAACAAATATACAAATGGAGATGAACAGATATATAGATGGAGATCAATGGTATACAGTCGTGAAGGTAATGCCAACTAACTATTAGTGTGAATCTAAGCAGTGGATAAACAACCAACTGATCAACTGTACATAACGTAATGTACTAACATACTTGAAGATCTGCAATGATACAACTCGTATAACCTTAACACACATACTACCATATAACAAATACAACATGAAAGAACAACACTAAGCATGTAATCAACACACTTCCCTACTAACCTATAAACAACAACATCATCAAACATGGTCAGTCCTATACAACATCATGATACTGGCCATAGGCGTACAATAGACCGGTCCAAGTCATACACTGGTTTCCCACACACAACATTATAGATCATGCAAATAACATGCAAGATGATGTATAATCAAATTCAGCAATCATAGCGTAAACAAATGCAACAATACAACAAGCATATATATAGACAATATCTATATATACTGCTCACACTCACACACACACACACACACACACACACACACACACACACACACACACACACACACACACACACACATATATATATATACATAAATATATGTATATGTATATATATATACAAATTCCCTCACACATGGCAATGCAAATGCATGGTCATGCCTATACACCCCACTCGCTACCACGATCCTAGTGTGGCCTAGGTGGCACGACATGATAACTGTCCCAACTCAACAACAACCACTGCTCTCGAGTGGGCGAGTGGGCAGTATGAATAAGTAGCGATAAGCTAAAGAGCTATAAGCTACACAATGGGATCCCTAGTGCTGGCCACTCCGACTGACACTACCCATGAGTGGTCAAGTGCCACACACTCAGGACAACTGCACGCAACTCCAACTACCACTCTGAATAGTGGCCGAGTGCGGCACAACAAATGAACTGCCCTCACACCAGTTAAGACTACCACGAGTAATAGTGGAGGTAGGATGATTGATGACCCTCTCAACCACAAGGGAGACCAAGTCGCCAACATGCATGCAAATGACAACTGATGTGAGCAAAACATATAGGGTTTTAGGAGTAGTTTTCACTCACATTTCATCTCATTTTATGTTGGTTTCATGCATATTTTACTTTGTTGTCCATGCATTTCCTATTTTCTGGTTCGAAGATCTGCTCTGTATACTTTTGTGTGCAGGTTAGTGTTTCGTGGGGATAACGACATACTTTCAGAGCAAAAAGAAGACATTTGGATTTAGAAGGAACACGACTGACCAGCCGTGTGTTTACATAATGACTGCTCGAAGGCAAAATCTCCACAGTCCGACATGTTAGGTTGATCCGTGAGGGGAAACTTCGCTTCTCACTTCAACTCGATCGCTTGTTCATGGCGATCCCATCGATGTCCCCGGATTAAAAATTTAATCCTAGATAAAAGAGAACACCCAAGCAACCGTGTCATCGTCGTGCTATTCGTTTAGAGTGGTCACTTGAATAAACTTGTTGTTCAAGTGACCTAGCTCTATTCTACGAGTAGTCGCGGAATAGACGATGTACGGATCGCCGGCTTTTATATTTATGTTCGCGATCCAAGTATTATTTAGCCACAAAACAGAATATATCATGCACATAATTGAAAAACAAATATAAACATGATACAAGAAAAAATAGAGAATCGATATACCTCTCGATCTTCTATTGTATGACCTTCCTCCTTTCGGACGTCATGTGGGCGATGATCTACCAAAAGTTGAAGCTCCTAGATCACCAATCTTCCTTCCTTGCTTGTTCCGAGCAGGAGGAAGAATAGAAACAAGGCTCTTTTCCTTCTTTCAACCAACCACCAACCTCCAAGGATGGAGCTTGCCGCCGGCCAAGAAGGAAGAGGAGATTATGAAGGAAACCGGCCAAGACACCAAGGGAAAGCCCTATATCTTGTTACCACTGGCCAAGGAGAAGGAGAAGGGAAGCTTTGGCCGCCGACCAAGGTAAGGAAGGAGCCGTTTTGGGTGCCGACAAGATTGAGGAAGAAGGAGAAATGGAAATAGATTCCTTATTTGGTGCCGCCAACCCCTATTCCTCTTGCTGCCCAAAACCCTAGACCTTTCTCTATTGGAATTCTCCTCCACGGCAACCCCTTGTTCTCCTTTTATAGAGTTAGGGATAAGCCTCCTTTTAATCTCCACCATTGGTTCTAGGGATTTAATATCAACCGTCGGATCTAGAGATTTAATCTCAACCGTCGGATCTAGAGATTTAATCTCTACCTTTGGATCTAGAGTTTTGTTTCTATCCATTGGATCTAAGCTTCATAAGGTTTTAATAGGCTACAATAGGGACCATGAGGAGGAGTTGGATCTTGCCCACCCATGGATCAAGCCCACATAAAGTCCGATCCATTAATGATAATCCAATCCACTAAAGGATTATCATTGATCTACCTCACCAACCCCCATAAGATAATATGGGCTCCATATATTATTTATACATTTTCTCCCCGTGTTTAAGATCTCGAATGTCCATCGATTAATTAATTTACTGACCATTAATTAATCAACATCTAACTCCATGAGTAGTACCACTCAACCTTTTCATCATGCCGGACCAAGTCTACCTGTAGGGTTTACATAATGAACATTATGAGCTCCTCAAGGGGACATCATCATCCTAATATATAGGACATGGTTTCCTCCTATAATCAACGACACACCATATAATTAATACCATTTTCTAACTTACCGAGCCTATCGATTTAATCTATAAATCTCTCCCATTGGTAAATAAAGAAATCAATACTAAGTATATGTGCCCGTTATTATATCGGGATTAAGAGTATATACAATATAATATCTGAGGTCCGATTCGATTATGTAGTCAGCAATATAAGTCGGTCCTGCTCAATACACACAAAGTGTACTAGTGTGATTTTATGGTCAAGACAAACCAATACCAAATCACACTACAACCATACCAATGGTTTGTCCAAAGCCATCTTGGTTGTGAGCCTTTACTTATACTTTACAAGGAACCGATAACATGATCTCCCGTGTGACACCACACACCATGTTATCTACAATGTGATGTATTAGACAATATGCATAGCTATAAAAAATATGCAAACAATGATCATGTGATTCTTATTTCAAAATAAAGATGTTCATACAAAAGATGGACTTTTCAATATACATCCCAACAATCTCTCACTTATACTAAAAGACTATGCTATCCTCAAACTGCCATACATCTGATCCTCATTCCCTCCACATGCCTATCAAAAGGTCTCGCAGGAAGGGCCTTAGTGAAAGGATCTGCCAGGTTATCCTCCGATGCAATCTTGGCCACAACAACTTCTCCTCTCTTTACGATTTCTCGTATCAGGTGGTACTTGCGCTCTATGTGCTTACTTGCCTTATGGGCTCGTGGTTCCTTCGAGTTTGCAACTGCACCACTATTATCACAATAAATTGTGATAGTTTTGGGCAAACAAGGAATCACATCCAAGTCCATCAGGAAGTTCCTGAGCCACACAGCTTCTTTGGCCGCCTCAGAGGCTGCCACATAGTCAGTTTCCATGGTGGAGTCCGCCACGCATTTCTGCTTGACACTCCTCTATATAATGGCTCCACCTCCAAAAGTAAACACAAAACCTGAGGTAGACTTACTGTTATCCCTATCAGATTGGAAGTCAAAATCCGTGTAACCCATAGGGAGTAATTGGTTTGCCTGGTAAACCAGTATATAATCCCTCATCCTTCTCAGGTACTTCAATATATGTTTTACCGCAGTCCAATGTCCCTGTCCTGGATTACTTTGATATCTGCTGACCATGCCCACGGCAAAGTAGATATCTGGTCTCGTACATAGCATCGCATACATGAGGCTTCCTACTGCCGGAGCATAAGGAACCGCCTTCATCTTCTCTATCTCCTCAGATGTTCTAGGACACACCTCCTTAGATAAAGGAACTCCATGCCTGAAAGGTAGAAAACCCTTCTTGGAGTTCTGCATGCTAAAACGATCCATAATCGTGTCTATGTATGAACCTTGGGATAAGCACAACATCCTTTTCCTGCGATCCCTTATAACATTGATCCCAAGGATGTGTCCTACCTCTCCCAAGTCCTTCATATCAAACTGTTTGGACAACCATACCCTTATGCCCGATAACACCTTGATATTGTTGCCAATCAACAAAATGTCATCTACGTATAGTACAAGAAATACCACTACGTTTCCATCACATCTCTTGTATACACAAGACTCATTTGCACTTTGAATAAATCCATAAGACTGGATTACCTCATCAAACTAGATGTTCCAAGACCTCGAAGCTTGCTTCAATCCATAAATGGACCGATTAAGCTTACATACAAGATGCTCTTTGCCCTTCTCAATGAATCCCTCTAGTTGCTTCATATAGATGTCTTCCTCAAGACTTCCATTCAAGAATGCTATCTTGACATCCATCTGCCACACCTCTTAATCCATATGAGCTGTTATGCATAACAGAATCCGGATAGACTTAAGCATGGCTACCGGTGAAAAGATCTCCTCATAATGAATACCCTCTTTCTGAGTATACCCCTTCGCAACAAGCCTCGCTTTGAAGGTCTAAACCTTCCCATCTATTCCTCTCTTTCTTTTGTAGATCCACTTGCATCCAATGGTTTTTACACCATCAGGTGGTTCCACTATCTCCCAGACCTGATTTGAATCCATAGATTCAATCTTAGTATTCATTGCACTTTGCCAAGATGTTGCATCTATATCTTGGATTGCCTCGTCATATGTCCAGGGATCAGGTTCATGTTCGCCAGGGACCAAATCAGAAGATTCTCCCAAGAACATGAATCTATCAGGCTGTCTAACAACGCTCCCACTACGACGAGGTATCTCGTGTGTATCCTTTGTGACACGCGGTGCAGTGACTTGTGGTATATCCTCTTGTACCGGTGGTACTGAAGAAGTGACTTCCCCTTTTAATTCCTCCAGAATAATTTTACTCTTGGGCTTGTGGCTCATCACATAGTCGTCCTATAGAAATCTGGCATTCGTGCTAACGATCACCCTCTGATCTCTAGGACTATAAAACAAACCACCCTTCGTTTCTCTAGGATAGCCAACGAACATGCGTACTTCTGTACGAGGTTCCAACTTACCAGCATTTGCCTTCAGCACATGTGTTGGACTCCCCCATATCCGAATATGTCTTAGACTAGGCTTTCGTCTAGTCCACAACTCTGTGGGAGTAGATGACACTGATTTAGATGAAACCAAGTTCAGAATGTACACCGTCGTATCTAGAGCATATCCCCAGAATGAATCTGGTAACTCAGAATAACTCATCATCGATCTAACCATTTCCATAAGAGTTCTATTCCTTCGCTCTGCTACACCGTTCTACTGGGGTGTGCCAGGTGCAGACAATTGGGATTGAATCTCAGCCTCTGATAAGTAGTTACTAAACTCTCCCAAGAGGTACTCGCCACCACGATCAGATCGTAGTGTCTTGATACTTTTACCTTGACGTTTCTTCACATTAGCCTTGAATTCTTTGAACTTGTCAAAGCATTCAGACTTGCGGCGCATCAAGTAAATGTATCAATATCTCAAATAATCGTCTATAAAAGAGACGAAATACTCAAAACCACATTTAGCCTGGATAGACATAGGACCACACAAATCAGAATAAACCAATTCTAACACATCTTTGGCTCTATACCCCTTGGCCTTAAAAGGCCTCTTGGTCATTTTACCCTCCAAGCAAGATTCGCAGGTTGGGAAATCTTCCACCACTAATGAACTCAAAGGTCCATCATCTATCAACCTTTGAATTCTGCTTAGGTTAATATGACCAAGCCTAAGATGCCAAAGATATGTTTGGTTCATCTTTGAAGGTTCTTTTGTCTTATTGGAATTAGAAGATGAGTTATTATCTTCAATTTGCATCGTGGGAGGTTTTGGTTCAAGTGTGTATAGATTCTCTATCAATGCACCTGAACAGATAATGTCCCTATTCCTTTTAATAAGAACTCTGTCATTAAAAGAAATAGAATATCCATCCATAAACAATTTAGAAACCGAAATTAAATTCTTTCTAAATAAAGGTACATCAAGGCAATACTTAAGAACCAAAACTTTATTTTTCTCAAAAGATAAATGAACGTCTCCCACTGCAATCGCCGCCACCTTCATGGCATCGCCCAAGTACACGGTAATCTCCCTCACCACTATCCGTTTCTCGAACCTCGCAAAGTATTGCAGACATGATCGCTGGCTCGTGATCTACACACAGTGTCGGTAGATAACACCGTAAACATGTTTCAATGACTAGACCAAAAGATATACCTTTGGGGCGCCTTCTTCCAAAGTGTCCACCGCTACAAGTGAAGCACTTGCCTTTTGGCTTCTTCACTCCTCCCTGAGTACCTCTCGCCGCCTTTGCCCCAGTTTGTTTCTTCTTCTTCTTGCCTTTCGGCTTAGAAGTAGAAACCTTTTGGGTCACCATGGCATGTACTTGAGCACTCTGACGAAATAGCCCCTCTGCCGCCTGGAGTTCTGTCAGAAGTTCCACCAATGAATACAACCTCTTGTTCATGTTGTAGTTCACACGAAACTGCTTAAAACTCCTAGGTAGAGATTGGAGTTTGATATCGACCTGGGTTTCCCCATCGATCTCAGCTCCAAGGACCTCCAACTCATTCAAATAAGCCATCATCTTGAGAACATGATCCCTTACGGGTGTTCCCTCGATCATGGTGGTCGTCATCAAGTTTCTCATGGATTCTTGCCTCGCAGCCCGATTTTGGTGTCCAAAAATCTCCTTGAGATTGAGCATCATATCATAAGCAGTGGGCATGGCTTGATGCTGATGTTGGAGTACATTTGACATAGATGCCAAAATGTAACACCGCGCCATCTCATCGGCCTTTACCCACTTCTTATAACTCTCTCTCTCCTTTTCCCCAGAATCATCAGCAGGCTTAGGAGGGCACTCTTCGACGAGTACATATTTGTATTCCTCAGCAGTCAAGACAATGTCTAGATTCCTCTTCCGATCAGCATAGTTGGGTCCAGTAAGTTTATTCTCTTTCAGTATCATAGCAAGCGAGTTGAAAGTCATTTTGAAAGAAAACCTAAGAATCACATAGATCAAAACATTAGATTACAAAAAATTATTGATTCCTCAAACAATAAAATTTTAAAATCAACCAATACCTTAAAACACCGAGAATATCGTATGCCACGATAGTGTGGACGTATACGAATTCTACATTTGTAAGAGGAGGTTTTACCCATTAATTTTACTATCTTGTCAACCTAACGTTTTGACAAGTAAAATTAATAGTTGGTTCCTCTTTGACCCTACAAATAAAAGCAGTGACTCCGATGGGGAGGATACTTATATTTGTATCTAAGTGTTCACCATTACTCGGTACCAAGGTAATTATCTCGGGTTCTATGCCTTCCGATGGGGAAGTACACACGCTCTTAAATAATTTCCTATAACTATATTTGACCTTGTGATCCGCAAACAAACTCATTCGATGGGGAGGAAGGCACTCAGAGCCGACGCGCATGTCTGTTTGCATCACATGTCAAATTGTAATGGAGGCCATGGGAATTTATAAAAATATCCCTCTCCCACTTAGTAATTTGCAATTGAGGAATTTTCTAGCCTACGACATGCATATCAAAAAATAAGCAATAAATATGAAAAATAAATTATTTTTTAACTATTATGGCTTTTGTCTTCAATATGTCTCCCGTCGCATCGCCTTCTCGTCCGCTCCTCCTACGCTATATACGAGCCATCCAGAGATCTGAGCCGAGACTAAAATCTATTTCAATTTACATCCATCGATCCTATACTCCACGAGGGAGTGTACATGAAATCTAGATCGAAAGTAAACTAAAATAAAAAGAGTGGCTAAACAATGGCGTATCTAATTTACAAAAAATTAAATACTAGCCTCGTCAACCCCGAGGATTCAACAAAATAAACATTTACACACATACAATCACATACACACATATGGCCATAATAGTCGGATCTTATGCTTGCAACCAAAGAGTTAACCTATGCATATCCTACTATTATCCGACACATATAATATATGAAAAGTGCATAAAAATTAACCGAATCCTAAACACATAAAATCGGAAACCTTGGCTCTGATACCAATTGTTAGGTTGATATGTGAGGGGAAACTTCGCTTCCTACTTCAACTCGGTCGCTTGTTCATGGCGATCCCATCGATGTCCCCAGATTAAAAATTTAATCCTAGACAAAAGGGAACACCCAAGCAACCTTGTCATCGGCGTGCTATTCGTTTAGAGTGGTCACTTGAACAAACTTGTTGTTCAAGCGACTTACCTTAATTCTACGAGTAGCTGCGGAATAGACGATGTACGGATCGCCGACTTTTGTGTTTATGTTCGGGATCCAAGTATTATTTAGCCAAAAAATAGAATATATCATGCACATAATTGAAAAACAAATCTCATTATAGAGATAGTGGTTGGGACTCTCGAAGTATGGGCAAATAGCGAGTGAGATTTTTAGGTGGGTTTCCCCATAACGGATATAGGCAGCGCTGAAATAGCTTACCAGGTACAGGGGGAGGACAAGGAGAGAGAGTACTGGATGGAAGAAGCTTCCCTATCTTCAGGATCGGAAGAAGAGGGAGAGCCGGGACAGGAGATAGAAGAGAAAGACACAGGGCCTGAGATGAAACCACTTCCCCCTAATCTCAAGTACGAAATTTTGGGACTGACTTCAACCCGTCCGGTGATTATAAACACAAATTTGAATGACGTAGAGACAAGGGAGTTGTTGGGGGTGCTTAGGACGTACAAAAAGGTGTTGGGCTATACCATTGATGACATAAAGGGGATAAGCCCGTCTCTTTGCATGGATAGGATAATACTTGAGGACGGGGTGTAAGTCAACTGTGGAGCGCCAAAGGCGACATAACCCTCATTTGTAGGAGGTAGTGAAAAAAGAGGTGCTTAAACTTCTGGATGCTGGAATAATTTACCCAATTTTAGATAATGAGTGGGTAAGTCCAATGCACATAGTTCCAAAGAAAGGTTGCACTACAGTAGTCAAAAATGAAGAGAATGAGCTGATCCCTGTTAGAACAGTAATGGGGTGGAGAATGTGTATAGATTATCGTAAACTAAACAAAGCAACAAGAAAGGATCATTTTCCACTTCCGTTTGTCGATTAGATGCTGGAACGCCTTGCTAAACATTCCTATTTTTTCTACCTTGATGGGTACTCAGGGTTTTTCCAGATCCCAATCCACCCTAATGACCAAGAGAAGACCTCCTTCACCTGCCCGTATGGAACATACGCATACAGACAAATGCCCTTTGGCCTATGTAATGCACCAACCACCTTCCAGCATTGTATGATAGCTATCTTTTCATATATGATTGAACAGATTATGGAAGTATTCATGGATGACTTTTCAGTCTATGGAACAAGTTTCGATGCATGTCTAAAGAATCTAGAAAGGGTTCTACAAAGGTGTGAGGAGAATAGCTTGATTCTGAATTGGGAAAAATGTTATTTCATGGTAACTGAAGGGATAGTTCTAGGACATAAGATATCAGGGATCGGTATCGAAGTGGACAAGGCGAAATTTGAAGTAATTGAAAAATTACTACCACCCAGGGATGTAAAGGGGGTCCGGAGCTTTCTTGGGCATGCAGGTTTTTATCGTAGATTCATAAAGATTTTTTCTCAGATAACTAGACCTCTGACAAATTTGCTAGCTAAGGACACAGAGTTTATTTTTGAACAGCAATGTTTAGTAGCGTTCGAAGAAATAAAGAAGGCCTTAGTAATGTCCCCGATATTACAACCGCCTGACTGGAGCCTACCATTTGAGGTCATGTGTGATGCTAGTGATTATGCAGTGGGGGCAGTGTTAGGGCAATGGAAGGAGAAAAAGCTACACGCCATTCACTACGCCAGTAAGATGCTGAATGGAGCACAAATCAACTATGCAACAACCGAGAAGGAATTACTAGAAGTCATATTTGCAATCGACAAGTTTAGACAATGCTTAGTAGGTTCGAAGGTAGTGGTTTACACTGACCATACTGCAGTTTGTTACTTGTTAAGTAAGAAGGATACTAAACCCCGCCTTATTCACTGGATTCTATTACTTCAAGAATTTGATATAGAAATCAGGGATAAAAAGGGATCGAACAATGTCGTCATGGACCACTTATCACGCATGCTCATAGATAGATGGATAGAAGAGGGAGACAGTGCCCAAATAGACGATGCTCTGCGGGATGATACCCTCATGGCTATTACTAAGGTGACCACCCCCTGATATGCAGATTTGGTGAATTTTCTTGCTGGAAGAGTGATACCGTCAGAATTCACAACCCAACAAAAGAAAAGATTCATTGCAGAAGTTCGACAATATATATGGGATGATCCCTTCCTATTTAGGAAATGTGCAGATAGTGTATATTGAAGGTGCGTACCAGGAGAGGAAGTGGAGAGCATCCTCTTTCACTACCATTCCTCAGCATATGGGGGACATACCAAAATTGCAAAAACAGCAGCGAAGGTACTTCAGGCAGGATTCTACTAGCCTAGCCTATTTAGGGACACACACAACTATGTGGTCTCCTGCGATCGGTGCCAGCAAACATGAAATATATGTCGGAGACATGAGATGCCGGCAAGCACCATATTGGAGGTGGAGCTCTTCGACGTTTGAGGGATAGATTTCAAGGGACCCTTTCTCGCTTCCGACACAAACATATATATCTTGGTCACTGTAGACTACGTCTCCAAATGGGTGGAGGTCGTACCTTCACCCCACTACGATGCTAGGACCGTAATAAAAATGTTCAAAAGAAATATATTCCCTAGATTCGGAGTTCCTCGAGTCATAATCAGTGATGGAGGATCCCATTTTATCGAAAAACAATTTGAAAAATTGCTACATAAATATGGGGAGATCCATAAAGTCTCAACGGCATACCACCCGCAAACAAGAGGACAACTGGAAATTTTGAATCGCGAGATCAAAAGTATTCTAGAAAAAACAGTAGTAGCATCAAGGAAAGATTGGTCACAAAAACTGGACGATGCTCTTTGGGCTTACCGCATAGCTTATAAGACCCCAATAGGCATGACCCCGTTCCATTTAGTTTATGGGAAGCCTTTCCACCTTGGACTACTGGGCCATCAAGAAGCTCAACTTGGACTACTGTGCAGTAGGAGAGAAAAGGAAATTGCAGTTAAGCGAGCTGGACAAAATTCGAAGGGATGCTTATGAACATGCTAAGGCGTATAAGGAAAGAACTAGGAAATGGCATGACCAACATATTTTGAGAAGGGAGTTTAAGGAAGGGGACTTAGTTCTCTTGTATAATTCTAGGTTAAAACTTTTTCCAGGGAAGCTAAAATCAAGGTGGTCAGGAACGTTTCGGGTAAAAAGGGTATACACATATGGCACCATGATATATGGAGTAAGGAATCAAGGGAGATCAAAGTAAATGGGAACCGATTAAAGAAGTATCTAAAGGAGTCTCTAGAATTCGAGACGGATGAATGGAGGTTCATATAACCTCCAGAGCCAAGTTGATAATCGAGTAAGGTCAAGCTTAAAAACCTTAAACAAAGCGCTTCTTAGGAGGCAACCCAAGTTTAGTTTTTAGGTTTTCTTTTGATTAAATTGCATTCATTTGGTTAATTTGAACTTTGATTTCCATTTCGTTTAGCATTAGGACCAAAAATAACTTGCTAGGTAAAAATAAAAATCAATTTTAGCTTACACAGTGAAGCGTGTGAGAAAATTTGGACCATTGTGCACAAGGGGAGAGAAAAAGGGGACACGCAGCCTGGCCGTGTGTTTTCCCACGGTCGTACCCGACAAACCCAAGGCGCACATGGCCTAGCCATGTGTTTTCACACGGCTGTGTCACGCGAGGTTAAAAAGGGCACACCGTGCGTTTTCACCCCAAATGTGCCATGTGTTTCAATTTTTCTTGCCCTAGCCGTGTGGATCCTTCGTCCCCACCACCTAGATGTTTTTCCAACCTTCAAAGAAGCCAAAAAAAACAAGGATGAGGAGGATCAAACAAGTGGTATCTCAATCCGGTGCTTCGGAGCGGTGAGCAAGGAGAACCGATGCACCTCAAGCTCTGGAGGAGGGTAATGCTCTTCCAACCCTTCTTTTCGCAGTAATGAACATAGGGATAGATATAACATGCTTTCTACTCGTAAAATCACTGGAACTAGGTATCTTGATGATGATTTACTAGAGTCCTTAGGGTTGTTGGGTGACATTCAAGCCCTATTTGCAAAAATAGGGTGGGGAGAGATAATGGGGATAAGACACCCAACCTACCCTAGGATAGTTTTGGAATTTTTAAGTTCTTTAGAAGCTGAAGTTTTAACGAGTAGAGAGAACGAAGAGTGTAGGATTACCTTTAGGATATTTAACATTGAGCATGAATGGACACTACACCAATGGAACTCATGCTTTGGCTTGTCGAGTGGGAGAGAGAAAAGTGTTAGTTATAGCCCTAGAACCAATCATGTGATGGTTGAATAGGGAACATTTTGTATCATATTCTATAAAGTCAAAGGATTGGTTATTATATTTATGTCTTGCTTATGCCAGCTAAATTAAATATAATAATGCCCTAGAAAAGTAGGTTCTTATCTACAGCACATCAATTGGCAGAATTGATTATGAGAGGTTGTAGAGAACACTTTCCTAAATATTCCTAGTCAAGTATTAATATGCAAGGGCAATATTAATACATAAAGACTAGCATGTAGGTCAATTGAAGACTTGATCTCACAAGTCATGGATATATGATATCAAGTTGACACATGGGTATATATTAGAGAATATATACTGAACTGACCCGCCATGAGAAAGTTTCATGGATCGTCATATGAGTGTCATAAACTTTCTCATGTGACTATTGGTATGAATAGTCCTTAAACCTGAAGTCACTACGGTTCCTTACATAAGAAGTTATGTACTTTGGTATCGTCAAACGTCACCCGTAACAGGGTGGACCATAAAGGCGATTACTAGGTATATAACAAATTATGCGGAGGGATATGAGTGATGTAGATGGGATCTATCCCTCCCATATGATGGGAGTGATATCTGTGGGCCCCTTGATTGAGTAGAACTACTAAAACGCATGGCCATGCTCGAATGAGTCAATATGAGATATTGAGCTCATTTGTTTGAGTTAGTTTACTCAGGGATCAAGAAACACATAGATTGATCGAGGATGACACGGTCTATTCCTCATTGGTCAATCTGATATCAAGGATAGAAGGACACGGTCATACATTATAGTAGTCATGAAAAGGTTAGTCGGATCTTGACTTATTTCGTAACTTGGGTAGATATGATGTATTGCTAGATGCCGCTCATTGCTTGTGTATCTAAAAGAGTTTAGATCCACTGCCAACGTTATGAGAGCCTATAGGGTCACACACAAAGAGCATGATGATTAGAAGAATTAGTGCATTCTAATTTGACTGGAATAATTTGGGAATGAGCTTAAGTAAAAAATGGTTTTTGGACTTTAAGCTTAATGAGAATTTTAGCTTATTGATTTAATGAGATTAATTTAATATGCTAAGCTTACTAATTTAATAAGATTAAATAAATATGTTATCATGATAGCCTAAGCTTAATTGATTTAATAAGATTAATTCAATATGTTACCTTATTGATTTAATGAGATTAATTCAATATGATAACATAAGCTTATTGAATTAATAAGATTAATTCAACATGCATGAATGCCACATAAGCATGCCACCTAAGCTTGATGAGGTGGAAGGAGACAAAGGGTTTTGACCTTTGGAATTTCTCCACATTGTTGGGAGATCGGTTTGCCGGCTAGAGGGGGGTGAATAGCCCTTGTTCGTCGGATGTCGTATTTTGCTCGTCTACGAAAACGTTAGCGCAAGCGGAAGCAATAAACTAAGACAAGCAAAATATAAGTAAAACAAAGACAATACAAACACGGAGATATAACGTGGTTCACGGCTACGCCGCTAATCCACGGTCCGATTCGTCCACGGTGAATCACTCCGAAACCCAATCACTATTGGTCTCTCCTTTGCACCAAGCTAGGTGGAGGTAACCTTTACAAACACTCCTCTTACAAATAGAATGGAAATAAGCTTGAGTAGGAGGATGGAAAGCTTTAGGGATCTTTGGGAGAGTATTAGAGCATGAGCATTTTTTTTTTGGCTCCCAAACCCTTACCCCCTTCCTTTTTATAGAGGAAGAGGGTTTCTGATGCCCTCGATCGATCGGTGATCGGCCGTTGCCCAATAACGGCTGCTTTCCACGTTGGATTCCATCCAACGGTATTGGCATCAGTCGACTGATGGGACCATCAGTCGACTGATGCTCGATCAGTCGAGTGCTCAGTCGAGTCGACTCCATTCTGTGCCCGTGCACAGTTCCATCAGTCGACTGCCTTCCCTGGCGCGATCGTCGATCATCGATCGCTAGTTCCATGGCAATCGATCGCCAAGCCCTAAACCGGTCTTATACCCGGTCGATCAACCCATCGATTCAAGCGATCGGCCCCGCCATGACATGGCGGGTGTCGAAAACCCATCCGGCACTTGGCCAAATGGCCAAGTTTCACCTAAGAGCTACCCTTCCCGGGTTACAATCGCTCACTCTCATTTCTGAGTCCTCGCTTTGAAGTTCTTCGCTTCTCGCCACGCCCCTGGCAAGATCGCGCACGGGCTCGCAGAATGCTCCTTCGCGTCTCTTGCCTCGAAGTCTACTTCCTCCGGCTTCACTCCAAGCTTCTCGTCCGGCGGTCCCTCGGATGCTCCAAGCGCACGGCTTCCGCAAAGCTATCCTTCACTGACTCAAGGCACGAGTCATGAGATGTGAAACTTGCCACGGCTCCATGTGCGAATTACTAAGTCCTGCATGACTTCAACGCACATATCAAATCAACATAACCAACTAACTTAAACCCTTTGCCACACACATCAAAACCTTATCATGGCAAGAGATTGCCCTAACAATCTCCCCCTTTTTGATGTGTGGCAATCCGTTTAAGTTAGGTAAACATTTGATAAAAATTTCTAAGGTAAGAAAAGCATGTAAGTATAAACATGACATAGCAACATGCAACTCCCCCTTAATCAATGAAACTTTCTACACAAATTTTCTCCCCCTATCATATATTTCTCCCCCTATCATATATTTCTCCCCCTAAAATAATTAACTTAAACATAATTATTTCTCCCCCTTTGACACCATCAAAAAGATTAACACTAAGTTATAAAACCCATGGCATCAAGTATAGAATTGAAATATCACAAATTGAATTACAAACTGAATTCGGCCTTCACTGTTCTGATTTTCAGGCCATCACGATCGGTTCGATACTACTGACCGGGCACATGATTTTCGGGATTTTTGATTTTTCTGGCCGAATTTCAGAAATGCGTTAAAAATTCTAGAAAATTCGAAAAATCATAAAATTTGGGGAACACATTTCTTTTAAGTATTTCTATCAGTGAAAAATATGTTTTCATGAAAAGTCATTATATTTTCTGTTATTTACCAAAAATCCAAAAACTTTAAAAACTACTAGGTTTTTGATCATGAAGGTATCAAGTTTGACACCTAGTTTTGGTTCCAATTGTTTCAAAACATGAATGCATGTATTTTAAAGTGAGAAATTGTTTTGAAAGCATATGAAATATCCAACCATGATCTTTGGGCAATATGTCTATGAATTAAACATAAGCCTTCCCCATGATTGGTCTATTATTGCTATTTTGATACTTTAAATGACCATCTAAATGCCATAGGCATTAGTGGACATTTGTATTATCCTAATATCTCACCCATGCTAAGTTTGCAATCAAGTTAGCCTATAGTGAGTGTGAGATGCATCCTAGGGGGTATTTGTATATACTTAACCAACATATTCATGCAATTCTATCATGGTTAAGTATCAACCTAACATCCTATATGATCATAATGACATATATGATTTAATTTCACATTATGATCATTAAATTCATGTTTTCATCAAATTATAGTCATGCATTAGGTATTATGTGATGATAATAAACAAATTATCACCTAAGGCATGATTCAAACCTATTTCTCATGATAACGTGCCAAACATCAAAAACATAAATCATGATTGCAAATATACATAGGAATTACAACAATCATCATGATTTAAGCATTATTACCTATTTATGGGTACGTTATCATCACCCAACACTATCTAAAAAATGTTGTCCCGTCATCCTAAGTCAACCAAAATATGATATAGGTCAAGTTCATATGGTTGACTACCCTAGGGTTATCCTAACCCTTCAGGATGGATTTTGGAACCCAAAATAGATTTTTGCCTATGGGGTTCACTAGAAATTCCTTGGGGATCCATTTCTTAGCTATTACTTTGTTTTTGTCTTGTCCCCTAGCAATTAGGCATCTATAGGCCTTCTCATTTTTCTTCTCTTTATATCCTAGGCCTTTCTTGTTAAAACTTGCCCTTTGGCTCCCTATGATCATATTCAAGGTGTTGGAGCCAATTGTGAATTTTCCTAGGGCTTTGGTTAAATAATCTACCTTTTCCCTTAATGCCCTATTTTCTTCTATGCATGCATCACTAACATCTAAAGGCACATAATTATAATGTGAGCATGCATCATCATGGCAAGAAGAAGTATCATTATTATTTAAGCATGCATTTTCTAGCTTATTTCCTAATGCCTTAATTTGATCTAGCATGCATTTATTTTTCTTCTTTGCTCTAAACAAATCCCTAGTTAAACTAGAAATCATAGAAACTATTTTACTAGGAGAGGCTTTCGTTACCATAGTTTCCATGTCCTCTTCTTCTTCTTCGGATGATGAGGAGGATGATGATGTGGAGGAGGCTCCCCCTTCACTTGAGCTCTCTCCTCTTGTGCTTGATCCTTCATTTGAGGAGGAGGAGGAGCTATCCGAGTCATGAAGAGCCATTAGTGCTAGGTTGGAGTAAACATGCTCTTCTTCATCGGATGAGGAGGAGGAGGCAAGGTCATCCCATGTCTTGGCTTTGAGAGCCATGGACTTTCCTTTTTCCTTGGCCTTCGTCTCCTCTTTCTTCTTGCTCCCCTTCTTCTTCTTCTTTTCTTCCTTCTTTTTCTTCTCTTCCTTGCTCTTGTTTAGGAGGGGACAATTGTCCCTTATGTGCCCCTCTCCTTGGCAATTGTAGCATATGACCTTCCCCCTTGGTCTCCTTCCCCTATCATTAGATTTATGAAATCTAACATTCTTAAATGCACGCCTTACCCTCCTTACCATATAGGCCTCTTCGGTGCTATCCATGGAGGAGGATGAGGCTTCGTCATCGAAGGAGGAGGGAATTTCCATCTTCTTCTTTCCCTTATTTGCTATCAAGGCCACTCCTCTTGAAGGTTGAATTCTTGGTTCTTCTTGTATTCCTTCAAGTCTTGTTTCATGGAGCTCCATTGTTGAGAAGAACTCCTCCAAGGTACTTACTTCCAAGTTCTTGGAGATGTAGAATGAATCCACCATGGAGCTCCATCTTGAGGACCGGGGAAAGGCGTCTATGGCCTTCATTACCATATCCCGGTTGGATAACTTCTCTCCTACACTTGTTAGTCCAAGCAATATTTCTTTAAATCTAGAATGTAGGGAAGTTACCTTTTCTCCCTTTTCAAGCTTGATATTTGATAATTGGGAGCGGAGGAGATCTCTTCTTGCTAGCTTTGCCTCATGCCTTCATGAAGTTCAACCAACTTCTCCCACATCTCCTTGGCACTTGAGCACTCCCCTATTCTATTTACTTCTTGTTGAGGGAGCACATTGTATAGGTGGTGCTTGGCCTTTGAATTTGCCAAGTATTCTTCTCTTTGCCTTTTGCTCCACCTAGATTTCTAATGGCTCCCATTCTCGCTCCTAGGCAACTCAAACCGCTTTCCATTATTAAAAGGATTTCAAAGTCGGTTTCAAGAATACCTCCATTCTCTTTTCCACCAAGAGAATTCACACAAACTTCAGGGTTGATGTTTGAGCCGCCATTTACTTGTTGAAGTGTTTCTCCTGTTAGTCCTTGAAGAGCGACCTTGGCTCGATACCACTTGTGGGAGATCGGTTTCGGCTAGAGGGGGTGAATAGCCCTTGTTCGTTTGGATGTCGATTTTGCCTGCCTACTTAAAACGCGTTAGCAAGCGAAGCAATAAACTAAGACAAGCAAAATATAAGTAAAACAAAGACAATACAAACACGGAGATATAACGTGGTTCACGGCTACGCCGCTAATCCACGGTCCGATTCGGCCCACGGTGAATCACTCAAACCCAATCACTATTGGTCTCTCCTTTGCACCAAGCTAGGTGGAGGTAACCTTTACAAACACTCCTCTTACAAATAGAATGGAAATAAGCTTGAGTAGGAGGATGGAAAGCTTTAGGGATCTTTGGGAGAGTATTAGAGCATGAGCATTTTTTTGGCTCTAAACCCTTACCCCTTCCTTTTATAGAGGAAGAGGGTTTCTTCCGCTGCCACAGGATCACGATCGATGCCCTCGATCACCGACCGATCTCGTAGCCGCTGCCCAATAACGATCGCTTTCCACGCTTGGATTCCACCACCAGATTGCCATCACGACCGATGGGACCATCACGATCGATGCTCGATCGGTCGAGTGCTCACCGAGTCGACTCCATTCTGCGTCTGCACGCCCATCACCGACCGCTTCCCGCGATCGGCCGACATCACCGATCGCTAGTTCCATGGCAATGATCGCAAGCCCTAAACCGGTCTTATACCACCGATCAACCCATCGACTAGGGCCGACCGCCATGACATGGCCCGATCGTGTCAGAAAAACCCATCCGACACTTGGCCAAATGGCCAAGTTTCACCTAAGAGCTACCCTTCCCTGGGTTACAATCGCTCACTCTCATTTCTCGGAGTCCCTCGCCTTTGAAGTTCTCTTCGTTCTCGGCCACGTCCCTCGGCAGCATCAGGCGCACGGCTCTACAATGCTCCTTCGCGTCTCTTGCCTCGAAGTCTACTTCCTCCGGCTTCACTCCAAGCTTCTCGTCCGGCGGTCCCTCGGATGCTCCAAGCGCACGGCTTCCGCAAAGCTATCCTTCACCGACTCAAGGCACGAGTCATGAGATGTGAAACTCGCCACGGCTCCATGTGCGAATTACTAAGTCCTGCATGACTTCAACGCACATATCAAATCAACATAACCAACTAACTTAAACCCTTTGCCACACACATCAAAACCTTATCATGGCAAGAGATTGCCCTAACACACATATGGCCGGCCAAACAAGGAGTGTTGATTATTTTTCAATGTAATTGATTGCATTGAATGTGATAGGAGGTGAAAGGTTTTTCAATCCTATAAAACACTCCATGGGGTGGCCGGCCAAACTTGGTGAAGCTTGAGGCTTGGAGAGAGCTTGGTGGTAAGAGGCTTTGGTTATGTGGCTTTTGTGAGTGTAGGCTAGCAAGAAGAGTGGTCTTCTTCTTCCTTTCTCTTTTTCCCTACCTTCCTCTCCTTTAGGGACTTCTCTAGCAAGAAGTAAAGAAGAGCTCTTCTAGTTTCTTTTGTGAGACAAGAGCTTGCTCGTGTGGATACATATAGAGGCACGGACATTTGAACGTGCTAAAAGATCCAACAAACCCAAGGAGAAGCGGGATTAAAAAGGGCACGCAACAAAGGTAATATTCTCCTATAACATAGGTTTTGAGAAATTTATTTTGTTCGAGGTTTTCTTTCGCAAGGATCACTTGGAAGGGATCCTATTTTTCCATTGCGCATATGCTATTTTGCATAATAAATCCCTATAGTGGTATCAGAGCCACTTGCGAAAGATCATATAAAAAAATAGGTTTTCTCTATTTTATATATGATATAGAAGTAGGATAAATTTTATTATGAGTTGATAAATGCATTAGCAATTTTTCAAACATAATAAAATATCAGATGTCTTTTAAAAGTTAAAATTGACATGGTGCATGGTTATGGCCTAGTCTCAAAAAGTTTGTGAATGTGTGTGTTGTAATTCTTAATACGGCCTGCGTGTCATGTCTTTCTCCTAAAATTCTTGTTGTAAAAATTAGTTTTAGACTCGAATGTAACTCGAGTATTTCTCCTTTTGTAATATACAAAATAAAGATGGAGGGTCCATTGGAGGATGATGTTACAAGGAGGAAGTCAACAACACAAGACAACCAAAAGGAAGCACTTGGGAGAAGATGCTATCCCTAGGTTGACCAATCAATCTTTTCATTGGCTTGAGAAGATTATAGAATAAGGGCCATAACCATGACACGCTTAGTTTAATATGTATGTGATGCATGTTAATTTAGCTTATATGTGATGTATGCTAATATGTATGTGATGCATGTTTAAGTTTATTTCTTAATAAGTCAAAAACGATATGCCTACCAAAGTTTGGTACTCACTACTTCCTCGATCATTTGTTGTTGGGTTTGTCAAAGCAAAGCAATGCATTTTATCTTGGAAGAGTACGAGTGGACAATCGTGATGTCCCGCTATCAAACTTGGTTAAGACTTAATTAAGTTTTTCTTAATTAATTAAGAAAGTAGAGGCATATATTAGCTTTGAACATAAGTTTTAAAAATTAGTTTTTGTGTGATTTCCGAACATCAGCTTTGTCTTAGAAAGTGGTCATTGCTCCGATATCAAAGAAGGCCTCTGTGCCTCGCCACGGCCTGGAAGCTGGTTTAGGAATAAGCATTAAACTAATCTAAACTTAACCAAAGCTATTAAAGAGTTACATCAGATGTAATTGGCAAAAGATTGCCTACCTAATCATACTACGTCTTGGGCGATTAGCCAAAGCTAACTCAAGACGAAGTATGATGTGGATCTTTATCCCATATAAATTTATAGCTAAATAGAAGCTAATGATGTAAGCAAAATGTGTTTGCCTACATCAATGATTAGCTCATATCAAAGCTATGAGAATTTAGTGGGAGCCTCATTTAATTAAAGGCCTAATTAAATGACTTAGGTATGATACTTAATTTTGCATTTTAATGTTGTAGATCACCATGTCATCTAACACGACACACCCCCTCAACTTGCGATCTGTCCTTGAGAAACACAAGCTCAATGGAGCTAACTTTCTAGACTGGTATAGGAACTTGAGGATTATCCTCAAGCAAGAACGTAAACTGTATGTCCTAGAGCAGTCTATCCCTGAAACACCCGCCCTTGTGGCCACTCGTGCTGAAAAGGATGCTTATAAGAAGCATCAAGATGACACATTAGATGTGTCATGTCTTATGCTTGCCACCATGATCTCTGAGCTTCAGAATCAACATGAGAACATGGATGCCTATGATATGGTTGAGAATTTGAAACAACTATATCAAGGACAAGCTAGGCATGAGCGTTTTGAAGTGTCTAAGGCTCTTTTTGCATGCAAGATGCAAGAAGGAACACCTGTAGGAACTCACGTACTTAAAATGATAGGGTACGTTGAGAACCTTGAAAGACTAGGTTTTCCACTGAGCCAAGAATTGGCAACCGATGTTATCCTGCAATCATTGCCGGAAGCATATAATCAATTCGTCATGAATTATAACATGAATGAAATTGATAAGCCTTTGCCTGAGATTCTCAGCATGTTGAGAACTGCTGAACCGAAACTCAAGAAGATAGTTAGTAACATACTAATGGTCAAGAAGGGAAAAGGTAAGCGCAAAGGCAAGGGTAAGACCCAAGCCAAAGGCAAGGCCAATTCATCCACTTCAAAGGGTAAAGGTAAAGTACCTAAGGAAGGGGATCGCTTTATCATGGTGAGACTGGACACTGGAAGCGGAACTGCAAAGTCTACCTTGAGGAAGTAAAGAAGAAAAGAAGTGGGACTTCTGCCTCAGGTATACACATTATAGAAGTTAATCTATCTATTTCTTCTACATGGGTATTAGATACCGGATGTGCATCTCACATTTGTACTAATGTGCAGGGACTGAGAAATAGTAGACTAATGGCAAAGGGCGAAGTGGACCTACGAGTAGGAAATGGCGCAAAAGTTGCTGCTGTAGCTGTAGGAACATATTCTTTGTCTTTGCCCACTGGGCTTATCTTAGAACTAGAGGAGTGCTTTTATGTACCTGCATTAACGAAGAACATAATTTCTGT
The DNA here is from genome assembly GCA_025175895.1 of Wurfbainia villosa. NCBI lineage: Eukaryota > Viridiplantae > Streptophyta > Magnoliopsida > Zingiberales > Zingiberaceae > Wurfbainia > Wurfbainia villosa. The sequence continues at coordinate 113,375,894 of CM045989.1, read as the reverse complement.
ATCTTGTTTAGACAAGAAAAACTTTTCTTTTATAATAAAGGACAAATGTTGTTCCATTTATTTGAATGAAATGGTCTATATTAATGCACCACTTATGAATGGTCTCTATGTTCTAGATTTAGAAAACCCAATTTATAACGTAAATACCAAACGGTTCAAATCGAATAATTTGAACCAAACATATCTCTGGCACTGTCGCCTAGGTCACATAAATGAAAAATGCATATCCCAACTCCATAAAGATGGATTATTGGACTCATTTGATTTTGAATCATATGAGGTATGCGAATCTTGTCTTTTAGGAAAGATGACTAAAACTCCATTTAGTGGACATGGCAAGAGAGCGACGGACTTGTTAGGACTCATACATACTGATGTATGTGGCCCTTTTAATGTCGAAGCCAGAGGAGGCTATAAGTACTTTATTACTTTCACTGATGATATGAGTAGATTTGGCTACTTATATTTGATGAGACATAAGTCAGAATCCTTTGAAAAGTTCAAAGAATTCAAGAATGAAGTACAAAACCAACTTGGTAAGCATATTAAGCTACTTCGATCAGATCGAGGTGGTGAATACCTTAGTCAAGAGTTTCGTGATCACCTGGCTGAGTGTGGGATAATATCCCAACTCACTCCACCTGGAACACCACAATGGAATGGTGTATCTGAGAGGAGAAATCGTACTCTATTAGATATGGTACGATCAATGATGAGCCAGACTGATCTACCTACTTCCTTTTGGGGTTTAGCTCTAGAGGCAGCCGCTTTCACACTTAATCGCGTCCCATCAAAAGCCGTAGAAAAGACACCATATACGTTATGGACTGGGAAGAGTCCCAAAATGTCTTTTATAAAGATTTGGGGTTGTGAAGCTTATGTTAGATGTCAAGTCTCAGATAAACTAGGACCCAAATCAGATAAGTGTTATTTTGTAGGATATCCCAAGGAAACTAAGGGATATTACTTTTACAATCCCACACATGGCAAGGTGTTTGTTGCCAGAAATGTTGTCTTTCTAGAAAGAGAATTTATTTCTAGAAAAAATAGTGGGAGTAAAATTCATCTTGAAGAAATTCAAGATGAAGATAATACTAAGGCTTCTATAGAAAATGAACAGGCACCATAAAGTGTTGTGGATGAGGAAATTGTTGCCCAAAGAGTTGTGGAGCAAACACCTGTTCAAGTAGACCAACTTCTTCGTAGATCTGATAGGATCCGTCGACAACCCGAGAGATATTCTTTTCTCTTGACTGACAACGGTGATGTATTGCTTGTCGATCTTGATGAGCCTACATCCTATCAAGAAGCTATGATGAGCCAAGATTCTGAGAAATGGCTAGAGGCCATGAGATCCGAAATGGAATCCATGTATACTAACCAAGTATGGACTTTGGTTGATCCACCTGAAGGGGTAAAACCCATTGGGTGTAAGTGGGTCTTTAAAGTAAAGACTGACATGGATGGTAATAAGCATACCTATAAAGGTAGATTGGTGGCTAAAGGATTCAAACAAATTCATGGTATTGACTATGATGAAACCTTTTCACCAGTTGCGATGCTTAAATCCATTCGGATCATACTTGCTATTGCAGCCTACCACGATTATGAGATCTGGCAGATGGATGTCAAAACCACTTTTCTGAATGGAAAGCTACTCGAGGATGTGTACATGACACAGCCTGAGGGTTTTGAAGATCCAAAGCATCCTGGAAAGGTATGCAAACTGCAAAGGTCCATTTATGGACTAAAGCAAGCCTCTCGAAGCTGGAATCTTCGATTCGATGATGCAATCAAGGCGTTTGGTTTCATCAAGAATGAAGATGAACCTTGAGTCTACAAGAGAAATAGTGGGAGCACAGTTGTATTTCTTATCTTGTATGTAGATGACATACTTCTCATCGGAAATGATATTCCCTCACTCTAGTCTGTGAAGATGTGGTTAGGGAATTGTTTCTCGATGAAAGACTTAGGTGAAGCTGCCTATATTCTAGGCATCAAGATCTATAGAGATAGATCTAAAAGATTACTTGGCCTAAGTCAGAGTACATACATTGATAAAGTGCTAGATCGTTTTGCTATGCAAAATTCCAAGAAAGGATTTCGCTTTATCACATGGTGTGAGTCTTTCGAAGACTCAATGTCCCTCTTCTAAGGAGGAGAGAGATCGCATGGATAAGATCCCTTATGCATCTGCTATAGGGTCTATCATGTACGCCATGCTTTGTACTCGTCCTGACATCTCATATGCTTTGAGCATGACGAGTAGATACTAATGATCCAGTGAAAGTCATCGGATAGCACAAAAATATTCTTAAATACTTACGAAGAACGAAAGAATATTTCCGATATTCGAGGCAATGAGGAGCTAATCAGAAGGGTTACAGTTGATGCAAGCTTCCAAATGCATACAAGGATGACTATAGATCGCAATCGGTAATGGTTTTGCTCGAATGGTGGAGCCGTGAGTCGAAGAGTTCAAAGCAGACACAATGTATTCTACAACAGGCCGAGTATATTGCAAGGTCTCCGATGCAAAGAAAGGAGGTCGCTTGGCCCGCAAGTTCATCGCTGAACTCGTAGTTCCTAGCATTGCAGATCCAATAGACCTCTATTGTGACAACAATGGGGCTATTGCACAGGCTAAGGAACCTCGATCACATCAGCGGACCAAACACATACTACGGCGCTTCCATCTCATTCGGGAGATCATCGATAGAGGAGATGTGAGGATATGCAGAGTACCAACAGAAGCTAAGATCACAGATCCATTGACCAAGCCTTTGGCACAAAGGAAGCATGATGGTCACACTAGGTCACTAGGTATCAGATATTATAGTGATTGGTACTAGTGCTAGTGGGAGATTGTTAGTTATAGCCCTAGAACCAATCATGTGATGGTTGAATAGGGAACATTTTGTATCATATTCTATAAAGGCAAAGGATTGGTTATTATATTTATGTCTTGCTTGTGCCAGCTAAATTAAATATAATAATACCCTAGAAAAGTAGGTTCTTATCTACAGCACATCAATTGGCAGAATTGATTATGAGAGGCTGTAGAGAACACTTTCCTAAATGTTTCTAGTCAAGTATTAATATGCAAGGGCAATATTAATACATAAAGACTAGCATGTAGGTCAATTGATGACTTGATCTCACAAGTCATGGATATATGATATCAAGTTGACACATGAGTATATATTAGAGAATATATACTGAACTGACCCGCCATGAGAAAGTTTCATGGATCGTCATATGAGTGTCATAAACTTTCTCATGTGACTATTGGTATAAATAGTCCTTAAACATGAAGTCACTACGGTTCCCTACATAAGGAGTTATGTACTTTGGTATCGTCAAACGTCACCCGTAACAGGGTGGACCATAAAAGCGATTACTAGGTATATAACAAATTATGCGGAGGGATGTGAGTGATGTAGATGGGATCTATCCCTCCCATATGACGAGAGTGATATCTGTGGGCCCCTTAATTGAGTAGAACTACTAAAATGCATGGTCATGCTCAAATGAGTCAATATGAGATATTGAGCTCATTTGTTTGAGTTAGTTTACTCAGGGATCAAGAAACATATAGATTGATCGAGGATGACACGGTCTATGCCTCATTGGTCAATCTGATATTAAGGATAGAAGGACACGGTCATACATTATAGTAGTCACGGAAAGGTTAGTCGGATCTTGACTTATTTCGTAACTTGGGTAGCAATGATGTATTGCTAGATGCCGCTCATTGCTTGTGTATCTAAAAGAGTTTAGATCCACTGCCAACGTTATGAGAGCCTATAGGGTCACACACAAAGAGCATGATGATTAGAAGAATTAGTGCATTCTAATTTGACTAGAATAATTTGGGAATGAGCTTAAGTACAAAATGGTTTTTGGACTTTAAGCTTAATGAGAATTTTAGCTTATTGATTTAATGAGATTAATTCAATATGCTAAGCTTACTAATTTAATAAGATTAAATAAATATGTTATCATGATAGCCTAAGCTTAATTGATTTAATAAGATTAATTCAATATGTTACCTTATTGATTTAATGAGATTAATTCAATATGATAACATAAGCTTATTGAATTAATAAGATTAATTCAACATGCTTGAATGCTACATAAGCATGCCACCTAAGCATGCCACCTAAGCTTGATGAGGTGGAAGGAGACAAAGGGTTTTGACATTTGGAATTTCTCCACATGTGGCCGGCCAATTGATTATTTTTCAATGCAATTGATTGCATTGAATGTGATAGGAGGTGAAAGGTTTTTCAATCCTATAAAATACTCCATGGAGTGGCCGGCCAAACTTGGTGAAGCTTGAGGCTTGGAGAGAGCTTGGTGGTGAGAGGCTTTGGTTGTGTGGCTTTTGTGAGTGTAGGCTAGCAAGAAGAGTGGTCTTCTTCTTCCTTTCTCTTTTTCCCTACCTTCCTCTCCTTTAGGGACTTCTCTAGCAAGAAGTAAAGGATAGCTCTTCTAGTTTCTTTTGTGAGACAAGAGCTTGCTCGTGTGGATACATATAGAGGCACGGACATTTGAACGTGCTAAAAGATCCAACAAACCCAAGGAGAAGCGGGATTAAAAAGGGCAGGCAACAAAGGTAATATTCTCCTATAAGATAGGTTTTGAGAAATTTATTTTTGTACGAGGTTTTCTTTCGCAAAGATCACTTGGAAGGGATCCTATTTTTCTGTTGCGCATATGCTATTTTGCATAATAAATCCCTACAGTGGTATCAGAGCCACTTGCGAAAGATCGTATAAAAAAATAGGTTTTCTCTATTTTATATATGATATAGAAGTAGGATAAATTTTATTATGAGTTGATAATTGCATTAGCAATTTTTCAAACATAATAAAATATCAGATGTCTTTTAAAAGTTAAAATTGACATGGTGCATGGTTATGGCCTAGTCTCAAAAAGTTTCTGAATGTGTGAGTTGTAATTCTTAATACGCCCTGCGTGTCGTGCCTTTCTCCTAAAATTCTTGTTGTAAAAATTAGTTTTAGACTCGAATGTAACTCGAGTATTTCTCCTTTTGTAATATACAAAATAAAGATGGAAGGTCCATTGGAAGATGACGTTACAATTGTGAAGTCAACAACACAAGACAACCAAAAGGAAGCACTTGGGAGAAGATGTTATCCCTAGGTTGACCAATCAATCTTTTCATTGGCTTGAGAAGATTGTAGAATAAGGGCCATAACCATGACACGCTTAGTTTAATATGTATGTGATGCATGTTAATTTAGCTTATATGTGATGTATGCTAATATGTATGTGATGCATGTTTAAGTTTATTTCTTAATAAGTCAAAAACGATATGCCTACCAAAGTTTGGTACTCACTATTTCCTCGATCATTTGTTGTTGGGTTTGCCAAAGCAAAGCAATGCATTTTATCTTGGAAGAGTGCGAGTGGACAATCGTGATGTCCCGCTATCAAACTTGGTTAAGTCTTAATTAAGTTTTTCTTAATTAATTAAGCAAGTAAAGACATATATTAGCTTTGAACATAAGTTTTAAAAATTAGTTTTTGTGTGATTTCCAAACATCAGCTTTGTCTTAGAAAGTGGTCGTTGCTCCGATATCAAAGAAGGCCTTCGTGTTCGCCACTACCGAAGCCGTTTAGGAATAAGCACTAAACTAATCTAAACTTAACCAAAGCTATTAAAGAGTTACATCAGATGTAATTGGCAAAAGATTGCCTACCTAATCATACTACGTCTTGGGCGATTAGCCAAAGCTAACTCAAGACGAAGTATGATGTGGATCTTTATCCCATATAAATTTATAGCTAAATAGAAGCTAATGATGTAAGCAAAATGTGTTTGCCTACATCAATGATTAGCTCATATCAAAGCTATGAGAATTTAGTGGGAGCCTCATTTAATTAAAGACCTAATTAAATGACTTAGGTATGATACTTAATTTTGCATTTTAATATTGTAGATCACCATGTCATCTAACACGACACACCCCCTCAACTTGCGATCTGTCCTTGAGAAAGAAAAGCTCGATGGAGCTAACTTTCTAGACTGGTATAGGAACTTGAGGATTGTCCTCAAGCAAGAACGTAAACTGTATGTCCTAGAGCAGTCCATCCCTGAAACACCCGCCCCTGTGGCCACTCGTGCTGAAAAGGATGCTTATAAGAAGCATCGAGATGACGCATTAGATGTGTCATGTCTTATGCTTGCCACCTGAGCTTCAGAAGCAACATGAGAACATGGATGCCTATGATATGGTTGAGAATTTGAAACAACTATATCAAGGACAAGCTAGGCACGAGCATTTTGAAGTGTCTAAGGCTCTTTTTGCATGCAAGATACAAGAAGGAACACCTGTAGGAACTCACGTACTTAAAATGATAGGGTACGTTGAGAACCTTGAAAGACTAGGTTTTCCACTGAGCCAAGAATTGGCAACCGATGTTATCCTGCAATCATTGTCGGAAGCATATAATCAATTCGTCATGAATTATAACATGAATGAAATTGATAAGTTTTGCTCGAGATTCTCAAAGATGTTGAGAATCACAACCGAATCTCAAGAAGAAAGTTAGTAACGTACTAATGGTCAAGAAGGGCAAAGGTAAGCGCAAAGGCAAGGGTAAGACCCAAGCCAAAGGCAAGGCCAATTCATCCACTTCAAAGGGTAAAGGTAAAGTACCTAAAGAAGGGGACTTTTTCCATTGCGATGAGACTGGACACTGGAAGCGGAACTGCAAAGTCTACCTTGAGGAAGTAAAGAAGAAAAGAAGTGGGACTTCTGCCTCAGGTATACACATTATAGAAGTTAATCTATCTATTTCTTCTACATGGGTATTAGATACCGGATGTGCATCTCACATTTGTACTAATGTGCAGGGACTGAGAAATAGTAGACTAATGGTAAAGGGCGAAGTGGACCTACGAGTAGGCAATGGTGCAAAAGTTGCTACTGTAGCTGTAGGAACATATTCTTTGTCTTTTCCCACTAGGCTTATCTTAGAACTAGAGGAGTACTTTTATGTACCTACATTAATGAAGAACATAATTTCTGTATCTTGTTTAGACAAGAAAAACTTTTCTTTTATAGTAAAGGACAAATGTTGTTCCATTTATTTGAATGAAATGTTCTATTGTAATGCACCACTTATGAATGGTCTCTATGTTCTAGATTTAGAAAACCCAATTTATAACGTAAATACCAAACGGTTCAAATCGAATAATTTGAACCAAACATATCTCTGGCACTGTCGCCTAGGTCACATAAATGAAAAATGCATATCCCAACTCCATAAAGATGGATTATTTGACTCATTTGATTTTGAATCATATGAGGTATGCGAATCTTGTCTTTTAGGAAAGATGACTAAAACTCCATTTAGTGGACATGGAAATAGAGCGATGGACTTGTTAGGACTCATACATACTGATGTATGTGGCCCTTTCAATGTCGAAGCCAGAGGAGGCTATATGTACTTTATTACTTTCACTGATGATATGAGTAGATTTGACTACTTATATTTGATGAGACATAAGTCAGAATCCTTTGAAAAGTTCAAAGAATTCAAGAATGAAGTAAAAACCAACTTGGTAAGCATATTAAGCTACTTCGATCAGATCGAGGTGGTGAATACCTTAGTTAAGAGTTTCATGATCACCTGGCTGAGTGTGGGATAATATCCCAACTCACTCCACCTGGAACACCACAATGGAATGGTGTATCTGAGAGGAGAAATCATGTGTGGTGTCACATGGGAGATCATGTTATCGGCTCCTTGTAAAGTATAAGTAAAGGCTCACAACCGAGATGACTTTGGACAAACTATTGGTATTGTTGTAGTGTGATTTGATATTGGTTTGTCTTGACCATAGAATCACACTAGTGCACTTTGTGTGTATTGAGCAGGACCAACTTAGAGGTGATTCGATTTATTGCTGACTACATAATCGAATCGGACCTCAGATATTATATTGTACATGCTCTTAATCCCGATATAATAACGGGCACATATACTTAGTATTCATTTCTTTAATTTACCAATGGGCAAGATTTATAGATTAAATCGATAGACTCAGTAAGTTGGGAAATGGTATTATTTATATGGTGTGTCGTTGATTATAGGAGGAAACCGTGTCCTATATATTAGGATGATGATGTCCCCTTGAGGAGCTCATAAGGTTCATCATGTAAACCTTGCAGGTGGACATGGTCCGACATGATGAAAAGGTTGAGTGATACTACTCATGGAGTTAGATGTTGATTAATTAATGGTCAGTAAATTAATTAATTGATGGACATTCGAGATCTTAAACACGGGGAGAAAAAGTACATATAATATATGGAGCCCATATTAACTTATGGGGGTTGGTGAGGTAGATCAATGATAATCCTTTAGTGGATTGAATTATCATTAATGGATCGGACTTTATGTGCGCTTGATCCATGGGTGGCCAAGATCCAACTCCTCCTCATGGTCCCTATTGTAGCCTATTAACACCTCATGAAGCTTAGATCCAATGGATGAAAACAAAACTCTAGATCCAAAGGTAGAGATTAAATCTCTAGATCCGACGGTTGAGATTAAATCTCTAGATCTAATGGTTGAGATTAAATCTCTAGAACCAATGGTGGAGATTAAAACAAGGCTTATCCCTAACTCTATAAAAGGAGGACAAGGGGTGGATGGCAACTTGATGGATGAGGGGATTAGGGTTTGTCCCTTGGGCGGCAACCAATCCTAATTAGATTAGGATTGGGAGTGGGCGGCTAGGGTTAGGTTTTTTGTGTTGGGGTGGGAGGCAACAAGTGGAGGAGGGCTCTTCTTCTTCTTCCTATGGTTTGGTCGGCACCTATTCATCTTCCCTCTACCTTGGCCAGAGCTCAACCAATTCTTCTTCCCTTCATCCTTGGCCAGAAATTAGGAGAGCTAGGTTTAGGGTTTGGGCGACAACAAGGAGAAGGATTGCTTTCCTTTCTCTTCTCCAAGTGTTGGCTGGCGCCCATGCCCTTGTTATTTCTCCTTTGGCCGGCTCCCATACTCCATGTTCTCTTCCTTGGCCGGCGGCAACATCGAGTTTATTTACTTGGTGGCCGGTTCTAGATAAGAAGTAGAGTTTTGTTTGATGATCTTTCTTTGTTCAGAGTGAACAAGGAAAGGAAGATTGGTGATCTAGGAGGCTTCGACTTTTGGAAGATCGTCGCCCACACGATGTCCAAAGGGAGGAAGGACATACAATAGAAGATCAAGAGGTATAATCTTGTTTATTTTGATTAGTCTTCCTTTGTATTATGTTTATAATTGCTTTTCAATTATATGCATGTTTTATGTGGATGTTTACTTTATGTATGCGGCTAAATAGTACTTGTATCCCGAACATAAACACAAAAGCTGGCGATCCGTACATCTTCTATTCCGTGGCTACTCATAGAATAGAGGTTGGTCGCTTGAACAACAAGTTTGTTCAAGTGACCACTCTAATCGAATAGCACGACGATGACTTGGTTGTTTGGGCAATCCCTTTTGTTTAGGATTATTTTTTTTTAATCCGGGGACATCGATGAGATTGCCATGAACAAGCGACCGAGGTGAAGTGGGAAGCGAAGTTTCCCCTCACGACGGACTCACTTCTTACAATTGGTATCAGAGCCAAGGTTTCTGGTTTTGTGTGTTTAGGATTCGGTTACTCTTATGCATTTTTCCATATATTATATGTACCGGATAATAGTAGGATATGCGTAGGTTAACTCTTTGGTTGCAAGCATAAGATCCGACTATTATGGCTATATGTGTGTATGTGATTGTATGTGTATATTTTGTTTAATCTTCGGGGTTGACGAGACTAGTATTTAATTTTTTGTAAATTAGATATGGTATTGTTTAGTCACTTCTTTTATTTTAGTTTACTTTTTATCTATATTTCATGTACACTCCCTCGTGGAGTATAGGATCAATGGATGTAAATTAAAATAGATTTTAGTCTCGGCTTGGATCTCCGGATGGCTCGTACATGGCGTAGGAGGAGCGGACGAGATGGCGATGCGATGGGAAGCATATTGAAGACAAAAGCCATAATAGTTGGAAAATAATTTTTATTTTTCTTATTTATTGCTTATTGTTTGATATGCATGTCATAGGCTAGAAAATTCCTCATTTTCAAATTACTAAGTGGGAGAGGGATATTTTTTTATAAAAATTCTCACGGCCTCCATTACGATTTGACAAGTGATGGAAACAAACTTGCACATCAGCTCTGAGTGCCTTCCTCCCCATCGGATGAGTTTGTTTGTGGATCACAAGGTCAAATATTGTTATAGAGAATTATTAAGGAGCGTGTGCACTTCCCCATCGGAAGACACATAACCCGAGATAATTACCTTGGTACCGAGTAATGGTGAACACTTATATACAAATATAAGTATCCTCCCCATCGGAGTCACTGCTTTTATTTGTAGGGCCAAAGAGGAACCAACTATTAATTTTACTTGTCAAAAATTTAGGTTGATAAGATAGTAAAATTAATGGGTAAAACCTCCTCTTACAAATGTAGAATTCGTATACATCCACACTATCATGACATATGATATTCTCGGTGTTTTGAGGTGTTGGTTGATTTTAAAATTTTATTGTTTGAGGAATCAATAATTTTTTGAAATCTAAAGTAATGATCTATGTGATTCTTAGGATTTTCAAAAATGACTTTCAGTCCACTTGCTATGATACTAAAGGAAAATAAACTTACTGTTCCCAAATAATGTTGATTGGAAAAGAATCTAGATATTGTCTTAACTGCTGAGGAGTACAAATATGTACTCTTCGAAGAGTGTCCTCCTAAGCCTGCGAATGAGCTGGAAGTCCTTGGAGCCGAGATCGATGGGGAAACCCAGGTCGATATCACTCTCCAGTTGACAAAAAGGCTTGCTCAGGCTTAGGCCATCGTTGCTCAGAAGATTTCTACTTCTAAGCCGGAAGGCAAGAAGAAGAAGAAATAAGGTGAAGCAAAAGTGGTGGGAGGATCTCAGGGAGGAGTGAAGAAGCCGAAAGGCAAGTACTTCACTTGTAAGAAGAATGGACATTGGAAGAAGGACTGTCCCAATCCGAAGCAGAACAAAGGTATATCCTTTGGTCTAGTCATTGGAGCATGGTTAGCGGTGTTATCTACCAGCACCTGGTGTGTAGATACGGGAGCCACTAATCATGTCTGCAATACTTTACAGGGGTTCCAGGAAACCCAACGACTAGCTAAAGGGGAGATTACCGTTTACTTGGGCAATGTCACGAAGGTGGCGGCTGTTGTAGTGGGAGATGATTATTTATCTTTTGAGAAAAATAAAGTTTTGGTTCTTAAGAATTCCCTTTATGTACCTTTATTTAGAAAGAATTTAATTTTGGTTTCTAAATTGTTTATGGATGGATATTCAATTTCTTTTAATAACAGAGTTGTTATAAAAAAGAATACGGATATTATCTGTTTGGGTAAATTGATAGGAAATTTATACACACTTGAACCAAAACCTCCCACGATGCAAATTGAAGTAAATAACTCATCTTCTAATTCCAATAAGAGAAAAAAACCTTCGAAGATGAACCAAACATATCTTTGGCATCATAGGCTTGGTCATATTAACCTAAGCAGAATTCAAAGGTTGATAGCTGATGGACCTTTGGGTTCTTTAGTGGTGGAGGATTTCCCAACCAGTGAATCTTGCTTGGAGGATAAAATGACCAAGAGGCCTTTTAAGGCCAAGGGGTATAGAGCCAAAGATGTGTTGGAATTGGATCATTCTGATTTGTGTGGTCCTATGTCTATCCAGGCTAGAGGTGGTTTTGAGTATTTCGTCTCTTTTATAGATGACTACTCGAGATATGGATACATTTACCTGATGCGCTGCAAGTCTGAATGCTTTGACAAGTTTAAAGAATTCAAGGCTGATGTGGAGAAACATCAAGGTAAAAGTATAAAGACACTACGATCTGATCGTGGTGGTGAGTACCTCTTGGGAGAGTTTAGGAATTACCTATCAGAGGTTGGGATTCAATCCCAATTGACTGCACCTGACACACCCCAGCAGAACGGTGTAGCAGAGCGAAGGAATAAGACTCATATGGAAATAGTTAGATTGATGATGAGTTATTCTGAGTGTCCAGATTCGTTCTGGGGATATGCTCTAGATACGGAGGTGTACATTTAGAACTTGGTTCCATCTAAATCAGTGCCTTCTACTCCCACAAAGTTGTGGACTGGGCAAAAGCCTAGTCTAAGACATATTTGGATATGGGAGAATCTAGCACATGCGCTGAAGGCAGATGCTGGTAAGTTGGAACCTCGTACAGAAGTATGCATGTTCGTTGGCTATCCTAGAGGAACGAATGGTGGTTTGTTTTATAGTCCTAGAGATTAGAGGGTGATCGTTAGCATAAATGCCAGATTTCTAGAGGAAGACTATGTGATGAGCCATAAGCCCAAGAGTAAAATTGTTCTGGAGGAATTAAAAGGGGAAGTTACTTCTTTAGTACCACCGGTACAAGAGGATATATCACAAGTCACTACACCGCATGTCACAGAGGATACACAAGAGATACCTCATCGTACTGGGAGGGTTGTTAGATAGGCTGATAGATTCATGTTCTTGGGAGAATCTTCTGATTTAGTCCCTGGCGCACATGAACCTGATCCCTGGACATATGATGAGGCAATCCAAGATATAGATGTAGCATCTTGGAAAAGTGCAATGAATACTGAGATTGAATCTATGGATTCAAATCAGGTCTGGGAGCTAGTGGAACCACCCGATGGTGTAAAAACCATTGGATTCAAGTGGATCTACAAAAGAAAGAGAGGAATAGATTGGAAGGTTGAGACCTTCAAAGCGAGGCTTGTTGCGAAGGGGTATACTTAGAAAGAGGGTATCGATTATGTGGAGACCTTTTCGCCGGTAGCCATGCTTAAGTCTATCCAGATTCTCTTGTGCATAACAGCTCATATGGATTAAGAGGTGTGGCAGATGGATGTCAAGACAGCTTTCCTGAATAGAAGTCTTGAGGAAGCCATCTATATGAAGCAACCAGAGGGATTCATTGCAAAGGGCAAAGAGCATCTTGTATATAAGCTTAATCGGTCCATTTATGCATTGAAGCAAGCTTTGAGGTCTTGGAACATCTGATTTGATGAAGTAATCCAGTCTTATGGATTTATTCAAAGTGCGGATGAGTCTTATGTATACAATAGATGTGACGGAAACGTAGTGGTATTTCTTGTACTATACGTAGATGACATTTTGTTGATTGGCAACAATATTAAGGTGTTATCGGACGTAAGGGTATGGTTGTCCAAATAGTTTGATATGAAGGACTTGGGAGAAGTGGGACACATCCTTGGGATCAAGGTTATAAGGGATCGCAAGAAAAGGATGTTGTGCTTATCCGAAGCTTCATACATAGACATGATTATGGATCGTTTTAGCATGCAGAACTCCAAGAAGGGTTTTCTACCTTTCAGACATGGAGTTCCTTTATCTAAGGAGATGTGTCCTAGAACATCTGAGGAGATAGAGGAGATGAAGGTGGTTCCTTATGCTTCGGCAGTAGGAAGCCTCATGTATGCGATGCTATGTACGAGACCAGATATTTGCTTTGCCGTGGGCATTGTCAGCAGTTATCAGAGTAATCCAGGACAGGGACATTGGACTGCGGTAAAGCATATATTGAAGTACCTGAGAAGGACTAGGGATTATATGCTAGTTTACTAGGCATACCAATTACTCCCTGTGGGTTACACGAATTTCGACTTACAATCTGATAGGGATAACAGTAAGTCTACCTCAGGTTTTGTGTTTACTTTGGGAGGTGGAGCCATTGTATGGAGGAGTGTCAAGCAGAAATGCGTGGCGGACTCCACCATTAAAGCTGAGTATGTGGCAGCCTCTGAGCCGGCCAAGGAAGTTGTGTGGCTCAAGAACTTTCTGATGAACTTGGATGTGATTCCTAGTTTGCCCAGAACTATCACAATTTATTGTGATAATAGTGGTGCAGTTGCAAACTCGAAGGAACCACGAGCCCATAAGGCCAGTAAACAAATAGAGCGCAAGTACCACCTGATACGAGAAATCATAAAGGAGGTAGAAGTTGTTGTCGCCTAGATTGCATCAGAGGATGACCTGGTAGACCCTTTCACTAAGGCCTTTCAAGCGAGAACTTTTGATAGGCTTGTGGAGGGAAGGGGAATCAGATGTATGACAGTATGAGGACAGCATAGTCTTTTAGTATAAGTGGGAGATTGTTAGGATGTATACTGAAAAGTCTATCTTTTGTATGAACATCTTTATTTTTGAAATAAGAATCACATGATCATTGTTTGCATATTTATGGTTATGCAATATTGTATAATACATTACATTGTAGATAACATGGTGTGTGATGTCGCACGGGAGATCATGTTATTGGCTCCTTGTAAAGTATAAGTAAAGGCTCACAACCGAGATGACTTTGGATAAACCATTGGTATGGTTGTAGTGTGATTTGCTATTGGTTTGTCTTGACCATAGAATCACACTAGTGCACTTTGTGTGTATTGAGCAGGACCGACTTAGAGATGATTCGATTTACTGCTAACTACATAATCGAATCAGACCTCACATATTATATTATACATGCTCTTAATCCCGATATAATAATGGACACATATACTTAGTATTCATTTTTTTGATTTACCAATGGGCGAGATTTATAGATTAAATCGATAGGCTCGGTAAGTTGGGAAATTGTATTATTTATATGGTGTGTCGTTGATTATAGGAGGAAACCGTGTCCTATATATTAGGATGATGATGTCCCCATGAGGAGCTCATCAGGTTCATCATGTAAACCCTGCAGGTGGACTTGGTCCGGCATGATGAAAAGGTTGAGTGGTACTACTCATTGAGTTAGATGTTGATTAATTAATGGTCAGTAAATTAATTAATCGACGGACATTCGAGATCTTAAACACGGGGAGAAAATGTACATATAATATATGGAACCCATATTAACTTATGGGGGTTGGTGAGGTAGATCAATGATAATCCTTTAGTGGATTGGATTATCAATAATGGATCAGACTTTATGTGAGCTTGATCCATGGGTAGCCAAGATCCAACTCCTCCTCATGGTCCCTATTATATCCTATTAACACCTCATGAAGCTTAGATCCAATGGATGAAAACAAAACTCTAGATCCAAAGGTAGAGATTAAATCTCTAGATCCGACGTTTGAGATTAAATCTCTAGATCCGACGGTTGAGATTAAATCCCTAGAACCAATGGTGAAGATTAAAACAAGGCTTATCCCTAACTCTATAAAAGGAGGACAAGGGGTGGGCGGCAACTTGATGGATGAGGGTGTAGGGAGTCGCTTCGGAGGCTCATTGGCTCCCATGTCCCCGGATTAAAATTTTCACTAATGAAAGAATTAATCCGGATGGGATGAGCTTCCTTAGCACAACCATTTTGTCGTCGTGCTAACAACTTGAGTGATCGCTTGAACAAACTAGTTGTTCAAGCAACTCAACTCTTCTAGTTGGTTAGCCGCGGAAGAGACGACGGACGGATCGCCGGTTTTTGTGTTTGTCTTCGGGGTCCATGATTATACAATATATTTACTAATTTACACATGCATAATCAAAACATAAAAGAACAAGCTCAGATCTGTAAATAAAGTTAAAATAACTTTATACCTCACGATCTTCTACCGTATGTCCTATCCTTCTCATGGACGACGTGTGGACGAAGATCCTCCACGAGTAGAAGCCTTCTAGATCGCTTTCTTCTCCACCTTGTCCGCTGCGAACAAAGAGAAGAAACAACAAATACCTTCCTATCTAGAACCGGCCACCAAATTAGGGAATTTGGTGCAACCGCCGCCCAAGGAACAATTGGATGATGCGCCGGTCAACTTCAAGATGAAGGGAGGAAGATGAATGCCGGCCACCTATGGAAGGAGAACTGCCAGCCAAGGAAGAGGGGAGAGGCCTCTAGGATGGGCGCCGGCCAAGTGTTGATTGAAGGAAGTGGGCGCCGGCAACAATTGATGGAAGATGGTTGCCGCCCACTTTTGCTCCAAACCCTAGCCGCCCACCTTTGCTCCAAACCCTAATCCCAATTCAAATTGATACTTGCCGCCCAACCCTAATCTTTCCTTTTATAGAGTTGGGCTTAGGACTCCTTTAATCTCCACCGTCGGATCTAGGGATTTAACCTCAACCGTCGGATCTAGGGTTTTATCCCAACCGTCGGATCTAGGGTTTCATCTCAACCGTCGGATCTAGGATTTCATCCCAACCGTTGGATCTAGGATTTCATCCCAACTTTCGGATCTAGGGTTTTATCCCAACCGTCAGATCTAGGGATTTAATCTCAACCGTCGATTCTAGGGTTTCATCCTAACCATCGGATCTAGGGGTTTAATCCCAACCGTTGGTTCTAGTGTTTCATCCTAACCATCGGATCTAGGGATTTAATCCCAACCGTTGGTTCTAGGTTTTGTTTTACATTCTTGGATCTAGGCTTCACAAGGATTATATTAGGCTACGATAGGGACCATAAGGAGGAGTTGGGTCTTGGCCACCTGATGGATCGGAACCACACAAACTTGATCCATCAATGATGTTCCATTCCACTAGAGGATCATCATTGAACTACCTCACCAACCCCCATAAATTAATATGGGCTCCATATATTATTCGTACATTAATCTCCCCGTGTTTAAGATATCGAATGTCCGCCAATTAATTGATTTACTGACTATCAATTAATTAACATCTAATTCCTCGAGTAGTACCACTCAACCTTATCATCACGTTGACTAAGTCAACCAGCTGGGTTTACATGATGAACTTTATGAGCTCCTCGAGGGGACATCATGAACCAAATATATAGGACATGGTTTCCTCCTATAATCAACGGCACACCATGTAAATAATATTATTTCCCAACTTATCGGGCATATTGATTTAATCCATCTAAATCTCACCCACTGGTAAATCAAAGAAATAAATACTAAGTACATGTGCCCGTTATTATATCGGGATTAAGAGCATGTACAACATAATATCCGAGGTCCGATTCAATTATGTAGTCAGTACTAAATTGAATCACCTCTATGTCGGTCCTGCTCAATACACCTAAGTGTACCAGTGAACTCTATGTTCAAGACAAAACAATACCAAGCTACACTACAACCATGCCAATGGTTTGTCCAAAACCATCTTGGTTGTGAGCCTCTACTTATATTTTACAAGGAACTGATAACATGATCTTCTGTGCCACACTAAGCACCATGTTATCTACAATGTAAAATATTAGACAATATGCACATATATAATAAATATATAAAGTGCAAACAATGATCATGTGATTCTTATTTCAAAATAAAATGTTCATATCAAAAGAACTAGGCTTTCAGTATACATTCCAACAGAGGGGATTAGGGTTTGTCCCTTGGGCGGCAACCAATCCTAATTAGATTAGGATTGGGAGTGGGCGGCTAGCGTTAGGATTTTGGTGTTGGGGTGGGTGGAAACAAGTGGAGGAGGGCTCTTCTTCTTCTCCTATGGTTTAGCCGGCACCTATTCATCTTCCATCTACCTTGGCCGGAGCTCAACCTATTCTTCTTCCCTTCATCCTTGGCCGGAAATTAGGAGAGCTAGGTTTAGGGTTTGGGCGACAACAAGGAGAAGGATTGCTTTCCTTTCTCTTCTCCAAGTGTTGGCCGGCGCCCATGCCCTTATTGTTTATCCTTTGGCCGGCTCCCATACTCCATGTTCTCTTCCTTGGCAGGCAGCAACATCGAGTTTATTGACTTGGTGGCCGGTTCTAGATAAGAAGAAGAGTTTTGTTTGATGAACTTCCTTTGTTCGGAGTGAACAAGGAAAGGAAGATTGGTGATCTAGGAGGCTTCGACTTTTGGAAGATTGTCGCCCACACGACGTCCAAAAGGAGGAAGGACATACAATAGAAGATCAAGAGGTATAACAAGAGGTATAATCTTGTTTATTTTGATTAGTCTTCCTTTGTATTATGTTTATAATTGCTTTTCAATTATATGCATGTTTTATGTGGATGTTTACTTTATGTATATGGCTAAATAATACTTGGATCCCAAAAATAAACACAAAAGCCGGCAATCCATACATCGTCTATTCCTCGGCTACTCGTAGAATAGAGGTTGGTCGCTTGAACAACAAGTTTGTTCAAGTGACCACTCTAACCGAATAGCACGACGATGACTTGATTGTTTGGGCAATCCCTTTTATCTAGGATTAAATTTTTTTTAATCTGGGGACATCGATGGGATCGCCATGAACAAGCGACCAAGGTGAAGTGGGAAGCGAAGTTTCCCCTCACGACAGACTAACTTCTTACACCGTCGTCAGGCGGAGGCCGCCTACCACCAGGAGATGCGGAAGCATATATAGTGGATCGTTGGAAGGCTAGAGGGGGGTGAATATCTTATAATCGTTACGTCGATGTAAATGGTTCGCCTTTGGATTGCTTGCTTTTGGTTGCTTTAAGAATTGCCTTGGAGACCCTGATTTGTAGCAACAAATCGCCCCAAGGATGCTCAAGAACCGGTAGCTTTTTCCTCCTTCACGAGCTCTATTTAAAGCTTCAACCTGTGCTAGAAATCACTGATCAGTCGACTGCTCGGGACTATCAGTCGACTGATGCCACTGTTGTCATGTGACAACTACTAGATCCATGCTAGAAAAATCCAACGGATCCATCATCAGTCGACTGATCATGACTATCAATCGACTGATCTAGCCTCCACTCACTTACTAACCCCAGCAGTTGAGTCAAACTTCATTCTGTGCCTGAAAAACCGAGCACCAGTCGACTGATCACAAGATCAGTCGACTGCTCGACCAATCAGTCGACTGCCCTCCTCTAGCAGTCGACTGCTAAGGCACTTTCCACAGTCAAACCCTAGTTGACTCATGCCAGTCGACTATCACATGGCACCAATCGACTGGCACACCTCAAATATGAGGTTTTAACCCAAATATAGTTCCCTCATACTTGCTAGACTACCATTAGCCAAGACCTAAGCCTTCTAGCTATCTCCATCAGCCTCACGCCTCTCGGATCCCTTTAAGTCATCCATGACTTGTTTATCCATTGCGCTAGCCTTCAGATGCTTCCATAAGCTATGTCATGCTAATGGTGTCGACATCGCCAAGGCACATTGGACTTATGCTGCCAAGACTCCGCTTGGACTTTACGTCGCCAACCATTGGACTTATGCTGCCAAGACTCCCGCTTGGACTTTACGCCGCCAATATCAACCCCTTGGACTTCTCAAATGCCAAGGCTCAAGCTTGGACTTTCCCTTGCCAACCCATGTTGGACTTTCCATTGCCAAGACTCATGCTTGGACTTTCCTTGCCAAGACTCATGCTTGGACTTTCCTTGCTAACCCATGTTGGACTTTCCATTGCCAAGACCCATGCTTGGACTTTCCCAAATGCCAAGTGTCCCACTTGGACTTTCCATGCCAAGTACCCAAAACTTGGACTTCCCATGACAATATGTTTTTGTCGAACATCAAAACATATCTAGAGTTAAGCTCAAGTCCTAGTCAATCGTAACCTGGGCCGATTGCACCAACATCATATGCGTGCCCAGCAGGCATAGTAGGCTAGGGAGGAGGAGCACCGAGCAGTCGCCGCATCCACCAGCTCTCAGATCGACCACATGTACATGTGGCATCAATGGCTTAGTAGCAGATTCTCCTAGGATCCCGAGATGCCGAGGCTACCAGACTTTCCACCTCGTCCACCATACTAGAGGTATGCTTCACTTAAGTCTGGGGGGACCCCAAGTTTTGTTTTGTTTCTAGTAGTGATTTCTTTCTTAATGTTTGCATTTTAGTTAACATTCATTTATTCATGCATTAGTTATTTAGTTTCTTTCAACACTTAGTGTTTGCCACCTATAAGCTGCCTCAATAGTATTTTTAAAGTTACTTTCATGAGTTGTTCCCATAGGTAGCTTAACTTTATTTATCTCATGTTATTTTATTTTATTTGCTTTAATGAGTGTTCTATACTTACACTGGTTTGCTTTTATTTTTACACCTACACATGTCGAACATTCTAAAAGGGAGAATCTAGTACATACCTAGTTATGATTCATCTCAGTAGTCTAGTACATTGGAATCCACAGGTGACCCTAAGTTTAGCATTTTAGTTACTGGAGATGCTCGGATTGTGTAAGCCCATTCGAAAAAATCAAAATCCCAGTGAGCTGAGAAATAAAAGAGAGTAAAGAAAAAGAAAAAAAAAAGAGAGAGAAAAAGAAATGAAAAAGAAAAGAAAGAAGAAAAAGAGATTATGAGGGATAAAAAAATAGTTGTCGTGGGTGGAAATGGTTAGGTGCCCCTTTGAGACCGAGTTAGGCTACTGGGGAAACACCTACCACAACCGTCGGATCTAGGGTTTTATCCCAACCGTCGGATCTAGGGTTTCATCTCAACCGTCGGATCTAGAATTTCATCCAAACCGTCGGATCTAGGATTTCATCCCAACCGTCGGATCTAGGGTTTTATCCCAACCGTCGGATCTAGGGATTTAATCTCAACCGTCGATTCTAGGGTTTCATCCTAACCATCGGATCTAGGGATTTAATCCCAACCGTTGGTTCTAGTGTTTCATCCTAACCATCGGATCTAGGGATTTAATCCCAACCGTTGGTTCTAGGTTTTGTTTTACATTCTTGGATCTAGGCTTCACAAGGATTATATTAGGCTACGATAGGGACCATAAGGAGGAGTTGGGTCTTGGCCACCCGATGGATCGGAACCACACAAACTTGATCCATCAATGATGTTCCATTCCACTAGAGGATCATCATTGAACTACCTCACCAACCCCCATAAATTAATATGGGCTCCATATATTATTCGTACATTAATCTCCCCGTGTTTAAGATATCGATATTCCATCAATTAATTAACATCTAATTCCTCGAGTAGTACCACTCAACCTTATCATCACGTTGACTAAGTCAACCAGCTGGGTTTACATGATGAACTTTATTAGCTCCTCAAGGGGACATCATCAACCTAATATATAGGACACGGTTTCCTCCTATAATCAACGGCACACCATGTAAATAATATTATTTCCCAACTTACCGGGCATATTGATTTAATCCATCTAAATCTCACCCACTGGTAAATCAAAGAAATAAATACTAAGTACATGTGCCCGTTATTATATCGGGATTAAGAGCATGTACAACATAATATCCGAGGTCCGATTCAATTATGTAGTCAGTACTAAATTGAATCACGTCTATGTCGGTCCTGCTCAATACACCTAAGTGTACCAGTGTAACTCTATGTTCAAGACAAAACAATACCAAGCTACACTACAACCATGCCAATGGTTTGTCCAAAACCATCTTGGTTGTGAGCCTCTACTTATATTTTACAAGGAACTGATAACATGATCTTCTGTGCCACACCAAGCACCATGTTATCTACAATGTAAAATATTAGACAATATGCACACATATAATAAATATATAAAGTGCAAACAATGATCATGTGATTCTTATTTCAAAATAAAATGTTCATATCAAAAGAGCTAGGCTTTCAGTATACATTCCAACAATCTCCCACTTATACTAAAAGACTATGCCGTCATCACTCTGCCATACATCTTATCCCCATGTCCTCCACATGCCTATCAAATGCTTTCGCTGGAAGGGCCTTAGTGAATGGATCCGCCAGGTTATCCTCTGATGCAATCTTGGCGACAGCAACTTCTCCTCGCTTTACGATCTCTCGCATAAGGTGGTACTTGCACTCTATGTGTTTACTCGCCTTATGGGCTCGTGCTTCCTTCGAGTTTGCAACTGCACCACTATTATCACAATAAATTGTGATAGTTCTGGGCAAACCAGGAATCACATCCAAGTCCATCACGAAGTTCCTGAGCCATACAGCTTCCTTGGCTGCCTTAGAGGCTGCCACATACTCAGCTTCCATGGTAGAGTCCGCCACGCATTTCTGCTTGACACTCCTCCATACTATGGCTCCACCTCCAAAAGTAAACACAAACCCCGAGGTAGACTTACTCTTGTCCCTATCTGATTGAAAATCCGAATCCGTGTAACCCACAGGGACTAATTGATCTGCCCGGTAAATCAGCATATAATCCCTAGTCCTTCTCAGGTACTTCAATATATGCTTTACCATAGTCCAATGTCCCTGTCCAGGATTACTCTGATATCTGCTAACCATGCCCACGGCAAAGCAGATATCCGGTCTCGTACATAGCATAACACACATAAGGCTTCCTACTGCCGAAGCATAAGGAACCGCCTTCATGTCCTCTATCTCCTTTGATGTTTTGTGACACATCTCTTTAGATAAAGGAACTCCATGCCTAAAAGGTAGAAAACCTTTCTTGGAGTTCTGCATGCTAAAACGAGCAAGGATAGTGTCAATGTATGAAGCTTGAGATAAGCACAACATCCTTTTCTTGCCATCCCTTATAACTTTGATCCCAAGGATGTGTCCCACTTCTCCCAAGTCCTTCATATCAAAATGTTTGGACAACCATACCCTTACATCTGATAACACTTTGATATTGTTGCCAACTAACAAAATGTCATCTACGTATAGTACAAGAAACACCACTACGTTTCCGTCACATCTCTTGTATACACAAGGCTCATCCGGACTTTGAATAAATCCATATGACTAGATTACCTCATCAAAGAGGATGTTCCAAGATCTAGAAGCTTGCTTCAATCCATAAATGGACCGATTAAGCTTACATACAAGATGCTCTTTGCCTTTAGCAATGAATCCTCCGTTGTCGTGATATAGATGTTCTCTCAAGACTTAAGGAAAGCCGCCTTGACATCCATCCGCCAAATCTCATAATCCATATGAGCAAACTATAGATAAGAGAATCCGGATAGACTTAAGATATTACGCTAAAAGGTCTCCTCATAATCGATACCCTCTTTCTGAGTATACCCTTTCGCAACAAGCCTAGCTTTGAAGGTCTCAACCTTCCCGTCTACTCCTCTCTTTCTCTTGTAGATCCATTTGCATCCAATGGTTTTTACACCATCGGGTGGTTCTACTAGCTCCCAGACCTGATTAGAATCCATAGATTCTATCTCAATTCATTGCTTTTGCCAAGATACCGTGATCTCTATCTTGGATTGCCTCTCATATGTCCAGTGATCGTTCATGTTCCTGTGACTAAGTCCAAGACTCTCTCAAAACATGAATCTATCGGGTTGTCTAACAACCTCCCACTACGACGAGGTGCCTCTGTATGCTCGTGACACGCGTGCGCTGACTTATGGTGTCTCCACTTGTACCGTGGTACCAAGTCGGGACTTCCGCCAACTCCTCAAGAATAATCCTACTTGGGCTTGTGGTTCATTACATAATCCTCCTCTAGAAATATGGCTCGATGCTAACGATCACCCTCTCGATCTCTAGGATTATAAAATAAACCACCTTCGCTCCTTAGGGTAGCCAACAAACATGCACACTTCATGCGAGGTTCCAACTTACCAAAGATCACCTTCAACACATGTGCCGGACTCCCTATATCCGAATATGTCTTAGACTAGGCTTTGCCCACCCACAATTCTACAGGGGTAGAAGGTACTGATTTAGATGGAACCAAGTTCAGAGTGTACATTGTCGTATCCAGTGCATACCCCCAGAATGAAACAGGTAACTCAGAATAACTCATCATCGATCTGACCATCTCCATAAGAGTCCTATTCCTTTGCTCCGCTACACCATTCTACTGGGGTGTGCCAGGTGCAGACAATTGGGATTGAATCCCAGCCTCTGATAAGTAACTCCTAAACTCTCCCAAGAGGTACTCACCACCACGATCAGATCGTAATGTCTTGATACTTTTACCTTGACGGTTCTCCACATCAGCCTTGAATTCTTTGATCTTGTCAAAGCATTCAGACTTGCGGCGCATCAAGTAAATGTATCCATACCTTGAATAATCATCTATAAAAGAGACGAAGTATTCAAAGCCACCTCTTGCCTGGATAGACATAGGACCGCACAAATCAGAATGAACCATTTCCAACACATCTTTGGCTCTATACCCCTTGGCCTTGAAAGGCCTCTTGGTCATTTTACTTTCCAAGCAAGATTCGCAGGTTGGGAGATCCTCCACCACTAATGAACCCAAAGGTCCATCAGCTATCAACCTTTGAATTCTGCTAGGGTTAATATGACCAAGCCTTAGATGCCAAAGATATGTTTGGTTCATTTGCGTAGGTTCTTTTCTCTTATTAGACTTAGAAGATGAGTTATTGATTTTTATATGCATCGTGGGAGTTTTTGGTTCAAGAGTATATAAGTTGCCAACCAATGTACCAGAACAGATAATCTCCCTATTCCTTTTTATAACCACTTTATCATTAAAAGAAACAGAATACTCATCCATAAACAATTTAGAAACTGAAATTAAATTCTTTCTAAAAGTAGGTACATAAAGACAATTTCTCAAAACCAAAACTTTATTCCTATCAAAAGATAAATAAACATCTCCCACTGCAATAGCCACCACCTTTGAAGCATTGCCCATGAAGACGGTAATCTCTCCCTCAGCTAGTCGTCGGGTTTCCTGGAACCCCTGCAAAGTATTGCAGACATGATCAGTGGCTCCTGTATCTACACACCAGGCACTGGTAGATAACACCGCTAAACATGTTTCAACAACTAAACAAGAAGATATACCTGTGTTCTTTCGGCGAGGACAGTCCGCCTTCCAATGTCCAATCTGTTTGCAAGTGAAGCACTTGCCTTTCGGCTTCTTCACTCCTGCCTGAGGTCCCACTGCCACTTTCTTCGCTCCACCTTGCTTCTTCTTCTTCTTACCTTTCGATTTAGAGGAAGAAACCTTTTGAGCGACCATGGCTTGAGCACTTTGATGAAAAAGCCCCTCTGCCGCCTGGAGTTCTGTCAGAAGCTCCGTCAACGAATACAACCTCTTGTTCATGTTGTAGTTGAGGCGGAACTGCTCAAAACTCCTAGGAAGAGATTGGAGAATGATATCGACCTGGGTTTCCCCATCGATCTTAGCTCCGAGGACTTCCATCTCATTAAGATGAGCCATCATCTTGAGAACATGATCCCTAATGGGTGTTCCCTCGACCATGGTGGTCGTCATCAAGTTTCTCATTGCCTCTTGCCTAGCCGCCCTACTCTGATGTCCGAAAAGTTCCTTGAGATTGAACATCATGTCATAAGCAGTGGCTATGGCCTGATGCTGATGTTGCAGCACATTTGACATAGATGCCAAAATGTAACACCGCGCCATCTCATCTGCCTTAACCCATTTCTTATAACGTTCTTTCTCCTTTTCATCAGAGTCATCGGTGGGCTTAGGAGGACAGACCTCGAAGAGTATAAATTTGTACTCCTCCGCAGTTAAGACAATATCCAGGTTTCTTTTCCAATCAATGTAGTTTGGACCAGTAAGTTTGTTTTCTTTTAAAATCACAGCAAGTGGGTTGAAAGCCATTTGAAAATCCTAAAAATCACAATGATCAAAATATTAGATTTCAAATATTATTGATTCCTCAAAACAATAAAATCCCGAAATCAACCAACACCTCAAATCACCGAGAATGTCGCATGCCACGCAGTGTGGACGTATACGAATTCTACATTTGTAAGAGGAGGTTTTACCCATTAATTTTATTATCTTGTCAACCTTACTTTTTGACAAATAAAATTAATAGTTGGTTCCTCTTTGTCCCTACAAATAAAAGCAGTGACTCCGATGGGGAGGATACCTTTATTTGCATCTAAGTGTGCACCATTACACGATACTGAGGGAATTATTTCGGATTATGTGCCTTACCGCTGTGGAAGTACACATGCTCCTAGATAATTTCCTATAACCATTATTTGACCTAGTGATCCGCAAACAAACCCGTCCGCAGGGAGGAAGGCACTCAGAGCCAACACACAAGTTTGTTTGCATCACACGTCAAATTGTAATGGAGGCCGCGGGAATTAATTAAAATGTTCCTCTCCCACTTAGTAAATTGCAAATGAGAAATTTTAAATCATACACAACATGCATATAAAACAAATAAGCAATAAATATGAAAAAAAACAGAATTTTTCCAACTATTATGGAATTGTCCTCCAATATGCATCCCGTCGTGTCGCCACCTCGTCCGCTCCATCTTTTCCCGTGCGCAAGTCACCAAAGAGTTCCGAGCCGAGATAAATCATTTTATTTACATCCATCGATCCTATACTCCACGAAGGAGTGTACAAATAATCTAGATCGAAAGTAAACTAAAATGATCGGCTAAACAAAGCCGTATTTAATTACAAAAATTAAATACTAATCTAGCCTCGTCAACCCCGAGGATTCAAATAATAAATTTTTACACACATTCATTCACATACACACACATGGCCATAATTGTCGGATCTTATGCCTGCAACCAAAGAGTTAAACTACGCATATCCTACTATTATCCGGCACATATAATATATGAAAAAGTGCATAAAAAATTAACCGAATCCAAAACACACAAAACCGGAAATCGTGGCTCTGATACCACTTGAAGGGAGTCGCTTCGGAGGCTCATTGGCTCCCATGTCCCCGGATTAAAATTTTCACTAATGAAAGAATTAATCCGGATGGGATGAGCTTCCTTAGCACAACCATTTCGTCGTCGTGCTAACAACTTGAGTGATCGCTTGAACAAACTAGTTGTTCAAGCAACTCAACTCTTCTAGTTGGTTAGCCGCGGAAGAGACGACGGACGGATCGCCGGTTTTTGTGTTTGTCTTCGGGGTCCATGATTATACAATATATTTACTAATTTACACATGCATAATCAAAACATAAAAGAACAAGCTCAGATCTGTAAATAAAGTTAAAATAACTTTATACCTCACGATCTTCTACCGTATGTCCTATCCTTCTTGTGGACGACGTGTGGACGAAGATCCTCCACGAGTAGAAGCCTTCTAGATCGCTTTCTTCTCCACCTTGTCCGCTGCGAACAAAGAGAAGAAAGAACAAATACCTTCCTATCTAGAACCAGCCACGAAATTAGGGAATTTGGTGCAACCGCCGGCCAAGGAACAATTGGATGATGCGCCGGTCAACTTCAAGAAGTGTTGCCGCCGGCCACTCTAGGATGAAGGGAGGAAGATGAATGCTGGCCACCTATGGAAGGAGAACCGCCAGCCAAGGAAGAGGGGAGAGGCCTCAAGGATGGGCACCGGCCAAGTGTTGATTGAAGGAAGTGGGCACCGACAACAATTGATGGAAGATGGTTGCCGCCAACTTTTGCTCCAAACCCTAGCCGCCCACCTTTGCTCCAAACCCTAATCCCAATTCAAATTGATACTTGCCGCCCAACCCTAAGCTTTCCTTTTATAGAGTTGGGCTTAGGACTCCTTTAATCTCCACCGTCGGATCTAGGGATTTAACCTCAACCGTCGGATCTAGGGTTTTATCCCAACCGTCGGATCTAGGGTTTCATCTCAACCGTCGGATCTAGGATTTCATCCCAACCATTGGATCTAGGATTTCATCCCAACCGTCGGATCTAGGGATTTAATCTCAACCGTCGATTCTAGGGTTTCATCCTAACCATCGGATCTAGGGATTTAATCTCAACCGTTGGTTCTAGTGTTTCATCCTAACCATCAGATCTAGGGATTTAATCCCAACCGTTGGTTCTAGGTTTTGTTTTACATTCTTGGATCTAGGCTTCACAAGGATTATATTAGGCTACGATAGGGACCATAAGGAGGAGTTGGGTCTTGGCCACCCGATGGATCGGAACCACACAAACTTGATCCATCAATGATGTTCCATTCCACTAGAGGATCATCATTGAACTACCTCACCAACCCCCATAAATTAATATGGGCTCCATATATTATTTGTACATTAATCTCCCCATGTTTAAGATATTGAATGTCCTTCAATTAATTGATTTACTGACCATCAATTAATTAACATCTAATTCCTCGAGTAGTACCACTCAACCTTATCATCACGTTGACTAAGTCAACCAGCTGGGTTTACATGATGAACTTTATGAGCTCCTTAAGGGGACATCATCAACCAAATATATAGGATACGGTTTCCTCCTATAATCAACGGCACACCATGTAAATAATATTATTTCCCAACTTACCGGGCATATTGATTTAATCTATCTAAATCTCACCCACTGGTAAATCAAAGAAATAAATACTAAGTACATGTGCCCGTTATTATATCGGGATTAAGAGCATGTACAACATAATATCCGAGGTCCGATTCAATTATGTAGTCAGTACTAAATTGAATCACCTCTATGTCGGTCCTGCTCAATACACCTAAGTGTACCTGTGTAACTCTCTGTTCAAGATAAAAGAATACCAAGCTACACTACAACCATGCCAATGGTTTGTCCAAAACCATCTTGGTTGTGAGCCTCTACTTATATTTTACAAGGAACTGATAACATGATCTTCTGTGTCACACCAAGCACCATGTTATCTACAATGTAAAATATTAGACAATATACACACATATAATAAATATATAAAGTGCAAACAATGATCATGTGATTCTTATTTCAAAATAAAATGTTCATATCAAAAGAGCTAGGCTTTCAGTATACATTCCAACAGAGGGGATTAGGGTTTGTCCCTTGGGCGGCAACCAATCCTAATTAGATTAGGATTGGGAGTGGGCGGCTAGCGTTAGGTTTTTGGTGTTGGGGTGGATGGCAACAAGTGGAGGAGGGCTCTTCTTCTTCTCCTATGGTTTAGCCGACACCTATTCATCTTCCATCTACCTTGGCCGGAGCTCAACCTATTCTTCTTCCCTTCATCCTTGGCCAGAAATTAGGAGAGCTAGGTTTAGGGTTTGGGCGACAACAAGGAGAAGGATTGCTTTCCTTTCTCTTCTCCAAGTGTTGGCCGGCACCCATGCCCTTATTGTTTATCCTTTGGCCGGCTCTCATACTCCATGTTCTCTTCCTTGGCAGGCAGCAACATCGAGTTTATTGACTTGGTGGCTGGTTCTAGATAAGAAGAAGAGTTTTGTTTGATGATCTTCCTTTGTTCGGAGTGAACAAGGAAAGGAAGATTGGTGATCTAGGAGGCTTCGACTTTTGGAAGATCGTCGCCCACACGACGTCCAAAAGGAGGAAGGACATACA
This sequence comes from Wurfbainia villosa, assembly GCA_025175895.1. Lineage (NCBI taxonomy): Eukaryota > Viridiplantae > Streptophyta > Magnoliopsida > Zingiberales > Zingiberaceae > Wurfbainia > Wurfbainia villosa. The sequence goes on along the minus strand of CM045989.1, from coordinate 113,346,656 downwards.
ATAGAAGATCAAGAGGTATAACAAGAGGTATAATCTTGTTTATTTTGATTAGTCTTCGTTTGTATTATGTTTATAATTGCTTTTCAATTATATGCATGTTTTATGTGGATGTTTACTTTATGTATATGGCTAAATAATACTTGGATCCCGAAAATAAACACAAAAGCCGGCGATCCATACATCGTCTATTCCTCGGCTACTCGTAGAATAGAGGTTGGTCGCTTGAACAACAAGATTGTTCAAGTGACCACTCTAACCGAATAGCACGACGATGACTTGATTGTTTGGGCAATCCCTTTTGTCTAGGATTAAATTTTTTTTAATCTGGGGACATCGATGGGATCGCCATGAACAAGCGACCGAGGTGAAGTGGGAAGCGAAGTTTCCCCTCACGACAGACTCACTTCTTACACCGTCGTCAGGCGGAGGCCGCCTACCACCAGGAGATGCGGAAGCATATATAGTGGATCGTTGGAAGGCTAGAGGGGGGGTTAATAGCTTATAATCGTTACGTCGATGTAAATGGTTCACCTTTGGATTGATTGCTTTTGGTTGCTTGAAGAATTGCCTTAGAGACCCTGATTTGCAGCAACAAATCGCCCCAAGGATGCTTAAGAACCGTTAGCTTTTTCCTCCTTCACGAGCTCTTTTTAAAGCTTCAACCTGTGCTAGAAATCACTGATCAGTCGACTGCTCGGGACTATCAGTCGACTGATGCCACTGTTGTCATGTGACAACTACTAGATCCATGCTAGAAAAATCCAACGGATCCATCATCAGTCGACTGATCATGACTATCAATCGACTGATCTAGCCTCCACTCACCTACTAACCCCAGCAGTTGAGTCAAACTTCATTCTGCTCAAATCGAGCACCACCGATCGATCACAAGATCACGATCGCTGACTAATCGCCGATCGCCTCCTCAGCGATCGCTAAGGCACTTTCCGCAGTCAAACCCTAGTTGACTCATGCCAGTCGACTACCACATGGCTCCAGTCGACTGGCACACCTCAAATATGAGGTTTTAACCCAAATATAGTTCTCTCATACTTGCTAGACTACCCTTAGACTAGACCTAAGCCTTCTAGCCATCTCCGTCAGCCTCACGCCTCTCGGATCCCTCTAAGTCATCCATGACTTGTTTATCCATTGCGCTAGCCTTCAGATTCTTCCATCAGCTATGTCATGCTAACGGTGTCTACATCGCCAAGGCACATTGGACTTACGCTGCCAAGACTCCGCTTGGACTTTACGCCGCCAACCATTGGACATATGCTGCCAAGACTCCCGCTTGGACTTTACGCCGCCAATATCAACCCCTTGGACTTCTCAAATGCCAAGACTCAAGCTTGGACTTTCCCTTGGCAACCCATGTTGGACTTTCCATTGCCAAGACCCATGCTTGGACTTTCCTTTCCAAGACTCATGCTTGGACTTTCCTTGCCAACCCATGTTGGACTTTCCATTGCCAAGACCCATGCTTGGACTTTCCCAAATGCCAAGTGTCCCACTTGGACTTTCCATGCCAAGTACCCAAAACTTGGACTTCCCATGACAATATGTTTTTTTCGAACATCAAAACATATCTAGAGTTAAGCTCGAGTCCTAGTCAATCGTGACCTGGGCCGATTGCACCAACATCATATGCGTGCCCAGCAGGCATAGTAGGCTAGGGAGGAGGAGCACCGAGCAGCCGCCGCATCCACCAGCTCTCAGATCGACCACATGTACATGTGGCATCAATGGCTTAGTAGCAGATTCCCCCAGGATCCCGAGATGCCGAGGCTACCAGACTTTCCACCTCGTCCACCATACTAGAGGTATGCTTCATTTAAGTCTGGGGGGACCCCAAGTTTTGTTTTTTTTCTAGTAGTGATTTCTTTCCTAATGTTTGCATTTTAGTTAGCATTCATTTATTCATGCATTAGTTATTTAGTTTCTTTCAACACTTAGTGTTTGCCACCTATAAGCTGCCTCAATAGTATTTTTAAAGTTACTTTCATGAGTTGTTCCCATAGGTAGCTTAACTTTATTTATCTCATGTTATTTTATTTTATTTTCTTTAATGAGTGTTCTATACTTACACTGGTTTGCTTTTATTTTTACACCTACACATGTCGAACATTCTAAAAGGGAGAATCTAGTACATACCTAGTTATGATTTATCTCAGTAGTCTAGTACATTGGAATCCACAAGTGACCTAAGTTTAGCATTTTAGTTACTGGAGATGCTCGGATTGTGTAAGCCCATTCGAAAAAATCAAAATCCCAGTGAGCTGAGAAATAAAAGAGAGTAAAGAAAAAGAAAAAAAAAAGAGAGAGAAAAAGAAATGAAAAAGAAAAGAAAGAAGAAAAAGAGATTTTGAGGGATAAAAAAATAGTTGTCGTGGGTGGAAATGGTTAGGTGCCCCTTTGAGACCGAGTTAGGCTACTGGGGAAACACCTACCAATTTCTCTCAATACCGAAAACGCCTTTGAGACTTTGTGCTAGATTTAGGGAACGACCCTCGTTTTGGGCAGGTAAGTGCCTAAGAGTCGGAGACCTTAGGAAAGCTATAGGATGACCACTTAACTCACCATGGAATGAGTATTCCCTAAGAAGATTCTCTTAGCACGAGCACAAGGAGCTAACTTAGTGAATTTTTGAACATATCTATTTTTCTTTGATTGCAAATACCACTTGATAAATACAGCTAACATACTAAGTATCGAACAACACCTTTTAAAATTTTATGGCACTGAGGTTTGCTTGAGGACAAGCAAAGACTTAAGTCTGGGGGAATTGATATGAGCAAAACATATTGAGTTTTAGGAGTAGTTTTCACTCACATCTCATCTCATTTTATGTTGGTTTCATGCATATTTTAATTTGTTGTCCATGCATTTCCTATTTTCTGGTTCGGAGATCTGCTCTGTATACTTTTGTGTGCAGGTTAGCATTTCATAGGGATAACGGTGCACTTTCGGAGCAAAAAAAAGATATTTGGCAGCTGGACGCAGAAGGGAACATGGCCAAGTCATGTGTTTACACACGGCCGTGTTCAGAAAGTAGCAGCGCCGCACAACACACACGGTGTGTGTTTTCCTGATCGTGATGTGGCAACGATTTGATGTGACTAGGGTTTTTTCCAAATTTTGCAGTGATCCGACGTGATGTTTATATAAGGAAAGCTCCGTCCAAACCCTAGGGGGGAGGCACGCTGGCCGGGACGACACTCCGGAGCCCTAACAAGCTTCGGGAACTCACATCGGGGAAGGAGAGAGTCGCTCGAGGATCAAGATCAACACCACAATGATAGAGGAAGGAGCTACAATTACATTGTAATTCCTATTTCTGTTGGGATGTATACTGAAAGCCTAGCTCTTTTGTATGAACATCTTTATTTTGAAATAAGAATCACATGATCATTGTTTGCACTTTATTTATATATGTGCATATTGTCTAATACTTTACATTGTAGATAACATGGTGCTTGGGTGTGGCACAGAAGATCATGTTATCAGTCCCTTGTAGAGTATAAGTAGAGGCTCACAACCAAGATGGTTTTGGACAAACCATTGGCATGGTGGTAGTGTAGTTTGGTATTGTTTTATCTTGAACATAGAGTTACACTAGTACACTTAGGTGTATTGAGCAGGACCGACATAGAGGTGATTCAATTTATTGCTGACTACATAATTGAATCGAACCTCGGATATTATGTTGTACATGCTCTTAATCCCGATATAATAACGGGCACATGTACTTAGTATTTATTTCTTTGATTTACCAGAGGGTGAGATTTCTATGGATTAAATCAATATGCCCGGTAAGTTGGGAAATGATATTATTTACATGGTGTGTCGTTGATTATAGGAGGAATCCGTGTCCTATGTATTAGGTTGATGATGTCCCCTTGAGGAGCTCATAAGGTTCATCATGTAAACCCTGTAGGTTGACCTAGTCAACATGATGATAAGGTTGAGTGGTACTACTCGAGGAGTTAGATGTTGATTAATTGATGGTCAGTAAATCAATTAATTGACGGACATTCGATATCTTAAACACGGGGAGATGGATGTATAAATAATATATGGAGCCCATATTAATTTATGGGGGTTGGTGAGGTAGTTCAATGATGATCCTCTAGTGGAATGGAACATCATTGATGGATCAAGTTTGTGTGATTCCGATCCATCGGGTGTCCAAGATCTAACTCCTCCTCATGGTGTTAGTAATATATGAGAGATGTCCTAAGGCAATCGCCTTATGTATGAACCATTTATATGATAAATGAAGATTCACTATTTGAGTATACATGTTTTATGTATTTGATTGGATCTTAAACTCATTTACTGAATGTCCACGATACGATTCACAGCATTAGAGAATTTGTGATTGGATCACAACTAGTGAGTATCTCTACATGTGTAATTGTGATGTATCGGAATTATCCCTAGTCGATGAATTGATGGATTTGGACACCATCAATTCAGTTACAGAGACTTTTATACTCCTTGGTGTATCAAGCGGTGATTTTCACTAGTTTGGAGACATAGTGATGTCGGAGTTAATCGTGGATGCTAGTTATGGTAACTAGTTCATTGGAGTGACCAGCCGTAAGACTTCATATGGTTCTCTGCATATATAGATATGTCAATGAAGTTCTTACTGTAGCTTAAGTGCGATGTTCCTTTGACTTGCGGTATTCAAGTCATCTTGATGATGGAGACTTATGCTTTGACATCTAAAGCAAACATCTCTAAGGAGATGTGGACCCAGGATGATTGGGTATAAGTCGAAGTGATCGAAGGTGTTTGAATAGCCTATAAAGGATTCACCACTCCTTGCGAGGAGATGTATATCCATGGCCTCTCATCGGATTGTTACTAAAGTCTTTGGCCAAAGCATTACATGTTTAGAGTAAGGTACTCTTCGATACATGTGGAGTAACTAGAATCCGTAGGACGAGGACATGATACTTGGGCTAGGTGTGACGTAGTCAGCCTAGTGGGGACTGACACAATAGACCATGTCCTGAACCAAGTGGGTATAAGATGAGTGAAGGGAATGGGGCACGAATCATTCGAGCTGCTGAAGGGTTTCAGAAATAGTTCTGGATCAACCGTTGATCTTTTCGGTTAATTGGGGATCATGATGTACTACTAGGTGCCACTCATGATCGTTCTATAATTAATGGTTAATTATAGATGGCCAACATAAACCGAGAACCTATTTGGTCACACGCACAACGAGCGTAATCCGAAGGATTTAAAATGAGCTTGAGAATGGGATTCTGAGACCGAGAGAAACTAGGTTTGGTTGGACCAAACATAAAGCGAGCATGAAATCGTTTCATTCGCAATGGAAGCATGGATGGGCCGAGTCTTATGAAGACGTAATGGATGAACCAAAATGGTTTGGTTATAATCCAATGGAGGAGAATAAACACTACAAAAAAATAGTTTTTTTGCGACGAAATTTAGCACCAAATTATTTTCGTTGCAAATCTGCAACAAATATAGCAATGAATTTTTGGTTTCGTCGGCAATTTTGCAACGAAAAAATAAAATTCATTGCAATTTTGCAACGAATCCTGGATTCGTTGCAAAAAAAAAAAATTAAAATTTTTTAGAACGTTAAGTATATTTTTTTTTAATTTGCAACGAATCCTGGGATTCGTTGCAAAATAAAAAATTTAAATTTAAATTTTTTAAAATGTTAAGTTAATTTTTTTTTTAATTTGCAACGAATCCACGGATTCGTTGCAAATTTAAAAAAAAACAACGTTTAATTTTTTTTTTTTTTGCAACGAATCTTTGGATTCGTTGCAAATTTGCAACGAATCCAAAGATTCGTTGCAAAATTTAATTAACTTTACCCTGACCTAAGTTTTTTCCTTCTCCTCGCATCGCGCCTGACGACCTAATTTCCCCTCCGCGCCGCCGTCTTCCCTTCCGCCGCCGCCGGTCTTCCCCTCGCCTCGCGGCTGCAGGCGTTCCGGCCACGACCCGGCCTCCGGCCGCGTGCGCACCCGAGCCCGCCGCCGCACCCGAGCCCGCCGCGCGCCCCACCCGAGGCCGGCAAGCGCCGCTAGGTCGACCGACGCCGCCGCCGCCGCCGCCGGCCGACGACCGCGTCCGCGGTGCCCCTCGTCGGCCGCGTGCCCCCACCACCCATGACGACCGGCCGCGCCCCGATACCGCCGCCCGCACTGGCGGCGACCGCTACCTTGCGCCCCCTCGTTCGGCGCGTGCCCCCACCGCCCGCCAGCGACCGGCCGCGCCCCATACGCCGGCCTCGAGCCAGCGGCGCCGCTACCTTGCGGCACACCCTCGTCCGACCAGCGTGCCCCAGCCCATGGCGACCGACGCGGCCCCGCCCGCATCGCCAGCCGGTAGTGAGCAGCGGCGCCCCTTCCCTCGTCGGTTTATTTTTTTTCCTATATTTAACTCCATAATTAACTACATAAGCTTTATGCTGTTATCCTATTTATTCTGTAACTATATATAGTTAACTGTAAAACTACAGAAGCTTTAAGCTGCTAATTTGCCATTTTGGTTCACATACCAAATAATGCTAAGTACTAAGTTGGAAGAAATATTTTATGATTTTGTTTAGTCACATATAGGAAGTTATGGGATAAAACAAGAAGTTTATAAGGCTTGGATGAGTAAATCATGCACATCTACCTGAGAAATTACAAGCATCTTAAAATCAGTGGTGGTGGGGGAGCTAGTGTTTAAGGCTTATTAGATTAGTATTAACTTGTGGTGATACATTTTGAGCTGTCTCATTTGCGACGATTGTTATACATCTAGAACAATAATTTGACCTAAATGGCATAATTGCAATGAGTATCTTTAATGTTCAATAAATTTGATTAGTTTGTTGTCACTGCTTGCTTAGATGAGAGAATTGGCCGATTAACAAAACTTCTAGACCTATGTTAATAATAACTCTCTCATCTAAGCTTATAAAGCTTCTCTATATTATTAGCCCACAATTCACAATTTGACACTAAATTCGGGTTGTCACAATCACCCCCATTTTAAGTCATGATGTCCTCGTTAAGACCGAAACCCCAACACATAATTTGAACCATTCCTAATCAGAAGAATGTGAGGCCCAATGGTAGCCACACTATCCCACATGCAACCATCTCTAACACCACACATTACCTTGGAATGTGTTCATTTGTGATATTAATTGTCACAATCAACTTAAGTTGTTTAACATTTCAGGTTTAAACATCCCAAAATGTTTAAACCTAAATTAACAGTAAGCTTTCTATACAACTGTTGTCCTTTTTCGGTTATGTTTAAAGATTGTTAAACATAGTGAATTCATATGTGAACTAACTGTATATTCGTATTATTGTAATTTCTAGGAGTTGATATTAATATAATTGATTGAAAACAGACAAAATGCAGCGTGAAAGGAGTTGGATGTATAATAGGAATTTACAGGCATTCGAGTTTAAGCGATGAATTTATGAGTGGGTTGCAGAGTTTTTAAATTTATGACTAGTAATATTGAGTTTATGATGGTAATCGATAAGGTGTTCGTGCGTAAAGTGTCAGAATGGTAGATTTTTACTGTCTAGCAAAGTTTCAGAGCATCTTTGTAGATTTGGATTCGTTGCAAATTACTATAACTGGACATGTCATGGTGAACCATTTATATCTGATGAAGTTTATGATAGACACAACACACAAGTCTCTAGGGATCAAAGTGATTATAATCAATTAAATCCATATCAGAGGATGATATATGATGTAGCGGGCCCGAATTTGGCAACTTCAAGTTGTCCTCCAACAGTTGAGCAAATGTTTACTAATGCATCACCCTTGGAAGAGGTGCAAGTAGATATCGGCAGAATATGAATAATGAAGCATATCTCAAATTTCAGAGGTGTTGAGGCCGCAGATGCACCTTTATGGGTGGTTGTGAGACTCACACTAAACTATCGCTCACCGTAAGAATGTTGAATGTCAAGGCATAATGTGTCCAAGAGTGTTTTAATAATTTTGTTCAAGCTTTTGAAGAGGCATTGTTACAGTGATCATATATGCCCAATGATTTGTACAAGATGAAAAACTGATGAAAGAATTAGGTCTCCCTGTGGAAAGAATTGATGTTTGCAGAGATGGTTGTATGTTATATTGGGGAGATGATGCAGATGTGGATGTTTGTAAATTTTGTAATCAAGATAGGTATAAGAGCACTAGTAGGAGGCAGCAACGACGTAAATCATATAGTCAGTTGTTTTATTTGCCTTTAACTCCTAGGTTACAAAGGCTTTATGCATCAAAGACAACTGCTGAACACATGACTTGGCATGCAAATCATCGAATAGAAGAGGGACTAATGTGTCATCCATCAGATGCAGAGGCGTGGAAAAATTTTGATAGAACATATCCTGATTTTGCGAAGGAGACTCGAAATATTAGGTTAGGTCTCTGTGCTGACGGATTTGCTCCATTTGGTAAATCAGGAAGACACTATTCTTGTTGGCCAGTTATATTAACTCCGTATAATCTTCCGCCTGGGATGTGCATGAAAACACCGTATATGTTTTTAACATTGGTTGTGCCTGACCCAAAAAATCCGAAGAAGTTAATAGATGTTTATATGCAACCATTGATTGCAGAGCTAAAACAACTATGGGATGAAGGTTTTCCTACATACGACGCTCATACTAATCGATGTTTGTAATGAAGGTCGCTTCTTTGGACCATAAATGACTTTCCGGCTTATGGTATGCTATCAGGTTGGAGTACTGCAGGGATCTTAGGATGCCCAATATGTATGGAGAGATCAAAGTTGATTAGATTGAAGCATGGTAAGAAGCCAAGTTATTTTGATTGTCACAGACAATTTTTACCACTAAATCATAATTTCAGAAGGAATAAAGATGAATTCACTCGGAATCGAATTGAAAGAACACCTCCGCCATTGAGATTGACTGGTCAAGATATTTGGTACAGAGTTCTTCACTTTCCATCTGTTATTGAAGAGCCACATGGTACAACTTATGAATATGGAAGCAACCATAAATGGACCAAATGAAGTATATTTTGGGAGTTACCGTATTGGTTTAGTAATTTGATTCATCATAATCTCGATGTTATGCATATTGAGAAGAATATTTTTGATAATCTATTAAATACAGTGATGGATATCACCGGAAAAACAAAAGATAATCTGAATGCAAGAAAAGATATAAGACTCATTTGCAAACGACCCACCCTTGATGTTGATGAAAATAGTAGAGGACCAAAACCAAAGGCAGTTTATATATTGAATAAGGAACAGAGACATGTTGTTTGTGAATGGTTGAAGTCATTGAGATTTCCTGATGGGTATGTTTCTAATCTTGGGAGATGTGTCGATATGAAGGAATGCAAATTGATGGGTTTGAAAAGCCATGATTGTCATATATTCATGGAAAGACTTATTCCTATTGCCTTTAAAGAACTCTTACCGAATTTTTTCTGGGGTGCCATTATAGAGTTAAGTATTTTTCTTCATGATATATGCTCAACAGTTTTGGGATATTCACACATGGAGAAGTTAGAGAGAGACATTCCAATCATTTTGTGCAATTTAGAAAGGATTTTTCCACCTGCATTTTTTGATTCAATGGAACATCGTTTGGTTCACTTGCCATATGAGGCCAAAGTTAGAGGACCAGTTCATTATCGATGGATGTATCCTTTTGAAAGGTATAATTCACATATTATATATTTCGTTAATATTGCATAAAAATGTTTAATTTTTTTATATATTCATTTCTAATACAATTTGTTATATTACAATCAGATTCTTATATCATTTGAAGAAAAAAGTGAAAAATAAGGCACATGTTGAAGCCTCTATTGTGAATGCATATATTGTGGAGGAAGTAACAACTTTTGCATCATATTATTTTGAGCCTCACGTTCAGACAAAAAGACGGAAATCTGGAAGGAATGATGAAGGTCCTGTCGATCCCAATTTGAATTCATTCTCAATTTTTAATTATCTTGGTCGACCAAGTGGACCGTGTAAGCAACGATACTTAACTGATCAAGAATGGCGGGCAGCCCAGACATATGTTTTACTTAATTGTCCAGAAGTATCGCCATATTTCGAGTTAGTATATATTTCCTATTTCTTCGTCAAGTGTTAATTTGTTTATGTTATAATACAATTTTTTATTATAGGATTTTCCAAAACTTATACTCTGAAATCCCGACACGTGACTTTGATCACTTCTGCGATCAGGAATTTGCACCATGGTTCAAATCATATGTAAGCAGTTTTAATTACCTCATTTTTGTTTACACATATCTTAACTTTTAAATAAATATCATTTTCATTTGAGTATAGGTTTATGCTAATCAAACTCACGTTCAGCAAGAATTCCTAATCCATCTATCATGGGGTCCAAAAGCAATGGTACGCACTTGGCCAGCATATTTCATAAACGGATATAATTTCCACACTCAAGAATATGGAAATGGAAAGAGTACAATGAATAGTGGAGTATGTGTTCAGTCTTCCAATGATGGAGGTGCAAGCAATGAATTTTATGGTTTGCTGGATAAAATTATAGAGATTGATTATCCTGGTCCAGAAATGTGAGTTATCTTATTTATGTGTCGGTTCAATTTCGCCGAGGGATGAAGGTGCATCCACAGTATAATTTGGTTGAAATAAATCATAAAAGATTTTATAAGAGATATGAACCATTTATTTTGGCACAACAAGCGATTCAAGTTTTCTATGCTCCATATCCTAGTTTGAGGCGTGACAAAAATGAATGGTGGGTTGTTTGTAAAACAAAAGCACGGAAAAAAATTGAAGAGCGCTGGAAAGACATTGCATATCAACAAGACAAAGTTACAAATATGTTTCATACCGAGGAATATATAATTCCAACGTTATGAGATCCCAGCGGAGTAGTGATAAACGTGGATGCAACTAAAATTGATGATAATGATGAAGAGGAGGAGGGGGACGAGGAGGAGGGGGACGAGGAGGAAGAGGAGGAGGAGACCGAGGATGAGGATACTGATGAGGATGAGGAAGATGATAATGAGGACATTGAAATTTGACGTCTAGGGTAAGTTTTTTTATGTATAATTTTAGTTTTAAACTATAATTTTACAAATTTTCTTAGCTCAATTATTTGTTTATATAATGTCTCATTGTTAAATTTATATCTTTTGTCTCTGTATGTTTTGTATATTTTGTTCTTATAGGTTATCAGTGGTGAAATCATCGTAGCTTAGCGCAGTTGCAGTCTCTCATATCTTCATTATGCATATTGTAAGTTTTTTATGTTCTTCATTAAGCATAAAAGTTTTATTTTCTTTATTCTAATTTTGTTTTTGGTTGATAGTTTCGATGTGGTGGACAGAGATGACAGAGTACTAGTAGTGGCCAGACTGATCCACCGCCTGCCAGCACTATACCTACTTGCCCTCCTGATCTTCCTGGACCTTCACATGATCAGCCGCCAGTACCATCTCATTCGCCGGCACGGCCTTCCCATTCTGATTCACATTGCACTACGGACACTCCTCTACTGAGAACATCGAAAGTCGACCATATATATTTCCGATGGGAGATTCGTAAGTAATATAAGTATTATAATTTTTAAATTATCTTAATTATTTATTCAATTTTTTTTCACTTTATCGTAGGTTTGAAAATTCTATACCTGTTATTCGCGAGATCAATAAAATCGTGAATAAGTATTGGAGAGGAGACTCTTTGTCATACTCGAGCATGCCAGGACCTACAAAAGAATTATGGTGGTGCGAGTTTCAGGTATAATTGATTCATTTTTTATATATTATAAAAGTGATTATATAATCAATTGTTTTATTTCCATCTCAGCGGAGATTTATTTGGGACCCTACTCAAGACTTGGAAGTTAAAAGAATTTTAAAAAAAAAATGTGGCGATCATATCCGGCATGTATTGAGTCATGCCAACCCATCGAAAAACCTACTGTGTCACGTCAGAAAATTGGAGTAAAATCTCCAATTATTGGCAATCTGATGAGAGCAAAAAAAGAAGTCAACAGAATAAATTAAATCAAGCTTGTAATTCTGGAGACTTATCTGCTACATATGTGGGAGGATCTATAAATATTGAGGAGCATTCACGTAGATTGGTAATTTTTAAATTCTACAATTAGTTTTTAAATATATTTCAGATTATTATTTTATTTCTAACATTCTTATATTTAGTCTAAGGAATTGGGAAAGGAGCCAAAATTTATAGATATTTTCGTTCGCACTTTCCCAAAAAAAGACTTGGAGTGGAGATAGAGCTCGAGCAATTAAGGTTTGAATTAATCTTTAAACTTACTTTATAACTTTAATTCTGTTAGTTATGTAAATGCTCTGATTAAAATTTTAATTTTGTGTAGGAGAGATATGATCAGTTATCCTCATCACAGAGAATTTCAGGAGATGACGGTGATACTGAGGGATCTGAACCATCTGTTAGTAATAATTTGGATTTATGGCTTGAGGCGAGTGGAGGATCAAAAGGGGGAAGGATATTATGTATGGGTTCTCTGAGCAGAATGCATAATGCTCCTCGTAGATCTATTTCTTCTACTCCACTAGCAGTAGCGGCACAGATACATAACTTAACTGAGGAGGTTAGCAATTTGAAGGGCATAATACATGAAAGAGATCAGCAAATTCTAGAAATACAACAACTAAACTCACAAAGGGATCAAGAAATGATAGAAATGCGACGACAACAAGCCTTTCTTATGCGATAGTTTCAGCAATTTAGTTCTGGTCCAAGTCATATTCCTCTGAGTCATGACGATGATGGTGGCGACGATGATGATATTGTATGCATGTTTTTAATTAGTACTTTTAAAATTTTTTAGTTTATTGAGTTTGTTTATTTTGCTTAAAACAGGAATGATCGATGAAGTTAATCCCTATGGCGGTTTTCTACCTGCACATCATTGTAAGTCATTGCATATTTATTTTCGTGTTAGTATATAGTTTTTTTTTAATGCATGATACTTTTTTTTTGTTTCTTTTCTAATGCAGGTAGAAAATATGTCGGCAGAGCTTACCAGATTCTCTTTTCTTTTTTCTTTGCCATGTGTTTAGATCTTTTGTAGACATTGTTATTTGAATATCAGAACTATGTTGATGTTTGAAATGTTAAAGGATATAACTTTTTATTTGGAATGTTGTATTGTTCTTAACTGATTGTGTTGCTTTGTATTTATTTGGATATGATTGAATATTATTTTGTTGTATTGAATGTGTGTGTGTTTTGTTTGTATTGAATGTATTTATTTGGATATTAGAACTTATTGTGTTTTGTTGTATGTGTGTGAAAATTTGTATATACGATAGAATATCGAAAAGGATGAAATCTGTTAAAAAAATTTTTATTTAGCGACAAAAATATAAATTCATTGCAAAATTCTGAGAAATATGCGATGACTTTTGCAACGAATTAAATTTTCGTCGTAAATTAGCGACGAATTTAGCAACGAATCCAACTTGCGACAAATTTTGCAACGAATTTTGCGATGAAATTTGCGACGAAAATTAAATTCGTCGCAAATTTTTGCAACGAAAAAAATTAGTCGCAAAATATTGAACATTGCGACGAATTTAGCGACGAAATTTGCAACGAATTTGTATTAGTTGCAAATTTACCAACGAATTTCTTATTTCGTCGCAAAAATTTCCAGCGAAAAAATTAATTCGTCGCAAAATTTGGTTTTTTGCGACGAATTTAGCGACGAATTCAGCGACGAAATTTGCGACAATTTTGTATCAGTCGCCAATTTACCAACGAATTTCTTATTTCGTCGCGAAAATTACCAACGAAAAAAATAATTCGTCGCAAATTGGCGATGAATTTTTAATTCGTCGCGAATTTTTACGACGAAATTCGCAACGAATTTTTGAAATCGTGGTAACATCTGCAACAAAATTAGCGACAAAATTTTAAATTTGTCCCTAATTTTCGTCGCTAAAATTCGTCGCTAATTTTGTCGCTATTATTTGCGACGCTTTATTCGCAACAAAAATATTTTTGTCGCTAAATTCGTCGCTAATTTATTTTGCAACGAATTTTATTTTAAAATTCGTCGCTAAATTCGTCGCTAATGACTGTTTTTTTTGTAGTTAAACCAAAGGGTTTGGTTTATTTTAAACGAATGAACCAAAAGTTGGTTCAGTTCGTTTTAACTTAAAATAAACCATCATGGTTTGGTTTATTTTAACTTATCTTAATGGAGCGGGTTAACGGGCCTAATGGTTATGATCCAATAACCATTAAGAGAATTAGTTTTCTATAAAAGAGAGCTTAAGGGATAATTAAGCCCTAATCCAAAACCCCTTGCCCTAAGTTGCCGCCCAACCTTCATTGCCGCCCAACCTCCATTGCCGCCCAGCTTGTTGTGCCGCTGTCCAGCTCCTTGCCGGCGACCAAGCTTCAGCCGGTGATCCTCCGGCGACCCTCCGGTGATCTCCTATAGGTTTGGCATCAAGGTGAGCCTTTTCTTCCCTTGGTTAGCCGGAGCCTATCTCCTCCACCAAAGCTGTCCAGTTTTTCTGGACAGCTTGTTCTCCTCTCGTTGGAGCGTCGTTTGGACGACGGTTAGAGCTCCGACAGCGGCTAACTTACCGGGGATTCAATCTCCGGTAATCCTCTGAGGTGGAGGACGAAGGATTCATCAATTGTTTGACAAATACCTCTCCGGAGAAGCGAGTTTTGAGAACTCATATTAGGATCCGAATTTGGATTCGGATCGTGATCATCTCTCGATCACGTCGTCTTCAACACGAGGCTAGTAACCTGTACGAAGACGAAGCTCGTGGCTTAGCGAAGTCATCCCGAGGAACTCGGCGTGGATACGGATAGAGACGATTCTAGCGAGGATCGTTCCGGTTGATGCCGTTCCCGCTACACGTCATACGAAAGGTATAACGTAGATAAATTTCCTTTTATTGCAAATTTAAATTTACGGTTATGTCTACACTTGTTGTAATATGCATGCGTGTGTTGTGTGTATTGTAATAAATGTATATTTATTATTTTTATTGCTTCCGCTGTGTTCATGTTTACGAAACGTGATCGAACACACACACGCCGCGGTGCCGAAAACCCAACAGTGGTATCAGAGCCCAGGTTGTGTTTCGACATAATTGTAAAAATGGTTTTGCGATAGTCATAATGTATTTCTGGAAATTTTCAAATTTTAGAAATTTAGAAGTATTTATGGAAATTTTTCAATTTTGGAAAGTCTAGAAGTATTTATGGAAATCTTCCACTTTTGGAAAGTTGGAAGTATTTATGGAAATTGATATTTTCCATAAATAAAATATTTGATTAGATTCTGGAAATTTGTTTCCTAATTTAATCATGATTTGATTTGGGAAATCAAATCTTAAAATATTTTATTTCCATAAGTAGTTTTGATGATTTAGGAAATTGGTTTCCTAAATTGATTTTCCTTAATCAATTATTTTCATAAATAAAATTTGTGATTAGATTTGGAAATTTGTTTCCTAATTCAATCATGATTTGATTTGGAGAATCAAATCTTAAACATATTTTATTTCCATAAATAGTTATGACAAATAAGGAAATTATGTACATGACATAATTGTATGTCATGTAATTGCATTAGATGCATAACATTATGTCATGCGTGTCGTGACATGTAGATGTATGCCATGTATGTCATGCCATGTAGATAATAGTTATTTGCATACAAAGAGGATGAGACATAAAACCCTAACTAAATATTAAAGCCTACACCTTCCATTAATATGGTTAGAACCAGAGTTCTGTTTCTTGTTTGGGTTGTTGGACTCACTCCAAGCCCGGCTTGAACCTGAACATGTTCAAATCATTGGAATAGTTTAACTCTAATATGGTAAGAGTCAGAGGTCAATCGTTAGTTTGGGTTGTTGGACTCACTCCAAGCCTGGCTAATTGGTTGAATGCGCTCTAACCATATTAAAACTATTTCGCGATTAATGGGTCGGCTCTAACTTGGAGCATCGATTTGTTGGACTCACTCCAAGGTCGATGTGAAGAGAGGTGAAGTTGGGTGCTATGCATATGATGCATACTTGTTAATGTGTTAACAACCCGATGTATGTGTGAACATTCAATTAGTTGATAGCACATTGTGATAGTTGCATATACGTGATATGCAATCGGTATAGTTGATACCTACCGTCATAGTTATGAATGGCTTGTTGGACTCTCTCCAAGGTTGTTCATATCTATGATGGATATCAGCCCATTCGGAGATGGACCTACGATCTCCCGAAGTGATTTTGGGGTTTTTGAAATTCGAAAAATGAATGGGATTTATAAATGTATAATGATGCATTTTAAAATCATTTTCTCATATATGCTCGTTTTGTATTTCTAAGATTGATCATGATGTCTTTGAATTTGCGTTCCATTTTGGATTCGAATAAATTAGTGGGCGAACTTCTTGGGTGGCTTAGAAACTTGAGAATTGTTCTCAAGGTGAAAAGCTTGTGTATGTCCTCGAAGCGCCTCTTCCCGCCTATCCTAGTGACGATGCAACTTCGGACCAATTGTTGGTCTATCAGAAACATGTGACTGATTCTGAACTGACAAGTTGCATCATGCTAGCCGCGATGGAACCCAAGCTACGAAAGCAGCATGAGCATATGGATGCTCATATCGTAGTCCTTCATCTTTATGAGTTGTTTGATAAGCAAGTGAGATTCGAAAGGTTCGAAGTCTCCAAGCTTCTCTTCACCTCTGAGATGCAAGAAGGTTCATCTGTGGTACTGCTCAACATGCTGAAGACTGTGGAGCCTTCTGAGAAGCATGAGCAGGGGACGGTGTTGTTAGTTGATTCCTCGAAGAAAGGTTCTAAGAGGGAGTCAAAGGAACAACAGAAGGGGAAGAAGAAAAAGGCTAAAAAGGCAGAACTAGCTCAAAAGGGCACTTGCCATCATTATGGCAAGTAGGGCCATTTGCGAAGAAAGTGCAAGATTTATCTTGAGTCCGTGAAGAAGGATAAGGCATCGGATGCCCCATCTTCTTCAGAAATCTTCTTTATTGATTGTCATTCTATTTCCTCAGACACTTAGGTATTTGATACTGGGTGTGGCTCACATATATGTAATGACATACATGGGCTAAGGAATAGAAGAAGACTCGTCAAGGGAGAGTCAAATTTACGTGTTGGGAATGGAGCAACGGTTGCTGCACTCGCCATCGGAATGTATTTGTTGGAACTCCCTGTATGACTTGTCTTAAAATTGGACAATTGCTTTTATGTTCCTTCGTTGATAAAGAACATCATTTCTATTTCTTGTTTAAATAGAAATGGGTACCATTTGACTTTTAGTAACAATTGTTGTTACATAACTTTGAATGGAGTTCTTTAAGGGACTGGAACTTTAAGCAATGGTGTTTATACGTTGAACGTATCTAGTGATATTTTCAATATCGAAGCGAGCAACAAGCGTGCTCGAAAAGATAATCAATTAGACTCCTACATGTGGTATTATCGTCTTGGCCATGTAAGCAAGAAACGCATGTCCGAATTACACCGATGTGGAATTCTGGAATCGTTTGAATAGGATTCATACGATACATGCGAATCATGCTTAAAAGGCAAGATGACTAAGTTACCTTTTACTGGAAAAGGTGAACGAGTGGGAGAGTTACTAGGTCTAATACATACTGATGTATGTGGACCTATGTCAACTCAAGCTTTAGGAGGCTATAGCTACTTCATTACCTTCACCGATGATCACTCACGGTTTAGGTATGTGTTCTTGATGAAACACAAGTCTGAAGCCTTTGAAAGGTTCAAAGAATTCAGAAATGAAGTAGAGAAACAACATGACAAGAGTATTAAAATACTTCGATCGTATCGAGGTAGTGAATACTTAAGTCAAGAGTTTCTTGATTATCTAAGAGACAATGGCATATTGTCTCAATGGACTTCGCCATATACACCACAGCATAATGGTGTATCTGAGAGGCGTAACCGGACTTTGTTGGATATGGTCAGGTCAATGATGAATCATGCGACTCTTCCCAAGTCCTTTTGGGGCTATGTACTTCAGACAGTTGTTTACTAGTTAAACAGAATGCCTACCAAGGTAGTCTCAACTACTCCATATGAGATATGGAATAGTAAGAAACCTCATGTATCTTACTTGAAGATATGGGGTTGTCCTGCTTATGTGAAGCGGACAGTATCAGACAAATTTGATGCTAAGTTTGATAAATGTCTATTTATTGGATACCCTAAGGAAACAAGGGGTTACCAATTCTATCATCCTGTGGAACAAAAGGTGTTTGTTTCAAGGCATGCTGTGTTTCTAGAGAAAGAGTTTCTCTTGCAAGTAAACAGTGGGAGTGTCGTCGAGCTTGAGGAGGCTCGAGAGACTCAAATAGACATTGATGAGATACCTGGTGAAGCACAACAGTCGACAACTCATAGTGATGAGCAATCGACTGGACCTATTGTAACACCACATCTTCGTAGATCTGGTAGAACATGCAATATTCCTGAGAGATATGGATTTCTCGTAAGTGAATCGAACGACGTGTTACTCATTGATGATGAGGAGCCTACCAGTTATGAAGAAGTGCTGACAAGTTCAGAAAGGGATAAGTGGCTTGGTGCCATGAAGTCGGAAATGGATTCCATGTATGAAAACCAAGTTTGGAACTTGGTTGACCCACCTGAAGGGATAAAGCCTATAGGGTGCAAGTGGGTTTTCAAGAAGAAAACCGACATGGATGGTAATGTGATTACCTATAAGGCTAGATTGGTGGCGAAAGGATATCGTCAAAAGCAAGGTGTTGATTATGACGAAACCTATTCGCCTGTAGCTATGCTTAAATCCATTTGGATGCTCCTGGCCATAGCGGCTCATTATGATTATGAGATATGGCAGATGGATGTGAAAATAGCTTTCCTTAATGGAAACCTGCTCGAGGACGTGTATATGATACAGCCTGAGGGTTTCACATCGGTTGATAAAACCAAGGTATGCAAATTGCGACGATCCATTTATGGATTGAAGCAAGCATCCAGGAGCTGGAATATCTATTTTAATAAGACAATCAAAAAGTTTGATTTCTCACAAAATCCAGACGAACCTTGTGTGTACAAGAAGGTTAGTGGGAGTGCAATTGTGTTCCTAGTATTATATGTCGATGACATATTACTTATAGGAAACGATGTTTCAGTCTTACAGTCGGTTAAGGTTTGGTTATCCAAGATATTCTCCATGAAAGACCTAGGAGAAGCAACCTACATCCTCGGGATTAAGATCTATAGAGATAGATCGAAACGGTTTCTTGGTATTTCACAGTCTACATATATAGACCGAGTGCTAAAGAGGTTTAGCATGTTGGAATCCAAGAAAGGTTTCCTACCCATCAGGCATAGGATACACCTTTCGAAGTCTATGTGTCCGCGCACAGAAGACGAGAGGATTTGCATGAGTAAGATTCCATAAGCATCCACAATAGGATCTATCATGTATGCTATGTTATGTACGAGGCCCGATGTATCGTATAGTCTGAGTGTCATGAGCAGATACCAGTCTGATCCAGGAATGGATTATTGGGTGGCTGTTAAGACGATACTTAAGTACTTGAGAAGAACTAAGGATGTGTTCCTAATATATAGAGAAGGGTACATGGTGATACGTGGGTATACGGATGCCAGCTCCAGACAGACAAGGATGATTCCATGTCTCAGTCTGGGTATGTATTCACCTAGAATGGAGGCGCAATAAGTTGGAAAGGTTCCAAGCTTGACGCTATAGCGGATTCTGCCACTAAGGCAGAATACATTGCAGCTTTGGAAGCAGCAAAGGAAGCGGTTTGGATCAAGAAGTTCATCTCTGAACTTGATGTGGTCTCATCAATGATCCAAACATGCGCTTCGCCGCTATCATCTTATCAGAGAGATCATCAGTAGGAACGAAAAACAAATCGAGAAAATTCCCACTGAAAGGAACTTAGCGGATCCTTTGACTAAGGCATTACCTCAAAGTAAGTTTGAGGGTCATGTTAGAGCTTATGGTATTGGATACCGTAGCGATTGGCATTAGGCCAAGTGGGAGTCTATTAGTAATATATGAGAGATGTCCTAAGGCAATCGCCTTATGTATGAACCATTTATATGATAAATGAAGATTCACTATTTGAGTATACAT
Source organism: Wurfbainia villosa (assembly GCA_025175895.1). NCBI lineage: Eukaryota > Viridiplantae > Streptophyta > Magnoliopsida > Zingiberales > Zingiberaceae > Wurfbainia > Wurfbainia villosa. The sequence continues at coordinate 113,326,442 of CM045989.1, read as the reverse complement.
GTTTTATGTATTTGATTGGATCTTAAACTCATTTACTGAATGTCCACGATACGATTCACAGCATGAGAGATTTTGTGATTGGATCACAACTAGTGAGTATCTCTACATGTGTAATTGTGATGTATCGAAATTATCTCTAGTCGATGAATTGATGGATTTGGACACCATCAATTCTGTCGAGACTAGCACGAGGCATACTCCTTGGTGTATCCAAGCAGCTGATTCTCACTAGCTCGAGACATAGTGATGTCCGGAGTTAATCGTGGATGCTAGTTATGGTAACTAGTTCATTGGAGTGACCAGCCGTAAGACTTCATATGGTTCTCTGCATATATAGATATGTCAATGAAGTTCTTACTATAGCTTAAGTGCGATGTTCCTTTGACTTGCGGTATTCAAGTCATCTTGATCATGGAGACTTATGCTTTGACATCTTAAGCAAACATCTCTAAGGAGATGTGGACCCGGGATGATTGGGTATAAGTCGAAGTGATCGAAGTTGTTTGAATAGCCTATAAAGGATTCACCACTCCTTGCGAGGAGATGTATACCCATGGCCTCTCGTCGGATTGTTACTAAAGTTTTTGGCCAAAGCATTACATGTTTAGAGTAAGGTACTCTTCGATACATGTGGAGTAACTAGAATCCGTAGGATGAGGAAATGATACTTGGGCTAGGTATGACGTAGTCAGCCTAGTGGGGACTGACACTATAGACCATGTCCTGAACCAAGTGGGTATAAGATGAGTGAAGGGAATGGGGCACGAATCATTCGAGCTGCTGAAGGGTTTTAGTAATAGTTCTGGATCAACCATTGATCTTTTCGGTTAATTGGGGATCATGATGTACTACTAGGTGCCACTCATCATCGTTCTATAATTAATGGTTAATTATAGACGGCCAACATAAACCGAGAACCTATTTGGTCACACGCACAACGAGCGTAATCCGAAGGATTTAAAACGAGCTTGAGAATGGGATTCTCAGACCGAGAGAAACTAGGTTTGGTTGGGCCAAACATAAAGTGAGCATGAAATCGTTTTAGTCGCAATGGAAGCGTGGATGGGCCGAGTCTTATGAAGACGTAATGGCTGAACTAAAATGGTTTGGTTCTAATCCAATGGAGGAGAATAAACCAAAGGGTTTGGTTTATTTTAAACGAATGAACCAAAAGTTAGTTCGGTTCGTTTTAACTTAAAATAAACCATCATGGTTTGGTTTATTTTAACTTATCTTAATGGAGCGGGTTAACGGGCCTAATGGTTATGATCCAATAACCATTAAGAGAATTAGTTTTCTATAAAAGAGAGCTTAAGGGATAATTAAGCCCTAATCCAAAACCCCTTGCCCTAAGTTGCCGCCCAACCTTCATTGCCGCCCAACCTCCATTGCCGCCCAGCTTGTTGTGCGCCGTCCAGCTCCTTGCCGGCGACCAAGCATCAGCCGGTGATCCTCCGGCGACCCTCCGGTGATCTCCTATAGGTTTGGCATCAAGGTGAGCCTTTTCTTCCCTTGGTTGGCCGGCGCCTATCTCCTCCACCAAAGCTGTCCAGTTTTTCTGGACAGCTTGTTCTCCTCTCGTCGGAGCGTCGTTTGGACGACGGTTAGAGCTCCGACAGCGGCTAACTTACCGGGGATTCGATCTCCGGTAATCCTCTGAGGTGGAGGATGAAGGATTCGTCAATTGGTTGACGAATACCTCTCCGGAGAAGCGAGTTTTGAGAACTCGTATTAGGATCCGAATTTGGATTCGGATCGTGATCATCTCTCGATCACGTCATCTTCAACACGAGGCTAGTAACCCGTACGAAGACGAAGCTCGTGGCTTAGCGAAGTCATCCCGAGGAACTCGGCGTGGATACGGATAGAGACGATTCTAGCGAGGATCATTCCGGTTGATGCCGTTCCCGCTACACGTCATACGAAAGGTATAACGTAGATAAATTTCCTTTTATTGCAAATTTAAATTTACAGTTATGTCTACACTTGTTGTAATATGCATGCGTGTGTTGTGTGTGTTGTAATAAATGTAGATTTATTATTTTTATTGCTTCCGCTGTGTTCATGTTTACGAAACGTGATCGAACACACACACGCCGTGGTGCCGGAAACCCAACACATGGTCCCTATCGTAGCCTAATATAAACCTCATGAAGTCTAGATCAAATGATGGAAAACAAATCTCTAGATCCGACGGTTGGGATTAAATCCCTAGAACCTACGGTTGAGATTAAATCTCTAGATCCGACGGTTGGGATTAAAACCCTAGAACCCACGGTTGAAATTAAATCTCTAAATCTGACGGTTGGGATTAAATCCCTAGAACCGACGGTTGAGATTAAATCTCTAGATCCGACGGTTGAGATTAAAACCCTAGAACCGACGGTGGAGATTAAACCAAGGCCTAAACCTAACTCTATATATATGGGAGATTGGGTTGGGCGGCAACTAAGTTTTTTGGTTGGATGATGGATGCTAAGGAGATTAGGGTTTTGCCAAGCCTTGCTTGGGCGGCAAGAAATCCTAAGGAGGAAACCCTAATTAGGGTTTGGCTCCTTTGGATGGGCGGCCAAGGTAAGGAAAGAAGGGTGGGTGGCAACTTGTGGAAGATCTCTTCTTCTTCCTTGAAGGTGGCTAGCTCCTAGATCTCTTCTCTCCACCATGGTTGGGCGGCAAGAAAGCCTAAGGAGGAAACCCTAATTAGGGTTTGGCTCCTTTGGATGGGCGGCCAAGGTAAGGAAAGACGGGTGGGCGGTAACTTGTGGAAGATCTCTTCTTCTTCCTTGAAGGTGGCTAGCTCCTAGATCTCTTCTCTCCACCATGGTTGGGAGGCAAGAAAGCCTAAGGAGGTAACCCTAATTAGGGTTTGGCTCCTATGGTTGGGCGGCTAGGGTTTACAAGAAGGTGGGCGGCATCTATAGGAGAGGAGCTCTTCTTCTTCCTAGGGTGTGGCCGGCTCCTTCCTCTATTCCCTCCACCATGGCCGGCACCCAACATATTCCCTTTCTCCTCTTCACTCCATCTTTGCCGGCAGCACCAAAACTAGGGTTTGTCCCTAGTTCGGTTCCTTGGTTGTTTCCATTATGTTCTCTCTATTCTTGGGGCCAGCGGCATCAATCCTTTGTGGATTGGTGGTTGGCTCAAGCAAGAAGGGAAAGAGAGTTCTTCTTTCTTTGGATTGAAGAAGATCTAGGAAGCTTCAACTTGTGGAGGATCTTCGCCCACACGAAGTCTACAAGGAGGTTAGGACATACGATAGAAGATCAAGAGGTATAAAAGTTTTACAACTTTTATTATTGTTCTTTGCATGTTCTTATTGATATGCTAGCTTATGTTCTTTATGTTAGTATATGTTGATTATACTAGTTTACATTTGCATGTATTTGTATAATCATGAACCCCGATAAGAAACACAAAAACCGGTGATCCATCCGTCGTCTCTTCCGCGGCTAACCGACTAGAAGAGTTGATTGCTTGAACAACAAGTTTGTTCAAGTGATTGCTCGAGTCATTGGCACGACGACGAATTGGTTGTGCTTAGGAAACTCATCCCATCCGGATTAGTTTTCATTAGTGAAAATTTTAATCCGGGGACATGGGAGCCAATGAGCCTCCGAGGAATAGCATGTTGCCAACAATTGGTATCAGAGCCACGGTTTCCGGTTTTGTGTGTTTTGGATTCGGTTACTTTTCATGCACTTATCATATATTTTGTATGCCAGATAATTGTAGGATGCCCGTAGGCTAACTTTTTGGTTGCAAGCATAAGATCCAACTATTATGGCTATATATGTGTGTATGTGATTGCATATGTGTGTGATTGTATATTATTTGAATCCTCGGGGTTGACGAGGCTAAATTAGTATTTAATTTTTGTAATTGATAACGACATTGTTTATCCACTCTTTATTTTATTTTACTTTCGATCTAGATTTTATGTACACTCCCTCGTGGAGTATAGGATTGATGGATGTAAAATAAAATAGGTTTTATTCTCGGCTCGGATCTCCGGATGGCTCATACATGGCGTAGGAGGAGCGGACGAGGTGGCGACACGACGGGACGCATATTGGACAACAATGCCATAATAGTTGGAAAAATTCTGATTTTTCCATATTTATTGCTGATTTGTTTTATATGCATGTTGTGTGTGCTTGAAAATTCCTCATTTTCAATTTACTAAGTGGGAGAGGGATATTTTAATTAATTCCCGCGGCCTCCATTACAATTTGACGTGTGATGCAACAAACTTGCGTGTCAGCTCTGAGTGCCTTCCTCCCTGCGGATGAGTTTGTTTGCGGATCACTAGGTCAAATAATGGTTATAGGAAATTATCTAGGAGCGTGTGTACTTCCACAGCGGTAAGGCACATAATCCGAAATAATTCCCTTAGTATCGTGTAATGGTGCACACTTAGATGCAAATATAAAGTATCCTCCCCATCGGAGTCACTGCTTTTATTTGTAAGGCCAAAGAGGAACCAACTATTCATTTTATTTGTCAAAAAGTAAGGTTGACAGGATAATAAAATTAATGGGTAAAACCTCCTCTTACAAATGTAGAATTCGTATACGTCCACACTGCGTGGCATGCGATATTCTCGGTGTTTTGAGGTGTTGGTTGATTTCAAAATTTTATTGTTTGAGGAATCAATAATTTTTTGAAATATAAAGTAATGATCTATGTGATTCTTAGGATTTTCAAAATTGACTTTCAGTCCACTTACTGTGATAGTAAAGGAAATAAACTTAGTGTACCTAAATAATGTTGATTGGAAAAGATTCAAGATATTGTCTTATCTGCTAAGGAGTACAAGTATGCGCTCTTCAAATAGTGTCCTCAAGCTATCGTTGCTCAAAAGGGTTTCTACTTCTAAGCCGAAAGGCAAGAAGAAGAAGAAACAAGGTGGAGCAAAGATGGTGGGAGGATCTCAGGGAAGAGTGAAAAAGCCGAAAGGCAAGTACTTCACTTGCAAGCAGGATGGACATTGGAAGAAGAACTGTCCCAATCCAAAACAGAACAAAGGTATATCTTTTGGACTAGTCATTAAAACATGATTAGCGGTGATATCTACCGGCACTTGGTGAGTTGATACGGGAGCCACTAATCATGTCTGCAACAATTTGCAGGGATTCCAGGAAACCCGATGACTAGCTAAAGGGGAGATTACCATTTACTTGGGCAATACCATGATGGTAGCGGCTATTGCAGTGGGAGAAGTTTTATTTATCTCTTGAGAATAATAAAACTTTGGTTCTGGAAAATTCCCTTTATGTACCTTTATTTAGAAAGAATTTAGTTTCAGTTTCTAAATTATTATGGATGGATATTCTATTTCTTTTAATGACAGAGTTGTTATAAAAAGGAATAGGGAGAATATCTATTCAGGTACATTGAAAGGAAATTTGAACCAAGACCTCCCACGATGCAAATTGAAGTTAATAACTCATCTTCTAATTCCAATAAGAGAAAAGAACCTTCGAAGATGAACCAAACATATCTTTGGCTTCTTAGGCTTGGTCACATTAACCTAAGAAGAATTCAAAGGTTGAAAACTGATGGACCTTTGGGTTCATTAGTGGTGGAGGATCTCCCAACCTACGAATCTTGCTTGGAGGGTAAGATGACCAAGAGGCCTTTTTAAGGCCAAGGGGTATAGAGCCAAAGATGTGTTAGAAATGGTTCATTCTGATTTGTGTGGTCCTATGGCTATCTAGGCAAGAGGTAATCTTGAATATTTTGTCTCTTTTGTAGATGATTATTCAAGATGTGGATGACACTACGATCTGATCGTGGTGGTGACAACCTCTTGGGAGAGTTTAGGAACTACTTATCAGAGGTTGGGATTCAATCCCAATTGACTGCACTTGGCACACCCCAGCAGAACGGTGTAGCAGAGCGAAGGAATAGGACTCTTATGGAGATGATTAAATCGATGATGAGTTATTTTGACTTGTTTTATAGTCCTAGAGATCAGAGGGTGATCGTTAACACGAATGCCAGATTTCTAGAGGAAGACTATGTGATAAGCCACAAGCCCAAGAGTAAAATTGTTCTAGGGGAGTTAAAAGGGGAAGTCACTTCTTTAGTACCACCGGTACAAGAGGATATACCACATGTCACTGCACTGCGTGTCACAAAAGGATACATAGATGATACCTCATCGTAGTGGGAGGGTTGTTAGACAGCATCTTAGATTCATGTTTTTGGGTGAATCTTCTGATTTGGTCCCTAGCAAACATGAACCTGATCCCTAGACATACGACGAGACTGTTAGTGCTTATAAGCTCCATATATCTCCACAATGGCATGATATTGTCCACTTTGGGTCTAAGCCCTCATGGTTTTATTTTTGGGCTTTACCCAAAAGGCCTCATACCAATGGAGATATCTTTTTTCTTATAAGCACATGATCTTTTCCATGTCTTACCAATGTGGGACTTTGATTGTATTCCCCATACTCCCAACAATCCCCCCCTCAAACGAAGGACCACATTGGGCCCCCCCCCTCAAGCCTATCCCTCCTCGAAGGATTTTCTCTGCTTGATGTCCGATCTTCAACCCACCAGGACTTCCTGCCAGTTGTTCGGTCCCCCCGACCCAACTAGACTTCCTTCCTGATGTCTGGTTCTCTTGATCCGGACGTGGGAGCTCAACTTCCTTCGTTCGAGGTTCATGGCTTGACATGGACCATGGCTTTGATACCAATTGTTAGTGCTTATAAGCTCCATATATCTCCACAATGGCATGATATTGTCCACTTTGGGTCTAAGCCCTCATGGTTTTATTTTTGGGCTTTACCCAAAAGGCCTCATACCAATGGAGATATCTTTTTTCTTATAAGCACATGATCTTTTCCATGTCTTACCAATGTGGGACTTTGATTGTATTCCCCATACTCCCAACAGAGACAATCCAAGATATAGATACAGCATCTTGGCAAAGTGCAATGAATACTGAGATTGAATCCATGGATTCAAGTCAGGTCTGGGAGCTCTTATGCATAACAGCTCATATGGATTATGAGGTGTGGCACATGAATGTCAAGAAACCTTTCCTTAATGGAAGTCTTGAGGAAAACATCCAAATGAAGCGACTAGAGGGATTCATTGCTAAGGGCAAAGAGCATCTTGTATGTAAGCTTAATCGGTCCATTTATGGATTGAAGCAAGCTTCGAGGTCTTGGAACATCCACTTTAAGGTAAATCAGCCTTATGGATTTATTCAAAGTCTGGATGAGTCTTGTGTATACAAGAGATGTGACAGAAACGTAGTGGTATTTCTTGTACTATACGTAGATAATATTTTGGTAGTTGGCAACAATATCAGAGTGTTATCAAACGTAAGGGTATGGTTTTCCAAACAGTTTTGAAGGACTTGGGAGAAGTGGGTCACAACCTTGGGATCAAGGTTGTTGTGCTTATCCCAATCTTCATACATAGACATGATTTTGGATCGTTTTAGCATGCAAAACTCCAAGAAGGGTTTTCTACCTTTCAGGTATGGAGTTCCTTTATCTAAGGAGATGTATCCTAGATCATCTAAGGTGATAAAGGAGCTGAAGGCGGTTCTTTATGCTTCGGCAGTAGGAAGCCTCATGTATGCTATGTACGAGACAAGATATCTGCTTTGCCGTGGGCATAGTTAGCAGATATCAGAGTAATCTAGGACAGAGATATTGGACTGCGGTAAAAGCATATATTGTAGTGCCTGAGAAGGACTAGGGATTATATGCAAGTTTACCGGGCAGACCAATTACTCCCTGTGGGTTGCATGGATTGCGATTTCCAATCAGATAGGGATAACAGTAAATCTACCTCGGGGTTTGTGTTTACTTTTGGAGGTGGAGCCATAGTATGGAGGAGTGTCAAGCAGAAATGCGTGGCAGACTCCACCATGGAAGCTGAGTATGTGGCAGCCCCTGTGGCGGCCAAAGAAGTTGTGTGGTTCAGGAACTTCCTGATGGACTTGGATGTGATTCCTGGTTTGCCCAGAACTCTCACAATTTATTGTGATAATAATGGTGCAGTTGCAAACTCGAAGAAACCATGAGCCCATAAGGCTAGTAAACACATAGAGTGCAAGTACCACCTTATACGAGAAATCGTAAAGGAGGTAGAAGTTGCTGTCGCCTAGATTGCATCAGAGGATGACCTGGTAGACTCTTTCACTAAGGTCCTTCTGGCGAGAGCTTTGATAGGCATGTGAAAGGAAGGGGAATCAGATGTATGGCAGTATGAGGACAGCATAGTCTTTTAGTATAAGTGGGAGATTGTTGGGATGTATACTGAAAGCCTAGCTCTTTTGTATGAACATCTTTATTTTGAAATAAGAATCACATGATCATTGTTTGCACTTTATTTATATATGTGCATATTGTCTAATACTTTACATTGTAGATAACATGGTGCTTGGGTGTGGCACAGAAGATCATGTTATCAGTCCCTTGTAGAGTATAAGTAGAGGCTCATAACCAAGATGGTTTTGGACAAACCATTGGCATGGTGGTAGTGTAGCTTGGTATTGTTTTATCTTGAACATAGAGTTACACTAGTACACTTAGGTGTATTGAGCAGGACCAACATAGAGGTGATTCAATTTATTGCTGACTACATAATTGAATCGGATCTCGGATATTATGTTGTACATGCTCTTAATCTCGATATAATAACGGGCACATGTACTTAGTATTTATTTCTTTGATTTACCAGAAGGTGAGATTTCTATGGATTAAATCAATATGCCCCGTAAGTTGGGAAATGATATTATTTACATGGTGTGTCGTTGATTATAGGAGGAATCCGTGTCCTATGTATTAGGTTGATGATGTCCCCTTGAGGAGCTCATAAGGTTCATCATGTAAACCCTGCAGGTTGACTTAGTCAACATGATGATAAGGTTGAGTGGTACTACTCGAGGAGTTAGATGTTGAATAATTGATGGTCAGTAAATCAATTAATTGACGGACATTCGATATCTTAAACACGGGGAGATGGATGTATAAATAATATATGGAGCCCATATTAATTTATGGGGGTTGGCGAGGTAGTTCAATGATGATCCTCTAGTGGAATGGAACATCATTGATAGATCAAGTTTGTGTGGTTCCGATCCATCGGGTGGCCAAGATCCAACTCCTCCTCATGGACCCTATCGTAGCCTAATATAAACCTCATGAAGTCTAGATCAAATGATGGAAAACAAATCTCTAGATCCGACGGTTGGGATTAAATCCCTAGAACCGACGGTTGAGATTAAATCTCTAGATCCGACGGTTCAGATTAAAACCCTAGAACCGACGGTTGAAATTAAATCTCTAGATCCGACGGTTGGGATTAAATCCCTAGAACCGACGGTTGAGATTAAATCTCTAGATCTGACGGTTGAGATTAAAACCCTAAAACTGACGGTGGAGATTAAACCAAGGCCTAAACCTAACTCTATATATATGGGAGATTGGGTTGGGCGGCAACTAAGTTTTTTGGTTGGATGATGGATGCTAAGGAGATTAGGGTTTTGCCAAGCCTTGCTTGGGCGGCAAGAAATCCTAAGGAGGAAACCCTAATTAGGGTTTGGCTCCTTTGGATGGGCGGCCAAGGTAAGGAAAGAAGGGTGGGCGGCAACTTGTGGAAGATTTTATCTTCTTCCTTGAAGGAGGCTAGCTCCTAGATCTCTTCTCTCCACCATGGTTGGGCGGCAAGAAAGCCTAAGGAGGAAACCCTAATTAGGGTTTGGCTCCTTTGGATGGGTAGCCAAGGTAAGGAAAGAAGGGTGGGCGGCAACTTGTGGAAGATCTCTTCTTCTTCCTTGAAGGTGGCTAGCTCCTAGATCTCTTCTCTCCACCATGGTTGGGCGGCAAGAAAGCCTAAGGAGGAAACCCTAATTAGGGTTTGGCTCCTATGGTTGGGCGGCTAGGGTTTGCAAGAAGGTGGGCGGCATCTATAGGAGACGAGCTCTTCTTCTTCCTAGGGTGTGGCCGAATCCTTCCTCTATTCCCTCCACCTTGGCCGGCGCCCAACATATTCCCTTTCTCCTCTTCACTCCATCTTGGCCGGCGACACCAAAACTAGGGTTTGTCCCTAGTTCAGATCCTTGGTTGTTTCCATTATGTTCTCTCTATTCTTGGGGCCGGCGGCATCAATCCTTTGTGGATTGGTGGTTGGCTCAAGCAAGAAGGGAAAGAGAGTTCTTCTTTCTTTGGATTGAAGAAGATCTAGGAAACTTCAACTTGTGGAGGATCTTCGCCCACACGAAGTCTACAAGGAGGTTAGGACATAAGATAGAAGATCAAAAGGTATAAAAGTTTTACAACTTTTATTATTGTTCTTTGCATGTTCTTATTGATATGCTAGCTTATGTTCTTTATGTTAGTATATGTTGATTATACTAGTTTACATTTGCATGTATTTGTATAATCATGGACCCCGATAAGAAACACAAAAACCGGTGATCCGTCCGTCGTCTCTTCCGCGGCTAACCGACTAGAAGAGTTGATTGCTTGAACAACAAGTTTGTTCAAGTGATTGCTCGAGTCATTAGCACGACGACGAATTGGTTGTGCTTAGGAAACTCATCCCATCCGGATTAGTTTTCATTAGTGAAAATTTTAATCCGGGGACATGGGAGCCAATGAGCCTCCGAGGAATAGCACGTTGCCAACAATTTCTTGCACGTTTATCGTTTTACTCATGAATTATAGAATGTCTTGTGACTCTCTTCTACAATTACATTGTAATTCCTATTTCTTGCACGTTTATCGTTTTACTCATGAATTATAGAATGTCTTGTGACTCTCTTCTCGTATCCATGGAGTAGATTCTCCGATTCTAGGATTAGGGAGCAGTTTGTGTTGAGTAGAACATTGCTATTTTAAATATGTTTCCGTTCTTGAAATATATTGGCAGTTGAATGCTTGTTTAGATCAATAGCTTTGTGTTTTGGTTTTCTATCTTCTGTGCGTAGATGATACGAGGGGTGACATTCCTCGTATCTAAGATTTAGGGGATATTAGGAGGAACCTATAGGTTGGCCTCATCACCTGCAACTGTGGATAGAAGGATGCGATAGAGTCAGTAACGTGTCTCATTTCTGGATCATCGCAGGGATCAATTCGGCATCCTCGTACCATAGTGTATGATGTCCTTTCCACAAAACCCTAGCTAGAAAATCTGGATACATTTAATTGATAGCATGTCTTGCAACACACAAACGAAACTGAAGTCCAAGAATCCCATTCAAATCCTCGTAGCAACCTTCTCTCTTCTTTCGTGTGACACCGTACTGAGTTCGAACCACTGACGACCTATCATTCGTGAATCCTCCGATTAACAATCCGAACAATAACACATCCACTGGACAAATCGATACTCGAAATCTCAATCCCTGTGGGATCGATATATTTATTACTTTATGACATCTGTGCACTTGCGGGAGTTGAGCACGAGCGCGCACTTCAAATCCTTGACGGTCTTCATCGTGAGATTTGAGGTCGCATTTGTGTGCATCAACAACCACACATACGTACACCCACAACACACTCTCTATCCCTCAAAGAGTTGTATACAACTAACCATCGACCATGCTAGGACTTCCAATCTGTAGTGTCACACCGTCAACACCCACACTACCATGTACAGACATATGATCTGTAATAGTTATACAATGATAGGTAAGATGATACAATAACCAACTCTACATTAAGGACATCACCCATCCCCGGATGATTGTTCCTGATGACACAAGTCAAATCAACATCTATACTCAGCTACACCCCCCATGGTTAAGCATCTAAAGACCTACATACCATAGCATCGGTAATTTATAGCAATGATGAATGAAATATGACAACAACAATAGTATATCTCAAAGTGCAAAGACTAAGTATCAAGCACATGATTAAATAAGAGTGGAGTCAAGGTAAAGGTTATCATCAACATAAAACTCATGCACCAAGTTTAAGCGTCTACCTGACTAGAGTAGAATATTACCCACCTAATATGTAGACATCAATTGTCTTCACGTCCGAGAACTCTATCTCAAATCAAAGTCCGAGTATATAACTCGTGTTGGCATAACCAAACAGTAAGAATAAGAATCTAATCCAATTTTAATCAACTATACAAGTAAACAACAAATTCTAAAATCCTTACTAACATTCATATCAAGATGTATACTTACCGCATGTAGCCTACCCAAAACCATATCCCCAGTTCAACTATAATCACCTGTACAATCACCTGAAATCACAGTATAATGCTATCTGGAAAGCAAATCAATATTCAATGGCACACAACTACTTGATCCACTCCGATGAAACCTTTATGAAAAATCCAATTAAACACCTATAAATATAATCCAAAACACTCTACAACAGCTTGTTAAATTATCACAAACTTCAGCAAAACCTAACCAAGACAATTAGCTGATACCTCCCACAATTCCTCTACTTTGATGTAGCACGCGATGAAGATCCAACCAAGAATCAAGTGGTGGCGAGTGCAAGCACAAGAGAAACCCAATCGGACACAAGCTCAGAATCAAGCTCGGATTCACCGAAGGAATAATCGCAGGACAGAATTCATGATGCAAGGAAATAGTGATTACAGAGCTAACCGTGGCAATCGAGTCGGCGGCAACATCTCGTAAGGGCGGCAATGGCCTCAATCGACCCTAACCACAGAGTTGTGGCCGCAATAGAGGAAGAAAGGTCGACGACGATGAGGAAATGGGTGCAATCAGAATGAGCAGGTGGCGGCTTGTTGTGAAGGTTAAAGGGCGGACGTGAAAGGGGCAGAGCGATAGCAAGCCGACAGGTGCGGCGAGCCAGCTTGGGGCACCGACGATCGATCTCGCGGCGAGCGAGGAAGACGACGACAGCAAATGGGGCTCGCGGCAGTGACAACGACCGAAGGAGAGGTCACAATGAGAAATAGATCGAGCAAGGAGAAGATGACGGAAGAACAAGATCGATAATGAGAAGGAAATCGAAAGTTTTGGGCGGCTGAGAAAGAAGAAACGGGAAAAAACAAGTCGAGCAGCAGGGAAAAAAAATGAGAAATAGAAAACCCACTAGTACTAATTGGGGTGTTTGGTAGAGAGAAAATTTTCTTTTTTCCGTTTTCGTTTTCTGAGAAAATGAGAAAACACATTTGGTTGACATTTTCCATCTCCGTTTTCTAGAAAATAAAGGAGCATTTTTGGAAAACTGGAAAACTTTAGAAAATTATTTTCTGTTTCCATTTTCGTTTTCCAAAAAATAAAAAAGTATTTTCTGGAAAATTGGAAAAAACTAAAAAAGCATTTTCTATTTTCTAGAAAAAGAAAACAAAAAATAGAAAATGAAAAATTCTCCCGCGAACCAAACACTAAATAGGTTAGTAAAACTTATTAACTCCTCAATAATGGATAATCCAAACAGGCCTTGTAAAAGCCTGTTAAATCTTTCCTTAGATAATATCATAAGAACTCCGTTTAAATCAAGAAAAATTTCTAAAAATTCTTGAAAATTTCACAAGACAATTTATTAACTAATTTACAATTTTTATTATTATTATTTTATTTATTTAAATTTTTTTTGATATCTCATATTCTCCCCTACTAATAAAAATTTGGTCCCCAAATTTCCAACTCAAGTACGATGGGTAAGCAATATCACACTGCTTAACTCAAGTACTTGAAGAAAAATCACACACCTCAAGTAACTATGCAGGGGTACTGAGCTCGAATATTACATTCGAGCTCTCACATAGTTTCTAGAATCTATCACGTATATGCTCAACATACTCTCTAAAGCCTGTATGACAAGATATGTTTAACCATCCATCTAAGAGTGACAACTATACCAAAAAAAAGTCTCGTACCCATGGCTCGTTGGAGACTTTGCCAGGTTCGTAAGGTGAAACCTGAATCGCTATCAGATACGATACTTAAGGATACTCCATGAATATAATTCCATCAAGCAATCCCAACGAATCCATATTATGACTCGGTAGAAAGTGAGCGGACTTGACTAATCGACCACTGATTATCCAATTCGCATCAAGTCCTTTCCGAATTCTAGATAATCGCCTGACACAGTCCATCATACTTAGCTCCCACTTCCATCTCAGTACGTAACCCTATTGGTCACTAGTATTCCACCTTTACATGTTGGCACACCCAATATCAAACTACGAAATCAACCATGTCCTACATGTCGTTCCATCGCGAAGAACATTTCAAACCTCGATACATTCGAGTATCATCCAAATGTATCACCAATCCCGAACATGCCTCCTAAAGCAACTCGTCATGAACAACTACAATTCTGGAAATCACTATTCTCCTCAAAGATGGAGAACTATTCTCTCACCAGAGAAATCAATCTTCTATCCAAAATCCACTCTACAATACATACTGTAAGTGACTTGGAGACTATAGTGACTAATCTCCATTGTTCCAACTGTCCGTGTTCTATCCACTTTATAGTAGCTACTTAGTAGCTAGCCAAATCTACATGAGCATACCTCCTCCATACCTCTACAAAATAAGATAATAACTGTTAAGTTCACGTCATGTATATGACAGCTTATCTTGCAATTCCTCAACTGTCATAAGCTTAAGATACGTCTCATTCAACTACATCGGGATAACTCCCAGTTCCTGAAATGATGCATCTGTGTACAATTCCCTTCCATCCACACCAGAATGATTAATCAACACTGGCGCAAAAGTCAGCCATCGTCTGGCCCTGAAACCTAGTTTCACAAGCTTCTGACCAAGTGATTTCCATCACCTTCTTGGTCCAACAAGTCCACGGTGTAATATCACTAGAGCATCCTATCCACAACTACGATAATAACCAAATCAATACTAGGGAACCACCATCTACAGTGGCCAAGTGCGCAACTCCAACTACCACCATCAACAGTGGCCAAGTTACGCAACTCCAATAACCACAAACTGATCCAACCACTTCCAGGATACTTGATTCCTCAAGTTCATAAACGACTAAATAATTAAATAAGTCTAACAACATTATCAACAACACATAAAATTCATACTAAGTATGAAATGTCATCCTCCACACACC
This sequence comes from Wurfbainia villosa, assembly GCA_025175895.1. NCBI lineage: Eukaryota > Viridiplantae > Streptophyta > Magnoliopsida > Zingiberales > Zingiberaceae > Wurfbainia > Wurfbainia villosa. Next base: position 113,311,372 of record CM045989.1, on the reverse strand, counting down.
TGCATCCTTTTTACTCTAAGCTGATGATATATTAATGATCACACAGACAATGATAATTATATGATACCATGTCACTACAATATCAACATACAAATCATCTATCAATCCTAGAGTATACCGAAGTGTCCTTCGCTGATCTAAACAGACATCTATTCACAATGAAAGATGTTCATTCTCAATAGCTACTACATTCCATCATCAATAATCAATGCATAACCTCCAAGGTTCATCTCTCTTTTAACAAAGAGTTCCTAATCTTCTCTAGAAGAAATACTGAGACAAACAAATGTCCCATCCAACACCTCCTATAATTGCAACTTACATTCTTTCAATTTCCATAGTGTATAGCAACATTGATACCAATAAAATTATCTCCCGATATGAGGTCTTCAATATCGACACTATTCTCGGAATCACTCCGATCGTATACCCCACTTTCCTATGTGATGGCAAGCATGGGAGTTCACTCGAAACTACATCCTAATACTCTCGGATTATATGCACATATGAGAGACATATCATACCATAACTTCAACAATTTAAACAATCCTTAAGGATATGTCTATCCAAGTCCAAGGACATTCCTTGACTTCTTAGTTGTTGGTCAACATCTCACATGACCATAGAGATACCACCTATTAGGGCAATCAACCCATGTATGATGTGGTTTTGATGTGTGTGGTAAAGAGTTTAAGTTAGGTTGTTATGTTGATTTGATGTGTGTGTGTGAGTTGTGCAGGACTTATGTAAATCACACACGATTTAGCTTGATGAAGCATTGGTGGGTTCACCATCTCATGGCTCGAATCCTTGAGTTGGTGAAGGATGGCATTGTAGAAGTCATGCTCTTGGTGCATCAGAGGGACTGTCGGACGAGGAGCATAGGAGTGAATCCAAAGGAAGCAAACTTCAAGGCGAGACGCGAAGGATTGTTGGTGCAATTGGCCCAGGTCACGATTGACCAGAATCGAGTTTGACTACAGAGATGTTTTGATGTTTGACATTGTAAGTTGACATTGATGTTTGACATTAATGTCTGTTGATATTTTGGGAAGATTGTTTATACAATCAACCTGGGTTATGTTAACTGGACTCGAGTTTGACTCGAGAGAGACTTTGATGGTTGGCTAGGGTTGACCATGTGGTTATGGAAAGTCCAAGTCATGGGTACTTGGCATGGAAAGTCCAAGTGGGACACTTAGCATTTGGGAAAGTCCAAGCATGGGTCTTGGAATGGAAAGTCTAACATGGGTTGGCAAGGGAAAGTCCAAGCTTGAGTCTTGGCATTTGAGAAGTCCAAGGGGTTTTGATATTGGCGGCGTAATGTCCAAGCGGAGTCTTGGCAGCGTAAGTCCAATGTGCCTTGGCGGTGTAGACACTGTTAGCGTGACATAGCTGATGGAAGCACCTGAAGGCTAGCGTGATGGATGAACAAGTCATGGATGACTTGGAGGGATTCGAGAGGCGTAAGGTTGACGGAGGTGCCTAGAAGGCTTAGGTCTAGGCTAAGGGTGGTTTATCAAGTATGGGGGCACCATACTTGAGCTAAAACCTCATGTTTGAGGTGTTTCAGTCGACTGATGCCATGTGGCAGTCGACTGGCGTAGTCAACTAGGGTTTGACTATGGAAATTGCCCTAGCAGTCAACTGCCATAGATGAGCAGTCGACTGATCTTGTGATCAGTCGACTGATGCTCGGATTTTAGGGCAAAGAATGGAGTCTCACTCAACCACTGGGATGAGCAGTCGAGTGTTGCTTCATCAGTCGACTGATATCCTAGCCGTTGGATTTTTCCATCGTGGATTACACCGTTGTCTCTCAGCAATAGTGTGATCAGTCGACTGATGGTCCCGAGCAGTCGACTGATCGACTTTTTCCAGCACAGGTTGAAGCTATAAAAGGAACTTGTGATGGAGAAAAATGGATCCGGTTTTTGAGAGCTTTAGGGGTGATTTGTTGCTGCAAATCAGGTCTCCAAGTGCTAATCAAACAACCAAGCATTCAAGTAATCAAAAGCAAGTGTTGTAAAGTTTTTCTTTACTTGTCTTTCTTATTAATTGTTGTAATTGCTTGTTTTTATTTCTTACTATTGTAAGATATCTTGTAAGGGGTTTCTCTGCCTCTGACTTGTGTCAAGAATGAGTGTTTATCATAGTGATGTGTGATTGGCATCGCTAGGGTTCGTACGAACCCAATCCGTGGAGTAGGAACCGTTCAGTTTCGAACCATGTTAAATATTTATGTTTGCATGTTGTATATTTCGTTATCATTTTTAGTTTTCTATTTCCGTTGCGCTAACGAAATTATAGAGACAAATGTAACGAATTCCATTATTGAACGAGCGTGATGCTATTCACCCCCCCCCTCCTCTAGCGGCCTCAAATATCCTACATTTGGTATCAGAGCCCGGGGCTCTTCTACGGATTAACCGTCGGGAGCTAAAAAAGCTAGAAGGAAGATGGAATTCTAAGACAAGCTTGGATGGGACATCAACACTCCACCACCATATGATCGAGAAGACTTTTTGGCGTGGAGAACAAGAATGGAGACATTCTTTATGATGGATATAGAGGATTGGTTCATCCTCGTAGAAGGTTTTGAACCTCCTCGGGATAGGAAGGGACAAGTCCTCAAGTTTAAGAAATGGACCCAAGAGCAACGACAAAAATTCAAAACCGAAGCCAAGGTAACAAAACTTTTAGAAGATTTGATACCTAATGATGTTTTGTCTAGGCTAGGTGAATATCTTGATGCCATGGAGCTATGAGACAAATTAGCCAAGTTCAATGAGAAGCCCCACTTTGAACAAGTAGAAGAAGATAAGGAAGAGAATGAAGAGAGTTCATCATCCTCAAGAGCAAGTGAGAAATCGGACGTTGAAGAGGAGTCAACTTCCGGATCGGTGGAAGAGGAGGTGGAAGAAGTAGAAGACACCTCCACCTCTAGGATTAAGGGGGAGGAAAGAATTTCCACTCCGGAGCAACAAGAGAAAGCTTCGACATCTAGTCAATGTTGGTGCAGGGGCACCTAAGTCGAACCTGTATTTTGATTATGGCAAAAGACGCAAAGTCAAGGATATATCATTATCTCATGAGCTGAATCGAGTGTGCAGAAAAGTGTTAAAGCTGGAGCTGAAGGCTAGCGACACCCGGAGGAAGTCGTAGTGGTCAGGCGACACTCGAGTGACTTCGGAGGGAGCAGAAGGAATCGAGTGGAAGGCCGGAAGCAAAAGCAACACAGTAAGTATCGAGGTAAGCTCGTGTGTGCGAGCGTAAGTGAGGTCGTATCCTCTTTACGGGGATGATCTTAAGCGTAGATCCAACCAAAGACATCCTATAGATGTTCTAGGTCAAGATCATACGGTCGACAACCGTCAAAATTATGTTTTTGTTGAGCTAACTTTGACTTGCAGCAAGCATCACCGACCGCCACTTGAGGACTCGATCGTCGCCAATCGGCCGATCGCCAGAGGTCAAGATTTGATCGATGCTACCATCAGTCGACTGATGATGACCATCAGTCGACTGATGGTCAAGGATCAGCCTCGAGGAGTCAAGGCTTATCACCTCTTTTCAAGGAGGTTTTGTGCCCATTTGTGATTGGTTGAAGACCCATTCGATGAGGGGCTCAAAGGCTATAAAAGGAGGGCTTGTCCTAGGGTTTTTCATCAATTCAAAAGCTTCCAAGTGCTTTCGATATTCTACAAGTCTCCGACATCCCTACGACGAATAACTGCCGAGACGACGACTCAAGCTCCAAGATTCAAGTCTTCAAAAGTCGTCGGTATAAGATTTAATTTTATAAGTTGTTCTTATTTCAAGCTTTAAATCATATCAAGGAGAGGGGGAGTGTCTCTCTACCTTGAGTATTTATTGAGTTTTGTATTCGTTTAACTCCTACCTCTAACGAGGAGGAGTTCGTTTAGTGTTTTGCCCTTCGTGCGTGGTCAAGGACCACTAGGGCCTTGGAGTAGTAGCCAAAGGCTACGAACCAAGTAAAAATACTTGTCTTCTTTTATTTATTGCTTATCTTTCCGCTGTAAATTATCTACTCGAGTTTTAACGAACGATTTCATAAAAGTTTTATCGCTATTCACCCCCCCTCTAGCGATCCACTTCGATCCAACAGTCAAGATGAAGAAGCTCCAATTCCGGCACCTACCACCACCATAGGTAACTCAAGCATGTCAATTGTAAATAAAAAATCATATAATATACTTTGAGTATAGGGAATCCGGACACTACAAGAGTAAGTGTCCGAAAAGAGTTAAGAAGTCTCCTCCGACACCAAAAGTCAATGAAAAAGTCAAGGATGTCTGTGTCCCCACCAAGAAGAGCAAGGAGCATGTGGTGTGCTTCAAATGCCGACAACCGGGACACTATAGGAGCCAATGTCCTAAAAGAAAGGAGGGAGCTTCACAAGTAGGGGGAGTCTCTAAGACTAACCCTAAGGTATGTTTTCATAATGCTCATTCTTTAAATTCTAAGCAAAAGCATGCTAGAATTAATTCAAATAATTTTGCTATTACTCATGAATCAAAGCATGCTAGAAATGATAACTCTAGGTCTATTTCAAAGGAGAGATTTGGAACTAATGTCCCTAGAAATGCCCTTCCTAAGAAAACAATTAAGAAAATCAAAAAGCATTTAGGCATTAATCCCAATAAAGGTAGACACATGCCTAAAGTGAATGGTAATGCCGAAAAACCTAATCAAAAATCATTTGGGCAATTAGAGTTAGAAAATCAAGCCTTGAGGTCAAGGCTTGAGAAATTGGAAAAGACCCTTCTAGATATGCAAAATCAATTTAAAGGGTCAAAGTGTCAAACTCTAGGATCTAGAAGTCAACAAAAAGTGTGTAAGAGGCAAGAATCATCTAGGAGACAAGGTTTGGGTCACAAGCCTATGTCTAAGAAAGTAATGTCTACTTATCACAATGGTCCATTTGATTATGGAACTAAACCTAGATCTAAGAAAACCAAGGTCTTTAGGGAAATTATTCCTAAGGCCAACCATAGTGTATGCTTAGTGGCTAGGGTTTCTAAGAAACCTAAGGAAGCCATTAAGAAGGTTATTAGGGAGGCAATCCCTAAGACTAACCATGACAAGACCATAATGACCAAGGCTAATAAGCCTAGAAGAGTCATTAGGAAGGTATCTAGGGAGGTTATCCCTAAGGAATACCTAATTAATTCAATGATCTCAAATAGATTTTGGGTTCCAAAGAGCGTGATTGATTCACGCTAAATGAGTTAGAATGTGTCAATTTTGATTGGATGGGTAGTTAACTCAACCATAGCAAAGTTGACATTTTTAGGTTATTTTCAAGGTTATGGATACCTTGGAAATAGGCTTGATATTCTATCCTAAAAGATTTTAGGATGTGCCAATATATTTTTGAAATCATGAAAAATCAATAAAATTGGCACAATCTAGATTTAGAGGTCATAGTGTGTCATTTTGATCTTTGGCACACTTTAGGAATTAATGTATCAAGAAAAGTATTTTTAAGGTGTAAAAGTTACATCAAGAGTGATACTCAAGTGCCACACACCTTGATGTCTTGCACTTACCATGCTTCATGTGTTTCACCATGTGGTTTCTTGGAAGGAATATCTAGGGTGGATTGCATCTCACAAAACAAGTCTTTTACCTTGATTGTGTATTTCAACACTTAGAAAGGGTGAGATGTTAGGATTTTGAAACCATTGGATGTTAATGTTTGCTAAAATGAAATAAAATACCAAAATACATTAACAAATGCATGAATATAAGCATAACATTAATATATTCGATATACAAGATTAAACATGAGAAAATGAAACAAGTTGGATAAAGAAATTGAGATTTTCTGAACTGGAAATCAGAGATCAGTCGACTGATACAGTTATCAGTCGACTGATCATACTGTAGCACGATACGATGCGTCAAGCAGTCGAGTGTTGTTTCCAGGACTCGACTGTTTTGTACATCAGTCGACTGCTAGGTTACATCAGTCGACTGATGGTACTGTTCATCGAGGCAGAGGATCATCAGTCGAGTGCTCGCTGAGCAGTCGAGTGGTGATCGCATCAGTCGACTGATGTTACTGTAGCACGATACAGAATGATCAGCAGTCGATTGCTGAGCCGGCGCAGTCGACTGCCGGTTCGGTAAAACCGCTCATAAGCCGCAATCAGTCGACTGATGTTGCACATCAGTCGACTGGAGGCGCGATTTTATAACGCCGAACCGCTAGGGTTCGGCGTCTTCACGCGTCGATCTCTCGCTTCTTCCTTCTCTCCGGTCGCCGCTTCCTTCTCCGACGAGCTTTTCCGACCGCGCCGGCCACCTAAGTCCTAGGTTTGACAGCCAAACTCTTCCACTCACATTTTTACTCATCTCACAACCCTAATCCACTCATTTCCAGTGACTTTTTCTTCTTCGATTAGGGTTCTGGCGATCAACTGCTCCGGTGAACTCTCCGGCAATCTTTTCAGCGATATCTGAGTATTCTCTCATCATCATCCTAAATGGCGCCAAAGTATAACTTTATTACTCCTCTAAAACCCTAATTTTTCCATTATAATTTATTATGATCTAATCGTGCATTGGTGTCTTTGCATTTCATGTCATTGCATTACATTCATATAGGCGATCCCGTAGAAATGACTCACCCGAGGTTGAATCACGGTTGTACCAAACCATGTTGGTTAGGTACATTGATAGGGATTTCTTTACACGTTACTGTAGTGATGTCATGGAAATATTTTCATATTATCATCTCATGAAAATAGTATTATGCACACATGCCATCAATGATGATCTCCTTAAGGAGTTCTATCAGAACTTAAAGAAGGTAGACGAGTGCCCTACCTACACTACCCGCATTGCAAAACGCGACTTAGAGTTCACTCCTGCGATATTACAGGAGTTTCTTGAGTGTAAGCCATCAGCTGACACCTTCATTTTCTACCCTACCTTCGATGCCCCTTTACTTGAGCCCTTTGATCACATCTCTTTGGATTCCATGCATGAGCATGTCTTTCACCATCCTCGCCCACCAGCTCAGAACTTATTTCCTATTATCGAAGCTATTCCGACTGACAATGTACTCTACAAAGTCATTGTTGGGTGTTTTCTTCCGATTGTGACTCGGGGTCTGGCCAAGATTCGGCCTCCCTATCTCTTTCTCCTGTACGCCATGCGTCATAGACTAGACATAAACATTGCATTGTAGATTTCATATCCCCTGTGCAGGGGAAAGTGCATATGCCTTTTGGCCACATCATCACTGCATGGTTAGAGTCTGTAGGCATAAACATTAACAGGATCACGAGGGCGCTTATCTCGAGGTGTACGATCGCATATCGCCAGAATTTCGCTGGCGGCCGCGGATGGGACGTGGGCAGATGGAGTTGGCACCTCGACCTCCACCCAAGGCACGTGGGGAGCCACCTCTGGTGCTTAGAGAGGCTGCAGAGGACTATGAGGATCCAGATGCTGCTGATGAGGAGGACCAAATGCCAGCAGATGCATCAGCAGTGGGTCCATCAGATCGGTTTGGACAACTAGAGGCCAGATTCTAGGACTACTACCAGACAGTCGACTCTCGACTGTCAGAGCTTTTAGTGGGGCAATCCTCCATGGGCGAGCATCTCAGTCGGATGGAGGAGCGCTACATTCACATTCAGGAGTCACAGAGCTGTATCGAGCAGCGTTAGATCGATATGTATGAGATGATGCGAGCCTGGACTTTGAGCCAGTAGCCTCCTCCACCTCCACCTTCTGCAGATGATTAGAGCTAGAGGATGTTAGGATTTTTGATTTTAGTTTTTGTAGTGAGATTGAGCGTCTCAAATCTCTATTTTGGATGTAAAAACTGAAGCTTTCTTAAATTGAATGAAATTTCTATTTATGAAGATCATTTGTGTCTAATTATGTGCTTGTATTATTGTATTGGTTTATGGAAAATTGTCATATCATAACATGAAATTTCATCTTATCATATAACATGTCATGCCATTGTTTAGGATTATTTTAGATGCCATGTTTGTTTTTAGATTATATCATATGTCATGACATCATGATTATTGGCCATGCGTTATTATTGTTATCATTTATGTCATGATCATTCATGCATTTATTTTTGATTAAAAATAATTTTAAAAAAAAATTGGCATGACTTGGAGTCCCATTTATAAGGGAATCAAGTAGGGTTGCCTAGAAAATGCATGATGCCATAATAATCCTAATCCCACATCTCACATTTAAATTGACATGTATGTGTGTGTATACACCTTAGATAACATGTGAGGTGTTAGGATAATAAGTTAGGTTCAAGGTGCATAGATAGTGCATCTAGATGAACTTAACTTATTTCAATCATCACTAAGAATTATGAGGAAAGCTAATATACAAGTTATGTATATTTAGCCAATAAATCATGGTTCAAAATAGGTTTTCAAAAACATTTTAAAATCACTTTAGAAAACCTTGGTGAAGTCTATCTTTTGATAGTCATCATCATTGTAGAAGTTGATACAAAGTAGATAACAAACTTTAAAGTTTTAACAGTTTTTGAACTTTGTATCAATCTCCTATTTCAATGGTTAAAATATTTTTCTAAAATTTTTAACTGATTGTATGTGTGATAAGTAATATATGTATCAAATTTTATGATTTTTCGATATACGCAGAATTACTTATGATTTTCCAAAAGTCAAGTCTGATAACTGAAAATCAGGTTTTCAGTTATCAGTCGACTGCCACTACAGGGCAATCGACTGATGGGCAGCGCTTGGACTCGACTAGCAACAAGAAGATATCACTTGATCGCCGCCGCGATGCTGATCGATGGGCACATCAATCGATCGTAGCCGACAGTCGATAAACTAGGTTTGTTTAGCCTTGTTTCAGCTACGGTTAAGGTCCCTCATCACTCCAAACCCTAGGATATGCTTTGGGAAGCATTATAAAGGGTGAAAATTCATTGTAAATGGATTTGGAGAGGTGTTTAGGGTTTGTATCAAATTTAAGGTGTTGGAATATTCAATGTTGAATTTCTAACCTTATCTTTGATGGTTTAGAGTTCCTATTGGCTTAGGGACTTCCCAAAGACATTGTTGGTGCAATGGTTAAGGGGGAGCAAGCCTTTAGGGGGAGGTATCCATCATGGGATGATGGATGGTATTTTTTCCTCATGAGGAGGAAAATGAAATTTTGAGAGACCCAATTTGAAAATTGGGAGAGCATATAGGATTGCCTCTCTTGAATGATATGGGACTTACCACTAGGAAGATGGTAGGCATCCTAGGTATTTTTGGACAAAGGGGGAGATTGTAAGATCTCATTGGGACATGAGACATTGACCTCCTTGAAGAGATAACCTTTTTTTGTTGTATGTCAAAAAAGGGGAGAACATTAAATTACCAATTTGGAAAATTGGTAAGGGAATTTGAGTTAGGGGCCTAACTCAAGGTTTGTTTTGTCAAACATCAAAAAGGGGGAGATTGTTGGTGCAATCGGCTCAGGTCACAATTGACCAGACTCGAGTTTGACTCAAGACATGTTTTGATGTTTGACAAAGTAAGTTGACAATGATGTTTGACATTAATGTCTGTTGATATTTTGGGAAGATTGTTTATACAATCAACCCGGGTTATGTTAACTGGACTCGAGTTTGACTCGAGGGAGACTTTGATGGTTGATTAGGGTTGACCATGTGGTTATGGAAAGTCCAAGTCATGGGTACTTGGCATGGAAAGTCCAAGTGGGACACTTGGCATTTGGGAAAGTCCAAGCATGGGTCTTGGCATGGAAAGTCCAACATGGGTTGGCAAGGGAAAGTCCAAGATTGAGTCTTGTCATTTGAGAAGTCCAAGGGATTTTGATATTAGTGGCGTAAAGTCCAAGCGGAGTCTTGGCAGTGTAAGTTCAATGTGCCTTGGCAGTGTAGACACCGTTAGCATGACATAGCCGATGGAAGCACCTGAAGGCTAGCGCGATGGATGAACAAGTCTTGGATGACTTGGAGGGATCCGAGAGGCGTAAGGCTGATGGAGGTGGCTAGAAGGCTTATGTCTAGGCTAAGGGTGGTTTAGCAAGTATGGGGGCACCATACTTGAGCTAAAACCTCATGTTTGAGGTGTGCCAGTCGACTGATGTCATGTGGCAGTCGACTGGCATAGTCAACTAGGGTTTGACTGCGGAAATTGTCTTAGCAGTCGACTGCCATAGATGAGCAGTCGACTGATTGGATGAGCAGTCGACTGATCTTGTGATCAGTCGACTGATGCTCAGATTTTAGGGCACAGAATGGAGTCTCACTCAACCGCTAGGACGAGCAATCGAGTGATGCTTCATCAGTCGACTGATGTGTATGATCAGTCGACTGATGTCCTAGCCATTGGATTTTTTCAGCGTAGATTACACCATTGTCTCACAGCAATAGTATGATCAGTCGACTGATGGTCCCGAGTAGTCGACTGATCGACTTTTTCCAGCACAGGTTGAAGCTATAAAAGGAGCTCGTGATGGAGAAAAATGGATCGGGTTTTTTAGAGCTTTAGGGGTGATTTGTTGCTGCAAATCAGGTCTCCAAGTGCTAATCAAACAACCAAGCATTCAAGCAATCAAAAGCAAGTGTTGTAAAGTTTTTCTTTACTTGTCTTTCATATTAATTGTTGTAATGCTTGTTTTTGTTTCTTACTGTTGTATGATTGCTTGCAAGGGGTTTCTCCGCCTCCGACTTGTGTCGAGAAGGAGTGTTCATCATAGTGATGTATGATTGGCATCGCTAGGGTTCGTACGAACCTAATCCGTGGAGTAGGAATTGTTCGGTTCCGAACTACGTTAAATATTTGTGTTTGCGTGTTGTATATTTCGTTATCATTATTAGTTATCTATTTCCGCTGCGCTAACAAAATTATAGAGACAAACACAACGAATTCCATTATCGAACGAGTGCGACGCTATTCACCCCCCCTCTAGCGGCCTCAAATATCCTACAAGGATGTCATTGCGAAGTCATGCGCTTGGTGCATCCGAGGGATGTGGCCGGACGAAGAGAGCTTCGAAGCGAGGGACTCCAAGGGAGATGAGAGTGGGCAATTGTAACTCGGGATGGGGTAGCTCATAGGTGAACTTAGCCGAATTGCTAAGTCAAGTGTCGGACGCTCAAACTTAAGGTTTGAGTTTTTACCCGACAAGTCGGACACTCAAACTTATGTTTGACATTTTACCCGACATTTGGTTAAGTCGGATGTTCAAACATTAGTTTGAGATTTTACCCGACGAATGGGAGTGTCAGATGCTCAACCGAATGGGTTGAGGTTTTACCCGATCGTCAGATGCTCAAACAAATGTTTGTTTGAGGTTTTACCCGACACCAGTCGACTGATATAGATATCAGTCGACTGCTCTAGATAGATGGCACTCGACTGGTGTTGACCAGTGTTCGACTAATGATCTTCTTGCCCATGAGTCGACTGCTAGGGTTTAGCAGTCAACTGACTACACCATCAGTCGACTATCAAGGGACGGTAGTCGACTTATCAAGTTGGTCGCGGGCACAGAAGGTTTGAAAGTTGACTAATCGCCTAGATCACTCAACTGATGGCTCTATCAATCGATTGATAGGGTTGATCAGCCGACTGATGTGGGAGTCGTTGGCTAGATGCTAATGTGGATGAAGTCGTTGGGAGGCAACGGCTACAGCAGCAGTCGACTGATTACTGCATCAGTCGACTTCTCGCTGCCCAATGGGAAGAATGACCTCTTCCCTATAAGAAGAGGCCTTGGGTGCCCTTGAGAGGCTAATGCTTAACTCCTAAACTTCTCCCAAGTGCCCAAAACATTTTCCATGCCTCTTACTTGTTCTTATTTCAATTCTTATTGTAAGAGGGAGAGATTGTAAGAAAGGTTTACCTCCACCTTGAAGGAGAGGCTAGTAATTGATTTGAGGGAGTGATTCACCATACGAATTGTCTGTGGACTAGCAGCAAGGGTCATGAAGCACATTATATCGGCGTCTTTGTGTTTGCTTTCTCTTTACCTATTTTGTTTAGCTTAATTGTCTTTATCATTGCATTTCTACTGTGCTAACGATATTATAGACGATTAAGACACGAATGAATTCCATCATACACATCGAGGGCTATTCACCCCCCTCTAGCCGGCCACCGATCCTTCAACAAGTGGTATCAGAGCGAGGAGCTTGTCGACGGACTAATCACAAAAACAAGCACGATAAGAAATGTTTGGCACCAATATTCATCCACCAAAGTTCGAAGGGGACTTCTCTTAGTAGAAGAAGCGAATGGAGGTATTTTTCGAGACCGACTTCGATATCATGTTAATAATGGAAAATGGTTCCGAAGTACCTAGGGACAAAGAAGGGAGAATGGTAGAAAAATCGAGATGGACTAAGAAGCAAAGAGAGGAGCACTTGGCGAATTCAAAGGCCAATCACCATCTATACAATGTGCTCTCTCAACAAGAAATCAACCGAATTGGGGAGTGTGCTAGTGCCAAGGAGATGTGGGAGAAGCTAGTGGAGCTTCATGAAGGCACCTCGGAAGCCAAATTAGCAAGAAGGGATCTTCTCCACTCTCAATTGAACAACATCAAACTTGATAAAGGGGAGAAGGGATTATCTTTACATTCACGTTTCAAAGAAATTATTTATGGCTTAACAAGTGTAGGAGAGAAGTTATCGAACCGGGATATGATAATGAAGGCGATAGATGCATTTCCCTGGTCATCCAAGTGGAGCTCCATGGTGGATTCATTTTACATTTCCAAGAATCTAGAGGTAAGTACTCTAGAAGAATTCTTTTCAACCATGGAATTGCATGAAACTAGGCTTGAAAGAATAGTTGAAGAGCCAATCAAGTCATCAAGGGGATTAGCACTCATAGTCGACAAAGGGAAGAAGAAGAAGGAGACTCCACCTTCCTCATCCGATGAATCATCCTCCTCATCCTCAATGAATAGCAATGAAGAGGCCCACATGGTAAGGAAGGTGAGACGTGCATTGAAAAATTTTAAATTTAACAAGTCTAATGATAGAAGAAGGCCAAGAAGGAAGGTAATTTGCTATAATTGCCAAGGAGAGGGACACATGAGGGATGATTGTCCCCTCTTGAACAAAAGCAAGGAAGAAAGGAGAAAGAAAGAAGACAAGAAGAAAGGGAGCAAGAAGAACGATGAAGAGAAGAAATCGAAAGAAAAAGGGAAGGCTAATTAAAGCCCACGACCTTAATGCGATGATGTGGGATGATCCATCATCATCATCGGAAGAAGAAGAAGTCTTCACGGGCCTTGCACTAATGGGGATAGATGACTTGGACTCCACCTCCTCCGAAAAAGAAGAAGCAAGCTCAAGTGAGGAGGAGAGCTCAAGTGTAGGGGAAGCATCTACCTCATCGGAATCAGAAGAAGGAGATTGGGTAAGTGAGGTAACGAATCTCCCACCCTAAAAGATTATTTCAATGATTTCAAGTCTAACTAAGGACTTATTTAGGAGTAAGAAGAAAAACTAATGCATGCAAAATGAAATTAAGGAATTAGAAGAAAAACGTGAAAATGCATGCTCACATGATGATTGTATTTCATCTAGTAGTTATGATGCATGCTTAGAAGAGAATAAGGCCTTAAGGGAAAAGGTAGATCTTTTAACTAAGGCCTTAAAGAAATTCACAATTGGCTCCAACACTTTGAACATAATAATTGGGATCCAAAGAGCAAGTTTTAACAAGAAGGGCCTAGGATACAAGGGATCAAAGAATGAGAAGGCCTACCATTGTCTAATTGCTAGGGGACAAGCAAAAACTGCAATGGTAGCTAGGAAATGGATCCCAAAGGAGTACTTGGTGAACCCCATTGGAAATAATTTGTATTATGTTCCCAAGTCAATCCTCAAGGGTTAGGAAAACCTAGGAAAGTCAACCATAAGTGAACGTTACTTATATCATGTTAAATGGTTGACTTAGGATGATGTGGATGAATGATCATGATTTATGAATTGAATGCTATACTTGTTTTATGATCATAATATGCAATTATAGATAATCCGTGTTTTATGATGATGATGGGGTTTTTAGGATGATACTTAACCTTTGGGTAGAATTGCATGAAATTTATGGTTAAGTATAAATAACTCTAGGCACATCTCACATTCACCATAAGGCTAACTTGATTGAAAACATAGCATGGGTGAGATGTTAGGTTGATACAAATGACTCACTTATGCTTATAACATTTTGATGGGTCATTAGGTGTATCATATTATAGCAATCATAGACCAATCATGGGGAAAGCATATGTTTAATTCATAGACATATTGCTCAAAGATCATGATTGGGTATTTTAAATGATTTAAAACCATTTTATGTTTTATAAACTGTGAGTTCATGTTTTAAGTCATTTCAAGGCAAAACTAGGCTTTCAAATTGATAAAAAATTTAGTGATATTTAACATCTTTGAGTTTTTACCAAACTTTCAAAAATTGATTGAATTTTCATGTCAACTTATTTTTCACTGATAAAGGGACTCATAGGAAATATGTTCCCAAAATTTCATGATTTTTTAAATTTTCTAGAATTTTTAATGCATTTCTGAATTCAGTTTGGAAATAAAAAATTTAGGTTTTGCAAGTGTCAGTCGACTGATCATCTGAGACAGTCGACTGATGAACTGTGCATGAGCAGAGTAACCTGGTTATCAGGTTTTAAGGCTGATTTTTGTATTTTTCTTCCTTTAGACCTTGATGTCATGCATGTATAACATATGTTTAATGTTTTTGATGGTGTCAAAGGGAGAGAAATGTTGGGTTTAAGTTAATCATGCTAGGGGGAGAGAATTAGCATGTGTTAAGGGGGAGTTGCATGTATTTAGGGGGAGTGTATGATACTCATGTTATTTTACATGCTTTCCTGTCTTATGTATTTTGTTAATGTTTTACCTAACTTAAATAGATTGCCACACATCAAAAAGGGAGAAATTGTTATGGCAATCAACCCATGTATGATATGGTTTTGATGTGTGTGGAAAAGGGTTTAAGTTAGGTTGTTATGTTGATTTGATGTGTGTGATTGAGTTGTGCAGGACTTATGTAAATCACACACGGTTTAGCTTGATGAAGCATTGGTGGGTTCAACATCTCATGGCTCGAGTCCTTGAGTCGGTGAAGGATGGCATTGCGGAAGTCGTGCTCTTGGTGCATCCGAGGGACCGTCGGACGAGGAACATTGGAGTGAAGCCAAAGGAAGCAGACTTCAGGGCGAGACATGAAGGATGACATTGCGAAGCCATGCGCTTGGTGCATCCGAGGGACATAGCCCAACGAAGAGAGCTTCAAGGCGAGGGACTCTAAGGGAGATGAGAGTGAGCGATTGTAACCCGGGATGGGGTAGCTCATAGGTGAACTTGGCCGAATGGCTAAGTCAAGTGTCGGATGCTCAAACTTAAGGTTTGAGGTTTTACCCGATAAGTCGGATGCTCAAACTTATGTTTGAGGTTTTACCCGACGTTTGGTTAAGTCGGATGCTCAAACATTAGTTTGAGGTTTTACCCGACGAATGAGAGTGTCAGATGCTCAACCGAGTGGGTTGAGGTTTTACCCGACCGTCGGATGCTCAAACAAATGTTTGTTTGAGAATTTACCCGACACCAGTCGACTGCTCTAGGTCGATGGCACTCGACTGGTGCTCGACCGATGTTTGACTGATGATCTTCTTGCCCATCATTTGACTGCTAGGGTTTAACAGTCGACTGACTGCACCATCAGTTGTCTGCCAAGGGACAGCAGTCAATTGATCAAGGTGGTCGCGGGCACAAAAAGTTTGAAAATCGACTGATTGCCTGGATCACTCGACTGATGGCAATATCAGTCGACTGATAGGGTTGATCAGTCCATTGATATGGGAGTCGTTGGCTGGATGCCAACATGGATGAAGTCGTTGCGAGGCAACGACTACAGCAGCAGTCGACTGATTACTGCATCAGTCGACTGCTCGCTGCCCAACGGGAAGAATGACCTCTTCTCTATAAGAAGAGGCCTTGGATGCACTTGAGAGGCTAATGCTTTATTCCTAAACTTCTCCCAAGTGCCCAAAATGTTTTCCACCCCTCTTACTATTGGATCAAGTGGATTGCTAGAGGGGGGTGAATAGCGATAAAATCTTTTCGTCGAATTCGTTTCAAGACACAAGTAAATGCAGCGGAAAGATAAAATGAACACAATAGGATTTTACTTGGTTCATAACCTACGACTACTACTCCAAGGCCCTAGTGGTCCTTGACCATGCACGGTGGGCAAATCACTAACGAACTCCTCCTCGTTGGAGGTAGGAGTTAATCGAATACACAAAAACCAAAGCTTGAGGTAGAGGGACACTCCCCCTCTCCTCATTGCAATAAAAGCTCGTAGAATAGAAAGTAAATACAAGAATCAATGGACGACTAAAAAAAAAACTTTTACCGACGACCAAAAGGATGGAGGCTTAAGCTTGTGTCGTCGGCGTTTCTGTAGCACTTCGACGTCGTGGAGTCATTGGAGTGTCATCACGTTACAGAGGCTTTAGGGCACTTTTGAATTGATGAAAAACCTTTAGAGAAGCCCTTTTTTTATAGTTTTTGAACCCCTCATCGAGTGGATCTTCAGCCAATCAAAACTAGGCACAAAGCCCCTTGGAATGAGATGATAAGACTTGACTCCTTGAAGTTGATCCTTGACCATCAGTCGACTGATGGCAGCGTCAGTCGAGTCGCAACCCTCAATAGTCGACTGATGAAGGCAGTCGAGTGACTCTTGTGTGCAGTCGACTGATGCTTACTAAAATCATAAGTTAGCTTAATAAAAACATAATTTTGACGGTCGCCAACCGTCCGATCTTGACCTAGACCATCCATGGGACGTCTTTAGTCAGATCTATGCTTAAGACCATCCCCGTAAGGAGGATACGATACTTACTTTGTAGATCTCGCTTCTGGCCTTCCACTCGATTCCTTCGACTGCCTCCGAAGTCACTCAAGTGTCGCCCGACCACGGCAGCTTCCTCCGGATGTTGCTAGCCTTCATCTCCATCTTTAGCACTTTTTTGCACACTTGATTCAGCTCGTGAGATAAAGATATGAGCTTAACTTTGTATCATTTGCTATAATCAAAACTCAGGTTTGACTTAGGTGTTGGATCGAGCGGATCGCTAGAGGGGGGGGGGGGTGAATAGCGATAGAAATTTTTTGGTCAAAATCGTTCGTTAAAATGTGAGTAGACACAGCGGAAGATAAAAACAAAACAAGCGAGACAATAGACACAAGGGTTTTACTTGGTTTGTAGCCGAAGGCTACTACTCCAAGGCCCTAGTGGTCCTTGACCATGTACGGAGGGCAAACTACTAAAGAACTCCTCCTCGTTGGAGGTAGGAGTTAGACGGATACACAAAATGACAAAAGCTCGAGGTAGAGGGACACTCCCCCTCTCCTCGTTATAATGAAAGCTTTACTAAAAATAAACTGAAATACAATTTAAACTTTCGTTACCGACGACTTCAAAGGTTGGAGGTTGAAGCTCTAGTCGTCGTCTCAGCAGCGCTTCGTCGTAGGGATGTCGGAGAGTCGGAGCGTATCGGAAGCACTTGGAAGCCTTTTTAATTGATGAAAAACCCTAAGACAAGCCCTCCTTTTATAGCCTTTGAGCCCCTCATCGAATGGGTCTTCAACCAATCACAAATGGACACAAAACCTCCTTGAAATGGGGTGATAAGCCTTGACTCCTCGAAGCTGATCATTGACCATCAGTCGACTGATGGCCATCATCAGTCGACTGATGGTAGCATCATGAGTCGACGATGAGACAGTCGACTGATGAAGGGCAGTCGAGTCCTCCAAGCTGGCAGTCGACTGATGCTAGCTGCAAGGCAAAGTTAGCTCAAAGAAAACATTATTTCGATGACCTTCGACCGTCCGATCTCGACCTAGACCATCGATGGGATGTCTTTGGTCGGATCTACGCTTAAGACCATCCCCGTAAGGAGGATACGACCTCACTTACGCTCGCACACACGAGCTTACCTCGATACTTACCATGTCGCTTTTGCTTCCGGCCTTCCACTCGATTCCTTCGGCTCCCTCCGAAGTCACTCGAGTGTCACCCGACCACCCGACTTCCTCCGGGTGTCGCTAGCCTTCATCTCCAGCTTTAGCAATCTTCTGCACACTCGATTCAGCTCGTGAGATAACGACATAAGTTTAACTTTGTATCGTTTGCTATAATCAAAACTTAGGTTCGACTTAGGTGCCTACTGCACCAACATTAGGTTCCCACTGCACCAACAATCTCCCCCTTTTTAATCTATGGCAAACCCACATACAAAGTTAAGGAAATGATATGCATTAGAGAAAAAGTGTGAAAGTGTATACTTAGGAGTAAGATTAACTCTTCTTTTAGGTACTCCCCTTTGAGGAAACCACCCCCTTGACCAAGGGTGAGTTCTTGAAAGAAGATCTTAATCTCCCCCTTGACACTTGCTTCTCTAAAAGAGTTTTTTTAAAAGTAATTAACAATTACTTAAAGTTTTGTCCATAGTATTATTACTTAAAGTTTTGGCCATAGTATTAAAAAAAAGTTTAAGTTAAGAATTTTCTTAACTTGGCCTTTCTCTCCCTTTTGTTAACTAAAAAGAGTTAAGTTGCAAAAATTAAAGTTAAGTAAACATTTACTTAACTTTTGGCCATAAGAATAAGTATGAAGTACTAAGTTAAGTTATCAAGAAAAATTAATCCCTTAACTTTGGCTTTTTCTCCCCCTTTTGTCATAAATCAGAAAATGGGGTTTTGAAAGAAAAATATACGTACTAAGTTTAAGTTCAAAGTCCAAGCATGTTCCATATTATTTTGAAAATAATAGACTGAAAATAAGCTCATCTATTGAATGTTCAACTCTTATTTGACTTGATTGATATGAAAGATCAACATGTCTTGGTCAGAGTCGATTAATATATATGATTATACTCTGTGGTTCATGGCAATGCACTAGCTCTACATCTGGAACCAGGAGTAGGTCCTAACATCTCACGTCGGTCTACGTGGCTCAGTACACAAACACATTAATCCTATGTGTTGTGAGATGTGTTGGCTTCTTAAATCTATAGGTACATGATATCTAAGGTATGTCCTAAGCTAGTTCCATGAACATGAAATGTAAAAAAGTAGTAATAAGAAAATATAATTTGTAAATTCCTACTCTACTACACAAATGTCAAATTTTCGTCTTAATAGACTGAATTCGTCTTCGGGTAGGGGTTTAGTAAATAGATCTGCCAAGTTGGACTTAGATTCGACGTATTCGAGTTGTATGGCTTTGTTGGCCACATGTTCTCAAATGAAATTGTGTTTGACCTCTATATGTTTGGTCCTAGAGTGACATATTGGATTTTTAGTTAGGTTAATTGAGCTAATGTTATCTAAGTGAATTTTAGTGTTTGTAAAGTCTAACTTAAAATCTCGGAGAGTGTGCTTCATCCAAAGAAGTTGAGTGACACACTCACTCATCGCGATGTATTCGGCTTCGGTGGTAGATAAGGCAACACAGTGTTGCTTCCTACTGCACCAACTTACTAGACTCGAGTCGAGAATTTGACAATAACCACTCGTACTCTTTTTATCGAGCTTACTATCGGCATAGTCCGAGTTGGAGTAGCCGATTAGTTCGAACTCGGTAGATCTAGGATACCAAATACCGACATTAAGTGTACCCTTTAGATATCTAAGGATACACTTAACTAGAGTTAGGTGAGATTCCTTGGCACATATTTGGAACCTTGCGCACATACTTACTACAAATAAGATATCAGGTCGGCTCGCAGTTAAGTAAAGGAGACTCCCTATCACTCTCCAAAAGTATTTTTTAAGTCAATTGAATTTCTAGTTACATCTTCTCCTATATTTACATTTGTTGCCATTGGGGTATTAATAATTTTAGCGTCTTGCATTCCAAAATGTTTAATTAATTTCTTAGTATATTTGCGTTGGTGTAAGCATATTCCATATTTAGTTTATTTAATTTGTAAACCTAAGAAGTAACTCAACTCACCTACTAAATTCATTTCAAATTCACTTTCCATAAGTGAAATGAATTTATTTAGTAGGATCGAATTGGTTGTTCCGAAGATGATATTATCTATGTAGATTTGGGCTATAAATATGTCTTTCCCTATGGTTTTTACGAAAAGGGTTGGGTCGACTAAACCTTGGTTAAATCCTTTGGACTTAAGATAAATCAAAAGGCTCTCGTACCAAGCTCGAGGAGCTTGTTTGAGTCCATAAAGAGCTTTCTTTAATCTAAGGACATGGTCGGATTTATCTGGACTTTCGAAACTGGGAGGTTGGATAACATAAACCTCTTCCTTAATATATCCATTCAAGAATGTTGACTTTACATCCATTTGAAACAAATTAAATTCTTGATATGCAGCATATGCTAATAACATTTGGCTGAACTCTAATCTAGCTACTGGGGTATAGGTTTCGTCATAATCTAAACCTTCGAATTGACTAAACCCTTTAGTGACTAATCTAGCTTTATTTCTAACTACTTCACTTTTATCATCAAGTTTATTTCGAAACACCCACCTTGTTCCAATGATTGTTTTATCTTTAGGTGGTGGTACTAATTCCCATACTTCGTTCCTAGTGAATGTTGGGTTTCCTGCACCGCGACGTGTGTGTGTTCGATCATGTTTCGTAAACATGAGCACAGCGGAAGCAATTAAAAATAATAAATCTATATTTATTACAACACACACAACACACGCATGCATATTACAACAAGTATAGACATAACCGTAAATTAAAATTTGCAATAAAAGAAAATTATCTACGTTATACCTTTCGTATGACGTGTAGCGGGAACGGCATCAACCGGAACGATCCTCGTAAGAATCGTCTCTATCCGTATCCACGCCGAGCTCCTCGGGATGACTTCGCTAAGACACGAGCTTCGTCTTCGTACGGGTTACTAGCCTCGTGTTAAAGACAACGTGATCGAGAGATGATCACGATCCGAATCCAAATTCGGATCCAAAACCGAGTCCTCAAAACTCGATTCTCCGGAGAGGTATTCGTCAACCGTTTGACGAATCCTTCGTCCTCCACATCAGAGGATTACCAGAGATCAAATCCCCGGTAAGTTAGCCTCTGTCGGAGCACTAACCGTCGTCCAAACGACGCTCTGACAACAAAGAAACAAGCTGTCCAGAAAAACTGGACAGCTTTTGGTGGAGGAATAGAGGCCGACCAAAGGAGATGTGGAGCTCACCTTATCACCCAACCCACAAGAGATCACCGGAGGGTCGCCGGAGCATCGCCGGCTGAAGCTTGGATGCCGGCGGCAAGGAGGTGGCAGCAGCTCCATGAAGTTGGCGGCAACACCATGTTGGGCGGCCAAAACTTCATTAGGGTTTTTGGGTTAGGGTTTAACCCCTATTTTATAGAGAACTAATTCTCTTAATGGTTAATGGATCATATCCATAAAGCCCGTTAACCCGCTCCATTAAGATAAGTTAAAATAAACCAAACCATGATGGTTTATTTTAAGTTAAAACGAACCGAACCAACTTTTGGTTCATTCGTTTAAAATAAACCAAACCCTTTGGTTTATTCTCATCCATTGGATTAGAACCAAACCATTTTGGTTCATCCATTATGTCTTCATAAGATGCGGCCCATCCACGCTTCCATTGCGACTGAAACGATTTCATGCTCGCTTTATGTTTGGTCCAACCAAACATAGTTTCTCTCGGTCTGAGAATCCCATTCTCAAGCTCGTTTTAAATCCTTTGGATTACACTCGTTGTGTGTGTGACCAAATAGGTTCTCGGTTTATGTTGGCCGTCTATAATTAACCATGTATCGAAGAGTACCTTACTCTAAACATGTAATGCTTTGGCCAAAGACTTTAGTAACAATCCGACGAGAGGCCATGGGTATACTTCTCCTCGCAAGGAGTGGTGAATCCTTTATAGGCTATTCAAACACCTTCGATCACTTCGACTTATACCCAATCATCCCGGGTCCACATCTCCTTAGAGATGTTTGCTTAAGATGTCAAAGCATAAGTCTCCATGATCAAGATGACTTGAATACCGCAAGTCAAAGGAACATCGCACTTAAGCCACAGTAAGAACTTCATTGACTTATCTATATATGCAGAGAACCATATGAAGTCTTACGGCTGGTCACTCAAATGAACTAGTTACCATAACTAGCATCCACGATTAACTCCGGACATCACTATGTCTCCAGCCAGTGAGAATCAGCTGCTTGGATACACCAAGGAGTATACCTCGTGCTAGTCTCGACAGAATTGATGGTGTCCAGATCCATCAATTCATCGACTAGGGATAATTCCGATACATCACAATTACACATGTAGAGATACTCACTAGTTGTGATCCAATCACAAATTCTCTCATGCTGTGAATCACATCGTGGACATTCAGTAAATGAGTTTAAGATCCAATCAAATACATGAAACATGTATACTCAAATAGTGAATCTTCATTTATCATATAAATGGTTCATACATAAGGCGATTGCCTTAGGACATCTCTCATATATTACTAACAGACTCCCACTTGGCCTAATGCCAATCGCTACGGTATCCTATACCATAAGCTCTAACATGACCCTCAAACTTACTTTGAGGTAATGCTTTAGTCAAAGGATCCGCTAAGTTCCTTTCAGTGGGAATTTTCTCGATTTGTATTTCGTTCCTACTGATGATCTCTCTGATAAGATGATAGCGGCGAAGCACATGTTTGGATCATTGATGAGACCACATCAAGTTCATAGATGAACTTATTGATCCAAACCGCTTCCTTTGCCTAAAGTCGCAACGATTCTCGCTTTAGTGGCGTAATCCGCTATAGTGTCAAGCTTGGAACCTCTCCAACTTATTGCGCTCCATTTTAGGTGAATACATACCGATCGAGACATGGAATCATCCTTGTTCCATGCGAGCCGCATCCGTATACCCACGTATCACCATGTACCCTTCTCCATATATTAGGAATGCATCCTTAGTTCTTCTCAAGCACTTAAGGATCGTCTTAACAGCCACCCTATGATCCATTCCTGGATCGGACTGGTATCTGCTCGTGACACTCAGAGCATACGATACATCGGGCCTCGTACATAACATAGCATACATGATAGATCCTATTGCGGATGCATAGGGAATCTTACTCATGCAAATCCTCTCATCTTCTGTGCGCGGACACATAGACTTCGAAAGGTGTACCCCATGCCTGATGTGTAAGAAACCTTTCTTGGATTCCGACATGCTAAACCTCTTTAGCACTCGGTCTATATATGTAGACTGCGAAAGACCAAGCAACCGTTTCGATCTATCTCTATAGATCTTAATCCCGAGGATGTAGGTTGCTTCTCCCAGGTCTTTCATGGAGAATGTCTTGGATAACCAAACCTTCACTGACTGTAAGATTGAAACATCGTTTCCTATAAGTAGTATGTCATCGACATACAATACTAGGAATACGACTGCACTCCCACTAACCTTCTTGTACACACAAGGTTCGTCTCGATTTTGTGAGAAATCAAACTTTTTGATTGTCTCATCAAAATGGATATTCCAGCTCCTGGATGCTTGCTTCAATCCATAAATGGACCGTCGTAATTTGCATACCTTGGTTTTATCAACCAATGTGAAACCCTCAGGTTGTATCATATACACGTCCTCGAGCAGGTTTCCATTAAGGAAAGTTATTTTCACATCCATCTGCCATATCTCATAATCATAATGAGCCGTTATGGCCAAGAGCATCCGAATGGATTTAAGCATAGCTACAGGCGAATAGGTTTCATCATAATCAACACCTTGTTTTTGACGATATCCTTTCGCCACCAATCTAGCCTTATAGGTAATCACATTACCATCCTTGTCGGTTTTCTTCTTGAAAACCCACTTGCACCCTATAGGCTTTATGCCTTCAGGTGGGTCAACCAAGTTCCAAACTTGGTTTTCATACATGGAATCCATTTCCGACTTCATGGCACCAAGCCACTTATCCCTTTCTGAACTTGTCAGCACTTCTTCATAACTGTAGGCTCCTCATCATCAATGAGTAACACGTCGTTCGATTAAACGCTTACGAAATCCATATCTCTCGAAATATTTGCGTGTTCTACTGGATCTACGAAGATGTGGTGTTACAATGGTCCAAATTGATTGCTCATCACTATGAGTTGTCGGTGTTGTGCTCACCGTATCTCATTAACGCCTATTTGAGTCTCTCGAGCCTCCTCAAGCTCGACGACACTCCCACCGTTTTCTTGCAAGAGAAACTCTTTCTCTAGAAACACAGCATGCCTTGAAACAAACACCTTTTGTTCCACAGGATGATAGAATTGGTAACCCCTTGTTTCCTTAGGGTATCCAACAAATAGACATTTATCAGACTTAGCATCCAATTTGTCTGATACAGTCCGCTTCACATAAGCAGGACAACCCCATATCTTCAAGTAAGATACATGAGGTTTCTTACCATTCCATATCTCATATGGAGTAGTTGAGACTACCTTGGTAGGCATTCTGTTTAACAAGTAAACAACTGTCTGAAGTGCATAGCCCCAAAAGGACTTGGGAAGAGTTGCATGATTCATCATTGACCTGACCATGTCCAACAAGGTCCGGTTACGCCTCTCAGATACACCATTATGCTGTGGTGTATAGGGCGGAGTCCATTGAGACAATATGCCATTGTCTCTTAGATAATCAAGAAACTCTTGACTTAAGTATTCACCACCTCGATCCGATCGAAGTATTTTAATACTTTTGTCATGTTGTTTCTCTACTTCATTTCTGAATTCTTTGAACCTTTCAAAGGCTTCAGACTTGTGTTTCATCAGGAACACATACCCAAACCGTGAGTGATCATCGGTGAAGGTAATGAAGTAGCTATAACCTCCTAAAGCTTGAGTTGACATAGGTCCACATACATCAGTATGTACTAGACCTAGTAACTCTCCCACTCGTTCACCTTTTCCAGTAAAAGGTAACTTAGTCATCTTGCCTTTTAAGCATGATTCGCATGTATCGTATGAATCCAATTCAAACGATTCCAGAATTTCACATTGGTGTAATTCGGACATGCATTTCTTGCTTATATGGCCAAGACGACAATGCCACATATAGGAGTCTATTTGATTATCCTTTCGAGCACGCGTGTTGCTCGCTTCGATATTGAAAATGTCACTGGATACGTCCAACGTATAAACACCATTGCTTAAAGTTCCAGTCCCATAAAGAACTCCATTCAAAGTTATGTAACAACAATTGTTACTAAAAGTCAAATGGTACCCATTTCTATTTAAACAAGAAATAGAAATGATGTTCTTTATCAACGAAGGAACATAAAAGCAATTGTCCAGTTCTAAGACAAGTCCTACAGGGAGTTCCAACAAATACATTCCGATGGCGAGTGCAGCAACCGTTGCTCCATTCCCAACACGTAAATTTGACTCTCCCCTTGACGAGTCTTCTTCTATTCCTTAGCCCATGTATGTCATTACATATATGTGAGCCACACCCAGTATCGAATACCCAAGTGTCTGAGGAAATAGAATGACAATCAATAAAGAAGATTTCTGAAGAAGATGGGGCATCCGATGCCTTATCCTTCTTCACGGACTCAAGATAAATCTTGTACTTTCTTCGCAAATGGCTCTCCTTGCCATAATGATGGCAAGTTTCCTTTTGTGCTAGTTCTACCTTCTTAGCCCTTCTCTTCTTTCCCTTCTGCTGTTCCTTTGACTTCCTCTTAGAACCTTTCTTCGAGGAATCAACTAACAAAGACCGCCCTCGCTCATGCTTCTCGAAGACTCCACACTTTCAAGATATTGAGCAAGACTACGATGAACCTTCTAGCATCTCAGAGGTGAAGAGGAGCTTTGAGACTTCGAACCTTTCGAATCTCACTTGCTCATCAACCAACTCACAAAGATGAAGGACTACGATATGAGCATCCATATGCTAATGCTGCTTTCGTAGCTTGGGTTCCATCGTGGCTAGCATGATGCAACTCATTTGTTCAGAATCACTCACATGTTTCTGATAGGCCAACAATTGGTCCAAAGTTGCATCGTCACTAGGACGGGCGGGAAGAGGCGCTTCGAGGACATACACAAGCTTTTCACCTTGAGAACAATTCTCAAGTTTCTAAGCCAGTCCAAGAAGTTCGGCCCAGTCAATTTATTTGAATCCAAAATGGAACGCAAATTCAAAGACATCAGGATCAATCTTAGAAATACAAAACGAGCATATATGAGAAAATGATTTTTAAAATGCATCAATATACATTTATAAATCACATTCATTTTTCGAATTTTAAAAACCCCAAAATCACTTCGGGAGATCGTAGGTCCATCTCCGAATGGGCTGATATCCATCATAGTTATGAACAACCTTGGAGAGAGTCCAACAAGCCATTCATAACTACGACGGTAGGTATCATCTATACCGATTGCATATCCCGTATATGCAACTATCACAATGTGTTATCAACTAATTGAATGTTCACACATACATCGGGTTGTTAACACATTAACAAGTATGCATCATATGCATAGCACCCAACTTCACCTCCCTTTACATCGACCTTGGAGAGAGTCCAACAAGCCGATGCTCCAGGTTAAAGTCAACCCATTAATCGGGACATAGTTTTAATATGGTTAGAGCGCATTCAACCAATTAGCCCAGCTAGGAGAGAGTCCAACAACCAAAGCTAACGATTGACCTCTGACTCTTACCATATTAGTATTAAACTATTCCATGGTTTGAACATATTCAGGTTCGAGCCGGGCTTGGAGAGAGTCCAACAACCCAAACAAGAAACAGAACTCTGGTTCTAACCATATTAATGGAAGGTGTAGGCTTTAATATTGATTAAGGGTTTTTATGTCTCATCCTCTTTGCATGCAAATAACTATTATCTACATGGCATGACATACATGGCATACATCTACATGTCACGAGATGCATGACATAATGTTATGCATCTAATGCAATTACATGGCATACAATTTTGTCATGTATATAATTTCCTTATATGTCATAACTATTTATGGAAATAAAATATGTTTAAGATTTGATTCTCCAAATCAAATCATAATTAAATTAGGAAATAAATTTCCAAATCTAATCACATATTTTATTCATGGAATTATTTGATTAAGGAAAATCTATTTAGGAAACCAATTTCCTAAATCATTAAAACTACTTATGGAAATAAAATATTTTAAGATTTGATTTCCCAAATCAAATCATGATTAAATTAGGAAACAAATTTCCAGAATCTAATCAAATATTTTATTTATGGAAAATATCAATTTCCATAAATACTTCCAACTTTCCAAAAGTGGAAGATTTCCATAAATACTTCTAGACTTTCCAAAATTGAAAAATTTCCATAAATACTTCTAAATTTCCAAAATTTAGAAAATTTCCAGAAATACATTATGACTATCGCAAAACCATTTTTACGATTATGTCGAAACACAACCTGGGCTCTGATACCACTGTTGGGTTTCCTGCACCGCGGCGTGTGTGTGTTCGATCATGTTTCGTAAACATGAGCACAGCAGAAGCAATTAAAAATAATAAATCTATATTTATTACAACACACACAACACACGCATGCATATTACAACATGTGTAGACATAACCGTAAATTAAAATTTGCAATAAAAGAAAATTATCTACGTTATACCTTTCGTATGACGTGTAGCGGGAACGGCATCAACCGGAACGATCCTCGTAAGAATCGTCTCTATCCGTATCCACGCCGAGCTCATCGGGATGACTTCGCTAAGACACGAGCTTCGTCTTCGTACGGGTTACTAGCCTCGTGTTAAAGACAACGTGATCGAGAGATGATCACGATCCGAATCCAAATTCGGATCCAAAACCGAGTCCTCAAAACTCGATTCTCCGGAGAGGTATTCGTCAACCGTTTGACGAATCCTTCATCCTCCACCTCAGAGGATTACCGGAGATCAAATCCCCGGTAAGTTAGCCGCTGTCGGAGCACTAACCGTCGTCCAAACGACGCTCCGACAACAAAGAAACAAGCTGTCGAGAAAAACTGGACAGCTTTTGGTGGAGGAATAGAGGCCGGCCAAAGGAGATGTGGAGCTCACCTTATCACCGAACCCACAAGAGATCACCGGAGGGTCGCCGGAGCATCGCCGGCTGAAGCTTGGATGCCGGCGGCAAGGAGGTGGCAGCAGCTCCATGAAGTTGGCGGCAACACCATGTTGGGCGGCAACAACAAAAGCAGGCTAGGGTTGGGCGGCCAAAACTTCATTAGGGTTTTTGGGTTAGGGTTTAACCCCTATTTTATAGAGAACTAATTCTCTTAATGGTTAATGGATCATATCCATAAATCCCGTTAACCCGCTCCATTAAGATAAGTTAAAATAAACCAAACCATGATGGTTTATTTTAAGTTAAAACGAACGGAACCAACTTTTGGTTCATTCGTTTAAAATAAACCAAACCCTTTGATTTATTCTCATCCATTGGATTAGAACCAAACCATTTTGGTTCATCCATTATGTCTTCATAAGATGCGGCCCATCCACGCTTCCATTGCGACTGAAACGATTTCATGCTCGCTTTATGTTTGGTCCAACCAAACATAGTTTCTCTCGGTCTGAGAATCCCATTCTCAAGCTCGTTTTAAATCCTTTGGATTACACTCGTTGTGCGTGTGACCAAATAGGTTCTCGGTTTATATTGGCCGTCTATAATTAACCATTAATTATAGAACGATCATGAGTGGTACCTAGTAGTACATCATGATCCCCAATTAACCGAAAAGATCAACGGTTGATCCAGAACTATTTCTGAAACCCTTCAGTAGCTCGAATGAATCGTGCCCCATTCCCTTCACTCATCTTATACCCACTTGGTTCAGGACATGGTCTATTGTGTCAGTCCCCACTAGGCTGACTACGTCACACCTAGCCCAAGTATCATTTCCTCGTCCTACGGATTCTAGTTACTCCACATGTATCGAAGAGTACCTTACTCTAAATATGTAATGCTTTGGCCAAAGACTTTAGTAACAATCCGACGAGAGGCCATGGGTATACTTCTCCTCGCAAGGAGTGGTGAATCCTTTATAGGCTATTCAAACACCTTCGATCACTTCGACTTATACCCAATCATCCCGGGTCCACATCTCCTTAGAGATGTTTGCTTAAGATGTCAAAGCATAAGTCTCCATGATCAAGATGACTTGAATACCGCAAGTCAAAGGAACATCGCACTTAAGCCACAAGAAGAACTTCATTGACATATCTATATATGCAGAGAACCATATGAAGTCTTACGGCTGGTCATTCCAATGAACTAGTTACCATAACTAGCATCCACGATTAACTCCGGACATCACTATGTCTCCAGCCAGTGAGAATCAGCTGCTTGGATACACCAAGGAGTATACCTCGTGCTAGTCTCGACAGAATTGATGGTGTCCAGATCCATCAATTCATCGACTAGGGATAATTCCGATACATCACAATTACACATGTAGAGATACTCACTAGTTGTGATCCAATCACAAATTCTCTCATGCTGTGAATCACATCGTGGACATTCAGTAAATGAGTTTAAGATCCAATCAAATACATGAAACATGTATACTCAAATAGTGAATCTTCATTTATCATATAAATGGTTCATAAATAAGGCGATTGCCTTAGGACATCTCTCATATATTACTAACAGTGAATTGAGCTAGCTCTTCTTGCATTGCAATAATCCAATCGGGATCAAGAAGAACTTGGTCAATGGTTTTGGGTTCAATTTTGGAAATCAAGGAGATTTGACTATGGTTTCGGTATGAAGCTCTAGTTCGAACTCCTAGGCTTGGATCACCTATCACTTGGTCGATAGGATGATTTGTTTGAGTCCTAGTTTTACTTGGGTTAGAGTCACCAATCACTTGGTCGATAGGATGATTCATTTGAGTCCTAGTTTGACTTGGGTTAGAGTCACCTATCACTTGGTCGATAGGATGATTCGTTTGAGTCCTAGTTTGACTTGGGTTAGAGTCACCTATCACTTGGTCGATAGGATGATTAGTTTGAGTCCTAGTTTGACTTGGGTTAGAGTCACCTATCACTTGGTCGATAGGATGACTTGGTTGACTTAGGTTAGGATTAATATTAGACTCGATCTCAAGATCGGAGTTGAGTCTGGTATAAATCGGCTTGCTAAATGGGGTTGCTAGGGGTTTTGTAGGTTCGTGTCCTTCATCAAACACTATATTAATAGTCTCTTCGACTCTAAGGGTGTCATGCTTATATACCCTATAGGCTCTACTCGTAGTCGAGTATCCTAGAAAGATTCCGGTAGAGGTTTTGGATGTGAATTTCCCTAGGTAATCCTTAGTGTTTAGGATATGTACCTTACATCCAAATACCCTAAAGTATTTGATGTTAGGTATTTTATCATGATAAATCTCGTACGAGGTCTTAAGGTGCCTCTTTACCATAAGGATCCTATTTTGGACATAGCAAGCTATACTAACGGCTTCTGCCCAAAACCTATCGGGTAGGTTATACTTTTTTAACATTGTCCTAGTGACTTCTTGTAGGGTTCTATTTTTACATTCTACTAGGCCATTCTGTTGTGGGGTTCTAGGGCATGAGACCTCATGGTGGTATCCATTTAGGTTACAGAATTCTGTAAACCCGTGGTTCTTGAATTCACCACCATGATCACTCCTAAGTCTTTTGATTTTAAGGTTTTGTTGATTCTATATTAGTTTAAATAGGTTGATTAATTGATCTAGGGTATCACTTTTGTGTTTGATGAACCTAACCCAAGTAAATCTAGAATAGTCGTCAATTATGACTAAGCAGAATTGACTCCCTTTAAGTGACTTAGCTCCATGTGAATCAAATAGATCCATGTGTAGGAGCTCAAGAACACTTTTGGTTCGTTCTTGATTTGTTAGTTGATGTTGTGTCCTAGATTGTTTACCTTGTTGACAAGCATTACATATTTTATTATCCAAGTTATTGAGGTTAGGCAAACCTCTGACTAAGCCACTCTGACTCATATTGTGGATGAGTCTTGGGTGCGAGTGACCGAGTCGTCGGTGCCACAACCAAGATTCCTCTTTTCGTGTCATAAGACACTTGGTTGAGGAGTTAGTTAAATTAATAGTATAAATATTGTTATTTATGGTTCCTTTAAGAATTGTTTTAGACGTTTCATTTGTTTTAATTATGCATTCATTTTCTAGAAATATGACCTTATAGTTATTATCACACAATTGACTTACACTAAGTAAATTATATTGGAAATTTTCTACCAATAAGATATTTTGAATAATAAAGTTTGAGTTGAGCTCAATATCACCTGATTCGATGATTTTGAGCTTGTCGTTGTTTCCGAAGGCTACCGATCCTTGTCGTTTGAATCGAAGCTTCGAAAACTTGAGTTGATCCTCGGTCATATGTCAGGAGCAACCACTGTCCAACATCCATTGATCTTACACACAAGGTAGTTGGATCGGATATTGGAATTGCTAATGGTTGGTTGTAAATTATTAAACCTAAATCATCTCACCCATGTCTACATGATCAAGCATGTTATCCTTATATGTTCTTGTGAGATGACTTCCAATTTTACTTGATTTGAATTTAATGATTTGAACACTTGTCAACCTTGCATTAGATTCGGATTTGACCTTAAGCTCATCAAGTCACCTTTTCAAGATCATGGCTTCCAGGTCGTGGCGAGGCACAGGGGCCTTCTTTGATCGAAAAAATGATCACTTCCTTAGACAAATGCATTTTCAAGAAAATAGAGACTTGACTCACCTAAGACCACTTCCTAGTCTAACTAGTCTAAGATACGACAAGATAGCTTCAGCTAGTTCCACTCGGTCAAGTGCCCGGAACTAGATACGCCTTATCTAGCCCGAATACACGAGACTCCACTTTCCTAGCATACTATCATCTCGCCGCGTCCTAGTACTATGTTACCAAGTATTGACGAGTTATAGTCCTATCCAACCATTCTAAAAAGAAAAAATAAAAATAAATAAAGTGTAGGGAAGATGTTGGCCTGCTAGAGGGGGGTGAATAGCCCTTAATCGTCGTACGATGGAATATGATCGTTCTTGCGTTCTTGTCTACAATTGTCGTTAATATACGCAGCGGAAACAATATAAATAATAACAACAATACAATCACATGCAATACACAAAGATATACGTGGTTTGGAACCGAATGGTTCCTACTCCACGAGTGAGCTCACCGAGCTCTAGTTATGCACACGACACTAACTAACACTCCTTCTCGACAACACGTCGGAGGTGGAGAAACCTCTCACAAGCAATTACACTAAGTAATAGAAATACAAGTAATACAAAGACAAATACAAAATACAAATAAAGAACACTTTACAATGCTTGCGTTGAACTCTTTGCTTGTTGCTTGCTTTAGATGGCTTTTGAAGGTCTGGAATGCAGCAGCAATTCCCCTCCAATGTCACCTTTAAAGTCTTGGCGAAATCTTCCCTCTTGAGCTCCATTTATAACCTGCATCAAGCTGATTTCGCACCCATCAGTCGACTGATCATGACCATCAGTCGACTGGTCCTGTAGTCGTTGTCTCACAACGGCCAGATCCACATCGGTCAAGTTCCAACGGATCACCCATAAGTCAACTGATCATCGCATCAATCGAGTGTTGGCGTGAGCACTCGACTGGAAACCCTTTTGTGGCTAAAATCGCCCCGATCCATCGACTGATGTCCATTATCAGTCGACTGATGACGTCGACAGTCGACTGCCCTCCCTCGACAGTCGACTGATCAGCCAGATCCTGATCAGTCGAACACCGATCGAACCATTCATCCTAGAGCAGTCGACTGGCACCTATGCCAGTTGACTGATGTCGGGTAAAACCTCAAACATCAATCAGTTTGAGCGTTCGACACTCAGTCTTAGCCACTTGGCCAAGTCGACCTCATCCCTCATGGAGTTCCCCACCGAAGCTCCCTTCCCTCGGCCTACATCCCTCGGATGCGCCAAGCGCACGTCTTAGCAACGCCATCCTTCGCGTCTCATGCCCTCGAAGTATTCTTCCCTTTGGTCTCATTCCATTCGCTCCCCGTCCGGTGGTTCCTCGGATGCACCAAGCGCATGGCTTCATAATGCCATCCTTCATCGACTCAAGGACCCCGAGCCTAGTGAACTTGCCAAGTCCTCAAGACTTCCCACATGCACAAAGTACACGGCTTCGTAATGCATTTCTCGCCAAGCACCAAGCGCACGGCTTCGCAATGCTTTAGACTTTTCTACACCAAGCTCCATGCTTGGATTTTCCATGCTAACTCCATTTTGGACTTTCCTATGACAATCCCATGTCATAAGTTTTGTCTATCATCAAAATACTACTCGAGTCAAACTCGAGTTAACCCGGGCCAATTACACTAACAATCTCTCCCTTTTTGATGATTGACAAAACTATCCCTCAAGTCTACCAATTCTCCCATATTGGCAATTTTCATATCCCAATGAGAATTCCAACGAACCCTAATTGGTAACTTGGTAACTTCTCCCCCTTTTTGACATTACATCAAAAAGATCCTCAGGGGTGTCAATGTCTCATATCCCAATGAGATCTTACAATCTTCCCCTTGGCGGCAATCTTTCTAGTGATAATCCCTTATCACTTAAGAGAGGCGCAATCCCTCAATTTTCCTCCCATGAGGAAAAATACACATCCATCTTTCCATGATGGATACCTCCCCCTAAAGGCTTGCTCCCCCTTGACCATTGCACCAACAATGTCTTTGGAAAGCACCTAAGCCAATAGGAACACAAAACCATCAAAATTAAGGCAAAGTTCAACAATGAACTCTCATCCACCTTAAAATTGATACTCTCCCTAGACACTTCTCCCAATCCATATCCAATGGATTTCCACCCTTTCTAATGGTCTCCCAAGCATGTCCTAGGGTTAGGAGTGGTTAGGGGACCAAAAACTAGTTGAACATGGGCCTAACCACTAAGGTTTACCCGAAATCAGCAATTGCCAGTCGACTCTCTCAGATACCAGTCGACTGGGCTTGCCATCAGTCGACTACCATCCATGGCAATCGACCGATAAGTGCATTCTGCAGTTTTCAATTTCAGAATTTGAATTTTCGAAATCCATAAGTAAATATACATAATTTTAAAAATATTGAAAATTCATACGTATAATACATATCACATATATTATGGGTGAAAATTATTTGAAAACTATTTTACCCATAAATTAATGAGATTGACACAAAGTCCAAAAGTTAAGAAAAACTTCAATATTGAGCCCTCTTTGTATCATCCCATTCAATGGTGATAGCTATCAAAAGATAGACTTCACCAAGGTTTTTCAAAATATTTTTGAAACCTTTAATTCCTTCTTTTTTTTTCTAAACATCTCACTTGTATCTAGATGTGTAAAACACATACAAGTCAAGTTTTTAGTGAGATGTGGGTTTTTGTTCTTTAAAGGTCTCATGCATATTCTAAGGCAACTATATTTGATTCCCTTATGCATGGGACTTCAAATCATGCCATGTCCTTAAATCCATTTTAATAATATGCATGATAATGATTATGGCATAGATATGATATAGATAAAAGCATTTGCCAAAATCATGATGTTATGGCATGTGAAAGAAATCTAAGTATACATAACATCTAAAAATAATTCTAAACATGATCATGACATTTTTATAGATAAAAATGAAAATGATGTCATGACATGGCAAGGAAAATAAATCATGGCAAGTAAAATATACTAAGGTATAAAATACCTAAGTGTTAAATCCAAATTGTCATTTCTAGGAATTAATTCTATTTTTCCTTAATACCATTATCTCCCAAGTGTGCCATAAACCCAAAATGACACACCCATACCTCTAAGACCTATTTGTGCCAATTTAATCATTTGTCAACTTCTCAAGCACATTGGCACATCCTAATGTGTCAACTCACCATGGCTAGGTTAACTACCCATCCACTTAGGGTTGACACACCCTAACCCATCTAGCATGAATCGATCACACTCTTAGGAACCCAATACCTATTGGACCTCCTTGGGTTAACAAGGTATTCACTAGGGATAACTTTCCTAGATACCTTCCTAATTACCCTCTTAGGCTTTGAAGCCATAGTCTTTTGGGTCTTTCTTAATTCAAACCTAGGGGTAACTCCCCCTTTGACATTCTTAGTGGTTTTCTTGGTTTTTCTTAAGTCCTTAGTCACTAAGCAAACACCATGACTAGTCTTAGGGATAGCTTCCCTATTAGTCTTGGTTTTCTAAGACCTAGAAATTGTTCCATAATCAAATGGAACATTATGATAAGTTTTCTTGGGCTTAGGTTTGTGACCCAAACCTTCCTTGCCCTTAGACCATTTTTAAACCTTAGGTCTTGACTTTTGGGCATTTGACCCTTGAATAGAATTTTCTATAATTTTTAGGGTCTTTTCCATTCTCTCTAGTCTTGACTTCATGACTTGTTTTCTAACTCTAATTTTCTCAATTTTGAATTTTCATTAGGTTTTTGGGAAGGCCTCTTCTTCTTAGGCATGTGCCTAGACTTTTTGGGATTAATACCCAAAATTTTTTCTATTCTCTTAATTGACTCCCTAGGTAGGATTGGTCTAGTGTTATTGGTCCTAGGTTTGTCCTTAGGTAATTCTACATGCTTGGCACCTAAGCAATAAACCTTATTATTTCTACTAGCATGCTTTTCATTAATAATTGCAAGAGAACTAAAATATTTTTTACCATGCTTTTTAACTTTAGAAATTGAAGGTGCATAATTTAAATATACCTTAGGGTTAGCTTTGGAAGCTCCCCCTACATGAGATACACCTTCTTGCCCCTTCTTCCTCCCACTAGGATATTGGCTTCGGTAATGCCCCCTTTAATTGCATTTAAAGCACACAATGTGCTCTTTGCTTCTAGTTGTGGGGACTCCGGCATCCTTTGACTTTTGGTTGACTTTTGGTGCCGATGCCTTTTCCTTAGCCAATTTTGGGCATTTACTCTTGTAATGCCCTTTCTCCCTACACTCAAAACAAATTATATGATCTTTATTTAAAATTATAATACTTGAGTTACCTAGGGAGGTGGTGGAGGCCTCTTCACTTCTTCCGGAGGTAGAAGCTTCATTTTGATCTTTCTCCGGAATGGAAATCCTTTCCTCCCCCTCAATGCTAGCGGTGGAGGTTTCCTCCAAGTCATCCACATCTTCGAATGTGGATGGTGCTTCTTCCTCGGCATTCTCCTCTATTTGTGTCGGTTGGGAATTTTCTTGGAATTTGATCACTTTATTCCATAATTCCCTTGCATCCCTATAGTCACCCAATCTAGACCAAATAGTGTTAGGGATCAAATCACTAAGTAATTAGTTTACCTTGAGATTTGTCTTGAAGTCCTTGATTTGGTCTTGGGTCCACCTAGACTTCTCAATTTGTTTATTTCTTTCATCCCTAGGTAATTAGAAACCATTTTCTAAGATTAGCATGAAATCAAAATCAGTTTCTAGATATACCTCCATTTTTCTTCTCCACCATTGAAAATCTCATTCGAATTTTGGTGGTTGGAGGTTGTAGCCGGCCATCTTGTAGTGCTCGTGTCGGCGGTTAGTCCTTGACAAGCTCCTAGCTCTGATACCACTTGTAGGGAAGATGTTGGTCGGCTAAAGGGGGGTGAATAGCCCTCAATTGTCATACAATGGAATACGATCGTTCTTGCGTGCTTGTTTACAATTGTCGTTAATATACACAGCGAAAACAATAGAAATAAAAACAACAATACAATCACATGCAAAACACAAAGATATACATGGTTCGAAACTGAATGGTTCCTTAGTTATGCGCACGACACTAACTAACACTCCTTCTTAATAACATGTCGGAGGTGGAGAAACCTTTCATAAGCAATTACACTAAGTAATATGAAATAGAAGCAATACAAAGACAAATACGAAATACATGTAAAGAACACTTTACAACGCTTACATTGAACCCTTTGCTTGTTGCTTGCTTTAGATGGCTTTTGAAGGTCTGGAATGCAGCAGTAATTCCCCTCCAATGTCACCCTTAAAGTCTTGGTGAAATCCTCCCTCTTGGGCTCCATTTATAACCTGCATCAAGCTGATTTCGTGCCCATTAGTCGACTGATCGTGACCATCAGTCAACTGGTCCTGTAGTCGTTGTCTCACAACGGCTAGATCCACGTTGGTCAAGTTCCAACGGATCACCCATCAGTTGACTGATGATACCCATTGTTGGGTTTTCTGAGCCACAAAAATTGCTTTTTGTGTTGCGGAAACCTCGAAAGCCCGGCAACGGATCCGTGCGAAGATATATAAAATAAAACATGTATGTGTTTAAATATCCTAGATATACCTTAGATCTACAAGATAGAGCATTACCCTCGTAGCGACGCCTTTCGCTTATCCCGCTCGTTCAAAAGCTTCTCCGGAACTCAAGAGTGTCAAGTGCACACTCCTCTATTGGTATCCACACGGACAAATGGTGGAGAAAACACAACCTTGAGTGTGCTAGCACCCCTTGGATGGTTCGGCCAAGATAGAGGATTGGGAGAGAGCTTTAGAGGAAGAAGATCCAAGGAAGAAGAAGATGGAGTTACCACCAAAATGAATTGCATTCATCAAGTGGAGTGGTCGGCCACTTCAATGGGTGGGGGTTACATGCATGCATGTAACTCCAAGAGCCAATGGCTCTTGGGCTCCCTCATGAGGTGGCACTACATGATAAGTCAATGATGATGTGGAACACCATCATTGGTCGGCCCCCATGCCATGTCACCATGACATGGCAATTGGTCAAGTCAAAATTGACCATTCATCTTCCTTCTCAAGTCAAGTCAAACTTGACCTCTTATCTCCCATGGTTGATCAAATCTAACCACTTGATTCAAGTCAATTTGATTTAATGAATCTATATTCATTAATTTAAATTGACTCAATGAATCAAATCTAAATTAGACTCATTCAACACTTGAATCAAATTGAGTCTAACTCAATTAGTCTAATTTGGATTACACTTAATCCAATTTAGTTCATCCAATGAACCTAATCCTCATGGTTCATCATATGAACCTAATCTCCATATAATTGCCCTTTGTGTGTGACCCTATAGGTTCTTGTAATGTTGGCAATGCTCCTAAACCGATTTAGAAACATAAGCAATGACCGGTATCTAGCAACATATCATTGCTACCCAAGTTACAAGAATGTTGAGCTCCAACATCACCTTTGTGACTACTAATTGTGACTCTCACAATATGTGACAATGTCCCTCTATCCATGACATCTAGATTGATCAATTGAGGCATAGACCGTGTCATCCTCGGTACAATCTATATCTTGAACTCCAAGTAGACTCACTCTAATCAAATGAGCTCAATATCTCATATTGACTCATTTGGGCATAACCATGCACTTCGTGGTCTCACTCTATCAAGAATATCGATGTCACCCCCATCATATAGGAGGGATAGATCTCATCTACATCACTCACATCCCTCCGCATAATTTGTCACATACCCAGTAATCACCTTTATAGTCTACCCATTTATGGGTGACGTTTGACGAAGCCAAAGTATGCAACTCCTTATGTAGGGAACCATGGTGACTTTAGGTCTAAGGACTAATAATCATACTAATAGCCACATGAGAAAGTATATGACACTCATATAACAATCCATGATACTTTCTCATGGCGGGTCATTCAGTATATATTCTCCAATGTATACCCATGTGTCAACTTGATATCTCATATCCATGACTTGTGAGATCAAGCCATCGTGTTGACCTACATGATAGTCTCTATGCATTAACATTGTCCCTGAATGTTAATACTTGACTAGGAATAGTTAAGAGTAGTGTTCTCTATATCATCTCATTTATTGATTCAACCAATCGATTGATATAGATAAGAACCTACTACTCAAGGACGTTATTATACATAGTTATTTGGCACCAATACAAGTAAATATAATAACCATGCCTTTATAAATAGGAATATGATACAATAAAGTCCATACAAAAATCATCACATGATTGGCTCTAGGGCTTTCACTAACAATCTCTCACTAGCTCTAGTGTCAATCACCATAGTATCTAATATCCAATGACCTAGTTTGACCATCATGCTTTTTCTGTGCCAAAGCCTTGGTCAAGGGATCTGCGATGTTAGCCTCTATGGGTACTCTGCAAATCTTCACATCTCCTCTATCGATAATCTTTCGAATGAGATGGAAGCGTCATAGTATGTGTTTGGTCCGCTGGTGTGAGCGAGGTTCCATAGCCTGTGCAATCGCTCCATTGTTGTCACAATAGAGATCTATGGGATCTGTTATGCTAGGAACCACCCCAAGCTCAGTAATGAACTTGCGGATCCGAACTTCCTCCTTTGTTGCCTCAGATGTAGCGTTATACTCAGCTTCTATTGTAGAATCAGCAACTGTGTCCTGTTTCGAACTCTTCCAGCTCACAGCGCCACCATTCAAGCAAAACACGAACCCTGACTGCGATCTATAATCATCCTGGTCAGTTTGGAAGTTGGCATCGCTGTAACCCTTTACAGCTAGCTCCTTATCGCCTCCAAATATCAAGAAATATTCTTTAGTCTTTCTTAAGTACTTAAGAATATTCTTGACTGCTATCCAGTGACGCTCACCTGGATATGACTAGTATCTACTCGTCATGCTCAAAGCATACGAGACATCAGGACGAGTACACAACATGGCGTACATGATAGATCCTATACCAGATGCGTAAGGGATCTTATCCATGCGGTCACTCTCCTTTCTAGAAGAGGGACTTTGAGTCTTCGAAAGACTCACACCATGTGACATCGGCAGAAGTCCCTTCTTCAAATTCTGCATGGCAAACCGTAGTAATACCGTGTCCTTCATTGAGAAGCACATCCCCAGCCAAATCTTCACAGACTGTAGCGAAGGGATGTCATTCCTAATGAGTAGTATGTCATCCACATACAATACAAGAAAGATAATTGTGTTCCCATTAACCCTCTTGTAGACACAGGGTTCATCTTCATTCTTGATGAAACCAAACTGTTTGATCGCATTATCGAATCGAAGATTCTAGCTCCGAGAAGCTTGCTTTAGCCCATAAATGGACCTTTGCAGCTTGCATACTTTCCCAGTATGCTATGGATCTATAAAATCTTCAGGTTGTGTCATGTACATATCCTCGAGCAAGTTTCCATTCAGAAACACGGTTTTGACATCCATCTGCCAGATCTCATAATCGTGGTATGCTGCAATAGCAAGCATGATCCAAATGGACTTAAACATCGCCACTGGAGAAAAAGTTTCATCATAGTCAATACCATGAATTTGCTTGAAATCTTTAGCCACCAACCAGCCCATATAGGTATGCGTAAGTCCATCCATGTCAGTCTTTCTCTTAAAGACCCACTTACACCCAATGGGTTTGACCCCTTCAGGTGGATCAACCAAAGTCCATACTTGGTTGGTGTACGTGGATTCCATCTCGGATCTATGGTCTCTAGCTATTTCTCAGAATTTGGGCTCATCACAACTTCCTAATAGGAGGTAGGCTCATTCTCAATGAGCATAACGTCATCATGGTCAGACAAGAGAAATGAGTATCTCTCAGGCTGACGACATACCCTATCAGACCTGCGAAGAGGTAGGTATACCTGAACAGGTGGTTGTTCCATAACTCTTTGTGCAACAACCTCATCACCCACAACACTTTGTGGTTCCTGTTCAACCTCCATCAAGGCCTCAGTGCTATGGTCCTTATCTTAAATTTCTTCAAGATCGAATGTACTCCCTGTGACGCCCGCCCTTTCCACGGGTTGGAAGGGCGGCGCGACGCGATCATACATACATGCATTTACAGCGGAAGACTACATATACTTCTTACAGCGGAAGACTTTAAACTTTTTTTTTCTTTCTTTTTAAAACATAAAGCATGAAACATGGAGCATGCATCATCATTTCATAAGTACTTAGTTCAAGTTCATGAAAATCAACTTAAAGGAAAACATGCATAAGTTTGGGAACATAAACAGATCTCCTCCACCATGCCACTACCACACACACTTTGCCCCTCCTATTGCTCCCTTTAGTTTAGCCATTCTTTACCCTTATCTGCAGTACAAGGGAACATAAA
This sequence comes from Wurfbainia villosa, assembly GCA_025175895.1. Classification (NCBI taxonomy): domain Eukaryota; kingdom Viridiplantae; phylum Streptophyta; class Magnoliopsida; order Zingiberales; family Zingiberaceae; genus Wurfbainia; species Wurfbainia villosa. The sequence continues at coordinate 113,270,096 of CM045989.1, read as the reverse complement.
ACTATAAGCACATAGGCTTAGTAAGATCCTTTCCTACTCACAAAAGCCAGACATCAAGAATTAGACATAGAGTAGTGACATGATCATTTGAGAACATATAAGCATAGCATTCATATAAACATTCAAGAACATATAAGCATAGCATGCATATAAACATACAAGAACATATAAGCATGACATTCATATAAACATACAAGAATATATAAGCATAGCATGCATATAAACATACAAGAACATATAAGCATAGCATTCATATAAACATACAAGAACATATAAGCATAACATTCATGTAAACATTATAATCACCTAGACATGAAATAAGGGTATATGCAAGATGCTCTTTGAAAACATATATCTTATAGGTACTTAAACATAATCTCAACATATTGGGCCCGACATTGTACCACATACATCATCATCATAGTGTCGGATCGATGCGGTTCGCTAGAGGGGGGGGTGAATAGCGAAACAAAACTTTTACTAAATCATTCTTTGAAAGTCGAATAGATAATTTGCAGCGGAAATAAAAACAATAAATAAAAGAGACAATTCTTTTTACTTGGTTCGTAGCCTTCGGCTACTACTCCAAGGCCCTAGTGGTCCTTGACCATGCACGGAGGGAAAAATATTAAACGAACTCCTCCTCGTTGGAGGTAGGAGTTAATCGATACAAGAACAAAAACTTGAGGTAGAGGGACACTCCCCCTCTCCTCGTTATGATAGGAAAAGAGCTTCGAAAAAGTAAATGAACAACGAATATAAATCTAAAACCGACGTACAAAAAATAAAAGAAAATTAAACCTAGACGTCGGAGAAGAAGCACTTCGTTGTCGGAGAGTTGTGGCTTTGTGGAGGCTCTTGGAAGCTTAGAATTGATGAGAAAACCCTAGGTTAGGACCTCCTTTTATAGCCTTTGAGCCCCTTTTCGAGAGGAACCCTAGCAAATCACAATTGAGCACCAATCTCCTTGAAATGGGGTGATAAGCCTTGACTCCTCGAATCTGATCATTGACCATCAGTCGACTGATGGCCATCATCGACCGATCGATGGCGATCACCGATTGTCGACCTTCGACCGATTGATTGTGGCGGTCGAGTCCTCCAAGCCGGGCAATGATGATGCTTGCTGCAAGGCAAAATTAGCTTAAAGAAAACATTATTTCAACGGCCTTCGACTGTCCGATCTCGACCTAGACCATCGATGGGATGTCTTTGGTCGGATCTACGCTTAAGACCATCCCCGTAAGGAGGATACGACCTCACTTATGCTTGCACACATGAGCTTACCTCGATACTTACCATGTCGCTTTTGCTTCCGCCCACTCGATTCTTCTACCAGCAATACGTAACCGAACGAACGCCCACGCACCGCACTCGGGTGTTGCTAGGCTTCAGCTCCAGCTTTAGCACTTTTCTGCACACTCGATTCAGCTCGTGAGATAACGATATATCCTTGACTTTGCGTCTTTTGCCATAATCAAAATATAGGTTCGACTTAGGTGCCCCTGCACCAACACATAGCGCGCATCTCTAATAGACACGAGGTAGCTAATCCCAAACCTACTAGAGTACTAGGCTCGTACTATGTCCGTCGGCCTAGGGGCAACATAACATAGAAGTCCATCCTAAGCCCGTACTTATAACCGTCGGCCTAGGGCAACTAGGAGCCCATCCCGTACTGGGTCCATACTATGACCGTCGACCCAGGGGCACGTAGGAGCCCATCTCTTGGACCTTATTAGGGTCCGGTACAAGCCATGCAGAAAGTAAAATAGCATATCATGTTCCTTATCATATCATATCATATTTCTTTTCATAACATATCATGTTCCATAACATATCATATTTCTTTTCATAAACATATTATGTTGCATATCATGGCATATAACATTTCTTTTCTTATACATATCATGTTCCTTGTCATGGCATATCATATTCCTTCTTCATAGCATATCATGTTCCTTCTTCATAACATAAAGAGTGCTCTTAGTCCCCATTCATAGGGAAGCATCTCTTAGGCATTCATCATACATACTTCTTCATCATGATGCGGTGTGCATAAGATAATCATACATTCATACAATTAACATGGACATAAGGTAGTGACATAAACCAATCATGCTAGCATAAAGTCTAGCTAACATCATATTTGCATTTTTATCTACATGTAGCATGGCATGGAGGATTAGTAGAGGGCATATACATGGGCTAAACGAAACCCTAAGGAAGGGTTCTTAGGAGTTTACATGCTAAAACAACTTGTGCAAGGTCTACTAAACATCATACTAACATCATACACATATAGAGTAAGGCATAAACATCATGAACAAGCATAACATGGTGTGGTCTAAACTTCATGGGGATTCTAACAAAATTTTAAACCCTAAACAACTTGTACAAGATCCACTAACCACATGTTAATCTCCATTACATATATATCATGGCATGGAAGGCCCTTAGGAGCCTAACTAGGCCTTGGTCGAGAGCTTCAAGGAACCTTAAGATCAATCACTTAAATCTAGCTTAGGAATCAACATGTTATCTTCATCAGCATGACCACATATAGACCATAGCATGGAAGGCCATTAGGAGCCTAAATGGGTCTAGGCCGAGAGTTTCAAGAAGCTTAAAGATTCAACACTTAAATCTAGCTTAGCTATCAACATATTATTTTCATCTACATTCAAAACATAACATGACTACATATAGATCATAGCATAGAAGACCATTAGGAGCCTAAATGGGTCTTGGCCGAAAGTTTCAAGAAGCTTTAAGATCAAACACTTAAATCTAACTTAGCTATCAACATATTATCTTCATCTACATTCAAAACATAACATGACTACATATAGATCATAGCATAGAAGACCATTAGGAGCCTAAATGGGTCTTGGCCGAAAGTTTCAAGAAGGTTTAAGATCAAACACTTAAATCTAACTTAGCTATCAACATATTATCTTCATCTACATTCAAAACATAACATGACTACATATAGATCATAGCATAGAAGACCGTTAGGAGCCTAAATGGGTCTTGGCCGAAAGTTTCAAGAAGCTTTAAGATCAAACACTTAAACCAAGCCTCTCTAGAAACATATTATCATCATATTCATACAAAACATAGCATGGACAATCATGGGAAGCATGGAGGAGGTGTTGGCCGAAAGTTTCATAAAGGATTTTCTTAACAACCATCAACCAAAGCAACTTGTACTGCAGGTGACGGGATACTTACATCCTTCGCTTTGTTAAGTAGTAGAAAATACCCTATGTGATGCCAAGACTAGAGTCCTCTTCTTTCTTGGTTGGGTTTCGGAAATGGGAGGAGAGGGAGTTAGGGTTTCATTGAGGAAGAAGAGGAGAAGGGGAGAATGACAATTTGTGTTTTCCTTGTCTCCTCATTCTCCTATTTATTCACTTGAAGGTGTCCCTTAGTCTTGTTGGTGCAGTAGGCACCTAGGTCAAACCTGAGTTTTGATTATAGCAAACGATACAAAGTTAAGCTCATGTCGTTATCTCATGAGCTGAATCGAGTGTGCAGAAGATTGCTAAAGCTGGAGCTGAAGGCTAGTGAAACCCGGAAGAAGCCGGGTGGTCGGGCGATACTTGAGTGACTTCGGAGGGAGCCGAAGGAATCGAGTGGAAGGCCGGAAGCAAAAGTGACATGGTAAGTATCGAGGTAAGCTCGTGTGTACGAGCATAAGTAAGATCGTATCCTCCTTACAGGGATGGTCTTAAGCATAGATCCGACCAAAGACATCCCATCGATGGTCTAGGTCGAGATCGGACGGTCGAAGGCCGTCGAATAATGTTTTCTTTGAGCTAACTTTGCCTTGCAGCTAGTATCAGTCGACTGCCATCTTGGAGGACTCGACTATCGTCAAACAGTCGACTGCCTGAGATCAGCATTCGACTGATGCTGCCATCAGTCGACTGATGATGGCCATCAGTTGACTGATGGTCAATGATCAGCTTCGAGGAGTCAAGGCTTATCACCCCATTTCAAGGAGATTGGTGCTCAATTTTGATTGGCTAGGGTTCCTCTCGAAAAGGGGCTCAAAGGCTATAAAAGGAGGGTCAATCCTAGGGTTTATTCATTAATTCTAAGCTTCCAAGAGCCTCCGCAAAGCTACAACTCTCCGACAACGAAGTTCTTCTTCTCTGACGATAGGTTTAATTTTCTTTTAGTTTTTGTACGTCGGTTTTAGATTTATTCGTTGTTCATTTACTTTTTCGAAGCTCTTTTTCTATCATAACGAGGAGAGGGGGAGTGTCCCTCTACCTCAAGTTTTTGTTCTTGTATCGATTAACTCCTACCTCTAACGAGGAGGAGTTCGTTTAGTGTTTTGCCCTCCATGCGTGGTCAAGGATCACTAGGGCCTTGGAGTAGTAGTCGAAGGCTATGAACCAAGTAAAATGAATTGTCTCTTATATTTATTGTTTATATTTCCGCTGCAATTTATCTACGCGACTTTCAAAGAACGATTTCGCAAAAAGCTTTTGTTTCGCTATTCACCCCCCCTCTAGCGAACCGCCTCGATCCAACAATTGGTATCAGAGCCGGGGGTTGCTAAGATTTGGTGAAACCACCAATCTAGCCATTTTACAGATTTTTTTTCTTTTTAATTCTGTTTATTTCAGATTTATTTCGCTTTGTTACTTTTACTCCCGCACTACTAATCCAAGACACGAGTCTTGGTACTTTTTTGTGTGTTTTTGTTGTTGCTAGTTTCTTCATCTTCGTCTCCTTGTGTCTTTTGTTCTAATGGCCCATATCGAGGGTTTTAGCACCGTCCGACCTCCGTTTTACAATGGAGATGACTTCCGTTATTGGAAGGGTCGGATGGAATGCTTTCTCAAAACCCAAATCGAGATGTGGATCATAATCCAAATGGGATTCACACTTCCGACTAACGAAGTGGGTGAATCCTTGGATTATGACCAATGGACCATTGCGACAAAAAGACAAGTCGAAGACGACGCTAAGGCAACTCAAATCCTTCAATGCGGCTTATCCAAGGAAGAGCTAAATCGCGTAGGCCCCTTCATAAGCGCAAAGGACCTTTGGACAAAACTAGTGGAGCTACACGAAGGGACCGATGAAGCCAAGGTATGTAAGCGTGATCTTCTATTCAATAAACTATATAACCTAAAAATGCAGGAACACGAGTCCGCGATGCAACTCCACGCCCGTGTCCAAGACATAGTCAACAACCTACACGCAATCGGGCAAAAGGTCGAAAACCACGACCTTATAAGGTATGTTCTAAACTCTTTTCCGAGGACTACCTTGTGGGCATCCATGGTCGATGCCTACAAGGTCTCCAAGGATCTTTCTAAACTTAGGTTAGATGAACTCTTTTCTGATTTCGAACTTCATGAGCAGTCTAACTCGGAACCCGAGAAAGGTATAGCATTATTTGCAGGTTCAAAGAAGAAAACCGCTAGCAAGCCACCTCCGAAGGAAGAAGAGGATGAGTCCGATTCGGAGGTCGACTCGGAAATGGAGGCCGAACTAGTCAACCTAGTTCGGAGGATAGTTAAGGCCCGAAAATGAGCCGTCACTCGACCCAAAGAAGGTAAGCCTAAAGTTTCAAACATAAGATGTTATGAATGCAACAGGTTTGGACACATTAAGTCCGAATGCCCAAAACTCAAGAGCAAGGCACCAAAACACTAAAAGGCGCTTAACGCCACTTGGGAAGAAGCTTCCGAGGAAGAAGATAACGATCGAGTCCTCATGGCTAAATCGGTGGAATCGGAGATGGAGTCGGAACCGGAACTTGAATCAGAAACCGAAGACGAGTCGGACTGCGAAGCACTATTCAAGACGAGCCACGGATACGCATCCGGTTCAAAAGATACACTCAAGGTAAGTCGGTCTCTTATTACTACACTTTATAGTGCAATTAAGTTTTTAAATAGAAAGTTAGCTAAGTCCGAGTCCAAGGTCGAGACCCTGGTTGAGGAAGTTAAACTCCTCAAACACGAGGTCTCCCTAACCTCTTCGACTAGTCGAGTTCAAGATAAGGACTCAACTCGGGTTGAAAAACTCAAAGTTGAGAACTCACTCTTGAAGAATCAAGTCGAAGATCTTAGGAATACGTTGGAAAGGTTTACTTTGGGATCCAAAGGACTTGACCTCCTACTTGGATCGCAAAGGGCCGTGTACAACAATGCCGGGCTAGGGTTTAGCTCAAACACGACCAATAAGTCGTATATGTCAATCATAAGTCGACATAAAAAATGTGTCCAAGCATGGGTCCCTAAGACCACCTTGATTTCAAACTTAGGATCAAACCAGTACTGGGTTTCCAAGGACCAAATCCACTATGTGGAGAGACCGAATCGATTCAACGGTCCAGGGGGAGCTAGTACGAAATTTGTTTGTGTTTTAACTTAGAAATTGCATGCTTAGGTTTTTATTTAGTTTGATTTTACTTCTTAGAATGGTTAGATAGGACTATAACTCGTCAATACTTGATAACATAGTACCAGGACGCGGCGAGATGATAGTATGCTAGGAAAGCGGAGTCTTGTGTATTCGGGCTAGATAAGGCGTATCTAGTTCGGTGCACTTGACCGAGCGGAACTAGCTGAAGCTACCTCGCTGTATCCTAGACTAGTTAGACCAGGAAGTGGTCTTAGGTGAGTCAAGTCTCTATTTTCTTGAAAATGGCTTTGTCTAAGGAAGTGGTCGTTGTTCCGATCAAAGAAGGCCTCTGTGCCTCGCCACGACCTGGAAGCCATGATCTTGAAAAGGTGATTTGATGAGCCTAAGGTCAAATCCGAATCAAACGCAAGGTTGACAAGTGTTTAAGTCATTAAATTTAATTCAACTAAAATTGGAAGTCATCTCACAAGAACATATAGGATTAACATGTTTGATCATGTAGACATGGGTGAGATGATTTAGGTTAATAATTTTCAACCAATTTTTAATAAATCCAATATCCAATCCAACTACCTTGGGTGTAGGATCAATGGATGTTGGACAGTGGTTGCTCCCGACACATGACCGGGGATCAACTCAAGTTTTCGATGCTTCGATTCAAACGACAAGGATCGGTAGCCTTCAGAAATAACGGCAAGCTCAAAATCATCGGATCAGGTGATATTGAGCTTAACTCAAATTTTGTCATTCAAAACGTTTTATTAGTAGAAAATTTTCAATATAATATTCTCAGTGTAAGCCAATTGTGTGATAATAACTATAAGGTCATATTTCTAGAAAACGAATGCATAATTAATACAAACGAAACCTCTAAAACAATTCTTAAGGGAACTAGAAATAACAACATTTACACTATTAACTTAACTAACTCCTCAACTAAGTGTCTTATGACACGGCAAGAGAAATCATGGTTGTGGCACCGACGACTCGGTCACTCACACCCAAGACTCATCCACAAGATGAGTCAGAGTGACTTAGTTAGAGGTTTGCCTAACCTCAATAACTTGGATAATAAAATATGTAATGCTTGTCAACAAGGTAAACAATCTAGGACACAACATAAACTAACTAGTCAAGAACGAACCAAAAGTATGCTTGAGCTCCTACACATGGATCTATTTGATTCACACGGAGCTAAGTCACTTAACGGAAGTAAATTCTGCTTAGTCATAATTGATGACTATTCTAGATTTACTTGGGTTAGGTTCATCAAACACAAAAGTGATACCCTAGATCAATTAATCAATCTATTTAAGTTAATAGAAAATCAACAAAGCATTAAAATCAAAAGACTTAGGACTGATCATAGTGGTGAATTCAAAAACCATAGGTTTATAGAATTTTGTAACCTAAATGGATACCACCACGAGTTCTCTTGCCCTAGAACTCCACAACAAAATGGCCTAGTAGAACGCAAAAATAGAACCCTACAAGAAGCCGCTAGGACAATGTTAAATGAGTATAACCTACCCGATAGGTTTTGGGCGGAAGCCGTGAGTACGACATGCTATGTCCAAAATAGAATCCTTATGGTAAAGAGGCACCTTAAGACCTCATACGAGGTTTATCACGATAAAATACCTAACATCAAGTACTTTAGGGTATTTGGGTGTAAGGTACATATCCTAAACACTAAGGATTACCTAAGGAAATTTACATTCAAAACCATGACCGGAATCTTTCTAGGATACTTGACTACAAGCAGAGCTTATAGAGTATATAACCACGACACCCTTAGAGTCGAGGAGACTATCAATGTAGTATTTGATGAAGGACACGAACCTACAAAACCCCCGGCAACCCCAATTAGCAAGCCGACTCATACTAGACCTAACTCTAATCCGGAGATCAGGTCTAGTGTTAATCCTAACCTAAGTCAACCAAGTCACTCTATCGACCAAGTGATAGATGACTCCAACCAAACTAGAACTCAAACGAGTCATCCTATGGATCAAGTTGTAGACTCAAACCCAAATCCAACTAGGACTCAAACGAATCATCCTATCGACCAAGTGATAGGTGATCCAAGTCTAGGAGTTCAAACTAGAGCCTCATACAGAAACCTTAGTCAAATATCTTTGATTTCTAAAATTGAACCCAAAACTATTGACCAAGCTCTTCTTGATCCCGATTGGATTATTGCAATGCAAGAAGAGTTGGCTCAATTCACTAGGAACGAAGTATGTGAATTATTACCACCACCTAAAGATAAAACAATCATTGGAACAAGGTGGGTGTTTAGAAATAAAATTGATGATAGAGGTGAAGTAGTTAGAAATAAAGCTAGACTAGTTGCTAAACGGTTTAGTCAAGTCGAAGGTTTAGATTACGATGAGACCTATGCCCCAGTAGCTAGATTAGAGTCCATTCGAATGCTATTAGCATATGCAGCACATCAAGGATTTAAGTTGTTTCAAATGGATGTGAAATCTGCATTCTTAAATGGATACATTAAAGAAGAAGTTTATGTTAGTCAACCCACCGGTTTCGAAAGTTTAGACAAATCCGATCATGTCCTTAGGTTAAAGAAAACTCTTTATGGACTTAAACAAGCTCCTCGAGCTTGGTACGAGAGACTTTCGATTTATCTTAAGTCCAAAGGCTTTAACCAAGGTGTAGTTGACCCAACCCTTTTCGTAAAAACCTTAGGTAAAGACATATTCATAGCCCAAATCTACGTAGATGATATTATTTTCGGAACCACCAACTCAATCCTACTAAATGAGTTCATTTCACTTATGGAAAGTGAATTTGAAATGAATTTAGTAGGCGAGTTAAGTTTCTTTTTAGGTCTACAAATTAAACAAACTAAAGATGGAATATACCTACATCAACGCAAATATACTAGGGAATTAATTAAACGCTTTAGAATGCAAGACGCTAAAATTATTAATACCCCAATGGCAACTAATGTGAATATAGAAGAAGATGTAATCGGAAATTCAATTGATTTAAAATACTATAGGAGCATAATAGGGAGTCTCCTTTACTTAACTGCAAGCCGACTTGATATCTTATTTGCAGTAAGTATGTGCGCAAGGTTTCAAACCTGTGCCAAGGAGTCTCACCTAACTCTAGTCAAGCGTATCCTTAGATATCTAAAGGGTACACTTAATGTCGGTATTTGGTATCCTAGATCTACCGAGTTCGAACTAACCGGCTACTCCGATTCAGACTATGCCGGTAGTAAGCTCGATAGAAAGAGTACGAGTGGTTGTTGTCAACTTCTCGCCTCGAGTCTAGTGAGTTGGTGCAGTAGGAAGCAACACTGTGTTGCTTTATCTACCACCGAAGCCGAATACATTGCGATAGGTGAGTGTGTCACGCAGCTTCTTTGGATGAAGCACACTCTCTGTGACTTTAAGTTAGACTTTACAAATACTAAACTTCACGTAGATAACATTAGTTCAATTAATCTTACAAAGAATCCGATATGTCACTCTAGGACCAAACATATAGATGTCAAACACCATTTCATTCGAGAACATGTGGCCAACGGAGTCATACAACTCGAATACGTCGAATCAAAGTCTAACTTAGCAGACCTATTTACTAAACCCCTACCTGAAGCCGAATTTAGTCTATTAAGACGAAAATTGGGCATGTGCGTAGTACAATAGGAACTTACAAATTATATTTTCTTACTACTATTTCTTAATTTTAATTTTTTATGGAACTAGTATAAAACATACCTTAGATATCATGCACCTATAGATTTAAGGAGCCAATACATCTCACAACACATAGGACTAATGTGTTTGTGTACTTAGCCACGTAGATGGGCGTGAGATGTTAGGACCTTACTCCTGGTTCCAGATGTAGAGCTAGTGCATCGCTATGAACCATGGAGTATAATCATACACACTAACTGACTCTGACCAGGACTGGTTGATCTTTCATATCAATCAAGCCAAATATGAGTCGAAAATTTTATAGATGAACATATTTTCAGTATATTATTTTCAAAATAATGTGGAACATGCTTGGACTTTAAATTTAACGCTTATTTTTGTTTTCCACATACACCCTCACTCTTTTCGATATATGGCAAAAGGGGGAGAAAAAGGCTAAAGTTAAGGGGTAAAATTTTCAAATTTTTTGGTTTAACTCTTACTTTATATTTAAACCAAAAGTTAACTTTAAGTTTTGAACTTATTAAAGGCCAAGTTAAGAGAATTCTTAACTTAAACTTATTTGTGTCATCAATGTTTTACTTATTTTTAATGTTTTACTCAAAGGGGAGAAAGGGCCAAGTTAAGAAGAACTCTTAACTTAAACGTTTTACTAAGGCCAACTTTAAGTAATTACTTAAAGCAACCCTCAAGGGGAGGATTAAGGTCTTTCTTCAAGACTCACCCTCGGTCAAGGGGGAGGTTTCCTCAAGGGGGAGTACTTGAAGAAAATCCTTACTACTCCAACATAATCTTCTTTATTTTTTTTGTTTGTTTCTAATGCACATTATTCTTCATGCTTGCTATTTACTTAACTTTGTATGTGGGTTTGCCATAAATCAAAAAGGGTGAGATTGTTGGTGCAGTAGGCACCTAGGTTGAACCTGAGTTTTGATTATAGCAAATGATACAAAGTTAAGCTCATGTCGTTATCTCACGAGCTGAATCGAGTGTGCAGAAGATTGCTAAAGCTGGAGCTGAAGGCTAGCGATACCCGAAAGAAGCCGGGTGGTCGGGCGACACTTGAGTGACTTCGGAGGGAGCTGAAGGAATCGAGTGGAAGGCCGGAAGCAAAAGCGACATGGTAAGTATCGAGGTAAGCTCGTGTGTGCGAGCGTAAGTGAGGTCGTATCCTCCTTACCGAGATGGTCTTAAGTGTAGATCCAACCAAAGACATCCCATCGATGGTCTAGGTCGAGATCGGACGGTTGAAGGCCGTCGAAATAATGTTTTCTTTGAGCTAACTTTGCCTTGCAGCTAGTATCGATCATTGCCCGGCTTGGAGGACTCATTGCTCAAATTCAATCATTGCACAGTCGACGATTCGTGATGTTGCCATCGGATCGTGATGATGGCCATCAGTCGACTGATGGTAAATGATCAGCTTCGAGGAGTCAAGGCTTATCACCCCATTTCAAGGAGATTGATGCTCAATTTTGATTAGCTAGGGTTCCTCTCGAAAAGGGGCTCAAAGGCTATAAAAGGAGGGTCAATCCTAGGGTTTATTCATTAATTCTAAGCTTCCAAGAGCCTCCGCAAAGCTACAACTCTCCGACAACAAAGTTCTTCTTCTCCGATGCTAGGTTTAACTTTCTTTTAGTTTTTGTATGTCGGTTTTAGATTTATTCATTGTTCATTTACTTTTTCGAAGCTATTTTTCTATCATAACGAGGAGAGGGGGAGTGTCCCTCTACCTCAAGTTTTTGTTCTTGTATCGATTAACTCCTACCTCCAACGAGGAGGAGTTCGTTTAGTGTTTTGCCCTCCGTGTGTGGTCAAGGACCACTAGGGCCTTGGAGTAGTAGCCGAAGGCTACGAACCAAGTAAAAAGAATTGTCTCTTATATTTATTGTTTATATTTCCGCTGCAATTTATCTACTCGACTTTCAAAGAACGATTTCGCAAAAAGCTTTTGTTTCGCTATTCACCCCCCCCTCTAGCGAACAACCTCGATCCAACAAGCCTCCCTTACCCTTATCTATCATTTCCCATATCCTTCTAATAGCACAACCCTACTGGGATTCAGGTTATTGGATGCATCTTAAGGTTTAGCTATCTACTTGGAGGTTTAGGGTTCAAACCCTAGCCAATGCATCCTTTTTGGCTCTATTTCTTTTTTTTTTTTTTTGAAAGAGCCCACATAAAGCCCATTATAATCATGCAAAAATTCTTGTAAAATTGCTAGAAATTTTACGGGCATTACAATCCTTCATACCTTTTAAAAGTTTCATCCTCGAAACTTAGAATAATTCTGAGTACTTCTATTTCATGTCCTCCTCGCGTTCCCACGTGACTTCTCCATACCGTTGATTTTGCCATAGGACCTTCACTAAGGGCACCTCTTTATTCCTTAGTCTTTTGACTTCTCAGTCTAGTATCTGGATAGGCCGACTTTCGTAACTCAGGTCCTCTTGAACTTGCACTATTTGTGGCTCGATCACTTGGTATGTACTGGAAATGCACTTCTTGAGCATCGAAACGTGGAACGCGTTGTGAATAGCCGACATCTCTTGAGACAACTCTAGCTCGTAAGCTAACTTGCCAACTCTCTTCAATATTGGATACGATCCCACATAGCGCGGACTCAGCTTACCCTTCCTTCCGAATCTCATCACTCCCTTCATAGGGGCTACCTTGAGGAATACCAGATCCCCGACGTCGAATTCCAATGGTCTACGCCGCATATCTACATAGCTCTTTTGCCGGCTCTGAGCAGTTTCAATTCTCTGGCGGATGTTCTGTATAGCTCGGGTGGGCTCGTCAATAAAATCTGTTTGAAGTCCCATCCCCTTCTTTTCACTACCCTCATACCAGCATATAGGAGATCTACATTTCCTCTTGTATAGAGCCTCGTAGGGCACCATTTCAATAGTAGCTTGGTAGCTATTATTGTAGGCGAATTCTGCCAAGCATAAGTATCGGCACTAGCTCCCTTTGAAATCCAAGGTGCAAGCTTGTAAAATATCCTCCAGTACTTGATTCACCCTTTCAGTCTGTCCGTCAGTCTGAGGATGAAAGGCAGTACTGAATAATAGCTTCGTGCCAAGGGCCTTCTGAACAAGTTCCCAGAAATGGGAAATAAAGCGACCATCTCTGTCAGAAATGATGGTCTTAGGAATCCCATGTAATATGATAATTTCCTTAGCATATAATTGAGTCAGTTGCTCAGTCGAATAGGTCATCATGATTGCTAGGAAGTGGCTAGACTTTGTCAATTTGTCCATGATTACCCATATAGCGTCATATCCATTCATCATCTTAGGCAGTCCTGAGATGAAATCCATAGAAATATCTTCCCATTTCCATTCTAGAATTTGGATCAGCTGCAGTGTTCCTCCAGGTCTCTGGTGTTCTGCTTTAACCCTCTGGCAGGTCATGCAAGTACTGACATACTGAGCCACATCTCTTTTCATACCGAACCACCAGAATTTCCTTTTCAAATCTTGGTACATCTTGGTGGTTCCAGGATGCATCGCATAAGGGGTTTCGTGAGCTTCCTCAAATATCTTCTTCCGTAATTCTGGATTATCGAGAATACACAAGCAATCCCTGAGGTAGAGTACTCCACTATCAGAGATACGAAATCCATCATCCTTTCCTTCCAAGACCTCTTGCTTGATCCTTTGAATGCTCGAGTCACGGGCTTGCTTTTCTAATATATTGTCGAACAGCGTCGGTGCTATCGTCATAGTAGAAAGCCATTCGGAAATGATTTCAACCCCGTAACGCATAATTTTCTTTTCTAAGGGCCGAGATAATATCGATAGAGACATCAAGGTGGCATAGGACTTCCTGCTGAGTGCATCGGCCACCTTGTTCTCCTTTCCTGGATGGTAGAAGATCTCGTAGTCATAATTGTAAGGAATCGGATGGCCGGCTAGAGGGGGGTGAATAGCCCTTTTCGTTTGGATGGCGGTATTTTGCTCGTCTACAAAACGTTAGCGCAAGCGGAATATACAAATATAAATAAAGACAAGCAAAATAGAAACAAGCAATACAAACACCAAGATATAACGTGGTTCACGGCTACGCCGCTAATCCACGGTCCGATTCGTCCACGGTGAATCACTCCGCTCAACCAATCCACTAAATGGTCTCTCCTTTGCACAAAGCTAGGTGGAGGTAACCTTTACAACCAAGATCACTCTTCTTACAAATAGAATGGAGTAAAAGCGAGTAAGAAGAGTTTAGAGCTTGTGGGGCACTAGGAAGATTGTTTGGAACTTAAGCATTAGCCTATCAAAGGCTCACACCCTCTCTTTTTATAGAGAGGGCTAACTTCTTCCCGTTAGCGCCATCGATCATTGCCGCCCATGGCGATCATTGCCAAATCCTAGCGGCCTCGAACACGTCGGATGCCGTTGTTGTCAGCGGAACTCTTAGCGATCATTGGACCTCACCCGATCATTTGCGACCGTCGTCAATCGGCCCGATCGGCTCTGGCGGTCAATGGCCAAAACCCTATTGACGATCGCCTTGCGTGATCGGTCTAATCTTGCGATCGGCCCGATGGCGATCATTGCGCCACAAACCGATCGATCGTATACCGGTCGAGCTACACTCGGCTCGGAAGCGATCTGACATGGCGATCGAAAAACCATCACTTGGCCAAATGGCCAAGTTTCACCTAAGAGCTACCCTTCCCCGGGTTACAATCGCTCACTCTCATCTCTCGGAGTCCCTCGCCTTTGAAGTTCTCTTCGTTCTCGGCCCGTCCTCGCGACATCGGACGGCTCTGCAATGCTCCTTCGCGTCTCTTGCCTCAAGTCTACTTCCTCGGCTTCCTCCAAGCTTCGTCCGGCGGTCCCTCGGATGCTCCAAGCGCCGCGGCTTCGCAAAGCTATCCTTCACCGACTCAAGGCACGAGTCATGAGATGTGAAACTCGCCACGGCTCCATGTGCGAATTACTAAGTCTGCACGACTTCAACGCACATATCAAACATAACACACTAACAAACCCTTTGCCACACACATCAAAACCATATCACGGCAAGAGATTGCCCTAACAATCTCCCCCTTTGTGATGTGTGGCAATCCGTTTAAGTTAGGTAAAAACATTTGATATAAATTCTAAGGTAAGAAAAACATGTAAAGATAAACATGATATAACAACATGCAATTCCCCCTTAATCCATGAAATTCTCTATGCAAATTTTCTCCCCCTATCATATATTTCTCCCCCTACATATATTTCTCCCCCTACATGTATTTCTCCCTAATGTGATTAACTTAAACATACTTATTTCTCCCCTTTGACACCATCAAAAGATTAACACTAAGTTATAAGCTCATGGCATCAAGAATAATGGAGGAAAAATATGTCAAGTTGATTTAAAAAGCGCCGGAGGCATCAAGTATATTTCTACCACTTGTAGGAGGTTTACAAACTGAATTGGCCTTCAATATTCTGATTCTGAGCCACGATCATTGCTATCGGTATAGCGTCAGTAGCAAAGCAATTTGATTTTACGGATGAAATTTAAATGCATTAAATATTCCAGAAAATTCGAAAAATCATGAAATTCGAGGAACATATTTCTCTTAAGTATATTTATCAAGGAAAAATAGTTTTTCATGAAAAATCATTATATTTTACAAGATTTGCCAAAAATCCAAACACTTGAAAAAACACTAGTTTTTGAGCATGTTAGTATCCATTTTAACACCTAGTTTTGCATTCAATTGTTTCAAAACATGAATACATGTATTTTAAGGTAAGAAATTGTTTTGAAAACATTAGAAATATCCAATCATGATCTTTGGGCAATATGTCTATTAATTAAACATAAGCCTTCCCCATGATTGGTCTATTATTGATATTTTGATACTTTAAATGACCATCTAAATGCCATAGGCATTAGTGGACATTTGTATCATCCTAACATCTCACCCATGCTAAGTTTGCAATCAAGTTAGCCTATAGTGAGTGTGAGATGTATCCTAGGGGGTATTGTATATACTTAACCCATATATTCATGCAATTCTATCAAGGTTAAGTGTCAATCTAACAACCTACATGATCATAATGATATATATGATTTAATTTCACATTATGACCATGAAATACATGTTTTCATCAAATTATAACCATGCATTAGGCATTATATGATGATAATAAGTAAAGTGTCACCTAAAGCATGATTTAAACCTATTTCTCATGATGACGTGCCCAATATCAAAATCATAAACCATGATTACACATATGCATAGAAATTACATTAATCATCATGATTTAAGCATTATTACCTATTTATGGGCACGTTATCATCACCCAACACTATCTAAAAATGTTGTCCCGTCATCCTAAGTCAACCAAAATATGATATAGGTCAAGTTCATATGGTTGACTACCCTAGGGGTTTTCTAACCCTTAAGGATGGATTTTTGAACCCAAAATAGATTTTTGCCTATGGGGTTCACTAGAAATTCCTTGGGGATCCATTTCTTAGTTATTACTTTGTTTTTGTCTTGTCCCCTAGCTATTAGGCATCTATAGGCCTTCTCATTTTTCTTCTCTTTATATCCTAGGCCCTTCTTGTTAAAACTTGCCCTTTGGCTCCCTATGATCATATTCAAAGTGTTGGAGCCAATTGTGAATTTTCCTAGGGCTTTGGTTAAATAATCTACCTTTTCCCTTAATGCCCTATTTTCTTCTATGCATGCATCACTAACATCTAAAGGCACATAATTATCATGTGAGCATGCATCATCATGGCAAGAAGAAGTATCATTATTATTTAAGCATGCATTTTCTAGCTTATTTTCTAATGCCTTAATTTGATCTAGCATGCATTTATTTTTCTTCTTTGCTCTAAACAAATCCCTAGTTAAACTAGAAATCATAGAAACTATTTTACTAGGAGAGGCTTTCGTTACCATAGTTTCCATATCCTCTTCTTCTTCTTCGGATGATGAGGAGGATGATGATGTGGAGGAGGCTCCCCCTTCACTTGAGCTCTCTCCTCTTGAGCTTGATCCTTCATTTTCGGAGGAGGAGCAATCCAAATTGTCAAAGGCCATCAAGGCCAAATTGGCGACAAAGGCATTCTCCTCATCCGATGATGAGGAGGAGGATGAGGAAGGATCATCCCATGTCTTGGCCTTGAATGCTTTGGCCTTCCCTTTTTCTTTTGCCTTCTTCTCCTCTTCCTTCTTTTTCTTGCTCCCCTTTTTCTTCTTCTTTTCTTCTTTCTTTTTCCTCTCTTCCTTGCTTTTGTTTAGGAGAGGACAATTGTCCCTTATGTGTCCCTCTCCTTGGCAATTGTAGCATATCACCTTCCCCCTCGGTCTTCTATTCCTATCATTTGATTTATCAAATCTAAAATTCTTAAATACACGCCTCACCTTCCTTACCATGTAGGCTTCCTCGGTGCTATCCATGGAGGAGGAGGAGGCTTCATCATCGGAGGAGGAGGGGATTTCCATCTTCTTCTTCCCTTTGTTTGCCAACAATGCTACTCCTCTTGAGGGTTGAATTCTTGGCTCTTCTTGAATTCCTTCAAGCCTCGTTTCGTGGAGTTCCATCGTTGAGAAGAACTCCTCCAAGGTACTCACTTCTAGGTTCTTGGACATGTAGAAGGAGTCCACCATTGAGCTCCACTTTGAGGACCGGGGAAAGGCATCTATAGCCTTCATGAGCATGTCCCGGTTCGATAGCTTCTCACCTACACTTGTTAGCCCAATTAAAATTTCCTTAAACCTAGAGTGTAAAGAGGTTACCTTTTCTCCCTTTTCTAGTTTTATATTGGATAGTTGGGAGCGGAGGAGGTCTCTCCTTGCTAGCTTTGCCTCCGAGGTGCCTTCATGAAGTTCAACCAACTTCTCCCACATCTCCTTGGCACTTGAGCACTCCCCTATTCTATTTACTTCTTGTTGAGGAAGCACATTGTAGAGATGGTGCTTGGCTTTGGAGTTTGCAAGGTGCTCCTCTCTTTGCTTCTTGGTCCACCTAGATTTCTCTATTGGCTTCCCCTCTTCATCCCTAGGCAAAATGAAACCGGATTCCATTGTAATCATTATATCAAAATCCGTTTCGAAAAATACCTCCATTCGCTTCTTCCACCAAGCGAATTCTCCTTCAAACTTCGGAGGATGGATGTTGGAGCTGGCCATTTTTGATGTAGGGCTTGTTGCGGCGGTTAGTCCGGTGACAAGCAACCTCAGCTCTGATACCACTTGTAAGGAATCGGATGGCCGGCTAGAGGGGGGTGAATAGCCCTTTTCGTTTGGATGGCGGTATTTTGCTCGTCTACAAAACGTTAGCGCAAGCGGAATATACAAATATAAATAAAGACAAGCAAAATAGAAACAAGCAATACAAACACCAAGATATAACGTGGTTCACGGCTACGCCGCTAATCCACGGTCCGATTCGTCCACGGTGAATCACTCCGCTCAACCAATCCACTAAATGGTCTCTCCTTTGCACAAAGCTAGGTGGAGGTAACCTTTACAACCAAGATCACTCTTCTTACAAATAGAATGGAGTAAAAGCGAGTAAGAAGAGTTTAGAGCTTGTGGGGCACTAGGAAGATTGTTTGGAACTTAAGCATTAGCCTCTCAAAGGCTCACACCCTCTCTTTTTATAGAGAGGGCTAACTTCTTCCCGTTGGCCGCCATCGATCATTGCCTGCCGTAGCGATCATTGCCCGTCCTAGCGGCCTCGAACACGTCGGATCCGGCCGTTGTTGTCAGCGGAACTCTTAGCGATCATGGACCTCACCGATCATTCGGCCATCGTCGGCCCCGATCGGCTCTGGCGGTCTGTGGCCAAAACCCTATTGACCCGATCATTGCGCCTTGGCGATCGATCGGTCTATCTTAGCGATCGGCGCCCAGCGTATGGCGATCGATCGCCTGACGATCGATCGTATACGGTCGAAGCTACACTCGACTCGAGCGATCATTGCCATGACATAGCGATCGGCGGTGTCGAGAAAACCCATCAGACACTTGGCCAAATGGCCAAGTTTCACCTAAAACTACCCTTCCCGGGTTACAATCGCTCCTCTCATTTCTCGGAGTCCCTGCGCCTTGTCGTTCTCGGCCACGTCCTCTCGGCATCGAGCGCCGCGGCTCTGCGATGCTCCTTCGGCGTCTCTTGCCTCGAAGTCTACTTCCTCGGCTTCACTCCAAGCTTCTCTCGTCCGGTCCCTCGGATGCTCCAAGCGCACGGCTTCCGCAAAGCTATCCTTCACCGACTCAAGGCACGAGTCATGAGATGTGAAACTCGCCACGGCTCCATGTGCGAATTACTAAGTCCTGCACGACTTCAACGCACATATCAAATAAACATAACACACTAACTTAAACCCTTTGCCACACCATCAAAACCATATCACGGCAAGAGATTGCCCTAACAATAATCCTTGAAGAGCTCGAGCCATCTGCATTGTCTCATGTTTAGGTCCTTCTGTGTGAAGAAATATTTCAGACTCTGGTGGTCTGTATAGATCCTACACTGAGCTCCATATAGATAATACCTCCATGTTTTGATAGCAAAGACCATGACTGCTAGCTCTAGAACGTGAGTGGGATAATTCTTTTCATGTTCCTTGAGTTGCCTAGAGGCGTAGGCAATGACCTTGCCATTCTGCATGAGTACAGCTCCGAGTCCCAACTTGGGAGCATCGCTGTACATGTCGAAGCCTTCGTTATTGTCCGGAAGAGCAAGGATTGGAGCGCTGGTTAGTCTCTTTTTCAATTCTGTGAAACTCTTCTCACAAGCGTCCGTCCATTCATACTTTTTGTTCTTTCTGGTGAGAACTGTCATAGGGGCTGCAATTCTACAGAAGTTCTCTACAAACTTCCTGTAGTAGCTTGCTAGCCCAAGAAAGCTTCTGATCTCGCTGACATTCTTTGGCCTGTTCCAGTTACTCATAGCTTCAATCTTTATTGGGTCTACCATCACTTCGTGCTTGGATATAATGTGACCCAAAAATGATACTTGATCGAGCCAGAACTCGCATTTGGAGAACTTTGCATACAACTGCTTTTCCCGAAGAATCTGTAATACCATATTCAGGTGTTCTACGTGCTCTTCTTGGGTTCTCGAATATATCAGTATATCATCGATGAAAATGATCACAAATTTATCGAGGAATGCCGAAAATACCCAATTCATCAGATCCATGAACATAGAAGGTGCATTCATCACTCCGAAGGGCATAACTATGAACTCATAATGTCCGTATCTTGTTCAGAAAGTCGTCTTCGGTATATCATCTGGTTTCACTTTCACTTGATGATAGCCAGACCTCAGATCAATCTTAGAGAAGATGGTGGCACCCTTTAATTGGTCGAATAGGTCATAAATCCATGGTAAAGGGTACCTGTTCTTGATCGTCACATTATTTAGCGCTCGGTAGTCTATGCACATTCGCATATACCCATCTTTCTTCTTTACCAACAGTACTGGAGCTCCCCATGGAGAGCGAAATACTGTCTCATCAACTCTATTACTATGTCTTCCATCTATTACTATCTCATCGACTCTATTACTATGTCTTTCATATATTACTGTCTCATCGACTCTATTACTACGTCTTCCGTATCTTACTGTCTCATCGACTCTATTACTACGTCTTCCATATATTACTGTCTCATCGACTCTATTACTATGTGTCCTAGCCATATTTATCTTCATATATTATAATAAGGCTAGTATAAAATTATCATTCATTTATTTATGCATATTTAAACTAAAGTCTAGCATAAGACTATGATACATATATTCATGCATATTTAAGCTAAAAGCATTTCTTATCATACAAGGAAGAAATAGAGTAGGCATAGAATTTCTTATTTAGGGCGGCAAGATTGGAGCTTGATGTGTGAGTAGAGGAAAGGCAGATCTGCTCTGATACCAACCTGTCACGCCTGCCCTTTCCAGGGGTTGGAAGGGCGGCGCGACGAGATAATACATATAAGCATTTACAGTGGAAGACTTTAAACTTTTTTTTTCTTTTGTTTTTAAAACATAAAGCATGAAACATGGAGCATGCATCATCATTTCATAAGTACTTAGTTCAAGTTCATGAAAATCAACTTAAAGGAAAACATGCATAAGTTTGGGAACATAAACAGATATCCTCCACCATGCCACTACCACACACACTTTGCCCCTCCTGCTACTCCCTTTAGTTTAGCCATTCTTTACCCTTATCTGCAGTACAAGGGAACATAAAACTATAAGGACATAGACTTAGTAAGATCCTTTCCTACTCACAAAAGCCAGACATCAAGAATTAGACATAGAGTAGTGACATGATCATTTGAGAACATATAAGCATAACATTTATATAAACATTCAAGAACATATAAGTATAGAATTCATATAAACATACAAGAACATATAAGCATAGCATGCATATAAACATACAAGAACATATAAGCATGGCATTCATATAAACATACAAGAACATATAAACATAGCATGAATATAAACATACAAGAACATATAAGCATAGCATTCAAATAAACATACAAGAACATATAAGCATAACATTCATGTAAACATCATAATCACCTAGACATGAAATAAGGGTATATGCAAGATGCTCTTTGAAAACATATATCTTATAGGTACTTAAACATAATCTCAACATATTGGGCCCGACATTGTACCACATACATCATCATCATAGTGCGCATCCCTAATAGACCCAAGGTAGCTAATCCCGAACCTACTAGAGTACTAGGCCCGTACTATGTCCGTCGGCCTAGGGGCAACATAACATAAAAGTTCATCCTAAGCCCGTACTTATAACCGTCGGCCTAGGGAAACTAGGAGCCCATCCTGTACTGGGTCCGTACTATGACCGTCGACCCAGGGGCACGTAGGAGCCCATCTCTTGGACCTTATTGTTAGTAATATATGAGAGATGTCCTAAGGCAATCGCCTTATGTATGAACTATTTATATGATAAATGAAGATTCACTATTTTAGTATACATGTTTTATGTATTTGATTGGATCTTAAACTCATTTATTGAATGTCCACGATACGATTCACAGCATGAGAGAATTTGTGATTGGATCACAACTAGTGAGTATCTCTACATGTGTAATTGTGATGTATCGGAATTATCCCTAGTCGATGAATTGATGGATTTGGACACCATCATTATCGAGACTAGCACGAGGTATACTCCTTGGTGTATCCAAGCGGTGATTCTCCTGGAGACATAGTGATGTCGGAGTTAATCGTGGATGCTAGTTATGGTAACTAGTTCATTGGGTGACCAGGTAGTAAGACTTCATATGGTTCTCTGCATATATAGATATGTCAATGAAGTTCTTCTTGTGGCTTAAGTCGATGTTCCTTTGACTTGCGGTATTCAAGTCATCTTGATCATGGAGACTTATGCTTTGACATCTTAAGCAAACATCTCAGGAGATGTGGACCGAGATGATTGGGTATAAGTCGAAGTGATCGAAGGTGTTTGAATAGCCTATAAAGGATTCACCACTCCTTGCGAGGAGATGTATACCCATGGCCTCTCGTCGGATTGTTACTAAAGTCTTTGGCCAAAGCATTACATGTTTAGAGTAAAATACTCTTCGATACATGTGGAGTAACTAGAATCCGTAGGACGAGGAAATGATACTTGGGCTAGGTGTGACGTAGTCAGCCTAGTGGGGACTGACACAATAGACCATGTCCTGAACCAAGTGGGCATAAGATGAGTGAAGGGAATGGGGCACGATTCATTCGAGCTACTGAAGGGTTTCAGAAATAGTTCTGGATCAACCGTTGATCTTTTCGGTTAATTGGGGATCATGATGTACTACTAGGTGCCACTCATAATCATTCTATAATTAATGGTTAATTATAGACGGCCAACATAAACCGAGAACCTATTTGGTCACACACACAACGAGTGTAATCCAAAGGATTTAAAATGAGCTTGAGAATTGGATTCTCAGACCGAGAGAAACTAGGTTTGGTTGGACCAAACATAAAGCGAGCATGAAATCGTTTCAGTCGCAATGGAAGCGTGGATGGGCTGCATCTTATGAAGACGTAATGGATGGACCAAAATGGTTTGGTTCTAATCCAATGGATAAGAATAAACCAAAGGGTTTGGTTTATTTTAAACGAATGAACCAAAAGTTGGTTCGGTTCGTTTTAACTTAAAATAAACCATCATGGTTTGGTTTATTTTAACTTATCTTAATGGAGCGGGTTAACGGGCTTTATGGATATGATCCATTAACCATTAAGAGAATTAGTTCTCTATAAAAGTGGGCTTAAGGGATTGTTAAACCCTAACTAATCCAAACCCTAGCCCCCCCTTGAGTTGCCGCCCACTCCTTGGAGGAGTTAATCGGCGCCAACCCTAAAGCTGCCGCCGCCCAGCTTTGTGCCACCGTCCAAGACCCTTGCCGGCGTCCAAGCTCCAGCCGGTGAACCTCCGGCGACCCTCCAGTGATCTCCTATAGGTTTGGCATCAAGGTGAGGTTTTTCTTTCCTTGGTTGGCCGGCGCCTATATCCTCCACCAAGCTGTCCAGTTTTCTGGACAGCTTCTCCTCCTCTCGTCGGAGC
Source organism: Wurfbainia villosa (assembly GCA_025175895.1). Classification (NCBI taxonomy): domain Eukaryota; kingdom Viridiplantae; phylum Streptophyta; class Magnoliopsida; order Zingiberales; family Zingiberaceae; genus Wurfbainia; species Wurfbainia villosa. Next base: position 113,246,424 of record CM045989.1, on the reverse strand, counting down.
GTCGTTTGGACGACGGTTAGTGCTCCGACAGCGGCTAACTTACCGAGGATTTGATCTCCGGTAATCCTCTGAGGTGGAGGACGAAGGATTCGTCAAACGGTTGACGAATACCTCTCCGGAGAAGCGAATTTTGAGAACTCGTTTTAGGATCCGAATTTGGATTCGGATCGTGATCATCTCTCGATCACGTCGTCTTCAACACGAGGCTAGTAACCCGTACGAAGACGAAGCTCGTGACTTAGCGAAGTCATCCCGAGGAGCTCGGCGTGGATACGGATAGAGATGATTCTTACGAGGATCGTTCCGGTTGATGCCGTTCCTGCTACACGTCATACGGAAGGTATAACGTAGTTTAATTTCCTTTTATTGCAAATTTTAATTTACGGTTATGTCTACACTTGTTGTAATAGCATGCGTGTGTTGTGTGTGTTGTAATAAATATAAATTTATTATTTTTAATTGCTTCCGCTGTGCTCATGTTTACGAAACATGATCGAACACACACACGCCGCGGTGTCGGAAACCCAACAGTGGTATCAGAGCCCATGTTGTGTTTCGACATAATCGTAAAAATGGTTTTGCGATAGTCATAATGTATTTCTGGAAGTTTTCTAAATTTTGGAAATTTAGAAGTATTTATGGAAATTTTTCAATTTTGGAAAGTCTAGAAGTATTTATGGAAATCTTCCACTTTTGGAAAGTTGAAAGTATTTATGGAAATTGATATTTTCCATAAATAAAATATTTGATTAGATTCTGGAAATTTGTTTCCTAATTTAATCATGATTTGATTTGGGAAATCAAATCTTAAAATATTTAATTTCCATAAGTAGTTTTAAAGATTTAGGAAATTGGTTTCCTAAATAGATTTTCCTTAATCAAATAATTCCATGAATGAAATATGTGATTAGATTTGGAAATTTGTTTCCTAATTTAATTATGATTTGATTTGGAGAATCAAATCTTAAACATATTTTATTTCCATAAATAGTTATGACATATAAGGAAATTATATACATGACATAATTGTATGCCATGTAATTGCATTAGATGCATAACATTATGCCATGCGTGTCGTGACATGTAGATGTATGCCATGTATGCCATGCCATGTAGATAATAGTTATTTGCATGCAAAGAGGATGAGACATAAAAACCCTTAATCAATATTAAAGCCTACACCTTTCATTAATATGGTTAGAACCAGAGTTCTGTTTCTTGTTTGGGTTGTTGGACTCTCTCCAAGCCCGGCTCGAACCTGAATATGTTCAAACCATGGAATAGTTTAATACTAATATGGTAAGAGTCAGAGGTCAATCGTTAGCTTTGGTTGTTGGACTCTCTCCAAGCTGGGCTAATTGGTTGAATGCGCTCTAACCATATTAAAACTATGTCCCGATTAATGGGTTGGCTTTAACCTGGAGCATCGGCTTGTTGGACTCTCTCCAAGGTCGATGTAAAGGGAGGTGAAGTTGGGTGTTATGCATATGATGCATACTTGTTAATGTGTTAACAACCCGATGTATGTGTGAACATTCAATTATTTGATAGCACATTGTGATAGTTGTATATACGTGATATGCAATCGGTATAGTTGATACCTACCGTCGTAGTTATGAATGGCTTGTTGGACTCTCTCCAAGGTTGTTCATAACTATCATAGATATCAGCACATTCGGAGATGGACCTACGATCTCCCGAAGTGATTTTGGGGTTTTTGAAATTCGAAAAATGAATGGGATTAATAAATGTATATTGATGCATTTTAAAATCATCTTTCTCATATATGCTCGTTTTGTATTTCTAAGTTAATATATTGATCATGATGTGTTTGAATTTGCGTTCCATTTTGGATTCAAATAAATTAGTGGTAGAACTTCTTGGGCAGCTTAGAAACTCGAGAATTGTTCTCAAGGTGAAAAGCTTGTGTATGTCCTCAGCGCCTCTTCCCTTAGTCTAGTGACGATGCAACTTTGGACCAATTGTTGGCCTATCAGAAACATGTGAGTGATTCTGAACAAATGAGTTGCATCATGCTAGCCACGATGGAACCCAAGCTACGAAAGCAGCATGAGCATATGGATGCTCATATCGTAGTCTTTCATCTTTGTGAGTTGGTTGATGAGCAAGTGAGATTCGAAAGGTTCGAAGTCTCAAAGCTCCTCTTCACCTCTGAGATGCTAGGAGGTTCATCTGTGGTACTGCTCAATATGCTGAAGACTGTGGAGCCTTCTGAGAAGCATGAGTAGGGGACAGTGTTGTTAGTTGATTCCTCGAAGAAAGGTTCTAAGAGGGAGTCAAAGGAACAACAGAAGGGGAAGAAGAAAAAGGGCTAAGAAGGTAGAACTAGCACAAAAGGAAACTTGCCATCATTATGGCAAGGAGAGCCATTTGCGAAGAAAGTACAAGATTTATTTTGAGTCCGTAAAGAAGGATAAGGCATCGGATGCCCCATCTTCTTCAGAAATCTTCTTTATTGATTGTCATTCTATTTCCTCAGACACTTGGGTATTCGATACTGGGTGTGGCTCACATATATGTAATGACATACATGGGCTAAGGAATAGAAGAAGACTCATCAAGGGGAGAGTCAAATTTACGTGTTGGGAATGGAGCAACGGTTGCTGCACTCGCCATCGGAACGTATTTGTTGGAACTCCCTGTAGGACTTGTCTTAGAACTGGACAATTGCTTTTATGTTCCTTCGTTGATAAAGAACATCATTTCTATTTCTTGTTTAAATAGAAATGGGTACCATTTGACTTTTAGTAACAATTGTTGTTACATAACTTTGAATGGAGTTCTTTATGGGACTGGAACTTTAAGCAATGGTGTTTATACGTTGGACGTATCCAGTGACATTTTCAATATCGAAGCGAGCAACACGCGTGCTCGAAAGGATAATCAAATAGACTCCTATATGTGGCATTGTCGTCTTGGCCATATAAGCAAGAAATGCATGTCCGAATTACACCGATGTGGAATTCTGGAATCGTTTGAATTGGATTCATACGATACATGCGAATCATGCTTAAAAGGCAAGATGACTAAGTTACCTTGTACTGGAAAAGGTGAACGAGTGGGAGAGTTACTAGGTCTAATACATACTGATGTATGTGGACCTATGTCAACTCAAGCATTAGGAGGCTATAGCTACTTCATTACCTTCACCGATGATCACTCACGGTTTGGGTATGTGTTCTTGATGAAACACAAGTCTGAAGCTTTTGAAAGGTTCAAAGAATTCAGAAATGAAGTAGAGAAACAACATGACAAGAGTATTAAAATACTTCGATCGGATCGAGGTGGTGAATACTTAAGTCAAGAGTTTCTTGATTATCTAAGATACAATGGTATATTGTCTCAATGGACTCCGCCCTATACACCACAGCATAATGGTGTATCTGAGAGGCGTAACCGGACCTTGTTGGACATGGTCAGGTCAATGATGAATCATGCAACTCTTCCCAAGTCCTTTTGGGGTTATGCACTTCAGACAGCTGTTTACTTGTTAAACAGAATGCCTACCAAGGTAGTCTCAACTACTCCATATGAGATATGGAATGGTAAGAAACCTCATGTATCTTACTTGAAGATATGGGGTTGTCTGCTTATGTGAAGAGACGGTATGTATAAACCGGATGCTAAGTCGATAAATGTCTATTTATTGGATACCCTAAGGAAACAAGGGGTTACCAATTCTATCATCTGTGGAACAAAAGGTGTTTGTTTCAAGGCATCTTTGTGTTTCTAGAGAAAGAGTTTCTCTTGCAAGAAAGCAGTGGGAGTGTCGAGCTTGAGGAAACTCGAGATACTCAAATAGACATTGATGAGATACCTGGTGAAGCACAACAGCCGATAACTCATAGTGATGAGCAATCGGCTGGACCTACTGTAACACCACATCTTCGTAGATCTGGTAGAACACGCAACATTCCTGAGAGATATGGATTTCTCATAGTTTAATCAAACGATGTGTTACTCATTGATGATGAGGAGCCTACTAGCTATGAAGAAGTCGACAAGTTCGTAGAAGGGATAAGTGGCTTGGTGCCATGAAGTCGAAATGGATTCCTCAGACGAAAACCAAGTTTGGAACTTGGTTGACCCACCTGAAGGCATAAAGCCTATAGGGTGCAAGTGGGTTTTCAAGAAGAAAATCGACATGGATGGTAATGTGATTACCTATAAGGCTAGATTGGTGGCAAAAGGATATCGTCAAAAGCAAGGTGTTGATTATGACGAAACCTATTCGCCTGTAGCTATGCTTAAATCCATTCGGATGCTCCTGGCCATAGCGGCTCATTATGATTATGAGATATGGCAGATGGATGTGAAAAACAGCTTTCCTTAATGGAAACCTGCTCGAGGACGTGTATATGATACAGCCTGAGGGTTTCACATCGGTTGATAAAACCAAGGTATGCAAATTGCGACGATCCATTTATGGATTGAAGCAAGCATCCAGGAGCTGGAATATCCGTTTTGATGAGACGATCAATAAGTTTGATTTCTCACAAAATCCAGACGAACCTTGTGTGTACAAGAAGGTTAGTGGGAGTGCAGTCGTGTTCCTAGTATTGTATGTCGATGACATATTACTTATAGGAAACGATGTGTCCATCTTCTGATCGATTAAGGTTTGGTTATCCAAGACATTCTCCATGAAAGACCTGGGAGAAGCAACCTACATCCTTGGGATTAAGATCTATTTAGATAGATCGAAACGGTTGCTTGGTCTTTCGCAGTCTACATATATAGACCGAGTGCTAAAGAGGTTTAGCATGTCGGAATCCAAGAAAGGTTATCTGCCCATCAGGCATGGGGTACACCTTTCGAAGTCTATGTGTCCGCGCACAGAAGACGAGAGGATTTGCATGAGTAAGATTCCCTATGCATCCGCAATAGGATCTATCATGTATGCTATGTTATGTACGAGGCCCGATGTATCGTACGCTCTGAGTGTCACGAGCAGATACCAATCCGATCCAAGAATGGATCATTGGGCAGCTGTTAAGACAATCCTTAAGTACTTGAGAAGAACTAAGGATGTGTTCCTAATATATGGAGAAGGGGACATGGTGATACGAGGGTATACAGATGCCAGCTTCCAGACAGACAAGGATGATTCCAGGTCTCAGTCTGGATACGTGTTCACCATGAATGGAGGTGCAATAAGTTGGAAAGGTTCCAAGCTTGACACTATAGCGGATTCTGCCACTAAGGCAGAATACATTGTAGCTTTGGAAGCAGCAAAGGAAGCGGTTTGGATCAAGAAGTTCATCTTTGAACTTGATGTGGTCTCATCGGCGATCCAAACATGTGCTTCGCCGCTATCATCTTATCAGAGAGATCATAAGTAGGAACGAAATACAAATCGAGAAAATTCCCACTGAAAGGAACTTAGCGGATCCTTTGACTAAAGCATTACCTCAAAATAAGTTTGAGGGTCATGTTAGAGCTTATGGTATTGGATACCGTAGCGATTGGCATTAGGCCAAGTGGGAGTCTGTTAGTAATATATGAGAGATGTCCTAAGGCAATCGCCTTATGTATGAACTATTTATATGATAAATGAAGATTCACTATTTGAGTATATATGTTTTATGTATTTGATTGGATCTTAAACTCATTTATTGAATGTCCACGATACGATTCACAGCATGAGAGAATTTGTGATTGGATCACAACTAGTGAGTATCTCTACATGTGTAATTGTGATGTATCGGAATTATCCCTAGTCGATGAATTGATGGATTTGGACACCATCAATTCTGTCGAGACTAGCACGAGGTATACTCCTTGGTGTATCCAAGCAGCTGATTCTCACTGGCTGGAGACATAGTGATGTCCGGAGTTAATCGTGGATGCTAGTTATGGTAACTAGTTCATTGGAGTGACCAGCCGTAAGACTTCATATGGTTCTCTGCATATATAGATATGTCAATGAAGTTCTTACTGTGGCTTAAGTGCGATGTTCCTTTGACTTGCGGTATTCAAGTCATCTTGATCATGGAGACTTATGCTTTGACATCTTAAGCAAACATCTCCGAGGAGATGTGGACCCGGGATGATTGGGTATAAGTCGAAGTGATCGAAGGTGTTTTAATAGCCTATAAAGGATTCACCACTCCTTGCGAGGAGATGTATACCCATGGCCTCTCGTCGGATTGTTACTAAAGTCTTTGGCCAAAGCATTACATGTTTAGAGTAAAATACTCTTCGATACATGTGGAGTAACTAGAATCCGTAGGACGAGGAAATGATACTTGGGCTAGGTGTGACGTAGTCAGCCTAGTGGGGACTGACACAATAGACCATGTCCTGAACCAAGTGGGTATAAGATGAGTGAAGGGAATGGGGCACGATTCATTCGAAGCATCAAGGGTTTCAGAAATAGTTCTGGATCAACCGTTGATCTTTTCGGTTAATTGGGGATCATGATGTACTACTAGGTGCCACTCATGATCGTTCTATAATTAATGGTTAATTATAGATGGCCAACATAAACCGAGAACCTATTTGGTCACACGCACAACGAGTGTAATCCAAAGGATTTAAAACGAGCTTGAGAATTGGATTCTCAGACCGAGAGAAACTAGGTTTGGTTGGACCAAACATAAAGCGAGCATGAAATCGTTTCAGTCGCAATGGAAGCGTGGATGGGCTGCGTCTTATGAAGACGTAATGGATGGACCAAAATGGTTTGGTTCTAATCCAATGGATAAGAATAAACCAAAGGGTTTGGTTTATTTTAAACGAATGAACCAAAAGTTGGTTCGGTTTGTTTTAACTTAAAATAAACCATCATGGTTTGGTTTATTTTAACTTATCTTAATGGAGCGGGTTAATGGGCTTTATGGATATGATCCATTAACCATTAAGAGAATTAGTTCTCTATAAAAGTGGGCTTAAGGGATTGTTAAACCCTAACTAATCCAAACCCTAGCCCCCCCTTGAGTTGCCGCCCACTCCTTGGAGGAGTTAATCGGCGCCAACCCTAAAGCTGCCGCCGCCCAGCTTTGTGCCACCGTCCAAGACCCTTGCCGGCGTCCAAGCTCCAGCCGGTGAACCTCCGGCGACCCTCCAGTGATCTCCTATAGGTTTGGCATCAAGGTGAGGTTTTTCTTTCCTTGGTTGGCCGGCGCCTATATCCTCCACCAAGCTGTCCAGTTTTCTGGACAGCTTCTCCTCCTCTCGTCGGAGCGTCGTTTGGACGACGGTTAGTGCTCCGACAGCGGCTAACTTACCGAGGATTTGATCTCCGGTAATCCTCTGAGGTGGAGGACGAAGGATTCGTCAAACGGTTGACGAATACCTCTCCGGAGAAGCGAGTTTTGAGAACTCGTTTTAGGATCCGAATTTGGATTCGGATCGTGATCATCTCTCGATCACGTCGTCTTCAACACGAGGCTAGTAACCCGTACGAAGATGAAGCTCGTGACTTAGCGAAGTCATCCCGAGGAGCTCGGCGTGGATACGGATAGAGACGATTCTTACGAGGATCGTTCCGGTTGATGCCGTTCCCGCTACACGTCATACGGAAGGTATAACGTAGTTTAATTTCCTTTTATTGCAAATTTTAATTTATGGTTATGTCTACACTTGTTGTAATAGCATGCGTGTGTTGTGTGTGTTGTAATAAATATAGATTTATTATTTTTAATTGCTTCCGCTGTGCTCATGTTTATGAAACATGATCGAACACACACACGCCGCGGTGTCGGAAACCCAACACTTATTAGGGTCCAGTACAAGCCATGCAGAAAGTAAAATAGCATATCATGTTCCTTATCATATCATATCATATTTTTTTCCATAACATATCATGTTCCATAACATATCATATTTCTTTTCATAAACATATTATGTTGCTTATCATGGCATATAACATTTCTTTTCTTATACATATCATGTTTCTTATCATGGCATATCATGTTCCTTCTTCATAGCATATCATGTTCCTTCTTCATAACATAAAGAGTGCTCTTAGTCCCCATTCATAGGGAAGCATCTCTTAGGCATTCATCATACATACTTCTTCATCATGATGCGGTGAGCATAACATAATCATAAATTCATACAATTAACATGGACATAAGGTAGTGACATAAACCAATCATGCTAGCATAAAGTCTAGCTAACATCATATTTGCATTTTTATCTACATGTAGCATGGCATGGAGGATTAGTAGAGGGCATATACATGGGCTGACCGAAACCCTAAGGAAGGGTTCTTAGGAGTTTACATGCTAAAACAACTTGTGCAAGGTCTACTAAACAACATACTAACATCATACACATATAGAGTATGACATAAACATCATGAACAAGCATAACATGGTGTGGTCTAAACTTCATGGGGATTCTAACAAAATTTTAAACCCTAAACAACTTGTACAAGATCCACTAACCACATGTTAATCTCCATTACATATAGATCATGGCATGGAAGGCCCTTATAAGCCTAAGTAGGCCTTGGCCGAGAGCTTCAAGGAACCTTAGATCAATCACTTAAATCTAGCTTAGGTATCAACATGTTATCTTCATCTACAATCAAAACATAGCATGACCACATATAGATCATAGCATGGAAGACCATTAGGAGCCTAAATGGGTCTTGGCCGAGAGTTTCAAGAAGCTTAAAGATTCAACACTTAAATCTAGCTTAGCTATCAACATATTATCTTCATCTACATTCAAAACATAACATGATAACATATAGATCATAGCATAGAAGACCATTAGGAGCCTAAATGGGTCTTGGCCGAAAGTTTCAAGAAGCTTTAAGATCAAACACTTAAATCTAACTTAGCTATCAACATATTATCTTCATCTACATTCAAAACATAACATGACTACATATAGATCATAGCATAGAAGACCATTAGGAGCCTAAATGGGTCTTGGCCGAAAGTTTCAAGAAGGTTTAAGATCAAACACTTAAATCTAACTTAGCTATCAACATATTATCTTCATCTACATTCAAAACATAACATGACTACATATAGATCATAGCATAGAAGACTGTTGGTGCAATCAGCCCAGGTTGACTCGAGTTTGACTTGAGCAGTACCTTGATAGTATTTTGATGATGGACAAAACTCATGACATGGGATTGTCATGGGAAAGTCCAACATGGGGTTGGCATGGAAAATCCAATCATGGATCTTGGTGTGGAAGTCCAAGGGGGAAGCCTTGGCATGGGAAAGTCCAAAGCATTGCGAAGCCGTGCGCTTGGTGCTTGGTGAGAAATGTATTGCGAAGCTGTGTGCTTGGTGCATTTGGGAAGTCTTGAGGACTTGGTAAGTTCACTAGGCTCGGGGTCCTTGAGTCGGTGAAGGATGGCATTGCGAAGTCGTCCTCTTGGTGTATCCGAGGGACCGCCAGACGGGGAGCGAATGGAGTGAGCCCAAAGGGAAGCATATTTCTAGGGTATGAGACCCGAAGGATGGCGTTGCGAAGCCATGCGCTTGGCGCATCCGAGGGACGTAGGCTGAGGGAAGAGAGTTTCGGTGGGGAACTCCATGAGGGATAAGGTGGACTTGGCCAAGTGGCTAAGACTGAGTGTCGGAGGCTCAAACTTGATGTTTGAGGGTTTACCCGACGGTTGGATGCTCAAACAACTTGGTGTTTGAGGTTTTGCCCGACATCAGTCGACTGGCATAGGTGCCGGTTCGACTTATCCAAGTCGACTAGGGTTCGACTGGTGTAAGGCTAGGGTTTTGTGCTTGGCAGTCGACTGCCATGGATTGGAAGTCGACTGATGTTGACAGCAGTTGATTGCCGAGGGATGGCAGTCGACTGATGGGAGTGTCGCGAGCACAGAACGCTCCATAGCCGACTGGGCAGTTGACTACTAGGTCACCAGTCGACTGATAGCCATCATCAGTCGACTGGTAGGTGATCCGTTGGAACTTGTATGACGTGGATCCGCCGCGTGAGACAACGGCTCTACGAGGGTAGTCGATCGGGCCTTTGGCGATCGGATCGCTAGGTGCGAAAAATGATACGAGTTATAAAAGGAGCTCGAGATGGAGGTTTTTGCCATGGTTTTTGTGGAGCTATTGGAGGGGAATTGCTGCTGCATTCCAGTCCTTCAAGAGCCAATCAAAGCAAGCAACAAGAAAGCGATCAAAGCAATTGTGTAAAAGTTCTCTTTTGTATTGTTTTTGTATTTCTTCTTGTATTTCATATTACTTGTTGTAATAGCTTGTGAGAGGTTTCTCCACCTCCGACGTGTAGTCGATAAGGAGTGTTGTTAGTGTCGTGCGTATAACACGAGCTCGTTGAGCTCACCCCGTGGAGTAGGAACCATTCAGTTCCGAACCACGTATATGCTTGTGTATTGATTGTGCTTGTATTGTTGTTATTTCTATTGTTATTCCGCTGTGTATATTAACGACAATTGTAGACAAGCACACGAGAACGAATGAATTACGACATCCAACGAACGAGGGCTATTCACCCCCCTCTAGCTGGGCTTCCCGATCTCCCAACCAAGACCATTAGGAGCCTAAATGGGTCTTGGCCGAAAGTTTCAAGAAGCTTTAAGATCAAACACTTAAACCAAGCCTATCTAGAAACATATTATCATCATATTCATACAAAACATAGCATGGACAATCATGGGAGCATGGAGGAGGTCTTGGCAGAAAGTTTCATAAAGGATTTTCTTAACAACCATCAATCGAAGCAACTTGTACTGCAGGTGAGGGGATACTTACATCCTTCAATTTGTTTAGTAGTAGAAAATACCCTATGTGACGCCAAGACTAGAGCCCTCTTCTTGCTTGGTTGGGTTTCGGAAATGGGGGGAGAGGGAGTTAGGGTTTCGGTGAGGAAGAAGAGGAGAAGGGGAGAATGACAATTTGTGTTTTCCTTGTCTCCTCATTCTCCTATTTATTCACATGAAGGTGTCTCTTAGGCTACCTTACACTTATCTATCATTTCCCATATCCTTCTAATAGCAAAACCCTGCTGGGCTTCTGGTAATTGGATGCATCTTAAGGTTTAGCTATCTACTTGGAGGTTTAGGGTTCAAACCCTGGGCCATGCATCCTTTTTGACTCTATTTCTTTTATTTTTTTGAAAGAGCCCACATAAATCTCATTATAATCATGAAAAAATTCTTGTAAAATTGCTAGGAATTTTACGGGCATTACACTCCAACTAGTTTTTCTAGTAACAAAATCCCTTTCTAGAAAAACCCCAGTCTTTACCACAAACACTTTGTGCTGACTGGGAATGTAGAAGTAATATCCCTTCATGTCCTTGGGATATCTAATAAAATAGCACCTATCAGATTTAGGTCCCAGTTTGTCTGAGACTTGATGTCGAACGTAAGCCTCACAACCCCAAATCCTCATGAAAGACATCTTGGGATTTCTCCCTGTCCATATCGTATATGGTGTCTTTATTACAGCCTTGAATGGTACACGATTAAGGGTGAATGCTGCTGTGTCTAGAGCATATCCCCAAAAGGATATAGGAAGATCTGTGTGACTCAATATACATCGTACTATATCTAATAGGGTACGATTCCTCCTTTCGGATACACCATTCTAATGTGGTGTTCCAGGAGGAGTGAGTTGGGATAGAATCTCACACTCAGCTAGATAGTCACGAAACTCATGGCTAAGGTATTCACCACCTCGATCTGATTGAAGTATCTTAATACTCTTGCCAAGCTAGTTTTGTACTTCATTCTTAAATTCTTTGAACTTTTCAAAGGATTCTGATTTATGTGTCATGAGATACACATAACCATATCTACTGAAGTCATCAGTAAAGGTAATGAAGTACCTGTAACCACCTCTAGCAGCAACATTGTAAGGGCCACATACATCACTATGTATAAGTCCTAACAAGTCTGTTACTCTTTCGCTGTGTCCACTAAAGGGAGTCTTGGTCATCTTGCCTAGAAGGCAAGACTCGCATGTCTCATATGATTCAAAATCAAATGAGTCTAGCAGCCCATCCTTATGGAGCTGGGATAAGCGACTCTCATTTATGTGATCTAAGCGACAATGCCAGAGATAGGTTTGGTTCAACTCATTTGACTTGAACCTTTTGGTACTTATGTTATAGATAGGGCTCTCTAAGTCTAGAAAGTAGAGTCCGTTCATTAGAGGTGCACTACAATAGAACATATCATTTAAATAAACTGAAAAACATTTGTTCTTTATTATAAATGTAAATCCTTTCTTGTCCAAACAAGAAACCAAAATTATGTTCTTAGTTAAAGCAGACACATAACAACATTCATCTAATTATAGTACAAACCCAGAGGGCAGAGATAGATCATAAGTTCCTATAGCAACAACAGCAACCCTTGCTCCATTGCCTACTTGTAGGTCCACCTCGCCCTTTGTCAATTCCCTGCTATTTCTCAGTGTCTGCACATTGGTACAAATGTGAGATGCACATCCGGTATCTAATACCCATGATGAAGAAATAGATAGATTGACTTCTATAACATTTATACCTGAAGTAGAAGTCTCACTTCTCTTCTTCTTAAGATCTTCCAGGTAAGCTTTGCAGTTACGCTTCCAGTGTCCAGCTTCCTTGCAGTGGAAGCAAGCCCCTTCCTTGGCCACCCCTCCTTTGGGTTTAAGTTCTTTGCCTTTGCCCTTGGCTTGGGACTTTCCCTTACCTTTAGTCTTGCCCTTGCCTTTCTTATTTTGCACCATGAAAATGGAGTCAGATTTTCTCTTCTTAAGGTTGAGCTCAGCAGTTCTCAACATGCTGAGCATCTCAGGCAGTGACTTATCAATTTCATTCATGTTGTAATTCATGACAAATTGATTGTAGCTTTGTGGCAAAGACTGCAAGATCAAGTCAGTGGCCAGCTCTTGGCCAAGGGAGAATCCCAATCTCTGTAGGTTTTCTACGTACCCAATCATCTTGAGTACATATGGACCTACGGGAGTCTCATCTTGCATTTTGGACCCAAACAATGCCTTAGAGACTTCATATCTCTCGTGCCTTGCTTGTCCTTGATATAGTTAATGAAGATGTTCAACCATATCATAAGCATTCATGAACTCATGTTGCTTCTGAAGCTCAGAGTTCATGGTCGCAAGCATTAGACATGACACATCTAATGCATCATCTTGATGCTTCTTGTAAGCATCTTTGTCAGCTCGCGAGGCAGTGGCTGGAGGTGCCTCCGGAATGGGCTGCTCCAGGACATACAGTTTCCTTTCTTGGGTGAGAATGATTCTCATGTTCCTATACTAGTCCAGGAAATTTGCTCCATTGAGCTTGTCCTTCTCAAGGATAGAACACAGAGAGAGAGTGTTCGTGTTTGTCGACATAGTAATCTACAACATACAATGCAGAGAATTAATATCATATTACTTTTATCATTTAATTAGGCCTTTAATCAAATGATTCTCTCACTGAATTATAGGAATTTTGTAGAATCAAGTTATGGATGTGGTTAAACCACTTTACTAGATTCATACAAACTAGCTATAATTCCTGCGGGACAAGATCCACATCATACTAAGCCTTGAGTTAGCTTTGGCTAAATCACCCAAGACTTAGTATGATCGGTGGGTAACACATTACCCATTACATCTCTATGCAACTCTCGTTTATAGGATCAAGACCCACATTTACAAAAGACCTTGAGTTAGCTTTGGCTAAATCGCCCAAGATTTAGTGTAAATGCGATCTTATCCTATCTTTCCAACGGTTGGAATATGCCTATAGTTCTACTTAATCTAATTGAGTTAACTAGTTTTACTCAATCTAATTGAGCTTACTCTAACCCAAGCCATGATAGGCGGGACCAAGATTGTCCCTCCGCACCCTACCAAGATAATATGCGTTGCTCTGCTTTGGCAGATTCAACAACTACAAATGATCGAGGTAGTGATTGGTATCAAGGACTTGGTAGGCATTTTTGAATTGATTCGATTAAGATCTAATCTAATCGTAATGTGTATCATATACACATTGAGGCATTTATTATCCTACACTAGCATGCATCACATACATACAAGCATCATTCTAGCATGCATCATATACATACAAGAAAAATATCCTAGCATGCATCACATACATACAAGCATTATTCTATATATATATATATAAATAAATAAATTGTGATTAGGTCATGGCCCTACTACGATCTTCTCAAGACAATGAGAAGATCGGACGGTCAACCTAGGGTTAGCGGCTTCTCCAAGCGCCTCCTTTGACCGCCATGTGTCGTCGACACCCTTCTCGTAACTCCGTCTAGAAGTGGAACTTCCACCGCTCCATTTTGTGCATTACAAACATGAAACTCGAGTTACATTCGAGTCTAAAACTATTTACAACTAGAATATTAAAAGAAGAGGCACGACGCGCAGGTCGCATACCCTATACAACAAGCACAATCACAAAAACAACACGCAGGCCGTATTATGAATTACAACACATTATCATGCAATCATATTGGGGTTCTTGTGCCATGACCATCACAGAATTATACATAATACTAAATTATGTATTTTACAGAAAATTTCTATAATTTTTTCTATTTTTTATGTTAACAGTCCCACTAAGAGGTTTCCGGGCGCGATCGCGGGACAAGGCCCCTTTCGGGGATAGAGGCAGCGCCCCTACTCGCAAAAATAAACTTTGCGAGTGTCCCTACTAGATCTTACAGTGACTTAAGTCGCTGTCCCAAAAATCTAAAGCGAGAACTCGCCATTTCGGAGAGTTTTTCTCGGCGGTTAAAGCCTACAAGTGTCCCAACACTTGTTGCTTCGACTCTTTGAGAAAAATACCCAAAAATTCTATAAAAATAGGAAATTTACAGAAACTTAAAAATCTGTAATTTTTATATCTAATACAAAAACTACAAATATTAAACGCATACGTGCTTCGCACGTGGCTCTGATACCACTGTTGGGTTTTCCAAGCCGCAAAAACCGCTTTTTGCATTGCGAAAACCTCGGAAGCCCAGCCACGGATCCATGCGAAGATATATAAAAAAAATATGTATGTGTTTAAAGATCCTAGATCTTCCTTAGATCTACAAGATAGAGTGTTACCCTCGTAGCGACGCCCTTCGCTTATCCCGCTCGTCCAAAAGCTTCGCCGGAACTCAAGAGTGTCAAGTGCACACTTTTCTATTGGTATCCACATGGACAAATGGTGGAGAAACCACAACCTTGAGTGTGCTAGCACCCCTTGGATGGTTCAGACAAGATAGAGGATTGAGAGAGAGCTTTATAGGAAGAAGAAGATGGAGTTACCACCAAAATGAATTGCATTCATCAAGTGGAGTGGTCGGCCACTTCAATGGGTGGGGGTTACATGAATGAATGTAACTCCAAGAGCCAATGACTCTTGGTCTCCCTCATGAGGTGGCACCACATGATAAGTCAATGATGATGTGGAACACCATCATTGGTCGGCCCCCATGCCATGTCACCATGACATGACAATTGGTCAAGTCAAAATTGACCATTCATCTTCCTTCTCAAGTCAAGTCAAACTTGACCTCTTATCTCCCATGGTTGATCAAATCTAACCACTTGATTCAAGTCAATTTGATTTAATGAATCTCTATTCATTAATTTAAATTGACTCAATGAATCAAATCTAAATTAGACTCATTCAACACTTGAATCAAATTGAGTCTAACTCAATTAGTCTAATTTGGATTACACTTAATCCAATTCGGTTCATCCCATGAACCTAATCCTCATGGTTCATCATATGAACCTTATCTCCATCTAATTACCCTTTGTGTGTGACCCTATAGGTTCTTGTAATGTTGGCAATACTCCTAAACCTGTTTAGGAACATAAGCAATGAGCGGTATCTAACAACACATCATTGCTACCCAAGTTACAAGAATGTTGAGCTCCAACATCACCTTTCTGACTACTAATTGTGACTCTCACAATATGTGACAATGTCCCTCTATCCATGACATCTAGATTGAGCAATTGAGGCATAGACCGTGTCATCCTCGGTACAATCTATATCTTGAACTCTAAGTAGACTCACTCTAATCAAATGAGCTCAATATCTCATATTGACTCATTTGGGCATGGCCATGCACTTCGTGGTCTCACTCTATCAAGAATATCAATGTCACCCCCATCATATAGGAGGGATAGATCTCATCTACATCACTCACATCCCTCCGCATAATTTGTCATATACCCAGTAATCACCTTTATAGTCCACCCATTTACGGGTGACGTTTGACGAAGCCAAAGTATGCAACTCCTTATGTAGGGAATCATGGTGACTTCAGGTCTAAGGAATAATAGTCATACTAATAACCACATGAGAAAGTATATGACACTCATATAACGATCCATGATACTTTCTCATGGCATGTCATTCAGTATACATTCTCCAATGCATACCCATGTGTCAACTTGATATCTCATATCCATGACTTGTGAGATCAAGCCATCGTGTTGACCTACATGCTAGTCTCTATGCATTAACATTGTCCCTGAATGTTAATACTTGACTAGGAATGATTAAGAGTAGTGTTCTCTATATCATCTTATTTATCGATTCAACCAATCGATTGATATAGATAAGAACCTACTACTCAATGACGTTATTATACTTAGTTATTTGGCACCAATACAAGTAAATATAATAACCATGTCTTTATAAATAGGAATATGATACAATAAAGTTCATACAACAATCATCACATGATTGGCTCTAGGGCTTTCACTAACACCCATCAGTCGACTGATCATCGCATTAGTCGAGTGCTAGTGCGAGCACTCGACTGGAAACCCTTCTGTGGCTAAAATTGCCCCGATCAGTCGACTGATGTCCATCATCAGTCGACTGATGGCATCGGCAGTCGACTGGTCAGCCAGATCCTAGTCAGTCAAACACCGGTCGAACCATTCGACCTAGAGCAGTCGACTGACACCTATGCCAGTTGACTGATGTCGGGTAGAACCTCAAACATCAAGTTGTTTGAGCGTCCGATACTCAGTCTTAGCCACTTGGCCAAGTCCACCTCATCCCTCATGGAGTTCCCCACCGAAGCTCTCTTCCCTTGGCCTACGTCCCTCGGATGCGCCAAGTGCACGACTTTGCAATGCCATCCTTCGCATCTCATGCCCTCGAAGTAGGCTTCCCTTTGGTCTCACTCCATTCGCTCCCCGTCCGACGGTCCCTCGGATGCACCAAGTGCACGGCTTCACAATGCCATCCTTCACCGACTCAAGGACCCCGAGCCTAGTGAACTTGCTAAGTCCTCAAGACTTCCCACATGCACCAAGCGCACGACTTCATAATGCATTTCTCACCAAGCACCAATTGCATGTCTTCGCAATGCTTTGGACTATTCCACACCAAGATCCATTCTTGGATTTTCCATGCCAACTCCATGTCGAACTTTCCTATGACAATCCCATGTCATAAGTTTTTTCTATCATCAAAATACTGCTTGAGTCAAACTCGAGTCAACCCGGGCCGATTGTACCAACATAAAGGACCTAAGCATACATTTTCTAAGTTAGAGCACAAACAAATTTTTTACTGGCTCCCCCTGGACCGTTGAATTGGTTCAGTCTCTCCACATAATGGATTTGGTCCTTGGGAACCCAGTACTGGTTGGATCCTAAGTTTGAAATCAAAGCGGTCTTAGGGACCCATGCTTGGACACATTTTTTATGTCAACTTACAATCGACATATACGACTTGTTGGTCATATTTGAGCTAAACCCTAGTCCAGCCTTGTTGTACATGGCCCTTTGCGATCCAAGTAGGAGGTCAAGTCCCTTGGATCCCAAAGTAAACTTTTCCAACATGTTCCTAAGATCTTCGACTTGACTTTTCAAGAGTAAGTTCTCAACTTCGAGCTTTTCAACCCTAGTTGAGTCCTCCTCTCGAACTTGACTAGTTGAAGAGGTTAGGGAGACGTCGTGTTTGAGGAGTTTAACCTCCTCAACTAGGATCTTGACCTTGGACTCGGACTTAGCTAACTTTCTAGTTAAGAATATAATTGAACTGTAAAGAGTACTAATAAGAGATTGACTTACCTTAAGTGTATCTCTTGAACTGGATGCGGATCCGTAGCTTGCCTTGAATAGAGCTTCATAGTCCGATTCATCTTCGGGTTCAGACTCATGCTCCGGTTCAGACTCCATCTCCGATTCAGTTGGATTAGCCATGAAGATTTGATCGTCGTCTTCTTTCTCTGACGCTTCTTCCCATGTAGCATTGAGTGCCTTCTTGAGTTTCGGTGCTTTGCTCTTGAGCTTCGAACATTCGGACTTGATATGTCCAAACCTGTTGCATTTGTAACACCTAACATTAGAAATTTTAGGGTTACCTTCGTTGGGTCGAGTGACAGTTCGCTTTCGGCCTTTGACCATCCTCCAAACTAGGTTGACTAGTTCGGTCTCCAATTCCGAGTCGACCTCTGACTCGTACTCATCTTCTTCCTCCTTCGGGGGTGGCTTGCTCACGGTCTTCTTCTTCGATCCCGCAAAAAGTGTTATACCCTTCTCAGGATCCGAGTTGGACTGTTCATGAAGTTCAAAATTTGAAAACAATTCATCTAATCTAAGTTTTGAATGATCCTTAGAGACCTTGTAAGCATCGACCATGGATGCCCACAAGGTGGTCCTATGAAATGAGTTTAGTACGTACCTGAATGTCGTGGTTTTCGACCTTTGGTCCAATTGTGTGTAAGTTGTTGACGATATCTTGAACCCGAGCATGCAGTTGGGTCGCCATCTCGTGTTCCTGCATTTTTAGATTATACAACCTATTGAAAAGAAGATCACGCTTACATATCTTGGCTTCGTCGGTCCCTTCGTGTTGCTCCACTAGCTTTTTCCAGAGATCCTTTGCGCTGATGAAGGGACCAACGCGGTTGAGCTCCTCCTTTCACAGACAACATTGGAGGATTTGTGTTGCTTTTGCGTCGGCTTCTACTTGCCTTTTTGTGGCATTGGTTCATTGGTTATAATCCAAAGATTCACCACCTTCATTAGTCGGAAGTGTGAATCCCGTTTGGATTATGATCCACATCTCGATTTGGGTTTTCAGAAAGCATTCCATCCGACCTTTCCAGTAACGAAAATCATCTTCATTGTAAAACGAAGGTCGAACGGTGCTAAAACCTTCGAGATGGGCCATTTGACACAAAAGGTAATAAGAAGAAAGGAAAACGAAATCTAGTAAAGACAAAAACAAGAAAAATGTTCCAAGACTTGCATCTTGGATTAGTAGTATAAGAGGAACGAATAAAAGCTTGTAAAATTAAAAATTAAACAAAAACAAAATCAAAAGACAATGCTAGATCGATGGTTTCACCAGATCTTAGCGCCCCTGGCTCTGATACCAATTGTTGGATCGAGCGGATCGCTAGAGGGGGGTGAATAGCGATAAAATCTTTTCGTCAAATTTGTTTAAAGTCACAAGTAAATGCAGCAGAAAGATAAAATGAACAGAATAGGATTTTACTTGGTTGGTAGCCTATGGCTACTATTCCAAGGCCCTAGTGGTCCTTGACCACGCACAGAGGGAAAATCACTAACGAACTCCTCCTCGTTGGAGGTAGGAGTTAATCGAATACACAAAAACCAAAGCTTGAGGTAGAGGGACACTCCCCCTCTCCTCGGTTCAATAAAAGCTCTTAGAATAGAAAGTAAATACAAGAATTAATGGATGACTAAAAAAAACTTTTATCGACGACCAAAAGGATGGAGGCTTAAGCTTGTGTCGTCGGCGTTTCTGTAGCACTTCGACGTCGTGGAGTCGTTAGAGTGTCGTCACGTTATGGAGGCTTTAGGGCACTTTTGAATTTATGAAAAACCTTTAGAGAAGCCCTCCTTTTATAGTTTTTGGACCCCTTATCGAGTGGATCTTCAGCCAATCAAAACTAGGCACAAAGCCCCTTAGAATGAGGTGATAAGGCTTGACTCCTCGAAGTTGATCCTTGACCATCATCAGTTGACTGATGGCAGCGTCAGTCGAGTCGCAACCCTCAACAGTCGACTGATGAAGGCAGTCGAGTGACTCTTGTGTGCAGTCGACTGATGCTTGCTAAAATCACAAGTTAGCTTAATAATAACATAATTTCGACCATCGCCGACCGTCCGATCTCGACCTAGATCATCAATGGGACGTCTTTGGTCAGATCTATGCTTAAGACCATCCCCATAAGGAGGATACGACCTCACTTATGCTCACACACACGAGCTTACCTCGATACCTACTTTGTAGCTCTCACTTCCGGCCTTCCACTCGATTCCTTCGGCTCCCTCCGAAGTCACTCGAGTGTCGCCCAACCACGGCAGCTTCCTTCGGGTGTTGCTAGCCTTCAGCTCTATCTTTAGCACTTTTCTGCACACTTAATTCAGCTCGTGAGATAACAATATGAGCTTAACTTTGTATCGTTTGCTATAATCAAAACTCAGGTTCGACTTAGGTGCCCACTGCACCAACACTTACTTGTTCTTATTTCAATTCTTATTGTAAGAGTGAGAGATTGTAAGAAAGGTTTACCTCCACCTTGAAGGAGAGACTAGTGATTGATTTGAGGAAGTGATTCGCCATACGAATCGTCCTTGGACTAGCGGCAAGGGTCGTGAACCACGTTACATCGGCGTGTTTGTGTTTGTTTTCTCTTTACCTATTTTGTTTAGCTTAATTGTCTTTATCATTGCATTTCCGCTGCGCTAATGATATTGTAGACGATTAAGACGTGAACGAATTCGATCGTACACATCGAGGGCTATTCACCCCCCTCTAGCTGGTCACCGATCCTCCAACACCATCGACCCTCAAGTCGATGAATAGAAACCCTAATCAGAATGTTCTAGACATAGATACCTGTAAGCTCCCAGTATCACTCGATGTATCAACAAATAGGGTAACCTAACGTAATACCCCAAATGGTCAATCCTTTGACCCTCTACATCTCCTCTCGAGTAAATATGTAAACTCATCCAACTTCTGTTCTTGATGGCTAAGTTCTGATAGATTCAAAAGAACTATCATGGAGGAACTGAACTCAACTGCTGAAACTGAAATGCAAACTACAAAGACTGCAATAGAGGTGGTAAACACTGTTGTACTAGTAGAGAGTACACCACCGACTGTAAAGTGTTGAATAACTACCAACATCGTAGCACACTCCAACTCTGTAAATAATATCACTGTAACTAAAGAATATAGAATAGATATGACCATCGTTGTATACTCTCTCCTTTGTACAAAGCAAATCGGGCCTGGAAAGGTAACAGTGGTTGTGGTCTGGATGTTCAAGTCTTCTGAAATGTCTTCTGCTGATACTACTAATGTATCACCTCCTCTGGATAGAAGTATCAAGGACTCCAACAATGTTTGAGGTAGTAATTCACTGCTGGTGTGATAACCCAATCTTCTACAATGATCTCTGTTGTTGAGGTTGTGAATCACCCTCTCGAAGGCAACATCAATGGTCTTCAACTGAGTCTTCAAGGTACACCTCCTCATATGTACTGGTCTCTTACCATAGCAATAGATGGATTGATCCAATGGATAATCTGACTTTGCATGTTTTCATGTCCCGCACTACATGTACATAATCCCTTTGGAGTCTTTCTTTTTATTTCACTGATAACATGAGACAGTTTTGACGATTTGTGGTTGGTCTTCTATGATCGAAAAAAAAACTCTCCAATAATAGCTCGTGGCCTATGACTCTGATCTTGCTTCTTTTATCCAACATTTGGAGACTTCTGATTCTAATAATTTGACCTGCAATATCTGCTTATCGGTCTCCAACTCTTAAACACTTGTATAGAGTCATTTCTAAACTCATGACTCGATCC
The DNA here is from genome assembly GCA_025175895.1 of Wurfbainia villosa. NCBI lineage: Eukaryota > Viridiplantae > Streptophyta > Magnoliopsida > Zingiberales > Zingiberaceae > Wurfbainia > Wurfbainia villosa. The sequence continues at coordinate 113,224,606 of CM045989.1, read as the reverse complement.
AATTTCTACTGGTAGGATCTGATAGAAGATTCAAACATCCTGACCAAAAAGTAAGGCAATAAACCCTGGGTGACTTAAAACATCCCTTCACATTCTTGAGCATTAGGTGGTCGTAACCTCTACAAGTCTAACAACTCTGCATAGTACTTCCATTACCAATCAATCATCCTACTTGATGCTTAAGAATTCCCTGACAATGAGTCAAGGAAAGTGACGTGGGGAAATACTCTCTCACAACATCACTAAATCATGATCAAGTGATATGTTATTCCCCGAAGGTTATTTCCTACATCTTCCACCAAGTAGAGTTTGATCCCGATAATGGTATGCAACTCATTCTACTTTCTCTATGTAACACGAGTTAAGTACTCAAAAGTACCTTCAAAGTTATACAACCTAGCACAATCAACTCAAGGATCCGAATCACTATGCAACATTATAAACTAATCCTCTACTGTCTGCATCAACAATAGCCTACATGTCGTGTCCATTACCCAACAGGTAATGATCTGACTAGCATAATTAGTGTAAATCTCTAAGACTATAATCTTTGATCTCCATAAGTAATGTGACTACCTGACCCTGCTTTCCGACTTGGTATCAGTCGGCTCTCAAAGGTAATTCACCTTTTTGAAAGCAGGTACATGCCTAATAAACTCAACATGTTGTTCCCATAGTCAACCCAAACCACGGTTACGAATAGCAACTAACACACTATATGTCATTCCATGTTATAAACAACTAAATGCATAACCAACAAAAGGATATGTGATAATAACTAACATACCTTAAACCTTGCAACTCGAAGATATCCTGCAACAGCCAGATCCCAGAACTTACAAAACCATAACTGAGTAAAACAAAACTCGATGTCCAAACTGAAATAAAATTTGAAAGTGGACTTCGTAACCTAGGGCTCTGATACCAATAAAAATGTCATGCCCTGAGAGTATGCAGAGCTCGAAAATCGGACAGCATCTCCTTTGTACGTGATACAATTTCCTATTGATACAAAGTCTTTCGGCCCCAACCACACAACATAATAAAAAGACACTACCAATTAATACAACCATAACAACACAACGATGCGCACTGGTGCGACTCTAACACACTAAACAAAATAAGATCACATCCAACATCCAACCCAAAAGAATAATAAAAGCCAAATACAACAAATTACATACACAAACGATAATCCAGAAACAACAGCGGAACTAATAGGAAATAAAATCCCAAATACTCGAGGTGAGATGAGATTAGCTGGCGGAGCTCCGAGAACACCAAGGAATCTTCTACCTGTTACCTGGGCGACAAGAAAACCCAGGGTCTATGGTGGCGAGTATAAAACTCAGTGGTAATATGTAAGATAGTGCATGATCAACAACTAAGATATAAAGGGCAACAGATATACAAATGGAGATGAACAGATATATATAGATGGAGATCAATGGTATACAGTCATGAAGGTAATGCCAACTAACTATGGGTGTGAATCTAAGCAGTGGATAAACAACCAACTGATCAACTGTACATAACGTAATGTACTGACATACCTGAAGATCTACAATGATACAACTCATATAACCTGAACACACATACTACCATATAACAAATACAACATGAAAGAACAACACAAAGCATGTAATCAACACACTGCCCTACTGACCTATAAACAACAACATCATCAAACCTGGTCAGTCCTATACAACATCATGATACTGGCCATAGGCGTACAACAGACCTGTCCAAGTCATACTCTGGTATCCCACACACAACAGTATAAATCATGTAAAGAACATGCAAGATGATGTACAATCAAATCCAGCAATCATAGGATAAACAAATGCAACAATACTACAAGCATATATATAGACAGTGTATATATATATATATATATTCCTTCACACATGGCAATGCATATGCATGGTCAAGCCTGCACACCCTACTCGCTACCACGACCCCAGTGTGGCCTAGGTGGCACGACATGATAACTTTCCCAACACAACAACAACCACTGCTCTCGAGTGGGCGAGTGGCCAGTATGAATAAGTAGCAATAAGCTAAAGAGCTATAAGCTACACAATGGGATTCCCTGCTACTGGCCACTCCGACTTACACTACCCATGAGTGGTCGAGTATCATACTGAAGGGTTTTGCTTATCGAGTCCGTGAGGGGAAACTTCGCTTCCCACTTCACCTCGATAGCTTGTCCATGGCGATCCCTTCGATGTCCCCGGATAAAAAAAAATTAATCCTAGACAAAAGGGATTGCCCAAACCACCAAGTCATCATCGTGCTATTCGTTTAGAGAGGTCACTTGAACAAACTAGTTGTTCAAGCGACCATCCTCTATTCTACGAGTAGCCGCGGAATAGACGATGTCCAGATCGCCGATTTTCATGTTTATGCTTGGGATCCAAGTATTATTTAGCCATATACAGATTTATATCATGCTCATAAATGAAAAACAAATAGAAACATGTAACATATAAAAATTAGAGAATCGATATACCTCTCGATCTTCTAATGTATGACCTTCCTCCTTTCGGACTTCGTGTGGGCGACGCTCTACCAAAAGTCGAAGCTCCTAGATCGCAAATCTTCCTTCCTTGCTCATCCAAAGCAAGAGGAAGAATAGAAACATGGCTCATCTCCTTCCTATAGCCAACCAACAAGCAACAAAAGAAATGCTTGCCGTCGGCCAACAAGGAGAAGGAGATAATGGTGGAAACCGGCCAAGACACTAAGGGAAAACCCTATATCTTGTTTCCACCACCTAAGGAGATGGAGAAGGGGTCTTTGGATGCCGTCCAAGGGCTGGGATAGGGCTGTGGGCGCCGGCCACCAAAGGATAGGAAGAAGAAACCAAACTATTTCCTTATTTGGTGCCACCCAAGCCTCCTAAACCCTAAGCTTCCAAACCCTAATCCTAGCTTTCCTTATTGCCGACCATGGAAGAGGGGAAGAAGAATAGGATGAGCTCATGCCAAGTTATAGAGGAGAAGAATAAGGGCCGGCCAACCTTTGGAAGAAGAAGGAACACCTCCTTGAGTTGCCACCCACTCTAATCACCAAAACCCTAACCCTAGCCACCACTCCCAATCCTAATCTAATTAGGATTGGTTGCCGCCCAAGGGACAAACCCTAATCCCCTCATCCATCCTTATGTCTTGCTGCCCACTTATTAATCTCTATTTATAGAGTTGGGCTTATGCCATGATTTAATCTCCTCCATTGGTTCTAGGGATTTAATCTCAACCGTCGGATCTAGAGATTTAATCTCAACCGTCGGATCTAGAGATTTAATCTCCACCTTTGGATCTAGAGTTTTGTTTCTATCCTTTGGATCTAAGCTTCATGAGGTGTTAATAGGCTACATTAGAGACCATGAGGAGGAGTTGGATCTTAGCCACCCATGGATCAAGCTCACATAAAGTCCGATCCATTAATGATGATCCAATCCACTAAAGGATCATCATTGATCTACCTCACCAACCCCCATATGATAATATGGGCTTCATATATTATTTGTACATTTTCTCTCCATGTTTAAGATCTCGAATGTCCATCGATTAATAAATTTATTGACCATTAATTAATCAATATCTAACTCCTTGAGTAGTACCACTCAACCTTTTCATCATGCTGGACTAAGTCCACCTGCAGGGTTTACATGATGAACCTTATGAGCTCCTCAAGGGGACATCATCATCCTAATATATAGGACACGGTTTCCTCCTATAATCAACGACACACCATATAAATAATATCATCTCCCAACTTATCGAGTCTATCGATTTAATCTATAAATTTCGCCCATTGGTAAATCAAAGAGATAAGTACTAAGTATATGTGCCCGTTATTACATCGGGATTAACGGCATGTACTAAATAATATCTGAGGTCCGATTCGATTATATAGTCAGCAATAAATCGAATCACCTCTAAGTCGGTCCTGCTCAATACACACAAAGTGCACTAGTGCGATTCTATGGTCAAGACAAACCAATACCAAATCACACTACAACCATTCCGATGGTTTGTCCAAAGCCATCTCGGTTGTGAGCCTTTACTTATACTTTATAAGGAGCTGATAACATGATCTCCCGTGTGACACCACACACCATATTATCTACAATGTAACATATTAGACAATATTGCATAACCATAAAAATATGCAAACACTGATCATGTGATTATTATTTCAAAAATAAATATGTTCATATAAAAGATAGACTTTTCAGTATACATCCCTACAATCTCCCACTTATACTAAAAAAGTATATTGTCCTCATACTGCCGTACATCTGATTCCCCTTCCCTCCACATGCCTATCAAAGCTCTCGCTAGAAACGGGTCTACCAGGTCATCCTCTGATGCAATCTAGGCGACAACAACTTCTACCTCCTTTATGATTTCTCGTATCAGGTGGTACTTGCACTCTATGTTTTTACTCACCTTATGGGCTCGTGGTTCCTTCGAGTTTGCAACTGCACCATTATTATCACAATAAATTGCGATAGTTCTGGGCAAACTAGGAATCACATCCAAGTCCATCAGGAAGTTCCTGATCCACACAGCTTCTTTGGCCGCCTGAGAGGCCGCCACATAGTCAACTTCCATGGTGGAGTCCGCCACTCATTTCTTCTTGACACTCCTCCATACAATGGTTTCACCTCCCAAAGTAAATACAAAACCTGAGATAGACATACTGTTATCCCTATCAGATTGGAAGTCAGAATCCATGTAACCCATAGGGAGTAATTAGTCTGCCCGGTAAACTAGCATATAATCCCTAGTCCTTCTCAGGCACTTTAATATATGCTTTTACTGCAGTCCAATGTCTCTGTCCTGGATTACTCTGATATCTGCTGATCATGCCCACGGCAAAGCAGATATCTGGTCTCGTACATAGCATCGCATATATGAGGCTTCCTACTATCGAAGCATAAGGAACTGCCTTCATCTCCTCTATCTCCTCAGATGATCTAGGACACATCTCCTTAGATAAAGGAACTCCATGCCTGAAAGGTAGAAAACCCTTCTTGGAGTTCTGCATGCTAAAACACTCCATAATCGTGTCTATGTATAAAGCTTGGGATGTTGGTGCAGTAGGCACCTAAGTCGAACCTGAGTTTTGATTATAGCAAACGATACAAAGTTAAGCTCATGTTGTTATCTCATGAGCTGAATCGAGTGTACAAAAAATTGCTATAGCTGGAGCTGAAGGCTAGCGATACCCGGAGGAAGCCGCGGTGGTCGGGCAACACTCGAGTGACTTCGGAGGGAGCCGAAGGAATCAAGTGGAAGGCCGGAAGCAAAAGCGACATAGTAAGTATCGAGGTAAGCTCGAGTGAGTAAAGTGAAGTGAGGTCGTGTCCTTTGTACGGGGACATCCTTAGGCGACGATCCGACCCAAGACTTCCCATGGAAGGTCTATGTTGAGATCGGACGACAAGTGGCCGTCGAATTCACTTATATTTTGAGCTAACTCTTTATTGTAGTCAAAAATCTTGGCCATCAGTTCAACCGGCCAATTCAACCGGGCCAGTTCAATCAGGCCTGTTTAACCGGCCAGTTCAACCGATGGTAAAATATCAGCCTCGAGGAGTCAAGCTTTATCACCATTTGTCAAGGAGTTTTGTGCCCAATTCCTATTGGTTGAAGACTCATTCGATGAGGGGCTTAAAGGCTATAAAAGGAGGGATTCTCCTAGGGTTTTTCATCATCTCTAAGTGCTCACAAACCTCCACAACTCTGCGATTTTCCGACGACTCTACGACGAAGTGTTGTCAACAACCCTAGTTTACTTTCTACTCTTTTAGTTGTTGATATTCTTATTTTGTCGTCCCTTTAAATATTGCAATTCCTTTTATTAATCGAGGTTTTCTATCATTGCACTTTACATTAATAGAAGAGAGGGTTTGTCTCTCTATCTTTTCTTTCGAAGTTTTTTTGTAATCGTCAAACTCCTACCTCCAACGAGGAGGAGTGTTTTTAGTGAATTGCCCTCCGTGCATGATCAAGGATCACTAGGGTCTTGGAGTAGTAGCCGAAGGCTGCGAACCAAGTAAAAAAACATTTATCTCATTTATTTATAGTTTATCTTTCCGCTGAAAATTATCTACTCGAGTTTTAACGAACGATTTCGTAAAAGTTTTATCGCTATTCACCCCCCCCCTCTAGCGATCCGCTTCGATCCAACAATTGCTATCAGAGCTGGGGGCGCTTAGATTTGGTGAAACCACCAATCTAACATTTTCTTATAAATTTGTTTTTTGTCCGTTTAAATTTTTTCCCACACTACTAATTCAAGACGAAGTCTTGGTACTCTTCGTTTGACTTTGTTTTGCAAGTATTCTCTTTTGGAGTAGCTGACGGTAAAACGAGCATAACTTTTCGTACAAGTTGACCCACGAAATGGTATACCTACCAAAATGAAGCTCTCGAAGAGATCTACACTTCTTACCAGGGTAAAACCTCGTAAGAATCTGTATTCATCACGAAAAACCATCGTTTAGTACCATTTCGGGGACATCGAAGGTTGTAAGTTCTCATTTTTTTTAGTTGGTTATTTCTCGTTTATTCCCTTTGTTTCTTTTCATTTACTACATTACTAACCAAAGGCAAAGTCTTGGAACCTTTTTTGTGTTTTTTTTGGTATTTTTTGTGTGCAAGGTTTCCCTTCAAAATGGCCCATCTCGAGGGTTTTAGCACCGTCCGACCTCCGTTTTACAACGGAGATGATTTCCGTTACTGGAAAGGTCGGATGGAATGCTTTCTCAAAACCCAAATCGAGATGTGGATTATAATCCAAATGGGTTTCACACTTCCGATTAACGAAGTGGGTGAATCCTTGGGTTATGACCAATGGACCATTGCGACAAAACGACAAGTCGAAGCCGACGCCAAGGCAACTCAAATTCTTCAATGCGGCTTGTCTAAGGAGGAATTAAATCGCGTCGGACCCTTCATAAGTGCAAAGGACCTTTGGACAAAGCTAGTGGAGCTACACGAAGGGACCGATGAAGCCAAGGTATGTAAGCGTGATCTTTTATTTAATAAACTATATAATCTAAAAATGCAGGAACACGAGTCCGCGACGCAACTTCACGCCCGCGTCCAAGACATAGTCAACAATCTACACGCGATCGGGCAAAAGGTCGAAAACCGCGACCTTATAAGGTATGTCCTAAACTCCATTCTGAGGACTACCTTGTGGGCATCCATGGTCGATGCTAACAAGGTCTCCAAGGATCTTTCTAAACTTAGGTTAGATGAACTTTTTTCTAATTTCGAACTTCATGAGCAGTCTAACTCAGAACCCGAGAAAGGTATAGCACTATTTGCAGGTTCAAAGAAGAAAACCGCTAGCAAGCCACCCCCGAAGGAAGAAGAGGATGAGTCCGATTCGGAGGTCGACTCGGAAATGGAGGCCGAACTAGTCAACCTAGTTCGGAGGATAGTCAAGGGTCGAAAGTGAACTGTCACTCAACCCAACGAAGGTAAGCCTAAAAGTTCTAATATTAGGTGTTATGAATGCAACAGGTTTGGACACATTAAGTCCGAATGCCCAAAGCTCAAAAGCAAAGTACCAAAATACAAAAAGGCACTCAACACTACATGGGAAGAAGCTTCCAAGGAAGAAGACAATGATCGAGTCCTCATGGCTAAACTGGTGGAATCGGAGACGGAGTCAGAACTGGAACTTGAATCGGAAACCGAAGACGAGTCGGATTGTGAAGCACTATTCAAGACAAGCCACGGATACGCATCCGATTCAAAAGATACACTCAAGGTAAGTCGGTCTCTCATTACTATACTTTATAGTGCAATTAAGTTTTTAAATAGAAAGTTAGCTAAGTCCAAGTCCAAGGTTGAGACCCTGGTTGAGGAAGTTAAACTCCTCAAACACGAGGTCTCCCTAACCTCTTCGACTAGTCGAGTTCAAGAGAAGGACTCAACTCGGGTTGAAAAACTCGAAGTTGAGAACTCACTCTTGAAGAGTCAAGTCGAAGATCTTAGGAATACATTGGAAAGGTTTACTTTGGGATCCAAAGGACTTGTCATCCTACTTGGATCGCAAAGGGTCGTATACAACAAGGTCGGGCTAGGCTTTAGCTCAAACACGACCAATAAGTCGTATATGTCGATTGTAAGTCGACATAAAAAACGTGTCCAAGCATGGGTCCCTAAGACCACCTTGATTTCAAACTTAGGATCGAACCAGTACTGGGTTCCCAAGGACCAAATCTACTATGTGGAGAGGCCAAATCGATTCAACAGTCCAGGGGGAGCTAGTACAAAACTTGTTTGTGTTTTAACCTAGAAATTGCATGCTTAGGTTTTTATTTAGTTTGATTTTCTTTTTTAGAATGGTTAGATAGGACTATAACTAGTCAATACTTGATAACATAGTACCAGGATGCGGCGAGATGATAGTACGCTAGGAAAGCGGAGTCTTGTGTATTCGGGCTAGATAAGGCATCTCTAGTTCGGTGCACTTGACCGAGCGGAACTAGCTGAAGCTACCTCGCTGTATCTTAGACTAGTTAGACCAGGAAGTGGTCTTAGGTGAGTCAAGTCTCTATTTTCTTGAAAATGACTTTGTCTAAGGAAGTGGTCGTTGTTCCGATCAAAGAAGGCCTCTGTGCCTCACCACCACCTGGAAGCCATGATCTTGAAAAGGTGACTTGATAAGCCTAAGGTCAAATCCGAATCTAACGCAAGGTTGACAAGTGTTTAAGTCATTAAATTTAAATCAAGTAAAATTGGAAGTCATCTTACAAGAACATATAGGGTTAACGTGTTTGATCATGTAGGCATGGGTGAGATGATTTAGGTTAATAATTTTCAACCAATCTTTAATAAATCCAATATACGATCCAACTACCTTGCGTGTAGGATCAATGGATGTTGGACAGTGGTTGCTCCCGACACATGACCGGGGATCAACTCAAGTTTTCGAAGCTTCTATTCAAACGTCAAGGATCGATAGCCTTCGGAAATAACGGCAAGCTCAAAATCATTGGATCAGGTGATATTGAGCTTAACTCAAATTTTGTTATTCAAAACATTTTATTAGTAGAAAATTTTCAATATAATCTACTTAGTGTAAGGCAATTGTGTGATAATAACTATAAGGTCATGTTTCTAGAAAATGAATGCGTAATTAATACAAACGAAACCTCTAAAACAATTCTTAAGAGAACTAGAAATAACAACATTTACACTATTAACTTAACTAACTCCTCAACTAAGTGTCTTATGACATGGCAAGAGGAATCATGGTTGTGGCACCGACGACTCGGTCACTCACACCCAAGACTCATCCACAAGATGAGTCAGAGTGACTTAGTCAGAGGTTTGCCTAACCTCAATAACTTGGATAATAAAATATGTAATGCTTATCGACAAGGTAAACAATCTTGGACACAATATCAACTAACTAATCAAGAACGAACCAAAAGTGTGCTTGAGCTCCTACACATGGATCTATTTGATTCACACAGAGCTAAGTCACTTAATGGAAGTAAATTCTGCTTAGTCATAATTGATGACTATTCTAGATTTACTTGGGTTAGGTTTATCAAACACAAAAGTGATACCCTAGATCAATTAATCAACCTATTTAAGTTAATATAAAATCAACAAAACATTAAAATCAAAAGACTTAGGACTGATCATGGTGGTGAATTCGAAAACCATAGGTTTACAGAATTCTGTAACCTAAATGGATACCACCATGAGTTCTCTTGCCCTAGATCTCCACAATAAAATGGTCTAGTAGAATGCAAAAATAGAACCCTACAAGAAGCCGCTAGGACAATGTTAAATGAGTATAACCTACCCGATAGGTTTTGGGCGGAAGCCGTTAGTATGGCATGCTATGTAAAAAATAGGATCCTTATGGTAAAGAGACACCTTAAGACCTCTTACGAGATTTATCATGATAAAATACCTAACATCAAGTACTTTAGGGTATTTGGGTGTAAGGTACATATCCTAACACTAAGGATTACCTAAGGAAATTTACATCCAAAACCACGACTGGAATCTTTCTAGGATACTCGACTACAAGCAGAGCTTATAGAGTATATAACCACGACACCCTTAGAGTCGAGGAGACTATCAATGTAGTATTTGATGAAGAACACGAACCTACAAAACCCCCGGCAACCCCAATTAGCGAGCCGACTCATACTAGACCTAACTCTGATCCGGAGATCAGGTCTAGTGTTAATCCTAACCTAAGTCAACCAAGTCACTCTATCGACCAAGTGATAGATGACTCCAACCAAACTAGAACTCAAACGAGTCATCCTATGGATCAAGTTGTAGACTCAAACCCAAATCCAACTAGGACTCAAACGAATCATCCTATCGACCAAGTGATAGGTGATCCAAGTCTAGGAGTTCGAACTAGAGCCTCATACAGAAACCTTAGTCAAATATCTTTGATTTCTAAAATTGAACGGAAAACTATTGACCAAGCTCTTCTTGATCCCGATTGGATTATTGCAATGCAAGAAGAGTTGGCTCAATTCACTAGGAACGAAGTATGGGAATTAGTACTACCACCTAAAGATAAAACAATCATTGGAACAAGGTGGGTGTTTAGAAATAAACTTGATGATAAAGGTGAAGTAGTTAGAAATAAATCTAGACTAGTCGCTAAAGGGTTTAGTCAAGTCGAAGGTTTAGATTACGACGAGACCTATGTCCCAATAGCTAGATTAGAGTCCATTCGAATGCTATTACCATATGCAGCACATCGAGGATTTAAGTTGTTTCAAATGGATGTGAAATCTGCATTCTTAAATGGATACATTAAAGAAGAATATACCTACATCAACGCAAATATACTAGGGAATTAATTAAACGCTTTGGAATGCAAGACGCTAAAATTATTAATATCCCAATGGAAACTAATGTTAATATAGAAGAAGATTTAATCGGAAACTCAATTGATTTAAAATACTATAGGAGCATAATAGGGAGTCTCCTTTACTTAACTGCAAGCCGACCTGATGTCCTATTTGCAGTAAGTATGTGCGCAAGGTTCCAAACCTGTGCCAAGGAGTCTCACCTAACTCTAGTCAAGTGTATCCTTAGATATCTAAAGGGTACACTTAATGTCGGTATTTGGTACCCTAGATCTACCGAGTTCGAACTAACCGGCTACTCCGATTCGGACTATGCCGGTAGTAAGCTCGATAGAAAAAGTACGAGTGGTTGTTGTCAACTTCTCGGCTCGAGTCTAGTGAGTTGGTGCAGTAGGAAGCAACACTGTGTTGCCTTATCTACCACCGAAGTCGAATACATCACGATGAGTAAGTGTGTCACTCAGCTTCTTTGGATGAAACACACTCTCCGCGACTTTAAGTTAGACTTTACAAACACGAAACTCCACATAGATAACATTAGTTCAATTAATCTTACTAAGAATCTGATATGTCACTCTAGGACCAAACATATAGAGGTCAAACACCATTTCATTCGAGAACATGTGGCCAACGGAGCCATACAACTCGAATACGTCGAATCGAAGTCTAACTTAGCAGACCTATTTACTAAACCCCTGCCCGAAGCCGAATTTAGTCTATTAAGATGAAAATTGGGCATTTGCGTAGTAGAATAGGAACTTGCAAATTATATTTTCTTACTACTATTTCTTAATTTTCATTTTTATGGAACTAGCATAGGACATACCTTAGATATCATGCACCTATAGATTTAAGGAGCCAATACATCTCACAACACATAGGACTAATGTGTTTGTGTACTTAGCCACGTAGATGTGTGTGAGATGTTAGGACCTTACTCCTGGTTCCAGATGTAGAGCTAGTGCATCGCTATGAACCACGGAGTATAATCATACATACTAACCGACTCTGACCAGGACTGGTTGATTTTTCATATCAATCAAGCCAAATATGAGTCGAATATTTTATAGATGAACTTATTTTCAGTATATTATTTTCAAATATAATGTGGAACATTTTCAAATTAATACTTATTTTTTATTCCACACACACCCTCACTCTTTTCGATATATGGCAAAAGGGGGAGAAAAAGGCCAAAGTTAAGGGATAATTTTTTTATGGCCAAGGCTTAGTTAACTTGTTCGTGTTAACAAAACGGAAAGGTTTACTTAACTTTAAGTTAACTTGTTAACAAAACGGAAGTAAAGGCCAAGGTTAAGAAATCAATTTTTTGATTTCTTAACTTAAAACTTATTTTAAACACTATGGCCAATATTAAGTAATTGCGGTTACTTAATTCTTTTGTTTAGTAACAAACATCAAGGGGGAGAGTTAAAACTCTTTCTCAAGTACTCACCCTCGATCAAGGGGGAGGATTCCTCAAGGGGGAGCACTTGAAAAAAAGTTTTTATATACTCCTGCTCATTCATGTTTTTTTATACTCCTGCTCATTCATGCATATCTCTTGCTCATTTTGCTTAATGCACTTAATTTATTTTTCCTTAACTTTGTATGTGGGTTTTCCATAAATTAAAAAGGGGGAGATTGTTGGTGCAGTAGGCACCTAAGTCGAACCTGAGTTTTGATTATAGCAAACGATACAAAGTTAAGCTCATGTCGTTATCTCACGAGATGAATCGAGTGTACAGAAAATTGCTATAGCTGGAGCTGAAGGCTAGCGACACTCGGAGGAAGCCGCGGTGGTCGGGCGACACTCGAGTGACTTCGGAGGGAGTCGAAGGATTCAAGTGGAAGGTCAGAAGCAAAAGAGACATAGTAAGTATCGAGGTAAGCTCGAGTGAGTAAAGTGAAGTGAGGTCGTGTCCTTTGTACGGGGATGTCCTTAGGCGACGATCCGACCCAAGACTTCCCATGGAAGGTCTATGTTGAGATCGGACGACAAGTGGCCGTCGAATTCACTTATATTTTGAGCTAACTCTTTATTGTAGTCAAAAATCCTGGCCATCAGTTCAACCGGCTAGTTCAACCGGGTCAGTTCAACCAACCAGTTCAACCGGGCCAGTTCAACCGATGGTCAAAAATCATCATCAAGGAGTCAAGATTTATCACCATTTTTCAAGGAGTTTTGTGCCCAATTCCTATTGGTTGAAGGCTCATTCGATGAGGGGCTTAAAGGCTATAAAAGGAGGGCTTCGCCTAGGGGTTTTCATCATCTCTAAGTGCTCACAAACCTCCAAAAATGTGCGATTTTCCGACGACTCTACGACGAAGTGCTGTCAACAACCCTAGTTTACTTTCTACTCTTTTAGTTGTTGATATTCTTATTTTGTCGTCTCTTTAAATATTGCAATTCCTTTTATTAATCGAGGTTTTCTATCGTTGCACTTTACATTAATAGAAGAGAGGGTTTGTCTCTCTATCTTTTCTTTCGAAGTTTTTTTGTAATCGTCAAACTCCTACCTCTAACGAGGAGGAGTGTTTTTAGTGAATTGCCCTTCGTGCGTGATCAAGGATCACTAGGGTCTTGGAGTAGTAGTCGAAGGCTACGAACCAAGTAAAAAAACATTTGTCTCCTTTATTTATAGTTTATCTTTCCGCTGCAAATTATCTACTTGAGTTTTAACGAACGATTTCGTAAAAGTTTTATCGCTATTCACCCCCCCCTGTAGCGATCCGCTTCGATCCAACATGGGATAATCACAACATCCTTTTCCTTCGATCCCTTATAACCTTGATCCCAAGGATGTGTCCCACCTCCCCCAAGTCCTTCATATCAAACTGTTTGGACAACCATACCATTACACCCCGATAACACCTTGATATTGTTGCCAATCACCAAAATGTCATCTACGTATAGTACAAGAAATACCACTACGTTTCTGTCACATCTCTTGTATACACAAGGCTCACCCGAATTTTGAATAAATCCATAAGACTGATTTACTTCATCAAATTGGATGTTCCAAGACCTTGAAGATTGCTTCAATCCATAAATGGACCGATTAAGCTTACATACAAGATGCTCTTTACCCTTAGCAATGAATCCCTCTGGTTTCTTCATGTAGATATTTTCCTCAAGATTTCCATTAAGGAAAGCTGTCTTGACATCCATCTACCACACCTCATAATCCATATGAGATGCTATGCATAAGAGAATCCGGATAGACTTAAGCATGGCTACCGGCGAAAAAGGTCTCCTCATAATCGATACCCTCTTTCTGAGTATACCCCTTCGCAACAAGCCTCGCTTTGAAGGTCTCAACCTTCCCATGTATTCCTCTCTTTGTCTTGTAGATCTACTTTCATCCAATGGTTTTTACACCATCGGGTGGTTCTACTAGCTCCCAGACCTGATTTGAATCCATAGATTCAATCTTAGCATTCATTGCACTTTGCCAAGATACTGCATCTTTATCTTGGATTGCCTCGTCATATGTCCAGGGATCAGCTTCATGTTTTCCAGGGACCAAATCAGAAGATTCTCCCAAGAACATGAATCTATCAGGCTATCTCACAACCCTCCCACTACGATGAGGTATCACCTGTGTATCTTCTGTGACACGTGGTGCAGTGACATGTGGTATATCCTCTTGTACCGGCGGTACTAAAGAAGTGACTTCCCCTTTTAACTCCTCCAGAATAATTTTACTCTTGGGCTTGTGGCTCATCACATAGTCTTCCTCTAGAAATCTGGCATTCGTGCTAACGATCACCCTCTGATCTCTAGGACAATAAAACAATCCACCCTTCGTTCCCCTGGGATAGCCAACGAATATGCGTACTTCTATACGAGGTTCCAACTTACTAGCATCTGCCTTCAGCACATGTGCTGGACTCCCCCATATCCGAATATGTCTTAGACTAGGCTTTCGCCCAGTCCACAATTCTGTGGGAGTAGAAGGCACTGATTTAGATGGAACCAAGTTCAGAATGTACACCGCCATATCTAGAGCATATCCTCAGAACGAATCTGGCAAGTCAGAATAACTCATCATCGATCTAACCATCTCCATAAGAGTCATATTCCTTCGCTCTACTACACTATTCTGCTGGGGTGTGCCAGGTGCAGTTAATTGGGATTGAATCCCAACCTCTAATAAGTAGTTCCTAAACTCTCCCAAGAGGTACTCACCACCACAATCAGATCGTAGTGTCTTGATACTTTTACCTTGACGTTTCTCCACATCAGCCTTGAATTCTTTGAACTTGTTAAAGCATTCAGACTTGTGGCGCATCAGGTAAATGTCTCCATATCTTGAGTAATCGTCTATAAAAGAGACGAAATACTCAAAATCACCTCTAGCCTGGATAGACATAGGACCACACAAATTAGAATGAACCAATTCTAACACATCTTTGGCTCTATACCCCTTGGCCTTAAAAGGCCTCTTGGTCATCTTACCCTCCAAGCAAGATTCACAGGTTGGGAAATCTTCCACCACTAATGAACCCAAAGGTCCATCAGCTATCAACCTTTGAATTCTGCTTAGGTTAATATGACCAAGCCTAAGATGCCAAAGATATGTTTGGTTCATCTTCGAAGGTTCTTTTCTCTTATTGGAATTAGAAGATGAGCTATTAATTTCAATATGCATCGTGGGAGGTTTTGGTTCATGTGTATACAAATTTCCTATCAATGTACCTGAACAGATATTCTCCCTATTCCTTTTTATAATAGCTCTGTCATTAAAAGAAATAGAATATCCATCCATAAATAATTTAGAAACTGAAACTAAGTTCTTTCTAAATAAAAGTACATAAAGGGAATTTTCCAGAACGTAAGTTTTATTTTTCTCAAGAGATAAATAAAACTTCTCCCACTGCAATAGTCGCCACCTTCATGGCATTGCCCAAGTAAATGGTAATTTCCCCTTTAGCTAGTCGTCGGGTTTCCTGGAACCCCTGCAAAGTATTGCAGACATGATTAGTGGCTCCCGTATCTACACACTAGGTGCCAGTAGATAACACCGCTAATCATGTTTCAATGACTAGTCCAAAGGATATATCTTTGTTCTACTTTGGATTGGGACAGTCCTTCTTCCAATGTCCATCCTGCTTGTAAGTGAAGTACTTGCCTTTCGGCTTCTTCACTCCTCCCTGAGATCCTCCCTCCACCTTTGCTCCACCTTGTTTCTCCTTCTTCTTGCCTTTCGGCTTAGAAGTAGAAACCTTTTTGAACAACCATGGCTTGAGGACACTCTTCAAAGAGTGCATACTTGTACTCCTTAGCAGATAAGACAATATCTAGATTCCTCTTCCAATCAACATTATCTGGGTACAGTAAGTTTATTTCCTTTAGTATCATAGTAAGTGGACTGAAAGTAATTTTTGAAAATCCTAAGAATCACATAGATCATTACTGTAGATTTCAAAAAATTATTGATTCCTCAAACAATAAAATTTCAAAATCAACCAACACCGAGAATATCATATTCCACGATAGTGTGGACGTATACGAATTCTACATTTGTAAGAGGAGGTTTTACCCATTAATTTTACTATCTTGTCAACCTAACTTTTTGACAAGTAAAATTAATAGTTGGTTTCTCTTCGGCCCTACAAATAAAAGCAGTGACTCCGATGGGGAGGATACTTATATTTGTATCTAAGTGTTCACCATTACTCGGTACCAAGGTAATTATCTCGGGTTATGTGTCTTACGATGGGCAAGTACACATGCTCCTTAATAATTTCCTATAACCATATTCGACCCTATGATCCACAAACAAACTGATCCGATGGGGAGGAAGGCACTCAGAGCCTACGCGCAATTTTGTTTGCATCACATGTCAAATCGTAATGGAGGCCGTTGGAATTTAAAAAAAAATTACCTGTCCCACTTAGTAATTTGAAATTGAGGAATTTTCCTAGCCTACGACATGCATATCAAACAAAAAGCAATAAATATGAAAAATAAATTATTTTCCAACTATTATGACTTTTGTCTTCAATATGACTCCCATCGCATCGCCATCTCATCCGCTCCTCCTACGCCATGTACGAGCCATCCGGAGATTCGAGCCGAGACTAAAACCTATTTTAATTTACATCCATCGATCCTATACTCCACGAGGGAGTGTACATGAAATCTAGATCAAAAGTAAAATAAAATAAAGAGTGGCTAAATAATGTCGTATTTAATTTACAAAAACTAAATACTAGCCTCGTCAACCCCAAGGATTCAACAAAATAAATATTTACACACATACAATCACATACACACATATGGCCATAATAGTCGGATCTTATGCCTGCAACCAAAGAGTTAAACTACGAATATCCTACTATTATCCGACACATATAATATATGAAAAGTGCATAAAAATTAACCGAATCCTAAACACACAAAACCGGAAACCTTGGCTCTGATACCAATTGAAGGGTTTTACTTATTGAGTCCGTGAGGGGAAACTTCGCTTCCCACTTCACCTCGGTAGCTTGTCCATGGCGATCCCTTCGATGTCCCTGGATAAAAAAAATTTAATCCTAGATAAAAGGGATTGCCCAAACCACCAAGTCATCGTTGTGCTATTCGTTTAGAGAGGTCACTTGAACAAACTAGTTGTTCAAGCGACCATCCTCTATTCTACGAGTAGCCATGGAATAGACGATATCCGGATCACCGATTTTTGTGTTTATGCTCGGGATCCAAGTATTATTTAGCCATATACAGATTTATATCATGCTCATAAATGAAAAACAAAACAAACAACATGTAACAAAAGAAAAAGAGAATAGATATACCTCTCGATCTTCTAATGTATGACCTTCCTCCTTTGACGTCGTAGGGCAAATCTACCAAAAGTCAAAGCTCCTAGATCACAAATCTTCCTTCCTTGCCTAAGCAATACGTAACTGAACGAAGTATACAAGACTCATCTCCTTCCTATAGCCAACCAACAAGCAACAAAAGAAATGCTTGCCGCCGGCCAACAAGGAGAAGGAGATAATGGTGGAAACCGGCCAAGACACCAAGGGAAAACCCTATATCTTGTTTCCACCACCTAAGGAGAAGGAGAAGGGGTCTTTAGATGCCGTCCAAGGGCTGGGATAGGGCTGTGGGTGCCGGTCACCAAAGGATAGGAAGAAGAAACCAAACTATTTCCTTATTTGGTGCCACCCAAGCCTCCTAAACCCTAAGCTTCCAAACCCTAATCCTAGATTTCCTTATTGCCGGCCATGGAAGAGGGGAAGAAGAATAGGATGAGCTCATGCCAAGGTAGAGAGGAGAAGAATAGGGGTCGGCCAACCTTTGGAAGAAGAAGGAACACCTCCTTGAGTTGCCGCCCACTCTAATCCCCAAAACCCTAACTCTAGCCACCACTCCCAATCCTAATCTAATTAGGATTGGGTGCCACCCAAGGGAAAAACCCTAATCCCCTCATCCATCCTTATGTCTTGACGCCCACTTATTAATCTCTATTTATAGAGTTGGGCTCAAGCCATGATTTAATCTCCTCCATTGGTTATAGGGATTTAATCTCAATCGTCGGATCTAGAGATTTAATCTCAACCGTCGGATCTAGAGATTTAATCTCCACCTTTGGAACTAGAGTTTTGTTTCTATCCATTGGATCTAAGATTCATGAGGTGTTAATAGGCTACATTAGGGACCATGAGGAGGAGTTGGATCTTGGCCACTCATGGATCAAGCCCACATAAAATCCGATCCACTAATGATGACCCAATCCACTAAAGGATCATCATTGATCTACCTCACCAACCCCCATATGATAATATGGGCTCCATATATTATTTGTACATTTTCTCTCCATGTTTAAGATCTCGAATGTCTGTCGATTAATTAATTTACTGACCATTAATTAATCAACATCTAACTCCTTGTGTAGTACCACTCAACCTTTTCATCATGTCGGACCAAGTCCACCTGCAGGGTTTACATGATGAACCTTATGAGCTCCTCAAGGGGACATCATTATCCTAATATATAGGACACGATTTCCTCCTATAATCAACGACACACCATATCAATAATATCATCTCCCAACTTACCGAGCCTATCGATTTAATCTATAAATCTCGCCCATTGGTAAATCAAAGAGATGAGTACTAAGTATATGTGCCTGTTATTATATTGGGATTAAGAGCATGTACTAAATAATATCTGAGGTCCAATTCGATTATGTAGTCAGCAATAAATCGAATCACCTCTAAGTCGGTCCTGCTCAATACACACAAAGTGTACTAGTGTGATTCTATGGTCAAGACAAACTAATACCAAATCACACTACAACCATTCCGATGGTTTGTCCAAAGTCATCTCGGTTGTGAGCCTTTACTTATACTTTACAAGGAGCCTATAACATGATCTCCCGTGTGATACCACACACCATATTATCTATAATGTAACGTATTAGACAATACTGCATAACCATAAAAATATGCAAACAATGATCATGTGATTTTATTTCAAAAATAAAGATGTTCATAGAAAAGATAGACTTTTCAGTATACATCCCTACACACACATCACGGACAACTGCACACAACTCCAACTACCACTATCAATAGTGGCTGAGTGCAGCACAACAAATGAATTGTCATCACACCAGTTAATACTACGACGAGTAACAGTGGAGGTAGGATGACTAACGACCCTCTCAACTACAAGGGAGACCAAGTCGCCATCATACATGCAAATGGAATGAATGCACAATCACACATACGTACACTCACAACACACTCTCTATCCCTCAGAGAGTCATATAGAACTAAACATCGACCATGCTTGGACTTCCAATCCGTAGCGACACACCGTCGACACCCACACTACCATGTAATGACATATGATCTGTAATAGTTATACAATGAAAGGTAAGATGATACAATAACCAACTCTACATTAAGGACATCACCCATCCCCGGATGATTGTTCCTTATAACACGAGTCGAATCAACATCTATACTCAGTTACACCCCCATGGCTAAGCATCTAAAGACCTACATACCATAGCATCAGTAATTTATAGCAACGATGAAAGAAATATGATAACAACAACAGTATATCTCAAAGTGCAAAGACTAAGTATCAAGCACATGATTAAATAAGAGTGGAGTCAAGGTAAAGGTCATCATCATCATAAAACTCATGCACCAAGTTTAAGCGTCTACCTGACCAGGGTAGAATATTACCTACCTAATATGTAGACACTAATTGTCTTCATGTCTGAGAACTCTACCTCAAATCAAAGTCCGAGTATATAACTTGTGTTGGCATAACTAAACAGTAGGAATAAGAATCTAATCCAATTTTAATTAACTGTACAACTAAATAACAAATCCTAAAATCCTTACTGACATTCATATCAAGATGTATACTTACCGCATGTAGCCTACCCAAAACCAAATCCCCAGCTCAACTACAATCACCTGTACAATCACATGAAATCATAGCATAACGCTATCCGGAAAGCAAATCCATATTAATTTGCACACAACTACTTGATCCACTCCAATGAGACCTATCTGAAAAATCCAATTAAACACCTATAAATATAATCCAAAACACTCTACAATAGCTTGTTAAATTATCACAAACTTCAAAAAACCTAACCAAGACAATTAGCTGATACCTCCCACAATTCCTCTCCTGCGATGTAGCACACGATGAAGATCCAACCAAGAATCAAGTGGCGGCGAGTGAGAGCACAAGAGAAACCCAATCGGACACAAGCTCAGAATCAAGCTCGGATTCACCGAAGGAACAATCACAGGACAAAACTCATGATGCAAGGAAACAGTGATTGCAGAGCTAACCATGGCAATCAAGTCGGCGACAACATCTCGCAAGGGTGGCATTGGCCTCAATCGACCCTATCCACGGAGTTGTGGCTGCAATAGAGGAAGAAAGGTCGGAGATGATGAGGAAATGGGCGCAATCAGAATGAGTAGGTGGTGGCTTGTTGTGACGGTCAGAGGGCAGCCGCAAAAGGGGCAGAGCGATGGCAAGCTGATCGGTGTGGTGAGCCGGCTTGGGGCACTGGCAATCGATCTCACGGTGAGCGAGGAAGACAGTGAAAACAAATGGGGCTCATGGTGATGACGACGACCGAAGGAGAGGTCGTGATGAGAAACAGATTGAGCAAGGAGAGGATGATGGAAGAACGAGATCAAGAATGAGAAGGAAATCAAAAGTTTTGGGCAGCAAAGAAAGAAGAAAAGGGAAAAAACATGTCGAGCGGAAGGGAAAGAAAATGAGAAATAGAAAACTTAGAGGGTGTTTGGTTACAGTGTTTTCGTTTTGATTTTCTATGGAAAATGCATTTGGTTACAGCATTTTCTATTTTTGTTTTCTAAAAAATATGGAAAATGAAGCTTGATATTGATTAGAAAACAGAAAACGATTTAAAATTGTTTTCCATTTTTCGGAAAAGAGAAAATGCAGGGAAAAAAGAGAGAAGAAAAGGGAAAACACACGTTACCAAACACATCCATAAAATTTCATGTAACCAAATTTCTATTTAAACCTTAGGTTAGTAAAACTTATTAACTCCTCAATAACGGATAATCTAAACAAGCCTTGTAAAAGCCTGTTAAATCTTTCCTTAGATAATATCATAAGAACTCCGTTTAAATCCAGAAAAATTCCTAAAAATTTCACAAGACAATTTATTAACTAATTCAAACTTTATTATTATTATTATTATTATATTTATTTATTTATTTTTTTGATATCTCACAATCATACTTGGGGTTAAACCTCATGTTTGACGTTATCAGTCGACTGGGACTTTGGACCAGTCGATTGGTCAAGTATTTTGACACTTGGCAGTCGAGTTGACTCTTGGCGGATCGGTAGCGGCTCATCGGCCCGGTGTTCGATCAGCAGAAATAGCCCGACAATCGACTACCAAAATTGGGCGATCAAGCTCGGGTCGAGGTTGCGAGGGCGAGAATGCTCGTAGTGGGTCATCGACTCACCTTAGTAATCGTCGACTGCCAGTTTAACCGTTGGCTTGAATGGCGACGTGGATTAAGCTGTTGTCTCACAACGGTATTGTTGGCAGTCAATTGGGGACTTATGACAGTCAGTTGCCAGGCGCGAATCCAACCCAATGCAGGCATAAAAGGAGAAGCTCGTGGAGAATTTGGACAGCGATTTTTGGGGCGATTTTTGAGAGAAATTGCTGCTGCATTCCAAACCTTCAAGACCAATCCAAAGCAAGCAACAAGAAAGCAATCCAAAGTTCTTGTGTAAAGTGTTCTTTACTTATTTTTGTGTATTGC
This sequence comes from Wurfbainia villosa, assembly GCA_025175895.1. Taxonomy (NCBI): domain Eukaryota; kingdom Viridiplantae; phylum Streptophyta; class Magnoliopsida; order Zingiberales; family Zingiberaceae; genus Wurfbainia; species Wurfbainia villosa. Next base: position 113,202,414 of record CM045989.1, on the reverse strand, counting down.
TTAGTGTATTTGTTGTATTTCATTGTATTACTTTTGTAATCGCTTGTACGAGGTTTCTCCACCTCTGACTTGTTGTCGAGAAGGAGTTTTAGTAGTGGTGTGTTCATCACTCGAGCTCGTTGAGCTCAACCTGTGGAGTAGGAACCCTAAGTTTCTGAACCACATTATATCTCTTGTATTTGTGATTGTATTTGTGTCTTTATTTTTTTTATTGCTATTTTATATATTCTGCTACGCATAACAAGTTTTACAGAGACAAACACAAACGATTTCCATCGATGCATATAATGCGCTATTCACCCCCCCCCTCCCTCTAGCGGTCATCAATGTTCTTACAATTGGTATCAAAGCTAGGAGCTCTTCACTGGCTTCACATCTGAGGGAGCGTGCTAGAGGGAAGTAGATGGAGTTTGAAGAGAGATTGGGTGACGACATCAACATTCCACCGTACTTCCACCGCGAAGACTTCACATATTGGAATGGTAGAATGATGAATTTTCTTATGTGCGATTTTGATAATTGGATTAGTGTCGTAGTAGATTTCGATGCTCCGAAGGACGAAGAAGGAAAAAGACTTCCTTCTTTGTCACGCCCGCCCCTTTCCTCGTAATGGGTACATTACTTAGCGTAATTCCTAATGATATTTTGATCAATATTGTCACGCCCGCCCCTTTCCTCGTAGTCTATAGGGGTGGAAGGGCGGCGCGACGCGATCATACATGCATGCATATACAGGGGAAGAATTTAAACTTTTTTTTTCTTTTTAAAAACATAAAACATGAAACATGGAGCATGCATTTACCTTCAACCATGCAAATAACTCAACATTCTTAACCATGTAGGTGAACATTTACTAAGCATGCATATTCATTTCATAAGGACACTAAGTAGAAACCATCTAAACATCAAGTAGTGACCAACTCTTAACTACTAACATGCAAACTTTAAAACATGCATAAGTCTTGGAACATAAAAACAGATCGCTTCCACCATGCCATTGCCACACACACACTTTGCCCCTCCTGCTGCTCCCTTTAGTTTAGTCATTCTTTACCCTTATTTGCAGTATAAGGGAAACATGAAACTATAAGCACATAGGCTTAGTAAGATCCTTTCCTACTCACAAAAGTCATACATCAGGTATTAGACATAGAATAGTGACATGTTCATCTAAACAACATATAGGCATAACATTCATATAGAAGTCTTGACATAATCATTTAGGAACATATAGGCATAGCATTCATATAAAAGCAGTGACATGATCATTTAGGAGCATATAGGCATAACATTCATATAAAAGTAGTGACATGATCATTTAGGAACATATAGGCATAACATTCATATAAAAGTAGTGACATGATCATTTTGGAACATATATGCATAGCATTCATATAAAAGTAGTAACATGATCATTTAGGAACATGTAGGCATAGCATTCATATAAAAGTAGTGACATGATCATTTGGGAACATATAGGCATAGCATTCATATAAAAGTAGTGACATGATCATTTAGGAACATATAGGCATAACATTCATATAAAAGTAGTGACATGATCATTTAGGAACATATAGACATATCATTCATATAAAAGTAGTGACATGATCATTTAGGAACATATAACTAGAATTCATAAAACATAATAATCCCATAGATATGAAAAGGGTATATGCAAGATGTTCTTTGAAAACATATATTTTATAGGTACTTAAATATAATCTCAAATCTTGTGTGCATCCCTAAATAGACCCGAGGTAGCTAATCCCGAACCTACTAGGGTAATAGGTCCGTACTACGACCATCGACCTAGGAGCAGCATAGAAGCCCATCCTAGGCATGTACTACGACCGTCGGCCTGGGGCAACTTAGGAGTCCATCCAGTACTAGGTCCGTACTATGACCGTCGACCTAGGGGCACATAGGAACCCATCCCTTAGACAGGGTTCGGTACAAGCCATACAAAAGTAAAATAACATATCATGTTCCTTTTCATAACATAAAGAGTGCTCTTATTCCCCATTCATAGGGAAGCATCTCTTAGGCATTTCATCATACATACTTGTATATCATGACGCAATGAGCATAACATAAGCATACATTCATACAATTAACATGGACATAAGGTAGTGGCATAAACAAATCATGCTATCATAAAGTCTAACTATCAACATGTTAACATCATATATAGATATATCATGGCATGGAAGATCATTGGTGAGCATAAACTTATCATGGCCGAAACATCCAAGGAAGGTTTGTAAGAATTCAACACCCAAACAACTTACTCAAAGCCTAACTAACATCATGTTAACATCTTATACACATGTAGCATGGCATGGAGGATCATTAGTAGGCACATACATGGTCTTGGCCGAAACATCCAAGGAAGGGTCTTAGGAAATCAACACACAAAACAACTTGTACAAAGTCTATCTATCAACCTGTTAGCATCATATATATATAAAACATGGCAAGGGGGATCATTGGTGAGCATGAACATATCTTGGCTGAAACCCTAAGGAAGGGTCTTAGGAAATCAACGCCCCAAAACAACTTGTACAAAACCTATCTATCAACATGTTAGCATCATATATATATAAAACATGGCAAGGGGGATCATTGGTGAGCATGAACATATCTTGGCCAAAACCCTAAGGAAGGGTCTTAGGAAATCAACACCCCAAAACAACTTGTACAAAACCTATCTATCAACATGTTAGCATCATATATATATATATATATATAACATGGCAAGGGGGATCATTGGTGAGCATGAACATATCTTGGCTGAAACCCTAAGGAAGGGTCTTAGGAAATCAACACCCCAAAACAACTTGTACAAAACCTATCTATCAACATATTAGCATCATATATATATATAACATGGCAAGGGGGATCATTAGAGGACATGAACATGGGTTGGTCGTGAAGGTAGGGGAAACTTTGCTTCCCACTTCAACTCGGTCGCTTGTTCATGGCGATCCCTTCTACGTCCCCGGATAAAAAAAAATTAACCTTGACAAGAGGGATTGCCCAAGCAACCTTGTCATCTTCGTGCTATTCAATTAGAGTAGTCACTTGAACAAACTTGTTGTTCAAGCGACCAACCTCTATTCTACGAATAGCCGCGGAATAGACAATGTACGGATCGTCAGCTTTTGTGTTTATGTCCGGGGTCCAAGTATATTTAGCCACAAAACAGAATATATATCATGCATATAATTGAAAAGCAAATATAAACATGTAACAAATGAAAATAGAGAATCGATATACCTCTCGATCTTCTATTGTATGACATTCCTCCTTTCGGACGTCGTGTGGGCGACGATCTACAAAAAGTTGAAGCTACTAGATCACAAATCTTTCTTCCTTGCTCATTCCGAGCAAGAGGAAGAATAGAAACAAGACTCTTCTCCTTCCTTTAGCCAACCAACAAGCAACAGGCAAGTTGCTTGCTGCCAGCCAACAAGGAGAAGAGAGAAAAGATGAATGCAGGCCAAAGCTCCAAGGGAGGACCCTAAGCCTTGGTTCCACCGGCCAAGGAGAAGAGATTGAGGGAGTTTGGACGCCGGCCAAAGTGAGGAAGGGGTTGTATGGGCACCGGCATGCTTGAGGAAGAAGAAGATAAGGAAATAGTTTCCTTATTTGGTGCCGCCAACCCCTATTCTTCTTGCCGCCCAAAACCCTAGCCTCTCCCCTTGCCTCTCTCTCTCCATGCCAACCATAAAGGCTCCTTTTATAGAGTTTAGGGATAAGCCTTGTTTTAATCTCTACCATTGGTTCTAGGGAATTAATCTCAACCGTCGGATCTAGAGATTTAATCTCAACCGTTTGATCTAGAGATTTAATCTCTACATTTGGATCTAGAGTTTTGTTTCCATCCATTGGATCTAGGCTTCATGAGGTATTAATAGGCTACAATAGGGACCATGAGGAGGAGTTGGATCTTGGCCACCCAATGGATCAAGCCCACATAAAGTCCGATCCATTAATGAAAATCCTATCCACTAAAGGATTATCATTGATCTACCTCACCAACCCCCATAAGTTAATATGGGCTTCATATATTATATGTACATTTTCTCTCCATGTTTAAGATCTCGAATGTCCGTCGATTAATTAATTTACTGACCATTAATTAATCGACATCAAACTCCATGGGTAGTATCACTCAACCTTTTCATCATGTCGGATCAAGTCCACCTGCAGAGTTTACATGATGAACCTTATGAGCTCCTCAAGGGGACATCATCATCCTAATATATAGGACACGGTTTCCTCCTATAATCAACGACACACCAAATAAATAATTTCATTTCCTAACTTACCGAGCCTATCGATTTAATATATAAATCTCGCCCATTGGTAAATCAAAAAAATGAGTACTAAGTATATGTGCCCGTTATTATATCGTGATTAAGAGTATGTACAATATAATATCTGAGGTCCGATTCGATTATGTAGTCATCAATAAATCGAATCACCTCTAAGTCGATCCTGCTTAATACACACAAAGTGTACTAGTGTGATTTTATGGTCAAGACAAACCAATACCAAATAACACTACAACCATTCCAATGGTTTGTCCAAAGTCATATCGGTTGTGAGTCTATACTTATACTTTACAAGGAGCTGATAACATGATCTCCCATGTGACACCACACACCATGTTATCTACAATGTAATGTATTAGACAATATGCATAACCATAAAAATATGCAAACAATGATCATGTGATTCTTATTTCAAAAATAAAGATATTCAAACAAAAGATAGACTTTTCATTATACATCCCAACAATCTCCCACTTATACTAAAAGACTATGCTGTCCTCAAACTGTCATACATCTGATCCTCATTCCCTCCACATGCCTGTCAAAAGCTCTCTCCGGAAGGGCCTTAGTGAAAGGATCTGCCAGGTTATCCTCCGATGTAATCTTGGCCACAACAACTTCTCCTCTCTTTACGATTTCTCGTATCAGGTGGTACTTGTGCTCTATGTGTTTACTAGCCTTATGGGCTCATGGTTCCTTCGAGTTTTCAACTGCACCACTATTATCACAATAAATTGTGATAGTTCTGGGCAAACCAGGAATCACATCCAAGTCCATCAGGAAGTTCCTGAGCCACACAGTTTCTTTGGCCACCTTAGAGGCTGCCACATACTCAGCTTCCATGGTAGAGTCCGCCATGCATTTCTGCTTGACACTCCTCCATACAATGGCTCCACCTCCCAAAGTAAACACAAAACCGGAGGTAGACTTACTATTATCCCTATCTGATTGGATGTCGGAATACGTGTAACCCACAGGGAGTAATTTGTTTGCCTGGTAAACTAGCATAAAATCCCTAGTCCTTCTCAGGTACTTCAATATATGCTTTACCGTAGTCCAATATCCCTGTCCTAGATTATTTTGATATCTGCTGACCATCCCTACGGCAAAGCAGATATCTGGTCACGTACATAGCATCACATACATGAGGTTTCCTACTGCCGAAGCATAAGGAACTACCTTCATCTCGTCTATCTCCTCAGATGTTCTAGGACACATCTCCTTAGATAAAGGAACTTCATGCCTGAAAGGTAGAAAACCTTTCTTGGAGTTTTGCATGTTAAAATGATCCATAATCGTGTCTATGTATGAGGCTTGGGATAAGCACAACATCCTTTTCCTGCGGTCCCTTATAACCTTGATCCCAAGGATGTGTCCCACATCTCCCAAGTCCTTCATATCAAACTGTTTGGACAACCATACCCTTATGTCCGATAACACCTTGATATTGTTGCCAATCAACAAAATATCATCTAAATTATACAAGAAATATCACTACATTTCCGTCACATCTCTTGTATACACAAGACTCATCCAGACTTTGAATAAATCCATAAGACTGGATTACGTCATCAAATCGGATGTTCCAAGACCTCGAAGCTTGCTTCAATCCATAAATGGACCGATTAAGCTTACTTACAAGATGCTCTTTGTCCTTCACAATGAATCCCTCTAGTGGCTTCATATAGATGTTTTCCTCAAGACTTCCATTAAGGAAAGCTATCTTGTCCGGATAGACTTAAGCATGGCTACCGGCGAAAAGGTCTCCTCATAATCGATATCCTTTTTTTTAGTATACCCCTTCGCAACAAGCCTCGCTTTGAAGGTCTCAACCTTCCCATCTATTCCTCTCTTTCTTTTGTAGATCCACTTGCATCCAATGGTTTTTACACCATTGGGTGGTTCCACTAGCTCCCAGACCTGATTTGAATCCATAGATTCAATCTCAGTATTCATTGCACTTTACCAAGATGTTGCATCTTTATCTTGGATTGCCTCATCATATGTCTAGGGATCAGGTTCATGTTCATCAGGGACCAAATCAGAAGATTCTTTCAAGAACATGAATCTATCAGGTTATCTCACAACCCTCCCACTACGACGAGGTATCACTTGTGTATCCTCTGTGACACGCGGTGCAGTGACTTGTGGTATATTCTCTTGTATCGATGGTACTGAAGAAGTGACTTCCCCTTTTATTTCCTCCAGAACAATCTTACTCATGGGCTTGTGGTTCATCACATAGTCTTCCTCTAGAAATCTAGTGTTTGTGCTAACGATCACCCTCTGATCTCTAGGACTATAAAACAAACCACCTTTCGTTCCTCTAGGATAGCCAACGAACATGTGTACTTCTATACGAGGTTTCAACTTACCAGCATCTGCCTTCAGCACATGTGCTAGACTCCCCCAAATCTGAATATGTCTTAGACTGGGCTTTCGCCCAGTCCATAATTCTATGGGAGTAGAAGACACTGATTTAGATGGAACCAAGTTCAGAATGTACACCGCCGTATCTAGAGCATATCCCCAGAACAAATCTGGCATTTCAGAATAACTCATCATCGATCTAACCATATCCATAAGAGTCCTATTTCTTCTCTCTGCTACACCATTCTGCTGGGGTGTGCCAGGTACAGACAATTGGGATTGAATCCCAACCTCTGATAAGTAGTTCCTAAACTCTCCCAAGAGGTACTCACCACCACGATCAGATAGCAGTATCTTGATACTTTTACCTTGATGTTTCTCCACATCAGCCTTGAATTCTTTGAAATTGTCAAAGCATTCAGACTTGCGGTGCATCAAGTAAATGTATCAATATCTCGAATAATCGTCTATAAAAGAGACGAAATATTCAAAATCACCTCTAGCCTTGATAGACATAGGACCACACAAATCACAATGAACCAATTCTAACACATCTTTGGCTCTATACCCCTTGGCCTTAAAAGGCCTCTTGGTCATTTTACCCTCCAAGAAAGATTCGCAGGTTGGGAAATCTTCCACCACTAATGAACCCAGAGGTCCATCAGCTATCAACCTTTGAATTCTGCTTAGGTTAATATGACCAAGTCTAAGATGCCAAAGATATGTTTGGTTCATCTTTGAAGGTTCTTTTCTCTTATTGGAATTAGAAGATGAGTTATTAACTTCAATTTGTTGGTAGAGGAAACTTCGCTTCCCCTTTCAACTTGGTCGCTTGTTCATGGCGATCCCTTCTACGTCCCTGGATAAAAAAAAAATTATCCTAGACAAGAGGGATTGACCAAGCAACCTTGTCATCATCGTGCTATTCGATTAGAGTAGTCACTTGAACAAACTTGTTGTTCAAGCGACCAACCTCTATTCTACGAGTAGCCGCGGAATAGACGATGTACGGATCGCCGACTTTTGTGTTTATGTTCGGGGTCTAAGTATTTTTATCCACTAAACAGAATATATATCATGCATATAATTGAAAAGAAAATATAAACATGTAATAAATGAAATAGAGAATCGATATACCTCTCGACTTCTATTGTATGACCTTCCTCCTTTCGGATGTCGTGTGGGCGACGATCTACCAAAAGTTGAAGCTCCTAGATCACCAATCTTCCTTCCTTGCTCGTCCCGAGAAAGAGGAAGAATAGAAACAAGACTCTTTTCCTTCTTTCAACCAACCAATAAGCAACAAGCTCTTGCTTGCCGTCGGCCAACAAGGGGAAGAGAGAAAAAGATGGTTGTCGGCCAAGAGCTTCAAGGGAGGACCCTAAGCCTTGGTTCCACCCGCCAAGGAGAAGGAGAAGAGCTACTTTGGATGTCAGAATAAGCTTGAATAGGCTTCTGGACGCCGACCACCAAAGAAGAAGAAGGAGATAAGGAAAAAATTTCCTTAATAGGTGCCGCCAACTCCAAACCCTAGCCTCCAAGCCTTGCCACCCAAAACCCTAATCCTATCTCTAATTGGATTCATAGTTGCCTCCCACCCCTTGTCCTCCTTTTATAGAGTTAGGGATAACACTTGTTTTAATCTCTACCATTGGTTCTAGGGATTTAATCTCAACCGTCGGATCTAGAGATTTAATCTCAACCGTCGGATCTAGAGATTTAATCTCTACCTTTTGATCTAGAGTTTTGTTTCTATCCATTGGATCTAGGCTTCATGAGGTATTAATAGGTTGTAATAGGGACCATGAGGAGGAGTTGGATCTTGGCCACCCAATGGATCAAGCCCACATAAAGTCCGATCCATTAATGATAATCCAATCCACTAAAGGATTATTATTGATCTACCTCACCAACCCCCATAAGTCAATATGGGCTCCATATATTATATGTACATTTTCTCCCCGTATTTAAGATCTCGAATGTCCGTCGATTAATTAATTTACTGATAATTAATTAATCAACATCTAACTCCATGAGTAGTACCACTCAACCTTTTCATCATGCCGGACTAAGTCCACCTGCGGGATTTACATGATGATCCTTATGAGCTCCTCAAGGGGACATAATCATCCTAATATATAGGACACAGTTTCCTCCAATAATCAACGGCACACCATATAAATAATATCATTTCCCAACTTACCGAGCCTATCAATTTAATCTATAAATCTCGCCCATTAGTAAATCAAAGAAATGAATATTAAGTATATGTACCCATTATTATATCGGGATTAAGAGTATGTACAATATAATATCTGACGTCCGATTCGATTATGTAGTCAGCAATAAATTGAATCACCTCTAAGTCGGTCCAGCTCAATACACACAAAGTGTACTAGTGTGATTTTATTGTCAAGACAAACCAATACCAAATCACACTACAACCATACCAATGGTTTGTCCAAAGCCATCTCGGTTGTGAGCCTATACTTATACTTTACAAGGAGCCGATAACATGATCTCCCGTGTGACACCACACACCATGTTATCTATAATGTAATGTATTAGACAATATGCATAACCATAAAAATATGCAAACAATGATCATGTGATTCTTATTTCAAAATAAAGATGTTCATACAAAAGATAGACTTTTCAGTATATATCCCAACAATCTCCCACTTATACTAAAAGACTATGTTGTCCTCAAACTGTTGGTGTAGTGGGCACCTAAGTCGAACCTAAGTTTTGATTATAGCAAACGATATAAAGTTAAGCTTATATTGTTATCTCACGAGCTAAATCAAGTATGCAGAAAAGTCTCAATGCTGGAGCTGAAGGCTAGCGACACCCGAAGGAAGCTGCGGTGGTCGGGCGACACTCGAGTTACTTCGGAGGGAGCCGAAGGAATCGAGTGGAAGGCCGGAAGCAAAAGCGACACGTAAGTATCGAGGTAAGCTCGTGTGTGCGAGCGTAAGTGAGGTCGTATCCTCTTTATGGGGATGATCTTAGGCGACGATCCGACCCAAGACTTCCCATGGAAGGTCTATGTTGAGATCGAACGACAAGTTGTCGTCGAATCCGCTTATATTTTGAGCTAACTCTTTATTGTAGTCAAAAATCCTGGCCATCAGTTCAACCGGCCAGTTCAACCGGTGGTCAAAAATCAGCCTCGAGGAGTCAAGCTTTATCACCATTTTTCAAGGAGTTTTGTGCCCAATTCCTATTAGATGAAGACCCATTCGATGAGGGGCTCAAAGGCTATAAAAGGAGGGCCAAACCTTGGGTTTTTTAACAATTAAAAATCTTCCAAGTTCTTCCGATACGCTCCGACTCTCCGACATCCCTATGACGAAGCGCTGCCGAGACGACGACTAGAGCTTCAACCTCCAACCTTTAAAGTCGTCGGTAACGAAAGTTCTAAATTGTATCTCAGTTTATTTCTTTTAGTAAAGCTTTAAATCATATCAAGGAGAGGGGGAGTGTCCCTCTACCTTGAGTCTTTATCGAGTTTTGTATTCGTTTAACTCCTATCTCCAACGAGGAGGAGTTTGGTTAGTATTTAGCCCTCCGTGCGTGGTCAAGGACCACTAGGGCCTTGGAGTAGTAGCCGTAGGCTACGAACCAAGTAAAAACCCTCGTGTTTTTATTTATTTATTGTTATCTTTCCGCTGCATTTTACTCGTACCTTAACGAACGATTACGAAAAAGCTTTTATCGCTATTCACCCCCCCTCTAGCGATCCGCTTCGATCCAACAATTGGTATCAGAGCCGGGGGTTGCTAAGATTTGGTGAAACCACCAATCTAGCCTTTTTACAGATTTATTTTTCTTTTAATTCTGTTTTTTTATTTATTTCGCCTTGTTAAGTTTTTCTCCCGCACTACTAATCCAAGACGCGAGTCTTGGTACTTGTTTTTGTGTTTTTGTCGTTGCTAGTTTCTTCGTCTTCGTCCCTTTTTGTCTTTTGTTCTAATGGTCCATCTCGAGGGTTTTAGCACCGTCCGACCTCCGTTTTACAACGGAGATGACTTCCATTATTGGAAGGGTCAGATGGAATGCTTTCTCAAAACCCAAATCGAGATGTGGATCATAATCCAAATGGGTTTCACACTTCCGACTAATGAAGTGGGTGACTCCTTGGATTATGATCAATGGACCATTACGACAAAATGACAAGTCAAAGCCGAAGCCAAGGCAACACAAATCCTCCAATGCGGCTTGTCCAAGGAGGAGTTAAATCGCGTCGACTCCTTCATTAGTGCAAAGGAGCTTTGGACAAAGCTGATCGAGTTACACGAAGGATCGGATCAAGCTAAGGTTTGCAAACGTGATTTGTTGTTCAATAAATTATACACACTAAAAATGCAGGAACACGAGTCCACGACGCAACTCCACGCCCGTGTCCAAGACATAGTCAACAACCTACACGCAATCGGGCAAAAGGTCGAAAACCGTGACCTTATAAGGTATGTTCTAAACTCTTTTCTAAGGACTACCTTGTGGGCATCCATGGTCGATGCCTACAAGGTCTCCAAGGACCTTTCTAAACTTAGATTAGATGAACTCTTTTCGGATTTTGAATTACATGAGCAGTCCAACTCGGAACCCGAGAGGGGTATAGCCTTATTTGCAGGTTCAAAGAAGAAGAAATTCGCAAGCAAGCCACCACCAACCGAGGAGGAAGATGAGTCCGAAGAAGAAGTTGACCCGGAATTGACGGCCGAACTAATGAACCTAGCTCGAAGGATAGCCAAGGGACGAAAGTGAACCACAACTCGACCCAACCAAGGTAAGCCTAAAAGTTCTAATATTAGGTGTTATGAGTGTAACAGGTTTGGACATATAAAGTCCGAGTGCCCCAAGCTCAACCACCAAGCACCTAAGCACAAGAAGGCGCTCAATGCGACATGGGAAGAAGCGTCATCCGAAGAAGACGAAGACCACGTCTTCATGGCGAAATCGATTGAGTCCGACACAGAGACCGAACCTGAACTTGAGTCAGAACCTGAGGATGACTCGGACTACGAAGCTACCTTCAAGTCAAACCACGGATACGCATCCGGTTCAAAAGATACCCTTAAGGTGAGTCGAACCTTATTTAATACTTTACATAATACGGTTAGGTTTTTGTCTAGGAAGTTAGCTAAGTCCGAGTCCAAGGTTGAGACCCTGGTTGAGGAAGTTAAACTCCTTAAACACGAGGTCTCCCTAACCTCTTCGACTAGTCGAGTTCAAGAGAAGGACTCAACTCGGGTTGAAAAACTCGAAGTTGAGAACTCACTCTTGAAAAGTCAAGTCGAAGATCTTAGGAATACGTTGGAAAGGTTTACTTTGGGATCCAAAGGACTTGACCTCCTACTTGGATCGCAAAGGGCCGTGTACAACAAGGCTGGACTAGGGTTTAGCTCAAACACGACCAATAAGTCGTATATGTCAATCGTAAGTAGACATAAAAAATGTGTCCAAGCATGGGTCCCTAAGACCACTTTGATTTCAACTCTAGGATCCAACTCGTACTGGGTTCCCAAGGACCAAATCCACTATGTGGATAGACCGAACCGATTCAACGGCCTAGGGGGAGCCAGTACAAAACATGTTTGTGTTTTAACTTAGAAATTGCATGCTTAGATTTATTTTTGTTTTTTTTCTTTCGTGAACTCACATAGAACACGTAAATAACCAACTAAAATCCTTCGAAAAGATTGAGCCTCGGGGAGCCTCTTTTCAAAAATAACTAGTTAGACGAGGAAATAATTTTAGGTGAGTCAAGTCATCATTTTCTTGAAAATGGCTTTGTCTAAGGAAGTGGTCGATGATCCGATAAAAGAAGGCCCCTGTGCCTCGCCACGACCTGGAAGCCATGATCTTGAAAAGGTAAACTTGACAAGCCTAGGGTCAAATCCAAATCTAACATTACTTAAACATAAATGCACTTAATCAACTTAATTGGAAGTCATCTCACAAAGAACACATAAGTATAACATGCTTGATCATATAGACTCCGGTGAGATGACCTAGGTTTAACAACTTACAACCAAATTTTTTTTTAAAAAAATATAATAATCTAACATCCAATCCAACCACCTTGTGTATAGGATCAATGGATGATAGACAGCGGTTGCTCCCGACACATGATCGGGGATCAACTCAAATTCGCGAAGCTTCGATTCAAACGACAAGGATCGGTAGCCTTTGGGAATAACGGCAAGCTCAAAATCATCGGATCAGGTGATATCGAGCTTAACTCGAATTTTGTTATTAAAAATGTATTACTTGTAGAGAATTTTGAATATAACCTGCTTAGCGTAAGCCAATTATGTGACAATAATTATAAGGTCGTATTTTTAGAAAATGAATGTGTAATTAAAACAAATGAAACAGCTAAAACAATACTCAAAGGAACTAGGACAAATAACATTTATACAATTAACTTAATCAAATCCTCAGCCAAATGTCTTATGACACAGGAAGAGGAATCATGGTTGTGGCACCGACGACTCGGTCACTCGCACCCAAGACTCGTCCACAAGATGAGTCAGAGTGGCCTAGTCAGAGGCTTACCCAACATTAACAATTTGGTTAATAAAATTTGTAATGTTTGTCAATAAGGAAAACAACCTAGGACACAACACAAGTTAACTAACCAAGAACGAACCTCAAGTGTACTTGAGCTCCTGCATATGGATATATTCGATTCACATGGAGCCAAGTCACTCAATAAAAGTCAATATTGCTTAGTCATAATTGACAACTACTCCAGGTTTACCTGGGTTAGGTTCATCAAACATAAAAATGATACCCTAGATCAATTAATCAATTTATTCAAATTAATCGAGAATCAAAAAAACCTTAAGGTTAAAAGAATTAGAAGCGATCATGGTGGTGAATTCGAAAATCAAAGGTTCACCGACTTCTGTAACCTAAACGGATACCACCATGAATTCTCTTGCCCTAGGACCCCTCAACAAAATGGCCTAGTGGAGCGGAAAAACCGAACTCTACAAGAAGTCGCTAGGACCATGTTGAACGAATATGACCTACCCGATAGGTTTTGGGTGAGTACGACATGCTATGTCCAAAATAGAATCCTTATGGTAAAGAGGCACCTTAAGACCTCATACGAGATTTATCACGATAAAATACCTAACATCAAGTACTTTAGGGTATTTGGGTGTAAGGTACATATCCTAAACACTAAGGATTACCTAGGGAAATTTACATCCAAGACCACGACCGGAATCTTTCTAGGATACTCGACTACAAGTTGAGCTTATAGAGTATATAACCACGACACCCTTAGAGTCGAGGAGACTATCAATGTAGTATTTGATGAAGGACATGAACCTACAAAAGCCCCGGCAACCCCAATTAGCGAGCTGATTCATACTAGACCTAACTCTGATCCGAAGATCAGGTCTAGTGTTAATCCTAACCTAAGTCAACAAAGTCACTCTATTGATCAAGTGATAGATGACTCCAACCAAACTAATGTTCAACCAAGTCACCCCATTGATCAAGCATTAGGTGACACAAACCCAACCCATTCTAGGATTCAGACTAACCACCCTATCGATCAAGTGATAGGAGATCCTAATCTAGGAGTTCGAACTAGAGCATCCTATAGGAACCTTAGTCAAATTTCCTTAATTTCAAAGATAGAACCCAAATCAATTGAACAAGCTCTTCTTGATCCCGATTGGAGTATTGCAATGCAAGAAGAGCTAGCTCAATTTACTAGGAATGAAGTGTGGGAATTAGTACCACCACCTAAAGACAAAACGATAATTGGAACATGGTGGGTGTTTCGAAATAAGCTTGATGATAAAGGTGAAGTAGTTAGAAACAAGGCTAGGTTAGTCGCCAAAGGATTTAGTCAAGTCGAAGGCTTAGATTACGACGAAACCTATGCCCCAGTAGCTAGACTCGAATCAATTCGAATGTTACTAGCTTATGCCGCACATCGAGGATTTAAGCTGTTTCAAATGGATGTTAAGTCGGCATTCTTAAATGGATACATTAAAGAAGAAGTTTATGTTAGCCAACCCCCCGGATTCGAAAATCTAGATAAACCCGACCATGTTCTAAAACTTAAGAAAGCTCTCTATGGACTTAAACAAGCTCCTCGAGCTTGGTACGAGAGACTTTCAATCCATCTTAAGTCAAAAGGGTTTAACCAAGGCTTAGTTGACCCAACTCTCTTCGTAAAAACCTTAGGTAAAGAAATATTCATAGCTCAAATTTACGTAGACGATATAATTTTTGGAACCTCTAACTCACTTACTAAACGAGTTCGCTTTCACTCATGGAAAGTGAGTTTGAAATGAACTTGGTAGTAGATTAAGTTTCTTTTAGGTCTACAAATTAAACAAACTAAGGATGGTATATACCTATATCAACAAAAATACACTAAGGAGTTAATTAAAAGATTTGGAATGCAAGACGCTAAGATAATAAACACCCCAATGGCGATTAATGTTAACATAGGAGAAGACCTAGAAAGTAAGTACATTGACTTAAAGTACTATAAGAGCGCGATAGGAAGTCTCCTATACTTAACTGCGAGTCGACCCGACATCCTATTCGCAGTAAGTATGTGCGCCAGGTTTCAAACCTGTGCTAAGGAGTCTCACCTAACCCTAGTTAAGTGTATCCTTAGATATCTTAAGGGTACACTTAACGTTGGTATTTGGTACCCTAGATCTACGGAGTTCGAACTAATCGGCTACTCCGATTCGGATTATGCCGGTAGTAAACTCGATAGAAAGAGCACGACTGGTTGTTGCCAACTACTCGGCTCAAGTCTAGTGAGTTGGTGCAGTAGGAAGCAACATTGTGTTGCCTTATCTACCACCGAAGCCGAATACGTTGCGATAGGTGAGTGTGTAACTCAGCTTCTTTGGATGAAGCACACTCTCCGAGACTTTAGGTTGGACTTCACCAAAACTAAAATTTTTGTAGACAACATAAGTTCGATAAATCTAACTAAGAACCCTATATGCCATTCAAGGACAACGCATATAGAGGTAAAACACCATTTCATTCGAGAACATGTAGCCAACGGCTCCATACAACTCGAATGTGTTGACTCGAAGTCTAACCTAGCAGACATATTTACTAAACCACTACCCGAAGCCGAATTTAGTCTCTTGAGACGAAGATTAGGCATGTGCGTAATAGAATAGGAACTTACAAATTATATTTTCTTACTACTATTTCTTACTTTTTTTTCATGGAACTAGCATAGGACATACCTTAGATATCATGCACCTATAGATTTAAGGAGCCAATACATCTCACAACACATAGGACTAATGTGTTTATGTACTTAGCCACGTAGATGGGCGTGAGATGTTAGGACCTTACTCCTGGTTCCAGATGTAGAGCTAGTGCATCGCTATGAACCACGGAGTATAATCATACCGACTCTGACCAGGACTGGTTGATCCTTCATATCAATCAAGCCAAATATGAGTCGAACATTTTATAGATGAACTTATTTTCAGTATATTATTTTTAAAAATAAAAATGTGGAACATGCTTGGACTTTAAATTTAACATTTATTTTGTTTTCCACACACCCCTTACTCTTTTCGATATACGGCAAAAGGGGGAGAAAAAGGAGAAAAAGGACAAAAGTTAAGGGGTCAAAAAAAATTTTTTTGATAACTTAACTCTTACTTCATAATTAAACCAAAAGTTAACTTTAAGTTTTGAAAACTTATTTAACTTTTAACAAAAGGCCAAGGTTAAGAAATCATTTGGTTTCTTAACTTAAAACTTATTTTAAACACTATGGCAAATATTAAGTAATTTCGGTTACTTAATTCTTTTTCTTAGTAGCACATATCAAGGGGGAGAGTTAAAACCCTTTCTCAAGTACTCACCCTCGGTCAAGGGGGAGGATTCCTCAAGGGGGAGCACTTGAAAAGAATTTTTATATACTCCTACTCATTCATTATAATCTCATACTTATTTTTGTCTTAACTTTGTATGTGGGTTTGCCATAAATCAAAAAGGGGGAGGTTGTTGGTGCAGTGGGCACATAAGTCGAACCTAAGTTTTGATTATAGCAAACGATATAAAGTTAAGCTTATATTGTTATCTCACGAGCTAAATCAAGTGTGCAGAAAAGTCTCAATGCTGGAGCTGAAGGCTAGCGACACCCGGAGGAAGCCGCGGTAGTCGGGCGACACTCGAGTTACTTCGGAGGGAGCCGAAGGAATCGAGTGGAAGGCCGGAAGCAAAAGCGACACGTAAGTATCGAGGTAAGCTCGTGTGTGCGAGCGTAAGTGAGGTCGTATCCTCTTTATGGGGATGATCTTAGGCGACGATCCGACCCAAGACTTCCCATGGAATGTCTATGTTGAGATCGGACGGCAAGTGGCCATCAAATCCGCTTATATTTTGAGCTAACTCTTTATTGTAGTCAAAAATCCTGGCCATCAGTTCAACCGGCCAGTTCAACCGGCGCCAGTTCAACCGGCCAGTTCAACCGGTGGTCAAAAATCAACCTCGAGGAGTCAAGCTTTATCACCATTTTTCAAGGAGTTTTGTGCCCAATTCCTATTGGTTGAAGACCCATTCGATGAGGGGCTCAAAGGCTATAAAAGGAGGGCCAAACCTAGGGTTTTTTATCAATTAAAAAGCTTCCAAGTGCTTCCGATATGCTCCGACTCTTCGACATCCCTACGACGAAGCGCTGCCGAGACGACGACTAGAGTTTCAACCTCCAACCTTTAAAGTCGTCGGTAATGAAAGTTCTAAATTGTATCTCAGTTTATTTCTTTTAGTAAAGCTTTAAATCATATCAAGGAGAGGGGGAGTGTCCCTCTACCTTGAGTCTTTATCGAGTTTTGCATTCGTTTAACTCCTATCTCCAACGAGGAGGAGTTTGGTTAGTATTTTGCCCTCCGTGCGTGGTCAAGGACGACTAGGGCCTTGGAGTAGTAGTTGTAGGCTACGAACCAAGTAAAAACCCTCATGTTTTTATTTATTTATTGTTATCTTTCCGCTGCATTTTACTCGTACCTTAACGAACGATTACGAAAAAGCTTTTATCACTATTCACCCCCCCCTCTAGCGATCCGCTTCGATCCAACACAAACTACCATACATCTGATCCCCATTCCCTCCACATGCCTATCAAAAGCTCTCGACGGAAGGGCCTTAGTGAAAGGATCTGTCAGGTTATCCTCCAATGCAATCTTGGCCACAGTAACTTCTCCTCTCTTTACGATTTCTTGTACCAGGTGGTACTTACGCTCTATGTGTTTACTAGCATTATGAGCTTGTGGTTCCTTCGAATTTGCAACTGCACCTCTATTATCACAATAAATTGTGATAGTTCTAGGCAAACCAGGAATCACATCCAAGTCCATCAGGAAGTTCCTGAGCCACACAGCTTCTTTGGCCGCCTTAGAGGCTGCCACATACTCAGCTTCCATGGTGGAGTCCGCCACGCATTTCTTCTTGACACTCCTCCATACAATGACTCCACCTCCCAAAGTAAACACAAAATTTGAGGTAGACTTACTGTTATCCCTATCAAATTGGAAGTCGAAATCCGTGTAACACACAGGGAGTAATTGGTTTGCCGTGTAAACCAACATATAATCCCTAGTCCTTCTCAGGTACTTCAATATATGCTTTACTACAGTCCAATGTCCCTGTCCTAGATTACTCTGATATTTGCTGACCATGCCTACGACAAAGCAGATATCTAGTCTAGTACATAGCATCGCATACATGAGGCTTCCTACCGCCGAAGCATAAGGAACCGCCTTCATCTCCTCTATCTCCTCAGATGTTGTAGGACACATCTCCTTAGATAAAGGAACTCCATGCCTGAAAGGAAGAAAACATTTCTTGGAGTTTTGCATGCTAAAACGATCCAAAATCTTGTCTATGTATGAAGCTTGGGATAATCACAACATCCTTTTCCTGTGATCCCTTATAACCTTGATCCCAAGGATGTGTCCCACTTCTCCCAAGTCCTTCATATCAAACTGTTTGGACAACCATACCCTTACGTCCGATAACACCTTGATATTGTTGCCAATCAACAAAATGTCATCTACGTATAGTACAAAAAATACCACTACATTTCCGTCACATCTCTTGTATACACAAGACTCATCCGGACTTTGAATAAATCCATAAGACTGGATTACTTCATCAATGTGTTGGGTACTTGGGAGAAGTTTAGAGCATGAACATTTAGCCTCCCAAAGGCCCTCAATCTCTTCTCCTTGGCCGGTGGAACCAAGGCTTAGGGTCCTCCCTTGAAGCTTTTGGCCGACAACCATCTTTTTCTCTCTTCCCCTTGTTGGTCGGCGGCAAGCAAGAGCTTGTTGCTTGTTGGTTGGTTGAAAGAAGGAAAAGAGTCTTGTTTCTATTCTTACTCTTGCTCGGGACGAGCAAGGCAGGAAGATTGGTGATCTAGGAGCTTCAACTTTTGGTAGATCGTCGCCCACATGACGTCCGATAGGAGGAAGGTCATACAATAGAAGATCGAGAGGTATATCGATTCTCTATTTTCATTTGTTATATGTTTATATTTTCTTTTCAATTATATGCATGATATATATTCTGTTTAGTGGCTAAAAATACTTGGACCCCGAACATAAACACAAAAGCCTGCGATCTGTACATCGTCTATTCCGTGGCTACTCGTAGAATAGAGGTTGGTCGCTTGAACAACAAGTTTATTCAAGTGACTACTCTAATCAAATAGCACGACGATGACAAGGTTGCTTGGGCAATCCCTCTTGTCTTGGATAATTTTTTTTTTTATCCGGGGATGTAGAAGGGATCGCCATGAACAAGCGACCGAATTGAAAGAGGAAGCGAAGTTTCCTCTCCCAACACAATTTGCATCGTGGGAGGTTTTGGTTCATGTGTGTATATATTTCCTATCAATGCATCTGAACAGATAATGTCCCTATTCCTTTTTATAACAACTCTGTCATTAAAAGAAATAGAATATCCATCCATAAACAATTTTGAAATTGAAATTAAATTCTTTATAAATAAAGGTACATAAAGGCAATTCTTAAGAATCAAAACTTTATTTTTCTCAAAAGATAAATGAACGTCTCCCACTGCAACAGCCGCCACCTTCGTGGCATCGCCCAAGTACACGGTAATCTCCCCCTCAGCTAGTTGTCTGGTTTCCTGGAACCCTTGTAAAGTATTGCAGACATTATCAGTGGCTCCCGTATCTACACACCAGGTGCCAGTAGATAACACCGCTAAACATGTTCCAACAACTAGACCAAAAGATATACCTTTGTTCTTCTTGCGGTTGGGGCAGTCCTTCTTCCAGTGTCTAGTCTACTTACAAGTGAAGCACTTGCCTTTCGGCTTCTTCACTCCTCCCTGAGTTCCTCCCACCGCCTTCGCCCCAGTTTGTTTCTTCTTCTTCTTTCCTTTTGGCTTAGAAGTAGAAAACTTTTGGGTCACCATGGCATGCGCTTGAGCACTCTGATGAAATAGCCCCTCT
Source organism: Wurfbainia villosa (assembly GCA_025175895.1). NCBI lineage: Eukaryota > Viridiplantae > Streptophyta > Magnoliopsida > Zingiberales > Zingiberaceae > Wurfbainia > Wurfbainia villosa. Next base: position 113,182,203 of record CM045989.1, on the reverse strand, counting down.
GCCGTGTGGAGTTCTGTCAGAAGCTCTACCAACGAATACAACCTCTTGTTCATGTTGTAGTTCTGGCGAAACTGTTCAAAACTCCTAGGTAGAGACTGGAGAATTATATCGACCTGGTTTTCCCCATCAATCTCAGCTCCGAGGACTTCCAACTCATTCAAATGAGCCATCATCTTGACAACATGATCCCTCACGGGTGTTCCCTCGATCATGGTGGTCATCATCAAGTTCCTCATAGCTTCCTGCCTAGCAGCCCGATTCTGGTGTCCAAAAAGCTCTTTGAACAAGCGACCAATTTGAAGTGGGAAGCGAAGCTTTCTACCTTCAATATAGACACTGTTAGCATGATAATAGCCGATGGAAGCACCTGAAGGCTAACGTATAGATGAATAAGTCATGGATGACTTCAGAGATCTGATAGGCGTGAGACTGATGGAGGTGGATAGAATACTTAGGTCTAGGCTAAGAGTGTCTAGCAAGTATGAGAGCATCATACTTGGGTTAAAACCTCATGTTTGAGGTGTATCAGTCGACTGGGTTATAGACCAGTCGACTAGTTGAGTGTTTTGACAATTGACAACCTAGTCGATACTGATCAGTCGATTGGGATTACGATCAGTCGACTTGTAGGAGTCGACTAATGCTCAACCTGTCAAGTGGCCTTGGCAGTCGACAGCCATGGATGGTAGTCGACTGATGGATGCATCCACAGAAGCGAGGCAGGCTCGACCAGGGGCTCGCCTGCCTATGCATCAATCGACTGATCGACTATCCATTAGAGTTTCTCCAGCGTGGATCGAGTCATTGTGAGACAATGACTATAGGAGCAGTCGACAAATGGGTATGAGCTGTCGACTGCTAAGAAAAAATCAACTCGAGTTGCATCTTTAAAAGGAGCTCGAAGGGGAGATTTTTGGCAGCGTTTCTCAGGGTGATTTGAGGTAATTTGCTGGTGCAAGTCAGGGTCTTTAGGTGCAGTCCAAGCAACCAACAAGCAAAGAAATCAAAGCTCACATTTCTAAAGTTTTCTTTACATTATTTGTTGTATTTACTTTGTATTTGCTTGTAACTTCCGTATTACTGTTGTAATCTTTTGTACGAGGTTTATCCGCCTCCGGATTGTTCCAGGAAGGAATTGTTATTAGTGGTGTGTGCATCACTAGAGATCACTTGAGCTCAACCCGTGGAGTAGGAACTCTAAGGTTTTGAACCACGTTATATCTTGTTGTCTTGTTCTTGTGTATTCGTCTTCATATTCATTTTTGTATTTTGTATTTTCGCTGCTCCAACAGAATTGTAGAGACGAACGATCGAATTCCATCATCAAGCATGAAAATACTATTCACTCCCCTCTAGCACGTCACCAACGATCCTACATTTTCTATTTAATTGATTCTTTTCTTTTAATCATTTTTGTTTTAGATAATTTCAATCTTTCTAGCTTGATACAAATTACCATGTTAGTTTCCTCTATCAATATATCTCAAATATTAACTTGTGAGAACTCCCTGAAATAATCATGTTTAGCAGTGATTTTACATCTAAAAAGGTTAAAAGTAATTTCTTCGGGACACCTGACCTTGCTCCTTTGTTCAACAATTAAGAAGTTTATGAAGAATAGTTTAGATATCAATGTGATCTGTATTGAAATAAATCAGAAAGAATTGGGAAAAAGTGCATCAAAGTTGTAGACCAAGGCTAGAGAATCTTTCCAGAAAACTCAAGTGATTTGATTGTTGAGACATGAATGAGAAGTGGGTCACATGATACACCTATGGTCTTTGATTACTCTGGTATTCTGACACTTGAGAAGCAAATTACATTACAGTTTAGAACTTTTATCAGTGTCGAGGAGTTATCCTTCACTTTGCCTGTAAGATTTAATGAATTTACTCGGATCATCCAACAATAATTTGAGAGACTTATTTCTTTGCTAAATGAATATGATCTTATTTTTAAGGGTGTTAAGTTAATTGGCTCAAATATAGTTGTCTTTAGGTTCATTGAATTTTAGTATAGTATCAGTTGCATAACAGAGGACAAATATTCTAATTGCAAAAGTGATCAGGTGTTAAGTGTCCCGGAACTAACGACAACCATAACTTGAAAGATATAGAGAGAGTAGGAAAATGGGAATGGGAGTCCTTGGTCTGAATTTGTAAACTAGGACTTCTTTGATCAAGTTTGGCATGCCATTATCTCGCAGTATTCTTGAAGTGATTGTCAGTCGGAATGTTCTCAGAAATGGATATTTACATAGTTTTGAGGATACTCTAAAGTCATGGAATTGAGTATCATTCTTTCGGATTTCATGGGTATTCCGAGTGGAGGGAACCATATGGTCTTCTATGGTATGTTATCCTGATTTTATTAAGCCTTCTGAGCTGAGAATTTAAGATAATTTTTTATATTATATTTTCCTCAAGTTTTGCTGGTTTATATTATGTTTTCCTCAAGTTTTGTTGGTTTTTCTTTTATGTTCATGCACAGATAAGCCCAGGTCCCTTTATAATTTCCCGTATGGTATGTTCATTTTTATTTTGATGAAAATGGTAGTCCCTAATTTGATTTATGCTCTCAGTACATAATTTTTAATTTTTCCTCCATCCCATGGGGGTTTCCTTACACCAGGAAGTTGGTTATCTCAAGGTATATTGTTTATGGTTCTCTTATCTCTGTCTTTGGGAGAAGTTTGTATGCTCATCTCTATCACTCGGCATATATACGGTTATCTTTGGGAAGTTTATATGAGATTGTATTTGTATTCCTCCTTTGATAAACCAATACTCTTTTTGGGACTCAGGTGTTTAAGTTACCCTCTCTTTAGCCCTATGCCAACTATAACAGCTTAAGGGCTAGGTAACTAGAGAATTGTCCCACGAGCCTATAACAGCCTACTATAGTGGCTAAGTATATTTTCTCTAGGCCTGCACCAACTATAACAGCCTAAGGGCTAGGCAACTACAAAATCGCTCCATGGGTCTATAACAACCAACTATAATGGCTAAGTAAATAGCTTCAAGACCTACGCCTAATACAACTATAATGGCTAAGTAAATAGCTTCAAGACCTGCGCCTAATATGACAACCTTAGAACTAAGTAAATAGCTTCAGAGCTTGCATCTAACATAACAGTTTAAGGCTCTACACCTAATATAACAACTTGAGGCTTTGCACCAAATGTTATGATGACTTTAAAGTTTTCAACATTCATTCTTGGGTAGGGAATTATAAGTATCTTCAGGAAGAAATATGGTAGAGCAGCATGTGTAATTCCTGAGCACCATGTGTATTTCCCAAGCACTCAGTTTTTTTTCTGACCATCTTCCCTATTTTTCGAGCATTTAGCTTATTTGCTAAAGGTACGCCCCACTCCCAAGTGCACAGTTTATTTAATGAACATCAGTCTTATTCCTGAGTATCTAACATATTGGCTGAGTATTGGTCCTATTTTTTGATATCTATCTTGTTCCTGAGTAATGTTTTATAAGTTTTTAAAACAAAAAAATTCTCTGTCTTAACTGAAAAAACTCCACACCCATCATAAGTTCCCCCTCTTTAGTGAAACTGAAGAGCGAAGTCGAGTGACATTTCACAAGTATTTGCTAATGTAGATTATGCCATAAACCACAAGCTGATATAGGCACAGGGCCCTAAACTCTTACACTAGGCGCAGGGTATTAAATTGTCATGATAGGAATAGGACCTTGATGTATCATATTAGGCACCGGGCCTTAAAGTATCATGTGAGGCGTAGGGCCTTGAATGTTATATGAGGCATTGAGCTTGAATGTTAGAACTTTACCTGCCCATTATAGCTAGCATTATAGTTCCCCATGGGGGAGTGTAACTACCTAACCCATAGGTTTTTATAGGAGGCATAAGAGCCTTGAGAACATTTTATATATGTCATATAAGTGGCGTTATAATCCCCATAGGGGAACGTAGCTTTCTACCCCATAGGCTATTATAGTAGGCGTAAGAACCTTGAGTAAATTTTACATATGCCATATAAGTGGCATTATAATCCTCGTGGGGGAATATAACTACCTAGCTCATAGGTTGTTATAGTAGGCGTAAGAGCCTTAAGTTAATTTTACATTTCATAACACTACAATAAAAAAAACAAATTAACTTCCAAGTTCCTACAAGAGGATATTTTGACTAAGTATAGAACCCCTTAGAATAAAAGCCATTGATTATCACCATAGAAAATTTTGATTAAGCGTCCAAAATCCTAGAAACATTAATAACCCCTGCAAAAATACATTAGTTAGCCCTTAGGCTCTATATTAGGTGTAAAATGCCATAGGAACATTCGAGAACTTCTGCAAGAGAAAATTCTCAAGAAAAAATATTTGGGTTAATAAAAATGCTTTAACTTCCTTTTTACCTTTACCAAGCACCATACTGACTTTCTAATCACTACCTTTACCATTTCAACCCTGTTTTCTTCCAAACCCCTAGCTCCCTTCTCCTCCGACACTTTCAAATTCTCCATCATCATCTCCTCTTCATGGCCTCCTCCTCTTTCCACCATTCCTTGGTACGAAAACACACTCCAACTGTCCCCCAATCATCCGTTCTTCCTCCACGTGCCCAAATACATCCCTAAAGGTTTCACCGCCATCATCACCACTCCCGGACAATGGCCTCATCAACCTCCGAATAGCACCAGCACCTTCTTCACAGGGCAACTAGAAGGAGGTCTTCGTCTCCCTGTCCCAAAGCCTCTCTCCCATTTTCTAACCTACTATGGCCTTCCTATCAACCAACTAACTCCTAATTTCATCTGCATTCTAATTGGAACTATAATTGTATTCCAGCTCCTCAATATTCTCCAAATTCCTCACATATTCCACTGTATTTACCGATTAAAAATGGCTAACTCAGGCATCTTTTACTTCATGGCACGCCAAGGCTACCAATTCTTGACTGACATTCCCACTTCTCACAAGGGTTGGAAAGAATTATACTTCTACATTCCTCTAGATCCAGTCCTACAATTCTCTCATACTTGGAAAACCACACTTCAAAATCTTCCTGACCTCAAAACAGTCAAAGCAGCCATCAACTTTCCCTCTATTGAAGCCATACTTAAGAACAAGCACTTCAGTATCAACGAGCTTCTCCAAGAACCCATCCTATCCTACTACGGACTATCACCCATTCAATCAATAGAAGCTCATCCAATTGGTAAATTTCATTTACTACATTTGCTTTTATATACACAATAATACTGCATTCTATCATTACATACTGATACCTTACATACTTACTATATTAATCTTCAAATATATCTTAATACTTCATTCTGAATTTACCCTTGTGTGACATGCAATATTCTAACCTACATAAGCATTGAATCCACTTTTTTCATGCATATAGATACTTCATGCCACATAATTACAATTTTTATTTTTCAATATATACTACCACCATACTCTGTCATACTTACTGATTTCATCTTGAAGTGTCTGTTAGTGATATATGAGAGATGTCCTAAGGCAATCGCCTTATGGTTGTACCATTTATTTGATAAATGAAGATTCACTATTTGAGTATACATGTTTTCATGTATTTGAATGGATCTTAAACTCATTTACTGAATGTCGGCAATATGATTCATAGCATGAGAGAATTTATGATTGGATCAAACTAGTGAGTATCTCTACATGTGTAATTGTGATGTATTGGAATTATTCCTAGTCGATGAATTGATGTATTCGAACACCATTAATTCTGTTGAGACTAGCATGAGTTATACTCCATGGTTTATCCAAGCAGTTGTTTGATGTGAGCAAAACATATAGGATTTTAGGAGTAGTTTTCGCTCACATCTCATTACATTTTATGTTTGTTTCATGCATATTTCACTTTGTTTTGCATGCATTTCTTGTTTTCTGGTTTGGGGATCTGCTCTTTGTACTTTTGAGTGCAGGATAACATTTCATGGGAAAAGGCACACTTCCAGAGCAAAAGAATGGGATTTTGCAGCTGGACACAGAAGGGAACATGGCCAAGGCATGTGTCTACACACGACCGTGTTCAGAGGGTGAAAACGGCAGCCACATCCCGACACAAGGCCAGGTCGTATGTTTTCACACGGCCATGTGGCGGCCAGGTAGATTGACGTGATTAGGGATTTTTTCAGATTTCACAGTGATCCGACATGATGTCTATGTAAATGAAGCTCCGCCCAAACCCTAGGGAAGACGACAAGGACGACGAGGAGGCACGACGGTTGGGACGCCACTCCGAAGCCCAAAAAGCTTCGGCGACTCGCAACGGGGAAGAAGAACGACGCCGAAGATCCAAATTCTACACCTCAACACTAGAGAGAAGGGTTGCATTACATTGTAATTCATATTTCTTACACGTTTATCATTGTATCCATGAATTCCATAATGTTTTGTGATTCTCTTCTTGTATCCATAGAGTAGATTCTCTAATTCTAGGATTAGGGAGTAGTTTGTGTTGAGTAGAACATTGTTATTTCAAATATGTTTCTTGAAATTGTATTTGCAGTTGAATGATAGTTTAGATCTATAGATTTGTGTTTTGATTTTGTATCTTCTGTGTGTAGACGATACAAGGGGTGACAGTCCTTGTATCGCAAATTTAGGGGATATTAGGAGGAACCTAAGGGTTGGTTTCATCGCCTGCAACTGTGGATAGAAGGATGTGATAGAGTCGGTAATGTATCTCATTTTTGACTCATCACAGGGATCGATTCGGCATCCTCGTACCGACTATCCCATCCAGAGGCCAGGGGATGACCTAGCATGGCAGAGGTAGCTTCCGATAGATGCGAAGGCTTATCAGGGGAGTGTATGATGTCCTTTCCACAAATCCCTAGTTAGAAAGTCTGGATTCATTCAATTGATAGTATGTTCTGCGATACACAAAAGAAACCGAATTCCTAGAATCCCATCAAAATCCTCATAGAAAACCCTCTCTTCTTCCGTGTGACACCGTACTAGAGTTTAGTCCACCAACAACCCTCACAATCACAACCTTTAGATTTGATCTCCAAACAATAACTTCCACTGAATAGAGTGGTATTCGAATCTCAGTCCCTATGGAATCGATAAATCTATTTATTACTTGACGACATCCATGCACTTACGGGCGTTGAGCACAAGCGTACGCTTTGAGATCTCGACGGTCTCCGTTGCAAGATTTGAGGTCGCGTTCACGTGCATCACTATTCCTCACTGGCTGGAGACATTGGGATATCCGGAGTTAATCGTGGATGCAAGTTATGGTAACTAGTTCATTAGAGTGACTAGCTGTAAGACTTCATATGGTTCTCTGCAAATATGGATATGCCAATAAAGTTCTTACTGCAGCTTAAGTGTGATGTTCCTTGAACTTGCGGTATTCAAGTCATCTTGGTCATGTAGACTTATGCTTTGACATCTTAAGCAAACATCTCCGAGGAGATGTGGACCCGGGATGATTGGGTATAAATCGAAGTGGACGAAGGTGTTTGAATAGCATACAGAGGATTCACCACTCCTTGCGAAGAGATGTATACCCTATGGCCTCTCGTCGGATTGTTACTAAAGTCTTTGGTTAAATAATTACATGTTTAGAGTATGGTACTCTTGGATACATGTGCAGTAACTAGAATCCGTAGGATGAGGATGTAATACTTAGGCTAGGTGTGACATGGTCAGCTTAGTGGGGATTGACATGATAGACTATGTCCTAAACCAAGTGGGTATAAGATGAGTGAAGGGAACGGGGGCACGTTTCACTGTAGTTGCTGAAGGGTTTTAGAAGCATTCTGGGATCAACCGTTGATTTTCTAGTTAATTGGGGATCATGATATACTACTAGGTGGCTCTCATGAGTGTTCTATTATTAATGGTTAATTATAGATAGACAACATAAATCGGAAACCTATTTGGTCACTCGCACAATGAGCGTAATCCGAAGGATTTAAAATGAGCTTGAGAATAGGATTCTCAGATCAAGAGAGACTTGGTTTGGTTGGACCAAACAAAGAGCGAGCATGAAATCGTTTCAGTCGCAATGGAAGCGTGGATGGGTTGAGTCTTCTGAAGACATGATGGATGAACCAAATCGGTTTTGTTCTAATCCTATGGTGGAAAATAAACTAAAGGGGTTTGGTTTGTTTTAAACTAATGAACCGAAATTGGTTCAGTTCGTTTTAACTTAAAATAGACCAATGTGGTTTGGTTTATTTTAACTTAAGTTATTGGAGTGGGTTAATGGGTTTTGGTTATGAACCAATAACCGTTAGGAGAATATGCTCTCTATAAAACATGGCTTAAGGGTTTTGGAAACCCTAATCTTGTGGTGTGGTCGCCCAACCCCCTTGGAGAGGAGTTGTCACCCACCTTGGAGAGGAGTTGTCGCCCAGCCCCTTTGCTACTGCCCATTGGTGTTGCTGCCACCTCCTCCTTGATGTCGGCCATCTACCAGCCATCGGTGAATCCTCCGGGGATACTTCTTTGGCTGCCGGTGACCAAGGAGCAACCGACCAAGCTTTGGTCGGCCATCTCTTCCACCTAAACAAGTTGTCCAATTTTGAATAGCTTGTTCTCCTCTTTGTGGAGAGGTCATTTGGTCGACGCTTTGTGCTCCGACAGCGACCTACTTACTGGGGATTGGATCTCCGGCAATCTTCATAGGTGGAGGGTTAAGGTTTCGTCAATTGGTTGACGAAAACCGCTACCGAGAAGCGAGTTTGTGAAACTTGGTTTTTGGATCCGAATTTGATTCAGATCGTGATCATCTCTCGATCACAACGTCTTCGACTCGAGACTAGTATCTCATGAGAAGATGGAGCTCATAGCTTGGTGAAGCTATCCTGACGATACTCGACGTGAATACGGATAGAGGCAAAACTTACAAGGGTCGCTAAGGTTGATGTCATTTTCACTTCACGTAATTCGTCAGGTATACCTAGATTAATTTCTTTATTGCAAAATTTAAAATAGTAATTATGTCTACACTTGATGTATCCTTGCATGTGTGTGGTGTGTGTGTTGTAATAAGTTAGTTAGTACTCGTTTTATTTGCTTCTGTTGTGCATGTTTATGAAACATGTTCAAAAGCACACCCATGTCGATGCCAGGGAAACCCAACAGTGTCCAATAATTTTCTGTTTTGCAAAGAATATGATGCACATAGCCATTGCTAGGACTTTGATAACGCAACAAAAGAAGAAAAGAAAAAGAACAAAATTGGCAACTACCTCCTCTTCCCCTCTCGAGATTCCACCTATAATTTCCTCATCTACTATTCCTTTCTTCAATTTTTTTAGTAATATATGAGAGGTGTCCTAAGGCAATCACCTTATGGTTATACCATTTATTTGATAAATGAAGATTCACTATTTGAGTATACATGTTTTCATGTATTTGATTGGATCTTAAACTCATTTACTAAATGTCCGCAATACGATTCACAGCATGAGAGAATTTGTGATTGGATCACAAATAGTAAGTATCTCTACATGCATAATTGTGATGTATTGGAATTATCCCTAGTCGATGAATTGATGGATTCGGACACCATCAATATTGTTGAGACTAGCACGAGTTATACTCTTTGGTTTATCCAAGAAGTTGTTCCTCTCTGGCTGGAGACATTGGATGTCTGGACTTAATCGTGGATGGTAGTTATGGTAACTAGTTCATTGGAGTGATTAGCTGTAAGACTTCATATGGTTCTCTGCATATATGGATATGTTAATGAAGATGTTACTGCAGCTTAAATGCGATGTTCCTTCGACTTGCGGTATTCAAGTCATCTTGGTCATGTAGACTTATGCTTTGACATCTTAAGCAAGCATCTCCGAGGAGATGTGGACCCTGGATGATTGGGCATAAGTCGAAGTGTTCAAAGGTGTTTGAATAGCCAACAGAGGATTCACCACTCCTTATGAGGAGATGTATACCTTATGGCCTCTCGTCGTATTGTTACTAAAGTCTTTGGCCAAAGCATTACATGTTTAGAGTATGGTACTCTTGGATACATGTGCAGTAACTAGAATCCGCAGGACGAGAAAGTAAATACTTGGGATAGGTATGACGTAGTTAACCTAATGGGGACTGACACAATAGACCATGTTCTAAACCAAGTGGGTATAAGATGAGTGAAAGGAACGGGGCACGATTCATTGTAGCTACTGAAGGGTTTCAGAAAAGGATCTGGGATCAACCATTGATTTTCTGGTTAAATGGGGATCATGATGTACTACTAGGTGCCACTCATGATCATTCTATAATTAATGGTTAATTATAGACGAACAACATAAACCGGGAACTTATTTGGTCACACGCACAATGAGCGAAATCCGAAGGATTTAAAACGAGCTTGAGAATAGGATTCTCAGATCGAGAGAGACTTGGTTTGGTTGGACCAAACAAAGAGCGAGTATGAAATTTTTTCAGTCGCATCAGAAGCATTGATGGCCCGAGTCTTATGAAGACATGATGGATGAGCCAAATCGATTTGGTTCTAATGCAATGGTGGAAAATAAACCAAATTGGTTTGGTTTGTTTTAAACGAATGAACCAAAGTTGGTTCGGTTCGTTTTAACTTAAAATAGACCAACGCGGTTAAATTTATTTTAACTTAAGTTATTGGAGCAGGTTAATGGGTTTTGGTTATGAACCAATAACTGTTAGGAGAATGTGTTCTCTATAAAAACACAGCTTAAGGATTTTTCATTTAGAATTAATTAACTCAAGGGTTTTGGAAACCCTAGCCTCCTCTCCTCTTCCTCCTCTAGGGTTGCCGCCCACTTCATTGGTCGCCCAAGCACCTTGTGCCACCGCCCATTGGAGTTGCTGCTCCTCCTCCTTGCCGCCGGCTATCCACTAGCCATCGGCGACTCCTCCGGCCATCCTCCCTTGGCCGCTAGCGACCAAGGAGTAATCGGCTATTGATTGGTCAGCTATCTTCTCCACCAACGCAAGCTGTCCAGTTTTGGACAGCTTGTTTCTATCTTCATAGAGGTCGTTTGGTCGGCATTTTGTGCTCCGACAGCGACCTACTTGCCGAGGATTGGATCTCTGGCAATCCACATAGGTGGAGAACCAAGATTTTGTCAATTGGTTGACGAAAACCATTTCCGAGAAGCGAGTTCGTGGAGCTCATTTTCATATTTGAATTTTAATTCGGATTGTGATCGTCTCTTGGATTACAACGTCTTCGACATGAGGCTAGTAACTCAAGTGAAGATGGGGCTCGTGGCTTTGTGAAGCTATACCAAAGATACTCGGCGTGGATACTGATAGAGGTGATTCTAGCGAGGGTCACTACTGTTGATGTCATTCTCGCTACACGTGATACGTCAGGTATAACTAGAATAAATTTCCTTTTATTGCAAAATTTAAAATAGCGATTATGTCTACACTTGTTGTATCCTCTATGTGTGTGGTGTGTGTGTTGTAATAAAATTAGTTTATTACTTCTCTTTGCTTCTGTTGTGTGTATGTTTACGAAACATGTTCGAACACACACTGACGTCGGTGCCGAGGAAACCCAACAGTGGTATCAGAGTCGACTATTTTGCGATAGTCATAATTGTACTTATGAAAATATTCTACTTTTGGAAAGTTTAGAAGTATTTATGGAAATTTTAATTTGTAAAGAAATTCAAATTGGAAGTTTCCTAATATGATTAGGAAATTTGTTTCCTAAATTAGATTTGACTTTCCTTAATTAATACTTTCCATAAATAAAATATATGATTAGATTTGGAAATTTATTTCCTAATTTAATCATGATTTGATTTGAGAAATCAAATCTCAAACATATTTTATTTCCAAAATAGTTATGGCAAATAAGGAAATTTTTGTACATGTCATAATTGTATGTCATGTAATTGCATTATATGTCATGCGTGTCGTGACATGTAGATGTATGTCATGTGTGTCATCCCATGTAGATAATAGTTATTTGCATGGAAAAGAGGATGAGTCTTTAAAACCCTTACATAATATTAAAGCCTACACCTTCCATTAATATGGTTAGAACCAGAGTTCCGTTTCTTGTTTGGGTTGTTGGACTCACTCCAAGCTCAGCTTGAACCTGAACATGTTCAAATCATTGGAATAGTTTAACACTAATATGGTAAGAGTCAGAGGTCAATCATAAGTTTGGGTTGTTGGACTCACTCCAAGCCTGGCTAATTGGTTGAATGCTCTCTAACCATATTAAAACTATTTTGTGATTAATGGGTTGGCTCTAACTTGGAGCATCAATTTCTTGGACTCACTCCAAGGTCGATGTGAAGCGAGGTGAAGTTGGGTGCTATGCATATGATGCAAACTTGTTAATGTGATAACAACCAAATCTATGTGTGAACATTCAATTAGTTGATAGCACATTGTGATAGTTACATATACGTTATATGTAATTGGTATACATGATACCTACCATCATAGCTAAGAATGGCTTGTTGGATTCACTCCAAGGTTGTTCTTATCTATGTTGGATATCAACTCATTCGGAGATGGACCTACGATCTCCCGAATTGATTTTGAGAGTTTTGATTTCGAAAAATGAATGGGATTTATAAATGTATGTTGATGTATTTTAAAATCATTTTCTCATATATGCTCGATTTGTATTTCTAGGTTAATTGATTAACCATGACATCTTTGAATTTGTGATCGATTTTGGATTCAAATAAATTGACTGGGCCGAACTTCTTAGACTAGCTTAGAAACTTGAGAATTGTTCTCAAGGTAGAAAAGCTTGCGTATGTCCTCGAAGCGCCTCTTCCCGCCCGTCCTAGTGATGATGCAACTCCGGACCAATTGTTGGCCCATCAAAAATATGTGAGTGATTTTGAACTAGTGAGTTGCATTATGCTAGCCGTGATGGTACCTGAGCTGCGGAAGCAGCATGAGCATATGGTTGCTCATACCATAGTCTTTCATCTTTATGAGTTGTTTGATGATCAAGTGAGATCTGAAAGGTTCGAAGTCTCTAAGCTCCTCTTCACCTCTGAGATGCAAGAAGATTCATCTATGATACTGCTCAATATGTTGAAGACTGTGGAGCCTTCTGTGAAGCATGAGCAGGGGACGGTGCTGTTAGTTGAATCCTTGAAGAAAGGTTCTAAGAGAAAGTCAAAGGAATAGTAGAAGGGGAAGAAGAAAAGGGTTAAAAAGACAGAACTAGCTCAAAAGGGCACTTGCCATCATTGCGGCAAGGAGCGTCATTGGCAAAGAAATTACAAGATTTATCTTGAGTCTTTGAAGAAGAATAAGGCATTTGATGCCCCATGTTCTTTAGATATCTTTATTATTGATTGTCATTCTATTTCCTTAGACACTTGGGTATTGGATACCGAGTGTGGTTCACATATATGTAATAACATACATGGACTAAGGAATAGAAGAAGACTCGTCAAGGGATAGTCAAATTTATGTGTTGGGAATAGAGCAAAGGTTGTTGCACTCGCCATCGGAATGTATTTGTTGAAACTCCCTATAAGATTTATCTTAGAACTGGACAATTACTTTTATGTTCCTTCGTTGATAAAGAACATCATTTCTATTTCTTGTTTAAATAGAAATGGGTACCATTTAACTTTTAGTAATAATTGTTGTTACATAACTTTAAATGTGTTCTTTATGGGACTGGAACTTTAAGCAATGGTATTAATACGTTGGATGTAACTAGTGACATTTTCAATATCGAAGTGAGCAACAAGCATGCTCGAAAAGATAATCAATTAGACTCCTACATGTAGCATTGTCATCTTGGTCATATGAGCAAGAAACACATGTTTAAATTATACGATGTTGAATTCTGGAATCGTTTGAATTAGATTCATACGATACATGCGAATCATGCTTAAAGGGTAAGATGACCAAGTTACCTTTTACTGGAAAAGGTGAGTCGGTGAGAGAGTTGCTTGGTCTAATACATACTGATGTATGTGGACCTATGTCAACTTAAGCTCTAGGAAGTTATAGCTACTTCATTACCTTCACAGATGATCACTCACAGTTTGGGTATGTGTTCTTGATGAAACACAAGTCTGAAGCCTTTGAAAGGTTCAAAGAATTTAGAAATAAAGTAGAGAAACAACTTGGCAAGAGTATTAAAATACTTCGATCTGATCGAGGTGATAAATACTTGAGTCAAGAGTTTATAGATTATCTGAGGGATAATGGTATATTGTCTCAATGGACTCCGCCGTATACACCACAGCTTAATGGTGTATCTAAGAGGCGAAACCGGACCTTATTGGACATGGTCAGGTCGATGACGAATCATGTGAATCTTCCCAAGTCCTTTTTGGGCTATGCACTTCAAACAATTATTTACTTGCTAAATAGAGTCCCGATCAAGGTAGTCTCTACTACTCCATATGAGATATTGGCTAGTAAGAAACTTCATTTATCTTATTTGAAGATATGGGGTTGTCCTGCTTATGTGAAGCGGACGGTGTCAGATAAATAGGATGCTAAGTCTAACAAGTGTCTATTTATTGGATACCCTAAGGAAACGAGGGGTTACCAATACTATCATCCTGTGGAACAAAAGGTGTTTGTTTCAAGGCATGCCGGTTTCTAGAGAAGAGTTTCTGCAAGTGAAAAATAGTGAGGTTTGTCAACTTGAGGAGGTTCAAGAGACTCCCATTAATAAACATCATGATGGATACCTAGTCAAGCACTCAACCGATGACTCATGGGCCATGACGACATCACTAATCCGATCAGAACACTACATCTTCGTAGATCTTGCAGGATACAACATTCTGAGAGATATGGATTTCTCTATAAGTGAATCGAACGAATGTGTTACTCATTGGACAATTACAGAGCCTACCAATTATATGAAGAAGTTTTGGAAATGTTTAAAGGTACAAATGGCTTTCGGATTCCATGTATGAAAATCAAGTTTGGAACTTGGTGGACCCACCTAAAGGCATTAAGCCTATAGGGTGCAAGTGGGTTTTCAAGATGAAAACCGATATGGATAGTAATGTGATTACCTATAAGGCTAGATTAGTGGTGAAAGGCTATCGTCAAAAGCAAGGTGTTGATTATAATGAGACCTATTCACTAGTAGTTATGCTTAAATCCATTCAGATACTTCTAGCCAAAACGGCTCATTATGATTATGAGATATGCCAAATGGATGTGAAAACGACTTTCCTTAATGGAAACCTACTCGAGAATGTGTATATGATACAGCCCGAGGGTTTCACATCGGTTGATAAAACCAAAGGTATGCAAACTTTGACCGTCCTTTTATGAACTTGTTAATGTGTTAACAACCCAATCTATGTGTGAACATTCAATTAGTTGATAGCACATTGTGATAGTTACATATACGTTATATGTAATTAGTATACATGATACCTACCATCATAGCTAAGAATGGCTTGTTGGATTCACTCCATGGTTATTCTTATCTATGTTGGATATCAACTCATTCGGAGATGGACCTACGATCTCCCGAATTGATTTTGAGAGTTTTGATTTCGAAAAATGAATGGGATTTATAAATGTATGTTGATGTATTTTAAAATCATTTTCTCATATTTGCTCGATTTGTATTTCTAGGTTAATTGATTAACCATGACATCTTTGAATTTGTGATCGATTTTGGATTCAAATAAATTGACTGGGCCAAACTTCTTAGACTGGCTTAGAAACTTGAGAATTGTTCTCAAGGTAGAAAAGCTTGCGTATGTCCTCGAAGCGTCTCTTCCCGCCCGTCCTAGTGATGATGCAACTCCGGACCAATTGTTGGCCCATCAAAAATATGTGAGTGATTTTGAACTAGTGAGTTGCATTATGCTAGACGTGATGGTACCTGAGCTGTGGAAGCAGCATGAGCATATGGTTGCTCATACCATAGTCTTTCATCTTTATGAGTTGTTTGATGATCAAGTGAGATCTGAAAGGTTCGAAGTCTCCAAGCTCCTCTTCACCTCTGAGATGCAAGAAGGTTCATCTATGATACTGCTCAATATGTTGAAGACTGTGGAGCCTTCTGTGAAGCATGAGCAGGGGACGGTGTTGTTAGTTGAATCCTTGAAGAAAGGTTCTAAGAGAAAGTCAAAGGAACAGCAGAAGGGGAAGAAGAAAAGGGTTAAAAAGACAGAACTAGCTCGAAAGGGCACTTGCCATCATTGCGGCAAGGAGTGTCATTGGCAAAGAAATTACAAGATTTATCTTGAGTCTGTGAAGAAGAATAAGGCATTTGATGCCCCATGTTCTTTAGATATCTTTGTTATTGATTGTCATTCTATTTCCTTAGACACTTGGGTATTGGATACCGAGTGTGGTTCACATATATGTAATAACATACATGGGCTAAGGAATAGAAGAAGACTCATCAAGGGAGAGTCAAATTTATGTGTTGGGAATAGAGCAAAGGTTGTTGCACTCGCCATCGGAATGTATTTGTTGAAACTCCCTATAAGATTTATCTTAGAACTGGACAATTGCTTTTATATTCCTTCGTTGATAAAGAACATCATTTCTATTTCTTTTTTAAATAGAAATGGATACCATTTAACTTTTAGTAATAATTGTTGTTACATAACTTTAAATGTGTTCTTTATAGGACTGGAACTTTAAGCAATGGTATTAATACATTGGATGTAATTAGTGACATTTTCAATATCGAAGTGAGCAACAAGCATGCTCGAAAAGATAATCAATTAGACTCCTACATGTAGCATTGTCATCTTGGTCAAATGAGTAAGAAACACATGTTTAAATTATACGATGTGGAATTCTGGAATCGTTTGAATTAGATTCATATGATACATGCGAATCATGCTTAAAGGGTAAGATGACCAAGTTACCTATTACTGGAAAAGGTGAGTCGGTGAGAGAGTTGCTTGGTCTAATACATACTGATGTATGTGGACCTATGTCAACTCAAGCTCTAGGAAGTTATAGCTACTTCATTACCTTCACAGATGATCACTCACAGTTTGGGTATGTGTTCTTGATGAAACACAAGTCTGAAGCCTTTGAAAGGTTCAAAGAATTCAGAAATAAAGTAGAGAAACAACTTGGCAAGAGTATTAAAATACTTCGATCAGATCGAGGTGATAAATACTTGAGTCAAGAGTTTCTAGATTATCTGAGGGACAATGGTATATTGTCTCAATGGACTCCGCCGTATACACCACAGCTTAATGGTATATCTAAGAGGCGAAACCGGACCTTGTTGGACATGGTCAGGTCGATGATGAATCATGTGAATCTTCCCAAGTCCTTTTTGGGCTATGCACTTCAAACAGTTATTTACTTGCTAAATAGAGTCCCGATCAAGGTAGTCTCTACTACTTCATATGAGATATTGGCTAGTAAGAAACCTCATTTATCTTATTTGAAGATATGGGGTTGTCCTGCTTATGTGAAGCGGACGGTGTCAGACAAATTGGATGCTAAGTCTAACAAGTGTCTATTTATTGGATACCCTAAGGAAACGAGGGGTTACCAATACTATCATCCTGTGGAACAAAAGGTGTTTGTTTCAAGGCATGTTGTGTTTCTTGAGAAAGAGTTTCTCTTACAAGAAAACAGTGGGAGGGTTGTTGAACTTGAGGAGGTTCCAGAGACTCCAGTAGACATTGAGGAGATACGTGGTCAAGCACCTCAACCGATAACTGATAGTGATGAGACATCGGTTGAACCTATTGTGACACCAAATCTTCATAGATCTAGTAGGACACGCAACATTCCTGAGAGATATAGATTTCTCATAAGCGAATCGAACGATGTGTTGATCAGGAGCCTACCAGTTATGAAGAAGTTCTGAAATGTTCAGAAAGAGACAAATGGCTTGAAGCCATGAAGTCAGAAGTGGATTCCATGTATGAAAATCAAGTTTGGAACTTGGTGGACCCACCTAAAGGCATTAAGCCTATAGGGTGCAAGTGGGTTTTCAAGATGAAAACCGATATGGATAGTAATGTGATTATCTATAAGGCTAGATTAGTGGTGAAAGGCTATCGTCAAAAGCAAGGTGATGATTATGATGAGACCTATTCACTAGTAGCTATGCTTAAATCCATTCAGATACTTCTAGCCAAAACGGCTCATTATGATTATGAGATATGCCAAATGGATGTGAAAATGGCTTTCCTTAATGGAAACCTACTCGAGAATATGTATATGATACAGCCCGAGGGTTTCACATCGGTTGATAAAATCAGAGGTATGAAAACTTCGACCGTCCATTTATAGACAACCAACATAAATCGGGAACCTATTTAGTCACACGCACAACGAGGGTAATCCAAAGAATTTGAAACGTGCTTGAGAATAGGATTCTCATATCGAGAGCCACTTAGTTTGGTTGGACCAAACAAAGAGCGAGTATGAAATTGTTTCAGTCGCATCGGAAGCATGGATGGGCCGAGTCTTATGAAGACATGATGGATGAGCCAAATCGGTTTGGTTCTAATCCAATGGTGGAAAATAAACCAAAGTAGTTTGGTTTGTTTTAAACGAATGAACCAAAGTTGGTTTGGATCGTTTTAACTTAAAATATACCAACGCAGTTTGGTTTATTTTAACTTAAGTTATTGGAGCAGGTTAACGGGTTTTAGTTATGAACCAATAATCCTTAGGAGAATGTGTTCTCTATAAAAACACGGCTTAAGTATTTTTCGTTGAGAATTAATTAGTTCAAGGGTTTTGGAAACCCTAGCCTCCTCTCCTCTTCCTCCTCTAGGGTTGCCGCCCACTTCATTGGCCGCCCAAGCACCTTTTGTCACCACCCATTGGAGTTGCTGCTCCTCCTCCCTACCACCGGTCATCCACCAGCCGTCGGCGACTCCTCCGGCCATCCTCCCTTGGCCGCCGGCGACCAAGTAGTAACCAGCTATTGATTGGCCAGCTATCTTCTCCACCAACACAAGCTGTCCAGTTTTGGACAGCTTGTTTCTCTCTTCAAAGAGGTCGTTTGGTCAGAATTTTGCGCTCCAACAGCAACCTACTTGCTGGGGATTGGATCTCCGACAATCGTCATAGGTGGAGGACAAAGGTTTCGTCAATTAGTTGACGAAAACCATTTCCGAGAAGCGAGTTCGTGGAGCTCGTTTTTAGATCCGAATTTTAATTCGGATTGTGATCGTCTCTTGGATCACAACATTTTCGACATGAGGCTAGTAACTCTTGCGAAGATGGGGCTCGTGGCTTTTTGAAGCTATCCCGAAGAGACTCGGCGTGGATATGGATAGAGGTGATTCTAGCGAGGGTCGCTACGGTTGATGTCATTCCCACTACACGTGATACGTCATATATAACTAGAATAAATTTTCTTTATTTGCAAAATTTAAAATAGTGATTATGTCTACACTTGTTGTATTCTCTATGTGTGTGGTGTGTGTTGGAATAAAATTAGTTTATTGCTTCTCTTTGCTTCCGCTGTGTGCATGTTTACGAAATATGTTCGAACACACACCCATGTCGGTGCCGGGGAAACCCAACACAATTATCTTGATTCAATCTCACAAAGAATTATTTAAACTTCTATGTCACAGGTTTCTTCCGAACTTCCCCCGGGTCCCATTATAGCTATCGACGAGCCAAATCAACCACACATCACTTTAATTTCTTCCGACAATATTCCCCCTCGTCTAGAACCACTTCCCAACCCCTTTCTTCCTTTTGATACATCCCAATTCTCAGAACCTTCTTCCTCAGCTCCTCCTCTAGAATCTTTACCCCCTTCTGATACAACCACTCATAGTCCACCACTTGATACTCCCTATGATCCTATTGAACTTTCTTCCTCATCTCCTTCTCCCTCCTCTATTGACGATCTTCCCCTGGCCACCTTATTTCCTACCAGACAACTACAACCCCTACCTCCCTCCAACCCTATAACTCCAACATTCACCGCTTCTTCTCCTTTAGGCCTGCTAGTACAAGTTGTATCAAACTCTTATCCTAGCCACCTCCTCTCTTCACTTCCTATACTCCCCATATCCCCTTGTATCCCAAATTCTCCTCCACCTCCTTCCTCCCGGATTCCTTCTGATACTCTTCCCCCGTACCAGACTCCACACTACCGCATCCTATCCCCCTCATTACTTCACCTGAAATTCCCTTAATCCTCTAAGAACTACGAGAAAACCTCCAAATAGTTAGTTTTCTTATTTTACTAACTGCTTTTTCTATCCAAATAGTTTATTTCACACTATTTTCATTCATTTTTTAGAGTACTTCGAAGCTTCAATCCTTTGGTCAGTGGTTATCTAAATTCCAGAATCTGTTGAGGATTCGGTGACCGCTAAAGGGGGGTGAATAGTGTGTACGTCGTAGATGGAGAAATTCTTTTGCGTGCTTGCTACAATTGTATTAGTATGCAGCGGAAATAATAGAAAATACAAAACAAATACAAACACACAAACACAACGCGCAATATAATGTGGTTCGGAACCAAACGGTTCCTACTCCATGGATTGGGCTTGTAAGAGCCCTAGCAATGCAAACACACACTACTAATCCAATAAACTCCTTCTCGACAATAAGTCAGAGGTGGAGAAACATCGTACAATGAATTACAATAAGTAATACAAAGTAAACAAGAAAATACAAGTTAAAATGTAAAGAGCACTTTACAATCTAGGGTTTTGAGCACTTGCTTGTTGGTTGCTTGGATGAGCTTGAAGGACCCTTAAATGCACATGCAATTCACCTTCAATTCACCTCACCAAAGCTCCCAAAGAACCAATGTCGAAATCCTCCTCGAGCTCCTCATTTTAACCTACATCGGGCTGGATTTACGCCTAGCAGTCGACTGCCAAAATCCCGAGTTCGACTGCCAACACTATTGTCATGAGATAACGGCTTGATCCACACTGGAAAAATTCCAACGGATCTCTTGGCAGTCGACTGATGACATCACCAGTCAATTGCTAACGTCCATAGCCCACTGCCCAGTCGGCTACGAAGCGTTATGTGGTCGCGGCCGAAAAACTCCATCCAGCAGTCGACTATCATCCATGGCAGTCGACTGCCATCAGTCGACTGATCCAATCATCAGTCGATTGCCAAGGCATTTTCAGCCCTTAACTGGCAATCGAACTCTAGTCGACTCTCGGTAGTCGAACCGATCATATTACCAGTCGACTGCCAACCTCAAACATGAGGTTTTAACCCCAAGTATGGTTCCCCCATACTTTCTAGACCACCCTTAGTCTAGACCTAAGCTTTCTAGCCACCTCCGTCAGCCTCGCGTCTATCGGATCCCTCCAAGTCATCCATGACTTGTTCATCTATATGCTAACCTTCAGGTGCTTCCATCAAATGCTTCCATTATCTATGTCATGCTCACGGTGTCTACACCGCCAAGGCACATTAGACTTACGCTGCCAAGACTTCGCTTGGACTTTACACCGTCAACCATTAGACTTATGTTGCCAAGACTCCTGCTTGGACTTTACGCCGCCAATATCAAACCCCTTGGACTTCTTAAATGTCAAGACTCAAGCTTGGACTTTCCCTTGCCAACCCATGTTGGACTTTCTATGCCAAGACCCATGCTTGGACTTTTCCTTGCCAAGACCCATGCTTGGACTTTACATGCCAAGTACTCAAGACTTGGACTTTCCATGACATGGTCAACCCCAGTAAACCATCAAAATCCCCCTCAAGTCAAACTCGAGTCCGGTCAATCATGACCCGGGTTGATTGCACCAACAATCTCCCTAAAACATTATCAGACATCAATGTCAAACCTTCATGTCAAACATCAAAACATCGCTCGAGTCAAACTCGAGTCCGGTCAATCGTGACCTGGGCTGATTGCACTAACAATCTCCCCCATTTTGATGTTTGACAAAACCACATACCTTTGAGTTAGAACACTAACTCAAATCTTCTTACCAATTATACCAAATTGGTAATACCATAAATTCTCCCAATAATTCTCCCAAACATTCTCCCCCTTTTTGACTAACATCAAAAAGGTACTCTCCAAGAAGGTCAATGTCTCATGTCCCAATGAGATCATACAATCTCCCCCTTGGTTCAAAAATACTTAGGATGCCTACAATCTTCCTAGTGATAAGTCGCATATCACTCAAGAGAGGCAATCCTACAAACTCTCTCAATTTCCAAATTGGGTATCTCAAAATTCCCATTTTTCCCCTCATGAAAAAAAATAACATCCATCATCCCATGATGGATACCTCCCCCTAAAGGCTTGCTCCCCCTTTACCATTGCACCAATAATGTCCTTGGGAAGTCCCTAAGCCAATAGGAACTCTAAACCATCAAAAATAAGGTCGAAAGTTCAACATTGGACTTTCCCATACCTTAAATTTGATACATCACCCTAACAACTCTCTTAATCCATATCCAATGGATTTTCACCCTTTATAATGCTTCCCAAAGCATATCCTAGGGTAAGGAGTGGTTAGGGAACTTTATCGTAGCTGAACACAGGCTAAACAACCTTATTTTTCTCGAAATCAGCATTGGCAGTCGACTTTATCAGGAATCAATCGACTATCGTTCACATCAATCAACTACCAACAAGGGCAGTCGACTGATAACTGAAAAATCCGATTTTTAGTTATCAGAAATGAATTTCAAAAAAGCATAAGTTATTCTACGTATATCGAAAAATCATGAAAATTTATACGTATATTACTTCTAAGCAATACAATGGGTGAAAAATGTTAGAAAAATATTTTACCCAAAAAATAGCGAAATTGATACAAAGTTCAAAAGTGAAGAAAAACTTCAATGTTTTAGCTCACTTTGTATCAACTTCATCAATGGTGATTGCTATCAAAAGATAGACTTCACCAAGGTTTTCTAAAATATTTTTAAAATATTTTTGAAAACCTATATTGGATCATGTTCTTTGGGCTTAGTGTACATGTCTTGAACATAAGCTTTCCCAATGATCCACTATTAAGATAAGATGAGTTTTAGTTCATCTAGATGCAAAAGCTATGCACCTTGAACTTAACTCATATCCTAGCATCTCACATATGTCTAAAGTGTATGAAAACACATACAAGTCAATGTGATATGAGATTTGGGTTTTGTTCTCCTAAATTAGGGTTTCATGTATTTTCTAGGGCAACCCTACTTGATTCCCTTACACATGAGACTTCAAGTCATGTCATAGTCCTTAAATCAATTTTAATCAAATTAAATGCATTAAATGATCATGGCATAAATGATAACATAATTAAACATGGTCAATGATCATGATGTCATTGCATATGATAGAGTCTAAGAATACATGACATTTTACCTTAATCCTAAACATGATCATGACATATTAAATAATCAAAAATATATATGATGTCATGGCATGTTATATGACAAACAAAACATGACAAATAAAATGTATAGGTATAATAATATCTAAATTTTAATATTAATTGTCATTTGATATAATTAAGTATATTTTGTCATATTACCCAAATTTTCAAAGTGTGTTAAAAATCCAAAATGGCACACTAAGACATCTAAACCTAAATTGTGTCAATTCGATTGATTTTTTATAATTCCAAGAATATATTGGCACATCCTAAAATCTTTTAGGATTAAAAATCAAACCTATTTCCCAGGTATCCATAACCTTGAAAATAACCTAAAATGTCACCTTTACTATGGTTAGGTTAACTACTCATCCATTCAAGGTTGGCACACCTAAACCCATTTAGCGAGAATCGATCACGCTCCTAGGAACCCAATACCTATTGGAGCTCCTTGGGTTAATTAGGTATTCCTTAGGGATAACCTCCCTAGATACCCTCCTAATGATCCTTCTAGGCTTGTTATCCTTGGTCATTGTTGTCTTGCCATGGTTAACCTTAGGGATTGCCTCCCTAGTAACCTTCTTAGTGGTCTTCCTAGGTTTCATGGAAACCTTGGCCACTAAGCACCTACCTTGGTTATGTAGGGATGTATACTGAAAAATGTCTATCTTTTGTATGAACATCTTTATTTTAAAATAAGAATCACATGATCGTTGTTTGTATATTTTTATGGTTATGCATATTGTCTAATACATTACATTGTAGATAACATGGTGTGTGGTGTCACACGGGAGATCATGTTATTGGCTGCTTGTAAAGTATAAGTAAAGGCTCACAACCAAGATGTCTTTGGACAAACCATTGAAATGGTTGTAGTGTAATTTGGTATTGGTTTGTCTTGACCAAAGAATCACACTAGTGCACTTTGTGTGTATTGAGCAGGACCGACTTAGAGGTGATTAGATTTATTGCTGACTACATAATCGAATCGGACCTCAGATATTATATTGTACATACTCTTAATCCCGATATAATAATGGGCACATATACTAAGTATTCATCTCTTTGATTTACCAATGGGCGAGATTTATAGATTAAATCGATAGGCTCGGTAAGTTGGGAAATGATATTATTTATATGGTGTGCCATTGATTATAGGAGGAAACCGTGTCCTATATATTAGGATGATGATGTCCCCTTGAGGAGCTCATAAGGTTCATCATGTAAACCCTGCAGGTGGACTTGGTCCGGCATGATGAAAAGGTTGAGTGGTACTACTCATGGAGTTATATGTTGATTGATTAATGGTTAGTAAATTAATTAATCGATGGACATTCGGGATCTTAAACACGGGGAGAAAATGTATAAATAATATGTGGAGCCCATATTAACTTATGGGGGTTGGTGAGGTAGATCAATGATAATCCTTTAGTGGATTGGATTATCATTAATGGATCGGACTTTATGTGGGCTTGATCCATGGGTTGCCAAGATCCAACTCTTCCTCATGGTCCCTAATGTAGCCTATTAACACCTCATGAAGCTTAGATCCAATGGATAGAAACAAAACTCTAGATTCAAAGGTAGAGATTAAATCTCTAAGATCCGACGGTTGAGATTAAATCTCTAGATCCGACAGTTGAGATTAAATCCCTAGAACCAATGGTGGAGATTAAAAGGAGGCTTATCCCTAACTCTATAAAAGGAGTTTGAGGGGTTGGCGTGGAGGATCAATCAAGAGAAGCTAGGTTTTGGGAGGTTGGCGGCAAGAGATAGGAGCTAGGGTTTGGGCTTGGGCGGCACCTAATAAGGAAAGAATTCCTTGCCTTCTTCTTCTTCCTCAAGCTGTCGGCACCCCTTGAGCTCCTTCCAGACCTTGGCCGGCATCCAAACTCCCTCTTCTCCTTCTCCTTGGCTGGTGGAACAAAGGTTTAGGGTCCTCCCTTGAAACTTTTGGCCGACAACCATTGATCTCCTCCTCCTTCTTGGCCGACGGCAAACTCCATCCTTGGAGGTTGTTGGTTGTTTGAAAGAAGAAATAGAGCTTTGTTTCTATTCTTCCTCTTGCTCGAAACAAGTAAGTAAGGAAGATTGGCGATCTAGGAGCTTCAACTTTTGGTAGATCGTCGCCCACATGACGTCCGAAAGGAGGAAGGTCATACATTAGAAGATCGAGAGGTATATCTATTCTCTATTCTCTTTTGTAACTTGCTTGTATTTGTTTTTTCAATTATGAGCATGATATATTCTATTTGTTGCTAAATAATACTTGGATCCCGAACATAAATACAAAAGTCAGTGATCCGTACATCGTCTATTCTGCGGCTACTCGTAGAATAGAGATTGGTCTCTTGAACAACAAGTTTGTTCAAGTGACCTCTCTAAACGAATAGCACGACAATGACTTGGTTGTTTGGGCAATCCCTTTTGTCTAGGATTAATTTTTTTTAATCCGGGGGCATCGATTGGATCGCCATGAACAAGCAACCGAGGTGAAGTGGGAAGCGAAGTTTTCCCTCACGGACTCGATAAGAAAAACCCTTCAATTGGTATCAGAGCCAAGGTTTCCGGTTTTGTGTGTTTAGGATTCGGTTAATTTTTATGCACTTTTCATATATTATATGTGCCGGATAATAGTAGGATATGCGTAGTTTAACTCTTTGATTGTAGGCATAAGATCCGACTATTATGGTCATATGTGTGTATGTGATTGTATGTGTGTAAATGTTTATTTTGTTGAATCCTCGGGGTTGACGAGGCTATTATTTAATTTTTTGTAAATTAGATACAACATTGTTTAGCCACTCTTTTTATTTTAGCTTACTTTCGATCTAGATTTCATGTACACTCTCTCGTGGAGTATAGGATCGATGGATGTAAATTAAATTAGATTTTAGTCTCGTCTCGGATCTCCGGATGGCTTGTACATGGCGTAGGAGGAGTGGACGAGAAGGCATTGCGACGGGAGACATATTGAAGACAAAAGCTATAATAGTTAGAAAATAATTTATTTTTCATATTTATTGCTTTTTGTTTGATATGCATGTCGTAGGCTAGGAAAATTCCTCAATTTCAAATTACTAAGTGGGAGAGGGAAATTTTTATAAATTCCCACGGCCTCCATTACAATTTGACAAGTGATGCAAACAAACTTGCGCGTCGGCTCTAAGTGTCTTCCTCCCCCATCGGATGAGTTTGTTTGCGGATCACAAGGTCAAATATGGTTATAGGAAATTATTAAGGAGCGTGTGCACTTCCCCATCGGAAGGCACATAACCCGAGATAATTGCCTTGGTACCGAGTAATGGTGAACACTTAGATACAAATATAAGTATCCTTCCCATCGGAGTCACTGCTTTTATTTGTAGGGCTAAAGAGAAACCAACTATTAATTTTACTTGTCAAAAAGTTAGGTTGACAAGATAGTAAAATTAAAGGGTAAAACCTCCTCTTACAAATGTAGAATTCGTATACGTCCACACTATCGTGGCATACGATATTCTCGGTGTTTTGAGGTGTTGGTTGATTTTAAAATTTTATTGTTTGAGGAATAAATAATTTTTTGAAATCTAATGTTTTGATTTATGTGATTCTTAGGTTTTCTTTCAAAATGACTTTCAACCCACTTGCTGTGATACTGAAAGAGAACAAACTTATTGGACCCAACTATGTTGATTGGAAAAGGAATCTAGACATTGTCTTGACTACTGAGGAATACAAATATGTACTCCTCGAAGAGTGCCCTCCTAAGCCTGCAGAAGATTCTAGGGAAAAGGAGAGAGAGAGTTATAAGAAGTGGGTAAAGGTCGATGAGATGGCGCGGTGTTACATTTTGGCATCTATGTCAAATGTACTACAACATCAGCATCAAGCCATGCCCACTGCTTATGACATGATGCTCAATCTCAAAGAGCTTTTCAGACACTAGAATCGGGCTGCGAGGCAAGAAGCCATGAGAAACTTGATGACGACCACCATGATCGAGGGAACACCCGTGAGGGATCATATTCTCAAGATGATGGCTCATTTGAATGAGCTGGAGGTCCTAGGAGATGAGATCGATGGGGAAACCCAAGTCGATATCATACTCCAGTCTCTACCTAGGAGTTTTGAGTAGTTTTTCCCGAACTACAACATGAACAAGAGGTTGTATTCGTTGGCGGAACTCCTGATAGAACTCCAAGTGGCAGAGGGGCTATTTCTTCAGAGTGCTCAGGCACATGCCATGGTGACCCAAAAGGTTTCTACTTCTAAGCCGAAAGGCAAGAAGAAGAAGAAACAAACTGGGACGAAGGCGGTGGGAGGTACTCAGGGAGGAGTGAAGAAGCCAAAAGGCAAGTGCTTCACTTGTAAGCAGACTCGACACTGGAAGAAGGACTGCCCCAACCGCAAGAACAAAGGTATATCTTTTGGTCTAGTCATTGAAACATGTTTAGCGGTGTTATCTACCGGCACCTGGTGTGTAGATACAGGAGCTACTGATCATGTCTGCAATACTTTGCAGGGGTTCCAGGAAACCAGACGACTGGCTGATGGGGAGATTACCATATACTTGGGTGATGCCACGAAGGTGGCGGCTGTTGCAGTGGGAGATGTTAATTTATCTTTTGAGAAAAATAAACTTTTGGTTCTTAAGAATTGTCTTTATGTACCCTAATTTAGAAAGAATTTAATTTCGGTTTATAAATTGTTTATGGATGGATATTCTATTTCGTTTAATGACAGAGTTGTTATAAGAAGAATAGGGACATTATCTGTTCGGGTGCATTGATAGGAAATTTATACACTCTTGAACCAAAACCTCCCACGATGCAAATTGAAGTTAATAACTCATCTTCTAATTCCAATAAGAGAAAAGAACCTTCGAAGATGAACCAAACATATCTTTGGCATCTTAGGCTTGGTCATATTAACCTAAGCAGAATTCAAAGGTTGATAGCTGATGGACCTTTGAGTTCATTAGTGGTGGAAGATTTCCCAACCTGCGAATCTTGCTTGGAGAGTAAAATGACCAAGAGACCTTTTTAAGGCCAAGGGGTATAGAGCCAAAGATGTGTTAGAATTGGTTCATTCTGATGTGTGTGGTCCTATGTCTATCCAGGCTAGAGGTGGTTTTGAGTATTTCGTCTCTTTTATAGACGATTACTCAAGATATGGATACATTTACCTGATGCGCCGCAAGTCTGAATTCTTTGACAAGTTCAAAGAATTCAAGACTGATGTGGGGAAACGTCAAGGTAAAAGTATCAAGACACTACAATCTGATCGTGGTGGTGAGTACCTCTTGGGAGAGTTTAGGAACTACTTATCAGAGGCTAGGATTCAATCCCAATTGACTGCACCTGGCACACCCTAGCAGAATGGTGTAGCAGAGCGAAGGAATAGGACTCTTATGGAGATGGTTAGATCGATGATGAGTTATTCTGAGTTGCTAGATTTGTTCTGGGAATATGCTCTAGATACGGCGGTGTATATTTTGAACTTGGTTCCATCCAAATCAGTGCCTTCTACTCCCACAGAATTGTGGATTTAGCGAAAGCCTAGTCTAAGACATATTCGGATATGGGAGAGTCCAGCACATGTGCTGAAGGCAGATGCTGGTAAGTTGGAACGTCGTACAGAAGTACGCATGTTCATTGGCTATCCTAGAGGAACGAAGGGTGGTTTGTTTTATAGTCCTAGAGATCAGAGGGTGATCGTTAGCACGAACACCAGATTTCTAGAGGAAGACTATGTGATGAGCCACAAGCCCAAGAGTAAAATTGTTCTAGAGGAATTAAAATGGAAAGTCACTTCTTTAGTACCACCGGTACAAGAGGATATACCACATGCCACTGCACCACGTGCCACAGAGGATACACAGGTGATACCTCATCGTAGTGGGAGGGTTGTGAGATAGCCTGATAGATTCATGTTCTTAGGAGAATCTTCTGATTTGGTCCCTAGCGAACATGAACCTGATCCCTGGACATATGATGAGGCAATCCAAGATAAAGATGCAGTATCTTGGCAAAGTGCAATGAATGCTGAGATTGAATCTATGGATTCAAATCAGGTCTGGGAGCTAGTAGACCCACCCGATGGTGTAAAAACCATTGGATGCAAGTTGATCTACAAAAGAAATAGAGGAATAGTTGGGAAGGTTGAGACTTCAAAGGGAGGCTTGTTGCGAAGGGGTATACTCAGAAAGAGGGTATCGATTATGAGGAGACCTTTTCGCCGGTAGTCATGCTTAAGTCTATCCGGATTCTCTTTTGCATAGCAGCTCATATGGATTATGAGGTGTGGCAGATGGATGTCAAGACAACTTTCCTTAATGGAAGTCTTGAGGAAAACATCTATATGAAGAAACCAGAGGGATTCATTGCTAAAGGCAAAGAGCATCTTGTATGTAAGCTTAATCGGTCCATTTATGGATTGAAGTAAGCTTCGAGGTCTTGGAACATCTGGTTTGATGAGGTAATCCAGTCTTATGGATTTATTCAAAGTCCGGATGAGTCTTGTGTATACAAGAGATGTGGCAGAAACGTAGTGGTATTTCTTGTACTATACGTAGATGACATTTTGTTGATTGACAACAATATCAAGGTGTTATAGGACGTAAGGGTATGGTTGTCCAAACAATTTGATATGAAGGACTTGGGAAAGGTGGGACACATCCTTGGGATCAAGGTTATAAGGGATCGCAGGAAAAGGATGTTGTGCTTAACCCAAGCTTCATACATAGACACGATTATGGATCGTTTTAGCATGCAGAACTCCAAGAAGGGTTTTCTACCTTTCAGGCATGAAGTTCCTTTATCTAAGGAGATGTGTCCTAGATCATCTGAGGAGATAGAGGAGATGAAGGAGGTTCCTTATGCTTCGGCAGTAGGAAGCCTCATGTATGCGATGCTATGTACGAGACCAGATATCTGCTATGTCGTAGGCATGGTCAGCAGATATCAGAGTAATCCAAGAGAGGGACATTAGACTGCGGTAAAGCATATATTGAAGTACCCGAGAAGGACTAGGGATTATATGCTGGTTTACCAGGAAGACCAATTACTCCCTATGGGTTACACGGATTCCGACTTCCAATATGATAGGGATAACAGTAAGTCTACCTCAGGTTTTGTGTTTACTTTGGGAGGTGGGGCCATTCTATGGAGGAGTGTCAAGCAGAAATGCATGGTGGACTCTACCATGGAAGCTGAGTATGTGGCAGCCTTTGAGGCGGCCAAAGAAGCTGTATGGCTCAGGAACTTCCTGATGGACTTGGATGTGATTCTTGGTTTGCCCAGAACTATCATAATTTATTGTGATAATAGTGGTGTAGTTGTAAACTCGAAGGAACCATGAGCCCATAAGGCGAGTAAGCACATAGAGCGCAAGTACCACCTGATACGAGAAATCGTAAAGAGAGGAGAAGTTGTTGTGGCAAAGATTACATCAAAGGATAACTTGGCAGATCCTTTCACTAAGGCCCTTCCGGCGAGAGCTTTTGATAGGCATGTGGAGGGAATGGGGATCATATATATGGCTGTTTGAGGACAGCATAGTCTTTTAGTATAAGTGGAAGATTGTAGGGATATATACTGAAAAGTCTATCTTTTGTATCAACATCTTTATTTTGAAATAAGAATCACATGATCATTGTTTGCATATTTTTATGGTTATGCATATTGTCTAATATATTACATTGTAGATAACATGATGTGTGGTGTCACACGGGAGATCATGTTATCGGCTCCTTGTAAAGTATAAGTAAAGCTCACAACCAAGATGGCTTTGGACAAACCATCAGAATGGTTGTAGTGTGATTTGGTATTGATTTGTCTTGACCATAGAATCACACTTGTGCACTTTATGTGTATTGAGCAGGACCGACTTAGAGATGATTCGATTTATTGCTGACTACATAATCAAATCGGACCTCAGATATTATATTGTACATACTCTTAATCCCGATATAATAATGGGCACATATATTTAGTATTCATCTCTTTGATTTACCAATGGGCGAGATTTATAGATTAAATCGATAGGCTCGGTAAGTTGGGAAATGATATTATTTATATGGTGTGACGTTGATTATAGGAGGAAATCGTGTCTTATATATTAGGATGATGATGTCCCCTTGAGGAGCTCATAAGGTTCATCATGTAAACCCTGCAGGTGGACTAGGTCCGACATGATGAAAAGGTTGAGTGGTACTACTCATGGAGTTAGATGTTGATTGATTAATGGTCAGTAAATTAATTAATCGACGGACATTCGATATCTTAAACACGGGGAGAAAATGTACAAATAATATATGGAGCCCATATTAACTTATAGGGGTTGGTGAGGTAGATCAATGATAATCCTTTAGTGGATTGGATTATCATTAATGGATCGGACTTTATGTGGGCTTGATCCATGGGTGGCCAAGATCCAACTCCTCCTCATGGTCCCTAATGTAGCCTATTAACACCTCATGAAGCTTAGATCCAATGGATAGAAACAAAACTCTAGATCCAAAGGTAGAGATTAAATCTCTAAGATCCGACGATTGATATTAAATCTCTATATCGGATGGTTGAGATTAAATCCCTAGAACCAATGGTGGAGATTAAAAGGAGGCTTATCCCTAACTCTATAAAAGGATTTTGAGGGGTTGGCGTGGAGGATCAATCAAGAGAAGCTATGTTTTGGGAGGTTGGCGGCACCTAATAAGGAAAGAATTCCTTGCCTTCTTCTTCTTCCTCAAGCTGTCGGCGCCCCTTGAGCTCCTTCCAGCCCTTGGCCGGCGTCCAAACTCCCTCTTCTCCTTCTCCTTGGCCGGTGGAACAAAGGTTTAGGGTCCTCCCTTTAATATTTTGGCCGACAACCATTAATCTCCTCCTCCTTCTTGGCCACGGCAAACTCCATCCTTGGAGGTTGTTGGTTGGTTGAAAGAAGGAATAGAGCTTTGTTTCTATTCTTCCTCTTGCTCGGAACAAGCAAGGAAGGAAGATTGGCGATCTAGGAGCTTCAACTTTTGGTAGATCGTCACCCACACGACGTCCGAAAGGAGGAAGGTCATACATTAGAAGATCGAGAGGTATATCTATTCTCTATTCTCTTTTGTTACTTGCTTGTATTTATTTTTTTAATTATGAGCATGATATATTCTATTTGTGGCTAAATAATACTTGGATCCAGAACATAAATACAAAAGTCGGCAATCTGTACATCGTCTATTTCGTGGCTACTCGTAGAATAGAGGTTGGTCGCTTGAATAACAAGTTTGTTCAAGTGACCTCTCTAAACAAATAGCACGATGATGACTTGGTTGTTTGGTCAATCCCTTTTGTCTAGGATTAATTTTTTTTAATCTGTGGACATCGATGGGATCGCCATGAACAAGCAACCGAGGTGAAGTACGAAGCGAAGTTTCCCCTCATAGACTTGATAAGCAAAATCCTTCAGGTTAACCTTAGGGATGACTTCCCTATTGACCTTGGTCTTTCTAGACCTAAGTTTAGTTCCATAGTTAAATGGAACACTATGGTAGGTAGGCTTATCTACCTTGGACTTAGGCTTGTGGCTCAAGCCTTTCTTGCCCATAGATGAGCCTTGCCTCCTAGACTCTAGGTGTTGACTCTTAGATCTAGACCCTTGACTTTGACCATTTGACCCTTTTATTTGGTTTTGCATAATCCTAAGGGTCTTTTCCATTTTCTCAAGCCTTGACCTCAAGGCTTGATTTTCTTTTTCTAATTGCCCAATTTTTGAATTTTGATTTAATCCTTAGGCATGGTTCTTCCTAGGCATATGCCTAGTCCATTTGGGGTTAAAACCTAGGTGATCCTCAATTTTCTTAATGCTTGCCCTAGGTAAAGTCTTTCTAGGGACTTTAGTCCCAAATTTCTCCTTATTTGAAAAATTAACACTTTTAGCACCTAGACAAAAATATTTATTGTTCCTAGCATGCTTTTCATGTACAATAGAAAGATTGTTAAAATTATTCCTAGCATGCTTTTTGACATTTAAACTAGAATGTGCATTATTAAAATATACCATAGGGTTAGCCTTAGCTTCCCCTATATGTGATGCTCCTTATCTTTGATTTCCTTCTTCCTAGGACATTGACTTCTATAGTGCCCCTTCTTATGGCACTTGAAGCATACTATGAGCTCCTTGGTCTTCTTGGTGGGGACACCAGCATCCTTTGACTTTTCTTGACTTTTAGGTGCCGATGGATTTTTCTTGTGTTAGACTCTCCGAGCTGCAAAAACTGCTTTTTGCATTGCGGAAACCTCAGAAGTCGGACACAGATCTATGCGAAGATAAATAAAATAAATTCATGTACATGTTTAGAAACACTAGATCTACCTTAGATCTACATGGGAAGAGTGTTACCCTTGTAGCAAATGGTTGTCGGATCTCGTAGAGTGTCAAGTGTACACTCCTCTACACATATCCACATGGACAAAAGGTGGAGAAGACCACTTAGAGTGTGCTAGCACCCTTGGAGGTCACGGCAATGGATGATGAGGGAGAGAGCAAGAGAGGAGAGGAGGAAGAAGATGAAATCAATTCACCACTAACTCATTCAATCCTTGACTGGCCACATTAAGGAGGGATAAATACCTCTATGTAATACCAAGAGCCATGGTTCTTGGTCTTCCCCATGAGGTGGCACACCATGATGTGTCCATGATGATGTGGAACATCATCATTGGCCGGCCCCTATGCCAAGTCACCATGAAGTGGCATTCGGTCAAGTCAAACTTGACCCTTCATCTTCCCTCTCAAGTCAAGTCAAAATTGACCTCTTATCTCCCATGGTTGATCAAATCCAACCTTTGATTCAAGTCAATTTAATTTAATGAATCTCTATTCATTAGTTTAAATTGACTCAATGAATCAAATTGAGTCCAACTCAATTAGTCTAATTTGGATTACTCTTAATCCAATTTGGTTCATCACATGAACCTAATCCTCTTGGTCCATCATATGAACCTAATCTTCATCTAATTGCCCTTTATGTGTGACCCTATAGGTTCTTGTAACGTTGGCAATGCTCCTAAACCTATTTAGAAACATAAGCAATGAGCGGTATCTAGCAACACATCATTGCTACCCAAGTTACAAGAATGTTGAGATCCAACATCACCTTTGTGACTACTAATTGTGACTCTCACAATATGTGACAATGTCCCTCTATCCTTGACATCTAGATTGACCAATTGAGGCATAGATCGTGTCATCCTCTGTACAATCTATATCTTGAACTCTAAGTAAACTCACTCTAATCAAATAAGCTCAATATCTCATATTCACTCATTTGGGCATGGTCATGCACTTAGTGGTCTCACTCTATCAAGAATCATGATATCACTCCCGTCGTATAGGAGGGATAGATCCCATCTACATCAATCATATCCCTCTGCATAATTTGTTACATACCCAGTAATCGCCTTTATAGTCCACCCATTTACGGGTGACATTTGATGAAGCCAAAGTATGCAACTCCTTATGTAGGGAACCATGGTGACTTTAGATCCAAGGACTAATAGTCACATGAGAAAGTATATGACACTCATATAACAATCCATGATACTTTCTCATGGCAGGTCATTCAGTATACATTCTCCAATGTATACCCATGTGTCAACTTGATATTTCATATTCATGACTTGCGAGATCAAGTCATCGAGTTGACCTACATGCTAGTCTCTTCGCATTAATATTGTCCCTGAATATTAATACTTGACTAGGAATGATTAAGAGTAGTATTCTCTATATCATCTCATTATCAATTCAACCAATCGATTGATATAGATAAGAACCTTCTACTCAAGGACGCTATTATACTTAGTTATTTGGCACCAATACAAGTAAGTATAATAACCAAGCAATGTCTTTATAGATATATATAGGAATATGATACAACAAGTCCATACAACAATCATCATATGATCGTCTCTAGGGCTTTCACTAACAATCTCCCACTAGCACTAGTATCAATCATTGTAGTATATAATACCCAATGACCTAGTGTGACCATCATGCTTTTTTTGTGCCAAAGCCTTGGTCAAGGGATCTGCGACGTTAGCCTCTGTGGGTACTTTACAAATCTTCACATATCCTCTATCGATAATCTCTTGAATGAGATGGAAGTGTCGTAGTATGTGTTTAGTTCGCTGGTGTGAGCGAGGTTCCTTAGTCTGCGCAATCGCTCCATTGTTGTCACAATAGAGCTCTATGGGATCTGCTATGCTAGGAACCACCCCAAGCTCAGTAATGAACTTGCGGATCCAAACTGCCTCCTTTGCTACCTCTGATGCAGCAATAATCTCAGCCTCTATTGTAGAATCAACAACTGTGTCCTGCTTTGAACTCTTCTAGCTCACAACGCCACCATTCAAGCAAAACACGAACCCTGACTGCGATCTATAATCATCCTTGTCAGTTTGGAAGCTGGCATAACTGAAACCCTTTACAGATAATTCCCCATCGCATCCAAATATCAAGAAATATTCTTTAGTCCTTCTCAAGTACTTAAGAATATTCTTGATCGCTATCCAGTGACACTCACCTGGATCTGACTGGTATCTGCTCGTCATGCTCAAAGCATACAAGACATCAGGACGAGTACATAGTATGACATACATGATAGATCCTATGGTAGATGCATAAGGGATCTTATCCATGTGGTCTCTGTCCTTTCTAGAAGAGGGACTTTGAGTCTTTGAAAGACTCACGCTATGTGACATCGGCAGAAATCCCTTCTTGGAATTCTGAATGGTAAACCATAGTAATATCGTGTCAATATATGTACTCTGACTTAGGCTAAGCAATCTCTTAGATCTATCTCTATAGATCTTGATGCCTAGAATACAGGTTGCTTCACCTAAGTCCTTCATTGAGAAACACTTCCCCAGCCAAGTCTTCACAGACTGTAGCAAAGGGATGTCATTCCCAATGAGTAGTATATCATCCACATACAATACAAGGAAGACAACTGTGTTCCCATTAACCCTCTTGTAGACACAGAATTCATCTTCATTCTTGATGAAACTAAACTGTTTGATCGCATCCTCAAATTGAAGATTCCAGCTCCGAGAAGTTGCTTTAGGCCATAAATGGACCTTTGCAGCTTGCATACTTTGCCAGTATGCTGTGGATCTACAAAACCCTCAGGTTGTGTCATGTACACATCCTCAAGCAAGTTTCTATTCAGAAATGCAGTTTTGACATCCATCTGCCAGATCTCATAATCGTGGTACACTCCAATAGCAAGCATGATCTGAATGGACTTAAACATCGCAACTGGAGAAAAGGTTTCATCATAGTCAATACCATGAATTTGCTTGAAACCTTTAGCTACCAATCGGCCCTTATAGGTATGCATAAGTCCATCCATGTCAGTCATTCTCTTAAAGACCCACTTACACCCAATGGGTTTGATGCCTTCAAGTGGATCAACCAAAGTCCATACTTAGTTGGTGTACATGGTAGATCGTCGCCCATATGACGTCCAAAAGGAGGAAGGACATACAATTGAAGATCGAGAGGTATATCGATTGTCTATTTTTTTTTGTAACATGTCTATAATTGGTTTTCAATTATATATGCATGTAGTATTCTGTTTTATGGCTAAAATAACTTGGACCCCAAATATAAACACAAAAGTCGACGATCCATACATCGTCTATTCCACGGCTATTCGTAGAATAGAGATTGGTGGCTTGAACAACAAGTTTGTTCAAGTGACTACTCTAATCAAATAGCACGACGATGAAACGGTTTCTTGGGTGATCCCTTTTGTCTAGGATTAAATTTTTTTAATCCGGTGACATCGATGGGATCGCCATGAACAAGCGACCGATTTGAAGTGGGAAGCGAAGTTTCCTACCTTCAAGTGGTATCAGAGCCACGGTTTCCAATTTTGTGTGTTTAGGATTCGGTTACTTTTATGCACTTTTCATATATTATATGTGTCAGATAATAGTAGGATATGCATAGGTTAACTCTTTGGTTGCAGGCATAGGATCAAACTATTATGGTCATATGTGTGTATGTGATTGTATGTGTGTAATTGTATATTTTGTTGAATTCTCGGGGTTGAAGAGGCTAGTATTTAATTTTTGTAAATTAGATATGGCATTTTTTAGCCACTCTTTTTATTTTAGTTTACTTTCGATCTAGATTTCATGTACACTCCCTCGTGGAGTATAGGATCGATGAATGTAAATTAAAATAATTTTTCTCGGCTCAGATCTCCAGATGGCTTGTACATGGCGTAGGGAGGAGTGGACGAGATGAAGATACGACGGGAGACATATTGAAGACAAAAGCCATAATAGTTGAAAAATATTTATTTTTCATATTTATTACTTATTGTTTGCTAAGTGGGAGAGGGATATTTTTATAAATTCCCACGGCCTCCATTACGATTTGACATGTGATGCAAACAAACTTGTGCATCGGCTCTGAGTGCCTTCCTCCCCATCGGATGAGTTTGTTTGCGGTCACAAGGTCGAATATGGTTATAGGAAATTATTAAGGAGTGTGTGAACTTCCCCATCGGAAGGCACATAACCCGAGATAATTACTTTGGTACCGAGTAATGGTGAACACTTAGATACAAATATAAGTATCCTCCCTATCGGAGTCACTGCTTTTATTTGTAGGGCCGAAGAGGAACCAACTATTAATTTTACTTGTCAAAAAGTTAGGTTGACAAGATAGTAAAATTAATGGGTAAAACCTCCTCTTACAAATGTAAAATTCGTATACGTCCACACTATCGTGGCATACGATATTCTCGATGTCTTGAGGTGTTGGTTGATTTTAAATTTTATTGTTTGAGGAATCAATAATTTTTTAAAATCTAATGTTTTGATCTATGTGATTCTTAGGTTTTCTTTCAAAATGACTTTCAACCCGCTTGCTGTGATACTGAAAGAAAATAAACTTACTAGACCTAACTATGTTGATTGGAAGAGGAATCTTGATATTGTGTTGACTGCTGACGAATACAAATATGTACTCCTCGAAGAGTGCCCTCCTAAGCCTGCGGATGATTCTGGGGAAAAGGAGAAGGAGAGTTATAAGAAGTGGATTAAGGCCGATGAGATAGCGCGGTGTTACATTTTGGCATCTATGTCAAATGTACTGCAACATCAGCATCAAGCCATGCCCACTGCTTATGACATGATGCTCAATCTCAAAGAGCTTTTCGAACACCAGAATCGGACCGCTAGGCAGGAAGCCATGAGGAACTTGATGACGACCACCATGATCGAGGGAACACCCGTGAGGGATCATGTTCTCAAGATGATGGCTCATTTGATTGAGTTGGAAGTCCTCGGAGCTGAGATCGATGGGGAAACCCAGGTCGATATCATTCTCCAGTCTCTACCTAGGAGTTTTGAGCAGTTTCACCTGAACTACAACATGAACAAGAGGTTGTATTCGTTGGCGGAGCTTCTAATAGAACTCCAGGTGGCAGAGGGGCTATTTCGTCAGAGTGCTCAGGCGCATGCCATGATTACCCAAAAGGTTTCTACTTCTAAGCCGAAAGGCAAGAAGAAGAAGAAACAAGATGGGGCAAAGGCGATGGGAGGAACTCAGAGAGGAGTGAAGAAGCCGAAAGGCAAGTGCTTCACTTGTAAGCAGACTCGACACTGGAAGAAGGACTATCCCAATCACAAGCAGAATAAAGGTATATCTTTTGGTCTAGTTGTTGAAACATATTTAGCGGTGTTATCTACCAGCACCTAGTGTGTAGATACGAGAGCCACTGATCATGTTTGCAATACTTTACAGGGGTTCCAGAAAACCAGACGACTGGCTGAGGGGGAGATTGTCGTGTACTTTGGCGATGCCACGAAGGTGCCGACTATTGCAGTGGGAGACGTTTATTTATCTTTAGAGAAAAATAAAGTTTTGGTTCTTAAGAATTGCCTTTATGTACCTTTATTTAGAAAGAATTTAATTTCGGTTTCTAAATTGTTTATGGATGGATATTCTATTTCTTTTAATGATAGAGCTGTTATAAAAATGAATAGGGAGATTATCTGTTCGGGTGCATTGATAGAAAATTTATACACACTTGAACCAAAAGCTCCCACGATGCAAATTGAAGTTAATAACTCATCTTCTAATTCCAATAAGAGAAAAGAACCTTCGAAGATGAACCAAATATATCTTTGACATCTTAGGCTTGGTCATATTAACCTAAGCAGAATTCAAAGGTTGATAGCTGATAGACCTCTGGGTTCATTATTGGTGGAAGATTTCCCAACCTGTGAATCTTGCTTGGAGGGCAAAATGACCAAGAGGCCTTTTAAGGCCAAGGGGTATAGAGCCAAAGATGTGTTAGAATTAGTTCATTCTGATTTGTGTTGTCCTATGTCTATCCAGGCTAGAGGTGGTTTTGAGTATTTCGTCTCTTTTATAGATGATTATTCGAGATATGGATACATTTACTTGATGCGCCGCAAGTCTGAATACTTTGACAAGTTTAGAGAATTCAAGGCTGATGTGGAGAAACATCAAGGTAAAAGTATCAAAACACTACGATCTGATCGTGGTTGTGAGTACCTCTTGGGAGAGTTTAGGAATTACTTATCAGAGGTTGGGATTCAATCCCAATTGTCTGCACCTGGCACACCCCAGCAGAATGGTGTA
Organism: Wurfbainia villosa; assembly: GCA_025175895.1. Taxonomy (NCBI): domain Eukaryota; kingdom Viridiplantae; phylum Streptophyta; class Magnoliopsida; order Zingiberales; family Zingiberaceae; genus Wurfbainia; species Wurfbainia villosa. The sequence continues at coordinate 113,142,293 of CM045989.1, read as the reverse complement.
GCAGAGCGAAGGAATAGGACTCTTATGGAGATGGTTAGATCGATGATGAGTTATTCTGAGTTGCCAGATTCATTCTGGGGATATGATATAGATACGGCGGTGTACATTCAGAACTTGGTTCCATCTAAATCAGTGCCTTCTACTTCCACAAAATTTTAGACTGGGCAAAAGCCTAGCCTAAGACATATTCGGATTTGGGGGAGTCCAGCATATGTGCTGAAGGCAGATGCTAGTAAGTTGGAACCTCGTCTAGAAGTACACATGTTCGTTGGCTATCCTAGAGGAACGAAAGGTGGTTTGTTTTATAGTCCTAGAGATCAGAGGATGATCGTTAGCATGAACGCCAGATTTCTAGAAGAAGACTATATGATGAACCACAACCCCATGAGTAAGATTGTTCTGGAGAAATTGAAAGGGGAAGTCACTTCTTCAGTACCACCGGTACAAGGGGATATACCACAAGTCACTGCACCGCGTGTCACAGAGGATACACAAGTGATACCTCGTCGTAGTGGGAGGGTTGTGAGATAGCCTGATAGATTCATGTTCTTGGGAGAATCTTCTGATTTGGTCCCTGGCGAACATGAACCTGATCCCTGGACATATGACGAGGCAATCCAAGATATAGATGCATTTTCTTGGCAAAGTGCAATGAATGTTGAGATTAAATCTATGGATTCAAATCAGGTCTGGGAGCTAGTAGAACCACCCGATGGTGTGAAAACCATTGGATGCAAGTGGATCTACAAAAGAAAGAGAGGAATAGATGGGAAGGTTGAGACCTTCAAAGCGAGGCTTGTTACGAAAGGGTATACTCAGAAAGAGGGTATCGATTATGAGGAGACCTTTTCACCGGTAGTCATGCTTAACTATATCTGGATTCTCTTATGCATTATAGCTCATATGGATTATGAGGTGTGGCAGATGGATGTCAAGACAGCTTTTCTTATTGGAAGTCTTGAGGAAAACATCTATATAAAGAAACCAGAGGGATTTATTAAAAAGGACAAAGAGCATCTTGTGTGTAAGCTTAATCGGTCCATTTATGGATTGAAGCAAGCTTCGAGGTCTTGGAACATCCACTTTGATGTGGTAATCCAGTCTTATGGATTTACTCAAAGTTCGGATGAGTCTTGTATATACAAGAGATGTGACGGGAACGTAGTGGTATTTCTTGTACTATACGTAGATGACATTTTGTTAATTGGCAACAATGTCAAGGTGTTATCGGACGTAAGGGTATAGTTGTCCAAACAATTTGATATGAAGGACTTGGGAGAAGTGGGATACATCCTTGGGATCAAGGTTATAAGGGATCGCAGGAAAAGGATGTTGTGCTTATCTCAAGCTTCATACATAGACACCATTATGGATCGTTTTAGCATGCAGAACTCCAAGAAAGGTTTTCTACCTATCAGGCATGGAGTTCCTTTATCTAAGGAGATGTGTCCTAGAACATCTGAGGAGATAGAGGAGGTGAAGGAGGTTCCTTATGCTTTGGCAGTGGGAAGCCTCATGTATGCGATGCTATGTACGAGACCAGATATCTACTATGTCGTGGGTATGGTCAGCAGATATCAGAGTAATCCAGGACAGGGACATTGGACTGCGGTAAAGCATATATTGAAGTATGTGAGAAGGACTAGGGATTATATGCTAGTTTACCAGACAGACCAATTACTCCCTGTTGGTTATACAGATTCTGACTTCCAATCAGATAGGGATAATATTAAGTCTACCTCAGGTTTTGTGTTTACTTTGGGAGGTGGAGGAGTGTCAAGTAGAAATGCGTGGCGGACTCTACCATGGAAGCTGAGTATGTGGCAGCCTCTGAGGCGGCCAAAGAAGTTGTGTGGCTTAGGAACTTCCTGATGGACTTGGATGTGATTCCTGGTTTGCCCAGAACTATCACAATTTATTGTGATAATAGTGGTGCAGTTGCAAACTCGAAGGAACCACGAGCCCATAAGGCAAGTAAACACATAGAGCGCAAGTACCACCTGATACGAGAAATCATAAAGAGAGAAGTTGTTGTGGTCAAGATTGCATCGGAGGATAACCTAGCAGTTCCTTTCACTAAGGCCCTTCCGGCGAGAGCTTTTGATAGGCATGTGGAGGGAATGGGGATCAGATGTATGGCAGTTTGAGGACAGCATAGTCTTTTAGTATAAGTGGGAGATTGTTGGGATGTTTATGATCATTGTTTGCATATTTATGGTGATGTATATTGTCTAATACATTACATTGTAGATAACATGGTGTGTGGTGTCACACGGGATATCATGTTATCGGCTCCTTGTAAAGTATAAATATAGGCTCACAACCGAGATGGCTTTGGACAAACCATTGGTATGGTTGTAGTGCGATTTGGTATTAGTTTGTCTTGACCATAGAATCACACTAGCAAACTTTGTATGTATTGAGCAAGACCGACTTAGAGGTGATTCGATTTATTGCTTACTACATAATCGAATCGGAGCTCAGATATTATATTGTACATACTCTTAATCCTGATATAATAACGGACACATATACTTAGTATTCATTTCTTTGATTTACCAATGGGCAAGATTTATAGATTAAATCGATAGGCTCGGTAAGTTGGGAAATGATATTATTTATATGGTGTGTCATTGATTATAGGAGGAAACCGTGTCCTATATATTAGGATGATGATGTCCCCTTGAGGAGCTCATAAGGTTCATCATGTAAACCCTGCAGGTGGACTTGGTCCGGCATGATGAAAAGGTTGAGTGGTACTACTCATGGAGTTAGATGTTGATTAATTAATTGTCTGTAAATTAATTAATTGATGGACATTCGAGATCTTAAACACGGGGAGATATATGTACAAATAATATATGGAGCCCATATTAACTTATGGGGGTTGGTGAGGTAGATCAATGATAATCCTTTAGTGGATTGGATTATCATTAATGGATCGGACTTTATGTTTGCTTGATCCATTGGGTGGCCAAGATTCAACTCCTCCTCATGGTTCCTATTGTAGCCTATTAATACTTCATGAAGGCTAGATCCTATGGATGAAAACAAAACTCTAGATCCAATGGTAGAGATTAAATCTCTAGATCCGACGGTTGAGATTAAAACTCTAGATCCGACAGTTGAGATTAAATCCCTTGAACCAATGGTGGAGATTAAAACAAGGCTTATCCCTAACTCTATAAAAGGAGGCTTTAGGGTGGGTGGCAAGGAGGAATTCTAATTAGAGAAGGAATAGGATTAGGGTTAAGGGGTGGCAAGCTTGGGCGATTAGGGTTTGGGGTGTAGGCGGCACCAAATAAGGAAAGGTTTTCCTTTTCTTCTTCTTCTTCCTTGGTGGTCGGCGCCCAAACCAGCCTTTCCTCCTTTGGCCGGCGTCCAAACCCCTTCATCCTCTTCTCCTTGGCTGGTGGAAACATAGCTTAAGGTCTTCCCTTGGAGCTTTTGGCCGGCATCCATCTTCCTCATCTCCAATCCTTCTTGGCCGGCGGCAAGCATCAAGCTTGGAGCTTGGTGGTTGGTTGAAAGAAGGAGAAGGGTTTTGTTTCTATTCTTCCTCTTGTTCAGAGCGAGCAAGGAAGGAATATTGGTGATCTAGGAGCTTCGACTTTTGGTAGATCGTCGCCCACACGACGTCCAAAAGGAGAAAGGACATACAATAGAAGATCGAGAAGTATATTGATTGTCTGTTTTCTTTTGTAACATGTCTATAATTGTTTTTCAAATATATATGCATGTAGTATTCTGTTTTATGGCTAAAATAACTTGGATCCCGAATATAAACACAAAAGCCAGCGATCCGTACATCGTCTATTCCGTGGCTATTCATAGAATAAAGATTGGTGGCTTGAACAACAAGTTTGTTCAAGTGACTACTCTAATCGAATAGCACGATGATGAAACGGTTGCTTGGGTGATCCCTTTTGTCTAGGATTAAATTTTTTTAATCCGGGGACATCGATGGGATCGCCATGAACAAGTGACCGAGTTGAAGTGGGAAGCGAAGTTTCCTACCTTCAGTAGGTCTACCTGAACAGGTTGGTTTTCCACAACTCTTTGTGTAACAATCTCATCATCCACAACACTTTGTGGTTCCTATTCAACCTCCATCTCGACCTCAGTGTTATGGTCCATATCTTGAATTTCTTCAAGATCGAATGTACTCCCACTAGATTTTCTAGAAACAAAGTCCCTTTCTAGGAATACCCCAGTCTTTGCCACAAATACTTTGTGCTGACTAGGAATGTAGAAGTAATATCCCTTCATTTCCATGGGATATCCAACAAAATAGCACTTATCGGATTTAGGTCCCAGTTTGTCTGAGATTTGACGTTGAACGTAAGCCTCACAAGCCCAAATCCTCATGAAAGACATCTTGGGATTTTTCCTTGTCCATATCGTATATGGTGTCTTTATCACAACTTTGGATGGAACACGATTAAGTGTGAAGGTTGCTGTGTCTAGAGCACATCCCCAAAAGGATATAGGAAGATCTATGTGACTCATCATAGATCGTACTGTTAGGGCAATCTCTTGTCATGATAAGGTTTTGATGTGTGTGGCAAAGGGTTTAAGTTAGGATGATATTGTTATTTGATATGTGCGTTGGAGTCTTGTAGGACTTAGTAATTCGCACATGGAGCCTTGGAAGGTTCACCCTCACAACCTCGATCTTTGAGTCGGTGAAGGATGACTTTGCGGAAGCCGTGCGCTTGGAGCATCCGAGGGACCGCCGGACGAGATGACTTGAAGTGAAGCCAAGGAAGCAGACTTCGGAGGCAAGAGACGCGAAGGAGCATTGCAGAGTCGTGCGCCTGATGCTGCCGAGGGACGTGGCCGCGAATGAAGAGAGCTTCGGCGAGGGACTTCGAGTGAGATGAGAGAATGAGTGAAATGTAAGTAGCTCATTACGTGAACTTGGCCGAATGACTGAGTGTCGGAGACTTGACCGCAAGGGTTAAGGTTTACCCGACTGTCGGAAGCTCAAACTTATGTTAAGTTTGAGTTTCACACACCGCCGATCGCCATGGAATGGCAATCACGCCGAGGATATCGTGGGCATTGAACCGCTGAGTCGTAGGCGGTCGACTGACGGGCGTCGATCGTGAGGTCCATCACGATCGCCAAGAGTTCCGCTGACTACAACGGCCGAGATCCGACGCGTTCGGAGGCCGCCAGAGTGAATGATCGCTAGCCCTCTCTATAAAAAGAGAGGGTGTGAGCCTTTGAGAGGCTAATGCTTATGCTCTAAGTGATCTTCCTAGTGCCCCACAAGCTCTAAACTCTTCTTACTTGTTTTTACTCCATTCTTATTGTAAGAAGAGTCATCTTGATTGTAAAGGTTACCTCCACCTAGCTTGGTGCAAAGGAGAGACCAATAGTGATTGGCTTTGGAGGAGTGATTCACCTTTGACGAATCGGACAGTGGATTAGTGGCGTAGCCATGAACCACGTTACATCTTCTTTGTTAGCGTTTGTCTATCTTTTGCTTTGTCTTTATTGTTTATGCTTCCGCTTGCGCTAACGATTGTGTAGACGAGCAAACGAACGAGAGAATTCCAACATCCATCGTAAGAGGGCTATTCACTCCCCTCTAGCCGGTCGTTCGATCCCCTACAAGTGGTATAAGAGCCAAGGAAAGCTTCTCGAGGACTAACCGCCACAACAAACAACTTTCAAAATGGTCGGCTCCAACATCCATCCTCCGAAGTTTGAAGGAGAATTCGCTTGGTGGAAGAAGCGAATGGAGGTATTTTTCGAAACGGATTTTGATATTATGATTACAATGGAATCCGGTTTCGTTTTGGCTAGGGATGAAGAGGGGAAGCCAATAGAGAAATCTAGGTGGACCAAAAGGCAAAGGGAAGATCACCTTGCAAATTCAAAAGCCAAGCATCATCTCTTCAATGTGCTCCCCCAACAAGAAATCAACCGAATAGGAGAATGCCTAAGTGCCAAGGAGATGTGGGAGAAGCTAATTGAGCTTCATGAAGGCACATCCGAGGCGAAGCTAGCAAGGAGAGATCTCCTCCGCTCCCAACTATCCAACATTAAATTAGAAAAGGGAGAAAAGGTAACTTCTTTGCATTCTAGATTCAAAGAAATTTTAATTGGACTAACAAGTATAGGAGAAAGGCTCTCCAATCGCGATATGATAATGAAGGCCATAGATGCTTTCCCCCGATCATCCAAGTGGAGTTCAATGGTGGACTCATTTTATATTTCAAAGAATCTAGAGGTAAGTACTCTAGATGAATTTTTCTCCACTATGGAATTACATGAATCTAGGTTTGAAGGAATACAAGAAGAGCCAAAAATACAACCTTCAAGGGTAGTAGCATTGTTGGCAAATAAGGGGAAGAAGAAGATAGAGATCTCCTCCTCCTCCGATGACGAAGCGTCTTCCTCCTCCTCCATGGATAGCACCGAAGAAGCCTATATGGTAAGGAGGGTAAGACGTGCTTTAAAAGGTTTTCATTTTCATAAATCAAATGATAGGAATAGAAGACCAAGGGGGAATGTCATATGCTACAATTGCCAAGGAGAGGGGCACATAAGGGATAATTGTCCCCTCCTAAACAAGAGCAAGGAAGAGAAGAAAAAGAAAGAAGAAAAGAAGAAGAAAAAGGGGAGCAAGAAAAAGAAGGAAGAGGAGAAGAAGACAAAAGAAAAGGGGAAGACCAAAGCTCTAAAGGCAAGGACTTGGGATGACCCATCCTCATCCTCCTCATCATCATCGGATGAGGAGAATGCCTTTGTCACCAATTTGGCCTTGATGGCCTTTGATGACTTGGATTGCTCTTCCACCGAAAATGAAGGATCAAGCTCAAGAGGAGAGAGCTCAAGTGAAGGGGGAGCTTCTACATCCTTTTCATCCGAAGAAGAAGAAGAGGATATGGAAACTATGGTAACGAATGACTCTCCTAAGAAAATAGTTTCCATAATTTATAGTTTAACTAAGGACTTATTTGGAATGAAAAAGAAAAATAAAAGCATGCTTAATCAAATTAAGGTATTGGAAAATAAGCTAGAAAATGCATGCTTAAATGATAATATTTCTTCTAGCTTAAATGATGCATGCTCACATGATCTTTATGTGCCATTAGATGTTAGTGATGCATGTATAAATGAAAATAGGGCCTTAAGGGAAAAGGTAGACTATTTAACAAAAGCCCTAGAAAAATTCACAATTGGCTCCAACACCTTGAACATGATAATTGGGAGTCAAAGGGCAAGTTTCAACAAGAAGGGCCTAGGTTATAAAGAAAAGAAAAATGAAAAGGCCTACAAATGCCTAATAGCTAGGGGACAAGATAAAAAGAAGGTAATAGCTAGGAAATGGATCCCCAAGGAGTATCTAGTGAACCCAATAGGCAAGAACTTATTTTGGGTTCCGAAATCCATCCTTAAGGGTTAGGAAAACCCTAGGGTAGTCAACCATATGGAATTGACCTATATCATATTTTGGTTGACTTAGGATGGCGGGACAACATTTTTAGAATAGTGTTGGGTGATGATAACGTGCCCATAAATAAATAATAATGCTTAAATCATGATGATTAATGTAATTGCTATGTATGTTTGCAATCATGATTTATGATTTTAAAATTTGGCACGTCATCATGAGAAATAGGTTTAAATCATGTTTTAGGTGATACTTTGTTTATTATCATGATATAATACCTAATGCATGAGAACAATTCAATGAATACATGTATTTCATGATCATAATGTGAAATTAAGTCATATATATCTTTATGATCATGAGGATTGTTAGGTTGATACTTAACTTTGATAGAATTATATGAATATGATGGTTAAGTATATACAAATACCCCCTAGGATGCATCTCACACTCACCATAGGCTACTTTGATTGAAAACTTAGCATGAGTGAAATGTTAGGATGATACAAATGTCCACTAATGCCTATGGCATTTAGATGGTCATTTAAGGTATCAAAATAACAATAATAGACCAATCATGGGAAAGACTTATGTTTAATTCATAGACATATTGGCCAAAGATCATGGTTGGATATTTCATATGTTTTCAAAACAATTTCTTACTTTAAAATCCATGTATTCATGTTTTGAAACAATCCTAAGCAATACTAGGTGTTAAAATGGATACTAACATGCTCAAAAACTAGTGGTTTTTAAAGCCTTTGGATTTTTGGCAAATCTCATAAAATATAATGATTTTTCTTAAAAAAAAACTATTTTTCATTGATAGATATACTTAAAAGAAATATGTTCCTCAAATTTCATGATTTTTAGAATTTTCTGGAATTTTTAATGCATTTCTGAAATTCGCCCAAAAAATCAAAATTTCGGAATCCATTGTGCTGATCATTATCTTGATAGAATGCTCACACCAAAAAATAGCCCAATATTTTCTGATTTCAGATTTTAATCATGTTTTTGGTATTTTCTGTTGGTGCAGGGGCACCTAAGTCGAACCTGTATTTTGATTATGGCAAAAGACGCAAAGTCAAGGATATATCATTATCTCACGAGCTGAATCGAGTGTGCAGAAAAATGCTAAAGCTAAAGCTGAAGGCTAGCGACACCCGGAGGAAGCCGCGGTGGTCGGGCGACACTCGAGTGACTTCGGAGGGAGCCAAAGGAATCGAGAGGAAGGCCAAAAGCGAAAGCGATGAAGTAAGTATCGAGGTAAGCTCGTGTGTGTGAGCGTAAGTGAGGTCGTATCCTCCTTACGGGGATGGTCTTAAGTGTAGATCCGACCAAAGACATCCCATCGATGGTCTAGGTCGAGATCGGACGGTCGAAGGTCATCAAAATAATGTTTTCTTTGAGCTAACTTTGCCTTGCAGCTAGCATCAGTCGACTGCCAGCTTGGAGAACTCGACTGCCCTTCATCAGTCGACTGTCTACTGTCAGCAGTCGACTGATGCTACCATCAGTCGACTGATGATAGCCATCAGTCGACTGATGGTCAATGATCATCTTCGATGAGTCAAGGCTTATCACCCCATTTCAAGGAGGTTTTGTGTCCATTTGTGATTGGTTGAAGACCCATTCGATGAGGGGCTCAAAGGCTATAAAAGGAGGGCTTGTCTTAGGGTTTTTCATCAATTAAAAAAAAACTTCCAAGTGCTTCCGGTACGCTACGAGTCTCCGACATTCCTACGATGAAGCTCTGCAGACACGACGACTAGGGTTTCATCTTTCCATCTACGAGTCGTCGGTATAATCTAAGTTTAATTCAATTCTGTACTTCTTTTTATTTTGGTTTTATCGTAATGAGAAGAGGGGGAATGTCCCTCTATCTCGAGTCTCTTTCGTGGTTTTTGTATCCGATTAACTCCTACCTCCAACGAGGAGGAGTTCATTAGTGATTTGCCCTCCGTGCGTGATCAAGGATCACTAGGGCCTTGGAGTAGTAGCCGAAGGCTACGAACCAAGTAAAAAATCTACTTGTCTCTTTTATTTTTTATTTATCTTTCCGCTGCATATAAGTGTTTTGAAACGAATTCGTACGAAAAAGTTTTATCGCTATTCACCCCCCCCCCCCTCTAGCGATCCGCTTCGATCCAACATTTTCTTTTTATTTAACTTGATGCCATGGATTTATAACTTAGTGTTAATCTTTTTGATGGTGTCAAAGGGGGAGAAGTAATTATGTTTAAGTAAATTATGATAGGGGGAGAAAATTTAAAAATTTGTATGGGGAGTTTCATGGATTAAGGGGGAGTTGCATGTTGCTATATCATGTTTATGTTTACATGCTTTCTTACCTTAGAATTTTCATCAAATGTTTTTACCTAACTTAAACGGATTGCCACACATCAAAAAGGGGGAGATTGTTAGTTTTGATGTGTGTGGCAAAGGGTTTAAGTTAGGATGATATTGTTATTTGATATGTGCGTTTAGTCTTGCAGGACTTAGTAATTCGCACATGGAGCCTTGGCAGGTTCGCCCTCACAACCTCGGTCTTTGAGTCGGTGAAGGATGACTTTGCGGAAATCGTGCGCTTGGAGCATCCAAGGGACCGTCGGACGAGATGACTTGAAGTGAAGCCAAGGAAGCAGACTTCGGAGGCAAGAGACGCGAAGGAGCATTGCAGAGCCGTGTGCCTGATGTTGTCGAGGGACGTGGCCACGAACGAAGAGAGCTTCGGCGAGGGACTTCGAGTGAGATGAGAGAATGAGTGAAATGTAAATAGCTCATTAGGTGAACTTGGCCGAATGGCTGAGTGTCGGAGACTTGACCGCAAGGGTTAAGGTTTACCCAACCGCCGAAAGCTCAAACTTATGTTAAGTTTGAGTTTACCACCGGCGATCGCCATGGAATGGCGATCGCTCTCAGTCGAGTGTGTTCGATCGTATCCGATTGATGGGTTTATGCCCGTGTCGATCACATGGAATGGCAATGATCGCCGAGGATATCGCGGGCACAGAACCGCTCATAGCCGACTGGGCAGTCGACTACGGAGGCAGCAGTCGACTGCCAAGAGTTCCATTGGACTACAACGGTCGGGATCCGATGTGTTCGGAGGCCGTTGTAGTGACGGCAGTCGACTGCCAAGGGCAGCAGTCGACTGGTGGCGGCCAACGGGAAGAAATCAGCCCTCTCTATAAAAAGAGAGGGTGTGAGCCTTTGAGAGGCTAATACTTATGCTCTAAGTGATCTTCCTAGTGCCCCACAAGCTCTAAACTCTTCTTACTTATTTTTACTCCATTCTTATTGTAAGAAGAGTCATCTTGATTGTAAAGGTTACCTCCACCTAGCTTGGTGCAAAGGAGAGACCAATAGTGATTGGCTTTGGATGAGTGATTCACTTTGGACGAATCGGACCGTGGATTAGCGGCGTAGCCGTGAACCACGTTACATCTTCTTTGTTAGCGTTTGTCTATCTTTTGCTTTGTCTTTATTGTTTATGCTTCCGCTTGCGCTAACGATTGTGTATACGAGCAAACGAACGAGAGAATTTCGACATCCATCGTAAGAGGGCTATTCACCCCACTCTAGTCGACCGTTCGATCTCCTACACGTACCATATCTAATAGGGTACGATACCTCCTTTCAGATACACCATTCCACTGTGGTGTTCCAGGAGGAGTGAGTTGGGATAGAATCCCACACTCAACTAGATAGTCACGAAACTCATGGCTAAGATATTCACCACCTCGATCTGATCGAAGTATCTTAATACCTTTGCCAAGCTAGTTTTGTACTTCATTCTTGAATTCTTTGAACTTTTCAAAGGATTCTGACTTATGTGTCATCAGATGCACATAATCATATCTATTGAAGTCTGTTAGAGCAATCAAGCCCATCTAATGTTTCAATGTTTAACAACAAGGTTTAAGTCAAGGAAATAGAAATCTAGTTTGAGATAGAGTGTAGTCAAGACATTACCTCGACTGATACAAACCTAAGGTCACTAAGTTAGATGTTTAGAGTGACATTAGACCTTGGGAGAAATCCAAGGGTAAGCCTTGGTTTGGATGGAAATCCAAAGGGGAACCTTGGTAGAGGAAGAGTACAAGCTGGCCGGAGGTCTGGAAGCTTGGTGATGGAGAGGGCATAGTAACGTGCTCGTTCTCCATTGGAGTTAGAGAGGGCACAAGGGAGTGCTTGATCTCTAGCTAGTGTACTCATTAGTAAGAGATGGCATAGTAATGTGCTTGCTCTCTTACTAGGGTACATGGGCCCAATACTCGTTAGACAAAGAGGGCACCGTAACATGCTCGTTCTTTGGCTAGGGTACTAGGAGTACTCGTTAGACAAAGAGGGCACCGTAACGTGCTCGTTCTTTGGCTAGGGTACTGGGAGTACTCGTTAGATAAAGAGGGCACCGTAACGTGCTCATTCTCTGGCTAGGGTACTGGGAGTACTCATTAGACAAAGAGGGCACCGTAATGTGCTCGTTCTTTGCCTAGGGTACATGGAGTACTCGTTAGGCAAGGAGGGCGTCGTAGCGCACTCGGTCTTTGTCTAAGGTACTTAGAGCATTCGTTAGTTGGAGAAGGCACCGTAACATGCTTGGTCTCTTACTAGGGTGCTTGAAACTCTAGGAGTGGCAACTTACTAGGGAAGATACTCATGTGCTTCAAATATTTACCGCATCAGTCAAGCCACCATGGGGGTCAACTCGACTGGCACAGAATCGAGATGGCTCGACTGCCAGCTCAACTACTTATCGTTTGGTATAACACAGAATTGAGCAGGCTCGACTACCAGCTCGACTGCTCACTACGTGGAACAGCACAGAACCGAGCCCAGTTCAACTGTGGGCTCGACTGTATACTCTGATCGCCAAACTCTAAACCCTATACTAGTTGAGTTGATTTGGTAGCGGCTTGACTGGAATCTATAGATTTGGTCACAAAACTGAGCATGGTCAACCTACACCTGCAGCGGGACGATACACTGTCAACTCCATGGAGCACCTTTCAGCAAGGATGGATACACTCAACAGACGGTTTGAATCTTTGAATCCTTCATCTGCATGCGCGGCCATTGATTTTGGAGAGGGAGCGGCAGCGTGTCGAGAGGACCAATTTGGAGGGAAGGAGACCTCAGACGAGCAAATTGAGCACTGTGACGCGATTGAGGACTATGACCAAAGGCCCCACAACCCAAACTCTAATACCTACAATCCCGGATAGAGGAATCACCCAAATTTCTCCTATAAGAATAATTCAAAAAACTCCCAACCATCAGGGGGTATGGGCAGCAGCAGCAGGGCAATGGGCAGTGTCCACAGAAGTCTAGACTTGAACTGATGATGGGGGACTTCATCGCTACCCAAACTAAGGTCAATGAGGAATTTCATCGCCAACATCAAAAGTCTAAAGAATCACTCAGAGACTTGAAAGCCACCGTTGACGGCCTTGCAAGTCATACCAGGATGTTGGAGACGCAAGTGGCCCAAATAGCCCAATCTGTGTCGCAATCTGTGAAGAGCTCTCCAGCGAGTCAAGGAAAAGAGGAAGGAGTGGGGCAAAGTAGCCAATTCACCAAGGGGTGTGCATCCATGGTTTCCACCCTACCTGACCTAGCAGAGTTTGAAGGGAATATTCTAATACAGCTTGAGGACCCTGGTGAATTTGTTCTGCTTTGCTTGATTTATGGAGAAAGCTTCGATAATGCGTTGTGCGACTTGGCTTCATCAGTGAGTGTGATGCCCTATGCATTTTACCTGGAGATGGGATTGGGTAATATACAACCAATGGGTATAGGTATACGTATAGCGGACGACACGATCAAGAAGCCCGTGGCATGTTACCACATGTGCCTATGATGATTGAGGATTTCGTAATACCCACGAACTTCATCATACTGGACATAGGACCAAATCCCCAGAATCCTATCATTCTGGGAAGGCCTTTTCTAGCGACTGTAGGGGCATGCATAGATGTGAAGGCACACCAGATTTCCCTGGAGGTAGACGGGGAGGTCATCCTTTTCAGCCTTTCGGAGCATAGAGCTTCCTACCTCGACGGCTTCACATTTAGCAGAATTAAGTCGGAACCTCCAGATGAAGATCCAGAGACGGATGAATGGAGGTTCACTGAACCACCAGAGCCGAGTTGATAGTATAGTGCGGTCAAGCTAAACGACCTTAAACAAAGCGCTTCTTGTGAGGCAACCCAAGTTTAGTTTTAGATTTCCCTTTTTGATTGCATTTCATATATTTGTTTGATTCTAGTTTTGATTTCCATCACATTTAGAGTTAGGAATAGAAAAGAACTTTGCTAAGCAAAAATAAAATCCATATTAGCCTACACGGCGAAGAGTATGAGAAAATTTGGACCGTGGTGCATAAATGGGCTAAAAAAGGGGACACACGGCCTGGCCGTGTGTTTTTCCACGGTCGTGCCAGATTGACCAGAGGTGCACACGGTCGTGGCACGTGAGGTTAAAAGGGGTGAGCCGTGTGTTTTCACCGCATTTGTGTCGTGTGCTTCAAAAGTTCTTACCCTAGCCGTGTGATTTCGTCTTCCCCACCATCTAGAAACATTTTAAAACTCTAAAGAAGCCAAAAGAAGCAAAGATGAGGAGGACCAAGACCGTAGCACCCCGATCTGGCACCTCAGAGCAACAAACAAGGAGAGCCAATGCCCCTCAAGCTTCAGAGGAGGGTAATGCCCTACCCACTCTACATTTTCGCAATAATGAACAAAGAGATAGATACAATATGCTCTCTACTCGTAAACTTACTGCTACTAGATACTTAGATGAGGATTTGCTAGAATCTTTAGGGTTGTTTGGTGATATACAAACCCTATTTGCAAAAATGGGGTGGGAAGAGATTATGGGAATAAAGCACCTAACCTACCCTAGGATAGTTTTGGAATTTTTGAGTTCCTTAGAGGCGGAAGTTTTAACGGGTAGAGAGAGCAAGGAGGGTAAGATAACTTTTAGGCTTTTTAACATTGAGCATGAGTGGACCCTTCACCAATGGAACTCATGCTTTGGCTTACCTAGTGGGGGAGAGAGAAGGACCCCTAATGGGTACAACTCTCGAATAGTTTGGACTGAGTTGATAGGGGAGCACGCTTATGACCCATCTCGGGCCAAAGCATCGCGCCTCCAAAACCCCGTCTTTCGATACCTTCACTGCATCATGGACAATACTATATTTGGTCATGGGGAGAGTGACAGTGTAGTTAGAGCTAGCGAGCTACTTTGCCTATGGGATATGCTACAAGAAAGGAGTAGCATCGATGTAGGGTCCCACTTCATCAGACACTTAGTGAAGATGGGTAAATCAGCACGAGGAGAGATCAATGTGGGAGGCCTACTTACCCACATTTGTCATAGGATGGGGTACGATTACACAGCATTAGAGAGTATAGAGGGAAGCCCTAGGATCGACCTAAGAGTATGCATGGCCATGAAAATGATTGTGAGAGAAGGAGACTCCTTATGCTTTGTAAGGAAAAATCTGACGGCCTTTAGGCTCCCCGACCCAAATCGTACCACCATCGCTATACGCACCAACTGGCGCTTAGACATGATAGTGGAGTCCCCTCCACATGAGGGACCATCCACATCAGTGTCCATCTATCTACCTTTATATCACTCTCCCTCTAGTCCACACATGCATAGGAGCCCACCTAGTCCACGCCGACATGAGCCTACACCTGCACCACCACCTTTTTCTACTTTTGAGCAGGATGCAGGTACGTCATCCTATGATTTCTCGGAGTTCTGATCGCACCTCGACGACATTTACACTAAGCAGCAGACGCAGAGGCAGCGATGGGAGGAGCAGAGCGTCTACCAGTAGGCAGAGTTCCAAGGATTCCGAGAGCATTTCCAGCGGGCTAAGGAGTTCTACGATGAGGCCCTCATATACTTCTAGGAGGAGGTTGTTCATCGTCAGGATGAGGCCGCCTACCGTAGGGAGATGCGGCAGCACATGCATGCCCAGCAGGCGCAGTGGGCTAGGGAGGAGGAGCACCGAGCAGCCGCTGCAACCACCAGCTCTCAAATCGACCACATATATATGTGGCATCAGCGGCTCAGTAGCAGGTTCTCCCAAGATCCAGAGATGCCCAAGCTCCTAGACTTTCCACCTCGTCCACCATATTAGAGGTATATTTTCGTTTAAGTCTGGGGGGAGACCCCAAGGTTTATTTTATTTTATTTCCTAGTAGTAGTTTCTTTTCTGGTATTTTCATTTATTCATGCCTGAGTTGTTGAGTTTCTTTCAGTACTTGATTTTTGTTGTCTGTGAAGCTACCTCAGTAGTATTTTTGAAAATTTCTTGCATGAGTTGTTCCCATAGGTAGTTTAACTCCATTTATCTTATGGTATTTTATTTTATTCGCTCTATTGAATGTTCTAGACTTACAATGGTTAGCTTTGTTTTTGCACTTATACATGTCGAACATCCTGAAAGGGAGAATCTAGTACATACTTAGTTATGATTCACTTTAGTAGTCTAGTACTTTGGAATCCATAGATGACTCTAAGTTTAGTATTTTAGTTTCAAGAGATGCTCAGATTGTTTAAGCCCATTCGGAAAAATCAAAATCCCATTGAGCTGAAAAATAAAGAGAGAAAAGAAAAAGAGAAACAAAAGAAAAATAGAAAAAAAAAATGAGAAAAAAAAAGAGAGAAGAAAAAGAAAAGAAAAAAAAGGGGATTATGAGGGATAAAAAATAGTTGTCGTGGGTGAAAATGGCTAGGTTCCCCTTTGAGACCGAGTTAGGTTATTGGGGAAACACCTAGCAATTTCTCTCAATACTGAGCATGCCTTTGAGACTTTATGCTAGATCTAGGGAATGACCCTCGCTTTGGGCAAGTAAGTGTCTAAGAGTCGGAAACCTTAGGAAAGCTATGGGGTGACGACTTAACTCACCATGGAACGGGCATCCCCTAAGAATGGTTCGCTTAGCACGAGCACGAGGAGCTAACTTAATGAACTTCTAGAACATATTTGTTTTGCTTTGATTGAAAATACCACCTGATAAATTTAGTTAACATGCTAATTATGGAACAATTTCTTTTTAAAATTTCATGGCACTGAGATTTGCTTGAGGACAAGCAAAGATTTAAGTCTGGGGGAAGTGATGTGAGAAAAATATATAGGGTTTTAGGAGTAGTTTTTGCACACATCTCATTGCATTTTGTGTTAGTTTCATGCATATGTTACTCTATTTTTGCACGCATTTCTTATTTTCTGGTTTGGAGGTCTGCTCGTTGTACTTTTGTGTGCAGGTTAGCTTTTCGGGTGAAAAAGATGCGATTTCGGAGCAAAAGAAGGACATTTCGTAGCTAGACGCAGAGTGGGACACGACCAGGGTGTGGGGATTCCCACGGCCGTGTCCAATGGGCGAGAGCAGCACCCCAGGGTTACACACGGCCTGGCCGTGTTGAAACACATGGCCGTGTGGCGGCCCGACGGATTTTCACGACTAGGGCTTTTCTGAATTTTGCAGCGATCCGAGGCGATGTCTATATAAGGATGGCTCCGCCCAAACCCTAGGGAGGAGGCAGGATGGCTAGGATGGCACGCCGAACCCCTAAAAAGCTTCGACAACTCACAATGGGGAGGAGGAACGCCGCCGGAGAGAAGATCACGGAAGCATTGTATATCTCTATTTCTACATTTCATTCCTTATGTATTCAATCTTAGACATGCTTTGTGATTCTTCCTTCGTATACATGGAGTAGTACTTTCGATTCTAGGATTAGGGAGTAGCTTGTGTACATAAACAATGTTGGTTCATGTTAAATTCTGCCCATGAGCTTGATTTGACAATTGGTAGTTGCTCTTTACTATATCTATGCGTATTTGGCTTTCTTTTCGCTGCGCTTAGGCGATACGAGGAGTGACAGCCCTCGCAATCTAAAATTTAGGAGGTTTGATTAAGGAACCTAGGGGTAAACTTGATCTCCTGCAACTGTAGGGAGAAGGGTGCAGTAGAATTGGACATGGTCCACTATAGGAATTGATTTAGAATCCTCGTACTGTCTATCCTGTCCTTTTAGGCGGAGATAGCTCCCGGTGAATACTGCGGCTCTGCGGGAGAGTGTATGATGTCCCTTCCACAAAACTGTAGGTAAACGTCTAGACAACGCCAATTGACAATATTGTTCTATGATACACAAGCAAAACCGAAGTCCTAGAATCACCTTTGAAGACCTAGGCACACTCCTTTCCTCCTCCGTGTGGCACCATACAGAGTAGAGTCCACCGACAGCCCTTACCAACCGAAACCTCTTAGAGATCACGTCCGAACAATTACAACCACTGAGTATATTGGTATTCGAATCCCAGTTCCTATGAGATCGATAATCTTTATTACTTGACGACATCCGTGCACTTGCGGGCGTTGAGCGCGAACGCGCTTTGAGTCCTCGACGGTATCCATCGCGAGATTTGAGGTCGCGTCCATGTGCATCATTGCACTATGGATATGTGTCTTTGTGTTTAAACTTCAAACTATGGTTGTTCTTGTGAAACAATTTTTTGAAACGTCAACTTTTTGTTCATTCTGTTTTTGTTATATGATCTGTTATTGGTTGTGTGTGGTTGAGTCGGTTAGTGTCTATCAAACTTCTTGTTGTGTGTGCAATCCTTGTTAGCGCCACCCGAACAACCCAAGCCTTGACTCCATCCCACCATTGTTAGTGCAATCATTAAATGTGCACCTAATCAACCCTAAAAGAATGTTTGATTGAGGGGGAGCTACGGTTTGGGAAGTCCATAGTATTAGTGGGAGCTTTCCTTATATTTTATACCCCAAGCCTAGCAAAGATCCAAGTGTGTTTAAAGATTTCTAGGTATTCTCATTTATGTTGAGAAAGTGTGCGAAGATTTTTTTTCAGTTCATATACCCCAATGCGAAGTGAAGTATCCACCTAATGTCATAAGGATTACTATAGGTGGCTCGGGATTACTATAGGTGGCCCGGGAATTGTATATACAACCCGGGAAAGTGAGTTTTAGGGGGAGGAACTTATTCCCCATGATTTTTTTGTTGTTTGCCAAAGGGGGAGAGTATGGGTTCAAGTTATTGTGATATTTGTGATATAATTCAAATGGAGTTAAATTGAAATTTCTGTCCATCTCTATTACATGTGAAATTTCTGCAATCTCTATTACATGTGAAATTTCTACACTCCAAGTTATATCATCCCTATTACATGAATGATAAATTTCTGATATGAAATATTTCTGCACTTCATGCTATATTTCAGAAATTGAGATGAACTATATTTATATCACCTAAACTTAAACCATGTTATGAAACATCAAAAAGGGGGAGATTGTTAGAGCAATCAAGCTCATCTAATGTTTCAATGTTTAACAACAAGGTTTAAGTCAAGGAAATAGAAATCTAGTTTGAGCTAGAGTGTAGTCAAGACATTACCTCGACTGATACAAACCTAAGGTCACTAAGTTAGATGTTTAGAGTGACATTAGACCTTGGGAGAAATCCAAGGGTAAGCCTTGGTATGGATGGAAATCCAAAGGGGAACCTTGGTAGAGAAAGAGTACAAGCTGGCCGGAGGTTCGGAAGCTTGGTGATGGAGAGGGCATAGTAACGTGCTCGTTCTCCATTGGAGTTAGAGAGGGCAAAAGGGAGTGCTCGGTCTCTAGCTAGTGTACTCGTTAGTAAGAGAGGGCACAGTAACGTGCTCGCTCTCTTACTAGGGTACATGGGCCCAATACTCGTTAGACAAAAAGGGCACTGTAACGTGCTCATTCTTTGGCTAGGGTACTGGGAGTACTTGTTAGACAAAGAGGGCATCATAATGTGCTCGTTCTTTGGCTAGGGTACTGGGAGTACTCGTTAGATAAAGAGGGCACCGTAACATTCTCATTCTCTGGCTAGGGTACAGGGAGTACTCGTTAGACAAAGAGGGCACCATAACATGCTCATTCTTTGCCTAGGATACATGGAGTACTCGTTAGGCAAGGAGGGCGTCGTAGCGCACTCGGTCTTTGTCTAAGGTACTTAGAGCATTCGTTAGTTGGAGAATGCACCATAACGTGCTTGGTATCTTACTAGGGTGCTTGAAACTCTAGGAGTGGCAGCTTACTAGGGAAGATACTCATGTACTTTAAATATTTACCGCATCAGTCGAGCCACCATGGGGTTCAACTCGACTGGTACTCTTGCACAAAGGCACAGAATCGAGCTGGCTCAACTGCCAGCTCGACTACTTATCATTTGGTATAGCACAGAATTGAGCTGGCTCGACTACCAGCTTGACTGCTCACTACGTGGAACAGCACAGAACCGAGCCCAGCTCAACTGCGGGCTCGATTGTATACTCTGATCGCCAAACTCTAAACCCTATACCAGTCGAGTCGATTTGGTACCGGCTCGACTGGTAGCTATAGATTCAGTCACAGGACCGAGCGCGACTTGGTTACGGGCTCGACTGACAGGTGTTTTTCGAGCACAGACGCGAGTCAGACTCGATTGTGGGCTCGACTGCAGAGGCGGCAACGGGATGCTTCCGTTTCGAGTAAAGATTCAAACGCGATGATTTCCGGTTAGAGGAGCAGGTTCCTTTCTTAGCGAACCACCAAAGGTTGGAGGTGGTTACGGGGACAAGCTCAGGTGGTCAAATTTTGGTCGGGCATGATTTCTAGGGTTCAAATGGAGGAAGATAAAAGCTTTGCTGAAGAACAAGAGAAGAAGTTCTTGGGCTCTAGTTTTCGGTTTTGAGTGATACAAGCTTCCTGTGATTCATTCTGAAGGAGAAAAATAAAAAACCTTGCTCTCATCTTGCCTCCTTTCCAACAAATTCTCACAACTGTTGTCAATCATCTTCTTGCAAGTGTTATAACTTCATCCTGTTGGCATTCTCGGAGGCTCGTTGGCTCCCATGTCCCCGGATTAAAATTTTCACTAATGAAAACTAATCCGGATGGGATGAGTTTCCTAAGCTCAACCAATTCGTCGTCGTGCTAACAACTTGAGCGATCGCTTGAACAAACTAGTTGTTCAAGCAACCAAGCTCTTCTAGTCGATAAGCCGCGGAAGAGACGACGGACGGATCTCCGGTTTTTGTGTTTATCTTTGGGGTCCATGATTATTCAAATAGATATGGATGTAAACATGTATAATCAACACATACAATCATATTAATAAGAACATGCAAAGATCAATAATAAAACTTGTAAAACTTTTATACCTCTCGATCTTCTATCGTATGTCCTAACCTCCTTGTAGACTTCGTGTGGGCGAAGATCCTCCACAAGTTGAAGCTTCCTAGAACACGTTCTTCCTTCCTTGCTCGCCCCGAACAAGAGGAAGTATGGAAACAAAACTCATCTCTTATCTAGGACCAACCATCAAGCTCCAAGCATGATGTTTGCCGCCAGCCCAAAGAGAATAAAAGGATTGCCGACCAACCTTGAAGAAGGTTGCCTCCGGCCAACCTTGATAGAGAAGAGGAGAGGATGCTCTGGCCAAGAGAGGAAGATGAGAAGCTAATCCCTTACCTTCTTTCCGTCGGCTATACCCCATGGGCAATGGGCGCCGCCCAACCATTAGGGTTCTAAACCCTAATCTTGCCGCCCAACCATTAGGGTTCTAAACCCTAATCTTGTCGCCCAAAGTCTCTCCAAAAACCCTAATCTTCTTAGCATTAGCCTTGTCGCCCAAGCCAAGAAGCCTTATTTATAGAGTTAGGCTTGTTGGGTTTCCGGCACCGCGGCGTGTGTGTGTTCGATCATGTTTCGTAAACATGAGCACAGCGGAAGCAATTAAAAATAATAAATACTCCTATTTATTACAACACACACAACACACGCATGCTATTACAACAAGTGTAGACATAACCGTAAATTAAAATTGCAATAAAAGGAAATTAAACTACGTTATACCTTTCGTATGACGTGTAGCGGGAACGGCATCAACCGGAACGATCCTCGTAAGAATCGTCTCTATCCGTATCCACGCCGAGCTCCTCGGGATGACTTCGCCAAGCCACGAGCTTCGTCTTCGTACGGGTTACTAGCCTCGTGTTGAAGACGACGTGATCGAGAGATGATCACGATCCGAATCCAAATTCGGACCTAAAACAAGTCCTCAAGACTTGCTTCTCCGGAGAGGTATTCGTCAACCGATTGACGAATCCTTCGTCCTCCACCTCAGAGGATTACCGGAGATCAAATCCGTATGTTAGCCGCTGTCGAGCACTAACCGGCCCAAACGACGCCCGACGAGAGGAGAAGAAGCTGTCCAGAAAACTGGACAGCTTGGTGGAGGAGATAGGCGCCGCCAAAACAAGGAGACAAAAGCTCACCTTGATGCCAACCTTTAGGGATCACCGGAGGGTCGCCGGAGGTTCACCGGCTGGAGCTTGGACGCCGGCAAGGGTCTTGACGGCAGCACAATCAAGCTGGGCGGCAAGGAGCTTGGGCGGCACAACCAGGTTGGGCGGCAACTCCTTGGAGGCTAGGGTTTTGATTTTGGATTAGTTCGGGTTTAACAATCCCTTAAGCCCACTTTTATAGAGAACTAATTCTCTTAATGGTTAATGGATCATATCCATAAAGCCCGTTAACCCGCTCCATTAAGATAAGTTAAAATAAACCAAACCATGATGGTTTATTTTAAGTTAAAACGAACCGAACCAACTTTTGGTTCATTCGTTTAAAATAAACCAAACCCTTTGGTTTATTCTTATCCATTGGTTTAGAACCAAACCATTTTGGTCCATCCATTACGTCTTCATAAGACGCAGCCCATCCACGCTTCCATTGCGACTGAAACAATTTCATGCTCGTTTTATGTTTGGTCCAACCAAACATAGTTTCTCTCGGTCTGAGAATCCCATTCTCAAGCTCGTTTTAAATCCTTTGGATTACACTCGTTGTGCGTGTGACCAAATAGGTTCTCGGTTTATGTTGGCCGTCTATAATTAACCATTAATTATAGAATGATCATGAGTGGCACCTAGTAGTACATCATGATCCCCAATTAACCGAAAAGATCAACGGTTGATCCAGAACTATTTTTGAAACCCTTCAGTAGCTCGAATGAATCGTGCCCCATTCCCTTCACTCATCTTATACCCACTTGGTTCAGGACATGGTCTATTGTGTCAATCCCCACTAGGCTGACTACGTCACACCTAGCCCAAGTATCATTTCCTCGTCCTACGGATTCTAGTTACTCCACATGTATCGAAGAGTACCTTACTCTAAACATGTAATGCTTTGGCCAAAGACTTTAGTAACAATCCGACGAGAGGCCATGGGTATACATCTCCTCGCAAGGAGTGGTGAATCCTTTATAGGCTATTCAAACACCTTCGATCACTTCGACTTATACCCAATCATCTCGGGTCCACATCTCCTTAGAGATGTTTGCTTAAGATGTCAAAGCATAAGTCTCCATGATCAAGATGACTTGAATACCGCAAGTCAAAGGAACATCGCACTTAAGCCACAGTAAGAACTTCATTGACATATCTATATATGCAGAGAACCATATGAAGTCTTACGGCTGGTCACTCCAATGAACTAGTTACCATAACTAGCATCCACGATTAACTCCAGACATCACTATGTCTCCAGCCAGTGAGAATCAGCTGCTTGGATACACCAAGGAGTATACCTCGTGCTAGTCTCAACAGAATTGATGGTGTCCAGATTCATCAATTCATCGACTAGGGATAATTCCGATACATCACAATTACACATGTAGAGATACTCACTAGTTGTGATCCAATCACAAATTCTCTCATGCTGTGAATCGTATCGTGGACATTCAGTAAATGAGTTTAAGATCCAATCAAATACATAAAACATGTATACTCAAATAGTGAATCTTCATTTATCATATAAATGGTTCATACATAAGGCGATTGCCTTAGGACATCTCTCATATATTACTAACAGACTCCCACTTGGCCTAATGCCAATCGCTACGGTATCCAATACCATAAGCACCAACATGACCCTCAAACTTACTTTGAGGTAATGCTTTAGTCAAAGGATCCGCTAAGTTCCTTTCAGTGGGAATTTTCTCGATTTGTATTTCCTCTTATATGATCTCTCTGATAAGATGATAGCGGCGAAGCACATGTTTGGATCGCCGATGAGACCACATCAAGTTCAAAGATGAACTTCTTGATCCAAACCGCTTCCTTTGCTGCTTCCAAAGCTGCAATGTATTCTGCCTTAGTGGCAGAATCCGCTATAGTGTCAAGCTTGGAACCTTTCCAACTTATTGCGCCTCCATTCCCGGTGAATACATACTCAGACTGAGACATGGAATCATCCTTGTCTGTCTGGAGCTGGCATTCGTATACCCACGTATCACCATGTACCCTTCTCCATATATTAGGAACACATCCTTAGTTCTTCTCAAGTACTTAAGGATCGTCTTAACAGCCGCCCAATGATCCATTCCTGGATCGGATTGGTATCTGCTCGTGACACTCAGAGCGTACGATACATCGGGCCTCGTACATAACATAGCATACATGATAGATCCTATTGCGGATGCATAGGGAATCTTACTCATGCAAATCCTCTCGTCTTCTGTGCGCGGACACATAGACTTCGAAAGGTGTTCCCCATGCCTGATGGGTAGATAACCTTTCTTGGATTCCGACATGCTAAACCTCTTTAGCACTCGGTCTATATATGTAGACTGCGAAAGACCAAGTAACCGTTTCGATCTATCTCTATAGATCTTAATCCCAAGGATGTAGGTTGCTTCTCCCAGGTCTTTCATGGAGAATGTCTTGGATAACCAAACCTTAACTGACTGTAAGATTGACACATCATTTCCTATAAGTAATATGTCATCGACATACAATACTAGGAACACGACTGCACTCCCACTAACCTTCTTGTACACACAAGGTTCGTCTGAATTTTGTGAGAAATCAAACTTTTTGATCGTCTCATCAAAACGGATATTCCAGCTCCTGGATGCTTGCTTCAATCCATAAATGGATCGTCGCAACTTGCATACCTTGGTTTTATCAACCGATGTGAAACCCTCAGGCTGTATCATATACACATCCTCGAGCAGGTTTCCATTAAGGAAAGTTGTTTTCACATCCATCTGCCATATCTCATAATCATAATGAGCCGCTATGGCCAGGAGCATCCGAATGGATTTAAGCATAGCTACAGGCGAATAGGTTTCGTCATAATCAACACCTTGTTTTTGACGATATCCTTTCGCCACCAATCTAGCCTTATAGGTAATCATATTACCATCCATGTCGGTTTTCTTCTTGAAACCCACTTGCACCCTATAGGCTTTATGCCTTCAGGTGGGTCAACCAAGTTCCAAACTTGGTTTTCGTACATGGAATCCATTTCCGACTTCATGGCACCAAGCCACTTATCCCTTTCTGAACTTGTCAGCACTTCTTCATAACTGGTAGGCTCCTCATCATCAATGAGTAACACGTCGTTCGATTCACTTACGAGAAATCCATATCTCTCAGGAATATTGCGTGTTCTACCAGATCTACGAAGATGTGGTGTTACATTAGGTCCAGCCGTTTGCTCATCACTATGAGTTGTCGGCTGTTGTGCTTCACCAGGTATCTCATCAATGTCTATTTGAGTCTCTCGAGCCTCCTCAAGCTCAACGACACTCCCACTGTTTTCTTGCAAGAGAAACTCTTTCTCTAGAAACACAGCATGCCTTGAAACAAACACCTTTTGTTCCACAGGATGATAGAATTGGTAACCCCTTGTTTCCTTAGGGTATCCAATAAATAGACATTTATCGACTTAGCATCCTTTGTCCGATATACCCGCTTACATAAGGTGGACAACCCCATATCTTCAAGTAAGATACATGAGGTTTCTTACTAGCCCATATCTCATATGGAGTAGTAGAGACTACCTTGGTAGGCATTCTGTTTAACAAGTAAACAGCTGTCTGAAGTGCATAACCCCAAAAGGACTTGGGAAGAGTCGCATGATTCATCATTGACCTGACCATGTCCAACAAGGTCCGGTTACGCCTCTCAGATACACCATTATGCTGTGGTGTATAGGGTGGAGTCCATTGAGACAATATGCCATTGTCTCTTAGATAATCAAGAAACTCTTGACTTAAGTATTCACCACCTCGATCCGATCGAAGTATTTTAATACTTTTGTCATGTTGTTTCTCTACTTCATTTCTGAATTCTTTGAACTTTTCAAAGGCTTCAGACTTGTGTTTCATCAAGAACACATACCCAAACCGTGAGTGATCATCGGTGAAGGTAATGAAGTAGCTATAGCCTCCTAATGCTTGAGTTGACATAGGTCCACATACATCAGTATGTACTAGACCTAGTAACTCTCCCACTCGTTCACCTTTTCCCATAAAAGGTAACTTAGTCATCTTGCCTTTTAGGCATGATTCGCATGTATCGCATGAATCCAATTCAAACGATTCCAGAATTCCACATCGGTGTAATTCGGGCATGCGTTTCTTGCTTACATGGCCAAGATGAGAATGCCACATATAGGAGTCTATTTGATTATCCTTTCGAGCACTCTTGTTGCTCGCTTCGATATTGCAAATGTCACTGGATACGTCCAACGTATAAACACCATTGCTTAAAGTTCCAGTCCCATAAAGAACCCCATTCAAAGTTATGTAACAACAATTGTTACTAAACATCAAATGGAAACCATTTCTATTTAAACAAGAAATAGAAATGATGTTCTTTATCAACAAAGGAATAAGAAAGCAATTGTCCAGTTCTAAGACAAGTCCTGCAGGGAGTTTCAACAAATACATTCCGATGGCGAGTGCAGCAACCTTTGCTTCATTCCCAACACATAAATTTGACTCTCCCTTGACAAGTCTTCTTCTATTCCTTAGCCCATGTATGTCATTATATATATGTGAGCCACACCCAGTATCCAATACCCAAGTGTCTAAGGAAATAGAATGACAATCAATAAAGAAGATTTCTGAAGAGGATGGGGCATCGGATGCCTTCTTCTTCTTCATGGACTCAAGATAAATCTTACAATTTCTTTGCCAGTGGCCTTCCTTGCCACAGTGATGGCAAGTGCCCTTTTGCGCTGGTTCCGCCTTCTTTGCCTTTTTCTTTCCTTTCTTCTGTTCTTTTGCCTTCCTCTTAGAACCTTTCTTTGAGGAATCAACTAACAGAACCGCCTTCTCCTCATGCTTCACAGAAGGCTCCACAGTCTTCAGCATATTGAGGAGCTCGGGAATGGTGGATTCCAATTTGTTCATCCGATAGTTCATCACAAATTGCGAGAAACTCTTGGGCAAACAATGCAGAATTAAGTCAATACTTAACTCATTATCCATCACAAAACCGAGGGTAGCTAGCCGCTCGATGTACCCGTTCATCTTTAGCACAAACTGTACTACACACGAACCTTATTGCATATTCGTATTGAAGAGGAGACAAGAGACCACGAACCTTACGGATCTCGCTTGCTCAACGAACAACTCATGAAGATGGAAGACCATAGAGTTAGCATCCATATGCTCATGCTGCTTATGCACCTAAGGAACCATCGCCGCTAGAATGATGCAACACGCCAGCAAATAAACAGCCACATGCTTCTGAAATACAAACAATTGATGCAGGTTGCATCGTCCTTAGGACGGTCAGGAAGAGGCTCTTCAAGGACATATGCTAGCTTTTCCGCCTTGAGAACAATTCTCAGGTTTCTAAGCCAGTCCAGGAAGTTAGGCCCAGTCAGTTTGTTCGAATCCAAAATAGTGCGCAAATTCAAAGACGTCATGATCAATTTATTGACCTAGAAATACAAAACGAGCATATATGAGAAAATGATTTTAAAATGCATCAATATACATTTATAAATCCCATTCATTTTTCGAATTCAAAAACCCCAAAATCACTTCGGGAGATCGTAGGTCCATCTCCGAATGAGCTGATATCCATCATAGATAAGAACAACCTTGGAGTGAGTCCAACAAGCCATTCTTAGCTATGATGGTGGGTATCAAGTATACCGATTACATATCATGTATATGTAACTATCACAATGTGCTATCAACTAATTGAATGTTTACACATACATTGGGTTGTTAACACATTAACAAGTATGCATCATATGCATAGCACCCAACTTCACCTCTCTTCACATCGACCTTGGAGTGAGTCCAACAAATCGATGCTCCAAGTTAAAGCCGACCCATTAATCGCGAAATAGTTTTAATATGGTTAGAGCGCATTCAACCAATTAGCCAGGCTTGGAGTGAGTCCAACAACCCAAACTAACGATTGACCTCTGACTCTTACCATATTAGAGTTAAACTATTCCAATGATTTGAACATGTTCAGGTTCGAGCCGGGCTTGGAGTGAGTCCAACAACCCAAACAGGAAACAGAACTCTGGTTCTAACCATATTAATGGAAGGTGTAGGCTTTAATATTGAGTTAGGGTTTTTATGTCTCATCCTCTTTGCATGCAAATAACTATTATCTATATGGCATGGCATACATGGCATACATCTACATGTCACGACACGCATGGCATAATGTTATGCATCTAATGCAATTAAATGACATACAATTATGTCATGTATATATTTCCTTATATGTCATAACTATTTATGGAAATAAAATATGTTTAAGATTTGATTCTCCAAATCAAATCATAATTAAATTAGGAAACAAATTTCCAAATCTAATCACATATTTTATTCATGGAATTATTTGATTAAGGAAAATCTATTTAGGAAACCAATTTCCTAAATCATTAAAACTACTTATGGAAATAAAATATTTTAAGATTTGATTTCCCAAATCAAATCATGATTAAATTAGGAAACAAATTTCCAGAATCTAATCAAATATTTTATTTATGGAAAATATCAATTTCCATAAATACTTCCAACTTTCCAAAAGTGGAAGATTTCCATAAATACTTCTAGACTTTCCAAAATTGAAAAATTTCCATAAATACTTCTAAATTTCCAAAATTTAGAAAACTTCCAGAAATACATTATGACTATCGCAAAACCATTTTTACGATTATGTCGAAACACAACCTGGGCTCTGATACCACTGTTGGGTTTCCGGCACCGCGGCGTGTGTGTGTTCGATCATGTTTCGTAAACATGAGCACAGCGGAAGCAATTAAAAATAATAAATACTCCTATTTATTACAACACACACAACACACGCATGCTATTACAACAAGTGTAGACATAACCGTAAATTAAAATTGCAATAAAAGGAAATTAAACTACGTTATACCTTTCGTATGACGTGTAGCGGGAACGGCATCAACCGGAACGATCCTCGTAAGAATCGTCTCTATCCGTATCCACGCCGAGCTCCTCGGGATGACTTCGCCAAGCCACGAGCTTCGTCTTCGTACGGGTTACTAGCCTCGTGTTGAAGACGACGTGATCGAGAGATGATCACGATCCGAATCCAAATTCGGACCTAAAAACAAGTCCTCAAGACTTGCTTCTCCGGAGAGGTATTCGTCAACCGATTGACGAATCCTTCGTCCTCCACCTCAGAGGATTACCGGAGATCAAATCCCCGGTATGTTAGCCGCTGTCGGAGCACTAACCGTCGTCCAAACGACGCTCCGACGAGAGGAGAAGAAGCTGTCCAGAAAACTGGACAGCTTGGTGGAGGAGATAGGCGCCGGCCAAAACAAGGAGACAAAAGCTCACCTTGATGCCGAACCTTTTAGGGGATCACCGGAGGGTCGCCGGAGGTTCACCGGCTGGAGCTTGGACGCCGGCAAGGGTCTTGACGGCAGCACAATCAAGCTGGGCGGCAAGGAGCTTGGGCGGCACAACCAGGTTGGGCGGCAACTCCTTGGAGGCTAGGGTTTTGATTTTGGATTAGGGTTTAACAATCCCTTAAGCCCACTTTTATAGAGAACTAATTCTCTTAATGGTTAATGGATCATATCCATAAAGCCCGTTAACCCGCTCCATTAAGATAAGTTAAAATAAACCAAACCATGATGGTTTATTTTAAGTTAAAACGAACCGAACCAACTTTTGGTTCATTCGTTTAAAATAAACCAAACCCTTTGGTTTATTCTTATCCATTGGTTTAGAACCAAACCATTTTGGTCCATCCATTACGTCTTCATAAGATGCAGCCCATCCACGCTTCCATTGCGACTGAAACAATTTCATGCTCGCTTTATGTTTGGTCCAACCAAACATAGTTTCTCTCGGTCTGAGAATCTCATTCTCAAGCTCGTTTTAAATCCTTTGGATTACACTCGTTGTGCGTGTGACCAAATAGGTTCTCGGTTTATGTTGGCCGTCTATAATTAACCATTAATTATAGAACAATCATGAGTGGCACCTAGTAGTACATCATGATCCCCAATTAACCGAAAAGATCAACGGTTGATCCAGAACTATTTCTGAAACCCTTCAGTAGCTCGAATGAATCGTGCCCCATTCCCTTCACTCATCTTATACCCACTTGGTTCAGGACATGGTCTATTGTGTCAATCCCCACTAGGCTGACTACGTCACACCTAGCCCAAGTATCATTTCCTCGTCCTACGGATTCTAGTTACTCCACATGTATCGAAGAGTACCTTACTCTAAACATGTAATGCTTTGGCCAAAGACTTTAGTAACAATCCGACGAGAGGCCATGGGTATACATCTCCTCGCAAGGAGTGGTGAATCCTTTATAGGCTATTCAAACACCTTCGATCACTTGACTTATACCCAATCATCCCGGGTCCACATCTCCTCGGAGATGTTTGCTTAAGATGTCAAAGCATAAGTCTCCATGATCAAGATGACTTGAATACCGCAAGTCAAAGGAACATCGCACTTAAGCCACAGAAAGAACTTCATTGACATATCTATATATGCAGAGAACCATATGAAGTCTTACGGCTGGTCACTCCAATGAACTAGTTACCATAACTAGCATCCACGATTAACTCCGGACATCACTATGTCTCCAGCCAGTGAGAATCAGCTGCTTGGATACACCAAGGAGTATACCTCGTGCTAGTCTCAACATAATTGATGGTGTCCAGATTCATCAATTCATCGACTAGGGATAATTCCGATACATCAAAATTACACATGTAGAGATACTCACTAGTTGTGATCCAATCACAAATTCTCTCATGCTGTGAATCGTATCGTGGACATTCAGTAAATGAGTTTAAGATCCAATCAAATACATAAAACATGTATACTCAAATAGTGAATCTTCATTTATCATATAAATGGTTCATACATAAGGCGATTGCCTTAGGACATCTCTCATATATTACTAACAAGGCTTAAGCCTCCTTTTATTCTCCACCGTCGGATCTAGGGATTTAATCTCAACCGTCGGATCTAGAGAATTAATCTCAACCATCGGATCTAAAGATTTAATCTCCACCTTCGGATCTAGGGATTTAATCTCAATCGTTGGATCTAGAGAATTAATCTCAACCGTCGGATCTAGAGATTTAATCTCCACCGTCGGATCTAGGGATTTAATCTCAACCGTCGGATCTAGAGAATTAATCTCAACCGTCGGATCTAGAGATTTAATCTCCACCGTCGGATCTAGGGATTTAATCTCAACCGTCGGATCTAGAGAATTAATCTCAACCGTCAGATCTAGAGATTTAATCTCCACCTTCGAATCTAGAGTTTTGTTTTCCATCATTGGATCTAGGCTCCATGAGGTTTATATTAGGCTACGATAGGGACCATGAGGAGGAGTTGGATTTTAGCCACCCGATGGATCGGAACCATACAAACTTGATCCATCAATGATGTTCCATTCCACTAGAGGATCATCATTGAATTACCTCACCAACCCCCATAAATTAATATGGGCTCCATACATTATTTGTACATCCATCTCCCCGTGTTTAAGATATCGAATGTCCGTCAATTAATTGATTTACTGACCATCAATCAATTAACATCTAACTCCTCGAGTAATACCACTCAACCTTATCATCATGTTGACTAAGTCAACCTGCAGGGTTTACATGATGAACCTTATGAGCTCCTCAAGGGGACATCATCAACCTAATATATGGGACACGGTTTCCTCCTATAATCAACGACACACCATGTAAATAATATCATTTCCCAACTTACCGGGCATATTGATTTAATCCATATAAATCTCACCCTTTGGTAAATCAAAGAAATAAATACTAAGTACATGTGCCCGTTATTATATCGGGATTAAGAGCATGTACAACATAATATCCGAGGTCCGATTCAATTATGTAGTCAGCAATAAATTGAATCACCTCTATGTCGGTCCTGCACAATACACCTAAGTGTACTAGTGTAACTCTATTTTCAAGACAAAACAATACCAAGCTACTCTATGTTCAAGACAAAACAATACCAAGCTACACTACAACCATGCCAATGGTTTGTCCAAAACCATCTTGGTTGTGAGCCTCTACTTATATTCTACAAGGGACTGATAACATGATCTTCTGTGCCACACCAAGCACCATGTTATCTACAATGTAAAGTATTAGACAATATGCACACATATAATAAATATAAAGTGCAAACAATGATCATGTGATTCATATTTCAAAATAAAAATATTTATACAAAAGAGCTAGGCTTTCAGTATACATTCCAACAATCTCCCACTTATACTAAAAGATTATGCTGTCATTATACTGTCATACATCTGATCCCCATATCCTCCACATGCCTATCAAACGCTTTCGCTGGAAGGGCCTTAGTGAATGGATCCGCCAGGTTATCCTCTGATGAAATCTTGGCGACATCTACTTCTCCTCTCTTTACGATCTCTCGTATCAGGTGGTACTTGCGCTCGATTTGTTTACTCGCCTTATGGGCTCGTGGTTCCTTCCAGTTTGCAACTGTACCACTGTTATCACAATAAATTGTGATAGTTCCGGGCAAACCAGGAATCACATCCAAGTCCATCAAGAAGTTCCTGAGCCATACAGCTTCCTTGGCTGCCTCAGAGGCTGCCACATACTCAGCTTCCATGGTAGAGTCCGCCACGCATTTCTTCTTGACACTTCTCCATACTATGGCTCCACCTCCAAAAGTAAACACAAACCCCGAGGTAGACTTACTGTTGTCCCTATCTAATTGGAAATCAGAATCCGTGTAACCCACAGGGACTAATTGATCTGCCTGGTAAACCAGCATATAATCCCTAGTCCTTCTTAGGTACTTCAATATATGCTTTACCGCAGTCCAATGTCCCTGTCCAGGATTACTCTGATATCTGCTAACCATGCCCACGGCAAAGCAGATATCTAGTCTCGTACATAGCATAGCATACATGAGGCTTCCTACTATCGAAGCATAAGGAACCGCCTTCATCTCCTCTATCTCCTTTGATGTTTTGGGACACATCTCTTTAAATAAAGGTACTCCATGCCTAAAAGGTAGAAAACCTTTCTTGGAGTTCTGCATGCTAAAACGAGCAAGGATAGTGTCAATGTATGAAGCTTGAGATAAGCACAATATCCTTTTCTTGCGATCCCTTATTACCTTGATCCCAAGGATGTGTCCCACTTATCCCAAGTCCTTCATATCAAACTGTTTGGACAACCAAACCCTTACGTCTGATAACACTCTGATATTGTTTCCAAGTAACAAAATGTCATCTATGTATAGTACAAGAAATACCACTACGTTTCCATCACATCTCTTGTATACACAAGGCTCATCCGGACTTTAAATAAATCCATATGACTGGATTACCTCATCAAAGCGGATGTTCCAAGATCTAGAAGCTTGATTCAATCCATAAATGGACCGATTAAGCTTACACACAAGATGCTCTTTGCCCTTTGCAATGAATCCCTCTGGTTGCTTCATATAGATGTTTTCCTCAAGACTTCCATTAAGGAAAGCTATCTTGACATCAATCTGCCAAATCTCATAATCCTCATGAGCAGCAATAGATAAGAGAATCCGGATAGACTTAAGCATAGCTACCGGTGAAAATGTCTCCTCATAATTGATACCCTCTTTCTGAGTATACCCTTTCGCAACAAGCCTAGCTTTGAAGGTCTCAACCTTCCCGTCTACTCCTCTCTTTCTCTTGTAGATCCACTTGCATCCAATGGCTTTCACACCATCGAGTGGTTCTACTAGCTTCCAGACATGATTAGAATCCATAGATTCTATCTCTGAATTCATCGCTCTTTGCCAAGATACTACATCTCTATCTTGGAGTGCCTCTTCATATGTCCAGGGATCAGGTTCATGTTTACCAGGGACTAAGTCCGAAGACTCTCCCAAGAACATGAATCTCACGGGTTGTCTAACAATTCTCCCACTACGACGAGGTGCCTCTTGTCTATGCTCAGTGACATGCGGTGCAGTGACTTGTGGTATTTCCTCCTGTACCGGTGGTACTGAAGTCGGGACTTCCCCTGTCAACTCCTCAAGAACAATCCTACTCATGGGATTGTGGTTCATCACATAGTCCTCCTCTATAAATCTGACATTCGTACTCACAATCACCTTCTAATCTCTAGGACTATAGAACAAACCACCCTTCGTTCCCTTAGGGTAGCCAACAAACAAGCGTACTTCTGTACGAGATTCCAACTTACCAGCATCTCCCTTCAGCACATGTGCTAGACTACCCCAAATCTGAATATGTCTTAGACTAGGCTTTCGCCCAGTCCACAATTCTGTGGGAGTAGAGGGTACTGACTTAGATGGAACCAAGTTTAGAATGTGTGCTGCCGTTTCCAGAGCAAACCCCCAGAATGAATCAGGTAACTCATCATCGATCTGACCATCTCCATAAGAGTCCTATTCCTTCGCTCCACCACACCATTCTGCTGGGGTGTGCCAGGTGCGGACAATTGGGATTGAATCCCAGCCTCTGATAAGTAACTCCTAAACTCTCTCAAGAGGTACTCGCCACCACGATCAGATCGTAGTGTCTTGATACTTTTACCTTGACGGTTCTCCACATCAGCCTTGAATTCTTTGAACCTGTCAAAGCATTCAGACTTGCGGCGTATCAAGTAAATGTATCTATACCTTGAATAATCGTCTATAAAAGAGACAAAGTATTCAAAGCCACCTCTAGCCTGGATAGACATAGGACCGCACAAATCAGAATGAACCAATTCCAATACATCTTTGGCTCTATACCCCTTAGCCTTAAAAGGCCTCTTGGTCATCTTACCTTCCAAGCAAGACTCGCAGGTTGGGAGATCTTCCACCACTAATAAACCCAAGGGTCCATCAGCTATCAACCATTGAATTCTACTCAGGATAATATAACCAAGTCTTAGGTGCCAAAGATATGTCTGGTTCATTTTCGAAGGTTCTTTTCTCTTATTAGTCTTAGAAGAAGAGTTATGCACTTCTATATGCATCGTGGGAGTTTTCGGTTCAAGAGTGTACAAATTGCCAACCAATGTGCCAGAACAGATAATCTCCCTATTCCTTTTTATAACAACTTTGTCATTAAAAGAAACAGAATATCCATCCAAAAATAATTTAGAAACTGAAATTAGATTCTTTCTAAAAGTAGGTACATAAAGACAATTCTCAAAACCAAAACTTTATTCCTATCAAAAGATAAATAAACGTCTCCCACTGCAATAGCCGCCACCTTTGAAGCATTGCCCATGAAGACGGTAATCTCTCCCTCAGCTAGTCGTCGGGTTTCCTGGAACCCCTGCAAAGTATTGCAGATATGATTAGTAGCTCCCATATCTACACACCAGGTGCCGGTAGATAACACCGCTAATCATGTTTCAACGACTAGTCCAAAGGATATACCTTTGTTCTACTTTGGATTGGGATAGTCCTTCTTCCATTGTCCATCCTATCTTCCACCACTAATAAACCCAAGGGTCCATCAGCTATCAACCTTTGAATTCTACTTAGGTTAATATGACCAAGTCTTAGGTGCCAAAGATATGTTTGGTTCATTTTTTAAGGTTCTTTTCTCTTATTAGACTTAGAAGATGAGTTATTCACTTCTATATGCATCGTGGGAGTTTTTGGTTCAAGAGTGTACAAATTGCCAACCAATGTACCAGAACAGATAATCTCTCTATTCCTTTTTATAACAACTTTGTCATTAAAAAAAACAGAATATCCATCCAGAAACCATTTAGAAACTGAAATTAGATTCTTTCTAAAAGTAGGTACATAAAGACAATTTCTCAAAACCAAAACTTTATTCCTATCAAAAGATAAATAAATGTCTCCCACTGCAATAGCCGCCACCTTTGAAGCATTGCCCATGAAGATGGTAATCTCTCCCTCAGCTAGTCGTCGGGTTTCCTGGAACCCCTGCAAAGTATTACAGACATGATTAGTGGCTCCCATATCTACACACCAGGTGTCGGTAGATAACACCGCTAATCATGTTTCAACGACTAGTCCAAAGGATATACCTTTGTTCTACTTTGGATTGGGATAGTCCTTCTTCCATTGTCCATCCTTCTTGCAAGTGAAGTACTTGCCTTTTGGCTTCTTCACTCCTCCTAGAGATCCTCCCACCATCTTTGCTTCACCTTGTTTCTTCTACTTCTTACCTTTCGGCTTAGAAGTAGAAACCTTATTGAGCAACCATGGCTTGAGGACACTCTTTGAAGAGTGCATACTTGTACTCCTTAGCAGATAAGACAATATCTAGATTCTTTTCCAATCAACATTATTTGGGTACAGTAAGTTTATTTCCTTTAGTATCATAGTAAGTGGACTGAAAGTCATTTTTGAAAATCCTAAGAATCACATAGATGATTACTGTAGATTTCAAAAAATTATTGATTCCTCAAACAATAAAATTTCAAAATCAACCAACACCTCAAAACACCGAGAATACCGTATGCCACGATAGTGTTGACGTATATGAATTCTACATTTATAAGAGGAGTTTTAACGCATTAATTTTATTATCTTGTCAACCTTACTTTTTGACAAATAAAATTAATAGTTGGTTCCTCTTTAGCCCTACAAATAAAAGCAGTGACTCCGATGGGGAGGATACTTTTTATTTGCATTTAAATGTGCACCATTACACGATACTAAGGGAATTATCTCGGATTATGTGCCTTACCGATGGGGAAGTACACACGCTCCTAAATAATTTCCTATAACCATTATTTGACCTAGTGATCTGCAAACAAACTCATCCGATGGGGAGGAAGGCACTCAGAGCCGACGCACAAGTTTGTTGCATCACACGTCAAATTGTAATGGAGGTCGCGGGAATTAATTAAAATGTCCCTCTCCCACTTAGTAAATTGACAGTGAGGAATTTTCAAGCACACACAACATGCATATAAAATAAATCAGCAATAAATATGGAAAAAATCAGAATTTTCCCAACTATTATGGCATTGTTCTCCAATATGCATCCTGTCGTGTCGCCACCTCGTCCGCTCCACCTTTTCCGTGCGCAAGTCACCAAAGAGATCCGAGCCAAGACAAACTATTTTAATTTACATCCATCGATCCTATACTCCACGAAGGAGTGTACAAATAATCTAGATCGAAAGTAAACTAAAATGAGTGGCTAAACAATGTCGTATTTAATTACAAAAATTAAATACTAATTTAGCCTCATCAACCCCGAGGATTCAAATAATATACAATCACACACACATGCAATCACATACACACATATATAGCCATAATAGTTGGAACTTATGCCTGCAACCAAAAAGTTATCCTATGCACATCCTACTATCATCCGGCATACACAATATATGATAAGTGCGTGAAAGTAACCGAATCCAAAACACACAAAACCGGAAATCGTGGCTCTGATACCATTTTGTTGGCATTCTCGGAGGCACGTTGGCTCCCATGTCCCCGGATTAAAATTTTCACTAATGAAAACTAATCCGGATGGGATGAGTTTCCTAAGCTCAACCAATTCGTCGTCGTGCTAACGACTTGAGCGATCGCTTGAAAAAACTAGTTGTTCAAGCAACCAAGCTCTTCTAGTCGATTAGCCGTGGAAGAGACGACGGACGGATCGCTGGTTTTTGTGTTTATCTTCGGGGTCCATGATTATACAAATACATATGGATGTAGACATGTATAATCAACACATACAATTATATTAATAAGAACATGCAAAGATCAATAATAAAACTTGTAAAACTTTTATACCTCTCGATCTTCTATCGTATGTCCTAACCTCCTTGTAGACTTCGTGTGGGCGAAGATCCTCCACAAGTTGAAGCTTCCTAGAACACGTTCTTCCTTCCTTGCTCGCCCCGAACAAGAGGAAGTATGGAAACAAAACTCATCTCTTATCTAGGACCAACCATCAAGCTCCAAGCAAGATGTTTGTCGCCGGCCCAAAGAGAATAAAAGGATTGCCGACCAACCTTGAAGAAGGTTGCCGCCGGCCAACCTTGATAGAGAAGAGGAGAGGATGCTCCGGCCAAGAGAGGAAGATGAGAAGCTAATCCCTTACCTTCTTGTCGCCGGCCACACCCCATGAGCAATGGGAGCTGCCCAACCATTAGGGTTCTAAACCCTAATCTTGCCACCCAACCATTAGGGTTCTAAACCCTAATCTTGCCGCCCAAAGTCTCTCCCAAAACCCTAATCTTCTTAGCATTAGCCTTGCCGCCCAAGCCAAGAAGCCTTATTTATAGAGTTAGGCTTAAGCCTCCTTTTATTCTCCACCGTCGGATCTAGGGATTTAATCTCAACCGTCGGATCTAGATAATTAATCTCAACCGTCGGATCTAGAGATTTAATCTCCACCTTCGGATCTAGGGATTTAATCTCAATCGTCAGATCTAGAGAATTAATCTCAACCGTCGGATCTAGAGATTTAATCTCCACCGTCGGATCTAGGGATTTAATCTCAACCGTCGGATCTAGAGAATTAATCTCAACCATCGGATCTATAGATTTAATCTCCACGGTCGGATGTAGGGATTTAATCTCAACCGTCGGATCTAGAGAATTAATCTCAACCGTCGGATCTAGAGATTTAATATCCACCGTCGGATCTAGAGTTTTGTTTTCCATCATTTGATCTAGGCTCCATGAGGTTTATATTAGGCTACGATAGGGACCATGAGGAGGAGTTGGATCTTGGCCACCCGATGGATCGGAACCACACAAACTTGATCCATCAATGATGTTCCATTCCACTAGAGGATCATCATTGAATTACCTCACCAACCCCCATCAATTAATATGGGCTCCATACATTATTTGTACATCCATCTCCCCGTGTTTAAGATATCGAATGTCCGTCAATTAATTGATTTACTGACCATCAATCAATTAACATCTAACTTCTCGAGTAGTACCACTCAACCTTATCATCATGTTGACTAAGTCAATCTGCAGGGTTTACATGATGAACCTTATGAGCTCCTCAAGGGGACATCATCAACCTAATATATAGGACACGGTTTCCTCCTATAATCAACGGCACACCATGTAAATAATATTATTTCCCAACTTACCGGGCATATTGATTTAATCCATATAAATCTCACCCTTTGGTAAATCAAAGAAATAAATACTAAGTACATGTGCCCGTTATTATATCGGGATTAAGAGCATGTACAATATAATATCCGAGGTCCGATTCAATTATGTAGTCAGCAATAAATTTAATCACCTCTATGTCGATCCTGCTCAATACACCTAAGTGTACTAGTGTAACTCTATGTTCAAGACAAAATAATACCAAGCTACACTACAACCATGCCAATGTTTTGTCCAAAACCTTCTTGGTTGTGAGCCTCTACTTATATTCTACAAGGGACTGATAACATGATCTTCTGTGCCACACCAAGCACCATGTTATCTACAATGTAAAGTATATGACAATGTGCACACATATAATAAATATAAAGTGCAAACAATGATCATGTGATTCTTATTTCAAAATAAAAATGTTCATAAAAAAGAGCTAGGCTTTCAGTATACATTCTAACAGATCCTATACGTAAGAAGTCGAACAGCAATCTGTAACTTGTTTTAACTTCTTAGCTTACTGTTCTTGATTATATTCATTGCATTGTAAGCTTGTAAGAGGTGAAGTTTTCACCTCCGGAATCATTCCGATCCATTCATAGTAGACTATCCTTTTGAGCTACCCGTTGAGTAGGAACTACTGAGTTCTGAACCACGTAAATACCTACATATTGGTTGTGTTTGTGCTTTGTGCTTTGTGCTTTGTTTTCTATTTCCGCTGCATAATCTGCTGTTTTGTAGTATAAGTTGAGCGAGATTTTTCAACTCGCTATTCACCCCCCCTCTAGCGAGCCTTGATCCCAACAAAGTCATCAGTAAATGTAATGAAGTGCCTATAACCACCTCTAGCAGCAACATTGAAAGGGCCACACACATCACTATGTATAAGTCCTAACAAGTCTATTGCTCTTTCACTGTGTCCACTAAAGGGAGTTTTGGTCATCTTGCCTAGAAGGCAAGACTCGCATGTCTCATATGATTCAAAATCAAATGAGTCCAGCAACCCATCCTTATGGAGCTGGGATAAGTGACTCTCATTTATGTGACTTAAGCGACAATGCCAGAGATAGATTTGGTTCAACTCATTTGACTTGAACCTTTTGGTACTTATGTTATAGTTGGGATTTTCTAAGTCTAGAATTTAGAGTTCATTCATCAGAGGTGCACTACAATAGAATATATCATTTAAATAAATGAAAAAATATTTGTTTTTTATTATAAATGAAAAGCCTTTCTTGTCTAAATAAGAAACTGAAATGATGTTCTTTGTGAGAGCAGGCACATAACAATATTCATCTAATTCTAGTACAAGCCCAGAGGGCAGAGATAGAAAATAAGTTTCTGCAGCAACATCAGCAACCTTTGCTCCATTGCCTACTCATAGGTCTACCTTGCTTTTCATCAATGCCCTACTATTTTTCAATGCTTGTACATTAGTTCAAATGTGAGGAGCACATCCGGTATCAAATACCCATGATGAAGAAATAGATAGATTGACTTCTATAACATATATACCTGAAGTAGAAGTATCACTTCTCTTCTTCTTAAGATCTTCCAGGTATGCTTTGCAGTTCCACTTCCAGTGTCCAGCTTCCTTACAGTGGAAGCAAGTCCCTTCCTTGGCTACCCCTCCTTTAGGTTTCAGTGTTTTTCCTTTGCCCTTGGCTTGGGACTTTCCCTTACCTTTAGGCTTGCCCTTGCCTTTCTTCTTTTGCACCATCAAAATGGAGTCAGGCTTTGCCTTCTTAAGGTTGAGCTCAGCAGTTCTCAACATACTAAGCATCTCAGGAAGTGGCTTATCAATTTCATTCATGTTGTAATTCATGACAAATTGATTGTAACTTTTTGGCAAGAATTGCAAGATGAAGTCAGTGGCCAGTTCTTGGCCAAGTGGGAATCCCAACCTCTGTAGGTTTTCTATGTACCCAATTATCTTGAGTACATATGGACCTACGGGAGTCCCATCTTGCATCTTGCACTGAAACAGTGCCTTAGAGATCTCGTATCTCTCATGCCTTGCTTATCCTTGATACAATTGACGAAGATGTTCAACCATATCAAAAGTATTCATCAACTCGTGTTGCTTTTAAAGCTCAGAGTTCATGGTCGCGAGCATGAGGCATGACACATCTAATGCATCATCTTGATGCTTCTTGTAAGCATCTCGGTCAGCTAGCGAGTCAGTGGCAGGAGGTGCTTCGGAATGGGCTGCTCCAAGACATATAGTTTTCTTTCTTGTGTGAGAACAATTCTCAGATTCCTATACCAGTCCAGGAAATTAGCTCCATTGAGCTTTTCCTTCTCAAGGACAGAACGCAGGGAGAGTGTCATGCCCCGAGAGCATGCCAAGTCGAAAATCAAACGGACGACATCTCCCCTGTACGTGACAACATTTTGGGTTAATATAAGGCCCATAGGCCCACAATAACAACAACATATAAATATGTAAAACAACCACAACAACATAACCAACTAACTACAACAACTACACAGCGGAAACATAAAACACAACAACATCACAACTACACAGTGCATACCAGTATGACTAACACATCACAACATAACGGAATAGTGACAAAATCTGAATCCACAAGTCCACAACACAGGACATCAGGAAAACTCCAAATACATAACACAATGTACGGAAAGCCCAAACAAACACCAGAGTCTCGGAGATGAGATGAGATGTCAGCCAGCGGTGCTCCAAGTTATCACGAAGACTTCTACCTGCTACCTAGGCAACAGAAAAACCCAGGGTCCGTGGTGGTGGTGAGTAAAACTCAGCAGATAATAGAAAAATATGTATATATGTAATATCATATGTATTTCAACAACATAATCTAGAGGTACAATAGGTATATCAGTATAGTATATAAATACAAGCATATACCGTCTAATCAAATGAACAACATAAAATGCAGACATACCTGAAGTCTGCTACGCGACTCTGATCCAACCTGAACATATATCCAACATATATATAACAGGAAGAGTAAGATCAACTCACAATATACTCAAGCTACAGGTCAAGGTATTTAATGGTCTGTCCAACATATATACCAGTATCCGACACAACCGTATAACATATGCAAGAAGCATGCATGAATATGATGTACAATCAAATGCAGCAAGCATAGTACAATCAAATGCAACATCACAATAAGCATATATATATAGATTGCATCTATATATATATATATATTAATCACAACTATCTATCTATATATATATATATATATATATATATATATATATATATATATATATATATA
The DNA here is from genome assembly GCA_025175895.1 of Wurfbainia villosa. Lineage (NCBI taxonomy): Eukaryota > Viridiplantae > Streptophyta > Magnoliopsida > Zingiberales > Zingiberaceae > Wurfbainia > Wurfbainia villosa. The sequence goes on along the minus strand of CM045989.1, from coordinate 113,100,132 downwards.
TATATATGGTAATATGCAAAGCTCCATAAGATACGGCAATGCAGCATGCATGGTAATGCCTGTGCACCCCTACTCGCTACTATGACACCAGCGTGGCCTAGGTGGCACGACATGACAACTATCCCAACTCACATCAACCACTGCTATAGAGTGGTCGAGTGGGCAGTATGATCAAGTAGCATATGAGCGTAAAGAGCTCACTATGCAACGGGGGTCCCTGCTGCTAGCTAATCCGACTGACACTACCAATGAGTGGTCGAGTACCACGCACCCAGGACAACTGCACGCAACTCCAACTACCACCGTCTATAGTGGTAGAGTGTGGCACAACAAATGCTCTACCCTCACACTGGTTACTCCTCCTATGAGTAACCGTGGAGGCAGGATGACTAGCGACCCTCTCAACCACAAGGGAGACCACGTCGCCAGCGTGCATGCAAATGACATGAATGCAATGTCCCACATACAGACATCCACCACAGACTCCCTATTCTACAGAGAGTCGTACCCATCTGATCAATACACTCTCTATCCTGTAGAGAGTCGTACTCAACTGATCGACGGACTCTCTATCCTATAGAGAGTCGTACTCAACTGATCATAACTCTCTATCCAATAGAGAGTCGTACTCAACTGATCGTCGCACTCTCTATCCTGTAGAGAGTTGTACTCGACTGATCGTAACTCTCTATCCAATAGAGAGTCGTATTCAACTGATCGACACACTCTCTATCCTGTAGAGAGTCATACTCGACTAATCATATCAAGCTGGGACCACCGGTTCGTAGCGACACACTAATCACACCTCACTTAACCATTACACAACACATAGTTGGTAACAAGTATGCAACATACGAGTATTGGAAATAAATCCTACATTTAGGGCATTACCTACCCACGGATGACCTTTTTGCCAATTTATAAATTGGGTCATCACCCATACTAACATTTACACCCTACTAAATATCTAGGCCAATTTACATCACATCTATAACTCCTAAATCATGATAGGGAATATATGATATCAATAATTGAGCATAAATACATCCAACAATAAGTTCAAGCATAAGATAATAAGAGCAGGGTCAAGATAATATGAACACCTAACATGTTTATATCTATGACTAAATCTGAATGCAAATACATCTACCTGACCAGGGTAGGAAATTACCCACCTTCTAAGAAGCTCAGAATAATATCTTCACGGTCGCGGTCCTGTCTCGTATCCATGTCCTGCACATATCAAATATTATGATTAAGTGCAAACATACAATGAAGGATCAAATTGACTCCTATCTCAGCTTTTGTATCCCAATCAACTTGATTGATCTAGTTACCTAATTAACCCAATCATCCTTCACATCCATCCCTATATTTCATCATCAACCAACACCAGATCGGATAACGAAATAACCAATAGTATACATCCATAACAACCTAGCTCCTGCCTCACCTAGGTTAGCTTCAATTGCTAAATAGCTCCATCCAAATCATCTAGTTAAACTGCAACAACTCAGTTAAATTTGAAGCAGATTTCAATTCTAATAATCCTAAACTCGAAATCACACAACATTTAAATTTCTCTCAAACCTACTTTACCATCCATAGCCAAATCACAGCCAACCAAAATTAACAACAATAAAGAAGAGAAAGCTAGATTATCTTACAGGGCCTTATCCGATTCGTAGATTTGGCTTAGTCCACCATAAGATATGATGATATGAGAATCAATTCACTTGTAGAATCTGCCCCAGCTTGACTCATGAAACACCAAAGTTCTAGATTAGCATACTCATCGTAGGTCAACAATGAAGCTAAATAGAAATTGAAAAGAACCGATCAATTACCAGGAATTGAGCAAGAATAGAACCACTTAAGGTTCGATCACCTAGCTCGAATCCCTCCTCCCACAGTGACCTCTAGAAACGACATCCTCCTCCTTGCAACAACCCCACAACCAATGCCTCGGAAGAAGATGGCTTGGTGCGGCTGGTGATCGACCATGCAGAGACTGGGCCTCACTCGCAGCGAGAAGAAAGGCAGTCAACGAAGCAAGGCAGAGGAAGGCAACGATGTTGGGCTCGCGTCGATCGGTAGCGACGAGCGAGCAAGAAGAATGAGACTGATGTAATGGATCAGCAAAAGGAGCAACAACGCCGGCGAGATCAAGCTTCCACGATCAGAAGGACGGCTGCTCGGAAGAGAGGAGCCGATGATGATAAGGAAATCGAGGATGAGGAAGGTTGCTCGCTGTGTTCGGCATTGCTTGCGATCGGTGATGCCGCTTACAGTGTTAAGGGGTGGCGGAAAGGAAGCTAGGGCACAGGGAAGGGCAGCGATGAGGAGTAGGCAGCAGCTGCGTGATGGCGAGGGTTGCGGCGCGGTGGCCTGTGCACGGATCTGATGGAGAGACCAATAGAAGGCCTAGCGCTTTGCGACTGACTGCGGCGCGGAGACTCAGCGGCGTCGGTAGGGCTGCGGCGGAGATCGGGAACCGAGAGGATCGCGGAGAATAGGATAGGAATAGGGAGCGCACGATGAGAAAAAGAAACCGACGAAAATGAGAAGAGAAGAGTAGTCGGGAATGATCGGGATAAACGGACGAACCGGTTCGGAGGAAATAATGTTTAGCATTTAAACCAATTAATTACTCAATATAAACAGGCTTTACAAAAGCATGTTCGCTTTATCCCCATGAAATATCCATAGAACCTCCATTTAAATCCAGAAAAATTCTAAAAATCTCTGAATAATTCCATAAGATAATTTCTTAATTAACAAGGGTATTTTTTTTCGGTATTTTACATTCTCCCCTACTAATAAAAATTTGGTCCCCAAATTTCATACTAACATGCAAAAATTACTTCAAGCAAGTTTCCGAAAGGACCACATACATTCCTCAAGTGAACAAATGAGACTCTCGAGCTCGGATAGTGTCTTCCTGCTCCCGAGTAGCCTCCTCATCAATATGATGTTGTCATCCAACCTTTATGAGTCGGATGGTTTTGTTTTGCAACTGACGCTCGTTGCCACCAGGAATACGCACTAAAATCTCCTCGTAAGTCACATTAGACTGAGGTAGAATCGGAACCTCTTTCAAAACATGGTCAGATCGTGGCGCGTATTCCCCCAGCATAGAAATATGAAATACGTTGTGAACACCTACAAGCGCCCGAGGTAAAGCCAACCGATAAGATACACCCCCATAATCCACGACACAAGATCTGAATAGATCCTCCAACGTCTAAATGATACACTCAGACTATTCATCTATCTGCGGATGAAACGTTGCACTAAGCCAAAGCTCTATGCCCATAGTCTGGTGCAGACTCTGCCAAAATTGCGAGGTAATCATGAATCTCTATCTGATATGGTACTTAAAAGCACCCCACGCAATCTGATAATCTTTTGGTAATACAACGCTGCCGGATGGCCCAACGAGTACGACCCACGAATAGGAAGAAAATGAGTTGATTTGGTCAGTCGATCCACAATCACCCAAATCGCATCACGTCCTTTACAGGTTCTAGGAAATCCCGTAACGCAATTAATCGTGATATGCTCCCACTTCCATTCCAAAATCGAAATTTTCTAGAGCAATCCAGCGAGTTTCTGATGTTCAGCCTTCACCTACTGGCATACTAAACATCAAGCAGCAATATCTTCTATAACTCTCTTTATACCATTCCACCAGTATAAACGTTTCAACTCTCGGTACATCTGAGTACCACCAAGGTATATAGCCCATCTCTAATGATGTGCTTTCTGTAGCAACTCTTCCTTAAACACTACAACTCTGGAACCTACTATCCTTATCAGAGACTGGGAATTATTTTCTCAAAAGAGTAGTCCATCAACAATTTAAAATCCACTCTACCACACACTCTGTAAGTGCATGGAAGACTATAGCGATCAATCTCACTTGTTACAACTGTTTGCGTACCAGCAACTCTATAGTAGCTATCCAGTAGCTAGTCAAAACTCCATGAGCACTTCTACTTCATATTACTACAAATCCAAATAATAACTACTAAAGCCTCGTCATGTATATGATAGCCTATCTCGTAGTTTCTTAATTGTCGTAAGCATAAGATACGTCTCATGCAACTGTATCGGATTCGCTCTGATCCCTGAAACGATACATTTGCGTACATCTTTTATCCACCCCGGAAGGATTAACTAATACTTGTGTAAAATTTAACCACTGTCTAGGTCCTGTAACTGGTTTCACCAGCTTTCGACTAAATGATTTCCATCATCACCTTTGTCAAACAAGTCCGTGGTATAGTAATGTCAAGCATTCTATCCACATCTACGGAATTAACCAAAACATACAAGGAAAACCACCATCTACAATGGTCGAGTGCGCAACTCCAACTACCACAATCAACAGTGGCCAGGTTACGCAACTCCAACAACCACAAACTGATCCAATCGTGTCCAGGATACATGATTCTTAAATCCAATGGCGACTAAATCGTTAATTAGTCTAACAACTTAATCAAAACTCATACAATTCAAACTAAGTATGAAATTATCATCTCTACACACCTGCATCCCCTTTACTCTAAGCTGATGATATATATATTAATAATCACAACGACAATGATAATTGTATGACACCATGTCACTACAATATCAATGCTCCAGTCGTAAATCAACCTTAGAGTATACACAGGTGTCCTTAGCTGATCTAAACAAATCATTTATCCACAACGAAGGATATTCATTCTCAATAAACTTAACTGTTGTTGTTGTCTGCATTCCATCATCGATAATCGATGTCTAATCTCAAAAGTTCATCTCTCTTTTACCAAGGAGTTCCGGATCTTCTCAAGGAGAAATACAAGGATAGATAAATATCCCATCTAACATCTCCTATAATCACAACTTACATTCTTCCAATTCCCATAGTGTTTAGGAACACTTATACCAACAAATCTATCACTCAGTATGTGATCTTCGATACCAGAACTATTTCCGTAATCATTTCGATCGCCTACTCCACTTGCCTATGCAACGGCAACCTTGGAGTTCATTCGAAACTACATCCGAATACTCTCAGATTATACGCACATCTGAGAGCATATCGCACCATACCTCCAACAATTTGACCATCCGTAAGGATATGTCTACAGTAAAAGTATGTCTATCAAAGTCTAAGGGCCTCCCTTGACTTCTTAATTGTTGGTCCACTTCTCACCTAACGGTAGAGATACCACCGACCCATAAGTCGATGTAAAGGACCCTTCTAATCCAAACTAAGAATGTTCTAGACACAGATACCTATAACTACAAGCATCTCTCAACATATTAACCTAGAGGGTAAACTAAAGTAATACCCTGAACGATAAATTATCTGTCGATCCGATCCAAAGGCTCCCCGTAGGTCCCAGCCTTTCTCCGAAGAGAACAAGATCAGATCCAACAGTCCACAACAAAGCGGTCGCATTTCTGCGATGAATGATCCGAGGATTTTTTTTCCTAGATCATCCCATCCCATCACCTAACCCTACCAGCTGCAACTATAGGATACCAAATAGATACGACCATCGTCGTATACTCTCTACTCTGTACAAAGCAAATCATATCTGGAGGTAACTGTTGTTGTTTGCATGTCTTCTACGATGTCTTCTGCTGATGCTGCTTCTGTGTTGATCTCTACTATCAAGACGGAGCATCATCCTCCCGGAACACCATTGGTAGTCTTCAACTGAGTCTTCAAAGTATACCTCCTCAAATGTACTGGTTTCTTACAATAGCAATAGATGAACTGATCCAACGGATAATCTGACTTCACGTGTCTTCATGATCTGCACTACACGCACACAATCCCTTCAAAGTCTTTGTTCTGATTTTTGCTGATCTCCACGAGAACATCCTGATGATCTACGGTTGGTCTTCTATAATCGGAAAATAGCTCAAAGCCTATGACTCTGATCTTGCTCCTTTATCTAACAGTCGGAGACTTCTGACTCTATTAAGTTGACCTGCAATATTTGCTTACCGGTATCCAACTCTTAAACCCTTGTACGGAGTCTTTTCTAAACTCCTGTCTCAATCCAACGTCTTCCGACAGGATCTGATAAAAGATCCCTTCTTAATCCAACAGTAAGCCAACCACCGGGGGTGGCTTAAAATATCCATTCATCTTCTTGAGCTATTAGGTGAGCATAAACTCTGCAAGTCTAACGACTATGCATAATATTCTCGTTACTGACGATCACCTTACTTGAAGCTCAAGAAAGTGACATGGGGAAATACTCTCTTTCAACATCACTAAACCATGATCAAGTGATATATTATTTCCCGAAGATTATTTTATGCATTTCTCACCAAATACCGGTTTGCTCCCGATAATGGTATGCAAACAACTCTTCTTTCTCAGTATAACATGAGTTAAGTACTCAAAAGTACTCTCAAAGTTATACATCTCAGTATGAACAACTCAGGGATAAAAATCCCTATAAGACACTGTAACCTAGCCTTCCGCTATCTGCATCAACAATAGTCTACTTGTCTTGTCCATTACCCAATAGGTAATGATCTGACTAGTATAATTTGTGAAAATATCTAAGACTGTAGTCTTTAATTTCCACAAGAAATGTGATGACTTGACCCCTGTTTTCCGACTCGATATCAGTCGGCTCTCAAAAGTAAATCACCTTTTCGACACAGGTTCAAGACTCACAGACTTAATAGGTCATTTTCGAGGTCAACTCATACCACGGTTCCGAACAATAATCAACACAGTATATGTTATTTCTTGTTATATACACTAAAAGCATAGCCAACAAAACCGGGAGTATAAACCCTATCGGTAACTCCGGTTGGTCGCCTCGGTGGACGACCTCTACTACAAGTCTGCACAGGTGTTATAACTCTATTGTATACACCTACTGATAAAATTTAGATAAATATCTACAAAACCATAAGTTATCAGGAATTCTTACCTCGTGCTACTTGTAGCTCAGGCCGCTGTCCATCTCATCTCAGAAAACCAAAACCGAAACAAATCGACTCCCACGAATCCAAGACTCGACACAAAAACAACATTGTATGGCATCGCAAAACCTAGGGCTCTGATACCACTAAAGTTGTCATGCCCCGAGAGCATGCCGAGCCAAAAATCAAACGGATGACATCTCCCCTGTACGTGGCAACATTTCGGGTTAATACAAGACCCGTAGCCCCACAATAACAACAACATATAAATATGTAAAACAACCACAACAACATAACCAACTAACTACAACAACTACACAGCGGAAACATAAAACACAACAACATCACAACTACACAGTGCATACCGGTATGACTAACACATCACAACATAACGAAATAGTGACAAAATCCAAATCCACAAGTCCACAACATAGTACATCAGGAAAACTCCAAATACATAACACAATGTACGAAAAGCCTAAACAAACACCAGAGTCTCGGAGATGAGATGAGATGTCAGCCAGTGGTTCTCCAAGCCGTCACGAAGACTTCTACCTGTTACCTGGGCGATAGAAAAACCCAGGGTCCGTGGTGGTGGTGAGTAAAACTCAGCAGGTAATAGAAAAACATGTATATATGTAATATCACATATATTTCAACAACATAATCTAGAGGTACAATAGGTATATCAGTATAGTATATAAATACAAGAATATACCGTCTAACCAAATGAACAACATAAAATGCAGACATACCTGAAGTCTGCTACGCGACTCTGATCCAACCTGAACATATATCCAACATATATATAACAGGAAGAGTAAGATCAACTCACAATATACTCAAGCTACAGGTCAAGGTATCTAATGATCTATCCAACACATATACTGGTATCCGACACAGTCGTTTAACATATGCAAGAAGCATGCATGAATATGATGTACCAATCAAATGCAGCAAGCATAGTACAATCAAATGCAACATCATAATAAGCATATATATATAGACTGCATATATATATATATATATATATATATATATATATATATATATATATATATATATATATATATATATATATATATATATATATATATATATATATACATATATACATGCATATATATATATGGTAATATGCAAAGCGCCATAAGATAATGAATGCAAAGATGCATGGTAATGCTCGGCACTTACTGCTACTACACACGACTCTCAGTGGCCTAGGTGGCACGACATGACAACTATCCCAACTCACCCAAACCACTGCTATAGAGTGGTCGAGTGGGCAGTATGATCAAGTAGCATATAAGTGTAAAGAGCTCGCTATGCAATGGGGGTCCCTGCTGCTGGCCACTCCAACTGACACTACCAATGAGTGGTCGAGTATCACGCACCTAGGACAATTGCACGCAACTCCAACTACCACTGTCTATAGTGGTAGAGTGCGGCACAACAAATGCTCTGCCCTCACACCGGTTACTCCTCCTATGAGTAACCATGGAGGCAGGATGACTAGCGACCCTCTCAACCACAAGGGAGACCACGTCGCCAGCGTGCATGCAAATGACATGAATGTAATGTCCCACATACAGACATCCACCACAGACTCTCTATTCTACAGAGAGTCATACCCATCTAATCAATACACTCTCTATCCTGTAGAGAGTCGCACTCAATTGATCGACAGACTCTCTATCCTATAGAGAATCGTACTCAACTAATCATAACTCTCTATCCAATAGAGAGTCGTACTCAACTGATCGCCGCACTCTCTATCCTGTAGAGAGTCGTACTCGACTGATCGTAACTCTCTATCCAATAAAGAGTCGTACTCAACTGATCGACGCACTCTCTATCCTGTAGAGAGTCGTACTCGACTAATCATATCAAGTTGGGACCACCGGTCCATTGCGACACACTAATCACCCTTCACTTAACCATTACACAACACATGATTGGTAACAAGTATGCAACATATGGGTATTCGAAATAAATCCTACATTTAGGGCATTACCTTCCCACGAATGATCTTTTTGCCAATTTATAAATTGGGGCATCACCCGTACTAACATTTACACCCTACTAAACATCTAGGCCAATTTACATCACATCTATAACTCCTAAATCATGATAGGGAATATGTGATATCAATAATTGAGCATAAATACATCCAATGATAAGTTCAAGCATAAGATAATAAGAGCAGGGTCAAGATAATATGAACACCTAACATGTTCATATCTACGACTAAATCTGAATGCAAATACATCTACCTGATCAGGGTAGGAAATTACCCACCTTCTAAGAAGCTCAGAATAATATCTTCACGGTCGCATTCCTGTCTCGTATCCATGTCCTGCACATATCAAATATTTTGATTAAGTGCAAACATACAATGAAGGATCAAATCGACTCCTACCTCAGCTTTTGTATCCCAATCAACTTGATTGATCTAGTTACCTAATTAACCCAATCAATCCTCCACATCCATCCCTATATTTCATCATCAACCAACACCATATCGGATAACGAAAAAACCAATAGTATACATCCATAACAACCTAGCTCCTGCCTCACCTAGGTTAGCTTCAATTGCTAAATAGCTCCATCCAAATCAACTAGTTGAACTGCAACAACTCAGTTAAATTGGAAGCAGATTTCAATTCTAATAATCCTAAACTCGAAATCACACAACATTTAAATTTCTCTCAAACCTACTTTACCATCCATAGCCAAATCACAGCCAACCAAAATTAACAACAATAAAGAAAAGAAAGCTAGATTAGCTTACCAGCCCTTATCCGATTCGTAGATTTGGCTTAGTCCACCATAAGATATGATGATACGAGAATCAATTCACTTGTAGAATCTTCCCCAGCTTGACTCATGAAACACCAAAGTTCTAGATCAACATACTCATCATAGGTCAACAATAAAGCTAAATAGAAATTTAAAAGAACCGATCAATTACCATGAATTTAGCAAGAACATAACCACTTAAGCTTTGATCACCTAGCTCGAATCCCTCCTCCCACAATGACTTCTAGAAACGACATCCTCCTCCTTGCGACAACCCCACAACCAATGCCTCAGAAGAAGACAGCTTTGTGAGGCTGGTGATCGACCAAGCAGAGACTGGGCCTCACTCGCAGCGAGAAGAAAGGTCGTCAACGAAGCAAGGTAGAGGAAGGCAACGATGTTGGGCTCGCGTCGATCGGTAGTGACGAACGAGCAAGAAGGCTGAGACTGATGTGATGGATCGGCAAGAGGAGCAACAACGTCGGCGAGATCAAGCTTCCGCGATCAGAAGGATGGCTGCTCGGAAGAGAGGAGCCGACGATGACAAGGAAATCGAGGATGAGGAAGGTTGCTCGCTGTGTTCAGCATTGCTTGCGATCGGTGATGCCACTTATGATGGAGAGACCAATAGAAGGCCTAGCGCTTTGCGGCGGACTGTAACGCCGAGACTCAGCGACGTCGGTAGGGCTGCGACGAAGATCGAGAATTGAGAGGATCGCGGAGAATAGGATCGGGCGGAGAATAGGAATAGGGAGCGCACGATGAGAAAAAGAAACCGACAAAAATGAGAAGAGAAGAGTAGTCGGGAATGATAGGGATAAACCGGCGAACCGGTTCGGAGGAAATAATGTTTAGCATTTAAACCAATTAATTCCTCAATATAAACAGGCTTTACAAAAGTCTGTTCACTTTATCTCCATGAAATATCCATAGAAACTCCATTTAAATCTAGAAAAATTCTAAAAATTTATGAATAATTCCATAAGATAATTTCTTAATTAACAAGGGTATTTTTTTCCAGTATTTTACAGAGAGAGTGTTCGTATTTGACGACATGGCATTCTACAACATAAATAATGCAGAAAGTAAATGTCATATTCTACTTATCATTTAATTAGGCCTTTAATTAAATGATGCTCCCACTGAATTATAGGACTTTTGTAGAATCGAGTCATGGATGTGGTCAAACCACACTACTAGATTCATACAAACTAGCTATAATTCTCATGGAACAAGATCCACATTATACTATGCCTTGAGTTAGCTTTGGCTAAATCGCCCAAGACTTAGTATGATCGGTAGGTAACAAATTACCAATTACATCTCTATGCAACTCTTGTTTATAGGATCAAGATCCACATTTACAAAAGAACTTGAGTTAGCTTTGGCTAAATCACCCAAGATTTAGTGTAAATGTGATCTTATCCTATCTTTCCAACCATTGGAATATGCCTATAGTTTTACCCGATCCAATTGAGTTAACTAGTTTCACTCAATCTAATTGAGCTTATTCTCGCCCAAGCTTTGATAGACGGGACCAAGATTGTCCCTCCGCACCCTACCAAGATAATATGTGTTGCTCTGCTTTGGCAAATTTAAAAACAACAATTGATCGAGGTAGTGATGGGTATCAAAACTTGGTAGCCATTTCGAGTTGACTTGATTGAGATCTAATCTAATCGTGAATGTGTATCATATACGCATTAAGGTATTAATTACCCTATACTAGAATGCATCACATACATACAAGCAAAAACAAATAAGGTGTTGGTGCAATCGGCCCAGGTCACGATTGACCAGGACTCGAGTTTGACTCGAGTGATGTTTTGATGTTTGACAAAGTGTTTGACATTGATGTTTGACATTGATGTCGGTTAATATGTTTTGGAGAGATTGTTTATACAATCGACCCAGGTTATAATTGACCAGACTCGAGTTTGACTCGAGGGAGACTTTGGTGGTTGACTAGGGTTGACCATGTGTTTATGGGAAAGTCCAAGTCATGGGTACTTGGCATGGAAAGTCCAAGTGGGACACTTGGCATTTGGGAAAGTCCAAGTCTTGAGTACTTGGCATGGGAAGTCCAAGCATGGGTCTTGGCAAATGAGAAGTCCAAGTGGGACACTTGGCATTTGGGAAAGTCCAAGTCTTGAGTACTTGGCATGGGAAGTCCAAGCATGGGTCTTGGCAAATGAGAAGTCCAAGCATGGGTCTTGGCAAATGGAAAGTCCAAGCATTGTCTTGGCATGGAAAGTCCAACATGGGTTGGCAAGGGAAAGTCCAAGCTTGAGTCTTGGTATTTGGGAAGTCCAAGGGGATTGATATTGGCGGCGTAAAGTCCAAGCGGAGTCTTGGCGGCGTAAGTCCAATGTGCCTTGGCGGTGAACACACCGTTAGCATGACATAGCCGATGGAAGCACCGGGAAGCTAGCGCGATGGATGAACAAGTCATGGATGACTTGGAGGGATCCGAGAGGCGTGAGGCTGATGGAGGTGGCTAGAAGGCTTAGGTCTAGGCTAAGGGTGGTCTAGCAAGTATGGGGGCACCATACTTGGGTTAAAACCTCATTCTTGAGGTTGGCAGTCGACTGGCATTATGGCCGGTTCGACTGCCAGGAGTCGACTCGAGTTCGACTGCCGTTTGAGAGCTTTTAGGGCTCTGCGCGATCGCTCATGGGAGCAGCGATCGGCGATGTCGGCAATGATCGCTAAGGATGGATGATCGCCGGTTAGGAGAACGACGCCCGTAGCCGATCGGGCCGGCGGTCGACTACAGCGTTAGCGATCGGCGCCAATGTTGGCAGTCGACTGGTGAGAGTCCCGTTGGAACTTGTCCAACGTGGATTGAGTCGTTGTCTCACATCTACAGTGTTGGCAGTCGACTGGTGATTTATGGCAGTCGACTGCCAGGCGGAAATCCAGCCCGACGCGAGATAAAAGGAAGCTGTTCGTGGAGATTGCGGCATCAGTTCTTGGGGAGCTTTCTTGAGGCGATTTGAAGGCGATTTGCAGGTGCATTTCAGGGCCCTTCAACCTCATCCAAGCAACCAACAAGCAAAGCGCTCAAACCCTAGTTTTGTAAAGTGTTCTTTACATTTCCTTTGTATTTGCTTGTATTTCTTTAGATTATTGTTGTAATCTTGTGTACGAGGTTTCTCCACCTCCGACTTGTTGTCGAGAAGGAGTTTATTGATTAGTGATTGCATTGGCATCGCTAGAGCTCGTTAGAGCTCAATCCGTGGAGTAGGAACCGTGTGGTTCCGAACCACGTTATATGATCGTGTTGTGATTGTGTGTCTTGTTATATTTATTTGTTATTACTATTCCGCTGTGCTAACAAGATTGTAGACGATCGAACGCGAAAGAATTCCATCTACGTACGGTATCACGCTATTCACCCCCCCTCTAGCTAGCGCCGATCCCAACAAGTGGTATCAGAGCCTGGTGGCTCTTCAACGGATTAACAACCGGGAGCAATACGCTAGAGGGTAAAGATGGAATTTCAAGACAAGCTAGGTTGGGACATCAACACACCGGTCCCGTACTCATTATATGGACAAGAAGGCTTCGATTCTTGGAAGAGAAGAATTGAAGATTTTTTGATGATGAGGGACTTCGAGGAATGGTCTCTATTAATGGAAGGATTTGAGTATCCTAGAGGACCAAAAGGTGGTTTCCTCAAGAAGAAGAGATGGAGTGAAGATCAACTCCAAAGATTCGAGAAAAACAAGGTAATCAAATTCATTTTGATTTAATTCCAAATGAATTCTTGTGTAGCCTAGGTGAATGCATGGATGCTAAGGAGCTATGGAGCGATTTGGCAAAGCTCCATGAAAGCCCATCAATGGTCCAAGAGGAAGAGACCGAAGAGGCTAATGCATTATCTTCACAAGGAAGTGAGGACTTGGAGGTTGAGAGATCATCAACATCCAAAGAGGAAGAGGAAGTAGAATCGGAAGTTGATAGGGAGTCAATTTCCGGGTTGGTGGAGGAAGCGGAAGAAGCATCCACCTCAAGGATTGAGGGGGAGGAGAGAACTTCCATACCGGAGCAACAAGAAGAAGCTTCAACATCCAATCAAGATGAGGAAGCTCAAAATACAACTCCGGCACCTACCACCGAACTAGGTAACTCAAACACATCAATCTCAAATAAAAATAATATCATGTGCTTTGAGTGTAGGGAATTTGGGCACTACAAAAGCAAGTGCCCAAAGAAGATTAGGAAAGCTCCACCGGCTCCAAAAGTCAAGGATGCCGGTTCCCCAAATATCAAGAGCAAGGAGCATATCATATGCTTCAAGTGCAACTCAAGGGGACATTATAGGAATCAATGTCCTAGGGGAAGCAAAAAGACCAAAGAGGGAGCTACACATGTAGGGGGAGCCTCTAGGGCAAACCCTAAGGTATATTTCAATAATGCACCTTCTTTGGTTAATAGGCAAAGGCATGCTAGGAATTTAAATTCTCTTGCAATTTATGAAAAGAATGCTAATAGGAATAAATATTTTTGCTTAGGAGCTAAAAGTGTCCATTTTAGTAATAAGGAGAAGTTTGGGACTAATGTCCCTAAAAATAATTCATCTAAGGATACCACTTGTAAATCAAAAAAAAAAAAAAAAAAAAAAAAATCTAAGGATAAACCTAGGTCAAATAATACTAGACCAATTTTACCTAGGGAGACCATTAGAAAGGTGCAAGAGCACCTAGGTTTCAATCCCAAGTGGACTAGGCATATGCCTAGAAAATCCAATGCCCAAGACTTAAATCAAAACTCAAAAATTAGGCAACTGGAAAAGGAAAATCAAGCCTTGAGGTCAAGGCTTGAAAAATTTGAAAAGACCCTTAAAGTTATGCAAAATCAAATGCAAGGGTCAATTAGTCAAACTTCTGGGTCAAAATCTCAAAGTCAACACTTAGGACCCAAGAAGCAAAAGTCAACCAAAGGCAAGAATGGTTTGGGTCACAAACCTAAGCCTAAGGTGGCTTATCAGTGTGTTCCATTTGACTATGGAACACAAACTAGGTCTAGGAAGACCAAGGTCAATAGGGAAGTCATCCCTACAGTTGACCAAAGGATATGCCTAGTGGCTAGGGTTTCTAGGAAACCTAAGGTGGCCACTAAGAAGGTTGTTAGGGAGGCAATCCCTAAGGTTAACCTAGGCAAGACCCAAATGACCAAGGCTAATAAGCCTAGGAAGGTCATTAGGAAGGTATCTAGGGAAGTTATCCCTAAGGAATATCTAAGTAACCCTAGGAGTTCAAATTGTTTTTGGGTTCCTAAGAGCGTGATTGATTCACGCTAAGATGGGTTTAGGGTGTGTCAACCTTGATTGGATGGGTAGTTAACTCAACCATAGCGAAGGTGACACTTTAGGTTATTTTCAAGGTTATGGTTACCTTGAAAATACATTTGAGTTTTTAATCCTAAAAGATTTTAGGATATGCCAATATTAATTATGAAGTTTGATAAAATGATCATTTTGGCACAATTTAGGTTTAGAGGTTGGTGTGCCATTTTGGGTTTTGGCACACTAGGGAGATTAGGTAAATATGGCAAAATATGTTTAATCCCAACAAATAGGCAATTAATATTAAAATTTAGGTGTTATTATACCTATATATTTTATATGCCATGATTTGTTTGCCATATGCCATGACATGACATCATGTTTACTCTTATCATCTAAATGTCATGATCATGCTTAGGATTAAGGTATTAAATGTCATGTGTTTTTAGATTTCATCATATGCCATGACATCATGATCATTGGCCATGATTTATTTTTCTATTATTATGCCATGATCATTTTCATGCATCTAAATTGATTAAAATTGATTTAAGGACTATGGCATGACTTGGAGTCCCATTTATAAGGGAATCAAGTAGAGTTGCCTTAGAAAAATGCATGAAACCCTAGGTTAAGAGAACAAAACCCACATCTCACATCCAATTGACATGTATGTGTATTTATACACCCTGGATACATGTGAGATGCTAGGATATGAGTTGAGTTCAAGGTGCATAGTTTTTGCATCTAGATAACTAAAACTCATCTAATTTTCCAGCGTGGATCATTGGGAAAGCTTGTGTACAAGTCATGTACTTAGAGCCCAAGGAATATGATCCAAAATAAGGTTTTGAAATCATTTTAAAATCAATTTAGAAAACCTTGGTGAAGTCTATCTTTTGATAGCAATCACCATTGATGAAGTTGATACAAAATAGGGCCAAAACATTGAAAATTTCAATGGTTTTGAGTTTTGTATCAAACTCACTATTTTATGGGTAAAATATTTTTCAAACATTTTTCACCCATTTTTTTGGTCATAAGTATTATACGTATCAAATTTCGTGATTTTTCGATGTACGTATAATTATTTATGAATTTTTGAATTTTGTTCTGATAGTTGAAATTCGGAAAATTCAGCTACCAGTCGACTGCCACTTGGTGGCAGTCGACTGATGAGAGTGTGATCGCTGATCGATAATCGCCAAGTCGACTGCCAGGTCTGATTTCGGGTTAACAAGGTTTGTTTAGCCCGTGTTCAGCTATGGTAAAGGTTCCTAACCACTCATAACCCTAGGATATGCTTTGGGAAGCATTATGAAGGGTGAAAATCCATTGGATATGGATTAGGAGTTGTGTTAGGTCAAAGTATCAAATTTAGGGTGAGTAAAAGTTCTATGTTGAACTTAGAACCTTAATTTTGATGGTTTAGAGTTCCTATTGGCTTAGGGGCTTTCCAAGGACATTGTTGGTGCAATGGTCAAGGGGGAGCAAGCCTTTAGGGGGAGGTATCCATCTTGGGATGATGGATGTTTTTATGGGGAGAATGTTATCAATTGAAAATTGATGGGTGTTTGATACCCAATTTGGAAATTGGGAGAGTGAGATAGGAGTGCCTCTCTTGAGTGATATGGGACTTGTCACTAGAAAGATGGTAGACATCCTAGGTATTTTTGATCAAGGGGGAGATTGTAAGATCTCATTGGGACATGAGACATTGACCTCCTTGGAGAGAAAACCTTTTTGATGTTAGTCAAAAAGGGGGAGAATGTTTGGGGGAGAACATTTGATTTACTTTTTCACTTGAATGTTTAGGGAAGAACATTTGGTGAGTGTTTACCAATTTGGGATAATTGGTAAGGGATTTGAGTTAGTGTTCTAACTCATGATTTGATTGGTTTTTGTCAAACATCAAAAAGGGGGAGATTGTTGGTGCAATCGGCCCAGGTCACGATTGACCAGGACTCGAGTTTGACTCGAGTGATGTTTTGATGTTTGACAAAGTGTTTGACATTGATGTTTGACATTGATGTCGGTTAATATGTTTTGGAGAGATTGTTTATACAATCGACCCAGGTTATAATTGACCAGACTCGAGTTTGACTCGAGGGAGACTTTGGTGGTTGACTAGGGTTGACCATGTGTTTATGGGAAAGTCCAAGTCATGGGTACTTGGCATGGAAAGTCCAAGTGGGACACTTGGCATTTGGGAAAGTCCAAGTATTGAATACTTGGCATGGGAAGTCCAAGCATGGGTCTTGGCAAATGAGAAGTCCAAGCATGGGTCTTGGCAAATGGAAAGTCCAAGCATGGTCTTGGCATGGAAAGTCCAACATGGGTTGGCAAGGGAAAGTCCAAGCTTGAGTCTTGGTATTTGGGAAGTCCAAGGGGATTGATATTGGCGGCGTAAAGTCCAAGCGGAGTCTTGGCGGCGTAAGTCCAATGTGCCTTGGCGGTGAACACACCGTTAGCATGACATAGCCGATGGAAGCACCGGGAAGCTAGCGCGATGGATGAACAAGTCATGGATGACTTGGAGGGATCCGAGAGGCGTGAGGCTGATGGAGGTGGCTAGAAGGCTTAGGTCTAGGCTAAGGGTGGTCTAGCAAGTATGGGGGCACCATACTTGGGTTAAAACCTCATTCTTGAGGTTGGCAGTCGACTGGTATTATGGCCGGTTCGACTACCAGGAGTCAACTCGAGTTCGACTGCCGTTTGAGAGCTTTTAGGGCTCGCGATCCGCTCATGGGAGCAGCTGATCGATAGTCGACGGCAATGATCGCTAAGGATGGCAATGATCGCCAATGAGATGAGATTGACGCCCGTGAGCCGATCGGGCAATGACTACGGGCGTTAGCGATCGCCAATGTTGGCGATCGATCGGAGAGTCCCGTTGGAACTTGTCCAACGTGGATTGAGCCATTGTCTCACATCTAAAGGTCGGGGCAAATGATCGTGATTTATGGCGATCCGATCGCTAGGCGGAAATCCACCGACGCGAGATAAAAGGAAGCCGCTCGTGGAGATTGCATCGTTGGGGAGCTTTCTTGAGGCGATTTGAAGGCGATTTGCAGGTGCATTTCAGGGCCCTTCAACCTCATCCAAGCAACCAACAAGCAAAGCGCTCAAACCCTAGTTTTGTAAAGTGTTCTTTGCATTTCCTTTGTATTTGCTTGTATTTCTTTAGATTATTGTTGTAATCTTGTGTACGAGGTTTCTCCACCTCCGACTTGTTGTCGAGAAGGAGTTTATTGATTAGTGATTGCATTGGCATCGCTAGAGCTCGTTAGAGCTCAATCCGTGGAGTAGGAACCGTGTGGTTCCGAACCACGTTATATGATCGTGTTGTGATTGTGTGTCTTGTTATATTTATTTGTTATTACTATTCCGCTGTGCTAACAAGATTGTAGACGATCGAACGCGAAAGAATTCCATCTACGTACGGTATCACGCTATTCACCCCCCCCCCTCTAGCGGGCGTCAGATCCCCAACATAAGGCATTAATTACCCTATACTAGCATGCATCACATACATACAAGCAAAAACAAATATATATATATATATATATATATATATATATATATATATATATATATATATATATATATATATATATATATACACTAATTAATTAATTTGTGATGAAGTCATGACCCTACTACGATCAACCTAGGGTTAGCGGCTTCTCCAAGCGCCTCCTTTGACCGCCATGTGTCGTCGGCACCCTCCTCGTAACTCCGTCTATAAGTGGATGTTCCACCGCTTCATTTTGTACATTACAAACATGAAACTTGAGTTACATTCGAGTCTAAAATCTATTTCCAACAGGAATATTATAAGAGAGGCACGACACGCAGGTCGCATATCATATACAACATGCACAATACAAAAACAGTGCGCAAGTTGTATTATGAATTACAACATAATTTTTATCCAATCACATTGGAGTTTTCGGGCCATGACCATCACAATATCATACATAATTCTAAATTATGTATTTTACATAAATTTCTATAATTTTCCTATTTTTTTCAATTTTATGAGTCACATCTCCAGAACGGTCCCGCTAAGCGATTTTTCGAACGCGATCGCGGGACAATGCCCCTTGCGGGATTAGGGATAGCGCCCCTTCTCATAAAATGAATCTCGCGAGTGTCCCATCTTGATCTTACAGTGCCTTAAGTCACTGTTCCAAAAGGCTAAAGCGAGACTTTACTGTTTCGGAGTGTTTTTCTCGGTGGTGGAAGCCAACAAGTGTCCAAACACTTGTTGCTTCGACTCTATGAGAAAAATACTCACAAAAATCTATAAAATTAGGAAAATTACAGAAACATACAGATCTATAAATTTTAATATCTAATACAAAAAAATTACAAAACAAACATGTACATGCTTTGCACGTAGCTCTGATACCACTGTTAGACTCTCCGAGCCACAAAAACTGCTTTTTGCGTTGCGGAAACCTCAGAAGTCGGACATGGATCCGTGCGAAGATAAATAAAATAAATTCATGTACATGTTTAGAAACACTAGATCTACCTTAGATCTACATGGGAAGAGCGTTACCCTTGTAGCGACGCCCTTCGCTTATCCCGCTCATCCAAATGGTTGTCGAATTTCGTAGAGTGTCAAGTGTACACTCCTCTACACGTATCCACACGAAAAAAAGGTGGAGAAGACCACTTAGAGTGTGATAGCACCCTTGGAGGTCATGGCAATGGAGGATGAGGGAGAGAGCAAGAGAGGAGAGGAGGAAGAAGATGAAATCAATTCACCACTAACTCATTCAATCCTTGGTCGGCCACATTAAGGAGGGATAAATACCTCTATGTAATACAAAGAGCCATGGCTCTTGGTATTCCCCATGAGGTGGCACACCATGATGTGTCCATGCTGATGTGGAATATCATCATTGGCCGGCCCCTATGCCAAGTCACCATGAAGTGGCATTTGGTCAAGTAAAACTTGACCCTTCATCTTCCCTCTCAAGTCAAGTTAAACTTGGCCTCTTATCTCCCATGGTTGATTAAATTAAACCTTTGATTCAAGTCAATTTAATTTAATGAATCTCTATTCATTAGTTTAAATTGACTCAATGAATCAAATATAAATTAGACTCATTCAACACTTGAATCAAATTGAGTCCAACTCAATTAGTCTAATTTGGATTACTCTTAATCCAATTTGGTTCATCACATGAACCTAATCCTCTTGGTTCATCATATGAACCTAATCTCTATCTAATTGCCCTTTGTGTGTGACCCTATAGGTTCTTGTAATGTTGGCAATGCTCCTAAACCTATTTAGAAACATAAGCAATGAGCGGTATCTAGCAACACATTATTGTTACCCAAGTTAAAAGAATGTTGAGATCCAACATCACCTTTGTGACTACTAATTGTGACTCTCATAATATGTGACAATGTCCCTCTATCCTTGACATCTAGATTGACCAATTGAGGTAAAAACCGTGTCATCCTCTGTACAATCTATATCTTGAACTCCAAGTAGACTCTCTCTAATCAAATGAGCTCAATATCTCATATTCACTCATTTGGGCATGGCCATGCACTTCGTGGTCTCACTCTATCAAGAATCATTATATCACTCCCGTCATATAGGAGGGATAGATCCCATCTACATCACTCACATCCCTCCGTATAATTTGTTACATACCCAGTAATCACCTTTATAGTCCACCCATTTACGGGTGACGCTTGACGAAGCCAAAGTATGCAACTCTTTATGTAGGGAACCATGGTGACTTCAGATCCAAGGACTAATAGTCATACTAATAGTCACATGAGAAAGTATATGACACTCATATAACGATCCATGATACTTTCTCATGGTGGGTCATTCAGTATACATTCTCCAATGCATACCCAGGTGTCAACTTGATATCTCATATCCATAACTTGCGAGATCAAGTCATCGAGTTGACCTACATGCTAGTCTTTTCGCATTAATATTGTCCCTAAATATTAATACTTGACTAGGAATTATTAAGAGTAGTATTCTCTATATCATCTCATTATCGATTCAACCAATCGATTGATATAGATAAGAATCTTCTACTCAAGGACGCTATTATACTTAGTTATTTGGCACCAATACTGTTGGACCGTCAGTTGCCGGGTAGAGGGGGGTGAATAGCCCTCTATCGTCGTATGGTGGAATTTACTCGTTGATTGCTCATCTATAAATTCGTTAGCAGAAATATAAATAATAAAGACAAAGCAATAAGTAAAGGAAATCAAATGCTAACACCAAGATGTAATGTGGTTCACAGCCTTGCCGCTAATCCACGACCCGATTCGTCCAAGGTGAATCACGCCTTAAACCTTCCACTAATCTCTCCTTTGTTAGTAAAAGCCCTAGAGCCAATCATGTGATGATTGTTGTATGGATTCTGTTGTATCATATTCCTATTTATAAAGGCATGGTTATTATATTTACTTGTATTGGTGCCAAATAACTAAGTAGAATAACGTCCTTGAGTAGAAGGTTCTTATCTATATCAATCGATTGGTTGAATTGATAATGAGATGATATAGAGAACACTACTCTTAATCATTCCTAGTCAAGTATTAACATTCAGAGACAATGTTAATGCAACGATACTAGCATGTAGGTCAACTCGATGACTTGATCTCATAGGTCATGGATATATGATTCAAGTTGACACATGGGTATGCATTGGAGAATGTATACTGAATGACCCGCCATGAGAAAGTATCATGGATCGTTATATGAGTGTCATATACTTTCTCATGTGACTATTAGTATAACTATTAGTCCTTGGACCTGAAGTCACCATGGTTCCCTACATAAGGAGTTGCATACTTTAGCTTCGTCAAACGTCACCCATAAATGGGTGGACTATAAAGGCAATTACTGGGTATGTAACAAATTATGTGGAGGGATGTGAGTGATGTAGATGGGATCTATCCCTCCTATATGATGGGAGTGACATCGTTATTCTTGATAGAGTGAGATCACTAAGTGCATGGCCATGCCCAAATGAGTCAA
The DNA here is from genome assembly GCA_025175895.1 of Wurfbainia villosa. Taxonomy (NCBI): domain Eukaryota; kingdom Viridiplantae; phylum Streptophyta; class Magnoliopsida; order Zingiberales; family Zingiberaceae; genus Wurfbainia; species Wurfbainia villosa. The sequence goes on along the minus strand of CM045989.1, from coordinate 113,078,065 downwards.
TATGAGATATTGAGCTCATTTGATTAGAGTGAGTCTACTTGGAGTTCAAGATATAGATTGTACCGAGGATGACATGGTCTATGTCTCAATTGGTCAATCTAAATGTCAAGGATAGAGGTAGATTGTCACATATTGTGAGAGTCACAATTAGTAGTCACAAAGGTGATGTTGAATCTCAACATTCTTGTAACTTGGGTAGCAATGATGTGTTGCTAGATACCGCTCATTGCTTATGTTCCTAAATCGGTTTAGGAGCATTGCCAACGTTACAAGAACCTATATGGTCACACACAAAGGGAAATTAAATGGAGATTAGGTTCATATGATGAACCATGAGGATTAGGTTCATGGGATGAACCAAATTGGATTAAGAGTAATCCAAATTAGACTAATTGAGTTGGACTCAAGTTGATTCAAGTGTTGAATGAGTCTAATTTAGATTTGTTTCATCGAGTCAATTTAAACTAATGAATTGAGATTTATTAAATCAAATTGACTTGAATCAAATGGTTGAATTTGATCAACCAGGGGAGATAAGAGGTCAAGTTTGACTTGACTTGAGAGGGAAGATGAATGGTCAATTTTGACTTGACCAATTGTCATGTCCTGGTGACTTGGCATAGGGTCGGCCAATGATGATGCTCCGCATCATCATGGACACATCATGGGGTGCCACCTCATGAGGGAGACCAAGAGCCATTGCCTCTTAGAGTTACATGCATGCATGTAACCCCCTTATAGTGGGTTATGAAAGTGTTAAGTTAAGTTGTGTGACTTTATCTTCTTCCTCCTCTCTTCCCTCAAGCTCTCTCTTCCTCATCTTGCCGTGAGCCTCTAAGGGGTGCTAGCACACTCTAGGTTGCTTTTCTCCACCTATTTCTTGTGTGGATACCAATAGAAGAGTGTACACTTGACACTCTTGAGTTCCGGCAAGCCGTTTGGACGAGCGGGATAAGCAAAGGGCATCGCATCAAGGGTAAAACTCTTAACATGTAGATCTAGAGTAGATCTAAGGTTTTTGAACACGTACATGTAGTTTTGTTTATCTTCGCACAGATCCGTGGCTGACTTTTGGGGTTTTCGCAATGCAAATAGCGGATTTTACGGCTCGGATAGTCTAACAGTGGTATCAGAGCCACGTGCAAAGCATGTATGTGTTTTAGTTTTGTAGTTTTTGTATTAGATATAAAAATTACAGATCTGTAAGTTGAAGGTAGGAAACTTCGCTTCCCACTTCAACTCGGTCGCTTGTTCATGGCGATCCCGTCTACGTCTCCGGATTAAAAATTAATCCTAGACAAAAAGGGATTACCCAAGCAACCATTTCATTGTCATGATATTCGATTAGAGTGGTCACTTGAACAAACTTATTGTTCAAGCAACCAACTTCTATTCTACGATTAGCCGCAAAATAGACGATGTACGGATCGCCGATTTTTGTGTTTGTATTCGGGGTCCAAGTAAATTAGCCACATAAAAAACATACAACATGCATATAATTGAAAAACAATTATAGACATAATACAAAAGAATATAAACAAGCATTATACCTCTCGATCTTCTATTGTATGGTCTTCCTCTTTTTGGACGTCGTGTGGGCGACGATCTTCCAAAAGTCGAAGCCTCCTAGATCACCAATCTTCCTTTCCTTGTTCACTCCGAACAAAGAAAGATGATAAAACAAAACTCTTCTCCTTCCTTTAACCAACCACCAAGCTCCAACCTTGATGCTTGTCACTGGCCAAAAAGAGAATAGAAGAGGAAGTGGGTGCCGGCCAAGAGCTCCAAGGAATCACCCTAACCCTTGTTTCCACCGGCCAAGGAGAAGAGGAAGAAGAGGTTGGGCGTCGACCAAGCTTGAGAGAAGGAAAGGGGCGCCAGCCAAAACCCTAGGAAAAACCTTCCAAAAGTGTGGCCGCCCAAGCCTCCAAGCCCTAGCCGCCCAAACCCTAATCCCCTCTTCAAAAATGCACTTGCCGCCCACCCCTTAAGCCATATTTATAGAGTTAGGCTTAAGCCTCCTTTAATCTCCACCGTCGGATCTAGGGATTTAATCTCAATAGTCGGATCTAGAGATTTAATCTCAACCATCGGATCTAGAGATTTAATCTCAACCATCGGATCTAGAGATTTAATCTCCACCGTCGGATTTTAAAGATTTAATCTCCACCTTTGGATCTAGAGATTTGATCTCCACCGTCGGATCTAGAGTTTCATTTTCACCATTGGATCTAGGCTCCATGAGATTTTAATAGGCTACAATAGGGACCAGGAGGAGGAGTTGGATCTTGGCCACCCAATGGATCAAGCCCACATAAAGTCCGATCCATTAATGATAATTCATTCCACTAGAGGATTATCATTGATCTACCTCACTAACCCCCATAAGTTAATATGGGCTCCATATATTATTTGTACATTTATCTCCCCATGTTTAAGATCTCGAATGTCTGTCAATTAATTAATTTATTGACAATTAATTAATCAACATCTAACTCCATGTGTAGTACCACTCAACCTTATCATCATGCCGGACCAAGTCCACCTGTAGGGTTTACATGATGAATCTTATGAGCTCCTCAAGAGGACATCATCATCCTAATATATAGGACACGGTTTCCTCCTATAATCAACAGCACACCATATAAATAACACCATTTTTCAACTTACCGAGCCTATCGATTTACTCTATAAATCTCGCCCATTGGTAAATCAAAGAAATGAATACTAAATATATGTGCCCGTTATTATATCGGAATTAAGAGCATGTACAACATAATATTTGAGATCCGATTCGATTATGTAGTCAGCAATAAATCGAATCACCTCTAAGTTGGTCCTGCTCAATACACACAAAGTGTACTAATATGATTGTATGGTCAAGACAAATCAATGTCAAATCACACTACAACCATACCAATGGTTTGTCCAAAGCCATCTCAGTTGTGAGCCTTTACTTATACTCTACAAGGAGCTGATAACATGATCTCCCGTGTGACACTACACACCATGTTTTCTGCAATGTAATGTATTAGACAATATGCATAATTATAAATATGCAAATAATGATCATGTGATTCTTATTTCAAAAATAAAGATGTTCATACAAAAGATAGACTTTTCAATATACATCCCAACAATCTCCCACTTATACTAAAAGACTATGTTGTCCTTATACTGCCATACATCTGATTCTCATTCTCTCTGCATGCCTATCAAAGCTCTCACTAGAAGGGCCTTAGTGAAAGGATCTACCAGGTCATCCTCTGATGCAATCTAGGCGACAACAACTTCTACCCACTTTACGATCTCTCGTATCAGGTGGTACTTGCGCTCTATGTGTTTACTTGCCTTATGGGCTCATGGTTCCAATGAGTTTGCAACTGCACCATTATTATCACAATAAATTGTGATAGTTCTGGGCAAACCACGAATCACATCCAAGTTTATCAAGAAGTTCCTGAGCCATACAACTATTAGTGAAAGCCCTAGAGTCAATCATGTGATGATTGTTGTATGGACTTTATTATATCATATTCCTATTTATAAAGGCATGGTTATTATATTTACTTGTATTGGTGTCAAATAACTAAAAATATAATAATGTCCTTGAGTAGTAGGTTCTTATCTATATTAATCGATTAGTTGAATAGATAATGAGATGATATAGAGAAAACTACTCTTAATCATTCCTAGTAAAGTATTAACATTCAGGGACAATGTTAATGCGTAGAGACTAGCATGTAGGTCAACACGATGACTTGATCTCACAAGTCATGGATATGAGATATCAAGTTGACACATGGGTATGCATTGGAGAATGTATACTGAATGACCCACCATGAGAAAGTATCATGGATCGTTATATGAGTGTCATATACTTTCTCATGTGGCTATTAGAATGACTATTAGTCCTTAGACCTGAAGTCACCATGGTTCCCTACATAAGGAGTTGCATACTTTGGTTTCGTCAAACGTCACCCGTAAATGGGTGGACTATAAAGGCAATTACTGGGTATGTAACAAATTATGCGGAGGGATGTGAGTGATGTAGATGGGATCTATCCCTCCTATATGACGGGGGTAACATCGATATTCTTGATAGAGTGAGACCACGAAGTGCATGGCCATGCCCAAATGAGTCAATATGAGATATTGAGCTCATTTGATTAGAGTGAGTCTACTTGGAGATCAAGATTTAGATTGTACCGAGGATGACACAGTCTATGCCTCGATTGGTCAATCTAGATGTCAAGGATAGAGGGACATTGTCACATATTGTGAGAGTCACAATTAGTAGTCACAAAGGTGATGTTGGAGCTCAACATTCTTGTAACTTGGGTAGCAATGATGTGTTGCTAGATACCGCTCATTGCTTATGTTCCTAAATCGGTTTAGGGACATTACTAACGTTACAAGAACCTATAGGGTCACACACATAAGAGCAATTAGATGGTGATTAGGTTCATATGATGAACCATGAGTATTAGGTTCATGGGATGAACCAAATTGGATTAAGAGTAATCCAAATTAGACTAATTGAGTTAGACTCAAGTTGATTCAAGTGTTGAATGAGTCTAATTTAGATTTGATTCATCAAATCAATTTAAATTAAATGAATAGAGATTTATTAAATTAAATTGACTTGAGTCAAGTGGTTAGATTTGATCAACCATAGGAGATTAGAGGTCAAGTTTGACTTGACTTGAGAGGGAAGATGAAAGGTCAAGTTTGACTTGACCAAATGCCATGTCATGATGATGACTTGGCATGGCCAGCCAATGATGATGCTCCACATCATCATTGACTTGGTCAATTGGTGCCACATCATGAGGGAGACCAAGGGTCATGGGAGTTACATGCATGCATATAACCCCCCTTCCATGAAGTGGCCGGCCACTTGATGGTTATTGAAGTGAAAATTCATTTTTTTGGTGAGTTACTCATTCCATCATCTTCTTCCTTGGTGCTCTTCCTCTCAAGCTCTCCCTCTCCTTCCTCATCTTGCCGAGATCTTCTAGGAGTGCTAGCACACTCAAGTTTGTCTCTTTCTCCACCTATTGCTTTTGTGGATACCAATAGAGGAGTGTGCACTTGACACTCTCGAGTTCCAGCGAACTTTTGGACGAGCGGGATAAGTGAAGGGCGTCGCTACGAGGGTAATGATCTAACCTTTTAGATCTAAGGTAGATCTAGGGTTTTTAGTAAGCACATACATGTTTTATTTTAATATATCTTCACACGGATCCATGGCTGGGGATTCCAAGGTTTCCGCAATGCAAAAAGCGGTTTTTGCGGCTCGAAAAATCCCAACAGTGGTATCAGAGCCACGTGCGAAGCATGTATGTGTTTCATTTTTGTAATTTTTGCATTAGATATAAAAATTACAGATTTATATGTTTCTGTAAATTTCCTAATTTTATAGAATTTTTGGGTATTTTTCTCAAAGAGTCGAAGCAACGAGTGTTGGGAAACTTGTAGGCTTCAACCGTCGAGAAAAACTCTACGAAACGGCGAATTCTCGCTTTAGGTTTTTGGGACAGTGACTTAAGTCTCTGTAGGATCGCAGTAGGGACACTCGCAAAGTTAATTTTGTGAGTATGGGGGCTGCCCCTATCCCCGAAAGGGGCTTTATCCTGCGATCGCGCTCGGAAACCGCTTAGCGGGACCGTTACGGAGAGGTGACTCATTAATTTGAAAAAAATTAGGAAAAATTATAGAAAATTCTGTAAAAATGCATAATTTAGAATTATGTATAATTCTGTGATTGTCATGGCCCAATGACCCCAATTTGATTGGATTATGTGTGTTGTAATTCATAATATGGCCTGCGTACCGTTTTGTGGTTGTGCGTGTTGTATAGTGTATGCGACCTGTGCGTCGTACCTCTTCTTTTGATATTCTAGTTGTAAATAGTTTTAGACTCGAATGTAACTCAAGTTTCATATTTGTAATGTACAAAATGGAGCGGTGGAAAGTCCACTCGAAGACGAGATTACGAGAAGGGTGACGACGACACATGGCGGTCAAAGGAAGCGCTTGGAGAAACTGCTAGCCTTAGGTTGACCGTCCGATCTTCTCATTGGCTTGAGAAGATCGTAGTAGGGCCATGACTATATCACATTTAATTTTATATATGCATGCTAGGATAATTTTCTTGTATGTATATGATGCATGCTAGAATAATGAATGTATGTATGTGATGCATGCTAATATAGGATAATAAAGGCCTAAATGCATATAAGATACACATTACGATTAGATTAGATCATAATTGAATCAACTCAAAAATGCCTACCGAGCCTTGATACCCATCACTACCTCGATCATTTGTTGTTGTTGAATCTGCCAAAGTAGAGCAATGCATATTATCTTGGTAGGGTGCGGAGGGACAATCTTGGTCCCGCCTATCATGCTTGGGTTAGAGTAAGCTCAATTAGATTGAGCAAAACTAGTTAAACTCAATTGGATCGAGTAGAACTATAGGCATATTCCAATCGTTGGAAAGATAGGTTAAGATCGCATTTACACTAAATCTTGGGCGATTTAGCCAAAGCTAACTCAAGGTCTTTTATAAATGTGGGTCTTGATCCTATAAACAAGAGTTGCATAGAGATGTAATCGGTAATGTGTTACCCACCGATCGTACTAAGTCTTAGGAGATTTAGCCAAAGCTAACTCAAGGCTTAGTATGATGTGGATCTTGTCCCACAAGAATTATAGCTAGTTTGTATGAATCTAGTAATGTGGTTTGACATCATCAATAACTCGATTCTATAAATTTCCTATAATTTAGTGGGAGCATCATTTTATTAAAGGCCTAATTAAATGATAAAAGGAATATGATATTAATTCTCTACATTGTATGTTGTAGATAACTATGTCGACAAACATGAACACTCTCTCTCTGCGTTCTGTCCTTGAGAAGGACAAGCTCAATGGAGCAAATTTTCTGGACTGGTACAGGAACCTGAGAATTGTTCTCACCCAAGAAAGGAAGTTGTACGTCCTAGAGCAGCCCATTCCGGAGGCACCTCCTGCCACTGCCTCGCGAGCTGACAAAGATGCTTACAAGAAGCATCAAGATGATGCATTAGATGTGTCATGTCTTATGCTCGCGACCATGAACTCTGAGCTTCAGAAGAAACACGAGTTCATGAATGCTTATGATATGGTTGGACATCTTCGTCAACTATATCAAGGACAAGCTAGGCATAAGAGATATGAAGTCTCTAAGGCATTATTTGGGTCCAAAATGCAAGAAGGGACTCCCGTAGGTACATATGTACTCAAGATGATTGGGTACGTAGAGAACCTACAAAGGTTGGGATTCCCACTTGGCCAAGAGTTGGCCACTGACCTGATCTTGCAATCTTTGCCACAAGCCTTCAATCAATTTGTCATGAATTATAACATGAATGAAATTGATAAGCCATTAAATAAAATGCTCAAAGATGTTGAGAATCACGAGCTTAACCTTAAGAAGAGAAAATCTGACACCATTTTGATGGTGCAGAAGAAGAAAGGCAAGGGAAAGCCTAAAGGTAAGGGAAAGTCCCAAGCCAAGGGCAAAGGCAAAGAACTTAAACCCAAAGGAGGGGTAGCCAAGGAAGGGGCTTGCTTCCACTGTAAGGAAGCTGGACATTGGAAGCGTAACTGCAAAGCTTGCTTGGAAGATCTTAAGAAGAAAAGAAGTGAGACTTCTACTTCAGGTATAAATGTTATAGAAGTCAATCTATCTATTTCTTCATCATGGGTATTAGATACCGGATGTGCATCTCACATTTGTACCAATGTGTAGGCATTGAGAAATAGCAGGGCATTGACAAAGGGCGAGGTGGACCAACGAGTAGGCAATGGAGCAAGGGTTGCTGCTGTTGCTGTAGGAACTTATGATCTATCTCTGCCCTCTGGGCTTGTATTAGAATTAGATGAATGTTGTTATGTGCCTGCCTTAACCAAGAACATCATTTCAGTTTCTTGTTTGGACAAGAAAGGATTTTCATTTATAATAAAGAACAAATGTTGTTCAGTTTATTTAAATGATATGTTCTATTGTAGTGCACCTCTAATGAACGGACTCTACTTTCTAGACTTAGAGAGCTCTATCTATAACATAAGTACCAAGAGGTTCAAGACAAATGAGTTGAACCAAACCTATCTCTGGCACTGTCGCTTAGGTCACATAAATAAGAGTCGCTTATCTCAGCTCCATAAGGATGGGCTGCTAGACTCATTTGATTTTGAATCATATGAGACATGCGAGTCTTGCCTTTTAGGCAAGATGACCAATACTCCCTTTAGTGGACACAGCGAAAGAGAAACAAATTTGTTAGGACTTATACATAGTAATGTATGTGGTCCTTTCAATGTTGCTGCTTGAAGTGGTTACAGGTACTTCATTACATTTACTGATGACTTCAGTAGATATGGTTATGTATATCTCATGACACACAAATCAAAATCCTTTGAAAAGTTCAAAGAATTCAAGAATGAAGTACAAAACCAGCTTGGCAAGAGTATTAAGATACTTCAATCAGATCGAGGTGGAGAATACCTTAGCCATGAGTTTCGTGACTATCTAGCTGAGTGTGGGATTCTATCCCAACTCACTCCTCCTGGAACACCATAGTGGAATGGTGTATCTGAAAGGAGGAATCGTACCCTATTAGATATGGTACAATCTATGATGAGTCACACAGATCTTCCTATATCCTTTTGGGGATATACTCTAGACACAGCAGCCTTTACCCTTAACCGTATATCATCCAAGGTTGTGATAAAGACACCATATACGATATGGACAGGGAGAAATCCCATGATGTCTTTCATGAGGATTTGGGGTTGTGAGGCTTACGTTCGACGTCAAGTCTCAGACAAACTGGGACCCAAATCCGATAGGTTCTATTTTGTTGGATATCCCAAGGATACAAAGGGATATTACTTCTACATTCTCAGTCAGCACAAAGTGTTTGTGGCAAAGACTGGGGTTTTTCTAGAAAGGGATTTTGTTTCTAGAAAAACTAGTGGGAGTACCTTCGATCTTGAAGAAATTCAAGATGAGGACCATAGCACTGAGGCCTTGATGGAGGTTGAACAGGAACCACAAAGTGTTGTGGGTGATGAGGTTATTGCACAAAGAGTTGTGGAACAACCACCTGTTCAGGTAGACCTACCTCTTCGCAGGTCTGATAGGGTACGTCGTCAACCTGAGAGATACTAATTTCTCTTGTCTGACCATGATGACGTTATGCTCATTGAGAATGAGCCTACCTCCTATCAGGAAGCTGTGATGAGCCCAGATTCTGAGAAATGGCTAGAAGCCATGAGATCCGAGATGGAATCCATGTACACTAACCAAGTATGGACTTTGGTTGATCCACCTGAAGAGGTCAAACCCATTGGGTGTAAGTGGGTCTTTAGGAGAAAGACTGACATGGATGGACTTACGCATACCTATAAGGGCCGATTGGTGGCTAAAGGTTTCAAGCAAATTCATGGTATTGACTATGATGAAACCTTTTCTCCAGTGGCGATGTTTAAGTCCATTCGGATCTTGCTTACTATTGCAGCATACCACGATTATGAGATCTGACAGATGGATGTCAAAACTGCATTTCTGAATGGAAACTTACTCGAGGATGTGTACATGACACAACCTGAGGGTTTTGTAGATCCATAGCATACTGGGAAGGTATGCAAGCTGCAAAGGTCCATTTATGGGCTAAAGCAAGCTTCTCGGAGCTAGAATCTTCGATTCGATGATGCGATCAAACAGTTTGGTTTCATCAAGAATGAAGATGAACCCTGTGTCTACAAGAGGGTTAATGGGAACACAATTGTCTTCCTTGTATTGTATGTGGATGACATACTGCTCATTGGGAATGACATCCCTTCGCTACAGTCTGTGAAGACTTGGCTCGGGACGTGCTTCTCAATGAAGGACTTAGGTGAAGCAGCCTGTATTCTAGGCATTAAGATCTATAGAGATAGATCTAAGAGATTGCTTGGCCTAAGTCAGAGTACATACATTGACACGGTATTACTTCGGTTTGCCATGCAGAATTCCAAGAAAGGACTTCTGCCGATGTCACATGGTGTGAGTCTTTCGAAGACTCAAAGTCCCTCTTCTAGAGAGGAGAGAGGTCGCATGGATAAGATCCCTTACGCATCTGCTATAGGATCTATCATGTATGCCATGTTATGTACTCGTTCTGATGTCTCGTATGCTTTGAGCATGACGAGTAGATACCAGTCAGATCCAGGTGAGCGTCACAGGATAGCAGTCAAGAATATTCTTAAGTACTTGAGAAGGACTAAAGAATATTTCTTGATATTTGGAGGCGATGAGGAGCTAGCTGTAAAGGGTTACAGCAATGGCAGCTTCCAAACTGACCAGGATGATTATAGATCGTAGTCAGGGTTCGTGTTTTGCTTGAATGGTGGCGTTGTGAGCTGGAAGAATTCGAAGCAGGACACAGTTGCTGATTCTACAACAGAGGCCGAGTATATCGCTGCATCTGAGGCAGCAAAGGAGGTAGTTTGGATCCGCAAGTTCATTACTGAGCTTGGGGTGGTTCATAGCATTGCAGATCCCATAGAGCTCTATTGTGACAACAATGGAGCGATTGCACAGGCTAAGGAACCTCGCTCACACCAGCGGACCAAACACATACTACGGCGCTTCCATCTCATTCGAGAGATTATCGATAGAGGAGATGTGAAGATTTGCAGAGTACCCACAGAGGCTAACATCGCAGATCCCTTGACCAAGGCTTTGGCACAGAAAAAGCATGATGGTCACACTAGGTCATTGGGTATTAGATACTACGGTGATTGGCACTAGTGCTAGTGGGAGATTGTTAGTGAAAGCCCTAGAGCCAATCATGTGACGATTGTTGTATGGACTTTATTGTATCATATTCCTATTTATAAAGGCATGGTTATTATATTTACTTGTATTGGTGCCAAATAACTAAAAATATAATAATGTCCTTGAGTAGTAGGTTCTTATCTATATCAATCGATTGGTTGAATCGATAATGAGATGATATAGAGAACACTACTCTTAATCATTCCTAGTCGAGTATTAACATTCAGGGACAATGTTAATGCGTAGAGACTAGCATGTAGGTCAACACGATAACTTGATCTCACAAGTCATGGATATGAGATATCAAGTTGACACATGGGTATGCATTGGAGAATGTATACTGAATGACCCGCCATGAGAAAGTATCATGGATCGTTATATGAGTGTCATATACTTTCTCATGTGGCTATTAGTATGACTATTAGTCCTTAGACCTGAAGTCACCATGGTTCCCTACATAAGGAGTTGCATACTTTGGCTTCGTGAAACGTCACCCGTAAATGGGTGGACTATATAGGCGATTACTGGGTATGTAACAAATTATGCGGAGGGATGTGAGTGATGTAGATGGGATCTATCCCTTCTATATGACGGCGGTAACATCGATATTCTTGATAGAGTGAGACCACGAAGTGCATGGTCATGCCCAAATGAGTCAATATGAGATATTGAGCTCATTTGATTAGAGTGAGTCTACTTGGAGATCAAGATTTAGATTGTACCGAGGATGACACGGTCTATGCCTCGATTGGTCAATCTAGATGTCAAGGATAGAGGGACATTGTCACATATTGTGAGAGTCACAATTAGTAGTCACAAAGGTGATGTTGGAGCTCAACATTCTTGTAACTTGGGTAGCAATGATGTGTTGCTAGATACCGCTCATTGCTTATGTTCCTAAATCGGTTTAGGGACATTGACAACGTTACAAGAACCTATAGGGTCACACACATAAGAGCAATTAGATGGAGATTAGGTTCATATGATGAACCATGAGTATTAGGTTCATGTGATGAACCAAATTGGATTAAGAGTAATCCAAATTAGACTAATTGAGTTAGACTCAAGTTGATTCAAGTGTTGAATGAGTCTAATTTAGATTTGATTCATCAAATCAATTTAAATTAAATGAATAGAGATTCATTAAATTAAATTGACTTGAGTCAAGTGGTTAGATTTGATCAACCATGGGAGATTAGAGGTCAAGTTTGACTTGACTTGAGAGGGAAGATGAAAGGTCAAGTTTGACTTGACCAAATGTCATGTCATGATGATGACTTGGCATGGCCGGCCAATGATGATGCTCCACATCATCATTGACTTGGTCAATTGGTGCCACATCATGAGGGAGACCAAGGGTCATGGGAGTTACATGCATGCATGTAACCCCCCTTCCATGAAGTGGCCGGCCACTTGATGGTTATTGAAGTGAAAATTCATTTTTTTGGTGAGTTACTCATTCCATCATCTTCTTCCTTGGTGCTCTTCCTCTCAAGCTCTCCCTCTCCTTCCTCATCTTGCCGAGATCTTCTAGGAGTGCTAGCACACTCAAGTTTGTCTCTTTCTCCACCTATTGCTTGTGTGGATACCAATAGAGGAGTGTGCACTTGACACTCTCGAGTTCCGGCAAACTTTTGGACGAGCGGGATATGCGAAGGGCGTCGTTACGAGGGTAATGATCTAACCTCTTAGATCTAAGGTAGATCTAGGGTTTTTAGTAAGCACATACATGTTTTATTTTAATATATCTTCGCACGGATCCGTGGCCGGGGATTCCGAGGTTTCCGCAACGCAAAAAGTAATTTTTACGGCTCGAAAAATCCCAACAACAACTTCTTAGGCTGCCTCAGAGGCTGCCACATACTCAGCTTCCATGGTGGAGTCCGTCACGCATTTCTCCTTGACACTCCTCCATACAATGGCTCCACCTCCCAAAGTAAACACAAAACCTAAGGTAGACTTACTGTTATCCCTATCTGATTGGAAGTCGGAATCTGTGTAACCCACAGGGAGTAATTGGTCTGCTTGATAAACCAGCATATAATCCCTAGTGCTTCTCAGATACTTTAATATATACTTTACCGCAATCCAATGTCCTTGTCCTGGATTACTCTGATATCTGCTAACCATGCCCACGGCAAAGAAGATAGCCGGTCTCGTACATAGCATCGCATACATGAGGCTTCCTACTGTCGAAGCATAAGAAACCGCCTTCATCTCCTCTATCTCCTCAGATGTTCTAGGACACGTCTCCTTAGATAAAGGAACACCATGCCTAAAAGGTAGAAAACCTTTCTTAGAGTTTTGCATGCTAAAACGTGTTAGTAATATATGAGAGATGTCCTAAGGCAATCGCCTTATGTATGAACCATTTATATGATAAATGAAGATTCACTATTTGAGTGTACATGTTTTATGTATTTGATTGGATCTTAAACTCATTTACTGAATGTCCACGATACGATTCACAGCATGAGAGAATTTGTGATTGGATCACAACTAGTGAGTATCTCTACATGTGTAATTGTGATGTATCGGAATTATCCCTAGTCGATGAATTGATGGATCTGGACACCATCAATTCTGTTGAGACTAGCACGAGGTATACTCCTTGGTGTATCCAAGCAGCTGATTCTCACTGGCTGGAGACATAGTGATGTCCGGAGTTGATCGTGGATGCTAGTTATGGTAACTAGTTCATTGGAGTGACCAGCCGTAAGACTTCATATGGTTCTCTGCATATATAGATATGTCAATGAAGTTCTTACTGTGGCTTAAGTGCGATGTTCCTTTGACTTGCGGTATTCAAGTCATCTTGATCATGGAGACTTATGCTTTGACATCTTAAGCAAACATCTCTAAGGAGATGTGGACCCGGGATGATTGGGTATAAGTCGAAGTGATCGAAGGTGTTTGAATAGCCTATAAAGGATTCACCACTCCTTGAGGAGATGTATACCCATGGCCTCTCGTCGGATTGTTACTAAAGTCTTTGGCCAAAGCATTACATGTTTAGAGTAAGGTACTCTTCGATACATGTGGAGTAACTAGAATCCGTAGGGACGAGGAAATGATACTTGGCTAGGTGTGGCGTAGTCGACTAGTGGGGACTGACACAATAGACCATGTCCTGAACCAAGTGGGTATAAGATGAGTGAAGGGAATGGGGCACAATTCATTCGAGCTACTGAAGGGTTTCAGAAATAGTTCTGGATCAACCGTTGATCTTTTCGGTTAATTGGGGATCATGATGTACTACTAGGTGCCACTCATGATCGTTCTATAATTAATGGTTAATTATAGACGGCCATCATAAACCGAGAACCTATTTGGTCACACGCACAACGAGTGTAATCCAAAGGATTTAAACGAGCTTGAGAATGAGATTCTCGCATCGAGAGAAACTATGTTTGGTTGGACCAAACATAAAGCGAGCATGAAATTGTTTCAGTCGCAATGGAAGCGTGGATGGGCCGTGTCTTATGAAGACATAATGGATGGACCAAAATGGTTTGGTTCTAATCCAATGGATGAGAATAAACCAAAGGGTTTGGTTTATATTAAACGAATGAACCAAAGGTTAGTTCGGTTCGTTTTAACTTAAAATAAACCATCATGGTTTGGTTTATTTTAACTTATCTTAATGGAGCGGGTTAACGGGCTTTATGGATATGATCCATTAACCATTAAGAGAATTAGTTCTCTATAAAATAGGGCTTAAACCCTAATCCAAAACACTAATCTATTTTGGCCGCCCAACCTAGTTGCCGCCCACCCCTTGTTGGTGATTTCGGCGCCCAACTATAAGCTGCCACCGCCCAGCTTTGTGCCGCCGTCTAAGACCCTTGCCGGCGTCCAAGCTCCAGCCGGTGAACCTCCGGCGACCCTCCGTTGATCTCCTATAGGTTCGGCATCAAGGTGGGTTTTTCCTCTCCTTGTTTTGGCCGGCGCCTACTCCTCCACCAAGCTGTCCAGTTTTCTGGACAGCTTCTCCTCCTCTCGTCGGAGCGTCGTTTGGACGACGGTTAGTGCTCCGACAGCGGCTAACTTACCGGGGATTTGATCTCCGGTAATCCTCTGAGGTGGAGGACAAAGGATTCGTCAAACGGTTGACGAATACCTCTCCGGAGAAGCGAGTTTTGAGAACTCGTTTTAGGATCCGAATTTGGATTCGGATCATGATCATCTCTCGATCACGTCGTCTTCAACACGAGGCTAGTAACCCGTACGAAGACGAAGCTCGTGACTTAGCGAAGTCATCCCGAGGAGCTCGGCGTGGATACGGATAGAGACGATTCTTACGAGGATCGTTCCGGTTGATGCCGTTCCCACTACATGTCATACGGAAGGTATAACGTAGTTTAATTTCCTTTTATTGCAAATTTTAATTTACGGTTATGTCTACACTTGTTGTAATAGCATGTGTGTGTTGTGTGTGTTGTAATAAATATAGATTTATTAATTTTAATTGCTTCATTGCTGCTGCTCATGTTTACTGAAACATGATCGAACACACACACCTGCCGGTCAAAAACCCAAAGGGTATCGAGCCCAGGTTGTGTTTCGACATAATCGTAAAATGGTTTTGCGATAGTCATAATGTATTTCTGGAAATTTTCTAAATTTTGGAAATTTAGAAGTATTTATGGAAATTTTTCAATTTTGGAAAGTCTAGAAGTGTTTATGGAAATCTTCCACTTTTGGAAAGTTGGAAGTATTTATGGAAATTGATATTTTCCATAAATAAAATATTTGATTAGATTCTGGAAATTTGTTTCCTAATTTAATCATGATTTGATTTGGGAAATCAAATCATAAAATATTTTATTTCCATAAGTAGTTTTAATGATTTAGGAAATTGGTTTCCTAAATAGATTTTCCTTAATCAAATAATTCCATGAATAAAATATGTGATTAGATTTGGAAATTTATTTCCTAATTTAATTATGATTTGATTTGGAGAATCAAATCTTAAACATATTTTATTTCCATAAATAGTTATGACATATAAGGAAATTATATACATGACATAATTGTATGTTATGTAATTGCATTAGATGCATAACATTATGCCATGCGTGTCGTGACATGTAGATGTATGCCATGTATGTCATGCCATGTAGATAATAGTTATTTGCATTCAAAGAGGATGAGACATAAAAACCCTTAATCAATATTAAAGCCTACACCTTCCATTAATATGGTTAGAACCAGAGTTCTGTTTCTTGTTTGGGTTGTTGGACTCTCTCGAACTTGAATATGTTCAAACCATGGAATAGTTTAATACTAATATGGTAAGAGTCAGAGGTCAATCGTTAGCTTTGGTTGTTGGACTCTCTCCAAGCTGGGCTAATTGGTTGAATGCGCTCTAACCATATTAAAACTATGTCCTGATTAATGGGTTGGCTTTAACCTGGAGCATCGGCTTATTGGACTCTCTCCAAGGTCGATGTAAAGGGAGGTGAAGTTGGGTGCTATGCATATGATGCATACTTGTTAATGTGTTAACAACCCGATGTATGTGTGAACATTCAATTAGTTGATAGCACATTGTGATAGTTGCATATACGTGATATGCAATCGGTATAGAAGATACCTACCGTCGTAGTTATGAATGGCTTGTTGGACTCTCTCCAAGGTTGTTCATAACTATGATGGATATCAGCCCATTCGGAGATGGACCTACGATCTCCCGAAGTGATTTTGGGGTTTTTGAAATTCGAAAAAAATGAATTGGATTTATAAATGTATATTGATGCATTTTAAAATCATCTTTCTCATATATGCTCGTTTTGTATTTCTAAGTTAATATATTGATCATGATGTGTTTGAATTTGCGTTCCATTTTGGATTCAAATAAATTGACTGGGCCGAACTTCTTGGACTAGCTTAGAAACTTGAGAATTGTTCTCAAGGTGGAAAAGCTTGCAAATGTCCTCGAAGCGCCTCTTCCCGCCCGTCCTAGTGACGATGCAACTCTAGACCAATTGTTGGCCTATCAGAAACATGTGAGTGATTCTGAACAAATGAGTTGCATCATGCTAGCCATGATGGAACCCAAGCTTACAGCAAAGATGAGCATATGGATGCTCATATCGTAGTCCTTCATCTTTGTGAGTTGGTTGATGAGCAAGTGAGATTGAAAGGTTCGAAATCTCAAAGCTCCTCTTCACCGAGATGCTAGGAGGTTCATCCGTGGTATCGCCAATATGTCAAGATCGTGGAGTCTTCGAGAAGCATGAGCAGGACAAGTCTAGTTGATTCCTCGAAGAAAGGTTCTAAGAGGAAGTCAAAGGAACAGCAGAAGGGAAAGAAGAGAAGGGCTAAGAAGGTATAACTAGCACAAAAGGAAACTTGCCATCATTATGGCAAGGAGAGCCATTTGCGAAGAAAGTACAAGATTTATCTTGAGTCCGTGAAGAAGGATAAGGCATCGGATGCCCCATCTTCTTCAGAAATCTTCTTTATTGATTGTCATTCTATTTCCTCAGACACTTGGGTATTCGATACTGGGTGTGGCTCACATATATGACATACATGGGCTAAGGAATAGGAGAAGACTTCGCCAAGGGAGAGTCAAATTTACGTGTTGGGAATGAAGCAACGGTTGCTGCACTCGCCATCGGAACGTATTTGTTGGAACTCCCTGTAGGACTTGTCTTAGAACTGGACAATTGCTTTTATGTTCCTTCGTTGATAAAGAACATCATTTCTATTTTGTGTTTAAATAGAAATGGGTACCATTTGACTTTTAGTAACAATTGTTGTTACATAACTTTGAATGGAGTTCTTTATGGGACTGGAACTTTAAGCAATGGTGTTTATACGTTGGACGTATCCAGTGACATTTTCAATATCGAAGCGAGCAACACGCGTGCTCGAAAGGATAATCAAATAGACTCCTATATGTGGCATTGTCGTCTTGGCCATATAAGCAAGAAATGCATGTCCGAATTACACCGATGTGGAATTCTGGAATCGTTTGAATTGGATTCATACGATACATGCGAATCATGCTTAAAAGGCAAGATGACTAAGTTACCTTTTACAGGAAAAGGTGAACGAGTGGGAGAGTTACTAGGTCTAGTACATACTGATGTATGTGGACCTATGTCAACTCAAGCTTTAGGAGGCTATAGCTACTTCATTACCTTCACCGATGATCATTCACGGTTTGGGTATGTGTTCTTGATGAAACACAAAGTCTGAAGCCTTTGAAAGGTTCAAAGAATTCAGAAATGAAGTAGAGGAACAACATGACAAGAGTATTAAAAATACTTCGATCGGATCGAGGTGGTGAATACTTAAGTCAAGAGTTTCTTGATTATCTAAGAGACAATGGCATATTGTCTCAATGGACTCCGCACTATACACCACAGCATAATCGTGTATCTGAGAGGCGTAACCGGACCTTGTTGGACATGGTCAGGTCAATGATGAATCATGCAACTCTTCCCAAGTCCTTTTGGGTTATGCACTTCAGACAGCTGTTTACTTGTTAAACAGAAGGCCTACCAAGGTAGTCTCAACTACTCCATATGAGATATGGAATGGTAAGAAACCTCATGTATCTTACTTGAAGATATGGGGCTGTCCTGCTTATGTGAAGCGGACTGTATCAGACAAACTGGATGCTAAGTCTGATAAATGTCTATTTATTGGATACCCTAAGGAAACAAGGGGTTACCAATTCTATCATCCTGTGGAACAAAAGGTGTTTGTTTCAAGGCATGCTGTGTTTCTAGAGAAAGAGTTTCTCTTGCAAGAAAACAGTGGGAGTGTCGTCGAGCTTGAGGAGGCTCGAGAGACTCAAATAGACATTAATGAGATACCTGGTGAAGCACAACAGCCGACAACTCATAGTGATGAGCAATCGGCTGGACCTATTGTAACACCACATCTTCGTAGATCTGGTAGAACACACAATATTCCTGAGAGATATGGATTTCTCGTAAGTGAATCGAACGACGTGTTACTCATTGATGATGAGGAGCCTACCAGTTATGAAGAAGTGCTGACAAGTTCAGAAAGGGATAAGTGGCTTGGTGCCATGAAGTCGGAAATGGATTCCATGTACGAAAACCAAGTTTGGAACTTGGTTGACCCACCTGAAGGCATAAAGCCTATAGGGTGCAAGTGGGTTTTCAAGAAGAAAATCGACATGGATGGTAATGTGATTACCTATAAGGCTAGATTGGTGGCGAAAGGATATCGTCAAAAGCAAGGTGTTGATTATGACGAAACCTATTCGCCTGTAGCTATGCTTAAATCCATTCGGATGCTCCTGGCCATAGCAGCTCATTATGATTATGAGATATGGCAGATGGATGTGAAAACAACTTTCCTTAATGGAAACTTGCTCGAGGACGTGTATATGATACAGCCTGAGGGTTTCACATCGGTTGATAAAACCAAGGTATGCAAGTTGCGACGATCCATTTATGGATTGAAGCAAGCATCCAGGAGCTGGAATATCCGTTTTGATGAGATGATCAAAAAAGTTTGATTTCTCACAAAATCCAGACGAACCTTGTGTGTACAAGAAGGTTAGTGGGAGTGCAGTCGTATTCCTAGTATTGTATGTCGATGACATATTACTTATAGGATACGATGTGTCAATCTTACAGTCAGTTAAGGTTTGGTTATCCAAGACATTCTCCATGAAAGACCTGGGAGAAGCAACCTACATCCTTGGGATTAAGATCTATAGAGATAGATCGAAACGGTTGCTTGGTCTTTCGCAGTCTACATATATAGACCGAGTCCTAAAGAGGTTTAGCATGTCGGAATCCAAGAAAGGCTTCATACCCATCAGGCATGGGGTACACCTTTCGAAGTCTATGTGTCCGCGCACAGAAGACGAGAGGATTTGCATGAGTAAGATTCCTTATGCATCCGCAATAGGATCTATCATGTATGCTATATTATGTACAAGGCCCGATGTATCGTACGCTCTGAGTGTCACGAGCAGATACCAGTCCGATCCAGGAATGGATCATTGGGTGACTGTTAAGACGATCCTTAAGTACTTAAGAAGAACTAAGGATGCGTTCCTAATATATGGAGAAGGGTACATGGTGATACGTGGGTATACGGATGCCAGCTCCAGACAGACAAGGATGATTCCATGTCTTTGTCTGGGTATGTATTCACCTGGAATGGAGGCGCAATAAGTTGGAAAGGTTCCAAGCTTGACACTATAGCGGATTCTGCCACTAAGGCAGAATACATTGCAGCTTTGGAAGCAGCAAAGGAAGCGGTTTGGATCAAAAAAGTTCATCTCTGAACTTGATGTGGTCTCATCAATGATCCAAACATGTGCTTCGCCACTATCATCTTATCAGAGAGATCATCAGTAGGAACGAAATACAAATCGAGAAAATTCCCACTGAAAGGAACTTTGCGGATCCTTTGACTAAAGCATTACCTCAAAGTAAGTTTGAGGGTCATGTTGGTGCTTAGGGTATTGGATACCGTAGCGATTGGCATTAGGCCAAATGGGAGTCTGTTAGTAATATATGAGAGATGTCCTAAGGCAATCGCCTTATGTATGAACCATTTATATGATAAATGAAGATTCACTATTTGAGTGTACATGTTTTATGTATTTGATTGGATCTTAAACTCATTTACTGAATGTCCACGATACGATTCACAGCATGAGAGAATTTGTGATTGGATCACAACTAGTGAGTATCTCTACATGTGTAATTGTGATGTATCGGAATTATCCTAGTCGATGAATTGATGGATCTGGACACCATCAATTCTGTTGAGACTAGCACGAGGTATACTCCTTGGTGTATCCAAGCAGCTGATTCTCACTGGCTGGAGACATAGTGATGTCCGGAGTTGATCGTGGATGCTAGTTATGGTAACTAGTTCATTGGAGTGACCAGCCGTAAGACTTCATATGGTTCTCTGCATATATAGATATGTCAATGAAGTTCTTACTGTGGCTTAAGTGCGATGTTCCATTGACTTGCGGTATTCAAGTCATCTTGATCATGGAGACTTATGCTTTGACATCTTAAGCAAACATCTCCGAGGAGATGTGGACCCGGGATGATTGGGTATAAGTCGAAGTGATCGAAGGTGTTTGAATAGCCTATAAAGGATTCACCACTCCTTGCGAGGAGATGTATACCCATGGCCTCTCGTCGGATTGTTACTAAAGTCTTTGGCCAAAACATTACATGTTTAGAGTAAGGTACTCTTCGATACATGTGGAGTAACTAGAATCTGGAGGACGAGGAAATGATACTTGGGCTAGGTGTGACGTAGTCAGCCTAGTGGGGACTGACACAATAGACCATGTCCTGAACCAAGTGGGTATAAGATGAGTGAAGGGAATGGGGCACGATTCATTCGAGCCATCTTGAAGGGTTTGAAATAGTTCTCGATCAACCGCTTGATCTTTCGGTTAATTGGGGATCATGATGTACTACTAGGTGCCACTCATGATCGTTCTATAATTAATGGTTAATTATAGACGGCCAACATAAACCGAGAACCTATTTGGTCACACGCACAACGAGTGTAATCCAAAGGATTTAAAACGAGCTTGAGAATGAGATTCTCAGACCGAGAGAAACTATGTTTGGTTGGACCAAACATAAAGCGAGCATGAAATTGTTTCAGTCGCAATGGAAGCGTGGATGGGCCGTGTCTTATGAAGACATAATGGATGGACCAAAATGGTTTGGTTCTAATCCAATGGATGAGAATAAAGCAAAGGGTTTGGTTTATATTAAACGAATGAACCAAAGGTTGGTTCGGTTCGTTTTAACTTAAAATAAACCATCATGGTTTGGTTTATTTTAACTTATCTTAATGGAGCGGGTTAACGGGCTTTATGGATATGATCCATTAACCATTAAGAGAATTAGTTCTCTATAAAATAGGGCTTAAACCCTAATCCAAAACACTAATCTATTTTGGCCGCCCAACCTAGTTGCCGCCCACCCCTTGTTGGTGATTTCGGCGCCCAACTATAAGCTGCCACCGCCCAGCTTTGTGCCGCCGTCTAAGACCCTTGCCGGCGTCCAAGCTCCAGCCGGTGAACCTCCGGCGACCCTCCAGTGATCTCCTATAGGTTCGGCATCAAGGTGGGTTTTTCCTCTCCTTGTTTTGGCCGGCGCCTACTCCTCCACCAAGCTGTCCAGTTTTCTGGACAGCTTCTCCTCCTCTCGTCGGAGCGTCGTTTGGACGACGGTTAGTGCTCCGACAGCGGCTAACTTACCGGGGATTTGATCTCCGGTAATCCTCTGAGGTGGAGGACGAAGGATTCGTCAAACGGTTGACGAATACCTCTCCGGAGAAGCGAGTTTTGAGAACTCGTTTTAGGATCCGAATTTGGATTCGGATCATGATCATCTCTCGATCACGTCGTCTTCAACACGAGGCTAGTAACCCGTACGAAGACGAAGCTCGTGACTTAGCGAAGTCATCCCGAGGAGCTCGGCGTGGATACGGATAGAGACGATTCTTACGAGGATCGTTCCGGTTGATGCCGTTCCCGCTACACGTCATACGGAAGGTATAACGTAGTTTAATTTCCTTTTATTGCAAATTTTAATTTACGGTTATGTCTACACTTGTTGTAATAGCATGAGTGTGTTGTGTGTGTTGTAATAAATATAGATTTATTATTTTTAATTGCTTCCGCTGTGCTCATGTTTACGAAACATGATCGAACACACACACGCCGCGGTGCCGAAAACCCAACTGTTGGATCGAAAGTGTCGCTAGAGGGGGGGGTGAATAGCGATACGGTGTCGTTAAAAACTTTTGCAATAAGTAAAAAGCAAGTAGAGAATGCACAGCGGAAATATAAAGTAGACAAGATATTTTTACGTGGTTCACAATCTTTCGATTGCTAATCCACGGCCCTAGTGATCCTTGATCACGTACGGAGGGCAATTCACTAAAACCACTCCTCTTCGTTGGAAGTAGGAGCAACGATTACAAAAAGAAATCAAGGCAAAGGGACACTCCCCCTTTCCTTGTTACGATTAAAGCACAAAGACAATTTAAAGAAGTAGAACTTAAATAAATATACCGACAACTCTTATAAGTAGAAGATGTAGCTTTCGTTGTCGGCGGCACTTCGTCGTAGCAAATGTGAGTAGTAGTAGCGACGTTACGATGGCGTGTTGAGAGCTCTTGAATTCTTGTAATTTGCTTGGCTTGAACATGTCTATTTATGGATATTGATCTATGAATTTAGACATAGGTAGTGTCCAAGGTGAGGTTCTTATCCCCCAAGACTTGTTCATCCACATCCTTTGCGCCAACTCAAGGATGAGGTGTTTCATCCAACCACCTTGTGCCACCTCCAACCTCCTTGTGCGCCAACTCAAGGATGAGGTGTTTCATCCAACCACCTTGTGCCACCTCCAACCTCCTTGGGCGCCAACTTGAGGATGAGGTGTTTCATCCAACCACCTTGTGCCACCTCCAACCTCCTTGGGCGCCAACTTGTTGGAGCCATTCAACTTGTGCCACATCATGGGAGCCAACCATCTTGTGCCAACTCACCTTATCTTGGGCGTCCACCACAAGGAAGCTTGGTGATGGTTTGGATGTCCACCTTGATGCCACATCACCCTTTGTACCAAAACACGAGTCAAGTCCAAATTCACCCCCTTGAAATTCGAGCTCTTCTCGAGGCTGGAACTTGACTAGCAGTTGACTGTAGTCAAAGGGTTTTGGACTGCAGTACAAGTTAGCTTAAAATATAAAGTACGATGGTTCTAACCATTTGATCTCGACCTAGACCTTCCATTGGAGGTATTGGGTCGGATCTACGCTTAACGACCTTGCTTCGCTTTCACACGAGCTTACCTTGTAGCCTCGCTTCCGGTCTTCACCCGAGTACCTCGGCTTCCTCCGAAGTCCCTCTGGCGTTGCCCGACCACCTCGGTTCCCACCGGGTGTCGCAAACCTTCCGCTCAACTTTAGCATTTCTGCACACTTAATTGAGCTCGTAAGATAACAAATATACCCTTAACTATTGAGCCTTTTGCCATAATCAAAATACCGGTTCGACTTTGGTGCCCATCGCAACAATCTCCCCTTTTGATTCATGGCAAACCGACACAAAAGTTAAGGAAAAATTAACATAACAGTAAGCTAGCATAATGATTAAGCATGAATGAGCTAGCATAAAGATTAAATATGAATGAGCTAGCATAATGATTAAGCATGAATGAGCTAGCATAAAGATTAAATATGAATGAGCTAGCATAAAGATTAAATATGAATGAGCTAGCATAATGATTAAATATGAATGAGCTAGCATAATGATTAAGTATGAGTGAGAAATATTATTGTTTTAAGTTCTCCCCTTTGAGGTAACCTCCCCCTTGACCGAAGGTGAGTTCTTGAAAAATAATTTTTACTCCCCCTTAATAGTTGCTTAAGTAAACGGAATTACTTAATATAAAAGGTAATAATTTTGTTTACTTTCTTCCTTACTTTTGTGACTTTCTCCCCCTTTTGCCTTAACTCAAAAAGTTTGTAAATATATTTTAGGGTTTGTAAGTCCAAGCAAGTTCCCAATATATATATATATATATATTTTTTTTTTTTTAAAATAATAATAAGCTTGAAAATATGTTCATCTAAAATGTACAACTTCGGTTGGACTTGATTGATATAGAATGATTTGTTTGAGTCTTAGTGTGACTCGGGTTAGGGTCATCTATCACTTGGTCGATAGGATGACTTGGGTGAGTTCTAGTTTGACTTGGGTTAGAGTCATCTATCACTTGGTCGATAGGATGACTTGGGTTAGGACGAGATTCAAGTTCAAGATCAGAGTCGGGTTCGCTATAAGTTGATTTGCTAGTTGGTTTTGTTAAGGATTGAACGGGTTCGTGTCCTTCGTCGAAAACTATATTAATGGTTTCTTCGACTCTAAGAGTGTCGTGATTGTATACCCTATAAGCTCTACTGGTGGTTGAGTATCCTAGAAAGGTTCCAGTAGAGGTTTTGGATTTGAATTTCCCTAGGTAATCCTTAGTGTTTAAGATATGTACCTTGCATCCAAATACCCTAAAGTATTTGATGTTCGGTATTTTATCGTGATAAATCTCGTACGAGGACTTTTGGTGCCTCTTTACCATAAGGATCCTATTTTGGACATAGCAAGCCGTACTAACGGCCTCTGTCCAAAATCTATCGGGTAGGTTATACTCGTTTAACATTGTCCTAGCGGCTTCTTGTAGGGTTCTATTTTTCCGTTCGACTAACCCATTTTGTTGTGGGGTTCTAGGACATGAAAACTCATGGTGGTATCAGTTTAGGTTACGTAAATCAGTAAACTGTGGTTTTCGAATTCACCACCATGATCGCTTCTAAGTCTTTTAATCTTAAGGTTCTTTTGATTTTCGATTAACCTACAAAGATTGATTAGTTGGTCTAGGGTATCATTTTTATGTTTGATAAACCTAACCCAAGTAAATCTAGAATAGTCGTCAATTATGACTAAGCAAAATTGACTACCATTGAGTGACTTAGCTCCATGTGAATCAAATAGATCCATGTGTAGGAGCTCAAGAACACTTTTGGTTCGTTCTTGATTAGTTAATTGATGTTGTGTCCTAGATTGTTTACCTTGTTGACAAGCATTACATATTTTATTATCCAAGTTGTTTAGTTTAGGCAAACCTATAACCAAGCCACTCTGACTCATCTTGTGGACGAGTCTTGGGTGCGAGTGTCCGAGTCTTCGGTGCCATAACCAAGATTCCTCTTGCTGTGTCATAAGACACTTGGTTGAGGAGTTGGGTAAATTTATTGTGTAGATGTTGCTACTCCTAGTTCCTTTAAGTATTATTTTAGATGTTGCATTTATATTGATTACGCATTCATTTTCTAGAAATATGACCTTATAATTGTTATCACACAATTGGCTTACACTAAGTAAATTATATTGAAAGTTTTCTACTAATAAGACATTTTGAATTGTAAAGTTAGAGTTGAGCTCAATATCACCTGATCCGATGATTTTGAGCTTGCCGTTATTTCCGAAGGCTACCGATCCTTGTCGTTTGAATCGTAACTTCGAAAATTTGAGTTGATCCCCGGTCATGTGTCGGGAGCAACCACTGTCCAACATCCATTGATCCCTTAATGATTCTTTTGAACCGGATACGGATCCGTGGCTTGTCTTGAATGGAAGCTCATCATCGGATTCGGACTCGGACTCTTCTTCGGTTTCGGAGTCGTGCTCGGTCGGCTTGGCCATTAGAGCTTGGATATCGTCTTCTTCCTCCGACAACTCCTCCCAAGTAGCGTTTAGCGCTTTCTTGGTCTTTGATGCGTTATTCTTTAGCTTTGGGCACTCGGACTTGATGTGACCGAACCTGTTGCACTCATAGCATCTAAAATTAGAAGTATTTGAATTAGGTTTAGGCTTACCTTGAGTTGTTGGTCGTTTTCGTCTCTTGATCATCTTCCGAACTAGATTGACTAGTTCGGATTCTATTTCGGAGTCTACTTCCGATTCGGACTCGTCTTCTTCCTTCGGGGGTGGCTTGCTTGCGGGCTTCTTCTTCTTGGAACCTGCAACTAACGCAATACTCTTCTCGGCCTGGACCACGTTAGTTTGCTCTTTTATTTCATGTTCCGAAAACAATTCGTCTAACCTAATTTTAGAAAGGTCCTTGGAGACCTTGTAGGCATCGACCATGGATGCCCACAAGGTGGTCCTAGGAAACGAGTTAAGAGAATACCTTATAAGGTCGCGATTCTCGACCTTTTGTCCGATGGCATGGAGTTGGTTGACGATGTCTTGGATACGAGCATGTAGTTGAGTTGCGGTCTCGTTTTCATGCATTTTCAAGTTATACAATTTATTTAAAAGTAAATCTCTTTTACATACCTTCGTGTCGTCGGTGCCTTCGTGTAGTTCCACTAGCTTGGTCCATAAGTCCTTTGCACTAATGAAGGGGCCGACGCGGTTGAGCTCTTCCTTGGACAACCCACATTGCAAGATTTGAGTTGCCTTGGCATCGGCTTCTACTTGTTTTTTCATGGAATTTGACCATTGATCGTAACCCAAAGATTCACCATCTTCATTAATAGGAAGTGTGAAACCGGTTTGGATTACGATCCACATCTCGATTTGGGTTTTAAGAAAGCATTCCATCCGACCCTTCCAATAACGAAAGTCATTACCGTTGTAAAACGGGGGTCGGGCGGTGCTAAACCCTTCGAGATGGGCCATTTAAAAACAAGAAGAAGAACGACGAAAAGAATCTTGCAAAACACACACGGAAAGAATATTCCAAGACTTTCGTCTTGGATTAGTAGTGCGGGAAGTAAAACAAGATATATAAAATGTAACTTGCAAAAAGAAATAAACAATCAAATGCGAATGTCGTTGAAGTTCCGGAGGACAACCTTACTCGGGATCTAACCTGAAGGACAACCTTATCCGGATCCTAAAGCCTCTAATGCAATTCTATATGTAGGAGAAGATAAGCAAGTGAAATAATTATACGAAAACAGAAATAAATAAATAAAAAATCTGTGAAAAAAGAAAAACAAAGCTAGATTGGTGGTTTCACGAATCTTAGCGCCCGACTCGATACCAATTGTTGGATCGAAAGTGTCGCTAGAGGGGGTGAATAGCGATCTGTGTCGTTAAAAACTTTTGCAATAAGTAAAAGCAAGTAGAGAATGCACAGCGGAAATATAAAGTAGACAAGATATTTTTACGTGGTTCACAATCTTTCGATTGCTAATCCACGGCCCTAGTGATCCTTGATCACGTACGGAGGGCAATTCACTAAAACCACTCCTCTTCGTTGGAAGTAGGAGCACCGATTACAAAAAGAAATCAAGGCAAAGGGACACTCCCCCTTTCCTTGTTACGATTAAAGCACAAAGACAATTTAAAGAAGTAGAACTTAAATAAATATACCGACACCTCTTATAAGTAGAAGATGTAGCTTTCGTTGTCGGCGGCACTTCGTCGTAGCAAATGTGAGTAGTAGTAGCGACGTTACGATGGCGTGTTGAGAGCTCTTGAATTCTTGTAATTTGCTTGGCTTGAACATGTCTATTTATGGATATTGATCTATGAATTTAGACATAGGTAGTGTCCAAGGTGAGGTTCTTATCCCCCAAGACTTGTTCATCCACATCCTTTGCGCCAACTCAAGGATGAGGTGTTTCATCCAACCACCTTGTGCCACCTCCAACCTCCTTGTGCGCCAACTCAAGGATGAGGTGTTTCATCCAACCACCTTGTGCCACCTCCAACCTCCTTGGGCGCCAACTTGAGGATGAGGTGTTTCATCCAACCACCTTGTGCCACCTCCAACCTCCTTGGGCGCCAACTTGTTGGAGCCATTCAACTTGTGCCACATCATGGGAGCCAACCATCTTGTGCCAACTCACCTTATCTTGGGCGTCCACCACAAGGAAGCTTGGTGATGGTTTGGATGTCCACCTTGATGCCACATCACCCTTTGTACCAAAACACGAGTCAAGTCCAAATTCACCCCCTTGAAATTCGAGCTCTTCTCGAGGCTGGAACTTGACTAGCAGTTGACTGTAGTCAAAGGGTTTTGGACTGCAGTACAAGTTAGCTTAAAATATAAAGTACGATGGTTCTAACCATTTGATCTCGACCTAGACCTTCCATTGGAGGTATTGGGTCGGATCTACGCTTAACGACCTTGCTTCGCTTTCACACGAGCTTACCTTGTAGCCTCGCTTCCGGTCTTCACCCGAGTACCTCGGCTTCCTCCAAGTCCTCCGCGTTGCGACCACCTCGGTTCCCACCGGGTGTCGCAGACCTTCCGCTCAACTTTAGCATTTCTGCACACTTAATTGAGCTCGTAAGATAACAAATATACCCTTAACTATTGAGCCTTTTGCCATAATCAAAATACCGGTTCGACTTTGGTGCCCACTGCACCAACACCAACAAAACGATCCATAATTGTGTCTATGTATGGAGCTTAAGATAAGCACAACATCCTTTTCTTGTGATCCCTTATAATCTTGATCCCAAGGATGTGTCCCACTTCTCCCAAGTCCTTCATATCAAACTATTTGGACAACCATACCCTTACGTCCGATAACACCTTGACATTGTTGTCAATTAACAAAATGTCATCTACGTATAGTACAAGAAATACCACTACGTTTCCATCACATCTCTTGTATACACAAGACTCATCCAGACTTTGAATAAATCCATAAGACTCGATTATCTCATCAAAGCGGATGTTCCAAGATCTCGATCTTGCTTCAATCCATAAATGGACCGATTAAGCTTGCACACAAGATGCCCTTTGCCCTTTGCAATGAATCCCTCTGGTTGCTTCATATAGATGTTTTCCTCAAGACTTCCATTAAGGAAAGTTGTCTTGATATCCATCTGTCATACCTCATAATCCATATGAGCAGCAATGCATAAGAGAATCCGGATAGACTTAAGCATGGCTACCGGTAAAAAGGTCTCCTCATAATCGATACCCTCTTTCTGAGTATACCCCTTCGTAACAAGCCTTGCTTTAAAGGTCTCAACCTTCCCGTCTATTCCTCTCTTTCTTTTGTAGATCCACTTGCATCCAATGGTTTTTTCACCATTGGGTGGTTCTACTAGCTCCCAAACCTGATTTGAATTCATAGATTCAATCTCAGCATTCATTGCACTTTGCCAAGATACCACATCTTTATCTTGGATTGCCTCGTCATTTGTCCAGGGATCAGGTTCATGTTCACCAGGGACCAAATCAGAAGATTCTCCCAAGAACATGAATATATCAAGCTGTCTCACAACCCTCCCACCACGACGAGGTATCACCTGTGTATCCTCTGTGATACGCGGTGCAATGACTTGTGGTATATTCTCTTGTACCGGTGGTACTGAAGTAGTGACTTCCCCTTTCAATTCCTCCAAAACAATCTTACTCATGGGTTTGTGGTTCATCACATAGTCTTCCTCTAGAAATCTAGCGTTCGTGCTAACGATCACCCTCTGATCTCTAGGACTATAAAACAAATCACCTTTCGTTCCTCTAGGATAGCCAACGAACATGCGCACTTCTGTACGAGGTTGCAACTTACTAGCATCTGCCTTTAGCACATGTGCTGGACTCCCCCAAATCTGAATATGTCTCAGAATAGGCTTTCGCCCAGTCCACAATTCAGTGGGAGTAGAAGGCACTGATTTAGATGGTACCAAGTTCAGAATATACACTATCGTATCTAGAGCATATCCCCAGAATGATTCTGGAAACTCAGAATAACTCATCATCGATCTAACAATCTCCATAAGAGTCCTATTCCTTCACTCTGCTACATCATTCTGCTGGGGTGTGGCAGGTGTAGACAATTGGGATTGAATCCCAGCCTCTGATAAGTAATTCCTAAACTCTCCCAAGAGGTACTTACCACCATGATCAGATCGTAGTATCTTGATACATTTACCTTGACGTTTCTCCACATCAGCCTTGAATTCTTTGAACTTGTCAAAGTATTCAGACTTGCGGTGCATCAAGTAAATGTATCCATATCTTGAATAATCGTCTATAAAAGAGACGAAATATTCAAAACCACCTCTTGCCTGGATAGACATAGGACCACACAAATCAGAATGAACCAATTCCAATACATCTTTGGCTCTATACCCCTTGGCCTTGAAAGGCCTCTTGGTCATTTTACCTTCCAAGCAGGACTCGCAGGTTGGGAAGTCTTCCACCACTAATGAACTCAGAGGTTCATCAGCTATCAACCTTTGAATTCTGCTTAGGTTAATATGACCAAGCCTTTGATGCCAAAGATATGTTTGGTTCATCTTCGAAGGTTCTTTTCTCTTATTGGAATTAGAAGATGAGCTATTCACTTCTATTTGCATCGTGGGAGCTTTTGGTTCAAGTGTATACAAATTTCCTATCAATGCACTAGAACAGATAATCTCCCTATTCCTTTTTATAACAACTCTATCATTAAAAGAAATAGAATATCCATCCATAAATAATTTAGAAATCGAAATCAAATTCTTTCTAAATAAGGGTACATAAAGGCAACTTTTAAGAACCAAAACTTTATTCCTCTCAAAAGATAAATAAACATCTCTCACTGCAACAGCCGCCACCTTTGTGGCATGGCCCAAGTATATGGTAATCTCCCCTTCAGCCAGTCGTCTGGTTTCCTGGAACCCCTGTAAAGTATTGATGACATGATCAGTGGCTCCCGTATCTACACACCATGTGCCGATAGATAACACCGCTAAATATGTTTCAATGACTAGACCAAAGGATATACCTTTGTTCTGCTTTCGATTGGGACAGTCCTTCTTCCAATGTCCAGTCTGCTTGCAAGTGAAGCATTTGTCTTTCGGCTTCTTCACTCCTCCCTGAGATCCTCCCACCACCTTTGCTCCACCTTGTTTCTTCTTCTTCTTGCCTTTCGGCTTAGAAGTAGAAACTTTCTGAGCAACCATGGCCTGAGCCTGAGCAAGCCCCTCTGCCGCCTGGAATTCTATCAGAAGTTACGCCAACGAATACAACCTCTTATTCATGTTGTAATTCAGGCAAAACTGCTCAAAACTCCTAGGTAGAGACTGGAGAATGATATCAACCTGGGTTTCCCCATCGGTCTCAGCTCCAAGGACTTCCAGTTCATTCGCAGGCTTAGGAGGACACTCTTCGAAGAGTACATACTTGTACTCCTCAGCAGTCAAGACAATATCAAGATTCCTTTTCCAATCAACATAATTGGGTCCATTTAGTTTATTCTCTTTTAGTATCACAGCAAGTGGACTGAAAGTTATTTTTGAAAAAACCTAAGAATCACATAGATCAAAACATTAGATTTCAAAAAATTATTGATTCCTCAAACAATAAAATTTTAAAATCAACCAACACCTCAAAACACCGAGAATATCGTATGCCACGATAGTGTGGACGTATACGAATTCTACATTTGTAAGAGAAGGTTTTACCCATTAATTTTACTATCTTGTCGACCAAACTTTTTGACAAATAAAATTAATAGTTGGTTCCTCTTTGGCCCTACAAATAAAAGCAGTGACTCCGATGGGGAGGATACTCTTATTTGCATCTAAGTGTTCACCATTACTCGGTACCAAGGCAATTATCTCTGGTTATGTGCCTTACGATGGGGAAGTACACATGCTCCTTAATAATTTCCTATAACCATATTCGACCTTGTGATCCACAAACAAACTCATCCGATGGGGAGGAAGGCACCCAGAGCCGACGCGCAAGTTTGTTTGCATCACATGTCAAATCGTAATGGAGGCCATGGGAATTTATAAAAATATCCCTCTCCCACTTAGTAATTTAAAATTGAGGAATTTTCTAGCCTACGACATGCATATCAAACAATAAGCAATAACTATGAAAAATAAATATTTACCAACTATTATGGCTTTTGTCTCCAATATGTCTCCTGTCGTATCGCTATCTCGTCCGCTCCTCCCTACGCCATGTACGAGCCATCTGGAGATCCGAGCCGAGACTAACTATTTTAATTTACATCCATCGATCCTATACTCCATGAAGGAGTGTGTACATGAAATCTAGATCGAAAGTAAACTAAAATAAAATGAGTGGCTAAACAATATCATACTCAATTACAAAATTAAATACAAACCTCGTCAACCCCGAGAATTCAAAAAAATATACAATTACACACATACAATCACATACACACATATGGCCATAATAGTTGGATCCTATGTCTGCAACCAAAAAGTTAACCTACGCACATTCTACTATTATTTGGCACATATAATATATGAAAAGTGCATAAAAGTAACCGAATCCTAAACACACAAAACCGAAAACCGTAGCTCTGATACCACTTGAAGGTAGAAAACTTCGCTTCCCACTTCAACTCGGTCGCTTGTTCATGGCGATCCCGTCTACATCCCCGGATTAAAAATTAATCCTAGACAAAAAGGGATTACCCAAGCAACCATTTCATCGTCATGTTATTCGATTAGAGTGGTCACTTGAACAAACTTGTTGTTCAAGCAACCAACTTCTATTCTACGATTAGCCGCGGAATAGACAATGTACGGATTGCTGGTTTTTGTGTTTATATTCGGGGTCCAAGTAAATTAGTCACATAACAAAACATACAACATGCATATAATTGAAAAACAATTATAGACATAATACAAAAGAATATAAACAAGCATTATACCTCTCGATCTTCTATTGTATGTCCTTCCTCCTTTTGGACGTCGTGTGAGCGACGATCTTCCAAAAGTCGAAGCCTCCTAGATCACCAATCTTCCTTTCCTTGTTCACTCTGAACAAAGGAAGATGATAAAACAAAACTCTTCTCCTTCCTTTAACCGACCACAAAGCTCCAACCTTGATGCTTGCCGCCGGCCAAAAAGAGAATAGAAGAGGAAGTGGGTGTCGGCCAAGAGCTCCAAGGAATCACCCTAACCCTTGTTTCCACCGGCCAAGGAGAAGAGGAAGAAGAGGTTGGGTGCCAACCAAGGTTGAGAGAAGGAAAAAGGCGTCGGCCAAAACCCTAGGAAAAACCTTCCAAAAGTGTGGCCACCCAAGCCTCCAAGCCCTAGCCGCCCAAACCCTAATCCCCTCTTCAAAAATGCACTTGTCGCCCACCCCTTAAGCCATATTTATAGAGTTAGGCTTAAGTCTCCTTTAATCTCCACCATCAGATCTAGGGATTTAATCTCAACCATCAGATCTAGAGATTTAATCTCAATCGTCGGATCTAGAGATTTAATCTCCACCGTCGGATTTTAAAGATTTAATCTCCACCTTTGGATCTAGAGATTTGATCTCCACTGTCGGATCTAGAGTTTCATTTTCAACCATCGGATCTAGGCTCCATGAGGTTTTAATAGGCTACAATAGGGACCATGAGGAGGAGTTGGATCTTGGCCACCCAACGAATCAAGCCCACATAAAGTCCGATCCATTAATGATAATCCATTCCACTAGAGGATTATCATTAATCTACCTCACCAACCCCCATAAGTTAATATGGGCTCCATATATTATTTGTACATTTATCTCCCCGTGTTTAAGATCTCGAATGTCTGTCAATTAATTAATTTACTGACAATTAATTAATCAACATCTAACTCCATGAGTAGTACCACTCAACCTTATCATCATGTCAGACCAAGTCCACCTGCAGGGTTTACATGATGAACCTTATGAGCTCCTCAAGGGGACATCATCATCCTAATATATAGAACACGATTTCCTCCTATAATCAACGACACACCATATAAATAGCACCATTTCCCAACTTACCGAGCCTATCGATTTACTCTATAAATCTCGCCCATTGGTAAATCAAAGAAATGAATACTAAGTATATGTGCCCATTATTATATCGGGATTAAGAGCATGTACAACATAATATCTGAGGTCCAATTCAATTATATAGTCAGCAATAAATCGAATCACCTCTAAGTCGGTCCTGCTCAATACACACAAAGTGTACTAATGTGATTCTATGGTCAAGATAAACCAATACCAAATCACACTACAACCATACCAATGGTTTGTCCAAAGTCATCTCGATTGTGAGCCTTTACTTATACTCTACAAGGAGTTGATAACATGATCTCCCGTGTGACACTACACACTATGTTATCTACAATGTAATGTATTAGACAATATGCATAACTATAAATATGCAAACAATGATCATGTGATTCTTATTTCAAAAATAAAGATGTTCATACAAAAGATAGACTTTTCAGTATACATCCCAACATAAGTTTCTATAAATTTCCTATTTTTATAGATTTTTTGGGTATTTTTCTCAAAGAGTCGAAGCAACAAGTGTTAGGACACTTGTAGGCTTCAACCACCGAGAAAAACTCTCCGAAATGGTGAATTGTCGCTTTAGGTTTTGTTAGTTAAAGCCCTAGAACCAATCATGTGATGGTTGAATAGGGAACATTTTGTATCATATTCTATAAAGGCAAAGGATTGGTTATTATATTTACATCTTGCTTGTGCCAGCTAATTTAAATATAATAATGCCCTAGAAAAGTAGGTTCTTATCTACAGCACATCAATTGGCAGAATTGATTATGAGAGGCTGTAGAGAACACTTTCCTAAATGTTCCTAGTCGAGTATTAATATGCAAGGGCAATATTAATACATAAAGACTAGCATGTAGGTCAATTGATGACTTGATCTCACAAGTCATGGATATATGATATCAAGTTGACACATGGGTATATATTGGAGAATATATACTGAACTGACCCGCCATGAGAAAGTTTCATGGATCGTTATATGAGTGTCATAAACTTTCTCATGTGACTATTGGTATGAATAGTCCTTAGACCTGAAGTCACTATGGTTCCCTACATAAGGAGTTATGTACTTTGGTATCGTCAAACGTCACCCGTAACAGGGTGGACCATAAAGGCGATTACTGGGTATGTAACAAATTATGCGGAGGGATGTGAGTGATGTAGATGGGATCTATCCCTTCCATATGACGGGAGTGATATCGGTGGGCCCCTTGATTGAGTAGAACTACTAAAACGCATGGCCATGCTCGAATGAGTCAATATGAGATATTGAGCTCATTTGTTTGAGTTAGTTTACTCAGGGATCAAGAAACACATAGATTGATCGAGGATGACACGGTCTATGCCTCATTGATCAACTCGATATCAAGGATAGAAGGACACGGTCATATATTATAGTAGTCACGGAAAGGTTAGTCGGATCTTGACTTATCTCGTAACTTGGGTAGCAATGATGTATTGCTAGATGCCGCTCATTGCTTGTGTATCTAAAAGAGTTTAGATCCACTGCCAACGTTATGAGAGCCTATAGGGTCACACACAAAGAGCATGATAATTAGAGGAATTAAAGTATTCTAGTTTGACTAGAATAATATGGGAATAAGCTTAAGTACAAAATGGTTTTTGGACTTTAAGCTTAATGAGAATTTTAGCTAATTGATTTAATGAGATTAATTCAATATGTTACCTTATTGATTTAATAAGATTAATTCAATATGATAACATAAGCTTAATTGAATTAATAAGATTAATTCAACATGCATGAAAGCCACATAAGAATGCCACATAAGCATGCCACCTAAGCATCCACCTAAGCATCCACCTAAGCTAGATGAGGTGGAAGAAGACAAATTGGTTTTTGTCTCCTTAAGTGGCCGGCCAAACAAGGATATGTCTCAATGCAATGGATTGCATTGAATGTGTGGAGGTGAAAGGGTTTTTCCAACCCTATAAAAGACACCCTAAGTGGCCGGCCAAGGAGTGCATTGGCTTTGTTGTTGGTGGAAGCTTTGGTTGTGTTGTTGTGGTTGTGAGAGAGCTTGGTGGAAGCTTTGGTTGTGTGGGTTTGTGAGTGTAGGCTAGCAAGAAGAGGAGTCTTCTTCTTCCTTTCTCCTTTTCCCTCTCTTCCTCTCCTTTAGGGACTTCTCTAGCAAGAAGTAAAGGAGAGCTCTTCTAGTTTTCCTTTTGTGAGACAAGAGCGTGCTCGTGTGGATACGTATAGAGGCACGGACACTTGAACGTGCTAAAGATCCAACAAACCGAAAGGAAAAGCGGGATTAACAAGGGCACGCAACAAAGGTAATCCTCTCCTATAAGATAGGTTTGGTTTAGAGAAATTTATTTTATACGAGTTTGCTTTCGCATGGATCACTTGGAAGGGATCCTATTTTCCGTTGCGCATATGCCATTTGGCATACGAGATTTCCCAACAGTGGTATCAGAGCCACTTGCGAAAGATCGTATAAAAATAGGTTTTCTCTATTTTATATGTGATATAGAAGTAGGATAAATTTTATTATGAGTTGATAATTGCATTAGCAAATTTTCAAACATAATAAAATATCCAATGTCTTTTAAAAGTTAAAAATGACATGGTGCATGGTTATGGCCTAGTCCCAAAAGTTTGTGATTGTGTGTTGCAATTCTTAATACGGCCTGCGTGTCGTGCCTTTCTCCTAATATTCTTGTTGTAAAATTAGTTTTAGACTCGAATGTAACTCGAGTATTTCTCCTTTTGTAATGTACAAAACAAGGATGGAGGGTCCATTGGAAGATGAGGTTACAAGGAGGAAGTCAACACACAAGACAACCAAAAGGAAGCACTTAGGAGAAGATGCTATCCCTAGGTTGACCAATCAATCTTTTCATTGGCTTGAGAAGATTGTAGAATAAGGGCCATAACCATGACACGTTAGTTTAATATGTATGTGATGCATGTTAGTTTAGCTTGTATGTGATGCATGATTAGTTTAGCTTATATGTGATGTATGCTAATATGTATATGATACATGTTTATTTCTTAATAAGTCTAAACGATATGCCTACCAAAGTTGGTACTCACTACTTCCTCGATCATTTGTTATTGGGTTTGCCAAAGCAAAGCAATGCATTTTATCTTGGAGGGGTGCGAGTGGACAATCGTGATGTCCCTCTATCAGTCTTGGTTAAGACTTAATTAAGTGTTTTCTTAATTGGTTAAGAAAGTAGAGGCATATATTAGCTTTGAACATAAGTGTTAACATTAGTTTTGTGTGATTTAACATCACTTTGTCTTAGAAGTGGTCGTTGCTCGATATCCAAGAAGGCCCTCGTGCCTCGCCACACCTGAAGTCGGGTTTATGAATAAACACTAAACTAATCTAAAACTTAACCAAAGCTATTAAAGAGTTACATCAGATGTAATTGGCAAAAGATTGCCTACCTAATTATACTACGTCTTGGGCGATTAGCCAAAGCTAACTCAAGACGAATTATGATGTGGATCTTTATCCCATATAAATTTATAGCTAAATAGTAGCTATGAGAATTTAGTGGGAGCCTCATTTAATTAAAGGCCTAATTAAATGATTTAGGTATGATACTTAACTTTGCATTTTAATGTTGTAGATCACCATGTCATCTAACACGACACACCCCCTCAACTTGCGATCTGTCCTTGAGAAGGACAAGCTCAATGGAGCAAACTTTCTTGACTGGTATAGGAACTTGAGGATTATCCTCAAGCAAGAACGCAAACTATATGTCCTAGAGCAGGCTACCCCTGAAATACCCGCCCCTACGGCCACTCGTGCTGAAAAGGATGCTTATAAGTGTTGGGATTTTCCGAGCCACAAAAACCGCTTTTTGCGTTGCGGAAACCTCGGAAGCCCCGGCCACGGATCCGTGCGAAGTATAAAATATAAAACTAACATGTATGTGTTTAATACCTTTAGATCTACTCTAGATCTACATGATAAGAAGTTACCCTCGATGCGATGCCCTTCGCAAATCCCGCTCGTCCAAAAGGTTCGCCGGAACTCGAGAGTGTCAAGTGCACACTCCTCTATTGGTATCCACACAAGCAATAGGTGGAGAAAAATACCTTAGAGTGTGCTAGCACCCTTTAGGAATTTCGGCCAAGGAGGTTGGGAGAGCTTGAGAGGGTGTTCCAAGGAAGAAGATGAAGTTGTGTAACTCACAAAATCAATTCCATCTAATGGAATAAGTGGTTGGCCACTTCATGGAAGGGGGGGTTACATGCATGCATGTAACTCCAAGAGCCAATGTCTCTTGGTCTCCCTTATGAGGTGGCACCACTTGATAAGTCAATGATGATGTGGAGCATCATCATTGGCCGGCCATGCCAAGTCATCATCATGACATGGCATTTGGTCAAGTCAAACTTGACCTTTCATCTTCCCTCTCAAGTCAAACTTGACCTCTTATCTCCCATGGTTGATCAAATCCAACCATTTGATTCAAGTCAATTTAATTTAATGAATCTCTATTCATTAATTTAAATTGATTTGATGAATCAAATCTAAATTAGACTCATTCAACACTTGAATCAACTTGAGTCTAACTCAATTAGTCTAATTTGAATTACTATTAATCCAATTTGGTTCATCCCATGAACCTAATCCTCATGGTTCATCATATGAACCTAATCTCCATCTAATTGCTCTTATGTGTGTGACCCTATAGGTTCTTGTAACGTTGGCAATGCCCCTAAACCGATTTAGGAACATAAGCAATGAGCGGTATCTAGCAACACATCATTGCTACCCAAGTTACAAGAATGTTGAGCTCCAACATCACCTTTGTGACTACTAATTGTGACTCTCACAATATGTGACAATGTCCTCTATCCTTGACATCTAGATTGACCAATCGAGGCATAGACCGTGTCATCCTACAATCTAAATCTTGAACTCCAAGTAGACTCACTCTAATCAAATGAGCTCAATATCTCATTGACTCATTTGGGCATGGCCATGCACGTGGTCTCACTCTATCAAGAATATCGATGTCACCTCCATATAGGAGGGATAGATCCCATCTACATCACTCACATCCCTCCGCATAATTTGTTACATACCCAGTAATCGCCATTATAGTCCACCCATTTACGGGTGACGTTTGACGAAGCCAAAGTATGCAACTCCTTATGTAGGGAACCATGGTGACTTCAGGTCTAAGGACTAATAGTCATACTAATAGCCACATGAGAAAGTATATGACACTCATATAACGATCCATGATACTTTCTCATGGCGGGTCATTCAGTATACATTCTCCAATGCATACCCATGTATCAACTTGATATCTCATATCCATGACTTGTGAGATCAAGTCATCTTGTTGACCTACATGCTAGTCTCTACGCATTAACATTGTCCCTGAATGTTAATACTCGACTAGGAATGATTAAGAGTAGTGTTCTCTATATCATCTCATTATCGATTCAACCAATCGATTGATATAGATAAGAACCTACTACTCAAGGACATTATTATATTTAGTTATTTGGCACCAATATAAGTAAATATAATAACCATGCCTTAATAAATAGGAATATGATACAATAAAGTCCATACAACAATCATCATATGATTGGCTCTAGGGCTTTCACTAACAATAAGAAGCATCAAGATGACGCATTAGATGTGTCATGCCTTATGCTTGCCACCATGAACTCTGAGCTTCAGAAGCAACATGAGAACATGGATGCCTATGATATGGTTGAGCATTTGAAACAACTATATCAAGGACAAGCTAGGCACGAGCGTTTTGAAGTGTCTAAGGCTCTTTTTGCATGCAAGATGCAAGAAGGAACACCTGTAGGAACTCACGTACTCAAAATGATTGGGTACGTTGAGAACCTTGAAAGACTAGGTTTTCCACTGAGCCAAGAATTGGCAACTGATGTTATCCTGCAATCGTTGCTGGAAGCATACAATCAATTCGTCATGAATTATAACATGAATGAAATTGATAAACCTTTGCCTGAGATTCTCAAAGATGTTGAGAATCTGAACCAAATCTCAAGAAGAAAGTTAGTAATGTACTAATGGTCAAGAAGGACAAAGGTAAGCGCAAAGGCAAGGGTAAGACCAAAGCCAAAGGCAAGGCCAATTCATCCACTTCAAAGGGTAAAGGTAAAGTACCTAAGGAAGGATGCTTCTATTGCGGTGAGATCGGACCTTTGGAAGCGGAATGCAAAGTCTACCTTGAGGAAGTAAAGAACAAGAGAAGTGGGACTTACGCCTCGTATACACGTTATAGAAGTTAATCTATCTATTTCTTCTACATGGGTATTAGATACGGATGTGCATCTCACATTTGTACTAATGTGGACCGAGAAATAGTAGAATAATGGCAAGGGTGAAGTGGACCTACGAGTAGGCAATGGCGCAAAGTTGCTGCTGTAGCTGTAGGAACATATTCTTTGTCTTTGCCCACTGGGCTTATCTTAGAACTAGAGGAGTGCTTCTATGTACCCGCATTAACAAAGAACATAATTTCTGTATCTTGTTTAGACAAGAAAAACTTTTCTTTTATAATAAAGGACAAATGTTGTTCCATTTATTTAAATGAAATGTTCTATTGTAATGCACCACTTATGAATGGTCTCTATGTTCTAGATTTAGATAACCCAATTTATAACGTAAATACCAAACGGTTCAAATCGAATGATTTGAACGGACATATATCTTCGCATCATCGCCTAGGTCACATAAATGAAAAACGCATATCCCAACTCCATAAAGATGGATTATTGGACTCATTTGATTTTGAATCATATGAGGTATGCGAGTCTTGTCTTTTATGAAAGATGACTAAAACTCCATTTAGTGGACATGGCGAGAGAGCGACGGATTTGTTAGGACTCATACATACTGATGTATGTGGCCCTTTCAATGTCGAAGCCAGAGTAGGCTATAAGTACTTTATTACTTTCACTGATGATATGAGTAGATTTGGCTACTTATATTTGATGAGACATAAGTCAGAATCCTTTGAAAAGTTCAAAGAATTCAAGAATGAAGTACAAAACCAACTTGGTAAGCGTATTAAGCTACTTTGATCGGATCGAGGTGGTGAATACCTTAGTCAAGAGTTTCGTGATCACTGGTGAGTGTGGGATAATATCCCAACTCACTCCACCGAACACCACAATGGAATGGTGTATCGAGAGGAGAAATCGTACTCTATTAGATATGGTACGATCAATGATGAGCCGATCGATCTACCTACTTCCTTTTGGGGTTTAGCTCTAGAGACACCGCTTTCACACTTAATCGCTGCTCCATCAAAAGCCGTAGAAAAGACACCGTGATAATGATATGGACCGAAGAGTCCCAAAATGTCTTTTATAAAGATTTGGGGTTGTGAAGCTTACGTTAGACGTCAAGTCTCGGATAAACTAGGACCCAAATCAGATAAGTGTTATTTTGTAGGATATCCCAAGGAAACTAAGGGATATTACTTTTACAATCCCACACTTGGCAAGGTGTTTGTTGCCAGAAATGTTGTCTTTCTAGAAAGAGAATTTATTTCTAGAAATACTAGTGGGAGTAAAATTCATCTTGAAGAAGTTCAAGATGATGATAACACTAAGGCTTCGATGGAAAATGAACAGGCACCACAAAGTGTTGTGGATGAGGAATTTGTTGCCCAAAGAGTTGTGGAGCAAACACCTGTTCAAGTAGACCAACCTCTTCATAGATCTAATAGGATCCGTCGTCAACCCGAGAGATATTCTTTTCTCTTGACTGACAACGGTGAAGTATTGCTTGTCGATCTTGACGAGCCTACATCCTATCAAGAAGCTATGATGAGCCCACATTCCGAGAAATGGCTAGAGGCCATGAGATCCGAAATGGAATCCATGTACACTAACCAAGTATGGACTTTGGTTGATCCACCTGAAGGGGTAAAACCCATTGGGTGTAAGTGGGTCTTTAAAGTAAAGACATGGATGGTAATAAGCATACCTATAAAGGTAGATTGGTCTAAAGGATTCAAACAAATTCATGGTATTGACTATGAAGAAAC
Organism: Wurfbainia villosa; assembly: GCA_025175895.1. Taxonomy (NCBI): domain Eukaryota; kingdom Viridiplantae; phylum Streptophyta; class Magnoliopsida; order Zingiberales; family Zingiberaceae; genus Wurfbainia; species Wurfbainia villosa. Next base: position 113,035,840 of record CM045989.1, on the reverse strand, counting down.
CTTTTCACCGATGCTTAAATCCATTCGGATCATACTTGCTATTGCAGCCTACCATGATTATGAGATCTGGCAGATGGATGTCAAAACCGCTTTTCTGAATGGAAAGCTACTCGAGGATGTGTACATGACACAACCTGAGGGTTTTGAAGATCCAAAACATCCTGGAAAGGTATGCAAACTGCAAAGGTCCATTTATGGACTAAAGCAAGCCTCTCGAAGCTGGAATCTTCGATTCGATGATGCAATCAAAGAGTTTGGTTTCATCAAGAATGAAGATGAGCCTTGTGTCTACAAGAGAAATAGTGGGAGCACAGTTGTATTTCTTGTCTTGTATGTAGATGACATACTTCTCATCGGAAATGATATTCCCTCACTCCAGTCTGTGAAGATGTGGTTAGGGAATTGTTTCTCGATGAAGGACTTAGGTGAAGCTGCCTATATTCTAGGCATCAAGATCTATAGAGATAGATCTAGAAGATTACTTGGCCTAAGTCAGAGTACATACATTGATAAAGTGCTAGATCGTTTCTGCCTTTATCACATGGTGTGAGTCTTTCGAAGACTCAATGTCCCTCTTCTAAGGAGGAGAGAGATCGCATGGATAAGATCCCTTATGCATCAGCTATAGGGTCTATCATGTACGCCATGCTTTGTACTCGTCCTGACGTCTCGTATGCTTTGAGCATGACGAGTAGATACAGATGATCGGTGAAAGTCACTAGATAGCAGTAAAAAATATTCTTAAGTACTTACGAAGAACGAAAGAATATTTCCTGATATTTGGAGGCAATGAGGAGCTAGCTGTAAAGGGTTACAGTGATGCAAGCTTCCAAACAGACAAGGATGACTATAGATCGCAATCGGGGTACGTGTTTTGCCTGAATGGTGGAGCTGTGAGCTGGAAGAGTTCGAAGCAGGACACAGTTGCTGATTCTACAACAGAAGCCGAGTATATTGCAGCATCTGATGCAGCAAAGGAGGCTGTTTGGCTCCGCAAGTTCATCAGTGAACTTGGGGTAGTTCCTAGCATTGCAGATCCAATAGACCTCTATTGTGACAACAATGGGGCTATTGCACAGGCTAAGGAACCTCGATCACATCAGCGGACCAAACACATACTGCGGCGCTTCCATCTCATTCGAGAGATCATCGATAGAGGAGATGTGAGGATATGCAGAGTACCGACAGATGCTAACATCGCAGATCCATTGACCAAGGCTTTGGCACAGAGGAAGCATGATGGTCACACTAGGTCACTAGGTATTAGATATCATAGTGATTGGTACTAGTGCTAGTGGGAGATTGTTAGTTAAAGCCCTAGAACCAATCATGTGATGGTTGAATAGGGAACATTTTGTATCATATTCTATAAAGGCAAAGGATTGGTTATTATATTTACATCTTGCTTGTGCTAGCTAATTTAAATATAATAATGCCCTAGAAAAGTAGGTTCTTATCTACAGCACATCAATTGGCAGAATTGATTATGAGAGGCTGTAGAGAACACTTTCCTAAATGTTCCTAGTCGAGTATTAATATGCAAGGGCAATATTAATACATAAAGACTAGCATGTAGGTCAATTGATGACTTGATCTCACAAGTCATGGATATATGATATCAAGTTGACACATGGGTATATATTGGAGAATATATACTGAACTGACCCGCCATGAGAAAGTTTCATGGATCGTTATATGAGTGTCATAAACTTTCTCATGTGACTATTGGTATGAATAGTCCTTAGACCTGAAGTCACTATGGTTCCCTACATAAGGAGTTATGTACTTTGGTATCGTCAAACGTCACCCGTAACAGGGTGGACCATAAAGGCGATTACTGGGTATGTAACAAATTATGCGGAGGGATGTGAGTGATGTAGATGGGATCTATCCCTTCCATATGACGGGAGTGATGTCGGTGGGCCCCTTGATTGAGTAGAACTACTAAAACGCATGGCCATGCTCGAATGAGTCAATATGAGATATTGAGCTCATTTGTTTGAGTTAGTTTACTCAGGGATCAAGAAACACATAGATTGATCGAGGATGACATGCCTATGCCTCATTGATCAATCTGATATCAAGGATAGAAGGACACGGTCATATATTATAGTAGTCACGGAAAGGTTAGTCGGATCTTGACTTATCTCGTAACTTGGGTAGCAATGATGTATTGCTAGATGCCGCTCATTGCTTGTGTATCTAAAAGAGTTTAGATCCACTGCCAACGTTATGAGAGCCTATAGGGTCACACACAAAGAGCATGATAATTAGAGGAATTAAAGTATTCTAGTTTGACTAGAATAATATGGGAATAAGCTTAAGTACAAAATGGTTTTTGGACTTTAAGCTTAATGAGAATTTTAGCTAATTGATTTAATGAGATTAATTCAATATGTTACCTTATTGATTTAATAAGATTAATTCAATATGATAACATAAGCTTAATTGAATTAATAAGATTAATTCAACATGCATGAAAGCCACATAAGAATGCCACATAAGCATTCCACCTAAGCATCCACCTAAGCATCCACCTAAGCTAGATGAGGTGGAAGAAGACAAATTGGTTTTTGTCTCCTTAAGTGGCCGGCCAAACAAGGATATGTCTCAATGCACTGGATTGCATTGAATGTGTGGAGGTGAAAGGGTTTTTCCAACCCTATAAAAGACACCCTAAGTGGCCGGCCAAGGAGTGCATTGGCTTTGTTGTTGGTGGAAGCTTTGGTTGTGTTGTTGTGGTTGTGAGAGAGCTTGGTGGAAGCTTTGGTTGTGTGGGTTTGTGAGTGTAGGCTAGCAAGAAGAGGAGTCTTCTTCTTCCTTTCTCCTTTTCCCTCTCTTCCTCTCCTTTAGGGACTTCTCTAGCAAGAAGTAAAGGAGAGCTCTTCTAGTTTTCCTTTTGTGAGACAAGAGCGTGCTCGTGTGGATACGTATAGAGGCACGGACACTTGAACGTGCTAAAGATCCAACAAACCGAAAGGAAAAGCGGGATTAACAAGGGCACGCAACAAAGGTAATCCTCTCCTATAAGATAGGTTTGGTTTAGAGAAATTTATTTTATACGAGTTTGCTTTCGCATGGATCACTTGGAAGGGATCCTATTTTCCGTTGCGCATATGCCATTTGGCATACGAGATTTCCCTACAGGTTTTTGGGACAGAGACTTTAGTCGCTGTAAGATCAAGATGGGACACTCACAAGGTTAATTTTACTAGTAGGGGTGCTGCCCCTAACCTCGAAAGAGGCATTGTCCCGGGATCGCGCCCGGAAATCACTTAGCGGGACCATTACGGAGATGTAACTCATAAAAAATTGAAAAAAAAAAATAGGAAAAATTATAGAAATTTCTGTAAAATATATAATTTAGAATTATGTATAATATTGTGATGGTCATGGCACAAGAACCCTAATGTGATTGGATAAATGTATTGTAATTCATAATACGGCTTGCGCGCCATTTTTGTGGTTGTGCATGTTGTATAGGGTATGCGACCTGCACGTTGTGCCTCTTCTTTTAAAATTCCAGTTGTAAATAGTTTTAGACTCGAATGTAACTCGAGTTTCATGTTTGTAATGTACAAAAATGGACCGGTGGAAGGTCCACTAGTAGACGGAGTTACGAGAAGGGTACTGACGACACATGGCGGTCAAAGGAGGCACTTGGAGAAGCCGCTAACCCTAGGTTGATCGTCCGATCTTCTCATTGGCTTGAGAAGATCGTAGTAGGGCCATGACCTCATCACAATTAATTTATATTTATTTATTTATTTATTTATTTATTTACTTATTTATTTATTTATTTTTCTTGTATGTATGTGATGCATGCTAGTAAATTTCGCTTGTATGTATATGATGCATGCTAGGATATTTTGCTTGTATTTATATGATGCATGCTAGTATATTGCTTGTATGTATGTGATGCATGCTAGTGTAGGGTAATAAAGGCCTTAATGCGTATATGATACACATTCATGATTAGATTAGATCTTAATCGAATCAACTCAAAAAATACCTACCAAGTTTTGATACCCATCACTACCTCGATCATTTTTTGTTGTCGAATCTTCCAAAGCAGAGCAACACATATTATCTTGGTAGGGTGCGGAGGGACAATCTTGGTCCTGCCTATCACGGCTTGGGTGAGAATAAACTCAATTAGATTGAGTAAAACTAGTTAACTCAATTGGATCGAGTAAAACTATAGGCATATTCCAACCGTTGGAAAGATAGGATAAGATCGCATTTACACTAAATCTTGGGCGATTTAGCCAAAGCTAACTCAAGGTCTTTTGTAAATGTGGATCTTGATCCTATAAAAAAGAGTTAAATAGAGATGTAATTGGTAATTTGTTACCTACCGATCATACTAAGTCTTGGGCGATTTAGACAAAGCTAACTCAAGACATAGTATGATGTGGATCTTGTCCCGCGAGAATTATAGCTAGTTTGTATGAATATAGTAATGTGGTTTGACCACATCCATGACTCGATTCTTCAAAAGTCCTATAATTCAGTGGGAGCATCATTTGATTTAAGGCCTAATTAAATGATAAATGGAATATGATATTAATTTTCTGCATTGTGTATGTTGTAGATTACCATGTCGATGAACACGAACACTCTCTCCCTGCGTTCTGTCCTTGAGAAGGACAAACTCAATGGAGCTAATTTTCTGGACTGGTACAGGAATCTAAGAATTGTTCTCACCCAAGAAAGAAAATTGTACGTCTTAGAGTAGCCCATTCCGGAGGCACCTCCTACCACTGCCTCGCGAGCTGACCGAGATTCTTACAAGAAGCATCAAGATGATGCATTAGATGTGTCATGACTCATGCTCGCGACCATGAACTCTGAGCTTCAGAAGCAACACGAGTTCATGAATGCTTATGATATGGTTGAACATCTTCATCGACTATATCAAGGACAAGAAAGGCACGAGAGATATGAGATTTCTAAGGTACTATTTCAGTGCAAGATGTAAGATGGGACTCCCGTAGGTCCATATGTACTCAAGATGATTGGGTACATAGAAAATCTACAGAGGTTGGGATTCCCACTTGGCCAAGAGCTGGCCACTGACTTGATCTTGTAATCTTTGCCACAAAGCTACAATCAATTTGTCATGAATTACAACATTAATGAAATTGATAAGCCACTACCTGAGATGCTTAGCATGTTGAGAACTGTTGAGCTCAACCTTAAGAAGGGAAAACCAGACTCCATTTTGATTGTACAAAAGAAGAAAGGCAAGGGGAAGCCTAAAGGTAAGGGAAAGTCCCAAGCCAAGGGCAAAGGCAAGGTACTAAAATTGAAAGGAGGGATAGCCAAGCAAGGGACTTGCTTACACTATAAGGAAGCTGGACACTGGAAGCGTAACTGCAAAGCATACCTGGAAGATCTTAAGAAGAAGAGAAGTGAGACTTCTACTTCACGTATAAATGTTATAAAAGTCAATCTATCTATTTCTTCATCATGTGTATTAGATACCGGATGTGCATCTCACATTTGTACCAATGTGCAGGAGCTGAGAAATAGCAGGGCATTGACGAAGGGCGAGGTGGACCTACGAGTAGGCAATGGAGCAAGGGTTGCTTCTGTTGCTGTAAGAACTTATTTTCTATCTCTACCCTCTGGGCTTGTACTTGAACTAGATGAATGTTGTTATGTGCCTGCTTTGACTAAGAACATAATTTCAGTTTCTTATTTGGACAAGAAAGGGTTTTCATTTATAATAAAGAACAAATGTTGTTCAGTTTATTTAAATGATATGTTCTATTGTAGTGCACCTCTGATGAACAGACTCTACATTCTAGACTTAGAGACCCTCATCTATAACATAAGTACCAAAAGGTTCAAGTCAAATGAGTTGAACCAAACCTATCTCTGGCATTGTCACTTAGGTTACATAAATGAGAGTCGCTTATCCCAGCTCCAAAAGGATGGGTTGCTGGACTCATTTGATTTTGAATCATATGAGACATGCGAGTCTTGCCTTCTAGGTAAGATGACCAAGACTCCCTTTAGTGGACACAACAAGAGAGCAACAGACTTGTTAGGACTTATACATACTTACTAGAGGTGGTTATAGGTATTTCATTACATTTACTGATGACTTCAATAGATATGGTTATGTGTATCTGATGACACATAAGTCGGAATCCTTTGAAAAGTTCAAAGAATTCAAGAATGAAGTACAAAATCAGCTTGGCAAGAGTATTAAGATACTTCGATCAAATCGAGGTGGTGAATACCTTAGCCATGAGTTTCATGACTATCTAGCTGAGTGTGAGATTCTATCCCAACTCACTCCTCCTGGAACACCACAGTGGAATGGTGTATCTGAAAGGAGGAATCATACCCTATTAGATATGGTACGATCTATGATGAGTCACACTGATCTTCCTATATCCTTTTGAGGATATGCTCTAGACACAACAGCCTTCACACTTAATCGTGTACCATCCAAGGCTGTGATATAGACACCATATATGATATGGACAGGGAAAAATCCCAAGATGTCTTTCATGAGGATTTGGGGTTGTGAGGCTTACATTCGACGTCAAGTCTCAGACAAATTGGGACCCAAATCCGAGAAATGCTATTTTGTTGGATATCCCAAGGAAACGAAGGGATATTACTTCTACATTCCCAGTCAGCACAAAGTGTTTGTGGCAAAGACTGGGGTATTTCTAGAAAGGGATTTTGTTTCTAGAAAAACTAGTGGGAGTACGTTCGATCTTGAAGAAATTCAAGATAAGGACCATAGTACTGAGGCCTTAATGGAGGTTGAACAGGAACCACAAAGTATTATGGGTGATGAGATTGTTGCACAAAGAGTTGTGGAACAACAACCTGTTCAAGTAGACCTACCTCTTCACAGGTCTGATAGGGTACGTCGTCAGCCTGAGAAATACTCATTTCTCTTGTCTGACCATGATGACGTTATGCACATTGAGAATGAGCCTACCTCCTATTAGGAAGCTATGATGAGCCCAGATTCTGAGAAATGGCTAGAGGCCATGAGATCCGAGATGGAATCTATGTACACCAACCAAGTATGGACTTTGGTTGATCCACCTGAAGGCGTCAAACCCATTGGGTGTAAGTGGGTCTTTAAGAGAAAGACTGACATGGATGGACTTATGCATACCTAAAAGGGTCGATTGGTGGCTAAAGGTTTCAAGCAAATTCATGGTATTGACTATGATGAAACCTTTTCTCCAGTGGTGATGTTTAAGTCCATTCGGATCATGCTTGCTATTGCATAATACCATGATTATGATATCTGGTAGATGGATGTCAAAAATGCATTTCTGAATGGAAACTTTCTCAAGGATGTGTACATGACACAACCTGAGGGTTTTGTAGATCCATAGCATACTGGGAAAGTATGCAAGATGCAAAGATCCATTTATGGGCTAAAGTAAGCTTCTCGGAGCTGGAATCTTCGATTCGATGATGCGATCAAACAATTTGGTTTCATCAAGAATGAAGATGAACCTTGTGTCTACAAGAGGGTTAATGGAAACACAGTTGTCTTCCTTGTATTGTATGTGGATGACATACTACTCATTGGGAATGACATCCCTTCACTACAGTCTGTGAAGACTTGGCTGGGGACATGCTTCTCAATGAAGGACTTAGCTGAAGCAGCATGTATTCTAGGCATCAAGATCTATAGAGATAGATCTAAGAGATTGCTTGGCCTAAGTCAGAGTACATATATTGACACGGTATTACTACGGTTTGCCATGGAAATTTCCAAGAAGGGACTTCTGTCGATGTCACATGGTGTGAGTCTTTCGAAGACTCAAAGTCCCTCTTCTAGAGAAGAGAGAGACTGCTTATGCGTCGGCCATAGGATCTATCATGTACGTCATGCTATGTACTCGTCCTGATGTCTCGTATGATTTGAGCATGACGAGTAGATACCAGTCAGATCCAGGTGAGCATCACTAGATAACAGTCAAGAATATTCTTAAGTACTTGAGAAGGACTAAAGAATATTTCTTGATATTTTGAGGCGATGAGGAGCTAGCTGTAAAGGGTTACAGCGATGCCAGCTTCCAAACTGACCAGGATAATTATATATCACAGTCAGGGTTCGTGTTTTGCTTGAATGGTGGCGCTGTGAGCCTGGAAGAGTTCGAAGCAGAACACAGTTGTTGATTCTACAACAGAGGCCGAGTATATCACTGCATCAGAGGCAGCAAAGGAGGCAGTTTGGATCTGCAAGTTCATTATTGAGCTTGGGGTGGTTCCTAGTATAGCAGATCCTATAGAGCTCTATTGTGACAACAATAGAACTTCGCTCACACCAGCGGACCAAACAAATACTACGGTGCTTCCATCTCATTCAAGAGATTATCGATAGAGGAGATGTGAAGATATGCAGAGTACCCACAGAGGCTAACATCGTAGATCCCTTGACCAAGGCTTTGGCACAGAAAAAGCATGATGGTCACACTAGGTCATTGGGTATTAGATACTATAGTGATTGGCACTAGTGCTAGTGGGAGATTGTTAGTGAAAGCCCTAGAGCCAATCATGTGATGATTGTTGTATGGACTTTGTTATATCATATTCCTATTTATAAAGGCATGATTATTATATTTACTTGTATTGGTGTCAAATAACTAAGTATAATAACATCCTTGAGTAGAAGGTTCTTATCCATATCAATCGATTGGTTGAATCGATAATGAGATGATATAGAGAACACTACTATTAATCATTCCTAGTCAAGTATTAACATTCAGGGACAATGTTAATGCAACGAGACTAGCATGATCTCACAAGTCATGGATATGTGATATCAAGTTGACACATGGGTATACATTGGCGAATGTATACTGAATGACCCACCATGAAAAAGTATCATGGATCGTTATATGAGTATCATATACTTTCTCATGTGACTATTAGTATGACTATTAGTCCTTGGACCTGAAGTCACCATGGTTCCCTACATAAGGAGTTGCATACTTTGGCTTCGTCAAACGTCACCCGTAAATGGGTGGACTATAAATGCGATTACTGGGTATGTAACAAATTATGCGGAGGGATATGAGTGATGTAGATGGGATCTATCCCTCCTATATGATAGGAGTGACATCGTTATTCTTGATAGAGTGAGATCACTAAGTGCATGGTCATGCCCAAATGAGTTAATATGAGATATTGAGCTCATTTGATTAGAGTGAGTCTACTTGGAGTTCAAGATATAGATTGTACCGAGGATGACATGGTCTATGCTTCAATTGGTCAATCTAAATGTCAAGGATAGAGGGACATTGTCACATATTGTGAGAGTCACAATTAGTAGTCACAAATGAGATGTTGGATCTCAACATTCTTGTACTTGGGTAGCAATGATGTGTTGCTAGATACCGCTCATTGCTTATGTTCCTAAATCGGTTTAGGAGCATTGCCAACATTACAAGAACCTATAGGGTCACACACAAAGGGCAATTAGATGGAGATTAGGTTCATATGATGGACCAAGAGGATTAGGTTCATGGGATGAACCAAATTGGATTAAGAGTAATCCAAATTAAACTAATTGAGTTGGACTCAAGTTGATTCAAGTATTGAATGAGTCTAATTAAGATTTGATTCATCGAGTCAATTTAAACTAATGAATTGAGATTCATTAAATCAAATTGACTTGAATCAAATGGTTGGATTTGATCAACCATGGGAGATAAGAGGTCAAGTTTGACTTGACTTGAGAGGGAAGATGAATGGTCAAATTTGACTTAACCAATTGCCATGTTATGGTGACTTGGCATGGGGTCAGCCAATGATGATGCTCCACATCATCATGGACACATCATGGGGTGCCACCTCATGAGGGAGACCAAGAGTCATTGTCTCTTGGAGTTACATGCATGCATGTAACCCCCTTATAGTGGGTTATGAAAGTGTGAAGTTAAGTTGTGTAACTTCATCTTCTTCCTCCTCTCTTCCCTCAAGCTCTCTCTTCCTCATCTTGCTGTGAGCCTCTAAGGGGTGCTAGCACACTCTAGGTTGTTTTTCTCTACCTATTGCTTGTGTGGATACCAATAGAGGAGTGTACACTTGACACTCTTGAGTTCCGACAAGCCGTTTGGACGAGCAGGATAAGCAAAGGGTGTCGCATCAAGGGTAAAACTCTTAACATGTAGATTTAGAGTATATCTAAGGTTTTTAAACACATACATGTAGTTTTGTTTATCTTCGCACGGATACGTGGCCGACTTCCGAGGTTTCCACAATGCAAAAAGCGGTTTTTGCGGCTCGAATTGTCTAACATCCTTTGCACAAAGCTAGGTGGAGGTAACCTTTCCTTACAAGAATTCTCTCCTCTTACAATAAGATGAAAATAAACACAAGGAAGAGGAGGAAAATCATTTTGAGCACTTGGGAGATGTTTAGCAATGAACCATTAGCATCCCCAAGTGTCCAATGGCCCCTTCTTATCAGGAAGAGCTCATTCTTCCCGTTAGCCGCCTGACAGTCGACTGATGCCCCGATCAATCAACTGATCTTGTAGTCATTGCTCTATAATGGCTTCTTCCACGTTGAATTTCATCCAACGGCTCCCACATCAATCGACTGATGGAGCCAACAGTCGAGTGCCATAAGCGAGCACTCGACTGATCAACATTCTGTGCTCAAAACCCTTGCAACCAGTCGACTAATTCCATCATCAGTCGCCTGGTGGTTTCGTCAGTCGACTGTCAATCCTTGACAGTTGACTGATGGGACACAGACCAGACTCGAACACCAATTGAATCAACAGTCGACTTGGAGCAGTCGACTGCCATGGCATGGCAGTCGACTGATGTCGAGAAATCCCATCCGACACTTAGCCAATATGCCAAGTTTCACCTAAGCGTTATCCCGTCCCAGGTTACAATCGTTCACTCTCATTCCCTTGGAGTCCCTTGCCTTTGAAGTTGTCTTCGTCTGGCCACGTCCCACGGATGTGCCAAGCACACGGCTTTGCAGTGCCATCCTTCGTGTCTCGCCCTGAAGTCTACTTTCTCCGACTTCACTCCAATGTTCCTCGTCCGGTGGTCCCTCAGATATACCAAGCATATAGCTTCCGCAATGCATCTTTCACCGACTCAAATACTGAGTCATGAGAGGTGAAACTTGCCAATGCTCCATGTGTGAATTACTAAGTCCTGCACGACTTCAACGCACATATCAAATCCATATCAATCCTAACTTAAACCCTTTGCCACACACATCAAAACCATATCACATGGGTTGATTGCCCTAACAATCTCCCCCTTTTTAATGTGTGGCAATCCGTTTAAGTTAGATAAAAACAATAACATAAAACATAAGGCAAGAATGCATGTAAATAAATATGAGTATAACAACTCCCCCTTAATCATGTAATTCCCCCTTAAGACATGCTAAAATTTCCCTTTTAGCATGATTAACTTAAACCTATCAATTCTCCCCCTTTGACACCATCAAAAACATTATCTAAATGTTATACACTCATGACATCAACTTTAAGGAAGAAAAATACCCAAAAACCACTCAAAACCTGATAAAATAGGTTATTGTGCTCGCAGACAAGACATCAATGATCAATCGAGGATCACTGACCGCATGCAAATTTCAGGTTTTTTGATTTTCGAACTCCAATTTCAGAAATACATTAAAAATTCTAAGAAATTCGAAAAATTGTGAAATTTTGACTACATATTTCTAGTGAGTTCCTTTATCAGTGAAAAATAATTTTTCATGAAAATTTATTTTATTTTTTAAAGTTGGCAAACACTCAAAAGTTGCAAAAATGTCTAAAATTTGTATTCATTTTAAAGTCTAGTTTTGCCTTGAAACTTTTTAAAACATGAACTCACTGTTTGAAAAGCATAAAATGGTTTTAAAACATTTAAAATATCCAACCATGATCTTTGAGAAATATATTTATGAATTAAACATATGCTTTCCCCATAATTGGTCTATTATTGCTCTAATGATACACTTAATAACTCATCTAAATGCCATAAGCATTAGTGGACCATTTGTATCATCCTATCATCTCACCCATTGCTATATTCTCAATCAAGTTAGCCTTATAGTGGGATGTGAGATGTTCCTAATGGTATTTACACTTAACCAAAATTTTATAAATTTCTACCCATGTGAACATGCACCAAGAATTATCAATCATGATCATAAATCATCAATCATTGCATATCATGATTATAAATTATAAAATTAAGCATGAATCATGATTTAAACATTCAATTTGTGAGTTATGCATTATCATCATCCAACACTATGTTAAAAATTTATAACTCATACCATCCTAAGTCAATCATTCAATATGATATAAGTAAAATCCACATGGTTGACTATCCTAGGGTTTTCCTAACCCTTAAGGATGGATTTAGGAACCCAATATAAGTTCTTTCCTATTAGGTTCACTAAAAATTCCTTAGGGATCCATTTTCTAGCTATTGTTTTATTTTTGGCTTGACCCCTAGCAATTAGGCATTGATAGGCCTTTTCATTTTTATTCCCCTTGTAACCTAGGCCTTTCCTATTGAAGCTTGCCCTTTGGCTCCCTATGATCATGTTCAATGTGTTGGAGCCTATAGCGAATTTTTCTAGGGCCTTAGTTAAATGGTCTACCTTTTCCCTTAAAGCCCTATTTTCTTCCATACATGCATCACTAACATTAAAAGGCATGTAATCATCATGTGAGCATGCATCATTGATACTAGAAGAAACATTATCATTAATATTTAAACATGATTTTTCTAGCTTTTCTTCTAGGGTCATAATTTCATTTTTCATGCTTTTGTTTTCCTTTTTAGTCCTAAATAATTCCTTAGTTAAGCTAGAAATCATAGACATAATTTTCTTGGGAGGGAGATTTGTTACCTCACTTACCAAATCCCCTTTTGATGATGAGGATGAAGATGTGGATGCTCCCCCTTCACTTGATCTCTCCTCCTCGCTAGTGCTTCTTTCTTCTTCCTTGGAGGAGGTGGAGTCCAAATCATCTATCCCCATAAGAGCAAGATTTGTAAAGGCCTCTTCTTCTTTGGATGAGGATGAAGGATCATCCCATGTGGCCTTGTGTGCCTTTGCCTTCCCTTTCTCCTTGGCTTTCTTCTCTTCTTCCTTCTTCTTGCTCCCCTTCTTCTTTTTTTCTTTTCTCCTCCTTTCTTCTTTGCTCTTGTTCAAGAGGAGACAATCATCTATTATATGTCCCTCTCCTTGGCAAATGTAGCAAATTATCTTCCTCCTTGGCCTTCTTCTCCTATCATTAGATTTGTTAAATTTAAAATTTTTAAGCGCAAGTCTCACCTTTCTTACCATGTAGGCCTCTTCCATGCTATCCATGGAGGAGGAGGAGGAGTCTTCATCGGATGAGGAGGGAGTCTCCTTCTTCTTCTTCCCCTTGTTGGCTACTAGTGCCACTCCCCTTGATGGCTTGATGCTTGGCTCTTCAATTACTCCCTCAAGCCTTATTTCATGTAACTCCATGGTGGAGAAGAATTCTTCTAGGATGCTCACATCTAGATTCTTCGAAATGTAGAAGGAGTCCACCATGGAGCTCCATTTTGAGGACCGAGGAAAGGCATCTATAGCTTTTATGACCATATCCCGGTTAGAGAGCTTTTCACCTACACTAGACAATCCATTAATTATTTCTTTGAATCTAGAGTGTAGTGATAATACCTTCTCCCCTTTATCGAGTTTGATGTTGTTGAGTTGGGAGCGGAGAAGGTCTCTTCTTGCTAATTTGGCTTCCGAAGTGCCTTCATGAAGCTCTACCAATTTTTCCCACATCTCTTTGGCACTTGAGCATTCCCCAATTCGGTTGATCTCTTGTTGGGGGAGCACATTGAAAAGGTGGTACTTGGCCTTTGAATTTGCAAGGTGCTCTCATTTGCTTTAGTCCACCTTGACTTTTCGTTTCGCCACTTCTCCCCATCAGTTCTTCTTCATTACCTCAAGTTCATTTTCCTGGTATCAAGCTTCATATCAAGGTCCTTTCGGCTTGAGGAACAGCTTAAAACTCAATCGATGTGGATCAGAATCCAAACCGCTCTACACCTTCCTAATGAAGATGGTGAATCTTTGGCTACATCAATGGGTCAAATCTATGAAAAACTATCTCTTTGGAAGTTTATGCTACATAAGTAACTCAAATCTTGCAACGAGATAATACGTAATTGAACGGCTCGTCTACAAATTCGTTAGCGCAAGCGGAAATATAAACAATAAAGACAAAGCAATAAGTAAAGAAAATCAAACGCTAACACCAAGATGTAACATGGTTCACGGCCTTGCCGCTAATCCACGACCCGATTTGTTCAAGGTGAATCACGCCTTAAACCTTCCACTAATCTCTCCTTTGCACAAAGCTAGGTGGAGGTAACCTTTCCTTACAAGAATTCTCTCCTCTTACAATAAGATGAAAATAAACACAAGGAAGAGGAGGAAAATCGTTTTGAGCACTTGGGAGATGTTTAGCAATGAACCATTAGCATCCCCAAGTGTCCAATGGCCCCTTCTTATAGGGAAGAGCTCATTCTTCCCATTGGGCGCCTGGCAGTCGACTGATACCCCGATCAGTCAACTGATCTTGTAGTCGTTGCCCTATAATAGCTTTTTCCACATTGGATTTCATCCAACGGCTCCCACATCAGTCGACTAATCGTCCCATCACCGATCGATGATAACAATGAGTCGGGCGAGCACTCGCGATCAATATTCTCTCAAAACCCTTTTATAACCTGATCGATTCCATCATCGCTGTCAGGTTTTATCACGACCGCCAATCCTTGGCGTCCACCGATGGGACACTGACCGGACTCAACACCGCCGAGCCGAGCAATGACTTGGAGCAATGACTCATGGCATGGTAGTCGACTAACGTCGAGAAATACCATCCGACACTTAGCCAATCGACCAAGTTTCACCTAAGCGCTTCCCTGTCCCGGGTTACAATCGCTCACTCTCATTCCCTTGGAGTCCCTTGCCTTTGAAGTTGTCTTCGTCTGGCCATGTCCCTCGGATTAGCCAAGTGCACGGCTTCGCAGCGCTATCCTTTGCGTCTCACCCTGAAGTCTACTTCTTTCGGCTTCACTCCAATGCTCCTTGTCCGACGGTCCCTCGGATGCACCAAGCGCACGGCTTCTGCAATGCATCTTTCACCAACTCAAAGACCGAGTCATGAGAGGTGAAACTTGCTAATGCTTCATGTGCGAATTACTAAGTCCTGCACGACTTCAATGTACATATCAAATCCATATCAATCCTAACTTAAACACTTTGTCACACACATCAAAACCATATCACATGGGTTGATTTCCCTAACAAATACAAGTATAATATCCATAAAGCAATGCCTTTATAAATATATATAGGAATATGATACAACAAGTCCATACAATAATCATCACATGATCGACTCTAGGGCTTTCACTAACATCTTGACCTTCTTTGGGCACTTGCTCTTATAGTGCCCAAACTCCCTACACTCAAAACACATTATATGAATTTTATTTTGAAATGGTGTGTTTGAGTTACCTTCCATGGTAGGGGAGTTCCGAGCTTCCTCTTCCTCTCGACTGGATGTGGATGGCCCTTCTTGAGGTTCCTCCGGTGTGGAAGATCTAATCTTCTCCCCCTCAATCCTAGAGGTGGAGGCTTTTTCCAATTCCACCTCCTCTATCGATTCGGATGTCGACTCTCTATCACCATCTGAATCCTCACTTGCTTGTGAGGTTGATGTGCTTGCTTCCTCGATCTCTTTCGATTGAGCCAATGAGCACTCTTGTCCTTTGGGCTCCTCATGGAGTCTTGCCACTTGGCTCCATAGTTCTTTGGCATCCATGTGTTCACCTAAGCTACACAAAATGACATTAGGAAGAAAATCAATAATAAATTTTGCTACCTTCTTATTTTTCTCGAATCTTTGGAGTTGTTCCTCACTCCATCTCTTCATCTTGAGGAATCCTCCTTTGGGTCCTCTTGGGTATTGGAATCCTTCCATTAGGATGGATCACTCCTCAAAGTCCTTCATCATTAAGAAATCTTCAATTCTTGTCTTCCATTGCCTAAACCCTTCTTGTCCATAGAAGGTGTATGGAATTGGGGTATTGATGTCCCAACTTAATTGTTCTTCAAATTCCATCTTCTTCCTCTAGCGGTTTTGCTCCCGGCGGTTAGTCCGTAGAAGAGCCCTGAGCTCTGATACCAATTGTTGAGGATTCGGTGACCGCTAGAGGGGGGTGAATAGCGTGTACGTCGTAGATGGAGGAATTCTTTTGCATGCTTGCTACAATTATATTAGTACGTTGTGGAAATAATAGAAAATACAAAACAAATACAAACACACAAACACAACATGCAATATAACATGGTTCAGAACTGAACGGTTCCTACTCCGCGGATTTGGCTTGTAAGAGCCCTAGCAATGCAAACACGCACTACTAATCCAATAAACTCCTTCTCGACAACAAGTCAGAGGTGGAGAAACCTCGTACAATGAATTACAACAAGTAATACAAAGTAAACAAGCAAATAAAAGTTAAAATGTAAAGAGCACTTTACAATCTAGGATTTTGAGCAATTGTTTGTTGGTTGCTTGGATGAGCTTGAAGGACCCTGAAATGCACCTATAAATCACCTTCAATTCGCCTCACCAAAGCTCCCAAAGAACCAATGCCGAAATCCTCCTCGAGCTCCTCTTTTTAACTTGCATCGGGCTGGATTTCTGCCTGGCAGTCGAATGCCAAAATCCCCAGTTCGACTGCCAACACTGTTATCATGAGACAATGGCTTGATCCACGCTGGAAAAATTCCAATGGATCTCTTGGCAGTCAACTGATGACATCACCAGTCAACTGCTAACGTCCGTAGCCGACTGCCCAATTGGCTATGAAGAGTTTTGTGGTTGCACTCGAAAAATTATTCAGTGAGCCGATTGCCATCCATGGCAATCGACGCATCATCACGATCGATCCAATGATCACCGATCGCTAAGGAATTTTCAGCCCTTAACCGCAACCAACCTCAAACATAAGGTTTTAACCCAAGTATGGTGCTCACATATTTTCTAGACCACCCTTAGCCTAGACCTAAGCCTTCTAGCCACCTCCGTCAGCCTCACGCCTATTGGATCCCTCTGTTGGCAATCGTGCTATTTCTCGGAATGCTCATAGGCTCCCATGTCCCCGGATTAAAATTTTCACTAATGAAAACTAATCCGGATGGGATGAGTTTCCTAAGCACAACCAATTCGTCGTCGTGCTAACGACTTGAGCGATCGCTTGAACAAACTAGTTGTTCAAGCAACACAACTCTTCTAGTCGGTTAGCCGCGGAAGAGACGAGTGACGGATTGCCGGTTTTTGTGTTTCTTATCGGGGTCCATGATTATACAAATACATACAAATGTAAACTAGTATAATAAACATATACTAACATAAAGAACATAAGCTAGCATATCAATAAGAACATGCAAAGAACAATAATAAAAGTTATAAAACTTTTATACATCTTGATCTTCTATCGTATGTCCTAACCTCCTTGTAGACTTCGTGTGGGCGAAGATCCTCCACAAGTTGAAGCTTCCTAGATCTTCTTCAATCCAAAGAAAGAAGAACTCTCTTTCCCTTCTTGCTTGAGCCAACCACCATTCCACAAAAGGATTGATGCCGCCGGCCCCAAGAATAGAGAGAACATAATGGAAACAACCAAGGTACCGAACTAGGGACAAACCCTTGTTTTGGTGCCGCCGGCCAAGATGGAGTGAAGAGGATAAAGGGAATATGTTGGGCGCCGGCCACGGTGGAGGGAATAGAGGAAGGAGCCGGCCACAACCTAGGAAGAGGAAGAGCTCCTCTCCTATAGTTGCCCACCTTCCTTGCATACCCCTAGCCGCTTCAACCATAGGAGCCAAACCCTAATTAGGGTTTCCTCCTTAGGTCTTCTTGCCGCCCATCCAAGGTGGAAGGAGGAGATCTAAACCGGCCACCTTTCCTAGGAAGAAGAAGAACTCTTCCACAAGATGCCGCTTACCCTCCTTCCAAACCTTGGCCACCCATGCAAAGGAGCCAAACCCTAACCAAATTAGGGTTTCCTCCTTAGGGTTTCTTGCCACCCAACCATGGTGGAGAGAAGAGATCTAGGAGCTAGACACCTTCAAGGAAGAAGAAGAGATCTTCCTCAAGTTGCCTCCCACCCTTCTTTCCTTACCTTGGCCGGCCAACCCAAGGAGCCAAACCCTAATTAGGGTTTTCTCCTTAGGGTTACTTGCCGCCCAAGCAAAGAGAGGCTAAACCCTTATTTCCATCATCCAACATCAACCACTCTTCCTTTGCCGCCCAACCCATAGCCACCCTTTTATAGAACTTAGGAGAAAGTTGGTTATTGATGAGGTAGCCAAAAATATAGGAACTAATTCCCAATTTTCTTGCCGCCCACCTTATCCAACTTTTCCTCTCCCTTTTATATAGAGTTAGGTTTAGGCCTTGGTTTAATCTCCACTGTCGGTTCTAGGGTTTTAATCTCAACCGTCGGATTTAGATATTTAATCTCAACCGTCGGTTCTAGGGTTTTAATCCCAACCGTCGGATCTAGAGATTTAATCTCCACCGTCGGTTCTAGGGATTTAATCCTAACCGTCGGATCTAGAGATTTGTTTTCCATCATTTGATCTAGACTTTATGAGGTTTATATTAGGCTACAATAGGGACCATGAGGAGGAGTTGGGTCTTGGCCACCCGATAGATCGGAACCACACAAACTTGATCCATCAATGATGTTCCATTCCACTAGAGGATCATCATCGAACTACCTCACCAACCCCCATAAATTAATATGGGCTCCATATATTATTTGTACATTCATCTCCCCGTGTTTAAGATATCGAATGTCCATCAATTAATTGATTTACTGACCATCAATTAATTAACATCTAATTCCTCGAGTAGTACCACTCAACCTTATCATCATGTTGACTAAGTCAACCTGCAGGGTTTACATGATGAACCTTATGAGCTCCTCAAGGGGACATCATCAACCTAATACATAGGACACGGATTCCTCCTATAATCAACGGCACGCCATGTAAATAATATCATTTCCCAACTTACCGGGCATATTGATTTAATCCATAGAAATCTCACCCTCTGGTAAATCAAAGAAATATATACTAAGTACATGTGTCCGTTATTATATCGGGATTAAGAGCATGTACAACATAATATCCGAGGTCAGATTCAATTATGCAGTCAGCAATAAATTGAATCACCTCTATGTCAGTCCTGCTCAATACACCTAAGTGTACTAGTGTAACTCTATGTTCAAGACAAAACAATACCAAGCTACACTACAACTATGCCAATGGTTTGTCCAAAACCATCTTGGTTGTGAGCCTCTACTTATATTCTACAAGGGACTGATAACATGATCTTCTGTGCCGCACCCAGGCACCATGTTATCTACAATGTAAAATATTAGACAATATGCACACATATAAATATAATGTGCAAACAATGATCATGTGATTCTTATTTCAAAATAAAGATGTCCATACAAAAGAGCTAGGCTTTCAGTATACATCCCAACAATCTCCCACTTATACTAAAAGACTATGCTGTCATCATACTGCCATACATCTGATTCCCCTTCCCTCCACATGCCTATCAAAGCTCTCGCTAGAAGGGCCTTAGTGAAAGGGTCTACTGTGTCATCCTCTGATGCAATCTAGGCGACAACAACTTCTACCTCCTTTACGATTTCTCGTATCAGGTGGTACTTGCACTCTATGTGTTTACTAGCCTTATGGGCTCGTGGTTCCTTCGAGTTTGCAACTGCACCATTATTATCACAATTAATTGTGATAGTTCTGGGCAAACCAGGAATCACATCTAAGTCCATCAGGAAGTTCCTGAGCCACACAGCTTCTTTGGTTGCCTCATAGGCTGCCACATACCCAGCTTCCATGGTAGAGTCCACCACGCATTTCTGCTTGACACTCTTCCATACTATGGCTCCACCTCCAAAAGTAAACACAAAACCTGAGGTAGACTTACTGTTATCCCTATCTGATTGGAAATCGCAATCCATGCAACCCACAGGGAGTAATTGGTCTGCATGGTAAACTAGCATATAATCCCTAGTCCTTCTCAGGCACTACAATATATGCTTTTACCGCAGTCCAATGTCCCTATCCTAGATTACTCTGATATCTGCTAACCATGCCCACGGCAAAGCAGATATCTAATATAGTACAGAGCATCGCATACATGAGGCTTCCTACTGCCAAAGCATAAGGAACCGCCTACAGCTCCTTTATCACCTCAGATGATCTAGGACACATCTCCTTAGATAAAGGAACTCTATGCAAAAAAGGTAGAAAACCTTTCTTGGAGTTCTGCATGCTAAAATGATCAAAAATAATGTCTATGTATGAAGCTTGGGATAAGCACAACAACCTTGATCCCAAGGTTGTGACTCACTTCTCCCAAGTCCTTCAAAACTGTTTGGACAACCATACCCTTACGTCTGATAACACTCTGATATTGTTGCCAACTACCAAAATATTATCTACATATAGTACAAGAAATACCACTACATTTCCGTCACATCTCTTGTATACACAAGACTCATCCGGACTTTGAATAAATCCATAAGTCTGGATTTATCTCCTCAAAGCGGATGTTCCAAGACCTCGAAGCTTGCTTCAATCCATAAATGGACCGATTAAGCTTACATACAAGATGCTCTTTGCCCTTAGCAATGAATCCCTCTGGTCGCTTTATGTGGATGTTTTTCTCAAGACTTCCATGAATGGAAAGCTATATTGACATCCATATGCCACACCTCATAATCCATATGAGCTGCAGTGCACAAGAGCTCCCAGACCTGACTTGAATCCATAGATTCAATCTCAGTATTCATTGCACTTTGCAAAGATGTTGTATTTATATCTTGGATTGCCTCGTCGTATGTCTAGGGATTAGGTTCATGTTTGCAAGGGACCAAATCAGAAGATTCGTCCAAAAACATGAATCTAAGAGGCTGTTTAACAACCCTCCCACTACGACGAGGTATCATCTGTGTATCCTTTGTGACACGTGGTGCAGTGACATGTGGTATATCCTCTTGTACCGGTGGTACTAAAGAAGTGACTTCCCTTTTAATTCCTCCAGAACAATTTTACCCTTGGGCTTGTGGCTCATCACATAGTCTTCCTCTAGAAATCTAGCGTTCGTGTTAACGATCACCCTCTGATCTCTAGGACTATAAAACAATCCACCCTTCGTTCCCCTGGGATAGTCAACGAGCATGCGTACTTCTGTACGAGGTTCCATCTTACCAGTATCTACCTTCAGCCAATGTGTTGTACTCCCATATCTAAATATGTCTTAGACTAGGCTTTCACCCAGTCCACAATTCTGTGGGAGTAGAAGGCACTGATTTAGATGGAACCAGGTTCAGAATGTATACCGTCGTATCTAGAGCATATCCCTAGAACGAATCTGATAAGTCAGAATAACTCATCATCGATCTAATCATCTCCATAAGAGTCCTTTTCCTTTGCTCTGTTACACCATTCTGCTGGGGTGTGCCAGGCATAGTCAATTGGGATTGAATCCCAGCCTCTGATAAGTAGTTCCTAAACTCTCCCAAGAGGTACTCATCACCACGATCAGATCGTAGTATCATGCGTATCTTGAACAATCATCTATGAAAAAGATGAAATGTTCAAAACTACCTCTTGTCTGGATAGACATAGGACCATACGAATCAGAATGAACCAATTCCAACACATCTTTGGATCTATACCCCTTGGCCTTGAAAAAGACCTCTTGGTCATCTTAACCTCCAAGCAAGATTCGTAGGTTGGGAGATCCTCCACCACTAATGAACCCAAAGGTCCATCAGCTATCAACCTTTGAATTCTGCTTAGGTTAATGTGACCAAGCCTAAGAAGCCAAAGATATGTTTGGTTCATCTTCGAAGGTTCTTTTCTCTTATTGGAATTAGAAGATGAGTTATTAACTTCAATTTGCATCGTGGGAGGTTTTGGTTCAAATTTTCTTTCAATGTACCTGAATAGATATTCTCCCTATTCCTTTTTATAACAACTCTGTCATTAAAAGAAATAGAATATCCATCCATAATAATTTAGAAACTGAAACTAAATTCTTTCTAAATAAAGGTACATAAAGGGAATTTTCCAGAACCAAAGTTTTATTATTTTCAAGAGATAAATAAAACTTCTCCCACTGCAATAGCCGCCACCATCATGGCATTGCCCAAGTAAATGGTAATATCCCCTTTAGCTAGTCATCGGGTTTCCTGGAACCCCTGCAATAGTATTGCAGACATGATTAGTGGCTCCCGTATCTACTCACCAGGTGCCGATAGATATCACCGCTAATCATGTTTCGATGACTAGTCCAAAAAGATATACCTTTGTTCTGTTTTGGATTGGGACAGTCCTTCTTCCAATGTCCATCCTGCTTGCAAGTGAAGTACTTGCCTTTCGGCTTCTTCACTCTTCCCTGAGATCCTCCGACCATCTTTGCTTCACCTTGTTTCTTCTTCTTCTTGCCTTTCGGCTATGAAGTAGAAACCCTTTTGAGCAATGATGGCTTGAGGACACTCTTTGAAGAGTGCATACTTGTACTTCCTAGCAAATAAGATAATATTTGGATTCTTTTCCAATCAACATTATTTGGGTACAGTAAGTTTATTTCCTTTAGTATCACAGTAAGTGGACTGAAAGTCAATTTTGAAAATCCTAAGAATCACATAGATCATTACTTTAGATTTCAAATATTATTGATTCCTCAAAACAATAAAATTCCGAAATCAACCAACACCTCAAATCACCGAGAATATCGTATGCCACTCTGTGTGGACGTATACGAATTCAACATTTGTAAGAGGAGGTTTTACCCATTAATTTTATTATCTTGTCAACCTTACTTTTTGACAAATAAAATTAATAGTTGGTTCCTCTTTGGCTCTACAAATAAAAACAGTGACTCCTATGGGGAGGATACTTTTATTTGCATCTAAGTGTGCACCATTACACGATACTAAGGGAATTATTTTGGATTATGTGTCTTACCTCTGTGGAAGTACACACGCTCCTAGATAATTTCCTATAACCATTATTTGACCTAGTGATTTGCAAACAAACCCGTCCTCAGGGAGGAAGGCACTCAAAGCCGACACACAAGTTTGTTGCATCACACGTCAAATTGTAATGGAGGCCACGGGAATTAATTAAAATATCCCTCTCCCACTTAGTAAATTTAAAATGAGGAATTTTCAAGCACACACAACATGCATATAAAACAAATCAGCAATAAATATGGAAAAATCAGAATTTTTCCAACTATTATGGCATTGTTCTCCAATATGCGTCCCGTCGTGTCGCCACCTCGTCCGCTCCTCCTACGCCATGTACAAGCCATCCGGAGATCCGAGCCGAGAATAAAACCTATTTTATTTTACATCCATCGATCCTATACTCCACGAGGGAGTGTACATGAAATCTAGATCGAAAGTAAAATAAAATAAAGAGTGGATAAACAATGTCGTATTCAATTACAAAAATTAAATACTAATTTTGCCTCGTCAACCCCGAGGATTAAAATAATACACATGCAATCACACACAAACAACCACATACACTCATATAGCCATAATAGTTGGATCTTATACCTGCAACCAAAAAGTTAGCCTACGCACATCCTACTATTATCCGGCATACACAATATATGATAAGTGTGTGAAAGTAACCGAATCCAAAACACACAAAACCGGAAACCGTGGCTCTGATACCAATTGTTGGCAATCGTGCTATTTCTCGGAATGCTCATAGGCTCCCATGTCCCCGGATTAAAATTTTCACTAATGAAAAATAATCCGGATGGGATGAGTTTCCTAAGCACAACCAATTCGTCATCATGCTAACGACTTGAGCGATCGCTTGAACAAACTAGTTGTTCAAGCAACATAACTCTTCTAGTCGGTTAGCCACGGAAGAGATGACGGACGGATTGCCGGTTTTTGTGTTTCTTATCGGGGTCCATGATTATACAAATACATACAAATGTAAACTAGTATAATCAACATATACTAACATAAAGAACATAAGCTAGCATATCAATAAGAACATGCAAAGAACAATAATAAAAGTTATAAAACTTTTATACCTCTTGATCTTCTATCGTATGTCCTAACCTCCTTGTAGACTTCGTGTGGGCGAAGATCCTCCACAAGTTGAAGCTTCCTAGATCTTCTTCAATCCAAAGAAAGAAGAACTCTCTTTCCCTTCTTGCTTGAGCCAACCACCATTCCACAAAAGGATTGATGCCGCCGGCCCCAAGAATAGAGAGAACATAATGGAAACAACCAAGGTACCGAACTAGGGACAAACCCTTGTTTTGGTGCCGCCGGCCAAGATGGAGTGAAGAGGATAAAGGGAATATGTTGGGCGCCAGCCACGGTGGAGGGAATAGAGGAAGGAGCCGGCCACAACCTAGGAAGAGGAAGAGCTCCTCTCCTATAGTTGCCGCCCACCTTCCTTGCATACCCTAGCCGCCCAACCATAGGAGCCAAATCCTAATTAGGGTTTCCTCCTTAGGTCTTCTTGCCGCCCATCCAAGGTGGAAGGAGGAGATCTAAACCGGCCACCTTTCCTAGGAAGAAGAAGAACTCTTCCACAAGATGCAGCTTACCCTCCTTCCAAACCTTGGCCACCCATGCAAAGGAGCCAAACCCTAACCAAATTAGGGTTTCCTCCTTAGGGTTTCTTGCCGCCCAACCATGGTGGAGAGAAGAGATCTAGGAGCTAGCCACCTTCAAGGAAGAAGAAGAGATCTTCCTCAAGTTGCCGCCCACCCTTCTTTCCTTACCTTGGCCGGCCAACCCAAGGAGCCAAACCCTAATTAGGGTTTTCTCCTTAGGGTTACTTGCAGCCCAAGCAAAGAGAGGCTAAACCCTTATTTCCATCATCCAACATCAACCACTCTTCCTTTGCCGCCCAACCCATAGCCACCCTTTTATAGAACTTAGGAGAAAGTTGGTTATTGATGAGGTAGCCAAAAATATAGGAACTAATTCCCAATTTTCTTGCCGCCCACCTTATCCAACCTTTCCTCTCCCTTTTATATAGAGTTAGGTTTAGGCCTTGGTTTAATCTCCACCGTTGGTTCTAGGGTTTTAATCTCAACTGTCGGATTTAGAGATTTAATCTCAACCGTCGGTTCTAGGGTTTTAATCCCAACCGTCGGATCTAGAGATTTAATCTCAACCGTCGGTTCTAGGGTTTTAATCCCAACCGTCGGATCTAGAGATTTAATCTCAACCGTCGGTTCTAGGAATTTAATCCTAACCGTCGGATCTAGAGATTTGTTTTCCATCATTTGATCTAGACTTTATGAGGTTTATATTAGGCTACGATAGGGACTATGAGGAGGAGTTGGGTCTTGACCACCCGATGGATCGGAACCACACAAACTTGATCCATCAATGATGTTCCATTCCACTAGAGGATCATCATCGAACTACCTCACCAACCCCCATAAATTAATATGGGCTCCATATATTATTTGTACATTCATCTCCCCGTGTTTAAGATATCGAATGTCCATCAATTAATTGATTTACTGACCATCAATTAATTAACATCTAATTCCTCGAGTAGTACCACTCAACCTTATCATCATGTTGACTAAGTCAACCTGCAGGGTTTACATGATGAACCTTATGAGCTCCTCAAGGGGACATAATCAACCTAATACATAGGACACGGATTCCTCCTATAATCAACGGCACACCATGTAAATAATATCATTTCCCAACTTACCGGGCATATTGATTTAATCCATAGAAATCTCACCCTCTGGTAAATCAAAGAAATAAATACTAAGTACATGTGTCCGTTATTATATCGGGATTAAGAGCATGTACAACATAATATCCGAGGTCCGATTCAATTATGCAGTCAGCAATAAATTGAATCACCTCTATGTCGGTCCTGCTCAATACACCTAAGTGTACTAGTGTAACTCTATGTTCAAGACAAAACAATACCAAGCTACACTACAACCATGCCAATGGTTTATCCAAAACCATCTTAGTTGTGAGCCTCTACTTATATTCTACAAGGGACTGATAACATGATCTTCTGTGCCGCACCTAGGCACCATGTTATCTACAATGTAAAATATTAGACAATATTCACACATATAAATATAACGTGCAAAAAATGATCATGTGATTCTTATTTCAAAATAAAGATGTCCATACAAAAGAGCTAGGCTTTCAGTATACATCCCAACACCCTCAAAGTCATCCATTACTTGTTCATCCATACGCTAGCCTTCAGGTGCTTCCATCGGCTATGTCATGCTAACGGTGTCTACACCGCCAAGGCACATTGGACTTACGCTGCCAAGACTCTGCTTGGACTTTACGCCGCCAACCAATGAACTTATGCTGCTAAGACTCCTGCTTGGACTTTACGCCGCCAATATCAATCCCCTTGGACTTCTCAAATGCTAAGACTCAAGCTTGGACTTTCCCTTTCCAACCCATATTGGACTTTCCATGCCAAGACCCATGCTTGGACTTTTCCTTGTCATGACCCATGCTTGGACTTTACATGCCAAGTACTCAGGACTTGGACTTTCCATGACATGGTCAACCCCATTCAACCATCAAAATCCCCCTCGAGTCAAACTGAAGTCGGGTCAATCATGACTCGGGTTGATTGCACCAATAATCTCCCCAAAACATTATCAGACATCAATGTCAAACCTTCATGTCAAACATCAAAACATCACTCAAGTCAAACTCGAGTTCGGTCAATCGTGACCTGGGCTGATTGCACCAACATAATCAATAGTACAGACCATCCTCCTCATATTCAGAATCACCACAACCTTCAGTAATGCTAGCTGCACGCTCAACTTCCACCAAAGGCACCTAGACCAGCCCTGAAGAATTCTCAATACTTAATCTGGGAACACAAACCAACCCTTCTTGTTAGTGTCAGCCCTTAGTGTCAATCATGAGATGAATGATTAGGGATCATATGTTTCATATTTTATTAATAACTAGACAAGGTTTGCTTATTATATTATTTCTTATATATGCTATATGAATATTATAATAGTATCCTTGAATAATAGGTTCAGGTTTACAGCGTATCAATTGGTTGAATTAATAGTGAGAGTCTGATATATATATATATATATAACACTACTCATAACTATTCCTAGTCGAGTATTAATATGCAAGGACAATATTAATGCGCAGAGACTAGCATGTAGGTCAATTGATGACTTAATCTCACAAGTCATGGATATGTGATATCAAGTTCACACATGAATATATATTAGAGACTATGTCTTGAATTGACCCTCCATGAGAATGTTTCATGGATCATTATATAAGTGTCATAAACATTCTCATGTGACTATTGGTATGAATAATCCTTAGACCTAAAGTCACTATGGTTCCCTACATAATGAGTTGTATACTTTAGCTTCATCAAACGTCACCCGTAACAAGGTGACTATAAAGGCGATCACTGGATATGCAATAAGTTATGCGGAGGGATATGAGTGATGTAGATGGGAACTATCCCTTCCATATATCGAAAGTGATATCTATGGGCCCCTTGATAGAGTATGACTGCTAAAATGCATGGTCATGCTCGAATAAGTCAATATGAGATATTGAGCTTATTTGGTTGAGTAGTCTACTTAGAGATCAAGAAACTCTTTATTGATAAGAGGATGACATATTCTATGCCTCATTGAGCAATCTAGATATCAAGGATAGAAGGACTCAATCATACACGATAGTAGTCACGGAAAGGTTATGTCGAATCTCGACATTCTCGTCACTTAGGTGCAATGATGTCTTGCTAGATGTCGCTCATTGCTTATGTCTCTAAAAGGGTTTTAGAAACATTGCCAATGTTACGAGAACCTATTGGGTCACACACTTAGAACATGTGAGTTGGAGATAGCTCATGTGATGAGCCATTGGGCCATCGGAATGAGTCTAATGTAGATTAGACTCAATGAGTGGGACTCAAGGTATACCCAATTGTTAGTAATATATAAGAGATGTCCTAAGGCAATCGCCTTATATTTGAACCATTTATATGATAAATGAAGATTCACTATTTGAGTATACATGTTTTTATGTATTTGATTAGATCTTAAACTCATTTACTGAATGTCCACGATACAATTCATAGCATGATAGAATTTGTGATTGGATCACAACTAGTGAGTATCTCTACATGAGTAATTGTGATGTATTGGAATTATCCCTAGTCGATGAATTGATGGATTTGGACACCATCAATTCTGTCGAGACTAGCACGAGGTATACTCCTTGGTGTATCCAAGCAGCTGATTCTCACTGGCTGGAGACATTGTGATGTTCGGAGTTAATCATGGATGCTAGTTATCGTAACTAGTTCATTGGAGTGACCAGCTGTAAAACTTCATATGGTTCTCTGCATATATAGATATGTCAATGAAGTTCTTACTGTAGCTTAAGTGCGATGTTCCTTTGACTTGCAGTATTCAAGTCATCTTGGTTATGAAGACTTATGCTTTGGCATCTTAAGCAAGCATCTCTGAGGAGATGTGGACCCGGGATGATTGGGCATAAGTCAAAGTGATCGAAGGTGTTTGAATAGCCTATAAAGGATTCACCACTCCTTGCGAGGAGATGTATACCCATGGCCTCTCGTCAGATTGTTACTAAAGTCTTTGGCCAAAGCATTACATGTTTAGAGTAAGGTACTCTTGGATACATGTGCAGTAACTAGAATCTATAGGATAAGGAAATGATACTTAGGCTAGGTGTGACGTAGTCAACCTAGTGGGGACTGACACTATAGACCATGTCCTGAATCAAGTGGGTATAAGATGCGTGAAGGGAACGGGGCACGAATCATTATAGCTACTGAAGAGTTTCAGAAATAGTTCTAGATCAACCGTTGATCTTTCGGTTAATTGGGGATCATGATGTACTACTAGGTGCCACTCATGATCGTTCTATAATTAATGGTTAATTATAGACGGCCAACATAAACCGAGAACCTATTTGGGCACACGCACAACGAGCGCAATCCAAAGGATTTAAAATGAGCTTGAGAATGAGATTCTCAGACCGAGAGAAACTAGGTTTTGTTGGACCAAATAAGGATCGAGCATGAAATTGTTTTAGTCGCAATGAAAGCGTGGATGGGCCGTGTCTTATGAAGACATGATGGATGAACCAAATTGGTTTGGTTCTAATCCAATGGTGGAGAATAAACCAAAGGGGTTTGGTTTGTTTTAAACGAATGAACCAAAAGTTGGTTCGGTTCGTTTTAACTTAAAATAGACCAACGCGGTTTGGTTTATTTTAACTTAAGTTATTGGAGCGGGTTAACGGGTTTTGGTTATGAACCAATAACTATTAGGAGAATGTGTTCTCTATAAAAACATGGCTTAAGGGTTTTTCGTGGATAACTTTTGGAGTTGGAAAACCTAGCCACCCTCTCCCTCTCTTCTCCTTGCCGCCACCCAAGGGTTCCACACCGCCCAACTTTTTGCCACCATCCACCCTTGCTGCCGGCCACTCCTCCGATGTCCCTCCGGCGACTCACCTTGGTTCCAGTGACCAAGGGTTGGTCAGCCATCCTCTTTGGCCAGGGCAACATCCTCCACCAAGCTGTCCAGTTTTCTGGACAGCTTGTATCCTTCATGTCGGAGCATCGTTTGGACGATGTTTGGAGCTCCGATAGTGGCTACCTTATTGGGAATTCGATCTCCGATAATCCTCATAGGTGGAGGACGAAGGATTCATCAAACGGTTGACGAATACCTCTCCGGAGAAGCAAGTTTTGAGGACTCATTTTTGAATCCGAATTTTGATTCGGATTGTGATCTTCTCTCGATCAAATCATATTCGACACGAGGCTAGTGACTCATACGAAGACGAGACTCGTGGCTTTGTGAAGTCATCCCAACGATACTCGGCGTGGATATGGATAGAGGCAATTCTAGCGAGAGTCGCTCCGGTTGATGTCTTTCCGGCTACACGTGATACGTCAGGTATACATAGAATAATTTCCTTTTATTGTAAAATTTAAAACTACGGTTATGTCTACACATGTTATACTATGCATGTGTGTGGTGTGTGTGATGTAATAAATTAGATTTATTGTTTTTTATTTCTTCCGCTGCGCACATGTTTACGAAACATGTTCGAACACACACTCGCCACGGTGCTAGAAACCCAACACCAATGAATCTGACTCGAGTTAGACTCAAGTCAAATTCAAATTGAGTAGGACTCAAGGTATACCCAATGAATCTGACTCGAATTTGACTCAAGTCAAATTCGGATTGAGTAGGACTCAAGGTATACCCAATGAATCTGACTCGAGTTAGACTCAAGTCAGATTCGGATTGAGTGAGACTCCCCATTAAGAAAGGGGTTGCATGATCATTAAGATGGAATTAATGGGTTATTAATTTCATGGAAACCAAGAGTCACAAACCCTTCATATTCAATGGTTGAATATAAAAGAGGATTTTTTGGATGAGACTAGTAGTGCTTTTCATGTGATCATCTTCTCCTTCTTCTTCTACCTTCTTGGTCGAACCAACCTTGTGGCTAGCACCATAGTTTGGTTCCACTCCATCTCACGGTTCGTGTGGATACCGTGGAGGCGCGGACATCCTGACAGCGCTGAGATTTAGACACCTTGAATGTAAGTGTTGCTGACGAGACTGCGAAGGGCATGCATCGAAAGTAACTACGATTCTCATAGGATAGAATCGATTAAACGAGTATGGTTTTAAGCATGGATCTCTGGAGGGATCTTATTTTTCCGTTGCGTAGCGTTTGCAAAATATTTCTGAGTGCGTTCAGATTCCCTACAGTGGTATCAGAGCCACTTGTGATAAAACAATACTCGTTTTTAGTTGTTGTATGTGATATAAATTATAACATGTTTTATTATGATATGTATGTTGTTCTATCTCGCATCGAAGCCAAGAAGATAGTCTGGCGAGCGGGTTTTTCCTGAAGCAGTCTGAGGAGTGGGCTGAGCCGATTGGACTGTGTTGGTTGAATGGTGTCAAGCGGACCTGGTCGATTAGATGGTCTCGGGTTCATAATGATGAACAGAATGGGAAGTGACTCATTCAATGAGTCTGTAAAATAATTTTTCGTCGGGGGCACTGCCCCCTTGACCCCCGCTCGCTTACCGACTAGCAGGACCGTCGTAGCGTTGCGGCTTATATTTCATCCTTAGGATCATAATAAATTTCTGTCATTACTATTTTGAATGTTATATGACATGGTGCATGATTATGGCCTCTAACCCAATATGATTGGATATGTATGTGTTTGTTGCAATTCATAATACGCCCTGTACGTCGTGCCTTTCACCTTCATTATTCCGGTTGTAAAATTAGATTACCCTCGAATGTAACTCGAGGTTTCTTTTAATTGCAATGTACAATGTAGAATAGTTCTAGACTGCTGGAGGACGGTGCAAAGGAAAAGGAAGCCAACAACACATGATGACCATGGAAGACTTGGAGAGAATTCTATTCCCTAAGTTGACCATTCGCTCTTCTCATTGGCTTGAGAAGATCGTAGAAAAGGGTCATAACCATGTCACATTTCTTTATGCTTATATGTCATGCATGTGATGCTTGTATATGTGATTTATGTGATGCTTGTATATTTGATGTATGCGTAGTTAGTTGTCACAAAATTAGGTCACATATTATATGCCTACCAAAGTTTAATACTTACTATTACCTTGTTCAAGCATAGCGCGTTTGCCAAAGCAAAGTGACTCAATTTACCTCGGTAAAGTGCGGTAGAACAATTGTGATGTCCGCCTATTAAACCTTGGATTTGACTTAACTAAGCTCTTTCAATTAGATTGATGAACTTAGAGGCATAGCTCATACGGGACATCTACCTACATTATATAAATCTTGGGCGATTAGCCAAAGCTAACTCAAGATGAGTGGTAGTTTAGAAGGATATCTCATGCGATGGGCACAATGAACAAATAATGTTGTTCATATAGATATACAAGAGTTACATTAAATGTAATTGGTACAAATTACCTACCTAACTTATATGAGTCTTAGGTGATTAGCCAAAGCTAACTCAAGATGCGGTATAATATGGATCTTGTCCCACTTTGTGACCAATGGGAGAATCATGTAGTTAAAGGCCTAATTAAATGATTGAAATATGATACATTTATGCATTTCTATATTGTAGATCACCATGACATCAAATACGTCGAACACACTCTCTCTGTGATCTGTCCTTGATAAGGACAAGCTCACTGGAGCTAATTTCCTGGACTGGTAAAAAAACTTGAGGATAGTCCTCAAGCAATAACGCAAACTGTACGTCCTAGAGTAGTCCATTCCTGAACCACCCGCCCCTACGACCACTCGTGCTGACAGGGATGCTTATAAGAAGCATCAAAATGACACACTGGATGTGTCATGCCTTATGCTTGCCACCATGAACTCTGAGCTTCAAAAGTAACATGAGAACATGGATGCCTATGGTATGGTTGAGCATCTGAATAAACTATATCAAGGACAAGCTAGGCACATGAGATATGGAGTATCAAAGGCCTTGTTTCAATGCAAGATGCAAGAAGAAACTTCCGTAGGCACTCATGTACTCAAGATGATTGGGTACGTTAAGAACCTACAGAGATTAGGATTTCCATTGGGTCAAGAGCTGGCCACTGACCTTGTTCTATAGTCACTGCCAGAAGGCTACAGTCAATTTTTTATGAAATACAACATGAATGAAATTGACAAGCCTTTACCTGAGATGTTGAGCATGTTACGAACTGTTGAACTCAACCTTAAGAAGGCAAATCCTGGTACCATTTTGATGGTGAACAAAGGCAAAGGGAAAGGAAAGCAGAAGCCTAAAGGTAAGGGTAAGACCCAAGCCAAAGGCAAAGGCAAGGCAAATGCATTAAAACCCAAAAGCGGAGTGCCTAAGGAGGGAACCTGCTTCCATTGTAATGAGACTAGACATTGGAAGAGGAACTATAAGCTATACCTGGAAGAAGTGAAAAGGAAGAGAAGTGAGACTTCTGTCTCAGGTATATATGTTATATAAGTCAATTTATCTATCTCGTCTTCTTGGGTATTAGATACCAATTGTGCTTCTCACATTTGTACCAATGTGCAGGGCCTTCAAAAGACTAGATCATTGACGCAGGACTAAGTGGACCTACGGATAGGCAATGGGGCAAAAGTTGTCACCATCACTGTAGGGACATATTCCTTATCTTTGCCCACTAGGCTTATCTTAGAACTAGAAGATTATTGTTATGTGTCTGCTTTGACTAAGAACATTATCTCTGTTTCTTGTTTAGACAAGAAAGGTTTCTCATTTGTAATAAAGGACAAGTGTTGTTCCATTTATTTAAATGATATTTTTTTTATAGCGCACACCTTGTGAATGGTCTGTATCTTCTAGATCTTGAAACTCCAGTCTATAACATAAATACCAAATGGTTCAAATATAATGATCTGAACCAAACATATCTCTAGCATTGTCACCTGGGTCACATAAATGAGAGTCGCATATCCCAAGTCCATAAGGATGGACTTCTGGACTCATTTGATTTTGAATCATATGAGGTCTACAAATCTTGTCTACTGTGCAAGATGACCAAACATCCTTTTAGTGGACATAGTGAATGAGCTACTGATTTATTAGAACTCATACATACCGATGTATGTGTTGGGATGTATACTGAAAGCCTAGCCTTTTGTATGGACATCTTTATTTTGAAATAAGAATCACATGATCATTGTTTGCACTTTATATTTATTATATGTGCATATTGTCTAATACTCTACATTGTAGATAACGTGGTGCTTGGTGAGGCACAGAAGATCATGTTATCAGTTCCTTGTAGAATATAAGTATAGGCTCACAACCAAGATGGTCTTGGATAAACCATTGGCATGGTTGTAGTGTGATTTGGTATTGGTTTATCTTGACCATAGAATTACACTAGTACATTTTGTGTGTATTGAGCAGGATCGACATAGAGGTGATTCAATCTATTGCTGACTATATGATTGAATCAGACCTCGGGTATTATGTTGCACATGCTCTGAATCCCGATATAATAACGGGCACATGTACTTAGTATTTATTTCTTTGATTTACCAATGGGTGAGATTTATAGATTAAATCAATAGGCCCGGTAAGTTGGGAAATGATATTATTTACATGGTGTGCCATTGATTATAGAAGGAAACTGTGTCCTATATATTAGGTTGATGATGTCCCCTTGAGGAGCTCATAAGGTTTATCATGTAAACCCCGCGGGTTGACTTAGTCAACATGATAATAAGGTTGAGTGGTACTACTCGAGGAGTTAGATGTTAATTAATTGATGGTCAGTAAATCAATTAATTGATGGACATTCGATATCTTAAACATGGGGAGATAGTTGTGCAAATAATGTTAGGACCTTTGTAACGCTAGAGGGGGGGGTGATTAGCGTCAATGGAATTCAATCGCGGTTGTGTCTACAAATTCGTTAGCGCAGCGGAATATAGATAATACAATAACAATAATGAAAACACAACACGCTAACACGAGTATATAACGTGGTTCGGAACCGCACGGTTCCTACTCCACGGATCGGGCTCAAATGAGCCCTAGCGATGCCAATCACACACCACTATCAAATAACTCCTTCTCGGAACAATCCGGAGGTGGAGAAACCTCGTACAATATGATTACAACAATAATCAAATGAATACAAGCAATATAGTGAAATACAAAGCAATACAAGTAAAGGAAACACTTTACAAATGCTCTTTGAATGCTTGATCACTTGGTTGATCGAGTAGCACTTGGAGACACTGAATTGCAGCAGCAACTCGCCCCAAATCGCCTCAAAGAACCATGCCTTTTCTTCCACCACGAGCTCCATATATAGCTTCAACTCGGAAAAAGTCGATCACCGATCGATCGAGACCATCACCGATCGATGATGCCATCGTTGTCGTGAGACAACGGCTAGTTCCACGCTTGGATAAGTCCAACGGAACATCACCGATCGACAGACCATCACCGATCGATGGAGTCCTCACTCGACCGAGTCTCGACTCCATTCGCGGCGAATTCTCGAGCACCCCGATCGATCGACGATCACCGATCGCTGAGCCATCACCGACCGCCAACCTATGGCAATGATCGCTAGGCCATAACCCGCAATCAAACCCTAGTTGACTCGGTCGGGCCGATCCACATGGCACCGGGCCGACCGGGCACACCTCAAACATGAGGTTTTAACTCAAGTATGGTTCCCCATACTTGCTAGACCACCCTTAGCCTAGACCTAAGCCTTCTAGTCACCTCCATCACCTCACGCCTCTCGGATCCTCCAAGTCATCCATGACTTGTTCATCCATCGCGCTAGCCTTGGCCGGCTATGTCATGCTAACGGTGTCTACACCGCCAAGGCACATTGGACTTACGCCGCCAAGACTCCGCTTGGACTTTACGCCGCCAACCATTGGACTTATGCTGCCAAGACTACCGCTTGGACTTTACGCCGCCAATATCAATCCTTGGACTTCAAATGCCAACCCATGTTGGACTTTCCATGCCAAGACCATGCTTGGACTTCTCAAATGCCAAGACCATGCTTGGACTTTCCCTTGCCAACCCATGTTGGACTTTACATTGCCAAGACCCATGCTTGGACTTTTCCCAATGCCAAGTGTCCCACTTGGACTTTCCATGCCAAGTACTCAAGACTTGGACTTTTCCAAATGACAATTACATTGTCATATGTTTTTGTCGAAACATCAAAACACATCAAAACATCACTCGAGCCAAACTCAAGTCCTGGTCAATCGTGACCTGGGCCGATTGCACCAACAATCTCCCCCTTTTTGATGTTTGACAAAAACCAAACAAATAATTGAGTTAGAATACTAACTCAAATCCTTTACCAATTATCCCAAATGTTCTCCCCCAAACATTCTCCCCCTTTTTGACTAACATCAAAAAGGTTTTCTCTCCAAGGAGGCCAATGTCTCATGTCCCAATGAGATCTTACAATCTCCCCCTTGGTTCAAAAATACCTAGGATGCCTACCATCTTCCTAGTGATAAGTCCCATATCACTCAAGAGAGGCAATCCTAATCACTCTCCCAATTTCCAAATTGGGTTTCTAAAAATCCATCAATTTCCCAAATTGATAACATTCCCATAACTTCTCCTTTTCAAGGAGAAAAACACATCCATCATCCCAAGATGGATACCTCCCCCTAAAGGCTTGCTCCCCCTTGACCATTGCACCAACAATGTCCTTGGGGAGTCCCTAAGCCAATAGGAACTCTAAATCATCGAAATTAAGGTTGGAAATTCAACATTGAACTTTCCACCACCTCAATTTGATACTTTGACCTAACACCTCTCCAAATCCATATCCAATGAATTTTCACCCTTCATAATGCTTCCCAAAGCATATCCTAGGGTTAGGAGTGGTTAGGGACTCATCAGAGCTGAATTCGGGTTAAACAAACCTTGTCAACCCAAAATCAGCCTTGGCAGTCGACTACGGATAATGATCGATTGCCATACATATTTATCACGATCGCCACCAAGGCGATGATCGATAATCAAAATCCGATTTTCAGTTATCAGAAATGAATTTCAAAAAATCATAAATAATTATACGTTTATCGAAAAATCACGAAATTTGATACGTATAATACTTATGACCAATACAATGGGTGAAAAATGTTTGAAAATTATTTTACCCATTAAATAGTGACATTGGTACAAAGTTCAAGAACATTGAAATTTACAATGTTTTGGCCCTACTTTGTATCAACTTCATCAATGGTGGTTGCTATCAAAAGATAGACTTCACCAAGGTTTTTCAAAATGATTTTAAAATGTTTTCAAAACCTTATTTTGGATCATATTCCTTGGGCTCTATGCACATGACTTGTACACAAGCTTTCCCAATGATCCACAAATAAAAATAAGATGAGTTTTGGTTCAACTAGATGCAAAAACTATGCACCTTGAACTCAACTCATATCCTAGCATCTCACATGTATCTAAGGTGTATAAATACACATACATGTCAATTGGATGTGAGATGTGGGTTTTGCTCACCCTAAACTAGGGTTTCATGCATTTTTCTAGGCACCCCTACTTGATTCCCTTATAAATGGGACTTCAAGTCATGCCATTGTCCTTAAATCAATTTTAATCAAATTATCCTAAATGCATGAATGATTATGGAATTTGAAATAATATAAATAGACATATGCTCATAATCATGATGTCATGGCATAAGATAAAATCTAAAACACATGACATTTATCTAACCCTAAGCATACACATGACATATAAATGATAGAAGTAAGCATGATGTCATGGCATGTTATATGGCAAACAAAGCATGGCATATAAAATATATAGGTATAGCAATACCTAAATTTTAATATTAATTGTCATTTTGCCATATTACTATTTTTCTCCCAAGTGTGCCAAAACCCAAAATGGCACACTAACCTTTAAACCTAAATTGTGCCAATTTGATCATTTTATCAAACTTCATAATTAATATTGGCACATCCTAAAATCTTTTAGGATTATGATTCAATTGTATTTCCAAGGTCACCTCATCCTTGAAAATGACCTAAAGTGCCACCTTAACCATGGTTAGGTTAACTACCCTTCCATTTAAAGTTGGCACACCCTAACCCATCTAGCGTGAATCAATCACGCTCTTAGGAACCCAAAACCTATTTGAGCTCCTAGGGTTAATTAGGTATTCCTTAGGGATAACCTCCCTAGATACCTTCCTAATGACCCTCCTAGGCTTGGTAGCCTTGGTCATTTGGGTCTTACCTCGGTTGACTCTAGGGGTAACTCCCCTTGCAACCTTCTTAGTGGCCACCCTAGGTTTCCTAGAAACCCTAGCCACTAGGCACACACCATGGTCAACTCTAGAGATGACTTCCCTATTGACCTTGGTCTTCCTAGACCTAGTTAGTGTTCCATAGTCAAATGGAACACTATGGTAAGCCACCTTAGGCTTAGGTTTGTGACCCAAACCTTTCTTGCCCTTGGTTGACTTTTGACTCTTAGGTCCTAGATGTTGACTTTGACTTAATGACCTAAAAGTTTGACAATTAGACCCTTGAAATTGATTTTGTATCTTGTTTAGGGTCTTTTCCAATTTCTCAAGCCTTGACCTCAAGGCTTGGTTCTCTAATTCTAATTGCCCAATTTTAGAATTTTGATTTAAATCTTGGGCATTGGACTTCTTAGGCATATGCCTAGTCCATTTAGGGTTAATACCTAGATGTTCTTGTATTTTCTTAATAGATTCCCTAGGTATGGTTTTTCTAGGGACATTAGTCCCAAATTTCTCCTTATTATTAAGGTGTACCTTCTTAGCTCCTAAACAAATATGTTTGTTATTTCTAGCATGCTCTTTATGATAAATAGCAAGAGAATTAAAAGCATGCTTTTGCCTAGAAATTGAAGGTGCATTAACAAATTTTACCTTAGGGTTTGCCTTAGAGGCTCCCCCTACACGTGTTGCTCCTTCTTGCCCTTTCTTCTTTCCCTTGGGCATTGACTGAAATGTCCCGTTGTCGACACTTGAAGCACACCACGTGCTCCTTGCTCTTTGACTTGGGGAACCGCATCCTTTGACTTTTCTTGACTTTTAGGTGCGGAGGAGCTTTCTTGATCCTCTTTGGGCATTTGCTCTTATAATGCCCATACTCCCTACACTCAAAACACATTATATTATTTTTATTTTGAATTGAGGTGTTTGAGTTACCGATGGTGGTAGAGACCGAATTGGACTTTGAGCTTCTTCATCTTGACCGGATGTTGAAGGCTCTTCTTGAGGTTGCTCCGCATCGAGGATGGTCTCTCCTCCTCTTCTATTTCCTTCCGATCCGGAAGTTGACTCTCACGTCCTCCCGAGTCCTCACTTTCACTTGAGGATGAGCTCTCTTCTTCGGTCTCCTCCTCGTCCGAATCTTCTTGGACCGCTTCGGGATTTTCGTGGAACTTGATCAACTTGTTCCACAATTCCTTGGCATCCCTATAGCTTCCTAATCTAGACAAAATATCGCTAGGTATCAAATCAATTAGCATTTTTGTTACCTTAACGGTTGTCTTGAATTTTTCCCGCTGCTTCCTCGGTCCATCTCTTCATCTTGAGGATTTCGCCGTTTTCTCCTCTCGGAGCATCAAAACCTATAGTCACGGCAAACCAATTTTCTATATTTGTCATTAGAAAATATTGCATTCTACCTTTCCAATACGCGAAATGTTCGCGTTGAAGGAAGGTGGGATGTTGACGTCCACCCAATTTTTCTTGAAATTCCATATTCTTCCCTCTAGCTTCTTCAACTCTCGGCGGTTAGGCCGTAGAAGAGCCTCGGGCTCTGATACCACTGGTTAGGACCTTTGTAACGCGAGAAGGGGGGGGTGCTTAGCGTCACGGGAATGCAATCGCGGTTGTGTCTACAAATTCGTAGCGCAGGAATATAGATAATACAATAACAATAATGAAAACACAACACGCTAACACGAGTATATAACGTGGTTCGGAACCGCACGGTTCCTACTCCACGGATCGGGCTCAAATGAGCCCTAGCGATGCCAATCACACACCACTATCAAATAACTCCTTCTCGGAACAATCCGGAGGTGGAGAAACCTCGCATAATATGATTACAACAATAATCAAATGAATACAAGCAATATAGTGAAATACAAAGCAATACAAAGGAAACACTTTACAAATGCTCTTTGAATGCTTGATCACTTGGTTGATCGAGTAGCACTTGAGACTGAATTGCAGCAGAACTCGCCCCAAATCGCCTCAAAGAACCATGCCTTTTCTTCCACCACGAGCTCCATATATAGCTTCAACTCAGGCCGAAAAGTCGATCACCGATCGATCGAGACCATCACGATCGATGCCATCGTTGTCGTGAGACAACGGCTAGTTCCACGCTTGGATAAGTCCAACGGTTCACCATCACCGACCGATTGTGACCATCACGATCGATGGAGTCCTCACTGACCACCGAGTCTCGACTCCATTCTCAGGGCCGAATTCTCGAGCACCGGGCCGATCCGACGACGATCACCGATCGCTGAGCCATCACCGATCCGCCAACCTATGGCGATCAGCTAGGCCATAACCCGCAAATAAACCCTAGTTGATCGGTCCGATCGCCACATGGCACCGGGGCCGACCGCACACCTCAAACATGAGGTTTTAACTCAAGTATGGTTCCCCATACTTGCTAGACCACCCTTAGCCTAGACCTAAGCCTTCTAGTCACCTCCATCACCTCACGCCTCGGATCCCTCCAAGTCATCCATGACTTGTTCATCCATCGCGCTTAGCCTTCAGGTGCTTCCATCGGCTATGTCATGCTAACGGTGTCTACACCGCCAAGGCACATTGGACTTACGCCGCCAAGACTCCGCTTGGACTTTACGCCGCCAACCATTGGACTTATGCTGCCAAGACTACCGCTTGGACTTTACGCCGCCAATATCAATCCCCTTGGACTTCAAATGCCAACCCATGTTGGACTTTCCATGCCAAGACCATGCTTGGACTTCTCAAATGCCAAGACCATGCTTGGACTTTCCCTTGCCAACCCATGTTGGACTTTACATTGCCAAGACCCATGCTTGGACTTTTCCCAATGCCAAGTGTCCCACTTGGACTTTCCATGCCAAGTACTCAAGACTTGGACTTTTCCAAATGACAATTACATTGTCATATGTTTTTGTCGAAACATCAAAACACATCAAAACATCACTCGAGCCAAACTCGAGTCCTGGTCAATCGTGACCTGGGCCGATTGCACCAACAAATAATATATGGAGCCCATATAAATGTGGGTTGGTGAGGTAGATCAATGATGATTCTCTAGTGGAATGGAACATCATTGATGGATCAAGTTTGTGTGGTTCCGATCCATCGGGTGGTAAAGATCCAACTCCTCCTCATTGTCTCTATCGTAGCCTTATTAAAACCTCAAGGAGCCTAGATCCAATGATGGAACATGAAACCCTAGATCCGACAGTTAGGATGAAACCCTAGATCCGACGGTTGGGATGAAACCCTAGATCCGATGGTTGGGATGAAACCCTAGATCCGACGGTTGGGATGAAACCCTAGATCCGACGATTGGGATGAAACCCTAGATCTGACGGTTGGGATGAAACCCTAGATCCGACGGTTGGGATGAAATCCTAGATCGGACAGTTGGGATGAAACCCTAGATCCGACGGTTGGGATGAAACCCTAGATCCGACGGTGGAGACTAAGTCTCTAGATCCAACGGTGGAGATTGAAAGGAGACCTAAGCCTAACTCTATAAAAGGAGGGCTAAGGGCTTGGGCGTGTAATATAGAAATAGATATATATCAAGAAGGAGATTAGGGTTTTTGACTTGGGCGGCTAGGGTTTGGGAAAAGGTTTGGGCGGCAATCCTTGGAAGGATTAAGGTTTGTTTCCTTCTCTTCCTAATTGGTAGCTGGTGCCCATCTTCTTCCTCCTTTCTTTGGCCGGTGCCCATACCCATTATTCCTTCTCCCTCTCTCCTTGGTGGCCGGTGGCAACCTTTCTTCAAGGTTGGTCGGCGCTCAATTATCTACTCCTTGGCCGGCGGCTATATCAAGCTCCTTGGCTTGGTGGTCGGTTCTAGATAGGAGAAGGAGTTTTTGTTTGGTTCTTCTCTTTGTTCAGAGCGAGCAAGGAAGGGAAGAACGTGATCTAGGAGGCTTCAACTCGTGGAGGATCTTCACCCACACGATGTCCACGAGGAGGATGGGACATAGGTAGAAGACCAAGAGGTATAAAAGTTTTACAAACTTTATTCTTGATCCTCTTATGATAAGATATGCTAGCTTATGTTCTTTATGTTAGTATGTGTTGATTATACTAGTTTGCATTTGTTTGTATTTGTATAATCATGGACCCCAATAAGAAACACAAAAACCGGCGATCCATTCGTCGTCTCTTCCGCGGCTAACCGACTAGAAGAGTTGATTGCTTGAACAACAAGTTTGTTCAAGCGATCGCTTGAGTCATTGGCACGATGACGAAATGGTTGTTTTTCGGAAACTCATCCCGTCCGGATTAGTTTTAGTTGATAAAATTTTAATCCAGGGACATGGGAGGCAATGAGACTCCGACGCAACCAAGGGCACTCCCTTCAAATGGTATCAGAGCCAAGGTTTTCGGTTTTGTGTGTTTCGGATTCGGTTACTTTCATGCACATATCATATATTGAGTATGCCATATAATAGTAGGATGTGCGTAGGCTAACTTTTTGGTTGCAGGCATAAGATCCGACTATTATGGCTATATGTGTGTATGTGATTGTTTGTGTATGATTGTATGTATATCATTTGAATCCTCGGGGTTGACGAGGCTAGATTAGTATTTAATTTTTGTAATTAAATACGACATTGTTTAGCCGATCATTCTAGTTTACTTTCGATCTAGATAGTTTGTACACTCCTTCGTGGAGTATAGGATCGATGGATGTAAATTAAAATGATATATCTCGGCTCGGATCTCTTTTGTGGCTTGCGCACGGAAAAGGTGGAGCAGACGAGGTGGAGACATGGCGGGACGCATATTGAAGAACAAAGCCATAATAGTTGGAAAATTTCTATTTTTTCCATATTTATTGCTGATTTGTTTTATATGCATATTGTGTGTGCTTGAAAATTCCTCATTTTCAATTTACTAAGTGGGAGAGGGATATTTTAATTAATTCCCGCGGCCTCCATTACAATTTGACGTGTGATGCAACAAACTTGTGTGTCGGCTCTGAGTGCCTTCCTCCCCATCGGATGGGTTTATTTGCGGATCACTAGGTCAAATATGGTTATAGAAAATTATTTAGGAGCGTGTGTACTTCCCCATCGGTAAGGCACATAATCCGAGATAATTGCCTTAGTACCGAGTAATGGTAAACACTTAGATGCAAATAAAGGTATCCTCCCCATCGGAGTCACTGCTTTTATTTGTAGGGCCTAAGAGGAACCAACTATTAATTTTATTTGTCAAAAAGTAAGGTTGACAAGATAATAAAATTAATGGGTAAAACCTCCTCTTACAAATGTAGAATTCGTATACGTCCACACTATCATGGCATGTGATATTCTCGGTGTTTTGAGGTGTTGGTTGATTTCGGAATTTTATTGTTTTGAGGAATCAATAATATTTGAAATCTAATATTTTGATCATTGTGTTTCTTAGGATTTTCAAATGGTTTTCAACCCACTTGTTGTGATACTGAAAGAAAATAAACTTACTGGAATAAAATACATTGATTGGAAAAGAAATTTGGATATTGTCTTAACTGTCGAGGAGTACAAGTATGTGCTCTTCGATGAGTGTCCTCCTAAGCCTGTGGATGATTCTGGGGAAAAGGAAATTTTCGGATAACAGAATCGGGTTGCTAGGCAGGAAGCCATGGTTGCTCAGAAGGTTTCTACTTCTAAGCCGAAAGGCAAAAAGAAGAAGAAACAAGGTGAAGCAAAGGTGGCGGGTGGACCTCAGGGAGGAGTGAAGAAGCCGAAAGGCAAGTGCTTCACTTGTAAGAAGACTGGACATGGGAAGAAAGACTGCCCCAACCTAAAGTAGAACAAAGGTATATCTTCTGGCTTAGTCGTTGAAACATGTTTAGTGGTGTTATCTATCTGACTGTGTAGATACGGGAGCCACTGATCATGTCTGCAATTCTTTGCAGAGGTTCCAGGAAACCCGACGACTAGCTGAAGGAGAAATTACCATCTACATGGGCAATGCTACAAAGGTGGCGGCTATTGCAGTGGGAGACGTTCATTTATCGTTTGATAGAAATAAAGTTTTGGTTTTGAGAAATTGTCTTTATGTACCTACATTTAGAAAGAATTTGATTTCGGTTTCTAAATTGTTTATTGATGGATATTCTATTTCTTTTAATGACAGAGTTGTTATAAAAAGAAATAGAGAGATTATCTGTTCAGGTACATTGGTTGGCAATTTGTATACTCTTGAACCAAAAGCTCCCACGATGCATATAGAAGTTAATAACTCATCTTCTAATTCCAATAAGAGAAAAGAACCTTCGAAGATGAACCAAACATATCTTTGGCATCTAAGGCTTGGTCATATTAACCTGAGTAGAATTCAAAGGTTGATAGCTGATGGACCTTTGGGTTCATTAGTGGTGGAGGATCTCCCAACCTGAGAATCTTGCTTGGAAGGTAAAATGACCAAGAGGCCTTTCAAGGCCAAGGGGCATAGAGCCAAAGATGTGTTAGAATTGATTCATTCTGATTTGTGCGGTCCTATGCCTATCCAGGCTAGAGGTGATTTTGAATATTTCGTCTCTTTTATAGATGATTATTCAAGATATGGATACATTTACTTGATGCACCACAAGTCTGAATGCTTTGACAGGTTC
Organism: Wurfbainia villosa; assembly: GCA_025175895.1. Classification (NCBI taxonomy): domain Eukaryota; kingdom Viridiplantae; phylum Streptophyta; class Magnoliopsida; order Zingiberales; family Zingiberaceae; genus Wurfbainia; species Wurfbainia villosa. Next base: position 112,991,253 of record CM045989.1, on the reverse strand, counting down.
AAAGAATTCAAGGCTGATGTGGAGAACCGTCAAGGTAAAAGTATCAAGACCCTACGATCTGATCGTGGTGGTGAGTACCTCTTGGAAGAGTTTAGGAATTACTTATCAGAGGCTGGGATTCAATCCCAATTGTCTGCACCTGGCACACCCCAGCAGAATAGTGTAGCGGAGCGAAGGAATAGGACTCTTATGGAGATGGTTAGATCGATGATGAGTTATTCTGAGTTGCCAGATTCGTTCTGGGGGTATGCGCTGGATACGGCAGTGTATATTCTGAACTTGGTTCCATCTAAATCAGTGCCTTCTACCCCCATAGAATTGTGTGTAGGGGGATCGATACGGCCGGCTAGAGGGGGGTGAATAGCCCTCTTTCGTTGGATGTCGTAATTCGCTCGTTCTCATTGCGTTGCTTGTCTACGATTGTTGTTAGCGCAGCGGAATAACAATAATAATGAAACTAACAACAATACATAATCACACAACACAAGATATACGTGGTTCGGAACCGAATGGTTCCTACTCCACGGGCGAGCTCACCGAGCTCTAGTTATGCGCACGGCACTAACTATAACACTCCTTCTCGACAACACATCGGAGGTGGAGAAACCTCTCACAAGCAATTACAATGTAATATAGAAATACAAGCAAATACACAAATACAATACACAAGAAAACTTTCACCGATTACTTTGATCGCTTTGCTTGTTGCTTGCTTTGATTGGCTCTTGAAGGACTGGAATGCAGCAGCAATTCCCCTCCAATAGCTCCACAAAAACCATTGCAAAAACCTCCATCTCGAGCTCCTTTTATAACCTGCATCGAGCTATTTTCGCGCCTAGCAGTCGACTGCCCCTGTAGCCGTTGTCTCACAACGGCCAGATCCACGTCAGACAAGTTCCAACGGATCACCTACCAGTCGACTGATGATGCCCATCAGTCGACTGGTGACCTAGTAGTCGACTGCCTACGGCTGAGCGCGTTCTATGCTCGCGACATTCCCATCACCGACTACCATCCTCTAAGAAGCGATCGTCGACATCGACATCGATGCCGATCCATGGCGGATCGCCAAGCACAAAACCCTAGCCTTACACCAGTCGAACCCTAGTCGACTTGGACCAGTCGAACCGGCACCTATGCCAGTCGACTGACGTCGGGCAAAACCTCAAACACCAAGTTGTTTGAGCATCCGACCGTCGGGTAAACCCTCAAACATCAAGTTTGAGCCTCCGACACTCAGTCTTAGCCACTTGGCCAAGTCCACCTTATCCCTCATGGAGTTCCCCACCGAAGCTCTCTTCCCTCGGCCTATGTCCCTCGGATGCGCCAAGCACATGGCTTCGCAACGCCATCCTTCGCGTCTCATACCCTAGAAGTATACTTCCCCTTGGGCTCACTCCATTCGCTCCCCGTCCGGCGGTCCCTCGGATGCACCAAGCGCACGACTTCGCAATGCCATCCTTCACCGACTCAAGGACCCCGAGCCTAGTGAACTTACCAAGTCCTCAAGACTTCCCAAATGCACCAAGCGCACGGCTTCGCAATGCATTTCTCACCAAGCACCAAGCGCACGGCTTCGCAATGCTTTGGACTTTCCCATGCCAAGGCTTCCCCCTTGGACTTCCACACCAAGCTCCATGCTTGGATTTTCCATGCCAACCCCATGTTGGACTTTCCCATGACAATCCCATGTCATGAGTTTTGTCCATCATCAAAATACTATCAAGGTATTGCTCAAGTCAAACTCGAGTCAACCTAGGCCGATTGCACCAACAATCTCCCCCTTTTTGATGATTGACAAAACTACCATCTCAAGTCTACCAATTCTCCCATATTGGTAATTCTCATATCCCAATGAGAATTCCAAACCTAATTGGTAACTTGGTAACTTCTCCCCCTTTTTGATATTACATCAAAAAGGTCCTCCCCAAGGGTATGAATGTCTCATATCCCAATGAGATCTTACAATCTCTCCCTTGGAGGAACACATGCCTACAATCTTTCTAGTGATCCCATATCACTTAAAGAGAGGCAACCCAATTTTCCTCCCATGAGCAAATACACATCCATCTTTCCATGATGGATACCTCCCCCTAGAGGCTTGCTCCCCCCTTGACCATTGCACCAACAATGTCCTTGGAGAGTCCCTAAGCCAATAGGAACATTAAACCAATCAAAATTAAGGCAAAGTTCAACAATGAACTCTCTTCCACCTTAAAATTGATACTCTCCCTAAACACCTCTCCTAATCCATGTCCAATGGATTTCCACCCTTTCTAATGCTCTCCCAAGCATATCCTAGGGTTAGGAGGGATAGGGGACCTTAACCTAGCTGAACATGGGCCTAACCAATAAGATTTACCCGAAATCAGCTTGGGCAGCTGACTGAAATCAGAAATTAGTTGGTTTCCACCCCCATCAGTCGACTGTCATCCATGGCAGTCGACTGATAACTGCATTTGCAGTTTTCAGCATTTCAGAAATGGATTTCCGAAATCCATAAGTAAATATACATAAGTTTAAAATTCTTGAAATTTGGTATGTATATTACTTATCATAAACACTATGGGTAAAAAATATTGGAAAATTATTTTACCTATTAAATTAGAAGATTGATACAAAGTCCAAAATTTAAGAAAAGCTTCAATAAAGAGCCCTCTTTGTATCATCTCATTCAATGGTGATAGCTATCAAAAGATAGGCTTCGCCAAGGTTTTTCAAAATGTTTTCAAAATGTTTTTCAAACCTTTATTTTCTTTTTCCTAAACATCTCACCAATATCTAGATGTGTAAAACACATACAAGTCAAATTTTTGTGAGATGTGGGTTTTGTTTTGTTTATGTTCTCATGCATATTTCTAGGCAATATTATTTGATTCCCATCAAATCATGCCATAGTCCTTAATTTCATTTTAATTTATGCATGATTATGATTATGGCATAGATATGATATAAGTAAAACCATATGTCAATATTATGATGTCATGGCATGTGAATGAGATCTAGGCATACATGACATCTAAATATAAATCTAAACATGATCATGACATTTTTATAGATAAGAATGAAGATGATGTCATGACATGGCAAGGCAAACAAATCATGGCAACTAAAATATACTAAGGTATAGAATACCTAAGTGTTAAAATCAATTTGTCATTTCTAGAGATTAGACCAATTTTGCCTTAATGCCATTCATCTCCCTAGTGTGCCAAAAACCCAAAATGGCACACCATGACTTCTATGACCTAATTGTGCCAATTTAAATCATTTTTAACTTCTCAAACCATATTGGCACACCCTAATGTGTCAACTCACAATAGCTAGGTTAACCACCCATCCACTTAGGGTTGACACACCCTAACCCATTTAGCGTGAATCAATCACGCTCTTAGGAACCCAATATCTATTGGAGCTCCTTCGGTTAACAAGGTATTCCCTAGGGATAACTTCCCTAGATACCTTTCTAATGACCCTTTTGGCTTTGAAGCCTTAGTCAAATGGGTCTTACTTGGGTCAACTCTAGAGGTGACTCCTCCATTGACCTTCTTAGTGGCTTTCTTGGTTTTCCTTAAGTCCTTAGCCACTAAGCACACACCATGACTAGTCTTAGGGATGACTTCCCTATTAGCCTTGGTTTTCCTAGACCTAGAAATAGTTCCATAATTAAATGAAACATTATGATAAGTCTTCTTGGGCTTAGGTTTGTGACCCAAACCTTCCTTGCCCTTAGACCATTTTTGAACCTTAGGTCTTGACTTTTGGGCATTAGACCCTAGAATTGAATTTTCTATGATTTTAAGGGCTTTCTCCATTCTCTCAAGTCTTGACCTCAAGACTTGGTTCTCTAGCTCTAATTTGTTAGGGCAATCTCTTGCCGTAATATGGTTTTGATGGTGTGGCAAAGGGTTTAAGTTAGTCTGTTATGTCGATTTGATATGTGCGTTGAAGTCGTGCAGGACTTAGTAATTCGCACATGGAGCCGTGGCAAGTTTCACATTTCATGACTCATGCCTTGAGTCGGTGAAGGATAGCTTTACGGAAGTCGTGCGCTTGGAGCATCCGAGGGACCGCCGGACGAGGAGCTTGGAGTGAAGCCGGAGGAAGTAGACTTCGAGGCAAGAAACGCGAAGGAGCATTGCAGAGTCGTGCGCCTGATGCTGCCGAGGGACGTGGTCACGAACGAAGAGAACTTCAAAGGCGAGGGACTCCGAGAGATGAGAGTGAGCGAATGTAACCCGGGAAGGGGTAGCTCTTAGGTGAAACTTGGCCATTTGGCCAAGTGTCGGATGAGTTTTTCTGACACCAGTCGATTGCCATGTCATGGCAATGATCGCTCGAGTCGATGGTCGATCGACCGGGTATAAAACCGCTTTATTACTTGGCGATCGCTATAGATCGGCAAGCGATCGATGTCGAGAGTCGATCGCCAGGGAATGGCAATGATCGATGGCACTGCGCGCGGAATGGAGTCGACTCCATTGAGCACTCGACTGATCGAGCATCAGTCGACTGATGCCAATACCGTTGGATGGAATCCAACGTGTAAAGCGGCCGTTATTGGGCAACGACTACGGGATCAGTCGACTGATCGAGGGCATCAGTTGACTGATCCTATGTCAATGGGAAGAAACCCTCTTCCTCTATAAAAAGGAAGGGGGTGGGGGTTTGGGAGGCTAATGCTTATGCTCTAATACTCTCCCAAGTTCCCTAAAGTTTTCCATCCTCTTACTCAAGCTTATTTCCATTATATTTGTAAGAGGAGTGTTTTTGTGTAAAGAGGTTACCTCCACCTAGCTTTGTGCAAAGGAGAGATCTAGTGGATAGATTTGGAGGAGTGATTCACCTTGGACGAATTGGACCGTGGATTAGCGGCGTAGCCGTGAACCACGTTACATCTCGTGTTTGTATTGCTTGTTTATATTTTGCTTGTCTTTATTTATATTTGCATATTCTGCTTGCGCTAACATTTTGTAGATGAGCAAAATACGACATCCATCGTAAGAGGGATATTCACCCCCCCCCCCTCTAGCCGGCCAACCGACCCCCAACATGTGGTATCAGAGCAAGGTTGCTTGTCACCGGACTAACCGCCGCAACAAGCTCTACATCTCAAATGGCCGGCTCAAACATCCACCCACCGAAGTTCGAGGGTGAATTCTCTTGGTGGAAAAAGAAAATGGAGGTATTCTTCGAAACCGACTTTGAAATATTGTTAATTATGGAAAACGGTTTTGAGTTGCCTAGGAACGAAGATGGGGAGCCATTGGAAAAATCGAGATGGAGCAAAAGACAAAGAGAGGAGTATTTGGCAAATTCAAAGGCCAAGCACCACCTCTACAATGTGCTCCCTCAACAAGAAGTCAATAGGATAGGGGAGTGTGCTAGCGCCAAGGAAATGTGGGAGAAATTAATAGAGATTCATGAAGGCACATCCGAGGCAAAGCTAGCAAGGAGAGATGTCCTTCACTCCCAATTGTCCAATATCAAACTCGAAAAGGGAGAGAAGGTAAAATCCCTGCACTCTAGATTTAAGGAAATTCTAACCGATTTAACAAGTGTAGGTGAAAAGCTTTCCAACCGGGATATGGTAATGAAGGCCATAGATGCCTTTCGCCGGTCCTCGAGATGGAGTTCCATGGTGGATTCATTTTACATCTCCAAGAACTTGGAAGTAAGTACCTTGGAGAAGTTTTTCTCAACAATGGAGCTCCACGAAACTAGGCTTGAAGGAATACAAGAAGAGCCTAGAATTCAACCCTCAAGAGGAGTAGCCTTAATGGCAAATAAGGGAAAGAAGAAGATGGAGATTCCCTCCTCCTCCGACGATGAAGCATCCTCATCCTCCTCCATGGATAGCACCGAAGAATCATATATGGTAAGGAGGGTAAGACGTGCTTTAAAGGGTTTTAAATTTAACAAATCAAATGATAGGAATAGGAGACCAAGAGGGAATATCATATACTACAATTGCCAAGGAGAGGGACATATAAGGGATAATTGTCCCCACCTAAACAAGAGCAAGGAAGAAAGGAAGAAGAAAGAAGAAAAGAAGAAGAAGAAGGGGAGCAAGAGAAAGGAAGAAGAAAAGAAGGCCAAGGAAAACGGAAAGGCCATGGCACTCAAAGCGAAGACATGGGATGACTTTGCCTCTTCATCCTCATCCGAAGAAGAAGAGCATGTCTACTCCAACCTAGCACTAATGGCTCTTCATGACTCGGATTGCTCCTCCTCCTCAAATGAAGAATCAAGCGCAAGTGGGGAGAGCTCAAATGAAGGGGGAGCTTCTACATCCTCATCATCCGAAGAAGAAGAAGAAGACATGGAAACTATGGTAACGAATGCCTCTCCTAAGAAATTAGTTTCCATAATTTCTAGTTTAACTAAGGACTTATTTGGAATGAAAAAGAAAAATAAGAGCATGCTTGATCAAATTAAGGATTTAGAGCATAAGATAGAAAATGCATGCTTAAATGATAATGATAATATTTCTTCTAGCTTAAATGATGCATGCTCACATGAATATATGCCATTTAATGTTAGTGATGCATGTATGGATGAAAATAGGGCTCTAAGGGAAAAGGTAGATTACTTGACAAAAGCCCTAGAAAAATTTACAATTGGCTCCAACACCCTTAACATGATAATTGGGAGCCAAAGAGCTAGCTTCAATAAGAAAGGCCTAGGATACAAAGAAAAGAAAAATGAAAAGGCCTACAAATGCCTAATTGCTAGGGGACAAGATAAGAAGAAAGTAATAGCTAAGAAATGGATCCCCAAGGAGTACTTAGTGAACCCAATAGGAAAGAACTTATTTTGGGTTCCAAAATCCATCCTTAAGGGTTAGGATAACCCTAGGGTAGTCAACCATATGCAATTGACCTATATCATATTTTGGTTGACTTAGGATGACGGGACAACATTTTTAAATAGTGTTGGGTGATGATAACGTACCCATAAATAGATAATAATGCTTAAATCATGATGATTGAAGTAATTCCTACACATGTTTGCAATCATGATTTATGCTATTGAAATTTGGCACATTATCATAAGAAATAGGTTTAAATCATGCTTTAGGTGATACTTTACTTATTATCATGATATAATACCTAATGCATGATTATAATTTGATGAAAACATGTAGTTCATGATCATAATATAGAATTCATTCATATATGCCTTTAGGATCATGAGGATTATTAGGTTGATACTTAACCTTGATAAAATTATATGAATATAATGGTTAAGTATATACAAATCCCCCCTAGGATGCATCTCACACTCACCATAGGCTACCTTGATTGCAAACTTAGCATGAGTGAGATGTTAGGATGATACAAATGTCCACTAGTGCCTATGGCATTTAGATGGTCATTTAATGTATCAAAATAGCAATAATAGACCAATCATGGGGAAGGCTTATGTTTAATTCATAGACATATTGCCCAAAGATCATAGTTGGATATTTCATATGTTTTCAAAACAATTTCTTACTTTAAAATCTATGTATTCATGATTTGAAACAATTGGAATCAAAACTAAGTGTTAAACTTGATACTTTTATGATAAAAACCTAGTAGTTTTTTAAAGCTTTTGGATTTTTGGCAAATACGTGGAAATATAATGATTTTTCATGAAAACCTATTTTTCACTGATAGATATACTTAAAAGAAATGTGTTCCCCAAATTTCATGATTTTTAGAATTTTTTGGAATTTTTAACGCATTTCTGAAATTTGGTCCGAAAATCATGAAATCCTAAAAATCATGTGCCAGTCGACTGGTATCTGAACAAGTCGACTGATGGCCTGTAAATCAGACCAGTTGAGGCCGAATTCCGAATTTAAATCAATTTTTGGTATTTTTCCTTCTCTTAGACTTGATGCCATGAGTTTATAACTTAATATTAATCTTCTTGATGGTGTCAAAGGGGGAGAGATAATTATGTTTAAGTTATGATAGGGGGAGAAATTTGTATGATAGGGGGAGAAATTGTAGAGAGAGCCTCATGGATTAAGGGGGAGTTGCATGTTGCTATATCATGTTTATGTTTACATGCTTTCTTACATTAAATTTTTTATCAAATATTTTTACCTAACTTAAACGGATTGCCACACATCAAAAAGGGGGAGATTGTTAGGGCAATCTCTTGCCGTAATATGATTTTGATGGTGTGGCAAAGGGTTTAAGTTAGTCTGTTATGTTGATTTGATATGTGCGTTGAAGTTGTGCTGGACTTAGTAATTCGCACATGGAGCCGTGGCAAGTTTCACATCTCATGACTCGTGCCTTGAGTCGGTGAAGGATAGATTTACGAAAGTCGTGCGCTTGGAGCATCCGAGGGACCGCCGGACGAGGAGCTTGGAGTGAAGCCGGAGGAAGTAGACTTCGAGGCAAGAAACGCGAAGGAGCATTGCAGAGTCGTGCGCCTGATGCTGCCGAGGGATGTGGCCGCGAACGAAGAGAACTTCGAAGGCGAGGGACTCCGAGAGATGAGAGTGAGCGAATGTAACCCGGGAAAGGGTAGCTCTTAGGTAAAACTTGGCCATTTGGCCAAGTGTCGGATGAGTTTTTCCGACACCAGTCGACTGCCATGTCATGGCGTGATCGCTTCCGAGTCGATGGGTCGATCGATCGGGTATAAAACTCGTTAGTGCTTGGCGCGATCGTTATGGATCGGCAATGATCGATGTCGGATGTGAGTCGATCGCTGTGGAATGGCAATGATCGATGGCACTGCAGGGAATGAATGGAGTCAACTCCATTGAGCACTCGACTGATCGAGCATCAGTCGACTGATGGTAGGATCAGTCGACTGATGCCAATACCGTTGGATGGAATCCAATGTGGAAAGCGGTCGTTATTGGGCAATGGCTACGGGATCAGTCGACTGATCGAGGGCATCAGTCAACTGATCCTGTGTCAACGGGAAGAAACCCTCTTCCTCTATAAAAAGGAAGGGGGTGGGGGTTTGGGAGGCTAATGCTTATGCTCTAATACTCTCCCAAGTTCCCTAAAGCTTTCCATCCTCTTACTCAAGCTTATTTCCATTATATTTGTAAGAGGAGTGTTTTTGTGTAAAGAGGTTACCTCCACCTAGCTTTGTGCAAAGGAGAGATCTAGTGGATAGATTTGGAGGAGTGATTCACCTTGGACGAATTGGACCGTGGATTAGCGGCGTAGCCGTGAACCACGTTACATCTCGTGTTTATATTGCTTGTTTATATTTTGCTTGTCTTTATTTATATTTGCATATTCCGCTTACGCTAACGTTTTGTAGACGAGCAAAATACGACATCCATCGTAAGAGGGCTATTCACCCCCCCCCTCTAGCCGGCCAACCGACCCCCAACATAATTTTCCCATTTTTGAATTTTCATTAGGTTTTTGGGAAGGCCTCTTCTTCTTAGGCATGTGCCTAGACTTTTTGGGATTAATACCCAAATTTTCTTCTGCTCTCCTAATTGACTCCCTAGGCAAGATATTTCTAGAATTATGAGTCCTAGGTTTGTCTTTAGTCATATGAACATGCTTGGCACCTAAGCAATAAACCTTATTGTTTCTCCTAGCATGCTTTTCATTAACAATAGCAAGAGAGCTAAAATAATTCTTAGCATGTTTTTTAACTCTAGGAATTAAAGGTGCATTAAATAAATTTACCTTAGGGTTAGCTTTAGGAGCTCCCCCTACATGAGTTGCACCTTCTTGCCCTTTCTTCCTCCCCCTAGGGCATTGGCTTCAGTAGTGTCCCTTTTGATTGCATTTGAAGCACACAATGTGCTCTTTGCTCTTGATTTTGGGAACACCGGCATACTTTGACTTTGGGTTGACTTTTGGTGTTGATGCCTTTTCCTTAGCCAATTTTGGGCATTTACTCTTGTAGTGCCCTTTCTCCCTACACTCAAAGCATATTATGTGATTTTTATTTAAAATAACAACACTTGAGTTACCTATAGAGTTGGTGGAGGCCTCTTCACTTCTTCCGGAGGTAGAAGCTTCATTTTGATCTTGCTCCGGAATTGAAATCCTTTCCTCCCCCTCAACGCTAGAGGTGGAGGTCTCCACCAAGTCATCCACATCTTCAAAAGTGGATGGTGATTCTTCTTCGGCATTCTCCTCTACTTGTGCCGATTGAGAATTTTCTTGGAATTTCATTACCTTATTCCATAATTCCCTTGCATCCCTATAATCACCCAATCTAGACCAAATAATGTTAGGTAACAAATCACTAATCAACTTGATTACCTTGAGATTTGTCTTGAAGTCTTTGATTTGGTCTTGGGTCCATTTTGACTTCTCAATTGGCTTGTTGTACTTGTCCCTAGGCATTTCAAAACCGTTTTCTATAATAATCATAAAATCAAAATCGGTTTCTAGGTATACCTCCATTTTTCTTCTCCACCATAGAAAGTCTCCTTCGAATTTGGGTGGTTGAAGGTTGTAGCCAGCCATCTTGTAGTGCTCTCGCAGCGGTTAGTCCTTGAAGAGCGACCTCGGCTCTGATACCACTTGTAGGGGGATCGATACGGCCGGCTAGAGGGGGGGTGATTAGCCCTCTTTCGTTGGATGTCATAATTCGCTCGTTCTCGTTGCATTTCTTGTCTACGATTGTTGTTAGCGCAGCGGAATAACAATAATAATGAAACTAACAACAATACACAATCACACAACACAAGATATACGTGGTTCAGAACCAAATGGTTCCTACTCCACGGGCGAGCTCACCGAGCTCTAGTTATGCGCACGGCACTAACTATAACACTCCTTCTCGACAACATGTCGGAGGTGGAGAAACCTCTCACAAGCAATTACAATGTAATATAGAAATACAAGCAAATACACAAATACAATACACAAGAAAACTTTCACCGATTGCTTTGATCGCTTTGCTTGTTGCTTGCTTTGATTGGCTCTTGAAGGACTAGAATGCGAATTCCTCCAATAGCTCTACAAAAACCATTGCAAAAACCTCCATCTCAAGCTCCTTTTATAACCTGATCGTCGAGCTAGCGCCTAGCGATCGCTAAAAGGCCCTGACGCCTGTAGCCGTTGTCTCACAATGGCCAGATCCACGTCAGACAAGTTCCAACGGATCACCTACCAGTCGACTGATGATGCCCATCAGTCGACTGGTGACCTAGTAGTCGACTGCCCAGTCGACTATGGAGCATTCTGTGCTCGCGACACTCCCATCACCGATCGCCATCCATCGTAGTCGATCATTGCCGACATCCCGACTTCCACCAGGCGATCGGACCGCCAAGCACAAAACCCTAGCCTTTCACCAGTCGAACCCTAGTCGACTTGGACCAGTCGAACCGGCACCTATGCCAGTCGACTGACGTCGGGCAAAACCTCAAACACCAAGTTGTTTGAGCATCCGATCGTCGGGTAAACCCTCAAACATCAAGTTTGAGCCTCCGACACTCGGTCTTAGCCACTTGGCCAAGTCCACCTTATCCCTCATGGAGTTCCCCACCGAAGCTCTCTTCCCTCGGCCTACGTCCCTCGGATGCGCCAAGCGCACGGCTTCGCAACGCCATCCTTCGCATCTCATACCCTAGAAGTATGCTTCCCCTTGGGCTCACTCCATTCGCTCCCCATCCGGCGGTCCCTCGGATGCACCAAGCGCACGGCTTCGCAATGCCATCCTTCACCGACTCAAGGACCCCGAGCCTAGTGAACTTACTAAGTCTTCAAGACTTCCCAAATGCACCAAGCGCACGGCTTCGCAATGCATTTCTCACCAAGCACCAAGCGCACGGCTTTGCAATGCTTTGGACATTCCCATGCCAAGCACCAAGCGCACGGCTTCGCAATGCTTTGGACTTTCCCATGCCAAGGCTTCCCCCTTGGACTTCCACACCAAGCTCCATGCTTGGATTTTCCATGCCAACCCCATGTTGGACTTTCCCATGACAATCCCATGTCATGAGTTTTGTCCATCATCAAAATACTATCAAGGTACTGCTCGAGTCAAACTCGAGTCAACCTGGGCCGATTGCACCAACATTGTGGACTGGGCGAAAGCCTATTCTGAGACATATTCGGATATGGGGGAGTCCAGCACATGTGCTGAAGGCTGATGCTGGTAAGTTGGAACCTCGTACAGAAGTGTGCATGTTCGTGGGCTACCCTAGAGGAACAAAAGGTGGTTTGTTTTATAATCCTAGAGATCAGAGGGTGATAGTTAGCACGAACGCCCGATTTCTAGAGGAAGACTATGTGATGAACCACAAGCCCAAGAGTAGGATTGTTCTAGAGGAATTAAGAGGGGAAGTCGCTACTTCAGTACCACCGGTACAAGAGGATATACCACAAGTCACTGCACCGCGTGTCAAAGAGGATACACAGGTGATACCTCGTCGTAGTGGGAGGATTGTGAGACAGCCTAATAGATTCATGTTCTTGGGAGAATCTTCGGACTTGGTCCCTGGCGAACATGAACCTGATCCTTGGACATATGACGAGGCACTCCAAGATGAAGATGCGATATCTTGGCAAAGAGCGATGAATTCTGAGATAGAATCTATGGATTCTAATCAGGTCTGGGAGCTAGTAGAGCCACCCGATGGTGTAAAAGTCATTGGATGCAAGTGGATCTACAAAAGAAAGAGAGGAGTAGACGTGAAGGTTGAGACATTCAAAGCTAGGCTTGTTGCGAAAGGGTATACTCAGAAAGAGGGTATCGATTATGAGGAGACTTTTTTACCAGTAGTTATGCTTAAGTCTATCCGGATTCTCTTATCTATAGCTGCTCATATGGATTATGAGATTTGGCAGATGGATGTCAAGACAGCTTTCCTTAACGGAAGTCTTGAGGAGAACATCTATATGCAGCAGCCAGAGGGATTCATTGCTAAAGGCAAAGAGCATCTAGTGTGTAAGCTTAATCGGTCCATTTATGGATTGAAGCAAGCTTTGAGATCTTGGAACATCCATTTTGATGAGGTAATCCAGTCATATGGATTTATTCAAAGTCTGGATGAGCCATGTGTATACAAAAGATGTGACGGAAATGTAGTGGTATTTCTTGTACTATACGTAGATGACATTTTATTAGTTGGCAACAATATCAAAGTGTTATCAGATGTAAGGGTATGGTTGTCCAAACAGTTTGACGTGAAGGACTTGGGAGAAGTGGGACACATCCTTGGGATCAAGGTGATAAGGGATCGCAAGAAAAGGATGTTGTGTTTATCTCAAGCTTCATACATTGACACTATCCTTGCTCGTTTTAGCATACAGAACTCCAAGAAAGGTTTTCTACCTTTTAGGCATGGAGTACCTTTATCTAAAGAGATGTGTCCCAAAACATCAAAGGAGATAGAGGAGATGAAGGTGGTTCCTTATGCTTCGGCAGTAGGAAGCCTCATGTATGTTATGCTATGTATGAGACCAGATATCTGCTTTGTCATGGGCATGGTTAGTAGATATCAGAGTAATCATGTACAGGGACATTGGACTGTGGTAAAGCATATATTGAAGTACCTAAGAAGGACTAGGGATTATATGCTGGTTTACCGGGCAGATCTATTAGTCCCTGTGGGTTACACGGATTCTGATTTCTAATCAGATAGGGACAACAGTAAGTCTACCTCGGGGTTTGTGTTTACTTTTGGAGGTGGAGCCATAGTATGGAGGAGTGTCAAGCAGAAATGCGTGCGGACTCTACCATGGAAGCTGAGTATGTGGCAGCCTCTGAGGCAGCCAAGGAAGCTGTATGGCTCAGGAACTTCTTGATGGACTTGGATGTGATTCCTGGTTTGCCCAGAACTATCACAATTTATTGTGATAACAGTGGTGCAGTTGAAAACTCGAAGGAACCATGAGCCCATAAGGCGAGTAAACACATAGAGCGCAAGTACCACCTAATACGAGAGATCGTAAAGCGAGGAGAAGTAGTTGTCGCCAAGATTGCATCAGAGGATAACCTGGCGGATCCATTCACTAAGGCCCTTCCAGCGAAAGCATTTGATAGGCATGTGGAGGACATGGGGATCAGATGTATGGCAGTGTGATGACAGCATAGTCTTTTAGTATAAGTGGGAGATTGTTGGGATGTATACTGGAAGCCTAGCCTTTTGTATGGACATCTTTATTTTGAAATAAGAATCACATGATCATTGTTTGCACTTTATATTTATTATATGTGCATATTGTCTAATACTCTACATTGTAGATAATGTGGTGCTTGGTGAGGCACAGAAGATCATGTTATCAGTTCCTTGTAGAATATAAGTATAGGCTCACAACCAAGATGGTCTTGGACAAACCATTGGCATGGTTGTAGTGTGATTTGGTATTGATTTATCTTGACCATAGAATTACACTAGTACATTTTGTGTGTATTGAGCAGGACCGACATAGAGGTGATTCAATCTATTGCTGACTATATGATTGAATCAGACCTCGGGTATTATGTTGCACATGCTCTGAATCCCGATATAATAATGGGCACATGTACTTAGTATTTATTTCTTTGATTTACCAATGGGTGAGATTTATAGATTAAATAAATAGGCCCGGTAAGTTGGGAAATGATATTATTTACATGATGTGGCATTGATTATAGAAGGAAACTGTGTCCTATATATTAGGTTGATGATGTCCCCTTGAGGAGCTCATAAGGTTTATCATGTAAACCCCACGGGTTGACTTAGTCAACATGATAATAAGGTTGAGTGGTACTACTCGAGGAGTTAAATGTTAATTAATTGATGGTCAGTAAATCAATTAATTGACGGACATTCGATATCTTAAACATGGGGAGATAGTTGTGCAAATAATATATGGAGCTCATATAAATGGGGGTTGGTGAGGTAGATCAATGATGATCCTCTAGTGGAATGGAACATCATTGATGGATCAAGTTTGTGTGGTTCCTATCCATCGGGTGGCCAAGATCCAACTCCTCCTCATGGTCCCTATCGTAGCCTTATTAAAATCTCAAGGAGCCTAGATCCAATGATGGAACATGAAACCCTAGATCCGACGGTTGGGATGAAACCCTAGATCCAACGGTTGGGATGAAACCCTAGATCCGACGGTTGGGATGAAACCCTAGATCCGACGGTTGGGATGAAACCCTAGATTCGACGGTTGGGATGAAACCCTAGATCCGACGGTTGGGATGAAACCCTAGATCCGACGGTTGGGATGAAACCCTAGATCCGATGGTTGGGATGAAACCCTAGATCCGACGGTGGTGACTAAGTCTCTAGATCCGATGGTGGAGATTGAAAGGAGGCCTAAGCCTAACTCTATAAAAGGAGGGCTAAGGGCTTGGGCATGTAATATAGAAATAGATATATATCAAGAAGGAGATTAGGGTTTTTGGCTTGCCCGGCTACGGTTTGGGAAAAGGTTTGGGCGGCAATCCTTGGAAGGATTAAGGTTTGTTTCCTTCTCTTCCTAATTGGTAGCCGGTGCCCATCTTCTTCCTCCTTGCTTTGGCCGACGCCCATACCCATTATTCCTTCTCCCTCTCTCCTTGGTGGCCAGCGGCAACCTTTCTTCAAGGTTGGCCGGCGCTCAATTATCTACTCCTTGGCCGGCGGCTATATCAAGCTCCTTGGCTTTGTGGTCGGTTCTAGATAGGAGGAGTTTTTGTTTGGTTCTTCTCTTTGTTCGGAGCGAGCAAGGAAGGGAAGAACGTGATCTAGGAGGCTTCAACTCGTGGAGGATGGGACATACGGTAGAAGACCAAGAGGTATAAAAGTTTTACAAACTTTATTCTTGATCCTCTTATGATAAGATATGCTAGCTTATGTTCTTTATGTTAGTATGTGTTGATTATACTAGTTTGCATTTGTTTGTATTTGTATAATCATGGACCCCGATAAGAAACACAAAAACCGGCGATCCGTTCGTTGTCTCTTCCGCGGCTAACCGACTAGAAGAGTTGATTGCTTGAACAACAAGTTTGTTCAAGCGATCGCTCGAGTCGTTGGCACGATGACGAAACAGTTGTGCTTCGGAAACTCATCCCGTCCGGATTAGTTTTAGTTGATAAAATTTTAATCCGGGGACATGGGAGGCAATGAGACTCCGACGCAACCAAGGGCACTCCCTTCAGTATGTGGGCCTTTCAATGTAGCAGCTAGAGGAGGCTATCAGTACTTCATTACTTTTACTGATGATTCCAGTAGATATGGATATGTGTATCTAATGAGACACAAATCTGAATCCTTTGAAAAGTTCAAAGCATTCAAGAGTGAAGTACAAAACCAACTTGGTAAAAGTATTAAAGTGCTTCGATCAGATCGAGGTGGGGAATACCTTAGCCAAGATTTTCATGACTATTTCATTGAGTTTGGGATTAGATCTCAACTCACTCCACCTGGAAGACCACAGTGGAATGGTGTATCAGGAAGGAGAAATCGTACATTATTAGATATGGTACGATCCATGATGAGTCACACAAATCTTCCTTCTTTCTTCTGGGGATATGCTTTAGAGACGGCTGCTTTCACACTTAACCGCGTCCCATCTAAGACAGTCATAAAGACACCATATGCGATATGGACTGGGAAGAGGCATAAGATTCTTTTATAAAGATTTGGGTTTGTGAGGCTTGTGTTCGATGTCAAGTCTCTGACAAACTAGGCCCCAAATCAGACAAGTGTTACTTTGAAGGATATCCTAAGTAAACAAAAGGATATTACTTCTACAATCCCACACAAGGCAAAGTGTTTGTCGCTAGAAATGGCGTATTTCTAGAAAGAGAGTTCATTTCTAGAAGAACTAGTGGGAGTAAAATACATCTTAAAGAAATTCAAGCTATAGATAGCACTGAGAAGAAAATTGAATAGGCACCACAAAATATTGTGGATGATGAGATTATTGCACAAGAAGTTACGGAGTAACAACCTGTTCAAGTAGACCAACCTCTTCACAGGTTTGATAGGATACATCATCAGCCTGATAGATATTCATTTCTCTTGTCTGACAGTGATGACGTTATGCTTGTTGAGTTGAACGAGCCTACATCCTATCAGGAAGCTGTGATGAGGCCAGATTCTGAGAAATGGCTAGAGGGCATGAGGTCTTAAATGGAATCTATGTACACTAACCAAGTATGGACTTTAGTTGATCCCCCTAAAGGGGTAAAATCCATTGGGTGTAAGTGGGTCTTTAAGAGAAAGACTGACATATATGGTCTTATGCATACCTATAAAGGGTGATTGGTAGCTAAAGGTTTCAAGTAGATTCATGGTATTGACTATGATGAAACTTTTTCACCAGTTGCGATGCTTAAGTCCATTCGGATCATGCTTGCTATTGCAGCTTACCACGATTATGAGATCTGGCAAATGGATGTTAAAACTGTGTTTCTGAATGGAAATCTACTCGAGGATGTGTACATGACACAACCTGAGGGTTTTGTAGATCCAAAGCATGTTGGCAAGGTATGTAAGCTACAAAGGTCCATTTATGGTTTAAAGCAAGCATCTAGAAGATGGAATCTTCGACTCGATGATGCGATCAAAAAGTTTGGTTTCATCAAGAATGAAGATGAACCCTGTGTATACAAGAGGGTTAGTGGGAGCATAGTTATCTTTCTTATCTTGTATGTTGATGACATACTTCTTATTGGAAACGACATTCCTATGTTGCAGTCTGTGAAAACTTGGCTTGAGAATTATTTCTCAATGAAGGACTTAGGTGAAGCAGCCTACATTTTAGGCATTAATATCTATAGAGATAGATCTAAGAGATTGCTTGGCTTAAGTCAGAGTGCATACATAGACAAGGTGCTTAAACGTTTTGCCATGCAGAATTCCAAGAAGGGATTTCTGCCAATGTCACATGGTGTGAGCCTTTTGAAGGCTCAATGCCCTTCTTCTAAGGAAGAAAGGGAATGCATGGATCAGATCCCTTATGCATCTGCTATTGTTAGTATGAGCCCTTAGTGCCAATTATGAGATGATTGGTGAGGGAGACTTTTGTATTATATTCTTGCATTAATAAAGGCAAAGATTGATTATTATATTTCTTTATGCGTGTGCCAGCTAAATAAATATAATAATGCCCATGAATAGTAGGTTATTATCTACAGTATATCAATTGGTAGAATTGATTATGAGAAGTTATAGAGAATACTATTCTTAAATATTCCTAGTCGAGTATTGTATTAATAAACAAGGGCTATATTGATACATTGAGACTAGCATGTAGGTCAATGGATGACTTGATCTCACAAGTCATGGATATGTGATATCACATTGATACATGGGTATATATATTGGAGACTATATATACTGAATTGACCCACCATGAGAAAGTATCATGGATCGTTATATGAGTGTCATATACTTTCTCATGTGACTATTGGTATGAATAGTCCTTAGACCTGAAGTCACTACGGTTCCCTACATAAGGAGTTATGTACTTTAGTATAATCTAACGTCACACCGTAATTGGGTGACTATAACGGCGATCACTGAGTATGTAACGAATTATGCGGAGGGATGTGAGTGATGTAGATGGGATCTATCCCTCCCATATGACGGGAGTGATATCTTTAGCCTCTTGATAGAGTAGGACCACGAAATACATGGTCATGCTCAAATGAGTCAATATGAGATATTGAGCTCATTTGTTTGAGTGAGTCTACTTGGGGATCAAGAAACATAAAGATTTATAAGAGGGTGACACGGTCTATGCCTCATTGATCGATCTGAGATATCAAGGATAGAAGGACACTGTCATATGATAATAGTCACGGAAGAGGTTGTCGGATCTCGACATTCTCATCACTTGGGTAGCAATGATGTATTGCTAGATGTCGCTCATTGCTTATGTATCTAAAATGGTTTTGGATACATTGCCAACGTTATGAGAGCCTATAGGGTCACACACAAAGAACATATTATTTTGGAGAGGAAATCATTTTGGTTTGACTAAAATGAATTATTAGTTAATTGGATTAACTAGAATGAGTAAGACTCATTACTTGGCTAAATTTGAGTTGGACTCAAATTGGTTTATGTTGAGTTAGACTCAAGTCAAACCAAGAGAAGAAGGCTAAAATGAATAATACACGAATTAATAATATAATACACGAATTAATAAATGGGGTTTTAAATGGGATTTAAAACTCATTAATGTGCATTTAATGAGCATTAATCGACTTCCTTTCTTTTACCATGGAGAATAAGGAAGTGCATTTAATGTCTCATTAAGGTGTATTATGGTTGCTTCTTCTTCTTCAGCGTGGACAATAAAAAAGAAAATAAGATTAGATTTTATTTTTCGTTCACAACACAAGAGGGCCAAGTACTGAGTGGAAAAGTGAGACCTTGGAGTGGTTGCTAGCACAACCGAAAGGGCTTACCTCTTCTCTCCAAGATCGTGTGTGTGTGCACCATAGAGGCGTGGACATTTTGACCACGCTGAGATCCGCAAGTGTTGCTGATTGGAATTCGAAGGGCACGCTTCGAAGGTAATCTCGATTCCTATAGGATAGAATCGATAATTGAAACGAGTATATTTTTTTTGCTTGGATCTCTGGAGGGATCCTAAGTTTTCCGCTGCAAATTTTGTTTATCGCTCGGGATCCCTACAGCTATAGAGCCTATTATGTACGTCATGCTATGAACGCGTCCTGATGTCTCGTATGCTTTAAGCATGATGAGTGTACTACGATGATCCGGTGTGATAACATCGATCGGCCAAGAATATTCTTAAGTAGTTGAGAAGAACCAATGAATATTTCTTGATATTTTGGGGCAATGAGGAGCTCGCTGTAAAGGGTTATAGTGATGCTAGCTTTCAAATGGACAAGGACGATTACATATCGCAGTTAGGGTATGTCTTTTGTTTAAATGGTGGTGTTGTAAGATGGAAGAGTTCAAAGAAAGACACAGTCATGGATTCTACTACAGAGGTCGAGTATATTGCTGCTTCAGAAGCGGAAAAGGAGGTTGTTTGGATCAGAAAATTTATTTCTGAGCTTGGTGTAGTTCCTAGCATCATGAGCCCTATAGAGCTTTATTGTGACAACAACGGGGCTATAGCACAGGCTAAGGAACCTCGTTCTCACCAACATTCCAAACATATACTATGGTGGTATCACCTCATTCGAGAGATCATCGATAGAAGAGATGTATGGATATGCAGAGTAGATACTGATGCTAACATTGTGGATCCCTTGACCAAGGCTTTAGCACAGAAGAAGCATGATGGTCATACTAGGTCACTAGATCTTAGAGATTACAATGATTGACACTAGTGCTAGTGGGAGATTGTTAGTGTCAGCTCTTAGTGTCAATCATGAGATGAATGATTAGAAATCATATGTTTCATATTTCATTAATTACAGGCAAGGTTTGCTTATTATATTATATCTTATATATGCTATATGAATAATATAATAGTGTCCTTGAATAGTAGATTCAGGTTTACAGCATATCAATTGGTTGATTTGATAGTGAGAGTCTGTGTGTGTATATATATATATATATATATATAATACTACTCTTAACTATTCCTAGTCGAGTATTAATATGCAAGAACAATATTAATGTGCAGAGACTAGTATGTAGGTCAATTGATGACTTAATCTCACAAGTCATGGATATGTGATATCAAGTTGACACATGGGTACATATTAGAGACTATGTACTGAATTGATCCACCATGAGAATGTTTCATGGATCATTATATGAGTGTCATAAACATTCTCATGTGACTATTGGTATAAATAATCCTTAGACCTGAAGTCACTACGGTTCCCTACATAATGAGTTGTAGTTTAGCTTCGTCAAACATCACCCATAACAGGGTGACTATAAAGGCGATCACTGGGTATGTAATAAGTTATGCGGAGGGATGTGAGTGATGTAGATGGGATATATCCCTTCCACATATCGAAAGTGATATCTATGGGCCCCTTGATAGAGTAGGACTACTAAAATGCATGGTCATGCTCGAATAAGTCAATATGAGATATTG
Organism: Wurfbainia villosa; assembly: GCA_025175895.1. Lineage (NCBI taxonomy): Eukaryota > Viridiplantae > Streptophyta > Magnoliopsida > Zingiberales > Zingiberaceae > Wurfbainia > Wurfbainia villosa. Next base: position 112,970,293 of record CM045989.1, on the reverse strand, counting down.
AGCTTATTTAGTTGAGTAGTCTACTTAGAGATCAAGAAACTCTTGATTGATAAGAGGATGACACAGTTTATGCCACATTGATCAATCTAGATATTAAGGATAGAAGGACTGAGTCATACACGATAGTAGTCACGGAAAGGTTATGTTGGATCTCGACATTCTCATCACTTGGGTAGCAATGATGTATTGTTAGTTGCCGCTCTTTGCTTATGTCTCTAAAAGGGTTTTAGAAACATTGTCAATGTTACGAGAACCTATTGGGTCACACACTTAGGACATGTGAATTGGAGATGGCTCATCACATGAGCCATTGGGCCATCGGGATAAGTCTAATGTAGATTAGACTCAATGAGTGGGACTCAAGATATACCCAATGAATCTGACTCGAGTTAGACTCAAGTCAAATTCGGATTGAGTAGGACTCAAGGTATACCCAATGAATCTGACTCAAATTAGACTCAAGTTAAATTCGGATTGAGTATGACTCAAGGTATACCCAATGAATCTGACTTGAGTTAGACTCAAGTCAGATTCGGATTGAGTGAGACACACCATTAAGAAAGGGGTTGCATGATCATTAAGATGAAATTATTGGGTTATTAATTCCATGAAAACCAAGAGTCACAAACCCTTCATATTCAATGATTGAATATAAAAGAGGATTTTATGGATGAGACTAGTAGTGCTTTTCGTGTGATCACCTTCTCCTTCTTCTTCTACTTTCTTGGCCGAACCAACCTTGTGGCTAGAATCATAGTTTGGTTCCACTCCATCTCATGGTTCTTGTGGATACTGTGGAGGCGTGGACATCCTGACCGCTTTGAGATCCGGACATCTTGAACGTAAGTGTTGCTGACAGGACTACGAAGGGCACGCATCAAAGGTAACTACGATTCACATAGGATAGAATCGATTAAACGAGTATGGTTTTTTACATGGATCTTTGGAGAGATCTTATTTTTCCGCTGCATAGTGCTTGCAAAATGTTTCCGAGCGCGTTCAAATTCCCTACACTTCTTCCTCTCCCGATCGGGCCGCAAAACAAACTGATTATCGATAGAAAATACAATGGTTACAACTTCAAGTAGAAACTTTGTCTGCCGAACGGGATCAACTAGCAGCAGAAAATAAGAGAGTTTCTGTACAGCATAAACAAGATATGCAAAATATGAAAGGAGAACTTTCCCTCAAGGATACAGATGTCCGACTGCTGCGAGAGTACAAGGATCTACAAAACCGGCAAACAACCTCTCAACACTCAAAAATTCAGAAATAGATACCAAAAGAGAGGGACTGGCACTTCTAATCCGACCAATATTTCAAACCCATGCAAGATCTTATTAATGCCTTTGATGAATTCAAGGACAGAACCTGTTAGTAATATATGAGAGATGTCCTAAGGCAATCGCCTTATGAATGAACCATTTATATGATAAATGAAGATTCACTATTTGAGTATACATGTTTTATGTATTTGATTAGATCTTAAACTCATTTACTGAATGTCCACGATACGATTCACAGCATGAGAGAATTTGTGATTGGATCACAACTAGTGAGTATCTCTACATGTGTAATTGTGATGTATCGGAATTATCCCTAGTCGATGAATTGATGGATTTGGACACCATCAATTCTTTCGAGACTAGCACGAGGTATACTCCTTGGTGTATCCAAGCAGCTGATTCTCACTGGCTGGAGACATAGTGATGTCCGGAGTTAATCGTGGATGCTAGTTATGGTAACTAGTTCATTGGAGTGACCAGTCATAAGACTTCATATGGTTCTCTGCATATATAGATATGTCAATGAAGTTCTTACTGTGGCTTAAGTGCGATGTTCCTTTGACTTATGGTATTCAAGTCATCTTGATCATGGAGACTTATGCTTTGACATCTTAAGCAAACATCTCTAAGGAGATGTGGACCCGGGATGATTGGGTATAAGTCAAGTGATCAAGGTGTTTGAATAGCCTATAAAGGATTCACCACTCCTTGCAGGAGATGTATACCCATGGCCTCTCGTCGGATTGTTACTAAAGTCTTTGGCCAAAGCATTACATGTTTAGAGTAAGGTACTCTTCGATACATGTGGAGTAACTAGAATCCGTAGGACGAGGAAATGATACTTGGGCTAGGTGTGACGTAGTCAGCCTAGTGGGGACTGACACAATAGACCATGTCCTGAACCAAGTGGGTATAAGATGAGTGAAGGGAATTGGGCACGATTCATTCGAGCTACTGAAGGGTTTCAGAAATAGTTCTGGATCAACCGTTGATCTTTTCGGTTAATTGGGGATCATGATGTACTACTAGGTGCCACTCATGATCGTTCTATAATTAATGGTTAATTATAGACGGCCAACATAAACCGAGAACCTATTTGGTCACACGCACAACGAGTGTAATCCAAAGGATTTAAAGCGAACTTGAGAATGGGATTCTCGCATCGAGAGAAAACTATGTTTGGTTGGACCAAACATAAAGCGAGCATGAAATTGTTTCAGTCGCAATGGAAGCGTGGATGGGCAGTGTCTTATGAAGACATAATGGATGGACCAAAATGGTTTGGTTCTAATTCAATGGATAAGAATAAACCAAAGGGTTTGGTTTATTTTAAACGAATGAACCAAAAGTTGGTTCGGTTCGTTTTAACTTAAAATAAACCATCATGGTTTGGTTTATTTTAACTTATCTTAATTGAGCGGGTTAACGGGCTTTATGGATATGATCCATTAACCATTAAGAGAATTAGTTCTCTATAAAAGTGGGCTTAAGGGATTGTTAAACCCTAACTAATCCAATCATCCAAACCCTAGCCGCCCAACACATTGTTGCCGCTTGACTTGTGGTGCCGCCCAGCCCATAGCTCCTCCAACCGGCGTCCAGAAGGCGGCTTCCTTCCTCCTCGCCGGCGTCGAGCTGCTGCCGGAAGAGTTCCGGCGATCCTCCTTAGGTTTGGCATCAAGGTGAGCACTTGGCTTCCTTTGTTGGCCGGCGCCTATCTCCTCCACCAAGCTGTCCAGTTTTTCTGGACAGCTTCTTCTCCTCTCGTCGGAGCGTCGTTTGGACGACGGTTAGTGCTCCGACAGCGGCTAACATACTGGGGATTTGATCTCCGGTAATCCTCTGAGGTGGAGGACGAAGGATTCGTCAAACGGTTGACGAATACCTCTCCGGAGAAGCGAGTTTTGAGAACTCGTTTTGGATCCGAATTTGGATTCGGATCGTGATCATCTCTCGATCACGTCGTCTTCAACACGAGGCTAGTAACCCGTACGAAGTCGAAGCTCGTGGCTTAGCGAAGTCATCCCGAGGAACTCGGCGTGGATACGGATAGAGACGATTCTACCGAGGATCGTTCCAGTTGATACCGTTCCCGCTACACGTTATACGAAAGGTATAACGTAGATAAATTTCCTTTTATTGCAAATTTAATTTACGGTTATGTCTACACTTGTTGTAATAGCATGCGTGTGTTGTGTGTGTTGTAATAAATAGGAGTATTTATTATTTTTATTGCTTCCACTGTGCTCATGTTTACGAAACATGATCGAACACACACACGCCGCGGTGCCGGAAACCCAACAGTGGTATCAGAGCCCAGGTTGTGTTTCGACATAATCGTAAAATGGTTTTGCGATAGTCATAATGTATTTCTGGAAATTTTCTAATTTTGGAAATTTAGAAGTATTTATGGAAATTTTTCAATTTTGGAAAGTCTAGAAGTATTTATGGAAATCTTCCACTTTTGGAAAGTTGGAAGTATTTATGGAAATTGATATTTTCCATAAATAAAATATTTGATTAGATTCTAGAAATTTGTTTCCTAATTTAATCATGATTTGATTTGGGAAATCAAATCTTAAAATATTTTATTTCCATAAGTAGTTTTAATGATTTAGGAAATTGGTTTCCTAAATAGGTTTTCCTTAATCAAATAATTCCATGAATAAAATATGTGATTAGATTTGGAAATTTGTTTCCTAATTTAATTATGATTTGATTTGGAGAATCAAATCTTAAACATATTTTATTTCCATAAATAGTTATGACATATAAGGAAATATATACATGACATAATTGTATGCCATGTAATTGCATTAGATGCATAACATTATGCCATGCGTGTCGTGACATGTAGATGTATGCCATGCCATGTAGATAATAGTTATTTGCATGCAAAGAGGATGAGACATAAAATCCTAACTTAATATTAAAGCCTACACCTTCCATTAATATGGTTAGAACCAGAGTTCTGTTTCTTGTTTGGGTTGTTGGACTCACTCCAAGCCCGGCTCGAACCTGAACATGTTCAAATCATTGGAATAGTTTAACTCTAATATGGTAAGAGTCAGAGGTCAATCGTTAGTTTGGGTTGTTGGACTCACTCCAAGCCTGGCTAAATGGTTGAATGCGCTCTAACCATATTAAAACTATTTCGCGATTAATGGGTCGGCTTTAACTTGGAGCATCGATTTGTTGGACTCACTCCAAGGTCGATGTGAAGGGAGGTGAAGTTGGGTGCTATGCATATGATGCATACTTGTTAATGTGTTAACAACCCAATGTATGTGTAAACATTCAATTAGTTGATAGTACATTGTGATAGTTACATATACATGATATGTAATCGGTATACTTGATACCCACCATCATAGCTAAGAATGGCTTGTTGGACTCACTCCAAGGTTGTTCTTATCTATGATGGATATCAGCCCATTCGGAGATGGACCTACGATCTCCCGAAGTGATTTTGGGGTTTTTTGAATTCGAAAAATGAATGGGATTTATAAATGTATATTGATACATTTTAAAATCATTTTCTCATATATGCTCGTTTTGTATTTCTAGGTCAATAAATTGATCATGACGTCTTTGAATTTGCGCACTATTTTGGATTCGAACAAACTGACTGGGCCTAACTTCCTGGACTGGCTTAGAAACCTGAGAATTGTTCTCAAGGCGGAAAAGCTTGCATATGTCCTTGAAGAGCCTCTTCTCGACGCCCTAAGGACGATGCAACCTGCATCAAATGTTGGTCTATCGAAGCATGTGGCGATTCTCGATGGCGAGTTGCATCATGCTAGCGGCGATGGTACCGAGCCGCAGATGAGCATATGGATGCTAACACTATGGTCTTCCATCTTCATGAGTTGTTCGATGAGCAAGCGAGATCCGAAGGTTCGAGGTCTCTAGGCTCCTCTTCACCACGAAGATGCAAGAAGGTTCGCCTCAGAGTACGCTTTGTGCTAAAGATGAATGGGTACATCGAGCGGCTAGCTACCCTCGGTTTTGTGATGGATCATGAGTTAAGTATTGACTTAATTCTGCATTGTTTGCCCAAGAGTTTCTCGCACCTGTGATGAACTATCGGATGAACAAATTGGAATCCACCATTCCCGAGCTCCTCAATATGTCAAGACCGTGGAGCCTTCAGAAGCATGAGGAGAAGGCGGTTCTCATAGTTGATTCCTCAAAGAAAGGTTCTAAGAGGAAGGCAAAAGAATGTAAGAAAGGAAAGAAAAAGGTAAAGAAGGCGGAACAAAGACAAAGGGCACTTGCCATCATCGTGGCAAGGAAGGCCACCGCGAAGAAAGCAAGATTTATCTTGAGTCCATGAAGAAGAAGAAGGCATCCGATGCCCCATCCTCTTCGTGTATCTTCGTATTGATTGTCATTCTATTTCCTTAGACACTTGGGTATTGATACGGGTGTAGCTCACATATATGTAATGACATACAGGCTAAGGAATAGAAGAAGACTTGTCGAGGGGAGTCAAATTTGAGTGTTGGCAATGGAGCAAAGGTTGCTGCCGCCATCTAACTTATTTGTCAAGCTCCTAGTGGACTAGTCTTGAACCGGACAATTGCTATTATGTTCCTTCTCTAATAAAGAACATTGTTTCTATTTCCTCGCTTAAATAGAAATGGTTTCCATTTAACGCTTAGTAACAATTGTTGTTATATAACTTTGAATGGCGATTTTATGGAACCGGAACTTTGAGAGTAATGGCATTTATACGCTGGATGTATCCAAAGGACATTTTCAATATCGGGCGAGCAACACGCGTGCTCGAAAGGATAATCACATAGACTCCTATATGTGGCATTGTCGTCTTGGCCATATAAGCAAGAAACGCATGTCCGAATTACACCGATGTGGAATTCGGAATCGCTTGAATTGGATTCATACGATACATGCGAATCATGCTTAAAAGGCAAGATGACTAAGTTACCTTTACCGAAAAGGTGAACGAGTGGGAGAGTTACTAGGTCTAGTACATACCGATGTATGTGGACCTATGTCAACTCAAGCATTAGGAGGCTATAGCTACTTCATTACCTTCACCGATGATCACTCACGGTTTGGGTATGTGTTCTTGATGAAACACAAGTCCAAGCCTTTGAAAAGTTCAAAGAATTCAGAAATGAAGTAGAGAAACAACATGACAAAAGTATTAAAATACTGATCGGATCGAGGTGGTGAATACTTAAGTCAAGAGTTTCTTGATTATCTAAGAGACAATGGCATATTGTCTCAATGGACTCCGCCCTATACACCACAAAGATAATGGTGTATCCGAGAGGCGAATCGATCTTTGTTGGACATGGTCAGTCAATGATGAATCATGCGACTCTTCCCAAGTCCTTTTGGGGTTATGCACTTGTTGCATACTTTGTTAAATGTAATGCCTACCAAGGTAGTCTCTACTACTCCATATGAGATATGGGCTAGTAAGAAACCTCATGTATCTTACTTGAAGATATGGGGTTGTCCTCGCTTATGTATAAACCAAATTGGATGCTAAGTCCGATAAATGTCTATTTATTGATACCCTAAGGAAACAAGGGGTTACCAATTCTATCATCCCGTGGAACAAAAGGTGTTTGTTTCAAGGCATGCCGTGTTTCTAGAGAAAGAGTTTCTTGCAAGAAAAAAAGGTGGGAGTGTCGTCGAGCTTGAGGAGGCTCGAGAGACTCAAATAGACATTGATGAGATACCGGTGAAGCACAACATACCGACAACTCATAGTGACGAGCAATCTACCGACTATTGTAACACCACATCTTCAGATCCGTAGAACACGCAATATTCCCGAGAGATATGGATTTCGTAAGTGAATCGAACGACGTGTTACTCATTGATGATGAGGAGCCTACACCGTTATGAAGAAGTGCCGACAAGTTCAGAAGGGATAAGTGGCTTGGTGCCATGAAGTCGAAATGGATTCCATGTACGAAAAACCAAGTTTGGAACTTGGTTGACCCACCAAGGCATAAAGCCTATAGGGTGCAAGTGGGTTTTCAAGAAGAAACCGACATGGATGGTAATGTGATTACCTATAAGGCTAGATTGGTGGAAAGGATATCGCCAAAAGCAAGGTGTTGATTATGACGAAACCTATTCACAGTAGCTATGCTTAAATCCATTCGGATGCTCCCGCCATAGCGACTCATTATGATTATGAGATATGGCGATGGATGTGAAAACAGCTTTCCTTAATGGAAACCGCTCGAGGACGTGTATATGATACACCGAGGGTTTCACATCGCTGATAAAACCAAGGTATGCAAATTGCGACGATCCATTTATGGATTGAAGCAAGCATCCAGAGTCGAATATCCGCTTTGATGAGACGATCAAAAAGTTTGATTTCTCACAAAATCCGCATAACCTTGTGTGTACAAGAAGGTTAGTGGGAGTGCAATCGTGTTCCTAGTATTGTATGTCGATGACATATTACTTATAGGAAATGATGTCAATCTTACAATGCTAAGGTTTGGTTATCCAAGACATTCTCCATGAAAGACGGGAGAAGCAACCTACATCCTGGGATTAAGATCTATAGAGATAGATCAAACGGTTGCTTGGTCTTTCGCAGCCTACATATATAGACCGAAAAGCAAAGAGGTTTAGCATGTCGAATCCAAGAAAGGTTATCCGCCCATCGTGCATGGGGTACACCTTTCAAGTCTATGTGTCCGCGCACGTAAGACGAGAGGATTTGCATGAGTAAGATTCCCTATGCATCCGCAATAGGATCTATCATGTATGCTATGTTATGTACGAGGCCCGATGTATCGTATGCCCGAGTGTCACGAGCAGATACCACCGATCCAGAATGGATCATTGGGCTGGTCATAAGACGATCCTTAAGTACTTGAGAAGAACTAAGGATGTGTTCCTAATATATGGAGAAGGGGACATGGTGATACGCGGTATACAGATGCCACCTTCCGCAGACAAGGATGATTCTGTGTCTCACCGATACGTGTTCACCTTGAATGGGGCGCAGTGAGTTGGAAAAGTTCCAAACAAGAGATCAGAGCGATTCTACCATCGAGGCAGTAATATATTGCGCCTTCGGAAGCGAAAGGAAGCGGTTTGATCAAGAAGTTCGCTCATGAATGAACTTGGTGTGATTCCGCCATTGTTGAAGCAATACCGGCTCATCGCGACAACAATGGAGCAATTGACAGCGAAAGAGCCAAGGTCTCATCAACGATCCAAACATGTGCTTCACGCTATCATCTTATCGAGAGATCATAAGTAGGAACGAAATACAAATCGAGAAAATTTCCACTGAAAGGAACTTAGCGGATCCTTTGACTAAAGCATTACCTCAAAGTAAGTTCGAGGGTCATGTTAGAGCTTATGGTATTGGATACCGTAGCGATTGGCATTAGGCCAAGTGGGAGTCTGTTAGTAATATATGAGAGATGTCCTAAGGCAATCGCTTTATGTATGAACCATTTATATGATAAATGAAGATTCACTATTTGAGTATACATGTTTTATGTATTTGATTGATCTTAAACTCATTTATCAATGTCCACGATACGATTCACAAGATGAGAGAATTTGTGATTGATCACAACTAGTGAGTATCTCTACATGTGTAATTGTGATGTATCGAATTATCCCTAGTCGATGAATTGATGGATTCGACACCATCAATTCGCCGAGACTAGCACGAGGTATACCTTTGGTGTATCCAAGCAAACCGATTCTCACCGGCCGAGACATAGTGATGTCCGAGTTAATCGTGGATGCTAGTTATGGTAACTAGTTCATTGGAGTGACCACCGTAAGACTTCATATGGTTCTCTCGTGATATATAGATATGTCAATGAAGTTCTTACTGTGGCTTAAGTGCGATGTTCCATTGACTTGCGGTATTCAAGTCATCTTGATCATGGAGACTTATGCTTTGACATCTTAAGCAAACATCTCTAAGGAGATGTGAACCCGGGATGATTGGGTATAAGTCGAAGTGATCGAAGGTGTTTGAATAGCCTATAAAGGATTCACCACTCCTTGCGAGGAGATGTATACCCATGGCCTCTCGTCGGATTGTTACTAAAGTCTTTGGCCAAAGCATTACATGTTTAGAGTAAGGTACTCTTCGATACATGTGGAGTAACTAGAATCAGTAGGACGAGGAAATGATACTTGGGCTAGGTGTGACGTAGTCAGCCTAGTGGGGACTGACACAATAGACCATGTCCTGAACCAAGTGGGTATAAGATGAGTGAAGGGAATGGGGCACGATTCATTCGAGCTACTGAAGGGTTTCAGAAATAGTTCTGGATCAACCGTTGATCTTTTCGGTTAATTGGGGATCATGATGTACTACTAGGTGCCACTCATGATCGTTCTATAATTAATGTTTAATTATAGACGGCCAACATAATCCGAGAACCTATTTGGTCACACGCACAACGAGTGTAATCCAAAGGATTTAAAACGAGCTTGAGAATGGGATTCTCAGACCGAGAGAAACTATGTTTGGTTGGACCAAACATAAAGCGAGCATGAAATTGTTTCAGTCGCAATGGAAGCGTGGATGGGTAGTGTCTTATGAAGACATAATGGATGGACCAAAATGGTTTGGTTCTAATTCAATGGATAAGAATAAACCAAAGGGTTTGGTTTATTTTAAACGAATGAACCAAAAGTTGGTTCGGTTCGTTTTAACTTAAAATAAACCATCATGGTTTGGTTTATTTTAACTTATCTTAATGGAGCGGGTTAACGGGCTTTATGGATATGATCCATTAACCATTAAGAGAATTAGTTCTCTATAAAAGTGGGCTTAAGGGATTGTTAAACCCTAACTAATCCAATCATCCAAACCCTAGCCGCCTAACACATTGTTGCCGCCACTTGTGGTGCCGCCTTGACCATAGCTCCTCCAACCGCGCCCGTAGAAGGCGGCTTCCTTCCTCCTCGCCGGCGTCGAGCTGCTGCCGGAAGAGTTCCGGCGATCCTCCTTAGGTTTGGCATCAAGGTGAGCACTTGGCTTCCTTTGTTGGCCGGCGCCTATCTCCTCCACCAAGCTGTCCAGTTTTTCTGGACAGCTTCTTCTCCTCTCGTCGGAGCGTCGTTTGGACGACGGTTAGTGCTCCGACAGCGGCTAACATACCGGGGCTTTGATCTCCGGTAATCCTCTGAGGTGGAGGACGAAGGATTCGTCAAACGGTTGACGAATACCTCTCCGGAGAAGCGAGTTTTGAGAACTCGTTTTGGATCCGAATTTGGATTCGGATCGTGATCATCTCTCGATCACGTCGTCTTCAACACGAGGCTAGTAACCCGTACGAATACGAAGCTTGTGACTTAGCGAAGTCATCCCGAGGAGCTCGGCGTGGATACAGATAGAGACGATTCTTACGAGGATCGTTCCGGTTGATGCCGTTCTCGCTACACGTCATACGGAAGGTATAACGTAGTTTAATTTCCTTTTATTGCAATTTTAATTTACGGTTATGTCTACACTTGTTGTAATAGCATGCGTGTGTTGTGTGTGTTGTAATAAATAGGAGTATTTATTATTTTTATTGCTTCCGCTGTGCTCATGTTTACGAAACATGATCGAACACACACACGCCGCGGTGCCGGAAACCCAACAGAACCTTTAATAGTCTAGATGAATTCCACTTCCATTTTGATACACTAAAGCAGCATTTTTATAAGCTGGCAAATGTTGCTAACGAGCAGACTAAACGAGCCATCCACCTTAACCAAGAACTGTCTCAACTTAAAGAAACAAAAGTTGAACGATGGGTGATAACTGTCAATTTGTCGTGTTATTTTGGTCCTTTATATCATTGTTTTTATCCTCTCAAGTGATCTATTGTTAATTATTAGCATGTTTTATGAGTTTGGATTTATTTTGGATCTTATTGTAAATTCTCCTAAATTTTAGACTTATGCGAATTTTATATTTGTTTGTAGGAGATCGAGATGAGCCAATGGACTAGACTCAAGCTGGATTAAATATGGCTTCATCTAGGGCCATCATAGGCATTTCAAGCTGACTTAATTTGAGCCCTTCATTAAGATCAGAAGCAGTTTAATCAAGGGTTTAGATCTAAGCAATATGGATCGTCCGAGAAAAGCGGTTGATTCTGAGACATCTATCCAGATCTAGAGAGATTCAGTCCATACATTTAGATCTGGACATCTGAGCCCTTCTTCCAGATTCGACCGATCATGATTATCACTTCAGATGGATCAGGTCCGTTCATTCAAAATCGGAGGAATCTGAGTCGTTGGATACACACCATCTTAATCGATTAATCAAGGCATTTAACCTAGCTTTAGTTGGACGGCTGAGATTGAAGAGGCATCGATTGGACGGTCAAGGAAATTATCTTAAGAAAATCAACATTTCCTCCATTGCGCAGAATCGCGTGACACGATTTTCTTCTTCCCTTCCATCGCGCGAGCGTCGGCGCGACGCCTTCCTCCTCACGCGCGAGCAGCGGACTTCTTCATCTCGACGTCGACGATGGTTTCTTCTCTTCCGTGACCCCCTTCCGACGGCGGTGGCATTCGCCTCAATCCTCGCCAAAGGAACTAGATGTCGGATTCGCCACCGGCCTGAGTAACAGAGATTTAGGTGAGTCCCCTTCTTCACTGGCATTCCATTTCCTTCCTGCAGCGTCGATTGGGCTGCTCATCCTCATATTCCCTCCTTGGTTGCGTCGATTGCAGCTCTTCCCTCCATCGCCGTGAAGCTGCAATTTCACCTCTGTTTCGGCATTCCCCTCATTCCTGCAGCACCAATTGGGCTGCTCTGCCATCACAATTCATCCCTGGGTTGCACTGATTTGGCAGTTGTGCCAACCATCAGTCGGAGTAGTGGTTCACATCCATCCGTATTCCCCTCCTTCTGTGGATTCACGGAGGAGTTCTGCCTCGACGATAGTCTCCTAGCTTCACCAGATTCGAGAGAGCAAGGAGACACCACCAGATTTCCCGATTTGGGAGTTTGTGACATCCGTATCCACTGCCGAAGGAAGTTGTTCGAGTTGTAGTCGTTGCAGGAGAGGGAGGTCCCTACTCCGGGTGTTGGAGATCGTCGATCTATTATATTTGGAATTCTTATTTATCTCACATTTATTTTTACTGCATTGCATTGTTTGTTTACTTTATGTTTTGTTTAATTTCTTCGCAATCGTAGTTTTGCTAGATTAGAGTTTGATTATGTGCATTGTCTTCTGTTCAGTAGGATTAGCCTTTTATATTCCAAACCCCCATTTTCATTGCATTGTTTGTCTACTTTATGTTTTGTTTAATTTCTTCGCAATCGTAGTTTAGCTAGATTAGAGTTTGATTATGTGCATTGTCTTCTGTTTAGTAGGATTAGCCTTTTATATTACAAACCCCCATTTTCAATAGAAAACCCAAAGCAATAATTATTGATCCTAACCCTACTAGTCTATCCATTACACTTGTTGGGAAATGATCTGGACCATTCCCTATGCTATATTAGCGTAGAGAGGGTTTGGTAATTAATTTGTAACGGTACCACGGCAAAAGACTCGTTATCAAATTTGGCGTCGTTGTCGGGGAGTGTAATGATGTTTAGTAGACTTAGGATTGTTTGTCCATTTTTCTTAAAAAAAAATTCAAAACTTTTATTGAGGGCTTAATTCTTTTATGTCTTGTATATCCATGTGTTATATTTTGCTTGTTTCTTGTATCTTTTGATTTTGTTTGCTAGTGTTTCAGGATAAAAATAGGAAATTTCTTTGATCATGGATTCCTATTATTAGAGATTAGGAGGCTTTCATCAGGTTTATGATTTAGGGATTAATAGAACCGTCAGGGAACTCACTGTACCAGATGTTGCTTGCCAATCTTTTTGCATTCAGTTTCCTGAATTAAATGAGGATGTTGAACTCTTTGAAATTATACATTTGCTTCCAAAATTCCATGGTCATACTAGCGAAGATCCAATTAGGCACTTGCAAGAATTTCATATCGTATGCTCAACAATGAAGCCACGGGGTATATCATAGGAGGGCATTATGCTCAGAGTATTTCTATTCTCTTTATCAGACATGGCAAAGGATTGGATCTATAATCTTCCTCCTGGCTCTATTACATGTTGGAGTGAAATGAAGAAAGTCTTTTTAGAAAAGTTTTTCCCTGCATCTAAGACCATAGAGATTCGAAAGAGCATTTATGGTATTGAGTAAATGATAGGAGACTCTATATGAATATTGGGAGAGATTCAAAAGATTGTGTGCTGGTTGCCCCCATCACCAAATTAGCGATCACCTACTCATCCTGCACTTCTATGATGGATTATTTCCTATGGACAGGTGTATGCTTGATATAGCTAGTGGAGGGACCCTAGTCAACAAGACTCCTGCTCAGGCTAGAGAACTTATTGAGGTCATGGCTGCAAATTCACAATATTCTTATTAGCCCCTACCAGCATGTCAGAGGTCATCACCTGAGATCCAAAATATCCCAATGCTTAATAGCTCACAGCAGTCCTAGCAAATGCAAGCATAAAGATTCATTTAGCCTTCATCAGAGACCATTTCTGTGGATATTGATGCTCTAGAAGAGATGGATTGTAGAGTATGTGATAGTCAAGTTTATGATCATGCTACTCTACAGGACTCTAATATTTCTATGTACTATGATAATGAAGCTGTGGATGATGTGGATGTTATTGTTGATAAGAGTGCATATATTATTGTAGATGTACTATTACTCCTACTTGTGATATTGTTAATGTTGCACATGATATTTCATATGTAGCAGATATTGTTACTTATATTGAGGTTGATGATGTTGTAAAGGAGACAGTGTCTGCAAAATTATTATGTTCAGCTGTGCCAGAACTACCTGATAAGCCTGACCAAAATTGCTCTAAAGATATCAAGTTGATTTCCATAGGAGTGATGGATAGCTAGAGACCACCAGACTGGACACTCCTACTACAGCCTAAGCCTCCAATATTTCTGCTTAACAAGGCCCCAACACCAAATATAGCAGTCCAGCTTCCAAACTGGTTGCTCCAAATAAATCGTCTCCGACTTCCTGAGATAACCTTTGAGAAGACGATAGTGAAAGGAGTGGAGTTCATCTTAGCTCTTATTATTCTACTTCTGGGTTGGATTTTACACTGGAATTATTCTCATCCACCTAGAAGAACCTTCACGAAGATGATGATGGAGGGAGCTAGACTTTACAACATAGACCACATGAAGAAGACACTCACTTCCACTCGATACACTCCACTCCCAACCTAGCTACTACTCCTGAACCGCCTTAAACCGCCAGGATCCCAGGGGAGTTCATTTCTTTTCCTATCTCTTTTTTTTCTTTGTATATAGATTTCTTTGCCTTGTTTGTTTTTGCTTTAGCTAGTTATTTTGATTGTCGAGTTTTTAGTGTCGAGTTTTTATTTAGTCCTGTTTTGAAATAAATTTCTTATGCATTCCTTTATATTTTCTTAGAAGTCGTGTAAGCTAGTTAAATTTGATTGCCGAATTTTGGGATTTATTAACTTGAATGGATTATTTGATTGCATGTGGTTACTTCTTGGTGATGGATTCTATGTTGATAGATTGAGATGATTTTTTTTCATTCCTAGTGAGGATTGTGCCTGTTTTATTTGCTTGTGTGTGGTGCACTTGTGGTTATTGTAACTCTAGAACTTGCTTTGATTCTTTCGAGACCACACAACCATAGGTTTGCATAATTACTATGAAGGCTATCTCACTTGTTTTCCTTTACTACTTTTGTTGTCACATTCTACTCAAATAATTTTCTTATCATACGTCATGTGATTTTCATTAGTCATTCTACTGTCTTTCTATGCTTTCATCATGTCATTTCTTTCTATTTCCATTTTGTTGGATGTGGAATATTGGATGTTTCATGATGAGTTTTTGCCTGAGACGGACAAAAGTTAAAGTGTGGGGGAGAGAGTAGCTCAGGAGAATTTAGTATAAGCATAGGCAAGTTGTGTTTGATCACCATGAGCTAGCTATGCTCTTTATCTTTTTAGCTGTGCTTGATGTTGGAGCATAGGGAAGTGCACTACATGTCAAAAAAAAAAGTTTGGAAAAAAACTGGAAAAAAAAAGAAATTGAAAAAAAAGTAAATTGTGTGCCCATGAAATAAAAAAAAAGTATTGTGAAAATTTTGACGTGTTGTGCCATTTTTATTTATGTGTGATAGTATTTATGTTAACGACATCCCTTGTTGCAATCATTGAGAGATTTATTGTATATCATGAGTAGATTTGTATTGAAGAATGTGATAAGGATTGTTTACATGTTTATTGGGTTAGAAGAATAAAATTTTAGGGCAATGCTTTCTTGTACTCATCTATGTAGCATTCCAGTATTTCCATATCTTCTTACATTTCTTTAGCTATTTCTTACCTTTCTTTCCTTTCGCACATATTGTCATTTTTCTTATATTCATGTTTCCCTTACATTCTTAATAAGCCTTCAGTGATTGTGCATTCTTATGTGTATATAGTGGTGAAGGTAGAAGAAAAGCAAGTATATGGTAGTGCATAAACCATGAGTAGCTTGAGTGAACTCCACTATTACATGCTTATGTGAGCGAGAGAAACCACCACTTACCTTGTGAGGCTTAGTCAATCTCAGTCTATTCATAATGGATTGAAGTCACCATGTTTGTTAACCTATGTAAGATTTGAGTCCGTGATTGCTTGAGTCTTTGAGATTTGACAATCCTAGATAACTTTCTTTCACGATCTTCTATGTATGCTTGGGAATTGGTAGGGAAATATACTTTCAGTTTACTTTTAGTTTTCTTTCCTTGCTCGGGACGCGCAAGAATAAGTGTGGGGGAATTGATAACTGTCAATTTGTCGTGTTATTTTGGTCCTTTATATCATTGTTTTTATCCTCTCAAGTGATCTATTGTTAATTATTAGCATGTTTTATGAGTTTGGATTTATTTTGGACATTATTATAAATTCTCCTAAATTTTGAACTTATAAGCTAATTTTATCTTTGTTTGTAGGAGATCAAGATGAGCCAATGGACTAGACTCAAGTTGGATCAAATATGGCTTCATTTAGGACCATCATGGGCATTTCAAGCTGACTTAATCTGAGCCCTTCATTAAGATCAGAAGCAGTTTAATCAAGAGTTCAAATCTGAGCAATATGGACTGTCCAGGAAAAGCGGTTGATTCTGAGCCATCTATCCAGATCTGGAGAGATTCAGTCCATACATTTAGATCTGGACATCTGAGTCCTTCATCCAGATTCGGCCGATCATGATTATCCCTCCAGATGGATCAGATACGTTCATTCAAAATCGGAGGAATTTGAGCCGTTGGATGCACATCATCTTAATTGATTAATCAAGGCATTTAACCTAGCTTTAGTTGGATAGCTGAGATTGAAGAGGCATCGATCAGACGATCAAGGAAATTGTCTTAAGAAAATCAACATTTCCTCCATCGCACAGAATCGCGTGACACAGTTTTCTTCTTCCCTTCCATCGCGCAAGCGCCGGCGCGACTCCTTCCTCCTCATGCGTGAGCAGCGGACTTCTTCACCTCTGCGTCGGCAACGGTTTCTTCATCTCCTTCTGGCGACCCCCCTTCTGACAGCCAGTGACAATCGCCTCCAATCCTCACCAGCCGACCGAGATGCCGAGATTCGACCAACTCGTTGGCAGCGAGTAACGGCAATGATTCAGGCGAGTCCCCTTCTTCACCGGTGTTCCATTTCCTTCTCGCAGCATCGATTAGGCTGATCCACCTTAGATTCCCTACTTGGCTACACCGATTGGGCAACTCCTCCCTCCATCGCCATGAAGCTGCAATTTCACCTCTGTTCCAGCATTCCCCTCATTACTACAGCGCTGATTGGGCTGCTCCACCGTCACAATTCATCCCTGGGCTGCGCTGATTTGGCAGTCGCACCAACCATCAGCCGGAGTAGTGGTTCGCATCCATCTGTATTCCCCTCCTTCTGTGGATTCATGGAGGAGTTCCGCCTCGACGACAGTCTCCTAGCTTCACCGGATTCGAGAGAGCAAGGAGACACCACTAGATTTCCAGATTTGGGAGTTTGCACCATCTGCATCCACCGTCGGAGGAAGTTGTTCGAGTTGTAGTCATTGCAAGAGAGGGAGGTCCCTGCTCCGGGTTATGGAGATCGTCGATCTATTATATTTGGAATTCTCTATTATCTCACATTTATTTTTACCGCATTGCATTGTTTGTTTACTTTATGTTTTGTTTAATTTCTTCTCAATCATAGTTTAGCTAGATTAGAGTTTGATTATGTGCATTGTCTTCTGTTCAGTAGGATTAGCCTTTTATATTCCAAACCCCCATTTTCATTACATTGTTTGTTTACTTTATGTTTTGTTTAATTTCTTCGCAATCGTAGTTTAGCTAGATTAGTGTTTCATTATGTATATTGTCTTCTGTTCAGTAGGATTAGCCTTTTATATTCCAAACCCCCATTTTCAATAGAAAACCCAAAGCAATAATTATTGATCCTAACCCTACTAGTCTATCCATTACACTCGTTGGGAAACGATCCTAGCCATTTCCCATGCTATATTAGCGTAGAGAGGGTTTGGTAATTAATTTGTAACGGTACCACGGCAAAAGACTCGTTATCAATGGGCAGCCGAGAAAACCATGATCTTAGCCCACACGGCCAAAAATATGTAAAATATTTCCAAAGGGGCTTCGAAGGTGCACTGCAAATAGCTAACGAGAGGAACCTCTTTGTCCCTGGTTTGCCCAACCTTAAACTTGACATAGAAGAGGCTTACAAGAAATTCCCACTAAAGGCTTTTAATACTGACTCCGATACTAATTCAGAGCAGTAACCCTTGTAATAAACACTCTGTAACTCATTCTGTGATGAAGAACTAACGCCCCCTATATTTGAACACCTTCTGCAATGAATGTTTTATCTTACCATATTTGCACTGTGTCTATCTTCACAAAGTTTTATATCAATCTACAATAAAAACTTACCTTCATATTCTGTTATTACTCTATAAATACAAAATCTGTACCCTTTCACCACAACCTGTATGGGCCCCATAACCAAATGGAATATCGACCCACAATCCCAATAATTGTCTGTAATGCCCAACTTATTTCATCATACCCTTCTTGAGCCTGCCTCTGCACATACTGCACATAATTTTTCAGATTATCCTCTATTTGCAATACATGTCTTACTTTCAAATTTATACCATGATCATTCACTTCCCATACTTCTCCTCATAATTTGTACACATATCTTATAATGAAACTTACAAAAACTGATACATCATCGACCATATCAAAAACTGCCCATACCTTATCAAAAACTAACATACCCCATTCCTACCTTATTAAAAACTGAATTTTTTACTTACCCATCCATCATTTTCACCCTAACAAACTAACGTCATATGATTCCATAATTCCACTTCTCTAAGATTGAGCGGGAAAAGTTATTATTTCTCCCCTTTTTCCTCCCCCTTCCTTCACTATAAATACAGAAGCAATCTTCACTAACCATTACCCTCCATCTTCAAGAAAATGCAACCCCTTTCTTCAATACCCCATCCATGGCTTGCTTCCACATGCTCCAAAATGACAGGAGAGCACTGCCGCTCCCTTTCCTCCCGCATACAACTTCCCTCAGGCTACCATATCATCGCAGCTAACTCCACCGAGCATCCTCATCTACCTCCTGGACATACCAAGGTCTTCTTCTTAAAGCAAGTAGAAGCCGGTCCATTCTTCCCCATTCATCCCTTCTTCTTAGAAGTTTCTAAATATTTCTCTATCCCCTTAAACCAACTAAGTCCCAACTCTTTCCATTTCATGCTAGGCTTTTATCTTATCACATCGTTCTTAACAATTACCCTTTCAACAAATAACTAATATAGTAAATTGGATGCCGCTGATCCTTATCCTGTCAGACTAACATTGAGCTTATAGCAACTTAAGAAAGAGATAAATATATCCATAATATTTCTCCAGGCTGAGTCTTAGCTAAAAAAAGGTGGCTCGGTTAAGTATTCCTTCAGAGATTGAAAAGCCCTATCGCAGTGCTCATTCCATTGAAATCGAGTGGCTCTCTTTAAAATCTTAAAGGAAGGAAGACTTCTATCTGTCGATTGGGATATAAATCGAGATAAAGCAGTAATTCTGCCTAATAAGCGATGTACCTCCCTCAAATTTTTTGGGGGATGCATCTGTTGAATAGCATCAATTTTAATAGGATTAGCTTTTATACCCAACTCAGTAACAATATATCCCAAAAAATAACCTTGGGTTACCCCAAATACATATTTTTCTGGATTTAACTTCATTCTATACTTGCACAAAGTGCCAAAAGTTTCCTCTAAATCAGATATTAACTGCTCGGGATTCAAAGTTTTAACTAAGATATCATCTACATACACTTCTACATTCCTCCCCAACTACTTCTCAAAAATTGTATCCACTAATCTCTGATTAGTAGCCCCAGCATTCTTTAACCCGAAGGGCATAACCACATAATAGAAAGTCCCTGCTGCAGTAATAAAACTAACTTTATTCTGATCTCCCAAAGCTAATGGTATCTGATGGTACCCTTGATAAGCATGCATCATTGGGATAAATTGGTGTCCTACAGTGGAATCTACCAATTTGTCAATGCAAGGCAGGGGATAACAATCTTTGGGACAAACCTTATTAAGATCTCTGAAATCCACACACATCCTCCATTTTCCTGAGAGTTTAGGTACCAACACTACATTAGATAGTCAGGTCGGATACTATATTTCTCTTATATGTCCTACTTTCAACAACTTACATACTTCTTCCTTAATAATAGTATCCTTCCCAGCTCCAAAGTGTCGACGTTTCTATTTTATAGGAGATACAGTAGGCAGAATATACAGTTTATGCTCTATGACAGTAGGAACAATTCCTGATAAGTCATGTGGTGACCATGCAAAAATATCAATATTTTTAATAAGGTATCGTATTAAATAAGCTTTAAGCTGTAAAGGAAGATCCTGGGCTATAAATGTAACATGTTCAGTACAATTGATTCTTTATCAGATTCTCCTATTTCTTCAGCACCCACCCCCCCCCCTTCTGAATAACACATATTGTATCTCCATACTAATTAAACTTTTGAAAAGATTCATTAACAGCTTTCCCCTTCTAACCCGTTCAGATGGAATCCACATAACACCTTCGAGAGAGTTGTTGATCACCCCTAACCTCTCCAACTTCATTTCCGACATGGAACTTAATTTTTTGATGATAAGGGGAAGCCACAGCCTACAAACTACTCTGAACAGGTTTGCCCAGGATAGCATTATAAGAAGAAGGCATATCAACTACTGTGAAATTAATAAGTGATGTTCTTCTCCTTGGCTTCTCCCCTAAAGATAGAGGTAATTTGATTTGCCCCATTGGCTGCACCTCATGACAAGAAAACCCAAATAAAGAGGTGGCGGCCGACTATAAATCAGTAATATTAACTCCCATTTGTTCTAAAGTTGCCCAATAGAGAATATCTACTGAACTGTCGGGGTCTACAAAAACTCTCCCTACATCAAAATTATCTATAAGGGCCCGAATAACTAAAGCATTAGTGTGAAGGGTCATTACTCCCTCTAAGTCACTAGAATCAAAACCCAACATAAGTCCTCTTGCCCTAGGAAGAGGTGTAACAGCTACACATTCTTTTCTACTGTGTCTCTTCCGAGCCCTATTAGAATCTCCATTAGTGGAACCCCTAGAAATCATATTAATAGACCCTCTCACAAGAGGTTGGTTTGCGGGCATTATTCTATCAGGAATTACCTCTCTTGCCTACATAGGTTGTACAGGTCGATTAACAAGAGGCCTTAACTGATTTCCTCTGCCATAATTTCTAACCCAAGGTCTTGGCTGATAAGGAGATGGATTCACCATCATATTTCTAGCTCGGGGATTAGATTAGATAATTCTTTGTAGCTCAGCATCTAATTGCTGATAGTCCTGAGTTCTATGCCCATAATCTTGATGATAAGAACAAAAAGTAGCAGATGGTAATCTTCTAGGACCTCTGGCAGCTCCAAAAGGTCTTCTCAATAACTGCTATTACTCACAGATATGCATAGCCCTCTCCTTAGAAATCCTTAACTGAGGAGCGTATATAGGTCTCTCCCGAGCGGGTCTTACCCATTCAGGTCATCTTTCTGGAATTTCTACCATTCTATAATCTCGAGAAGTTTGTCTAGACATCTGAGCATCCTCAAGATTAATAAACTTCTCCACTCGAGATAATAAATCATCAAAATTTGCAGGAGGCCTTTTAGCTAAGGATTTAAAGAAATCCCCTTCCATGAGCCCTTGAGTAAAGGCTCCTACCATCATGCCCGACTCCATAGCAGGAATTTCTAGCACTGAGTGTGTAAACCTCTGTATATATTGGTGCAAACTTTCTTACTCTCTCTATTTAAGATTAAAGAGACTTAATGGTTGAGGCAAATATTTTTTATAGCTTAAAAAATACCTTAAAAAAATATCGAGAAATCCTTAAATGAAGCGATACTTTGTGACTTCAAATCATTAAATCATTTTTTAGCTTGTCCTACTAATGTCGTAAGAAACACTCGACATTTAACCCCATCAGTATAATGGTACAATAAAGCAGAATTTTCAAATCTACTCAGATTATCCTTAGGATCAGAGCGACCAATATATTCAGGCATCAGAGGAACTCGGAAGTACTGAGGCAACTCTTCGTTCAAAATATCTTCAGTAAAGGGATTTGACTCCTCTACTTTTAGAATTGTACTTACAAAGGGAACATCCCCCTCAGGTTGGGCACTCTCTAAAGGAGCTATGCACATCTTTTTCTTCCCCTTTGCTTGTTTGCAGACGCGAAAGGAATCATTCTTCGGACGAGAGACTCTGACTACCTCTTCTTCAGATCTATCATCAAATGTATCATCCTTCTTCATCTTCTTCGGGGTAGCCTTCTGTGACATTTGATTCATCATAGTGGCCACTACTTGCATAAGATCCTCTTTATACAAGGGCTCGCGCTGCCTTCTGCTGGTGCCCTCTTTAGAAGTACTGGAAATAGATTTCTCCCCTTCCACCGACTCCTTCAGCGTCCTCCTAGTGTTCACCATCACGACTTTTTGTTCAGATTTCCACAGACGACACCAATTTGATGGTGTTTACTTCTTCAGCCTGCCAAGATCTCCCTCCCCTTCTTGTGAATCGCTTCCCACAGGATCTATCACCAAAGAGGGTTAAAGATGAGATAAAGAAATATCTTCTTTTTGAGTCACCTTGGATCCTTGGAGTAGAGCTAGATCTACCACTTTGTGATAAAGAGTGTTAGAGATGGGGCAGCTTTCCGGCGTGGCTACTCCGACGCTCAAGTCAGTAACAGTAGTATGAAGAAAATGGCAATGTAGAAAGAATGAAGAAGAAGTGAGAAAAAAAAATTTGAGGTACCGAATAGCGAAGAAACAATCATCCACTGCTCCCTTCTACCTCTGCCCCTTTTATAGATGTTTCATCCCGCCACCTCCTTAAAGTGAATTTACTCTAATACCCTTACCCAACTGTCAAGTGTAACCGCTTTTCCCGTCTATATTCAAAATATCTCTTTCAAATATCCCATGTGCCTTATATTTCCCTTCCAAATATTAATTAGATAAAATATATAAATAAATGATGAAATATCTTATATTAATCACATTTATCCTCCCCAAACTCTTCCTGTTATCTCCCATATTTCAGAATATCCCTTCCTCCTTATTTCACCATGTACAGAAAGAATCTTCGAATCCCACATATGGCTCGGGAAATAAACATACTACTCGGGAAATACATAGACTGCTCGGGAAATAAGCAGACTGCTCGGGAAATACATAGACTGCTCGGGAAATGCCCATATTGCTCGTTCAATAATATACTTCACCTCTAATCACCACTGCACTACTTACCCCTACTGGGCTTAGAAATCACACTTACTGATCAGAAAAAATATAGACTGCTCGATAAATAAGCATACAGCTTGGGAAATACATAAACTGCTCAGAAATGCCCATACTGCTCGTTTAACATTTACTTCACCTCTGATCACCACTGCACTACTTACCCCTACTGGGCTCGGAAATCACATATACTGATCAGGAAAAACATAGACTGCTCGGGAAGTTCTCATACTACCCGGCCAATATTGTACTTCACTTCTGAACACTACTTACCCCTACTAGTCTCGGAAATCACATTTACTAATTAGGAAAAACATAAACTGCTCGGCCAACATTATACTTCACTTCTGAACACCACTATACTACTCACCTCTACTACTTCAGAAATCATATATACTGATCGGGAAAAATATAGACTACTCGGGAAAAGTGTAACCTGATCAGAATAAAATCCGACCCCATCAGCTCCTAAATAAAAATACTTATCGCTAGCATGTTTCCTATCATTAACAATTTCAAGTGAATTAAAGTGTTAAGCATGCTTTTTGTTATAACATAAAAAAGGAGCATTATTGAGATATATCTTAGGGTTTGCTTTAGCTCCCCCTAAATTTGAGACACCTCCTTTGCCCTTGGTTTGCTTCCTCCTCCTAGGGCATTGACTTCTAAAGTAGCCTCTTTGATTGCACTTGAGGCACACAATGTTCTCCTTTCTCTTAATAGCAGTGACTCCGATCTCCTTGGTCTTTGGAAACACTTGTGTCGTCTTCTTAACCCACTTTGGACACTTACTCTTGTAATGTCCATTTTCTCTACACTCAAAATACGTCATATGATTTTTATTTGTAATACACGTATTTGAGTTACCTAAGTCATTAAGGGAAGCTTGGTCTTATCCTTGGCTCCCGGAGGTGTTAGTAATATATGAGAGATGTCCTAAGGCAATCGCCTTATGTATGAACCATTTATATGATAAATGAAGATTCACTATTTGAGTATACATGTTTAATGTATTTGATTGGATCTTAAACTCATTTACTGAATGTCCATGATACGATTCACAGCATGAGAGAATTTGTGATTGGATCACAACTAGTGAGTATCTCTACATGTGTAATTGTGATGTATCGGAATTATCCCTAGTTGATGAATTGATGGATTTGGACACCATCAATTCTGTCGAGACTAGCACGAGGTATACTCCTTGGTGTATCCAAGCAGCTGATTCTCACTGGCTGGAGACATTGTGATGTCCAGAGTTAATCGTGGATGCTAGTTATGGTAACTAGTTCATTGGAGTGACCAGCCGTAAGACTTCATATGGTTCTCTGCATATATAGATATGTCAATGAAGTTCTTACTGTGGCTTAAGTGCGATGTTCCTTTGACTTGCGGTATTCAAGTCATCTTGATCATGGAGACTTATGCTTTGACATCTTAAGCAAACATCTCAGGAGATGTGGACCGAGATGATTGGGTATAAGTCGAGTGATCGAAAGGTGTTTGAATAGCCTATAAAGATTCACCACTCCTTGCGAGGAGATGTATACCCATGGCCTCTCGTCGGATTGTTACTAAAGTCTTTGGCCAAAGCATTACATGTTTAGAGTAAAGTACTCTTCGATACATGTGGGTAACTAAATCCTTGGGGCGAGGAATGATGCTTGGGCTAGGTGTGGCGTGATCATCCTAGTGAGGCTGACACAATAGACCGTATCTGAACCAAGTGGGTATAAGATATGAAGGAATGGGGATCACAGCGATCATTCTGAAGGTTTGAGAAATAGTTACCGGATCGTAGATTTGATCTTTTAATTGGGGATCATGATGTACTACTAGGTGAATGTATTTCTGGAAATTTTCTAAATTTTGGAAATTTAGAAGTATTTATGGAAATTTTCAATTTTGGAAAGTCTAGAAGTATTTATAAATCTTCCACTTTTGGAAAGTTGGAAGTATTTATGGAAATTGATATTTTCCATAAATAAAATATTTGATTAGATTGGAAATTTGTTTCCTAATTTAATCATGATTTGATTTGAAATCAAATCTTAAAATATTTTATTTCCATAAGTAGTTTTAATGATTTAGGAAATTGGTTTCCTAAATAGATTTTCCTTAATCAAATAATTCCATGAATAAAATATGTGATTAGATTTGGAAATTTGTTTCCTAATTTAATTATGATTTGATTTGGAGAATCAAATCTTAAACATATTTTATTTCCATAAATAGTTATGACATATAAGGAAATATATACATGACATAATTGTATGCCATGTAATTGCATTAGATGCATAACATTATGCCATGCGTGTCGTGACATGTAGATGTATGCCATGTATGCCATGCCATGTAGATAATAGTTATTTTCATGCGAAGAGGATGAGACATAAAAACCCTTAAATCAATATTAAAGCCTACACCTTCCATTAATATGGTTAGAACCAGAGTTCCGTTTCTTGTTTGGGTTGTTGGACTCTCTCCAAGCCCGGCTCGAACCCGAACATGTTCAAACCATGGAATAGTTTAATACTAATATGGTAAGAGTCGGAGGTCAATCGTTAGCTTTGGTTGTTGGACTCTCTCCAAGCTGGGCTAATTGGTTGAATGCGCTCTAACCATATTAAAACTATTTCTGATTAATGGGTTGGCTTTAACCTGGAGCATCGGCTTGTTGGACTCTCTCCAAGGTCGATGTAAAGGGAGGTGAAGTTGGGTGCTATGCATATGATGCATACTTGTTAATGTGTTAACAACCCGATGTATGTGTGAACATTCAATTAGTTGATAGCACATTGTGATAGTTGCATATCGTGATATGCAATCGGTATAGATGATACCTACAGTCGTAGTTATGAATGGCTTGTTGGACTCTCTCGAGGTTGTTCATAACTATGATGGATATCAACCATTAGGAGATGGACCTACGATCTCGAAGTGATTTTGGGGTTTTGAAATTGAAAAATGAATGGGATTTATAAATGTATATTGATGCATTTTAAAATCATCTTTCTCATATATGCTTTCGTTTTGTATTTCTAAGTTAATAAATTGATCATGATGTCTTTGAATTTGCGTTCCATTTTGGATTGAATAAATTAGTGGTGCGAACTTCTTGGGTGGCTTAGAAACTTGAGAATTGTTCTCAAGGTTGAAAAGCTTGCAAATGTCCTCGAAGCGCCTCTTCACTTAGATCCTAGTGGCGATGCAACTCTGGACCAATTGTTGGCTATCGAAACATGTGAGTGATTGAACAAATGAGTTGCATCATGCTAGCAGCGATGGAACCCAAGCTCTGGCGACATGAGCATATGGATGCTCATATCGTAGTCCTTCATCTTTGTGAGTTGGTTGATGAGCAAGTGAGATTGAAGGTTCGAAGTCTCCAGCTCCTCTTCACCTCTGAGATGCAGAGAGGTTCATCGTGAGTCTTTGCTCGATCATCTTTGAAGGATGGAGTCTTCGAGAAGCATGAGCGAGGGGCGGTCTTTGTTAGTTGATTCCTCGAAGAAAGGTTCTAAGAGAGTCAAAGGAACAATGAAGGGAAGAAGAAAAAGGCTAAGGTAGAACTAGCACAAAGGAAACTTGCCATCATTATGGCAGAGGCCATTCTTGAAGAAAGTGCAAGATTTATCTTGAGTCAGTGAAGAAGGATAAGGCATCGGATGCCCCATCTTCTTCAATATCTTCTTTATTGATTGTCATTCTATTTCCTTAGACACTTGGGTATTGGATCTTGGGTGTGGCTCACATATATGTAATGACATACATGGGCTAAGGAATAGAAGAAGACTCGTCGAGGAGAGTCAAATTTACGTGTTGGGAATGGAGCAAAGGTTCTTGTTATCGCCATCGGAACGTATTTGTTGAAACTCCTGTGGACTTGTCTTAGATTGGACAATTGCTTTTATGTTCCTTCGTTGATAAAGAACATCATTTCTATTTCTTGTTTAAATAGAAATGGGTACCATTTGACTTTTAGTAACAATTGTTGTTACATAACTTTGAATGGAGTTCTTTATGGAATTTGGAACTTTAAGCAATGGTTTATCGTTGGGCGTATCGATGACATTTTCAATATCGAGCGAGCAACAAGCGTGCTCGAAAGGATAATCAAATAGACTCCTATATGTGGCATTGTCGTCTTGGCCATATAAGCAAAAAGCGCATGTCGAATTACAGATGTGGAATTGGAATCGTTTGAATTGGATTCATACGATACATGCGAATCATGCTTAAAAGGCAAGATGACTAAGTTACCTTTCTTGGAAAAGGTGAGCAGTGGGAGAGTTACTAGGTCTAATACATCTTGATGTATGTGGACCTATGTCAACTCAAGCTTTAGGAGGCTATAGCTACTTCATTACCTTCACGATGATCACTCACGGTTTGGGTATGTGTTCTTGATGAAACACAAGTCTGAAGCCTTTGAAAGGTTCAAAGAATTCAGAAATGAAGTAGAGAAACAACATGACAAAGTATTAAAATACTTGATCGGATCGAGGTGGTGAATACTTAAGTCAGAGTTTCTTGATTATCTAGAGACAATGGCATATTGTCTCAATGGACTCCGCCCTATACACCCGACATAATGGTGTATCGAGAAGGCGTCTTAGGACCTTGTTGGACATGGTCGGGTCAATGATGAATCATCGACTCTTCCCAAGTCCTTTTGGGGTTATGCACTTGAGACATTGTTTACTTGTTAAGCAGAATGCCTACAGGTAGTCTCAACTACTCCATATGAGATATGGAATAGTAAGAAACCTCATGTATCTTACTTGAAGATATGGGGTTATCTGCTTATGTAGGAATTGGACAAATGCTAAGTCGATAAATGTCTATTTATTGGATACCCTAAGGAAACAGGGTTACCAATTCTATCATCTGTGGAACAAAGGTGTTTGTTTCAAGGCATCTTTGTGTTTCTAGAGAAGAGTTTCTCTTGCAAGAAAGCGATTGGGAGTGTCGTCGAGCTTGAGGAGGCTCGAGAGACTCAAATAGACATTGATGAGATGACGGTGAAGCCTGACGGTAAAACTCATAGTGATGAGCAATCAATTTGGACCTATTGTAACACCACATCTTCGTAGATCTGGTAGAACATAATATTCACGAGAGATATGGATTTCTCGTAAGTGAATCGAGCGGCGTGTTACTCATTGATGATGAGAGCCTACGATTATGAAGAAGTCTTGACAAGTTGAGAAAGGGATAAGTGGCTTGGTGCCATGAAGTCGGAAATGGATTCCATGTATGAAAACCAAGTTTGGAACTTGGTTGACCCACTGAAGGCATAAAGCCTATAGGGTGCAAGTGGGTTTTCAAGAAGAAAACCGACATGGATGGTAATGTGATTACCTATAAGGCTAGATTGGTGGCGAAAGGATATCGTCAAAAACAAGGTGTTGATTATGGCCGAAACCTATTACTTTGTAGCTATGCTTAAATCCATTCGGATGCTCACGGCCATAAGCGGCTCATTATGATTATGAGATATGGCGGATGGATGTGAAAACAACTTTCCTTAATGGAAACACCTTTCGAGGGCGTGTATATGATCTGACTGAGGTTTCACATCGGTTGATAAAACCAAGGTATGCAAATTGCGACGATCCATTTATGGATTGAAGCAAGCATCGAGGCTGGAATATCCGTTTTGATGAGACGATCAAAAGTTTGATTTCTCACAAAATCGACGAACCTTGTGTGTACAAGAAGGTTAGTGGGAGTGCGATCGTGTTCCTAGTATTGTATGTCGATGACATATTACTTATAGGAAGCGATGTTTCAATCTTCTGATCGATTAAGGTTTGGTTATCCAAGACATTCTCCATGAAAGACACAGGAGAAGCAACCTACATCCTTGGGATTAAGATCTATAGAGATAGATCGAAGCGGTTTGCTTGGTCTTTCGCAGTCTACATATATAGACCGAGTGCTAAAGAGGTTTAGCATGTCGGAATCCAAGAAAGGTTTCTTACCCATCGGGCATGGGGTACACCTTTCGAAGTCTATGTGTCCGCGCACAGAAGACGAGAGGATTTGCATGAGTAAGATTCCCTATGCATCCGCAATAGGATCTATCATGTATGCTATGTTATGTACGAGGCCCGATGTATTGTATGCTCTGAGTGTCACGAGCACATACCAGTCTGATCCAGGAATGGATCATTGGGCGGTTGTTAAGACGATCCTTTAGTACTTGAGAAGAACTAAGGATGTGTTCCTAATATATGGAGAAGGGGACATGGTGATAAGCAGGTATATAGATGCCAGCTTCCAGACAGACAAGGATGATTCCAGGTCTCAGTCTGGATACGTGTTCACCTAGAATGGAGGCGCAATAAGTTGGAAAGGTTCCAAACTTGACAATATAGCGGATTCTGCCACCAAGGCAGAATACGTTGCAGCTTTGGAAGCAGCAAAGGAAGCGGTTTGGATCAAGTAGTTCATCTATGAACTTGATGTAGTCTCATCAATGATCCAAACATGTGCTTCGCCGCTATCATCTTATCAGAGAGATCATAAGTAGGAACGAAATACAAATCGAGAAAATTCCCACTGAAAGGAACTTAGCGGATCCTTTGACTAAAGCATTACCTCAAAGTAAGTTTGAGGGTCATGCTAGAGCTTATGGTATTGGATACCGTAGCGATTGGCATTAGGCCAAGTGGGAGTCTGTTAGTAATATATGAGAGATGTCCTAAGGCAATCGCCTTATGTATGAACCATTTATATGATAAATGAAGATTCACTATTTGAGTATACATGTTTAATGTATTTGATTGGATCTTAAACTCATTTACTGAATGTCCATGATACGATTCACAGCATGAGAGAATTTGTGATTGGATCACAACTAGTGAGTATCTCTACATGTGTAATTGTGATGTATCGGAATTATCCCTAGTTGATGAATTGATGGATTTGGACACCATCAATTCTGTCGAGACTAGCACGAGGTATACTCCTTGGTGTATCCAAGCAGCTGATTCTCACTGGCTGGAGACATTGTGATGTCCAGAGTTAATCGTGGATGCTAGTTATGGTAACTAGTTCATTGGAGTGACCAGCCGTAAGACTTCATATGGTTCTCTGCATATATAGATATGTCAATGAAGTTCTTACTGTGGCTTAAGTGCGATGTTCCTTTGACTTGCGGTATTCAAGTCATCTTGATCATGGAGACTTATGCTTTGACATCTTAAGCAAACATCTCCGAGGAGATGTGGACCCGGGATGATTGGGTATAAGTCGAAGTGATCGAAGGTGTTTGAATAGCCTATAAAGGATTCACCACTCCTTGCGAGGAGATGTATACCCATGGCCTCTCGTCGGATTGTTACTAAAGTCTTTGGCCAAAGCATTACATGTTTAGAGTAAAGTACTCTTCGATACATGTGGAGTAACTAGAATCCGTAGGACGAGGAAATGATACTTGGGCTAGGTGTGACGTAGTCAGCCTAGTGGGGACTGACACAATAGACCATGTCCTGAACCAAGTGGGTATAAGATGAGTGAAGGGAATGGGGCACGATTCATTCGAGCTACTGAAGGGTTTCAGAAATAGTTCTGGATCAACTGTTGATCTTTTAGGTTAATTGGGGATCATGATGTACTACTAGGTACCACTCATGATCGTTCTATAATTAATGGTTAATTATAGACGGCCAACATAAACCGAGAACCTATTTGGTCACACGCACAACGAGTGTAATCCAAAGGATTTAAAACGAGCTTGAGAATTGGATTCTCAGACCGAGAGAAACTAGGTTTGGTTGGACCAAACATAAAGCGAGCATGAAATCGTTTCAGTCGCAATGGAAGCGTGGATGGGCTGCGTCTTATGAAGACGTAATGGATGGACCAAAATGGTTTGGTTCTAATCCAATGGATAAGAATAAACCAAAGGATTTGGTTTATTTTAAACGAATGAACCAAAAGTTGGTTCGGTTCGTTTTAACTTAAAATAAACCATCATGGTTTGGTTTATTTTAACTTATCTTAATGGAGCGGGTTAACGGGCTTTATGGATATGATCCATTAACCATTAAGAGAATTAGTTCTCTATAAAAGTGGGCTTAAGGGATTGTTAAACCCTAACTAATAATCCAAACCCTAGCCGCCCAACATGTTGTTGCCGCCCAACACATTGTTGCCGCCCAGCTTGTGGTGCCGCCTTCCAGCTCCTTGTCGGCGTCCAAGCTCCAGCCGGTGAACCTCCGGCGACCCTCCAGTGATCTCCTATAGGTTCGGCATCAAGGAGAGCCTTTTCTCTCCTTGTTTTGGCCGGCGCCTACTCCTCCACCAAGCTGTCCAGTTTTCTGGACAGCTTCTCCTCCTCTCGTCGGAGCGTCGTTTGGACGACGGTTAGTGCTCCGACAGCGGCTAACTTACCGGGGATTTGATCTCCGGTAATCCTCTGAGGTGGAGGACGAAGGATTCGTCAAACGGTTGACGAATACCTCTCCGGAGAAGCGAGTTTTGAGAACTCGTTTTGGATCCGAATTTGGATTCGGATCGTGATCATCTCTCGATCACGTCGTCTTCAACACGAGGCTAGTAACCCGTACGAAGACGAAGCTCGTGACTTAGCGAAGTCATCCCGAGGAGCTCGGCGTGGATACGGATAGAGACGATTCTTACGAGGATCGTTCCGGTTGATGCCGTTCCCGCTACACGTCATACGGAAGGTATAACGTAGTTTAATTTCCTTTTATTGCAAATTTTAATTTACGATTATGTCTACACTTGTTGTAATAACATGCGTGTGTTGTGTGTGTTGTAATAAATATAGATTTATAATTTTAATTGCTTCCGCTGTGCTCATGTTTACGAAACATGATCGAACACACACACGCCACGGTGCCGAAAACCCAACAGGAGGTGGATGGCTTCTCTTCTTGCTCCGGCATTGAGGATGGTCTCTCCTCCCCCTCAATCCTAGAGGTAGAGGCTTCTTCTACTTCCTCCTCTTCTTCCTCGAATGTCAAACACTTCTCAACTTCCGATTCTCAAGCTCTTGGGATGATGATAAACTCTCTTCTTGAGCTTAAGCGGATGAGAAACTTGGTTCTTCTTCGACTTTCTCCTCTACTTCTTGGGTCGGTGATGGACTTTTATGGAGCCCAACTAGATTGTCCCATAGCTCCTTGGCATCTCTAAATTCTCCTAATCCAAATAAAATATCATTAGGTAGTAAATTTAATATTATTTGTGCTACCTTAACATATATCTTGAATTTTTATTTTTGCTCTTGGCTCCACTTCTTCTTCTTGAGGACTCTTCCTTTGTCGTCCACTAGTGGGTCAAATCCATCCACAATGATGAATCAATTCTCTATGTCCATTATCAAGAAGTTTTTGTAGAGGATTCGTTGACCGCTAGAGGGGGTGAACAGCTGGTTTCGATGCTCGATGAAATTCATTTCGTGTTCGTATACAAATCTCATTAGCGCAGTGGAAATAGAAATAATAGCAATAATGAAAGTGAAGGTAAACACAAATACACCAATACACAAGTATGTAACGTGGTTCGGAACCGAATGGTTCCTATTCCACGGATCGAGCTCTAACGAGCTCTAGCGATGCCATAAACACCACTAAACAATAAACTCCTTCTCGACAACACGTCGGAGGCGGAGAAACCTCGTACAAAGATTACACTAAGTAATACAAAGTAAAACAAGCAAATACAAAAGGAATACAATAATCTATGCAAAGAAAAACTTTATAAATGCTCTTTTGAATGCTTGCTTGTTGATCGCTTGAACCGTGGTTGAAGACCCTGATTTGCAGCAGCAAATCGCCTCAAGAACATCCAAGAAATTGTTGCTCCAAACCTCCTCCACGAGCTCCATTTAAAGCTACTGCCTAGGCTGGAAATCGCCTATCAGTCGACTGATCGCGACCATCAGTCGACTGATGACACTGTTGTTGTGAGACAACGGTACAATCCACGCTGAAAAAATCCAACGGATAGGATATCAATCAACTGATCATGTCCATTGGTCGACTAATCGAGCATTCACTCGACTTCTAACCACAAAGCAATGAGTCGACTCCATTCTCAGGCCCAAAATACGAGCACCCGATCCGATCACAAGATCACCGACAGGCTGGCCCAAAGAATGATCGCCCACCGCAAATCAACTGCTAGGGCACTCCCCACAGTCAAACCCTAGTTGACTTACTCCAGTCGACTGCCCATAGGTCACAATCGACCGATACACCTCAAACATGAGGTTTTAACCCAAGTATGGTGCCCTCATACTTGCTAGACCACCCTTACCTAGACCTAAGCCTTTTAGCAACCTCCGTCAGTCTCACGCCTCTTGAATCCCTCCAAGTCATCCATGACTTGTTCATCTATACTCTAGCCTTCATGTGCTTCCATCGGCTATGTCATGCTAACGGTGTCTACACCGCCAAGGCACATTAGACTTATGCTGCCAAGACTTCGCTTGGACTTTACGCCGCCAACTATTGGACTTATGCTACCAAGACTCCACCCTTGGACTTTACACCGCCAATATCAAACCCCTTGGACTTCTCAAATGTCAAGACTCAAGCTTGGACTTTCCCTTGTCAATCCATGTAGAACTTTCCATGCCAATACCCATTCTTGGACTTTCCTTTGCCAACTCATGTTGGACTTTCCCTTGCCAAGACTCATGCTTGGACTTTACATGCCAAGTACTCAAGACTTGGACTTTCCCATGAAATGGTCAACCCTAGTCAACCATCAAAATCCCCCTCGAGTCAAACTCGAGTCCGGTCAATCATGACCCGAGTCGATTGCACCAACAATCTCCCCAAAATATTATCAGACATCAATGTCAAACATCAATGTCAAATGTCAAACATCAAAACATCTCTCGAGTCAAACTCGAGTCCAGTCAATCGTGACCTGGGCCGATTGCACCAACAATCTCCCCCTTTTTGATGTTTGACAAAAACACATACCTTTGAGTTAGAACACTAACTCAAATCTTCTTACCAATTATCCCAAATTGATAATCCCATAAATTCTCCCAAAAACATTCTCCCTCAAACATTCTCCCCCTTTTTGACTAACATCAAAAAGGTCTTCTCCAAGGAGGTCAATGTCTCATGTCCCAATGAGATCTTACAATCTCCCCCTTGGTCCAAGAATACCTAGGATGCCTATAATTTTCCTAGTGATAAGTCTCATATCACTCAAGAGAGGCAATCCTATACACTCTCCCAATTTCCAAATTGGGTATCTCCAAAATCCATTTTCTCCCTCATGAGGAAAAATATCATCCATCATCCCATGATAGATATCTCCCCCTAAAGGCTTGCTCCCTCTTGACCATTGCACCAACAATGTCCTTAGGAAGTCCCTAAGCCAATAGAAACTCTAAACCGTCAAAAATAAGGTCTAAAGTTCAACATTGAACTTTTCTATACTCTAAATTTAATACATCACCCTAACACCTCTCCTAATCCATATCCAATGGATTTTCATCCTTTATAATGCTTCTCAAAGCATATCCTAGGGTTAGGAGTGGTTAGGGAATTTTACCATAGCTAAAAATGGGTTAAACAACCTTATTTTTTCCGAAATCAGCTTGGCAATCGACTCTATCAGTCAACAGTCAACTGCCATACTCATCGATCGACTGCCACTGAGGGCAGTCGACTGATAACTGAAATATCAGAATTTCAGTTATCATAAATGAAATTCAAAAATTTATAAATAATTATATGTATTTCAAAAAATTGTAAAAATTCATACGTATAATACTTATGACCAATACAATGGGTGAAAAATATTAGAAAAATATTTTACCTATAAAATATTAAAATTGATACAAAGTTCAAAAGTGAAGAAAAACTTCAATGTTTTAGCTCATTTTGTATTAACCTCATCAATGGTGATTGCTATCAAAAGATAGACTTCACCAAGATTTTCTAAAAGTATTTTAAAATGTTTTTGAAAACCTATATTAGATCATGTTCCTTGGGCTCAATATACATGACTTGTACACTAGCTTTCCCAATGATCCACAATTAAGATAAGATGAGTTTTAGTTCATCTAGATGCAAAAGCTATGCACCTTGAACTTAACTCATATCCTAGCATCTCACATGTATCTAGAGTGTATAAATATACATACGTGTCAAGTTAGATGTGAGATGTGGGTTTTGATTTATCTTAAACTAAGGCCTCATGTATTTTCTAAGGCAACACTACTTGATTCCCTTATAAATGGGACTCCAAGTCATGTTATTGTCCTTAAATCAATTTTAATAAAATTAAATGCATGAATGATCATGGCACAAATAATAATATAAATAAAACATGGCCAATGATCATGATGTCATGGCATATGATATAATCTAAGCATACATGACATTAAAATATAACCTAAACATGATCATGACATATTAAATGATTAAAAATAAATATGATGTCATGGCATGTTACATGGAAAACAAGGCATAGCAAGCAAGATGTATAGGTATAACAATACCTAAAATTTAATATTAATTATCATTTGATATAATTAAGTATATTTTTCCATATTACCTAAATTTTCCAAAGTGTGTCAAAAATTCAAAATGACACACCAAGACCTCTAAACCTAAATTGTGTCAATTTAATTGATTTTTTATAATTCCAAAAATATATTGGCACACCCTAAAATCTTTTAGGATTAAAAATCAAATCTATTTTCAAGATACTCATAACCTTGGAAATGACCTAAAGTGTCACTTTTACCATGGTTAGGTTAACTACTCATCCATTTAAAGTTGACACACCTAAACCCATCTAGCGTGAATCGATCACACTCTTAGGAACCCAAAACCTATTTGAGCTCCTAGGGTTTACTATGTATTCCTTAGGGATAACCTCCCTAGATAGCCTCCTAATGACCCTTCTAGGCTTGTTAGCCTTGGTCATTTGGGTCTTACCTAGGTTGACTCTAGGGGTAACTCCCCTTGCAACCTTCTTAGTGGCCACCCTAGGTTTCTTCGAAACCCTAGCCACTAGGCACATACCTTGATTACCCTTAGGGATGACTTCCCTAGTAATCTTGGTCTTTCTAGACTTAGTTTGTGTTCCATAATCGAATGGAACATTGTGGTAGGTCTTTTTGGGCTTGAGCTTGCCCTTGGATGGTTCTTGATTTTTAGGTCTTTGACTTTAACCATTGGACCTAGATTTTTGATCATTTGACCCTTTAAATTGATTTTGTATATTCCTAAGGGTCTTCTCTAATTTCTCAAGCCTTGACCTCAAGGCTTGATTTTCTAGCTCTAATCTTCCCAAATTATATTTTTCATGTGTCCTTTAGGAATTATTCTTCCTAGGCATGTGTCTAGTCCATTTAGGATTAAAACCTAGGTGATCCTCAATTTTCTTAATGCTTGCCCTAGGTAAAATATTTTTTGGGACATTAGTTCCAAATTTCTCCTTATTTTAAATGTGGACATTTTTAGCTCCTAGACAAAAATATTTATTATTTCTAGCATGCTTTTCATTTACAATAGTAAGATTGTTAAAATTATTCCTAGCATGCTTTTTGACATTTAAACTAGAAGGTGCATTAAAATATACCTTAGGGTTTGCCTTAGAGGCTCCCCTTACTTGTGATGCTCCTTCCTTCTTCCTAGGGCATTGATTTCTATAGTGCCCCTTCTTGTGGCACTTGAAGCATACTACGAGCTCCTTGCTCTTCTTGATGGGGACACCGGTATCCTTTGATTTCTCTTGACTTTTAGGTGCTAGTGGAGTCTTCTTGACCCTCTTTGGGCACTTGCTCTTATAGTACCCGATTTTCCTACACTCAAAGTAAATTATATGAATTTTATTTTGAAATAAATTGCTTGAGTCACCTAGGGTATTTGCGGTGGTCAGAGTGGATTCTTCATCTCTCCCGAAGATAGATGGCTCCTCTTGAGGTTGCTCCGGTGTGGGAATTCTCTCCTCCCCCTCAATCCTAGAGGTGGAGGTTTCTTCCACCTCTTCCAATTCCTCTCCCACCGATCCGAAAGTCGACTTCTCTTCTGTTGGAGTATTGGGAATACAATCAAAGTCCCACATTGGTAAGACATGGAAAAGATCATGTGCTTATAAGATGAAAAGATATCTCCATTGGTATGAGGCCTTTTGGGTAAAGCCCAAAAACAAAACCATGAGGGCTTGGGCCCAAAGTGGACAATATCATACCATTGTGGAGATATGTGGATCTTATATGCACTAACAATTGGTATCAGAGCCATGGTCCATGTCAAGCCATGAACCTCGAACGAAGGAAGTTGAACTCCCATGTCCGGATCAAGAGAACTAGAAATCAGGCAGGAAGTCTAGTTGGGTCGGGAGGACCGAACAACTGACAAGAAGTCCTGGTGGGTTGAAGATCGGACATCAAGCAGAGAAAATCCTCCGAGGAGGGATAGGCTTGAGGGGGGGCCCAATGTGGTCCTTCGTTTGAGGGGGGGATTGTTGGAGTATTGGGAATACAATCAAAGTCCCACATTGGTAAGACATGGAAAAGATCATGTGCTTATAAGATGAAAAGATATCTCCATTGGTATGAGGCCTTTTGGGTAAAGCCCAAAAACAAAACCATGAGGGCTTGGGCCCAAAGTGGACAATATCATACCATTGTGGAGATATGTGGATCTTATATGCACTAACATCTTCAACTTCCAACTCCTCACTTTCTTGTGAGGATGAGCTTTCTTTCTCCTCTTCATCTTCTTCTTGTGCCAAGAGAGGCTCCTCATGGAATCTTGTCAATTTGCTCCATAGCTCTTTGGCATCCATGTAATCCCCTAGCTTGCACAAAACATCATTAGGGATTAAATCTTCCAAAAGTTTTGTTACCTTAACTTCGGTCTTGAACTTTTGACGTTGCTCTTGGGTCCACTTCTTCAATTTTAGGACCTCTCCCTTCTTATCCCTCGGAGGTTCAAAGCCTTCCATGATGATGAACCAATCTTCTATGTCCATTATCAAGAAGTTCTCCATTCTTGCCCTCCATGCTGAAAAATCTTCTTGGTCGTATGGTGGCAGTGTGTTTATGTCCCATCCTAGTTTCTCTTGAAATTCCATCTTCTTCCTCTAGCGATTTGCTCCCGGTGGTTAGTCCGTAGAAGAGCTCCTAGCTCTGATACCAATTGTAGAGGATTTGTTAATCGCTAGAGGGGGTGAATAGCTCGTTTCGATGCTCGATGGAATTCGTTTCGTGTTCGTCTACAAATCTCGTTAGCACAGCGAAAATAGGAATAATAGAAATAATGAAAGCGAAGGCAAACACAAATACACCAATACACAAGTATGTAACGTGGTTCAAAACCGAATGGTTCCTACTCCACGGATCGAGCTCTAAAGAGCTCTAGCGATGCTACAAACACCACTAAACAATAAATTCCTTCTCGACAACACGTCGGAGGCGGAGAAATCTCATACAAAGATTACACTAAATAATACAAAGTAAAACAAGCAAATACAAAAAGAATACAATAATCTATGCAAAGAAAAACTTTACAAATGCTCTTTTGAATGCTTGCTTGTTGATCGCTTAAACCGTGGTTGAAGATCCTGATTTGTAGCAGTAAATCGCCTCAAGAACATCCAAGAAATCACTACTTCAAAACTCCTCCATGAGCTCCATTTAAAGCTGATGCCTGGGCTGGAAATTGCCTATCAGTCGACTGATCGGGACCATCAGTCGACTGATGACACTATTGCTGTGAGACAACGGTGCAATCCAAGCTGGAAAAATCTAACAGATAGGATATCAGTCGACTGATCGAGCCTTCACTCGACTGCTAACCCCAGCAGTCGAGTCAGACTTCATTCTGTACCCAAAATACCGAGCACCAATCGACTAATCACAAGATTAATCGACTGCTCGGTCCAGCAGTCGACTGCCTACCTCTGGCAATCGACTGCTAGGGCACTCCCCGCAGTCAAACCCTAGTTGACTTACTCCAGTCGACTGCCCATAGGTCTCAGTCAACTGATACACCTCAAACATGAGATTTTAACCCAAGTATGGTACCCCCATACTTGCTAGACCACTCTTAGCCTAGACCTAAGTCTTCTAGCCACCTTCGTCAGCCTTGCGCCTATTGGATCCCTCCAAGTCATCCATGACTTGTTCATTTATATGCTAGTCTTCAGGTGCTTCCATCGGCTATATCATGCTAACGGTGTCTACACCGCCAAGGCACATTGGACTTACGTTGTCAAGACTCCGCTTAGACTTTACGCCGCCAACCATTGGACTTATGCTGCCAAGACTCCACCCTTGAACTTTACACCGCCAATATCAAACCCCTTGGACTTCTCAAATGTCAAGACTCAAGGTTGGACTTTCCCTTGCCAACCCATGTTGGACTTTCCATGCCAAGACCCATGCTTGGACTTTCCTTTGCCAACTCATGTTGGACTTTCCCTTGCCAAGACTCATGCTTGGACTTTACATGCCAAGTACTCAAGACTTGGACTTTCCCATGACATGGTCAACCCTAGTCAACCATCAAAATCCCCCTCGAATCAAACTCGAGTCCGGTCAATCATGACCCGGGTCGATTGCACCAACAATCTCCCCAAAACATTATCAGACATCAATGTCAAATGTCAAACATCAAAACATTTCTCGAGTCAAACTCGAGTCCGGTCAATCGTGACTTGGGCCGATTGCACCAACAGTTTTTCATCCTCGCCCTCCATCGATCAAATTCTTTAGCTCCATAGAGTTCATATGGAGGCACATTAGTGTTGTGTCCTAATCTAAAACTTGGCTCCTCCATCTTCCTTCTTCCCTCTGGCACTTTGCTCTCTTGACAATTAGTCCTTTTGAAGAACGTCCTCGCTCTGATACCACTTGTAGGGTATCGGATCGATTTGTTCTTCTGAGAGCCCCAATCTCTAATACTAATTGTAGGGACCGATATGTCCATTAGAAGGGGGGTGAATAGAGTTTTGCTAATTTCTTTGCTCATTCGCGTGCTCGTCTACAACAATGTTAGTGTACGCAATGGAATATATAATAATAGAAATGAATACACTACAAGCACACAAACACAAAGATATAATGTGGTTCGAAAACAAAGGTTCCTACTCCACGGGCGAGCTCTAGTGAGCTCTAGTGATACACACCAGCACTATCAAACCTCTCCTTCTCGGTGACACACCGGAGGTAGAGAAACCTCTTACAACAATAAGAATGAAATACAAGCAAATATAAAGAAAATACAACAACAATGTAAAGAACACTTTACAAGAACATGAATACTTTGCTTGTTTGATGGTTGCTTTGAAAGGCTCTTGAAGATCTAGAATGCAACAGCAATTCCTCCCCAAAATCACCCCAAAAACCGCTGCAAAATCCTTCATCTCGAGCTGCTTTTATAACCTGCATCGGGTTGATTTCACGCTTAGCAATCGATTGTCAAAAGTGTTGGATCGAGAAGCGTCGCTAGAGGGGGGTGAATAGCGATCGTAAATCTTTTTGACGTTTCGTTCGAGTAGATAATTAAATGAGTAAGAGTAGCGGAAAATAAAGAGACACATTTATTTTTACTTGGTTCACAACCCAGCGGTTGCTACTCTAAGGCCCTATCGGTCCTAGACCGCGTACGGAGGGCAAAGCACTATAACGTCTCCTCCTCGTTAGAGGTAGGAGACAACGATCACAAAACCGAATGTACGAGGATGAGGCAACAAGCCTATCTCACCTCGTTACGAATAAAAACAACGAATACAATATCAAAATATATTACTAGATGTTGCTGCCGATGAAGAAGATCTGAACTTGTTGTCGCGTCGGCGTTATGACGATGTTGGAGCGTTGGCGTTGTAGGAGCACTTGATGAATAAACTTGATGATGTTTGGAGTTGGAATCCACCCCTCCTTTTATAGATTTTGGCCTCTGAATATGTCTCCTCTTTTTTGGAACAGATCACAAAGTTGTATAATTTTTATCGCGAAGTGGTCGCGTCAAACCTTATCCGTTTTAACCTAGCGCAAAGGCTGATTCATCGCCATCAGTCGACTAATGAGCATCAGTCGACTGCCCAATGGCCAGCAGTCAACTGCCAACCTGGCCACTTCCCTACAGTAAGAGGCTCGGAAAATGATAAATGCGATGGTTTCTAACCGTCCGATCTCGACCTAGACCTTCCACAGGAAGTCTTAGTCGGATCGCCACCTACGGTCATCCCCATAAAGAGGACACGACCTTACAACCTCTCACTCACACGAGCTTTCCTTGATACTTACCTTGTAACTCTCGCTTCTGGCCTTCCACTCGATTCTTTCGGCTCCCTCCGAAGTTACTCGAGTGTCGCCCGACCATCACGGCTTCCTCCAGATGTCGCTAGCCTACAGCTCCAGCTTTAGTACTTTTCTGCACACTCGATTTAGCTCGTGAGATAACAATGTAGACTTAATTTGTGTCTTTTCCATAATCAAAACACAGATTCGATTATCTAGTGCCCCTGCACCAACAAAAAGGTCTCAGTCGATTGCTCTCCTATCCGTTGTCTCACAACGGCTCCATCCACGTTGGAACCTGCCCAATGGATACCCCAGCAGTCAATTGTCCTTACCAACAGTCAACTGCTACCTAGTAGTCGGCTGGCCAGTTGCTACCAAAGCTTTTGTACTCATGTCTGCTTAAACGAGTTGACTGCCAACCATGTCAGTCAATTGATCAAGGCCAGTCGACTACCCACAACTGCCAGTCCACTGCTAGAGCTTCACCCGAGCAATTGAAGCTTTGTTAACTACTTGACCAATCGACTGGTCTAATCTCAGTCGACTGATACAAGTTGACTAGGCTGCCAAGTGTCAAACACTCGAACAGTTGACTGGTCCATAACCTCAGTCGACTGATAAACCTCAAATATAAGGTTTAACTCAAGTATGATCCCCTCATACTTGATAGACCAGCCTAGACCTAAGCCTTCTAGCCACCTTCATTAACCTCACGCCTATTAAATTCCTTCGAGTCCTTCATGACTCATTCATCTATACGCTAGCCTTCATGTGGCTCCATCGACTATTGTCATGCTGACCGAGTCTACCTTGCCAAGGTACATTTGGACTTATGTTGCCAAGACAAACGCTTGGACTTTACGTTGCCAAACATTGACTTATGCTGCCAAGACTATATGCTTGGACTTTACGCTGCCAATATCATATCCTTGGACTTTCAAATTGCCAAGCATCCATACTTAGACTTTCACCATCAAAGTTCACTTGGACTTTACGCCGTCAAGACTACACACTTGGACTTATGCTACCAAGACTATACCTTTGGACTTTCCATGCCAAGTACCCATAACTTGGTCTTTACCATTGCCAAGACCCATGATTGGACTTTCCATGCCAAGACCCATGCTTGGACTTCTCAATTGTCACCATGACTTGGACTTTCCTTGACAATCATATTGTCAATCATTTTATCAAACATCAAAATACTACTCAAGTCAAACTCAAGTTCGATCAATCGTGACCTTGGTCAATTGCACCAACACTTGGTGTTCACCAAAGGAAAAGATCATATACCTTGCAAGAGGAGTAATCCACCTTAAGAATTGTTCTGGAGTAGGAGTGGATCTTCGAACCACATTAAAATACCAGTGTAGTGTTTGTGCTGTGTATTTGTATTTGTTTATCTTTGTATACTTTTAGTTTTCGCTGCGCTAACATTGTTGTAGACA
Source organism: Wurfbainia villosa (assembly GCA_025175895.1). Taxonomy (NCBI): domain Eukaryota; kingdom Viridiplantae; phylum Streptophyta; class Magnoliopsida; order Zingiberales; family Zingiberaceae; genus Wurfbainia; species Wurfbainia villosa. The sequence goes on along the minus strand of CM045989.1, from coordinate 112,927,320 downwards.
AGCACGACCAATACGAACGAGAACGAAATCGAAGAACGAGTGAAAATGGCCCCCCTCCCCTACCCCCCCCCCCCCTCTAGCGCACATCACAGTCCCAACAACTTGGACATTCCCCATCAAGTCTTTGGTTAACCTTGACCTACTTAACTCTTCGGTCAACAACATCATATGACTATGGATATCTCATACCATCCAGTCATATTGTCAATCGTATTGTCAAATCAAAACTCTACTCAAATCTCACTCAAGCTTGGTCAACCTTGGCCTAAGGTTGATTGCATCAACAATCTCCCCAATAAAATATTTTTCACATCACATGCACCATTATAGATAATATGTTTGAGATGATCATTGATAGTGGTAGTTATCAAAATATGGTATCTAAGAGAGTTGTGCAAACACTACAGTTGAAGATAGACCAACACCCAAGGTCATACAAGTTATCCTGGCTAAAGAAGGAGAATGAGGTAATAGTGAATCAATGATCCCTCATTTTTTTTTCCATTGGCAGCAAGTATTTTGATGAAGCATGGTGTGACGTAGTGGCAATGGATGCATGCCATGTTTTGTTGGGATGGTCTTGCCAGTAAAACTACAACGCTATCTACGATGGGCGGAAGAGCACTTAGTGTTAGGGATCGTTTGAAAGCTAGAGGGGGGGTGAATAGCTCTTTTCGTTTCTACAAAAGTAATTAGCGGAAGCAAACACAAGTAATATATGTAAAAACAAAAACCAATGCTAACAAAGCCTTTACGTGGTTCGGAGATAACGCTCCTACTCTACGGCGATCCTTAAGGTGGATCAACCCAAGCAGTTTCACTATGAAGCTTTCTCTTTACAAGGACCTCCTCTTCTTACAAAAGATGACAATGAAGATTTGAGAGGAGAAAGGAGATTAATACACTTAGAAATCTTGGAAAACTTGTAGGAGCTTAGAAGAAAGATCAGAATATAAGCATTAGGCTCTTCTTGCTCCCCTTGGGCTCTTTTTATAGGAAAGAGCCTCTTTTCCGCTGAAGTCTATCACCGACCGATGACTTTCATCACCGACCGTCGCCGATTCTAACGACTTCGAATGGATTCGGATTTGCCGCCGCCATCGCTAACGAAGACTATCACCGACCGCCAACGCGGGCGGCCGATCGATGCGCCAGAGCCGACCGCCACGGCACGATTTGCCAGGGCGCGATCGCCAATGATCGCGATCGCTAGCTTGTACGCCGCATGAAAGTCGAGTCGATCGTTACAGCCTCGACCGATAACCCCACCGATCGATAACACCTTCCAAACTCTAATGCTATATTTTAAGGGCGCTTCGACCGACACCATGTTCCATCGGCACACCCAAGTATGACTAATTCATACTTGAAAACATAACCTAAGCTTAGACTTAACCTTCTAGCTTCTCCATCACCTTGCGCCTCTAGGATTTCTCCGAGTCCACGACTCCATCCATGCGCTTGCCTTCAAAGCTTCCTTCGGTTTCGTCATGCTTTGGGTTTCTTCTTTGCCAAAGTACACTTGGACTTTACGCCAAGACTACATGCTTGGACTTATGCCGCCAAGACTTTCCTTTGGTCTTCCTTTTCCAAGGATCGCTGGACTTTACGCCGCCAAGACTACATGCTTGGACTTATCCAAGACCTTTCCTTGACTTCTCTTTGCCAAGATCACACTTGGACTTGTCTTTTACCAAGTCTTCATACTTGGATTTTCTGTCACTTAAACATGTATACAATTAGATCACAAAACATTGCCTAACTTAGATGATTATCCAAACATCAAAATATATATAAATGCTTGGGCATTGTTGCACCAACAATCTCCCCTTTGATGTTTGGCAATCATTTAAGTTAGATCTTTAACACATAAACATATTTCAATATGAATTTAACTTAAATATCCCTTCTCCCCTTTGACATACAACAAAAAGAGAAGAGGTTATTCAATAAGTGCAGAAAGAATTATAATTGACACATCTTGAACAAAGGTATAAAATTGATATGAAGCTCTCTAAATCCAAGACATGTTTCATGATGTGTAAATAACATGATAAACAAAACATAAGCAATAGGCAAATATGTCCTAGCCTTGCACCAACAATTATATAAATAAGGGATGTAGCTCCCCCTAAACCAGTGCACCAAGAAAATCCGTCTTTCCATACAAGGTATCATATATATACTGTGGAAATTGTATAATGTCCAAAATTGAACCTTTTAACCGATGAAAAACCGCTTTCCATTCCAAAGCAGTGACACCGGTTCGACTGGAATAGGCAGCTAATCGCCGATATAAGGGCCGATCGCTAATAACGGCAATGATCGATATCGCATAAATCTGAATTTCGAGTTTTTCAGTCAAGGTTTGAAAATGCGTAGAAAATTACGTGGGTGTCCAAAAATCACGAAACTTGGCATACACATTTTATTCGACTAATATAACATATGAAAAATATTAGACGAAAAACATGTTCATCAGATTAATGGATTGATACGATATTTAAAACAACAAAATTATGACACAAAAAGTGTAATAGTATCGTATCCATATTCATAACTTCAGATCTATATGCTCAACTTCTAACCTTGATAAACAACAAATTGTAGGCACTAATAGAAGTGAATAATAATAAAAAAAACAATTTCATTTCATCAATCAAAAGTCATTACATAAGTAGGAGTTTATATGTCGCATATACTACAAAAAAAGAAAATAACAAAGAAAACAAGCGAGCTAACGATCATCGTCCTCAGCATCCATCGGTGTCGATGATGAACCATCGTGAGGTGGGTGTCCAGGTGCAGCAGGGCGGAGAATCGCCAAGATGTCCTGCTGCTGCCGATGCACCTCTCTCACGAGGGAGAGGAGCTCCTGATGCTCTAGGCTCAAGACGTGTGTCCACCCGCTCCGCAAAAGCATCGGCGGCACCGAGGATGTGTCGGTAGAACGATCTCGCTGCGGCAGTCCCTCAAGAACACCTCGGCACCACCCTCGCCTACTCCTGCGCAAAGACCATCCTCGGAACACCTTCCGCGGTGGCATCCTCCGTGCCGAGCGCACTCGCTACCGCGGCCGGGTCCCGTAAGACGGATCCTCCGCCTCTTCAGGCCCGCCAATGAGAAACTCCGTCGAGTCATCTGATCATATTTCCTATTCATGACTTTAATGACTCCTATATTCACATCAATGCCTACAGAGCTGAGGACATTTCCAAATGGTATGTGAATCTTCCCATTGTTTGGCCTTATGAAATGAATGATGCATTGGAAGGTATTGAGACCCATGTTAATGTCTAAGTATTAACGAAAGAAATGCATCAGAAGTAGGTGTGGAGGGCGAACCAAGGCCAAACCACGGGTAACTATGGGAAGAAGACAATGAGCAACGACCTTATAAAGGACATTGTCAGAGGCGCATGCTTCTTGTGATTGAAATAAATTGGTGTTCAAAGGTCGAGGATAGTGATAGAAGGTATCATGAAGGGAATCTAAAGAAATCTCCTCAAAGGGAGATGGAAGAGGTTCACTCCAAGATGGATATAGAGTGAAATCACTCTCGGAAGGAAGACATCCGAGAAAATCGGTCCAGATCTGGGGACTGAAATCCAGATCGCGCTGAGCAACGCGAGTCCGGTATCTCATACCATCTCCAACCGGTCGTAGGTTGTTGAAAAATTCAGAGAGGAGGGTGATATTTACGTGATGTTCACAGAAAACTAAAGACTCAAGGTTGTAATGTTGGATGATTTGAACAATGTCGAAACAGTAGTCTTTAAGAAACTTGAAATCCATTGACCTAGGTGGAATAAGTTGGAATTTGTTTTTATGAAAAGCACTTTCAAGGGCGGAATTTGGAAATCGAGGATCAACATAAGGTTGAGGGTTTGACGGGCCCTCATTGGTCGGAGGTGCCCGGGTGCGCTTAGTAGCAACGTGCTTAATTCTAAATGGGCGAAAAGACAACAAAAAATGCACAATGTAGGTTGATGATGCATGAACAAGATAAGCATGGATTAGTGAAATACAATCATAGGAACAAAACAAAACATTGATCATGAAAGAAAATATACCTAGGTGGCATGGTGAACAAGGATCAGTGCCGGACCACGAAACCCTAGCCGAGTGACTGGACCCTAGAGCGCGACCGGAGTGACACGAGAAGGTCCTTGAGTTGAGAGAGCACTCTAAATGGGATCACGCGATGAAGTCACCGAAAACAAAGGAGAACGGCTAAGAGGTGCGGTGGACCGCCGTAAGAGGAAAGGAAGAGAGAAGTCGAGAGGTTCTGGCGAGTCGAACCGGTGGAAAGACCTAAAAACCGCGACACTCGTTAGTCGGCAATGAATCGATGGCGATAATCCGACTACCGTGATACGAACCATTTCAGATCTGGCCGATCGCTATAAATGGCAGCCGAATCGATGGTGATCACCGAATCGACTACCGTGATACGAACTATTCTCAGACGTCTGTACCGATCGCTATAAATGGCGCTGACCGATAACGAACCGAGTAAGCTTCGATATCGGGCGACACCGAATCAAGTAGGTACCAGCCGATCGATATCACCGATAGCAATTTTGGCCAGATTTAAAAATTCATAATTAATTCAATAAAGATCAAAAAATCACAAAATTTTGTGGGTAATATTGTTAGATCATTTCCTATCAAGGAAAAATTATTTTAAAAGTATATTACCTCTAGATTTTGATATTGACACAATCTTGAGATTTTGCAAAAGTTATGATATCTTTGCAAAACTTTGTATCACTTTGGCTTATCAATAGGAATTTGTTTCAAGGTTTGATAGACATAGTTTATATTTTATTTTATTTGACATTTCCAATCATATTCTTGAGCTATATGCACATTAATCGCATATAGGCCTTCCCAATGATTGGTCCAATGAAGGATTAATGTTTCTAGATGACACTTTGGTTCATAGTAATGCATCATAACAAGCATGATGAACCAAGTGCATCTTCCTAACATCTCACATGTTGTCTAGGTGGCTTAATACAAAAATCATGGTTTCCTAAGTGTTTTGCGAGATGGTTAAAGGTATAAATCCTAGTATTTCTATAGAATCATGCAAAACTACACTTCTATTCTACAAAGCACATCTCAAGTTCTCTCCTAAGTGATGAAAATTCTAGTTCGGGGAGAGGCTTGGTAAAGATGTCGGCTAGGTTGGACTTAGATTCAATGTAATTAAGCTCAATGTCCCCCTTAGCCGCATGGTCTCTAATGAAGTGATGTTTCACTTCAATGTGCTTGGTCCTAGAGTGATGCACCGGATTTTTGGTCAAGTTAATGGTGCTCACATTATCACAAAGTACTTTCATGTTGGAGTAAGTTAGCTCATAATCTTCTAAGGTATGTTTCATCCATAATAGTTGAGCTACACAACCACCCATAGCAACATATTCGGCTTCGGTGGTTGATAAAGCAACACAATGTTACTTCCTACTACTCCAACTAACTAGGGAGGACCCAAGAAATTGGCATCCACCACTAGTACTTTTCCTATCCAATTTGCACCCGGCATAATCGGAATCGGTATACCCAAGTAATTCAAATGACCTAGTCCTAGGGTACCATAGACCTACATTTAGTGTGCCCTTGACATATCTTAAAATTCTTTTAACGGCAACTAAATGAGATTCCTTAGCACATGATTGATATCTAGCACACATACCAACCGCAAATAATATGTCGGGTCTACTAGTTAAATACAAGAGGCTACCAATCATGCTCCTATAAAGGGTAAGATCTATTTGTTTTCCTTCACTATCACTATCTATTTTGGTATTGGTTGCCATTGGAGTTGACACTACCTTAGCATTTTCTAAACCAAATTTCTTAATCATTTCCTTAGCATATTTGGTTTGATAAATGTAAATTCCTTCACTAGTTTGTTTAACTTGCAAACCTAGGAAGAAATTTAATTCTCCAACTAGACTCATTTCAAACTCTTTTTCCATATTTTTAATAAAGTCTTCAAGAAGCTCATCATTTGTTGACCCAAAGATAATGTCATCAACATACACTTGGGCTACAAAAAAGTCCTTAGATGTTGACTTTATAAAGAGAGTTTGATCTATACTACCCCTTCTGAAATCCTTGGAGATTAGGAAGGTTGACAATCTTTCATACCAAGCCCGGGGAGCTTGTTTCAAACCATATAAGGCTTTCCTAAGTTTGTATACATGGTTTGGGTAGTCCATATTTTCAAACCCGGGAGGTTGTTCTACATACACCTCTTCCTTAATAAACCCATTTAGGAATGCCGATTTGACATCCATTTGATGGAGTTTGAAACCTATATAGGAGGCACATGCTAAAAGTATTCTAATGGACTCTAATCTAGCAACCGGGGCATATGTTTCATCATAATCAAGTCCTTCAACTTGATTAAAACCCCTTGCAACTAATCGTGTTTTATTTCTAGTGATATTCCCTTGGTCATCTAGTTTGTTCCTAAAGACCCATCTTGTAGTAATAATAGTGTTTTCACTTGGTCTAGGAACTAACTCCCACACTTGACTCCTATCAAATTGAGTCAATTCATCTTGCATTGCTAAGATCCAATCCGGATCAAGTAATGCATCTTTAATGTTTTTGGGCTCAATTTGAGAAATTAGAGTTATATGACTAGTGGGGTCCCTATGGAATGACCTAGTCCTAACTCCTTGAGATAATTCACCCACAATTTGATCTAATGGGTGACTTTGATGAACTCTTATGGTTCTAGGAGGTGTATCAAGTTGAGTTTGATCATGATCTACTTCAATTCTATGTTCATTATCGGAATCATCCCTTACTTCCCCTTGATCCAATCCTCCCCCTTGATTATTACCCCCTAAGTTTAAATCTTGAAATTGTTTGGTAATTTCTTGATTTTCATTATTTATGTCATCATCAATAGGATTTTCTAGGGTATTTATTTGAAGTTTCATCAAATTGAACATTTGAAGATTCTTCAATCTTTTGAGTACTTTTATTGTAGACTCTATATCCTACACAAGTGGATGAGTATCCAACTAGGATTCCCTCATCCGCTTTGGACTAAAATTTACTTAGGTTGTGATTGGAAATTAAGATATAAACTTTTCATCCAAAGATCTTAAAATAATGAATTGTTGAATTGTACTATTCCACAATTCAAATGGAGTTTTTCCTAAAAACCTATGAATTAATAATTCTATTTTGATATAGCAAGCGTATTAACTGCTTCCGCCCACAAGTAGCTAGGTAAGGAATATGCATAAGTATTGTCCTAGCCGCTTCTTGTAGGGCACGATTTTTCTTTCCACAACCCCATTTTGTTGGGGTGTTCTAGGACAAGAAAATTCGTGCTTGTACTTTGTTCTAAGCAAAAGTTGAAAAGTTAGAATTCTCAAACTCTCCACCATGATCACTCCGGATCCGGTTGATTTTGAGTTTTCTTTCATTTTCTACTCTTTTGCTAAATCCTATGATTATTTCTAAGGTTTCATCCTTATTTTTCAAGAAAAACACCCAAGTAAACCTAGAAAAATCATCTACTATTACCAAACAATATTTACTACCAATTATAGATGGGGTACTATGGCAATCAAATAAATCCATATGTAGCAATTCTAATGGTAAAGCGGTACTAAGTAAGTTTTTACCTTTGTGTGATGTTTTTGATTGTTTCCCTTCTTGACAAGCATCACACATCTTGTCCTTGAGATATTTGACTCTAGGCAATCCTTTGACTAGCTTCAATTTTGCTATTTTGGCTATATTCTTCATATTTATGTGACCTAGTCTCCTATGCCAAAGCCAACTTTCTTCCTCTTTTGCAATAAGACACTTAGTGGAAGGATTAGTAGCATAAGATAAATCAACATAATATATATTTGATTTTCTAAAGGCTACTAACATGCAATCATTTATAGTTTTGTGTCTTATAAAGCATTTTGAGGAATCAAACTTAACATCAAAATTTGCATCACATAATTGGCTTACACTAAGTAAGTTAAATTTCATATTTTTAACTAATAGAACTTTATGAATAACAAGATTGGGAGATACCTCAATGGTGCCCTTTCCTAAAATTTTAAGTTTGCCGCTATTACCAAAAGACACTTTTCCTTGACTAGTGTGGTTGATAGTGGAGAATTTTCTCTCATCCCCGGTCATATGCTTTGAGCACCCACTATCAACTATCCACAAGCTTGGATCTTCTACCTATGTCACATGAAAAACACAATCCTTAGGTACCCAAATCTTAGGACCACTAGCATTAGTTATAAATTTCTTTGGTACCCATGCCTTTTTCCCTTTGCTTTTAATCATGGATTTTCTACTAACTAGGGATGCAAATGCTACCTCTTTCTCCTTAGGTCTATATCCTAAACCGGCCTTATTGTAAATTGCCCTTTGGTCCTTAATAATCATATCTAGATATTTGGAACCATTAGTGAACTTTTCTAGGCATGTTCTTAATTTACTTATTTCTTTTCTTAACTCATCATTTTCATCCCTAAGAGTACAATCATCACTAGATGGTTTATCACATGATGCATCTATATTCTTAAATGATTTGATTTCTAATTTTAGATCCTTAATCCTAGTTTTTGATCTATTTAAAGCATTTTGTAAACATGCAATAGTCTTATAAAGTAAATCTACTTTGGGTGAGTCATTTACCTCATCATCATCACTTGATGATGATTCATCACTTGAAGAGGAAGAAGACTCCTCGCTAGAGCTTCCTGCTTTCTTCCAATGCCATGAGGGCTAAGTTCCGGGTTGAATGGCAAACTTCTTCATCGTCGTAGACTCCTCCATACTTAGAGTGTCCCACGCTTTGTGCCAACATCGCCTCCTTCTTCTTCTTTTCCTTCTTCTTCTTATCCTTCTCCTCCTTTTTCTTTAGTTCCGGGCAATTGGGCTTTATATGCCCTTTCTTGTTGCAACCAAAACACGTCACGTTAGAAATAGAATTTGAATTGTTAGAAGATTTACCTCTTGAGGATTGAAACATCCTCTTCACATCTTTCTTGGTGAGCCTCCTTGACTTCCCACCAAATTTCTTAACGTAGTGTGCTACCTCACTTGCCGACAACTCATCCTCACTACTTGATGAGTCCTCCTCGGATTCGGATGAGGAAGACACCTCCTTCTTTTCCTTTTTCTTCTTCTCCTTCTTTCCTACAACAAGAGCTATACCCTTCTCTTTGGATGAAGCGTTAGCTTGTTCATGCAATTGAAATTCACAAAATAACTCATCTAATTTAACTAATGAAAGATCCCTAGAGACCTTATAGGCATCTACCATTGAGGCCCATAAGGTGGTCCTAGGGAAGGCTTGTAGTACATACCTCACAAGGTCTCGGTTGTCGACCTTTTCACCTATAACGTGTAGTCCATTGACTACCTCCTTGAAGCGTCCGTGCATTTGGCTCACCGTTTCATTTGTCTTCATAGTGAAGCTTTGGAGTTGGCCAATCAAAAGATCCCTCTTGGCCCTTCTTGTCTCTTTGGATCCTTCGTTGAGTTCGATGAGCTTCTCCCAAAGCTCTTTTGCGGAGTTGAATGGCCCGACCTTAGATAGTTGCTCCTTGGATAGACCACATTGAAGTGTGGTCGTTGCCTTTGCATTCGCTTGTGCTTTCTTGGCCATCTCTCTTGTCTAATCCTTTGTCGGTAGTGGTGCTCGAATTATTAACGCTTCTCAAAACCATCTACAATACTAAACCAATTTTCAATATCGTTCATTAAATAATACTCCATCCTACCTTTCCAATATCCAAAATCGTTGCCGTCGAAGAACGGAGGCCTCGCCGTGCTATACCCCTCTTGAAATGTCATCTTTGCTCCGGTTGATTGCTAGATCTTCCTATGCGATCCGGGCTCTGATACCACTTGTTAGGGATCGTTTGAAAGCTAGAGGGGGGGTGAATAGCTCTTTTCGTTTCTACAAAAGTAATTAGCGGAAGCAAACACAAGTAATATATGTAAAAACAAAAACCAATGCTAACAAAGCCTTTACGTGGTTCGGAGATAACGCTCCTACTCCACGGCGATCCTTAAGGTGGATCAACCCAAGCAGTTTCACTATGAAGCTTTCTCTTTACAAGGACCTCCTCTTCTTACAAAAGATGACAATGAAGATTTGAGAGGAGAAAGGAGATTAATACACTTAGAAAGCTTGGAAAACTTGTAGGAGCTTAGAAGAAAGATCAGAATATAAGCATTAGGCTCTTCTTGCTCGGGCTCTTTTTATAGGAAAGAGCCCCTTTTTCCCGTTGGAGGTCTATCAGTCGACTGATGACTTTCATCAATCGACTGCCGCCGATTCTAATGGCTTCTGACCAGCCGGATTTGCGAGATTTGCCGCCGTCATCGCCAACGGGAAGACTATCGATCGGCCGCCAATTAGCGATGGCGATTCGGTAAGTCTTTACTAAATAGCCGTGGCGATCGGCTCACGGCCATGATTTATGGCGATCGATCGCCAATCGTGATCATTGCTAGCTTGTATCTGCGATCAGTCGAGTCATGTCACCGGTCGTAGGATAACCCCGATCGTGATAATGACCTTCCAAACTCTAATGCTATATTTTAAGGGTTGATTCGTGACACCATGTTCGATCATCGGCACACTCCAAGTATGACTAATTCATACTTGAAAACATAACCTAAGCCTAGACTTAACCTTCTAGCTTCTCCATCAGCCTTGCGCCTCTAGGATTTCTCTGAGTCCACGACTCCATCCATGCGCTTACCTTCAAAAGCTTCCTTCGGTTTCGTCATGCTTTGGGTTTCTTCTTTGCCAAAGTATGCTTGGACTTTACGCCGCCAAGACTACATGCTTGGACTTATGCCGCCAAGACTTTCCTTTGGTCTTCCTTTTCCAAGGACTGCTTGGACTTTACGCCGCCAAGACTACATGCTTGGACTTATGCTGCCAAGACCTTTCCTTGACTTCTCTTTGCCAAGATCACACTTGGACTTGTCTTTTACCAAGTCTTCATACTTGGATTTTCCTGTCACTTAAACATGTATACAATTAGATCACAAAACATTGTCTAACTTAGATGATTATCCAAACATCAAAATATATATAAATGCTTGGGGCATTGTTGCACCAACACTTAGACCTTTCATATCAGAGGAAAAAAGATTGTGCTCGTACCTCGACAAGAGGATCCCCCTCCCAACGAAAGATCCCCCTCCTACGACGAGAAGAGCATACCAAAAGAGTGATGATTGGTTGTTTGTAAGACTCTTCTCATGTCCTTGAAATAGGAAGTCATCATGTATCACAAAGTATGGTGAAGGCCTCCTTCAGACTAAGATGGTGAATTGGCCAATTAGGTATACTTGATCCTAAGATAAGATCAATCTGGTACTAGATGTCTCTCATAGATGGTAGTCATGGGGAAAGATCTACTGGAATCAAATCTGTGAACTCCTCAAGTAAGTACTATAACTCTATTGGCAGATCTAATCCGGAGTCTATTGAGTTACTCGAGTGAGGTAGTAACCCTATTTTGGTGAACCCCCCTTTTGGTAGGGTCTTTCAAGAAGTAATAGAAAACTTTCGCCATGACTTTGTGATATATGATGGCTTCCTATTTCGAGGGCTACAGCTGTGCATTCCAAATTGCTCTTTAAGGTGATAGATTTTGAGTGAACTGCATAATAAGGGACATTTCGATTGCGATAAGACATTAGTCCTCATATTATTTGACTTTTATTGGCCCAGGTTGAGAAGTTATATAGCACATTTTGTGAACAGGTGTCATATGTGCCAACTAGCTTGATTCAGGCTCTTGTTTAGTTTTAAAATTTTTCTTATTTATTCGAATTTTTCTCCTTCCCAAGCCTATTTAAATATGGAATAAGGCTCTTGTAAAGTATTCATTATTTGTTTGATTAATAATAATTCTTTTCGTTTAAATCTAGAGGTGGATCATCTTTGTTTGAGAATTCTCTTTTCTTTCGATTCTCTTTATCCCTCTCTCTTCTAACTCCACACATAAAAGAATCTCACCCATCTCGCTACCCCGCCTACATCACCAATCCATCACTAGTCATCGTCATTTCTTCTTTGAGCTCCAAGGTTCTAGGAGTCTTAATCATCATCCTCTAGTATTGAGTTTGAATGATTGTATTAACTTAGTTCTCCATAGTTTAGTTATAATACTCTTAGTCTAATTGTTGGTGCTTGTACATGTTTGATTAAATTCTTCTTATAATTTCCTTAATTTTGTTAATGCAATTTTGATGTTACTTTTCTATAATGTCAATTAGATTTTAATTGCCCTTAATGTTTCAACTTACTGCTCTGTTTATTTACTGTCATGTTTTAATTTTGCACAATTCTCGTTACTTTTGAATATACCACTATATTACTTTCTCCATCATTGATGTACTTTATTTGGCTTTATTACTTGCAATGTGTTTGATGATTTATCTCTTACATTGGTAATTTTGTTAATTTCCTTTGCATTCGTTGGTTAGCTTCAAATCCAAACTCCTCGTAAAAATTTTATCTAGAGATTAACATCCATCGTCGTGTTCCTTGAGAGACGATCCGAATCATTCCGTATATTATATTAGTTAGAAGGCTCGGTAAAATTAAATTAAATTGAATTGATGCACCATAATATGACATGTGATGTGTTATCAACATGCACTGCTCCAATTTCTCGTCTAAATTGACCAAAAGTCCTTTTTGAAATTAGTTCAAAGTAATTCAACTAAATTACATAGTCAAATGCACCATATAAATCCCCTAGTAGGTGGTGAGTCACAAATGGACTGCTTAGGTATACACCTTTCTAGCCAGAACTTGCGCAAACATATACCATTAAAGCCTCCTTATCTGAATGTTACCACAATTGTAGGACCAAGTTGGCCTCTAGAGGGGGAAGCAATGAATAATGCATTTAATTTTTAACTTTACAAACTTTATCTACTTGGATTTTCTCGTGCCAAAGTATTTAGTTTTTCACATGCTTAGTCTTTCTACTTACTAGGTGTCATCCTTATTAGCTTACTTTGACTTCCATTAATGAATCTTCGATAATTTATCAAACAGTGCACGTAAAGTTTAGAATTACTCAAACAGCGTCTTATATTTTCATATTTATCAAATAGCATATTTAATTTCCTTTTTACTCCTCCCGTCAAACAGACCTGTACCACAGTGAAAATCCTGAACATGGTGCTAAAAATTCAAATCCCAACACCACAGTTGTGTTGCAATCCCAACACTACCACTGTGGTGCTAAAAATTCAAATCCTAGCACTACTGTGGTGGTGCTGGGATTACACCATCACTGTGGTATTGAGATTTGAATTCACAACATCACAGTGGTGCTGAAATTTATAATTCTAGCACCACAATGATGCAAACTTGTTTGACGGGAGAGATAAAAAGATAATTAAGTGCACTATTTGGTAAATATGAAAATATAGGATACTGTTTGGATAATTCTAAACTTCACATACGTTGTTTGATAAATCGCCGATGAATCTTCATATACACCTGAACACAAACACATTTCTAAAAAAAACATAATATCATTCTTACTTAAAACTTTGCCCAAACACAAAAACTAGATGTTTAGGACCATGATTACTGAAATAGTCATTGGATATATTTCTTAAGGCACAAGGAATATATCATATTTTAGGACCTAAGGGAATCAATTTGTATTAATATCTCAATTTAAACCAAGATAGAGATGAAGTTTTGTTCGACCTAGATTGTGTTCGAGCTATACAAGATAAGTTAACTCAATTTGATACGAGTCAAATTAAGACCTGATTCCAATACCATAAGAAAATATCATTATTAATATAAAATGAGTCATTAAGAACAAATTGGATGATAAAAGAACCATAGAAATAAGATAAGACTTGTAGCCTGAGATTTTAACCTTGTTGAAGCGTTAGATTATGATGAGCTCGTTCAGAATTAATCCAAATGCTTTTATCATATATATCGCATATAAAGGATTTAAATTCCAAATGAATGTTAAATTATCATTTCTAAACGTTTTCATTAAAGATTAAGTGTTTGTAGAGCAATCATCAAAATAATCAAATTTTGAGAACTTATATTTTCCAAGCTGTGATTATGCTTAAAAAATAGTTTGAAACAAACACTCCGAGCTTGGTCCGAGAGTAGAGCTGTCAAGTTGGATTGAATCCGTCGGGTTAGCCCGCCCCGTCAAATAATTTAAGTAGGTTGGATTGAAATTTTATCAACCCGCCATTTTAGTAGATCTAAACGGATCGATCCGCATGGATTGTGGGTCTAGACGGATCGGCCTGCCGTGGGCACAGATTGACCCGCGGATTGGAAAATGTTAAAAGATGGAACATGTGAAAATAAAATTGTATAAGTATTTTTATCAATATTTTAATATTAGCAAGACAAGTTTTTCACTATCACAATCTTCTTCTATCACACAAACACTTCAACAAAATATAAAAAAAGTTAAGAGGAAAAAACAAAAGAATATTTGATGTACTCTATTTTTTTTATACTCTAATTATTTTATATTGTCTTGTCACTACTATTCTAATTAATATAGGAAATAATGATATATCAAAATCAAATAATTATAAGGACTAGAAAATCTCAATTGAATTTCTATTTGAATGAGTAAAAATTTACATTTGCATATTATTAAGATTTATATATTTTAGAACATTAGAAAGGAATAAAAAACACTGGTAATCAACTTTGTAGGTCGATCATTGAATCTCAATTAGAAAATTTTGATTATTTTAAATACTTATTTTTTAATCATGATACTCACCCCATTTGCTTTACCGATCATTGTCTCAAGCCCTCCATGTCTCAGTAATTTTAGATATATTTTTTTAATTTTTTGATCCACAAGTTGACCCGCCTAATCCGCAATCTGTCTTGGATTGGAGATTTCTCAATCCGTCGAGATGGCGAGTCAACTCGCCGAGATGGCGAGTTAGCCCACCCCTCCCAACTTAATATTGGATTTACAACGAATTAACTCGCCCCGCATAGATCGACCCGTTTGACAGCTCTATCCGAGAGGTTCTATATTCCTTATGTCCAAGAACAATAAGAGATGAATCGATTTTACCTTGTTCAAACACTACACTACACTACAGTAGAAATGACATTTTTTTATTGGCCAAATATATGTAAATGATATCACTTTTTTGTTACCAAAAAAGGATTTATTCAGTAAGTTATCATTTCTAAAAAATAAATTTGAAATGAGTCTTTTAGACACTCTCCAAATCAAACATAAAAAATTCATTGATATATCTTGTTTGATGGAAAAAGATTTCCTTATTAATTTGTTAGATTTGGAGCTAAAGAAAAAAAAAATCAGTTCTCCTGAAACAAATAAGCCTATGGATTATGATCCAAAAGGTAAATAAGTAGGTCTTAAGTATTTTAAGAATGTCATGAGTAGTATGTTTTATCTCACTCCCAGTAGGCTCAACAATTTATTTGCAATTCACATGTATGCAAAATAATAATCTTGTACCAAACAGCATCACTTGAGTGTCGCTCAGAGCATCTTGAAGTATCAATCCTACTAATCTAGGTCTTCAGTCAATACTACTAATGTAGGTCTTCAGTATTTAAGGGCTAACGCACTCAATTTGATAGGTTATTATCATTTCAATTATTCTAATTGTAAATTGAATATAAAGAATATCAACAGTGAATGCTAATTTTTTCAGTCTTCCCCTAGTTGGATTGTATTGCATTTTCCTCTAAATATGAGTCAAGGATGAATGTGACAATTATTTCAGATGATAGCGGTTATAGATTTAACGACATTAATTTGATAATTAAAAAAAACAGTACAACACTACATCAAGAACTGTGATAAGAGATGACATAGCTAATCCTCTTCCTAAAATTTAATACACTTTGAAAAGAACTTGTGTGTGCATTATAGATTAGAATAATCATTCTACACTTACATGATTACTTAGGTAGAACTATACCTGCATACTTGATATATTAGACCATTCACATTTATTAAATGAATATGTTCATCCTAGTTATGGAATTGATTTAGCAACCAAGCTTACCTAGAAACCAGAACCATTGAGATACGAGCATAAATTTTGTTACACAGCTTTGCAAGCAATGGGAAGATGACTATCGCAAGTTACAAAAAATTCAACAAGGGCATTCCTTGCTCAGGAGCCAGCAAAAAATATATAAGAAAAACGATACTGATTTTCATTCATTTCACAGAATGATCCAAAAGCAGCAGCTGTTGTTCGTGTGGAAAGAAAAATGATACCGTAGAGAAGACTGGATGCATCTCTCAAACCTTGGTATCTGGGATTTGTATATTGTAATCTTATCCGCTGATATAGATTTAAATGGTGGAAGCAGCAG
Source organism: Wurfbainia villosa (assembly GCA_025175895.1). Lineage (NCBI taxonomy): Eukaryota > Viridiplantae > Streptophyta > Magnoliopsida > Zingiberales > Zingiberaceae > Wurfbainia > Wurfbainia villosa. Next base: position 112,910,912 of record CM045989.1, on the reverse strand, counting down.
GTTGCAAGCAAGGATGACAAGAATCACAGTGAACAATCTGTCAACCAAGGAGTTGTCGGACTTGGAGTAGTCTGAGCCTCTGGAGTCTTTAGTTCTTGATTTAGAGCCGGTGTCTCAAGATATTTCTACAGAACCTGCAACATATCATCAAGAACATGCAAACTTAGCAGATGAACTATGTGGAAACTTGTGAGATCTGTAATTTTAAAAGAACAAAAAGGGAAACAGCTTGAAAGAGCAGTGGTACATGTCCAAGGTTTCCCTCCTCTTCAAAATTTCATGCGACCATAATACTGGATCTGTGTCCTTAGGTAAGGAATCCTGTTGTTGAGACATCTCCTGCAGCCACTGCTCAGCTTTAATACATTCGTTCATGACCTGAACAAAAGACTGCTGTTAATCTCTGGGTGCAATGTGAAAGTGGAACTATATGAGGCCTAAAAAAAACATACAGCATCACGTTCAGAGGTTGATGATGAAGATACAGCCATTCTATAGTCAACAATGCACTTCAAAAGTTCTCTTGTAGCTTGAGCTCTAGCTTCATTATCCTTGTATCTGTTTTCAATGGGATCTACCAGCTATCCGGTACCAGGAAACAATATAGCAAATGCAAGAGTAAAACTCTTGAAATAGGAGATTCTCATATTAAATGTTCGTACAAAGATATATCGGTTCAACATCACAATGTGAAAAAAAATATGATTACAAGCACCATAAGATGGAAATTGTACTAATTAAAAATAGGGGAGTCTCGATCCATTATATAGATTTAACTCATAATAATTTAAAAAAAAAAAAAAAAGATAACTCGGTATACGAAGCTCCCACCAATGCGGGTTCCCAAGAAAAATCTATTGTACGCAATCTTATCCTACTTTGCAAGAGACTATTTCCATAATTCAAACTTGTGACCTCTAGGTTATAATAGACTTAACTAATAATAAATATAAAAATAAATATTCTAAATAAAAAATATATTGACCTTAATCAGGATTATAATTATTTCCTATTTATTACCAAATAACAAAAAACAAATCTCTGATTTATTACATATACACTTGAAAAATTTCCAATTTCCTTCCTTTTATCACGAATATGCCAATTTGGAATTTATATTCAATTTATTTTCTTCATAATTATTTTCTTTTTGCATTATTTGTTTCCTTGTTCGCATTATTATCCCCCATTTAGGAAAACTAGACTCTTAAGAAGTTGTTAGCTTCGCCTCTTAGGTTTTCCTTCTTGAGTACAAGGAACAATTTCTTCAATATTTTTATTTAGCAACATTGCTTTACTATTTTTATTCTTTGAACGTCTCTTCTAATGAGTGAAATCGATGCAGTTTGTTTTTCTTTTTGCACTTTGATTTTGAGATATTCCTTTTTTATTCTCCTTTTCAATGATTAAGAAAGTATTTGAGTTTATTATATGACAAGAATAATAAACTCCGCCCATGATAAGTTAACCTTGTCGTGGCCGGTCCCAAGCTCGGATAAAGGAGGAGGGTTGCGTTAGGTTGCCAGCCAGCGTTAAACTAAGGCAAATGTTCAATGAATGGATCAATCAAACTATTGTGCTAATGCTAGGTTGTTCCCCGGAAAGAACGCGTTACAGGGTCCGACTGTAATGTCTCGGCAAGGACCGCTACATTTTCAGAACTCGGGTGTAGTGAAAAATATGCTAGAGTTCACGTTGCAGGGTTCGACTGCAACGTATCGGCAAGGACCGCTACATCTCCATGAGAACTTGGGTGTAGTGTTAAATAAGTAAGAGTTCTCACACCATAGATTGGGTAAGAATAAATATTATAGAAAAACTAGTAGTCTAAGATTTGATACATGGAACATAGGAACCCTCACTGGTAAAACAATGGAGATAGTAGATACGATGATTAGAAGAAAAATTAATATTGTATGTGTACAAGAGACAAAATGGGTTGGTGAGAACGAAAATATGATAGATAACTCGGGTTTTAAGTTATGGTATACAGGCAAAAGTAAAACAAGAAATGGAGTGGGTATTATTGTTGATAGTTCGTTAAAGGATGAAGTTGTAGGAGTAATTAGAAAGGGGAATAGAATTATAGCTCTCAAAATAGTAGTAGAGAAAGAAACTATAAACGTAATTAGTGTATATGCACCTCAAATAAGATTAGATGAAAATACCAAATTAAGGTTTTGGGAGAACTTGGATGAAGTATTACAAAATATTCCGTCAAATGAGATGATTTTAATAGGAGATGATTTAAATGGGCATGTCGGAGTGAAAAATGACGAATATGAGAGGGTACATGGGGGTTATGGGTTTTGAACAAGAAATGAAGAAGGTAAAACTATATTGAATTTTGCAATAGCATATGATCTTATACTAGCTAATACATTTTTTAAGAAAAGAGAAGAACACTTAGTCACGTTCAAAAATGGAAATAATAAATCACAAATTGACTTTCTTATGGTTAGGAAGAGAGATAGAAAGATTTGTAAAGATTGTAAGGTTATTCCTGGAGAAAGTTTAACTACTCAACATAGGTTAGTAGTATTGGATATACGCCTCAAACATAGTATTAATAGAAGAAAAATATACACGACCCCTAGAATTAAGTGGTGGAAGTTAAAAGATGAGAAACTAAATATATTCAAAGAGAAGGTAGAGTCTGAGTATTAGATGACACATATCGAATTCTAATACAACGTGGAATAAGATGGTATCAAAATTGAAAATAGTGGCTAAGAGTGTACTCGGTGAGTCGAAGGACATGCACCAAGTAAAGAATCTTGGTGGTGGAATGAAAAGTGCAAGAGAAAGTCGAGGAAAAGCGAATAGCGTATAAGAAATTAAATATTTGTAAAATGAGAAAAATTTGAAAAAATATACAAAGAAAGAAGCTAAGAAAGAAAGTGAATGAAGCTAAGATCAAACTTTTGAACAGTTATATCGAAAATTAGATACAAAAGAAGGGGAAAGAGACATTTATAGAGTAGCTAAAGTGAGATAGAGGAAGACAAAAGATCTTAATCAAATAAGATGTATTAAAGATGAATGCATCTTTAATGCATCATTTGAACTCTATAATCAAATGAGTATAGAAATTTAAATTTTTATCGTAGAATTCAAATTTCAGAAGTAGAACAAGCTTTAAATGGAATGCAAAATGGAAAAGTTCGGATGATGATATTACGATAGAGGTATGGAAGTGTCTAGGAAATAAGGTATTGAATGGGCTTACAAAATTATTTAACATGATATTGAAAACAAAAGGATGCTCGATCGATGGAGGATAAGTATCCTAATTCCTTATATAAGAATAAGGAGACATACAAACTTGTGAAAACTATAGTATTAAACTAATGAGTCATACCTAAGAAACTTTGGGAAAAGTAATAGAAAAAGATTAAGGAAGGAGACCATGGTTCTCGAAAATCAATTTGGATTCATGCGGGAAGGTCGAATGATAGAGTTATACATCTTCTCGCATAACTAATTGAAAAGTATAGAAGCAGCGGGATCTACACATGGTATTCATTGATTTAGAAAAAGCATGATAGAGTTCAAAGAGAAATAATATAGAGAATTTTAGAAAAGAGGTGTTAGTGTAACATATATTATACTAATTAAGGATATGTATATGAAGTAATACCAGAGTGAAGACTTGGTGGATTAATCAAGCATTTCGATAAAGATAGGGTTACATCGAGGATCGACTTTAAGTCCTATCTTTTACACTAATCGTGGACGAACTCACTGGACACATTCAGAGACACATTAAGTAGTGCATGTTGTTTGCAGATGATATTGTTTTAGTAGATAAGACACGTGAAGGAGTAAATGCTAAACTAGAATCTTGGCGTGAAACACTATAAGTGAAAGGTTTTAAGCTTAGTAGAGTAAAGACAGAATATATGGAATTTAAATTTAGCAATATTAGACGTAATGAGACAAGTGTTAAGATAGGAGATGGTGAGTTGTCTGGAATTGAGAGCTTTAAATATTTAGGATCATTTTTGCAAGATGATGGAGGGATTGAGAGAGATGTCTTACATAGAATACAAGCAGAATGGTTGAAATGGAGGAAAGCATCGGGTATTTTATGTGATCGTAAAGTACCTCTAAAACTTAAAGGAAAGTTCTACAAAACAGCAATTAGACCTGCTATGTTATATGGAGCTGAATATTGGGCTACAACTCGAGCATATGAGCAAAAGATGAGAGTTGCAGAGATGAGGATGTTAAGGTGGATGTGTGGACATACGAGGATGGACAGAATAAGAAATGAGAGTATTAGAGAAAAAGTTGGTGTTGCATCTATTGAAGGAAAGCTCCGAGAGACACGTTTAAGGTGGTACAGACATGTACTTAGACGGCCAATAAATGCTCCAGTTAGGCGATGTGAAACGATACCAAATATACACATCAAACGAGGAAGAGGAAGACCAAAAAAGACTTAGTTAGCAATAATAAAACAAGATAAAATTTATTTAAATATAGATGATGATATAGTAGGGGATAGAGTCCAATGGCGTAGAAGGATCCATATAGCCGACCCCACCTAGTGGGATAAGGCTTTGTTGTTGTTGTATATGACAAGAATAATAACCATGTCTTCATTAAAATTCATTTGGCGCAAAGGATGATGATTCTGTAAAACCTATAACAAAATCAATATCTTAAGATGAATGTTCGAAATTCTCCAAACAAATTAACATATCCTCCAATTTTAAAATTAAACTTATGTTTAAATAAGTTAAAAAGTTAAATGAAAAAGCATTATAATCAATATTTCTTATAATATGACCAAAAGTGGATATGAATAGTATAAATATATCTAATATAGATGTGGAAAGGAAATTTGAATTGAAAATTAATAGTACAATTAAATATTTTATAATCTTTTTTACTTGGTATAATTTCAATCTTTGTATCAGCAGATATATTTTGAATACGTAAAGTAGAGTTCTCGATTTGGTAGATAGAAGACATGACATTTCATTCAATTGATTGACACGCATCAAAGATAAGAAAGGCATTACTAAATGATGATGCTTTTGTGGTTTTTCTCTAAGGTTGGATTACATAGAGGTTTATTTAAGCATAATTAGTTTATTTTTAGTGACAAACTCATGGATTGTAAAAACTAAGGTATTCGGGTGATGATTATAAAAATTGACTTTTTTTTTCATGCTTGTAGACAATCGTCTATTAAAGTTTGGTGGAACATCTTTTCATCAATTGTCTTTCATTTTATGACAATGTATAATGGTTTCTTGTTATTGTTGGTCACTAATGCTTTGGATGCAACAACAATAACAATCAAGTATTATCTCACTAAACGTACGTTATTGGACTCTATCCCCTACTACATCATCATCTATACTTAAATAAACTTTATCTTACTTTATTGTTACTAATCAAGTCTTTTAGTCTTCCTCTTCCTCTAATATTTTGGATGCATCACCAATAATTTTTAGCAGATCCAATAAGGGTGAATTTGGCAAATACACTTGTTCAATTGAAATTAAATTATATTGGTCAAAATCATTTTCACTTTTTTCTACCAATTAAATATATTAGGGGCCACAGTTCCATCAAATATAAAGGCATTTGTCCTAACACGTGGTTCATAAAAATAATTATAATTTTCATTAGATATGAAACAATGTGATTGTGACATTCTTAAATTTAGCAATGAACGAGGTATAACTTAATAGGACTGAAATAATGATAGAGGGGAAAAGAGGTGAATATCGTTATTTAGGAATTAAGTTGATTAAAAAATTATTAAAACAGAGTAAAGAATAGCAAAAAATAAGACAAGAAAAAAATACAATAAAATGGAAGCCAACAAATTTAACGAGATTCAACTTCCCTCTAAGGTTAACCAAACAACTATACTTTCTCCTTTTAAGAGGATCTGGAAGCAGAGAAACCTCTTACACAAGAATATACAATAACATGTGTAATAAGAGTAAGAATAAGAACAAGGCAACAAAATAAATATACCAAACACTAAAAGTTGCCTTGAAGTGAATAGGAGAAACACAACAGTGCAGAATGAAGACTTAGAGAACTTTCTTGCAACACTTGATCTTACAAATGTAATAAGGTTAATTTTAGAAGTTTTGCATAATAAAGTTGTGAGCATATTAGGGAAGTATAAAAATGCACACGACTTCTGGATGCAACTGATCGAGCTCTACAAGGATCCCTTGAGATTAGAGGAGAAGCTCAGGGAGGAGCAGTTTGAAGATCATATCATGTCACTAGAGATTAAGGGGGCGAGTTCGGTGGAGGATTTAAAAGGTAAAATTTTTAATTCAAAATTCAAATTCCATATCACATGTTTTAAGTGCAAGAAAAGAGGGGTCTATAAAAATGACTTACTTTTAAGAGTCGGACGGCATGACCCACGACAACGAAGAAGCAATCACCCAATATACAAAAATGACAGGAACATATTGTATGCTTCGTGCAAGTGGACGGGTCATTACAAAAATCAGTGTTCGTAGAAGAAATCGATGGATACAAAAGGAGTGTTTAAGGTTAGTAATTTTAAAATTTATAAAAAATTTATTTTCGGAATGCACAATGATAATTTAGATTCTTCTAGCTTACGTTAGTAAATTAAATAATCATAATTTGAGTAATTCGAATTTAATTAAGAATAATTCAATTAATTTAATTAATAGTTCAGATTTAAAGTCAATTAATTCAAACTCAATAATCTATGTAATTTAGAGTATGATTAGATTAATTAAATTTATGATGAATCAAAAACTAAATCTCATTAATCCGATTAATACAGATTTTAAAAATCCTAAAAATTAGTTTTCAAATTTTAAAAATCAGAAAAATAAATCTTTAGACAATCTATTTATAAATTATAAAAATCCAAAAAAGTCAATTTTTAAATTCTAAATTAACAAAGTTAGAAAATCAAAATAATACTTTGAAAATTAAGATTGAAAAATTAGAATATATTATTAAAAATTTATCTAAAGTTCAAAATTTAGACTTGGGTCACAAGTCTAATCGAGAAAACAAATCCAAACCAATTTATAATCGAGTACCTTTTGATTATGAAACAAATTAATCCTCAAGGAAATAATAAAATATTATTAATAATTTAAAATGCATCAAAAGTGAGTTGACACATTCCAGGATTAACATGCAATATATCAAATTGTGTATTTGACATATTATTAGAACCAATGAATTAATAATGCTTTGTTTGATATGATTACATGATTTGCTTGATATAGTTGATGTGTTTCATGCATAATCTTAATTGATTATTTTATGATGCAATAATTTATATCCATGTGTTAGATTTTTATTCTAAGAATAAAATAGAACAAAGAGTTGGATCATGATACTTAGTATTAGAAAGGGTTGAGATAATAGTAAGCTAAAGAAGTTATGTTGATGCATGTCTAGGCTAGATAAGGAGATCCTACCTAATGCAATCGACTTAGTAGATCTAGCTGAAGCTACCTCATTTTGATCTGTACTAGTTAGATCAAAACCTAGTACTAAGTCCCTTGGGTAGTCAATCTTGAGGAAATTATATCTAGGCAAGTGACTATTTTAAGAATGTCCCTTGTGACTCGCCACAGTCTGAAAATTTACCTTAAAAGCAACTACTTAGTTGATTCAAAGTTTGAATCTAATACAAGATCAAACTACCTTAAAAAATAAAATTAAATTAAATTAATCTATTAAAGTTTGAAAATTTACATCTCACAAATAACATTGAATACTATGAATTGTCTGTACTAAGACACAAAATTAGAGAGACGTTAAGAGCAATTAAATTGAAATTATTTTGAAAATCATTTTCAAAAAATCATAGAATTATTTTTGTAAAAAATATTTTCAAAATAATCATTAACATAATAATATTGAATGATATTTCATGATTGCTTAATTATTATCTGAGTATAAAATTTTTAAAAATAACTTATACTCTTGAAAAATATAAATGTTGACTAAGATTAGAACCGTTGATTCTTTTAGGTCAACCACAAACACCAAAACACACAAGTTCAAAATTTGACCTTAGGGTGTGTCAGATTAAGAGAGAACCCTATTGAAAGATTATTTTTAATAGGAAAGTTATTAAAATTAATTTTGAAAAAATAGTTTTTAAATTTGTTTGAAAATTTTCAATTTAAAATATTTGTGAAAAATAAAAGGAGTAATTATGCTTTTAATGGGAAAATGTAAACTTCCTTCAAAATTCATATTTTGCAAATATTATTGAAAAATATTTTTAACATGTCAAAGTTATCTTTAAAAGTATTGAAAATTTGAAAATATTAAAAAATACTTTTTAAATGATTCTTCGGTTTGAAAAATACTTTGAAAATGGTATGTTCAGAAAAACCTGAATGTTTTGAAAAAAGGAGAGTTTTTTAATGTTATATTTTGAAAATGTTTAAAATGGGATTTGAAAAAATATTTTGAAAATGGTTGAAATGAACTTTAAAAATCTATTTTGAAAAGTAGTATAGGGAGAGAGATATAAGTACAATAACCAAGGAGGAGAATCTTAGGTAGCATTTAGCTTGAGCATTTTTCATTTTCATTTTCATTTTTTGAGAAATGAGAAAATGTGTTTGGTTGGTAATTTTCACGTTTGTTTTCTAGAAAATAAGATATCATTTGGTTGGAAAATGATTGGAAAATGGAGAATGATAAAAAAATCATTTTCTAAGAAAATGAAAAATGTGGAAAATTGAAAAATGCAGCTTATACCAAACTAAGGTTGATTAGTATTTCCAATCATTAATGAACCTTAAACTCAAGAACCTCTCCTAAAATTCTTTTTTACGAATGATAAAGGAGAAGAAATTTAGGAGTTTAAGTTAGAAATTTTCTTAAATCATAGAAAGTTAGGATTAAGAGGTTGTTTAAGTTGAATGTATTGTCAAATATCAAAAAGGAAAGATTGCTAGTACAACCGACCTCCTACAATTTTGATATTTGGACAATATGTTTAGTGGGAAGACTGCTAGTGCAATCAATTCCAAAGGTTTAGTGGGAGACTAAACCTTAGGCAGTGAAAGTTCTAAGAGAGTGAACCTTAGGCAGTGAGAATGGTCATTCGAAGAGAGTGAACTTTAGGTAGTGCAAGTGGAAGTCCTACGAGAGTGAACCATAGGCAATAGAAGCGGAAATTCTAGGGGGGAGAGAACCTTAGGCAGTGGAGGTCCTAAGGAGTGAATTTTATGTAAGGGAAAGCCCTAGGGTAGTGAACCTTGAGCAAGGGGAAGTCTTAGAAAAGTGAACTCTGAATAAGGGAAAGTCCAAGCTGATCGAGGACTGAATGTTTGGCAAAAGAGAAATTTTAAAGTAGTAAACTCCAAGTAATTGAAATCATAATAGGTCAAGTACACCAGAGACTAGGTTTGTTTGTTTGTACTTAACCTTGTGATACAAGATCGAGTTAACCGAATCAGACGATTAATCGGATCAGATGGATCCTAGTGTCCATATTAAAATTTTCCTTTAAATTTTAAAGGTACTTTATGATCGCAAAGTATACCCAATGCTCTCCATTTTAACCTTCCTACTTGGATTTTATATAAGACATCACTCTTAACTCCTCTATTCTTTTACAAAAATGATAATAAATATTTAAAATTTTCAATTATAGACAACTCATTATCTCTTATGTTAACAATTATCTCATTGTATCTATCTTTACTCTACTAAGTGTAAGACTTTTGGCTTCTAACATTTCCCTCGAAAATTTAAGTTTAGTATTATTCCTTCACATATCTAATCTACCAAAATAATATTATCTGCAAATAACAAACACTATGGTACTATGTCTTGAATGTGTCTGGTGAATTCATCCACTCATTCATGATTAATGTAAAAAAATAGAGACCTAAAGCTAATCCTTGATGCAATTCTATCTTAATGAGAAACACTTCGGTTAATCCTATTAGTATTTTCACTTTTGTCATTACATCATAATATATATCTTTAATTATTTTAATATATGTTACACTAACACTTTTCTTTTTTTAGAATTCTCCATGTAATTTTTCTTAGAACTCAATCATAAACTTTTTTAAGATCAATAAATATAATATGTAAGTCTTACTTTCATTTTCAATATTTTTTATTAGTTGTCTGAGAAAATGTACACCTTCTATAGTCGATCTTCCTTGCATAAATCAAAAATGATTTTTGACCATCGTAACTTCCTTCCTTAGTCTTTTTCTATTACTTTTTTCTATAGTTTCATAGTATGACTCATTAATTTAATAGTCCTATAATTTACACAATTTTATATCTCTTTTATTTTTATATAAAGGTACTAAAGAACTTATTTTCTCTCCTGATCAGATTTTTTTTCGTTTTCAATATCAAGTTGAATAACTTTGTAAGATATTTAATACTTTGCTTGTTTAAGCATTAAAACATCTAAATAAGGAGCATACATCAAAACAAAGAGTAAAATTTTCAAAGATTACATGCAATGAAACTCTCTCTCAATGCATGCAATGTAATGTAATCATAGCATGTAATAATTTACCATGTGAACAGATCAAAACATGAGTCGAGACATGATATCAAGTCAAGTAATAAGTTAAATCAAATCAGTCAAGTCAAAATAAAATCAATTAGAGCAAGTCAAGTTAGAATCTAAAGGAGAACATTAGATTAAACATGGCAAGTCAAATGAAATCAAATAAGTCAAACATGCAAGTCAAGTCAATAGGCGAAGTCAAAGTATCCTAATCAGAAAGAGGAAGAGGAAGATGAAGATGACCCATCTACCATGACCTAAATATATCCATCATCTCCATGTGGCGAGTCTGCTATAGCTTTATCATAGCCTACCGTTGCTCCTCCATCGTTGAAATCCTCTAGACATAGTATTCTCTAACCTAATAACTCTGTCCTCTAATAAAGGAGTACTTGGAGGTGAAGGTAGTTGAAGTAGGTCGGAGAAGTCAATGTCTAATAATTCCTCATCTGGTTGAGGCTAAGGTTGCCCCTACGCTTCCACACTAGGATATTATTTTCTTGTTCCATTTTAACCAATAAGGATATGTACTCTACTACTAGTAATAATGCTAGAAAAATAGATAGAGTGAACCATGTGTAAACTAATATTTATGTCTAGTGTACGACATAATGCATAAAACGGTGGTATAATAGCAACGTCTCTAGTGCTAAGAGATAATATGCACATGACAAGAACTCTATACAGGACATAATCCTATACTCTTTAAGTCGGGTAGAGCTAAAACTATTTACGGTGGATGTCTTTTCCTCCCTAAAGAAATAAATATATATAGTGTCTAAAGTGATGTGGGATAAGGATCATCAAATGTAAAGCCTTAGGAGGAAAATATAAGAAAGTAGATAGATGAAGATCTAAACTCTAAATGCTCTCTAAACAGATCAAGAGTAAATATAATGTCCCTACCTCCTGATCTAGTAGTGTATGAATAATCATCTACTTTGACTAAATTGTTATAGAACTCAGCATACTAACCTATATTAACATAACTGGTGCAATAAACCAATTTGCTAAGTTCATAACAATCAATAACTTCTGTTAGAATATTCTATATCTCCTAGGATAGAATTTTATCCATTATTTTATTAGGATAGAGTTTGATCTATAGGCTCTATACTTTATAAATAGAGTTTCTTCCATTTAATAAAGTAGTTCTCTTTTTTATAAAAGAACATGGTATCAGAGTCGTAGATTAGGTTTCCGCGCCTTACTTTCACGTTTTTTTTCTTTCTTTTTCCTCGGCGCCCACCTCACTGCTGCTCGCGGACGAGCCCTCGTCGCGAGTCGCAGCCTTCTTCCCTGCGACTCTCTGCTCGCGGACGCAATTTCTTCCCCCCGACTCTCCGCTTGCGGACGCAGTTTCTTCCCCGCGAGATCTCTCCCTGCGGCGGTGGCGGTGCCTCGGCCCGCGATTTCTCCCTCACATGCGGGCGCACGAGTGCAAAGGCGGTGCCTCTCCGACCTCCACTCCGAGTCCCTCACCGTGAAGCAAGCGGCAGCGACCGCGGCGGCGCCAACCTCTGCGGCCGACATTCCTCTCTCGCACAGAGACCTCAACCTCGGCGCGAGGATTGGTCACATCTCGACTCTCATCTCTCTCCCCCGTTTCTTTCGGCATCCTGTGCGATCTCACGCACCAGGCGCTGGAACGGCAGCTTCCGGATCAGCAACTCCGTAAGCTTGTCATCCGGATCAGAAGCTTGGAACGCCTTCCTCTTAACGTCCACGTGCAGGTTGCTGCTCCTCTCCGCAAGCTCAGCTTGTCATCGCAGCTGACAGCCGTCTTCATCGCAACTTCTGTTTCTTTAGCAATCACGAGGAGTCCAGCGGAAGAGGAACAGGACAATGTCGGCCGCCTGCGCTGCTCGAATCTTCCAGTTCGCCCGTGAGCTAGGGCACAAGTCGAATGGCGAGACCATTTGGTGGCTCCTGCAGCACGCGGAGCCAGCCATCATCGCCGCCACAGGGACCGGGACAGTCCCCGCCATCGCCACCGTAGTCAACAGCACATTTGTAGGTCCCCCTGCATCTCAGCCATTTGGAAGGCCGCCTACCTCTCAATCACCCTTTTCCGGACCTCCACCTCGTAAGAGTGGTAAAAGACGTCCTTAGTGTGATCATTATCACCGACCGGGACACACGATTGATAAATGTTGGAGTCTCTATGGTCGACCTCCTCGTGCTGCTCAGATCGCCCAGAGTTCGGTCGCTTCTTCAGCTTCCACTTCCCAGTTGATATCGGATCCGACTCCACCGCCTTCCTACGATGACTTTCTGAAATGACATGACGATCGACGGGATTCTAATTCCCCTACTATTGTTACACAAGCTGGTAATTCCTTTGCTAACATATCTCGCTCTTCGAGTCCTTGAGTACTTGACTCTGGGGCCACCGATCATATCACTGGTAATAAATCTCTTTTTTCTTCACTATCTACTTCCGATTATTTACCTTTTGTCACCATGGCAAAATGGTTCTCAAATTCAGTCCGAAGGTATTGGTGTTGTTCATCCTTCTCCATTTCTTTCCATTCATAATGTTCTTTATGTTCCCGGAGCTCCCTTAATTTGTTATCAATAAGTCAACTTACTCGATCTCTTGATTGTGTCATCTCGTTTACTAAATCTTCTGTGTCATTATAGGACCAGAGTATGGGGAGGATGATTGGCTTCGACAGTGAGTCTCATGGCCTATATCGACTTCATCAAGCCTCTCTTGTTGGTTCGGCGACGGCATCTCCGCTTGTTATTCATGCTTAGTTGGGATATCCTGGTTTTGATAAGTTAAAACAATTACATCCTAGTCTTTCTCAGTAAGAGTCTTTATCTTGTGAGTCGTGTCAGTTAGGTAAGCATATTCGTAGTTCGTTTTCTCCTCGCATTATAAAACGGGCTACGTCTCCCTTTGCTTTGGTTCATTCCGATGTTTAGGGTCCAAGTCGTGTTTCTTCTACATTTGGTCACGATATTTTGTTACCTTTATAGACGATTTTTCTCGTTGTACTTGGTTATCTGATGAAGGATCGTTCAGAATTGTTTTCTATTTTCCAATCTTTTTTTAATGAAGTCAAAATACAATTTGGTATTACTCTTCGATCCTTACAGAGTGATAATGCACGTGAGTATCTATCTACTCCATTTCGGACCTTGACCTCTCACGGTGTGTTATATCGGACGTCTTGTCCTCATACCCCCCAACAGAATGGAGTTGTAGAACGCAAAAATCGTCATCTTCTCGAGACCACCCGGACTCTTTTCCTCCACTCTCATGTTCCTCTTCGTTTTTGGGGTGACGTCGTACTTACTGCATGTTATCTCATCAATCGCATGCCTTCCTCTACTTTACAAGGTCAAATACTTCATCATATACTTTATCCAAATCGGTCCTTTCATCCTTTACCACCTAGGGTCTTCGCTTCTACATGTTTTGCTCATGCTCTTGATCCTGATATTGATAAACTCTCTCCTCGGTCGCATAAATGTATTTTCCTTGGGTACCCACGGTACCAGAAAGGGTACAAGTGTTATTCTCCTACTCTCCGTCGATATTTCATCTCTGCTGATGTCACGTTCTTTGATTCGGTTCCTTTCTTTGGGTCTTCAGAGTTGTCGTCCGAGTTTCCTCCTTCTATGCCTGCGCCAGTCTTTTATCCTCCAGAGGATTCTCTATCACCCTCAGCCCCAATTTCTCCTCCATTGCAGGTTTATCAACGTCGTCCTCAGCATTCTTTGCCGCCGCCCAACACTGACTCTGCCATGGAATCATCTCTAGAGCCAGGTCCTTCGCCCCTTCCTCTGGTACAGTCTTCTGAATCTGATATTCCTATTGCACTTCGGAAAGGTATACGCTCCACTCATAATCCTTCTCCTCATTATGTGTCTTTGAGTTATCATCGTCTTTCTCCTTCCTATTATTTTTGTCTTTCCTCCTTGTCGTGTGTTTCTCTTAGAATCTTTGCAGGGATGCATTTGCCCATCCAGGATGGAAACAGGCTATGATGGACGAAATGAGTGCCTTACGGAACTATGGGACTTGGGACCTCGTTCCTCTACCACCAGGAAAGTCAGTTATTGGTTGTCGATGGGTATATACGGTGAAGGTTAGTCCAGACGGAACGGTTGATCGGCTTAAGGCTCATCTTGTTGCTAAAGGCTATACACAGATCTTTGGATTGGATTATGGGGACACTTTTTCCCTTGTTGCCAAGATGTCTTCTATACGCCTATTAATGTTCATTGCAGCGATTCAACACTGGTCTCTTTATCAGTTGGACATTAAGAATGCGTTCTTATATGGTGACCTGCTCGAATAAATCTACATGGAGCAACCTCCATATTTTGTTGCTCAGGAGGAGTCTTCTGGTATTATATGCCGCTTGCGGAAATTTTTATATGGTCTCAAACAGTCACCCAGAGCATGGTTCGGTAGATTCAGTATTGTAATTCAACAGTTCGGCATGACTCGGAGCGAGGCTGACCATTCTGTCTTTTATCGCCACTCATCTACTGGTTGCATCTATCTAGTGACTTATGTTGATGATATCATTATCACATAACGATGATCATCTCAGATTTCACAAATAAAAACATCTTTTCAAACATTTTCGATTGTAAAGGATCTCTGAAGCTCAAATATTTCTTGGGGATAGTATACAGAGTAAATGGGATCATTATATCCCAAAGGAAGTATGCAATGGATATTCTAGAAGAAACAAGAATGTTAAACTCAAAGACAGTTGACAACCCTATGAATCCTAATGTCAAGCTCCTGCCAAATCAGGGGGAGCCTCTACCAGATCCCGAACGATACAAGCGATTAGTAGGGAGACTAAGCTACCTTACTGTTACTCGTCCAGATATCTCATTTGCAGTAAGTATAGTAAGTCAGTTTCTCAACTCTCCGTGTAAAGAACATTAGGATGTTGTGATTCACATTGTTCGATACATCAGAGGCGCTCCAGGAAAAGATCTTTTGTTCGAAAACAAAGGACATACTCGAGTTATAGGGTATTCTGATGCAGATTGGAAAGGATCTCCCATTGATAGGAGATCTACCTCCGGTTTTTATATATTTGTCGGAAGTAACCTTGTTTCTTGGAAAAGGAAAAAGCAAAATGTTGTGGCAAGATCCAGTGCAGAGGCAGAGTATCGATCTATGGTCATAGCCAGTCAAGAGCTTATATGGCTCAAACAATTGCTTCAGGAGCTGAGGTTTGGAGATGTTACACCAATGTCACTTATATGTGATAACTAGGCCACTATGCATATCGCGTCAAATTCAATTTTTCATGAGAAGACAAAGCATATTGAAGTCAACTGTCACTTTGTTAGAGAGAGAGTCATATCTGGAGAAATATCTACTAGTATTGTTAACTCACATAATCAGTTAGCAGATATATTTACTAAGTCTCTGAAAGATTCTCGAATTGATTACATATGTAACAAGCTGGGTGCATATAATTTATATGCTCCAGCTTGAGGGGGAGTGTTAGAATATTCTAAAATAATTATTTTATCTCCTAGGATAGAATTTTATCCATTATTTTATTAGGATAGAATTTGATATATAGGCCCTATACTTTATAAATAGAGTTTCTTCCGTATAATAAAGTAGTTCTCTTTTTTATAAAAGAACAACTTCAATAATAGATCAAAAAGATTTATCAAAGAAAGTCCTATTCAAGTACTTAGTATGCATGGGCATGATAGTAGTAGATGCAAACCTAATCCTAAGTTCCTCAACCGAGAACCTAAAATCTATAATAGGTAGCTTCGAGGAGCCCACCTCAATTCCTTTATGCTTAATTCTATAAAAGGAAATTCACATAAATAATATAATCATAATAAATGAATTAATTAAATTAAGTTTAGAGCGTTATCGAGGTATTCTGATGCTCATAGGGGGAAGAATCGAAGACTTCGACTAAATACAAGTTAAACCAGGCCGAATTTTGATTAATCGAAGGAAAGAAATTTATTTGGGGCGACTTGAAAGCAAGTATTGGGTTACTTTTATAAAGTTAATCCAGACACCCGGAACAAGGGTTCTAGATGCTTGGATCAATCAAATTGGTCTGATGCATGTCAAACGCTTTGAGCACCTAGAAGTATTCTAAGCACTTAGAACCATAAAGTTTACCACCATAATTATCCTTTCTGGGCATTGGATTGGTTAAATCGGTCAGATGCATGTCAAATGTTCCAGTCGCCTAGAACCGTAAGTTTTGCCACCATAATTAATTGCTATTAAATTCAACATTTATCCCTACCGAGCACCCGAATCAAAACATATGGAAACTCTAAAATTTGATTTAATATTTAAATAATCTAATAGAGGCACTCAGATCTGTTGCAGGCGCTTGGAATAGTAAAATTTAATTTCATAAAAAAAATAATAAAATAAATAACTTTAAAAAGTATTATTTTTGAAAATATTTTTAAAATGTCCAATCTTTATATAATAAGGCATAAGACTTCAATAGATTGGTGACATTATGTAATCTATGTTTTGCAAATCTGGATTCATATTGATGTACAAAATTAAGCATATGAAATCAAGAGAAGAATTCTAACATCTCACGTCCATCTACATGGCTAAATATATAAACAGTTAATCCTACTGTATTTATGAGATGTAAAGGTTTCCTAAGTCTATAGGCATATGCAATTTTATAGTAAAATCTATATTTAAGTCTATTGAGTAAAATAAATAAATTTTGAAGATAGATAAGTTTTTGAAGTTCTATTTTGAACTTTCTCAATTAAGAAGTCAACATAAGTCTTCTCTTTAAAGTTTTTAACCTTCTTAAAAGTGACTGGACTTAAATTTAGCTAATGTTTTAGTTAAATAGATTATTTTTCATACAATTTTTCGATAAAAGGTTCTTTTACCTCATCAATTAACTCATTTGAAGTCACCGATTAAATATTCTAGCTCCGACTCTGAACTTGAACTTGATTCTGATCCTGACTCGATCGTTGAAGCTTCAGCTAACAAGTCTAAACAAATTATCTAAACTACAATTGACTCAGATTCTAATGATTCATCCTAGGTGCCTTTTAAGTGTTTTCCTTTCTTCTGTTTTTTTGAATTTTCACCTTTTTCTAATTCTTTATGTTGGGGACATTGACTTGAAATGCCTCCTCTTGTTGCAATGAAAACTAAGGTTTAAAATTTCGACCCATATCAAGATTTCGGTCCACAATCAGAACGATACGGTTTCGATATCGTATCGTATTGTATCGAAAAATTTCGATAATTTTTAAATATAAAAATAAAAAAAATATTTAATTACTAAAAATAAACAAAATAATTATGGAAAGAAAATTATCAAAAAATTAATTTAAATAGGATTAAAAAAATAAATTTTAATAATAATAAAATTATTATTCATAATATATAAATTAATAAAATAAATTTTATAATAATTTATGGAATATTTTTAAATTAATAAGATAAATTTATTAAATTTTAATTGTTTTATTTATTTTTTCATATAGTTGAACTATAGTTTGGGAAGTTGATTATTAAAACCACGATTGCGCACCCGCTCATTATGTGCTCCCTGCATAGCCACCGCTCGCTCATGGAGGTCACGTGGCGTTATCGCGACCCGCGGCGCACCGAGCGTCGCCGCCGTCCTCGCGGGGCCACGATGGTGTTGTGTGACTAATGTGGAGGTCGTGCAACGTCACAGCAGCTAACGCGAAGGTCGCGCGATGCCGCCACGGCCAACGCGGAGGCCGCATAACACCGCAGCGGCCCCTGCAAAGGTCGTCGTGGCCCTGCACGAGGCCTCGAAGGCGGCACGAGGCCCTGCAGCCACCGGTGTTGGGCAGTGGGCAGAATGATAAATTCCGCCCATTTTGCCTAGAACAGGTCGAGATTTTAAACTATGATGAAAACATCTCACCTCTCCTTTGTATTTCTCCCGGTGATCCTTCTTAATTCCATTTTTAGTCCTTTTCCTCATCATCTTTTTTACCACATTTGCAATTTTTGATAATAGATCATCATCATATTCGGACTTGGACTCGAATTTTTACTCGTATTTAACCTTTGATTTGTTCTTTGGTCTTAACTTAACTTTAATTGACTCTAGATTTCCGGTAATAAAAAGGATATTTTTTTTCTAAATAATCAAGATTAGTCTATCATGAAGTTAAAAAAAAATCATCTTGTTAGAATATTCTAAATATGGCTAGGGATAAATATGATTAGGGATAATTATTTTATCTCTTAGGATAGAATTTGATCTATTATTTTTCCTAGGATAAAATTTGATCTATTTCTTAGAATAGGCCCTAACTTTATAAATAGGGTTTCTTCCGTGTAATAGACATAGTTCTTTTTATGAAATAACATGGTATCAGATTAGGTTTCGTTTTTTTTCCTTTCTCCTCGCGGCAAGCTCCTCGGTGCAGCAGTACGCCCTCGCGAATGTGCGGGCCAGGAACTGCTCGAAGTTGCCGAAGCCGACGATCGCGATTTTGAGGCGTGATATGTTCTCCATACCTTTCAGCACCTCTGCCGCAGCACCCTCTTCGTCGACGTGCTCTCCATCAAGGAGTTCTCCAAGAACCTTTTCCCGTTCCATCGCATGTTGTCTCCAGAACACGCTGTCGCCGCCTCTCGCCCCTTTCAGTGACTTCTACGGGCGCCTCCTCACCGCGGTCTCCCGCATCCTCGCGGCCTCCTTCCTCACGGCCCGCCTCATCGCGAGCCTGATCCGGGTCCTAGGTGCATCTCCGCGGCGTCTCCGATCAAAATCACCACTGCTTCACCCTCGATTTCCATTCTCCTTCCCTTGCGTTCATCTCCGTGGCATTCCCGATTCGGGTCATGCTGCCGTCTCGAGCTGACCATGATTCTCTCCTTCTCCGTTCTCTTTTTCGTGGCGATTTCCGACCGGATCACCGCGAATGGACCTAAAGGCGAAGAGGAAGAGCGAGCAACTTTTAATCTCTGCAAAGACTTCATATTCGGAGCTCATCTTCCCCAGTACTGGCGATCCATGATTGTTGAGGGGGGTGGGGCGTTCAACTGCGTCAGTGTCGCAACTGGGAAGAGTGCCACCACTATAACTCACGGTGGTTCAAGGGCTTAGATCTGTGATCGGCCGGTGTATTTCCTCTAGCCTATACAACCCTCATCTTCTCCATCTGATCAGTACCGATTTCATCTGTCATGGCTATCTCCGGCACTTCAAAGCCGGATTTCCCAATTTTTACCAACCACGTCACGGCACCGCTCTCGTCTGAGCTATTGGATGGTAAGAACTACTTCTCTTGGGCCTCTCACATTGAGCTTTGGCTTGTTGGACAGGGTTACAAGACACATCTCACCCAAACTGAAGAGGATATTTAAGTCGCCGATTGTCCTTTGTGGAAAAAGGTTGATGCTCAGTTGTGTTGCATTATCCAAGCCGTCATCTATCCATCTCTTAGGGATGTCTTCCGCACTCACATAACCTGCAAGGATGTTTGGACACAGGCTCAATAACTTTTTACAAACACTTCTCGACGACTCTATCAAGTTTGTGAAGACCTCATGAACATCCTTAGTGCCCATCAAATCAAGAATTCTATGTCAACTTATCTGGGATCAGTCTCTAGCCTTCTGTGTGAGTTCAATGACCTGCTCCCACCTGCGGCCACTCCTGTTGCAGAGCTTGAAAATCGGAAGAAATTTTTTATGTCTCTGGCCTTATACGGTCTACCCACAGATTACTTTCATATTCGTGATCAGATCAAGGACAGCCCCATAGAGACCACCATGGACTCTACCTGGATGACTCTTCTCCATGTCCCTGCCAAAGTCTTAGCATTGTCATCTTCCATTCCTGTTGACTCTTCATCTTTGGTCTCTCGAAACAACAACAGACCTCCACCTCGTAAGGGTGGCAAAGGACGTTCTTGGTGTGATCATTGTCACCGACCAGGATACACGATTGATAAATATTGGAGTCTCCATGGTCGACATCCTCGTGCTGCTCAGATCGCCCAGAGTTCTGTCACTTCTTCAGCTTCCACATCACAGTTGACACCGGATCCAACTCCACCGCCTTCCTATAATGACTTTCTGAAATAGTATGAGGATCGACGGGATTCTAATTCCCTTGCAGCCATTATACAAGCTGGTAATTCTTTTACTGACATATCTCGCTCTTCGGGTCCTTGGGTACTTGACTCTGGAGCCACCGATCATATCACGGGTAATAAATCTCTTTTTTCTTCACTATCTACTTCCGATTATTTACCCTTTGTCACCATAGCAAATGGTTCTCAAACTTTAGTCCCAAGGTGTTGGTGTTATTCATCCTTCTCTATCTCTTTCCATTCATAATGTTCTTTATGTTCCCGGAGCTCCATTTAATTTATTATCAATAAGTCAGCTTACTCGGTCTCTTGATTGTGTCGTCTCATTTACTAAATCTTCTGTGTCATTACAGGACTGGAGTACGGGAAGGATGATTGGCTTCGGATGTGAGTCTCATGGCCTATATCGACTTCACCAAGCTTCTTTTGTTGGTTCAGCGACGACATCTCCACTTGTTATTCATGCTCAATTGGGACATCCTGGTCTTGATAAGTTAAAATAATTACATCCTAGTCTTTCTCACTTAGAGTCTTTATCTTGTGAGTCGTGTCAGTTAGGCAGGCATGTTCGTAGTTCATTTTCTCCTCGCATTATAAGTCGGGTTACGTCTCCCTTTGCTTTGGTTCATTCCGATGTTTGGGATCCGAGTCGTGTTTCTTCTACATTGGGGTCACGATATTTTGTTACCTTTATAAACGATTTTTCCCGTCGTACTTGGTTATATTTGATAAAGGATCGTTCGGAATTATTTTCTACTTTCCAATCTTTTTTTAATGAAGTCAAAACACAATTTGGTATCCCTCTTCGATCCTTACAAAGTGATAATACACGTGAGTATCTGTCTATTTTGTTTTGGACCTTCTTGGCATCTCACGGCGTATTACATCGGACATCTTGTCCTCATACCCCCCAACAGAATAGAGTTGCAAAACGCAAAAATCGTCATCTTCTCGAGACCATCCGAACTATTCTCCTTCACTCTCATGTTCCTCTTCGTTTTTAAAGTGACGCCGTACTTACTGTATATTATCTCATCAATTGCATATCTTCCTCTACTTTACAGGGTTAAATACCTCATCATGTACTTTATCCAAATCGGTCCCTTCATCCTTTACCACCTAGAGTCTTTGATTCTACATGTTTTGCTCATGCTTTTGATCCTAGCATTGATAAACTCTCTCCTCGGTCACATAAATATGTTTTCCTTGGATACCCACGGTCTCAGAAAAGGTACGAGTGTTATTCTCCTACTCTCCGTCGG
This sequence comes from Wurfbainia villosa, assembly GCA_025175895.1. NCBI lineage: Eukaryota > Viridiplantae > Streptophyta > Magnoliopsida > Zingiberales > Zingiberaceae > Wurfbainia > Wurfbainia villosa. The sequence continues at coordinate 112,889,012 of CM045989.1, read as the reverse complement.
TATTTCATCTCTGTTGATGTCACGTTCTTTGATTCGATTTCTTTCTTTGGGCCTTCAGAGTCGTCGTCCGAATTTCCTCCTTATATGTTTGTGTCAGTCTTTTATCCTCCGGAGGATTCTCTATCACCCCAGCCCAAATTTCTCCTCCGTTGCAGGTTTATCAGCGTCGTCTTGAGCCTTCTTTGTCGCCGCCCAACACTAACTCTGCCATGGAATCATCTCTGGAGCTAGGTCCTCCGCCCCTTCCTCCGGTACAATCTTCTGAATCTGATATTCCCATTGCACTTTGGAAAGGTATACGTTCCACTCGTAATCCTTCTCCTCATTATGTGTCTTTAAGTTACCATCATCTTTCTCCTTCCTATTCTTCTTGTCTTTCCTCCTTGTCGTCTATTTCTCTTCCGAAGACTGCAGGAGATGCATTTGCGCATCCAGCATGGAAACAGACTATGTTGAACGAAATGAGTGTCTTACAGAGCTGTGGGACTTCGGACCTCGTTCCTCTACCACCAGGAAAATCAGTTGTTGATTGTCGATGGGTATATACGGTGAAGGTTGGTCCAAACGGAACGGTTGATCAACTTAAGGCTCGTCTTATTGCTAAAGGTTATACTCAGATCTTTGGATTGGATTATGGGGACACCTTTTCCCCTGTTGCCAAGATGTCCTCTATACGCCTATTCATGTCCATTGCTGCGATTTAACACTGGCCTCTTTATCAGTTGGACATCAAGATTGCATTCTTACATGGTAACCTGCTCGAAGAAGTCTACATGGAGCAACCTCCGTATTTTGTTGCTCAGGGGGAGTCTTCTGGTCTTGTGTGCCGCTTGCAAAAATCTTTATATGGTCTCAAGCAGTCACCCAGATGATTCGGTAGATTCAGCATTGTAATTTAACAGTTCGGCATGACTCGGAGTGAGATTGACCATTCTGTCTTTTATCGTCACTCATCTACTGGTTGCATTTACCTAGTGGTTTATGTTGATGATATTGTCATCACAGGTAGTGATCATCTCGGGATCTCACAGGTGAAACATCTTTTCAAACATTTCCAGACAAAGGATCTCAGCAGACTCAAATATTTCTTGGGGATAAAAGTAGCACAGTCCAAAAATGGGATCATTATATCCCAAAGGAAGTATGCAATGGATATTCTAGAAGAAACAAGAATGTTAAACTCAAAGTCAGCTGACAACCCTATGGATCCTAATGTCAAGCTCCTATCAAATCAGGAGAGCCTCTACCAGATCCTGAACGATACAGGTGATTAGTAGGGAGACAAAGCTACCTTACTGTTACTCGTCCAGATATCTCATTTGCAGTAAGTATAGTAAGTCAGTTTCTCAACTCTCCGTGTAAAGAACATTGGGATGCTATGATTTGCATTGTTTGATATATCATAGGCGCTCCAGGAAAGGCTCTTTCGTACAAATACAAAGGACATACTCGAGTTATAGAGTATTTTGATGCAGATTGGGTAGGATCTCCTATCACATCCCCCATTGATAGGAGATTCACCTTTGGTTTTTGTGTATTTATCGAAGGTAATCTTGTTTCTTGGAAAACCAAAAAGCAAAATTTTGTGGCAAGATCCAGTGCAGAAGCAGAGTATCGAGCTATGATCATAGCCAATCAAGAGTTTATATGGCTCAAACAGTTGCTTCAGGAGCTGAGGTTTGGAGATGTTACACAAATATCACTTATATGTGATAACCAGGCCGTCATGCATATCGCCTCAAATCCAATTTTTTATGAGAGGACAAAGCATATTGAAGTCGACTGTCACTTTGTCAAAGAGAGTCATATCTGAAGAAATATCTACTAGTTTTGTTAAATCACATGATCAACTAGCAGATATATTTACTAAGTCACTGAAAGGTCCCTGAATTGACTACATATGTAACAAGCTGGGTGCATATAATTTATACTCTTCAGCTTGAGGGAGAGTGTTAGAATATTCTAAATATAGCTAGGGATAAATATGGTTAGGGATAATTATTTTATCTCTTAAGATAGAGTTTGATCTATTATTTTTCATAGGATAGAGTTTGATCTATTTCATAGAATTGACCCCAACTTTATAAATAAGGTTTCTTCCGTGTAATAGACATAGTTCTTTTTATGAAATAACACATCTAATTTAATTATAGACAAATCCTTAGATATTTTATATGCATCCATTATAGATGTACATGAAGTTGTCATTTGAAATTCCCTTAAAGCATACCTGATTAAGTCTCAATTGCCGAATTGCCCTCTAAATGAATGCAGCCCATTTAGCATCTCCTTAAATCTCCCATGTAAGTGACTTATTAACTCTCCTTTCACCTAGATTGTCTAAAAGTTGGTTCTGAAGGAAATCTTTCTTGGCTATTTTGGAGTCAATAGTTACTTTATGTAATTTAATCAGAGTTTCTCTCAAAGCTCCTTAGCGTTCTGAAATGATCTCACCTTACTCAATTGCTCTTGAGTTAGCCCACACTGCAATATTGTTATAGCTCTTACATGGGGTTAGACTCTTTTCTTTATTTCACTAGTCCATTTCTCAAACCCCAAAGGTTGATCATTCTCATCTCTAGATAGGATGAATCCTGTCTTGATCACTGTCTAATTCTTGAACTCATTCATCAGATAGTATTTCATCCTTCCTTTCCAATTGACAAAATTGTTACAATCGAAAAGAAAAGGATAGGATGTACTATGTCCTTCTCATAAAGTCATGAAAGTATATCTCCAAAATCAAAAAGATGGATTTTCAAGTATTTGGGTAAGTAGCACAAGGAATCAAATTTTAAACAAATACATGCTATAATTAGGATTTGAGGATTAAGGTAAGGGTAAGGTTCAGGGGTTAGGGTAAGGGTAGAGACGAGGTTGAAGGTTTAGGGTAAGGTAAAGTTTAGGGTTAAATGTATGAATTTTAGAATTAGGGTTTAACTCCTATCTGAATGCAAATTCAACCTTAGGTTAGATTCAAGCAATTGATTTTAAGGTAAATTCTCAAGCTATGGTGAGTCACAAGGAACGCTTTTAAAGTAACCACATGCCTAAATAGAATTTTTTCAAAGCTAACTATCCAAGGGACTTAATATCAAGTCTTGATCTAACTGGTCTAGAGTATGATAAGGTAGTATCAATTAGTTCGACTCAGTTAATTGTACCAGATAGGATCTCCTTTATCCAATCTAGACATGCATAAGTTGAGCTTCTCTAACTTATTATCAGCTCACCCGGCTCTAATACCAATTGATAAGACTGAAATAACGATAAAAAAGAATGAATATCGCTATATAAAAATGGAGTTGATTAAAAAATTATTAAAGCAAAATAAAGCACAGTAGAAAATAAGACGAGAAAAAATATAGTAAAATAGAAGACAATAGATTTAATGTAATTTTGTCTTTCCTCCAGGGTTCTTATTCCACAGCCTATAATTCGTCACATGGATCAATCGAAAATCAAACCACCATATTTTCTCTTTTTTAGAGGATGTGAAGGCAGAGAAATCTCTTGCACAAGAATACACAATAAAGTGTGTAATAAGAGTAAGAACAAGAACAAGGTAAAAAAATAAATATATCAAATACTAAAAGTCGGGTTAGGGTGAACAAGAGAAGCACAACAATGCAAAATGAAGACTTAGAGAACTTTCTTACAATGTACTTAATCTTACAATTCACTTCGTTGTTGTTGTACGTTGCTATTGAACTCCCTTTTTATAAACTTGTTCCAGGAGCCCCCAGCTTGACATCTATCCGATCCGAGTAACTTGGTTCATGTCCAGAATTTCGTCGCCCGAATGCCTTTTCGGCACCTGGATGCTGATGTAGCAGAATCAGTTGGCATTGATCCAATCCAATTAACTTAGTTCATATTTGGCCTTTGGTCGCCTAGACTCCTTTTAAGCATTGGATGTTGACGTAGCAAGACCCCGTGGACTACTAATCCGTGATTTCTGTGATAAGTTCTTCCGATTTACAACACTACCTCTTATTTGGAACCTATCTGGATTTGAATTGCGGGCGCCCAGATCCCATTGGAGCTCTTGAATGCGACAAGGGCACCTAAATCACCCCAACCCGATTGTGTTGATTCAGTTCCTACATCAAAAAATTAATGCACAAATATTTCTAGTAAACAACAACTCAGTTGCTTCCCTCTTGACTTGTGTCAAGATTACACCTAGCTTAAAAAACTATCCTTTCTCAGAATTAGTGGCACACCCTATCTTTTGAAACAGAAGATCTCTAAGCTTACTTTGCATGGCATATTTAGGACTTACATTATCCAAATTGTCTGATCCTGTCGAGTCTTCTTTGGTCACCTGACCATCTACCATAATCCTTTACTCTCAAATACTTCTGAACTTCTCACTTGCCTATTCCCACTGGGCCTTCCTTGGTCTCCTGACCATCCTATTAGAGTTTATCCCCTAGATACTTCTAGACGTCACCTATTAAGATCTTGCACCTCCTATACACTTGACAGAACATGTCAAATCACAAAATATTCCAACTTTAGATCACGTGTCGTACATCAAAACATAGATTCGATCTTATATTGATCCCAGCACCAACCATTATAATTCATAAGTTCACCATTCACATAGGGCTTGTTCTTAAAATCTAGTGGTTGTTACAATGCTTTCGCTAACAAAGGTAATTCAAATATTGATAAATAATGATATTTGTAAAATAAAATAATGCAATAAATTAAATGAGATGCAAAGGAATATAATATATTGCTAACATGCAAGTATAATAATTAAACCAATGAATTATGATTAAACCAAATAGGATATATTTTATTTAATAGATAATGACTAAACTAAATATGAATTTTTTTTATGAATGATGTCTAAACCAAATTGGAAAAAATGATGATATTTTTTATTTTTATAAATAAGATACTAATATGCATGAACTCATAAGAAAAAAATTAATTAAATGTGTGCAATTTAAAATTACCAACTAAATAAGTAAAAATTAATTTTTACAAAGAGAAACTGCATTTGTACCAAAATGATGTGAGATTCGTTGGCGTTAAAATTGAAGAGTTTTGAGTTGATTAATTGATGAAGATATTTAATTTGTTTTTTGTTGAATCTAAGAAAGACAATCGTTTTCTTGCAAACTAAAATGAGAAAGCACACTTAAATCTTTTTAAGAACTCTATTAGCTCTTGGTTGTAGCGATGTGTGTTTCCGATTGGGGAAGTATCATGCACAATGGTCATTGTTGTCGTGATGAGCTAACAATAGTAATGCCACACGACTTAAAGCAACAAAATGGAGCCGGCAAGATCTTCGTGGTGTTGCCATAAGTGCCATGGCAATGCAACGAGAACAACACAAATTTATTATGCTATTTTTTTTACAACAATATCTTTTCCTTCTTTTTTCCTTCAAAATTTCCCCTTCTCCCTTTTTTATTTCCACTTTTTTTTTCTTTAATTGTTTTCTCACTCTTTTTCTCTAACTTTTGTCTCTCTTCCCTGTTTTTTTTTTTTTTTTTTTTTTTTGCTTGACAGTGGAACAAAAATCTAAAAGGTGAAGAAGTAAATATGCTGAGGATGCAGTGACAAAAACTGTCTAGAGATAAGAAAAAAATGAAATCTCAATAAAGTGTAATAAGTAAAGAAAGATTAAAAAAACAAATCAGATTGTGAATGGGTCGTGGATAATGACAGAGCTGAAGTTAGAGGATGATAAATAATGAAGATAATTAGTACCAAAATCAACTCTCACACAATTGACGCAATACTAAAATCAAATCGCCAAACCATCCAAGAGCTCGGAACAAAAATAATGAAACGAAGAAGAAAATAATCTCACCGAGATGAAAAACTCTCACATAGAGAAGTCAAATTATAATTTGTATTAATTCAAAGACTGAACTCCTTTTATACACTTGGATCAATAACAAATATAGAAATAAATATTTTAAATAAAAAAATGTACTAATTTTGATAGGGATTATAATTATTCCCTATTTATTACCAAAATAGAAAATGTTAATTACCAAATAATAAAAAAATATCTGATTTATTGTAGATACACAAATCTTAAATATTTTTCAATTTCTTTGCTTTTATCGCAAATACATGAATTTATTATAAATTTATTTTCTTTAAAATTGTTTTCTTTTCTACATTATTTGTTTCCTTTTTTATATTACCTTGCCTTGTGTATTGATATGCATGTTTGAGTATGCCAGGACTTAGTGGATACACATGGAGACGACCTGGGCCAGGTTTTAGTTACCTAATGGTTCAAGGTCCATGTAAATCAAAGAAGCATGATATGGAATATCTAAGGAATCACTAGACAAAGAACATCATAATACAACTATGCCTTGGAAGCAGAATATATAAGTGAAGCATGAAAGATGGCATAAGAAGTAAGCCAAAGGCTCAAATTCAACCGAGGGACGAGAAGTTTAATGGAAGATGATTTTGTTGCAAAAATAGTTGTATGGTTAAAGTGAAACTATGCCTAGGAGACGAATTATGTAAGCAAAGCAAGAAGGATGACACGAGAAACGAACCAATTACTCAAATGCATCCAAGAAACAAGAAGCTTGATAAGAAATGGTCTAATAGTGCACATAGTTGTATAGTGAGCTAAGAGGAGAGCAAATATACTTAGGCGAGGATAGTTCTTAATATAGACGGACTTAACCATTAGATTAATCTTAGTCAACATACCAATCGACTAAAGGACTCTTTTAGTTAACTAAAAATTGAGTTGACTGGGTATTTAACTCAAGCTGAGTTGTATATGAACAAAATGGTGTTATTTGGGAGAGTAGTCAATTGGAAAGTCAACTTCAGTTGACTAGAGCATACAAGCAGATACGGTCATGATGTCCAAGTTGATCAAGAGTAGTACCAACTAATGCTCATGATCAATTCGATTGATACTATAGTGGACAACTTTAACGGAGTCATAATGGAAGGATTAAACAATAACTAGTATGGGTAAGTCAACCAATTGAGCAAACAATTGATTAATCGGTACTAGCATAGTAACACTATCGATAATTCAATTTTAGGAGGATAATAAAAGGATTTGAAGGGCTACGAATCAAAAGAACAACAAAAGGCAAACACTAATATTATTTCTGAGCTCTCCTATAGACCCTAATTTCCTGTTATAAGCCTCGTGTAAATTTTGAACATTTGTAAGATGTTATAAGCCTCTTGTGTAAATTTTGAACAGGTTTCTTCTCCTCCAATATTGCCAAGAAAAAGAAAATATAGTCATTCAAGAGTGATCCATTGAAGAATCATAGGCCATGGAATAAGAGTCTTAGAGGCTATGAACACAGCAACAAGTAACTAGTTGTAGGGAGTCTATATCAGGTGTCAAAGTAAGCTCGTATATCAATCCTCTTTTGTACATTGAATCATAGTTTGAAATCTCATACTATACCAAGTGGCACAATCGAAATGTAGTATTCCAATAAATTATCAAAACTTAATACTACTCGACACAAGTAATTTGTCGTGTCTTGTAAATCATCTTGATGAGTATTGTGTGATATTGGCATTTGATACCCCATAACAAGCTACAAATATGTCAAGATAAATTAAGTAGCATTTGTTAAACTATTTCAAATGAGATATGAAGACTTGTTCTATCCTCTTTCTTTTTCATCTCCTTCCTCTTTTAATTTGCCACCAACATTGTACCAAAACAATATCGTTCCAATCAAAGTTCAAAACTTTGACACGACTTAATATTTTGAACCTTGCGCATAATAGAGGTGCACCTAGAGCTAGAAGTAATATCCATGATAAGTGACACAAATGTAGGTATTGGGAGAATTTCATGTAATGCTTCAGGTGGTGTGGCAAGTGGAATAAAAGTGGGATCATTTAGATGTTTACTTGATGTGTTTGAGTAGCTATGATAATGCTTATGAAGATGGAAATAACTAAGGAATATACACTTGACAAATTGTTTGAAACCTTTATCTTGACTTGAAAGATAGGCACATATAAAAAAACACACCCAAGTAAGAAGGAAGAGATTATATTGATTCTATGGGAAGGGGAGCACAAAAACGATCATGGAAAAGGAGACATACAATTTAGAAGGCAAGATATAACAATGAATGCATCTTTCCTTATTAGGAAAATGGAATATGTATTTGAACTAGTAGGGGGCAAGCAATTTCAACTGTGTTGATTTTTCTTTTCAACTGCACCATTCTATTCGGCTTTATTTAGGCAAGATACAATGATTTAATAGAAATGATTAGAACACTTGGGAGGTACTATTTGCCATTGTCATTAGGAAGAATTTAAATTGTCACACCAAACTTAATTTTAGCATAGAATTTTTTTTAAAAAAATGGAGAAAAATTCTGAACACTCTTTCATCTAAGTTATTCAAGAATAGTCATCAATAAATATGTGAAAGTCCCTAAATCCAAGGGTAGATCTTACACAACTTTAACTATGAATATCAAAGTAATATTAGCAAATAAGTTCCTAGTATGTTCAACTAGTTAACATGGCTCGTCACAAGAGATGAATGATTAGAAAAAATATCACTTTACCAACCGGAAGCTGAAGGAGTGGAGCATAGATTACAGTGCATAGAATTAAGCAAAGTGTAAATCACAACAACAAAAAATCCTTATCTCATGGCAGTAAACACCTTTATATAGCCCAACATTGTTGTACGGGAGAAGCAAGAGGGAAGACTAAACATCACCTCCACAAAGCATGTTACTAAGTGGTGAACTTGTGCCAATCAAGATTTATATAATATCCTTTTTAACAAACCCCACGCTGCCATGATGAGCCTTGATAAGAAGAGTAACTGACATGGAGTGATCAAACCACCATGAACTAAGAGCCAATGGAGTCAGACACATGTCCCACTATACATTCTCAATACATAACTTGTCCCCCTTCATCGTCATCAATCCGCAATATTAGGGTGACAACGTGATCAGGACAAGCAACAAGTTAGATGATGTCACATGACATGTGGAAACATCACGTAGGGGGGAGTGGAGCCTTTTTCTCTCAAAAAAAGAGAGAGAGTATATACTTTCTGCAACAATGTTGTAACCCAACTCATGGAAGTACACCTCGACATTGTAAAGAGTCATTGATAGCAGTTCAGCCTGACCCCAAAACCAAAACTAGCTTAGCCCTCAACAACTCTGGCAGCTATTGTCTCAGCCTCAAGTTACAGCGTTCCTCGGCCTACCTACTGGCTGACCCTAGAGACAACCTGCTCTCACAGTACAATCGGAAGGGTTGACTATCTGTTGACCTGACCTTAACAAATACGAAATCCAAGTGACAGTGATCCTACATTAGTTCTGAGGAAATGTTTAAAAAATTATAGCTTAATGGCAATCATAAGAATTTTGTGGGAGATAATCAGATTATTTCCACCATTGATTATATTTAACAGTAAATTCTTTAGCATGATACTTTATGCAAGGCTGAATGAAAAGGTTTCAGAATCTTAAAAGTACATGGATTCGTCAGACCAAAGAGACAATACTTGGCATGCATGGAAAATTTTATTGAATCCAATTGAATAAAAACTAATATGATTCCAGCACATCAAGAATAGGTATGGCACATTGTTGACACACGTGGGAGAAATAAATGGAATTCTACATTGTAAATCAGTCGTTATACACTGGGTTAGGTCACAACTGCATGAGAAAATGAGAAATAGAAAATAGCAGTTAAGGACAAGATTCAGGAATCTTAGGAGAGAACATAAACACCAGTTTTAGCAAGCATGGTCTAACTCTATTAGAAATTGAAGCTTACCTATTAATCATTTAATGCAATCTTCACTTGATTAAATGTTTTTATATCTTGACTGTTTAAGAGAAAACAACTAATTTTACTAGAACAAGGTATAGTGGACGTTACTTCCAGAGTTTGTCAAGCAGATAGACTCGCCCAAGAGTCGGGTCTAAACCAAACCACCCAACTCGAAACCTTAATCAGATCAACTAGTCGGTTACCCATTGACCCGATTTGATAGATGAGTTATGGTCCTGGCCCTAAATTAGTTATGAATCAGAAGTTTGAACCATTGGTTCAAACCGATCAAAACCATAATCGGCCTATCGAACCAGGTCAGTAGTAAAACCGACAATTCAAACTGTTGATTTATGCTATATATATATATATATATATATATTAAAAGTGTTTGTTGGAACCACTAATTAATTGGCAGTTCAGACTCTTGGATAAGGCTTTTTTTTTAATGATGGCTACGATTGACCGCCGAGTGTTACTCCCTAAATTCTATAAAACAATTTCATTGTTTTTACATCAAGTTCTCTACTCTTTTCTCAATTCTCAAATTTCAATAGTTTTCAACTATGAGTTTTCGATTCAAATGAAAGGATATTCATCTTGGTCTCACATGGGCAAGGAGATGATTCTAAATATGGATCACAATAAAGTACAAAAACTTCAAGGTTTGAGATTCTCCACTTTTAAATTCATCTATTTTTACTCAACATTTTAAGAAGGTCACTGTTTTGTCTAGAAAACTGCCTACAAAATGTAAGTATTATAATGGATCTTATGAATTTCAATCGGGTAGTTATGGGTCATTGAAGTAACATATTGAAACTAAGCATCCAATTGAATTTAGAGTCAATCATTCTAAACACAATTATCCATAGTTTCATTGACTAGTGAAAGTACTAGCAATTCTAGTTTATTTATATATTCTAATGTTAAATTAAAAGTATCATTAGTTAGATTTATTTCTGTTAAATATCTTTCTTTTAATTTTAATTTTAAAAACACATTTGAAGATTTTTATCAAGAATAACCAGACTACTTAATGTATTCACCAAACCACACTCACTTATACAATTAAAGAATCAGTAAGGCAACAAAAAAATGATTTAATTGAAGACTTTAATAAATTAAATAATAAGATATCTTTATATTTCAATATTTGAAGTGATTATTGATAAACTCATTCGTATATGGATGTGACTTGCAATTGTATTGACCAAGGTTTAAAATTCCGAGCCGTTTCGGACGAAATCAACGAAAAATTTCGTTCCGACGAACCACCGAAACCGAAACGCGTACCGTACCGGAGGAGGCGGCGACGACTGGAAGGAGGCGGCGGCGACGGCGACGACGCAGAGGCGATCGCGAAGTGCGATCGCAATCATGCGCGATCGTGACAAATACGATCAGTGGATAGGGATCGCAAGCGATCGCGTGAAATTTCTATATATATATATATATATATATATATATATTAAACGGTAAAATTTAATTAAATAAATTATTAATTAATTTATATATTAAATAAAAATTAAAAAATAAAAGATATTTTAATTAAAATTCTAAATTCGAATTTATAATTTAGGTAAAATTAAATCTTAAATTTTTTTAAAAAAATTAACTAAAATTTAAAAAAAAAATCAAATAATTAATATTAATGTTTAAAAAAAATACCGAAATAGTATAAGACGACGATACGATCGAACAAATGTCGTTCGAGCAGGCCAAAATTCCGATACAAGTCGAAATTTTAAACCTTGGTATTGACCAAGATTTAAAATCTCGACCCGTATCGAGATTTCGGTCAGCGACCGGAACGATGCGGTTTCGGTACCATATCGTCCGTGCCGATACTATTTCGGTATTTTTTTTCCTTTTTTTTTAAACATTAATATTTAATTATTTGATTTTTTAAAATTTTAGTTAATTTTAAAAAAGAATTTAAGATTTAATTTTAAATAAATTATAAATTCGAATTTAGAATTTTAATTAAAATATCTTTTATTTTTTATATTTTTAAATATAAATATAAATTTATATAATTATATAAATTAATTAATAATTTATTTAATTAAATTTTACAGTTTAATTAATTTATATTATATATATAAATTTTTAATTAATATATTTTTTAATTATAATTTATATATTTTTTAATTTTAGAAAATTTCCCATCCGTGCGAACGCGTTCGTGTTGCGCGATTGCGAATTTCCCGCAGTGTGATCGGAAACACAATCGTTACTGCCGTCAATCACGTCGCCGCCGTCGCCGTCTCACATGCGTATCGGTGTCGATTCCATGTCGGAATGAAAAATTTCGACTGTTTCGCGCAGAACGGCTCGGTATTTAATACCTTGGTATTGACAATTATTGATTAATCTAAAGTGTTTACTAATATATCAAGTGTTTGATAAAATATACATAGCTCGTAATATATCTCAATTTATGTGCTTAATTTTCGAAGAATATGAATTAACTTCAAAAATATTTTCAATATCATATGATAATGCTAGTTTTAATTCTATAAATATTAAATAACTTAAAATTGTATGTAGACTACTATAGGTGGTTTATATTTTCATATTGATGTGTATGTTATCTTTTAAATTTGTGCATTCAAGATATATTAAGAACTTTAGAAAATCATTTAAATAATTAAAACTATTATTTCTTATTTATGGTCACATAAAATAATGAGGTACATTTATGGATTGAGACTTAAAAATTTCCATGTGATGTGCCAACACATTTGAATTCAATATATAAATTATTACAAAATTAATTTCAATATTTTTCCTTTGCACAAAATGCTAATCATATCATTGTATGTTTTCACAACAATAGAATATATGTAATAGCATTTATGAAATTTTAAAAGAATTTAATGATGCAACGAAACACTTAGTAAGTGTTTATTATCTCAATTAACTTTAATTTTAAATGAATATAGCACTGATGAATTTTTATATTCTTATGTGTTAGCAATGAAAATTTTTTATTATATTTATTTAGTTGCATTTGTTTATATCCTAAATTTAAATTAGATGTTTTGCATGAAATATTAGTTTTGTTGTATAAAATACTAAAACCAATTTATAGAATATTTAGAAAGGCTATAGTTTAAAATATGAATTAGAAGATAATAATGCAATTGAAATAAAAAGTACTAGTAATGCTAGTAGTAGTTTAAAACTCACAAACACTAATTTTATTATGAGAACAAATGAAATGACCACGAGAATTCATAGCATAGAAGATTCAAAATTGAAAATTATTTTACGACTTCCTTTAATTTTAATGAAATAACAGATAGCTAGCTAACTAGATTTCAATATTTTATGATTATGGTCATAGAAGATCCAAAATTATTTTATCCTCTCTATCATAGCACAGAAGATCCTAACTTATCTAGTGTCAACTATTGTTATTAAACAAACATTTAGTTCCGAAAATAATATCTTAGATAAAAGATGAACTACATTGGATCCTAACTCTTTAGAAGCTCAAGAATTCTTTGATAATTGGATGAGAGCCAAAAAAGAATACACGGATACAACTTTTAGAGAATGAGGTAAAAGATTTTGATACAAAAGAAACTACTGTTACGGGAACAAAAAACAAAAATGAGTGAACAACACTACCTAAGATAATAAGGGTAAGAAGACAAACGAATTAGTGAGCTTTGACCCTAAGGGGATACGTAGACAATTTAAATAAGTTCAAGTCTTTTTATTTTTTTACATTTTTTAATTTATCAATTTTTAAATTATTTTTTATAAAAATTAAAACGTAAATAATAACCACGAATTACCAGTGAACACGAACTGCCAGTGAACTATGACTTGAACCATCCGAACTATGAACAGTAAGGAGCTTCAGAGGTTAGTTATGGGTTGAGATTTTTTGAACCATCGAATTAGTGGTTCCGAACTATCGAACCGTGGATTTCGAATTGTAGATTCCAAACTGTGGTTGGGTCAGAGTTAATGCAATCTAAGAAGTATACGAAAAGATGGGAGAACATACAAATCTAGCTTATAGTTAATGCAATATAAGGTATGGTGGTTGTTGGCCGAGGAAATAAAAATTTACCTTCTTTAATTCCTCCAGTTTACTAGTGTAAACCTTTTCGGTTTCATCATTTCCATCCTCATAAAGCCAATCTTCAGTCTGCTGTAGACTAGCAGAAATCACCACCCTTTCAGAATCACTAGCAAAACTTCGATATCTCTCAAAAAGCTGTTAATAAGTAAGATTACACCGATAAAGAAGGAAGACAACTAAATATTCTGGCAACAACACAGATAAACAGATATAACAACTGAATTTGACATTACCTTGTTCCGAACTTCATACACATAAGCTTCCAGTGCATTCTTTTTATCTTTTGTTTTCTCCATTTGTTTGTCCTGATAAGCAAGCAACTTTTCTTGTTCTTCGGCTTCTAGCAGCCATTCTTTTGTGGTTCCATTACATACTGTCTCTATGATTAGCAATTCGTGCCTTCTAGGCAATCTTTCTGTTTTTGATGTATCCACCTGATTAGAGTGATTGTTAGCTGAATGAAAACAATATATAAAAATAATAGCAGAATGATCCAGGGAAAGGTGATATGCCATATCAGTATCATCTGGAATTCTCACATTTCATACTCGTCCAAAATCCAAATGTGCAGTTTAATCAAATGAAATAATGATGTGTGCACTGTATACTGAAAAAAGTTTCACAAGGTGTAGAACATGTTTTTCCCTAGGAGCAAGCCTCGATTCTTATATACTTGGCTGTGTCCTTGTCAATTTAATGTTATCTAACTAGTGAGAAGTTTTAGGGTCTTTCAGTGAAACTTGAAGGACACTGTCTACCATGGAATTTTAGTAACAAGAAGAATCTCCAAAAGAAAAGAAGAAAAAAAGGTCATTTGTGGAAGAGAAATAACAGATTACAGATATATGCAGAAGAGCTACAGAAGGAAACATTTAATGTCACATTGTTTCTGAGAACCAGTAAAATAAAATTAATGATAACATATATTCGCAAGTTCTCTAAAAAGAACTGGTATTTCAATAATAGTTTTATTTTAAAATTTTGCATCACAAACATCCATTCAAGTATGAAGCGAAGATGTTTGTGTATCTACATGGCATATCTCAGATTGAAGCAGGAGATCCCCAACCATACAACTTGAGGTCAAATTCAATCGATATGTGATCATAATTACGCAAAAATATAACTGGCATTCCTGATTATTAGAATCATCAAAAGATCACCCCTCTTTCAAAAATGTCAAAAGCGCACCCTACCATATTTTTCGTACTGAAGAAACTCTTGTTCCAGTACTATTAAAGTAGCCACGGAGTAGCATCTATCAACGTGTAGCAGCTACACCTAGTTACTACAACATGCTAAAATAAATCGTTTTCGTTTTAGTTGAATTTGGTCAAAAAAATATTATACATAAAGCACTTTTATATCTAAAAAAAACACATTACCAATTTGGCATATATTGCTTAAACCTGATCAAAATCACTTTAAAATATTCAAAATCATTGAAAAATTGTTGTAGCAATCATTAATGGCTGCTAGAGCAGTGTGGCAGCTATTTAACAACTGTTACAATGATTTTGATCTTTTTGAAGCAATTTTAATCGAATTTAAGTAAATTTTGATCAATTTGGAAAAGTTTTTTATATAAAAGTGTCTTATAGTAGTAAATTTGACCAAGTTGAACCGATTTATTTTAAGACGTTATAGTAACTACTTATAATTGCTCAATAATGCTGAAATAAGAGCATTTTCAGAATGAGAAATATGCTGGGTTGTTATTTTAACTTTTTTTTTTAAGTGCTCTTTGATGATTCTGAGAATTAGGAACGCCCTTTTGATTTTTATCCATTGTAATTTCTGAATCAGCGCCTGATATACCATGAGTAGGGAATAGTTAAAGGTGAATTCAGAACTTGTGCATATGTAACCTACAACTCCAATCATACTAAAACCTGAAGTATACAGAGGAGAAATGGCCCACCAAAGCATGAGTTGTATGAAAGAAGAACATGGAGAGATGGAAGGACATTCAATAGCATCTAGACACCCAGGAAACTGAGTCAAGCCTGCTGTCCATGGCACAAATTCAAATATCAGTCCAAAACTAATACAAAAAGCACAGGAGAAAAGCACACATACATGTTTTAACCATACGAGATACCATATACATCATACCAGAGCCCAGAATGTTATAAAAGCTTAAGTTTGAAGACTCCATGTAAATATCATGTGTCAGTACAGAAGAGTTTGGGACCACTAACATCATGAAGTTTTTTTTTTTGATGTATCTTAATCAAAGGATGACAATGAAGAATCTGTTTGAGCATCCCTTGCCAATCTTAACCATTGAGAAAGAATTCCTAATTGATTGCATAGTAAAGGGGAATTTCAGATATCCAATACCACTGTTGACTTTTATTGGAAGTCAATGGCCATTAACATTTGTCTAATTGGAACGTGTAATGTACAAGATCAAGGATGCTAAGACAGTTGTCATCTCATCATTAGAAAACATTCTTATATGCAGATTCACAGTTATCTGGGGGAATGTTAATGGCAAAATCCTACACCTTTTTAATTCTAAATAGCTCACAACTTTGCATGGGAGCCAAAACCGAAGTTTAACAGACCCAATGTTGATCCATTGAAAGTTATAGTGAATATTGACTGTACCGACCCATTTGATAGTGTGGAATATGCTCATTAACAAAATGTGAGGCTGCAGGGAACATTTATAGACAACAGGCAAGTGCCAAATAAGAAGTGTCAGACACAAAGGGCAAGCACCTCTCCTCCATTAAGATAGGGGGTATACGACCTGCTTGTCAAAATCAGCAGGTAGACAATGGAACGTGATAGTCCATGGTCCAAAGCATCTCAAGGCAACAGTTAATTAGTGATAAAGGTTGCCTTGATCACTTGGCATAGAGAGATTTTATAATGCATATGACTTGCTTTTTTGTGAAGTTCATTCACATAGGCCAGTATAATGAAAAAAAGAGATTCGCAACGATGTGGAGCATAATGATGAAAGTATGAAACCACATTGTCAGTAATAGAATAGTACCTATAAACCCTATTTAGATGGTCTATGATAGAATTATTAGAATTGTCAGTAGAGCTATAATTATACGTTGAGAGTCCCATTGAATTTCTTTTTTTTCTTTATTTCATGGTTTAAAATTTCAAATCACGCCGATCTAGGACTAAAACAATACAGAATCAGTATCATATCATATCGTGCCAATTCAGTTTTATACTTTTTTATTTTTTTAAATATTAGTCTATGTTAATTAAAAAAATATTTTCATTAATATTTGATTATTATAAATGCTATTTTATTTGGAGTGTTTATTATTGAGTTCATATTTCGATATTTTCTCTTGATATGTTTGATATTTATTAAATTTTACAACAAAAATAGAAAGGTACAAATTCAAAATTTATATTATTAGTTTTAATCACTTGAAATTTTATTGCAAAGACATTGAGTCTGAGAACTTGCATGTCATGGAGATGGGTCTTCAGCTTCAAATTGTCACAAATCTGAAGATTGATTATTGCTGATATTGCAGACATTATATTTATGTAGATGCATAGTAAACTTATATTCTCACAACTCCACATTATTCTTGTAATTTAATGTATTTTTTAATGTATTTTTTGTATTTCAAAAATATTTAAAATTATTAATCTAGTTTACGAGAGTAGATAACATTAAATTGTATATTATGAAGTAAAGAGAAGATATTACGATGGTTTTGACTTGTTAATATAATGTATCTAGTATTTATATATATAATTATTATTTGATAAATATGTGTTTACTTTGTATATTTTAATTTAAAAAATAATTTCTATATTGATTTTATATAAGTTTGACTATTGAACAACTTCAGATTGTTCAACAAAAGCAAATAAATATATTTCTCTTTAAACAAAATTGAAATATTATTAACTCAATTAAAAATTGATACATCATAACATTGTACCTTACTAATACCAAAGGGGTTATCGTAAAAGTATTAATTTTTTTGGGAAAGCTTGTGTACAAGTCATGTGCATAGAGCTCAAGGAATATGATCCAAAATAAGGTTTTGAAAACATTTTAAAATCATTTTGAAAAACCTTAGTGAAGTCTATCTCTTGATAGCAATCACCATTGATGAGATTGATACAAAGTGAGCTTAAACTTTAAAGTTTTTAGTCACTTTTGGATTTTGTATCAATTTCGCTATTTTATAGGTAAAATATTTTTCAAACATTTTTCACCCATTGTATTGGTCATAAGTATTATACGTATCAAATTTCATGATTTTTCGATATACGTATAATTAGTTATGATTTTCCAAAACTCATTTCTGATAACTTAAAATCGAGATTTTCAGTAATCAGTCGACTGCCCCTGGGTGTCAGTCGACTGATTTCTGAATCACTCGACTGATAGCCTGATTTCAGGGTTACCAAAGTTGCTTAACCCGATTTCAACTGCGGTTAAGGTCCCTAACCACTCCTAACCCTAGGATATGCTTTGGGAAGCATGATGAAGGGTGAAAATCCACTGGATATGGATTAGAAGAGGTGTTTAGGGTTTGTATCAAATTTAGGGTGTTGGAAAGTTCAATGTTGAACTTATAACCTTAACTTTGATGATTTAGAGTTCCTATTGGCTTAGGGACTTCCCAAGGACATTGTTGGCGCAATGGTCAAGGGGGAGCAAGCCTTTAGGGGGAGGTATCCAAGGAGAAAATGTTATCAATTTGGAAAATTAATGGATTTTTAGAAACCCAGTTTGGAAATTGAGAGAATGTACAGGATTGCCCCTCTTGAGTGATATAGGACTTATCACTAAAAAGATAGTAGGCATCCTAGGTATTTTTGGACAAAGGGGGAGATTGTAAGATCTCATTGGGACATGAGACATTGACCTCCTTGGAGAGAAAACCTTTTTGATGTTAGTCAAAAAGGGGGAAAATGTTTGGGGAAGAACATTTGGAGAGTGTTTACCAATTTGGGATAATTGGTAAGGGATTTGAGTTAGTGGTCTAACTCAGATGATTTGTTTGGTTTTTGTTAAACATCAAAAAGGGGGAGATTGTTGGTGCAATCGGCCCAGGTCACGATTGACCAGGACTCGAATTTGACTCGAGTGATGTTTTGATGTTTCGACAAAAACATATGACAATGTAATTGTCATGGGAAAGTCCAAGTCTTGTGTACTTGGCATGGAAAGTCCAAGTGGAACACTTGGCATTTGGTAAAGTCCAAGTCTTGAGTACTTGGCATGAAAAGTCCAAGCATGGGTCTTGGCGATGTAAAAGTCCAACATGGGTTGGCGAAGGAAAGTCCAACATGGGTTGTGAAGGAAAAGTCCAAGCATGGGTCTTGGCGATGTAAAAGTCCAACATGGGTTGGCAAGGGAAAGTCCAAGCTTGAGTCTTGGCATTTGAGAAGTCCAAGGGTTTGACATTGGCGGCGTAAAGTCCAAGCGGGAGTCTTGGCAGCATAAGTCCAATGGTTGGCGGTGTAAAGTCCAAGCGGAGTCTTGGCGGCGTAAGTCCAATGTGCCTTGGCGGTGTAGACACCGTTAGCATGACATAGCCGATGGAAGCACCTGAAGGCTAACGCGATGGATGAACAAGTCATGGATGACTTGGAGGGATCCGAGAGGCATGAGGCTGATGGAGGTGGCTAGAAGGCTTAGGTCTAGGCTAAGGGTGGTCTAGCAAGTATGGGGGCACCATACTTGGGCTAAAACCTCATGTTTGAGATGTGCCAGTCGACTGGTGTCATGTGGCAGTCGACTGGACCAAGTCAACTAGGGTTTCGATGCGCGGAAGTGGTCAGCAATCGTCGAGGCGTTCGGCCGACCGATTACTCAATGCGATCGTGATCGTGTGATCGGTCGGTGCTCTACCGACCACGCGAGAATGGAGTCTCACTGGCCACGGCGATCGAGTGATGGCTCATCGATCGTGATGCTCGCGATCGATCGGTGATGTCCTAGCCGTTGGATCTTTTCAGCGTGGATTACACCGTTGTCTCACAGCAACAGTGTGATCAGTCGACTGATGGTCCCGATCAGTCGACTGATCGACCTTTTCCAACACAGGTTGAAGCTATAAAAGGAGCTCGTGATGGAGGAAAAGATAGCGATTTTCTTGAGCGAAATTGAAGGGGGAAGTTGGTGCTTTCCAGTCCTTCAAAGTTAGTTCAAGGCAATCAAAGATCAAGCAATCCAAAGCTCTTGTAAAGTGTTTTTCCTTTACTTGCATTTGTATTTCATTGTATTTGCTTGTATTCATTTGATTATTGTTGTAATCATTATTGTACGAGGTTTCTCCGCCTCCGGATTGTTCCGAGAAGGAGTGTTTATTAGTGGTTGCATGTGCATCACTAGAGCTCGTAGAGCTCGATCCGTGGAGTAGGAACCGTGCGGTTCCGAAACACGTTAAACAATTGTGTTCATGTGTGATTGTTTATTTCGTTATTGTATTATTTCTTTTTCCGCTGCGTACTAACGAAATTGTAGAGACGATCACGATCGAATTCCATCAACAAACGAACACGTGCTATTCACCCCCCCCCCCCCCCCCTCTAGCCATTACAAAGATCCTATCATTACATACCATGAACATAACTGTAGTAGGATTCGATCGCCTAAAAGATGAATACACTACTTGTCTTTATTTTAGAATAATTTTCAAGATGTCTAAAATGAAAATCGTCATGATTTAATAGATTTTGTAATCAAATATCGATATCTATTGAAGGGTACACCTTTGCATCTCTAGGACTTTACTAAGAGACTTTTCTTATTTGGAAATTACATGTCGGTGGCCTAGCTGGGTATTTTGAAAAGGATAAGACAATTGTCCTTGTGTTAAATCAATTTTTCTAGCCCTCATTACGGGGGATATTGCCCAAATCATAACACAATGTGGTGTTAGTAATATATGAGAGATGTCCTAAGGCAATCGCCTTATGTATGAATCATTTATATGATAAATGAAGATTCACTATTTAAGTATACATGTTTCATGTATTTGATTAGATCTTAAACTCATTTACTGAATGTCCACGATACGATTCACAGCATGAGAGAATTTGTGATTTGATCACAACTAGTAAGTATCTCTACATGTGAAATTGTGATGTATCGGAATTATCCCTAGTCGATGAATTGATGGATATGGACACCATAAATTCTGTCGAGACTAGCACGAGGTATACTCCTTGATGTATCCAAGCAGCTGATTCTCACTGGCTGGAGACATTGTGATGTCCGGAGTTAATCGTGGATGCTAGTTATGGTAACTAGTTCATTGAAGTGACCAGCCGTAAGACTTTATATGGTTCTCTGCATATATAGATATGTTAATGAAGTTCTTACTGTAACTTAAGTGCGATGTTCCTTTGACTTGCGGTATTCAAGTCATCTTGATCATGGAGACTTATGCTTTGACATCTTAAGCAAGCATCTCTAAGGATATGTGGACCCGGGATGATTGGGTATAAGTCGAAGTGATCGAAGGTGTTTGAATAGCCTATAAAGGATTCACCACTTCTTGCGAGGAGATGTATACCCATGGCCTCTCGTCGGATTGTTACTAAAGTCTTTGGCCAAAGCATTACATGTTTAGAGTAAGGTACTCTTCGATACATGTGAAGTAACTAGAATCCGTAAGACGAGGAAATGATACTTGGGCTAGGTGTGACGTAGTCAGCCTAGTAGGGACTGACACTATAGACCATGTCCTGAACCAAGTGGGTATAAGATGAGTGAAGGGAATGGGGCACGACTCATTCGAGCTGCTGAAGGGTTTCAGAAATAGTTCTGGATCAACCGTTGATCTTTTCGGTTAATTGGGGATCATGATGTACTACTAGGTGTCACTCATGATCGTTCTATAATTAATGGTTAATTATAGACGACCAACATAAACCGAGAACCTATTTGGTCACACACACAACGAGAGTAATCCAAAGGATTTAAAACGAGCTTGAGAATGAGATTCTCAGACCGAGAGAAACTAGGTTTGGTTGGACCAAACGTAGAGCGAGCTTGAAATCGTTTCAGTCGCAATGGAAGCGTGGATGGGCCGTGTCTTATGAAGACATAATGGATGAACCAAAATGGTTTGGTTCTAATCCAATGGAGGAGAATAAACCAAAGGGTTTGGTTTATTTTAAACGAATGAACCAAAAGTTGGTTCGGTTCGTTTTAACTTAAAATAAACCTTCATGGTTTGGTTTATTTTAACTTATATTAATGGAGCGGGTTAATGGGCCTTATGGTTATGATCCAATAACCATTAAGAGAATTAGTTCTCTATAAAAGAGGGCTTAAACCCTAATCCAAAACCCTAGCCCTAAGTTGCCGCCCACCTCCATCCTTTGGAGATTCTCGGCGCCAACTCCTTGCCGCCGCCCACTTCTCCTCCAACCGGCGTCCAGAAGGAGCTTTCCTTCCCCCTCGCC
The DNA here is from genome assembly GCA_025175895.1 of Wurfbainia villosa. Classification (NCBI taxonomy): domain Eukaryota; kingdom Viridiplantae; phylum Streptophyta; class Magnoliopsida; order Zingiberales; family Zingiberaceae; genus Wurfbainia; species Wurfbainia villosa. The sequence continues at coordinate 112,866,682 of CM045989.1, read as the reverse complement.
GGCGTCGAGCTGTTGCCGGTTGGTACTCCGGTGATCTCCCTTGGGTTCGGCGATAAAGTGAGCACTTGGCTTCCCTTGGTTGGCCGGCGCCTACTCCTCCACCAAAGCTGTCCAGTTTTCTGGACAGCTTGTTTTCCTCTCGTCGGAGCATCGCTGACGTTGGAGACTCACAGCGATTACCTAACTTAGGGATTCGATCTCGGTAATCCTCCGAGGTGGAGGCGAAGGCGATTCAAAGCGATTGTAATACCTCTCCGGAGAAGCGAGTTTTGAGGACTCGTTTTTGGATCCGAATTTGGATTCGGATCGTGATCATCTCTCGATCACATCGTCTTCAACACGAGGCTAGTAACCCGTACGAAGACGAGGCTCGTGACTTAGCGAAGTCATCCCGAGGATACTCGGCGTGGATACGGATAGAGACGATTCTAGCGAGGATCGTTCCGGTTGATGTCGTTCTCGCTACACGTGATACGAAAGGTATAACGTAGTTAAATTTCCTTTTATTGCAAATTTAAATTTACGATTATGTCTACACATGTTGGACTATGCATGCGTGTGATGTGTGTGTTGTAATAAATGTAGATTTATTATTTTATTTCTTCCGCTGTGCACATGTTTGCGAAACATGTTCGAACACATACTCGCCGCGGTGCCGGAAACCCAACAGTGGTATCAAAGCCCAGGTTGTGTTTCGACATAATCGTAAAATGATTTTGCGATAGTTATAATGATATTTATGGAAATTTTTCAATTTTGGAAAGCCTAGAAATATTTATGGAAATCTTCCACTTTTGGAAAGTTGGAAGTATTTATGGAAATTGATATTTTCCATAAATAAAATATTTGATTAGATTTTGGAAATTTGTTTCCTAATTTAATCATTATTTGATTTGGGAAATCAAATCTTAAAATATTTTATTTCCATAAGTAGTTTTGATGATTTAGGAAATTGGTTTCCTAAATTGACTTTCCTTAATCAATTATTTCCATAAATAAAATATGTGATTAGATTTGGAAATTTGTTTCCTAATTTAATCATGATTTGATTTGGAGAATCAAATCTTAAACATATTTTATTTCTATAAATAGTTATGACATATAAGGAAATTATATACATGACATAATTGTATGTCATGTAATTGCATTAGATGCATATCATAATGTCATGCGTGTCGTGACATGTAGATGTATGTCATGTATGCTATGTCATGTAGATAATAGTTATTTGCATGCAAAGAGGCTGAGACATAAAAACCCATAAACAATATTAAAGCCTACACCTTCCATTAATATGGTTAGAACCAGAGTTCCGTTTCTTGTTTGGGTTGTTGGACTCTCTCCAAGCCCGGCTCGAACCCGAACATGTTCAAACCATGGAATAATTTAATACTAATATGGTAAGAGTCAGAGGTCAATCGTTAGCTTTGGTTGTTGGACTCTCTCCAAGCCGGGCTAATTGGTTGAATGCGCTCTAACCATATTAAAACTATGTCTTGATTAATGGGTTGGCTTTAACCTGGAGTATCGGCTTGTTGGACTCTCTCCAAGGTCGATGTAAAGGGAGGTGAAGTTGGGTGTTATGCATATGATGCATACTTGTTAATGTGTTAGCCGATGTAGTTGATTAGTTGATAACGTTGTGATAGTTGCGATATCGTGATATCTGTCGGTATAGTTGATACCTACCATCGTAGTTATGAATGGCTTGTTGGACTCTCTCGAGGTTGTCATATCTACATGATGGATATCACTATTCGGAGATGGACCTACGATCTCTCAAGTGATTTTGGGGTTTTGAAATTGAAAAATGAATGGGATTTATAAATGTATATTGATGCATTTTAAAATCATCTTGTTTTGTATTTCTAAGATTGATCATGATGTCTTTGAATTTGCGTTCCATTTTGGATTGAATAAATCGAGGACCGAACTTCTTAGATCGGCGTAGAAACTTGAGAATTGTTCTCAAGGTTGAAAAGCTTCAAATGTCCTCGAGCGCCTCTTCCGCTCTGGTAATGACAATGCAACTCTGGACCAATTGTTGGTCTATCAGAAACATGTGAGTGATTCTGAACAAATGAGTTGCATCATGCTAGCCATGATGGAACCCAAGCTACGGAAGAAGCATGAGCATATGGATGCTCATATCGTAGTCCTTCATCTTTAAGAGTTGTTTGATAAGCAAGTGAGATTCGAAAGGTTCGAAGTCTCCAAGCTCCTCTTCACCTCTGAGATGCAAGAAGGTTCATCTGTGGTACTGCTCAACATGCTGAAGACTGTGGAGCCTTCTGAGAAGCATGAGCAGGGGACGGTGTTGTTAGTTGATTCCTCGAAGAAAGGTTCTAAGAGGGAATCAAAGGAACAACAGAAGGGGAAGAAGAAAAATGCTAAAAAAGCAAAACCAGCTCAAAAGGGCACTTGCCATCATTATGGCAAGTAGGGTCAGGCGAAGAAATTGCAAGATTTATCTTGAGTCTATGAAGAAGAATAAGGCATAAGATGCTCCATCTTTTTCATATATCTTCGTTATTGATTGTCATTCTGTTTCCTCAGACACTTGGGTATTGGATACTGGGTGTGGCTCACATATATGTAATGACATACATGGGCTAAGGAATAGAAGAAGACTCGTCAAGGGAGAGTCAAATTTACGTGTTGGGAATGGAGCAAAGGTTGTTGCACTCGCCATCGGAACGTATTTGTTGAAACTCCCTACAGGACTTGTCTTAGAACTGGACAATTGCTTTTATGTTCATTCGTTGATAAAGAACATCATTTCTATTTCTTGTTTAAATAGAAATGGGTACCATTTGACTTTTAGTAACAATTGTTATTACATAACTTTGAATGGAGTTCTTTATGGGACTGGAACTTTAAGCAATGGTGTTTATACGTTGGACGTATCCAGTGATGTTTTCAATATCGAAGCGAGCAACAAGCGTGCTCGAAAGGATGATCAATTAGACTCCTACATGTGGCATTGTCGTCTTGGCCATGTAAGCAAGAAATGCATGTCCGAATTACACCGATGTGGAATTCTGGAATCGTTTGAATTGGATTCATACGATACATGTGAATCATGCTTAAAAGGCAAGATGACTAAGTTACCTTTTTCTGGAAAAGGTGAACGAGTGGGAGAGTTACTAGGTCTAATACATACTGATGTATGTGGACCTATGTCAACTCAAGCTTTAGGAGGCTATAGCTACTTCATTACCTTCCCCGATGATCACTCACGGTTTGGATATGTGTTCTTGATAAAACACAAGTCTGAAGCCTTTGAAAGGTTCAAAGAATTCAGAAATGAAGTAGAGAAACAACATGACAAAAGTATTAAAATACTTCGATCGGATCAAGGTGGTGAATACTTGAGTCAGGAGTTTCTTGATTATCTAAGAGACAATGGCATATTATCTCAATGGACTCCGCCATATACACCACAGCATAATGGTGTATCTGAGAGGCGTAACTGGGCCTTGTTGGACATGGTCAGGTCAATGATGAATCATGCGAATCTTCCCAAGTCCTTTTGGGGCTATGCACTTCAGACAGTTGTTTACTTGTTAAACAGAATGTCTACCAAGGTAGTCTCTACTACTCCATATGAGATATGAAAAAGTAAGAAACCTCATGTATCTTACTTGAAGATATGGAGTTGTCCTGCTTATGTGAAGTGGACTGTATCAGACAAATTGGATGCTAAGTCTGATAAATGTCTATTTATTAGATACTAAGGAAACAAGGGGTTACTAATTCTATCATCTGTGGAACAAAAGGTGTTTATTTGAGCTGTTTTAGAGAAAGAGTTTCTCGAAGAAAGCGATGGGAGTGTCGTCGAGCTTGAGGAGGCTCGAGAGACTCAAATAAACATCGATGAGATACGGTGAAGCAAATGACTCATAGTGATGAGCAATCAATTTGGACTATCAGAAACACCACATCTTCGTAGATCCGGTAGACGCAATATTCCCGAGAGATAGGATTTCTCGTAAGTGAATCGAACGACGGCGTGTTACTCATCGATGATGAGAGCCTACCGGTTATGAAGGCCGATAAGTTCGAAAGGGACAAGTGGCTTCGTGAAGTCGAAATGGATTCCATGTATGAAAACCAAGTTCGAACTTGGTTGTCGACCCACCAAGGCATAAAGTCTATAGGGTGCAGTGGGTTTTCAAGAAGAAAACCGTGGATGGTAATATGATTACGACACTATAAGGCTAGATTGGTGGCGAAAGGATATCGCCAAAAGCAAGGTGTTGACATGACGAAACCTATTCGCCTGTAGCTACGCTAAATCCATTCGGATGCTCCCGCCATAACGGCTCATTATGATTATGGATACGGCGGATGGATGAAAAAGCGACTTTCCTTAATGGAAACTCGCTTTCGATGCGCGTGTATATGATCTACCGAGGTTTCACATCGGTTGATAAAACCAAGGTATGCAAATTGCGACGGTCCATTTATGAATTGAAGCAAGCATCCAGGAGCTGGAATATCCGTTTTAATGAGACAATCAAAAAGTTTGATTTCTCACAAAATCCAGACGAACCTTGTGTGTACAAAAAGGTTAGTGGGAGTGCAGTCGTGTTCCTAGTATTATATGTCGATGACATATTACTTATAGGAAACGATGTATCAATCTTACAGTCAGTTAAGGTTTGGTTATCCAAGACATTCTCCATGAAAGACCTGGGAGAAGCAATCTACATTCTCGGGATTAAGATCTATATAGATAGATCGAAACGGTTGCTTGGTCTTTCGCAGTCTACATATATAGACCGAGTGCTAAAGAGGTTTAGCATGTCGGAATCCAAGAAAGGTTTCCTACCCATCAGGCATGGGATACACCTTTCGAAGTCTATGTGTCCGCGCACAGAAAACGAGAGGATTTGCATGAGTAAGATTCCCTATGCATCCGCAATAGGATCTATCATGTATGTTATGTTATGTACGAGGTCCGATGTATCGTATGCTCTGAGTGTCACGAGCAGATACCAGTCTGATCCAGGAATGGATCATTGGGTGACTGTTAAAACGATCCTTAAGTACTTAAGAAAACTAAGGATATGTTCCTAATATATGGAGAAGGGTACATGGTGATACGTGGGTATACGGATGCCAGCTCCAGACAGACAAGGATGATTCCATGTCTTAGTCTGGGTATGTATTCACCTGGAATAGAGGTGCAAATAAGCTGGAAAGGTTCTAAGCTTGACACTATAGAAGATTCTGCCACTAAGGCAGAATACAATGCAGCTTTGGAAGCAACAAAGGAAGCGGTTTGGATCAAGAAGTTCATCTCTGAACTTGATGTGGTTTCATCAATGCTCCAAACATGTGCTTCGCCGCTATCATCTTATCAGAGAGATCATCAGTAGGAATGAAATACAAATCGAGAAAATTCCCACTGAAAGGAACTTAGCGGATCCTTTGACTGAAGCATTACCTCAAAGTAAGTTTGAGGGTCATGTTAGTGCTTATGGTATTGGATACCGTAGCGATTGGCATTAGGCCAAGTGGGAGTCTGTTAATAATATATGAGAGATGTCCTAAGGCAATCGTCTTATGTATGAATCATTTATATGATAAATGAAGATTCACTATTTGAGTATACATGTTTCATGTATTTGATTGAATCTTAAACTCATTTACTGAATGTCCACGATACGATTCACAGCATGAGAGAATTTGTGATTGGATCACAATTAGTGAGTATCTCTACATGTGTAATTGTGATGTATCGGAATTATCCCTAGTCGATGAATTGATGGATATGGACACCATCAATTCTGTCGAGACTAACACGAGGTATACTCCTTGGTGTATCCAAGCAGCTGATTCTCACCGGAGACATTGTGATGTCCGGAGTTAATCGTGGACGCTTAGGTAACTAGTTCATCGGAGTGACCAATCGTAAGACTTCATAGTTCTCAGTATATATAGATGATCGATGAAGTTATCGTAGCTTAAGCGATGTTCCTTTCGACTTGCATGATTCAAGTCATCTCGATCACTGGAGACTTATGCTTTGACATCTTAAGCAAGCATCTCTACAGGAGATATGGACCGGGATGATTGGGTATAAGTCGTGATCGTCGTTTGAATAGCTTTATAAAGGATTCACCACTCATGCGAGGAGATGATACCCACGGCCTCGTCGGATTGTTACTAAAGTCTTTGGCCAAAGCATTACATGTTTAGAGTAAGGTACTCTTCGATACTGTGAAGTAACTAGAATCCGTAGGACGAGGAAATGATACTTAGGCTAGGTGGACGTAGTCGACCTCTTGACGCACTATGTATCACGCCCGAACCAAGTGGGTATAAGATGAGTGAAGGGAATGGGGCACGATTCATTCGAGCTACTGAAGGGTTTCAGAAATAGTTCTGGATCAACCGTTGATCTTTTCGGTTAATTGGGGATCATGATGTACTACTAGGTGTCACTCACGATCGTTCTATAATTAATGGTTAATTATAGACGGCCAACATAAACCGAGAACCTATTTGGTCACACGCACAACGAGCGTAATCCAAAGGATTTAAAACGAGCTTGAGAATGGGATTCTCAGACCGAGAGAAACTAGGTTTGGTTGGACTAAACGTAGAGCGAGCTTGAAATCGTTTCAGTCGCAATGGAAGCGTGGATGGGCCGTGTCTTATGAAGACATAATGGATGAACCAAAATGGTTTGGTTCTAATCCAATGGAGGAGAATAAACCAAAGGGTTTAGTTTATTTTAAACGAATGAACCAAAAGTTGGTTCGGTTCGTTTTAACTTAAAATAAACCATCATGGTTTGGTTTATTTTAACTTATATTAATGAAGCGGGTTAACAGGCCTTATGGTTATGATCCAATAACCATTAAGAGAATTAGTTCTCTATAAAAGAAGGCTTAAACCCTAATCCAAAAGCCTAGCCCTAAGTTGCCGCCCACCTCCATCCTTTGGAGATTCTCGGCGCTTGACTCCTGCCGCCGCCACTTCTCCTCGGCCGGCGTCGAGTAGCTTTCCTTCCCCTTGCCGGCGTCGAGCTACTGCCGGTTGGTACTCCGGTGATCTCCCTTGGGTTCGGCGATAAGGTGAGCACTTGGCTTCCCTTGGTTGGCCGGCGCCTACTCCTCCACCAAAGCTGTCCAGTTTTCTGGACAGCTTGTTTTCCTCTCGTCGGAGCGTCGTTTGGACGACGGTTAGAGCTCCGACAGTGCCTAACTTACCGGGGATTCGATCTCCGGTAATCCTCTGAGGTGGAGAATGAAGGATTCGTCAAACGGTTGACGAATACCTCTCCGGAGAAGCCAGTCTTGAGGACTTGTTTTTGGATCCGAATTTGGATTCGGATCATGATCATCTCTCGATCACATCGTCTTCAACACGAGGTTAGTAACCCGTACGAAGACGAGGCTCGTGACTTAGCGAGGTCATCCCGAGGATACTCGGCGTGGATACGGATAGAGACGATTATAGCGAGGATCGTTCCGGTTGATGTCGTTCTTGCTACACGTGATACGAAAGGTATAACGTAGTTAAATTTCCTTTTATTGCAAATTTAAATTTACGGTTATGTCTACACATGTTGTACTATGCATGCGTGTGATGTGTGTATTGTAATAAATGTAGATTTATTATTTTATTTCTTCCGCTGTGCACATGTTTACAAAACATGTTCGAACACACACTCGCCGCGGTGCCGAAAACCCAACATGTGGCACATGTCAAATGGCAAAGACCAATAAGTAAAATACAAGATTGTACTCGCTACTATCTATACCCTATGAATCTTGGAAAGATATTAGCATAGACTTTGTCTTGCGATTACCTCACATCAACCGGAGTCATGACTCAATTCTAGTAGTAGTAAACTGATTTTCTAAAATAGCATATTTTATTTTATACAACAAGACAAATGATGCATCACAAATAATTAGATTGTTTTATAAGGAAGTTGTTTGATTGCATGGGCTGCCCACGTCTATAGTGTCATATAGGAATGTAAAGTTCGTTAGCTATTTTTGGAAAACTCAATCGAAGATATTTGAGACTCAACTTAAATTTTCTTCTGTCTTTCATCCACAAACTAATGATGAAACTAAGATTGTTAATCGAAGTTTAGGAAACTTGTTAACATATTTAGTGGGTGAAAAATCAAGAATTTGGAACTCAATTTTACCCCTTATTGAATTTACTTACAACAATTTAGTAAACCGATCTATTTGTCATAGCCCATTTAAAATTAAGTATGGGTCGAAAGTTCGTCAATCTGTTGACCTGATTTTCTTACCTACCATTCCTTTTTCTTCTCAACCAGTTGAGAATTTTACTGAGCAAATCAAAAAATCCATACCGATGTTAGGAGGAAAATCACATTGACTAATGAAACTTATAAAATTCAAGCTAATGTACACCGTATGTTTAAGGAATACAATATAAGAGACTATGCACTTGTCCGTATTCGCCCATAATGCTTTCCTAAAAATTTCTTCAAAAAGCTTCATACTCGCTCATCCAGTCTATTTCAAATTGTGAGAAAAATTGAGAGTAATGCATCAGTCTAATTTTCAATATCAAGGACTTACTATAATATTGGAGAACATTCGAGCCTTCTTCATTGTTTGTTGATTTACCTATAGGTCGTATACCTATAGTCATGGTCTAAAATACCGAGTCGTACCAATCGACACAGATAAAAGAGTTCATTATGTCCGTCAATTGGTATAGCACGAACATTGGTACAAAGTAACGGTGCCTCTCACGAGGCCTCTGGTAACTGCGGGTTACCTCAGCAGGGCTTCGCACTGGCACAAGCTTTTTTTCTCTTTTTCAATTTTTTCTTTATTTTTTTATAAATTTTAAAATCCTAAACCTTAAATTTTTCTTTTTTAACCCTTTATTAATTTTTTTTGTTATTTCTTTTTTTGTTAATTGGAAGGAGAGCCTTGGTGCAACAGTAAAATTGTTGTCTTATGACCTAGAAGTCACGAGTTCGAGTTCTAAAAATAACCTTTGGCAAAGCAGACTAAGACTACGTACAATAAACCCTTCCCCAGGACCTCGTATAGTGGGAGCTTCATGCATCGGACTGTCCTTTTTTTCGTTAATGTTTTTCTCTCTTTATTAATTGTTTTTGTTATTTCTACAAATAAAAAAATTTATATCGTACATTTTTTTCTTAATTCCTTCACTTTCTCCCTTTATTAATTTCTTTCATTATTCCTTTTTTCCCCTTAATTTTTCTACATTTACTAATTTCTTTGTTATTACTTCCTTAAAAATATAAGAAAAAACCTATACCGTGAATTTTTTTCACTTTCTCCCTTTATTAATTCTTTTTGGTTCCTTTCTTCTTTTTCCCACTTAATTCTTTCTTTTTTAATTAATTTCTTTTGTTATTCCTTTCTTCCTTAAAAACATGAAAAAAAAATTTTAAAAATTGAAAGAAAAAAAAAAACTTCATTAATTTCTCTCTTTTTCATCTTTCACATAGACAATTACAAAAGTTATAAAAAAATCTTCAAAAAAAATTACCTTTTTAAAAATACGTACAATAAAAGAAACATAGTGTTAGAAAAAGATAACAAAAATTAAATATAATATAATTCCGAAATACTACTATGTTTAAAATAAATTAAAAATTCTATTTAATTTAAATCTAGTTGATAATAATCATGATGTGTAGTGTTTAATTAACCATAAACTGATTTTTAGTCGATCTTAAATTTTAAAATATTAGTTTAACATAATAATAAGCATTTGTAACAATTAATATTTTTTAATTAATATATTTTATATATAAAAAGTACAGAACTCTATCAACATGGCACAATATAATACCGAAACCGTTCAGTCATAGACGGAAACTCGTGTACGATCGAAATTTTAAACTTTGCCTACAGCATCAATTCTAACACTCTCATCATCCATGACTACCTTCTCATCAAATTGAGAGCATTATAGACTATCAAATAGTGATCTCTCTAAATAGAAGTACTCATTGATACCTAATTCGTCGGAAAGGACTTTTTAGAGATTAATGACATGTGGATCATGGTTTAAAATTTCGGCCCGTGTCGAGCGATACGGGCAGAATTTATCATTCCGCCCGCCACCCGGCACCGGTACAGCTGCCGCGAGGCCTCGCGCAGCCTCCGCGGCTTCACACGGGGCCACGGTGACTTGCGGGGGCTGCCGCGGCATTGCGCGGTCTCCGCGACGCCTACGACAGCGTCGCGCGGCCTCCACGACACCCGCGGCAGCATCGCGCGGCCTCCGCGATGCTCGCAACAGTGTCGCATGGCCTCCCGGACACCCGCAGCAGCGTCGCATGACGCCGCCATGGCCTCCACGTTGGCTGTGCAACACCGCCAGCCCCATGGAGGGCCCGCAATGCCGCCGCGAGGGCCACAACAGCATCGCACGAGCGCGACACTGCCATCGCGAGTTGTGGGCGTGAGTTGCACAGTGATTTTAATAATCAACTTCCCAAACTATAGTTCAAACTATATGAAAAATAAAAAAAAATAATTAAAATTTAATAAATTTATCTTATTAATTTAAAAATAGTTCATAAATTATTTTAAAATTTATTTTATTAATTTATATATTATAAATAATAATTTTATTATTATTAAAATTTATTTTATTTTTTAATCCTATTTAAATTAATTTTACTATTATAATTAATTTTTTGATATTTTTCTTTCCATGATTATTTTGTCTATTTTTAATATTTAAATTAAAATTTTCATTTTTATATTTAAAAATTATCGAAATTTACCGATACAGCACGATACGATATCAAAACCGTATCGTTCCAATCACGGACCGAAACCTCGATACGGGTCGAAATTTTAAACCTTAACGTGGATCACTGAAGATGAACTTCAAAGTCTCTCCCTCAAGCTTCTAGAGAAATGGAACAAGTATTTGACTCAACTGGATAAGGTGATGTCACCTCACACTAATATACTACATTAACAGACTTGCTTTGTCAGTTTATCCTCTTACTCAACGGAGTCAAGTTTTCTTCGGTTGGAAAAAATATGCAATCAAGATTTAATTTATTAAAAGTTGTCTTTGTTAATTTTTATAATTAGTTAGAACCTTTAGAGAAAAAAATATTTAGTTTTTTTAGAAAATTCAGTTAGCATTTTATTAGAAAAAATTAGGATTTTTCTATTATTCTATAAAGAATAAGTCATGTCCTCAAACTATAAAAAGAAGTTAGGATCTCATATATTTTTAAGTTTTGAGTTAATACAACTTGCAATTTTCTTTACTCTAGGTTAGAATTAACAACTTTCTTCTGGATGAAGATCACATCCCTATCTGCTCTGCTGCGCTGCATCAGTCTCTCATCTAATATCATGTTTCTAGATGTCAAACTTTACATAATATATTCTGTGACGTAGCTAATTTTATGTAGCAAGTCGAATAAAATATATATACCCTAGCCTAAGTGTGATAAAGCATGAACTAACAGTAAACCTAAATCTTGATAAACAAGGAGCAAAAAATAATATTAATACAAGGGATCCTAACCCCTTCTATAGAGGGTCAATAACACAATTTTAAAAAAAAAATAACAATCAAGCTTATCCATAATAAATCTATATCAAATTTTTCCAAAAAAATTAAACATCTTTAAAATCTAATACAACTCTTAAAAGAAAATAGGATTACAAATATTCTAAACTCAAAAATTTTAAGAGAAACCCAAACTTTATCCTAAAACCTTGGATTAAATTATTCTCTCTAACTAACGAGAACTCAAGTTCAAACAAGTTGTTAACACTTTCTTTAGATGTGGTTTCCAAGCATAAGTTGTCTTTTCTTCACAAATTTTGTTGAGATTGATTTCTTTCTTAGCCTTTCTTAGGACCACTCCAATATATGAAAGATTTATGGAGCTTCATATTTGCTTTGTTGCTTAACCCTTTTGATCGCCTCTTTCAAATAGTCACAAGACATTTCCAATGATCTATAGGTGAAAATGCTCCTTTAGCTCTCCAATGATAACTCATTTAAATGACTCAATAATTTAGCTTACTGTTAACCTTGAAAATTTAATTAATATTTAAATAACTAAAGTTAAATAAATATGCATTCTTGTAAATTTTTTTGAGGAATGTAAATGTTTGCATAGAACCCTTAGGATTTCTAGGCTTATTAATGCATAGCTATCTTGTATATTGTTGTCTTTTAGTCTACAGAACGCATCGATACATTTTTTTATAATAATTATTATTCCAAGTACCAACAAGTATCACCCATTCGCAGCCAAACTCTCAGTTTAGTGGATAGAGTAAGCAAAGAAATTAAATCAATGCAGATGAGTATTAAACTCAGAAGTTACTGTAAATGGTCACATTCACACCTGCAGATGTCTTACTAGACCAAGTGTAAGTAATTTTATCATATTATAATCTTATTTTCAAGCAGCCTATCAATCGACTTAGACCATAGTCGAGCATTTAAACTGTTTTGCAAATGTGATGAATTGTTAAAGGGTTTTGTAGAAGACTCACTGAGTAATTAATTCATAGGGGATGCTCTGTAGGACGCTCTAAGAATTGATAAGAGGCTCTCTGAAAGGACTAAAGGTCTACATAGAATCATCAAAGAACTACTTAAAAGGATCATTAAAAGACTTATGTAAAGGATCACTAGCCGACTCTTTTGAAGGTTTAAGTAGAAGATTGTTAGTTAACTCTTAAGAAAACTTGAGCCAAAAATTTTCAGGGGATTGTTTAAGAGTTAAAGTAATTAGAGAGAAGATAAGAAAAATGTGTAAAGGAATAAATTCTGGTATGCATAACTTCCCAAGAGGTTACTATATATATATATATATATATATATATATATATATATATATATATATATATATATATTAAGTTGCCTAGTCATATTGATTTGTTCTAATTAATAAAATTTTATTGTTCTAATGATTAATTCTTTATCCTAATACTATTTTAAGCTAACGCAATCATATTGTATAGCTCTTTTTTACCCCAAACAAACCCAACTGGAGGTCTTGAACATTGAGTTTGGTTGTCTAGATAACAGTTTAGCAAAGAGTAATTTGATCCTCTACAGAGATGTAAGAGACTCTGTAGAAATGTAGGAGACTAATAATCGTTGAGTGGTCAGACGTTTTCGAAAAAAAAATGAAAGTCAATTTCTACATATTTTGTATGAGCATATGTTGCTCTAATATTGTCACACCAAATTTTAAGTGCAAAGTTTGTGGGAAGATGTAATTCAAAAATATGAAATTGAAGCTAAATAATTCTAGGCGTGCATTAGTTATAACTTTATATTCAAATCTCAGTGTTTGAGTGAGATATTATAGGTTGCTTTTCCAAATTTCATGAAATAAGACTTCGTCCAAAAATAATATTGCATATCCACAAACAGAGTGTCTATCTTCACAAGAGCTTGTCCAATATGCATCATTGTAGGCATGTAATTCTCAAGATAATTGACAATGTTGAAGAAAACCATATAAAATAGTGCATTTGAGATAGTAAAGAACTCTTTTCACATCTTCCCAATTTAGTTCAGTAGGAGCATGCATAAACGGCTAAGCACAATTTATGACAAATGCAATATCCGACCGTGTGATAGTGGCTCAATAATGCTTTAGTGGATCTGGAGATTAAATGTAATAGGAGAGGATGAGCTTGCAGAGCAGTTATTTACAGCAACTAGTGTCGAGAAGTATGAAGACAGAACATACACCATCTATTTTAGCTCATTAGAAAAGCCTAGTAATGTATTTACTTTGAGAGAGAACACAACCTTTAGCATGTGGGATAAATTCAATACCAAAAAAAATTACTCGGATCTCAAATTGAAAATTTTTTATTGAGAAAACATAGGAAAGTTGTGATTCCCTCCTACTCATCGTCGATTATTAGAATGTCAATGCATTAATGCATTGTATTTATAAAAATATAGAAGAATTATTCTTCGAGCCAGAGAATGCTTAAGCTTGTAACCAGTTGGACAAGTGATGACACAATGCATAAAGAGCATGTCGAATATCGTATATGGATTTCTTATGTTAACAAACACATGTTGGAAATTATGGATGGACAAATCCAAATGGCTACTCTATAAACATAGTTTCCTCAAGATGACCATAAAAAAATACATTAAAAATGTCTAGTTGTCGTACTAGCCAGTTAGATAATAATAATGTGACAAATGTAATTTTGATGGCTAGCTAAAGGTGTCATTAAAATCAATAGTTGATTATTGACTGAATTCTTTAGCTACAAGTTGAGCTTTGTAGCATGCAAATGAGCCATCAGCTCGATACATAAGGCGAAAGACTCATTTAGAGTCTCCAACATTAATGGAAGAAGCGCAGGGAACTGAACTCCATGTTTCATTATGAGAAGAGCATCAAATTCTATAGTCATTTGCAACACACCAATTCAAATCCTTGCTTGCACGTGAAAAGCAATCTAGTTCAACAAATTTTAACAAGACAACTAAAGCTTGTGAAAGAGGGTATCGAGTGGTCATTGGTGGACATTGTGCAAAGATGTCATTCTAGAGAAGCATGCAGCGGAGAGCATCATCATCTGAATTACTCGAAGGCGATGAGTGAGAAGGTTGACATGGTGATGGGGATGGCAGGCTTGTATTATCTAACGATCAAGGACCAAAGAGCATATTATCTTCAGTTGATGAGGCTTATGAGATTATTAGACATGGAATAGATCCTAGAGTGGCATCCCTTCTTATATTGGTTGTGCATCTTGCTCTTGCTGGGATAACCACTTAGAGGGTTTTGATGTTATAGGTGAGGTTTTAGAGATTGCTAAAGCCAGACCTAGGTGCATCTGGCTCTTGTATCTCCGATGCGTCTCTCTAGGGAAGCAACTTTGAGACATTTTGATATTATATTAGGTGGTAGCAAAAAGGTATACCCATTATGCAAATTGTTATAATCAATAAAAACACATCGTTGTGATCCAGAGTTTAGTTTATGTTTAAAGTAGGGACATAATTAAGCAAAACATTGGCAACCAAAAATTTAAAAGATGTGTAGCCAGCAATCTAATTATAAAGTTTTTCAAAAGGAGATTTTAGATAGAGAAATGGGATAAGAAGTTAATTTATGAGATAAACAATAGTGTTGGTGTGTCATCCCAAAATTTTACAAGGAATTTATGCATGATGAAGAAGAGTTAAAGTAGTATCCACTATATATCAAAGTTTTCTTTTAGAAAAGCCATTTTGCTCGAGGGTGAAGGGCAAGAGATTTAATGAATGATTCCATAAGGGAAGATAACGATAAAGGATTTGATACTCACCTCCCCAATCAGAATAAAAAGCAAGTATTTTGCGACTAAAGTAGCATTGAGCTTGTTTTTGAAAATGACAAGATATGTCAAATAGATCAAATTTCCTTTTAATATAGTAGCCAAGTGAATTTGCTACAATAGTTAATGAAAGTAACATAATACAAAAACAATCCTTGATTAGACAAGATAGGTGCAAGGCTCTAAACATGAGAATGGATTATTGCAAATGGAGATTTAGAAATATTATTAAAAGATAGCAAAGTGCATGAAGTTCCCACTTATGCGGATTCCCGAAGATAGATCTATTGTATGCAATCTTACCCTTCATTACAAAAAGTTATTTTCATGACTCGAATCTGTGACTATCAGGTCATATAACAGCAAATTTACCACTGCGCTAAGCCTCCCCTTCATTTAGAAATATTATTGGATGGAAAAAAGGGTAATTTATGACTTTTAGCTTCTATGCATGTCCTACATAAATGAGATGAGAAGATAAAAGAAGTAAATAAATTATATTGACTAATGGTCACCTGAATAATGTGAAGAGAAGGATGTCCAAGTCAAGCATGTCATACTAGTTTATTTGTACACTCACCAAGAAAAGTCTTAATGGAACAACAATGTGTTGGTGCAGCAAGCACCACTCTTATATTTTAATATATAAGCTAGGTTTAAAGCTAGGATATACTTGTGAGTTGATGTATGAGTTAAGTGTGCAGAATTTAATAGAAAGTCCTAGTAGGTCAGGTGAACTAGATACTAACTAAGGAAATCCTAGTAAGTCAGGTGGATCATATACTAAGCAAGGAAGTCCTAGTAAATCAGGTGGACCAGATACTAGGCAAAGAAGCCTTAGTAGGTAAGGTGGATCATATACTAAGCAAAGAAGTTCTAATAGGTCAGGTGGACCAAACACCAAGCGAAAAGGTCAGATGAATCAGCAAGACCAGACATCTAACAGGATAGCTCGATGGGTCAATAAGGATCAGACATCGAGTCGAGGAAGTCTTGGTGGATCGAGAGATCAGACATCAAATTGTAAAAATCAAAACATATCAAATAGGCCAGAGCTTTGGGAGGTAAGCTCCCAGAGTGGAGTGGTGAGGAAGAGTCCTCTTTATGGAGACAAGTTTAGGCAACAAACTGACTAAGGGTCCAACTTGAATTCCGAAATTGAGATCGGACAATTAGATAACTATCCAATTTGTTTTATAGTATTTCTATACTGACACAGTAATGTAGGTTATGGGTGCCCCTTTCAGATCCAGGTGCCCAGATTGGTTCTAGGCACCCCAATCAGATCCAAGCGTTCGGATTGGTTCCATGCACTAATAACTCACATTTTGACGCATTATTTTGATTCATTCCTCGATGTTTTAATCCACTCATATGCTTAATTTGTCATATTTATCATATTTTATAAGTATTAAATTATTTAGAACTTTGATGCAATTATATATTAATTTGATGTCCTTAGCACTAATTTGATATGTATCTTGTTTTGTAGGGCATTTGAAGGACATATCGAGAAATTTTGGAGCTTATCAAGCATGAACCACGGCCAAACCGTGGTCCCAAACACGGCCAAGTCGTGTACCAAGTTGTGGGAGCAAAGAACACGAAGAAATGTGCTCCCCAGAGGGGTCCACGGTAGTGGACCTCTTTGGTCATGGTCAGGTGCACCACAATGGCCGCTATGGTCATGGAGCGGGTTAACGAAATGGCGAGAACGCATTTAAAAGCCACAAAACCCTAGAGAAAACTCATCTCTTCATCCCTAGTAGTCGTCCTCCACCCTCCTCCATCCATTTCTTCCCTGTAAATTTGAGGGAAGACCACTTCATCGAGGAACTTCAACGACATCCACCATTTCATCATCGCACCCTCTTCTCCTGCAGATTCAAGAAGGAACTCCGCCTTTGACGACACTTCTCCAAACTCAACCGGATCCACGAGAGCTCGAAGCTCCCATTAAACTCACTAATTACAGTGTTTGCTTCATCCCGCAGCCACATCATCTCCGAATACTCGATCGAGACTCCGTCGGATTTAGTCGTTAAGACCTTGTTCACACTTCGAGCATATTCTGAGTGTTGATTGGATCATTTATTTTTATTATTTGTTTTACCTGCGCTTTAATTTTATATGTATATCAATCGTTGAGTTAAATATCCCTTACATTAGTGTTAGTTTTAATTATACTCACTAGGGGTTTGGTTTAATATCTCTTATAGATTTAGTTGTGTTAACTAATGCATTCTAAGTGTTTGATTTAATTCCTACGTTGTTTTTGCATTGTTAGACTAAAATTTTAATTACCTTGCAATCGTAGGTTAGAATTTCAAATTCCAAAATCCCCCATTTATATTAGGAAACTCAAAGCAATAACGAGACAATCCTAAGGACACCATTCTACCGATTATAGTCGTTGGGAGACGATCCGAGTTATCTCTATACTACATTTGTATAGAGGGGGTTCGGTTATTTATAAATTTTATTTTGATACGTCATATCGGTACGACATGCTGCACAGTCAATTACCAAACACCCCTATCAAATCCAGGCTCCTAGACTGGTTTCAGGCCCCAGACCGGTTCCAAGCACCCGAAAATCGATTTTTGGCAATGTCGACCAGAGGATCCCAGAAGCAATGGGAGACCGCGAGACTCGGTTGGAAGTTGGATCCGAGCGACCATAAGTATGCAACATAGTTGTCAAGGGCGCAAAGCACACCAAGGCGCACAAAGGCCCTAGAGCCTGAGGTGCAGGCGCAAGGCGAGGTGCGTGCCTTACTGAAGCAAGGCACACATGTTTAAATGTGTTTAAAAAATATTTTATCTTAGAATAAATATATTAAAAATTGAAATAATTAAGTCACAATGCCACATAAAATAAAAAATAATTAATAAATCCATAGTAATTAGTAACATGATTAAAATTCTTCAATCATCCAAATCAAGTTCATCTTCTTCCATCGAATCATCAGAGTCCCTAGAATTTTCGGACTTGTATTCTTCTAGGTCTTCATCACTTTCTTGATCAACATCAATTTCTTCTTCCTCTTCATCCAAAAGATGTGAAATCGGTCTTTTTCTTATTGTTGTGGATATAGATTCCCCTCACTTCATTTGAAGAAGATGAAGCACAAGATCTAAAATCATAAATCTGTTCACCAACCCCACTCCAGACGCACGACTTACATCACCCCATGTCAAATCATCATCCCCAAAGTCTAGGTTATTTTCTTCATTGTCCAATCCTCCCATTAATCATTCATTGCTATCATCGATATCATCCAATGAAATAGGATCAATTTTGTCACGCAAATCATATCAACGTTTCAATGCCCTGTTATATTTAATGAAGACCAGATCATTCAAACGCTTCTGTGCCAACCTATTTCTTCTTTTCGAATGAAGCTGCGAAAATTTTAAAATAAATTCATTCTTCATTAATTGTTCATAATAATAATTATAATTAATATATCAATATTCAAGACTCAAAAGTCAACTATACAATGCTAAAATTTAAATACTTACATGTTGAAACATACTCCAATTCCGCTCACAACCACGTAAAGTTGAGAATTCTCACAGTGAAATCTTGCAATTGTGGGGTCGTAGAACCATAAGTCGACCACCATTCAGCTGTCAAATGAGATATCCAAAATTTCAAGATTCTAATACTTTAAGTTTTCAACAATATATTATGAACTTGTGATCTTGAAATAAAAAACAACACATATACCCGGTGATAATTTATTTCTTTGTCGAATGGCCATAGAACTACCAAAAAGCCCATTAGCATTTTTATATTTTGAGAGTTGATATGTGACTTTATCTTGAAGGTTAATATCTTCACACATCTTTTCAACACATTCGTACAACTCTTTCATAACTTCAGCATCTTTTTTTATCTTGGAATTCGCATAAAAGAATTCCGAGTTCAAAACATAACCAGCTACATGCAAAGGCTTATGAAGCTGATCCGTCCACCTTTTATCAATGATTTCAAAAATCTTTTTATACTTCTCTTCATTGTTGTTAAAAGCCAAAACAATTGCCTCCTTAGCTCGATTCATAGCCTCATATATGTACCCCATTGCAGGTTTTTTTTCACCGTCAACTAATCGAAGCACTTTAACAAGTGGGCCACCAACTTTAATAGCATAAACAATATGATTCCAAAATGAAGGCATCAATATAATCTTTGTAGCACGTTTACCTTCTGCCTCCTTCGCAAATCGACTCGTGCTCCACTTTTCTGAAGTGAACATCTTTCTTAAATTTACCTTTTGCTTTTGAAACCTCTTCAATGTCAAAAAAGCAGTGGCAAAACGAGTTTTCCCAACCCTAACCATTTCTCTTTGACCAGTGAATTCTCTCATCGTGTTCAAGACTTGTGGTTTGTTATATATATAGCCATTCACCATCATTCCCCTCTCATAAACCTTCTTAAGTACTGGAATTTTGAACAAATCTTCAAGCATTAAATCCAGACAATGGGCAACTCATGGAGTCAAGAATATATATGGAAATCCTGACATCAAATACTTCTCTGCATATTAAAGATTTATGTTATTACTTATGAGTAACAAATCTAATACTTATTAGAAAGCAACCACTTGAATTCACATTTCATACCTACTAAAACATTTGCAAAGGCATTATCTGTAATCACTTGAACATTCTTTGGACCGATTTGCTCCACATACTTTTCAAGTAAGTCAAACAACTTGATATCTGTATGAGAAAAGTCGGAGGCATCTACAGATTCCAGAAATACTATCCCTCTTAGACCGTTCACCAAAAAATTAATCAAAGTTCTATTTTTTCCATCAGCCATTAATGAGCATCGATATTTTTTATAGTCTACCTCGAACTCTTTCAAAAAAAAATTCGTTCTTTGTATTTCTTTATTTAAATAAGTTACCCTAACTTCATGGTAATTTGAGGGATTCCAATCATGAGTACAATATGATGCAGCTCTACAAAATTCCTTAAAACAATCATACTTTACAGCGTTGAATGGAATACCTGCATCGTACATCCATTTGGCAAAATACTGCACCACAGAGTCTCTCACTTTTTTTAGACATTCATCATATTTCTTTGAATCTTCTGCTCCTTTTTACTTTCCTTGATTCACAACTTGATCCATATTATTGACAAAGAAATAATCAAGTGGACCAACCGTCTTTATCTTTTGACTTGAGAAAACAGGGGGGATGGGGACTATGGAACTCGCTGTTGAACTTGATAATGGTTATTTCCCTTTTCGAGAGATTGGAAACACATGATCATCTTCAAATTTTCTAATTGCTCAGCAAAATCATCAAAATCAAGATTCATGTCCATTAACGCTTGACTTCTTTTTTTTTTTTTTTTTGACATGTAAACTTGAATTTCAGTTCTAACATGCTCAGGGCATTTTGGACATGCTTTGGCATTCTAATGGCCTCCAACAAGATGTTGCTTTAGACGAAAAATTCTTCTCTTGAGAATTTTGCCAAAAAAAACACATTACACGGAATTAGTGTCTTTTGGATTGATTAACTTCCCATATAGTTCCAGCCAAGATCTTTTCGATTCTCTAAATTTTCAGAAGTCGACATTAATCTGGATTCTGGAGAAAAAATTGCAACCATGAATACATATATCATAAATTTATATCAGTAATTCATTAGGTTAATGATAGAAAATATATCAGTAAATTAAAAATGAAAATTTTAATTTAATTATTAAAAATAAACAAAATAATTATGGAAAGAAAATTATCAAAAAATTAATTTAAATAAGATTAAAAAATAAAATAAATTTTAATAATAATAAAATTATTATTCATAATATATAAATTAATAAAATAAATTTTAAAATAATTTATGAAAGGTTTTTAAATTAATAAGATAAATTTATTAAATTTTAATTGTTTTAATTATTTTTTTATATAGTTGAACTATAGTTTGAGGAGTTGATTATTAAAATCACTGTGCAAACATCTCCACTGCAGCGCTCCCCGCGGAGTCGCCATGCCCGCGAAGCCGCCGCGCTCCAAGTGGAGGTCACGGCGGCGTCGCGCGTCCTCTATGAGGATCGTAGCGACGTCGCGCGACTAACGCACAGGTCGCGCGACGACGTCACGACCAACGCAAAGGCCGCGTGACACCGCTGCGGCCAAAGTAGAGGTCGCGCGACGCCGCAACGGCCCTCGCAGAGCGCGCGAAGCCACGGCACAGCAATCACGCTGGCATCCTACACTACGCTAATCAAATGATTGACTTTGATAAAAAAATTTCTTACTTGGAACCTTTTCGAGCCTTTTCCTTCGCTTACTATCTTCTTCGAATAATTTTCTTCTGCACTATGTATGCTCTTCTTTTACGTTGGATTAGAGGATTTAGGTGTGGGCCTGAGCTTTTTATATTGATTATTGAACAAATATTTTTTAAAAAAACTCAGGCGCACACTCTAGGCGAGCCAGCAGGCGCCTAGGCTCCTCTGCCCAGCGCTGGTGGCGCTTCTGTATGAGGCGAGGCGCTCGCCTTTAACAACTATGGTATACAGGTGCCTAAAACGAGAAAATGTCATAAATGTGTCGGAATTGATAAGGTTGAGGTGGAAGCGCTTGGAAGGGCTAAGTTTCCAATTCGACAATCAGAGTTGGAGGCATCCAAAAGATGATCTAGGCGCCCAGAGTGCATTTATAAAAGTAGGATTCGAGCCGCCTTAAGACATCAACTCACAGATCGTCCTTCTCGATGCTACGCCCTTCTTTCGCATTCCAAGAGCCCCATCCTGTCGTTCCATCGAGTACTGACAACTGAGCAATTTTGGGCATCATTAATTTTTTCGATATAACACTTCATTTTTTAATTGCCTTGTACTTGTAATCTTGAGGGAAAATAGAGTGTTACATTTCCCTTATTTGTTGTAATCGATTACTCTCCAAGTTCAAAATTTTTTTCGAGCCGGAGAGAGTTTATTGGATTGCTCTTTGAGGCAACCCTAAAGGAGGATTGTGGGCCTTGGAATAGCAATCTGACCTCGATTACGAACCAAGTAAATCTCTGTGTGTTTTATTGTTATTTCTGCTGCATATTATTTTCAAATCAAAAGAAAAGTTTTTTAAATTAAAGAAAAATTTAAACTACCGAGATTCACCCCTCTCTCTCTCTCTCTCTCTCTCTCTCTCTCTCTCACTAGCGATCTAGCATAATGAAGATAGTAGAGACCATCTTTAATCTCTCCATGGAGCAAAGTAGTGCACCTTTATAAGACATTGGTTAGGGTGAAATTCAAAAAATTATTGTTATCAATACTAAATTGACATGTAGAGAGCAAATTTTTAGGAATTAGGAATATTAAAGATGTTGCGCAAGTGTAAAGTTGGACTACATGATAGAAAATAGATATTTCTAAAGTTAGCAATTTGCAAGACAAAGCAATCGCCTACCTGCACGATATCCAAGCCATTATAGGATATTGCTTCTGCAAGGATGTCATATTCAGGCATGCCATGATAAGTTGCTCCAATGTTGAGGAACCATTCCATAGTTAAAGACTTTGGTGTTTTTTCAAGAAGAATAGGCACGGACGAGAGCCATTTTGCTCTCTTTTACTAGGAAGCTCAAGTAAAAAGTCATTAGAATTCCCTTTGAAAGACTTGAGCAAGGAAGATAAAAGTTTTGATGAGGCGCTGAAGGTTTTGGCAAAACATGATTATCTATGTACCTCCTTTTAACTAAGTGTTGAAGCATGAATGATATTTTGATTTAAAAGGTTACAGACTAACAAGAGCACCTTTAAGGATTATAATGTCAAGGGGTTTTCTGATTTATAATTAAGACAATAAAGGAATTTTTTAAGGTTTCATTACTAGAGGATTTCTTTTCATATATTTGGCAATTGTCTTGTAAAATTCATAGAGCATATATCTTTAGCAATTTTTTTCCATTTTAGGTCAATGTGATGAATTTTACACCTGACTGCAATTTTTTATTGTCTTATTCAATAATGCCAATACTTATAAATTTTTTATATTTTTATGTTTTTTTGAAATTTTTATCAATTTAGATTCCACAATCCAATACTTAGATTTTTCGGATTTCCAATACTGATATTAATAATGCCACACATGAAAATGAAGATTATAAGATAAAACAATGTAACTAATTAAGTAAATAATCAAAAAAGTAACAAATGACAATGACAACAATTAATACGCAAGAAATTATACTTGAGGATTTTATAGATAAATATACAATGACATGCAAAAATTTATCAGAAAAATTATTTAAATGTAAAAAAATTAAATTAAATTAACAAAAGCAATATGCAAAGAGAGGTTGTGATTTTATCAAGATTATGCAAACTAAATTTGATGTTGAAGTTGCCACTTGTCAATCCTGATCAAGTTGAAAGGATGCTTGATGATGCTATTTTGTAATCTACCTTATATCAAATCCAATATGTTTTTGCAAGTGACTGCGATAGACTTTAGAGCATATCTCAATTGAATCCCTAAATGATGGGGCCCACTACTATAGTTTTCTTTTTTCAAATTAAAGCAGGGCAGCAGAAACTAACAATGATAGCTTCTTCCTCATGAACAAAAAGTTGAAATGAAAGGAAAACCTATTTCAATTGCACAGCAGCAACGGAGCGGAAACTGTATGAAGGGAGCTTGTCATTGTTTCTTTTGTGTGAATGAGAAGGCAACAAACCTAATGAACTCATGGGTTATCTCCAAGAATGATGAACTTGCACATGCGAACAATGAGGTATTGTGAGAGGTAGTGGCAGAAGTCGATCTCTAGTTGTACAGAAGCGCACAACTCATGGGTGGTGAAATGAACAACCTGACAAAGATGATTCTAGTGTTGTGGTGTTCACTTTAGAGACAAGGTAGACAACACGATTTGTCACCTTCTTCCTCACAGGGGCAGAGCTGGTTCGCTGGAGCAGAGGAGAAGATGGTGGTGATAGAGGCAGTGTGGATTGCAAATGACCGACATTTGCACCGAGGCAATGCACACACTACACACTTCTTCTGTTGCCAGAGGGAATGGGAAGGTGGTCAATGGGCAACCCAAGGGGAAAACAAAATCAACCACAAGGTGGTAGAGCAATGATGGAGGAACAAGGTACAGAAAGAAAGAGCGCAAAAGTTTCATGTCAATGGATGAGGCGATCAATGGGTTCATGACTATTATGTTGTAGAAGGATCGGGAATGAACACAGAGTGTGAAATCACTCCAAACATTTCCAAAAAGATAGAAATGTCTCCAAGAAACACAAACATGTGACGCAAAGCATAAAAAGAGACTGAATCAAGCATTTGACTTTGATACCACTTGATAAGGCACACAAACTAATGGTGCCACCCAAAATTGAACTCTTTGTGAAATAGAAAGGGAAAAAAGGTATTCTAACCTCTTCTATAGATTGCCAATAAGAGCAATTTTTTTAGTAAAACAACGATGTTGCTTATCCCTAATATATTGATAACAAATTTTTAAAAGAGTCAAACAACTTTAAAATCTAAAACAACTTTTAAAATTAAATAAAATTAAAATATTCTAACCTTAAAAATTTTAAAGCACTAATTTATCCGATTTTGACTACATCAGAATTATACAGAAATTACACAACAAATAAAACTCAATAAATGATGCTATATGAGTAGAAATTTTTAAACCCTTTAAGAAGCTATCTACATGACCATGGCCTGGTGATGTATAGTAATGGTGAGGTTTTGTATTGATTTGATGGGTGGTATTCCTCTGGCAGTTTTTTCTCTTAATCTTCTTGTCTCATTATTGCATATATTACCACTCTTCTATGTATAATGGTGTATGCTTGTTTTCAGGGTGATTGTGAATATCACATTTGTTGGTTACCAAACACCAAGACCTGATCATATCTATTTAAAATGTGTATATTCAGTGAAAAAATCGATAAAAATAAGGTAATCCTACCACTAAAGCATTTATGAGACACCAGATACTTACCAAGAAAGCAGAAGCAAGTTCATTATTTTCCACTATTCCATTATTGTGCGTGTAAGATTTCCCTTCGAAAGCAGACTCATTTTCCATCTTATCCATTTGCCTTGCATCCCTTGGAACTGGATCAATGTTTTCATCTTCAATCAACTGAAACAGTTTTATTATGTAATCTCAAAGTTGATGAATATTGCCATTAAAGCACTTCATGAACAGAATAAATCAACAAACATTAGTACTTACTGAGACAGAATCCAGATAAACAATGCCATGAAGATTCAACCTAACTTTTGCTTTAACTTTATGCCTTTTTCCTTCATTAACGGGAAAAGGGCCAACCTGCAGGGACACAATTAGAATATTATCTTATGTAGTTTTAATATTAATCTATCAAACAGTGTGAAGTATGATGAACTAGTTCAGCTATACAATAGAAAATTAATAATTTAAAAAAAAATGGAAAATTGTTACTTCAATAGAACCGTCACAGTTGTGATACTCAGAAGAACTGCCATTTACTGAAATAAATGATGCTTTCATCACTCAGCAACATTCTCTTGACTGTTTTCTCCCTTTTCCAGAGTTTGTTGTTTTTTTAAAGACAGTCATTATATTCCTTATCTATAGAAAGGGTAGATCCCTTTTATTGATTTATTTTCAATTTAATAATTTTTTTCCACTCTGTTCGTCAAGAATTGAATTTTTGGTGGCACGGTATAGGCACATTGCATCAAATGGTATACGAGCCAATCCTAGTTTGGATGCATGTTTTTTCTTCCTAGTGTTTTATCCTCGAGCAACCTGAAGGTCGAAGCCATCCCTTCCATGCACAAACCTACTTCCTGTTTGTGAGCATCCTATGTTAAACTTCATCCTTCTATGTTCATTCTCAAAGGGAGTTCCTTCCCCTCCCCATAGTTACTGATCAGCCACTACAACTCCCATGTGGGTTGTCCTTGTAGTGCCTCGACTGCCCACGTCTTGTGTTAGGCTCGCACCATATCACTGCCCAAAGACTCCAACACCATATCCCTAACATCCACAAGCTACGTTCAACATCAATTCCAATAGATCAAGCCCTTGAAGCGTCCACATAAGCCCTTTTCTCACATTGACATCTCAGTGTCACATAACGAGACAAACAACACTCCACACCAAAATAGCATCACCTACTTTGTCTGGAAACACCATTAGCTCCAATTTGAGCTATGCTGAAGTTTCAATCTATGACCAAAATAATACTCTTTCAATATGATACCGTGTCATGTTAATATAGTTTTGATATTTATTCAATTGAATTATTCATAATATGGGTAATTTTAATTTGTTTAAGTTGTATCTTTTAATTAACTTTTCTGAATCTAGTTTTTTACTTATTAATCAAGTTTGTTTTCTTTATTTTTGTTGATTAATTTGATCGTTAAAAATGCTCACAGATAATTAAATTTTATATTTTTTAAGTTTTAGTCACTTGTAAATTATATAGCTCTTTTGCTTTACACTTGTAATGTACAAAACTTTTGCAAGAAAATCACTTGAACAAACAATGAGAAAACAAGAACCTTTAAGGTCTTCAATAAATTACAATTTTTGAATTCCTAAAAAGTTTTCATTCTTAAGGATGTAATATTTTTATGGTTCATGTAATTGTGTTTAGAATTTGTTCATGAGCATGTATAAGAAATTTGAACATTAAATATCTTGTTCCTTGTATTTTATTTGATGAAATATAAAAAAAATTCTTAAATGAAGTGAAATAATTCATAATGTTATCATCATGGTTAAAAATTTCAAATCATGCCGATGTCTCGGTCCACGACCGGAACAATCCAATTTCGGTATCGTATCATGCCGTGGCGACAAAGTTTCAATACCTTTTCATTATAGAATATATTAAAAATTTTAACTTAAATATTAAAAAAAATACAAAAAAAATAAAAAGGAAAAAAGACATCGAAAAAATAATTATAATAAAAAATTAATTATAATAGCACGACTAACTTAATAAAGTTCGATTTGTATATCATTAAAAAAATAAAATTTAATAATAGAAATATTATTATTCATAATATATAAATAAGTAAATAAATTTATGGAATATTTTTAAATTAATGGAATAACTCTATTAAGCTTAGATTTAAGTTTTGATTGATTTTATTTATTTTATTTTAACTAAAACTAGGAATTGATTAAAATTATTAACATAAATTTTTATTAAAATTCTAACGTTAATTTCGCTCACCGTGCACTGTGCATTCCTCCACAATGGTCGTTGGGATAGTGCGAAGGATGTCACGACCCCACGGCGGCCTCCACAACACTGCGGCAACCTTCGCAATCTTGCAATGGCCTACACAACACCGTGGCAGCCTTCACGACCCGTAGTGTCCTCCGCAACCTCGCCGAGGATGTCGCAACCATCTTGACTAATCATTATCAGTCAATTGCTAAAAAGGAGCAATAGTAAATGATGTGTTAAAAAAACAAAAGTTCAGAACTCAACATTTTAGACATCAATCAACTGATAATAATAAATAGTCGACTGATATGGTCAAGCTGAGCTGGAAAGAGTCATTATGTAGGTATAACGTTTAAATCTAAAGTGTAGTAATCGACCAATGGACATAACAGTCAACCATTAGGTGAAAATCAACCCTAACTTGAACCCTATGAAGGAATGTTGTAGAGGATTTTGAAGCCGATTCTTAATGACTTTGAAGATAAAGTATTACTACATTCTAGACCTTTAAGAAACATTCCAAAGCAACCAAACAAGAACAAGCAAAAATCACTAGCATAAATTGTTATTTACATTGTATTTCTTTTTTTTTTTATTGTATCTTTTTATTTGGTTGTATTGTTTGTAAAAAAAACAAGTGTTGTAGGATGTTTCTCTACCTTCGAAAGGTATCCAGTAAGGAGAAAGCATAGTAGACTATTGCTAGGATGCTAAGACATGGAATAGAAATTAAGATTTCGAACCATGCAAAATAGATTTATGTTCGTGCTCGTTTCTGTTATTTCTAGTGTTTATTAACATTGCATACTAATCTAATGTAGACAAGCACATGTAATCGTATGACGAATCGAGATTCGCGAATCATTATTGACCCCCTCTAACGTCACCAGGCCTAACAATTTTTACATCTAATAAATCATTGACCAAAACTATAAACCTCAAGTTAAAAGGAAAGTAGATTATCAAAAGGTAAACACACAAAGCTCCTGCTCTACTATGAATCTATAATAGAACTACAAGAATTGAGTTTAGAAAAGATCCTTTATGGACTTAACTATGGATGATCATCATTTAACCTTAAAAGGTTGATAGTTGGGTTATATAATATTACTTTGATGACTCCAAAGGGCAGCCCGTGCACGAAGCTCCCGCCATGTAGGGTCCCGAGGAAAGATCCATTGTACGCAGCCTTACCTTGCTTTGCAAGATGTTGTTTTCAAGATTCAAACTTGTGACCTCGAGATCACAAAATAGCAACTTTACCGTTGCGCCAAGACTCCCCTTCTACTTTGATGACTCTAATGACACCAAAATCGTAAATCTCTCAAATGATTTAACCTTAAAAAAACTCTAATATCTCGATCGTAGAAAATTCCCTTGATAATTTGACTTTAAATTATAATTTATAAAAAATGTTTTACAGAAACTCCAATCTAACCTCTTTAAAATTAAGACCTTTAATTGAATCTCAACCCTCAATTTAAAAAAGAAGACTCAAGAGACAATTAATATGCTATCCAAAGATTTGGCAATCCTTTTCTTGAGTCTTCGTAGAATACCCCTAACAATATGTTACATCCTTTTTGAAATTTGTATAGAACCTTATGCAACTCACCACATTTAATTAAGAAACCTTCCATGTGTTATCGATTATGATTGAAGCCAATGGATGTCATACTACCTTATAGGCTCAAAATAAACTAAATTAAAAGAATAAAAGGACAAAACATGAAGGAAAGTTAAAATCACTAATAATAGTTCTAGACAATTATAGATATGTGTCCATTTTGAGTTTAAATTCAGTCAACTTATTAATTTAGCTTTTTGCCTACTTTTATAAGTCAAACAAAAGTTCTATTACATGTATAATAGAGATACATGTCAATACTAGCGCGGCGGCAGACTTGCTACAATGAGCAAAGGTCAATCCCTAAAGACTGTAAATTCTTTCGGGGATGCTTACCCTCCTACTGCGCTAGCACTCGATTGGGTCATAAAAGACTCTCCGTGATTTACCTCCCTTCCGATGGTTGTGGATGCGACTGGTAGGGGCACTTGAGGTGAGCATATCACCTTTTGCTATAATAGGAGAAAGATATTTATAAAAAATAAATTGATGCACCTCACAAACTTAAAAGATAGTGATTTATAAGGTACCCATGCATTAATTAGCCCTACAAATTAGATAAGGAGCCCTACTAAAGAATTTACATTTATTCTTATCATATGAAAAATTGAATATAGCGTATGTTTATTTAATTTATCAATATAAATAAAAATTAGTTCAATTTTCAAAATAAAGACTATGTTAAAGTCCTAAGAGACAATTGAGCCTCTATCTTTATACATGGAAATTATTACAGGGGAGCTACATAGAGTACTTCTGGTCAGAGACAATAGACGGTGTTTTTTGACACATTAAATGAGCAAAAAAAAAAAGAAATAGAGCAAATATGAACATCTATTTGTTTCCCGAGGGGTCATCCAAGAATGGATAAGAAAGCATTATGCTTCACAAGGTAATAACTCGCTTGAAGTTGAGTTCTCCTTGTTTGAAGAGAAACATACAGTTTTTGAGAATAAATTTAAGGTTTATTTCAAAAATTTTAGTTTTAAACTTCTACAATTTGTTAAATATTAATAGTTGTTTAGTTTCTTAGAGATTTTTGGGATAAGATACGTCTTTATCTTATAAAGAACTTGTTTTATAATCAATTTACTAAAAGGTTAGAGTCAAAACTGATCATCTTTCAATTTATTAACATATTCTCCTCTTTAGTGAGTTATGAGAGTTTTGGCGGTACAATTTTTTTTGATGTATCACTTGGTCTTCAGTGTTTAGCTTACGAAATAGGTTTAAATCCCATGTAATGGATGAATGAGACTTTCCATCTCTGTGAGATTCTTTGTGTGAGATCATTCTTGGTGTTGTATCAAACAATATCAAAGATGTATTTTCGATTCTGCATTGTGTTCTCATTCTTCCTCTCCCACAAATAACTCTTGTTTTCCACCTCAAAAACCTCCAAGTGCACATGTTTCTAACTATAATATATGACAAATATTGGGAAAAAAAAACTTCATTAAACTAGAATGATGTGCAGAAATTTCTATAAACAAATAATAAAGCATCTAAGCAGTCAGTATAGTGTCTGCATGCACACAGCAATTGTAAAACACATGTTTTACAGCAACTTAATAGCTTACCTGGTAGCAGCTGATTGTTAGTGGGGCACCAGGTGGAAGTTCACTTTGGATGGCATAAAATGCTTCCATTTTAAATGAATTAGTTCGATAGAAAGAAAGCACTTTAACGCTTGGAATCAGTTGTCCCTTACGAACTAGAACATTGCTTGACACAGTTGTAATAGGACTTTCATCCATTGCAAAGTTAACTGAGAAAGGAAAAGCGTCTAACACCTGCAATCACCAATGAACATGCTTAGGTATCTAAACTAGGAAGACTATGTACAGTAAAATGGTAGAAACTGAAAAAAAAATGGAATTTCATCTGAGGAAAAGATTACCATTATACATGTTTCACTATTTCTGTTTCAACTTTTTCTAAAAGTAGAAGCACCTAATGGAAAGTTATTAGTAAAACACTTGGGCCCTATCCAGAAGAAGAATATCTCATGGAGATATTGAACTGAAAACGAACAAAAATCTAAACTCATCTACAAAGAAAAGTATTCTATGGAGACACAACCCATAATGGCATGCGTATACAAACCCAGCATTATCAAGAGACTTCATGCAACAAGTTACCCTATATATAAACCAAAAAAAAAATTCAAGTAATCTAACCTAGGCAGCAATGTTGCTATTGCTATAGAAAAAGGTCCTGTTCATTTGTGTCACTTGCATTGGCAAAGCAGCAGAATTGCTAAATAACATGTACTTGTGAAGTGACCATGTAATATGTGTAAATAAGATACAACACAAGGAACCTGAGTCTTTTGCCATGTTGCACAGTATTCAAGAGAAAATATTACCAAAACAACAGGAATATATAACAGTTGAAGACAGCATAGAGAAATAAGCTAATCCATGAGAGTAACCTGAGATAGTGTTAATGAAGTTACTGAAGACATGTTTTAGCATAAATAATCAGAGAAATAAAATATAAACTTCTGTGCAGCAATTTCTTGCTGATGAAGAAAGCAAATCACAAATATGTGGCTAAGCATCAAGTCTCAATTTAATGCTAAAACGAATCCATAAACAATATATCTGTGAAAATGATTACATAGTACAATACGGGCACTGTAGGTGCCTTGTATTAATACCAGATTTGACATAATGAAGTGGATAAAATAAATTACATAGCCAACAAAATCCTCATACAGCTTTATTTTTTCTTTTAGTTAGCACCAAGTATCTAGGCCTTCGACCCAACTAATCCTGAGGCGACCGGCCTAGTCCCATGAAAGTTTTCTATCGATAAATCAGGAAGTGTTCACAGTGAACGACCCAGCATTCTAGTGATGTGTGAATCATATCTATATTTTTATCTTATTTAGCATGTGTTTATTGTATTTCATGAGCATATCAGCATTAGTTATGTACTTAGTCTATCTATTTTATTCGGATGACTACGATCTATGCTTTATATTGACAGGATGCTAAGTTGGGACAAAAAACGGAGTTAAAACATCCTTGGAAAGAGCCTAACACGGGCAAGCCATGGCACCTGACACGGTCGTGCCAAGAAATCGTGGCCACCAACACGACCATGTTTAACCATCCAATGTCAGACACGACTAGGTCGTACCAACTAGCATGGTCGTGTCACAATCCAACGCCAAGCACAGTCAAGTCATGGCAATCGGCACGGTCGTGGTGCGTCACCACCACCTGATATTTCGGACGTTCTATTACGACTTGGTCAATGTTGGGGCTATAAAAAAAGACTCTAAACCTCCTATCCAAGCCATTGAGGGCTCTCACAAGAGGCCCCATCGAGGGCTCTCGCAAGAGACCCTAGGATCATGAGTTTTCCGGGTGACAAGGAACCCTAGGAGAGCCGCTCTAAGGAGCTGCCAAGAGTCGTATGCCATCCGCCCAGAGTTCAAGCCAAGGAGACGCTCACACTACGAATAAGCCTTCTTTTCTCTCTTTCATGATTTGTAGCTTACTCTTCCTCATATCTCTTGCTTGTAACTCCATTTTCATAGAGTAGATTCTTTTAGTTCTAAGATAAGGGTAGCCCGATGACTCGTTTACATTAACGCTTTATAAATTTGCTTCTTTTATTACATGATGTGTTCTTTGCAAGATTCGATTTTATCGAGCGTATATGTTATTTGTAGCAATAACACCTTAGCATACCATAGAAATGTGGGAAAAATTCTAACCGGTGACTCCCATCTCCGAACCATAAACACCGAATTTGAGGGATTGTTCACGAGTAAGCGTTGCAGTTCAGGGGTGGTGGCTCTAGTGATAGGAGTATCCCAACAACGATTCTCTGGTACGATAACCATGAAGGTAGTTCAAAACCTCTCGAGGGTACCATTGGCTATCACAAAACTTAATGAGTTTATCTTGATTCAGTGTCACGAAGTAATGGATAGCACCTAGAGGATCGTGGGGCATCGTGATAGGAGCTTCCTTAAGAAAGCGACCGCTTTAGTAAGGTCACCTTGAAAGTAGGTGTCATATTTAGGTAAGCACACTGATATCATTTCAAAACTCGATATCAGTTAACTTGGGATAGAACACCTTCATGTATGAACACTGAGATAGAAGAGTAAAATATCTTTAGGGTGGCAATAGTAATCATAATGAAACCGAAACTCTAGAACTGCCTCCTAAATAGATTTTCTCCATCTCTTTTACTTGTTTTCTCAATTTCTTGACTCTCGTAACTTCTCTCTCAACCTTTATTCATTTAAATAGTCTACTTTGCATTCGGTCTAGTAATTCGCTTACAGTCTTTGTGGAATCGATATTTTTATTACTTGACGACAGTCGTGTACTTATGATTTTTGTCCATTGAGTTTTTTTGACGTTGTTACTGAGGACTATTTCAAGTGGACACTAGATCCACGTGCAATTTGGCTAATTTATATTTCATTTTCCTTAACGAGTTTGAGAGAGGAAAGAAACGCAACCTCTCTAACCACGAGCTCCCCATTGAGATTTACAGGGGTCAAGCTTATAACCTAAAATAAACGCTTCTTGGGAGACAACCCAAGTTTATTTTGCATTTTAGTTTATCTGATTTCTTTTGCAATTTGATATTTTAGCACTTTGATTTTTTTTTTTGGGTTTTTAGGGATGTTCAAGACGCTTAAGGCTAAATACTTTTTGTTAGTGCCTATAAGATTCACATCTCCACAATGACATGATATTGTCTACTTTGGACCTAAGCTCTCATGGTTTTGTTTTGGGTTTTATCCAAAAGGTCCCATGTCAATGGAGATATCTTTTTATCTTATAAGCACATGATCTTTTTCATGTCTTACCAATATGGGACTTTGATTGTATTCCCCATACTCCCAACAATCCCCCCCCCTCAAACGAAGGACCATATTGAGCCCCCTTCAAGTTTATTCATCCTTGAAGGACTTCCTCTGCTTGATGTCTAATCTTCAACCCACTAGGACTTCCTGCCAACTATCCTGGCCCCTCCCGAATCTAACCGACTTCCTACTGGGCCACTCCAAATTCTTCCGCCTAATCGACTGCCCCGATCGATTCTCCCGACCCAACTGGACTTCATGCCTGGTGTCTGGTTCTCTTGATCTGGACATGGGAGCTCCACTTCCTTCATTCGAGGTTCATGGCTTGACATGGACCATAGCTCTGATACCAATTATTAGTGCCTATAAGATTCATATATCTCCACAATGGCATGATATTGTCCACTTTGAGCCTAAGCCCTCATGGTTTTGTTTTGGGCTTTATCCAAAAGGTCTCATGCCAATGGAGATATATTTTTATCTTATAAGCACTGATCTTTTCCATGTCTTACCAATGTGGGACTTTGATTGTATTCCCCATACTCTCAACACTTTTGAAGGATGGAACACCAACCATGGCTTACTCATTGAAGGAACCAAAATCGTGCCACTCCTTTAAGCATTAAAAGCAAACATCTATCTCCAGGTCATCTCTACCCACCTTCATAAGATTATTTTATACCGTAAACTCCTTTCTTACATTGAGAATAATGCATATTTTAAGTGTGGGAGAGTAATAGTCAATCTATCTTTTTATTTCTATTAACCTATTCATCATGTAATGTTTGTTTGTCACTTGTTTGTTTCTTATATCTATAGCAAATTATTTCTTTCTCTCTGTGGTAGTATGACATGAGTGTAGTTGAATCGAAAAGTTTCAGTGTTGGCCTACTTGCTTAGTATCTTACTTTCACTTTATACTTGATCTCGATAGTTGATATATCCAAAAAATAGTTATGATTCATTTTGTTAGACTAGTACCTTAGTTTTATAGGGGACCCCACCACATTTTGGTTATTGGAGAAACACTCGGATTGTGTATCTCATAAAAAATGATAATTTGATTTTTGGTTGATTCTAAAGAAAACTTCCTTTTGCACTAATTATGAGTAGGAACAATATAGTACCCCTTTGAGATACAATGATTACTGCGGAAACACCGAGTTAGGTGCCCCTTTGAGATCCCGAAGTTACTAGGGAAATACCTATCAGTTTCTCTTAACACAAAGTGCTCATTTGAGACCTTGTGTAGGGTTAGGGGGGGACAATCCTTACGTGTGACAGGTAAGTGCCTCTTGCGTCGAAAACTTTAGGGAACACAATGGGATAACGACTTAACTAGGATTGATAATTGATGCTTTAGAGTCGAGTTACTTTACACTGCACACGGAGAACTTTCATGTTATGTTACATTGAAATAATTCATATACCTTTGCCCATTAATAAAACTATTGAATAAAATTACATGAATTTGCTAGGGATGATGATGTTTCATTCACACATGAGTTTTAACTGCATATTCTACTTGAGGACAAGCATAGGTTTAAGTGTGGGGATGTGATGTATGTAAATCAAATCCATATTTTTTTATCTTATTTAGCATGTACTTATTATATTTCATGAGTATATCTTCATTAGTTTTGTACTTAGTCTATCTATTTTATTCGGATGACTGCGATCTTTGTTTTATATTGACAGGATGCTAAATTGGGACAAAAATGAAGTTAATTACGACTATTTAATGTTAGAGCTAATCTAGCACCAGGCATGGTCGTGGTGCGTCGCCACCACCTAATATTTTGGACGTTTTATTATGACTTAGTCAATGTTAGAGCTATAAAAAGGACTCTAAACCTCCTATCCAAGCCATCGAGGGCTCTCGCAAGAGGCCCTATCGAGGGCTCTCGCAAGAAGACGTAGGATCAAGGATTTTCCTAATAACAAGGAACTCTAGGAGAGTCATTCCAAGAATCATACGCCATCGGAGCTCGGAGTTCAAGCCAAGGAGGCGCTCAAGCTACGAATAAGCCTTCTTTTCTCTCTTTCATGATTTGTAGCTTACTCTTCCTCATGTCTCTTGCTTGTAACTCCATCTCCATGGAGCCTTAGTTTTAGGATAAGGGAGTAGCTTGATGACTCGTTTACATTAACGCTTTATAAATTTGCTTCTTTTATTACATGATGTTTCAGACATGGTGCGTCGCCACCACCTGATATTTCGGACGTTCAATTATGACTTAGTCAATGTTAAGGTTATAAAAAGGACTCTGAACCTCCTATCCAAGCCACCAAGGGCTCTCGCGAGAGGCCCCATCGAGGGCTCTCACAAGAAGCCCTAGGATTAAGGATTTTTCTGATGATAAGGAACCCCAGGAGAGTTGTTCCAAAGAGCCGCCAAGAGTCGTACGCCATTGGAGCTCGGAGTTCAAGCCAAGGAGACACTAAAGCTACAAATAAGCCTTCTTTTCTCTCTTCCAAAAAAAATATGTGGAACCGTCATATTAGCGGCCCTCCACAACTGCCCCTATACCATAGAGGGGGGTAAATCAGGACTCCAATTGGCAAGCGCAAAGGAAAGGGGTCATCGATAGTTCAAAATCATGACTTCTCAGAAATTTATCCCTACCAACTATAGACAAGCCCCTTTGCACTTGCCAACTGGGTTAGCAATGAGGGCTTTCTTTTCTCTCTTTCATGATTTGTAGCTTGTTCTTCCTCATGTCTCTTGCTTGTAACTCCATCTCCATGGAGTAGATTCTCTTAGTTCTAGAATAAAGGAGTAGTTCGACGACTCGTTTACATTAACACTTCATAAATTTGCTTCTTTTATTACATGATGTGTTCTTTGTATGATTCGATTTTGTTGAACTTATATGTTATTGTAACGATAGCACCTTAGTATATTATAGAGATGTGGAGAAAATTTTGACCGGTGACTCCCATCTCCGAACCATAAACACCGAACTTGAAGGATTGTTCACGAGTAAGGGTTGAAGTCCAAGGGTCGTGAGTGCTCTAGTGATAAGAGTATCCCAACCAATGATTCTTTGGTACGATAAGCACAAAAGTAGTTCAAAATGTCTCGATGGCACCATTGGCTATCACAGAACTTAATGGGTTTATTTTGATTTGGCATCACGAAGTAAGGGATAACACCTAGAGGACCATAGGACATCAAGACAAGAGCCTCCTTAAGAAAGTGGTCACTTTAGT
Source organism: Wurfbainia villosa (assembly GCA_025175895.1). Taxonomy (NCBI): domain Eukaryota; kingdom Viridiplantae; phylum Streptophyta; class Magnoliopsida; order Zingiberales; family Zingiberaceae; genus Wurfbainia; species Wurfbainia villosa. The sequence continues at coordinate 112,829,437 of CM045989.1, read as the reverse complement.
AAGGTTATCTTAAAAGTAGGCGTCGCGTTTAGGTAAGCACACTGATATCATTCCAAAAGTCTATATCGGTTAACTCGGAATAGACCACCTTCATGTATGAACACAGAGATAGAAGAGTAAAATATCCTTAGGGTGTCAACGATCATTATGGTGAAACCAAAACTCTAAAACTACCTTCCTAAACTAGTTTTCTCCATCTCTTTCACTTGTTTTTCAATGTCTCGACTCTTATAACTTCTCTCTCAACCTTTGTTCATTTAGATAACATACTTTGCATTCAGTCTAGTAATTCGCTTACAGTCCCTGTGGGATCAATATTTTTATTATTTGACGACAGTCGTGCACTTGCAATTTTCGGCCATCACCCAGCATTTTGGGATTTGTCAACTCACTTGGAGGAAAACCCCTACAAGTGCATCACATCTAAGGATTGAACCGGAGATGTCTAGGAGACTACATGGGCGGCCTACCGCTACACCGTAGCCCCAGATGCTCATACAACTTTACCTTAAAGCTCCAAAAGAGAATTCCTAAGCTATGAATTATTTACCAATTTAATATAGGTAATAAATCACACAAGCCCCTTTTCTCAAGTTTATTAAACCCCACTTTGTTTTCAACTTTTGCCAAAAACAGCCCCCCCTCTCTTCCATTTCAAAATTTCCTTCATCAAACCACAAACCAAATGATAACATTTTTGTTTAAATTGCTAAAATATACATTTTGGACTACTATCCTAATGGTGCATAAATAATTCACTTTGGCCAAATAAACTAAATCTAAAATCAAATTGCTTTATCTACACAAAATGGCCAACAAACTAATTTGGAAATCAGTTTATGACAACATTTTCACTTGGAGTTTTGTGCCAGTTCATTTGCATCTAAAGAACTGCATCTCAGGGATAGTTATATCATAATGATACTTAAACAACTCACATTCATCAAAACAAGCCCATTTCAAAATTAGCTAGCAAGTTGATTACATGGCCAACAAGTTAAAGTCCTAATTGTGGGACCATTTCCACTTAAAATGCATTTCAGTACTACATTTTCAGCTAAAATTATTGAATTTTTTATTTAAATTTCACTAATTTTCGGAGAAAAAAATTATTTAATCTTAAATTACAAAATTGTATCACTTTCATCTATCTTATTCTTTAAAAAGGATCATCTAGAAGATTTTAAGAATTTATCGAAGAATTTAGATTACCTATTACTTTTTTAAAAATTTTAAATTTTATTTTGATGATTTTTTTTATTTTTTTTTTTATTTATATCTTATGTAGCAAGTTTGACCATCTTAGACACATGTTAGACGGATTGAGCAGCCTCATGAGTGGATGTGTCTGGTTTTTATATGAGCGGGTGAGGATGTAGTTGTTAGTCTGAGGATAATTATGCTAACGAAAAACTAGAGTTGGGGCATCCAACTGATGTTTTGGAAAAAATGGTAGTTTTTGATGTTTATTTAAAAAAAAAAGAGCACTCTTTTAAATTTTTATCCATTTTTAGAATCTACTTATGACCAATTTGGTGCAAGGAAATTTAAATTGAAAAGTATCATAGAAAAAGCAAAAAGAGAAGGGTGCATTTTAGTAAAAAACGAGAATAATGGCATATTTCAGTTGAGGATTATAAAGCTAGGCATTCTTGATAGCATCCTCATCTTTGTTTGTACTATTAAAGTCCAATATCAAGATGGACAGGAACTGTGGACAAGTCAAATGTCTATTTCATGGGTTTTTGGGTCTCTACCCTTTTGATTGAATTCCCATGAAGACTTTCATTCCTTCTTTTTCCAAAGGGCAAGAACTAGATATAGAGAAGAGCGACTAGAAAAAGACCCTCAATGCACGTAATTAAGAAGATGATTGCTTGCCTAACTTTGTTCTCTTTCAAGAATAGCACCCTCAACAAATTAAGTGCTTGTCTTGAAAAATTTTCTTTTAATATAATTTAGACTTAATAAAGTAAAAACACAATATATGAAATTTAAATTTAATAATATTAGACATAACAAAACAATTGTTAAGCTAGAAGATTACGAATTACCTATGACTAAGAGTTCTAAGTATGTAGGATTGTTTTTTCTAAAGGATAGAAAGGTTGATAGAGATGTTTTATATAGGATACAAACAAAATGGTGGAAATGGAGAAGCACGTCAGTTGTTCATTGTCATTATAAGGTACCTCTAAAATTTAAAGAGAAGTTTTATAAAATAATAGTTAGACCTATTATATTATAAGGAATTGAATGTTGAGCTATGAAACAAGTATACGAGTAAAAGATGATAATCGCAAAAATGAAGACATTAAGGTAAATATATAGATATACAAAAATGGATAAAATAAGAAAAAAAAACATTAGAGCTAAAAGTCGAGTTTGGGTATGTTGAAGTAAAACTTTGCAACACACATTTAAGATGGAGCAAACACGTACTTAAGTGTCCAATAAATACCTCAATTAGGTGATGTGAAAGCATGATAAATATGCACATTAATAAAGGAAGAGAGAGCCCAAATAAGACTTAGTTACAATGATAAAACAAGATATGAGGATATAGTAGGGGATCAAGTCTAATGACACATGAGGATCCATATATTCAATCCCACTTAGTGGGATAAAGACTTGGTTGTTGTTGTTGTAATATAGTGTAAGACGTTGTCAAGTTTTTTTCTAATCAAGTATCCAAGGCCCATGTTAAAATATTTGATTGGGTAATCCCTTAAATGCTTAGGTAATTAGGATAGTTCCTGTTTAGTAATTCTTGGTTTGATATGCCCTCTACATTAACCTCAACTATGTTAAACCTTTCCAAACATCATGATTGGCCAAAGTCCAATGTGTTTAGCACAGGCAGACTAATGATGAGTCATGGGCATAGAAATGATGTCATTAAACAAGACTATATAGCAAATAAATTAAGATTTAGAAATCAAGTTCTGTGGAACTAGACAACCACAATAGTGGAACATTATAAAAGTAGAAATTCCCACCTCATAATCCCTGATCTTGAATGTATGACTGAGCATAGCGCAATGAAGGGCACAACCCCTAGCAACACATTCACTAGCATTGAGAGTCCGGCTTGGCTCTTTGCTAAAGAACTCTGTCAATATTCGTGTTATTGCAGGGATTCGGGATCCAGATCCAACAAGCTCAATAGCATTGATTTTATCATGTTTCAGTCCCGAATGTTCTAAAGCTTGTCTACATGGTTCCAAGAGCCTGTCAAACAAACTTGTGCATAGTCTCTCAAATTCTTCCCTCTTGATGTACCCCTTCACATCTTTCTCGTCCATCAAACATTCTATATTCAGGGGCGCCTCCGGGTTTGCACTTAGAACCCTCTTCAGTTTCTCACAAGCAGCCCTCAGCCTGATGCTGGCTCGTACATTAGAATGTACATCAATCTTGTACTGCTCCTTGAATTTCTCGGAAAAGTGGTTGAACAGTACCTCATCGAAATCTCTACCACCCAAATTTGCATCGAAAGCATGTGATAGAACATTCATTTTGTCAGACCCGAAACTCACAATGGAAACCTGGGTGTCACAATGACCAATATCGATAAAAACTACACAGGATGAAGAACCCCGAGGATGCTGGTCGGTCTTATAGATTCCATACCCTAATGCCGTCGCAGCACAGTCGTGCATCAATCGCAGAGGCTTCAGGCCAGCAATTGCAGCAGCATCGAGATAGGCCCTCCGTTGGATATCGGTGGAATAGGAGGGAATCCCAATGACGCAATCGGTGACCACGGTCTCCAGGTTCTTCTCCGAGATCTGCTTGAGGTGGGCGAGGAGCATGGCGAGGATCTGGACGGGGGTGAAAGAGCGCTGTTCGTTCAGGAAGTTGACGCGGAGCAAGATCCCTCCGTCAGGGGCCTCAGATGCACTGAACGGGAGGCGCCGAAGGTCATCCTGAATAACGGGATCGCGAAAGGCTCGGCCAATGAGGCGCTTGACTTGGGAGACGGTGTCTCTGGGAAAGCGGGAGGCGGTGGCAGCGCCGGCAGCCCCGAGGAAACGCTGTTTGTCGCCGAAGCAGACCACGGCCGGAGTCTCACGCTTGGACTCGTCGTTGAGGAGGACGTCAATGCCACGCTGCCGCACGGTGCCGATGACGCAGTTGTCATTGCCAACGTCGAAGCCGACCACGCTCATCTCGGAGTTTGAACTCAATTACGAAGAGCGAAGGAGCAGAGCAATTCAAGGTCGGGATTTGGATCAGGAAAGAGAATAACCCTAGAGAGACGGAGAGGAGGAGAGGGATTCAAGGAGAGCAAAACGTGGAAAATTCTAAAATATTTAAAAGTTTTTGAATATTACAAAATTTAAAATTTTTGACAAATATAATAAACATTTTATCTTTCCACAGAAAAATAATTTTCTTAAAAAAAATCTTTTTCATCTTTGAAAATTAAATATTTAATTTCAAACTACATTATTTTTTTAGAAAATTATTTAAATTTTGAAATTTTAACCAATAATAGAAGACACGTCAAATTTTCTTAAAATCCATTTTTTTTTAAATTCAAATAGAGGTAACAAATTTATCAACTTTAACAGGTAGAATTCCATGTTGAGTCAATCACTAATTATATAAATATTTATTTCCTACTGTTGATTATTTTTATAAAAAAAAATCTAATAATTTAAAATTAATTTTGGCACCCAAAACAAATTGCACCAATAAGCTATATAAAATATTTTTTAAGAATCAAAAGTTTTCATACTTTTCTAATTTCTTCTTAGGATTTCTAATTATATTTTGATTCTCCAAATTTTAAATCTGGTCAATCAAATTTTATTCTTTAACTATTTAACAATAACTTTAGATTGTTTGATCTAACAAAAAAAATTCAAAAGAATTTCAAATATTCTATTTGGTCCCTAATCTTAGATTTTCATCTGTCAAATTTTTCAGATTTTTCTTTGGATATGAATATGAGAGTTGACTTTTTAAATTAATCTTTACCTTTTTAACTCTATATACTTATCTCTAATTTTACATAATAATCTAGAAACCATTTTAATTATTACGTATAATTTATCAGAAGGTAAACTATGTACCTGGTTACCATGTAGGATTTGTAGGATAATGCTCCCTCTTCAGTCTTCATTATTATTTTCTTTTGATGATATGTTTTCTAAATAACTGTGGATTGCCATGAGTGTCATTTTTACCATGTGCTTAAATTCTAAATCTGATAAAGCTTCGCTCAAATTTCAAGCCTTTTCTTTTGTCTTTGCTTTCTCTTTTGTGTGTGTGTTTTTTTTTTTTTTTTTTTTTTTTTTTTTTTTTTTTTTTTTTTTTGTAGTTTGGGATAGTTCTCCTACCCCTCGTTACAAATTAAAGCCTCTTTTCTTCTTCTTTTGTAGTAATTTATTTATTTATTTCTAGTCAAATTTATTAGAATTTAATAGCTTTTTCATTTTACACTGCTGTCTGAATTCTTCTTTCAACTTATTTACTTATTTTTCTATCAAATTTGTTATAATTTAATATCTTTTTCCATTTTCCTTGCCAAATACGCTTTGTGGTTATCATCATTAAGGTATTTGAATCTGACTCCTTTGGTTTTGATGCATATGGTATGCGATGGTTTGTGATTCTTGTTTCTTTCTATTAGAAAATGTTCAAAATTTATGGGTTTTGATCGCGCAGCATAAGCATACATAAAATATATATTATCTATTGAATCATAAATAGTATGAATTCATAGAATACCTCAATCGACGATGTAAAAAACTCCGAAACTATAAACTGTGATCTCGAACAATTTGTAGTCGGGATAATAATCACGGAGATCGAACTATTGCTACAATATCACCATATCTCAATCCTTAACCCGGTGTTATGATACGGTAGCTCATTTGCTCTTCTTAGCAAAATCTCTCTTTTCTAAAGAGATATCTCCCTCTTCTTCGTACATGCATCTCTACCTCTCATAAGAAGTGATTTGTATATATATAGATGTTTCATGAACATGGGATAATGGGTCATTAATTACCCCATGATTCATTATCACATACCCTTGTATGGGCATTAATTAACATCTCCCACTTGCACATGAGAGTATTTTACTTTTATCATTAGATCACAATCCATGCGACCTATCACATCGCCCCTGCTAGGCTTTCATATAAGATTGCACGTCGTGTGACTTGCAAGTACACCTACAAACAAAGACTGCTCTATACACCTGTCAGGATAATTGAGTAGCCATCATTGTATAAAAAGATACAAAAACTCACTATACCCCAGATTCAAGACAAATTACACCCATCAAACTACTTTCCTCATCGAAAGTAATCCCTAGATTTCACTCGATATTATATTCACTAATATGTTTATTTTCTTTATGGATGAACATAAAAGACTATTTGGTGAATATAAGATAATGATGCATTGTCAATTTATCTTCCTTTTTTCAAACTGAAATCTATCAGTCTCAACTCAACTGCTTTCCTAGGTCAGTCCCTCATATTTCAATTTATCTCCGAGCCATTGGTATACAGACTAAAGTAGAAAAAACTCAATCAGAACCTTAAGAAACACTCAAAAGTCATAAGAGCACAAGAAATCCCACCCAGAGGATCTTGGGTCTTACAAAGCGGGGCTCGAGGATATCAAATTATTATCTCAAATAATATGGCTCCCATTATCCTTGTCGTCTTATCATAGGTGATATGAAACACGTGCCACAATGTTATTCCCTCATCTCTCAGAAAGGTATATATCGGATTTCTCTAATATTGTGCAAGTATAGAACTCAGTCTACACATAAGACTATACCAGAGATCTCAAAGAGAGTATCTCAGAGACAATATCATAAATCGTAGATGATATCTGAAATCTCAACCTGGCTACTTATAGAAAATATGGATGTGATTACATCCATGGCGGTCATGTCACATATGACTTTATCCTGAACACGTATTAAGGCGACTTAAGCAGGGTTACTCTCAAAGCCTCTTAAGTTAGAAACTATCAAATCTCTACTCTTGGAGGTGGTCACTCATGTGAGAGAATCGACATCGCCTACCTAACATATCTATTATATCACATAACACATATATTACAAATGCATTACATAAAATATAAGCATGACTAATAATGCACAAGAAGTTTTATTTATCATTAAGCATTATTGTTGTCATTAAAGTACAAATTGAGAAATGTCAAAAAGTGGTCAAACTCAATGACTCTATATGTCACAAAAAAGTGTCTCTAGCGATAAGTTTGGTGAAGGGGTCAATCATCATGTTGTGTGTTGAAATATACTTGACAGCCACTTCACCCTCTTCAATGATGTCTCCCACAAAATGATATTTGGTGTTTATATATGTGTTTAGTTCTACTATGAAACTTAGGATCTCGAGTATAAGCGATAGTGACCTGATTATCACAATAAATCACCTCCCACTATTCATTACAATCCTTAAGTCATCTTATAATTTTCAGAGATAAACACTCTCTTAAACTACTATTGAGCAAGCCACGAACTCAGCCTGTATTATAGATAGAGTAACACAAATTTGCTTCTTACTACTCTAAGAGATAGTCCTGCCATTGAATAAGAAAGCGAAACATGATATTGATTTGTATTTATCCAAATCGCCTCCCCAATCGACTTTTGAATATTCCACAAGTCACAAATCACCTCCTTCATAACACAGAGAGAAGTTTGTAGTTCCTTTGAGATATTGAAAATTCCTTTTCACTACTCTCTAGTGACCCTTTCCAGGATTTACTTGATATTTACATACCAGACCGACTGCATAATATATATCTAATCGTGTACATATCATTGTGTATATTAGACTTCCAATTACATTGGAGTATGTATTTTATGTATTTCCCTTATTTCTTCCTGAGTTTTTGGAAACATTTCCAAACTCAGGCCTTCACCTTTAGCGATCAAAGTATCTATGAGATTACAATCACTCATCCTAAAGCACTTGAGAATTTTTTTAATGTGGGTCTCTTGTGAAAGAACTAACAATCTTCTCGAGTGATCCCTCCGAATCTGTACTTCGAGGATAAACTCAACTTCGCCCATGTTTTTCATGTCGAAGCGGGATGAAAACCATATTTTAATGATTATTAAATACTCAATATTGTTCCCAACTAATATTATGCTATCCACATATAACGACATATTCACAAAAGAGTTATTGACCTTATTAGATAGACGCAATGATCCTCCTTGACCATTGTAAAACTATAAGATATTACCTCCTCGTGAAATCTTAGGTACCACCACTTGGATGATTATTTTAGGTCATATATGTTGGAACATCGGTGGCCGGCTAGAGGGGGGGTGAATAGTCCTCTTTCGTGTACGGTGGAATTGCTCGTTGAATTGTCTATGAATTACGGTTAGCGCAAGCAGAAATATAAAGCTAAAGACAAAACAAAGAAACAAGAAATACAAACGCTAACAAGAGTGTATAACGTGGTTCACGACCTTGTCGCTAATCCATGAACTGATTCGTTCCAGGTGAATCACGCCTAAACTTTCACTATTCTCTCCTTGGCACCAAGCAAGGTGGAAGTAACCTTTTCTTACAAGATCACTCTTCTTACAATATAATTTAGATAAAAGCAAGTAAGAAGAGTAGGGAAGCATTTTGGTCACTTGGGTGTTGATTAGAGTTAAAGCATTAGGCTCCCCAAGTGTCCAAAGGTCCCTTCTTATAGGGAAGAACTCATTCTTCCCATTGGGCATCTGGTAGTCGACTGATGCCCCGATCAGTCGACTGCCCCTGTAGCCATTGCCCTATAACGGCTTCTTCCACGTTGAATTTCATCCAACGCCTCCCATATCAGTCAACTAATCTTCCCATCAATCGACTGATGGAGCCAACAATCGAGTTTCGCGAGCGAGCAATCGACTAACAATCATTCTGTGCTCGAAACCCTCATGACCAATCGACTGCTACCATCGCTAGCCGATGATGAGTTCGACGGAATCGCCAACCCTTGGCATCGTTGGGACAAACTGACTCGAACACCGGTCGAGTCTAAGTCGACTGGAGGCCGATCACATGGCATCGCATGGTGTCATGGCATTGCGAATGATCGATATCGAAAAATCTCATCCGACACTTAGTCAATCGACCAAGTTTCACCTGAGTGCTACCCTGTCCCGGGTTACAATCGTTCACTCTCATTCCCTTGGAGTCCCTCGCCTTTGAAGTTGTCTTCGTCCGGCCACGCCCCTTAGATGCACCAAGCGCACGGCTTCGCAATGCCATCCTTCGCGTCTCACCCTGAAGTCTACTTCCTCCGACTTCACTCCAATGCTCCTCATCTGACGGTCCCTCAGATGCACAAAGCGCATAGCTTCTATAATGCATCTTTCACCGACTCAAAGACCGAGTCGTGAGAGGTGAAACTTGCCAATGCTTCATGTGCGAATTACTAAGTCATGCATGACTTCAACGCACACATCAAATCCAATACAATCCTAACTTAAACTTTTTGCCACACACATCAAAACCACATCACATGGGTTGATTGCCCTAACAATATATCGACTTTCAAAGTTGACAAACCCTATCTTCTTGACCTACTAGAAAGAACCTAGGAGGTTATTCCATGTAGATCTCTTTATCCAAACTTCCATTAAGGAAAGTAATTTTCACGTCCATCTGGTGTAACTCTAGATCCAAACTGGCGATAATCGTTAAAAGTAAACTGATCGATGTAAACTTGACTACTTGAGAGAATGTCTCCTCATAGTCAATGCCTTTTGTCTGCATATAACCCTTGGCTACCAAATTGACCTTATGCTTTTTGATTGATTTGTCGACCTTCCTCTTGATTTTGAGAATTCATTTGTTCTCAATGACCTTTCTATTCTCAGGTAGGTCAACTAGATCCCAAACCTTGTTAACTTTTATTGATTCTATTTCTTCCTATATGGCCTTAAACCATTGGTCCTTTATATAAACCTCGAGAGCCTCCCTTAGTGTCCTTGGATCTTCATCATCCTCCAGAGTTATAATGAGAATCTCATCTTCAATTGGGAAATGACAATGAGGTACATTTTTCTAACTACTCACACGAGGAGAGAAAACTTTCACACCTTCAGATGGATCACTCCCACTATGACCAAGATCTTTAATAGGTTCTTGAATCCCGCCATTGGGCTTAGCTGAGCCACTAAACTCATCCATCTCATAGAAGGTGAGGTCTCGATCAATTTCTTCTCTCTTAGAAAAATTATTCACGAGAAATATGACATTACGAGACTAAATCTCAATTACATTCCTATTCATATATTCTCCTAGGAACACATATTCCTTAGAGTGTTTAGAGTATCTGATGAAGATACACTTCTTTCCTTGCAGACCTAACTTGTCATACTCGTGCGAGGAATCATTAACATACACAACACAATTCCATAGCCTCAAATGACTATGGACAGGTTGTCTCCTAATTCAAAGTTCGTATGGGGTGCTGATTACATATTTCATTGGAACATGATTAAGGACGTAGGTTGTAGTCAATAATGACTCCCTTAATAGGAGATAGGTAAATTGGCTTATTCCATCATAGACCTCACCATCTCTAATAGAGTCTTATTCCTTCTTTCGATGACTCCATTTTGTTGAGAAGTAATAAGAATAGTCAGTTGTCTCGTAATGTCTTTCTCGAAACAGAGCTCTTTGGACTGTTCAGACAGATACTCACACCCATGATCGGTTCTGAGAGTTTTTACCCTCAAGTCTAGTTGATTTTCAATCTCACAAATAAACCTCCTGAATCACTCTAGTGCCTCAGACTTATACGAGATCAGGTAAACATTACCAAAATGCGTGAAGTCATTTATAGACGTAATGAAATACATGGCTCCGTTTCAGACTCTGACGTTCATGTTATATTTGAGAAGTATCCCAAGGCAATTACCTTATGGTTTATACTATTTATTGAATAAATAAAGATTCACTATTTAAGTGTATATGTTTAATGTATGTGATTGAATCTTAAACTCATTTAGTGAATGCCCGCAATATGATTCATAGCATGACAAAACTTGTGATTGACTCACAACTAGTAAGCATCTCTACAGTGTAATTATGAATGTATTAAAATATTCCCTAGTCAACAAATTGATGCATTCAAACATCATTGATTCTATGAGACTAGCACAAGTTATACTCTTGGGTCTAACCAAGCAGCTATTCCTCACTGGATGGAGACATTGGGATGTTGAGAGTTAAACATGGATGCTAGTTATAGTAACTAGTTCATTGGAGTGACATGCGGTAAGACTTCATATGGTTTCCTACATATATGGATATATCTATGAAGTTCTCACTATAGCTTAAGTGTGCGTTTCCTTTGACTTGAGGTATTCAAGTCGCCTTGGTCATGAATGTTAGTGCAGAAAGCATCACTCCTTAGTTTTGATGTATAAACTATAGTTAAAGTTAAGATTTGTTTGTGATCTAACATACAGTTAAGTGTGCAGACTTAACAGAAAGTCCTAGTAGGTCGTGTTGACCGAATACTAGGCAGAAAACTTGACTGATCAGGAGGACCAAACATCAGGTAGGAAGTCTAGATGGGTTGTGTGGACCAAACATCTAGAAGAAGACTAGTTGGGTTAGGAGATCAGACAACCGACAGGAAGCTCAGCTGGGTAAGGGATACTGAACAGCTAGCATGAAGACCTAGTGGGTCAGATCGAATATCAAGCAAGGTAAGTCTGGCAAGAAAGTCAGTAGATAATCCTCGAGTGGAGAGGTGAGGCTGAGTCTTCTACAGGGGGACAAGGTAGGCATCGATTCAATGGATAGTCTGCGTTGGACTAAGAAGTCGAGATCGGATAGTATACTATTGTCATTTCATTTCTTACTATATATTTTGCTAATCTCATTTTGCAGGTATCCAAGTGACTAGAATGTTTTCAGTTAACTTGGTATGGTCTAATCGACTGAGATGTCGAGTTGACAAGGCAGAATGGTGATCAACTGGAGATCGTGCGACCGAGATGACAAGTATTTTCGTCGACTAGGGAGGTCCAGTCAACTGGGATAGAAAAATTTTTGAATGGCAAAGGAGCGAAGCCAGCTAGCTTGGAGTCGACTGGAAAGCTTGAAATACCAAATCAACAGGTTGATTTAAAGTCGATTGGAAAAGACTTATAAAAGAATTGGAGGACCACCTCCAAAAAATGAATTGCTTATACTCCGAAGTGTTGTCACTTTTATTCGTCTCCGCAAAAGCAACCTCAAGTCTCCGCAACGTCGACACTTTGAGCTCCATTTCAAAAGCTACAAGTGTCGGTATACTTAGTTAAAATTGTATTTCTTTCACTTTACTTGTACTTAATTTTATAAGGATAGGTAGTGTGTTACATCATCCTTCATTTGTGTAAAAATGAATACCCTCCGACTTCAAGAGTTCTTGAATAAGAGGGCTTTTAGTGCATTGCCCACCGAAGTAACCCTCGGAAGGGTTATGGGCCTTGGAGTAGCAACTCGACTCGGGTTGTGAATGAAGTAAAAAGGAAGTGTTTATTTTATTCCGTGCAAATTACTCTTATTTTATTATAAAAGAAAAGGAATAGTTTTTAAAGTTCAAAAATAAAATTTTATAATATCTGAGATTCACTCTCTCTCTCGGAAATCTCGATCCAATAATTGGTATCAGAGTGGGGGCGCTCCGATTTTAGTGAAACCACCAAAGTGAGCCTTCAAAATTTTCTTTATATTTTATATTTCTCCAATTTTTTTTTTGCATTAGATTAATTTTTTATTCATTTTGCTTTAGTATAACTTAAGTTCAAATTTTTGCACTAGTATAAGTTTTCTCTACCTTTATAATTCTAGGATTTTTTTAATAATATTTGTAAAATCTTTTAAAATTCATAAATATTGTATTTAGAGGGTTATAGCATTGTTCACCCTCTTCCCTTTAATATAGAGGACTTTAGTTATTGGAAGAGCAGAATGGAGTGCTTCTCGAAAACCGATCTTGAGGTTTGGTTTTCAATTAGGAAAGGTTTTATTTCTCCGATAGATAACTCGGGAGAGTTGTTAGATCCAGAGAAATGGAACGTGGACATTAGAAAAAGAGCTCAAGTCGATTACAAGACCCTTAACACCTTGCAATGTGGACTAACTAAAGAAGAGCTCAATAGAGTTCGACCCTTCGAAAATTCTAAAGAACTTTGGGATAAACTAATATAATTACATGAAGATACAAATGACACTAGGATAGCTAAAAGAGAAATGTTACTTAATAAATTATTTAATTATAAAATATTATAAAATCAAAATACGAGTCAGCTACACACTAGGATTAAAGATATATTAAATGGACTACACTTAATTGGTCATCAAATTGAAAATCGTGACATAATTAGGTATCCCCTTAAGGCATTTCCTTGAAACACCTTATGGGCATCCATTGTCGATGCCTATAAGGTCTCTCGGGATCTTTCCTTAATTCTACAAATCAGAGTGCATGAACCTAAAAAAAGGAAGAAAAGCCTAAAAAGAAAAAGAAGAAGAAGGCACTCAAGGCGGCTTGGGACGAGTCGACATCAGAGGAGTCGGACGTAGAAGAACCCAAAAGAAGCTTTGTAGCATTCATGGCCACAAATGAGTCTGCGACCGAATCAAGCTCCGAGTCCGAGTCCGATTCTGAGAGAAGCCACAGATCCACATCCATTTCCGAAAGACTAGACGAAGTAAACTCTCCCTTAGAAGATAAATTGTACAACATCATAGCATGCCTAGGTAGAAAATTAGATAAGTCTGAAAATCGAGTCGACTCTCTTCTTAAGGAAGTCCAAGTACTTAATGAGCAAACCAACTCGAAAACTTCGACTTGCCAAGTTGAGAATAGAGACTTGATGTGTGCAAATCATATAAGATTTTAGGAGTAGTTTTAGCACACATCTCATTGCATTTCATACTTGTTTCATGCATATTTCCCCTATTTTGCACTTATTTATTACTTTCTATCTCGGAGATCTGCTTTTGTTATTTTTATATGCAGAGCGACATTTTGGAGGCAAAATGGCACGACAAGTGTGCTCTAGGCGTGTCCCCAAGACACAAGCACGCTTTGGACAAAAAGATGGCATCCGCTAAGAGTTCCAGAGGAAGACATGACTGACCGTGTGAATTTCATACGACTGTGCCTTTCGCCAATGCATTGTCTAGAGTGCGATTTCCAGACTTCTAGACGGTCAGTAATGTGGAATCCACATGACCGTGTGGCGATAATGCGACTTATGAAGATCCATTTTCACGGGCAATTAAAGAAAGCCAGTTTCACCCCTATAAAAAGGAAGGAACGCCTAAACCTAAAGGAGGAGGTTGGATGGTTGGGATGGCAAGGAGGTGCCCTAAAAAACACCGAAGACTCGCAACAGAGAGAGAGGAAGCAACTCAAGGATCAGAATCAATGCTCCAACACATCGAAGGGCGACCAAAACCACACATTGGATCCAACAGAGCATATAATTCATCTTTTTAATTCTATTTGGATTGTAATGATTGATAGAACGATGTCTTGTGTTTGTTTTTATGTTTTCATGGAGTAGATACTTTGATTCTAGGATTAGGGAGTAACTTATGCAAGTTGGACATGCTAGTTCGAATATCTATTCATTGCCTTTTAAATTATATTTGTAATTTATGTTATTTAGATCAATGAAAGGTTACGTTTTGGTTCTATTTCTACCTTACATAGTTGATATAAGGGTGGAAGTCTCTTATATTTAAATCTAGAAGAATCAAGGAGGAACCAAACGATCATCCTCCCTCCCATCACCGTAGAAAATAGTTTGTGAAAGAGCAGGACATGAAATATGGTCCACCTGTTCATAGGGATCTATAGGACATCCTAGAACTCCATGAGCTTACTCCAGCAGAAGGCCTAAAGTAGGAGAAATCAACTCAGTGGTTGTGGGACCTGTAACAGGGGCACCCCAATGACAACAACCTCCTGAGCTTTGTCGATCTTAAAGGAAAACTTGGTTAGGAATAGATAATTCTCGGTAGAAGAAAAAGTTCATCAGGATTACTGGCGAAGATGTGGCTGCACTCCTTGCCTTCAGGAAGCATCACCACGTGGGAGCAGTGTGAGCTGTAGTTTTTGAATAAGTTCTTTCCACCAAGTATTACAACCCACATGGACCATCTTCTTGTCAGTAATATATGAGAGGTGTCCTAAGGCAATTGCCTTATGGTTGTACCATTTATTTAATAAATGAAGATTCATTATTTGAGAATACATATTTTCATGTATTTGATTGGATCTCAAACTCATTTACTGAATGTCCGCAATACGATTCACAGTATGAGAGAATTTGTGATTGGATCACAACTAGTGAGTATCTCTACATGTGTAATTGTGATGTATTGGAATTATCCCTAGTCGATGAATTGATGCATTCGGATGTTATCGATTCTGTTGAGACTAGTACGAGGTGTACTCTTTGGTTTATCCAAGCAGCTGTTTCTCATTGACTGAAGACATTGGGATGTCCGGAGTTGATTGTGGATGCTAGTTATGATAACTAATTCATTGGAGTGACTAGCTGTAAGACTTCATATGGTTCTCTGCATATATAGATATGTCAATGAAGTTCTTACTGCAGCTTAAGTGCGATGTTCCTTCGACTTATGGTATTCAAGTCATCTTGGTCATATAGACTTATGCTTTAATATCTTAAGCAAATATCTCTGAGGAGATGTGGACCCGAGATGATTAAGTATAAGTCGAAGTGGTTGAAGGTGTTTGAATAGCCTACAGAGGATTCACCACTCCTTGCGAGGAGATGTATACCTTATGGCCTCTCGTCGGATTGTTACTAAAGTCTTTGGCCAAAGCATTACATGTTTAGAGTATGATACTCTTGGATACATGTGCAGTAACTAGAATGCGTAGGATGAGGAAGTAATACTTGGGCTAGGTGTGACGTAGTCAGCCTAGTGAGGACTGACACGATAGACTATGTCCTGAACCAAGAGGGTATAAGATAAGTGAAGGGAATGAGACACATTTCACTGTAGCTGCTGAAGGGTTTTAGAAGCATCTGGGATCAACCGTTGATTTTTCGGTTAATTAGGGATCATGATGTACTACTAGGTGCCACTCATAATCGTTCTATAATTAATGGTTAATTATAAACGACCAACATAAACTGAGAGCCTATTTGGTCACACGTACTACGAGTGTTATCCGAAGGATTTAAAACGAGCTTAAGAATAAGATTCTCATATCGAGAGAGACTTGGTTTGGTTGGACCAAACAAAGAGCGAGCATGAAATTGTTTCAATCGCAACGGAAGCGTAAATGGGCCAAGTCTTATGAAGACATGATGGATGAACCAAATCGATTTGATTCTAATCCTATGGCGAAAAATAAACCAAAGGGGTTTGGTTTGTTTTAAACGAATGAATCGAAATTGGTTTGGTTCATTTTAACTTAAAATAGACCAATGCAATTTAGTTTTTTTTAAACTTAAGTTATTGGAGCGGGTTAACGGGTTTTGGTTATGAACCAATAACCATTTGAAGAATATGCTCTCTATAAAACATGGCTTAAGGGTTTTGAAAACCTTAATCTTGTTGTGTGGCCGCCCAACCCCCTTGGAGAGGAGTTGCCACCCACCTTAGAGAGGAGTTTGTTAGGGCAATCTCTTGCCATGATTAGGTTTTGATGTGTGTGACAAAGGGTTTAAGTTAGTTTGTTATGTTGATTTGATATGTGCATTGAAGTCGGGCAGGACTTAGTAATTCGCACATGGAGCCGTGGCGAGTTTCATAACTCATGACTCGGTCCTTGAGTCGGTGAAGGATGGCTTTGCAGAAGCCGTGCGCTTGGAGCATCCGAGGGACCGCCGGACGAGGAGCTTGGAGTGAAGCCGGAGGAAGTAGACTTCGAGGCAAGAGACGCGAAGGAGCATTGCAGAGCCGTGCGCCTGATGCTGCCGAGGGATGTGGCCGCGAACGAAGAGAACTTCGAAGGCGAGGGACTCCGAGAGATGAGAGTGAGCGAATGTAACCCGGGAAGGGGTAGCTCTTAGGTGAAACTTGGCCATTTGGCTAAGTGTCGGATGAGATTTCTCGACACCCGGTCATTGCCATGATGGCGATGATTCCTCGAGTCGAACGTGATTTCGACCGGAATTGAGTGTTTTGAGGCCGCAATGACTACTATGTGGGCGCCGATCGCTAAGACATCGATCACAAGGCGCCGATCGGTAGTAGAAAGGGTTTGCCCGCAGAATCGCTGTAGCCGATCGGGATCGGCCGATCGATGAGTCCATCACCAACCGCCAAGTATTCTGTTGGACTACAACGGTCGGGATCCGACTTGTTCGGAGGCCGTTAGTGCGCAATCGATCGCAAGGGCAATGATCCGAGGTGGCGCTAACGGAAGAAAAGCTTCCTCTCTATAAAAAGAGAGGGTGTGGGCTTTTGGATGGCTAATGCTTATGCTCTAAGTGATCTTCCAAGTGCCCCACAAGCTTTAAACTCTTCTTACTTGCTTTTACTCCATTCTTATTGTAAGAAGAGTGATCTTGATTGTAAAGGTTACCTCCACCTAGCCTGGTGCAAAGGAGAGACCAATAGTGATTGGCTTTGGAGAAGTGATTCACCTCGGACGAATCGGGATCGTGGATTAGCGGCGTAGCCGTGAACCACGTTACGACATTGTGTTAGCATTGTCTTTTTTCCTTTCCTTTGTCTTTATTTGTTTAATTTGCTTGTATTGTTGTTTCCGCTTGCGCTAATCTAATTGTAGACGAGCAAATTACGACATCCATCGTAAGAGGGCTATTCACCCCCCTCTAGCCGGCCATTTCGATCCCCAACAAGTGGTATCAGAGCGAGGTTGCTTGTCACCGGACTAACCGCTGCAACAAGCTCTTCATCAAAAGATAGTCGGCTCAAACATTCATCCACCGAAGTTCGAAGGGGAATTCGCTTGGTGGAAGAAGCGAATGGAGGTATTCTTCGAGACCGATTTTGATATTATGCTTATAATGGAAAATGGTTTCGAGTTGCCTAGGGATGAAAGGGGTGAACCAATTGAAAAATCACGATGGACTAAGAAGAAAAGAGAGGAGCACCTTGCAAACTCAAAGGCAAAACATCATCTTCTCAATGTGCTCCCTCAACAAGAGATCAACCGGATCGGAGAATGTGCTAGCGCCAAAGAGATGTGGGAGAAGCTTGTAGAACTCCATGAAGGCACATCCGAAGCCAAGCTAGCAAGGAGAGATGTCTTCCGCTCCCAACTCAACAACATTAAACTAGAAAAGGGAGAAAAGGTACTTTCCTTACATTCTCGTTTCAAGGAAATTATAACCGGTTTGTCAAGTGTAGGTGAGAAGCTATCAAACCGGGATATGGTCATGAAGGCTATAGATGCCTTTCCGCGGTCCTCAAAGTGGAGCTCCATGGTGGACTCCTTCTATATTTCGAAGAATTTAGAAGTGAGCACCTTGGAGGAGTTCTTCTCAACAATGGAGCTTCATGAAACAAGACTTGAAGGAATAGTTGAAGAGCCAAGAATCCAACCTTCAAGAGGAGTAGCCTTGATGGCCAACAAGGGGAAGAAGAAGATAGAGATCTCCTCCTCCTCCGATGATGAAGCATCCTCCTCCTCCTCCATGGATAGCACGGAAGAAGCGTATATGGTAAGGAGGGTAAGGCGTGCTTTAAAAGGTTTTCAATTTAATAAATCTCATGATAGGAGAAGAAGACCTAGGGGGAAGGTCATTTACTACAATTGTCAAGGGGAAGGACATATAAGGGACAATTGTCCCCTCCTAAACAAGAGCAAGGAAGAGAGGAAAAAGAAAGAAGAAAAGAAGAAGAAAAAGGGGAGCAAAAAGAAGGAAGAAGAGAAGAAGGCTAAAGAAAAGGGGAAGGCCAAGGCGTTCAAAGCAAAGACATGGGATGATCTTCCTTCCTCATCTTCATCCGAAGAAGAAGAACAAGTCTACTCCAACCTTGCATTGATGGCCTTCGACGATTTAGATTGCTCCTCCATCGAAAATGAAGAATCAAGCTCAAGTGGAGAGAGCTCAAATAAAGGGGGAGCCTCCTCTACATCCTCATCCGAAGAAGAAGAAGAGGACATGGAGACTATGGTAACAAATCTAACTCCCAAGAAAATAGTTTCCATGGTCTCTAGCTTATCTAGGGATTTATTTAGAGCTAAGAAGAAGAATAAGAGCATGCTAGATCAAATTAAGGATCTAGAAAATAAACTAGAAAAAGTATGCTTAAATGAAAATGAAAATATTTCTTCTAGCTTAAATGATGCATGCTCACATGAATATATCCCATTTAATGTTAGTGATGCATGTATGGATGAAAATAGGGCTTTAAGGGAAAAGGTAGACTATTTAACTAAAGCCCTAGAAAAATTCACTATAGGCTCAAATACATTGAACATGATTATAGGGAGCCAAAGAGCTAGCTTCAATAAGAAAGACCTAGGATACAAAGAAAAGAAAAATGAAAAGGCCTATAAATGCCTAATTGCTAGGGGACAAGATAAGAAGAAGGTAATAGCTAGAAAATAGATCCCCAAGGAGTATTTAGTGAACCCAATAGGAAAGAACTTATTTTGGGTTCCTAAATCCATTCTTAAGGGTTAGGAAAACCCTAAGATAGTCAACCATATGCATTTCACCTATATCATATGTTGGTTGACTTAGGATGGTGGGACCTCACTTTTAGAAGTAGTGTTGGGTGATGATAATGTGCCCATAAATAGATAATAATGCTTAAATCATGATAGTTGATGTAATTGTTACACATGTTTGCAATCATGATTTATGATTTTGATATTTGGCACATAATCATGAGAAATAGGATTTAAATCATGCCTTAGGTGATATTTGCTAATTATCATCATGTAATACCTAATGCATGATTATTACTTGATGAATACATGTATTTAATGATCATAATGTGTAATTCATTCATATATGTCATTATGATCATGTGGACTGTTAGGGTGATACTTAACCTTGATAGAATTACATGAATATAATGGTTAAGTATATACAAATACCTCTAGGATATATCTCACACTCACTATAGGCTACCATGATTGAAAACTTAGCATGAGTGAGATGTTAGGATGATACAAATGTCCACTAATGCCTATGGCATTTAGATGATCATTTAAAGTATCAAAATAGCAATAATAGACCAATTATGGGGAAGGCTTATGTTTAATTCATAGACATATTGCCCAAAGATCATGGTTGGATATTTCATATGTTTTCAAAACAATTTCTTACTTTACAATCTATGTATTCATGTTTTGAAACAATTGGATGCAAAACTAGGTGTTAAACTTGATACTAGAATGATCAAAAACCTAGTGGTTTTTAAAACTTTTGGATTTTTATCAAATCTCTAGAAATATAATGACTTTTCATGAAAAACTATTTTTCACTGATAAAGAATCTTACAAGAATTATGTTCCCCAAATTTCATGATTTTTTGAATTTTCTGGAATTTTTTATGCATTTGAATTTTACTTGAAAATCGACAATTTAAAACAGTGTGCCGATCAGTAGTCCTGAACAATGATCGTGGCCTGATATTCCGAACAGTAAAGGCTGATTTCAGTTATTAAACTAATTTTTGGTATTTTCCTTCTATTAGACTTGATGCCATGTGTTTATAACTTAGTATTAATCTTTTTAATGGTGTCAAAGGGGGAGAAGATATTATGTTTAAGTTAATTATGATAGGAGGAGAAATATGTGTGGGGAGTTTCATGGATTAAGGGGGAGTTGCATGTTGCTATATCATGTTTATGTTTACATGCTTTCTTACCTTAGAAATTTTTATCAAATGTTTTTACCTAACTTAAACGGATTGCCACACATCAAAAAGGGGGAGATTGTTAGGGCAATCTCTTGCCATGATTAAGTTTTGATGTGTGTGGCAAAGAGTTTAAGTTAGTTTGTTATGTTGATTTGATATGTGCGTTGAAGTCGTGCAAGACTTAGTAATTCGCACATGGAGCCGTGGCGAGTTTCACAACTCATGACTCGGTCCTTGAGTCGGTAAAGGATGGCTTTGCGGAAGCCGTGCGCTTGAAGCATCCGAGGGACCGCCGGATGAGGAGCTTGGAGTGAAGCCGGAGGAAGTAGACTTCGAGGCAAGAGACGCGAAGGAGCATTGCAGAGTCGTGCGCCTGATGCTGCCGAGGGACGTGGCCGCGAACGAAGAGAACTTCGAAGGCGAGGGACTCCGAGAGATGAGAGTGAGCGAATGTAACCCGGGAAGGGATAGCTCTTAGGTGAAACTTGGTCATTTGGCTAAGTGTCGGATGAGATTTCCCGACACCAATCGACTGCCATGGAATGGCAGTCGACTGCTCTGAGTCGAACGTGATTCGACTGAGTGTTTTGAGGCCGTGATCGCGCCATATGTGGGCCGATCGCTAAGACTATCGATGCTAAAGCGTGATCGGTAGTAGAAAGGGTTTGACCACGAACCGCCGTAGCCAATCGCGGTCGACTACGGAGGCGGCTGATCGGATGAGGTCCATCGATCGCCAAGTGTTCCGTTGGACTACAACGGTCGGATCCGGCGTGTTCGAGGCCGTTGGAGTGGCGGCGATCGACTACGGCGGCGATCGGGTGGCGGCCAACGGGAAGAAAATCTTCCTCTCTATAAAAAGAGAGGGTGTGGGCTTTTGGATGGCTAATGCTTATGCTCTAAGTGATCTTCCAAGTGCCCCACAAGCTTTAAACTCTTCTTACTTGCTTTTACTCCATTCTTATTGTAAGAAGAGTGATCTTGATTGTAAAGGTTACCTCCACCTAGCTTGGTGCAAAGGAGAGACCAATAGTGATTGGCTTTGGAGGAGTGATTCACCTCGAACGAATCGGGATTGTGGATTAGCGGCGTAGCCGTGAACCACGTTACGACATTGTGTTAGCATTGTCTTTTTTCCTTTGCTTTGTCTTTATTTGTTTAATTTGCTTGTATTGTTGTTTCCGCTTGTGCTAATCTAATTGTAGACGAGCAAATTACGACATCCATCGTAAGAGGGCTATTCACCCCCTCTAGCCGGTCGTTTCGATCCCCAACATAGTTGCCGTCCAGCCCCTTTGTTGCTGCCCATTGGTGTTGCTGCCACCTCCTCCTTGATGCCGGCCATCCACCAGCCGTCAGCGACTCCTCCGGCGATCCTCCTTGGCTGCCGATGACAAAGGAGCAACCGACCAAGCTTTGGCCGACCATCTCTTCCACCTAAACAAGCTATCCAGTTTTGGATAGCTTTTCTCCTCTTTGTGGAGAGGTCGTTTGGTCAATGTTTTATGCTCCGACAGCGACCTACTTACCGAAGATTGGATCTCTGGCAATTCTCATAGGTGGAGGGTTAAGGTTTCGTCAATTGGTTGACGAATACCGCTTCCGAGAAGCGAGTTCGTGGAACTCGATTTTTGGATCCGAATTTGATTCGGATTGTGATCGTCTCTCGGATTACAATGACTTCAACGCGAAGCTAGTACCTCTCGTGAAGTCGGGGCTCATGGCTTTGTGAAGCTATCCCGATGATACTCAGTGTGGATACGGATAGAGGCGAAACTTGCGAGGGTCGCTTGGTTGATGTCATTTCTGCTTCACGTAATTCGTCAGGTATACCTAGATTAGTTTCTTTATTGTAAAATTTGAAATGACGATTATGTCTACACTTGATGTATCCTTGCATACGTGTGGTGTGTGTGTTGTAATAAGTTAGTTATTCCTCATTTTATTTGCTTCCGCTGTGCATGTTTACGAAACATGTTCGAATGCACACCCACGTTGGTGCCATTGGAACCCAACACTTATCACCAGTTTCCATTAGAAGGAAGGAGAGTCACTATTTGAAGCCTTGGATCACTACAAAGATTTGCTTTAGTGCCCCCACCACGGTCTTGAAGTGTGGCTTGTGATCCACATATTCTACAATGGGATCACGTACACCATAAAGGTCTCTTTAGATTCTACTGCAGGTGGAGCCTTAATAAATAAGACAATCAAAGAAGTCGATGATCTTATAGAGGAGGTGGCTCAAAACCACCATCAATGGACTTTCGAGCGCAGTCATCCAACACTTACAGCAAAAAGATTCTCTGTCAATTCCATCGATCATCTAGCAGTAAGGATGGATGCACTAAACAGATGGTTTGATTCTTTAACCCCAAATACTGTTTGTGTGGCTAATTCTTTTAATGATGGGATGATAGGAAATCAAGAAGGCTACCACTATGGGGAGCAGTACATCTCGGAAGGACAGATCGAGTAGATTGACGTAGTGGGCGACTTTAATCACAAACACAACAACTCGTATTTTAGCACGTATAATTTCGGATGGAGAAACCACCCGAACCTTTCATATAAGAATAATTCAGGAAACTTCCAATAGTCAGGTGGGTACGGACTGCAGAGTAGTGGGCAACAACAACCACCTAAATCCAGACTCGAGTTAATGATGGAAGGTTTTGTTATTACCCAGACAAAGGCTAATGCATAATTCCAACATTGACATCAAAGAATCGAAGAGGTACTGAAGGAGTTGACGGTCTCTATCGATGGGCTCGCAAGCCACACTAAGCCGCTGGAAATGCAAGTAGCCCATATAGCCGAGACAACATCATGAACTACGGATGGCTCCCCCGGAAAATCTAAGTCAAGCCAAAGGGAACATTGTAATGCTATGTATACTTCAGAATGACAACAAGACTCAGTAAATTGTGACGGGGCATCAAAGGAGTTAGTGGTTATGGAAAACAAAGGTACCAAGGTGTGCGCAACTATGATTCTAACACTAGTGAGCCAAGTAGAAATCAAAGATAAGGCCCCACCCAAGCTCGATGGCCCAGGTGATTTCGTCATACCCTGCATGATCTATGGGAAAGATTTTGATGAGGCATTATGCGACCTAGGATCGTCCATCAATATGATGCCCTATGCATTTTATAAGGAGATGGAGCTGAACGGGGTAAAGCTTGCCAATATGGTTTTTCGAATGGCAGATGACACAATTAGGGAACCAGTCGACATTTTAGAAAATGTATTGATAATTCTAGAAAATTTCTTGATACCTACGAACTTCATTATTTTAGACACAGGACAGGACCCTCAAACCCTGCTAATCCTAGGAAGACCATTTTTAGCCACTGCTGGGGCCCACATTGATGTGAAGGAGTGCAGAATCTCCTTGGAGTGGAAGATGAGATCATACAGTTTGACTTGTCAGGGTATAAAGTCCCTTTTTCAGTAGATTATTCTTCTTGTCAGAGAGTAAAGACCCCAATTGAGATTGCAAATTCTGACGTCGATGAGTGGAGGTTCATGGAACCACTGGCACCTAGTTGATCACAGGAGTATGGTCGAGCTAAAGACCCTAAACAAGTGCTTCTTAGGAGGCAACCCAAGTTTTGTTGGTGCAATCGACCCAGGTCACGATTGACCGAACTCTATTCAATCTTGTGTTGTGCTTGTGTTGTATTTTAGTTTGTGCATTTTATTTTGTATATTTTGCTGCACACTAATATCTTGTAGACAAGCACGACAACGAACAAATTGATGAATCGAACGAATGATATTCACCCCCTCTAGCATGATAACTGATCCTCAACATACTAAACTCAGCTTTTGGAAGTGGTTTAGTGAAGATGTCAGCAAGGTTAGACTTGAACTTGACATAGTCCAGTTCAATACACCCCTTGGCAACACAATCTCTTATAAAGTGATGTTTAACATCAATGTGTTTGGTGAGATCTTTTACTTGCCTTTTTAAAATGGAGTTCTCTTTCACAAGCTTCGCAACTTGAGTTGAGTCTTGATGCACGCAAGCACGATCTTAAATCTCCGGCTGAGATTGCCAAGGACTTGAAGCACACGCTTGCGCTCAACGCCCGTAAGTGCACAATTGTTATCAAGTAATAAATTATGTATTGATCCCACAGAGATTGTGATTCGAGTACTAGGTGTCCAGTGAACGTATGTCATTCGGAGTGAATCTATTACGTGTTAGAAGTGTGGTTGGTGATGGTTTTGACTCAATTACAGTGTCACTCGAAGAAAGTAAGGGTGGACTCAAAGTTCATTAAAAGATTCCAAGATTTCGATTTTACCTATGCGTTGTTGAACATGCTATCAATTTATTGCTTTTAAGATCTCTAGTTACGATCTTGGGGAGGATCATCGTATGTAAACCTGATAAACTTTTGCTTATACCGAGAATTATCTATTCCTAACCAAGTTTCCCTTTCGGATTGACTGAGCTCAAGAGGTTGTTGTCACTGGGGTGCCCTGTCACGAATCTCACAACCATTGAGTTGATTTCTCCTACTTTGAGCCTTCTGCTGGAGTAAGTTCATGAAGTTCTAGGATGTCCTATGGATCCCTATGAACAGGTGGACCATATTTCATGTCCTACTCTTTCACAAACTATTTTCTAAGGTGATGGGAGGGAGGATGACCATTCGGTTCCTCCTTGATTCTTCTAGATTTCAATATAAAAGACTTCCACTATTATATCAACTACGTACGAACGAAATAGAACTAAGACGTAACCTTTCATTGATCTAAGTAACATAAATTACAAATATAATTCAAAAGGCAATGAATAGATATTCGAACTAGCATGCCAAACTTGCATAAGTTACTCCATAATCCTAGAATCAAAGTATCTACTCCATGAAAATGGAAAAGCAAACACAAGACATCATTCTATCAATCATTACAATCCAAACATAATTAAAAAGATGAATTATATGCCCTGTTGGATCCAATGCGTGGTCTTGGTCGCCCTTCGATGTGTTGGAGTGTTGATTTTGATCCTTGAGTCATTGGTCGAGCCTGCCTCGCGTCTGTGATGTTCCCTCACCATCAATCGATTGTCACTCCATGGCAGTCGACTGCCCAATACTGATAGTCGACTGCCAATGCCTTTTGTCGTAATCAAACCCTAGTCGACTCACGACAGTCGACTAGTCATAATCCCAGTCGACTACTACAAGTCGACTCGGCTGCCAAGTGTCAAAACACTTGACTAATCGACTGGTCCAAATCCCCAGTCGACTAATAACCTCAACCATGAGGTTTAATCCTAAGTATGATGCCCTCATACTTGCTAGACCACCCTTAGCCTTGATATAAGCCTTCTAGCCACCTCCGTCAACCTCACGCCTATCGGATCCCTCCAAGTCATCCATGACTTGTTCATCCATACGCTAGCCTTCAGGTGCTTCTATCTGCTATTGTCATGCTAAGCTAGTCTATACCGCCAAGGCACATTTGGGCTTACGCTTCCAAGACTACCGCTTGGACTTTACACCACCAAACCATTGGACTTATGCTACCAAGACTCCCTCTTGGACTTTACGCCGCCAATATCAACCCTTGGACTTCCCTTGCCAACACATGTTGGACTTTCCATTTGCCAAGACTCAATCTTGGACTTTCCCTTGCCAAGACTCATGCTTGGACTTTCCATGCCATCGCTATGAACTTTCCAATTGTCAAGACTCAAGCTTGGATTTTCCCTTGCCAAGACCCATGCTTGGACTTCCCATGCCAAGTACACAAGACTTGGACTTTCCATTGCCAAGTGTCCCACTTGGACTTCTCCATCATATGGTCAATCCCATGTCAACCATATAGTCAACCCATTATCAAACAATGATCAACTCATTGTCAAACATCAATGTCAAACATCAAAAACTAACATCAACCCACTACTCGAGCCAAACTCGAGTCTGGTCAATCGTGACTTGGGCCGATTGCACAAACAATCTCTCCCTTTTTGATGTTTGACAAAAACAAACATCTTTGAGTTAGAACACTAACTCAAACCACTCCTCCCAATTTTCAAAATTGGAAATTCCATTTTCTCCTAATTCTCTCCCTTTTTGACATACATCAAAAAGCCTCTCCCCAAGGTTGTCAATGTCTCATATCCCAATGAGATCTTACAATCTCTCCCTTTGTCCAAAAATATCTAGGATGCCTTCACTCTTCCTAGTGATAAATCCCATATCACTAAAGAGAGGCAATCCTTAAAACTCTCTAAAAACTCAAAATTCTCCCCCTCATGAGGAAGAATACATCCATCATCCCATGATGGATAACCTCCCCCTAAAGGTTTGTCCCCCCTTGACCATTGCACCAACAATGTTCTTAGAGAGTCCCTAAGCCTATAGGAACACTAACCAATCGAAATTAAGGGCAAAGATTCAACATTGAACTTTCACCTCCCTTAAAATTTGATACACACCCTAAACAATTCTCCTAATCCATATCCAATGGATTTTCACCCTTTCTAATGATTTCCAAAGCATATCCTAGGGTTAGGAGTAGTTTGGGTACCCTAACATAGCTGAAACATGGGCTAAACATCTTTGTTTATCCCATAATCAGATCGCTTTGACGACAGATCGCCATATGAGGATGTTGGTGATTTATGCAAATGCAGCAATTCAATTTCATAAATTAATTTTCAGAAATTCATAAGTAATTATACATAATACGAAAAATCATGAAATTTTATATGTATAATACTTATGTCAATCATTATGGGTGAAAAATATTGGGAAAATAAAATACCCATAAAAATAGGAAAACCATTGAAAATTTTAATATTTTGACCCTACTTTGTATCAACTCTATCAATGGTGAATGTTATCAAAAGATAAACTTCACCAAAGTTTTCTAAAATGATTTTAAAATGTTTTTGAAAACCTATATTAGATCATGATCAATAGACTCAATGCACATAACTTGCACATTAGCTTTCCCCATGATCCACCCATGGTATATGATGAGTTTGAGTTCATCTAAATGCAAAAACTATTCACCTTGAACTTAACTCATTTCCTAGCATCTCACATGTGTCTAGAGTGTTTAAAAACACACACATGTCAATGTGATGTGAGACGTGAGTTTTATTCATCCTAAACTAAGTCCTCATGCATTTTCTAAAGCAACACTACTTGATTCCTTTATACATGAGACTTCAAGTCATGCCAATTGTCCTTAAATCAATTTTACTCAATGCATGGAATGATCATGACATAAATGATAACATAAATAAGTATTGTCAATAATCATAATGTCATGACATAAATATAAACCTAAGCATACATGACAAAAAAACAAACCTAAGCATGATCATGACATTTATAATTAAAATGAAATATGATGTAATGACATGTTATATGAGAATCAAGGCATGACAAATAAGATGTGAAGGTATAAAGATACCTAAGTTTTAGTATTAATTGTCATTTGTTAGAATTATGTTCATTTTTCCATAATAACACTAATCTCCTAAGTATGTCAAAATCCAAAATGACACACCAAGACTTCTAGATCTAATTTGTGCCAATTTGATTAATTTCATCAAACTTCTTAAATGATATTGGCACATCCTAAAATACTTTAGGATTATGATCAAACTTATTTCCAAGGTACCCATAACCTTGAAAATAACCTAAAATGTTAACTTTGCTATGGTTAGGTTAACTACCCACCCATTCAAGGTTGACACAATGTAACTCATTTAGCGTGAATCAATCACGCTCCTAGGAATCCAATACCTATTAGAGATCCTTGGATTTACTAGGTATTCCCTATGGATAACTACCCTATATACTCTCCTAATGACCCTCCTAGGCTTAGAAGCCTTGGCCATTTAGGTCTTACCTAGGTTAACTCTAGGGGTAACTCCCCTTGTAACCTTCTTAGTGGCCTCCCTAGGTTTCCTTGAAACCTTAGCCAATAGGCACACTCCATGGTTATCCTTGGGGATGACCTCCCTAGTAACCATGTCCTTCCTAGACCTAGATTTAGTTCCATAATCAAATGGAGCATTGTGGTAGGTCTCCTTGGGCTTATGTTTGTGACCCAAATCTTTCTTTCCCTTGGATGAGCCTTGCGTCCTAGAACCTAGGTTTTGACTCCTAGATCCTAAATTTTGACCATTTGACCATTGCATTTGATTTTGCATTTTCCTAAGGGTATTTTCAAGTTTCTCAAGTTTTGACCTCAAAACTTGATTTTCTAATTCTAATTGCCCAATTTTTAATTTTTGATTTAGTTTTTAAGCATTACCATTTCTTCTAGGCATATGTCTATGATTTTTGGGATTAAAGCCTAGATGGTCCTCTACCTTCTTAATAGACTCCCTAGATAAGATTTTTCTAGGGTTATTAGTCCTAAATTTCTCCTTATTTCTAAAATTGCAACTCTTAGCACCTAGGCAATAAAGTCTATTATTTCTAGTATGCTTTTCATGAACAATAGCAAGTGAATTAAAAACATGCTTTTTAACATTAAACTAAGAAGGTGCATTACTAAAATATACCTTAGGGTTTGCCTTAGAGGCTCTCCCTACATGTGATGCTCCTTCTTGCCCTTTCTTCCTCCCCCTAGGGCATTGGCTCCTATAATGCCCCAGTTGTTGGCACTTGAAGCAAATTACATGCTCCTTGCTCTTATGTGTT
Source organism: Wurfbainia villosa (assembly GCA_025175895.1). Classification (NCBI taxonomy): domain Eukaryota; kingdom Viridiplantae; phylum Streptophyta; class Magnoliopsida; order Zingiberales; family Zingiberaceae; genus Wurfbainia; species Wurfbainia villosa. The sequence continues at coordinate 112,799,907 of CM045989.1, read as the reverse complement.
GGGGCACCGACATCCTTGAACTTTGATGCTGGTTGAGCTTTCTTGACCTTTTTAGGGCACTTGCTCTTATAGTGCTCATATTCCCTACACTCAAAGCAAATTATATGATTTTTATTTTTAACTAAATTGCTTGAGTTACCTAGGTCAATGGTGGTGGACTTTTGGACTTCTTCATCTTCTTGACTAGAGGTAGATGGTTCCTCTTGAGTTGGCTCCAGTATTGAAGATACCCTAGTCTCTTCCCCCTCAATCCTAGAGGTGGAGGCTTCCTCTACCTCTTCCACCTCTTCTGATCCTGATGTTGATTCCCTATCAACCTCTGAATCTGCAAGCTCTTGAGATGATGATGTGCTTGCTTCTTCTTGATCTTGAGAGGACAAGCACTCCTCCTCGGACTTCTCCTCAGACTTCTCCTCTACTACATGAGTCGGTGATAGGTTTTTATGATATTTCGCCAACTTACTCCAAAGGTCCTTGGCGCCTTTACAATCTCCTATCTTGATCAAAATCATTAGGGATTACACTAAGTAATATACCCATTATCTTGTTATTTATGTTGTAGTATCGGAGTTGTTCTTTGCTCCACTTCTTCTTCTTAAGCCTTTTTCCTTCGTCCTTTTGAGCGTTGAACCCTACCATCACACTAATCCAATTATTATAATTGCACATAAGGAAATATTTCATCCTTACCACCGATAGCTTAAAATCCTTTGCTCCATAGAGTTCGTATGATGGTGACACGTTGATATCATCCCCCAATCTTTCTTCAATTGTCATTTTCCTTCCTCTAGCGTGCTCCCTTAGTTGTTAAACCTTGAAGAGTGGCCTCGCTCTGATACCACTTGTCAGGAATTGGACGTCACTAGAGGGGGGGGGGGTGAATAGCGTGTTCGTCGCTTGACAAAAATTGATTGCGTGCTTGCTACAAGTGTTAGTTTACGTAGCGGAATATATAATGATAAACAAAAATACAACAAACACAAACACAACATGAGAATATAACATGGTTCGAAACCTTAGGGTTCCTACTTCACGGATTGAGCTCGAATGAGCCTTAGCGATGCAAACACCACTAATAATCAAATACACTCCTTCTCGACAACAAGTCAGAGGCGGAGAAACCTCTTACAATGATTACAATAGTAATACAAATAAACAACAAACAAATACAAGTAAATACAACAAAACAACGTAAAGAAACTTTACAACTATTGCTTTGGATTCTTGCTTGTTTGGTTGCTTGAGAAGAGCCTTGAAGGTTTGGATTGCAACAACAAATACCCTCCAAATCGTCTTAAAGAACCATACCAAAATCCTCCTCCACGAGCTCCTTTTAAAGTTGCAACTCAGGTTGGATTTCACTTAGCAGTCGATTGATCGCGACCATCAGTCGACTGCTCCTGTAGCTGTTGTCTCACAATGACTCGATCCACGCTGGATAAGTTTCAACAGATAGACCATCATTTGACTGATGCATAGGCAGTCGAGTCACTGGTCGAGCCTACCTTGCGTCTGTGATGTTCCCTCACCATCAGTCGACTGCCACTCCATGGCAGTCGACTTCTCAAGCCATTAGTCGACTGCCCAATGCTGGCAGTCGACTACCAAGGCCTTTTACCACAGTCGAACCCTAGTCGACTCACGACAGTCGACTGGTCATAATCCCTATCGACTGTTCCAAAGCACTTAACCAATCGACTATTCTAGGCTACAAGTTGACTCGACTATCAAGTGTCATAACACTTGACCAATCGATTATTCCAAAGCCCCAGTTGACTGATAACCTCAACCATGAGGTTTAACCCCAAGTATAATGCCCTCATACTTGCTAGACCACCCTTAGCCTAGACCTAAGCCTTCTAGCCACCTCCGTCAGCCTCATGCCTATCGGATCCCTCCAAGTCATCCATGACTTGTTCATTCATATGCTAGCCTTCAGGTGCTTCCATCGGCTATTATCATGCTAAGCTGGTCTATACTGCCAAGGTACATTTGGGCTTACACTGCCAATACTACCACTTGAACTTTACGTCACCAAACTATTGAACTTATGCTGCCAAGAGTCCATCTTGGACTTTATGCCGCCAATATCAACCCTTGGACTTTCCATGCCAACACATGTTGGACTTTCCATTGGCCAAGACTGAAGCTTGAACTTTCCCTTGCCAAGACTCATGCTTGGACTATCTATGCCAACCCATGTTGGACTTTCCAATTACCAAGACTCAAGCTTAGACTTTCCCTTGCCAAGACCCATGCTTGGACTTTCCATGCCAAATACATAAGACTTGGACTTTCCATTACCAAGTGTCCCACTTAGACTTCTCCATCATATGGTCAACCCCATGTCAACCATATAGTCAACCCATTGTCAAACAATCATCAACATCAATGTCAAACATCAAAACACTAACATCAACTCACTACTCGAGTCAAACTCGAGTATGGTCAATCGTGACTTGTGCCGATTGCACCAACAAAGACTACATGCTTGGACTTTATGTTGCCAAAATCACATCATTGGACTTTCCCATTGTCAAGCCTCAATGGTTGGACTTTCACTGCCAAGACTACACACATGGACTTACGTAACCAAGATCATTCTTGAACTTTCCAATTGTCAAGCATCCATACTTGAACTTTCTTTGCCAAGACCATTCTTGAACTTTCCATGCTAAGTATCCAAACTTGGACTTTTCTTGCCAAGACCATTCTTGAACTTTCCATGTCAAGTATCCAAACTTCGACTTCTCTTGCCAAGACCATTCTTGGACTTTCCATGCCAAGTATCCAAACTTGGACTTCTAAGGTTGATTTCTCCAACAATCTCCTCCAAATAATCTCCCCCATATGACTTAAAATTATTCACAAGTCATATGGTCAACATATGGTCAAACCATATTGTTAAATAATGGTCAAACCCATTATCAAACATCAAAATTCTACTCGAGTCCCACTCGGGTTTGGTCAACATTGACCTAGGGCATATTTGTTGGACTGTCCGAGCCATAAAAATCGCTTTTTGCGTTGCGAAAACCTAGGAAGTCAGCCACGGATCCTGCAAAGATAAACAAAAAATTACATGTACGTATTTAGAAACCTAGATCTACATGAAAGGAGCATTACCCTTGATGCAACGCCCTTCGCTTATCCCGGTCGTCCAAACGACTTGTCGAAACTCGAGAGTGTCAAGTGTACACTCCTCTACAAGTATCCACATGAGCAATAGATGGAGAAGACAACCTAGAGTGTGCTAGCACTCATGAAGTCCACGACAATGGAGGATTAGGGAGAAAAGCTTGAGAGGAGAGGAGGAAGAAGATGAAGTTACAACTCTTAACTTCACACTCAATTTACCATTCAATAGTGGCCGACCACTATAAGAGAGTTACATGCATGCATGTAATTCCAAGAGCCATGACTCTTGGTCTCCCTCATGAGGTGGCACCCCATGATGTGACCATGATGAGACCATGATGATGTGAAACATCATCATTGGCCGGGCCCATGCCAAGTCACCATGACATGACATTTGGTCAAGTCAAACTTGACCTTTCATCTTCCCTCTCAAGTCAAGTCAAACTTGACCTCTTATCTCCCATGGTTGATCAAATCCAACCATTTGATTCAAGTCAATTTGATTTAATGAATCTCTATTCATTAGTTTAAATTGACTCAATGAATCAAATCTAAATTAGACTCATTCAACACTTGAATCAAATTGAGTCAAACTCAATTAGTCTAATTTGGATTACTCTTAATCCAATTTGGTTCATCACTGTTGGTGCAGTAGACACCTAAGTCGAACCTAAGTTTTGATTATAGCAAACGATACAAAGTTAAGCATATATTGTTATCTCATGAGCTAAATCAAGTGTGCAAAAAAGTCTCAACGCTGGAGCTGAAGGCTAGCGACACCCGGAGGAAGCCGCGGTGGTCGGGCGACACTCAAGAGACTTCGGAAGGGAGCCGAAGGGTGAGTGGAAGGCGAGCAAAAGCAACACGTAAATCTTGAGGTAAGCTTCGTGTGCGGCGTAAGTAAGGTCGTATCCTCTTTACGGGGATGATCTTAAGCGTAGATCCGTCAAAGACTTCTTATAGATGGTCTAGGTCGAGATCGGATGGTCGACCATCGAAATTATGTTTTGTTGAGCTAACCTTGCCTTGCGGCTAGCATCGGTCATTGCCGGCTTGGAGGACTCATTGGGTCAAGCGGTCATTGTCGAAGGTCGACAATCGGTGATCTTTGCCATTAGTCGTGATGATGACCATTAGTCATTCTGGTCAAAGGATCGACCTCGAGTAGTCAAGTTATCACCATTTTTCAAGGGTTTTGTACCCATTTGTGATTGGCTAAAGACCCATTCGATGAGGGCTCAAAGGCTATAAAGGAGGGCTAAACCTAGGGGTTTTAATCAATTCAAAAGCTTCCAGGAGTGCTTCCGATCGCTCAGAGCTCTCCGACATCCCTACGACGGCGTATCGGGCGGACGACTAGAGCTTCAACCTCCAACCTTTAAAGTCGTCGGTAACGAAAGTTCTAAATTGTATTTTAGTTTATTCCTTTTAGTAAAGCTTTCATTATAACGAGGAGAGGGGGAGTGTCCTTCTACCTCGGGCTTTTTGTATCCGTCTAACTCCTACCTCCAACGAGGAGGAGTTCTTTAGTAGTTTTCCCTCCGTACGTGGTCAAGGACCACTAGGGCCTTGGAGTAGTAGCCTTGACTCTGAATAAATAAATCTCTTGTGTCTATTGTCTCCTTTACTTTTTGTTTTGTTTATCTTTCCGCTGCATATAAGTTTTTTTTTAAAAAACGAATTCGTACTAAAAAGTTTCTATCGCTATTCACCCCCCCTCTAGCGATCCGATCGATCCAACAATTGGTATCAGAGCCGGGGGTTGCTAAGATTTGGTGAAACCACCAATCTAGCCTTTTTACAGATTTATTTTTTTTTAATTATGTTTTTTTTTATTTATTTCGCTTTGTTAAGTTTTTCTCCCGCACTACTAATCCAAGACGCGAGTCTTGGTACTTGTTTTCGTGTTTTTGTCGTTGTTAGTTTCTTCGTTTCCGTCTATTTGTGTCTTTTGTTCTAATGACCCATCTCGAGGGTTTTAGCACCGTCCGACCTCCGTTTTACAATGGAGATGACTTCCGTTATTGGAAGGGTCGGATGGAATGCTTTCTCAAAACCCAAATCGATATGTGGATCATAATCCAAACGGGTTTCACACTTCCGACTAATGAAGTGGGTGACTCCTTGGATTATGATCAATGGACCATTGCGACAAAACAACAAGTCGAAGCCGACGCCAAGGCAACACAAATCCTCCAATGCGGCCTATCCAAGGAGGAGCTAAATTGCGTCGGCCCCTTCATAAGCGCAAAAGATCTTTGGACGAAACTAGTGGAGCTACACGAAGGGACCGATGAAGCCAAGGTATGTAAGTGTGATCTTCTTTTCAATAAACTATATAACCTAAAAATGCAGGAACACGAGTCCGCGACCCAACTTCACGCTCGAGTCCAGGACATAGTCAACAACCTACATGCAATCGGGCAAAAGGTCGAAAACCGCGACCTTATAAGGTATGTTTTAAACTCGTTTCCGAGGACTACCTTGTGGGCATCCATGGTCGATTCCTACAAGGTCTCCAAGGATCTTTCTAAAATTAGGTTAGATGAACTCTTTTCCGATTTCGAATTACATGAGCAGTCCAACTCAGAACCCGAGAGGGGTATAGCCTTGTTTGCAGGATCAAAGAAGAAGAAAATCGCAAGCAAGCCACCACCAACCGAGGAGGAAAACGAGTCCGAATAAGAAGTTGACCCGGAGTTGACTGCCGAACTAATGAACCTAGCTCGAAGGATAGCCAAGGGACGAAAGCAAACCACAACTCGACCCAACCAAGGTAAGCCTAAAAGTTCTAATATTAGGTGTTATGAGTGTAACAGGTTTGGACATATCAAGTCCGAGTGCCCCAAGCTCAACCACCGAGCACCTAAGCACAAGAAGGCCCTCAACGCGACATGGGAAAAAGCGTCATCCAAAGAAGACGAAGACCACGTCTTCATGGCAAAATCGATTGAGTCAGACACGGAGACCGAACCTGAACTTGAGTCGGAACCTGAGGATGACTCGGACTACGAAGCTACCTTCAAGTCAAGCCATGGATACGCATCCGGTTCAAAAGATACCCTTAAAGTAAGTCGAACTTTATTTAATACTTTACATAATACGGTTAGGTTTTTGTCTAGGAAGTTAGCTAAGTCTGAGTCCAAGGTCGAGACCCTTGTTGAGGAGGTTAAACTCCTCAAACACGAGGTCTCCCTAACCTCTTCGACTAGTCGAGTTCAAGAGAAGGACTCAACTCGAGTTGAAAAGCTCGAAGTTGAGAACTCTCTCTTGAAAAGTCAAGTCGAAGATCTTAGGAAACACGTTGGAAAGGTTCACTTTGGGATCTAAAGGACTTGACCTCCTACTTGGATCTCAAAGGGCCGTGTACAACAAGGCTGGACTAGGGTTTAACTCAAACACGACTAATAGGTCGTATATGTCGATTGTAAGTCGACATAGGAAACATGTCCAAGCATGGGTCCCTAAGAACCTTTTGATTTCAACTCTAGGATCCAACCCGTACTGGATTCCCAAGGACCAAATCCACTATGTGGATAGACCGAACCGATTCAACGGTCTAGGGGGAGCCAGTACAAAACATTTTTGTGCTTTAACTTAGAATTTGCATGCTTTAACTTAGAAAGTTTGTGCTTTAACTTAGAAATTGCATGTTTTAACTTAGAAAGTTTGTGCTTTAACTTAGAAATTGCATGCTTTAACTTAGAAAATTTGTGCTTTAAAACTTGTGAACTCACTTAGAACACGAACATAACCAACTAAAATTCTTCGAAAAGATTGAGCCTCGGGGAGCCTCTTTTCAAAAACATAACCAACTAAAATTCTTCGAAAAGATTGAGCCTCGGGGAGCCTCTTTTCAAAAATAACCAGTTAGACTAGGAGATAGTCTTAGGTGAGTCAAGTCATCATTTTCTTGAAAATGGCTTTGTCTAAGGAAGTGGTCGATGATCCGATAAAAGAAGGCCCCTGTGCCTCGCCACGACCTGGAAGCCATGATCTTGAAAAGGTAAACTTGACAAGCCTAGGTTTAAATCCAAATCTAACATAAAATTACTTGAACCTAAATGCACTTAATCAACTTAATTGGAAGTCATCTCACAAAAAACACACAAGTATAACATGATTGATCATATAGACACAGGTGAGATGACCTAGGTTTAACAACTTACAACCAAATTTTTTTTTTAAAAAAAAATCTAACATCTAATCCAACCACCTTGTGTGTAGGATCAATGGATGTTAGACAGCGGTTGCTCCCGACACATGACCGGGGATCAACTCAAATTTACAAAGCTTCGATTCAAACGACAAGGATCGGTAGCCTTTGGGAATAACGTCAAGCTCAAAATCATCGGATCAGGTGATATCGAGCTTAACTCGAATTTTGTTATTAAAAATGTATTACTTGTAGAGAATTTTGAATATAACCTGCTTAGCGTAAGCCAATTATGTGACAATAACTATAAGGTCGTATTTTTAGAAAATGAATGTGTAATTAAAACAAATAAAACAACTAAAACAATACTCAAAGGAACTAGGACAAATAACATTTACACAATTAACTTAATCAAATCCTCAACCAAATGTCTTATGACACAGGAAGAGGAATCATGGTTGTGGCACCGACGACTCGGTCACTCGCACCCAAGACTCGTCCACAAGATGAGTCAGAGTGGCTTAGTCAGAGGCTTACCCAACCTCAACAACTTGGTTAATAAAATCTGTAATGCTTGTCAACAAGGAAAACAACCTAGGACACAACACAAGTTAACTAACCAAGAACGAACCTCAAGTGTACTTGAGCTCCTGCATATGGATCTATTCGATTCACATGGAGCCAAGTCACTCAATAGAAGTCAATATTGCTTAGTCATAATTGACGACTACTCCAGGTTTACCTGGGTTAGGTTCATCAAACATAAAAATGATACCCTAGATCAATTAATCAATCTATTCAAATTAATCGAGAATCAAAAAGAACTTAAGTTTAAAAGACTTAGAAGCGATCATGGTGGTGAATTCGAAAATCAAAGGTTCACCGACTTCTGTAACCTAAACGGATACCACCATGAATTCTCTTGCCCTAGGACCCCTCAGCAAAATGGCCTAGTGGAACGGAAAAACCGAACTCTACAAGAAGCCGCTAGGACCATGTTGAACGAATACGACCTACCCGATAGGTTTTGGGCAGAAGTCGTGAGTACGACATGCTATGTCCAAAATAGGATCCTTATGGTAAAATGGTACCTTAAGACTTCGTACGAGATTTATCACGATAAAATACCTAACATCAAGTACTTTAGGGTATTTGGGTGTAAGGTACATATCCTAAACACTAAGGATTACCTAGGGAAATTTACATCCAAAACCACGACCGGAATCTTTCTAGGATACTCGACTACAAGTCGAGCTTATAGAGTATATAACCATGACACCCTTAGAGTCGAGGAGACTATCAATGTAGTATTTGATGAAGTACCCGAACCTACAAAACCCTTAATGACCCCAAGTGTTGAGCCCACTGATATCAAACTCGTCTCCGACCCTGAGATCGAGTCTAATCCACATCAACCAACTTCTTTTGTCGACCAAGTGACAAGTGATCCGAGTCAAACTAGTGTTCAACCAAGTCACCCCATTGATCAAGCATTAGGTGATACAAACCCAACCCAATCTAGGATTCAGACTAACCACCCTATCGATCAAGTGTTAGGAGATCCTAATCTAGGAGTTCGAACTAGAGCATCCTATAGGAACCTTAGTCAAATTTCCTTAATTTCAAAGATAGAACCCAAATCAATTGAACAAGCTCTTCTTGATCCCGATTGGATTATTGCAATGCAAGAAGAGCTAGCTCAATTTACTAGGAATGAAGTGTGGGAATTAGTACCACCACCTAAAGACAAAACGATAATTGGAACATGGTGGGTGTTTCGAAATAAGCTTGATGATAAAGGTGAAGTAGTTAGAAACAAGGCTAGGTTAGTCGCCAAAGGGTTTAGCCAAGTCGAAGGCTTAGATTACGATGAAACCTATGCCCCAGTAGCTAGACTCGAATCCATTCGAATGTTGCTAGCTTATGCCGCACATCGAGGATTTAAGCTGTTTCAAATGGATGTTAAGTCAGCATTCCTAAATGGATACATTAAAGAAGAAGTTTATGTTAGCCAACCCCTCGGATTCGAAAATCTAGATAAACCCGACCATGTTCTAAAACTTAAGAAAGCTCTCTATGGACTTAAACAAGCTCCTCGACCTTGGTACGAGAGACTTTCAATCCATCTTAAGTCAAAAGGGTTTAACCAAGGCTTAGTTCTGTTGGGTTTTTCCGAGCCGCAAAAACCGCTTTTTGCGTTGCGGAAACCTCGGAAGCCCCGGCCACGGATCCGTGCGAAGTATAAAAATTATAATTACATGTATGTGCTTACAAAAATCCTAGATCTACCTTAGATTTAAGAGGTTAGAACGTTACCCTCGAAGCGACGCCCTTCGCTTATCCCGCTCGTCCAAAAGTCCGCCGGAACTCGAGAGTGTCAAGTGCACACTCCTCTATGGTATCCACACAAGCAATAGGTGGAGAAAAAGACACTTGAGTGTGCTAGCACTCCTCTATGGTGTCTCGGCAAGATGAGGTTGGAGAGGGAGAGCTTGAGAGAAAAATTCCCAAGGAAGAAGATGAAGTTAAGAGTGTGTAACTCACCAAATGAATTCTCTACCCATAACCCCAAAGTGGCCGGCCACTTCATGGAGGGGGTTACATGCATGCATGTAACTCCCATGACCCTTGGTCTCCCTCATGATGTGGCACCAATTGACCAAGTCAATGATGATGTGGAGCATCATCATTGGCCGGCCATGCCTAGTCATCATCATGACATGGCATTTGGTCAAGTCAAACTTGACCTTTCATCTTCCCTCTCAAGTCAAGTCAAACTTGACCTCTAATCTCCCATGGTTGATCAAATCTAACCACTTGACTCAAGTCAATTTAATATAATGAATCTCTATTCATTAATTTAAATTGATTTGATGAATCAAATCTCAATTAGACTCATTCAACACTTGAATCAACTTGAGTCTAACTCAATTAGTCTAATTTGGATTACTCTTAATCCAATTTGGTTCATCCCATGAACCTAATCCTCATGGTTCATCATATGAACCTAATCTCCATCTAATTGCTCTTATGTGTGTGACCCTATAGGTTCTTGTAGCGTTGGCAATGTCCCTAAACCGATTTAGGAACATAAGCAATGAGCGGTATCTAGCAACACATCATTGCTACCCAAGTTACAAGAATGTTGAGCTCCAACATCACCTTTGTGACTACTAATTGTGACTCTCACAATATGTGACAATGTCCTCTATCCTTGACATCTAGATTGACCAATCGAGGCATAGACCGTGTCATCCTCGGTACAATCTAAATCTTGAACTCCAAGTAGACTCACTCTAATCAAATGAGCTCAATATCTCGTATTGACTCATTTGGGCATGGCCATGCACTTCGTGGTCTCACTCTATCAAGAATATCGATGTCACCCGTCATATAGGAGGGATAGATCCCATCTACATCACTCACATCCCTCCGCATAATTAGTTACATACCCGATGTCGCCTTTATAGTCCACCCATTTACGGGTGACGTTTGTGAAAAGCCAAAGTATGCAATTCATTATGTAGGGAACCATGGTGACTTCAGGTCTAAGGACTAATAGTCATACTAATAGCCACATGAGAAAGTATATGACACTCATATAACGATCCATGATACTTTCTCATGGCGGGTCATTCAGTATACATTCTCCAATGCATACCCATGTGTCAACTTGATATCTCATATCCATGACTTGTGAGATCAAGTCATCTTGTTGACCTACATGCTAGTCTATACGCATTAACATTGTCTCTGAATGTTAATACTCGACTAGGAATGATTAAGAGTAGTGTTCTCTATATCATCTCATTATCGATTCAACCAATCGATTGATATAGATAAGAACCTACTACTCAAGGACATTATTATATTTAGTTATTTGGCACCAATACAAGTAAATATAATAACCATGCCTTAATAAATAGGAATATGATACAATAAAGTCCATACAACAATCATCACATGATTGGCTCTAGGGCTTTCACTAACAATCTCCCACTAGCACTAGTGCCAATCACCGTAGTATCTAATACCCAATGACCTAGTGTGACCATCATGCTTTTACGTACGCAAAGCCTTGGTCAAGGGATCTGCGATGTTAGCCTCTGTGGGTACTCTGCAAATCTTCACATCTCCTCTATCGATGATCTCGAATGAGATGGAAGCGTAGTAGTATGTGTTTGGTCATTTGGTGTGGCGAGGTTCCTTAGCTCTGCAATCGCTCCATTGTTGTCACAATAGAGCTCTATAGGATCTGCAATGCTAGGAACCACCCCAAGCTCGATAATGAACTTGCGGATCAGCGCCTCCTTCGCCTCAGATGCAGCGATATACTCGGCCTCTGTTGTAGAATCAGCAACTGTGTCCTGCTTCGAACTCTTCCAGCTCACAGCGCCACCATTCAAGCAAAACACGAACCCTGACTGCGATCTGTAATCATCCTGGTCAGTTTGGAAGCTGGCATCGCTGTAACCCTTTACAGCTAGCTCCTCATCGCCTCCAAATATCAAGAAATATTCTTTAGTCCTTCTCAAGTACTTAAGAATATTCTTGACTGCTATCCAGTGACGCTCACCTGGATCTGACTGGTATCTACTCGTCATGCTCAAAGCATACGAGACATCAGGATGAGTACACAGCATGGCGTACATGATAGATCCTATAGCAGATGCGTAAGGGATCTTATCCATGCGGTCTCTCTCCTCTCTAGAAGAGGGACTTTGAGTCTTCGAAAGACTCACACCATGTGACATCGGCAGAAGTCCTTTCTTGGAATTCTGCATGGCAAACCGAAGTAATACCGTGTCAATGTATGTACTCTGACTTAGGCCAAGCAATCTCTTAGATCTATCTCTATAGATCTTGATGCCTAGAATACAGGCTGCTTCACCTAAGTCCTTCATTGAGAAGCACGTCCCCAGCCAAGTCTTCACAGACTGTAGCGAAGGGATGTCATTCCCAATGAGTAGTATGTCATCCACATACAGTACAAGGAAGACAACTGTATTTCCATTAACCCTCTTGTAGACACAGGGTTCATCTTCATTCTTGATGAAACCAAACTGTTTGATCGCATCATCGAATCGAAGATTCCAGCTCCGAGAAGCTTGCTTTAGCCCATAAATGGACCTTTGCAGCTTGCATACCTTCCCGATTATCTTTGTGGATCTACAAAACCCTCGGTTGTGTCATGTACACATCCTCGAGTAAGTTTCCATTCAAACGCGGTTTTGACATCCATCCGCCAGATCTCATAATCGTGGTATGAATAGCAAGCAAGATCCGAATGGACTTAAACATCGCCACTGGAGAAAAGGTTTCATCATAGTCAATACCATGAATTTGCTTGAAACCTTTAGCCACCAATCGGCCCTTATAGGTATGCGTAGGTCCATCCATGTCAGTCTTTCTCCTAAAGACACACTTACACCCAATGGGTTTGACCCCTTCAGGTGGATCAACCAAAGTCCATACTTGGTTAGTGTACATGGATTCCATCTCGGATCTCATGGCGTCTAGCCATTTCTCAGAATCTGGGCTCATCACAGCTTCCACGATAGGAGGTAGGCTCATTCTCAATGAGCATAACGTCATCATGGTCAGACAAGAGAAATGAGTATCTCTCAGGCTGACGACGTACCCTATCAGACCTGCGAAGAGGTAGGTCTACTTGAACAGGTGGTTGTTCCACAACTCTTTGTGCAACAACCTCTTCACCCACAACACTTTGTGGTTCCTGTTCAACCTCCATCAAGGCCTCAGTGCTATGGTCCTTATCTTGAATTTCTTCAAGATCGAAGGTACTCCCACTAGTTTTTCTAGAAACAAAATCCCTTTCTAGAAAAACCCCAGTCTTTGCCACAAACACTTTGTCTTGTGGGAATGTAAAGTAATATCCCTTTGTATCCTTGGGATATCCAACAAAATAGCACCTATCGGATTTGGGTCCCGGTTTATGCGAGACTTGGCGTCGAGCGTAAGCCTCACAACCCCAAATCCTCATAAAAGACATCTTGGGATTTTTCCTGTCCATATCGTATATATGGTGTCTTTACCCTGACCTTGGATGGTACGGTTAAGGGTAAAGGCTGCTGTGTCGAGCATATCCCCAAAAGGATATAGGAAGATCTGTGTGACTCATCATCGTACCATATCCAATAAGTGCGATTCCTCCTTTCGGATACACCATTCCTTTGGGTGTTCGGGAGGAGTGAGTTGGGATAGAATCCCACACTCAGCTAGATAGTCACGAAACTCATGGCTAAGGTATTCACCACCTCGATCTGATCGAAGTTTCTTAATACTCTTGCCAAGCTGGTTTTGTACTTCATTCTTGAATTCTTTGAACTTTTCAAAGGATTCAGATTTATGTGTCATAAGATACACATAACCATATCTACTGAAGTCATCAGAAAATGTAATGAAGTACCTGTAACCACCTCTAGCAGCAACATTGAAAGGACCACATACATCACTATGTATAAGTCCTAACAAATCTGTTGCTCTTTCGCTATGTCCACTAAAGGGAGTCTTGGTCATCTTGCCTAAAAGGCAAGACTCGCATGTCTCATATGATTCAAAATCAAATGAGTCTAGCAGCCCATCCTTATGGAGCTGAGATAAGCGACTCTCATTTATGTGACCTAAGCGACAATGCCAGAGATAGGTTTGGTTCAACTCATTTGATTTGAACCTCTTTGTACTTATGTTATAGATAGGGCTCTCTAAGTCTAGAAAGTAGAGTCCGTTCATTAGAGGTGCACTACAATAGAACATATCATTTAAATAAACTGAACAACATTTGTTCTTTATTATAAATGAAAACCCTTTCTTGTCCAAACAAGAAACTGAAATGATGTTCTTAGTTAAGGCAGGCACATAACAACATTCATCTAATTCTAGTACAAGCCCAGAGGGCAGAGATAGATCATAAGTTCCTACAGCAACAGCAGCAACCCTTGCTCCATTGCCTACTCGTAGGTCCACCTTGCCCTTTGTCAATGCCTTGCTATTTCTCAGCCCCTGCACATTGGTACAAATGTGAGATGCACATCCGGTATCTAATACCCATGATGAAGAAATAGATAGATTGACTTCTATAACATTTATACCTGAAGTAGAAGTCTCACTTCTCTTCTTCTTAAGATCTTCCAGGTATGCCTTGCAGTTACGCTTCCAGTGTCCTGCTTCCTTGCAGAAGAAGCAAGCCCCTTCCTTGGCTACCCCTCCTTTGGGTTTAAGTTCTTTGCCTTTGCCCTTGGCTTGGGACTTTCCCTTACCTTTAGGCTTGCCCTTGCCTTTCTTTTTCTGCACCATCAAAATGGTGTCAGATTTACCCTTCTTAAGGTTAAGCTCTGCAGTTCTCAACATGCTGAGCATTTCAGGCAATGGCTTATCAATTTCATTCATGTTATAATTCATGACAAATTGATCGAAGGCTCTTGGCAAAGATTGCAAGATTAGGTCAGTGGCCAGCTCTTGGCCAAGTGGGAATCCCAGCCTTTGTAGGTTTTCTACGTACCCAATCATCTTGAGTACATATGTACCTACGGGAGTCCCTTCTTGCATTTTGGACCCAAATAATGCCTTAGAGACTTCATATCTCTCATGCCTAGCTTGTCCTTGATATAGTTGAAGAAGATGTCCAACCATATCATAAGCATTCATGAACTCGTGTTGCTTCTGAAGCTCAGAGTTCATGGTCGCGAGCATTAGACATGACACATCTAATGCATCATCTTGATGCTTCTTGTAAGCATCTTTGTCAGCTCGTGAGGCATTGGCAGGAGGTGCCTCCGGAATGGGCTGCTCCAGGATGTACAACTTCCTTTCTTGGGTGAGAACAATTCTCAGGTTCCTGTACCAGTCCAGGAAATTTGCTCCATTGAGCTTGTCCTTCTCAAGGACAGATCGCAGAGAGAGAGTGTTCGTGTTTGTTGACATAGTAATCTACAACATACAATGCAGAGGATTAATATCATATTCCTTTTATCATTTAATTAGGCCTTTAATCAAATGATGCTCCCACTAAATTATAGGAATTTTTTAGAATCGAGTTATGGATGTGGTCAAACCACTTTTACTAGATTCATACAAACTAGCTATAATTCTTGCGGGACAAGATCCACATCATACTAAGCCTTGAGTTAGCTTTGGCTAAATCGCCCAAGACTTAGTACGATCGGTGGGTAACACATTACCGATTACATCTCTATGCAACTCTTGTTTATAGGATTAAGACCCACATTTACAAAAGACCTTGAGTTAGCTTTGGCTAAATCGCCCAAGATTTAGTGTAAATGCGATCTTAACCTATCTTTCCAACGATTGGAATATGCCTATAGTTCTACTCGATCCAATTTAGTTAACTAGTTTTGCTCAATCTAATTGAGCTTACTCTAACCCGAGTCGTGATAGGCGGGACCAAGATTGTCCCTCCGCACCCTACCAAGATAATATGCGTTGCTCTGCTTTGGCAGATTCAACAACAACAAATGATCGAGGTAGTGATGGGTATCAAGGCTCGGTAGGCATTTTCGAGTTGATTCGATTATGATCTAATCTAATCGTAATGTGTATCTTATACGCATTTAGGCCTTTATTATCCTATATTAGCATGCATCATATACATACATTAATTATTCTAGCATGCATCATATACATACAAGAAAATTAACCTAGCATGCATCATATACATACAAACATGTTTCTACTAGCATGCATCACATACATACAAGCAAAATCAATTAAATATACATATATATATATCAACATATATATATATATATCATTAAATGTGATATAGTCATGGCCCTACTACGATCTTCTCAAGCCAATGAGAAGATCGGACGGTCAACCTAAGGCTAGCGGCTTCTCCAAGCGCTTCCTTTGACCGCCATGTGTCGTCGTCACCCTTCTCGTAAGCTCGTCTTCAAGTGGACTTTCCACCGCTCCATTTTTGTACATTACAAATGCGAAACTCGAGTTACATTCGAGTCTAAAACTATTTATAACTAGAATATTAAAAGAATAGGTGCCAGTCAAACACTTTACAACACCTGACACAAAACGGCACGCAGGCCGTATTATGAATTACAACACACTTAATCCAATCCAATTGGGTTATTGGGCCATGACAATCACAGAATTATACATAATTCTAAATTATGTATTTTTACAGAAATTTCTATAATTTTTCTTAATTTATTTCGAATTTATGAGTCAACTCTCCGTAACGGTCCCGCTAAGCGGTTTCCGGGCGCGATCGCGGGACATGGCCCCTTTCGGGGATAGGGGCAGCGCCCCTACTCGCAAAATAAACTTCACGAGTGTCCCTACAATGATCTTACAGCGACTTAAGTCGCTGTCCCAAAAACCTAAAGCGAGAACTCGCCGATTCGGAGAGTTTTTCTCGATGGTTGAAGCCTACGAGTGTCCCAACACTCGTTGCTTCGACTCTACGAGAAAAATACCCAAAAATTCTATAAAATAAGAAAATTTACAGAAACATATAAATCTGTAATTTTTATATCTAATATAAAAACAACAAAAACGAAACACATACATGCTTCGCACGTGGCTCTGATACCACTGTTGGGTTTTTCCGAGCCGCAAAAACCGCTTTTTGCGTTGCGGAAACCTCGGAAGCCCCGGCCACGGATCCGTGCGAAGTATAAAAATTATAATTACATGTATGTGCTTACAAAAATCCTAGATCTACCTTAGATCTAAGAGGTTAGAACGTTACCCTCGTAGCGACGCCCTTCGCTTATCCCGCTCGTCCAAAAGTCCGCCGGAACTCGAGAGTGTCAAGTGCACACTCCTCTATGGTATCCACACAAGCAATAGGTGGAGAAAAAGACACTTGAGTGTGCTAGCACTCCTCTATGGTGTCTCGGCAAGATGAGGTTGGAGAGGGAGAGCTTGAGAGAAAAATTCCCAAGGAAGAAGATGAAGTTAAGAGTGTGTAACTCACCAAATGAATTCTCCACCCATAACCCCAAAGTGGCCGGCCACTTCATGGAGGGGGGGGGGGGGGTTACATGCATGCATGTAACTCCCATGACCCTTGGTCTCCCTCATGATGTGGCACCAATTGGCCAAGTCAATGATGATGTGGAGCATCATCATTGGCCGGCCATGCCTAGTCATCATCATGACATGGCATTTGGTCAAGTCAAACTTGACCTTTCATCTTCCCTCTCAAGTCAAGTCAAACTTGACCTCTAATCTCCCATGGTTGATCAAATCTAACCACTTGACTCAAGTCAATTTAATATAATGAATCTCTATTCATTAATTTAAATTGATTTGATGAATCAAATCTCAATTAGACTCATTCAACACTTGAATCAACTTGAGTCTAACTCAATTAGTCTAATTTGGATTACTCTTAATCCAATTTGGTTCATCCCATGAACCTAATCCTCATGGTTCATCATATGAACCTAATCTCCATCTAATTGCTCTTATGTGTGTGACCCTATAGGTTCTTGTAACGTTGGCAATGTCCCTAAACCGATTTAGGAACATAAGCAATGAGCGGTATCTAGCAACACATCATTGCTACCCAAGTTACAAGAATGTTGAGCTCCAACATCACCTTTGTGACTACTAATTGTGACTCACAATATGTGACAATGTCCCTCTATCCTTGACATCTAGATTGACCAATCGAGGCATAGACCGTGTCATCCTCGGTACAATCTAAATCTTGAACTCCAAGTAGACTCACTCTAAACAAATGAGCTCAATATCTCATATTGACTCATTTGGGCATAACCATACGCCGTGGTCTCACTCTATCAAGAATATCGATGTCACCCCGTCATATAGGAGGGATAGATCCCATCTACATCACTCACATCCCTCCGCATAATTCGTTACATACCCAGTAATCGCCTTTATAGTCCACCCATTTACGGGTGACGTTTGACGAAGCCAAAGTATGCAATTCATTATGTAGGGAACCATGGTGACTTCAGGTCTAAGGACTAATAGTCATACTAATAGCCACATGAGAAAGTATATGACACTCATATAACGATCCATGATACTTTCTCATGGCGGGTCATTCAGTATACATTCTCCAATGCATACCCATGTGTCAACTTGATATCTCATATCCATGACTTGTGAGATCAAGTCATCTTGTTGACCTACATGCTAGTCTATACGCATTAACATTGTCCCTGAATGTTAATACTCGACTAGGAATGATTAAGAGTAGTGTTCTCTATATCATCTCATTATCGATTCAACCAATCGATTGATATAGATAAGAACCTACTACTCAAGGACATTATTATATTTAGTTATTTGGCACCAATACAAGTAAATATAATAACCATGCCTTAATAAATAGGAATATGATACAATAAAGTCCATACAACAATCATCACATGATTGGCTCTAGGGCTTTCACTAACAAGTTGACCCAACTCTCTTCGTAAAAACCTTAGGTAAAGAAATATTCATAGCTCAAATTTACGTAGACGATATAATTTTTGGAACCTCTAACTCAGCCTTACTAAACGAGTTCGTTTCACTCATGGAAAGTGAGTTCGAAATGAACTTGGTAGGTGAGTTAAGTTTCTTTTTAGGTCTACAAATTAAACAAACTAAGGATGGTATATACCTATATCAACAAAAATACACTAAGCAGTTAATTAAAAGATTTGGAATGCAAGATGCTAAGATAATAAACACCCCAATGGCGATTAATGTTAACATAGGAGAAGACCCTGAAAGTAAGTCCATTGACTTAAAGTACTATAGGAGCGCGATAGGAAGTCTCCTATACTTAACTACGAGTCGACCCGACATCCTATTCGCAGTAAGTATGTGCGCCAGGTTTCAAACCTGTGCTAAGGAGTCTCACCTAACCCTAGTTAAGCGTATCCTTAGATATCTTAAGGGTACGCTTAACGTTGGTATTTGGTACCCTAGATCTACGGAGTTCGAACTAATCGTCTACTCTGATTCGGATTATGCTGGTAGTAAGCTCGATAGAAAAAGTATGAGTGGTTGTTGTCAACTTCTCGGCTCGAGTCTAGTGAGTTGGTGCAGTAGGAAGCAACACTGTGTTGCTTTATCTACCACCGAAGCCGAATACATCACGATGGGTGAGTGTGTCACGCAGCTTCTTTGGATGAAGCACACCCTCCGCGACTTTAAGTTAGACTTTACGAATACTAAACTTCATGTAGATAACATTAGTTCAATTAATCTTACAAAGAATCCGATATGTCACTCTAGGACCAAACATATAGAGGTCAAATACCATTTCATTCGAGAACATGTGAGCAATACAACTCTCGAATACGTCGAATCGAAGTCTAACTTAGCAGACCTATTTACTAAACCCCTACCCGAAGCCGAATTTAGTCTATTAAGACGAAAATTGGGCATGTGCGTAATAGAATAGGTACATGCAAATTATATGTTCTTACTACTATTTCTTTAATTTCATTTTTATGGAACTAGCATAGGACATACCTTAGATATCATGCACCTATAGATTTAAGGAGCCAGTACATCTCACAACACATAGGACTAATGTGTTTGTGTACTTAGCCACGTAGATGGGCGTGAGATGTTAGGACCTTACTCCTGGTTCCAGATGTAGAGCTAGTGCATCGCTATGAACCACAGTATAATCATACATACTAGACTACGACGGGTGGTTGATCTTACATATCAATCAAGCCAAATATGAGTCGAACATTTTATAGATGAGCTTATTTTCAGTATATTATTTTTTTTATAAAAAATGGGGAACATGCTTGGACTTTAAATTTAACACTTATTTTGTTTTCCACACACCCCTTACTCTTTTCGATATACGGCAAAAGGGGGAGAAAAAGGCCAAAGTTAAGGGGTCAAATTTTTTTTTGATAACTTAACTCTTACTTCATATTTAAACCAAAAGTTAAAACTTAGTTAACCTTTACCAAAAGGCCAAAGAATTCTTAACTTAAACTTATTTGTGCCGTCTATGTTTTACTTAAACTTATTTTTTAAAAAAACTTTATGTCGTTAATGTTTTACTTAAGGGGGAGAAAGGGCTTAACTAATACATTTTACTAAGGCTAACTTTAAGTAATGTTAATTACTTAAAGCAACCCTCATGGAGGAGGATTAAGGTCTTTCTTCAAGACTCACCCTCGGTCAAGGGGGAGGTTTCCTCAAGGGGGAGTACTTGAAGAAAATCCTTACTACTCCAACTTAATCTTCATATTTTTTTGTTTCTCATGCACATTATTACTCTTCATGCTTGCTATTTACTTAACTTTGTATGTGGGTTTGCCATAAATCAAAAAGGGGGAGATTGTTGGTGCAGTAGGCACCTAAGTCGAACCTAAGTTTTGATTATAGCAAACGATACAAAGTTAAGCATATATTGTTATCTCATGAGCTAAATCAAGTGTGCAGAAAAGTCTCAACGCTGGAGCTGAAGGCTAGCGACACCCGGAGGAAGCCGCGGTGGTCGGGCGACACTCAAGAGACTTCGGAGGGAGCCGAAGGAATTGAGTGGAAGGCGGAAGCAACAACACGTAAATCTTGAGGTAAGCTCGTGTGCGAGCGTAAGTAAGGTCGTATCCTCTTTACGGGGATGATCTTAAGCGTAGATCCGACCAAAGACTTCTTATAGATGGTCTAGGTCGAGATCGGATGGTCGACGACCATCGAAATTATGTTTTTGTTGAGCTAACCTTGCCTTGCAGCTAGCATCGATCATTGCCCGGCTTGGAGGACTCATTGCCATCAAGATCATTGCCGAAGGTTAGCAATCGTGATCTTGCCATTAGTCGTGATGATGGCCATCGATCATTCGGTCAAAGGATCAACCTCGAGTAGTCAAGAGTTATCACCATTTTTCAAGGGGTTTTGTGCCCATTTGTGATTGGCTAAAGACCCATTCGATGAGGGGCTCAAAGGCTATAAAAGGAGGGCCAAACCTAGGGTTTTTAATCAATTCAAAAGCTTCCAAGTGCTTCCGATACGCTCCGACTCTCCGACATCCCTACGACGAAGCGCTGTCGAGATGACGACTAGAGCTTCAACCTCCAACCTTTAAAGTCGTCGGTAACGAAAGTTCTAAATTGTATTTCAGTTTATTCCTTTTAGTAAAGCTTTCATTATAACGAGGAGAGGGGGAGTGTCCTTCTACCTCGGGCTTTTTGTATCCGTCTAACTCCTACCTCCAACGAGGAGGAGTTCTTTAGTAGTTTGCCCTCCGTACGTGGTCAAGGACCACTAGGGCCTTGTAGTAGTAGCCTTCGGCTACGAACCAAGTAAATCTCTTGTGTCTATTGTCTCCTTTACTTTTTGTTTTGTTTATCTTTCCGCTGCATATAAGTTTTTTTTTAAAAACGAATTCGTACTAAAAAGTTTCTATCGCTATTCACCCCCCCTCTAGCGATCCGATCGATCCAACAATCACATGAACCTTATCTTCATGGTCCATCATATGAACCTAATCTTCATCTAATTGCCCTTTGTGTGTGACCCTATAGGTTCTTGTAACGTTGGCAATGCTCCTAAACCGATTTAGGAACATAAGCAATGAGCGGTATCTAACAACACATCATTGCTATCCAAGTTATAAGAATGTTGAGATCCAACATCACCTTTATGACTACTAATTGTGACTCTCACAATATGTGACAATGTCTCTCTATCCTTGACATCTAGATTGACCAATTGAGACATAGACTGTGTCATCCTCAGTACAATCTATATCTTGAACTCCAAGTAGACTCACTCTAATCAAATGAGCTCAATATCTTATATTGACTCATTTGGACATGGCCATGCACTTAGTGGTCTCACTCTATCAAGAATAACGATGTCACTCCCATCATATAGGAGGGACAGATCCCATCTACATCACTCACATCCCTCCGCATAATTTGTTACGTACCTAATAATTGCCTTTATAGTCCACCCATTTATGGGTGACGTTTGACGAAGTCAAAGTATGTAACTCCTTATGTAGGGAACCATGGTGACTTCAGGTCTAAGGACTAATAGTCATACTAATAGTCACATGAGAAAGTATATGACACTCATATAACGATCCATAATACTTTCTCATGGCGGGTCATTCAATATACATTCTCCAATGCATATCCATGTGTCAACTTGATATCTCATATCCATGACTTGTGAGATTAAGTCATCGAGTTGACCTACATGCTAGTCTCTTCGCATTAACATTTTCCTTAAATGTTAATACTTTACTAGGAATGATTAAGGGTAGTGTTCTCTATATCATCTCATTATTGATTCAACCAATCGATTGATATAGATAAGAACCTTCTACTCAAGGACGTTATTATACTTAGTTATTTGACACCAATACAAGTAAGTATAATAACCATAAAGAAATGCCTTTATAAATAGGAATATGATATAACAAAGTCCATACGACAATCATCACATGATTGACTCTAGGACTTTTACTAACAATCTCTCACTAGCACTAGTGTCAATCACTGTAGTATCTAATACTTAATGACCTAGTGTGACCATCATGCTTTTTCTGTGCCAAAACCTTGGTCTAGGGATCTGCGATGTTAGCCTCTGTGGGTACTCTGTAAATCTTCATATCTCCTCTATCGATAATCTCTCGAATGAGATGGAAGCGCTGTAGTATGTGTTTGGTCCGCTGGTGTGAGCGAGGTTCCTTAGCCTACCCAATCGCTCCATTGTTGTCACAATAGAGCTCTATAGGATCTGCTATACTAGGAACCACCCCAAGCTCAGTAATGAACTTGCGGATCCAAACGCCTCCTTTGCTGCCTCTGATGCAGCAATATACTCGGCCTCTGTTGTAGAATCAGCAACTGTGTCCTGCTTCGAACTCTTCCAGCTCACATCGCTACCATTCAAGCAAAACACGAACCCTGACTATGATCTATAATCATCCTGGTCAGTTTGGAAGCTAGGATCGCTGTAACCCTTTACAGCTAGCTCCTCATCGCCTCCAAATATCAAGAAATATTCTTTAGTCCTTCTCAAGTACTTAAAAATATTCTTGACTTCTATCCAGTGATGCTCACCTGGATCTGACTGGTATCT
The DNA here is from genome assembly GCA_025175895.1 of Wurfbainia villosa. Taxonomy (NCBI): domain Eukaryota; kingdom Viridiplantae; phylum Streptophyta; class Magnoliopsida; order Zingiberales; family Zingiberaceae; genus Wurfbainia; species Wurfbainia villosa. The sequence goes on along the minus strand of CM045989.1, from coordinate 112,776,527 downwards.
ACTTGTCATGCTCAAAGCATACGAGACATCAGGATGAGTACATAGCATGACGTACATGATAGATTCTATAGCAGATGCATAAAGGATCTTATCCATGCGGTCTCTCTTTTCTCTAGAAGAGTGACTTTGAGTCTTCGAAAGACTCACACCATGTGACATCGGCAGAATTCTTTTCTTGGAATTCTGCATGGCAAACCGTAGTAATACTGTGTCAATATATGTACTCTGACTTGGGTAAAGTAATCTCTTAGATCTATCTCTATAGATCTTGATGCCTAAGATACAGGCTGCTTCACCTAAGTCCTTCATTGAGAAGCACGTCCCCAACCAAGTCTTCACAGACTGTAGTGAAGGGATGTCATCCCAATGAGTAGTATGTCATCCACATACAATACAAGGAAGACAACTGTATTTCCATTAACCCTCTTATAGACACAGGGTTCATCTTCATTCTTGATGAAACCAAACTATTTGATCGCATCATCGAATCGAAGATTCCAGCCCCGAGAAACTTACTTTAGCCCATAAATGGACCTTTATAGCTTGCATACTTTCCCAGTATGCTGTGGATCCACAAAACCCTCAGGTTGTTTCATGTACACATCCTCGAGCAAGTTTCCATTCAGAAACGCAATTTTTACATCCATCTGCCAGATCTCATAATCGTGGTATGCTGCAATAGCAAGCATGATCCAAATGGACTTAAACATCGCCACTGGAGAAAAGGTTTCATCATAGTTAATACCATGAATTTGCTTGAAACCTTTAGCCACCAATCAACCCTTATAGGAATGCATAAGTCCATCCATGTCAGTCTTTCTCTTAAAGACCCACTTACACCCAATGAGTTTTACGCCTTCAGGTGGATCAACCAAAGTCCATACTTGGTTGGTGTACATGGATACTATCTCGGATCTCATGGCCTCTAGCCATTTCTCAGAATCTGGGCTCATCACAGCTTCCTAATAGGAGGTAGGCTCATTCTCAATGAGCATAATGTCATCATGGTAGACAAGAGAAATGAGTATCTCTTAGGATGACGACGTACCCTATCAGACCTGCGAAGAGGTAGGTCTACCTGAACAGGTTGTTGTTCCACAACTCTTTGTGCAACAATCTCCTCATCTACAACACTTTGTGGTTCCTGTTCAACCTCTATCTCGACCTCAGTGCTATGGTCCTTATCTTGAATTTCTTCAAGATCGAACGTACTCCCACTAGTTTTTCTAGAAACAAAATCCCTTTCTAGAAATACCTCAGTCTTTGCCGTAAACACTTTATGCTGACTGGGAATGTAGAAGTAATATCCCTTCGTTTCCTTGGGATATCCAACAAAATAACACTTATCGGATTTGGGTCCTAGTTTGTGTGAGACTTGACATCGAATGTAAGTCTCACAACCCCAAATCCTCTTGAAAGACATCTTGGGATTTTTCCCTGTCCATATCGTATATGGTGTCTTTATCATAGCCTTGGATGGAACACGGTTAAGTGTGAAGGCTACTGTGTCTAGAGCATATCCCCAAAAGGATATAGGAAGATTTGTGTGACTCATCATAGATCGTACCATATCTAATAGGGTATGATTCCTTCTTTCAGATACATCATTCCACTGTGGTGTTCCAGGAGGAGTGAGTTGGGATAGAATCCCACACTCAGCCAGATAGTCACGAAACTCATGGCTAAGGTATTCACCACCTCGATCTGATCAAAATATCTTAATACTCTTGCCAAGCTGGTTTTGTATTTCATTCTTGAATTCTTTGAACTTTTCAAAGGATTCCGACTTATGTGTCATCAGATACACATAACCATATCTACTGAAGTCATCAATAAATATAATAAAGTACCTATAACCACCTCTAGCAGCAACATTGAAAGGGCCACATACATCACTATGTATAAGTCCTAAGAAGTCTGTTGCTCTTTCGCTGTGTCCACTAAAGGGAGTCTTGGTCATCTTGCCTAGAAGGCAAGACTTGCATGTCTCATATGATTCAAAATCAAATGAGTCCAGCAGTCCATCCTTATGGAGCTGGGATAAGCGACTCTCATTTATGTGACATAAGCGATAATGCCAGAGATAAGTTTGGTTCAACTCATTTGACTTGAACCTTTTGGTACTTATGTTCTAGATGGGGTTCTCTAAGTTTAGAATGTAGAGTCTGTTCATCAGAGGTGTGCTACAATAGAACATATCATTTAAATAAATTGAACAACATTTATTCTTTATTATAAATGAAAAGCCTTTCTTGTCCAAACAAAAAACTGAAATTATGTTCTTAGTCAAAGCAGACACATAACAACATTCATCTAGTTCTAGTACAAGCCCAGAGGGCAGAGATAGATCATAAGTTCCTACAGCAACAACAGCAACCCTTGCTCCATTGCCTACTCGTAGGTCCACCTCGCCGTTCGTCAATGCCCTGCTATTTCTCAGCGCCTGCACATTAGTATAAATGTGAGATGCACATCCAGTATCTAATACCCATGATGAAGAAATAGATAGATTGACTTATATGACATATATACCTGAAGTAGAAGTCTCACTTCTCTTCTTCTTAAGATCTTCCAGGTATGCTTTGTAGTTACGCTTCCAGTATCCAGCTTCCTTATAGTGGAAGCAAGTCCCTTCTTTGGCCACCCCTCCTTTCAGTTTTAGTGCCTTGCCTTTGCCCTTGGCTTGGGACTTTCCCTTACCTTTAGGCTTGCCCTTGCCTTTCTTCTTTTGCACCATCAAAATGGAGTCAGGTTTTCCCTTCTTAAGGTTGAGCTCAGCAGTTCTCAACATGCTAAGCATCTCAAACAGTGGCTTATTAATTTCATTCATATTGTAATTCATGAAAAATTGATTGTAGCTTTGTGGCAAAGATTGCAAGATCAAGTTAGTGGCAAGCTCTTGCCCAAGTGGGAATCCCAACCTCTATAGGTTCTCTATGTACCCAATCATCTTGAGTACATATGGACCTACGGGAGTCCCATCTTGCATCTTGGACTGAAACAGTGCCTTAGAGATCTCATATCTCTCGTGCCTTGCTTGTCCTTGATACAGTTGACGAAGATGTTCAACCATATCAAAAGCATTCATGAACTCGTGTTGCTTTTGATGCTCAGAGTTCATGGTCGCGAGCATGAGGCATGACACATCTAATGCATCATCTTGATGCTTCTTGTAAGCATATCGGTCAGCTCGCCAGGTAGTGGCAGGAGGTGCCTCCGGAATGGGCTGCTCCAGGACGTACAATTTTCTTTCTTGGGTGAGAACGATTCTTAGATTCCTGTACCAGTCCATGAAATTTTCTCTATTGAGCTTGTCCTTCTCAAGGACAGAACACAGGGAGAGAGTGTTCGTGTTTGTCGATATGGTAATCTATAACATACATAATGCAGAAAATTAATATCATATTGCATTTATTATTTAATTAGGCCTTTAATCAAATGATGCTCCAACTGAATTATAGGACTTTTATAGAATCGAGTCATGGATGTGGTCAAACCACATTACTAGATTCATAAAAATTAGCTATAATTCTCGCGGGACAAGATCCACATCCTACTATGTCTTGAGTTAGCTTTGGCTAAATTGCCCAAGACTTACTATGATCGGTTGGTAACAAATTACCGATTACATCTCTATGTAACTCTTGTTTATAGGATCAAGATCCACATTTACAAAATATCTTGAGTTATCTTTGGCTAAATCGCCCAAGACTTAGTGTAAATGTAATCTTATCCTACCTTTCCAACAGTTGGAATATGCCTATAGTTTTACTCGATCCAATTGAGTTAACTAGTTTTACTCAATCTAATTGAGCTTATTCTCACCCAAGCTGTGATAGGTGGGACCAAGATTGTCCCTCTGCACCCTACCAAAATAATATGCGTTGCTCTGCTTTGGCAGATTCAGTAACAACAAATGATCGAGGTAGTGATGGGTATCAAAACTTGGTAGGCATTTTTGAGTTGATTATATTAAGATCTAATCTAATCGTGAATGTGTATCATATACGCATTAAGGCCTTAAATACCCTACACTAGCATGCATCACATACATACAAAAACATATACTAGCATGCATCATATACATACAAGCAAAATATCCTTGCATGCATCATATACATACAAGCAAAATTTACTAGCATGCATCACATACATACAAGCAAAAACAAATATATATATATATATATATATATATTGTGATGAGGTCATGGCCCTACTATGATGTTCTCAAGCCAATGAGAAGATCGGATGGTCAACCTAGGGTTAGCGGCTTCTCCAAGCGCCTCCTTTGACCGCCATGTGTCGTCGGCACCCTCCTTGTAACTCCGTCTACTAGTGGACCTTCTACTGCTCCATTTTTATACATTAAAAACATAAAACTCGAGTTATATTCGAGTCTAAAACTATTTACAACTGGAATATTAAAAAAAGAGGCACGACGCACAGGTCGCATACATTATACAACATGCACAATACAAAAATGGCACGCAAACCGTATTATGAATTACAATATATTTATCCTATCACATTGGGTTTCTTGGGCCATGACCATCACAGTATTATACATAATTCTAAATTATGTATTTTACCAAAATTTCTATAATTTTTCCTATTTTATTTTAAATTTTTATGAGCCACATCTCCGTAATGGTTCCGCTAAGCGATTTCCGGGCGTGATCGCGGGACAATGCCCCTTGCGGGGTTATGGGAAGCGCCCCTTCTCGTAAAATGAACCTTGCGAGTGTCCCATCTTGATCTTACAACGACTTAAGTCACTGTCCCAAAAACCTAGAGCGAGAATTCGCTATTTCGTAGAGTTTTTCTCAGTGGTTGAAGCCTACAAGTGTCCCAACACTTGTTGCTTCGGCTCTTCGAGAAAAATACCCAAAAAATCTATAAAAATAGAAAATTTACAGAAACTTACAGATCTATAATTTTTATATCTAATATAAAAACTACAAAACTAAACATATACATGCTTCGCACATGACTCTGATACCATTGTTAGTGCCTATAAGTTTCACATATCTCCACAATGACATGATATTGTCCACTTTGGGCCTAAGCCCTCATGGTTTTATTTTTGGGCTTTACCCAAAAGGCCTCATGCTAATGGAGATATCTTTTTTAGCTTATAAGCACATGATCTTTTCCATGTCTTACCAATGTGGGACTTTGATTGTATTCTCCATGCTCTCAATAATCCCCCCTCAAACGAAGGACCATATTGAGCCCCCCTCAAGCCTATCTCTCCTCGAAGGACATTCTCTGCTTGATGTCCGATCTTCAACCCACCAGGATTTTCTGCCAGTTGTCCAGCCCTTCTGGCCTAACTGGACTTCCTGCATGGTGTTTGGTTCTCTAGATCCGGACATGGGATCTCCACTTCCTTCATTCAAGGTTCATGGCTTGACATGGACTATGACTCTGATACCCACTGTTGGACTGTTCAAGCTGCAAAAATTGCTTTTTGTGTTGCAGAAACCTCGGAAGTCGGCCACGGATCCATGCAAAGATAAACAAAAATTATATGTACGTGTTTAGAAAACCTAGATCTACCTTAGATCTATATGAAAGGAGCGTTACCCTTGATGCGACGCCCTTCGCTTATCCTGCTCATCCAAACGGCTTACCGAAACTCGAGAGTGTCAAGTGTACACTCCTCTACAAGTATCCACACGAGCAATAGGTAAAGAAGACAACCTAGAGTGTGATAGCACTCATGAAGTCCATGACAATGGAGGATTAGGGAGAAAAGCTTGAGAGGAGAGGAGGAAGAAGATGAAGTTACAACTCTTAACTTCACACTCAATTTCCCATTCAATAGTGGCTGGCCACTATAAGGGAGTTATATGCATGCATGTAATTCCAAGAGCCATGGCTCTTGGTCTCCCTCATGAGGTGGCACCCCATGATGTGACCATGATGATGTGGAACATCATCATTGGTCGGCCCCATGCCAAGTCACCATGTCATGACATTTGGTCAAGTCAAACTTGACCTTTCATCTTCCCTCTCAAGTCAAGTCAAATTTGAACTCTTATCTCCCATGGTTGATCAAATCCAACCATTTGATTCAAGTCAATTTGATTTAATGAATCTCTATTAATTAGTTTAAATTGACTCAATGAATCAAATCTAAATTAGACTCAATCAACACTTGAATCAAATTGAGTCTAACTCAATTAGTCTAATTTGGATTACTCTTAATCCAATTTGGTTCATCAAATGAACCTTATCCTCATGGTCCATCATATGAACCTAATCTCCATCTAATTTCCCTTTGTGTGTGACCCTATAGGTTCTTGTAACGTTGGCAATGCTCCTAAACCAATTTAGGAACATAAGCAATGAGCGGTATCTAGCAACACATCATTGTTACCCAAGTTACAAGAATGTTGAGATCCAACATCACCTTTATGACTACTAATTGTGACTCTCACAATATGTGACAATGTCCCTCTATCCTCGATATCTAGATTGACCAATTAAGGCATAGACCGTGTCATCCTCGGTACAATATATATCTTGAACTCCAAGTAGACTCACTCTAATCACATGAGCTCAATATCTCATATTGACTCATTTGGGCATGACCATGCACTTAGTGGTCTCACTCTATCAAGAATAATGATGTCACTCCCGTCATATAGAAGGGACAGATCCCATCTACATCACTCACATCCCTCTACATAATTTGTTACGTACCCAGTAATCGCCTTTATAGTCCACCCATTTACGGGTGACATTTGACGAAGCCAAAGTATGCAACTCCTTATGTAGGGAACCATGGTGACTTCAGGTCCAAGGACTAATAGTCATACTAATAGTCACATGAGAAAGTATATGACACTCATATAACAATCTATGATACTTTCTCATGGCGGGTCATTCAGTATACATTCTCCAATGTATACCCATGTGTCAACTTGATATCTCATATCCATGACTTGTGAGATCAAGTCATCGAGTTGACCTATATGCTAGTCTCTTCTTATTAACATTCTCCCTGAATGTTAATACTTGACTAGGAATGATTAAGAGTAGTGTTCTCTATATCATCTCATTATTGATTCAACCAATCGATTGATATAGATAAGAACCTTCTACTTAAGGACGTTATTATACTTAGTTATTTGACACCAATACAAGTAAGTATAATAACCATAAAGAAATTCCTTTATAAATAGGAAAATGATACAACAATCATCACATGATTGACTCTAGGACTTTTACTAACAATATTGCACCAATAATCTCCATTTTTTTAATGTTTGACAATACCTTTAAGTTAGGCTAATAAGAATCCAAACCTAACTCTTCCAATACCAAAGACTAGTGAAAGTTTACCTAACTTAAACCTCACTTCTCCCCCTTTGGCATACATCAAAAAGCCTACCAAGGTTTTTAATGTTTCATCTCCCAATGAGATCCTACATTCTCTCCCTTGGTCCAAAATCATCTAGGATGCCTTCACTCTTCCTAGTGATAAATCTCATATCACTAAATGAGAGACAAACCATAATGAAGTCACCTAAACCTTCATTTCTCTCCTTTGTAATCAAAATTACATCCATCATCCCTTGATGGACACACTCCCACTACATACTTGCTTCCCCTTGACCATTGCACTAACAATGTCCTTGGAGAGTTCCTAAGCCTATTGGAAACTTAAACCAATGAAAATAAGGGTAAAAGTTTAAACTTGAACTTTAACCTCCCTTAAAATTTGATACTCCACCCTAAATAATTCTTCTAATTATTTTCAATGATAATTTCACCCTTCTAATGCTTTACAAAGCATATCCTAGGGTTAGGAGACGTTAGAGTAGCCTAACATTGCTGATAAATGGCTAAACAAACATTGTTCAGTTAAAATCAAATATGACAATTGACTGAAATAGAAAATAGTCGACTGCACCATCACCAGTCGACTGCTCCAAGCAGCAGTTGACTGGACTCTGATTTTTCAAAAATCAAAGTTTTCAGTTGAATTTCAAAAAATGATAAGTAATTATACGTATTTTGAAAATTTTTGAAAATTCATACGTACATTACTTACATGAAATATAATGGGTGAAAAATAATTTTATAATAAAATACCCATTAACTTGAAGTATTGATATAAAATTCAAAACCATTGAAAACTTTAATGTTTTTGCTTAATTTTGTGCCAACTTATTCAATGGTGATTGCTATCAAAAGATAGACTTCACCATAGTTTTCTAAAATGTTTTTAAAATATTTTTCGAATCTTATATTGAACCATGGTCTATGGGCTAGATGTATATGGCTTGTATATTAGTTTTCCTTATGATTCCTCCATCTTATATTATGAGTTTGAGTTCATCTAGATGCAACATCTATGCACCTTGAACTTGACTCATTTCCTAACATTTCACATGTGTCTAAGGTGTATCAATACACGCACACATCTTCCTTATGGTCTTTGTGAGTTGTGAGTTTTATTTTTTCCTAATCTAAGGGTTCATGTATTTTATCTAGGTAACTCTATTTGATTCCCTTATCACGAGACTTCAGATCATGCAATTGTCCTTTATTTTACTTTAATTATCCTAAATTCACAAATAATTATCATGACATAAATGATAGCATACATTAAAGCATAGCCAATGAATCATGATGTCATGGCATTAAAAATTAAACCTAAACACAAGCATGCTATATTAACTTAAGCATTTTTATGACATTTTATTTGATCAAATGAAATATGATGTCATGACATGACTTATGACAAACAAAATATGGAAAATAAAATATAAAGGTATAAGAATACCTAGATTTCAAGCCTAATTGTCATTTACTAGGATTATACCTAATTTGTCATAATATATCACTTTACCAAGTGTGCCAAAAATCTAAAATGACACACCATTGGCTCTAACCTATCTTGTGTCAATTTTGATTGACTTTTCAAACTTTATAATTTCGATTGGCACATCCTAAAATCTTTTAGGATTAAAATCTAAATTCATTTTCAAAGTATTACAATACTTCGAAAATGCCATAAAGTGCCACCTTTACCATGATTAAGTTAACTACCTATTCATTCAAGATTGACACACCCTAAACCCATCTAGCATGAGAGAATAATGCTTCTAGGAATCCAAAATCTATTTGAGCTCCTTGGATTAATTAGTTACTCACTATGGATAACTTCCCTATCTACCCTCCTAATGCTCCTTCTAGGCTTTTAAAACCTTAGTCATTTCTTATCTAGGTTAACCTTTGGGGTAATTCCCCTTATAACCTTAGTAGTGACTTTCCTAGGTTCTTTGAAACCTTAGCCACAAGACACTTGTAAATATTAGCCTTAGGGATGACTTCCCTAGTAACCTTGACTTTCCTAGACCTAGCAATAGTTCCATAATGAGATGGAACATTGAAGTAGGTTTGTATGGTCTTCTTGGGCTTAGGTTTGTGACCCAAACCTTCCTTGCCCTTAATTGGTTCCTTTCTACTGATGTGTGCAAATCATATAGGGTTTTTGGAGTAGTTTTAGCATACATCTCACTGCATTTTATATTTTTTTCATGTATATTCTTCCTTGTTTTGCATTCATTTACTATTTCCTAGTTTAGAGACCTTCTTTTGCTATTTTTATGCGTAAGACGACATTTCAGAGGTAAATTGGCACATAATTGGAGCCCAAGGAAGGCAATCATGCTCTAGCCATGTTCCCCAAGACACAGGCATGCTTTGGATCAAAAGACGATGATCCCATGAAACTCAAGAGGAAGACACGACTGACCGTGTGAATCTCACACGGTTGTGCCTAATCTTGACGCTAGAATCAGAGAATGATTTCCAACGTGTCACACGGTTGACTGTGTGGATTTCGCACAGTCATGTAGCGTCAGACCGACTTAATGCAATCAGGGTTTCGCGAGTAATTAAGGAAATCTGACTTCACTCCTATAAAAGGGAAGGCATGCCCAAACCCTAGGGGAGATCTGACGGCTACGACGGTAAGAAGGTGCCCTAAGAAGCACCGAAGGATCACAACGGGGAGATAGGAAGCGACTCAAAGACCCGAATCAACACTCCAATGCCTTGGAGAATGACCAAGATGTTGGGTTTCCCCGTCACCACGGCGATTGTGTGTTCAAACATGTTTCATAAACATGTGCACAGTGGAAGAATTAAAAGTAATAAATCTAATTTATTACAACGCACACAACACACACATGCAAGATACAACATGTGTAGACATAATCGCAGTTTCAAATTTTGCAATAAAAGGAAATTATGCTAGTTATACCCGACGTATCACGTGCAGTGGGAATGACATCAACCAGAGCAACTCTCGCTAGAATTGCCTCTATCCGTATCCACGCCGAGTACCGTCGGGATAGCTTTACCAAGCTATGAGCCTCGTCTTCATAGGAGTCACTAGCCTCGTGTTGAAGACTATGTGATCGAGAGGAGATCACAATCCGAATCAAAATTCGGATGAAAAAATGAGTCCCCAAAACTCGCTTCTCCGGAGAGGTATTCATCAACCGATTAACGAATCCTTTGTCCTCCACCTATAACGATTATCGGAGATCCAATCCCCAGTAAGGAAGTCACTTTTGGAGCTCCAAACGCTATCCAAACAACGCTCCGATAAGAAGGAAACAAGTTGTCCAAAATTGGACAGCTTAGTAGAGGACTTGGCGCTGGCCAAAGGAGATGGCTGGCTGATCCTTGGTCACCGGAGCCAAGGTGGATCACCGAAGGGTTGCCAGAGGAGTGGTCGGCAGCAATTGGACACCGACAGCTGGGGTGGATGGCGACACAAAAGCTGGGTTGGCGTGGAACCCCTTGGGCGGCAGCAAGGAGAAGAGAGGGAGAGGAGAGGAAGAGAATTTTCCAAAAATAAACTTAGGGCTCTCCAAACCTCTAGCCGCACTTTTATATAACACGTGTTTCTTAACCATTAAGAAACCATCACCTTAGAGTTATTGGTTCCTAACTAAAACCCATTAACCCGCTCCAATAACTTAAGTTAAAATAAACCGAACCGAGTTGGTCTATTTTTAGTTAAAATGAACTGAACCAACTTTGGTTCATTTGTTTAAAATAAACTAAATCACTTTAGTTTATTTTCCACCATTGGATTAGAACCAAACCAATTTGGTTCATCCATCGTGTCTTCATAAGACTGGACACATCCATGCTTCCATTGCCACTGAAACAATTTCATGCTCACTCCTTGTTTGGTTCAACTAAACCTAGTTTCTCTCGATATGAGAATCTCATTCTCAAGCTCGTCTTAAATACTTCGGATTACACTCGTTGTGCGTGTGACCAAATAGGTTCTCGGTTTATGTTGGCCATCTATAATTAACCATTAATTATAGAACGATTATGAGTGACACCTAGTAGTACATCATGATCCCCAATTAATCGAAAAATCAACGGTTGATCCAGAACCATTTTTGAAACCCTTCAGTAGCTACAATGAATCGTGCCCCATTCCCTTCATGCATCTTATACCCACTTGGTTCAGGACATGGTTGTTGGTGCAATCGGCCCAGGTCACGATTGACCAGACTTGAGTTTGACTCGAGTAGTGTTTTGAATTTTGACATTGATGTCTGACATGTGTTGGGGAGATTGTTGGTGTAATCGACCTAGGTCATAATTGATGTTTGACGATGGTTTGACCATTTTCATGGGAGAAGTCAAAGTCTTATGTACTTGGCATGAAAAGTCCAATCTTGAGTCTTGGCATGGAAAGTCCAACATGGGTTAGCAAGGAAGTCCAAGCATGGGTCTTGGCAAGGGAATGTCCAAGCTTGAGTTTTGACATTTGGAAAGTCCAACATTGGGTTAGCAAGGAAGTCCAAGGTGTAGTCTTGGCCATGTAAGTCCAAGGGTGTAATCTTGGCGGTGAAAGTCCAAGTCATGGGTACTTGGCAATTGAGAAGTCCAAGGGAAATATTGGCGGCGTAAAGTCCAAGGGTGAAGTCTTGGCAGCATAAGTCCAATGGTTGACGGCATAAAGTCCAAGCGGAGTCTTAGCAGCGTAAGCCCAATATGTCTTTGTGGTGCAGACCACATTAGTATGACAATAGCTGATGGAAGCACCTGAAGGCGAGCGTATGGATGAACAAGTCATGGATGACTTGGAGGGATCCGATAGGCATGAGGCTGATGGAGGTGGCTAGAAGGCTTAGGTCTAAGATAAGGGTAGTCTAGCAAGTATGGGGGCACCATACTTCGGTTAAAACCTCATGTTTGAGGTGTATCAGTCGACTGTGACTATGGTCAGTCGACTGATGGGAGTCAACTAGGGTTCAACTGTAGGAATCGCCCAATCAAATCGGCATTGGGAAGTCGATTGATAGCACAATGATCGGCCCGATGATCCAAGATCGGTCATTCAGTCGGCACCGGGTATAGAAAGCTCTCGATCGGTGATCACCGAGCACTCGGATCGATTGATCTATTAGTCGACTGATGGGTATGATCAGTCGACTGATGGTCTATTCGTTGGAACTTATCCAACGTGGCTCATGCCGTTGTGAGACAGTGGCTATAGGGGATGTTGACTGATGGTCCTGATCAGTCGACTACTAGGCAGAATCCAGCCCAAGGAGAATCTTTAAAGGGAGCTCGAGGAGGAGGTTTTCGCCATCGGTTCTTGGACGTCTTTGGGGCGATTTGTTGCTGCAAATCAGGGTCTCCAAGTGCAATTCAAACAACTAAACAAGCAAACATCCAAAAGTTCTTTGTAAAGTTTTCTTTACTTACATTTTAGTGTATTTGCTTGTATTTCATTTTTATTGTTGTAAGAACTATTGTACAAGATTTTTCCACCTTCGGATTGTTCTAAGGAGTTATTGTTATAGTGGTGTGTGATTGGCATCGCTAGGGCTTATTCGAGCCCAATCCATGGAGTGGGAACCATTCGGTTCCGAACCACATTACATTGTATTATTGTTCTTGTGTTTATGTTGTATTTGTTTTATTATTTCTATTTTCGCTGCGTATAACACTTTTTGTAGCAAGCACGCAATCGCAAACGAAATCCATCGCACAACAAGCGACAATGCTATTCACCCCCCCTTTAGCGGCCACCGAGGTCCTAACAATTAGTATTAGAGCGAGGCCGCACTTCAAGGATTAACAACTAAAAGAGCACCACTAGAGGGTGAATAGATGGATTTTGAAGAACAACTAGGATGAAACATCAACACATCAGTGCCTTACACCTTCTATGGACAAGAAGGGCAATGGAAGGTAAGAATCAAAAACTTCTTGATGATGAGGGACCTTGAGGAGTGGTCCGCCCTAATGGAAGGATTCGAATATCCAAGAGGGCCAAAGGGAGGATATCTCAAGAAGAAGAGATGGACTCAAGATCAACTACAAAAATCCAAAACAAATGATAAGGTAATCGATATGGTAGTTGATTTAATTCCTAATGAACTATTGTCCAAAATAGGTGAATTTCAAGATGCCAAGAATCTATGGAGAAAATTATAAATGCTTCATAAAAAATCCAAACTGGTCCAAGATGAAGAAGAGGAGGAGTGCTCATCCTCTCAAGCTCAAGGAGAAGCAAGCACATCTTCATCACAAGAGCTTGAGGATTTGGATGGTGATAGAGAGTCGATGTTCGAATCGGTAGAGGAGGTGGAATTGGAAGAAGCCTCCACCTCTAGGATTGAGGGGGAGGAGAGATCACCTTCCATGCCGGAGCAAGAAGAAGAGCCTTCAACATCCGATTAAGATAAAGAAGCTCAAAATCCGGCCTCCATTGACCTAGGTAACTCAAGCATTTCGATTAAGAATAAAATTCATATTATATGCTTTGAGTGTAGGAATCAAGGACACTACAAGAGTAAGTGTCCAAAAAGAGTTAAGAAAGCTCCACCGGTGCTAAAGATCAAGGAGACTGGAGCCTCAACTGCAACACCCGCCTATCCTTACACTAGTAAAGGAGGTGTTACTGCCATACTTTATCTTACTCTTGTATTGATCAGGTATATCATGACTCAATCATTCCATAAACTCATATACACTATTTGTAAGTTAACTAATACCTGATTTAAATCGAAGAGTATCAACAACTCGTACCAAGATCTAACCCTGATTTTTAAATGAGTATCATAATTCAAACTAACAGCGGAAGCTAAATAACGAACCCAACTACATTGACATGTTGACACTAGAATCTTACACAAGTTCTTAACCTATCTAAGCATGCACCTTCACTAGGGTTCTAATATAAAACATTCTTAAGTAACTCAACCTCATGCATGGTGATAGTGATAGGTGCATCCTTGACATGAACATCAACGTAATCAACGATAAATAACATCAATCCTAGCACCTAACATGAAGACTAGCACATAGTTCAAAGTTCTTAGCATAACATAATACTAGCAAGTTCAACATTCTTAGACACAACATGATCAAACATATAACATGAACACTACCACACGAATAAGTTCGAAGGTCTTAAAACATAACAAAATACTAGCAAGTTCAGGATCAAAATCCACTGTTCCGCCGCCACACACACCAAACACTTCATCCGTTGCCCCCTCTTATTCCAATCTTGCTTTACCCTTATCTGCAGTATAAGGAATGCAAACTATAAGCAATAAAGCTTAGTAAGTACTTCCTATTCTCACAAAACCTTGCATTAGGAAAACATGCTATTAGAATACTTGCATGTAACAAATGCTCATACTTGCATTTAGGAAAATTCTACATTTAACATTTGGAAATACTTGCACATAATACAATGGTTCCACTTGACATGCACGAACTTTTAGGATTAGAAATATAGAGACACTTGTACATAACACAATGACTCACTTGAAATGCATGAACTTAACATATGCAACTTGCAATACATGCTTGAAATATGCTTCGCTTGTAGAAACATATACATGAGACATACTATACTTAAACTTGTAAACATTGTGCTTTGGTTAACTTTCGAAACCATATATATATACGTATATACTTTAAAATACTAATCATCCTTGTTTGGGCAGCCCGACATTGGACCATTTTGCGCGCAACCCTAATAGAATTTGGGGTAGCTAGCCACCGAACTTATTAGGGCAACTTAACTTTCAAGGGCGGTCTAGGGGCTCGTGGGCGATCTAAGAGCCCGGTACATGCCACTTCAAAGTAAAATACTTCCTTTATATATGACTTACTTATTTTTGTCATTTAACAAGTATTTTACATGATCATACTCAAAAACCCATATAGGAAGCCTTTCAAGACATTTGATCATGCTCTTTCTCCCCAAAACTCGTAGGGGAAGCATCTTGTGATCTTTACATCTTGCTTCCAATGAAATGTTCAAAGTAAAATACTTCCTTTATATATGACTTACTGATCTTTATCATTTATCAAACACTTAACATGATCATACTCCCAAAACTCATATAGGAAGCCTTTCAAGACATATAATCATGCTCTTTGTCCCCAAAACTCGTAGGGGAAGCTTCTTTGAAATCTTTACATCTTGCTTCCAATAAAATATACTTAAAATACCTAAAAATACTAACAACATAATCTGTACAGAATCTATAAATTCGAATAAAAACATGATACTAGAAGCTAGATGTGCAAATCAAAGAGTTACTTATGATAGCATGTTAGTGATCTTATGTCTTGCTTAAAAACAACATATACCTTACCTATAAATCTAAACACACCTATATAAACTGATCAAAACATATTTTTATCATTTATCAAACATTTAACATGATCATACTCCTAAAAACTCATATAGGAAGCCTTTCAAGACATTCGATCATGCTCTTTGTTCGCAAAACTTATAGGGGAAGCATCTTTGCGATCTTTACCTCTTGATTCCAATAAAATATACTTAAAATACCTAAAAATACAAACAAACATAATCTGGATAGAACATATAAATCCAAATAAAACATGGTGATAGAAGCTAGATGGGCATATCAAAGAGTTACTTATGCTATAGGTGAGAGATAACATCTTTGTGATCTTAGATCTTGCTTAAAAACACATATACCTTAACAATAAATTTGAACACACACATATATCATCTGATCCAAACATATAATCTATCAAAACATAGGAAATTAAGTTATATAAAATAATCGAAGAACTACTTATACTGCAGGTGAGAGATACTTACATCCTCTCGCTATCGTACTAGTATACCGCTAGGGTTTTTATGAGATGAAAACCTTCCCTTTTTCCTTAGCCTTAGGAGTGATCCTCTAGCATATAATAAGCCTTTGTATCCCCTTGAAATCCTCTCAAGAACACTAAACAAGGCTTTAGGGTTTCGGATGGAGTTGGAGGAAGGAGGAGGAGTTCGGTGGAGTTGGATCTTCTAGCAATACCAAGACTCTCTCCTTGAAAAACCCTCTTGAGAATCCCAACACAAGGAGTCCTAAAGCTTGGATGGAAGAGGGAGGAAGAAGAAGGAGATAGGTTTCGGCCAAGAATGAGGGAGGAGGAAGAAAAAGGAAGATGAAGTGGGTTTTCTTTCTTTCTCCCTTTAATCTCCCTTTAATCTCAACGTGAATGGCTAGGAAGATGAAAAGAAAAGAAAAACTCACCATCTTCTCATGGGGAGATGAAACAACTCTTCACCCTCTCATCTTCTCATTTACCTTCTTTGTATATTCCTTATCTATTCTAGCCAAGAATTATCCTATGGCCTAGTGGTAGCAAAGCTACCTCCCTATTAGGAGGTTCATGGTTCAAATCCTAGCTATAGCGAACCATACTTTTTATTTTGTTTTATTTTGTTTTAAACCTTTTATGGGCGTTAAATCCATATAATTACTTTGAACAATTTTAGAATTTTACGGGATTTACAATCCTTTATACCTTATAAAAGTTTCATCCTCGAAACTTAGAATAACTCCGCATACTTTTGTTTCATGTCATCCTCGCGTTCCCAAGTTTCTTCTTCAAACTTTTGATTTTGCCACATGACTTTCACTAAGGGTACTTCTTTATTTCTCAATTTCTTAATTTCTCGATCTATTATCTGAATAGGTCGACTTTTATAACTTAAATCTTCTTGAACTTGTACCGTCTATGGCTCAATCACATTGTCTGCATTAGGAACGTACTTTTTCAGCATTGAGACATGAAATACGTTGTGAATAGCTGACATTTCTGTTGGTGCAACAATGCTCCAAGCATTTATATATGTTTTGATGTTTGGATAATCATCTAAGTTAGACAATGTTTTGTGATCTAATATGTTCAAGTGATAGGGAAATCCAAGGATGAAGACTTGGTAAAAGGAAGTCCAAGTATGATCTTGGCAAAGGAAGTCCAAGGGATGGACTTGGCAGCGTAAGACCAAGCTTGTAGTCTTGGCAGCGTAAAGTCCAAGTGAACCTTGGCAAAGGAAGTCCAAAGTAAAGTCTTGGCAGATTAAGTCCAAGCTTGTAGTCTTGGCGGCGTAAAGTCCAAGCATTTGGACACCCAAGACATGACGAAACCGAAGGAAGCTCTTGGAAGCAAAGCACAAAGGATGAACAAGTCGCGGACTCGGAGGGATCCTGAAGGCGCAAGGCTTATTGAGGAGCTAGAAGGTTGAGTCTAGGTCTAGGGTATAAAATCAAGTGTGAATTACTCATACTTGATGAGTATCACCGATCGGCCCGATCGATGTATCGATCGGCCAGTCAGGCGTCGAGAGTCGAGGATGAAACCCTAACCATCGACCGATTGCCTTGGGTAGAACGATCGATATCATGCTATCGATCGCCAAGGGCATCGATCGGTGATCAAGGGAATATCGCCACGAGAATATAGTCTCACTCGATTGCGCTTGATCACTCGGTGATCACCCCATCGATCGTGATGGAGGGATCGATCGATCACCGCCGTTGGAGATTGCGGCTACGAATCTCCGCGGAGATCGTGGTTCGGCCGCGTTGGCCGGCACGATCGGCGATGGCAAGCATCAGTCGACTGATCGAGGCCCAACGGGAAAAATAGCCCCTCTTCTATAAAAAGGGGCCATTGGGAGCTTGGTGAAGCTAGTGCTCTTGCTCCCAACTATACCTACGTGCTCACCAAGCTTTCCAAGTGTTTTTAGCAATCCAAAACCTCCTCTTCTCTAATCCTAATCTTCCATCATTGTAAAGAAGAGGAGTGCATTGTAAGATAAGGTTTCTCCACCTTGGTTCATCCAAAGGAGGTTCTAGTGAGGATTGATTAGGGCTAATCCACCTTACGGATTGCCGTTGAGTAGGAGCGTCATCTCCGAACCACGTTACATCGGGTGTTAGCTTTGTTTCTTGCTTTTATTTGTGTTTATATTTGTATTGCTTCCTCTAACATTTTTGTAGAAAGAAAGAAAGGCTAATCACCCCCTCTAGCCATTCCAAGGGTCCTAACAAGTGGTATCAGAGCCCGGATAGCTTGGAAGATCTCACCATCAACCAAGACATCAATGGCTCTTCAAGAGGGATATAGCATAAGCCACCGCTCTTCGATGGGAGTCATTTTGCGTATTGGAAAGGTAGGATGAAGTATTATTTAATGAGCAATATTGAAATTTGGCATAGTATTGTAGATGGCTTCGAGGAACCGGTGGATGAACATGGAAACCCTATTCCGAGCAAGGATTGGACAAGGGAGATGAACCGGAAGTTCGAGTCAAATGCAAAAGCCATACTCACCATCCAATGCGGCATTACAATGGAGCAACTCAACAAGGTGGGGCCTTTCGAATTCGCCAAGGAGCTATGGGAAAAGCTCGTTGAGCTAAATGAAGGTTCCAAGGAGTCAAAGAGGGCCAAGAAGGACCTACTAATTGGACAACTTCAAGCCTTCCAAATGAAGATGCATGAAACCGTAAGCCAAATGCATGGAAGGTTCAAAGAAATTGTTAACGGACTCCATATCATAGGTGAGCGAGTTGACAACCGAGATTTGGTAAGGTATATTTTACAAGCATTTCCTAGAAATTTTTTATGGACTTCTATAGTTGATGCCATTAAGGTAACTAGGGATCTTTCGCAAATTAAAATTGATGAACTATTTTGTGAGTTTGAATTGCATGAGCAAACTAACATGTCTTCTAAGAAAAAGGGCTTAGCTTTATTTGTTGAGAAGAAAGAAAAGAAGAAGAAAGAAAGGAAAGAGGTGTCATCATCATCCGAGTCGGAGCGTGAGTCAAGTAGTGACGAAGATTCGGCTAGTGAGATGGCCCATTTTGTCAAGAAGTTCCTTAGAAAATCAAAGGAATTCAAGAATAGAGATGCAAGAAAGGGGTCCCATTCTTCAAGAGGTAAAAATAGTGGTAATTCAAGTTTTAACAATAATGTGATTTGCCATGCTTGCAACAAGAAGGGGCACATAAAGCCGAATTGCCCGGAGCTAAAGAAGAAGGAGGAAAAGGAAAAGAAAAAGAAGGACAAAAAGGAGAAGAAGAAGGAGGCCATGGTGGCTCAAACCACATGGGACACACCAAGTGTTGAAGACTCTTCCACCGATGATGAGCTTTTCCACATCACACGCCATGTGGCACTCATGGCACTAGGAGATGATTCGGGCACATCAAGCCAAGAAGATTCCTCAAGCGATGAATCATCATCTAGTGACGATGAGGTAATGAACTCTCCCAAGGTTAAGCTCCTTTATAAATCAATTGCCTATCTTCAAGAAGCTCTAGATAAGTCTAAATCTAAGGTTAAGAGCATGAAGGTAGAACTAAAGGCTATTAGAAATGAAAAACCTTCACATGTTGATTCTTGCATGCTTAAGGAAGAAAATGACAAACTTAAGGATGAGGTTAGTGAATTAAAAGCATGTTTAAAAAAATTTTCAAATGGCTCAAAGTGTCTTGATATGATTCTTAGTAGGCAAAGAGCGGTTTATAACAAGGCCGGTTTAGGATATAAGCCAAAAGAAAAAGAAGTTGCTTATATTTCATTAATTAATAGGAAAGCAACCATTAAGGGAAAAGTTAAGAAAGCATGGGTACCTAAGAAGTTTTTACTTAATGTTACCGGTCCAAATGTGTGGGTACCAAAAGCTTGTGTTTTTCATGTGATTTAGGTAGGAGAGCGAGGTATGTGGATTGTGGATAGCGGTTGCTCAACACATATGACCGGGGATGTGAGCAAGTTCTCCACAATTAAATATGTGAAGAAGGGAGCGGTGTCCTTTGGGAATAGTGGAAAACTCAAAATATTAGGTAGAGGTACAATTGAGGTATCCCCCAAAATTATTATTCACAAAGTCTTGCTAGTTGAAAATATGAAGTTTAATTTATTAAGTGTTAGTCAACTTTGTGATGCAAACTATCATGTCTCCTTTGAATCCTCTAAATGCATGATTAGACATAAGGAATTAAATGATTGCATGTTAGTTGGATATAGGAAATCAAATATCTATTATGTTGATCTTTCATATGCTTCTAACATTTCTACTAAGTGTTTTGTTGCAAAAGAAGAGGAAAGTTGGCTATGGCATAGAAGATTGGGGCACATCAACATGAAAAACATAGCCAAGGTAGCCAAGATGGAGTTGGTCAAAGGGCTACCAAAGATCAAGTATGTCAAGAACAAATTGTGTGATGCATGCCAAGAAGGAAAACAAACAAAGGCATCACACAAAGGTAAAACTCTAACTAACACCTCTTTACCATTAGAGTTATTGCATCTTGACTTGTTTGATTGCCATAGTACTCCATCTTTAAATGGTAATAAATATTTTTTGGTTATAGTAGATGATTTTTCTAGGTATACTTGGGTCCACTTTATGAAACATAAGGATGATACCTTAGAAATAATCATAGGATTTAGTAAAAGGGTTGAAAATGAAAAGAGTCTCAAAATCAATCGGATCCGTAGTGATCATGGTGGTGAATTTGAAAACTTAAAATTTTCACAATTTTATTTAGAGCAAGGGTACAAGCATGAGTTCTCTTGTCCTAGAACACCTCAACAAAATGGGGTGGTGGAAAGGAGAAATCATGCCCTACAAGAGGCGGCTAGGACCATGCTTAATGCATATTCTCTACCTAGCTACTTGTGGGCGGAAGCGGTTAATACCGCTTGCTATATCCAAAATAGGGTTCAAATCCATAGGTTTTTAGGAAAAACACCATTTGAATTATGGAATGGGACTATACCCACAATTCATTATTTCAAAGTCTTTGGATGTAAAGTTTATATTCTAAACACCAAAGATAACTTAGGAAAATTTGAATCAAAGGCGGATGAGGGAATCCTAGTTGGATACTCATCCACAAGTAGAGGGTATAAAGTCTACAATAAGAGAACCAAAGGGATTGAGGAGTCTTCCAATGTTCAATTTGATGAAAATACTAGTACCTACCCTAGAAAGTCCTCCATTGATAAGGATATTAATGACAATAATCAAGACATTACCCAAAAACTTTAAAATTTGTCCATTAGGGGTAATGATCAAGGGGGAGGAAGAGGAGACTCCGATGATGAAAGAAGGGTGGAAGATAACAATGATCAAATTGAAACACCTTCTAGAAACCTAAGAATTCATCAAGATCATCCACTTGACCAAGTAGTAGGAGATCTATCTCAAGGAGTAAGAACTAGGTCATTTCATAGACCTCCTACTAGTCAAGTAGCTCTTATCTCACAAATTGAGCCCAAATCGATCAATGATGCATTACATGATCCGGATTGGATTTTGGTAATGCAAGATGAATTGGCTCAATTTGAGAGAAGTCAAGTGTGGGAATTAGTACCTAGACCCAATGATAGCACCATAATTACTACAAGATGGGTCTTTAGGAATAAGCTAGATGATCAAGGAAATATCACTAGAAATAAGGCTAGGTTGGTTGCTAGGGGATTCAATCAAGTTGAGGGGCTTGACTATGATGAGACGTATGCCCCGGTTGCGAGGTTAGAATCTATTAGGATTCTCTTAGGGTATGCTTCCTACATGGGATTTAAACTTTACCAAATGGATGTTAAATCGGCATTCTTAAATGGTTTTATTAAGGAGGAAGTATATGTAGAGCAACCACCTGGATTTGAGAACCTAGATTATCCAAATCATGTATGTAAGCTTAGGAAAGCATTATATGGGTTAAAACAAGCTCCCCGTGCATGGTATGAAAGATTGTCATCTTTCTTAATTTCTAAGGATTTTAGAAGAGGCCAAGTAGATCAAACTTTGTTTATAAAGTCAACATTAAAAGATATATTCATACCCCAAGTATATGTGGATGATATCATTTTTGGGGTAACGAATGATGATCTTCTTCAAGATTTTATAAAAAAATATGGAAAATGAATTTGAAATGAGTTTGGTTGGAGAGCTTACCTTTTTCCTAGGCTTACAAGTCAAACAAACCAATGAGGGTATTCATATTTATCAAACCAAATATGCAAATGAAATGATCAAGAAATTTGGTTTGGAAAATGCCAAAATTGTAACCACTCCTATGGCCACTAGTACTAGAATAGATAGTGATCATGAAGGTAAATCAATTGATCTTAAACTTTATAGGAGTATGATTGGTAGCCTACTATACCTAACCGCTAGTAGACCCGACATTTTATTTGCGGTAGGTATGTGTGCAAGATACCAATTTTGTGCCAAAGAATCACATTTAGTAGCCGTCAAAAGAATACTAAGATATATTAAAGGCACTCTAAATGTAGGACTTTGGTATCCTAGGACTAGGTCATTTGAATTGCTTGGGTATACCGATTTCGATTATGCCGGGTGCAAATTGGATAGGAAGAGTACTAGTGGTGGATGCCAATTTCTTGGGTCCTCCCTAGTTAGTTGGAGTAGTAGGAAGCAACATTGTGTTGCTTTATCAACCACCGAAGCCGAATATGTGGCTATGGGTGGTTGTGTAGCTCAATTACTTTGGATGAGACATACTCTTGTGGACTATGAGCTACACTACTCTAACATTAAAGTTTATTGTGATAATGTGAGTACCATCAACTTAACCAAAAATCCGGTACATCACTCTAGAACCAAGCACATTGAAGTGAAACATCACTTCATAAGAGATCATGTGGCAAGAGGGGACATTGAACTTAATTATGTAGAATCTAAGTCCAACCTTGCTGATATCTTCACCAAAGCTCTTCCCGAAGCCGAATTTTCATCATTAAGGAGAGAGCTTGGTATGTGCTTTGTAGAGTAAAATTCTAGGTTTGCATGATCCTATACTTATATAGCTTCTTTATACCTTGATGCATCTCACAAAAGCCTTAAGAAACCTTGATTTTTGTATTGAAATACTTAGAAACATGTGAGATGATAGGGAAGGTGTACTTGACTCATCATGCTTGTTATGATGCATTACTATGAGCCAATGACACACCTAGAGACAGAAAAACCTTATGGACCAATCATTGGGAAGGCTTGTATTCAAGTAATGAATACATAACTCAAAGAACATGGTTGGAAATTCCAAATAATAAATATTTTAAACTATGTTCATCATATTTTGAAAAACAATTTTCAAATGGAACACAAAAGTGATAAAAAGTTTGCAAAATCTTTAGAACTTTTGATAGGTTCCAAGTTTGTATTAATCTTGTAATCTGGAAGACATATATTTTTCAAATTATTTTTCCTTGATGAAGTATGATTTCAGAAATGTGTACGCAAAATTTCGTGATTTTTCGAGATTTCTGGAATTTCTACCGCATTTCTGAAATTGGGCTGAAAAGGCTGAAATTTCGGTTTCAGGCCTAGCGATGTTGAAAGATCGATACACTATGTTTTCTGATAATAAACTCCATTTTCTGATATTTGGTGTATCTTTGATGTCCTAACACTATAGTATGATAAAATTGCGTATAAACAAGTTTTAGGACTAATTAATGCAGTGTTTTAAGGGAAGTTTTCATAAATTATATCTTTTTCATCCCCAAAACCATTGTTGGTGCAAAGTTAGGACTTAATTTTTGAATTTTTGATATGCTTTGCTTCAGCTATTGTTTACACATTATAAAGCATATCTTGGATTAAGGGGGAGCTTAATTTCTATCTTATGCCTTAGTCCAAGATCCAACACCTTTAATTCTTTCATTTTTGAATCCTTCTCTTTTTGATGTATGTCAAAGGGGGAGAAGGAATGTTTAAGTTAGATGATTAAGTGTGTATCTTTAAAGACCTAACTTAAATGATTGTCAAACATCAAAAAGGGGGAGATTGTTGGTGCAACAATGCTCCAAGCATTTATATATGTTTTGATGTTTGGATAATCATCTAAGTTAGGCAATGTTTTGTGATCTAATATGTTCAAGTGACAGGGAAATCCAAGGATGAAGACTTGGTAAAAGGAAGTCCAAGTATGATCTTGGCAAAGGAAGTCCAAGGGATGGACTTGGCAGCGTAAGACCAAGCTTGTAGTCTTGGCAGCGTAAAGTCCAAGTGAACCTTGGCAAAGGAAGTCCAAAGTAAAGTCTTGGCAGCTTAAGTCCAAGCTTGTAGTCTTGGCGGCGTAAAGTCCAAGCATTTGGCAACCCAAGACATGACGAAACCGAAGGAAGCTCTTGGAAGCAAAGCGCAAAGGATGAACAAGTTGCGGACTCGGAGGGATCCTGAAGGCGCAAGGCTTATTGAGGAGCTAGAAGGTTGAGTCTAGGTCTAGGGTATAAAATCAAGTGTGAATTACTCATACTTGATGAGTATCAGTCGACTGATATGATGTATCAGTCGACTGGTCAGGCGTTCGACTGAGTCAGGATGAAACCCTAACCATCAGTTGACTGCCTTGGGTAGAGCGATCGGTGATCACGCTATCGATCATTGCCAAGGGCATCAGTCGACTGATCAAGGGGAATATCGCCACAGAATGCAGTCTCACTCGACTGCTGCCTTGATCACTCGATTGATCACCCCATCAGTCGACTGATGGAGGGATCAGTCGACTGATTACCTGGCCGTTGGAGATTGCAGCTACGAATCTCCGCGGAGATCGCGGTTCGTGGGCCGTTGGCGGCGGCGATCGTGATGGCAAGCATCAGTCGACTGATCGAGGCCCAACGGGAAAAACAGCCCCTCTTCTATAAAAAGGGGCCATTGGGAGCTTGGTGAAGCTAGTGCTCTTGCTCCCAACTACACCTACGTGCTCACCAAGCTTTCCAAGTGTTTTTAGCAATCCAAAACCTCCTCTTCTCTAATCCTAATCTTCCATCATTGTAAAGAAGAGGAGTGCATTGTAAGATAAGGTTTCTCCACCTTGGTTCATCCAAAGGAGGTTCTAGTGAGGATTGATTAGGGCTAATCCACCTTACGGATTGCCGTGGAGTAGGAGCGTCATCTCCGAACCACGTTACATCGGGTGTTAGCTTTGTTTCTTGCTTTTATTTGTGTTTATATTTGTATTGCTTCCGCTAACGTTTTTATAGAAAGAAAGAAAGGCTAATCACCCCCCCTCTAGCCATTCCAAGGGTCCTAACAAGTGGTATCAGAGCCCGGATAGCTTGGAAGATCTCACCATCAACCAAGACATCAATGGCTCTTCAAGAGGGATATAGCACCGCCAAGCCACCGCTCTTCGATGGGAGTCATTTTGCGTATTGGAAAGGTAGGATGAAGTATTATTTAATGAGCAATATTGAAATTTGGCATAGTATTGTAGATGGCTTCGAGGAACCGGTGGATGAACATGGAAACCCTATTCCGAGCAAGGATTGGACAAGGGAGATGAACCGGAAGTTCGAGTCAAATGCAAAAGCCATACTCACCATCCAATGCGGCATTACAATGGAGCAACTCAACAAGGTGGGGCCTTTCGAATCTGCCAAGGAGCTATGGGAAAAGCTCGTTGAGCTAAATGAAGGTTCCAAGGAGTCAAAGAGGGCCAAGAAGGACCTACTAATTGGACAACTTCAAGCCTTCCAAATGAAGATGCATGAAACCGTAAGCCAAATGCATGGAAGGTTCAAAGAAATTGTTAACGGACTCCATATCATAGGTGAGCGAGTTGACAACCGGGATTTGGTAAGGTATATTTTACAAGCATTTCCTAGAAATTCTTTATGGACTTCTATAGTTGATGCCATTAAGGTAACTAGGGATCTTTCGCAAATTAAAATTGATGAACTATTTTGTGAGTTTGAATTGCATGAGCAAACTAACATGTCTTCTAAGAAAAAGGGCTTAGCTCTATTTGTTGAGAAGAAAGAAAAGAAGAAGAAAGAAAGGAAAGAGGTGTCATCATCATCCGAGTCGGAGCGTGAGTCAAGTAGTGACGAAGATTCGGCTAGTGAGATGGCCCATTTTGTCAAGAAGTTCCTTAGAAAATCAAAGGAATTCAAGAATAGAGATGCAAGAAAGGGGTCCCATTCTTCAAGAGGTAAAAATAGTGGTAATTCAAGTTTTAACAATAATGTGATTTGCCATGCTTGCAACAAGAAGGGGCACATAAAGCCGAATTGCCCGGAGTTAAAGAAGAAGGAGGAAAAGGAAAAGAAAAAGAAGGACAAGAAGGAGAAGAAGAAGGAGGCCATGGTGGCTCAAACCACATGGGACACACCAAGTGTTGAAGACTCTTCCTCCGATGATGAGCTTTGCCACATCACACGCCATGTGGCACTCATGGCACTAGGAGATGATTCGGGCACATCAAGCCAAGAAGATTCCTCAAGCGATGAATCATCATCTAGTGACGATGAGGTAATGAACTCTCCCAAGGTTAAGCTCCTTTATAAATCAATTGCCTATCTTCAAGAAGCTCTAGATAAGTCTAAATCTAAGGTTAAGAGCATGAAGGTAGAACTAAAGGCTATTAGAAATGAAAAACCTTCACATGTTGATTCTTGCATGCTTAAGGAAGAAAATGACAAACTTAAGGATGAGGTTAGTGAATTAAAATCATGTTTAGAAAAATTTTCAAATGGCTCAAAGTGTCTTGATATGATTCTTAGTAGGCAAAGAGCGGTTTATAACAAGACCGGTTTAGGATATAAGCCAAAAGAAAAAGAAGTTGCTTATATTTCATTAATTAATAGGAAAGCAACCATTAAGGGAAAAGTTAAGAAAGCATGGTTACCTAAGAAGTTTTTACTTAATGTTACCGGTCCAAATGTGTGGGTACCAAAAGTTTGTGTTTTTTATGTGATTTAGGTAGGAGAGCGAGGTATGTGGATTGTGGATAGCGGTTGCTCAACACATATGACCGGGGATGTGAGCAAGTTCTCCACAATTAAATATGTGAAGAAGGGAGCGGTGTCCTTTGGGAATAGTTGAAAACTCAAGATATTAGGTAGAGGTACAATTGAGGTATCCCCCAAAATTATTATTCACAAAGTCTTGCTAGTTGAAAATATAAAGTTTAATTTATTAAGTGTTAGTAAACTTTGTGATGCAAACTATCATGTCTCCTTTGAATCCTCTAAATGCATGATTAGACATAAGGAATTAAATGATTGCATGTTAGTTGGATATAGGAAATCAAATATCTATTATGTTGATCTTTCATATGCTTCTAACATTTCTACTAAGTGTTTTGTTGCAAAAGAAGAGGAAAGTTGGCTATGGCATAGAAGATTGGGGCACATCAACATGAAAAACATAGCCAAGGTAGCCAAGATGGAGTTGGTCAAAGGGCTACCAAAGATCAAGTATGTCAAGAACAAATTGTGTGATGCATGCCAAGAAGGAAAACAAACAAAGGCATCACACAAAGGTAAAACTCTAACTAACACCTCTTTACCATTAGAGTTATTGCATCTTGACTTGTTTGATTGCCATAGTACTCCATCTTTAAATGGTAATAAATATTGTTTGGTTATAGTAGATGATTTTTCTAGGTATACTTGGGTCCACTTTATGAAACATAAGGATGATACCTTAGAAATAATCATAGGATTTAGTAAAAGGGTTGAAAATGAAAAGAGTCTCAAAATCAACCGGATCCGTAGTGATCATGGTGGTGAATTTGAAAACTTAAAATTTTCACAATTTTATTTAGAGCAAGGGTACAAGCATGAGTTCTCTTGTCCTAGAACACCTCAACAAAATTGGGTGGTGGAAAGGAGAAATCGTGCCCTACAAGAGGAAGCTAGGACCATGCTTAATGCATATTCTCTACCTAGCTACTTGTGGGCGGAAGCGGTTAATACCGCTTGCTATATCCAAAATAGGGTTCAAATCCATAGGTTTTTAGGAAAAACACCATTTGAATTATGGAATGGGACTATACCCACAATTCATTATTTCAAAGTCTTTGGATGTAAAGTTTATATTCTAAACACCAAAGATAACTTAGGAAAATTTGAATCAAAGGCGGATGAGGGAATCCTAGTTGGATACTCATCCACAAGTAGAGGGTATAAAGTCTACAATAAGAGAACCAAAGGGATTGAGGAGTCTTCCAATGTTCAATTTGATGAAAATACTAGTACCTACCCTAGAAAGTCCTCCATTGATAAGGATATTAATGACAATAATCAAGACATTACCCAAAAACTTTAAAATTTGTCCATTAGGGGTAATGATCAAGGGGGAGGAAGAGGAGACTCCGATGATGAAAGAAGGGTGGAAGATAACAATGATCAAATTGAAACACCTTCTAGAAACCTAAGAATTCATCAAGATCATCCACTTGACCAAGTAGTAGGAGATCTATCTCAAGGAGTAAGAACTAGGTCATTTCATAGACCTCCTACTAGTCAAGTAGCTCTTATCTCACAAATTGAGCCCAAATCGATCAATGATGCATTACATGATCCAGATTGGATTTTGGCAATGCAAGATGAATTGGCTCAATTTGAGAGAAGTCAAGTGTGGGAATTAGTTCCTAGACCCAATGATAGCACCATAATTACTACAAGATGGGTCTTTAGGAATAAGCTAGATGATCAAGGAAATATCACTAGAAATAAGGCTAGGTTGGTTGCTAGGGGATTCAATCAAGTTGAGGGGCTTGACTATGATGAGACGTATGCCCCGGTTGCGAGGTTAGAATCTATTAGGATTCTCTTAGGGTATGCTTCCTACATGGGATTTAAACTTTACCAAATGGATGTTAAATCTGCATTCTTAAATGGTTTTATTAAGGAGGAAGTATATGTAGAGCAACCACCCGGATTTGAGAACCTAGATTATCCAAATCAAGTATGTAAGCTTAGGAAAGCATTATATGGGTTAAAACAAGCTCCCCGGGCATGGTATGAAAGATTGTCATCTTTCTAAATTTCTAAGGATTTTAGAAGAGGCCAAGTAGATCAAACTTTGTTTATAAAGTCAACATTAAAAGATATATTCATAGCCCAAGTATATGTTGATGATATCATT
Source organism: Wurfbainia villosa (assembly GCA_025175895.1). Taxonomy (NCBI): domain Eukaryota; kingdom Viridiplantae; phylum Streptophyta; class Magnoliopsida; order Zingiberales; family Zingiberaceae; genus Wurfbainia; species Wurfbainia villosa. The sequence goes on along the minus strand of CM045989.1, from coordinate 112,747,262 downwards.
TTTGGGTCAACGAATGATGATCTTCTTCAAGACTTTATAAAAAATATGGAAAATGAATTTGAAATGAGTTTGGTTGGAGAGATTACCTTTTTACCAGGCTTACAAGTCAAACAAACCAATGAGGGTATTCATATTTATCAAACCAAATATGCAAATGAAATGATCAAGAAATTTGGTTTGGAAAATGCCAAAATTGTAACCACTCCTATGGCCACTAGCACTAGAATAGATAGTGATCATGAAGGTAAATCAATTGATCTTAAACTTTATAGGAGTATGATTAGTAGCCTACTATACCTAACCGCTAGTAGACCCGACATTTTATTTGCGGTAGGTATGTGTGCAAGATACCAATTTTGTGCCAAAGAATCACATTTAGTAGCCGTCAAAAGAATACTAAGATATATTAAAGGCACTCTAAATGTAGGACTTTGGTATCCTAGGACTAGGTCATTTGAATTGCTTGGGTATACCGATTTCGATTATGCCGGGTGCAAATTGGATAGAAAGAGTACTAGTGGTGGATGCCAATTTCTTGGGTCCTCCCTAGTTAGTTGGAGTAGTAGTAAGCAACATTGTGTTGCTTTATCAACCACCGAAGCCGAATATGTGGCTATGGGTGGTTGTGTAGCTCAATTACTTTGGATGAGACATACTCTTGTGGACTATAAGCTACACTACTAACATTAAAGTTTATTGTGATAATGTGAGTACCATCAACTTAACCAAAAATCCGGTACATCACTCTAGAACCAAGCACATTGAAGTGAAACATCACTTCATAAGAGATCATGTGGCAAGAGGGGACATTGAACTTAATTATGTAGAATCTAAGTCCAACCTTGCTGATATCTTCACCAAAGCTCTTCCCGAAGCTGAATTTTCATCATTAAGGAGAGAGCTTGGTATGTGCTTTGTAGAGTAAAATTCTAGGTTTACATGATCCTATACTTATATAGCTTCTTTATACCTTGATGCATCTCACAAAAGCCTTAAGAAACCTTGATTTTTGTATTGAAATACTTAGAAACATGTGAGATGATAGGGAAGGTGTACTTGGCTCATCATGCTTGTTATGATGCATTACTATGAGCCAATGACACACCTAGAGACATAAAAACCTTATGGACCAATCATTGGGAAGGCTTGTATTCAAGTAATGAATACATAGCTCAAAGAACATGGTTGGAAATTCCAAATAATAAATATTTTAAACTATGTTCATCATATTTTGAAAAACAGTTTTCAAATGGAACACAAAAGTGATACAAAGTTTGCAAAATCTTTAGAACTTTTGATAGGTTCCAAGTTTGTATCAATCTTGTAATCTGGAAGACATATATTTTTCAAATTATTTTTCCTTGATGAAGTATGATTTCAGAAATGTGTACGCAAAATTTCGTGATTTTTGGAATTTCTAATTTGATTTACGAAATTAAAAAAATTTGAAATTTCGGTTTGAGCCTAGCAATGATCGTTCGAAACCAATGATCGATAATGTGTTTTCTGATAATAAACTCCATTTTCTGATATTTGGTGTATCTTTGATGTCCTAACACTATAGTATGATAAAATTGCGTATAAACAAGTTTTAGGACTAATTAATACAGTGTTTTAAGGGAAGTTTTCATAAATTATATCTTTTTCATCCCCAAAACAATTGTTGGTGCAAAGTTAAGACTTAATTTTTGAATTTTTGATATGCTTTGCTTCAGCTATTGTTTACACATTATAAAGCATATCTTGGATTAAGGGGGAGCTTAATTTCTATCTTATGCCTTAGTCCAAGATCCAACACCTTTAATTCTTTCATTTTTGAAACCTTCTCTTTTTGATGTATGTCAAAGGGGGAGAAGGAATGTTTAAGTTAGATGATTAAGTGTGTATCTTTAAAGACCTAACTTAAATGATTGTCAAACATCAAAAAGGGGGAGATTGTTGGTGCAACAATGCTCTAAGCATTTATATATGTTTTGATGTTTAGATAATCATCTAAGTTAGGCAATGTTTTGTGATCTAATATGTTCAAGTGACAGGGAAATCCAAGGATGAAGACTTGGTAAAAGGAAGTCCAAGTATGATCTTGGCAAAGGAAGTCCAAGGGATGGACTTGGCAGCGTAAGACCAAGCTTGTAGTCTTGGCAGCGTAAAGTCCAAGTGAACCTTGGCAAAGGAAGTCCAAAGTAAAGTCTTGGCAGTTTAAGTCCAAGCTTGTAGTCTTGGCGGCGTAAAGTCCAAGCATTTGGCAACCCAAGACATGACGAAACCGAAGGAAGCTCTTGGAAGCAAAGCGCAAAGGATGAACAAGTCGCGGACTCGGAGGGATCCTGAAGGCGCAAAGCTTATTGAGGAGCTAGAAGGTTGAGTCTAGGTCTAGGGTATAAAATCAAGTGTAAATTACTCATACTTGCACGATGTATCACCGACCGGGTCAGCGCTCGATCGAGGATGAAACCCTAACCATCACCGATTGCCTTGGGTAGAATACCAATCGATATCATTATCACCGATCGCAAGGGCATCACCGATCGATCAAGGGAATATCACCACGAATGCGCCTCACTCACGCCGCTTGATCACTCGATCGATCACCCCATCACCGATCGATGGAGGGATCCCGATCGTGATCACCCGCCGCTGGAGATTGTAGCTACGAATCTCCGCGAGATCGCTGATTCGTGGCCGTTGGCCGAATGATCGATGGCAAGCATCACCGATGATCGAGGCCCAACGGGAAAAACAGCCCCTCTTTTATAAAAAGGGGTCATTGGGAGCTTGGTGAAGCTAGTGCTCTTGCTCCCAACTACACCTACGTGCTCACCAAGCTTTCCAAGTGTTTTTAGCAATCCAAAACCTCCTCTTCTCTAATCCTAATCTTCCATCATTGTAAAGAAGAGGAGTGCATTGTAAGATAAGGTTTATCCACCTTGGTTCATCCAAAGGAGGTTCTAGTGAGGATTGATTAGGGCTAATCCACCTTACGGATTGCCGTGGAGTAGGAGCGTCATCTCCGAACCACGTTACATCGGGTGTTAGCTTTGTTTCTTGCTTTTATTTGTGTTTATATTTGTATTGCTTCCGCTAACATTTTTGTAGAAAGAAAGAAAGGCTAATCACCCCCCCTTTAGCCATTCCAAGGGTCCGAACAATTTCTTGAGGTAGCTCTAACTCATAAGCTACTTTGCCAATTCTTTTTGTGATCCGGTAAGGTCCTACATAGCGTGGACTCAGCTTGCCTTTCTTCCCAAATCTCATCACCCCTTTCATAGGAGCTACTTTAAGAAATACATAATCTCCAACTTTGAATTCAAGCGGTCTACGTCGTACATCGGCATAACTCTTCTGTCGACTCTGAGCAGTCTCTATTCTTTGGCGGATGCTCTTTATAGCTTTGGTGGTGCCATCTATAAAGTCTGTCTTAAGCCACATTTCTTTCTTCTCACCACCTTCATACCAACAAATAGGAGACCTACAATTTCTTCCATATAAAGCTTCATAGGGTGCCATTCCAATTGTAGCTTGGTAGTTATTATTGTAAGCAAACTCTGCCAAACATAGGTATTTGCACCAGTTTCCTTTAAAATCTAATGCACAAGCTCGTAGCATATCCTCTAGAATTTGATTTAATTGTTCGGTTTGCCCGTTTGTTTGAGGATGAAATGCTGTGCTAAATCGTAGCTTAGTGCCAAGGGCCTTCTGAATACACTCCCAAAAGTGTGAATTAAATCAACTATCTCTATCAAAAATGATGGTCTTAAGAACTCTATGGAATCTGATTACCTCCTTAACATACAACCGAGCTAGTTGTTCCATTGAGTACGATATTTTGATTGCCAGAAATTGGGTAGATTTTGTCAATCTATCAACAATCACCCAAATAGCATCAAGACCATTAGTTGTTTTGGGTAGTCCTACTATGAAATCCATAGCTATATCTTCCCACTTCCATTCTGGGATCTGAATAGGCTGCAGAACTCCTCCAGGTCTCTGATGTTCTACTTTGACTCTTTGACACGTTAGACAGGTGCTGATATATTTAGCCACATCCCTTTTTATACCGAACCACCAGAACTTTTCTTTCAAATCTTGATACATCTTGGTAGATCCAGGATGCATTGAATATGGGGTCCCATGAGCTTCTTCTAAAATTCTCTTTCTCAATTCTGGATCATTGGGAATACATAAGCATTCACCAAGATATAATACCCCACTATTAGAGACATGAATTCCTTCATCCTTTTCTTCTTGGATCTCTGGCTTGATCATTTGGATGCTTGGATCTTCGTCTTGCTTTGCTAGTATATCATCAAACAGTGTTGGCGCTATTGTCAAGGTAGAAAGCTGTCCAGAAATAATCTCCACCCCAAGGTTCAACATCTCTTTCTCCAATGGTTGGGATAACGAAGCTAAGGACATTAAGGTGGCACAGGATTTCCTGTTCAGTGCGTCTGCTACTTTGTTTGCCTTTCTAGGATGGTAGAAGATTTCACAGTCATAGTCTTTGACTAGCTCAAGCCATCTACATTGTCTCATGTTTAAATCTTTCTGAGTGAAGAAATATTTTAGACTATGGTGATCTGTATAAATCTTGCACTGGACTCCATACAAGTAATGTCTCTAAATTTTGAGAGCGAAGATTATTGCTGCCAACACAAGGTCATGAGTGGGATAATTCTTTTCATAATCCTTGAGTTGTCTAGATGCATAGTCAATGACCTTACCATTTTGCATAAGCACAGCTCCGAGTCCCATTTTGGATGCATCACTATACATATCAAAGCTTGCATTACTTTCTGGGAGGGTAAGAATTGGAGCATTTGTTAATCTCCTCTTTAGTTCAAGGAAACTTCCCTCACAATCCTCGGTCCATTCAAACTTTCGGTTCTTTCTGGTAAGAATCGTCAGTGGTGAAACTATCCTTGAGAAGTTTTCTACAAATTTTCTGTAGTACCCTGCTAATCCAAGGAAACTTCTGATTTCACTGGCATTCTTTGGTCGACTCCAGTTACTAACAACTTCTATCTTCGTCAGATCCACCATCGCCCCATCTTTTGAAATAATGTGACCCAAGAAAGACACTTGATCAAGCCAAAATTCACACTTGGAGAACTTGGCATACAATTGTCTCTGCTGAAGGGTTTGTAACACTATCTTCAAATGTTCAGCATGTTCTTCCTGAGTCCTCAAGTAAATAAGGATATCATCAATGAAGACGATCACAAACTTGTCAAGGAATGCCTTGAATACTAGATTCATTAGGTCCATAAAGGTTGTTGGAGCATTTGTCACTCTGAAGGGCATGACCACGAACTCATAGTGTCCATACCTCGTTCGGAAAGCTATTTTCGGTACATCATCCTCTTTAACTTTTACTTGATGATAATCGCACCACAAGTCAATCTTGGAGAAAACTGTGGCTCCCCTCAATTGATCAAACAGATCATCAATCCTTGGCAAGGGATATCTATTTTTGATTGTCACCTTATTGAGTGCTCGATAATCTATGCACATTCTCATAGACCCATCTTTCTTCTTCACGAACAATACTGGAGCTCCCCACGGTGAGTGACTAGGGCGAATGAATCCCTTGTCGAGTAACTCCTGTAATTGTTCCTGAAGCTCTTTCAATTCTGCCGGGGCCATACGATAGGGTGCTTTTGAGATTGGTTTGGTACCAGGAATAAGTTCAATCTCAAATTCAATTTCTCTGTTAGGAGCCAACCCAGGCAACTCATCAGGGAATACTTCTAGGTAGTCACATACAACTCGGACTTCTTCGAGCTTTTGGCCTCTTTCTTGCTTTGTATCAACCACATGCGCTAGATACCCAGCGCATCCATTGACTAACATCTTTTGAGCTTTTACGGCAGATAAGAACTTCTTAGTTCTTTTCTTTGGTGCTCTTATAAACTCAAACTTAGACTCTGCCTCAGGTTGGAATATGACTCTTCGCTTACGACACTCAATGGAAGCACCGTACTTGCTCAGAAAGTCCATTCCCAAGATGACATCATAATCATACATGTCCAGCATTATCAGATCACTATAAAGTTCTCTTTCTGAAATTTTGACTGGCCGACACGTAACCAATGTGTAGATGTCATTACCTCTCTCGAAGGCAATGTCGTTACAAACTTAAGATCCAGGACATCCGGAGGTATATTTATCTTCTTAGTAAATATCATGGAAATAAACGAATGGCTTGCCCTAGTATCAAATAGCACAGTAGCATACTGATTAAAGATAAGTATCTGACCTGTGACAACCGTAAAAACATTTGCTACCTCTTCTTTAGTGAGAGAGAAGATCCGAGCATTCAGTGTAATTGGTGGGGCCTCCAATCTTCCTTGACTAATGTCAGGACCCTCCAGTGCTTCTTGCATTTGATGCAACTGAGCAGGTTTACCCCCATACTAATTTGTCTATGGTGGAGGTGGAGTGGTCTTGGTAGGGCAATTTCTGGCCAAGTGTCCCTCTAAGCCACATGTATAACACCTGCTCGTGCCTTAGCGGCAAACTCCTGGATGAATCTTCCCACATTTAGAACATGTAGGATACTTAAGCTACCTACTTTCTGAACCCCCTTTTGGGTTATTCCATTGCTTCCTCTTGCCGTTGTTATTTCCCTTCCAGATAGAATTATTGCTCTGAGACTTCGGACCTCCAGAACTTCCATGACTTCTATTTTTAGTCGAGGCCTATTTCTGTTGCTTGATGTTGTTTAGGCAATGCTCCGTGATTAAAGCACTACTGACTAACTCTTCTGTAGTCTGCGGTCTATTAATCCTGCTGGCCACATTCAGAGCTATCTCCGGTCTCAGAATTTTGAGCATAAGTCTCACCCTTTCTCGTTCAGTGCCGACTAGCTCTGGACATAAGCGAGCTAGTCTATTGAATTTATTCATGGCTTTATTAACTGACAGATCCCCCTGTCGGAATTTCATGAACTCATCATAGTGCCTATTCGTGACTCGCATATGGAAAAACTGTTAGGGCAATCTCTTGCCATGATAAGGTTTTGATGTGTGTGGCAAAGGGTTTAAGTTAGGATGATATTGTTATTTGATATGTGCATTGGAGTCTTGCAGGACTTAGTAATTCACACATGGAGCCTTGGCGGGTTCACCCTCACAACCTCGGTCCTTGAGTCGGTGAAGGATGACTTTGCAGAAGCCGTGCGCTTGGAGAATTCGAGGGACCGCCGGACGAGATGACTTGAAGTGAAGCCAAGGAAGCATACTTCGGAGGCAAGAGACGCGAAGGAGCATTGCAGAGCCGTGCGCCTGATGCTGCCGAGGGACGTGGCTGCGAACAAAGAGAGCTTCGGCGAGGGACTTCGAGTGAGATGAGAAAATGAGTGAAATGTAAGTAGCTCATTAGGTGAACTTGGCCAAATGGCTGAGTGTCGGAGACTTGACCGCAAGGGTTAAGGATTACCCGACCGCCAGAAGCTCAAACTTATGTTAGACACCGATGACCGCCATGTAATGGCAAATGATCGCTCAATCGATCACCTACAAGTGGTATCAGAGCCAAGGAAAGCTTATCGAGGACTAACCGCCACAACAAGCAACTTTCAAAATGGCTGGCTCCAGCATCCATCCTCCGAAGTTTGAAGGAGAATTCGCTTGGTGGAAGAAGCGAATGGAGGTATTTTTTGAAACGGATTTTGATATTATGATTACAATGGAATCCGGTTTCGTTTTGCCTAGGGATGAAGAGGGGAAGCCAATAGAGAAATCTAGGTGGACCAAAAGGCAAAGGGAAGAGCACCTTGCAAATTCAAAAGCCAAGCATCATCTCTTCAATGTGCTCCCCCAACAAGAAATCAACCGAATAGGAGAATGCCTAAGTGCCAAGGAGATGTGGGAGAAGCTAATTGAGCTTCATGAAGGCACATCCGAGGCGAAGCTAGCAAGGAGAGATCTCCTCCGCTCCCAACTATCCAACATTAAATTAGAAAAGGGAGAAAAGGTAACTTCTTTGCATTCTAGATTCAAAGAAATTTTAATTGGGCTAACAAGAGTAGGAGAAAGGCTCTCAAATCGCGATATGATAATGAAGGCCATAGATGCTTTCCCCCGATCATCCAAGTGGAGTTCAATGGTGGACTCATTTTACATTTCAAAGAATCTAGAGGTAAGTACTCTAGATGAATTTTTCTCCACTATGGAATTACATGAATCTAGGCTTGAAGGAATACAAGAAGAGCCAAAAATACAACCTTCAAGGGGAGTAGCATTGTTGGCAAATAAGGGGAAGAAGAAGATAGAGATCTCCTCCTCCTCCGATGACGAAGCGTCTTCCTCCTCCTCCATGGATAGCACCGAAGAAGCCTATATGGTAAGGAGGGTAAGACGTGCTTTAAAAGGTTTTCATTTTCATAAATCAAATGATAGGAATAGAAGACCAAGGGGGAAGGTCATATGCTACAATTGCCAAGGAGAGGGGCACATAAGGGATAATTGTCCCCTCCTAAATAAGAGCAAGGAAGAGAAGAAAAAGAAAGAAGAAAAGAAGAAGAAAAAGGGGAGCAAGAAAAAGAAGGAAGAGGAGAAGAAGACAAAAGAAAAGGGGAAGACCAAAGCTCTAAAGGCAAGGACTTGGGATGATTCATCCTCATCCTCCCCATCATCATCGGATGAGGAGAATGCCTTTGTCACCAATTTGGCCTTGATGACCTTTGATGACTTGGATTGCTCTTCCTTCGAAAATGAAGGATCAAGCTCAAGAGGAGAGAGCTCAAGTGAAGGGGGAGCTTCTACATCCTCCTCATCCGAAGAAGAAGAAGAGGATATGGAAACTATAGTAACGAATGCCTCTCCTAAGAAAATAGTTTCCATAATTTCTAGTTTAACTAAGGACTTATTTGGAATGAAAAAGAAAAATAAAAGCATGCTTAATCAAATTAAGGCATTGGAAAATAAGCTAGAAAATGCATGCTTAAATGATAATATTTCTTCTAGCTTAAATGATGCATGCTCACATGATCTTTATGTGCCATTAGATGTTAGTGATGCATGTATAAATGAAAATAGGGCCTTAAGGGAAAAGGTAGACTATTTAACAAAAGCCCTAGAAAAATTCACAATTGGCTCCAACACCTTGAATATGATAATTGGGAGTCAAAGGGCAAGTTTCAACAAGAAGGGCCTAGGTTATAAAGAAAAGAAAAATGAAAAGGCCTACAAATGCCTAATTGCAAGGGGACAAGATAGGAAGAAAGTAATTGCTAGGAAATGGATTCCTAAGGAATTTCTAGTGAACCCCATAGGCAAGAATCTATTTTGGGTTCCAAAATCCATCCTTAAGGGTTAGGAAAACCCTAGGGTAGTCAACCATATGGAATTGACCTATATCATATTTTGGTTGACTTAGGATGGCGGGACAACATTTTTAGAATAGTGTTGGGTGATGATAACGTGCCCATAAATAAATAATAATGCTTAAATCATGATGATTAATGTAATTGCTATGTATATGTGCAATCATGATTTATGATTTTGATATTTGGCACATCATCATAAGAAATAGGGTTTAAATCATGCCTTAGGTGATATTTTGTTTATTATCATGATATAATACCTAATGCATGAGAAAAATTCAATGAATACATGTATTTCATGATCATAATGTGAAATTAAGTCATATATATCTTTATGATCATGAGGATTGTTAGGTTGATACTTAACCTTGATAGAATTGTATGAATATAATGGTTAAGTATATACAAATACCCCCTAGGATGCATCTCACACTCACCATAGGCTACTTTGATTGAAAATTTAGCATGAGTGAGATGTTAGGATGATACAAATGTCCACTAATGCCTATGGCATTTAGATGGTCATTTAAAGTATCAAAATAGCAATAATAGACCAATCATGGGGAAGGCTTATGTTTAATTCATAGACATATTGCCCAAAGATCATGGTTGGATATTTCATATGTTTTCAAAACAATTTCTTACTTTAAAATCCATGTATTCATGTTTTGAAACAATCCTAAGTAATACTAGGTGTTAAAATGGATACTAACATGCTCAAAAACTAGTGGTTTTTAAAGCCTTTGGATTTTTGGCAAATCTCGGAAAATATAATGATTTTTCTTGAAAAACTATTTTTCATTGATAGATATACTTAAAAGAAATATGTTCCTCAAATTTCATGATTTTTAGAATTTTATGGAATTTATAATGCATTTCTGAATTTCACCTAGAAAATCAGAATTTCGGAATCCTTGTGCGATCATTGCCATATCGATAGATAAATGATCACCACCGAACTCTGATCCAATATTTTCTGATTTCAATTTTAATCATGTTTTTGGTATTTTCCTTCTATTAAACTTGATGCCATGGGTTTATAACTTAGTGTCAATCTTTTTGATGGTGTCAAAGGGGGAGAAGTAATTATGTTTAAGTAAATTATGATAGGGGGAGAAAATTTGAAAATTTGTATGGGGAGTTTCATGGATTAAGGGGGAGTTGCATGTTGCTATATCATGTTTATGTTTACATGCTTTCTTACCTTAGAATTTTCATCAAATGTTTTTACCTAACTTAAACGGATTGCCACACATCAAAAAGGGGGAGATTATTAGAGCAATCTCTTGCCATGATAAGGTTTTGATGTGTGTGGCAAAGGGTTTAAGTTAGGATGATATTGTTATTTGATATGTGCGTTGGAGTCTTGCAGGACTTAGTAATTCGCACATGGAGCCTTGGCGGGTTCACCCTCACAACCTCGGTCCTTGAGTCGGTGAAGGATGACTTTGCGAAAGCCGTGCGCTTGGAGCATCCGAGGGACCGCCGGACGAGATGACTTGAAGTGAAGCCAAGGAAGCATACTTCGGAGGCAAGAGACGTGAAGGAGCATTGCAGAGCCGTGCGCCTGATGCTGCCGAGAGACGTGGCCACGAACGAAGAGAGCTTCGGTGAGGGACTTCGAGTGAGATGAGAAAATGAGTGAAATGTAAGTAGCTCATTAGGTGAACTTGGCCGAATGACTGAGTGTCGGAGACTTAACCGCAAGGGTTAAGGATTACCCGACCGCCGGAAGCTCAAACTTATGTTAAGTTTATTGCCATGTAATGGCGAGTCAGTGTGTTCAAGCGGTATCCGTGATGGGTTTATGCCCGTGATCATATATGGAATGGCGATCATTTGCCGAGAGGATGTCGCGAACCAGAACCGCTCGTGAGCCGTAGGCGTCGACTACGGAGGCGGCGATCGGCCGAGTGAGGTCCATCGATCGCCAAGAGTTCCGTTGGACTACAACGGTCGGGATCCGACGTGTTCGGAGGCCATTGTAGTGACGGCAGTCGACTGCTAAGGGCAGCAGTCGACTGGTGGCGGCCAACGGGAAGAAATCAGCCCTCTCTATAAAAAGAGAGGGTGTGAGCCTTTGAGAGGCTAATGCTTATGCTCTAAGTGATCTTCCTAGTGCCCCATAAGCTCTAAACTCTTCTTACTTGTTTTTACTCCATTCTTATTATAAGAAGAGTCATCTTGATTGTAAAGGTTACCTCTACCTAGCTTGGTGCAAAGGAGAGACCAATAGTGATTGGCTTTGGAGGAGTGATTCACCTTGGACGAATCAGGATCGTGGATTAGCGGCATAGCCGTGAACCACGTTACATCTTCTTTGTTAGCGTTTGTATTTTCGTTTATTGCTTTGTCTTTATTGTTTATGCTTCCGCTTGCGCTAACGATTGTGTAGACGAGCAAACGAATGAGAGAATTCCGACATCCATCGTAAGAGGGCTATTCACCCCCCTCTAGCCGGCCAATCGATCCCCTACAAAAACTCCTCAAAGAACTCCATTTCAAAGTTGGCCCAAGTCATTTGATTAATCACTCTTTTTGCCTTTACTCGTTCCCACCACATTCTGGTATCTCCAGTCAAGCAGAATGATGCACATTTGACTTTTTCATTTTCAGGCCAATCCAATAGTTCTACAATGCTTTCTAGCATCTTGAGCCAGGCCTGAGCATCCCACGGTTCACTCGTACCAGCAAAACTCTCTGGCTTTAGCTTCTGCCATTGAATTAAGTACGCATCTTGCCTCACTCCCCCCGCTAGGGCTCTTGGGGGAACTGGTGGGCAAAGGTGTGCAGCCGGTATGACATTCTGAGCAACTGGTGGAGTGACAGGATTATCTAGTTGGTTCATCATCAAGGTTTTGATAACCTGTTGCTGCTCTGCAACTTGATGCTGAAGTTGAGTGACTACCCGCATCAAGTCAGGTTGTGGTACTACTTCATTTGTTCTCTATTTTCCATTGGTCCGTGTTCTAACCATTTTTCTTCATAAAGTATAGCCAATATAAGATTACTACTATTACTTACTTTCTATCATCATCACCCACATATGTAAGCATGTTTAACAAAAAAAAACATTCTTTACTAAGCATAGAAGAAAGTAAAATATATATGTACTTTCTTACTTGGAAGCGGCAGGATTGATGCTCGATGTGCGTATGGCGGAAGGGCGGAACTCGCTCTGATACCATACTGTATCACCCCCCTATCCTTACACTAGTAAAGGAGGTGTTACTGCCAGACTTTATCTTACTCTTGTATTGATCAGGTATATCGTGACTCAATCATTCCATAAACTCACATACACTATTTGTAAGTTAACTAATATCTGATTTAAATCGAAGAGTATCAACAACTCGTACCAAGATCTAACCATGGTTTCTAAATGAGTATCATAATTCAAACTCTTAACTTTTAACAGTGGAAGCTAAATAACGAACCCAACTACATTGACATGTTGACACTAGGATCTTACACAAGTTCTTAACCTATCTATGCATGCACCTTCACTAGGGTTCTAATATAAAACATTCTTAAGTAACTCAACCTCATGCATGGTGATAGTGATAGGTGCATCCTTGACATGAACATCAACGTAATCAACGATAAATAACATCAACCCTAGCACCTAACATGAAGACTAGCACATAGTTCAAAGTTCTTAGCGTAACATAATACTAGCAAGTTCAACATTCTTAGACACAACATGATCAAACATATAACATGAACACTACCACACGAATAAGTTCGAAGGTCTTAACACATAACAAAATACTAACAAGTTCATGATCATAATCCACTGTTCCGTCGCCACACACACCAAGCACTTCATTCGCTGCCCCCTCTTATTCCAATCTTTCTTTACCCTTATCTGCAGTATAAGGAATGCAAACTATAAACAATGGAGCTTAGTAAGTACTTCCTATTCTTACAAAACATTGCATTAGGAAAACATGCTATTAGAATACTTGCATGCAACACATGCTCATACTTGCATTTAGGAAAATTCTGCATTTAACATTTGGAAATACTTGCACATAATACAATGGTTCCACTTGACATGCATGAACTTTCTGGATTAGACATATAGAGACACTTGTACATAACACAATGGCTCACTTGAAATGCATGAACTTAACATACGCAACTTGCAATACATGCTTGAAATATGCTTCGCTTGTAGAAACATATACATGAGACATACTATACTTAAACTTGTAAACATTGTGCTTTGGTTAACTTTCGAAACCATATATATATATACGTATATACTTTAAAATACTAATCATCCTTGTTTGGGCAGCCCGATATTGTACCATTTTGCACGCAACCCTAATAGAATTCGGGGTAGCTAGCCACCGAACTTATTAGAACAACTTAACTTTCAAGGGCGGTCTAGGGGCCCGTGGGCGATCTAAGAGCCCGGTACATGCCACTTCAAAGTAAAATACTTTCTTTATATATGAATTACTTATTTTTGTCATTTAACAAGTATTTTATATGATCATACTCAAAAACCCATATAGGAAACCTTTCAAGACATTTGATCATGCTCTTTCTCCCCAAAACTCATAGGGGAAGCATCTTGTGATCTTTACATCTTGCTTCCAATGAAATGTTCAAAGTAAAATACTTTCTTTATATATGACTTACTGATCTTTGTCATTTATCAAACACTTAACATGATCATACTCTCAAAACTCATATAGGAAGCATTTCAAGACATATAATCATGCTCTTTGTCCCCAAAACTCGTACGGGAAGCCTCTTTGCGATCTTTACATCTTGCTTCCAATAAAATATACTTAAAATAACTAAAAATACTAACAACATAATCTGGACAGAATCTATAAATTAGAATAAAAACATGATACTAGAAGCTAGATGTGCAAATCAAAGAGTTACTTATGCTATAGGTGAGAGATAGCATGTTAGTGATCTTATGTCTTGCTTAAAAACAACTTATACCTTACCTATAAATCTAAACACACCTATATAAACTGATAAAAACATATTTTTATCATTTATCAAACATTTAACATGATTATACTCCTAAAACCTCATATAGGAAGCCTTTCAAGACATTCGATCATGCTCTTTGTCCCCAAAACTTATAGGGGAAGCATCTTTGCGATCTTTACCTCTTGCTTCCAATGAAATATACTTAAAATACCTAAAAATCCAAACAAATATAATCTGGAAAGAACATATAAATCCAAATAAAACATGGTGATATAAGCTAGATGGGCATATCAAAGAGTTACTTATGCTATAGGTGAGAGATAGCATCTTTGTGATCTTAGATCTTGCTTAAAAACACATATACCTTAACTATAAATCTGAACACACACATATATCATCTGATCCAAACATATAATCTATCAAAACATAGGAAAATAAGCTATATAAAACAATCGAAGAACTACTTATACTGCAAGTGAGAGATACTTACATCCTCTCGCTATCGTACTAGTATACCGCTAGCTAGGGTTTTTATGAGATGAAGACCTTCCCTTGTTCCTTAGCCTTAGAAGTGATCCTCTAGCATATACTAAGCCTTTGTATCCCCTTGAAATCCTCTCAAGAACACCAAACAAGGCTTTAGGGTTTCGGATGGAGTTGGAGGAAGGAGGAGGAGTTCGCTGGAGTTGGATCTTCTAGCAATACCAAGACTCTCTCCTTGAAAACCCCTCTTGAGAATCCCAACACAAGGAGTCCTAAAGCTTGGATGGAAGAGGGAGGAAGAAGAAGGAGATAGGTTTCGGCCAAGAATGAGGGAGGAGGAAGAAAAAGGAAGATGAAGTGGGTTTTCTTTCTTTCTCCCTTTAATCTCAACGTGAATGGCTAGGAAGATAAAAAGAAAAGAAAAACTCTCCATCTTCTCATGGGGAGATGAAACAACTCTTCACCCTCTCATCTTCTCATTTACCTTCTTTGTATATTCCTTAGCTATTCTAGCCAAGAATTATCCTATGGCCTAATGGTAGCAAAGCTACCTCCCTATTAGGAGGTTCATGGTTCAAATCCTAGCTATAGCGAACCATACTTTTTATTTTATTTTATTTTGTTTTAAACCTTTTATGGGCGTTAAAATCCATATAATTACTTTGAACAGTTTTAGAATTTTACGGGCATTACATCAACCATCAAGAGCAAGGAGCTCGTAGTATATTTCAAGTGCCATCAAAAGGGACACTATAGAAGCCAATGTCCTAGGAAGAAGGAAATCAAAGATAAGGAAAGAGCTACACATGTAGGGGGAGCTAAGACAAACCCTAAGGTAACTTCTAAATTTGCTCCTTCCTTGATTAATAGGTAAAAGCATGTTAGGAGTAATCTTGCTATTTATCATAAAGAGCATGCTAGAAATAGGTTTTATGGTCTAGGTGCTAAGAGTGTCAACCTTAGGAATAAGGAGAAATTTGGGACTATTGTCCCTAAAAATATTCTACCTAAGGCAAGTATTAGAAGAATTGAAGATTATCTAGGCTTTACTCCAAAGAAATCTAGACATATGCCTAGAATGAACAAATCAAGTCAAAGAAATAATGGGTCCACTAAAATTGAAAAGTTAGAGTTGGAAAACCAAGCCTTGAGGTCAAGACTTGAGAAAATGGAGAAGACCCTTAGGATTATGCAAAACCAAATGCAAGGGTCAAATGATCAAAAATCTAGGTCAAATGGTAAAAGTCAAAACCTAGGGTGTAAGAGGCAAGAATCATCTAGGAGACAAGGTTTGGGTCATAAGCCTATGTCCAAGAAGGTAATGCCTACTTACCATAATATTCCATTTGACTATGGAACTAAACCTAGGTCTAAGAAAACCAAGGTCACAAGGGAAGTCATCCCTATGGTTGACCATGGTAGGTGCTGTTAGTTATATATGAGAGATGTCCTAAGCCAATCGCTTTATATTTAAACCATTTATATGATAAATGAAGATTCACTATTTGAGTATACATGTTTGCATGTATTTGATTAGATCTTAAACTCATTTACTGAATGTTCGCAATATGATTCACAGCATGATAAAATTTGTGATTGGATCACAACCAGTGAGTATCTCTACATGTGTAATTGTAATGTATTGGAAGTATCCATAGTCGATGAATTGATGGATTTGGACACCATCAATTTTGTCAAGACTAGCATGAGGTATACTCCTTGGTGTATCCAAGCAGCTGATTCTCATTGGCTGGAGACATTATGATGTCTAGAGTTAATCGTGGATGCTAGTTATGGTAACTAGTTCATTGGAGTGACCAGCTGTAAGACTTTATATGGTTCTCTGCATATATGGATATGTCAATGAAGTTCTTACTGCAGCTTAAGTGCGATGTTCCTTTGACTTGCGGTATTCAAGTCATCTTGGTCATGAAGACTTATGCTTTGACATCTTAAGCAAGCATCTCTGAGGAGATGTGGACCCGGGATGATTGAGTATAAGTCGAAGTGGCCGAAGGTGTTTGAATAGCCTATAAAGGATTCACCACTCCTTGCGAGGAGATGTATACCCATGGCCTCTCGTCGGATTGTTACTAAAGTCTTTGGCCAAAGCATTACATGTTTTGAGTATGGTACTCTTGGATACATGTGCAGTAATTAGAATCCGTAGGATGAGGAAATGATACTTGGGCTAGGTGTGACGTAGTCAACCTAGTGGGAACTGACACTATAGGCCATGTCCTAAACCAATTGGGTATAAGATGCGTGAAGGGAATGGGGGCATGATTCATTGTAGCTGTTGAAGGGTTTCAGAAATAGTTCTGGATCAATTGTTGATTTGTCGGTTAATTGGGGATCATGATGTACTACTAGGTGCCACTCATGATCATTCTATAATTAATGGTTAATTATAGACGACCAACATAAACCGAGAACCTATTTGGTCACACACACAATGAGCGTAATCCGAAGGATTTAAACAAGCTTGAGAATGAGATTCTTAGACCGAGAGAAACTAGGTTTGGTTGGACCAAACAAGGATCGAGCATGAAATCGTTTCAGTCGCAATGGAAGCGTGGATGGGCCGTGTCTTATGAATACATGATGGATAAACCAAATTGGTTTGGTTCTAATCCAATGGTGAAGAATAAACCAAAGGGGTTTGGTTTGTTTTAAATGAATGAACCAAAGTTGGTTCGATTCGTTTTAACTTAAAATAGACCAACTCGGTTCAATTTATTTTAACTTAAGTTATTGGAGCGGGTTAACGGGTTTTATGGTTATGAACCAATAATCGTTAGGAGAATGAGTTCTCTATAAAAACAGGGCTTAATGGTTTTGTGAAACCTAATCCTAGTCTTGCCGCCCCAACCCGTCCTTCTCCTTGCCGCCATTGCCCAAGCCTTCCACACTGCCAGCCTTGTGCCACCGTCCACCTTGCTGTCGGCGATCCTCCAGCGACCCTCCGGGGATTCATTTAGAGCTCTGACAGTGGCTACCTTACCGGGGATCCTCCGTCCACCTTGCTTCGTTTGGATGACGTTTAGAGCTCTGACAGTGGCTACCTTACTGGGGATTCGATCTCCGATAATCCTCATAGTTGGAGGATGAAGGATTCGTCAATCGGTTGACGAATACCTCTTCGGAGAAGCGAGTTTTGGGGACTCATTTTTGAATCCAAATTTTTGATTTGGATTGTGATCCTCTCTCGATCACATCGTCTTTGCCACAAGGCTAGTGACTCTTGCGAAGACGAGGCTTGTAGCTTTGTGAAGCTATCCCGACGATACTCGACGTGGATACGGATAGAGGCAATTCTAGTGAGAGTTGCTCCGGTTGATGTCTTTCCCGTTGCACGTGATACGTCAGGTATACCTAGAGTAATTTTCTTTTATTGCAAAATTTAAAATTGCGATTATGTCTAAAAATGTTGTACTATGCATGAGTGTGGTGTGTGTGTTGTAATAAATTAGATTTATTGCCTTTTAATTCTTTCACTGTGCACATGTTTACGAAACATGTTCGAACACACACTCGCCGCGGTGCCGAAAACCCAACAGTGGTATCAGAGCCCAGGTTGTATTTCGACATAATCATAAAATTGTTTTGCGATAGTAGTAATTGTATTTATGGAAATTTCTTACTTTTGGAAAGTTTAGAAGTTTTTATGGAAATTTTCTAATTTTGGAAAGTCTAGAAGTATTTATGTAAATCTTCTACTTTTGGAAAGTTTAGAAGTATTCATGGAAATTAAAAACTTTCCATAAATAAAATATATGATTAGATTTAGAAATTTTTTTTCTAATTTAATCATGATTTGATTTGGGGAATCAAATCTAAAATATATTTTATTTCCATAAATAGTTTTGACTATTTAGGAAATTTGTTTCCTAAATTAAATTTGACTTTTCCTTAATTAAAACTTTCCATAAATAAAATATGTGATTAGATTTGGAAATTTATTTCCTAATTAAATCATGATTTGATTTGGAGAATCAAATCTCAAACATATTTTATTTCCATAAATAGTTATGACATATAAGGAAACTTGTACATGCCATAATTATATGTCATGTAATTGCATTAGATGCATTTCATTTTGTCATGCATGTCGTGACATGTAGATGTATGACATGTCATGTAGATAATAGTTATTTGCATGCAAAGAGGATGAGACATAAAAACCCTTACTCAATATTAAAGCCTACACCTTCCATTAATATGGTTAGAACCAGAGTTTTGTTTCCTGTTTGGGTTGTTGGACTCTCTCCAAGCCCGGCTCGAACTTGAACATGTTCAAACCATGAAATAGTTTAATACTAATATAGTAAGAGTCAGAGGTCAATCGTTAGCTTTGGTTGTTGGACTCTCTCCAAGCCGGGCTAATTGGTTGAATGCGCTCTAACCATATTAAAACTATTTCTCGATTAATGGGTTGACTTTAACCTGGAGCATCGGCTTGTTGGACTCTCTTCAAGGTCGATGTGAAGGGAGGCGAAGTCGGGTGCTATGCATATGATACATACTTGTTAATGAGTTAACAACCCGATGTATGTGTGAACATTCAATTAGTTGATAGAACATTGTGCTAGTTGCATATATGTGATATGTAATTGTTGGGAAAAACTCCGGATATGATGTTCACAACATCGCGGGCGAATACTTTGCACAACCGCAGCGGAAATAATAATTATACCGGATCCCACTAGAGATTCATGCAAAACTATATAAATCGTTTTCTATATTCTAATCTAGATCTTATCTAGAGGAGGAATATACCTTCGGTGCATGCCCTTCGCAATCCCGCTTTTCTAAACGCTGTCAAATCTCAATACGGTAAGGGTAACCGTATATCTATGGTATCCACACTAGCACCCACACTAGCTTTGGAGTCACGTTGTGCTAGCAACTCCTAGAAAAACACCAAGAACTCTTTTTGAAGAAGAAGGAGAGAAAGCAGGAGATGAGAGAACACTTTCTCTCTTGGCCCTTTTGGCTTGCACGCCTAAAACAAAAACCACACCAAATGTGTTACACGTTGAACACCAAAAAGGCCATTTAATCCCATAGCCATCAATGCCATTATCTCCCATTAAGAAATCTCTTAATACCAAGACCCTTGGTATTCTCCTTCATGAATTCTCATTATGAATACCAAGGCTCTTGGTATTCCCATGCATGATTAATCAAATTAATCATGCATGATGATGAATCATCTTCCATGGTTCAACTTGAGTCTAACTCAAGTTTAACCATTTTGAGTCTAACTCAAATCCTGGCCATATGCTCAATTGTCCTTTTAGTCCAACTAAAAGAAATCAACTCCAAAACATAATATCATTTGTGTGTGACCCTATAGACTCTTGTAATGTTGGCAATGTATCTAAAACCCTTTTTAGATACATAAGCAATGAGCGACATCTAGCAATACATCATTGCTACCCAAGTTACAAGATCGTCGAGATCCGACAACCTTTCTGTGACTATTATCATGTATGACGGTGTCCTTCTATCTCTGATATCTTAGATCGATCAATGAGGCATAGACCGTGTCATCCCCTTATCGATCTTTATGTTTCTTGATCTCCAAGTAGACTCACTCAAACAAATGAGTTCAATATCTCATATTGACTCATTTGAGCATGACCATGCATTTCGTGGTCCTACTCTATCAAGAGGCCAAATATATCACTCCTGTCATATAGGAGGGATATATCCCATCTCCATCACTCACATCCCTCTACATAATTCGTTACATACCCAGTGATCGCCGTTATAGTCACCCTGTTACGGTGTGACGTTAGACGATACCAAAGTACATAACTCCTTATGTAGTGAACCGTAGTGACTTCAGGTCTAAGGACTATTCATACCAATAGTCACATGAGAAAGTATATGACACTCATATAACGATCTATGATACTTTCTCATGGCGGGTCAATTCAGTATATATATTCTCCAATATATATACCCATGTGTCAATGTGATATCACACATCCATGACTTGTGAGATCAAGTCATCCATTGACCTACATGCTAGTCTCAATGTATTAATATTGCCATTGTATATTAATACTTGACTAGGAATATTAAGAATAGTGTTCTCTACAACTTCTCATAATCAATTCTACCAATTGATAAATTGTAGATTAGAACCTACTATTCAAGGGTATTATTATATTTATTTTAGCTGACACATGCATAAAGTAAATATAATAAACAATCCTTGCCTTTTATTAATGAAATATGATACACATGATCCCTAATCAATCATCTCATGATTGGCTCTACATCTCATGATTGACACTAAGGGCTGACACTAACATCAATCGATATATTTGATACATACCATCGTAGCTATGAATGACTTGTTGGACTCTCTCCAAGGTTGTTCATATCTATGTTGGATATCAGCCCATTCGGAGATGGACCTACAATCTCCTGAAGTGATTTTGGAGTTTTTGAAATTCGAAAAATGAATGAGACTTATAAATGTATGTTGATGCATTTAAATCATCTTTCTCATATATGCTCGATTTGTATTTCTAGGTTAATCGATTGATCATGACATCTTTGAATTTGCACTCTATTTTGGATTCAAATAAATTAACTGGGTCGAACTTCTTGGACTGGCTTAGAAACTTGAGAATTGTTCTCAAGGCGAAAAAAACTTGAGTATGTCCTTGAAGTGTCTCTTCCCGCCCGTCCTAGTGATGATGCAACACTGGACCAATTGTTGGTCCATCAGAAACATGTGAGTGATTCTGAGCAAGTGAGTTGCATCATGCTAGCTGCGATGGTACCCAAGCTACGGAAGCAGCATGAGCATATAGATGCTCATACCATAGTCTTTCATCTTTATGAGTTGTTTGATGAGAAAGTGAGATTCGAAAGGTTCGAAGTCTCCAAGCTCCTCTTCACCTCTGAGATACAAGAAGGTTCATCTATGGTACTGCTCAACATGATGAAGACTGTGGAGCCTTTTGAGAAGCATGAGCAGGGGACGATGTTGTTAGTTGATTCCTCGAAGAAAGGTTCTAAGAGGAAGTCAAAGGAACAACAGAAGGGGAAGAAGAAAAAGGCTAAAAAGGCAGAACTAGCTCAAAAACATACTTGCCATCATTATGGCAAGGAGGGCCATTGGCGAAGAAACTATAAGATTTATCTTAAGTCTGTGAAGAAGAATAAGACATCAGATGCCCCATCTTCTTTAGATATCTTCATTATTGATTGTCATTCTATTTCCTCAGACACTTGGGTATTGGATACTGGGTGTGGCTCACATATATGTAGTGACATACATGGGCTAAGAAATAAAAGAAGACTCGTCAAGGGAGAGTCCAATTTACGTGTTGGGAATGGAGCAAATGTTTCTACACTCGCCATCGAAACGTATTTGTTAAAACTCCCTAGAGGACTTGTCTTAGAACTGGACAATTGCTTTTATGTTGCTTTGCTGATAAAGAACATCATTTTTATTTCTTGTTTAAATAGAAATGGGTACCATTTAACTTTTAGTAACAATTATTGTTACATAACTTTGATGACGTTCTTTATGGGACTGGAACTTTAAGCAATGGTATTTATACGTTGGACGTATCCAGTGACATTTTCAATATCAAAGCTAGCAACAAGCGTGCTCGAAAGGATAATCAATTAGACTCTTACATGTGGCATTGGTGTCTTGGCCATGCAAGCAAGAAATGCATGTCCGAATTACACCGATGTGGAATTCTGGATTCATTTGAATTAGATTCATACGATACATGCGAATCATGCTTAAAAGGCAAGATGACTAAGTTCCCTTTTATTGGAAAGGGTGAATGGGTGGAAGAGTTGCTAGGTCTAATACATACTGATGTATGTGGACCTATGTCAACTCAAGCTTTAGGAGGCTATAGCTACTTCATTACCTTCACCGATGATCACTCACGGTTTGGGTATGTGTTCTTGATGTAACACAAGTCTGAAGACTTTGAAAGGGTCAAAGAATTCAGAAATGAAGTAGAGAAACAACATGACAAGAGTATTAAAATACTTCAATCAGATTGAGGTGGTGAATACTTAAGTCAAGAGTTTCTATATTATCTAAGAGACAATGGTATATTATCTCAATGGACTCCGCCATATACACCTTAGTATAATGGTGTATCTGAGAGGCGTAACCGGACCTTGTTGGACATGGTCAGGTCAATGATGAATCATGCGAATCTTCCCAAGTCCTTTTGGGGCTATGCACTTCAGACAACTATTTACTTGTTAAACAGAATACCAACCAAGGTAGTCTCAACTACTCTATATGAGATATGGAATAGTAAGAAACCTCATGTACCTTACTTGAAGATATGAGGTTGTCCTGTTTATGTGAAGCGGACTATATCAGACAAATTGGATGCTAAGTCAGATAAATGTTTATTTATTGGATACTCTAAGGAAACAAGGGGTTACCAATTCTATCATCCTGTAGAGCAAAAGGTGTTTGTTTCAAGACATGCTGTGTTTCTAGAGAAAGAGCTTCTCTTGTAAGAAAACAGTGGGAGAGTCGTTGAGCTGGAGGAGGCTTGAGAGACTCAAATAGACATTGATGAGATACCTGATGAAGCACCACAGCCGAAAACTCATAGTGATGAGCCATCGACTGGACCTATTGAGACACCACATCTTCATAGATCTGGTAGAACATGCAATATTCATGAGAGATATGGATTTCTCGTAAGTGAATCAAATGACGTGTTACTCATTGATGATGAGGAGCCTACCAGTTATGAAGAAGTTCTGAAAAGTTCAAAAAGAGATAAGTGGCTTGATGCCATGAAGTCGGAAATGGATTCCATGTATGAAAATCAAGTTTGAAACTTGGTTGACCCACCCGAAGGCATTAAGCCTATAGGGTGCAAGTGAGTTTTCAAGAAGAAAACCGACATTGATGGTAATGTGATTACCTATAAGGCTAGATTGGTGGTGAAAGGATATCGTCAAAAGCAAGGTGTTGATTATGACGAAACCTATTCCCTTGTAGCTATGCTTAAATATATTCGGATGCTCCTGGCCATTGCGGCTCATTATGATTATGAGATATGATAGATGAATGTGAAAACAACTTTCCTTAATAGAAACCTACTCGAGGACGTGTATATGATATAGCCTGAGGGTTTCACATCGATTGATAAAACCAAGGAATGCAAATTGCGACGGTCCATATATGGACTGAAGCAAGCATCCAATAGATGGAATATCCGTTTTGATGAGACAATCAAAAGGTTTGATTTCTCACAAAATCCAGACGAACCTTGTGTGTACAAGAAGGTTAGTGGGAGTGCAGTCGTGTTCCTAGTATTATATGTCGATGACATATTACTAATAGGAAATGATGTTTCTGTCTTACAGTCAGTTAAGATTTGGTTGTCCAAGACATTTTCCATGAAAGGCCTGGGAGAAGCAACCTACATCCTCGGGATTAAGATCTATAGGGATAGATCGAAACAGTTTCTTGGTCTTTCGCAGTCTCAATATATAGATCGAGTGCTAAAGAGGTTTAGCATGTCAGAATCCAAGAAAGGTTTCCTACCCATCAGGCATGGGATACACCTTTCGAAGTCTATGTGTCTGCGCACAGAAGACGAGAGGATTTGCATGAGTAAGATTCCCTATGCATCCGCAATAGGATCTATCATGTATGTTATGTTATTCACGAGGTCCGATGTATCGTATGCTCTGAGTGTCACGAGAAGATACCAATATGATCCAGGAATGGATCATTGGGCGACTGTTAAGATGATCTTTAAGTACTTAAGAAGAACTAAGGATGTGTTCCTAATATATGGAGAGGGGGACATGGTGATACGCGGGTATACGAATGCCAACTTCCAAACAGACAAGTGTTGGTGTAATCAACCCAGGTCACGATTGACCGGACTCGAGTTTGACTCGAGCGATGTTTTGATGTTTGACATGAAGGTTTGACATTGATGTCTGATAATGTTTTAAGGAGATTGTTGGTGCAATCGACCCGGGTTATGATTGACTGGACTCGAATTTGACTCGAGGGGGATTTTGATGGTTGACTAGGGGTTGACCATGTCATGGAAAGTCCAAGTCTTGAGTACTTGGCATGTAATGTCCAAGCATGGGTCTTGGCAAGGAAAAGTCCAAGCATGGGTCTTAGCATGGAAAGTCCAACATGGGTTGGCAAGGAAAAGTCCAAGCATGGGTCTTGGCATGGAAAGTCTAACATGGGTTGGCAAGAGAAAGTCCAAGCCTGAGTCTTGGCATTTGGAAAGTCCAAGGGTGTAGTCTTGGCCACGTAAGTCCAAGGGTGTAGTCTTGGCGGTGAAAGTCCAAGTCATGAGTACTTGGCATTTGGAAAGTCCAAGGGGTTTGATATTGGCGGCGTAAAGTCCAAGCGAGAGTCTTGGTAGCATAAGTCCAATGGTTGGCGGCGTAAAGTCCAAGCGGAGTCTTGGCAGCATAAGTACAATATGCCTTGGCGATGTATACACCATTAGTATGACATAGCCGATCGAAGCACCTGAAGGCTAGCGTATGGATGAACAAGTCATGGATGACTTGGAGGGATCCGATAGGTGCGAGGCTGACGGAGGTAGCTAGAAGGCTTAGGTCTAGGCTAAGGGTAGTCTAGCAAGTATGGGGGCACCATACTTGAGGTTAAAACCTCATATTCCGAGTCGACTAGAGTTCGACCGCCATTTAAGTTTGAAAAGGTTACAGCGATCATTGCTCATTGAGTAGTCGATCGATGATGGATCGGATCGATCGCCATGGGCGGTAGTCGACTGATGGTTCGGCCGTGAGCACACAACACTCCGTAGTCGACTGGGCAGTCGACTACATGCACTGGCAGTCGACTGTCATTGTTGGCAGTCGACTGATGGGAGTACCGT
Organism: Wurfbainia villosa; assembly: GCA_025175895.1. Lineage (NCBI taxonomy): Eukaryota > Viridiplantae > Streptophyta > Magnoliopsida > Zingiberales > Zingiberaceae > Wurfbainia > Wurfbainia villosa. Next base: position 112,721,594 of record CM045989.1, on the reverse strand, counting down.
TTGAGTCTTTCTAGCATGGATCGAGCCATTGTCTCACAACAACAGTGTTGGCAGTCGACTGGGGCCTTATGCCAGTCGACTGCCAGGCAGAAATCTAGCCCGATGCAGGTTAAAAGGAAGCTGTTCATGGAGATTCCAGCATTGATTCTTTGGAAGCTTTGGTGAGGTGATTTGAAGGCGAATTGCAGGTGCATTTCAGAGTCCTTCAAGCTCATCCAAGCAACCTACAATCAAAGCACTCAAACCCTAGTTTGTAAAGTGTTCTTTACATTTCCTTTGTATTTGCTTGTATTTCTTTCATTTATTGTTGTAAATATTTGTACGAGATTTCTCCGCCTCTGACGTGCTGTCGAGAAGGAGTTTTATTAGTGGTGTTGTCATCACTCGAGCTCGTAGAGCTCAATCCGTGGAGTAGGAACCATTCGGTTCCGAATCACGTTATATGCTTGTGTAATTGTGTGCTTGTTCTTTGTTATTGCTTTTATTATTATTCCGTTGCGCACTAACCGAATTGTAGCAAGCACGCAATCGAGATCAAATTCCTTCATCTACATCGACGATGCTATTCACCCCCCTCTAGTGGCCACCGAATCCTCTATAATTGGTATCAGAGACCGGGGCTCTTCTACGGACTAACCGCCGGAAGAAAAAGACGCTAGAGGGAAGATGGAATTCCAATACAAGCTTGGATGGGACATCAACACTCGACCACCATACGATCGAGAAGATTTTCCGGTGTGGAGAGCAAGAATGAAGACATTCTTGATGATGGATATAGAGGATTGGTTCATCCTCGTAGAAGACTTTGAACCCCCTAGGGATAAGAAGGGAAACATCTTGAAGTTGAAGAAATGGACCCAAGAGCAACGACTAAAATTCAAGACCGAAGCCAAGGTAACAAAACTTTTAGAAGATTTGATACCTAATGATGTCTTGTGCAAGTTAGGTGAATTTCAAGATGCCAAGGAGCTATTGGATAAATTGGCCAAGTTCCATGAGAAGCGTCACTTGGCACAAGTAGAAGAAGATAAGGAAGAGGAAGAAGAGAGCTCATCCTCAAGTGAAAGTGAGGAATCGAAAGTTGAGATGGAGTCAACTTCCGGATCGGAGGAAGAAGAAGTAGAAGAGGTGGAAGAAGCATCCACCTCTAGGATTGAGGGGGAGAGACCATCCACACCGGAGCCGGAACAAAATCAAGAAGAAGTCTCAACCTCCGGGAGGGATGAAGAACCCACTCTGATCACCACCACCCTAGGTAACTCAAGCATTTTGGTTCAAAATAAAATTCATATAATTTGCTTTGAGTGTAGGGAAACCGGGCACTACAAGAGCAAGTGCCCAAAGAAAGTCAAAAAGACTCCACCGACACCTAAAAGTCAAGAAAATTTAAAGGAAGTCGGTTCCCCAACCATTAAAAGCAAGGAGCACATTATATGCTTCAATTGTAGTCAAAGAGGGCACTATAGAAGTCAATGCCCTAAGGGGAGCAAGAAGACTCAAGAAGAAGCTACATATGTAGGGGGAGCCTCTAAGGTGAACCCTAAGGTAAAATTCAATAATGCTTCTACTTTAATTAATAGGCAAAACCATGCTAGGAATTTCAATTCCCTTGCCATTTATCATGAAAAGCATGCTAGAAATAATGAATATTGTTTAGGAGCCAAGAAAGTCAACCTTAGGAATAAGGAGAAATTTGGGACTAATGTCCCTAAAAATATTTTACCTAAGGCATCTATTAGAAAAATTGAGGATCATCTAGGTTTTAATCCTAAATGGACTAGGCATATGCCTAGGAAGAACCATGCCCAAAGATTAAATCAAAATTCTAAAATTGGGCAATTAGAGTTGGAAAATCAAGCCTTGAGGTCAAGGCTTGAGAAACTTGAAAAGACCCTTGCAAAAATGACAAATCAAGTGCAAAGGTCAAATGGTCAAACTCTAGGGTCTAGAAGTCAAAGTCAAAACCTAGGGCCTAAGAGACAAGAGTCAACCAAGGGCAAGAAAGGTTTGGGTCACAAACCTAAGCCTAAGGTGACTTATCATAGTGTTCCATTTGATTATGGAACACAAACTAGGTCTAGGAAGACCAAGGTTACTAGGGAAGTCATCCCTAAGGGTAACCAAGGAATGTGCCTAGTGGCTAGGATTTGAAGGAAACCTAGGGAAGCCACTAAGAAGGTTACAAGGGGAGTCACCCCTAGAGTTAACCATGACAAGACCCAAATGACCAAGGCTAACAAGCCTAGAAGGGTCATTAGGAAGGTATCTAGGGAGGTTATCCCTAAGCAATACCTAGTAAACCCTAGGGGCTCAAATAGGTTTTGGGTTCCTAAGAGCGTGATCGATTCACGCTAGATGGGTTTAGGTGTGCCAACTTTAAATGGATGAGTAGTTAACTTAACCATGGTGAAGATGACACTTTAGGTCATTTTCAAAGTTATGGGTATCTTGGAAATAAGTTTGATCTTATGATCCTAAAAGATTTTAGGATGTGCCAATACATTTTTGGGATTATGAAAAATCAATTAAATTGGCACATTTTAGGTTTAGAGGTCATAGTGTGCCATGTTGGGTTTTTGGCACACTTGGGAGAAAAGTGATAATATGACAAAATATACTTAATTATATCAAATGACAATTAATACTAAGTTTTAGGTATTATTATACCTATACATTTTATGTGTCATGCTTTGTTTGCCATATAACATGTCATGACATCATATTTATTTTTAATCATTTAATATGTCATGATCATGTTTAGGATTAAGGTTTAATGTCATGTATGCTTAGATTCCATCTTATGTCATGACATTATGATCATTGGCCATGCTTTATTTATGTCATCATTTATGCCATGATCATTCATGCATTCAATTTGATTAAAATTGAGTTAAGGACAATGACATGACTTGAAGTCCCATTTATAAGGGAATCAAGTAGTGTTGCCTTTGAAAATGCATGAGGCCTTAGCTTAAGATAAAAAAAAAACCCACATCTCACATCACATTGACTTGTATGTGTTTTCATACACCCTAGATATATGTGAGATACTAGGATATGAGTTAAGTTCAAGGTGCATAGTTTTTGCATCTAGATGAACTAAAACTTATCTTATTTTAATGGTGAATCATTGGGAAAGCTTATGTATAAGTCATGTACATTAAGCCCAAGAAATATGATCCAATATAGGTTTTCAAAATTATTTTAAAATACTTTTAGAAAACCTTGTTGAAGTCTATCTTTTGATAGCAATCACCATTGATGAGGTTGATACAAAGTGAGCTAAAACATTGAAGTTTTTCTTCACTTTTGAACTTTGTATTAATTTCGATATTTTATAGGTAAACTATTTTTCTAACATTTTTCACCCATTGTATTGCTTATAAGTAATATACGTATGAATTTTCATGATTTTTCAAATACGTAGAATTACTTATGCTTTTACAAAACTCGATTTCTGAAATTGAATTTGGGCAGTTTCAGTTATCAGTCGACTGCTGCTTGATGGCAGTCGACTGATGAAGGGCAGTTCAACTAATAACTGTAAGTAGTCGACTGCCAGACTAATTTTAGAGAAAACAAGGTTGTTTAGCCCGTTTTAAGCTACGGTAAAGTTGCCTAACTACTCCTAACCCTAGGATATGCTTTGGGAAGCATTATAAAGGGTGAAAATCCATTGGATATGGATTAAGAGAGTTGTTAGAGTGTTGGATCAAATTTACGATATGGGAAAGTTCAATGTTGAACTTTAGACCTTATTTTTGATGGTTTAGAGTCTCTATTGGCTTAGGGACTTCCCAAAGACATTGTTGGTGCAATGGTTAAGGGGGAGCAAGCCTTTAGGGGGAGGTATCCATCATGGGATGATGGATGATATTTTTCCTCATGAAAGGGGAAATGGGAATTTTGAGATACACAATTTGGAAATTGGGAGAGTTTGTAGGATTGCCTCTCTTGAGTGATATGAGACTTATCACTAGGAAGATTATAGGCATCCTAGGTATGTTTGGACCAAGGGGGAGATTATAAGATTTCATTGGGACATGAGACATTGACCTCCTTGGAGAAGACCTTTTTGATGTTAGTCAAAAAGGGAGAGAATGTTTGGGGAAGAATATTTTGGAAAATGTTTGGGATTACCAATTTGGGATAATTGGTAAGAAGATTTGAGTTAGTGTTCTAACTCAAAGGTATGTGTTTTTGTCAAACATCAAAAAGGGGGAGATTATTGGTGCAATCGGCCTAGGTCACGATTGACCGGACTCGAGTTTGACTTGAGCGATGTTTTGATGTTTGACATGAAGGTTTGACATCGATGTCTGATAATGTTTTAAGGAGATTGTTGGTGCAATCGACCCGGGTCATGATTGACCGGACTCGAGTTTGACTCGAGGGGGATTTTGATGGTTGACTAGGGGTTGACCATTTTATGGAAAGTCCAAGTCTTGAGTACTTGACATGTAAAGTCCAAGCATGGGTCATGGCAAGGAAAAGTCCAAGCATGGGTCTTGGCATGGAAAGTCCAACATGGGTTGGCAAGGGAAAGTCCAAGCATGGGTCTTGGCAAGGAAAAGTCCAAGCATGGGTCTTGGCATGGAAAGTCCAACATGGGTTGGAAAGGGAAAGTCCAAGCCTGAGTCTTGGCATTTGAAAAGTCCAAGGGTGTAGTCTTGGCCACGTAAGTTCAAGGGTGTAGTCTTGGCGGTGAAAGTCCAAGTTATGGGTACTTGGCATTTGAAAAGTCCAAGGGGTTTGATATTGGCAGCATAAAGTCTAAGCGGGAGTCTTGGCAACATAAGTCCAATGGTTGGCGGCGTAAAGTCCAAGCGGAGTCTTGGCAGCGTAAGTCCAATGTACCTTGGTGGTGTAGACACCATTAGCACGACATAGTCGATGGAAGCATCTGAAGGCTAGCATATGGATGAACAAGTCATGGATGACTTGGAGGGATCCGATAGGCGCGAGGCTGACGGAGGTGGCTAGAAGGCTTAGGTCTAGGCTAAGGGTAGTCTAGCAAGTATGGGGGCACCATACTTGAGGTTAAAACCTCATATTTGAGGTTGACAGTCGACTGACAATATTGCCGGTTCGACTGCCTGAGTTGACTAGAGTTCGACTGCCATTTAAGGGTTGAAAAGGCTCTGGCAGTTGACTGCTCATTGGAGTAGTCGACTGATGGGCTGATCAATCGACTGCCATGGGTAGTAGTCGACTGATGGTTCGGCCACGAGCACAGAACACTCCATAACCGACTTGGCAGTCGGCTACGGGCGCTGGTAGTCGATTGCCAATGTTGGTAGTCGACTGATGGGAGTATCGTTGGAGTCTTTCTAGCGTGGATCGAGCCATTGTCTCACAACAACAGTGTTGGCAGTCGACTGGGGCCTTATGGCAGTCGACTGCTAGGTGGAAATCCAGCCCGATGCAGGTTAAAAGGAAGTTGTTCATGGAGATTCTGGCATTGTTTCTTTGGGAGCTTTGGTGAGGCAATTTGAAGGCAAATTGCAGGTGCATTTCAGGGTCCTTCAAGCTCATCCAAGAAACCTACAAGCAAAGCGCTCAAACCCTAATTTGTAAAGTGTTCTTTATATTTCTGTTGTATTTGCTTGTATTTCTTTCATTTATTTTTGTAAACATTTGTACGAGGTTTCTCCGCCTCCGACGTGCTGTTGGGAAGGAGTTTTATTAGTGGTGTTGTCATCACTCGAGCTCGTAGAGTTTAATTCATGGAGTAGGAACCATTTGGTTCCGAACCATGTTATATGCTTGTGTAATTGTGTGCTTGTTCTTTATTATTGCTTTTATTATTATTCCACTACACACTAATCGAATTGTAGCAAGCACGCAATCGAAATCGAATTCCTCCATCTACATTGATGATGCTATTCACCCCCCTCTAGCGGCCACTGAATCCTCTACAACAAGGATGATTCCAGGTCTCAGCCTGGGTAAGTGTTCACCTTGTATGGAGGCGCAATAAGTTGGAAAGGTTTCAAGCAAGACACCATAGCAGATTCTACTACTAAAGAAGAATGCATTGTAGCTTTGGAAGCAGCAAAGGAAGCGGTTTGGATCGAGAAGTTCGTTGATGTGGTCTCATCAACGATCCAAACATGTGCTTCACCGCTATCATTTGATTAGAGAGATCGTAAGTAAGAAGGAAATACAAATCGAGAAGATTCCCACTGAAAGGAACTTAGCGGATCCTTTAACTAAGACATTATCTTAAAGTAAGTTTGAGGGTCATGTTAGAGCTTATGGTATTGGATATCGTGGCGATTGGCATTAGGCCAAGTGGGAGTTTGTTAGTTATATATGAGAGATGTCCTAAGGCAATCACCTTATGTTTAAACTATTTATATGATAAATGAAGATTCACTATTTGAGTATACATGTTTGCATGTATTTGATTAGATCTTAAACTCATTTACTGAATGTTCGCAATACAATTCACAACATGAGAGAATTTGTGATTGTATCATAACCAGTGAGTATCTCTACATGTGTAATTGTGATGTATTGAAATTATCCCTAGTCAATGAATTGATGGATTTGGACACCATCAATTTTGTCGAGACTAGCACGAGGTATACTCCTTGGTGTATCCAAGCAGCTGATTCTCATTGGCTGGAAACATTATGATGTCCGGAGTTAATCGTGGATGCTAGTTATGGTAACTAGTTCATTGGAGTGACCAGCTATAAGACTTCATATGGTTCTCTGTATATATGGATATGTCAATGAAGTTCTTACTGCAGCTTAAGTGCAATGTTCCTTTGACTTGCGGTATTCAAGTCATCATGATCATGAAGACTTATGCTTTGACATCTTAAGCAAGCATCTCTGAGGAGATGTGGACCTGGGATGATTAGGTATAAGTCGAAGTGGCCGAAGGTTTTTGAATAGCTTATAAAAGATTCACCACTCCTTGCGAGGAGATGTATACCCATGGCCTCTCGTTGGATTTTTACTAAAGTCTTTGGCCAAAGCATTACATGTTTAGAGTATGGTACTCTTGGATACATGTGCAACAACTAGAATTCGTAGGATGAGGAAATGATACTTGGGCTAGGTGTGACATAGTCAACCTAGTGGGGACTGACACTATAGACCATGTCCTGAACCAAGTGTGTATAAGATGCGTGAAGGGAACGGGGCACGATTCATTGTAGCTGGTGAAGGGTGTCAGAAATAGTTCTGGATCAATCGTTGATCTTTTGGTTAATTGAGGATCATGATGTACTACTAGGTGCCACTCATGATCGTTTTATAATTAATGGTTAATTATAGATGACCAATATAAACCAAGAACCTATTTGGTCACATGCACAACGAGCGTAATCCGAAGGATTTAAAACGAGCTTGAGAATGAGATTCTCAGACCGAGAGAAACTAGGTTTGGTTGGACCAAACAAGGATCGAGCATGAAATCGTTTCAGTCGCAATGGAAGCATGGATGGGCCGTATCTTATGAAGACATGATGGATGAACCAAATTGGTTTGGTTCTAATCCAATGGTGAAGAATAAACCAAAGGGGTTTGGTTTGTTTTAAACGAATGAACCAAAGTTGGTTCGGTTCATTTTAACTTAAAATAGACCAACTCGGTTCAGTTTATTTTAACTTAAGTTATTGGAGCGGGTTAACGGGTTTTTTGATTATGAACCAATAATTGTTAGGAGAATGTGTTCTCTATAAAAATAGGGCTTAATGGTTTTGTGAAACCTAATCCTAGTCCTGCCGCCCCAACCCTTCCTTCTCCTCGCCGCCACTGCCCAAGCCTTCCATGCCACCAACCTTGTGCCGCCATCCACCTTACTGCCGGTGTCCAAGCTCATGCTGGCGATCCTTCGGCGACCCTCCGTCGACTTCCCTTGGCTCAGGTGACCAAGGTGCAGCCGACCATCCTCTTTGGGCCGACGCAACCCCTCCACCAATCTGTCCAGAATTCTGGACAGCTTCCTCCTTTTGGGTCGGAGCTTCGTTTGGATGACGTTTGGAGCTCTGACAACGGCTACCTTGCCGGGGATTCAATCTCCGGTAATCCTCATAGGTGGAGGATGAAGGATTCATCAATCGGTTGACGAATACCTCTCCGGAGAAGTGAGTTTTGGGAACTCATTTTTGAATCCGAATTTTTGATTCGGATTGTGATCCTCTCTCGATCACATCGTCTTCATCACGAGGCTAGTGACTTTTGCGAAGACGAGGCTTGTAGCTTTGTGAAGCTATCCCGATGATACTCGGCATGGATACAAATAGAGGTAATTCTAGAGAGAGTTGCTCCGGTTGATGCCTTTCCCACTGCACGTGATACGTCAGGTATATCTAGAGTAATTTTCTTTTATTTTAAAAATTGAAATTGCGATTATGTCTACATATGTTGTACTATGCATGCGTGTGGTGTGTGTGTTGTAATAAATTAGTTTTATTGCCTTTTAATTCTTTTGCCGTGCACATGTTTACGAAATATGTTCGAACACACACTCGCCGCGGTGCCGGAAACCCAATAGGTGCCTAGTGGCTAGGGTTCCAAGGAAACCTAGGGAAGCCACTTAGAAGGTCAAAGGGGGAGTTACCTCTAGAGTTGACCTAGGCAAGACCACAATGACCAAGGCTTTAAATCCTTGGAGGGTCATTAGAAGGGTATCTAGAGAAGTTATCCCTAGCAAATACCTAGTAAACCTAAGGAGCTCCAATAAGTATTGGGTTCCTAGGAGCGTGATCGATTCACGCTAGATGGGTTAGGTGTGCCAACTTTAAATGGATGGGTAGTTAACCTAACCATAGAAAAGGTGACACTTTAGGTTATTTTCAAGGTTATGGATACCTTGGAAATAGGGTTGAGGGTTAAATCCTAAAAGATTTTAGGATGTGCCAATATTATTTAAGAAGTTTGATAAATTGATTAAATTGACACAATCTAGGTTTAGAGATTGAGATGTGCCATTTTGGGTTTTTGACACACTTGGGATAAGCTAGTAATATGGCAAAATAAGTTTAATTTTAATAAATGGTAACAAATATTAAAATTTAGGTATTATATACCTTTATATTTTATTTGTCATGCTTGATTTGCCATATACCATGTCATGACATCATGTTTTATTTTTATCATCTAAATGTTATGATTAAGCTTAGGGTTAAGGTTTAATGTCATGTGTTTCTAAATTTAATCATATGTCATGACATCATGATTATTGGCCATGTTTACTTATGTTATAATTTATGCTATGATCATTCATGCATTAATTAAAATTGATTTAAGGACAAGTGGCATGACTTGAAGTCCCATGTATAAGGAAATCAAGTAGTGTTGCCTTAGAAAAATGCATGAAACCCTAGATTAGGATGAACAAAACCCACATCTCACATTACATTGACATGTATGTGTATTGATACACTCTAGATACATGTGAGATGCTAGGATATGAGTTAAGTTCAAGGTGCATAGTTTTTGCATATAGATGAACACAAACTCATCTAAAATCATGAATGGATCATTGGGAAAGCTTATGTTCAAGCCATGTACATTAAGCCCAAAGAATATGATCCAATATAAGGTTTTAAAAGCATTTTAAAATCATTTTGAAAAATCTTGGTGAAGTCTATCTTTTGATAGCAATCACCATTGATGATGTTGATACAAAGTGAGCTAAAACATTGAAGTTTTTCTTCACTTTTGAACTTTGTGTCAATTTCGCTATTTTATGGGTAAATTATTTTTCAAATATTTTTCACCCATTATATTGGTAACAAGTATTATACGTATAAAGTTTCATGATTTTTCAAGATATGTATAATTACTTATGCATTTCTGAAATTTATTTTTGATAATTGAAATTTGGAATTTCAGTTATCAGTCGACTAATGAGCAAGGTAGTCTACTGTTTCCTGATAGAGTCGACTGCCAGGCTGATTTCGGGTAAACAAGGTTTGTTTAGCCCAATTTCAGCTATGGTAAGGTTCCCTAACTGCTCCTAACCCTAGGATATGCTTTGGAAAGCATTGGAAAGAGTGAAAATCTATTGGATATGGATTAGGAGAGTTGTTAGAGTGATGTATCAATTTTAATGTGTGGAAAAGTTCAATGTTGAACTTTGGACCTTAATTTTGATGGTTTAGAGTTCCTATAAGCTTAGGGACTTCCCAAGAACATTGTTGGTGCAATGGTCAAGGGGGAGCAAGCCTTTAGGGGGAGGTATTCATCATGGGATGATGGATGTTATTTTTCCTCATGAGGGGGAGAAATGGAAATTTGAGATGCCCAATTTGGAAATTGGGAGAGTTCATAGGAGTGCCTCTCTTGAGTGATATGAGACTTATCACTAGGAAGATTGTAGGCATCCTAGGTGTCTTTGGACCAAGGGGGAGATTGTAAGATCTCATTGGGATATAAGACATTGACCTCCTTGGGAGAACCTTTTGATGTATGTCAAAAAGGGTGAGAAAGTAAAATAACCAATTTGGAAAAATTGGTAAGGGAATTTGAGTTAGGGGCCTAACTTAAGGGTGTTTTTGTCAAACATCAAAAAGGGGGAGATTGTTGGTGCAATCGGCCCAAGTCATGATTGACCAGACTCGAATTTGACTCAAGTAGTGTTTTGATGTTTGACATTGATGTCTTACATTGATGTCTGACATGTGTTAGGGAGATTGTTGGTTCAATCGTCCCAGGTCATAATTGATGTTTGATGATGGTTTGACCATTGTCAAGAGAGAAGTCCAAGTCTTGTGTACTTGGCATGAAAAGTCCAAGCTTGAGTCTTGGCATGGAAAGTCCCACATAGGTTGGCAAGGAAGTCCAAGGGTGTAGACTTGGCCACGTAAGTCTAAGGGTGTAGTCTTGGCGGTGAAAGTCAAGTCATGGGTACTTGACAATTGAGAATTCCAAGGAGAATATTGGTGGCGTAAAGTCTAAGGGTGAAGTCTTGGCAGCATAAGTCCAATGGTTGGTGGCGTAAAGTCCAAGCAGAGTCTTGGCAGCATAAGCCCAATATGCTTTGGCGGTGCAGACCACATTAGCATGACAATAGATAATGGAAGCACCTGAAGGCTAGGTTATGGATGAACAAGTCATGGATGACTTGGAGGGATCCAATAGGCATGAGGCTGATGGAGGTGGCTAGAAGGCTTAGGTCTAGGCTAAGGGTGGTCTAGCAACTATGGGGGCACCATACTTTGGTTAAAACCTCATGTTTGAGGTGTATCAGTCGACTGGGACTTTGGTCAATTGAATGATGGGAATTAACTAGGGTTCGACTGCAAGAACTGGCCCAGCTGATTATGACCGGCATTAGGCGATCAATTGATGGTTAGATCGCGATCGGATCGAGATCGATCATTGGCGTCGGGTTTTCAAAAAGCTCTCCAGTCGAGTGATTAGCCCGAGCACTCGACTGATTGATCTATCAGTCGACTGAGTGATATGATCAGTCGACTGATGGTCTATCCGTTGGAACTTATCCAACGTGGCTCATGCCCTTGTAAGACAATGGCTACAGGGGCAGTCGACTGATGGTCCCGATCAGTCGACTGTGAGGTGAAATCAAGCCCAAGGAGAAGCTTTAAAGAAAGCTCGAGGAGGAGGTTTTCACCATCGGTTCTTGGACGTCTTTGGGGTGATTTGTTGCTACAAATTAGGGTCTCCAAGTGCAATTCAAGCAACCAAACAAGCAAGCATCCAAAAGTTCTTTGTAACGTTTTCTTTACTTGTATTTTAATGTATTTGATTGTATTTCATTCTTATTGTTGTAAGAACTATTGTATGAGGTTTCTCCACCTCCGGATTGTTCCGAGAAGGAGTTATTATTAGAGTGGTGTGTGATTGACATTGCTAAGGCTCATTCGAGCCCAATCCATGGAGTGGGAACCATTCGGTTTCGAACCACATTACATCGTATTATTGTGCTTGTGTTGTATTTGTTTTATTATTTCTATTCCCGCTATGTATAAAATTTTTTATAGCAAGCACGCGATTGCAAACGAAATCCATCGCACGTCAAGCGACGATGCTATTCACCCCCCTCTATCGGCCACCGAGGTCCTAACAATGGTCTATAGTGTCAGTCCTCACTAGGTCGACTACGTCACACATAGCCCAAGTATCATTTCCTCATCCTACGGATTCTAGTTACTGCACATGTATCTAAGAGTACCTTACTCTAAACATGTAATGCTTTGGCCAAAGGCTTTAGTAACAATCCGACGAGAGGCCATGGGTATACATCTTCTCGCAAGGAGTGGTAAATCCTTTATAGGCCATTCAAACACCTTCGGACATTTCGACCTATACCCAATCATCCCGGGTCCACATCTCCTTGGAGATGCTTGCTTAAGATGTCAAAGCATAAGTCTCCATGACCAAGATGACTTGAATACCGCAAGTCAAAGGAACATCGTACTTAAGATGCTATAAGAACTTCATTGATATATCCATATATGCAGAGAACCATATGAAGTCTTACAGCTGGTCACTCCAATGAACTAGTTACCATAACTAGCATCCACGATTAACTCCGGACATCCCAATGTCACCAGCTAGTGAGGAACAACTGCTTGGATAAACCAAAGAGTATACCTCATGCTAGTCTCAACAGAATCGATGGCATCCAAATCCATCAATTCATCGGCTAGGGATAATTCCAATACATCACAATTACACATGTGGAGAAACTCACTAGTTGTGATCCAATCACAAATTCTCTCATACTATGAATCATATTACGGATATTCAATAAATGAGTTTAAGATCCAATCAAATACATGAAAACATGTATACTCAAATAGTGAATCTTCATTTATCAAATAAATGGTACAACCATAAGGTGATTGCCTTAGGACACCTCTCATATATTACTAACAAACTCCTACTTGGCCTAATGCCAATTGCCACGGTATCCAATACCATAAGCTCTAACATTACCCTCAAACTTACTTTGAGGGAAGGCCTTAGTTAAAGGGTCTGCTAAGTTCCTTTCAGTGGGAATCTTCTTGATTTGTATTTCCTTTCTACTGATGATCTCTCTGATCAGATGATAGCGGCGAAGCATATGTTTGGATCGTTGATGATACCACATCAAGTTCAGAGACGAACTTCTTGATCTAAACCACTTCCTTTGCTGCTTCCAAAGCTACAATGTATTATGCCTTAATGGTAGAATCCGCTATAGTGTTTTGCTTGGAACCTTTCTAACTTATTGCGTCTCTATTCAAGGTGAACACGTACCCAGACTGAGACCTGGAATCAACCTTGTCTGTCTGGAAGCTGACATCCGTATACCCGCGTATCACCATGTCTCCTTCTCCATATATTAGGAACACATCCTTAGTTATTCTCAAGTACTTAAGGATTGTCTTTATAGTTGCCCAATGATCTATTGCCGAGCGTTTCTCTTCCTCGTTCCCCTCTCTCAAGTACGAACCCCTCTCATGAATTCCCATCATCGAGCATTTCTCTTCGCTCCTCTCTCCGCTCCACGAGCTTCTCGCCACCGATGCCGCTGCCGAGCTTATGATCACCGCTTCCTCGCCACCGCCATCGCTACCAACTCGAGCGGCGGTGAGCGACGTTCCCTCGCCGGTGCTCACGGATGAGCCGACGGCAAGCATGCGGGTGGCTGGAAATTTCACCGGTGCAGCCTCAAGAGTGGGCAAATCTCGGTCCATCCCATTCTTTCCACTTTCTGGTTGTTCCAATCTAGGGATTTTTGGGGGTTTCAATGCCGATCAACGCCGGAGCTAGTAACGATGGAACAGAGCAGCTCATGGAAGGGAGCTGTTCTCTCCGATTTGTGTCAGAGGTTGGTGAGGGTTGTGCCGTGTGGTAAGCCTTGGTGTATCGTCGTTCACAACAGTTGGTAAGGATGGTTTTCTATGGTTCACAACAACATTTAGCATGGATAACTCTATTTTGCAGTAGGGCCTGGACGTTCCGATAGTAGTTGGGGTCTCCGACCTCGGTTCTAGGGGTAAGACTCTTCATCTTTTGATTTATGATGCTGTTGTGTTAGATATGTTGTGTTATGTGGATAGGGAGTTTAGAGCTCATGTCCTTGTTTGGCCATTGATGGATTGGGGCAGAGACATGAGGGAGGCAATAGGGGTGACTATTGGGCTTAAGGTGGGTCCTAAATTAACCTATAATTGTGGAGCTGTGAACAACCTAGGTGATACTCTAGGTTGGGTTGTAAACAAGCTGTGAAGGTTTGTCCAATGAGATTGGGGTTGTAAAGGGCTGTTGATCAGGATTTTAAAATTGTTGTTGGTAAATTGAGATGGTTACAAGAGCGATGTAGGATCTGATTTAATCATTGTTATGTGTGCTAGAACTTAATGGTAATTATGTTATATGCAGATTTCAGTCACGAGACAGGTCCATGGGCATAAAGACAATTGGTATTCTTCATAGCAGGCAGGTATCTTTGACTTATCTTCTTTTAGATATTGTCATCTTGTTGTGTATTGTTTACTATAGCTAGTAGTGGTTTTCTATGCTTTTTTACTGCCCTGGTATATCACTACCTAGTACATGTTGTAGTCTTTTCATATACTTATTATATTATGCTCTATCACCTAGATACTTGTTATTTTTTTATTTAGCACTAGAGTAGTGACATACCTTACATACTGGGCATTGAGTGAATAATGAATATAGCTTGCATGTGTACATAGACTTATGTACTTAGGTTATTTGATATGGGCTCCTATTAGTACATACCATGGGTAGCCATGGATTGATAGGTGTATTGTGCATTAGTGACATGCACCATCTTGCATTATTGCATGATTGGCGATCATCGGCTCCTCGGTAGGAGGTGATACTACTTGGTAGTCGAGCCCATCGCCAGTTACATTATCTACACATACAACCACTCGTGGGTTAGTGGTATTTCAGGTGTGTGTGTAGTTGCTCTGTCAGGGCTCCACAGTGGTCGCTTAGGTGATTGGTATTGCGATGTGGTAGCGGACAAGGATCCCTCCTTTGTCGTGAGACGAGGAGATGAGACAAGGTGATGTCCCCCATATACATACATGGGGTAGGAGGGTGATACTCCACCAGCATCCTATCCACTCGATCACATAGGTGTAGTGACGGTAGAGTGTATAGTTGTCACAACCCTACCCACTCAGCCAACACACATGACTTGTCGGTGGCTTGACTGGCATCAGGGGTGACACAGGTGATTGCATCATGTGCATACGTTTTTACTATATGCATTGATTGTTGCACTTTTGGTTGTTGCATATGATTGTCATGCACATATAGAAGGTATTTTGTAGCTTGTTTTGGTGATTCTACATATGATTGTGTGGATGTATTTTATGTCAGCTTAGGTGATTCTGGTATGTACAGTTTCAGGTATGTATTTTTGTTGAGAAACTGTACCTGCATGATTATTATTGCTACTTATAGTTTACTATGCATGACTATTGGATATCCGCTGAGTTTTACTCATTCCGTTGATATCTCTTTTATTTTAGGATGAAGCCTTCCAGAGGGTCCAGTTGCCAGTCCTCTGATCTGATGACTCCGTTATTTAGTTTTCAGGCTTCCGTATTTTTTTTTTATTTCTAGTACTCCATGTTTTAAACTTGTAGTACTTTACACTCGTGATTGTCTTGGTGGTATTTGATTATGTCTTTATGGACTTTTTGTTGGATTTGTTTTGGTTATGTGTGTGGTTGTGTATTCCTACTCAGATAGCAGAAGAGGTGAGTCTAGTAGTTTTAGACTTCGTATGTACTTTGAGTTGTGGGCCTGAGGCCCATATATTATTTGCATTGTGGTTTTATGTTCTTGCCATGTTGGCCGATGTATAGTGGGTCGTATGGGCCTTGTATACAGGTTTCAATTATCTGCAGTATAGGGGAGGTGCTGTCTGATTTTCGGACAAGTACCCCCTCTCGGGGCGTGACAATATACCATTATCCCTTAGATAATCTAGAAACTCTTGACTCAAGTATTCACCACCTCGATCTGATCAAAGTATTTTAATACTCTTGTCAAGTTGTTCCTCTACTTCATTTCTGAATTCTTTGAACCTTTGAAAGGCTTCAGACTTGTGTTTCATCAAGAACACATACCCAAATCATGAGTGATTATCGGTGAAGGTAATGAAGTAGCTATAGCCTTCTATAGCATGAGTTGTCATAGGTCCGCATACATCCGTATGAATTATACTAAGTAACTCTCCCACCGGTTCACCTTTTCCAGTAAAAGGTAACTTGGTCATCTTGTCTTTTAAGCATGATTCGCATGTATCGAATGAATCAGATTCAAACGATTCCAGAATTCTACATCGGTGTAATTCGGACATGTGTTTCTTGCTTGCATGGCCAAGACGACAATGCCACATGTAGGAGGCTAATTGATTATCTTTTCGAGCACGCTTGTTGCTCACTTCGATATTGAAAATGTCACTGGATACGTCCAGCGTATAAATATCATTGCTTAATGTTCCAGTCCCATAAAGAACGTCATTCAAGGTTATATAACAATAATTGTTACTAAATGTCAAATGGTAACAATTTCTATTTAAACAAGAAATAGAAATGATGTTCTTTATCAATGAAGGAACATAAAAGCAATTGTCTAGTTCTAAGACAAGTCCTGTAGGGAGTCTCAACAAAGACGTTCCGATGGCGAGTGCAGCAACCTTTGCTTCATTCCCAACACGTAAATTTGACTCTCCTTTGACGAGTCTTCTTCTATTTCTTAGCCCATGTATGTCATTACATATATGTGAGCCACACCAGTATCCAATAACCAAGTGTCTGAGGAAATAGAATGACAATCAATAACGAAGATATCTGAAGAAGATGGGGCATCTGATGCCTTATTCTTCTTCACGGACTCAAGATAAATCTTGCAGTTTTTTCGCCAATGGCCCTCCTTGCCATAATGATGGCAAGTGCCCTTTTGAGCTGGTTCTGCCTTTTTAGCTTTTTTCTTCTTCCCCTTCTGATGTTCCTTTGACTTCCTCTTAGAACCTTTCTTCGATGAATCAACTAATAGCACTGTCCTCTGCTCATGCTTCACAGAAGGCTCCACAATCTTCAGCATGTTGAGCAGTACCATAGATGAACCTTCTTGCATCTTAGAGGTGAAGAGGATCTTGGAGACTTCGAACCTTGTAGGGGATCGTTAGAACACTTGAGGGGGGGGGGGGGTGAATAGCGCGTGCGAGTACCGATGATGGAATTCGATCATGATCACATCTATAAATCATGTTAGCACAACAAAATGATAATAATAAAAGCAATAACACGAAACACAATCACAAACACAAGATGTTTAACATGGTTCGGAACCGAACGGTTCCTACTCCACGGATCGAACTCTAACGAGCTCTAGTGATGCCAATGCAATCACTAATCACAAATACTCCTTCTCGACACAATTCGAAGGCGGAGAAACCTCATACAATAGTTTACAATAATAAACTAAATACAACAAGCAAATACAATGAAATACAACAAAAGAAATGCAAAGAAAACTTTACAATCGATCTTTTGAGAGCTTGCTTGTTTGGTTGGTTGAGTGGCACTTGGAGACCCTGAATTGCAACAACAATTGCAGCTGTAAAGACAATCCTTAAGTACTTGAGAATAACTAAGGATGTGTTCCTAATATATGGAGAAAGAGACATGGTGATACGTGGGTATACGGATGCCAGCTTCCAGACAGACAAGGATGATTCCAGGTCTCAGTATAAGTATGTGTTCACCTTGAATGGAGGTGCAATAAGTTGGAAAGGTTCCAAGCAAAACACTATAGCGGATTCTACCATTAAGGCATAATACATTGTAGCTTTCGAAGCAGCAAAGGAAGGGTTTAGATCAAGAAGTTCGTCTCTGAACTTGATGTGGTATCATCAACAATCCAAACATGTGCTTCGCCGCTATCATCTGATTAGAGAGATCATCAGTAGAAAGGAAATACAAATCGAGAAGATTCCCACTGAAAGGAACTTAGCTGACCCTTTAACTAAGGCCTTCCCTCAAAGTAAGTTTGAGGGTCATGTTAGAGCTTATGGTATTGGATACCGTGGCGATTGACATTAGGCCAAGTAGGAGTTTGTTAGTAATATATGAGAGGTGTCCTAAGGCAATCACCTTATGGTTGTACCATTTATTTGATAAATGAAGATTCACTATTTGAGTATACATGTTTTCATGTATTTGATTGGATCTTAAAATCATTTATTGAATATCCGCAATATGATTCACAGCATGAGAGAATTTGTGATTGGATCACAACTAGTGAGTTTCTCTACATGTGTAATTGTGATGTATTGGAATTATCCCTAGCCGATGAATTGATGGATTCGGACGCCATCGATTCCGTTGAGACTAGCACGAGGTATACTCTTTGATTTATCTAAACAGTTGTTCCTCATTGGATGGTGACATTGGGATGTCCGGAGTTAATCGTGGATGCTAGTTATGGTAACTAGTTCATTGGAGTGACCAGCTGTAAGAATTCATATGGTTCTCTGCATATATGGATATGTCAATGAAATTCTTACAGCAGCTTAAGTGCGATGTTCCTTTGACTTGCGGTATTCAAGTCATCTTGGTCATGGAGACTTATACTTTGACATCTTAAGCAAACATCTCCAAGGAGATATGAACCCGGGATGATTGGGTATAGGTCGAAATGCCCGAAGGTGTTTGAATAACCTATAAAGGATTCACCACTCCTTGCGAGAAGATGTATACCCATGGTCTCTCGTTGGATTTTTACTAAAGTCTTTGGCCAAAGCATTACATGTTTAGAGTAAAGTACTCTTAGATACATGTGCAGTAAATAGAATCCGTAGGACGAGGAAATGATACTTGGGCTATATGTGACGTAGTCGACCTAGTTGGGACTGACACTATAGACCATTGTTAGGACCTCGGTGGCCGATAGAGGGGGGGTTGAATAGCATCGTCGCTTGTCATGCGATGGATTTCGTTTGCGATCGTGTGCTTGTTATAAAAAATTTTATACATAGCGGGAATAGAAATAATAAAACAAATACAACACAAACACAAGCACAATAATACGATGTAACGTGGTTCGGAATCGAATGGTTCCCACTCCATGGATTGGGCTCAAATGAGCCCTAGCAATGCCAATCACACACCACTCTAACAATAACTCCTTCTTGGAACAATTCGGAGGTGGAGAAACCTCGTACAATAGTTCTTACAACAATAAGAATGAAATACAATCAAATACACTAAAATGCAAGTAAAGAAAACGTTACAAAGAACTTTTGGATGCTTGCTTGTTTGGTTGCTTGAATTGCACTTGGAGACCCTGATTTACAGCAACAAATCGCCTCAAAGACGTCCAAGAACCGATGGCGAAAACCTCCTCCTCGAGCTTTTTTTAAAGCTTCTCCTTGGGCTTGATTTCGCCTCGCAGTCGACTGATCGGGACCATCAGTCGACTGCCCCTGTAGCCATTGTCTTACAAGGGCATGAGCCACGTTGGATAAGTTCCAACGGATAGACCATCAGTCGACTGATCATATCACTCAGTCAACTGATAGATCAATCAGTCGAGTGCTCGGGCTGATCACTCGACTGGAGAGATTTCGCGTCTTCAAACCCGACTAGCGATCGATCGATCTCGGTCTGCCGACCACTCAAAGCCATCAATTGATCGCCCAATCTTGGCAAATGATCACGGGCGCTTCTTGCAGTCGAACCCTAGTCGATTCCCATCAGTCGATTGACCAAAGTCCCAGTCGACTGATACACCTCAAACATGAGGTTTTAACCGAAGTATGGTGCCCCCATACTTGCTAGACCACCCTTAGCCTAGACCTAAACCTTCTAGCTACCTCCATCAGCCTCATGTCTATTAGATCCCTCCAAGTCATCCATGACTTGTTCATCCATAACCTAGCCTTCAGGTGCTTCCATAATCTATTGTCATGCTAATGTGGTCTGCACCGCCAAAGCATATTGGGTTTATGCTGCCAAGACTCTGCTTGGACTTTACGCCACCAACCATTGGACTTATGCTGCCAAGACTTCACCCTTGGACTTTACATCGCCAATATTCCTCTTGGACTTCTCAATTGCCAAGTACCCATGACTTGGACTTTCACCGCCAAGACTACACCCTTGGACTTACGTGGCCAAGTCTACACCCTTGGACTTCCTTTCCAACCTATGTTGGACTTTCCATGCCAAGACTCAAGCTTGGACTTTTCATATCAAGTACACAAGACTTGGACTTCTCTCATGACAATAGTCAAACCATCATCAAACATCAATTATGACCTGGGTCGATTGCACCAACAATCTCCCCAACACATGTCAGACATCAATGTCAAACATCAAAACACTACTTGAGTCAAATTCGAGTCTAGTCAATCGTGACCTGGGCCGATTGCACCAATAATCTCCCCCTTTTTGATGTTTGATAAAAACACCCTTGAGTTAGGCCCCTAACTCAAATTCCCTTACCAATTTTCTCAAATTGGTAATTTTACTTTCTCATCCTTTTTGACATACATCAAAAGGTTCTCCCAAGGAGGTCAATGTCTTATATCCCAATGAGATCTTACAATCTCCCCCTTGGTCCAAAGACACCTAGGATGCCTACAATCTTCCTAGTGATAAGTCTCATATCAGTCAAGAGAGACACTCCTATGAACTCTCCCAATTTCCAAATTGGGCATCTCAAATTTCCATTTCTCCCCCTCATGAGTAAAAATAACATCCATCATCCCATGATGAATACCTCCCCCTAAAGGCTTGCTTCCCCTTGACCATTTCACCAACAATGTTCTTGGGAAGTCCCTAAGCTTATAGGAACTCTAAACCATCAAAATTAAGGTTCAAATTTCAACATTGAACTTTCCCACACATTAAAATTGATACATCACCCTAACAACTCTCCTAATCCATATCCAATAGATTTTCACTTTTTCCAATGCTTTCCAAAGCATGTCCTAGGGTTAGGAGCAGTTAGGGAACCTTACCATAGCTGAAATTGGGCTAAACAAACCTTGTTTACCTGAAATTAGCCTGACAGTCAACTCTATCAGGAAACAGTCGACTACCTTGCTCATCAGTCGACTGCCATCAGGCGACAGTCGACTGATAACTAAAATTCCAAATTTCAATTATCAAAAATGAATTTCAGAAATGCATAAGTAATTATATGTATCCTGAAAAATCATGAAACTTCATACATATAATACTTATTACCAATACAATGGGTGAAAAATATTTGAAAAATAATTTACCCATAAAATAGCGAAATTGACACAAAGTTCAAAAGTGAAGAAAAACTTCAATGTTTTAGCTCATTTTGTATCAACATCATCAATGGTGATTGCTATCAAAAGATAGACTTCACCAAGGTTTTTCAAAATGATTTTAAAATGGTTTTAAAACCTTATATTGGATTATATTCTTTGGGCTTAATGTACATGGCTTGAACATAAGCTTTTCCAATGATCCATTCATGATTTTAGATGAGTTTGAGTTCATCTAGATGCAAAAACTATGCACCTTGAACTTAACTCATATCCTAGCATCTCACATGTATCTAGAGTGTATCAATACACATACATGTCAATGTAATGTGAGATGTGGGTTTCGTTCATCCTAATCTAGGGTTTCATGCATTTTTCTAAGGCAACACTACTTGATTCCCTTATACATGGGACTTCAAGTCATGCTACTTGTCCTTAAATCAATTTTAATTAATGCACGAATGATCATAGCATAAATTATAACATATGTAAACATGGCCAATAATCATGATGTCATGACATATGATTAAATTTAGAAACACATGACATTAAACCTTAACCCTAAGCTTGATCATGACATTTAGATGATAAAAATAAAACATGATGTCATGACATGGTATATGGAAAATCAAGCATGACAAATAAAATATAAAGGTATATAATACCTAAATTTTAATATTTGTTGCCAATTAAACTTATTTTTCCATATTACTAGCTTATCCCAAGTGTGTCAAAAACCCAAAATGGTACATCTCAACATCTAAACCTAGATTGTGTCAATTTAATCAATTTATCAAACTTCTTAAATAATATTGGCACATCCTAAAATCTTTTAGGATTTAACCCTCAACCCTATTTCCAAGGTATCCATAACCTTGAAAATAACCTAAAGTGTCACCTTTCCCATGGTTAGGTTAACTACCCATCCATTTAAAGTTGTCACACCTAACCCATCTAGTGTGAATCGATCACACTCCTAGGAACCCAATACCTATTGGAGCTCCTTAGGTTTACTAGGTATTCACTAGGGATAACTTCCCTAGATACCCTTCTAATGACCCTCCAAGGATTTAAAGCCTTGGTCATTGTGGTCTTGCCTAGGTCAACTCTAGAGGTAACTCCCCCTTTGACCTTCTAAGTGGCTTCCCTAGGTTTCCTTGAAACCCTAGCCACTAGGCACCTATTGGGTTTCCGACACTGTGGCGAGTGTGTGTTCGAACATGTTTCATAAATATGTGCACAACGAAAGAATTAAAAGGCAATAAAACTAATTTATTACAACACACACACTACACGCATGTATAGTACAACATGTGTAGACATAATCGCAATTTTAAATTTTAAAATAAAAGGAAATTACTCTAGGTATACCTGACGTATCACGTGCAGTGGGAAAGACATCAATCGGAGCAACTCTCGCTAGAATTGTCTCTATTCGTATCCATGCCGAGTATCATCGGGATAGCTTCACAAAGCTACAAGTCTCGTCTTTGCAAGAGTCACTAGCCTCGTGACGAAGACGATGTGATCGAGAGAGGATCACAATCCGAATAAAAAATTCGGATTAAAAAATGAGTTCCCAAAACTCGCTTCTCCGGAGAGGTATTCGTCAACCGATTGATGAATCCTTCATCCTCCACCTATGAGGATTACCGGAGATTGAATCCCCGGCAAGGTAGCCGCTGTCAGAGCTCCAAACGTCGTCCAAATGATGCTCCGACACGAAAGGAGGAAGCTGTCCAGAATTCTGGACAGATTGGTGGAGGGGTTGTGTCGGCCCAAAGAGGATGGTCGGCTGCACCTTGGTCACCTGAGCCAAGGGAAGTCGCTGGAGAGTCACCGGAGGATCGCCGATAGGAGCTTGGACACCGGCAGTAAGGCGGACGGTGGTACAAGGCTAGCGGCATGGAAGGCTTGGGCAGTGGCGGCAAGGAGAAGGAAGGGTTGGGGCGGCCAAACTAGGATTAGGTTTCACAAAACCCTTAAGCCCTGTTTTTATAGAGAACACATTCTCCTAACAATTATTGGTTCATAACCAAAAAACATAAGATGTCAAAGCATAAGTCTTCATGATCATGATGACTTGAATATTTAGGCTATTCAAACACTTTCGGCCACTTCGACTTATACCTAATCATCCCAGGTCCACATCTCCTCAGTGATGCTTGCTTAAGATGTCAAAGCATAAGTCTTCATGATCATGATGACTTGAATACCGCAAGTCAAAGGAACATCGCACTTAAGCTACAGTAAGAACTTCATTAACATATCCATATATGCAGAGAACCATATGAAGTCTTACAGCTGGTCACTCCAATGAACTAGTTACCATATCTAGCATCCACGATTAACTCCGGACATCCCAATGTCACCAGCCAGTGAGGAACAGCTGCTTGGATAAACCAAAGAGTATACCTCGTGCTAGTCTCAACAGAATCGATGGCGTCCGAATCCATCAATTCATCGACTAGGGATAATTCTAATACATCACAATTACACATGTAGAGAAACTCACTGGTCGTGATCCAATCACAAATTCTCTCATACTGTGAATCGTATTGCGGACATTCAGTAAATGAGTTTAAGATCCAATCAAATACATGAAAACATGTATACTCAAATTGTGAATCTTCATTTATCAAATAAATGGTACAACCATAAGGCGATTGTCTTTGGACACCTCTCATATATTACTAACACATGACACAACATCGGATTGAACAGAGAGTACTACCATTATTCTTAACTCTATTTGCATTGCAATGATTTACATAAAGATGTCTTGTGTTTATTCTCATTTATTCATGGAGTAGATACTTCGATTTTAGGATTAGGGAGTAGCTTGTGTTGGGTTTCCGGCACCGCGGCAAGTGTGTGTTCGAACATGTTTCGCAAACATGTGCACAGCGGAAGAAATAAAAATAATAAATCTACATTTATTACAACACACACATCACACGCATGCATAGTACAACATGTGTAGACATAACCGTAAATTTAAATTTGCAATAAAAGGAAATTTAACTACGTATACCTTTCGTATCACGTGTAGCGGGAACGACATCAACCAGAACGATCCTCGCTAGAATCGTCTCTATCCATATCCACGTCGAGTATCCTCGGGATGACTTCGCTAAGTCACGAGCCTCGTCTTCGTATGAGTTACTAGCCTCGTGTTGAAGACGATGTGATCGAGAGATGATCACGATCCGAATCCAAATTCGGATCCAAAAACAAGTCCTCAAGACTCGCTTCTCCGGAGAGGTATTCGTCAACCGTTTGACGAATCCTTTGTCCTCCACCTCTGAGGATTACCGGAGATCAAATCCCCGGCAAGGCTAACACTGTCGGAGCTCTAAACATCATCCAAACGACGCTCCGACGAGAGGGAAACAAGCTGTCCAGAAAAACTGGACAGATTTGGTGGAGACCTTGCGCCGGCCAAATAAGGAAAGCGACTTGCTCACCTTGTCGCCGGAGCCAAGGAAGATCACCGGAGCTCCTCTGGCAACAGCTCGACGCCTGCAATGGGAGAAGACGGCAGTAGCTGGTCGCCGGTTGAAGCTTCAAGGTGGGCGGTGGCAAGGAGGAGGGTTGGCGCCGAAATCTCCAAGGGGAGGTGGGCGACAACTCTTAGGTTAGGGTTTTGGATTAGGGTTTAAGCCCTCTTTTATAGAGAACTAATTCTCTTAATGGTTATTGGATCATAACCATAAGGCCCGTTAACCCGCTCCATTAATATAAGTTAAAATAAACCGAACCAACTTTTGGTTCATTCGTTTAAAATAAACCAAACCCTTTGGTTTATTCTCCTCCATTGGATTAGAACCAAACCATTTTGGTTCATCCATTATGTCTTCATAAGACACGGCTCATCCACGCTTCCATTACGACTGAAACGATTTCATGCTCACTTTTTGTTTGGTCCAACCAAACTTAGTTTCTCTCGGTCTGAGAATCTAATTCTCAAGCTCGTTTTAAATCCTTCGGATTACGCTCGTTGTGCGTGTGACCAAATAGGTTCTCGGTTTATGTTGGCCGTCTATAATTAACCATTAATTATAGAACGATCATGAGTGACACCTAGTAGTACATCATGATCCCCAATTAACCGAAAAGATCAACGGTTGATCCAGAACTATTTCTGAAACCCTTTAGCATCTCGAATGAATCGTGCCCCATTCCCTTCACTCATCTTATACCCACTTGGTTCAGGACATGGTCTATAGTGTCAGTCCCCACTAGGCTGACTACGTCACACCTAGCCCAAGTATCATTTTCTCGTCCTATAGATTCTAGTTACTACACATGTATCGAAGAGTACCTTACTCTAAACATGTAATGCTTTGGCCAAAGACTTTAGTAACAATCCGATGAGAGGCCATGGGTATACATCTCCTCGCAAGGAGTGGTGAATCTTTTATAGGCTATTCAAACACCTTCGATCACTTTGACTTATACCCAATCATCCCGGGTCCACATCTCCTCAGAGATGCTTGCTTAAGATGTCAAAGCATAAGTCTTTATGATCAAGATGACTTGAATACCGCAAGTCAAAGGAACATCGCACTTAAGCCGTAGTAAGAACTTCATTGACATATCTATATATGCAGAGAACTATATGAAGTCTTACGGCTGGTCACTCCAATGAACTAGTTACCATAACTAGCATCCACGATCAACTCCGGACATCACAATGTCTCCAGCCAATGAGAATCGGCTGCTTGGATACACCAAGGAGTATGCCTCGTGCTAGTCTCGACAGAATTGATGGTGTCCAAATCCATCAATTCATCGACTAGGGATAATTCCGATACATCACAATTACACATGTAGAGATACTCACTAGTTGTGATCCAATCACAAATTCTCTCATGCTGTGAATCGTATCGCGGACATTCAGTAAATGAGTTTAAGATCCAATCAAATACATGAAAGCATGTATACTCAAATAGTGAATCTTCATTTATCATATAAATGGTTTAAACATAAGGCGATTGCCTTAGGACATCTCTCATATATTACTAGCAGACTCCCACTTGGCCTAATGTCAATCGCTACGGTATCCAATACCATAAGCACTAACATGACCCTCAAACTTACTTTGAGGTAATGCTTTAGTCAAAGGATCCGCTAAGTTCCTTTCAGTGGGAATTTTCTCGATTTGTATTTCGTTCCTACTGATGATCTCTCTGATAAGATGATAGCGGCGAAGCACATGTTTGATCGCTGATGAGACCTTGGCTCTTTCGTGCAATTGCTCCATTGTTGTCGCAAAGAGACCTGTATTGCTTCAACAATGGTGGAATCACACCAAGTTCATAAATGAACTTCTTGATCCAAACCGCTTCCTTCTCGCCGCAATGTATTCTCGCCTCGGGTAGAATCCGCCATGCTGGTCTTGTTTGGAACTTTTCTAACTCACTGCGCCCCCATTCAAGGTGAACACGTATCCAGACTGAGACCTGGAATCATCCTTGTTTGTCTGGAAGCTGGCATCTGTATACCCGCATATCACCATGTCCCCTTCTCCATATATTAGGAACACATCCTTAGTTCTTCTTAAGTACTTAAGGATTGTCTTAACAGCCACCCAATGATCCATTCCTGGATCAGACTGGTATATGCTCGTGACACTCAGAGCATACGATACATTGGGCCTCGTATATAACATAGCATACATGATAGATCATATTGCGGATGCATAGGGAATCTTACTCATGCAAATCCTCTCGTCTTCTGTGCGCGGACACATAGACTTTGAAAGGTGTACCCCATGCCTGATGGGTAGGAAACCTTTCTTGGATTCCGA
This sequence comes from Wurfbainia villosa, assembly GCA_025175895.1. NCBI lineage: Eukaryota > Viridiplantae > Streptophyta > Magnoliopsida > Zingiberales > Zingiberaceae > Wurfbainia > Wurfbainia villosa. The sequence goes on along the minus strand of CM045989.1, from coordinate 112,694,517 downwards.
CATGCTAAACCTCTTTAGCACTCGGTCTATATATGTAGATTGCGAAAGACCAAGCAACCGTTTCGATCTATCTCTATAGATCTTAATCCCGATGATGTAGGTTGCTTCTCCCAGGTCTTTCATGGAGAATGTCTTGGATAACCAAACCTTAACTTACTGTAAGATTGAAACATCATTTCTTATAAGTAATATGTCATCGACATACAATACTAGGAACACGACTGCACTCCCACTAACCTTCTTGTACACACAAGATTCGTCTGGATTTTGTGAGAAATCAAACTTTTTGATCGTCTCATCAAAACGGATATTCCAACTCCTGGATGCTTGCTTCAATCCATATATGGACCGTCGCAATTTGCATACCTTTGTTTTATCAACCGATGTGAAACCCTCAGGCTGTATCATATACACGTCCTCGAGCAGGTTTCCATTAAGGAAAGCTGTTTTCACATCCATCTGCCATATCTCATAATCATAATGAGCTGCTATGGCCAGGAGCATTCGAATGGATTTAAGCATAGCTATAGGCGAATAAGTTTCGTCATAATCAACACCTTATTTTTGACGATATCCTTTCGCCACTAATCTAGCTTTATAGGTAATCACATTACCATCCAAGTCGGTTTTCTTCTTGAAAACCCACTTGCACCCTATAGGCTTTATGCCTTCAGGTGGGTCAACCAAGTTCTAAACTTGATTTTCATACATGGAATCCATTTCCGACTTCATGGCACCAAGCCACTTATCCCTTTCTGAACTTGTCAGCACTTCTTCATAACTGGTAGGCTCCTCATCATCAATGAGTAACACGTCGTTCGATTCACTTACGAGAAATCCATATCTCTCAGGAATATTGCGTGTTCTATCAGATCTACGAAGATGTGGTATTACAATAGGTCCAGCCGATTTCTCATCACTATGAGTTGTTGGCTGTTGTGCTTCACCAGGTATCTCATCGATGTCTATTTGAGTCTCTCGAGCCTCCTCAAGCTCGACGACACTCCCACTGTTTTCTTGCAAGAGAAACTCTTTCTCTAGAAACACAGCATGCCTTGAAACAAACACCTTTTGTTCCACAGGATGATAGAATTGGTAACCCCTTGTTTCCTTAGGGTATCCAATAAATAGACATTTATCAGACTTAGCATCCAATTTGTCTGATACAGTCCGCTTCACATAAGCAGGACAACCCCATATCTTCAAGTAAGATACATGAGGTTTCTTACTATTCCATATCTCATATGGAGTAGTGGAGATTACCTTGGTTGACATTCTGTTTAACAAGTAAACAGCTGTTTGAAGTGCATAGCCCCAAAAAGACTTGGGAAGATTCGCATGATTCATCATTGACCTGACCATGTCCAACAAGGTCCAGTTACGCCTCTCAGATACACCATTACGCTGTGGTGTATATGGTGGAGTCCATTGAGACAATATACCATTGTCTCTTAGATAATCAAGAAACTCTTGACTTAAGTATTCACCACCTCGATCCGATCGAAGTATTTTAATACTCTTGTCATGTTGTTTCTCTACTTCATTTCTGAATTCTTTGAACCTTTCAAAGGCTTCAGACTTGTGTTTCATCAAGAACATACCCAAACCGTGAGTGATCATCGGTGAAGGTAATGAAGTAGCTATAGCCTCCTAAAGCTTGAGTTGACATAGGTCCACATACATCACTATGTATTAGGCCTAGCAACTCTCCCACTCGTTCACCTTTTTCTGTAAAAGGTAACTTAGTCATCTTGCCTTTTAAGCATGATTCACATGTATCGTATGAATCCAATTCAAACGATTCCAGAATTCCACATCGGTGTAATTCGGACATGCGTTTCTTGCTTACATGGCCAAGACGACAATGCCACATGTAGGAGTCTATTTGATTATCCTTTCGAGCATGCTTGTTGCTCGCTTCGATATTGCAAATGTCACTGGATACATCCAACGTATAAACACCATTGCTTAAAGTTCTAGTCCCATAAAGAACTCCATTCAAAGTTATGTAACAACAATCGTTACTAAAAGTCAAATGGTACCCATTTCTATTTAAACAAGAAATAGAAATGATGTTCTTTATCAACGAAGAAACATAAAAGCAATTGTCCAGTTCTAAGACAAGTCCTACAGGGAGTTTCAACAAATATGTTCCGATGGCAAGTGCAGCAACCTTTGCTCCATTCCCAACACGTAAATTTGACTCTCCCTTGACGATTCTTCTTTTATTCCTTAGCCCATGTATGTCATTACATATATGTGAGCCACACCTAGTATCCAATACCTAAGTGTCTGAGGAAATAGAATGACAATCAATAACGAAGATATATGAAAAAGATGGAGCATCTTATGCCTTATTCTTCTTCACGGACTCAAGATAAATCTTGCAATTTCTTCGCCAATGGCCCTACTTGCCATAATGATGGCAAGTGCCCTTTTGAGCTGGTTTTGCCTTTTTAGCCTTTTCCTTCTTCCCCTTCTGTTGTTCCTTTGACTCCCTCTTAGAACCTTTCTTCGAGGAATCAACTAACAACACTGTCCCCTGCTCATGCTTCTCAGAAGGCTCCACAGTCTTCAGCATGTTGAGCAGTACCACAGATGAACCTTCTTACATCTCAGAGGTGAAGAGGAGCTTGGAGACTTTGAACCTTTCAAATCTCACTTGCTTATTAAACAACTCATAAAGATGAAGGACCATATGCTCATGCTGCTTTCGTAGCTTGGGTTCCATCACGGCTAGCATGATGCAACTTGTCAGTTCAGAATCAGTCACATGTTTTTGATAGACCAATAATTGGTCCAGAGTTGCATCGTCACTAGGATGGGCGGGAAGAGGCGCTTCGAGGACATACGCAAGCTTTTCACCTTGAGAACAATTCTCAAGTTTCTAAGGAGTCGAAGAAGTTCGGCCCAGTCAATTTATTCGAATCCAAAATGGAACGCAAATTCAAAGACATCATGATCAATTTTAGAAATACAAAACGAGCATATATGAGAAAATGATTTTAAAATGCATCAATATACATTTATAAATCCCATTCATTTTTCGAATTTCAAAAACCCCAAAATCACTTCGGGAGATCGTAGGTCTATCTCTGAATGGGCTGATATCCATCATAGATATGAACAACCTTGGAGAGAGTCCAACAAGCCATTCATAACTACGATGGTAGGTATCAACTATACCGATTGCATATCACGTATATGCAACTATCACAATGTGCTATCAACTTATTGAATGTTCACACATACATCGGGTTGTTAACACATTAACAAGTATGCGTCATATGCATAGCACCCAACTTCACCTCCCTTTACATCGACCTTAGAGAGAGTCCAACAAGCCAATGCTCCAGGTTAAAGCCAACCCATTAATCGAGAAATAGTTTTAATATGGTTAGAGCGCATTCAACCAATTAGCCCGGCTTGGAGAGAGTCCAACAACCAAAGTTAACGATTGACCTCTGACTCTTACCATATTAGTATTAAACTATTCCATGGTTTGAACATGTTCGGATTCGAGCCGGGCTTGGAGAGAGTCCAACAACCCAAACAAGAAATGGAACTCTGGTTCTAACCATATTAATGGAAGGTGTAGGCTTTAATATTGAGTAAGGGTTTTTATGTCTCATCCTCTTTGCATGCAAATAACTATTATCTACATGACATGACATACATGACATACATCTACATGTCACGACACGCATGGCATAATGATATGCATCTAATGCAATTACATGACATACAATTATGTCATGTATATAATTTCCTTATATATCATAACTATTTATGGAAATAAAATATGTTTAAGATTTGATTCTCCAAATCAAATCATGATTAAATTAGGAAACAAATTTCCAAATCTAATTACATATTTTATTTATGGAAATGGTTGATTAAGGAAAGTCAATTTAGGAAACCAATTTCCTAAATCATCAAAACTACTTATGGAAATAAAATATTTTAAGATTTGATTTCCCAAATCAAATCATGATTAAATTAGGAAACAAATTTCCAAAATCTAATCAAATATTTTTATTTATGGAAAATATCAATTTCCATAAATACTTCAAACTTTCCAAAAGTGGAAGATTTCCATAAATACTTCTAGACTTTCCAAAATTGAAAAATTTCCATAAATACTTCTAACTTTCCAAAAGTAGAAAATTTCCAGAAATATCATTATGACTATCGCAAAACCATTTTACGATTATGTCGAAACACAACCTGGGCTCTGATACCACTGTTGTATTTCCGACACTGCGGCGAGTGTGTGTTCGAACATGTTTCGCAAACATATGCACAGCGGAAGAAATAAAAATAATAAATCTACATTTATTACAACACACACATCACACGCATGCATAGTACAACATGTGTAGACATAATCGTAAATTTAAATTTGCAATAAAAGGAAATTTAACTACGTATACCTTTCGTATCACGTGTAGCGGGAACGACATCAACCGGAACGATCATCGCTAGAATCGTCTCTATCCGTATCCACGCCGAGTATCCTCAGGATGACTTCGCTAAGTCATGAGCCTCGTCTTCGTACGGGTTACTAGCCTCGTGTTGAAGACGATGTGAACGAGAGATGATCACGATCCGAATCCAAATTCGGATCCAAAAATAAGTCCTCAAGACTCGCTTCTCCGGAGAGGTATTCGTCAACCGTTTGATGAATCCTTCGTCCTCCACCTTTGAGGATTACCGGAGATCAAATCTCCGGCAAGGCTACCGCTGTCGGAGCTCTAAACGTTGTCCAAACGACGCTCCGACGAGAGGGAAACAAGCTGTCCAGAAAAACTGGACAGCTTTGGTGGAGACCTTGCGCCGGCCAAATAAGGAAAGCGACTTGCTCACCTTGTTGCCGGAGCCAAGGAAGATCACCGGAGCTCCTCCGGCAGCAACTCGACGTCGGCAATGGGAGAAGACGGCAATAGCTGGTCGCCGGTTGGAGCTTCAAGGTGGGCGGCGGCAAGGAGGAGGGTTGGCGCCGAAATCTCCAAGGGGAGGTGGGCGGCAAATCTTAGGTTAGGGTTTTGGATTAGGGTTTAAGCCCTCTTTTATAGAGAACTAATTCTCTTAATGGTTATTGGATCATAACCATAAGACCCGTTAACCCGCTCCATTAATATAAGTTAAAATAAACCAAACCATGATGGTTTATTTTAAGTTAAAATGAACCGAACCAACTTTTGGTTCATTCGTTTAAAATAAACCAAACCCTTTGGTTTATTCTCCTCCATTGGATTAGAACCAAACCATTTTGGTTCATCCATTATGTCTTCATAAGATACGACTCATCCACGCTTCCATTACGACTGAAACGATTTCAAGCTCGCTTCTTGTTTGGTCCAACCAAACTTAGTTTCTCTCGGTCTGAGAATCTCATTCTCAAGCTCGTTTTAAATCCTTCGGATTACGCTCGTTGTGCGTGTGACCAAATAGGTTCTCGGTTTATGTTGGCAGTCTATAATTAACCATTAATTATAGAACGATCATGAGTGGCACCTAGTAGTACATCATGATCCCCAATTAACCGAAAAGATCAACGGTTGATCCAGAACTATTTCTGAAACCCTTCAGCAGCTCGAATGAATCGTGCCCCATTCCCTTCACTCATCTTATACCCACTTGGTTCAGGACATGGTCTATAGTGTCAGTCCCCACTAGGCTGACTACGTCACACCTAGCCCAAGTATCATTTTCTTGTCCTACGAATTCTAATTACTGCACATGTATCGAAGAGTACCTTACTCTAAACATGTAATGCTTTGGCCAAAGACTTTAGTAACAATCCGACGAGAGGCCATGGGTATACATCTCCTCGTAAGGAGTGGTGAATCCTTTATAGGCTATTCAAACACCTTCGATCACTTCGACTTATACCCAATCATCCCGGGTCCACATCTTCTCAGAGATGCTTGCTTTAGATGTCAAAGCATAAGTCTTTATGATCAAGATGACTTGAATACCGCAAGTCAAAGGAACATCGCACTTAAGCCACAGTAAGAACTTCATTGACATATCTATATATGCAGAGAACCATATGAAGTCTTACGGCTGGTCACTCCAATGAACTAGTTACCATAACTAGCATCCATGATCAACTCCGGACATCACAATGTCTCCAGCCAGTGAGAATCGGCTGCTTGGATACACCAAGGAGTATGCCTCGTGCTAGTCTCGACAGAATTGATGGTGTCCAAATCTATCAATTCATCGACTAGGAATAATTCCGATACATCACAATTACACATGTAGAGATACTCACTAGTTGTGATCCAATCACAAATTCTCTCATGCTGTGAATCGTATCGCGGACATTCAGTAAATGAGTTTAAGATCCAATCAAATACATGAAAGCATCTATACTCAAATAGTGAATCTTCATTTATCATATAAGTGGTTTAAACATAAGACGATTGCCTTAGGACATCTCTCATATATTACTAACAGCTTGTGTATGTTGGATGTGCTAGTTCAAATATTTATTCATTGCTTTTGAATATATTTGTAATTTATGTTATTGAGTTCAATAAAAGTGTTGTTTTGCTTCTATTTCCACTGCACGTAGTCGATAAAAGGGTGGAAAGCCATTGTATATTATTGATGCAGTAAGCATCACTCCTTAGTTTTGATGTATGAACTATAGTTAACAGTTAGGACTCACGTGTGATCTAATATAAGTGTTAAGTGTGCAGGCTTAACAGGAAGTCCTAGTAGGTCTTGTTGACCGGATACTAGGCATGAATCTTTATAGATCAGAAGGACCTGACATTAGGCATGAAGTCTAGATGGGTCGTGTGGACCGAACATCTGGCATGAAGACCGGTTGGGTTAGGAGACCGGACAATCGGCAAAAAGTCCAGCTGGGTCAGGCAGACCGGATAGCTTGTGGAAGCCCTGGTGTGTCAGATCGGATGTCATGGATGGTAAGTCCAGCAGGTAGTCGGCAGGTAAGCCTCAAGTGAAGAGGTGAGGCCAAGTCCTCTGTAAGGGGACAAAGCTAGGCATCAATCCGATGAAAAAGTCCGCGTGGGGCTTAGTAGTCAAGATCGAGCAGTATTACTACTGCTATTACATTGCATATTATTTGTTTTGTGCTAATCCTGTTTTGCAGGAATCAGTCGACTGAATGGACTCAAGTTGACTAAAGTCCAGTCGACTGGAGATGTATCAGTTGACTGGATACCTATTTGGCAGGATCAGCTGGTGATCGATCAAAGATCGTGCGACGCAGATGGAAAGGGCTTGAGTCAACTGAAGAGTTTGAGTTGACTAAAGAGAGAAATTTCCCGATGCGGAGCCGAGTGATGTGGAGTCGACTGAAGGGGATTCAATCGACTAGAAGACCACGAATACCATATCGACGGGCTGATGTGGAGTCGACTGGAAAGAGTTTATAAAAGTCGTGCTCGACCAGAACTCGATAGAACATTCAATCAACGTCAAAGTGCTGCCGAAATACTTGCTCATCCACTAAATTTTCATTCCACAACAAGGCGACCTTACGACACACTGCAACTACCTCTACAATCTTTTAGTGTCGGTATAAAGCCTTGTACTTTATTTTTGATTTATTATTTCGCTTTTGCACTTAATTTTAAGAAGAGTGGGTAGTGTGTTACCCTTCTTCATTATTTGTAAAAAGAGAAACCCTCCGAAGTCGAGAGTTCTCGAGTCGAAGGGTATTTAGTGAATTGCCCATTAATGTAGCTCGTGGGAGAGCTACGAGCCTTAGAGTAGCAACCTAGTCCGGGTTGTGAACTAAGTAAATTGCATGTGTTGATAATTGTCTTTATATTCTGATGCGTATTTTGATTAGAATAATTAATATAAAAATAATTTAAAATTATAAAATACCAAGATTCACCCCCTCTCTCGGTTCACTCGATCCTACAATTGGTATCAGAGCAGGGGTGCTCCAAGTTGGTGAAACCACCATCGTGAGCTTTTTATTTCTTTAGTATAATTTTTATTGCATTAGAATAATTTTTATTGCATTATAATAATTTTTATTGCTTTAGTATAATTTTTATTGCATTAGAATAATTTTTATTGCTTTAGTATAATTTTTATTACTTTAGTTTAATTTTTATTATATTAGAATAATTTTTATTGCATTAGAATAATTTTTATTGCTTTAGTATAATTTTTATTGCATTAGAATAATTTTTATTACTTTAGAATAATTTTTATAGCTTTAGTATAATTTTTATTGCATTAGAATAATTTTTATTGTATTAGAATAATTTTTGTTGCTTTAGAATAATTTTTATTACTTAAAATAATTTTCTGCACATTAAATTAATTTCCTGCATTTTAAAATTACTTAGAATAATTTTTTCAAAATTAAATTCATTTCCTACATTTTAAAATTACTTAAAATAATTTTCTGCACATTAAATTAATTTCCTGCATTTTAAAATTACTTAAAATAATTTTCTGCATATTAAATTAATTTCTTGAATTTTAAAATTACTTAAAATAATTTTCTGTACATTAAATTAATTTCCTGCATTTTAAAATTATTTAAAATAATTTTTTGTACATTAAATTAATTTACTGCATTTTAAAATTACTTAAAATAATTTTCTGCACATTAAATTAATTTCCTACATTTTAAAATTACTTAAAATTATTTTCCGCATATTAAATTTATTTTCAGTATTTTAAAATTACTTAAAATAATTTTTTGCATATTAAATTCATTTTCAGCATTTTAAAATTAGTTAAAATAATTTTTTGCATTTTAAAATTCGTTAAAATAATATTCTGTATTTTAAATTCTTTTTCAGCATATTTAAATTGGGTAAATTATTTCCCTACATATTAGATTCTTTTTAAAATCAATTTTTGTCCTTAAAAAAATATTTCATTAATTTTTTTTTGATTTACATCAGGTATCAGGTACGATTTCTCTTCCGTACTAGTCCTGATGGCTGACTGGCCTTGCCCCACGAACTTCGACTAGAGTCCCCACCGGTCAACGATGGTAAATCAGGGTGATGGATGGCCAGAGCACGTTTGAACCCATGCTACACCAGATGGGTCGACCACGCTGGGCCGGGGGGGGCATCGTGCACCTCCACCTGCACAGCGCGCGCAGCCAGGGTGGAATCAACCCCTGGAAGCACAGAGGAGAGCCTCGTGAGTTACCATTGCGTCGTTGCCCTGGGGGAAAAATATTTCATTGATAATGTCACACTTAGAGGGATACAGTACCGTTCGCCCTCCTCTCTTTAACGGAGAGGAATTTTCCTATTGAAAAAATGAATGGAATGCTATCTGAAGACCGACCTAGAGGTCTGGTTTTCAATTAGGAAAGGATTTATAGCTCCGGTAGATGACTTGGGGGAGTTGTTTGAACCGGAGAAATGGAACTCGGATATTAGGAAGAGAGCTCAAGTCGATTATAAGGCACTTAACACCTTGTAATGCAGACTTATTAAAGAAGAGCTAAATATGGTAGGTCCATTTGAAAATTCTAAAGAATTATGGGAGAAGTTAATTGAATTGCATGAGGGTACAAATGACACTAGGATAGCCAAAAGGGACATGCTTTTAAATAAATTATTTAATTGTAAAATGAACGAGAACGAAAACAAAAACGCTAGTCAACTTTATACTAGGATTAAGGATATATTAAATGGATTACATTTAATAGGACACCAAATAAAGAATAGAGACTTAATTAGGTATACCCTTAAGACATTCCCGAGAAATGCTTTATGGACATTGATTGTCGATGCCTATAAGGTATCTAGGGATCTCTCCATAATTAGGTTAGATGAACTATTTTGTGAACTTGAACTACACGAACAAGCTAACTCGAGTCAAACCGAGAATGGTATAGCTTTGATGGCAGGTTCAACTAAAAAGGAAAGAAAAGTGAAGGTTGAGTCCGAAGACGAGTTAGAGTCGGAAACAAACGGAGAAGAGGAGATTGTGAATATGGTAAGAAAAATGTTCAACTGAAAGAAGAGATTTACAAAGAAAGACGCCAAAAAGGTGGTCGACAACAAGACGAGACCTCAATCGGAAGTAACCTACTACGAATGTAATGGAAAAGGACATTACAAGTCGGAGTGCGCAAATTTGAAAAAGGAAGAAAAACAAAAAAAGGAAAAGAAGAAGAAGGCTCTTAAGGCAACACGGGATGAGTCGTCATTCGAGGAGTCGGATGTGGAAGAGACGAAGAGAAGCTTCGTCGTGTTTATGGCCAAATCAAGATCTAGAGCCGAGTCGAGTTCCGAATATGAGTCCGATTCCGAATCCGAGAGAAGCCACAGATCCGTATCCGTTTCCGAAGGTTCAAATGAGGTAACTTCTCCATTATAAGATAAATTATATAATATCATTGCATGCTTAAGTAGGAAGTTAGCTAAGTCCGAAAATCGAGTCGACTCGCTACTTAAGAAAGTCCAAGTACTTAAGGAGCAAGTCAACTCGAAGACTTCGACTTGCAAATTTAAGGATAGAGACTCAACTCAAGTTGGAAAGCTTAAGGAAAAGAACTCAGTCCTAAAAAGGCAAGTAGAAGATCTAACTGGATCTTTGAAAAAGTTCACTTCGGGTTCCAAGTATCTCAACATGATGCTTGGATCTCAGAGAGCTATGTACAACAGATCCATACTCGAGTATAAGGCTAAGTCCACCTATAAATCTTACATGTCATTACTTAGTCGAAATGCTAAAAATCGAGTCCAAGCATGGGTTCCTAAGTCTAGCTTAGTCAACCAAGTTGGACCAAATCAATTTTGGGTTTCCAAGAGCCAAGTTCATTTAGTGAACAAAACTCAAACTAGCTACCATTTAGGGAGAGCTAACACCTTGCTTGTTTCCTTGTTTAGTTAAACACCTCCATGTTTTAGTTAACTTTTCTTGTTTAACACTTGATTGCTTTAGTGTACTTTACTTGTTTTTAGTTAAACACTTGAATGTCTTAGTCTAGTTTACTTGCTTAATGTAGAATGAACTAGATAGAAAACAAAGTAGCTTAAACTTGAACAACCTAGTACTAAGACAAGTGAACTGATAGTGAGTTGGGGAAGCTCTTTAAAGTGCATGTCTAGGAAATGGTCGTTGCTCTGATAATCAAGAAGGCCATGTGCCTCGCCACGACCTGGTGCACTAAGTCGAGTGGAACTGACCGAAGCTAACTCACTAAGTCTTTGACTAGTTAGACCAAGGATTAACCTAAAGTGAATCAAGTACTTGATTCCTTTATTGACTTTGTCTAGGAAGTGGTCGTTGCACCGATAATCAAGAAGGTCATGTGTCTCGCCGCGACCTGGAAGTCAATACTGGAAAAACCTACTTGACTAGCTCAAACCAAACCCTAATCTAACACAAGTTTAAACACTTTGAAATTGCTCATTTAATTTAATAAAGATAAAAGAAATCATCATCTCACAAAACTCATAAGGATAAGTGTATTTAAAACCTAGCTTGGGTGAGATGATTTAGGATTAAAATACACTTCAACCAATTTTTTTAACAACATACTCTAGTTAACCTACCTTAATTAACTCAAACTAAACAAATATACCCAATTATGTTAACCTAATTTAAGTCAACTCAAGCTAATTTACTATACTTAAACTGAATAAATGAAACTAAATAAATTTAATCACCAAATTAATTGATCTACGAAATTTAAACAATAAGGATAATTAAATAATATTAAATCGTAAAAACAATAATTCAGTCGACTAAATTGTTTCAGTCGACTCAATGAGAGTCGACTGAATCAAAATCAGTTGCCTCCAAGTATCGGGAAGGTAAAACATAAATTCAGTCGACTGAAGTCAATTAAGTCGATTGAAATGAACCGGTAGATAAAGTTTAGGCGGTGAAGTAAATGGTAATAACTATAACAGTCGACTAAAACACTTTCAATCGACTCATATTCAGGCGACTGGAGTATATTCAGTTGACTGAATTCCGTCTATAAGAACAGTACCGAACCACGCCAAAACCATTCACCACAGCCGAAATCCAACTGAAAAACCCTAATTCCAATCTTTCGAAGCACTAAGGTCGTCATTCCGAGGTAATAATTTTTAAAACTCAATTTTCAATTATTTTCAATAAATATTTAATACTTGTAATTTAATTAGGGGTAAAAGAAGAGCTATCGAGGTTGAATCATCAACTCCATGCACGGATATTAGGTTCCCTACTAAGGGACATAGGATTAGATTCGAGAGTATTACTTACATTCCTATGCCCACTAGGTATATTAGTAGATCATATTTTAGTAATGCATGCATACTAAGTATGGAGGTCATTGCACACTATGGATTAGAGAAACTAGTCTATTGTAAAAATTCCGTTAACATAGACGTATGTGCGGAATTTTTCAATAACTTTATCAAAATTGATGACCTTTCATACTCGACTAGGGTACAAGGTAGGGACTTCGTCTTTACCCCTGACATATTGAGAGAGCATTTAGGACTATTGCATTCGACCCGTCCTGTTGCATGTTTTCCATCATCAGAGTTACCATATGGTGACCCCTACTCTCATATTACATTAGATAGGATTCACATGCATCTTTTTGGTAAAGAAATAACTCCGTCTGTGAGACTCTTTAGTTCTACTAGACTTCGAGTATAGGACTATGCCCAGTATCGAGTTATAGTAAACTGCATTTTACCACTCACCACTAGGGACATCGCCATGATGTGCCCTTTTCATTCATTTTTTACTTTATGTACTTAGTCATAGGTTAGATCTAGATATTAGCCTACAGAGGTTGCATTCTATCATCTATCATTCCTGGTCAGTCACTAGCAGGAAGGTACACTTGCCTTACTGCCATGTCATCACATCCCTCTTAGCTGCATTAGGGTTTGATGTTACCACAGATAACATCAAACAACTTATTGAGTACGACATGATAGGATCTAGGCAGTTTGGGTTAGCAAAAGTAGGTTTAGATGACAATAATATCCTTGTATGGAAGAGAGATGGACCTCAGCCTCAGCCCCAGCCTGACCCGGAGCAGGAGCATGAGCCAGAGATCGACACAAACCATCACTCTGAGGTCGAGCATCAGGAAGCACCAGGATTTGATAGTTTATCATCATTTCTTAGACTTTCGGCAACTCCGACCATAGCAGAGAGATTATCCAGGTTGGAGGACACGGTGCAGCGGTAGTATCTTGAGATGATGCAGATCTTGCAGGAGCAGAGAGAGGACCATCGACAGATGATGGATCTTCTTAGGTCTTGGGGCATGGGTCCCTCTCCTCCTTCGTCCGTTGATTAGGAGTATTGTGATACTGGAACTTAATGAAATTTTATTAATAAAATCTTGTGTATTGAATTGGGTTATGCTTGGTAGACTAGGAATTTTCTTTTTGCCTACCAGTCCGAATTATTTTGAAAAGTAATATTATATTATTTTTGTAAGAAAATTAAAAAAATATTCTAGAATAGGTCAATCTAGAATTCATGATCCTATACATCTAGGTAGCCTTCGCATCTCACAAATACCTAGGTTTACCTGTTTGTGTACTGAGCCACGAAGATGGACGTGAGATGTTAGGACTGCACCCCTAGGTTCCAGATAGAGATCAAGTGCATCGACATGAACCAACATGGGGTTTACAAAAGCAAATCGATCACATTGGTGACTGACTACAACTCAAAGCTTGATGATTTACTCTATATCATTTGAGCTAGAAAAAGTTGGACATTTGCTTTAAGGACAATTTTTAGATGTGTATCTTTAAAAACTAAATGTAATAGGAATTCATGCTTGGGCTTACTCCCTATCATTTGTGCATCAAATTTAAAAAAAATTGTTTGAAATTTTTTAAATTATTAAATTTTTCAAGGGGAGTTTGAAAATTTTTGAAGAGTTTTTTAAATATTTGAAAATTTTGAATTTTTCATGTGAACTTGTGAACACTTTGAAATTTTTAAGGGGGAGTTCTGATAATGTTTGAAAAATTTTGAATGAAGAGTTTTTTAAATGTTTGAAAATTTTGAATTTTTCATGTGAACTTGTGAACACTTTGAAATTTTTAAGGGGGAGTTCTAATAATGTTTGAAAAATTTTGAATGAAGGTTTTTTTTTAAATTGTTTGAAAATTTGAATTTTTCATGTGAACTTGTGAATACTTTGAAATTTTTAAGGGGGATTTTCAGAAAATGTTTGAAAAATTTTGAATGAAAGTTTTTTTAAAAAAATGTTTGTAAATTTTGAATTTTTCATGGGGACTTGTGAATACTTTGAAAAACTTTTTTAAATTATTAAATTTTTCAGGGGAAGTTTCTGAAAATGTTTGAAAATTTGTTATTCAAGGAAAAAATTTTAATTCTTGAAATTTTTTTGAAAAGGATAAATTGTTTTTGAAAATGTGATAAATCTTTAATTTCACCCTTATTTTGATGTATGCCAAAGGGGGAGAGAAGAGATATAATTAGAGAGATAAAATTAGAGAAGATGTAAAAATTTGATAAGGATTAATGCATATTATACATGGTTAAATTTATGCATCAATATTCATTACAAAAGCTGTAAGTTCATTACTTATACATGTTAAATATGGAGATTGGTATTTGATTCTCCTAACTTTAACTGATGTGTTGTCATACATCAAAAAGGGAGAGATTGTTGATGCAGTAAGCATCACTCAGTTTTGATGTATGAACTACAGTTAACAGTTAGGACTCACGTGTGATCTAATATAAATGTTAAGTGTGCAGGCTTAACAGGAAGTCCTAGTAGGTCTTGTTGACCGGATACTAGGCATGAATCTTGACAGATCAGGAGAACCGAACACCAAGCATGAAGTCCAGATGGGTCGCATGGACCAAACATCTGGCATGAAGATCGGTTGGGTTAGGAGACCGTACAATCGACAAAAAGTCCAGCTGGGTCAGGCAGATCAGACAGCTGGTGAAAGCCCAGGTGGGTCAGATCGGATGTCAAGGATGGTAAGTCCGACAGGTAGCTGGCAGATAATCCTCGAGTGAAGAGGTGAGGTCGAGTCCTCTGTAGGGGGATAAAGCTAGGTGTCGATCCGACGAAAAAGTCCATGTGGGACTTAGTAGTCGAGATCGAGCATTATTATTATTGCTATTACATTGCATATTATTCGTTTTGTGCTAATCCTATTTTACAAGAATCAGTCGACTGAATGGACTCAAGTCGACTGAAGTCCAGTCGACTGGAGATGTATCAGTCGACTGGATATCTATTTGGCAGGATCAGCTAGTGATCGATCAAAGATCGTGCGACACAGATGGAAAGAGCTTGAGTCGACTAAAGAGAGAAATTTCCCGATGCGGAGTCGAGTGACGTGGAGTCGACTGAAGGAGATTCAGTCGACTAGAAGACCACGAATACCATATCGACGGGCTGATGTGGAGTCGACTAGAAGGCATTCCAGTCGACTGGAAAGAATTTATAAAAGTCGTGCTCGACTAGAACTCGATAGAACATTCAATCAACGTCGAAGTGCTGCCGAAATATTGGCTCTTCCACTAAATTTTCATTCCACAACAAGGCGACCTTACGACACACTTCAACTACCTCTACAATCTTTTAGTGTCGGTATAAAGCCTTGTACTTTATTTTTGATTTATTATTTCACTTCTGCACTTAATTTTAAGAAGAGTGGGTAGTGTGTTACCCTTCTTCATTATTTGTAAAAAGCGAAACCCTCCGAAGTCGAGAGTTCTCGAGTCTGAGGGTATTTAGTGAATTTCCCATCGAGGTAGCTCGTGGGAGAGCTATGAGCCTTGGAGTAGCAACCTAGTCCGGGTTGTGAACCAAGTAAATTGCCTGTGTTGATAATTGTCTTTATATTTTGCTGCGTATTTTGATTAGAATAATTAATATAAAAATAATTTAAAATTATAAAATACCGAGATTCACCCCCTCTCTCGGTTCACTCGATCCTACATTGTATCAAAATATAGGAGAACCAAGGAGGAACCTTGCGGTTATCCTTCCTCCCATAATCGTAGGAAGTAGAATATGAAAGAGTAGGATGTGAAATATGATCCACCTCTTCATAGGGACTAATAGGACATCCTAGAACCCTAAGAACCTATTCTAGCAGAAGGCTCAAAGTAAGAGACATCAACTCTAGAAGGGTTGAGGGACCCCAATGATAGGGGGCTCCCAAAGATATCAACCCCTTGAGCTCTGATGATTCAAAAGGGAAACTTGGTTAGGAATAGGTAGTTCCCAGTAGAAGCAAAAGTTCATCGGGATAACACATGATGATCCTCCTGCAAGATCATAACTAGAGATCCTAGGAGCATTAAATTGATAGCATATCCAACAATGCACAAGTGAAACTAAAATCCTAGAATCCTTTAAGGAACTTTGAGCCTGCCCTCGCTTTCTCCAAGTGACACCGTATTTGAGCTAGGACCATTGTCAGCCTCACACTTGACTCGTCAGAGATTTACTCCGAACAAATAGAATCCACTGGACAAATGATACTCAAATCACAGTCTCTGTGGGATCGATACATAAATTATTACTTGACGACAAACATATACTTGAGGGTGTTGAGCGCGAGTGAACACTTCAAGTCCTTATCGATTCTCGTCGGAGATTTAAGGTTGTGCTCGCGTGCATCAAGTTTTTGGCGCTATTGCTGGGGACTGTAGATTTGATATCAGATAGAAAGTGAGTATTTTTTATTGGACCTAGATTAGATTAGCTTTCTAGTTTTACTTTATTTCAATTTTATATTCCTATTTGTTGGATCGAGAAGCGTCGCTAGAGGGGGGGTGAATAGCGATCGTAAATCTTTTCTTTTTCGTTCGTTCGATACGCAAAGTAAGCACAGCGGAAAATAAATGAACACGTTTATTTTACTTGGTTCACAACCCAGCGGTTGCTACTCCAAGGCCCTATCGGTCCTAGACCGCGTACGGAGGGCAAAGCACTAAAACGTCTCCTCCTCGTTGGAGGTAGGAGACAACGATTACAAAAACCGAATATACGAGGATGAGGCAACAAGCCTAACTCACCTCGTTATGAAGATAAAAATACAGAATATAATATCAAAAATATTACTTGAATCTGCTGCCGACGAAGAAGATCAAAACTTGGCGTCGCGTCGGCGTTATGACGGTGTTGAAGCGTTGGCGTTGTAGGAGCACTTGATGAATAATTGATGTGATTTGGAGATGAATCCTCCCCTCCTTTTATAGACTTTAGCCTCTGAATTTGTCTCCTATTTCTTTGGAATGGATCATGAATTTTTCCAAATTTTTATCGCGAAGTGGCCGCGTCAAACATTATCCGTTTTGACCTAGCGCAAAGCAGTAATCGCCGCCATCACGATCGATGCCTCTCATCGACCGATCGATGACAATGATCGATGATGCATCTTATCACCAATCGATATCAATGATCGCCTAATGTCCAAGAATGATCACACCGCCACTTCCTGCAGAAGAGATTAGCTCGAAAATGATAAATACGACGGTTTCTAATCCGTCCGATCTCGACCTAGACCTTCCACAGAAGTCTTAGTCGACGTCGCTTACGGCCGTCCCTCGTAAAGAGGACACGACCTTACAATCTCTCACTCACACGAGCTTCTCGATAGTAGCTCGCCCGCCTTCCACTGATTCCTTCCTCCTCCGACCACTCAAGTGTCGCCCGACCACCACGGCTTCCTCCGGGTGTCGCTAGCCTTCAGCTCCAGCTTTAGTACTTTTCTGCACACTTGATTTAGCTCGTGAGATAACAATATAAACTTAACTTTGTGTCTTTGCCATAATCAAAACACATGTTCGATTATCTAGTGCCCCTGCACCAACACTATTATCCATATTTAATTTAGATTTATTTCACCAGTCATATTTCATTTCAAGTGTAGGATAGTCTTAATTCAGTTTTTAAGTTTTCCTTATTTGGTTCATTCCTTTTAGGTTATTTGATTTCCTCGCAATAAGTAGCATATATATCTCCTCGCATGAACATACACATAAGATCGGAAAATTTGCTTCCGATCGACTTAGAAATAGACAAAACCTATCATCGAAGGAGAGCCGAACAAAGAGATATGGAAGAACACGGTGCTCCTTTGGAAAACATAGGTAACCGTCCTTTGCAAGATTATGCAGCTCCTAGTGATAAAGGATATAGATCTAGTATAACTGGACCATCAATCACGACCAATAATTTTGATCTAAAACCTACACTCATACACATGGTCCAGCATAGCCAATTCGGAGGAGCTACAACTGAAGACCCTAACCGACACCTAGAGATGTTCTTAGAAATCTACTCAACTTTGAAATTCAATGGAGTGCCCACATATGTGATCCGTTTGATCCTTTTCTCATTCTCACTGAGGGACAAGATGAAGACGTGGTTGCATTCCTTGCCTTCAGGAAGCATCACCACATGGCAGCAGTGTGAGCAACAATTTATGAATAAATTCTTTCCACCGAATAAGATAGGTCACATGCGCCATCTGATCACTAGCTTCCACCAGAAGGAAGGAGAGTCCCTTTTCGAAGCCTGGGATCGTTACAAATGGTTACTTTATCAGTGTCCCCACCAAGGCCTTGAGAGGTGGTTGGTGATCCACATATTCTATAATGGGATTACGTACACCATGAAGGTTTTCCTAGATTTTGCTGCAGGAGGAGCTTTGATGAACAAGACTATAAAAAAAAAGCAAAAAAGTTGATTGAGGAGGTGGCCCAAAACCACCATCAATGGACTTCTGAACGTAGTCACCCAACACTTGTAAGCAGAAGATATGCCATTAGCTCCATCGATCATCTAGCGGCGAGAATGGATGCACTGAGCAGACGGTTTGACTCCCTAACCCCTGCTTTTGTATGAGCAACCAATTCCTTTAGTGATGGAGTAACGGTGTACCAGGAAGACTACTGTGGAGGGCAGAGCGACTCTAAAGAGAAGGTTGAGCATGTCAATGCGATGGGCGAGTATAATCAGAGGCCCAACAATCCATATTCTAGCATGTACAATCTCGGATGGAGGAACCACATGAAATATGTAGAGGATTCGGTGACTGCTAGAGGGGGGGGGGGGTGAATAGCGGGTTTTGTTGCTCGATGGAATTCGTTCGTGCTTGTCTCTACAATCTTCGTTAGTACAGCGGAATATATAATAGCAATAACAAACACAAGTACGCAAGGATGTAATATGGTTCAGAACCGAAAGGTTTCTACTCCACGGATCGAGCTCTAAAGAGCTCTAGCGATGCCAATCACACACCACTAATAAACACTCATTCTCGACACAAATCGTAGGCGGAGAAACCCCTTACAATGATTACACTAAGTAATACGAAAGATACAAGCTAATACAAATATGAAATACAATGCAAGTAAAGGAAAATACGTTACAAGAGCACTTTGGTTGCTTGATCTTTGATTGCCTTGGACTAGCCTTGAAGGACTGGAAAGCACCAACTATCCCCTTCAATTCGCCCAAAAAAAACCCCGCAAAAACCCTCCTTCTGAGCTGCCTTTTCATCCTGCGTCGGGCTGGATTTCCGCCGATCAGTTGACTGTCATAAGGCACCAGTCTACTGATGCCGCTGTTGTCGTGAGACAACGGCTCGATCCACGCTGGAAAAATTCCAACGGATCTCTTGGCAGTCGACTGCCAGTGCCCGTAGCCGACTGCCCAGTCGGCTACGGAGCATTCTGTGCTCGCGGCCGAACCATCAGTCGACTGCCATCCATGGCAGTCGACTGATCAACCCATCAGTCGACTGCTCCAATGAGCAGTCGACTGCCAGAGCCTTTTCAGCCCCTAAACGACAGTCGAACTCAAGTTGACTCACAGTAGTCGAACCGGCCATAATGCCAGTCGATTGCCAACCTCAAACATGAGGTTTTAACCTAAGTATGGTGCCCCCATACTTGCTAGACCACCTGTAGCCTAAACCTAAGACTTCTAGCCACCTCCGTCATCCTCGCGCCTATCGGATCCCTCCAAGTCATCCATGACTTGTTCATCCATGCGCTAGCCTTCAGGTACTTCCATCGGCTATGTCTTGCTAACGGTGTCTACACCGCCAAGGCACATTGGGCTTACGCTGCCAAGACTCCGCTTAAACTTTACGCCGTCAACCATTGGACTTATGCTGCCAAAACTTCACCCTTGGACTTTACACTGCCAATACTACACCCTTGGACTTTACTTGCCAATCCATGTTGGACTTTTCCTTGCCAAGACCCATGCTTGGACTTTACATGTCAAGTACTCAAGACTTGGACTTTCCCTTGCCAATCCATGTTGGACTTTCCATGATAAGACCCATGCTTGGACTTTATATGCCAAGTACTCATGACTTGGACTTTCCATGACATGGTCAACCCTAGTCAACCATCAAAATCCCCCTCGAGTCAAACTCAAGTCCGGTCAATTTTGACCTGGGTCGATTGCATCAACAATCTCCTCAAAATATTATCAGACATCAATGTCAAATCTCCATATCAAACATCAAAACATCGCTCGAGTCAAACTCGAGTCCGGTCAATCGTGACCTGGGCCGATTGCACCAACAATCTCCTCCTTTTTGATGTTTGACAAAAACACATACCTTTGAGTTAGAACACTAACTCAAATCTTCTTACCAATTATCCCAAATTGGTAATCCCAAAATATTCTCCTCCAAACATTCCAAACATTCTCTCCTAAACATTCTCCCCCTTTTTGACTAACATCAAAAGGTCTTCTCCAAGGAGGTCAATGTCTCATGTCCCGATGAGATCTTACAATCTCCCCCTTGGTCCAAGAATACCTAGGATGCCTACAATCTTCTAGTGATAAGTCCCATATCACTCAAGAGAGGCAATCCTATACACTCTCCCAATTTTCAAATTGGGTATCTCTAAAATCCATTTTCCCCCTCATGAGGAAAAATACCATCCATCTTCCCATGATGGATATCTCCCCCTAAAGGCTTGCTCCCCCTTCACCATTGCACCAACAATGTCCTTGGGAAGTCCCTAAGCCAATAGGAACTCTAAACCATCAAAAATAAGGTCTAAAGTTCAACATTGAACTTTCCTATACCTTAAATTTAACACATCACCCTAACACCTCTCCTAATCCATATCCAATGAATTTTCACCCTTTATAATGCTTCCCTAAGCATATCCTAGGGTTAGGAGTGGGTAGAGAACTTTACCGTAACTGAAAACGGGCTAAACACCCTTGTTTTTCTCGAAATCAACCTGACAATCGACTCTATCAGAGATCATTCGACTGCCACCAAGGGCAGTTCGACTGATAACTGAAATATCAGAATTTCAGTTATCAGAAATGAAATTCATAAATTCATAAATAATTATACGTAGTTCAAAAAATCATGAAACTTCATACGTATAATACTTATAACCAATACAATGAGTGAAAAATTTTAGAAAAATATTTTACCCATAAAATAGCGAAATTGACACAAAGTTTAAAAGTGAAGAAAAACTTCAATGTTTTAGCTCACTTTGTGTCAATTTCATCAATGGTGATTGCTATCAAAAGATAGACTTCACTAAGGTTTTCTAAAATGATTTTAAAATATTTTTGAAAACCTATATTGGATCATGTTCCTTGGGTTCAATGTACATGACTTGTACACTAGCTTTCCCAATGATCCACAAATAAGTTAAGATGAGTTATAGTCCATCTAGATGTAAAAACTATGCACCTTGAACTTAACTCATATCCTAGCATCTCACATATATCTAGGGTGTATGAAAACACATACAAGTCAATGTGATGTGAGATGTGGGTTTTATTCATCCTAATCTAGGGTTTTATGCATTTTTCTAAGGCAACCCTACTTGATTCCCTTATAAATGAGACTTCAAGTCATGTCATTGCCCTTAAATCAATTTTAATCAAATTTAAATGCATGAATGATTATGGCATTAATGATGATATAAATAAATACATGCTCATAATCATGATGTCATGGCATAAGATGGAATCTAAAAACACATGAGATTAAACCTTAATCCTAACACATAATCATGACATATAAATGATAAAAATAAACATGATGTCATGACACGTTATATGACAAACAAGGCATGAAAAATAAAATGTATAGGTATAACAATACTTAAAATTTAATATTAATTTCCATTTGATATAATTAAGTATATTTTTTCCATATTATCACTTTTCTCCCAAGTGTGCCAAAAACTCAAAATGACACACTATGACCTCTAAACCTAAATTGTGCCAATTTGATTTATTTTTCATAATCTTCAAAGTATATTGGCACATCCTAAAATCTTTTAGGATTTAGCTCCATACTTATTTCCAAGGAACCCATAACCTTGAAAATATCCTAAAATGCCAAATTTGCTATGATTGGGTTAGCTACCCTTCCAATCAAGGTTGACACACCTAAACCCATCTAGCGTGAGTCGATCACGCTCTTAGGAACCCAAAATCTATTTGAGCTCCTAGGGTTTACTAGGTATTCCTTAGGGATGACCTCCCTAGATACCTTCCTAATGACCCTTCTAAGCTTGTTAGCCTCGGTCATTGTGGTCTTGCCTAGGTTAACCTTAGGGATTGCCTCCCTAGTAACCTTCTTAGTGGTTTTCCTAGGTTTCATGGAAACCTTGGCCACTAAGCACATACCTTGGTCAACCTTAGGGATGACTTTGTTAGGTTTCTGGCACCGCGGCGTGTATGTGTTCGATCATGTTTCGTAAACATGAACACAGCGGAAGCAATAAAAATAATAAATCTACATTTATTACAACACACACAACACACGCATGCATATTACAACAAGTGTAGACATAACCATAAATTTAAATTTGCAATAAAAGGAAATTTATCTACGTTATACCTTTCGTATGACGTGTAGCGGGAACGACATCAACCGGAACGATCCTCGCTAGAATCGTCTCTATCCGTATCCACGCCGAGTTCCTCGGGATGACTTCGCTAAGCCACGAGCTTCGTCTTCGTATGGGTTACCAGCCTCGTGTTGAAGACGACGTGATCGAGAGATGATCACGATCCAAATCCAAATTCGGATCCTAATACGAGTTCTCAAAACTCGCTTCTCCGGAGAGGTATTCGTCAACCAATTGACGAATCCTTCGTCCTCCACCTCAGAGGATTACCAGAGATCGAATCCCCGGTAGTTTAGCCCACCGGTAGCGTCAAACCGCGCCCAAACGACGAGAGGAGAAGAAGCTGTCCAGAAAACTGGACAGCTTGGTGGAGGAGTAGGCGCCGGCCAAAACAAGGAAGCCAAGTGCTCACCTTATCGCCACACCCATGGAAGATCACCGGAGCACCAACCGGAAGCAGCTCGACGCCGGCGAGGGGGAAGGAAGGTTCCTTCTTGACGCCGGTTGGAGGAGGAGAGGGGCGGCAGCCTAGGGTTGGCGCCGGACAAAACAAAGGGTGGGCGGCAACTCTTGAGGCTAGGGTTTTTGGATTGGATTAGGGCTTAATTATCCATTAAGCCCTCTTTTATAGAGAACTAATTCTCTTAATGGTTATTGGATCATAACCATTAGGCCCGTTAACCCGCTCCATTAAGATAAGTTAAAATAAACCAAACCATGATGGTTTATTTTAAGTTAAAACGAACCGAACCAACCTTTGGTTCATTTGTTTAAAATAAACCAAACCCTTTGGTTTATTCTCCTCCATTGGATTAGAACCAAACCATTTTGGTCCATCCATTATGTCTTCATAAGACACGGCCCATCCACGCTTCCATTGCGACTGAAATGATTTCATGCTCGCTCCATGTTTGGTCCAACCAAACTTAGTTTCTCTCGGTCTGAGAATCCCATTCTCAAGCTCGTTTTAAATCCTTTGGATTACGCTCGTTGTGCGTGTGACCAAATAGGTTCTCGGTTTATGTTGGCCGTCTATAATTAACCATTAATTATAGAACGATCATGAGTGGCACCTAGTAGTACATCATGATCCCCAATTAACCGAAAAGATCAACGGTTGATCCAGAACTATTTCTGAAACCCTTCAGCAGCTCGAATGATTCGTGCCCCATTCCCTTCACTCATCTTATACCCACTTGGTTCTAGACATGGTCTATTGTGTCAGTCTCCACTAGGCTGACTACGTCACACCTAGCCCAAGTATCATTTCCTCGTCCTACGGATTCTAGTTACTCCACATGTATCGAAGAGTACCTTACTCTAAACATGTAATGCTTTGGCCAAAGACTTTAGTAACAATCCGACGAGAGGCCATGGGTATACATCTCCTCGCAAGGAGTGGTGAATCCTTTATAGGCTATTCAAACACCTTCGATCACTTCGACTTATACCCAATCATCCCGGGTCCACATCTCCTTAGAGATGTTTGCTTAAGATGTCAAAGCATAAGTCTCCATGATCAAGATGACTTGAATACCGCAAGTCAAAGGAACATCACACTTAAGCCACAGTAAGAACTTCATTGACATATCTATATATGCAGAGAACCATATGAAGTCTTACGGCTGGTCACTCCAATGAACTAGTTACCATAACTAGCATCCACGATTAACTCCGGACATCACAATGTCTCTAGCCAGTGAGAATCAGCTGCTTGGATACACCAAGGAGTATACCTCGTGCTAGTCTCGACAGAATTGATAGTGTCCAACTCCATCAATTCATTGACTAGGGATAATTTCAATACATCACAATTACACATGTAGAGATACTCACTAGTTGTGATCCAATCACAAATTCTCTCATGCTGTGAATCGTATCGTGGACATTCAGTAAATGAGTTTAAGATCCAATCAAATACATGAAACATGTATACTCAAATAGTGAATCTTCATTTATCATATAAATGGTTCATACATAAGGCGATTGCCTTAGGACATCTCTCATATATTACTAACAGACTCCCACTTGGCCTAATGCCAATCGCTACGGTATCCAATACCATAAGCTCTAACATGACCCTCAAACTTATTTTGAGGTAATGCTTTAGTCAAAGGATCCGCTAAGTTCCTTTCAGTGGGAATTTTCTCGATTTGTATTTCGTTCCTACTGATGATCTCTCTGATAAGATGATAGCGGCGAAGCACATGTTTGGATCATTGATGAGACCACATCAAGTTCAGAGATGAACTTCTTGATCCAAAGCGGCTTCCTTTCTTTGCTTCAAAGCTGCAATGTATTCTGCCTTAGTGGCAGAATCCGCTATAGTGTCAAGCTTGGAACCTTTCCAACTTATTGCGCCTCCATTCCAGGTGAATACATACCCAGACTAAGACATGGAATCATCCTTGTCTGTCTGGATCTGGCATCCGTATACCCACGTATCACCATGTCCCCTTCTCCATATATTAGGAACACATCCTTAGTTCTTCTCAAGTACTTAAGGATTGTCTTAACAGCCACCCAATGATCCATTCCTAGATCGGATTGGTATCTGCTCGTGACACTCAGAGCATACGATACATCGGGCCTCGTACATAACATAGCATACATGATAGATCCTATTGTGGATGCATAGGGAATCTTACTCATGCAAATCCTCTAGTCTTCTGTGCGCGAACACATAGACTTCGAAAGGTGTACCCCATGCCTGATGGGTAAGAAACCTTTCTTGGATTCCGACATGCTAAACCTCTTTAGCACTCGTTCTATATATGTAGACTGCGAAAGACCAAGCAACCGTTTCGATTTATCTCTATAGATCTTAATCCCGAGGATGTAGGTTGCTTCTCCCAGGTCTTTCATGGAGAAAGTCTTGGATAACCAAACCTTCACTGACTGTAAGATTGAGACATCGTTTCCTATAAGTAATATGTCATCAACATATAATACTAGGAACACGATTGCACTCCCACTAACCTTCTTGTACACACAAGGTTCGTCTGGATTTTGTGAGAAATCAAACTTTTTGATTGTCTCATCAAAACGAATATTCCAGCTCCTAGATGCTTGCTTCAATCCATAAATGGATCGTCGCAATTTGCATACCTTGGTTTTATCAACCGACGTGAAACCTTCAGGCTGTATCATATACACGTCCTCGAGCAAGTTTCCATTAAGGAAAGCTATTTTCACATCCATCTGTCATATCTCATAATCATAATGAGCCGCTATGGCCAGGAGCATCCGAATGGATTTAAGCATAGCTACAGGCGAATAGGTTTCGTCATAATCAACACCTTGCTTTTGACGATATCCTTTCGCCACCAATCTAGCTTATAGGTAATCACATTACCATCCATGTCGGTTTTCTTCTTGAAAAACCCACTTGCACCCTATAGGCTTTATGCCTTCAGGTGGGTCAACCAAGTTCCAAACTTGGTTTTCATACATGGAATCCATTTACTTCATGGCACCAAGCCACTTATCCCTTTCGAACTTGTCGGCACTTCTTCATAATGGTAGGCTCCTCATCATCAATGAGTAACACGTCGTTCGATTCACTTACGAGAAATCCATATCTCTCAGGAATATTGCGTGTTCTACCAGATCTACGAAGATGTGGTGTTACAATAGGTCCAGCCGATTGCTCATCACTATGAGTTGTCGGCTGTTGTGCTTCACCAGGTCTCTCATCAATGTCTATTTGAGTCTCTCGAGCCTCCTCAAGCTCGACGACACTCCCACTGTTTTCTTGCAAGAGAAACTCTTTCTCTAGAAACACAACATGCCTTGAAACAAACACCTTTTGTTCCACAGGATGATAGAATTGGTAACCCCTTGTTTCCTTAGGGTATCCAACAAATAGACATTTATCAGACTTAGCATCCAATTTGTCTGATACAGTCCGCTTCACATAAGCAGGACAACCCCATATCTTCAAGTAAGATACATGAGGTTTCTTACTATTCCATATCTCATATGGAGTAGTTGAGACTACCTTGGTAGGCATTACATTTTAACAAGTAAACAGCTGTCTGAAGTGCATAACCCCAAAAGGACTTGGGAAGAGTCGCATGATTCATCATCGACCTGACCATGTCCAACAAAGTCCGGTTACGCCTCTCAGATACACCATTATGCTGTGGTGTATAGGGCGGAGTCCATTGAGACAATATACCATTATCTCTTAGGTAATCAAGAAACTCCTGACTCAAGTATTCACCACCTCGATCCGATCGAAGTATTTTAATACTTTTGTCATGTTGTTTCTCTACTTCATTTCTAAACTCTTTGAACCTTTCAAAGGCTTCAGACTTTGTGTTTCATCAAGAACACATACCCAAACCGTGAGTGATCATCGGTGAAGGTAATGAAGTAGCTATAGCCTCCTAATGCTTGAGTTGACATAGGTCCACATACATCAGTATGTATTAGACCTAGTAACTCTCCCACTGCTCACCTTTTCGGTAAAGGTAACTTAGTCATCTTGCCTTTTAAGCATGATTCGCATGTATCGTATGAATCCAATTCAAACGATTCCAGAATTCCACATCGGTGTAATTCGGACATGCGTTTCTTGCTTATATGGCCAAGATGACAATGCCACATATAGGAGTCTATTTGATTATCCTTTCGAGCACGCGTGTTGCTCACTTCGATATTGAAAATGTCACTGGATACGTCCAACGTATAAATGCCATTACTCAAGGTTCCAGTTCCATAAAGTACGCCATTCAAAGTTATATAACAACAATTGTTACTAAACGTCAAATGGAAACCATTTCTATTTAAACAGGAAATAGAAACAATGTTCTTTATTAGAGAAGGAACATAATAGCAATTGTCCAGTTCTAAGACAAGTCCTGTAGGGAGTTTCAACAAATGCATTCCAATGGCGACTGCAGCAACCTTTGCTCCATTCCCAACACACAAATTTGACTCTCCCTTGACGAGTCTTCTTCTATTCCTTAGCCCATGTATGTCATTACATATATGTGAGCCACACCCAGTATCCAATACCCAAGTGTTTGAGGAAATAGAATGACAATCAATAACGAAGATATCTGAAGAAGATGGGGCATCCAATGCCTTATTCTTCTTCACAGACTCAAGATAAATCTTGCACTTTCTTCGCTAATGGCCCTACTTGCCATAATGATGGCAAGTTTTCTTTTGTGCTAGTTCTACCTTCTTAGCCTTTCTCTTCTTTCCCTTCTGCTATTCCTTTGACTTCCTCTTAGAACCTTTCTTCGAGGAATCAACTAATAGCACCGTCCCCTGCTCATGCTTCTCAGAAGACTCCACAGTCTTCAGCATATTAAGCAGTACCACAGATGAACCTTCTAGCATCTCAGAGGTGAAGAGGAGCTTTGAGACTTTGAACCTTTCGAATCTCACTTGCTCATTAACCAACTCACAAAGATGAAGGACTACGATATGAGCATCCATATGCTCATGCTGCTTTCGTAGTTTGGGTTCCATCGCGGCTAGCATGATGCAACTCATTTGTTCAGAATCACTCACATGTTTCTGATAGGCCAACAATTGGTCCAGAGTTGCATCGTCACTAGGACGGGCGGGAAGAGGCGCTTCGAGGACATTTGCAAGCTTTTCAACCTTGAGAACAATTCTCAAGCTTCTAAGCCAGTCCAAGAAGCTCGGCCCAGTCAATTTATTTGAATCCAAAATGGAACGCAAATTCAAAGACATCATGATCAATCTTAGAAATACAAAACGAGCATATATGAGAAAATGATTTTTAAAATGCATCAATATACATTTATAAATCCCATTCATTTTTCGAATTTCAAAAACCCCAAAATCACTTCGGGAGATCGTAGGTCCATCTCCGAATGGGTTGATATCCATCATAGTTATGAACAACCTTGGAGAGAGTCCAACAAGCCATTCATAACTACGACGGTAGGTATCATCTATACCGATTGCATATCACGTATATGCAACTATCACAATGTGCTATCAACTAATTGAATGTTCACACATACATCGGGTTGTTAACACATTAACAAGTATGCATCATATGCATAGCACCCAACTTCACCTCCCTTTACATCGACCTTGGAGAGAGTCCAACAAGCCGATGCTCCAGGTTAAAGCCAACTCATTAATCGGGAAATAGTTTTAATATGGTTAGAGCGCATTCAACCAATTAGCCCAGCTTGGAGAGAGTCCAACAACCAAAGCTAACGATTGACCTCTGACTCTTACCATATTAGTATTAAACTATTCCATGGTTTGAACATGTTCGGGTTCGAGCCGGGCTTGGAGAGAGTCCAACAACCCAAACAAGAAACGGAACTCTGGTTCTAACCATATTAATGGAAGGTGTAGGCTTTAATATTGTTTAAGGGTTTTTATGTCTCATCCTCTTTGCATGCAAATAACTATTATCTACATGTCATGGCATACATGGCATACATGGCATACATCTACATGTCACGACATGCATGACATAATGTTATGCATCTAATGCAATTACATGGCATACAATTATGTCATGTATATGTTTCCTTATATGTCATAACTATTTATGGAAATAAAATATGTTTAAGATTTGATTCTCCAAATCAAATCATAATTAAATTAGGAAACAAATTTCCAAATCTAATCACATATTTTATTCATGGAATTATTTGATTAAGGAAAATCTATTTAGGAAACCAATTTCCTAAATCATTAAAACTACTTATGGAAATAAAATATTTTAAGATTTGATTTCCCAAATCAAATCATGATTAAATTAGGAAACAAATTTTCAGAATCTAATCAAATATTTTATTTATGGAAAATATCAATTTCCATAAATACTTCCAACTTTCCAAAAGTGGAAGATTTCCATAAATACTTCTAGATTTTCCAAAATTAAAAAATTTCCATAAATACTTCTAAATTTCCAAAATTAGAAAATTTTCAGAAATACATTATGACTATCGCAAAACCATTTTTACGATTATGTCGAAACACAACCTGGGCTCTGATACCATCATGGGTTTCCGACGCATGACGCATGTGTGTGTTCGATCATGTTTCGTAAACATGAACACAGCGAAAGTAATAAAAATAATAAATCTACATTTATTACAACACACACAACACACACAACACACGCATGCATATTACAACAAGTGTAGACATAACCGTAAATTTAAATTTGCAATAAAAGGAAATTTATCTACGTTATACCTTTCGTATGACGTGTAGCGGGAACGACATCAACCGTAACGATCCTCGCTAGAATCGTCTCTATCCGTATCCACGCCGAGTTCCTCGGGATGACTTCGCTAAGCCACGAGCTTCGTCTTCGTACGGGTTACTAGCCTCGTGTTGAAGACGACGCGATCGAGAGATGATCACGATCCGAATCCAAATTCGGATCCTAATACGAGTTCTCAAAACTCGCTTCTCCGGAGAGGTATTCGTCAACCAATTGACGAATCCTTCGTCCTCCACCTCAGAGGATTACCGGAGATCGAATCCCTGATAGTTTATCCGCTGTCGGAGCTCAAACCGTCGTCCAAACGACGCTCCGACGAGAGGAGAAGAAGCTGTCCAGAAAACTGGACAGCTTGGTGGAGGAGTAGGCGCCGGCCAAAACAAGGAAGCCAAGTGCTCACCTTATCGCCACACCCATGGAAGATCACCGGAGCACCAACCGGCAGCAGCTCGACTCCGGCGAGGGGGAAGGAAGGTTCCTTCTGGACGCCGGTTGGAGGAGGAGAGGGGCGGCAACCTAGGGTTGGCGCCGGCCAAAACAAGGGGTGGGCGGCAACTCTTGAGGCTAGGGTTTTTGGATTGGATTAGGGCTTAATTATCCATTAAGCCCTCTTTTATAGAGAACTAATTCTCTTAATGGTTATTGGATCATAACCATTAGGCCCGTTAACCCGCTCCATTAAGATAAGTTAAAATAAACCAAACCATGATGGTTTATTTTAAGTTAAAACGAACCGAACCAACCTTTGGTTCATTCGTTTAAAATAAACCAAACCCTTTGGTTTATTCTCCTCCATTGGATTAGAACCAAACCATTTTGGTCCATCCATTATGTCTTCATAAGACACGGCCCATCCACGCTTCCATTGCGACTGAAACGATTTCATGCTCGCTCCATGTTTGGTCCAACCAAACTTAGTTTCTCTCGGTCTGAGAATCCCATTCTCAAGCTCGTTTTAAATCCTTTGGATTACGCTCGTTGTGCGTGTGACCAAATAGGTTCTCGGTTTATGTTGGCCGTCTATAATTAACCATTAATTATAGAACGATCATGAGTGGCACCTAGTAGTACATCATGATCCCCAATTAACCGAAAAGATCAACGGTTGATCCAGAACTATTTCTGAAACCCTTCAGCAGCTCGAATGATTCGTGCCCCATTCCCTTCACTCATCTTATACCCACTTGGTTCTGGACATGGTCTATTGTGTCAGTCTCCACTAGGCTGACTACGTCACACCTAGCCCAAGTATCATTTCCTCGTCCTACGGATTCTAGTTACTCCATATGTATCGAAGAGTACCTTACTCTAAACATGTAATGCTTTGGCCAAAGACTTTAGTAACAATCCGACGAGAGGCCATGGGTATACATCTCCTCGCAAGGAGTGGTGAATCCTTTATAGGCTATTCAAACACCTTCGATCACTTCGACTTATACCCAATCATCCCGGGTCCACATCTCCTTAGAGATGTTTGCTTAAGATGTCAAAGCATAAGTCTCCATGATCAAGATGACTTGAATACCGCAAGTCAAAGGAACATCACACTTAAGCCACAGTAAGAACTTCATTGACATATCTATATATGCAGAGAACCATATGAAGTCTTACAGCTGGTCACTCCAATGAACTAGTTATCATAACTAGCATCCACGATTAACTCCGGACATCACAATGTCTCCAGCCAGTGAGAATCAGCTGCTTGGATACACCAAGGAGTATACCTCGTGCTAGTCTCGACAGAATTGATAGTGTCCAACTCCATCAATTCATTGACTAGGGATAATTCTGATACATCACAATTACACATGTAGAGATACTCACTAGTTGTGATCCAATCACAAATTCTCTCATGCTGTGAATCGTATCGTGGACATTCAGTAAATGAGTTTAAGATCCAATCAAATACATGAAACATGTATACTCAAATAGTGAATCTTCATTTATCATATAAATGGTTCATATATAAGGCGATTGCCTTAGGACATCTCTCATATATTACTAACAGACTTCCCTATTGACCTTGGTCTTCCTAGACCTAGGTTTAGTTCCATAATCAAATGGAACATTGTGGTAGGTCTTTTGGGCTTTAGCTTACCCTTGGATTGTTCTTGATTTCTAGGTCTTTGACCTTGACTCCTAGACCTAGATTTTTGATCACTTGACCCTTTAATTTGGTTTTGCATAATCCTAAGGGTCTTTTCCATTTTCTCAAGCCTTGACCTCAAGGCTTGATTTTCTAACTCTAATTGCCCAATTTTTAAATCTTGATTTATTCTTTGGGCATTGTTCTTTCTAGGCATATGTCTAGAACTCTTAGGATTAAAACCTAGATGGTCTTCAATTCTTCTAATAAATGCCTTAGATAAAATATTTTTAGGGACATTAGTCTCAAATTTCTCCTTATTCCTAAGGTTGACTTTCTTAGCTCCTAAACAATATTCCCTATTTCTAGCATGCTCTTTATGATAAATTGCAAGAGAATTAAAATTCCTAGCATGCTTTTGCCTATAGATTAAAGTAGAAGCATTATTGAATTTTACTTTAGGGTTTACCTTAGAGGCTCCCCCTACATGTGTAGCTTCTCCTTTTCTCCTAGGGCATTGGTTCCTATAGTGTCCCAGTTGTCGGCATTAGAAGCACACCACATGCTCCTTGCTATTCTTGGCGGGGACTCCGGCTTCATTTGACTTTTCTTCCTCTCGATCGAATTAGCATATTATATGGTTTTTATTTTTAATTAACATACTCGAGTTACCTAGATCCATGCTGGAAGCCTCTTGAGCTTTCTCTTCCTCTTGACCGGATGTAGATGTCTCCTCTTGAGGTTGCTCCAGTGTGGGAATTCTCTCCTCCCCCTCAATCCTAGAGGTGGAGACTTCTTCCACTTCTTCCACCTCCTCTTCCACCGATCTAGAAGTTGACTCCTCTTCAACTTCCAAATCCTCACTTGCTTGTGAGGATGATGCTGGTTCTTCCTCGGCTTCCTCCTCTTCTTGAGCCGATGAACATTCTTCTTCTTCTACTTGTGCCAAGTGAGGCTTCTCATGGAACTTGGCCAATTTGTCCCATAGCTCCTTGGTATCTTGAAATTCACCTAAGCTAGACAAAATGTCATTAGGTATCAAATCATCTAAAAGCTTTGTTACCTTGACTTCGGTCTTGAATTTTAGGCGTTGCTCTTGGGTCCACCTTTTTAACTTGAGGACTTCTCCCTTCTTATCCCTAGGAGGTTCAAAGCCTTCCATGACAATGAACCAATTCTCTATGTCCATCATCAAGAAGGTCTCCATTCTTTCCCTCCACGCCGGAAAATCTTCTTGGTCGTATGGTGACGGTGTGTTGATGTCCCATCCAAGCTTTTTTTGAAATTCCATCTTCTTCCCTCTAGCGTGCTCCCTTAGTTGTTAAACTTGAAGAGCGGCCTCGTTCTGATACCAAATGTAGAGGATTCGGTGACCGCTAGAAGGGGGGGGGTGAATAGCGGGTATCGTTGCTCAATGGAATTCGTTCGTGCTTATCTCTACAATCTTTGTTAGCGCAACAGAATATATATAATAGCAATAACAAAAACTAAGACAAACACAAGTACGCAAGGATGTAACGTGGTTCGGAATCGAAAGGTTCCTACTCCACGGATCGAGCTCTAAAGAGCTCTAGCAATGCCAATCACACACCACTAATAAACACTCCTTCTCGACACAAGTCGTAGGTAGAGAAACCCTTACAATGATTACACTAAGTAATACGAAAGATACAAGCTAATACAAATATGAAATACAATACAAGTAAAGGAAAACACTTTACAAGAGCATTTTGGTTGCTTGATCTTTGATTGCATTGGACTTGCCTTGAAGGACTGGGAAGCACTAACTATCCCCTTCAATTCGCCCAAGAAAAATCACTGCAAAAACCCTTCTTCTGAGCTGCCTTTATATCCTGTGTCGGGCTGGATTTCAGTCGATCAGTCGACTGCCATAAGGCACCAGTCGACTGATGCCATTGTTGTCGTGAGACAACGGCTTGATCCACGCTGGAAAAATTCCAATAGATCTCTTGGCAGTCGATTGCCAACATTGGCAGTCGACTGCCAGTGGCCGTACCCGACTGCCCAGTCAGCTACAGAGCATTCTGTGCTCACGGCCGAACCATCAGTCGACTGTCATCAATGGCAGTCGACTGATCAACCCATCAGTCGACTACTCCAATGAGCAGTCAACTGCCAAAGCCTTTTCAGCCCCTAAACGACAGTTGAACTCAAGTCGACTCAGAGCAGTCGACTCGGTCATAATGTCAGTCGACTACCAACCTCAAACATGAGGTTTTAACCCAAGTATAGTGCCCCCATACTTGCTAGACCACCCGTAGTCTAGACCTAAGCCTTCTAGCCACCTCCATCAGCCTCATGCCTATCAGATCCCTCCAAGTCATCCATGCGCTAGCCTTTAGGTGCTTTAATCGGCTATGTCATGCTAACAATATCTACACCACCAAGGCACATTGGGCTTACATTGCCAAGACTCCGCTTAAATTTTACGCTGCCAACCATTGGACTTATGCTGCCAAGACTTCACCCTTGGACTTTACGCCGCCAATACTACACCCTTGGACTTTACTTGTCAATCCATGTTGGACTTTTCCTTGCCAAGACTCATGCTTGGACTTTACGTGCCAAGTACTCAAGACTTGGACTTTCCCTTGCCAACCCATGTTAGACTTTCCATGCCAAGACCCATGCTTGGACTTTATATGCCAAGTACTCAAGACTTGGACTTTCCATGACATGGTCAACCCTAGTCAACCATCAAAATCCCCCTCGAGTCAAACTCGAGTCCAGTCAATTATGACCCGGGTCGATTGCATCAACAATCTCCCTAAAATATTATCAGACATCAATGTCAAACATCAATGTCAAATCTCCATATCAAACATCAAAACATCACTCGAGTCAAACTCGAGTCTGGTCAATCGTGACCTGGGCTGATTGCACCAATAAACTATTCATATAGGAATAATTCAAGAAATTTCCAACAGTCGGGAGGGTACGAACAGTAGGGGAGTGGGCAACAGCAACCACCTAAGTCCAGACTTGAGTTAATGATGGAAGGCTTTATTGCTACCCAGACAAAGGCTAATACAGAATTCTAGCAGCGACATCAAAGAATCAAATATGTACTAAGTTAAAGGCCTCTGTTGATGGGTTAACAAGCCACATTAAGATATTGGAAACACAGGTAGCCCAGATAGCCAAGACCGCATCACAACCTATGGACGGTTCTCCCGAAACATCTGAGCAAAGCCCGAGTGAACATTGTAATGCCAGTTACATTTCTGAATGGTAGAAAAACCTAGTAAAGGGAGATGGGGCATACAGGGAATCAGTGGGTCAGAAAAATAAGATTACTAGGGGTGCGCAACCATGATTTCAACTTTAGTAAGCCAAGTAGAAATTGAAGATAAGGTTCCACCCAAGCTTGATGACCCTCGTGATTTTGTCATACCTTGCATGATCTATGGGGAGAGCTTAGATGAAGCATTATGTGACCTAGGGTCATCCGTTAGCATGATACCCTACGCGTTTTATAGAAAAATGTAAGACCGTTGGCGTCGCGCTAGAGTGACGGGGGGGGGGGGGGGGTGAATGTCACATTCGTTCTTTCCCTTGGAATTCGATCACTTTTGTGCTTGTCTACAAAACTTATTAGTGCATCGGAATATAGAAATACAATATGAACACAAATACAAACTCACAAGCACAATAAACACAAGGATATACATGGTTCGAAACCTAGGGTTCCTACTCCACGGGGTGAGCTCAAGTGAGCTTTAGTGATGTATACACCACTAATTAAATTTCTCCTTCTCGGTGACACACTTGAGGTGGAGAAACCTCGTACAATAGTCTTACACCAATAAGAAAAAAGATACAAGCAATTACACTAAGCAAATCAACACAAGTAAAGAAAACCACTTTACAAATGTGAGCTTTGAATGCTTAATCTTTGGTTGCTTTTGGAATGCCTTAAAGGTCTAAAATTCAGCAGCATTTCTCCTTCAAATTCCTCAAGAAACGCTAGCTAAAATTCTCCTCTTCGTGATCCTTATAAAACTGCAACTCGGGCTGATTTTTACCTAGCAGTCGATTTCCATAAGGTATCAGTCCACTGCCCCTATAACCATTGTCTCACAACGGCTCAATCCACGCTGGAAAAACTCCAACGAATACACTAGCAATCAACTTCCCTTACCATCAATCAACTGCTAGCCTGATAGTTGACTAATCGATCGACTCATCGTACGCTCGTGTCACCTTGAATAGTCGCCGCCCTTCATGGCGTCATCGTAATAAAACGATCCAATGCTAAACCCTAGCGGTCAATTCTTGACCACGAGAACAGTCTAGCATCGATCGACTCACGCGATCATTTATAACCCTAGTCAACTGATTCAAGTTGACTAGGCTGCTAAGTGTCAAACACTCGGCTAGTCGACTGATCCATAATCCCAGTCGACTGACACACCTCAAACATGAGTTTTAACTAATGTATGATCCCTTCATACTTGATAGACCACCCTTAGCCTATACCTAAGCCTTCTAGCCACTTCCATCATCCTCGCACCTATTGGATCCCTCTAAGTCATCCATGACTTGTTCATCCATATGCTAGCCTTCAGGTTTTTCCATCAGTTATTGTCATGCTAACCGGGTCTACACCGCCATGGTACATTTGGGCTTACACTTCCAAGACACACACTTGGACTTTACACTGCCAAACATTGGACTTATGCTTCCAAGACTATCACTTGGACTTTACGCTGCTAATATACACCCTTGTACTTTCCTTGCCAACTCCATGTTGGGCTTTCCAATTGCCAAGACCCATGCTTGGACTTTTCAATTGCCAAGTACCCATGACTTGGACTTTACCAATGCCAAGGCCCATGCTTGGACTTTCCATGCCAAGTACCCAAGACTTGGACTTTCCATGCGAAGTACCCATAACTTGGACTTTACCAATGCCAAGTGTCCCACTTGGACTTCTCCATCATATGGTCAACCCCATGTCAACCATATAGTCAACCCAATGGTCAACTCATTATCAAAAATCAAAACACTACTCGAGTTAAACTCGAGTCTGGTCAATTATGACCTGGGCCGATTGCACTAACAATCTCCCCCTTTTGATGTTTGACAAAAACCACAACAACCTTTGAGTTAGGCCACCTAGCTCAATACTCCAAATTCTCCCAATTAGACAATTCTCAAATTCTCCCCCTTTTTGACATACATAAAAAAAGCTCTCCCCAAGGGCATCAATGTCTCATATCCCAATGAGATCTTACAATCTCTCCCTTAGTCCCAAAAATATCTAGTATGCCTTCACTCTTCCTAGTGATAAGTCTCATATCACGAAATGAGAGGCAATCCTCATTCTCTATTTCTCCCTCTTTGGTAAGCACTGTTAGTTATAGCCCTAGAACCAATCATGTGATGGTTGAATAGGGAATATTTTGTATCATATTCTATAAAGGCAAAGGATTGGTTATTATATTTATGTCTTGCTTGTGCCAGCTAACTTAAATATAATAATGCCCTAGAAAAGTAGGTTCTTATTTACAACACATCAATTGGCAGAATTGATTATGAGAGGATGTAGAGAACACTTTCCTAAATGTTCCTAGTCAAGTATTAATATGCAAGGGCAATATTAATACATAAAGACTAGCATGTAGGTCAATTGATGACTTGATCTCACAAGTCATGGATATATGATATCAAGTTGACACATGGGTATATATTAGAGAATATATATTGAACTGACCCGCCATGAGAAAGTTTCATGGATTGTCATATGAGTGTCATAAACTTTCTCATGTGACTATTGGTATGAATAGTCCTCAAATCTGAAGTCACTACGGTTCCCTACATAAGGAGTTATGTACTTTGGTATCGTCAAACGTCACCCGTAACAGGGTGGACCATAAAGGCGATTACTGGGTATATAACAAATTGTGCGGAGGGATGTGAGTGATGTAGATGGGATCTATCCCTCCCATATGATGGGAGTGATATCTGTGGGCCCCTTGATTGAGTAGAACTACTAAAACGCATGGCCATGCTCGAATGAGTCAATATGAGATATTGAGCTCATTTGTTTGAGTTAGTTTACTCAGGGATCAAGAAACACATAGATTGATCGAGGATGACACGGTCTATGCCTCATTGGTCAATCTGATATCAAGGATAGAAGGACATGGTCATACATTATAGTAGTCACAGAAAGGTTAGTCGATCTTGACTTATTTCATAACTTGGGTAGCAATGATGTATTGCTAGATGCCGCTCATTGTTTGTGTATCTAAAAGAGTTTAGATCCACTGCCAACGTTATGAGAGCCTATAGGGTCACACACAAAGAGCATGATGATTAGAAGAATTAGTGCATTCTATTTTGACTAGAATAATTTGGGAATGAGCTTAGGTACAAAATGGTTTTTGGACTTTAAGCTTAATGAGAATTTTAGCTTATTGATTTAATGAGATTAATTCAATATGCTAAGCTTACTAATTTAATAAGATTAAATAAATATGTTATCATGATAGCCTAAGCTTAATTGATTTAATAAGATTAATTCAATATGTTACCTTATTGATTTAATGAGATTAATTCAATATGATAACATAAGCTTATTGAATTAATAAGATTAATTCAACATGCATGAATGCCACATAAGCATGCCACATAAGCTTGATGAGGTGGAAGGAGACAAAGGGTTTTGACCTTTAGAATTTCTCCACATGTGGCCGGCCAATATGTTTCAATGCAATTGATTGCATTGAATGTGATTGGAGGTGAAAGGTTTTTTCAATCCTATAAAACACTCCATGGGGTGGCCGGCCAAACTAGGTGAAGCTTGAGGCTTGGAGAGAGCTTGGTGGTGAGAGGCTTTGGTTGTGTGGCTTTTGTGAGTGTAGGCTAGCAAGAAGAGTGGTCTTCTTCTTCCTTTCTCTTTTTCCCTACCTTCCTCTCCTTTAGGGACTTCTCTAGCAAGAAGTAAAGGAGAGCTCTTCTAGTTTCTTTTATGAGACAAGAGCTTGCTCGTGTGGATACATATAGAGGCACGAACATTTGAACGTGCTAAAAGATCCAAAAAACCCAAGGAGAAGTCAGATTAAAAAGGGCACGCAACAAAGGTAATATTCTCCTATAAGATAGGTTTTGAGAAATTTATTGTTGTACGAGGTTTTCTTTCACAAGGATCACTTGGAAGGGATCCTGTTTTTCCGTTGCGCATATGCTATTTTGCATAATAAATCCCTACAGTGGTATCAGAGCCACTTGCGAAAGATCGTATAAAAAATAGGTTTTCTCTATTTTATATATGATATAGAAGTAGGATAAATTTTATTATGAGTTGATAATTGCATTAGCAATTTTTCAAACATAATAAAATATCCGATGTCTTTTAAAAGTTAAAATTGACATGGTGCATAGTTATGGCCTAGTCCCAAAAAGTTTGTGAATGTGTGTGTTGTAATTCTTAATACGACCTGCGTGTCATGCCTTTCTCCTAAAATTCTTGTTGTAAAATTAGTTTTAGACTCGAATGTAACTCGAGTATTTCTCCTTTTGTAATATACAAAATAAAGATGGAGGGTTCATTGGAAGATGACGTTACAAGGAGGAAGTCAACAACACAAGACAAACAAAAGGAAGCACTTGGGAGAAGATGCTATCCCTAGGTTGACCAATCAATCTTTTCATTGGCTTGAGAAGATTGTAGAATAAGGGCCATAACCATGACACGCTTAGTTTAATATGTATGTGATGCATGTTAATTTAGCTTATCTGTGATGTATGCTAATATGTATGTGATGCATGTTTATTTCTTAATAAGTCAAAAACGATATGCCTACCAAAGTTTGGTACTCACTACTTCCTCGATCATTTGTTGTTGGGTTTGCCAAAGCAAAGCAATGCATTTTATCTTGGAAGAGTGTGAGTGGACAATCGTGATGTCCCGCTATCAAACTTGGTTATGACTTAATTAAGTTTTTCTTATTTAATTAATAAAGTAGAGGCATATATTAGCTTTGAACATAAGTTTTAAAAATTAGTTTTGTGTGATTTCCGAACATCAGCTTTGTCTTAGAAAGTGGTCGTTGCTTCGATATCAAAGAAGGCCTTTGTGCCTTGCCACGACCTGGAAGCTAGTTTAGGAATAAGCACTAAACTAATCTAAACTTAACCAAAGCTATTAAAGAGTTACATCAGATGTAATTGGTAAAAGATTGCCTACCTAATCATACTACGTCTTGGGCGATTAGCCAAAGCTAACTCAAAATGAAGTATGATGTGGATCTTTATCCCATATAAATTTATAGTTAAATAGAAGCTAATGATGTAAGCAAAATGTGTTTGCCTACATCAATGATTAGCTCATATCAAAGCTATGAGAATTTAGTGGGAGCCTCATTTAATTAAAGGCCTAATTAAATGACTTAGGTATGATACTTAATTTTGCATTTTAATGTTGTAGATCAGCATGTCATCTAACACGACACACCCCCTCAACTTGCGATCTGTCCTTGAGAAAGACAAGCTCAATGGAGCTAACTTTCTAGACTGGTATAGGAACTTGAGGATTATCCTCAAGCAAGAACGTAAATTGTATGTCCTAGAGCAGTCTATCCCTGAAACACCCGCCCCTGCGGCCACTCGTGCTGAAAAGGATGCTTATAAGAAGCATCAAGATGATGCATTAGATGTGTCATGTCTTATGCTTGCCACCATGAACTCTGAGCTTCAGAAGCAACATGAGAACATGGATGCCTATGATATGGTTGAGCATTTGAAACAACTATATCAAGGACAAGCTAGGCACGAGTGTTTTGAAGTGTCTAAGGCTCTTTTTGCATGCAAGATGCAAGAAGGAACACCTGTAGGAACTCACGTACTTAAAATGATAGGGTACGTTGAGAACCTTGAAAGACTAGGTTTTCCACTGAGCCAAGAATTGGCAACCGATGTTATCCTGCAATCATTGCTGGAAGCATATAATCAATTCGTCATGAATTATAACATGAATGAAATTGATAAACCTTTGCCTGAGATTCTCAACATGTTAAGAACTGCTGAACCGAATCTCAAGAAGAAAGTTAGTAACGTACTAATGGTCAAGAAGGGCAAAGGTAAGCGCAAAGGCAAGGGTAAGACCCAAGCCAAAGGCAAGGCCAATTCATCCACTTCAAAGGGTAAAGGTAAAGTACCTAAGGAAGGGGACTGTTTCCATTACGGTGAGACTAGACATTGGAAGCGAAACTGCAAAGTTTACCTTGAGGAAGTAAAGAAGAAAAGAAGTGAGACTTCTGCCTCAGGTATACACGTTATAGAAGTTAATCTATCTATTTCTTCTACATGGGTATTAGATACCGGATGTGCATCTCACATTTGTACTAATGTACAAGGACTGAGAAATAGTAGACTAATGGCAAAGGGCGAAGTGGACCTATGAGTAGGCAATGGAGCAAAAGTTGCTGCTGTAGCTGTAGGAACATATTCTTTGTCTTTACCCACTGGGCTTATCTTAGAACTAGAGGAGTGCTTTTATGTACCTGCATTAACGAAGAACATAATTTCGTTATCTTGTTTAGACAAGAAAAACTTTTCTTTTATAATAAAGGACAAATGTTGTTCCATTTATTTGAATGAAATGTTCTATTGTAATGCACCACTTATGAATGGTCTCTATGTTCTAGATTTAGAAAATCCAATTTATAACGTAAATACCAAATGGTTCAAATCGAATAATTTGAACCAAACATATCTCTGGCACTGTCGCCTAGGTCACATAAATGAAAAACGCATATCCCAACTCCATAAAGATGGATTATTGGACTCATTTGATTTTGAATCATATGAGGTATGCGAATCTTGTCTTTTAGGAAAGATGACTAAAACTCCATTTAGTGGACATGGCGAGAGAACGACGGACTTGTTAGGACTCATACATACTGATGTATGTGGCCCTTTCAATGTCGAAGCCAGAGGAGGCTATAAGTACTTTATTACTTTCACTGATGATATGAGTAGATTTGGCTACTTATATTTGATGAGACATAAGTCAGAATCCTTTGAAAAGTTCAAAGAATTCAAGAATGAAGTACAAAACCAACTTGGTAAGCGTATAAAGCTACTTCGATCAGATCGAGGTGGTGAATACCTTAGTCAAGAGTTTCGTGATCACCTGGCTGAGTGTGGGATAATATCCCAACTCACTCCACCTGGAACACCATAATGGAATGGTGTATCTGAGAGGAGAAATCATACTCTATTAGATATGGTACGATCAATGATGAGCCAGACTAATCTACCTACTTCCTTTTGGGGTTTAGCTCTAGAGACAACCGCTTTCACACTTAATCGCGTCCCATCAAAAGCCGTAGAAAAGACACCATATACGTTATGGATTGGGAAGAGTCCCAAAATATCTTTTATAAAGATTTGGGGTTGTGAAGCTTATGTTAGACATCAAGTCTCAGATAAACTAGGACCCAAATCAGATAAGTGTTATTTTGTAGGATATCCCAAGGAAACTAAGGGATATTACTTTTACAATCCCACACTTGGCAAGGTGTTTGTTGCCAGAAATGCTATCTTTCTAGAAAGAGAATTTATTTCTAGAAAAACTAGTGGAAGTAAAACTCATCTTGAAGAAATTCAAGATGAAGATAACACTAAGGCTTCGATGGAAAATGAACAGGCACCACAAAGTGTTGTGGATGAGGAAAT
The DNA here is from genome assembly GCA_025175895.1 of Wurfbainia villosa. Classification (NCBI taxonomy): domain Eukaryota; kingdom Viridiplantae; phylum Streptophyta; class Magnoliopsida; order Zingiberales; family Zingiberaceae; genus Wurfbainia; species Wurfbainia villosa. Next base: position 112,651,624 of record CM045989.1, on the reverse strand, counting down.
TATTGCCCAAAGAGTTGTGGAGCAAACACCTGTTCAAGTAGACCAACCTCTTCGTAGATCTGATAGGATCCGTTGTCAACCCGAGAGATATTCTTTTCTCTTGACTGACAACGGTGATGTATTGCTTGTCGATCTTGATGAGCCTACATCCTATCAAGAAGCTATGATAAGCCCAGATTCCGAGAAATGGCTAGAGGCCATGAGATCCGAAATGGAATCCATGTACACTAACCAAGTATGGACTTTGGTTGATCCACCTGAAGGGGTAAAACCCATTGGGTGTAAGTGGGTCTTTAAAGTAAAGACTGACATGGATGGTAATAAGCATACCTATAAAGGTAGATTGGTGGCTAAAGGATTCAAACAAATTCATGGTATTATGATGAAACCTTTTCACGCTATGCGATGCTTAAATCCATTCGGATCATACTTGCTATTGCGAGCTACCACGATTATGAGATCTGGCAGATGGATGTCAAAACCGCTCGAATGAAAGCTACTCGAGGATGTGTACATGACACAGCCTGAGGGTTTTGAAGATCCAAAGCATCCTGGAAAGGTATGCAAACTGCAAAGGTCCATTTATGGACTAAAGCAAACCTCTCGAAGCTGGAATCTTCGATTCGATGATGCAATCAAGGAGTTTGGTTTCATCAAGAATGAAGATGAACCTTGTGTCTACAAGAGAAATAGTGGGAGCACAGTTGTATTTCTTATCTTGTATGTAGATGACATACTTCTCATCGGAAATGATATTCCCTCACTCTAGTCTGTGAAGATGTGGTTAGGGAATTGTTTCTCGATGAAAGACTTTGGTGAAGCTGCCTATATTCTAGGCATCAAGATCTATAGAGATAGATCCAAAAGATTACTTGGCCTAAGTCAGAGTACATACATTGATAAAGTGCTAGATCGTTTTTCTATGCAAAATTCCAAGAAAGGATTTCTGCCTTTATCACATGGTGTGAGTCTTTCGAAGACTCAATGTCCCTATTCTAAGGAGGAGAGAGATCGCATGGATAATATCCCTTATGCATCTGCTATAGGGTCTATCATGTACGCTATGCTTTGTACTCGTCCTGACGTCTCGTAAGCTTTGAGCATGACGAGTAGATACCAGTCAGATCCAGGTGAAAGTCACTGGATAGCAGTCAAAAATATTCTTAAATACTTACGAAGAACGAAAGAATATTTTCTGATATTTGGAGGCAATGAGTGTAGGGAATCGAACGGCCGACTAGAGAGGGGTGAATAGCCCTCTTACGATGGATGTCAGAATTCTCTCTTTCGTTTGCTCGTCTATACAATCGTTAGCGCAAGAGGAAGCATAAACAATAAAGACAAAGCAATAAATGAAAATACAAACGCTAACAAAGAAGATGTAACGTGGTTCACGGCTACGCCGCTAATCTACGATCCCGATTCGTCCGAGGTGAATCACTCCTCCAAAGCCAATCACTATTGGTCTCTCCTTTGCACCAAGCTAGGTGGAGGTAACCTTTACAATCAAGATCACTCTTCTTACAATAAGAATGGAGTAAAAACAAGTAAGAAGAGTTTAGAGCTTGTGGGGCACTAGGAAGATCACTTAGAGCATAAGCATTAGCCTCTCAAAGGCTCACACCCTCTCTTTTTATAGAGAGGGCTGATTTCTTTCCGTTGGCCACCACCAGTCGACTGCTGCCCATGGCAGTCGACTGCCGTCACTACAATGACCTCCGAACACGTCGGATCCCGACCGTTATAGTCCAACAGAACTCTTGGCGGGTGATGGACCTCACGCTTGCCCGCCTCGTAGTCGACGCCGATCGACTATGAACGGTTCTGCGTCTCGCGATATCCTCTCGGAAGTCCACCGCCATTCCATAGCGATCGGCCGGGCATAAACCCATCACGGATACGGTCGAACCCACTCGACTCAGCGCAATGATCGCCACGCCATGGCGGTCGATCGGTGGTGCGTGAAACTCAAACTTAACATAAGTTTGAGCTCCGTGATCGGTAAACCTTAACCCTTGCGGTCAAGTCTCCGACACTCAGCCATTCGGCCAAGTTCACCTAATGAGCTACTTACATTTCACTCATTCTCTCATCTCACTCGAAGTCCCTTGCCGAAGCTCTCTTCATTCGCGGCCACGTCCCTCGGCAGCATTAGGCGCACGACTCTGCAATGCTCCTTCACGTCTCCTGCCTCTGAAGTCTGCTTCCTTGGCTTCACTTCAAGTCATCTCGTTCGGCGGTCCCTCGGATGCTCCAAGTGCACGGCTTCCGCAAAGTCATCCTTCACCGACTCAAGGACCGAGGTTGTGAGGGTGAACCCGCCAAGGCTCCATGTGTGAATTACTAAGTCCTGCAAGACTCCAACGCACATATCAAATAACAATATCATCCTAACTTAAACCCTTTGCCACACACATCAAAACCTTATCATGACAAGAGATTGCCCTAACAATCTCCCCCTTTTTGATGTGTGGCAATCCGTTTAAGTCAGGTAAAAATATTTGATATAAATTTCTAAGGTAAGAAAGCAAGAAAACATAAACATGATATAGCAACATGCAACTCCCCCTTAATCCATGAAACTCCCCATACAAAATTTCAAATTTTCTCCCCCTATCATAATTTACTTAAACATAATTACTTCTCCCCCTTTGACACCATAAAAAAGATTAACACTAAGTTATAAATCCATGGCATCAATTTAAATAAAGAAAATACCAAAAACATGATTAAAATCTGAAATCAGAAAATATTGGGCTATTTTTCAGGTGGGCAGTCGACTGCTATCAGTATGGCAGTCGACTGGCACAAAGGATTCTGAAATTCTGATTTTCTAGATGAAATTCAGAAATGCATTATAAATTTCAAAAAATTTGAAAAATCATGAAATTTGAGGAACATATTTATTTTAAGTATATCTATCAATGAAAAATAGTTTTTCAAGAAAAATCATTATATTTTCCGAGATTTGCCAAAAAATCCAAAGGCTTTAAAAACCACTAGTTTTTGAGCATGTTAGTATCCATTTTAACACCTAGTATTGCTTAGGATTGTTTCAAAACATGAATACATGGATTTTAAAGTAAGAAATTGTTTTGAAAACATATGAAATATCCAACCATGATCTTTGGGCAATATGTCTATGAATTAAACATAAGCCTTCCCCATGATTGGTCTATTATTGCTATTTTGATACTTTAAATGACCATCTAAATGCCATAGGCATTAGTGGACATTTGTATCATCCTAACACCTCACCCATGCTAAGTTTTCAATCAAAGTAGCCTATGGTGAGTGTGAGATGCATCCTAAGGGGTATTTGTATATACTTAACCATTATATTCATACAATTCTATCAAGGTTAAGTATCAACCTAACAATCCTCATGATCATAAAGATATATATGACTTAATTTCACATTATGATCATGAAATACATGTATTCATTGAATTGTTCTCATGCATTAGGTATTATATCATGATAATAAACAAAATATCACCTAAGGCATGATTTAAACCCTATTTCTTATGATGATGTGCCAAATATCAAAATCATAAATCATGATTGCACATATACATAGCAATTACATTAATCATCATGATTTAAGCATTATTATCTATTTATAGGCACGTTATCATCACCTAACACTATTCTAAAAATGTTGTCCCGCCATCCTAAGTCAACCAAAATACGATATAGGTCAATTCCATATGGTTGACTACCCTAGGGGTTTCCTAACCCTTAAGGATGGATTTTGGAACCCAAAATAAGTTCTTTCCTATTGGGTTCACTAAATACTCCTTGGGGATCCATTTCCTAGCAATTACTTTCTTTTTATCTTGTCCCCTAGCTATTAGGCATTTGTAGGCCTTTTCATTTTTCTTTTCCTTATAACCTAGGCCCTTTTTGTTAAAGCTTGCCCTTTGGCTCCCTATGATCATGTTCAATGTGTTGGAGCCAATTGTGAATTTTTCTAGGGCTTTGGTTAAATAGTCTACCTTTTTCCTTAGGGCCCTTTTTTCATTTATACATGCATCACTAACATCTAATGGCACATAAAGATCATGTGAGCATGCATCATTTAAGATAGAAGAAATATTATCATTTAAGCATGCATTTTCTAGCTTATTTTCCAATGCCTTAATTTGATTAAACATGCTTTTATTTTTCTTTTTCATTCCAAATAAGTCCTTAGTTAAACTAGAAATTATGGAAACTATTTTCTTAGGAGAGGCATTCGTTACCATAGTTTCCATATCATCTTCTTCTTCTTCGGATGAGGAGGATGTAGAAGCTCCCCCTTCACTTGAGCTCTCTCCTCTTGAGCTTGATCCTTCATTTTCGGAGGAAGAGCAATCTAAGTCATCAAAGGCCATCAAGGCCAAATTGGTGACAAAGGCATTTTCCTCATCCGATGATGATGAGGAGGATGAGGATGGGTCATCCCATGTCTTGGCCTTGAATGCTTTGGCCTTTCCCTTTTCCTTTGTCTTCTTCTCCTCTTTCTTCTTGCTCTCCTTCTTCTTCTTCTTTTCTTCCTTCTTTTTTTTTCTCTTCCTTGCTCTTGTTTAGGAGGGGACAATTATCCCTTATGTGTCCCTCTCCTTGGCAATTGTAGCATATGACCTTCCCCCTTGGTCTTCTATTCCTATCATGAGATTTATCAAATCTAAAATTCTTAAATGCATGCCTTACCTTCCTTACCATGTAGGCTTCTTCTATGCTATCCATGGAGGAAGAAGACGCTTCATCATCGGAGGAGGAGGAGATCTCTATCTTCTTCTTCCCCTTATTTGCCAACAATGCTACTCCCCTTGAAGGTTGTATTTTTGGCTCTTCTTGTATTCCTTCAAGCCTAGATTCATGTAATTCCATAGTGGATAAAAATTCATCTAGAGTACTTACCTCTAGATTCTTTGAAATGTAAAATGAGTCCACCATTGAACTCCACTTGGATGATCGGGGGAAAGCATCTATGACCTTCATTATCATATCGCGATTGGAGAGCCTTTCTCCTACACTTGTTAGTCCATTTAAAATTTCTTTGAATCTAGAATGCAAAGAAGTTACCTTTTCTCCCTTTTCTAATTTAATGTTGGATAGTTGGGAGCGGAGGAGATCTCTCCTTGCTAGCTTCGCCTCGGATGTGCCTTCATGAAGCTCAATTAGCTTCTCCCACATCTCCTTGGCGCTTAGGCATTCTCCTATTCGGTTGATTTCTTGTTGGGGGAGCACATTGAAGAGATGATGCTTGGCTTTTGAATTTGCAAGGTGCTCTTCCCTTTGCCTTTTGGTCCACCTAGATTTCTCTATTGGCTTCCCTTCTTCATCCCTAGGCAAAACGAAACCGGATTCCATTGTAATCATAATATCAAAATCCGTTTCGAAAAATACCTCCATTCGCTTCTTCCACCAAGCGAATTCTCCTTCAAACTTCGGAGGATGGATGTTGGAGCCGGCCATTTTGAAAGTTCCTTGTTGTGGCGGTTAGTCCTCGACAAGCTTTCCTTGGCTCTGATACCACTTGTAGGGAATCGAACGGCCGGCTAGAGGGAGGTGAATAGCCCTCTTACGATGGATGTCGGAATTCTCTCTTTCGTTTGCTCGTCTACACAATCGTTAGCGCAAGCGGAAGCATAAACAATAAAGACAAAGCAATAAATGAAAATACAAACGCTAACAAAGAAGATGTAACGTGGTTCACGGCTACGCCGCTAATCCACGATCCCGATTCGTCCGAGGTGAATCACTCCTCCAAAGCCAATCACTATTGGTCTCTCCTTTGCACCAGTTAGGTGGAGGTAACCTTTACAATCAAGATCACTCTTCTTACAATAAAAATGGAGTAAAAACAAGTAAGAAGAGTTTATAGCTTGTGGGGCACTAGGAAGATCACTTAGAGCATAAGCATTAGCCTCTCAAAGGCTCACACCCTCTCTTTTTATAGAGAGGGCTGATTTCTTCCCGTTGGCCGCCACCAGTCAACTGCTGCCCATGACAGTCGACTGCCGTCACTACAACGACCTCCGAACACGTCGGATCCCGACTGTTGTAGTCCAATGGAACTCTTGGCAATCGACTGATGGACCTCACCGATCACCGCCTCCATAGTCGATCATTGCCTAGTCGCTACGGCGGTTCTGTTCGCGATATCCTCGTAATGACCGCCATTCCATGGCAATGATCACCGGGCATAAACCCATCAGTTGGATACCAGTCGAACCCACTCGACTCAGAGCAGTCGACTGCCATGCCATGGTAGTCGACTGGTGCCGTGTGAAACTCAAACTTAACATAAGTTTGAGCTTCCGGCGGTCGGGTAAACCTTAACCCTTGCGGTCAAGTCTCCGACACTCAGCCATTCGGCCAAGTTCACCTAATGAGCTACTTACATTTCACTCATTCTCTCATCTCACTCGAAGTCCCTCGCCGAAGCTCTCTTCGTTCGCGGCCACGTCCCTCGGTAGCATCAGGCGCACGACTCTACAATGCTCCTTCACATCTCCTGCCTCCGAAGTCTGCTTCCTTGGCTTCACTTCAAGTCATCTCGTCCGGCGGTCCCTCGGATGCTCCAAGCGCACGACTTCCACAAAGTCATCCTTCACCGACTCAAGGATCGAGGTTGTGAGGGTGGACCCGCCAAGGCTCCATGTGCGAATTACTAAGTCCTGCAAGACTCCAACGCACATATCAAATAACAATATCATCCTAACTTAAACCCTTTGCCACACACATCAAAACCTTATCATGGCAAGAGATTGCCCTAACAATGAGGAGCTAACTGTAAAGGGTTACAGTGATGCAAGCTTCCAAACAGACAAGGATGACTATAGATCGCAATCGGGGTATGTGTTTTGCCTGAATGGTGGAGCTGTGAGCTGGAAGAGTTCGAAGCAGGACACAGTTGCTGATTCTACAACAGAAGCCGAGTATATTGTTGTGTCTGATGCAGCAAAGGAGGCTGTTTGGCTCCGCAAGTTCATCAGTGAACTTGGGGTAGTTCCTAGCATTACAGATCCAATAGACCTCTATTGTGACAATAATGGGGCTATTGCACAGGCTAAGGAACCTCGATCACATTAGCGGACCAAACACATACTGCGGCGCTTCTATCTCATTCGAGAGATCATCGATAGAGGAGATGTGAGGATATGCAGAGTACCGACAGAAGCTAACATCGCAGATCCATTGACCAAGGCTTTGGCACAGAGGAAGCATGATGGTCACACTAGGTCACTAGGTATTAGATATTATAGTGATTGGTACTAGTGCTAGTGGGAGATTGTTAGTTATAGCCCTAGAACCAATCATGTGATGGTTGAATAGGGAACATTTTGTATCATATTCTATAAAGGCAAAGGATTGGTTATTATATTTACGTCTTGCTTATGCCAGCTAACTTAAATATAATAATGCCCTAGAAAAGTAGGTTCTTATCTACAACACATCAATTGGCAGAATTGATTATGAGAGGCTGTAGAGAACACTTTCCTAAATGTTCCTAGTCAAGTATTAATATGCAAGGGCAATATTAATACATAAAGACTAGCATGTAGGTCAATTGATGACTTGATCTCACAAGTCATGGATATATGATATCAAGTTGACACATGGGTATATATTAGAGAATATATACTGAACTGAACCGCCATGAGAAAGATTCATGGATCGTCATATGAGTGTCATAAACTTTCTCATGTGACTATTGGTATGAATAGTCCTCAAATCTGAAGTCACTACGGTTCCCTACATAAGGAGTTATGTACTTTGGTATCGTCAAACGTCACCCGTAACAGGGTGGACCATAAAGGCGATTACTGGGTATATAACAAATTGTGCGGAGGGATGTGAGTGATGTAGATGGGATCTATCCCTCCCATATGACGGGAGTGATATCTGTGGGCCCCTTGATTGAGTAGAACTACTAAAATGCATGGCCATGCTCGAATGAGTCAATATGAGATATTGAGCTCATTTGTTTGAGTTAGTTTACTCAGGGATCAAGAAACACATAGATTGATCGAGGATGACACGGTCTATGCCTCATTGGTCAATCTGATATCAAGGATAGAAGGACACGGTCATACATTATAGTAGTCACGGAAAGGTTAGTCGGATCTTGACTTATTTCGTAACTTGGGTAGCAATGATGTATTGCTAGATGCCGCTCATTGCTTGTGTATCTAAAAGAGTTTATATCCACTGCCAATGTTATGAGAGCCTATAGGGTCACACACAAAGAGCATGATGATTAGAAGAATTAGTGCATTCTATTTTGACTAGAATAATTTGGGAATGAGCTTAGGTACAAAATGGTTTTTGGACTTTAAGCTTAATGAGAATTTTAGCTTATTGATTTAATGAGATTAATTCAATATGCTAAGCTTACTAATTTAATAAGATTAAATAAATATGTTATCATGATAGCCTAAGCTTAATTGATTTAATAAGATTAATTCAATATGTTACCTTATTGATTTAATGAGATTAATTCAATATGATAACATAAGCTTATTGAATTAATAAGATTAATTCAACATGCATGAATGTCACATAAGCATGCCACCTAAGCTTGATGAGGTGGAAGGAGACAAAGGGTTTTGACCTTTGGAATTTCTCCACATGTGGCCGGCCAAACAAGGAGTGTAACTCCTTGTTTGATTATGTTTCAATGCAATTGATTGCATTGAAAGTTATAGGAGGTGAAAGGTTTTTTCAATCCTATAAAACACTCCATGGGGTGGCCGGCCAAACTAGGTGAAGCTTGAGGCTTGGAGAGAGCTTGGTGGTGAGAGGCTTTGGTTGTGTGGCTTTTGTGAGTGTAGGCTAGCAAGAAGAGTGGTCTTCTTCTTCCTTTCTCTTTTTCCCTACCTTCCTCTCCTTTAGGGACTTCTCTAGCAAGAAGTAAAGGAGAGCTCTTCTAGTTTCTTTTGTGAGACAAGAGCTTGCTCGTGTTGATACATATAGAGGCACGGACATTTGTGTTGGTGCAATCGGCCCAGGTCACGATTGACCAGGACTCGAGTTTGACTCGAGTGATGTTTTGATGTTTCGACAAAAACATATGACAATGTAATTGTCATTTGGTAAAGTCCAAGTCTTGAGTACTTGGCATGGAAAGTCCAAGTGGGACACTTGGCACATGAAAAGTCCAAGCATGGGTCTTGGCATGAAAATTCCAACATGGGTTGGCAAGGGAAAGTCCAAGCATGGGTCTTGGCAAGGTAAAGTCCAATTCTTGAGTACTTGGCATGGAAAGTCCAACATGGGTTGGCAAGGAAAGTCCAAGCATGGTCTTGGCATGGAAAGTCCAACATGGGTTGGCAAGAGAAAGTCCAAGGGGATTGATATTGGCGGCGTAAAGTCCAAGCAGGAGTCTTGGCAGCATAAGTCCAATGGTTGGCGGCGTAAAGTCCAAGCGGAGTCTTGGCGGCGTAAGTCCAATGTGCCTTGGCAGTGTAGACACCGTTAGCATGACATAGCCGATGGAAGCACCTGAAGGCTAGCGCGATGGATGAACAAGTCATGGATGACTTGGAGGGATCCGAGAGGCGTGAGGCTGATGGAGGTGGCTAGAAGGCTTAGGTCTAGGCTAAGGGTGGTCTAGCAAGTATGGGGGAACCATACTTGGGTTAAAACCTCATGTTTTGCCATGTGGCGGGCCGACCGGATCGAGTCAACTAGGGTTTGTGTGGGTTATGGCCTAACGGATCGCCAGAGTCGTCAAAGATCGATGGCGATGCCGAGCGATCGATCGTAATCGATCGACGGTGCTCGAGAAATCAGCCACAGAATGGAGTCGAGACTCGACTGGTCGAGTGAGGACTCCATCAGTCGACTGATGGTCACAATCAGTCGACTGATGAAGGTTGAAGCTATATATGGAGCTCATGATGGAGGAAAAATAAGCGATTTTCTTGAGCGAAATTGAAGGGGGAAGTTGGTGCTTTCCAGTCCTTCAAAGCTAGTTCAAGGCAATCAAAGATCAAGCAATCCAAAGCTCTTGTAAAGTGTTTTTCCTTTACTTGCATTTGTATTTCATATTGTATTTGCTTGTATTTACTTGTTTATTGTTGTAAACATTTGTACGAGGTTTCTCCGCCTCCGACTTGTTGTCGAGAAGGAGTTTATTGATTAGTGATGTTTGTAGCATCGCTAGGGTTCGTACGAACCCGATCCGTGGAGTAGGAACCGTGTGGTTCCGAACCACGTTATATCATTGTGTTAGCGTGATTGTATATTTCGTTATTGCTTTCATTATCTATATTCCGCTGCGCTAACGAAATTGTAGAAACAAACGAGATCGAATTCCATTGACGCTATTCACCCCCCTCTAGCCGGCCTCAAATCTCCAACAATTGGTATCAGAGCCCGGAGTTCTTCTACGGACTAATCGCCGAGAGCTAGGACAAAGAAGCTAGAGGGTGAAGATGGAAGAACAATTGGGATGGAACATTAACACACCAATCCCTTACTCTTTCTATGGACAAGAAGGGTTTAAGCAATGGAAGTCAAGAATTGAAGACTTCCTAATGATGAGGGACTTCGAAGAATGGTCTATCTTGATGGAGGGTTTTAGCTATCCAATAGGACTAAAGGGAGGATTCCTCAAGAAGAAGAAGTGGAGTGAAGATCAACTCCAAGCCTTCGAGAAAAACATGAAGGTAGTAAAATTTATTCTTGATTTGGTCCCTAATGAAATTGTGTGTATGGTAGGGGACTATATGGACGCTAAGGAGTTGTGGAGCCAAGTGGCAAAGCTCCATGAAAACTCATCATTAGCCCAAGAAGAAGAAGAAGAAGAGTGCTCATCCTCTCAAGCTCAAAAAGAAGCAAGTACATCTTCATCCAAAGAGCTTGAGGATTCGGAGGTTGATAGGGAATCAACATCTGGATCGGAAGAGGTGGAGGAAGTGGAATAAGCATCCACTTCTAGGATTGAGGAGGAGATTAGAGTTTCCTCAACACTGGAGCATCAAGAAGAAGCTTCCACATCCGGTCAAGATGAAGAAGTTTCAATTCCAACATCTTCCACCACCATAGGTAACTCAAACATGTCAATTAATAATAAAATGAATATTATATGCTTTGAGTGTAGGGAGAAAGGACACTACAAGAGTAAGTGTCCTAAACGGGTTAAGAAGACTCCACCCGTGCCAAAAGTCAAGGAGACCGGTGCCTCAATGAAAAAGAGCAAGGAGCAAGTGATTTGCTTCAAATGCCGACTACCGGGTCATTACCGGAGTCAATGCCCGAAGGGGGAGAAGAAGGGGCAAAGGGGAGCATCACAAGTAGGGGGAGCTACTAAGGCTAACCCTAAGGTATATCAAGTTAATAATACTCTTTCTTTAGTTAATAGACAAAAGCATGCTAGAAATTTCAATTCCCTAGCAATTTGCCATGAAAAACATGCTAATAGAAATAAATACTTTTGTTTAGGAGCTAAAAATATTCACTTAGATAATAGGGAGAAATTTGGGACTAATGTCCCTAAAAACAACTTATCTAAGGACAAACCTAGGTCAAATAACTCTAGAAAATTTTTACCTAGGGAGACAATTAGAAAGGTGCAAGAGCACCTAGGTCTAAACCCTAAATGGACTAGGCATATGCCTAGAAAGTCCCATGCCCAAGATTTAAGTCAAAATTCTAAAATTGGGCAATTAGAAAAGGAAAATCAAGTCTTGAGGTCAAGGCTTGAAAAACTTAAAAAGACCCTAAATAAGATACAAAATCAATTTAAAGGGTCTAGTGGTCAAAATCAAGGGTCCAAAAGTCAAAGTCAACACCTAGGACCTAAGAGTCAAAAGTCAACCAAGGGCAAGCAAGGTTTGGGTCACAAACCTAAGCCTAAAGTGGCTTATCATAGTGTTCCATTTGACTATGGAACACAAACTAGGTCTAGGAAGACCAAGGTCAATAGGGAAGTCATCCCTAGAATTGACCAAAGGGTGTGCCTAGTGGCTAGGGTTTCAAGGAAACCTAGGGTGGCCACTAAGAAGGTTGCAAGGGGAGTTACCTCTAGAGTCAACCTAGGTAAGACCCAAATGACCAAGGCTAACAAGCCTAGGAGGGTCATTAGGAAGGTATCTAGAGAGGTTATCCCTAAGGAATACCTAATTAACCCTAGGAGTTCAAATCGGTTTTGGGTTCCTAAGAGCGTGATTGATTCATGCTAGATGGGTTTAGGGTGTGCCAACCTTGATTGGATGGGTAGTTAACTCAATCATGGTAAAGGTGGCACTTTAGAATGTTTTCAAGGTTATGGTTACCTTGGAAATAGATTTGAATCAATATCCTAAAAGATTTTAGGATGTGCCAATGCACTTTTGAATTTGAGAAAAATCAATTAAATTGGCACAATTTAGATTTAGAGGTTAGTGTGCCACTTTGGGTTTTTGGCACACTAGGGAGATTAAGGTTAATATGGCAAAATATATCTAATTGTATCAAATGGAAATTAATATTAAAATTTAGGTATTACCATACATATACATTTTATATGCCATGCTTTGATTGCCATATGACATGTCATGACATCATGCCTAGTTCTATGATTTTATATGTCATGTTCATGTTTAGGATTAAGGTTTCAAATGTCATGTGTTTTTAGATTTCATCTTATGCCATGACATCATGATTATGAGCATATGCTTATTTATAACATTTCTAATGTCATAATCATTCATGCATTTAAGACAATTTGGTTGAAATTGAATTAAGGACTATGGCATGACTTGAAGTCCCATTTATAAGGGAATCAAGTAGGGTTTCCTAGGAAATGCATGAAACCATAGATAAAGTGAACCCAAACCCACATCTCACATCACATTGACATGTATGTGTATTTATACATCCTAGATACATGTGAGATGCTAGGATAATAAGTTAGGTTCAAGGTGCATGGGTAGTGCATCTAGATGAACTCAAACTTATTCTAATTATCACCAAGAATCATAAGAAAAGCTAATATACAAGCTATATTATTTAGCCAGTAAATTATGGTTCAAAATAGGCTTTCAAAAACATTTTAAAATCATTTTGAAAAACCTTGGTGAAGCCTATCTTTTGATAGCAATCACCATTGATAAGATTGATACAAAGTGAGCTTAAACTTCAAAGTTTTAATCACTTTTGGATTTTGTATCAATATCCTATTTCGATGGTAAAAATATTTTTCCAAAACTTTTCACTGATTGTATGTGTTATAAGTAATAAACGTATCAAGTTTCGTGATTTTTTGATTTACGTAGAATTACTTATGAATTTCCAAAATTTGAGTCTGATTTCTGAAAATCAGGTTTTTAGCTATCGATCATTGCCACTCTGATCGATGATGGGCGCATTGGACTCGATCGATCTTTGTATCACTCGATCATTGTTGCCTCGTGCCAGTCGACTGATGGACACATCAGTCGACTGGTATCTGACAGAGTCGACTGATAGCCTGATTTCGGGGTTACCAAAGGTGTTTAACCAGATTTCAGCTACGGTTATGGTCCCTAATCACTCCTAACCCTAGGATATGCTTTGGGAAGCATTATAAAGGGTGAAAATCCATTGGATATGGATTAGGAGAAGTATTTAGGGTTTGTATCAATTTTAAGGTGTTGGAAAGTTCTATATTAAATTTCTAATCTTAAATTTGATGGTTTAGAGTTCCTATTGGCTTAGGGACTGCCCAAGGACATTGTTGGTGCAATGGTCAAGGGGGAGCAAGCCTTTAGGGGGAGGTATCCATCTTGGGATGATGGATGTGTTTTTCTCCTTGAAAAGGAGAAGTTATTGGGAGAGTAAATGGGATTGTCTCTCTTGAGTGATATTGAACTTATCACTAGGAAGATGGTAGGCATCCTAAGTATTTTTGGACCAAGGGGGAGATTGTAAGATCTCATTGGGACATGAGACATTGACCCTCTTGGGGAGAAAACCTTTTTGATGTTAGTCAAAAAGGGGGAGAATGTTTGGGGGAGAACATTTGGAGAATGTTTACCAATTTGGGATAATTGGTAAGGGATTTGAGTTAGTGTTCTAACTCAATAATTTGTTTGGTTTTTGTCAAACATCAAAAAGGGGGAGATTGTTGATGCAATCGGCCCAAGTCATGATTGACCAGGACTCGAGTTTGACTCGAGTGATGTTTTGATGTTTCGACAAAAACATATGACAATGTAATTGTCATTTGGTAAAGTCCAAGTCTTGAGTACTTGGCATGGAAAGTCCAAGTGGGACACTTGGCACATGAAAAGTCCAAGCATGGGTCTTGGCAAGGTAAAGTCCAAGTCTTGAGTACTTGGCATGAAAAGTCCAACATGGGTTGGCAAGGAAAGTCCAAGCATGGTCTTGGCATGGAAATTCCAACATGGGTTGGCAAGAGAAAGTCCAAGGGGATTGATATTGGCGGCGTAAAGTCCAAGCGGGAGTCTTGGCAGCATAAGTCCAATGGTTGGCGGCGTAAAGTCCAAGCGGAGTCTTGGCGGCGTAAGTCCAATGTACCTTGGCGGTGTAGACACCGTTAGCATGACATAGCCGATGGAAGCACCTGAAGGCTAGCACGATGGATGAACAAGTCATGGATGACTTGGAGGGATCCGAGAGGCGTGAGGCTGATGGAGGTAGCTAGAAGGCTTAGGTCTAGGCTAAGGGTGGTCTAGCAAGTATGGGGGAACCATACTTGGGTTAAAACCTCATGTTTGAGGTGTGCGGTCGGCCGTGCCATGTACGGCCGACCGGACCGAGTCAACTAGGGTTTCGATTGCGGGTTATAGCCTACCGATCATTGCCAGTCGTGCGGTCCGATCGATGGCTCGAGCAATGATCGATCGTAATCCCGATCGTGGTGCTTGAGAAATCGGCCACAGAATGGAGTCGAGACTCGACTGGTCGAGTGAGGACTCCATCAGTCGACTGATGGTCACAATCAGTCGACTGATGAAGGTTCCGTTGGACTTATCCAGCGTGGATCTAGCCGTTGTCTCACGACAACAGTGGCATCAGTCGACTGATGGTCCCGATCAGTCGACTGATCGACTTTTTCCAGCACAGGTTGAAGCTATATATGGAGCTCGTGATGGAGGAAAAATAAGCGATTTTCTTAAGCGAAATTGAAGGGGCAAGTTGGTGCTTTCCAGTCCTTCAAAGCTAGTTCAAGGCTATCAAAGATAAAGCAATCCAAAGCTCTTGTAAAGTGTTTTTCCTTTACTTGCATTTGTATTTCATATTGTATTTGCTTGTATTTACTTGTTTATTGTTGTAAACATTTGTACGAGGTTTCTCCGCCTCCGACTTGTTGTCAAGAAAGAGTTTATTGATTAGTGGTGTTTGTGGCATCGCTAGGGTTCGTACGAACCCGATCCGTGGAGTAGGAACCGTGTGGTTCCGAACCACATTATATCATTGTGTTAGCGTGATTGTATATTTCGTTATTGCTTTCATTATCTATATTCCGCTGCGCTAACGAAATTGTAGAAACAAACGAGATCGAATTCCATTGACGCTATTCACCCCCCCTCTAGCCGGCCTCAAATCTCCAACAATTTGAACGTGCTAAAAGATCCAACAAACCCAAGGAGAAGCGGGATTAAAAAGGGCACGCAACAAAGGTAATATTCTCCTATAAGATAGGTTTTGAGAAATTTATTTTTGTACGAGGTTTTCTTTCGCAAGGATCACTTGGAAGGGATCCTATTTTTCCATTGTGCATATGCTATTTTGCATAATAAACCCCTACAAGCACAATAAGGGTTTCCAATCCCTTCATGTCTCTCCCTTTGAGAAATACACATACATCATCTCATGATGGATAACCTCCCCCTAAAGGCTTGCTCCCCCTTGACCATTACACAAACAATGTCATTGGAGAGACGCTAAGCCAATAGGAACTCTAAATCATCAAAATTAAGGGCAAAAGTTCAAACTTGAACTTTCACACACCTTAAAATTTGATTCCCACCCTAAACAACTCTCCTAATCCATTTCCAATGAATTTTCACCCTTCTAATGCTTTCCAAAGTATATTCTAGGGTTAAGAGCAGTTAGGTTACATAGGGATAACTGAAAATGGGATAAACAAATCTTGTTTATCCGAAATTAGCTCAGCAATCGACTTGATCAGCAAGTAGTCGACTGCTGCTACCATCAATCGACTGCCATATTGAAAAAGTTGACTGATCTCTGATTTTCAAAAAATAATTTTTCAGAAATGAGTTTTGGAAATTCATAAGTAAAAATACGTATATGAAAAAATCTTGAAAGTCCATACATACATTACTTACATGAAATACAATGGGTGAAAAATAGTTTTAAAATAAAATACCCATTAAAATGAGAGATTGATACAAAGTTCAAAACCAATGAAAGTTTCAATATTTTTGTCCTACTTTGTATCAACTTCTTTAATGGTGATTGCTATCAAAAGATAGACTTCACCAAGGTTTTCTAAAATGATTTTAAAATACTTTTGAAAACCTATTTTAAACCTTGGACTATGGGCTAGATGTACATGACTTGTACATTAGTTTTCCTCATGATCCATCATTATCATTTAATGAGTTCTAAACTCTATATGATGTACTAAATAAGCACATGGGTTTAACTCATTTCCTAACATCTCACATGTGTCTAGGGTGTATCAATACACACACATGTCAATTTAATGTGAGATGTGGGTTTAGGTTGTTAGGGTTTCATGTATTTTTCAGACAACTCTATTTGATTCCCTTATACGTGGAACTTCAAATCATGCCATTTGCCTTAAATCAATTTGACTAACCAAAAATGCATGAAGTATGATCATCGCATAAAATGATAGCATGATTAAAGATGTGCCAATAATCATGATGTCATGACATAAATATATAATCTAAATACAAGCATGACATTAAAATAAAACCTACACATTATCATGACATTAAAAATAATTAGATGAAAAATGATGTCATGACATGACATAATAGGAATACATAAACATACACATCAACACACACATCAACCAAGCAAAGACACAATTTTGTAAAATAAAATATTTCATTTATCTTAAGTCATTCCTACAAGCAAAACAGATGTCCAAACGCTCAGTCTCACTACGAAAATAAAATAAAGTACATAAATGTGATCCTAGCTACCATCCACTAGAGTCATCAACCGGAGGTGATGGAGGAGGTGGAGTATGCTGACTCAGTGTTTAGCTCCATATCATCTCAAACATCTCAAGCTGACGCTTCTCCATCCGACTTAGCTGATAAGTAATGGAGGACTGCTTTAAGCTAAGCTCCTCCAACCGTGTGTCAACCTCCTCATGAAGATCCTCGAATATGGTCTCTAAGCATGCAAAGCACGCCGAGAGACTCTCTGACGGTGCATCTGATAACATGGGGTCATCCTCCTCTGCAGCTCCCTTGCCATGCTCTACAGCTGGCTCTCCATGCTTTTCAGCTGACTGAGGCTAAGTTGGCCACTCCATTCTCCCAGGGCCTGTCCGCATGCTGGCTAATGCAAAATGTCTCATGGTGATGCGATCATAGGAGTCAAATAACAACCTCAAGGTACCCTTGGAGACCCCCTACATGCTAACCATGCTGTGATGATATGACCAAAAGGCATATGAATCTTCCTCTGGATAGGGGACACAAAATGGACTATGCAATGGAAAATGTTCAATGCATGATTGATATCTAAGAGATTCCACATTACATACGTCAGAAATAAGTGGGGAGGATGAATTTTGGCCTGACCCCGGGTCACAATAGGTAAAAGATACCCAACAATGACTTTATAATGTACATTGTTAGGAGCAGATAGAGAATTGATTGAAAAGAGATTTTGACCCAAAGGACGAGGTCGATGAAAGAAGAACTCATGCATGGACTCTAGAGAGACATGATCAAATGGGGCTGGAAAAGGCTCATCAGGAGTAGGATAAAAAATGAATGTGTCGTTAGATGGTCTACACTCCAAAAACTCCTGTAAGATTGTAGGAGTGAACTCTAAATTGTATTTTGCAATGCGAGTGGAGTATATCGGACCATCACCAACTCTCTGAAGATTGGAGTAAAACTCCTTGAGTAGGTCAATATTAATTAGATGCATGCAGAAAACTAATTTTACTAATTGGTAATGCATGATAATCTAGATTACATCCCCATAGTAGGATCGGAAAAATGACTCATCTAAATATCTCACAACCATGGCCTGGTATGATCGTGATGGAGCATGGGATCCTTAACCAGGCTCTATTCTACATTGTTGTCTATATGAATGTGATGAATGAAATGAAAGAGCACAAAAACATGGTTAAATCAAGGCATTACATAAGTAAAATGATTAGGGTTTGGGTTAGAGAAATTACTTAGGTGCCATTTGATCTGAGGTTGTAGGAAATGATCAGAGCAAGCAAATGCTGAAGAAAAGCGGCAGGAAACGATCTCTTGCACCTAAAACCCTAGCTTGGGCAGAAACGATGAAAATAGGAGGAAAATAGGGTTCCATTTGCACGATGGAGAGACAAAAATAGGGTAAACAAGATTAGGGCTCAAGAACTAGGCCTACCGAGGGTTGGAATCGCCGGCGTGCACTCGGACACAAAGGGGAGAAAGTGTCAGAAGGAAGAGAATTCTTGTGAAGAAGCCGAGCCCTAGCGGTTTGGGTTATAAAAACACGGCGATTTGTTGACTTCCGTTACAGAGCAGTCGACTGATGGAGGTTCTATGACCGAATCAAAATGCTAGCAGTCAACTGCTAGGGTTTAGCAATCGACGGCTCAACTCTCTGTGCCGAGCTACAGTTATGTCAGTCGATTGCTCAACTAAAGCAGTCGATTGATCCTTGATTATTTGGCTGGAATTGATTTGTTTACTTAATCTTGTTTTATTTTAGTGTGTTTATGCATGTGTATTGATTATATTAGTATTATTCTTATACTTGTACAATTGTTAATGTGTTTTAACATTTTTATTTTATTTTCACAAGCATTAATATCCAAGAATTTTTTTCCTAGCCTCTCACCCTTTTTAGATGTTTGAAATACACAATCAAAGTGAATCCTATATTCTTGTGAGATGCAATACTTCATAAACACACCTTTCATGCAGATATACGAGAAGGCATACAAAGCATGACATACAAAGATATATAATACCTAAGTGTTAGACCCAATTGCTATTTTCTAAAAATTAAGACAATTTTGCCTTGATAGATCAATCTCCCAAGTCTGCCAAAATTCAAAATGGTACACCATGACCTCTAACCCTAATTCTGCCAATTTTGATTGACTTTTCAAACTTTTTGAATTTTATTGGCACATCCTAAAATACTTTAGGATATAAATTCAACCCTATTTCCAAAGTATCCCATTACCTTGGAAATGACCTAAAATGTCAACTTTGCTATGGTTAGGTTAACTATCCATCCATTCAAGGTTGACACAACCTAACCCATCTAGCATGAATCGATCACGCTCCTAGGAACCCAATACCTGTTGGAGCTCCTTGGGTTGACAAGGTATTCACTAGGGATGACCTCCCTTGATACCTTCCTAATGACCCTTCTAGGCTTTGAAGCCTTGGTCAATTGGGTCTTGCCTAGGTCAACTCTAGGGTAACTTCCCTTGTGACCTTGTTAGTGGCTTTCCTAGGTTTCATAGAAATCTTGGTCACTAGGCATCTACCATGGTTAACCTTAGGGATGACTTCCCTAGTAACCTTAGTTTTCTTAGACCTAGAAATAGTTCCATAATCAAATGGAATACTATGATAGGTCTCCTTGGGCTTAGGTTTGTGAACCAAATCTTTCTTGCCCCTAGATAACTCTTGCCTCCTAGACCTTAGATTTTGTCCATTTAACCCTTGAATTGGATTTTGCATCTTCCTAAGGGTCTTTTCTAATTTCTCAAGCCTTGACCTCAAGGCTTGACTCTCTAATTATAATTGCCCAATTTTTGATCTTTCATTCATTCTTTGGGCATTTTCTTTTCTTCTAGGCATATGCCTACCCTTCTTAGGGTTAATGCATAGATTTTCTTCTATCTTCCTAATGGTTTCTTTAGGTAAAATTTTTCTAGGATTATCCTTAGACCTAAAATTATCACTCTTAGCACCTAAGCAAAAATATTTATTGTTACTTCTAGCATGCTTTTCATAAGCAATAGCAAGTGAATTAAAATTTTTCCTAACATGCTTTTTAACCTTGAAACTTGAAGGTGCATTAATAAAATATACCTTAGGGTTTGCTTTAGAAGCTCCCCTTACATGTGATGCTCCTTCCTTGCCTTTGGTTTTCTTTCTTCCCTTAGGGCATTGATATTAGTGTCTATAAGATTCACATATCTCTACAATGGTATGATATTGTCCACTTTGGGCCTAAGCCCTCATGATTTTATTTTTGGGCTTTACCCAAAAGGCCTCAAACCAATGGAGATATCTTTTCATCTTATAAACACATGATCTTTTCCATATCTTACCAATGTGAGACTTTGATTGTATTCCCAATACTCCAACAATCCCCCCTCAAATGAAGGACCACATTGACCACCCCTCAAGCCTATCCATCCTCGAAGGACATCCTCTGCTTAATGTTCGATCCTCAACCCACCAGGACTTCCTGCCAACTACTGTTTGGTCCATCTGACCCAACTGGACTTCCTGCTAGTTGTCCAGTCCTCCCGACCCAACTGGACTTTCTGCATGGCTTCCTTGGTTCGAGGTTCATGGCTTGACATGGACCATGACTCTGATACCAATTGTAGGATCGTGTTTCTCTAAGAGAGGGGGGAGGGTGAATCTCGGAGGTTAAAAAATTTATTTTAAAAATATTTAAATATTATGAAAACTATTGTGAGTATGCAACGGAAAATAATAATACTTTATTTTACTTGGTTCACAACCCTAACTGGGTTGCTAGTCCAAGGCCTGTAGCTCTTCCGCGAGCTACCTCGATGGGCAATCACTAAATGCCCTCCGACTCCAGAACTCTAGACTTCGGAGGATTTCACTTTTTACAGATAATAGAGATGGGTAACATGCTACCCACTCTTGAATTTAAGTATAGAATCGAAAAAGTAAATGAGCAAATACAAGACATGTTGGTGCAGGGGCACCAGATAATCGAACCTGTGTTTTGATTATGGCAAAGACACAAAGTTAAGTTTACATCATTATCTCACAAGCTAAATCGAGTGTGCAGAAAAGTACTAAAGTTGGAGCTGAAGGCTAGCGACACCCGGAGAAAGCCGCGGTGGTCGGGTGACACTCGAGTGACTTCGGAGGGAGCCGAAGGAATTGAGTGGAAGGCCGGAAGCAAGAGCTACAAGGTAAGTATCAAGGAAAGCTCGTGTGAGTGAGAGATTGTAAGGTCATGTCCTCTTTACGGGGATGACCGTAGGCGGCGATCTGACTAAGACTTCCTGTGGAAGGTCTAGGTCGAGATTGGACGGTTAGAAACCGTCGCATTAATCATTTTCTGAGCTAACCTCTTACTGCAGGGAAGTGGCCAGGCTGGCAATGATCACGGATGTTGGGAAGTGATGTACATCATCGATCGGGATGGCATCATCGATCGTGATGGTGATGAATCAGCCTTTGCGTTAGGTCAAAATGGATAACGTTTGACGCGGCCACTTCGCGATAAAATTTGTACAACTTCGTGATCTGTTCCGAAAAAAGAGGAGACAAATTCAGAGGCCAAAATCTATAAAAGGAGGGGAGGATTCCAACTCCAAAGATCATCAAGATTATTCTCAAGCGCTCCTACAACGCCAAAGCTCCAACATCGTCATAACGCCGACGCGACGACAAGTTCAAATCTCCTTCGTCGACAGCAGTAGCAAGTAATTATTTTTATTGTATTCTTTGTTTTTATTCGTAACGAGGTAAGGTAGGTTTGTTGCCTCATCCTCGTAATTTTGGTTTTGTGTTCGTTGTCTCCTACCTCCAACGAGGAGGAGACGTTATAGTGCTTTGCCCTCTGTACACGGTCTTGGACTGATAGGGCCTTGGAGTAGCAACTGCTGGGTTGTGAACCAAGTAAAATAAACGTGTCTCTTTATTTTCCGCTGCGCTTACTAGTTTAATTGTCTACTCGAACGAAACAAAGAAAAGATTTACGCTCGCTATTCACCCCCCCTCTAGCGACGCTTCTCGATCCAACAATTGGTATAAGAGCGGGGGCGCTAAGATTTGGTTAAACCACCAATCTATCACATTTTGGTTTTCGTTTCGTATTTTTCAATTCGGATCTTTCTTAGTGAAGGGTTTTGCTTATTGAGTCTGTGAGGGGAAACTTTGCTTCCCACTTCACCTCAGTCGTTTGTTCATGGCGATCCCTTCGATGTCCCTGGATTAAAAAAAAATTTAATCCTAGACAAAAGGGATTGCCCAAACAACCAAGTCATCATCGTGCTATTTGTTTAGAGAGGTCACTTGAACAAACTCGTTGTTCAAGCGACCATCATCTATTCTACGAGTAACCATGGAATAGACGATGGTTACTCGTTGTCTAAGGACTAATAGTCATACTAATAGCCACATGAGAAAGTATATGACACTCATATAACGATCCATGATACTTTCTCATGGAGGGTCATTCAGTATACATTCTCCAATGCATACCCATGTGTCAACTTGATATCTCATATCCATGACTTGTGAGATCAAGTTATCGTGTTGACCTACATGCTAGTCTCTACGCATTAACATTGTCCTTGAATGTTAATAATCGACTAGGAATGATTAAGAATAGTGTTCTCTATATCATCTCATTATCGATTCAACCAATCGATTGATATAGATAAGAACCTACTACTCAAGGACATTATTATATTTAGTTATTTGACACCAATACAAGTAAATATAATAACCATGTCTTTATAAATAGGAATATGATACAATAAAGTCCATACAACAATCATCACATGATTGACTCTAGGACTTTCACTAACAATCTCCCACTAGCACTAGTGCCAATCACCGTAGTATCTAATACCCAATGACCTAGTGTGACCATCATGTTTTTTCTGTGCCAAAGCCTTGGTCAAGGGATCTGCGATGTTAGCCTCTGTGGGTACTCTGCAAATCTTCACATCTCCTCTATCGATAATCTCTCGAATGAGATGGAAGCGCCGTAGTATGTGTTTGGTCCGTTGGTGTGAGCGAGGTTCCTTAGCCTGTGCAATCGCTCCATTGTTGTCACAATAGAGCTCTATATGATCTGCAATGCTAGGAACCACCCCAAGCTCAGTAATGAACTTGTGGATCCAAACTGCCTCCTTCGCTGCCTCAGATGCAGCGATATACTCGGCTTTTGTTGTAGAATCAGCAACTGTGTCTTGCTTCGAACTCTTCCAGCTCACAGCGCCACCATTCAAGCAAAACACGAACCCTGACTGCGATCTATAATCATTCTGGTCAGTTTGGAAGCTGACATCGCTGTAACCCTTTATAGCTAGCTCCTCATCGCCTCTAAATATCAAGAAATATTCTTTAGTCCTTCTCAAGTACTTAAGAATATTCTTGACTGCTATCCAGTGACGCTCACTTGGATCTAACTGGTATCTACTCGTCATGCTCAAAGCATACGAGACATCAGGATGAGTACACAACATGGTGTACATTATAGATCCTATAGCAGATGCATAAGGGATCTTATCCATGCGGTCTCTCTCCTCTCTAGAAGAGGGACTTTGAGTCTTCGAAAGACTCACACCATGTGACATCCGCAGAAGTCCCTTCTTGAAATTCTGCATGGCAAACCGTAGTAATACTGTGTCAATGTACGTACTCTGACTTAGGCCAAGCAATCTCTTAGATCTATCTCTATAGATCTTGATGCCTAGAATACAGGCTGCTTCACCTAAGTCCTTCATTGAGAAGCACGTCCCCAGCCAAGTCTTCACAGACTGTAGCGAAGGGATGTCATTCCCAATGAGCAATATGTCATCCACATACAATACAAGGAAGACAATTGTATTCCCATTAACCCTTTTGTAGACACAGGGTTCATCTTCATTCTTGATGAAACCAAAATGTTTGATCGCATCATCGAATCGAAGATTCCAGCTCCGAGAGGCTTTCTTTAGCCCATAAATGGACCTTTGCAGCTTGCATACTTTCCCAGTATATTGTGGATCTTCAAAACCCTTAGGTTGTGTCATATACACATCCTCAAGTAAGTTTCCATTCAGAAATGCGGTTTTGACATCCATTTGCTAGATCTCATAATCGTGGTATGCTGCAATAGCAAGCAAGATCCGAATGGACTTAAACATCGCCACTGGAGAAAAGGTTTCATCATAGTCAATACCATGAATCTGCTTGAAACCTTTAGCCACCAATCGGCCCATATAGGTATGCGTAAGTCCATCCATGTCAGTCTTTCTCCTAAAGACCCACTTACACCCAATGGGTTTGACCCCTTTAGGTGGATCAACCAAAGTCCATACTTGGTTGGTGTACATGGATTCCATCTCGGATTTCATGGCCTCTAGCCATTTCTCAGAATCTGAGCTCATCACAGCTTCCTGATAGGAGGTAGACTCATTCTCAATGAGCATAACGTCATCATGGTCAGACAAGAGAAATGAGTATCTCTCAGGCTGACGACGTACCCTATCAGACCTGCGAAGAGGTAGGTCTACCTTAACAGGTGGTTGTTCCACAACTCCTTGTGCAACAACCTCATCACCCATGACACTTTGTGGTTCCTGTTCAACCTCCATCAAGGCCTCAGTGCTATGGTCCTTATCTTGAATTTCTTCAAGATCGAACGTACTCCCACTAATTTTTCTAGAAACAAAATCCCTTTCTAGAAAAACCCCAATCTTTGCTACAAACACTTTGTGCTGACTGGGAATGTAGAAGTAATATCCCTTTGTATCCTTGGGATATCCAACAAAATAGCACCTATCGGATTTGGGTCCCAGTTTGTCTGAGACTAGACGTCGAACGTAAGCCTCACAACCCCAAATCCTCATGAAAGACATTTTGGGATTTCTCCCTGTCCATATCATATATGGTATCTTTATGACAGCCTTGAATGGTACACGGTTAAGGGTAAAGGCTGCTGTGTCTAGAGCATATCCCCAAAAGGATATAGGAAGATCTGTGTGACTCATCATAGATCGTACCATATCTAATAGGGTACGATTCCTCCTTTCGGATACACCATTCCACTGTGGTGTTCCAGGAGGAGTGAGTTGGGATAGAATCCCACACTCAGCTAGATAGTCACGAAACTCATGGCTAAGGTATTCACCACCTCGATCTGATCGAAGTATCTTAATACTCTTGCCAAGCTGGTTTTGTATTTCATTCTTGAATTCTTTGAACTTTTCAAAGGATTCTGATTTATGTGTCATAAGATACACATAACCATATCTACTGAAGTCATCAGTAAATGTAATGAAGTACCTGTAACCACCTCTAGCAGCAACATTGAAAGGACCACATACATCACTATGTATAAGTCCTAACAAATTTTTTGCTCTTTCGCTGTGTCTACTAAAGGGAGTCTTGGTCATCTTGCCTAAAAGGAAAGACTCGCATGTCTCATATGATTCAAAATCAAATGAGTCAGTAACCCATCCTTATAGAGCTGAGATAAGCGACTCTCATTTATGTGACCTAAGCGACAATGCCAGAGATAGGTTTGGTTTAACTCATTTGACTTGAACCTCTTAGTACTTATGTTATAGATAGGACTCTCTAAGTCTAGAAAGTAGAGTCCGTTCATTAGAGGTGCACTACAATAGAACATATCATTTAAATAAACTGAACAACATTTGTTCTTTATTATAAATGTAAATCCTTTCTTGTCCAAACAAGAGACCAAAATTATATTCTTAGTTAAAGCAGGCACATAACAACATTCGTCTAATTCTAGTACAAGCCCATAAGGCAGAGATAGATCATAAGTTCCTACAGCAACAACAGCAACCCTTGCTCCATTGCCTACTCATAGGTCCACCTCGCCCTTTGTCAATGTCCTGCTATTTCTCAGCGCCTGCACGTTGGTAAAAATGTGAGATGCACATCCGGTATCTAATACCCATAATGAAGAAATAGATAGATTGACTTCTATAACATTTATACTTGAAGTAGAAGTCTCACTTCTTTTCTTCTTAAGATCTTCCAGGTAAGCTTTGCAGTTACGCTTCCAGTGTCCAGATTCCTTGCAGTGGAAGCAAGCCCCTTTCTTGGCTACCCCTCCTTTGGGTTTAAGTTCTTTGCCTTTGCCCTTGGCTTGGGACTTTCCCTTACCTTTAGGCTTTCCCTTGCCTTTCTTTTTGTGCACCACCAAGATGGTGTCAGATTTTCCCTTCTTAAGGTTAAGCTCAGTAGTTCTCAACATGCTGAGCATCTCAGGCAGTGGCTTATCAATTTCATTCATGTTATAATTCATGACAAATTGATTGTAGGCTTGTGGCAAAGATTGTAAGATCAGGTCAGTGGCCAGCTCTTGGCCAAGTGGGAATCCCATCCTTTGTAGGTTTTCTACGTACCCAATCATCTTGAGTACATATGGACCTACGGGAGTCCCATCTTGCATTTTGGACCCAAACAATGCCTTAGAGACTTCATATCTCTCATGCCTTGCTTGTCCTTGATATAGTTGACGAAGATGTCCAACCATATCACAAGCATTCATGAACTCGTGTTGCTTCTGAAGCTCAGAGTTCATGGTCGCGAGCATTAGACATGACACATCTAATGCATCATCTTGATGCTTCTTGTAAGCATCTTTGTCAGCTCGCGAGGTAGTGGCAGGAGGTGCCTCCGGAATGGGCTGCTCCAGGACGTACAACTTCCTTTCTTGGGTGAGAATAATTCTCAAGTTCCTGTACCAGTCCAGGAAATTTGCTCCATTGAGCTTGTCCTTCTCAAGGACAGAACACAGAGAGAGAGTGTTCGTGTTTGTCGACATAGTAATCTACAACATACAATGCAGAGAATTAATATCATATTCCTTTTATCATTTAATTAGGCCTTTAATCAAATGATGCTCCCACTGAATTATAGGAAT
Source organism: Wurfbainia villosa (assembly GCA_025175895.1). Lineage (NCBI taxonomy): Eukaryota > Viridiplantae > Streptophyta > Magnoliopsida > Zingiberales > Zingiberaceae > Wurfbainia > Wurfbainia villosa. The sequence continues at coordinate 112,624,615 of CM045989.1, read as the reverse complement.
TTTATAGAATCGAGTTATGGATGTGGTCAAACCACATTACTAGATTTATACAAACTAGCTATAATTCTTGTGGGACAAGATCCACATCATACTAAGCCTTGAGTTAGCTTTGGCTAAATCGCCCAAGACTTAGTACGATCGATGGGTAACACATTATCGATTACATCTCTATGCAACTCTTGTTTATAGGATCAAGACCCACATTTACAAAAGACCCACAGTAATCGCCTTTATAGTCCACCCATTTACGGGTGACGTTTGACGAAGCCAAAGTATGCAACTCCTTATGTAGGGAACCATGGTGACTTCAGGTCTAAGGACTAATAGTCATACTAATAGCCACATGAGAAAGTATATGACACTCATATAACGATCCATGATACTTTCTCATGGTGGGTCATTTAGTATACATTCTCCAATGCATACCCATGTGCCAACTTGATATCTCATATCCATGACTTGTGAGATCAAGTCATCGTGTTGACCTACATGCTAGTCTCTACGCATTAACATTGTCCCTGAATGTTAATACTCGACTAGGAATGATTAAGAGTAGTGTTCTCTAAATCATCTCATTATCGATTCAACAAATCGATTGATATAGATAAAAATCTACTACTCAAGGACATTATTATATTTAGTTATTTGGCCCCAATACAAGTAAATATAATAACCATGCCTTTATAAATAGGAATATGATACAATAAAGTCCATACAACAATCATCACATGATTGGCTCTAGGGCTTTCACTAACATTAATCTCAACCGTCGGATCTAGAGATTTAATCTCAACCGTCGGATCTTAGAGATTTAATCTCTACCTTTGGATCTAGAGTTTTGTTTCTATCCATTGGATCTAAGCTTCATGAGGTGTTAATAGGCTACATTAGGGACCATGAGGAGGAGTTGGATCTTGGCTACCCATGGATCAAGCCCACATAAAGTCCGATCCATTAATGATAATCCAATCCACTAAAGGATTATCATTGATCTACCTCACCAATCCCCATATGATAATTTGGGCTCCATATATTATTTGTACATTTTCTCCCTATGTTTAAAATCTCGAATGTCCGTCGATCAATTAATTTATTGACCATTAATTAATCAACATCTAACTCTATGAGTAGTACCACTCAACCTTTTCATCATGCCGGACTAAGTCCACCTGCAGGATTTACATGATGAACCTTATGAGCTCCTCAAGGGGACATCATCATCCTAATATATAGGACACGGTTTCCTCCTATAATCAACGACACACCATATAAATAATATCATCTCCCAACTTACCGAGCCTATCGATTTAATCTATAAATCTCGCCCATTGGTAAATTAAAGAGATGAATACTAAGTATATGTGCCCGTTATTATATCTGGATTAAGAGCATGTACATAATAATATCTGAGGTCCGATTCGATTATGTAGTCAACAATAAATCGAATCACCTCTAAGTTGGTCCTGCTCAATACACACAAAGTGCACTAGTTTGATTCTATGGTCAAGACAAACCAATACCAAATCACACTACAACCATTCCGATGGTTTGTCCAAGGCCATCTTGGTTGTGAGCCTTTACTTATACTTTTCAAGGAGCCGATAACATGATCTCCCGTGTGACACCACACACCATGTTATCTACAATGTAATGTATTAGACAATATTGCATAACCATAAAAATATGCAAACAATGATCATGTGATTATTATTTCAAATAAAGATGTTCATACAAAAGATAGACTTTTCAGTATACATCCCTACAATCTCTCACTTATACTAAAAGACTATGCTGTCCTCTAACTGTCATACATCTGATCCCCATTCCCTCCACATGCCTATCAAAAGCTCTCACCGGAAGGGCCTTAGTGAAAGGATCTGCGAGATTATCCTCTGATGCAATCTTGGCCACAACAACTTCTCCTCTCTTTACGATTTCTCGTATCAGGTGGTACTTGCGCTCTATGTGCTTACTTTCCTTATGGGCTCGTGGTTCCTTCGAGTTTGCAACTACACCACTATTATCATAATAAATTGTGATAGTTCTGAACAAACCAAAAATCACATCCATGTCCATCAGGAAGTTCCTAAGCCACACAACTTCTTTGGCTGCCTCAGAGGCTGCCACATACTCATCTTCCATGGTAGAGTCCGCCACGTATTTCTGCTTGACACTCCTCCATACAATGGCTCCACCTCCTAAAGTACACAATAAACCTGAGGTAGACTTACTTTTATCCCTATCAGATTGGAAGTCGGAATCTATGTAACCCAGAGGGAGTAATTGGTCTTCCCGGTAAACCAGCATATAATCCCTAGTCCTTCTCAGGTACTTCAATATATGCTTTACCGCAGTCCAATGTATCTGTCCTGGATTACTCTGATATCTGCTGACCATGCCCATGGCAAAGCATATATCTGGTCTCGTACATATCATCGCATACATGAGGCTTCCTACTGCCGAAGCATAAGGAACCGCCTTCATCTCCTCTATCTCCTCAGATGATCTAGGACACATCTCTTTAGATAAAGGAACTCCATGCCTGAAAGGTAGAAAACCCTTCTTGGAGTTCTGCATGCTAAAACGATTCATAATCGTGTCTATGTATGAAGCTTGGGATAAGCACAACATCCTTTTCCTGCGATCCCTTATAACCTTAATCCCAAGGATGTGTCCCACTTCTCCCAAGTCCTTCATATCAAACTGTTTGGACAACCATACCCTTACGTCCGATAACACCTTGATATTATTTCCAATCAACAAAATATCATCTACGTATAGTACAAGAAATACCACTACGTTTCTGTCACATCTCTTGTATACACAAGATTCATCCGGACTTTGAATAAATCCATAAGACTGGATTACCTCATCAAAGCGGATGTTCCAAGACCTCGAAGTTTGCTTCAATCCATAAATGGACCGATTAAGCTTACATACAAGATGCTCTTTGCCCTTAGCAATGAATCCCTCGGGTTGCTTCATATAGATGTTTTCCTCAAGACTTCCATTAAGGAAAGCTGTCTTGACATCCATCTGCCAAACCTCATAATCCATATGAGCTGCTATGCATAAGAGAATCCAGATAGACTTAAGCATGGCTACCGGCGAAAAGGTCTCCTCATAATCGATACCCTCTTTCTGAGCATACCCCTTCGCAACAAGCCTCGCTTTGAAGGTCTCAACCTTCCCATCTATTCCTCTCTTTCTCTTGTAGATCCACTTGCATCCAATGGTTTTTACACCATAGGGTGGTTCTACTAGCTCCCAGACCTGATTTGAATCCATAGATTCAATCTTAGCATTCATTGCACTTTGCCAAGATACTGCATCTTTATCTTAGATTGCCTCGTCATATGTCCAGGGATCAGGTTCATGTTCACCAGGGACCAAATCAGAAGATTCTCCCAAGAACATGAATCTATCAGGTTGTCTCATAACCCTCCCACTACGACGAGGTATCACCTATGTATCCTCTGTGACATGTGGTGCAGTGACATGTGGTATATCCTCTTATACCGGTGGTACTAAAGAAGTGACTTCCCCTTTTAATTCCTCCAGAACAATTTTACTCTTGGGCTTGTGGCTAATCATATAGTCTTCCTCTAGAAATCTGGCGTTCGTGTTGACGATCACCCTCTGATCTCTAGGACTATAAAATAAACCACCCTTCGTTCCTTTAGGATAGCCAACGAACATGCGTACTTCTGTACGAGGTTCCAACTTACCAGCATCTGCCTTCAGCACATGTGCTAGACTCCCCCATATCTGAATATGTCTTAGACTAGGCTTTCGCCTAGTCCACAACTCTATGGGAGTAGAAGGCACTGATTTAGATGGAACCAAGTTCAGAATGTACACTGCCGTATCTAGAGCATATCCCTAGAATGAATCTGGCAACTCAGAATAACTCATCATCGATCTAACCATCTCCATAAGAGTTCTATTCCTTCGTTCTGCTACACCATTCTGCTAGGGTGTGCCAGGTGCAGTCAATTGGGATTGAATCCCAACCTCTAATAAGTAGTTCCTAAACTCTCCCAAGAGGTACTCACCACCACGATCAGATCGTAGTGTCTTGATACTTTTACCTTGACATTTCTCCACATCAGCCTTGAATTCTTTGAACTTGTCAAAGCATTCAGACTTGCGGCGCATCAGGTAAATGTATACATATCTTGAGTAATCATCTATAAAAGAGACGAAATACTCAAAACCACCTCTAGCCTGGATAGACATAGGACCACACAAATTAGAATGAACCAATTCTAACACATCTTTGGCTTTATACCCCTTGGCCTTAAAAGGCCTCTTGGTCATTTTACCTTCCAAGCAGGATTCGCAGGTTGGGAGATCCTTCACCACTAATGAGCCCAAAGGTCCATCAGCTATCAACCTTTGAATTCTTCTTAGGTTAATGTGACCAAGCCTAAGATGCCAAAGATATGTTTGGTTCATCTTCGAAGGTTCTTTTCTCTTATTGGAATTAGAAGATGAGTTATTAACTTCAATTTGCATCGTGGGAGGTTTTGGTTCAAGTGTGTATAAATTTCCTATCAATGCACCCGAACAGATAATGTCCCTATTCCTTCTTATAATAACTCTGTCATTAAAAGAAATAGAATATCCATCCATAAATATTTTAGAAACCAAAATTAAATTCTTTCTAAATAAGGGTACATAAAGGCAATTCTTAAGAACCAAAAGTTTATTTTTCTCAAAAGATAAATGAACATTTCCCACTGCAACAGCCGCCACCTTTGTGGCATCGCCCAAGTACACGGTAATCTCCCCCTCAGCCAGTCATCTGGTTTTCTGGAACCCCTGTAAAGTATTGCAGACATGATCAGTGGCTCCCGTATCTACACACCAAGTGTCGATAGATAACACCGCTAAACATGTTTCAACGACTAGACCAAAAGATATACCTTTGTTCTTGCAGTTGGGGCAGTCCTTCTTCCAGTGTCCAGTCTACTTACAAGTGAAGCACTTGCCTTTCGGCTTCTTCACTCCTCTCTGAGTACCTCCCACCGCCTTCGCCCCAGTTTGTTTCTTCTTCTTCTTGCCTTGCGGCTTAGAAGTAGAAACCTTTTGGGTCACCACGACATGCGCTTGAGCACTCTGACGAAATAGCCCCTCTGTCGCCTGGAGTTCTGTCAGAAGTTCCACCAACGAATACAACCTCTTGTTCATGTTGTAGTTCAGGCAAAACTGCTCAAAACTCCTAGGTAAAGACTGGAGTATGATATCGACTTGGGTTTCCCCATCGATCTCAGCTCCAAGGACCTCCAGCTCATTCAAATGAGCCATCATCTTGAGAACATGATCCCTTACGGGTGTTCCCTCGATCATAGAGGTCGTCATTAAGTTTATCATGGCTTCTTACCTCGTAGCCCAATTCTGGTGTTCGAAAAGTTCCTTGAGATTGAGCATCATATCATAAGCAATGGACATGGCTTGATGCTGATGTTGCAGAACATTTGACATAGATGCCAAAATGTAACACCGCGCCATCTCATTGGCCTTGATCCACTTCATATAGCTCTCTCTCTCCTTTTCCCCAGAATCATCTGCAGGCTTGGGAGGGCACTCTTCGAGGAGTACATATTTGTATTCCTCAGCAGTTAAGACAATGTCTAGATTCCTCTTCCAATCAACATAGTTGGGTCCAGTAAGTTTGTTCTCTTTCAGTATCATAGCAAGTGGGTTGAAAGTCATTTTGAAAGAAAAACTAAGAATCACATAAATCAAAACATTAGATTTCAAAAAATTATTGATTCCTCAAACAATAAAATTTTAAACTCAACCAACACCTCAAAACACCGAGAATATCGTATGCCACGATAGTGTGGACGTATACGAATTCTACATTTGTAAGAGGAGGTTTTACCCATTAATTTTACTATCTTGTCAACCTAACTTTTTGACAAGTAAAATTAGTAGTTGGTTCCTCTTTGGCCCTACAAATAAAAGCAGTGACTCCGATGGGGAGGATACTTATATTTGTATCTAAGTGTTCACCATTACTCGGTACCAAGGTAATTATCTCGGGTTATGTGCCTTCCGATGGGGAAGTGCACACGGTTCTTGATAATTCCCTATAACCATATTTGACCTTGTGATCCGCAAACAAACTCATCCGATGGGGAGGAAGGCACTCAGAGCCGACGCGCAAGTTTGTTTGCATCACTTGTCAAATCGTAATGGAGGCCGTGGGAATTTATAAAAATTTCCCTCTCCCACTTAGTAATTTGAAATTGAGGAATTTTTCTAGCCTACGACATGCATATCAAACAAAAAGAAATAAATATGAAAAATAAATTATTTTCCAACTATTATGGCTTTTGTCTTCAATATGTCTCCCGTCGCAACGCCTTCTCGTCCGCTCCTCGAACGCCATGTACAAGCCATCCGGAGATCCGAGCCGAGACTAAAACCTATTTTAATTTACATCCATCGATCCTATACTCCACGAGGGAGTGCACATGAAATCTAGATCGAAAGTAAAATAAAATAAAGAGTGGCTAAACAATGTTGTATCTAATTTATAAAAAATCAAATACTAGCCTCGTCAACCCCGAGGATTCAACAAAATAAACATTTACACACATACAATCACATACACACATATGACCATAATAGTCGGATCTTATGCCTGCAACCAAAGAGTTAAACTACGTATATCCTACTATTATCCGACACATATAATATATGAAAAGTGCATAAAAATTAACCGAATCCTAAACACACAAAACCGAAAATCTTGGCTCTGATACCAATTGAAGGGTTTTGCTTATCGAGTCCGTGAGGGGAAACTTCGCTTCCCACTTCACCTCGATCATTTGTTCATGGTGATCCCTTCGATGTCTCCGGATTAAAAAAAAATTAATCCTAAACAAAAGGGATTTCCCAAACAACCAAGTCATCGTCGTGCTATTCGTTTAGAGAGGTCACTTGAACAAACTCGTTGTTCAAGCGACCATCCTCTATTCTAAGAGTAGCCGAGGAATAGACGATGTACGGATCATCGGCTTTTGTATTTATGATCGGGATCCAAGTATTATTTAGCAACAAATAGAATATTACATGCTCATAATTGAAAAACAAAAACAAACATGTTACAAAAGAGAATGAAGAATCGATATACCTCTCGATCTTCTAATGTATGACCTTCCTCCTTTTGGACGTCGTGTGGGCGACGACCTACCAAAAGATGAAGCTCCTAGATCACCAATCTTCCTTCCTTGCTTGTTCCGAGCAAGAGGAAGAATAGAAACAAGGTTCTTCTCCTTCCTATAGCCAACCAACAAGCAACAAAGGGAAACCTTGCCGCCGGCCAACTAGGAGGAGGAGATGATGATGGAAACCGACCAAGACACCAAGGGAAACCCCTAAGTCTTGTTTCCACCACTCAAGGAGAAGATAAGAGAGGCTTTGGTTTCCGGCCAATGGCTGGAAAAGGGCTAGAATAGCTGCTGGACGCTGGCCACTTTGAAGGAAGAAGAAGAAAGGAAAAACTTCCTTATTTGGTGCCGCCCAAGCCTCTAAAACCCTAAGCCTCCAAACCCTAATCCTATCTCAATTAGGATTCCTCTCCTTGCCACCCACCCCTTTCCCTCCTTTTATAGAGTTAGGGATAAGTCATGATTTAATCTCCTCCATTGGTTTTAGGGATTTAATCTCAACCGTCGGATCTAGACATTTAATCTCAACCGTCGGATCTTAGAGATTTAATCTCTACCTATGGATCTTAGAATTTTGTTTCTATCCATTGGATATAAGCTTCATGAGGTGTTAATAGGCTATATTAGGGACCATGAGGAGGAGTTGGATCTTGGCCACCCATGGATCAAGCCCACATAAAGTCTGATCCACTAATGATGATCCAATCCACTAAAGGATCATCATTGATCTACCTCACCAACCCCCATATGATAATATGGGCTCCATATATTATTTGTACATTTTATCCTCATGTTTAAGATCTCGAATGTCCGTCGATTAATTAATTTACTGACCATTAATTACTCAACATCTAACTCCATGAGTAGTACCACTCAACCTTTTCATCATGCCGGACCAAGTCCACCTGCAGGGTTTACATGATGAACTTTATGAGCTCCTCAAGAGGACATCATCATCCTAATATATAGGACACGGTTTCCTCCTATAATCAACGACACACCATATAAATAATATCATCTCTCAACTTACCGAGCCTATCGATTTAATCTATAAATCTCGCCCATTGGTAAATCAAAGAGATGAATACTAAGTATATGTGCCCGTTGTTATATCGGGATTAAGAGCATGTACATAATAATATCTGAGGTCCGATTCGATTATGTAGTCAGCAATAAATCGAATCACCTCTAAGTCGGTCCTGCTCAATATACACAAAGTGCACTAGTGTGATTCTATGGTCAAGACAAACCAATATCAAACCACACTATAACCATTCCGATGGTTTGTCCAAAGCCATCTCGATTGTGAGCCTTTACTTATACTTTTCAAGGAGCCGATAACATGATCTCCCGTGTGACGCCACACACCATGTTATCTACAATGTAATGTATTAGACAATATTGCATAACCATAAAAATATGCAAACAATGATCATATGATTCTTATTTCAAATAAAGATGTTCATACAAAAGATAGACTTTTCAGTATACATCCCTACACTTAGGTTTTTTTTCTTCCCGCACTACTAATCCAAGACGAAGTCTTGGTACGCTTCTTTTGGTTGTGTGTTTGCAAGTATTGTATTTTGGAGTAGTCGACGGTAAAACGACCATATCTTTTCGCACAAGAGGACTCTCAAAATGATCTACCTACCAAATCGAAGCTCTCTGAAAGATCTACATTTATTATTTACCCTCGTAACAAGCTGTTTCCAGCCCCAAAATTCAACATTAAGTACCCTTTCGGGAACACCGAAGGTCGTAAGTTTCTAGTTTTTGTTAGTTTCTTATTCTTCTTATTTATTTCTGTTTATTTCCTATTATTTCCCACACTACTAATCCAAGACCGAGTCTTGGAATTCTCTTTGGTTTTTATTCGTGTTTTGCAAGAGGCTTAATTGCTCACATTGAGGGGTATAGCACCACCCGACCTCCGTTCTTTAACGGAAATAATTTCCATTATTGGAAAGGTCGGATGGAGTGTTTCTTGAAAACACAAGTTGAGACTTGGATAATAATCCAAACCGGCTTTGCTCTACCCACCAATGATCAAGGGGAGGCCTTGGATTTTAACAAGTGGACAAATGCAACCAAGAGGCAAATCGAAGCCGATGCAAGAGCAACCCAGATATTGCAGTGTGGCTTGTCCAAGGAGGAACTCAACCGCATCGGACCATTCATTAGCGCCAAAGACCTCTGGAACAAATTGATTGATCTCCACGAAGGGACGCCCGATGCTAAGGTATGTAAAAGAGATTTACTGTTAAATAAATTGTACAATCTAAAGATGTAGAATCGCGAGACCGCCACCCAACTACATGCGTGGATCCAAGATATCGTCAACGGTCTTCACTCGATCGGGCAAGCCGTAGAGAACTGGGACCTTATAAGGTATGCTTTAAATTCTTTCCCTAGGACTACCTTGTGGGCATCCATGGTCGATGTCTACAAGGTCTCTAAGGACCTTTCGAAGCTTAGGTTAGATGAATTGTTTTCTGAGTTTGAACTTCACGAGCAAACTAACGTGGTCTGGGCTGAGAGAGGTATTGCTCTACTTGCAGGACAAAGAAGCAAGCCACCTACTAGGCAAGAAGATGGACTCGAACCCGAAGATGAATCAGAGTCCAAATCTGAAGAGGAGGAAGCAATAGTGAACGTAGTGCGGAAGATCGTTCGAAGGGAAAGGAGGCTACTAAAGAACCAAAAGAGGGAACATTTCAAATCAAATCAAAAGAAGGCCTTCCATGCAACTTGGGACAACAAAGAAGACATATCTTACATGGCAAGACCGAAGGAGTCCGAGTCAGAATCTAAAGTCGAGTCCAACTATAACACCGACTCCGAACTCGAGGACTATTTCGAGAAGCAACTCAAAGCCGGATCAAAAGAGAAAATTAAGGTTAGCCGCTCACTAATTCATACGCTTTACAATACAATTAAAGTGCTTACTAGGAAATTAACTAAGTCCGAGTCTAGGGTTGAGTCATTACTTGAGGAGGTTGAAACCCTCAAGCTAGAGGCTATTCTAACCTCTTCAACTAGTCAAGTTCAAGAGGGAAACTCAACCCAAATTGAAAAACTTGAGGATGAGAATTCTCTCTTGAAAGACCGAGTTCAAGAGGTCGAGGCTAGGTTGGAAAGGTTCACGTTGGGATCTAAGAACCTTAATCGATTACTTGGAACTCAAAGAGTCGTGTACAACAAAGCCGGACTCGGATTTAAGTCAAAGACTACGAATAGGTCTTATATGTCTATCGCAAATTGTAGTCATCAAAGAGTCCAAGCATGGGTCCCAAAGGTTTTATTGAACTCACATATAAGGACTAATAAGTTTTGGATTCCCCAGGATCAAGTTCATTATTTGAATAGACCATATTGGTTCAATGATCCAGGGGGAGCTAACACTAAAATAGTATACCCGCTTACTTAGCAAAATCATTGAATATTTTACTTTAATTTTTAGAATGGCTAGATAGGGAAAATAGTTAGTCAACTCTTGACAACATAGTATCAGGATGCGGCGAGATGATAGTACGTTAGGGAAACAAAGTCTCATGTATTCGAGCTAGATAAGGCATATTTAGCTTGGTGCACTTGACCGAGTGGAACTAGCTGAAGCTACCTCGGCGTATCCTAAACTAGTTAAACCAGGAAGTAACCCTAAGTGACTTAAGTGATGTTTTCTTGAATTTGGCTTTGTCTAAGGAAGTGGTTGTTGTTCCGATCAAAGAAGGCCCCTGTGCCTCGCCACGACCTGGAAGCCAGTTTCTCGAAAAGTTACTTAACGATCTAAAGGTTAAATCCGAATCTAACCCAAGGTTGACTATCTTTAATCAATTTAAAATCATCTCACAAAACATATAAGGTGAACAAATTCTGAGACACATAGAATGGGTAAGATGTTAAGGATAATTGAAATATAACCTCTTCAAAATACTACTTATTTTCTCAACTATTGTACTTAATGACTCTTTAGGCCAAAGTTTAGCGCCCCCTACATCTCTTATACTTTATATATTTGACTAAGGGGGAAAGCAAACTAACCCTAAGGGTTATATTATAAACCTTTAGATTATTAGTGCAGAGGGACACACCTCGAACCAATCTATCTAACTACTGCTAGACGCATGCTTGGACTCATATTTGATTTGTCTAGATGCATGCATATACGATATTATTTTTAAACCCCTATTTTATACAAAAAACCCCAACATTCTTTTTTGATTTATGGCAAAAGGGGGAGAAGAGCAAAGGTTAAGGGGGAGTAACACAAAAATTTAATTTTAATTTTGAAAATTAAATTTTCTCTTTCAAAACTCACCTAGGGTTAAGGGGGAGTTTTGGTTAAGGGGGAGCTTTTGGGAATGACATTCATCATCTACTATACTTGTTTTATGCTTTAATTTCCCTTAACCTTGTGTTGGTTTGCCATAGATCAAAAAGGGGGAGATTGTTGGTGCAGGGGCACCAGATAATCGAACCTGTGTTTTGATTATGGCAAAGACACAAAGTTAAGTTTACATCATTATCTCACGAGCTAAATCGAGTGTGCAGAAAAGTACTAAAGCTGGAGCTGAAGGCTAGCGACACCCGAAGGAAGCCGCGGTGGTCGGGCGACACTCGAGTGACTTCGGAGGGAGCCGAAGGAATCGAGTGGAAGGCCAGAAGCAAGAGCTACAAGGTAAGTATCGAGGAAAGCTCGTGTGAGTGAGAGATTGTAAGGTCATGTCCTCTTTACGGGGATGACCATAGGTGGCGATCTGACTAAGACTTCTTGTGGAAGGTCTAGGTCGAGATTGGACGGTTAGAAACCATCGCATTTATCATTTTCTGAGCTAACCTCTTACTGCAGGGAAGTGACCAGGCTGGCAGTCGACTGTTGGACATTGGGCAGTCGACTAATGCACATCAGTCGATTGATGGGAGGCATCAGTCGACTGATGGCGACGAATCAGCCTTTGCGCTAAGTCAAAACGGATAACGTTTGATGCGGCCACTTCGCGATAAAATTTGTACAACTTCGTGATCTGTTCCGAAAAAAGAGGAGACAAATTTAGAGGCCAAAATCTATAAAAGGAGGGGAGAATTCCAACTCTAAAGATCATCAAGATTATTCTCAAGCGCTCCTACAACGCCAAAGCTCCAACATCGTCATAACGCCGACGCGACGACAAGTTCAAATCTCCTTCGTCGGCAGCAGTAGCAAGTAATTATTTTTATTGTATTCTTTGTTTTTATTCATAACGAGGTGAGATAGGCTTGTTGCCTCATCCTTGTAATTTCGGTTTTGTGTTCGTTGTCTCCTACCTCCAACGAGGAGGAGACGTTATAGTGCTTTGCCCTCCGTACGCGGTCTTGGACCGATAGGGCCTTGGAGTAGCAACCGTTGGGTTGTGAACCAAGTAAAATAAATGTGTCTCTTTATTTTCCACTGCGCTTACTCGTTTAATTGTCTACTCGAATGAAACGAAGAAAAGATTTACGCTCGCTATTCACCCCCCCTCTAGCGACGCTTCTCGATCCAACAAGACATATACCGACACTAAGTAGATGATAGAAGTACGCTCGGAGTGTCGGAAGATCGCCTTGTTGTGGAAATTTAGCTTTGGTGGACGAGAATGGATTTCGATAGCACTTCGATGTAAATTGGATTTCCTACTCGGATCCAGTCGAGCACTTATTTTATAAACCTTTTCCAGTTGACTAAAATGCCTTCCAGTCGACTCCACATCATCCCGTCGATTAGGAAGTTCTGGTCTTCCAATTGACTCCACATCAGTCCGTCGATTAAAACTATTAGAATATTATGAAAACTATTGTGAGTATGCAGTGGAAAATAATAATACTTTATTTTACTTGGTTCACAACTCTAACTGGGTTTCTAGTCCAAGACCCATAGCTCTTCCGAGAGCTACCTCGATGGGCAATCACTAAATGCCCTCCAACTCGAGAACTCTTGACTTCGGAGGGTTTCGCTTTTTACAAATAATAGAGATGGCTAACACACTACCCACTCTTGAATTTAAGTACAGAAGTGAAAAAGTAAATGAGCAAATACAAGACGTATACCGACACTAAGTAGATGATAGAAATACGCTCGGAGTGTCGGAAGATCGCCTTGTTGTGGAAATTTAGCTTTGGTGGACGAGAATGGATTTCGACATCACTTCAACGTAAATTGGATTTCCTACTCGGTGTTGGTGCTGAAGCACCAGATAATCGAACCTAGGTTTTGATTATGGCAAAGATTCAAAGTTAAGGTCATATTGTTATCTCATGAGCTGAATTAGGTGTGCAGGAAATGATTAAGCTAAGTCGAAGGTCAGTGACACCCGGAGAATCCCGAGTCAGGAAACCGTGGTGGTCGGGTGACACCGGGAGAACTTCATGGGAGTCGAAGAACCCCGGTGAATACCGGAAGCAAAGCGACAGGTCATAAAGGACCAGAGGTAAGCACGAGTGTGAAGAGAGATGGTAAGGTCGTGTCCTCTGTACAAGGATGACCCTAGACGGCGATCCGGCTAAGACTTTCAGTGGAAGGTCTAGGTCGAGGTCGGACGGTAAGAAACCAACGCATTTATCATTTTTCGTGCTAACCTCTTATTGCATGGAAGTGGCTAGGTTGGCAGTCAACTGATGAAGGGCATCAGTCGACTGATGGTGACGAACCATCCTTGTGCGCTAGGTCAAAAAGGATAACGTTTGACGCCACCACTTCGCGATAAGATAAGGTGTCACCTTGTGATAAGTTTCACAAATTGAGGATTTAGAACCAGAGTAATTCCAAGGCATGAGTCTATAAAAGGAGGGGAGGACTCGAACCCAAAGACCATCAATTTGCTCCTAAGTGCTCTCACAATGCCAAGGTTCCGCATCAACGCTACAACATCGTAACACCGATGCCGCACCAAGTTTCAACTCCTTAAGCATCAGTAGCTCAGTTAGTTATTTCATTATTTTATACTCGGAGCTTTTTTCGTAAATGAGGTGAGGTAGGCTTGTTGCCTCATCTTCGAGTTTTGGTTTAGTTGTGATCGTTGTCTCCTACCTCCAACGAGGAGGAGACTCTATAGTGAATTGCCCCTTCGTATGCAATCAAAGATCGCGGGGCCTTGGAGTAGCAACCACTGGGTTGTAAACCAAGTAAAAATAAATTTTTCATATTTATTTTTCCACTGCATCTCTTTATTTTTAATAGAACGAAGAAAAATATTTACGTGCACTATTCACCCCCCTCTAGTGATCTTTTACGATCCAACACTCAGATCCAGTTGAGCACTTATTTTATAAACCTTTTGTTGGGTTTCCGGCACCGCGACGTGTGTGTGTTCGATCATGTTTTGTAAACATGAGCACAGCGGAAGCAATAAAAATAATAAATCTATATTTATTACAACACACACAACACACGCATGCATATTACAACAAGTGTAGACATAACCATAAATTTAAATTTGCAATAAAAGGAAATTTATCTACGTTATACCTTTCGTATGACGTGTAGCGGGAACGGCATCAACCGGAACGATCATCGCTAGAATCGTTTCTATCCGTATCCACGCCGAGTTCCTCGGGATGACTTCGCTAATCCACGAGCTTCGTCCTCGTACGGGTTACCAGCCTCGTGTTGAAGACGACGTGATCGAGAGATGATCACGATCCGAATCCAAATTCGGATCATAATACGAGTCCTCAAAACTCGCTTCTCCGGAGAGGTATTCGTCAACCAATTGACGAATCCTTCGTCCTCCACCTCAGAGGATTACCGGAGATCGAATCCCCGGTAAGTTAGCCGCTGTCGGAGCTCTAACCGTCGTCCAAACGACGCTCCGACGAGAGGAGAACAAGCTGTCCAGAAAACTGGACAGCTTTGGTGGAGGTGATAGGCGCCGGCCAACCAAGGGAGATAGAGCTCACCTTGATGCCAAACTTGAAGGAGATCACCGGAGCACTAACCGGCAGCAGCTCGACGCCGGCGAGGGGGAAGGAAGCAGCCTTCTGGACGCCGGTTGGAGGAGCAATGGGCGGCGGTTTAGGGTTGGCGCCGAGAGCTCCCTCAATGGGGTGGGCGGCAACCTTAGGGCAAGGGGTTTTTGGATTAGGGCTTAATTATCCCTTAAGCCCTCTTTTATAGAGAACTAATTCTCTTAATGGTTATTGGATCATAACCATTAGGCCCGTTAACCTGCTCCATTAAGATAAGTTAAAATAAACCAAACCATGATGGTTTATTTTAAGTTAAAATGAACAAACCAACTTTTGGTTCATTCGTTTAAAATAAACCAAACCCTTTGGTTTATTCTCCTCCATTGGATTAGAACCAAACCATTTTCGTCCATCCATTATGTCTTCATAAGACACGGCTCATCCATGCTTCCATTGCGCCTGAAACGATTTCATGCTCGCTCCATGTTTGGTCCAACCAAACATAGTTTCTCTCGGTCTGAGAATCCCATTCTCAAGCTCATTTTAAATCCTTTGGATTACGCTCGTTGTGCGTGTGACCAAATAGGTTCTTGGTTTATGTTGGCCATCTATAATTAACCATTAATTATAGAACGATCATGAGTGGCACCTAGTAGTACATCATGATCCCCAATTAATCGAAAAAATCAACGGTTGATCCAGAACTATTTCTGAAACCCATCAGCAGCTCGAATGATTCGTGCCCCATTCCCTTCACTCATCTTATACCCACTTGGTTCAGGACATGGTCTATTGTGTCAGTCCCCACTAGGCTGACTACGTCACACCTAGCCCAAGTATCATTTCCTCGTCCTACGGATTCTAGTTACTCCACATGTATCGAAGAGTACCTTACTCTAAACATGTAATGCTTTGGCCAAAGACTTTAGTAACAATCCGACGAGAGGCCATGGGTATACATCTCCTCGCAAGGAGTGGTGAATCCTTTATAGGCTATTCAAACACCTTCAATCACTTCGACTTATACCCAATCATCCCGGGTCCACATCTCCTTAGAGATGCTTGCTTAAGATGTCAAAGCATAAGTTTCTATGATCAAGATGACTTGAATACCGCAAGTCAAAGGAACATCGCACTTAAGCCACAGTAAGAACTTCATTAACATATCTATATATGCATAGAACCATATGAAGTCTTACGGCTGGTCACTCCAATGAACTAGTTACCATAACTAGCATCCACGATTAACTCCGGACATCACAATGTCTCCAGCCAGTGAAAATCAGCTGCTTGGATACACCAAGGAGTATACCTCGTGCTAGTCTCGACAGAATTGATGGTGTCCAAATCCATCAATTCATCGACTAGGGATAATTTCGATACATCACAATTACACATGTAGAGATACTCACTAGTTGTGATCCAATCACAAATTCTCTCATGCTGTGAATTGTATCGCGGACATTCAGTAAATGAGTTTAAGATCCAATCAAATACATGAAAGCATGTATACTCAAATAGTGAATCTTCATTTATCATATAAATGGTTCAAACATAAGACGATTGCCTTAGGACATTTCTCATATATTATTAACAGACTCCCACTTGACCTAATGCCAATCTCTACGGTATCCAATACCATAAGCTCTAACATGACCCTCAAACTTATTTTGAGGTAATGCCTTAGTCAAAGGATCCGCTAAGTTCCTTTCAGTGGGAATTTTCTCGATTTGTATTTCGTTCCTACTGATGATCTCTCTGATAAGATGATAGCGGCGAAGCACATGTTTGGATCATTGATGAGACCACATCAAGTTCAGAGATGAACTTCTTGATCCAAACCGCTTCCTTTGCTACTTCCAAAGCTGCAATGTATTTTGCCTTAGTGGCAGAATCCGCTATAGTGTCTTGTTTGAAACTTTTCCAACTTATTGCGCCTCCATTCCAGGTGAATACATACCCAGACTAAGACATGGAATCATCCTTGTCTGTCTGGATCTGGCATCCGTATACCCACGTATCACCATGTACCATTCTCCATATATTAGGAACACATCCTTAGTTCTTCTTAAGTACTTAAGGATCGTCTTGACAGCCACGCAATGATCCATTCCTGGATCAGACTGGTATCTGCTCGTGACACTCAGAGCATACGATACATCGGGCCTCGTACATAACATAACATACATGATAGATCCTATTGCGGATGCATAGGGAATCTTACTCATGCAAATCCTCTCGTCTTCTGTGCGCGGACACATAGACTTCGAAAGGTGTACCCCATGCCTGATGGGTAGAAAATCTATCTTGGATTCCGACATGCTAAACCTCTTTAGCACTCGGTCTATATATATAGACTGCGAAAGACCAAACAACCATTTCGATCTATCTCTATAGATCTTAATCCCGAGGATGTAGGTTGTTTCTCCCAGGTCTTTCATGGAGAATGTCTTGGATAACCAAACCTTAACTGACTGTAAGATTGAAACATCGTTTCCTATAAGTAATATGTCATCAACATATAATACTAGGAACACGACTGCACTCCCACTAACCTTCTTGTACACACAAGGTTCGTCTGGATTTTATGAGAAATCAAACCTTTTGATGGTCTCATCAAAACGGATATTCCAGCTCCTGGATGCTTGCTTCAATCCATAAATGGACCGTCACAATTTGCATACCTTAGTTTTATCAATCGATGTGAAACCCTCAGGCTGTATCATATACACGTCCACGAGCAGGTTTCCATTAAGGAAAGCTGTTTTCACATCCATCTTCCATATCTCATAATCATAATGAGTCGCTATGGCCAGGAGCATCCGAATGGATTTAAGCATAGCTACAGGCGAATAGGTTTCATCATAATCAATGCCTTATTTTTTACGATATCCTTTCGCCACCAATCTAGCCTTATAGGTAATCACATTACCATCCATGTCGGTTTTCTTCTTGAAAACCCACTTGCACCCTATAGGCTTTATGCCTTCAGGTGGGTCAACCAAGTTCCAAACTTGGTTTTCATACATGGAATCCATTTCCGACTTCATGGCACCAAGCCACTTATCCCTTTCTGAACTTGTCAGCACTTCTTCATAACTGGTAGGCTCCTCATCATCAATGAGTAACATGTCGTTCGATTCACTTACGAGAAATCCATATCTCTCGGGAATATTGCGTGTTCTACCAGATCTACGAAAATGTGGTGTTATAATAGGTCCAGCCGATTGCTCATCACTATGAGTTGTCGGTTGTTGTGCTTCACCAGGTATCTTATCAATGTCTATTTGAGTCTCTCGAGCCTCCTCAAGCTCGACGACACTCCCACTGTTTTCTTGCAAGAGAAACTCTTTCTCTAGAAACACAGCATGCCTTGAAACAAACACCTTTTATTCCACAGGATGATAGAATTGGTAACCCCTTGTTTCCTTAGGGTATCCAATAAATAGACATTTATCAGACTTAGCATCCAATTTGTCTGATACTGTCCGCTTCACATAAGCAGGACAACCCCATATCTTCAAGTAAGATACATGATGTTTCTTACTATTCCATATCTCATATGGAGTAGTTGAGACTACCTTGGTAGGCATTCTGTTTAATAAGTAAACAGCTGTCTGAAGTGCATACCCCCAAAAGGACTTGGGAAGAGTCGCATGATTCATCATTGACCTGACCATGTCCAACAAGGTCCGGTTACACCTCTCAGATACACCATTATGCTGTGGTGTATATGGCGGAGTCCATCGAGACAATATGTCATTGTCTCTTAGATAATCAAGAAACTCTTGACTTAAGTATTCACCACCTCGATCTGATCGAAGTATTTTAATACTCTTGTCATGTTGTTTCTCTACTTCATTTCTGAATTCTTTGAACCTTTCAAAGGCTTCAGACTTGTGTTTCATCAAGAACACATACCCAAACTGTGAGTGATCATCGGTGAAGGTAATGAAGTAGCTATAGCCTCCTAAAGCTTGAGTTGACATAGGTTCACATACATCAGTATGTATTAGACCTAGAAACTCTCCCACTCGTTCACCTTTTCCCGTAAAAGGTAACTTAGTCATCTTGCCTTTTAAGCATGATTCGCATGTATCGTATGAATCCAATTCAAACGATTCCAGAATTCCACATCGGTGTAATTCGGACATGCGTTTCTTGCTTACATGGCCAAGACGACAATGCCACATGTAGGAGTCTATTTGATTATCCTTTCGAGCACGCTTGTTGCTCGCTTTGATATTGCAAATGTCACTGGATACGTCCAACGTATAAACACCATTGCTTAAAGTTCCAGTCCCATAAAGAACCTCATTCAAAGTTATGTAACAACAATTGTTACTAAACGTCAAATGGAAACCATTTCTATTTAAGCAAGAAATAAAAAATGATGTTCTTTATCAACAAAGGAATATAAAAGCAATTATCCAGTTCTAAGACAAGTCCTGCAGGGAGTTTCAACAAATACGTTCCGATGGCGAGTGCAGTAACCTTTGCTCCATTCCCAACACGTAAATTTGACTCTCCCTTGACGAGTCTTCTTCTATTCCTTAGCCCATGTATGTCATTACATATATGTGAGCCACACCCAGTATCCAGTACCCAAGTGTCTAAGGAAATAGAATGACAATCAATAAAGAAGATTTCTGAAGAAGATGGGGCATCCGATGCCTTATCCTTCTTCACGGACTCAAGATAAATCTTGCAATTTCTTCGCCAATGGCCCTCCTTGCCATAATGATGGCAAGTGCCCTTTTGAGCTGGTTCTGCCTTTTTAGCCTTTTTCTTCTTCCCCTTCTGTTGTTCCTTTGACTCCCTCTTAGAACCTTTCTTCGAGGAATCAACTAACAACACCGCCCCCTACTCATGCTTCTCAAGGCTCCACAGCCTTCAAAGATGTTGAGCAAGACTACGATGAACCTCCTTGCATCTCAGAGGTGAAGAGGAGCTTGAGACTTCGAACCTTTCAATCTCACTTGCTTATCAAACAACTCATAAAGATGAAGGACTACGATATGAGCATCCACAGAGCTTGGGTTCCATCGCGGCTAGCATGATGCAACTGTTCGTAATCACCACATGTTTCTGATAGACCAACAATTGGTCCGGAGTTGCATCGTCACTAGGATGGGCGGGAAGAGGCGCTTCCAGGATATACGCAAGCTTTTCACCTTGAGAACAATTCTCAAGTTTCTAGCTACCCAAGAAGTTCGACCTACTAATTTATTGGAATCCAAAATGGAACACAAATTAAAAGACAACATGATCAATTTTAGAAATACAAAACGAGCATATATGAGAAAGATGATTTTTAAAATGCATCAATATACATTTATAAATCCCATTCATTTTTCGAATTTCAAAAACCCCAAAATCACTTCGGGAGATCGTAGGTCCATCTCCGAATGGGCTGATATCCATCATAGATATGAACAACCTTGGAGAGAGTCCAACAAGCCATTCATAACTACGACGGTAGGTATCAACTATACCGATTGCATATCACGTATATGCAACTATCACAATGTGCTATCAACTAATTGAATGTTCACACATACATCGGGTTGTTAACACATTAACAAGTATGCATCATATGCATAGCACCCAACTTCACCTCCCTTTACATCGACCTTGGAGAGAGTCCAACAAGCCGATGCTCTAGGTTAAAGCTAACCCATTAATCAAGACATAGTTTTAATATGGTTAGAGCGCATTCAACCAATTAGCCCGACTTGGAGAGAGTCCAACAACCAAAGCTAACGATTGACCTCTGACTCTTAGCATATTAGTATTAAACTATTCCATGGTTTGAACATGTTCGGGTTCGAGCCGGGCTTGGAGAGAGTCCAACAACCCAAACAAGAAACGGAACTCTGGTTCTAACCATATTAATGGAAGGTGTAGGCTTTAATATTGAGTAAGGGTTTTTATGTCTCATCCTCTTTGCATGCAAATAACTATTATCTACATGGCAAGACATACATGGCATACATCTACATGTCACGACACGCATGGCATAATGTTATGCATCTAATGCAATTACATGGCATACAATTATGTCATGTATCTAATTTCCTTATATGTCATAACTATTTATGGAAATAAAATAAGTTTAAGATTTGATTCTCCAAATCAAATCATAATTAAATTAGGAAACAAATTTCCAAATCTAATCACATATTTTATTCATGGAATTATTTGATTAAGGAAAATCTATTTAGGAAACCAATTTCCTAAATCATTAAAACTACTTATGGAAATAAAATATTTTAAGATTTTATTTTCCAAATCAAATCATGATTAAATTAGGAAACAAATTTCCAGAATCTAATCAAATATTTTATTTATGGAAAATATCAATTTCCATAAATACTTCCAACTTTCCAAAAGTGGAAGATTTCCATAAATACTTCTAGACTTTCCAAAATTGAAAAATTTCCATAAATACTTCTAAATTTCCAAAATTAGAAAATTTCCAGAAATAACATTATGACTATCGCAAAACCATTTTACGATTATGTCGAAACACAACTTGGGCTCGATACCATCAAGGTTTCCGCATCACAAGGTGGTGTGTGTTCGATCATGTTTCGTAAACATGAACACAAATGAAGCAATAAAATAATAAATCTACATTTATTACAACACACACACACACACGCATGCATATTACAACAAGTGTAGACATAACTAAATTTAAATTTGCAATAAAAGGAAATTTATCTACGTTATACCTTTCAGTATGACGGTAGCGGAACGACATCAACCGAACGATCCTCGCTAGAATCGTCTCTATCCGTATCCACGCCGAGTTCCTCGGATGACTTCGCTAAGCCACGAGCTTCGGCTTCGTACGGGTTACTAGCCTCGTGTTGAAGACGACGTGATCGAGAGATGATCACGATCCGAATCCAAATTCGGATCCTAAGACGAGTCCTCAAAACTCGCTTCTCCGAGAGGTATTCACAACCAATTGACGAATCCTTCGCCCTCCACTCAGAGGATTACCGGAGATCAATCTCGTAAGTTAGCCGCTGTCGAGCTTTCTAACCGCCGCCCAAACGACGCCCGATGAGAGGAGAAGCTGTCCAGAAAACTGGACAGCTTTGGTGGAGGTGATAGGCGCCGCCAACCAAGGGAGATAGAGCTCACCTTGATGCCAAACTTGAAGGAGATCACCGAGCACTAACCGCAGCACCGACGCCGCAGGGGGGAAGGAAGCAGCCTTCGACGCCGCTTGGAGGAGCATGGGCGGCGCTTAGGGTTGGCGCCGAGAGCTCCAAGGAGGTGGGCGGCAACCTTAGGGCTAGGGTTTTGGATTAGGCTTAATTATCCCTTAAGCCCTCTTTTATAGAGAACTAATTCTCTTAATGGTTATTGGATCATAACCATTAGGCCCGTTAACCCGCTCCATTAAGATAAGTTAAAATAAACCAAACCATGATGGTTTATTTTAAGTTAAAACGAACCGAACCTACTTTTGGTTCATTCGTTTAAAATAAACCAAACCCTTTGGTTTATTCTCCTCCATTGGATTAGAACCAAACCATTTTGGTCCATCCATTATGTCTTCATAAGACACGGCTCATCCACGCTTCCATTGCGCCTGAAACGATTTCATGCTCGCTCCATGTTTGGTCCAACCAAACATAGTTTCTCTCGGTCTGAGAATCCCATTCTCAAGCTCGTTTTAAATCCTTTGGATTACGCTCGTTGTGCGTGTGACAAAATAGGTTCTCGGTTTATGTTGGCCATCTATAATTAACCATTAATTATAGAACGATCATGAGTGGCACCTAGTAGTACATCATGATCCCCAATTAACCGAAAAAATCAACGTTTGATCCAGAACTATTTCTGAAACCCTTCAGCAGCTCGAACGATTCGTGCCCCATTCCCTTCACTCATCTTATACCCACTTGGTTCAGGACATGGTCTATTGTGTCAGTCCCCACTAGGCTGACTACGTCACACCTAGCCCAAGTATCATTTCCTCGTCCTACAGATTCTAGTTACTCCACATGTATCGAAGAGTACCTTACTCTAAACATGTAATGCTTTGGCCAAAGACTTTAGTAACAATCCGACGAGAGGCCATGGGTATACATCTCCTCGCAAGGAGTGGTGAATCCTTTATAGGCTATTCAAACACCTTCGATCACTTCAACTTATACGCAATCATCCCGGGTCCACATCTCCTTAGAGATGCTTGCTTAAGATGTCAAAGCATAAGTCTCTATGATCAAGATGACTTGAATACCGCAAGTCAAAGGAACATCGCACTTAAGCCACAGTAAGAAATTCATTGACATATCTATATATGCAGAGAACCATATGAAGTCTTACGGCTGGTCACTCCAATGAACTAGTTACCATAACTAGCATCCACGATTAACTCCGAACATCACAATGTCTCCAGCCAGTGAGAATCAGCTGCTTGGATACACCAAGGAGTATACCTCGTGCTAGTCTCGACAGAATTGATGGTGTCCAAATCCATCAATTCATCGACTAGGGATAATTTCGATACATCACAATTACACATGTAGAGATACTCACTAGTTGTGATTCAATCACAAATTCTCTCATGCTGTGAATCGTATCATGGACATTCAGTAAATGAGTTTCAGATCCAATCAAATACATAAAACATGTATACTCAAATAGTGAATCTTCATTTATCATATAAATGGTTCATACATAAGGTGATTGCCTTAGGACATCTCTCATATATTACTAACACCTTTTCCTGTCGACTAAAATGCCTTTCAGTCGACTCCACATCAACCTGTCGATTAGGAACTTCTGGTCTTCCAGTCGACTGAAACCTCCTCAGTAGACTCCAGATGACCCAGCTCCGCATTGAGAAATTTGCCTCTTTAGTCGACTCAAGCCCTTTAGTCGACTGAAACCCTTTCCATCTGCATCGTCGGATCTCCGATCAATCGCCAGTTGATCCTGCCAAGTAGGTATCCAGTCGACTGATACATATCCAGTCGACTGAACTTCAGTCGACTGATCCCTGCAAAATGAGATTAGCCCAAATATATAATATAAAATGTGATAGTAGTAGTAATACTACTTGATCTCAACTACTAAGTCCCACACGGACTTTTCGTTGGATCGACGCCTAGCTTTTTCCCTCTAAAGAGGACTCGACCTCACCTCTTCACTCGAGGCTTACCTACCGGCTACCTGACAGACTTACTACTCTTGACATCCGATTTGGCCCACCAGGGCTTCCACCAGCTATCCAGTCTGCCTGACCCAGATGGAATTTTTGCCGATTGTTCGGTCTCCTAACCCAATCGGTCTTCATGCTAGATGCCTGGTCCATGCGACCCATCTGGAATTCATGCCTGGTGTTCGGTCCTCCTGATCTGTCAAGATACTTGCCTAGTATTCGGTCAACACGACCTACTAGGACTTTCTGTTAAGCCTGCACACTTAACACTGATATTAGAACACAAGTAAATCCTAACTTATAACTATGGTTCATACATCAAAACTAAGGAGTGATGCTCACTGCATCAACAATCTCTCCCTTTTTGATGTATGACAACACATCAGTTAAAGTTAGGAGAATCAAATACCAATATCCAAATATTGACACGTATAAGATATGAACTATCAAATTTTTTTTTTATTTACATCAGGTATCAGGTACGATTTCTCTTCCCTACTAGTCCTGATGGCTGACCGACCCCGCCCCAAGGCCTTCAACGAGAGTCCCCACCGGTCAACGAGGGTAAATCAGGAGACACGCGGCCCGCTACGTTAGGACCCATGCTACGCCAATGGGCCGACCACGCTGCACAGAAAGGACATCGAGCATCGCTATTCTTGCGCAGACGGTGCGTCGGAATCGAACCCCAGGCTGCAGAGGAACTTGAAGCTTATCGTCCGGTGCCACAGGTGAACTATCAAAGTTTGACATGTATAATAGATGCATAAAATTAACCATGTATGAGATGCATAAAACCTTATCAAATTTTTGCATCTTCCTTTCAATAAATCTATTCTTTTTCTAACTTTATCTCTCTTCTCTCACCCTTTGGCATAGATCAAAATAAAGATCAATTTTAAAATGACAAAATGAAATAGTGGAGAGTTGAAGTTTCACAAAAATGAGAAATTATCAATCTCAAAAATTATGTTTAAAAATATTTCACCCTCGAAATTAATCTAATTTCAAAAACTTAATTTAAGCTTTTCAAAAATTGTCAACTTCCCCTTTATTTTTAAAAGTTTTTCAAAATTTTGAAATAATTTTTCTAACTCCCACTTATTATTCAAGGTTTTCAAAATTTTCAAACAATTTTTCTAACTCCCCCTTATTATTTAAAAATTTTAAAATTCAAGGTTTTCTAAAATTTCAAAAAATTTCAAAATTTTCAAACTTTTTAAAAATTTTCAAAACTCCCCTTGAATAACAACTTATTTTTATTTTTATTTTTAAAAAATTTCAAACTTTTAAAAAATTTTCAAACTTTTCAAAAAAATTTCTAAACTCCCCCTGAATAACATATTTTCAAAAATTTCAAAATCTTTAATTTTTTTTTAAAATTTTCTAACTCTCCCTTATTATTATAAATTTTCAAAACTAAGAACTTTTTCATAACATTAGAATACTTTTGAGACTCCCCCTCAATTAATGCTTTACAATGTTTAATTGTTTTCTTCCCATACATCGAAACCTAAGTAGAATTTTTACGTATTTTAAACTTGAAAATATTTAAGCTTTTCAAAGAGCATTCAAGATTAAGTTTTTCTCCCCCTTAATTAACATTTTGAAACTTGTCCTTAATTAAAGCTTTAATTTTTCAAGAAGATAGTTTCTCATAGATTCTTAGCTAGCTTTAAATTTTTCTGTTTACCCCCTTAAGAATATTTCTTATCCAATTCCATTTTAAAGCATAATTTTTGAAAAGATATTAAACATATCATAATTTAGAAAAATATTTTAGGTTCCCCCTAAACTCTTGATCTCCCCCTTAAAGTAACATTGTTATATTTATACTTTATTTCTTTTCAAAATAAAATTTTAAATGTTTAGTGATGTGTGTAAATCATGCTATATTTTCACTACTCCATTTGCATGCATTTTTATCTCATTTCATGTCCTAGGCATGTATTTTATCATGATTTAGTTAAGTTTAGCATATTTTGGACAAAGAGACTGCTTTTGGGTGTTTTTCGTGTTAACAGGGCAAAGAAGCAGGCGTATCAAAACAACACAGGCGTGTCATCAGTGACACGTCCGTGTCAGGAGTTCCAGCGCTCAACACGCCCCAGTTCAGCCTTCGACACGCCCCAGTTTAGCCTTCGACACGCCCCAATTCAAGCGCAACACGCTCGGTGGGAAGCCCGCGACACGCCTGTGCCCTCATTTGGCACGGGCGTGTTGGCCTGATTCCAGATTTCCATTTCTGCGAGCAACTCTAAAATCTTTTACCTTAATTAAAGAGGAGGCCAAGGCTATAAAAGAGGAGATATTCTAACCCTAAAGGAGACGACGGCGGGTGGTCAAAAGGACGACAGAAGAAGGAGGAGAAGGAAGGAGTCGACGATAGAGGAACACAGATGGCACTAAGTATCGTAATTTCTTTCTCTAGCAATTCTTGCCAGACTATGGAGTAGTGTCTTGTAATCTTAGGATGGGGGAGTAGCCCTTGACGATTTATGATGGATGATGTAATCTATACTACTTGAATTATTATTTTTTTTGATCTGGTTTTTGGATTCTTATTGATAAACCTAAGGAGCTAAGGGAAGTACCTAACAAGTGAACCCAAGTTCCCAGAAACCCGAACCAATTAGGGATTAACTCCCACCAAGTGGCGGTAGTGTATCTATGAGGGCTTGCGGGGTCTCGACGTGAGTCCCCTTAGCTGATTATGGTCCCGTGTACAAACCTACCGTGAAAAGGAAATTTAGACTCTAAAGGAACTCTTATGGACTTAATGGATCTATCGATCCGCTTTTTACCAAGTAAATCGGAGGTAAGACTAGGGAGGTTTACGGTCTCGTGATAGGTCCCTTAGTTGATTATGATCCCCTACGCTTGAATACCGTGACGGATGTAAATTGAGTTTGATAGAATGCGATTAGCGTAGACCTCGAAAGGGGCCGTTGATTTACCTTAGGATAGGTTCCATCAAAACAACTCTAATAGGGGTAGGAAAGAATTAAATCTCCTTATAAATCATCGACGTGGTGAAACCCATATCCTGAGATTCTCCTCAACTATTGACTTTTAGCTCGTTCTTCTCATTCGTTGTTCTTGACTGCTCAGTGTCTTTGCTTAATCCACAAATTGATTGACTAGATAACTTGGTATCACGATCATTTGGTAATTGTCCCAATCCCTGTGGGATCGATATTTTTATTACTTGACGACAACCGTGCACTTGCGGAAAATAACACATCAAGTTTTTGGCGCCGTTGCCGGGGATTGGCACTCAATATTGAATTGAGCGTGATTTAGTTAATCTAGATTTCTGTTTTTGTTCCTATTCTTTGTATGCATTACAATTATTGTTTTGGGAGCCTCTCTTGTTGTTGCATGCATAGACTTAATAGGGAAATTCTCGATATTGATCCTGAGGTAGAGAGAACGTTCCTTGCTGGAAGATGATTTCAGCAACGTCAGGAAGATAATCTGACCTCCAACATGGCTGATCAGAACGAGAATAAACCTTTAAGGGATTATGCAACACCTAGTACAAGGGGATTGAGATTGAGTATTAGAAGACCCCCTATTGAAGTGAACAATTTTGAATTAAAACCGGCTCTACTATCCATGGTCCAACAACATCAATTCAGAGGAGCACCCACTGAAGATCCAAATCTGCACTTGGAAGTATTTTTGGAATTTTGCAAAACTTTAAAACTGAATGGAGCCTCAGCTGATGCTATTAGATTGCGCTTGTTTCCTTTCTCATTGCGGGACAAAGCTAGAGCCTGGCTACACTCTCTTCCAGCAGATTGCATAACTACCTGGGATCAGTTGGAGCAAAGATTTTTAGACAAGTATTTTCCACCTAGCAAAACTGCAAGTCTTCGTCATCAAATCACTAATTTTGCGCAAAAGGATGGAGAAACATTATTTGAAGCATGGGATAGATTTAAGGGATTACTACAGCAATGCCCCCATCATGGGCTGGAGAAGTGGCTCATTGTTTATACTTTCTACAATGGAATCTCGTATGCTACTAAAGTTTCTCTTGATTCTGCTGCAGGAGGAGCTCTTATGAACAAAACATTGGATGAAGCTTTTGAGATCATCGAGAATGTGGCAATGAATTCTCACCAATGGGCTACAGAACGAGGATATCAAACTAAAATGCCAGGCAAGTTTGAGGTAAGTACCCTTGATCTACTCAGTGCAAAAGTTGATGCGTTAACTCAAAAGCTCGAACATTTTAATGTATCAGCTGTAAACTCATCTAATGTCACTTGCGAGATCTGTGGTGTAACAGGACATGTAGCGATGAATTTCCAAATCCTACACGCACCATCTGCAAGAGCTGGGATTGAGCAAGTAGATGCGCTAAATAATTTTAATCAGAAGTCTAATGGTGGCAACCCTTACTCGAACACGTACAATCCCGGTTGGAGGAATCATCCCAAATTTTCGTATAGAGCCAACCAAAATTCTTCTGGACAGAACAGTTTTGGAGCACCTTCGGGATTTCAGCCAGGACCCAAGTCGAGCTTAGAAAAGTTGATGGAGAATTTTATTACATGTCAAGGGAAGATAAATGATGAATTTTGACAGCATATTATAGAATCAAATCGGCAACATCAAAATAATACCGAGGCAATCAAGCAATTGGGAGGCAAGGTTGATAATTTGACTAATCACACAAGAATGCTGGAAAATCAAATTTCCCAAATTGCCAGCTCAGCATCAAGGACGCCAGGCAGATTTCCTGGAAATTTAGAAGTAAACCCAGCTGAGCATTGTAATTCCATAAGTTTGAGAAGTGGAAGGATTTTAGAAGGAGACAGAGCTCAACAAGCATCCCCTGTGCTAAAGGACACGAGCGTGTCAGAGTTGGAAGAAGACAGCAGCACGCTTGGGATGAATAGAAAAGGAAGCTGACACACCCTGACCCAGGGCGTGTTGTTCAACACGCCTGAGGGAGAGAATGCCCATGATCGCGTGTCAGCCGACACACCCATGTCGGGTCACTCCAGCAGCCAACATGCCCAGCCTGTGTCGAACGACACAGGCGTGTCGAATAAGGAACCAAGAACATATAAGCCCCCTATCCCGTTCCCTCAGAGGCTGATTAAGGAAAAATTGGATGAACAATTTGGTAAGTTCCTTGAGGTAATTAGGAAGCTATATATCAATATACCTTTTATAGAAGCTCTTCAACAAATGCCTACATACTCCAAGTTCTTGAAGGATATCTTAACCAATAAAAGAAAAGTCGAGGAGCATGTAATAGTGGCTCTTACTGAGGAGTGCAGTGCTTTAATTAAGAACATGGTACCTCCCAAACTAAATGATCCGAGTTGCTTTTCTATCCCTTGCATAATTAATGACTCAAATTTTGATAAGGCTTTTTGCGATTTGGGCGCCAGTGCCAATCTGATACCTCTTTCCATATGTAAGAAATTGGATTTGTGAGAAATGAAACTAACTACTATGGCCTTGCAGTTAGCCGATCAGTCCATTAGATATCCTTTGGGAATCTTAGAAGATGTACCAGTGCAGGTGGGAAATTTTATTATTCCTGCCAATTTTATAGTGCTTGACATGGATGAAGACCCATGCATTCCACTCATTTTGTGGAGACCTTTCTTGGCTACTGCAGGGGCAATGATAGATGTCAAGAACCACAAACTCTCACTTGCATTTGGAAACGACAAAATTGAATTCGACCTTTCAAAAGCTGTTAAACAACCTTCTATTTTTGATGTTTGTTGTAGGATTGACAGTTTCCAGTCAATAGTTCTAGAAGGAGCACCAGAACAAACTTATCTTAATAAGCTCGAAGGGGATTTTGAGGATAAAGAGCTGGAGATTTCCGACCCCAACCTAACACCACAGAGCTGATTGAGGAGGAAGAGGGGCAGAGCACACTCCTCGAGCCATATCCCCAAAACTAGGGAATAACTGAGGGGTCAAGCTAACGACCTTAAACAAGTGCTTCTTGGGAGGCAACCCAAGCTATTTTCATTTTTTTAGTCATTTTATTTTATTTTATTTTGAGTTTTATATTTTTTTAGGTTGTGTGCAGTTGACACACGACAGTCTATGCCCGAGCGACACGCGCAGCGTGTTGAGGTTACAAGAACAACAGTCGAAAGCGTCTTTGATGAGCACATGTCGCACCTTTCTCCTGCGCACGCTGGGACGGACTGCGCCTATGTTGCGGATAGCCCTCTAAAGTCGGCCCGAGCACGCCCTAATTTTCCACTCGAGAGAGACCGGCGTAGGTGGGCAGAGGAGGATGCTAGTAGCGAAGACGATGACCATTGACCACCTTGAACTATTTTGTGAGTTTCGATGCACATCCTTTACTGCTTATGCTATTTCTACTTAGATTTTTAGTTTGGTTAGTGCTATTTTGTTTGCATCTTTTCATATATCATAACATTGCATTTTTATATCATCTAGTGTAATACAACTGAACATTGGTCGGATCATGATATTCCTTTTTGCCTATTTGATAAGAACCCTATTTCACTTCTAACACGGTCTATAGGTCTGAGGTATCCAAAAAAAGATTTAAATCCCCCATATCGGACGAGTACTCGATTTTCCATTGGAGACTTGCCTGCACAACTTGGTTACTGGAGAAACACTTTCACTAGAAGTATGATTAAAAAAAATGAAAACTGGAATTGTTTTCAAACACCCCTTTGAGACTAAGTAGTTACTGGGGAAACACCTAAAAGGTGCCCCTTTGAGACTAACTAGTTACTGGGTAAATGCTCTCTTTAAATTCCTTTCTTTCTTTCTTCTTAGAAAGTGCTCCTTTGAGACCTTTTGATGATAGGTAAGGATGATCCATGCATTAAGGCAGGTAAGTGCCTCTATGCCAGAAATAAGAATGCTCTACGATAGAAGGGATATCAAATCCGGATTGGTGTCCAATGACTTTAGTCAACTTTTCACGTGCACTATATAGGGATCTTTCAAACTTGGCAACTAGGAATGATTTGAAAAGATTAAGATCAGATTGTATACCTCTGGATAGTGTCTAGCATTCCCACAAATAAGTTGTCTTTTGAGTTTTCTTTGCTTGAGGACAAGCAAAAGTTTAGGACTAGGGGATTTTGATGTGTGTAAATCATGCTATATTTTCACTACTCCATTTGCATGCATTTTATCTCATTTCATGTCCTAGGCATGTATTTTATCATGATTTAGTTAAGTTTAGCATATTTTGGACAAAGAGACTGCTTTTGGGTGTTTTTCGTGTTAACAGGGCAAAGAAGCAGGCGATTAAACAACACAAAGGCGTGTCATCGTGACGACACGTCCGTGTCAGGAGTTCCAGCGCTCAACATGCCCCAGTTCAGCCTTCGACACACCCCAGTTCAGCCTTCGACATGCCCCAATTCAAGCGCAACACGCTCGGTGGGAAGCCCGCGACACGCCTGTGCCCTCATTTGGCACGGGCGTGTTGGCCTGATTCCAGATTTCCTTTTCTGCGAGCAACTCGACGAAGCCGCGATCTTCGTCTCAATTAAAGGAAAATCTTTTACCTTAATTAAAGAGGAGGCCAAGGCTATAAAAGAGGAGATATTCTAACCCTAAAGGAGAGGACGGCGGGTGGTCAAAAGGACGACAGAAGAAGGAGGAGAAGGAAGGAGTCGACGACAGAGGAACACAGATGGCACTAAGTATCGTAATTTCTTTCTCTAGCAATTCTTGCCAGACTATGGAGTAGTGTTTTGTAATCTTAGGATGGGGGAGTAGCCCTTGACGATTTATGATGGATGATGTAATCTATACTTCTTGAATTATTGTTTGTTTTGATCTGGTTTTTGGATTCTTATTGATAAACCTAAGGAGCTAAGGGGAAGTACCTAACAAAGGAACCCAAGTTCTCAAACCTAACCAATTAGGGATTAACTCCTGCCAAGTAGCGGTAGTGTATCTATGAGGGCTTGCGGGGGTCTCGTGACAGGTCCCCTTAGCTGATTATGGTCCCGTGTGCAAACCTACCGTGAAAAGGAAATTTAGACTCTAAAGAAACTCTTATGGACTTAATGGATCTATCAAATCCAATTTTTACCAAGTAACGGAGGTAAGACTAGGGAGGTTTGCGGGGGTCTCGTGACAGGTCCCCTTAGCTGATTATGATCCCCTACGCTTGAATACCGTGACAGGTAAATTGAGTTTGATAGCTACAGTTAGCGTAGACCTCGAAAGGGACTGTTTATTTACCTTAGGATAGGTTCCATCAAAACAACTCTAATAGGGGTAGGAAAGAATTAAATCACCTTATAAATCGTCGACGTGGTGAAACCCATATCCTGAGATTCTCCTCAACTATTGACTTTTAGCTCGTTCTTCTCATTCGTTGTTCTTGACTGCTCAGTGTCTTTGCTTAATCCATAAATTGATTGACTAGATAACTTGGTATCACGATCATTCGGTAATTATCCCAATCCCTGTGGGATCGATATTTTTATTACTTGACGACAACCGTGCACTTGCAGAAAATAACACATCATTTAGCTCCCCCCAGAATTATAATATATCTTAACTCCTCCTTAATTTTGTTTATTCTCTTAGAATTAAAGTTTAGTTGATTGAATTAATTAAAATTGAGTTGAGTTGATTAGAATTGAGTTGAATATGTTGATTGGGGGGTGAATCGATTGAGTTGATTAGAGTTGAACCGATTGAATTGGTTAGGTTAGGTTTTTAGTTAAGTTATTAAGTTTAATTAAGTTGTTGTTAAGTTTAATCAATTTGTTGTTAAGTTTAATTAAGTTGTTGTTATATTTAATTAAGTTGTTGTTAAGTATAATTGAGTTGTTGTTAAGTTTAATTAAGTTGTTATTAAGTTTAATTAAGTTGTTGTTAAGTTTAATTAAGTTGTTATTAAGTTTAATTAAGTTGTTATTTAGTTTAATTAAGTTATTATCAAGTTTAATTAAGTTGTTATTAAGTTTAATTAAGTGGTTTAAATTCTAAACCATCTCACCCAAGCTAGGTTTTCAATACACGTTACTCCTATGAGTTTTGTAAGATGAGGATTTCTTCTTATCTTAATTAAATTTAATGAGAAATTTCAAAGTTTTTAAACTTGTGTTAGATTCAAGCATGGTTTGAGTTAATCAAGTAGGTTTTTCCAGCATTGACTTCCAGGTCGTGGCGAGGCACATGACCTTCTTAGTTATCGGAGCAACGACCACTTTCTAGACAAAGTCAATGAAGGAATTAAGTACTTGATTCACTTTGGACTAAGCCTTGGTCTAACTAGTCAATGACTTAGTGAGTTAGCTTCGGTCAGTTTCACTCGACTTAGTGCACCAAGTCGTGGCGAGGCACATGGACTTCTTGAGTATCGAAGCAACGACCACTTCCTAGACATGCACTTCGAAGAGTTTCCTTAACTTACTATCAGTTCACTTCGTCTTAGTACTAGATTGTTCAAGTTTAAACTACTTTGTTTCCAATCTAATTCGTTCTAAATTAAGCAAGTAAAGTAAACTAAAACATGCAAGAGTTTTATCTAATTAAGAAAACAAGCAAAGAGTTAGCTCCCCCTTCATAGTAACTCTGTTGGGTCTCTTTTACTAAGTAAACTTGTCCTTTGGGAATCCAAAATTGGTTCGGTCCAACTTGGTTGACTAAGCTAGTCTTAGGAACCCAAGCTTGGACTCGACCTTTAGCATTTCTATTAAACAAGGACATGTATGATCTATTTTTGTCCTTAGCCTTGTATCTGAGCCCAGACTTATTGTACATGGCTCGTTGAGACCCAAACATCATGATGAGATACTTGGAGCCCGAAGTGAACCTTTCCAACGATCCGGTTAGATCTTCTACTTGCCTTTTTAGGACCGAGTTCTCTTCCTCAAGATTTTCTACTTGAGTTGAGTCTCTATCCTTAATTTGGGAAGTTGAAGTCTTCGAGTTGACTTGCTCCTTAAGTACTTGGACTTCTTCAAGAAGCGAGTCGACTCGATTCTTGGACTTGGCTAGTTTCTTACCTAAGCATGCAATAATATTGTACAATTTATCTTCTAGGGGAGAAGTTACCTCGTCAGAACCTTCAGAAACGGATGCGGATCCATGGCTTCTCTCGGACTCGAACTCGGACTCATCATTTGCCATGAGCGCTACGAAGCATGTCTTAGATATTTCAGCACCCGACTCTTCCGATGATGACTTTTCCAAGTTTGCCTTGGATGATTTCTTTCTTTTTCTTCTCCTCGATTTGGATTTCTTTCCTTTTTTGTTCGTTCCTTCCATCAAAACTAAACCATTCTCGGGTTGACTCAAGTTAGCTTGTTCATGTAATAGAATTAATTTATCCCATAATTCTTTAGAATTTTGAACCAGCCCAACTCGATTAAGCTCATCATTTGTAAGTCCGCTTTGCAAGGTGTTTAAAGCCTTGTAATCGACTTGAGCCTTTTACCTAAAGTTTGCAGACCATTTCTCTGGATCTAACAACTCACCCGAGTCATCTACCAGAGCTACAAATCCTTTCCTAATTGAAAACCACACCTTTAGGTCGGTTTTCAAAAAATACTCCATTCGTCTTTTCCACGAGAGAAAATCCTCTCCGTTAAAGAGAGGAGGGCGAATGATGCTTAGACCCTCTAAATGTGACATTTCTATATTATTAATAGATTTTTATTTAAATTAACTAAAATTAAGAATTATTTCTAATTGCAACAATTAAGAATTATTTAAATTGCAAATGTTAATTAAATTTACTCTAAGCAAAGATTATTCTAAATAAAAATTAAACTAATTTTAGCAATTAACAGAAACTCTAATGCAGAAAAATATTTTAGAAATTTTCTAAATGCAAAAAAAAATATTTTAACAATTTTTAAATGATGAAAAATATTATGGAAATTTTTTAAATGCAGAAAAAAAATGCTATGATAATTTTCTAAATGTAGAAAAAAAATACTATGGTAATTTTTAAATGCAAAAAAATGTATTCTAGCAATTATTTAAAGCAGAAAAATTATTCTAGTAATAATTTAATGCAGAAAAATATTCTAGTAATTATTTAATGCAGAAAAAATTATTCTAGCAATTATTTAATGTAGAAAAAATATTCTAGCAATTATTTAATGCAGAAAAAATATTCTGACAATTATTTAATGCAAAAAAATATTCTAGCACTTATTTAATGTAGAAAAAATATTCTAGATTATTCTAAAGCAAGAAAAAATATTCTAAATTATTCTAAAGCAAGAAAAAATATTCTAAATTATTCTACAGTAAGAAAAAATATTCTAAATTATTCTAAAGAAAGAAAAAATAATCTAAATTATTCTAAAATAAGAAAAAATAATCTAAAGCTCACGATGGTGGTTGCACCAACTCGGAGCGCCCCCGCTATGATACCAATTGTTAGTACTTATAAGATTCATATATTTCCACAATGGTATGATATTGTCCACTTTGGGCTAAACCCTCATAGTTTTGTTTTTGAGCTTTACCCAAAATGCCTCATACCAATGGAGATATCTTTTCATCTTATAAGCACATGATTTTTTCCATGTCTTACCAATGTGGGACTTTGATTGTATTCTCAATACTCCAACAATTGAGTCCTATAATGGCCTTTTTGTTAACAACGGAAACATATGATATGCTCCTTGCTCTTGGAAATTTAAACACCGACCTCCTTTGACTTATCATTGACTTTTTGTTCTAGTTGACCCTTCTTGACTCTCTTTGGACACTTGCTTTTATAGTGCCCGGCTTCCCTACACTCAAAACATATAATGTAATTTTTATTCTTAATGATAATGTTTGAGTTACCTTCCATGGTAAGGGAATTTTCGATTTCTTCTTCATCTTGACCGGAGGTAGATGGTTCATGTTCTTCTTGCTCCGACATGGAATACCTAATCTCCTCCCCCTCAATCCTAGAGGTGGAGGCTTCCTCTAATTCTTCCACTTATTCCTTGAATGTCGATGACCTTTCAACCTCCAAATTTTCACACTCTTGTGAGGGTGAGCTTGCTTCTTCGATCTCCTTCTCCAAATGAGCTGATGAGCATTCTGGTTCCTCGGGCTCCTCTATTTCTTGAGCCATCGAGGGTTCTTCATGGAGCTTAGCTAGCTTGCTCCAAATCTCCTTTGCATCCTTACAATCTCCTAATCTACACAATATATCATTAGAAATTGCACTAACTAATAAAGTCATTGTTGGGTGTCTTTTACCTATTGTGACTCGAGGTCAGGCCAAGATTTGTCCTCCCCATCTATTTCTGATGTATGCAATGTGGAATATCTTAGATATCAATCTTGCATTGAACATTTTCCATTGCATAGTCCATTTTGTGTCCCTTATACAAAGAAAGATTCACATGCCTTTTGGTCATATCATCACCACATGGTTAGCATCTAGGGGGATAAATGTCTCCAGGGGTACCCTGAGGTCGTTATATGACTCCTATGATCGCATCACCATGAGACATGTTGCATTTGCTAGCATGTGGACAAGTGTTGGGAGGATGGAGTGGTCAGCTCAGCCTCAGCCAGTTGGGGGGCATGGAGAGCCAGGTATGGAGTATAGCGAGGGAGCTGCAGAGGAGGACGATCCTATGCTACCAGATGCACCGTCAGAGGTCTCTTGGCGCACTTTACATGCTTGGAGGCCATATTCGAGGAGTTTCATAAGGAGGTTGACACATAATTGGAGGAGCTCAACTTAGAGCAGTCCTCCATTTCCTATCAGCTTAGCCGGATGGAGTAGCATCAGATCAAGATGTTTGAGATGATGCGGAGCTGGACATTGAGTCAGCATGCTCCACCTCCTCCACCACCTCTGACTGATGACTCTGGTGGATGGTAGCTAGGACCCTTTTTATGTACTTTATTTTATTTTTGTAGTGAGGCTGAGTGTTTGAACATCTGTTTTGCTTGTAGGAATGACTTAAGATAAATGAAATATTTTATTTTGAAAAATTGTGTCTTTGCATGGTTGATGCGTATGTTTATGTATTCCTATTATGCAATGTCATGACATCATTTTTATCTAATTATTTTAAATGCCATGATAATGTATAGGTTTTATTTTAATGTCATGCTTGTATTTAGATCATATCTTTATGTCATGACATCATGATTATTGGCACATGTTTATTTATGCTATTTTATATGCCATAATCATCCTTCATACATTTTTTGGTTAATCAAATTGATTTAAGGCAAATGACATGATTTGAAGTCCCAAGTATAAGGAAATCAAATAGAGTTGCCTAGAAAATGCATGAAACCCTAAGAACCTAAATCAACATCTCACATTAAATTGACATGTGTGTGTATTGATACACCCTAGACACATGTGGGATGTTAGAAAATGAGTTAAACTCATGTGCTTATTGAGTACATCATATTGAGTTTAGAACTCATTAAATGATAATGATGAATCATGAGGAAAGCTAATATACAAGTCATGTACATCTAACCCATAGTCCATAGTTCAAAATAGATTTTCAAAAATATTTTAATATTATTTTAGAAAACTTGGTGAAGTCTATCTTTTGATAGCAATCACCATTGAAGAACCTATGCCCCCTAACTGCTCATAATCCTAGGACATGCTTTGGAAAGCATTGGAAGGGTGAAAATTCATTGAAAATGGATTAGGAGAGTTGTTCAGGGTGAAAATCAAATTTTAAGATGTGTGAAAGTTCAAGTTTGAACTTTTTTCTTTAATTTCGATAACTTAGTGTTCCTATAGGCTTAGGGACTCTCCAAGGACATTGTTGGTGCAATGGTCAAGGGTGAGCAAGCCTTTAGGGGAGGTTATTCATCATGGGATGATAGATGTATTTTTTCTCATAAGGGGAAGAATTTGGAGAAGTAAGGATTGTCTCTCATTTAGTGATATGAGACTTATCACTAAGAAGAGTGAAGGCATCTTAGATGTTTTTTAACCAAGCGGGAGATTGTAAGATCTCATTGGTATATGAAACATTGATACCTTTGGGGAGTCTTTTTGATGTATGCCAAAGGGGGAGAAGTGAAGTTTAAGTAAGGTAAACCTACACTATGCTTTGGCATTGGAAGTGTTTAAGTTTAGGTTATTGTTTGCCTAACTTAAAGAATATTGTCAAACATCAAAAAGGGAGAGATTGTTGGTGCAATCGGCTTAGGTCACAATTGACCAGACTCGAGTCTGACTCGAATAGTATTTTGATGTTTGATAATGGGTTGACCATTGTTTGACAATGGGTTGACTATATGGTTGACATGGGGTTGACCATATGATGGAGAAGTCCGAGAGGGACACTTGGCATGGAAAGTCCACGTCTTAAGTACTTGGCATGGAAAGTCCAAGCATGGGTCTTGGCAATGGTAAAGTCCAAGTCATGGGTACTTGGCAATTGGAAAGCCCAAGTCATGGGTACTTGGCAATGGAAAGTCCAAGCATGGGTCTTGGAAATTGGAAAGTCCAACATGGAGTTGGCAATGGAAAGTCCAAGGGTATGATATTGGCAGCGTAAAGTCCAAGCGATAGTCTTGGCAGCATAAGTCCAATATTTGACAGCGTAAAGTCCAAGCATGTATTTGGGTAGACCTCTAACTAGACCATT
Source organism: Wurfbainia villosa (assembly GCA_025175895.1). Classification (NCBI taxonomy): domain Eukaryota; kingdom Viridiplantae; phylum Streptophyta; class Magnoliopsida; order Zingiberales; family Zingiberaceae; genus Wurfbainia; species Wurfbainia villosa. Next base: position 112,585,727 of record CM045989.1, on the reverse strand, counting down.
ACGACTTATTTCATGTATAAGTCTTGGATGGGAGTGGCTGAGTCGTCGGTGCCATAACCATGATTCCTCTTGTTGTGTCATTAGACACTTGGTTGAGGAGTTAGATAGATCTATTGTGTAAATATTGTTATTCCTAATTCCCTTATGTATAGTCTTTGAGCAATCATTAGTTTTAATTAAACATTCATTTGGAAAAAAAATATAATTTTATAACTATTATCACATAATTGACTAACACTTAAAAGATTAAACTCAAAATTTTCAACTAATAATACTTGGCGTATTATAAAGTTGGAGTTTAGCTCAATATCACCTGATCCGATGATTTTGAGCTTGTCGTTGTTTTCAAAGGCTACCAATCCTTGGTTTTTGAATTTGAGCTTCGTAAACTTCAGTCGGTCTCCGGTCATATGTCGAGAGCACCCATTGTCCAACATCCATTGATCCTACACATATAATAGTTAGATCGGATATTGGGATTTTAAATTAAGTTGGAAATTTTTTTAACCTAAGATTCATCTCCCCCTTTCTACAACCATGTTATCCTTATATGTTTTTGTGAAATGACTTCTATTTTACTTAGTTAAATTTAATGACTTGAAGACTAATTAACCTTGGATTAGATTCGGATTTAAACTTTAGTTAGTTAAGTGAACCTTTCAAAAGATGGTTTCAAGGTCGTGGCGAGGCACAGAGGCCTTCTTTGATCAGAATAAAGACCACTTCCTTAGACAAAGCCAACTTAAGAAATTGTATACTTAATTCACTTTAGGGTTACGTCCTGGTCTAACTAGTTTAGGATGTGGTGAGGTAGCTTCAGCTAGTTCCACTTAGCCAAGTGCACCAAGCTAGATACTCCTTTTCTAACCCGAATACACGAGACTTCATTTCCCTAATGTATTATCATCTCACCACGTCCTGATACTAAGTTGTCAAGGTTAATTAATCATTAGGCCTATATAACCGTTATAAATTAAAAAAAAAACATGCAAAGCTAGATTAATTAAGAAATTGAGCACACATAGTGGATTTGATCCTTGGGGACCCAATACTTGGTTGAACCTAGTTGCGAGTTTAGAATGGTCTTAGAGACCCATGCTTGGACTCTTCTATTATTATGATTTACAATTAACATGTAAGATATATTCGTTGTTCTAAACCCGAGTCCGACCTTGTTGTACACGACTCTTTGCGATCCAAAAAGTAGATGAAGACCCTTGGATCCCAAAGTGAACCTTTCCAACTATAGTATATGTTTGATCATGACATTCATAATATCGCGGGCGAATACTTCGCACAACCGCAGCAGAAACAAAAATAAATCGGATCCCTCCAGAGATCCATGCAAAACATATAAGTCATTTTCTTTAATCTAGATCTTATCTAGAAGAAGAAATATACCTTCGATGTGAGCCCTTCGCAATCCTGCTAATCCAAACGCAGTCGGATCTCAATACGGTAAGGACAACCGTATCTCTAAGGTATCCACACGAACCATATCTTGGAGGAGATAACACCTTTGGTTGTGCTAGCAACCACACTTATGTCTCTTTTACTTTATTTGTTTTTATTTTAGTTGTTATGTCTTGTTTGACGAGTTTTTTGTTTTGTAAGATTTTTTAAATAAATTTCCTATTCATTCCTTTATATCATCTTAGAAGTCGTGAAAGCTAGTTAAATTTGATTGTCGAGTTTCGGGGATTTATTGTCATGAATGGATTATTTGATTGTGTGTGGTTACTACTTGGTGATGGATTCTATATTGATAGACTGAGTTGATCATTTTTGTTTACCTAGTGAGGATTGAGCCTATTTTTATTGCTTGTGTGTGGTGCACTTGTGGTTATTGTAACTCTAGAACTTGCTTTGATTCTTTTGAGACCACACTACAGTAGGTTTGCATGATTATTATGAAGGCAATCACATTTGTTTTCCTTCACTTCTTTTATCATCACATGCTTATTGAATAACATTCTAGTCGTTCATCATTTCAATTTTTCTTTCCTTCCATTACTTTCTTCTCTATTTCTATTTCTGGATGTGGAATGATGAGTGTTTTGCCCAGGATGGATAAAAATTTAAGTGTGGGGGAGAGAGTAGCTCACGAAAATTTAGTGTTAGCATAGGCAAATTGTGCTTGATCACCATGAGCTAGCCATGCTCTTTATCTTTTTAACTGAGCTTGATGTTGGAGCATAGGGAAGTGAACTACATGTTGGAAAAAAAAAGAAGAAAAAAAAATTGAAAAAAAAATAAATTGGGTGCCCATGAAATAAAAAAAAAGTATTGTGAAAATTTTGACATGTGGTGTCATTCATTTTTATTTATGTGTGATAGTATTTTTGTTAACGACATCCCTTGTTGCAGTTATTGAGAGATTTATTATATATCATGAGTAGATTTGATTGAAGAATGTGATAAGGGTTGTTTACATGTTTACTGGGTTGGGAGAAAATTTTTAGGACAATGCTTTCTTGTACTCATCTATGTAGCATTCCAGTATTTTCATATCTTCTTCTTGCATTTCTTTAGCTATTTCATTTCTTATCTTTCTTTTCTTTCATACATATTGTCATTTTTCTTGTATTCATATTTTCCTTACATTCTTAATAAGCCTTCAATGATTGTGCATTCTTATGTGTATATAGTGGTGAAGGTAGAAGAAAATCAAGCATATGGTAGTTCATAAACCATGAGTAGCTTGAGTGAACTCCACTATTACATGCTTATGAGAGAGAGAGAAATCACCACTTACCTTGTAAGGCTTAATCATTCTCAGTCTATTCATAATGGATTGAAGTTACCATGTTTGTTAACCTGTGTAAGATTTGAGTCCATAATTGCTTGAGTTTCTGAGAATTGATAATCCTAGGTAACTTTCTTTCATGATTTTTTATGTATGCTTGGGAATTGCTAGGGAAATATACTTTCAGTTTATTTTTAGTTTTATTTACTTGCTCGGGACGTGCAAGAATAAGTGTGTGGGAATTGATAACTACCATTTTGTTGTGTTATTTTGGTCCTTAATATCATTGTTTTTATCCTCTTGAGTGATTTATTATTGATTATTATCATGTTTTATGAGTTGGATATATTTTTGGACCTTATTGTAAATTCTCCTAAATTTTGAGCTTATATTTGAATTTAATCTTTGTTTGTAGGAGATCGAGATGATCTACTATACTAGACTCAAGTTGGATCAAATATGGCTTCATCTAAAGATCGTAATGGACATTTTAAGATGGAAGAATCTGAGCCCTTCATCAAGATCAGAGGAAATTTAATCAAAGGTTCAGATCTGTTTAATCCTGACTGTCCGATAAGATCTAATTGATCTGAGCCATCCATCTAAATCTGGAGCGATTCGATCCATACATTTAGATCTGGACACCTTAGGCCTTCATCCAGCTTCAGCCGATCGTGATTATCCATTCAGAGTTATCAGATCCATCCATTCAAAATCGGAGTAATTTCAGCCATTGGATGGAGCAGCTTAATCAAGCAACTATTTATCATTAAACCCTAGCTTCAATTGGACGGCTGGGATTAGATCTGCTTTAATCGGACGATGGAGATAATTCATTTAATGTTTCGTCGAGCAAGCGATCAAGGTAGTCGACATTTCCATCTCTTCTCGCTCACGCCTAACGTCATCTTCACCGCCGTGCTTGCCACCGCCTTCCTCGCTAGTCGCCGGAGAGGAAAAGGGGATCCCCTCCTTCTCCGGTGACTGGTGGTCTCTTCCATCGCCGCCCTCCACCGCCGGCAACCACTTTACCGTCATCCTCAGTCGGTAGCCCATTTCCGTCGTTCGTCCGATGCACAGCCATCTCCCACCTCCGATCAGAGGTGCCATCCGACCAGCAACACCGGCAGCGCTCCACAGACGACGCCAGCAGCTTCATCTTCACCGTCAAGCTCTTCACAACATCCACCAGCCCTGTTCCAACTCGTTCATAGCTCCTATTTCCATCCTTTTTCCTGTAATTTCTAGCATTCTCTTCGTTTTAATTGTTGGTTGTTTAGTTTGTGTGAATGCTTGTAGTCAAATTCAATCCTCCATGTTTAGATTGTACGAACTCGATTTAATTTCTATCATGCTTAGATAATGTTCGATAAAACACTTCTTAGAGTGAGTAATTAGATCGTAATTGGTTAGTTTAGATTTAGTTTTATGTTTTACTTTAATTGCTTTCTTTTAATCATGTTCATGTATTAAATTTTGTTGATGCATTGCTTATTTTACTTAGTTGTTAGTTAAATCTCTTCTTCCCTTGAGCCTTAGCAGCCGCCTCCACCTTGCGTTCATCCATTTTCCTCCACAGATTCGAGGAGGAACCACTTCCTCGAGAGATTTCGACGACGTCCTCCATCTCCACAGCTCATCCACCTTCTCATTCGGATTCGAGGAGGAGTTCCGATCTGACGACACTTCTTCGAGCTCAACCGGATTTGTGAGAGTTCGGAGTATCCATCAAACTACTGGATTCAAGAATTTGCACCATCCCACATCCACTGCCGTTTGTGGTGTCTCGATCGAGCTTCGTTGGACTTAGCCAAAGGACCTTGTTCATTCACCGGGCCTATCTTGGATTGATTAGATTATTTCTTTCTTTTCCAATTTTTATTGCTTTAATTGTTGCATTGTTTGATTTAGTTGTCGCATGTTAGTTTAGAATTTTAATTACCTTGCAACTGTAGGTTAGAACTTAAAAATCTAAACCCCCATCTTCAATGGAAAACCCAAAGAAATAATTAGAAATCTTAAGTTTACTATTATGTCGATTACACTCATTGGGAAACGATCCGTGGCATCCACTATGCTATATTAGTGTAGTTAGGGGGTTCAGTAATTAATTTGAAACGATACCACGACACAAATACCGTGCACATCACTCCACCTCCACAAAGTAATCCATAGGTTGTCAGGTTTTGGTGCAGTTGTAGTCCAATGGTCAGGATAATTTCTTTCCAAGCAATAGACTCGGGTTCAGATCCCAGCAACTGCACTAGTCTTTGGCAGCTCCACGCCATCCACCGGAGAAAAGGGCTCACTTCATCTATCAATTCAGCACTTGCCAGAGGATTTTCGGTAAGAAATTTTGCATCCACCGCCGGAGGAAGCTGTTTGGGTTGTTGTTGTTGTTGACGGAGAGGGAAGTCCCTGCTCCGTGTGTAGAGGATCGTCGATCCTTATATTTGGAATTCACATTTCATTTTCATCTACATTTTATTATAATTATTGCATTGTTTGTTTACTTTATGTTATGTTTGGATTCGCATATTGAACTTGTCAAAAAACCCCAAAATTGTTGTTGTAGTTTAATTTGTAGTTAGTTATTGACTTTGTAGTTTAGTTTGTAGTTAGTTGTAATTTAATCTGTAATCAGTTGTAGTTTAATTTATAGTCTAATTTGTAGTTAGTTGTAATTTAATCTGTAGTTTGTTGTACTTTAATTTGTAGTTAATTTGTAATTTTTCTTGCAGTTTAAATTGTAGTTAATTCATAGTTTGTCTTAGAGTTAATTAGTAGTTTAATTTGGATGTTTAGTTTATAGTTTAATTAGGATGTTTAATTTAGAGTTTAATTTGTAGTTAATGAGTTTGCATGGTTAATTGTCTAGCTTCATTTATGTTACTTTGCATTTGAGTTGTTGTTTAATTTCCTACACTGTCTTTATGTTTTTCATGCACTGTCTTTATAATTCTGAATGCTTTTCTTCGAATGCTCAGTTTAGATCTTCTTTAATTTCATTGTCATCACAGTTAGTTAGATTAATGTTTTAATTACCTACATCATCTTTCATTCAGTAGAATTAGTCTTGTAAATTCCAACCCTCATTTGAAAACCAAAGCAATAATTAGGAATTCTAAGTTTACTATTCTATCAATTACACTCGTTAGGAAACGATCCAGGCCATTCACTATGCTATATTAGTGTAGTTAGGGGGTTTGGTAAATAATTTGAAACGGTATCACGACACAAAAATCGCTGTTACCAGCCACCACTTGGGATTCCTGAAGATTTCCTTTCCATAGAGGCTTGCCGTTTCCTAGCCATAATCAAGAAAATCCAGCAGGTAGTGGACCACTTATCTTCAAATGAGGTAATACCCCCTCCACAATTGGAAGTGCAACCCCCAAGTGAGGAAACTCAGACCACCAATTAATTTTCAGCCCCACCTTCTGTAGGGATGTATACTGAAAAGTCTACATTTTGTATGAACATCTTTATTTTGAAATAAGAATCACATGATCATTGTTTGCATATTTTTATGGTTATGCAATATTGTCTAATACTTTACATTGTAGATAACAAGGTGTGTGGTGTCACACGGGAGATCATGTTATCGCCTCCTTGAAAAGTATAAGTAAAGGCTCACAACCGAGATGACTTTGGACAAACCATTGGAATGGTTGTAGTGTGATTTGGTATTGGTTTGTCTTGACCATAGAATCACACTAGTGCACTTTGTGTGTATTGAGTAGGACCGACTTAGAGGTGATTCGATTTATTGCTGACTACATAATCGAATCAGACCTCAGATATTATTTAGTACATGCACTTAATCCTGATATAATAACGGACACATATACTTAGTATTCATCTCTTTGATTTACCAATGGGCGAGATTTATAGATTAAATTGATAGGCTCGGTAAGTTGGGAGATGATATTATTTATATGGTGTGCCATTGATTATAGGAGGAAACCGTGTCCTATATATTAGGATGATGATGTCCCCTTGAGGAGCTCATAAGGTTCATCATGTAAACCCTGCAGGTGGACTTGGTCCGACATGATGAAAAGGTTGAGTGGTACTACTCATGGAGTTAGATGTTGATTAATTAATGATCAGTAAATTAATTAATCAATGGATATTCAAGATCTTAAACACGGGGAGAAAATGTACAAATAATATATGGAACCCATATTATCATATGGGGGTTGGTGAGATAGATCAATGATGATCCTTTAGTGGATTGGATCATCATTAGTGGATCGGACTTTATGTGGGCTTGATCCATGGGTGGCCAAGATCCAACTCCTCCTCATGGTCCCTAATGTAGCCTATTAACACCTCATGAAGCTTAGATCCAATGGATAGAAACAAAATTCTAAGATCCATAGGTAGAGATTAAATCTCTAGGATCCGACTGTTGAGATTAAATCTCTAGATCCGATGGTTGAGATTAAATCCCTAGAACCAATTGAGGCGATTAAATCATGACTTATACCTAACTCTATAAAAGGAGGGCAAGGGAGTTGGCGTGAACACATCCAAGAGAGCTAGGGTTTTTGGGCAGCAAGAGAAGGAATCCTAGTTGAGATAGGATTAGGGTTTGAAGGCTAGGGCGGCACCAAATAAGGAAGGTTTTCTTTTCTTCTTCTTCCTTCATTGGCCAGCATTCATCCCCTTTCCAGCTCTTGGCCGGCACCCAAAAGGCTCTATTCCCTTCTCCTTAGGTGGTGGAAACAAGATATAGGGCTTCCCTTGGTGTCTTGGCCGGATTCCACCATAAACTCCAACTCCTAGTTGGCCGGCGGCAAGGATCTCTTTTGTTCCTTGTTGGTCGGTTTTAGGGAGGAGAAGAACCTTGTTTCTATTCCTCCTCTTGCTTTGGAAGAGCAAGGAAGGAAGATTTGCGATCTAGGAGCTTCGACTTACGGTAGATCGTCGCCCACACGACGTCCGAAAGGAGAAAGGTCATACATTAGAAGATCGAGAGGTATATCAATTCTCTAATCTTTATATGTTACATATTTGTATTTGTTTTTCAATTATGAGCATGATATAAATCTGTATATGACTAAATAATACTTGGATCCCGAGCATAAACACAAAAATTGGTGATCCGGACATCGTCTATTCCGCGGCTACTCGTGGAATAGAGGATGGTCGCTTGAACAACGAGTTTGTTCAAGTGACCTCTCTAAACGAATATCACGATGATGACTTGGTTGCTTTGGTAATCCCTTTTGTCTAGGATTAATTTTTTTTTAATCCGGGGACATAGAAGGGATCGCCATGATCAAGCAACCGAGGTGAAGTGGGAAGCGAAGTTTCCCCTTACGGACTCGATAAGCAAAACCCTTCAATTGGTATCAGAGCCAAGGTTTTCGGTTTTGTGTGTTTAGGATTCGGTTAATTTTTATGCACTTTTTCATATATTATATGTGTCGGATAATAGTAGGATATGCGTATTTTAACTCTTTGGTTGTAGGCATAAGATCCGACTATTATGGTCATATGTGTGTATGTGATTGTATGTGTGTAAATATTTATTTTGTTGAATCCTCGGGGTTGACGAGGCTAGTATTGTTTTTTTATAAATTAGATACGACATTGTTTAGCCACTCTTTATTTTATTTTACTTTCGATCTAGATTTCATGTACACTCCCTCGTGGAGTATAGGATCGATGGATGTAAATTAAAATAGGTTTTAGTCTCGGTTTAGATCTTCGGATGGCTTATACATGGCGTAGGAGGAGCAGACGAGAAGGCATTGCGACGGGAGACATATTGAAGACAAAAGCCATAATAGTTGAAAAATAATTTTTTTTCATATTTATTGCTTTTTGTTTGATATGCATGTCGTAGGCTAGGAAAATTCTTCAATTTTAAATTACTAAGTGGGAGAGCGAATTTTCTATAAATTCCCACGACCTCCATTACGATTTGACAAGTGATGCAAACAAACTTGCGCGTCGGCTCTGAGTGCCTTCCTCCATATCGGATGGGTTTGTTTGCGGATCACAAGGTCAAATATGATTATAGGGAATTATCAAGGAGCGTGTGTACTTCCCCATCGGAAGGCACATAACCCGAGATAATTACCTTGGTACCGAGTAATGGTGAACACTTAGATACAAATATAAGTATCCTCCCTATCGAAGTCACTGATTTTATTTGTAGGGCCAAAGAGGAACCAACTATTAATTTTACTTGTCAAAAAGTTAGGTTGATAAGATAGTAAAATTAATGGGTAAAACCTCCTCTTACAAATGAAGAATTCGTTTACGTCCACACTATTGTGGCATATGATATTCTCGGTGTTTTGAGGTGTTGGTTGATTTTAAAATTTTATTGTTTGAGGAATCAATAATTTTTTGAAATCTAATGTTTTGATTTATGTGATTCTTAGGTTTTCTTTCAAAATGACTTTCAACCAACTTGCTGTGATACTGAAAGAGAACAAACTTACTGGACCCAACTATGTTGATTGGAAGAGGAATCTAGACATTGTCTTGACTGTTGAGGAATACAAATATGTACTCCACGAAGAGTGTCCTCCCAAACCTGCAGATGATTCTGGGGAAAAGGAGAGAGAGAGCTATAAGAAGTGGGTCCAGGCCGATGAGATGGCGCGATGTTACATTTTGGCATCTATGTCAAATGTACTGCAACATCAGCATCAAACCATGCCCACTGCTTATGACATGATGCTCAATCTCAAGGAACTTTTCGGACACCAGAATCGGGCTACAAGGCAAGAAGCCATGAGAAACTTGATGACGACCTCTATGATCGAGGGAACACCCGTAAGGGATCATGTTCTCAAGATGATGGCTCATTTGAATGAGCTGGAGGTCCTAGGAGCTGAGATCGATGGGGAAACCAGTCGACATCATACTCCGCCTCTACCTAGGAGTTTTGGCGGTTCACGAACTACAACATGAACAAGAGGTTGTATTCATCGCGTAACTTCCGGCTAACTCGTGCAGAGGGACTATTTCGTCAGAATGCTCAGGCGCATGCCGTGGTGATCCAAAAGGTTTCTACTTCTAAGCCAAAAGGCAAGAAGAAGAAGAAACAATCTGGGGCGAAGGCAGTGGGAGGTACTCAGGGAGGAGTGAAGAAGCCGAAAGGCAAGTGCTTCACTTGTAAGCAGACTGGACACTGGAAGAAGGACTGCCCCAACCACAAGAACAAAGGTATATCTTTTGGTCTAGTCGTTGAAACATGTTTAGCGGTGTTATCTATCGGCACCTGGTGTGTAGATACGTGAGCCATTGATCATGTCTGCAATACTTTGCAGGGGTTCCAGGAAACCAGACGACTGGCTGAGGGGGAGATTACTGTGTACTTGGGCGATGCCACGAAGGTGGCGGCTGTTACAGTGGGAGATGTTCATTTATCTTTTGAGAATAATAAACTTTTGGTTCTTTAAGAATTGCCTTTATGTACCCTTATTTAGAAAGAATTTAATTTCGATTTCTAAATTATTTATGGATGGATATTTTATTTCTTTTAATGATAGAGTTGTTATAAGAAGGAATAGGGACACTATCTGTTCGGGTGCATTGACAGGAAATTTGTACACACTTGAACCAAAATCTCCCATGATGCAAATTGAAGTTTATAACTCATCTTCTAATTCCAATAAGAGAAAAGAACCTTCAAAGATGAATCAAACATATCTTTGGCATCTTAGGCTTGGTCACATTAACCTAAGTAGAATTCAAAGGTTGATAGCTGATGGACCTTTGGGTTCATTAGTGGTGGAGGATCTCCCAACCTGTGAATCTTGCTTGGAGGGTAAGATGACCAAGAGGCCTTTTAAGGCCAAGGGGTATAGACCCAAAGATGTGTTAGAATTGGTTCATACTGATTTGTGTGGTCCTATGTCTATCTAGGCTAGAGGAGGTTTTGAGTATTTCGTCTCTTATATAGATGATTACTCAAGATATAGATACATTTACATGATGCGCCGCAAGTCTGAATGCTTTGACAAGTTCAAAGAATTCAAGACTGATGTGGAGAAATGTCAAGGTAAAAGTATCAAGACACTACGATCTGATCGTGGTGGCGAGTACCTCTTGGGAGAGTTTAGGGATTACCTATCAGAGGCTCGGATTCAATCCTAATTGACTGTACCTGCCACACCCCAGCAGAATGGTGTAGCAGAGCGAAGGAATAGGACTCTTATGGAGATGATTAGATCGATGATGAGTTATTCTGACTTGCCAGATTCGTTCTGGGGATATGCTCTAGATATGACGGTGTACATTATAAACTTGGTTCCATCTAAATCAGTGCCTTCTACTCCCACAGAATTGTGGACTGGGCGAAAGCCTAGTCTAAGACATATTCGGATATGGGGGAGTCCAGCACATGTGCTGAAGGCAGATGCTGGTAAGTTGGAACCTCGTACAGAAATACGCTTGTTCGTTGGCTATCCTAGGGGAACGAAGGGTGGTTTATTTTATAGTCATAGAGATCAGAGGGTGATCGTTAGCACGAATGCCAGATTTCTAGAGGAAGACTATGTGATGAGCCACAAGGCCAAGAGTAAAATTGTTCTGGAAGAATTAAAAGGGGAAGTCACTTCTTTAGTACTACCGGTACAAGAGGATATACCACATGTCACTGCACCGCGTGTCACAGAGGATACACAGGTGATACCTCATCGTAGTGGGAGGGTTGTGAGATAACCTGATAGATTCATGTTCTTGGAGAATCTTCTGATTTGGTCCCTGGCGAACATGAACCTGATCCCTGGACATATGACGAGGCAATCAAAGATAAAGATGCAGCATCTTGGCAAAGTGCAATGAATGCTGAGATTGAATCTATGGATTCAAATCAGGTCTGGGAGCTAGTAGAGTCACCCGATGGTGTAAAAACCATTGGATGCAAGTGGATCTACAAGAGAAAGAGAGGAATAGATGGGAAGGTTGAGACATTAAAAGCGAGGCTTGTTGCGAAGGAGTATACTCAGAAAGAGGGTATCGATTATGAGGAGACCTTTTTACTGGTAGCCATGCTTGAGTCTATCCGAATTCTCTTATGCATAGCAGCTCATATGGATTATGAGGTGTGGTAGATGAATGTCAAGACAACTTTCCTTAATGGAAGTCTTGAGGAAAACATCTATATGAAGCAAACAGAAGGATTCATTGCTAAGGGCAAAGAGCATCTTGTATGTAAGCTTAATCGGTCTATTTATGGATTGAAGCAAGCTTCGAGGTCTTGGAACATCCGCTTTGATGAGGTAATCCAGTCTTATGGATTTATTCAAAGTCCGGATGAGTCCTGTGTATACAAGAGATGTGACGGAAACGTAGTGGTATTTCTTGTACTTTACATAGATGACATTTTGTTGATTGGCAACAATATCAAGGTGTTATCGGACGTAAGGGTATGGTTGTCCAAACAATTTGATATGAAGGACTTGGGAGAGGTGGGACATATCCTAGGGATCAAGGTTATAAGGGATCGCAGGAAAAGGATGTTGTGTTTATCCCAAGCTTCATACATAGACACGATTATGGATCATTTTAGCATGCAAAACTCTAAGAAGGGTTTTCTACCTTTCAGGCATGGAGTTCCTTTATCTAAGGAGATGTGTCCTAGATCATCTGAGGAGATGAAGGCGGTTCCTTATGTTTCGGCAGTAGGAAGCCTCATGTATGCGATGCTATGTACGAGACCAGATATCGCTGTAGGCATGCTTAGCGAATATCGAGTAATCCGAGGACATTGGATCATTAAGCATATATTGAAGTACCTGAGAAGGACTAGGGATTATATGCTGGTTTACCGGGCAGACCAATTACTCCCTATGGGTTACACGGATTCCGACTTCCAATCTGATAGGGATAACAGTAAGTCTATCTCAGGTTTTGTGTTTACTTTGGGAGGTGGAGCCATTGTATGGAGGAGTGTCAAGCAGAAATGCATGGCGGACTCTACCATGGAAGATGAGTATGTGGTAGCCTCTGAGGCGGCCAAAGAAGTTGTATGGCTCAGGAACTTCCTGATGGACTTGGATGTGATTCCTAGTTTACCTAGAACTATCACAATTTATTGTGATAATAGTGGTGCAGTTGCAAACTTGAAGGAACCACGAGCCCATAAGGCTAGTAAACACATAGAGCGCAAGTACCACCTGATACGAGAAATCGTAAAGAGAGGAGAAGTTGTTGTGGCCAAGATTGCATCGGAGGATAACCTGGCAGATCCTTTCACTAAGGCCCTTCTGGCGAGAGCTTTTGATAGGCATGTGGAGGGAATGGGGATCAGATATATGGCAGTATGAGGACAACATAGTCTTTTAGTATAAGTGGGAGATTGTAGGGATGTATACTGAAAAGTCTACCTTTTATATGAACATCTTTATTTTGAAATAAGAATCACATGATCATTGTTTGCATATTTTTATGGTTATGCAATATTGTCTAATACTTTACATTGTAGATAACATGGTGTGTGGTGTCACACGGGAGATCATGTTATCGACTCCTTGAAAAGTATAAGTAAAGGCTCACAACCAAGATGGCTTTGGACAAACCATCGGAATGGTTGTAGTGTGATTTGGTATTGGTTTGTCTTGACCATAGAATCACACTAGTGCACTTTGTGTGTATTGAGCAGGGCCGACTTACAGGTGATTTGATTTATTGCTGACTACATAATCGAATCGGACATCAGATATTATTTAGTACATGCTCTTAATCCCGATATAATAATGGACACATATACTTAGTATTCATCTCTTTGATTTACCAATGGGCGAGATTTATAGATTAAATCGATAGGCTTGGTAAGTTGGGAGATGATATTATTTATATGGTGTACTGTTGATTATAGGAGGAAATCATGTCCTATATATTAGGATGATGATGTCCCATTGAGGAGCTCATAAGGTTCATCATGTAAACCCTGCAGGTGGACTTGGTCCGGCATGATGAAAAGGTTGAGTGGTACTACTCATGGAGTTAGATGTTGATTAATTAATGGTCAGTAAATTAATTAATCGACGGACATTCGAGATCTTAAACATGGGGAGAAAATGTACAAATAATATATGGAGCCCATATTATCATATGGGGGTTGGTGAGATAGATCAATGATGATCCTCTAGTGGATTGGATCATCATTAGTGGATCGGACTTTATGTGGGCTTGATCCATGGGTGGCCAAGATCCAACTCCTCCTCATGGTCCCTAATGTATCCTTTTAACACCTCATGAAGCTTAGATCCAATGGATAGAAACAAAATTCTAAGATCCATAGGTAGAGATTAAATCTCTAAGATCCGACGGTTGAGATTAAATCTCTAGATCCGACGGTTGAGATTAAATCCCTAGAACCAATGGAGGATATTAAATCATGACTTATCCCTAACTCTATAAAAGGAGGGCAAGGGAGTTGGCGTGAACACATCCAAGAGAGCTAGGGTTTTTGGGCGGCAAGAGAAGGAATCCTAGTTGAGATAGGATTAGGGTTAGGGTTTGAAGGCTAGGGCGGCACCAAATAAGGAAGGTTTTCTTTTCTTCTTCTTCCTTCATTGGCCGACATCCAGCATCTTTCAATCCCCTTTCTAGCTCTTGGCCGGTGCCCAAAAGGCTCTATTCCCTTCTCCTTAGGTGGTGGAAACAAGATATAGGGCTTCCCTTAGTATCTTGGCCGGATTCCACCACAAACTCCTCCTCCTAGTTGGTCGGCGGCAAGGATCTCTTTTGTTCCTTGTTGGTTGGTTTTAGGGAGGAGAAGAACATTGTTTCTATTCCTCCTCTTTCTTTGGAAGAGCAAGGAAGGAAGATTTGCAATCTAGGAGCTTCGACTTATGGTAGATCGTCGCCCACACGACGTCCGAAAGGAGGAAGGTCATACATTAGAAGATCGAGAGGTATATCGATTCTCTAATCTTTATATGTTACATGTTTGTATTTGTTTTTCAATTATGAGCATGATATAAATTTTTATATGGCTAAATAATACTTGGATCCCGAGCATAAACACAAAAACCGGCGATCCGGACATCATCTATTCCACGGCTACTCGTAGAATAGAGGATGGTCACGTGAACAACGAGTTTATTCAAGTAACCTCTCTAAACGAATAGCACGACGATGACTTGGTTACTTTGGCAATCCCTTTTGTCTAGGATTAAATTTTTTTAATCCGGGGACATAGAAGGGATCGCCATGATCAAGCAACCGAGGTGAAGTGGGAAGCGAAGTTTCCCCTCACGGACTCGATAAGCAAAACCCTTCACCTTCCTTTTCCGTTGGCAATTTTTGAATTCCCTGCCCAAGCCACCTTGGACCACGTTGAGGTGGACCTTGGCCGGAGATGGCTGGACCTCCGGCAAAATCTCCAAGCAGCACCTCCTCCCTACAAAAAATTCAACTTGAACCCTCTCTACAACCACACACCAATGAAAGCCCTTAGCACACCAAAAATCCCACCAACTCTTTCAAGAATGTTCTCCACTTCCGATGAAGTCCACACAAATCACAAACCACCACCTTCTCCTACCGGTAGAATGGAAGAAGATACCTTCCAACTACCAGGAGCCTGCCGCACCCTCACCAATGATACTAGAGTGAAGTTGGAGCTTCTCTCACTAAACCTCCCAGATGCAGCTGGTTTGACCATATGTTGACCATATGACAAGTGGATATTTGGGATATCCAAAGTCATATGGGGGAGATTATTTGAGGGAGATTGTTAGAGCAATCAAACCTCAGGTCAAGGTTGACCAGACTCGAGTAAGACTCAAGGGGAAGTCCAAGCATGGTCTTGGCATGGAAAGTCTAAGCATGGTCTTGGCATGGAAGTCCAAGTTTGGATACTTGGCATGGAAAGTCCAAGCATGGTCTTGGCATGGAAAGTCCAAGCATGGTCTTAGCATGGAAGTCCATGTAAAATACCACAAAAAAAAAATTAATTAATTAATTTAGGTTGGTGATGCTGGGTTAGAAATTTCTTAAACCTAACCTAGATATATCATATGGGTTAGTTAATGGAGCTTGGGGTTAAATTAACCTAGGTTTAATTGGACCTTGGGTTAATGGCTTAAAGGATTTAAAACCCAACTCAATAAACCGTTAAAAGGAAAATCCGACCCAGATTCGTTCAGCATTTCTTCCGCATGCGATTTCTTCGCCCAAAATGTTTCAGCCGTCGCCGACTCCTCGCTGACTTCGCCGAATGTTTTTCCCAACCGAAACATCCCTTCAAATTCTTCTCTCCACCGCACCCAGACACCTCTCGATCTCCCTCGCCTCTCCCGCGATCTCTCCCCCTCCTCCTCACTGTTGTGGCTCACGAGTCTTTCCTCTCACAACCTCGTTGACTTCTGCCGTCCCAGATCCTGTCGGTTTCTTTGCGTGAGGGGACGGTGAGATTTCTGCCACGGTTGAACACCGGCTATAGGTTAGTTGACTTTGTTCCTCAAGGGTTACGACCTTAGCAGTTTGTAGAGCACCATACCATAGTTGGCGCAGTACCCGTAGGTGGCTGATTTGAGTTTTCTCCCATTTTTTCCGATCACCACAGTAGGCTTGAGGGATCTTTGGATTCTGGGAAGAGCACTGACGAATTCCCCCTCTTCTCAATCGGTGAACAGAGGATAGAGGGAGGTGGTCGCCGGTGAGCAGAGCCGTCAGTTAGGGTTTCTCACTGTCGATCAGCGTCGGAGCTAGGGCACCGGAGATCTTGGCAGGCGAATAGGGCAGGTGAGCTTGGATCTCTCCATCAGTAGGTTTCTTTTCCCCATCTATGATGAGTTGCATCTCTGACCAATTTCGTTCATTAACTGGATATTATTTTGGGCAGTGGGTTCCGGTGAACAGGGGTAGCTACCGGTTGTTGGGGATTCTAATTGCTGGTGAAGTTCAATTTCGGGTAAGGAAGAGTAATTTTTCTTTTGTTCTGTGAATTCTTTTCGGTAAAGATTTCATGGGTGATCTTTGTTGGGTTTGGGCAAGGTTTGATCTTGAACTGCCAGTTCTAGGATTCTTGTTGGAGACTTCAATTGTTAGTGTTTATCGCTACCTTTTGTTCTATCAGTCCAGTTCAATTTATTATATTGGCTATGATCAAGAGGAGAGGATGTGTGTGGCCTGTCCCGGTGGATAAAATAGGTAGGGATGGCTATAAACGGTTGTAGGTTAGCATACTTGTTAACCGGGAATGATGGATGTTAATTATAGAATTAATTATAGTAGGGGGCAGCTGTGATTTAAGTGTTATATTTATGAATTAGATTTATAACTGATTCTGTTGGTGATAATATTACAATAGGTTGGGGGTAAAAGGTTAACTCTTTATGAGATTAACTTTGATAAGTTGAATATAGAATTGGATGAGGGAGTTAGCACTTTTTCTAATTGAAACCGATGGGTTTAAATTAAATGGTCAAGTCTGGCTAATTGGAGTTTCTAATTCATATTTGATTAAGGGACGCGAATATAGAAACGGGAGAATAGTGAATTTATATATATATTGTTGTATGCTTGAACATGACCACAATGTTTGAAATGTGCAGGACGTGGATACAAGACCGGTCCACGGACGTGAGGACTCTATTACTACGAGCATTGACAGCAGGTGGGTAATTTCCTACCTGGTCAGGTAGATGTAATGGTTTTCAGATTTAGACGTAGATATGAGCATGTTAGGTGTTCATATTATCTTGACCCTGCTCTGATTACCGTATGCTTGAACTTATCGTTGGATATATATATGCTCAATTGTTGATATCACATATTCCCTATCATGATTTAGGAGTTATAGACGTGATGTAAGTAGGTCTAAATGTTTAGTAGGGTGTAGATGTTAGAGTACGGAGGATGACCTAAATTGTAAATTTGGTAAAAAGGTCCTCCGTGGGTAGGTAAGGCCCTAAATGTAGGACTTATTCCATACCCGTATGTTGCACACTTATTTACTAACCATGTGTTGTGTAAATGGTCAGGTGAGTCGTGGACAGTGTGTCGCTACGGACCGATGGTCCTAGCTTGTCATGATCAGATGAGTACGACTCTCTACAGGATAGAGAGTGTACTAATCAAATGGGCGTGACTCTCTGTTGAACAAAGAGTCTATGGTAGATGTCTGTATGTGAGACAGTACCCTCATGTCATTGCATGCATACTGACAACATCGTCTCCCCTTGGGGTTAAGAGAGAGTCGTTAGTCATCCTACCTCCTAGGTTACTCCCAGAGGAGTAACTGGTGTGAGGGCATAGCATCTGTTGTGCCGCACTCTACCATTATAGACGATGGTAGTTGGAGTTGCGTGCAGTTGTCCTGGGTGCGTGGCACTCGACCACTCATTGGTAGTGTCAGTCGAAGTGGCCAGCAGCAGGAACCCCCTTTGTGTAGCGAGCTCTTTACGCTCATATGCTACTTGATCATACTGCCCACTCGACCACTCTATAACAGTGGTTGGTGTGAGTTGGGACAGTTGTCATGTCATGCCACCTAGGCCACACTGGGGTCGTGGTAGCGAGTGGGGGTGAGCAGACATGACCATGCATGCTGCATTGCCATATCATACGGTGGTTTGCATATGGTTATATATATATATATATATATATATATATATACATGGATGATGGTGATTAGTATACATACAGATACAATCTATATGCATACTCACTTTGATGATGTATTTGTATGTACTATGCTTGTTGCATTTGTTTGTACATATTCATACATGCTATTGCATTCCTGTATGGTAGTAGGCCGGTACTTGTATACCTGTTAGTTATTCACTGTGATACCCTTGACCCATATCAGGATATTGTGTGAGTTAGTACTATTCTTTATACCCTATGTTGTGGTTATATGCCTAGGTTGGATGATGATAGAGTAGCTGACCGTCAGGTATGTCAGCATCATTTGTTGTTCAGTTTATTTAGTGTATGCATGCATGTATACTTGTTATGTTGATGTATACCTATTGTACGAGTATATTAAACTGTTGAATGACATGTAATATTGATACATATATTTACATGTTCTATCTTATTACCTGCTGAGTTTTACTCACCACCACAGACCTTGGGTTTTTCTGTCGCCCAAGTAACAGGTAGAAGTCTTCGTGATGACTTGGAGCTGCATCGGCGATCCATCCCATCTCCGCTTTTCTGAGTCTCCCGAGGATTTGTGTTTACGTTATGGATTTTATTCTATGTCATGGACTCTAGTTTATATATGGACTTCATCTTTATGTTGTGGACTTTGTTTTGTGTCGATGCTTTATGTACGGTTTTAGTACTGTAGACTTGTCAGGTGGTGTACACCTGTATGTTTTGGTATATTTATTGTGGGTATGTGGTTTCTATTTCCGATGTGGTTGTTATGTTATATTATGTTATTGTTGTGGGCCTACGGGCCTTGTATTAACTCGAAATGTTGCCATGTATAGGGGAGATGTCGTCCGTTTGATTTTTGGCACGGCATACTCTCGGGGCGTGACAGTCCAAGTTTGGATACTTGACATGAAAAGTCCAAGAATGGTCATAGCATGGAAAGTACAAGCATGGTCTTGGCATGGAAGTCCAAGTTTGGATACTTGGCATGAAAAGTCTAAGAATGTTCTTAGCAAGGAAAGTCCAAGTTTGCAGTCTTGGTCACGTAAGTCTAAGGGTGTAGTCTTGGCGGTGAAAGTCCAAGCATTGAGGCTTGGCAATCAAAAAGTCCAAGAGTGAGGTTTTTAGCAGCGTAAAGTCCAAGCATGTAGTCTTTGTAACATAAGTCTAAATGAATCTTGGCAAAGGAGATCTGGTTAGCATAACATAACCGATGAAAGTACTTGAAGGCTAACGTGAAGGATGAAAGAGTCATGGAGGACTCGGATGGACCCTGAGGGTGTGAGACTGATGGAGGTGGCTAGAAGGCTTAAGTTTAGGCTATGGGTTGTTGATAAAGTATGGGAGGATCATATTTGGATTAAACCTCATGTTTGAGGTTTATTAGTCGACTAGGATTATGAACCAGTCGACTGGCTAAGTGCATGACACTTGGAAGACTAGCTTGACTCGAGTAGTCGACAAGGATTATGACTAGTCGACTGAGGATCGACTGCTTTTATGGCTCTGTCAGTCGACCGCTAGGGTTTAGCAGTCAACTGGCCATTAGCAGTCGATTGTTAGGGTTGAGCAGTGGACTGGTCATAAGTGGCTAGGGCATATAATGTCTGGTAGTCGACTACGGCTTGGTAGTCAACTGTTGGTAAGGGCAGTCGACTGCTAGCATATCCATTGGAGCAATCCAATGTGCATTAGTCCTTTGTGAGACAATAGATAGGAAAGTAGTCGACTGCTAGGTGAAAATTCAGCTCGATGTAGGTTATAAAAGTAGCACGAGTTGGAGGATTTAGCAGCGATTTTTGGGGCGATTTTGAAGGAGAAGTGATGTTTCATTTCAAACCTTCAAGAGCAATCCAAAGTAACCAACAAGCAAACAATCAAAAGTTCTTTTTGTAAAGTGTTCTTTACTTATTATTGTATTTGCTTCTTGTATTTGGTGTTGGTGCAATCGGCCCAGGTCACGATTGACCGAACTCAAGTTTGACTCAAGTAGTGTTTTGAAGTTTGACATTGATGTTCGACAAAATGGATGGGAAAGTCCAAGTCATGGGTACTTAGCATGGAAAGTCCAGGTGGGACACTTGGCAATGGAAAGTCCAAGCATGTGTCTTGGAAAGGGAAAGTCCAAGCTTGAGTCTTGGCAATTGGAAAGTCCAACATGGGTTGGCAAGGAAAGTCCAAGCAAGGGTCTGTAAGGATCTGTATCATATCGTATGTGTTCACTGGTGAAACATTTCGCACAACCGTAGCGGAAACAAAATACATGTCGGATCCATCCAGAGATCCATGCAATACGTATAAATCGATTCGATTATCCTACTTTGTCTAGATCTTATCTAGAAGAAGTATACCTTTGTTCCGAAGCCCTTCACAATCCCGCTAGCCAAATGCAGTCGGATCTCAATACGGTAAGGACAACCGTATCTCTAAGGTATCCACACGAACCGTATCTTGGAGAAGGAGATAACACCTTTGGTTGTGCTAGCAACCACACTAAGGCTCTCCACTCTAGACTTTGGCCAAGAAGAAGGGAGAGGAAGAAAAATAGGGATGCAAGGCACAAATGGATACTTAGCTAAAATGAGATCACATGCTCACATAAGAGATCACCATTCTCCTTCACGTTAAGGAGACTTCTCAAATCCCCTTTTATTATCCATTAATCCCATTTTTCCATTAACGTTGAGGATACTCCTCAACTCCCAATTGCATGCCATCAATTTGCTTGCAATGTTAATGAGTCCATTTATTTGCATGCAAAATTGAGAAAATTTCTCAAATTCCATTTGCATGCATTAATCTCATTTGAATGAGTTAATCCATTTGCATTCATTAATGCATTTGCATGCAATATTTCATTTTACATGCAACCTTTGGAATAAATCTCATTTCATGCATTAATCCCTTTGCATGCAACATTAAGCATTAAATCCCATTTCATGCATTAATCCATTTGCATGCAACAACTCCCATTTGCATGCATGATTAATCATCATTAATCATGCTAATCTTCTTCAATTGGTTTCACTTGTCTAACTCAAATTAAACCAATTTGAGTCCAACTCAAGTTTGGCCAAGTAATGAGTCTAATTCATTCTAGTCCATTCAATTAACTAATGATTCATTTAGTCAAATGATCCTATCTTCAAAATAACATATTCTTTGTGTGTGACCCTATAGGCTCTCATAGCATTGGTAATGTATCTAAAACTATTTTAGATACATAAGCAATGAACTGTATCTAGCAATACATCATTGCTACCCAAGCTATAAGAAAGTCGAGATCCGACAACCTTTCCGTGACTATTATCATGTATGACGGTATCTTTCTATCCTTGATATCTTAGATCGAACAATGAGACATAGACCGTGTTATCCCCTTATCGATCTTTATGTTTCTTGATCCCCAAGTAGACTCATTCAAATAAATGAGCTCAATATCTCATATTGACTAATTTGAGCATGACCATACATTTTGTGGTCATACTCTATCAAGAGGCCAAAGATATCACTCCCATCATATGGGAGGGATAGATCTCATCTACATCACTCACATCCCTCTGTATAATTCGTTACATACCCAGCAATCGCCATTATAGTGCACCCTATTACGGGTGACATTAGATGATACCAAAGTACATAACTCCTTATGTAGGGAATCGTAGTGACTTCAGGTCTAAGGACTATTCATACCAATAGTCACATGAGAAAGTATATGACACTCATATAACGATCCATGACATTTTCTCATGGAGGATCAATTCAGTACATATATTCTCCAAAATATATACCCATGTGTCAATGTGATATCACATATTCATGACTTATGAGTTCAAGTCATCCATTAACCTACAGGCTAGTCTCAATGTATCAATATATCCCTTTGTCTATTAATACAATACTTGACTAGGAATGTTTAAGTATAGTGTTCTCTATAGCTTCTCATAATCAATTCTACCAATTGATATACTGTAGATTAGAACCTACTATTCAAGGGCATTATTATATTTATTTGGCTGGCACACGCATAAAGTAAATATAATAATCAATCTTTGCCTGTTATTAATAAAATATGATACATATGTTCCCTAATCAATCATCTCATGATTGACACTAAGGGCTGACACTAATAATCTCCCACTAGCACTAGTGTCAATCACTGTAATCTCTAAGACCTAGTGACCTAGTATGACCATCATGCTTCTTCTGTGTCAAAGCCTTGGTCAAGGGATCCTCAATGTTAGCATCAGTATCGACTCTGCATATCCGCACATCTCCTCTATCGATGATCTCTCGAATGAGGTGATATCGCCGTAGTATATGTTTGGAACGCTGGTGAGAACGAGGTTCCTTAGCCTGTGTTATAGCCCCGTTGTTGTCACAATAAAGCTATATAGGGCTCACAATGCTAGGAACTACACCAAGCTCATAAACAAACTTCCTGATCCAAACAACTTCCTTTGCCGCATTTGAAGTAGTAATATACTCGACCTCTGTAGTAGAATCCATGATTGTCTTGCTTTGAACTCTTCCAGCTCACAACACCACTATTTAAACAAAAGACATACCCTGACTGCGATCTGTAATCGTCCTTGTCCGTTTAGAAGCTAGCATCATTGTAACCCTTTACAGTGAGCCCCTCATTACCTCATAATATCAAGAAATATTCTTTAGTTCTTCTCAAGTACTTAAGAATATTCTTGATGACTATCCAGTGACTGTCACCTGGATCTGATTGGTACCTACTCGTCATGCTTAAAGCATATGAGAAATCAGGACGAGTGCATAACATGGCGTACATAATAGACCCTATAGTAGATGCATAAGGGATCTGATCTATGTGTTCCCTTTCTTCCTTAGAAGAAGGGCATTGAGCCTTCGAAAGGCTCACACCATGTGACATTGGCAGAAATCCCTTCTTGGAATTCTGCATGGCAAAACATTTAAGCACCTTGTCAATATATGCACTCTGACTTAAGCCAAACAATCTCTTAGATTTATCTCTATAGATCTTAATGCCTAAAATGTAGGCTGCGTTACCTAAGTCCTTCATTGAGAAACAATTCCCAAGCCAAGTCTTCATAAACTGCAGCATAGGGATGTCATTTCCAATGAGAAGTATGTCATCAACATACAAGATAAGAAAGATAACTATGCTCCCACTGACCCTTTTGTAGACACAAGGTTCATCTTCATTCTTGATGAAACCAAACTATTTGATCGTATCATCGAATCGAAGATTTCAGCTTCTAGATGCTTGCTTTAAACCATAAATAGACCTTTGCATCTTGCATACTTTGCCAACATGCTTTGGATCTACAAAACCCTCAGGTTGTGTCATGTACACATCCTCGAGGAGGTTTCCATTCAGAAATGCAGTTTTGACATCCATTTGCCAGATCTCATAATCGTGGTAAGCTGTAATAGCAAGCATGATTCAAATGGACTTAAGCATCGCAACTGGTGAAAATTTTCCATCATAGTCAATACCATGAATCTGTTTGAAACCTTTAGCTACCAATCGCCCTTTATAGGTATGCATAAGACCATCCATGTCAGTCTTTCTCTTAAAGACCCATTTACACCCAATGGGTTTGACCCCATCAGGTGGATCAATCAAAGTTCATACTTGCTTAGTGTACATGGATTCCATTTCGAATCTCATGGCCTCTAGCCATTTCTCATAATCTGGGCTCATCACAACTTTCTGATAGGATGTAGGTTCGTTTAACTCAACAAGCATAACGTCATCATTGTCAGATAAGAGAAATGAATATCTCTCAGGCTGACGACGTATCCTATCAGACCTGCGAAGAGGTTAGTCTACTTGAATAGTTTGGTGCTCTACAACTTCTTGTACAACAATCTCATCATCCACAACACTTTGTGGTGTCTATTCAACTTCCATCTCAGTGCTATCTTTATCTTGAATTTCTTCAAGATGTATTTTACTCCCACTAGTTCTTCTAGAAATGAACTCTCTTTCTAGAAATACTCCATTTCTAGCGACAAACACTTTACCTTGTGTGGGATTGTAGAAGTAATATCCTTTTGTTTCCTTAGGATATCCTACAAAGTAGCATTTGTCTGATTTGGGGCCTAGTTTGTTAGAGACTTGACGTTGAACATAAGCCTCACAACCCCAAATCTTCATAAAAGACATCTTGGGACTCTTCCCAGTCCATATCGCATATGGTGTCTTTATGACTGCCTTAGATGGGACGCGGTTAAGTGTGAAAGCAACCGTCTCTAAAGCATGTCTCTAGAAGAAAGAAGGAAGATTCGTGTGACTCATCATGGATCGTACCATATCTAATAATGTATGATTTCTCATTTCTGATACACCATTCCACTGTGGTGTTCCAGGTGGAGTGAGTTGAGATCTAATCCCAAACTCAATGAGATAGTCATGAAAAGCTTGGCTAAGGTATTCCCCACCTCGATCTGATCGAAGCACTTTTATATTCTTACCAAGCTGGTTTTGTACTTCATTCTTGAATTCTTTAAACTTTTCAAAGGATTCAGATTTGTGTCTCATAAGATACACATATCCATATCTACTGAAATCATCAGTAAAAGTAATGAAGTACTGATAGCCTTCTCTAGCTGCTACATTGAAAGAACCACATACATCAGTATGTATGTGTTATAACAAATCACTAGCTTGTTTGCTATGTCCACTAAATGAAGTCTTGGTCATCTTGCCTAGAAGACATGATTCACATGTCTCATATGATTCAAAATCAAAAGAGTCCAGTAATCCATCCTTATGAAGCTGGGATATGCGACTCTCATTTACGTGACCCAGGCAACAATGCTAGAGATATGTTTGGTTCATATCATTAGATTTGAACCATTTGGTATTTATGTTATAGACTGGAGTTTCAAGATCTAGAAGATAGAGACCATTCACAAGGTGTGCACTACAAAAAAACATATCATTTAAATAAACGTAACAACACTTGTCCTTTATTACAAATGAGAAACCATTGTTGTCTAAACAAGAAATGGAGATAATATTTTTAGTCAAGGCAGGCACATAACAACATTCTTCTAGTTCTAAGATAAGCCCAGTGTGCAAGGATAAGAAATATGTCCCTACAACAATGGCGACAACTTTTGCTCCATTGCCTACCCGTAGGTTCACCTCGCCCTTCGTTAATGATCTAGTCTTTCGAAGGCCCTGTACATTGGTACAAATGTGAGAAGCATAATCGGTATCTAATACCCAAGAAGACGAGATAGATAAATTGACTTCGATAATATGTATACCTGAGGCAGAAGTCTCACTTCTCTTCCTTTATACCTCTTCCAGGTATAGCTTGTAGTTTCTCTTCCAATGCCCGATTTCACCGCAGTGGAAGCATTCCCCTTCCTTAGACACCCCTCCTTTAGGTTTTAATGCATTTGACTTGCCTTTGCCTTTGGCTTTGGCTTGGGTCTTACCCTTACCTTTAGACTTCTTCTTGCCTTCGCCTTTGCCTTTGTTCACCATCAAAATGGTACCATGCTTTGCCTTCTTAAGGTTGAGTTCAGCAGTTCGTAACATGCTCAACAACTCAGGTAAAGGCTTGTCAATTTCATTCATGTTGTAGTTTATGACAAATTGACTATAGCCTTCTGGCAGTGACTGAAGAACAAGGTCAGTGGCCAGCTCTTGGCCCAATGGAAATCCCAATCTCTGTAAGTTCTCAACGTACCCAATCATCTTGAGTACATGAGTACCTACGGGAGTTTCTTCTTGCATTTTGCATTGAAATAAGGCCTTTGATACTTCGTATCTCTCGTGTCTTGCTTGTCCCTGATATAGTTGTTTTAGATGCTCAACCATACCATAGGCATCCATGTTCTCATGTTGCTTTTGAAGCTCAGAGGTCATGGTGGCAAGCATAAGGCATGACACATCCAATGCGTCATCTTGATGCTTCTTATAAGCATCCTTGTTAGCACGAGTGGCCGTAGGGGTGGGTGGTTCAGGAATGGACTGCTCTAGGACATACAGTTTGTATTATTGCTTGAGGACTATCCTCAAGTTCCTGTACCAGTCTAGGAAATTAGCTCCAGTGAGCTTGTCCTTATCAAGGATAGATCGCAGAGAGAGTGTGTTTGGCGTATTTCATGACATGGTGATCTACAATACAGAAGTACAAAAATGTATCATATTTCAATAATTTAATTAGGCCTTCTAACTAAATGATTCTCCCACTGGTCAAAAAATGGGATAAGATCCATATTATACCGCATCTTGAGTTAGCTTTGGCTAATCTCCCAAGACTTGTATAAGTTAAGTAGGTAACTTGTATCAATTACATCTAATGTAACTCTTGTATATCTATATGAACAACATTATTTGTTCATTGTACCCATCACATGAGATTTCTTTCTAAATTACCACTCATCTTGAGTTAGCTTTGGCTAATCGCCCAAGATTTGTATAATGTAGGTAGATGTCCCGTATAAGTTATGCCTCTAAGTTCATCAATCTAATAGAGAGAGCTTAGTTAAGTCAAACCCAAAGTTTAATAGACGAATATCACAATTGTCCGGTAATACTTTACCAAGGTAAATCGAGTCACTTTGTTTTAGCAAACGCGCTACGATTGAACAAGGTAATAGTAAGTATTAAACTTTGGTAGACATATAATAAGTGACCTAATTTTTGTGACAACTAACTACGCATGCATCAAATATACAACCATCACATGCATCATATATACAAGAATCACATGTATCGCATACACACAGCAAATAATCTTAAACGTGACATGGTTATGGCCCGAATCTACGATCTTCTCAAGCCAATGAGAAGAGAGAATGGTTAACCTAGGGATGACATCTTTTCCAAGTGCTTCCTTCGGTCATCTTGTGTTGTCGGCATCCTCCTTGTAACTTCAACCTTCAATGGACTTTTCATTTCTTTATTTTGTACATTACAAAATAATAACATTCGAGTTACATTCGAGTCTAAGTCTATTTTACAACCAGAAAAATAGAGATGAAGACACGATATGCAGGTCATATTTATGAATTACAACATACAACACATAACCACAATCACATTGGGTCCTAGGCCATAACCATGCACCATATCATTCATAATGATGTAATGTTATAAAATTTATTATGAATACATACACGAATTTTAAGCCGCTTTGCCAATAAGGTGCAACGCCACGGCGGTCCCGCTAGCCGGTTAGCAGGCGGGTTCAGGGGCGCCCCTTGCGCGAAGTCGAGAAGCGCCCTTTTATTTTCAACTCCTTGAATGAGTTGTTGCCCTAATTCTCAAACACGATAGTGGTTGGTCCTGTTTTCCAAGTCGTGTTCCCCTTTGTGACAATTTCAAGCCTAAAATTTGTGTACTAATAATACACATGTTTTATATCTCATATAAAATATGAAAATCTAAATTTATATCACATATAATTCATCATAATGAAATATACGTATTGAAAGAGGCTCTGATACCACTGTAAGAATCCGTATCATATCGCATGTGTTCGCGGGCGAAACATTTCGCACAACCGTAGTGGAAACAAAATACATGTCGGATCCCTCTAGAGATCCATGCAATACGTATAAATCGATTCGATTATCCTACTTTGTCTAGATCTTATCTAGAAGAAGAAGTATACCATTGTTGCGAAGCCCTTCGCAATCCCGCTAGCCAAACGCAGTCAGATCTCAATATGGTAAGGACAATCGTATCTCTAAGGTATCCATACGAACCATATCTTGGAGAAGGAGATAACACCTTTGGTTGTGCTAGCAACCACACTAAGGCTCTCCACTCTAGACTTTGGCCAAGAAGAAGGGAGAGGAAGAAAAATAGGGATGCAAGGCACAAATGGATACTTAGCTAAAATGAGAACACATGAACACATAAGAGATCACCATTCTCCTTCACGTTAAGGAGACTTCTCAAATCCCCTTTTATTATCCATTAATCCCATTTTTCCATTAACATTGAGGATACTCCTCAACTCCCAATTGCATGCCATCAATTTTCATGCAATGTTAATGAGTCCATTTATTTGTATGCAAAATTGAGAAAACTTCTCAAATTCCATTTGCATGCAATAATCCATTTTACATGCAATATTTCATTTTACATGCAACGTTTGGAATAAGTCTCATTTCATGCGTTAATCCCTTTGCATGCAACATTAAGCATTAAATCCCATTTCATGCATTAATCCATTTGCATGCAACAACTCCCATTTGCATGCATGATTAATCATCATTAATCATGCTAACATTCTTCAATTGGTTTCACTTGAGTCTAACTCAAATTAAACCAATTTGAGTCCAACTCAAGTTTGGCCATGTAATGAGTCTAACTCATTCTAGTCCATTCAATTAACTAATGATTCATTTAGTCAAACTAAAATGATCCTATCTCCAAAATAATATATTCTTTGTGTGTGACCCTATAAGCTCTCATAGCGTTGGTAATGTATCTAAAACCATTTTAGATACATAAGCTATGAGCTGCATCTAGCAATACATCATTGCTACCCAAGCTACAAGAAAGTCGAGATCCGACAACCTTTCCGTGACTATTATCATGTATGACGGTGTCCTTCTATCCTCGATATCTTAGATCGATCAATGAGGTATAGACCGTGCTATCCCCTTATCGATCTTTATGTTTCTTGATCCCCAAGTAGACTCACTCAAACAAATAAGTTCAATATCTCATATTGACTCATTTGAGCCTGACCATGCATTTCGTGGTCATACTCTATCAAGAGGCCAAAGATATCACTCCCGTCATATGGGAGGGATAGATCTCATCTACATTACTCACATCCCTCTACATAATTCGTTACATACCCAACAATCACCGTTATAATGCACCCTGTTACGGGTGACGTTAGACAATACCAAAGTACATAACTCCTTATGTAGGGAACCGTAGTGACTTCAGGTCTAAGGACTATTCATACCAATAGTCACATGAGAAAGTATATGTCACTCATATAACGATCCATGACACTTTCTCATGGCGGGTCAATTCAATACATATATCCTTCAATATATATACCCATGTGTCAATGTGATATCACATATCTATGACTTGTGAGATCAAGTCATCCATTGACCTACAGGCTAGTCTCAATGTATCAATATATTCCTTTGTCTATTAATACAATACTTGACTAGGAATATTTAAGTATAATGTTCTCTACAGCTTCTCATAATCAATTCTACCAATTGATATACTGTAGATTAGAACCTACTATCCAAGGGGCATTATTATATTTATTTGGCTAGCACACACATAAAGTAAATATAATAATCAATCTTTGCCTATTATTAATGAAATATGATACATATGTTCCCTAATCAATCATCTCATGATTGACACTAAGGGTTGACACTAACAGGGACTTGGCAAGGGAAAGTCCAAGCTTGAGTCTTGGCAATTGGAAGTTCAACATGGGTTGGCAAGGAAAGTCCAAGGATTTATATTGGCAGCGTAAAGTCCAAGGGTGGAGTCTTGATAGCATAAGTCCAATGGATGGCGACGTAAAGTCCAAGCGGAGTCTTGGCAGTGCAACTCCAATGTGCCTTGGCGGTATAGACCAACCTTAGCATGACAATAGCTGATGGAAGCATCTAAAGGTTAGCGTATGGATGAACAAGTCATGGATGACTTGGAGGAATCCAATAGGCGTGAGGCTGACAAAGGTAGCTAGAAGGTTTAGGTCTAGGCTAAGGGTGGTCTAGCAAGTATGAAGGCATTATACTTAGTGTTAAATCTCATGGTTGAGGTTATCAGTCGACTGAGGCTTTGGACCAGTCGATTGGTCAAGTGTTTTGACACTTGGTGGCCAAGTTGACTTGTGGTAGTCGACTGAGATTATGGCTAGTCGAACTGATCAGAGTCGCCTGCTGGTCGGGTTGTGGGAGCAGAATGCTCAGTAGCCGTCGATCGACTCTGCCTACGCGGCAAATAACTCGGGTCTTGGCATCAATGGCAGTGTAATCGTTGGCTTGGATGCCGACGTTGATTAAGTCGTTGTCTTACAACGGTACTGTTGACAGTCGACTACTAGGCATGGAATCAACTATTAAAGGAGCTCGAGGAGGAGATTCTTGGCATGGTTCTTTGAGGCAATTTGGAGGGGATTTGCTGCTGCAATCCAGACCTTCAAGGCTACTCTCAAGCATTCAAAAGTAAGCACTCAAGTTCACATTGTGTAAAATTTTCTTTACTTGTCTTTGTGTAGTTTACTTGTATTAGCTTGTATTTGATTTTTATTGTTGTAAGAATTGTTGTAAGAGGTTTCCTCCACCTCTGAATTGTTCCGAGAGGGAGTGTTTTGATTATTAGTGGTGGAGTAGGAACCTTGAGGTTCCGAACCACATTATATTTGTTTGTATTTGTGTTATTGTATTTGTCGTATTTAGTTTATGCTTTATATATATTCCGCTGTGCATAATAACAAAGTGTAGAGACGAACGTGATCAAAATCCATTGACGTATGACACGCTATTCGCCCCCCCTATAGCGACGTTTAATTCCCAACAAGTGGTATTAGAGCGAGGTCGCTCTCCATTTGGACTAACCGCCAAGAGAGCACTGCTAGACAGTAAAGAAGAAGATGGAATTTGAAGAAAGACTAGGTCGGGACATCAACACACTACCATCCTATGAGGACTATGGATTTGAAGGATTCAATTCATGGAAAATAGGGATTGAGAACTTCCTAATGATGGTGGATATCAAGCTTTGGTTCGCCTTGATAGAAGGTTGCGAATTTCCAAGAGGCAAAAAGGGTGCAATCCTCAAGGTTGAAAAATGGACCAAGGAACAACTCAAGGAGTTCAAGACAAATATTAAGGTAATCAAAATGCTAAGTGATTTAATTACTAATAATGTCTTGTCTAAGTTAAGTGAATACAAGGATGCCAAGGAGCTTTGGAGCGAATTGGCAAAGTATCATGAAAATCCATCACCAACTCAAGAAGAGAAAGAGGCCGAAGAAGCAAGTTCATCCTCACAAGAAAGTGAGGATTCGGAGGTCGAGGAGTGTTCAACATTCGAGGTTGAAGAGGCGGTGGAAGAGGAAGAAGTAGAGGAAGCCTCCACCTCTAGGATTGAGGGGGAGGATATTAGGACATCTTCCATGCTGAAGCAAGAGCAAGAAGCGTCATCTACCTCCGGTCGAGGAGATGAAGAACCGACTCCGGTTTCCACCATTGACCTAGGTAACTCAAGCATTTCGTTTAAAAATAAAATTCATATCATATGCTTTGAGTGTAGGGAAGCCGGGCATTACAAAAGCAAGTTCCCTAAGAAGGTTAAGAAGGCTTCACCAGTGCCAAAGGTCAAGGAGATCGAAGCTCTAACCTTTAAGAGCAAGGTGCACGTCATGTGCTTCAAGTGCCACCAAAGAGGGCACTATAAAAGTTAATGCCCTTGGAGAAAAGGAGGAGCATCAAATGTAGGGGGAGCCTCTAAGGCAAACCCTAAGGTAAAATCTAGTAATGTTCCTTCCTTAATTAATAGGCAAAAGCATGCTAGGAATTTTATTGCTATTGCTCATGAACAAAAGCATGCTAGAAATAGATTTTATTGCCTAGGTGCAAAATCATGTAATTTTTCAACTAAGGAGAAATTTGGGACTAATGCCCCTAGAAAAATTCTACCTAAGACAAGTATTAAGAAAATAGAAGATCATTTAAGCTTTAATGCTAAGAAAGATAGACATATGCCTAGGAAGGACAAAAATGATCAAAGAAACAATAGGCCCACCAAAATAGAAAAATTGGAGTTAGAGAACCAGGCCTTAAGGTCAAGGCTTGAGAAACTTGAAAAGACCCTTAGAAATATGCAAAATCAAACTCAAGGGTCTAAAAGTCAAAATCTAGGGTGTAAGAGACAAGAACCATCTAGGAGGCAAGGTTTGGGTCACAAGCCTATGTCTAAGAAGGTAATGCCTACTTACCACAATGTTCCATTTGATTATGGAACTAAATCTAAGTCTAGGAAGGCCATGGTTACTAGGGAGGTCATCCCTAAGGCTAACCATAGAGTATGTCTAGTGGCTAAGGTTTCGAAGAAACCTAGGGAGGCCACTAAGAAGGTTACAAGGGGAGTCACTCCTAGAGTTAACTTAGGCAAAACCACAATGACCAAGGCTACCAAGCCTAGAAGGGTCATTAGGAGGGTATCTAGGGAGGTCATCCCTAAGGAATACCTAGTAAACCTAAGGAGCTCCAATAGGTATTGGGTTCCTAGGAGCGTGATCTCCAATAGGTATTGGGTTCCTAGGAGCGTGATCGATTCACGCTAAATGGATTAGGGTGTGACAACTTTAAATGGATGGGTAGTTAACCTAACCATGGTAAAGGTGACACTTTAGGTCATTTTCAAGGTTACGAATACCTTGGAAATAAGTATTGATCTTAATCCTAAAGGTTTCTAGGATGTGCCAATTAAATTTGAGAAGTTTGAAAAATTGATCAAATTGGCACAACTTAGGTTTAGAGGTCATAGTGTGTCATTTTTGGGTTTTGACACACTTGGAAGAAAGTTGATAATATGGAAAAAATGAACTTAATACTAACCAATGGCAACAAATATTAAAATTTAGGTATTTTTATACCATTATATTTTATTTTTCATGATTAATTTGCCATATGTCATGTCATGACATCATATCTATTTTTATCATTTAATATGTCATGATCATGCTTAGGTTTTAGTTTTAGTGTCATGTATATTTAGGATTTAATCATATGTCATGACATCATGATTATTGGCATTGCTTTATTTATTCTATCATTTATGCCATGATTATATTTCATGCATTTAGGTTTAATGAAAATTGAGTTAAGGACTATGGCATAACTTGAAGTCCCATGTATAAGGGAATCAAGTAGCGTTGCCTAGAAAATGCATGAGACCTTAGTATAGGTATAACCAAAACCAAAATCTCATATCAAATTGACATGTGTGTATTTTCAAACACCCTAGACACATGTGAGATGCTAGGAAATGAGTTAAGTTCAAGGTGCATAGTTTTTGCATCTAGATGAACTAAAACTCATCTTATACCATGGTGCATCATGGGGAAAGCTATTGTGCAAGTCATGTGCATTGAGCCCATTGATCATGATCCAATATAGGTTTTCAAAAATATTTTAAAATCATTTTGAAAAACCTTGGTGAAGCCTATCTTTTGATAGCAATCACCATTGATAGAGTTGATACAAAGTAGGGCCAAAATATTGAACTTTTCAATAGGTTTGAACTTTGTGTCAAACTCACTAATTTTTGGGTATTTTATTTTTAAAATATTTTTCTCCTATAGTGTTTGGCATAAGTAATGTGTGGTCAAAGTTTCATGATTTTTCGAATTTTCTAGAATTACTTATGCATTTCTGAAGATGGTCTGAAATTGTCATTTCGACAAAATCAGAAACCAATTGAGGTGGTGCCTCGACTGGATCTATTTTCACTCGACTGGAAGCTTTCTCAGTCGACTGATTCATAGGGCAATCGACTGTTAACTGAACCAGTCGACTGTCAGGGCAGATTTTGGATAAACAAGGATGTTTAGCCCATATTTCAACTATGTTAGGTTACCCTAACTGCTCTTAACCCTAGGATATGCTTTGGAAAGCATTGGAAAGGGTGAAAATCCATTGGATATGGATTAGGAGAGTTGTTAGGGTGTATATCAAATTTTAAGGGAGGTGAACGTTCAATGTTGAATTTTTGCCCTTAATTTCGATTGGTTAGTGTTCCTATAGGCTTAGGGACTCTCCAAGGACATTGTTGGTGCAATGGTCAGGGGGGAGAAAGCCTTTAGGGGGAGGTTATCCATCATGGGATGATGGATGTATTCTTCCTCATGAGGGGGAGAATTAGAAAATGGAAGGATGTGAGGTGCCCAATTTGGAAATTGGGAGAGTTTGTAGGATTGCCTCTCTTGAGTGATATGAGACTTATCACTAGGAAGAGTGAAGGAATCCTAGGTGTTTTTGAATAAAGGGGGAGATTGTAAGATCTCATTGGGATATGAGACATTGACCTCCTTGGGGAGAACCTTTTTGATGTATGTCAAAAAGGGAGAGAATTGACGGGAGAAGTTATGGAAGAATTAATGGGATTACCAATTAGGGAGAATTGGTAAGGAGATTTGAGTTAGGTGGCCTAACTCAAAGGTGTTTATGGTTTTTTTCAAACATTAAAAAGGGGGAGATTGTTAGTGTAATCGACCCAGGTTACGATTGACCAGACTCAAGTTTGACTCGAGTAGAATTTTGATGTTTGACATTGATATTTAACATTGATGTTTGACATTGATATTCGATAAAATGCATGGGAAAGTCGTAGTCATGGTTACTTGGCATGGAAAGTCCAAGTGAGACACTTAGCAATGGAAAGTCCAAGCATGGGTCTTACAAGAGAAAGTCCAAGCTTGAGTCTTGGCAATTGGAAAGTTCAACATGGGTTGGCAAGGAAAGTCCAAGCATGGGTCTTGGCAAGAGAAAGTCCAAGCTTGAGTCTTGGAAATTGGAAGTCCAACATGGGTTGGCAAGGCAAGTCCAAGGGTTGATATTGGCGGCGTAAAGTCCAAGGGTGGAGTCTTGGCAGCATAAGTCAAATGGTTGACGGCGTAAAGTCCAAGCGGAGTCTTAGCAGTGTAAGCCCAATATTCCTTGGCGGTATAGACCAAACTTAGCATGACAATAGTCGATAGAAGTACATGAAGGCTAGCATATGGATGAATAAGTCATGGATGACTTGGAGGGATCCGATAGGCATGAGACTGACGGAGGTGGCTAGAAGGCTTAGGTCTAGGCTAAAGGTGATCTATCAAGTATGAGGGCATCATACTTGGTGTTAAACCTCATGGTTGAGGTTATCAGTCGACTGGGCCTTGGATCCCAGTTGACACTTGGCAGCCAAGTTGTCTCATGGAGGTCAACTGGGATTATGGCCAGTCGAACTGATCGGAGTCGACTGGTGTTCGACTGTTGATCGGGTTGTGGGAGCAGAATGCTCGGTAGTGGACTGATCAGTCAGCTATGACCCTGGCAGTCGACTTCTAGTGTAACCGTTGGCTTGGATGCCGACATGGATTAAGTCGTTGTCTTACAATGGTATTGTTGGAAGTCGACTGGGGTTTTATGACAGTTGGCTACCAGGCGCGCAATCAGCTATTAAAGGAGCTCGAGGAGGAGATTCTTGGCATGGTTCTTTGAGGCGATTTGGAAGGGATTTGCTATTGTAATCCAGACCTTTAAGGCTACTCTCAAGCAACCAAAAGCAAGCACTCAAGTTCACATTGTGTAAAGTTTTCTTTACTTGTCTTTGTGTAGTTTACTTGTATTAGCTTTTATTTGATTCTTATTGTTGTAAGAATTATTGTAAGAGGTTTCCTCCACCTCCAGATTGTTCCGAGAATGAGTGTTTTGATTATTAGTGGTGATTGGCATCGCTAGGGCTCATTCGAGCCCAACCCGTGGAGTAGGAACCTTGAGGTTCCGAACCAAGTTATATTTGTTCGTATTTGTGTTATTGTTTTTGTCGTATTTAGTTTATGCTTTATATATATTCTGCTACACATACTAACAAAGTGTAGAGACTAACACGATCAAAATCCATTGACGTACGACACACTATTCACCCCCCTCTAGCGATGTCCAATTCCCAACATTTGGTTGTAGTTTATTGTTTATTGTTGTAAACATCTTGTAAGAGGTTTCTCTACCTATTGAGTGTTTTCCGAGAAGGGGAAGTTTGTTAGTGGTGGTGTGCATCACTAGAGCTCACTCTAGAGCTCGACCGTGGAGTAAGAACTAGGGTTCTGAACCACGTTAAATCATTCTTGTCTTGTCTTGTGTGTTGTATATTTGTATTTATTTTTGTATTTCGTTGTGCTAACTTTTGTAGACAAGAACCCACAAACACAATCGAATCAAGGAAATCGAGAATCGCTATTCACCTCCCTCTAGCGCGTCAAACTGATCCCCAACTGGCACAACCTTTTGGCAAAGGAAGACACGTTAGCATGTTGAAGGAAACACTTGAAGGCTAGCGCAAAGGGTGAGGAGTTGTGGACTCAACTTGAGAACGTGAGGCTGATGAAAGTAGCTTGAAGGTTTAGGTCTAAGCTAAGGGTACCCAATAGCATGACGAAGCTGAAGGAAACACTTGAAGGCTAGCACAAAGGGTGAGGAGTCGTGGATTCAACCTTAGGGCATGAGACTGATGGAAGTAACTTAAAGGCTTAGGTCAAGACTATGGGTAAGTGTCAAGTATGAGAGGATCATTCTTGAGGCATTAAACCTCAGTTTTGAGATTTACTAGTCGATTAGGATTTGGTCTAGTCGACTGGTGGGATAAAACAATCGTAAAGATTGTTTGGTAGTCGACTCGGGTACTCGGGAGACTCGGTGCTTGGGCAATCGACTACAGTGGTGAGGTAGTCAAATGGCTACGGGTAGTCGAGACTTAACTCAGGTCCTCGACATACTCGAGAAATAGTGCTCCAATGGAGCAGTCGACTACTGTGATGAGGCAGTTGACTGACTTCAGTGGATAAGAGAACAAAATATTTTCTAGTCGACTGATGACTCATGTCAGTTGACTGATCGATTGAAATCCAACGTGAATTAAGATGTTGTGAGATAATGGATAAGTCATCAATCGACTAGAGGGTAAGGCCAGTCGATTGATCGGTGGAAATCAACCCGACAGGAGTTTATAAAAGAACTTTGGTTGGAGATTCAGCGCCGGTTCCTTGGAGACTTTAATGGGGAAGTGTTGTTGCATTCCATACCTTCAAGAGCATTCCACAGCAACCAAACAAGCTTCCAAGCAAAAGCTCACTTGTAAAGTGTTTTGTTGTTTCATTTATTCCATTTGTTTGTATTTTGGTTGTTGTCTTGTAAGCTCCAGGTTATTGTAAGAGATTTCTCTACCTCTGGAGTGATTCCAAGAAGGAGAAAGTTTTAGTGGTGGTGCATCGCTAGAGCTTGGTCGTGAAGTAGGAACTAGGATCCCGAACCACATAAAATCTCAGTGTTGTGAGTTGTGCTTGTTGTGTTCATTTGTTTGTGTTGTATTTTGTTTCTGCTACATATTAATATTTTGTAGACAAGCAATCACGAATGAAATCGAAGAAGATCGAATCAACGCTATTCACCCCCTTCTAGCGCACATTAAGGTCCCAACATTTTGTTTGAATTCAAGATCCCTAACTTTGAATTCGGGAGATGGTATGTTTTCTCCTAGTTGCCTGATATCCGCTATTGCTAAGAACAACCTTGGAGAGAGTCCAACAAGCCATTCTTAGTTCTAGCAATAGGTATCAATAGTACTAATTATATAACATTTATATAACTATCACTTTATACTATCAACTAATAGAATGTTCACATATACATTAGGTTGTTAACTCATTAACATATATGCATCATATACATATCATCTAATTGCACCTTTATCCACATTGACATTGGAGAGAGTCCAACAAATCAATACTTTCAATTAGGGTCAACCCATTGATCATGAGATTGAAATTAAATGGTTTGAACACAACTAATTTTCTAGTCATGCTTGGAGAGAGTCCAACAAACCAATCTAGAACCTTAGACTCTGGTTCTAACTACTTAATGGAATATCGAATCTCAAATGGTTTGAACATGTTCAATGTCATGTCATGCTTCGAGAGAGTCCAACAATCCAAACATAAAAAAGGACTCTGGTTCAACCATATTAATGGAAGATGTAGGCTATAATATTTGCACTAGAGATTTTCGATTATACTAGGTCTTATCTATGACTTGAAAATCAAAACCTAAAAGGAAAAAGAAAAGGTTGCATTAGAAAATAATTTCCTATGGGAATTTTGTTGATGTCGCGTGGTATTTGCAGGCTATGTCATACGCAGCTCTGATACCACTATTGGGGCACCGTGGCATCCAAATTCTATATCATACATAGTTCAGATACCATGGTTGATTCATGCAAATCTAGCATTCGTGTGTTGTGTTTATGCACCCCTATGTGTAATGGAAATCAAATTTTATTTATGATTTAACACTTAAATCAAATGAGTGTTCATATGGATTTTTAAAAACAAACATAAATATGATCTTTTAATCTAAGCAAGCAATACTATCCAACTCTTTCAGCAAGATCTTAAATGCTTAGCAAAGATAAACTATCATGTGATTGAACATCTAATGTCAATCTAATCATTTTATTTAGAAATGCTAAACTATCTAGAACTAACATAATAGATAATTTAAGCACAATCTAAATAAAACTAATAACATGTATCAATATACATATATGAAACAATTTCATTAGCAAAGATTCATACCTTCCAAACTACCTTTGGTTGAGGATTTGGATCTTGTGCTTCCTTCGTGCTTCCTTCGTCTAATCAAGTTTGCAATCGGAGACCCTTTTCCAATGCTTGACTGCACTAGAGATCAATTGTCCTTTATCGGCGAGACAATCAAGGTGTATTCCTTGACCATGAGGGATGTGTTGCCTAATATTTCCTTTACAAGGGACTATCCAAAATCCCTCAACTAGGGGTTTTCCTTGCAACAACTTTGCAAGGTTATGGGAGGCAACAACACTTCTCTAAGAAGAGAGGTGATAACAAGAAGATGAACCCTTCTTGATGGAAGCAAGAAAGAATATCTCTTATCTTCTTCTTGGATTGGAAGAAGAATGCCTTTCTTCATCAAAATCTGGCTACCAAAGAAGAGGATGAAAAAGGAAGAGGAATTGTGAAGACGACTCCTTACTCTTCTCTATTTTAAAGCATCTCTTCTTGCTTCTTTTTATAGGAACCTTGCAAGAAGTAACTCCCATATTCTCCTTTATGAAATGGTCGGCCACATTAAGGATCATAAAGAAAAGGTGGCTGCCCATAACTCTTAAAGAGAGGAAGAGACTTGGAAGTAACTCCTAAGGTGTCTTTTCATCTTCACATTCCACTATCTTCTCATTCAAGCCTTTTGCCCTCATCATGATGAGCTTGCCATGGCCTTGTGGGTTATAAGCCCATTATCTTTCTTCTGTCTTGGGCTATTAGGTTTTAGAACTTTTCTAGAACCCAATAATGAGGTCCATTAACGATACAATTATCATTAACATGGTAAGCACATTTGCTCACTACAAATCCAATTTGTAGACCATGTGTGGAACATTTCCACTCTCTTTGTTTCCATTCATTCATAAACTCATTTATGAAATCATATCATTTGATCAAATCAAATTTTATTTATCAATACACTGTTTGATCACATCAAACTTCATTCGTCAAATTCAACTCCTTGAATTTGACTTTCTCAACGGGAAATAGGGAAACCAATACTTGTGTGACTCTCAATGGTTCAGGGATACAGATAGTCGTGGGTTCACAATTCTTTGTGATTCAGGACTATACTTGTCCTTTATTTGGGCATACCCTTAATAGCCCCATCCTATGATCAACTCTTTGATTATAGGACGTCATAACTAATTCTGATTAACACCCAACGAATCATGATAAGAGTGTCTAGCAGAACCATCCTATGACTTCCTATGTATCACTGAATAGTGCCTAATAGAACCAATCAATTATGGTTAACGTACAGTTCGGTCCCTTCAACTCATATATCCCGATCAAATCTACAACCATTGGTACATCGAGAGTTATATATTGATTTGACAACCATGTGATGTATCTTATATTGACATCTCATGTGCAACTAGAAAACTCCTTTCCTAAAGCACATTTTATAGCTTTGATCAAAGACTTCATTCACTATAGAACAATACAATACATAAGATATCCACACCCGTGGGTGTGTGGTGAATCCCCGACTACATTGCACCCAATCTCACCACCTGATAACCCCAATAGAGTTGGTAAATGAGTCAAAGTATAACCCCAACATATAAAGTCTCAGTGTAATCCCAGGTCATAAGGACTACTAGTGTACAACCACAACCAAGGACTTATCCGCTCGATAAATGATAACCACTTGGAAAGTCCGAGTGAGAGTAGTTCGATGAACTCATCACATGAGCACCCATCTGTATGCTTGAACATCTTTATGTTCTTACTAATGAAACATGGTACACTACATTATAGATGCTAGTCTCTAGCTCGAGCGACCATTTATCTTTGTTTATTGGTGACCCAATTTACTAGGAAAAGGTTTAGAATATACAGTCAATATTGATGTATTTCATGATGATCATCATATGTACCACCACATCTCACTATGGTATATTCAAGGACTTTATTTATGCATCTAGCATGGGAATCAAGATAAAGTAAATGCTACACTTATTTGAATTATAATAAAGTATGTTTCTACATAAGAGCCAACAAAGCCCTAGCCAACAGTTGGTTTGTAGGGCACCTACTCTAACAAATGTGAGTGAGCACTTGACACACATGTCGTTATTGGGGATTTAGATGCATGAAATGCGCAACCTATTCCAATGCACAGATAGTCTATGCTACGACTCTAACGATGCAGCCAACATCTTTGGTGTTTCTAGGTGCATCCTTGGTCTTTTCCTCTCGGTTACTGACATTCACATCCACACATATATAATACAAAAGCATCATACATGAATGAAAAATGTAAATATACACATCCACGCATATATATATCATACACACATGAAAAGATTAAACATACACCTATGCCAAAACACGGTGGCTCTGATACCACCTGTTGAGAATTCTAGGAAAATAAATGCAATGGAAGAGAAATAAAATAAAAATTTTATTCCATACCAGATATCTTTGATGTGAGCAAAGCATATAGGGTTTTAGGAGTAGTTTTCGCTCACATCCCGTTGTATTTTATATTTGATTCTTGCATATTTTACTATATTTTGCATGCATTTCTTATTTTCTGGTTCGGAGATCTACTCTTTGTACTCTTGTGTGCAGGGTAACATTCAATGGGGATAATGATGTACTTTTGGAGTGAAAAGAAGATATTTGATAGCTAGAATAGAAGGACACACACCCTAGCTCTGTGAATCCACACGGCTCGCACCCCTGCACCACACACAGCCTGGCCGTGTGAATCCACATGGTTGTGTGGCACTGGGCGATTTCGATGCGATTCTATTATTTTTCAGGTTTTGGGGAGATCTGGCCTGATGTCTATATAAAGGAAGCTACGCCCAAACCCTAGGGAGGAGGCCCGATGGTCGGGACAACACACCAATGCCTTAAAAAGCACTGGAAACTCACAATGGGGAGGAAGGAAGTCGCTCGAGGATCAAGTTCTGCACTTCAACGCCAGAGAGAAGAGCCACATTGCATTGTAATTCATGTTCCTTACTCAATTTATATTATTTCTATGAATTCAATTATGCTTTGTGTTTCTCTTCTCGTATTTATGGAGTAGATTCTCTTATTCTAAGATTAGGGAGTAGTTTGTGTGCGTAGAACATGTTATTTTAAATATATT
This sequence comes from Wurfbainia villosa, assembly GCA_025175895.1. NCBI lineage: Eukaryota > Viridiplantae > Streptophyta > Magnoliopsida > Zingiberales > Zingiberaceae > Wurfbainia > Wurfbainia villosa. The sequence continues at coordinate 112,543,927 of CM045989.1, read as the reverse complement.
TCTGTTCTTGAAATCATATTTGCAATTGGTGATTATTTAGATTGATAACTATTTGTTTTGTTCTTCTATTTACTGTTCGTAGCCGATACGAGGGGTGACAACTCTCATATCAAAGATTTAGGAGAATTAAGGAGGAACCTAAGGGTTGGTCTCATCTTCGATAACTGTAGATAGAAGGGTGTGATAAAGTCGGAAATGAGACACATTCCGATTCATCACAGGGATTGATTCGGCATCCTTGTACCGCCTACCCCATCCTAAAGCCAGGGGTCGACCTGGTATGGCAGAGGTAGTTTTCGATAGATGCAAAAGCTTATCGGGGAAGTGTATGATGTCCCTTCCACAAAACCGTAGTTAGAAATCTAGATGACATTCAATTAATAGCGTGTTCTGTGACACATAGGCGAAACCGAAGTCCTAGAATCCCATTCAAAGACTCGTAGCAAACCTTCTCTTCCTCTGTGTGACACCGTACTTGAGTTAAGTCCACCACCAACCTCTCATTCGTGAACCCTAGGATTCCCAATCCGAACAACAACACATCCACTGGACAAACCGATACTCAAAATCTCAGTCCCTGTGGGATCGATATTCTTTATTACTTGACGACATCCGTGCCCTTGCGGGCGTTGAGCGCGAGCGCGCGCTTCAAGTCCTCGACGATTCCCGTCGCAGATTTGAGGTCGCATTCGCGTGCATCAATCTCCGACGATGAGGATCACATATTTTGACATAGATAACATGTAACACATTTTCACAAAATGGTTTAGAGCTTATACCTTCGGAATTCTTTTTGAATCCATAGAAATAAAGAGCAAAGCTGACAAGCTTTGCCTCTATTGGTATCCACGCCGAGCTCTCTAAGGACAACTCCAAGAGACACAAGTCTTTGACTCTGGTTGATGCTAGCCAATCGGCGAAGGTGAGAAGGAGAGAGGTGGAAGAAGAAGCGGCTCACAAAAACCCTCAAAAGCTTCTAAAAAATTTCTTCCAAAAATCAGCATGAGATCTATATATAGTTCTCATGTTTAGGGTCTTATAAGAGTATTAAATGAAACAATCTTATCAAAATTAACAGTTAATTAAGGTAAGAAAACCTAAAAAATAACCCAACTCACAAATCCCACGAATCGGCAGCCCGAACGATGGTCGTGGAGTGTGCTATGGCTTGGCCATGAAGCTTGTCCATGATCATGGAGGGTTCCACGGTGAGGCCGTGAAACCCTCTGTCGTGGCCAATCTACGACCATATTGGCCACAGTCGTGGAGGGTTCTACGTGTAGGGTCGATGTTGGCCGGCTAGAGGAGGTGAATAGCCTTTGTCGTAGACGGCGGAAGTCGTTTGTTCGTTGCTCATCTACAAGTAACATTAGCGCAAGCGGAATATACTAATAAAACAATAAAGGCAAAGCAAAGTAAAGAGCAATTCGCTAACAAGAGAATATAACGTGGTTCATGGCCTCACCGCTAATCCACGACCCGATTTGTCCAAGGTGAATCACTCCTTTGCCAAATCCACTAGATCTCTCCTTTGCACCAAGCTAGGTGGAGGTAACCTTTTACAAGAATCACTCCTCTTACAATATGATGTAAATAAGCTCAAGTATGAGGATGGAAAACGTATTGGGCACTTTGGAGGAGTTTAGAGCATGAGCATTAGGCCCCCAAAGTCCCACACCTCTTCTTTTTATAGAAGAAGAGGGTTTCTTCCCGTTGACACAGGATCAGTCGACTGATGTCCCTATCAGTCGACTGGTCCTGTAGCCGTTGCCCAATAACGGCTACTTTCCACGTTGACTTTCACCCAATGGCTCCATCATCAGTCGACTAATGCTTTCATTAGTCGACTGATATCGACTTCCAGTCGTGTGCTCGTGAGCTTGACTCGCTTCTGTGCTCGAAACCCTTGCGACCAGTCGACTGATGCCTTCATCAGTCGACTGGTGGTCTCGCAGTCGACTATCATTCCATGGAAGTCGACTGTTGTCACTTGAACCGGACTCGAACACTAGTCGAGTCACAGTCGACTTAGAATAGTCGACTGCCATAACATGGCAGTGAACTGATGTCGGGAAATCCCATCCGACACTTAGCCAATTGGCCAAGTTTCACCTAAGAGCACTACCCCTTCTCGGGTTACATTCGCTCACTCTCATCCCTTGAAGTCCCTCACCTTTGAAGTTATCTTCATCCGACCACGTCCCTCGGATGTGCCAAGCGCATGGCTCTGCAACGTCATCCTTCGCGTCTCACCCTGAAGTCTACTTCCTCCGACTTCACTCCAAGCTCCTCGTCCAGCAGTCCCTCGGATTCTCCAAGCGCACGGCTTCCGCAAAGCCATCCTTCACCGACTCTAAGACCGAGTCATGAGATGTGAAACTCGCCAAGGCTCCATGTGCGAATTACTAAGTCCTGCAAGACTCCAACGCACATATCAAATCCAAACATCCTCACTTAAACCCTTTGCCACACACATCAAAACCATATCACGAGTTGATTGCACTAACACTACGGGCAGGCCGTGGAACCCTCTGCCGAGGCCATTTCGACAGCGGTGGCCCTAGCACAGTCATACTTACCCTGGCCCAGTCTTGTTGAGCCATGTACACTCCGTTTTGACTCGATATTGCATGGCATGGCCCAGTAGGTTTTGTACCTCCGATTCATGCTCTTTTTGTCCTGGTCCAACCAGATATAACTTCTCTCTTTGAGAATCTCATTCCCAAACTTGTTTTACATTCTTAGATCACCTGTATTGCGTGTGATCCAATAGGTTCTTTGCTATGTTGGCCATTCATAATTGATGGGGTCGGGATTTTTAGTCAGAATACTTAGTACATTTTCAAAATGTATCGAGGATTTTTCGATGAGTTAGTATGTTTCCTGAGCCATCAGTATATTTTATAAATAATCAGTGTAGTTCCCGAGCAATCAGTATATCTCCTGAGTTATCAATATCATTTTTGGCCAGTTAGTATATTCCCTGAATGATCAATGTAATTCCTGAGCAGTTAGCATGTTTGCAGAGTCATCAGTATCATTTTTGGGTTAGTCAATATGTTTCCTGAGTGATTAGTATGATTTCAGAGCAGTTGGCATATTTCCCGAGCCATGAATGTGATCTTTAATCAATTGATCTGTTTCTTGAGTGATCAGTATAACTCTCGAGTATTTAATATGTTTTTTGAGTTGTGAGTTTAGTTTCTGATCAGATAGTATGTTTCCCGGGTGATCAATATATTTCTTGAATAGTTAGTATATTGCTCGAGCTATCAGAATAGTCTCTGATAAGTTAATATATTTTCCAAATAATCAATATAATGCCCGAGTGGTCAGTGTATTTCCCAAGCCATCAGAATAGTCTTTGATAAGCTAGTATGTTTTCTGATCGATTAGTGTACTTCCCGAGTGGTTTGTGTGTTTCCAGAGTTAAATAAGAAGGCTAGTGTGTATGATACAGATTTACAGAGTAACTAGTTTATTTCCCGAGTAGTAGTATGTTTCAAGAGCAGTTAGTGTATTTCCCGAGCAGTTAGTATATTTCCCGAGTAGTATGTATATTTCCCGATCGGTTAGTGCATTTCCCGAGTGGTTGGTGTGTTTTCAAAGTTAAAGAAGAAGGTTAGTGTGTCTAATATAGATTTACAGAGCAACCAATATATTTCTTGGGTGGTTAGTATGTAAGATATGGAAAAAAAATTAGATTAATTTCTTAAATAGTTGTTTGTGTTTAAAATTTATTAGGGATCATTGGATTAATGGGATTGATTGAGATTTAATTAATTAAACCTAAGGTTTAATTACCTATATAATTAGTTTGGCCTTTAATCAAATCCCCAAATCAGATCGCAAATCGCGATCGCTATTCTCTCGATCATCTCCGCGCCTCTGCTCCAACCGTCATTCTCTCCCCACTCGCCGACCTCCTCGTGAGAGAGCTCAGCGATGTCGCCGCTCCGGTTGGTCCTTCTGGTCGGAGATCAACCTAATCCTTTTCTTCCGAGGTCTCAACGGTTCTTCGTGCAAGCAGATCGACGGCGTTGCTGTCGCAGCAGTGAGCTGCCATCAGGGGATTGCGATGTCTTCTCTTCTTCTTCCGATCGCAAGCTCAGGGATCATCGTCGACCATCTCGGCCGACCACGCGGTGCCAATAGCAACGTCGGTGCTGCTCAATCTCTACTCTATCCAAGGGAACAATTTATCACTACTGTCATTTTTCGTTCGACCGATGATCTGCCTATAGCTAGCTCCTCCGACCCCTCGGTTCCGCCGACAGTAAGCTCCGATGAGCTTTTCTTGCCAAGGTGAGTACCTAGTTCAATGATGTCACTGCTCTTCGACATCTCCTCTTGCGATGTTGCTACCGTTCTGAATCGTGTGTCCTCGGTCGAATAGGTTACCGATTGGAGTACCACCACTTGTGAATGGATCTGGAGGTGAAGAGGGAGAGCTGGCAATTGTTAATCTCAACAGAGATTTTGATCCAAGGTGTGCTGGTGGAGTTTCTATAGCCTATATGGCCAATGGATGGTGATAGAGGATTTTGATAGTGGATTGGATTTAGGTTGTCCGATGAACAGAGTAGATCGGAGAAGGGGAAGCAACAATATTCCAGCAAACATAGTGATTAAGGAGTGGATTGCCGGCATAGATCTAGAACTGGTAAGCTTTGTTATCTATTATGTCATCTGCTAATTGCTGTATAGTATGTGGTGAGATCATGGCTGTGAACAAGGGTCTCGGTTGATTGGAGGGGGTTGATACAGTGGTGAAGTTAAATTGGGTATAATCCCTGTGTTTTTCCCTTTACCTATTTTGTGGATGTTGTTTTCAGGTCTGGGATGATGTTGTATTGTTGGGCAATGGCTGTGAACGATGGTGTTGTATGTGGTGTTTCTATTCGATGTTGATGATTTAGTTGTGGATGTCAATTGATCTATGTAGGTTGTGATATACTCGGTGGATGGAAAATTTAGTGTATTGAATTGATTAGCTGTGATGATTTGGATATTGAGGTAAGCATGGATTGTTTTGTAGCGATTCTTGATCTAGGATATGCTCTATTATGGGCTTTGTTTGTGTAGTTGTGAGCTGTGAGCTCGAGTGTTAGGATTGGTTGGAGGAATCGGCTAAGGATGAATGTAGACCTAGGGATACAAGAGGTGTGCTCGAGTTTCTAACTCATAGACGAGGAAATGATACGAATATAGAAGTGACATAGTAGTTAAGTTGAGTATTGTCGGATACTTGTACTTAATCATAGTTGCTATTATGTGCAGGTTTGGGATTCGAGGTAGGTCCCCAGGCTTGAGGATCATCATTACGGGATTCGTATCAGGTGGGTAATATCTACCCTGATCAGGTAGTTTTGATCTGAATCTGGTGCATGAATTTGGACTTATGCACTTACTTTGATCATAGATCCACTCTTATTTAATCATATGCTTATACTGCCTTGACCTTTGAGATATATTGCTGTTACTTCATTGATTATCTAGCACGGATAGGAACTATAAACCCTATTATGTGTTAGTTGATGGATGTTTAGTAAGAACAGGTGGTTAGAGTTATCTTTGTGACCTCAGATTGGGTTACTGTGTTACATCACTAGGGTTAGGTGATGGATTAAATTATGGAGTCGATTGTTGTATCGTATACTTATTAGTTGTGCATCTATGGTGGATCTAGTTGTCTGTGCATAGATAAGTGTGTGGTTATCAGTATGTGGCCATGGACTAGAGGTCCTATAATGATGGTATATCTGTTATGGATTGTGTGCCTGTGTATGGTTATATGGACGGTCGATAGTATCTCGCTGATGACTAGAGGTCTTAGCGTGGTTGACTGCCAGTTGGATATGACTCTTTGTGTGATAGAGAGAGAGAGTCTTGTGGATTGTAGTCCTTGCTTAGTTGACTTTTGGTTGACCAAGACTCCCCGTGGGTTAGGGAGTGTGGCGAGGATACATGTATGAAGCTATGCATCATTACATTGCATGCATGATGTTGACTGGGTCTCCCTTGTGGTTGAGATGGGTTATCAGTCATCCTGCCTCCCCAGCCACTCGGGGTAGTGGTAGCAGGGTTGAGGGCAGAGCATTAGATGTGCCGTGCTCGGCCACTATAGACAGTGGTAGCTAGAGTGGCGTGCAGTTTGTGCTATCGTGCATCACTCAGCCACTCATGGGTAGTGGTAGCTAGAGTCGCTTGTAGCAGGGGCCCCTAGGGTAGCATATAGCTCTATGGAGGCTAGCTACCAGTCATACTACCCAACTCGGCCACTCGAGAGTAGTGGTAGCTGGAGTCGGGATAGTTGTCATGTCGTGCCACCCTGGCCACTCTGGGGTCGTGGTTGGACGGGTCCGTAGACAGTGACCATGCATTTGCAACACTGATATATATGTATGCATGTATTTGATATATGTTTTACATATGCCTATGAGATGCTGCATTTGTTTGCTGCATATGTTTGTACATCATGATACATGTGTTGGGTTTCCGGCACCGCGGCGTGTGTGTGTTCGATCATGTTTCGTAAACATGAGCACAGCGGAAGCAATTAAAAATAATAAATCTATATTTATTACAACACACACAACACACGCATGCTATTACAACAAGTGTAGACATAACCGTAAATTAAAATTTGCAATAAAAGGAAATTAAACTACGTTATACCTTCCGTATGACGTGTAGCGGGAACGGCATCAACCGGAACGATCCTCGTAAGAATCGTCTCTATCCGTATCCACGTCGAGCTCCTCGGGATGACTTCGCTAAGTCACGAGCTTCGTCTTCGTACGGGTTACTAGCCTCGTGTTGAAGACGACGTGATCGAGAGATGATCACGATCCGAATCAAAATTCGGATCCTAAAACGAGTTCTCAAAACTCGCTTCTCCGGAGAGGTATTCGTCAACCGTTTGACGAATCCTTCTTCCTCCACCTCAGAGGATTACTGGAGATCAAATCCCCGGTAAGTTAGCCGCTGTCGGAGCACTAACCGTCGTCCAAACGACGCTCCGACGAGAGGAGAACAAGCTGTCCAGAAAATTGGACAGCTTTGGTGGAGACCTTGCGCCGGCCAAATAAGGAAAGCGACTTGCTCACCTTGTCGCCGGAGCCAAGGAAGATCACTAGAGCTCCTCCGGCAGCAGCTCGTCGCCGGCAAGAGGAGGAAGCAGAGATGGTTCAATAGAGTTGGCGCCAACAAGAGGAGGAGGGTGGGCGGCCAAATTAGGTTTGCCTCTCCATTAGGGCTTAACAAACCCTAATGCCCTCTTTTATAGAGAACTAATTCTCTTAATGGTTAATGGATCATATCCATAAAGCCCGTTAACCCGCTCCATTAAGATAAGTTAAAATAAACCAAACCATGATGGTTTATTTTAAGTTAAAACGAACCGAACCAACCTTTGGTTCATTCGTTTAATATAAACCAAACCCTTTGGTTTATTCTCATCCATTGGATTAGAACCAAACCATTTTGGTCCATCCATTATGTCTTCATAAGACACGGCCCATCCACGCTTTCATTGCGACTGAAACAATTTCATGCTCGCTTTATGTTTGGTCCAACCAAACATAGTTTCTCTCGGTCTGAGAATCCCATTCTCAAGCTCGTTTTAAATCCTTTGGATTACACTCGTTGTGCGTGTGACCAAATAGGTTCTCGGTTTATGTTGGCCGTCTATAATTAACCATTAATTATAGAACGATCATGAGTGGCACCTAGTAGTACATCATGATCCCCAATTAACCAAAAGATCAACGGTTGATCGAACTATTTTCAAACCCTTCAAGGCTCGAATGAATTGTGCCCCATTCCCTTCACTCATCTTATACCCACTTGGTTCGGGACATGGTCTATTGTGTCGTCCCACTAAGTGACTCGTCACACCTAGCCCAAGTATCATTTCCTCGTCCCTACAGTTCTAGTTACTCCACATGTATTGAAGAGTACCTTACTCTAAACATGTAATGCTTTGGCAAAGACTTTAGTAACAATCCGACGAGAGGCCATGGGTATACATCTCCTCGCAAGGAGTGGTGAATCCTTTATAGGCTATTCAAACACCTTCGATCACTTCGACTTATACCCAATCATCCCGGGTCCACATCTCCTCGGAGATGTTTGCTTAAGATGTCAAAGCATAAGTCTCCATGATCAAGATGACTTGAATACCGCAAGTCAAAGGAACATCGCACTTAAGCCACAGTAAGAACTTCATTGACATATCTATATATGCAGAGAACCATATGAAGTCTTACTGGTCACTCCAATGAACTAGTTACCATAACTAGCATCCACGATTAACTCGGACATCACAATGTCTCGGCCCGGTGAGAATCGGTGCTTGGATACACCAAGGTATACCTCGTGCTAGTCTCGGCGAATTGATGGTGTCCAAATCCATCAATTCATCGACTAGGATAATTCCGATACATCACAATTACACATGTAGAGATACTCACTAGTTGTGATCCAATCACAAATTCTCTCATGCTGTGAATCGTATCGTGGACATTCAGTAAATGAGTTTAAGATCCAATCAAATACATTAAACATGTATACTCAAATAGTGAATCTTCATTTATCATATAAATGGTTCATACATAAGGCGATTGCCTTATGACATCTCTCATATATTACTAACAGACTCCCACTTGGCCTAATGCCAATCACTACGGTATCCAATACCATAAGCTCTAACATGACCCTCAAACTTACTTTGAGGTAATGCTTTAGTCAAAGGATCCGCTAAGTTCCTTTCAGTGGGAATTTTCTCGATTTGTATTTCGTTCCTACTTATGATCTCTCTGATAAGATGATAGCGGCGAAGCACATGTTTGGATCATTGATGAGACCACACCAAGTTCATAGATGAACTACTTGATCCAAACCGCTTCCTTTGCTGCTTCCAAAGCTGCAACGTATTCTGCCTTAGTGGCAGAATCCGCTATAGTGTCAAGCTTGGAACCTTTCCAACTTATTGCGCCTCCATTCTAGGTGAATACATACCCAGACTAAGACATGGAATCATCCTTGTCTGTCTGGATTTGGCATCCGTATACCCACGTATCACCATGTACCCTTCTCCATATATTAGGAACGTATCCTTAGATCTTCTTAAGTACTTAAGGATCGTCTTAACAGCCGCCCAATGATCCATTCCTGGATCGGATTGGTATCTGCTCGTGACACTCAGAGCGTACGATACATCGGGCCTCGTACATAACATAGCATACATGATAGATCCTATTGCGGATGCATAGGGAATCTTACTCATGCAAATCCTCTCGTCTTCTGTGCGCGGACATAGACTTGAAAGGTGTACCCCATGCACGATGGGTAAGAAACCTTTCTTGGATTGACATGCTAAACCTCTTTTGCACTTTTCGGTCTATATATGTAGACTGCGAAAGACCAAGCAACCATTTCGATCTATCTCTATAGATCTTAATCCCGAGGATGTAGGTTGCTTCTCCCAGGTCTTTCATGGAGAATGTCTTGGATAACCAAACCTTCACTGACTGTAAGATTGAAACATCGTTTCCTATAGTAGTATGTCATCGACATACAATACTAGGAATATGACTGCACTCCCACTAACCTTCTTGTACACACAAGGTTCGTCTGGATTTTGTGAGAAATCAAACTTTTTGATTGTCTCATCAAAACGTATATTCCAGCTCCTGGATGCTTGCTTCAATCCATAAATGGATCGTCGCAATTTGCATACCTTGGTTTTATCAACCGATGTGAAACCCTCAGTCAGATCATATACACGCCCCTCGAAAGGTGTTTCCATTAAGGAAAGCTATTTTCACATCCATCCGCCATATCTCATAATCATAATGAGCCGCTATGGCTGGAGCATCCGAATGGATTTAAGATAGCTACAAAGTAATAGGTTTCGTCATAATCAACACCTTGCTTTTGACGATATCCTTTCGCCACCAATCTAGCCTTATAGGTAATCACATTACCATCCATGTCGGGTTTTCTTCTTGAAAACCCACTTGCACCCTATAGGCTTTATGCCTTCAGGTGGGTCAACCAAGTTCCAACCTTGGTTTTCAAACATGGAATCCATTTCGACTTCATGGCACCAAGCCACTTATCCCTTTCTGAACTTGTCAAGACTTCTTCATAACCTGGTAGGCTCCTCATCATCAATGAGTAACACATCGCTCGATTCACTTACGAAATCCATATCTCTCGTGAATATTGCGTGTTCTACGGATCTACGAAGATGTGGTGTTACAATAGGTCCACCGATTGCTCATCACTATGAGTCATTTATTGTTGTGCTTCACCGTGTATCTCATCAATGTCTATTTGAGTCTCTCGAGCCTCCTCAAGCTCGATGACACTCCCATTTTGTTTTCTTGCAAGAGAAACTCTTTCTCTAGAAACACAGCATGCCTTGAAACAAACACCTTTTGTTCCACAGGATGATAGAATTGGTAACCCCTTGTTTCCTTAGGGTATCCAATAAATAGACATTTATCAGACTTAGCATCCAGTTTGTCTGATACAGTCCGCTTCACATAAGCAGGACAACCCCATATCTTCAAGTAAGATACATGAGGTTTCTTACCATTCCATATCTCATATGGAGTGGTTGAGACTACCTTGGTAGGCATTACATTTTAACAAAGTAAGCAGTATGCGAGTGCATAACCCCAAAAGGACTTGGGAAGAGTTGCATGATTCATCATTGACCTGACCATGTCCAACGAGGTCCGGTTACGCCTCTCAGATACACCATTATGCTGTGGTGTATATGGCGGAGTCCATTGAGACAATATGCCATTGTCTCTTAGGTAATCAAGAAACTTCTGACTTAAGTATTCACCACCTCGATCCGATCGAAGTATTTTAATACTCTTATCATGTTGTTTCTCTACTTCATTTCTGAATTCTTTGAACCTTTCAAAGGCTTCAGACTTGTGTTTCATCAAGAACACATACCCAAACCGTGAGTGATCATCGGTGAAGGTAATGAAGTAGCTATAGCCTCCTAAAGCTTGAGTTGACATAGGTCCACATACATCAGTATGTACTAGACCTAGTAACTCTCCCACTCATTCACCTTTTCCAGTAAAAGGTAACTTAGTCATCTTGCCTTTTAAGCATGATTCGCATGTATCGTATGAATCCAATTCAAACGATTCCAGAATTCCACATCGGTGTAATTCGGACATGCGTTTCTTGCTTATATGGCCAAGACGACAATGCCACATATAGGAGTCTATTTGATTATACTTTCGAGCACACTTGTTGCTCGCTTCGATATTGAAATCGTCACTGGATACGTCCAACGTATAAACACCATTGCTTAAAGTTCCAATCCCATAAAGAACTCCATTCAAAGTTATGTAACAACAATTGTTACTAAAAGTCAAATGGAACCCATTTCTATTTAGACAAGAAAATAGAAATGATGTTCTTTATTAACGAAGGAACATAAAAGCAATTGTCCAGTTCTAAGACAAGTCCTACAGGGAGTTCCAACAAATACGTTTCGATGGCGAGTGCAGCAACCGTTGCTCCATTCCCAACACGTAAATTTGACTCTCCCCTTGACGAGTCTTCTTCTATTCCTTAGCCCATGTATGTCATTACATATATGTGAGTCACACCCAGTATCGAATACCCAAGTGTCTGAGGAAATAGAATGACAATCAATAAAGAAGATTTCTGAAGAAGATGGGGCATCCGATGCCTTATCCTTCTTCACGGACTCAAGATAAATCTTGTACTTTCTTCGCAAATGGCTCTCCTTGCCATAATGATGGCAAGTTTCCTTTTGTGCTAGTTCTACCTTCTTAGCCCTTCTCTTCTTTCCCTTCTGCTGTTCCTTTGACTTCCTCTTAGAACCTTTCTTCGAGGAATCAACTAACAGCACCGTCCCCTGCTCATGCTTCTCAGAAGACTCCACAGTCTTCAGCATATTGAGCAGTACCACAGATGAACCTCCTAGCATCTCAGAGGTGAAGAGGAGCTTTGAGACTTCGAACCTTTCGAATCTCACTTGCTCATCAACCAACTCACAAAGATGAAGGACTACGATATGAGCATCCATATGCTCATGCTGCTTTCGTAGCTTGGGTTCCATCGTGGCTAGCATGATGCAACTCATTTGTTCAGAATCACTCACATGTTTCTGATAGGCCAACAATTGGTCCAAAGTTGCATCGTCACTAGGACGGGCGGGAAGAGGCGCTTCGAGGACATACACAAGCTTTTCACCTTGAGAACAATTCTCAAGTTTCTAAGCCAGTCCAAGAAGTTCGGCCCAGTCAATTTATTTGAATCCAAAATGGAACGTAAATTCAAACACATCATGATCAATATATTAACTTAGAAATACAAAACGAGCATATATGAGAAAGATGATTTTAAAATGCATCAATATACATTTATAAATCCCATTCATTTTTCGAATTTCAAAAACCCCAAAATCACTTCGGGAGATTGTAGGTCCATCTCCGAATGGGCTTATATCCATCATAGTTATGAACAACCTTGGAGAGAGTCCAACAAGCCATTCATAACTACGACGGTAGGTATCATCTATACCGATTGCATATCACGTATATGCAACTATCACAATGTGCTATCAACTAATTGAATGTTCACACATACATCGGGTTGTTAACACATTAACAAGTATGCATCATATGCATAGCACCCAACTTCACCTCCCTTTACATCGACCTTGGAGAGAGTCCAACAAGCCGATGCTCCAGGTTAAGCCAACCCATTAATCGGGACATAGTTTTAATATGGTTAGAGCGCATTCAACCAATTAGCCCAGCTTGGAGAGAGTCCAACAACCAAAGCTAACGATTGACCTCTGACTCTTACCATATTAGTATTAAACTATTCCATGGTTTGAACATATTCAGGTTCGAGCCGGGCTTGGAGAGAGTCCAACAACCCAAACAAGAAACAGAACTCTGGTTCTAAACATATTAATGGAAGGTGTAGGCTTTAATATTTATTAAGGGTTTTTATGTCTCATCCTCTTTGCATGCAAATAACTATTATCTACATGGCATGGCATACATGGCATACATCTACATGTCACGACACGCATGGCATGATGTTATGCATCTAATGCAATTACATGACATACAATTATGTCATGTATATAATTTCCTTATATGTCATAACTATTTATGGAAATAAAATATGTTTAAGATTTGATTCTACAAATCAAATCATAATTAAATTAGGAAACAAATTTCCAAATCTAATCACATATTTTATTCATGGAATTATTTGATTAAGGAAAATCTATTTAGGAAACTAATTTCCTAAATCTTTAAAACTACTTATGGAAATTAAATATTTTAAGATTTGATTTCCCAAATCAAATCATGATTAAATTAGGAAACAAATTTCCAGAATCTAATCAAATATTTTATTTATGGAAAATATAAATTTCCATAAATACTTCCAACTTTCCAAAAGTGGAAGATTTCCATAAATACTTCTAGACTTTCCAAAATTGAAAAATTTCCATAAATACTTCTAAATTTCCAAAATTTAGAAAATTTCGAGAAATACATTATGACTATCGCAAAACCATTTTACGATTATGTCGAAACACAACGGCTCGATACCTTTGTTGGGTTTTTTAGCACATGGCGATAATGTGTGTTCGATCATTTTTAAGTAAACATGAGCACACAGTGAAGCAATTAAAATAATAAATCTATATTTATTACAACACACACAACACACGCATGCTATTACAACAAGTGTAGACATAGCAGTAAATTAAAATTTGCAATAAAGGAAATTAAACTACGTTATACCTTCCGTATGGCGTGTAGCGGAACGGCATCAACCGGAGCGATCCTCGTAAGAATCGTCTCTATCCGTATCCACGCCGAGCTCCTCGGGATGACTTCGCTAAGTCACGAGCCGTCTTCGTGCGGGTTACTAGCCTCGTGTTGAAGGCGGCGTGATCGAGAGATGATCACGATCCGAATCCAAATTCGGATCCTAAAGCGAGTTCTCAAAACTCGCTTCTCCGGAGAGGTATTCGTCAACCGTTTGGCGAATCGCCGTCCTCCACCTCAGAGGATTACGGAGATCAAATCCCGGTAAGTTAGCCGCTGTCGGAGCACTAACCGTCGTCCAAAGCGGCGCTCGGCGAAGGACAAGCTGTCAGAAAACTGGACAGCTTTGGTGGAAGAGAATGCGCCGGCCAAAAAGGAAGATGCTCACCTTATGCGAACCTAAGGAGATCACGGAGCTCCTGGCAGCAGGAGGTCAGCGCGGCAGGAGGAGCTTGGCGGCAGCTGGGCCGGTTGGAGGTTGGATGGCGGCAACAAGTACCAACAAGGAACTAATTCTCTTAATGGTTAATGGATCATATCCATAAAGCCCGTTAACCCGCTCCATTAAGATAAGTTAAAATAAACCAAACCATGATGGTTTATTTTAAGTTAAAACGAACGAACCAACTTTGGTTCATTCGTTTAATATAAACCAAACCCTTTGGTTTATTCTCATCCATTAGTTAGAACCAAACCATTTTGGTCCATCCATTATGTCTTCATAAGACCACGGCCCATCCACGCTTCCATTGCGGTGAAACAATTTCATGCTCGCTTTATGTTTGGTCAACCAAACATAGTTTCTCTCGATGCGAGAATCCCATTCTCAAGCTCGTTTTAAATCCTTTGGATTACACTCGTTGTCGTGTGACCAAATAGGTTCTCGGTTTATGTTGGCCGTCTATAATTAACCATTAATTATAGAGCGATCATGAGTGGCACCTAGTAGTACATCATGATCCCCAATTAACGAAAAGATCAGCGGTTGATCGAACTATTTACGAAACCCTTGATGGCTTCGAATGAATCGTGCCCCATTCCCTTCACTCATCTTATACCCACTTGGTTGAGGACATGGTCTATTGTGTCAGTCCCCACTAGGCTGACTACGTCACACCTAGCCCAAGTATCATTTCCTCGTCCTCACAGTTCTAGTTACTCACATGTATCGAAGAGTACCTTACTCTAAACATGTAATGCTTTGGCCAAAGACTTTAGTAACAATCCGACGAGAGGCCATGGGTATACATCTCCTCGCAAGGAGTGGTGAATCCTTTATAGGCTATTCAAACACCTTCGATCACTTCGACTTATACCCAATCATCCCGGGTCCACATCTCCTCAAAGATGTTTGCTTAAGATGTCAAAGCATAAGTCTCCATGATCAAGATGACTTGAATACCGCAAGTCAAAGGAACATCGCACTTAAGCCACAGTAAGAACTTCATTGACATATCTATATATGCAGAGAACCATATGAAGTCTTACTACCGGTCACTCCAATGAACTAGTTACCATAACTAGCATCCACGATTAACTCCGACATCACAATGTCTCCACCGCTGAGAATCACCGCTTGATACACCAAGGAGTATACCTCGTGCTAGTCTCATGTGAATTGATGGTGTCCAAATCCATCAATTCATCGACTAGGATAATTCCGATACATCACAATTACACATGTAGAGATACTCACTAGTTGTGATCCAATCACAAATTCTCTCATGCTGTGAATCGTATCGTGGACATTCAGTAAATGAGTTTAAGATCCAATCAAATACATTAAACATGTATACTCAAATAGTGAATCTTCATTTATCAAATAAATGGTTCATACATAAGGCGATTGCCTTAGGACATCTCTCATATATTACTAACAACATGTCATTTTCATATTATTATATTGCTATGTGTTGAGCATGATATATGTATTGGTCCAGACTGTTGTATGCATTTGATTAACATCATGTCATAGTGTGGTATGGACCGGGATGTTATTACATGTGATTATATATACTATTCATATGTCTGAGTATTGGTCAGATATGAGATTGACTTTGTATGTTATATGGGTTATGTTATTGTATATCTATTCAGGATGATATAGCTTATGGTGTTGTAGACCGTAAGGTACGTTGGTATGTTACTTCATGTTTAGTTGATCAATTTAGTATATATACATTGAGTATGACTATACTGTGGTTACTTGTTGTTAGATTTGGATAGGACTATATGTCTATTGGACTCATGTTGTATACATGTAGATCTTCACATGTATACTTGTAGATCTCTATATCCTTATATGTTGTTCATGCACTTTTTACATATTACCCCTGAGTTTATACTCACCACCCCGGACCCTGGGTTCCTTGTCATCTAGGTAACAGGTAGAAGATTCCTTGGACGTTCGGAGCTCCGCCAGCTGATCTCATCTCACATCGAACGGATGGATATGTATTCCGTATTGTTGTATGTTTTGTCGATTGTCGTTTTGGAATTTTACCCTGTATTGTTTCCGTATTTGTGATATACGGATGTGTTGTATGTATTTGGCCTTTGATGTGGTTTCTATTATATTTCTTGTAGTGTCAAGTCACTCTGGAGTGCACAGTTGGGTCTTTGTATCTTGTTTAATCTGTCAGTATATTTCCGCTGTGTTTGGTATGTTGATATCTTTATATTATATTGTTGTTGTGGGCCTACGGGCTTTGTATTAACCCGAAATGTTGCCACGTATAGGGGAGATGTCGTCCGTTTTCTTTTCGGCACGGTATACTCTTAGGGCATGACAATTTTATTGGTATCAGAGCCCTAGGTTGCGAAGTCCACTTTCAGAATTTTATTTCGTTCCGACATTGAGTTTTGCTTTACTCGATTTTGGTTTTGTGAGTTCTGGGATCTAGCTGTTGCGGACATCTCCGAGCTACAAGGTTTAAGGTATGTTTACTACTACTACATATCCTTCTATTGGCTATGCATTTAGTGCTTATAACAGGGATGACTTGTAGGGTGTTAGTTACTATTCTTAACCATGGTTTGAGTTGACCACGGGAACGACATGTTGAGATTATTAGACATGTACCTGCTATTGAAAGGGTAAATTACCTTTGAGAGCCGACTGATACCAAGTCGGAAAGCAGGGGTTAGGTAGTCACATTTCTTATGGAGATCAAAGATTACAGTCCTAAGGATTTTCACTAATTATGCTTGTCAGATTATTGCCTGAGGGGTAATGGACTAAGCGAGTATACTGTCGGCGTATAGTAGAAAATTAGGTGGATGATATTCATGCTTCGGGATCTCTAGATATGTCAGTCAGAGTACTTCGAGTACTTAACTCAATTCAGATATAACATGCAACTGAACGAAGCACAACTTATCAGGATCAAGCCGATACTTGGTGGAAGATATAGGAAATAACCTATGGGAAATAATGTATCACTTGGTCACAGTTCAGTGATGTTGTGAGATAGTATTTCCCCACGTCATCTTCTTTGACTTATTGTCAGGGAATTCTTGGGCATCGAGTAGGGTGATTGTTTGGTAATGGGAGTACCATGCAGAGTCGTTAGACTTGCGAAGGTTACGACCATTTAATAGCCCAAGAATGTGATTGGGTTGGTTTTGGCCACCCATGGGTTATCGGTTGACATCTTGATCAAGATGTTTGGATCTCCTACCAGATCCTACCGGAAGGCCTTAGACCGAGTCATGTGTATAGAAATGACTCCGTAGCAAGTGTTTTAAGAGTTGGAGATTTGATAAGCATATATTGCAAGTCAAATTATTGGAATCAGAAGTCTCCGAATGTTTGACAAAAGGAGCAAGATTGGAGTTATGAGTCATGAGCTACTATTGGAGAGTTTTCCGATCATAGAAGACCGATTGCAGATCGTCAGCATCTTCTCATGTTTATCAGCGAACTCAGAAGAAAGACTCTAAAGGGATTATAGGCGTGCAGTGTGGATCACAATGATACAAAGTCAGATTATCTGATGGATCATTTCATCCGTTTATACTATAAGCAGGCAGTACCGACGAGGGAAGTATATACCTTGAAGACTCAGTTGAAGACTATAGATGATGCTTTCGAGAGGACGATCCACAACCTCGAAAGCCGAGTTCATCACAGAAGATTAGATTATCACATCAGCAGCGATCTACTACCTCAGATATAGCTGGAGCTCTTTGATACTTCCATCCGGGAGAAGCAATTTATTTAGCAGTATCAGCAGAAGACATCTCAGAAGACTCAGACGTTCAGACGACAACTGTTACCTTCTCAGGCGTGCTTATGCTTTGTACTGTCGGATGTGTATCCTTTGCCAGTACAACAGTGTTTACCATCTCCATTGCAGTCATTTTGGGTATTGTATCTCAGTTCAGCAGTTGACTTCTGTTCCTCCATGGTAGTCCTTTGCACTTATAGGAGCTCAGCCGTCAAGAACATATGTTGGGAGAGTTTACATGTTTACTCGAGAAGAGGTATAGAAGACCAAAGAATTGATCATTCGGGGTATTACTCTAGGTTACCCTATTTGCTGGTGTTTCGAGAGATACTGGTAGTTTATAGGTAGCTAGGTCTAGAATATTCTTAGATAGGATTAGAAGGGTTCCTATCGATTTTTTTTTGGGTTGGTGATTTTTCTCTACCGTCAGGTGAGATGTTGATCAACAACCATGAAGTCAAGGGATACCCTTAGCCTTTGATAGACATACCTCTACTATAGAGATATTCTTACGAATAGTTAAGTGTTGGAATGTAGGTATACTGGGTCTCTCGGATGTGCGTATAATCCGAGAGTGTTCGGATGTAGTTTCGGATGAACTTTTGGGCTTGCCATTGCATAGGCAAGTGGAATATGTGATTGAGGGTGATTTCGGAAATAGTTCCAATATTGAAGACCTCATACCGAGAGATGATTTTATTGGTATTAGTGTTGCTAAACACTGTAGGAATCGGAAGAACGTAAGTTACGATTATAGGAGGTATTGGAGGGAATATTTATCCATCCCGGTATTCCTCTTGAGAGGAGCCAGAACTCTTTATTAAAAGAGAGACAAACCTTTGAGGTTATGCATCAATTATCGATGATTGGAATGCAGTAGTTGAGAATGAATATCCTTCGTCATGGATAGATGATCTATATTAGATTAGCTAAAGGACACCTGTGTATATCCTAGGGTTGATCTACGATTAGAGGGTTGATATTGTAGTGACTTAGTGTCATACAATTATCATTGTCGGTGTGATGATTGAGCTATCATCAGCTTAGAGTAAAAAGGATGCAGGTGTGTACAAGACGACATTTCATACTTGGTATGAATTTTATGAGCTATTGATAATGTTGTTAGACTTATCGATGATATAGTCGTTCATGGGACTTGAGGAATCGAATAGTCTGGAAGCAATTGGACCAGTAGATGGTTGTCATTTAGACGAGATGGTGTTGGATATATTCACAATCTTAAGAGAAGTTGTGGTTTCCCTAGATTGATTTGGTATTTACCATAGATGTTGATAGGATGTTACTAGCGTTATCATACCGCTGATTTGTTGGACCAAGAAGGTGATGAGAACCACTTGGTCAGAAGCTTGTGAAACTAGGTTTCAGGGCCTAGACGATGGTTGATTTCTTAGTTTGATGTTGGGTGTGCCAACAAATAAAAGTGGAATATTGTTGATCGATAGGGTTATGTACCATGATGAAGTGGGAGCCTAGTATGTTAGATTGTGTTGGGAGATTATCTAGAATTCGGAAAAGACTTGATGTGATTTGGGTAATCAATGATCGATTAGCTAGGTCCGCTCATTTTCTTCCGAGCCGTAAGATGGACTTTGTGGATCGCTTGATGGAATTATATCCATGGAGTATCATTGAGTATCCTTTCTAATAGTGATTCATGATTCACCTTACGATTCTGGCAAAGTCTCCAACATGTCACGGTTATAGAGCTCCACTTTGGTACAATTATTTACCTTTTAATAGGTCGATTGAGAGTGTATTTGTAAGAGCTGGAATATAATATTCGAGCTCAGTACCCCACTTAGTCACTTAAGGTGTGTGCCTTTTCTCCGGATACTTGAGATGGTTATTGTGACATCTCGTTCTCGTACATGAGTCGGAAATTTGGGGACCAAATTTTTATAAGTGGGGGAGAATGTAAGATATGGAAAAAAAAATCAGATTAATTTCTTAAATAGTTGTTTGTGTTTAAAATTTATTAGGGATCATTGGATTAATGGGATTGATTGAGATTTAATTAATTAAACCTAAGGTTTAATTACCTATATAATTAGTTCGACCCTTAATCAAATCCCCAAATCAGATCACAAATCGCGATCGCTGTTCTCTCGACCGTCTCCGTGCCTCTGCTCCGACTGTCGTTCTCTCCCCGCTCGCTGACCTCCTCGTGAGAGAGCTCGGCGACGTCGCCACTCCGGTTGGTCCTTCCGGTCGGAGATCAGCCTAATCCTTTTCTTTCGAGGTCTTGTTGGTGCAATCGGCCCAGGTTGACTCGAGTTTGACTCGAGCAGTACCTTGATAGTATTTTGATGATAGACAAAACTCATGACATGAGATTGTCATGGGAAAGTCCAACATGGGGTTGGCATGGAAAATCCAAGCATGGAGCTTGGTGTGGAAGTCCAAGGGGGAAGCCTTGGCATGGGAAAGTCCAAAGCATTGCGAAGCCGTGCACTTGGTGCTTGGCATGGGAAAGTCCAAAGCATTGCGAAGCCGTGCGCTTGGTGCTTGGCATGGGAAATCCAAAGCATTGCGAAGCCGTGCGCTTGGTGCTTGGTGAGAAATGCATTGTGAAGTCGTGCGCTTGGTTCATTTGGGAAGTCTTGAGAACTTGGCAAGTTCACTAGGCTCGGGTCCTTGAGTCGGTGAAGGATGGCATTGCGAAGCCGTGCGCTTGGTGCATCCGAGGGACCGTCGGACGGGGAGCGAATGGAGTGAGCCCAAAGGGAAGCATACTTCTAGGGCATGAGACGTGAAGGATGGCGTTGCGAAGTTGTGCGCTTGGCGCATCCGAGGGACGTAGGCCGAGGGAAGAGAGCTTCGGTGGGGAACTCCATGAGGGATAAGGTGGACTTGGCCAAGTGGCTAAGACTGAGTGTCGGACGCTCAAACAACTTTGTGTTTGAGGTTTTAGCCGACATCAGTCGACTGGCATAAGTGTCAGCCGACTGTTCTAGGTCGTATGGGTTCGACCAGTGTTCGACTGAACCAAGTTTGGCTTATCACCGATCGAGGGAGGGCGATCGTTGGGGAGAATCCCGATCGGCACGAGGATGGCAATGATCGATGACACTGTGCACGGGCACAGAATGGAGTCGAGCTCGCCAGCACTCGACTGATGGATGATCAGTCGACTGATGGGTGACATCAGTCGACTGATGTGTGATCCGTTGGAACTTAACCAACGTGGATCTGGCCATTGTGAGACAACGGCTACGGGACCAGTCGACTGATGGTCACGATCAGTCGACTGATGGGCACGAAATCAGCTTGATGCAGGTTATAAATGGAGCTCGAGTTGGAGGATTTTGCCATGGTTTTTGTGGAGCTATTGGAGGGGAATTGCTGCTGCATTCCAGTCCTTCAAGAGCCAATCAAAGCAAGCAACAAACAAGTGATCAAAAGCAATCGGTGAAAAGTGTTTCTTTTGTATTATATTTGTATTCTTGTTTGTATTTGTATATTACTGTTGTAATTGCTTGTGAGAGATTTCTCCACCTCCGACGTGTAGTCGAGAAGGAGTTTGAGTATTGCCGTGTGCATCTCTAGAGCTCGAGGAGCTCGCCCGTGGAGTAGGAACCATTCGGTTTCGAACCACGTATATCGTGTGTGTTTGCGTGTGCTTATTTGTTGTTAGTATTATTATTGTTTTATTGTTTCCGCTGCGCTAACGACAATCGTAGACAAGCAACGCAACGAGAACAAGCGAATTACGACATCCAACGAACGAAGGCTATTCACCCCCTCTAGCCGGCCGTTTCGATCCCCCAACAAGTGGTATTAGAGCCGAGGTTGCTCTTCAAGGACTAACCGCCGTGAGAGCACTACAAGATGGCCGGCTACAACCTCCAACCACCAAAATTCGAAGGAGATTTACTATGGTGGAGAAGGAAAATGGAGGTATACCTAGAAACTGATTTTGATTTTATGCTAATCTTAGAAAACGGTTTCGAATTGCCTAGGGATGAAAGAAATAGGCAAATTGAGAAGTCAAGGTGGACCCAAGACCAAATCAAAGACTTTGAGACAAATCACAAGGTAATCGAATTGCTTAGTGATTTGATTCCTAACAACATTTGGTCTAGGTTGGGAAATTTTAGGGATGCAAAAGAATTATGGGATAAAGTAATGAAATTCCAAGAAAATTCCCAATCGGCACAAGTAGAGGAAGATGTCGTGGAAGAAAGACCATCCACTTTCGAAGATGTGGATGACTTGGTGGAGACCTCCACCTCTAGCATTGAGGGGGAGGAGAGGCAATCTTCCATCCCGGAGCAAGAACAAGAAGCATCCACATCCGGGAGAAGTGAAGATCAAGAAGAGGTCTCCACCACCTCCCTAGGTAACTCAAGTGTTATTATTTTAAATAAAATCACATAATATGCTTTGAGTGTAAGGAGAAAGGGCATTACAAGAGCAAATGCCCTAAATTGGCTAAGAAGAAGGCATCGACACCAAAAGTCAACCCAAAGTCAAACGATGCTGGTGTTCCCTCAATTAAGAGCAAAGAGCACATTGTGTGCTTCAAGTGCAACCAACGGGGACACTACCGAAGCCAATGCCCTAGGGGGAGGAAGAAAGGGCAAGAAGGTGCAACTCATGTAGGGGGAGCTCCTAAAGCTAACCCTAAGGTACATTTAGTTAATGCACCTTTAATTCCTAAAGTCAAAAAACATGCAAAAATTTATTTTAGTTCTCTTGCTATTATCAATGAAAAGCATGCTAGGAGAAACAATAAGGTTTATTGCTTAGGTGCTAAGCATGTTAGTTTCTCTAAGGACAAACCTAGGACTCAAAACACTAGATCTATTTTACCTAGGGAGTCAATTAGAAGAATTGAAGAAAACTTGGGTGTTAATCCCAAGAAATCTAGGCATATGCCTAAAAAAAAACATTTCTCAAAAGATAAATGAAAATTCAAAATTGGGAAAATTAGAGTTAGAAAACCAAGCCTTGAGGTCAAGGCTAGAAAAATTGGAGAAGACCCTAGCAATAATATCAAATTCGGTTCAAGGGTCTAATGCCCAAAAGTCAAAACCTAGGAGACAAGAACGGTCTAAGGGCAAGGAAGGTTTGGGTAACAAACCTAAGCCCAAGAAGACTTATAATAATGTTCCATTTGATTATGGAACAATTTCTAGGTCTAGGAAAACCAAGGCTAATAGGGAAGTTATCCCTAAGTCTAGCCATGGTGTGTGCTTAGTGGCTAAGGACTTAAGGAAAACAAAGAAAGCCACTAAGAGGGTCAATGGAGAAGTTACCTCTAGAGTTGACCCAAGTAAGACCCATTTGACTAAGGCTTCAAAGCCAAAAAGGGTCATTAGGAAGGTATCTAGGGAAGTTATTCCTAGGGAATACCTTGTTAACCCAAGGAGCTCCAATAGGTATTGGGTTCCTAAAAGCGTGATTGATTCACAATAGATGGGTTAGGGTGTGTCAACCCTAAATGGATGGGTAGTTAACCTAACCATAGTAGAGTTGACACATTAGGATGTGCCAATGTGTTTGAGAAATTTAAAATGATTTAAATTGGCACAATTATGTCATAGAAGTCATGGTGTGCCATTTTGGGTTTTTGGCACACTAGGGAGATGAATGGCATTAAGGCAAAATTGGTTTAATCTCTAGAAATGACAAATTGATTTTAACACTTAGGTATTCTATACCTTAGTATATTTTAGTTGCCATGATTTGTTTGCCTTGCCATGTCATGACATCATCTTCATTCTTATCTATAAAAATGTCATGATCATGTTTAGATTTATATTTAGATGTCATGTATGCCTAGATCTCATTCACATGCCATGACATCATGATATTGGCATATGGTTTTACTTATATCATATCTATGCCATAATCATCATCATGCATAAATTAAAATGAAATTAAGGACTATGGCATGATTTGATGGGAATCAAATAATATTGCCTAGAAATATGCATGAGACCATTTAAAGAACAAAAACCCACATCTCACTAGATTAATTGCCTTGAATGTGTTTTTACACATCTAGATATAAGTGAGATGTTTTAGGAAAAAGAAAATAAAGGTTTGAAAAACATTTTGAAAAACATTGGTGAAGCCTATCTTTTGATAGCTATCACCATTGAATGGGATGATACAAAAATGACTCTTTATTGAAGCTTTTCTTAAATTTTGAACTTTGTATCAATCTCCTAATTTAATGGGTAAAATAAATTTCCAATATTTTTCACCCATAGTGTTTAGGATAAGTATTATACATATGCATTTTCAAGATTTTTAAAATTACGTATATTTACTTATGGATTTCAAAACTCGAATGTAGATCGCTATGTGATGGCAATCGATGGTAAGTCCAATGATCGATCCGATCGGAGTCACCATAGCCGATTTCGGGTAAACTTGATAGTTAGGCCCATGTTTAGCCATGTTTTGGTCCCCTAACCACTCCTAACCCTAGGATATGCTTGGGAGAGCATTAGAGAGGGTGGAAATCCATTGATATGGATTAGAGTTGGGTTGAGGGTGAGTATCAATTTTAAGGTGGAAGAGAGTTCATTGTTGAACTTTGCCTTAATTTTGATTTGGTTAATGTTCCTATTGGCTTAGGGACTCTCCAAGGACATTGTTGGTGCTTGTCATCTCAACCGTTCTAGGTATTGTCATCCCAACCGGAGAGATGTTCATACAAAAGATAAACTTTTCATGATACATCTCCAACAATCCCTCATACTAAAAGATCTAGAGCAATACGTAACCGGACATGTGTTCCTCCAAGGAAGAGATTGTAAGATCTCATTGGGATATGAGACATTCATACCCTTGGGGAGGACCTTTTTGATGTTATGTCAAAAAGGGGGAGAGGTTACCAAGTTACCAATTAGGGTTCGTTGGAATTCTCATTGGGATATGAGAATTGCCAATATGGGAGAATTGGTAGACTTGAGATGATAGTTTTGTCAATCATCAAAAAGGGGGAGATTGTTGGTGCAATCGGCCCAGGTTGACTCGAGTTTGACTCGAACAGTACCTTGATAGTATTTTGATGATAGACAAAACTCATGACATGGGATTGTCATGGGAAAGTCCAACATGGGGTTGGCATGGAAAATCCAAGTATGGAGCTTGATCCTCTCAGCAATGGCGGACTAGGAAACCATAGAAACTAATATCCCCCGGGGTGTTTGACCGTGTTCAGACAATCCCAACTCTGAGAACTGTCGAATTAGATCAGTAACTGCTGTCAGATGACTGGCCAGAACTCCTCGAGACTTCTGTAGGGGATCGATTGGCCGGCTAGAGGGGGGTGAATAGCCCTTTGTCGTTGGATGTCATAATTCGCTCGTTCTCGTTGCATTGCTTGTCTACAATTGTTGTTAGCGCAGCGGAATAACAATAATGATGAAACTAACAATGATACACAATCACACAACACAAGATATACGTGGTTCGAAACCGAATGGTTACTACTCCATGGGCGAGCTCACTGAGCTCTAGTTATGCGCACGACACTAACTATAACACTCCTTCTCAACAACACGTCGGAGGTGGAGAAACCTCTCACAAGCAATTACAATGTAATATAGAAATACAAGCAAATACACAAATACAATACACAAGAAAACTTTCACCGATTGCTTTGATCGCTTTGCTTGTTGCTAGCTTTGATTGGCTCTTGAAGGACTGGAATGCAGCAGCAATTCCCCTCCAATAGCTCCACAAAAATCTTGGCAAAAACCTCCATCTCGAGCTCCTTTTATAACCTGCATCGAGCTGTTTTCGCACCTAGCAGTCGACTGCCAAAAGGCCCCAGTCGATTGCCCTTGTAGCCGTTGTCTCACAACGGCCAGATCCACGTCGACCGCCTAACGGATCACCTACGATCGTGATGATACCCATCACGATGGTGACCTAGTAGGCTACAGAGCGCCTGCGCTCGCGACACTCCCATCACGATCGCCATCCTTAGCGAAGCGATCTCGGCCGACATCGGGCCGATCGCTACCCATGGCGATAATCGCCAAGCACAAAACCCTAGCCTTACACCAGTCGAACCTTAGTCGACTTGGATCAGTCGAACCAGAACCTATGCCAGTCGACTGATGTCGGGCAAAACCTCAAACACCAAGTTGTTTGAGCATCCGACCATCGGGTAAACCCTCAAACATCATGTTTGAGCCTCCGACACTTAGTCTTAGCCACTTGGCCAAGTCCACCTTATCCCTCATGGAGTTCCCCACTGAAGCTCTCTTCCCTCGGCCTACGTCCCTCGGATGCGCCAAGCGCACGACTTCGCAACGCCATCCTTCGCGTCTCATACCCTAGAAGTATGCTTCCCCTTGGGCTCACTCCATTTGCTCCCCGTCCGGCGGTCCCTCGTATGCACCAAGCGCACGACTTCGCAATGCGATCCTTCACCGACTCAAGGACCCCGAGCCTAGTGAACTTACCAAGTCCTCAAGACTTCCCAAATGCACCAAGCGCACGGCTTCGCAATGCTTTGGACTTTCCCATGCCAAGCACCAACCGCACGACTTCGCAATGCTTTGGACTTCCACACCAAGCTCCATGCTTGGATTTTCCATGCCAACCCCATGTTGGACTTTCCCATGACAATCCCATGTCATGAGTTTTGTCTATCATCAAAATACTATCAAGGTACTACTCGAGTCAACCTGGGCCGATTGCACCAACAAACTCTCCCTTTTTGATGATTGACAAAACTACCATCTCAAGTCTACCAATTCTCCCATATTGACAATTCTCATATCCTAATGAGAATTCCAACGAACCCTAATTGGTAACTTGATAACTTCTCCCCCTTTTTGACACTACATCAAAAAGGTCCTCCCCAAGGGTATGAATGTCTCATATCCCAATGAGATCTTACAATCTCTCCCTTGGAGGAACACATGCCTACAATCTTTCTAGTGATCCCATATCACTTAAAGAGAGGCAACCCAATTTTCCTCCCATGAGGAAATACACATCCATCTTTCCATGATGGATACCTCCCCCTAGAGGCTTGCTCCCCCTTGATCATTGCTCCAACAATGTCCTTGGAGAGTCCCTAAGCCAATAGGAACATTAACCAAGTCAAAATTAAGGCAAAGTTCAACAATGAACTCTCATCCACCTTAAAATTGATACTCACCCTCAACCCAACTCCTAATCCATATCCAATGGATTTCCACCCTCTCTAATGCTCTCCCAAGCATATCCTAGGGTTAGGAGTGGTTAGGGGACCTTAACCTAGCTGAACATGGGCCTAACCAACAAGATTTACCCGAAATCAATCAAATCATAAATCGGTCATTTGCCACCCTCACTGACTATCATTCATGGCCATCGATAATCATTTGCAGTTTTCATCATTTCAGAAATGGATTTCCGAAATCCATAAGTAAATATACATAAGTTTAAAATTCTTGAAATTTGGTATGTATATTAATTATCATAAACACTATGGGTGGAAAATATTGAAAAATTATTTTACCCATTAAATTAGGAGATTGATACAAAGTCCAAAATTTAAGAAAAGCTTCAATAAAGAGCCCTCTTTGTATCATCCCATTCAATAGTGATAGCTATCAAAAGATAGGCTTCACCAAGGTTTTTCAAAATGTTTTCAAAATGTTTTTAAACCTTTATTTTCTTTTTCCTAAATATCTCACAAATATCTAGATGTGTAAAACACATACAAGTCAAGTTTTTAGTGAGATGTGGGTTTTGTTTTCTTTATGTTCTCATGCATATTTCTAGGCCACATAATTTGATTCCCATCAAATCATGCCATAGTCCTTAATTTCATTTTAATTTATGCATGATGATGATTATGGCATAGATATGATATAAGTAAAACCATATGCCAATATCATGATGTCATGGCATGTGAATGAGATCTAGGCATACATGACATCTAAATATAAATCTAAACATGATCATGACTTTTTTTTTTATAGATAAGAATGAAGATGATGTCATGACATGGAAAGGCAAACAAATCATGGAAACTAAAATATACTAAGGTATAGAATACCTAAGTGTTAAAATCAATTTGCCATTTCTAGAGATTAAACCAATTTTGCCTTAATGCCATTCATCTCCCTAGTGTACCAAAAACCCAAAATGGCAAACCATGACTTCTATGACCTAATTGTGCCAATTTAAATCATTTTTAACTTTTCAAACCATATTGGCACACCCTAATGTGTCAACTCACAATGACTAGGTTAACCACCCATCCACTTAGGGTTGACACACCCTAACCCATTTAGCGTGAATCAATCACGCTTTTAGGAACCCAATATCTATTGGAGCTCATTGGGTTAACAAGGTATTCCCTAGGGATAACTTCCCTAGATACCTTTCTAATGACCCTTTTTGGCTTTGAAGCCTTAGTCAAATGGGTCTTACTTGGGTCAACTCTAGAGGTGACTCCTCCATTGACCTTCTTAGTGGCTTTCTTGATTTTCCTTAAGTCCTTAGCCACTAAGCACACACCATGACTAGTCTTAGGGATGACTTCCCTATTAGCCTTGGTTTTCCTAGACCTAGAAATAGTTCCATAATTAAATGGAACATTATGATAAGTCTTCTTAGGCTTAGGTTTGTGACCCAAACCTTCCTTGCCCTTAGACCATTTTTGAACCTTAGGTCTTGACTTTTGGGCATTAGACCCCTTAACCGAATTTGATATTATTGCTAGGGTCTTCTCCAATTTTTCTAGCCTTGACCTCAAGGCTTGGTTTTCTAACTCTAATTTTCCCAATTTTGAATTTTCATTTGTCTTTTGGGAAATGTTTTTCTTTTTAGGCATATGCCTAGATTTCTTGGGATTAACACCCAAGTTTTCTTCAATTCTCCTAATTGACTCCCTAGGTAAAATAGGTATAGAATTATGATTCCTAGGTTTATCCTTAGTTATATGAACATGCTTGACACCTAAGCAATAAACCTTATTATTTCTCTTAGCATGCTTTTCATTTATAATTGCAAGAGAACTAAAATAATTCTTAGCATGCTTTTTGACTCTAGAAATTAAAGGTGCATTAAGTAAATTTACCTTAGGGTTAGCTTTAGGAGCTCCCCCTACATGAGTTGCACCTTCTTGCCCTTTCTTCCTCCCCCTAGGGCATTGGCATCGATAGTGTCCCTTTTGGTTGCATTTAAAGCACACAATGTGCTCTTTGCTCTTGATTTTGGGAACACCGACATCCTTTGACTTTGGATTGACTTTTAGTGTTGATGCCTTTTCCTTAGCCAATTTAGGGCATTTGCTCTTGTAATGCCCCTTCTCCCTACACTCAAAGAATATTATGTGATTTTTATTTAAAATTACAACACTTGAGTTACCTAGGGAGTTGGTGGAGGCCTCTTCACTTCTTCCGAAGGTAGAAGCTTCATTTTGATCTAGCTCCGGAATCGAAATCCTTTCCTCCCCCTCAACGCTAGATGTGGAGGTCTCCACCAAGTCATCCACATCTTCAAAAGTGGATGGTGATTCTTCTTCGACATTCTCCTTTACTTGTGCCGATTGGGAATTTTCTTGGAATTTCATTACCTTATTCCATAATTCCCTTGCATCCCTATAATCACCCAATCTAGACCAAATAGTGTTAGGTAACAAATCACTAATCAACTTGATTACCTTGAGATTTGTCTTGAAGTCTTTGATTTGGTCTTGGGTTCATTTTGACTTCTCAATTGGCTTGTTGTACTTGTCCCTAGGCATTTCAAAATCATTTTCTATAATAATCATAAAATCAAAATTGGTTTCTAGGTATACCTCCATTTTTCTTCTCCACCATAGAAAGTCTCCTTCGAATTTGGGTGGTTGAAGGTTGTAGCTGGCCATCTTGTAGTGCTCTCGTGGCGGTTAGTCCTTGAAGAGCGACCTCGGCTCTGATATCACTTGTAGGGGATCGATTGGTCGGCTAGAGGGGGGTGAATAGCCCTTTGTCGTTGGATGTCATAATTCGCTCGTTCTCGTTGCGTTGCTTGTCTACAATTATTATTAGCGCAGCGGAATAACAATAATAATGAAACTAACAACAATACACAATCACACAACACAAGATATACGTGGTTCGGAACCGAATGGTTCCTACTCCACGGGCGAGCTCACTGAGCTCTAGTTATGCACATGACACTAACTATAACACTCCTTCTCGACAACACGTCAGAGGTGGAGAAACCTCTCACAAGCAATTACAATGTAATATAGAAATACAAGCAAATACACAAATACAATACACAAGAAAACTTTCACCGATTGCTTTGATCCCTTTGCTTGTTGCTTGCTTTGATTGGCTCTTGAAGGACTGGAATGCAGCAGCAATTCCCCTCCAATAGCTCCACAAAAATCATGGCAAAAACCTCCATCTCAAGCTCCGATCGCTTGTCTCACAACGGCGGATCCATGTCGAACGCGTTCCAACGGATCACCTACCGATCGATGATGCCCATCACCAATCGGGTGACCTAATAATCGCCCCGATCGGCCACGGAGCATCTCTGCTCGCGACACTCCTATCTCGATCGCCATCCTTGGCGTGATCATTGGCTATCAACATCAGTCGACTACCAGTCCATGGCAGTCGACTGCCAAGTACAAAACCCTAGCCTTACACCAGTCGAACCTTAGTCGACTTGGATCAGTCGAACCGGCACCTATGCCAGTCGATTGATGTCGGGCAAACCTCAAACACCAAGTTGTTTGAGCATCCGACCGTCGGGTAAACCCTCAAACATCAAGTTTGAGCCTCCGACACTTAGTCTTAGCCACTAGGCCAAGTCCACCTTATCCCTCATGGAGTTCCCCACCGAAGCTCTCTTCCCTCGGCCTACGTCCCTCGGATGCGCCAAGCGCACGGCTTCGCAACGCTATCCTTCGCGTCTCATACCCTAGAAGTATGCTTCCCCTTGGGCTCACTCCATTTGCTCCCCGTCCGGCGGTCCCTCGGATGTACCAAGCGCACGGCTTCGCAATGCCATCCTTCACCGACTCAAGGACCCCGAGCCTAGTGAATTTACCAAGTCCTCAAGACTTCCCAAATGCACCAAGCGCACGGCTTCCCAATGCTTTGGACTTTCCCACGCCAAGCACCAAGTGCACGGCTTCGCAATGCTTTGGACTTCCACACCAAGCTCCATGCTTGGATTTTCCATGCCAACCCCATGTTGGACTTTCCCATGACAATCCCATGTCATGAGTTTTGTCCATCATCAAAATACTATCAAGGTAGTGCTCGAGTCAAACTCGAGTTAACCTGGGCCGATTGCACCACCAACTTCCTGCTCAGCGCATCTGCTACCACATTAGCTTTTCCCGGATGATACTGGATGGTGCAGTCGTAATCCTTCAGATACTCCATCCATCGTCTTTGTCTCAGATTCAGCTCTTTCTGTGTGAACAGATACTTCAGACTTTTATGGTCCGTGTAGATCTCAAAGGTAATCCCATACAAGTAGTGCCTCCATATCTTCAAGGCAAAAATAATGGCGGCTAACTCCAGATCGTGCACTGGGTAATTTCTCTCGTGATCTTTTAGTTGACGGGAGGCATAAGATACCACACGGTTGGACTGCACCCAACCCTTGGATAGAAGCATCCGCATAGAGAACCATCCCATCAACACCAGAAGGAACCACTAAGATTGGTGCAGAAACTAGTCGTCGCTTAAGCTCCTGGAAGCTAGTTTCACAGGCCTTTGACCATGCGAATTTGACCCCTTTCTGAGTCAGACGAGTGAGTGGCATGGCGATACTCGAGAATCCCTCCACAAATCTCCGATAATACCCGGCCAGACCAAGGAAACTACGGACCTCTTGAACTGATTTTGGCTGCTCCCAACTGGTAATCGCCTCAATCTTCTGGGGATCTACAAAAATACCTCTGTTGGACACCACATGTCCAAGGAAACCCACTGAGGATAACCAGAATGCACATTTGCTAAACTTGGCATACAACTGCTCCTGTCGCAATATCTCTAATACTATCCACAGATGTTGTTCATGCTCTTCCTCAGATCGAGAATAAATCAATATATCATCGATGAACACTATTACGAACTGATCTATATACCTCAAGAATACCCAGTTCATTAAGTTCATAAATGCAGTTGGGGCATTTGTGAGGCCGAACGACATCACTAGAAACTCGTAATGTCCATAACGGGTGCGGAAAGCTGTTTTCTGAACATCCACATCTCTTATCCGAAGCTGATGATATCCTGAGCGCAGATCAATTTTAGAATACACACATGTATCCTTAAGCT
Source organism: Wurfbainia villosa (assembly GCA_025175895.1). Taxonomy (NCBI): domain Eukaryota; kingdom Viridiplantae; phylum Streptophyta; class Magnoliopsida; order Zingiberales; family Zingiberaceae; genus Wurfbainia; species Wurfbainia villosa. The sequence continues at coordinate 112,511,560 of CM045989.1, read as the reverse complement.
GATCGAACAAATCTTCTATCCTCGGTAGTGGATATTTGTTCTTAACTGTCAAACATGAGGTTTTAACCCAAGTATGGTACCCCCATGCTTGCTAGATCACCCTTAGCCTAGACCTAAGCCTTCTAGCCACCTCCGTCAGCCTCGCGCCTCTTGGATCCCTCCAAGTCATCCATGACTTGTTAATCCATTGCGCGAGCCTTCAGGTGCTTCCATCGGCTATGTCATGCTAACAGTGTCTACACCGCCAAGGCACATTGGACTTACGCTGCCAAGACTCCGCTTGGACTTTACGCCGCCAACCATTGGACTTATGCTGCCAAGACTCCCGCCTGGACTTTACGTCGCCAATATCAAACCCCTTGGACTTATCAAATGTCAAGACTCAAACTTGGACCATCAAGTCGGTATGTCCGAAACTCAAGAACAAAGCACCTAAGTCCAAGAAAGCACTTAACGCCTCTTCATGGCCAAACCGACCGAACTCGTGTAAGAGTTCGAACCTGAGGAAGAGTCTGATTTCGGATCCGACGACGAGTTGCTATTCAAGACCAGCCATGGATCTGCATCCGGTTCAAAATGTTCGCTTAAGGTAAGTCGGTCTTTGCTTAGTACATTGTATAACGTAATCAAATTTCTAACTAGAAAATTAGCTAAGTCTGAGTCCAAGGTCGAGACCTTAGTTGAGGAGGTTAAACACCTTAAACACGAGGTCTCCCTAACCTCTTCGACTAGTCAAGTTCAAGAGGAGGACTCAACTCAAGTTGAAAAGCTTGAAGTTGAGAACTCACTCTTGAAAGTACAAGTCAAAGATCTTAGGCAAACATTGGAAAAGTTTACTTTGGGATCCAAGGGACTTGACCTATTACTTGGATTGCAAAGGGTTGTGTACAACAAGGCCGGACTAGGTTTTGGCTCAAATACGACTAACAAGTCGTATATGTCAATAGTTAATCGCAATAGAAAACAAGTCCAAGCATGGGTCCCAAGGACCAAACCCACTACGTGGAAAGACCGAACCGATTCAATGGTCCATGGGGAGCTAGTACAAAATTTGTTTGTGCTATTACTTAAAATTAGACTTTGCATGCTTAGGTATTTTTCTTTTTATTTTTAGAATGGTTAGATAGGACCTATAACTAGTCAATTCTTGACAACATAGTACTAGGACACAGCGAGATGATAGTACGCTAGGGAAGCGAAGTTCCGTGTGTCCAAGTTAGATAAGGCGTATCTAGCTCGATGCATTCGACCAAGTGGAACTAGCCGAAGCTACCTCACCGTATCCTTAACTAGTTAGACCAAGAAATAATCTTAAGTGAATCAAGTTATCATTTTCCTAAACTTGGCTTTGTCTAAGGAAGTGGTCGTTGTTCCAATCAAAGAAGGCCTCTGTGCCTTACCATGACCTGGAAGCAATTTCTTGAAAAGGTGACTTGACGAGCGAAGGGTTAAATCCGAATCTAACCCAAGGTTGACTAGTTTCATTCCATTAAATTTAAACAAGTAAAATTGAAGTCATCTCATAAGAACACATAAGGATAACGTGTTTGATCATGTAGAAAAGGGTGAGATGATTCTAAGGACTAATAATCTTCAACCAACCTTTAAATTCCAATATCCGATCCAACTACTATATGTGTAGGATCAATGGATGTTGGATAGTGGGTGCTCCCGACATATGACCGGAGACCAACTTAAATTTTCAAAGCATAGATTCAAATGACAAGGGTCGGTAGCTTTCGGAAACAACGGCAAGCTCAAAATCATCGGATCAGGTGATATTGAGCTAAACTCCAATTTTACGATTCAAAATGTCTTATTAGTCGAAGATTTTGAATATAACTTACTTAGTGTAAGCCAGTTGTGTGATAATAACTATAAGGTTATATTCCTAGAAAATGAATGCTTAATTAAAACTAATGAAACCTCTAAAACAATACTTAAAGGAACTAGGAATAGCAACATCTACACAATTAACTTACCCAATTGCTCAACCAAGTGTCTTATGACACAGCAAGAGGAATCTTGGTTGTGGCACCGACGACTCAGTCACTCGCACCCAAGACTCGTTAACAAGATGAGTCAGAGTGGCTTAGTCAGAGGTTTGCCTAACCTTAACAACTTAGACAATAAAATCTATAATGCTTGTCAACAAGGTAAACAACCTAGGGCACAACATCAACTAACTAACCAAGAACGAACCAAAAGTATGCTTGAGCTCCTACATTTGGATCTATTTGATTCTCATGGAGCCAAGTCACTAAATGGTAGTCAATTTTGCTTAGTTATAATTGACAACTATTCTAGGTTTACCTGGGTTAGGTTCCTTAAACACAAAAGTGATACCTTAGACCAACTAACCAACTTATGTAAACTAATTGAAAACCAAAAGAACCTTAAGATTAAAATACTTAGAAGCGATCATGGTGGCAAATTCGAAAACCATAGGTTCACCGACTTCTGTAACCTAAACGGATACCACCATGAATTCTCCTATCCTAGAATCCCACAACAAAATGGTCTAGTCGAGCAAAAAAATAGAACCCTACAAGAAGCCACTAGAACCATGTTGAACGAGTACAAACTACCCGATAGGTTTTGGGCAGAAGCCATTAGTACGACTTATTATGTCCAAAATAAAATCCTATTGGTCAAGAGGAACCTTAAGACCTCATACAAAACTTACCATGATAAAGTTCCTAACATTAAATACTTTAGAATATTTGGATGTAAGGTACATATCATAACACTAAAGACTACCTAGGAAAGTTCACATCCAAAATGTCCACTGGAATCTTCCTTGGATACTCAACTATGAGTAGAGCCTATAGGGTCTAGGTTACAATCAAATCATCCTATCGACCAAGTGATAGGTGATCCTAACCTAGGGGTTTGAACTAGAGCATCATATCAAAATCTTAATCAAATCTCATTGATTTCGAAAATCGAACCCAAGTTAATTGAACAAGCTCTTCTTGATTTCGATTGGATTATTGCAATGCAAGAAGAGCTAGCTCAATTCACTAGGAACGAAGTTTGGGAATTAGTACCACCACCTAAAGATAAATCAATTATTGGAACAAGGTGGGTATTTCGAAACAAACTCGATGACAAAGGTGAAGTAGTTAGAAACAAAGCAAGGTTAGTCGCAAAAGGATTTAGTCAAGTAGAGGGGTTAGATTATGATGAAACCTATGCCCCTGTAGCTAGATTAGAATCCATCAGAATGTTGTTAGCATATGCTGCACATCGAGGATTTAAACTATTTCAAATGGATGTCAAGTCAGTGTTCTTAAATAGTTACATTAAGGAAGAGGTCTATGTTAGCCAATCCCCAGGATTCGAAAGCCTAGACAAACCCGACCATGTGTTTAAAGTTAAGAAAGCCCTATATGGACTAAAACAAGCTCCTAGAGCTTGGTATGAAAGGCTTTTCATATACCTTAAGTCTAAAGGGTTTAGCCATGGCTTAGTCGACCCAACTCTTTTCGTAAAATCTGTAGACAAAGAAATTTTTATAGCCCAAATTTATGTAGATGACATAATATTTGGAACAACTAACTCAATCCTACTAAACGAGTTCATTTCACTAATGGAAAGTGAATTTGAAATGAACTTAGTAGGAGAATTAAATTTCTTCCTGGGATTACAAATTAAACAAACTAAAGAAGGAATCTACCTACATCAACAAAAATACGCTAAGGATTTAATTAACCAATTCGGGATGCAAAATGCTAAAATAATTAATACACCCATGTCAACAAATGTTAATATAGGAGAAGATGTAGAAGGAAAACCTATTGAACTAAAATATTATAGGAGCATGATAGGGAGTCTCCTTTACTTAACTGCGAGTCGACCCAATATATTATTCGCAGTAAGTATGTGCGCAAGGTTCCAAACTTGTGCCAAGGAGTCACACCTAACGTTAGTTAAGCGTATCCTTAAATATCTAAAGGGCACGCTAAGCGTAGGTATTTGGTACCCTAGATCTACTGAGTTTGAACTAATCATCTACTCCAACTTGGATTATTTCGGTAGTAAACTCAATAGAAAGAGCACGAGTAGTTGCTGTCAACTTCTCGGCTCAAGTCTAGTGAGTTGGTGCAGTAGGAAGCAACACTGTGTTGCCTTATCTACCACCGAAGTCGAATACGTTGCAATGGGTGAGTGTGTAGGTCAACTTCTTTGGATGAAGCACACTCTCCAAGACTTTAAGTTAAAACTTCAACAATACTAAAATTCACATAGATAACATTAGTTCAGTCAATTTAACCAGAAATCCTATATGTCATTCTAGAACCAAACATATAGAAGTCAAACACCACTTCATTCGAGAACATGTAGCTAACGGAACCATACAACTCGAATACATGGAGTCCAAATCGAATCTAGCAGAACTTTTTACCAAACTTCTACCGAAGCCGAATTTAGTCTCCTAAGACGTAAATTAGGCCTATGCGTAATAGAGTAGGATATAAAACTTATATTTTTGCAATACTCTATTATTTACTTTTCATGCAAAATGGAACTAGCTTAGGACTTACCTTAGAAATCATGCACCTATAGATTTAAGGAGCCAATACATCTCACAACTTATAGGACTGATGTGTTTGTGTACTTAGCCACGTAGATGGGCGTGAGATGTTAGGACCTTACTCCTGGTTCCAGATGTAGATCAAGTGCATCGACATGAACCACGGAGTATAATTACATAAATTAACCAACTCTAATCAGGACTTGTTAATCATTCCATATCAATCAAATCAAATAGAGTTGAACATCCAAATAGATGAGCTTATGTCTAAACTATTATTTTCAAAATTTATTTAGAACATGCTTGGACTTAAAACTTAATTTATGACAAAATTCAAAAACTATGTTTTTCAAAACCCACCGCTCTTTTCGATTTATGGCAAAAGGGGGAGAAAAGGCCAAAGTTAAGGGATCAAATTTTTGATAAGTTAACTTAATACATATTATGTATCTTTTAATGGCCTGAGTTAAGTAAATGTTTACTTAACTTAATTTTTAAAACTTAACCTTTATGGTTAAACCTTCTTAATTGAAAAAGGGGGAGAAAGGCCAAGGTTAAGAAATTAAAAATTAGTTTTTGATTACTTAACTTGAACTTATTTTAAACACTAAGGCCAATGTTTAGTAATTTCAATTACTTAAACTCTTCTTAAGTAGAAAACATCAAAGGGGAGGGTTAAGACCCTTTTTCAAGTACTCACCCTCGGTCAAGGGGGAGGTTACCTCAAGGGGAAGGACTAGAAAAAGAGTTTTTTTTTACTCCTACTTAACTTATTAGAGGTTACCTCTAGCACTCATTTCGATCCAACACTTATTATGGGTGTGGGGTTTTTAGCTAAGGCATAGAAGTTTTTGTTGTTTCAGCTAAGGCAACGATGTTTTTGTTGTTTTAGCTAAGGAAGAGAAGTTTTCGTTGTTAAAGCAGAGCAGAGAGGTTTTTGTTTTGTTAGTAAGGGCAATTTAAGTAGATACTTGTAAAACTTTACTCAACTTTGCTCTTCAGTTTTACTAAAGAGGGGGAACTTATGATTGGGTTGGAGTTTTTTGATTAGTTAGAAGGTTTTTCAAGCAGTTTATATAGTTACCGAGTAGTGTATGTGATGCCTGAGCCAGGTAGGGGTGTGTATAGTAATTGTGTTTGTGGAGTAATTTGTGTGTTGGCAGGGTAGTTTATGCTTTTCCTGAGAAGTCTATGTGTTTCTTGAGTTGTATATATAATTTCTAAACCCAGTAGGGGTGAGTAGTGCAGTGTTGCTCAGAGCTAAGTATAGTGTTGATAGAGCAGTTTATGTGTTTTCCGATCAATGTATGTAATTTCTGAGTCAAGTAGATATGAGTGGTACAGTATTGCTCAAGGCTAAGTATAGTGTTGACAGAGCAGTCTATATGTTTCTCGAGTAGTATATATAATTCTCAGACCCAGTAGGGTGACAGAGGGTAGTGATGCTCAGAGTTAAGTATTGAATTGGAAGAGCAGTTTCTGTAAATCCTGAGCGACATGTATTTCCCGGGTCCAGTAGAATGATAGAGGGCAGTGATGCTTAGAGTTAAGTGTTAGTAATATATGAGAGATGTCCTAAGGCAATCGCCTTATGTATGAACCATTTATATGATAAATGAAGATTCACTATTTGAGTATACATGTTTTATGTATTTGATTGGATCTTAAACTCATTTATCAATGTCCATGATACGATTCACAAGATGAGAGAATTTGTGATTGATCACAACTAGTGAGTATCTCTACATGTGTAATTGTGATGTATCGGAATTATCCCTAGTCAATGAATCGATGGATTTGGACACCATCAATTCTGTCGAGACTAGCACGAGGTATACTCCTTGGTGTATCCAAGCAGCTGATTCTCACTGGCTGGAGACATAGTGATGTCCGGAGTTAATCGTGGATGCTAGTTATGGTAACTAGTTCATTGGAGTGACCAACCGTAAGACTTCATATGGTTCTCTGCATATATAGATATGTCAATGAAGTTCTTACTGTGGCTTAAGTGCGATGTTCCTTTGACTTGCGGTATTCAAGTCATCTTGATCATGAAGACTTATGCTTTGACATCTTAAGCAAACATCTCTAAGGAGATGTGGACCCGGGATGATTGGGTATAAGTCGAAGTGATCGAAGGTGTTTGAATAGCCTATAAAGGATTCACCACTCCTTGAGGAGATGTATACCTATGGCCTCTCGATCGGATTGTTACTAAAGTTCCAAAGCATTACATGTTTAGAGTAAGGTACTCTTCGATACATGTGGAGTAACTAGAATCCGTGAGGACGAGGAAATGACATTTGGCAGGCGACGAGTCCTCTTAGTGGATCGACTTAATGACCGCGTCCTCAACTCCTGAACCAAGTGGGTATAAGATGAGTGAAGGGAATGGGGCACGAATCATTCGAGCTGCTGAAGGGTTTCAGAAATAGTTCTGGATCAACCGTTGATTTTTTCGGTTAATTGGGGATCATGATGTACTACTAGGTGCCACTCATGATCGTTCTATAATTAATGGTTAATTATAGACGGCCAACATAAACCGAGAACCTATTTGGTCACACGCACAACGAGTGTAATCCAAAGGATTTAAAACGAGCTTGAGAATGGGATTCTCAGACCGAGAGAAACTAGGTTTGGTTGGACCAAACATAAAGCGAGCATGAAATCGTTTCAGTCGCAATGGAAGCGTGGATGGGCCGAGTCTTATGAAGACGTAATGGATAAACCAAAATGGTTTGGTTCTAATCCAATGGAGGAGAATAAACCAAAGGGTTTGGTTTATTTTAAACGAATGAACCAAAAGTTGGTTCGGTTCGTTTTAACTTAAAATAAACCATCATGGTTTGGTTTATTTTAACTTATCTTAATGGAGCGGGTTAACGGGCCTAATGGTTATGATCCAATAACCATTAAGAGAATTAGTTCTCTATAAAAGAGGGCTTAATGGATAATTAAGCCCAAATTGGAAGAGCCCTAAACCTAGTTGCCGCCCAAGCTCCTTGGCCGCCCAAACCCCTTGTGCCGGCGTCCAGCTCCTTGCTGGCGACCAAGCTTCAGCCGGTGATCCTCCGGCGACCCTCCGGTGATCTTCGTAGGCCTCGGTGAAAAGGTGAGCCCTTGGCTTCCTTGTTTTTGGCCGGCGCCTACTCCTCCACCAAGTTGTCCAGTTTTCTGGACAGCTTCTTCTCCTCTCGTCGGAGCGTCATTTGGACGACGGTTAGAGCTCCGACAGCGGATAACATACCGGGGATTCGATCTCCGGTAATCCTCTGAGGTGGAGGGCGAAGGATTCGTCAATCGGTTGACGAATACCTCTCCGGAGAAGCGAGTTTTGAGGACTCGTTTTGGATCCGAATTTGGATTCGGATCGTGATCATCTCTCGATCACGTCGTCTTCAACACGAGGCTAGTAACCCGTACGAAGATGAAGCTCGTGGCTTAGCGAAGTCATCCCGAGGAACTCGGCGTGGATACGGATAGAGACGATTCTAGCGAGGATCGTTCCGGTTGATGCCGTTCCCGCTACATGTCATACGAAAGGTATAACATAGATAAATTTCCTTTTATTGCAAATTTAAATTTACGGTTATGTCTACACTTGTTGTAATATACATGCGTGTGTTGTGTGTGTTGTAATAAATAGGAGTATTTATTATTTTTTATTGCTTCCGCTGTGTTCATGTTTACGAAACATGATCGAACATACACACGCCGCGGTGCCGGAAACCAAACAGTGGTATCAGAGCCCAGGTTGTGTTTCGACATAATCGTAAAAATGGTTTTGCGATAGTTATAATGTATTTCTGGAAATTTTCTAATTTTGGAAATTTAGAAGTATTTATGGAAATTTTTCAATTTTGGAAAGTCTAGAAGTATTTATGGAAATCTTCCACTTTTGGAAAGTTGGAAGTATTTATGGAAATTGATATTTTCCATAAATAAAATATTTGATTAGATTCTGGAAATTTGTTTCCTAATTTAATCATGATTTGATTTGGGAAATCAAATCTTAAAATATTTTTATTTCCATAAGTAGTTTTAATGATTTAGGAAATTGGTTTCCTAAATAGATTTTCCTTAATCAAATAATTCCATGAATAAAATATGTGATTAGATTTGGAAATTTGTTTCCTAATTTAATTATGATTTGATTTGGAGAATCAAATATTAAACATATTTTATTTCCATAAATAGTTATGACATATAAGGAAACATATACATGACATAATTGTATGCCATGTAATTGCATTAGATGCATAACATTATGCCATGCGTGTCGTGACATGTAGATGTATGCCATGTATGTCATGCCATGTAGATAATAGTTATTTGCATGCAAAGAGGATGATACATAAAAACCCTTAAACAATATTAAAGCCTACACCTTCCATTAATATGGTTAGAACCAGAGTTCCGTTTCTTGTTTGGGTTGTTGGACTCTCTCCAAGCCCGGCTCGAACCCGAATATGTTCAAACCATGGAATAGTTTAATACTAATATGGTAAGAGTCAGAGGTCAATCGTTAGCTTTGGTTGTTGGACTCTCTCCAAGCTGGGCTAATTGGTTGAATGCACTCTAACCATATTAAAACTATTTCGATGGGTCGGCTTTAACTTGGAGCATCGGCTTGTTGGACTCTCTCCAAGGTCGATGTAAAGGGAGGTGAAGTTGGGTGCTATGCATATGATGCATACTTGTTAATGTGTTAACAACCCGATGTATGTGTGAACATTCAATTAGTTGATAGCACATTATGATAGTTGCATATACGTGATATGCAATCGGTATAGACGATACCTACCGTCGTAGTTATGAATGGCTTGTTGGACTCTCTCCAAGGTTGTTCATAACTATGATGGATATCAGCCCATTCGGAGATGGACCTACGATCTCCCGAAGTGATTTTGGGGTTTTTGAAATTCGAAAAATGAATGGGATTTATAAATGTATATTGATGCATTTTAAAATCATCTTTCTCATATATGCTCGTTTTGTATTTCTAAAATTGATCATGATGTCTTTGAATTTGCGTTCCATTTTGGATTCGAATAAATTGACTGGACCGAGCTTCTTGGACTGGCTTAGAAGCTTGAGAATTGTTCTTAAGGTTGAAAAGCTTGCAAATATCCTCGAAGCGCCTCTTCCCGCCCGTCCTAGTGACGATGCAACTCTGGACCAATTGTTGGCCTATCAGAAACATGTGAGTGATTCTGAACAAATGAGTTGCATCATGCTAGCCGCGATGGAACCCAAGCTACAAAAGCAGCATGAGCATATGGATGCTCATATCGTAGTCCTTCATCTTTGTGAGTTGGTTGATGAGCAAGTGAGATTCGAAAGGTTCGAAGTCTCAAAGCTCCTCTTCACCTCTGAGATGCTAGAAGGTTCATCTCGTGATATCGCTCAATATCTTTGTCAAGGCTGTGGAGTCTTCGAGAAGCATGAGTAGGGGGCCGGTCTTTGTTAGTTGATTCCTCGAAGAAAGGTTCTAAGAGGAAGTCAAAGGAACAGTAGAAGGGAAAGAAGAGAAGGGCTAAGAAGGTAGAACTAGCACAAAAGGAAACTTGCCATCATTATGGCAAGGAGAGCCATTTGCGAAGAAAGTGCAAGATTTATCTTGAGTCCGTGAAGAAGAATAAGGCATCGGATGCCCCATCTTCTTCAGATATCTTCGTTATTGATTGTCATTCTATTTCCTCAAACACTTGGGTATTGGATACTGGGTGTGGCTCACATATATGTAATGACATACATGGGCTAAGGAATAGAAGAAGACTCGTCAAGGGAGAGTCAAATTTGCGTGTTGGGAATGGAGCAAAGGTTGCTGCAGTCGCCATTGGAACGCATTTGTTGAAACTCCCTACAGGACTTGTCTTAGAACTGGACAATTGCTTTTATGTTCCTTCGTTGATAAAGAACATCATTTCTATTTCTTGTTTAAATAGAAATGGGTACCATTTGACTTTTAGTAACAATTGTTGTTACATAACTTTGAATGGAGTTCTTTATGGGACAGGAACTTTAAGTAATGGTATTTATACGTTGGACGTATCCAGTGACATTTTCAATATCGAAGCGAGCAACACGCGTGCTCAAAAGGATAATCAAATAGACTCCTATATGTGGCATTGTCGTCTTGGCCATGTAAGCAAGAAACGCATGTCCAAATTACACAAATGTGGAATTCTGGAATCGTTTGAATTGGATTCATACGATACATGCGAATCATGCTTAAAAGGCAAGATGACTAAGTTACCTTTTACTAGAAAAGGTGAACGAGTGGGAGAGTTACTAGGTCTAATACATACTGATGTATGTGGACCTATGTCAACTCAAGCATTAGGAGGCTATAGCTACTTCATTACCTTCACCGATGATCACTCACGGTTTGGGTATGTGTTCTTGATGAAACACAAGTCTGAAGCCTTTGAAAGGTTCAAAGAGTTCAGAAATGAAGTAGAGAAACAACATGACAAGTGTATTAAAATACTTCGATCGGATCGAGGTGGTGAATACTTGAGTCAGGAGTTTCTTGATTACCTAAGAGACAATGGTATATTGTCTCAATGGACTCCGCCCTATACACCACAAAGATAATGGTGTATCCGAGAGGCGAATCGACCTTGTTGGACATGGTCAGGTCAATGATGAATCATGCGACTCTTCCCAAGTCCTTTTGGGGCTATGCACTTCAGACAGCTGTTTACTTGTTAAACAGAATGCCTACCAAGGTAGTCTCAACTACTCCATATGAGATATGGAATAGTAAGAAACCTCATGTATCTTACTTGAAGATATGGGGTTGTCCTGCTTATGTGAAGCAGACTGTATCAGACAAATTGGATGCTAAGTCTGATAAATGTCTATTTGTTGGATACCCTAAGGAAACAAGGGGTTACCAATTCTATCATCCTGTGGAACAAAAGGTGTTTGTTTCAAGGCATGTTGTGTTTCTAGAGAAAGAGTTTCTCTTGCAAGAAAATAGTGGGAGTGTCATCGAGCTTGAGGAGGCTCGAGAGACTCAAATAGACATTAACGAGATACCTGGTGAAGCACAACAGCCGACAACTCATAGTGATGAGCAATCGGCTGGACCTATTGTAACACCACATCTTCGTAGATCTGGTAGAACACGCAATATTCCTGAGAGATATGGATTTCTCGTAAGCGAATCGAACGACGTGTTACTCATTGATGATGAGGAGCCTACCAGTTATGAAGAAGTGCTGACAAGTTCAGAAAGGGATAAGTGGCTTGGTGCCATGAAGTCGGAAATGGATTCCATGTATGAAAACCAAGTTTGGAACTTGGTTGACCCACCTGAAGGGATAAAGCCTATAGGGTGCAAGTGGGTTTTCAAGAAGAAAACCGACATGGATGGTAATGTGATTACCTATAAGGCTAGATTGGTGGCGAAAGGATATCGTCAAAACAAGGTGTTGATTATGACGAAACCTATTACTTTGTAGCTATCTTAAATCCATTCGGATGCTCCTAGCCATAGCGGCTCATTATGATTATGAGATATGGCAGATGGATGTGAAAATAGCTTTCCTTAATGGAAACCTGCTCGAGGACGTGTATATGATACAGCCTGAGGGTTTCACATCGGTTGATAAAACCAAGGTATGCAAATTGCGACGGTCCATTTATGGATTGAAGCAAGCATCCAGGAGCTGGAATATCCGTTTTGATGAGACAATCAAAAGGTTTGATTTCTCACAAAATCGCATGAACCTTGTGTGTACAAGAAGGTTAGTGGGAGTGCAGTCGTATTCCTAGTATTGTATGTCGATGACATACTACTTATAGGAAACGATGTTTCAATCTTACAGTCAGTGAAGGTTTGGTTATCCAAGACATTCTCCATGAAAGACCTGGGAGAAGCAACCTACATCCTCGGGATTAAGATCTATAGAGATAGATCGAAACGGTTGCTTGGTCTTTCGCAGTCTACATATATAGACCGAGTGCTAAAGAGGTTTAGCATGTCGGAATCCAAGAAAGGTTTCCTACCCATCAGGCATGGGGTACACCTTTCGAAGTCTATGTGTCCGCGCACAGAAGACGAGAGGATTTGCATGAGTAAGATTCCCTATGCATCCGCAATAGGATCTATCATGTATGCTATGTTATGTATGAAGCCCGATGTATCGTATGCTCTGAGTGTCATGAGCAGATACCAGTCCAATCCAGGAATGGATCATTGGGTGGCTGTTAAAACGATCCTTAAGTACTTAAGAAGAACTAAGGATGCGTTCCTAATATATGGAGAAGGGTACATGGTGATACGTGGGTATACGGATGCAAGATCCAGACAGATAAGGATGATTCCATGTCTTAGTCTGGGTATGTATTCACCTGGAATGGAGGCGCAATAAGTTGGAAAGGTTCCAAGCTTGACACTATAGCGGATTCTGCCACTAAGGCAGAATACATTGCAGCTTTGGAAGCAGCAAAGGAAGCGGTTTGGATCAAGAAGTTCATCTCTGAACTTGATGTGGTCTCATCAATGATTCAAACATGTGCTTCGCCGCTATCATCTTATCAGAGAGATCATCAATAGGAACGAAATACAAATCGAGAAAATTCCCACTGAAAGGAACTTAGCGGATCCTTTGACTAAAGCATTACCTCAAAATAAGTTTGAGGGTCATGTTAGAGCTTATGGTATTGGATACTGTAGCGATTGGCATTAGGCCAAGTGGGAGTCTGTTAGTAATATATGAGAGATGTCCTAAGGCAATCGCCTTATGTATGAACCATTTATATGATAAATGAAGATTCACTATTTGAGTATACATGTTTTATGTATTTGATTGGATCTTAAACTCATTTACTGAATGTCCACGATACGATTCACGGCATGAGAGAATTTGTGATTGGATCACAACTAGTGAGTATCTCTACATGTGTAATTGTGATGTATCGGAATTATCCCTAGTCGATGAATTGATGGATTTGGACACCATCAATTACGCCGAGACTAGCACGAGGTATACTCCTTGGTGTATCCAAGCGAGATTCTCACCGGTGGAGACATAGTGATGTCGGAGTTAATCGTGGATGCTAGTTATGGTAACTAGTTCATTGGAGTGACGGTAGTAAGACTTCATATGGTTCTCTGCATATATAGATATGTCAATGAAGTTCTTACTGTGGCTTAAGTGCGATGTTCCTTTGACTTGCGGTATTCAAGTCATCTTGATCATGAAGACTTATGCTTTGACATCTTAAGCAAACATCTCTAAGGAGATGTGGACCCGGGATGATTGGGTATAAGTCGAAGTGATCGAAGGTGTTTGAATAGCCTATAAAGGATTCACCACTCCTTGAGAGGAGATGTATACCCATGGCCTCTCGTCGGATTGTTACTAAAGTCTTTGGCCAAAGCATTACATGTTTAGAGTAAGGTACTCTTCGATACATGTGGAGTAACTAGAATCCGTAGGACGAGGAAATGATACTTGGGCTAGGTGTGACGTAGTCAGTCTAGTGGGGACTGACACAATAGACCATGTCCTGAACCAAGTGGGTATAAGATGAGTGAAGGGAATGGGGCATGAATCATTCGAGCTGCTGAAGGGTTTCAGAAATAGTTCTGGATCAACCGTTGATTTTTTCGGTTAATTGGGGATCATGATGTACTACTAGGTGCCACTCATGATCGTTCTATAATTAATGGTTAATTATAGACGGCCAACATAAACCGAGAACCTATTTGGTCACACGCACAACGAGTGTAATCCAAAGGATTTAAAACGAGCTTGAGAATGGGATTCTCGCATCGAGAAACTAGGTTTGGTTGGACCAAACATAAAGCGAGCATGAAATCGTTTGACCGCAATGGAAGCGTGGATGGGCGAGTCTTATGAAGGCGTAATGGATAAACCAAAATGGTTTGGTTCTAATCAATGGAGGAGAAAAACCAAAGGGTTTGGTTTATTTTAAACGAATGAACCAAAAGTTGGTTCGGTTCGTTTTAACTTAAAATAAACCATCATGGTTTGGTTTATTTTAACTTATCTTAATGGAGCGGGTTAACGGGCCTAATGGTTATGATACAATAACCATTAAGAGAATTAGTTCTCTATAAAAGAGGGCTTAATGGATAATTAAGCCCTAATTGGAAGAGCCCTAAACCAAGTTGCCGCCCAAGCTCCTTGGCCGCCCAAACCCCTTGTGCCGGCGTCCAGCTCCTTGCCGGCGACCAAGCTTCAGCCGGTGATCCTCCGGTGACCCTCCGGTGATATTCCTAGGCCTCGGTGAAAAGGTGAGCACTTGGCTTCCTTGTTTTTGGCCGGTGCCTACTCCTCCACCAAGCTGTCCAGTTTTCTGGACAGCTTCTTCTCCTCTCGTCGGAGCATCGTTTGGACGACGGTTAGAGCTCCGACAGTGAATAACTTACCGGGGATTCAATCTCTGGTAATCGTCTGAGGTGGAGGACGAAGGATTCGTCAATCGGTTGACGAATACCTCTCCGGAGAAGCGAGTTTTGAGGACTCGTTTTGGATCCGAATTTGGATTCGGATCGTGATCATCTCTCGATCACGTCGTCTTCAACACGAGGCTAGTAACCCGTACGAAGACGAAGCTCGTGGCTTAGCGAAGTCATCCCGAGGAACTCGGCGTGGATACGGATAGAGACGATTCTAGCGAGGATCGTTCCGGTTGATGCCGTTCCCGCTACACGTCATACGAAAGGTATAACGTAGATAAATTTCCTTTTATTGCAAATTTAAATTTACGGTTATGTCTACACTTATTGTAATATGCATGCGTGTGTTGTGTGTGTTGTAATAAATAGGAGTATTTATTATTTTTTATTGCTTCCGCTGTGTTCATGTTTACGAAACATGATCGAACACACACACGCCGCGGTGCCGGAAACCCAACATTAAGTATTGTATTGGCAGAGCAGTTTATGTAAATCTTGAATGACCTATGTATTTCCCGAGATTAGTAGGGTGACACAGGACAGTGATGCTCAGAGTTAAATATTATATTGGCAGAGTAGTGTATATAATTCCCGAGCAATTAGTATATTTCCTGAGGCATTTGTGTATTCCCCGAGCAGTATGCTTGTTTCCCGAGCTATGTATGAGTTTTTGGGATTCTTTCTAATTACGATGAAAGGAGGAGATATGAGTATTTTTTAGCACGGGAAGTGGTAAGAAGAGTTCTGGAGTGAAAAATATGATTAATATAGGATATTTTATTATTTGTTATTTATTTTATTTTATTTAATTAATGTTTGACAGGGAATTAAAAAACACATAAGGGACTCAAAGGAGATATTTTGAAAAGGAGTGGGAAAAGCGATTACATCTAATAGTTTGACAAGGGGATTAAAGTAAATTCACTTCAAGGAGAAGGCGGGATAAACCATCTATAAAAGGAACAGAGAAGGAAGGAAGAGGGGAGGGTTGTTTCATCGCTATTCGGTATCTCAAAGATCTTCTTCTCACTTCTTCTATATCTTGTACTTCTACTTTCTTCATCCTACCATTTCTGACTTGTGCCTCGGAGGAGCCATGTCGAGAAGCCAACCCACCTCTAACACTCTCTTGTGAAGTGACAGATTCAACTCTCATCTTAAGGAACCAAGGCAATCAAAGGAGGTTCTTAAGAAGGGACAAAGGGAACTATTCCTTGTTTCATTCTTAACACTCTCTTATTATAGATCTAGCTGGGAGTTCTCGGATCGGAGTAGATCTTCATGAAGGGGTAAGGAGATCTTGGCAGGCCGAAGAAGTGAACACCATCAATTTCGATATAGATGATTTTCACATCTATATCGACTACGCATAGTAGAAACAAGAGCAAGTCGTCAATATCACAGAACTAGAATGCATAAACTATATATATAAACAGAAGAAATTAGAATATACTTGCATAAAGATGTCCAACAAGCATAAGTTACTCCATAATCCTAGAATCAAAGGTTCTACTCCATAAAATACGAAGAATAAACACAAGACATTATTCGTTTAATGTTTACAACCAAAGAGAAATCAAGATGAAGGAGAATACACCCTACTTTGATTGGAGAAGCATCTTGGCAGCCTTCCTTTGGATGGAGCTTCATCGTCGCCTTCGAGTCTCCTTCCTTCCTCCCCATTTAGCGAGCTTTCTAGTGCTTTTCAGGGCACCAACTATCCTCCTCATGGTTTGCGTGCCTTCCTATATATAAGGATGAACCTGACTTTCCATACTTGCATGGAAAACCTATTTCTTAGGTTTTACGACAATGCAACATGGTCGTGTGAATTTTACATGGTCAGGCCGTGTGTGGTTGATGTGAGCAAAACATATAGGATTTTAGGAGTAGTTATCGCTCACATCTCATTATATTTTATGTTTGTTTCATGCATATTTTACTTTGTTTTGCATGCATTTCCTATTTTCTGGTTCAGAGATTTGCTCTTTGTACTTTTGTATGCAAGATAGCATTTCATAAGGAAAACGACGCACTTTCAGAGCAAAAGAAGAACATTTTGCAGCTGGACATAGAAGGGGACACGACCAGGGCGTGTGGCGACACACGGTCATGTCCCAAGGTCGAAATTGGCCACCATGGTGCCACACATGACCTGGCCATGTGGAAACACACGGTCGTGTGGCGCTTCACGATTCCGACGTGATTTGGTTATTTTCCAAGTTTTAGAGAGATCCAGGCTGATGTCTATATAAATGACGCTACGCCTAAACCATAGGGGGTGGCACAACGGCCGGGACGACACTCTGACGCCCTAAAAAGCTTCGTAAACTCACAACAGGGAGGAAGAAAGCTACCGGAGATCTAAATTCTGCACTTCAACACCGGAGAAAAGAGTCACATTGCATTGTAATTTCTGTTCTTTGCTTAATTTCTATTATTTATACCAACATGATCGTGCTTTGTGTTTCTCCTCTCTTATTTATGGAGTAGATTCTCCGATTTTAGGATTAGGAAGTAGTTTGTGTGCGTAGAACATGTTATTCCAAATTGAATTCTGTTCTTGAATTTATATTTGCAATTAGCGTTTGGTTTAGAGTTACTATTGTTTTGGTTTTCTATCTACTGTGCTAGCCGATACGAGGGGTGACAGCCCTCGTATCTAAGATTTAGGAGAATTAAGGAGGAACCTAGGAGTTGGCCTCATCTCCCGTAACCGTGGGTAGAAGGATGCGATAGAGTAGGAAACACACCTCGTTTTTGACTCGTCGCAAGGATCGATTTGTCATTGTCATACCGACTATCCCATCCTAAGTCCAGGGGTCAACCTAGTAATGGCAGAGGTAGCTTCCGATAGATGCGAAGGCTCATCGAGGGAGTGTATTATGTCCTTTCCACAAAACTGTAGCTAGAAACCTAGACAAAACCCAATTGACAATGTGTTCTGTGACACACAAACAAAACCAAAATCCTAGAATCCCTTTCAAAGACTCGCAACTAGTTTCTTTCTTCTTCTGTGTGACACCGTATTGAGTTGGGACCGCCGTCAACCCTCACCATCATAACCCTTAGATCTGAATTCCGAATAATAACCTCCACTTACCAAATCGGTACTCGAATATGATTCCCTGTGGGATCGATAATCTTTTTATTACTTGACGACATTCGTGCACTTGCAGGTGTTGAGCGCGAGCGCACGCTTCGAGTCCTCGATGGTCTCCATTGCGAGATTTGAGGGCGTGTTCGCGTGCATTAAGTTTTTGGCGTCGTTGCCAGGGACTGATTGATTCGATATCGAATCAAGAAGCAGATAATTGGATCAGACTTAAGGTAGATTTATTTACTTTTATTTCTTTCGTTTATTTTTATTTACTTCAGTTTTAGAATTTTTAATATCTAGAGTAAGTTTAGATTTATTTTCAGTAATTACATTGCATTAACCTTTAGTTAAATTTTCTGCATTTGATTTAGTATTAGTTTAGGCTATTTTCTATTTCTATTAAGTATTAGGTAATACTCCTAATTTTGTGGTTCGGTTCTTCGTATGCTTAGATGCCTAAGATCGGGAGACATGATTCCGATTAATCTAGAAATTGAACGAACCTATCATTGTCGAAGAGCTGAACAGAAGAGGATGGAGGACCAAGCCGCATCCAAAGTCAATATAGGTAGCCGACCTTTGCGGGATTACGCAGCCCCTAGTACTAGAGGCTTTAGGCCGAGTATAGCAGGACTGTCCATTTTAGCAAATAAATTTGAGCTGAAACTGACACTCATACACATGGTCCAGTAAAGTCAATTCAGGGGAGCTGCAACTGAAGACCCGAACTAACACCTGGAGACGTTTTTGGAAATTTTCTCAACAATGAAGATTAATGGAATCCCTGCAGACGTGATCTGCCTGAGCCTATTCCCGTTCTCATTGCGGGATAAGGCTAAGGAATGGCTTCACTCCCTACCTTCGGAAAGCATTACTACCTGGGAGCAATGTGAGCAGCAGTTCTTGAATAAATACTTCCCACCTAGGAAAACTACTCACATATGCCATCTAATAATGAACTTCCATCAGAAGGAAGGGGAGTCCCTATTTGAAGCCTGGGATCGCTACAAGGGACTACTCTACCAATGCACCCGCCATGCACTGGAAAGGTGGTTGGTGACCCATATCTTCTATAATGGGATCACGTACGCCACAAAGATGTCCCTCGATTCTACCGCAGGAGGAGCACTTATGAACAAGACTATCGAGGAAGCAGAAGAGCTAATAGAAGAGGTGGCCTAGAACCACCATCAATGGGCTTTCGAATGTAGTCACCCAACTCCTGCCGCGGGATGATATGTTGTCAACTCCTTGGACCACATGGCAGCGAGGTTGGACGCGCTTAGCAGACGATTCGACTCTTTCAATCCTGCTTCTGCATGTGTGGCCAATGACTTCAGATTTATGCATAAAGACGAGACATACATATTAGATCCTGGGCAGCATGCGTATGGATCCCACTCCGCCCCTTAATCTATGGCTAGCTCATTCATGCTTATTGAATGCTAGCTCATTCATTTAATCTTTATTAGCTCATTCATGCTTAATCATTATGTGAGCCATCGCTAATGCTTAATTCTCTTCCTCGAACTTTGTGTCGGCACGGGCTATGAATCAAAAAGCAGCAATACGTCTAGGCTAGAACTGATGATGGAAGACTTCATTGCTACCCAAACAAAGGCCAATGAAGAGTTTCGATGGCAACATTAGAAAATAGAAGAGTCACTTAAGGATTTGAAGGCCACTGTTGATGGTCTTGCAAGTCACACAAGGATGTTGGAAACACAAGTGGACCAGATAGCCCAAACCATATCGCAACCTATGGATAGTTCTCCATCATTACCCGGGCCGAGTCAAGTCAAGGAGGAGGGAATATACGATGAAGGAGTAGGTCAGAAGAACAAATCCACCAAGGGGTGTGCAGCCATGATTTCCACCCTACCCAACCAAGCTGAAATTGAAGATAAAATTCCACCACAGCTTGAGGACCCTGGTGAATTTATTATCCCCTGCTCGATTTATAGGGAAAGCTTCGATGAAGCGCTATGCGACTTAGGGTCATCATCTAGCGTGATTCCCTACACATTCTACCTAGATATGGGGCTGGACAGTATAAAACCAATGGGCATAGGTGTTGGGTTTTCGGTACCGCGACGAGTGTGTGTTCGAACATGTTTCATAAACATGTGCATAGCATAAGGATTAAAAAGCAATAAATCTAATTTATTACAAAACACACATCACACGCATGCATAGTACAACATGTGTAGACACAATCGTAGTTTCAAATTTTGCAATAAAAGTAAATTACTCTAGTTATACCTGACGTATCACGTAAGGCGGGAATGACATCAACCAAAGCAACTCTCACTAGAATTGCCTCTATCCGTATCAACGTCGAGTATCGTCGGGATGACTTCACAAAGCTATGAGCCTCGTCTTCGTAGGAGTCACTAGCGTCGTGTCGAAGATGATGTGATCGAGAGAAGATCACAATCCGAATCAAAATTCGGATTCGAAAATGAGTCCCCAAAACTTGCTTCTCCGGAGAGGTATTCGTCAACCGATTAACGAATCCTTAGTCCTCCACCTATGAGGATTACCAGAGATCGAATTCCCGGCAAGGTAACCACTTTCGGAGCTCCAAACGTCATCCAAACGACGCTCCGACATGCAAGAAAACAAGCTATCCAAAAAATTGGACAGCTTGGTGGAGGAGTTACGCCGGCCAAAGAGGATGGCCGGCCAACCCTTGGTCGCCGGAACCAAGGTGAGTCGCCGGAGGGTCACCGGAGGATGGCCGGCAGCAGCTTGGACATCGGCAACAGGGTGGACACTGGCACAAGATGGCTGGGCAGTGTGGAGGCCTTGGGCGGCGGCAAGGAGAAGAGAGGGTTGGGCGGCAAGAATAGAATTAGGTTTAACAAAACCCTTAAGCCCTGTTTTTATAGAGAACACATTCTCCTAACGGTTATTGGTTCATAACTAAAACCCATTAACCCGTTCCAATAACTTAAGTTAAAATAAACCAAACCACGTTGGTCTATTTTAAGTTAAAACGAACCGAACCAACTTTGGTTCATTCGTTTAAAACAAACCAAACCCTTTGGTTTATTCTCCACCATTGGATTAGAACCAAACCAATTTGGTTCATCCATCATGTTTTTATAAGACTCACCCCATCCATGCTTCCATTGTGAATGAAACAATTTTATGCTCGCTTCTAGTTTGGTCCAACCAAACCTAGTTTCTCTCGATCTAACAATCTCATTCTCAAGCTCATTTTAAATACTTCAGATTACGCTCGTTGTGCATGTGACCAAATAGGTTCCCGATTTATGTTGGTCGTCTATAATTAATCATTAATTATAGAACGATCATGAGTGGCACCTAGTAGTATATCATGATCCCCAATTAATCAGAAAATCAACGGTTGATTCCAAAACCATTTCTGAAACCCTTCAGCAGCTACATTGAATCGTGCCCCGTTCCCTTCACGCATCTTATACCCACTTGGTTCAGGACATGGTCTATAGTGTCAGTCCCCACTAGGCTGACTATGTCACACCTAGTCTAAGTATCATTTCCTCATCCTACGAATTCTAGTTATTGCACATGTATCCAAGAGTACCTTACTCTAAACATGTAATGTTTTGGTCAAAGAATTTAGTAACAATCTGACGAGAGGAGATGGGTATACATCTCCTCACAAAGAGTAGTGAATCCTTTATAGGTTATTCAAACACCTTCGATCACTTCGACTTATACCCAATCATCCCGGGTCCACATCTCCTTGGAGATGCTTAAGATGTCAAAGCATAATGTTAGGAATATTGGAACGGCTAGAGGGGGGGGTGAATAGCGTCAATGGAATTCTTTCGCGTTTGTTTCTACAATTTCATTAGCGTAGCGAAATATAGATAATGAAAGCAATAATGAAGAGATACAATCACGAACACAAGGATATAACGTGGTTCGGAACCGAACGGTTCCTACTCCATGGATCGAGCTCTAAAGAGCCCTAATGATGCACACACACTCACTGATCACAAATACTCCTTCTTGACACAAGTCGGAGGTGGAGAAACCTCTTACAATAGATTACAACAATAATCTAAAAGCAACAAGCAAATACAATGAAGAATAATACAATACAAGTAAAGAAAATACTTTACAAATTCTTTGGATTGCTTGCTTTTGGTTGCTTGAAGAGTGGTCTTGGAGACTCTGATTTGCAGCAACAAATCGCCCCAAAGATGCTCAAGAAACCATTGCCAAAAATCCTCCCGTCGAGCTCCTTTTATCCTTCCGCGTGACCTGGATTTCCGCCTATCAGTCGACTACCATAAGTCACCAGTCGACTGATGCCACTGTTGTCGTGAGACAACGGGTCGATCCACGCTGGAAAAATTCCAACGGATCTCTTGGCGATCGGCGCCAGCGCCCGTAATCGGCCAGCGGTCGGCTCACGGCGTCAATGCTCGACACGAGAACTTAGCGATCGTAGTCGAACTCAAGTCGACTCACGGGAGTCAAACCGGCCATAATGCCAGTCGACTGCCAACCTCAAAGATGAGGTTTTAACCCAAGTATGGTGCCCCCATACTTGCTAGACCACCCTTAGCCTAGACCTAAGCCTTCTAACCACCTCCATCAGCCTCACGCCTCTCGGATCCCTCCAAGTCATCCATGACTTGTTCATCCATCGTGCTAGCCTCCAAGTGCTTCCCTCGGCTATGTCATGCTAACGGTGTCTACACCACCAAGGCACATTGGACTTACGCCGCCAAGACTCCGCTTGGACTTTACGCTGCCAATATCAATCCCCTTGGACTTCCCAAATGCCAAGACTCAAGCTTGGACTTTCCCTTTCCAACCCATGTTGGACTTTCCATGCCAAGACCCATGCTTGGACTTTCCATTTGCCAAGACCCATGCTTGGACCCATGCTTGGACTTCTCATTTGCCAAGACCCATGCTTGGACTTCTCATGCCAAGTACTCAAGACTTGGACTTTCTCAAATGCCAAGTACCCATGACTTGGACTTTCCATGCGCCAAGTGTCCCACTTGGACTTTTCATGCCAAGTACTCAAGACTTGGACTTTACCAAATGCCAAGTGTCCCACTTGGACTTTCCATGCCAAGTACCCATGACTTGGACTTTACCTTGCCAAGACCCATGCTTGGACTTTCCCATAATCACATGGTCAACCCCAGTCAACCATCAAGGTCTTCCTCAAGTCAAAATCGAGTCCGGTCAAACATGACCCGGGTCAATTGCTCCAACAATCTCCCCAACATATTAACCGACATTAATGTCAAACGTCAATGCCAAACCACTTTGTCAAATCCCTTTGTCAAACATCAAAACATCACTCGAGTCTGGTCAATCGTGACCTGGGCCGATTGCACCAACAATCTCCCCCTTTTTGATGTTTGACAAAAACCAAACAAATCATCTGAGTTAGACCACTAACTCAAATCCCTTACCAATTATCCCAAATTGGTAAACACTCTCCAAATGTTCTCCCCCAAACATTCTCCCCCTTTTTGACTAACATCAAAAAGGTTTTCTCTCTAAGGAGGTCAATGTCTCATGTCCCAATGAGATCTTACAATCTCTCCCTTGATCCAAAAATAAATACCTAGGATGCCTACCATCTTCCTAGTGATAATTCCCATATCACTCAAGAGAGACAATCCTATACTCTCTCCCAATTTCCAAATTGGGTATCAAAAACCCATCAATTTTTCCAATTGATGATACTCTCCCAATAACTTTTCCTCTTCAACGAGAAAAAAAAAACACATCCATCTGTTGGTGCAGTGGGCACCAAAGTCGAACCGGTATTTTGATTATGGCAAAAGGCTCAATAGTTAAGGGTATATTTGTTATCTTACGAGCTCAATTAAGTGTGCAGAAATGCTAAAGTTGAGCGGAAGGTCTGCGACACCCGGTGGGAACCGAGGTGGTCGGGCAACGCCAGAAGGACTTCGGAGGAAGCCGAGGTACTCGGGTGAAGACCGGAAGCGAGGCTACAAGGTAAGCTCGTGTGAAAGCGAAGCAAGGTCGTTAAGCGTAGATCCGACCCAATACCTCCAATGGAAGGTCTAGGTCGAGATCAGATGGTTAGAACCATCGTACTTTATATTTTAAGCTAACTTGTATGCGGTCAAAACCCTTTGACTACTACCAATGCTAGTCAAGTTCGACTCGAGAAGAGCTCGAATTTCAAGGGGTGAATTTGGACTTGACTCGTGTTTTGGTACAAAGGGTGATGTGGCATCAAGGTGGACATCCAAACCATCACCAAGCTTCCTTGTGGTGGACGCCCAAAATAAGGTGAGTTGGCACAAGATGGTTGGCTCCCATGATGTGGCACAAGTTGAATGGCTCCAACAAGTTGGCGCCCAAGGAGGTTGGAGGTGGCACAAGGTGGTTGGATGAAACACCTCATCCTTGAGTTGGCGCACAAGAAGGTTGGAGGTGGCACAAGGTGGTTGGATGAAACACCTCATCCTTGAGTTGGCGCACAAGAAGGTTGGAGGTGGCACAAGGTGGTTGGATGAAACACCTCATCCTTGAGTTGGGATAAGAACCTCACCTTGGACACTACCTATGTCTAAATTCATAGATCAATATCCATAAATAGACATGTTCACTCCAAGCAAAGACAAGAATTCAAGAGCTCTCAACACGCCGTCGTAACGCCGCTACTACTACTCACATTTGCTACGACGAAGTGCCGCCGACAACGAAAGCTACATCTTCTACTTATAAGAGTTGTCGGTATATTTATTTAAGTTCTACTTCTTTAAATTGTCTTTGTGCTTTAATCGTAACAAGGAAAGGGGAGTGTCCTTTGCCTTGATTTCTTTGTAATCGTTGTTCCTACCTCCAACGAAGAGGAGTGGTTTTAGTGAATTGCCCTCCGTGACGTGATCAAGGATCACTAGGGCCGTGGATTAGCAATCGAAAGATTGTGAACCACGAAAAATATCTTGTCTACTTTATATTTCACTGCATTCTCTACTTGCTTTTTACTTATTGCAAAAGTTTTTAACGACACCGTATCGCTATTCACCCCCTCTAGCGACACTTTCGATCCAACAATTGGTATCGAGTCGGGCGCTAAGATTCGGTGAAACCACCAATCTAGCTTTGTTTTCTTTTTACAGATTTTTATTTATTTATTTCTGTCTGTATAATTATTTCACTTGCTTATCTTCTCCTACATATAGAATTGCATTAGAGGCTTTAGGATCCGGATAAGGTTGTCCTTGGGTTAGATCGAGTAAGGTTGTCCTCCGAACTTCAACGACATTCGCATTTGATTGTTTATTTCTTTTGCAAGTTACATTTTATATATCTTTTTACTTCTCAAGACTACTAATCCAAGACGAAAGTCTTGGAATATTCTTTCCGTGTGTGTTTTGCAAGATTCTTTTCGTTCTTCTTCTTGTTTTTAAATGGCCCATCTCGAAGGGTTTAGCACCGCCGACCCCGCTTTACAACGGTAATGACTTTCCTTATTGGAAGGGTCGGATGGAATGCTTTCTTAAAACCCAAATCGAGATGTGGATCGTAATCAAACCGGTTTCACACTTCCTAATGAAGATGGTGAATCTTTGGGTTACGATCAATGGTCAAATTCCATGAAAAACAAGTAGAAGCCGATGCCAAGGCAACTCAAATCTTGCAATGTGGGTTGTCAAGGAAGAGTTCAACCGCGTCGGCCCCTTCATTAGTGCAAAGGACTTATGGACCAAGCTAGTGGAACTACACGAAGGCACCGACGACACGAAGGTATGTAAAAGAGATTTACTTTTAAATAAATTGTATAACTTGAAAATGCAGAAGAACTCAACTACATGCTCGTATCAAGACATCACAACCAACTCCATGCCATCGGACAAAAGGTCGAGAATCGCGACCTTATCGTATTCTCTTAACTCGCTTCCTAGGACCACCTTGTGGGCATCCATGGTCGATGCCTACAAGGTCTCCAAGGACCTTTCTAAAATTAGGTTAGGCGAATTGTTTTGAACTTGAATTACATGAGCAAACTAACGTGGTCCTGCCGAGAAGAGTATTGCGTTAGTTGCGAGTTCCAAGAAGAAGAAGCCATAAGCAAGCCACCCGGAGGAAGAAGACGATATCCAAGCTCTAATGGCCAAGCCGATGAGCACGACTCAAATCAAGAAGAGTCCGAGTCCAATCGATGATGAGCTTCCATTCAAGACAAGCCACGGATCCGTATCCGGTTCAAAAGAATCATTAAGGGTAAGTCGGTCGTTACTTAATACTTTGTATGGTGCAATTAAATTTTTAAATAAGAACCTAGCTAAGTCCGAGTCCAAGGTCGAGACCCTAATTGAGGAGGTTAACCTCCTCAAACATGAGGTCTCCCTAACCTCTTCGACTACTCGTATTCCAGAGGAGGACTCAACTCAAGTTGAAAAGCTTGAAGTTGAGAACTCGCGTTTGAAAACACAAGTCAAGACCTTAGGAACACGTTGGAAAGGTTCACTTTGGGATCCAAGGGACTTGACCTCTTACTTGGATCACAAAGGGCCGTGTACAACAAGGCCGGACTCGGGTTTAACTCAAATACAACCAATAAGTCATATATGTCTATAGTAAACCAACATAAGAAAAATGTCCAAGCATGGGTCCCTAAGACCACTTTGATTTCAACTTTAGGATCTAACATGTATTGGGTTCCCAAGGACCAAATTCACTATGTGAATAGACCCACTCGATTCAATGGTCCAGGGGGAGCCAATACAAAATGTATTTTTGTTAAGTCTTAGAAATTGCATGCTTAGTTTTTCCTTTTAGAATGGTTAGATAGGACTCATAACCAACTAAAATCCTGCAAAAAGATTGAGCCTCGGGGAGCCTCTTTTCAAAAATAAACCAACTAAAATCCTACGAAAAGATTGAGCCTCGGGAGCCTCTTTTCAAAAATAACTAGTTAGACCAAGATGTAGTCTCAAGTAAGTCGAGTTATCAATTTCTTGAAATTAGCTTTGTCTAAGGAAGTGGTCGTTGTTCCGATCAAAGAAGGCCTGTGGCTCTCGCCACGACTGAAGCTAATCTCTTGAAAAGATTACTTGATGAGCTTAGACTAAATCCGAATCTAACCTAATGTTGGTTAATTTAAATTCATTAAAATTAATCAAGTAAAATTGAAAGTCATCTCACAAAGAATACATAGGTATAACATTTTTTGATAATTTAGATATTGGTGAGATGATTTTTGTTTAAAAAATTACAAACAACCATTTATTAATTCAATTGATCCTACAAATAAGAGTCTAAGAAACCATTAATATAGTTTTCGACGAAGGACACGAACCCGTTCAATCCTTAACAAAACCAACTAGCAAATCAAATTATAGCGAACCCGACTCTGATCTTGAACTTGAATCTCGTCCTAACCCAAGTCATCCTATCGACCAAGTGATAGATGACTCTAACCCAAGTCAAACTAGAACTCACCCAAGTCATCCTATCGACCAAGTGATAGATGACCCTAACCCGAGTCACACTAAGACTCAAACAAATCATCCTATCAATCAAGTTATAGGTGATCCAAATTTAGGGGTTCGAACTAGAGCTTCATATCGAAACCTTAGTCAAATCTCGTTAATTTCCAAAATCGAACCCAAAACTATTGAACAAGCACTTCTTGATCCCGACTGGATTATTGCTATGCAAGAAGAGCTAGCTCAATTCACTAGAAATGAAGTCTGGGAATTAGTACCACCACCTAAAGAAAAATCAATTATTGGAACAAGGTGGGTATTTCGAAATAAACTTGATGATAAAGGTGAAGTAGTTAGAAATAAAGCTAGGTTAGTCGCAAAAGGGTTTAGTCAAGTCGAAGGTTTAGATTACGATGAGACCTACGCCCCCGTAGCCAGACTAGAGTCCATCCGAATGTTGTTAGCATATGCTGCACATCGAGGTTTTAAATTGTTTCAAATGGATGTCAAGTCAGCATTTTTGAATGGATACATGAACCATGGAGTATAATTATTTAAAATTAATCAACTCCTTCAAGACTTATTGATCATTCTATATCAATCAAGTCCAACCGGAGTTGTACATTTTAGATGAACATATTTTCAAGCTTATTATTATTTAAAAATATATATATATATATATATATATTTATATTGGGAACTTGCTTGGACTTACAAACCCTAAAATATATTTACAAACTTTTTGAGTTAAGGCAAAAGGGGGAGAAAGTCACAAAAGTAAGGAAGAAAGTAAACAAAATTATTACCTTTTATATTAAGTAATTACCTTTTATATTAAGTAATTCCGTTTACTTAAGCAACTATTAAGGGGGAGTAAAAATTATTTTTCAAGAACTCACCTTCGGTCAAGGGGGAGGTTACCTCAAAGGGGAGAACTTGAAACAATAATATTTCTCATTCATACTTAATCATTATGCTAGCTCATTCATATTTAATCTTTATGCTAGCTCATTCATATTTAATCTTTATGCTAGCTCATTCATGCTTAATCATTATGCTAGCTCATTCATATTTAATCTTTATGCTAGCTCATTCATGCTTAATCTTTATGCTAGCTCATTCATATTTAATCTTTATGCTAGCTCATTCATGCTTAATCATTATGCTAGCTCATTCATATTTAATCTTTATGCTAGCTCATTCATGCTTAATCATTATGCTAGCTTACTGTTATTCTTAATTTTTCCTTAACTTTTGTGTCGGTTTGCCATGAATCAAAAAGGGGGAGATTGTTGGTGCAGTGGGCACCAAAGTCGAACCGGTATTTTGATTATGGCAAAAGGCTCAATAGTTAAGGGTATATTTGTTATCTTACGAGCTCAATTAAGTGTGCAGAAATGCTAAAGTTGAGCGGAAGGTCTGCGACACCGGTGGGAACCGAGGTGGTCGCAACGCCGAAGGGACTTCGGAGGAAGCCGAGGTACTCGGGTGAAGACCGAAGCGAGGCTACAAGGTAAGCTCGTGAAAGCGAAGCAAGGTCGTTAGCGTAGATCCGACCCAATACCTCCAATGGAAGGTCTAGGTCGAGATCGATGGTTAGAACCATCGTACTTTATATTTTAAGCTAACTTGTATCGGTCCAAAACCCTTTGACTACAGTCAAGCTGCTAGTCAAGTTCCACCTCGAGAAGAGCTCGAATTTCAAGGGGGTGAATTTGGACTTGACTCGTGTTTTGGTACAAAGGGTGATGTGGCATCAAGGTGGACATCCAAACCATCACCAAGCTTCCTTGTGGTGGACGCCCAAAATAAGGTGAGTTGGCACAAGATGGTTGGCTCCCATGATGTGGCACAAGTTGAATGGCTCCAACAAGTTGGCGCCCAAGGAGGTTGGAGGTGGCACAAGGTGGTTGGATGAAACACCTCATCCTTGAGTTGGCGCACAAGAAGGTTGGAGGTGGCACAAGGTGGTTGGATGAAACACCTCATCCTTGAGTTGGCGCACAAGAAGGTTGGAGGTGGCACAAGGTGGTTGGATGAAACACCTCATCCTTGAGTTGGGATAAGAACCTCACCTTGGACACTACCTATGTCTAAATTCATAGATCAATATCCATAAATAGACATGTTCACTCCAAGCAAAGACAAGAATTCAAGAGCTCTCAACACGCCGTCGTAACGCCGCTACTACTACTCACATTTGCTACGACGAAGTGCCGCCGACAACGAAAGCTACATCTTCTACTTATAAGAGTTGTCGGTATATTTATTTAAGTTCTACTTCTTTAAATTGTCTTTGTGCTTTAATCGTAACAAGGAAAGGGGGAGTGTCCCTTTGCCTTGATTTCTTTTTGTAATCGTTGCTCCTACCTCCAACGAGGAGGAGTGGTTTTAGTGAATTGCCCTCCGTACGTGATCAAGGATCACTAGGGCCGTGGATTAGCAATCGAAAGATTGTGAACCACGTAAAAATATCTTGTCTACTTTATATTTCCGCTGTGCATTCTCTACTTGCTTTTTACTTATTGCAAAAGTTTTTAACGACACCGTATCGCTATTCACCCCCCCCTCTAGCGACACTTTCGATCCAACACCATCATCCCAAGATGGATACCTCCCCCTAAAGGCTTGCTCCCCCTTGATCATTACACCAACAATGTCCTTGGGAAGCCCCTAAGCCAATAGGAACTCTAAACCATCAAAATTAAGGTTCTAAGTTCAAACTTGAACTTTCCATACCCTAAATTTGATACTTTGACCTAACACTTCTCCTAATCCATATCCAATGGATTTTCACCCTTTATAATGTTTCCCAAAGCATATCCTAGGGTTAGAAGTGGTTAGGGACCTTTACCATGGCTGAAAATGGGCTAAACAAACCTTGTTAACCCAAAATCAGACTTGGCAATCGACTGACAAGATCAGCCGATCACATCATCACCGATCGATTGCACAGGCGATCGATAATAAAATCTTGATTTTCAGCTATCAGAAATGAATTTTGGAAATTCATAAATAATTATACGTAATTCGAAAAATCGTGAAAATTCAATCGTATAATACTTATGACACACACAATGGGTGAAAAATATTTGAAAATTCTTTTACCCATAAAATAGTGAGTTTGATACAAAACTCAAAACCATTGAAATTTTCAATGTTTTGGCCCTATTTTGTATCAACTCTATCAATGGTGATTGCTATCAAAAGATAGACTTCACCAAGGTTTTTCAAAATGATTTTAAAATGTTTTCAAAACCTTATTTTGGATTATATTCCTTGGGCTCTATGTACATGACTTGTACACATGCTCTCCCAATGGTCTACAAATGAAACAAGATGAGTTTTAGTTCATCTAGATGCAAAAACTATGCACCTTGAACTCAACTCATATCCTAGCATCTCACATGTATCTAAGGTGTATAAATACACATACTTGTCAATTGGATGTGAGATGTGGGTTTTGTTCATCCTAATCTAGGGTTTCATGCATTCTCTAAGGCAACCCTACTTGATTCCCTTATAAATGGGACTTCAAGCCATGCCATAGTCCTTAATTCAATTTCAACCAAATTGTCTTAAATGCATGAATGATTATGGCATTAGAAATGTTATAAATAAGCATATGCTCATAATCTAGCACATGTAACTGAAGATGAAATCTAAAAACACATGACATTTGAAACCTTAATCCTAAACATGAACATGACATATAAAATCATAGAACTAGGCATGATGTCATGACATGGCATATGACAATCAAAGCATGGCATATAAAATGTATAGGTATGGTAATACCTAAATTTTAATAGTAATTGCCATTTGATACAATTAGATATATTTTGCCATATTAACCTTAATCTCCCTAGTGTGCCAAAAACCCAAAATGGCACACTAACCTCTAAACCTAAATTGTGCCAATTTAATTGATTTTTCTTAAATTCAAAAGTGCATTGGCACATCCTAAAATCTTTTAAGATATTGATTCAAATCTATTTCCAAGGTAACCATAACCTTGAAAACATCCTAAAGTGCCACCTTTACCATGATTGAGTTAACTACCCATCCAATCAAGGTTGGCACACCCTAAACCCATCTAGCGTGAATCAATCACGCTCTTAGGAACCCAAAACCGATTTGAGCTCCTAGGGTTAATTAGGTATTCCTTAGGGATAACCTCCCTAGATACCTTCCTAATGACCCTCCTAGGCTTGTTAGCCTTGGTCATTTGGGTCTTACCTAGGTTGACTCTAGGGGTAACTCCCCTTGCAACCTTCTTAGTGGCCACCCTAGGTTTTCTAGAAACCCTAGCCACTAGGCACACCCTTTGGTCAATTCTAGGGATGACTTCCCTATTGACCTTGGTCTTCCTATACCTAGTTAGTGTTCCATAATCTAATGGAACACTATGGTAAGTCACCTTGGGCTTAGGTTTGTGACCCAAACCTTGCTTGCCCTTAGTTGACTTTTGACTCTTATGTCCTAAGTGTTGACTTTGAGATTTGGACCTAGACTTTTGATCATTTGACCCTTTAAATTGGTTTTGTATATTCCTAAGGGTCTTTTCTAGTTTTTCAAGCCTTGACCTCAAGGCTTTATTTTCAACCTCTAATTGCCCAATTGATTTTTGATTAAGTTTTTGGGCATTACCATTTTCTCTAGGCATATGTCTACCCTTCTGAGGGTTAATGCCTAAGTGGTTTTCTATTTTCCTAATGCTTTCCTTAGGAAGAGTTTTTCTAGGGACATTAGTCCCAAATTTCTCCTTTCTTGAAAAATTTACCCTCTTGGCTCCTAAGCAAAAATATTTATCTCTAGCATGCTTTTCATGGTGAATTGCAAGAGAATTAATATTTCTAGCATGCTTTTGACTTTTAAATTAGAAGATGCATTATTAAAATATACCTTAGGGTTAGCTATAGCTCCCCTACTTGTGATGCTTCTTCTTGGGTCTTCTTCTTCCCCCTAGGACATTGACTCCTATAATGCCCTTTGAATTACACTTGAAGCATATGATGTGCTCCTTGCCTTTAGGTGTTGGGGAACCGACATCCTTGACTTTTGGTGCCGGTGGAGTCTTCTTAACCCTTTGGGCACTTGCTCTTATAGTGCCCAAATTTCTCCCTACACTCAAAACACATAATATTATTTTTATTTGAAATTTGAGTGTTTGAGTTACCTAGGTTAGTGGTGGAGTTGAATTGACACTTCTTCATCTTGTGGATGTAGAAGCTTCTTCTTGATGCTCCGGTGTTGAGGAAACTCTAATCTCCTCCTCAATCCTAGAAGTGGATGCTTCTTCCACTTCCTCCACCAACCCAGAAATTGACTCCCTATCAACTTCCGATTCTACTTCCTCTTCCTCTTTGGATGTTGATGATCTCTCAACCTCCAAGTCCTCACTTCCTTGTGAGGGTGATGCATTAGCCTCTTCGGTCTCTTCCTCTTGGACCATTGATGGGCTTTCATGGAGCTTGGCCACTTGGCTCCATAGCTCGTTTGCATCTACATAATTACCTAACATACACAAGATATTGTTAGGTATTAAATCAATTACCAACTTCATTACCTTCTCATTCTTTTCGAAGGCTTGGACTTGTTCTTCGGTCCATCTCTTTTTCTTGAGGAATCCACCTTTTGGTCCTCTTGGATAGCTATATCCTTCCATTAAGATAGACCATTCTTCGAAGTCCCTCATCATTAGGAAGTCTTCAATTCTTGACTTCCATTGCTTAAACCCTCTTGTCCATAGAAGGAGTAAGGGATCGGTGTGTTAATGTTCCATCCCAATTGTTCTTCCATCTTCACCCTCTAGCTTCTTTGTCCTAGCTCCCGGTGGTTAGTCCGTAGAAGAGCCCCGAGCTCTGATACCACTTGTTAGGAATATTGGAACGGCTAGAGGGGGGGGGGGGGGAATAGCGTCAATGGAATTCTTTCGCGTTTGTCTCTACAATTTCGTTAGCGCAGCGGAATATAGATAATGAAAGCAATAACGAAGAGATACAATCACGAACACAAGGATATAACGTGGTTCGGAACCGAACGGTTCCTACTCCACGGATCGAGCTCTAAAGAGCCCTAGTGATGCACACGCACTCACTAATCACAAATACTCTATCTCGACACAAGTCGGAGGTGGAGAAACCTCTTACAATAGATTACAACAATAATCTAAAAGCAACAAGAAAATACAATGAAAAATAATGCAATACAAGTAAAGAAAACACTTTACAAATGCTTTGGATTGCTTGCTTTTGGTTGCTTGAAGAGTGGTCTTGGAGACTCTGATTTGCAGCAACAAATCGCCCCAAAGATGCTCAAGAAACCATTGCAAAAAATCCTCCCGTCGAGCTCCTTTTATCCTTCCGCGCGACCTGGATTTCTGCCTATCAGTCGACTGTCATAAGTCACCAGTCGACTGATGCCACTGTTGTCGTGAGACAACGGGTCGATCCACGCTGGAAAAATTCTAACGGATCTCTTGCGATTGATGCCAACATTGATAATCGGCCCCGCCAGCGCCGTAGTCGATAGCATTCGGTCGGATCGGCTTCTAAAGCGATTCTGCTCGACCACGAGAACTTAGCGATCGGCAGTCGAACTCAAGTCGACTCACGGGAGTCGAACCGGCCATAATGCTAGTCGACTGCCAACCTCAAAGATGAGGTTTTAACCCAAGTATGGTGCCCCCATACTTGCTAGACCACCCTTAGCCTAGACCTAAGCCTTCTAGCCACCTCCATCAACCTCACGCCTCTCGGATCCCTCCAAGTCATCCATGACTTGTTCATCCATCGCGCTAGCCTCCAGGTGCTTCCCTCGGCTATGTCATGCTAACGGTGTCTACACCGCCAAGGTACATTGGACTTACGCCGCCAAGACTCTGCTTGGATTTTACGCTGCCAATATCAATCCCCTTGGACTTCCCAAATGCCAAGACTCAAGCTTGGACTTTCCCTTGCCAACCCATGTTGGACTTTCCATGCCAAGACCCATGCTTGGACTTTCCATTTGCCAAGACCCATGCTTGGACTTCTCATT
Source organism: Wurfbainia villosa (assembly GCA_025175895.1). Taxonomy (NCBI): domain Eukaryota; kingdom Viridiplantae; phylum Streptophyta; class Magnoliopsida; order Zingiberales; family Zingiberaceae; genus Wurfbainia; species Wurfbainia villosa. The sequence continues at coordinate 112,477,004 of CM045989.1, read as the reverse complement.
TGCTAAGACCCATGCTTGGACTTCTCATGCCAAGTACTCAAGACTTGGACTTTTCCAAATGCCAAGTACCCATGACTTGGACTTTCCATGCGCAAAGTGTCCCACTTGGACTTTTCATGCCAAGTACTCAAGACTTGGACTTTACCAAATGCCAAGTGTCCCACTTGGACTTTCCATGCCAAGTACCCATGACTTGGACTTTACCTTGCCAAGACCCATGCTTGGACTTTCCCATAATCACATGGTCAACCCTAGTCAACCATCAAGGTCTTCCTTAAGTCAAACTTGAGTCCGGTCAAACATGACCCGGGTCGATTGCTCCAACAATCTCCCCAACATATTAACCGACATTAATGTCAAACATCAATGCCAAACCACTTTGTCAAATCCCTTTGTCAAACATCAAAACATCACTCGAGTCAAACTCGAGTCTGGTCAATCGTGACCTGGGCCGATTGCACCAACACATAAGTCTTCATGACCAAGATGACATGAATACCGCAATTCAAAGGAACATCGCACTTAAGCCGCAATAAGAACTTCATTGACATATCCATATATGTAGAGAACCATATGAAGTCTTACAACTGGTCACTCCAATGAACTAGTTACCATAAATAGCATTCACGATTAACTCTGTATATCACAATGTCTCCAGCCAGTGAGAATCGGCTGCTTGGATACACCAAGGAGTATACCTCATGCTAGTCTCGATAGAATTGATGGTGTCTAAATCCATCAATTAATCAACAAGGGATAATTTCGATACATCACAATTACACATGTAGAGATACTCACTAGTTGTGATCCAATCACAAATTCTCTCATGCTGTGAATCGTATCATGGACTTCCAGTAAATGAGTTTAAGATCTAATCAAATATATGAAAATATGTATACTCAAATAGTGAATCTTCATTTATCATATAAATGGTTCAAACATAAGGCGATTGCCATAGGACACCTCTCATATATTACTAACAAACTCTTACTTGGCCTAATGTGAATCGCCACGGTATCCAATACCATAAGCTCTAACATGACCCTCAAATTTACTTTGAGGTAATGCCTTAGTTAAAGGATCCGCTAACTTTCTTTCGGTGGGAATATTCTCGATTTGTATTTCCTTCCTACTAATGATCTCTCTGATCAAATGATAGCGAGGAAGCACATGCTTAGATTGTTGATGAGACCTTGGCTCTTTCGCCTATGCAATTGCTCTATTGTCGTCACAGTAAATCGGTATTGCTTCAACAATGGCTGGAACCACACTAAGTTCATAAATGAACTTTTTGATCCAAATCGCTTCCTTTGCTGCTTCCGAAACTGCAATGTATTCTACCTTTGTGGTAGAATCTGTTACAGTGTCTTGTTTGGAACTTTTCCAGCTCACTGCACCCCCATTCAAGGTGAACACGTACCCAGACTGAGACCCGGAATCATCCTTGTCTGTCTGGAAGCTAGCATCTGTATACCCGCGTATCACCATGTCCCCTTCTCCATATATTAGAAACACATCCTTAGTTCTTCTTAAGTACTTAAGAATCGTCTTAACAGCCACCCAATGATCCATTCTTGGATCAGATTGGTATCTGCTCATGACACTCAGAGCATACGATACATCGAGCCTCATACATAACATAGCATACATGATAGATCCTATTGCGGATGCATAGAGAATCTTAATCATGCATATCCTCTCGTCTTCTGTGTGCAGACACATAGACTTCGAAAGTTGTATCCCATGCCGGATGGGAAGGTAACTTTTCTTGGATTCTGATATGCTAAACCTCTTTAGCACTCGGTCTATATATGTAGATTGTGAAAGACCAAGCAACCATTTTGATCTATCCCTATAGATCTTAATCCCGAGGATGTAGGTTGCTTCTCCTAGGTCTTTCATGGAGAATGTCTTGGATAACCAAATTTTAACTGAATGTAAGACAGAAACATCATTTCCTATAAGTAATATGTCATCGATATACAATACGAGGAACACGACAGCACTCCCACTAACCTTCTTGTACACACATAGTTCATTCGGATTTTGTGAGAAATCAAACTTTTTGATTGTCTCATCAAAACGGATACTCCAGCTCTTGGATGCTTGCTTCAGTCCATATATATACCGTCGCAATTTGCATACCTTAGTTTTATCAACCGATGTGAAATCGTCAGGTTGTATCATATACACGTCCTCGAGCAGGTTTCCATTAAGGAAAGTTGTTTTCACATCCATCTGCCATATCTCATAATCATAATAAGCCGCTATGGCCAGGAGCATCCGAATAGATTTAAGTATAGCAACAGGTGAATAGGTCTCGTCAAAATCAACACCTTACTTTTGACGATATCCTTTCACCACCAATCTAGCCTTATAGGCAATCACATTACCATCCATATCGGTTTTCTTATTGAAAATCCACTTGCACCCTATAAGCTTTATGCCTTCAGGTGGGTCAACCAAGTTCCAAACTTGATTTTCATACATGGAATCCATTTTCGACTTCATGGCGTTGAGCCACTTATCCCTTTCTGAACTTTTCAGAACTTCTTCATAACTAGTAGGCTCTTCATCATCAATGAGTAACACGTCATTAAATTCACTTACGAGAAATCCATATCTCTCAGGAATGTTGTGCGTTCTACCAGATCTACAAAGATGTGGTATCTCAATAGGTCAAGCCGATGGCTCATCACTATGAGTTATCGGTTACGGTGCTTCACCAGGTATCTCATCAATGTCTATTTGAGTCTCTCGAGCCTCCTCAAGCTCAACGACACTCCCACTATTTTCTTGCAAGAGAAACTCTTTCTCTAGAAACACAGTATGCCTTGAAATAAACACCTTTTGTTCCACAGGATGATAGAATTGGTAACCCCTTGTTTCCTTAGGGTATCCAATAAATAGATATTTATTAGACTTAGCATCCAATTTGTCTGATACAATCTGCTTCACATAAGCAGGACAACTCCATATCTTCAAGTAAGATACATGAGGTTTCTTACTATTCCATATCTCATATGGAGTAGTAGAGACTACCTTGGTTGACATTCTATTTAGCAAGTAAACAGCTGTCTGAAATGCATAGCCCCAAAAGGACTTGGGAAGATTCGCATGATTCATCATCGACCTGACCATGTCCAACAAGGTCCGATTATGCCTCTCAGATACACCATTATTATGCGGTGTATATGACGGAGTCCATTGAGACAATATACCATTATCTCTTAGACAATCTAGAAACTCTTGACTTAAGTATTCACCACCTCGATCCGATCGAAGTATTTTAATACTCTTGTCATGTTGTTTCTCTACTTCATTTCTGAATTCTTTGAACCTTTTAAAGGCTTCAGACTTGTGTTTCATCAAGAACACATACCCAAACCGTGAGCGATCATCAGTGAAGGTAATGAAGTAGCTATAGCCTCCTAGAGCTTGAGTTGACATAGGTCCGCATACATCAGTATGTATTAGACTAAGCAACTCTCCCACCCATTCACCTTTTCCTGTACAAGGTAACTTAGTCATCTTTCCTTTTAAGCATGATTCACATGTATCGTATAAATCCAATTTAAATGATTCCAGAATTTCACATCGGTGTAATTCGGACATGCGTTTCTTGCTTGCATGGCCAAGACAATAAAGCCATGTGTAGGAGTCTAATTGATTATCTTTTCGAGTACGCTTGTTGCTCGCTTCGATATTAAAAATGTCACTGGATACATCCAACGTATAAATACCATTGGTCAAAGTTCCAGTCCCATAAACTACGCCATTCAAAGTTATATAACAATAATTGTTACTAAATGTCAAATGGTAATCATTTCTATTTAAGCAAGAAATAGAAATAATGTTCTTTATTAGAGAAGGAACATAATAGCAATTTGTCTAGTTCTAAGACTAGTCCACTAGGGAGCTTCAGCAAATAAGTTCTGATGGCGACCGCAATAACCTTTGCTCCATTGCCAACTCGCAAATTTGACTCCCCTATGATGAGTTTTCTTCTATTCCTTAGCCCCTGTATGTCATTAAATATATGTGAGCCACACCCAGTATCCAATACCCAAGTGTCAAAGGAAATATAATCACAATCAATAACGAAGATACCTGAAGAGAATGGGGCATCGGATGCCTTCTTCTTCTTCACGGACTCAAGATAAATCTTGCAATTTCTTCGCCAGTAGCCCTCTTTGCCACAATCATGGCAAGTGCTCTTTTGTGATGGTTCTGCTTTCTTAGCCTTTTTGTTCTTCCCTTTCTTCTGTTCCTTTAACTTCCTCTTAGAACCTTTCTTTGAGGAATCAACTAATAGAACCGCCTTCTCCTCATGCTTCACAGAAGGCTCCACAAACTTCACTATATTGAGGAGCTCAGGAATATTGGATTCAAGTTTGTTCATTTGATAGTTCATCATAAATTGTGAGAAACTCTTGGGCAAACAATGCAAAACTAAGTCAATACTTAATTCATGATCCATCACAAACCCGAGGGTAGCCAGCCACTCGATGTACTCATTTATCTTTAGCACAAACTGTACTACAGATGAACCTTCTTGCATCTTAGAGGTGAAGAGGAGCCTGGAGACTTCGAACCTTTCGGATCTCGCTTGCTCATCAAACAAGTCATGAAGATGGAAGACTATGATATTAGCATCCATATTCTCATGCTGCTGTTGCAACTCGGGTACCATCGCGGCTACCATGATGCAACTCGCTGTTAGTGCAATCGGCCCAGGTCACGATTAACCAGGCTCGAGTTTGACTCGAGTGATGTTTTGATGTTTGACAAAGTAAGTTGACATTGATGTTTGACATTAATGTCTATTGATGTTTTGGGGAGATTGTTTATACAATCAACCCAGGTTATGTTTAATTGGACTCGAGTTTGACTCGAGGGAGACTTTGATGGTTGACTAGGGTTGACCATGTGATTATGGAAAGTCCAAGTCATGGGTACTTGGCATGGAAAGTCCAAGTGGGACACTTTGTTAGTGCTTATAATATCCACATATCTCCACAATGACATGATATTGTCCACTTTGGGCCTAGACCCTCATGGTTTTATTTTTGGGCTTTACCCAAAAGGCCTCATCCCAATGGAGATATCTTTTTTCTTATAAGCACATGATCTTTTCCATGTCTTACCAATGTGGGACTTTGATTGTATTCCTCATACTCCCAACAATCCCCCCCTCAAACGAAGGACCACATTGGGCCCCCCCTCAAGCCTATCCCTCCTCGAAGGATTTTCTCTGCTTGATGTCCGATCTTCAACCCACCAGGACTTCCTGCCAGTTGTTCGGTCCCCCCGACCCAACTAGACTTCCTTCCTGATGTCTGGTTCTCTTGATCCGGACGTGGGAGCTCAACTTCCTTCGTTCGAGGTTCATGGCTTGACATGGACCATGGCTCTGATACCAATTGTTAGTGCTTATAAGCTCCACATATCTCCAAAATGACATGATATTGTCCACTTTGGGCCTAGACCCTCATGGTTTTATTTTTGGGCTTTACCCAAAAGGCCTCATCCCAATGGAGATATCTTTTTTCTTATAAGCACATGATCTTTTCCATGTCTTACCAATGTGGGACTTTGATTGTATTCCTCATACTCCCAACACACTTGGCATTTGGGAAAGTCCAAGCATGGGTCTTGGCATGGAAAGTCCAACATGGGTTGGCAAGGGAAAGTCCAAGCTTGAGTCTTGGCATTTGAGAAGTCCAAGAGGTTTGATATTGGCGGTGTAAACTCCAAGCGGGAGTCTTGACAGCATAAGTTCAATGGTTGGCGGCGTAAAGTCCAAGCGGAGTCTTGGCAGCGTAAGTCCAATGTGCCTTGGCAGTGTAGACACCGTTAGCATGACATAGCCGATGGAATCACCTGAAGGTTAGCGCGATGGATGAACATGTCATGAATGACTTAGAGGGATCCGAGAGGCGTAAGGCTAATGGAGGTGGCTAGAAGGCTTAGGTATAGGCTAAGGGTGGTCTAGCAAGTATGGGGGCACCATACTTGGGCTAAAACCTCATGTTTGAGGTGTGCGGTCGGCCCGGTGCCATGTGACGATCGGTCGCATAGTCAACAGGGTTTATTGCGAGAATTGCCTAGCGATCGCCATTGGTGGGCGATCGATTGATTGGATCGATCGGTGATCTTGTGATCGATCGGTCGAATGATGCTAATTTTGAACATAAAATGGAGTCTCACTCGATCGCTAGGATGAGTCGGTGGATGGCTCAAAAATCGACCCATGGTTATAATGTCAATCGATTGATGGATCCGTTGGATTTTTCGGCATGGATTACCGTTGTCTCCGACAATAGTGTGATGGCATCGATCGTGATGGTCAGCGATCGTGATCGACATTTTCGGCCTGAGTTGATGCTATAAAGGAGCTCGTGATGGAGTAAAAAGCAGCGTTCTTGGGCTATTGAGGGATTTGCTTTGCAAATAGGTCTTCAAAAGCGATCAACAAGCAAACAATCGTTGTAAAGTTTTTCTTTACTTGTCTTTCGTATTTGCATTGTATATTGCTTGTATTTATTCTTCTATTGTTGTAGATTATTGTCTGAGGTTTCTCCACCTCCAACTTGTGTCGAGAAGGAGTTATTGTGATTAGTAGTGCGTGTTTGCATTGCTAGGGCTTTTAGAGCCCGATCTGTGGAGTAGGAACCGTTCGGTTCTGAACCACGTTAAATACTTGTGTATTTGTGTTTGTCTATTTCATATTGCTTCATTATTATTCCGCTGCACGCTAAGGAAATTTATAGACGAACGCGAAATGAATTCCATCACGCGACGCTATTCACCCCCCTCTAGCGGCCTCAAATCACTTACAATTGGTATTAGAGCCCCTTCTACAGATTAACCGCCAGGAGCTAAAGAAGCTAGAGGGAAGATGGAATTCCAAGACAAGCTTGGATGGGACATCAACACTCCACCGCCATATAATCGGGAAGACTTTTTGGCGTGGAGAACAAGAATGGAGACATTCTTGATGATGGATATAGAGGATTGGTTCATCCTCATAGAAGGCTTTGAACCTCCTCAGGATAAGAATGGAAACGTCTTGAAATTGAAGAAGTGGACACAAGAGCAACGTCTCAAGTTCAAGACCGAAGTCAAGGTAACAAAGCTTTTAGAATATTTGATACCTAATGACATTTTGTCTAGTTTTGGTGAATTTCAAGACGCCAAGGAGCTATGGGACAAATTGGCCAAGTTCCATGAGAAGCCTCACTTGGCACAAGTAGAAGAAGAAGAATCTTCATCGTCTCAAGAAGAGGAAGAAGTCGAGGAAGAATCATCATCATCTTCACAATCGAGTGAGGACTCGGAAGTTGAGAAGGAATCAACTTCCGGATTGGTGGAAGAAGAGGAGACCTCCACCTCTAGGATTGAGGGGGAGGAGATTAGAGCATCTACACCGAAGCAATCTCAAGAAGAATCATCTACATCCGGTAGAGAAGAAGAGCAAGCTCAAGAGAACCTCACCACCACCATAGGTAACTCAAGCATATCAATTAATAACAAAATTCATATAATATGCTTTGAGTGTAGGGAATCTGGACACTACAAGAGTAAGTGTCCAAAAAGGGTTAAGAAAGCTCCTCCGGCACCAAAAGTCAATGAAAAAGTCAAGGATGACGGCATCCCCACCAAGAAGAGCAAGGAGCACGTGGTGTGCTTCAAATGCCAACAACCGGGACAATATAGGAGCCAATGTCCTAGAAGAAAGGAGGGAGCTTCACAAGTAAGGGGAGTCTCTAAGACTAACCCTAAGGTATATTTTCACAATGCTCATTCTTTAAATTCTAAGCAAAAGCATGCAAGAATTAATTCAAATAATTTTGCTATTACTCATGAATCAAAGCATGCTAGAAATAATAATTATGGTTGTCTAGAAGCTAAACATGTTGGTTTTAGGACTAAGGAGAAATCTAGAAATCATAACTCTAGACCTATTTCAAAGAAGGAGAAATTTGGGACTAATGTCCCTAGAAATGTCCTTCCTAAGAAAACAATTAAGAAAATCGAAAATCATTTAGGCATCAATCCTAATAAGGGTAAACATATGCCTAAAGAGAATGGTAATGCCCAAAAATCTAATCAAAAATCATTTGGGAAATTAGAGTTAGAAAATCAAGCCTTGAGGTCAAGGCTTGAGAAATTGGAAAAGACTCTTGCAAATATGCAAAATCAATTTAAAGGGTCAAATTGTCAAACTCTAGGATCTAGAAGTCAACAAAAAGAGTATAAGAGGCAAGAATCATCTAGGAGATAAGGTTTGGGTCACAAGCCTATGTCTAAGAAAGTAATATCTACTTATCACAATGTTCCATTTGATTATAGAACTAAACCTAAATCTAAGAAAACCAAAGTCTCTCGGGAAATTATCCCTAAGGCCAACCATAGTATGTGCCTAGTGGCTAGGGTTTCGAAGAAACCTAAGGAAGCCACTAAGAAGGTTACTAGGGAGGCAATCCCTAATGCTAACCATGGCAAGACCATAATGACCAAGGCTAACAAGCCTAGAAGGGTCATTAGAAAGGTATCTAGGGAAGTCATCCTTAAGGAATATCTAACTAATCCAATGAGCTCAAATAGATTTTTGGTTCCAAAGAGCGTGATTGATTCACGTTAAATGGGTTAGGATGTCCCAATTTTTATTGGATGGGTAGTTAACTCAACCATAGCAAAATTGACATTTTAGGTTATTTTTAAGGTTATGGATACCTTGAAAATAGGTTTGATCTTATATCCTAAAAGGTTTTAGGATGTGTCATATATTTTTGGAATAATGAAAAATCAATAAAATTGACACAATCTAGATTTAGAGGTCATGGTGTGCCATTTTAGGATTTTGACACACTTTAGGAATTAATGTATCAAGAGAAGTGCTTAAAGTTTATAAGTCACATCAAGAGTGATACTTAAGTGCCACACACCTTGATGTCTTGCACTTACCATGTTTCATGTGTTTTACCATATGTTTGCATGGAAGGAATATTTATGGTATATTGTATCTCACAAAACAGGTCATTCATCTTGATTGTGTATTTCCACACTTAGAAAGGGTGAGATGTTAGGATTTTAAAATCATTGGATGCTAATGATTGTTAAAATGAAATAAAATACCAAAATACATTAACAAATACATGAATATAAGCATAACATTAATATATTTGACATAAAAGAGTAAACATGATAAAATGAAACAAATTGAGTGAAGAAATCAAAATTCACTCAATTTGAAGAAATCGAGATCGGTCATTGTTACTCTTGTAGTACGATATGGTGAGTCCAAGCATCTAATCTTGCTTCGGGACTCATTGTTTATACATCGATCGTGATTGGATATATCGATCGGTGATAGTCTTATTCATCGAGGCGGAAGGATCATCGATCGAGTGGTGATTGGCTTGATTAGTGATGATCGCATCGATCGTGATATTCTTGTAACCGCGATACAAAATACTCGTGATCGAGTCTTTGGTAAGCCGCGATCGATTATCGGTTCGATAAAATCGCTCATAAGCTGCAATCGATCGTGATGTTTCATCGATCGGTGGCGCACTAGGGTTCGACATCTTCATGCTCGATTTCCCTCATCTTCTTCTTCTTCTCCGATCGTCGCCTCCTTCTCCGACCAGCTCTTCCGACCACGCTGGCCACCTAAGCCCTAGGTTTGACAGTCAACTCCTCCATTCACATTTTTAGCATCTCACAGCCCTAATCTACTCATCTCCGGCGATTTTTTCTTGCGATTAGGGTTTCGGTGAAACCTCTGCTCTGGCGAACTCTCCGGGGCTCTTTTCAGCAGTGTCTGAGTACCTTCTCCTCATCATCCTCAATGGCGCCAAAGTATAACTTTTTACTCCTCTAAAACCCTAATTTTTCATTATAACTCATTGTGATCTAATCGTGTATTTGTGTCTTTGCATTTCATTTCACTGCATTGCATTCATATAGGCGATCCCGTAGAAATGACCCGACTGAGGTTGAATCACGATTGTACCAAGCCATGTTGGTTAGGTACATTGATAGGGATTTCTTTATGCGTTACTGTAGTGATGTCATGGAAATTTTATCATATTATCAGCTTATGAAGATAGCATTATGCACTCATGCCATAAATGATGATCTCCTTAAGGAGTTCTATCAAAACTTGAAGAAAGTTGATGATGGCCCGATATACACCACTCGTGTTGCAAAACACAACCTAGAGTTCACTCCTGCAATCCTGCAGGAGTTCCTTGAATATCGACCATCAAATGACACTTTCATATTTTACCCTATCTTCGATGTCCCTCTACCTGAGCCTTTTTGATCAAATCTCCTTGGACTCCATGCATGAGCATGTCTTTCGCCACCCTCGCCCGCCAGCTCAGAACTTATTTCCCATTAATGAGCTATATTGGCGGCGTAAAGTCCAAGCGGGAGTCTTGGCAGCATAAGTCCAATGGTTGGCGGCGTAAAGTCCAATCGGAGTCTTGGCGGCGTAAGTCCAATGTGCCTTGGCGGTGTAGACACCATTAGCATGATTTAGTCGATGGAAGCACCTGAAGGCTAGCACGATGGATGAACAAGTCATGAATGACTTGGAGAGATCCGAGAGGCGTAAGGTTGATGGAGGTGGCTAGAAGGCTTAGGTCTAGGCTAAGGGTGGTCTAGCAACTATGGGGGTACCATACTAGGGCTAAAACCTCATGTTTGAGGTGTGCCAGTCGACTGGTGTCATGTGGCAGTCGACTGGTGTAGTCAACTAGGGTTTGACTGTGAGAATTACCCTAGCAGTCGACTGATTGTTTAATTTAGGAAATAAGTTTCCTAAATTGTCAAAACTATTTATGGAAATAAAATATATTTTAGATTTGATTCCCCAAATCAAATCATGATTAAATTAGGAAACAAATTTTCAAACCTAATCAAATATTTTATTTATGGAAAGTGTTAATTTCCATAAATACTTCTAAACTTTCCAAAAGTAGAAGATTTCCACAAATACTTCTAAACTTTCCAAAATTAGAAAATTTCCATAAATACTTCTAAACTTTCCAAAAGTAAAAAATTTCTATAAATACAATTATGACTATCGCAAAATAATTTTATGATTATGTCGAAACACAACCTAGGCTCTGATACCACTGTTGGGTTTCCAGCACCGCGACGAGTGTGTGTTCGAATATGTTTCGTAAACATGTGCACAACAGAAGGATTAAAACTAAATAAATATAATTTATTAAACACACACATCACACGCATGCATAGTACAACATGTATAGACATAATCGTAATTTAAAATTTTACAATAAAAGGAAATTACTCTAGTTATACCTGACATATCACGTGCAGGGGGAATGACATCAACCGTAGCAACTCTCGCTAGAATCGCCTCTATCCGTATCCACGCTGAGTATCGTCGGGATCGCTTCACAAAGCCATGAGCTTCGTCTTCATAGGAGCCACTAGCCTCGTGTCAAAGACGATGTAATCGAGAGAAGATCACAATCCGAATCAAAATTCGGATTCGCAAACGAGCCCCCAAAACTCACTTCTCCGGAGAGGTATTCGTCACCCGATTGATGAATCTTTGGTCCTCCACCTATGAGGATTACCGGAGATCGAATCCCCGGCAAGGTAGCTGCTCTCGGAGCCCCAAACGTCATCCAAACGACGCTCAAACACACAAGGAAACAAGCTGTCCAGAAAACTGGACAGCTTGGTGGAGGAGTTGCGCCGGCCAAAGAGGATGGCCGGCCAACCCCTGGTCGTCGGAACCAAGGTGAGTCGCCGGAGGGTCGCAGGAGGATGGCCGGCAGTAGCTTGGATGACGGCAACATGGTGGACAGCGGCACAAGATGGTTGGGCGGTGTGGAGGCCTTTGGCGGCGGCAATGACAAGAGAGGGTTGGGTGGCAAGAATAGAATTAGGTTTCATAAAACTCTTAAGCCCTGTTTTTATAGAGAACACATTCTTCTAATGGTTATTGGTTCATAACCAAAACCCGTTAACCCGCTCCAATAACTTAAGTTAAAATAAACCAAACCACGTTGGTTTATTTTAAGTTAAAATGAACGAAACCAACTTTGGTTCATTCGTTTAAAACAAACCAAACCCCTTTGGTTTATTCTCCACCATTGGATTAGAACCAAACCAATTTGGTTCATCCATCATGTCTTCATAAGACTCAGCCCATCCATGCTTCCATTGTGATTGAAACAATTTCATCATCGCTCCTAGTTTGGTCCAACCAAACCTAGTTTCTCTCGATCTGAGAATCTCATTCTCAAGCTCGTTTTAAATCCTTCGGATTATGCTCGTTGTGCGTGTGACCAAATAGATTCCTGATTTACGTTGGCCGTCTATAATTAATCATTAATTATAGAATGATCATGAGTGGCACCTAGTAGTACATCATTGTTAGGGCAATCTCTTGCCGTAATATGGTTTTGATGGTGTGGCAAAGGGTTTAAGTTAGTTTGGTATGTTGATTTGATATGTGCGTTGAAGTCGTGCAGGACTTAGTAATTCGCACATGGAGCCGTGGTGAGTTTAACATCTCATGACTCGTGCCTTGAGTCGGTGAAGGATAGCTTTGCGGAAGCCGTGCGCTTGGAGCATCCGAGGGACCGCCGGACGAGAAGCTTGGAGTGAAGCCGGAGGAAGTAGACTTCGAGGCAAGAGACGCGAAGGAGCATTGTAGAGCCGTGCGCCTGATGCTGCCGAGGGACGTGGCCGCGAACGAAGAGAACTTCGAAGGCGAGGGACTCTGAGGGATGAGAGTGAGCGATTGTAACCCGGGAAGGGTAGCTCTTAGGTGAAACTTGGCCATTTGGCCAAGTGTCGGATGGGTTTTCCCGACACCAGTCGACTGCCATGTCATGGCAGTCGACTGCTCTAAGTCGATGGTTCGATCGACTGGTATAATACCAGTTTAGTGCTTGGCAGTCGACTGCTATGGACTAGCAATGATCGATGTCGATCAATGATCGCCGAGAATGGCAGATCGATGGCACCGCACGGGCAGAATGGAGTCGACTCAGTTGAGCACTCGACTGATCGAGCATCAGTCGACTGATGGTAGGATCAGTCGACTGATGCCAGTACCGTTGGATGGTATCCAACGTGGAAAGCGGTCGTTATTGGGCAATGGCTACAGGACCAGTCGACTGATAGAGGGCATCAGTCGACTGATCCTGTGTCAAGGGGAAGAAATCCTCTTCCTCTATAAAAAGGAAGGGGATGGGGCTTTGGGAGGTTAATGCTTGAACGCCCAACTACTCCCAAAGTGCCCTAAATGATTTCCCACTCTTCTACTTGCTCTAATCTTCATTCCATTGTAGAAGAGTGATCTTTGTGTAAAAGAGGTTACCTCCACCTAGCTTTGTGCAAAGGAGAGATCTAGTGGATTTGACGGAGTGATTCACCATGGACGAATCGGACCGTGGATTAGCGGCGTAGCTGTGAACCACGTTACATCTCCGTGTTTGTATTGCTTGTTTTGTTTGCTTGTCTTTGTTTTATTTGTATTTGCATATTCCGCTTGCGCTAACATTTTGTAGACGAGCAAAATCCGACATCCTACGTAAGAGGGCTATTCACCCCCCTCTAGCCGGCCAATCGATCCCCAACAATCATGATCCCAATTAATCGAAAAATCAACGATTTATTCCAGAACCATTTCTGAAATCCTTCAGCAGCTACATTGAATCGTGCTTCATTCCCTTCATGCATCTTATACCCACTTGGTTCAGGACATGGTCTATAGTGTTAGTCCCCACTAGGTTGACTATGTAACACCTAGCCCAAGTATCATTTCCTCGTCCTACAAATTCTAGTTACTGCACATGTGTCCAAGAGTACCTTACTCTAAACATGTAATGCTTTGGCCAAAGACTTTAGTAATAATCCGACGAGAGGCCATGGGTATACATCTCCTCGCAAGGAGTGGTGAATCCTTTATAGGCTATTCAGACACCTTCGGTCACTTCGACTTATACCCAATCATCCCGAGTCCACATCTCCTTGGAGTTGCTTGCTTAAGATGTCAAAGCATAAGTCTTCATGACCAAGATGACTTGAGTACAGCAAGTCAAAGGAACATCACACTTAAGCCGCAGTAAGAACTTCATTGACATATCCATATATGCAGAGAACCATATGAAGTTTTACAGTTGGTCACTCCTATGAATTAGTTACCATAAATAGTATCCACGATTAACTCCGGACATCACAATGTCTCCAGCCAGTGAGAATCGACTGCTTGGATAGACCAAGGAGTATACCTTGTGCTAGTCTCGACAGAATTGATGGTGTCCAAATCCATCAATTCATCGACTAGGGATAATTCCAATACATCACAATTACACATGTAGAGATACTCACTAGTTGTGATCCAATCACAAATTATCTCATGTTGTGAATCGCATCATGGACTTCCAGTAAATGAGTTTAAGATCTAATCAAATACATGAAAACATGTATACTCAAATAGTGAATCTTCATTTATCATATAAATGGTTCAAACATAAGGCGATTGCCTTAGGACACCTCTCATATATTACTAACAATAGGTATTCACATGGCGGATGACACGGTCAAGAAGCCCGTTGGCATGTTAAAACTTGTGCCTGTGGTCATTGAGAATTTCGTGATACACACGGATTTTATTATATTGGACACAGAACCAAATCTCCAGAATCCCATCATTTTGGGAAGACCCTTTCTGGCGACTACGGGAGCATTAAAAGATTTAAACGCACACAAGATCTCCTTGGAGGTAGACGGGGAGATCATCATTTTCAATCTGTTAGAGTGTAGAGCACCCTTCCTAAACAGATACACTTTCAGTAGGGTAGAGCCGAACCCACTGGATTTCAACTCCGAGATGGATGAAAGGAGGTTCACTGAACCTCCGGAGCCAAGTTTAAACCATGGAATAGGGTCAAGCTAAAAGACCTTAAACAAAGCGCTTCTTGGGAGGCAACCCAAGTTTATTTTTAGGTGTTCTTTTCATTGTATTGCATTTATTTGTTTAATTTAAACTTTTGATTCCATTCATTTAGCATTTTTAACATGAATTAGGACTAGAAAGAACCTGCTAGGTGAAAGAAAAATCACTTTAAACTCTCATGACTGAGCGAGTAAGGAGAATTCAGACCATTGTGCACCGTGAGAAGGAAACGGGGGACACACGGCCTGGCCGTGTGTTTTCACATTGTCTTGTCCCACCTTCCAACAGTGCACACAGCCTGGCCATGTGTTTTCACACGGTTGTGGTGCATGAAGTTTAAGAGGCCAAGCTGTGCATTTTCACCCCAAATGCGATGTGTCCTTTGATTTCTCAAATTAGTCGTGTGAATCCTTCTTCCCCACCATCTAGAAACCTTTCCATCTTTAAAGGAAGCCCAAAAGAAGTAAGGATGAGGAGGACCAAGCAAGTGACTTCTCGATCCGGTGCTTCGCAGCGAAGAACAAAGAGAAGGGACACCCCTCAAACTCCGGAAGAAGGTAATGCTCTTCCAACCCTTCTTTTTCGAAATAATGAGCATAGGGAGAGATTTGATATGCTTTCTACTAGAAGAATCACCGCTACTAGGTATCCTGATGAGGATCTCTTAGAGACCCTAGGTTTGTTAGGTGATATTCAAGCCCTATTTACAAAAGTAGGGTGGGGAGAGATAATGGGGATAAGACACCCAACTTACCCTAGGATAGTTTTAGAGTTTTTAAGTTTTTTAGAAGCTGAGGTTTTAATGGGTAGAGAGAGCGAAGAGGGTAGGATTACCTTTAGGTTATTTAACATTGAACATTAATGGACATTATACCAATGGAACACATGTTTTGGCTTGCCTAATGGGGGAGAGAGAAGAACCCTTGTTGGGTTTAACTCTCGGATCTTTTGGACCGAATTAATAGGAGAACACGCTTACGGCCCTTCTAGGGCCAATGCATCGCGCCTCCAAAACCACATTTTTCGGTACCTACACCGAATTACGGAAAGCACTATTTTTGGTCGTGGGGAGAGTGACGGTGTAGTGCGAGCTAGTGAGCTACTTTGCTTATGGGACATGCTACAAGAAAAGAGTAGCATTAATGTGGGGTCCCATTTCATTAGACACCTAGTGAAAATGGGCAAAGCATTGAGAGGAGAGATCATTGTGAGGGGCTTACTTACCCACATTTTCCATAGGAAGGGGTACGACTACACCGCGCTAGATAGTATAGAGGGGAGCCCTAGGATCGACTTAGGAGCGTGTATGGACATGAAGATGATAGTGAGAGAGGGACACTCCTTGTGTTTTGTAAGGAAAAACCTATCATCCCTTAGGCTCCCCGACCCTGATCGTACCACCATCACCACATGCGCCAACTGACATTTAGACCTGATAGTGGAGTCCCCACCAAATGAGGGACCATCCACATCGGCACCCATCTCTCCTCTTGTACACCACTCTCCCTCCAGTCCACACATGTATAAAAGCCCACCTAGTCTACATCGACATGAGCTTGCACCTGCACAACCACCTTTTTTCTACTTTTGAGCCAAATGCAGGTACATCTGCCTATGATTTTTTGGAGTTCCGATCACGCCTCGACGACATATATGCCGAGCAGCAGACGCAGAGGTAGCGATGGGAGGAGCAGAGCGCTTACACACAGGTAGAGTTTCAAGGCTTCCTAGAGCACTTCAACACCGTCGGAGAGGAAGAAAGCCGTCGGAGATCCAAATTCTGCACTTCAACGCCTGAGAAAAGAGTCACATTGCATTGTAATTTCTGTTCTTTGCTTAATTTCTATTATTTATACGAACATGATTATGCTTTTTGTTTCTCCTCTCTTATTTATAGAGTAGATTCTTCGATTCTAGGATTAGGAAGTAGTTTGTGTGTGTACAACATGTTATTCCAAATTGAATTCTATTCTTGAATTTATATTTGCAATTGGCATTTGGTTTAGAGTTATAACTATTTTTTTGGTTTTCTATCTACTATGCTAGCCGATATGAGGGGTGACAACCCTCGTATCTAAGATTTAGGAGAATTAAGGAGGAACCTAGGGGTTGACCTCATCTCCCGTAACCATGGGTAGAAGGATGCAATAGAGTAGGAAATGCGCCCCGTTTTAGACTCGTCGCAGGGATCGATTCGGCATCCTCGTACCGACTATCCCGTCCTAAGTCCAGGGGTCGACCTGGTAATGGAAGAGGTAGCTTCCGATAGATGCGAAGGCTCATCGGGGGAGTGTATGATGTCCTTTCCACAAAATCATAGCTAGAAACCTATACAAAATCCAATTGACAATGTGTTCTGTGACACACAAACGAAACCAAAATCCTAGATTCCCTTTCAAAGACTCGCAACTAGTTTCTTTCTTCTTCCGTGTGTCACCATATTGAGTTGAAACCACCGTCAACCCTCGCCATCATGACCCTTAGATCTGAATTCCGAACAATGACCTCCACTTACCAAATTAATACTCGAATCTCAATCCCTGTGGGATCGATAATCTTTTTATTACGTGACGACATCCGTGTACTTGCGGGCATTGAGCGCGAGCGCACGCTTCAAGTCCTCGACGATCTCCGTTGCGATCGTGTGCCTTTCTGGAAGGGCGCCTGAACTTTGTCTTTTCATCTAGAAGCATGCACGTATCTCGAGAACATGACTAGAGCATGCTCTTCTCTCTTCACGCTTTGTCCAGGTCTTTATTAAGCTCCGAAACTCCATCATGTACAAGAAAATCAACAAAAGCAGACCTTCGAACAAGAAAGTAGCAATAAAGTGCAAAGTAAAGAAAATATATGCAAAATACCTACTAAATGCAATGAGATATATGCCAAAATAACCACGAAAACCCTATATGATTTGCACACATCAAAATCCCTCAGAATTAAATCTTTGCTTGTCCTCAAGCAAACTTCAACATATCATGAATCACAGAGAAAAGGTATGCTTCAATGTTTAGCCAATTACTAAAACTTATCAAGTGGTAGTGCAATCAAAACAAATAGATATGTTCCCAAAGGTCACAAAGTTAATTTATAGTTCAAGTGTAAAATAGTATTCTAAGGGTTTTGCTTTTCAAGATAAGTTAAGTCATCATCCTGTAGTATCCCTAGGTTTTCTGGCTTTAGGCACTTACCTTCCTTAAGCGAGGGTCGTTCCCTAAAATTAGCATGAAGTCTCAAAGGTGTGCTCGGTTTCGAGAGAAATTGGTAGGTGTTTTCCCAATAACCTAACTTGGTCTCAAAGGGACACCAAACCATTTCCGCCCATGAACTCTCTCTCTTTTTTTTTTTCATCTCACTTGCATTTTGATTTTTCTGAATGGGTATGCACGATCCAAGCATCTCCAGTAACTAAAATGCTAATCTAGAGTCACTTATGGATACCCAAGTACTAACCTATCAAGATGAATCATAAATGTACTAATTACTCCCTTTTGGAACTCAAATCAAGTGTTTGTGAAAAAAAAAACTAACTAGTGAACATTAGGGAACATTCATTATCATATCACAAAACTAGTACCAAAAGATAAAAGAAAGTAACATGCTTATGACATTAAAACACATTATTATGATATTTGTTTTTCAAATTCTGCTGAAGCAAACTATGAGATAAAACAAAATAAGTACTGGAAGAACCCTAAATAGATCTATATGTATGAAAACTAAAACAAGTGTCAGTAAAAACTACCAAAGCTTAAAACAAATCTAAAAGACTACCAAAGCATAGAAAGTGTGATACCATACTTGAATAGGATCATACCTCTAACGTGGTGGTCTATGAGGAAAATCAAGCAATCTCGACATCTCTGGCTCATGGGATAATCATGTATTCAGGTGCTAGTGCCACATATACATGTGGTATACTTGGGAGCCAGTGGACTTAGCAGCAAGTCTGTGATCCTCCTCCCGAGCCCACTGTGAGCGCACATCCCTCATGAACTGTCGCATCTCCCAGCGATATTCGACCTATGATAAGCGTGTGTGTCGTACCACCGTATCAAAACAAAACATCGAACCCCCTAACTACACTAATGTAGTATATGGTAACTCAGGTCATCTCCCAACGAATGTAATGAAAGAATAATAAACTTACGATCAATTATTCCCGATCAAAGGTTTGGGGGTTTTTGATGGCATAAAATGAACAATTGAAACAAGAATTAAGAGAACATTCCATTAATGTAAATCTAAACAATCAAAAACTTAATGAAACTTATAAGATACGAATTCTAACAAATCAACAAAATGAATAGGAAAAGTAATCAAATCATGCGGAACATACCATGAACAAGAACAATTCAAGAAGGAAGGAATTTAAACTATAATTCTAACAAAACAAACATGCTAATCGTGAAAGCATCTCAAGAATCAAGCTAGGGCAACCTCTTAGCTTGAAATCGGAACACCTTTGGAGATAACATTTCAAAGAACCTAACTAAATTAACTAATGCAATTAAGGTAAGTAATTAACAACTAACATTCATTACAACCATGGCTAATCTATTAACCTGCAATCACATGAACGAATCGGTAATAACAATCACAATAGAAATATGAAACACAGTAACACAACCATCACTCTAACATGACAGAAATCCGAAGAACACTTGAATCAAACCACAATTAACCATAGAACAACTCCACTATCAATTTGTGAACCTAAGAACAACACCGCAACAGGTAGAACAAACCACAATCAACAATTGAAATCAAATCGTGAACAAAATCTAATCAAAGTAGAGGAATCAGATTCGATCAAGGATACATAAAATTAGATTAAACTCAAACAAATTCAACTTGAAAAGCTCACAAATCAAACTTGGGGCATCCTCAAACTTGGAGTTGGATCAAAATCGAAAGAGAAAAAGAACTTCAACCGCGAACAGAATCAACAACCGACACTGTGAAATCTGGACAACTTCAATCTGGATGATGAACTGAGTGATAGGAAGGTAGATTTGAGCTTCTAGAATGAGTAGGGAATCCCCTTGCTCATCAAGATGACGATGGCAATTCGATCACGAGATGCTCACATATGACATGAAGAAGAAATGGAAGATTAGCCGATCGAAGGGGAAATCCCCTTCTTTGATGGGCTGATCGTGAAGAAGGTAATGCTACTGGCGGTAGAAGAGATGTAATGGTCGGAGAAGACCACCGATCAGAGCCGAAACCCCTTCTCCGATCGGTTGCCCATGACAAAATTGGTGGCTGCAGAGGCTAGAAGTGGCTCGGGATTGATCACCGGAGGAGGGACCCCCCTTTACTCTCCGGCGACTGACGGGGAGGTGAGGAGCTGGCAAAGAAGAAGGTGGAGAAGAAATCGCGATCGGGGTCTAATTTTTATAATGAAATTCTAGATCTGATCCGATGGGCAGAATTTCTCCATTAATGATGGACGGATCTGATCATATCTGAATGAGTGGTCAAGATCAAATGGTTCGTATGAACGATCAAGATGTGTGGATCTTAATGTATGGGCTGGATCACTCCAAATCTTGATAGATGGCTCAGAATCAAGCTGCATTCATCAGATGGTCAATATTGCTCAGATCTAGTCCCTTGATTGAATTGCCTTCGATCTTGATGAACGGTTCAGATTGACCCAGCTTAAAATGCCCTTTATAACCCTAGATGAAGCCATCTTTGGTCCAACTCGAGGTTTGTCCATTGGCTCATCTCGATCTCCTACAATTAAGATGTAAAAAGTGATATAAGTCTAAAATTTAGGAGAATTCACAATAAGGTCCAAAATAGATCCAACTCATAAAATATGCAAATAATCGACAATTAATCCCTCGAGAGGATAAAAACATTAAGATTAAGGACCAAAATAATACGATAAAATTATAGTTATCAATTCCCCCACACTTATTTTTGTGTGTCCTGGGCAAATAAAAAAAATTAAAAAATATCGAAAATATATCCCTGTCATCCCCTAGCAATACTTTGAAAATAGTAAAAGATAATTACTTAGGATCATCAAGTTTTGAAAATCTAGGCACTCATATTTCCATTTCCCACACAAGTCAATAAGCAAGGCAATTTCAATCATCTTGAATAGATTAAGCATGATAACACTACAAAAAAATTGATTTTTGCCGACGAACTTTGGCAACGAAAATAATTCGTTGCAAATCTGCAACAAATTTTGCGACGAAATTTATGTTTCGTCGCAAATTTGAAACGAAATTTTCGACAAAAAAAGATTTGTTACAAAAATTATAAAAATTCCAACGCAAATTGGCGATATTTTCGTTGCGAAACACGCAAAGAATTGAATTCAAAATTTGAAAAATCGCGACGAAAAAAATCGTTGCAGAATCTGCAACAAATTCCAAATTCATTGCAGAATCTGCAACGAATTTTATTTCGTTGCAGAAAATTGCAACGAATTTATTTTTTCATTGCAATATTCTACAACGAATTATTTTTCGTTGCAGAATCTGCAACAAAAAATGATTCGTTATAGAATTTTGCAACGAATTTATTTTTTCGTTGCAGATTCTGCAACGAATTTATCTTTTCATTGCAGACTCTGTAACAAATTTATTTTTTCGTTGCAGAATCTGCAGCGAATATAGAATTCACCGCAAAATTGGCGATGAATATAAGATTCGTCGCCAAATTGGGGACGAAATTAGTGATGAAAAAACATTCGTCGATAAATTTTCCCTAATTATCCCGCCGATCCAACTTTCTCCATTTCTTCTTCCCTCTCCCTCTCTTCTTCCGATCAAATAAGTCTCTCCCTCTCCTTCTGTCGGCCGAGTCGCCGACGACGGCGCTGTACGCTGCGCCGTGGCGATCGCCGCCCATGCGCGTGTGCTCGCTGGGCGATCTCGCCGCTGCCGCGGTGCTCGCGGTAATGCCGTCGCGTGCTCGTGGCGGGCCGCGTGCTCGTGGGAGTGTTGCCGCTGAGCTCGCGCGCGATCTTCTTCGCGCACAAGGTCGATCGGACCATATCGCGAGCACGCTGACAAGATCGACCGCCACGAGCTCACGGCACGCGTGGTGGAGGCGCTCGGCCACAAGATACACGCCGCGCATACCAGCAGTTCTGCCCGAGATTGCGTCGCGGCGAGAGTTCTGCCGCGAGATCGCATGCGCAAGAGGATCGCAAGCTCGCAGCAACGGTAGCTGTCCCAATTATAATACTGTGTCGTAATCTAAATATAATATTTTGTTTAATAGGTTGTCCTACTTTTAAGGTGTTTGTGAAGGTGCTCATCTAGCTGTGAGCTCATCCCCACGTTGTTTCCTTCCCGACAGGTTCGTGTAAAAATATTGTTTATAACATTATTTATAGTATTATGAATTCTATTATAATTTTTAATCGTAATTTTTGATTTTAAGTAATTTAATTACTTTTAGTAGATCATAATTTGTTTGAAATAATGATATTATAATTTGTAATTAAATATCACACAAAATCATATTTAGTATTAGAAAATTTTAATTAATGTTGAGTATAAATTTATGATTAGATTGATATATATATATATATATATATATATATATATATACGGATGAAGTTAATTTGGAAAAAATGAAAATTAATCGTTGTTAATATAATTTCGAATACAGGATCGATGGAGAGAAAACGCAGTTGGATGTATAAAAAAAATTTATCAGAACGTCATGGTTTAACCGATGAATTTATAATTGGGTTGGAACAATTTTTTAAATTTGCTACTAATAATGTTGAGTTTATGGATGGGAATAAGTTAAGGTGTCCGTGCAAAAAATGTCATAATGGTAAATTTTTCCAATGTGTTAAAGTTCGAGAACATCTTTGTAGATTTGGTTTTACGCCAAATTATTATAATTGGACTTGTCATGGTGAACCATTTATATCTAATGAAGAGGTTGGACGAAACATACAAAGGACCGTTAGTGGAGAGCAAGTATATTATGATCAATGCAATCCGTACCAGAGGATGATAGTTGATGCAGTTGGTCATAATTTGGATACCGAACCAAACGCCACAAGTGCTAGTTATCCTCAAGCATTTGAACACATGTATAATAATTATTCAACACCATTGGAGGAGGTAGAAATTAGTGGTTGTAATGAAAATGTGCACAATGAGCCATATATAAAATTTCAAGAAGTATTGAGAGCTGCAGATGAACCTGTGTGGTCCGGTTATGACAGTCACACAAAATTATCTCTCACCGCAAGATTTTTGAATGTTAAAGCCGAGCATAATGTGTCAGAAGAATGTTTTAATGATTTTGTTCAAGTTATTGGAGAAGTATTGTCGCGTGATCACATAATGCCCAATGATTTTTATAGTATGAAAAAACTTGTGAAAGATTTGGGTCTTCCGGTGCAAAGAATTGATGTTTGCAGAAATGGTTGCATGCTATATTGGGGAGATAATGCAGATTTAGAGACTTGCAAATTTTGTAGTCAATGCAGGTACAAGAGTACCACGAGATCAAATCGTAATAAGCGATTAAAATCATTCAGACAAATGTTCTATTTGCCTTTAACTCCTAGATTGCAAAGACTTTATGCTTCAAAGGTGACTGCTGAACACATGACTTGGCATGCAAATCATGAAAGAAAGAATGGGCTAATGTGTCATCCATCTGATGCAGAGGCGTGGAATAATTTTGATCGAACATATCCTGAGTTTGCAAATGAGATCTGAAACATCAGGTTGGGTCTATGTGATGATGGATTTGCTCCGTTTAGCAAATCAGGAAGAACGTATTCTTGTTGGCCAATTATTGTAACTCTGTACAATCTTCCTCCTGGTATATGTATGAAAACACCTTATATGTTTTTAACATTGATTGTGCCTGGCCCTCATAATCCAAAGAAGTTAATAGATGTTTACATGCAATCGTTGATTGCTGAGTTGATCCAACTATGGGACGTGGGTGTTTCCACGTATGATGTCCATACTAATCAGTTGTTCACTATAAGAGCTGCACTTCTTTGGACCATAAATGATTTTCCTGCTTATGGGATGTTATCGGGCTGGAGTACTGTGGGGATTTTAGGATGTCCAATATGTATGGAGAGATCAAAGTCATTCAGACTGAAACACGGAAAGAAACCGAGTTATTTTGATTGTCATAGACAATTTTTACCGCCAAATCATAAATTCAGAAGAAATAAAGAAGAATTTACTAATAATAGAATTGAAAGAACACCTCCACCAATCAGATTCACGGGTCAAAGTCTATGGCAAAGAGTGATTAACTTTCCATCTGTTATTGAAGACCCCAATGTCACAACATATGACTATGGAATTACGCATAAATGGACAAAACGGAGTATCTTTTGGGATTTACCGTATTGGCAGAATAATTTGATTCGTCACAATCTTGATTTAATGCATATTGAGAAGAATGTTTTTGAAAATCTGACAAATACAGTGATGGATATAACTGGAAAAACAAAAGACAATCTGAATGCAAGAAAAGATTTGCGTCTCATATGTAACCGACCTACCTTTGATGTTGATGCAAATAGTAGGGGACCAAAACCGAAAGCAGTTTATACATTGAATAAGGATCAGAAATGGATTATTTGTGAATGGTTGAAATCGTTAAAATTTCCTGATGGTTATGTCTCAAATATTGGTATATGCGTTGATTTGAAGGAATGCAAATTTATGGGTTTTAAAAGTCATGACTGTCATATAATCATAGAAAGATTAATTCCTATTGCTTTGAAGGAAGTGTTACCAAATTTTGTCTGGGGTGCAATTACAGAATTAAGTATTTTCTTTCATGATATTTGTTCGACAATACTGAGTCATTCACACATGGAGACATTAGAGAGAGACATTCCGATTATTATGTGTAACTTAGAAAAGATATTCCCACTGGCATTTTTGATTCAATGGAACATATTTTGGTTCACTTGTCATATGAGGCTAAAGTTGGAGGTCCTGTTCAATTTCGATGGATGTATCCGTTTGAAAGGTAATTTTTTTTTAACTTTTTTCTTGTTGTTATTTCATTTGGTAAAATCTAGTCTAATTTATTTGCTAATAAATTTTATTGTATTACTTTTAGATTCCTCTATCACTTGAAAAAAAAGTGAAAAATAAAGCTCATATCGAAGCTTCTATAGTTAATGCTTATATTGTGGAGAAAGTTATAACTTTTGCATCATATTACTTTGAACCTCACGTTAAATGCAAGAGTCGAAAAGCAGGAAGAAACGATGAGGGTCCCGTTGATCCAAATTTGAAGGCATTCTCAATTTTTAATTACCTTGGTCGACCAAGTGGATCTTGTACAAGTAGATACTTAACTGGTCCCGAGTGGCGAGCAACCTATACATATATTTTATTGAACTGTCCAGAAGTAACGCCGTATTTCGAGTAAGTATATAGTAGTTATATTAAACATTTTGTATATCATAAAATATTGTTCATGTTTTATTTAATTATATTGTAAGATTTTTCAAACTCTATATTCGGAGCTTCTGGAGCATGAGTTTAATAATTTCTGTGATGAAGAATTTGCACAATGGTTCAAAAATTATGTAAGTAGTATATGATATTAAATTTGATAAATCTTGTCTGATGACACATATTGATTTTACTTTAGGTTCATGGTAATCACTACCACATTGAGCAAGACCTAATAAACAATCTGTCATGGGGTCCAAATTCAATGGTTAAAACTTGGCCCGCATATTTCATAAACGGATATATTTTTCATACTCAAGCTTATGGAACTGAGAAAACTACAATAAATAGCGGAGTTTGTGTTCAGTCATCTATTGATGGAGGTGCAAGGAATGAATTTTACGATTTGCTAGATGAAATTTTAGAGGTAGCGTATCCAGGCTCAGATTTGCGAGTTATTCTATTTATGTGTCGTTGGTTTGACCCTATCAAAGGCATGAAGGTGAATCCACAGTTTAATTTGGTTGAAATTAACTATAAAAAGATATACAAGAGGTACGAACCATTTGTATTAGCACATCAAGCGATTCAAGTATTTTATGCTTCATATCCTAGTATGAAACGAGACAAAAGTGATTGGTGGGCAGTTTGTAAAACCAAAGCACGTAATAAAATTGAGAAACATTGGGAGGACATAGCCTATCAACAAGATGAAGTTGTCAATACATTTCATATCGAAGAGTATAATATTTCAACGTTACGAGATCCCAGTGGCATTGTAATAGACGTTGATGCAAGTGAACTGAATGAGTATGAAGATGAAGATTTCAATGATGAGGATGAGGATAAGGATGTGGATGATGATGAGGATGAGGATGAGGATGAGGATGACGATGACGATGACGATGACGATGACGATGACGATGACGATGACGATTAGACGCATTATCAAGCCAAAAATTTTATTGCAGACTTTGATTTCTAATTATTGGTAATTTACCTTTAAATTTATTGAATACCAATTATGTTTTAATTTACTATGCTATTCGAAAATCTATATATTTGATATGCTAATGACCTTTTTTTATTTAGGATCATCCAGTTGCTATGAATATGGTAATATTTTCATATTTTTCCTATTAATAATTCGATATGCAACTGCATTTTTTTTCCTGTAATATTATTCTAATAATCATGATTGTTAGTTTCGACGTGGCGGTCATAGATGTAGTAGTGATGGAAGATCACAGTCTTCCTCTACTTCAGCACCCACACATTTTGATGCTCTTGTAGGAAATGTGCCCTCCACCTCTTCCCCAGTTGCCGGATCCTCTGATTCTCAACATATACCTGCCAATGTTTCTTCCCCGGTACAACAAACACTCGTGCAGAGGGAAGATACGAGAGAGTTTATATCTCCGCGAGGAGATTCGTAAGTATTCAAGTTTTATAATATCTGTATTAAAATTTTAATACAATATATTTTTTTTAAAGTATATAACGGAGTTTGTTTTTGGTTTATGTTAGATTTACAAATTCTATACGTGTTATTCACGAGGTGAATAAAATAATGAATAACCATTGGGTCGGCGCTTCTATGACTTATACAAGCACGCCGGAAGAAATTAGAGTTTTGTGGTGGAATGAGTTCAAGGTAACTTATTTCAATCATTTAGTATATAAAATTGTAGTTAATATAATCAATTTTTATTTTCCTCTACTGCAGCGGGTATTTATTTTGGAGGAGACTGAAACACTAGAGATTAGGAGGATTTTTAAGAAAAAATGTGGTGATCATATTAGAAACATACTAAATCATTCAAAAACTAGAAATAAGAAACCGCACTGTATAACTGAGGAGAATTGGAATAAAATTATTGCACATTGGGGATCTGATGAAAGTAAGCAGAAGAGTGAACAGAATAAGCAAAATCAGAATTGTAACTCCGGTGTTATGTCTGCCACGTATGCGGGAGGATCCATAAATATCGATGAGCATAGACATCGATTGGTGAGTACTTTCAATTTATGATTTTATAATCTAATACTCACTAATTTATAAATATTAACTATTTAATTTATTTAGGCCAAGGAGACAGGAACAGAGCCATTATTTATTGATACTTTCACCCGTACATTCCAAAAAAAGGATAAAACATGGAGTGGTGAAAGAGCTAGAACAATAAAGGTGTGTAATTGTAAAAATTTAATTTCTTATGTTAATATTTAATTTTTTTTTTCACAATAGGAGAAATACGATGAACTTTCACAAAGAAATTCGGGAGCAAGTGATGATGGAGTCGAATCGGAGCCATCTGTTAGCAATATAAATTTATGGCTCGAAGCATCTGGAGGATCGAAAAGTGGAAGAATACTCGGACTCGTCTCTTTGAGCCGATCCTATAGAGTCCCTGGTGCTTCTTCTTCATCCTCTCCAGCATCAAAAGCCCAAGTTATTCAATTAACCGAAGAGGTTAATCATTTGAGAGACTTACTAGCACAGAAGGAAACTGAATCAAGACAGAATGCTCAGAAAGTTCAAGACTTAAATGAAAAGATGAACGAAGTTCAAAGGCAACAAATGTTTATTCTGCAACATCTTTAGTTACCGTCTAGCTCAAATCAACTTCCTCCTTCTAGCTCTGCTCCTCCTCCGCCTGATCCCTGTCATGGAGAAAATGATGATGTGTTTTTTGATGACGATGGTGATGATGTTGGTTATCTTTGAGTGTATTTGTGGAAGTTTATTTGTTAGCTTCTTGACTTATGACATATGCCCTATTTATGTTTTTTTAAGTTTGTTGTATTTAACTATTGCCTGATGATGATAATGGTATGGTAAACCTTTGGATGTATTCGTTATCTGTATAACTTTGTTTGATGTCTATATTTTCGTTTGTTGTATAATTGTGTTAATATTGTTGTGTGTTTGTTGTAAAAAAGTGAAAAAAGATTAATTTCAATTTTTTTTCTTCAGATTTGCAACGAAATTACAATTTTCGTTGCAAATTTATATGTATCAGTCGACAGATGTAGACATTCACTCGACTGATCAAATTTTTTTTGCCATCAGTCGACTGGTATACAATATCAGTGGACTAATGTACTGTAGCAAGTTACAGAGTGCTGGCCGTGACGATCGACTACGATCGATCGTGATCGATGGATATGATCGATCGATCGCCATACCGTAGGAACTCACGAACGCCCGTAGCCGATCGTCAGATCGTCGCACTATCGACCAATCGATAGTGTAATTTTTTGAGATAAATTATTATTTTCGTCGCCAAATTTGCAACGAAAAAAATTCGTCGCCAAATTTATTTTTATTTTTTAATTCCGTTCATCAGAAGTTGGTGACGAATATTTTTTTTCATTGCAAATTTGGCGACGAAAATAATATTTCGTTGCCAAATTTGCGACGAAAAAATATTCGTCGCCAAATTCTGATTATATTGGTCGGCGATAGATGCGAGAGTTTTGCGACGAAAAAAAATTGCGTCGCATATTTGGCGACGAAAAAATTTATTCGTTGTTAATTTGGCAACGAAAAAAATTATTCGTCGCTAATTTGGCGTCGAAAGTAAAATTCGTCACCGAATTCGGCGACGAAAATAATTATTCATTGCCGAATTCGACGACGAAAAGTATGATTCGTCGCAAAAATTTGTGACGAACCTTATTTTCGTCGCCAAATTGGCGACGAAACATTTATTCATTGCCAAATTTGGCGACAAATTTTGCAACGAAAAAATTATTCGTTGGAAATTGGCGAAGAAATTTATTTTTTCGTTGCAGAATTTAGCGGCAAATTATTTGCAATGAAAATTTTTTTCGTTGCAAAATTTATTGCAAAAAAATTTTACAATGAATTTTTTTACAAAATTTCGTTGCAAAGTTCGTCGCCAAAAATGAATTTTTTTGTAGTGTAACACTTCACAAGGTAGATACACGCACTGATACACACATAACAAATATGAAACTGGAGCTCACTCAAAACAACTTATGATATTGAACTACCATAGGCTTGCTTATCTTCTACTTCTCAACTACTATGAACATAAGCACACATAAATCAAGAGGACTTATAAGAAGTTGTGATGAAACTTATATGAATTCAAAAGGACAAGAAAGATAGGCAACAAGGAAGACTATGATAACATGAGAGCATTGGAGTAATCACATGATGACTACAACAAAATAATAAACATAAAATCACTCAAAACATCCAACACTCAACTTCCTTGTACCTTTTCAATGTAATACACAACTAAACATTCATATATCTCTAAAAATATCTATCCTCAATAAGCTCTAACCCAAAAGTAGTCTATATGGCAAAATCAAATGAATAGAAATAATCTCTTCAAAAAAAAAATTTACTCCACTAATATGAGACAATTTTGAAACCATGACAATGCTTATTTTTATTCATCAATCAAATATCATGCAAAAATACAACATTTGATTTTTTTTTTCACAACATGTTTTTTCCACGTGTGTTTTTTTCACACATAACTCATTTTTTTTTTGAAGCAACCAAAAAATACGTGATTTGTGATGATGATAAACTTGGATTCCCATGTTTCAACCAGCAAAAATATCCTCTAGGCATAAAATTAATAGAATGTAACACATATTTCATCACTTTTTTTTTTTTTACATAACACTCTCCCCCACACTTAAACTTGTCCATCCCAGATAATGCACCCGTCATGTAATCCCCCAAAACTCTCATCATGTGATAAGGAAAAAAAACCAACAAAGATGTGAAAGTGACAATATAATGACAATGAGAAGAGATATATATTAAGAGAACTACAATGTCATGAAAGTTTCAGGTGAAATGTATGAGTAGCAACAATGACAAAAGAAAGGGGAGAAATCAAAAGAAATAACAAGAGAAATTGCCTCCATCATATTCATACAAGCTTATATTATTGTAATTTCAAAATGAATCAAAGCAAGTTCTAGAGTGTCAAGTATCACAAGTGTTAGCACACACAAGAGGATAAAGGATAGACATGACAATAAACCTCACTAGGTGAATAAGAATATCAAGCTTAATCTATCAAGATAGAGTCCATCACCATCAAAAATGATTACATGCAAGTAGTGTACTCAATCATGTTGGGTTTCCGACATCGCGGCGAGTGTGTGTTCGAACATGTTTCGTAAACATGTGCGCAGCGGAAGAAATAAAAAGCAATAAATATAATTTATTACATCACACACACCACACGAATGCATAGTACAACATGTGTAGACATAACCGTAGTTTTAAATTTTGCAATAAAAGGAAATTACTCTACGTATACCTGATGTATCACGTGTAGCGGGAAAGACATCAACCGGAGTGACTCTCGCTAGAATCACCTCTATCCATATCCACGCCGAGTATCGTCGGGATGACTTCACAAAACCACGAGTCTCGTCTTCGTACGAGTCACTAACCTCGTGTCAAAGACGATGTGATCGAGAGAAGATCACAATCCGAATCAAAATTCGGATTCAAAAATGAGTCCCCAAAACTCGCTTCTCCGGAGAGGTATTCGTCAACCATTTGACGAATCCTTTATCCTCCACCTATGAGGATTACCGGAGATCGAATCCCCGGCAAGGTTACCGCTGTCAGAGCTCCAAACGTCGTCCAAACGACGCTTTGACAAGAAGGAAACAAGCTGTCCAGAAAACTGGACAGCTTTGGTGGAGAACTTGCGCCGACCAAATAAGGAAAGCAGGCCGCTCCTTGGTCACCTGAACCAAGGGAAGTCGCCGGAGGATCGCCGACAGAAGCTTGGACGCCAGCAACTGCTTGGACGGCGACACAAGGGCTGGGTGGCAACAAGGTTGGGCGGAGACACAAGAAGAAGAGAGGGAGGGGGCGGCACCAAAAATAGGATTAGGTTTTCACAAAACCCTTAAGCCTTGTTTTTATAGAGAACATATTCTCCTAATGGTTATTGGTTCATAACCAAAAACCCATTAACCCGCTCCATTAAGTTAAGTTAAAATAAACCAAACCGAGTTTGTTTATTTTAAGTTAAAACGAACCGAACCAACTTTGGTTCATTCGTTTAAAATAAACCAAACCCCTTTGGTTTATTCTTCACCATTGGATTAGAACCAAACCAATTTGGTTCATCCATCATGTCTTCATAAGACATGGCCCATCCATGCTTCCATTGTGACTGAAACGATTTCAAGCTCGCTCCTTGTTTGGTCCAACCAAACCTAGTTTCTCTCGGTCTAAGAATCTCATTCTCAAGCTCGTTTTAAATCCTTCAGATTACGCTCGTTGTGTGTGTGACCAAATAGGTTCTCGGTTTACGTTGGTCATCTATAATTAATCATTAATTATAGAACGATCATGAGTGACACCTAGTAGTACATCATGATCCCCAATTAACCGAAAGATTAACGGTTGATCCAGAACTATTTCTGAAACCCTTCAGCAGCTACAATGAATAGTGCCCCATTCCTTTCACTCATCTTATACCCACTTGGTTCAAGACATGGTCAATAGTGTCAGTCCCCACTAGGTTGACTATGTCACACCTAGCCCAAGTATCATTTCCTCATCCTACGGATTCTAGTTACTGCACATGTATCCAAGAGTACCTTACTCTAAGCATGTAATGCTTTGGCCAAAGACTTTAGTAACAATACGACGAGAGGCCATGGGTATACATATCCTCGCAAGGAGTGGTGAATCCTTTATAGGCTATTCAAACACCTTCGATCACTTCAACTTATACCCAATCATCCTGGGTTCACATCTCCTCAGAGATGCTTGCTTAAGATGTCAAAGCATAAGTCTTCATGACCAAGATGACTTGAATACCGCAAGTCAAAGGAACATCGCACTTAAGCTTCAGTAAGAACTTCGTTGACATATCTATATATGCAGAGAACTATATGAAGTGTTACAACTGGTCACTCCAATGAACTAGTTACCATAACTAGCATCCACGATTATCTCCGGACATCACAATGTCACTAGCTAGTGAGAATCAACTGCTTGGATACACCAAGGAGTATACCTCGTGCTAGTATCAACAGAATTGATGGTGTCCAAATCCATCAATTCATCGACTAAGGATAATTCCGATACATCACAATTACACATGTAGAGATACTCACTAGTTGTGATCCAATCACAAATTCTCTCATGATGTGAATCGTATCGTGGACGTTTGGTAAATGAGTTTAAGATCTAATCAAACACATGAAAACATGTATACTCAAATAGTGAATCTTCATTTATCATATAAATGGTTCAAACATAAGGCGATTGCCTTAGGACATCTCTCATATATTATTAACAAACTCCTACTTGGCCTAATGCCAATCACTACGATATCCAATACCATAAGCTCTAACATGACCCTCAAACTTACTTTGAGGTAATGCCTTAGTCAAAGGATCTGCTAAGTTCGTTTCAGTGGGAATCTTCTCGATTTGTATTTCCTTCCTACTTATGATCTCTCTGATCAAATGATAGCGGCGAAGCACTGTTGGCAACCGTGCTATTTCTCGGAATGCTCATAGGCTCCCAAGTCCCCGGATTAAAATTTTCACTAATGAAAACTAATCCGGATGGGATGAGTTTCCTAAGCACAACCAATTCATCGTCGTGCTAACAACTTGAGCGATCGCTTGAACAAACTAGTTGTTCAAGCAACACAACTCTTCTAGTTGGTTAGCCGCGGAAGAGACGACGCACGGATCGCCGGTTTTTGTGTTTCTTATTCGGGGTCCATGATTATACAAATACATGCAAATGCAAACTAGTATAATCAACATATACTAACATAAAGAACATAAGCTAGCATATCAAATAAGAACATGAAAAGAACAATAATAAAAGTTGTGAAACTTTTATACCTCTTGATCTTCTATCGTATGTCCTAACCTCCTTGTAGACTTCGTGTGGGCGAAGATCCTCCACAAGTTGAAGCATCCTAGATCTTCTTCAATCCAAAGAAAGAAGAACTCTCTTTCCCTTCTTGCTTGAGCCAACCACCAATCCACAAAGGATTGATGCCGCCGGCCCCAAGAATAGAGAGAACAAAATGGAAACAAAACTCTTCTCTTATCTTGGACCAACCATCAAGCTCCAAGCATGATGTTTGCCGCCGGTCCAAAGAGAAGATGGAATGGAGTATGGAAGCCAACCGAAAGAGAAACACCAAGGGTATGGGCACTGGCCAACACTTGGAGAAAGGAAAGGAAAACAATCCTCCTCCTTGTTGCCGCCCAAACCCTAGACAAAGCTTTCCTAATTTCCGGCCAAGGATGAAGGGAAGGAGAATAGGTTGAGCTCCGGTCAAGGTATAGGGAACATGGATAGTGGCCGGCCAACACTTAGAAGGAAGAAGAAAAAGATCTTCATCTCTATGTTGCCGCCCACCCTAATCCCAAAACCCTAACCCTAGCCGCCCAACCCCAATCCTATCCCATCTAGGTTTTGGTTGCCGCCCAAGGGAAGCCATCCTAATTCCATCCAACCTAAGCCATAGAAGGAAAGGAAAAACTTGGACGCCGGCCAAACCAAGGAGGAAAAGGGGGAAAGGGTTGTCGGCCATCAATGGGAAGAAGAGGAAGCCTTGCCGCCCAACACAATGAACCAAACCCTAACCCTAATCTCCTTTTCTTTCTTGCCGCCCAAGCCACCTTGTTTCAATTAGGTTTTTCATCTCAATCTTGCCGCCCAAGCCTAAGCCCATATATATAGAGTTAGGTTTAGGCCTTGGTTTAATCTCCTCCATTGGTTCTAGAGATTTAATCTCAACCGTCGGATCTAGAGATTTAATCTCAACCGTCGGATCTAGAGATTTAATCTCAACCGTCGGTTCTAGGGTTTTAATCCCAACCGTCAGATCTAGAGATTTAATCTCCACCGTTGGTTCTAGGGATTTAATCCTAACCGTCGGATCTAGAGATTTGTTTTCCATCATTTGATCTAGACTTCATGAGGTTTATATTAGGCTACGATAGGGACCATGAGGAGGAGTTGGGTCTTGGCCACCCGATGGATCGGAACCACACAAACTTGATCCATCAATGATGTTCCATTCCACTAGAGGATCATCATCGAACTACCTCACCAACCCCCATAAATTAATATGGGCTCCATATATTATTTGTACATCCATCTCCCCGTGTTTAAGATATCGAATGTCCGTCAATTGATCGATTTACTGACCATCAATCAATTAACATCTAACTCCTCGAGTAGTACCACTCAACCTTATCATCATGTTGACTAAGTCAACCTGCAGGGTTTACATGATGAACCTTATGAGCTCCTCAAGGGGACATCATCAACCTAATACATAGGACATGGATTCCTCCTATAATCAACGGCACACCATGTAAATAATATCATTTCCCAACTTACCGGGCATATTGATTTATGTTGGGTTTCCGGCACCGCGGCGTGTGTGTGTTCGATCATGTTTCGTAAACATGAGCACAGCGGAAGCAATAAAAATAATAAATACTCCTATTTATTACAACACACACAACACACGCATGCTATTACAACAAGTGTAGACATAACCGTAAATTAAAATTGCAATAAAAGGAAATTAAACTACGTTATACCTTCCGTATGACGTGTAGCGGGAACGGCATCAACCGGAACGATCCTCGTAAGAATCGTCTCTATCCGTATCCACGCCGAGCTCCTCGGGATGACTTCGCTAAGTCACGAGCTTCGTCTTCGTATGGGTTACTAGCCTCGTGTTGAAGACGACGTGATCGAGAGATGATCACGATCCGAATCCAAATTCGGATCCAAAACGAGTTCTCAAAACTCGCTTCTCCGGAGAGGTATTCGTCAACCGTTTGACGAATCCTTCGTCCTCCACCTCAGAGGATTACCGGAGATCAAATCCCCGGTATGTTAGCCGCTGTCGGAGCACTAACCGTCGTCCAAACGACGCTCCGACGAGAGGAGAAGAAGCTGTCCAGAAAACTGGACAGCTTGGTGGAGGAGTAGGTGCCGGCAAAAACAAGGAGAGAAAAGCCTCACCTTGATGCCAAACCTATAGGAGATCACCGGAGGGTCGCCGGAGGTTCACCGGCTGGAGCTTGGACGCCGGCAAGGGTCTTGGACGGCGGCACAAGGCTGGGCGGCGGCTGCTCTTGGATTGGCGCCGAAAACTCCTCCAAGGAGTGGGCGGCAACTCAAGGGGGGGGCTAGGGTTTGGATTAGTTAGGGTTTAACAATCCCTTAAGCCCATTTTTATAGAGAACTAATTCTCTTAATGGTTAATGGATCATATCCATAAAGCCCGTTAACCCGCTCCATTAAGATAAGTTAAAATAAACCAAACCATGATGGTTTATTTTAAGTTAAAATGAACCAAACCAACCTTTGGTTCATTCGTTTAATATAAACCAAACCCTTTGGTTTATTCTCATCCATTGGATTAGAACCAAACCATTTTGGTCCATCCATTATGTCTTCATAAGACACTGCCCATCCACGCTTCCATTGCGACTGAAACAATTTCATGCTCGCTTTACGTTTGGTCCAACCAAACATAGTTTCTCTCGGTCTGAGAATCCCATTCTCAAGCTCGTTTTAAATCCTTTGGATTACACTCGTTGTGCGTGTGACCAAATAGGTTCTCGGTTTATGTTGGCCGTCTATAATTAACCATTAATTATAGAACGATCATGAGTGGCACCTAGTAGTAGATCATGATCCCCAATTAACCGAAAAGATCAACGGTTGATCCAGAACTATTTCTGAAACCCTTCAGTAGCTCGAATGAATCGTGCCCCATTCCCTTCACTCATCTTATACCCACTTGGTTCAGGACATGGTCTATTGTGTCACCCCACTAGGTCGACTACGTCACACCTAGCCCAAGTATCATTTCCTCGTCCTACGGATTCTAGTTACTCCACATGTATCGAAGAGTACCTTACTCTAAACATGTAATGCTTTGGCCAAAGACTTTAGTAACAATCCGAAGAGAGGCCATGGGTATACATCTCCTCGCAAGGAGTGGTGAATCCTTTATAGGCTATTCAAACACCTTCGATCACTTCGACTTATACCCAATCATCCCGGGTCCACATCTCCTTAGAGATGTTTGCTTAAGATGTCAAAGCATAAGTCTCCATGATCAAGATGACTTGAATACCGCAAGTCAAAGGAACATCGCACTTAAGCCACAGTAAGAACTTCATTGACATATCTAGATATGCAGAGAACCATATGAAGTCTTACGGCTGGTCACTCCAATGAACTAGTTACCATAACTAGCATCCACGATTAACTCCGGACATCACTATGTCTCCAGCCAGTGAGAATCAGCTGCTTGGATACACCAAGGAGTATACCTCGTGCTAGTCTCGACAGAATTGATGGTGTCCAAATCCATCAATTCATCGACTAGGGATAATTCTGATACATCACAATTACACATGTAGAGATACTCACTAGTTGTGATCCAATCACAAATTCTCTCATGCTGTGAATCGTATCGTGGACATTCAGTAAATGAGTTTAAGATCGAATCAAATACATAAAACATGTATACTCAAATAATGAATCTTCATTTATCATATAAATGGTTCATACATAAGACGATTGCCTTAGGACATCTCTCATATATTACTAACAATTTAATCCATAGAAATCTCACCCTCTGGTAAATCAAAGAAATAAATATTAAGAACATGTGCCCGTTATTATATCGGGATTAAGAGCATGTACAACATAATATCCGAGGTCCGATTCAATTATGTAGTCAGCAACAAATTGAATCACCTCTATGTCGGTCCTGCTCAATACACCTAAGTGTACTAGTGTAACTTTATGTTCAAGATAAAACAATACCAAGCTACACTACAACCATGCCAATGGTTTATCCAAAACCATTTTGGTTGTGAGCCTCTACTTATACTCTACAAGGGACTGATAACATGATCTTCTGTGCCATCACCCAAGCACCATGTTATCTACAATGTAAAGTATTAGACAATTTTGCATAATCATAAAAATATGCAAACAATGATCATGTGATTCTTATTTCAAAATAAAGATGTTCATACAAAAGAGCTAGGCTTTCAGTATACATCCCAACAATCTCCCACTTATACTAAAAGACTATGCTGTCCTTATACTGCCATACATCTGATTCCCATTCCCTCCACATGCCTATCAAAGCTCTCGCTAGAAGGGCCTTAGTGAAAGGGTCTACCAGGTCATCCTCTGATGCAATCTAGGCGACAACAACTTCTACCTCCTTTACGATTTCTCGTATCAGGTTGTACTTGCACTCTATGTGTTTACTAGCCTTATGGGCTCGTGGTTCCTTCGAGTTTGCAACTGCACCATTATTATCACAATTAATTGTGATAGTTCTGGGCAAACCAGGAATCACATCCAAGTCCATCAGGAAGTTCCTGAGCCACACAACTTCTTTGGCTGCCTCATAGGCTACCACATACTCAGCTTCCATGGTGGAGTCCGCCACGCATTTCTGCTGGGCACTCCTCCATACAATGGCTCCACCTCCTAAAGTAAACACAAAACCTGAGGTAGACTTACTGTTATCCCTATTTGATTGGAAATTGTAATCCATTCAACCCACAGGGAGTAATTGGTCTGCCTGGTAAACTAGCATATAATCCCTAGTCCTTCTCAGGCACTACAATATATGCTTTACCGCAGTCCAATGTCCCTGTCACTGGATTACTCTGACATCTGCTAACCATGCCCATGGCAAAGTAGATATCTTGTCTCGTACATAGCATACATGAGGCTTCCTACTGCCGAAGCATAAGGAACCGCCTTCAACTCCTTTATCACCTCAGATGATCTAGCACACATCTCCTTAGATAAAGTAACTCCATACCTGAAAGGTAGAAAACTCTTCTTGGAGTTCTGCATGCTAAAACGATCCAAAATCATGTCTATGTATGAAGCTTGGGATAAGCACAACAACCTTGTTCCCAAGGTTGTGACCCACTTCTCCCAAGTCCTTCATATCATACTGTTTGGATGACCATACCCTTACGTCTGATAACACTTCGATGTTGTCGCCAACCACCAAAATGTCATCTACGTATAGTACAAAAATACCACTACATTTTTGTCACATCTCTGATATACACAAGACTCATCCGAACTTTGAATAAATCCATAAGACTGGATTTACCTCCTCAAAGTGGACATCCCAAGACTTCAAAGCTTGCTTCAGTCCATTAACGGACCGATTAAGCTTATATACAAAATTCTCTTTGCCCTTAGCAATGAATCCCTCTGGTCGCTTCATGTAGATGGATTCCTCAAGACTTCCACTAAGGAATGCTGTCTTGACATCCATCTGTCACACCTCATAATCCATATGAGTTGCTATGCATTAGAGCTCCCAGACCTGTCTTGAATCCATAGATTCAATCTCAGTATTCATTGCACTTTGTAAAGATGCTGTATTTATATCTTGGATTGTCTTGTCGTATGTCTAGGGATCAGATTCATGTTCGCTAGGGACCAAATCAGAAGATTTGTCCAAAAACATGAATCTAAGAGGTTGTCTAACAACCCTCCCACTACGACGAGGTATCTTCTGTGTATCCTCTATGACACGCGGTGCAGTGACATGTGGTATGTCCTCTTGTACCGGTGGTACTAAAGAAGTGACTTCCCTTTTTAACTCCTCCAGAACAATTTTACCCTTGGTCTTGTGGCTTATCACATAGTCTTCCTCTAGAAATCTGGCATTTGTGTTAACGATCACCCTCTGATCTCTAGGACTATAAAACAAGTCAGAATAACTCATCATCGATCTAACCATCTCCATAAGAGTCCTATTCCTTCGCCCTGCTACACCGTTCTGCTGGGGTGTGCCAGGTGCAGTCAATTGGGATTGAATCCCAACCTCTGATAAGTAGTTCCTAAACTCTCCCAAGAGGTTGTCACCACCACGATCAGATCGTAGTGTCATCTTGAATAATTGTCTATGAAAAAGACAAAATATTCAAAACTACCTCTTGCCTGGATAGACATAGGACCATACGAATCAGAATGAACCAATTCCAACACATCTTTGGATCTATACCCCTTGGCCTTGAAAGGCCTCTTGGTCATCTTACCCTCCAAGCAAGATTCGCAGGTTGGGAGATGCTCCACCACTAATGAACCCAAAGGTCCATAAGCTATCAACCTTTGAATTCTGCTTAGGTTAATGTGACCAAGCCTAAGAAGCCAAAGATATGTTTGGTTCATCTTCGAAGGTTCTTTTCTCTTATTGGAATTAGAAGATGAGTTATTAACTTCTATTTGCATCGTGGAAGCTTGTGGTTCAAGTTATAAATTTCCTATCTATGTACCTGAATAGATAATGTCCCTATTCCTTTTATAACAAATCTGTCATGAAAAGAAATAGATTATCCATCCAAAAACTATTTAGAAATCGAAGTCAATTCTTTCTAAATAAGGGTACATAAAGGAAATTCTTAAGAACCAAAACATTTATTTTTCTCAAAAGATAAATAAAACATCTTCCACTGCAATAGCCGCCATCTTCATGGCATTGCCCAAGTAATTGGTAATATCCCCTTTAGCTAGTCATCGGGTTTCCTGGAACCCCTGCAATAGTATTGCAGACATGATTAGTGGCTCTCGTATCTACACACTAGGTGCCGGTAGATAACACCGCTAACCATGTTACAACGACTAGACCAAAAGATATACTTTTGTTCTGTTTTGGATTGGGACAGTCCTTCTTCCAATGTCCATCCTGCTTGCAAGTGAAGTACTTGCCTTTCGGCTTCTTCACTCTTCCCTGAGATCCTCCCACCATCTTTGCTTCACCTTGTTTCTTCTTCTTCTTGCCTTTCGGCTTAGAAGTAGAAACTCTTTTGAGCAATGATGGCTTGAGGAAACTCTTCGAAGAGTGCATACTAGCAGATAAGACAATATTTGGATTCATTTCCAATCAATATAATTTGGGTACAATAAGTTTATTTCCTTTAGTATCAAAATAAGTGGACTGAAAGTCAATTTTGAAAATCCTAAGAATCACATAGATCATTACTTTAGATTTCAAAAAATTATTGATTCCTAAAACAATAAAATTTCGAAATCAACCAACACCTCAAAACACCGAGAATATCGCATGCCACGCAGTATGGACGTATACGAATTATACATTTGTAAGAGGAGGTTTTACCCATTAATTTTATTATCTTGTCAACCTTACTTTTTGACAAATAAAATTAATAGTTGGTTCCTCTTTGGCCCTACAAATAAAAGCAGTGACTCCGATGGGGAGGATACTTTTTATTTGCATCTAAGTGTGCACCATTACACGATACTAAGGGAATTATTTCGGATTATGTGCCTTACCGCTGTGGAAGTACACACGCTCCTAGATAATTTCCTATAACCATTATTTGACCTAGTGATCCGCAAACAAACTCATCCGCAGGGAGGAAGGCACTCAGAGCCGACACGCAAGTTTGTTGCATCACACGTCAAATTGTAATGGAGGCCGCGGGAATTAATTAAAATATCCCTCTCCCACTTAGTAAATTGAAAATGAGGAATTTTTAAGCACACACAACATGCTTATTATTACTATAGATTTCAATAAAAATTATTTATTCCTCAAACAATAAAATTTTGAAATCAACCAACACCTCAAAACACCGAGAATATCGCATGCCACGCAGTGTGGACGTATACGAATTCTACATTTGTAAGAGGAGGTTTAACCCATTAATTTTATTATCTTGTCAACCTTACTTTTTGACAAATAAAATTAATAGTTGGTTTCTCTTTGGCCCTACAAATAAAACTACTTTTTATTTGCATCTAAGTGTGCACCATTACACGGTACTAAGGGAATTATTTTGGATTATGTGCCTTACCGCTGTGGAAGTACACACGCTCCTAGATAATTTCCTATAACCATTATTTGACCTAGTGATCCGCAAACAAACTCATCCGCAGGGAGGAAGGCACTCAGAGCCGACACGCAAGTTTGTTGCATCACACGTCAAATTGTAATGGAGGCCGCGAGAATTAATTAAAATATCCCTCTCCCACTTAGTATATTGACAATGAGGAATTTTCAAGCACACACAACATGCATATAAAACAAATCAGCAATAAATATGGAAAAATCAGAATTTTTCCAACTATTATGACATTGTTCTCCAATGCCGCGCCACTTTCCTCCTACGCCATGTACGAGCCATCACCGAGATCCGAGCATAGTATAAAACCTATTTTATTTTACATCCATCGATCCTATACTCCACGAGGGAGTGTACATGAAATCTAGATCGAAAGTAAAATAAAATAAAGAGTGGCTAAACAATGCCGTATTTAATTACAAAAATTAAATACTAATCTAGCCTCGTCAACCCCGAGGATTCAAATAATATACAATCACACACACATGCAATCACATACACACATATATAGCCATAATAGTTGGATCTTATGCCTGCAACCAAAAAGTTAGCCTACGCACATCCTACTATTATCCGGCATACACAATATATGATAAGTGCATGAAAGTAACCGAATCCAAAACACACAAAACCGGAAACCGTGGCTCTGATACCAATTGTTGGCAACCGTGCTATTTCTCGGAATGCTCATAGGCTCCCAAGTCTCCGGATTAAAATTTTCACTAATGAAAACTAATCCGGATGGGATGAGTTTCCTAAGCACAACCAATTCATCGTCGTGCTAACAACTTGAGCGATCGCTTGAACAAACTAGTTGTTCAAGTAACACAACTCTTCTAGTTGGTTAGCCGCGGAAGAGATGACGAACGGATCGCCGGTTTTTGTGTTTCTTATTCGGGGTCCATGATTATACAAATACATGCAAATGCAAACTAGTATAATCAACATATACTAACATAAAGAACATAAGCTAGCATATCAAATAAGAACATGAAAAGAACAATAATAAAAGTTGTGAAACTTTTATACCTCTTGATCTTCTATCGTATGTCCTAACCTCCTTGTAGACTTCGTGTGGGCGAAGATCCTCCACAAGTTGAAGCATCCTAGATCTTCTTCAATCCAAAGAAAGAAGAACTCTCTTTCCCTTCTTGCTTGAGCCAACCACCAATCCACAAAGGATTGATGCCGCCGGCCCCAAGAATAGAGAGAACAAAATGGAAACAAAACTCTTCTCTTATCTAGGACCAACCATCAAGCTCCAAGCATGATGTTTGCCGCCGGTCCAAAGAGAAGATGGAATGGAGTATGGAAGCCAACCGAAAGAGAAACACCAAGGGTATGGGCGCTGGCCAACACTTGGAGAAAGGAAAGGAAAACAATCCTCCTCCTTGTTGCCGCCCAAACCTTAGACAAAGCTTTCCTAATTTCTGGCCAAGGATGAAGGGAAGGAGAATAGGTTGAGCTCCGGTCAAGGTATAGGGAACATGGATAGTGGCCGGCCAACACTTAGAAGGAAGAAGAAAAAGATCTTCATCTCCATGTTGCCGCCCACCCTAATCCCAAAACCCTAACCCTAGCCGCCCAACCCCAATCCTATCCCATCTAGGTTTTGGTTGCCGCCCAAGGGAAGCCATCCTAATTCCATCCAACCTAAGCCATAGAAGGAAAGGAAAAACTTGGACGCCGGCCAAACCAAGGAGGAAAAGGGGGAAAGGGTTGCCGGCCATCAATGGGAAGAAGAGGAAGCCTTGCCGCCCAACACAATGAACCAAACCCTAACCCTAATCTCCTTTTCTTTCTTGCCGCCCAAGCCACCTTGTTTCAATTAGGTTTTTCATCTCAATCTTGCCGCCCAAGCCTAAGCCCATATATATAGAGTTAGGTTTAGGCCTTGGTTTAATCTCCTCCATTGGTTCTAGAGATTTAATCTCAACCATCGGATCTAGAGATTTAATCTCAACCGTCGGATCTAGAGATTTAATCTCAACCGTCGGTTCTAGGGTTTTAATCCCAACCGTCGGATCTAGAGATTTAATCTCCACCGTCGGTTCTAGGGATTTAATCCTAACCGTCGGATCTAGAGATTTATTTTCCATCATTTGATCTAGACTTCATGAGGTTTATATTAGGCTACGATAGGGACCATGAGGAGGAGTTGGGTCTTGGCCACCCGATGGATCGGAACCACACAAACTTGATCCATCAATGATGTTCCATTCCACTAGAGGATCATCATCGAACTACCTCACCAACCCCATAAATTAATATGGGCTCCATATATTATTTGTAGATCCATCTCCCCGTGTTTAAGATATCGAATGTCCGTCAATTAATTGATTTACTGACCATCAATTAATTAACATCTAACTCCTCGAGTAGTACCACT
The DNA here is from genome assembly GCA_025175895.1 of Wurfbainia villosa. Classification (NCBI taxonomy): domain Eukaryota; kingdom Viridiplantae; phylum Streptophyta; class Magnoliopsida; order Zingiberales; family Zingiberaceae; genus Wurfbainia; species Wurfbainia villosa. The sequence goes on along the minus strand of CM045989.1, from coordinate 112,433,272 downwards.
CAACCTTATCATCATGTTGACTAAGTCAACCTGCAGGGTTTACATGATGAACCTTATGAGCTCCTCAAGGGGACATCATCAACCTAATACATAGGACACGGATTCCTCCTATAATCAACGGCACACCATGTAAATAATATCATTTCCCAACTTACCGGGCATATTGATTTAATCCATAGAAATCTCACCCTCTGGTAAATCAAAGAAATAAATATTAAGAACATGTGCCCGTTATTATATCGGGATTAAGAGCATGTACAACATAATATCCGAGGTCCGATTCAATTATGTAGTCAGCAACAAATTGAATCACCTCTATGTCGGTCCTGCTCAATACACCTAAGTGTACTAGTGTAACTTTATGTTCAAGATAAAACAATACCAAGCTACACTACAACCATGCCAATGGTTTGTCCAAAACCATCTTGGTTGTGAGCCTCTACTTATACTCTACAAGGGACTGATAACATGATCTTCTGTGCCATCACCCAAGCACCATGTTATCTACAATGTAAAGTATTAGACAATTTTGCATAATCATAAAAATATGCAAACAATGATCATGTGATTCTTATTTCAAAATAAAGATGTTCATACAAAAGAGCTAGGCTTTCAGTATACTTCCCAACAAGCACATGTTTGGATCGTTGATGAGACCTTGGCTCTTTCGCCTGTGCAATTGCTCCATTGTTGTCGCAGTAAACCGGTATTGCTTCAACAAAGGCTGGAACCACACCAAGTTCATAAATTAACTTCTTGATCCAAACTGCTTCCTTTGCTACTTTCGAAGCTGCAATGTATTCTACCTCAGTGGTAGAATCCGCTACAGTGTCTTGTTTGAAACTTTTCCAACTCACTGTACCCCCATTCAAGGTGAACACGTACCTAGACTGAGACCTAGAATTATCCTTGTTTATCTGGAAGCTGGCATCCGTATACCCGCGTATCACCATGTCCCCTTCTCCATATATTAGGAACACATCCTTAGTTCTTCTTAAGTACTTAAGGATCATCTTAATAGATGCCCAATGATCTATTCTTGTATCAGACTTGTATCTACTTGTGACACTCAGAGTATACGATACATCGGGCCTCATACATAACATAACATACATGATAGATCCTATTGCGGATGCATAGGGAATCTTACTCATGCAAATCCTCTCGTCTTCTGTGCGCAGACACATAGACTTCGAAAGGTGTATCCCATGCCTGATGGGAAGGTAACCATTCTTGGATTCTGACATGCTAAACCTCTTTAGCACTCGGTCTATATATGTAGACTACGAAAGACCAAGCAACCATTTCGATCTATCCCTATAGATCTTAATCCCGAGGATGTAGGTTGCTTCTCCCAGGTCTTTCATGGAGAATGTCTTGGACAACCAAATCTTAACTGACTGTAAGACTGAAATATTGTTTTCTATAAGTAATATGTCATCGACATACAATACTAGGAACACAACTGCACTCCCACTAACCTTCTTGTACACACAAGGTTCGTTTGGATTTTTTGAGAAATCAAACTTTTTGATTGTCTCATCAAAACGGATATTCTAGCTCCTGGATGCTTGCTTCAATCCATATATGGACCGTCGCAATTTGCATACCTTGGTTTTAACAACCGATGTGAAACCCTCAGGTTGTATCATATACGCGTCCTCGAGCAGGTTTCCATTAAGGAAAGCTATTTTCACATCCATCTGCCATATCTCATAATCATAATGAGCCGCTATGGCCGAACATCCGAATGGATTTAAGCATAGCAACAGGCGAATAGGTTTCATCATAATCAACACCTTTCTTTTTATGATATCCTTTCGCCACCAATCTAGCCTTATAGGTAATCACATTACCATCCATGTCAATTTTCTTCTTGAATACCCACTTGCACCCTATAGGCTTTATGCCGTTAGGTGGATCAACCAAGTTCCAAACTTGATTTTCATACATGGAATCCATTTCCGACTTCATGGCTTTAAGTCGTTTGTCCCTTTCTGAACTTTTCAGAACTTCTTCATAATTGGTAGGCTCCTCATTGTCAATGAGTAACACGTCGTTCGATTCACTTACGAGAAATCCATATCTCTCAGGAATGTTGCGTGTCCTACCAGATCTATGAAGATGTGGTGTCACAATAGGTTCAGTCGATGTCTCATCACTATGAGTCATCGATCAAGGTGCTTGACCAGGTATCTCTTCAATGTCTACTAGAGTCTCTTGAACCTCTTCAAGTTCAACGACACTCCCACTATTTTCTTGCAAGAGAAACTCTTTCTCTAGAAACACAACATTCCTTGAAACAAACACCTTTTGTTCTAATGGATGATTGAATTGGTAACCCCTCGTTTCCTTAGGGTATCTAATAAATAGACATTTATCAGACTTAGCATCCAATTTGTCTGACACAGTCCACTTCACATAAGCTGGACAACCCCATATCTTCAAGTAAGATAAATGAGGTTTCTTACTAGCCCATATCTCATATGGAGTAGTAGAGACTACCTTGATCGGGACTCTGTTTAACAAGTAAACAACTGTCTAAAGTGCATAGCCCCAAAAGGAGTTGGAAAGATTCGTGTGATTCATCATTGACCTGACCATGTCCAACAAGGTTCGATTTTGCCTCTCAAATACACCATTAAGTTGTGGTGTATACGACGGAGTCCATTGAGACAATATACCATTGTCCCTCAGATAATCTAGAAACTCTTGACTCAACTATTCACCACCTCGTTCTTATCGAAGTATTTTAATACTCTTTCCAAGTTGTTTCTCTACTTCATTTCTGAATTCTTTGAACCTTTCAAAGGCTTCAGACTTGTGTTTCATCAAGAACACATACCCAAACCGTGAGTGATCATCGGTGAAGGTAATGAAGTAGCTATAACCTCCTAAGGCTTGAGTTGACATAGGTCCACATACATCAGTATGTATTAGACCAAGCAACTCATCCACCAGTTCACCTTTTCCAATAAAAGGTAACTTGGTCATCTTTCCTTTTAAGCATGATTCACATGTATCGTATGAATCTAATTCAAACGATTCCAGAATTCCACATCGGTGTAATTCGGACATGCATTTCTTGCTCACATGGCCAAGACGACAATGCCACATGTAGGAGTCTAATTGATTATCTTTTCGAGCACGCTTGTTGCTCGCTTCGATATTGAAAATGTCACTGGATACGTCCAATGTATAAATACCATTGCTTAAAGTTCCATTCCTATAAAGAACGTCATTCAAAGTTATGTAACAATAATTGTTACTAAAAGTTAAATGGTACCCATTTCTATTTAAACAAGAAATATAAATGATGTTCTTTATCAACAAAGGAACATACAAGCAATTGTCCAGTTCTAAGACAAGTCCTATAGGGAGTTTTAATAAATACGTTCCGATGGCGAGTGCAACAACCTTTGCTCTATTCTCAACACGTAAATTTGACTATCCCTTGACGAGTCTTCTTCTATTCCTTAGCCTATGTATGTCATTACATATATGTGAGCCACACCTAGTATCCAATACCCAAGTGTCTGAGGAAATAGAATGACAACCAATAACGAAGATATCTGAAGAAGATGGGGCATCTGATGCCTTATTCTTCTTTACGGACTCAAGATAAATCTTGCAGTTTCTTTGCCAATGGCCCTCCTTGCCATTGTAACACCCCCTCTCTCACTTATCTCTACTCTAGTAAGGGAGGCGTTACTTTACCATACTTTATCTTACTCTTGTATTGATCAGGTATATCATGACTCAATCATTCCATAAACTCACATACACTATTTGTAAGTTAACTAATACCTGATTTAAATCGAAGAGTATCAAAAACTCGTACCAAGATCTAAACTTGGTTTCTAAACGAGTATCATAATTCAAACTCTTAACTTTTAACAGTGGAAGCTAAATACTGAACCCAACTACATTGACATGTTGACACTAGGATATTACACAAGTTCTTAACCTATCTAAGCATGCACCTTCACTGGGGTTCTAATATAAAATATTCTTAAGTAACTCAACCTCATGCATGGTAATAGTGATATATGCATCCTTGACATGAACATCAACGTAATCAACAATACATAACATCAACCCTAGCACCTAACATGAAGACTAGCACATAGTTCACAGTTCTTAGCATAGCATAATACTAGCAAGTTCAACATTCTTAGACACAACATGATCAAACATATAACATGAAAACTACCACATGAACAAGTTCGAAGGTCTTAACATAATAGAATACTAGCAAGTCCAGGATCATAATCCACTGTTCCGCCACCACGCACACCAAGCACTTCATCTGCTGCCCCCCTCTTACTCAAACTTTGATTTACCCTTATCTGCAGTATAAGGAATGCAACTATAAGCAATGATGTTTAGTAAGTATATCCTATTCTCACAAAACTTCGCATTAGGAGAAAACATGCTATTAGAATACTTGCATGCAACACATGCTCATACCTGCATTTAGGAAAATTCTGCATTTAACATTTGGAAATACTTGCACATAATACAATGGTTCCACTTGACATGCATGAACTTTCTGTATTAGGCATATAAAGACACTTGTACATAACACAATGTCTCAACTTGAAATACATGAACTTAACATATGCAACTTGCAATACATCCATGAAATATGTTTCGCTTGTAGAAACATATACATGAGACATACTATACTTAAAATACTAATCATCCTTGTTTGGGCAGCCCGACATTGTACCATTTTGCACGCAACCCTAATAGAATTCAGGGAAGCTAGCCACCAAACTTATTAGGGCAACTTAACTTTTAAGGGCGGTCTAGGGCTCGTGGGCGATCTAAGAGCCCGGTGCAACTTTTAAGGGTGGTCTAGGGCCCCGTGGGCGATTTAAGAGCCCGGTACATGCCACTTCAAAGTAAAATACTTCTTTTATATATAACTTACTTATTTTTGTCATTTAACGAGTATTTTACATGATCATAATCAGAAACCCTTATAGGAAGCCTTTCAAGACATTTGATCATGCTCTTTGTCCCCAAAACTTGTAGGGGAAGCATCTTATGATCTTTATATCTTGCTTCCAATGAAATATTCAAATTAAAATACTTTCTTTATATATGACTTACTAATCTTTGTCATTTATCAAACATTTAACATGAGCATACTCCCAAAACTCATATACGAAGCCTTTCAAGACATGCGATCATGCTCTTTGTCCCCAAAACTTATAGGGGAAGCATCTTTGCGATCTTATGTCTTGCTTCAACATGAAATATACCTATAAATATATATGACCTACTGATTTTGTCATTTAACCAACATGTAACATGATCATACTCCCATAACTCATATAGGGAGCCTTTCAAGACATATAATCATGCTCCTTGTCCCCAAAACTCGTAGGGGAAGCTTCTTTGAAATCTCTACATCTTGCCCCATGAGAAATATACCTAAAATACCTAAAAATCCAACCAAACATAATCTGGACATAACCTATAAATCTTAATAAAAACATGATACTAGAAGCTAGATGTGCAAATCAAAGAGTTACTTATGTTATAGGTGAGAGATAGCATCCTAGTGATCTTATGTCTTGCTTAAAAAAAAAATATACCTTACCTATAAGTCTAAACACGCCCATATAATCTGATCATAACATATTTTTGTCATTTAACAAGTATTTTACATGATCATACTAAACAACCCATATAGGAAGCCTTTCAAGACATGTGATCATGCTCTTTATCCCCAAAACTCGTAGGGGAAGCATCTTTGCGATCTTTACCTCTTGCTTCCAATGAAATATACTTAAAATACCTAAAAATCCAAACAAATATAATCTGTACAGAAGATATAAATCCGAATAAAACATGATAATAGAACCTAGAGGGGCAAATCAAAGAGTTACTTATACTATAGGTGAGAAATATCATCTTGGTGATCTTAGATCTTGCTTAAAGGGCCTATACCTCGACTATGAATCTAAACCCACACATATATCATCTGATCCAAACATATAATCTTCCAAAACATAGGAAAATAAGTTATATAAAACAATCGAAGAACTACTTATACTGCAGGTGAGAGATACTTACACCCTCTCGCTATCGTACTAGTATACCGCTAGGGTTTTTATGAGATGAAGACCTTCCTTTGTTCCTTAGCCTTAGGAGTGATCCTCTATCATATACTAAGGCTTTGTATCCCCTTAAAACACTCTCAAGAACACCAAACAAAGCTTTAGGGTTTCGGATGGAGTTGGAGGAAGGAGGAGGAGTTCGGTGGAGTTGGATCTTCTAGCAATACCAAGACTCTCTCCTTGAAAAACCTTCTTGAGAATCCCAACACAAGGAGTCCTAGAGCTTGGGATGAAAAAGGGAGGAAGGGGAATGAGGATTTTCGGCCAAGGATGAGGAAGAAGGAGAATGAAGAAGGAAAGTGGGGTTTTTCTTCCTCTCTTCTCTTAATTCTCCTCTTTAATACCTAGGGAATGAACACTCTTCATCCTTTCATGGGGGGATGAACCAACTCCTCATCTTCCCATCTATATTCTTTGTATATTCTTTATATATCTTAGCCAAAAATCATCCTATGGTCTAGTGGTGTCAAGGCTACCTCCCTATTAGGAGGTTCATGGTTCAAATCCTAGCTATAGCGAACCAAACTGTTTATTTTATTTTATTTTATTTTATTTTAAAACTTTTATGGGCATTAAAATCCATATAATTACCTTGAATAGTTTTAGAATTTTACAAGCATTACAGCCATAATGATGGCAAGTGCCCTTTTGAGCTAGTTCTGCCTTTTTAGCCTTTTTCTTCTTCCCCTTCTGCTATTTTTTTGACTCTCTCTTAGAACCTTTCTTCGAGGAATCAACTAACAACACCGTCCCCTGCTCATGCTTCTCAGAAGGCTCCACAGTCTTCAGCATGTTGATCAGTACCACAGATGAACCTTCTTGCATCTCAGAGGTGAAGAGGATCTTGGAGACTTCGAACCTTTCGAATCTCACCTGCTCATCAAACAACTCATAAAGATGAAGGACTATGGTATGAGCATCCATATGCTCATGCTGCTTCCGCAGCTTGGGTACCATCACGTCTAGCATGATGCAACTCACTTGCTCAGAATCACTCACATGTTTCTGATGAGCCAACAATTGGTTCGGTGTTGTATCATCACTAGGACGGGCGGGAAGAGAAGCTTCGAGGACATACTCAAGCTTTTCCACCTTGAGAACAATTCTCAAGTTTCTAAGCCAATCTAAGAAGTTCGACCCAGTCAATTTATTCGAATTCAAAATAGAGCGCAAATTCAAAGACATTATGATCAAGCGATTAACCTAGAAATACAAAACGAGCATATATGAGAAAGATGATTTAAAATGCATCAACATACATATACAAAATCCCATTCATTTTTCGAATTCAAAAACCCTCAAAATCAATTCGGGATATCGTAGGTCAATCTCCGAATGGGCTGATATCCAATATAGATAAGAACAACCTTGGAGTGAGTCCAACAAGCCATTCTTAGCTATGATGGTGGGTATCAAGTGTAATGATTACATATCACGTATATGTAACTATCACAATGTGTTATCAACTAATTGAATGTTTACACATACATTGGGTTGTTAACACATTAACAAGTATGCATCATATGCATAGCACCCAACTTCACCTCTCTTCACATCGACCTTGGAGTGAGTCCAACAAATTGATGCTCCAAGTTAGTGTAGGGATCCCGAGCGATAAACAAAATTCGTAGCGGAAAACTTAGGATCCCTCCAAAGATCCAAGAAAAAAAAATATACTCGTTTTAATTATCAATCCTATCCTATAGGAATCGAGATTACCTTCGAAGCATGCCCTTCGAATTCCAGTCAGCAACACTTGCGGATCTCAGCGTGGTCAGAATGTCCACGCCTCTACGGTGCACACACACACGATCTTGGAGAGAAGAGGTAAGCCCTTTCGGTTGTTCTAGCAACCACGCCAAGGTCTCTCTTTTTTTTCACTCTATACTTGGCCCTCTTGTGTTGTGAACCAAAAAATAAAATCTTATTTTCTTTTTTATTGTCCACGTTGAAGAAGAAGAAGCAACCATAATACACCTTAATGAGACATTAAATGCACTTCCTTATTCTCCATGGTAAAAGAAAGGAAGTCAATTAATGCTCATTAAATGCACATTAATGATTTTTAAATCCCATTTAAAACCCCATTTATTAATTCATGTATTATATTATTAATTCGTGTATTATATTATTAATTCGTGTATTATTCATTTTAGCCTTCTTCTCTTGGTTTGACTTGAGTCTAACTCAACATAAACCAATTTGAGTCCAACTCAAATTTAGCCAAGTAATGAGTCTTACTCATTCTAGTTAATCCAATTAACTAATAATTCATTTTAGTCAAACCAAAATGATTTCCTCTCCAAAATAATATGTTCTTTGTGTGTGACCCTATAGGCTCTCATAACGTTGGCAATGTATCCAAAACCATTTTAGATACATAAGCAATGAGCGGCATCTAACAATACATCATTGCTACCCAAGTGATGAGAATGTCGAGATCTGACAACCTCTTCCGTGACTATTATCATATGACAGTGTCCTTCTATCCTTGATATCTCAGATTGATCAATGAGGCATAGACCGTGTCACCCTCTTATCAATCTTTATGTTTCTTGATCCCCAAGTAGACTCACTCAAACAAATGAGCTCAATATCTCATATTGACTCATTTGAGCATGGCCATGCATTTCGTGGTCCTACTCTATCAAGAGGCCAAAGATATCACTCCCGTCATATGGGAGGGATAGATCCCATCTACATCACTCACATCCCTCCACATAATTCGTTACATACTCAGTGATCGCTGTTATAGTCACCCAATTACGGTGTGACGTTAGACGATACCAAAGTACATAACTCCTTATGTAGGGAACCGTAGTGACTTCAGGTCTAAGGACTATTCATACCAATAGTCACATGAGAAAGTATATGACACTCATATAATGATCCATGATACTTTCTCATGGTGGGTCAATTCAGTATATATAGTCTCCAATATATATACCCATGTATCAATGTGATATCATATATCCATGACTTGTGAGATCAAGTCATCCATTGACCTACATGCTAGTCTCAATGTATCAATATAACCCTTGTCTATTAATACAATACTCGACTAGGAATATTTAAGAATAGTGTTCTCTACAGCTTCTCATAATCAATTCTACCAATTGATATACTGTAGATAACAACCTACTATTCATGGGCATTATTATATTTATTTAGCTGGCACACGCATAAAGAAATATAATAATCAATCTTTGCCTTTATTAATGCAAGAATATAATACAAAAGTCTCCCTCACCAATCATCTCATAATTGGCACTAAGGGCTCATACTAATAGTTAGAGCCGGCCCATTAATCGCGAAATAGTTTTAATATGGTTAGAGCGCATTTAACCAATTAACCAGCCTTGGAGTGAGTCCAACTACCCAAATTAACGATTGACCTCTGACTCTTACCATATTAGAGTTAAACTATTCCAATGATTTGAACATGTTTAGGTTCGAGCCGGGCTTGGAGTGAGTCCAATAACCCAAACAAGAAACATAACTCTGGTTCTAATCATATTAATGGAAGGTATAGGCTTTAATGTTGTATAAGGGTTTAAAAGTCTCATCCTCTTTGCATGAAAATAACAATTATCTATATGGTATGACATACATGACATACATCTACATGTCACGACACGTATGACATAATGATATGCATCTAATGCAATTACATGACATACAATTATGACATGTAATTAATTTCCTTATATGTCATAACTATTTATGGAAATAAAATATGTTTAAGATTTGATTCCCAAAATCAAATCATGATTGAATTAGGAAACAAATTTCCAAATCTAATCACATATTTTCTTTATGGAAGGTCTCAATTAAAGAAAGTCAAATTTAATTTAGGAAACAAATTTCCTAAATTTTCAAAACTATTTATGTAAATCAAATATATTTTAGATTTAATTTCCCAAATCAAATCATAATTAAATTAGGAAACAAATTTCCAAATCTAATAAAATATTTTATTTATGGAAAGTGTTAATTTCCATAAATACTTCTAACTTTCCAAAAGTAGAAGATTTCCATAAATACTTCTAGACTTTCCAAAATTAGAAAATTTCCATAAATACTTCTAAAATTCCAAAAGTAGAAAATTTCCATAAATACAATTACGACTATCGCAAAACAATTTTATGATTATGTCGAAACACAACCTGGGCTCTGATACAACTGTTGGGTTTCCGGCACCGCGGCGAGTGTGTGTTCGAACATGTTTCGTAAACATGTGCGCAGTGGAAGAAATAAAAAGAAATAAATATAATTTATTACATCACACACCACACACATGCATAGTACAACATGTTTAGACATAACCATAGTTTCAAATTTTACAATAAAAGAAAATTACTCTACGTATACCTGACGTATCATGTGTAGCGGGAAAGGCATCAACCGGAGCGACTCTCACAAGAATCACCTCTATCTGTATCCACGCCGAGTATCGTCGGGATGACTTCACAAAGCCACAAGCCTCATCTTCGTACGAGTCACTAGCCTCGTGTCGAAGACGATGTGATCGAGAGAAGATCACAATCCGAATCAAAATTCGGATTCAAATATGAGTCCCCAAAACTCGCTTCTCCGGAGAGGTATTCATCAACCGTTTGACGAATCCTTCGTCCTCCACCTATGAGGATTACCAGAGATCGAATCCCCGGCAAGATTACCACTGTCAGAGCTCCAAATGTCGTCCAAATGACGCTCCAACAAGAAGGAAACAAGCTGTCCAAAAAACTTGACAGCTTTGGTGGAGAACTTGCGCCGACCAAATAAGGAAAGCAGACCGCTCCTTGGTCACCTGAGCCAAGGGAAGTCATCGGTAGAAGCTTGGAAGCCGACACAAGGGTTGGGCGGAAACATGGTTGGGCGGCGGCACAAGAAGAAGAGAGGGAGGGGGCGACACCAAAAATAGGATTAGGTTTTCACAAAACCCTTAACCCCTGTTTTTATAGAGAACATATTCTCTTAATGGTTATTGGTTCATAACAAAAAACCCATTAACCCGCTCCATTAACTTAAGTTAAAATAAATCAAACCGAGTTGGTCTATTTTAAGTTAAAACGAACCAAACCAACTTTGGTTCATTCGTTTAAAACAAACCAAACCCCTTTGGTTTATTCTTCACCGTTGGATTAGAACAAAACCAATTTGGTTCATCTATCATGTCTTCATAAGACATGGCCCATCCATGCTTCCTTGGCGATTGAAATGATTTCACGCTCGCTCCTTGTTTGGTCCAACCAAACCTAGTTTCTCTCGGTCTAAGAATCTCATTCTATAGCTCGTTTTAAATCCTTCGGATTATGCTCATTGTGAGTGTGACCAAATAGGTTCTTGGTTTATGTTGGCCGTATATAATTAATCATTAATTATAGAACGATCATGAGTGACACCTAGTAATACATCATGATCCCCAATTAACCGAAAGATTAACGGTTGATCCAGAACTATTTTTGAAACCCTTCAGCAGCTACAATGAATCGTGCCCCATTCCTTTCACTCATCTTATACCCACTTGGTTCAGGACATGGTCTATAGTGTCAGTCCCCACTAGGTTGACTATGTCACACCTAGCCCAAGTATCATTTTCTCATCCTACAAATTCTAGTTCCTGCACGTGTATCCAAGAGTACCTTACTCTAAATATGTAATGCTTTGGCCAAAGACTTTAGTAACAATCCGATGAGAGGCCATGGGTATACATCTCCTCGCAAGGAGTGGTGTATCATTTATAGGCTATTCAAACACCTTCGATCACTTCGACTTATTCCCAATCATCCCAGGTTCACATCTCCTTTGAGATGCTTGCTTAAGATGTCAAAGCATAAGTCTTCATGACCAAGATGACATGAATACTACAAGTCAATGGAAAATCACACTTAAGCTGCAGTAAGAACTTCATTGACATATCTATATATGCAGAGAACCATATGAAGTTTTACAGCTGGTCACTCCAATGAAAAAGTTACCATAACTAGCATCCATGATTATCTCCGGACATCACAATGTCACCAGCCAGTGAGAATCAGTTGCTTGTATACACCAAGGAGTATACCTCGTGCTAGTCTCTATATAATTAATGGTGTCCAAATCCATCAATTCATCGACTAGGGATAATTTCGATACATCACAATTACACATGTAGAGATACTCACTAGTTGTGATCCAATCACAAATTCTCTCATGTTGTAAATCGTTTCGTGGACATTTAGTAAATGAGTTTAAGATCTAATCAAATACATGAAAACATATATACTCATATAGTGAATCTTCATTTATCATATAAATGGTTCAAACATAAGGCGATTGCCTTAGGATATCTCTCATATATTACTAACATATCATACTAATGAATCCAAAACTCGATAGTCAAACTTAATTATGTTTTACAATTCTCAAAGCACTACGAAATGGACATGTAAGGGATTATTGGAACCACTATGACAAAGCAAATAAAACCACATAAAGTACGAAGCAAAATAACAACACAAGAAAGTAAGCAACACAAACAAAAAGGTAAAGAGAGATAAGAACAAGAAAAGAAAGGAATGGACTCTCCTGAATTCCTGGGGGATAAAGGCAATTCAGTAATAGAAGCCAGGCGGGAGGTGGAATGACAGAAGAATGAATCCTCCCCGGTGGTCGAAGATTATTCAACTTTAAGATCCAAGATGGTGGTGGAATAATTGCAGCATAATACAAGATTGCTCCCTCCATCATCATCTTCTCAAAAATTTTCCCAGGTGGTTGAAAACTGTTCAGTTGAAGAATCCACTCCGGGGGCCAGATGATATTAGTTAAAGTTAGGGCCTTCTTTGAATAGTTTGTTGGTGCAGGGCACCAGATAATCGAACCTAGGTTTTAATCATGGCAAAGGATCAAAGTTAAGGTGTTATCTTTATCTCATAAGCTACTGTTAAGTGTACAGAAGTGTTTAAGCTGAGATGAAGGTCAGTGACATCCGGAGAATCTCGAGTCAAGAAACCGTGGTGGTCGGCGAAACCGGGAGAACTTCGGATGGAGTCGAAGAATCCAGGTGAAGACCGAAAGCTAAGCAACAAGTCGCAAATGACCAGAGGTAAGCACGAGTGTGAGTAATGGTGAGGTCGGGTCCTCTGTACGGGGATGACTTTAGGCGGCGATCCGACTAAGACTTCTAGTGGAAGGTCTAGGTTGAGATCATATGGTAAGTAGCCATTAAATTTACTATTACTTGTGTTTTCGTGCTAACTCTTTCTTGAAGTTGAGAAAAAAGTATAACAGTCAACTGATGGCTATTGGCAGTCGATTGATCCCAGCATAAGTCAACTGCTGAGGGTGAATAGTCGACTGTCATTCAAATTGTCTAGCTCAATGAAGGTCAAGATAAGATCTCCTTATCTTGGGGTGAGGTGTCCCTTTGACTAAGATCTGGATCTTAATGAGCTAGGATTTGAAGGGTTATAAAAGACGTGGGGGGGGGGGGGGGGGTTCACCCTTTGGGATCATCAAAATTACTCTCCAAGTGCTCCCACAATGCTGCACCATCAACGACTACTCTTCGCCGCTGAAACGTTGCTGCAACATCGACGACGAGCTAAGAATTGTGTTAGGATGTATACTAAAAGCCTAGCTTTTGCATGAACATCTTCATTTTGAAATAAGAATCACGTGATCATTGTTTGCATTTTATATTTATGCATATCGTCTGATACTTTACATTTTAGATAACATGGTGTGTGGTGTCGTACATAAGATCATGTTATCAATTCCTCATAGAGTATAAGTAAAGGCTCACAACCAAGATGGTTTTGGATAAACCATTGGCATGGTTGTTGTGTAATTTGGTATTGGTTTTATCTTGACCATAGAATTACACTAGTGCACTTTGTGTGTATTGAGCAGGACTGATTTAGAGGTAATTCAATTTATACTGACTATATAATTGAATCAAACCTCGGATATTATGGTGTACATGCTCTTAATCCTAATATAATAACGGGCATATGTACTTAGTATTTATTTCTTTGATTTACCAATGGGCCAGATTTATGTGTTAAGTCGATAGGCCTGGTAAGTTGGGAAATAATATTATTTACATGGTGTGTCGTTGATTATAGGAGGAAACCGTGTCCTATATATTAGGATGATGATGTCCCCTTGAGGAGATCATAAAGTTCATCATGTAAATCCTACAGGTGGACTTGGTCCAACAAGATGATAAGGATGAGTGGTACTACTCAGGGAGTTAGATATTGATTAATTAAATTATCAATAATTTAATTAATTAATGGACATTCGATATCTTAAACACGGGGAGATATTTTGTACAAATAATATGTGAAGCCCATATTTAATTATGGGGGTTGGTGAGGTAGATCAATGATGATCCTCTAGTGGAATGGATCGTCATTAATGGATCGGGTTATATGTGGTTCGGATCCATTGGGTGGCCAAGATCCAACTCCTCACGGTCCCTATTGTAGCCTATTATAAATGCCTCATGAAGTCTAGATCTAGAAAAAAGGAGGTGGTGAGGCAAGGGCACGAGAGAGTGCTAGGGTTTTGCTTCTTTAGGGTCGGCAGCAACAAAGGAGTTAGGGTTTTCCTTCTCTTCCTTTCTCTTGGTCGGCGCCTCCTCTCCCTCTTCGAGGGTCGGTGCCTCCTTCTCCCTTTCCAAGGGCCAGCACCTCCTCTCCCTCACCTAGGGTCGGTGGCAACAAGAAAGGAGGAAGAGGGTTCTCTCTTCCTCAATCTCCTCTCCTCTCTTTAGGGTCGGCGAACACCACACTTGAAGTTTTGGTGGTCGGTACAAGCAAAGAGAAGAGGAGAAGGCTTTGTGTTCGGCACTAGAAAGGAGAAGAAGGGAGGGTTTTCTTCCCATATTCGGAGGGAGCAAGGAAGGAAAGATACGTGGTCTAAGAGGCTTCAATTCTTGGAATATTGTCGCTCACACGTCGTCCAAGAAGAGGATAGGAATACAATAGAAGATCAAGAGGTAAAACAAGAGGTATAATCTTGTTTAATATTAATTCTTGTTCTTTTGTATTTTGCATGTTGTTGATTGACATGGACCCGAATCATAAACACAAAAACCGGTGATCCGTTCATCATCGAGGAAAAGGGTTAGGTTGCTTGAACAATAATTTTGTTCAAGCGACCACTCAAATCGAATATTACGATGATGAATCTGTTGCTTGGGTAATCCATCTCCACCCGGATTAGTTTTAATTAATAAAATTTAAATATGGGGATGTGAGATAGGATCACCATGCACAAGCGATCCAAACGAAGTGAAATTTTCCCTTCAAGTGGTATCAGAGCCATGGTTTCCAATTTTGTGTGTTTTAGATTCGATTACTTTGACGCATTTATCATATATTGTTTATGCGGGATAATAGTAGGATGTGTGTAGGCTAACTTTTTGCTTGAATGCATAAGATCCAACTATTATGGCTATGTGAATTTATGTGATTGTGTGTGTGTGATTGTAATTAATTATTTGAATCCTTGGGGTTGACGAGGCTAATTAGTATTTAATTTTTGTAATTAAATACGACATTTTTTAGCCGCTCATTTTAATTTACTTTCGATCTAGATATGTTGTACACTCCTTTGTGGAGTATAGGATCGATGGATGTAAATTAAAATATTTTATCTCGATTCGGATCCCCTTGTGGCTTGCGCATGGTAAAGGGAGGAGCGGACGAGGTGGCGATACGATAGGAAGCATATTGGAAAACAAAATCCAAAATAGTTGGAAAGTTTAATTTTTCATATTTATTGCTTATTGTTTGATATGCATGTTGTGTGTTTTTGAAAATTCCTCAATTTTAAATTACTAAGTGGGAGAGGGATATTTTTTAATTTCCGGGGCCTCCATTACAATTGGACATGTGATGCGAACAAACTTGCACGTTGGCTCTGAGTTTCTTCTTCCATATCGGATGAGTTTGTTTTGCAGATCACTAGGTCAAATATGGTTATAGGAAATTATTTAGGAGTGTATGTACTTCCCCATCGGAAGGCACATAATCCGAGGTAATTACCTTAGTATCGGGTAATGGTAAACACTTAGATGCAAATAAAAGTATCCTCCCCATCAGAGTCACTGTTTTTATTTGTAGGGCCAAATAGGAACCTTCTATTAATTTTATTTGTCAAAAAGTAAGGTTGACAGGATAATAAAATTAATGGGTAAAACCTTCTCTTACAAATATAGAATTCGTATATGTCCACACTATCGTGGCATACGATATTCTCGATGTTTTGAGGTGTTGGTTGATTTTAAAATTTTATTGTTTGAGGAATCAATAAATTTTTGAAATCTAATATTTTGATCACTGTGATTCTTAGGTTTTTCAAAATGGCTTTCAACCCACTTGCTGTGATTCTAAAAAAAACAAACTTACTGATCCTAATTATGTTGATTGGAAACGGAATCTGGACATTGTCTTGACTGCTGAGGAGTACAAATATGTACTCTTTGAAGAATGCCCTCCTAAGCCTACGGATGATTCTAGTGAAAAGGAGAAAGAGAGTTATAGGAAGTGGATCAAGGCAGATGAGATGGCGCGGTGTTACATTTTGGCTTCTATGTCAAATGTATTGCAACATCAACATCAGGCCATGACTACTGCCTATGACATGATGCTCAATCTCAAGGAACTTTTTGAACATTAGAATCAGGATGCAAGGCAGGAAGCTATGAGGAACTTGATGACGACCACCATGGTAGAGGGAACACCTGTGAGGGATCATGTTCTCAAGATGATTGCTCATTTGAATGAGATGGAAGTCCTTGGAGCGGAGATCGATGGGGAAACCCAGGTCGATATCGTTCTCCAATATCTACCTAGAAGTTTTGAGCAGTTTCGTTTGAACTAAAACATGAATAAAAGGTTATATTCATTGCCGGAGCTTCTGACAGAACTCCAAGCGGCAGAGGGGCTTTTTCATTAGAGTGTTCATGCCATGGTTACTCAAAAGGTTTCTACTTCTAAGATGAAAGGTAAGAAGAAGAAGAAACAAGGCGTAGCAAAGATGGCGGCAAGATCTCAAGTAGTAGTGAAGAAGCTGAAAGGCAAGTGCTTCACTTGCAAGCAGAATAGACATTGGAAGGCGGATTGTCCTAATCAGAAACATAACAAAGGTATATCTTTTAGTTTAGTTGTTGAAACATATTTAGCGGTGTTATCTACCGGTACCTAGTGTGTAGATACGAGAGCCACTGATCATGTCTGCAATTCTTTGCAGGTGTTCCAGGAAACTAGACGACTAGCTGAGAGAGAGATTATCGTCTACATTGTAATGCTCGTAAAATTCCTAGCAATTTTACAAGAATTTTTGCATGATTATAATGGGCTTTATGTGGGCTCTTTTAAAAAAATAAAAGAAATAGAGCCAAAAAGGATGCATGGCCCAGGGTTTGAACCCTAAACCTCCAAGTAGATAGCTAAACCTTAAGATGCACCCAATAATCAGAAGCCCAGCAGGGTTGTGCTATTAGAAGGATATGGGAAATGATAGATAAGGGTAAGGGAGGATAAGGGACATCTTCAAGTGAATAAATAGGGGAATGAGGAGACATGAGAAACCAAAGTTGTCATTCTCTCGTTCTCTTCTTCTTCCTCACCGAAACCCTACTCCCTCTCCTTCCCATTTTCCGAAAACCAACTAAGCTAGGAGAAAGCTCTAGTCTTGGCACAACCTAGGGTATTTTTTACTACTAAACAAAGCGAAGGATGTAAGTATCCCCTCACCTACAGTCAAGTTTCTTCGGTTGATGGTTGTTAAGAAATATCTTTATGAAACTTTCGGCCAAGAACTTTTTCATTTTTCCCATGATTGTCCATGCTATGTTTGGTATGAATATGATGATAACATGTTTCTAGATAGGCTTGGTTTAAGTGTTTGACCTTCAAGCTTCATGAAGCTTTCGACCAAGACCCTATACATGCTTCCCATGATTATCCATGCTATGTTTTGCATGAATATGATGATAACATGTTTCTAGATAGGCTTGGTTTAAGTGTTTGATCTTCAAGCTTCATGAAACTTTCGGCCAAGACCCTATACATGCATCCCATGATTGTCCATACTATGTTTTATATGAATATGATGATAACATATTTCTAGATAGGCTTGGTTTAAGTGTTTGATCTTCAAGCTTCATGAAACTTTCGGCCAAGACCCTATACATGCTTCCCATGATTGTCCATGCTATGTTTTGTAGGAATATGATGATAACATGTTTCTAGATAGGATTGGTTTAAGTGTTTGATCTTCAAGCTTCATGAAACTTTCAGCCAAGACCATATACATGCTTCCCATGATTGTTCATGCTATGTTTTGTAGGAATATGATGATAACGTGTTTCTAGATAGGCTTGGTTTAGGTGTTTGATCTTCAAGCTCCATGAAACTTTCGTCCAATAACCATTTAGGCTCCTAATGGACTTCTATGCTATCATCTATATGTAGTCATGTTATATTTTGAATGTAGATGAAGATAATATGTTGATAGCTAAACTAGATTTAAGTGTTGGATATTTAAGCCTCTTGAAACTCTCGGCCAAGACCTAGTTAGGCTCCTAAGGGCCTCCCATGCCATGATCTATATGTGATGGAGATTAACTTGTGGTTAGCTAGATCTTGTACAAGTTGTCTAGGGTTTAAAATTTTGTTAGAACCCCATGAAGTTTAGATCACCCCATGTTATGCTTGTTCATGATGTTTATGCCATACTCTATATGTGTGTGATGTTAGTATGATGATAAGTAAACCTTGCACAAGTTGTTTAGCATGTAAACTCCTAAGAACCCTCCCTTACGGTTTCGGCCAGCCCATGTATATGCCCTCTACTAAATCCTCCATGCCATGCTACATGTAGGAAAAAAAAATGCAAATATGATGTTAGTTAGATTTTATAATAGCATGATTGGTTTATGTTACTACCTTGTATGATTATGTTCTGCTCATTGCCATGTTAACTGTATGAATGTATGATATGTCATAAAGAAGGAACATAATATGTTATGTAAAGAAATAGGATATGTTATAAAGAAGGAACATGATATGTTATGTAAAGAAATAGGATATGTTATAAAGAAGGTACATGATATGTTATGTAAAGAAATATGATATGTTATAAAGAAGGAACATGATATGTTATGAAAAGAAATATGATATGTTATGAAGAAGGAACATGATATGCCATGATAAGGAACATGATATGTTTATGAAAAGAAATATGATATGTTATGATAAGGAACAAGATATGCTATTTTATTTTCTGCATGGCTTGTACTGGACCCTAATAAGGTCCAAGGTATGGGCTCCTACGTGCCCCTGGGTCGACGGTCGTAGTACGAACCCAGTATGAGATGGACTCCTAGTTGTCCTAGGCCGACGGTCATAAGTATGGGCTTAGGATGGGCTTCTATGTTATGTTGCCCCTAGGCCGACGGACATAGTTTTTGGGGATCGAACGGCCGGCTAGAGGGTGGTGAATAGCCCTTTTTCATTGGATGTCGGTATTTGCTCGTCTACAAAACTAATTAGCTCAAGTGGAAGACTAATAAATACAAGCAAATAGAAATACGAGAAAACAAGCGCTAACAAAGAATGTAACGTGGTTCACGACTACGCCGCTAATCCACGATCCCAATTCGTCCGAGGTGAATCACTCCTCCAAAGCCAATCACTATTGGTCTCTCCTTTGCACCAAGCTAGGTGGAGGTAACCTTTACAATCAAGATCACTCTTCTTACAATAAGAATGGAGTAAAAACAAGTAAGAAGAGTTTAGAGCTTATGGGGCACTAGGAAGATCACTTAGAGCATAAGCATTAGCCTCTCAAAGGCTCACACCCTCTCTTTTTATAGAGAGGGCTGATTTCTTCCTGTTGGCTGCCACCAGTCGACTGCTGCCCTTGGCAGTCGACTGCCGTCACTACAACGACCTCCAAACACGTCGGATCCCGACCGTTGTAGTCCAACGGAACACTTGGCAGTCGACTGATGGACCTCACCCGATCATCGCCTCGTAGTCGACGCCTACCGATCACGAAGTTCGCGGCTCGCGACATCCTCTGGCAGTCGACTGCTGGGTATAAACCCATTAGTCGGATACCAGTCGAACCCACTCGACTCAGAGCAATCGACTGCCATTACATGACAGTCGACTGGTGCTGTGTGAAACTCAAACTTAACATAAGTTTGAGCTTCCGGCGGTCGGGTAAACCTTAACCTTTGCAGTCAAGTCTCCGACACTCAGCCATTCGGCCAAGTTCACCTAATGAGCTACTTACATTTCACTCATTCTTTCATCTCACTCGAAGTCCCTCGCCGAAGCTCTCTTCGTTCGCGGCCATGTCCCTCGGCAGCATCAGGCGCACGACTCTGCAATGCTCCTTCGCGTCTCTTGCCTCCGAAGTCTGCTTCCTTGGCTTCACTTCAAGTCATCTCGTCCGGCGGTCCCTCGGCAGCATCAAGCGCACGACTCTGCAATGCTCCTTCTCCGACTCAGGCATGAGGTTGTGAGGGTGAACCCGCTAAGGCTCCATGTGCGAATTACTAAGTCCTGCAAGACTCCAACGCACATATAAAATAACAATACCAACCTAACTTAAACCCTTTGCCACACACATCAAAACCTTATCATGGCAAGAAATTGCCCTAATAATAGTATGGGCCTAGTACTCTAGTAGGTTCGGGATTAGCTACCTCGGGTCTATTAGGGATGTGCGCTATGATGATGATGTATGTGGTACAATGTCGGGCCCAATATGTTGAGATTATGTTTAAGTACCTATAAGATATATGTTTTCAAAGAGCATCTTGCATATACCCTTATTTCATGTCTAGGTGATTATGATGTTTATATCAATGTTATGCTTATATGTTCTTGTATGTTTATATGAATGTTATGCTTATATGTTCTTGTATGTTTATACGAATGCTATGCTTATATGTTCTGCATGCTATGCTTATATGTTCTTGTATGTTTATAGGAATGCTATGCTTATATGTTCTTGTATGTTTATATGCATGCTATGCTTATATGTTCTTGTATGTTTATATGCATGCTATGCTTATATGTTCTTAAATGATCATGTCACTACTCTATGTCTAATTCTCGATGTATGACTTTTGTGAGTAGGAAAGGATCTTACTAAGCCTATGTGCTTATAGTTTTATGTTCCCTTGTACTGCAGATAAGGTTAAAGAATGGCTACACTAAAAGGAGCAGCAAGAGGGGCAAAGTGTGTGTGGTAGTGGCATGGTGAAGGAGATCTGTTTATGTTTCCCATACTTATGCATGTTTTCCTTTAAGTTTTGCATGTTAGTTGTTAAGAGTCGAACTCTACTTGATGATGAATGGTCGCTACATGTTTTCCTTTAAGTTGAATGTTATGAACTGGAACTATGTACTTATGAAATGATGATGCATGCTTTATGTTTAAAAGAAAGAAAAAAAAAGAAGTTTAAAGTCTTCCGCTGTAAGAAGTATATGTAGTCTTCCGCTGTAAATGCATGTATGTATGATTGCGTCGTGCCGCCCTACGAACCCCTAGAAAGGGTGGGCGTGACAGGTTGGTATCAGAGCAGATCTGCCTTTCCACTACATACACATCAAGCTCCAATCCTGCCGCTCCAAGTGAGAAATTCTATGCCTACTCTATTTTTGTTCATGTATGATAAGAAATGCTTTTAGCTTAAATATGAATGTAAATATGTATGATAACCTTATGCTAGCCTTTAGTTTAAATATGCATAGATAAATGAATGATAATCTTATACTAGCCTTATTATAATATATGAAGATAAACATGGCTGGGAGACGCAGTAGTAGGGTCGATGAGATAGCACCCTCAGCTGACCTTACGCATGTGGTTACTGAACTCCAGCGTGATGTCATAGAGCAACAGCAAGTGATAAATGCCTTAATGAATCAGCGAGGAAACCCTACCGCCCCACTAGTGGGCACTGGCCCGATAGTTCGACAGGAAGCTTACCTAATCTAGTGGCAGAGGCTGAAGCCGAAAAATTTCTCTGGTACTGGTGAACCATGGGATGCCCAAGCCTGGTTCAAGACTGTGAAAAGCATCGTAGAGCTACTGGACTAGCCCGAATGTGAGAAGATTAAGTGCGCGTCATTTTGCCTTTCGGGAGATGCCCGAATGTGGTGGGAAAGGGTTAAAGCAAAGAGGAAAGTGAATCAGATGAGATGGACGGACTTCGAATATGAATTTTTCGAAGAATTCTTCCATATGCGGGTGACAAACAAGCATTACGACGAGTTCACTGGGTTTCGGCAAGGTGACCTATCAGTCAGTGAAGTTGTGAAGAGGTTCAACTTAATCACACGCCTATGCCCAGAGTTGGTCAGTACAGAAAGAGAAAGGGTCAGACTCATGTTGAAGATGCTCCGACCTGAGATAGCTCTGAACGTGGTTGGCGGAGTTCATAGACCGCAGACCACAGAGGAGTTGTTTAGTAGTACCTTGATTACCGAACATTACCTGAACAACATTAACCAGCAAAAGAAGGCACTGAGTGAAGGCAGGAGTCAAGCCCAGTTAGGAGGTCAGAGAAATCAGAGTACTTGGAAAGGGAACCATAGTGGCAAGAGAAAACAATGGGATGACTCTAAAGGTGGTCCAGCGAACAAGCAACCCAAGATCTCTCTGTGTACTACATGCGGGAAGATACATCCCGGAGTGTGCTACAGGGGCATGAATAGATGCTACAACTGTGGACGGGAAGGGCATAGAGTCAAGGACTGCCCTATTCAGGTTCAGGCACCTCCTCAACAGTATGCCCGATGTGAGGTGCTCCTCCACAGCCTACACACGGATGCTGCAATCGAAGGTACCCGATAAGTCAAGGGAGATTGAAGCCCGCCTATTCTCTCTCACCCAAGAAGATGTGGCGAACGCTTCTACGATTGTCACAGGTCAGATATTTATTTTCTGTCAGCATGCCACTGCATTATTTGATACTGGGGCAACACATTCGTTTGTTTTGACACCTTTCACGAAAAAGATGGACATGTCACCACAAGCTTTGGATCAGAAGTTCTTAACCACCCTACCCTCGGGAGAAGTAATTCCCTCTACTCATATGCTGCGAGCCGCACCTATCAGAATCGCAGACGGAGAACTCTACTGTGATCTAATAGTGCTCAACATGCAAGATTATGATGTCATATTGGGCATGGATTTCTTAAGCAAGTACGATGCTTTGATCGAGTGCCGTAAAAGAAAAGTGGTCTTCCAGGCGGAGGTAGAACCTATGTTTGAATTTATTGGAGAGCCAAGGAAAAGAATCGATAAATTTCTATCAGCTCTACAGGCGCACAAGATGTTAGACAGTGGATGCACTGGGTTTCTAGCACATGTGGTTGATACAAGTCAAGCCAAGGACCAGAAGCTAGAAGATGTCAGAATTGTATGCAACTACCCAGAGGTATTCCCAGATGAACTACCAGGGTTAGCCCCAGATAGAGAAATCGAATTCGAGATAGAATTGATTCCTAGTACTAACCCGATCTCTAAAGCACCTTACCGTATTGCGCCGGCTGAATTGAAGGAACTTCAGGGATAGCTATAGGAGTTACTCGACAAGGGACTCATATGCCCAAGTCGCTCTCCATGGGGAGCTCCAGTACTGTTGGTGAAGAAGAAAGATGGGTCTATGCGAATGTGCATAGACTACCGAGCGCTAAATAATGTGACAATCAAGAATAGGTACCTTTTACCGTGGATTGACGACCTGTTCGACTAGCTAAAGGGTGCCACCGTCTTCTCTAAGATTGACCTGAGGTCTGACTATCATCAAGTGAAAGTGAAACTAGATGATATACCAAAGACGACTTTCCGAACAAGATACGGACATTATGAGTTCATAGTTATGCCCTTCGGAGTGACGAATGCACCTGCTATGTTCATGGATCTGATGAATCGGGTATTCTCGACATTCCTCGACAAATTTGTAATCGTTTTCATCGACGATATACTGATATATTCGAGAACCCAAGAAGAGCATGCAGAACACCTGAATATGGTATTACAGATTCTTCGGGAAAGGCAGCTGTATTCAAAGTTCTCCAAATGCGAGTTCTGGCTCGATCAAGTATCTTTTTTGGGTCACATTATATCCAAGCACGGAGTGATGGTAGACCCAATAAAGATTGAAGCTATGAGTAACTGGAACAGGCCAAAGAATGCCAGCAAGATCAGAAGCTTTCTTGGGCTAGCAAGCTACTACAGGAAGTTTGTAGAGAACTTCTCTAGAATTGCAGCCCCTATGACAGTTCTCACTCGAAAGAACAAAAAGTATGAATGGACGGACGCCTACAAGAAGAGTTTCACAGAATTGAAAAAGAGACTGACCAGCGCTCCAATCCTTGCTCTTCCGGACAGTAACGAAGGCTTCGACATGTACAACGATGCTTCCAAATTGGGACTTGGAGCTATACTCATGCAGAATGGCAAGGTCATTGTCTATGCCTCTAGGCAACTCAAGGAACATTAAAGGATATATCCCACTCACGATCTAGAGCTAGCGGCCGTGGTGTTTGATCTCAAAACATGGAGGCATTATCTATATGGAGCTCAGTGTAGGATTTATACAAACCATCAGAGTCTGAAATATTTCTTCACACAAAAGGACCTAAACATGAGATAACGCAGATGACTCGAGCTCGTGAAGGATTATGACTGTGAGATCTTCTACCATCTAGGAAAAGCGAACAAGGTGGTCGATGCACTCAGCAGGAAGTCCTGTGCCACTTTGATGTCTCTATCGGTATTATCTCGGCCCTTAGAAAAGAAAATTATGCGTTACGGGGTTGAAATCATTTCCGGACGACTTTCTACCATGACGATAGCACCGATGTCGTTCGATGATATATCAGAAAAGCAAGCCCGCGACCCGAGCATTCAAAGGATCAAGCAAGAGGTCATAGAAGGAAAGGTTGATGGATTTCGTATCTCTGACAGTGGAGTACTCTACCTCAGGGATCACTTGTGTATTCCCGATGATCCAGAATTACGGAAGAAGATATTTGAGGAAGCTCACGGAACCCCTTATGCTATGAATCCTAGAACCACCAAGATGTACCAAGATCTGAAAAGAAAATTCTGGTGGTTCGGTATGAAAAGAGATATGGCTCAGTGTGTCAGTACTTGCCTGACCTTCCAGAGGGTTAAAGCAGAATACTAGAGACCTAAAGGAACACTACAGCCGATCCAAATTCCAGAATGGAAATGAGAAGATATTTCTATGGATTTCATCTCAAGACTGCCCAAGACGACGAACGGATATGACGCTATATGGGTAATTGTGGACAGATTGACGAAGTTTGCCCACTTCTTAGCAATTAAGATGACCTATTCGACTGAGCAACTGGCTCAATTATATGCTAAGAAAATTATCAGATTACATGGGATTCCTAAGACCATCATTTCTGACAGAGATGGTCGCTTTATTTCCCATTTTTGGGAATATGTCCAGAAGGCCCTTGGCACGAAGCTATTATTCAAGATCGCTTTTTATCCTCGTGTGGACGAGGAGAAAGGGTGAATCAAGTACTGGAGGATATGTTACGAGCTTGCGCCTTGGATTTCAAAGGGAGCTGGTGCCGATACTTATGCTTGGCAGAATTCGCCTACAATAATAGCTACCAAGCTACTATTAGAATGGCGCCCTACGAGGCTCTATACGGGAGGAAATATAGATCTCCTATATGATGGTATGAGGGTGGTGAAAAGAAGGGGATGTGACTTCAAACAGATTTCATTGACGACACCACCCGAGCTATACAGAACATCCGCCAAAGAATTGAAACTGCTTAGAGCCGGCAAAAGAGCTATGCAGATATGTGGCGTAGACCATTGGAGTTCGATGTTGGGGATCTCGTATTCCTCAAGGTGGCCCCTATGAAGGGGGTGATGAGATTCGGAAGGAAGGGTAAGCTGAGTCCGCACTATGTGGGACCATATCCGATATTGAAGAGAGTTGGCAAGGTAGCTTACGAGCTAGAGCTACCTCAAGAGATGTCGGCTATTCACAATGTGTTCCACGTTTCGATGCTCAATAAGTGCATTTCCAGTACAGACCAAGTGATCGAGCCACAAATAGTGCAAGTTCAAGAGGACCTAAGTTATGAAAGTTGGCCTATCCAGATACTAGACCGAGAAGTAAAAAGACTAAGGAATAAATAGGTGCCCTTAGTGAAGCTCCTGTGGCAAAATCAATGGTACGAAGAAGCCACCTGAGAATGCGAGGAGGACATGAAACAGAAGTACCCAGAGTTATTCTAAGTTTTGAGGATGAAACTTTTAAAAGGTATGAAAGATTGTAACGCCCATAAAATTTCTAGCAATTTTACAAGAATTTTTGCATGATTATAATGGGTTTTATGTGGGCTCTTTTAAAAATATAAAAGAAATATAGCCAAAAAGAATGCATGGCCCAGGGTTTAAACCCTAAACCTCCAAGTAGATAGCTAAACCTTAAGATGCACCCAATAACCAGAAGCCCAGCAAGGTTGTTGTTGGAATGTATACTGAAAGCCTAGCTCTTTTTGTATGAACATTTTTATTTTGAAATAAGAATCACATGATCATTGTTTTCACTTTATATATTTATTATATGTGTGCATATTGTCTAATATTTTACATTATAGATAACATGGTGCTTGGTGTGGCACAGAAGATCATGTTATCAGTATCTTGTAGAATATAAGTAGAGGCTCACAACCAAGATGGTTTTGGACAAACCATTGGCATGGTTGTAGTGTAGCTTGGTATTGTTTTGTCTTGAACATAGAGTTACACTAGTACACTTACGTGTATTGAGCAGGACAGACATAGAGGTGATTCAATTTATTGTTGACTACATAATTGAATCGGACCTCGGATATTATGTTGTACATGCTCTTAATCCCAATATAATAATGGGCACATGTACTTAGTATTTATTTCTTTGATTTACCAAAGGGTGAGATTTAAATGGATTAAATCAATATGCCCAGTAAGTTGGGAAATGATATTATTTACATGGTGTGCCGTTGATTATAGGAGGAAACTGTGTCCTATATATTAGGTTGATGATGTCACCTTGAGGAGCTCATAAGGTTCATCATGTAAACCCAGCTGGTTGACTTAGTCAACATGATGATAAGGTTGAGTGGTACTACTCGAGGAGTTAGATGTTAATTAATTGATGGTCAGTAAATCAATTAATTGACGGATATTCGATATCTTAAACACGGGGAGATGGATGTACAAATAATATATAGAGCCCATATTGATTTATGGGGGTTGGTGAGGTAGTTCAATGATGATCCTCTAGTGTAATGGAACATCATTGATGGATCAAGTTTGTGTCGTTCCAATCCATTGGGTGGCCAAGATCCAACTCCTCCTCATGGTCCCTATCGTAGCCTAATATAATCCTCGTGAAGTCTAGATCCAAGGATTTAAAACAAAACTCTAGAACCAACGGTTGGGATTAAATCCCTAGATCTGATGGTTGAGATGAAATCCTACAATCGACGGTTGGGATTAAATCCCTAGAATCGACGGTTGGGATTAAATCCCTAGATCTGATGGTTGGGATGAAATCCTAGATCCGACGGTTGGGATGAAACCCTAGATCCGACGGTTAGGATAAAACCCTAGATCCGACGGTAGAGATTAAATCCCTAGATCCGACGGTGGAGATTAAAGGAGGCTTAAGCCCAATTATATAAATAGAGGGCTTAGGTTGGGCGGCAAGGATGGTTCATTTTGGATTAGGGTTTTGCCTCTCAAGTGTTTTAGGCGGCTAGGGTTTTGGTGTGGTTTGGGCGGCAACAAGGAAGGTGATTGGGGTTTCTTCCTTTTCTCCTTGGTGGCCGGCGCTCACTCCTTCCTTCTCCTAGCTTTGGCCGGCCCTCTTCCTCCTCCTTTGCTCCTTGGTGGCCGGCGGTTCTCCATCTTCTTGGTGGCCGGCGCTTCTCCAACCTCTAGGTGGCCGGCGGCAACATTGTCACAAGTGGTCGGCGCTCATCCATTCATTCCTTGGCCGGCGGTTACATTGAGCTCCTTTGCTTGGTGGCCGGTTCTAGAAAGGAGAAGTTTTGTTTGGTTCTTTTCTTTGTTCGTAGTGAACAAGGAAGGGAAGAACGCGATCTAGAACGCTTCTACTCATGGAGGATCTTCGCCCACACATCGTCCACGAGGAGGATAGGACATACGGTAGAAGATCGTGAGGTATAAAAGTTTTACAACTTTATTTTCTGATCTTAGCATGTTCTTTTATGTGTTGATTATACAAGTGTGCATTTGTATATATTTTGTATAATCATGGACCCCGAAGACAAACACAAAAACCGGCGATCCGTCCGTCGTCTCTTCCACGGCTAACCAACTAGAAGAGTTGTGTTGCTTGAACAACTAGTTTGTTCAAGCGATCACTCAAGTTGTTAGCACGACGACGAATTGGTTGTGCTAAGGAAACTCATCCCATCTGGATTAGTTCTTTCATTAGTGAAAATTTTAATCCGGGGACATGGGAGCCAATGAGGCTCCGAAGCAACTACCTTCAAGTGGTATCAGAGCCACGGTTTCCTGTTTTGTGTGTTTTGGATTCGGTTACTTTCATGTACATATCATATATTGAGTATGTCGGATAATAGTAGGATGTGCGTAGGCTAACTTTTTGGTTGCAGGCATAAGATCCGACTATTATGGCTATTTGGTTGTATGTGATTGTTTTGTGTGTGATTGTATGTATATTATTTTAATCCTCGAGGTTGACGAGGCTAGATTAGTATTTAATTTTTGTAATTAAATACGGCATTGTTTAGCCGCTCATTTTAGTTTACTTTTGATCTAGATTATTTGTACACTCCTTCGTGGAGTATAGGATCGATGGATGTAAATTAAAATGATATATCTCGACTCGGATCTCTTTGGTGACTTGCGCACGGGAAAAGATGGAGCGGACGAGGTGGCGACACGACGGGATGCGTATTGGAGAACAATGCCATAATAGTTGGAAAAAATTCTATTTTTTCCATATTTGTAGCTTATTTGTTTTATATGCATGTTGTGTATACTTTAAAATTCCTCATTTACAATTTACTAAGTGGGAGAGGGATATTTTAATTAATTCCCGCGGCCTCCATTACAATTTGACGTGTGATGCAACAAACTTGTGTGTCAGCACTGAGTGCCTTCCTCCCTGTGGACAGGTTTGTTTGCGGATCACTAGGTCAAATAATGGTTATAGGAAATTATCTAGGAGCATGTGTACTTCCACAGCGGTAAGGCATATAATCCGAAATAATTCCCTCAGTATCGTGTAATGGTGCACACTTAGATGCAAATAAAAGTATCCTCCCCATCGGAGTCACTGCTTTTATTTGTAGGGCCAAAGAGGAACTAACTATTAATTTTATTTGTCAAAAAGTAAGGTTGACAAGATAATAAAATTAATGGGTAAAACCTTCTCTTACAAATGTGGAATTCGTATACGTCCACACAACATGGCATGCGACATTCTCGGTGATTTGAGGTGTTGGTTGATTTCGGAATTTTATTGTTTTGAGGAATCAATAATATTTGAAATCTAATGTTTTGATCATTGTGATTCTTAGGTTTTTCAAATGGCTTTCAACCCACTTGCTGTTATATTAAAAGAAAATAAACTTACTGGAACAAACTACATTTATTGGAAAAGAAATCTGGATATTGTCTTAACTGCGGAGGAGTACAAATTTGTACTCTTCGAGGTCTGTCCTCCTAAGCCCACTGATGACTCTAATGAAAAGGAGAAAGAAAGTTATAAGAAATGGATCAAGGTAGATGAGATGGCGCGGTGTTACATTTTGGCATCTATGTCAAATGTGCTGCAACATCAGCATCAGGCCATGGCCACAGCTTATGACATGATGTTCAATCTCAAGGAATTTTCGGACATCAGAGTTGGGCGGCTAGATAGGAGGCGATGAGAAACTTGATGACGATCACCATGATCGAGGGAACACCCATTAGGGATCATGTTCTCAAGATGATGGCTCATCTTAATGAGATGGAAGTCCTCGGAGCTGAGATCGATGGGGAAACCCAGGTCGATATCATTCTTTAGTCTCTGCCTAGGAGTTTTGAGCAGTTCTGCCTCAACTACAACATGAACAAGAGGTTGTATTCGTTGGCGGAGCTTCTGACAGAACTCCAAGCGGCGGAGGGGCTTTTTCATCAAAGCACTCAAGCCATGGTCACTCAGAAGGTTTCTTCCTCTAAACCGAAAGGTAAGAAGAAGAAGAAGCAAGGTGGAGCGAAGAAAGTGGCAGTGGGACCTCAGGCAGGAGTGAAGAAGCCGAAAGGCAAGTGCTTTACTTGCAAGCAGACTGGACATTGGAAGGTGGACTGTCATCGCCGAAAGAACAAAGGTATATCTTCTTGTTTAGTTGTTGAAACATGTTTAACGGTGTTATCTACCAGTGCCTAGTGTGTAGATATAGGAGCCATTGATCATGTCTGCAATACTTTGCAGGGGTTCCAGGAAACCCGACGACTAGCTGAGGGAGAGATTACCGTCTTCATGGGCAATACTTCAAAAGTGGCGGCTATTGCAGTGGGAGACATTTATTTATCTTTTGATAGGAATAAAGTTTTGGTTTTGAGAAATTGTCTTTATGTACCTACTTTTAGAAAGAATTTAATTTCAGTTTCTAAATTATTTATGGATGGATATTCTGTTTCTTTTAATGACAAAGTAGTTATAAAAAGGAATAGGGAGATTATCTATTCTGGTACATTGGTTGACAATTTATATACTCTTGAACCGAAAACTCCCACGATGCATATAGAAGTCAATAACTCATCTTCTAAGTCTAATAAGAGAAAAGAACCTTCGCAAATGAACCAGACATATCTTTGGCATCTAAGGCTTGGTCATATTAACCTAAGAAGAATTCAAAGGTTGATAGCTGATGGACCTTTGGGTTCATTAGTGGTGGAGGATATCCCAACCTGCGAATCTTGCTTGGAAGGTAAAATGACCAAGAGGCCTTTCAAGGCCAAGGGGTATAGAGCCAAAGATGTGTTAGAATTGGTTCATTCTGATTTGTGCGGTCCTATGTCTATCCAGGCAAGAGGTGGTTTTGAATATTTCGTCTCTTTTATAGACGATTATTCAAGATATGGATACATTTACTTGATGTGCCGCAAGTCTGAATGCTTTGACAAGTTCAAAGAATTCAAGGCTGATGTGGAGAACCGTCAAGGTAAGAGTATCAAGACCCTACGATCTGATCGTGGTGGTGAGTACCTCTTGGGAGAGTTTAGGAATTACTTATCAGAGGCTGGGATTCAATCCCAATTGTCTACACTTGGCACACCCCAGCAGAATGGTGTAGCGGAGCGAAGGAATAGGACTCTTATGGAGATGGTCAGATCGATGATGAGTTATTCTGAGTTACCTGTTTCGTTCTGGGGGTATGCGCTGGATACGACAATGTATACTCTGAACTTGGTTCCATCTAAATCAGTACCTTCTACCCTTATAGAATTGTGGATTGGGCGAAAGCCTAGTCTGAGACATATTCGGATATGGGGGAGTCCAGCACATGTGCTGAAGGCTGATACTGGTAAGTTGGAACCTCGTACAGAAGTGTGAATGTTTGTTGGCTACCCTAAGGGAACGAAAGGTGGTTTGTTTTATAATCCTAGAGATCAGAGGGTGATCGTTAGCATGAACGCCAGATTTCTAGAGGAGGAATATGTAATGAACCACAAGCCCAAGAGTAGGATTGTTCTTGAGGAGTTGACAGGGGAAGTCCCGACTTCAGTACCACCGGTACAAGAGGAGATACCACAAGTCACTGCACCGTGTGTCACAGAGTATACACAGGAGACACCTCGTCGTAGTGGGAGGGTTGTTAGACAACCCGAGAGATTCATGTTTTTGGGAGAGTCTTCGGACATAGTCCCTGGTGAACATAAACCTGATCCTTGGACATATGACGAGGCACTCCAAGATAGAGATGCGGTATCTTGGCAAAGAGCGATGAATTCAGAGATAGAATCTATGGATTCTAATCAGGTCTGGGAGCTAGTAGAGCCACCCGATGGTGTAAAAGCCATTGGATGCAAGTGGATCTACAAGAGAAAGAGAGGGGTAGACGGGAAGGTTGAGACCTTCAAAGCTAGGCTTGTTGCGAAAGGGTATACTCAGAAAGAGGGCATCGATTATGAGGAGACCTTTTCGCCGGTATCTATGCTTAAGTCTATCCGGATTCTCTTATCTATAGCTGCTCATATGGATTATGAGATTTGGCAGATGGATGTCAAGACAGCTTTCCTTAACGGAAGTCTTGAGGAGAACATCTATATGCGACAACCAGAGGGATTCATTGCTAAAGGCAAAGAGCATCTTGTATGTAAGCTTAATCGGTCCATTTATGGATTGAAGCAAGCTTCTAGATCTTGGAACATCCGCTTTGATGAGTTAATCCAGTCATATGGATTTATTCAAAGTTCGGATGAGCATTGTGTATACAAGAGATGTGACGGAAACGTAGTGGTGTTTCTTGTACTATACGTAGATGACATTTTGTTAGTTGGAAACAATATCAAAGTGTTATCAGACGTAAGGGTATGGTTGTCCAAACAGTTTGACATGAACGACTTGGGAGAAGTGGGACACATCCTTGGGATCAAAGTTATAAGGGATCGCAAGAAAAGGATGTTGTGCTTATCTCAAGCTTTATACATAGACACGGTCCTAGCTCGTTTTAGCATACAGAACTCCAAGAAAGGTTTTCTACCTTTTAGGCATGGAGTTCCTTTATCTAAAGAGATGTGTCCCAAAACATAAAAGGAGATAGAGGACATTAAGGTGATTCCTTATGCTTCAGCAGTAGGAAGCCTTATGTATGCTATGCTATGTACGAGACCAGATATCTGCTTTGCCGTGGGCATGGTTAGCAGATATCAGAGTAATCCTGGACAAAGACATTGGACTGCGGTAAAGCATATATTGAAGTACCTGAGAAGGACTAGGGATTATATGCTGGTTTACCGGGCAGATCAATTAGTCCCTGTGGGCTACACAGATTTGGATTTCCAATAAGATAGGGACAAGAGTAAGTCTATCTCGGGGTTTGTGTTTACTTTTGGAGGTGGAGCCATAGTATGGAGGAGTGTCAAGCAGAAATGTGTGGCGGACTCCACCATGGAAGCTGAGTATGTGGCAGCCTCTGAGGCAGCCAAGGAAGTTGTATGGCTCAGGAACTTCTTGATGGACTTGGATGTGATTCCTGGTTTGCCCAGAACTATCACAATTTATTGTGATAACAGTGGTGCAGTTGCAAACTAGAAGGAACCACGAGCCCATAAGGCGAGTAAACACATAGAGAGCAAGTACCACCTGATACGAGAGATCGTAAAGCGAGGAGAAGTAGCTGTCGCCAAGATTGCATCAGAGGATAACCTGACGGATCCATTCACTAAGGCCCTTCCAGCGAAAGCATTTGATAGGCATGTGGAGGACATGGGGATCAGATGTATGGCAGTGTGATGACAGCATAGTCTTTTAGTATAAGTGGGAGATTGTTGGAATGTATATTGAAAGCCTAGCTCTTTTTGTATGAACATTTTTATTTTGAAATAAGAATCACATGATCATTGTTTGCACTTTATATATTTATTATATGTGTGCATATTGTCTAATATTTTTCATTATAGATAACATGGTGCTTGGTGTGGCACAGAAGATCATGTTATCAGTATCTTGTAGAATATAAGTAGAGGCTCACAACCAAGATGGTTTTGGACAAACCATTGGCATGGTTGTAGTGTAGCTTGGTATTGTTTTGTCTTGAACATAGAGTTACACTAGTACACTTACGTGTATTGAGCAACACCGACATAGAGGTGATTCAATTTATTGCTGACTACATAATTGAATCGGACCTCGGATATTATGTTGTACATGCTCTTAATCCTGATATAATAACGGGCACATGTACTTAGTATTTATTTCTTTGATTTACCAAAGGGTGAGATTTAAATGGATTAAATCAATATGCCCGGTAAGTTGGGAAATGATATTATTTACATGGTGTGCCATTGATTATAGGAGGAAACCGTGTCCTATATATTAGGTTGATGATGTCCCCTTAAGGAGCTCATAAGGTTCATCATGTAAACCCAGCTAGTTGACTTAGTCAACATGATGATAAGGTTGAGTGGTACTACACGAGGAGTTAGATGTTAATTAATTGATGGTTAGTAAATCAATTAATTGATGAACATTCGATATCTTAAACACGGGGAGATGGATGTATAAATAATATATGGAGCCCATATTGATTTATGGGGGTTGGTGAGGTAGTTCAATGATGATCCTCTAGTGGAATGGAACATCATTGATGGATCAAGTTTGTGTGGTTCCGATCCATCGGGTGGCCAAGATTCAACTCCTCCTTATGGTTCCTATCGTAGCCTAATATAATCCTCGTGAAGTCTAGATCCAAGGATTTAAAACAAAACTCTAGAACCAACGGTTGGGATTAAATCCCTAGATCCGATGGTTGGGATGAAACCCTAGAATCGACGGTTGGGATTAAATCCCTAGAATCGACGGTTGGGATTAAATCCCTAGATCCGACGGTTGGGATGAAATCCTAGATCCGACGGTTGGGATGAAACCCTAGATCCGACGGTTGGGATAAAACCCTAGATCCGACGGTGGAGATTAAATCCCTAGATCCGACGGTGGAGATTAAAGGAGGCTTAAGCCCAATTCTATAAATAGAGGGCTTAGGTTGGGCGGCAAGGATGGTTCATTTTGGATTAGGGTTTTGCCTCTCAAGTGTTTTAGGCGGCTAGGGTTTTGGTGTGGTTTGGGCGGCAACAAGGAAGGTGATTGGGGTTTCTTCCTTTTCTCCTTGGTGGCCGACGCTCACTCCTTCCTTCTCCTAGCTTTGGCCGGCCCTCTTCCTCCTCCTTTGCTCCTTGGTGGCCGGCGGTTCTCCATCTTCTTGGTAGCCGGCGCTTCTCCAACCTCTAGGTGGGCGGCGACAACATTGTCACAAGTGGTCGACACTCATCCATTCATTCCTTGGCCGGCGGTTACATCGAGCTCCTTTGCTTGGTGGCCGGTTCTAGAAAGGAGAAGTTTTGTTTGGTTCTTCTCTTTGTTCGCAGCAAACAAGGAAGGGAAGAATGCGATCTAGAAGGCTTCTACTCGTGGAGGATCTTCGCCCATACGTCGTCCACGAGGAGGATAGGACATACGGTAGAAGATCATGAGGTATAAAAGTTTTACAACTTTATTTTCTGATCTTAGCATGTTCTTTTATGTGTTGATTATACAAGTGTGCATTTGTATATATTTTGTATAATCATGGACCCCGAAGACAAACACAAAAACCGGCGATCCGTCCGTCGTCTCTTCCGCGGCTAACCAACTAGAAGAGTTGTGTTGCTTGAACAACTAGTTTGTTCAAGCGATCACTCAAGTTGTTAGCACGACGATAAATTGGTTGTGCTAAGGAAACTCATCCCATCCGGATTAGTTCTTTCATTAGTGAAAATTTTAATCTGGGGACATGGGAGCCAATGAGCCTACGAAGCAACTACCTTCAGTTGTGCTATTAGAAGGATATGGGAAATGATAGATAAGGGTAAGGGAGGCTAAGGGACATCTTCAAGTGAATAAATAGGGGAATGAGGAGACATGAGAAACCAAAGTTGTCATTCTCTCCTTCTCTTCTTCTTCTTCCTCACTGAAACCCTACTCCCTCTCCTTCCCATTTTCCGAAAAATAACTAAGCTAGGAGAAAGCTCTAGTCTTGGCACAACCAAGGGTATTTTCTACTACTAAACAAAGTGAAGGATGTAAGTATCCCCTCACCTACAGTCAAGTTGCTTCGGTTGATGGTTGTTAAGAAATTTCTTTATGAAACTTTCGGCCAAGACCTTTTCCATTTTTCCCTTGATTGTCCATGCTATGTTTGGTATGAATATGATGACAACATGTTTCTAGATAGGCTTGGTTTAAGTGTTTGATCTTCAAGCTTCATGAAACTTTCGGCCAAGACCCTATACATGCTTCCCATGATTGTCCATGCTATGTTTTGTATGAATATGATGATAACATATTTCTAGATAGGCTTGGTTTAAGTGTTTGATCTTCAAGCTTCATGAAACTTTTGGCCAAGAACCTATACATGCTTCCCATGATTGTCCATACTATGTTTTATATTAATATGATCATAACATATTTCTAGATAGGCTTGGTTTAAGTGTTTGATCTTCAAGCTTCATGAAACTTTCGGCCAAGACCCTATACATGCTTCCCATGATTGTCCATGCTATGTTTTGTAGGAATATGATGATAACATGTTTCTAGATTGGCTTGGTTTAAGTGTTTGATCTTCAAGCATCATGAAACTTTCGGCCAAGACCATATACATGCTTCCCATGATTGTTCATGCTATGTTTTGTAGGAATATGATGATAACATGTTTCTAGATAGGCTTGGTTTAGGTGTTTGATCTTCAAGCTCCATGAAACTTTTGGCCAATAACCATTTAGGCTCCTAATGGACTTCTATGCTATGATCTATATGTAGTCATGTTATGTTTTGAATGTAGATGAAGATAATATGTTGATAGCTAAACTAGATTTAAGTGTTGGATCCTTAAGCCTCTTGAAACTCTCCGCCAAGACCTAGTTAGGCTCCTAAGGGCCTCCCATGCCATGATCTATATGTGATGGAGATTAACTTGTGGTTAGTTATATCTTGTACAAGTTGTCTAGGGTTTAAAATTTTGTTAGAACCCCATGAAGTTTAGATCACCCCATGTTATGCTTGTTCATGATGTTTATGCCATACTCTATATGTGTGTGATGTTAGTATGATGATAAGTAGACCTTGCACAAGTTGTTTAGCATGTAAACTCCTAAGAACCCTCCCTTAGGGTTTCGGCCAGCCCATGTATATGCCCTCTACTAAATCCTCCATGCCATGCTACATGTAGGAAAAAAAAATGCAAATATGATGTTAGTTAGATTTTATGATAGCATGATTGGTTTATGTCACTACCTTATGCCCATGTTAATTGTATGAAAGTATGATTATGTTATGCTCATTGCCATGTTAACTATATGAATGTATGATATGTCATAAAGAAGGAACATGATATGTTATGTAAAGAAATAGGATATGTTATAAAGAAGCAACATGATATGTTATGTAAAGAAATAGGATATGTTATAAAGAAGGAACATGATATGTTATGTAAAGAAATATAATATGTTATAAAGAAGGAACATGATATGTTATGAAAAGAAATATGATATGTTATGAAGAAGAAATATGATATGTTATGAAGAAGGAACATGATATGCCATGATAAGGAACATGATATGTTTATGAAAAGAAATATGATATGTTATGATAAGGAACATGATATGCTATTTTACTTTCTACATGGCTTGTACCGGACCCTAATAAAGTCCAAGGGATGGGCTCCTACGTGCCCCTGGGTCGACAGTCGTAGTACGGACCCAGTACGGGATGGACTCCTTGTTACCCTAGGCCAACGGTCATAAGTACGGGTCCCTAGGCCGTTGGACATAGTATGGGCCTAGTACTCTAGTAGGTTTGTGATTAGCTACCTCGAGTCTATTAGGGATGTGCGCTATGATGATGATGTATGTGGTACAATGTCGGGTCCAATATGTTGAGATTATGTTTAAGTAGCTATAAGATATATGTTTTCAAAGAGCATCTTGCATATACCCTTATTTCATGTCTAGGTGATTATGATGTTTATATCAATGTTATGCTTATATGTTCTTGTATGTTTATATGAATATTATGCTTATATGTTCTTGTATGTTTATAGGAATGCTATGCTTATATGTTCTTGTATGTTTATATGCATGCTATGCTTATATGTTCTTGTATGTTTATATGCATGCTATGCTTATATGTTCTTAAATGATCATGTCACTACTCTATGTCTAATTCTCAATGTATGGATTTTGTGAGTAGGAAAGGATATTACTAAGCCTATATGCTTATTGTTTTATGTTCCCTTGTACTGCAGATAAGGGTAAATAATGGCTAAACTAAAGGGAGCAGCAGAAGGGGCAAAGTGTGTGTGATAGTGGCATGGTGGAGGAGATCTGTTTATGTTTCCCATACTTATGCATGTTTTCCTTTAAGTTTTGCATGTTAGTTGTTAAGAGTCGAGCTCTACTTGATGATGAATGGTCGCTACATGTTTTCCTTTAAGTTGAATGTCATGAACTGGAACTAAGTACTTATGAAATGATGATGCATGCTTTATGTTTAAAAGAAAGAAAAAAAATAAGTTTAAAGTCTTCCGCTGTAAGAAGTATATGTAGTCTTCTGCTGTAAAAGCATGTATGTATGAGCGCGTCGCGCCGCCCTCCGAACCCCTGGAAAGGGCGGGCGTGACATACATGGGCAATGCTACGAAGGTGGCGACTATTGCAGTGGGAGACGTTTATTTATCTTTTGATAGAAATAAAACTTCGTCTCTCAGAAATTTCATTTATGTACCTACATTTAGAAAAAATTTGATTTCAGTTTCTAAATTATTTATGGATGGGTATTCTATTTCTTTTAATGACAAAGTTGTTATAAAAAGGAATAAGGAGGTTATCTATTCTGGTGCGTTGGTAGCCAATTTATAAACTCTTGAACCAAAAACTCCTACGATGCAAATATAAATAAATAACTCATCTTCTAAATCTAATAAGAGAAAAGAACCTTTAAAAATAAACGAAACATATCTTTGGCATCTAAGGTTAGGTCATATTTGTTAGTGAAAGCCCTAGAGTCAATCATGTGATGATTGTTATATGGACTTTATTGTATCATATTCCTATTTATAAAGGCATGGTTATTATATTTACTTGTATTGGTGCCAAATAACTAAATATAATAACGTCCTTGAGTAGTAGGTTCTTATCTATATCAATCGATTGGTTGAATCGATAATGAGATGATATAGAGAACACTACTCTTAATCATTCCTAGTCAAGTATTAACATTCAGAGACAATGTTAATGCGTAGAGACTAGCATGTAGGTCAACTCGATGACTTGATCTCACAAGTCATGGATATGAGATATCAAGTTGACACATGGGTATACATTAGAGAATGTATACTGAATGACCCGCCATGAGAAAGTATCATGGATCGTTATATGAGTGTCATATACTTTCTCATGTGGCTATTATTATGACTATTAGTCCTTAGACCTGAAGTCACCATGGTTCCTTACATAAGGAGTTGCATACTTTGGCTTCGTCAAACGTCACCCGTAAATGAGTGGACTTTAAAGCCGATTACTGGGTATGTAACAAATTATGTGGAGGGATGTGAGTGATGTAGATGGGATCTATCCCTCCTATATGACGGGAGTGACATCGTTATTCTTGATAGAGTGAGACCACGAAGTGCATGGCCATGCCCAAATGAGTCAATATGAGATATTGAGCTCATTTGATTAGAGTGAGTCTACTTGGAGTTCAAGATATAGATTGTACCGAGGATGACACGGTCTATGCCTCAATTGGTCAATATAGATGTCAAGGATAGAGGGACATTGTCACATATTGTGAGAGTTACAATTAGTAGTCACAAAGGTGATGTTGGAGCTCAACATTCTTGTAACTTGGGTAGCAATGATGTGTTGCTAGATACCACTCATTGCTTATGTTCCTAAATCGGTTTAGGGACATTGCCAACGTTACAAGAACCTATAGAGTCACACACAAAGGGCAATTAGATGGAGATTAGGTTCATATGATGAACCTATAGGAATTGCTTCGGAGGCTCATTAGTTCCCATGTCCCCGGATTAAAATTTTCACTAATGAAAAAACTAATCCGGATGGGATGAGTTTCCTTAGCACAAACAATTCGTCGTCGTGCTAACAACTTGAGCGATCGCTTGAACAAACTAGTTGTTCAAGCAACACAACTCTTCTAGTTGGTTAGCCGCGGAAGGGACGACGGACGGATCGCCGGTTTTTGTATTTGTCTTCGGGGTCCATGATTATACAAAATACATAAAAATGTAAACTAGTATAATCAACACATAAAGAATATGCTAAGATTAGAAAAATAAAGTTGTAAAACTTTTATACCTCTCGATCTTCTACCGTATGTCCTATCCTCCTCATGGACGTCGTGTGGGCGAAGATCCTCCATGAGTAGAAGCCTCCTAGATCACGTTCTTCTCTTCCTTGCTCACTCCGAACAAAGAGAAGAACCAAACAAAACTCCTCCTTTCTAGAACCGGCCACCAAACCAAGGAGCTTGATATAACTTCCGGCCAAGGAGTAGATGGTTGAGCGCCGGCCAACCTTTGTAACAATGTTGCCGCCGGCCACCAAGGAATGGGAGAAGCGCTGGCCACCAATGGATTGGAGAACCGCCGGCCACCAAGGAGAAAAGGAGGAGGAAGAGGGCCGGCCAAAGCAAGGAGGAAGATGGAGTGAGCGCCGGCCACCAAGGAGAGAAGGAGGAAACCCTAATCTCCTACCTTTGTTGCCGCCCAAACCACAAACCAAACCCTAGCCGTCTAAACTCTTGAGAGGCAAAACCCTAATAAAAAAAACCATGCTTGCCGCCCAAGCCTTAGCCCCCTATTTATATAATTGGGCTTAAGCCTCCTTTAATCTCCACCGTCGGATCTAGGGTTTTATCCCAACCGTCGGATCTAGGGTTTCATCCCAATCGTCGGATCTAGGGTTTCATCCCAACCATCAGATCTAGGGATTTAATCTCAACCGTCAGTTCTAGGGTTTCATCGCAACCGTCGGATCTAGAGATTTAATCTCAACCGTCGATTCTAGGGTTTCATCCCAACCGTTGGATCTAGGGTTTTGTTTTACATTCTTGGATCTAGACTTCATGATGATTATATTAGGCTACGATAGGGACCATGAGGAGGAGTTGGATCTTGGCCACCCGATGGATCGGAACCACACAAACGTGATCCATCAATGATGTTCCATTCCACTAGAGGATCATCATTGAATTACCTCACCAACCCCCATAAATTAATATGGGCTCCATATATTATTTGTACATCCATCTCCCCGTGTTTAAGATATCGAATGTCCATTAATTAATTGATTTACTGACCATCAATCAATTAACATCTAACTCCTCTAGTAGTACCACTCAACCTTTTCATCATGTTGACTAAGTCAACCAGCTGGGTTTACATGATGAACCTTATGAGCTCCTCAAGGGGACATCATCAACCTAATATATAGGACATGGTTTCCTCCTATAATCAACGGCACACCATGTAAATAATATTATTTTCCAACTTACCGGGCATATTGATTTAATCCATCTAAATCTCACCCTATGGTAAATCAAAGAAATAAATACTAAGTACATGTGCCCGTTATTATATCGGGATTAAGAGTATGTACAACATAATATCCGAGGTTCGATTCAATTATGTAGTCAGCAATAAATTGAATCACCTCTATGTCGGTCCTGCTCAATACACCTAAGTGTACTAGTGTAACTCTATGTTCAAGACAAAACAATACCAAGCTACACTACAACCATGCCAATGGTTTGTCCAAAATCATCTTGGTTGTGAGCCTCTTCTTATATTCTACAAGAGACTGATAACATGATCTTCTGTGTCACACCAAGCACCATGTTATCTACAATGTAAAATATTAGACAATATGCACACATATAATAAATATAAAGTGCAAACAATGATCATGTGATTCTTATTTCAAAATAAAAATGTTCATACAAAAAGAGCTAGGCTTTCAGTATACATTCCAACAATCTCCCACTTATACTAAAAGACTATGCTGTCATCACACTGCCATACATCTGATCCCCATGTTCTCCACATGCCTATCAAACGCTTTCGCTGGAAGGGCCTTAGTGAATGGATCCACCAGGTTATCTTTTGATGCAATCTTGGCGACAGCTACTTCTCCTCGC
Source organism: Wurfbainia villosa (assembly GCA_025175895.1). Lineage (NCBI taxonomy): Eukaryota > Viridiplantae > Streptophyta > Magnoliopsida > Zingiberales > Zingiberaceae > Wurfbainia > Wurfbainia villosa. Next base: position 112,391,116 of record CM045989.1, on the reverse strand, counting down.
TTTACGATCTCTCGTATCAGGTGGTACTTGCGCTCTATATGTTTACTCGCCTTATGGGCTCGTGGTTCCTTCAAGTTTGCAACTACACCACTGTTATCACAATACTTTGTGATAGTTCTGGGCAAACTAGGAATCACATCCAAGTCCATCAAGAAGTTCCTGAGCCATACAGCTTCCTTGGCTGCCTCAGAGGCTGCCACATACTCAGCTTCCATGGTAGAGTCCGCCACGCATTTCTTCTTGACACTCCTCCATACTATTGCTCCACCTCCAAAAGTAAACACAAACCCCGAGGTAGACTTACTGTTATCCCTATCTGATTGGAAATCCGAATCCGTGTAACCCATAGGGACTAATTGATCTGCCCGGTAAACCAGCATATAATCCCTAGTCCTTCTCAGGTACTTCAATATATGTTTTACCACAGTCCAATGTCCCTGTCCAGGATTACTCTGATATCTGCTAACCATGCCCACAACAAAGCAAATATCTGGTCTCGTACATAGCATAGCATACATGAGGATTCCTACTGCCGAAGCATAAGGAACCGCCTTCATCTCCTCTATCTCCTTTGATGTTTTGGGACACATCTCTTTAGTTAAAGGAACTCCATGCCTAAAAGGTAGAAAACCTTTCTTGGAGTTCTGCATGCTAAAACGAGCAAGGATAGTGTCAATGTATGAAGCTTGAGATAAGCACAACATCCTTTTCTTGCGATCCCTTATTACTTTGATCCCAAGGATGTGTCCCACTTCTCCCAAGTCCTTCATGTCAAACTATTTGGACAACCATACCCTTACGTCTGATAACACTCTGATATTGTTGCCAACTAACAAAATGTCATCTACATATAGTATAAGAAATACCACTACGTTTCTGTCACATCTCTTGTATACACAAGGCTCATCCAGACTTTGGATAAATACATATGACTGGATTACCTCATCAAAGCGGATGTTCCAAGATCTAGAAGCTTGCTTCAATCCATAAATGGACCGATTAAGCTTACATACAAGATGCTCTTTGCCTTTAGCAATGAATCCCTCTGGTTGCCGCATATAGATGTTCTCCTCAAGACTTCCATTAAGGAAAGCTGTCTTGACATCCATCTGCCAAATCTCATAATCCATATGAGCAGCTATAGATAAGAGAATCCGGATAGACTTAAGCATAGCTACCGGCGAAAAGGTCTCCTCATAATCGATACCCTCTTTCTGAGTATACCCTTTCGCAACAAGCCTATCTTTGAAGGTCTCAACCTTCTCGTCTACTCCTCTCTTTCTCTTGTAGATCCACTTGCATCCAATGGCTTTTATACCATCGGGTGGCTCTACTAGCTCCCAGACCTGATTAGAATCCATTGATTCTATCTCTGAATTCATCGCTCTTTGCCAACCGCATCTATATCTTGGAGTGTCTCGTCATATATCCAGGGATCAAGTTCATGTTCACCAGGGACTAAGTCCGAAGACTCTCCCAAAAACATGAATCTCTCGGGTTGTCTAACAACCCTTCCACTACGACGAGGTGCCTCCTATGTATGCTCTGTGACACGCGGTGCAGTGACTTGTGGTATGTTCTCTTGTACCGGTGGTATTGAAGTCGGGACTTCCCCTGTCAACTCCTCAAGAACAATCCTACTCGTGGGCTTGTGGTTCATCACATAGTTCTCCTCTAGAAATCTAGCATTCGTACTCACAATCACCTTCTGATCTCTAGGACTATAGAATAAACCACCCTTCGTTCCCTTAGGGTAGCCAACAAACAAGCGTACTTCTGTACAAGATTCCAACTTACCAGCATCTCCCTTCAGCACATGTGCCGGACTATCCCAAATCCGAATATGTCTTAGACTAGACTTTCGCCCAGTCCACAACTCTGTGGGAGTAGAGGGTACTGACTTAGATGGAACCAAGTTTAGAATGTGTGCTGCTGTTTCCAGAGCAAACCCCCAGAACGAATCAGGTAACTCAGAATAACTCATCATCGATCTGACCATCTCCATAAGAGTCATATTCCTTCGCTCCGCCACACCATTCTGCTGGGGTGTGCCAGGTGCAGACAATTGGGATTGAATCCCAGATTCTAATAAGTAACTCCTAAACTCTCTCAAGAGGTACTCGCCACCACGATCAGATCGTAGTATCTTGATACTTTTACCTTGACGGTTCTCCACATCAGCCTTGAATTCTTTAAACCTGTCAAAGCATTCAGACTTGCGGCGCATCAAGTAAATGTATCCATACCTTGAATAATCGTCTATAAAAGAGACGAAGTATTCAAAGCCACCTCTAGCCTGGATAGACATAGGACCGCACAAATCAGAATGAACCAATTCTAACACATCTTTGTCTCTATACCCCTTGGCCTTGAAAGGCCTCTTGGTCATTTTACCTTCCAAGCAAGATTCGTTGGTTGGGAGATCCTCCACCACTAATGAACCCAAAGGTCCATCAGCTATCAACCTTTGAAATCTACTCAGGTTAATATGACCAAGCCTTAGATGCCAAAGATATGTCTAGTTCATTTTGAAGGTTCTTTTCTCTTATTAGACTTAGAAGATGAGTTATTTACTTCTATATGCATCGAGGGAGTTTTCGGTTCAAGAGTATACAAATTGCCAACCAATGTACCAGAACAGATAATCTCCCTATTCCTTTTTATAACCACTTTGTCATTAAAAGAAACAGAATATCCATCCATAAACAATTTAGAAACTGAAATTAGATTCTTTCTAAAAGTAGGTACATAAAGACAATTTCTCAAAACCAAAACTTTATTCCTATCAAAAGATAAATAAACGTCTCCCACTGCAATAGCCGCCACCTTTGAAGCGTTGCCCATGAAGACGGTAATCTCTCCCTCAGTTAGTCGTCGGGTTTCCTGGAACCCCTACAAAGTATTATAGACATGATCAGTGGCTCCTGTATCTACACACCAGGCACTGGTAGATAACACCGCTAAACATATTTCAACAACTAAACAAGAAGATATACCTTTGTTCTTTCGGCGAGGACAGTCCGCCTTCCAATGTCCAGTCTGCTTGCAAGTGAAGCACTTGCCTTTCGGCTTCTTCACTCCTGCCTGAGGTCCCACTGCCACTTTCTTTGCTCCACCTTGCTTCTTCTTCTTCTTACCTTTCGGTTTAGAAGAAGAAACCTTCTGAGCAACCATGGCTTGAGCACTTTGACGAAAAAGTCCCTCTGCCGCCTGGAGTTCTGTTAGAAGCTCCGCCAACGAATACAACCTCTTGTTCATGTTGTAGTTGAGGCGGAACTGCTCAAAACTCCTAGGCAGAGACTGGAGAATGATATCGACCTGGGTTTCCCCATCGATCTCAGCTCCGAGGACTTCCATCTCATTAAGATGAGCCATCATCTTGAGAACATGATCCCTAACGGGTGTTCCCTCGATCATGGTGGTCGTCATCAAGTTTCTCATCGCCTCCTGTCTAGCTGCCCTACTCTGATGTTCGAAAAGTTCCTTGAGATTGAACATCATGTCATAAGCTGTGGCCATGGCCTGATGCTGATGTTGCAGCACATTTGACATAGATGCCAAAATGTAACACCGCGCCATCTCATCTGCCATGATCCATTTCTTATAACTTTCTTTCTCCTTTTCTTCAGAGTCAACGATGGGCTTAGGAGGACAGACCTCGAAGAGTACAAATTTGTACTCCTCTGCAGTTAAGACAATATCCAAGTTTCTTTTCCAATCAATATAGTTTGTTCCAGTAAGTTTATTTTCTTTTAATATCACAGCAAGTGGGTTGAAAGCCATTTGAAAAACCTAAGAATCACAATGATCAAAATATTAGATTTTAAATATTATTGATTCCTCAAAACAATAAAATTCCGAAATCAACCAACACCTCAAAAACACCGAGAATATCGCATGCCATGATAGTGTGGACGTATATGAATTCTACATTTGTAAGAGGAGGTTTTACTCATTAATTTTATTATCTTGTCAACCTTACTTTTTGACAAATAAAATTAATAGTTGGTTCCTCTTTGACCCTACAAATAAAGCAGTGACTCCGATGGGGAGGATACTTTTTATTTGCATCTAAGTATGCACCATTACACGATACTAAGGGAATTATTTCAGATTATGTGTCTTACCGATGGGGAAGTACACACGCTCCTAAATAATTTCCTATAACCATTATTTGACCTAGTGATCCGCAAACAAACCCATCTGATGGGGAGGAAGGCACTCAAAGCCAACACGCAAGTTTGTTGCATGACACGTCAAATTGTAATGGAGGCCGCGGGAATTAATTAAAATGTCCCTCTCCCACTTAGTAAATTGACAATGAGGAATTTTCAAGCATACACAACATGCATATAAAAACAAATCAGCAATAAATATGGAAAAAATAGAATTTTTTCAACTATTATGCATTGTTCTCCAATACGCATCCCGTCGTGTCGCCACCTCGTCTGCTCCATCTTTTCCCGTGCGCAAGTCACCAAAGAGATCCGAGCTGAGATAAACTATTTTAATTTACATCCATTGATCCTATACTCCACGAAGGAGTGTACAAATAATCTAGATCGAAAGTAAACTAAAATGGGTGGCTAAACAATGCCGTATTTAATTACAAAAATTAAATACTAATCTAGCCTCACAACCTTTAGGATTCAAATAATATACATACAATCACACACAAACAATCACATACACACATATAGCCATAATAGTCGGATCTTATGCCTGCAACCAAAAAGTTAGCCTACGCACATCCTACTATTATCCGGCATACTCAATATATGATATGTGCATGAAAGTAACCGAATCCAAAACACACAAAATCGGAAACCGTGGCTCTGATACCATATTGTAGGAATTGCTTCGGAGGCTCATTGGCTCCCATGTCCCCGGATTAAAATTTTCACTAATGAAAAAACTAATCCGGATGGGATGAGTTTCCTTAGCACAACCAATTCATCGTCGTGCTAACAACTTGAGCGATTGCTTGAACAAACTAGTTGTTCAAGCAACACAACTCTTCTAGTTGGTTAGCCGCGGAAGAGACGACGGACGGATCGCCGATTTTTGTGTTTGTCTTCGGGGTCCATGATTATACAAAATACATAAAAATGTAAACTAGTATAATCAACACATAAAGAACATGCTAAGATCAGAAAAATAAAGTTGTAAAACTTTTATACCTCTCGATCTTCTACCGTATGTCCTATCCTCCTCGTGGACGTCGTGTGGGCGAAGATCCTCCACGAGTAGAAGCCTCCTAGATCACGTTCTTCTCTTCCTTCCTCGCTCCGAAAAAAGAGAAGAACCAAACAAAACTCCTTCTCCTTTCTAGAACTGGCCACCAAACCAAAGAGCTTGATATAATCGTCGGCCAAGGAGTAGATGGTTGAGCGCCGGCCAACCTTTGTAACAATGTTGCCGCCGGCCACCAAGGAATGGGAGAAGCGCCGGCCACCAATGGATTGGAGAACCGCCGGCCACCAAGGAGTAAAGGAGGAGGAAGAGGGCCCACCAAAGCAAGGAGGAAGATGGAGTGAGCGCCAGCCACCAAGGAAAGAAGGAGGAAACCCTAATCTCCTACCTTTGTTGCCGCCCAAACCACAAACCAAACCCTAGCTTGCCGCCCAAGCCTTAGCACCCTATTTATAGAATTGGGCTTAAGCCTCCTTTAATCTCCACCGTCAGATCTAGGGATTTAATCTCCACCGTTGGATCTAGGGTTTTATCCCAACCGTCGGATCTAGGGTTTCATCCCAACCGTCGGATCTAGGGTTTCATCCCAACCGTCGGATCTAGGGATTTAATCCCAACCATCGAATCTAGGAATTTAATCTCAACCGTCGGTTCTAAGGTTTCATCCCAACCGTCGGATCTAGAGATTTAATCTCAACTGTCGGTTCTAGGGTTTCATCCCAACCGTTGGATCTAGGGTTTTGTTTTACATTCTTGGATCTAGACTTCATGAGGATTATATTAGGCTACGATAGGGACCATGAGGAGGAGTTGGATCTTGGCCACCCCGATGGATCGGAACCACACAAACTTGATCCATAAATGATGTTTCATTCCACTAGAGGATCATCATTGAATTACCTCACCAACCCCCATAAATTAATATGGGCTCCATATATTATTTGTACATTCATCTCTCCGTGTTTAAGATATCGAATGTCCGTTAATTAATTGATTTACTGACTATCAATCAATTAACATCTAACTCCTCGAGTAGTACCACTCAACCTTATCATCATGTTGACTAAGTCAACCAGCTGGGTTTACATGATGAACCTTATGAGCTCCTCAAGGGGACATCATCAACCTAATATATAGGACACGGTTTCCTCCTATAATCAACAGCACACCATGTAAATAATATTATTTCCCAACTTACCGGGCATATTGATTTAATCCATCTAAATCTCACCCTATGGTAAATCAAAGAAATAAATACTAAGTGCATGTGCCCGTTATTATATCAGGATTAAGAGTATGTACAACATAATATCCGAGGTCCGATTCAATTATGTAGTCAGCAATAAATTGAATCACCTCTATGTCGGTCCTGCTCAATACACCTAAGTGTACTAGTGTAACTCTATATTCAAGACAAAACAATACCAAGCTACACTACAACCATGCCAATGGTTTGTCCAAAACCATCTTGGTTGTGAGCCTCTTCTTATATTCTACAAGGGACTGATAACATGATCTTCTGTGTCACACCAAGCACCATGTTATCTACAATGTAAAATATTAGACAATATGAACACATATAATAAATATAAAGTGCAAACAATGATCATGTGATTCTTATTTCAAAATAAAAATGTTCATACAAAAAGAGCTAGGCTTTCAATATACATTCCAACAGAACCATGAGGATTAGGTTCATGGGATCAACCAAATTTGATTAAGAGTAATCCAAATTAGACTAATTGAGTTGGACTCAATTTGATTCAAGTGTTGAATGAGTCTAATTTAGATTTGATTCATCAAATCAATTTAAATTAATGAATAGAGATTCATTAAATTAAATTGACTTGAATCAAATGGTTGGATTTGATCAACCATGGGAGATAAGATGTCAAGTTTCACTTGACTTGAGAGGGAAGATGAAAGGTCAAGTTTGACTTGACCAAATGCCATGTCATGATGATGACTTGGGATGGCTGGCCAATGATGATTCTCCACATCATCATTGACTTATCACATGCATGTAACCCCCCAAGTCATGAAGTGGCCGGCCACTCCATTTGATGGGGGAATTCATTTTGTGAGTTACTAGAACTTCATCTTTTTCCTTGGAACATCCTCTCAAGCTCTTCCATCCCTCATCTTGCCGAAATTCCTTAAGGGTGCTAGCACACTCTAGGTTTCTTTTCTCCACCTATTGCTTGTGTGGATACCGATAGAGGAGTGTACACTTGACACTCTAGAGTTCCAGCAAGCTATTTGGACGAGCGGGATTTGCGAAGGGTGTCTCATCGAGGGTAACACTCTCAACTTCTAGATCTAAGGTAGATCTATGTTTACTTAGCACATACAAGTTTTTATTCTAATATATATTTGCACGGATCCATGGCCGGATTTCCGGGGTTTCCATAACGCAAAAAGCGGTTTTTGCAGCACGGAAAGTCCAACAGTGGTATCAGAGCCACGTGCGAAGCATGTATGTGTTTCATTTTTGTAGTTTTTGTATTAGATATAAGAATTACATATTTTTATGTTTCTGTAAATTTCCTATTTTTATCGAATTTTTGGGTATTTTTCTCGAAGAGTCGAAGCAACGAGTGTTGGGGCACTTGTAGCCTTCAACCATCGAGAAAAACTCTCCGAAACGGTGAGTTCTCGCTTTAGGTTTTGGGATAGCGACTTAAGTCACTGTAAGATCGTAGTAGGTACACTCGCAAAGTTTATTTTGCGAGTAGGGGCGCTGCCCCTATCCCCGAAAGGGGCCTTGTCCCGCGATCGGAAACCGCTTAGCGGGACCATTACGGAGAGGTGACAAATAAAATTGAAAAAAAAAATAGGAAAAATTATATAAATTTTCTGTTAAAATACATAATTTAGAATTATGTATAATTCTATGATTGTGATGGCCCAAGAACCCCAATATGATTGGATGATGATGTATTGTAATTCATAATACGGCCTGCGTGTCATTTTTGTGGTTGTGCGTGTTGTATAGTGTATGCGACCTGCGCGTCGTACCTCTTCTTTTGAAATTCTAGTTGTAAATAGTTTTAGACTTGAATGTAACTCAAGTTTTATATTTGTAATGTACAAAATGGAGCGGTGGAAAGTCCAATTGTAGACGAAGTTACGAGAAGGGTGCCGACGACACATGGCGGTCAAAGGAAGCGCTTGGAGAAGCCGCTAACCCTAGGTTGACCGTCCGATCTTCTCATTGGCTTGAGAAGATCGTAGTAGGGCCATGACCACATCACAGTTAATTATATAATATATATATATTGATATATATATATATATATATATATTTAATTTTGCTTGTATGCATGTGATGCATGCTAGTAGAATAATGCTTGTATGTATATGATGCATGCTAGGATATTTTTCTTGTATGTAGATGATGCATGCTAGAATAATGCTCGTATGTATGTGATCCATGCTAATATAAAATAATAAAGGCCTTAATGCGTATATGATACACATTACGATTAGATTAAATCTTAATCGAATCAACTCGTAAATGCTTACCAAGTCCTTGATACCCATCACTACCTCGATCATTTCTAGTTGTTGAATCTGCCAAAGCAGAGCAATGCATATTATCTTGGTAGGATGCGGAGGGACAATCTTGGTCCCGCCTATCACGGCTTGGGTTAGAGTAAGCTCAATTACATTGAGTAAAACTAGTTAACTCAATTGGATCGAGTAGAACTATAGGCATATTCCAACCGTTGGAAAGATAGGATAAGATCGCATTTACACTAAATCTTGGGCGATTTAGACAAAGCTAACTCAAGGTCTTTTGTAAATGTGGGTCTTGATCCTATAAACAAGAGTTGTATAGAGATGTAATCGGTAATGTGTTACCCACCGATTGTACTAAGTCTTGGGCAATTTAGCCAAAGCTAACTCAAGGCTTAGTATGATGTGGATCTTGTCCCGCAAGAATTATAGCTAGTTTGTATGAATCTAATAATGTGGTTTGACCACATCCATAACTCGATTCTACAAAATTCCTATAATTCAGTGGGAGCATCATTTGATTAAAGGCCTAATTAAATGATAAAAGGAATATGATATTAATTCTCTGGATTGTATGTTGTAGATTACTATGTCGACAAACACGAACACTCTCTCTCTCTGTGTTCTGTCCTTGAGAAGGACAAGCTCAATGGAGCAAATTTCCTGGACTGGTACAGGAACCTGAGAATTGTTCTCACCCAAGAAAGGAAATTGTACATCCTGGAGCAGCCCATTCCGGAGGCACCTCCTGCCACTGCCTCGCGAGCTGACAAAGATACTTACAAGAAGCATCAAGATGATGCATTAGATGTGTCATGTCTAATGCTCGTGACCATGAACTCTGAGCTTCAGAAGCAACACGAGTTCATGAATGCTTATGATATGGTTGAATATCTTCGTCAACTATATCAAGGACAAGCAAGGCACGAGAGATATGAAGTCTCTAAGGCATTGTTTGGTTCCAAAATGCAAGATGGGACTCCCGTAGGTCCATATGTACTCAAGATGATTGGGTATGTAGACAACCTACAGAGATTGGGATTCCCCCTTGGCCAAGAGCTGGCCACTGACTTGATCTTGCAATCTTTGCCGCAAAGCTACAATCAATTTTTCATGAATTACAACATGAATGAAATTGATAAGCCACTGCCTGAGATGCTCAGCATGTTGAGAACTGCTGAGCTCAACCTTAAGAAGGGAAAATCTGACGCCATTTTGATGGTGCAAAAGAAGAAAGGCAAGGGCAAGCCTAAAGGTAAGCGAAAGTCCCAAGCCAAGGGCAAAGGAAAAGAACTTAAACCCAAAGGAGGGGTGGCCAAGGAAGGGGCTTGCTTCCTCTGCAAGGAAGCTGGATACTGGAAGCGTAACTGCAAAGCTTACCTGGAAGATCTTAAGAAGAAGAGAAGTGAGACTTCTACTTCAGGTATAAATGTTATAGAAGTCAATCTATTTATTTCTTCATCATGGGTATTAGATACTGGATGTGCATCTCACATTTGTACCAATGTGCAGGCGCTGAGAAATAGCAGGGCATTGACGAAGGGCGAGGTGGACCTACGAGTAGGCAATGGAGCAAGAGTTGCTGCTGTTGCTATAGGAACTTATGATCTATCTCTTCCCTTTGGGCTTGTACTAGAATTAGATGAATGGTGTTATGTGCCTGTTTTAACTAAGAACATAATTTTGGTTTCTTGTTTGGACAAGAAAGGATTTACATTTATAATAAAGAACAAATGTTGTTCAGTTTATTTAAATGATATGTTCTATTGTAGTGCACCTCTAATGAATGGACTCTACTTTCTAGACTTAGAGAGCCCTATCTATAACATAAGTACCAAAAGGTTCGAGTCAAATGAGTTGAACCAAACCTATCTCTAGCATTGTCGCTTAGGTCACATAAATGAGAATTGCTTATCTCAGCTCTATAAGGATGGGCTGCTAGACTCATTTGATTTTGAATCATATGAGACATGCGAGTCTTGCCTTTTAGGCAAGATGACCAAGACTCACTTTAGTGGACACAACGAAAGAGCAACGGACTTGTTAGGACTTATACATAGTGATGTATGTGGCCCTTTCAATGTTGCTGCTAGAGGCAGTTACAGGTACTTCATTACATTTACTGATGACTTCAGTAGATATGGTTATGTGTATCTCATGACACATAAATCAGAATCCTTTGAAAAGTTCAAAGAATTCAAGAATGAAGTACAAAACCAGCTTGGTAAGAGTATTAAGATACTTCGATCAGATCGAGGTGGTGAATACCTTAGCCATGAGTTTCGTGACTATCTAGCTGAGTGTGAGATTCTATCCCAACTCACTCCTCCTGGAACACCACAGTGGAATGGTGTATCCGAAAGGAGGAATCGTACCCTATTAGATATGGTATGATCTATGATGAGTCACACAGATCTTCCTATATCCTTTTGGGGATATGCTCTAGACACAGCAGCCTTTACCCTTAACCGTGTACCATCCAAGGCTGTGATAAAGACACCATATATGATATGGATAGGGAAAAATCCCAAGATGTCTTTCATGAGGATTTGGGGTTGTGAGGCTTATGTTCGACGTCAAGTCTCAGACAAATTGTGTAACGCCCAAAAAATCTTAGGAGTTTTATAGATAATGAGGCATGATAATAAAGGGGCCCTTATGTGGGTTAAAGAAAATAAAGATAATTATGCATGATGATAATAGGTTTAGGTGGGATTTAAAGGAAATAAAAGAAAAGATAAAAGAAAAGAAAACCGGACAAGAAGGGGTGAGTCACCAAAAATCCAATAAAAATTTTATATGATTAGGGAGAAGTCACGAATTTAATTGAAGAAGGAATTAATTCTGTTAAAGAGAGAAATTTAAGGAAATTTATAAGGGAATATGTTAAGCCTTGATGGTTATAAATTTAACCTCCCTAATACCCTAGAGGACACCTCTCTACTCTCTTGATCCCTCCACCGTTGAACCACACATCAAAGAGAATTCTCTCCTAGGGTTGTCTTCTCCGCCGAATCCAAGGAAAGGTGGGATTCAACAGACCTTGGAGGGCAGCTGCTAGGGCGGGACAAAAGGTTGCATCTAATTAGGTTTTACAAATATAAGTTAAAGCAATCGAAGGTAAGAATTCCCTCACCTGCAGTACATGGGTTTCTCTCGAATGGCTTTCATGTTCCTAATGTTGTGTTATGCAATAAAGAGTTTTTCATGTTCTTCTTTTCCCTGTATTGCATATGATTAACCTTAGTCGAGGTTCCATGGTTGATATTGCTTAAGACCCTAGGCTGAGGTTCGTATACATTTTGTTAAGCATAACACGTACAAAGGCCAACACGCCGCTCTTTCACCCGCCACAGGCATGTCGGGGTGAGTATAAGGACACGCTATGCGCCGCAAGACAGTGTGTGGGGCCAAACATCTCCGAAAGCATCGCCGGCGCAGCATGCCACTGGGCACCAGCGTGTCGCCGACCGCTGGAGGTGCCGCCGACTAGAAGGCGACCTCTTTAGCGCTGCGCGCTGGCCACGACACGGGTGTGTTGTCCAATGCAGGCCGACTGTGCTGGGCTCGGGAAGATTAAAAAGGACAAGAAAATAAAAAATAAAATATTTCCGAACATGATTCCGAATGATTTTCCATGTTATGCTAGGTATATATATCGTATTGATATGATGCTAGTTAGACGATATATTTGCATGATTTCATACCTTATGTCCATGTTAACGGCTGATGTAGGACCATTGTATCATAATGTATATGTTAAGTTTTGCTCATTTTATCATGATATACCTGTTTATGTTCATGAACGATAGGCACCCCTATGCTATGGTTACGTAAGGCTTATGAATATGAATTGGTTAAGAAATGTTTCCCTAACAGTGGGGCCAAGAACACTCTTTATGTTATGTCAAAGAACATGTATGCTATTTTACTTTACGCAAGGCTTGTATCCAAAGTTGCCCCTAGGTCGAAGTACGGGCCTAGTGGTAATGACACAGTCGACGTGCCGATGGTAGACAGTCGACGACCACAAGGGGTCGCCAAATGGGCTGGGCCGAGTAATGGATACAATGCGGGGCCCTAATGTTGAGATTATGTTTAAGTACTTATGAAAGTATATGTTTTCAAAGAGCATTCTGCATATAACTATTCCATGCCTATGTTATTACGAGATGTTATGTTATTGTGATAAAAATGCCATGGGGATACATGTCCTAGATGATCATGTCACGGATTGCTTTACTCATGAATTTTGAATTCTAAGTCTATATGCCTCTTGATGATCATGTTAATAGTTACATCCATGCTATGACTATATGTTAGTTAAATGAACATGTCACTATCTTATGTGTAATTTATGTCGTATGGCTTTTGTGAGTAGGAAAGGATCTTACTTAGCATATGTGTTGATAGTGTCGTTTTTCCCTTGTACTGCAGAGCAAGGCAAGGAATGGAATAATTGAAGGGAGCAGCAGGAGGCAAAGATGTGTGTGGCAGTGGCATGGTGGATAAGATTTAGTTTATGGTTCGGGGAGATTATGCATGTTTTACCGTTCAGTGTTAAGACATAAATGATGTTTTTGCCTTGGTGGTCACTCCCGTTTATTATATAAATCTTGAATTTCTTTAGTACAAGTTTAGTTAAGAAAATTGCTAAGATCGTTACATCATAATTAATCTGTTAGGTGGATTAGGTTAATATAGTTAGCTTAAGAAGGGATTTTATTGTTTTGTATGTATATGCATGTATGTATGAGCGCGTAGCGCTGCCCTTCGCTCCCCTCTGAGGTACGGGAAGGGCGGGCGTTACAGGTGGTATCAGAGCCCAGTTCTGCCTTTCCACTACACACACATCAAGCTCCAAATACTGCCGCTCCAAGTAAGGAATTATATGCCTACTGTATTTCTTTCATGTAAGATAAGAAATGCTTTTAGCTTAAATATGCATGAATATATGTATGATAACTTTATGCTAGCCTTTAGTTTAAATATGCATAAATAAATATGAATGATAACTTTATGCTAGCCTTATTATAATACATGAAGATAAGCATGGCTAGAAGACGTAGTCATAGAGTCGATGAGACAAGTAATATATGGAAGACGTAGTAATAGAGTCGATGAGATGAATATATGCATAATAATCTTATGCTAGTCTTATTATAATATATGAAGATAAGCATGGTTGGAAGACGTAGTAATAGAGTCGATGAGATAGTAATATATAGAAGACGTGGTAATAGAGTCGATGAGACAGCAATATATGGAAGACGTAGTAATAGAGTCGATGAGACAGTATTTCATTCTCCATGAGGAGCTCCGGTACTGTTCATAAAGAAGAAGGATGGGACTATGCGCCTGTGCATAGACTACCGAGCGCTAAATAATGTGACGATCAAGAATAGGTACCCTTTACCACAGATTGACGATCTGTTCGACCAGTTAAAAGGTGCCACCGTCTTTTCAAAGATTGACATCAAATCTGGCTATCATCAAGTGAAAGTGAAACCAGATGATATACCGAAGACAACTTTCCGAACAAAATACATACATTATGAGTTCGTAGTCATGCCTTTCGGAGTGACGAATGCTCCTGCTATGTTCATGGACCTGATGAATCGGGTATTCTCAGTGTTTCTTGACAAGTTCATGATCGTCTTCATTGACGATATCCTCGTCTATTCGAGAAATCAAGAAGAGCATGCTGAACACCTGAAGATGGTATTACAGATTCTTCGAGAAAAGCAACTATATGCCAAGTTCTCCAAATGTGAATTCTAGCTCGATCAAGTATCTTTTCTGGGTCATATTATATCCAAAGACGGAGTTATGGTAGACCCAAGAAAGATTGAAGCTGTGAGTAACTGGAGTAGGCCAAAGAATGCTAGCGAAGTGAGGAGTTTTCTCGGATTGGCGGGCTATTATCGGAAATTCGTCGAAGACTTCGTAATAGCATACTATGCATAGCTTCTCACCCGGAAGAACAAGAAGTATGTATGGATGGAGGAATGTTAGAAGAGTTTCTTGGAGCTGAAAAGGAGACTTACAAGTTCTCCAATCCTTACTCTCCTAGAGAACGACAAGAGCTTCGACATGTACAGCGATGCCTCCGAATTGTGACTCGGAGCTGTACTTATGTAGAGGGGTAAAATTATTGCCTATGCCTCTAGGCAACTCAAGGAACATGAAAAGAACTATCCCACTCACGATTTAGAGCTAGAAGTTGTGGTCTTCGCTCTTAAGGTATGGAGGCACTATCTGTATGGAGCACAGTGCAAGATTTATACGGATCACTGGAGTCTGCGGTATTTCTTCACTCAGAAGAACCTCGATATGAGACAATGCAGATGGCTGGAGCTCGTGAAGGACTATGACTGTGAGACCTTTTACCATCCTGGCAAGGCAAACAAAGTGGTCGGTGCACTCAGCAGGAAGTCCAGTGCCACCCTGATGTCCTTATTGGTATTGTCTCGACCACTGGAGAAGGAAATTATGCGCTATAGAATCGAGGTTATTTCTGAGCAGCTTTCGACCATGGCAATAGTACCATCACTATTCGATGACATATTGGCAAAACAAAGTAGTGATCCAAACCTCCAAATGATCAAGCAGGAGATCCTAGAAGGAAAAAACCGAGGATTTTCGTGTCGCTGATAGCGGAATATTATACCTTAGGGATCGTCTATGTATCCCTAATGATTCGAAACTACACAAGAAGATATTGGAGGAGGCTCATGGGACCCCCTATTCTATGCATCCGGGATCCAAAAAAATGTATCAAGATCTGAAATAGAAATTCTGGTGGTCTGGTATGAAGAGGGATGTAGCAAGACGCAAGACCTTTTGACTGTCGAAGTTAAAGCGTAACATCGAGGCTCGGAGGAGTTCGCAGAACCGATCCAAATTCCATAGTGGAAATGAGAAGACATCTCTATGGACTTTATTTCAGGTCTTCCCAGGACTACGAACGGATATGACACAATATGGGTTATCGTTGACAAATTGACGAAGTCAGCCCATTTCCTAGCAATCAAGATGACCTATTCGATTGAGCAACTGGCTCAATTATATGCTAATGAAATCATCAGACTGCATGGTATTCCCAAGACCATCATTTCAGATAGGGATGGTCGCTTCATGTCACAGTTTTGGGAATGCGTTCATAAGGCTCTTGGCACGAAGTTGCATTTCAGTATCGCCTTTCATCCTCAGACAGACGGATAACCAGAAAGGGTGAACCAAGTACTAGAAGACATGTTATGAGCTTGTGCCCTGGACTTCAAAGGGAGCTGGTGCCGATATTTATGTCTAGCGGAATTCGCTTACAACAATAGCTATCAGGCTACCATCGGAATGGCACCTTATGAAGCTTTATATGGGAGGAGATGTAGGTCTCCAATCTGTTGGTACGAAGGTGGTGAGAAGAAAGAGATGGGACTTCGGATGGAATTCATCGAGGAAACCACCCGAGCGATACAGAATATCCGCCAAAGAATAGAGACTGCTCAGAGCTGGCAGAAAAACTATGCGGATCAGCGATGTAGACCTTTAGAATTCAATGTCCGAGATTTGGTATTTCTCTGGGTAGCACCTATGAAAGGAATAATGAGATTCGGGAAGAAAGGGAAGCTAAGTCCATGATACGTAGGACCATATCCGATCCTGAAAAGAGTTGTCAAGGTAGCTTATGAGCTCAAGCTACCTCAGGAGATGTCGGCTATTCACAACGTGTTCCATGTGTCGATGATCAAGAAGTGCATTTCCAGTAGAGACCAGATGGTTGAGCCACAAACAGTGCAAATTCAGGAGGACCTGAGTTACGAAAGTCGACCGATCCGAGTACTGGACCGAGAAGTCAAAAGACTAAGAAATAAAGAAGTGCCCTTAGTAAAAGTTTTGTGGCAAAGTCAACAATACGAAGAAGCCACCTAGGAACGCGAGGACGATATCAAACGAAGATACCCAGAACTATTCTAAGTTCGAGGACGAACTTTTCATAAGGTATGGGGGATTGTAACGCCCGAAAAATCTTAGGAGTTTTATAGATAATGAGGCATGATAATAAAGGTGCCCTTATGTGGGTTAAAGAAAATAAAGATAATTATGCATGATGATAATAGGCTTACGTGGGATTTAAAGGAAATAAAAGAAAAGATAAAAGAAAAGAAAACCGGACAAGAAGGGGTGAGTCACCAAAAATCCAATAAAAATTTTATATGATTAGGGAGAAGTCACGAATTTAATTGAAGAAGGAATTAATTCTGTTAAAGAGAGAAATTTAAGAAAATTTATAAGGGAATAGGTTAATCCTTGATGGTTATAAATTTAACCTCCCTAATACCATAGAGGACACCTCTCTACTCTCTTGATCCCTCCACCGCTGAACCACACATCAAGGAGAATTCTCTCCTAGGGTTGTCTTCTCCGCCGAATCCAAGGAAAGGTGGGATTCAAGAGACCTTGGAGGGCAGCTAGGGGGATGTATGAAGGTTGCATCTCATTAGGTTTTACAAATATAAGTTAAAGCAATCGAAGGTAAGAATTCCCTCACCGCAGCATCATGGGTGTCTCTCGAATGGCTTTCATGTTCCTAATGTTGTGCTATGCAATAAAGAGTTTTTCATGTTCTTCTTTTCCCTGTATTGCATATGATTAACCTTAGTCGAGGTTCCATGGTTGATATTGCTTAAGACCCTAGGACGAGGTTCGTATAAATTTTGTTAAGCATAACACGTATAGAGGCCAACACGCCGCACTTTCACCCGACACAGGCGTGTCGGGGTGAGCAGCGCGAGACACGCCTATGCCACCCCGGCAGAGGCGTGTCGGCTAAACATGGGCACAAACCGGTCGCCGGGCAGCATGCCGCCGAGCACCAGCGTGTCGCCGACCACCGGAGGTGTCCGCCGGCTAGCAAAGGCATACCTCTCGAGAAAAGCAGCGCTTCTGCCACGACATCGGTGTGTCGCCCAACACAGTTGCCAGCCGGGCTCGAAAGATTAAAAAGGACAAGAAAATAAAAAAAAAATATTTTCGAACATGATTCCGAATGATTTTCCATGTTAGGCTAGGTATATATATGGTATTGATATGATGCTAGTTAGACGATATATTTGCATGATTTCATACCTTATGTCTATGTTAACGGCTGATGTAGGACCATTGTATCATAATGGATATGTTATGTTTTGCTCATTTTATCATGATGTACCTGTTTATGTTCATGAACGATAGGCACCCCTATGCTATGGTTACGTAAGGCTTATGAATATGAATTGGTTAAGAAATGTTTCCCTAAGAGTGGGGACAAGAACACTCTTTATGTTATGTCAAAGAACACATATGCTATTTTACTTTACGCATGGATTGTATCCAAAGTTGCCCCTAGGTCGAAGTACGGGCCTAGTGGTAATGACACGGTTGACGTGCCGATGATCGACGGTCGACGACCACAAGGGGTCGCCAAATGGGCCGCCGAATGGACCGCTAAATGGGCTGGGCCAAGTCATGGATACAATGTCGGACCCTAATGTTGAGATTATGTTTAAGTTCTTATGAAAGTATATGTCTTCAAAGAGCATTCTGCATATAACTATTCCATGCCTATGTTATTACGAGATGTTATGTTATTGTGATAAAAATGCCATGGGGATACATGTCCTAGATGATCATGTCACGGATTGCTTTACTCATGAATTTTGAATGCTAAGTCTATATGCCTCTTGATGATCATGTTAATAGTTACATCCATGCTATGACTATATGTTAGTTAAATGAACATGTCACTATCTTATGTGTAATTTATGTCATATGGATTTTGTGAGTAGGAAAGTGTCTTACTCAGCATATGTGCTGATAGTGTCGTTTTCCCCTTGTACTGCAGAGCAAGGCAAGGAATGGAATAATTGAAGGGAGTAGCAGGAGGCAAAGATGTGTGTGGCAGTGGCATGGTGGATAAGATTTAGTTTATGGTTCGGGGAGATTATGCATGTTTTATCGTTCAGTGTTAAGACTTAAATGATGTTTTTGCCTTGGTGGTCACTCCCGTTTATTATATAAATCTTGAATTTCTTTAGTACATGTTTAGTTAAGAAAATTGCTAAGACCGTTACATCATAATTAATCTGTTAGGTGGATTAGGTTAATATAGTTAGCTTAAGAAGGGATTTTATTGTTTTAAATACTTCCGCTGTATGTATATGCATGTATGTATGATCGCGTAGCGCCGCCCTTCGCTCCCCTCTGAGGTACGGGAAGGGCGGGCATTACAAATTGGGACCCAAATCCGATAGGTGCTATTTTGTTGGATATCCCAAGGACACAAAGGGATATTACTTCTACATTCCCAGTCAGCACAAAGTGTTTGTGGAAAAAACTGGGGTTTTTCTAGAAAGGGATTTTATTTCTAAAAAAACTAGTGGGAGTACGTTAGATCTTGAAGAAATTCCAGATAAGGACCATAGCACTGAGGCCTTGATGGAGGTTGAACAGGAACCACAAAGTGTTGTGGGTGATGAGATTGTTGCACAAAGAGTTGTGGAGCAACCACCTGTTCAAGTAGACCTACCTCTTCGTAGGTCTGATAGGGTACGTCATCAGCCTGAGAGATACTTATTTCTCTTGTCTGACCATGATGACATTATGCTCATTGAGAATGAGCCTACCTCCTATCAGGAAGCTGTGATGAGCCCAGATTATGAGAAATGGCTAGAGGCTATGAGATCCGAGATGGAATCCATGTACACCAACCAAGTATGGACTTTGGTTGATCCACCTGAAGGGGTCAAACCCATTGGGTGTAAGTGGATCTTTAGGAGAAAGATTGACATGGATGGACTTACGCATACCTATAAGGACCGATTGGTAGCTAAAGGTTTTAAGCAAATTCATGGTATTGACTATGATGAAATCTTTTCTCCTGTGGCGATGTTTAAGTCTATTCGGATCTTGCTTGCTATTACAACATACCACGATTATGAGATCTGGCAGATGGATGTCAAAACTCCGTTTCTAAATGGAAACTTACTCGAGGATGTGTACATGACACAACCTGAGGGTTTTGAAGATCCACAGCATACTGGGAAAGTATGCAAGCTGCAAAGGTCCATTTATGGGCTAAAGAAAGCCTCTCGGTGTTGGAATCTTTGATTTGATGATGCGATCAAATAGTTTGGTTTCATCAAGAATGAAGATGAACCCTGTGTCTACAAGAGGGTTAATGGGAACACAGTTGTCTTCCTTGTATTGTATGTGGATGACATACTACTCATTGGGAATGACATCCCTTCGCTACAGTCTGTGAAGACTTGGCTGGGGACGTGCTTCTCAATGAAGGACTTAGGTGAAGCAGCCTGTATTCTAGGCATCAAGATATATAGAGATAGATCTAAGAGATTGCTTGGCCTAAGTCAGAGTACATACATTGACACGGTATTACTATAGTTTGCCATGCAGAATTCCAAGGGACTTCTGCCGATGTCACATGGTGTGAGTCTTTCAAAGACTCAAAGTCCCTCTTCTAGAGAGGAGAGAGACCGCATGGATAAGATCCCTTACGCATCTACTATAGGATCTATCATGTATGCCATGTTGTGTACTCGTCCTGATGTCTCGTATGCTTTGAGCATGACGAGTAGATACTACCAAATCCGGTGAGTGTCATCGATAGTACCAAGAATATTCTTAAGTACTTGAGAAGGACTAAAGAATATTTCTTGATATTTGGAGGCGATGAGGAGCTAGCTGTAAAGGGTTACAATGATGCCATCTTCCAAACTGACTAGGATAATTATAGATCGCAGTCAGGGTTCGTGTTTTGCTTGAATGGTGGCGCTGTGAGCTGGAAGAGTTCAAAGCAGGACACAGTTGCTGATTCTACAACAGAAGCCGAGTATATTGCTGCATCTAAGGCAGCAAAGGAGGTAGTTTGGATCCGCAAGTTCATTACTGAGCTTGGGGTGGTTCCTAGCATAGCAGATCCCATAGAGCTCTATTGTGACAACAATGGAGCAATTGCACAGGCTAAGGAACCTCGCTCACACCAGCGGACCAAACACATACTACGGCGCTTCCATCTCATTTGAGAGATTATCGATAGAGGAGATGTGAAGATTTGCAGAGTACCCACAGAGGCTAACATCGTAGATCCCTTGACCAAGGCTTTGGCATAGAAAAAACATGATGGTCACACTAGGTCATTGGGTATTAGATACTACGGTGATTTGCACTAGTGTTAGTGGGAGATTATTAGTGAAAGCCCTAGAGCCAATCATGTGATGATTGTTGTATGGACTTTATTGTATCATATTCCTATTTATAAAGGCATGGTTATTATATTTACTTGTATTGGTGTCAAATAACTAAATATAATAACGTCCTTGAGTAGTAGGTTCTTATCTATATCAATCGATTGGTTGAATCAATAATGAGATGATATAGAGAACACTACTCTTAATCATTCCTAGTCAAGTATTAACATTCAGGGACAATGTTAATGTGTAGAGACTAGCATATAGGTCAACTCGATGACTTGATCTCACAAGTCATGGATATGAGATATCAAGTTGACACATGGGTATACATTAGAGAATGTATATTGAATGACCCGCCATGAGAAAGTATCGTGGATCATTATATGAGTGTCATATACTTTCTGAATATTAGTATGACTATTAGTCCTTAGACCTGAAGTCACCATGGTTCCCTACATAAGGAGTTGCATACTTTGGCTTCGTCAAACGTCACCCGTAAATGGGTGGACTACAAAGGTGATTACTGGGTATGTAATAAATTATGCGGAGGGATGTGAGTGATGTAGATGGGATCTATCCCTCCTATATGACGGGAGTGACATCGTTATTCTTGATAGAGTGAGACCACGAAGTTCATGGCCATGCCCAAATGAGTCAATATGAGATATTGAGCTCATTTGATTAGAGTGAGTCTACTTAGAGTTCAAGATATAGATTGTACCGAGGATGACATGGTCTATGCCTCAATTGGTCAATCTAGATGTCAAGGATAGAGGGACATTGTCACATATTGTGAGAGTCACAATTAGTAGTCACAAAGGTGATGTTGGAGCTCAACATTCTTGTAACTTGGGTAGCAATGATGTGTTGCTAGATACCGCTCATTGTTTATGTTCCTAAATTGGTTTAGGGACATTGCCAACATTACAAGAACGTATAGGGTCACACACAAAGGGCAATTAGATGGAGATTAGGTTCATATGATGAACCATGAGGATTAGGCTTATGGGATGAACCAAATTGGATTAAGAGTAATCCAAATTAGACTAATTGAGTTAGTCTCAATTTGATTCAAGTGTTGAATGAGTCTAATTTAGATTTGATTCATCAAATCAATTTAAATTAATGAATAGAGATTCATTAAATTAAATTGACTTGAATCAAATGGTTGGATTTGATCAACCATGGGAGATAAGAGGTCAAGTTTGACTTGACTTGAGAGGGAAGATGAAAGGTCAAGTTTGACTTGACCAAATGCCATGTCATGATGATGACTTGGCATGGCCGGCCAATGATGATGCTCCACATCATCATTGACTTATCATGTGGTGCCACCTCATGAGGGAGACCAAGAGCCATTGGCCCTTGGAGTTACATGCATGCATGTAACCCCCCAAGTCATGATGTGGCCGGCCACTCCATTTGATGGGGGAATTCATTTTGTGAGTTACTAGAACTTCATCTTCTTTCTTGGATCATCCTCTCAAGCTCTTTCATCCCCCATCTTGCCAAAATTCCTTAAGGGTGCTATCACACTCTAGCTTTCTTTTCTCCACCTATTGCTTGTGTGGATACTGATAGAGGAGTGTACACTTGACACTCTCAAGTTCCGGCCAGCTATTTGGACGAGCGGGATTTGCAAAGGGCGTTGCATCGAGGGTAACACTCTCAACTTCTAGATCTAAGGTAGATCTAGGTTTACTTAGCACATACATATTTTTATTCTAATATATCTTCGCACGGATCCGTGGTCGGACTTCTGGGGTTTCTGCAACGCAAAAAGCGGTTTTTACGGCTCGGAAAGTCCAACAATATTAATCTGAGTAGAATTCAAAGGTTGATAGATGATGGACCTTTGGGTTCATTGGTGGTGGAAGATTTCCCAACCTGCAAATCTTGCTTGGAAGGTAAAATGACCAAGAATCCTTTTAAGGCCAAGGGGTATAGAGCCAAAGATGTGTTGGAATTGGTTCATTCTGATTTGTGTGGTCCTATGTCTATCTAGGATAGAGGTGGTTTTGAATATTTCGTCTCTTTTATAGACGATTATTTAAGATATGAATACATTTACATGATGCGCCACAAGTCTGAATGCTTTGATAGGTTCAAAGAATTCAAGGTTGATGTGAAGAAATGTTAAGGTAAAAGTATCAAGATACTACGATCTGATCGTGGTGGTGAGTACCTCTTGGGAGAGTTTAGGAGTTACTTATCAGAGGCTAGGATTCAATCCCAACTGTCTGCACCTGGTATACCCCAACAGAATGGTGTGGCAGAGTAAAGGAATAAGACTCTTATGGAGATGGTTAGATCAATGATGAGTTATTCTGAGTTACCAGATTCGTTCTGGGGGTATGTTCTAGAAACAACAGTGTATATTTTGAACTTGGTACAATCTAAATCAGTACCTTCTACTCCCACAGAATTGTGGTCTGGGCGAAAGTCTAGTCTGAGACATATTCAGATTTGGGGTAGTCCAGCACATGTGCTGAAGGGAGATGCTGGTAAGTTAGAATTTCGTACAAAAGTGTGCCTATTAGTAGTCTATCCTAGAGGAACAAAAGGTGGTTTGTTCTATATTCCTAGAGATAAGAGGGTGATCGTTAGCACGAATGCCCGATTTTTAGAGGAAGACTATGTGATGAACCACAAGCCAATGAGCAAGATTATTCTAGAGGAATTAAGAGGGGAAATCACTACTTCAGTACCAACGGTACAAGAGGGCATACCACAAGTGACTGCACCGCGTGTCACAGAGGATACACAGATGATACCTCGTCGTTGTGGGAGGGTGGTTAGAGAACCTAATAGATTTATGTTCTTGGAAGAATCTTCTGATTTAGTCCCTAGCGAACATGAACCTGATCCCTGGACATATGACGAGGCACTACAAGATAAATATGCGGTATCTTAGCAAAGGGCGATAAATTCTGAGATAGAATCTATGGATTCAAATTAGGTATGGGAGCTAGTAGAACCACCCAATGGTGTAAAAGACATTGGATGCAAGTGGATCTACAAAAAAAAGAGAGGATCAGATGGGAAGGTAGAGACCTTCAAAGCAAGGCTTGTTGCGAAAGGGTGTACTACGAAAGAGGGTATCGATTATGAGGGGACTTTTTCACTGGTAGTCATGCTTAAGTCTATCCGAATTCTCTTGTCTATTGCTGCTTATATGTATTATGAGGTTTGGCAGATGGATGTCAAGATAGCTTTCCTTAATGGAAGTCTTGAAGAAAACATCTATATGGAGCAACCAGAAGGATTCATTGCAAAGGGCAAAGAGCATCTTGTGTGCAAGCTTAATTGGTCCATTTATGGATTAAAGCAAGTTTCGAGATCTTGGAACATCCGCTTTGATGAGGTAATCCAGTCATATGGATTTATTCAAAGTCCGGATGAGTCTTGTGTATATAAGAGATGTGATAGAAATGTTGTGGTATTTCTTGTACTATATGTAGATGATATTTTGCTCATTGGCAACAATGTCAAAGTGTTATCAGAAGTAAGGGTATGGTTGTCCAAACAATTTGATATGAAGGACTTGGGAGAAGTGGAACACATCCTTGGGATCAAGGTTATAAGGGATCGCAAGAAAAGGATGTTGTGCTTATCTCAAGCTTCATACATAGACACTATTTTAGCTCGTTTTAGCATGCAAAACTCCAAGAAAGGTTTTCTATCTTTTCGGCATGGAGTAGCTTTATCTAAAGACATGTCTCCTAGAACGTCAAAGGAGATATAGGAGATGAAGGTGGTTCCTTATGCTTCGGCGGTAGGAAGCCTCATGTATGCTATATTATGTATGAGGGCGGATATCTGCTTTGTCGTGGGCATGGTTAGTAGATATCAGAGTAATCCAAGATAGGGACATTGGACTACGGTAAAGCATATATTGAAGTACCCGAGAAGGACGAGGGATTATATGCTGGTATACCAGATAGATCAATTACTCCCTATGAGTTACACAAATTTTTATTTCCAATCAGATAGGGATAACAGTAAGTCTACCTCAGGTTATGTGTTTACTTTGGGAGGTGGAGCCATTGTATGAAGGAGTATCAAGAAGAAATGCGTGGCGGACTATACCATGGAAGCTGAGTATGTGGCATCCTCTGAGGCAGCCAAAGAAGTTGTATGGCTCAGGAACTTCTTGATGGACTTGGATGTGATTCCTGGTTTGCCCAAAACTATCACAATCTATTGTGATAACAGTGGTGCAGTTGCAAACTCGAATGAACCACGAGCCCATAAAGCAGGTAAACACATAGAGCACAAGTACCACCTGATACAAGAGATCGTAAAGTGAGGAGAAGTTTCTGTCGGCAAGATAGCATCAGAGGATAACTTGGCAGATCCTTTCACTAAGGCCCTTCCAGCAAGAGCTTTTGATAGGCATGTGGAGGGAATGGGAATCAGATGTATGGGAGTTTGATGGTAGCATAGTCTTTTAGTATAAGTTGGAGAATTGTTGGGATCTATACTAAAAGCCTAGCTTTTGCATGAACATCTTCATTGTGAAATAAGAATCACATGATAATTGTTTGTATTTTATATTTGTGCATATTGTCTGATACTTTACGTTATAGATAATATGGTGTGTGGTGTCATAAAGAAGATCATGTTATCTGTTCCTTGTAGAGTATAAGAAGAGGCTCACAACCAAGATTGTTTTGGACAAACCATTGGCATGGTTATTATGTAATTTGTTATTGATTTATCTTGACCATAGAATTATACTAGTGCACTTTGTGTGAGCAAGACCGATTTAGAAGTGATTCAATTTATACTGACCATATAATTAAATCAGACCTCCGATATTATGGTGTACATGCTCTTAATCCTGATATAATAACGGACACATGTACTTACCAATGGGCGAGATTTATGTGTTAAGTCGATAGGCCTGGTAAGTTGAGAAATAATATTATTTACATGGTGTGTCGTTGATTATAAGAGGAAACTGTGTCCTATACATTAGGATGATGATGTCCCCTTCAGGAGCTCATAAAGTTCATCATGCAAATCCTTCAAGTGGACTTGGTCCAACTTGATGATAAGGATGAGTGGTACTACTCATAGAGTTAGATATTGATTAATTAAATTGTCAGTAATTTAATTAATTAATGGGTATTCGATATCTTAAACACGGGGAGATATTTTGTACAAATAATATGTGGAGCACATATTTAATTAATGGGGTTGGTGAGGTAGATCAATGATGATCCTCTAGTGGAATGGATCGTCATTAATGGATTGGGTTATATGTGGTTCGGATCCATTGGGTGGCAAAGATCCAACTCCTCCTCATGGTCCCTATTGTAGTCTATTATAAATACCTCATGAAGCCTAGATCTTAAAGAAAAGGTGGGGAGGCAAGGGCACGAGAGAGTGCTAGGGTTTTGCTTCTTTAAGGTCGGCGGCAACAAAGGAGTTAGGGTTTTCCTTCTCTTCCTTTCTCTTGGCCGGCGCCTCCTCTCCCTCTCCGAGGGTCGCCACCTCCTTCTCCCTTTCCAAGGGTCAGCACCTCCTCTCCCTCTTTTAGGGCCGACGGCAACAAGCAAGGAGGAAGAGGGTTCTCTGTTCCTCAATCTCCTCTCCTCTCTTTAGGGTCGGCAGACACCACACTTGGAGTTTAGGTGGTCGATACAAGCAAAGAGAAGAGGAGAAGGATTTGTGTTCGACACTAGAAAGGAGAAGAAGGGAGGGTTTTCTTCCCTTGTTCGGAGCGAGCAAGGAAGGGAAGATACGTGGTCTAGGAGGCTTCAATTCTTGGAAGATCGTCGCCCACATGACGACCAAGAAGAGGATAGGAATACAATAGAATATCAAGAGGTAAAACAAGAGGTATAATCTTGTTTAATATTAATTCTTGTTCTTTTGTATTTTGCATGTTGTTGATTGACATGGACCCCGATCATAAACACAAAAACCGGCGATCGGTTCATCATCTATTCCACGGCTAATCTAGGAAAAGGGTTAGGTTGCTTGAACAATAATTTTGTTCAAGCGACCTCTCAAATCGAATAGCGCGATGATGAATTAGTTTCTTGGGTAATCCATCTCCGTCTGGATTAGTTTTAATTAATAAAATTTTAATTCGGGGACGTGAGATAGGATCACCATGCACAAGCGACCGAAACGAAGCGAAACTTCCCCTTTAAATTGAAGTTCATTTTTCATCTGTATCTTTTTATTGTTACTTCATTCACTCTATATTGTATTCGAGTGTTTCATCTTCGAGGTTTTCGTTGTAAAGAGGAGAGGCGGGATTGTTCCTCTACCTCGAGCTTTTCATTTATTGTATTCGTTGTCTCCTACCTCCAACGAGGAGAAGATCTATAGTGAATTGACCTTTGTACGTGGTCTAGGATCGCAGGGCCTTGGAGTAGCAACCGTTAGGTTGTGAACCAAGTAAAAACAAAGTGTCCTTTACTTTTATTCCACTGCGTTAGTTTAGTTTTATTGAAACGAAAAGAAGTTTTCAAGCTCGCTATTCACCCCCCCCCCCTCTAGCTTGCTTTCGATCCAACAATTGGTATTAGAGTGGGGGCGCTCAAATTCGGTGCAACCACCGATTGGGCACTTTTCTTTTTGTATTTATTGTTTTAACTTTTTTCCCACACTACTAATCCAAGACCAAGTCTTGGTACAATATTTTTTTTGTTTGTCTGTTTGCAAGTATCAATGGAACTAATCGCTTCTGGAGTAGCTCACGGTAAAATGGGCATAACATTTTATACAAGTGGACCCACAAAATGTGCTACCCACCAAATCGAAGCTCTCTCAAAGATCTAAACTTCTTATGGGGGTTTACCCCCGTAACAAGCTGTTTTAGTCCCCAAAAAATGACATTTAGTACCCTTTCGTGGACATTGACGGTTGTAAGTGCTTGTTTTTTTTAGTTGTTTATTTCTCATTTTTTTTCTTATAATTTCTTGCATTACTAATCTTCCGTAACAAGCCGTGGTTGTAATTTCTTTTTGTTTGTATTTTTGTTTTGTAAGATTTTGTGATGGCCCATCTTGAGGGGTATAGCATCACTTGACCTCCGTTATTTAATGGAGATGACTTCCGTTATTGGAAGGGTCGGATGGAGTGTTTCTTGAAATCATAAGTCGAGACTTGGATAATAATCCAAACCGGCTTTGCTCTACACACCAACGATCAAGGGGAGCCATTGGACTTCGACAAATGGACCAACATCATGAAGCTTCAAGTGGAGGTCGATGTAAAGGCAACCCAAATCCTACAATGCGGTCTGTCCAAGGAGGAGCTCAATCGCGTCGGTCCATTCATAAGTGCAAAAGACCTTTGGAATAAGCTCATCGAGCTTCATGAAGGAACTGTCGACACGAAGGTATGTAAAAGAGACCTTATTTTAAATAAGCTTTTTAATCTAAAAATGTAGGAACACGAGACCACTACACAATTGCACGCAAGAATAAAGGACATTATGAGCAGCCTCTACTCAATCGGACAGAATGTCAAAAATCGAGATGTGATTAGGTATACCCTAAATGCATTTCCTAGGACCACCTTGTGGGCATCCATGGTTGATGTCTACAAGGTATCTAAAGATTTATCTAAAATTAGATTAGACAAATTCTTTTTTCAATTTGAGCTACATGAACAGACTAATGTGGTCCCGACCGAGAAAGATATGGCATTGTTTGCAGGTCAAAGACGAAGAGAAAGGAGCAAGATACCTCCCGAAGAAGAAGAATTCAAATCGGAAGGCGAATCTGAATTGGAATCCGAAGAGGAAATGGAGGTCGAACTAGTTAATCTAGTTCGGAGAATAAACAAAAAGAAAACAGAGCAATTGAAGGACAAGAAACCACCACATACCTACACATGCTATTGGTGCAACAAGAAGGGGCATTACAAGTCAGACTGCCCAAAAATGAAGCCAAAACACAAAGCAGCCAAATCAAGCATTTCAAGCACGTGGGAGGAAGAGGAAGAGAAAGGCAACGACTTGGCTTTCATGGTGAAACTGACGGAGTCTGAGTCCAAGTCTGAAGCCGACTCTGAATCTGATGTGAGCAAAACATATAGGGTTTTAGGAGTAGTTTTCACTCACATATCATTTCTTTTTATGTTTGTTTCATGCATATTTTATTTTATTTTGTATGCATTTCTTGTTTTATAGTTCGGAGATATGCTCGTTGTACTTTTGTGTGTAGGACAACATTATACAGGGAAAATGGCACACTTTTGGAGCGAAAAGAAAACATTTTGTAGCTAGAACAGAATGACACACACCCTAGCCCTGTGAAAACACACGACCTGTGCCACAACACTACACATGGTCTGGCTGTGTAGATCCACACGGTCGTGTTGCGCTGTGCGATTTCGACGTGATTCGATTATTTTTCAGGTTTTGGGGAGATCCAGGCTGATGTCTATATAAAGGAGGCTATGCCCAAACCCTAGGGGGAGGCAAGATGGCCGGGACGACACATCGGTGCTCTAAATAGCACTAGAAACTTGCAACGGGGAGGAAGGAAGCCGTCGGAGATATAAATTCTGCGCCTCGACGCTAAGGAGAAGAGCACCATCGCATTGTAATCTATATTCTTTCCATGCTTTATCTTGTATATACGAATTCGACAATGCCTTGTGTTTCTTTTCTCATTTTCATGGCGTAGATTCTCTGATTATAGGACTAGGGAGTAGTTTGTGTTGAGTTAGAATATGTTGGTTCAAATATCTTTTCATTCTTGAATTTATATTTGCAATTGACGTTTGGTTTAGATCTATAGCTATTGTTTTGGTTTAATAGTCACTGTGCTTAGCCGATACGAGGGGTGACATCCCTCGTATCAAAGATTAAGCGAATTAAGGAGGAACCTAGGGGTTTGCCTCATCGCCGGTAACTGTGGGTAGAAGGATGTGATAGAGTATGAAATGCGCCTCGTTTTTGACTCATCGCAGGGATCGATTCGGCATCCTCGTACCGACTATCCCGTCCTAATGCCAAGGGTCGACCTGGTATGGCAAAGATAGCTTCCGATAGATGCGAAGGCTCATTGGGGGAGTGTATGATGTCCTTTCCATAAAATCGTAGTTAGAAACCTAGATAAAACTCAATTGACAACGTGTTCTGTGACACAAAAACAAAACCAAAATCCTAGAATCTCATCTAAAGACTCGAAGCAACCCTTCTCTTGTCACACCCGCCCTTTCCCTCGTAATCTATAAGGGTTGGAAGGGCGACACGATGTGATCATACATACATCCATTTACAGTGGAAGAATTACATACATGCATTTACAACGAAAGACTTGAAACTTTTTTTTTCTTTTTAAAACATAAAGCATGAAACATGGAGCATGCATAATCATTTCATAAGGACACTAAGTAGCAACCATCAACATCAAGTAGAGTTCGACTCTTAACAACTAATATGCAAAACTTAAAGGGAAACATGCATAAGTCTTGGAACATAAACTTAAAGGGAAACATGCATAAGTCTTGGAACATAAACTTAAAGGGATAACATGCATAAGTCTTGGAACATAAACAGATCTCTTCCACCATGCCACTACCACACACACTTTGCCCCTCCTGCTGCTCCCTTTCGTTTAGCCATTCTTTACCCTTATCTGCAGTACAAGGGAAACATGAACTATAAGCACATAGGCTTAGTAAGATCCTTTCCTACTTACTAAAGCCATACATCAAGAATTAGACATAGAGTAGTGACATGTTCATCTAGACAACATATAGGCATAGCATTCATATAAAGTAGTGACATGATCATTTAAGAACATATAGGCATAGCATTCATATAAAGGTAGTGACATGATCAATTAAGAACATATAAGCATAGCATTCATATAAAAGTAGTGACATGATCAATTAAGAACATATAGGCATAACATTCATATAAAAAGTAGTGACATGATCAATTAAGAACATATAAGCATAACATTCATATAAAAGTAGTGACATGATCAATTAAGAACATATAGACATAGCATTCATATAAAAAGTAGTGACATGATCAATTAAGAACATATAAGCATATCATTCATATGAATATCATAATCATATAGACATGAAATGGGTATATGCAAGATGTTTTTTGAAAATGTATACTTTATAGGTACTTAAACATAATCTTAACATGGTGGGCTCGGCATTGTACCACATACATCATCATCTTTGTGCGCATCCCTAAGTAGACCCGAGGTAGCTAATCCCGAACCTACTAGGGTACTAGGTCCGTACTACGACCATCGACCTAGGGGCAACATAACATAGCAGCCCATCCTAGGCCCGTACTATGACCATCGGCCTAGGGCAACTTAGGAGCCCATCCCGTACTAGGTCCGTACTATGACCGTCGACCTAGGGGCACATAGGAGCCCATCCCTTAGACCTTGCTAGGGTCCAGTACAAGCCATGCAAAAAGTAAAATAGCATATCATGTTCTTTATCATAACATATCATATTCCTTATCATAACATATCATATTCCTTATCATAACATATCATGTTCCTTTTCATAACATAAAGAGTGCTCTTAGTCCCCATTCATAGGGAAGCATCTCTTAGGCATTTCATCAAACATACTTGTTCATCATGATGCAATGAGCATAACATAATCATACATTCATACAATTAACATGGACATAAGGTAGTGGCATAAACAAATCATGCTATCATAAAGTCTAGCTATCAACATGTTAACATCATATATAGATATATCATGGCATGGAAGATCATGGGTGAGGATGAACAAGGTTTGGTCGAAACTTCCAAGGGGAGATCTTAAGAATTCAAACCCTAATTCAACTTGTACAAGGTCTAACTATCAACATGTTAACATCATATACATATAAAACATGACAAGGGGAAATCATTGGTAGCCCAAACATGGTTTGGCCGAAACCCTAATGGAGGTTTTTAGGGATTCAAATGCTCCACAACTTACACAAAGCCTAACTAACATCATATTAACATCTTATATACATGTAGCATGGCATAGAGGATTATTAGAGGGCATGAACATGGGTTGGCCGAAACCCTAAGGGAGGGTTCTTAAGAATTTAACCACTAAAACAACTTGTACAAGGTCTATCTAACATCATACTAACATCATATACATATATAGTATGGCATGAAACATCATTAACAAGCATAACATGGGTTGGCCGAATCTTCATGGGGGTTCTAACAAAATTCAAACCCTAAAACAACTTGTACAAGGTTTATCTAACATCATACTAACATCATACTAACATCATATACATATATAGTATCGCATGAAACATCATTAACAAGCATAACATGGGTTGGCCGATACTTCATGGGGGTTCTAACAAAATTCAAACCCTAAACAACTTGTACAAGTCCTAACTAACATCATATTAACATCAATTACATATAGATAATGGCATGGAACATCATTAACAAGCATAACATGGGTTGGCCAAAACTTCATGGGGGTTCTAACAAAATTCAAACCCTAAACAACTTGTACAAGACCTAACTAACATCATATTAACATCAATTTCATATAGATCATGGCATGGAAGACCATTAGAAACATAAATAGGACTTGTCCGAAACTTCAAGGAGGGGCTTTGGAATCAAACACTCAAATCAAAGCCTATCTATCAACATATTATCTTCATATACATACAAAACATGGCATGGAAAATCATTAGAAGAATGAAGGGGGTCTTGGCCGAAACTTTCAAAGAGGGTTTTTAAGAAATCAACAATCAAAACAACTTGTACTGCAGGTGAAGGGATACTTACATCCTTTCGCTTGTTTAGTATAAGGGTATACCCTAGGTGGTGTCAAGACAAAACCTCTTCCTTCCTTCTTGAGTTTTCGGAAATGGGAGAAGGGGATGGAGTGGTTTCAGTGGAGTTGGATCTTCTAGCATTACTAAGACTTGTGAGAAACTCCTCTTGGAAAACCCCTCTTGAGAATCCCTACACAAGAAACCCTAGAGCTTGGGATGGAAAAGGGAGGAAGGGGAAATGAAGAATTCGGCCAAGAATGAGGAAGAAGGAGAATGAAGAAGGAAAGTGGGGTTTTACTTCCTCTCTTCTCTTAATTCTCCTCTTTAATACCTAGGGAATGAACACTCTTCATTCTTTCATGGGGGGATGAACCAACTCCTCATCTTCCCATCTTTATTCTTTGTATATTCTTTATATATCTTATCCATGAATCATCCTATGGTCTTGTACATTCTTTATATATCTTATCCATGAATCATCCTATGGTCTAGTGGTGTCAAGTCTACCTCCTTATTAGGAGATTCATGGTTCAAATCCTACCTCTAACCATCTTTTATTTTATTTTATTTTAAACCTTTTATGGCGTTAAAACCCATATAATTACTTTGAATAGTTTAGAATTTTATGGGCATTACATCTCTTCCTCCGTGTGACACCGTACTTAGTTCGGACCACCGACGACCTCCTAAGCACAACCATTAGAACTAATTTTCGAACAATAACGTCCACTGAATAGATAGGTACTCGAATCTCAGTCCCTGTGAGATCGATAATCTAATTATTACTTGATAACACTCGCACTTTATGCATTGGAGTGTGAGCACGCGCTTCGAGTTCTCGACGGTATCCATCACGAGATTTGAGGTCGCATTCGCGTGCATCAAGTTTTTGGCGCTGTTGCCGGGGACTGATTGATTCGATATCGAATCAAGAAGTGGATAATTGGATCAAACTTAGGATTAGATTTATTTACTTGCTTTACTTTTATTTCTCTCTTTTATTTTTATTTTACTTTATTTACTTCAGTTTTAGATTTTTCATATCTATAATTAGTTTTTTTTATTTTAGGAGTAGTTTTACGTTTTATTTTATAATTAGCTTTTCTGAATTTGATTCAATATTTAGTTCAATTTATTTTCTATTTTAATTAAGTATTAGGTAATACTCCTAATTTTGTGGCTCGGTTCTTTGTATGCTTAGACGCCTAAGATTGGGAGGCATAATTCCGATCGATCTAGAAATCGAACAAACCTTTCATCGTCGGAGAGCTGAACAGAAGAGGATGGAGGATCAAGATGCATCTGAGGTGAATATAGGTAGTTTACCTTTGTAGGATTACGCAACCCCTAGTACTAAATGATTTAGGCCGAGTATAGCTGGACCGTCCATTTCAGCAAACAACTTTGAGCTGAAATTGTTACTCATACACATGGTCCAGTAGAGTCAATTCGGGAGAGCTGTGACTGAAGACCCGAAGTGGCACCTGGAGATATTTTTGGAAATTTTCTCGACAATGAAGATCAATGGAGTCCCTGCAAATGTAATCCACCTGAGCCTATTCCCGTTCTCATTGTGGGATAAGGCTAAGGCATGACTTCACTCCTTGCCTTCGGGAAGCATTACTACATGGGAGCAATGTGAGCAGCAGTTCTTGAATAAATACTTCCCACCAAGCAAGACTGCTCACATGCAACATCTAATAACGAGCTTCCGTCAGAAGGAAGGGGAGTCCCTATTTGAAGTCTGGGATCGTTACAAGGGGCTACTCTACCAATGCCCCCATCATGGACTAGAAAGGTGGTTGGTGATCCACATCTTTTATAATGGGATCATGTACGCCACAAAGATGTCCCTCGTTTCTACCGCAGGAGAAGCACTTATGAACAAGACTATAGAGGAAGAGGAGGAGCTAATAGAAGAGGTGGTCCAGAACCACCATCATTGGGCTTTCGAACATAGTCACCCAGCTCCTACCGCGGGACAATATGCTGTCAACTCCGTGGACCACATGTCAGCGAGGATGGATTCGCTTAGTAAATGGTTCGACTCTCTAAATCTAGATTTTGCACGTGCAATCAATGACTTTGGAGAAGGAGCAGCAGCGCATCGGGAGGACTACTATGACAGGCAGGGCATCTCAGAAGAGCAGATTGAGCATGTCAATGTGGTTGGGGATTATAATCAAAGGTCCAACAACCCATACTTCAGTACTTACAATCTCATATGGAGGAACCACTCAAATTTTTCCTATCGGAATAACTCGGGGAATTTCCAACCATCAGGAGGGTATAGGCAACAACAGGGCAATGGGAAGCAACAACTACAGAAGTCTAGGCTAGAATTATAATGGAAGACTTCATTGCTACTCAAACAAAGGCCAATGAAGAGTTTCGACGCCAACAACAGAAAACAAAAGAGTCACTCAAGGATTTGAAGACCACTATTGATGATCTTGCAAATCACACGAGGATGTTGGAAACACAAGTTGCCCAGATAGCCCAAATCGTGTTGCAACCGATGGATAGTTCTCCATCATTACTCGAGCCAAGTCAAGTCAAGGAGGAGGGAGTGTGCAGCGAGAGAGTAGCATAGAGAAACAGATTCGCCAAGGGGTGTGCAGCCATGATTTCCACCCTACCCGACCAAGTCGAAATTGAAGATAAAATTCCACCCCATCTTGAGGATCATGGTGAATTTGTTATCCCCTGCTCGATTTATGGGGAAAACTTCGATGAAGCATTGTGCGACTTGGGGTCATCAGTAAGTGTGATGCCCTACACATACTATTTGAAGATGGGACTGAATGACATTGAACCAGTGAACCTTGGTATTCTTATGGGAGATGACTCAGTCAAGGAACCCGTCGGCATGCTAGCACATGTGCCTGTGGTGATTGAGAATTTCATGATATACACAGATTTTATTATACTTGACATAGGACTAAATCCCCAAAATCTCATCATCTTGGGAAGACCTTTTCTGTAGACTACGGGAGCATGTATAGATTTAAAGGCACACAAGATCTCCTTGGAGGTAGACGGGGAGATCATCCTCTTCAATCTGTCAGAGTGTAGAGCTCCCTTCTTAGACGACTACACTTTTAGCAGGGTAAAGCTGAGCCCACTGAATATCAGCACCGAGACGGATGAATGAAGGTTCACAGAGCCTTCCGGAGCCAAGTTGAAGATAATGGAGTGTGGTTGAGCTAAAAGACCTTAAACAAAGCACTTCTTGAAAGGCAACCCAAGTTTATTTTACATATTTTAATCTTTCTGCATTCATGTGTATAATCTAGACTTTGATTTATTGTCACTTATTTTCTTTGCAAATAGCTTAGGATTAAAGAAAACTTGATCATTAGGAGCCCACCTAGTCCACGTCAACATGAGTCTGCACCTGCACCACCACTTTTTTCTACTTTTGAGAAGGATGCAGGTACATTTGCCTATGATTTTTTGGAGTTTTGATTGTGCCTCGATGACATATATGTCGAGCAGCAGATGCAGAAGCAACGATGGGAGGAGGAGAGCGCTTACACACAGGCAGAGTTTTGGGGCTTCCGGGAGCACTTCCAGCGGGCTGAAGAGTTCTACGATTAGGCCCACGTCTACTTCCAGGAGGAGGCTGCCCGTCACCAGGAGGACGCCACCTACTGCTAGGAGATACGGCAGCACATGCGCGCTCAGCAGGCATAGTGGGCTAGGGAGGAGGAGCACCGAGCAGTTGTTGCATCCACCAACTCTCAGATTAACCACATGTACATGTGGCATCAGCGGCTCAACACCAGATTCTCCTAGGACCCTGAGATGCTGAGGCTACTGAACTTTCCACCTCACCCACCATATTAGAGGTATAACTTCATACAAGTCTGGGGGTGGGGACCCCAAGTTTTGATTTATTTTGTTTCTAGCAGTAGTTTCTTTCCTGATATTTACATTTTAGTTAGAATTCATTTGTTCATGCAGAGGTTGTTCAGTTTCTTTTAGCACATAGCTTTTGCTATCTATAAGCTGCATCAGTAGTATTTTTAAAGTTTTCTTCATGAGTTGTTTCCATGGTTAGCTTAACTTCATTTACCTCATGGTATTTTATTTTATTTGTGTTGGGATGTATATTGAAAGTCTAGCCTTTGTATGAACATTTTCATTTTGAAATAAGAATCACATAATCATTGTTTGCATTTATGCATATTGTTTGATACGTTACATTGTAGATAACATGGTGTGTGGTGTCGCACAGAAAATCATATTATCAGTTCCTTGTAGAGTATATGTCAAGTCTCAAAAAAAAAAATAAATAAATAAATAAAATAAAATAAAATAATAATAACCATGATAAAAATGGTAAAAAAATACATGGGCGAATGTCATCAGAAAGGGGGATAAATGTCAGTGTCTAGTTACACCCTAAATAATCACCGTTTGGGGGCATGAAAGAGGAAAAACCCTACAAACCCTATTTAACCGGCCAAACCCTATTTATTTCCTTTTCTTATTTTCTTCTTTTTCCACAATTTAAAGGCGATCATAGATCCTCTGCCGCTGAGTCGACGCCTAACTCAGGAGCTACACCGACCTTCCTCCTCCCTCTTCACGGTAAGAAATCTTTGGCTAGGGCTGGCGAGGGTGGAGGATTTCGCGAGTTTCGTCTGCGCTTTAGTGGCGGGATGGAGTCGGGATTTCGGATTTAATCGGGCCGGAGATGTTGGGTTTTCCGGCGTGGGTTCTAGCAGGAGCCACGGGAGGATTCTTTGTATTTTGGAACGGATTGAGATAAGGAACTGGTGGAGCTGGGGTTTCCCGTCGGCAAGGAGGAGGTGAGGGAGTCGGGATTGCAATTGGGCCTGAGTGTTGGGTTCCGACGCGAGTTCCAAAGTGAGGTTCACGGGTGGATGTTTGGTATTTTTGGATCGGATTGAGGTAAGGAAACCGGTGAAGCTCGAGGTTTGGAATCGGATTTTAGCGGCAACCAACGGTCAAGCTGCTTCGGCTTGAGGGAGGTGAGGGGCAGGGAGATCTCGTGAGGTGGCTAGGAATTAAATCATTGGGCTATAATGGGAATTCTAGATGGTGGTTATTGAACCGGTGGATTAGGGTTCTCGGCAGGGGAAGAGCCGGGGAAAGGGAAGGGATAAACCGATTGGTGTCATTGGAAGGGAAGGGGATCGGTCTAGGATTTTAGGATCGCATTCGATGAATCTAAGCGTGGATTCGTATGGAGGGTTTCATCCGGGAGGGGGATAATAACGGAGTATACACTTGTTGGGGTCCTAATGAATTGGGTGAGCCGAACGATGTATATGAGGGTGAAATCTTCAATTAATAGCCAGATAAATGTTTAATAGAGGTAAGGGGTGGTTTGTTGGAAGTGAATCAGCATGCTAGGATGGATAGAAAAGTTAGTATGTATATGAGCTTTATGTCTATAGATGATTCCTGTTAAATGTGTTCTCAGCCAGCATGTTTAGTTAATCCTTTATAAGTTTTTTTTTGTAATGTTGTAAATGATTTATAATATGTGATAAATATCGTCTACCTGTGTATGAGGTTAGATGCTATATATATATATATGAGTAATTACCATCTACCTGTGTATGAGGTTAGATGCTATATGTATGTGTGTGTAATTACCATCTACCTGTGTATGAGGTTAGATGCTATATGTATGTGGGTGTAATTACCATCTACCTGTGTATGAGGTTAGATGCTATGTATAGATATACATATATATATATATATATATATATACTTTTCCATTCATGATGTTCTATGTTATCCTACTGTGACTCAGTATGATAGAAAATGATAGAAATTCTTAGT
This sequence comes from Wurfbainia villosa, assembly GCA_025175895.1. NCBI lineage: Eukaryota > Viridiplantae > Streptophyta > Magnoliopsida > Zingiberales > Zingiberaceae > Wurfbainia > Wurfbainia villosa. Next base: position 112,352,569 of record CM045989.1, on the reverse strand, counting down.
TAGCTAACTGTATGTACATGAGCATTAGTGGTGCCTGGACGGGTTGGGCTCCCCGGGTTGAGCTCCGGGGAGGGCCCACCCAAATCGATGATTGATCGATGATGATGACTGATTTCTTAGTTTCTTCCTAGAGGTACCTCAAGATTGCACAAGAAATTAAGATATTTGATCGCTCAAAGATTTTTAAATGCATAATAAATGAGGCAACTAATGAGGGTTTATAGTTTAGGATTAGCATATGAAAGGCATGATTGGGTTATTGTACTTGTTATAATGATATGATGTTAAAAGTATTGGTTATGTTTCATATTGACTCACCGAAAGTGTAATCGAAAATGTATGTTAAGCTACAGTAATTTACATTTACGATTATAGAGATATATGTTTTCATTTGAAAATTTTTTCCCCCTGTGTTATATCCCTGTCATTGATCTACTTCTTAAGAACTCATGATGTCACATAACAATTTCAGGTAGGGAACAGGATACCTAGATTGAGATGCAAGAAGCGGAGGTGGTGTAATTGAGGAGATCATGATGAGCATGTCACACATTGTCCGGGGCATTCATGAAACAGGGTTTCCGGATTGAGGGGAGATAATTTGATGTTCTATCTTTTTTTCAAGTTCTGAGAGTTAATTGTGTTGTTGAGACTGCTAAACTGGATGGAATAAAAATAAATTTGCGTCGGGCATTTTGATCTTGTGTATAATGCGTAATATTGATGTGAGACTAGGGATTTAGTATGTGTATACTGGGTTAGGTCTTTTCAGTTGGTATCAGAGCGAACGATCCTAAAGGACAGTGTGTGCATGCGATCTCATCAAGGACTCAGATACATCCATCTCCGCGTTTGTAAGCTTTAAATTTACTTTTCAAGTAGTAGTCTTAATGTAATCATGTTTAGGTTTATGTACAAATTGCGGAGAATATGCATTATTGGGTTTTATAGGAGAATGACGGGCCGAAGAAACAATGGTGAAGCGGGACAGAATAGTCAATTTCTCGCTGAGCTTGCCGCAATTATGCAGGAACAGAGTCGGATTTAGGGGAACAGATCCAACAGCTGTTGAGAGCCAGGGAGCATGGAAACACCCACAGTGGTCCCACAGCCAGTGTGAACCCAATTTACAAGCAGTTCAGGGACCTTGGACCGACAGAGTTTAAGGGAAGCTCAGACCCGATTGTGGCAGAAGGATGGATTCGATCATTGGAGACGATATATGACTTCATGCGGACTTCGATCGACAAGGTGAGGTGCGCCATATTCATGTTGCGGCGATGCTCGGATATGGTGGGAGGGTGCACGTTGGCCGGTGGATTTAGCTACAGCTACTTGGGTTGAATTCAAGGAGGTATTTTATGGTAAATACTTTACTGTTGACACCAGAACCCGAATGGCCAGAGAATTCCTAGAGCTTCGCCAAGGGGACCGAACAGTGGCTGAGTATGTCAAGGAATTTGAGAAGGGGCGGTATTTTGTACCTATGATTGCCAGTCAACCAGTAGAGGAGCTGAAACATTTCATGGAGGGATTGAGGGCAGCCATTCACCATGATGTCAGGGTGAGTCGAGTTACCACCTTCGGAGAGGTCAGGATCGAGGCTCGATGGCGAAGAGGGACCGAATGACATGATAAAGGAAGTGCAGACTAAGAGGTCTAGTTACTGAGGAGGAACCTCTGCGTCGAGTCGAAGAGGTTTGCACCGATCCGGTTCGAGGCAACAAGCGACAGTTTGACGCGACCCACGGCAATGACTCAGAGCCCACCGATCGACCATATGGTTCTCAAGGGTGAAAGCAAAACTCAGTGTCCCAAGTGCGATAAGACTCATGCAGGTCAATGTTTGTTGGGTACAGATGTGTGCTACAAGTGCAAGAAGTCTGGGCACTTTGCTATGAACTGCCCTCAGCTCAAAGAGCCAACTAGAGGCAGGGTGTATGCTATGACACAGGAGCAGGTGGATCCGGATTCGGCCATTATCATAGGTAGAATTTCTATTGTCAACCTACCTGCTCATGCCTTAATAGATTCTGGAGTTACACACTCTTTCATATCGGTGGCCTACGTTGCAAAACTAGGTGTTTCATGTGATCTGATGGCTCTAGGCTATCTGTGTCCTTGCCTTGGAAGAAGCGACCAGTGATAGAATAGTGAGGCTGTCCGATAAGGATGTAGAACTATCTGATATCGCCCGAACTTATTGTATTAGAGATGGTGGACTTTGATGTAATTCGGTATGGATTGGTTGACCTTGCAGTGCCATTATCGATCGTAAACAAAGGACTGCAGAAACCAAACTACAAAATGATGGATTTGTCATCTTCAATGCAACCTCCACGTTTAGTCATCTACCTATTATATCAGCATGTAAAGCTCAGAAAATGTTAAGTAAGGGGTGTAACGGATTTCTAGTCAACATAATGGGAAGTTCTGAGACTTTTAAACCAAGTCTGGAGGAAGTAGAGGTAGTCTGGGATTTCTCCGATGTATTTCCAGAGGATATTGCAGGATTACCCTCTGTCAGGGAGGTCGAGTTTGGGATAGAATTAATATCGGGAACCACCCCCGTGTCTAAAGCACCGTACCGCCTTGCACCCACCGAAATGAAGGAACTGAAGGAGCAACTACAAGAACTACTGGATAAAGGTTTCATCCGACCGATGTGTCACCACAGGAGCGCCCGGTGTTGTTCGTCCGTAAGAAGGGCGGTTCAATGCGGTTGTGCATTGACTACTAGAGTTGAACCGATTCTGATCAAGAATAAGTACCCGTTGCCTAGAATCGATGATATGTTCGATCAACTACAAGGAGCAACGGTATTCTCAAAAATTGACTTGAGGTCGGGGTACCACCAATTGAGGGTGAAAGGAGAAGATGTCCATAAAACTGCCTTCAGAACTCGATATGGTCATTATGAGTTTCTAGTTATGCAGTTTGGACTCACTAATGGCCCCGCAGCCTTTATGGATTTGATGAACCGGATTTTCCAGCCATACCTGGATCAGTTTGTGATTATCTTCATCGATGATATACTAATTTACTCTCAGAGTCGCGAAGAGCACCGACAACATCTGACGCTGGTAATGCAGACTCTGAAGGATAAGCGGTTATACGCTAAGTTCAGCAAATGCGATTTCTGGCTGAGACAAATAGCATTTATAGGACATATAGTCTCGGAGAGGGGAATAGAGGTGGATCCAGTCAAAGTGGAGGCAATCCAGAGATGGGCTACTCCGAGGAATGTTACAGAAATTCGAAGTTTCCTGGGACTAGCGGGGTATTATCGCAGATTTATTCAGAATTTTTCATGAATTGCGCTACCCCTGACTTCGTTGACCAAGAAAGGGGTGAGGTATGAATGGACTACTCAGTGCGAGAAGAGTTTTATGGAACTAAAGGAAAGGCTGATGATAGCACCTGTGCTTGCAGTTCCAAACACTTCTGGGCAATTTGTGGTGTACACTGATGCCTCCAAAACTCGTCTAGGGGCTGTATTGATGCAGAAGGGGAGGGTCATTGCCTATGCATCACATCAGTTGAAGGTGCACGAGCAGAATTATCCTACACATGACCTAGAACTAGTAGCTGTCGTCTTTGCATTGAAGATCTGGCGGCACTATCTTTACGGAGAACGATGCGAGATCTACACAGATCATAAAAGTTTGAAATATTTCTTTACTCAAAAGGAACATATACGGCGAGACGATGGTTGGAGTTGGTAAAGATTATGACCGCAATATTAACTATCACCCGGGTAAGGCTAATGTGGTGGCGGATGCGTGAGTCGCAAGACTACGACGCTATTACAAATTGACCACCCAAAGAAAGATTGATATCGAATTTCAACAGATAAGAGTGGAGGTGATAGCACCGAGCGAGTTAGGATGGCGGCAGCGACGGTTACATCGAACTTGAGGATCGGATCCGCGAACAAGCCTCGGATCAACAGTTAATGGAATGGAAACGCAGAGATGAAGCAAAGGGTAGCACCATCTACTCAGTGATTGATGGGATAGTGCGATACAAGGGCCGCATATGGGTGCCTAAGGGTGAATCCCTGAGGGAGAATCTCATGATGGAAGCTCACACTACCCCGTACTCTATCCACCCTGGCGCGAAGATGTATAAGGATATGCGACTATTATATTGGTGGTGGGCATGAAGAGAGACATAAGCAAGATGGTCCATGAGTGCCTTACACATCAACAGTGAAAGTGAGCACCAAAGGCCGCGGATCCGAACGCAAATGTTGCCATGGATTTTGTGGTAGGATTACCGATCTCGACTAAGGGATCAAATGCGGTGTGGGTTATTGTGGATCGATTGACGAAGTCAGCCCACTTTTTGCCGGTGAAAACCACTTTCACTATGATACAATATGCAGAGTTGTACATACGGGAAATAGTAAGGTTACATGGAATTCCGGATCAGATTGTGTCAGATAGGGATCCAAAATTTACATCGTGGTTCGGAAGAGTTTGCATCAGGGATTGGGTACAAAACTTGCTTTCAGTACTGCTTTCCATCCCCAGACTGACGGTCAATCTGAGCGAGTAATTTAGATTTTGGAAGATATGCTACGAGCTTGCATTATAGATTTCAAAGGAGTTGGGAGTCCAAAGCGCCTTGGTAGAGTTCACCTATAATAATAGTTATCAATCCACCATCGGTATGGCTCCTATGAAGCGCTATACGGAAGAAGGTGTAGAACCCCACTACACCGGGAAGAGGTAGGAGAAAGGGCGTTGGGTCCGAAATGGTGACACAAAGTGGAACTAGTAGCAATGATCCGGATAGAATGCACGATTGACGCAGTCGCCAAAAGAGTTATGCTGATTGTCGAAGGAGGGACCTAGAGTTCACAGTGGGAGACCATGTATTTCTCAAAGTGTCACCCATGAAGGGAGTACTGCGGTTCGGAAGGAAGGGCAAACTTAGTCCGAGGTATATTAGGCCTTTTGAGATCCTCGATCAGATTGGAACACGAGCATACCGAGTTGCGCTACCACCAAACCTGGCGGGAGTTCATAATGTGTTTCATGTATCCATGCTCAGGAGGTACCTTTCCAATCCTGCACATGTGATTGGGTATGAAGCCATACAGTGGACACCAGATCTATCCTACGAGGTAATACCAGAACGAATATTGGATCGTCAAGTGCGGAAGCTGAGGAATAAAGAAATCAGGATGGTGAAAGTTTTATGGGGAAATCAACAGATAGAGGAAGTTACCTGGGAGACCGAGCAAGATATGCGTGACCGTTACCCTGAACTATTTGGTAAGTCAAATTTCGAGGACGAAATTTTTTTTTTTAAGGGGGAAAGAGTTGTCAAGTCTCAAAAATAAAAATAAATATATAAATAAATAAATAAATAAATAAAATAAAATAAAATAATAATAACCATGATAAAATGGTAAAAAAATACACGGGCGAATGTCATCGGAAAGGGGGATAAATGTCGAGGTCTAGTTACACCCTAAATAATCACCGTTTGGGGGCATGAAAGAGGAAAAACCCTTAAAACTCTATTTAACTGGCCAAACCCTATTTATTTCCTTTTCTTATTTTCTTCTTTTTCCCTACTCATCCGCTCGCGCGACCCTCTTTCTCGCCTGAGCTCACGACGAAGGCGATCGCCAATCCGCGCCGAGTCAACGCCCAACCTGCCGGAGCTACACCGACCTTCCTCCTCCCTCTTCACGATAAGAAATCTTTGGCTAGGGCTGGCGAGGGTGGAGGATTTCGCGAGTTTCGTCTGGGCTTTAGGGGCGGGATGGAGTCGGGATTTCGGATTTAATCGGGCCGGAGATGTTGGGTTTTCCGGCGTGGGTTCTAGCAGGAGCCACGAGAGGATTCTTTGTATTTTGGAACGGATTGAGATAAGGAACTGGTGGAGCTGGGGTTTCCCGTCGGCAAGGAGGAGGTGAGGGAGTCGGGATTGGAATTGGGCCTGAGTGTTGGGTTCCGATGCAAGTTCCAGCAGGGTTCACGGGTGGATGTTTGGTATTTTTGGATCAGATTGAGGTAAGGAAACCGGTGAAGCTCGGAGGTTTGGAACTGGATGGAGCAACGGCAACCAACGAAGCTGTTTTTCCGTCGGCTTGAGGGAGGTGAGGGGCAGGGAGATCTCGTGAGGTGGCTAGGAATTAAATCATTGGGCTATAATGGGAATTCTAGATGGTGGTTATTGAACCGGTGGATTAGGGTTCTCGGCAGGGGAAGAGCCGGGGAAAGGGAAGGGATAAACCGATTGGTGTCATTGGAAGGGAAGGGGATCGGTCTAGGATTTTAGGATCGCATTCGATGAATCTAAGCATGGATTCGTATGGAGGGTTTCATCCGGGAGGGGGATAATAACGGAGTATACACTTGTTGGGGTCCTAATGAATTGGGTGAGTCGAACGATGTATATGAGGGTGAAATCTTCAATTAATAGCCAGATAAATGTTTAATAGAGGTAAGGGGTGGTTTGTTGGAAGTGAATCAGCATGCTAGGATGGATAGAAAAGTTAGTATGTATATGAGCTTTATGTCTATAGATGATTCCTGTTAAATGTGTTCTCAGCCAGCATGTTTAGTTAATCCTTTATAAGTTTTTTTTTGTAATGCTGTAAATGATTTATAATATGTGATAAATATCGTCTACCTGTGTATGAGGTTAGATGTTATATATATATATATATATATATGAGTAATTACCATCTACCTGTGTATGAGGTTAGATGTTATATGTATGTGTGTGTAATTACCATCTACCTGTGTATGAGGTTAGATGCTATATGTATGTGGGTGTAATTACCATCTACCTGTGTATGAGGTTAAATGCTATGTATAGATATACATACATACATACATACATATATATATATATATATATATATATATATATATATATATATATATATATATATATATATATATATATATATATATATATATATATATATACTTTTCCATTCATGTTGTTGTGTGTTATCCTACTGTGACTGAGTATGATAGAAAATGACAGAAATTCTTAGTTAGCTAACTGTATGTACATGAGCATTAGTGGTGCCTGGACGGGTTGGGCTCCCCGGGTTGAGCTCCGGGTAGGGCCCACCTAAATTGACAGATTGACTGATGATAGATGACTGATTTCCCTTAGTTTCTTCCTAGAGGTACCTCAGGATTGCACAAGAAATTAAGATATTTGACTGGCTCAGCATTTTTAAATGCATAATGTGAGGCACCACGAGGGTTTATGTTTAGGTACAGTTAGCATAACAGAAAGGCATGATTGGGTTCGCTGTACTTGTTATAATGATATGATGTTAAAAGTATTAGTTATGTTTCATATTGACTCACCGAAAGTGTAATCGAAAATGTATGTTAAGCTACAGTAATTTACATTTACAGTTATAGAGATATATGTTTTCTTTTGAAATTTTTCTCCTCCCTGTGTTATATCCCTGTCATTGATCTACTTACTGGGCTGTGAACTCATGATGTCACATAACAATTTCAGGTAGGGAACAGGATACCCAGATTGAGATGCAAGAAGCGGAGGTGGTGTAACTGAGGAGATCATGATGAGCATGTCACACATTGTCCGGGGCATTCATGAAACAGGGTTTCCGGATTGAGGGGAGATAATTTGATGTTCTATCTTTTTTCAAGTTCTGAGAGTTAATTGTGTTGTTGAGACTGCTAAACTGGATGGAATAAAAATAAATTTGCGTCGGGCATTTCGATCTTGTGTATAATGCGTAATATTGATGTGAGACTAGGGATTTAGTATGTGTATACTGGGTTAGGTCTTTTCAGTATAAGTAGAGGCTCACAACCAAGATGATTTTGGACAAACTATTGGCATGGTTGTAGTATAATTTAGTATTGGTTTATCTTGACCATAGAATTACGCTAGTACACTTTGTGTGTATTGAGCAGAACCGATTTAGAGGTGATTCAATTTATTGTTGACTACATAATTAAATCAAACCTCGGATATTATGGTGTACATGCTCTTAATCCCGATATAATAACGGGTACATGCACTTAATATTTATTTCTTTGATTTACCAATGGGCGAGATTTATGGGTTAAATCGATAGGCCTGATAAGTTGAGAAATAATATTATTTACATGGTGTGCCATTGATTATAGGAGAAAACTGTGTCCTATGTATTAGGATGATGATGTCTCTTTGAGGAGCTCATAAGGATTATCATGTAAATCCTGTAGGTGGGCTTGGTCCAGCATGATGATGAGGTTGAGTGGTTCTACTCATGGAGTTAGATATTAATTAATCAATTGTTAGTAAATTAATTAATTAACGGACATTCGATATCTTAAACACGGGGAGATATTTGTACAAATAATATATGGAGCCTATATTTATTTATGGGGGTTGGTGAGGTAGATTAATGATAATCATCTAGTGTAATGGATCATCATTAATGGATTGGGTTTTGTGTGGTTCGGATCCATTGGGTGGCCAAGATCCATCTCCTCCTCATGGTCCCTATTGTAGCCTATTATAAATACCTCATGAAGCCTAGACCTAAGGATGATCTAAGGGTTGGCATTGGAGAGCTTGGGCGGCAACAATTTGGATGCTAGGGTTTTGGTTTGTCCATCTCTTTAGGGCCGGCGGAAACAAGACAAAGAGCTAGGGTTTCCTTCCTCCTTGGCCGGTGCCTCCTCCCCATCTCATTGTCGGCGTCTCCTCTTCTTCTCCAAGGGCTAGCGACATCAAGCGTTGAGGGTGATCCTTCTCTCTTGGCTAGCGCCATCTTCTCCCTCTCCTTAGGGCCGGCGGACACCAAGGACTTGGTGTTTGGTGGTCGGCACAAGCAAGGAGAAGAAGGAAGGATTATCTTCCCTTGTTCAGAGCGAGCAAGGAAGGGAAGATACATGGTCTAGGAGGCTTCGATTCTTAGAAGATCGTCGCCCACACGACATCCAAGAAGAGGATAGGAATACAATAGAAGATCAAGAGGTAAAACAAGAGCTATAATCTTGTTTAGTTTTGATTCTTATTCTTTTGTATTTGTATGTTATTGATTGACATGGACCCCGATGATAAACACAAAAAACGGTGATTCGTACATCATCTATTCCACGGCTAATCGAGGAAAAGAGTTAGGTTGCTTAAACAACAAGTTTGTTCAAGTGACTACTCAAATCATATAGCATGATGATGAATCGGTTGCTTGGATAATCCATCTCCGTCCTGATTAGTTTTAATTAATGAAATTTTTAATCCGGGGACGTGAGACAGGATCGCCATGCACAAGCGACCGAAGGGAAGAAGCGAGAAACGCGACCTTTCCCTTCAATTAGTAGAACCCTAGGTGTTGGATCCCTAGGTGTAATAACTCGGACTTGCTTATTGGTATATGTTCATCCATTTACTGTAGAGATAGTATAATTTAGATGAGGTTATTCCTTAGGAGTGAATCTAAGGAATGAAACGACACTAATAAAACCCTAGGTGTTGGAACCCTAGGCGTAATAACTCGGACGTGATTATTGGTAGATGCTACTGGTATATGTTTGATCTACTTGTTAATTTGGTGGATATTGTGATTGAACTATCAGAGGTAGTATGATACTTAGAGGGTATATACCGTTTCTCATATCTCGGCTACCAACTATATCTCCCATTCATGGTTGAGAGAGAGAGTCCGTAGTAGAGTATCCCTATGGTTGCCTTGTATATCTGTGGTCGATCATGTCTCTCATTCATGGTTGAGATGACCTACCATAAAGTTATACTCTTGCATTATCCATTCAAAGTTAGTGAAAATTGGATTGGTGTGTTGTATGTAGCTAGATAGCTACTTTACATCTTAAGTACCCATGAGACCTGTTCGTGGTAGCATGTTGTAGCATGCATGATTGAACTTTTAGAAATGGTGTACTTTAGGCTTAACCATCTCGACGTGTTTATGAGTAGATTTATGATCTTTATCGATCTTGATAGGCAATTCCGATTAGTTGGGTTGGAACCCTATAATTAATCGTCTCGATGTGTTATTAGTAGATGTTTGGTCTTTATTGGCCTTAATAGGCATTTCCTATTAGCTGGGTTGGAACCCTATGATTAATCGTCTCGATGTGTTTATTAGTAAACTTGTGGTCTTTATCGACTTTGGTAGACGTTTCATATTAGAAGTGTTGAAACCCTCGCTTGACCGCCTCGATGGGCTTATTTGTAGATCGATGATCTTTATCGACTTTGATAATCATTTCATTCTGGATATGTTGGATAACCCTAGGCTTAACAACCTAAAATAATCGACTGCCCATGAGACCCATTCGTGGTAGCATGTTGTTGCATGTAGTCGATAACTGGATAGTTATACACTTTGACTGCCCACGAGACCCATTCGTGGTAGCATGTTGTTGCGTGCAGTCAATAGCTAGATAGTTATATACTCTGTGTGCCCACGAGACCCATTCGTGGTAGCATGTCATTGCGTGCAGACATAGTGCCCTTTATATTGCCTGTCTACCCATGAGTCCCATTCATGGTAGCATGTAGTTGCGTATAAACAGTGATTTGTATATTGCTTGTTGGCCCACGAGTCCCATTCATGGTAGCTCATAGATAGTTTTCTTTGTATTACCTCGAGAGCCACGAGGCTTTGTCATGATATCTTGATGTGTATTGCTTGAAGATTGTAGTTCGTTGTGTATATTGCAGGTATATTTGTTATACTGCTGACCAGGTTAGTTGTAGACCGATTTTGGTACTCTGAGGTTTGGGTTACTCTAGTTTGTTTCCTTTGACTTCCATTATGTCCATTATATCCATTATGATTATGCACTATTTTCTATCCACCCGCTGAGTGGTTGTACTCACCCCCTCTTCTCTTATCCTCCAGGTTAGCTGATAGAGGACGTGTCCAGTTGACCTACCTACGAGTCACTCAGAGAGTCCATTGTCATACTTGTCCTACTGCATCATCGAGATGTCATTCTGCTTTCTTTTATTGTTATCGTCGTTTGTTTATGTGCTTTGGTATTGTCGAAATTTGATTTAGTGTTATAAAACTATTTTACTTTTAATTGATTTATGTTTAGTCTTGCGTGCATGCAGTTAATAAAATACTTGTATTTCTATTATTATTTCGAGTTTTTTTATCAGATTTGGTTCCAGTGTTGTATTTCTGAATATTGTCACTAAGGGGCTCCTTCGTCATTTGGATGGCGAATATGCCCCCGGGGCGTGACAATTTTATTGGTTTTAGAGCTTAGGTTTGCGATTTCGGTTTGTGGGTTTTGCGTTTTGAGGTTTCTTTTCCTCTGATTTTGGACTCTTGTGATTTGGGACCATGCAAGCTGAAGGACATCTCTGAGCTATAGGAAAAGGTATTGTCTTAAATGGTCATTGTACTTTCCTTGAGTAATAGGAAGTTGCCATTATGTTCTTATTAGATACTTACGTATTTGCTCATTGTAGGAAATTCTACCTAGTGAAATTTCCCCTACTCATTGTCGTGGACGAGGTGGACCTCGAAAGCGACCTATTGATGTTGTGGGACCTACCCTTGTGGTTGAAAATATAGACTCTTTAGAGGCGTCGACTGATGTCGAATTAGGAAGCTAGGATTAGGCCCGCTAGTTATCCATTTGGAGGTCAAGGAGTAACCCCTCAGAGAGTATCAGTCCCTACTACTAGTGATTTGTTCATAGATAAGGCATGTATATCAACACTGACCAAAACGATGAAGGATTGTTTTACCTTAGGTTAGGGGATACCAGTCCATGGATTGCTCATGCATAGATGGACAATCTAGAAGACTCATTTGGATACATAACCTGCATGGATGAAGGGAAGATGGAGCTTGTCGTGTATCACTTACGAGGTCAGACTATTACATGGTGGGAAATGTCATAAACGATTTTTGTGGAGCAGAGTATCACTTCGATACTATTCCGAGAGACTTTTGAGAGATAGTATTTTCTGATCTCTTTCGGTATAAGTTGTCATCGGGAGTTTGTGAATCGTAAACAAGGCGATCGAAGCATCATGGATTACGTTAGAGAAATTTAGTTGACTTGTAGAATTTACCCCATTAAGGAGCTCAGGACTATGATCATATTCTCCAGTTCATCCAAGGTCTTGCAACCTACATTCAGATCAAGATGTCTGGATCCTCCATTATCACCTATCGAGAGACACTAGGTCGAGTCTTACTAATCGAGATAACTCAGTGAGCCGATGGGTCTGGTTATACGAGGTATCATTTCAGTTTATACTGTTTCGACTGATATGCTGATAGATACAGATAGTTTACATTCTTTTATATCTCGATAATTCTTAGTAGAATTCTGATACCCCGACCTTGTAAGTTAGTTATAATGACACTACCAAGGGAGATTCTAGCATCCCACTATGAAGTAAAAGAGTCGTCTTTGGATTTGATAGTCATACCTTGACTTGAGACTATACTACTAGCCACTTGGAGTAAGAAATTCTGATATATAAAAAAGCTTAGCACAAATGTACTAGATCTCACACTTGTTCAAGATAAGGAGACTAGTAACCGATTGGGGTATGGATCAGAGTTGCACAGAAAATGCTTGGTGGGCTCATAACCCACAGAGAAGTTTAAGATATGACAATTTGGAAGGTTAAGATATTAGAATAAGTTGGAAGAGTGATAAGACACTTAGGCTTACCTAACCGTTGAAGTACAACGAAATACGTACTTGGTTTATTTATGTTGTGGAAGTTATAGTTAGAGTTCCAGATCATATTCTAGATACAAAGAATGTTGATCATTTATTGGATTGAGGTTGGATAGTAATGGGATTTCGATGAAAAAAAACTACTTAGAGTAGAAGAACGACATACGTATAGAGTACCTTTATTAGGGTATATCAAGTAGGAAATTTGGGGACAAAATTTTTATTAGTGGGTGGAAATATAATATATCGAAAAAAATTAAAATAAATACCCCTTGTTAATTAAGAAATTTTCTTATGGAATTTTACAAGATTATTTTTTTTGAAATTCTTATGAAGTATTATGGGAATAGAGTAATAGGCTTGGATAATTCCTCATGGATTAATTAACCTAAACCTATATTTTAACTTATCTTATAAAAATAAACCTAGGTTATATAAGAGGCCAAAATCAAAAATTAAAAGCTAAGTTTAATTTTCCCCTTTTCCTCTCCCGTTTTTCCCTTCTCCCGATCGAGCGGCCGTTGCCCAAGCTTGCACCGTCACCGCCCTCTCCACTGCTGCTCACCCGAGCCGCACACGCCGACGACCAGACTACCGCCCGTTGCTCCCGTTTCACCGCCATCGCAACACGCATACAGTGTCGGCTTCCATCACCATCTCTGCTGCATCCATCATCGCGACCAACCTTCGACTCGTATGCAACTCTAATGCCCCCTTCTTTTAGCGACCGAGTGTTGCGAGCTCGACCTCACCTTGAGCTTGGCCGATGTAGTCATTGCACACATCGCCCTCTCGTCGCACACGTCGTCCTCCCGTCGCATGCGGGTGCCTGCTGCCACTCTGTTGCCCTTCACCTCGCTGCACCCAATTGCAACCATTCACTGTCCATTGCTTCAAGCACCCGTTGCCCAGGGACGGAGGAGCTCGATCTTACCATCGGCTGACCATGGTGTACAAATAGCAACACTGAGACTGATCGATGTCTTAGTTGGTGGTTCCACTGCGACATTGAAGGATTGACCACTATCCCTTCCACTTGTACCTTGGCGTGGTCGCTTCAGCATGCAACGATCGTCGCCCTGTGTGTGGCGAGCAACAATTCTTTGGATAGCTTTGTTGACCACCGATCCTCGCCCACATTGCTAGCCCTCCAACCACTGCAGTCTTCGCACACACCTTGGCTATTGTCGATTTGTGATGATCGTCAATTGTACTCCGACGACATAGAGCCACTGTTACCACCATCTGCCGAGAAAGGAGGATTCAAATTTGAGGTAAATTGTAGGATGTGAAGACAATCAACATGTTCTATTGATCAGGTGGGTGGATTGTATTATTTCAGAATTTAGTGTATGATTATATTGGTTATATTAGTTAGGTTGTTTACTTAGATTGTATTATGTTTTCACTTGGTGATCTGTCTAGTATTGTGTTAACCTTATACCAGTTGAACCGTTAGATTCTAGGTTGCTTTCTTATCTTTAGCATATAGTTATTGATTGTTATTACTGTTATACGTGTCTAGTTATTATTGTGATATAAATTGTTAGATATTACTGGTAGATGCTTACCTATTAATTATTGAATTAGTATTAGGATTGGACTAGTGGGATAATATGACTAAGATGAGATAAATTCTTAGAAGGTATATATAGGTTCTTTGACTCTCTAGATTTTAGTACATGATGATATGATTATGTTGCTACTTAGTTTATATTATATTTGCACTTGATGTTCTGTCTAGAATTGCCTTGACCCCGTACTTGCTCGACCCCTTTGTATACCCTATTTGACTTCGGCTATTGATTTCCAATAGTATGCTATGTTGTTGTTTATAGGGTGTCACTGTTATGTGCTTTTTCGATTATGTATTGTTGCCTATTGATTTCTATTGGTATGACTATATTGTGGTTTATTGGATATCATTGTTATGTGCTTACTTGGTTATGTATTGTTGCGGTTGATACCATGATTGAGACTAGTAGAAAGTATAACTTAGATGAGGTCATTCCGTAGGAGCGGATCTCAGGAATGAAACAACGTTAGTAAAACCCTAGGTGTAATAACTCATATGTGCTTATTGGTATATGTTCATCCATTTACTGTAGAGATAGAAGAGATAGTATAATTTAGATGAGGTTATTCCTTAGGAACGAGTCTAAGGAATGAAATGACACTAATAAAACCCTAGGTGTTGGAACCCTATGCGTAATAACTCGGATGTGCTTATTGGTAGATGCTATTGGTATATGTTTGATCTACTTATTGGTTCGGTGGATATTGTGATTGAACTATTAAAGGTAGTATGATACTTAGAGGGTATATACCGTTTCTCATATCTCGGATACCAACTATATCTCCCATTCATGGTTGAGAGAGAGAGTCTATAGTAGAGTCTCCCTATGGTTGCCTTGTATATCTGTGGTTGATCATGTCTCCCATTCATGGTTGAGATGACCTAACGTAAAGTTATACTCTTGCATTATCCGTTCGGAGTTAGTGATAATTGGATTGGTATGTTGTCTGTAGCTAGATAGATACTTTACATCTTAAGTACCCACGAGACCTGTTCGTGGTAGCATGTTGTAGCATGCATGATTGAACTTGTAGAAATAGTATACTTTAGACTTAACTGTCTCGACGTGCTTATGAGTAGATTTATGATCTTTAATGGTCTTGATAGGCATTTTCGGTTAGTTGGGTTGGAACCCTATAATTAATCGTCTCGATGTGTTATTAGTAGATGTATGTTCTTTATTGTCCTTGATAGGTATTTCCTGTTAGCTGGGTTGGAACCCTATGATTAATTGTCTCGATGTGTTTATTAGTATACTTGTGGTCTTTATCGACGTTGGTAGACGTTTCGTATTAGAGGTGTTGAAACCCTCGCTTGACCGCCTTGAATGGGTTATTTGTAGATCGATGATCTTTATCAACTTTGATAATAGTTTCTTGCTGGTTGTGTTAGATGACCCAAGGCTTAACAACCTAAAATAATTGACTGCCCACGAGACTCATTCGTCGTAGCATGTTGTTGCGTGCAGTCAATAACTAGATAGTTATACACTCTGACTACCCATGAGACCCATTCGTGGTAGCATGTTGTTGCGTGCAGTCAATAGCTAGATAGCTATATACTCTGTCTGCCCATGAGACCCATTCGTGGTAGCATGTCATTGCATGCAGACATAGTGCCCTTTATATTGCCTGTCTACCCACGAGTATCATTCGTAATAGTATGTAGTTTCTTGTAGACAATGCTTTGTATATTGCTTGTCGGCCCACGAGTCCTGTTCATGGTAGCTTATAGATAGTTTTCTTTGTATTACCTCGAGAACCACGATGCTTTGTCACAGTATCTTAATGTGTATTGCTTGTAGATTGTAGTTCGTTGTGTATATTGCAGGTATATTTGTTATACTGCTGACCAGGTTAGTTGCAGACCGATATTGGTACTCTGAGATTTGAGTTACTCTCATTTGTTTCCTTTGACTTCCATTATGTCCATTATGATTATGCACTATTTTCTATCCACCCGCTAAGTGGTTGTACTCACCCCCTCTTCTCTTATCCTTCATGTTAGCTGATAGAGGACGTGTCCAGTTTACCTACCTATGAGTCGCTCAGAGAGTCCTTTGCCGTGATGGTCCTACTGCATTGTCGAGATGTCGTTCTAGTTTCCTTTATTGTTATCGTCGTTTGTTTATGTGCTTTAGTATTGTCAAAATTTGATTTAGTGTTATAAAACTATTTTACTTTTAATTGATTTATGTTTAGTCGTGCATGCATGTAGTTAATAAAATACTTGTATTTCTATTATTATTTTGAGTTTTTTTTATCAGATTTGGTTCCGGTGTTGTATTTCTGAATATTGCCACTGAGGGGATCCTCCATCATTTGGATGGCGAATATGCCTCCGGGGCGTGACAGTCTCGCCATGATCTGGTGCACTAAGTCGAGTAGAACTGACCGAAGCTAACTCACTAAGTCATTGACTAGTTAGACCAAAGCTTAGTCCAAAGTGAATCAAGTACTTGATTCCTTCATTGACTTTGGCTAGGAAGTGGTCATTGCTCGATAACCAAGAAGGTCATGTGCCTCGCCACGATCTGGAAGTCAATGCTGGAAAAACTTACTTGACTAGCTCAAACTAAACTTGAATCTAATACAAGTGTAAAAGCTTTGAAATTGCTCATTAAATTTAATTAAGATTAAAAGAAGTCTTCATCTCACAAAACCCATAGGAAAAAGTGTATTGAAAACCTAGTCTAGGTGAGATGATTTAGAATTTAATCAAGTTTAATTAGTTTAATACAATTTATCCAACTTAACAACGTACTTAATAACTTCACACAAACTCAATAAATTAACTAAACTTACCTTAATTAAACTTAACTAAATTCAACTAAGCTCAACTCAACTTAACAAATTTAACTTAACTTGATAATTTTACTTAAGAAACTCAAGATGATCCATCTTATTCAAGGTGTGAATTATCTTAAAAAGGTTTTAATTCATGTAGGACTCCAGAATGGACCATTGGATTATGGATAGTGGCTGCTCCAGACATATGACTGGAGATAGTCAAAAGTTCTCAGAATTAAACTACAAAAATCTAGGTACAATCGCCTTTGGAAACAACGGCAAACTTAAGGTAATTGGATCAGGTAACATTGAATTAGAGTCAAATTTTGTTATACAAAAAGTTTTACTTGTAGAGAATTTCAAATTTAACTTGCTTAGTATAAGTCAGTTATGTGATGTTGGTTATGCAGTGAAATTTTTATTGAATGAATGTTTGATTAACAATATTGAAAACTCAAAAATATTACTTAAGGGAGTTAGAAATAAAAATATATATTCAATAGATTCAGTAAGATTCTCAATTAAGTGTCATATGATACATTAAGAGGAAAGTTAGTTGTGGCATAGACGACTTGCTCACACCAACTTTAGGAATATAATGAAGTTAAGTGAAACTAACCTAGTTAGAGGATTGCCCAAACTTAAAAATATTGAAAACAAAGTTTGTAATGCTTGCCAACAAGGAAAACAAACTAAGTCTCAACACAAATCAACTAATTAAGGTCGAAAAAGTTTAATACTTGAGTTAATTCACTTTGACTTGTTCAATTCACATGGGGTAAAATCACTAAGTGAAAAATTATACTGTTTAGTGATAATTGACGATTACTCTAGGTTTACATGGGTAAAATTCCTAAAACAAAAATATGAAACATTTGAAGTATTTAAAAACTTTAGTAAACAAATAGAAAACAAAAAAGACCGTAAGATAAAAAGAATACGAAGTGATAATTGAGGGGAATTTAAAAATTAGAAATTTACAAACATGTGTCTAGAAAATGGATATCACCATGAATATTCATTCCCTAGAACCCCCCCCCCCCCCAACAAAATGGAATAGTAGAAAGAAAGAATAGAACCCTACAAGAAGCTGCTAGGTCAATGTTAAATGAATACAACTTACCGAGTTACTTATGGAATGAAGCTATAAACACTGCATGTTATGTGAAAAATAGAATAATAATTAATAAATTACATAGGTCATCTCGGAAAATTCTCTTTAAAAACTAAAGAAGGGATATTTCAAGGGTATTGGACCACTAGTAGGGCCTATAGGATTTATAATAAGAAAACTCTAAAAATTGAAAAAATAACTAATGTAAAATTTGATGAGGAAGAAATTACTAATAATCAATCAAACACATTAAAAGATAATCAAAATGAGCTAAATAAAATTATGCATGATGAAGAAGAACAAATTAATCCTAATCAATGTGAAGAAAACTTAAAGACATCTAGAATTAATCCTAGTCATCCGCTTGAACAAGTATTAGGAAATCCAACTCTAGGAGTTCAAACTAGATCAACTCTAAGAAACTTATGTCAAATCACATTAATATCAATAATATAACTAAAGTCAATAGATGAGGCCTTACTGGATACTGATTGGATAATAGTCATGCAAGAAGAACTAGCACAATTCGATAGAAATGAAGTGTGGGACTTAGTACCTCCTCCATCAAATAAATCAATAATAGACACTAAATGGGTATTTATAAATAAATTAAATGATCAAGGAGAAATCATAAGGAATAAAGCTAGATTAGTAGCTAAGGGATTCAGTAGGTAGAAGGGTTAGACTATGATGAAACTTATGCCCTAGTAGCTAGACTTGAGTCAATTAGGATGTTGATGGCTTATGCATCACATAAAGGATTCAAGTTATACCAAATCGATGTCAAATCCACATTTTTAAATGGATTAATAAAGAAGAAGTGTACATAGGTCAACCCTCTAGTTTTGAGAGCTTAGAATACCCTAATTATGTATACAAGTTAAAAAAAACCTTATATGGAGTTAAACAAGCTCCTAGAGCCTGATATGAGAGACTATCTTCTTACTTAATCTCTAAAGGCTTCAGACAAGGTCAAATTGACTCAACATTTTTCATAAAAACCTTGAACGAAGATATTTTTATTGCTCAAATATACGTAGATGATATAGTTTTTGGATCAACAAGTTCAAATTTTTTAAAAGAATTTATAAAACCTAATAGAACAAGAATTCGAAATGAGTTTAGTAGGTGAGTTAAACTTCTTCTTAGGTTTACAAATAAAACAAACAAAAGACGGTAATTATATATACAAAAATAATTATGCAAGAGAATTAATTAAAAAATTTGGTATGGAAAATGCAAAAGACATTAAAACAGTCATGGCTACAAATGTTATATTAAATGAAGACAAAGAAGGAAAGTCTGTAGATCTAAAGTACTATAGGAGTGTCATAGGTAGTTTACTATACTTAACTACAAGTAGACTCGACATACTATTTACAATAAGTATGTGTGCTAGATATCAAACTTATGCTAAGGAATTACATTTAACACATGTCAAAAGAATCCTAAGATACATTAAAGGAACAATTAATGTAGGTATGTGGTACCCAAGATCTAGTAACTTTGAGATAATAGGATACTCTGACTCAGACTATGCAGGGTGCAAACTAGATAGGAAAAGTACTAGTAGAGGATGTCAACTCTTAGGATCATACTTAGTAAGTTGGTTTAGTATGAAGCAACATTGAGTTGCTCTTTCTACAACTGAAGCAGAATACATAGCATTAGGAGAATGTGTGACACAACTATTATAGATGATGCACACACTTAAGGATTTCGAATTAGATTACAAAAAGGTAAAAACATTAGTTGATAACATAAGTTCAATAAATTTGACTAAAAATCCAATTCATCACTCACGCACCAAACACATTGATGTTAAACATCATTTTGTAAGGGATCATGTGGCAAAAGATAGTATTGAACTCAACTATGTTGAGTCCAAATCTAATCTTGTTGACATCTTCACTAAACCACTTCCGGAAGAAGAATTTAGTATGCTTAGATGACAATTAGGTTTATGCTTGGTAGATTAGGATGTTTTCATACTCATTACTTAAATTGATTTTGAAAAGTTATATTATTTTATTTCTAAAAGAAAAGTTAAAAATCAATATAGGACAATTTAGATTTCATGATCCAATAGATTTAAGTAAGCCTTTTCATCTCACAAACACCTAGGATTACCTGTTTGTGTATTGAGCCACGAAGATGGACGTGAGATGTTAGGGCTGCACCCCCGTTTCCAGATGTAGATCAAGTGCATCGACATGAACCAAAATGGGATTTACAAGAGAAAATCGATCACTTAGATGACTAACTCTAATTCAAAGCTTAATGGTTAGTTCAGTATCATTTAAGCTAGTAATTATATATATACATATATATAATATTTGGAAATTCATGCTTCGACATATTCCCTATCATTTTTTGCATCATCTTAAAAATTTTAAAATATGATATTATTCAAGGGGAGAAAATTTTGAAATTTTTTTGAAAATCTTTGAAATTTGAAAATACGATATTAATTAGTGAGGAATTTTTTTTGAAAATTTTGAAATTTAAAAATAAGATATTATTCAGGAGGAGTTAGAAATTCAAGGAGAGTTAGAAAATTTTAAATTTTTTGAAAATTTCAGAATTTAAAAAAAAATATGTTTTTTTATAAATAGAGATATCCTATATAAGGAGAAGATTGTTTTCAAAACTTAAGCATTTTTTAGCTTAATATTTAATTATCATGTTTAAAACACTTTAAACTCTCAGCTTTCAAGTTGTGGCATCTAAGACTTAATTTTCATTTTGATGTATGCCAAAGGGGGAGAGAGGAGATATTAAATTTAAGAGGAGATATAAAGTAAGAGACTCATTGAAAGGAGATGTAAAAAAATTTATATATGCACCTCATAAATGTTTAACTTAATGCATTTCTTATAAATATCAAAATTTGAATATTTTTGTCTTATTCTCCTAACTTTAACGATGTGTTGTCATACATCAAAAAGGGAGAGATTGTTAATGCAGTGAGCATCACTCCTTAGTTTTGATGTATGAACTGTAGTTAAAGCTAGGAATTACTTATGTTCTAATATAAGTGTTAAGTGTGCAGACATAACAGGAAGTCCTAGTAGGTCGTGTTGATCGGATACTAGGCAGTTGACTTGATAGATCAGGAGGACCGGACACCAGGAATGAAGTTTAGATGGGTTGCGTGGACCAGACATTTGGCATAAAGATCATTTGGGTCAGGAGACCAGACAATTGATAAAAGTCCAGCTGGGTCAGGTAGACTGGATAGCTGGTGGAAGCTGTCCAGTCCTAGTAGGTCGTGTTGACCGAATACTAGGTAGTTGACTTGATAGATCAGGAGGACCGGACACCAGGAATGAAGTTTAGATGGGTTGCGTGGACCAGACATTTGGCATAAAGATCAGTTGGGGTCAGGAGACCAGACAATTGACAAAAAGTCCAGCTGGGTCAGGTAGACTGGAACGCTGGTGGAAGCCCTGGTGGGTCAGATCGAATGTCAAGAGTGGTAAGTCTGGCAAGTAGCTGATTGCTAAACCTCGAGTGAAGAGGTGAGGTCGAGTCCTCTATAAGGGGACAAAGTTAGGCATCGATCTGTCAAAAAATCCACGTGGGACTTAGTAGTCCAGATCGAGCAGTATTACTACTGCTATCACATTTGATTTTATTTGTGTTAATCATGTGTTACAAAGATCAATCGACTGAATGTACTCCAGTCGACTGAAGTTCAGTCGACTCTATTTGGTTCAGTCGATTGGATACACATATGGCAGGATTAGCTGGTGATTAGTTGAAGATCTGGCACTGTAGTTGGAAAGTGTTTCAGTCGACTGAAGTGAGAAACTTCCCGATGCGGAGCTGGATGACCTAGAGTCGACTGGAGAGGTTTCAGTCGACAGGAAGACCAGAAGTTCCATATCGACAGACTGATGTGGAGTCAACTAGAAGGCATTCTAGTTGACTAAAAAAGGTTTATAAAATAAGTGCTCGACCAGATCTGAGTAGAACATCCAATCTGTTGGATCGAGAAGCGTCGCTAGAGGGGGGGGGTGAATAGCGATCGTAAATCTTTCGTTCGAATTCATTCATTGATACACAAGTAAACGAGTAAGCACAGTGGAAAATAAATGAACACGTTTATTTTACTTGGTTCACAACCCAGCGGTTGCTACTCCAAGGCCCTATCGGTCCTAGACCGCGTAGGGAGGGCAAAGCACTATAACGTCTCCTCCTCGTTGGAGGTAGGAGACAACGATCACAAAACCGAATATACAAGGATGAGGCAACAAGCCTACCTCACCTCGTTATGAAGAAAAACAAAGAATACAATATCAAAAATATTACTTGATTCTGCTGCCGACGAAGAAGATCGAAACTTGTCGTCGCATCGGCATTATGACGATGTTGGAGCGTTGGCGTTGTAGGAGCACTTGATGAATAAACTTGATGTGATTTGGAGTTGGAATCCTCCCCTCCTTTTATAGATTTTGGCCTCTAAATTTGTCTCC
Organism: Wurfbainia villosa; assembly: GCA_025175895.1. Taxonomy (NCBI): domain Eukaryota; kingdom Viridiplantae; phylum Streptophyta; class Magnoliopsida; order Zingiberales; family Zingiberaceae; genus Wurfbainia; species Wurfbainia villosa. Next base: position 112,329,929 of record CM045989.1, on the reverse strand, counting down.
TCATCTTTAGGAACGGATTACGAAATTGTCCAAAATTTATCGTGAAGTGGCCGCGTCAAACGTTATCTGTTTTAACCTAGCGCAAAGGATGATTCGTCGCCATCAGTCGACTGATGACTCCCATCAGTCTACTAATGAGCATCGATCGCTTCAACGCCCAGCCCGATCGCGCCACTGGCCACTTCAGTAGTAAGAGGTTAGCTCAGAAAATGATAAATACGACGGTTTCTAACCGTCTGATCTCGACCTAGACCTTCCACAGGAAGTCTTAGTCGGATCGCTGCCTACGGTCGTCCCCGTAAAGAGGACACGACCTTACAATCTCTCACTCACACGAGCTTTCCTCGATACTTACCTTGTAGCTCTCGCTTCCAGCCTTCCACTCGATTCTTCGGCTCCCTCCGAAGTCACTCGAGTGTCGCCCGACCACCGCGGCTTCCTCCGGGTGTCGCTAGCCTTCAGCTCCAGCTTTAGTACTTTTCTGCACACTCGATTTAGCTCGTGAGATAACGATGTAAACTTAACTTTGTGTCTTTGTCATAATCAAAACACAGGTTCGATTATCTAGTGCCCCTGCACCAACAATCTCCCCCTTTTTGATCTATGGCAAACCAACACAAAGTTAAGGAAATTAAAGCATAAAACAAGTATAGTAGATGAAGAATGCCATTTCCACATTTCCAAAAACTCCCCCTTAACCAAAACTCCCCCTTAACCCTAGGTGAGTTTTGAAAGAGATACTTTAGGTTTCCAAAATCAAATTTTGTATTTTGTGTTACTCCCCCTTAACTTTCGCTCTTCTCCCCCTTTTGCCATAAATCAAAAAAAAAAATTTGGGGTTTTTGTATAAAATAGGGTTTTTAAAAAATAATATCATTTATGCATGCATCTAGATAAATCAAATATGAGTCCAAGCATGCGTCTAGCAGTAGTTAGATAGATTGGTTCGAGGTGTGTCCCTCTGCACCAATAATCTAAAGGTTTGTAATATAACCCTTAGGGTTAGTTTTCTCTCCCCCTTAGTCAAATATATTAAGTATAAGAGATGTAGGGGGTGCTAAACTTTGGCCTAAGAGTTGTTAAGTACAATAGTTGAGAAAATAAGTAGTATTTTGAAGAGGTTATATTTCAATTATCCTTAGCATCTCACCCATTCTGTGTCTCAGAATTTGTTCACCTTATATGTTTTGTGAGATGATTTTAAATTGATTAAAGATAGTCAACCTTGGGTTAGATTCGGATTTAACCTTTAGATCGTTAAGTAACTTTTCGAGAAACTGGCTTCCAGGTCGTGGCGAGGCACAGGGGCCTTCTTTGATCGGAACAACGACCACTTCCTTAGACAAAGCCAAATTCAAGAAAATATCACTTAAGTCACTTAGGGTTACTTCCTGGTCTAACTAGTTTAGGATACAGCGAGGTAGCTTCAGCTAGTTCCACTCGGTCAAGTGCACCAAGCTAGATACGCCTTATCTAGCTCGAATACACGAGACTTTGTTTCCCTAACGTACTATCATCTCGCCACGTCCTGATACTATGTTGTCAAGAGTTGACTAACTATTTTTCCTATCTAGCCATTCTAAAAATTAAAGTAAAATATTCAATGATTTTGCTAAGTAAGCGGGTATACTATTTTAGTGTTAGCTCCCCCTGGACCATTGAACCAATATGGTCTATTCAAATAATGAACTTGATCCTGAGGAATACAATAGTTATTAGTCCTTATATGTGAGTTCAATAAAACCTTTGGAACCCATGCTTGGACTCTTTGATGTCTACGATTTACGATAGACATATAAGACCTATTCGTAGTCTTTGACTTAAATCCGAGTCTGGCTTTGTTGTACACGGCTCTTTGGGTTCCAAGTAGTCGGTTAAGGTTCTTAGATCCCAACGTGAACCTTTCCAATCTAGCCTCGACCTCTTGAACTCAGTCTTTCAAGAGAGAATTCTCCTCCTCAAGTTTTTCAATTTGGGTTGAGTTTCCTTCTTGAACTTGACTAGTTGAAGAGGTTAGAGTAGCCTCTTGCTTGAGGGTTTCAACCTCCTCAAGTAACGACTCAACCCTAGACTCGGACTTAGTTAATTTCCTATTAAGCATTTTAATAGTATTGTAAAGCGTATGAATTAGTGAGTGGCTAACCTTAATTTTATCTTTCGGTCCGGCTTTGAGTTGCTTCTCGAAGTAGTCCTCGAGTTCGGAGTCGGTGTTGTAGTTTGATTCAGATTCGGACTCGGACTCGGACTCTTCGGGTCTTGCCATGCATGCTATGACGCCGCCTTCTTCGTTGTCCCATGTTGCACGAAAGGCCTTCTTTTGATTTGATTTGAATTGTGCTCTCTTTTGATTTTTTAGTAGTCTCCTTTCCCTCCGAATGATCTTCTGCAATACATTCACTATTGCTTCCACCTTTTCGGATTCGGACTCTAATTCGTCGTCGGGTTCAAATCCATCTTCTTGCCTGGTAGGTGGCTTGCTTCTTTGTCCTACAAGTAGAGCAATACCTCTCTCGGCCCGGACCACGTTAGTTTGCTCGTGAAGTTCAAACTCGGAAAATAATTCGTCTAACCTAAGCATCGAAAGGTCCTTAGAGACCTTGTAGACATCGGCCATGGATGCCCACAAGGTAGTCCTAGGAAATGAATTAAGAATGTACCTTAGGAGGTCGCGGTTTTCGACCTTATGTCCGATGGTGTGCAGGCCGTTAACAATGTCCTGGACGCGGGCGTATAGTTGCATCGCCGTCTCGTGTTCCTGCATCTTAAGGTTATACAACTTATTGAAAAGAAGGTCACATTTACATACCTTAGCATCGGACATTCCTTCGTGTAGCTTGATTAATTTGTTCCATAGGTCCTTGGCGATAATGAATGGCCCGATGCAGTTGAGTTCCTCCTTGGACAACCCGCATTTCAATATTTGAGTTGCTCTTGCATCGGCTTCAATTTGCCTCTTGGTTGCGTTAGTCCACTTGTTGAAATCCAAGGGCTCTCCTTGATCATTGGTGGGTAGAGCAAAGCCGGTTTGGATTATTATCTAAGTCTCGACTTGTGTTTTCAAGAAACACTACATCCGACCTTTCCAATAACGGAAATCATTTCCGTTAAAGAACGGAGGTCGGGTGGTGCTATACCCCTCAATGTGAGCCATTAAGTCTCTTGCAAAAACATGAATAAAAACCAAAGAGAATTCCAAGACTTGGTCTTGGATTAGTAGTGTGGGAAATAATAGGAAATAAACAGAAATAAATAAGAAGAATAAGAAACTAAAAAAAACTAGAAACTTACGACCTTCGGTGTCCCCGAAAGGCTACTGAACGTTGGATTTTGGGGCTTGAAACAGCTTATTACGAGGGTAAACCCTCATAATAAATGTAGATCTATTAGAGGGCTTCGATTTGGTAGGTAGATCATTACGTGAGTCTACTTGTACGAAAAGTTATGGCCGTTTTACCGTTGGCTACTCCAAGGGAGAATACTTGCAAGCACACAACCAAAAGAAACGTACCAAGACTTCGTCTTTGATTAGTAGTGCGGGAGGAATAAAAACCTAAGAAAGATACGAATCAAAAAATACGAAAAAAAAAACAAAACATGCTAGATTGGTGGTTTCACCAAATCTTAGCGCCCCCGCTCTGATACCAATTGTTGGATCGAGAAGCGTCGCTAGAGGGGGGGGGGGTGAAAAGCGATCGTAAATCTTTCGTTCGAATTCGTTCGTTGATACACAAGTAAACGAGTAAGCACAACAGAAAATAAATGAACACGTTTATTTTACTTGGTTCACAACCCAGCGGTTGCTACTCCAAGGCCCTATCGGTCCTAGACCGCGTACGAAGGGCAAAACACTATAACATCTCCTCCTCGTTGGAGGTAAGAGACAACGATCACAAAACCGAATATACAAGGATGAGGCAACAAGCCTACCTCACCTCGTTATGAAGAAAATCAAAGAATACAATATCAAAAATATTACTTGATTCTGCTGCCGACGAAGAAGATCGGAACTTGGCGTCGCATCGGCGTTATGACGATGTTGGAGCGTTGGCGTTGTAGGAGCACTTGATGAATAAATTTGATGTGATTTGGAGTTGAAATCCTCCCCTCCTTTTATAGATTTTGGCCTCTGAATTTGTATCCTCATCTTTAGGAACGGATTACGAAATTGTCCAAAATTTATCGCGAAGTGGCTGCGTCAAACGTTATCCGTTTTGACCTAGCTAGCGCAAAAAGCTGAATCGTGCATCATCGGTCGGATGAGCATCGGGCCGATCGCTTCAACGCCCGCAATGATCGCTGACCGGTCGCTTCCTTGCAGTAAGAGGTTAGCTCAGAAAATGATAAATACGACGGTTTCTAACCGTCTGATCTCGACCTAGACCTTCCACATGAAGTCTTAGTCGGATCGCCGCCTACGGTCGTCCCCGTAAAGAGGACACGACCTTACAATCTCTCACTCACATGAGCTTTCCTCGATACTTACCTTGTAGCTCTCGCTTCCGGCCTTCCACTCGATTCTTCGGCTCCCTCCGAAGTCACTCGAGTATCGCCCGACCACCGCGGCTTCCTCCGGGTGTTGCTAGCCTTCAGCTTTAGCTTTAGTACTTTTCTGCACACTCGATTTAGCTCATGAGATAACGATGTAAACTTAACTTTGTGTCTTTGTCATAATCGAAACACAGGTTTGATTATCTAGTGCCCCTACACCAACACAATCTACGTCGAAGTGTTGTTGAAATCCATTCTCGTCCACCAAAGCTAAATTTCCACAACAAGGCGATCTTCCGACACTCCGAGCATACTTCAACCATCTACTTACTGTCGGTATATGTTCTTTTATTTTCTCATTCATTTTTCGCTTGTGTACTTAAATTCAAGAGTGGGTAGTTTGTTACCCATCTCTTAAATTTGTAATAAACAAAACCCTCCGAAATCGAGAGTTCTCGAGTTGGTGGGCATTTAGTGATTGCCCATCGAAGTAGCTCTCGGAAGAGCTACGAGCCTTGAAGTAGCAACCCAATTAGGGTTGTGAATTAAGTAAAACAAGTGTTCTTATTTTCATTTCCACTGCATACTCATTAGGTTCAAAAATATTCTAAAATAGTTTTAAAAATTAAAATAAAATTATAATCTTCGAGATTCACCCCCTCTCTAAGAGAATCATGATCCTACACAGTCTAACTCGGCCCCGATCGAGAAAAGTGTTGCTTTGGTTGTAGGACAAATAACAAAGGGAAAGAGCAAGGCACCTCTCGAAGAAGAAGAGTACCAATCGGAGGTAGACGACGAAATGGAGACCAAGCTAGTCAATCTAGTTCGGAAGATGATCAAGAGTAGAAGGTGACCTATTAAGCAAACTAAGGAGAAGAGACCCGATCAAAATCCAAATTACAAGTGCTATGAATGCAACAAGAGAGGTCACATCAAATTTGAGTGTTCGAGGCTAAAAAACAAGCAACCACAAAACAAGAAAGCTCTCAACGCAACTTGGGAATAGTCCTCTGAGGAAGAAGAACTCAATAATTTGGCGTTCATGGTGAGATCTACTGAGTCCAAGTCCAAAACTGAACCCGAGGCCAACTACGAGTCCGACACCGAGTCTGACTCTGGATCCAACACCGAGCTTCAATTCAAGACAAGTCATGGGTCTGCATCCGGTTCAAAAGATTCTATCAAGGTAAGTCAATCCTTAATCAATACTTTGTATATGTAATTAAGGACTTAAATAAGAAGTTAGCTAAGTCCGAGTCTAAGGTCGAGTCCTTGCATAAGGAGGTTAAACTCCTTAAGCATGAGGCTACCCTAACCTCTTCGACTTGTCAAGTTCGAGAGGGAAACTCAACTCAAGTTGAAAACTTGAGAAAGAGAATTCTCTCTTGAAAGGACAAGTTCAAGAGCTTAGGAAGTCATTGGAATGGTTCACTTTGGGGTCCAAGGGTCTTAACCCACTACTTGGATCGCAAAGAGTCGTGTATAACAAGGTCGGACTCGAATTTAGAACGACAACAACAAATAAGTCATGCATGTCAATTGTTAGTCAAAATAATCAAAAAGTCCAAGCATGGGTCCCTAAGATCTTTTTAAATTCACAAATAGGGTCAACCAAGTATTGGGTTCCCAAGGATCAAATCCACTATGTGAATAGACCGCATCGGTTCAATGATCTAGGGGGAGCTAATACTAAACTTGTGTGCTATATTTCTTAATCTAGCTTTGCATGCTTAGTTTATTTTTGTTTTAATTTTTAGAAAGGTTAGATAGGGCCAATGGTTAATCAACCATGACAACATAGTAACAGAATACGGTGAGATGATAGTACATTAGGAAAATAAGATCTTGTGTATCTGAGCTAAATAAGGCATATCTAGCTTGGTGCACTCGGATAAGTAGAACTAGCTGAAGCTACCTCACTACATCCTAAACTAGTTAGACGAGGACGTAACCCTAAGTGAATTAAGTGAGAAATTTCTTAAGATTGACTTTGTCTAAGGAAGTGGTCATTGTGTTGGTATGTATACTGAAAAGTCTACCTTTTGTATGAACATCTTTATTTTGAAATAAGAATCACATGATCATTGTTTGCATATTTATGATTATGCATATTGTCTAATACATTACATTGTAGATAACATGGTGTGTAGTGTCACACGAGAGATCATGTTATCAGTTCCTTATAAAATATAAGTAAAGGCTCACAACCGAGATGGTTTTGGACAAATCAATGGTATGGTTGTAGTGTGATTTGGTATTGGTTTGTCTTGACCATAGAATTACACTAGTACACTTTGTGTGTATTGAGCAGGAACGACTTAGAGGTGATTCGATTTATTGCTGACTACATAATCGAATCGGACCTCAGATATTATGTTGTACATGCTCTTAATCCCGATATAATAACGGGCACATATACTTAGTATTCATTTCTTTGATTTACCAATGGGCGAGAGTTATAGAGTAAATCGATAGGCTCGGTAAGTTGGGAAATGATATTATTTATATGGCGTGTCGTTGATTATAGGCGGAATTCATGTCCTATATATTAGGATGACGATGTCCCCTTGAGGAGCTCATAAGATTCATCATATAAACCCTGCAGGTGGACTTGGTCTGGCATGATGATAAGGTTGAGTGGTACTACTCATGGAGTTAGATGTTGATTAATTAATTGTCAGTAAATTAATTAATTAACAGACATTCGAGATCTTAAACACGGGGAGATAATTGTACAAATAATATATGGAGTCCATATTAACTTATGGGGCTTGGTGAGGTAGATCAATGATAATCCTCTTGTGGAATGGATTATCATTAATGGATCAGACTTTATGTGGGCTTGATCCATTGGGTGGCCAAGATCCAACTACTCCTCATGGTCTCTATTGTAGCCTATTAAAACCTCATGGAGCCTAGATCCGATGGTGGAGATTAAAAGGAGGCTTAAGCCTAACTCTATAAAAGGAGGCCAAGGCTTGGGCGTGGATGACACTTTGGGAGATTAGGGTTTTGGAGCTTGGCTTGAGAGGAGAGGTGGGCGGCTAACCTAGGGTTTGCTTCTTCCTAGTGGGCGGTGGCAAGACAATCCTAGGGTTTGGCCATATTTGGCCGGCGGCAACTCCACCATCTCTCTTTCTCTCTAGACCAGCAGCAGTTCTCTCTCTCTCTCTTTCTCTCTCTAGGTTGGCCGGCGACAACCTTCCTTCAAGGTTGGCCGGCACTCCTCCACCTCTCTTTGGCTCGGCGGCAAGCTTCAAATTTGGAGCTTATTGATTAGTCCTAGATAGAGAAGAGTTTTGTTTTATTCTTCCTTTTGTTCGGAACGAGCAAAGAAAGGAAGAATGTGATCTAGGAGGCTTCGACTTTTGGAAGATCGTCGCCCACACGACGTCCAAAAGGAGGAAGGGCATACAATAGAAGATCAAGAGGTATAATGCTTTTTTATATTCTTTTTTATTATGTCTATAATTATTTTCAATTATATGCATGTTGTATGTTTTGTTATGTGGCTAATTTACTTGGACCCCGAATACAAACACAAAAATCGGTGATCCGTACATCGTTTATTCTGCGACTATTTGAAGAATAGAGGTAGGTAACTTGAACAACAAGTTTGTTCAAGTGACCACTCTAATTGATTAGCACGACGATAGAACGGTTGCTTTGGTATTCCCTCTTTGTCGAGGATTAATTTTTTTAATCCGGGGATGTAGACAGGATCGCCAAGAACAAGCGACTGAGTTGAAGTGGGAAGCGAAGTTTGTTGGATCGAAGCGGATCGCTAGAGGGGGGGGTGAATAGCGATAAAACCTTTTTTTTTGGTTCGTATCAAAAACCGAGTAGATAATTAATTACAGCGGAAATGTAAATGTAAAGTAAAAAGAGACAAAGGAGTTTTACTTGGTTCGTAGCCTTCGGCTACTACTCCAAGGCCCTAGCAGTCCTCGACCACGTACGGAGGGCAAAAACACTAAAGAACTCCTCCCCGTTAGAGGTAGGAGTTTAATCGATACAAGTAAAGCACAAAGCTTGAGGTAGAGGGACACTCCCCCTCTCCTCGTTACGATAAAAGCTCTGAAAATGAAAGTACTAAACTGAAATAAAACTCTAACCGACGTAATAAAATGAAAACAAATAAACCTAGACATCGGAGAAGAAGCACTTCGTTGTTGGAGAAGTTGTAGCTTTGCGGAGGCTTTTGGAAGCTTAGAATTGATGATAAAACCCTAGGTTTGTCCCTCCTTTTATAGCCTTTGAGCCCCTTTTCGAGAGGAACCCTAGCCAATCACAATTGAGCACCAATCTCCTTGAAATGGGGTGATAAGCCTTGACTCCTCGAAGCTGATCATTGACCATCGATCGATCGATGGCCATCATCGATCGATGGCGATCGATCAGTCGACCTCTGGCGATTGGTGATTGACGGCAGTCGAATCCTCCAAGCTGGCAGTCGACTGATGCTTGCTGCAAGTCAAAGTTAGCTCAAAGAAAACATTATTTTGACGGCCTTCGACCGTCCAATCTCGACCTAGACCATCGATGGGATGTCTTTGGTCGGATCTACGCTTAAGACCATCCCCGTAAGGAGGATACGACCTCACTTACGCTCGCACACACGAGCTTACCTCGATACTTACCATGTCACTTTTGCTTTCGGCCTTCCACTCGATTCCTTCGGCTTCCTCCGAAGTCACTCGAGTGTCGCCCGACCACCGCGGCTTCCTCCGGGTGTCGCTAGCCTTCAGCTCCAGCACTTTTCTGCACACTCGATTCAGCTCGTGAGATAATGACATGAGTTTAACTTTGTATCGTTTGGTATAATCAAAATTCAGGTTCGACTTAGGTGCCTACTGCACCAACAATCTCCTCCTTTTTGATTTATGGCAAACCCACATACAAAGTTAAGTAAATAGCAAGCATGAAGAATAATGTGCATTAGAAACAAACAAAAGATTAAGTAGGAGTAGTAAGGATTTTCTTCAAGTACTCCCCCTTGAGGAAACCTCCCCCTTGACCGAGGGTGAGTCTTGAAGAAAGACCTTAATCCTCCCCTTGAGGGTTGCTTTAAGTAATTACTTAAAGTTGGCCTTAGTAAAACGTTTAAGTTAAGAGTTCTTCTTAACTTGACCCTTTCTCCCCCTTAAGTAAAACATTAAAAATAAGTAAAACGTTGACGTCACAAATAAGTAATAACTTTTGGTTTAAATATAATAAGTAATAACTTTTGGTTTAAATATAAAGTAAGAGTTAAGTTATCAAAAATTTTTTTGACCCCTTAACTTTTTAACTTTGGCCTTTTCTTAACTTTTTAACTTTGGCCTTTTCTCCCCTTTTTGCCATATATCGAAAAGAGTGAGTGTGTGTGTGGAAAACAAAAATAAGTGTTAAATTTAAAGTCCAAGCATGTTCCACATAATTTTGAAAATAATATACTGAAAATAAGTTCATCTATAAAATGTTCGACTCATATTTGGCTTGATTGATATAAAAGATCAACCAGTCCTAGTCAGAGTCGGTTAGTATGTATGATTATACTCCGTGGTTCATGGCAATGCACTAGCACTACATCTGGAACCAGGAGTAAGGTCCTAACATCTCACGCCCATCTACGTGGCTAAGTACACAAACACATTAGTCCTATGTGTTGTGAGATGTATTGGCTCCTTAAATCTATAGGTGCATGATATCTAAGGTATGTCCTATGCTAGTTCCATAAAAATGAAAATTAAGAAATAGTAGTAAGAAAATATAATTTGCAAGTTCCTATTCTACTACGCACATGCCCAATTTTCATCTTAATAGACTAAATTAGGCTTCGGGTAGGGGTTTAGTAAATAGGTCTGCTAAGTTAGACTTTGATTCGACGTATTCGAGTTGTATGGCTCCGTTGGCCACATGTTCTCGAATGAAATGGTGTTTAACCTCTATATGTTTGGTCCTAGAGTGACATATAGGATTTTTAGTAAGGTTAATTGAACTAATGTTATCTACGTGGAGTTTTGTGTTCGTAAAGTCTAACTTAAAGTCGCGGAGAGTGTGCTTCATCCAAAGAAGCTGAGTGACACACTCACCCATCGCGGTGTATTCGGCTTCGGTGGTAGATAAGGCAACACAGTGTTGCTTCCTACTGCACCAACTCACTAGACTTGAGCTTAGAAGTTGACAACAACCACTCGTACTCTTTCTATTGAGATTACTACCGGCAATGACCGAATCGGAGTAGCCGGTTAGTTCGTACTCGGTAGATCTAGGATACCAAATACCGACATTAAGTGTACCCTTTAGATATCTAAGGATGCGCTTGACTAGAGTTAGGTGAGACTCCTTGGCACAGGTTTGAAACCTGGTGCACATACTTACTGCAAATAAGATATCAGGTCGGCTTGCAGTTAAGTAAAGGAGAATCCCTATTACGCTCCTATAGTATTTTAAATCAATTTGGTTTCCGATTATATCTTCTTCTATATTAACATTTGTTGCCATTGGGGTATTAATAATTTTAGCGTCTTGCATTCCAAAGCGTTTAATTAATTCCCTAGTATATTTGTGTTGATGTAGGTATATTTCATCTTTAGTTTGTTTAATTTGTAATCCTAAGAAGAAACTTAATTCTCCTACTAAATTCATTTCAAATTCTCTTTCCATAAGTGAAATAAACTCATTTAGTAGGATTGAGTTGGTGGTTTCGAAAATAATATCATCTACGTAGATTTGGGCTATGAATATGTCTTTACCTAAGATTTTTACGAAAAGGGTTGGGTCAACTACACCTTGGTTAAAATCTTTGGACTTAAGATAAATCGAAAGTCTCTCGTACCAAGCTCGAGGAGCTTGTTTAAGTCCATAGAGATCTTTCTTTAACCTAAGGACATGGTCGGGTTTGTCTAAACTTTCGAAACCGGGGGGTTGACTAACATAAACTTCTTCTTTAATGTATCCATTTAAGAACGCAGATTTCACATCCATTTGAAACAACTTAAATCCTCGATGTGCTGCATATGCTAATAGCATTCGAATGGACTCTAATCTAGCTACTGGGGCGTAGGTCTCATCGTAATCTAAACTTTCGACTTGACTAAACCCTTTAGCAACTAGTCTAGCTTTATTTCTAACTACTTCACCTTTATCATCAATTTTATTTCTAAACACCCATCTTGTTCCAATGATTGTTTTATCTTTAGGTGGTGGTACTAATTCCCATACTTCATTCCTAGTGAATTGAGCCAACTCTTCTTGCATTGCAATAATCCAATCGGGATCAAGAAGAGCTTGGTCAATAGTTTTGGGTTCAATTTTAGAAATCAAAGATATTTGACTAAGGTTTTTGTATGAGGCTCTAGTTTGAACTCCTAGACTTGGATCACCTATCACTTAGTCAATAGGATGATTCGTTTGAGTCCTAGTTGGATTTGGGTTTGAGTCTGCAACTTGATCCATAGGATGGCTTGTTTGAGTTCTAGTTTGGTTGGAGTCATCTATCACTTGATCAATAGAGTGACTTGGTTGACTTAGGTTAGGATTAACACTAGACCTGATCTCCGGATCAGAGTTAGGTCTAGTATGAATCGGCTCGCTAATTGGGGTTGCCGGGGGTTTTGTAGGTTCGTGTCCTTCATCGAATACTACATTGATAGTTTCCTCGACTCTAAGGGTGTCATGGTTATATACTCTATAAGCTCTACTTGTAGTCGAGTATCCTAGAAATATTCCAGTCGTGGTTTTGGATGTAAATTTCCCTAGGTAATCTTTAGTGTTTAGGATATGTACCTTACACCCAAATACCCTAAAGTACTTGATGTTAGATATTTTATCGTGATAAATCTCGTATGAGGTCTTAAGGTGCCTTTTTACCATATGGATCCTATTTTGGACATAGCATGCCATACTCACGGCTTCCGCCCAAAACCTATCGGGTAGATTATACTCATTAAGCATTGTCCTAGCAGCTTCTTGTAGGGTTCTATTTTTGCGTTCTACTAGGCCATTTTGTTGTGGAGTTCTAGGGCAAGAGAACTCATGGTGGTATCCATTTAGGTTACAGAATTCTGTAAACCTATGGTTTTCGAATTCACCACCATGATCAGTCCTAAGTCTTTTGATTTTAATGTTTTGTTGATTTTCTATTAACTTAAATAGGTTGATTAATTGATCTAGGGTATCACTTTTGTGTTTGATGAACCTAACCCAAGTAAATCTAGAGTAGTCATCAATAATGACTAAACAGAATTTACTTCCATTAAGTGACTTAGCTCCGTGTGAATTAAATAGATCCATGTGTAGGAGCTCAAGCACACTTTTTGTTCGTTCTTGATTAGTTAGTTGATGTTATGTCCTAGATTGTTTACCTTGTTGACAAGCATTACATATTTTATTATCCAAGTTGTTGAGGTTAGGCAGACCTCTGACTAAGTCACTCTGACTCATCTTGTGGATGAGTCTTGGGTGTGAGTGATCGAGTCGTCGGTGCCACAACTATGATTCCTCTTGCCATGTCATAAGACACTTAGTTGAGGAGTTAGTTAAGTTGATAGTGTAAATGTTGTTATTCCTAGTCCCTTTAAGAATTGTTTTAGAGGTTTTATTTGTATTAATTACGCATTCATTTTCTAGAAAGATGACCTTATAGTTATTATCACACAATTGGCTTACACTAAGAAGATTATATTGAAAATTTTCTACTAATAAAACGTTTTGAATGACAAAATTTGAGTTAAGCTCAATATCACCTGATCCGATGATTTTGAGCTTGCCGTTATTTCCGAAGGCTACCGATCCTTGTCGTTTGAATCGAATCTTCGAAAACTTGAGTTGATCCCCGGTCATGTGTCGGGAGCAACCACTGTCCAACATCCATTGATCCTACACGCAAGGTAGTTGGATCGGATATTGGATTTATTAAAAATTGCTTGAAAATTTATTAACCTAAATCATCTCACCCATGTCTACATGATCAAACATGTTAATCCTATATGTTCTTGTGAGATGACTTCCAATTTTAGTTGAATTAAATTTAATGACTTAAACACTTGTCAACCTTGCGTTAGATTCGGATTTGACCTTAGGCTCATCAAGTCACCTTTTCAAGATCATGGCGTCCAGGTCGTGGCGAGGCACAGAGGCCTTCTTTGATCGGAAAAACGGCCACTTCCTTAGACAAAGCCATTTTCAAGAAAATAGAGACTTGACTCACCTAAGACTACTTCCTGGTCTAACTAGTCTAGAATACTGCGAGGTAGCTTCAGCTAGTTCCGCTCAGTCAAGTGCACCTAACTAGATATGCCTTATCTAGCCCGAATACACAAGACTCCATTTTCCTAGCGTACTGTCATCTCGCTGCGTCCTGGTACTACGTTATCAAGTATTGACGAGTTATAGTCCTATCTAACCATTCTAAAAGGAAAAAATAAAAACCTAAGCATGCAATTTCTAAGTTAAAACACAAACAAATTTCGTACTAGCTCCCCCTGGACCGTTGAATCGATTCGGTCTCTCCACATAGTGGATTTGGTCCTTGGGAACCCAGTACAGGTTTGTTCCTAAGTTTGAAATCAAGGTGGTCTTAGGGACCCATGCTTGGACACGTTTTTTATGTCTACTTACGATTGACATATACGACTTATTGGTCGTGTTTGAGCTAAACCCTAGCCCGACCTTGTTGTACACGGCCCTTTGCGATCCAAGTAGGAGGTCAAGTCCTTTGGATCCCAAAGTAAACCTTTCCAAAGTATTCCTAAGATCTTCGACTTGACTCTTCAAGAGTGAGTTCTCAACTTCGAGTTTTTCAACCCGAGTTGAGTCCTTCTCTTGAACTCGACTAGTCGAAGAGGTTAGGGAGACCTCATGTTTGAGGAGTTTAACTTCGTCAACCATGGTCTCGACCTTGGACTCAGACTTAGCTAACTTTCTATTTAAAAACTTAATTGCACTATAAAGTGTAGTAATAATAGACCGACTTACCTTGAGTGTATCTTTTGAACCGGATGCGTATCCGTGGCTCGTCTTGAATAGTGATTCGCAATCTGACTCGTCTTCGGTTTCCGATTCAAGTTCCGGTTCCGACTCCATCTCCGATTCCACCGATTTAGCCATGAGGACTCGATCGTTATCTTCTTCCTTGGAAGCTTCTTCCCAAGTAGCGTTAAGTGCCTTTTTGTATTTTGGTGTCTTGCTCTTGAGTTTTGGGCATTCGGACTTAATGTGTCCAAACCTATTGCATTCATAACATCTTATGTTTGAACTTTTAGGATTACCTTCGTTGGGTTGAGTGACGGCTCATTTTCGGCCCTTGACTATCCTCCGAACTAGGTTGACTAGTTCGACCTCCATTTCCGAGTCGACCTCCGAATCGGACTCATCCTCTTCTTCCTTTGGAGATGGCTTGCTAGCGGTTTTCTTCTTTGAACCTGCAAATAATGCTATACCTTTCTCGGGTTCCAAATTAGACTGCTCATGAAGTTCAAAATCATAAAAAAGTTCATCTAATCTAAGTTTAGAAAGATCCTTGGAGACCTTGTAGGCATCGACCATGGATGCCCACAAGGTAGTCCTTGGAAAGAAGTTTAGGACATACCTTATAAGATCGCAGTTTTCGACCTTTTGCCCGATTGCATGTAGATTGTTGACGATGTCCTGGACTCGGGTGTGAAGTTGTGTCGCGGACTCATCTTCCTGCATTTTTAGGTTATATAGTTTATTGAATAGAAGATCATGCTTACATACCTTGGCTTCATTGGTCCCTTCGTGTAGCTCCACTAGCTTTGTCCAAAGGGCCTTTGCACTGATGAAGGCGCCGACGCGATTTAACTCCTCCTTGGACAAGCCGCATTGGAGGATTTGTGTTGCCTTGGCGTCGGCTTCGACTTGTCATTTTGTCGCAATGGTCCATTGATCATAATCCAAGGAGTCACCCACTTCATTAGTCGGAAGTGTGAAACCCGTTTGGATTATGATCCACATCTCGATTTGGGTTTTGAGAAAGCATTCCATCCGACCCTTCCAATAACGGAAGTCATCTCTGTTGTAAAACGGAGGTCGGACGGTGCTAAAACCCTCGAGATGGGCCATTAGAATAAAAGAAACAAGTAGACAAAAAACTAGCAATGACAAAAACACACAAGAAAGTACCAAGACTCGCGTCTTGGATTAGTAGTGCGGTAGAAAAACTAAACGAACGAATTAAATTCGAAATAAACAGAAAAAAAAAGGAAAAAAAAATCTGTGAAAATGCTAGATTGGTGGTTTCACCAAATCTTAGCACCCCCGGCTCTGATACCAATTGTTGGATTGAAGAGGATCGCTAGAGGGGGGGTGAATAGCGATAAAACCTTTTTTTTTTTGGTTCGTATCAAAAACCGAGTAGATAATTAATTGCAGTGGAAATGTAAATGTAAAGTAAAAAGAGACAAAGGAGTTTTACTTGGTTCGTAGCCTTCGGCTACTACTCCAAGGCTCTAGCGGTCCTTGACTATGTACGGAGGGCAAAAACACTAAAGAACTCCTCCCCGTTAGAGGTAAGAGTTTAATCGATACAAGTAAAGCACAAAGCTTGAGGTAGAGGGACACTCCCCCTCTCCTCGTTACGATAAAAGCTCCGAAAATGAAAGTACTAAACTGAAATAAAACTCTAACCGACGTAATAAAATGAAAACAAATAAACCTAGACGTTGGAGAAGAGGCACTTCGTTGTCGGAGAAGTTGTAGCTTTGCGGAGGCTTTTGGAAGCTTAGAATTGATGATGAAACCCTAGGTTTGGCCATCCTTTTATAGCCTTTGAGCCCCATTTTGAGAGGAACCCTAGCCAATCACAATTGAAATGGGGTGATAAGCCTTGACTCCTCAAAGCTGATCATTGACCATCAATCGATGGCAAGATCGCCGAGGCCGATTCGGCGAATGATCGATTGACGTTGACAAATGAGTCCTCCAAGATGGCAGTCGACTGATGCTTGTTGCAAGTCAAAGTTAGCTCAAAGAAAACATTATTTCGACGGCCTTCGACCGTCCGATCTCGACCTAGACCATCGATGGGATGTCTTTGGTCGGATCTACGCTTAAGACCATCCCCGTAAGGAGGATACGACCTCACTTACGCTCGTACACACGAGCTTACCTCGATACTTACCATGTCACTTTTGCTTCCGACCTTCCACTCGATTCCTTCGGCTTCCTCCGAAGTCACTCGAGTGTCGCCTGACCACCGCGGCTTCCTCCGGGTGTCGCTAGCCTTCAGCTCCAACACTTTTCTGCATACTCGATTCTGTTCGTGAGATAACAACATGAGCTTAACTTTGTATCGTTTTCTATAATCAAAATTCAGGTTCGACTTAGGTGCCTACTGCACCAATAAAGTTTCCTTCCTTCAACTGGTATAAGAGGCACGGTTTCCGGTTTTGTGTATTTAGGATTCGGTTACTTTTATGCACTTTTCATATATTATATGTGCTGGATAATAGTAGGATGTGCATAGGTTAACTTTTTGGTTGTAGGCATAGGATCCAACTAATATGGCCATATGTGTGTATGTGATTGTATGTGTGTAATTGTATATTTTTTGAATCCTCGGGGTTGACGAGACTAGTATTTATTTATTTTTTTAATTAAGTACGACATTGTTTAGCCACTTATTTATTTTAGTTTACTTTTGATCTAGATTTCATGTACACTCCTTCGAGGAGTTTAGGATTGATGGATGTAAATTAAAATAGTTAGTCTCGGCTCGGATCTCCGAATGGCTCGTACATGGCGTAGGGAGGAGCGGACGAGATGGCGATACGACAGGAGGCATATTGGAGACAAAAGCCATAATAGTTGGAAAATATTTCTTTTTCATATTTATTGCTTATTGTTTGATATGCATGTTGTAGGCTAGAAAACTCCTCAATTTTAAATTACTAAGTGGGAGAGGGATATTTTTATAAATTCCCATGGCCTCCATTACGATTTGACATGTGATGCAAATAAACTTGTGCGTCGCCTCTGAGTGCCTTCCTTCACATCGGATGAGTTTGTTTGCGAATCACAAGGTCGAATATGGTTATAGGAAATTATTAAGGAGCATGTGTACTTCCCCATCGGAAGGCACATAACCCGAGATAATTACCTTGGTACCGAGTAATGGTGAACACTTAGATACAAATAGAAGTATCCTCCCCATCGGAGTCACTGCTTTTATTTATAGGGCCAAAGAGGAACTAACTATTAATTTTATTTGTCAAAAACTTAGGTTGACAAGATAGTAAAATTAATGGGTAAAACCTCCTCTTACAAATGTAGAATTCGTATACGTTCACACTATCGTGGCATACGATATTCTCGGTGTTTTGAGGTGTTGGTTGATTTTAAAATTTAATTATTTGAGGAATAAATAATTTTTTGAAATCTAATGTTTTGATCTATGTGATTCTTAGGTTTTTTTCAAAATGACTTTCAACCCGCCTACTGTGATACTGAAAGAAAATAAACTTACTGGACCCAATTATGTTGATTGGAAGAGGAATCTTGACATTGTCTTGACTGCTAAGGAATACAAATATGTACTCCTTGAAGAGTGCTCTCCTAAGCCTATGGATGATTCTGGGGAAAAGGAGAAGGAGAGTTATATGAAGTGGATTAAGGTTGATGAGATGGCGCGATGTTACATTTTGGCATCTATTTCAAATGTACTGCAACATCAGCATCAAGCCATGCCCACTGCTTATGATATGATGCTCAATCTAAAAGAGCTTTTCAGACACCAGAATTGGGTTGCTAGGCAAGAAGCCATGAGGAACTTGATGACGACCACCATGATCGAGGGAACACCCGTGAAGGATCATGTTCTCAAGATGATGGCTCATTTGAATGAGCTGGAAGTCCTCGGAGCTGAGATCGATGGGGAAACCTAGGTCGATATCATTCTCCAATCTCTACCCAGGAGTTTTTAGCAGTTTCACCTGAACTAAACATAAACAAAAGGTTGTATTCGTTGGCGGAGTTTCTGACAGAACTCCAGGTGGCAGAGGGGCTTTTTTGTCAAAGTGCTCAGGCATAGGCCATGGTTGCCCAAAAGGTTTCTGCTTCTAAGCCGAAAGGCAAGAAGAAGAAGAAACAAGATGGGGCAAAGGTGGCGGGAGGAACTCAAGGAGGAGCGAAGAAGCCGAAAGGCAAGTGCTTCACTTGTAAGCAGACTGGACACTGGAAGAAGGATTGCCCCAACCGGAAGCAAAACAAAGGTATATCTTTTGGTCTAGTCGTTGAATCATGTTTAGCGGTGTTATGTACCAGCACCTGGTGTATAGATACGAGAGCCACTGATCATGTCTGCATTACTTTGCAGAGGTTCCAGGAAACTTGACGACTGGCTAAGGGGGAGATTACCGTATACTTGGGCGATGCCACGAAGGTGTCGGCTGTTGCAGTGGGGGATGTTTATTTGTCTTTTGAGAGGAATAAAGTTTTGGTTCTTAAAAATTGCCTTTATGTACCTTTATTTAGAAAGAATTTCATTTCGATTTCTAAATTGTTTATGGATGAATATTCTATTTCTTTTAATGACAGAGTTGTTATAAAAAGGAATAGGGAGATTATCTGTTCTGGTGCATTGATAGGAAATTTATATACACTTGAACCAAAAGATCCCACGATGCAAATAGAAGTTAATAACTCATCTTCTGATTCCAATAAGAGAAAAAAACCTTCGAAGATGAACCAAACATATCTTTGGCATCTTAGGCTAGGTCATATTAACCTAAGCATAATTCAAAGGTTGATAGCTGATGGACCTCTGTGTTCATTAGTGGTGGAAGATTTCCCAACCTACGAATCTTGCTTGGAGGGTAAAATGACCAAGAGGCCTTTTAAGGCAAAGGGGTATAGAGCCAAAGATGTGTTGGAATTGGTTCATTCTGATTTATGTGGTCCTATGTCTATCCAGACAAGAGGTCGTTTTGAATATTTCGTCTCTTTTATAGACGATTATTCAAGGTATGGATACATTTACTTGATGCGCCACAAGTCTAAATGCTTTGACAAGTTCAAAGAATTCAAGGTTGATGTGGAGAAACATCAGGGTAAAAGTATCAAGACACTACGATCTGATCGTGGTGGTGAGTACCTCTTGGGAGAGTTTAGGAATTACTTATTAGAGGCTAGAATTCAATCCCAATTGTCTGCACCTGGCATACCCCAGCAGAATGGTGTAGCAGAGCTAAGGAATAGGACTCTTATGGAGATGGTTAGATCGATGATGAGTTATTCTGAGTTTCCAAATTCATTCTGGGGATATGATCTAGATATGACAGTGTATATTCTGAACTCGGTACCATCTAAATCAGTGTCTTCTACTCCCACAGAATTGTGGACTGGGCGAAAGCCTAGTCTAAGGCATATTCGGATTTGGGGGAGTCCAGCACATGTGCTGAAGGAAGATGCTGGTAAGTTGGAACCTCATACAGAAGTATGCATGTTCGTTGGCTATCCTAGAGAAACGAAAGAAGGTTTGTTTTATAGTCCTAGAGATCAGAGGGTTATCGTTAGCACGAACGCCAAATTTCTAGAGGAAGGCTATGTGATGAACCACATGCCCATGAGTAAGATTGTTCGAGAGGAATTGAAAGAGGAAGTCACTACTTCATTACCACCGGTACAAGAGGATATACCATAAGTCACTGCACCGCGTGTCACAGAGGATACACAGGTGATACCTCGTCGTAGTGGGAGGGTTGTGAGAAAGCCTGATAGATTCATGTTCTTGGGAGAATCTTCTGATTTAGTCCCTGGCGAGCATGAACCTGATCCCTGAACATATGACGAGGTAATCCAAGATAAAGATGCAATATCTTGACAAAGTGCAATGAATGCTGAGATTGAATCTATGGATTCAAATCAGGTATGGGAGCTAGTAGAACCACCCAATGGTGTAAAAACCATTGGATGCAAGTGGATTTACAAAAGAAAGAGAGGAATAGACGGGAAGATTGAGACCTTCAAAGAAAGGCTTGTTGTGAAGGGGTATACTCAGAAAGAGGGTATCGATTATGAGGAGACCTTTTCGCCGGTAGACATGCTTAAGTCTATCCAGATTCTCTTATGTATTGTTGCTCATATGGATTATGAGTTATGGAAAATGGATGTCAAGACAACTTTCCTTAATGGAAGTCTTGAGATAAACATCTATATGAAGCAACCAGAGGGATTCATTGCAAAGGGCAAAGAGCATCTTGTGTGCAAACTTAATCGATCCATTTATGGATTGAAGAAAGCTTCGAGATCTTGGAACATCTGCTCTGATGAGGTAATCTAGTCTTATGGATTTATTCAAAGTCTGGATGAGTCTTGTGTATACAAGAGATGTGACGGAAATGTAGTGTATTTCTTGTACTATACATAGATGACATTTTGTTAATTGGCAACAATGTCAAGGTGTTATCGGACGTAAGGGTATGATTGTCCAAACAGTTTGATATGAAGAACTTGGGAGAAGTGGGACACATCCTTGGGATCAAGGTTATAAGGGATCACAGGAAAAAGATGTTGTGCTTATCTCAAGCTTCATACATAGACACCATTATGAATCATTTTAGCATGCAGAACTCCAAGAAAGGTTTTCTACCTTTCAGGCATGGAGTTCCTTTATCTAAGGAGATGTGTCCTAGAACATCTGAGGAGATAGAGGAGATGAAGGTGATTCCTTATGCTTCGGCAGTAGGAAGCCTCATGTATGTCATGCTATGTACGAGATCGGATATCTACTTTGTCGTGGGCATGGTCAACAGATATCAGAGTAATCCAGAATAGGGACATTGGACTATGGTAAAGCATATATTGAAGTACTTGAGAAGGACTAGGGATTATATGCTAGTTTACTAGGCAGACCAATTACTCCCTGTGGGTTATACAGATTCTGACTTCCAATTAGACAGGGATAACAGTAAGTCTACCTCAGGTTTTGTGTTTTCTTTGGGAGGTGGAGCCATTGTATGGAGGAGTGTCAAGCAGAAATGCGTGACGGACTCTACCATGGAGGCTGAGTATGTGGCGGCCTCTGAGGCGGCCAAAGAAGTTGTGTGGCTTAGGAACTTTCTTGATGGACTTGGATGTGATTCCTGGTTTGCCCAGAACTATCATAATTTTTTGTGATAATAGTGGTGCAGTTGCAAACTCGAAGGAACCACGAGCCTATAAGGCAAGTAAACACATAGAGCGCAAGTACCACCTGATATGAGAAATCATAAAGAGAGGAGAAGTTGATGTGGCCAAGATTGCATCGGAGGATAACCTGGCAAATACTTTCACTAAGGCCCTTCCAGCGAGAGCTTTTGATAGGCATGTGGAGGGAATGGGAATCAGATGTATGACAGTTTGAGGACAACATAGTCTTTTAGTATGAGTGAGAGATTTTTGGGATGTATACTGAAAAGTCTATCTTTTGTATGAACATCTTTATTTTAAAATAAGAATCACATGTTCATTGTTTGCATATTTATGGTTATGCATATTGTCTAATACATTACATTGTAGATAACATGGTGTATAGTATCACATGGGAGATCATGTTATCAGTTCCTTGTAAAGTATAAGTAAAGGCTCACAACCGAGATGGTTATGGATAAATCATTGGTATGGTTGTAGTGTGATTTGGTATTAGTTTGTCTTGCCCATAGAATTACACTAGTACACTTTGTGTGTATTGAGCATGACTGACTTAGAGGTGATTCGATTTATTGCTGACTACATAATCAAATCGGACCTCAGATATTATATTGTACATGCTCTTAATCCCGATATAATAACAGGCACATATACTTAGTATTCATTTCTTTGATTTACCAATGGGCGAGATTTATAGAGTAAATCGATAGACTCGGTAAGTTGGGAAATGATATTATTTATATGGTGTGCCCTTGATTATAGGAGGAAACTGTGTCCTATATATTAGGATAATGATGTCCCCTTGAGGAGCTCATAAGGTTCATCATGTAAACCCTGCAGGTCAACTTGGTCCGGCATGATGATAAGGTTGAGTGGTACTACTCATGGAGTTAGATGTTGATTAATTAATTGTCAGTAAATTAATTAATTGACGGACATTCGAGATCTTAAACACGGGGAGATAATTGTACAAATAATATATGGAGCCCATATTAACTTATGGAAGTTGGTGAGGTAGATCAATGATAATCCTCTAGTGGAATGGATTATCATTAATGGATCGGACTTTATGTGGGCTTGATCCATTGGGTGGCCAAGATCCAACTCCTCCTCATGGTCCCTATTGTAGCCTATTAAAACCTCATGGAGCCTAGATCCGATGGTGGAGATTAAAAGGAGGCTTAAGCCTAACTCTATAAAAGGAGGCCAAGGCTTGGGCGTGGATGACACTTTGGGAGATTAGGGTTTTGGAGCTTGGCTTGATTGGAGAGGTGGGCGGCTAACCTAGGGTTTGCTTCTTCCTAGTGGGCGGTGGCAAGACAATCCTAGGGTTTGGCTATCTTTGGCCAGCGGCAACTCCACCATCTCTCTTTCTCTCTAGACCGGCGGTAGCTCTCTCTCTCTCTCTTTCTCTCTCTAGGTTGGTCGGCGGCAACCTTCCTTCAAGGTTGGCCGACACTCCTCCACCTCTCTTTGGGCCAACGGCAAGCTTCAAGTTTGGAGCTTGTTGGTTAGTCCTAGATAGAGAAGAGTTTTGTTTTATTCTTCCTTTTGTTCGGAGTGAGCAAAGAAAGGAAGAACGTGATCTAGGAGGCTTTGACTTTTGGAAGATTGTGGCCCACACGACGTCCAAAAGGAGGAAGGACATACAATAGAAGATCGAGAGGTATAATGCTTATTTATATTCTTTTGTATTATGTCTATAATTGTTTTCAATTATATTCATGTTGTATGTTTTGTTATGTGGCTAATTTACTTGGTCCCCAAATACAAACACAAAAACTGACGATCCGTACATTGTCTATTCCGCGGCTAATCGAAGAATAGAGGTAGGTTACTTGAACAACAAGTTTGTTCAAGTGACCACTCTAATCGAATAGCACGACGATGGAATGGTTGCTTTGGTAATCCCTCTTTGTCGAGGATTAATTTTTTTAATCCGGAGACGTAGACGGGATCGCCATGAACAAGCGACCGAGTTGAAGTGGGAAGCGAAGTTTCCTACCTTCACTTTGTTCCGATCAAAGAAGGCCTATGTGCCTCGCCACCACTTAAAAGAAATTTTTTTTGAAAGGTTCACTTAACTAACTAAAGGTTAAATCCGAATCTAACCCAAAGTTGATTAATCTTCAAATAACTAAGTTTAACCAAGTAAAATTGAAGTCATCTCACAAAACATATAAGGTTAACATGTTTGATCATGTTCAAAAGGTGAGATGATTCCTAGGTTTAAAATTTTCAAAAAAATTTAAAATTCTAATATCCGATCCAACTACTATATTTGTAGGATCAATGGATGTTGGACAGTGGGTGCTCTCGATATATGACCGAAGACTGACTAAAGTTTATGAAGCTCATATTCAAAAACCAAGGATGGGTAGCCTTCGGAAACAACGGGAAGCTCAAAATCATCGGATTAGGTGATATTGAGCTAAACTTCAACTTTATAATACGTCAAGTACTGTTAGTTGAAAACTTTGAATTTAATCTTCTAAGTGTTAGTCAATTGTGTGATAATAATTATAAGGTTATTTTCTTACCAAATGAATGCTTGATTAAAAATAGTGATTGTTCAAAAACTATATTTAAGGAAAATAGAAATAATAACATTTATAGAATTGATCTACCTAACTCCTCAACCAAGTGTCTATTGACACAGCAAGAGGAATTATGGTTGTGGCACAGACGACTCGGCCACTCCCATCCAAGACTCATACATAAAATGAGTCAAAATGGTTTAATTAGAGGTCTACCCAACCTAGGTAACCTAGAAAATAAAATATGTGATGCTTGTCAACAAGGAAAACAAACTAGGAATTCACATAAACTAACTAGTCAAGAAAGAACTAAAAGTGTGCTTGAGCTCCTACACTTAGACCTTTTTTACTCTCATGGAGCCAAGTTACTAAACGGAAGTCAGTATTGCCTAGTAATAATAGATGACTACTCTAGGTTCACATGGGTTAAGTTTTTAAAACATAAGAGTGAAACCTTAGACCGACTCACTAATCTATGTAAACTAATAGAAAATGAAAAGAACCTAAAGATTAAGAGAATTAGAAGTGATCGTGGTGGTGAATTCGAAAGCCATAAGTTCACCAATTTTTGTAGTCAAAATGGATACCACCATGAGTTCTCCTGCCCTAGGACCCCTCAACAAAACGGGCTAGTTGAATGCAAAAATAGAACCCTACAAGAAGATGCTAGAACCATGCTAAACGAATACAATCTTCCTAATAGGTTTTGGGCAGAAGCAGTCAATACTGCCTGCTATGTCCAAAATAAGATTTTATTAGCTAAACAACACCAAAATATGTCATATGATATTTATTACAAAAAATTACCTAACATTAAGTACTTTAGGGTATTTGGATGTAGTGTACATATACTAAACACTAAAAATTACTTAGAAAAATTTACGTCTAAAATAATTACCAGAGCATTTCTAGGATATTCTACCACTAGTAAAGCATATTGGGTATATAATAATGAAACCCTAAAAATAGAAGAAAAATTAACATAGTGTTTGATGAAGAAAACAAGACTACAAAATCCGAAGTAAAATTTATTAATGAGCAAATAGAAAATCATGTTAGACATGAACCTAACCCACAAAATGAATCTAGTGTAGACCCTAACCAAAATCAATCTAGATTACAAGCGAACCATCCAATTGACCAAGTGATGGGTGATCCAAATTTAGGGGTTCGAACTAGAGCATCCTATAAGAACCTAAGTAAAATCTTACTCATATCTAAAATCGAACCCAAAACAATTGAACAAGCTCTTCTTGACTCGGATTGGATTATTGCTATGCAAGAATTAGCTCAATTTACTAGAAGTCAAGTTTGGGAATTAGTACCCCAACCAAAAGGAAAAACGATCATTGGAACAAGGTGGGTATTTCAAAATAAACTTGATGACAAAGGTGAAGTTATAAGGAATGAAGCTAGGTTAGTAGCTAAAGGGTTTAGTCAAGTAGAGGGATTAGATTATGATGAAACATATGCACCTGTAGCTATACTCGAATCAGTTAGAATGTTATTAGCCTACATTGCGCATCGAGGTTTTAAATTATTTCTAAATGGATTTATCAAGGAAGAGTTTATGTTAGCCAACCACCAGGATTTGAAAGCTTAGACAAACCTAACCATGTACTCAAACTTAGAAAAACCTTATATGGATTAAAGCAAGCTCCTAGAGCTTGGTATGAAAGGCTATCAATCTATCTTAAGTCTAAGGGATTCAATCAAGGTTTAGTTGAACAAACCCTATTTGTAAAAACCATAGGAAAAGAAATTTTTATAGCACAAATTTACATAAATGATAAAATCTTTGGAACAACCAATACAATGCTTTTAAAAGAGTTCATTTCACTAATAGAAAGTGAGTTTGAAATGAGCTTAGTAGGTGAACTTACCTTCTTCTTAGGGTTACAAATAAAACAAACTAGAGAAGGAATTTATTTGCATCGGCGTAAATATGATAAGGAATTTATTAGTAGATTTGGAATGCAAAATGCTAAGGAAATTAGTAAACCTATGGCTACCAACGTAAACATAGGAGAAGACTTAGAGGGAAAAGCTATAGATTTAAAATACCATAGGAGTGCAATAGGTAGCCATCTATACTTAACTGTGAGTTGACCTGTTATACTCTTTGTAGTAAGTATGTGTGCAAGATTTCAATCTTATGCTAAAGAATCGCACCTAACGTTAGTTAAATAGATTTTTAGATACTTAAAAGGAACATAAAACATAGGAATTTGGTATCCTAGGTCAAGCGAGTTCGAACTAATCAGCTACTCTGACTCGGATTATGCCGATAGTAAACTCAATCGGAAGAGAACGAGTTGATGTTGCCAACTCCTCAGATCGAGTCTAGTCAGCTGGTGTAGTAGAAAGTGTTAGGGCAATCAACCCATGTATGATGTGGTTTTGATGTGTGTGGCAAAGGGTTTAAGTTAGATTGTTTATGTGATTTTATATATGTGTTTAAGTTGTGCAGGACTTAGTAAATCACACATGAGTTAGCTTGATGAATGCATTGGTGAGTTCACCATTCATGGCTCGGGTACTTGAGTCGATGAAGGATGGCATTGCGGAAGTCGTGCGCTTGGTGCATCCGATGGACCGTCGGACGAGGAGAATTGAAGTGAAGCCAAAGGAAGCAGACTTCAGGGCGAGACGCGAAGGATGCCATTGTGAAAGTCGTATGCTTGCTGCATCCGAGGGATGTGGTCAGACGAAGAGAGCTTCGGTGAGGGACTCCAAGGGAGATGAGAGATTGAGCGATTGTAACGGTAGCTCATAGGTGAACTTAGCCGAATGGCTAAGTCAAGTGTCGAATGTTCAAACTTAGGTTTGAGGTTTTACCCGACGTTTGGTTAAGTTGGATGCTCAAACAAGTATTTTGTTTGAGGTTTTACCCGATACCAGTCGACTACTATAGATAGAAGTCAACTGCTCTGGGCCAATGACACTCGACTAATGCTTGATCGGTGTTCAACTATTTGGTTTCTGGCCTATTAGTTGATGGCTAGGGTTTGACAATCGACTGCTGCACCATCAATCAACTGTCAAGGGATGATAGTCGATTGATCAAGGTGGTCGTGGGCACAGAAGGTTTGAAAGTCGACTGATTGTCTGGATCACTCGACTAATGGCTCGATCAGTCGACTGATGGGATGATCAGTCGACTGATAGAGGAGTCGTTGGATGTGATGACCTCGATTCAATCAGGTCAGAAGCCATTAGAACGACCAACAGTCGACTGATGCATGCATCAGTCGACTGCCATCTTTCCAACGGGAAGAAATCCTTCTTCTCTATAAAAAGAAGGGTTGGGGGCTTTTGGGAGCCTAATGCTTCACTCATAATCTTACTCCCAAGTGCCCAACACGTTTTAACACTCCTCTTCTTGTTCTTATTTTCATCTTATGTATGAGGGAGTGATTGTTGTAAAAAAGGTTTACCTCCACCTTGCTTGGGCTAAAGGAGAGACTAGTGGATCGTTGAGGGAGTGATTCACCATACGAATCGTCCGTGGACTAGCAGCAAGGGTCGTGAACCATGTTACATCTTGGCATTAGCGTTTGCATTCTTTACTTCTTGTTTTGTCTTAATTGTTTTTGTTTAACTTCTATTTCCATTGCGCTAACAACTTTCGTAGACAATTAAGCGACCAAATTCCATCTACGATCATCGGAGCTATTCAATCCCCTTCTAGCTGGACCATGATCCTCCAACAAGTGGTATCAGAGCTAGGTTGCTTGTCACCAGACTCACCGCCACAACAAGCACAACAAAAATGGCCGGCTCCAACATCCATCTGCCTAAATTCGAAGGAGACTTCGCTTGGTGGAAAAAGCGAATGGAGGTATTTTTTGAGACCGATTTTGAAATTATGCTTATCATGGAGAACGGTTTCAAGATACCTAGGGATGAAGAAGGAAGGCTAATAGAAAATTTAAGGTGGACTAAGAAGCAAAGAGAGGAGCACCTTGCAAATTCAAAAGCCAAGCACCATCTCTACAACGTGCTCCCTCAACAAGAGATTAAACAAATAGGAAAATGCACAAGTGCTAAAGAAATGTGGGAGAAGCTAGTGGAGCTTCATGAAGGCACCTCCGAAGCCAAGTTTGCAAGATGGGACCTTCTCCGATCACAATTAAGCAACATCAAGATAGAAAAAGGAGAAAAGTTACTATCTTTGCATTCTAGGTTTAAGAAAATAATCACCGGTTTATCAAGTGTAGGTGAGAAGCTATCAAACCGGGACATGATCATGAAGGCAATAGATGCTTTTCTCCGGTCATCAAAGTGGAGATCAATGGTGAACTCCTTCTACATATCAAAGAATCTAGAGGTAAGTAGTCTAGAAGAATTTTTCTCTACTATGGAGCTTCATGAAACTAGGCTTGAAGGTATAATAGAAGAACCAAGAAGTCAACCAAGGGGAGTAGCACTAATGGCCGACAAAGGAAAGAAGAAGAAGGAAACTCCACCCTTCTCATCGGATGAAGAATCATCCTCTTTAATGGATAGCAACGAGGAGGCCTACATGATAAGAAAGGTGAGATGTGATCTTAAGAGTTTTAAGTTTAACAAATCTCATGATAGGAGAAGGCCAAGAAGAAAGGTTATTTGCTATAATTGTCAAGGAGAAGGACACATGAGAGATGAATGCCCTCTCTTGAACAAAAGCAAGGATGAAAGGAAGAAGAGTGACAAGAAGATGCAAGGGAAGAAGAAGGAAGAGAAGAAATTGAAAGGTAAAGGAAAGGGCAAAATGCAAAACTTGAAGGCCACATGGGATGATCCATCCTCATTGGAGGAAGAAGAAGCATTCACAAGCCTTGCACTTATGGCGATAGAAGACATAGCCTCCACCTCATCTGAACAAGAAGGAAGTACAAGTGAGGAGGAGATCTCAAATGTAGGGGGAGCATCATCATCTTCATCGGAATCGGAAGAAGAAGATATGGTAAGAAATCTTCCTACTCAAGAAATTGTTTCGATGATTTCAAGCCTTACTAGAGATTTATTTAGGAGTAAGAAGAAAAATAAATGCATACTTGATGATATTAGGAAACTAGAAGAAAAACTCAAAAATGATGCTCACATGATGATTGTATTTCTTTTAGTATTAATGATGTATGTATAGAAGAAAATAAGGCTTTAAGGGAAAAGGTAAATTTCCTAAATAAGGCCCTAGAGAATTCACAATAGGCTCCAACACCCTGAACATGATCATTGGGAGCCAAAGGGCTAGCTTTAACAAGAAGGGCCTAGGATATAAGGGATCTAAGAATGAAAAAGCTTATCATTGTTTAATAGCTAGGGGCAATCAAAGACTACAATGGTAGCTAGGAAATGGATCCCAAAGGAGTACTTGGTGAACCTCATTGGAAAGAATTTATATTGGATTCCCAAGTCAATCCTTAGAGGTTAGAGAAACCTAAGATAGTCAACCATAGTTAAACTTATTTTATATCATGCTAAATGGTTGACTTATGTTGAAAAAGGGTATTATTTGTTTTATCATGAGCATGTTGGGTGATAATGATATGAATCATGATTTGTGATACTTGTTTTTATTATTATGATAATATGTGACTTATGATTTGAATGATAATACTTAATTTATGATCGTGATATGCAATTATGATAATGTTTGTGTTATGATCATGTTGGTTGTTGTGGTTGATACTTAACCTTGATAGAAATTGCATGAAAATTGATGGTTAAGTATAATTACCTTTAGTCACATCTCACATTCACCATAAGGCTAACTTGATTGATAATATAACAATGGGTGAGATGTTAGGATGATACAAATGACTCACTTATGCTTATGACATTTTTGATGAGTCATTATAAGTATCATGATAGAGTAATCATAGACCAACTATGGGGAAATCAAATGTTTAATTAATGGACAAATTGCCCATTGATCATAGTTGGATATTTTAAATGTTTTAAAATCATTTTATGTTTTGCAAATAGTGAATTGATGCTTTAAAATAACTCATGGCAAAACTAGGTCTTAAAGTTGATACAAAATTGAGACATTTTACAATTTTTGAATTTTTGCCTAATTTTTAAAAATAAAATAAATTTTCTTGAAAAATCATTTTTCATTGATAAAGGGACAAATAAGAAATGTGTTCCCCAAATTTCATGATTTTCTGAATTTTTTAGAATTTTTAATGCATTTCTGAACTTGGGTTCGGAAATCAGAAAAGGCTAATTTTCAATTGCCAGTCGACTGTCGTTCTGACACAGTCGACTAATGGAACTGTGCACGAGCACAATGTTGGTGCAACAATGCTCCAAATCATTTATATATGTTTTGATGTTTGGATAATCATCTAAGTTAGGCAATGTTCTGTGATCTAATTACGAATATGTTTAAGTGATAGGGAAATCCAAGGATGAAGCCTTGGTAAAAGAGAAGTCCAAGTATGATCTTGGCAAGGAAAGTCCAAGGGATGGACTTGGCAGCATAAGACCAAGCTTGTAGTCTTGGCAGCGTAAAGTCCAAAGTGAACCTTGGCAAAGGAAGACCAAGTATGATCTTGGCAAGGAAAGTCCAAGGGATGGACTTGGCAGCGTAAGACCAAGCTTGTAGTCTTGGCAGCATAAAGTCCAAGTGAACCTTGGCAAAAGAAGTCCAAAGTAAGGTCTTGGTAGCATAAGTCCAAGCTTGGAGTCTTGGCGGCGTAAAGTCCAAGCATTTGGCAACCCAAGATATGGCGAGGCCGAAGGAAACTCTTGAAGGTAGGCACAAGGCTGAAGGAAGAGTTAGAAGGTCAAGTCTAGGTCTAGGGTGTAAAATCAAGTGTGAATTACTCAAACTTGATGAGTATCAGTCGACTGATATGATGTATCGATCGGTCGATCTTCGACCGAGTCAGTCGAAACCCGACCATCGGTCACTGCTTTGGTGTGGCGATCGCCAAGCGATGTGATCGGTGATCAACGCAAAAATGAGCACAGAATGTAGTCGCACTCGACTGCAGCCTGCGATCACTCGATTGATCGCTCCATTAGTCGACTGATGGAGGGATCAGTCGACTGATCACCTGGCCGTTGGAAATTGCGGCTACAAATCTCCGTGGAGATCTCGGTTCAGAAGCCGTTGGCTTCGGTGGCAGTCGACTGATGGAAAGCATCAGTCGACTGATCGAGGCCCAATGGGAAAAATAGCCCCTCTTCTATAAAAAGGGGCCTTGGAGAGCTTGGTGAAGTGAGTGCTCTCATTCCTAACTACACCCTCGTTCTCACCAAGCTTTCCCAAGTGTTTTAGCAATTCAAAACCTCCTCTTCTCTAGTTCTTAATCATCCATCATTGTAAAGAAGAGGAGAGCATTGTAAGAAAGGTTTCTCCACCTTGGTTCATCCAAAGGAGAATATAGTGAAGCTTGATTAGGACTAATTCACCTTACAGATTGCCGTGGAGTAGGAGTGTCATCTCCGAACCACGTACATCGAGTGTTAGCATTGCTTTCATCGTTTTCTTACTTGTATTCTTATTCGTATTTGTATTGCTTCCGCTAACTTGCTTGTAGAAACAAAGAAAGGCTAATCACCCCCCTCTAGCCGTTACAAAGATCCTAACAAGTGGGTTCAGAGCCTGGATAGCTTGGAAGATCTCACCATCAACCAAGGCATCAATGGCTCTTCAAGAGGGATATAGCACCGCCAAGCCACCGCTCTTCGATGGGAGTCATTTTGCGTATTGGAAAGGTAGGATGAAGTACTATCTTATGAGTAACATTGAAATTTGGCATATTATTGTAGATGGCTTCGAGGAACCGGTGGATGAACATGGAAACCCTATTCCGAGCAAGGATTGGACGAGGGAAATAAACCGGAAGTTCGAATCAAATGCCAAGGCAGTACTCACCATCCAATGCGGCATTACAATGGAACAACTCAACAAGGTGGGGCCTTTCGAATCCGCCAAGGAGTTATGGGAAAAGCTCATTGAGCTAAATAAAGGTTCTAAGGAGTCAAAGATGGACCTACTAATTGGACAACATCAAGCTTTCCAAATGAAGATGCATGAAACCGTAAGCCAAATGCATGGAAGGTTCAAGGAGATTGTGAATGGACTTCACATCATAGGTGAGCGAGTTGACAACCGGGACTTGGTAAGATACATACTTCAAGCATTTCCTAGAAATTCTTTATGGACTTCTATCGTTGATGCCATTAAGGTAACTAGGGATCTTTCTCAAATTAAAATTGATGAATTATTTTGTGAGTTTTAATTACATGAGCAAACTAACATGTCCTCTAGGGAAAAGGGTTTAGCTCTATTTGTTGAAAAGAAGGAAAAGAAGAAGAAGGAAAGAAAAGAAGTATCATCATCATCCGAATTGGAGCATAACTCAAGTAGTGATGAAGACTCATCTAGTGAGATGGCCAATTTTGTCAAGAAGCTCTATAGGAAATCAAAGGAGTTCAAGAGTAGAGAAGCAAGGAAGGGGTCTCATTCTTCAAAAGGTAAGTTTAGTAGTAATTCAAGTTTCAATAACAATGTGATTTGCCATGCTTGCAACAAGAAGGGGCACATAAAGCCAAATTGCCCGGAGCTAAAGAAGAAGGAGGAAAAAGAAAAGAAAAAGAAGGACAAGAAGGAGAAGGAGAAGAAGGAGGCTATGGTAGCTCAAACCACATGGGACACACCAAGTGTTGAAGACTCCTCCTCCGATGATGAGCTTTGCCACATCACACGCCATGTGGCACTCATGGCCCTAGGAGATGATTCCGATACATCAAGCCAAGAAGACTCCTCAAGTGATGAATCGTCATCTAGTGACGATGAGGTAATGAACTCTCCCAAAGTTAACTTCTCTATAAATCAATTGCCTATCTTAAAGAAGCTCTAGATAAGTCTAAATCTAAGGTTAAGAGCATGAAGGTAGAACTAAAGGCCATTAGGAATGAAAAACCTTCACATGTTGATTCCTGTATGCTTAAGGAAGAAAATGACAAATTTAAGGATGAAGTTAGTGAATTAAAAACATGTTTAGAAAAATTATCAAATGACTCAAAATGTCTTGATATGATCCTTAGTCGACAAAGAGTTGTTTACAACAAGGCCGGTTTAGGTTATAAGCCAAAAGAAAAAGAAGTTGTTTATATTTCATTGATTAATAGAAAAGCAACCATTAAGGGAAAGGTTAAGAAAGCATGGGTACCTAAGAAGTTTTTACTTAATGTTACCGGTCCAAATGTTTGGGTACCAAAAGCTTGTGTTTTTCATGTGATTTAGGTAGGAGAGCAAGGTATGTGGATTGTGGATAGCGGTTGCTCAACACATATGACCGTTGATGTGAGCAAGTTCTCCACAATTAAGTATGTAAAGAAGGGAGCGGTATCTTTTGGAAATAGTGGAAAACTCAAGATATTAGGTAGAGGTACAATTGAGGTATCCCCCAAAATTGTCATTCACAAAGTTTTACTAGTTGAAAATATGAAATTTAATTTATTAAGCGTTAGTCAACTTTGTGATGCAAACTATCATGTCTCGTTTGAATCCTCTAAATGCATGATTAGGCACAAGGAATTAAATGATTGTATGTTAGTGGAATATAGGAAGTCAAATATTTATTATGTTGATCTTTCATATGCTTCTAACATTTCTACTAAGTGTCTTGTTGCAAAAGAAGAAGAAAGTTGGCTATGGCATAGGAGATTGGGGCACATCAACATGAAAAACATAGCCAAGGTAGCCAAGTTGGAGTTGGTCAAGGGGCTACCAAAGATCAAATATGTCAAGAACAAAATGTGTGATGCATGCCAAGAAGGAAAACAAACAAAGGCATCACACAAAGGTAAAACCCTAACTAATACCTCTTTACCGTTAGAATTATTGCATCTTGACTTATTTGATTGCCATAGCACTCCCTCTTTAAATGGTAATAAATATTGTTTAGTTATAGTAGATGATTTTTCTAGGTATACTTGGGTCTACTTTATGAAACATAAGGATGATACCTTAGAAATAATCATAGGATTTAGTAAAAGGGTTGAAAATGAAAAGAGTCTCAAAATCAACCGGATCCGTAGTGATCATGGTGGTGAATTTGAAAATTCTAAATTTTCACAATTTTGTTTAGAACAAGGGTACAAGCATGAGTTCTCTTGTCCTAGAACACCCCAACAAAATGGGGTGGTGGAAAGGAGAAATCGTGCCCTACAAGAGGCGGCTAGGACTATATTTAATGCATATTCTCTACCTAGCTACTTGTGGGCGGAAGCGGTTAATACCGCTTGCTATATCCAAAATAGGGTTCAAATTCATAGGTTTTTAGGAAAGACACCATTTGAATTATGGAATGGGACTATTCCCACAATTCACTATTTCAATGTCTTTAGATGTAAAGTTTATATTTTAAATACCAAAGATAATTTAGGAAAATTTGAATCCAAAGCGGATGAGGGAATCCTAGTTGGATACTCATCCACAAGTAGAGGGTATAGAGTCTACAATAAGAGAACCCAAGGAATTGAGGAATCTTCTAATGTTCAATTTGATGAAACCACTAGTACCTACCCTAGAAAGTCCTCCATTGATAAGGATATTAATGACAATAATCAAGGCATTACCCAAAAACTTCAAAATTTGACCATAAGGGGTAATGATCAAGGGGGAGGAAGAGGAGATTCCGATGATGAAAGGAGGGTAGAAGATAATAATGATCAATTTGAAACCCCTTCTAGAACCCTAAGAGTTCATCAAGATCATCCACTTGACCAAGTAGTAGGAGATCTATCTCAAGGAGTAAGAACTAGGTCATTTCATAGACCTCTTACTAGTCAAGTAGCTCTTATTTCACAAATTGAGCCCAAATCTATCAATGATGCATTACATGATCCGGATTGGATTTTGGCAATGCAAGATGAATTGGCCCAATTTGAGAGAAGTCAAGTATGGGAATTAGTACCTAGACCCAATGATAGCACCATAATTACTGTTAGTTAAAGCCCTAGAACCAATCATGTGATGGTTGAATAGGGAACATTTTGTATCATATTCTATAAAGGCAAAGGATTGGTTATTATATTTACATCTTGCTTGTGCCAGCTAATTTAAATATAATAATGCCCTAGAAAAGTAGGTTCTTATCTACAGCACATCAATTGGCAGAATTGATTATGAGAGGCTGTAGAGAACACTTTCCTAAATGTTCCTAGTCGAGTATTAATATGCAAGGGCAATATTAATACATAAAGACTAGCATGTAGGTCAATTGATGACTTGATCTCACAAGTCATGGATATATGATATCAAGTTGACACATGGGTATATATTGGAGAATATATACTGAACTGACCCGCCATGAGAAAGTTTCATGGATCGTTATATGAGTGTCATAAACTTTCTCATGTGACTATTGGTATGAATAGTCCTTAGACCTAAAGTCACTATGGTTCCCTACATAAGGAGTTATGTACTTTGGTATCGTCAAACGTCACCCGTAACAGGGTGGACCATAAAGGCGATTACTGGGTATGTAACAAATTATGCGGAGGGATGTGAGTGATGTAGATGGGATCTATCCCTTCCATATGACGGGAGTGATATCGGTGGGCCCCTTGATTGAGTAGACCTACTAAAACGCATGGCCATGCTCGAATGAGTCAATATGAGATATTGAGCTCATGTGTTTGAGTTAGTTTACTCAGGGATCAAGAAACACATAGATTGATCGAGGATGACACGGTCTATGCCTCATTGATCAATCTGATATCAAGGATAGAAGGACACGGTCATATATTATAGTAGTCACGGAAAGGTTAGTCGGATCTTGACTTATCTCGTAACTTGGGTAGCAATGATGCATTGCTAGATGCCGCTCATTGCTTGTGTATCTAAAAGAGTTTAGATCTACGCCAACGCGTTATGAGAGCCTATAGGGTCACACACAAAGAGCATGATAATTAGAGGAATTAGAGTATTCTAGTTTGACTAGAATAATATGGGAATAAGCTTAAGTACAAAATGGTTTTGGACTTTAAGCTTAATGAGAATTTTAGCTAATTGATTTAATGAGATTAATTCAATATGTTACCTTATTGATTTAATAAGATTAATTCAATATGATAACATAAGCTTAATTGAATTAATAAGATTAATTCAATATGATAACATAAGCAATTGAATTAATAAGATTAATTCAACATGCATGAATGCCATAAGAATGCCACATAAGCATGCCACATAAGCATGCCACCTAAGCATCCACCTAAGCTAGTTAAGGTGGAAGGAAACAAAATGGTTTTGTCTCCTTAAGTGGTGCCAAACAAGGATATGTCTCAATGCAATGGATTGCATTGAATGTGTGGAGGTGAAAGGGTTTTTCCAACCCTATAAAAGACACCCTAAGTGGCCGGCCAAATGGGGGGGTTGGCTTTGTTGTTGGTGGAAGCTTTGGTTGTGTTAGTGGTGAGAAAGCTTGGTGGAAGCTTTGGTTGTGTGGGTTTGTGAGTGTAGGCTAGCAAGAAGAGGAGTCTTCTTCTTCCTTTCTCCTTTTCCTCTCTTCCTCTCCTTTAGGGACTTCTCTAGAAGTAAAGGAGAGCTCTTCTAGTTTTCCTTTTGTGAGACAAGAGCGTGCTCGTGTGGATACGTATAGAGGCACGGACACTTGAACGTGCTAAAGATCCAACAAACCGAAAGGAAAAGCGGGATTAACAAGGGCACGCAACAAAGGTAATCCTCTCCTATAAGATAGGTTTAGTTTAGAGAAATTTATTTTATACGAGTTTGCTTTCATGGATCACTTGGAAGGATCCTATTTTCCGTTCTTATATGCCATTTGGCATAAAGAATTCCCTACGATTGGCCACTTGCGAAAGATCGTATAAAAATAGGTTTTCTCTATTTTATATGTGATAGAAGTAGGATAAATTTTATTATGAGTTGATAATTGCATTAGCAAATTTTCAAACATAATAAAATATCCAATGTCTTTTAAAAGTTAAAATGACATGGTGCATGGTTATGGCCTAGTCCCAAAAAGGTTTGTGATTGTGTGTTGTAATTCTTAATACGGCCTGCGTGTCGTGCCTTTCTTCCAATATTTTTGTTGTAAAATTAGTTTTAGACTCGAATGTAACTCGAGTATTTCTCCTTTTGTAATGTACAAAACAAGGATGGAGGGTCCATTGGAAGATGAGGTTACAAGGAGGAAGTCAACACACAAGACAACCAAAAGGAAGCACTTAGGAGAAGATGCTATCCCTAGGTTGACCAATCAATCTTTTCATTGGCTTGAGAAGATTGTAGAATAAGGGCCATAACCATGACACGTTAGTTTAATATGTATGTGATGCATGTTAGTTTAGCTTGTATGTGATGCATGATTAGTTTAGCTTATATGTGATGTATGCTAATATGTATATGATACATGTTTATTTCTTAATAAGTCTAAAGCGATATGCCTACCAAAGTTGGTACTCACTACTTCCTCGATCATTTGTTATTGGGTTTGCCAAAGCAAAGCAATGCATTTTATCTTGGAGGGTGCGAGTGGACAATCGTGATGTCCGCTATCAGTCTTAGTTAAGACTTAATTAAGTGTTTTCTTAATTGGTTAAGAAAGTAGAGGCATATATTAGCTTTGAACATAAGTGTTAACATTAGTTTTGTGTGATTTAGAACATCGGCTTTGTCTTAGAAGTGGTCGTTGCTCAGATATCCAAGAAGGCCTGTGCCTCTCCACACTGGAAGTGGTTTAGGAATAAACACTAAACTAATCTAAAACTTAACAAAGCTATTAAAGAGTTACATCAGATGTAATTGGCAAAAGATTGCCTACCTAATTATACTCGTCTTGGGCGATTAGCCAAAGCTAACTCAAGGCAATTATGATGTGGATCTTTATCCCATATAAATTTATAGCTAAATAGTAGCTATGAGAATTTAGTAGAGCCTCATTTAATTAAAGGCCTAATTAAATGATTTAGGTATGATACTTAACTTTGCATTTTAATGTTGTAGATCACCATGTCATCTAACACGACACACCCTCTCAACTTGCGATCTGTCCTTGAGAAGGACAAGCTCAATGGAGCAAACTTTCTTGGTAGTATAGGAACTTGAGGATTATCCTCAAGCAAAGCATAAACTATATGTCCTAGAGCGAGGCTACCCACGAAATACCGCCCTCTACGGCCACTCGTGCTGAAAAGGATGCTTATAAGAAGCATCAAGATGACGCATTAGATGTGTCATGTCTTATGCTTGCCACCTTGAACTCTGAGCTTCAGAAGCAACATGAGAACATGGATGCCTATGATATGGTTGAGCACTTGAAACAACTATAT
The DNA here is from genome assembly GCA_025175895.1 of Wurfbainia villosa. Lineage (NCBI taxonomy): Eukaryota > Viridiplantae > Streptophyta > Magnoliopsida > Zingiberales > Zingiberaceae > Wurfbainia > Wurfbainia villosa. The sequence goes on along the minus strand of CM045989.1, from coordinate 112,291,467 downwards.
CAAGGACAAGCTAGGCACGAGCGTTTTGAAGTGTCTAAGGCTCTTTTTGCATGCAAGATGCAAGAAGGAACACGAGGAACTCACGTACTCAAAATGATTAGTACGCGTTGAGAACCTCAAAGACTAGGTTTTCCATCGAGCCAAGAATTGGCAATCGATGTTATCCTGCAATCGCGTTCTTGGAAGCATACAATCAATTCGTCATGAATTATAACATGAATGAAATTGATAAACCTTTGCCTGAGATTCTCAGCATGTTGAGAACTGCTGAACCAAATCTCAAGAAGAAAGTTAGTAATGTACTAATGGTCAAGAAGGACAAAGGTAAGCGCAAAGGCAAGGGTAAGACCCAAGCCAAAGGCAAGGCCAATTCATCCACTTCAAAGGGTAAAGGTAAAGTACCTAAGGAAGGGGACTGCTTCCATTGCGGTAAGACTGGACACTGGAAGCGGAACTGCAAAGTCTACCTTGAGGAAGTAAAGAACAAGAGAAGTGGGACTTCTGCCTCAGGTATACACGTTATAGAAGTTAATCTATCTATTTCTTCTACATGGGTATTAGATACCGGATGTGCATCTCACATTTGTACTAATGTGCAGGGACTGAGAAATAGTAGAATAATGGCAAAGGGCGAAGTGGACCTACGAGTAGGCAATGGCGCAAAAGTTCATTTGTGTAGGAACATATTCTTTGTCTTTGCCCACTGGGCTTATCTTAGAACTAGAGGAGTGCTTTTATGTACCTGCATTGACAAAGAACATAATCTCTGTATCTTGTTTAGACAAGAAAAACTTTTCTTTTATAATAAAGGACAAATGTTGTTCCATTTATTTAAATGAAATGTTCTATTGTAATGCACCACTTATGAATGGTCTCTATGTTCTAGATTTAGAAAACCCAATTTATAACGTAAATACCAAACGGTTCAAATCAAATGATTTGAACCAGACATATCTCTGGCACTGTCGCCTAGGTCACATAAATGAAAAACGCATATCCCAACTCCATAAAGATGGATTATTGGACTCATTTGATTTTGAATCATATGAGGTATGCGAGTCTTGTCTTTTAGGAAAGATGACTAAAACTCCATTTAGTGGACATGGCGAGAGAGCGACGGATTTGTTAGGACTCATACATACTGATGTATGTGGCCCTTTCAATGTCGAAGCCAGAGGAGGCTATAAGTACTTTATTACTTTCACTGATGATATGAGTAGATTTGGCTACTTATATTTGATGAGACATAAGTCAGAATCCTTTGAAAAGTTCAAAGAATTCAAGAATGAAGTACAAAACCAACTTGGTAAGCGTATTAAGCTACTTCGATCAGATCGAGGTGGTGAATACCTTAGTCAAGAGTTTCGTGATCACCTGGCTGAGTGTGGGATAATATCCCAACTCACTCCTCCTGGAACACCACAATGGAATGGTGTATCTGAGAGTAGAAATCGTACTCTATTAGATATGGTACGATCAATGATGAGCCAGACTGATCTACCTACTTCCTTTTGGGGTTTAGCTCTAGAGACAGCCGCTTTCACACTTAATCGCGTTCCATCAGCCGTAGAAAAGACACCATATACGATATGGACTGGAAGAGTCCCAAAATGTCTTTTATAAAGATTTGGGGTTGTGAAGCTTACGTTAGACGTCCAAGTCTCGGATAAACTAGGACCCAAATCAGATAAGTGTTATTTTGTAGGATATCCCAAGGAAACTAAGGGATATTACTTTTACAATCCCACACTTGGCAAGGTGTTTGTTGCCAGAAATGCTGTCTTTCTTGAAAGAGAATTTATTTCTAGAAATACTAGTGGGAGTAAAATTCATCTTGAAGAAGTTCAAGATGATGATAACACTAAGGCTTCGATGGAAAATGAACAGGCACCACAAAGTGTTGTGGATGAGGAATTTGTTGGCCAAAGAGTTGTGGAGCAAACACTGCTCAAGTAGACCAACCTCTTCGTAGATCTAATAGGATCCGTAAACCCGAGAGATATTCTTTTCTCTTGGTGACAACGGTGATGTATTGCTTATCAATCTTGGCGAGCCTACATCCTATAAAGAAGCTATGATGAGCCCAGATTAGAAATGGCTAGAGGCCATGAGATCCAAATGGAATCCATGTACACTAACCAAGTATGGACTTTGGTTGATCCACGAAGGGGTAAAACCCATTGGGTGTAAGTGGGTCTTTAAAGTAAAGACTGACATGGATGGTAATAAGCATACCTATAAAGGTAGATTAGTGGCTAAAGGATTCAAACAAATTCATGGTATTGACTATGTTGAAACCTTTTCACCGATTGCGATGCTTAAATCCATTCGGATCATACTTGCTATTGCGACCTACCATGATTATGAGATCGACGGATGGATGTCAAAACCGCTTTTACGAATGGAAAGCTACTCGAGGATGTGTACATGACACAACCCGAGGGTTTTGAAGATCCAAAGCATCTGGAAAGGTATGCAAACCGCAAAGGTCCATTTATGGACTAAAGCAAGCCTCTCGAAGCTGGAATCTTCGATTCGATGATGCAATCAAGGAGTTTGGTTTCATCAAGAATGAAGATGCGCCGGGTGTCTACAAGAGAAAGAGTGGGAGCACAGTTGTATTTCTTGTCGTGTATATAGATGACATACTTCTCATCGGAAATGATATTCCCTCACTCCAGTCTGTGAAGATGTGGTTAGGGAATTGTTTCTCGATGAAGGACTTAGGTGCAGCTGCCAAGATTCTCGGCAGCTAGATCTATAGAGATAGATCTAGAAGATTACTTGGCCTAAGTCAGTACATACATTGATAAAGTGCTAGATCGTTTGCTATGTAAAATTCTAAGAAAGGGTTTACGCCTTTATCACATGGTGTGAGTCTTTCAAGACTCAATGTCCCTCTTCTAAGGAGGAGAGAGATCGCATGGATAAGATCCCTTATGCATCGGCTATAGGGTCTATCATGTACGCCATGCTTTGTACTGTCTCGACGCCTCGTATGCTTTGAGCATGACGAGTAGATACGATCAGATCCGGTGAAAGTCATCTGGATAGGCGATCAAAAATATTCTTAAGTACTTACGAAGAACGAAAGAATATTTCACGATATTTGGAGGCAATGAGGCTAGCGTAAAGGGTTACTGATGATGCAAGCTTCCAAGCGGACAAGGATGACTATAGATCGCAATCGAGTGCGTGTTTTGCACGAATGGTGGAGTGCGGGGAAGAGTTCGAAGCAGACACAATTGCGATTCTACAATGAAGCCGAGTATATTGCAGATCCGATGCAAGAAAGGAGGTGTTTGGCTCGCAAGTTCATCGATGAACTTGGGGTAGTTCCTAGCATTGCAGATCCAATAGACCTCTATTGTGACAACAATGGGGCTATTGCGCGAGCTAAGGAACCTCGATCACATCACGTGGACCAAACACATATCGCGGCGCTTCCATCTCATTCGAGAGATCATCGATAGAGGAGATGTGAGGATATGCAGAGTACCGATGAAGCTAACATCGCAGATCCATTGACCAAGGCTTTGCACGGAGGAAGCATGATGGTCACACTAGGTCACTAGGTATTAGATATCATAGTGATTGGTACTAGTGCTAGTGGGAGATTGTTAGTTAAAGCCCTAGAACCAATCATGTGATGGTTGAATAGGGAACATTTTGTATCATATTCTATAAAGGCAAAGGATTGGTTATTATATTTACATCTTGCTTGTGCCAGCTAATTTAAATATAATAATGCCCTAGAAATGTAGGTTCTTATCTACAGCACATCAATTGGCAGAATTGATTATGAGAGGCTGTAGAGAACACTTTCCTAAATGTTCCTAGTCGAGTATTAATATGCAAGGGCAATATTAATACATAAAGACTAGCATGTAGGTCAATTGATGACTTGATCTCACAAGTCATGGATATATGATATCAAGTTGACACATGGGTATATATTGGAGAATATATACTGAACTGATCCGCCATGAGAAAGTTTCATGGATCGTTATATTAGTGTCATAAACTTTCTCATGTGACTATTGGTATGAATAGTCCTTAGACCTGAAGTCACTATGGTTCCCTACATAAGGAGTTATGTACTTTGGTATCGTCAAACGTCACCCGTAACAGGGTGGACCATAAAGGCGATTACTGGGTATGTAACAAATTATGCGGAGGGATGTGAGTGATGTAGATGGGATCTATCCCTTCCATATGACGGGAGTGATATCGGTGGGCCCCTTGATTGAGTAGAACTACTAAAACGCATGGCCATGCTCGAATGAGTCAATATGAGATATTGAGCTCATTTGTTTGAGTTAGTTTACTCAGGGATCAAGAAACACATAGATTGATCGAGGATGACACGGTCTATGCCTCATTGATCAATCTGATATCAAGGATAGAAGGACACGGTCATATATTATAGTAGTCACGGAAAGGTTAGTCGGATCTTGACTTATCTCGTAACTTGGGTAGCAATGATGTATTGCTAGATGCCGCTCATTGCTTGTGTATCTAAAAGAGTTTAGATCCACTGCCAATGTTATGAGAGCCTATAGGGTCACACACAAAGAGCATGATAATTAGAGGAATTAGAGTATTCTAGTTTGACTAGAATAATATGGGAATAAGCTTAAGTACAAAATGGTTTTTGGACTTTAAGCTTAATGAGAATTTTAGCTAATTGATTTAATGAGATTAATTCAATATGTTACCTTATTGATTTAATAAAATTAATTCAATATGATAACATAAGCTTAATTGAATTAATAAGATTAATTCAATATGATAACATAAGCTTAATTGAATTAATAAGATTAATTCAACATGCATGAATGCCACATAAGAATGCCACATAAGCATGCCACATAAGCATGCCACCTAAGCATCCACCTAAGCTAGTTAAGGTGGAAGGAAACAAAATGGTTTTGTCTCCTTAAGTGGCCGGCCAAACAAGGATATGTCTCAATGCAATGGATTGCATTGAATGTGTGGAGGTGAAAGGGTTTTTCCAACCCTATAAAAGACACCCTAAGTGGCCGGCCAAATGGGGGGGTTGGCTTTGTTGTTGGTGGAAGATTTGGTTGTGTTAGTGGTGAGAAAGCTTGGTGGAAGCTTTGGTTGTGTGGGTTTGTGAGTGTAGGCTAGCAAGAAGAGGAGTCTTCTTCTTCCTTTCTCCTTTTCCCTCTCTTCCTCTCCTTTAGGGACTTCTCTAGCAAGAAGTAAAGGAGAGCTCTTCTAGTTTTCCTTTTGTGAGACAAGAGCGTGCTCGTGTGGATACGTATAGAGGCACGGACACTTGAACGTGCTAAAGATCCAACAAACCGAAAGGAAAAGCGGGATTAACAAGGGCACGCAACAAAGGTAATCCTCTCCTATAAGATAGGTTTAGTTTAGAGAAATTTATTTTATACGAGTTTGCTTTCGCATGGATCACTTGGAAGGGATCCTATTTTCCGTTGCGCATATGCCATTTGGCATAAAGAATTCCCTACAATTACTACAAGATAGGTCTTTAGGAATAAGCTAGATGACCAAGGAAATATCACTAGAAATAAGGCTAGGTTGGTTGCTAGGGGATTTAATCAAGTTGAGGGGCTTGACTATGATGAGACTTATGCCCCGGTTGCTAGGTTAGAATCTATTAGAATTCTTTTAGGGTATGCTTCCTATATGGGATTTAAACTTTACCAAATGGATGTTAAATCGGCATTCTTAAATGGTTATATTAAGGAGGAAGTATATGTAGAGAAACCACTTGGATTTGAGAACATAGATTATCCAAACCATGTATGTAAGCTTAGGAAAGCATTATATGGGTTAAAACAAGCTCCTCGGGCATGGTATGAAAGATTGTCATCTTTCTTAATTTCTAAGGATTTTAGAAGAGGCCAAGTAGATCAAACATTTTTTATAAAGTCAACATTAAAGGATATATTCATAGCCCAAGTATATGTTGATGACATTATTTTTGGGTCAACAAATGATGATCTTCTCCAAGATTTTATAAAAAACATGGAAAATGAATTTGAAATGAGTTTAGTTGGAGAGCTTACCTTTTTCCTAGGTTTACAAGTCAAGCAAACTAATGAAGGGATTCACATTTATCAAACCAAATATGCAAATGAAATGATCAAGAAATTTGGTTTGGAAAATGCCAAAATTGTAACCACTCCTATGGCCACTAGCACTAGAATAGATAGTGATCATGAAGGTAAATCAATTGATCTTAAACTTTATAGGAGTATGATTGGTAGCCTACTATACCTAACCGCTAGTAGACCCGATATCTTATTTGCGGTAGGTATGTGTGCAAGATACCAATCTTGTGCCAAAGAATCACATTTAGTAGTCGTTAAGAGAATTTTAAGATATATTAAAGGCACCCTAAATGTAGGACTTTGGTATCCTAGGACTAGGTCGTTTGAATTGCTTGGCTATACCGATTCCGATTATGTCGGGTGCAAATTGGATAGGAAGAGTACTAGTAGTGGATGCCAATTTCTTGGGTCCTCCCTGTTAGTTGGAGTAGTAGGAAGCAACATTGTGTTGCTTTATCAACCACCGAAGCCGAATATGTGGCTATGGGTGGTTATGTAGCTCAACTACTTTGGATGAGACATACTCTTGTGGACTATGAGCTACACTACTCTAACATTAAAGTTTATTGTGACAATGTGAGTACCATCAACTTGACCAAAAATCCGGTACATCACTCTAGGACCAAGCACATTGAAGTGAAACATCACTTTATAAGAGATCATGTGGCAAGAGGGGATATTGAACTTAATTATGTAGAATCTAAGTCCAACCTTGCCGATATCTTCACCAAAGCTCTTCCCGAAACCGAATTTTCATCATTAAGGAGAGAGCTTGGTATGTGCTTTGTAGAGTAAAATTCTAGGTTTGCATGATCCTATACTTATATAGTATCTTTATGCCTTGTTGCATCTCACAAAAGCCTTAAGAAACCTTGATTTTTGTATTGAGATACTTAGAAACATGTGAGATTATAGGGAAGGTGTACTTGGCTCATCATGCTTGTTATGATGCATTACTATGAGCCAATAACACACCTAGAGACATGAATACCTTATGGACCAATCATTGGGAAGGCTTGTATTCAAGTAATGAATACATAGCTCTAAGAACATGGTTAGAAATTCCAAATACTATATATTTTAAACTATGTTCATCATATTTTGAAAAACAATTTTCAAGTGGAACACAAAAGTGATACAAAGTGTGCAAAATCTTTAGAACTTTTGTTAGGTTCCATGTTTGTATCAATATTGAAATCTGGAAAACATATATTTTTAAAACTATTTTTCCTTAATAAAGTATGATCTCAGAAATGTGTACACAAAATTTTGTGATTTTTTGAGGTTTCTAGAATTTCTAACGCATTTCTGAACTTGGGCTGAAAAAGCTGAAATTTCGATTTCAGGCGTAGCAGTCGACTGGTTTAGAAACCAGTCAACTGATACGCTGTATTTTCTGATAAAAAGCTCCATTTTCTGATATTTAGTGTATCTTTGATATCCTAAAACTATAGTATGATAATATTGAGTATACACAAGTTTTAGGACTGTTTAATGCAGTGTTTTAGGGGGAGTTTCATATATTATATCTTTTTCATCCCCAAAATCCATTGTTGGTGAAAAGTTAGGAATTAATTTGTGATTTTTTTTATGCTTTGTTTCAAATATTGTTTACACATTATATAGCATATCTTGGATTAAGGGGGAGCTTAATTTCAATCTTATACCTTAGTCCAAGATCCAACACATTAATTCTTTCATGTTTGAATCCTTCTGTTTTTGATGTATGTCAAAGGGGGAGAAGGAGTGTTTAAGTTATAATTCATATTGAAAATATGATTATGTGTGTATTTTTAAAGACCTAACTTAAATGATTGCCAAACATCAAAAAGGGGGAGATTGGTAGTGCAACAATGCTCCAAATCATTTATATATGTTTTGATGTTTGGATAATCATCTAAGTTAGGCAATGTTCTGTTATCTAATTACGAATATGTTTAAGTGACAAGGAAATCCAAGGATGAAGCCTTGGTAAAAGAGAAGTCCAAGTATGATCTTGGCAAGGAAAGTCCAAGGGACGGACTTGGCAGCATAAGACCAAGCTTGTAGTCTTGGCAGCGTAAAGTCCAAAGTGAACCTTGGCAAAGGAAGACCAAGTATAATCTTGGCAAGGAAAGTCCAAGGAATGGACTTGGCAGCGTAAGACCAAGCTTGTAGTCTTGGCAGCATAAAGTCCAAGTGAACCTCGGCAAAAGAAGTCCAAAGTAAGGTCTTGGCAGCATAAGTCCAAGCTTGGAGTCTTGGCGGCGTAAAGTCCAAGCATTTGGCAACCCAAGACATGGCGAGGCCGAAGGAAACTCTTGAAGGTAGGCGCAAGGCTGAAGGAAGAGTTAGAAGGTCAAGTCTAGGTCTAGGGTGTAAAATCAAGTGTGAATTACTCACACTTGATGAGTATCAGTCGACTGATATGATGTATCGATCGGTCAGTGCTCCGGCCCGAGTCGAGTTGAAACCACGACCATCGATCGGCTTTAACGATGATCGATGTTACCTTGATCGGCCCAACAGTGGCAGTCGACTGATCAACGCAAAAACGAGCACAGAATGTAGTCACACTCGACTGCGGCCTGTGATCACTCGACTGATCGCTCCATCAGTCGACTGATGGAGGGATCAGTCGACTGATCACCTGGCCATTGGAAATTGTGGCTACGAATCTCCACGGAGATCTCGGTTCAGAAGCCGTTGGCTTCGACGGCAGTCAACTGATGGAAAGCATCAGTCGACTGATCGAGGCCCAACGGGAAAAATAGCCCCTCTTCTATAAAAAGGGGCCTTGGAGAGCTTGGTGAAGCTAGTGCTCTCATTCCTAACTACACCCTCGTGCTCACCAAGCTTTCCCAAGTGTTTTAGCAATTCAAAACCTCCTCTTCTCTAGTTCTTAATCATCCATCATTGTAAAGAAGAGGAGAGCATTGTAAGAAAGGTTTCTCCACCTTGGTTCATCCAAAGGAGAATATAGTGAAGCTTGGCTAGGACTAATCCACCTTACGGATTGCCGTGGAGTAGGAGTGTCATCTCCGAACCACGTACATCGAGTGTTAGCATTGCTTTCATCATTTTCTTACTTGTATTCTTATTTGTATTTGTATTGCTTCCGCTAACTTTCTTGTAGAAACGAAGAAAGGCTAATCACCCCCCCTCTAGCCGTTACAAAGATCCTAACACCCAACAGCCTAATTTCTGGGTTTGTCAGCATGTTTGGGTGATTTTCCCCCATTAAGACTTTGATGTCATGTTATATTACATGTGTTTAATGTTTTTGATGGTGTCAAAGGGAGAGAAATGGTAGAGTTTAAGTTAATCATGCTAAGGGGGAGAATTAGCATGTGTTAAGGTGGAGTTGCATGTATTAAGGGGGAGTGTTTGATACTCATATGTGTTTTACATGCTTTCTTGCCTTATGTATTTTGTTAATGTTTTACCTAACTTAAACGGATTGCCACACATCAAAAAGGGAGAGATTGTTAGGGCAATCAACCCATGTATGATGTGGTTTTGATGTGTGTAGCAAAGGATTTAAGTTAGGTTGTTTATGTGATTTGATATGTGTGTTTAAGTTGTGCAGACCTTAATAAATCACACATGAGTTAGCTTAATGAAAGCATTGGTGAGTTCACCATCTCATGGCTCGGGTCCTTGAGTCGGTGAAAGATGGCATTGCGGAAGCCAAGCGCTTGGTGCATCCGAGGGACCGCCGGACGAGGAGCATTGGAGTGAAGCCAAACAAAACAGACTTCAATGCGAGACACGAAGGATGACATTACGGAAGCCATGCACTTGGTGCATCCGAGGGACATGGCCGAACGAAGAGAGCTTCGGTGAGGGACTCCAAGGGAGATGAGAAATTGATCGATTGTAATGGTAGTTCATAGGGGAACTTGGTCGAATGGCTAAGTCAAGTGTCGGATGCTCAAACTTAGGTTTGAGGTTTTACCCAACGTTTGGTTAAGTCAGATGCTCAAACAAGTGTTTTGTTTGAGATTTTACCCGACACCAGTCGACTGCTATAGATAGCAGTCGACTGCTCTGGGTTGATGGTACTCGACTGGTTCTCAATCGGTGTTAGACTATTTGGTTTTTGGCCCAGCAGTCGACTTTTAGGGTTTGTAAGTCGACTACTGCACCATTTGTCAACTGCCAAGGGACGACAGTCGATTAATGAAGGTGGTCGCGGGCATAGAAGGTTTGAAAGTCAACTGATTGCCTGGATCACTCGACTAATGGCTCGATCAATCAATTGATGGGCTGATTAGTCGACTAATGGAGGAGCCATTGGATATGATGACCACGATTCAGTTGGATCAAAAGCCGTTAGAATAGCCAGCAGTCGACTGATGCATGCACCAGTCGACTGCCGCCTGCCCAATGGGAAGAAACCTTTCTTCTCTATAAAAAGAAGGGTTGGGGGCTTTTGAGAGTCTAATGCTTCACTCATAATCTTACTCTCAAGTGCCCAACACATTTTAACACTCCTCTTCTTGTTCTTATTTCCATCTTATTGTAAGAGGGAGTGATTGTTGTAAAAGAGATTTACCTCCACTTTGCTTGTGCTAAAGGAGAGACTAGTGGATCATTGAGGGAGTGATTCGCCATACGAATCGTCCGTGGACTAGCGGCAAGGGTCGTGAACCATGTTACATTTTGGCATTAGTGTTTGCATTCTTTACTTCTTGCTTTGTCTTAATTGTTTTTGTTTAGTTTCTATTTCCACTGCCCTAACAAATTTCGTAGACAATTAAGCGACCAAATTCCATCTATGATCATCGGGGCTATTCAACTCCCCTTCTAGCCGGGCCACGATCCTCCAACAGAAAACAATCTACTACCGAAGCCAAATACATAGCCATGGGCGAGTGTGTAGCTCAACTTCTTTGGATGAATCACACTCTCAAAGACTTTCAATTAAACTTTAGTAATAATAAACTTTTAATTGATAACATTAGCTCAATTAACTTAACTAAGAACCTGATATGTCATTCTGGAACTAAACACATAGAAGTAAAACATTACTTTATACGAGAACATGTTGCTAATGGAAATATAAAACTTGAATATGTTGAGTCGAAATTGAACCTAACGGACATTTTTACAAAACCTTTACCCAAAGCAGAGTTTAGTTTGCTTAGACGAAGATTAGGAATGTGCGTAATAGAGTAGGATCTAATTTTTACTTATAATCTATCTTTCTTTCTTTCATGGAACTTGATTAGGGTTTACCTTAGTAAGTATGCACCTATAGATTTAAGGAGCCAACACATCTCACAACACATAGGTTCAATGTATTTGTGTACTGATCCACGTAGATGGGCATGAGATGTTAGGACTTTACTCCTGATTCCAAATGTAGATCAAGTGCATCGACATGAATCAATGGAGTATAATTTTTCAAAATAACCAACTCTAATCAAGACTATTATTTTTCAAAATAAAAAGGGACATGCTTGGACTTACAAACACATATAGAGTTTCCTTTTTCTTTATAAGCATTTAACACATTAATCTTATAAATACACTCCTCATTTTTTTAATATATGACAAAAGGGGGAGAAAAGGCCAAAGATTAAGGGGGAGAAAAAGTAAAATGTTTTTTTTTCAAAACTTGAGCCTTTTTGAGTTACCACATTTTTAAAGTTAGAACATTAAGTTAAAAGTTTCTTTTTCAAAACTCATTAAAGGGGAGAAAAAGGTTTTCAAAACATAAAGTATGTTTCTTTTTCAAAACTCACTTAGGGTTAAGGGGGAGGTAACCTTGAGGGGGAGGATTTGAAAAAGAAATTAATTCATGTTCATTTCATGTTTATTTTTCTTTAACTTTGAATCGGTTTGTCATAGATCAAAAAGGGGGAGATTGTTGGTGCAGGGGCACCAAATAATCGAACCTAGGTTTTGATAATGGCAAAGGTTCAAAGTTAAGTCATTATTATAATCTCACATGTTGTGTTGAGTGTGCATGTAGTTTATTAAGCTTTGCTAAGTCCAATGACACCAGGAGAATCTTGGGATGAGAAATCTCAGTGGTCGAGTGACACCAGGAGAACCTCGGGGAGTCGAGGAACCTCAGTGGTGGCCAGAAGCTAAGCGATAGGTCAGGAGGACCAAAGGTAAGCATCGGATGTGGAGTAATGGTAAGATCGTGTCCTCTGTACGGGGACAACCGTAGGCGGCGATCCGACTAAGACTTCCAGAGAAAGGTCTAGGTCAAGGTCGGACTGTAAGGAACCATCGAATTTACCATCAATGAAGTATTCTGTGCTAACCTTGTATTGCAGGTGAGTGATCAAGCTGATAGGCAACTGGAGGCTAGTGGCAGTCAATTGAACTTACCATCAATCGATTGCTGTAGAGCATCAGTCGACTGTTGGTCAAGCTGATCACTTCGAAGATAGTCAAGATAAGAGCCACAAAATGAGGGGAGACGAGGAGCTTTGACCCAGATCTGGATCTCAATGAACTAGGGCTAAAAGGGCTATAAAGAAGAAGGATTTCACCTCTTTTTATCAGCTAAAATTGCTCCCAAAGTGCTCCGACGAATCCAACCCTTCTTCTATAATGCTACGTCGTTGTAACGCCGACATCATGCCCAACTTTGCAATCCTTAGTCGGTAACATTCTTTAATTGTTGTCTTTATTCTTTTACTTGTGTTTTTCATTACTAAGAGGAGAGGTAGGCTTGTTTCCTTTTCCTCTATATTTCTTGTGTAACCGTTGTCTCTTACCTTCAACAAGGAAGAGATCTTTCTAGTGGATTGCCCAACGAAAGTGGTCTAGGATCGTGGGGCCTTGGACTAGAAACCTTTTTATTGTGAACCAAGTAAAAAAGAAAAGTGTCCTCTTTTGTCTTGTTTTTACTTCCGCTGTGCACTTTGTGTTTTCGATGAAAAGAAAAGAGTTTTTAGAATGTTATTCATCCCCCCTCTAGCGTTTTCCTCAATCCAACAAATTGCAGCATAATACAAGATTGCTCTTTCCATCATCGGCTTCTCAAAGATATTCCCAGGTGGTTGAAGATTGTTTAGTTGAAGAATCCACTCTGGGGGCCATATGATTTTAGTTAAAGTCAATGCCTTCTTTGAATAGTCAAATGCATCCCTACATGATTGATTAGAAATGACATACTTATAGCAACCTGGAGCATTAATGCAGAAATGGTGCATTTTCCACACGCATGTAGGATAAGATAGAGTATAAGTTTCATCAATCCTCGCAGAGCTTATATCAGAAGATAAATCACATCTAATAAAATCAAAGTACCTCCATGAAATTTTCTAAAACATGTGCAAACATACTAACCGTGAAACCTTGGAAAGTACCTAAAGCATTGCAAAGACTGAAGCGATAGAAAAGAGGGTCTAACTGCAATGGGAGTGTCCAGTCTAAAAACCTCCAGTTGTCCTTCACTCCCTCTAAACACACATTCTTCAAATTGACATAGATCAACTCAAACTTAAATTCAAGTGACGTTACAATTGAAGGAAAAAATATGGTGGGCACTATCTCTTCTTCTATTGCCTCTTCTACATCAACATTTTCAATAGGATCAACTATCAATATATCAACATTATCATCCACATCAGAAACAACAGAAGCTTTATTGGAAATTTCACCTGAAACATTTTCAACAATAATATTTGCAACAATAACACTATCATCCCAAGTTTTGTATGCATCAATATTGTCATCAAAGTACACAACATCAATGTTCACATCAATACTTGGATTGTCAAAAATTACATCATTACAACTTACAGTAGCGGAGTCCTGTAGAGTTGAAAAAGTAGAAGCAAGTGTATCCTTAACTCTACAATCCATCTCCTCAAGCACGTCAATCTGCTTCGGTATAAAGCAATGAGGAATAATCTCTGATGGAGATTAAATGACTTCTTGTGACTGCATCTACTGGATGGATGATCTAAGCTGATCTAACTGACTTTTCATTTCATGTTTTAATGCTTCAACTTCTTTTTGGGAATACAAACCACTGGTCATTTGCATTCACTTCGTAGCTAGCTGCTGGATAAGCTTCCTTACATCTTGTATTGAATTTTCTTGTTTGCTAAGGCTAGAAGCTCGTTCACTGTGGTTCAGAATTCCTAATGGACTTTGATATGCAGAAAAATGTTGAGCATCTTGATGTTGTGCTACCTCATATGTATAACATGGTTAATCTCCCCAACTAGGCATGTAAGCAGTAGTAGATGGTGGGGGTGAATAACACTAAGGTTGCTCAAGAATGTATTGATGCATGTACCCATATCTAAAATCTGAATTGTAAGCATGTGTACCAGAAAATGAATTATACATGTCCTGCTGATATGACTGATGATACTGAGGCACATGCTAAGTATACTGAGATCGGTACTGAAGATGTTGATAGTCAAGCTGATAATACTGAGAATATGTATTTGAATTACTCCTACCATAATATCCATTTTTTGTATTATAAAAATCACCAAAACCTCTAGATTACTGATAATAAGGATCCATGATTAAAGAAATTTCTTGTTCTTATTCTAAAACGCTAGCAAACAAAATCAAAGACATAGGAAATGTATAAAAGCAAAACACATGGATACAAGAAACATAAAGCACCCAAGTTTTTTTTAATAGAAGAGAAAAGTAATCCTAAGATTATCAAACATCGTTAACATTCTTCGTCAACGACGCCATTTTTGATAAGCGTGTGTCGTACCACCGTATCAAAACTAAACACCGAACCCCCTAACTAAACTAATGCAGTATAGGATAACTCGGGTCGTCTCCCAACGAATGTAACGATAGGATAATAAACTTAGGTTCAATTATTCCCGATCAAAGGTTTGAGGGTTTTCGATGGCATAAAATAAACAATTGAAACAAGAATTAAGAGAATAATCTATTCATGTAAATCTAAACAATCAAAACACCTGATGAAACTTGTAAGATACGAATTCTAACAAATCAAAAAAATTAATAGGAAAAGTAATCAAATCATCCGGAACATTCCATGAACAAGAAAAATTCAAGAATCAGGGAATTTAAACTATAATTCTAACGAAACAAACATGCTAATCATGAAAGCATCACAAGAATCAAGCTAGGGCACCCCTTAGCTTGAAATTGGAACAACTTTGGAGAGAAGATTTCAAAGAACCTAACTAAATTAACTAATGCAATTAAGGTAAGTAATTAGCTGCCAACATTTATTACAACCATGGCTAATCTATTAACCTGCAATCACATGAATGAACCTGTAATAACAATCACAATAGAAATCAGAGACACAGTAACATAACCATCACTCTAACACGATATAAATCCGAAGAACACTTGAATCAAACCAGAATTAACCATAGAACGACTCCATTATCAATTTGTGAACCTAAGAACAACACTGCAATAGCTAGAACAAACAACAATCAATAATTGAAATGAAATCATGAACAAAATCTAATCAAAGAAGAGGAATCAGATTCAATCAAGGATACATAAAATTAGCTTAAACTCAAACACATTCAACTTGAAAAGCTCACAAATCAAACTAGGGGCATCCTCATACTTGGAGTTGGATCAAAATCGAAAGAGAAATAGAATTTTAATCGTGAACAGAATTGGCAATCAACATTGTGAAATCTGGACAGCTTCAAACCGGATGATGAATTGAGTGATAAGAAGGTAGATCCGAACTTCTAGAATGAGTAGGGAATCCCCTTGCTCATCATGGAAACTCGGCAGCGATTGGAAGATGACCGAAGGTGGTGATTCTAGATTGGCGAAGACGACTCTGTTGCGACATGAAAGAAAAAAAGAATATCAGCCGATCAAAGGGGCAATCCCCTTCTTCGATGGGCTGAACGTGAAGAAGGTAATGCTACTAGCGGTAGAAGAGATGTAATGGCCAAAGAAGAACATCGATCGGAGGGGAAACCCCTTCTCTGATTTGCTACCCGTGACAAAATTTGTGGTTGCAGAGGCTAGAAGTGGCTCGGGATTGGTCACCGGAGAAGGAGGGAACCCCCTTTCCTCTTCGGCGATCGACGGGGAGGTGCGGAGCTAGCGAAGAAGAAGGCAGAGAAGAAATCACGATCGAGGTTGGGAAGAAGAGCCACCTCGGTGAGAAATTTCTGATTTTTATAATGAAATTATGGATCTAATTCGACGGCTAGAATTGCTCCGATTAATGATGGACGGGCCTGCTGGCCATGATCAAATGGTCCGTATGATCGGCCAAGATGTGTGGATCTTAATGTATGGGTCTGATCGCTCTAGATTTGGATAGATGGATTAGAATCAAATCACTTTCATCGGACGGTCCATATTGCTCAGATCTGGTCCTTTGATTGAATTGCCTTCAATCTTGATGAACGGTTCAGATTGATCTAGCTTAAAATGCCCTTTATAACCCTAGATGAAGCCATCTTTGATCCAACTCGAGTTTACTCCATTATCTCATCTCGATCTCCTACAATTAAGATGTAAAATTTGCATATAATTATAAATTTTAGGCGAATTTACAATAAGGTCCAAAAATAGATCTAACTCATAAAACATTTAAATAATATACAATTAATCCCTCATGAGGATAAAAACATTAAGATTAAGGACCAAAATAATATGATAAGATGACAATTATCAACTTCCTCCTGAAAATACTGCTATGCATGGTCGTAATATTCCTCCACCCTCTAATAATGCTACCGAGCATGACCATAGAAATCGTCTGCCTACTGTAAGTGCTCCCTCAGATCCTGAAACTTTTCCCGAGTGAAGGTCCGTTGTTCCTTCCATTGATGCCCTTGTGTCTGTTGCTTCGTGTAGATATCGTCAAGGTGCGATCACAACTCTAAGAAGTCAAAAGCAGATCCACCTGAATCATGACCAAAAGTAGAAACAGAATGTCATTACGACTCAGAATTTCGGTGTCGCATCTCCTCTCTCATGGCGGGTGGACTCCAATGCCTAGGCGGATCTTTAGGTGCATGAGGTGAAGGTGGAGAAGGTGGTGAATGGGTGAAAGGACCCTCCTGCAGTGAGGACTCAACTATCCTATCCAACCGCCTGTTTATGGGGTTTGTGACGGTGGTACGATATGGGGTCAAGAAGCCTAAGGAGTGTCAAGTTCTTCCTTACAAAGCAAAAATAATTACCTTCCTTTATAGTCATCTTCATCGCCATGCATACCCCTACATCTAGGCTAGGGCTCCCTTCTACTCTATCCAATTCCCCACAGTCATACCCAAGGGTGTCACAAATATGGGTAATCAATCCTCGTAAGATAATATCCCCCTTGGGCCCTTTACCCACCTTAACTAGATGCCTAATAAAATGAGATCTTACATCAACCAAATTATTACATTCTAACATACTCCATAAACACAATAATTCACTAACTCTCACCACACCATCACTCTCTCCTCTACCAAAAATGATACAAGCCATGAATCAGTGGATATATCGAAAGACAGGGTTTTGAAGATGGGATGCTTTGGCTCTAGAGGAGTCATAGGAGTTTTCTCCTATTAAGTCAAACCAAAAAGATCTTGCATTAAAATCTTGAGGTGTTCTCCTATCTCCCCCATGAGGCAATCTGAAACACAAACTCCATTGATGAAGGTTCCATTCATGTTCTTTATTAAACAACATAAATGTGATCTTCCCTTCAACACAATCCACTCCTAACAAAATCTCTGCATCCATCGAACTCAGAAATTCTAACACAACCCTAGGATAGGTTAGGCTCCTAATTCCTATAAGCTCTTCCCAACCTACATATTATGGCATAACCATTCCACATCATTGAGAAAACCTAGGGTTTCTAAGTGGGTCTCATCTATGTACCTTGTAGCAACTATTCTACGGTTAGCAATTAGTTCAAAGTGAGATTTATGACCATTGTTATGAAATAGAATACCTAAACGTGTGTTACCTTGCTTCAGAAGTTGCCTCTTATCTCTTCCCCTAAATCTTGACCTAGATGTAGAAAAACTGACATCTCCTCGCTTTGTCCTCCTCATCCTAGCTTGTAGAGAGCTTCTTGGTGAAGAACAAGGTCGAGGAAGGGCTCCGTGGAGATTGGAATAGTGTCACATGGAAGACATATGGTTGGAAATCAAAAAGCATGGTGGGTTTGGGGGAGAAACACACGACTCACACCCTTTTAAAGGGGCACGACATAGCCTTGTGAATTTCACACAATCGACTGTGTGTCAATCTGTGCCAAGCGTTTAGGAAATTTCTAAGAAAAGACACGACTATGTGAATTTCACACAGATGACTGTGTGTCCCTCTGGAAATTTCTATTATGACACAAGATTCAAACTCCTTTAACATGCCCTGCCATGTTTTGCTCTGCCCATAAGGTACGACTATATAAAATTCACATGACTGCCCATGCTTTGCTTTATGGGTTCCTCAAAACTGCTCTTTTCTTGTTTGGTAGTTTGTTAAACTCCAAAAAAAACATTAAAACAACATTTATCAAAGACTTAAAACTAAAATAAATAAAAATGAAAAAGAAAATAAAACAAAATAGACTTGGGTTGCCTCCCAAGAAGCGCTTGTTTAAGGTCATTAGCTCAACCCTACTTATGTCTTTCAGCTTGGTGCCGGCGGTTCGGTGAATCTCAACTTGTCATCATCAAAATTATGACTTTTGTCTTGCACTAATTTGGCTATCCTAAAAGAAGAATGTAGGATCTTCAGTGAGCACTAGAGGGAGGGTGAATGGCGCTTACGGTTGTTTGATGGAATCGCTCGTTCTTGATTGCCTATACTTATCATTAATGCAGTGGAATACAAATAGAAAATACAAATACAAATACACAAAGATAATCACAACACACGAATATAATGTGGTTCAGAACCTTAGGGTTCCTACTCCACTGATTGAGCTCAAATGAGTTCTAGCGATGTAAACACCACCACTAATCAATATACTCCTTCTCGACAACACGTCGGAGGTGGAGAAACCCCGTACAAGTGATTACAAAAGTAATACAATGAAATACAACAAGTAAACTAAGAAATACACAAATACAAATAAAGAAAACTTTACACTAAGAACTTTGAATTGCTTACTTATTGATTGCTTTGGTTTGCTCTTGAAGGTTTGAAATGCAACAGTAATTTCCCTCCAAAATCTCCCCAAAAATCGCTATAGAAAACCTACCCAAGATCCTACTTTTATGCTTGTCTAGAGCTGATTCCGCGCCTAGCAATTGACTGCTCAAACCCATCATTCGACTACTCCTGTAGTTGTTGTCTCACAATGACTCGATCTATGTTGGATAAGTTCAAACAGATATACCATCAGTCGACTGATGCACAGGCAGTCGAGCCGCTGGTCGAGCCTGCCTCGCGTCTGTAGCGTTTCCTCAACATCAGTTGACTACCCTCTATGGAAGTCAACTGATAGGGTAGTTCATTGCCCAATACTAGCAGTCGACTGCCAATACCACGCTTAGTCAATGTCGGGCCAACTCCCATCACCGATCGTCATAATCCCAGCCGATCGAAGAGTCGACTGACCGCTGGCGTCAAAACAACTTGACTAGTCGTTGGTCCATAACTCGATCGGTGACAAACCTCAAACATGAGATTTAACCCAAGTATGATGCCCTCATACTTGCTAGACCATCCTTAGCCTAGACCTAAGCCTTCTAGCCACCTCCATCAGCTTCACGTCTATCGGATCCCTCCAAGTCATCCACGACTTGTTCATCCATACAGTATTCTTCAGGTGCTTCCATCGGCTATTGTCATACTAAGCTAGTCTACACCGCCAAGGCACATTTGGCTTACGCTGTCAAGACATATGCTTGGACTTTACGCCGCCAACCATTGGACTTATGCTATCAAGACTCCACCCTTGGACTTTACGCCGCCAATATCATTCCTTGGACTTACCAATTGCCAAGTATCCATGACTTGGACTTTCACCGCCAAGACTACACACTTGGACTTACGTGACCAAGACTACACCCTTGGACTTTCCATGACAACTCCATGTTGGACTTTCCAATTGCCAAGACTCATGCTTGGACTTTCCCTTGCCAAGACCCATGCTTGGACTTTCCATGCCAAGTACTCAAGACTTGGACTTTCCCATTGTCAAATACCCAAGAATTAAACTTTACCATTGCCAAGACCCATGCTTGGACTTTCCATGTCAAGTGTCCCACTTGGACTTCTCTATCATATGGTCAACCTCATGTCAACCATACAGTCAAGCCATTGTCAAACAATGGTCAACTCATCATCAAACATCAAAACTCTAACATTAAAACACTACTTGATTCAAACTCGAGTTTGGTCAATCGTGACCTGGGTCGATTGCACCAACAATCTCCCCCTTTTTGATGTTTGACAAAAACCAAATACCTTTGAGTTAGAACACTAACTCAACTCAATCCTCCCAATTTTCTAAATTGGGAATTCCATTTTCCCTTAATTCTCCCCCTTTTTAACATACATCAAAAAGACTCTCTCCAAGGGTATCAATGTCTCATATCCTAATGAGATCTTAGATTCACCCCCTTGGTCCAAAAACATCTAGGATGCCTTCACTCTTCCTAGTGATAAGTCTCATATCACTAAAGAGAGGCAATCCTTCAAACTCTAAACTTTCTCCCAATTCTCCCCCTCATGAGGAAGAACACATTCATCATCCCATGATGGATAACCTCCCGCTAAAGGCTTACTCCCCCTTGACCATTGCACCAACAATGTCCTTGGAGAATCCCTAAGCCTATAGGAACGCTAAACCGTCAAAATTATGGGCAAAAGTTCAAACATGAACTTTCACGCATCTTAAAATTTTGATACACACCCTAAACAACTCTCATAATCCATATCCAATGGATTTTCACCTTTTATAATGTTTTCCAAAGCATATCCTAGGGTTAGAAGTAGTTAGGGTAGCCTAACATAGCTAAAATCAAGCTAAACACACTTTGTTTACCCGAAATCAGCCATTGACAATCGACTTTACCAACTACCAGTCGACTGCCCCTAAGGCCAGTCAAATGTCATCTATGGTAGTTGACTAATTTCTGCAAATGTAGAAATCAAGTTTTAGAAAATGAAATTCAGAAAATCATACGTAATTATACATAATTCGAAAAATCATGAAAATTCATATGTAAAATATTTAAGTCAATCATTATGGGTGAAAAATATTTGAAAAATAAAATACCCATAAAATAGTGAGATTAACAGAAAGTTCAAAACTATTGAAAGTTTCAATGTTCGACCCTACTTTGAATCACCTCATTAAATGGTGATTGCTATCAGAAGATAGACTTCACGAAAGTTTTTCAAAATGGTTTTGAAATGATTTTAAAAACCTTAATTTCTTTTCCTAACATCTCACTTGTATCTAAGTGTATGAAACACATACAAGTCAAATGTTCTTATGAGATATAGGTTTTGGTTATTTAGGTTTTCATGCATTTTTCTAGGCAACACTTTGATTCCCTTATGCATGGGACTTCAATCATGTCATTGTCCTTAATTCAATTTTAATTAATACATGAATGATTATTATGACATAATTGATAGCATAAATAAATATGTGTCAATAATCATGATGTCATGGCCTAAGATTAAATCTAAATATACATGACATAAAAAAATAGTCCTAAGCATAATCATGACATATAAAATGGTAAAAATAAGATATGATGTCATTACATGGAAATGGCAAAAAAGGTCTGGCAAATAAAAGGTATAGGTATAAAAATACCTAAAATTTAATATTAATTTCCATTTGTCAGGATTAAATTAATTTTGTCATATTACCACTTATCTCCAAAGTGTGTTAAAAACCCAAAATGACACACTATAACCTCTAAGCCTTAATTGTGCCAATTTAATCAATTTTCCATTGTTCTCAAAATATGTTGGCACATCCTAAAATCTTTTAGGATTAAATCTCAAACTTATTTTTAAGGTATCCCATAACCTTGAAAAATTCCTAAAGTGTAAACTTTGCTATGGTTAGGTTAACTACCCATCCATTCAAAGTTGACACAATCTAACCCATCTAGCGTGAGTCGATCACGCTCCTAGAAACCCAAAATCTATTAGAGCTCCTTGGGTTAATTAGGTATTCACTAGGGATAACTTTCCTAGATACCCTCATAATGACCCTTCTAGGCTTCGAAACCTTGGTCATTTGGGTCTTACCTAGGTTAACTCTAGTGGTAACTCCCCTTGTAACCTTCTTAGTGGCTTCCTTAGATTTCTTCGAAACCTTAGCCACTAGGCACTTGCCAAGGTCAACCTTAGGGATGACTTCCCTAGTACCTTGGCTCTCCTAGACCTAGATTGAGTTCCATAATCAAATGGAACATTATGGTAGGTCTCCTTGGGCTTAGGTTTGTGACCCAAATCTTTCTTGCCTTTAGATGAACCTTGCCTCCTAGACCTTAGGTTTTGACTCCTTGATCCCATATTTTGACCATTTGATCCTTACATTTGATTTTGCATCTTTTCAAGGGTCTTCTCCATCTTCTCAAGTTTTGACCACAAAACTTGATTTTCAAACTCTAATTTTTCTAATTTTGAGGGCCCATTATTTCCTTGAGTAGGTTTGGTCTTTCTAGCCATATGTCTATGATTTTTGGGATTAATGCCTAGATGGTCTTCTATCTTCCTAATACTTTTCTTAGGTAAAATTGTTTTAGAGATATTAGTCCTAAATTTCTCCTTAGTTCTAAAGTTGCAAGATTTTTCACCTAAGAAATAAAACTTATTTCTAGCATGCTCTTTATGATTATGCACAATTGCAAGAGTGCTAAAATTATTTCTAGCATGCTTTTTCCTATGACTTAAAGAATGAGCATTATTTAAATTTACCTTAGGGTTTGCTTTAGAAGATCCCCCTATATTTGATGCTCCTTCTTCACTCTTTGTTCGCTTCCTCCCCTTAGGGCATTGACTTCTATAGTGACCCCTTTGATGACATTTGAAGCACATCACGTGCTCCTTGCTCTTCTTAGTGGGAACACCGGCATCCTTGACCTTGGGTGCTGGTTGAGTCTTCTTGACCTTCTTAGGGCACTTGCTCTTATAGTGCCCGGGTTCCCTACACTCAACATATTATATGATTCTTATTACTAATGCATGTATTTTAGTTACCTTCCACAATAGGGGAATTTTGATCAGATTCTTCATGGATCTTGGAGGTAGAGGCTTCCTCTTGTTGCTCTGGCATTAAGGATGACCTAATATCCTCCCTCTCAATCCTAGAGGTGAAGACTTCCTCCAATTTTTCCTCTTCCTCAGATGTTGATGACCCTTCAACCTCCGATTCCTCAAGCTCTTGTGATGAAGATGATGTGCTCTCTTCTTCTTGAGCTTGAGAGGATGAACATGTCTCTTCGATCTCCTCCTCCAATTGAGCCGATGAGCACTCTTATGAGCACTCTTGTTCTTTGGGCTCCTCTATTTCTTGAGTTGTTGAGGGATTTTCATGATACTTTACCAATTCGCTCCAAAGCTTCTTGACATCCTTGTATTCACCTAACTTTGACAAAACATTATTAGGAATTAAATCACTTAGAATTTTAATTACCTTAATATTTGTCTTGAATTCTTTGAATTGTTCCTTGGTCCATTTTTCAACCTTGTGGATTCCACCCTTTTTGCCTCTTGGAAATTCGCAACCTTCTATCAAGGCAGACCAAAGCTTAATATCCACTATCATCAGAAAGTTCTCAATTCCTATTTTCCATTGAGTGAAACCTTGAAATCCATAGTCCTCGTAGGATGGTGGTGTGTTGATGTCCCAGCCTAGTCTAAAACATGGCTTCTGCATCTTCTTCTTCACCCTCTAGCAAGTTTTCTCCCGGTTGTTAATCCATAAAAGAGATCCAAGCACTGATACCAATTGTAGGATCTTCAGTGAGCGCTAGAGGGGGGTGAATGGCGCTTACGATTGCTTGATGAAAATCTCTCGTGCTTGATTGCCTATACTTATCGTTAATCCAACGGTATACAAATAGAAAATATAAATACAAATACACAAAGACAATCACAACACACGAATATAACATGGTTCAGAACCTTAGGGTTCCTACTCCATGGATTGAGCTCAAATGAGCTATAGCGATGCAAACACCACCACTAATCAATATACTCCTTCTCGACAACACGTCGGAGGTGGAAAAACCCTGTACAAGTGATTACAAAAGTAATACAATGAAATATAACAAGTAAACTAAGCAATACACAAATACAAGTAAAGAAAACTTTACACTAAGAACTTTGGATTGCTTGCTTGTTGATTGCTTTGGTTTTCTCTTGAAGGTCTAGAATGCAGCAGCAATTTCCCTCCAAAATCTCCCCAAAAATCGTTGTAGAAATTCTCCCCAAGATCCTCCTTTTATGCTTGTCTCGGGCTGATTCCATGCCTAACAGTCAACTGCTCAAACCCAATAGTCGATTGCTCCTATAGTCGTTGTCTCACAATGACTCGATCCACGCTGGACAAGTTCTAATGGATATACCATCAGTCAACTACCAAACCCTAGCCGTCGATTGATGCAAGGCAGTCGAGCCGCTGGTCGAACCTGCCTTGCATCTGTGGTATTTCCTAACATCAATCGACTGCCCTCCATGGTAGTCGACTGATAGGCCAGTCGACCACCCAATATTGGCAGTCAACTGCCAATACCACACACAATCGAACACCAGTCGACTGGTCATAATCCCAATCGACTGCCAAGAGTCGACTCGGTTGCCAAGTGTCAAAACACTTGGCAAGTCGATTTGTCCATAACCCCAATCGACTGACAAACCTCAAACATGAGGTTTAACCTAAGTATGATGCCCTCATACTTGCTAGACCACCCTTAGCCTAGACCTAAGCCTTATAGCCACCTCCATCAGCCTTACACCTATCGGATCCCTCCAAGTCATCCATGACTTGTTCATCCATACGCTAGCCTTCTGGTTGTTCCATCGGCTATTGTCATACTAAGCTGGTATACACTGCCAAGGTACATTGGGCATACGTTGCCAAGACACATGCTTGAACTTTACGCCGCCAACCATTGGACTTATGTTGCCAAGACTCCTCCCTTGGACTTTACGGCGCCAATATCATTCCTTGGACTTCCCAATTTCTAAGTACCCATGACTTGGTTTTTCACCACCAAGACTACACACTTGGACTTACGTGGCCAAGACTACACCCTTGGACTTTCCATGCCAACTCCATATTGGACTTTCCAATTGCCAAGACTCATGCTTGGACTTTCCCTTGCCAAGACCCATGCTTGGACTTTCCCTTGCCAAGACTCATGCTTGGACTTTCCATGCCAAGTACTCAAGACTTGGACTTTCCCATTGCCAAGTACCCAAGACTTGGACTTTACCATTTCCAAGACCCATGCTTAGACTTTCCATGCCAAGTGTCCCACTTGGACTTCTCCATCATATGGTCAATCCCATGTCAACCATACAGTCAACCCATTTTCAAACATCAAAATACTAACATTAAAACACTACTCAAGTCAAACTCGAGTCTGGTCAATTGTGACCTGGGATGATTGCACCAACAAAGAATATCTTGAGGATAGGGGATTTCCATCCCCTGATAGATCAAATTGTATGACTTCGTTTTCAACTTATAAGGATATTCTTTGCTTTTGAACATTGATGTTGCCTCCAGCAGTTGCCAAGAAAGGTCATCCTAGGATTAATGGGGTGTGAGGTTCCTAACATGTGTCCAAGACTATGAAGTCAGTAGGTATCACAAAATTCTCAATGGTCATTAGTACATTTTTCAAAATACCGACAGGTTTTCTAATTATGCCATCCGTAAGTCGTAATTCTATATTTGATGTCTTGATACCATTCAACCTCATCTCCTTGTAGCATGCATATGGTAACAAATTGACAACCAACCAAGGTCACATAATGCGATGTCAAAATTGAACCCATAAATCCTGTAGGGGATCGCAAAATCACCTGGGTTCTCAAGTTTAGGAGGAGGATTGTTCTCAATTTCCACTTTGCTTTCAAGCGTCAAGATGACAATAGCGCAACTCTTGTTACAATTCTTTTCTGGATCCATAAATTCCCTAATTTGTTCATCATGCTATGCTCGGTCCCCTTGACATTTTGTGGCATATACATCATTACATGGTTCGACATTGCTTGGTTCAGCTTTCCCAACAATTCCTCCTGATGCTTGCGATGGTGCACTGGTGATTTGAGATATTTGCATTTCCAACATCTTAGTGTGGCTCGTGAGACCATCTATGGAAGCTTTTAACTCCCTCAGCATCTCCTCTATATGTGAATGCCTTTTATGAAATTCAGCATTCACCTTTTGTTGGATCTATATGAGGCTCTCCAGCATTTGCTCTAGTTTGAACTTCAGAGCCTATGGCGACATATTTATTTGCTGCTCGTATCCACCCAATGGCTAGAAGCTTCTCGAATTGTTCCTATAAGAAAAATTTGGATGGTTTCTCCACCTGAGATTATAGGTGTCTGAGTACAGATTGTTGGGCCTCTATTGAAATTATTGACAGCATCAACTTGCTCTATTTAGCCTCCTTGGTTATTCAGGCACCCAGAGCAGTATTCCTCAGAATGCCCCATTAATTCACAATCTGCACCAAATGAATTAGCATCATATACAATATTCAAATTTAATGAATCAAACCTCTTTATCAACGCATCCATCCTAGCTACCAAGTGGTCTACAGAATTAACAAAATATCTTCCATCTGTTGGTGCGGGATGACTACATTTAGAATCCCATTTGTGGTGGTTCTATGCCACTGCCTCAATTAGTTCCTTTGCTTCTTCGATAGTCTTATTCATCAGAGCTTCTCCTGTAGCAAAGTTCAATGATACCTTTGTAGCATAGGTGATTCCGTTGTAGAACGTGTGAATCACTAACCACCTCTCAAGCCCATGGTGGGGGCACTGATGAAGCAAATTTTTGAACCGATCCTAGCCTTCAAACAAAGACTCCCCTTCCTTTTGATGGAAATTGGTCATCAGATGGGCCCTATGAGATGTCTTGCTTGGTGGGAAAAATTTATTTAGAAACTATAGCTCACACTGCTCCCAAGTCATGATGCTTCCCGATGGTAATGAGTGTAGCCACGTGTTGATGTAGGGAGCATCACTCCTTAATTTTGATGTATGAACCATTGTTAAAGTGAGGAATTATTTGTGTTTTAATATGTGTGTTAAGTGTGAAGACTTAATAGAAAAGTTCTAGTAGGTTGTGTTGACCGGATACTAGGCAAAAGACTTGACAGATCAAGAGGATCGGACACCAAGAAGGAACTATAGATGGGTCAGGAGACCAAACATCTGACATGAAGACCGATTGGGTCAAGAGACCGGACAACCGACATGAATTCTAGTTGGGTCAGTGAGACTGGACAGCTGGCGGAAGACCTGGTGGATCAGATCGGATGTCAAGCATGGTAAGTTTGGCTGAGCAACTGATAGGTAAGCCTCAAGTGAAGATGTGAGGTCGAGTCCTTAGGTAGGGACAAAGCTAGGCGTTGATTTGACAGATAGTTCGTGTGGGACTAAGAAGTCGAGATCGGGCAGTATTACTACTATCATTTCATTTTATACTGTGTTTTGTGCTCACACTATTTTGCAGGTATCCAGTTGATTGATTGGTTTCCAGTCGACTAGGTTGCTGAGATGGCAACATAGGTTTGTGATTGATTGGAGATTTGGTGATCGAGATGGAAAGAACTTCAGTCGATTAGGGAGTTCCAGTCGATTGGAATAGCAAATTTCTCAAACTGTGTAGGAGCGAAGCCAGATGACATGGAGTCAACTGGACCAAGTTCAGTCGACTGGAAAGCCTGAAATACCAAATCAATGGGCTGATTTGAAGTCGACTGGAGGGTATTCTAGTAAACTGGAAAGTGCTTATAAAAGAAGTGGAGGACCAGCTCTAAATTATCAATTGCTCATACCTCGAAGTGTTGTCTCCATTGGTCGCCACGCCAAAGCTTCAACCATCCTTTAACCCTACGAACTCGACTTCCATTTGTACTATTGTCAGTATACTTTCATTGCTTACTTTTCTCTTTGTTGAACTTAAATTCAAAAGGATAGGTGGGTCTACCTTTTCCTTTACTTTTTGTAAAGAGCGAAATCCTCTGAGTTCGAGAGTTCTCGAATCGGAGTACTTTAGTGGATTGCCCATTGAGGTAGCTCTCGGAGAGCTACAGGCCAAGAACTAGCAACACAGTTAGGGTTATGAACCAACTAAAAATAAATTGTGTATTTAATTTTCTTACTTTACATTTTCATCGCATAGCTCTTGTTTTAAAAGTTAATAAGAAAAGTCTTCGAACTGGGAAATTTTTATCTTCTGAGATTCACCTCCCTCTCTTAGAAATTTTGATCCTACACCACGTCTTTGCCTTGTCCTTAAGAGAAAATGGGAACAAACTCAGGTGGATTGCATCTGCAGGTGCTCTATTAATTTGTAGGGTGGAACAAATCTCCAGAAACATCTCGATGTGCAGGTTAGGGTCTTCCACCGATGCACCTCTAAATTAATTTTGCTGGACCATATGGATCAATACTGGTTTGAGTTCAAAATTATTTGTTGCGATAGTTGGTCCAATAATACTCGATCTGAATCCTCTAGTGCTCGGAGTGGCATAGTCCTGCATGGGATGGTTTCCTATGTTTGCCAATGGCGTACTGTTTCCTTTTATATCTCTTTACTTTACTCACCTATGATGGAAAGTCTTTTCTATTTTTGGATCCAGTGAAAGCAAATTCTCAGATCTTGTATGCCTATGCATACAATTAAAAAAAACTAAAGTAGCCTAGCAATAGAACCTAAAAATAAATAGCAAAATAAAGAAAAACAAGGACAAAGAAAATGACAGAAATTAACTGAAAAGGAAAGCAAGAAAAATGTAAAACTACTAAACTAAAACTAAAATTAAGAAAGAAAACTAGTCCAATCCAATCATTTTACCATCTAGCCAATATCAAATGAATTAGACCCCGACAATGACGCCAAAAACTTAATGTACACAAACATGACCTCAAATTCCTAGTGAAGATGCCAAAGACTTTGATGCATACGAACTGAATCTCTAACCATTAGGTCGAAGATTGGCCTTGCACTCAACCCCGTAAGTGCACAGTTGTCATCAAGTAATAAAAATTATCGATCTCACAGGGACTAATATTTGATTATTAGTTGATCCAGTAAACTTTGATTATTTGGAGAGGATTTAAATGCTGAGAGTTATAGGTCACAGACTAAGCTTCGGGTTGGTGTCACGTAGACTAAGGCAAGAGTTTTACTCAAGGCTAAGAAGAAGATTCTAAGATTTCAATTTCACTTATGAGATGTTGAACACATCTTTAATTTATGTTCCCAATTTCTCTAATTTCGATCTTGCAGGAGGATCATCAAGTTTAATCCCGGTGAACTTTTGGTACTACACAAGAATTACCTAATCTAATTAGACCATCCCTTTTGGATCCATAGAGCTGAGAAGGTTGCTATCAATGGGTTTCCCCTGTCACAGATTCCATAACCTCCCTGAGTTAATTTCTCCTACTTCACGACCTCTAGATAAAATAGGTTCATGGAGTTCTAAGATGTCCTATGTTACCCCCATGAATAGGTGGATCATATTTCATGTCCTAATCTTTCACATCCTATTATCTACGGTTTTGGGAGAGAGGTCAACATTTTGGTTCCTCTTTGGTTCTCCTAGGTTTCGATATAGATGCTTTTCACATCTATATCAACTATGCATAGTAGAAACAAGAGCAATTCGTCAAAATCATAGAAGTAGAATGCATAAACTACAAATATAAATAGACAAAATCAAAATATACTAGCATAAACATGTCCAGTATGCATAAGTTACTCCTAATCCTAGAATCAAAGGTTCTACTCCATAAAATACGAAGAACAAACACAAGACATTGTTCGTTCAATGTTTACAACCAAAGAGAAATCAATATGGAGGAGAATACACCCTACTTTGGTTGGAGAAGCATCTTGGCAGCCTTCCTTTGGATGGAGCTTCTTCATCGGCTTCGAGTCTCCTTCCTTCCTCCCTAATTAACGAGCTTTCTAGTACCTTTTTAGGGCACCAGCTGCCTCCTCGTGGTTTGGTGTGCCTTCCTATATATTAGGATGAACCCTGCTTTCTATATTTGCGTGGAAAACTTATTTCTTAGGTTTTACGCTAGCGCGACATGACCGTGTGAATTTCACATGGTCAGGCCATTTGTGGTGCTATGAATCGTGCCTGAAAACTACTTTTGAGAAAAGGAATGACCATGTGAATTTCACACGGCTGATCTTGTGTATTTCTGGAAGGGCTCATGAACTCTGTCTTTTTGTCTGGAAGCATGCCTGTGTCTCGAGAACACGACCAAGGCATGCTCTCCTCTCTTCACGCTTTATCCAGGTCTTTATTAAGCTTCGAAACTCCATTTTGTACCAAAAAATCAACAAAAGCATACCTCCGAATAAAAAATTAGCAATAAAGTGTAAAGTAATGAAAATATATGCAAAATACCTACTAAATTCAATGAGATGTGAGCCAAAATAACCACCAAAACCCTATATGATTTGCGCACATCAGTTGCCCCCTTCACCAAACCCATCACTAGAGACTCCTTTATGGGACAAAAAGAGTCATTGGGTTTGTCTATTTTATGTCATTTCTCAATTTGTACATCTTTGAATCATTGGCAATAGTGATATGATATATGTGTTAAGTGTGCAGACTTAATAAGAAAGTCCTAGTAGGATATGTTGACCAGAGACTAGACAAAAATCTTGACAGATTATGAGGATCGGACATCAAACATGAAGTCCAAATGGGTCGAGTGGACATCTGGTAGAAGACGGTTGGGTCAGGGAGATTGGACAACCGACAGGAAGTGTCCAGCTGGGTCAGGGAGACCGAACAACTATCATGAAGACCTAGTGGGTCAGATCGGATGTCGAGCAAGGTAAGTCATGCTTGACAGTCGACAGGTAAGACTCGAGTGGAGAGGTTAGGCTGAGTCCTCAGTTGGGGACAAGGTAAGCGTCGATCCGATGGAGAGCCTGTATTATACTCGGAAGTCGAGATCGGACAGTATTAATACTGCCAAGTGATATTATACTTTGCTTTGTGCTAACTATGTGTTGCGGGTCTCTAGGCGACTGGACTGAGTCTAGCCAATTGGACGGAGTCCAGGCGCCTCAGACCCAATCGCTTAGACCAGATCCAGTCGAATGGGATGCAAGTTGGCAAGCAAGCTATCATTCGACTGGAGATCTTAGATCAAGATGGCAGGTGTTCCAGTCGACTGGATCAGATCAAAGTGACTAGGATAGAAAAATTTTAGAACTGCGGAGGAGAGGAGCCATTTGACTTGGAGGCGACTGGATCAGGTCCAATCAACTGATAAAATCAGTGTACCATATCGACGGGCAGATATAAAGTCGATTGGATGGTGGTCCAGGTGATTGAAATGACTTATAAAAGAAATAGAGGGTGAGCTTTGAAAGAGATATACCTACTACTCCGAAGTGTTGTCGCCGTGATTCCTCATCTGCAAAGCTCTATTACATTGACACTCCACAACCTTCGACACTACGTGCTCATCTTCAATCCATTAGTGTCAGTATAGATTTATTCTAATTACATTTCCCTTATTGTACTTATATCTTAAAGGGATTGTAGTGTGTTACTTTACCCTTTCATTTTGTAAAAGCGAACCCCTTCGAATTTGAGAGTTCTTGAGTCAGAGGGATTATAGTGTATTGCCCGACGAGGTGACTCTTGGAGAGTCAAGGACCATAGAGTAGCGATCCAGCTACGATTATGAACCAAGTAAATCCTCGAGTCTTTTACATCTTATTTTTCACTACATTTACTTTGATAAAAAGAATTAAAAACAACATTTTTATAACTCCAAGATTCACCACCCTCTCTTGCAACTCACGATCCTACAATTGGTATCAGAGCACGGGGGCACTCCCACCAAAGAGAGCATTAGAAAAAATTTCTTAAGTTTTGCCATTTTTGTCTCAGTTTATTTTTTTTTCATTTATTTAAAATTTTTTCAAATCTTTAGCAAATTTAAAATGTCGCATCTAGAGGGGTATAGCACCGTTCGCCCTCCTCTCTTTAACGGAGAGGACTTTAGCTATTGGAAGAGGCGAATGAAGTGCTTCTTGAAAACTGATGTAAGCAAAACATATAGGATTTTAGGAGTAGTTTTCGCTCATATCTCATTTCATTTTATGTTTGTTTCATGCATATTTTACTTTATTTTGCATGCATTTCCGATTTTCTTGTTCGGAGATCTGCTCGTTGTACTTTTGTGTGTAGGACAACATTATACGGGGAAAATGACGCACTTTTGGAGCAAAAAGAAGACATTTGGCTGCTAGAGCAGAATGACACACACCCTGGCCCTGTGAAAACACACAGCCTGCACCACAGTGCCACACACGGCCTGGGCATGTGGATCCACACGGTCGTGTGGCGTTGTGCGATTCCAACGTGATGCAGTTATTTTTCAGGTTTCGGGGAGATCCAAGCTGATGTCTATATAAAGGAGGCTACGACCATACCCTAAGGGAGAGGCATGATGACTGTCACAACACTCTGACTCCCTAAAAAGTTTCGGGAACTCGCAACGGGGAGGAAGAAAGTCGTCGGAGATCCAAGTTCTGCACTTCAACACCGAAGAGAAGAGACACATTGCATTGTAATTTCTATTTTTTGCATAATATCCATTGTTTATACGAATATGATCATGCTTTGTGTCTCTCCTCTCATATTTATGAAGTAGATTCTTCGATTCTAGGATTAGGGAGTAGTTTGTGTGCGTAGAACATGTTATTCCAAATTAAATTCTATTCTTGAGTTTGTATTTGCAATTGGTATTAGTTTAGGCCGACATCTATGTGTTTTGGTTTTTTATCTACTGTTCTAGCCCATACGAGGGGTGACAACCCTCGTATCTAAGATTTAGGAGAATTAAGGAGGAATCTTGGGGTTGGCCTCATCTCTTATAACTGTGGATAGAAGGGTGCAATAAAATTGGAAACAATTCGTCGCAGGGATTGATTTGGCATCCTCGTACCGCCTATCCCGTCCTAACACCAGGGGTCGACCTGGTAAGGCAGAGATAGCTCCCGATAGATGCGAAGGCTCATCGGGGGAGTGTATGATATCCCTTCAACAAGGCCATAGTTAGACGTTTAGACAACACCCAATTGATAGCATGTTTTGCGACACACAAGCGAAATAGAAATCCTAGAGTTCCTTCCAAAGACTCACAGCAAACCTTTTCTTCTTCTGTGTGACACCGTTTTGAGTTAGGACTACCAACAACCCTCGCAATCATAACCATTAGAACTGAATTCCGAACAATAACATCCACTTAACAAATTGGTACTCGAATCTCAGTCCCTGTGGGATCTATAATCTTTTTATTACCTGAAGTCATCTGTGCACTTGCGGGTGTTGAGTGCGAGCGCGCACTTTGAGTCCTCAACAGTCTCCGTCGTGAGATTTGAGGTCGCATTTGCATGTATCAAGTTTGTGGCGCCGTTCCCGGGGACTGATTGATTCGATATCGAATCAAGAAGTGGATAATTGGATCAGACTTAGGATTAGATTTAATTACTTGCTTTACTTTTATTACTTTCTGTTATTTTTATTTTACTTTATTTACTTCAGTTTTATATTTTCCATATCTAGATTTAGTTTTTTTTTTAGCAGTAGATTTTATGTTTTATTTTATAATTAGCTTTTCTGAATTTGATTCAATAGTAAGTTCAGTTTATTTTCTATTTTAATTAAGCATTAGATAATACTCCTAATTTTGTGGCTCGATTCTTCGTATGCTTAGACGCCTAAGATCGAGAGGCCTGAATCTGATCGATCTAGAAATCGAACGAACCTATCATTGTCGGAGAGCTGAACAGAAGAGGATGGAGGATCAAGCTGCATTTTAGGTGAATATAGGTAGTCGACTTTTGTGGGATTACGCAGCCCCTAGTGCTAGAGAATTTAGCCGAGTATAGCTGGACCGTCCATTTCGGCAAACAACTTTGCTCACATGCGCCATCTAATAACGAGCTTCCGTTAGAAGGAAGGGGATCCCTATTTGAAGCCTGGGATTGCTACAAGGGGCTACTCTACCAATGCCCCCATCATGGACAAAAAGGTGGCTGGTGATCCACATCTTCTATAATGGGATCACGTATGCCACAAAGATGTCCCTCGATTATGCCACAAGAGAAGCACTTATGAACAGGACTATAGAGGATGTGGAGGAGCTAATAGAAGTGGTGGCCCAAAACCACCATCAATGGGCTTCCGAATGTAGTCACCCAGCTCCTGTCGTGGGACGATATGCTGTCAACTCCGTGGACCACTTGTCAGCGAGGATGGACGCGCTTAGCAGATGGTTCGACTCTCTAAATCCAATTTTTGCACGTGCAGTCAATGACTTTGGAGAAGGAGAAGCAGTGCATTGGGAGGACTACTATGAAAGGAAGGGCAGCTCAGAAAAGAAGATTGAGCATGTCGATGCGGTTAGGGATTATAATCAAAGGTCCAACAACCCATACTCCAGTACTTACAATCCCGGATGGAGGAACCACCCAAAATTTTTCTATCGGAATAACTCGGGGAACTTCCAACCATTAGGAGGGTATGGGAAACAATAGAGCAATGGGCAGTAACAACCACAAAAGTCTAGGCTAGAATTGATGATGGAAGACTTCATTGCTACCTAAACAAAGGCCAATGAAGAGTTTCGACGCCAACATCAGAAAACAGAAGAGTCACTTGAGGATTTAAAGGCCACTGTTGACGGTCTTGCAAGTCACACAAGGATGTTGGAGACACAAGTGACCCAGATACCCCAAACCGTGTCGCAACCTATGGATAGTTCTCCGTCATTACCCGAGCCAAGTCAAGTCAAGGAAGAGGGAGTGTGCAGTGAGAGAGTAGCACAGATAAACAGATTCACCAAGGGGTGTGCAGCCATGATTCCACCCTACCCGACCAAGCTGAAATTGAAGATAAGATTCCACCGCAGCTTGAGGACCCTGGTGAATCTGTTATACCTTGCTCGATTTATGAGGAAAGCTTCGATGAAGCATTGTGCGACTTGGGGTCATCAGTAAGTGTAATGCCCTATGCATACCATTTGAAGATGGGATTGAATGGGATCCAACCAACGAACCTTGGTATTCATATGAGGGATGACTCAGTTAAGGAACTCGTCGGCATGCTAGCACATGTGCCTGTGGTCATTGAGAATTTCGTGATACACATGGATTTTATTATACTTGACACAGGACCAAATCCCTAGAATCCCATCATCTTGGGAAGGCCCTTTCTGGTGACTGCAAGGGCATGCATAGACGAAAAGTGCACAAGATCTCCTTGGAGGTAGACAGAGAGATCATCCTCTTCAATCTGTTAGAGTGTAGAGCTCCCTTCCTAGACAGCTACACTTTCAGTAGGGTAAAGTCGAACCCACCAGATGTCAACTCCGAAATGGATGAATGGAGGTTTACAGAACCTCCGGAGCCAAGTTGAGACAATGGACTAGGGTCGAGCTAAAAGACCTTAAATAAAGTGCTCCTTGGGAGGCAACCCAAGTTTAGTTTTTATGTTTTCTTTCGTTTGTTTAATTTGAACTTTGGATTCCATTCATTTAGCATTTTTAACATGAATTAGGACTAGAAAGAACCTGCTTGGTAAAAATAAAAATCACTTTGAACCTACACGACTGAGCGAGTAAGGAGAAGCCGACCATTGTGCACCATGAGAAGGAAACAGGGGGCACACGGCCTAGCTGTGTGTTTTCACATAGCCGTTTCCCACCTTCCAGCGGTGCACATGGCATGGCCGTGTGTTTTCACACGGCTGTTTTGCGCAGGGGTTAAATAGTATGCACCATGTGTTTTCGCCCCAAATGCACCGTGTGTTTTGATTCCTTTTTCCCTGGGCATGTGAATCTCTCTTCCCCACCACCTAGAGGCCTTCCAACCTTCAAGGAAGCCTAAAAGGAGTAAGGATGAGGAGGACCAAGCAAGTGGCATCTCGATCTGGTGCTTCAGAGCGAAGAATAAGGAGAACGGATGCCCCTCAAGCTCCGGAGGAAGGTAATGCTCTTCCAACCCTTCTTTTTTGAAATAATGAGCATAGGGATAGATATGACATGTTTGCTACTAGAAGAATCACCGCAACTAGGTATCTTGATGAAGATTTATTAGAATCCCTAAGTTTGTTGGGTGATATTCAATCCCTATTTGTAAAAATGGGGTGGGGAGAGATAATAGGGACAAGACACCCAACCTACCCTAGGATAGTTTTAGAGTTTTTAAGTTCTTTAGAAACTGAGGTTTTGACGGGTAAAGAGAGAGAAGAGGGTAGGATTATCTTTAGGTTATTTAACACGTAGCATGAATGACATTACACCAATGGAATACATGTTTTGGCTTGCCTAGTAGGGGAGAGAAAAGAACCCCTATTGGGTTTAACTCTCAGATCTTTTGCACCGAATTGAAAGGAGAGCATGCTTACAAACCTTATAGGGTCAAAGTATCGCGTCTCCAAAACCCCATTTTCCGGTACCTGCACCGAATTATGGCAAATACTATTTTTGGTCGTAGGGAGAGTGATGGTGTAGTGAGAGCTAGTGAGTTGCTTTGCTTATGGGACATGCTACAAGAGAAGAGTAGTATTAATGTAGTGTCTCATTTCATTAGACACTTAATGAAAATGGGCAAAGCGGCGAGAGGAGAGATTATTGTGGGGGGCCTACTTACCCACATTTGTCAAAGGATAGGGTATGACTACACCACGCTAGATAGTAAAGAAGGGAGCCCTAGGATCGACTTGGGAGTGTGTATGGCCATGAAGATGATTGTAAGAGGACACTCCTTATCCTTTGTAAGGAAAAACCTAACAACCCTTAGGCTCTCTGACCCCGATCGTATCACCATCACCACATGCGCCAACTGACATTTAGACCTGATAGTGGAGTCCCCACCATACGAGGGATCATCCACTTCGGTGCCTATCTCTCCCCCTGTACATCACTCTCCATCCTGTCCACACACGTATAGAGCCCATCTAGTCCACGTCGACATGAGCCTGCACCTGCACTGCCATCTTTTTCTACTTTTGAGTAGGATGCAGGTGTTGGTGCAATCGGCCCAGGTCACGATTGACCAGACTCGAGTTTGACTCGAGTAGTGTTTTGATGTTTGACATTGATGTCTGACAATGTATTGGGGAGAGTGTTGAGGCAATCAACCCAGGTTATGATCTTAATGTTTGATGATGGTTTGACCATTGTCATGGGAAAAGTCCAAGTTTTGTATACTTGGCATGAAAAGTCAGAGCATGGGTCTTGGCAAAGGAAAGTCCAAGCATGGGTATTGGCAAGGAAAAGATCAAGCATGGGTCTTGGCATGGAAAGTCCAACATGGGTTGGCAAGGGAAAGTCCAAGGGGAATATTGGCGGCGTAAAGTCCAAGGGTGGAGTCTTGGTAGCATAAATTCAATGGTTGGCGGCATAAAGTCCAAGCGAAGTCTTAGCAGCGTAAGTCCAATATGCCTTGGTGGTGTAGACCACATTAGCATGACAATAGCTGATTGAAGTACCTGAAGGTTAGCGTATGGATGAACAAGTAATGGATGACTTGGAGAGATCCGATAGGCGCGAGTCTGACGGAGGTGGCTAGAAGGCTTAGGTCTAGGCTAAGGGTGGTCTAGCAAGTATGGGGGCACCATACTTGGGATTAAAACCTCATGTTTGAAGTGTATCAGTTGACTGGGACTATAGTTAGTCGATTGATGAGAGTCAACTAGAGTTCGACTGATGGAATTGGCCTATCAGTCGATTGCCAGCATTGGATAGACAACTGATGGCCGGAGCAGTCGACTGATCTGAAGATCAGTCCACTGATGGTTGGGAATTCGAGGATAGAAGGTTCCCAAGTCGACTGTTAGGGTTTGATAGTCGAGTGATGACCCGATCAGTCGACTGATGGACATGATCAGTCAACTAATAGTTTATCCGTTGGACTTATCCGACATGGTTCATGTCATTGTGAGACAACGGCTACAGGGGCAGTCGACTGATGGTTCTGATCAGTCGATTGCTAGGCGGAATCTAGCCCAAGGAGAAGCTTTAAAGGAAGCTCGTGGAGGAGGTTTTCACCTATGGTTCTTTGAGGAGTTTTTGGGGTGAATTACTGGTGTAATTCGGGGTCTCCAAGCACAACTCAAGCAACCAAACAAGCAAGCTTTAAAAAGATCGATTGTAAAGTTTTCTTTGCATTATTTTATTGTATTTCATTGTAATAGCTTGTATTCATTTCTTATTGTTGTAAGAACTATTGTAAGAGGTTTCCTCCACCTCCGAATTGTTCTGAGAAGGAGACTTTATTTCTTAGTGGTGTTTGGCATCGCTAGGGCTCTTATGAGCCCAATCCGTGGAGTAGATATGATTCAGTTCTAAACCACATTATATTGGTTGTCTCTTGTGCTTGTGTTGTCTTTTATTATTGTTATTATTATTTTCACTGCATTAACAAGTGTTGTAGAGATGAACGTGATCAAATTCCATCAAGCAACGTCGAATCGCTATTCACCCCCCTCTAGTGGGCGCACAGGTCCTAAAAAGTGGTATCAGAGCTAGGAGCTCTTCAACGGACTAATACCCGAGAGCAAGATCGCTAGAGGGAAGATGGAATTGGAAGAACAATTGGGATGGGATGTCAACACTCAGATCCCGTACACCTTCTATGGACAAGAAGGGTTTAGGCAATGGAAATCACAGATTGAATACTTTATTATGATAAGGGACTTCGAAGAATGGTCCACATTGATGGAAGGATTCAAGTATCCGAGAGGGCCAAAGGGAGGTTTCCTCAAAATGAAGAATTGGACCGGGGAACAAATCCAAGAATTCGAGATAAACAAGAAGGTAATAAAATTCTTGGTTGATTTGATTTCTAATGATATATTATGTAGCTTAGGTGAATACAAGGATGCCAAGGAGCTTTGGAGCGAATTGGCAAAGTATCATGAAAGTCCATCACCGGTCCAAGAAGAAGGGGAAGAAGAGGAATGCTCATCGGCTCAATTGGAGGAGACCGAAGAAGCAAGCACATCATCCTCACAAGCAAGTGAGGATTTGGAAGTTGATAGAGAATCAACATTCAGATCTAGATCGAAAGAGGAAGAAAAGGTGGAAGAAGCCTCCACCTCTAGGATTGAGGGGGAGGATATTAGATCATCCTCAATGCCGGAGCACGAAGAACATGAACCATCTACCTCCGGTCAAGAGGAGGAAGAAATCCAAACATCCACCACCCTAGGTAACTCAAACATTGTAGTTAAAATTAAAAATCATATAATATATTTTGAGTGTAGGGATCAAGGACACTACAAGAGTAAGTGTCCTAAAAGGGTCAAGAAGGCTCAACCGGCTCCAAAGGTCAAGAATGCTGGTGTCCCCACAATTAAAAGCAAGGAGCATGTGATTTACTTCAAGTGCAATCAACGGGGCCATTATAGGAGTCAATGCCCTAGGGGGAAGAAAAAGAGACAAGAATGAGCATCACAAGTAGGGGGAGCCTCTAAGACAAACCCTAAGGTAAAATTTATTAATGCTCACTCATTAAGTTATAGGCAAAAGCATACTAACAATAATTGTAGTAATCTTGCTATTACTCATGAACAAAAGCATGCTAGGAATAATATGTTTTATTGTTTACGAGCTAAGCATGTCCACATTAGGAATAAGGAGAAATTTGGGACTAATGTCTCTAAAACAATTTTACCTAAGGACAAACCTAGAT
Source organism: Wurfbainia villosa (assembly GCA_025175895.1). Lineage (NCBI taxonomy): Eukaryota > Viridiplantae > Streptophyta > Magnoliopsida > Zingiberales > Zingiberaceae > Wurfbainia > Wurfbainia villosa. The sequence goes on along the minus strand of CM045989.1, from coordinate 112,251,504 downwards.
CAAACAATTCTAGACCTATCCTTCCTATGGAGACCATTAGGAAGATAGAAGATCATCTAGGCATCAACCCTAAATGGATTAGACATATGCCTAGAAATAAAAATATCTCAAGAGTCTTGAGGTCAAGGCTTGAGAAAATGGAAAAGACCATTAAGAATATACAAAATCAATTTAAGGGGTCAAATGGTCAAAGTCAAGGGCCTAGGAGACAAGGGTCAACCAAGGACAAGAAAGGTTTGGGTCATAAACCTAAGCTCAAGGAGACCTACCATAGTGTTCCATTCAATTATGGAACACAACCTAGGTCTAGGAAGACCAAGGTTACTAGGGAAGTCATCCCTAAGGGTAACCAAGGTGTGTGCCTAGTGGCTAGGGTTTCAAGGAAACCTAGGGAAGTCACTAAGAAGGTTACAAGGGGAGTTACCCCTAGAGTTAACATAGGTAAGACCACAATGCCCAAGGCTTCAAAGCCTAGGAGGGTCATTAGAAGGGTAACTAGGGAAGTTATCCCTAGCGAATACCTAGTAAACCCAAGGAGCTCCAATAGGTATTGGGTTCCTAGGAGCGTGATCGATTCACGCTAAATGGGTTCAGGTGTGTCAACTTTAAATGGATGGGTAGTTAACTTAACCATAGTAAAGGTGGCACTTTAGGTCATTTCCAAGGTAATGGGGTACTTTGGAAATAAGTTTTGATTTTAATCCTAAAAGATTTTAGGATGTGCTAATATATTTTGAAGATTATGAAAAATCAATCAAATTGGCACAATTTAGGTTTAGAGATTGAGGTGTGCCATTTGGGTTTTTGGCACACTTAGGGGCTTAGTAGTAATATGGAAAAATGGGTTTAATAATAAAAAATATTAAAATTTAGGTATTATATACCTTTACTTTTTATTTGTCATGTTTAATTTGTCATATACCATGTCATGACATCATATCTACTTTTAATTATATAATATATCATGATTATGCTTAGGATTAAGATTAAATGTCATGTATACTTAGATTCCATTTTATACCATGACATCATGATTATGAGCACATGCTTATATATATCATCATTAATGGCATAATCATTCATGCATTTAATAAAAATTGAGTTAAGGACAATTGGCATGACTTGAAGTCCCATGTATAAGGGAATCAAGTAGAGTTGCCTTAGAAAATGCATGAAACCCTAGTTTAGGATGAACAAAACTCACATCTCACATTACATTGACATGTATGTGTATTGATACACCCTAGATACATGTGAGATGCTAGGATATGAGTTAAGTTCAAGGTGCATAGTTTTTTCACCTAGATGAACTCAAACTCATCTTATATTATTTATGGATCATTGGGAAAGCTTATGTTCAAGCCATGTACATTAATCCCAAAGAATATGATCCAATATAAGGTTTTAAAAACACTTTAAAATCATTTTAAAAAACCTTGGTGAAGTCTATCTTTTGATAGCAAACACCATCGATGATGTTAGTACAAAGTGAGCTCAAATATTGAAGTTTTTCTTCACTTTTGAACTTTGTATCAATTTCACTATTTTATGGGTAAATTATTTTTCCAATATTTTTCACCCATTTTATTGTTTATAAGTAATGTACATATAAATTTTCACAATTTTTTAAAATACGTAGAATTACTTATGTTTTTCCAAAGTTCGGTTCTAATAACTAAAATTCGGAAATTTCAGTTATCAGTCGACTGATGTATAGGGCAGTTGACTTTTGACTGATAGAGTCGACTGCCAAAGCTGATTTCGGGTAAACAAGGATGTTTAGCTCGTGTTTCAACTATGTTAGGGTTCCCTAACTTCTCCTAACCCTAGGATATGCTTTGGAAAGCATTAGAAAGGGTGAAAATCCATTGGATATGGATTAGGAGAGTTGTTAGAGTGATGTAACAATTTTAAGGCATGTGAAAGTTCAATGTTGAACTTTGGACCTTAATTTTTGATGGTATAGTGCCTATTGGCTTAGGGACTTTCCAAGGACATTATTGGTGCAATGGTTAAGGGGGAGCAAGCCTTTAAGGGGGAGATATCCATCATGGGATGATGGATGTATATTCTTCCTTGTAAAGGGGAGAAATGGGAATTTGAGATGCCCAATTTGGAAATTGGAAGAGTTCATAGGAGTGTCTCTCTTGAGTGATATGAGACTTATCACTAGGAAGAGTGAAGGCATCCTAGGTGTCTTTTGGACCAAGGAGAAGATTGTAAGATCTCATTGGGATATGAGACATTGACCTCCTTAGAGAGAACCTTTTTGATGTATGTCAAAAAGGAGAAGAAAGTGAAATTACTAATTTGGGATAATTAGTAAGGAGAGTTGAGTTAGGGTTTTGGCCTAACTCAAAGGTGTTTGTTTTTATCAAACATCAAAAAGAGGGAGATTGTTGGTGCAATTGACCCAGATCACGATTGACCAGACTCGAGTTTGACTCGAATAGTGTTTTGATGTTTGACATTAATGTCTGACAATGTATTGGGGAGATTGTTGGAGCAATCAACCCAGGTTAAGATCTTGATGTTTGACGATGGTTTGACAATTGTCATGGGAAAAGTCCAAGTCTTGTGTACTTGGCATGAAAAGTTCAAGCATGGATCTTGGCAAAGGAAAGTCCAAGCATGAGTCTTCGCAAGGAAAAAGTTCAAGCATGGGACTTGGCATGGAAAGTCCAAGGGGAATATTGGCGGCGTAAAGTCCAAGGGTGGAGTCTTGGCAGCATAAGTCCAATGGTTGGCGGCGTAAAGTCCATGCGGAGTCTTGACACCGTAAGTCCAATGTGCCTTGGCGGTGTAGACCACATTAGCATGACAATAGCTAATGTAAGCACCTGAAGGCTGGCGTATGGATGAACAAGTCATGGATAACTTGGAGGGATTCGATAGGCACGAGGCTGATGGAGATGGCTAAAAGGCTTAGGTCTAGGCTAAGGGTGGTCTAGCAAGTTTGGGGGCACCATACTTGGGGTTAAAACCTCATGTTTGAGGTGTATCAGTCGACTGGGACTATGGTCAGTCGACTGATGAGAGTCGACTAGAGTTCGACTGCTGAAATTGGCCTAGCAGTTGACTACCAGCATTGGGCAGTCGACTGATCTAGATATCAATCCACTGATAGTCAGGAATTCGAGGATAGAAGGTTCCCGAGTTGACTGTTAGGGTTTGACAGTTGAGTGATGACCCGATCAGTCGACTGATGGTCTATCCTTTGGACTTATCTGACGTGGTTCATGTCGTTGTGAGACAATGACTATAGGGGCAGTCGACTGATGGTCTCGATCAGTCGACTGCTAGGCGGAATCCAGCCCAGGGAGAAGCTTTAAAGGGAGCTCGTAGAGAAGGTTTTCACCAATGGTTCTTTGAGGAGTTTTGGGGTGAATTGCTAGTGTAATTCGAGCTCTCCAAGTGCAACTCAAGCAACCAAACAAGTAAGCTTCCAAAAGATCAATTGTAAAGTTTCCTTTGCATTCTTTGGTTGTATTTCATTGTAATAGCTTGTATTTATTTCTTATTGTTGTAAGAACTATTGTAAGAGGTTTCATTCACCTCCAGATTGTTCTGAGAATGAGAGTTTATTGCTTAGTAGTGTTTAGCATCACTAGGGCTCTTACGAGCTCAATCCATGGAGTATGAACCATTCGGTTCCGAACCACGTTATATCAGTTGTCTCTTGTGCTTGTGTTGTCTTTTATTATTGTTATTATTATTTCCGTTGCATTAAAAAGTGTTGTAGAGACGAACGCGATCAAATTCCATCAAGCAACGCCGAATCGCTATTCACGCCCCCCTCTAGCGGGCGCACAAGTCCTAACAGTAGGTACATCTACCTATGATTTTCGGAGTTCCGATCACGCCTCGATGACATATATACCGAGAAGCAGACGCATAGACACCGATGGGAGGAGCAGAGCGCCTACACATAGGCAGAGTTTCAGGGCTTCCGAAAGCACTTCTAGCGGGCGGAGGAGTTCTACGACTCGGCCCGCGTCTACTTCCACGAGGAGGTTGTCCATCGCTAGAAGGAGTCCACCTACTGCCTGGAGATGCAGCAGCACATGCGTGGCCAGCAGGCACAGTGGGCTAAGAAGGAGGAGTACCAAGCAACCACTGCATCCACCAGCTCTCAGATCGATCACATGTACATGTGGCATCAGCGGCTCAACACCAGATTCTCCCAGGACCCCGAGATGCTGAGGCTATCGGACTTTCCACCTCGTCCACCATACTAGAGGTATGCTTCACTTAAGTCTGGAGAGCTCCAAGTTTTGATTTATTTTGTTTCTAGCAGTAGTTTCTTTCCTGTTATTTGCATTTTTTTTGTTAACATTCATTTATTCATACATAGAGTTTTTAGTTTCTTGAGTACTTAATTTTTGCTATCTTTAAGCTACCTTAGTAGTATTGCTAAAGTTTTCTTCATGAGTAATTTCCATGGGTAGCTTAACTTCATTTACCTCGTGATATTTTATTTTATTTTCTCTAATGAATGTTCTAGACTTACACTGGTTAGATTTTATTTTTTACACCTACACATGACGAACATTCTGAAAGGGAAAATCTAGTACGTACCTATTTATGATTCATCTCAGTAGTCTAGTGCTTTGGAATCCATAGGTGACTCTAGATTTAGCATTTTAGTTACTGGAGATGCTCGGATTGTGGAAGCCCATTCGGAAAAATTAAAATCCCAAGAGAGAGAGAAAAGAAAGAAAGAAAGAAAAAAAAATGGAATAAGAAAAGAAAAGAAAAGATTATGAGGGATAGAAAAACAGTTGTCGTAGGTGGAAATGGTTAGGTGCCCCTTTGAGACCGAGTTATGTTACTGAAGAAACACCTATCAATTTCTCTCAATACCGAGCACGCCTTTGAGACTTTGTGCTATATCTAGGGAACGATCCTCGCTTTGGGCAAGTAAGTGCCTGAGAGTCGGAGACCTTAGGAAAGCTATAGGATGGCGAATTAACTTATCATGGAACAAGTATCACCTAAGAAGATTCGCTTGGCACGTGTACGAGAAGCTAACTTAGTGAATTTTTAGAACACATCTATTTTTCTTTGATTGAAAATACCACTTGCTAAATTTAGTTAACATGCTAAGTATGAAACAATACCTTTTTAAAATTTCATGGCACTAAGGTTTGCTTGAGGACAAGCAATGATCTAAGTCTGGGGAATTGATGTGAGCAAAATATATAGGATTTTAGGAGTGGTTTTTGCTCACATATCATTTTATTTTATATTTGTTTCATGTATATTTTACTTTATTTTGTATGCATTTCCTATTTTCTGGTTCAGAGATCTGCTCATTGTACTTTTGTGTGTATGACAACATTATAGAGGGAAAATGGTGCACTTTTAGAGCGAAAAGAAGACATTTGGCAACTAGAGTAGAATGACACACCCTGGCCCTGTGAAAGCACACGACCTGCGCCACAACACCACACACAGCTTGGTCGTGTGGATCCACACGGTCATGTGGCATTGTGCGATTCTGATGCGATTCAGTTATTTTTCAGGTTTTGGGGAGATCTAGGCTGATGTCTATATAAAGGAGGCTACGCCCAAACCCTAAGGGAGAGGCACCACGGCTGGGACGCCACTCCGATTCCCTAAAAAGTTTCGAGAACTCACAACGGGGAGGAAGAAAGTTGTCGGAGATTCAAGTTATGCACTTCAATGCTGGAGAGAAGAGCCACATTGCATTGTAATTTCTGTTCTTTGTATAATATCCATTGTTTATACGAATATGATCGTGCTTTGTGTTTCTCCTCTCATATTTATGGAGTAGATTCTTCGATTCTAGAATTAGGGAGTAGTTTGTGTGGATAGAACATGTTATTCCAAATTAAATTCTATTCTTGAGTGTGTATTTGCAATTTATATTAGTTTAGACTGATATATATGTGTTTTAGTTTTCTATCTACTGTGCTAGTCGATACGAGGGGTGACAACCCTCGTATCTAAGATTTAAGAGAATTAAGAAGGAACCTAGGGGTTGGCCTCATCTCCTATAACTGTGGATAGAAGAGTGCGATAGAATTGGAAATGATTCATCACAGGGATTGATTTGACTTCCTTGTATCATCTATCCCGTCCTAATGCCAGGGGTCGACCTGGTAAGGCAGAGATAGCTCCCGATAGATGTGAAGGCTCATCAGGGGAGTGTATGATGTCCCTTCCACAAGGCCATAGTTAGACGTTTAGACAACACCCAATTAATAGTATGTTTTGCGACACACAAGCGAAACTGAAATCCTAGAATTCCTTCTAAAGACTCATAGCAAGCCTTTTCTTCTTCCGTGTGACACCGTATTGAGTTAGGACCGTCGACACCCCTCGCAATCACAACCATTAGAACTGAATTTCGAACAATAACATCCACTTAACAAATTGGTACTCGAATCTCAGTCCCTGTGAGATCGATAATCTTTTTATTACTTGACGACATCCGTACACTTGCGAGCATTGAGTGCGAGCGTGCGCTTCTAGTCCTCGACAGTCTCCATCGCATGATTTGAGGTCGCATTCACGTGCATCAAAAACCAATCTAGATGTTTGATTTTCTATTAAGAAAGGGTTTGTGGCTCTGGCTGACAATTTGGAAGAGTTGTTATATCCAAAAAATGGACCGTAGAAATAAGGAAAAGAGCTCAAGTCAATTACATGATCCTTAACAACTTGCAATGCGGACTTACGAAAGAAGAGCTTAATAGAGTCGAACCTTTTGAAAACTCTAAAGAACTTTGGGAAAAATTGATAGATTTTTCTGAAGGATCTGGTGACACAAAATAGAAAAAAGAGACATGATTTTAAACAAACTCTTTAATTGAAAAATGTTACAGGCTGCAGTGTAAGGATACAAAGTGGATATCTGTAGGATATTACGAGGATATGGAAGCAAATATTTCTTACGAATTTATTCAATATGTAATTTCATGAGGACAGATACACACGAAATATGAACGATACATATTTAGAAATAGTAAAAATAGATTCATTATAGCACATGTTAGGTAAGTTGATTAATGCAGATGACATTTATAAAATGTTGAAGCTCCCCTATCGTAGAATAAGGAAAAGGTCTGTATCGTATCAATCTCTCCTTCTATATCAATTTCTGAATTTTTGATTGAGAGGGGACTGCTTGTTGTGTTAATAGCTCAACCTATTCATGCAACAACTTGATGGCAGTATCTTTATTGGAATTTTCTCCTCTGATTTTCAACAAAGCCTGCTTATACTAAGTGGAAGATCTTTCCTTCTATATTATTAATTGAGCTTGCTTGGCAATTAAAGGGTTGTTAGTATTTCCAGGGCATCAATGAAATTTTTTTCTAAGGCGGTAGTTCTGACAGTGGTTCTGAGGAAGAGAAGGGTTGTTTCAGAAGTTTGTGTATAGTTCTCGGGGGGTCCTGGAGGGAAAAAGTGGTTTTTGAAAGTTTACAGTTGATTTCTGGGCAGTATAGATGCATATAGGGAGAAAAGGGTTGTTTTCGAAAGTTTGTGGTAGGTCCTAGGTGGTAATGGTATAAAGGGAGAAGGGTTGTTTGCGGAATTTACTTTTGGCTTGGCGATAGCCCAACCTCTGAGCAATAGTAATGATCAAGGGAGGAATGGTTTGTAGTGACGTAAATTCATGATGTGTTGATAAAAAAGAAATCTTGTCTTGAATAAGGAAATGTATATGAGTTACGTTTAAAAGTGCAGATTACATTTTTTCATCGGGAGGGAAATAATAGTTTTTCCCGCTCAAAGTGATAAAATAAGAAGTGTAGAGATACAGATATAAGTTTGTTAGGGTAAAGAAGCTGAGTGGATAAGGAATGCAGTTTTTAATAGGGTATGATATGGGTATAGTAGTTGTTGTTAGGAAATAGGGGGGTAGGGTCGTACGTTTTTTTTAGGGAAAAAGGGGGTATGGAGAAAATGTTGTTTGGCATAAAAAGTTCTTAGGAATGTTATGGTTATTATGAAGTATAAATTCTTTTTAAAGACAATCCGACTTGTGTAATGTAGTATATAGAAAGGTAAAATGAACATGGGCAGAAGAAATATATATATTTAAAGCAAAAGGTGTTTAAGTACAATGGATTGTTTAAAAGACACAATTGTTTAAAATAAGTACAAGGGATCGACTTGGCTACTCTGAATCAGTATCAGAGTCAGTTAGGAAAGCTTATGGAGGAATGCTATTATATGTTTCTTCAAGATCGATGTCAAGGTAGGGTGCGCCAGGTATAAAGTACTTCTTCTTGTTGGCTTGGTAAAGAGCACCCTCGAATCATCTCTGGAAGTGTTTGCTTATTTGTTTGGAGGTTCTGGATAGGTTCTTGTTTTGCTCTGTAACCCATCATTCAGCCTCAGTCTCTTTTATCTCTGATAACTCTTGATGTAAATGATTAACTCTGGTAGTCCGTTCATGGGCGGTATTAGTATGTTGAAATGTTGGTTTAATATGTTGAATTTGAAGTGGAATTCATCCAAGCTGAGAAGAGTTGTTTCCTTAAGAGCAAGGTGGGCATCTATAAGGTCTTCTAAGGGTTTGAAGCACTCGCCTTCTTGGAGGTGCCAGTGGCTTGTTTGTTGCTTTTGTCATGCAATTTCAAATTGTTGAGCGACTATGATTTTTTCCGACTCTGTGACTTATGCCCGTAATCATTTAATCTTTGCGTCATTAAGGAGGATATTTGTTTATTCCTCCTTTATGCATGCTCGGTCAGCTGTAAAGGATTCAACTTGAAGTTGAAGCCATTGGACCTATTGCTGGAGTTCTTTCTCCTTTGCTGCTGGATTAGAGAAGGGGGGTGTATCAGTCAGGGTGCTTAGAATTGTGGTAACAGCCTTAGGGTCCATTTGAACACCTTTTGAAGAAGTAGAGGGTAAGTCAAGCGTGATCAAGGAGAAGAATGTGTTGGACTATCCGAGCTGCAAAAACTGCTTTTTGCGTTGCAGAAACCCTGGAAGTCGGCCACAGATCCGTGCGAATGCAAATAAAAATACATCTATGTGTTAAAAACCTTTAGATCTACACTAGATCTACATGTTAAGAGTTTACCCTTGAAGCGATGCCCTTCTCTTATCCCGCTCGTCCAAACGGATTGCCAGAACTCGAGAGTGTCAAGTGTACACTCCTCTATTGGTATCCAGACGAACAATAGGTGGAGAAAAGACAACTAAGAGTGCTAGCACTCCTTGAAGTCCACGACAAGAAGAGAGGATGGAGAGCTTGAGAAGAGAGAAGATCCAAGGAAGAAGATGATGAAGTTACACCAAATAACTTCCCACTCTAACTCCACCTAAAGTGGCTTGCCACTTCATGGAGGGGGGTTACATGCATGCATGTAATTCTAAGAGTCAAATGGCTCTATTAGTGTCAATCATGAGATGTAGTGACAATCATGAGATGATTGATTAGGGATCATGTGTATCATATTTCATTAATAAAAGGTAAAGATTGTTTATTATATTTACTTTATGCATGTGCCAGCTAAAATAAATATAATAATGTCCTTGAATAGTAGGTTCTAATCAACAGTATATCAATTGATAGAATTGATTATGAGAAACTATAGAGAACACTATTCTTAAAATTCCTAGTCAAGTATTAATATACAAGGGCAATATTAATACATTGAGACTAGCATGTAGGTAAATGGATGACTTGATCTCACAAGTCACGGATATGTGATATCACATTGACACATGGGTATATATATTGGAGAATATATATACTGAATTGACCTGCCATGAGAAAGTATCATGGATCGTTATATGAGTGTCATATACTTTCTCATGTGACTATTGGTATGAATAGTCTTTAGACCTGAAGTCACTACGGTTCCATACATAAGGAGTTATGTACTTTGGTATCATCTAACATCACGCCGTAATAGGGTGACTATAACGGCCATCACTGGGTATGTAACGAATTATGCGGAGGGATGTGAGTGATGTAAATGGGATCTATCCCTCTCATATGACGGGAGTGATATCTTTGGCCTCTTGATAGAGTAGGACCACGAAATGCATGGTCATGCTCAAATGAGTCAATATGAGATATTGAGCTCATTTGTTTGAGTCTACATGGGGATCAAGAAACATAGGGATCGATAAGGGGATGACACGGTCTATGCCTCATTGATCGATCTAAGATATCAGAGATAGAAGGACACCATCATACATGATAATAGTCATGGAAAGGTTGTCGGATCTCGACGATCTTGTAACTTGGGTAGCAATGATGTATCGCTAGATGCTGCTCATTGCTTATGTATCTAAAAGGGATTTTAGATACATTGCCAACGTTACAAGAGCCTATAGGGTCACACACAAATGACATTCTGTTTTGGAGATGGTTTCTTTTAGTTGGACTAAAAGGACAATTGAGCATATGACCAAGATGTGAGTTAGACTCAAACTGGTTCAACTTGAGTTAGACTCAAGTTGAACCATAGAAGATGATTCATCATCATGCATGATTAATTTGATTAATCATGCATGGGAATACCAAGAGCCTTGGTATTCATGATGAGAATTCATGAAGGAGAATACCAAGGGTCATGGTATTAAGAGATGTCTTAATGGGAGATAATGGCATTGATAGCTATGGGATTAAAAGGCTTTTTTTGGGGTTAAATGTGGATGAGCTTTTGTGGCTTTAGGTGTTTGGGCGTTCAAGCAAAAAGAGCCAAGAGAGAAAGTGTTCTCTCATCTCCTCCTTCCTCTCCTTCTTCTTTCAAGAGAGTTATTGGCATTTGGCTAGGGGTTGCTAGCACAACGTGACTCCAAAGCTTGTGTGGGTGTCAGTGTGGATACCATAGATATACGGTTACTCTTACCGTATTGAGATCCGACAGCGTTTGGAAAAGCGGGATTGCGAAGGGCATGCACCGAAGCAATATTCCTTCTCTAGATAAGATCTAGACTAGAATATAGAAAAAAAATTATATAGTTTTGCATGGATCTCTGGTGGGATCATGTATAATTATTTATTTCCGCTGTGATTTTGCGAAGTATTCGCCCGCGATGTTGTGAACATCAGATCTTGACCAATTTCCCAACAGTGGTATCAGAGCCACTTGCAAAACATATATTTCGTTATAATGATTTATATGTGATTTAAATTAGTTTTTTCATGTTTTATATGAGATATAAAGCATGTAGATTATGGGTACACGAATTTTAGGCTTGGAATGTTGATAAAGGGGCAAAAACGAAGTGGAACAGTACGACACATGGCCGTGTTGAAAAACATGGTCTGGCCATGTTCAACCCCATGACCGTGTTGAAGAACATGGGCTAGCCGTGGGCGCCTCTGGAAGAGAAACCCACGGCCGTGTGGAAAGACACGGCCTGCCCGTGTGGTACTCTGATCACCCCAGCATGGTCGTGCCAATTAGCACGGCTCGACTGTGTAGGACACGGGATGCTCCGGAAGCAAGGGTCTTGGGTTCATAGTGATGGACCGAGGGCAGCAACTCATTCAAGGAGTTAAAAATAAAAATTTTCTTCGGGGGCACTGCTCCCTTAGACCCCCGCAAGGGGCGTTGCCCCTTGACCCTGCCCGCTAGCGGGACCACCATGGTGTTGCAGCTTATCGGCGAAGAGGCTTTAAAATTCATGTATGTATAATTAATTTTATAAAATCACATCATTATGAATGATATGATGCATGGTGCATGGTTATGGCCTAGGACCCAATATGATTGTGGTTGTATGTGTTGTGTGTGCATGTTGTAATTCTTAATGTGACTTGCATGTCGCACCTTCATCTCTATTTTCCTGTTGTAAAATAGATTTAGACTCGAATGTAACTCGAGTGTTCTTATTTTGTAATGTACAAAATGAAGAAATGGAAAGTCCACAGAAGGGTGAAGTTACAAGAAGGATGTCGACAACACAAGATGCCCGAAGGAAGCACTTAGAGAAGATGCCATCCCTAGGTTATCCATTCACTCTTCTCATTGGCTTGAGAAGATCGTAGAATCGGGTCATAACCATGTCACGTTTAAAATTATATGTTGATATATATTATGCTTGCATGTGATGCTTGTGTATGTGATGCTCGTATGAGATGCATGCGTAGTTAGTTGTCACAAAAATTAGGTCACTTATTATATGCCTACCAAAGTTTAATACTTACTATTACCTTGTTCGATCGTAGCACATTTGCCAAAGCAAAGTGACTCGATTTACCTAGGTAAAGTACGACAAGACAATTGTTATGTCCGCCTATTAAACTTTGGGTTTGACTTAACTAAGCTCTCTCAATTAGATTGATGAACTTAGAGGCATAGCTCATACGAGACATCTACCTGCATTATACAAATCTTGGGCGATTGGCCAAAGCTAACTCAAGATGAGTAGTAATTTAGAAGGATATCTCATTCGATGGGCATTATGAACAAATGTTGTTCATAAAGATATACAAGAGTTACATTAGATATAATTGGTACGAGTTACCTACCTAATTTATACGAGTCTTGGGCGATTAGCCAAAGCTAACTCAAGATGCGGTATAATATAGATCTTGTACCACTTTGTGACCAGTGGGAGAATCATTTAGTTAAAGGCCTAATTAAATGATTAAAATATGATACATGTCTACATTTCTGTTGTAGATCACTATGTCTTCAAATACGTCAAATACCTTATCTCTGCAATCGGTCCTTGAGAAGCATAAGCTCAATGAAGAAAACTTTATTGACTGGTATAGGAATTTGAGAATAGTTCTCAAACAGGAGCGAAAACTCTATGTCCTAGAGCAACCCATTCCTGAACCACCCACCAACAATGCCACTCATGTTGATAAGGATGCTTACAAGAAGCATCAAGATGATGCATTAGATGCATCATGTCTTATGCTTGCAACCATGAATTCTGAGCTTCAGAAGCAACATGAGGACATTGATGCCTTTGCTATGGTTTCACACCTGAAGAAACTATATCAAGGGCAAGCGAGGCACGAGAGATCCGAGGTATCTAAGGCATTGTTTCAATGCAAGATGCAAGAAGGAACACCCGTAGGAACTCATGTAGTCAAGATGATTGGGTACATGGAGAACCTTGAGAGATTGGGATTTCCTTTAGGCCAAGAGTTGGCCACTGACCTTATTCTGCACTCCTTGCCTAGAGACTTTAGTTAATTTGTCATGAATTATTACATGAGTGAAATTGACAAACTGTTGCCTGAGCTCTTAAGCATGTTGAGAACTGCTGAGAGCAATCTTAAGAAGATACAACCTAGTACTAGTACTGTACTTATGGTTAAAAGGGGCAAAGGTAAGAAGAAGTCTAAAGGCAAGACCCAAGAAAAGGGCAAGAAAGCATTGAAGCCCAAAGGTGGGGTGGCCAAGGAAGGGACTTGCTTCTACTGTAAGGAAGCTGGACATTGTAAGAGGAACTGTAAAAAGTATCTTGAGGAAGTCAAGAATAAGCAAAGTGAGACTTCTGCTTCAGGTATACAAGTTATAGAAGTCAATCTATCTATTTCTTCTTCATGGGTATTGGATATCGATTGTGCTTCTCACATTTGCACTAATGTGCAGGGCCTGAGAAGAAGTAGATCATTGATGCAAGGGGAAGTGGACCTGCGTGTGGGTAATGGTGCAAGAGTTGCTGCTATAGCTGTAGGAACATATTCCTTATTATTACTGAGTGGTTTGATTTTAGAACTTGATGAGTGCTATTTTGTACCTGCAATAACTAAGAACATTATGTCTGTTTCTTATTTGGACAAGAAAGGTTTTTCATTTACTATAAAGGACAAATATTGTTCTATTTATTTAAATGAAATGTTCTATTGCAGTGCACATTTGATGAATGGACTCTATATTCTAGATCTAGAAAACCTAGTCTATAACATAAATACCAAATGATTCAAATCTAATTATTTGAATCAGACATATCTTTGGCATTGTCGCTTGGGTCACATAAATGAGAGTCGCATATCCCAGCTCCACAGAGATGGATTACTGGACTCATTTGATTTTGAATCATATGAGACATACGAATCTTGTCTTTTAGACAATATGACCAAGACTCCATTTAGTGGACAAGGCGAACGAGCGACAGATTTGTTAGGCCTCATACATAGTGATGTTTGTGGTCCTTTCAAAGTCGCAGCCAGAGGTGGTTATCAATACTTCATTACATTTACTGATGATTTTTAGTAGATATGGATATGTGTACCTTATGAGGCACAAATCAGAATCCTTTGAAAAGTTCAAAGAATTCAAGAATGAAGTACATAATCAATTTGGAAAGAGTATAAAAATGCTTCGATCAGATCAAGGTGGGGAATACCTTAGCTAAGAGTTTCATGACTATCTAGTTGAGTGTGGGATATGATCTCAACTCACTCCACCCAGAACACTACAGTTGAATGGTGTATCCAAAAGAAGAAATCATACTCTGTTAGATATGGTACGATCGATGATGAGTCATGCCAATCTTCCTCCTTCCTTTTGGGGATATGCTCTAGAGATAGCTATTTTCACACTTAACCGTGTTCCATCTAAGGCAGTCATAAAGATACCATATGTGATATGGATTGGGAAGAGTCCCAAGATGTCTTTTATGAGGATTTATGGATGTGAAGCTTACGTGAGACATCAAGTTTTAGATAAATTAGACCCCAAATCAGACAAGTGTTATTTTGTAGGATATCCTAAGGAAACGAAAGGATATTACTTTTACAACCCCATGCTAGCCAAAGTGTTTGTCGCTAGAAATGGTGTCTTTCTAGAAAGGGAATTTATTTCTATAAAGGCTAGTGAGAGTAAAATTGATCTTGAAGAAGTTCAAGATACACAAAATAGCACTGATGCCTTAATGCAAGAAGAACAGGCATCACAAGGAGTTGTGGTACAACCTGTTCAGGTAGACCAAGCTCTACGCAGGTCTGATAGGATACGTCGTCAACCTCAGAGATATTCTTTTCTCTTGGATGACAACGATGGTGTCATGCTAGATGAGCCAACATCCTATCAGGAAGCTGTAATGAGCCCAAATTCTGAGAAATGGCTTAAGGCCATGAGATCTGAAATGGAATCCATGTACACTAACCAAGTATGGACTTTGGTTGATCCACCTAAAGTGGGCAAACCCATTGGGTGTAAGTGGGTCTTTAGGAGAAAGATTGACATGGATGGTAATGTGCATAGCTATAAGGGGCAATTGGTAGCAAAAGGATTCAAGCAAATTCATGGTATTGACTATGATGAAACCTTTTCTCCAGTTACGATGCTCAAATCCATTCAGATCATGCTTGCTATTGCTGCTTACTATGACTATGAAATCTGACAGATGGATGTCAAAACTGCATTTCTTAACGAAAATCTACTCGAGGATGTGTATATGACACAGCCTGAGGGTTTTGTCAATCCAAAGGATGCTGGAAAAGTCTGTAAGTTGCATAGGTCCATTTATGGTTTAAAGCAAGCTTCTAGAAGCTGGAATCGTCGATTCAATGATGCAATCTAAATGTTTGATTTCATTAAGAATGAAGATGAACCTTGTGTCTATAAGAAGGCTAGTGGGAGCACAGTTGTTTTCCTCATTTTGTATGTAGATGACATACTACTCATTGGAAATGATATCCCTATGCTGGAGTCTGTGAAGACTTGGCTTGGGAATTGTTTCTCAATGAAGGACTTAGGTGAAGCAACCTATATTCTTGGCATCAAGATCTATAGGGATAGATCTAGGAGATTGCTTGGCCTGAGTCAGAGTACATATATTGACAAGGTGCTTAAGCGTTTTGCCATGCAAAATTCAAAGAAGGGATTTCTGCTAATGTCACATGGTGTAAGTCTTTCGAAGACTCAATGTCCCTCTTCGGCGGAAGAGAAACAACGAATAGATTAGATCCCTTATGCATCTGTTATAGGATCTATCATATACACCATGATTTGTACTCGCCCTGATATCTCGTATGCTTTGAGCATGACGAGTAGGTACCAGTCGGATCCCGGTAAGTGTCACTGGATAGCAGTCAAGAATATTCTTAAGTACTTGAGAAGGATGAAAGAATATTTCTTGATCTTTGGAGGTGATGAGGAGCTAGTTGTAAAGGGTTACGGTGATGCAATCTTCCAAACCGACAGAGATGATTCGCGATCGCAATCAGGGTATGTATATTGTCTAAATGGTGGTGCTGTGAGCTGGAAGTGTTCCAAGCAGGACACAGTCGCAGATTCTACAACAGAAGTCGAGTATATTGCTGCTTCGGATGCAACAAAGGAGATAGTTTGGATCATAAAGTTTGTTTCTGAGCTTGGTGTAGTTCCTAGCATTGTGAGCCCTATAGAGCTTTATTGTGACAACAATGGGGCTATAGCATAGGCTAAGGAACCTCGTTCTCACCAGCGTTCCAAACATATACTACGGCGGTATAACCTCATTCGAGAGATCATCAATAGAGGAGATGTGTTGATATGCAGAGTAGATACTGATGCTAACATTGCGGATCCCCTTACCAAGGCTTTGGCACAGAGAAAGCATGATGGTCATACTAGGTCACTGGGTCTTAGAGATTAAAGTGATTGGCACTAGTACTAGTGGGAGATTGTTAGTGTCAGCCCTTAGAATCATGAGATGTAGTGCCAATCATGAGATGATTGATTAGGGATCATGTATATTATATTTCATTAATAAAAGACAAAGATTGTTTATTATATTTACTTTATGCATGTGCCAGCTAAAATAAATATAATAATATCCTTGAATAGTAGGTTCTAATCTACAGTATATCAATTGATAGAATTGATTATGAGAAGCTGTAGAGAACACTATTCTTAATATTCCTAGTCAAGTATTAATATATTGAGACTAGCATGTAGGTCAATGGATGACTTGATCTCACAAGTCATGGATATGTGATATCACATTGACACATGAGTATATATATTGGAGAATATATATACTGAATTGACCCGCCATGAGAAAGTATCATGGATCATTATATGAGTGTCATATACTTTCTCATATGACTATTTGTATGAATAGTACTTAGACCTGAAGTCACTACAGTTCCCTACATAAGGAGTTATGTACTTTGGTATCATCTAACGTCACGCCGTAACAGGGTGACTATAACGGCGATCACTGGGTATGTAACGAATTATGTGAAGGGATGTGAGTGATGTAGATGGGATCTATCCCTCCCATATGACGGGAGTGATATCTTTGGCCTCTTGATAGAGTAGGACCACAAAATGCATGGCCATGCTCAAATGATTCAATATGAGATATTAAGCTAGTTTGTTTGAGTGAGTCTACTTGGGGATCAAGAAACATAGAGATTGATAAGGGGATGAAACGATCTATGCCTCATTGATCGATCTAAGATATCAAAGATAGAAGCATACCGTCATACATGATAATAGTCACGGAAAGATTGTCGGATCTCGACGATCTTATAACTTGGGTAGCAATGATGTATTGCTAGATGTCGCTCATTGCTTATGTATCTAAAAGGGGTTTTAGATACATTTCCAATGTTACAAGAGCCTATAGGGTCACACACAAATGACATTCTATTTTGGAGATAGTTTCTTTTAGTTGGACTAAAAGGACAATTGAGCATATGGCCAAGATTTGAGTTAGACTCAAACTGGTTAAACTTGAGTTAGACTCAAGTTGAACCATGGAAGATGATTCATCATCATGCATGATTAATTTGATTAATCATGCATGGGAATACCAAGAGCCTTGGTATTCATGATGAGAATTCATGAAGGAGAATACCAAGGGTCATGGTATTAAGAGATGTCTTAATGGGAGATAATGGCATTGATAGCTATGGGATTAAAAGTCTTTTTTTGAGGTTGAACGCGGATGAACTTTTGTGGCTTTTGGTGTTTGGGCATTCAACCAAAAAGAACCAAGAGAGAAAGTTTTCTCTCATCTCCTCTATTAAATACTGAAAATTTAAAATATTAAATTAAATGGCCAAATAATTAAGGAAATAATCCTAGAAATTTTTCGAGATTTTTAGGGAATTTTAGGAATTTTTCTGGATTTAAAACGGAGTCCGTACGAGATTTTTACGGGGATAAAATAAACAGTTTTAGGTGGGGTCTATTTAAAAGGTTTAATACACGATGAAAATCTAATTATCTATTTCCCTTATTTTTTTCCCCGCCGCGCCGCGACTTTTTCCTTCGGCAGTTTCTAGTGCAATCTCTCCTTCCCCGATTCCTTTTCTTCTCACGCGACTCACCGACGCCGAATCCCTTTTCTTTCCCCCGCGCCCGAAACCACCGCAACCAGCGCTGGAAGCCATCCCTTCTTCCCGACGCCGCGCTGTGCTCTGCATCGCCGGCAACGCTCTTCTTCTCGAGCCTTGCGGTCGCCAATTTCTCTGAAACGGTCGGCGCCGCCGTCTTCGTCTCTGAGCCGCCGTCCTCGCGTCCGACTTGCCGCACGAGAGCCTGTGGTCGGCCATCCCTCTACAAGTGCCGGCAAACGCGACGCTGCCTTCCGCCGTCGTTTCTTCTTCCCCAGCGCACCTGTAGCCGCCGCAGCATCGTCGCCTTGGCTCGCCGTCTTCTCCTTCTCAGCGAGGTTCTACTGGTAGCTAGGTAAGGGGCTTGTTCGAACCGTCTTGTAAATGATAGTTAAGTTCCTTGACAGAGCCGCTGGGATATATTTAGGATGGGCTGATTTTGGTGTTGTCGGCTGAGAGGGGCAGTGAGGGTTTTATTTGGAGTGTGTTGTGCGGTTAGGGTTGGAGGTAGTCGTGAAAGAACGACTGTGAAAGGGTCGAGTCGGAGTTGTGGTCGATTTGGGGTGATTTTGGTGTTATTAGGTTGATCGGTATGGTATACGGAGGATATGGGATGGTTGGGTGATATTGTTTGATCTTGAGGATTTTTGTAGGTGATGAATTAGGTTAATTGATTAGGAATTTATTTGGGTAAATTGATTGGTACAATTAATTGATAAATTAAAAGCCAGTAAATTTTATTTATTTGTCTTAGGTTGTTAAAATACAGGTTATTCCAGGTTTAATTGATTAATTAGCTTATCATTAATTAATCAAAATTTTTATCAATTGATTTAGTGGGTTAAATTAATTGTATGGATAATTGTGCTAGGAAAAGGATTAATAAGACGGTTGGAAAATTTAGGACAATTGGAAATTGATTTGGGGCAATTGGGTTATGAAGGAAATCGATTAAGTATTCGATTTATCGGTGAATTGTATTTTTGTGCTTATCTATAGTTGTGCTATATGCAGGTTTCGGTCACGAGGCAGGTCCCCAGTCGTGACGATTTGGTTCTTTTTGTGGATATATATTCAGGCGGGTATTTTGACTTATCTTTTAGATATAGTCAATGTTGATATGCTTGTTAGGATAGCTTACAATAATTTTTCATGTTTATATGCCTAGTATGCTTTTGGTGCCTACTTGATACATACATGTGATAGAATATGATTATATTTCCCTGTTTGATTTGGATCACAGTACATGGATTAGGGATATGTACATATTGATTGTACATATTATTCGGATAGGTGTTTTGAGTAGGATTTACATTCTTTAGTATCATGCACCATTTTTGCATGATTGCATGCTGGCTAGCCGGGTTCCATTATTGTTGAGCCCGCTGCCAGTTACATGGCCTGCACACACTGCCACTCATGGGTTAGTGGTACATCAGGAGGGTGTGTGCAGTTGCTCTGTCAGGCTCCACTGGTCCGCTTATGGGTAGCGATGAGGCAGCGTGGTAGCGGGCAGGGCTCCCTCATCTGGTCTATGACACCGGGAGATGAGAGCTTAGCTCCCCCACTCTGTTTAGGGCAGGAGGATAGGTGTACTCCGACAGCATCCTGTCCACTCGGTCACTCAAGAGCAGTGATAGCAGAGTGCACAGTTGTCATAGCCCTACCCACTCGGCTTCACCATCGCGTGTGAGGCGGCTGACTGGCGTCAGGGGTGACCATGTCATTTGCACGACATGCACTTTGCATGGTTCGCATTTGTATTGTGATTGCTACATTATTTTATTGATGCCTAGGATGTTGCATATGATTGCCATGCATACAAGATACATGTTTGTATATGGTGATGACTCTTATAGTAGGGCACATGCTCCTATATCAGGATAGGAGATTCAGGTGAGTACAGTCCTTTTGCATTTATTTATTTCTTACCATATATTTGAGACTGTACTGGCATGATTTTTATTATTAGCTATATGTTACTTGCATATCGACTATATCCGCTAAGTTCTTTGAACTTACCCCGTTGATTTATATTTATTTCAGGATGAAGCTGTCAGGAGAGTGCAGCTGCCGGACCCCACTCGTCGAAGTTTTTATTTGTTATTTGGTTTTATGGTATTTGGATATTTTGGTTAGAGGACATGTTTAGGTTTGGTGATTGATATTTGTATTCGTGGATTTTTGGTGTCCTTATAAACCTTATTCGGTTTTATTTGGATTGGTTTTGGTTGAGTATTCCTGCCCAGATGGCAGATGGGGTAAGTCTATTTATTTTAGACTGTTTATCATTTATTTTGGTTGATGGCCTGAGGCCAAATTATATAACTGCGTGTGAGTTTGGATTCCGGTCATGTTGACCGTTGTATAGCGGTCGTGTAGGCCTTGTATGTAAATTTGGATTGTCACCTGTACAGGGGAGATGTTGCTGGATTTTTGTCTGGCGGGGTCTCCTTCGGGGCATGACAATTTATTTGGTATCAGAGCGCCTAGGTTTTTTGAGTTCCTAGGGGTTTTTGGATTTTTCAGAGTTCACCATGTTTTGGCAGGTTTTTGTGAGGCAATCTAGAAATTTTGGATTGGTATGGATTTCTGACGATTTTTATGTTTCAGAAATTCGAGGATTTTTTACGAGATCAATATGAGGTTTTGGCGGCTACGGGACCTCTCCTGACGGTGAAATAGGTATGATAATTAATTATATATGTTTTTACTTCTAGTAATATCTGTATTCATTTAACAGATATGAGACGAGGTGGGTGTGCTTCTGCGCCGAGACGTGGTGTGGGACGACCACGCCAGATGACCCAGAGATCTTTAGCGACAGAGTTGCCAGGAAGATCTACTGAGGACGAGCTTATTGATCAGGGTCAGGTTCCACATGGTGCTGCGGGAGTTGTGGATCCTCAGTCCTCGTCGGATCCTCCTCCCCATATACCCACTGCTGGGGTATCCGATGTACCAGTGGGAGACCCTGCTGCTACACATCAGACACCCCCACCAGTAGGACCTGCTACTACATACCCGACATGCCCATTAGTGGAGTCGGTCGACCCTCACTCGGTAGCTGCCCCTGCTCAGGCAGCGACACCATCTACGGTAGTTTAACCAGCTCCTGCATCGACCCCTACTTATCCTACTAATATAGCTGCGGCACGAGCTCGGATTCTCGGATTAGCAAAGTCAATGAAAAGTCGATTAACTTTATTCAGCGGAGAGATTGATCCGATCGTGGCTCAGTCTTGGATCGAGACGATGGAGCGTACCTTCTACTATATGGTCTGCTCCGAGTGGGAGAAGGCAGAGTTGGCGGCCTTCCATTTATGAGGAGAGGCCGAGATCTGGTGGGATATGCAGGGCTCGATTATTGGCGAGCAGCAGGTTACCTGGTCGAGATTTAGAGAGGCTTTTGAGACTCAGTATTTTCCACGGGCATATCAGATGATGCGACGACAAGATTTTATGAGTCTACGAAAGAATAATCGCTCAGTGATAGAGTATAATACAGAATTTAATCGGTTAGCCAGGTTTTGCCGGAGTTAGTTGCTGACGATAGGTCACGGATGATGCAGTTTGTTCAGAGACTAGATGGGCATCTACAGATTAAGATGGCAGGATTTGGTAGTTCTTCCTACCGAGAGGCATTGGACATGGCTTTGTTGATCGAGTCGGCTCAACAGAGGGTCAATACTGACAGGAAGAGGAAACAGACCGAACGAACCACAGGTCAAACCCAGCAGCCATAGACTACTGGATAGCAACAAAGTGGCCGTAGTCAGTCGGGTCAGAGTCACTCTGGGGCATCTAGCCGGCCTCAAAAATCAGGACGATCTTCAGCTGGGCCCTCCCGGTCTTCTTAGCAGAGCCAGAGCCGCCCACTAGTGACACTCACTGTACTCGTTGTGGATCGAGAGAGCATATTGTCTCAGCAAGCACCTTGGGACAGTCAGTTTTCTATTATTGCAAACTGCCTGGACACCTGAGCCGAGATTGTTCGTTGAAGGCTCAGCATGTGGCTTCCGGGGTTTCTATCCAGGGAGGACCGTTGCGTCAGTCTGGAACTCAGAGAAGGTGTCATATAGCCAAACCTTCGCAACACCCGCAGAGGACAGTTTCCCCTGTAGGAGTTGCCTATGACATACATGGACAAGAGTATACGGTGCTCATCACGATGTCACAGTGGTTGATTTAGGACCACGATGCAGATGCGATCCCGGCCACTAATGCAGTACCATTCGCAGCAGCCCACTATCTGATGTCATTGCGGCCCCCGCACTAGTTGAGACCCGATCGCTAGCTCTGAATGCGATGCGATTGCGACCTTCATACCGATCTATGTACGGCCTGTATCCGTCTCGGGCCCAGCACGTACCTTTGGCAGTGATACCACCTCCACCGCCACCGGAGACTAGGCGGATTCATGCGATTACCAGAGAGGATCCGCAGCGAGCTAACGAATCTGTATTTCGTGATACGGTTGTACTTTATGCATTTTTAGCTATTATGCTAGTTGATACTGGTAGTTCACATTCGTTTATTTCTCGTACTTTTATGAGAGAGATTGGTAGATTACCTACTAGTAGATCATAGAGATTAGTCGTCTCCCTACCATCTGGCGATACATTAGACGTTACCCAGGAGGTTCGAGGTTGTCCCTTAGATTTTGGTAATATCATTCTTACAGTAGATTTATTGGTACTGGACATGGTCGAGTTCGATATCATCCTTGGCATGGATTGGCTGTCAGCATATCATGCCATAGTTGATTGCCAGATGAGGGTGGTCACATTCTGACCTCCGAACCAACCCTCGTGGGATTTCACTGGCATACGGGATGATGGTATAGCGATCATTTCTGTGATTCAGGCTCAGAAGCTTTTATTGCACGGTTGTCAGGGTTTTCTATTATCTATGATCAATGTAGAAGACAGTGGTGACTCTCAGATCGCGGACATCCCTATTGTCCGAGAGTATTCAGATGTCTTTCCAGAGGAGTTACCGGGTCTGCCTCCCAGAAGGCAAGTGGAGTTCATGATTGAGTTAATACCTGGGACGTCACCGGCATCGAAAGTTCCTTATCGTATGGCCCCGAGAGAGTTGGACGAGTTAAAGGTTCAGCTCCTGGAACTTTTGGACAGAAGTTTTATTCGCCCTAGTGTATCACCCTGGGGTTCTCCGGTTCTCTTCGTGAAGAAGAAAGATGGTTCGATGAGATTGTGCATCGACTACAGGCAGTTGAACGCTGTCACTATCAAAAATAAATATCCCCTGCCACGTATTGAGGACTTGTTTAATTAGCTCAGAGGTACATCAATCTATTCTAAGATTGATCTGCGGTCTGGATATCATCAATTAAGGGTTAGAGATTCTGACATTCAGAAGACAGCGTTCCGTACCAGATATGGACACTATAAGTTTTTGGTAATGCCATTTGGGCTTACCAATGCTCCAGCGGTATTCATGGATTTGATGAACTGTGAATTTATGGATTTCCTAGATCGGTTCGTTATTGTTTTTATCGATGACATTTTGGTCTATTCTCATTCCGAGGAGGAACACGCGCAACATCTTTGTCTTGTTCTCGATAGGCTCTGACAGAAGCGGCTATATGCGAAGTTCAATAAATGCGCGTTTTGGTTACACTCAGTCGGTTTTCTGGGACACGTGGTTTTGAGTAGAGGTATTTCAGTTGACCCCCAGAAGATCAAGGCTGTCACCAGTTGGGAGCAGCCGAAATCAGTTCAAGAGGTTCACAGTTTCCTAGGCTTGGCCGATTATTACAGATGGTTCGTTGAGGGTTTCTTGAGCATTGCTATGCCATTGACACGCCTTACCAGGAAGGGCTTGAAGTTCACGTGGACAGAGGCGTGCGAGACTAGTTTTCAGGAGTTGAAGAGGAGATTGGTGTCAGCACCGATCCTGGTATTGCCATCAGGGGACGATGGTTTCGTTCTTTATATAGATGTGTCTCTACAGGGTTTAGGCGCAGTATTGATGCAACACGGCAGGGTAGTCTCTTATGCTTCTCGCCAGTTGAAGGATCATGAGAAAAATTACCCAGTTCATGATTTAGAGTTAGCCGCTATTATTTTTGCCTTAAAGATTTGGAGGCATCATTTATATGGTATTACGTTTGAGATTCTTACTGATCATAAGAGTCTCAAATATCTATTTATGCAGAAGGAACTCAATCTCCGACAGAGGAGATGGATGGAGTTCCTGAAAGATTATGACTGTACCATCAGCTACCACCCAGGGAAAGCCAATGTGGTTGCTGACGCACTTAACCGGAAGTCCCGAGGGACTTTAGCTTCCTTCAGAGTTTTGGTCACGGATTTGATTCAGGGTTTTTTTGAGTTGAGCCTTGAGGAGCAGGGACCGACAGAGCAGGGCATTCTGGTTGCCATGGTTGCTCAGTCATCTATCCGGACGAGAGTCCGGGAGGCAAACGATGATCGATTTGCATTTATTGGCGGCGGATAACTTCTTGATGATGGCGAGTTCACCCGAGATAATGAGGGTATTATATATTTCCGAGGCAGATTATGTGTACCTCAGCCTCACCCGGTTATGGAGGAGTTACTACAGGAGGCTCATCGCTCTCGATTTGCGATCCACCCAGGCAGAATTCGCATGTATCGAGATTTAAAGCGTTTGTATTGGTGGAACGGTATGAAGAAAGACATCGCGGATTTTGTAGCAAGATGTCTGATTTGTCAGCAGGTAAAGGGTGAGCACCAGAGACTAGCTGGATTACTTCAGAGGATTCCTTTTCCTGAGTGGAAGTGGGATCATATTACTATGGATTTTGTGATGGGTTTTCCTAGGACACGTAAGGCCATGATGCGATTTGGGTAGTTGTTGACCGACCAACCAAATCCGCGCACTTCTTATCGATTCGGAAGACCGACTCTCTGGTTCGGTTGGCAGAGCTGTATTGTCGGGAGATCATCAGATTGCATGGTGTTCCTTTGAGCATTATATCAGATAGAGATCCCCGGTTTACGTCTAGGTTCTAGCAGAGTCTGCAGTAGGCTTTAGGCACACAACTTCGGTTTAGTACTGCATTCCATCCGTAGATAGATGGACAGTCTGAGCGGACCATTCAGACACTAGAGGATTTGCTGAGGTCCTGTGTTATAGATTTTGGAGGCAACTGGGAGGATCATTTGCCGTTAGTGGAATTCGCCTACAATAACAGTTATCATTCGGCTATCCAAATGGCTCCGTATGAGGCATTGTATGGTAGGCATTGTCGTACACCCACCCTCTGGGAGGAGGTTGGGGAGGCCCAGTTGCTAGGACCCCAGAGAGCTCAACATGAGGCAGAGTTGGTCCGTACTATCAGACGTAGGATGGCAGAGGCGCAGGATCGCAAGAAGAGTTATGCAGATCATAGACGGAGACCTCTGGAGTTCTCTGTTGGTGATCATGTATTCTTGTGAGTTTCACCCACGAAAGGGGTGAAGAGATTTGGACTCCGTGGTAAGCTAGCTCCTAGATACATTGGTCAGTTTGAGATTTTAGAGAGGATCGGAGCAGTTGCTTATCGTCTAGCACTACCACCATCTTTGACGAGTATACATGATGTGTTCCATGTGTCTATGCTGAGGAAGTATGTGCCAGACTCTACACATATTCTGTCAGATGTGTCAGGTTCCATTCAACCTGATATACTTATGCAGAGGTTTCGGTACGGATTTTGGATTACAAGGAACGACAGTTGCGGAATAAGGTTGTGCGACTTGTCAAGGTCGGGTGGAGTCACCACACCGACGAGGAGGCTACTTGGGAGCTCGACGAAAAGATTAGAGCTCAATACCCCCACTTGTTTACTTAAGGTACATGAGGTATATTTTTAGTACTTATGGTATTTCTTACTCATTGTGAGTCTGAGTAGTAAATTTGGGGACCAAATTTTAATTAATGGGGGAGAATGTTAAATATTGAAAATTTAAAATATTAAATTAAATGGCTAAATAATTAAGGAAATAATCCTGGAAATTTTTTGGGGTTTTTAGGAATTTTTACAGAATTTTTATAGATTTAAAACGAAGTCCGTACGAGATTTTTACGAGGATAAAATAAACAGTTTTAGGTGGGGTCTATTTAAGGGGTTTAATACACGATGAAAACCTAATTATCTATTTCCCTTTTTTTTTTCCCCGCGGTGCTGCGACTTTTTCCTTCGGCAGTTTCTCGCGCAATCTCTCCTTCCCCCATTCCTTTTCTTCTCACGCGACTCACCGATGCCGAATCCCTTTTCTTTCCCCCGCGCCCGAAACCACCACAACCAGCGCCGGAAGCCATCCCTTCTTCCCGACGCCGCGCTATGCTCCCCATCGTCGGCGATGCTCTTCTTCTCGAGCCTTGTGGTCGCCAATTTCTCCGCAATGGTCGGTGCCACCGTCTTCGTCTCTGATCCGCCATCCTCGCGTCCGACTTGCCGCCCGAGAGCTTGTGGTCGGTCGTCCCTCTACAAGCCCCGGCAAATGCGACGCTGCCTTCTGCCGCTGTTTCTTCTTCCCCAGCGCACCTGTAGCCGCCACAGCATCGCCGCCTTGGCTCGCCGTCTTCTCCTTCTCGGCGAGGTTCTACCAGTAGCTAGGTAAGGGGCTTGTTCGAACCATCTTGTAAATGATAGTTAAGTTCCTTGACAGAGCCGCTGGGATATATTTAGGATGGGCTGATTTTGGTGTTGTCGGCTGAGAGGGGTTGTGAGGGTTTTATTTGGAGGGTGTTGTGCGGTTAGGGTTGGAGGTAGTCATGAAAGAACGGATGTGAAAGGGTCGAGTCGGAGTTGTGGTCGATTTGGGGTGATTTTGGTGTTATTAGGTTGATCGGTATGGTATACAGAGGATATGGGATGGTTGGGTGATATTGTTTGATCTTGAGGATTTTTGTAGGTAATGAATTAGGTTAATTAATTAGGAATTTATTTGGGTAAATTGATTGGTACAATTAATTGATAAATTAAAAGCCAGTAAATTTTATTTATTTGTCTTAGGTTGTTAAAATACAGGTTATTCCAGGTTTAATTGATTAATTAGCTTATCATTAATTAATCAAAAATTTTATCAATTGATTTAGTGGGTTAAATTAATTGTATGGATAATTGTGGTAGGAAAAGGATTAATAAGACGGTTGGAAAATTTAGGACAATTGGAAATTGATTTGGGGCAATTGGGTTACGAAGGAAATCGATTAAGTATTCGATTTGTCGGTGAATTGTATTTTTGTGCTTAACTATAGTTGTGTTATATGACGGTCGGTCACGAGGCAGGTCCTCAGTCGTGACGATTTGGTTCTTTTTGCGGATATATATTCAGGCGGGTATTTTGACTTATCTTTTAGATATAGTCAATGTTGATATGCTTGTTAGGATAGCTTATAATAATTTTTCATGTTTATATGCCTAGTATGCTTTTGGTGCCTACTTGATACATGCATGTGATAGGATATGATTATATTTCCCTGTTTGATTTGGATCATAGTACATGGATTAGGGATATATACATATTGATTGTACATATTATTCGGATAGGTGTTTTGAGTAGGATTTACATGCTGTAGTATCATGCACCATTTTTACATGATTGCATGCTGGCTGGGCGGGGTTCCATTATTGTTGAGCCTGCAACCAGTTACATGGCCTACATACACTGCCACTCATGGGTTAGTGGTACATCTGGAGGGTGTGTGCAGTTGCTCTGTCAGGCTCCGGTGGTCCGCTCATGGGTAGCGATGAGGCAGCGTGGTAGCGGGCAGGGATCCCTCCTCTAGTCTATGACACCGGGAGATAAGAGCTTAGCTCCCCCACTCTGTTTGGGGCAGGAGGATAGGTGTACTCTGACAGCATCCTATCCACTCGGTCACTCAGGAGCTGTTATGGCAGAGTGCACAGTTGTCATAGCCCTACCCACTCGGCTTCACCATCGCGTGTGAGGCGGCTGACTGGCGTCAGGGGTGACCATGTCATTTGCACGACATGCACTTTGGATGGTTCGCATTTGTATTGTAATTGCTGCATTATTTTATTGATGCCTTGGATGTTGCATATGATTGCCATGCATACAGGATACATGTTTGTATATGGTGATGACTCTTATAGTAGGGCACATGCTCCTATATCTGGATAGGAGATTCAGGTGACTACAGTCCTTTTGCATTTATTTCTTGCTTACCATATATTTGAGACTGTACTGGCATGATTTTTACTGTTAGCTATATCTTACTTGCATATCGACTATATCCGCTAAGTTCTTTGAACTTACCCCGTTGATTTATATTTATTTCAGGATGAAGTTGTCAGGAGAGTGGAGCTGCCGGACCCCACTCGTCGAAGTTTTTATTTGTTATTTGGTTTTATGGTATTTGAATATTTTGGTTAGAGGACATGTTTAGGTTTGGTGATTGATATATGTATTCGTGGATTTTTGGTGTCCTTATGGACCTTATTCGGTTTTATTTGGATTGGTTTTGGTTGAGTATTTCTGCCCAGATGGCAGAAGGGGTACGTCTATTTATTTTAGACTCTTTATCATTTATTTTGCTTGATGGCCTGAGGCCAAATTATATAACTGCGTGTGAGTTTGGATTCCGGTCATGTTGACCATTGTATAGCGGCTGTGTAGGCCTTGTATGTAAATTGGGATTGTCACCCGTACAGGGGAGATGCTGCCGGATTTTCGTCTGGCAGGGTCTCCATGGGGGCGTGACAATTTATTTGGTATCAGAGCGCCTAGGTTTTTCGAGTTCCTAGGGGTTTTTGGATTTGTCGGAGTTCGCCATGTTTTGGCAGGTTTTTGTGAGGCAATCTAGAAATTTTGGATTGACATGGATTTCCGATGATTTTTATGTTTTAGAAATTCGAGGAATTTTGACGAGATCAATCTGGGGTTTTGGTGGCTACGGGACCTCTCCAGACAGTGAAATAGGTATGATGATTAATTATATATGTTTTTACTTCTAGTAATATCTATATTCATTTAACATATATGAGACGAGGTGGGCGTGCTTCTGCGCCGAGACGTGGTGTGGGATGACCACGCCAGAGGACCCAGAGATCTTTGGCGACAGAGTTGCCAGGAAGATCTTCTGAGGATGAGCTTATTAATCTGGGTTAGGTTCCACATGGTGCTGCAGGAGTTGTGGATTCTCAGTCCTCGTCGGATCCTCCTCCCCAGATACCCACTGCTGGGGTATCCGATGTACCAGCGGAAGACCCTGCTGCTACACATCAGACACCCCTGCCAGTAGGACCTACTACTACAGACCCGACATGCCCATTAGTGGAGTTGGTCGGCCCTCCCTCGGTAGCTGCCCCTGCTCAGGCAGCGGCACCATCTACGGTAGATTCACCAGCTTCTGCGTCGGCCCCTACTTATCCTACTAATGTAGCTGCGGCACGAGCTTGGATTCCCGGATTAGCAAAGTCGATGAAAAGTCGGTTCACTTTATTCAACGGAGAGACTGATCCGATCTTGGCTCAGTCTTGGATCGAGACGATGGAGCGTACCTTCTACTATATGGTCTGCTCCGAGTGGGAGAAGGCAGAGTTGGTGGCCTTCCATTTACGAGGAGAGGCCGAGATCTTGAGGGATATGCAGCGCTCGATTATTGGCGAGCAGCAGATTACTTAGTCGAGATTTAGAGAGGGTTTTGAGAGTCAGTATTTTCCACGAGCATATCAGATGATGCGACGACAAGATTTTATGAGTCTACGACAAAATAATCGCTCAGTGATGGAGTGTAATATAGAATTTAATCGGTTAGCCAGGTTTTGTCCGGAGTTAGTTGCTCAGGATAGGTCACGGATGATGCAGTTTGTTCAGGGACTAGATGGGCATCTACAGGTTAAGATGGCAGGATTTGGTAGTTCTTCCTACCGAGAGGCATTGGACAGGGCTTTGTTGATCGAGTCGGCTCAACAGAGGGTCAATCGACAGAAGAGGAAATGCAGCGAGCGAACCACGTGTCAAACCCATGACCACAGACTCTGACAACAGCAGCAAAGTGGTCACAGTCAGTCGGGTCAAAGTCACTCTGGGGCATCTAGTCGGCCTCAGAAATTAGGACGATCTTTATCTGGGCCCTCCCGGTCTTCTTAGCAGAGCCGGAGGCCGCCCACTAGTGACACTCACTGTACTCGTTGTGGATCGAGAGAGCATATCGTCTCAGCCTGCACCTTGGGACAGTCAGTTTGCTATTATTGCAAACTGCCTGGACACCTGAGCCGAGATTGTTCGTTGAAGGCTCAGCATGTGGCTTCTGGGATTTTTATCCAGGGAGGACCATTGCGTCAGTCTGGGACTCAGAGAGGGGACCAAATAGCTAGACCTTTGCAACGCCCGTAGAGGACAGTTTCCCCTGCAGGAGTTGCCTATGGCATACATGGATAGGAGTATACCAGTGCCCGTACGGTGTCACAGGTTGATTTAGGACCACGATGCGGATGCACGGTCCCAACCACGTGCAGTACCATTCACAACGGCATCCATCGATCTGAAGATCAATGCGGCCCCTTCCACTGGTTCAGACTGGGCCCGATGCGATACCTGCGATGCATACCGCAACCTTCATACTACGACCGGCCTATCGATCTCGAGCCAGCACAAACACCTTTGGCAGTGATACTGCCTCCACCGCCACCGGAGACTGGGCGGATTCATGCGATTACCAGAGAGGATGCACAGCGAGCCAACGAATCCGTATTTCGCGGTACGGTTGCACTTTATCCATTTTCAGCTATTATGCTAGTTGATACTGGTAGTTCGCATTCATTTATTTCTTGTACTTTTATGAGAGAGATTGGTAGATTACCTACTAGTAGATCACAGAGATTAGTCGTCTCCCTACCATCTAGCGATACATTTGACGTTACCCAGGAGGTCCGAGGTTGTCCCTTAGATTTCGATAATATCATTCTTACAGTAGATTTATTGGTACTGGACATGGTCGAGTTCGATATCATCCTTGGCATGGATTGGCTGTCAGCATATCATGCCACAGTTGATTGCCAGACGAGGGTGGTCACATTCCGACCTCCGAACCAACCCTCGTGGGATTTCACTGGCATACGGGATGATGGTATAGCGACCATTTATGCGATTCAGGCTCAGAAGCTTTTATTGCACGGTTGTCAGGGTTTTCTATTATCTATGATCAATGTAGAAGACAGTGGTGACTCTCAGATCGCGGACATCCCTATTGTCCGAGAGTATTCAGATGTCTTTCCAGAGGAGTTACCGGGTCTGCCTCCCAGAAGGCAAGTGGAGTTCATGATTGAGTTAATACAGGGCGTCGCCGCATCAGCTCCTTATCGTATGACCCCGAGAGAGTTGGACGAGTTAAAGGTTCAGCTCCAGGAACCTTTGGACAGAGGTTTTATTCGCCCTAGTGTATCACCCTGGGGTTCTCTGGTTCTCTTCGTGAAGAAGAAAGATGGTTCGATGAGATTGTGCATCGACTACAGGCAATTGAACGCTGTCACTATCAAAAATAAATATCCCCTGCCACATATTGAGGACTTGTTTGATCAGCTCATATGTACATCAGTCTATTCTAAGATTGATCTGCGGTCCGGATATCATCAATTAAGGGTTAGAGATTCTGACATTCAGAAGACAACGTTCCGTACCAGATATGGACACTATGAGTTTTTGGTAATGCCATTTGGGCTTACCAATGCTCCAACAATATTCATGGATTTGATGAACCGTAAATTTATGGATATCCTAGATCGGTTCATTATTGTTTTTATCGATGACATTTTGGTCTATTCTCGTTCCGAGGAGGAACAACACAGCATCTTCGTCTTATTCTCGATAGGCTCCGACAGAAGCGACTATATGCAAAGTTCAATAAATGCGCATTTTGGTTATACTCGATCGGTTTTAGGACATGGTTTAGTAGAGGTATTTGATTGACCCCGGAAGATCGAGGTAGTCACCCGATTAGGGAAGCGAAATCGATTCGGGAGGTTCGCAGTTTCCTAGGCTTGGCCGGTTATTACAGATGGTTCGTTGAGGGTTTCTCGAGCATTGCTATGCCATTGACACGCCTTACCAGGAAGGGCGTGAAGTTCACGTGGACAGAGGCGTGCGAGACTAGTTTTCAGGAGTTGAAGAGGAGATTGGTGTCAGAACCGATCCTGGTATTGCCATCAGGGGACGATGGTTTCATACTTTATACAGATGCGTCTCTACAGGGTTTAGGCGCAGTATTGATGCAGCACAGCAGGGTAGTCTCTTATGCTTCTCGCCAATTGAAGGATCATGAGAAAAATTACCCAGTTCATGATTTAGAGTTAGCCGCTATTATTTTTGCCTTAAATATTTGGAGGCATCATTTATATGGTATTACGTTTGAGATTCTTACTGATCATAAGAGTCTCAAATATCTATTTACGCAGAAGGAACTCAATCTTCGACAGAGAAGATGAATGGAGTTCCTGAAGGATTATGACTGTACCATCAGCTACCACCCAGGGAAAGCCAATGTGGTTGCTGACGCACTTAGCCGGAAGTCCCGAGGGACTTAAGCTTCCTTCCGAGTTTTGGTCACAGATTTGATTCAGGGTTTTTCTGAGTTGAGCCTTGAGGAGAAGGGACCGACAGAGCAGAGCATTCTGGTTGCCATGGTTGCTCAGTCATCTATCCGGACGAGAGTCCGGGAGGCTTAGGCCAGTGATCAGCATTTGCAGTTTATTGGCAGCCAGATAACTTCTGGATAGCAGACTGAGTTCACCCGAGATGATGAGGGTATTATATATTTCTAAGGCAGATTATGTGTACCTCAGCCTCACCCGGTTATGGAGGAGTTACTACAGGAGGCTCATCGCTCTCGATTTGCGATCCACCCAGGAAGAACCTGCATGTATCGAGATTTAAAGCATTTGTATTAGTGGAACAGTATAAAGAAAGACATCGCGGATTTTGTAGCAAGATGTCTGATTTGTCAGCAGGTAAAGGCTGAGAACCAAAGACTAGCTGGATTACTTCAGAGGATTCCTATTCCTGAGTGGAAGTGGGATCATATTACTATGGATTTTGTGATGGGTTTTCCTAGGACACGTAAAGGCCATGATGCGATTTGGGTAGTCGTTGACCGACTAACCAAACCCGCGCACTTCTTATCGATTCAGAAGACCGACTCTCTATATCGATTGGCAGAGCTGTATTATCGGGAGATCATCAGATTGCATGGTGTTCCTTTGAGCATTATATCAGATAGAGATCCCCAGTTCACGTCTAGGTTCTGGCAGCGTCTGCAGCCGGCTTTAGGCACACAGCTTCAGTTTAGTACTGCATTCCATCCACAGATAGATGGACAGTCTGAGCGGACCTTTCAGACACTAGAGGATTTGCTGATGTCCTGTGTTATAGATTTTGGAGGCAACTGGGAGGATCATTTGTCGTTAGTGAAATTATCCTACAATAACAGTTATCATTCGGCTATCCAAATGGCCCCGTATGAGGCATTGTATGGTAGGCATTGTCGTACACCCACCCTCTGGGAGGAGGTTGGGGAGGCCTAGTTGCTAGGACCCCAAAGAGCTCAGCATGAGGCAGAGTTGGTCCGTACTATCAGACGTAGGATGGCAGATGTGCAGGATCGCCAGAAGAGTTATGCAGATCATAGACGGAGACCTCTGGAGTTCTCTGTTGGTGATCATGTATTCTTGCGAGTTTCACCCATGAAAGGAGTGAAGAGATTTGGACTCCGTGGTCAGCTAGCTCCTAGATACATTGGTCCGTTTGAGATTTTGGAGAGGATCGGTTCAGTTGCTTATCTTCTAGCGCTACCACCAGCTTTGACGAGTATACATGATGTGTTCCATGTGTCTATGCTGAGGAAGTATGTGCCAGACTCTACACATATTCTGTCAGATGTGTCAGGTTCCATTCAACCTGATGCTACTTACGCAGAGGTTTTGGTACGGATTTTGGATTACAAGGAACGACAGTTGCGGAACAAGGTTGTGCGACTTGTCAAGGTCGGGTGGAGTCACCACACCGACGAGGAGGCTACTTGGGAGCTCGAGGAAAAGATCAGAGCTCAATACCCCCACTTGTTTACTTAAGGTACGTGAGGTATATTTTTAGTACTTATGGTATTTCTTACTCGTTGTGAGTCGAGTAGGAAATTTGGGGACCAAATTTTAATTAGTGGGGGAGAATGTTAAATACTGAAAATTTAAAATATTAAATTAAATGGCCAAATAGTTAAGGAAATAATCCTGGAAATTTTTCGAGATTTTTAGGGAATTTTAGGAATTTTTTTGGATTTAAAACGGAGTTCGTACGAGATTTTTACGGGGATAAAATAAACAGTTTTAGGTGGGGTCTATTTAAGGGGTTTAATACACGATGAAAACCTAATTATCTATTTCCCTTTTTTTTTCCCCGCCGCGGCGTGACTTTTTCCTTCGGTAGTTTCTCGCGCAATCTCTCCTTCCCCGATTCCTTTTCTTCTCACGCGACTCACCGCGATCCTTTTCTTTCTCACCGAAACCACCGCAACGCGGTAGAAGCCATCCTTCGTCCGATGCGTTCCCATCGCCGACGACGCTCTTCTTCTCGAGCCTTACGGTCGCTAATTTCTCCTCAATGGTCGGCGCCACCGTCTTCGTCTCTGAGCCGCCGTCCTCGCGTCCGACTTGCCGCCCGAGAGCCTGTGGTCGGTCGTCCCTCTATAAGCGCCGGCAAACACGTTTCTTCTTCCCGGGTAAATGATAGTTAAGTTCCTTGACAGAGCCGCTAGTATATATTTAGGATGGGCTGATTTTGGTGTTGTCGGCTGAGAGGGGCTGTGAGGGATTTATTTGGAGGGTGTTGTGCGGTTAGGGTTGGAGGTAGTCATGAAAGAACGGTTGTGAAAGGGTCGAGTCGGAGTTGTGGTCGATTTGGGGTGATTCTGGTGTTATTAGGTTGATCGGTATGGTATACGGAGGATATGGGATGGTTGGGTGATATTGTTTAATCTTGAGGATTTTTGTAGGTGATGAATTAGGTTAATTGATTAGGAATTTATTTGGGTAAATTGATTGGTACAATTAATTAATAAATTAAAATCCAGTAAATTTTATTTATTTGGCTTAGGTTGTTAAAATACAGGTTATTCCAGGTTTAATTGATTAATTAGCTTATCATTAATTAATCAAAAATTTTATCAATTGATTTAGTGGGTTAAATTAATTTTATGGATAATTGTGGTAGGAAAAGGATTAATAAGACAGTTGGAAAATTTAGGACAATTGGAAATTGATTTGGGGCAATTGGGTTACGAAGGAAATCGATTAAGTATTCGATTTGTCGGTGAATTATATTTTTGTGCTTAACTATAGTTGTGATATATGCGAGTTTGATCGCAGCGAGTCCCGATCGTGACGATTTGGTTCTTTTTGCGGATATATATTCAGGCGGGTATTTTGACTTATCTTTTAGATATAGTCAATGTTGATATGCTTGTTAGGATAGCTTATAATAATTTTTCATGTTTATATGCCTAGTATGCTTTTGGTGCCTACTTGATACATGCATGTGATAGGATATGATTATATTTCCCTGTTTGATTTGGATCATAGTACATGGATTAGGGATATGTACATATTGATTGTACATATTATTCGGATAGGTGTTTTGAGTAGGATTTACATGCTTTAGTATCATGCACCATTTTTGCATGATTGCATCTTTGTTAGAGGGTTCCATTATTGTTGAGCCCTTGACTAGTTACATGGCACTTTGCACACTTGCCACTCATGGGTTGAAAGTGGTAGCTCTATCGAGCTCATTGGTCCGCTCATGGGTAGCGATGAGGCAGCGTGGTAGCGGGCATGGATCCCTCCTCTGGTCTATGACACCAGGAGATGAGAGTTTAGCTCCCCCACTCTGTTTGGGGCAGGAGGATAGGTGTACTCCGACAGTATCCTGTCCACTCGGTCACTCAGGAGCAGTGATGGCAGAGTGCACAGTTGTCATAGCCCTACCCACTCGGCTTCACCATCGCGTGTGAGGCGGCTGACCGGCGTCAGGGGTGACCATGTCATTTGCACGACATTCACTTTGCAAGGTTCGCATTTGTATTGTGATTGATGCATTATTTTATCGATGCCTTGGATGTTGCATATGATTGCCATGCATACAGGATACATGTTTGTATATGGTGATGACTCTTATAGTAGGGCACATGCTCCTATATCAGGGTAGGAGATTCAGGTGAGTACAGTCCTTTTGCATTTATTTCTTGCTTACCATATATTTGAGACTGTACTGGCATGATTTTTATTGTTAGATATATCTTACTTGCATATCGACTATATCCACTAAGTTCTTTGAACTTACCCTGTTGATTTATATTTATTTCAGGATGAAGCTGTCAGGAGAGTGCAGCTGTCGGACCCCACTCGTCGATGTTTTTATTTGTTATTTGGTTTTATGGTATTTGGATATTTTGGTTAGAGGACATGTTTAGGTTTGGTGATTGATATTTGTATTCATCGATTTTTGGTGTCCTTATGGACCTTATTCGATTTTATTTGGATTGGTTTTGATTGAGTATTCCTGCCCAGATGGAAAAAGTGGTAAGTCTATTTATTTTAGACTATTTATCATTTATTTTGGTTGATGGCCTAAGGCCAAATTATATAACTGCGTGTGAGTTTGGATTCCGATCGTGTTGACTGTTCTATAGCGGCCGTGTAGGCCTTGTATGTAAATTAGGATTGTCACCCGTACAGGGGAGATGCTGCCGGATTTTCGTCTGCTGGGGTCTCCTTCAGGGCGTGACATCCTTCTTCCTCTCCTTCTTCATCCAAGAGAGTTATTGGCATTTTGCTAGGGGTTGCTAGCACTACGTGACTCCAAAGATTGTGTGGGTGTCAGTGTGGATACCATAGATATACGGTTACTCTTACCGTATTGAGATCCGACAGCGTTTGGAAAACGGGATTGCGAAGGGCACGCACCGAAGGTATATTCCTCTTCTAGATAAAATCTAGACTAGAATATAGAAAATGATTTATATAGTTTTGCATGGATCTCTGGTGGGATCCGGTAGAATTATTTCTTTCCACAACAGTTGTGCGAAGTATTCGCCCGCGATGTTGTGAACATCAGATCTGGATCGATTTTCCAACAGGCTCTTGGTCTCCCTCATGAGGTGGCACCCCATGATGTGTCCATGATGATGTGGAACATCATCATTGGTCGGCCCCCATGCCAAGTCACCATGACATGGCAATTGGTCAAGTCAAAATTGAACATTCATCTTTCCTCTCAAGTCAAGTCAAACTTGACCTATTATCTCCCATGGTTGATTAAATCTAACCACTTGATTCAAGTCAATTTGATTTAATGAATCTCTATTCATTATTTTAAATTGACTCAATGAATCAAATCTAAATTAGATTCATTCAACACTTGAATCAAATTGAGTCAAACTCAATTAGTCTAATTTGGATTACTCTTAATTCAATTTGGTTCATCCCATGAACCTAATCCTCATGGTTCATTATATGAACCTAATATTCATCTAATTGCCCTTTGTGTGTGACCCTATAGGTTCTTTTAACGTTGGCAATGCTCCTAAACCGATTTAGGAACATAATCAATGAGCGGTATCTAGCAACACTTCATTGCTACCCAAGTTACAAGAATGTTGAGATCCAACATCACCTTTGTGACTACTAATTTTGACTTTCACAATATGTGACAATGTCCTTCTATCATTGACATCTAGATTGACCAATTGAGGCATAGACTATGTCATCCTCGGTACAATCTATATCTTGAACTCCAAGTAGACTCACTCTAATCAAATGAGCTCAATATCTCATATTGACTCATTTGGGCATGACCATGCACTTCGTGGTCTCACTCTATCAATAATAACGATGTCACTCCCATCATATAGGAGGGATAGATCTCATCTACATCACTCACATCTCTCCGCATAATTTGTTACATACCCAGTAATTGCTTTTATAGTCCACCCATTTACGGGTGACGTTTGACGAAGCCAAAGTATGCAACTCCTTATGTAGGGAACCATGGTGACTTCAGGTTCAAGGACTAATAGTCATACTAATAGTCACATGAGAAAGTATATGACACTCATATAATGATCCATGATACTTTCTCATGGCGAGTCATTCAGTATACATTCTCCAATGCATACCCATGTGTCAACTTGATATCTCATATCCATGACTTGTGAGATCAAGTCTTCGAGTTGACCTCCATGCTAGTCTCTACGCATTAACATTGTCCCTGAATGTTAATACTTGACTAGGAATGATTAAGAGTAGTGTTCTCTATATCATCTCATTATCGATTCAACCAATTGATTGATATAGATAAGAACCTTCTACTCAAGGACGTTATTATACTTAGTTATTTGGCACAAATACAAGTAAATATAATAACCATGCCTTTATAAATAGGAATATGATACAATAAAGTCCATACAACAATCATCACATGATTGGCTCTAGGGCTTTCACTAACAATCTCCCACTAGCACTAGTGTCAATCACCGTAGTATCTAATACCCAATGACCTAGTGTGACCATCATGCTTTTTCTGTGTCAAAGCCTTGGTCAAGAGATCTGCGATGTTAGCCTCTGTGGGTACTCTGCAAATCTTCACATCTCCTCTATTGATAATCTCTCGAATGAGATGGAAGCGTCGTAGTATGTGTTTGGTCCGCTGGTGTGAGCGAGGTTCCTTAGCCTACGTAATCACTCTATTGTTGTCACAATAGAGCTCTATAGGATCTGCTATGCTAGGAACCACCCCAAGCTCAGTAATGAACTTGCAGATCCAAACTGCCTCCTTTGCTACCTCTGATGCAACGATATACTCGGCCTCTATTGTAGAATCAGTAACTGTGTCTTGCTTCGAACTCTTTCAGCTCACAGCGCCACCATTCAAGAAAAACATGAACCCCGACTATGATCTATAATCATCCTGGTCAGTTTTGAAGCTTGCATCGCTGTAAACCTTTACAGCTAGCTCCTCATCGCCTCCAAATATCAAGAAATATTCTTTAGTCCTTCTCAAGTACTTAAGAATATTCTTGACTGCTATCCAGTGACGCTCACCTAGATCTGACTGGTATCTACTCGTCATGCTCAAAGCATACGAGACATCAGGATGAGTTCATAGCATGG
The DNA here is from genome assembly GCA_025175895.1 of Wurfbainia villosa. Classification (NCBI taxonomy): domain Eukaryota; kingdom Viridiplantae; phylum Streptophyta; class Magnoliopsida; order Zingiberales; family Zingiberaceae; genus Wurfbainia; species Wurfbainia villosa. Next base: position 112,212,091 of record CM045989.1, on the reverse strand, counting down.
CATACATGATAGATCCTATAGCAGATGCATAAGGGATCTTATCCATGCGGTCTCTCTCCTCTCTAAAACAGGGACTTTGAGTCTTCGAAAGACTCACACCATGTGACATCGGCAGAAGTCCCTTCTTGGAATTCTGCATGACAAACCGTAGTAATACCGTGTCAATATATGTACTCTGACTTAGGCCAAACAATCTCTTAGATCTATCTCTATAGATCTTGATGCCTAGAATACAGGCTGCTTCACCTAATTCCTTAATTGAGAAGCACGTCCCCAGCCAAGTCTTCACAGACTGTAGCGAAGGGATGTCATTCCCAATGAGTAGTATGTTATCCACATACAATACAAGGAAGACAGCTGTGTTCCCATTAACCCTCTTGTAGACACAGGGTTCATCTTCAATCTTGATGAAATCAAATTGTTTGATCGCATCATCGAATCGAAGATTCCAACTCCGAGAAGCTTGCTTCAACCCATAAATGGACCTTTGCAGCTTGTATACTTTTCCAGTATGCTATGGATCCACAAAACCCTCAAGTTGTGTCATATACACATCCTCGAGCAAGTTTCCATTCAGAAATGCGGTTTTGATATCCATTTGCAAAATCTCATAATCGTGGTATGCTGCAATAGCAAGCATGATCCAAATGGACTTAAACATCACCATTGGAGAAAAGGTTTCATCATAGTCAATGCCATGAATTTGCTTGAAACCTTTAGCCACCAATCGACCCTTGTAGGTATGCATAAGTCCATCCATGTCAGTCTTTCTCTTAAAAACCCACTTACACCCAATGGGTTTGACGCTTTCAGATGGATCAACCAAAGTTCATACTTGGTTGGTGTACATGGATTCCATCTCGAATCTCATGGCCTCTAGTCATTTCTCAGAATCTGGGCTCATCACAGCTTTCTGATAGGAGGTAGGCTCATTCTTAATGAGCATAACATCATCATGGTCAGACAAGAGAAATGAGTATCTCTTAGGCTGATGATGTTCCCTATCAGACCTGCGAAGAGGTAGGTCTACCTGAACAGGTTGTTGTTCCACAACTCTTTGTGTAACAATCTCATCACCCACAACACTTTGTGGTTCATGTTCAACCTCCATCAAGGCCTCAGTGCTATGGTCCTTATCTTGAATTTCTTCAAGATCGAACGTACACCCACTAGTTTTTCTAGAAACAAAATCTCTTTCTAGAAATACCCCAGTCTTTACCACAAACAATTTGTGCTGACTGGGAATAAAAAGTAATATCCCTTCGTTTCCTTAGGATATCTAATAAAATAGCACTTATCGGATTTAGGTCCCAGTTTGTCTGAGACTTGACGTCGAACGTAAGCCTCACAACCCCAAATTCTCATGAAAGACATCTTGGGATCTCTCCCTGTCCATATCGTATATGGTGTCTTTATCACAGCCTTAGATGGTACACAGTTAAGTGTGAAGGCTGATGTGTCTAGAGCATATCCTCAAAAGGATATAGGAAGATCTGTGTGACTCATCATAGATCGTACCATATCTAATAGAGTATGATTCCTCCTTTCGGATACACCATTCTACTGTGGTGTTCCAGGAGGAGTGAGTTGGGATAGAATCCCACACTCAGCTAGATAGTCACGAAACTCATGGCTAAGGTATTCACCACCTCGATCTGATCGAAGTATCTTAATACTCTTATCGAGCTGGTTTTGTACTTCATTCTTGAATTCTTTGAACTTTTCAAAGGATTCTGATTTATGTTTCATCAGATACACATAACCATATCTATTAAAGTCATCAGTAAATGTAATGAAGTACCTATAACCACCTCTAGCAGCAATATTGAAAGGGCAACATACATCACTATGTATAAGTCCTAACAAGTCTGTTGCTTTCTCGCTGTGTCCACTAAAGGGAGTCTTGGTCATCTTTCCTAGAAGGCAAGACTCATATGTCTAATATGATTCAAAATCAAATGAGTCCATCATCTCATCCTTATGGAGCCAGGATGAGCGACTCTCATTTATGTGACCTAAGCGACAATGCAGAGATAGGTTTGGTTCAACTCATTTGACTTGAACCTTTTGGTACTTATGTTATAGATGGGGCTCTCTAAGTCTAGAATGTAGATTCCGTTCATTAGAGGTGCACTACAATAGAACATATCATTTAAATAAACTGAACAACATTTGTTCTTTATTATAAATGAAAATCCTTTCTTGTCCAAATAAGAAACCGAAATTATGTTCTTAGTCAAAGCAGGCACATAACAACATTCATCCAGTTCTAGTACAAGCCCAGAGGGCAGAGATAGATCATAAGTTCCTACAGCAACAGTAGCAACCCTTGCTCCATTGCCTACTCGTAGGTCCACCTCGCCCTTCGTCAATGCCCTGCTATTTCTCAGCGCCTGCACATTGGTACAAATGTGAGATGCACATCCGGTATCTAATACCCATGATGAAGAAATAGATAGATTGACTTCTATAACATTTATACTTGAAGTAGAAGTCTCACTTCTCTTCTTCTTAAGATCTTCTAGGTATGCTTTGCAGTTACGCTTCCAGTGTCCAGCTTCCTTGCAGTGGAAGCAAGTCCCTTCTTTGGCCACCCCTCCTTTTGGTTTCAGTTCCTTGCCTTTGCCTTTGGCTTGAGACTTTCCCTTACCTTTAGGCTTGCCCTTGCCTTTCTTCTTTTGCACCATCAAAATGGAGTCAGATTTTCCCTTCTTAAGGTTGAGCTCAGCAGTTCTCAACATGCTGAGCATCTCAGGCAGTGGCTTATCAATTTCATTCATGTTGTAATTCATGACAAATTGATTGTAGCTTTGTGGCAAAGATTGTAAGATCAAGTCAGTGGCCAGCTCTTGGTCAAGTGGGAATCCCAACCTCTGTAAGTTTTTTATATACCCAATTATCTTGAGTACATATAGACCTACGGGAGTCCCATATTGCATTTTGGACTGAAACAATGCCTTAGAGATCTCGTATCTCTTATGCCTTGCTTGTCCTTGATATAGTTGACGAAGATGTTCAACCATATCATAAGAATTCATGAACTCGTGTTGTTTCTGAAGCTCAGAGTTCATTGTCACAAGCATGAGACATGACACATCTAATGTATCATCTTGATGCTTCTTGTAAGCATCACGGTCAGTTCGCGAGGCAGTGGTAGGAGGTGCCTCCGAAATGGGCTGCTCCAGGACGTACAGTTTCCTTTCTTGGGTGAGAACGATTCTCAAGTTCCTGTACCAATCCAGAAAATTAGCTCCATTGAGCTTGTCCTTCTCAAGGACAGAACCCAGGGAGAGAGTGTTCATGTTTGTCGACATGGTAATCTACAACATACACAATGCAGAAAATTAATATCATATTCCATATATCATTTAATTAGGCCTTTAATCAAATGATGCTCCCACTGAATTATAGGACTTTTGTAGAATCGAGTCATGGATGTGGTCAAACCACATTCCTAGATTCATACAAACAAGCTATAATTCTTGCGGGACAAAATCCACATCATACTAGGCCTTGAGTTAGCTTTGACTAAATCGCCCAAGACTTAGTATGATCGGTAGGTAACACATTACCGATTACATCTCTATGCAACTCTTATTTATAGGATCAACATCCACATTTACAAAAGACCTTGAGTTAGCTTTGGCTAAATCGCCCAAGATTTAGTGTAAATGCGTTCTTATCCTATCTTTCCAACGGTTGGAATATGCCTATAGTTTTACTCGATCCAATTGAGTTAACTAGTTTTACTCAATCTAATTGAGCTTATTCTCACCCAAGCTATGATAGGCGGGACCAAGATTGTCCCTCCGCACCCTACCAAGATAATATGCATTTCTCTGCTTTGGCAGATTCAACAACAATAAGTGATCGAGGTAGTGATGGGTATCAAAACTTGGTAGGAATTTTATGAGTTGATTCGATTAAGATCTAATCTAATCATGAATGTGTATCATATATGCATCAAGGCCTTTATTATCCTACACTAGCATGCATCATATACATACAAGCAATATACTAGCATGCATCATATACATATAAGCAAAATATCCTAGCATGCATCATATACATACAAGCAAAATTTACTAGCATGCATCACATACATACAAGCAAAACAAATATATATATATATATATATATAAATTAATTGTGATGAGGTCATGGCCCTACTACGATCTTCTCAAGGCAATGAGAAGATCGGACGGACAACCTAGGGTTAGCAACTTCTCCAAGCGCCTCCTTTGATTGCCATGTGTCCTCGGCTCCCTCCTCGTAACTCCGTCTATAAGTGGACCTTCCACCGCTCCATTTTGTACATGACAAACATGAAACTCGAGTTACATTCGAGTATAAAACTATTTACAACTAGAATTTTAAAAGAAGAGGCACAACGCACAGGTCGCATACCCTATACAACATGCACAACCACAAAAATGGCGCACAAGTCGTATTATGAATTACAACACATTTATCATCCAATCATTTTGGGGTTCTTGGGCCATGACCATCACAAAATTATATATAATTATAAATTATATATTTTACAGAAATTTCTATAATTTTTCCTATTTTTTTAATTTTATGAGTCACCTCTCCGTAACTGTCCTGCTAAGCGGTTTCCGGGCGCGATCGCGGGACAATGCCCCTTTCGGGGTTAGGGGCAGTGCCCCTACTCAAAAAATGAACTTTGTGAGTGTCTCATCTTGATCTTACAGTGACTTAAGTCGCTATGCCAAAAACCTAAAGTGAGAATTCACCGTTCCGGAGAGTTTTTCTCGGTGGTCGAAGCCTACAAGTGTCCCAACACTTGTTGCTTCGACTCTTCAAGAAAAATACCCAAAAAATCTATAAAAATAGGAAACTTACAGAAACTTACAGATCTGTAATTTTTATACCTAATACAAAAACTACAAAATTAAAACACATACATGCTTCACACGTGGCTCTGATACCACTGTTGGACTATCCGAGCCGTAAAAAATCACTTTTTGCATTGCGGAAACCCCGGAAGTCGGCCACGGATCCGTGTGAAGGAAAATAAAAATACATGTACGTGTTAAACACCTTTAGATCTACACTAGATCTACATGTTAAGAGTTTACCCTTGAAGCGACGCCCTTCGCTTATCCCGCTCGTCCAAACGGATTGCCGAAACTCGAGAGTGTCAAGTGTACACTCCTCTATTGGTGTCCACACGAACAATAGGTGGAGAAAAGACAACTAAGAGTGTGCTAGCACTCCTTGAAGTCCACGGCAAGAAGAGAGGATGGAGAGCTTGAGAAGAGAAAAGATCCAAGGAAGAAGATGATGAAGTTACACCAAATAACTTCCCACTCTAACTCCGCCTAAAGTGGTCGGCCACTTCATGGAGGGGTTACATGCATGCATGTAATTCCAAGAGTCAATGGCTCTTGGTCTCCCTCATGAGGTGGCACCCCATGATGTGTCCATGATGGTGTGGAACATCATCATTGGTCGGCCCCCATGCCAAGTCACCATGACATGACAATTGGTCAAGTCAAAATTGACCATTCATCTTCCCTCTCAAGTCAAGTCAAACTTGACCTATTATCTCCCATGGTTGATCAAATCTAACCATTGATTTAAGTCAATTTGATTTAATAAATCTCTATTGATTATTTTAATTTGACTCAATGAATCAAATCTAAATTAGACTCATTCAACACTTGAATCAAATTGAGTCAAACTCAATTAGTCTAATTTGGATTACTCTTAATCCAATTTGGTTCATCCCATGAACCTAATCCTCATGGTTCATCATGTGAACCTAATCTCCATCTAATTACCCTTTGTGTGTGACCCTATAGGTTCTTGTAACATTGGCAATGCTCCTAAACTGATTTAGGAACATAAGTAATGAGCGGTATCTAGCAACACATCATTGCTATCCAAGTTACAAGAATGTTGAGATCCAACATCACCTTTGTGACTACTAATTGTGACTCTCACAATATGTGACAATGTCCCTCTATCCTTAACATCTACATTTGACTAATTGAGGCATAGACCGTGCCATCCTTGGTACAATCTATATCTTGAACTTCAAGTAGACTCACTCTAATCAAATGAGCTCAATATCTCATATTGACTCATTTGGGCATGGTCATGCACTTCGTGGTCTCACTCTATCAAGAATAACGATGTCTCTCCCGTCATATAGGAGGGATAGATCTCATCTACATCACTCACATCCCTCCGCATAATTTATTACATACCCAGTAATCGCCTTTATAGTCCACCCATTTATGGGTGACGTTTGACGAAGCCAAAGTATGCAACTCCTTATGTAGGGAACCATGGTGACTTCAGGTTCAAGGACTAATAGTCATACTAATAGTCACATGAGAAATTATATGACACTCATATAATGATCCATGATATTTTCTCATGGTGGGTCATTCAGTATACATTCTCCAATGCATACCCATGTGTTAACTTGATATCTCATATCCATGATTTGTGAGATCAAGTCATCGAGTTGACCTTCATGCTAGTCTCTACGCATTAACATTGTCCTTGAATGTTAATACTTGACTAGGAATGATTAAGAGTAGTGTTCTCTATATCATCTCATTATCGATTCAACCAATCGATTGATATAGATAAGAACCTTCTACTCAAGGACGTTATTATACTTAGTTATTTGGCACCAATACAAGTAAATATAATAACCATGCCTTTATAAATAGGAATATGATACAATAAAGTTCATACAACAATCATCACATGATTGACTCTAGGGTTTTCACTAACAGAATGGTCCTGTGGATGAAGTTGGTGGCTGATGAAATTGATGTTGATGTTCATTGTACCATTGCTCGAAGGATTGAATTTTTAAAGTTCTCTGGAAATAGAAAATTGAAGGTAAGTTATGAGCATACAAAAATTAAAAAGTATTAAGTAAGAATCTTACTGTTCGAAGGCTCTCTGATAGTTCTTGAAGAATGGTTTGAGTGTTATAGGGGAGATGGGTGGTGTGTATGGAAGAAGGGTCTGTCAGGGGAAGGGGGATTTCAGAAGGGGAAGTAGTGGGAGGAAGTGTGGGAGAGTCTAAGGAAGGGGGTATTGGTGTAATGGGAAAGGAAGAGGGGGAGGTGGTCAGGGGCAGAGTCAGACACTGCTTGTACCAGCAGGTCTAGGGGTGAGGATACAACGAATTCTGGTATAGGAGGTTTGTAAGGAGGCGAGATTTTTTGTGGTTTAGTAGGGAATAAAGAGGATAGGGGGAGATCATCTGTGGAGGAAGTTGATGATGTGGAAGAAACTTCGATGGGATCAATGTGGATGTTAGAAGGGGAGCTGGGGGTAGGTGAATCAGAGGAAGGAAGAGGATTTAGGGGAGGAATGGTGGAGAGGGGATCTGAGGAGGCAAGGAGTTTGAAGGAAATGAGATTGGAAGTTAGTTCTGTTTAAGGAAGAGGAATGTTGGCAAATGTGCAGAGAGATTGATCTGGCTTGGCAAGGGTGATAATGGGGACTTGTGTCAATTTTAGAGGGTCCTATGACAAGAAAATAAATGCAATGTTATTATGAGTTATGTTAGAAAATTTTTATTGAATATAATAAAAAGAAGTTAAGGGGTAATTACTGTAGAGGAAATGTTGACCGCTAGAGGGGGTGAATAGCGTTGATGCAATGCTCGATGGAATTCGTTGCGTGCTTGTCTACAAATCTTCATAGCGCAGCGAAAATAAAGCAATAACAATACAAGCACACAATTAGACAATCATATAAAGCGGTTCGGAACCGAACGGTTCCTACTCCACAGATTGAGCTCTAAAGAGCTCTAGCGATGCCAATCACACACCACTAATAAACACTCATTCTCGACACAAGTCGGAGGCGGAGAAATCTCGTACAAGTGATCTTACAACAGTAAGAGATAAATACTGAAAATATACAAATGAAATACGCAACAAGTAAAGAAAACAACACTTTACAATTGCTCTTGGATTGCTTGCTTTGTGGTTGCTTGAATTGCACTTGAAGACCCTGATTTGCAGCAGCAAATCGCCCAAAAACACCTCAAGAAACGCTGATGATTTTCTTATCCACGAGCTCCCTTTAAAGCTATTGTCTGGGCTGGAAATCGCTGATCAGTCGATTGATGTCACTGTTGTCGTGAGACAACGGCTAGATCCATGCTGGAAAAATCCAACGGATCCATCATCAGTCGACTGATCATACCCATCAGTCGACTGATGGAGCCTTCAATCGACTGCTAACCCCCGCAGTCGAGTCTCGACTCCATTCTATGCCCAAACTCTTCAACATCAGTCGACTGATCACACGATCAGTCGACTGCTCGAGCCAGTAGTCGACTACCCACCTCTGGCAGTCGACTACTGGGACACTTTCCACAGTCAAACCCTAGTTGGCTCACACAAGTCAACTGCTATATAGCACCAGTCGACTGGCACACCTCAAACATGAGGTTTTAACCCAAGTATGGTGCCCCCATACTTGCTAGAACACCTATAGCCTAGACCTAAGCCTTCTAGCCACCTCCCTCAGTCATGTTAGGGCAATCAACCCGTGATATGGTTTTGATGTGTGTGGAAAAGGGTTTAAGTTAGGATGTTTGGATTTGATATGTACATTGGAGTCTTGCAGGACTTAGTAATTCGCATATGGAGCATTGGCAAGTTTCACCTCTCATGACTCGGTCCTTGAGTCGGTGAAGGATATCTTTACAGAAGTCATGCGCTTGGAGCATCCGAGGGACCGCCAGACGAGGAGATTGGAGTGAAGCCGGAAGAAGTAGACTTTAGGGCGAGATGCGAAGGATGGCGCTGCAGAGTCGTGCACTTGGCGCATCCGAGGGAAGTGGTCGGACGAAGACAACTTCATAGGCGAGGGACCCCAAGGGATGAGAGTGAGTCAATGTAACCCAGGAAGGGGTAGTGCACTTAGGTGGAACTTAGCCAATTGGTTAAGTGTCGGATGGGATTTCCCGACATCAATCGACTGCCATGTTATGGTAGTCGACTACTCTAAGTCGACTGTGACTCGACTAGTGTTCGAGTCTGGTTCATGTGTTAACAGTCGACTGCATGGATTGGCAGTCGACTATGAGACCATAAGTCGACTGATGAAGGCATCAGTCGACTGGTCACAAGGGTTTCGGGCACAGAATGGAGTGTCCGCTTCCGGCACTCAACTGATAGCTCCATCAGTCGACTGATGGTAAGATCAGTTGACTGATGTAGGAGTCGTTGGGTGAAATCCAATGTGGAAGAAGTCGTTAGTGGGCAACGGCTATAGGACCAGTCAACTGATCCTATGTTAACGGGAAGAAACCCTCTTCTTCTATAAAAAGAAGGGGTGAGGGCCTTTGGCAGCCTAATGCTTTAACTCCTAACATCTCCCAAAGTGCTCTAAACGCTACTTGTGCTAATCTTCATTCTATTGTAAGAAGAGTGAATTCTTGTAAGATAGGTTACCTCCACCTAGCTTGGTGCAAAGGAGAGATCTAGTGGATAGATTGAGGAGTGATTCACCTTAGACGAATCAGACCGTGGATTAGCGACGAAGTCGTGAACTACGTTATATTCTCTTGTTAGCATTGTTTATCTTTTTGTTTGTTTCTTAATTGTCTTTATTAGTATATTCCGCTTGCACTAACGTTACTTGTAGACGAGCAACGAACGAACGAATTCCACCGTCTATGATAAAGGCTATTCACCCCCCCTCTAGCCGGCCAACATCGACCCTACAAGTGGTATCAGAGCTAGGCGCTTGTCACCAGACTTACCGCCGCAACAAGCACTACATCAAGAGATGACCGGCTCCAACATTCACCCACCAAAGTTCGAGGGAGAATTCTCTTGGTGGAAGAAGAGAATGGAGGTATTCTTTGAAACCAATTTCGATATTATGCTTATAATGGAAAACGGTTTTGAGATGCCTAGGAACGAAGAGGGTGAATCTGTTGGTGCAGTAGGCACCTAAGTCGAACCTGAGTTTTGATTATAGCAAACGATACAAAGTTAAGCTCATGTCGTTATCTCACGAGCTGAATCGAGTGTGCAGAAAAGTGCTAAAGCTGGAGCTGAAGGCTAGCGACACCCGAGGAAGCCGCGGTGGTCGGGCGACACTCGAGTGACTTCGGAGGAAGCCGAAGGAATCGAGTGGAAGGTCGGAAGCAAAAGTGACATGGTAAGTATCGAGGTAAGCTCGTGTGTGCGAGCGTAAGTGAGGTCGTATCCTCCTTACGGGGATGGTCTTAAGCGTAGATCCGACCAAAGACATCCCATCGATGGTCTAGGTCAAGATCGGATGGTCGAAGGTCATCGAAATAATGTTTTCTTTGAGCTAACTTTGACTTGTAGCAAGCATCAATTGACTGCCAGCTTGGAGGACTCGACTGCCATCAATCAGTCGACTGCCGGAGGTCAGCACTCGACTGATGCTGCCATCAGTCGACTGATGGTCAATGATCAGCTTCGAGGAGTCAAGGCTTATCACCCCATTTCAAGGAGATTGGTGCTCAATTGTGATTGGCTAGGGTTCCTCTCGAAAAGGGGCTCAAAGGCTATAAAAGGAGGGCCAAACCTAGGGTTTCATCATCAATTCTAAGCTTCCAAAAGCCTCCGCAAAGCTACAACTTCTCCGACAACGAAGTGCTTCTTCTCCGACGTCTAGGTTTATTTGTTTTCATTTTATTACGTCGGTTAGAGTTTTATTTCAGTTTAGTACTTTTATTTTCGGAGCTTTTATCGTAACGAGGAGAGGGGGAGTGTCCCTCTACCTCAATCTTTGTGCTTTACTTGTATCGATTAAACTCCTACCTCTAACGGGGAGGAGTTCTTTAGTGTTTTTGCCCTCCGTACGTGGTAGAGGACCGCTAGGGCCTTGGAGTAGTAGCCGAAGGCTACGAACCAAGTAAAACTCCTTTTTCTCTTTTTACTTTACATTTACATTTCCGCTGCAATTAATTATCTACTCAGTTTTTGATACGAACTCGAAAAAAAAAGGTTTTATCGCTATTCTCCCCCCCTCTAGCGATCCGCTTCAATCCAACAATTGGTATCAGAGCCGGGGGTGCTATGATTTGGCGAAACCACCAATCTAGCATTTTCACATATTTTTTCTTTTTATTTCTATTTATTTCGAATTTAATTCGTTCGCTTAGTTTTTCTACCGCACTACTAATCCAAGACGCGAGTCTTGGTACTTTCTTGTGTGTTTTTGTCATTGCTAGTTTTTTTTTGTCTACTTGTTTCTTTTGTTCTAATGGTCCATCTCGAGGGTTTTAGCACCGTCCGACCTCCGTTTTACAACGGAGATGACTTCTGTTATTGGAAGGGTCGGATGGAATGCTTTCTCAAAACCCAAATCGAGATGTAGATCATAATCCAAACGGGTTTCACACTTCCGGCTAATGAAGTGGGTGACTCCTTGGATTATGATCAATGGACCATTGCGACAAAATGACAAGTTGAAGCCGACGTCAAGGCAACACAAATCCTCCAATGCAGCTTGTCCAAAGAGGAGTTAAATTGCGTCGTCCCCTTCATCAGCGCAAAGGACCTTTGGACAAAGCTAGTGGAGCTACACGAAGGGACCGATGAAGCCAAGGTATGTAAGCGTGATCTTCTATTCAATAAACTATATAACCTAAAAATGCAGGAACCATGAGTCGCGACGCAACTTCACGCCCGAGTCGGGACGCCGTCAACAATCTACTGCATAATGGCAAGGTCGAAAACTGCGATCTTATAAGGTATGTCCTAAACTCCTTTCCAAGGACTACCTTGTGGGCATCCATGGTCGATGCCTACAAGGTCTCCAAGGATCTTTCTAAACTTAGATTAGATGAACTTTTTTCTGATTTTGAACTTCATGAGCAGTCTAATTCGGAACCCAAGAAAGGAATAGCATTATTTGCAGGTTCAAAGAAGAAAATCGCTAGCAAGCCATCTCCGAAGGAAGAAGAGGATGAGTCCGATTCGGAGGTCGACTCGGAAATGGAGGCCGAACTAGTCAACCTAGTTCGGAGGATAGTCAAGGGCCGAAAATGAGCCTTCACTCGACCCAACGAAGGTAAGCCTAAAAGTTCAAACATAAGATGTTATGAATGCAACAGGTTTGGACACATTAAGTCCGAATGCCCAAAACTCAAGAGCAAGGCACCAAAATACAAAAAGGCACTTAACGCTACTTGGGAAGAAGCTTCTGAGGAAGAAGATAACGATCGAGTCCTCATGGCTAAACCAGTGGAATCGGAGACGGAGTCAGAACCGGAACTTGAATCGAAAACCGAAGACGAGTCAGACTGCGAAGCACTATTCAAGATGAGCCACGGATACACATCCGGTTCAAAAGATACACTCAAGGTAAGTCGGTCTCTTATTACTACACTTTATAGTACAATTAAGTTTTTAAATAGAAAGTTAGCTAAGTCCGAGTCTAAGGTCAAGACCCTGGTTGAGGAAGTTAAACTCCTCAAACATGAGGTCTCCCTAACCTCTTCGACTAGTCGAGTTCAAGAGAAGGACTCAACTCGGGTTGAAAAACTCGAAGTTGAGAACTCACTCTTGAAGAGTCAAGTCGAAGATCTTAGGAATACGTTGGAAAGGTTTACTTTGGGATCCAAAGGACTTGACCTCCTACATGGATCGCAAAGGGCCGTGTACAACAAGGTCGGGCTAGGGTTTAGCTCAAACACGACCAATAAGTCGTATATGTCAATCGTAAGTAGACATAAAAAATGTGTCCAAGCATGGGTCCCTAAGACCACCTTGATTTCAAACTTAGGATCAAACCAATACTGGGTTCCCAAGGACCAAATCCACTATGTGGAGAGACCGAATCGATTCAACGGTCCAGGGGGAACTAGTACGAAATTTGTTTGTGTTTTAACTTAGAAATTGCATGCTTAGGTTTTTATTTTTCTTTTTAGAATGGTTAGATAGGACTATAACTCGTCAATACTTGATAACATAGTACCAAGACGCGGCGAGATGATAGTACGCTAGGAAAGCGGAGTCTTGTGTATTCGGGCTAGATAAGGCGTATCTAGTTCGGTGCACTTGACCGAGCGGAACTAGCTGAAGCTACCTCGTCATATCCTAGACTATTTAGACCAGGAAGTGGTCTTAGGTGAGTCAAGTCTCTATTTTCTTGAAAATGGCTTTGTCTAAGGAAGTGGTCGTTGTTCCGATCAAAGAAAGCCTCTGTGCCTCGCCACGACCTGGAAGCCATGATCTTGAAAAGGTGACTTGATGAGCCTAAGGTCAAATCTGAATCTAACGCAAGGTTGACAAGTGTTTAAGTCATTAAATTTAATTCAACTAAAATTGGAAGTCATCTCACAAGAACATATAGGATTAACATGTTTGATCATGTAGACATAGGTGAGATGATTTAGGTTAATAAATTTTCAACCAATTTTTTAATAAATCCAATATCCGATCCAACTACCTTGTGTGTAGGATCAATGGATGTTGGACAGTGGTTGCTCCCGACACATGACCGGGGATCAACTTAAGTTTTCGAAGCTTCGATTCAAACGACAAGGATCGGTAGCCTTCGGAAATAACGGCAAGCTCAAAATCATCGGATCTGGTGATATTGAGCTTAACTCAAATTTTTTCATTCAAAACATTTTATTAGTAGAAAATTTTCAATATAATCTTCTCAGTGTAAGCCAATTGTGTGATAATAACTATAAGGTCATCTTTCTAGAAAATGAATGCGTAATTAATACAAATGAAACCTCTAAAATAATTCTTAAAGGGACTAGGAATAACAACATTTACACTATCAACTTAACTAACTCCTCAACTAAGTGTCTTATGACACGGCAAGAGGAATCATGGTTGTGGCACCGACGACTCGGTCACTCACACCCAAGACTCATCCACAAGATGAGTCAGAGTGACTTAGTTAGAGGTCTGCCTAACCTCAATAACTTGGATAATAAAATATGTAATGCTTGTCAACAAGGTAAACAATCTAGGACACAACATCAACTAACTAATTAAGAACGAACAAAAAGTGTGCTTGAGCTCCTACACATGGATCTATTTGATTCACACGGAGCTAAGTCACTTAATGGAAGTAAATTTCGTTTAGTCATTATTGATGACTACTCTAGATTTACTTGGGTTAGGTTCATCAAACACAAAAGTGATACCCTAGATCAATTAATCAACCTATTTAAGTTAATAGAAAATCAACAAAACATTAAAATCAAAAGACTTAGGACTGATCATGGTGGTGAATTCGAAAACCATAGGTTTACAGAATTCTGTAACCTAAATGGATACCACCATGAGTTCTCTTGCCCTAGAACTCCACAACAAAATGGCCTAGTAGAACGCAAAAATAGAACCCTACAAGAAGCCGCTAGGACAATGCTTAATGAGTATAATCTACCCGATAGGTTTTGGGCGGAAGCCGTGAGTACGGCATGCTATGTCCAAAATAGGATCCTTATGGTAAAAAGGCACCTTAAGACCTCATACAAGATTTATCACGATAAAATACCTAACATCAAGTACTTTAGGATATTTGGGTGTAAGGTACATATCCTAAACACTAAAGATTACCTAGGGAAATTTACATCCAAAACCACAATCGGAATCTTTCTAGGATACTCGACTACAAGTAGAGCTTATAGAGTATATAACCATGACACCCTTAGAGTCGAGGAAACTATCAATGTAGTATTCGATGAAGGACACGAACCTACAAAACCCCCGGCAACCCCAATTAGTGAGCCGATTCATACTAGACCTAACTCTTATCTGGAGATCAGGTCTAGTGTTAATCCTAACCTAAGTCAACCAAGTCACTCTATTGATCAAGTGATAGATGACTCCAACCAAACTAGAACTCAAACAAGCCATCCTATGGATCAAGTTGCAGACTCAAACCCAAATCCAACTAGGACTAAAACGAATCATCCTATCGACCAAGTGATAGGTGATCCAAGTCTAGGAGTTCGAACTAGAGCCTCATACAAAAACCTTAGTCAAATATCTTTGATTTCTAAAATTGAACCCAAAACTATTGACCAAGCTCTTCTTGATCCTGATTGGATTATTGCAATGCAAGAAGAGTTGACTCAATTCACTAGGAACGAAGTATGGGAATTAGTACCACCACCTAAAGATAAAACAATCATTGGAACAAGATGGGTGTTTAGAAATAAAATTGATGATAAAGGTGAAGTAGTTAGAAATAAAGCTAGACTAGTTGCTAAAGGATTTAGTCAAGTTGAAGGTTTAGATTACGACGAGACCTATGCCCCAGTAGCTAGATTAGAGTCCATTCGAATGCTATTAGCATATGCAGGACATCGAGGATTTAAGATGTTTCAAATGGATGTGAAATCTGCATTCTTAAATGGATACATTAAAGAAGAAGTTTATGTTAGTCAACCCCCCGGTTTTGAAAGTTTAGACAAACCCGACCATGCCTTAGGTTAAAGAAAGCTCTCTATGGACTTAAACAAGCTCCTCGATCTTGGTACGAGAGACTTTTGATTTATCTTAAGTCTAAAGATTTTAACCAAGGTCCCTTTTCGTAAAAACCTTAGGTAAAGACATATTCATAGTCCAAATCTACGTAGATGATATTATTTTCGGAACCACCAACTCAATCCTACTAAATGAGTTTATTTCACTTATGGAAAGCGAATTTGAAAAGAATTTAGTAGGCGAATTAAGTTTCTTCTTAGGATTACAAATTAAACAAACTAAAGATGGAATATACCTACATCAACGCAAATATACTAGGAAATTAATTAAACGCTTTGGAATGCAAGACGCTAAAATTATTAATACCCCAATGGCAATAAATGTTAATATAGAAGAAGATATAATCAGAAACCAAATTGATTTAAAATACTATAGGAGCGTAATAGGGAGTCTCCTTTACTTAACTGCAAGTCGACCTGATATCTTATTTGCAGTAAGTATGTGCGCCAGGTTTCAAACTTGTGCCAAGGAGTCTCACCTAACTCTAGTCAAGCGCATCCTTAGATATCTAAAGGGTACACTTAATGTCGGTATTTGGTATCCTAGATCTACCGAGTTCGAACTAACCGGCTACTCCGATTCAGACTATGCCGGTAGTAAGCTCGATAGAAAGAGTACGAGTGGTTGTTGTCAACTTCTCGGCTCAAGTCTAGTGAGTTGGTGCAGTAGGAAGCAACACTGTGTTGCCTTATCTACCACTGAAGCCAAATACATCGCGATGGGTGAGTGTGTCACTCAGCTTCTTTGGATGAAGTGTTGGATCGAGAAGCGTCGCTAGAGGGGGGGGGTGAATAGCGATCGTAAATCTTTCATTCAAATTCGTTCGTTGATACACAAGTAAACGAGTAAACACAGCGAAAAATAAATGAACACGTTTATTTTACTTGGTTCACAACCCAGCGGTTGCTACTCTAAGGCCCTATCGGTCCTAGACCGCGTACGGAGGGCAAAGCACTATAACGTCTCCTCCTCGTTGGAGGTAGGAGACAACGATCACAAAACTGAATATACAAGGATGAGGCAACAAGCCTACCTCACCTTGTTATGAAGAAAAACAAAGAATACAATATCAAAAATATTACTTGATTCTGCTGCCGACGAAGAAGATCGAAACTTGGCGTCGCGTCGACATTATGATGATGTTGGAGCGTTGGCGTTATAGGAGCACTTGATGAATAAACTTGATGTGATTTGGAGATGGAATCCTCCCCTCCTTTTATAGATTTTGGCCTCTGAATTTGTCTCCTCTTTTTTTGGAATGGATCACGAAGTTGTCCAAAATTTATCGCGAAGTGGCCGCGTCAAACGTTATCCGTTTTGACCTAGCGCAAAGGCTGATTCATCGCCATCATCGGATCGATGCCTCTCATCGATCAGCGATAATTGATCGGCCTAATGTCCGGTGATCGACTACCCGCTAACCACTTCCCTGCAGTAAGAGGTTAGCTCGGAAAATGATAAATGTGACAGTTTCTAACCGTCCAATCTTGACCTAGACCTTCCACAGGAAGTCTTAGTCGGATCGTCGCCTAAGGTCATCCCCGTAAAGAGGACACGACCTTACCATCTCTCACTCACACGAGCTTACCTCGATACTTAATTTGTAGCTCTCGCTTCTAGCCTTCCACTCGATTTCTTCGGCTCCCTCCGAAGTCACTCGAGTGTCATCCGACTACCGCTGCTTCCTCTGGGTGTCGCTAGCCTTCAGCTCTAGCTTTAGTACTTTTCTACACACTCGATTTAGCTCGTGAGATAACGATGTAAACATAACTTTGTGTCTTTGCCATAATCAAAACACAGGTTCGATTATCTAGTTCCCCTGCACCAACATGAAGCACACTCTCCGCGACTTTAAGTTAGACTTCACGAACACAAAACTCCACGTAGATAACATTAGTTCAATTAACCTTACTAAAAATCCTATATGTCACTCTAGGACCAAACATATAGAGGTTAAACACCATTTCATTCGAGAACATGTGGCCAACGGAGCCATACAACTCGAATACGTCGAATCGAAGTCTAACTTAGCAGACCTATTTACTAAACCCCTACCCGAAGCCGAATTTAGTCTATTAAGACGAAAACTGGGCATGTGCGTAGTAGAATAGGAACTTGCAAATTATATTTTCTTACTACTATTTCTTAATTTTCATTTTTATGGAACCAGCATAGGACATACCTTAGATATCATGCACCTATAGATTTAAGGAGCCAATACATCTCACAACACATAGGACTAATGTGTTTGTGTACTTAGCCACGTAGATGGGCGTGAGATATTAGGACCTTACTCCTGGTTCTAGATGTAGAGCTAGTGCATCGCCATGAACCATGGAGTATAATCATACATACTAACCGACTCTGACCAGGATTGGTTGATCTTTTATATCAATCAAGCCAAATATGAGTCGAACATTTTATAGATGAACTTATTTTCAGTATATTATTTTCAAAATTATATGGAACATGCTTGGACTTTAAATTTAACAATTATTTTTGTTTTCCACACACACACTTACTCTTTTCGATATATGGCAAAAGGGGGAGAAAAGGGCAAAGTTAAAAAGTTAAGAAAAGGCCAAAGTTAAAAAGTTAAGGGGTCAAATTTTTTTTTATAACTTAACTCTTCCTTTATATTTAAACCAAAAGTTATTACTTATTTGTGCCGTCAACGTTTTACTTATTTGTGCCGTCAACGCTTTACTTAAACATTATGCCCTTAATGTTTTACTTAAGGGGGAGTAAGGGCCAAGTTAAGAAGAACTCTTAACTTAAACGTTTTACTAAGGCCAACTTTAAGTAATGTTAATTACTTAAAGCAACCCTCAAAGGGGAGGATTAAGGTCTTTCTTCAAGACTCACCCTCGGTCAAGGGGGAGGTTTCCTCAAGGGGGGAGTACTTGAAGAAAATCCTTACTACTCCAACTTAATCTTTTGTTTGTTTCTAATGCACATTATTCTTCATGCTTGCTATTTACTTAACTTTGTATGTGGGTTTTCCATAAATCAAAAAGGGGGAGATTTTTGGTGCAGTAGGCACCTAAGTCGAACCTGAGTTTTGATTATAGCAAATGATACAAACTTAAGCTCATGTCATTATCTCACGAGCTGAATCGAGTGTGCAGAAAAGTGCTAAAGCTATAGCTAAAGGCTAGCGACACCCGGAGGAAGCCGCGGTGGTCGGGCGACACTCGAGTGACTTCGGAGGAAGTCGAAGGAATCGAGTGGAAGGCCGGAAGCAAAAGCGACATGGTAAGTATCGAGGTAAGCTCGTGTGTGCGAGCGTAAGTGAGGTCGTATCCTCCTTACAGGGATGGTCTTAAGCATAGATCCGACCAAAGACATCCTATCAATGGTCTAGGTCGAGATCGGATGGTCGAAGGCCGTCGAAATAATGTTTTCTTTGAGCTAACTTTGACTTGCAGCAAGCATCAATCGACTGCCAGCTTGGAGGACTCATTGCCAATCACCGATCGGCTGCCGGAGGTCGGCCTCGATGATCTTTGCCATCACGATCGATGATGGCCATCGACCGATCGATGGTCAATGATCAGCTTCGAAGAGTCAAGGCTTATCACCCCATTTCAAGGAGATTGGTGCTCAATTGTGATTGGCTAGGGTTCCTCTCGAAAAGGGGCTCAAAGGCTATAAAAGGAGGGCCAAACCTAGGGTTTCATCATCAATTCTAAGCATCCAAAAGCCTCCGCAAAGCTACAACTTCTCCGACAATGAAGTGCTTCTTCTCCGACGTCTAGGTTTATTTGTTTTCATTTTATTACGTCGGTTAGAGTTTTATTTCAGTTTAGTACTTTCAATTTCGGAGCTTTAATCGTAACGAGGAGAGGGGGAGTGTCCCTCTACCTCAAGCTTTGTGTTTTACTTGTATCGATTAAACTCCTACCTCTAACGGGGAGGAGTTCTTTAGTGTTTTTGCCCTCCGTATGTGGTCGAGGACCGCTAGGGCCTTGGAGTAGTAGCCGAAGGCTACGAACCAAGTAAAACTCCTTTGTCTCTTTTTACTTTACATTTACATTTCCGCTGCAATTAATTATCTACTCGGTTTTTGATACGAACTCGAAAAAAAAAATTTATCGCTATTCACCCCCCCCCCTCTAGCGATCCGCTTCGATCCAACAGAATCAATAGAGAAGTCAAGGTGGACTAAAAACCAAAGGGAGGAGCACCTTGCAAATTCAAAGGCCAAACACCACATCCTCAATGGGCTCCCCCAACAAGAGATAAACCAAATTGGAGAGTGTGCAAGTGCTAAAGAGATGTGGGAGAATCTAGTAGAGCTTCATGAAGGTACCTCGGAGGCCAAGCTTGCAAGGAGAGACCTCCTCCGCTCCCAACTATTAAATATTAAACTCAAAAAGGGAGAAAAGGTAACGTCGCTACACTCTCGATTTAAGGAAATTTTAATTGGGCTAACAAGTGTAGGAGAAAGACTTTCGAACCGAGATATGCTTATGAAAGCAATCGATGCCTTTCCCCGGTCATCGAAATGGAGCTCAATGGTGGACTCCTTCTATATGTCGAAGAATTTAGAAGTGAGCACCTTGGAGGAGATTTTCTCAACCATAGAGCTCCATTAAACTAGGCTTGAGGGAGTAATTGAAGAATCATGTATCAAGCCATCAAGAAGAGTAGCCCTAGTAGCCAACAAGAGAAAGAAGAAGAAGATAGAGAATCCCTCCTCTGATGAAGCATCCTTCTCCTCCTCCATGGATAGCACGGAAGAAGCTTACATGGTAAGGAAGGTAAGGCGTGTATTAAAAGATTTTAAATTTAATAAATCTAATGATAGGAGAAGAAGACCAAGGGGGAAGGTAATTTACTACAATTGCCAAGGAGAGGGACACATAAGGGATAATTGTTCCCTCTTGAACAAGAGCAAAGAGGAGAGGAGAAATAAAGAAGAAGAAGAAGGGGAGCAAGAAGAAAGAAGAAGAGAAGAAGGCCAAAGAAAAGGGGAAGGCCAAAGCACTCAAGGCAAGGACATGGGATGATCCTTCTTCTTCATTATCCTCATCCGAAGAAGAAGAAGAACATGTCTACTCAAACCTTGGCCTAATGGCAATAGATGATCTAGACACCTCTGTTGGGAATTCTTGTATGCCAAATGGCATATGCGCAACGGAAAATAGGATCCCTTCCAAGTGATCCATGCGAAAGCAAACTCGTATAAAATAAATTTCTCTAAACCAAACCTATCTTATAGGAGAGGATTACCTTTGTTGCGTGCCCTTGTTAATCCCGCTTTTCCTTTTGGTTGTTTGGATCTTTAGCACGTTCAAATGTCCGTGCCTCTATATGTATCCACACGAGCAAGCTCTTGTCTCACAAAAGGAAAACTAGAAGAGCTCTCCTTTACTTCTTGCTAGAGAAGTCCCTAAAGGAGAGGAAGAGAGGGAAAAGGAGAAAGGAAGAAGAAGACTCCTCTTCTTGCTAGCCTACACTCACAAACCCACACAACCAAAGCTTCCACCAAGCTCTCTCACAACCACAACAACAAAACCAAAGCTTCCACCAACAACAAAGCCAATGCTCTCTTTGGCCGGCCACTTAGGGTGTCTTTTATAGGGTTGGAAAAACCCTTTCACCTCCACACATTCAATGCAATCCATTGCATTGAGACATATCCTTGTTTGGCCGGCCACTTAAGGAGACAAAAACCAATTTGTCTTCTTCCACCACATCTAGCTTAGGTGGATGCTTAGGTGGATGCTTAGGTGGCATGCTTATGTGGCATTCTTATGTGGCTTTCATGCATGTTGAATTAATCTTATTAATTCAATTAAGCTTATGTTATCATATTGAATTAATCTTATTAAATCAATAAGGTAACATATTGAATTAATCTCATTAAATCAATTAGCTAAAATTCTCATTAAGCTTAAAGTCCAAAATCCATTTTGTACTTAAGCTTATTCCCAAATTATTCTAGTCAAACTAGAATACTCTAATTCCTCTAATTATCATGCTCTTTGTGTGTGACCCTATAGGCTCTCATAACGTTGGCAGTGGACCTAAACTCTTTTAGATACACAAGCAATGAGCGGCATCTAGCAATACATCATTGCTACCCAAGTTACGAGATAAGTCAAGATCCGACTAACCTTTCCGTGACTACTATAATATATGACCGTGTCCTTCTATCCTTGATATCATATTGATCAATGAGGCATAGACCGTGTCATCCTCGATCAATCTATGTGTTTCTTGATCCCTGAGTAAACTAACTCAAACAAATGAGCTCAATATCTCATATTGACTCATTCGAGCATGGCCATGCGTTTTAGTAGTTCTACTCAATCAAGGGGCCCACCGATATCACTCTCGTCATATGAGAGGGATAGATCCCATCTACATCACTCACATCCCTCCGCATAATTTGTTATATACCCAGTAATCGCCTTTATGGTCCACCCTGTTACGGGTGACGTTTGACGATACCAAAGTACATAACTCCTTATGTAGGGAACCATAGTGACTTCAGGTCTAAGGACTATTCATACCAATAGTCACATGAGAAAGTTTATGACACTCATATAACGATCCATGAAACTTTCTCATGGCGGGTCAGTTCAGTATATATTCTCTAATATATACCCATGTGTCAACTTGATATCATATATCCATGACTTGTGAGATCAAGTCATCAATTGACCTACATGCTAGTCTTTATGTATTAATATTGCCCTTGCATATTAATACTCGACTATGAACATTTAGTAAAGTGTTCTCTACAGCCTCTCATAATCAATTCTGCCAATTGATGTGCTGTAGATAAGAACCTACTTTTCTAGGGCATTATTATATTTAAATTAGCTGGCACAAGCAAGATGTAAATATAATAACCAATCCTTTGCCTTTATAGAATATGATACAAAATGTTCCCTATTCAACCATCACATGATTGGTTCTAGGGCTTTAACTAACAATCTCCCACTAGCACTAGTACCAATCACTATGATATCCAATACCTAGTGACCTAGTGTGACCATCATGCTTCCTCTGTGCCAAAGCCTTGGTCAATGGATCTGCGATGTTAGCTTCTGTCGGTACTCTGCATATCCTCACATCTCCTCTATCAATGATCTCTCGAATGAGATGGAAGCGCCGCAGTATGTGTTTGGTCCGCTGATGTGATCGAGGTTCCTTAGCCTGTGCAATAGCCCCATTGTTGTCACAATAGAGGTCTATTGGATCTGCAATGCTAGGAACTACCCCAAGTTCATCGATGAACTTATGAGCCAAACCCTCCTTTGCCGCATCGATGCCGCAAATATACTAAACCATTGTAGAATCGCAAGTCCCTGCTTTGAACTCTTCCACTCACGGCTCCACCATTCGTGCAAAACACGCATTACGATTACGATCTATAGTCATCCTTGTCTGCTTTGGAAGCTTGCATCATCGTAACCCTTACGCTTAGCTCCTCATTGCCTCCAAATATCGTGAAATATTCTTTCGTCCTTCGTAAGTATTTAAGAATATTTTTGACCGCTATCCGATGACTTTCACTGGATGACCGTATCTACTAAATCGTACTCAAAGCATACGAGATGTCGGGGCAGTACAAAGCATGGCGTACATGATAGACCCTATAGCGGATGCATAAGGGATCTTATCCATGCGGTCTCTCTCCTCCTTAGAAGAGGGACATTGAGTCTTGAAAGACTTACACCATGTGATAAAGCGAGAAACCCTTTCTTGGAATTTTGCATAGCAAAACGATCTAGCACTTTATCAATGTATGTACTCGACTTAGGCCAAGTAATCTTCTAGATCTATCTCTATAGATCTTGATGCCTAGAATATAGGCGACTTCACCTAAGTCCTTCATCGAGAAACAATTCCTAACCACATCTTCACGAGTGGAGTGAGGGAATGTCATTTCAGATGAGAAGTATGTCATCTACATACAAGACAAGAAATACAACTGTGTTCCCACTATTTCTCTTGTAGACACAAGGCTCATCTTCATTCTTGATGAAACCAAACTCTTTGATTGCATCATCGAATCGAAGATTCCGGCTTGAGAGGCTTGCTTTAGTCCATAAATGGACCTTTGCGGTTTGCATACCTTTCGGGATGCTTTGGATCTTCAAAACCCTCGGGTTGTGTCATGTACACATCCTTGAGTAGCTTTCCATTGAGCGGTTTTGACATCCATCTGCCAGATCTCATAATCATGGTAGTCGCAATAGCAAGTATGATCCGAATGGATTTAAGCATCGCAATCGTGAAAAGGTTTCTTCATAGTCAATACCATGAATTTGTTTGAATCCTTTAGCCACCAATCTACCTTTATAGGTATGCTTATTACCATCCATGTCGGTCTTTACTTTAAAGACCCACTTACACCCAATGGGTTTTACCCCTTCAGGTGGATCAACCAAAGTCCATACTTGGTTAGTGTACATGGATTCCATTTCGGATCTCATGGCCTCTAGCCATTTCTCGGAATCTGGGCTCATCATAGCTTCTTGATAGGATGTAGGCTCGTCAAGATCGACAAGCAATACTTCACCGTTGTCAGTCAAGAGAAAAGAATATCTCTCGGGTTGACGACGGATCCTATTAGATCTACGAAGAGGTTGGTCTACTTGAACAGGTGTTTGCTCCACAACTCTTTGGGCAACAAATTCCTCATCCACAACACTTTGTGGTGCCTATTCATTTTCCATCGAAGCCTTAGTGTTATCATCATCTTGAACTTCTTCAAGATGAATTTTACTCCCACTAGTATTTCTAGAAATAAATTCTCTTTCTAGAAAGACAGCATTTCTGGCAACAAACACCTTGCCAAGTGTGGGATTGTAAAAGTAATATCCCTTAGTTTCCTTGGGATATCCTACAAAATAACACTTATCTGATTTGGGTCCTAGTTTATCTGAGACTTGACGTCTAACGTAAGCTTCACAACCCCAAATCTTTATAAAAGACATTTTGGGACTCTTCCCGGTCCATATCGTATATGGTGTCTTTTCTACGGCTTTTGATGGGACGCGATTAAGTGTGAAAGCGGCTGTCTCTAGAGCTAAACCCCAAAAGGAAGTAGGTAGATCAGTCTGGCTCATCATTGATCGTACCATATCTAATAGAGTACGATTTCTCCTCTCAGACACACCATTCCATTGTGGTGTTCCAGGTGGAGTGAGTTGGGATATTATCCCACACTCAGCCAGGTGATCACGAAACTCTTGACTAAGGTATTCACCACCTCGATCTGATCGAAGTAGCTTAATACGCTTACCAAGTTGGTTTTGTACTTCATTCTTGAATTCTTTGAACTTTTCAAAGGATTACGACTTATGTCTCATCAAATATAAGTAGCCAAATCTACTCATATCATCGGAAAGTAATAAAGTACTTATAGCCTCCTCTCGCCCGACATTGAAAGGGCCACATACATCGTATGTATGAGTCCTAACAAGTCCGTCGCTCTCTCGCCATGTCCACTAAATGGAGTTTTAGTCATCTTTCCTAAAGACAAGACTCATACCTCATATGATTCAAAATCAAATGAGTCCAATAATCCATCTTTATGGAGTTGGGATATGCGTTTTCATTTATGTGACCTAAGCGTGATGCGAAGATATATGTCGTTCAAATCATTCGATTTGAACCGTTTAATATTTACGTTATAAATTGGGTTATCTAAATCTAGAACATAGAGACCATTCATAAGTGGTGCATTACAATAGAACATTTCATTTAAATAAATGGAACAACATTTGTCCTTTATTATAAAAGAAAAGTTTTTCTTGTCTAAACAAGATCTGAGATTATGTTCTTTGTCAATGCAGTACATAAAAGCACTCCTCTAGTTCTAAGATAAGCCCGGTGGGCAAAGACAAAGAATATGTTCCTGACTCTGGCACAGAACTTTGCGCCATTGCCTACTAGGTCCACTTCGCCCTTTGCCATTATTCTACTATTTCTCCCCTGCACATTAGTACAAATGTGAGATGCATCCAGTATCTAATACCCATGTAGAAGAAATAGATAGATTAACCTCTATAACATGTATACACCGAGGCGAAGTCCCACTTCTCTTGTTCTTTACTTCCTCAAGGTAGACTTTGCGATTCGCTTCCGAGTGTCGATCTTACACGCAATGAGCGGTCCCTTCCTTAGGTACTTTACCTTTACCCTTTGAAGTGGATGAATTGGCCTTGCTTTTGGCTTGGGTCTTACCCTTGCCTTTGCGCTTACCTTTGTCCTTCTTGACCATTAGTACATTACTAACTTTCTTCTTGAGATTTGGTTCAGCAGTTCTTAACATGCTGAGAATCTCAGGCAAAGGTTTATCAATTTCATTCATGTTATAATTCATGACGAATTGATTGTATGCTTCCGGCAACGATTGTAGGATAACATCGGTTGCCAATTCTTGGCTCAGTGGAAAACCTAGTCTTTCAAGGTTCTCAACGTACCCAATCATTTTGAGTATGTGAGTTCCTACAGGTGTTCCTTCTTGCATCTTGCATGCAAAAAGAGCCTTAGACACTTCAAAACGCTCGTGCCTAGCTTGTCCTTGATATAGTTGTTTCAAGTGCTCAACCATATCATAGGCATCCATGTTCTCATGTTGCTTCTGGAGCTCAGAGTTCATGGTGGCAAGCATAAGACATGACACATCTAATGCGTCATCTTGATGCTTCTTATAAGCATCCTTTTCAGCACGAGTGGCCGCAGGGCGGTATTTGAGGGCGCTCTAGGACATATAGTTTGCGTTCTTGCTTGAGGATAATCCTCAAGTTCCTATACCAGTCAAGAAAGTTTGCTCCATTGAGCTTGTCCTTCTCAAGGACAGATCGCAAGTTGAGGGGGTGTATCGTGTTAGATGACATGGTGATCTACAACATTAAAATGCAAAGTTTAAGTATCATACCTAAATCATTTAATTAGGCCTTTAATTAAATGAGGCTCCCACTAAATTCTCATAGCTACTATTTAGCTATAAATTTATATGGGATAAAGATCCACATCATAATTCGTCTTGAGTTAGCTTTGGCTAATCGCCCAAGACGTAGTATAATTAGGTAGGCAATCTTTTGCCAATTACATCTGATGTAACTCTTTAATAGCTTTGGTTATGTTTTAGATTAGTTTAGTGTTTATTCCTAAACGACTTCGGTGTGGCGAGGCCGAGGCCTTCTTGGATATCAGAACAGCGACCACTTCTAAGACAAAGGCGATGTTGAAATCACACAAAACTAATGTTAACACTTATGTTCAAAGCTAATATATGCCTCTACTTTCTTAACCAATTAAGAAAACACTTAATTAAGTCTTAACCAAGATGATAGCGGGACATCACGATTGTCCACTCGCACCCCTCCAAGATAAAATGCATTGCTTTGCTTTGGCAAACCCAATAACAAATGATCGAGGAAGTAGTGAGTACCAACTTTGGTAGGCATATCGTTTAGACTTATTAAGAAATAAACATGTATCATATACATATTAGCATACATCACATATAAGCTAAACTAATCATGCATCACATACAAGCTAAACTAACATGCATCACATACATATTAAACTAACGTGTCATGGTTATGGCCCTTATTCTACAATCTTCTCAAGCCAATGAAAAGATTGATTGGTCAACCTAGGGATAGCATCTTCTCCTAAGTGCTTCCTTTTGGTTGTCTTGTGTGTTGACTTCCTCCTTGTAACCTCATCTTCCAATGGACCCTCCATCCTTGTTTTGTACATTACAAAGGAGAAATACTCGAGTTACATTAGTCTAAAACTAATTTTACAACAAGAATATTAGGAGAAAGGCCACGACCGCAGTAGTATTAAAATTACAACACACAATCACAAACTCTTTGGGACTAGGCCATAACCATGCACCATGTCATTTTAACTTTTAAAAGACATTGGATATTTTATTATGTTTGAAAATTTGCTAATGCAATTATCAACTCATAATAAAATTTATCCTACTTCTATATCACATATAAAATAGAAAACCTATTTTTATCGATCTTTTATAAGTGGCTCGATACCCTTTGTAGGGAATTCTTGTATGTCAAATGGCATATCTTGGAAAATAGGATCCCTTCCAAGTGATCCATGCGAAAGCAAACTCGTATAAAATAAATTTCTCTAAACCAAACCTATCTTATAGGAGAGGATTACCTTTGTTGCGTGCCCTTGTTAATCCCGCTTTTCCTTTTGGTTGTTTGGATCTTTAGCACGTTCAAATGTCCGTGCCTCTATATGTATCCACACGAGCAAGCTCTTGTCTCACAAAAAGAAAACTAGAAGAGCTCTCCTTTACTTCTTGCTAGAGAAGTCCTAAAGGAGAGGAAGAGAGAAAAGGAGAAAGGAAGAAGAAGACTCCTCTTCTTGCTAGCCTACACTCACAAACCCACACAACCAAAGCTTCCACCAAGCTCTCTCACAACCACAACAACAAAACCAAAGCTTCCACCAACAACAAATGCTCTCTTTGGCGGCCACTGTCTTTTAGGGTTGGAAAAACCCTTTAACCCTTTCACCTCCACACATTCAATGCAATCCATTGCATTGAGACATATCCTTGTTTGGCCGGCCACTTAAGGAGACAAAAACCAATTTGTCTTCTTCCACCACATCTAGCTTAGGTGGATGCTTAGGTGGATGCTTAGGTGGCATGCTTATGTGGCATTCTTATGTGGCTTTCATGCATGTTGAATTAATCTTATTAATTCAATTAAGCTTATGTTATCATATTGAATTAATCTTATTAAATCAATAAGGTAACATATTGAATTAATCTCATTAAATCAATTAGCTAAAATTCTCATTAAGCTTAAAGTCCAAAAACCATTTTGTACTTAAGCTTATTCCCAAATTATTCTAGTCAAACTAGAATACTCAAATTCCTCTAATTATCATGCTCTTTGTGTGTGACCCTATAGGCTCTCATAACGTTGGCAGTGGACCTAAACTCTTTTAGATACACAAGCAATGAGCGGCATCTAGCAATACATCATTGCTACCCAAGTTACGAGATAAGTCAAGATCAGACTAACCTTTCCGTGACTACTATAATATATGACCGTGTCCTTCTATCCTTGATATCAGATTGATCAATGAGGCATAGACCGTGTCATCCTCGATCAATCTATGTGTTTCTTGATCCCTGAGTAAACTAACTCAAACAAATGAGCTCAATATCTCATATTGATTCATTCGAGCATGGCCATGCGTTTTAGTAGTTCTACTCAATCAAGGGGCCCACCGATATCACTCTCGTCATATGAGAGGGATAGATCCCATCTACATCACTCACATCCCTCCGCATAATTTGTTATATACCCAGTAATCGCCTTTATGGTCCACCCTGTTACGGGTGACGTTTGACGATACCAAAGTACATAACTCCTTATGTAGGGAACCATAGTGACTTCAGGTCTAAGGACTATTCATACCAATAGTCACATGAGAAAGTTTATGACACTCATATAACGATCCATGAAACTTTATCATGGCGGGTCAGTTCAGTATATATTCTCCAATATATACCCATGTGTCAACTTGATATCATATATCCATGACTTGTGAGATCAAGTCATCAATTGACCTACATGCTAGTCTTTATGTATTAATATTGCCCTTGCATATTAATACTCGACTAGGAACATTTAGGAAAGTGTTCTCTACAGCCTCTCATAATCAATTCTGCCAATTGATGTGCTGTAGATAAGAACCTACTTTTCTAGGGCATTATTATATTTAAATTAGCTGGCACAAGCAAGATGTAAATATAATAACCAATCCTTTGCCTTTATAGAATATGATACAAAATGTTCCCTATTCAACCATCACATGATTGGTTCTAGGGCTTTAACTAACAACCTCCTCCTCCGAAAATGAAGAAGCAAGCTCAAGTGAAGGGGGAGCTTCATCCTCATCATCATCGGAATCGGAGGAAGAAGACATGGAGACTATGGTAACGAATCTCTCACCAATAAAATAGTTTCCATGATTTCTAGCCTTACTAAGGACTTATTTAGGGCAAAGAAGAAAAATAAATGCATGCTTGATCAAATTAAGGATTTAGAAGATAAACTAGAAAAAGCATGTTTAACTATTAATGATGATGATGCATGCTCACATGACTATATGCCTTTTGATGTTAATGATGCATGCATTGAGGAAAATAGGATGTTAAGGGAAAAGGTAGATCATTTGACCAAGGCCCTAAAAAAATTTACAATAGGCTCCAACACCCTTAACATGATCATAGGGAGCCAAAGGACAAGTTTCAATAAGAAAGACCTAGGATATAAGGAAAATAAAAATGAAAAGGCCTATAAATGTTTAATTGCTAGGGGTCAAGATAAAAAGAAAACAATAGCTAGAAAATGGATCCCTAAGGAATTTTTAGTGAACCCCATAGGAAAGAATTTGTTTTGGGTTCCTAAATCCATCCTTAAGGGTTAGAAAAACCCTAGGATAGTCAACCATAAGGATTTCACCTATATCATATCTTTGGTTGACTTAGGATGGTGGGACCAAGTTTTTGAAATAGTGTTGGGTGATGATAATGTGCCCATAAATTCATAATAATGCTTAAATCATGATGGTTAATGCAATTGCTATATATGTTTGCAATCATGATTTATGATCTTGACATTTGATATATAATCATGGGCAATAAGGTTTAAATCATGCTTTGGGTGATACTTTACTTATTATCATAATTCATACCTAATGCATGATTATTAATTGATAAATACATTTATTTCATGATCATAATGTGGAATCAATACATATATGTCTTTAAGATCATGTGGGATGTTAGGATGATACTTAACCTTATGTAGAATTGCATGAAATTAATGGTTAAGTATATATAAATGCCTTTAGGATACATCTCACACTCACCATAGGCTACCTTGATTGAAAACTTAGCATGGGTGAGATGATAGGATGATACTAATGGTCCACTAATGCCTATGGCATTTAGATGGTCATTTAAGATATCAAATAACAATAATAGACCAATCATGGGGAAGGCTTATATTTAATTCATAGACATATTGCTCAAAGATCATGGTTGGAAATTTCATATGTTTTCAAAACATTTTCTTTCTTTAAAATCTGTGTGTTCATGTTTTGAAACAATCCAAAGCAAAACTAGGTGTTAAAATTGATACAAACTTGATCAAAAACCTAGTTGTTTTTGAAGCTTTTGGATTTTTGGCTAATTTTTGAAAATATAATGATTTTTCATGAAAACCTATTTTTCATTGATAAAGATACTAACAAGAAATATGTTCTCCAAATTTCATGATTTTTCGAATTTTGTAGAATTTTTAATGCATTTCTAAAATTCACTCCGAAAATCAAAAAAACCTGAAATCAAAGTGCCAGTCGACTGGTAGTCTGAACCAGTCGACTGATCGACTGATAACATGCCTAGTAACCTTCTTTTATCAGATTTTATGGCATGTTTTGGTAATTTTTGTTCCCTAGAGTTGATGTCATGCTTGTATAAACTTTGTTTAATATTTTTGATGGTATCAAAGGGGAAGAAATATGCATGTTTAAGTAAGGCAAGTTTCATGTATTAAGGGGGAGAGTTGATAATCATGTTTATTTACATGCTTTCTTACCTTAATATTTTTATCAAATGTTTACCTAACTTAAACGGATTGCCACAATTCAAAAAGGGGGAGATTATTAGGGCAATCAACCCGTGATATGGTTTTGATGTGTGTGGAAAAGGGTTTAAGTTAGGATGTTTGGATTTGATATGTGTGTTGGAGTCTTGCAAGACTTAGTAATTCGCACATGGAGCATTGTCGAGTTTCACCTCTCATGACTCGGTCCTTGGGTCGGTGAAGGATAGCTTTGCAGAAGCCGTGTGCTTGGAGCATCCGAGAGACTGCCAGACAAGGAGATTGGAGTGAAGGCGGAGGAAGTAGACTTCAGGATGAGACGCGAACGATAGCGCTGCAGAGCCGTGCGCTTGGCGCATGCGAGGGACGTGGCCAGACGAAGAAAACTTCAAAGGCGAGGGACTCCAAGGGATGAGAGTGAGCGAATGTAACCCGAGAAGGGGTAGTGCGCTTAGGTGAAACTTGGCCAATTGGCTAAGTGTCGGATGAGATTTCGAGACATCAGTCAACTGCCATGTTATGATAGTCGACTACTCTAAGTCGACTGTGACTCAACTAGTGTTCGAGTCTGGTTCATGTGCCAACAGTCGACTGCCATGGATTGGCAGTCGACTACGAGACCACAAGTTGACTGATGAAGGCATCAATCGACTGGTTGCAAGGGTTTCGGGCATAGAATGAAGTGTCCGCTTCCGGCACTCGACTGATAGCTCCATCAGTCGACTGATGGTAAGATCAATCGATTGATGTAGGAGCTGTTGGGTGAAATCCAACGTGGAAGAAGCCATTAGTGGGAAACGACTACAGGACCAGTTGACTGATCAGGGCATCAGTCGACTGATCCTGTGTTAACGGGAAGAAACCCTCTTCTTCTATAAAAAGAAGGGGTGAGGGCATTTGGGAGCCTAATGCTTTAACTCCTAACATCTCCCAAAGTGCTCTAAACATTTTCCACTCTTCTACTTGTGCTAATCTTCATTCTATTGTAAGAAGAGTGAATTCTTGTAAGATAGGTTACCTCCACCAAGCTTGGTGCAAAGGAGAGATCTAGTGGATAGATTGAGGAGTGATTCACCTTGGACGAATCGGACCGTGGATTAGCGGCGAAGCCGTGAACCATGTTATATTCTCTTGTTAGCATTGTTTATCTTTTGTTTGTTTCTTAATTGTCTTTATTAGTATATTCCGCTTGCGCTAACGTTACTTGTAAACGAGCAATGAACGAATGAATTCCACCCTCTACGATAAAGGCTATTCACCCCCCCCCCCCCCACCCTCTAGCCGGCCAACATTGACCCTACAATTCATCCATGACTTGTTCATCCATACACTAGCCTTCAGGTGCTTCCATCGACTATGTCATGCTAACGGTGTCTACACCGCCAAGGCACATTGGACTTACGCTGCCAAGACTCCGCTTGGACTTTACGCGGCCAACCATTGGTCTTATGCTGCCAAGACTCCCGCTTGGACTTTACGCCGCCAATATCAAACCCCTTGGACTTCTCAAATTCCAAGACTCAAGCTTGGACTTTCCCTTGCCAACCCATGTTGGACTTTCCATGCCAAGACCCATGCTTGGACTTTTCCTTGCCAAGACCCATGCTTAGACTTTATATGCCAAGTACTCAAGACATGGACTTTCCATGACATGGTCAACTCCAGTCAACCATCAAAATCCCCCTCGAGTCAAATTCGAGTCCAGTCAATCATGACCCGGGTCGATTGTACAATTAATCTCCACAAAACATTATCAGACATCAATGTCAAACATCAATGTCAAACCTCCATGTCAAACATCAAAACATTGCTCGAGTAAAACTCGAGTCCGGTGAATCGTGACCCGGGCTGATTGCACCAACAATTACTGAGATGTTTTGTTTAGGGATGGAAGAAGAAGTGGTGTCCGATCTTTTTCTCTTTCTTTATTGCTTGGTCGATGTTTTGGCAATAGTTGTACTTATTATTTCTTCTGCAGATATAAAAGCAGGTTAGAAATTATAAAGCCAAGAAGTATATGAAATTTGATGGTATCAGTCTTTTGTACAGAATGTCGGTGGATGTACAGAAATGATGGTATAAGGGTATCAGTATCATTATGGGTAGTCTGGTAGATTATGTTTGGGTGGCTATATGCTAGGGGTAAGTAAATACTATGGTATGGTATCTTGTATATGGGAAATAGAGGGCGTTAATGCTAAGTAAAATGTGATACAGGATGAT
Organism: Wurfbainia villosa; assembly: GCA_025175895.1. Classification (NCBI taxonomy): domain Eukaryota; kingdom Viridiplantae; phylum Streptophyta; class Magnoliopsida; order Zingiberales; family Zingiberaceae; genus Wurfbainia; species Wurfbainia villosa. The sequence goes on along the minus strand of CM045989.1, from coordinate 112,178,721 downwards.
AGTATCAGTGGAAATGCAGAAATAATAGTTTCTATGCAAAGGATGAGGTGTGTGCAGGATTAGGAGTTAAAGAGGTATAGGGGTTTGTATATTAAGGGTATGAAGATGGTAGGGCATGATGATTGGTATACATATAATAAGTTTTGTATAATGTAAAGAGTAAGGAGGGAATAAAATATGATGCTAATTTACTAAATAAACATTAAAGACAATATTTTTAATAGAATAAAAAGGGGAGAAAAAGCTTACCGATAGGATGTGCATCCGGTGAAGGGATAGGAGATAGCTCATAATAGGATAAAATTGGTTCTTTTTATAAGGTCATTGATGTCGAAGTATTTATTCTTTAGTTTTGCTTTGATGGAAGGAAAGTCGATAGAAGATTTGACAGATTTGGGGTCGGCAAGGTCAGGAAGGATAGTTTTCCAGTGGGAAGAAAAGGGAAGGGGAGGATCTATGACAAGAAAGAAGTAGAGTTCTCTCCAACCCTTATGGGAGGTAGGTATATCAGTAAGGAATTAGTAACCCTGGCGAGCCATGAAGTAAAACACTCCAGGATCAGCCATTTTCAGTTGAAAAATGTAGTGGAAAATGTGAGGTATTTGGGGAATGGTAAGATGGTGGAAAAAGATGATGGCGCCGATGAGGATACGGAGGGAGTTGGGGGTTAGTTGATTGACGGGAAGTCCGTAAAAGAAAAGAATGTGGTAGAGGGGTTTTCGAAGAGGGAGGTCGAGGCCTCCTTCCAGTTGGCCTATGAATAGGGTAATGGTTCTAGGAGGAGGAAGATGAGGGCATTGGGATGGATTGGGGATAACAATGGTGGTATTTTCAGGAGGGTAGCTGGGTTCCCGGTGGAAGAAAGAGTGGGAGAGGTTTAGTTGATTAGGTGTAGTTTCGTACCAGGCAGCAGTAGAGGAGGAAGAGGCCATCGTAGAGAAAGGTTGTGGGAAGTTGGGAGATGTTGGAAAGGGGAGCTAGGGTTTTTCGAGAAAGTTTAGGGTGAACAGCAGTTTTAGCGGAGGGGAGGGGTTTTTAAGGTGGATTATGAGCTCTAAGTAAGGTATGCGGTAAGGGTGAAGGGAAAGTTTAGGGTTTTTTTATGTCCGTAAAATTTGTTATTTTCCTGTGGAAGTATTTCAGAAATTCTCAGTATCTGTTAGGAAATTTGGAGATAATGAAGGGAATATTGGTCTTTTTATACACTGGTTGACAGTATAGATGGTATGAAGAGTACATTTTTTATGAAAAGGGTTAGTGGATCTGTGTAGGACGATATAAAATGATATGGGGATAGACACAATAAAAATAATTAAGTGTTCATTGTAAATATGTTTTAAAATGAGCAAGTGTTACAGAGATAATTTTTTCTAAGGCAATTTTCCATATAGTATGCATTTTTTTCTAAGGCATTTTTCACCTATATGTGATTCCAGGACTATATATTCCTCTTTTAGGGGGAGAAGTGTATTTTCTGTGGCATTTTTTGCCTAAATGTGCAGTTCCAAAATATCCAAGCTATCTAATGTACTTTTCCAAAAAGAGGTTATCAAAGGGTATGAAGAAATTTGCGCTTAAGGGTTTCGGGCTATCTAATGTTCTGTGATAGGGGTTATATGATTTTTTCTAAGGCATTATACAGGATTTGAGGGGTTTTTTATATTCTTTCATTTGAAAGGGGCTATTAAATTTTGCTAAGGCATTATATTTCTGGTATAAGACAGGATTGTTTTACATTTTTATACAAAGGGACATTGGTATTCTTGTATTTACTCATGTTCTCTTTGGCAATTATTAATGACATTCATGATGAAGGTTATGATATCGGAATTCCTCCTTTCTTAATTTAATGGTATTCTTTCTAAGTTCTTATGCAACAACATATTTATCTATGGTTTTTGTGCTTAAAGCTTGAGCTTGGAAGGTAATTCAGTTTCTGTTTATAGGGTTATAATGTGCAAAACTAACTCAAGGCTCTTATGCCTACTATAACAGCCTATGGGCTAGATAGCTCCATTCCCCCACGGGGAACTATAACGCCTTTTATATGGCATATGTAAGATATTCTCACTGCTTTCCTATAACAACCTAAGGGCTAGATAAAATATTTTCCCTCACGGGGAACTATAGCGCCTCTATATGGCATACGTAAGATGTTCTCGTGATTCTCCTATAAAAGCCTAAGGGCTAGATAGCTATTTTCCCCCTAGGGGGAACTATAACGCTAGGTATAATGGGCAAGTAACATGCTAATAAGGCTCAACGCCTCCAGTATCTTAAGGCGTAAATGCCTCCTATAACATTCTAAGGTATAAACGCCTCATACAGCATCTTAAGGCGTAAACGCCTCTTACAACATTCTAAGGCATAAACGCCTCATACAGTATTTTAAGGCATAAACGCCTCCTACAACATTTTAAGGCATAAATGCCTCATACAGTATCTCAAGGCATAAATGTCTCCTGTAGCATTCTAAGGCATAAACACCTTATTTGATGGGTGTGGGGGTTCTTTTTCAGTTAAGGCAGGGCAGTTTTCAGGACAAGTAGAAAGATTCTCGACTAGTCAATGTAGTTCCTTCTGGAAGTTTTGTATTTTTTCCAGAGCTGTATGTTGAGTTTCAGGGTGGTTATTGTATGATTGAGTTCCAGAGTTTTCAGAGCAGTATATTTAAATCCAGGGAAGTTTCGTATATATGTTCAGTTCTAGGGCAGTTTTGAGAGTTCCAGAGCCATATGGTGAGTTCCAAGGCAATATAGTATCTTCCCAAAGTTGTGTGTCTATTTCCATAGCAGTTAGACATAGTTCCAGACTAGTTTGCTTATTTCCAGGGCAGTTCCGCGTCTCTACATAGTGGTATGTTCAGATTCAGGGTAGTATGGCACCATTCTGGGGTATGATTATTTTTGGGGCAGTTGGATATGGTTCCAGTAGTATGTTAAATTCTAGGGCGGTTTAATACAAGTTCCAGAATGGTTTGCTTAAATCCAAGGCAGTTTTGAACCTCACAGTCTATGTAATTCGCGACTGATATGTATGTTTCTCGAATGACCACATTACAGACCCCGTAATCAGGTTTTCGCAGGTTTCTAGAGTAATATGTTTATTTCCAGGGCTGTTAGACACAGTTCCTGAGTAACTTGCTTAAATCTAGGACAGTGTGAAGAGTTGTAGAGCAGTTAGAAAGGTTGTAGGGCAGTATGTATGTTTGCAGATCGGTTAGAAGGGTTGAGGTGTTGGCAGAGCAGATAGACGAGTTTATAGGGCAGAATGGATGTTTGTAGAGCAGTTAGAAGGGTTGCAGGGCAGTATGGGTGTTAGCCGAGCAGATAGACGGCTTTCCAAGGCAGTGTATATGTTTGTAGAGTAGTTAGAAGGGTTGCAGGTGGGTGTTTTTGAAGGGTTGCAGGGTAGTTTGCAGAGGAATTGGAAGGATTGTAGGACAGTATGGGTGTTTCTAGAATAGTTAGAAGGGTTGCAGGGCAGTATGGGTGTTTGCGGAGCAGTTGGAAGGGTTGCCGAGCCATTTGTGTCCAAAGCAGTATGTGTGTTTGTTGAACAGTAAAGTCATTTCCAGAGGAGTCTGAGGAATTTTGGAGCAGTCTATGCAAATCCATGGCAGTCTAGGTACTTGTAAAACTTCACTCGACTGTGCTCTTTAGTTTTACTAAAGAGAGAGAACTTATGACTATGGGAGCCTTTTTCAGAGAAATTTTTTATTCATAAACACTTGTAAAACTTCACTCGACTTCGCTCTTCAGTTTTACTAAAGAGGGGGAACTTATGATGGGATCGGGATTTTCTAGAGCAGGGTAGTCTATGTAATTCCAAGGTGATTAGAAGGTCTGCAGGACAGTATAGGTGTTTTCCAGGATGGTATGTGTGTTGCCAGAGTTGTAAGTTCAGTTTCAGGGTGATAAGTTAAGTTCCAAGGAGGTTTGGTAGCTTGCCAGAGATGTACAATGAGTTCCAGGGCAGTAAGTTCAGTTTCAGAGCAGTATGTTGAGTTTTAGGGTGGTTTGGTATCCTTCCAGAGCAGTATGCTAAGTTGCAGGGTAGTGTAGCATCTTTCCAGAGCAGTAGGTTAAGTTCCAGGGCAGTGTCGCATTCTCCAGGGTAGTAAGTCCAGTCCTAGAGTAGTATGTCGAATTCCAGAGCGATTTAATGTTTTTTCATAGCAGTACATTGAGTTCCCGAGCAGTTTGGTGGTATTCTAGGGCAGTGTTCGGTGTGTTGAGTTTCAGAGCAGGTTGGTATCCTTCGATAGTGGGTTAAGTGCCAGGGCAGGTTGGTATCCTTCGACAGTGGGTTAAGCGCCGGGGCAGTACGTTTAGTTCCAGGGTGGTTGGGCGTATGGAGATTTTTGAATTAGGAGCGGGAAAAGCGGTTATAAAAGCAACTCATAAGGGGTATTTAGGTTAATTCATTTCAGAGGAGGGGGCGGTTGGCTCGTCTATAAAAGGGGTAAACAAAGATGAAGCAAAGGGGAGGGGGGGGCGTTCCTAGATCTGGTCTACAGAGATGACTCTTTTTCCTTCTTAAGTTTCTTCCTTCGTTCTCTTTTACTGCATCTTCTTCTTTCTTCGATGGATACTGACTTGAGCATCGGAGGGGTCGTACCGAGAAGCTGGCCCATCCCTAATCGCTAACTTCTATCGCAGATCAAGAGTCTTGGCAGCAACTTCATAAAGTTTACATATCTTGCCTCTTCTCAATGAAGGAGGAGGAGGAATCCGAGCATGCCGAAAAAAGGAACACCATCAAACCTCATTTACATTATACCATCTCTACTAGTTTCAATCCAAATATCAACCGTGATAATAACTAAATAACCTATACCAGTAACATCTACCTGTAAGCACATCCGATTTATTACGCCTAGGGTTCCAACACCTAGGGTTCTACTAATGTTGTTTCATTCCTAAGATCCGCCCTACGGAATAATCTCATCTAAGTTATACTTAGTCTACTAGTTTCAATCATGGTATCAACCGCAACAATACATAACCAAATAAGCATACAACAGTGATATTCAATAAACAGCAACCTAAGCATACTAATGGAAATCAATAGCCGAAGTCAAATAGGATATAAAAATGGTCAAGCAAGTACAAGGTCAAGACAATACTAGAAAGAGCATCAAGTACACATATAAACTAAGTAAGCAATGTAACCACAATAATCATGCAATAAAATCTAAAGAGGTCATAAAACTTATATATAGACCTTCTAAGAGTTTATCTCATCTTAGTCATACTATTTCACTAGTCCAATCATAATACCAATCTGCCGCAATAACTAGGCACATAACCGTAATATCAATCCAACACTAAACTAGATATCTACAAGTAAATGAGGAGAAGCAACTCAATAACCAAGCAGAACCTATAGGGGGCAACAATTATAATGTCAAAGCAAGAGCACAAAGTGTAACTATGATATAAACTAAGTAAATAATATATCCAAATTAACCATGCACTAAATTCTAAAAAGATTCAAAAATCCACCCACCTCTGATTACAGAAGGTCCTAGCTATCTCTCAATTTGAAGATGTGCTTCAGCTACCAAATCTATTCATTAATGCAAGCCATCACCTCAATAACAAAAGCCACCACATCCATGAGGCGGATAGCTCAGAGTGCCCTATTTACTGATAATGCCTTAGTTGTGCTACCAGCAGATGCTACAGCTGCTCTTCTACGTATGCCAGCAGTGTAGATAAGCTGGTATTTCTATCCCTCGGGTCCAACAATTTCGATATCAGAAGCCACAAGGCCAGCCTGGCCATCTACAAGAAATATAATAACAGATGATTCCTCCACAACAACCGTGGCTTGTCTCTCTATCATTGATGGCATCCGAGCAACAGCTGCTTCCCTAACTGAAAAAGGAATCCCATGCATACCAATTGTTGTATAATTGCAAGCTCTTCCATTACATCAGTCTTTGACCTAGAAAAGGTCATAATGCCCCCAGTATCTACTACCATAAAATCACGATCGCCCCAGGAGGATCTTCCATACAATCTATCTCTAGTAACTCCCGGTTCGTCAACAACAATTGCCCTGTTCCCCCTCCACAAGGCTATTGAACAATGCTAATTTACCAACTTTTAGCCTTCCAACAATGGTGGCTTTTGGAAGAATATGGTCTGGAATCCAACACTAGTTCACCAGACAACGATGGAGAGTGCTCTCTGACAGCATTAATCGCCTCTTGCTCCATCAACTCGAGGTCAAAAGAGGAGAAGAGGGCGAGGGGCGTTGAGTGTAGGGTGGATCCTGGCGAGAGCCTCGAAGGTGCAGGTGGCCACAGATCCAGAGGCGACGTCTCCTGGCTGGGGAAGGGCGATGACAAGGCTATTGCCCATAGCAACGGTGACTCGGGCACCGCAAAAGGCGGCAACGATGGTGACTTGATCGGGGAGACAGCGGTGGGTGATGACACAAGCTCGGGGTGGAGAACGGCCTCGGATCAACCTCGTGGCGGCGAAGGCTGGCGGCTTGACAGTGACAACCAAGGCAGCGGGCACGTGGATAGCGAACAGAGGCATTGTTGGCACTTGGAGTTGGCGATGTGAGGAAGAGGAGGAAAGGAAGAATAAGAAGGGGCTCGGGAAAGGGGATGCGACGCTGCAGGTGGGAGAATCGACAGGAGTAGGGAAAGAGAATTAAATCCCTAAAGGCCTTACGTCTCCCTATCTACATGTCGTTCTTCTCTCTAAGTAGTTTCTTCATCAGAATCTCATTACTATTCAACCTCAATTCAACAGATGATCAACATTCTTATATCTAGAATATGATCTGAAACTTCAACTGTATCCTTCATAATATAAATAAATTGAGTACATACTCTCATATGCGAAAGTTACTATGTATTTCTACGGATAGCCAACCCCAAATATTTTATTTCTCTTTCAGCTTTTTCTAATAAACATTCCTATTATCAAATCGTAATCTTCTCTGTGGGTTATGAGCCCACCAAGCTTCCTCTGTGCCACTCTGATTCATATCCCAAATTGGTTACTAGTCTTCTCATCTTCAGCAAGTGTGAGATCTAGTGCCTTTGTGCTGAGTTTTCGTATGTCAAGTCTCATACTCTAAGTTATTAGTAGTCTAATCTCAAGTCAAGGTATGACTATCAAATCCAAGGGCTACTCATTTACTTCGTAGCGAGACATTAAAGTCTTCCTACAGGATCGAGGTATCAGAATTCTACAAATTTTTTCCTAAAGTATCATCAGGATATAAAGGAATGTGAGCTATCAATATATTAGGTAGAATAGGATAAACCAACATGATACCTCGTATATCAAACCTACTGGCTCATTGGGTGTAACACCCCCCTCTCTTTCCTCTAATAAAGGAGGTGTTACCATCATACTTTAATTATAACTCAAACATGTCTCAATTTTTCCATGAACTCACTTACACTATTTACTAATTTAACTAATAAATGATTTAAACAGAAGGGTGTCAACAACTCATAACAAGATCTAAACATGGATTTGATAACAAGCATCATAATACTCTTAACTTGAAATAGCGGAAGATAGAGAAATAACTCAACCCATAAAACAGCGACACACAGCCGTATTCACCACCCATGCCCGTGTTGAAAAACACGGCCTGGCTGTGTGTGCGTCTATTCACCCCAGAACGATGGTCAAGCACATAACATGAACTCTAGCACACTAGCACGTTCAAAGGTCTTAGCATAACATGATACTAGTAAGTTCGACATTCTTAACCACAACATAACCATTAGTAAATTCAGAGTTCTTAACATAAAATAAATTCTAGCAAGTTCAGAATCGTAATCCACTGTTCCACTGCCACACACACCAAACACTTCATCCACTGCCCCATCTTACTCAAACCTTGCTTTGCCCTTATCTGCAGTATAAGGAATGCAAACTATAAGCAATGATGCTTAGTAAGCACATCCTATTCTCACAAAACATCGCATTATAAGAAAACATGCTATGAGAATACTTGCATGCAAACATATGCTCATACTTGCCCTTAAGAAAATTCTGCATTTGACATTTAGAAATACTTGCACCTAATACGATGGTTCAACTTGAAATGTATGAACTTCCTTCTTTAAACATTTAGAAATACTTGTATGTATCACAATGGTTCAATATAAAATGCATGAACTTGAAAAAAAACACAACTTGCAATACCAAATCTTTAGATATGCTTCGCTTGTAGAAGCATGCACATGAGATATACTTAAACTTGTTAACATTGTGCTTTCGTTAACTTTGGAAAAATTTGTAGAGGAAATGTTGACCGCTAGACGATGGGGGGGGGTGTGAATAGCATTGTGCTCGTACGATGGAATTCGATCGTGCTTGTCTCTACAATTTTAGTTAGCGTGCAGAAGAATAATAATAAAGAAATAATGAAATAGACAAACACAAATACACCAATACACAAGTATTTAACGTGGTCTAGAACCGAATGGTTCCTACTCCACGGATCGAGCTCTAAAGAGCTCTAGTGATGCACACACAACCACTAATTACAAATAACTCCTTCTCGGAATAATCCGGAGGCAGAGAAACCTCGTACAAGGGATCTTACAATAGTAAGAAATAAATACAAGCAAGATACACTACAAATACAAAAGACAAGTAAAGAAAACTTTACAACACTTTTCTTTTGATTGCTTGAATGCTTGGTTGCTTGACTTGAACTTGGAGACCCTGATTTGCAGCAACAAATCGCCCCAAAGGCTCTCAAGAACCATAGCTGATTTCCTCCTCCATGAGCTCCATTTAAAGCTTCTACCTGGGCTGGAAATCGCCGATCAGTCGACTGCTCAGGACCATCAGTCGACTGATGACACTGTTGCTGTGAGACAACGGTGTAATCCACGCTGGAAAAATCCAACGGATAGGACATAAGTCGACTAATCATATCCATCAGTCGACTGATCGAGCCTTCACTCGACTGTTAACCCCGCAGTCGAGTTAGACTCCATTATGTGCCCAAATTTTTGAGACGGACAATGCTGATCGCCTCATAGCAAATGATCGTGGGACACTTCCCGCAGTCAAACCTTAGTTGACTCACACCAGTCGACTGCCACATGACACCAGTCGACTGGAACACCTCAAACATGAGGTTTTAACCCAAGTATGGTGCCCCCATACTTGCTAGACCACCCGTAGCCTAGACCTAAGCCTTCTAGCCACCTCCATCAGTCTCGTGCCTATCGGATCCCTCCAAGTCATCCATGACTTGTTCATCCATTGCACTAGCCTTCAGGTGCTTCCATCGGCTATGTCATGCTAATGGTGTCTACACCGCCAAGGCACATTGGACTTACATTGCCAAGACTCCGCTTGGACTTTACGCCGACAACCATTGGACTTATGCTGCCAAGACTCCCGCTTGGACTTTACGCCGCCAATATCAAACCCCTTGGACTTCTCAAATGCCAAGACTCAAGCTTGGACTTTCCCTTGCCAACCCATGTTGGACTTTCCATACCAAGACCCATGCTTGGACTTTTCCTTGCCAAGACCCATGCTTGGACTTTTCATGCCAAGTACTCAAGACTTGGACTTTCCATGACATGGTCAACTCCAGTCAACCATCAAAATCCCCTCGAGTCAAACTCGAGTCCGGTCAATCATGACTCGGGTCGATTGTGCCAACAATTTCTCCAAAACAATATCAGACATCAATGTCAAGCATCAATGTTAAACTTCCATGTCAAACACTTCCATGTCAAATATCAAAACATCACTCGAGTCAATCTCGAGTCCGGTTAATCGTGACCTGGGCCGATTGCACCAACAATCTCCCCCTTTTTGATGTTTGACAAAAACACATACTTTTGAGTTAGAACACTAACTCAAATCTCCTTACCAATTATCACAAATTGGTAATTTCACACATTCTCCCCAATTCTTCGAATTGACAATTGATAACACTCTCCATATTATTCTCCCCCAAAACATCCTCCCCCTTTTTGACTAACATCAAAAAGGTTTTCTCTCTAAGGAGGTCAATGTCTCATGTCCCAATGAGATCTTACAATCTCTCCCTTGGTCCAAAAATACCTAGGATGCCTACCATCTTCCTAGTGATAAGTCCCATATCACTCAAGAGAAGCAATCCTATACACTCTCCCAATTCCCAAATTGGGTATCTCAAAATTCCATTTTCCTCCTCATGAGGAAATATACCATCCATCATCCCATGATGGATACCTCCCCCTAAAGGCTTGCTCCCCCTTGACCATTGCACCAACAATATCCTTGGGAAGTCCCTAAGCCAATAGGAACTCTAAACCATCAAAAATAAGGTCTAAAGTTCAACCTTGAACTTTTCCACCCTTAAATTTGATACATCACCCTAACACCTCTCCAAATCCATATCCAATGGATTTTTACCCTTTATAATGCTTCCCAAAGCATATCCTAGGGTTAGAAGTGGTTAGGGACCTTTACCATAGCTGAACACAGGCTAAACATTCCTTGTTTTCCCAAAATCAACCATGGCAGTCGACTCTATCAGAGATCAGTCGACTGCCACTCTCATCAGTCGACTGTTTGTGCAATTGACCCAGGTCATGATTGACCGGACTCGAGTTTGATTCGAGTTATGTTTTGATATTTGACAAAGTGAGTTGACATTGATGTTTGACATTAATGTCTGTTGATGTTTTGGGGAGATTGTTTATACAATAAACCAGGGTTAGATTTAACCGGACTCGAGTTTGACTCGAGGGAGACTTTGATGTTTGACTGGAGTTGACCATGTCATGGAAAGTCCAAGTCTTGAGTACTTGGCATGTAAAGTCCAAGCATGGGTCTTGGCAAGGAAAAGTCCAAGCATGGGTCTTGGCATGGAAAGTCCAACATGGATTGGCAAGGGAAAGTCCAAGCTTGAGTCTTGGCATTTGAGAAGTCCAAGGGGTTTGATATTAGCGGCGTAAAGTCCAAGAGGGAGTCTTGGCAGCCCAAGTCCAATGGTTGGCGGCGTAAAGTCCAAGCGAAGTCTTTGCGGCGTAAGTTCAATGTGCCTTGGCGGTGTAGACACCGTTAGCATGACATTGTCGATGGAAGCACTTGAAGGCTAGCGCGATGGATGAACAAGTCATGGATGACTTGGAGGGATCTGAGAGGCGCGAGGCTAATGGAGGTGGCTAGAAAGCTTAGGTCTAGGCTAAGGGTGGTTTAGCAAGTATGGGGGCACCATACTTGGGTTAAAACCTCATGTTTGAGGTTGGCAGTCGACTGACATTATGGTCGGTTCGACTGCCGTGAGTCAACTAGAGCTCGACTGTCGATTAAGGGTAGAAAATGCTTTGGCAGTTGACTTCTCATTGGAGCAATCGACTGCCATGTATGGAAGCGTCACGGCTCTGATCCTATCGGCCCGATCGCCAATGTTGGCAGTCGACTAGTGAGAGTCCCATTGGAACTTTTCCAGCGTGGATTGAGCCGTTGTCTCATAGCAACAGTGGCATCAATCGACTGGTGACTTATGGTAGTAGACTGATCGGCGGAAATCCAGCCCGATGCAGGTTAAAAGGGAGTTGTTCATGGAGATTTTGACATTCGTTCTTTGGGAGCTTTCTTGGGGAGATTTGAAGGTGAATTGCAGGTGCATTTCAGGGTCCTTCAACCTCATCCAAGCAACTAACAAGCAAAGCGCTCAAACCCTAGTTTTTTAAAGTGTTCTTTACATTTCTTTGTATTTTGCTTGTATTTTTGTGTATTGCTTTTGTAATCATTATATGAGGTTTCTCCACCTCCGGATTGTTTCGAGAAGGAGTTGTTTGTGATTAGTGATTGCGTGTGTATCACTAGAGTTCTTTAGAGCTCGATCCGTGGAGTAGTAATCGTTCAGTTCTGAACCACATTATATTCTTGTGTTCGTGTTTGTCTTGTTTCTTGTTATTGCCATTATCTATATTCCGCTGCGCATAACAAGTTTTGTAGAGATGAACGCGAACAAATTCCATCAATGTATAGCACGACGCTATTCACCCCCCCCCCCCTCTAGCGTTCCAACGATCCCCTGCAAGTGGTATCAGAGTGAGACCGCTCTTCAAGTTTAACAACTAAGGGAGCATGCTAAAGGAAGGAGATGGATTTCCAAGAAAGATTAGGTGACGACGTCAACATTCCACCATCCTTCAACCATGAAGATTTCGCGTATTGGAAAGGTAGAATGATGCACTTTTTAATGTGTGACTTTGACAATTGGATTAGTGTCTTAGTAGGCTTTGACACTCCAAAAGACGACGAAGGAAGAAAAATCAAGAAGAAGAATTGGAGCCAAGACCAACTACGATATTACAATATCAATAATAAGATAATGGGTATTTTGCTTAATGTAATCCCTAATGACATTTTGATCAAGATAGGGGATTGTAAAGATGCCAAGGAGCTATGAAGCAAATTGGCAAAACATTATGAAAACCCATCACCGGTCCAAGAAGAAGATTGCTCATCGACTCAAGAGGAGGAGACCGAAGATGAAGAGAGTTCATCATCTTCACGAGCAAGTGAGGAGGCGAAAGTTGGAGAGGAGTCAACTTCCGAATCTGTGGAAAAGGAGGTGGAAGAAGTAGAAGAAACCTCCACCTCTAAGATTGAGGGGGAGGAAAGAATTTCCACTCTGGAGCAACAAGAAGAAGCTTCCACATCTGGTCATGATGAAGAAGCTCCAACTCTGGCACATACCACCACCATAGGTAACTCAAACACCGTAATTCAAAATAAAAAATAATACTATGTGTTTTGAGTGTAGGGAATTTGGGCACTATAAGAGAAAGTGCCCAAAGAGAGTAAGGAAAGCTCCACCGGCACTTAAAAGTCAAGAGAAGTGAAAGGAAGTCGGATCCTCGACAATTAAAAGCAAGAAGCATGTGGTGTGTTTCAAGTGTCACCAAGAAGGACATTATAGAAGTCAATGTCCTATGAGGAAGAAGAAGGGGCAAGAAGGAGCAACTCATGTAGGGGGAGCTAAGGCTAACCCTAAGGTATATTTTAATAATGCACCTTCTAAATTTAAAAGTCAAAAGCATGCTAGGAATTTTAATTCTCTTGCAATTCATCATGAAAAGCATGCTAGACATAAATATTTGTGTTTAGGTGCTAAAAGTGTCCACTTAGGAAATTAGGAGAAATTTGGGACTAATGTCCCTAGAAAGACCTTGTCTAGAGAATCTATCAAGAAAATAGAAGACCACCTAGGCTTAAACCCTAAATGGACTAGACATATGCCTAGGAAAAACAATGTCCAAAGACCAAATCAAAATTCAAAAATTGGACAATTAGAATTAGAGAACCAAGCCTTGAGGTCAAGGCTTGAAAAACTTGAAAAGACCCTTAGAATTATGCAAAATCAAGTTAAAGGGTCAAATGGTCAAAGTCAAGAGTCTAGGACCAAGAGTCAACACCTAGGACTTAAGAAACAAAAGTCAACCAAGGGCAAGAAGGGTTTGGGTCACAAACCTAAGCCTAAGGTGGCTTATCATAGTGTTTCATTTGATTATGGAACACAAACTAGGTCTAGAAAGATCAAGGTCAATAAGAAAGTCATCCTTAGAGTTGACCAAGGTATGTGCCTAGTGGCTAGGGTTTCAAGGAAACCTAGGGAAGCCACTAAGAAGGTTGCAAGGGGAGTTACCCCTAGAGTCAACCTAGGTAAGACCACAATGGCCAAGACTAACAAGCCTAGGAGGGTCATTAGGAAGGTATCTAGGGAGGTTATCCCTAAGGAATACCTAGTAAACCCTAGGAGCTCAAATAGGTTTTGGGTTCCTAAGAGCGTGATGGATTCACACTAAATGGGTTTAGGGCGTGCCAACTTTAAATGGAAGGGTAGTTAACCTAACCATGGTAAAGGTGGCACCTTAGGTAATTTTCAAGGTAATGGATGCCTTGGAAATAAAATTGATATTATGATCCGAAAAGATTTTAGGATGTGTCAATATACCTTGAAGATTATGAAAAATCAATTAAATTGGCACAATTTAGGATTAGAGGTCATAGTGTGTCATTTTAGTTTTTTGGCAGACTAGGGAGAAAAGTGATAATATAGTAAAATATATTTAATTATGTCAAATGGAAAATAATATTAAAATTTAGGTATTATTATACCTATACATTTTATATGCCATGCTTTGATTGCCATATAACATGCCATGACATCATATCTATTTTTAATCATTTAAAATGTCATGATCATGCTTAGGTTTAGGTTAAATGTCATATATTCTTAGATTGTATCATTTGTCATGACATCATGATCATTGGCCATGTTTACTTATGATATCATTTATGTCATGATCATACTTCATGCATTTAAATTAATGAAAATTGATTTAAGGATTTTGGCATGACTTGGAGTCCCATTTATAAGGGAATCAAGTAGAGTTGCCTTAGAAAATGCATGAAACCCTAGATTAGGATGAACAAAACCCACATCTCACATCACATCGACATGTATGTGTATTTATACACCCTAAATACATGTGAGATGCTAGGATATGAGTTAAGTTCAAGGTGCATAGTTTTTACATCTAGATGAACTAAAACTCATCTTATTTCATTGACGGATCATTGGGAAATCTTGTGTACAAGTCATGTACATTAATCCCAAGAAGCATGATCCAATATAGGTTTTCAAAAACTTTTTAAAATCAGTTTAGAAAACTTTGGTGAAGTTTATCTTTTGATAGCAATTACCATTGATGAAATTGATACAAAGTGAGCTAAAACATTGAAGTTTTTCTTCACTTTTGAACTTTGTGTCAATTTCGCTATTTTATGGGAAAATATTTTTCTAACATTTTTCACCATTGTATTGCTTATAAGTATTATATGTATGAAGTTTCATGATTTTTCAAAATACATATAATTACTTATGTATTATCAAAGTTCATTTTTCAATCAAAACGATTTTGCGCTTATCACCAATCTGACTTATGGCAATGATGATGGGCAGTTTGACTAATAATTGTAAGTAGTTGACTGTCGGGCTGATTTCGGGAAAAACAAGATTGTTTAGCCCGTGTTCAACTATGGTAAGGGTTCCTAACTACTCTTAACCCTAGGATATGCTTTCAGAAGCATTATAAAGGGTGAAAATCCATTGGACATGGATTAGGAGAGTAATTTAGGATTTGTATCAATTTAAGGTGTGGAGAGTTCAATGTTGGACTTTTAACCTTATTTTTGATGGTTTAGAGTTCCTATTGGCTTAGGGACTTCCCAAGGATATTATTGGTGCAATTGTCAAGGGGGAGCAAGTCTTTAGGGGGAGGTATCCATCATGGGATGATGGATGGTACTTTTCCTCATGAGAGGGGAAATGGGAATTGAGATACCCAATTTGGAAATTAGGAGAGTGCATAGGATTGCCTCTCTTGAGTGATATGGGACTTATCACTAGAAAGATAATAGGCATCCTAGGTATCTTTGGACCAAGGGAGAGATTGTAAGATCTCATTGGATATGAGACATTGACCTCCTTGGAGAGTAAACCTTTTTGATATATGTCAAAAAGAGGGAGAATGTGAACTTAACAATTTGGGATAATTGGTAAGAGAATTTGAGTTAGTGTTCTAACTCAAAGGTATATGTTTTTGTCAAACATCAAAAAGGGGGAGATTGTTGGTGCAATCGACCCAGGTCATGATTGACCGGACTCAAGTTTGACTCGAGTGATATTTTGATGTTTGACAAAGTAAGTTGACATTGATGTTTGACATTAATGTCTGTTGATGTTTTGGGGAGATTGTTTATACAATCAACCCGGGTTAGGTTTAATCGGACTCGAGTTTGACTCGAGGGAGACTTTGATGGTTGACTGGAGTTGACCATGTCATGGAAAGTCCAAGCCTTGAGTACTTGGTATGTAATGTCCAAGCATGAGTCTTGGCAACGAAAAGTCCAAGCATAGGTCTTGGCATGGAAAGTCCAACATGCGTTGGCAAGGGAAAGTCCAAGCTTGAGTCTTGGCATTTGAGAAGTCCAAGGGGTTTGATATTGGCGGCGTAAAGCCCAAGCGGGAGTCTTGGAAGCATAAGTCCAATGGTTGGCAGCATAAAGTCCAAGCGAAGTCTTGGCGGCATAAGTCCAATGTGCCTTAGCGGTGTAGACACCGTTAGCATGACATAGCCGATGAAAGCACTTGAAGGCTAGCGCGATGGATGAACAAGTCATGGTTGACTTGGAGGGATCCGAGAGGTGCGAGGCTGATGGAGGTGGCTAGAAGGCTTAGGTCTAGACTAAGGGTGGTCTAGCAAGTATGGGGGCACCATACTTGGGTTAAACCCTCATGTTTGAGGTTGGCAGTCAACTGGCATTATGGCCGGATCGACTGTCATGAGTCGACTAGAGTTTGACTAGCGATTAAGGGCTGAAAATGCTCTCGCAGTTGACTGCACATTGGAGCAATCGACTGATGGCAGTTGACTGCCATATATGACAGTCGACTGTTGGTTTAGTCGCAAGCACAAAATACTTCGTAGCCGACTAGGCAGCCAGCTATGGTCGCTGGCAGTCGACTGCCAATGTTGGCAGTCGACTAGTGAGAGTCCCTTTGGAACTTTTCCAGTGTGGATTGAGTCATTGTCTCACAGCAACAGTGGCATCAGTCGACTGGTGACTTATGATAGTCGACTGATCGACGAAAATCCAGCTCGATGCAGGTTAAAAGGGAGCTGTTCATAGAGATTCCAGCATTGGTTCTTTGGGAGCTTTCTTAGGGCAATTTGAAGGTGAATTGAAGGTGCATTTCAAGGTCCTTCAACCTCATCCAAGCAACCAACAAGCAAAGCGCTCAAATCCTAGTTTTGTAAAGTGTTCTATATATTTTTTTTGTATTTTGCTTGTATTTTCATGTATTGCTTTTGTAATCATTGTACGAGGTTTCTCCACCTCCGGATTGTTCCGAGAAGGAGTTATTTTTTATTAGTGGTTGCGTGTGCATTACTAGAGCTCTTTGTGGTTGCATGTGCATTCCGAGAAGGAGTTATTTGTGATTAGCGATTGGTTGCAAGGGTCTTTTCATGTTTCTCAAGCCTTGACTTCAAGACTTGATTTTCAAACTCTAATTGCCCAATTTTTTATTTTTAATTTGGTCTTTGGGCATTGTTCTTTCTAGCCATATGCCTAGTCCATTTAGGATTAAGACCTAGGTGCTCTTGTACCTTTCTAATTGTCTCCCTAGGTAGAATTGATCTAGAATTATTTGACCTAGATTTGTCTTGTGATAAATTTCTTTTAGGGACATTAGTCTCAAATTTCTCCTTATTATTAAAATGAATATTCTTAGCTCCTAAGCAAAAATATTTATTGTTCCTAGCATGCTTTATATGATAAATTACAAGGGAATTGAAATTCTTAGCATGCTTTTTGACATTTAAATTAGAAGGAGCATTACTAAAATATACCTTAGGGTTTGCCTTAGCTCCCCCTACATGTGATGCTCCATCTTGGGTCTTTTTGCTCCCCCTAGAGCATTGACTCCTATAATGCCCCAGTAGCCGGCATTTGAAGCAAATTATTTGCTCCTTGCTCTTTTGCATTGAGGCACTGGTCTCCTCGACCTTTGGCATGGGTGGAGCATTCTTGACTCTTTTTGGGCACTTACTCTTGTAGTGCCCTGATTCCCTACACTCAAAGTAAATTATATGATTTTTGTTTAAACCTAAATTGCTTAAGTTACCTAGGGTATTTGTGGTGGTCAGAGTGGATTCTTCATCTCTCCTAGAGGTGGATGGTTCCTCTTGAGGTTACTCCGGTGTGGATGGTCTCTCCTCCCCCACAATCCTAGAGGTGGAGGTCTCCTTCAATTCTTCCTCTTTCTCTTCCACCGACCCGGAAGTTGACTCCTCCTCAACTTTTGAATCCTCACTTGCTTGTGAGGATGAGCTCTCTTCCTCCTCTTCCTTTTCTTCTTGGATTGATTCGGGATTGTCGTAGAACTTGACCAACTTGTTCCACAACTCCTTGGCATCCCTATAGCTTCCTAATCTAGACAAAATATCATTAGGTATCAAATTAACTAACATTTTTGTTACCTTAACGGTTGTCTTGAATTTTTGCCGTTGCTCCTCGGTCCACCTCTTCATCTTGAGGATTTCTACGTTCTATCCTCTTAGGGCATCAAATCCTATAATCACTGAAAATCAATTTTCTATATTTGACATTAGAAAATATTCCATCCTACCTTTCCAATACGTGAAATCTTCGCGGTCGAAGGCGGGTGGAATCGCTATGTCATCGCCCCATCTTTATTGAAGATCCATCTTCTTCCCTCTAGCGGGTTTCGCTCCCAGCGGTTAGTCCGTAGAAGAGCCCCGAGATCTGATACCAATTGTAGAGGAAATGTTGACCACTAGAGAGGGGGTGAATAGCATTGTGCTCGTACGATGGAATTCGATTGTGCTTGTCTCTACAATTTTCATTAGAGCGCAACGGAATAATAATAAAGCAATAACGAAATAGACAAACACAAATACACCAATACATAAGTATTTAACGTGGTTCGGAACCGAATGGTTCCTACTCCACGAATCGAGCTCTAAAGAGCTCTAGTGATGCACACGCAACCACTAATCACAAATAACTCCTTCTTAGAACAATCCGGAGGCGGAGAAACCTCGTACAAGGGATCTTACAACAGTAAGAAATAAATACAAAAGACAAGTAAAGAAAACTTTACAACACTTTGCTTTTGATTGCTTGAATGCTTGATTGCTTGAATGCTTGGTTGCTTGACTTGCACTTGGAGACCCTGATTTGCAGCAACAAATCGCCCCAAAAGCTCTCAAGAACCATAGTTGATTTCCTCCTCCATGAGCTCCAATTAAAGCTTCTGCCTGGGCTGGAAATCGCCGATCAGTCGACTGATGACACTGTTGCTGTGAGACAACGGTATAATCCACACTGAAAAAATCCAACGAATAGGACATCAATCGACTGATCGACCCTTCACTCGACTATTAACCGCACAGTCGAGTTAGACTCCATTCTGTGCCCAAATTCTCAAGCATCAGTCGACTGATCACACGATCAGTCAACTGCTCGAGCTAGCAGTCGACTGCCCACCTCTTGCAGTCGACTGTTGAGACACTTCTCACAGTCAAACTCTAGTTGACTCACACCAGTCGACTGCCACATGACATCAGTCGACTGACACACCTCAAACATGAGGTTTTAACCCAAATATGGTGCCCCTATACTTACTAGACCACCCTTAGCCTAGACCTAAGCCTTCTAGCCACCTCCATCAGCCTTGTACCTCTCGTATCCCTCCAAGTCATCCATGACTTGTTCATCCATTGCGCTAGCCTTCAGGTGCTTCCATCAGCTATGTCATGCTAACGATGTCTACACCGCCAAGGCACATTGGACTTACTCTGCCAAGACTCCGCTTGGACTTTACGCCGCCAACCATTGGACTTATGCTGCCAAGACTCCCGCTTAGACTTTACGCTGCCAATATTAAACCCCTTGGACTTATCAAATGCCAAGACTCAAGCTTGGACTTTCCCTTGCTAACCCATGTTGGACTTTTCCTTGCCAAGACCCATGCTTGGACTTTTCATGCCAAGTACTCAAGACTTGGACTTTCCATGACATGGTCAACTCCAGTCAACCATCAAAATCCCCTTGAGTCAAACTCGAGTCCGGTCAATCATGACCCGGGTCGATTGTGCTAACAATCTCTCCAAAACAATATCAGACATCAATGTTAAGCATCAATGTCAAACTTTCATGCCAAACACTTCCATGTCAAACACTTCCATGTCAAACATCAAAACATACCACTTCTATGTCAAACATCAAAACATCACTCGAGTCAAACTCGAGTCCGGTCAATCGTGACCTGGGTCGATTGCACCAACAAAATCTTGTACCATATATACTTAAAAATACTAATCATCCTTGTTTCGGCAGCCCGACATTGTACCATTTTGCGCGTAACCCTAATAGAATTCAATGTAGCTAGCAACCGAGCTTATTAGGGCAACTTACTAAGGATGGTCTAGGACCCGTGGGTGATCTAAGGGCCCGGTACATGCCACTTTAAAGTAAAATACTTCCTTTATATATAACCTACTGATTTTATTCATTTCTCAACCATTTAACATGATTATACTCCAAACACCCATATAGGAAGCCTTTCAAGACATTTGATCATGCTCTTTGTCCCCAAAACTCGTAGGGGAAGCATCTTTGCGATCTTTACATCTTGCTTCAAAAGAAATATATCTAAAATACCTATAAATCCGAACAACCATAATCTGAACAGAATATATAAATCTGAACAAAATATGATAATAGAAGCTAGATGTATAAATCGAGAGATACTTATACTATAGGGGAGAAATAGCATATTTGTGATCTTATGTCTTGCCTAAAATGAAATATACCTTACCTATAAATCTGAACATACATATATAATATGATCAAAACATATAATATAAACAAAACATGGGAAAAGAAGCTATATAAAACCAACCGAAGAGCTACTTATACTGCAGGTGAGAAATACTTGCATCCTTTTTCTAGATTCACTAACTATACTGCTAGGGTTATGAAGATCTTCTACACGTTTCTTAGCCCTAAGAGTGATCCTTGCATATACCAAGCCCCTGTGAGAAAACCCCTTGAAAACCTCCCTCAAGAACACCAACACAAGGGGATTATGGTTCGGTGAAGGAGGAAGGAGGAGGGAAATTTTAGGCCAAATATGAGGAAGAAAGAAGAAAAAGGAAGATGAAGTGGTTTTGGTTTTCTTGCTCCCTTTAATCTCCACATTAATAGCTAGGGAGATGAGGAAAAAAACTTTTCATCTTCTCATGGGGAGATGAAACAACTCTTCACCCTCTCCTCTTCTCATTTATCTTCTTTGTATATTCCATATCTATTCTAGCCAAGAATTACCCTATGGCCTAGTGGTATCAAGGCTATCTCCCAATTTAAAGGTTCATGATTCAAATCCTAGCTATAGCGAACCATATTTTATTTTATTTTATTTTTTTCTGAACCTTTTATAGGCATTCAAACTCTACTTAACCACTTTGAACAGCTTTGAATTTTACGAGCGTTACAATCCTTCATACCTTATAAAAGTTTTGTCCTCGAAACTTAGAACAACTCTGAATACTTTTGTTTCATGTCATCCTCGCGTTCCCAAGTTGCTTCTTCAAACTGTTGATTTTGCCATATGACT
Organism: Wurfbainia villosa; assembly: GCA_025175895.1. Taxonomy (NCBI): domain Eukaryota; kingdom Viridiplantae; phylum Streptophyta; class Magnoliopsida; order Zingiberales; family Zingiberaceae; genus Wurfbainia; species Wurfbainia villosa. Next base: position 112,157,496 of record CM045989.1, on the reverse strand, counting down.
TTCACTAAGGGTACTTCTTTCTTTCTCAATTTCTTGATTTCTCGATCTATTATCTGAATAGGTTGACTTTCATAACTCAAATCTTATTGAACTTGTATCGTCTGTGGCTCAATCACATGGTTTGCATCAGAAACATACTTTTTCAACATTGAGACATGAAATACGTTGTGAATCGCTAACATTTCTTGAGGTAGCTCTAACTCATAAGCTACTTTATCAACTCTTTTTGTGATCCGGTAAGGTCCTACATAACGTGGAATCAGCTTGCCTTTCTTCCTAAATCTCATCACCCCTTTTATAGGAGCTACTTTAAGAAATACAGAATCCCCAGCTTTGAATTCAAGTGGCCTACGTCGTACATCGGCATAACTTTTCTGTCGACTCTAAGCAATCTCTATTCTTTGGCGGATGCTCTTTATAGCTTTGGTGGTGTCTTCTATAAAGTCTGTCTTAAGCCCCATTTCTTTCTTCTCACCGCCTTCATACCAACAAATAGGAGACCTACACTTTCTTCTATATAAAGCTTCATAGGGTGTCATTCCAATTGTAGCTTGGTAGCTATTATTGTAAGCAAACTCTGCCAAACATAGGTATTTGCACCAACTTCCTTTAAAATCTAAGGCACAAGCTCGTAGCATATCCTCTAGAATTTGATTTACTTGTTCAGTTTGCTCATCTGTTTGAGGATGAAATGTTGTGCTGAATCGTAACTTAGTGCCAAGGGCCTTCTGAACACACTACCAAAAGTGTGAAGTAAATCGACTATCCCTATCAGAAATGATGGTCTTAGAAACTCCATGCAATTTGATCACCTCCTTAACATACAACTGGGCTAGTTGTTCCATTGAGTACGATATTTTGATTGCCAGAAAATGAGCAGATTTTGTCAATCTATCAACAATCACCCAAATAGCATCATAACCATTAGTTGTTTTGGGTAGTCCTGCTATGAAATCCATAGCTATATCTTCCCACTTCTATTCTGGGATTTGAATAGGTTGCAGAACTCCTCCAAGTCTCTGATGTTCTACTTTGACTCTTTGACACGTCAGACAGGTGCTGACATATTTAGCCACATTCCTTTTCATACTGAACCACCAGAACTTTTCTTTCAAATCTTGATACATCTTGGTAGATCCAGGATGCATTGAATGTGGGGTCCCAAGAGCTTCTTCTAAAATTCTCTTTCTTAATTCCATATTGTTGGGAATACATAAGCGTTCACCAAGATATAATACACCACTGTTAGAGACATGAAATCCTTCATCATTTCCTTTTTGGATCTCTTGCTTGATCCTTTGGATGCTTGGATCTTCATCTTGCTTTGCTAGTATATCATCAAACACTGTTGGCGCTATTGTCAAGGTAGAAAGTTATCCAGAAATAATCTCAACTCCAAAGTTCAACATCTCTTTCTCCAATGGTTGGGATAATGAAGATAAGGACATTTAGGTGGCGCATGATTTCCAACTCAGTGCGTTTGCTACTTTGTTTGCCTTTCCAGGATGGTAGAAGATTTCACAATCATAGTCTTTAACCAGCTCAAACCATCTACGCTGTCTCATGTTTAAATCTTTTTGAGTGAAGAAATATTTCAGACTCTGGTGATCTGTATAAATCTTGCATTGGACCCCGTACAAATAATGTCTCCAAATTTTGAGAGTGAAGACCACTGCTGCCAACTCAAGATCATGAGTGGGATATATCTTTTTATAATCCTTTAGTTGTCTAGATGCATAGGCAATGACTTTACCATTCTGCATAAGCACAACTTCGAGTCCCATTTTGGATGCATCACTATACATATCAAAGATTTCATTATTTTCTAGAAGAGTAAGAATTGGAGCACTTGTTAATCTCCTCTTTAGTTCAAGGAAACTTTTCTCACACTCCTCGGTCCATTCAAACTTTCTATTCTTTTTGGTAAGAACCTTCAGTGGTGAAGCTATCCTCGAGATGTCTTCTATAAATTTTCTGTAGTACCCTACTAATCTAAGGAAACTTCTGATTTCACTGGCATTCTTTGGTCGACTCTAGTTACTAGCAGCTTCTATCGTTGTCGGATCTACCAACACCATCTTTTGAAATAATGTGACCCAGGAAAGATACTTGATCGAGCCAAAATTCACACTTAGAGAACTTGACATAAAATTGTCTCTGCTGAAGGGTCTGTAACATTGTCTTCAAATGTTCAGCATGCTCTTCCTGAGTCCTCAAGTAAATAAGGATATCGTCAATGAAGATAATCACAAATTTGTCGAGGAATGCCTTAAAAACTTGATTCATTAAGTCCATAAATGTTGCTGGAGCATTTTTCACTCCGAAAGGCATGACCATGAACTCATAGTGTTCATACCCCGTTCGGAAAGCCGTTTTTGGTACATCATCCTCTTTAACTTTTACTTGATGATAACCAAACAACAAGTCAATCTCTGAAAAAATTGTGGCTCCCCTCAATTGATCAAATAGATCATCAATCCTTGGCAAGGGATATCTATTTTTTATTGTCACCTTATTCAGTGCTCGATAATCTATGCACATTCTCATAGACCCATCTTTCTTCTTCACGAATAATACTGGAGCTCCCCATATTGAGTGACTAGGGTGAATGAATCCCTTGTCGAGTAACTCCTGTAATTGTTCCTGAAGCTCTTTCAATTCTGTCGGGGCCATACGATAGGGTGCTTTTTGTTAGGACCGTTGTGCCCGCTAGAGGGGGGGTGAATAGCATTGTCGTCGCTTGATGGAATTCGATCATGTTCATCTCTACAAGTCGTGTTAGCGTAGCGAAATATATAGCAATAACAAAATAAGACAAACACAATTCACAATACAAAATATAATGTGGTTCGGAACTGAATGGTTCCTACTCCATGGATTGGGCTCGTAAGAGCCCTAGCGATGCAAATCACACACCACTACTAAGTAAACTCCTTCTCAGAACAATCCGGAGGTGGAGAAACCTCATACAAATGATTACACTAAGTAATACAACAAATGCAAGCAAATACAAGTATTAAATACAATACAAGTAAAGAAAAACACTTTACAAAAGAACTTGAGCATTTGCTTTTGGTTGCTTGAAGAGTAGCCTTGGAGACCCTGAATTACACTAGCAATTCGCCCCAAAAGCTCCCAAAGAGCCATAGTGAATCCTCCCTCCACGAGCTCCCTTTATAGCTACTCCTTGGGCTGGATTTTGCCTATCAGTCGACTGGTTGGGACCATCACTCGACTGGTTCCATTGTTGTCATGAGACAATGGCTAGATTCACGCTGGAAAAATCCATGGATCCATCATTAGTCGACTGATCATGCCCATCAATCAACTGATGGAGCCTTCACTCGACTGTTAATCACACAAATACAATCACGTAAACACAATAATATAACATGGTTCGGAACCGAACAGTTCATATGTTGAAGATTCGGTGACCACTAGAGGGGGGTGAATAGCATTTTGAATGAGTTGATGGAATTTGTTCGCGATTGCGTCTACAAGTCATGTTAGTGCACAGCGGAATAATAACAATAAAAACAATAACATGATACAAACATGCAAAAACAACGATATAACATGGTTTGGAGCCGAACGATTCCTACTCCACGGATCGAGCTCTAAAGAGCTCTAGCGATGCCACAAACACCACTAAACAATAAACACCTTCTCGACAACACGTTGGAGGTGGAGAAACCTCGTACAATAACTCTTACAATAGTAAGAAACAAATAAGAGCAAGATACAAATGAAATACACAACAAGTAAAGAAAACAACACTTTATAATTACTTTGTTGATTGCTTGCTTGATGGTTGCTTGAAATGCACTTGGAGATCCTGATTTGCAGTAGCAAATCACCCCAAAACTCCTTAAGAATTGGTTGCAAAATCCTACTCCACGAGCTTCCTTTATAGCTGCTGCCTATGCTAGATTTCGCCTATCAGTCGATTGATCGGGACCATCAGTCGATTGATGACACTGTTGCTGTGAGACAATGGTGCAATCCACGCTGGAAAAATCCAACGGATAGGACATCAGTCGACTAATCGAGCCTTCACTCGACTGTTAACCCCAGCAGTCGAGTCCGACTCCATTCTGTGCCCAAAATACCGAGCACCAGTCGACTGATCATAAGATTAGTCGACTGCCCACCTCTGGTAGTCAACTGCTAGGGAACTCCCCGCAGTCAAACCCTAGTTGACTCACACTAGTCGACTGATACACCTCAAACATGAGGTTTTAACCTAAAATATGAGTTTAACCCAAGTATGGTGCCCCCATACTTGCTAGACCACCCGTAGCTTAGACCTAAGCCTTCTAGCCACCTCCGTCAGCCTCGCGCCTATCGGATCCCTCCAAGTCATCCATGACTTGTTCATCCATATGCTAGCCTTCAGGTGCTTCAATCGGCTATGTCATGCTAACGGTATCTACACCGCCAAGGCACATTGGACTTACGCTGTCAAGACTCCTCTTAGATTTTACGCCACCAACTATTGGACTTATGCTTCCAAGACTTCACCTTTAGACTTTACGCTACCAATATTAAACACCTTGGACTTTCCAAATGCCAAGTACTCATGACTTGGACTCTCACCGCCAAGACTACACACTTGGACTTACATGACCAAGAATACACCCTTGGACTTTACTTGCCAACCCATATTGGACTTTCCATGCCAAGACCCTTGCTTGGACTTTTCCTTGCCAAGACCCATGCTTGGACTTTACATGCCAAGTACTCAAGACTTGGACTTTCCATGACATGGTCAACTCCAGTCAACCATCAAAATCCCCCTCAAGTCAAACTTGAGTTCGGTCAATCATGACCCGAGTTGATTGCACCAACAATCTCTCCAAAACATTATCAGAGATCAATGTCAAACATCAATGTCAAACCTTCATGTCAAACATCAAAACATCTCTCGAGTCAAACTTGAGTCTGATCAATCGTGACCTGGGCCGATTGCACCAACAATCTCCCCCTTTTTGATGTTTGACAAAACCACATATCTTTGAGTTAGAACACTAACTCAAATCTTCTTACCAATCATCCCAAATTGGTAATCCCATAAATTTTCCAGAACATTCTCCCCAAACATTCTCCCCCTTTTTGACTAACATCAAAAATGTTTTCTCCAAGGAGGTCAATGTCTCATGTCCAAATGAGATCTTATAATCTCCCCCTTGGTCCAAAAATACCTAGGATGCCTACAATCGTCCTAGTGATATATCTCATATCACTCAAGAGAGACAATCCTACAAACTCTCCTAATTTCCAAATTGGGTATCTCAAAATTCCCATTTCCCCCTTATGAGGAAAAATACTATCCATCATCCCATGATGGATACCTCCTCCTAAAAGCTTGCTCCCCCTTGATCATTGCACCAACAATGTCCTTGGGAAGTCCCTAAGCCAATAGGAACTCTAAACCATCAAAAATAAGGTTCAAAGTTCAACATTGAACTTTCCCATACCTTAAATTTGATACATCACCCTAACAACTCTCCTAATCCATATCCAATGGATTTTCACCCTTTATAATGCTTCCCAAAGCATATCCTGTTGGTGCAGTAGGCACCTAAGTCGAACCTAAGTTTTGATTATAGCAAACGATACAAAGTTAAGCATATATTGTTATCTCATGAGCTAAATCAAGTGTGCAGAAAAGTCTCAACGCTGGAGCTGAAGGCTAGCGACACCCGGAGGAAGCCGCGGTGGTCGGGCGACACTCAAGAGACTTCGAAGGGAGCCGAAGGAATTGAGTGGAAGGCCGGAAGCAAAAGCAACACGTAAAGTATCGAGGTAAGCTCGAGTGAGTAAAGTGAAGTGAGGTCGTGTCCTTTGTACGGGGACGTCCTTAGGCGACGATCCGACCCAAGACTTCCCATGGAAGGTCTATGTTGAGATCGGACGGCAAGTGGCCATCGAATTCACTTATATTTTGAGCTAACTCTTCATTGTAGTCAAAAATACTGGCCATCAGTTCAACCGACCAGTTCAACCCGGGCCAGTTCAACCGGCCAGTTCAACCGGTGGTCAAAAATCAGCCTTGAGGAGTCAAGCTTTATCACCATTTTTCAAGGAGTTTTGTGCCCAATTCCTATTGGTTGAAGACCCATTCGATGAGGGGCTCAAAGGCTATAAAAGGAGGGCCAAACCTAGGGTTTTTCATCAATTAAAAAGCTTCCAAGTGCTTCCGATACGCTCTGACTCTCCGACATCCCTATGACGAAGCGCTGTCGAGACGACGACTAGAGCTTCAACCTCCAACCTTTAAAGTCGTCGGTAACGAAAGTTCTAAATTGTATTTCAGTTTATTTCCTTTAGTAAAGCTTTAAATCATATCAAGGAGAGGAGGAGTGTCCCTCTACCTTGAGTCTTTATCGAGTTTTGTATTCGTTTAACTCCTATCTCCAACGAGGAGGAGTTTGGTTAGTATTTTGCCCTCCGTGCGTGGTCAAGGACCACTAGGGCCTTGGAGTAGTAGCCGTAGGCTACGAACCAAGTAAAAACCCTCGTGTTTTTATTTATTTATTGTTATCTTTCCACTGCATTTTACTCGTACCTTAACGAACGATTACGAAAATGTTTTTATCGCTATTCACCCCCCCTCTAGCGAACCGCATCGATCCAACATATCCTAGGGTTAGGAGTGGTTAGGGATTTTTACCGTAGCTGAAAACGGGCTAAACAACCTTTTTTTCCCGAAATTAGCCTGGTAGTCAACTCTATTAGAGATCGATCATTAATCACGATCATTGCCTCCAAGCGATCGTGATCGATAATCGAAATATTAAAATTTCAGTTATCAAAAATGAAATTCAGAAAAGTGTAAGTAATTCTACGTATATTGAAAAATCGTGAAAATTCATATGTATCTTACTTATGACCAATACAATGGTTGAAAAATGTTATAAAAATATTTTACCCATAAAATATCAAAATTGATACAAAGTTCAAAAGTGAAGAAAAATTTCAATGTTTTAGCTCACTTTGTATCAACTTCATCAATGGTGATTACTATCAAAAGATAGACTTTACCAAGGTTTTCTAAAAGGATTTTAAAATGATTTTGAAAACCTATATTGGATCATATTCCTTGGGCTTAATGTACATGACTTGTACACTAGCTTTCCCAATGGTCCACAATTAAGATAAGATGAGTTTTAGTTCATCTAGATGCAAAAGCTATGCACCTTGAACTTAACTCATATCTTAGCATCTCACATGTATCTAAGGTGTACAAATACACATACATGTCAATTTATATGTGAGATGTGGGTTTTGTTTTCTTAATCTAAGGCCTCATGCATTTTCTAAGGCAACACTACTTGATTCCCTTTTAAATGAGACACCAAGTCATTCCATTGTCCTTAAATAAATTTTAATCAAATTATAAGCATGAATGATCATGGCATAAATAATAACATAATTAAGCATTGTCAATGATCATGATGTCAAGGCATATGATATAATCTAAAAACATATGACATTAAACCTTAATCCTAACATGATCATGACATATTAAATGATTAAAAATTAACATGATGTCATGGTATATTATATGGCAAACAAGGCATGACAAATAAAAGGTATAGGTATGATAATACCTAACTTTTAATATTTGTTGCCATTTGATATAGTTAATATATTTTGTCATATTGCTACTAATCTCCCAAGTGTGTCAAAAACCCAAAATGACACACCAATACCTCTAAACTTAAATTGTGCTAATTTGATTGATTTTTCATAATCCCAACAATGTATTGGCACATCCTAAAATCTTTCAGGATTATAATTCAAATCTATTTCCAAGGTATCCATAACCCTGAAAATTACCTAAAGTGTCACCTTTACCATGGTTAGGTTAACTACCCATCCATTTAAAGTTGGCACACCTAAACCCATTTAGCGTGAATCGATCACGCTCTTAGGAACCCAAAACCTATTTGAGCTCCTAGGGTTTACTAGGTATTCCTTAGGGATATCCTCCCTAGATACCTTCTTAATGACCCTTCTAGGCTTGTTAGCCTTGGTCATTTGGGTCTTGCCATGCTTAATTCTAGGGGTGACTCCCCTTGCAACATTCTTAGTGGCTTGCCTAGGTTTCCTTGAAATCCTAGACACTAGGCACCTTCCTTGGTCAACCTTAGGGATGACTTCCCTATTGACCTTGGCTTTCCTAGACCTAGTTTGTGTTCCATAATCAAATGGAACACTATGATAAGTCACCTTAGGCTTAGGTTTGTAACCCAAACCTTTCTTGCCCTTGGTTGACTCTTGTCTCCTATGCCCTAGGTTTTGACTTTGACTTCTAGACCCTAGAGTTTGACCATTTGACATTTGCATTTGATTTGTCATTTTTGCAAGGGTTTTTTCAAGTTTCTCAAGCCTTGATCTCAAGGCTTGATTTTCCATTTATAATTGCCCAATTTTTGAATCTTGATTTAATCTTTGGGCATTGTTCTTTATAGGCATATGCCTAGTCCATTTGGGATTAAAACCTAGGTGGTCTTCAATTTTTCTAATAGATTCCCTAGGTAAGATTTTTCTAGGGACATTAGTCCCAAATTTCTCCTTATTATTAAAATGGACACTCTTAGCTCCTAGACAAAAATATTTGTTATTCCTAGCATGCTTTTCATGATAAATTGCAAGAGAATTAAAATTCCTAGCATGCTTTTTGACAATTAAATTAGAAGGAGCATTACAAAAATGTACCTTAGGGTTAGCCTTAGCTCCCCCTACATGTGATGCTCCCTTTTTAGCCTTTTTCTCCCCCTTTGAGCATTGACTCCGGTAATGACCCGGTAGTCGGCATTTGAAGCAAATCACTTGCTCCTTACTTTTGATTATTGGAGAACCGACATCCTTGACCTTTGGTGCCGGTTGAGGCTTCTTGACCTTCTTTGGGCACTTGCTCTTATAGTGCCCAAACTCCCTACAATCAAAACACTATATGAATTTATTTGAAATTGAGGTGTTTGAGTCACCTAGGGTGGTGGTGATGGTCTCTTGAGCTTGCTCTTCCTCTCGACCGGATGTAGATGGTTCTTCTTGTTGCTCTGGTGTAGAGGATGCCCTAATCTTCTCCCCCTCAATCCTAGAGGTGAAGGTCTCCTCCAATTCTTCCTTTTCTTCTTCCACCGATTTGGAAGTTGACTCCTCCTCAACTTCTGCATCCTCACTTGCTTGTGAGGAAGATGAACTCGCTTTATCGACCTCTTCCTCTTCTTGAGCCGATGAATATTCTTTGGCTTCTTGTGATTGTTCCTCGCTTGAAGCCGGTGATGATCCTTCATGAAGCTTTGCCAATTTGCTCCAAAGCTCTTTTGCATCTTGATATTCACCTAGCCTAGACAAAATGTCATTAGGTATCAAATCTTTTAAAAGCTTTGTTACCTTGACTTTGATTTTGAACTTTAGGCATTGCTCTTGGGTCCACTTCTTCAACTTCAAGACATTTCCCTTCTTATCTCTAGGAGGTTCAAAGCCTTCCATGATGATGAACTAATCTTCTATGTCCATCATCAAGAATGTCTTCGTTCTTGCCCTCCATGCCAGAAAATCCTCTTGGTCGTATGGCGGCAGTGTGTTGATATCTCATCCAAGTCTTTCTTCGAATTCCATCTTATTTCACTAGCGGTTTTGCTCCCGGAGGTTAGTCCATAGAAGAGCCCCGGGCTCTGATACCAATTGTTGAAGATTCAGTGACCGCTAGAGGGGGGTGAATAGCATTTTTAATGCATCGATGGAATTTGTACGCGATTGCGTCTACAAGTCGTGTTAATGCGCAGCGGAATAATAACAATGAAAACAATAACACGATACAAATACACAAACACAACGATATAACATGGTTCGGAATCAAACGGTTCCTACTCCACGGATTGAGCTCTAAAGAGCTCTAGCGATGCCTCAAAAACCACTAAACAATAAACTCCTTCTCGACAACACGTCGGAGGTGGAGAAACCTCGTACAATAACTCTTACAATAGTAAGAAACAAATACAAGTAAGATACAAATGAAATACACAACAAGTAAAGAAAATAACACTTTACAATTGCTCTTTTGATTGCTTGCTTGATGGTTGCTTGAAATGCACTTGGAGACCTTGATTTGCAATAGCAAATCACCCCAAAACTCCTCGAGAATAGGTTGCAAAATCCTCCTCCACGAGCTTCCTTTATAGCTGCTGCCTGGGCTGGATTTCGCCTATCAGTCGACTGATGTCACTATTGCTGTGAGATAACGGTGCAATCCATGCTGAAAAAATCCAACGGATAGGACATCAGTCGACTGATCATGTCCATCGGTCAAATGATCGAGCCTTTACTCGACTACTAACCCCAGCAGTCGAGTCCGACTCCATTCTGTGCCTGAAATACCGAGCATCAGTCGACTGATCACAAGATTAGTCGACTGCTCGGTCTAGCAGTTGACTGTCCACATCTGGCAGTCGACTGCTAGGGCACTCCCCACAGTCAAACCCTAGTTGACTCACACCAGTCGACTGATACACCTCAAACATGAGGTTTTAACCCCAAACATGAGGTTTAACCTAAGTATGGTGCCCCCATACTTGTAGACCACCCGTAGCCAAGACCTAAGCCTTCTAGCCACCTCCGTCACCTTCACGCCTATCGGATCCCTCCAAGTCATCCATGACTTGTTCATCCATACGCTAGCCTTCAGGTGCTTCCATCGGCTATGTCATGCTAATGGTGTCTACACCGCCAAGGCACATTGGACTTACGCTGCCAAGACTCCGCTTGGACTTTACGCCACCAACCATTGGACTTATACTGCCAAGACTTCACCCTTTGACTTTACGCCGCCAATATCAAACCCCTTGGACTTTCCAAATGTCAAGTACTCATGACTTGGACTTTCACCGCCAAGACTACACCCTTGGACTTTACTTGCCAACCCATATTAGACTTTCCATTCCAAGACCCATGCTTGGACTTTTCCTTGCCAAAACCCATGCTTGGACTTTACATGCCAAGTACTCAAGACTTGGACTTACGTGACCATGATATGAAACTTCGCTTCCCACTTCAACTCGGTTGCTTTTTCATGGCGATCCCGTTGTCATCCCCAGATTAAAAAAAATTAATCCATGACAATTAGGGATTACCCAAGCTACCGTTTCATTCTCGTGCTATTCGATTAGAGTGGTCACTTGAACAAACTTGTTGTTCAAGCAACCAAAATTTATTCTACGATTAGCCGCGGAATAGACGATGTACGGATCGCCGATTTTTATGTTTGTATTCGGGGTCCAAGTAAATTAACCACATAATAAAAAACATACAACATGCATATAATTGAAAAACAATTATAGACATAATACAAAAGAAAATAAACAAACATTATACCTCTCGATCTTCTATTGTATGTCCTTCCTCATTTTTGGACATCGTGTGGGCGACGATCTTCCAAAAGTCGAAGCCTCCTAGATCACCAATCTTCCTTTCCTTGTTCACTCCGAACAAAGGAAGATCATAAAACAAAATTCTTCTCCTTCCTTTAACTGACCACTAAGCTCCAACCTTGATGCTTGCCGCCGGCCAAAGAGAGAATAGAGGAGGAATTGGGCGTCGGCCAAGAGCTCCAAGGAATCACCCTAACCCTTGTTTCCACTGGCCAAGGAGAAGAGAGGAAGAGTGGGACGCCGACCAAAGAGAGAAAAGGAGAGAAAGGGCGTCGGCCAAAACCCTAGGAAAAACTTCCAAAAGAGTGGCCGCCCGTGCCTCCTCCAAAACCCTAGCCTCCCTTTTGTTTCTTGCCGCCCAGGCCAAAAGAAACAAAAACCCTAATCTCTCTAATTGTGTTGTTGCCCAAGCCATAAGCCCTTATTTATAGAGTTAGGCTTAATCCTCCTTTTAATCTCCACCATCGGTTCTAGGGATTTAATCTCAACCGTCGGTCAAGAGATTTAATCTCAACCGTCGGATCTAGAGTTTTAATCTCCACCGTCGGATCTAGAATTTTATTTTCCATCATCGGATCTAGGCTCCATGAGGTTTTAATAGGCTACAATATGGACCATGAGGAGGAGTTGGATCTTGGCCACCCAATGGATCAAGCCAACATAAAGTCCGATCCATTAATGATAATCCATTCCACTAGGGGATTATCATTGATCTACCTCACCAACCCCCATAAGTTAATATGAGCTCCATATATTATTTGTACATATATCTCCCCATGTTTAAGATCTCGAATGTCCATCGATTAATTAATTTACTGACAATTAATTAATCAACATCTAACTTCATGAGGAGTACAACTCAACCTTATCATCATGCCGGACCAAGTCCACCTGCAGGGTTTACATGATGAACCTTATGAGCTCCTCAAGGGGACATCATCATCCTAATATATAGGATATAGTTTCCTCCTATAATCAACGGCACACCATATAAGTAATATCATTTCCCAACTTACTGAGCCTATCGATTTACTCTATAAATCTCGCCCATTGGTAAATCAAATAAATGAATACTAAATATATGTGCCCGTTATTATATCGGGATTAAGAGCATGTACAATATAATATCTGAGGTTTGATTCGATTATGTAGTCAACAATAAATTGAATCACCTCTAAGTCGGTCCTGCTCAATACACACAAAGTGTACTAGTGTGATTCTATGGTCAAGACAAATCAATACCAAATCACACTACAATCATACCAATGGTTTGTCCAAAGCCATCTCGGTTGTGAGCCTTTACTTATACTCTACAAGGAGCTGATAACATGATCTCCCGTGTGACACCACACACCATGATATCTACAATGTAATGTATTAGATGATATGCATAACCATAAATATGCAAATAATGATCATGTGATTCTTATTTCAAAAAATAAAGATGTTCATACAAAAGATAGATTTTTCAGTATACATCCCAACAATCTCCCACTTATACTAAAAGACTGTTAGTAATATATGAGAGATGTCCTAAGGCAATCGCCTTATGTATGAACCATTTATATGATAAATGAAGATTCACTATTTGAGTATACATGTTTTATGTATTTGATTGGATCTTAAACTCATTTACTGAATGTCCTCGATACGATTCACAGCATGAGAGAATTTGTGATTGGATCACAACTAGTGAGTATCTCTACATGTGTAATTGTGATGTATCGGAATTATCCCTAGTCGATGAATTGATGGATTTGGACACCATCAATTCTGTCGAGACTAGCACGAGGTATACTCCTTGGTGTATCCAAGCAGCTGATTCTCACTGGCTGGAGACATAGTGATGTCCGGAGTTAATCGTGGATGCTAGTTATGGTAACTAGTTCATTGGAGTGACCAGCCGTAAGACTTCATATGGTTCTCTGCATATATAGATATGTCAATGAAGTTCTTACTGTAGCTTAAGTGCGATGTTCCTTTGACTTGCGGTATTCAAGTCATCTTGATCATGGAGACTTATGCTTTGACATCTTAAGCAAACATCTCTAAGGAGATGTAGACCCGGGATGATTGGGTATAAGTCGAAGTGATCGAAGGTGTTTGAATAGCCTATAAAGGATTCACCACTCCTTGCGAGGAGATGTATACCCATGGCCTCTCGTCGGATTGTTACTAAAGTCTTTGGCCAAAGCATTACATGTTTAGAGTAAGGTACTCTTCGATACATGTGGAGTAACTAGAATCCGTAGGACGAGGAAATGATACTTGGGCTAGGTGTGACGTAGTCAGCCTAGTGGGGACTGACACAATAGACCATGTCCTGAACCAAGTGGGTATAAAATGAGTGAAGGGAATGGGGCACGAATCATTCGAGCTGCTAAAGGGTTTCAGAAATAGTTCTGGATCAACCGTTGATCTTTTCGGTTAATTGGGGATCATGATGTACTACTAGGTGCCACTCATGATCGTTCTATAATTAATGGTTAATTATAGACGACCAACATAAACTGAGAACCTATTTGGTCACACGCACAATGAGCGTAATCCAAAGGATTTAAAACGAGCTTGAGAATGGGATTCTCAGACCGAGAGAAACTATGTTTGGTTGGACCAAACATGGAGCGAGCATGAAATCGTTTCAGGCGCAATGGAAGCGTGGATGAGCCGTGTCTTATGAAGACATAATGGATGGGCCAAAATGGTTTGGTTCTAATCCAATGGAGGAGAATAAACCAAAGGGTTTGGTTTATTTTAAAACGAATGAACCAAAAGTTGGTTCGGTTTGTTTTAACTTAAAATAAACCATCATGGTTTGGTTTATTTTAACTTATCTTAATGGAGCGGGTTAACAGGCCTAATGGTTATGATCCAATAACCATTAAGAGAATTAGTTCTCTATAAAAGAGGGCTTAAGGGATAATTAAGCCCTAATCCACAACCCTAAGTTGCCGCCCACCTCTCCTTGGAGAAATTCGGAGCCAACTCTCCTCCTCCTTGCCGCCGCCCACCTTGAGGCTCCAACCGGCGTCCAGAAGGTGCTGACCTTCCCCCTTGCCGGCGTCGAGCTGCTGCCGGTTAGTGCTCCGGTGATCTCCTTCAAGTTTGGCATCAAGGTGAGCTCTATCTCCCTTGGTTAGCCGGCGCCTATCACCTCCACCAAAGCTGTCCAGTTTTCTGGACAGCTTGTTCTCCTCTCGTCGGAGCGTTGTTTGGACGACGGTTAGAGCTCTGACAGCGGCTAACTTACCGGGGATTCGATCTCCGGTAATCCTCTGAGGTGGAGGACGAAGGATTCGTCAATTGGTTGACGAATACCTCTCCGGAGAAGCGAGTTTTGAGAACTCGTATTAGGATCCGAATTTGGATTCGGATCGTGATCATCTCTCGATCATGTCGTCTTCAACACAAGGCTAGTAACCCGTACGAAGACAAAGCTCGTGGCTTAGCGAAGTCATCCCGAGGAACTCGGCGTGGATACGGATAGAGACGATTCTAGCGAGGATCGTTCCGGTTGATGCCGTTCCCGCTACACGTCATACGAAAGGTATAACGTAGATAAATTTCCTTTTATTGCAAATTTAAATTTACGGTTATGTCTACACTTGTTGTAATATGCATGCGTATGTTGTGTGTGTTGTAATAAATGTAGATTTATTATTTTTATTGCTTCCGCTGTGTTCATGTTTACGAAACGTGATCGAACACACACACACAGCGGTGCCGGAAACCCAACAGTGGTATAAGAGCCCAGGTTGTGTTTCGACATAATCGTAAAAATGGTTTTGCGATAGTCATAATGTATTTCTGGAAATTTTCTAATTTTGGAAATTTAGAAGTATTTATGGAAATTTTTCAATTTTGGAAAGTCTAGAAGTATTTATGGAAATCTTCCACTTTTAGAAAGTTGGAAGTATTTATGGAAATTGATATTTTCCATAAATAAAATATTTGATTAGATTCTGGAAATTTGTTTCCTAATTTAATCATGATTTGATTTGGGAAATCAAATCTTAAAATATTTTATTTCCATAAGTAGTTTTAATGATTTAGGAAATTGGTTTCCTAAATAGATTTTCCTTAATCAAATAATTCCATGAATAAAATATGTGATTAGATTTGGAAATTTGTTTCCTAATTTAATTATGATTTGATTTGGAGAATCAAATCTTAAACATATTTTATTTCCATAAATAGTTATGACATATAAGGAAATATATACATGACATAATTGTATGCCATGTAATTGCATTAGATGCATAACATTATGTCATGCGTGTCGTGACATGTAGATGTATGCCATGTATGTCATGCCATTTAGATAATAATTATTTGCATGCAAAGAGGATGAGACATAAAACCCTTAAACAATATTAAAGCCTACACCTTCCATTAATATGGTTAGAACCAGAGTTCCGTTTCTTGTTTGGGTTGTTGGACTCTCTCCAAGCCCGGCTCGAACCCGAACATGTTCAAACCATGGAATAGTTTAATACTAATATGGTAAGAGTCAGAGGTCAATCGTTAGCTTTGGTTGTTGGACTCTCTCCAAGCTGGGCTAATTGGTTGAATGCGCTCTAACCATATTAAAACTATTTCCCGATTAATGGGTTGGCTTTAACCTGGAGCATCGGCTTGTTGGACTCTCTCCAAGGTCGATGTAAAGGGAGGTGAAGTTGGGTGCTATGCATATGATGCATACTTGTTAATGTGTTAACAACCCGATGTATGTGTGAACATTCAATTAGTTGATAGCACATTGTGATAGTTGCATATACGTGATATGCAATCGGTATAGTTGATACCTACCGTCGTAGTTATGAATGGCTTGTTGGACTCTCTCCAAGGTTGTTCATAACTATGATGGATATCAGCCCATTCGGAGATGGACCTACGATCTCCCGAAGTGATTTTGGGGTTTTTTGAAATTCGAAAAATGAATGGGATTTATAAATGTATATTGATGCATTTTAAAATCATTTTCTCATATATGCTCGTTTTGTATTTCTAAGATTGATCATGATGTCTTTAATTTGCGTTCCATTTTGGATTCGAATAAATTGACTGGGTCGAACTTCTTGGACTGGCTTAGAAACTTGAGAATTGTTCTCAAGGTGAAAAGCTTGCGTATGTCCTCGAAGCGCCTCTTCCCGCCCATCCTAGTGACGATGCAACTCCGGACCAATTGTTGGTCTATCAGAAACATGTGACTGATTCTGAACTGACAAGTTGCATCATGCTAGCTGCGATGGAACCCAAGCTACGAAAGCAGCATGAGCATATGGATGCTCATATCGTAGTCCTTCGTCTTTATGAGTTGTTTGATAAGCAAGTGAGATTCGAAAGGTTCGAAGTCTCCAAGCTCCTCTTCACCTCTGAGATGCAAGAAGATTCATCTGTGGTACTGCTCAACATGCTAAAGATTGTGGAGCCTTCTGAGAAGCATGAGCAGGGGACGGTGTTGTTAGTTGATTCCTCGAAGAAAGGTTCTAAGAGGGAGTCAAAGGAACAACAGAAGGAGAAGAAGAAAAAGGCTAAAAAGGCAGAACCAGCTCAAAAGGACACTTGCCATCATTATGGCAAGTAGGGCCATTTGCGAAGAAAGTGCAAGATTTATCTTGAGTCCGTGAAGAAGGATAAGGCATCGGATGCCCCATCTTCTTCAGAAATCTTCTTTATTGATTGTCATTCTATTTCCTCAGACACTTGGGTATTTGATACTGGGTGTGGCTCACATATATGTAATAACATACATGGGCTAAGGAATAGAAGAAGACTCGTCAAGGGAGAGTCAAATTTACGTGTTGGGAATGGAGCAACGGTTGCTGCACTCGCCATCGGAATGTATTTGTTGGAACTCCCTGTAGGACTTGTCTTAGAACTGGACAATTGCTTTTATGTTTCTTCGTTGATAAAGAACATCATTTCTATTTCTTGTTTAAATAGAAATGGGTACCATTTGACTTTTAATAACAATTGTTGTTACATAACTTTGAATGGAGTTCTTTAAGGGACTGTAACTTTAAGCAATGGTGTTTATACGTTGAACGTATCCAGTGATATTTTCAATATCGAAGCGAGAAACAAGCGTGCTCGAAAAGATAATCAATTAGACTCCTACATGTGGTATTGTCATCTTGGCCATGTAAGCAAGAAACGCATGTCCGAATTACCCCGATGTGGAATTCTGGAATCGTTTGAATAGGATTCATACGATACATGCGAATCATGCTTAAAAGGCAAGATGACTAAGTTACCTTTTACTGGAAAAGGTGAACGAGTGGGAGAGTTACTAGGTCTAATACATACTGATGTATGTGGACCTATGTCAACTCAAGCTTTAGGAGGCTATAGCTACTTCATTACCTTCACCGATGATCACTCATGGTTTGGGTATGTGTTCTTGATGAAACACAAGTCTGAAGCCTTTGAAAGGTTCAAAGAATTCAGAAATGAAGTAGAGAAACAACATGACAAGAGTATTAAAATACTTCGATCGGATCGAGGTAGTGAATACTTAAGTCAAGAGTTTCTTGATTATTTAAGAGACAATGGCATATTGTCTCAATGGACTCCGCCATATACACCACAGCATAATGGTGTATCTGAGAGGCGTAACCGGACCTTGTTGGACATGGTCAGGTCAATGATGAATCATGCGACTCTTCCCAAGTCCTTTTGGGGCTATGCACTTCAGACAGCTATTTACTTGTTAAACAGAATGCCTACCAAGGTAGTCTCAACTACTCCATATGAGATATGGAATAGTAAGAAACCTCATGTATCTTACTTGAAGATATGGGTTTGTCCTGCTTATGTGAAGCGGACTATATCAGACAAATTGGATGCTAAGTCTGATAAATGTCTATTTATTGGATACCCTAAGGAAACAAGGGGATACCAATTCTATCATCCTGTGGAACAAAAGGTGTTTGTTTCAAGGCATGCTGTGTTTCTAGAGAAAGAGTTTCTCTTGCAAGAAAATAGTGGGAGTATCGTCGAGCTTGAGGAGGCTCGAGAGACTCAAATAGACATTGATGAGATACCTAGTGAAGCACAACAGTCGACAACTCATAGTGATGAGCAATCGACTGGACCTATTATAACACCACATCTTCGTAGATCTAGTAGAACACGCAATATTCCTGAGAGATATGGATTTCTCGTAAGTGAATCGAACGACGTATTACTCATTGATGATGAGGAGCCTACCAATTATGAAGAAGTGCTGACAAGTTCAGAAAGGGATAAGTGGCTTGGTGCCATGAAGTCGGAAATAGATTCCATGTATGAAAACCAAGTTTGGAACTTGGTTGACCCACCTGAAGGCATAAAGCCTATAGGATGCAAGTGGGTTTTCAAGAAGAAAACCGACATGGATGGTAATGTGATTACCTATAAGGCTAGATTGGTGGCAAAAGGATATCGTCAAAAGCAAGGTGTTGATTATGACGAAACCTATTCGCCTGTAGCTATGCTTAAATCCATTCGGATCCTCCTGGCCATAGCGGCTCATTATGATTATGAGATATGGCAGATGGATGTGAAAACAGCTTTCCTTAATGGAAACCTGCTCGAGGACGTGTATATGATACAGCCTGAGGGTTTCACATCGGTTGATAAAACCAAGGTATGCAAATTGCGATGATCCATTTATGGATTGAAGCAAGCATCTAGGAGCTGGAATATCCGTTTTGATGAAACAATCAAAAAGTTTGATTTCTCACAAAATCCAGACGAACCTTGTGTGTACAAGAAGGCTAGTGGGAGTGCAATCGTGTTCCTAGTATTATATGTCGATGACATATTACTTATAGGAAACGATGTTTGATCTTCTGATCGATTAAGGTTTGGTTATCCAAGACATTCTCCATGAAAGACCTGGGAGAAGCAACCTACATCCTCGGGATTAAGATCTATAGAGATAGATCAAAACGATTGCTTAGTCTTTCGCAGTCTACATATATAGACCGAGTGCTAAAGAGGTTTAGCATGTCGGAATCCAAGAAAGGTTTCCTACCCATCAGGCATGGGATACACCTTTCGAAGTCTATGTGTCCGCGCACAGAAGACGAGAGGATTTGCATGAGTAAGATTCCCTATGCATCCGCAATAGGATCTATCATGTATGCTATGTTATGTACGATGCCCGATGTATCGTATGCTCTGAGTGTCACGAGCAGATACCAGTCTGATCCAGGAATGGATTATTGGGTGGCTGTTAAGATGATCCTTAAGTACTTGAGAAGAACTAAGGATGTGTTCCTAATATATGGAGAAGGGTACATGGTGATACGTGGGTATACGAATGCCAGCTCCAGACAGACAAGGATGATTCCATGTCTTAGTCTGGGAATGTATTCACCTAGAATGGAGGCGCAATAAGTTGGAAAGGTTCCAAGCTTGACACTATAGCGGATTCTGCCACTAAGGCAGAATACGTTGCAGCTTTGGAAGCAGCAAAGGAAGTGGTTTGGATCAAGAAGTTCATCTATGAACTTGATGTGGTCTCATCAACGATCCAAACATGTGCTTCGCCGCTATCATCTTATCAGAGAGATCATCAGTAGGAACGAAATACAAATCGAGAAAATTTCCACTGAAAGGAACTTAGCGGATCCTTTGACTAAAGCATTACCTCAAAGTAAGTTTGAGGGTCATGTTAGAGCTTATGGTATTGGATACCGTAGCGATTGGCATTAGGCCAAGTGGGAGTCTGTTAGTAATATATGAGAGATGTCCTAAGGCAATCGCCTTATGTATGAACCATTTATATGATAAATGAAGATTCACTATTTGAGTATACATGTTTTATGTATTTGATTGGATCTTAAACTCATTTACTGAATGTCCTCGATACGATTCACAGCATGAGAGAATTTGTGATTGGATCACAACTAGTGAGTATCTCTACATGTGTAATTGTGATGTATCGGAATTATCCCTAGTCGATGAATTGATGGATTTGGACACCATCAATTCCGAGACTAGCACGAGGTATACTCCTTGGTGTATCCAAGCGGTGATTCTCACTATTTGGAGACATAGTGATGTCCGAGTTAATCGTGGATGCTAGTTATGGTAACTAGTTCATTGGAGTGACCGGTAGTAAGACTTCATATGGTTCTCTGCATATATAGATATGTCAATGAAGTTCTTACTGTAGCTTAAGTGCGATGTTCCTTTGACTTGCGGTATTCAAGTCATCTTGATCATGGAGACTTATGCTTTGACATCTTAAGCAAACGTCTCTAAGGAGATGTGGACCCGGGATGATTGGGTATAAGTCGAAGTGATCGAAGGTGTTTGAATAGCCTATAAAGGATTCACCACTCCTTGCGAGGAGATGTATACCCATGGCCTCTCGTCGGATTGTTACTAAAGTCTTTGGCCAAAGCATTACATGTTTAGAGTAAGGTACTCTTCGATACATGTGGAGTAACTAGAATCCGTAAGACGAGGAAATGATACTTGGGCTAGGTGTGAAGTAGTCAGCCTAGTGGGGACTCACACAATAGACCATGTCCTGAACCAAGTGGGTATAAGATGAGTGAAGGGAATGGGGCATGAATCATTCGAGCTGCTGAAGGGTTTCAGAAATAGTTCTGGATCAACCGTTGATCTTTTCGGTTAATTGGGGATCATGATGTACTACTAGGTGCCACTCATGATCATTCTATAATTAATGGTTAATTATAGATGGCCAACATAAACCGAGAACCTATTTGGTCATACGCACAACGAGCGTAATCCAAAGGATTTAAAACGAGCTTGAGAATGGGATTCTCAGACCGAGAGAAACTATGTTTGGTTGGACCAAACATGGAGCGAGCATGAAATCGTTTCAGGCGCAATGGAAGCGTGGATGAGCCGTGTCTTATGAAGACATAATGGATGGACCAAAATGGTTTGGTTCTAATCCAATGGAGGAGAATAAACCAAAGGGTTTGGTTTATTTTAAAACGAATGAACCAAAAGTTGGTTCGGTTCGTTTTAACTTAAAATAAACCATCATGGTTTGGTTTATTTTAACTTATCTTAATGGAGCGGGTTAACGGGCCTAATGGTTATGATCCAATAACCATTAAGAGAATTAGTTCTCTATAAAAGAGGGCTTAAGGGATAATTAAGCCCTAATCCACAACCCTAAGTTGCCGCCCACCTCTCCTTGGAGAAATTCGGAGCCAACTCTCCTCCTCCTTGCCGCCGCCCACCTTGAGGCTCCAACTGGCGTCCAGAAGTTGCTGACCTTCCCCCTTGCCGGTGTCGAGCTGCTGCCGGTTAGTGCTCCGGTGATCTCCTTCAAGTTTGGCATCAAGGTGAGCTCTATCTCCCTTGGTTGGCCGGCGCCTATCACATCCACCAAAGCTGTCCAGTTTTCTGGACAGCTTGTTCTCCTCTCGTCGGAGCGTTGTTTGGACGACGGTTAGAGCTCTGACAGCGGCTAACTTACCGGGGATTCGATCTCTGGTAATCCTCTGAGGTGGAGGACGAAGGATTCATCAATTGGTTGACGAATACCTCTCCTGAGAAGCGAGTTTTGAGAACTCGTATTAGGATCCGAATTTGGATTCGGATCGTGATCATCTCTCGATCACGTCGTCTTCAACACGAGGCTAGTAACCCGTACGAAGACGAAACTCGTGGCTTAGGGAAGTCATCCCGAGGAACTCGGCGTGGATACGGATAGAGACGATTCTAGCGAGGATCGTTCCGGTTGATGCCGTTCCCGCTACACGTCATACGAAAGGTATAACGTAGATAAATTTCCTTTTATTGCAAATTTAAATTTACGGTTATGTCTACACTTGTTGTAATATGCATGCGTGTGTTGTGTGTGTTGTAATAAATGTAGATTTATTATTTTTATTGCTTCCGCTGTGTTCAAGTTTACGAAACGTGATCGAACACACACACACACCGCGGTGCCGGAAACCCAACAAAGACTATGTTGTTCTTAAACTGTCATACATCTAATTCCCATTCCCTCCACATGCCTATCAAAAGCTCTTGCCGGAAGGGCCTTAGTGAAAGGATCTGCCAGGTTATCCTCCGATACAATCTTGGCCACAACAACTTCTCCTCTCTTTACGATTTCTCGTATTAGGTGGTACTTGCGCTCTATGTGTTTACTTGCCTTATGGGCACGTGGTTCCTTCAAGTTTGCAACTACACCACTATTATCACAATAAATTGTGATAGTTCTGGGCAAACCAAGAATCACATCCAAGTCCATCAAGAAGTTCCTGAGCCACACAACTTCTTTGGCCGCCTCAAAGGCTGTCACATACTCAACTTCCATGGTGGAGTCCGCCACGCATTTCTGCTTGACACTCCTCCATACAATGGCTCCACCTCCCAAAGTAAACACAAAACATGAGGTAGACTTACTGTTATCCCTGTCTGATTTGAAGTCAGAATCTGTGTAACCCACAGGGAGTAATTAGTCAATCTGGTAAACTAGCATATAATCCCTAGTCCTTCTCAGGTACTTCAATATATACTTTACCGCAGTCCAATGTCCCTGTCCTAGATTACTCTGATATCTACTAACCATGCCAACGACAAAGAAGATATCTGGTCTCGTACACAGCATAGAATACATGAGACTTCCTACTACTGAAGCATAAGGAACCTCCTTCATCTCCTCTATCTCCTCAGATGTTCTAGGACACATCTCCTTGATAAAGGAACTCCATGCCTGAAAGGTAGAAAACCCTTCTTGGAGTTCTGCATGCTAAAACGAGCCAAAATGGTGTCTATGTATGAAGCTTGAGATAAGCACAACATCCTTTTCCTGTGATCCCTTATAACCTTGATCCCAAGGATGTGTCCCACTTCTCCGAAGTCCTTCATATCAAAATGTTTGGACAACCATACCCTAACGTCCGATAACACCTTGATATTGTTGCCAATTAACAAAATATCATCTACGTATAATACAAGAAATATCACTACGTTTCTATCACATCTCTTGTATACACAAGACTCATCCGGACAATGAATAAATCCATAAGACTAGATTACCTCATCAAAGCGGATGTTCCAAGACCTCGAAGCTTGCTTCAATCCATAAATGGATCGATTAAGCTTGCACACAAGATGATCTTTGCCCTTTGCAATGAATCCCTCTAGTTGCTTCATATAGATGTTTTCCTCAAGACTTCCATTAAGGAGAGTTGTCTTGACATCCATTTGCCACACCTCATAATCCATATGAGCAGCAATACATAATAGAATCTGGATAGACTTAAGCATGACTACCGGCAAAAAGGTCTCCTCATAATCGATACCCTCTTTCTGAGTATACCCCTTCGCAACAAGCCTCTCTTTGAAGGTCTCAACCTTCCCATCTATTTCTCTCTTTCTTTTGTAGATCCACTTGCATCCAATGGTTTTTACACCATTGGGTGGTTCTACTAGCTCCCAGACCTGATTTGAATCCATAGATTCAATCTCAGCAATCATTGCACTTTGCCAAGATACTGCATCTTTATTTTGGATTGCCTCGTTATATGTCCAGGGATCAGGTTCATGTCCGCCAGGGACTAAATCAAAAGATTCTCCCAAGAACATGAATCTATCAGGCTATCTCACAACCCTCCCACTACGATAAGGTATCACCTGTGTATCCTCTGTGACACGCGATGCAGTGACTTGTGGTATATCCTCTTGTACCGATGGAACTGAAGTAGTGACTTCCCCTTTCAATTCCTCCAGAACAATCTTACTCATGGGCTTGTGGTTCATCACATAGTCTTCCTCTAGAAATCTGGCGTTCATACTAACGATCACCCTCTGATCTCTAGGACTATAAAACAAACCACCTTTCGTTCCTCTAGGATAGCCAACGAACATGCACACTTCTATACGAGGTTCTAACTTACTAGCATCTGTCTTCAGCACATGTGTTGGACTCCCCCAAATCTGAATATGTCTTAGACTAGGCTTTCACCCAGTCCACAATTCTGTGGGAGTAGAAGGCAATGATTTAGATGGAACCAAGTTCAGAATATACATTGTCGTATCTAGAGCATATCCCCAGAATGAATCTGAAAACTCAGAATAACTCATCATTGATCTAACCATCTCCATAAGAGTCCTATTCCTTCGCTCTGCTACACCATTCTACTGAGGTGTGCCGGGTGCAGACAATTGGGATTGAATCCCAGCCTCTGATAAGTAATTCTTAAACTCTCCCAAGAGGTACTCACCACCACGATCAGATCGTAGTGTCTTGATACTTTTACCTTGACGTTTCTCCACATCATCCTTGAATTCTTTGAACTTGTCAAAGCATTCAGACTTGCGATGCATCAAATAAATGTATCCATATCTTGAATAATCGTCTATAAAAGAGACAAAATATTCAAAACCACCTCTAGCCTGGATAGACATAGGACCACACAAATCAGAATGAACCAATTCCAACACATCTTTGGCTCTATACCCCTTGGCCTTGAAAGGCCTCTTGGTAATTTTACCTTCCAAGCAGGACTCGCAGGTTGGGAAGTCTTCCACCACTAATGAACTCAGAGGTCCATCAACTATCAACCTTTGAATTCTGCTTAGGTTAATATGACTAAGCCTTTGATGCCAAAGATATGTTTGGTTCATCTTCGAAGGTTCTTTTCTCTTATTGGAATTAGAAGATGAGTTATTCACTTCAATTTGCATCGTGGGAGGTTTTGGTTCAAGAGTGTATAAATTTCCTATCAATGCACCAGAACAGATAATCTCCCTATTCCTTTTTATAACAACCCTATCATTAAAAAAAATAGAATATCCATCCATAAAAAATTTAGAAACTAAAATCAAATTCTTTCTAAATAAAGGTACATAAAGGCAATTTTTAAGAACCAAAACTTTATTCCTCTCAAAAGACAAATAGACATCTCCCACTGCAACAGCCGCCACCTTCATAGCATCGCCCATGTGTACGGTAATCTCCCCCTCAGCCAGTCGTCTGGTTTCCTAAAACCCTTGCAAAGTATTGCAGACATGATCAGTGGCTCCCATATCTACACACCAAGTGCTGGTAGATAACACCGCTAAACATGTTTCAACGACTAGACCAAAATATATACCTTTGTTCTACTTCCGGTTGGGGTAATCCTTCTTCCAATGTCCAGTCTGCTTGTAAGTGAAGCACTTGCCTTTCGGCTTCTTCACTCCTCCCTGAGTTCCTCCCGCCACCTTTGCCCCAGCTTGTTTCTTCTTCTTCTTGCCTTTCGGCTTAGAAGTAGAAATCTTTTGGGCAACCATGGCTTGCACCTGAGCACTCTAAAGAAAAAGCCCCTCTGTCGTCTGGAGTTCTGTCAGAAGCTCTGCCAACGAATACAACCTATTTTTTATATTGTAGTTCAGGTGAAACTGCTCAAAACTCCTAGGTAGAGACTGGAGAATGATATCGACCTGGGTTTTCCCATTGATCTCAGCTTCGAGGACTTCCAGCTCATTCAAATAAGCCATCTTCTTGAGAACATGATCCCTCACGGGTGTTCCCTCAATCATGGTGGTCGTCATCAAGTTCCTCATGGCTTCCTGCCTAGTAGCCCGATTCTGGTGTCCGAAAAGTTCTTTGAGATTGAGCATCATGTCATAAGCAGTGGGCATGGCTTGATGCTGATGTTGCAGTACATTTGACATAGATGCCAAAATGTAACACCGCGCCATCTCATTGGCCTTTATCCACTTCTTATAGCTCTCCTTCTCCTTTTCCCCAGAATCATCCGCAGGCTTAGGAGGGCACTCTTCGAGGAGTACATATTTGTATTCCTCAACAGTCAGGACAATGTCAAGATTCCTCTTCCAATCAACATAATTGGGTCCAGTAAGTTTATTTTATTTCAGTATCACAGCAACCGAGTTGAAAGTCATTTTGAAAAAACCTAAGAATCACATAGATAAAAAACATTAGATTTCAAAAAATTATTGATTCCTCAAACAATAAAATTTTAAAATCAACCAACACCGAGAATATCGTATGCCACAATAGTGTGGACGTATACGAATTCTACATTTGTAAGAGGAGGTTTCACCCATTAATTTTACTATCTTGTCAACCTAACATTTTGACCAATAAAATTAATATTTGGTTCCTCTTTGGCCCTACAAATAAAAGCAGTGACTCCGATGGGGAGGATACTTATATTTGTATCTAAGTGTTCACCATTACTCGGTACCAAGGTAATTATCTCGGGTTATGTGCCTTCCAACGGAGAAGTACACACGCTCCTTAATAATTTCCTATAACCATATTCGACCTTGTGATCCGCAAACAAAAACATCTGATGTGGAGGAAGGCACTCAGAGCCGACGCACAAGTTTGTTTGCATCACATGTTAAATCGTAATGGAGGCCATGGGAATTTATAAAAATATCCCTCTCCCACTTAGTAATTTAAAATTGAGGAATTTTCTAGCCTACGACATGCATATCAAACAATAAGTAATAAATATGAAAAATAAATATTTTCCAACTATTATAGTTTTTGTCTCCAATATGCCTCTT
Source organism: Wurfbainia villosa (assembly GCA_025175895.1). Taxonomy (NCBI): domain Eukaryota; kingdom Viridiplantae; phylum Streptophyta; class Magnoliopsida; order Zingiberales; family Zingiberaceae; genus Wurfbainia; species Wurfbainia villosa. The sequence continues at coordinate 112,130,542 of CM045989.1, read as the reverse complement.
GTCGTATCGTCATCTCGTCCGCTCCTCCCTACGCCATGTACGAGCCATCCGGAGATCCGAACCGAGACTAACTATTTTAATTTACATCCATCGATCCTAAACTCCTCGAAGGAGTGTACATGAAATCTAGATCAAAAGTATACTAAAATAAATGAGTGGCTAAACAATGTCGTACTTAATTAAAAAATTAAATACTAGCCTCGTCAACCCCGAGGATTTAAAAAATATATAATTATACACATACAATCACATACACACATATGGTCATAATAGTTGGATCCTATGCCTGCAACCAAAAAGTTAACCTATGAACATCCTACTATTATCCGGCACATATAATATATGAAAAGTGCATAAAAGTAACCGAATCCTAAACACACAAAATCGGAAACCGTGGCTCTAATACCACTTGAAGGTAGGAAACTTCGCTTCCCACTTCAACTCGGTTGCTTATTCATGGTGATCCCATCGTCATCCCCGGATTAAAAAAAATTAATCCATGACAATTAGGGATTACCAAAGCTACCGTTTCATCATCGTGCTATTCGATTAGAGTGGTCACTTGAACAAACTTGTTGTTCAAGCAACCAACCTCTATTCTACGATTAGCCGTGGAATAGACGATGTACGGATCGCCGGTTTTTGTGTTTGTATTCGGGGTCCAAGTAAATTAACCACATAATAAAAAATATACAACATGCATATAATTGAAAAACAATTATAGACATAATACAAAAGAATATAAACAAGCATTATACCTCTCGATCTTCTATTGTATGTCCTTCCTTCTTTTGGACGTCGTGTGGGCGACGATCTTCCAAAAGTCGAAGCCTTCTAGATCACCAATCTTCCTTTCCTTGTTCATTCCGAACAAAGGAAGATCATAAAACAAAATTCTTCTCCTTCCTTTAACCGACCACCAAGCTCCAACCTTGATGCTTGCCGCCGGCCAAAGAGAGAATAGAGGAGGAATTGGGTACCGGCCAAGAGCTCCAAGGAATCACCCTAACCCTTGTTTCCACCGGCCAAGGAGAAGAGAGGAAGAGTGGGACGCCGACCAAAGTGAGAAAAGGAGAGAAAGGGCGTCGGCCAAAACCCTAGGAAAAACTTCCAAAAGAGTGGCCGCCCGAGCCGCCTCCAAAACCCTAGCCTCCCTTTTGTATCTTGCCGCCCAAGCCAAAAGAAACAAAAACCCTAATCTCTCTAATTGTGTTTCCGCCCAAGCCATAAGCCCTTATTTATAGAGTTAGGCTTAAGCCTCCTTTTAATCTCCACCGTCGGTTCTAGGGATTTAATCTCAACCATCGGATCTAGAGATTTAATCTCAATCGTCGGATCTAGAGATTTAATCTCCACCATCGGATCTAGAGTTTTATTTTCTATCATCAGATCTAGGCTCCATGAGGTTTTAATAGGCTACAATAGGGACCATGAGGAGGAGTTGGATCTTGGCCACCCAATGGATCAAGCCCACTTAAAGTCCGATCCATTAATGATAATCCATTCCACTAGAGGATTATCATTGATCTACCTCACCAACCCCCATAAGTTAATATGGGCTCCATATATTATTTGTACATATATCTCTCCGTGTTTAAGATCTCGAATGTCAGTAGATTAATTAATTTACTGACAATTAATTAATCAACATCTAACTCAATGAGTAGTACCACTCAACCTTATCATCATGTCGGACCAAGTCCACCTGCAGGGTTTACATGATGAACCTTATGAGCTCCTCAAGGGGACATCATCATCCTAATATATAAGACACGGTTTCCTCCTATAATAAACGACACACCATATAAGTAATATCATTTCCCAACTTACCGAGCCTATCGATTTACTATATAAATCTCGCCCATTGGTAAATCAAAGAAATGAATACTAAGTATATGTGCCCGTTATTATATCGGGATTAAGAGCATGTACAATATAATATCTGAGGTCCGATTTGATTATGTAGTCAACAATAAATCGAGTCACCTCTAAGTCGGTCCTGCTCAATACACACAAAGTGCACTAGTGTGATTCTATGGTCAAGACAAACCAATACCAAATCACACTACAACAATTCCAATGGTTTGTCCAATGTCATCTCGGTTGTGAGCCTTTACTTATATTTTACAAGGAGTCGATAACATGATCTGTCGTGTGACACTACACACCATGTTATCTATAATGTAATGTATTAGACAATATGCATAACCATAAATATGCAAACAATGATCATGTGATTCTTATTTCAAAATAAAGATGTTCATATAAAAGATAGACTTTGCAGTATACATCTCAACAAATACCTAGTTAACCCAAGGAGCTCCAATAGGTATTGGGTTCTTAGAAGCGTGATCGATTCACGCTAGATGGGTTAGGGTGTGTCAACCCTAAGTGGATGGGTAGTTAACCTATCCATGGTGAGTTGACACATTAGGATGTGCCAATGTGCTTTGAGAAGATGAAAAATGATTAAATTGGCACAATTAGATCTTGGAAGTAATGATGTGCCATTTTGGGTTTTTGGCACACTAGGGGGATAAATGGCTTTAAGGCAAAAATGGATTTGATTTTAGAAATGACAATTTTGGCTTAACACTTAGGTATTCTATACCTTAGTATTTTATAATTGTCATACTTTGTTTGCCTTGCCATGACATGACCTCATATTTATTTTTTTCATATAAAATGTCATGATCATTTTTAGGGTTATGTTTATATGTCATGTATACTTATATTTCATTCACATGCAATGACATCATGATTATATGACACATGCTTTATTCTTGTATCATTATGCCATAATCATCATTCATGCATAAATAAAATGAAATTAAGGACTAAGGAATAATTTGAAGTCTCATACATAAGGGAATCAAATAATGTTGCCTAGAAATATGCATGAAACCCTAAATAACAAAGACCCCACATCTCACTAATATTTGACTTGTATGTGTTTTACACATATAGATACAAGTGAGATGTTTAGGAAAAAAGAATTAAAGGTTTTAAAAATATTTTAAAAATATTTTGAAAAACCTTGGTGAAGTCTATCTTTTGATAGCAATCACCATTTAATGAGGTGATACAAAGATGGCTCAAATATTGAAGCTTTTCTCAACTTTTGAAATTTGTATCAATCTCACTAATTTATGGGTAAAATAATTTTCTAATATTTTTCACTCATAATGATTGTAATAATTAATATACATACAAAATTTCAAGATTTTTCAACTTATGTATATTTACTTACAAATTTAAGAAATTCATTTCTGAAAAACCTGAAAACTATGTTTGCAGTTATCAGTTGACTGCCATAAAGGCCAGTCGATTGATGTGGGATGGAGTCGACTGGTATCTGATACAGTCGACTGCCTAAGCTGATTTCAGGTAAACCATGGTCGTTAGGCCCATGTTCAGCTATGTTTTGGTCCCCTAACCACTCCTAACCCTAGGACATGCTTGGGAGAGCATTAGAAAGGGTGAAAATCCATTGGATATGGATTAGGAGAGGTGTTTAGGATGAGTATCAATTTTAAGATGGATGAGAGTTCATTGTTGAACTTTGCCTTAATTTTGATTGTTTAAATGTTCCTATTGTCTTAGAGACTCTCCAAGGACATTGTTGGTGCAATGGTCAAGGGGGAGCAAGCCTTTAGGGAGAGGTATCCATCATGGGAAGATGGATGTGTATTTTTCCTCATGGGAGGAAAATTGGGTTGCATCTCTTAAGTGATATGGGCATTTTCACTACAAAGATTGTAGGTGTGTGTTCCTCCAAGGGAGAGATTGTAAGATCTCATTGGAATATGAGACATTAATACCCTTGGGGAGGACCTTTTTGATGTATGTCAAAAAGGGAGAGAAGTTACTAATTGGGATAGTTGGAATTCTCATTGGGATGTGAGATTTGCCAATTGGGGATAAATTGGTAGACTTGGGTTTGAGGTTTTGTCCAACATCAAAAAGGGGGAGATTGTTGGTGCAATCGGCCCAGGACTCGAGTTTGACTCGAACTGTATTTTGATGTTAGACAAAACGCATGACATGGTATTGTCATGGGAAGTCCGACATAGGGTTGGCCACGTAAATTCAAGTGTGTAGCCTTGGTGGTGAAAAGTCCAAGCATGGGGCTTGGTGTTGGAAAGTCCAACATGGGTTGGCCACGTAAGTCCAAGCATAGGGCTTGGCCGTGAAAGTCCAAGCATGGGGCTTTGCATGGAAAATCCAAGCATGAGGCTTGGTGTGGGAAGTCTCGAGGACTTGGCAAGTTCACTAGGCTCGGGGTCCTTGAGTCTGTGAAGGATGACATTGCGATGTCGTGCGCTTGGTGCATCCAAGGGACAATGCTTAGAAACTTGAGAATTGTTCTCAAGGTTGAAAAGCTTGCAAATCTCACAGGGCACTGTTGTGACACAGGAGTAATTGAATCAAGGCTGCTAAGAGCGATTCCACAGTTTGATCGGTGACAAACCTCCCCAAATCCTCAGCTTAGTCCATCTCTCTGATCAAGTTGTTCACCAGGGCAGTCCAACATGAAACAAAACGCCACTGCCCTATCACCACTCTGACAAAGCCACACCTACGGGCTACACTCCATCCAGCCTACTCCACCGATCAACTGTAATCATTGCCCTCAACTCACAATTCGACAACCTTTTTAACATCATCGACCCATAGATCACTCTGGACAGAAGAGAGAAAAAACAAAAATGAGAGTTATACCGGAATTTGGTGTCTTCTCCAGCTGCACTCCCCCAATATGTTTTGTTCGCAGGAAAGATTCCTTACTGCATATTCCATCCACAGCCACTTCAACAGAATGAAATTCATTAAGCTCAAAAGGGAGAACTGACTTTGCTTACCTACACTTGAAGCTTCACCGACAATTAATCCTCACCGGCATCAACTCCACAGAACCGATAGCCACGTTCACCGACTGCAACCGACACTCACGATCCCTGCCCATACACCCAAAATCCCGTTCGACCAAGGAAATCAAAGCAAGGGATTAGACAAGGAGAAATTGGCGCCCTTACCTAGCACCCACAGTGATCGCCGGCACTGATCGACAGAGGAGATCAGCAACTCGCGACGGAAAGACCCGAAGGTAGCTTGCTCCGTTAGCGATCGGGAAGTACGACACCTGATCGACTCACCACCGACCCGAATTCTCGGCCATGTGTGTCGACGCCCGTCGGCCTCTTTGCCTACAGACGGATCTCCCACCGGCAACGCGTCGGCAGCGGCTGGTGCACGATGGAGTCGAGGCAGAGAAATCGCTAGAGGCCAAGAGGAGAGGCGATGACTGCGAGAAATCGAGAGGGGAAAGATGCAAGGGGTCGAGGAGATCGACGCTGTCGACTTCACCCAAAAATCGCACCCCTTCACCGAGGAGATCGGCGCTGTCGATGACGAAATGAAGCAGGGTAATAGGAGATCGGGATCAAGGAAAAGGGAAAGTCGCGGTGGCAAATCGAGCTTGGGCTCGGCAGCGACGGTGAAGAGAAGGAGAAAGGGGAGAGGCGGTGCGGGAGAAGGAAAGTCGCGAAAGGGAATTCGCGAAATAGGAACCGACGGGTAATTAAAGGTTTCAGTTTAATTACCATTTAATACCTCAGTAGAAGATAGTCTAAACAGGCTTTTCAAAAGCCTGTTCACTTTATCCCCATGAAACATCCATAAATCTTCCGTTTAAATCCAGGAAAATTTCTAAAAATTTCCGTAAAATTTCTATAGAGTATTCGTAGCCGTAATGACTAGGTGGGTGCAAGTAGTATAGACAGATTTTCTCGCGATCCGCCTCGTAAAAGGACAAGCTACCGACATTTCGATGACTAACAGCAACATGTAACTGAAACGCCCATTAGTCGAGGGCGAGCTCGACTAGCGTCACAAGGCGATCAACAACTCGCTTAAAGCGATCGCCCTCCCATGGCGAGGCCCGATCGATCAACCCGACTGTCACCAAACACTCGTCGAACCCATACGACCTAGAGCAGTCGACTGGCACTTATGCTAGTCGACTGATGTCGGGTAAAACCTCAAACATAAAGCTGTTTGAGCATCCAACAACCAGTCTTAGCCACTTGGCGAAGCCCACATCATCCCTCATGGAGTTTCCCACCGAAGCTCTCTTCCCTCGGCCTACATCCCTCGGATGCGTCAAGCGCACGGCTTCGCAACGCTATCCTTCGCATCTCTTGCCCTCGAAGTATGCTTCCCTTTGGTCTCACTCCATTCGCTCCCCGTCCGACGGTCCCTCGGATGCACCAAGCGCATGACTTCACAATGTCATCCTTCACCGACTCAAGGACCCCGAGCCTAGTGAACTTGCCAAGTCCTCAAGACTTCCCACATGCACCAAGCGCACGACTTCACAATGCATTTCTCACCAAGCACCAAGCGCACGGCTTCGCAATGCTTTGGATTTTCCCACACCAAGCCCCATGCTTGGATTTTCCATGCCAACTCCATGTTGGACTTTCCCACACCAAGCTCCATGCTTGGATTTTCCATGCCAACTCCATGTTGGACTTTCCCATGACAATCCCATGTCATGAGTTTTGTCTATCATTAAAATACTATCAAAGTACTACTCGAGTCAAACTCGAGTCAACCTGGGCCGATTGCACCAATAAAAATACCTAATCTAGACCAAATATTGTTAGCAATCAAATCACTAAGCAATGTGATTACCTTGAGATTTGTCTCGAAATCCTTCATTTGGTCCTTGGTCCATCTTGCCTTTTCAATTTGCCTATTTTCTTCATCCCTAGGCATTTTGAAACTGTTTTCTTGAATTAAGATAACATCAAAATCGGTTTCTAAATATACCTCCATTTTCCTTCTCCATCATTGAAAATCTCCTTCGAATTTTGGTGGTTGAAGGTTATAGCCGGCCATCTTGTCATGCTTGTGTTGGCGGTTAGTCCACGACAAGCTCCTAGCTCTGATACCACTTGTTGAAACGTTGGTGGTCGGATAGAGGGGGGGTGAATAGCCCTCAATCGTCGTACGATGGAATACGATCATTCGTCATGCGTCGCTTGTCTACGATTGTCATTAGCGCAGCAAAAATATACAAATAGAAATACTAGCAACAATACAAGCATACACAAATACACACAATGTACATGGTTCGGAACTGAATGGTTCCTACTCCACGGGGCGAGCTCAAACGAGCTCTAGTTATGTGCACGACACTAACTAAACTCCTTCTCGACAACATGTCGGAGGTGGAGAAACCTTGTACAAGCTATTACAACAGTAATACAAAAGTACAAGCAAGAATACAACTACAATACGAAATATAAGTAAAGAACACTTTACGCAAATCGCTTTGAATCACTTGCTTGTTGCTTGCTTTAGATGGCTCTTGAAGGACTAGAATGCAGCAGCAATTCCCCTCTAAAATCACCCTCAAAGTCTTGGCAAAATCCTCGATCTCATGCTCCATTTATAACCTGCATCGAGCTGATTTCGTGCATAGCAATCGACTGCCAAAAGGTCCCAGTCAACTGCTCCTGTAGACGTTGTCTTACAACAGCGTGATCCACGCTGAACAAGTTCCAACGGATCCTCTATCATTCGACTGATGATGACCATCAGTCGACTGCTGACCTCGTAGCCGACTGCCCAGTCGGCTACGGAGCATTCTATGCCTGCAACACTTTCATCACCGATCCGCCATCCTCGAAGTTGACTATCACGATCATCGCCGATCGCTTAGCGATGATCACAGCCACAAATCAGCTAACACCAGTCGAACCCTAGTCGACATGGATCAGTCAAACTGGCACCTATGTCAGTCAACTGGTATCGGGTAAACCTCAAACACCAAGTTGTTTGAGCATCCGACCATCGAGTAAACCCTCAAACACCAAGTTTGAGCATCCGACACTCGGTCTTAGCCACTTAGCCAAGTCCACCTCATTCTCTCATGGAGTTCACCACCGAAGCTCTCTTCCCTCAGCCTATGTCCCTCGGATGCACCAAGCACACGACTTCGCAATGCCATCCTTCGTGTCTCTTGCCCTAGAAGTCTACTTCCCTAAGGCTTCACTCCATTCGCTCCCTGTCCGGTGGTCCCTTGGATGCACCAAGCACATGGCTTCGCAATACTATCCTTCACTGGCTTAAGGACCCTGAGCCTAGTGAACTTGCCAAGTCCTCAAGACTTCCCACACCAAGCCTCATGCTTGGATTTTCCATGCCAAGCCCCATGCTTGGACTTTCACCGCAAAGCCCTATGCTTGGACTTACGTGGCCAACCCATGTTGGACTTTCAAACACCAAGTCCCATGCTTAGACTTTTCACCACAAAGGCTACACACTTGGATTTACGTGGACAACCCTATGTCAGACTTTCCATGACAATCTCATGTCATACGTTTTGTCTAACATCAAAATACAGTTCGAGTCAAACTCGAGTCCTAGGCCGATTGCACCAACAGTCTCAACCAGTCGAGTGGTTGGGCCGATCACTCGACTGGAGAACATTCTGTACCCAAAATTCTAGCCATCAGTTGACTGATCACCTTGATCGATCGTTGCTAGCAAATGATCGCCCACCGCAATGATCGCTAGATACTTCCCAAAGTCAAACCCTAGTTGACTCACACCAGTCGAATGCCACATGGTACCAGTCGACTGATACCCCTCAAACATGAGGTTTAACCCAAGTATAGTGCCCCCATACTTGCTAGACCACTCGTAGCCTAGACCTAAGTTTTCTAGCCACCTCCATCAGTCTCGCGCCTATCGGATCCCTCCAAGTCATCCATGACTTGTTCATCCATACGCTAGCCTTCAGGTGCTTCCATCGGCTATGTCATGCTAACGGTGTCTACACCACCAAGGCACATTGGACTTACGCTGCCAAGACTCCGCTTGGACTTTACGCCGCCAACAATTGGTCTTATGCTGCCAAGACTTCACTCTTGGACTTTACGTTGCCAATATCAAACCCCTTGGACTTTCCAAATGCCAAGTACTCATGACTTGGACTTTATTTGCCAACCCATGTTGGACTTTCCATGCCAAGACCCATGCTTGGACTTTTCCTTGCCAAGACCCATGCTTGGACTTTACATGCCAAGTACTCAAGACTTGGACTTTCCATGACATGGTCAACTCTAGTCAACCATCAAAATCCCCCTCGAGTCAAACTCGAGTTCGGTCAATCATGACCCAAGTCGATTGCACCAATAATCTCTCCAAAACATTATCAAACATCAATGTCAAACCTTCATGTCAAACATCAAAACATCGCTCGAGTCAAACTCGAGTCCGGTCAATCGTGACCTGGGCCGATTGCACCATCCAACACATTGGACTTATGCTGCCAAGACTTCACCCTTGGTCTTTATGCCACCAATATTCCCCTTTGACTTTCCAAATGCCAAGACTCAAGCTTGGACTTTCCCTTGTCAACCCATGTTGGACTTTTCATGCCAAGACCCATGCTTAGACTTTCCTTTGCCAACCAATGTTGGACTTTCCCTTTCCAAGACCCATGATTGGACTTTACATGCCAAGAACTCAAGACTTGGACTTTTCCCATGATAATGGTCAAACCATCGTCAAACATCAAATACTAACCTAGGTCGATTGCATTAGCAATCTCCCCAACACATATCAAACATCCATGTCAAACATCAAAACACTTACTCGAGTCAGACTCAAGTCTAGTCAATCGTGACCTGGGTCGATTGCACCAACAATCTCCCCCTTTTTGATGTTTGATAAAAATACCCTTGAGTTAGGCCGCTAACTGAAATTCCCTTACCAATTATCCTAAATTGGTAATTTTAACATTCTCCCCCTTTTTGACATACATCAAAAAGGTTCACCCAAAGAGGTCAATGTCTCATATCCCAATGAGATCTTACAATCTCCCCCTTGGTCCAAAAACACCTAGGATGCCTCCACTCTTCCTAATGATAAGTCTCATACCACTCAAGAGAGGCAATCCTATACACTCTCCTAATTTCCAAATTGGGCATCTCAAAATCCCATTTTTCCCCTCATGAGGAAAAATACCATCCATCATCCCATGATGGATACCTCCCCCTAAAGGCTTGCTCCCCCTTGACCATTGCACCAACAATGTCCTTGGGAAATCCCTGTAGGAAATCGATCAGTGTGTATATGGTTGGTCGGCTAGAGGGGGGTGAATAGCCCTCAATCATTCGATGGTGGAATTCGTTCGTTCTCATTGCATTGCTTTCCTACGATTATCGTTAGCGCAACGGAAATAATAGAAACAATAATAATACTAACAACAATACAAGCATATGCAAACACACACGATATATGTGGTTCGGAACCGAATGGTTCCTACTCCACGGGCGAGCTCACCGAGCTCTAGTTATGCGCCCGACACTAACTAAACTCCTTCTCGACTACACGTCGGAGGTGGAGAAACCTCGTACAAGCTATTACAACAGTAATACTACAAGAAATACAAAGACACAAGAAATACAAGTAAAGAACACTTTACAACTCTTTGCTTTGAACCCTTTCTTATTGCTTGCTTTGGATGGCTCTTGAAGGACTGGAATACAGCAGCAATTCCCCTCCAATAGATCCCTTAAAGTCTTGGCAAAATCCTCCCACTTGAGCTCCATTTATAACTTGCATCAAGCTATTTTCGTGCCCAGCAGTCGACTGCCCCTGTAGCCATTGTCTCACAACGGCTAGATCCACGTTGGATAAGTTCCAAGCTCACAACATTCCCATCAATCGATCGCTATCTCTAGAATGACCGTCAAGTTGACATCACGATCGCCAAGCATAAAATCATAGCTAACACCAATAACACTAGTCGAGGCTTGATCGCACCTATACTACCAATCATCGTCGGCAAAACCTCAAACACCAAGTTGTTTGAGCATCCGACCGTCGGGTAAACCCTCAAACATCAAGTTTGAGCCTCCGACACTCAGTCTTAGCCACTTGGCCAAGTCCACCTTATCCCTCACGGAGTTCCCCACCGAAGCTCACTTCCCTCGGCCTACGTCCCTCGGATGCGCCAAGCACATGATTTCGCAACGCCATCCTTCGCGTCTCATGCCCTCGAAGTATGCTTCCCTTGGGCCTCACACCATTCCCTCCCCGTCCGGCGGTCCCTCGGATGCACCAAGCGCACGGCTTCGCAATGTCATCCTTCACCGACTCAAGGACCCCGAGCCTAGTGAACTTGCCAAGTCCTTAAGACATCCCACATACACCAAGCACATGACTTTGCAATGCATTTCTCACCAAGCACCAAGCGCACTACTTCACAATGCTTTGGATTTTCCCACACCAAGCCTCATGCTTAGATACTTTCCCACACCAAGCTCCATGCTTGGATTTTCCATGCCAACTCCATGTTAGACTTTCCCATGACAATCCCATGTCATGAGTTTTATCTATCATCAAAATACTATCTAAGTACTGCTCGAGTCAAACTCGAGTCAACCTGGGTTGATTATACCAACAATCTCCCCCTTTTTGATGATTGACAAAACTACCATCTCAAGTCTACCAATTCTCCCATATTGGCAATTCACACATCCCAAATGAGAATTCCAAACCTAATTGGTAACTTGGTAACTTCTCCCCCTTTTTGACATTACATCAAAAAGGTCCTCCCCAAGGGTATGAATGTCTCATATCCCAATGAGATCTTACAATCTCTTCCTTGGAGGAACACATGCTTACAATCTTTCTAGTGATCCCATATCACTTAAAGAGAGGCAACCCAATTTTCCTCCCATGAGGAAATACATATCCATCTTCCCATGATGGATACCTCCCCCTAGAGGCTTGCTCCCCCTTGACCATTGCACCAACAATGTCCTTGGAGAGTCCCTAAGCCAATAGGAACATTTAACCAAATCAAAATTAAGGCAAAGTTCAACAATGAACTCTCTTCCACCTTAAAATTGATACTCTCCCTAAACCCTTCTCCTAATCCATGTCCAATGGATTTCCACCCTTTCTGATACTCTCCCAAGCATATACTAGGGTTAGGAGTGGTTAGGGGACCTTAACCTAGCTGAACATGGGCCTAACCAACAAGGTTTACCCGAAATCAACTTGGGTAGTCATCAATTCAAATCAATGGCCACATTTCATCACTCGCCTCTGTGGTCGGTACGATACGATGATTCGATTTTCAACATTTTAGAAATGGATTTCTGAAATCCATAAGTAAATATGCATAAGTTTAAAATTCTTGAAATTTGGTATGTATATTACTTATCATAAACACTATGGTTGAAAAATATTTGAAAATTATTTTACCCACTAAATTAGGAGATTGATACAAAGTCCAAAAGTTAAGAAAAGCTTCAATAAGGAGCCCTCTTTGTATCATCCCATTCAATGGTGATAGCTATCAAAAGATAGGCTTCACCAAGGTTTTTCAAAATGTTTTCAAAATGTTTTTGAAACCTTTAATTCCTTTTTCCTAAACATCTCACTTGTATCTAGATGTGTAAAACACATATAAGTCAAGTTTTTAGTGAGATATGGGGTTTTGATCTTTAATGGTCTCATGCATATTTCTAGGTAATATTATTTGATTCCCATCAAATCATGCCATAGTCCTTAATTTCATTTTAGTTATATGCATGATGATGATTATGGCATAGATATGATATAGATAAAAGCATATGCCAAAATCATGATGTCATGGCATGTGAGAGACATTTAAGCATACATGACATATAAAAATAATTCTAAACATGATCATGACATTTTTATAGATAAAAATGAAAATGATGTCATGACATGGCAAGGCAAATAAATCATGGCAAGTAAAATATACTAAGGTATGGAATACCTAAGTGTTAAATCCAAGTTGCCATTTCTAGGAATTAATTCCATTTTGCCTTAAAGCCATTTATCCCCCTAGTGTGCCATAAACCCAAAATGGCACACCAATACCTCTAAGACCTAATTGTGCCAATTTCATCATTTTTAACTTCTCAAGCACATTGGCACATCCTAATGTGTCAACTCTACTATGGTTAGGTTAACTGCCCATCCACTTAGGGTTGACACACCCTAACCCATTTAGCGTGAATCGATCACGCTCTTAGGAACTCAATACCTATTGGAGCTCCTTGGGTTAACAAGGTATTCTCTCAGGATAACTTCCCTAGATACCTTCCTAATGACCCTTTTAGGCTTTAAAGTCATAGTCTTTTGGGTCTTTCCTAGGTCAACTCTAGAGGTGACTCCTCCTTTGACCTTACTAGTGGCTACATTTGATTTCTTTGAGGTCTTAACCACTAAGCAAACACCATGGCTAGACTTAGGGATAACTTCCCTATTAGCCTTGGTTTTTCTAGACCTAGATGTTGTTCCATAATTAAATGGAACATTGTGATAAGTCTTCTTGGGCTTAGGTTTGTGACCCAAATCTTCCTTGCCCTTAGACCGTTTTTTAACCTTAGGTCTTGACTTTTGGGCACCCTAGAATTGAATTTTCTATGATTCTAAGGTTTTCTCCATTCTCTCAAGTCTTGACCTCAAGACTTGGTTTTCTAGCTCTAATTTCTTCAATTTTGAATTTTCATTAGATTTTTGGGAAGGCCTCTTGTTCTTAGGCATCTGCCTAGACGTTTTGGGATTAATACCCAAATTTTCTTCTATTCTCCTAATGGACTCCTTTGGTAAAATATTTCTAGAATTATGAGTCCTAGGTTTGTCCTTAGATAAACTAACATGCTTAGCACCTAGACAAACATATTTCTTCCTACTAGCATGCTTTTCATTGATAATTGCAAGAGAACTAAAATAATTCTTAGCATGCTTTTTAACTTTAGGAATTGAAGGTGCATAATTTAAATTTACCTTAGGGTTAGCTTGGGAAGCTCCCCCTACATGAGATACACCTTCTTGCCCTTTCTTCCTCCCCCTAGGGCATTGGCTTCAGTAGTGCCCCTTTTGATTGCATTTAAAGCACACAATGTGCTCTTTGCTTCTAGTTGTGGGGACTCCGGCATCCTTTGACTTTGGGTTGACTTTTGGTGCTGATGCCTTTTCCTTAGCCAATTTAAGACATTTGCTCTTGTAATGCCCTTTCTCCCTACACTCAAAGCATATTATGTAATCTTTATTTAAAATTATAATACTTGAGTTACCTAGGGAGGTGGAGGATTCTTCTTCTTGATCTTCACTTCTCCTGGATGTGGATGTTTCTTGTTCTTGATCCGGGATGGAAGATTGCCTCTCCTCCCCCTCAATGCTAGAGGTGGAGGTTTCCACCAAATCATCCACATCTTCGAATGTGGATGGCAATTCTTCCACGACATTCTCCTCCACATATGCCAATTCGGGATTCTTGTGGAATTCAACCATCTTATTCGACAAATCCTTTGCATCCCTAAAATTTCCTAGCCTAGATGAAATATGGTTAGGAATCAAATCACTAAGTAATTTAATTACCTCGAGATTTGTCTTGAATTCCTTCATTTGATCCTTGGTCCATCTTGATTTTTCTAGTGGCTTGTTTTCTTTGTTCCTAGCCACTTCAAAACCATTTTCAATGATTAACATGAAATCAAAATCGGTTTTGAAGTATACCTCCATCCGTTTCTTCCACCAAGCAAAATCTCCATCGAATTTCGGTGGATAAATGTTATAGCCGGCCATCTTATATTACTTGTGTCGGCGGTTAGGCCTCGACAAGTGTCTTGGCTCTGATACCACTTGTAGGGGATCGATCGGTGTGTATGTGGTTGGCCAGCTAGAGGGGGTGAATAGCCCTCAATCGTTCGATGGTGGAATTCGTTCGTTCTCGTTGTATTGCTTTCCTACGATTGTTGTTAGCGCAGCGGAAACAATAGAAACAATAATAATACTAAAAAAAATACAAGCATACGCAAACACACACGATATACGTGGTTCGGAACCGAATGGTTTCTACTCCATGGGCGAGCTCACCGAGCTCTAGTTATGCGTACGACACTAACTAAACTCCTTCTCGACTACACGTCGGAGGTGGAGAAACCTCGTACAAGCTATTACAACAGTAATACTACAAGAAATACAAAGACACAAGAAATACAAGTAAAGAACACTTTACAACTCTTTTCTTTGAACCCTTTCTTGTTGCTTACTTTGGATGGCTCTTGAAGGACTGGAATGCAGCAGCAATTCCCCTCCAATAGTTCCCTTAAAGTCTTGGCAAAATCCTCCCACTTGAGCTCCATTTATAACCTACATCAAGCTATTTTCATACCCAGCAGTCAACTGCCAAAAGGCACCAGTCGACTGCCCCTGTAGTCGTTGTCTCACAACGGCCAGATCCACGTTGGATAAGTTCCAATGGATCACCTACCAATCGACTGCCAGTCCATGGCTGTCGACTGGTGACCTAGTAGTCGACTGCCCAGTCAGCTATGGAGCGTTCTATGCTCACGACATTCCCATCAGTCGACTGTCATCCCTTGACAGTCGACTGTTGTCGACATCAGTCGACTGCTAGTCCATGAAAGTCGACTGTCAAGCACAAAACTACAGTCTAACACCAGTCGAACCCTAGTCGACTTGGACCAGTCAACTGGCACCTATGCCAGTCGACTGTGTTGGTGCAATCGGCCCAGGTCACGATTGACCAAGACTCGAGCTTGGCTCGAGAGATGTTTTGATGTTAGACAAAAACATATGACAATGTAATTGTCATAGTAAAGTCCAAGTCATGAGTACTTGGTATGGAAAGTCCAAGTGGGACACTTGGCATTTGGGAAAGTCCAAGCATGGGTCTTGGCAAGGTAAAGTCCAAGTCATGGGTGCTTGGCATGGAAAGTCCAAGTGGGACACTTGGCATTTTGGAAAGTCCAAGTCTTGAGTACTTGGCACAAGGGAAGTCCAAGCATGGGTCTTGGCATAGAAAGTCCAACATGGGTTGGCAAGGGAAAGTCCAAGCTTGAGTTTTGGCATTTGAGAAGTCCAAGGGGTTTGATATTGACGACGTAAAGTCCAAGTGGGAGTCTTGGTAGCATAAGTCTAATGGTTGGCGGCGTAAAGTCGAAGTGGAGTCTTGGTGGCGTAAGTCCAATGTGCCTTGGCGGTGTAGACACTGTTAGCATGACATAGACGATGGAAGCACCTGAAGGCTAGCGTGATGGATGAACAAGTCATGAATGACTTGGAGGGATCCGAGAGGCGTAAGGCTAATGGAGGTGGCTAGAAGGCTTAGGTCTAGGCTAAGGGTGGTCTAGCAAGTATGGGGGCACCATACTTGGGCAAAAACCTCATGTTTGAGGTGTGCTAGTCGACTGGTGCTATGTGACAATCGACTGGCATAGTCAACTAGGGTTTAACTGTGGGAATTGCCCTAGCAGTCGACGGCCATAGATTGGCAGTCGACTGATTGGACGAGCAGTTGACTGATCTTGTGATCAGTCGACTGATGCTCGTATTTTGGGGCACAAAATGGAGTCTCACTCGACCACTGGGACGAGCAGTCGAGTGATGGCTTGAATAGTCGACTGATGCTCATGATCAGTCGACTGATGTCTTAGTCGTTGGTTTTTTCCAGCGTGGATTACACCGGTGTCTCACAGCAATAGTGTGATCAGTCGATTGATGGTCCTGAGCAGTCGACTGATCGACATTTTCTAGCACAGGTTGAAGCTATAAAAGGAGCTCGTGATGGAGAAAAATGGATCTGGTTCTTGAGGGCTATTGGGGCGATTTATTGTTGCAAATCAGGTTTCCAAGTGCAAGTAAGCAACCAAGCATTCAAGCAATAAAAAACAAGTGTTATAAAGTTTTTTCTTTACTTGTCTTTCGTATTTGCATTGTATATTGCTTGTATTTCGTTCTTGCTGTTGTAAGATCGTTTGTACGAGGTTTCTCCACCTCCGACTTGTGTCGAGAAGGAGTTATTGTGATTAGTAGTGCGTGTTTGCATTGCTAGGGCTTTTAGAGCCCGATCCGTGGAGTAGGAACCGTTCGGTTCTGAACCACATTAAATACTTGTGTAGTTGTGTTTGTCTATTTCGTATTGCTTCATTATTATTCCGCTGCATGCTCACGAAATTTGTAGATGAACACGAAACGAATTCCATCATGTGATGCTATTCACGCCCCCCCCCTCTAGCGGCCTCAAATCACTTACAATTGGTATCAGAGCCCGGGGCTCTTCTACGGACTATCTGCCGAGATCTAAATAAGCTAGAGGGAAGATGGAAGTTCAAGAGCAACTAGGATGGGATATCAACACACCTATCCCTTATCCCTTCTATGGAGGAGAAGGCTTTAATTCTTGGAAGGCGAGAATTGAAAATTTTTTGATGATGAGGGACTTTGAAGAATGGTCCACCTTGATGGAGGGCTTTAGCTATCCCATAGGACCAAAGGGAGGGTTCCTTAAAAAGAAGAGATGGACCGAAGAGCAAGTCCGAGCCTCTGAGAAAAATGATAAGGTGATATAATTTTTAATTGATTTAATGCCTAACAATATCTTGTGTATGTTAGGTAATTATGTAGATGCCAAGGAGCTATGAAGCCAAGTAGCAAAGCTCCATTAAAATTCATCATCAATCCAAGAAGAATAAGAAGAAGAGGAGTGCTCACCCTCTCAAGCTCAAAAGGAAGCAAGTACATCGTTATCCAAAGAGCTTAAGGAGTCGGAAGTTGATAGGGAATCAACCTCCGAATCGGTGGAAGAAGAGGAGACCTCCACCTCTAGGATTGAGGGGGAGGAGATTAGGGCATCCTCAATACCGGAGCAACAAGAAGAACCATCTACATCCGGTAGAGAGGAAGAGCAAGCTCAAGAGATCCTCACCACCACCATTGACTTAGGTAACTCAAGCAATTCAATTTAAAATAAAAATCGTATAATTTGCTTTGAGTGTAGGGAATCCGGACACTACAAGAGTAAGTGTCCGAAAAGAGTAAGAAAAACTCCTCCGGCACCAAGACTTCAAGAAAAATCAAAAGATGTCGGTATCCCCTCTAAAAGAAGCAAAGAGCACATCATTTGCTTTAAGTGCCAACAACTGGGGCATTTTAGGAATTAATGCCCTAGGGGGAGCAAGAGAGTCAAAAATGGAGCATCACAAGTAGGGGGAGCTTCTATAGCTAACCCTAAGGTATATCTAAATAATACTCTTTCTAATTTAAATATTAAAAAGCATGCTAGAAATTTTAATTCTCTTGCAATTTATGAAAAGCATGCTAATAGGAACAAGTACATTTGTTTAGGAGATAAGAACCTTTATTTTGAAAATAAGAAGAAATTTGGGACTAATGTTCCTAAAAATAATTCATCTAAGGACAAACCTAGGTCAAATAACACTAGACAAATTTTACCTAGGGAGACAATTAGAAAGGTGCAAGAGCACCTAGGTTTTAATTCCAAATGGACTAGGAATATGCCTAGAAAGAACCATGCCCAAGGATTAAATCAAAATTCTAAAATTGGGCAATTAGAATTAGAGAACCAAGTCTTGAGGTCAAGGCTTGAAAAACTAGAAAAGACCCTTAGGAATATACAAAATCAATTTCAAGGGTCTAATGGTCAAAGTCAAAGGTCTAGATCTCAAGGTCAACATCTAGGACCTCAAAGACAAAAGTCAACCAAGGGCAAGCAAGGTTGAGGTCACAAACCTAAGCCTAAGGTGGCTTATCATAGTGTTCCATTTGATTATGGAACACAAACTAGGTCTAGGAAAACCAAGGTTACTAGGGAAGTTATCCCTAAGAGTAACCAAGGTTTGTGCCTAGTGGCTAGGGTTTCTAGGAAACCTAGGGTGGCCACTAAGAAGGTTGCAAGGGGAGTTACCCCTAGAGTCAACCTAGGTAAAACCCAAATGGCCAAGGCTAACAAGCCTAGGAGGGTCATTAGGAGGGTATCTAGGGAGGTCATCCCTAAGGAATACCTAATTAACCCAATGAGCTCAAATAGATTTTGGGTTCCTAGGAGCGTGATAGATTCACGCTAGAAGGGTTTAGGGTGTGTCAACCTTAATTGGATGGGTAGTTAACTCAACCATGGTAAAGGTGACATTTTAGGATATTTTCAAAGTTATGGTTACCTTGGAAATACATTTGAGCTTTGATCCTAAAAGATTTTAGGATGTGCCAATGTATTTTTGGAATTATGAAAAATCAATTAAATTGGCACGATTTAGGTTTAGAGGTTAGTGTGCCAATTTGGATTTTTGGCATACTAGGGAGAAAAGTAGAAATATGGAAAAATATAATTAATTATATGAAATGACAACTAATATTAAAATTTAGGTATTATTATACCATGTATTTTATTTGCCATGCTTTGTTTGTCATATGTCATGTCATGACATCATGCCTATTTTTATTATTTATATGTCATGATTATGTTTAGGAATTAGGATTGAATGTCATGAGTTTAAGTTTTATATCATATGCCATGACATCATGATCATTGACCATGTTTTTATTTTGCTATCATTATGCCATGATCATTTCATGCATTAACTTGATTAAAATTGAGTTAAGGACTTTGGCATGACTTAGAGTCTCATTTATAAGGGAATCAAGTAGAGTTGCCTTAGAAAAATACATGAAACCTTAGATTAGGGAGAACAAAACCCACATCTCACATTACATTGACATGTATGTGTATTTATACACCCTAGATACATGTGAGATGCTAGGATATGAGTTGAGTTCAAGGTGCATAGTTTTTTCATCTAGATGGACTATAACTCATCTAATTTCATTAGTGGATCTTTGGGAAAGCTTGTGTACAAGTCATGTACATAGAGCCCAAGGGATATGATCCAAAATAAGATTTTGAAAATATTTTTAAATCATTTTAGAAAACCTTGGTGAAGTCTATCTTTTGATAGCAATCACCATTGATGAGATTGATACAAAATGAGCTAAAACATTGAAGTTTTTCTTCACTTTTGGATTTTGTATCAATTTCGATATTTTATGGGTAAAATAATTTTCAAATATTTTTTACCCATTGTATTGACTATAAGTAATATACGTATCAAATTTCACAAATTTTCAAAATACATAGAATTACTTATGACTTTTCAAAACACGATTCTAATAGCTGAAATTTGAGAATTTGATTATCGATCGATCTGCTGATGGCGATCGATTATATGGCGATAAGTAGTCAGAAAAACAAGGTTGTTTAGTCCATTCACTATAACAAATTTGACTTTCCGCAGCATGCTATCAACAGCGCACAATTTTAGCACGCTGTTAATAATAGTTTTTACAGCGCGCCCAATTTTGTACGCTGCGGATAATATTATATTTTTACAAACAACAGCATGCAAAAATAATACGCTGTCAATACTCATTTTAACAGCATGCAGTGCACGCTATTAATATTAAATAATAACAGCGTGCATTCTGTGCGCTGTTAAAAATTTTATTATAAAAAATTAAACTTTTCGCAGCACAATGATGTCCAATGATTAGATTTATTAATGTGAGACTTTTAACAGCGTGCAATTTGCACGCTGTTCAAAGTCTCTCTATAAAAAACTAAATTTTTCGCAGCGTGCCAATTAAGTGCGCTGCGGATACAATGTTTGTTAATATGAAATAATAACGGCGTACAATTTGCACGCCGTTAAAAATATCATTATAAAAACTTAAATTTTAATAATGAAGGTGGACAAAATCACTAATAAAGTTTTTATAATAAAGTATCATTATAAATAATAACAGCATGCATTTTACGTGATGTTAAAAATTTTATTATGAAAAATTAAATTTTCACGAGCGCCAATCATGTTTGTTTGCGATAATATTGACATGTACATTTTGCACGTTGTTAAAAGTCCCCAATAGAAAATTAAATTTTTCTAGCGTCAATCAATCCTAAATCTAGGAATATTATCCATATCTTATATTTTGTATGCAGTTAAAAATATCATTATAAAATTAAATTATTTTTTAATCTGAAAATATTTTTTTAAAAAAAAGATTAACAACACATTTATATTATAACTAAAAAAAAAACGCGCAGAATACTTATTCACGAATAAACTTATCTATTCATTGCCATTTTTATTAATATTAAGTATATTATTAAATAATTAAACTTTGGTTTTAGGTTAAAAGTTTCCCAAACCCGTCGCAGCTTTCTCACGCACCAATTGCTCACGCTCACCGCCGTAGCCTTTTCACGCGGCGATTTCTCACGATCGTCGCCGTAGCTTTCTCCGGCGACTTTCTTCACCTTCGTCATCGCTTTTTGCATGCTCTTCTAACGCCGGCGTAGTAGGTTTCTCACGTGACAATTTCTCACGCTTCTTGCGCCGTAGCTTTCTCTCGATTTTCTTCACCTTCCTCACTGCACGCTCTTCTCACGCTCGCCGCCTTCCGTCTCCATCCTTCAGGTTAGGCAGTGTCTTTACAGTCTATTGGTTTTATTGTGTATGCTATGTCATTATCTATTGTCTTAGGGATTCCAACAACAACAACTTTGAGATGTCGTCTCTGAATTTCCTGCAAAATGTTACAGAAATAGAAGTTGTTATCCCTTAGGATATGATTAAGAAGAAACCTAAAATTGGAAGCCTAATGTTGAATAAATTCTTCATAATAAGCTTCCACTAACACTGTCCATCATGGTAGATGCTTTTTCTTTCAATTTTATTTTGATAGTACAACATATCAATAAGTCACTTTGAATTACAGTAGAAGAGTCTAGGTATTCCAGTTTGTTTAATCGATTACCTCAAAAATAGCAGCTGCTCCCTTTTGGGTTCCATCTCCTCCTATGATATAAACCTTGATAATAATGTTTGTCAATAAATCAGTCTTAATATCTGTCATTTCATAATCCTGCATAAAAAAAGGAAAAAAAAACAAAAACAAATGTAAAGGTTAAATTTTACCTGATTTATACCACGATCCTGAATGTTATCAACTATCTTTGAGGTATCATGACCTCCTCGTGATGTACCTAGGACTGTGCCACCACGTTTATGGATATCATTCACACTCTTTGCAAGATTTACAATGTTCATTTAATTCTGATTTGCTAGGATATAAATTCTGATTTACAATGTTCATTTAATTCTGATTTGCTAGGATATAAATTCTGATTTACAATGTTCATTTAATTCTGATTTGCTAGGATATAAATTCTGATTTACAATGTTCATTACATCTATATCGTTTAATTCTTGTAGCTTGTTGAACATGCCACCGCTATTAATATTTTATTATTGAATTATATATATATATATATATATATATATATATATACATATATATATGCACAATGTGAAGGAATGTTCTCTTTGAAAAAATTGAGTCATCATTATATTTTAGGGTTTTCCTCATTTACAAAATGGATAAGGAATGGATGCATTTGCCTTCAAGACTTATGCGGAGTATGAGGAAGGGGTTCAAAAATTTCTTGCACAAGCTAGGAACTATGCTAAAACACGTGAAGTAATCTTATGTCCTTGCAAGCGTTGTAAAAACAAGAAGTATATGAAATTTGACCAAGTGTACGAGCATTTAATTATGAAGGGGATCGATCCTTCTTACACTATCTGGGTCTTCCATGGTGAAACTTATACATCACAATTTCAAAGTGAAAGTAGTTCAAGAGGAGTACAGAAAGAGGAGGATGAAAATAGAGAGGCATATCGTTTATATAGAGATGTATTTGTGTCTGGAAATGAGGATGAACACACTATGTCTGAGACAATAGACAATGAGTATATTGATTTATTAGAAGATGCTGAAACTCCTCTTTTCCCTGGTTGTACAACTTACACAAAGTTGTCAGCAATCGTCACATTATACAATTATAAGTCTACTAATGGTCACACTGATAATAGTTTCAATGAGCTTTTGAAGATCTTAGGTGCCATGCTTCCAGAAAAAAATACACTTCCAACAAATGTTTACTCAATGCGAAAACTATTGAAACCATTTGATTTAGGATATGAGAAGATTCATGCTTGCCCAAATGATTGTTGTCTATTTAGAAAGGAGCTTAAAGATTTGGATTCATGCACAAGGTGTGGTTTCTCAAGATGGAAGGTGGACAAAATCACTAATAAAGTTTGTAAAGGAGTTCCAGCAAAGGTGCTTCGGTATTTTCTGTGATACCTAGATTGAAAAGGATGTTTAAACTAAAAGAAAAGGCGAAGACTTGATTTGGCACTCCAACTACAAAAGTCAAGATCATATGATCGTCATCCGATTGATTGATTGCTTGGGATACAATAAATAATAAGTGGCGGCTTTTGCATCGGATCCTAGAAATCTGCGGCTTAGTCCGCAATGATGGATTCAATCCTTTTGGTGATCTTAGTTCTAGATATAGTTGTTGGCGATTATTTTGGTTAATTACAACCTTCCTCCATTGATGTGCATGGCGAAGGAAAATCTTATCGACATTATTGATTCCAGCCCAAAGCAACAGAAATGATATAGATGTATACTTGGAACCCCTTGTGGAGGAATTGATGGAGTTGTGGGACAGTGTAGGCGTATGATGCATTTAGTAAGTCAATGTTCAATCAAGGCTATTTTGATGTGGACAATCAATGATTTTCCGACTTATGGAAACCTATCCTGGGTGTACCACAAAAGGAAAATTTGGTTGTCCGATTGTGGTGAAGACATATGTTCTATGTGGCTTAAATCTGATGAAAGTTTGCATACATGGGCCATAGGAAATTCCTTGCTTATGATCATCCATTTCGTGAGAAAAGAAGTGGTTTAATGGGAAAAGAGAGAAAGGGAAACCGGACCAAAGACTGGGTTAGAAATTCTCAATGCACGATGAAAGACATTGAAAATGTCCGGGTAAAAACAAAAAGTGTGACTATCAATACTATAAAGAAAAAGAGGAAGAAACATGATAATTCAAAAAATACGACAACCCAGTTCAAATGTGGAAGAAAAAGTCAATTTTGTTCAATTTGCCATCTTTGGAGTGTAAGTTATTGGCTCTCTAGTCATTATTTTTTAATTAATTTGTTATATTAATGAACTAATACTATGAAATATGTTGATGTCACTTGTAGGGGCTATTGTTACGTCATAACTTAGATGTGATGCATGTTGAAAAGAATATCTACGAAAATGTCATAGGCACATTGTTAAATGTGAAGACAAAAACCAAAGATGGTGTTAATGCCCAAAGATTTGATGCACTTAAAAATTAGAGAAGAATTACATCCTAAAAAAGGAGAAAACATGTATCACTTGCTGCACCTTACACATTGTCTAAAAAGAAATGGATGTATTTTGCAGAGGTTGAAGAAATTAAAGTTACCAGATGGATATAGCTCAAATATTGCTAATTGTGTTTCTTTAGAAGAGCGTAAGCTTATTGGGCTGAAATCTCATGATTGTCATATTCTAATGCAACAATTGCTATCAGTTGCATTAAGAAGTCTTTTACCAAAAGGTCCACTAATGCTTTATTTCTACTGTGCATTTTACAATGAATTATGTCAAAGAGTGTTAGACAGGAACCGCTTAGAACAACTCGAGGAGAATATTGCTGAAACGCTATGCATGTTAGAAAGGTATTTTCCACCATCTTTCTTTACCATTTCGGTTCATTTGACAATTCATTTAGCAAGGGAGGCTCGCTTGTGTGGGCCAGTCCATTTCCGCTGGATGTATCCATTTGAAAGGTAATAAATATTATGCGATAAATTATATTTTGCTATCAACAACTTTTGATTGCAAATTTTGTTTTTTAGATTTATGAAAGTACTTAAAGGGTATGTGAAGAACCGAGCAAGGCCAGAGGGTTGCATATGAGTGTTACATCTCAGATGAAAGAATGCAATTTTGTAGTGCATATTTTCAAAAAGCTACTAGTATTGGTGTCCGTTATAATCGGAATGATGATTTGGAAAATGGATTAGTGGAAGGTCGCCCAATTTCTAAAGGACAAGAAAAAATTTTAGACGACCAGGTGTTGCAAGCTGCACATCGATATGTATTATTCAATACTGCAGAAGTTGAACCGTACTTACAGTGAGTATAGTTAATTGCAAACCATATTAGATAATCATGGTCTCTTATATAAATTGTATATTCTGACAATCACCTTTCAATGATTTTAAATAGGATGCACATTGAGGAGCTGAAACAAGTTGATCGTCGTTTCATAACTAATGAAACATTACTACAAAAGTGGCATATGGAAACATTTGCAAAATGGTTATCAAAACATGATCTTAACAACTCCTCAGGCCGAATTCAATGGCTAGCACATGGTCCAAGAAAGAATGTTATATCTTATACGGGTTATATTATAAATGGACATCGGTTTCACACAATTGATGTTGGAAGGTCAACACAAGATAGTGGTGTTTCAATTGAAGCTGATACTATTTGTCAATCTAGTGCTAATGATTTTTCACATACAAGAGGAAGACTATCATACTACGGGGTTATACGAGATATTATTTTACTAGACTACTATTCTTTCAAAGTACCTATTTTTAGATGTGATTGGGCTGATACTAGAACCGGTATTAAAATGGAAGATGGTTTTACACTGGTCAACCTACACCAAGGACTAAGAACTTTTGAAAGTGATCCTTTCATTTTAGCATCACAAGCAAAGCAAGTATTTTATTCTAGGGACAATGATGAATCAAATTGGTATGTCTTGCTAAAAGCACCCCCTCGGGGTATTCATGACATGAACTTGATTGAAGAGGAAGCCTATACGTCATCAACACCTCTTGATGTGTCTACACTTGATATTAACATTACTGAGAAAGAGCCATATGCAAGGAATGAGTGTGATGGAATTGATGTGCTTGATCCATGACTTAACTTTATCAATGAAAATTTTATAGTTATCTTATTTCAATAATAAATGTTCTTCTCAAGTTTCATTATAGATTTCATCCAATAAGCATGGAGATTATTTCTTCTCCTTGTTATAAGTTACTTTCGTATTTTTTTCATTGTAAAGTCAAGTTCCTCAATGTTTGTTCAATATTCACTAGCTTACTGTTGTGACCTACGATGTTGATGAAAAGTCTGTTTTTTTATGGTACTGATGTATCATGTCATATTGTTTATAAGCAGGCAATTATACAGCATTCGAAAGAAAAGGAAAATGGGGAAAAAACGCAACAAAGCATCCGTAGAAGAAATTCAGGTGATATTGTATTTTTTTTAAATCTTGGTTTAATTTAATAAAGTTTACTCGTACAATTCAATCTCTTTATGGTAATTTGCAGGAAAATATAGAGAAGAGGCTATCGAGAGTGGAATCTAATACTTCACCTGCTTCATCATAAGAGTTTCATGGTAAAGAGGCAATTGATGACGACAAAATTTATAAGAAAAAGGGACGGGGTCCATCAAAGTTTAATTTAGCTAGTGGTCAACTAAAGCCCAAAGAACTAGAACGCAATGAGTTTGGACAGCCGATTGGGGACAATTCTGTGAAGTATGCTTCTTTTCTAGGTTGCATGGTAAAGGAATTTGTGCCATACACATTAGATGGATGGAATGATGTAAGCGAAGAAATGAAGAATAGGATGTGGAGTTGTCTTCAGGTAATGGCTTGAGTCACTGAATTTATCAAGTCTATAGATGCAGTACAAAAAGTAGACATAATTTTATGCTTCTTTATATACAGGTGAACTATAATGTTGAGGAGTATGAAAAAAAAATGATCTTTCAAAAATTAGGAAAGTTGTGGCGTGATAGAAAATCCAAGTTGCAAATACTTGTACGAGAAGCTAATGTTGGTCAAGCAGCTTCACGAAAACTTAATCTTTTGAGGCCTGAATTTATGGATCAACATCAATGGGAATTGTTTGTAAAGAGGACATTATCGCCTGAATTTCAAGTAAGTATTAATTACAAGTTAATTTTTATGTTCTGATTAAGACTGAAATGTACACTTGTAAATTTCTTTTGTCTAGTTTCTATTGAGAAAAGTGTTTTTGACATCTAATTGATGAAGTAGTCACTCTAGAGTTATATCTGGGTTTTGACAAAATGTGGGGTGTTCTAGGTTACTTATCTTGGTATTGAATGTCCCAAGGTTGATATTTTTGTGTGAAATTGTTTTCCCTTGAATGTAAAATTTGTAGTCATATGGGTAATGCTCAAATTTGTAACATCTAAATTTGTTATTTTTTATTTTTAGGAAAAGAGTGAAAAATTTAGAACACTGAGGGAAAATCAAGACCACATTCACACTATGAGTCAAGAGGTTATGCCCTGCTTAGCTAGCATGATGGTAAGCATTATTATTTATAAAACATTTTGAAAAATTCTGCAAATACACTTATTAATTTTATTATTTGTCCCTATCTATTTTTTTATATATTTATATATGTTTCATATTTAAGGAAAAAGCAAGTCCTGCAGATACACCAATTACAAGATCAAAAGTTTGGATTGAAGGTCACACGAAGAAAAATGGACAACCTATTAGTCAAGTCGTTGGAGATAAAATAGTAATAAGATTATTTCCTGTTATTATTTATAAAAGTGTTCATACCAATTACATCACTTGTAATCTAAAAGTGTTATTTTACAAAAGTTCTATCTTGGTATTTGTAGAAAGGAATATAAGAATGCCCATCTAAATCTTTAAACACAACTAATATTGCTGATGATGCAATGAGCCTTGTATTTGGCAAGGAATCTCGAGGTAGCAAATGCAATCGCGTGCTGCAAATGCACTTAAGTGCAGCGCGCGATCGCGCGCTGCGAATGCACTTAACCGCAGCGCACGATCGCGCGCTGCGAATGCACTTAACCGCAGCGCACATTCGCGCGCTGCGAATGCACTTAACCACAGCGTACGATTGCGCGCTGCGAATGTATTTAACCGCAGCGCATCATCGCCAGCGAATGCGAATAAGCGCGGTGCAATCAGAATTTGTTGTAGTGATTTTCATCCATAGTAAAGGTCCCTAACCACTCCTAACCCTAGGATATGCTTTGGGAAGCATTATGAAAAGTGAAAATTCATTGGATATGGATTTGGAGATGTGTTAGGTCAAAGTATCAAATTTAAGGGTGGAAGAGTTCATGTTTGAACTTAGAACCTTGATTTTGATGGTTTAGAGTTCTTATTGGCTTAGGGACTTCCCAAGGACATTGTTGGTGCAATGGTCAAGGGGGAGCAAGCCTTTAGGGGGAGTTATCCATCTTGGGATGATGGATGTGTTTCTCTTCTTGAAGAGGGAGAAGTTATTGAGAGAGTATCATCAATTGGGAAAATTGATGGGTTTTTGATACCCAATTTGGAAATCGGGAGAGTGAATAGGATTGCCTCTCTTGAGTGATATGAGACTTATCACTAAGAAGATGGTTGGCATCCTAGGTATTTTTGGACCAAGGGAGAGATTTTAAGATCTCATTGGGACATGAGACATTGACCTCTTTGGAGAGATAACCTTTTTGATGTTAGTCAAAAAGGGGGAGAATATTAGGGGAAGAATATTTTGGAGAAGGTTAAATTACCAATTTGGGATAATTGGTAAGGAGTTTTTGAGTAAGATGGTCTAACTCAAATGGTTTGTTTTGTTTGGTTTTTGTCAAACATCAAAATGGGGGAGATTATTGGTGCAATCGGCCCAGGTCACGATTGACCAGGACTCGAGCTTGGCTCGAGAGATGTTTTGATGTTAGACAAAAATATATGACAATGTAATTGTTATAGTAAAGTCCAAGTCATGAGTACTTGGCATGGAAAGTCCAAGTGGGACACTTGACATTTGGGAAAGTCCAAGCATGGGTCTTGGAAAGGTAAAGTCCAAGTCATGAGTACTTTGCATGGAAAGTCCAAGTGGGACACTTGGCATTTGGGAAAGTCCAAATCTTGAGTACTTGACACAAGGGAAGTCCAAGCATGGGTCTTGGCATGGAAAGACCAACATGGGTTGGTAAGGGAAAGTCCAAGCTTGAGTCTTGGCATTTGAGAAGTCCAAGGGGTTTGATATTGGCGGCATAAAGTCCAATGGTTGGCGGCGTAAAGTCCAAGCGAAGTCTTGGCGGCGTAAGTCCAATGTGCCTTGGCGGTGTAGACACCGTTAGCATGACATAGATGATGGAAGAACTTGAAGGCTAGCGCGATGGATGAATAAGTCATGAATAACTTGGAGGGATACGAGAGGCGTAAGGCTAATGGAGATGTCTAGAAGGCTTAGGTCTAGGCTGAGGGTGGTCTAGCAAGTATGGGGGCACCATACATGGGCTAAAACCTCATGTTTGAGGTGTGTCAGTCGACTGGTGTCATGTGGCAGTCAACTGGCGTACTCAACTAGTGTTTGACTACGGGAATTGCCATAGCAGTCGACTGCCATAGATGGGCAGTCGACTGATTGGACAAGCAGTCGACTGATCTTGTGATCAGTCGACTGATGCTCGTATTTTAGGGCACAGAATGGAGTCTCACTCGACCGCTGGGATGAGCAGTTGAGTGATGGCTTGAATAGTCAACTAATGCTCATGATTAGTCGACTGATGTCCTAGCCGTTAGATTTTTCCAACGTGGATTACACCGTTGTCTTACAGCAACAGTGTGATCAATCGACTGATGGTCCTGAGCAGTTGACTGATCGATATTTTCCAGCACAAGTTGAAGCTATAAAAGGAGCTCGTGATGGAGAAAAATGGATCCAATTATTGAGGGCTATTGGGGTGATTTGTTGTTCCAAATCAGGTCTCCAAGTGCAAGCAAGCACCAAGCATTCAAGCAATCAAAAACAAGTGTTGTAAAGTTTTTTCTTTACTTGTCTTTCGTATTTGCATTGTATATTGCTTGTATTTTATTCTTGCTATTGTAAGATCGTTTGTACGAGATTTCTCCACCTCCGACTTTTGTCAAGAAGAAGTTATTGTGATTAGTAGTGCGTGTTTGCATTGCTAGGGCTTTTAGAGCCCGATCCGTGGAGTAGGAACCGTTCGGTTCCGAACCACGTTAAATACTTGTGTATTTGTGTTTCTCTATTTCGTATTGCTTTATTATTATTCCGCTACACGCTAATGAAATTTGTAGACGAACGTGAAACGAATTCCATCACGCGACGGTATTCACCCCCCCCCTCTAGCGTCCTCAAATCACTTACAGACTGCTATCGGGCAAAACCTCAAATACCAAGTTGTTTGAGCATCTGACCGTCGGGTAAACCCTCAAACATCAAGTTTGAGCCTCCGACACTCAGTCTTAGCTACTTGGCCAAGTCCACCTTATCCCTCATGGAGTTCCCCACCGAAGCTCTCTTCCCTCGTCCTACATCCCTCGGATGTGCCAAGCGCACGACTTCGCAATGCCATCCTTCGCGTCCCATGCCCTCGAAGTATGCTTCCCTTGGGTCTCACTCCATTTGCTCCCCGTCCGGCGGTCCCTCGGATGCACCAAGCACACGGCTTCGCAATGTCATCCTTCACCGACTCAAGGACCCTGAGCCTAGTGAACTTACCAAGTCCTCAAGACTTCCCACATGCACCAAGCACATGGCTTTGCAATGCATTTCTCACCAAGCACCAAGTGCACGGCTTCGCAATGCTTTGGATTTTCCCACACCAAGCCACATGCTTGGATACTTTCCCACACCAAGCTCCATGCTTGGATTTTCCATGCCAACTCCATGTTGGACTTTCCCATAACAATCCCATGTCATGAGTTTTGTCTATCATCAAAATACTATCCAAGTACTGCTCGAGTCAAACTCGAGTCAACCTAGGCCGATTGCACCAACAATCCCTAAGCCTATAGGAACTCTAAAACATCAAAATTAAGATTCAAAGTTCAACATAGAACTCTCCCACACCTTAAATTTGATACATCATCCTAACAACTCTTCTAATCCATATCCAATGAATTTTCACCCTTTATAATGCTTCCCAAAGCATATCCTAGGGTTAGGAGTAGTTAGTGAATCCTAACTTAGCTGAACACAGGCTAAACATATCATGTTTTCCCGAAATCAACCTTGGCAGTCGACTTTATCAGGCATCAATCGACTGTCGTGCCAATCAGTCGATTGCCAATAAGGGCAGTCGACTGATAACTAAAAAATCTGATTTTCAGTTATCAGAATCGAAATTTAGAAATTCATAAATAATTATACGTAATTTGAAAAATCATGAAACTATATATGTATAATACTTATGACCAATAAAATGGGTGAAAAATGTTTGAAAAATATTTTACCCATAAAATAGTGAAATTGACACAAAGTTTAAAACCATTGAAATTTTCAATATTTTGGCCCTACTTTGTATCAACTTCATCAATGGTGGTGATTGCTATCAAAAGATAGACTTCACCAAGGTTTTCTAAAATGATTTTAAAATGTTTTCAAAACCTTATATTGGATTATATTCTTTGGGCTTAATGTACATGGCTTGAACATAAGCTTTCCCAATGATCCACTAATAATATAAGATGAGTTTAGGTTCATCTAGATACAAAAACTATGCACCTCGAACTTAACTCATATCCTAGCATTTCACATGTATCTAGGGTGTATCAATACACATACATGTTAATGTAATGTGAGATGTGGATTTTGTTCATCCTAAACTAGGGTTTCATGCATTTTCTAAGGCAACCCTACTTGATTCTCTTATAAATGAGACTTCAAGTCATGTCATTGTCCTTAACTCAATTTTTATTAATGCATGAATGATCATGGCATAAATGATAACATAATTAAGCATGACCAATGATCATGATGTCATGGCATATTATATAACTTAAGCATACATGACATTAAGACATAACCTAAATATGATCATGACATATTAAATGATTAAAAAATAGATATGATGTCATGGCAAATTAAATATATATAGGTATAACAATACCTAAATTTTAATATTAATTTCCATTTGTCATTATTAAGTATATTTTGCCATATTGCTGTGCCAAAAACCCAAAATGACACACTAAGACCTCTAAACTTAAATTGTGCCAATTTGATTGATTTTTTCAAAAATATATTGGCACATCCTAAAATCTTTTAGGATTTAAGATCAAATCTATTTCCAAGGTATCCATAACCTTGAAAATATCTTAAAGTGCCACATTTACCATGGTTAGGTTAACTACCCATCCATTTAAGGTTGGCACACCTAAACCCATTTAGCGTGAATCGATCACGCTCTTAGGAACCCAATACGTATTGGAGCTCCTTGGGTTAATTAGGTATTCCTTAGGGATAACCTCCCTAGATACCTTCCTAATGACCCTTCTAGGTTTGTTAGACCTAGATTTTTGACTTTGACCATTTGACCCTTTAAATTGATTTTGTATATTCCTAAGGGTCTTTTATAATTTCTCAAGCCTTAACCTCAAGGCTTGATTTTCCAACTCTAATTGCCCAATTTTTTATTTTTCATTTGGACTTTGGGCATTACCATTTCCTCTAGGCATATGCCTAGTCCATTTGGGGTTAAAACCTAAGTGGTCCTCAATTTTCTTAATGTTTGCCCTAGTTAAAGTATTTTTAGGGACATTAGTCCCAAATTTTTCCTTAGTTTCAAAGTGAACATTCTTAGCTCCTAGGAAAAAATATTTGTTATTCCTAGCATGTTTTTCATGATAAATAGCAAGATTACTCCTAACATGCTTTTGACCATAACTTAAAGAATGAGCATTATTAAATTTTACTTTAGGGTTTACCTTAGAGGCTCCCCCTACATGTGTAGCTCCCTTTTGAGTATTTTTCTCCCCCTTAGACCATTGACTCCGGTAATTTCCCGGTTGTCGGCATTTGAAGCAAATCACTTGCTCCTTGCTTTTGATTGTCAGGGGACTGACATCCTTGACCTTTTGAGCCAGTGGAGTCTTCTTAACCTTTTTTGGACACTTACTCTTGTAATGCTCATATTCCCTACACTCAAAACACATAATATGATTTTTATTTTGAATTAATGTGCTTGAGTTACCTAGGGTGGTGGTAGGTGCCGGAGTTTGAGCTTCTTCATCTTGACCGGATGTTGAAGGCTCTTCTTGATGCTCCGGAGTGGAAGGTCTAATATCTTCCCCCTCAATCATAGAGGTGGAGGCTTCTTCCAATTCCACCTCTTCTTCCTCTTCCGATCGGGATCTGGATGTTGATTCCCTATCAACTTCTGACTCCGCACTTGATTATGAGGATGAGGATGTGCTTGCTTCTTCTTGAGCTTGAGAGGATGAGCACTCCTCTTCTTCTTCTTATTCTTGGATCGGTTGACGGTTTTCGTGATATTTTGCCAATTCGCTCCAAAGCTCCTTGGCATCCATGTAATCCCCTAGGCCACACAAGATGTCATTAGGAATCAAATCAAAAATAAATTGGACTACCTTCTTATTTTTCTCGAAGGCTTGGACTTGCTCTTCGGTCCATCTCTTTTTCTTGAGGTATCCACCCTTTGGTCCTCTTGGATGGCTAAATCCCTCCATCAAAATGGACCACTCCTCAAAGTCCCTCATCATTAGGAAGTCTTCAATCCTTACCTTCCATTGGTTGAAGCCTTCTCATCTATATAAAGCATATGGGATTGGGGTGTTAATGTCCCAACCCAAATTCTCTTGAATTTCCATCTTGTTCCTCTTCACCCTCTAGTATCTTGGCTCCAGGTTGTTAATCCGTAGAAGAGCCCCGGGCTCTGATACCAATTGTTAGGATTGTTGTGCCCGCTAGAGGGGGTGAATAGCATTGTTGTCGCTCGATGGAATTTGATCGTGTTCGTCTCTACAAGTCGTGTTAGCGCATTGGAATATATAGCAATAACAAAATAAGACAAACACAATTCACAACATAAAATATAATGTGGTTTGGAACTGAATGGTTCCTACTCCACGGATTGGGCTCATAAGAGCCCTAGCGATGCAAATCACACACCATTACTAAGTAAACTCCTTCTCGGAATAATCCGAAGATGGAGAAACCTCGTACAAATGATTACACTAAATAATACAACAAATGCAAGCAAATACAAGTATGAAATACAATACAAGTAAAGAAAAACACTTTACAAGAGAACTTGAGCACTTGCTTTTGGTTGCTTGAAGAGTAGCCTTGGAGACCCTGAATTACACCAGCAATTCACCCCAAAAGCTCTCAAAGAACCATAGTGAATCCTCCCTCCACGAGCTCCCTTTATAGCTACTCCTTGGGCTGGATTTTGCCTATCAGTCGACTGGTCGGGACCATCAGTCGACTGGTTCCACTGTTGTCAT
This sequence comes from Wurfbainia villosa, assembly GCA_025175895.1. Classification (NCBI taxonomy): domain Eukaryota; kingdom Viridiplantae; phylum Streptophyta; class Magnoliopsida; order Zingiberales; family Zingiberaceae; genus Wurfbainia; species Wurfbainia villosa. The sequence continues at coordinate 112,096,380 of CM045989.1, read as the reverse complement.
GAGACAATGGCTAGATCCACGCTGGAAAAATCCAACGGATCCATCATCAGTCGACTGATCATGCCCATCAATCGACTGATGGAGCCTTCACTCGACTGTTAATCCCAATAGTCGAGTCCGACTCCATTCTGTGCCCAAATTCTCGATCATCAGTCGACTGATCGACATATCAGTCGACTGATCAGGCAAGCAGTCGACTGTTAGGCCGATTCCCGTAGTCAAACCCTAGTTGACTCACACCAGTCAACTAACCATAATTCCTAGTCGACTGATACACCTCAAACATGAGGGTTTACTCTAAGTATGGTGCCCCCATACTTGCTAGACCACCCATAGCCTAGACCTAAGCCTTCTAGCCACCTCCGTCAGCCTCGTGCCTATCGGATCCCTCCAAGTCATCCATGACTTATTCATCCATATGCTAGCCTTCAGGTTCTTCCATCAGCTATTGTCATGCTAATGGTGTCTACATCGTCAAGGCACATTGGACTTACGCTGCCAAGACTCCGCTTAGACTTTACGCCACCAACCATTGGACTTATGCAACCAAGACTTCACCCTTGGACTTTACGCCGCTAATATTCCCCTTGGACTTTCCAAATGTCTTGACTCAAGATTGGACATTCCCTTGCCAACCCATGTTGGACTTTCCATGCCAAGACCCATGCCTGGACTTTCCTTTGTCAACCCATGTTAGACTTTCCCTTACCAAGACCCATGCTTGGACTTTACATGGCAAGTACTCAATACTTGGACTTTTCCCATGACAATGTTCAAACCATCGTCAAACATCAAATACTAACCTGGGTCGATTGCATCAGCAATCTCCCCAACACATGTCAGACATCAATGTCAGACATCCATGTCAAACATCAAAACACTTACTCGAGTCAAATTCGAGTCCGGTCAATCGTGACTTGGGTCGATTACACCAACACTTTTGAGATTGGTTTGGTACCAGGAATAAGTTCAATCTCAAATTCGATTTCTCTTTTAGGAGCCAACCCTGGCAACTCATCTTCTTAGCAAATATCATGGAAATAAAAGAATGGGTTACTCCATTATCAAATAGCACAATAGCATACTGATTAAAGATAAGTATCTGACCTATGACAACAATAGAAGCATTTTCTCCCTCTTCTTTAGTGAGAGAAAAGATCCGAGCATTCGGTGTAACTGGTGGGGCCTCCAATCTTCCTTGACTAATGTGAGGACCCTCCAGTGCTGCTTGCATTTGGTGTACCTGAGCAGATTTACCCCCATACTGATTCGACTATAGTGGAGGTGGATTGATCTATTGGATCGATGCAGTTCTCTAGAGGGGGGTGAATAGCGAAAAACCTTTTCCTTTTTTTTACGTTCGTTAAAACTCGAGAGATAATTAATTATAGTGGAAATGTAAAGTAAAAAGAGACAATGAAGTTTTTACTTGGTTAGTAGCCTTCGGCTACTACTCCAAGGCCCTAGTGGTCCTTGACCACGTACGGAGGGAAAAAGCACTAAAGGAACTCCTCCTCGTTGGAGGTAGGAGTTAATCGATACAAGAAGGAAAAAGCTTGAGGTAGAGGGACACTCCCCCTCTCCTCGTATACGATAAAAGCTCCGAAAAGAAATGAACTTAAATAAGAGCTAAAAAACCGACGTTACAATAAGAAAGAATTTAAGACCTAGATGTCGGAGAGAAAGCACTTCGTGGTCGAAAAGTTGTAGCTTGGCGGAGGCTTTTTGGAAGCTTTTGAATGATGAAGAAACCCTAGGTTTGGCCATCCTTTTATAGCCTTTGAGCCCCTTTTCGAGAGGAACCCTAGCCAATCACAATTGAGTACCAATCTCCTTGAAATGGGGTGATAAGCCTTGACTCCTCGAATCTGATCATTGACCATCAGTCGACTGATGGCTATCATCAGATCGATGGCGATGTCACGAGTCGGCCGACCGTAGTCGATCGATCGACGGCAATCGAGTCCTCCAAGCCGCAATGATCGATGCTTGCTGCAAGTCAAAGTTAGCTCAACAAAAACATAATTTCGACGGTCGTCGACCGTCCGATCTCGACCTAGACCATCTATAGGATGTCTTTGGTCGGATCTACGCTTAAGATCATCCCCATAAAGAGGATACGACCTCACTTACGCTCGCACACACGAGCTTACCTCAACACTTACATGTTGCTTTTGCTTTCGGCCTTCCACTCGATTCCTTCGGCTCCCTCCGAAGTCACTCGAGTGTCGCCCGACCATCGCGGCTTCCTCCGGGTGTCGCTAGCCTTCAGCTCCAGCTATATCAATCTTCTGCATACTCGATTCAGCTCGTGAGATAACGACATGAGCTTAACTTTGTATCGTTTGCTATAATCAAAACTCAGGTTCGACTTAGGTGCCTACTGCACCAACAATCTCCCCCTTTTTGATTTATGGTAAACCCACATACAAAGTTAAGAAAAAACAAATTAAGTGCATTAAGTAAAATGAGCAAGAGATATGCATGAATGTGTAGGAGTAAAAACTCTTTTTCAAGTGCTCCCCCTTGAGGAATCCTCCCCCTTGACCGAGGGTGAGTACTTGAGAAAGGGTTTTAACTCTTCCCCTTGATATTTGCTACTAAAAAATAATTAAGTGACCAAAATTACTTAATATTGTCCATAGTGTTTAAAATAAGTTTTAAGTTAAGAAAAAATTGATTTCTTAACCTTGGCCTTTACTTCTATTTTGTTAACAAGTTAAGTAAATTACTTTTTGTTAACAAGTTAAGTAAGAGTTAAGTAAATTATTGTATTGTTAACGAAAACAAGTTAACTAAATGTGTTTAAGTTAAGAGTTCCCTTAACTTGTTTTGTTAACTTAAAGTTAAGTAAGCCTTGGCCATAAAAAAAAATTGATCCCTTAACTTTGGCCTTTTTCTCCCCCTTTTGCCATATATCGAAAAGAGTGAGGATGTGTGTGGAATAAAAAATAAGTTTTAATTTTAAAGTCCAAGCATGTTCCACATTATTTTGAAAATAATATACTAAAAATAGGTTCATCTATAAAATGTTCGACTCATATTTGGCTTGATTGATATGAAGGATCAACCAGTCCTGGTCAAAGTCGGTTAGTATGTATGATTATACTCCGTGGTTCATAGCGATGCACTAGCTCTACATCTGGAACCAGGAGTAAGGTCCTAACATCTCACACCCATCTAGGTGGCTAAGTACACAAACACATTAGTCCTATGTGTTGTGAGATGTATTAGCTCCTTAAATCTATAGGTGCATGATATCTAAGGTATGTCCTATGCTAGTTCCATAATAATGAAATTAAAGAAATAGTAGTAAGAACATATAATTTGCAAGTACCTATTCTATTACGCACATGCCCAATTTTCATCTTAATAGACTAAATTCGGCTTCGGGTAGGGGTTTAGTAAATACGTCTGCTAGGTTAGACTTCGAGTCAACATATTCGAGTTGTATGGAGTCGTTGGCTACATGTTCTCGAATGAAATGGTGTTTTACCTCTATATGCTTTGTCCTTGAATGGCATATAGGGTTCTTAGTTAGATTTATCGAACTTATGTTGTCTACAAAAATTTTAGTTTTGGTGAAGTCCAACCCAAAGTCTCGGAGAGTGTGCTTCATACAAAGAAGCTGAGTTACACACTCACCCATCGCAACGTATTCGGCTTCGGTGGTAGATAAGGCAACACAATGTTGCTTCCTACTGCACCAACTCACTAGACTCGAGACGAGTAGTTGACAACAACCACTCGTGCTCTTTCTATCGAGTTTACTACCGGCATAATCCGAATCAGAGTAGCCGATTATTTCGAACTCCGTAGATCTAGGGTACCAAATACCAACGTTAAGTGTACCCTTAAGATATCTAAGGATACGCTTAACTAGGGTTAGGTGAGACTCCTTAGCATAGGTTTGAAACCTAGCGCACATACTTACTGCGAATAGGATGTCGGGTCGACTCGCAGTTAAGTATAGGAGACTTCCTATCGCGCTCCTATAGTACTTTAAGTCAATGGACTTACTTTCTGGGTCTTCTCCTATGTTAACATTAATCGCCATTGGGGTGTTTATTATCTTAGCGTCTTGCATTCCAAATCTTTTAATTAACTCCTTAGTGTATTTCTGTTGATATAGATATATACAATCCTTAGTTTGTTTAATTTGTAGACCTAAAAAGAAACTTAACTCGCCTACCAAGTTCATTTCGAACTCACTTTCCATGAGTGAAACGAACTCATTTAGTAAGGCGTAGTTAGAGGTTCCAAAAATTATATCGTCTACGTAAATTTGAGCTATGAATATTTCTTTACCTAAGGTTTTTACGAAGAGAGTTGGGTCAACTAAGCCTTGGTTAAACCCTTTTGACTTAAGATGGATTGAAAGTCTCTCGTACCAAGCTCGAGGAGCTTGTTTAAGTCCATAGAGAGCTTTCTTAAGTTTTAGAACATGATCAGGTTTATCTAGATTTTCAAATCCGGGGGGTTGGCTAACATAAACTTCTTCTTTAATGTATCCATTTAGGAATGCCAACTTAACATCCATTTGAAACAGCTTAAATCCTCGATGTGCGGCATAAGCTAGCAACATTCAAATGGATTCGAGTCTAGCTACTGGGGCATAGGTTTCGTCGTAATCTAAGCCTTCGACTTGACTAAACCCTTTGGCGACTAACCTAGCCTTGTTTCTAACTACTTCACCTTTATCATCAAGCTTATTTCGAAACACCCACCTTGTTCCAATTATCGTTTTGTCTTTAGGTGGTGGTACTAATTCCCACACTTCATTCCTAGTAAATTGAGCTAGCTCTTCTTATATTGCAATAATCCAATCGGGATCAAGAAGAGCTTGTTCAATTGATTTGGGTTCTATCTTTGAAATTAAGGAAATTTGACTAAGGTTCCTATAGGATGCTCTAGTTCGAACTCCTAGATTAGGATCTCCTATCACTTGATCGATAGGGTGGTTAGTTTGAATCCTAGATTGGGTTGGGTTTGTGTCACCTAATGCTTGATCAATGGGGTGACTTGGTTGAACACTAGTTTGACTCGGATCACTTGTCACTTGGTCGACAAGAGAAGTTGGTTGATGTGGATTAGACTCGATCTCGTGGTCGAGACGAGTTTGCATCGATGGGCTCAACACTTGGGGTCATTAAGGGTTTTGTAGGTTGGTACTTCATCGAACACTACATTAATAGTCTCTTCGACTTTAAGGGTATCGTGGTTATATACCCTATAGGCCCTACTGTGGTTGAGTATCCTAAGAAGATTCCGGTGGAGGTTTTGGATTCAATTTCCTAGGTGGTTCTTAGTGTTTAAGATATGTACTTTACATCCAAATACCCTAAAGTACTTGATGTTGGGTACTTTATTGTGATAAATCTCGTACGAGGTCTTAAGGTGCCTCTTTACCATAAGGATCCTATTCTGGACATAGCAAGCCGTGCTAACGGCTTCTGCCCAAAACCTATCAGGTAGGTCGTATTCGTTCAACATGGTCCTAGCGGCTTCTTGTAGAGTTCGGTTTTTCCGCTCCACTAGGCCATTTTGTTGAGGGGTCCTAGGGCAAGAGAATTCATGGTGGTATCCGCTTTAGGTTCTGAAGTCGGTGAACCTTTGATTTTCGAATTCACCACCATGATCGCTTCTAAGTCTTTTAACCTTAAGGTCTTTTTGATTCTCAATTAATTTGAATAGATTGATTAATTGATCTAGGGTATCATTTTTATGTTTGATGAACCTAACCCAGGTAAACCTGGAGTAGTCGTCAATTATGACTAAGCAATATTGACTTCTATTGAGTGACTTGGCTCCATGTGAATCGAATAGATCCATATGTAGGAGCTCAAGTACACTTGAGGTTCGTTCTTGGTTAGTTAACTTGTGTTGTGTCCTAGGTTGTTTTCCTTGTTGACAAGCATTACAGATTTTATTAACCAAATTGTTGAGGTTGGGTAAGCCTCTGACTAAGCCACTCTGACTCATCTTGTGGACGAGTCTTGGGTGCGAGTGACCGAGTCGTCGGTGCCACAACCATGATTCCTCTTCCTGTGTCATAAGACATTTGGCTGAGGATTTGATTAAGTTAATTGTATAAATGTTATTTGTCCTAGTTCCTTTGAGTATTGTTTTAGCTGTTTTATTTGTTTTAATTACACATTCATTTTCTAAAAATATGACCTTATAGTTATTGTCACATAATTGGCTTACGCTAAGCAGGTTATATTCAAAATTCTCTACAAGTAGTACATTTTTAATAACAAAATTCGAGTTAAGCTCGATATCACCTGATCCGATGATTTTGAGCTTGTCGTTATTCCTAAAGGCTACCGATCCTTGTCGTTTGAATCGAAGCTTCGTGAATTTGAGTTGATCCCCGGTCATGTGTCGGGAATCACGCCGTCAACATCCATTGATCCTACACACAAGGTGGTTGGATTGGATGTTAGATTTTTTTTTAAAAAAAAAAAATTGGTTGTAAGTTTTTAAACCTAGGTCATCTCACCTGTGTCTATATGATCAAGCATGTTATACTTATGTGTTTTTTTTGTGAGATGACTTCCAATTAAGTTGATTAAGTGCATTTAGGTTCAAGTAATTTTATGTTAGATTTGGATTTGACCCTAGGCTTGTCAAGTTTACTTTTTCAAGATCATGGCTACCAGGTCGTGGAGAGGCACAGGGGCCTTTTTTTATTGGATCATCGACCACTTCCTTAGACAAAGCCATTTTCAAGAAAATGATGACTTGACTCACCTAAGACTATTTCCTAGTCTAACTGGTTATTTTTGAAAAGAGGCTCCCCGAGGCTCAATCTTTTCGAAGGATTTTAGTTGGTTATGTACGTGTTCTAAGTGAGTTCACAAGTTTTAAAGCACAAACTTTCTAAGTTAAAGCATGTAATTTCTAAGTTAAAGCACAAACATGTTTTGTACTGGCTCCCCCTAGACCGTTGAATCGGTTCGATCTATCCACATAGTGGATTTGGTCCTTGGGAACCCAGTACGGGTTGGATCCTAGAGTTGAAATCAAAAAGTTCTTAGGGACCCATGCTTGGACATGTTTCCTATGTCGACTTACAATCGACATATACGACCTATTAGTCGTATTTGAGTTAAACCCTAGTCCAACCTTGTTGGACACGGCCCTTTGAGATCCAAGTAGGAGGTCAAGTCCTTTGGATCCCGAAGTGAACCTTTCCAACGTGTTCCTAAGATCTTCAACTTGACTTTTCTAGAGAGAGTTCTCAACTTCGAGTTTTTCAGCTCGAGTTGGGTCCTCTTCTCGAACTTGACTAGTCGAAGAGGTTAGGGAGACCTTGTGTTTGAGGAGTTTGACCTCCTCAATCAGGGTCTCAACCTTGGACTCAGACTTAACTAATTTCCCAGACAAAAACCTAACCGTATTATGTAAAGTATTAAATAAAGTTCGACTCACTTTAAGGGTATCTTTTGAACCGGATGCGTATCCGTGGCTTGACTTGAAGGTAGCTTCGTAGTCCGAGTCATCCTCAGGTTCTGACTCAAGTTCAGGTTCGGTCTCCGTGTCTGACTCAATCGATTTCGCCATGAAGACGTGGTCTTCGTCTTCTTTGGATAACGCTTCTTCCCATGTCGCGTTGAGAGCCTTCTTGTGCTTAGGTGCTTGGTGGTTGAGCTTGGGGCACTCGGACTTGATATGTCTAAACCTGTTACACTCATAACACCTAATATTAGAACTTTTAGGCTTACCTTGGTTGGGTCGAGTCATGGTTCGCTTTCGTCCCTTGGCTATCCTTCGAGCTAGGTTCATTAGTTCGGCAGTCAACTCCAGGTCAACTTCTTCTTTGGACTCGTCTTCCTCCTCGGTTGGTGGTGGCTTGCTTGCGATTTTCTTCTTCTTTGAACCTGCAAACAAGGTTATACCCCTCTCAGGTTCCGAGTTGGACTGCTCATGTAATTCGAAATCTGAAAAGAGTTCATCTAACCTAATTTTAGAAAGATCCTTGGAGACCTTGTAGGCATCGACCATGGATGCCCACAAGGTAGTCCTCGGAAAAGAGTTTAGAACATACCTTATAAGATTGCGGTTTTCGACCTTTTGCCCGATTGCGTGTAGGTTGTTGACTATGTCTTGGACCCGGGCGTGGAGTTGCGTCGCGGACTCGTGTTCCTGCATTTTTAGGTTATATAGTTTATTGAAAAGAAGATCACGCTTACATACCTTGGCTTCATCGGTCCCTTCGTGTAGCTCCACTAGTTTTGTCCAAAGATCTTTTGCGCTTATGAAGGGGCCGACGCGATTTAGCTCCTCCTTGGATAGGCCGCATTGGAGGATTTGTGTTGCCTTGGCGTCGGCTTCGACTTGTCATTTTGTCGCAATGGTCCATTGATCATAATCCAAGGAGTCACCCACTTCATTAGTCGGAAGTGTTAAACCCGTTTGGATTATGATCCACATATCGATTTGGGTTTTGAGAAAGCATTCCATCCGACCCTTCCAATAACGGAAGTCATCTCCGTTGTAAAACGGAGGTCGGACGGTGCTAAAACCCTCGAGATGGGCCATTAGAACAAAAAACAAGGAGACTAAAAAGAAGACCTAGCAATGACAAAAACACACGAAAGTACCAAGACTTGCATCTTGGATTAGTAGTGTGGGAAATAAAAAGAAACAAACGAAAAATAGAAAGTTAAATAAAAAGTAAGTACTCACAACCTTCGATGTCCCAGAAAGGCTAATAAACGTCGATTTTTTAGGACGAAAACAACTTGTTACGGGGGTAAACCCCAGTAATAAGTGTAGATCTCTGCGAGGGCTTCGATTTGGTAGGTAGACCGTGTCGTGGGTCAACTTGTACGAAAAGTTATGCTCGTTTGACCGTCGGCTACTCCAAAAGCAAATACTTGTAAAAACAAAACCAAACGAAGTGTACCAAGACTTCGTCTTGGATTAGTAGTGCGGGAAAAAATTTAAGCGAACGAAAAACAAATCTGTAAAAAAATGTTAGATTGGTGGTTTCACCAAATCTAAGCGCCCCCGGCTCTGATACCAATTGTTGGATCGATGCGGTTCGCTAGAGGGGGGGTGAATAGCGAAAAACCTTTTCCTTTTTACGCTTAAAACTCGAGAGATAATTAATTGCAGCGGAAATGTAAAGTAAAAGAGACAATGAAGTTTTTACTTGGTTCTGTAGCCTTCGCCACTCCAAGGCCCTAGTGGTCCTTGACCACGTACGGAGGGCAAAAGCACTAAAGGAACTCCTCCTCGTTGGAGGTAGGAGTTAATCGATACAAGAAGGAAAAAGCTTGAGGTAGAGGGACACTCCCCCTCTCCTCGTATACGATAAAAGCTCCGAAAAGAAATGAACTTAAATAAGAGCTAAAAAACTGACGTTACAATAAGAAAGAATTTAAGACCTAGACGTCGGAGAGAAAGCAATTCGTGGTCGAAAAGTTGTAGCTTGGCGAAGGCTTTTTGGAAGCTTTTGAATGATGAAGAAACCCTAGGTTTGGCCCTCCTTTTATGGCCTTTGAGCCCCTTTTCGAGAGGAACCCTAGCCAATCACAATTGAGCACCAATCTCCTTGAAATGGGGTGATAAGCCTTGACTTATCGAATCTGATCATTGACCATCACGATCCGATGGCTATCATCACCGATCGATGGCAGATCAATCGAGTGCCGAACCTCGCAATGCCGATCGATTGACGGCAATGAGTCCTCCAAGTGGCAAATGATCGATGCTTGCTGCAAGTTAAAGTTAGCTCAACAAAAACATAATTTCGACGGTCGTCGACCGTCCGATCTCGACCTAGACCATCTATAGGATGTCTTTGGTCGGATCTACGCTTAAGATCATCCCCATAAAGAGGATACGACCTCACTTACGCTCGCACACACGAGCTTACCTCGACACTTACATGTTGCTTTTGCTTCCGGCCTTCCACTCGATTCCTTCGGCTCCCTCCGAAGTCACTCGAGTGTCGCCCGACCACCGCGGCTTCCTCCGGGTGTCGCTAGCCTTCAGCTCCAGCTATATCAATCTTCTGCATACTCGATTCAGCTCGTGAGATAACGACATGAGCTTAACTTTGTATCGTTTGCTATAATCAAAACTCAGGTTCGACTTAGGTGCCTACTGCACCAACATGATCTCGGTAGGGCAATTTCTGGCCAAGTGCCCCTCTAAGCCACATGTATACCACCCACTCGTGCCCTAGCGGCAAACTCTTGGATGCATTTTCCTACATTTAGAACATGTAGGATACTTAGGTTGCTTACTTGCTGAACCCCCGTTTGGGTTATTCCATTGTTTCCTCTTGCCATTGTTATTTCCCTTCCAGTTAGAATTATTTCTTCGCGATTTCTGACCTCCCGAACTTCCATGACTTCTGCTTTCAGGTGAGGCTCGTTTCTATTGCTTGATGTTGTTCAGGTAATGCTCCGTGATTAAAGCACTACTGACTAATTCTTCTGCAGTCTATTAATTCCACTGGCCACATTCAGAGCTATCTCAGGCCTCAACATTTTTAGCATAAGTCTAACCCTTTCTCGTTCAGTGCTGACTAGCTCTGGACATAAGTGAGCTAGTCTATTGAATTTGTTCACGGCTTCATTAACTGGCAAGTCCCCTTGTCAGAATTCCATGAACTCATCATAGTGCTTATTTGTGACTCGCATATGGAAAAACTCCTCAAAGAACTCCATTTCAAAGTTATCCCATGTCATTTGATTAATCACTCTTTTTGCCTTTACTTGTTCCCACCACATTCTGGCATCTCCAATCAAGCAGAAGGATGCACATTTGACTTTCTCATTTTCAGGCCAATCCAGCAGTTCTACAATACTTTCTAACATCTTAAACCAGGCTTGAGCATCCCATGGTTCACTTGTACCAGGAAAACTCTCTGGCTTCAGCCTTTGCCATTGAATTAAGTACGCCTCTTGCCTCACCCCCACTGCTGGGGCTATTGGGGGAACTGGTGGGGTAAGGGGTGCAGTCGATATGACATTCTGAGCAACTGGTGGAGTAACAGGATTATCTTGTTGGTTCATCATTAAGGCATTGATAACCTATTGCTGCTCTGCAACTTGATGCTGAAGCTAAGTTACTATTTGCATCAAGTCAGGTGGTGGTACTGCTTCATTTGTCCCCTGATTTCCATTGGTCCATCTCCTAGCCATTTTATTTTTCTTCATAAAGTAAGACCAATATAAGGCTACTACTATTACTTACTTTCTATCGTCATCACCTACATATGTAAGCATGTTTAACAAAAACATTCTTTACTAAGCATAGAAGAAGGTAAAACATATATGTACTTTCTTACTTGGAAGCGGCAGGATTTGATGCTTGATGTGCATGTGGCGAAAGGGCAGAGCTGACTCTAATACCATACTATAACACCCCCCCCCTCCTCTCTTTGCTCTAATAAAGGAGGTGTTACCATCATACTTTAATTATAACCCAAACATGTGTCAATTATTCCATGGAATCACTTACACTATTTACAAATTTAACTAATACCTGATTTAAACAGAAGGGTGTCAACAACTCATAACAAGATCTAAACATGGTTTTGATAACAAGCACCATAATACTCTTAACTTGAAACAGCACAAGATAGAGAAATAACTCAACCCATAAAACAACGACACACGACCGTGTTGAAAAACACGACCTGGTCGTGTTCACCACCCATGATCGTGTTGAAAAACACGGACTGGTCGTGTGCACCTCTGTTCACCCCAGAACGATGGTCAAGCACATAACATGAACTCTAGCACACTAGCATGTTCAAAGGTCTTAGCATAACATGATACTAGTAAGTTTGACATTCTTAGACACAACATAACCATTAGTAAATTCAGAGTTCTTAACATAATATAAATTCTAGCAAGTTCAGAATCGTAATCCACTGTTCCGCCGCCACACACACCAAGCACTTCATCCATTGCCCCATCTTACTCAAACCTTGCTTTGCCCTTATCTGCAGTATAAGGAATGCAAACTATAAGCAATGATGCTTAGTAAGCACATCCTATTCTCACAAAACATCACATTATAAGAAAACATGCTATGAGAATACTTGCATGCAAACATATGCTCATACTTGCCCTTAAGAAAATTCTACATTTAACATTTAGAAATACTTGCACCTAATACGATGGTTCAACTTGAAATTCATGAACTTCCTTCATTAAACATTTAGAAACACTTGTACGTATCACAATGGTTCAACATGAAATGCATGAACTTGAAAAAAAAACACAACTTGCAATACCAAATCTTTAGATATGCTTCGCTTGTAGAAACATGCACATGAGATATACTTAAACTTGTTAACATTGTGCTTTCGTTAACTTTGGAAAAATCTTGTACCATATATACTTAAAAATACTAAACATCCTTGTTTGGGTAGCCTGACATTGTACCATTTTGCACGCAACCCTAATAGAATTCAGGGTAGTTAGCCACCAAACTTATTAGGGCAACTTACTAAGGGCAGTCTAAGACCCGTGCGCGATCTAAGGGCCCGATACATGCCACTTTAAAGTAAAATACTTCCTTTATATATGACTTATTGATTTTAGTCATTTCACAACCATTTAACATGATTATACTCCAAACACCCATATAGGAAGCCTTTCAAGACATTTGATCATGCTCTTTGACCCCAAAATTCATAGGGGAAGCATCTTTGTGATCTTTACATCTTGCTTCAAAAGAAATATATATAAAATACCTATAAATATGAACAACCATAATCTAAACATGATATATAAATCTGAACAAAGCATGATAATAGAAGCTAGATGTACAAATCAAGAGTTACTTATACTATAGGGGAGAAATAGCATCTTTGTGATCTTATGTCTTGCCTAAAATGAAATATATTGTAGGGTTTTGCCCCGGAAGCTCTCATACCAATTTAATGGTTTTTGCTTATCGAGTCCGTGAGGGGAAACTTCGCTTCCCACTTCACCTCGGTCATTTGATCATGGCGATCCCTTCGATGTCCCTGGATTAAAAATTTAATCCTAGAGAAAAGGGATTGCCCAAACAACCATGCCATCGTCGTGCTATTCGTTTAGAGAGGTCACTTGAACAAACTAGTTGTTCAAGCGACCATCCTCTATTCTACGAGTAGCCGTGGAATAGACAATGTACGAATCACTGGTTTTTGTGTTTATGCTCGGGATCCAAGTATTATTTAGCCATATACAGATTTATATCATGCTCATAGTTGAAAAACAAATACAAGCAAGTAACCATCCACACAAAACATGCATATAATTGAAAAACAATTATAAACATAATACAAAAGAACACTAATCAAAATAAACAAGATTATACCTCTTGATCTTCTATTGTATGTCCTTCCTCCTTTCGGACGTCGTGTGGGCGACGATCTACCAAAAGTTGAAGCCTCCTAGATCACCAATCTTCCTTTCCTTATTCACTCCGAACAAAGGAAGATCCTAAAACAAAACTCATCTTCCTATCTAGAACCGGCCACCAAGTCAATAAACTCGATGTTTCCGCCGACCAAGGAAGAGAACATGGAGTATGGAAACCAACCAAAGGAGAAACAACAAGGGCATGGGTGCCGGCCAACACTTGGAGAAGAGAAAGGAAAACGCTCCTCCTTGTTGCCGCCCAAACCCTAAACTAAGCTCTCCTAATTTCCGGCCAAGGATGAAGGGGAGAAGAATAGATTGAGCTTTGGTCAAGGTAGAGGGAAGAAGGAAGAGGGGTCGGCCAACCTTAGGAAGAAGAAGAAAGGATCTCTCCTCCCCTTGTTGTCGCCCAACACCAACACCCAAACCCTAACCCTAGCCCCACTCCTATTCCTATCCCAACTAGGATTGGTTGCCGCCCATGGGAAGCAACCCTAAACTCATCCATCATAAGCCATAGAGCAAGGGGAGAAGCTTGGGAGCCGGCCAAACCAAGGAGGGAAGAAGGAGGAAGGGTTTCGGCCACCAAAGGAAGAAGAAGAAAAAAAACTTTCCTTAATTGTGACCACCCAAAACCCTAACCTCCTTTGCTCTTGCCGCCCAAACCCTAGCCCCTTTTCCAATCCATTATCTTGCCGCCCACCCCTAGTCCACCCTTTTATAGAGTTAGGGATAACCCTTGGTTTAATCTCCACCATTGGTTCTAAGGATTTAATCTCAACCGTCAGATATAGAGATTTAATCTCAACCGTCGGATCTTAGAGATTTAATCTCTACCTTTAGATCTAGAGTTTTGTTTCTATCCATTAGATCTAAGCTTCATGAGGTGTTAATAGGCTACAATAGGGACCATGAGGAGGAGTTGGATCTTGGCCACCCATGGATCAAGCCCACATAAAGTCCGATCTACTAATGATGATCCAATCCACTAAAGGATCATCATTGATCTACCTCACCAACCCCTATATGATAATATGGGCTCCATATATTATTTGTACATTTTCTCCCCGTGTTTAAGATCTCGAATGTCTGTTGATTAATTAATTTACTGACCATTAATTAATCAACATCTAACTCCTTGAGTAGTACTACTCAACCTTTTCATCATGCCGGACCAAGTCCACCTGCAGGGTTTACATGATAAACCTTATGAGTTCCTCAAGGGGACATCATCATCCTAATATATAGGACACGGTTTTCTCCTATAATCAATGGCACACCATATAAATAATATCATCTCCCAACTTACCGAGCCTATCAATTTAATCTATAAATCTCGCCCATTGGTAAATCAAAGAGATGAGTATTAAGTATATGTGCCCGTTATTATATCGGGATTAAGAGTATGTACAATATAATATCTGAGGTCCGATTCGATTATGTAGTCAGCAATAAATCAAATCACCTCTAAGTCGGTCCTGCTCAATACACACAAAGTGCACTAGTGTGAATCTATGGTCAAGACAAACCAATACAAAATCACACTACAACCATTCCGATGGTTTGTCCAAAGTCATCTCAGTTGTGAGCCTTTACTTATACTTTACAAGGAGCCGATAACATGATCTCCCGTGTGACACCACACACCATGTTATCTACAATGTAATGTATTAGACAATATTTCATAACCATAAAAATATGCAAACAATGATCATGTGATTCTTATTTCAAAATAAAGATGTTCACACAAAAGATAGACTTTTCAGTATACATCCCTACAATCTCCCACTTATACTAAAAGACTATGTTGTCCTCATACTGTCATACATCTGATTCCCCTTCCCTCCACATGCCTATCAAAGCTCTCGCTAGAAGGGCCTTAGTGAAAGGGTCTACCAGGTCATCCTCTGATGCAATCTAGGCGACAGCAACTTCTACCTCCTTTACGATTTCTCGTATCAGGTGGTACTTGCGCTCTATGTGTTTACTTGCCTTATGAGCTCGTATTTCCTTCGAGTTTGCAACTGCACCATTATTATCACAATAAATTGTGATAGTACTGGGCAAACCAGGAATCACATCCAAGTCCATCAGGAAGTTCCTGAGCCACATAGTTTCTTTGGCCGCCTCAGAGGCTGCCACATACTCAGCTTCCATGGTGGAGTCCGCCATGCATTTCTGCTGGATACTCCTCCATACAATGACTCCACCTCCCAAAGTAAACACAAAACCTGAGGTAGACTAACTGTTATCCCTATCTGATTGGAAGTCACAATCCATGTAACCCACAGGGAGTAATTGGTCTGCCCGATAAACTAGCATATAATCCCTAGTCCTTCTCAGGCACTTTAATATATGCTTTACCACAGTCCAATGTCCCTGTCCTAGACTATTCTGATATTTGCTGACCATGCCCACGGCAAAGAAGATATCTGGTCTCGTACATAGCATCGTATACATGAGCCTTCCTTCTGCCGAAGCATAAGGAACCGCCTTCATCTCCTCTGTCTCCTCAGATGATCTAGGACACATCTCCTTAGATAAAGGAACTCCATGCCTGAAAGGCAGAAAACCCTTCTTGGAGTTTTGCACGCTAAGACGATCCATAATCTTGTCTATGTATGAAGCTTGGGATAAGCACAACATCCTTTTCCTGCGATCCCTTATAACCTTGATCCCAAGGATGTGTCCCACCTTTCCCAAGTCCTTCATATCAAACTGTTTGGACAACCATACTCTTACGCCCGATAACACCTTGATATTGTTGCCAATCACCAAAATGTCATCTACGTATAGTACAAGAAATACCACTACATTTCCATAACATCTCTTGTATACACAAGGCTCATCCGGACTTTGAATAAATCCATAATCCTGGATCACCTCATCAAATCGGATGTTCCAAGTCCTCGAAGCTTGCTTCAATCCATAAATGGACCAATTAAGCTTACACACAAGATGCTCCTTTCCTTTAGCAATGAATCTCTCTGGTTGCTTCATATAGATGTTTTCCTCAAGACTTCCATTAAGGAAAGCTATCTTGATATCCATCTGTCATACCTCATAATCCATATGAGCTGCTATGCATAAGAGCTCCCAGACCTGATTTGAATCCATAGATTCAATCTCAGTATTCATTGCACTTTGCCAAGATGCTGCATCTATATCTTGGATTGCCTTATCGTATGTCCAGGGATCAGGTTCATGTTCGACAAGGACCAAATCAGAAGATTCACCCAAGAACATGAATCTGACAGGTTGTCTAACAACCCTCCCACTACGATGAGGTATCTCCTGTGTATCCTCTGTGACACACGGTGCAGTGGCTTGTGGTATATCCTCTTGTACCGGTGGTACAAAACAAGTGACTTCCCCTTTTTAATTCCTCCAGAATAATTTTACTCTTGGGCTTGTGGCTCATCACATAGTCTTCCTCTAGAAATCTGGCGTTCGTGCTAACGATCACCCTATGATCTCTATGACTATAAAATAAACTACCCTTCGTTCATCTAGGATACCCAACAAACATGCGTACTTCTATACGAGGTTCCAACTTACCAGCATCTGCCTTCAGCACATGTGTTGGACTCCCCATATCCGAATATGACTTAGACTTGGCTTTCACCCAGTCCACAACTCTGTGGGAGTAGAAGGCACTGATTTAGATAGAACCAAGTTCAGAATATACACCGTCGTATCTAGAGCATATCCCCAGAACGAATCTGGCAACTTAGAATAACTCATCATCGATCTAATCATCTCCATAAGAGTCCTATTCCTTCGCTCTGCTACACCATTCTGCTGGGGTGTGCCAGGTGCAGTCAATTGGGATTGAATCCCAGCCTCTGATAAGTAATTCCTAAACTCTCCCAAGAGGTATCCACCACCACGATCAGATCGTAGTGTCATCCATATCTTGAATAATTGTCTATGAAAGAGATGAAATATTCAAGACCTCCTCTTGCCTCGATAGTCATAGGACCACACAAATCAGAATGAACCATTTCTAACATATATTTGGCTCTATACCCCTTGGCCTTAAAAGGCCTCTTGGTCATTTTATCCTCCAAGCAAGATTCGCAAGTTGGGAAATCTTCCACCACTAAAGAACCCAGAGGTCCATCAGCTATCAACCTTTGAATTCTGCTTAGGTTAATATGACTAAGCCTAAGATGCCAAAGATATGTTTGGTTCATCTTCGAAGGTTCTTTTCTCTTATTAGAATTAGAAGATGAGTTATAAACATCAATTTGCATCGTGGGAGGTTTTGGTTCAAGTGTATACAAATTTCCTATCAATGTACCTGAACAGATATTCTCCCTATTCCTTTTTATAACAGCTCTGTCATTAAAAGAAATACAATATCTATCCATAAACAATTTAGAAACTGAAACTAAGTTCTTTCTAAATAAAGGTACATAAAGGGAATTTTCCAGAACCTAAGTTTTATTTTTCTCAAGAGATAAATAAAACTTCTCCCACTGCAATAGTCGCCACCTTCATGGCATTGCCCAAGTAAATAGTAATCTCCCCTTTAGCTAGTCGTCGGGTTTCCTGGAACCCCTGCAAAGTATTGCAGTCATGATTAGTGGCTCCCATATCTACACACTAGGTGTCGGTAGATAATACCGCTAATCATGTTTCAACGACTAGTCCAAAGGATATATCTTTGTTCTGCTTTGGATTGGGGCAGTCCTTCTTCCAATGTCCATCCTTCTTGTAAGTGAAGTACTTGCCTTTCGGCTTCTTCACTCCTCCCTGAGATCCTCCCACCACCTTTGCTCCACCTTGTTTCTCCTTCTTCTTGCCTTTCGGCTTAGAAGTAGAAACCTTTTTGAGCAACCATGGCTTGAGGACACTCTTCGAAGAGTGCCTACTTGTACTCCTTAGCAGATAAGACAATATCTAGATTCTTTTCCAATCATCATAATTATGTACAGTAAGTTTATTTTCCTTTAGTATCATAGCAAGTGGACTGTAAGTCATTTTGAAAATCCTAAGAATCACATAGATCATTACTTTGGATTTCAAAAAATTATTGATTCCTCAAACAATAAAATTTTAAAATCAACCAACATCTCAAAACACCGAGAATATCATATGCCATGATAGTGTGGACGTATACAAATTCTACATTTGTAAGAGGAGGTTTTACCCATTAATTTTACTATCTTGTCAACCTAACTTTTTGACAAGTAAAATTAATAGTTGGTTTCTCTTCGACCCTACAAATAAAAGCAGTGACTCCGATGGGGAGGACACTTATATTTGTATCTAAGTGTTCACCATTACTTGGTACCAAGGTAATTATCTCGGGTTATGTGCCTTATGATGGGGAAGTGCACACACTCCTTAATAACTCCCTATAACCATATTTGACCTTGTGATCCGCAAATAAACTCATCCGATGGGGAGGAAGGCACTCAGAGCCGACGCGCAAGTTTGTTTGCATCACTTGTTAAATCGTAATAGAGGTCGCGGGAATTTATAAAAATATCCCTCTCCCACTTAGTAATTTGAAATTGAGGAATTTTCCTAGCCTACGACATACATATCAAACAAAAAGAAATAAATATGAAAAATAAATTATTTTCCAACTATTATGGCTTTTGTCTTCAATATGTCTCCCATCGCAATGCCTTCTCATCCGCTCCTCCTACGCCATGTACGAGCCATCCGGAGATCCGAGCCGAGACTAAAACCTATTTTAATTTACATCCATCGATCCTATACTCTACGAGGGAGTGTACATGAAATCTAGACAATGCCGTATTTAATTTACAAAAACTAAATATTTGCCTCATCAACCCCGAGGATTCAACAAAATACACACATACAATCACATACACACATATGGCCATAATAGTCGGATCTTATGCCCGCAACCAAAGAGTTAAACTACACATATCCTACTATTATTCGGCACATATAATATATGAAAAAGTGCATAAAAATTAACCGAATCATAACCACACAAAACCGGGAACCTTGGCTCAGATACCACTTGTAGGGTTTTGCCTCGGAAGCTCTCATACCAATTTAATGGTTTTTGCTTATCGAGTCCATAAGGGGAAACTTCGCTTCCCACTTCACCTCGGTCGTTTGATCATGGGGATCCCTTCAATGTCCCCGGATTAAAAATTTAATCCTAGACAAAAGGCGATGGTTGACTAGGGTTGACCATGTGATTATGAGAAAGTCCAAGCATGGGTCTTGGCAAGGTAAAGTCCAAGTCATGGGTACTTGACATGGAAAGTCCAAGTGGGACACTTGGCATTTGGGAAAGTCCAAGTCTTGAGTACTTTGCACAAGGGAAGTCCAAGCATGGGTCTTGGCATGGAAAGTCCAACATGGGTTGGCAAGGGAAAGTCCAAGCTTGAGTCTTGGCATTTGAGAAGTCCAAGGGGTTTGATATTGGCAGCGTAAAATCCAAGGGTGGAGTCTTGGCAGCATAAGTCCAATGGTTGGCAGCATAAAGTCCAAGCGGAGTCTTGGCGACGTAAGTCCAATGTGCCTTGATGGTGTAGACACCGTTAGCATGACATAGCCGATGGAAACACCTGAAGGCTAGCGCGATGGATGAACAAGTCATGGATGACTTGGAGGGATCCGAGAGGCATGAGGCTGATGGAGGTGGCTAGAAGGCTTAGGTCTAGGCTAAGGGTGGTCTAGCAAGTATGGGGACACCATACTTGGGTTTAAACCTCATCTTTGAGGTTGGCAGTCAACTGGCATTATGGCCGATTCGACTGCCGTGAGTTGACTAGAGCTCGACTGCCATTTAGAGCAAAAATTGCCTTGGTAGTCAACTGCTCATTGGAGTAGTTATCACGGCGATCACTAATTGGAAGCGATGGATGCGGCGATCAGCGTCGATTGAGTCGCGAGCACGAGAATGCCGTGGCCGATCGGGCGATCGACTACGAGGCTAGCGATCGCCAATGTTAGCAGTCGACTAGTGAGAGTCCCGTTGAAACTTTTCCAGTGTGGATTGAACTATTGTCTCACAGCAATAGTGGTATCAGTCGACTGGTGACTTATGACAGTCAACCGATCGACGAAAATCCAGCCCGATGCAGGTTAAAAAGAGGAGCTCGTGAAGGATTTCGGCATTGATTCTTTGGGAGCTTTCTTGGGGCGATTTGAAGGCGATTTGCAAGTGCATTTCAGGGCCCTTCAACCTCATCCAAGCAACCAACAAGCAAAGCGCTCAAACCCTAGTTTTGTAAAGTGTTCTTTACATTTCCATTGTATTTGCTTGTATTTCTTTCGTTTATTGTTGTAAACATTTGTACAAGGTTTCTCCGCCTCCGACGTGTTGTCGAGAAGGAGTTATTTGTGATTAGTGGTTGTGTGTGCATCACTAGAGCTCGTTGACTTCAACAGTGGAGTAGGAACCTTGAGGTTCCGAACCACGTTAAACAATTGTGTTTGTGATTGTGTTTTTTTCGTTATTGCTTTATTATCCTTGTTTCCGCTGCGCTAACGAAATTTATAGACGTGATCACGAACGATTTCCATCTACGTACGAGCACGCGCTATTCACCCCCCCCCCCTCTAGCGGGCGCACATGTCCTAACAGATATCTCTTCTCCTCTATTTTATGCTCTGCAGTGATTGCTTACCTGGTTCATTGCCACATCGTGTCGATCTTGATACCTAGAGGTGAGCTGACGGTTGTTCATCCCTACAATAGACAACATCTCTGCCTAATCACTGTGGCTTGCCAACTCACCGTCGATTGATAATTCACACATTCATCACCAAGGACGAAGAGGGTTTTGATCTTTGGTGTTTCTCTTGGTTCCTTCTATGTGCAGTCATCATTGTGAGTTTGGCCTTGTGCAACAGGATCCGATGGTCTCCCTTGGCTGGGTTTTTTGTGGATCTATTGTGGTGATCAAAACTGTGCTAGCTAAACAAGATAAGAATGGATCATGATACTTTATGGATGCATTTCACTTTTACTTCTAATGTTGTCTTTGGATTGTAGATTGGTAAGGTTGAGGGAAGTTATGAATTGTGTAACTGTAGGTGATGAGGAGTATGGGGGGCTTGTATATGTCAATCTGTGAATGGTATCAGCCTTACATCTAATTTGTGGGTTGTAAGGGTTGTGGAAATAGAGTTTTCCTTGTGGATCTAATTTGGCAGTGCAAGATAAGTCCGATTGGTATATTTATAGTTATTATGGATTGGTGTGTTGAATTGTTTGTAGAATGGCTGGAATGTAGTTGAAAAATTAATATGATTGGATCTAGATGAATGTGGTAGGTTCGTTGTGTTTTATAATTGTGAATGAGTTAATTTGCAGTTAATTTGATATAGATGGGAGGAGATTGATCTGTTGCGAAGATGTAGCTATGAATTAGTGTGGTTGCCAATTAGATCAAGTATGTAATCACATTGATATAGTAGAGTGTATATGGGATTAAGGAAATGGATAGATCAATTAAGCGGATAACTTAATTGATAGGGATTTGATACCTTCGTTGGACTTATGATAAAACTTGTCAATATTTGTATGTTATTATAGAATCGTGATTAGTGGCAGACGTTCACGGATGTGAAGGCTATCAAGATGATCTACGTTTCATGTGATTAATGTTGATGCAATCGGCCCAGGTCACAATTGACCAGACTCGAGTAGTATTTTGATGTTTGACAATGGATTGATCATTGTCTTATAATGGTTTGACTATATGGTTGACATGGGGTTGACCATATGATGGAGAAGTCCAAGTGGAACACTTGGCATTAAAAAGTCCAAGTCTTATGTACTTGGCAATGGAAAGTCCAAGCATGAGTCTTGGCAATTGTAAAGTCCAAGCATGAGTCATGACAATAGAAAGTCCAAGCATGGGTCTTGGCAATGGTAAAGTCCAACAATGGGTTTTGACAATTGGAAAGTCAAAGCATGGGTCTTTACATTTGGAAAGTCCAACATGGAGTTGGCAAGGGAAGCCCAAGGGTGTGATATTACCGGTGTAAAGTCCAAGCTGTAGTCTTGGCGGCATAAGTTCAATGTTTGGTGGCGTAAAGTCGAAGCATGTGTCTTGTCGACGTAAGTCTAAATGTACTTTGGCAGTGTAGACCCAGTTAGCATGACAATAGACGATGGAAGCACTTGAAGGCTAGCGTATAGATGAATAAGTCATGGATGATTTAGTGGGATCCAATAGGCGTAGGGCTAATGGAGGTGGGTAAAAGGCTTAGGTCTAGGCTAAGGGTGGTTTATCAAGTATGAGGGCATCATACTTGGGGTAAATCTCATGGTTGAGGTTCATCAGTCGATTGGGGTTATGGACCAGTCGATTGATCAATTGTTTTGACAGTTGGCAACCTAGTCGACTTTGAGCAGTCGACTAGTCAGGAGTCGACTAAAGCTTGACTGCGACAGCGTGGCCTTGATAGTCGACTGTTAGATTTGGGAAGTCGACTGGTTGAGCAGTCGACTGCCAAGGAAAGAAGTCAACTGTTGTTTGTGGCCACGAGCCCAGAAAGTTCCATAGTTGATTGGGCAGTCGACTGCTAGGGTTTGGCAGTCGACTGATGAGCTATTCGTTGGAGTTTTTCCAGCGCGGATTAAGTTGTTATGAGACAACAGCTACAGGAGCAGTCGACTGCTAGGTATGAACAATGGGTTAATAGACAAGAGCCATCTAGGGTCGAGTAGTATTTTGAAGTTTTACAATGGGTTGATCATTGTCTGACAATGGTTTAACTATATGGTTGACATGGGGTTGATCATATTATGGAGAAGTCCAAGTCTTATGTACTTGGAAATGGAAAGTCCAAGCATGGGTCTTGGCAATGGTAAAGTCGAAGCATGGGTCTTAGAAATGGAAAGCCCAAGCATGGGTCTTGGCAATGGTAAAGTCCAAGCATGGGTCTTGGCAATTGGAAAGTCCAAGCATGAGTCTTGGCATTTGAAAAGTCCAACATGGAGTTGGCAAGGGAAGCCAAGAGTGTTATATTGTCGACGTAAAGTCCAAGTTGTAGTCTTTGCAACTTAAGTCCAATGTTTGGCAGTGTAAAGTCCAAGTGTATGCCTTGCCGGCGTAAGTGCAAATGTACCTTGGCGGTGTAGACCCGGTTAGCATGATAATTGTCGATGGAAGCACCTAAAGGCTAGCATATGGATGAACAAGTCATGGATGACTTGGAGGGATCCAATAGGCGTGAGGTTGATGGAGGTGGCTAGAAGACTTAGGTCTAGGCTAAGGGTGGTCTATCAAGTATGAGGGCATCATACTTGGGGTAAACCTCATGGTTGAGGTTCATCAGTCGACTGGGGTTATGGACCAGTCGACTGGTTAAGTGTTTTGACACTTGGCAACCTAGTCGACTATGAGCAGTCAATTGGGATTATGACTAGTCGACTAGTCGAGAGTCAATTGGAGCTCAACTGCGATTATGTGCTTGGCAGTCGAGTGCCAGATTTGGGTAGTCGACTGGCCGAGCAGTCGACTTCCATGGAGGACAGTCGACTACTGTTTGCGGCCACGAGCATAGAAAGTTTCGTAGTCAACTAGTCAATCGACTGACAGGACAGTAGTCGACTACTAGGGTTTGACACTCAACTGATGAGCTATCCATTGGAGTTTTTCCAGCGTGTATTAAGCCATTGTGAGATAACGTCTATAGAAGCATTCGACTGCTAGGCAAAAATCAGCCCGAGTTGTAGCTTTATAAGGAGCTCGAAGAGGAGGATTTTGGCCATGGTTCTTGAGGCGATTTGAAGGGGAATTGATGATGCATTCCTGACCTTCAAGGCATTCTGCAAGCAACCAAGCATTCAAAGCATTCTTTGTAAAGTTTTCTTTACTTGTATTTCATTGTATTTGCTTATATCTCATGTTCTTATTGTTGTAAGACTTTGTACGAGGTTTCTCCACCTCCGGATTGTTTCGAGAATGAGTGGTTTGATTAGTGGTGGTATGCATCACTAGAGCTCACTATTGAGCTCACCCCAAGGAGTAGGAACTAGGGTTCCAAACTACATTACATCTTGTGCCTTTATGCTTGTGTATTCTTGTTTGTATTTGTATTAGTATTTCTATTTCCACTGTGTACTAACGATTGTAGACAAATACAAATCGAATTCCATCAAGCAAAGCATAACACTATTCACCCCCCCCCTAGCGCGTTGCCAATGGTCCTACAATTAATTCCTTCCTTTGTTTCGGTAGATCGATGATCTTAGTGCATGAGCTTTGTTATGATGATAGTAATATTACGTTGACTCCACTCTTATTATTCCTGTGCTTGATACTTAGTCATTGAACTTTGAGATGCTCTATTCGATATCTATACAGTCTCGTTTCAACACTGTTGTTGATTATATACATTATGTTTGGTTGATATATATATAGATGTTGCATAAGTACATGTTACTGAGTACAGTTGTAGTCTTAGATTGGGTCATCATGTTATATCACTGGGAGTAGGTGATGGTTCTAAATGTAGACTTGATTGTCTTATCATATTACCTTGCATTGTGCATCTCCTATTGGTCATGTCTTCTGAGTATGGTTGAGTGAGTTGTTAGTGAAGTTATGTTTATAGACTGGAGGTTCAAGCATGGTTATCTGTATGTTGTATATGACTCTCTGTGAGATAGAGAGCATATTGTGAGTTTATGTGTTTGGAGATGTGCATCATCACATTACATGCATGTTGTCAACTTAGTCTCCCTTGTGGTTGAGAGAGTCATCAGTCATTACTGCCTCCTCGGCCACTCGGGGTAGTGGTAGCTAGAGTTGAGTGCAGTTCATCTATTGTGCCACACTCGTCCACAGTTAATGGTGGTAGTTGGAGTTGCGTGCATTTTGTCCTATCGTGCAGTACTCGACCACTCATGGATAATGACAGTTGAAGTGGCTAATAACAGGGACCCCCTTTGTGTAGCTTCGAGCTACTTACTCATACTACCCATTCGACCACTCGAGAGTAGTGGTAGTTGGAGTTGGGATAGTTGTCATATTGTGTCACCTAGGCCACACGGGGTCATGGTAGCAAGCGTGGTGTTCAGGTATTGACCATGCATATGCATTGCCATGTGTGATGTTGCATTTGTTTGAGCTATGATTGTTCCATATGTTTGAATATCATTATACATGCCATTTGCATAGTATATACTATTGTATGTGGTGTATTTGGCTATGAGTAGGATCAATGTGGATCGTTGTTTAGGTATGTGTAGTGTACCTGATGGACCAGACTGCTATATGCATTTGATTAGCATTATGTTATTGCATAGGATGGACCAGGTTTGTTTATGCATTTGATTATACATTGTTCATATGATTTTGTGTTGATCACAAGTGTGATATTGTTCATGTATGTTATTCGTATGTGTTACGTTGGTGTATACTTGTCAAGTTATTATGAGTTGTGTCATTGTAGACCTTCAGGTATGTCAATACATTATGTTATATCTGGTGGGTGAGCTTGGTATATGCAGTGATTAGATTTATACTGATAGTTATTTGTTATTACTTTTAAGACTATATACCTGTTGATCTCCATATGTTTATATAGTTTGTATAATATCTTTCATATACCATTGATTCTTATACTCACCACCATAGAACCTGAGTTTTTCTGTTGCCCAAGTAGCAGGTAGAGGATGTCGTAAGGAGCTTGGAGGTTCTATCTGTCGATTCCATCTCACATGGTGCATTGTGATTTTGAATCCCTGATGATTGTATGTTTTGGATTTTATTCTATATTTGTTCCGTATTTTGGTATATGGTGGTGTTGTTATGTACTTAGTCTTTAATTATGGTTTTGGTTTGGATGTTGGTTTTGATTATGTTTTCTTGTTGTGTCAAAGTTACTCCGGAGTGCATCTTTGTGTTCTTGTATTTATATTATTTGTCGATGTTATTTCAGTGTGATTTATGATTTGTGTATCAGCAGCTATTTGGGCCTTGTATCGATATTGTTTATTATATTGTCACAAGAGGGTACCATCCGATTGACGGACAAATATTCTCTCGGGGCATGACAATTTTATTGGTATCACAACCTTAGGTTGCGAATTCCATTTATGAGTTTTCTTTTGGTGTTTTGGATATCATATTCTATTTTATATGATTTTAGTTTTGTGAGTTTTGGGATCTAACAGTAACGGGACATTTCCGAACTATAAGATTTAAGGTATAATAATTGTTATTACATATCCTTCTGTTGGCTATGCATTTGGTTGTTTATAATAGGTAATAACATGTAGTATGTTAGGCACTATTCGTAATCGTTGTTTGGGTTGACCACAGGAACCACTTGTTGAGTCAGTGAGTCTTGAACTTGCTTTCGAAAAGGTGAATTTCCTTTGAGAGCCGACTGATATAGAGTCAGAAAGTAAGGGTCAGGTCGTCACATTTCCTGTGGAGATCAAAGATTATAGTCTTAGAGATTTTCACTAACTATGCTAGTTGGATCATTACCTTTGGGGTAATGGGCAAGGCATGTATACTCTTGTTGATGTAGATAGTGGAGGATTAGTTTAAGGTGTTTCATAGAGATTTTGATCCTTGAGCTGCTTGAGCTTGGTTTTATGACTTTGAAGGTACTTTTGAGTACTTAACTTGTGTTATGCAGAGAAAGTAGAGTTGGTTGCATACCATCTTTGGGATTAGTCCGTTACTTGGTGGAAGATACAAAAAATAATCCTTGGGGAATAACACATCACTTGGTTACAGTTTCATGATGTGGTGAGAGAGTATTTTTCCGCGTTATTTTCTTTGACTCATTGTTGGAGAATTATTGAGCTTCAAACAGGGTGATCGTTGGGTAATGGAATACAATGTAGAATTTATTAGACTTACAGAGTCTTTGCCCCCACAATAGTCTTAGTTGTGGACATCAGTTCCTTAGGGCTAAAGTACAACACCTATAGGAACTCAACCGCTAAGCACAGAAGTTGGACTGATCTATGCCTTCACTAGGGAAAAGGCACAACGAACCGACCGATTGATCATTCGGGGTATTACTTTAGTTTACCCTATTTGCTGATATATCAAGAGATACTGATAATTTACAGGTATCTATGTCTAGAACATTCTTAGATAAGATTAGAAGGTTTTTTATATTCAGATTATGTGGATTAGTTGTATCTCTACCGTCAGGTGAGATGTTGACTGCCAAATAAGAAGTCAAGAAATGCTCTTAAACTTTGGTGAACATACTACTAGGATAGATTTCTAGGATAGTTGAGATGTTGATTTGACTACTGTGATGATTATTAGAGTGTCATGAAATTGATTTTGATATTTAGAGGTCGATTGGTGGAGATGATATCTTATTATTGGAGAGTTGATTGAGGTGCTATCTTGTTGACTTGGTTGATATGGTGTAGATATGGATATCCTGATACTAACTTTGGATGTTATGATGTTGATTTTATTATTAGCAGGTCATGTATGTTTTGGTGATTTGGAATTTATTATATATGATGATGATGTAGAGATTTTCGTCATTAGTCTTGACTATGTGGAGATACTATCTTAGATTTAGATGATGATGGGATGATCATTAGAGTGAGTAGAACACTATTTGTGTGGATTATTCTCATGTGAGTGATTGGAGTGTTGATATTATTGTGGCTTAGTGTCATGCAATTATTATTGTCAGTGTGATGATTGGGCATGAGTAGTGTATCTATTGATAGACCGATTTGGATCAATTAGAGGTTGAGATAGTTTTGGTAACAACTCCAGTACCCTATACTGGATGACACCAAAAGGGTTGGAAGAACATTTGGTTGCATTACAGGAGTTGCTGGAACGATGACTTATCTATCCCAGTGTTTTCACTAGGAGAATTTCTAGTACTTTTTGGTTAAAAAGAGAGATGAATCACTGAGATTATGCATTGACTACTGGCAACTTAATGCAATGACCGTTAAGAGTAGATATCCTTTGCTACGGATAGAGGATCTGTTTAGATCAACTAAAGGATACCTGTGTAACTCTAGGATTGATTTATGATCAGAATATCATTGACTTAGAGTAAAAGATACAGATGTGCAAAAGATGATATTCCACACTTGGCTTAGATATTATTGTAGGGATCGACCGGCTAGAGGGGGGTGAATAGCCCTTTATCGTTGGATGGTGGAATTTAATCGTCTACACAATTGTTAGCGCAAGCGGAATACTAATAAAGACAAGCAAATAAACAATGAAGAATACAAACAATGCTAACACCGAAATATAACGTGGTTCACGGCTACGCTGCTAATCCACGGTCTGATTCGTCCCCGGTGAATCACTCCGCAACCAAATCACTATCGGTCTCTCCTTTGCACTAAGCTAGGTGGAGGTAACCCTTACAACTCAAAGACACTCCTTCTTTTACAATAGATGTGAAAGAAAACCAAGAGAAGGAGTTTGAATCTTGTAGAGCACTTGGATGGTCACTTAGTGCATAAGCATTAGCCACCCAAAAGCTCACACCCTCTCTTTTTATAGAGAGGGCTGATTTCTTCCCGTTGGCCGCCACCAGTCGACTGCCGTCCATGGCAGTCGACTGCCACCACTTCAACATCCTCTGAACACGTCGGATCCTGACCGTTATAGTCCAATGGATCCCTTGGCATTCGACTGATGGATCCATCAATCGATCGCCTCCGTAGTCGTATCGATCGGCTACGGCGGTCTGCTGGCCCAAACCCTCTTGACCCGATCATTTGCCTTCAGCGATCGGTGATGGTCTTAACGATCAGCCTCCATATGGCAGTCGACTGCTGGGCCAAAATCCACTCAGTCGGATACCAGTCGAACCACGTTCGACTTAGAGCAGTCGACTTCCATTTCATGGCAGTCGACTGATGTCGGGAAAACTCATCCGACACTTAGTCATTCGACCAAGTTCACCTAATGAGCTACTTACAATTCACTCATTCTCTCATCTCACTCGAAGTCCCTCGTCGAAGATCTCTTCGTTCGCGGCCATGTCCCTCGGCAGCATCAGGCACACGACTCTGCAATGCTCCTTCGCGTCTCTTGCCTTCGAAGTCTGCTTCCTTGGCTTCGCTTCAAGTCATCTCGTCCGGCGGTCCCTCGGCAACATCAAGCGCACAGCTCTGCAATGCTCCTTCTCCGATTCAAGCACGAGGTTATGAGTGGTGAACCCGCCAAGGCTCCATGTGCGAATTACTAAGTCCTGCATGACTTCAACGCACATATCAAATCACAATAATAACCTAACTTAAAACCTTTGTCACACACATCAAAACCATATCACGACAAGATATTGGCCTAACAATCTCCCCCTTTTTGATGTGTGGCAATCCGTTTAAGTTAGGTGAAAACATTTGATAAAATATTAAGAAAGGAAAGCATGTGGATAACATGATTAGCAACTCTCCCCCTTAATACATGAAAACTCCCCCTAAGTATATTCCCCCTTACTTAAACATATAGTTTTCTCCCCCTTTGACACCATCAAAAAGATTAATAAAGTTTATACAGTATGGCATCAAGTCTAGAGAAAAACATAATAAAAAACATGCATTCAAACCGTGTATCAGAAATTGATGGGCTATTTTTTAGGTGAGCAGTCAACTGCTATCAGTATGGCAGTCGACTGGCACAATAAATTCTGATTTTCTGGACGAATTTTAGAAATGTACTATAAATTTCAGAAAATTCAAAAAATAGTGAAATTTGGGGAACACATTTCTTGTAAGTATATCTATCAATGAAAAATAGTTTTCTATGATAAATCATTATATTTTTAAATATTTGCCAAAAATCTAAAAGCTTCAAAAACAACTAGTATTTTGATCATGTTAGTATCCATTTTAACACCTAGTCTTGCTTTGGATTGTTTCAAAACATGAATACACAGATTTTAAAGTAAGAATTTGTTTTGAAAATGTGTGAAATATTCAACCATGATCTTTGGGCAATATATCTATGAATTAAACATAAACCTTCCCCATGATTTGTCTATTATTGCTATTTTGATACCTTAAATGACCATCTAAATGTCATAGGTATTAGTGGACATTTGTATCATCCTAACATCTCACTCATGCTAAGTTTTCAATCAAAGTAGTCTATGGTGAGTGTGAGATGTATCCTAAAGGTATTTATATAATTAACCATTATTTTCATGCAATTCTATCAAGGTTAAGTATCATCCTATCATTCCACATGATCATAAAGATGTATATAAATTAATTTCACATTATAATCATGAAACAAATGCATTCATCAAATTGTGATCATGCATTAGGTATTACATCATGATGATAAGATAAACATCACCTAAAGCATGATTTACCTACTTATAGGTGCATTATCATCACCTAACACTATTTCAAAAATGTTGTCCCGCCATCCTAAGTCAACCAACATATGATTTAGATAAATTCCATATGGTTGACTATCCTAGGGTTTTCTTAACCCTTAAGGATGGATTTAGGAACCCAATATAAATTCTTGCCTATGGGGTTCACTAAAAATTCTTTAGGGATCCATTTTCTAGCTATTACTTTCTTTTTATCTTGACCCCTAGCAATTAGACATTTATAGGCCTTTTCATTTTTCTTTTATTTATAACCTAAGCCTTTCTTGTTGAAGCTTGCCCTTTGGCTCCCAATTATCATGTTAAGGGTATTGGAGCCTATTGTAAATTTTTCTAGGGCTTTGATCAAGTGGTCTACCTTTTCCCTTAAAGCCCTATTTTCTTCTATGCATGCATCATTAACATCCAAAGGCATATAGTTATCATGTGAGCATGCATCATTATCATTATCATTTAAGCATGTTTTTTCTAGCTTATTTTCTAAATCCTTAATTTGCTCATGCATGCATTTATTTTTCTTCTTTGCTCTAAATAAATCATTAGTAAGACTAGAAATCATAGAAACTATTTTACTAGGTGAAAGGTTAGTTACCATAGTTTCCATGTCCTCTTCTTCGGATGAGGAGGATGATGAAGCTCCCCCTTCACTAGAGCTCTCCTCACTTGAGCTTACTTCTTCATTTTCGGAGGAGGAGCAATCTAGGTCGTCAAAGGACATCAATGCCAAATTTGTGACAAAAACATTTTCTTCCTCGGATGATGATGAGGAGGAGGAGGATGGGTCATCCCAAGTCCTTGCTTTTAATGCCTTTGCCTTCCCTTTTTCCTTGGCCTTCTTTTCTTCTTCCTTTTTCTTTTTGCTCCCCTTCTTCTTCTTCTTTTCTTCCTTCTTTCTCTTCTCCTCCTTGCTCTTGTTCAAGAGGGGACAATTGTCCCTTATATGTCCCTCTCCTTGGCAATTGTAGCAAATAATCTTCCCCCTTGGTCTTCTACTCCTATCATTAGATTTATTAAATTGAAAACCTTTTAAAGCACACCTTACCCTCCTTTCCATATAGGTTTCTTCCGTGCTATCCATGGAGGAAGAGGAGGACGCTTCATCGAAGGAGGAGGGGATCTCCATCTTCTTCTTCCCCTTATGTGCCATCAAGGCTACTCCTCTTGAAGGTTGAAACTTTGGCTCTTCTTCTATTCCTTCAAGCCTCGTTTCGTGGAGCTCCATTGTTGAGAAGAACTCCTCCAAGGTGCTCACTTATAAGTTCTTAGAGATGTAAAATGAGTCCACCATAGAGCTCCATCTTGAGGACCAGGGAAAGGCATCTATGGCCTTCATTACCATATCTCGATTGGAGAGCTTTTCACCTACACTTGTCAAGCCAGTTAGAATTTCCTTAAATCTAGAGTGTAGGGATTTTACCTTCTCTCCCTTTTCGAGTTTGATGTTGGATAATTGGGAGCGAAGGACATCTCTCCTTACTAATTTCGCCTCGGATGTGCCTTCATGAATTTCTATTAGTTTCTCCCACATTTCCTTGGCGCTAGCACACTCCCCTATCCTATATACTTCTTGTTGGGGGAGTACATTGTAGAGGTGGTGCTTGGCCTTTGAATTTGCCAAGTACTCCTCTCTTTGTCTTTTACTCCATCTTGAATTCTCCAATAGCTCCCCTTCTTCATTCCTAGGCAATTCGAAACCGTTTTCCATAATCAAAAGAATTTCGAAATCGGTTTCGAAAAATACCTCCATTCTCTTTTTCCACCAAGAGAATTCACCTTCAAATTTTGGTGGGTGAATATTTGAGCCGACCATTC
Source organism: Wurfbainia villosa (assembly GCA_025175895.1). NCBI lineage: Eukaryota > Viridiplantae > Streptophyta > Magnoliopsida > Zingiberales > Zingiberaceae > Wurfbainia > Wurfbainia villosa. The sequence continues at coordinate 112,063,870 of CM045989.1, read as the reverse complement.
TTGAATGTGCTTGTTGTGGCGGTTAGTCCTCGACAAGCTTTCCTTGGCTCTGATACCACTTGTAGGGGATCGATCGGCCGATTAGAGGGGGGTGAATAGCCCTTTGTCGTTGGATGGTGAAATTTACTCGTCTACACAATTGTTAGCGCAAGTGGAATACTAATAAAGAGAAGCAAATAAACAATGAAGAATACAAACAATGCTAACACCGAAATATAACGTGGTTCATGGCTACACCGCTAATCCACGGTCTGATTCATCCCCGATGAATCACTCCACAACCAAATCATTATCGGTCTCTCCTTTGCACTAAGCTAGGTGGAGGTAACCCTTACAACTCAAAGACGATCCTTTTTTTACAATAGATGTGAAAGAAAACCAAGAGAAAGAGTTTGAATCTTGTAGAGCACTTGGATGGTCACTTAGAGCATAAGCATTAGCCATCCAAAAGCCCACACCCTCTCTTTTTATAGAGAGGGTTGATTTCTTCCTGTTGGCCGCCACCAGTCGACTGCCGCCACTTCAACGGCCTCCGAACATGTTAGATCCCAACCGTTGTAGTCCAATGGATCCCTTGACAGTCGACTGATGGATCCATCAGTCGACTGCTACCTCCGTAGTCGACTGCCCAGTCGGCTACGAGCGGTTCTGTGGCCCAAACCCTCTTGACCAGTCGACTGCTGCCTTCAGCAGTCGACTGATGGTCTTGGCAGTCGACTGCCTCCATATGGCAGTCGACTGCTGGGCCAAAATCCACTCAGTCGGATACCAGTCGAACCACGTTTGACTCAGTGCAGTCGATTGCCATTTCATGGCAGACGACTGATGTCGGGAAAACTCATTCAAGACTTAGCCATTCGGCCAAGTTCACCTAATGAGCTACTTACAATTCACTCATTTTCTCATCTCACTCGAAGTCCCTCACCGAAGCTCTCTTCGTTCGCGGCCACATCCCTCGGCAGCATCAGGCGCACGACTCTGCAATGCTCCTTTGCATCTCTTGCCTTAGAAGTCTGCTTCCTTGGCTTCACTTCAAGTCATCTCATTCGACGGTCCCTCGACAGCATCAAGCGCACGACTCTGCATTGCTCCTTCTCTGACTCAAGCACGAGGTTATGAGTGGTGAATCCGCCAAGGCTCCATGTGTGAATTACTAAGTCCTGCATGACTTCAACGCACATATCAAATCACAATAACAACCTAACTTAAACCCTTTGCCACACACATCAAAACCATATCACGGCAAGAGATTGCCCTAACAATTATGAGTTGTTGGTGATCGTGTTTAGACTTACTAGTACTCTAGTCATGTTCATCAATTTGGTGAATCAAGTATTCTTGGAGTATTTGGGATCGGTTGTCATCGTCTTTGTGGACAATGTATTTTTGGATATATTCACAATCTTAAGGGAAGTTTGCAGTTTTCTTAGATTAATTTGGTTATTACCGCAGATGTAGATAGGATGTTTCTAGCGTTACTATACCACTGACTTGTTTGACTAAGAAGGTGATGGAATTCACTTGGTCTGAAGCTTGTGAAACCAGTTTTCAGGTCCCGGACGGTGCCTGACTTTTGCATCAGTGTTAGTTAATCCTTTCGGTGTACATGGAAGGGTACTATACACAGATTCATCATTTCAGGGATTGGAGCGATTTCGATGCAGTTGAATGAGACATATCTTATGCTTACACTAGCTGAGAAACTATGAGATAAGTTGTAATATACATGACATGGATTTAGCAGTTATGATCTTATTTTGTAGATGCATGGAGCAGGAGTTTTCATGAAGTTTTGACTAGCTACTGGGTAGCTACTATAGAGTTATTAGAACGTAGGCAGATGCAACAAGAAATATTAATTTTGTGGAGTGCTCAGTTACTCATCATGGAGAAGATTAAGGAGGCACAAGTTGGTGATCAACACTTGCAGTTTATGTGTGGTAGAGTGGATTTTGGATAGTAGATTTATTTTTCTTCCAAGAAAGTAATTCTCTGTCTCTAAGGAGGATAGAGGGTTCCAGAGTTGCATTCGATTTAGGAAGAGTTGTTTTGGGAGACTCATCATTTGAGATTAGTGATTTATTCGGAGTGTATCCGAAGATAGCAAGTTTTGAAACATTCTTATGGGTGGAACGACACGTAGGACGTGGTTTATTTTGTAACTTGGTGTTTGGTGTGTCAACTAATAAAGGTAGAATATTAGTGACTAGCAGGGTTACATTAGAAGATTCAGATACTGAAATAGAAGTGGGAGCATATTACGATGAACTTTATTGTGGGATTGCCCAGAATTTGGAAAGGATATGATGTGATTTGGGTAGTCGATGAACGTTTAGCCAAGTCTACTCATTTTCATCCAATCCATAAGATGTATCTGTTGGATTGCTTGATAGATTTATACTGCAAGAAGATTTCCAGTTTCATAGAGTATCCTTGAGTATCATATCTGATAGTAATTCAAGATTCACTTTACAGTTCTGGTAATGTCTGCAATAAGCCATGGTTATAGAGCTCTACTCTGGTATAGTTATTTACCTTTTGATAGATGGTCAATACGAAGGTACTATATATTCAAACTTTAGAATGTCTGTTGAGAGTTTACGTGATAAATTTTAGAGGTTATATGAGAGCTAGAAAATAATATTAGAGCTCAATAACCCCACATAGTTACTTGAGGTGTGACACTTTTCTCCAAGTACTTGAGTTGATTGTTGTGACAATGCTTACTCGTACATGAGTAGGAAATTTGGAGACCAAATTTTTATTAGTGAGGGAGATTGTAAGATATCATAAAATGAAATAATAATAAAATAATAATTGTTAATTAGGAAAATACCCTATGGAATTTTTTATAAATTTTTGGAAATTTATTTGGATTTAAATAGAATTTCTATGAACATATGGGGAAAGATTTAATAGGCTTTATTAAGCCTGTTTAGATTATCTATAGTTGAGGGATTAATGAGTTTAATTAACTCTATGTTTAAGTACTTAAATCTAAGTGTTATTTTCTCCTTATTTCTCTCGATTCCTATTTTTCACGCTGTAACTCCTCTTCCCTCTCCCGATTGCGTTCTTTTACTTCTTCCTCCCGATTTCTTTCTTCCGTCGCCTCTCCTCTTTCCCTCAAGTGTTGTCGGAGTTACTCATTGGTAGCCAGCTCCGTCGAGCATCTATAGTGTTGGTGCAATCGGCCCAAGTCACGATTGACCAAGACTCGAGCTTGGCTCGAGAGATGTTTTGATGTTAGACAAAAACTTATGACAATGTAATTGTCATGGTAAAGTCCAAGTCATGAGTACTTGGCATGGAAAGACCAAGTGGGACACTTGGCATTTGGGAAAGTCCAAGCATGGGTCTTGGCAAGGTAAAGTCCAAGTCATGGGTACTTGGCGTGGAAAGTCCAAGTGGGACACTTGGCATTTTGGGAAAGTCCAAGTCTTGAGTACTTGGCACAAGGGAAGTCCAAGCATGGGTCTTGGCATGGAAAGTTCAACATGGGTTGGCAAAGGAAAGTCCAAGCTTGAGTCTTGGCATTTGAGAAGTCCAAGGGGTGTGATATTGGCGGCGTAAAGTCCAAGCGGAGTCTTGGCGGTGTAGACACCGTTAGCATGACATAGCTGATGGAAGCACCTGAAGGCTAGTGCGATGGATGAACAAGCCATGGATGACTTGGAGGGATCCGAGAGGCATGAGGCTGATGGAGGTGGCTAGAAAGCTTAGGTCTAGGCTAAGGGTGGTCTAGCAAGTATGGGGACACCATACTTGGGTTAAAACCTCATCCTTAAGGTTGGCAGTCGACTGGCATTATGGCCGGTTCGACTGCCAAGAGTCGACTAGAGCTCGACTACCACTTAGGGCTGAAATTGCTTTGGCAGTCGACTGCTCATTGGAGCAGTGGACTGTTGGCAGTCGACTGCCAGTTGAGTTGTGAGCATAGAATGTTCCGTACCCGAGGCGATTGGCTACCTACAGTATCGTGTCGCCAATGTTGGCTGGTGAGAGTCCCGTTGGAACTTGTCCAACGTGGATTGAGTCGTGATGTTAGAGGACTTATGCGATCAAGCGCGGTAAATCGGCTCGGCCAGCGAGGTTAAAAAGGGGAGCTCGTGGAGGATTTCAGCATTGGTTCTTTGGGAGCTTTCTTGAGGCGATTTGCAGGTGCATTTTAGGGCCCTTCAACCTCATCCAAGCAACCAACAAGCAAAGTACTCAAACCCTAGTTTTTTAAAGTGTTCTTTACATTTCCTTGTATTTTTCTTGTATTTTCGTGTATTACTTTTGTAATATGTTGTAAGAGGTTTCTCCGCCTCCAACGTGTTGTCCAGAAGGAGTTTATTGTGCTTAGTGATGTTTGTGACATCGCTAGGGTTCGTACAAACCCAATTTGTGGAGTAGGAACCGTTTGGTTCTGAACCACGTTATATCTCGTGTTGTGCTTGTGTTCTTGTTGTATTTTCATTATTGTTTATTCCGCTGCATACTAACAAGAATTGTAGCAAGCAAATGCGAACTAATTCCATCTACGTACGATCACAACGCTATTCACCCCCCCCCCTCTAGCGGCCTCAAATCTCCTACAATTGGTATCAGAGCCCGGGGCTCTTCTACCGACTAACCGCCGAGAGCTAAAGAAACTAGAGGTAAGATGAAAGTCCAAGAACAATTAGGATGGGACATCAACACACCGGTGCCCTACACCCTATACGGACGAGAAGGCTTCAATTCTTGGAAGAGAAGAATTGAAGATTTTATTATGATGAGAGACTTTGAGGAATGGTCCATGTTGATGGATGGATTTGAATATCCAAGAGGACCAAGAGGTGGATTCCTCAAAAAGAAAAGATGGACCGAAGAGCAAGTCCAAGCATCCGAGAAAAATGATAAGGTGATAAAAATTTTAATTGATTTAATGCCTAACAATATCTTGTTCATGTTAGGTAATTATGTAGATGCCAAGGAGCTATGGAGCCAAGTGGCAAAGCTCCATGAAAATTTATCATCGGTCCAAGAAGAAGAAGAAGAAGAGGAGTGCTCACCCTCTCAAGCTCAAGCAAGCACATCACCATCTAAAGAGCTTGAGGAGTCGGAAGTTGATAGGGAGTCAACTTCCAGATCGGTGGAAGAGGAGGTGGAAGAAGTAGAAGAAACCTCCACCTCTAGGATTGAGGGGGAGGAAAGAATTTCCACTCCGGAGCAACAAGAAGAAGCCTCCACATCCGGTCAAGATGAAGAAGCTTCAATTCCAGAACCTACCACCACCATAGGTTGTTGGATCGAGAAGCGTCGCTAGAGGGGGGTGAATAGTGATCATAAATCTTTTCGTTAGTTTGTTCGATATACGAATAAGAACAGCGGAAAATAAAGAGACACGTTTATTTTTACTTGGTTCACAACCCAGCGGTTGCTACTCCAAGGCCCTATCGGTCCTAGACCGCATACGGAGGGCAAAGCACTATAACGTCTCCTCCTCGTTGGAGGTAGGAGACAACGATCACAAAACCGAATGTACGAGGATGAGGCAACAAGCCTACCTCACCTCGTTACGAATAAAAACAATGAATACAATATCAAAATATATTACTAGATGTCGCTGCCGACGAAGAAGATCTGAACTTGTTGTCGCGTTGGCGTTATGACAGTGTTGGAGCGTTGGCGTTGTAGGAGCACTTGATGAATAAACTTGATGATGATTGGAGTTGGAATCCACCCCTCCTTTTATAGATTTTGGCCTCTGAATATGTCTCCTCTTTTTTCAGAACAGATCACGAAGTTGTAATAAATTTTATCGCAAAGTGGTCGCGTCAAACCTTATCCGTTTTGACCTAGCGCAAAGCTTGATTCGTCGCCATCAGTCGACTGATGCCTCCCATCAGTCGACTGATGAGTATCGATCGGCGCCCAATGTCCTGATCATTGCTAGCTAACCACTTTTCTCTGATGAAGGTTAGCTCGGAAAATGATAAATGCGACGGTTTTTGACCGTCCGATCTCGACCTAGACCTTCCACAGGAAGTCTTAGTCTGATCGCCACCTACGGTCATCCCCGTAAAGAGGACACGACCTTACAATCTCTCACTCACACGAGCTTTCCTCGATACTTACCTTGTAGCTCTCGCTTCCGGCCTTCCACTCGATTCCTCCGAAGTTACTCGAGTGTCACCCGACCACCGCGGCTTCCTCCGGGTGTCGCTAGCCTTCAGCTCCAGCTTTAGTACTTTTCTGCACACTCGATTTAGCTCATGAGATAACGATGTAAACTTAACTTTGTGTCTTTGTCATAATCAAAACACAGGTTCGATTATCTAGTGCCCCTGCACCAACATAGGTAACTCAAACACTGTAATTCAAAATAAAAATAACATTATGTGTTTTGAGTGTAGGGAATTTGGGCACTATAAGAGCAAGTTCCCAAAGAGAATAAGAAAAGCTCCACCGGCACCAAAAGTCAAAGATGCTGGTCCCTCAACGCAAAAGAGAAAGGAGCAAGTGATTTGTTTCAAATGTCGTTTACCGGGACATTACCGGAGTCAATGCCTAAGAGGGAAGAAGAAGGGGCAAGAAGGAGCTACACAAGTAGGGGGAGCCACTAAGGTAACCCCTAAGGTATATCATGTTAATAATGCTCCTTCTTTAGTTAATGTTAAAAAGCATGCTAGGAATTTTAATTCTCTTGCAATTTATGAAAAGCATGCTAATAGAAACAAATATTTTTGTTTAGAAGAAAAGAATGTCCACTTAGGAAATAAGGAGAAATTTAGGACTAATGTCCCTAAAAATATTCTACCTAGGGAATCAATTAGGAAAATAGGAGAGCACCTAGGTTTTAACCCTAAATGGACTAGGCATATGCCTAGAAAGTCCCATGCCCAAGAATTTAATCAAAAAACAATTGGGCAATTAGAGGTTGAAAATCAAGCCTTGAGCTCAAGGCTTGAAAAACTTGAAAAGGCCCTTAAGTGTTAGGACCCTTGGAATGGCTAGAGGGGGGTGAATAGCGAAAATGTAATTCGATCTCGTTTGTGTCTACAATTTCATTAGCGCAGCGGAATATATATAATGATAAAGGCAATAACGAAATAGACAATAAGCTAATACAATGATATAACGTGGTTCGGAACCGCACGGTTCCTACTCCACGGATCGAGCTCTAAAGAGCCCTAGTGATGCACACGCACTCACTAATGATAAACACTCCTTCTCGACACAAGTCGGAGGCGGAGAAACCCCTTACAATAAATCTTACAACAGTAAGAATGAAATACAAGCAATATACAATGTAAATATGAAATACAAGTAAAGAAAAGACTTTACAACACTTGTTTTGATTGCTTGAATGCTTGGTTGCTTGCTTGCACTTGGAGACCTGATTTGCACCAACAAATCGCCCCAATAGCCCTTAAGAACTGATTACTTTTTCCTCCATCACGAGCTCCATATATAGCTTCAACCTGTGCTGGAAAAAGTCTATCAGTCGACTGATCGGGACCATCGATCGGTGATGCCTTATTGTCGTGAGACAGCGGCTAGTTCCACGTTGGATAAGTCAGCGGAACTACCATCGATCGTGATTGTGACCATCGATCGATGGATCCTCACTCGACGATCAGTCTCGACTCCGATACGTGGCGGATTCTCGAGCACGGTCGGTGATCACCGCGATCGATCGATTGCTCGAGCCATCGATCGGCTGCCAACCTATGGCGATCATTGCTGGAAACCATAACCAGCGATCAAACCCTAGTTGACTCGGTCCGGTCATTGCCACATGGCATCGATCGGTGGCACACCTCAAATATGAGGTTTTAACTCAAGTATGGTTCCCCGTACTTGCTAGACCACCCTTAGCCTAGACCTAAGCCTTCTAGCCACCTCCATCGACCTCACCCTCTCGGATCCCTCCAAGTCATCCATGACTTGTTCATCCATCGCTAACCTTGGTGCTTCCATCGGCTATGTCATGCTAGCAGGTGTCTACACCGCCAAGGCACATTGGACTTACGCCGCCAAGACTCGCTTGGACTTTACGGCCAACCATTGGACTTATGCTGCCAAGACTACCGCTTGGACTTTACGCCGCCAATATCAATCCCCTTGGACTTCGAATGCCAACCCATGTTGGACTTTCCATGCCAAGACCCATGCTTGGGCTTTACATGCCAAGACCCATGCTTGGACTTTCCTTGCCAACACATGTTGGACTTTCCATTTTCCAAGTACTCAGGACTTGGACTTTCCCAAATGCCAAGTGTCCAACTTGGACTTTCCATGACAATTATATTGTCATATGTTTTTGTCGAAACATCAAAACACATCAAAACATCACTCGAGCCAAACTCGAGTCTCATTGATGTGACACAGTAGGTGCACCAACAATCTCCCCCTTTTTGATGTTTGACAAAAACCAAACAAATGATTGAGTTAGAATACTAACTCAAATCCTTTACCAATTATCCCAAATTGGTAAATACTCTCCAAATGTTTTTTCCCAAACATTCTCCTCCTTTTTGACTAACATCAAAAAGGTCGTCTCTCTAAGGAGGTCAATGTCTCATGTCCCAATGAGATCTTACAATCTCCCCCTTGGTCCAAAAATACTTAGGATGCCTACCATCTTCCTAGTGATAAGTCCAATATCACTCAAGAGAGACAATCCTATTTACTCTCCCAATTTCCAAATTGGGTCTCTCAAAAATCCCATCAATTTCCCAATTGATGTCATATTCTCCCAATAACTTCTCCTTTTCAAGGAGAAAAACACATCCATCATTCCAAGATGGATACCTCCCCCTAAAGGCTTGCTCCCCCTTGACCATTGCACCAACAATGTCCTTGGGAAGTCCCTAAGCCAATAGGGATTCTAAGCCATCAAAATTAAGGTTAGAAATTCAATATTGAACTTTCCAACACCTTAAAATTGATACACACCCCAAATACTTCTCCTAATTCATATCCAATGGATTTACACCCTTTATAATGCTTCCCAAAGCATATCCTAGGGTTAGGAGTGATTAGGGACCATAACCGTAGCTGAAATCGGGTTAAACAACCTTGGTTGCCCCGAAATCAGGCTACCAGTCGAGTGATTCAGAAATCAGTCGACTGGAATCTCCATCAGTCGACTGCCACCCAGGGCAGTCGACTGATAACTGAAAATCCCGATTTTCAATTATCAGAAATGATTTTTGAAAAATCATAACTAATTATACGTATATCGAAAAATCACGAAATTTGATACGTATAATACTTATGACTAATACAATGGGTGAAAAATGTTTGAAAATTATTTTACCCATTAAATAGTGAAATTGGTACAAAGTTCAAAACCATTGAAATTTTCAATGTTTTGGCCCTACTTTGTATCAACTTCATCAATGGTGATTGCTATCAAAAGATAGACTTCACCAAGGTTTTTCAAAATGATTTTAAAATGTTTTCAAAACCTTATCTTGGATCATATTCCTTGGGCTCTATGTACGTGACTTGTACACAAGCTTTCCTAATGATCCAAAATGGAATTGGATGAGTTTTAGTTCATCTAGATGCAAAAACTATGCACCTTGAACTTAACTCATATCCTAGCATCTCACATGTATCTATGGTGTATAAATACACATACATGTCAATTAGATGTGAGATGTGGGTTTTGTTCTCCCTAATCTAGGGTTTCATGCATTTTCCTAAGGCAGCTCTACTTGATTCCCTTATAAATGGGACTCCAAGTCATGTCATACTCCTTAAATCAATTTTAATCAAGTTAATGCATGAATGTATGATCATGGCATAAATAATAGCATTATTAAAAACATGGCCAATGATCATGATGTCATGACATATGATGAAATTTAAGAACACATGACATCTAAAGTAACCCTAAACAATGTCATGACATGGTATATGATAGCAATACAATTATACAAATATTCATTCATACACACAAGATTTTTCAGAAACAAAGATTTCATTTAACTTAAAATTTGTCTTTTACAATCAAAATGGAGATTGGATATGCTCAATCTCACTACAAAAATTGACAAACACAAAAAAATCTAATATCCTCTAATTATCCGCAGGAGGTGGCGGCGGAGGAGGCTGCTAACTCAGAGTCCAGGCCTGCATCATCTCTAGCATATCGAGCTGATGCTGCTCTATGCGGCCCTGGGTCTCCTCCATCCTATCGAGACGGCGTCGCGAAGAAACCTGACTGTCGGTAGCTCTCGACGACCTAAGCGTCAACCATCGTTGATACTCACGAAGTCTGGACTCCGGTACCACGGCGATCCGATCAGCGGACCAGCCGTTGATGTGTCTGCTGGCATCTGGTCATCCTCATCAGTGGTCTCTGTATCCTCGTGGTCCTCTGTCACCTCTCTGGGTGGCGGAGGAGGCTATCTGTGTGCCCTGGGTGGTCGAGGCGCCAACTCCATCATCGCGGCCCCATCAGTAGCCGCTGAGAAGATTCTGAATGATATACAGTCGTACACTTCCGATAGTTGTCGCAGAGAGCCCCTATGGATGTTGATGCCTACAGAGTCGAGCCATGCTGTGATGATATGTCCAAATGGCATATGCACTTTCCCTTGTATAGGGGAAGTGAAGTGCACAATGCAGTGGAAAATGTTCAATGCAAAGTTTATGTCTAACTGATGACGGATGGCATATAGAAGAAAGAGATGGGGAGGCCGAATCTTGGCGGACCCAGTGTGATAATGAAAACACCCAACAATGACCTTGTAGAGGACATTGTCAGGTGCAGATAACTCGGTGATAGGAAATAGATTCTGGGCCAGTGGACGAGGATACCCAAAGATATGCTCATGCATGGACTCCATAGAGATATGATCAAAAGGCGCAGGTAGAGGAAAGTCCATGGTAGGGTAAAAGATAAAGGTATTATCTGAAGGCCTACACTCGAGAAACTCCCGCAGTATCGCAGGAGTGAACTCTAACTCGCGTTTTGCAACGCGAGTAGTGTATGTAGGACCGTCATCCACCTTTTTAAGGTTTTGATAGAATTCCTTAATAAGGTCATCATTAATTGGATGTGTGCACAGGACAATTTTCATCAGATTGTAGTATGCAATTAATTCCATAACGTCACTACAATGCCTATTGAAAAAGTTCCTATCGATGTACCTAACCAACATAGGTTGGTACAGTCGAGATTCACTCTCGGGTGGATCGTTCCTACGGGCTCTCCTATTATGAATGCAATGTGATGATATGACATGCAATGGCAACAATACACGATTAGATAAACCTTAATTGTAATGGAAATGAAAATTTGGGCTCGGAAAGAAAAATCATTACTTAGGTGCCATTTGAATGTGTGTGCCGGAGGGAAGACTCAAGTGTTGCTGAGGATCGCCGGAAAAATCGCCGGAAAGCTTCAGCTGCCGGAACCCTAAACGGAGCAAGAGAAATAAACCCTAAATCGCGCGAACTAGGGTTCCAAGATAGGTCAAAGATGGAAGGGGAGAGGTTTGTTTATCAAACCTAGGACTTTGGAAGGCTGACACGCCGGAAGAGTTGGTCGGAGAAAGGAGCCGGCGATCGGAGACCGAAGGAGGAAAAAGAAGTTTGTCGCGTGAAGACGCCGAACCCTAGCGGTTCGCATTTTAAAAACGCGATTCAGTCGACTGATGTGGAGCATCAGTCGACTGATGGCGGTTTATTACGGGGTTTCGCCGGTCGGCCGATCGATCCGGATCGGCAATCGATCAGCCGAACCTTACGTAGCGTTGCTGATGCGTCGGCCGATCGGTGATGTACATCACTCATGTCGTCGAGCACTCGTGATGGCCTTCTCCTCGGTGAAACGATCGATCACCGTGATGTACCTCATCACGATCGATGTTCGATCATCGAGTCATGGAGCTAGCACTCGGTGATGGTCGTATCGTATCACGCGCTGATGTTATCGATCGATAATCGTATCGATCGTGATATCTAATTTCCAGTTCTGAAAATCAGAAAATCTCGATTTCGTCATCTTAATTATTCCATTTTATCACGTTAGATCTTGTATATCGAATGTATTGATGTTATACTTTTATTCATGTATTTGTTAATGTATTTTAATGTTTTATTTCATTTTTGCAAACATTAACATTCAATGATTTTCAAAAACCTAACATCTCACCCTTTCTAAGTATTGAAATACACAATCAAGGTAAAAGACTTGTTTTGTGAGATGTAATCTATCCTAGACATTTCTTCCATGCAAACATATGGTAAAACATATGAAGCATGGTGAATACAAGACATCAAGTTGTGTGGCACTTGAGTATCACTCTAGATGTTACTTTTATATCTTAACCAAACATTTCTTGATACATGACCTTCCAAAGTGTGCCAATAATCAAAGGTACACACTATGACCTCTAAATCTAGATCGTGTCAATTTTATTGATTTTCATGTTTTCAAGATATATATTGACACAACCTAAACTTCTTTAAAATTAAGGCTCAAGGATATTTCCAAGGTAACCATAACCTTGAAAGTAACCTAAAGTGCCAACTTTATCATGGTTGAGTTAACTACCCATCCAATCAAGGTTGGCACACCTTAAACCCATCTTAGCGTGAATCAATCACGCTCTTAGGAACCCAAAACCTATTTGAGCTCCTAGGGTTAATTAGATATTCCTTAGGGATAACCTCCCTAGATACCTTCCTAATGACCCTCCTAGGCTTATTAGCCTTGGTCATTTTGGTCTTGCCTAGGTTAACCTTAGGGATTGCCTCCCTAATAACCTTCTTAGTGGTCATCCTAGGTTTCTTCGAAACCTTGGCCAATAGACACAAACCTTGGTCAACTCTAGGAATGACTTCCCCATTGACCTTGGTCATCCTAGACCTAGTTAGTGTTCCATAGTCAAATGGAACACTATGGTAAGCCGCCTTAGGCTTAGGTTTTTGACCCAAACCCTTCTTGCCTTTGGTTGACTTTTGTCTTTTAGATCCTACTTGTTGACTTGGATTATTTGACCTAAAAGTTTGACCAATTGACCCTTGCATTTGATTCTGCATAATGTTGAGGGTCTTTTCAAGTTTTTCAAGCCTTGACCTCAAGGCTTGATTTTCCTTTTCTAATATCTCAATTTTTGATTTTTCATTTTCTCTTGAGATATTTCTATTTCTAGGCATATATCTAGATTCCTTAGTATTATAGCCTAGATGTTCTCCTATTTTCTTAATGCTTTCCTTAGGTAATATATTTTTAGGGACATTAGTCCCAAATTTCTCCTTATTCTTAAGGTGAACATTCTTAGCTCCTAAACAAATATGTTTGTTACTTCTAGCATGCTCTTTATGATACATAACAAAATTGCTAAAATTAGTTCTAGCATGCTTCTTAATATTTAAATTAGACGGAGCATTATTTAAATATACCTTAAGGTTTGCCTTAGTGGCTCCCCCTACTTGTGATGCTCCTTCTTGCCCTTTCTTCTTTCCCCTTGGGCATTGACTCCGGTAATGACCCGGTAGTCGGCATTTGAAGCAAATGACATGCTCCTTGCTCTTTTGTCTTGGAGAACCGGCGTCCGTTGACTTTTGTTGACTTTTAAGCGCCGGAGGAGCTTTCTTGATCCTCTTTGGGCATTTGCTCTTGTAATGCCCATACTCCCTACACTCAAAGCACATAATATGATTCTTATTTGAAAGTAAAGTGTTTGAGTTACCTAGGGTGGTGGTAGGTGCCGGAGTTGAATTTTGAGCTTCCTCATCTTGATCGGATGTTGAAAGCTCTTCTTGAGGTTGCTCCGGTGTAGAGGATGGTCTCCCTTCCTCAATCCTAGGAATAGATGCTTCTTCCACCTCTTCTACTTCTTCTTTCTCCGATTCAGAAGTTGACTCCATCTCAACTTCCGATTCCTCACTTTCACTTGAGGATGAACTCTCCTCATGGTATCTTGCCAATTTTCTCCATAGCTCCTTAGCATACATATAATTCCCTAGCTTGCACAAAACATCATTAGGGATTAAATCTTCTAAAAGTTTCGTTACCTTAACTTCGGTCTTGAGCTTTTGGCGTTGCTCTTGGGTCCACTTTTTCAATTTTAGAACATTACCCTTCTTATCCCTAGGGGGTTCAAGACCTTCAATGAGGATGAACCAATCCTCTATGTTCATCATCAAGAATGTTTCCATTCTTGCTCTCCATGCCGGAAAATCTTCTGGATCATATGGAGGTGGAGTGTTGATTTCCCATCCAAGCTTGTCTTGGAATTCCATCTTCACCCTCTAGCCTTTTGCCTTAGCTCCCGGTTGTTAATCCGTAGACGAGCCCCGGGCTCTGATACCACTTGTTAAGACCCTTGGAATGGCTAGAGGGGGGTGAATAGCGAAAATGTAATTCGATCTCGTTTGTGTCTACAATTTCGTTAGCGCAGCAGAATATATATAATGATAAAGGCAATAACGAAATAGACAACAAGCTAACACAATGATATAACGTGGTTCGGAACCGCATGGTTCCTACTCCACGGATCAAGCTCTAAAGAGCCCTAGTGATGCACACGCACTCACTAATGATAAACACTCCTTCTCGACACAAGTCGGAGGCGGAGAAACCCCTTACAATAAATCTTACAACAGTAAGAATGAAATACAAGCAATATACAATGTAAATATGAAATACAAGTAAAGAAAAGACTTTACAACACTTGTTTTGATTGCTTGAATGCTTGGTTGCTTGCTTGCACTTGGAGACCTGATTTGCACCAACAAATCGCCCCAATAGCCCTTAAGAATCGATTACTTTTTCCTCCATCATGAGCTCCATATATAGCTTCAACCTGTGCTGGAAAAAAGTCTATCAGTCGACTGATCGGGACCATCAGTCGACTGATGCAACTGTTGTCGTGAGACAACGGCTAGTTCCACGTTGGATAAGTCCAACGGAACTACCATCAGTCGACTGATTGTGACCATCAGTCAACTGATGGAGTCCTCACTCGACCAGTCGAGTCTCGACTCCATTCTGTGGCCGAATTCTCGAGCACCGATCGGTGATCACGATCGATCGGTCGCCAACCTATGGCGATCGGCTAGGCCATAACCCGCAGTCAAACCCCAGTTGACTCGGTCCAGTCGACTGCCACATGGCATCAGTCGACTGGCACACCTCAAATATGAGGTTTTAACTCAAGTATGGTTCCCCCATACTTGCTAGACTACCCTTAGCCTAGACCTAAGCCTTCTAGCCACCTCCATCAGCCTCACCCTCTCGGATCCCTCCAAGTCATCCATGACTTGTTCATCCATCGCGCTAGCCTTCAGGTGCTTCCATCGGCTATGTCATGCTAACGGTGTCTACACCGCCAAGGCACATTGGACTTACGCCGCCAAGACTCCGCTTGGACTTTACGCCGCCAACCATTGGACTTATGCTGCCAAGACTACCGCTTGGACTTTACGCCGCCAATATCAATCCCCTTGGACTTCGAATGCCAACCCATGTTGGACTTTCCATGCCAAGACCCATGCTTGGGCTTTACATGCCAAGACCCATGCTTGGACTTTCCTTGCCAACACATGTTGGACTTTCCATTTGCCAAGTACTCAGGACTTGGACTTTCCCAAATGCCAAGTGTCCAACTTGGACTTTCCATGACACTTATATTGTCATATGTTTTTGTCGAAACATCAAAACACATCAAAACATCACTCGAGCCAAACTCGAGCTCTGGTCAATTGTGACCTGGGCCGATTGCACCAACATTAAGGTTATGCAAAATCAAATGCAAGGGTCAATTAGTCAAACTTCTAGGTCAAAATCTCAAAGTCAACACTTAGGACCCAAGAAGCAAAAGTCATCAAAGGACAAGAATGGTTTGGGTTACAAACCTAAGCCTAAGGTGGTCTATCATAGTGTTCCATTAGATTATGAAACACTGACTAGGTCTAGGAAGACCAAGGTTATTAGGGAAGTTATCCCTAAGAGTAACCATGGTAAGTGCCTAGTGGCTAGGGTTTCTTGGAAACCTAGGGTGGCCACTAAGAAGGTTATTAGGGAGGCAATCCCTAAAGTTAACCATGGCAAGACCCAAATGACCAAGGCTAACAAGCCTAAAAGGGTCATTAGGAGGGTATCTAGGGAGGTTATCCCTAAGGAATACCTAGTAAACCCTAAGAGCTCAAATAGGTTTTGGGTTTCTAAGAGCGTGATTGATTCACGCTAAATGGGGTTAGGGTGTGCCAACCTTAATTGGATGGGTAGTTAACTCAACCATGGTAAAGGTGGCATTTTATGTTATTTTCAAGGTTATGGATACCTTGGAAATAGGTGTGATTTTGATCCTAAAAGATTTTAGGATGTGCCAATGTATTTTTGGAATTATGAAAAATCAATTAAAATTGGCAGGAGTTAGGTTTAGAGGTTAGTGTGTCATTTTGGGTTTTTGGCATGCTAAGGAGAAAAGTAAAAATATGGAAAAATATAATTAATTATATAAAATGGCAACTAATATTAAATTTTAGGTATTATTATACCTATATATTTTATATGTCATACTTTGTTTGCCATATGTCATGTCATGACATCATGCCTATTTTTATCATTTATATGTTATGATTATGTTTAGGAATTAGGATTAAATGTCATGAGTTTAAGTTTTATATCATATGCCATGACATCATGATCATTGGCCATGTTTTATTTTTGCTATTATTATGCCATGATCATTTCATGCATTTAATTGATTAAAATTGATTTAAGGATAATGGCATGACTTGGAGTCCCATTTATAAGGGAATCAAGTAGAGTTGCCTTAGAAAAATGCATGAAACCCTAGTTTAGGAAGAACAAAACCCACATCTCACATCACATTGACATGTATGTGTATTTATACACCCTAGATACATGTGAGATACTAGGATATGAGTTGACTTCAAGGTGCATAGTTTTTGCATTTAGATGGACTATAACTCATCTAATTTCATTAATGGATCATTGGGAAAGCTTGTGTACAAGTCATATACATAGAGCCCAAGGAATATGATCCAAAATAAGGTTTTGAAAATATTTTAAAATCATTTTGAAAAACCTTGGTGAAGTCTATCTTTTGATAGCAATCACCATTGATGAGATTGATACAAAGTGAGCTAAAACTTAGAAGTTTTTTCTTCACTTTTGAGTTTTGTATCAATTTTAGTATTTTATGGGTAAAATAATTTTCAAATATTTTTCACCCATTGTATTGGTCATAGGTATTATACGTATCAAATTTCATGATTTTTTGAATCACGTATAATTATTTATGAATTTTTGAAATTCGACTCTGATAATTGAAATTCGAAAATTTCAGTTATCAGTCGACTGCCCTTGGTAGCGATCGGTGATGTAATGTGATCGTAATGGCCCGAGTCATTCATAATCTTGATTTGGAGAACTAGATTTGTTTAGCCCGTGTTCAGCTGTGATTAAGGTCTCTAACCACTCCTAACCCTAGGATATCCTTTGGGAAGCATTATAAAGGGTAAAAATCCATTGGATATGGATTAGGAGAGTTTTTAGGGTTTGTATCAATCTTAAGGGGAGTGAAAGCTCTATATTGAACTTTGAACCATGATTTTGATGGTTTAGAGTTCCTATTGGCTTAGGGACTTCCCAAGGACATTGTTGGTCAATGGTCAAGGGGGAGCAAGTTTTTAGGGGGAGTTATCCATCTTGGGATGATGGATGTGTTTCTCTTCTTGAAGGGGGAGAAGTTATTGGGAGAGTATCATCAATTGGGAAAATTGATGGGATTTTGAGAGACCCAATTTGGAAATTGGGAGAGTGAATAGGATTACCTCTCTTGAGTGATATGGGACTTATCACTAGGAAGATGGTAGGCATCCTAGGTATTTTTGGACCAAGGGAGAGATTGTAAGATCTCATTGGGACATGAGACATTGACCTCTTTGGAGAGATAACCTTTTAATGTTAGTCAAAAAGGGGGAGAATATTTGGGGAAGAATATTTTGGAGAAGGTTAAATTACCAATTTGGGATAATTGGTAAGGAGTTTTTGAGTTAGATGGTCTAACTCAAATGGTTTGTTTTGTTTTGTTTTTGTCAAACATCAAAAAGGGGGAGATTGTTGGTGCAATCGGCCCAGATCACGATTGACCAGGACTCGAGCTTGGCTCGAGAGATGTTTTGATGTTAGACAAAAACATATGACAATGTAATTGTCATGGTAAAGTCTAAGTCATGAGTACTTGGCATGGAAAGACCAAGTGGGACATTTGGCATTTGGGAAAGTCCAAGCATGGGTCTTGGCAAGGTAAAGTCCAAGTCATGGGTACTAGGCATGGAAAGTCCAAGTGGGACACTTGGCATTTTGGGAAAGTTCAAGTCTTGAGTACTTGACACAAGGGAAGTCCAAGCATGGGTCTTGTCATGGAAAGTCCAACATGGGTTGGCAAGGGAAAGTCCAAGCTTGAGTCTTGGCATTTGAGAAGTCCAAGGGGTGTGATATTGGCGGTGTAAAGTCCAAGCGGAGTCTTGGCGGCATAAGTCCAATGTACCTTGGCGGTATAGACACCGTTAGCATGACATAGCCGATGGAAGCACCTGAAGGCTAGCGCGATGGATGAACAAGTCATGGATCACTTGGAGGGATCCGAGAGGCGTGAAGCTGATGGAGGTGGCTAGAAGGCTTAGGTCTAGGCTAAGGGTGGTCTAGCAAGTATGGGGACACCATACTTGGGTTAAAACCTCATCCTTGAGGTTGGCTGTCGACTGGCATTATGGCCGGTCCGACTGCCAAGAGTCGACTAGAGTTCGACTGCCACTTAGGGATGAAATTGCCTTAGCAGTCGACTGCCAGTTGAGTTGCGAGCACAGAATGCTCTGTAGCCGACTAGGCAGTCGGCTCTGGTGGTAACGATCGGCCAATGTTGGCGATATGTGGATTAGTCGTTGTCTCACGGCTCTGATGTTGGCGGTCGGCCGGGGACTTATAGCGATCGGCCAGCGGAAATCTAGCCTGACGCGGGTTAAAAAGGGGATCTCGTGGAGGATTTCGGCATTGGTTCTTTGGGAGCTTTCTTGGGGCGATTTGAAGGCGATTTGTAGGTGCATTTCAGGACCCTTCAACCTCATCCAAGCAACCAACAAGCAAAGCGCTCAAACCCTAGTTTTGTAAAGTGTTCTTTACATTTCCTTGTAATTTTGCTTGTATTTTCATGTATTACTTTTGTAATCTGTTGTAAGAGGTTTCTCCGCCTTCGACGTGTTGTCGAGAAGGAGTTTATTGTGCTTAGTGGTGTTTGTGGCATCGCTAGGGTTCGTACGAACCCTAGCCGTGGAGTAGGAACCGTTCAGTTCCGAACCACGTTATATCTCGTGTTGTGCTTGTGTTCTTGTTGTATTTTCATTATTGTTTATTCCGCTGCATACTAACAAGAATTGTAGCAAGAAAACGTGAACAAATTCCATCTACGTACGATCACAACGCTATTCACCGCCCCCTCTAGCGGCCTCAAATCTCCTACATATATCAGCTAGACCGATTGCATCTTCTATCTTCTGATCTTCGCCACAACCTTCCTTCTTCCGAGCGACTTCGCCTTGCGCTGCCCATTCTACTGGACTGATTGGCTATCTTCTCGGTCCCACATTGATCCATCAATATTACCCTCTTCTTCCTCAACTGGATTTCTGCTATCGCTAAGATCATCCTTGTCCTAATCCTCTCTGCTCTTTCTGTGGCAAACCCGACATCGATCGATATCGCTTTACAAGCTGATGATCTCTCCATCGATGGTTTGTGAGCTCCATCCGATGACTTTTCTTATCCGCAGTGTTTTCGATCTGGGTCATTACCATCTCAAATTGATCTGATATCTCTTCTCCTCTATTTTCTTCTTTGTGGTGATTGCTTACCTGGTTCATCGCCACCTCACGAGCCGATCTTGAGGCCAAGAGGCGAGCTGACAGTTGTTCATCCCTGCAGCAGACAGCATCTCTGCCTGATCACTATGGGTTGCCAACTCACCGTCGGGTTGACAATTCGAGTGTTCATCACCAAGGACGAAGAGGGGTTTGATCTTTGGTGTTTCACTTGGTTCCTTCTGTGTGCAGTCGTCATTGCGAGTTTGTCCTTGTGCAATAGGACCTGATGGTCTCCCTTGGCTGGGTTTTTTTGTGGATCTATTGTGGTGATCAAAATTGTGCTGGGTAAACTAAGTAAGAATGGATCATGATACTTTATGGATGCATTCCACTTTTACTTCTGATGTTGTATTTGGATTGTAGATTGGTAAGGCTGAGGGAAGTTATGAATTGTGTAACTGCAGGTGATGAAGAGTATGGGGACGGGGGGGGGGGGGGGCTTGGAAATGTCAAATTTTGACTTGTTGGGATCGAGGCTCGCTAGAGGGGGGGGGGGTGAATAGCGAGTTAAAAAATTCTAACTCACTTTTGACTACAAAACAAAGGATTACGGAGCGGAAGTAGAAAAACAAAAATACAAAGCACAAATACAACCAAATGCAGGTATTTATGTGGTTCGGAACTCAACAGTTTCTACTCCATGAGTAGCTCAAAAGGAAAGTCTACTATGTATGATCGGAATGGTTCCAGAGGTGAAAACTTCACCCCTTACAAGATTACAATGCAATGAATATACTTTAAGAACAATAATCTAAGTATTAAAAACCAGTTACAAATTGTTGTTCGGCTTCTTGCTTTAAAGATGAAGTTGTAGCACTTGCAAGAAGATGATCGACAGCGCACTTGTTGGAGAGAAGGCCAGATGAGAGCGTGGTTTCTTCTTCTTCTCCTTCAGTATGAATCACAGAGAGCTTGTTTTTCTCTAGATGAAAACTGGAGCTTTAGCAATTTTGAACAAGTCAAGAACCTCTGTTTTATCTCTTTTTTTTTAGCCGTTTCTTCCATCAAGCCTTTTATCTTCAACCGTTGGAGCCATAGAGACCATGCCTGACCAAACTCTGGTCACCTGAGCTTGTCCCCGTAACCGCCTCTAACTTCTGGTGGTTTGCCAAGAACAGAGCCTGCTCCTCCAACCGAAAATCAGCATATTTGAATCTTTACTCGAAACGGAAGCATCCCGTTGCCACCTCCATCAGTCGAGCCTGCAGTCGAGTCTGACTCGCGTCTGTGCTAGAAAAACACCTGTTAGTCGAGCCCGCAACCAAGCGGGGCTCGGTCTTGTGACTAAATCCATAGCTACCAGTCGAGCCGCTACCAAATCGACTCGATTGCTATAGGGTTTATGCGAAAACTTCTCTGGTGGAAGTGCTCTTGCAGATGTGCCCTGGCGACAATCTGCCATGGAGACAAAGTGCCCTAGAGTAGTCGAGCCCGCAGTTGAGCTAGGCACGGTTCTGTGTTGTTCCACGTAGTGAGTAGTCGAGCTGGTAGTCGAGCCAGCTCGATTCTGTGTCTTTGTACAAGAGTGCCAGTCGAGCTGACCCCATGGTGGCTTGACTAACACTGGAAATATTTGAAGCACATGAGTATCTTTCCTAGTAAGCTGTCATTTCAAACACCCTAGTAAGAGACCAAGCACGTTACCGTGACTTCTCCAACTAACGAATGCTCTAACTACCCTAGGCAAAGAACGAGCGCGTTACTAAGCCCTCCTTGCCTAACGAGTACTCCATGTACCCTAGACAAAGAACGAGCGTGTTACTATGCCCTCCTTGCCTAATGAGTACTCCATGTACCCTAGACAAAGAACGAGTGCATTACTACGCCCTCCTTGCCTAACGAGTACTCCATGTACCCTAGACAAAGAACGAGCGCGTTACTACACACTCCTTGCCTAACGAGTACTCCCAATACCCTAGACAAAGAACGAGCACGTTACTACGCCCTCATTGCCTAACGAGTATTGGCCCCATGTACCCTAGTAAGAGACCAAGCATGTTACTGTGCCCTCTCTTACTAACGAGTACACTAGCTAGAGACTGAGCACTCCCTTGTGCCCTCTCTAACTCCAATGGAGAACGAGCACGTTACTATGCCCTCTCCATCACCAAGCTTCCAGGCCTCCGACTAGCTTGTACTCTTCCTTTAACAAGGTTCCCCCTTGGATTTCTCAATTGCCAAGACTTAAGCTTGGACTTTCCCTTGCCAACCCATGTTGGACTTCTCATGCCAAGACCCATGCTTGGACTTCCCATGCCAACTCCAAGTTGGACTTCCCATTCCAAGACCTAAGCTTGGACTTCCCATGCAAACTTCAGGTTGGACTTCCCATGCCAAGACCTACCCTTGGATTTCTCATCCATGGGTCTAATGTCACTCTAAACATCTAACTTAGTGACCTTAGGTTTGAATCAGTTGAGGTAATGTCTTGACTACACTCTAGCTCAAACTAGATTTCAATTTCCTTGACTTAAACCTTGTTGTTAAACAATGAAACATTCGATGGGCTTGATTCCACTAACAATCTCCCCCTTTTTGATGTTTGACAACATGGTTTAAGTTTAGGTGATATAAATTCAGTTCATCTCAAATTCTGAAATATAGCATGAAATGCAGAAATAGTTCATATCAGAAATTTAGCATGAGGTGCAGAAATATTTCATATCAAAAATTTAGCATGAGGTGCAGAAATATTTCATATCAGAAATTTAGCATGAGGTGCAGAAATATTTCATATTAGAAATTTAGCATGAGGTGCAGAAATATTTCAGATAAGAAATTTAGCATGAGGTGCAGAAATATTTCATATCAGTAATTTATCATGAGGTGCAGAAATATTTCATATCAGTAATTTATCATTCATGTAAGAGGGATGATATAACTTGGAGTGCAAAAATTTTACATGTAATGGGCAGAAATTTCCCCCTTTGTTACACATCAAAAAAAACAAAGGCAACATCTATTTGAATAATATCACAAATATCACTAATAACTTGAAACCCATACTCTCCCCCTTTGTCATACATCAAAAAAAAATCTCCCTAAGGAACTCAACGTCTCATATCCAATGAGATCCTACAAATCTCTCTTTTTGATGCAAAACATCTAGAATTCCTTCACTCTTCCTAATGATAAGTCTCATATCACTCAAGAAAAGTACTCCTAGAAACTTTCCCAATTTCCAAATTGGGTATTCCAAGTTTTTCAATTTCTCCCCCTCATGAGGAAGAAACACTTCCATCATCCCATGATGGATAGTTCCTCATAAAGGCTTGCTCCCCCTTAACCATAGCACCAACAATGTCCGTGGGAAGTCCCTAAGCCTATAGGAGCTTTAAACCATCAAGGTTAAGGTTAAAGGTTCAACATTGAATTTTCCCTCACCTTGAGTTTGATACATCATTCTGACAACCCTCCTAATCTATAACCAATGAATTTTCACCCTTTCTAATGCTTTCCAAAGCATATCTTAGGGTTATGAGTGGTTAGAGAACTCAAACATAGGCAGTTGATTCTGACAGTAATCATTCAACTGCCACACACACATCAGTGGACTGATAGCAAGCATCAGTCGACTGAAACTCTGAGTTTCATAGCAGTTTTCTACTAGGGTAGTTCTTCGTCAGGGTAGTTCTCCGGTGCGATTTGCCAGGGCAATTTTGTGCAGGCGATTTACGCCGAGCGGTTTTTACGCTAGGCGGTTACGTCGCTAGGCGCGGTTACGCCGGCGATTTGTCGCCATTGCCAGGCGATTTGCCTCTGCGAGCGATTTTGCCTCTGCCGAGCGATTTTACTGCTTGCCGAGCGATCTGCCGAGCGATCTTTTCGCCGAGCGATTTGCCGCCCATCAGTCGAGTGTCATCTATGACAGTCGACTGATAACTGAAATTTCTGAATTTTAGTTTTCAAAAAATGAACTTCGAAAAAGCATAAGTAAATGTACGTAAGTTGAAAAATCATGAAATTTTATACGTATATTACTTATCACAAATATAATGGGTTAAAAATGTTTGAAAATTAATTTACCTATAAAATAGTGAGTTTGATACAAAACTCAAAACCATTGAAAATTTCAATGTTGTGGTCCTATTTTGTATCAACTCTCTCAAAAGTGATTGCTATTAAAAGATAGACTTTACCAAGGTTTTCTAAAATGGTTTTGAAATGTTTTTCTAACATGGTGACACTTAGATCTAATAATCAAGCATCTTAGGGTATTGTTAGGCTTGGGGTATAAAATATATGGAAAGCTCCCACTAATACTGTGGATTTCACAAACCGTAGCTCCCCCTCAATCAAACATTCTTTTAGGGTTGATTAGGTGCACACATAACGATTGCACTAACAATGGTGGGATGGAGTCAAGGTTTGAGTTGTTCGGGTGGCGCTAACAAAGATTACACATACAACAAGAAGTTTGATAGACACTAACCGACTCAACCACACATAATCAATAACAGATCATACAACAAAAAACAAAATGAACAGAAAGTTGACGTTCCAAAAAACTATTTCACAAAAATTGTTTCACAGGAACAATCATAGTTAGAAGTTTAAACACACAATCAAATATCCATAGTACAACCATCCTAGGTGAATTGACACAATTTGAGATCATTAACGTGATTCTATTTGTCGGGGGCTAATGTAGAAGGTTCCTCCGAGCTACTTCCCCAACTGATCATGATCTCTTTGATTTCCTTCTGCTCTTGAAGGATTTTATCTTGGGTGTCTTGGATTTGAGTCAATATTAGGTTGGTTTGTAGATGGAAATCTGATATCGTCATTGTGATTGTGTTCACAAAAGTCTCATGGGCTTCACGAAGTTGAGATAGCTACTCCGTGATAGTGGTCAATTGTTTAGCTTGGTTAGGAGCCGGATGGTGTGGTTCTTCAGTAGGAAGAGCAGGTTCTTCCTCAAGATCCCTATGCTCCTCCCCTTGATGACCATCCTTCCATTGAATTTCTCCTGTACGCATGAAAATCATGCCAGCTAGAGATAAATTCCTCCAATGGATATAGTCCAGCCTTTTCACCTACCTTACTTTTCCCCTGGATGTGTTTATGCCTAGGGACTCTAACCAGAAAGTGAGGATGTGACCAAAAGGCATATAAACTTTTTTCTTGACTGGAATGGAGAAATGAACAATACACAAAAACATGTTCAAGGCCATGTTAATATCAAGGTGGTTTTTGAAAAGGTGGAGAGCCAATAAATTATGTGGCCTAACTTTGGCTTGCCCTTTGGTGACTATGGGTAATATTCATCTGACAATGACCTTGTATAAGATGTTGTCAGGAGCCATTAGTGTCATGGCTGACACCAAATTAACTCCTTCATCTCTAGGGCGTCTAAAAAGGGATTCATGGATGGGATTGAGGTCAAAGCCTACTAAGTTTTTAGGAAGAGTAGGATAGCATTCTAGGTTAGAGGTGGACTCTCTACATCCTAGAAATGATCTCCAGATTGCTGGAGTAAGAGTGATGTCTGTTTTGGATACCCTAGACTTATAGATAAGCCTATCTTCAGTGGGTTGTAGGTTGTTATAGAATTCGATAAGTAGGTCTTCATTGATATCATGATCGCAGTAGACTAACTTACCGAGTCTATAATGCTCAACCATCTCCCTAACATATGGTGCATTATTGGAGAAGAAATGAGCATCTATGGATCAGATGCTTAGGAGTTCAAACTCATGGGTCCTAAAGGTGTGCAAATGGCATTCTGAAGGGAAACGATGGTTCGAGCAAGGCCTCTCTCGTGAGGTCCTAGTGATGGAGGACTCAGGTTCCTTTCTTTTTAGTTTGGGTGCCATAGAACCAAGAACAAGCGCTTGCTACAAAAGTAGTAGGTTTCCTGCTGGAACCCTAGTTGTGGTCGAGTGGTCAGAGATTAGGGTTAGGGTTAAGAGGAAATGGCAAGGAGAAGGAAGAAGATCCTTACCCTGGACTACAAAAAGCTTGTTTTGAGGTTGTAAAGCTTGGACGGAGATGAAGAGCTCAACGGATGCTCATCGCAGTAGGGAGGGCTTATCCGTGGGGAAGAAATAAGTCACGGAATGAAAGGGTTTCCATTTTAAAACCGTGAGACATCAGTCGAGGCGATGAGTGGGTCGGCTCGACTGGTAACACCAATCGAGGCGACAGTCGAAGCGCACTTGGTTCTGAGTGTGATCGAAATTGGCCAGTCGAGGCGCTAGTCGAAGCGTACTCGATTCTGAGTGTGATGGGAATTGGCCAGTCGAGGCGCCAGTCGAAGCGCACTCGATTCTGAGTGTTAAAAACTCGTGTCAGTCGGAGCACTGGTCGAGTCTGTCTCGGTTGATAGGCTTAAATAACTGGGTTTCAATATCTGAATATTCCAACTGAGTTTTGTGTAATTTCTAAGACTTAGGTAAGTGTTAAAAAACACTTGATATGATAACCTAAACACCCTTTTGATTGTTTTAAATAGTTGGTATCTATGTTCTTGGTCTCAAAGAGGATCCAACCAATTTTACTTGGTTGGAATGTCTAGTTATGATCTTGGAATCACAAACACAAGAATGTGTAATGGTCTTCCCCATAACTAGTCATGTTAGTGATTTTTGTCTCGTCAACCTCTCTATCTCAGGGATGCAATGAGAATTTGAAATAGAGTGATTGATTCTATCATCTCACCCCATTTCTAGCAATACAAAAATAGTTTTGTGACCCTTATCATTTTTGTGAGATGATCCCAGGTCTTCCCATTTTAAATTCTCATTTCTCTTGTTAAATGGTTTTTTTTATGAACCTAAGATCATGGAGGGATCCTCCTTCATTGAGCAGCACACATGCCCAACTCTCTTCTCAAATGGCTAAACTCATTTTCGGGAAGAGGTTTTGTGAATATGTCGGCTAGGTTAGACTTGGACTCAACATGGCTGAGTTTAATGTCTCCCCTAGCTACATGATCTCTAATGAAGTGACGCCTCACTTCAATGTGCTTGGTCCTTGAGTGATGAACCAGATTTTGGGTGAGATGTATAGTGCTAATGTTATCACATAGCACTTGTACATTCCTATAGGTCAGTCCATAATCTTCTAAGGTGTGTGTTAGCCATAGCAATTGTGATACACATTCTCCCATAGCTACATATTCAGCTTTGGTTGTGGAAAGTGCTACACAATGTTGTTTACCACTTGACCAACTAACCAAGGTCGAACCTAAGAAATCACAGCCCCCACTAGTGCTTTTCCTATCCAACTTGCATCCGGCATAGTCGAAATCGGTATAGCCAACTAAATCAAAAGATTCAGTCCGAGGGTACCACAATCCTACATTGATAGTGCCTTTTAAGTATCTCATGATTTTTTTACAGCAATCATGTGAGACTCCTTAGCACAAGCTCGAAATCTATCACACATACCAACAGCGAATAAAATATCAGGTCGACTCACTGTTAAGTACAATAAACTACCTATTATACTCCTATAATTTTTCAAATCCACTGCCTTCCCTTTCTCATCACTATCTAGACGAGTATTGACAACAATAGGTGTGCTTACTTCCTTAGCTTCCTCCATATGAAACCTTTTCAGTAACTCCAATGCGTACTTAGATTGATGTATAAAAATTCCTTCCTTGGTTTGCTTTATCTTGAGTCCTAGAAAGAAGGTCAATTCTCCTACTAGACTCATCTCAAATTCACTTTCCATGTGACCAATAAACTAATTGAGATAATCCCTATTGTTTGAGCCACAGATTATGTCATCAACATAAACCTGGGCTATAAATATGTATTCACCATCCCTTTTTAAGAATAGTGTGGGATCTATCTGTCCTCTCCTAAAATCTTTTTCAATTAGGAAGGTTGACAACCGCTCATACTAAGCACGAGGTGCTTGTTTAAGCTCATAAAGTGCCTGTTGGATCGAAGCGGATCGCTAGAGGGGGGGTGAATAGCGATAAAACTTTTTCGTATGAATTCGTTTCAAAACGTTTATATGCAGCGGAAAGATAGATAAAAAATAAAAGAGACAAGTAGATTTTTTACTTGGTTCGTAGCCTTCGGCTACTACTCCAAGGCCCTAGTGATCCTTGATCATGCACGGAGGGCAAATCACTAATGAACTCCTCCTCGTTGGAGGTAGGAGTTAATCGGATACAAAAACCACGAAAGAGACTCGAGATAGAGGGACACTCCCCCTCTTCTCGTTACGATAAAACCAAAATAAAAAGAAGTACAGAATTGAATTAAACTTAGATTATACTGACGACTCGTAGATGGAAAGATGAAACCCTAGTCGTCGTGTCTGTAGAGCTTCGTTGTAGGAATGTCGGAGACTCGTAGCGTACCGGAAGCACTTGGAAGCTTTTTAATTGATAAAAAACCTAGGACAAGCCCTCCTTTTATAGCCTTTGAGCCCCTCATCGAATGGGTCTTCAACCAATCACAAATGGACACAAAACCTCCTTGAAATGGGGTGATAAGCTTTGACTCCTCGAAGCTGATCATTGACCATCGATCGTGATAGCCATCATCGATCGTGATGGTAGCATCGATCGAAATCTTGGCGATAAACGATCGGCCCGATGAAGAGGCGTCAGTCCTCAGTGGCGGTCGTGATGCTAGCTGCAAGGCAAAGTTAGCTCAAAGAAAACATTATTTCGACGGCCTTCGACCGTCCGATCTCGACCTAGACCATCGATGGGATGTCTTTGGTTGGATCTATGCTTAGACCATCCCCGTAAGTGAGGATACGACCTCACTTACGCTCACACACACGAGCTTACCTCGATACTTACTGTATCGCTTTCGCTTTTGGCCTTCCACTCGATTCCTTCGGCTCCCTCCGAAGTCACTCGAGTGTCGCCCGACCACCGCGGCTTCCTCCGGGTGTCGCTAGCCTTCAGCTTCAGCTTTAGCACTTTTCTGCACACTCGATTCAGCTCGTGAGATAATGATATATCCTTGACTTTGTGTCTTTTACCATAATCAAAATACAGGTTCGACTTAGGTGCCCCTGCACCAATAGAGCCTTTTTTAGTTTGTACACGTGGTCTGGGAATTGTGCATTCTCAAACCCCGGGGGTTGTTCGACATAGACTTCCTCCTTGATGACTCCATTCAAGAAGGCTGACTTCACATCCATTTGATATAGTTTGAAGTCTTTGTATGCTGCATAAGCAAGCATTAGTCTTATGGATTCTAACCTTGCTACAGGGGCATAAGTATCATCATAGTCTAACCCCTCAATTTGGTTGTAGCCTTTGGCTACTAACCTTGCCTTATTTCTAACTATTTCTCCTCTATGATTTCTCTTATTCTTAAACACCCATTTAGTCCCAATAATAGAGGTTTGACTAGGTCTGGGGATTAAATCCCAAACTTGATTTCTCTCAAACTGGCCTAACTCATCATGCATTGCAATGATCCATTCTGGATCAAGCAGAGCTTCATCCACTAACTTGGGCTCAATCTCAGAAATCAAGGCAACTTCATTTCCTTCATTTCTGAAAAATGATCTAGTCCTAACCCCATGTTGGATGCCTCCAATAATTTGGTTTTGGGGATGGCTAGAATCATTCCTAGTGGATCTTGTTACTTGAGATGGTTCGGGTACTATTGAAATTTGTTCAGGTTCTCTAACCTCAAGTGATGACCCTTGAGCTCTCACTCTCTATTCATCAGAATCCACTCTTGCTTCCCTTATAGGGTTGCTATCTCCCAATTCCATCTTCCTCAATTCCAGCTCAAACTCCACCGATTTTCTATCTGAATCAATATTCATTCTTTTTTCTTCAAACACAACATTAGTTGACTCTTCTATTAGCTTAGTGCTATGGTTGTAGACTCTATAAGCTTTGCTAGTGAGGGAATATCCAACAAGGATACCCTCATCAACTTTTGTAGAAAATTTTCCTAAATGATCCTTGGTATTTAGGATATACACCGTACAACCAAATACCCTAAGGTGCTTGATTGTTGGTGGCTTTCCAAACCAAAGTTCATGCGGTGTTTTTCTTAAGAATCTATGTATCAAAACTCGGTTTTGAACATAGCACGCAGTGCTAACTACTTCAACCCATAGGTAGTTTGGTAATTGGTATTTGTTTAGCATACTCCTAGCTACCTCTTGCAAGGCTCTATTTCTCCTTTCTACAACACCATTTTGCTGTGGTGTTCTAGGTGTGGAGAATTCATGTTTGTATCCTTTCTCTAAACAAAAGTCCTTAAGTTTAGCATTTTCAAATTCTCCTCCATGATCACTTCTAATGATTTTAATTGTTGAGTTTTTCTCATTCTCAACTCTTCTACAAAAGAAAATGAAGGTTTCTACTATTTGGTCCTTATGTTTAAGAAAATAAGTCCAAGTATATCTAGTGTAATCATCCACAATAACCAAGCAATATCTACTACCATTGATAGATCTAATAGTGCTAGTATCAAACAAATCCATGTGTAGTAAATCTAATGCTTGTAAAGAACTTATAGAATTCTTCCCTTTGTGGGAAGATCTTGCTTGCTTTCCTTTTTGGCACGCCCCACAAACCCTATCCTTCTCATAGGTGATTGAGGGCAGTCCTCTTACAAGTTCCTTCTTGGCCAAATTCTTGATGTTCTTCATGTTGACATGGGCCAATCTCCTGTGCCATAACCAAGACTTTTCTTCCTTGGATATGAAACACTTAAAAGACATGTTAGTAGCACTACTAAATCTAACTTGATAAATGTTTTCCTTCCTAGATCCTATTAGCATGGTTTCATTGGTGTCACTGTGGATCACAAGGCATTGAGTTGAGTGAAACTCAACCCTATACCCTGCATCACACAATTGACTTACACTTAACAAGTTAAATGTCATTCCTTTAACTAACAATACATTTCTAATTACCAATTTTTCAGAAATGCTAATATTACCTACTCCTACAACCTTTAATTTACCACTATTACCGAAGGAAACTGTACCTCGGTCTTTGGCATGAATTGAGGAAAACAAAGAGGAGATCCCTGTCATATGTTTGGATCATCCTCTGTCCACAAACCATATAGTTGGATGCTCCCCCTTGATGGGTCCCTGCTAAACACGAAAAATTTGGTCTTTTGGAACCCACAAGTTGGGTCCCTCAGCATCTACTACAAATTTCCTAGGAATCCAAGCCTTAGAAGTTCTAATAAAAGGTGATCTAGTAGAAACAAAACCAGCAGTGATAGTTCTACCATTATCAAATTTAGACCTAGCAGTTCTTGCATTAACAGATTTTCCTTTAGCAGTTTTAGATCCATCAATTCCACCAAAAGAAACTTTGGATTTAGATGTAGGTTTTGTTGGTGCAGTAGGCACCTAAGTCGAACCTGAGTTTTGATTATAGCAAACGATACAAAGTTAAGCTCATGTTGTTATCTCACGAGCTGAATCGAGTGTGCAGAAAATTGCTATAGCTGGAGCTGAAGGCTAGCGACACCCGGAGGAAGCCGCGGTGATCGGGCGACACTCAAGTGACTTCGGAGGGAGCCGAAGGAATTGAGTGGAAGGCCGGAAGCAAAATCAACACGTAAGTATCGAGGTAAGCTCGTGTGTGCGAGTGTGAGTAAGGTCGTATCCTCGTTACGGGGAAAGACTTAAGCGTAGATCCGACCCAAGACATCTCATAGGTGGTCTAGGTCGAGATCGGACGGTCGACGACCGTCGAAATAATGTTTTCTTTAAGCTAACATTGCCTTGCAGCCAGCATCAGTCGACTGCCAACCTGAAGGACTCAACTGTCGTCCATCAGTCGGGTGACTACGGCTAGCACTCGACTAATGCTGCCGTGATCGGGTGATGGCCATCGATCAGGCGTCAAAGGATCAGCCTCGAGGAGTCAAGGTTTATCACCAAGTTTCAAGGGGAGTTGTGCTCAAATTTGATTGGCTAGGGTTCCTCTCGAAAAGGGGCTCAAAGGCTATAAAAGGAGGGTCAAACCTAGGGTTTCATCAATAATTCTAAGTGCTAAAAAGCCTCCGTTACGCTGCAACTCTCCGACGACTCTACAACAATGAAGTGCTGCCAACAACCCTAGCTTAAAGTTTCTTTTGTTTAGTTGTTGGTATAATCTTAATTTGTTATTGCTTTCAATATTGCAATTCTTTTCAATCGAGGTTTTTCGTTGCATTTTACTTTAATAGAAGAGAGGGTTTGTCTCTCTATCTTTTTGCTTCGAAGGCTTTTGTAATTGTAAAACTCCTACCTCCAACGAGGAGGAGTGTTTTAGTGAATTGCCCTCCGTACATGGTCTAGGACCGTTAGGGCCTTGGAGTAGTAGCCGAAGGCTACGAACCAAGTAAAAAAACTATTTGTCTCATTTAGGTTTTATTTACATTTCCGCTGCGTTTAATTGTCCATCGAACGTTTTAAAAGAAAAGTTTTTATCGCTATTCACCCCCCTCTAGCGATCCGCTTCGATCCAACAATTGGTATCAGAGCCGGGGGTTGCTAAGATTTGGTGAAACCACCAATCTAGCCATTTTTACAGATTTATTGTTCTTTTAATTCTGTTTATTTCTATTTATTTCGCTTTGCTAAGTTTTCTCCCGCACTACTAATCCAAGACGCGAGTCTTGGTACTCTTCTTTGTGTTTTTGTCGTTGCTAGTTTCTTCGTCTTCGTCTCCTTGTGTCTTTTGTTCTAATGGCCCATCTCGAGGGTTTTAGCACCGTCCGACCTCCATTTTACAACGGAGTTGACTTCCGTTATTGGAAGGGTTGGATGGAATGCTTTCTCAAAACCCAAATCGAGATGTGGATCATAATCCAAACGGGTTTCACACCTCCGACTAATGAAGTGGGTGACTCCTTGGATTATGATCAATGGACCATTGCGACAAAACGACAAGTCGAAGCCGACGCCAAGGCAACACAAATCCTCCAATGTGGCCTATCCAAGGAGGAGTTAAATCGCGTCGGCCCCTTCATAAGCGCAAAGGATCTTTGGACAAAACTAATCGAGTTACACGAAGGATCGGATCAAGCTAAGGTTTGCAAACGCGATTTGTTGTTCAATAAATTGTACACACTAAAAATGCAGGAACACGAGTCCGCGACGCAACTCCATGCCCGTGTCCAAGACATAGTCAACAACCTACACGTAATCGGGCAAAAGGTCGAAAACCGCGACCTTATAAGGTATGTTCTAAACTCGTTTCCGAGGACTACCTTGTGGGCATCCATGGTCGATGCCTACAAGGTCTTCAAGGATCTTTCTAAAATTAGGTTAGATGAACTCTTTTCCGATTTCAAATTACATGAGCAGTCTAACTCGGAACCCGAGAGGGGTATAGCCTTGTTTGCAGGTTCAAAGAAGAAAATCACAAGCAAGCCACCACCAACCGAGGAGGAAGATGAGTCCGAAGAAGAAGTTGATCCGGAATTGACTGCCAAACTAATGAACCTAGCTCGAAGGATAGCCAAGGGACGAAATCGAACCACGACTCGACCCAACCAAGGTAAGCCTAAAAGTTCTAATATTAGGTGTTATGAGTGTAACAGGTTTGGACATATCAAGTCCGAGTGCCCCAAGCTCAACCACCGAGCACCTAAGCACAAGAAGGCCCTCAACGCGACATGGGAAGAAGCATCATCCGAAGAAGACGAAGACCACGTCTTCATGGCAAAATTGATTGAGTCAGACACGGAGACCAAACCTGAACTTGAGTCAGAACCTGAGGATGACTCGGACTACGAAGCTATCTTCAAGTCAAGCCATGGATACGCATCCGGTTCAAAAGATACCCTTAAAGTAAGTCGAACTTTATTTAATACTTTACAAAATACGGTTAGGTTTTTGTCTAGGAAATTAGTTAAATCCGAGTCCAAGGTCGAGACCCTGGTTGAGGAGGTCAAACTCCTTAAACACAAGGTCTCCCTAACCTCTTCAACTAGTCGAGTTCAAGAGAAGGACTCAACTCGGGTTGAAAAACTCGAAGTTGAGAACTCACTCTTGAAAAGTCAAGTCGAAGATCTTAGGAGCACGTTGGAAAGGTTCACTTCGGGATCCAAAGGACTTGACCTCCTACTTGGATCTCAAAGGGCCGTGTACAACAAGGCTGGACTAGGGTTTAACTCAAACACGACTAATAGGTCGTATATGTCGATTGTAAGTCGACATAGGAAACATGTTCAAACATGGGTCCCTAAGAACCTTTTGATTTCAACTCTAGGATCCAACCCGTACTAGATTCCCAAGGACCAAATCCACTATGTGGATAAACAAAACCGATTCAACCGTCTAGGGGGAGCCAGTACAAAACATGTTTGTGCTTTAACTTAGAAATTGCATGTTTTAACTTAGAAAGTTTGTGCTTTAACTTAGAAATTGCATGCTTTAACTTAGAAAGTTTGTGCTTTAAAACTTGTGAACTCACTTAGAACACGAACAAAACCAACAAAAAATCTTATAAAAGATTTAGCCTAGGGGAGCCTCTTTTCAAAAATAACCAGTTAGACTAGGAAATAATCTTAGGTGAGTCAAGTCATCATTTTCTTGAACATGGCTTTGTCTAAGGAAGTGGTCGATGATCCGATAAAAGAAGGCCCCTGTGCCTCGCCACGACCTGGAAGCCATGATCTTGAAAAGGTAAACTTGACAAGCCTAGGGTCAAATCCAAATCTAACATAAAATTACTTGAACCTAAATCCACTTAATCAACTTAATTGGAAGTCATCTCACAAAAACCACATAAGTATAACATGCTTGATCATATAGACACAGGTGAGATGACCTAGGTTTAACAACTTACAACCAATTCTTTTTTTTAAAAAAAAAAAATTATCTAACATCCAATCCAACCACCTTGTGTGTAGGATCAATGGATGTTGGATAGCGGTTGCTCCCGACACATGACCGGGGATCAACTCAAATTCACGAAGCTTCGATTCAAACGACAAGGATCGGTAGCCTTTGGGAATAACGGCAAGCTCAAAATCATCGGATCAGGTGATATCGAGCTTAACTCAAATTTTGTTATTAAAAATGTATTACTTGTAGAGAATTTTGAATATAACCTGCTTAGCGTAAGCCAATTATGTGACAATAACTATAAGGTCGTATTTTTAGAAAATGAATGTGTAATTAAAACAAATAAAACAGCTAAAACAATACTCAAAGGAACTAGGACAAATAACATTTATACAATTAACTTAATCAAATCCTCAGCCAAATGTCTTATGACATAGGAAGAGGAATCATGGTTGTGGCACCGACGACCCAAGACTCAAGACTCCACAAGATGAGTCGAGTGGCTTAGTCGAGGCTTACCCAACCTCAACAACTTGGTTAATAAAATCTGTAATGCTTGTCAACAAGGAAAACAACCTAGACACAACACAAGTTAACCAAGAACGAACCTCAAGTGTACTTGAGCTCCTGCATATGGATCTATTCGATTCACATGGAGCCAAGTCACTCAATAGAAGTCAATATTGCTTAGTCATAATTGGCGACTACTCGAGTTTACAGGTTAGGTTCATCAAACATAAAAATGATACCCTAGATCAATTAATCAATCTATTCAAATTAATCGAGAATCAAAAAGACCTTAAGGTTAAAAGACTTAGAAGCGATCATGGTGGTGAATTCGAAAATCAAAGGTTCACCGACTTCTGTAACCTAAACGGATACCACCATGAATTCTCTTGCCCTAGGACCCCTCAGCAAAATGGCCTAGTGGAGCGGAAAAACCGAACTCTACAAGAAGCCGCTAGGACCATGTTGAACGAATACGACCTACCCGATAGGTTTTGGGCAGAAGCCGTGAGTACGGCATGCTATGTCCAAAATAGGATCCTTATGGTAAAAAGGCACCTTAAGACCTCATACGAGATCTATCACGATAAAATACCTAACATCAAGTACTTTAGGGTATTTGGGTGTAAGGTACATATCCTAAACACTAAGGATTACCTAGGGAAATTTACATCCAAAACCACGACCGGAATCTTTCTAGGATACTCGACTACAAGTCGAGCTTATAGAGTATATAACCACGACACCCTTAGAGTCAAGGAGACTATCAATGTAGTATTTGATGAAGTACCCGAACCTATAAAACCCTTAATGACCCCAAGTGTTGAGTCCACTGATACCAAACTCGTCTCACCACGAGATCGAGTCTAATCCACATCAACCAACTCCTCTTGTCGACCAAGTGACAAGTGATCCGAGTCAAACTAGTGTTCAACCAAGTCACCCCATTGATCAAGCATTAGGTGACACAAACCCAACCCAATCTAGGATTCAAACTAACCACCCTATCGATCAAGTGATAGGAGATCCTAATCTAGGAGTTCGAACTAGAGCATCCTATAGGAACCTTAGTCAAATTTCCTTAATTTCAAAGATAGAACCCAAATCAATTGAACAAGCTCTTCTTGATCCCGATTGGATTATTGCAATGCAAGAAGAGCTAGCTCAATTTACTAGGAATGAAGTGTGGGAATTAGTACCACCACCTAAAGACAAAACGATAATTGGAATAAGGTGGGTGTTTCGAAATAAGCTTGATGATAAAGGTGAAGTAGTTAGAAACAAGGCTAGGTTAGTCGCCAAAGGGTTTAGTCAAGTCGAAGGCTTAGATTACGACGAAACCTATGCCCCAGTAGCTAGACTCGAATCCATTCGAATGTTGCTAGCTTATGCCACACATCGAGGATTTAAGCTGTTTCAAATGGATGTTAAGTCGGCATTCCTAAATGGATACATTAAAGAAGAAGTTTATGTTAGCCAACCCCCCGGATTAAAAAATCTAGATAAACCCGACCATGTTCTAAAACTTAAGAAAGCTCTCTATGGACTTAAACAAGCTCCTCGAGCTTGGTACGAGAGACTTTCAATCCATCTTAAGTCAAAAGGGTTTAACCAAGGCTTAGTTGACCCAACTCTCTTCGTAAAAACCTTAGGTAAAGAAATATTCATAGCTCAAATTTACGTAGATGATATAATTTTTGGGACCTCTAACTCAGCCTTACTAAACGAGTTCATTTCACTCATGGAAAGTGAGTTCGAAATGAACTTGGTAGGCGAGTTAAGTTTCTTTTTAGGTCTACAAATTAAACAAACTAAGGATGGTATATACCTATATCAACAAAAATACACTAACGAGTTAATTAAAAGATTTGGAATGCAAGACGCTAAGATAATAAACACCCCAATGGCGATTAATGTTAACATAGGAGAAGACCTAGAAAGTAAGTCCATTGACTTAAAGTACTATAGGAGCGTGATAGGAAGTCTCCTATACTTAACTGCGAGTCGACCCGACATCCTATTCGCAGTAAGTATGTGCGCCAGGTTTCAAACCTGTGCTAAGGAGTCTCACCTAACCCTAGTTAAGCGTATCCTTAGATATCTTAAGGGTACACTTAACGTTGGTATTTGGTACCCTAGATCTACGGAGTTCGAACTAATCGGCTACTCCGATTCGGATTATGTCGGTAGTAAACTCGATAGAAAGAGCACGAGTGGTTGTTGTCAACTACTCGGCTCGAGTCTAGTAAGTTGGTGCAGTAGGAAGCAATATTGTGTTGCCTTATCTACCACCGAAGCCGAATACTTTGCGATGGGTGAGTGTGTAACTCAGCTTCTTTGGATGAAGCACACTCTCCGAGACTTTAGGTTGGACTTCACCAAAACTAAAATTTTTGTAGACAACATAAGTTCGATAAATCTAACTAAGAACCCTATATGTCATTCAAGGACAAAGCATATAGAGGTAAAACACCATTTCATTCGAGAACATGTAGCCAACGGCTCCATACACCTCGAATATGTTGACTCGAAGTCTAACCTAGCAGACATGTTTACTAAACCACTACCCGAAGCCGAATTTAGTCTCTTGAGACGAAAATTGGGCATGTGCGTAGTAGAATAGGAACTTGCAAATTATATTTTCTTACTACTATTTCTTAATTTTTATGGAACTAGCATAGGACATACCTTAGATATCATGCACCTATAGATTTAAGGAGCCAGTACAT
Organism: Wurfbainia villosa; assembly: GCA_025175895.1. Taxonomy (NCBI): domain Eukaryota; kingdom Viridiplantae; phylum Streptophyta; class Magnoliopsida; order Zingiberales; family Zingiberaceae; genus Wurfbainia; species Wurfbainia villosa. The sequence continues at coordinate 112,026,005 of CM045989.1, read as the reverse complement.
CTCACAACACATAGGACTAATGTGTTTGTGTACTTAGCCACGTAGATGGGCGTGAGATGTTAGGACCCTACTCACAGTTCCAGATGTAGAGCTAGTGCATCGCTATGAACCACGGAGTATAATCATACATACTAACCGACTCTGACCAGGACTGGTTGATCTTTCATATCAATCAAGCCAAATATGAGTCGAACATTTTATAGATGAACTTATTTTCAGTATATTATTTTCAAAATAATGTGGAACATGCTTGGACTTTAAAAGTAAAACTTTTTTTTCACACACACTCTCACTCTTTTCGATGTATGGCAAAAGGGGGAGAAAAGGGCCAAAGTTAAGGGATCAATATTTTTTCTTGCCAAGACTTACAAACTTTAGTTAACTTGTTAACAGAAAGTAATTTACTTAAACTTTAAGTTAACTTGATAACAAAATGGAAGTAAAGGACAAAGTTAAGAAATCAATTTTTTGATTTCTTAACTTAAAACTAATTTTAAATACTATGGCCGATATTAAGTAATTTCGGTTACTTAATTCTTTTTTTAGTAGCAAACGTCAAGGGGGAGAGTTAAAACTCTTTCTCAAGTACTCACCCTCGGTCAAGGGGGAGGATTCCTCAAGGGGGAGCACTTGAAAAAGAGTTTTTATACTCCTGTTCACTCATGCTCTTAACACTCCTGCTCATTCATGCATATCTTTTCTTAATGCACTTAACTTTGTATGTGGGTTAGCCATAAATCAAAAAGGGGGAGATTGTTGGTGCAGTAGGCACCTAAGTCGAACCTGAGTTTTGATTATAGCAAACGATACAAAGTTAAGCTCATGTTGTTATCTCACGAGCTGAATCGAGTGTGCAGAAAATTGCTATAGCTGGAATTGAAGGCTAGCGACACCCGGAGGAAGCCGCGGTGGTCGGGCGACACTCAAGTGATTTCGGAGGGAGCCGAAGGAATTGAGTGGAAGGTCGGAAGCAAAAGCAACACGTAAGTATCGAGGTAAGCTCGTGTGTGCGAGTGTGAGTAAGGTTGTATCCTCATTACGAGGAAAGACTTAAGCGTAGATCCGACCCAAGACATCTCATAGGTGGTCTAGGTCGAGATCGGACGGTCGACGACCGTCAAAATAATGTTTTCTTTAAGCTAACATTGCCTTGCAGCCAGCATCAGTCGACTGCCAACCTGAAGGACTCGACTGCCGTCCATCAGTCGGGTGACTACGGCTAGCACTCGACTGATCTTGCGTGATCGGTGATGGCCATCGATCATTGTCAAAGGATCGTTATCACCAAGTTTCAAGGAGTTGTGCTCAAATTTGATTGGCTAGGGTTCCTCTTGAAAGGGGCTCAAAGGCTATAAAGGAGGGTGAACCTAGGGTTTCATCAACAATTCTAAGTGCTCAAAAGCCTCCGATTCTGCGCAACTCTCCGACGACTCTACAACAACAAAGTGCTGCCAACAACCCTAGCTTAAAGTTTCTTTTGTTTAGTTGTTGGTATAATCTTAATTTGTTATTGCTTTCAATATTGCAATTCTTTTCAATCGAGGTTTTTCGTTGCATTTTACTTTAATAGAAGAGAGGATTTGTCTCTCTATCTTTTTGCTTCGAAGGCTTTTGTAATCGTAAAACTCCTACCTCCAACGAGGAGGAGTGTTTTAGTGAATTGCCCTCCGTACACGGTCTAGGACCGTTAGGGCCTTGGAGTAGTAGCCGAAGGCTATGAACCAAGTAAAAAAACTATTTGTCTCATTTAGGTTTTATTTACATTTCCGCTGCATTTAATTGTCCATCGAACGTTTTAAAAGAAAAGTTTTTATCGCTATTCACCCCCCTCTAGCGATCCGCTTCGATCCAACAGGTTTCCTAGACACTAAGGACATATAACTAAGTTCCTTTTGTTGTGTATTGAACCCTAGTCCAGCCTTGTTATAGACTGCACATTGGGCTCCTAGAATCATGTTTAATGTTTTTGATCCATTGGTGAATTTCTCAAGTGTGCACTTGAGATCTTTCACCTGAACCTTCAAGGATGTATTCTCATCCTTGATCTCCTCCAAATGAGGATTTCCTGCACCATTGTCATCAGACAGTGTATTAGAATTCTTAACTAATTCTAATTCAATTTTCAGTAACTTAACCTTAGTTTTGGATTTTTTTCAGAGCATTTATCAAACAAACAATAGTTTCATATAATTTATCTAGATGGGGAGAGTTTACCTGATCATCATCAGAAGATGATGATGAAGAGTCCGAATTTGGTTGCTCCCCATCAGAATGCTTCTGTTCTCCATCCAATTTTGAATTTTCAGAATTCTCCAATGCCATGAGAGCCTTTTGCTTTGCTCCCTTCTTCTCACTTTCTTCTTCCGATGAGGAGGATGAGGATGAAGTATCATCCCAAGTAGCCTTCAATGCTTTCTTCCTCTTGGCCTTTTCTTCCTTCTTTTTGTACTTAGGGCATTCACTTTTGAAGTGACCTTTCCTATGACAATGAAAGCACTCTACATTAGATTTATCTTGATTAATTTCTGAACTTTTACCTTTCTTGGTGAAGTATTTCTTCACATCCTTCTTGTTGTATTTTTGGCTTCTTCTCATCAATCTCCTCACAAAGTTAGCCATCTCACTAGAGGATGACTCATCATCTCCATCCGAATCTGATGATGAAGAGGAGGAAGAAGCTTCCTTCTTCTCCTTCTTCTTCTTGCTCTCCTTGCTGTGATCTTCTGCAATAAAAGCTAGACCCTTCTCCTTTGGGCTTCGATTAGCTTGTTCATGCAATTCCAATTCACTAAACAATTCTTCAATCTTAATTGTTGAAAGATCCCTTGATACTTTGTAGGCATCCACCATAGATGACCACAAAGTATTCCTAGGGAAAGATTTGAGTACATACTTGGCTAAATCCCTATTCTCAACAGCCTCTCCAACAGAATGGAGGCCATTGAGTATTTCTTTAAACCTACCATGCAGTTCAGTTTCAGTCTCCTTCATGCTGAAATTCTGAAGTTGGTTCAAGTAGAGATCCCTCTTCGCTGTCCTTGAATCTCTGGTTCCTTCATGTAGCTCCATCAACTTCCTCCAAAGTTCCTAAGCACTACTGAAGGGGCCAACTTTGTTGAGTTGGTCCTTGGATACACCGCACTACAGAGTTACGGTTGCTTTGGAATTGGCCTGGGCTCTTCTCCTCTGTTCTGGCGACCACAGAGAAGACACCAAAACCCTTCCTTCGTCGTCAGTTGGTGGTGTGAATCCCTCTGAGATTGAGAACCACATATCCATGTCCATCATCAAGTAGTATTCCATCTGTCTCTTCCAATACTGGAAGTTTTGGTCGTTGAAATACAGGGGTCGAGTTATGCTGAATCCCTCTTGCGCTGCCATTCTTTGATTCTCTGGTGGAGGTGAATCCGGTGCAGAGCCCTCGCTCTGATACCACTTGTTGGGATCAAAGCTCGCTAGAGGGGGGAGTGAATAGCGAGTTAAAAAATTCTAACTCACTTTTGACTACAAAACAGAGGATTACGCAGCAGAAGTAGAAAAACAAAAACACAAAGAACAAACACAACCAAATGTAGGTATTTACGTGGTTCGGAACTCAACAGCTCCTACTCCACGGGCAGATCAAAAGGAAAGTCTACTATGTATGATCAGAATGGTTCCGGAGGTGAAAACTTCCCCTCTTACAAGCTTATAATACAATGAATATACTTTAAGAACAGTAAGCTAAGTATTAAAAACCAGTTACAGATTGTTGTTCGGCTTCTTGCTTTGAAGATGAAGTTGCAACACTTGCAAGAAGATGATCAACAGCGCACTTGTTGGAGAGAAGGCCAGATGAGAGCGTGGTTTCTTCTTCTTCTCCTTCAGTATGAATCACAGAGAGCTTGTTTTTCTCTAGATGAAAACTGGAGCTTTAGCAATTTTGAACAAGTCAAGAACCTCTGTTTTATCTTTTTTTTTTAGTCGTTTCTTCCAGCAAGCCTTTTATCTTCCACCGTTAGAGCTGTAGAGACCATGCCCGACCAAAATCTGGACACCTGAGCTTGTCCCCGTAACCGCCTCCAACATCTAGTGGTTTGCCAAGAACGGTACTTGCTCCAACCGAAAATCAGTGCATTTGAATCTTTACTCGAAACTGAAGCATTCCGTTGCCGCCTCCATCAATCGAGCCCGTAGTCAAGTCTGACTTGCATCTGTGCTTGAAAAACACCTGTTAGTCGAGCCTGCAACCAAGCTGGGCTCGGTTTTGTGACTAAATCCATAGCTACCAGTCGAGCCGCTACCAAATCGACTCGACTGCTATAGGGTTTATGTGAAAACTGCTCTGGTGGAAGTGCTCTGGCGGATGTGCCCTGGCGACAATCTGCCCTGGCAACAAAGTGCCTCGACAGGCGGTCATGAGCTGCGCAGCTGAGCTGCTCGGTTCAGCTATTCCACGTAGTGGCGAGCAAAGCCGTAGTCGAGCCACCAATTCTGTCTTTGTGCAAGAGTGTCAGTTGAGCTGACCCCATGGTGGCTCGACTAACACTGGAAATATTTGAAGCACATGAGTATCTTTCCTAGTAAGCTGCCATTTCAAGCACCCTAGTAAGAGACCAATCACGTTATGGTGTCTTCTCTAACTAACAAATGCTCTAAGTACCCTAGGCAAAGAACGAGCACGTTACTACGCCCTCCTTGCCTAACGAGTACTCTATGTACCCTAGACAAAGAATGAGCGCGTTACTACGCCCTCCTTGCCTAACGAGTACTTCATGTACCCTAGACAAAGAACGAGCGCGTTACTACGCCCTCCTTGCCTAACGAGTACTCCATGTACCCTAGACAAAGAATGAGCATGTTACTACACCCTCCTTGCCTAACGATTACTCCTAGTACCCTAGACAAAGAACAAGCGTGTTACTACTCTCTCCTTGCCTAACGAGTACTCTCAGTACCCTAGACAAAGAATGAGCGCGTTATTACGCCCTCCTTGCCTAACGAATAATTGGCCCATGTACCCTAGTAAGAGACCGAGCACGTTACTGTGCCCTCTCTTACTAACGAGTACACTAGCTAGAGACCGAGCACTCCCTTGTGCCCTCTCTAACTCCAATGGAGAATGAGCACGTTACTATGCCCTCTCCATCACGAAGCTTCTGGGCCTCCGGCCAGCTTGTACTCTTCCTTTACCAAGGTTCCCTCTTGGATTTCTCAATTGTTAAGACTCAATCTTGGACTTTTCCTTGCCAACCCATGTTGGACTTCTCATGCTAAGACCCATGTTTGGACTTCGCATGCCAACTCCAAGTTGGACTTCCCATGCCAAGACCTAAGCTTGGACTTCCCATGCCAACTCCAGGTTGGACTTCCCATGCCAAGACCTACCCTTGGATTTCTCATCCATGGGTCTAATGTCACTCTAAACATCTAACTTAGTGACCTTAAGTTTGAATCAGTTGAGGTAATGTTTTGACTACACTCTAGCACAAACTAGATTTCAATTTCCTTAACTTAAACCTTGTTGTTAAACATTGAAATATTCGATGGGCTTGATTGCACTAACAAATTTGTGGTTTGTATCATCCTTACATCTAATTTGTGGGTTGAAAGGGTTGTGGAAACAAAGTTGTCCTTGTGGATCTAATTCGGCAGTGCAAGGTAAGTCCGATTGGTATATTTATAGTTGATATTGTGGATTGGTGTGTTGAATTGTTTATAGAATGGCTGGAATGTAGTTGAAAGATTAATAAGATTTGATATTGATGAATGTGGTAGGTTCATTGCATTTTATAATTGTGAATGAGTTAATTTGATATAGTTGGGAGGACATTAATCTGTATTAGTGTGGTTGCTAATTAGATCAAGTATTAGTGCGGTTAATTTGATATAGCTATGAATTAGTGTGGTTTCCAATTAGATCAAGTATGTAATCACGTTGATATAGTAGAGTGTATATGGGATTAAGGAAATGGATAGATCAATTAAGTGGATAACTTAATTGATAGGGATTCAATACCTTTGTTGGACTTATGATAGAATTTGTCAATATTTGTATGTTATTGTAGGACCGTGATTAGTGGAAGACTTTCACGGATGGGAAGGCTATCAACACGATCTACATTTCATATGGGTAATTCCTTCCTTTGTTTCGGTAGATCGATGGTCTTAGTGCATGAGCTTTATTATGATGATAGTAATATTACCCTGACTCCACTCTTATTATTCCTATGATTGAAACTTAGTCGTTGAACTTTGAGATGCTCTATTCGATATCTATATAGTCTTGTTTTATCACTGTTATTGATTATATATATATATATATATATATATATATATATATATATATTGCATAAGTACATGTTGAGTACAGTTGTAGTCTTAGATTGGGTCATCATGTTATATCACTAGGTGTAGGTGATGGTTCTAAATGTAGACTTGATTGTCTTATCATATTACCATACATTGTCCTATTGGTCATGTCTTCTGAGTACGGTTGAGTGAGTTGTTAGTGAAGTTTTGTTTATGGACTGGAAGTCCTAGCATGGTTATCTGTATGTTGTATATAACTCTCTGTGAGATAGAGTGTGTTGTGGGTTTATGTGTTTGGAGTTGTGCATCATCATATTACATGCATGTTATCGACTTGGTCTCCCTTATAGTTGAGAGTCGTCAATCATTACTGCCTCCTAGGCCACTTGGGGTAGTGGTAGTTGGAGTTGAGTGTAGTTCATCTGTTGTGCCACACTCGTCTACTGTTGATAGTGGTAGTTGAAGTTGCATGCAGTTTGTCGTGTCGTGAGGCACTCAACCACTCATGGGTAGTGACAGTTGGAGTGGCTAGCAGTAGAGACCCTCGTTGTGTAGCTTTGAGCTACTTACTCATATTTCCCATTCGACCACTCGAGAGTAGTGGTAGCTGGAGTTGGGATAGTTGTCATGTCGTGCCACTTAGACCACACAGGGTTATGATAGCGAGCGGGGTGTACAGGCAGTGACTATGCATATGCATTGCCATATGTGTGTGTGTGTGTGTGTGTGATATATATTACATATGCTTGTGAGATGTTACATTTGTTTGAGCTATGATTGTTGCATAAGTTTGAACATCATTATACATGCCATTTGCATAGTATATACTGTTGTATGTGGTGTATTTGGCTATGAGTAGGATCAGTGTGGATAGTTGTTTAGGCATGTGTAGTGTACCTGATGGACTAGATTGCTATATGCATTTGATTAGCATTATGTTATTGCATAGGATGGACTAGGTTTCTTTATGCATTTGATTTTAAGTTGTTCATATGATTATGTGTTGATCACAGGTGGGATATTGTTCATGTATGTTATTCGTATGTGTTATATTGTTGTATACTTGTCAGGTTATTATGAGTTGTGTCATTATAGACCTTCAGGTATGTCAGTACATTACGTTATATCTGGTGGGTCAGGTTGCTATATATATTTATTAGATTTATACTGATGGTTATTTGTTATTACCTTTAAGACTATATACCTGTTGATATCCATATGTTTATATAGTTCATGCACTATCTTTCATATACTACTGAGTCTTATACTCACCACCACAAAACCTGAATTTTCTTGTCGCCCAGGTAGCAGGTAGAGGATGCAGTAAGTGTTGGGTTTCCGGCACCGCGGCGTGTGTGTGTTTGATCACGTTTCGTAAACATGAACACAGCGGAAGCAATAAAAATAATAAATCTACATTTATTATAACACACACAACACACGCATGCATATTACAACAAGTGTAGACATAACCGTAAATTTAAATTTGCAATAAAAGGAAATTTATCTACGTTATACCTTTCGTATGACGTGTAGCGGGAACGGCATCAACCGGAACGATCCTCGCTAGAATCGTCTCTATCCGTATCCACGCCGAGTTCCTCGGGATGACTTCGTTAAGCCACAAGCTTCGTCTTCGTACGGGTTACTAGCCTCGTGTTGAAGACGACGTGATCGAGAGATGATCACGATCCGAATCCAAATTCGGATACTAATACGAGTTCTCAAAACTCGCTTCTCCGGAGAGGTATTCGTCAACCAATTGACAAATCCTTCGTCCTCCACCTCAGAGGATTACCGGAGATCGAATCCTCGGTAAGTTAGCCGCTGTCGGAGCTCTAACCGTCATCCAAACGATGCTCTGACGAGAGGAGAACAAGCTGTCCAGAAAAACTGGACAGCTTTGGTGGAGGAGATAGGCGCCGGCCAACCAAGGGAAGAAAAAGGTCACCTTGATGCCAAACCTATAGGAGATCACCGGAGGATCACCGGCTGAAGCTTGGTCGCCGGCAAGGAGCTGGACGGCGGCACAACAAGCTGGGCGGCAATGGAGGTTGGGCGGCAATGAAGGTTGGGCGGCAACTCCAAGCTAGGGTTTTGGATTAGGGCTTAATTATCCCTTAAGCCCTCTTTTATAGAGAACTAATTCTCTTAATGGTTATTGGATCATAACCATTAGGCACGTTAACCCGCTCCATTAAGATAAGTTAAAATAAACCAAACCATGATGGTTTATTTTAAGTTAAAACGAACCGAACCAACTTTTGGTTCATTCGTTTAAAATAAACCAAACCCTTTGGTTTATTCTCCTCCATTGGATTAGAACCAAACCATTTTGGTTCATCCATTATGTCTTCATAAGACACGACCCATCCACGCTTCCATTGCGACTGAAACGATTTCATGCTCGCTTCATGTTTGGTCCAACCAAACCTTGTTTCTCTCGGTCTGAGAATCTCATTCTCAAGCTCGTTTTAAATCCTTTGGATTACGCTCGTTGTGCGTGTGACCAAATAGGTTCTCGGTTTATGTTGGCCATCTATAATTGACCATTAATTATAGAACGATCATGAGTGGCACCTAGTAGTACATCATGATACCCAATTAACCGAAAAGATCAACGGTTGATCCAGAACTATTTCTGAAACCCTTCAGCAGCTCGAATGATTCGTGCCCCATTCCCTTCACTCATCTTATACCCACTTGGTTTAGGACATGGTCTATAGTGTCAGTCCCCACTAGGCTGACTACGTCACACCTAGCCCAAGTATCAATTCCTCGTCCTACGGATTCTAGTTACTCCACATGTATCGAAGAGTACCTTACTCTAAACATGTAATACTTTGGCCAAAGACTTTAGTAACAATCCGATGAGAGGCCATGGGTATACATCTCCTTGCAAGGAGTGGTGAATCCTTTATAGGCTATTCAAACACCTTCGATCACTTTGACTTATACCCAATCATCCCGGGTCCACATCTCCTTAGAGATGTTTGCTTAAGATGTCAAAGCATAAGTCTCCATGATCAAGATGACTTGAATACCGAAGTCTAAGGAACATCGCACTTAAGCCACAGTAAGAACTTCATTGACATATCTATATATGCAGAGAACCATATGAAGTCTTACGGCTGGTCACTCCAATGAACTAGTTACCATAACTAGCATCCACGATTAACTCCGGACATCACAATGTCTCCAGCCAGTGAGAATCAACTACTTGGATACACCAAGGAGTATACCTCGTGCTAGTCTCGATAGAATTGATGGTGTCCAAATCCATCAATTCATCGACTAGGGATAATTCCGATACATCACAATTACACATGTAGAGATACTCACTAGTTGTGATCCAATCACAAATTCTCTCATGCTGTGAATCGTATCGAGGACATTCAGTAAATGAGTTTAAGATCCAATCAAATACATAAAACATGTATACTCAAATAGTGAATCTTCATTTATCATATAAATGGTTCATACATAAGGCGATTGCCTTAGGACATCTCTCATATATTACTAACAGTAAGGAGCTTGGAGGTCCTATCTGTCGATTTCATCTCACATGGTGCATTGTGGGTTTGAATCCCTGATGATTGTATGTTTTGGATTTTATTCTGTATTTGTTCCATATTTTTGTATATGGTGTTGTTGTTATGTACTTGGCCTTTAATTATGATTTTGGTTTAGATGTTGGTTTCGATTATGTTTTCTTGTTATGTCATAGTCACTCCGGAGTGCATCTTTATGACCTTGTATTTCTATTATTTGTCGATGTTATTTCACTGTGATTTATGATTTGTGTGTATCAGTAGCTATTTGAGTCTTGTATCGGTATTATTTTTTTTATATTATCACAAGAGGGTACTGTCCAATTGACGTACAAATATACTCTCGGGGTGTGAAAGGAACGACTCAGGAGATGGGATAAGTGGTTGAGCCTTAGTGGGATAAATCATAGAGGAAGAATAATAAGTTGGTTATTATGGGGTCATTTCAAGATGGAGGAATAGCAAGTCGATTAATATGGGATCTCATAAAATATTCCCTTAACAAATTATTAGAGTCCACTAATATGCCTCACCTCTTTCTAGTAACGGCTTAATGACGTCTTATATGCCTTATAAAAGATTCCTCACATGAGTTATTCTCTAACGACCTAACAGCAACGTCACCTCGACTCACATGGTTTTCCATGTGGACACTATAAAAAATGACCCATTTGGTGACGAATTTTGTAACGAATTTTGAATAAAAATTCGTTGCAAAATTCGTCGCCAAATTTTGCAACAAAAATAAATATTCATCGCCAAATTTGACGACGAAACATAGTTCGTCACCAAATCTCCGACGAAAAAATAGTTCATCACAAAATCTGTGACGAAAAAATAGTTCGTCGCAAAAATTTAGTGACGAAAATAAGTATTCGTCCCCAAAATTGGCAATGAAAATAACTATTCATAGTCAAATTTAGCAACAAAAATAAATATCATCACCAAATTTAGCGACGAATAGTTATATTCGTCGGCAAATCTTCGACGAAAACATAGTTCATCACAAAAGTCTAATAAACATATTTTCATGAATAAAAATAAATTTAGTGACCAATATTTTTTCATCACCAAATCTGCGATGAAAAAAAAAATTTGTTGCAAAATATTCAAGTCGATCATTGACGTCGACCCGATTCAGATCGATCGGCTACCAAAGATATTATGGTACTCGATAATAATAGTTGACTGATCATGTTGATCAGTCGATTGCTAATGGATAATTGATAACTCACGTTTTGACATGATATTTTGTATTCATTCCTCGATATTTTGATCCATTCGTATGCGTAATTTGATATATTTATCATATTCTACGACTATGGATCATTTTAGAGCTTTAATGCAAATACATACTAATTTGATGTCTTAAACACTAATTTGTTGTATACTTTATTTTGTAGGAAATTTAAGAGAAAATCAAGGAATGCACATTGAAAAAAAATGGGGAGTACTGTAGCAAAATTACTGTAGCAAGTTACTGTAGAAGGTTACTATAGCAAGTTACTATAGCAGAGTACTGTAACAAAGTTACTGTAGCACCGTATTTTTTTCCTCCAGAAAAAGACACAGCCTGGGTGTGCCAAAAGGCACAGCCATGTCGTGGATCCAGAATTTGCGTTAGAGCTCATTTAAGAGCAAGAAAAGTCAGACAAAAAATCATCTCTTCTTCCCTTGAGCCCCAGCAGCTGCCTCCACCTTCCTTCCATCCATTTTCCTCCACGGATTCGAGGAGGAACCGCTTCATTGAGGGATTTTGGCGACGTCTTCCATCTCCACAGCTCATCCACCTTCTCTTTCGAATTCGAGGAGGAGTTCCGCCCCGACGACACTTCTTCGAGCTCAACCGGATCCACGAGAGTTTGGAGCATCCATCAAGCTACTAGATTCAGAAGTTTGTGCCATCCACAGCCACCGCCATTTGCGGAGTCTCGATCGAGCTTCGTTGGACTTAGCCGGAGGAACTTGTTCATTCACCGAGCCTATCTTGGGTTGATTTGATCATTTATTTTCTTGTTTTATCATAGAGGAATTTAATTTGTATGCATGTCAATTGTTTGTTAAATTTCTCCTTACATTTATGGTAGTTTTACATTTGTGCACATTAGGTGTTTGATTTAATGCTTCCTATAGTTGTGTTCTTTTAAATCCTGCATTGCTTTACTTGTTGAATGCTTTAATTACTTGCATTGTTAGATTAGTATTTCAGTTACCTTGTAATCGTAGGTTAGAACTCAAATCACAAACTCCCCCCCCCCCATTTACATTAGAAAACCGCAAGCAATAATGGAAACGATCCTAAGAAAACCATTCTACCGATTGCATTCGTTGGGAGATGACCCGAGTCATCTCTATGCTACATTAGTATAGAGGGGGATGGGAACTCCGTGAGAGTTCGGAGCATCCATCAATCTACTGGATTCAGGAGTTTGTGCCATCCACAGCCACCGCCATTTGTGGAGTCTCGATCGAGCTCCGTTGTACTTAGTCAGAGGAACTTATTCATTCACTGAGCCTATCTTGGGTTGATTTGATCATTTATTTTCTTGTTTTAGCATAGAGGACTTTAATTTGTATGCATGTCAATTGTTTGTTAAATTTCTCCTTACATTTATGGTAGTTTTACATTTGTGCACATTAGGTGTTTGATTTAATGCTTCCTATAGTTGTGTTCTTTTAAATCCTGCATTGCTTTACTTGTTGAATGCTTTAATTACTTGCATTGTTAGATTATCATTTTAATTAACTTGTAATCGTAGTTTAGAACTCAAATCACAAACCCCCCCCCCCAATTTACATTAGAAACCCCCAAGCAATAATGGAAACGATCCTAAGAAAACCATTCTACCGATTGCATTTGTTGGGAGACGACTCGAGTCATCTCTATACTACATTAGTGTAGAGGGGGGTCGGTTTAATTATAAATTTTGTTTTAATACATTGTAGCAGTGCGACACGTTACGAGTTAGCTATTAAAAATGGCGTCGTTGTCGGGGAATGTAATGGTACTTGGTAGACTTAGGATTGTTTACCCATTTTTCTGAAAAAAAAATCAAAAATTTTGTTTAGGGCTTAATTCTTTTATTCCTTGTATCCATGTATTTTATCATGTATACTTCTTGTGTCTTTTGATTTTTTTGTTAGTGTTTCAGGAAAGAACAAGAAAATTCTTTAAACATGGATCCATATTATCAATCATTTGGAGATTTCAGTGATGTTGATTATTCATGCACTGGACAACAGAAGTATAATCATCTTAAACATCACAGTATCAGTACCAGCCTCAATATCATCAGTCTGTTTCTCAGTATCATCAGTCTTATCAGCAAAACAGGTATAATTCAATTTCTGGTACATCTTTTCATAATTTTGATTCAGATTTCAGGTATGGCAACACACCACAAAATATTCCTCAACCTCAGTTCAACAATTCAGAATAGACACTAAAAAATCTTTTGCAGCTAGCATCATTGTTGTAGCAACACCAAAAACAAATCAGTGATAATCATCAACAACAGCAATAGCAGATACAAAACATGCAAATCCAGCTGGATCAAATTGTATCACCATCAGTCAGACACAAGCACAAGATTCCTTCAAGTTTTTCTCAGAGATCATTTCTGATGGCAATGATGTGCTTGAGGAGATGGATTGTAGAGCTAGTGATATATATGTTTCTCCTTCTGTGGTTCTACAAGACTCCTCTACTGATTTGTATCGTGATGATGTAGTTGTTGATGCTCTAGATATTGATGAAGTTGTTGCCATGATAGATAGTGTGGATGATGATACCAGTGGCTTGGATTTACTTTGTGATATTATTTTTGCCAATGACACTGAGAAATCTACAGAGGAAGTAGGGTCTGAAAAATGGGTTGAGGATGATGTTAAGAGTTGCCAGCCTGAACTAGGAGTGATGGATAGCTGGACTTTTCCTCCAGACTAGACACTCCCACCACAGCCAGAGTCTCCAATAAATCTATTGATGAAAGGACTGATAGCAAATGCAATAATCCAACCCCAAGGTTGGATACTATATCTGAATCGCCTCCGACCACCAGAGATTACATATGATGAGGCGATGATATTGGAGGGAGCAGTACAGTACTATCCTGATAAAATCGTGAAGGAGCTCACCCCCATTCAGTCCATCCCACTCCTGGAATGGATGTTAAAGCTGAATCTTCTTCAACCACCGGGATGGGATTTCTCTCAGAGCACTCCACTACCTGAGTGGCTTCTCTTATTGAACCTTCTCCAACCACTAGGACCTCAACGGAGTTTGCTCCATATCATCTCTTTTCTTTTCCTTTGTATATATGTTTCTTTTACTTCATTTGTTTTTTATTTTAGTTGTTATGTTTCGTTTGTTGAGTTTTTGTTTTATCGGGTTTTGAGATTCCCTATGCATTCCTTTATATCTTCTTAGATGTCGTGAAAGCTAGTTAAATTTGACTGTCAAATTTTGAGATTTATTGTCATGAATGGATTATTTGATTGCATGTGGTTACTACTTGGTGATGGATTCTGTCTTGATAGACTGAGATGATTATTTTTGTTTACCTAGTGAGGATTGAGCCTATTTTTATTGCTTGTGTGTGGTTCACTTGTGGTTATTGTAACTCTAGAACTTGCTTTGATTCTTTCGAGACCACACAATAATAGGTTTGTATGATTATTATGAAGGCAATCTCATTTGTTTTTCTTCACTTCTTTTGTCGCCACATGCTTATTGAATAATATTCTAGTAGTTCATCATTACATTTTTCTTTCCTTCCATTACTTTCTTCTCCATTTCTATTTCTGGACATGGGATATTTGGTTGTTCCATGATGAGTATTTTGTTAGTGTCAGTCCTTAGTGTCAATCATGAGATGAATGATGAGTCATTGGGCCATCGGATTGAGTCTAATGTAGATTAGACTCAATAAGTAGAACTCAAGGTATACCCAATGAATCTGACTTGAGTTAGACTCAAGTCAAATTCGGATTGAGTAGGACTCAAGGTATACCCAATGAATCTGACTCGAGTTAGGCTCAAGTCAGATTTGTACCCAATGAATCTGACTCGAGTTAGACTCAAGTTAGATTCGAATTGAGTTAGACTCACCATTAAGAAGGGGTTGCATGATCATTAAGATAGAATCAATGGAATTTTAATTCCATGGAAACCAAGAGTTAAAACTCTTCATATTCAATGGTTGAATATAAAAGAGGAATCTGGATGAGACTCGAGTGGATTTTTTATTTCTATGCACATTAGTTTTGGGGGTGATTTAGGTGGTGATCATCTTCTTCCTTCTCTTCTACCTTCTTGGTCGAACCTATCTTGTGGCTAGCACCACAACGTGGTTCTTCTCCACTTCACAGTTCGTGTGGATACCGTGGAGGCGCGGACGTACTGACTGCACTGAGATCTGTACTCAAGTGTTGCTGATGGGATTGCGAAGGGCACGCAGCGAAGGTAATAACGATTCTCATAGGTTAGAATAGATAAAAATGAGTATATAGTTTTTGCATGGATCTCTGAAGGGATCTTGGTTTTACCATTGCTTATTGCTTGTAAAGTGTTTCGAGCGCGACAAGAATCCCTACAGTGGTATCAGAGCCACTTGTGAAAACAATACTCGCTTTCATGTTGTTATATGTGATATAAGTTAGAACATGTTTTATTATGATCTGCATGTTGTTATATGTGATATAAGTTAGAACATGTTTTACTATGATCTACATGTTGTTATATGTGATATAAGTTAGAACATGTTTTACTATGATCTGCATGTTGTTATATATGGGCTTCCGCTGCGCCACTCTGATAGTTTGCCGAGCGGCTTTTCTCGAAGCAAACTAAGGAGTGGGTTGTGCCGATCCAACTATTCCGATCAAACTGTGTCGGTCGGATAGTGCCGATCAGACTATGTCGATCGGACTGTATCGGTCAGATGGTGCCAAGCGAACCTGATCGACCGAATGGTCTCGGGTTTATAGTGATGAAAAGAATGGGTAGCGACTCATTCAATGATACCAGAGTGGGTTGAGCCGATCGGACTGTGTCGGTTGGTTGATACTGAACAGACCTAATTGACTGGATGGTCTCGGGTTCATAATAATGAATAGAATGGGCAGCGACTCATTCATAATGATGAACAGAATGGGACCACCATGGTGTTGCGACTGATATTTCGAGCTTAGGATAATAATAAAAAAAATTTGTCATTAATGTTTTGAATGTTAAATGACATGGTGCATGGTTATGGCCCCCTAACCCAATGTGATTGGATATGTGTGTGTTTGTTGTAATTCTTAATATAGCGTGTGTGTTGTACCTTTCACCTTTATTATTCCGGTTGTAAAATTAGATTACCCTCAAATGTAACTTGAGGTTTCTTTTAATTGTAGTGTACAATATATAATAGTTCTAGACTACTGGAGGACGGTGCAAACGAAGGAAGCAAACAACACAGGATGATCGAAGGAAGCACTTGGAGAAGATGTCATCCCTAGGTTAACCATTCTCTCTTCTCATTGGCTTGAGAAGATCGTAGATTCGGGCCATAACCATGTCACGTTCTTTGCTATGTTTGTATGTGATACATGTGATGCTTGTATATTTGATGCATGCGTAGTTAGTTGTCACAAAAATTAGGTCACTTAATATATGCCTACCAAAGTTTAATACTTACTATTACCTTGTTCAATCATAGTGCGTTTGCCAAAGCAAAGTGACTCGATTTACCTCGGTAAAGTATGACAGGAAAATTGTGATGTCCGCCTATTAAACCTTGGGTTTGACTTAACTAAGTTCTCTCAATTAGATTGATGAACTTAGAGGCATAACTCATACGAGACATCTATCTACATTATACAAATTTTGGGCGATTATCCAAAGCTAACTCAAGATGAGTAGTAATTTAGAAGGATATCTCATACGATGGGCACTATGAACAAATAATGTTGTTCATATAGATATACAAGAGTTACATTAGATGTAATTGGTATGAGTTACCTACCTAATTTATATGAGTCTTGGGCGATTAGCCAAAGCTAACTCAAGATGTGGTATAATATGGATCTTGTACTACTTTGTGACTAGTGGAGAATCATTTAGTTAAAGGCCTAATTAAATGATCAAAATATGATACATTTCTGCATTTTTGTATTGTAGATCACCATGTCGTCAAATACATCAAACACTCTCTCTCTGTGTGATCTGTCCTTGATAAGGACAATCTCACTGGAGCTAACTTATTGGACTGGTACAGGAACTTGAGGATAGTATTTAAGCAAGAACGCAAACTGTACGTCCTAGAGAAGTCCATTCCTCAACCACCCGCCCCTACGACCACTCGTACTGAGAAGGATGCTTATAAGAAGCATCAAGATGGCACAGTGGATGTGTCATGCCTTATGCTTGCCACCATGAACTCTGAGCTTCAGAAGCAACATGAGAACATGGATGCCTATGGTATGGTTGAGCATCTGAAATAACTATACCAGGGACGAGCGAGGCACGAGAGATACGAAGTATCAAAGGCCTTGTTTCAATGCAAGATGCAAGAGGAAACTCTCGTAGGCACTCATGTACTCAAGATGATTGGGTATGTTGAGAACCTAGTAAGATTGGGATTTCCAATGGGCCAAGAGCTGGCCACTGACCTTGTTTTACAGTCGCTACCAGAAAGCTATAGTCAATTTGTCATGAACTACAACATGAATGAAATTGACAAGCCTTTACCTAAGATATTAAGCATGTTGCGAACTGCTGAACTCAACCTTAAGAAGGCAAAGCCTAGTACCATTTTGATGGTGAACAAAGGAAAAGGAAAAGGCAAGTAGAAGCCTAAAGGTAAGGGTAAGACCCAAGCCAAAGGCAAAGGCAAGGCAAATGCATTGAAACCCGAACGAGGGGTGTCTAAGGAAAAGGAATGCTTCCACTGCAGTGATACCGGGCATTGGAAGAGAAACTGCAAGCTATACCTGGAAGAGGTGAAAAAGAAGAAAAGTGAGACTTCTGCCTCAGGTATATATGTTATAGAAGTCAATTTATCTATCTCGTCTTATTGGGTATTAGATACCAGTTGTGCTTCTCACATTTGTACCAATGTGCAGGGCCTTCAAAAGACTAGATCATTGACTAAGGATGAGGTGGACCTACGGATAGGCAATGGAGCAAAGGTTGCCGCCATCGCTGTAGGGACATATTCGTTATCTTTGCCCACTGAGCTTATCTTAGAACTAGAAGAATGTTGATATGTGCCTTCTTTGACAAAAAACATTATCTCTGTTTCTTGTTTAGATAAGAAAGGTTTCTCATTTGTGATAAAGGATAAGTGTTGTTCCGTTTATTTAAATGATATGTTTTTCTGTAGTGCACACCTTGTGAATGGTCTCTATCTTCTAGATCTTGAAACTCTAGTCTATAACATAAATACCAAATGGTTCAAACCTAATGATCTGAGCCAAACATATCTCTGACATTGTCGCCTAGGTCACGTAAATGAGAGTCACATATCCCAACTCCATAAGGATGGATTACTGGACTCATTTGATTTTGAATCATATGAGACATACGAATCTTGTCTTCTAGGCAAGATGACCAAAACTCCATTTAGTGGACATGGCGAACGAGCTACTAATTTGTTAGAACTCATACATACTAATGTATGTAGGCCTTTCAATGTAGCAGCTAGAGGAGGCTATCAGTACTTCATTACTTTTACTGATGATTTCAGTAGATATGGATATGTGTATCTCATGAGACACAAATCTGAATTCTTTGAAAAGTTTAAAGAATTCAAGAATGAAGTACAAAACCAACTTGGTAAGAGTATTAAAGTGCTTCGATCAGATCGAGGTGGGGAATACCTTAGCCAAGATTTTCGTGACTATCTCATTGAGTTTGGGATTAGATCTCAACTCACTCCACCTGGAACACCACAGTGGAATGGTGTATCAGAAAGGAAAAATCATACATTATTAGATATGGTACGATCTATGATGAGTCACACAAATCTTCCTTCTTTCTTCTGGGGACATGCTTTAGAGACGGCTTCTTTCACACTTAACCGCGTCCCATCTAAGGTAGTCATAAAGACACCATATGCGATATGGGCTAGGAAGAGTCTCAAAATGTCTTTTATGAAGATTTGGGGTTGTGAGGCTTATGTTCGATGTCAAGTCTCCGATAAACTAGGCCCCAAATCAGACAAGTGCTACTTTGTAGGATATCCTAAGGAAACGAAAGGATATTACTTCTACAATCCCACGCTAGGCAAAGTTTTTGTCGCTAGAAATCGAGTATTTCTAGAAAGAGAGTTCATTGCTAGAAGAACTAGTAGGAGTAAAATACATCTTGAAGAAATTCAAGATAAAGATAGCACTGAGATGGAAATTGAACAGGCACCACAAAGTGTTATGGATGATGAGATTGTTGCACAAGGAGTTATGGAGCAACAACCTGTTCAAGTAGACCAACCTCTCCGCAGGTCTGATAGAATACGTCGTCAGCCTGAGAGATATTCATTTCTCTTGTCTGACAATGATGATGTTATGCTTGTTGAGTTGAACGAGCCTACATCCTATCAGGAAGCTATGATGAGCCCAGATTCTGATAAATGGCTAGAGGTCATGAGGTCCGAAATGGAATCCATGTACACTAACCAAGTATGGACTTTGGTTGATCCACCTGAAGAGGTCAAACCCATTGGGTGTAAGTGGGTCTTTAAAAGAAAGACTGACATGGATGGTCTTATGCATACCTATAAAGGGCGATTGGTAGCTAAAGGTTTCAAACAGATTCATGGTATTGACTATGATGAAACCTTTTCACCAGTTATGATGCTTAAGTCCATTTGGATCATGCTTGCTATTGCAGCTTACTACGATTATGAGATCTGGCAAATGGATGTCAAAACTGCATTTCTGAATGGAAACCTCCTCGAGGATATATACATGAAACAACCTGAGGGTTTTGTAGACCCAAAGCATGCTGGTAAGGTATGCAAGTTGCATAGGTCCATTTATAGTTTAAAGCAAGCATCTAGAAGCTGGAATCTTCGATTCGATAATGTGATCAAATAGTTTGGTTTCATCAAGAATGAAGATGAACCCTGTGTCTAAAGAGGGTTAGTGGGAGCATAGTTATCTTTCTTATCATGTATGTTGATGACATACTTCTCATTAGAAACGACATCCCTATGCTGCAGTCTATGAAGACTTGGCTTGAGAATTGTTTCTCAATGAAGGACTTAGGTGAAGCAACCTACATTTTAGGCATTAAGATCTATAGAGATAGATCTAAGAGATTGCTTGGCTTAAGTCAGAGTGCATACATTGACAAGGTGCTTAAACATTTTCCCATGTAGAATTCCAAGAAGGGATTTCTGCCAATGTCACATGGTGTGAGCCTTTTGAAGGCTCAATGCCCTTCTTCTAAGGAAGAAAGGGAACACATGGATCAGATCCCTTATGCATCTGCTATAGAGTCTATTATGTATGTCATGTTATGCACTCGTCCTGATATCTCGTATGCGTTGAGCATGACGAGTACGTACCAGTCAGATCCAGGTGATAGTCACTAGATAGCCGTCAAGAATATTCTTAAGTACTTGAGAAGAACTAAAGAATATTTCTTGATATTTGGAGGCAATGAGGAGCTTGCTATAAAAGGTTACAGCGATGCTAGCTTCCAAACAAACAAGGACAATTACAGATCGTAGTCAGGGTATGTCTTTTGTTTAAATGGTGGTGTTGTGAGATGGAAGAGTTCAAAACAAGACACAGTCACAGATTCTACTACAGAGGTCAAGTATATTGCTGCTTCAAATGCAGAAAAGGAGGCAATTTGGATCAGGAAGTTTGTTTCTAAGCTTGGTGTAATTCCTAGCATCGTGAGCCCTATAGAGCTTTATTGTGACAACAACGGGGCTATAGCACATGCAAAGGAACCTTGTTCTCACCAGCATTCCAAACATATACTGTGGCGGTATCACCTCATTCGAGAGATCATCGATAGAGGAGATCATCGATATGATTACAGTGATTGGCACTAGTTCTAGTGGAGATTGTTAGTGTCAACCCTTAGTGTCAATCATGAGATGATTGATTAGGGAGCATATGTATCTTACTTCATTAATAAAAGGCAAAGTTTGGTTATTATATTTACTTCATGCTTGTGCCATCTGAATAAATATAATAATTCCCTAGAAAGTAGGTTCTTATCTACAGCATATCAATTGGTAGAATTGATTGTGAGAAGCTATGAAGAACACTATTCTTAAATATTCTTAGTCAAGTATTAATATACAAGGGCAATATTAATGCATTGAGACTAGCATGTAGGTCAATTGATGATTTGATCTCACAGATCATGGATATGTGATATCACGTTGACACATGGGTATATATTAGAGAATGTATACTGAATTGACCCGCCATGAGATTGTTTCATGGATCATTATATGAGTGTCATAAACATTCTCATGTGACTATTGTTATGAATAATCCTTAGACCTGAAGTCACTATGGTTCCCTACATAATGAGTTGTATACTTTGGTTTCGTCAAATGTCACCCATAACAGGGTGACTATAAAGGAGATCACCGAGTATGCAATAAGTTATGTGGAGGGATGTGAGTGATGTAGATGGGATCTATCCCTTCCATGTAACAGAAGTGATATCTATGGGCCCCTTGATAGAGTAGGACTGCTAAAATGCATGACCATGCTCAAACAAGTCAATTTGGGATATTAAGCTTATTTGGTTGAGTAGTCTACTTGGAAATCAAGAAAGTCATGATTGATTAGAGGATGACACAGTCTATGCCTCATTGATCAATCTAGATATCATGGATAGAAGGACTGAGTCATACAAGATAGTAACCACGGAAAGGTTATGTCGGATCTCGACATTCTCGTCACTTGGGTAGTAATGATGTATTGCTAGATGCCGCTCATTGCTTATGTCTCTAAAAGGGTTTTAGAAACATTGCCAACATTACGAGAACCTATTGGGTCACACACTTATAACATGTGAGTTGGAGATGGCTCATGTTATTAGCACTGGTGCTAGTGGGAGATTGTTAGTGTCAGCCCTTAGTGTCAATCATGAGATGAATGATGAGCCATTGGGCCATCAGGTTAAGTCTAATATAGATTAGACTCAATGAGTATAACTCAAGGTATGCCTAATGAATCAGACTCGAGTTAGACTCAAGTTAAATTCGGATTGAGTAGGACTCAAGGTATACCCAATGAATCTGACTCGAGTTAGACTCAAGTCAGATTCGTACCCAATGAATGTGACTCGAGTTAGACTCAAGTCATATTCAAATTGAGTTAGACTCACCATTAAAAAGGGGTTGCATGATAATTAAGATGGAATTAATGGGATTTTAATTCCATGGAAACCAAGAGTAAAAACTCTTCATATTCAATGGTTGAATATAAAAGAGGAATTTGGATGAGACTCAAGTGGATTTTTTATTTTCGTGCACATTAGTTTAGGGGGTGATTTAGGTGGTGATCATCTTCTTCCTCCTCTTCTACCTTTTTGGTCCAACCTATCTTGTGGCTAGCACCACAGTGTGGTTCTTCTCCACTTCACGGTTCGTGTGTATACCGTGGAGGCACGGACGTACTGACTGCACTAAGATCCATACTCAAGTGTTGCTGACGGGATTGCAAAGGGCACATAGCAAAGGTAATCACGATTCTCATAGGTTAGAATCGATAAAAATGAGTATATAGTTTTTGCATGGATCTTTGGAGGGATCTTAGTTTTTTCGCTGCTTATTGCTTGTAAAGTGTTTCGAGCGCGACAAGAATCCCTACATATTTTGCCCAGGATGGACAAAAATTTAAGTGTGGGGGAGAGGAGAAGCTCAGAAAAATTCAATGTAAGCATAGGCAAGTCGTGCTTGATCACCATAAGCTAGCCATGCTCTTTATCTTTTTAGTTGAGCATGATGTTGGAGCATAGGAAAGTGCACTACATGTCGAAAAAAAAGAGTTTGAAAAAAAAAAGAAAAAAAAAGCTGGAAAAAAAGAAGTTGAAAAAAAAGAATAAACATTTGGGTGCCCATGAAATAAAAAAAAAAGTATTGTGAAAATTTTGATATGTTGTGTCATTTTTTTATTATGTGTGATAGTATTTTTATATATCATGAGTGGATTTGTATTGAAGAATGTGATAAGGGTTGTTTACATGTTTATTGGGTTGGAAGAAAAAAAATTTAGGGCAATGCTTTCTTGTACTCATCTATGTAGAATTTCATTATTTCCATATCTTCCACTATTTACTTTGTCTCTTTCATTTCTTTTCCTTGCATACACACTATCATTACTTTTATCTCATATTTCCCATACATTCCTAATAAGCCTTCAAAGATTGTGCATTCTTATATTTATAATAGTGGTGAAGAGTAGAAGAGAAGCAAGCATATGGTAGTGCATAAACCATGAGTAGCTTGAGTGAACTTCACTATTATATGCTTATGAGAGAGAGAGAAACAACTACTTACCTTATGAGGCTTAGTCATTCTCAGTTTATTCATAATGGATTGAAGTTACTGTAGGAACGTTCATGACCGCTAGAGGGGGGGGTGAATAGCGTGTTTACGTCATGGATGGAATTCGATCGTGTTCATCTCTACAAAGCTTGTTATGTGTAGCGGAATATATATAATAGCAATAACAAAAATGAAGACAAACACAAATACTCCAATACACAAGTATGTAATGTGGTTCGGAACCGTATGATTCCTACTCCATGGATTGGGCTCGAATGAGCCCTAGCGATGCAAACACCACCACTATAACAATAATACTCCTTCTCGACAACAAGTCGGAGGCGGAGAAATCTCTTACAATGATTAAAAAAATAATACACAACAAATACAAGCAAATACACTAAAATGCAAGTAAAGAAAACTTTACAAAGAGCTTTTGGATGCTTGTTTGTTGATTGCCTTGGACTAGCCTTGAAGACTCTGATTTGCACCAGCAATCACTCCAAATCACCCAAGAAAATCGATGCCAAATCCCTCCTTTCGAGCTACTTTTATAACCTACATTCGGGTTGGATTTCGCCTAGCAGTCGACTGATCGGGACATCAGTCAACTACTCCTGTAGCCGTTGTGAGACAACGACATGAGCCATGTTGGAAAAGTTTCAACGGATAGACCATTAGTCGACTGATCAGGTTATCACTCGACTGTCAAACCCTAACAGTTGACTCGGGAACATTCTGTCCCTGAATTCCCGACCAATAGTTGACTGATCTCCAAATGAGTCAACTGCTCAGGCCATCAATCGACTGCCCAATGTTGGCAGTCGACTGGTAGGCCAATTCCAGGAGTCGAACTCTAGTCGACTCTCATCAGTCGACTGACCATAGTCCTAGTCAACTGATACACCTCAAATATGAGGTTTTACCCCCAAGTATGGTATCCCCATACTTGCTAGACCACTCTTAGTCTAGACCTAAACCTTCTAGCCACCTCCGTCAGCCTCACGCCTATCGGATCCTTCCAAGTCATCCATGACTTTTTCATCTATACGCTATCCTTCAGGTGCTTACATCGGCTATTGTCATGCTAATGTGGTCTACACCACCAAGGCACATTGGGATTATGCTGCCAAGACTTCGCTTGGACTTTACAGTTGGGTTTTCGGCACCGCGGTGTGTGTGTGTTCAATCATGTTTCGTAAACATGAACACAGCGGAAGCAATAAAATAATAAATACTCCTATTTATTACAACACACACAACACACGCATGCATATTACAACAAGTGTAGACATAACCGTAAATTTAAAATTTGCAATAAAAGAAATTTATCTACGTTATACCTTTCGTATGACGTGTAGCGGGAACGACATCAACCGGAACGATCCTCGTAAGAATCATCTCTATCCGTATCCACGCCGAGCTCCTCGGGATGACTTCGCTAAGTCACGAGCTTCGTCTTCGTACGGGTTACTAGCCTCGTGTTGAAGACGACGTGATCGAGAGATGATCACGATCCGAATCCAAATTCGGATCCTAAAACGAGTTCTCAAAACTCGCTTCTCCGGAGAGGTATTCGTCAACCGTTTGACGAATCCTTCGTCCCCCACCTCAGAGGATTACAGGAGATCAAATCCCCGGTAAGTTAGCCGCTGTCGGAGCACTAACCGTCGTCCAAACGACGCTCCGACAACAAAGAAACAAGCTGTCCAGAAAAACTGGACAGCTTTTGGTGGAGGAATAGAGGCCGGCTAAGGAAAGATGGAAGCTCACCTTATCACCGAACCCAAAGGAGATCGCCGGAGGGTCGCTGGAGGTTCTCCGGCTGAAGCTTGGATGCCGGCAAAGACTTGGACGGCTGCACACAAGCTGGGCGGCGGCAGCTTTAGGGTTGGCGCCAATTAACTCCAAGGTGGAGGTGGGCGGCAACTCAAGGGGGCTAGGGTTTGGATTAGTTAGGGTTTAACAATCCCTTAAGCCCTCTTTTATAGAGAACTAATTCTCTTAATGGTTAATGGATCATATCCATAAAGCCCGTTAACCCGCTCCATTAGGATAAGTTAAAATAAACCAAACCATGATGGTTTATTTTAAGTTAAAACGAACCGAACCAACTTTTGGTTCATTCGTTTAAAATAAACCAAACCTTTTGGTTTATTCTCATCCATTGGATTAGAACCAAACCATTTTGGTTCATCCATTATGTCTTCATAAGACATGGCCCATCCACGCTTCCATTGCGACTGAAACAATTTCATGTTCGCTTTATGTTTGGTCCAACCAAACATAGTTTCTCTCGGTCTGAGAATCTCATTCTCAAGCTCGTTTTAAATCCTTTGGATTACACTCGTTGTGCGTGTGACCAAATAGGTTCTCGGTTTATGTTGGCCGTCTATAATTAACCATTAATTATAGAATGATCATGAGTGGCACCTAGTAGTACATCATAATCCCCAATTAACCGAAAAGATCAACGGTTGATCCAGAACTATTTCTGAAACCCTTCAGTAGCTCAAATGAATCGTGCCCCATTCCCTTCACTCATCTTATACCCACTTGGTTCAGGACATGGTCTATAGTGTCAGTCCCCACTAGGCTGACTACGTCACACCTAGCCCAAGTATCATTTCCTCGTCCTCTGATTCTAGTTACTCCACATGTATCGAAGAGTACCTTACTCTAAACATGTAATGCTTTGGCCAAAGACTTTAGTAACAATCCGACGAGAGGCCATGGGTATACATCTCCTCGCAAGGAGTGGTGAATCCTTTATAGGCTATTCAAACACCTTCGATCACTTGACTTATACCCAATCATCCGGGTCCACATCTCCTTAGAGATGTTTGCTTAAGATGTCAAAGCATAAGTCTCCATGATCAAGATGACTTGAATACCTGCAAGTCAAAGGAACATCGCACTTAAGCCACAAGAAGAACTTCATTGACATATCTATATATGCAGAGAACCATATGAAGTCTTACTAGGTCACTCCAATGAACTAGTTACCATAACTAGCATCCACGATTAACTCGGACATCACTATGTCTCCAGCCAGTGAGAATCAGCTGCTTGGATACACCAAGGAGTATACCTCGTGCTAGTCTCGACAGAATTGATGGTGTCCAAATCCATCAATTCATCGACTAGGGATAATTCCAATACATCACATTTACACATGTAGAGATACTCACTAGTTGTGATCCAATCACAAATTCTCTCATGCTGTGAATCGTATCGTGGACATTCAGTAAATGAGTTTAAGATCCAATCAAATACATAAAACATGTATACTCAAATAGTGAATCTTCATTTATCATATAAATGGTTCATACATAAGGCGATTGCCTTAGGACATCTCTCATATATTACTAACAGACTCCCACTTGGCCTAATGCCAATCGCTACGGTATCCAATACCATAAGCTCGAACATGACCCTCAAACTTATTTTGAGGTAATGTCTTAGTCAAGGGATCCGCTAAGTTCCTTTCAGTGGGAATTTTCTCGATTTGTATTTCGTTCCTACTGATGATCTCTCTGTTAAGATGATAGCAGCGAAGCACATGTTTGGATCATTGATGAGACCACATCAAGTTCAGAGATGAACTTCTTGATCCAAACCGCTTCCTTTGCTACTTCCAAAGCTGCAATGTATTCTGCCTTAGTGGCAGAATCCACTATAGTGTCAAGCTTGGAACCTTTCCAACTTATTGCGCCTCCATTCCAGGTGAATACATACCCAGACAAAGACATGGAATCATCCTTGTCTGTCTGGAGCTGGCATCCGTATACCCACGTATCACCATGTACCCTTCTCCATATATTAGGAACGTATCCTTAGTTCTTCTTAAGTACTTAAGGATCGTCTTAACAGTCACCCAATGATCCATTCCTGGATCAGACTGGTATCTGCTCATAACACTCAGAGCATACAATACATCGGGCCTCGTACATAACATAGCATACATGATAGATCCTATTGCGGATGCATAGGGAATCTTACTCATGCAAATTCTCTCGTCTTCTGTGCGCGGACACATAGACTTCGAAAGGTGTACCCCATGCCTGATGGGTAGGAAACCTTTCTTGAATTCCGACATGCTAAACCTCTTTAGCACTCGGTCTATATATGTAGACTGCGAAAGACCAAGCAACCGTTTCGATCTATCTCTATAGATCTTAATCCCGAGGATGTAGGTTGCTTCTCCCAGGTCTTTCATGGAGAATGTCTTGGATAACCAAACCTTCACCGATCAGAAGATCAAACATCGCTTCCTATAAGTAATATGTCATCGACATACAATACTAGGAACACGATTGCACTCCCACTAACCTTCTTGTACACACAAGGTTCGTCGGATTTTGTGAGAAATCAAACTTTTTGATTGTCTCATCAAAACGGATATTCCAGCTCCTGGATGCTTGCTTCAATCCATAAATGGACCGTCGCAATTTGCATACCTTGGTTTTATCAACCGATGTGAAACCCTCAGACTGTATCATATACACGTCCTCGAGCAGGTTTCCATTAAGGAAAACTATTTTCACATCCATCTGCCATATCTCATAATCATAATGAGCCGCTATGGCCAGGAGCATCCGAATGGATTTAAGCATAGCTACAGGCGAATAGGTTTCGTCATAATCAACACCTTGCTTTTGACGATATCCTTTCGCCACCAATCTAGCCTTATAGGTAATCACATTACCATCCATGTCGGTTTTCTTCTTGAAAACCCACTTGCACCCTATAGGCTTTATCCCTTCAGGTGGGTCATCCAAGTTCCAAACTTGGTTTTCATACATGGAATCCATTTCCGACTTCATGGCACCAAGCCACTTATCCCTTTCTGAACTTGTCAGCACTTCTTCATAACTGGTAGGCTCCTCATCATCAATGAGTAACACATCATTCGATTCACTTACGAGAAATCCATATCTCTCAGGAATATTGCGTGTTCTACCAGATCTACGAAGATGTGGTGTTACAATAGGTCCAGCCGATTGCTCATCTCTATGAGTTGTCGGCTGTTGTGCTTCACCAGGTATCTCATCAATGTCTATTTGAGTCTCTCGAGCCTCCTCAAGCTCGACGACACTCCCACTGTTTTCTTGCAAGAGAAACTCTTTCTCTAGAAACACAGCATGCCTTGAAACAAACACCTTTTGTTCCACAGGATGATAGAATTGGTAACCCCTTGTTTCCTTAGGGTATCCAACAAATAGACATTTATCAGACTTAACATCCAATTTGTCTGATACAGTCCGCTTCACATAAGTAGGACAACCACATATCTTCAAGTAAGATACATGAGGTTTCTTACCATTCCATATCTCATATGGAGTAGTTGAGACTACCTTGGTAGGCATTCTGTTTAACAAGTAAACAGCTGTCTGAAGTGCATAGCCCCAAAAGGACTTGGGAAGAGTCGCATGATTCATCATTGACCTGACCATGTCCAACAAGGTCCGGTTATGCCTCTCAGATACACCATTATGCTGTGGTGTATATGGCGGAGTCCATTGAGACAATATACCATTGTCTCTTAGATAATCAAGAAACTCTTGACTTAAGTATTCACCACCTCGATTCGATCGAAGTATTTTAATACTCTTATCATGTTGTTTCTCTACTTCATTTCTGAATTCTTTGAACCTTTCAAAGGCTTCAGACTTGTGTTTCATCAAGAACACATACCCAAACCGTGAGTGATCATCGGTGAAGGTAATGAAGTAGCTATAGCCTCCTAATGCTTGAGTTGACATAGGGCCACATACATCAGTATGTATTAGTCCTAGTAACTCTCCCACTCGTTCACCTTTTCCAGTAAAAGGTAACTTAGTCATCTTGCCTTTTAAGCATGATTTGCATGTATCATATGAATCCTATTCAAACGATTCCAGAATTCCACATCGGTGTAATTCGGACATGTGTTTCTTGCTTACATGGCCAAGACGACAATACCACATGTAGGAGTCTAATTGATTATCTTTTCGATCACGCTTGTTGCTCGCTTCGATATTGAAAATATCACTGGATACGTCCAACGTATAAACACCATTGCTTAAAGTTCAGTCCCTTAAAGAACTCCATTCAAAGTTATGTAACAACAATTGTTACTAAAAGTTAAATGGTACCCATTTCTATTTAAACAAGAAATAGAAATGATGTTCTTTATCAACGAAGGAACATAAAAGCAATTGTCCAGTTCTAAGACAAGTCCTGTAGGGAGTTTCAATAAATGCGTTCCAATGGCGACTGCAGCAACCTTTGCTCCATTCCCAACACGCAAATTTGACTCTCCCTTGACGAGTCTTCTTTTATTCCTTAGTCCATGTATGTCATTACATATATGTGAGCCACACCCAGTATCCAATACCAAAGTGTCTAAGGAAATAGAATGACAATCAATAACGAAGATACCTGAAGAGGATGGGGCACCGGATGCCTTCTTCTTTTTCATGGACTCAAGATAAATCTTGCACTTTCTTCGCAAATGGCCCTACTTGCCATAATGATGGCAAGTGCCCTTTTGAGTTGGTTCTGCCTTTTTAGCCTTTTTCTTCTTCCCCTTCTGTTGTTCCTTTGACTCCCTCTTAGAACCTTTCTTCGAGGAATCAACTAACAACACCTTCCCCTACTCATGCTTCTCAGAAGGCTCCACAATCTTCAGCATGTTGAGCAGTACCACAGATGAACCTTCTTGCATCTCAAAGGTGAAGAGGAGCTTGGAGACTTCGAACCTTTCGAATCTCACTTGCTTATCAAACAACTCATAAAGATGAAGGACTACGATATGAGCATCCATATGCTCATGCTGCTTTCGTAGCTTGGGTTCCATCGCGGCTAGCATGATGCAACTTGTCAGTTCAGAATCAGTCACATGTTTCTGATAGACCAACAATTGGTCCGGAATTGCATCGTCACTAGGATGGGCGGGAAGAGGCTCTTCGAGGACATACGCAAGCTTTTCCACCTTGAGAACAATTCTCAAGTTTCTAAGCTAGTCCAAGAAGTTCGGCCCAGTCAATTTATTTGAATCCAAAATGGAACACAAATTCAAACACATCATGATCAATATATTAACTTAGAAATACAAAACGAGCATATATGATAAAGATGATTTTAAAATGCATCAATATACATTTATAAATCCCATTCATTTTTCGAATTTCAAAAACCCCAAAATCACTTCGGGAGATCGTAGGTCCATCTCCGAATGGGCTGATATCCATCATAGTTATGAACAACCTTGGAGAGAGTCCAACAAGCCATTCATAACTACGACGGTAGGTATCAATTATACCGATTGCATATCACGTATATGCAACTATCACAATGTGCTATCAACTAATTGAATGTTCACACATACATCGGGTTGTTAACACATTAACAAGTATGCATCATATGCATAGCACCCAACTTCACCTCCCTTTACATCGACCTTGGAGAGAGTCCAACAAGCCGATGCTCCAGGTTAAAGCCAACCCATTAATCGGGACATAGTTTTAATATGGTTAGAGCACATTCAACCAATTAGCCCAGCTTGGAGAGAGTCCAACAACCAAAGCTAACGATTGACCTCTGACTCTTACCATATTAGTATTAAACTATTCCATGGTTTGAACATATTCGGGTTCGAGCCGGGCTTGGAGAGAGTCCAACAACCCAAACAAGAAACGAAACTCTGGTTCTAACCATATTAATGGAAGGTGTAGGCTTTAATATTGTTTAAGGGTTTTTATGTCTCATCCTCTTTGCATGCAAATAACTATTATCTACATGGCATGGCATACATGGCATACATCTACATGTCACGACACGCATGGCATAATGTTTTGCATCTAATGCAATTACATGGCATACAATTATGTCATGTATATATTTCCTTATATGTCATAACTATTTATGGAAATAAAATATGTTTAAGATTTGATTCTCCAAATCAAATCATAATTAAATTAGGAAACAAATTTCCAAATCTAATCACATATTTTATTCATGGAATTATTTGATTAAGGAAAATCTATTTAGGAAACCAATTTTCTAAATCATTAAAACTACTTATGGAAATAAAATATTTTAAGATTTGATTTCCCAAATCAAATCATGATTAAATTAGGAAACAAATTTCCAGAATCTAATCAAATATTTTATTTATGGAAAATATCAATTTCCATAAATACTTCCAACTTTCCAAAAGTGGAAGATTTCCATAAATACTTCTAGACTTTCCAAAATTGAAAAATTTCCATAAATACTTCTAAATTTACAAAATTAGAAAATTTCTAGAAATACATTATGACTATCGCAAAACCATTTTACGATTATGTCGAAGCACAACCTGGGCTCTGATACCACTGTTGGGTTTCCGGCACCGCGGCGTGTGTGTGTTCAATCATGTTTCGTAAACATGAACACAGCGGAAGCAATAAAATAATAAATACTCCTATTTATTACAACACACACAACACACGCATGCATATTACAACAAGTGTAGACATAACCGTAAATTTAAAATTTGCAATAAAAGAAATTTATCTACGTTATACCTTTCGTATGACGTGTAGCGGGAACGACATCAACCGGAACGATCCTCGTAAGAATCGTCTCTATCCGTATCCACGCCGAGCTCCTCGGGATGACTTCGCTAAGTCACGAGCTTCGTCTTCGTACGGGTTACTAGCCTCGTGTTGAAGACGACGTGATCGAGAGATGATCACGATCCGAATCCAAATTCGGATCCTAAAACGAGTTCTCAAAACTCGCTTCTCCAGAGAGGTATTCGTCAACCGTTTGACGAATCCTTCGTCCCCCACCTCAGAGGATTACCGGAGATCAAATCCCCGGTAAGTTAGCCGCTGTCGGAGCACTAACCGTCGTCCAAACGACGCTCCGACAACAAAGAAACAAGCTGTCCAGAAAAACTGGACAGCTTTTGGTGGAGGAATAGAGGCCAGCTAAGGAAAGATGGAAGCTCACCTTATCACCGAACCCAAAGGAGATCGCCGGAGGGTCGCCGGAGGTTCTCCGGCTGAAGCTTGGATGCCGGCAAAGACTTGGACGGATGCACACAAGCTGGGCGGCGGCAGCTTTAGGGTTGGCGCCAATTAACTCCAAGGTGGAGGTGGGCGGCAACTCAAGGGGGCTAGGGTTTGGATTAGTTAGGGTTTAACAATCCCTTAAGCCCTCTTTTATAGAGAACTAATTCTCTTAATGGTTAATGGATCATATCCATAAAGCCCGTTAACCCGCTCCATTAGGATAAGTTAAAATAAACCAAACCGTGATGGTTTATTTTAAGTTAAAACGAACCGAACCAACTTTTGGTTCATTCGTTTAAAATAAACCAAACCTTTTGGTTTATTCTCATCCATTGGATTAGAACCAAACCATTTTGGTTCATCCATTATGTCTTCATAAGACATGGCCCATCCACGCTTCCATTGCGACTGAAACAATTTCATGTTCGCTTTATGTTTGGTCCAACCAAACATAGTTTCTCTCGGTCTGAGAATCCCATTCTCAAGCTCGTTTTAAATCCTTTGGATTACACTCGTTGTGCGTGTGACCAAATAGGTTCTCGGTTTATGTTGGCCGTCTATAATTAACCATTAATTATAGAACGATCATGAGTGGCACCTAGTAGTACATCATAATCCCCAATTAACCGAAAAGATCAACGGTTGATCCAGAACTATTTCTGAAACCCTTCAGTAGCTCAAATGAATCGTGCCCCATTCCCTTCACTCATCTTATACCCACTTGGTTCAGGACATGGTCTATAGTGTCAGTCCCCACTAGGCTGACTACGTCACACCTAGCCCAAGTATCATTTCCTCGTCCCTCATTCTAGTTACTCACATGTATCAAGAGTACCTTACTCTAAACATGTAATGCTTTGGCAGACTTTAGTAACAATCCGACGAGGCCATGGGTATACATCTCCTGCAAGGAGTGGTGAATCCTTTATAGGCTATTCAAACACCTTGATCACTTGACTTATACCCAATCATCCGGGTCCACATCTCCTTAGAGATGTTTGCTTAAGATGTCAAAGCATAAGTCTCCATGATCAAGATGACTTGAATCGCAAGTCAAAGGAACATCGCACTTAAGCCCGATAAGAACTTCATTGACATATCTATATATGCAGAGAACCATATGAAGTCTTCTACGGTGGTCACTCCAATGAACTAGTTACCATAACTAGCATCCACGATTAACTCGGACATCACTATGTCTCCAGCCAGTGAGAATCAGCTGCTTGGATACACCAAGGAGTATACCTCGTGCTAGTCTCGACAGAATTGATGGTGTCCAAATCCATCAATTCATCGACTAGGGATAATTCCAATACATCACATTTACACATGTAGAGATACTCACTAGTTGTGATCCAATCACAAATTCTCTCATGCTGTGAATCGTATCGTGGACATTCAGTAAATGAGTTTAAGATCCAATCAAATACATAAAATATGTATACTCAAATAGTGAATCTTCATTTATCATATAAATGGTTCATACATAAGGCGATTGCCTTAGGACATCTCTCATATATTACTAACATTTACGTCGCCAGCCATTGGACTTATGTTCCCAAGACTCCACCCTTGGACTTTACACCGCCAATATTCCCCTTGGACTTTCCAATTGCCAAGACTTAAGCTTGGACTTTCCCTTGCCAACCCATGTTAGACTTTCCATGCCAAGACCCATGCTTGGACTTTCCTTGCCAACCCATGTTGGACTTTTCATGCCAAGACTCAAGCTTGGACTTTCTCATGCCAAGTACACAAGACTTGGACTTCTCTCATAACAATGGTCAAACCATCGTCAAACATCAAATATGATCTGGGTCGATTGCACCAACAATCTCCCCAACACTTTGTCAGACATCAATGTCAAACATCAATGTCAAATATCAAAAGACTACTAGAGTCAAATTCGAGTCTGGTCAATCGTGACCTGGGCCAATTGCACCTCCCCTTTTTTGATGTTTGACAAAAACACCCTTGAGTTAGGCCTAAACCCTAACTCAACTCTCCTTACTAATTATCTCAAATTGGTAATTTTACTTTCTCCCCCTTCTTGACATACATCAAAAAGGTTCTCCCAAGGAGGTTAATGTCTCATATCCCAATGAAATCTTACAATCTTCCGCTTAGTCCAAAGACACCTAGGATGCCTACAATCTTCCTAGTGATAAGTCCCATATCACTCAAGAGAGGCACTCCTATGAAGTCTCCCAATTTCCAAATTGGGCATCTCAAATTCCCATTTCTCCCCCTCATGAGGAAAAATAACATCCATCATCTCATGATAAATACCTCCCCCTAAAGGCTTGCTCCCCCTTGACCATTGCACCAACAATGTCCTTGGAGAGTCCCTAAGCCAATAGGAATACTAAACCATAAAAAATAAGGGTAAAAGTTCAACATTGAACTTTCCCATACCTTAAATTGATACACACCCTAAATCGATTCTCCTAATCCATATCCAATGGATTTTCACCCTTTCTAATGCTTTCCAAAGCATATCCTTGGGTTAGGAGTGGTTAGGGAACCCTAACAAAGCTGAAACATGGGCTAAACATCCATATTTACCCAAAATCAGCCTATCAGTCGACTGAAATCATCATCAGTCGACTGATAAACTATAATAGTCGACTAATCCCTGATTTTCAGAAATCAGGTTTTCAAAAATGAAGTTTGAAAATGCGTAAGTAAATATATGTATTTCGAAAAATTTTGAAATTTCATACACACATTAATTACATGGAATATAATGGGTGAAAAATAGTTTGAAAATAAAATACCCATTAAAATAGGAGATTGATACAAAGTTTAAAAACCATTAAAACTTTAATGTTTTTGATCTACTTTGTATCAACTTCTTCAATGGTGATTGCTATCAAAAGATAGTCTTCACCAAAGTTTTCTAAAAGGATTTTAAAATGATTTTGAAAACCTATTTTGAACCATGGACTATTGGCTAGATGTACATGACTTGTACATTAGCTTTCCTCATGATCCATATTTATGATTGAAATAAGTTTAAGTTCATCTAGATGCAACATCTATGCACCTTGAACTTAACTATTTTCCTAACATCTCACATGTATCTAGGGTGTATAAAACACACACAAGTCAATGTGATTGTGAGATGTGGAATTAGGGTTACTATGGCTTTATGCATTTTCTAGGCAACTCTATTTGATTCCCTTATACATGGGACTTCAAATCATGTCATTGTCCTTAAATCAATTTTAATTAATGCATGAATGATCATGGCATAAGTGATAATCATAAATAAGCATGAGCAATAATCATGATGTCATGGCATAAAATATGACTTAAGCATACATGACATTAAAAGTAATCCTAAGCAATATCATGACATTTTATATGATAAAAGAAAAAATGATGTCATGACATGGCAAAATAGAATATATAAACACATTAACACCCACACAATCAGACAAAGACACATGATTTTTCATAAACAAAATATTTTATTCATCATAAATGCAGGTCTACAATCAAAATAGATGTTTAAGAAAAAACTCTCGACCTCACTACGAAAAGAAAAAAAACAAGATCCCTAATCTGCGCCTAGCTATCATTCCCGAAGCCATCTCTTGGAGGTGGTGGAGGCTGCTGACCCAAGGTCTAGGTCCGCATCATCTCATATATATCAATCTTGCACTGCTCCATCAAGCTCTAGCACTGCTCCATCCGACTGAGCTGCTGACCCAACTCTTGACCCATGGAGGACATGCGATCGGCCATGGCAAACTACTCCAGACTGAGCTCCACCCAACTCGAGCTAGCTTCCTCATAAACTCCTCGAAGCGAGTCTCCAAGCATGTGACCCGTGTTTAGAGACTCTCTGACAAAACATCAAATAGCATTTGGTCATCCTCCTCAGTAGCGGGCCCCTCATGCTCTGCCGCGGGCTCTCCAGGCTCTATAGCTGGCTCCTCATGCTTCATGGGCTGAGGTCGAGCCACCCACTCCATCTGTCCAGGTCCAATCCGCATCCCAGCTAGTGTAAAGTTTTGCACCGTGATGCGGTTGTATGCGTCTGATAGTGGCCACAGTGATCCCCTGGATATATTAATGCCGATGGACTCTAACCATGCTATAATGACATGTCTAAATGGCATATGAACTTTCCCCTGTACAGGGGTCACAAAATGGACAATACAATGTTTATGTCCAAAAGATAACACATGGCATATGTCACGCCCGCCCTTTTCGGACCCAGAACCCGAAGGGGCGGCGCGTGACGCGACCGTACATACATACATTACTTACAGCGGAAGACTTTAGACATATTTTTTTTTCTTTTAAAACATAAATATGCATTGACATATATATACTTCTTCTTCTTAACATAGAGCATGCATCATAACATATATAGATACTTCTTCTTACTTCTTCTTTACTTCTTCTTATTAACATAGAGCATGCATCATAACATATATAGATACTTAGTGCTTAGTTCAAGTTCTTAAACATCATCATCATAAGGAGACATAAGTAAGGATATCCATAGACATCATCATCATAGGTAAACATATATATATAGACCTAACGGATCTTCTCCACCATACCACTACCACACACATTTGGCCCCTCCTGCTGCTCCCTTTAGTTTATCCATCCCTTACCCTTATCTGTAGTATGAGGGAAAGATAAACTATAAGCACATAGGCTTAGTAAGATCCTGTCCTACTCACAAAAACCATACATCGACATTAATCATGGCATGTAACATTCATAACATATAAGCAATATAACATGTAACATACATGGCGTAATCAACTTAACAGGTAGCATAAGTAACGTGAGTAAACATAACATGTATCATCCATAACATGGCAGCATAACATGTATCATCTATAACATAGCAGCATATCATGTAAATATATGACTTAATCAAACATAACATATAACATACGTAACATAGCAAATCAACATAACATACAACATATATGTATGACATATCAAACATAACATACATCATATGTAACATAGTGGCATAAACATGGCATATCAAACATAACATACATCATATGTAACATAGTGGCATAAACATGGCATATCAAACATAACATACTTCATATGTAACATATCAACATAGCATGTGAACATAACAATCTAATCATGTAACATATGCAGGATGCTTTTGAAAACATATATTATAAGTACGTCAACATAAATCTCAACATATTTGGGCCCGGCATTGTACCACTTCTTCATTATCATAGCGCGCATCCCTAAATAGGCCCGAGGTAGCAAGTCTCGAACCTACTAGGTTACTAGGCCCGATCTTAGTCCGTCGACCTAGGGCAATCGTCATAGCGTAGAAGCCCATCCTAGGCCCAAGTCTTACTCCATCGACCTAAGGCATCTTGGAGCCCATCCCGTACTAGGCCCGAGTCTTATTCCATCGACCTAGGGGCAATCATACATAGAAGCCCATCCTAGGCCCGAGTCTTATTCCATCGACCTAGGGCATCTTAGGAGCCCATCCCTTCTTGGACCTTATTAAGGTCTTGGTACAAGCCATGCAGAAGGTAAAATACTTATATGCTTATTTTATAACATAGCTTATTTCATTTTGCAAACATAGCATACTTCATTTCATAACACATCATGCTTCACTTCGTGAACATATCATCTTTCATTTCATAAACATACCATACTTCATTTCATAACATATCATTCTTCATTTCATCATCATATCATACTCATGTCGTGAACATATCATTTTGTTTCATTTCATAATCTTATCGTTTTCCATTTCATAACATATCTTAAATATCACATACACATAGGCATGGCATAAGGCATGGCATCAAAAGTAAGTAAACACTAACCTAAGGCATGTTATCTTCATCTAGCATCATTTAATATCACAAGTCAACATGAATTCACCCAACATAAAACACATGTTAACCTAATTCATCTAACATAACAACAACTTCATAAGCATATAAAACTTGAATCAAAACTTAATTTAATCACCCAAAAATACATGATGGCCGAATGGTCCATAGGGGTTTCTAGGGTTATCTTTTAACCTAATTCATTTAACATACTAACCACATCATAAGCATGCAAAAGCTTCATTGAATCACCACAATATAGGGGTGGAATGTCTTTATAGGTTTTAGGGCTAGTCCTTTACCCTAATTCGATTAACATACTAACAACATCATAAGCATACAAACATGGAATAAAGCTTCATTGAATCATCAAAATATAGGGGTGGCCGAATGGTCCTTGTTGGCTTTTGGGGTTAACTTTTGACCTAATCCATTTTAAATCCTAGCATCATCATATAGTTACAAAACATAGCATGGAACTTCATTGGAACCTTAAAAAACATGGCTTTGCCGAATGGACCTTGGTGGCTATTAGGGTTAGCTTTTGTCCTAATCCATTTTAAATCCTAACATCATCATATAGTTACAAAAATATAGCATGGAACTTCATTGAAACCTTAAAAACATGGCTTGGCCGAATGGACCTTGGTGGCTATTAGGGTTAGCTTTTGTCCTAATCCATTTTAAATCCTAACATCATCATATAGTTACAAAAACATAGCATGGAACTTCATTGAAACCTTAAAAACATGGCTTGGCCGAATGGATCTTGGTGGCTATTAGGGTTAGCTTTTGTCCTAATCCCTTTTTCCATCTTAACATCATCATATACTTACTAAACATAGCATATAACTTCATTGATAAACCAAAAACATAGCTTGGCCGAATATAACATATAGATCTCTTTTACAACCATCAATCGAAGCTACTCGTATGCAGGTGAGGGATACTTACATCCTTCGCTTTGCTTGTAGTGTGAAGATAACCTAAGGAACCAAACCTAGCCTTTGCTTTCTTGCTTGGATGAGGTTCGGCCAAGGGGTGAAAATGGGGAGGGAGAGCTCTAGGATTCGGTGAGGAAGAAGAAGAGAAGAGGAGAAAACAAATTTGCTAACTCATGCCCCCTCATTTCCCCTATTTATTCACTTAGAGAGTCCCTTGATCTCCCTTACACTTAACCATAATTTCCCCTATTCCTCTAATGATAATATCCTATTGGGCTTATGGTTAGTGGGTGCATCTATAGGGCTTGGCTATCTCTAGAGGTTTGGGGTTCAATTCCTAGGCCTTGCATCCCTTTTTGGCTTATTTTCTTTTATTTTTGAAAAGGCCCACATAAAGCCCATTATCATCAAGCCAAAAATTCTTGTAAAATTGCTAGGAATTTTACGGGCGTTATAGCATACATAAGAAAAAGATGGGGAGGTCGGATCTTGGCCTGACCCCGAGTCACTATAGGTAGAATACACCAAATAATGACTTTGTAAAAAACATTGTCAAGTGCAGATAAGTCATTGATTGGAAATAGGTTTTGAGCTAGTGGACGAGGGCGAAGAAAAAAGTGCTCATGCATGGACTCTAATGATATATGCTCAAACGGAGCAGGAAGAGGGGCTTCAAAAGTAAGGTAAAAAACAAACGAGTCGTCGGATGGCCGACACTCCAGGAACTCCTACAAAATCATAGGAGTGAACTCCAAGTCGTGTTTTGCAATGCGAGTGGTGTACATCGGGCTATCATCGACTTTCCTCAAATTGAGATAAAAATCCTTGAGAAGATCATCATTTATGGAATGCGTACAAAAGACGACCTTCATCAACTGATAATGCCATACAATCTGAATGACATGCCATAGTAGGTTCTAAAGAATCGCTCGTCCAAGTACCTAATCGGCATCAGTTGGTACGCGAGCGACCCAGCCTCACTAGACTCACCTCTACATTGTTTTCTACATGAATGCAATGAATGTAATGCAGTGTGATGACGCAAATAACATGGTTAGATCAAAATGTGGTATATGTAAAAATATGGGGTTTAAGGTTTAGAAGTATACTTTGGTGCCATTTTTGAGTTTAGGCTTGTGAGGGACGAACTGAACCGCCTGATTGCTGGAGAGGACGCCGGAGGATCATCGGAAAGAAGCTCTCATCGGAACCCTAACTCGCGGAGGAGAGTGGAAACCGTGAGAAGCACCATTAGTGTGATAGAAGAACTCAAAAGGCGAAAAATAGGGTAAGGTTCCAAACCTAAGGCCTTTGATGTCACGCCCGCCCTTTTCCTCATAATCTATACGGGTTGGAAGGGCGGCGCGACGCGATCATACATACATGCATTTACAGCGGAAGAATTACATACATGCATTTACAGCGGAAGACTTTAAACTTTTTTTTTCTTTTTAAAACATAAAGCATGAAACATGGAGCATGCATAATCATTTCATAAGGACACTAAGTAGCAACCATCAACATCAAGTAGAGTTCGACTCTTAACAACTAACATGCAAAACTTAAAGGGAAACATTCATAAGTCTTGGAACATAATCTTAAAAGGGAAATCAGGCATAAGTCTTGGAACATAAACAGATCTCCTCCACCATGCCACTACCACACACATTTTGCCCCTCCTGCTGCTCCCTTTAGTTAAGTCATTCTTTACCCTTATCTGCAGTACAAGGGAAACATGAACTATAAGCACATAGGCTTAGTAAGATCCTTTCCTACTCACTAAAGTCATACCTCAAGGATTAGACATAGAGTAATGACATGTTCATCTAGACAACATATAGGCATAGCATTCATATAAAGTAGTGACATGATCATTTAAGAACATATAGGCATAGCATTCATATAAAAGTAGTGACATGATCAATTAAGAACATATAAGCATAACATTCATATAAAAGTAGTGACATGATCATTTAAGAACATATAAGCATAGCATTCATATAAAAGTGGTGACATGATCAATTAAGAACATATAAGCATAGCATTCATATAAAAGTGGTGACATGATCAATTAAGAACATATAAGCATAGCATTCATATATGAGTAATGACATGATCATTCAAGAACATATAAGCATAGCATTCATATAAGAGTAATGACATGATCATTCAAGAACATATAAGCATAGCATTCATATGAAAGTAATGACATGATCATTCAAGAACATATAAGCATAGCATTCATATGAAAGTAATGACATGATCATTCAAGAACATATAAGCATAGCATTCATATAAATATCATAATCACATAGACAAGAAAAAGGGGTATATGCAAGATGCTCTTTGAAAACATATATTTTATAGGTACTTAAACATAATCTCAACATATTGGACCTGGCATTGTACCACATACATCATCATCTTTACACGCATCCCTAAATAGACCCGAGGTAGCTAATCCCGAACCTACTAGGGTACTAGGTCCGTACTATGTCCGTCGACCTAGGGACTACATAACATAGAAGCCCATCCTAGGCCCGTACTATGTCCGTCGGCCTAGGGCAACTTAGGAGTCTATCCCGTACTAGGTCCATACTATGACCGTCGCCCTAGGGGCATGTAGGATCCCATCCCTTGGACCTTGTTAGGGTTCGGTACAAGCTATGCAAAAAGTAAAATAGCATATCATGTTCCTTATCATAACATATCATGTTCCTTATCATAACATATCATATTCCTTATCATAACATATCATGATCCTTATCATAGCATATCATGTTCCTTTTCATAACATATCATGTTCCTTTTCATAACATAAAGAGTGCTCTTAGTCTCCATTCATAGGGAAGCATCTCTTAGGCATTTCATCATACATACTTGTTCATCATGATGCAATGAGCATAACATAATCATACATTCATACAATTAACATGGACATAAGGTAGTGGCATAAACCAATCATGCTATCGTAAAATCTAACTATCATCATGTTAACATCATATATAGATATATCATGGCATGGAAGATCATGGGTGAGCATGGACAAGGTTTGGCCGAAACTTCCAAGAGGAAATCTTAAGAATTCAAACCCTAATTCAATTTTTACAAGGTCTAACTATCAACATGTTAACATTATATGCATATAAAACATGACAAGGGGAAAACATTGGTAGACCAAACATGGTTTGGCCGAAACCCTAATGGAGGGTTCTCAAGAATTCAACCACTAAAACAACTTGTACAAGGTCTACCTAACATCATATACATATATAGTATGGCATGAAACATCATTAACAAGCATAACATGGGTTGGCCGAAACTTCATGGGGGTTCTAACAAAATTCAAACCCTAAACAACTTGTACAAGGTCTAACTAACCACATGTTAACAACCATTACATATAGATCATGGCATGGAAAACCATTAGGAGCATAATTAGGACTTGGCCGAAACTTCAAGGAGGGCTTTGGGATCAAACACTCAAATTAAGCCTATCTATCAACATGTTATCTTCATCTATATAGAAAACATGGCATAGAAACATATAGATCATGGCATGGAAGACCATTAGGAGCATGATTAGGTCTTGGCCAAAACTTCAAGGAGGACTTTGGGATCAAACACTCAATCAAGCCTATCTATCAACATGTTATCTTCATATTCATACAAAACATGGCATGGAAAATCATTGGAAGCATGAAGGGGGGTCTTGGCCGAAAGTTTCAAGAGGGGTTTTTAAGCAACTAACAACCGAAATAACTTGTACTGCAGGTGAGGGGATGCTTACATCCTTTCGCTTGTTTAGTATAAGAATATACCCTAGGTGGTGCCAAGACAAGAGCTCTCTTCTTGCTTATTTGGTTTTCGGAAATGGAAGAAGGAGATGGAGTGGTTTCGGTGGAGTTAGATCTTCTAGCATTACTAAGACTTGTGAGGAACTCCTCTTGGAAAACCCCTCTTGAGAATTCCTACACAAGAAGCCCTAGAGCTTGCGATGAAAAAGGGAGGAAGGAGAATGAGAAATTCGGCCAAGGATGAGGAAGAAGGAGAATGAAGAAGGAAAGTGGGGTTTTTCTTCCTCTCTTATCTTAATTCTCCTCTTTAATACCTAGGGAATGAACACTCTTCATCCTTTCATGGGGGGATGAACCAACTCCTCATCTTCCCATCTATATTCTTTGTATATTCTTTATATATCTTATCCATGAATCATCCTATGGTCTAGTGGTGTCATGGCTACCTCCCTATTTGGAGGTTCATGGTTCAAATCCTACCTATACCCATCTTTTATTTTATTTTATTTTAAACCTTTTATGGGCGTTAAAATCCATATAATTACTTTGAATAGTTTAGAATTTTACGGGCGTTACATTTGAGTCGCCGGTGTGGACACGAGACGGACGATCGGAGAGTTTTGAGAGTGATCGGAGAAGAAATCGCGTGAGAAGGAGTGTGAAGAAGCCGAACCCTAGCTATTTCGCGTTATAAAATCGTGATGCCAGTCGACTAATGTGCTAGATCAGTCGATTGATTATGGTTCAGTGAACGGTTCACAAAACTGAAAGTCGATCGATTCGCCCGCACTCAATCGCTTCGGCCCCGATGATTCATCGGGCGACTACTATGGGTCATCACGATCGATGTGGCGACGATCGTTGGATCGCCACCGATCGCTGGCTCTTATATCCGAACAATAGTAACATCATCGATCGATGTTAAATCGCCGATCATAAGCAAGACTATCAATGTTGATCTCGCGGTGTCATGCTACAGTGTTATCAGTCGACTGATATCTGATTTTCAGTTCTGAAATTAAGTGAATTTCAATTTCTTCACTCAATTTGTTTCATTTTAACATGTTTATGCATGTATATCGAATATATTAGTATTATGCCTGTGTTTACATATTTGTTAATGTATTTTAGTATTTTATTTCATTTTCACAAGCATTAACATCCAAGAGTTTTAAATTCTAGCATCTCACCCTTTCTAAGTGTTGAAATACACAATCAAGGTGAATGATATATTTTGTGAGATGCAATACACCATAAATATACCTTCCATGCAAATATATGGTAAGACACATGAAGCATGGCAAGTATGTGACATCAAGATATATAGTGCTTGAGTGTTACTCTTAAATGTAATTTCTAAACCTTAAGACAATTTTCTTGATACATGAATTCCCAAAGTGTGCCAAAACCCCAAATTACACACTAATATCTCTAAGTCTAAATGTGCTATGTTTAATCAATTTTTCACAATTCTAAAAGCTTATTGGCACATTCTAAAATCTTTTAGGATTAACATTCAATCTTATTTCCAAGGTATCACATAACCTTGAGAATGCTATAAAGTGTTAACTTTACTATGGTTAGGTTAACTAC
Organism: Wurfbainia villosa; assembly: GCA_025175895.1. NCBI lineage: Eukaryota > Viridiplantae > Streptophyta > Magnoliopsida > Zingiberales > Zingiberaceae > Wurfbainia > Wurfbainia villosa. The sequence goes on along the minus strand of CM045989.1, from coordinate 111,981,422 downwards.
CCACTAATTCAAGTTAACACCCCCAACCCACTTAGCATGATGGAATCACGCTCTTAGAAACCCAATATTTATTGGAACTCCTTGGGTTAATTAAGTATTCACTAGGGATAACTTCCCTAGACACTCTCTTAATGACCCTCCTAGGCTTAGAAGCCTTGGTCATTTGGGTCTTATCATGGTTAACCTTAGGGATTGCCTCCCTAGTAACCTTCTTAGTGGTCTTTCTAGGTTTCATGGAGACCTTAGCCACTAGACACTTACCATGGTCAATTCTAGGGATGACTTCCCTTGTGATCTTGGTTTTCCTAGACCTAGGTTGAGTTCCATAATCAAATGGAACCCTAAGGTAGGTCTCCTTGGGCTTAGGTTTGTGACTCAAACCTTTCTTGCCCTTAGGTGGACCTTGCTTTCTAGACCCTAGATTTTGACAATTTGACCCTTTAATTTGATTTTGCATCTTTCTAAGGGTCTTCTCCATTTTCTCAAGTTTTGACCTCAAAACTTGATTTTCTAGCTCTAATTTCCCAATTTTTGAATTTTGATCTAAGCTTTGAGCATTGTTCCATTTCTTAGGCATGTGCCTACCCTTCTTAGGATTAATGCCTAAATGGTCCTCTATCTTCTTAATGGTTTCACTAGATAGGATTTTTCTAGGGACATTAGTCCCAAATTTCTCCTTATTTTTAACATTGTAACTCTTAGCCCCTAAACAATAAAATTTATTATTTTTAGCATGCTCTTTATGAAACATAGAAAGATTACTTCTAGCATGTTTTTTCTTATTACTTAAAGAATGAGCATTATTTAAATTTACCTTAGGGTTTGCCTTAGAGGCTCCCCCTACATTTGATGCTCCTTCCTTTCTCCTAGGGCATTGGCTTCTATAGTTCCCTCTTTGGTGACACTTGAAGCATACCACATGCTCCTTGCTCTTAATGGTGGCGACTCCGGCATCCTTGGTCTTTTCTTGAGGTTTCGGTGCCAGTTAACTTTTCTTGACTTTCTTAGGGCACTTGCTCTTATAGTGCCCATATTCCCTATACTCAAAACACATAATATGATTTTTATTTTGAATTGATGTGCTTGAGTTACCTAGGTTAATGGTGGTCGAAATTGGTTCTTCATCTTCTCAACCGGAGGTAGATGGTTCCTCTTGGGTTGGCTTCGGTATTGAAGATGGCCTAGTCTCCTCCTCAATCCTAGAGGTGGTGGCTTCTTGTGCTTCTTCTTCCTCTTCGGATGTCGACTCCCTCTCAAACTCTAAATCCTCACTTTCTTGTGAGGAAGATGAACTTGCTTCGTCGGCCTCCTCCTCTTCTTGAGTCGATAAACATTCTTCGGCTTCTTGTGATTGTTTTTTGCTTGAGGCCGATAATGATCCTTCATAAAGCTTTGCCAATTTGCTCCAAAGCTTCTTGGCATCTTGATATTCACCTAGTCTAGACAAAACATCATTAGGTATCAAATCTTCTAAAAGTTTTGTTACCTTTACTTCAGTTTTGAACTTTAGGCGTTGCTTTTGGGTCCACTTCTTCAACTTTAGAACATTTCCCTTCTTATCCCTAGGAGGTTCAAAGCCTTCCATGATGAAGAACCAATCTTCTATATCCATTATCAAGAATGTCTCCATTCTCGCCCTCCATGCCGGAAAATCCTCTTGGTCATATAATGGTTGTGTGTTGATGTCTCATCCTAATTTTCCTTCAAATTCCATCTTGTTCCCTCTAGTGTCTTTGCTCTCGGTTGTTAATCCGTAGAAGAGCCCCGGGCTTTGATACCAATTGTAAGAATGTTCGTGACCGTTAGAGGGGGGTGAATAGTGCATTTTCGTCGTGGATGGAATTCGATGTGTTCGTCTCTACAAAGCTTGTTATGTGCAGCGGAATATATATAATAGTAATAATAAAAATGAAGACAAACACAAATACACCAATACACAAGTATGTAACGTGGTTCGGAACCATATGGTTCCAACTCCGTGGATTGGGCTCGAATGATTCCTACCGATGCAAACACCACCACTATAACAATAATACTCCTTCTCGACAACAAGTCGGAGGCAGAGAAACCTCTTACAATGATTACAAAAGTAATACACAACAAATACAAGCAAATGCACTAAAATGCAAGTAAAGAAAACTTTACAAAGAGCTTTTGGATGCTTGTTTGTTGATTGCCTTGGACTAGCCTTGAAGACTCTAATTTGCACCAGCAAATCACTCCAAATCGCCCAAGAAAATCGATGCCAAATCCCTCCTTCCGAGCTGCTTTTATAACCTGCATTCAGACTGGATTTCACCTAGCAGTCGATTGATCGGGACCATCAGTCAACTGCTCCTGTAGCCGTCGTGAGACAACAGTATGAGCCACGTTGGATAAGTTCCAATGGATAGACCATCAGTCGACTGATCATGCCCATCAGTCGACTAATCAGGTCATCACTCGATTGTCAAATCTTAATGATCGACTCGGGAACATTCTGTCCCCGAATTCCCGACAACAATGATCGATCTGTGATCGCTTGATCGTTGTGCCATCACGATCGCATCAATCGCCGCAATGATCGCTAGCCAATTCCAAGAACTCTAGTCGACTGACCATAGTCCCAATCGACTGATACACCTCAAACATGAGGTTTTACTCCCAAGTATAGTGTCTCCATACTTGCTAGACCACCCTTAGCCAAGACCTAAGCGATCTAGCCACCTCCGTCAGCCTCATGCCTATCGAATCCCTCTAAGTCATCCATGACTTGTTCATCCATACGCTAGCCTTCAGGTGCTTCCATCGGCTATTGTCATGATAATGTTGTCTACACTGCCAAGGCACATTGGGCTTACGCTGCCAAGACTTTGCTTGGACTTTACGCCGCCAACCATTGGACTTATGCTGCCAAGACTCCACCCTTAGACTTTACGCCGCCAATATTCCCCTTGGACTTTCCAATTGCCAAGACTCAAGCTTGGGCTTTCCCTTGCCAACCCATGTTGGACTTTCCATGCCAAGACCCATGCTTGGACTTTCCTTGCCAACCCATGTTGGACTTTCCATGCCAAGACTCAAGCTTGGACTTTCTCATGCCAAGTGCACAAGACTTGGACTTCTCTCATGACAATGGTCAAACCATCGTCAAACATCAAATATGACCTGGGTTGATTGCACCAACAATCTCCCCAACACTTTGTCAGACATCAATGTCAAACATCAAAACACTACTCGAGTCAAACTCGAGTCTGATCAATCGTGACCTGGGCTGATTGCACCAACAGTTACCATGTTTGTTAACCTGTGTAAGATTTGAGTCCATGATTGCTTGAGTCTTTGAGAATTGATGATCCTAGGTAACTTTCTTTCACGATTTTCTATGCATGATTGGGAATTTCTAGAGGAATGCATTTTTAGTCGTTTTCTTAGTTTTGCTTACTTGCATGAGATGCACTAGAATAAGTGTGGGGGAATTGATAACTCACATTTTGACATGATATTTTGTATTCATTCCTCTATATTTTAATCCATTCGTATGCTTAATTCGATATATTTATCATATTCTATGACTATGGATCATTTTAGAGCTTTAATGCAAATACATGCTAATTTGATGTCTTAAACACTAATTTGTTGTATACTTTATTTTGTAGGACATTTAAGAGAAAATCGAGGAATGCACATTGAAAAAAAATGGGAAGTACTGTAGCAAAAAAAAATGTAGCAAAGTTACTATAGCACCATATTTTTTTTCTCCAAAAAAAGACAAGGCCTAGTCATGCCAAAAGGCATGGTCGTGTCGTGGATCCAAAATTTGCGTTGGAGCTCATTTAAAAGCAAGAAAAGTTGGACAAAAAGTCATCTCTTCTTCCCTTGAACCCTAGCAGCCACCTCCACCTTCCTTCCATCCATTTTCCTCCATGGATTCGAGGAGGAATCACTTCATCGAGGGATTTCGGCGATGTCTTCCATATCCACAGCTCATCCACCATCTCTTTCGGATTCGAGGAATAGTTTCGCCCCGACGACACTTCTTCGAGCTCAACCAGATCCATGAGATTTTGGAGCATCCATCAAGCTACTGGATTCAGAAGTTTGTGCCATCCATAGCCACCGCCATTTGCGGAGTCTCAATCGAGCTTCGTTGGACTTAGCCGGAGGAACTTGTTCATTCACCGAGCCTATCTTAGGTTGATTTGATCATTTATTTTCTTGTTTTTGCATAGAGGAATTTAATTTGTATGCATTTCAATTGTTTGTTAAATTTCTCCTTACATTTATGGTAGTTTTACATTTGTGCACATTAGGAGTTTGATTTAATGCCTCCTATAGTTGTGTTCTTTTAAATCCTGCATTGCTTTACTTGTTGAATGCTTTAATTACTTGCATTGTTAGATTAGCATTTTAATTACCATGTAATCGTAGGTTAGAACTCAAATCACAACCCCCCCCCCCCCAATTTACATTAGAAAACCTCAAGCAATAATGGAAACGATCCTAAGAAAACTATTCTACCGATTGCATTCGTTGGGAGACGACCCGAGTCATCTCTATGCTACATTAGTGTAGAGGGGATTCGGTTTAATTATAAATTTTGTTTTGATACATTATAGTGGTGCGACATGTTACAAGTTAGCTATCAATAATCTGGGACCAAAAAAAATTTCAACACAATTTCTATGACGAAAAAAATTTTCGTCGCAAATTCGCATGTATTGTTGGTGCAATCGGCCCAGGTCACGTTTGACCAGACTCGAGTTTGACTCGAGTAGTATTTTGATGTTGTGTTTTGTTGTTTGATGATGAGTTAACTATTGTTTGACAATGGGTTAACTATATAGTTGACATGGGATTGACTATATGATGGAAAGTCTAAGCATGGGTCTTGACAATGATAAAGTCCAAGTCTTGAGTACTTGGCATAGAAAGTCCAAGCATGGGTCTTGGCAAGAGAAAGTCCAAGCATGGGCCTTAGCAAGAGAAAGTCCAAGCATGGGCCTTGGCAAGGGAAAGTCCAAGCTTGAGTCTTGGCAATTGGAAAGTCCAACATGAGTTGGCAAGGAAAGATCAAGGGTGTAGTCTTGGTCACGTAAGTCCAAGGGTGCAATCTTGGTAGTGAAAGTCCAAGTCATGGGTACTTGGCATTTGGGAAGTCCAAGGTTAGATATTGGCAGTGTAAAGTCCAAGGGTGGAGTCTTGGCAGCATAAGTCTAATGGTTGGCGGCATAAAGTCCAAGCGTGTGTCTTGTCGACGTAAGTCCAATGTGCCTTGGCGGTGTAGACCAGCTTAACATGACAATAGCCGATAGAAGTACTTGAAGGCTAGTATATGGATGAACAAGTCATGGATGACTTGGAGGGATCTAATAGACGTGAGGCTGATGGAAGTGGCTAGAAGGCATAGGTTTAGGCTAAGGGTGGTCTAGCAAGTATGAGGGCATCATACTTGGGGTAAACTTCATGGTTGAGGTGTAGCAGTCAACTGGGGTTATGGACCAGTCGACTGGTCAAGTGTATTGACACTTGGCAACTGAGTCGACACTGAGTAGTCGATTGGGATTATGATCAGTCGACTACCAAGAGTCGATTGGTATTTGACTACAGGCAAATGGCCTTGGCAGTCGACTGTTGGGTTTCCGACACCGCGGCGTGTGTGTGTTCGATCACGTTTCGTAAACATGAACACAGCGGAAGCAATAAAAATAATAAATCTATATTTATTACAACACACACAACACACGCATGCATATTACAACAAGTGTATACATAACCGTAAATTTAAATTTGCAATAAAAGGAAATTTATCTACGTTATACCTTTCGTATGACGTGTAGCGGGAACGGCATCAACCAGAACGATCCTCGCTAGAATCGTTTCTATCCGTATCCACGCCGAGTTCCTCGGGATGACTTCGCTAAGCCACGAGCTTCTTCCTCATACGGGTTACTAGCCTCGTGTTGAAGACGACGTGATCGAGAGATGATCACGATCCGAATCCAAATTCGGATCCTAATACGAGTCCTCAAAACTCGCTTCTCCGGAGAGGTATTCGTCAACCAATTGACGAATCCTTCGTCCTCCACCTCAGAGAATTACTGGAGATCGAATCCCCAGTAAGTTATCCTCTGTTGGATCTCTAACCGTCGTCCAAACGACGCTCCGACGAGAAGAGAAGAAGCTGTCCAGAAAACTGGACAGCTTGGTGGAGGAGTAGGCGCCGGCCAAAACAAGGAAGCCAAGTGCTTACCTTTTCACCGAGGCCTAGGAAGATCACCGGAGGGTCGCCGGAGGGTTCACCGGCTGAAGCTTGGACGCCGGCAAGGAGCTGGACGGCGGAACAAGGAGCTGGGCGGCAAGCTTAGGGTTGGCGCCGAAAAACTCCTTCAATGGAGTGGGCGGCAACTTTTGCTAGGGCTTGGATTAGGGCTTAATTATCCCTTAAGCCCTCTTTTATAGAGAACTAATTCTCTTAATGGTTATTGGATCATAACCATTAGGCCCGTTAACCCGCTCCATTAAGATAAGTTAAAATAAACCAAACCATGATGGTTTATTTTAAGTTAAAACGAACCGAACCAACTTTTGGTTCATTCGTTTAAAATAAACCAAACCCTTTGGATTATTCTCCTCCATTGGATTAGAACCAAACCATTTTGGTCCATCCATTATGTCTTCATAAGACACGACCCATCCACGCTTCCATTGCGACTGAAACGATTTCATGCTCGCTCCATGTTTGGTCCAACCAAACTTAGTTTCTCTCGGTCTGAGAATCCCATTCTCAAGCTCGTTTTAAATCCTTTGGATAACGCTCGTCGTGCGTGTGACCAAATAGGTTCTCGGTTTATGTTGGCCGTCTATAATTAACCATTAATTATAGAATGATCATGAGTGGCACCTAGTAGTACATCATGATCCCCAATTAACCGAAAAGATCAACGGTTGATCCAGAACTATTTCTGGAACCCTTCAGCAGCTCGAATGAGTCGTGCCCCATTCCCTTCACTCATCTTATACCCACTTGGTTCAGGACATGGTCTATAGTGTCAGTCCCCACTAGGCTGACTACGTCACACCTAGCCCAAGTATCAATTCCTCGTCCTACGGATTCTAATTACTCCACATGTATCGAAGAGTACCTTACTCTAAACATGTAATGCTTTGGCCAAAGACTTTAGTAACAATCCGACGAGAGGCCATGGGTATACATCTCCTCGCAAGGAGTGGTGAATCCTTTATAGGCTATTCAAACACCTTCGATCATTTCGACTTATACCCAATCATCCCGGGTCCACATCTCCTTAGAGATGTTTGCTTAAGATGTCAAAGCATAAGTCTCCATGATCAAGATGACTTGAATACCGCAAGTCAAAGGAACATCGCACTTAAGCCACAGTAAGAACTTCATTGACATATCTATATATATGCAGAGAACCATATGAAGTCTTACGGCTGGTCACTCCAATGAACTAGTTACCATAACTAGCATCCACGATTAACTCCGGACATCACAATGTCTCCAGCCAGTGAGAATCAGCTGCTTGGATACACCAAGGAGTATACCTCATGCTAGTCTATGTAATCGATGGTGTCCAAATCCATCAATTCATCGACTAGGGATAATTCCGATACATCACAATTACACATGTAGAGATACTCACTAGTTGTGATCCAATCACAAATTCTCTCATGCTGTGAATCGTATCGTGGACATTCAGTAAATGATTTTAAGATCCAATCAAATACATAAAACATGTATACTCAAATAGTGAATCTTCATTTATCATATAAATGGTTCATACATAAGGCGATTGCCTTAGGACATCTCTCATATATTACTAACAGACTCCCACTTGGCCTAATGCCAATCGCTACGGTATCCAATACCATAAGCTCGAATATGACCCTCAAACTTATTTTGAGGTAATGCCTTAGTCAAGGGATCCGCTAAGTTCCTTTCAGTGGGAATTTTCTCGATTTGTATTTCGTTCCTACTGATGATCTCTCTGATAAGATGATAGCGGCGAAGCACATGTTTGGATCGTTGATGAGACCTTGGCTCTTTCGCCTATGCAATTGCTCCATTGTTGTTGCAGTAGACCGGTATTGCTTCAACTATGGCCGGAATCACACCAAGTTCATGAACAAACTTCTTGATCCAAACCGCTTCCTTTGCTGCTTCCGAAGCTGCAATGTATTCTGCCTCAGTGGTAGAATCCGCTACAATCTCTTGTTTGGAACTTTTCCAACTCATTGTGCCCCCATTCAAGGTGAATACGTATCCAGACTGAGACCTGGAATCATCCTTGTCTATCTGGAAGCTGGCATCCGTATACCCGCGTATCACCATGTCCCCTTCTCCATATATTAGGAACACATCCTTAGTTCTTCTTAAGTACTTAAGGATCGTCTTAACAACCACCCAATGATCCATTCCTGGATCGGACTGGTATCTGCTCGTGACACTCAGAGCATACGATACATCGGGCCTCGTACATAACATAGCATACATGATAGATCCTATTGCGGATGCATAGGGAATCTTACTCATGCAAATCCTCTCGTCTTCTATGCGCGGACACATAGACTTCGAAAGGTGTACCCCATGCCTGATGGGTAGGAAACCTTTCTTGGATTCCGACATGCTAAACCTCTTTAGCACTCGGTCTATATATGTATACTGCGAAAGACCAAGCAACCGTTTCGATCTATCTCTATAGATCTTAATCCCGAGGATGTAGGTTGCTTCTCCTAGGTCTTTCATGGAGAATGTCTTGGATAACTAAACCTTCACTGACTGTAAGATTGAAACATCGTTTCCTATAAGTAGTATGTCATCGACATACAATACTAGGAATACGACTGCACTCCCACTAACCTTCTTGTACACACAAGGTTCGTCTGGATTTTGTGAGAAATCAAACTTTTTGATTGTCTCATCAAAACGGATATTCCAGCTCCTGGATGCTTGCTTCAATCCATAAATGGACCGTCGCAATTTGCATACCTTGGTTTTATCAACCGATGTGAAACCCTCAGGCTGTATCATATACACGTCCTCGAGCAGGTTTCCATTAAGGAAAGTTGTTTTCACATCCATCTGTCATATCTCATAATCATAATGAGCCGCTATGGCCAGGAGCATCCGAATGGATTTAAGCATAGCTACAGGCGAATAGGTTTCGTCATAATCAACACCTTGTTTTTGACGATATCCTTTCGCCACCAATCTAGCCTTATAGGTAATCACATTACCATCCATGTCGATTTTCTTCTTGAAAACCCACTTGCACCCTATAGGCTTTATGCCTTCAGGTGGGTCAACCAAGTTCCAAACTTGGTTTTCATACATGGAATCCATTTCCGACTTCATGGCACCAAGCCACTTATCCCTTTCTGAACTTGTCAGCACTTCTTCATAACTGGTAGGCTCCTCATCATCAATGAGTAACACGTCGTTCGATTCACTTACGAGAAATCCATATCTCTCAGGAATATTACGTGTTCTACCAGATCTACGAAGATGTGGTGTTATAATAGGTCCAGCCGATTGCTCATCACTATGAGTTGTCGGCTGTTGTGCTTCACCAGGTATCTCATTAATGTCTATTTGAGTCTCTCGAGCCTCCTCAAGCTCAACGACACTCCCACTATTTTCTTGCAAGAGAAACTCTTTCTCTAGAAACACAGCATGCCTTGAAACAAACACCTTTTGTTCCACAGGATGATAGAATTGGTAACCCCTTGTTTCCTTAGGGTATCCAACAAATAGACATTTATCAGACTTAGCATCCAATTTGTCTGATACAGTCCGCTTCACATAAGCAGGACAACCCCATATCTTCAAGTAAGATACATGAGGTTTCTTACCATTCCATATCTCATATGGAGTAGTTGAGACTACCTTAGTAGGCATTCTGTTTAACAAGTAAACAGCTGTCTGAAGTGCATAGCCCCAAAAGGACTTGGGAAGAGTCGCATGATTCATCATTGACCTGACCATGTCCAACAAGGTCCGGTTACGCCTCTCAGATACACCATTATGTTGTGGTGTATATGGCGGAGTCCATTGAGACAATATACCATTGTCTCTTAGATAATCAAGAAACTCTTGACTTAAGTATTCACCACCTCGATCCGATCGAAGTATTTTAATACTCTTATCATGTTGTTTCTCTACTTCATTTCTGAATTCTTTGAACCTTTCAAAGGCTTCAGACTTGTGTTTCATCAAGAACACATACCCAAACCGTGAGTGATCATCGGTGAAGGTAATAAAGTAGCTATAGCCTCCTAATGCTTGAGTTGACATAGGTCCACATACATCAGTATGTATTAGTCCTAGTAACTCTCCCACTCGTTCACCTTTTCCAGTAAAAGGTAACTTAGTCATCTTGCCTTTTAAGCATGATTCGCATGTATCGTATGAATCCAATTCAAACGATTCCAGAATTCCACATCGGTGTAATTCGGACATGCGTTTCTTGCTTATATGGCCAAGACGACAATGCCACATATAGGAGTCTATTTGATTATCCTTTCGAGCACGCGTGTTGCTCGCTTGGATATTGAAAATGTCACTGGACACGTCCAACGTATAAATGCCATTACTCAAGGTTCCAGTTCCATAAAGTACGCCATTCAAAGTTATATAACAATAATTGTTACTAAACGTCAAATGGAAACCATTTCTATTTAAACAGGAAATAGAAACAATGTTCTTTATTAGAGAAGGAACATAATAGCAATTGTCCAGTTCTAAGACTAGTCCACTAGGGAGCTTCAGCAAATAAGTTCCGATGGCGACCGCAGCAACCTTTGCTCCATTGCCAACTCGCAAATTTGACTCCCCTCTGACAAGTCTTCTTCTATTCCTTAGCCCCTGTATGTCATTACATATATGTGAGCCACACCCAGTATCCAATACCCAAGTGTCTAAGGAAATAGAATGACAATCAATAACGAAGATACCTGAAGAGGATGGGGCATCGGATGCCTTCTTCTTCTTCATGGACTCAAGATAAATCTTGCGCTTTCTTCGCCAAGGGCCTTCCTTGCCACGCTGATGGCAAGTTCCCTTTGCTTACCGGTTCTGCCTTCTTTGCTTTTTTCTTCTTTCCTTTCTTCTGTTCTTTTGCCTTCCTCTTAGAACCTTTCTTTGAGGAATCAACTAACAGAACCGCCTTCTCCTCATGCTTCACAGAAGGCTCCACAGTCTTCAGCATATTGAGGAGCTCGGGAATGGTGGATTCTAATTTGTTCATCCGATAGTTCATCACAAATTGTGAGAAACTCTTGGGCAAACAATGCAGAATTAAGTCAATACTTAACTCATGATCCAACACAAACCCGAGGGTAGCTAGCCGCTCGATGTACCCGTTCATCTTTAGCACAAACTACACTATAGACGAACCTTCTTGCATCTTCGTGGTGAAGAGGAACCTAGAGACCTCGAACCTTTCGGATCTCGCTTGCTCATCGAACAACTCATGAAGATGGAAGACTATAGTATTAGCATCCATATGCTCATGCTGCTTTTGCAGCTCAGGTACCATCGCCGCTAGCATGATGCAACTCGCCAGTTCAGAATCTGCCACATGCTTCTGATAGACCAACATTTGGTCTGGAGTTGCATCGTCCTTAGGACGGTCAGGAAGAGGCTCTTCAAGGACATATGCAAGCTTTTCCGCCTTGAGAATAATTCTCAGGTTTCTAAGCCAGTCCAGGAAGTTAGGCCTAGTCAGTTTGTTCGAATCCAAAAATAGTGCGCAAATTCAAAAACGTCATGATCAATTTATTGACCTAGAAATACAAAACGAGCATATATGAGACAATGATTTTAAAATGCATCAATATACATTTATAAATCCCATTCATTTTTCGAATTTCAAAAACCCCAAAATCACTTCAGGAGATCGTAGGTCCATCTCCGAATGGGATGATATCCATCATAGTTATGAATAACCTTGGAGAGAGTCCAACAAGCCATTCATAACTACGATGGTAGGTATCATCTATACCGATTGCATATCACGTATATGCAACTATCACAATGTGCTATCAACTAATTGAATGTTCACACATACGTTGGGTTGTTAACACATTAACAAGTATGCATCATATGCATAGCACCCAACTTCACCTCCCTTTACATCGACCTTGGAGAGAGTCCAACAAGCCGATGCTCCAGGTTAAAGCCAACCCATTAATCGAGAAATAGTTTTAATATGGTTAGAGTGCATTCAACCAATTAGCCCAGCTTGGAGAGAGTCCAACAACCAAAGCTAACGATTGACCTCTGACTCTTACCATATTAGTATTAAACTATTCCATGGTTTGAACATGTTCGGGTTCGAGCTGGGCTTGGAGAGAGTCCAACAACCCAAACAAGAAACGGAACTCTGGTTCTAACCATATTAATAGAAGGTGTAGGCTTTAATATTGTTTAAGGGTTTTATGTCTCATCCTCTTTGCATGCAAATAACTATTATCTACATGGCATGGCATACATGGCATACATCTACATGTCACGACACGCATGGCATAATGTTATGCATCTAATGCAATTACATGGCATACAATTATGTCATGTATATAATTTCCTTATATGTCATAACTATTTATGGAAATAAAATATGTTTAAGATTTGATTCTCCAAATCAAATTATAATTAAATTAGGAAACAAATTTCCAAATCTAATCACATATTTTATTCATGGAATTATTTGATTAAGGAAAATCTATTTAGGAACCCAATTTCCTAAATCATTAAAACTACTTATGGAAATAAAATATTTTAAGATTTGATTTCCCAAATCAAATCATGATTAAATTAGGAAACAAATTTCCAAAATTTAATCAAATATTTTATTTATGGAAAATATCAATTTCCATAAATACTTCCAACTTTCCAAAAGTGGAAGATTTCCATAAATACTTCTAGACTTTCCAAAATTGAAAAATTTCCATAAATACTTCTAAATTTCTAAAATTAGAAAATTTCCAGAAATACATTATGACTATCGCAAAACCATTTTTACGATTATGTCGAAACACAACCTGGGCTCTGATACCACTGTTGGGTTTCCGGCACCGCGGCGTGTGTGTGTTCGATCACGTTTCGTAAACATGAACACAGCGGAAGCAATAAAAATAATAAATCTACATTTATTACAACACACACAACACACGCATGTATATTACAACAAGTGTAGACATAACCGTAAATTTGAATTTGCAATAAAAGGAAATTTATCTACGTTATACCTTTCGTATGACGTGTAGCGGGAACGGCATCAACCGGAACGATCATCACTAGAATCGTCTCTATCCGTATCCACGCCGAGTTCCTCGGGATGACTTTGCTAAGCCACGAGCTTCGTCCTCGTACGGGTTACTAGCCTCGTGTTGAAGACGACGTGATCGAGAGATGATCACGATCCAAATCCAAATTCGGATCCTAATACGAGTCCTCAAAACTCGCTTCTCCGGAGAGGTATTCGTCAACCAATTGACGAATCCTTCATCCTCCACCTCAGAGGATTACCGGAGATCGAATCCCCGGTAAGTTAGCAGCTGTCGGAGCTCTAACCGTCGTCCAAATGATGCTCCGACAAGAAGAGAAGAAGCTGTCCAGAAAACTGGACAGCTTGGTGGAGGAGTAGGCGCCGGCCAAAACAAGGAAGCCAAGTGCTTACCTTTTCACCGAGGCCTAGGAAGATCACCGGAGGGTCGCCGGAGGGTTCACCGGCTGAAGCTTGGACGCCGGCAAGGAGTTGGACGGTGGCACAAGGAGCTGGGCAGCAAGCTTAGGGTTGGCGCCGAAAAACTCCTTCAATGGAGTGGGCGGCAACTTTTGCTAGGGCTTGGATTAGGGCTTAATTATCCCTTAAGCCCTCTTTTATAGAGAACTAATTCTCTTAATGGTTATTGGATCATAACCATTAGGCCCGTTAACCCGCTCCATTAAGATAAGTTAAAATAAACCAAACCATGATGGTTTATTTTATGTTAAAACGAACCAAACCAACTTTTGGTTCATTCGTTTAAAATAAACCAAACCCTTTGGTTTATTCTCCTCCATTGGATTAGAACCAAACCATTTTGGTCCATCCATTATGTCTTCATAAGACACGACCCATCCACGATTCCATTGCGACTGAAACGATTTCATGCTCGGTCCATGTTTGGTCCAACCAAACTTAATTTCTCTCGGTCTGAGAATCTCATTCTCAAGCTCGTTTTAAATCCTTTGGATTACGCTCGTTGTGCGTGTGACCAAATAGGTTCTCGATTTATGTTGGCCGTCTATAATTAACCATTAATTATAGAACGATCATGAGTGACACCTAGTAGTACATCATGATCCCCAATTAATCGAAAAGATCAACGGTTGATCCAGAACTATTTCTGGAACCCTTCAGCAGCTCGAATGAGTCGTGCCCCATTCCCTTCACTCATCTTATACCCACTTGGTTCAGGACATGGTCTATAGTGTCAGTCCCCACTAGGCTGACTACGTCTCACCTAGCCCAAGTATCAATTCCTCGTCCTACGGATTCTAGTTACTCCACATGTATCGAAGAGTACCTTACTCTAAACATGTAATGCTTTGGCCAAAGACTTTAGTAACAATCCGACGAGAGGCCATGGGTATACATCTCCTCGCAAGGAGTGGTGAATCCTTTATAGGCTATTCAAACACCTTCGATCATTTCGACTTATACCCAATCATCCCGGGTCCACATCTCCTTAGAGATGTTTGCTTAAGATGTCAAAGCATAAGTCTCCATGATTAAGATGACTTGAATACCGCAAGTTAAAGGAACATCGCACTTAAGCCACAGTAAGAACTTCATTGACATATCTATATATATGCAGAGAACCATATGAAGTCTTACGATTGGTCACTCCAATGAACTAGTTACCATAACTAGCATCCACGATTAACTCCGGACATCACAATGTCTCCAGCCAGTGAGAATCAGCTGCTTGGATACACCAAGGAGTATACCTCGTGCTAGTCTCGACAGAATTGATGGTGTCCAAATCTATCAATTCATCGACTAGGGATAATTCTGATACATCAAAATTACACATGTAGAGATACTCACTAGTTGTGATCCAATCACAAATTCTCTCATGCTGTGAATCGTATCGTGGACATTCAGTAAATGAGTTTAAGATCCAATCAAATACATAAAACATGTCTACTCAAATAGTGAATCTTCATTTATCATATAAATGGTTCATACATAAGGCGATTGCCTTAGGACATCTCTCATATATTACTAACATCGACTGCTAGCATTTGGCAGTCGACTAGTCTTGAGCAGTCGACTGCCATGGAGGTCAGTTGACTACTGCTGGTTTTGATCACGAGGCAGAAAGCTCGGAGCCGACTGAGCAGTCGGCTACGATTATGAGCAGTCGACTGCTGGTAAATGGAAGTCGACTGGCAGTGTATCCGTTGGCTTGAATGTCGATGTGGATTAAGTCATTGTGAGACAATAACATTGTTGATAGTCGATTGGGGCCTTATAATAGTCTAATATTATGCTCAATATCAGCCCAATGCAGGGATAAAAGGAGCAACTCGTGGAGGATTTCGGCCATGGTTTCTTGGAAGGTTGTTGAGGTGATTTGAAGGCGAAGTGTAGGCGCATTTCAGGGTCCTTCGAGCTCATCCAAGCAACCAATAAGCAAAACATTCGAAGCCCTAGTTTGTAAAGTGCTCTTTATATTTCGGTTGTATTTCATTTGTATTTTCTTGCATTCTTTTGTTTATTATTGTAAACACTTGTACGAGGTTTCTCCACCTCCGGTGTGTCATCGAGAAGGAGATTTATCAGTGGTGTGTATATCACTAGAGCTCGTTGAGCTCGCCCCGTGGAGTAGAAACCTAAGGTCCCAAACCACATATATCATTGTGTCTTTGTTCTTGTGTATTTTGTTTATGCTTTATTATTATTTCCACTGCACATATTAATGAATATTGTAGACAAGCACGCAAGTGCGATCGAATTCTGTCAAGCAACGAAAATGCATCATTCACCCCCCCCCTCTAGCGCTCACCGAAGTTCCTACATGTATCAGTCGACTGATGGTGGGCATCAGTCGACTAGTGGTGGAGAAGCTGGTTAGAGAACCTTTTTTAGCCGACTACCCACTCGATTGATAGTATATCAGTCGACTGGACACATGCGACAGTCAACTGTTGCTTCATTTTTGCAACGAAATTGATTTTTTATTGCCAATTCTGCGATAAAAAATGATTTTTCATCGCAAATTTGTGACAAAAATTTTTTTCATTGCTAAACTGGAAAAATTAAAAAAAATCATGATAGATTATATTATTTTTCCTATTTTACAATAAACACATATAACAATATAACACTATTATGAAAAAAAACACTATTATCTAATTTACTATTTTTACCTATTTTTACAAATTTTACTCCAAACACGTCTAACAATATATAAAAAATCACATATCAAACTTGATAGACACATCTAATCATTTAAAATGATTCATCAATACAAATAATAAACCATTCATCGTATGAAACTTATAATACAAAAATATTGAATGTAACAAGTCAAAAAACATTTAGATATAAAATTGAAACATAACTACCATCATCAACTCTTGTGTATCTTTCATCTCACGTATCTTTCCTCTCAACAATTGATCCTGCAACTGGAGAAAGAGATCCTGCAGCTGGAGAATTGAAGATCCTGTAGCTGGAGAAGGAGATCTTGCAGTTGGAGAACTAGAAGATCTTGTAACTGGAGAAGGAGATCCTATAGCTGGAGAAGGGGCTGAAGACACATGTCTTGCAAGTGAATTAGACGATACAGGAGTTCAAGCAGAGGAAGAGAGTATTCTTCCATCACTATTCCATCTATAACCATCACATCGAAACTATCAATCATAATTATTAGAATAATAAAGTAAAAATGAAACGTATCTTCATCGGATGTATAATGAATAATATGAAAAAACTTACCATATTTTATCTGAAGTACTAGACGCCTAAATAATCTACTAATATATCAAAAAAAATCTCTGACATCTTATAACTTACAATTTTTTTCTTCGCTCGATTTGCATCGCTATCTATATGTGGTATCTTAACTTCTCCGGTCGAACTCTCGCCTTCGACTTTCCTCTGGCTTTGACTCAGAATCATGACTAGTAACATTGCATGAAGAGAATCTGCAAAAATTGTTCTAATTTCTTGTGTCGTCATGAAGTGACTCTTGTGTCCTAAACGACACAAGAAGTTAGAACAATTATGGCAGATCCACTTCATGCCATGTTACTAGACATGATTCTGAGTCTAAGCCAGAAGGAAGTCATGTTAGAGGATCGATGGCCGGCTAGAGGGGGGCTGAATAGCCCAATACGCGTGTACGGTGGAAATCGTCCATTCGTCGTGTGCTCGTCTACAATACTCATTAATGTGCAGTGGAAAAAATAGTAATACAAATACAAAAGACAAGCACACACAAATACACACGATATACGTGGTTCGAAATCTTAGGGTTCCTACTCCATAGGGTGATCTCAACGAGCTCGTGTTATGTGCATGACACTAAAAAAACTCCTTCTCAAGTCAGAGGTGGAGAAACCTCGTACAAGCAATTACAATGTAATACAAAAGTACAAGCAAATACAAAGACAGTACAAAAAAAAACTTTACACAAATGACTTTGATCACTTTTGCTTGTTGCTTGCTTTGGTTTGGCTCTTGAAGGACTGAAATACAGCAGCAATTCCCCTCCAAAATCGCCCAAAAAAACTTAGCGAAATCCTCCACCTCGAGCTCCATTTATAACCTGCATCAAGCTGATTCCGCGCCAATCAGTCGACTGATCAAGACCATCAGTCGATTAATCCTGTAGTCGTTGTCTCACAACAACTCGATTCATGCTAGACAAGTTCCAACAGATCCATCATCAGTTGACTGATCATGCTTATCAGTCGACTGATGAACCCATCAGTCGAGTGCTCGACTCAATCACTCAACTGGAAAATATTCGCGGCTCGATTCACCTCGATCGATCGCCATCCTCGACAAGAGATCGATGGTATCGGCAATCATTGCCAACCCTTGGCGATCGTCGCTGTAACGATCGGGCCGAACACTAGTCTAACTCTTTCGACTTGGAGCAGTCGACTGGCACCTATGTCAGTCGACTGATGTCGGGTAAAACCTTAAACACCAAGTTGTTTGAGCATCCAACACTCAGTCTTAGCCACTTGGCCAAGTCCACCTCATCATCTCATGGAGTTCTCCACCGAAGCTCTCTTCCCTCGGCCTACGTCCCTCGGATGCACCAAGCGCACGGCTTCGCAATGTCATCCTTCGAGTCTCTTGCCCTCGAAGTCTGCTTCCCTTGGGCCTCACTCCATTCGCTCCCCGTCCGACGGTCCCTCGGATGCACCAAGCGCACGGCTTCGCAATGTCATCCTTCACCGACTCAAGGACCCCGAGCCTACGAGACTAGTGACCTTGCCAAGTCCTCAAGCTTCCCATTGCCAAGGCTACACATTTGGACTTTACCAAAACCAAGCTTTATGCTTGGATTTTCCCAACACTAAGCCCTATGCTTGGACTTTTCACCACCAAGGCTACACACTTAGATTTATGTGGCCAACCCATGTTGGACTTCCCATAACAATCCCATGTCATACATTTTGTTTAACATCAAAATACAGTTCGAGTCAAACTCGAGTCTGGTCAATCATGACCTGGGCCGATTGTACCAACAATCTCCCCTTTTTTAAACCTCAAACTCAAGTCTACCAATTATCCCCAATTGAAAATTCTCACATCCCAATGAGAATTCCAACTAATCCCAATTGCTAACTTCTTCCCCTTTTTGACATACATCAAAAAGGTCCTCCCCAAGGGTATGAATGTCTCATATCCCAATGAGATCTTACAATCTCTCCCTTGGAGGAAAATACATGCCTTCAATCTTTCTAGTGATAAGTCCCATATCACTTAAGAGAGGCAATCCCTTAATTTTCCTCCCATGGTTGAGGTAAAAAATACACATCCACATTCCCATGATGGATACCTTTCCCTAAAGGCTTGCTCCCTCTTGACCATTGCACCAACAATGTCCTTAGAGAGTCCCTAAGCCAATAGGAACACTTAAACAATCAACATTAAGGCAAAGTTCAACAATGAACTCTCACACACCTTAAAATTGATAATACCCTAAACAAATCTTCTAATCTATACCCAATGGATTTTCACCCTTTCTAATGCTCTCCAAAGCATGTCCTAGGGTTAGGAGTGGTTAGGGAACCCAAACATAACTGAACATGGGCCTAAAAAACATTATTTACTCGAAATTAGCTTGGCAGTCGACTCTGACAGTGATCAATCGACTACCCACCCACATCAGTCGACTGTCATTAAGCGGCAGTCGACTGGTAACTAAAAAATTTGAATTTCAATTATCAGAAATGGTTTTCAAAAATTCATAAGTAATTATACATATGGTGAAAAATCATGAAAATTCATATGCATAATACTTATAACAATCAATATGGGTGAAAAATATTGGAAAATTATTTTACCCACAAAATAGTGAGATTGATACAAAGTTCAAAAGATAAGAAAAGCTTCGATATTTGAGTCATCTTTGTATCACCTCATTCAATGGTGATTGCTATCAAAAGATAGACTTCACCAAGGTTTTTGAAAGGTTTTTAAAACCTTTAAATTCATTTTCCTAAACATCTCACTTTTATCTAAATGTATGAAACACATACAAGTTAAGTATTCTAGTGAGATGTGGATTTTGGTTAATTAGGGTCTCATGCATTTATCTAAGCAACACTATGTGACTCCCTTATGCATGGGACTTCAAATCATGTCATAGTCCTTAAATCCATTTTATTTATGCATGAATGGTGATTATGGCATAATGATAATATAAGCAAGCATGTGCCAATAATCATGATGTTATGACATGTGAATGAATTCTAAGCATACATGACATATATAAATAACCCTAAATATGATCATGACATTTTACATGATAAAAATGAATATGATGTCATGACATAGTATATGGCAAACAAATATGACAAGTAAAAGATAAAGGTATGAAATACCTAGGTTTTAGTATTAATTTCCATTTGATATAATTAAATCCATTTTTCCATAATACAACCCATTTCCCTAGTGTGTCAAAATCCAAAATGGCACACCATGACCTCTAAACCTAAAGTACCAATTTTAATCAATTTTCAACTTCTCAAAACACATTGGCACATCCTAAAGTATCAACTCTACCATGGCTAGGTTAACTACCCATCCACTTAGGGTTGACACACCCTAACCCATCTAGCGTGAATCAATCACACTTCTAGGAACCCAATATCTATTGGAGCTCCTTGGGTTAACTAGGTATTCACTAGGGATAACTTCCCTAGATACCTTCCTAATGACCCTTTTTGACTTTGAAGCCTTAGTCAATTGGGTCTTTCCTAGGTCAACTCTAGAGGTGACTCCCCCTTTGACCTTCTTAGTGGCTACCTTGGATTTCTTTGAATTTTTAGCCACTAGACAAACACCATGGTTAGTCTTAGAGATGACTTCCCTATTAACCTTGGTTTTCCTAGACCTAGATGTTGTTCCATAATCAAATGGAACATTGTGGTAGGATTTAGGTTTGTGACCCAAACCTCTCTTGCCCTTGGACGGTTCTTATTTCCTAGGTCTTAAATTTTGATCATTAGACCCCTTAAATGATTTTGTCATTCTTGCTAGGGTCTTCTCAAATTTTTCAAGCCTTGACCTGCAGACTTGGTTTTCTAATTCTAATTTTTCCCAATTTTGAATTTTCATTATTTCTTTGGGAAGGACTTTTCTTAGGTATATGCCTATGATTTTTGGAATTAATGCCTAGGTGGTTTTCAACCTTCCTAATAGACTCTCTAGGTAAGATAGGTCTAGTGTTATTGGTCCTAGATTTGTCCTTAGGCAAGTTTACATGCTTGTCACCTAAACAAAAGTATTTATTCCTACTAGCATGCTTTTCATTAATAATAGCAAGTGCATTAAAGTAATTTCTAGCATGCTTCTTAGTCCTAGAGCTAGAAGGTGAATTAAGATATACCTTAGAGTTAGCTTTGGAAGCTCTCCCTACATGAGATGTCCCTTCTTGCCCCTTCTTCCTCTCCTTAGGGCATTGGCTCCTATAATGTCTCTGCTCCTTGCTTCTAATTATGGGGACACCGACATTTTTCACCTTTGGCACCGGTTGAGCCTTCTTAATCTTCTTGGGACACTTGCTTTTATAGTGTTCTTGCTCCCTACACTCAAAGCATATGATGTGACTTTTATTTTTAAGTACAATGCATGAGTTAGCTAGAAAGATGGAAGCCTCTTGATCTTCACTTCTCTCGGATGTAGATGCTTCTTCTCGTTCTTGCTCCGAGATAGAAGATCTCTCCTTCCCCTCAATGCTAGAGGTGGAGGTTTCCTCCAATTCTTCAACATCCTCGGATCCGAATGTTGATGGACATTCTACTTCGCCTTCCTTCTCTACTTGTGTCGGTTCAAAATTTTCATGGAATTTGACTGCCTTATCCCACAATTCCTTGGCATCCCCATATTCACCTATCTTACACAAGACATGGTTAGGTATTAATTTAATTAACATTTTCGTTACCTTAACCGTTATCTTGAATTGTTGTCGTTGCTCTTCGGTCCATCTTGATTTTACTAACGACTTGTTGTCTTCATCCCTAGGTGCTTCAAAATCATTTTCAATTATTAGCATCATATCGAAATCGGTTTCGAAGTATACCTCCATCCGTTTCTTCCACCAAGAAAAATCTCCATCGAATTTCGGTGGACAGATGTTAGAGTCGGCCATCTTATCGTGCTTGTGTTGGCGATTAGTCCGCGACAAGCTCCTTGCTCTGATACCACTTGTTGAAGGATCGATGGCCGGCTAGAGGGGGGTGAATAGCCCAATATGCATGTATGGTGGAAATCGTCCGTTCGTCGCGTACTCGTTTACAATACTCGTTAATGCGCAGCTGAAATAATAGTAATACGAATACAAAAGACAAGCACACACAAATACACATGATATACGTGGTTCGGAACCTTAGGATTCCTACTCCACAGGGTGAGCTCAAGGAGCTCGTGTTATGTGCACGGCACTAACAAAACTCCTTCTTGACAACAAGTCAAAGGTGGAAAAACTCATACAAGCAATTACAATGTAATACAAAAGTACAAGCAAATACAAAGATAATACGAAAGAAAACTTTACACAAATGGCTTTGGTCACTTTTTCTTGTTGCTTGCTTTGGTTTGGATCTTGAAGAACTGGAATGCAACAGCAATTCCCCTCCAAAATCGCCCTAAAAACCTTGGCGAAATCCTCCATCTCGAGCTCCATTTATAACCTGCATCGAGCTGATTCTGCGCCAATTAGTCGACTGATCGAGACCATCAGTTGACTGATCCTGCAGCCGTTGTCTCACAACGAATCGATCCATGCTGGACAAGTTCCAATAGATCCATCATTGTTGGTGCAACAATGCCCCAAGCATTTATATATTTTAATGTTTAGATAATCATATAAGTTAGCTAATATTTTATGATCTAATTGTAAACATGTTTAAGTGACAGGAAAATCCAAGTATGAAGACTTGGTAAAAGACAAGTCCAAGTGTGATCTTGGTAAAGAGAAGTTAAAGGAAAGGTCTTGGCAGCGTAAGTCCAAGCATGTAGTCTTGGCGGCGTAAAGTCCAAGCAGTCCTTGGAAAAGAAAGACTAAAGGAAAGTCTTGCCAGCATAAGTCCAAGCATGTAGTCTTGGCGGCGTAAAGTCCAAGCGTACTTTGGCAAAGAAGAAACCCAAAACATGACGAAACCGAAGGAAGCTTTTAAAGGCAAGCGCATGGATGGAGTCGTGGACTCAGAGAAATCCTAGAGGCGCAAAGCTGATGGAGAAGCTAGAAGGTTAAGTCTAGGCTTAGGTTATGTTTTCAAGTATGAATTAGTCATACTTGGGGTGTGCCAGTCGACTGGAACATGGTGTCGAATCGCCCTTAAAATGCAGATTAGAGGTTGGAAGGTCGTTAGGCGATCGGGAGTTATCCCAATTGGTGAGAGTCGACTCACCACCGCCATATACAAGCCGGTAGTCGATTTCCATTATGGGCGTGATCGCCACAAGCGTGAGCCGATCGCCGTGGCGGCTATTCTGAAGATATCGATCGAAGCCGCCATCGCTGGCGGATCGATAGTCTTCCGTTAAGCGATGATGATGACGGCAAATCCCGTGAATCCGGCTGTTCAAAAGCTGTTAGAATCGGCGGCAGTCGACTGATGTAAGTCATCAGTCGACTGATAGACCTCCAACTGGAAAAAGAGGTTCTTTCCTATAAAAAGAGCCCAAGGGGAGCAAGAAGAGGTTAATGCTTATATTCTGATCATTCTTCTAAGCTCCTACAAGTTTTCCAAGCTTTCTAAGTGTATTAATCTCCCTCCTCCTCTCAAATCTTCATTGTCATCTTTTGTAAGAAGAGGAGGTCTTTGTAAAGAGAAAGCGTTAGTGGAATTGCTTGGGTTGATCCACCTTAAGGATCGCCGTGGAGTAGGAGTGTTATCTCCGAACCACGTAAAGGCTTGTTAGCATTGCTTTTTGTTTTTACATATATTATTTGTATTTGCTTCTGCTAATTACTCTTGTAGAAACGAAAAGCGCTATTCACCCCCCCTCTAGCTTCCAAACGATCACCAACAAGTGGTATCAGAGCCCGGATCGCATCGGAAGATCTAGCAATCAACCGGAGCAAAGATGGCATTTCAAGAGGGGTATAGCACGGCGAGGCCTTCGTTCTTCCACACCAACGACTTTGGCTATTGGAAAGGTAGGATGGAATACTATCTCATGAATGACATAGAAAATTGGTTTAGTATTGTAGATGGATTCGAAAAGCCAGTCGACGAATTCGGAGCACCACTACCGACAAAAGATTGGACAAGAGAGATGGCCAAGAAAGCACAAGCCAATGCAAAAGCAACGACCACCCTTCAATGTGGTCTATCCAAGGAGCAACTCTCTAAAGTTGGGTCTTTCAACTCTGCAAAAGAGCTTTGGGAGAAGCTCATCGAACTCAACGAAGGATCCAAAGAAACAAGAAGGGCCAAGAGAGATCTTCTAATTGGCCAACTCCAAAGCTTCACCATGAAGACAAACGAGACCGTGAGCCAAATGCACAGGCGTTTCAAGGAAGTAGTCAACGAACTACATGTTATAGGTGAGAAGGTCGACAACCGAGACCTTGTAAGGTATGTGTTACAAGCTTTCCCTAGAACCACCTTATGGGCTTCAATGGTAGATGCCTATAAGGTCTCTAGGGATCTTTCATTAGTCAAGTTAGATGAGCTATTTTGTGAATTCCAATTACATGAACAAGCTAACACTTCATCCAAAGAGGAGGGTATAGCTCTTTTTGTAGGAAAGAAGGAGAAGAAGGAAGTGTCCTCCTCATCCGAATCCGAGGAAGACTCATCAAGTAGTGAAGATGAGTTATCGGCAAGCGAGGTGGCACATTACGTCAAGAAGTTTGGTGGGAAGTCAAGGAGACTCACCAAGAAAGATGTGAAGAGGATGTTCCAATCCTCAAGAGGTAAATCTTCAAATAATTCGAATTCTTCATCTAATGTAACTTGTTATGGTTGCAATAAGAAAGGGTACATCAAGCCAAATTGCCCGGAACTAAAGAAGAAAGAGGAGAAAGAAAAGAAGCATAAGGAGAAGAAGGAAAAGAAGGAAAAGAAGAAGAAAGAAGCAATGGTGGCACAAACATGGGACACTCTAAGTATGGAGGAGTCTTCCGACAATGAGAAAGTATGTCATGCCACCCAGAACCTAGCTCTTATGGCATTAGAGGAAGAAGTCGGGAGCTCAAGCGAGGAGTCCTCTTCCTCTTCAAGTGATGAATCATCATCAAGTGATGATGATGAGGTAAACAACTCACCTAAAGTAGATTTACTTTATAAGACTATTGCATGTTTACAAAATGCTTTAAATAGATCAAAAATTAGGGTTAAGGATCTAAAATTAGAAATCAAATCACTTAAGAGTGTAGATTCATCATGTTGCAAACTATCTAGTGATATTGATGAATGTACTCTTAGGGATGAAAATGATGAGTTAAGAAAAGAAATAGGTAAATTAAGAGCATGCCTAGAAAAATTCACTAATGGTTCTAAATATCTAGATATGATTATTAAGGATCAAAGAGCAATTTACAACAAGGCTGGAATAGGATATAGACCTAAAGAAAAGGAGGTAGCATTTACATCTCTTGTTAGTAGAAAAACCATTACTAAAAGCAAGGGTAGAAAGGCTTGGGTACCTAAGAAATTTATAATTGATGCTAGTGGTCCTAAGATTTGGGTACCTAAGGATTGTATCTTTTATGTGATATAGGTAGAAGAACCAAGCTTGTGGATAGTTGATAGTGGGTGCTCAAAGCATATGACCGGGGATGAGAGAAAATTCTCCACTACAAACCACACTAGCAAAGGAAAAGTGTCATTTGGTAATAGCGGCAAACTTAAAATTCTAGGAAAGGGCACCGTTGAGGTATCTCCCAATCTTGCCATTCATAAAGTGCTATTAGTTAAAAATATGAAATTTAATTTACTTAGTGTAAGTCAACTATGTGATGCAAACTTTGATGTTAGATTTGATTCCTCAAAATGTTTTATAAGACACAAAACTCTAAATGATTGTATGTTAGTAGGTTTTAGGAAATCAAATATATATTATGTTGATTTATCCTATGCTACTAATCCTTCCACTACAACAAATTTGACTTTCCGCAGCGCGCAAATATGCTATCCGCAGCGCGCATCGCATGCTGCACAACGCTAAGCTATTGAAAGTCATAAGACATTCGCAGCGCACGATTGTGCGCTGCGGTTAAGTGCATTCGCAAAGACGCGACAGCGCCGCGCTTATGCATTCGCAGCCGCGCTGGCGATGCGCGCGCTGCGGTTAAATATATTCGCAGCGCGCAATCGTGACGCCGCGGTTATAGTGTATTCGCGCGCGAATATCGCGCCGTGCATAGCTTATGTATCGCAGCGGCGCGATCGCACAAAACTCAAATAATTATAATCCAACCCACAAAGACCACACAATTATAATATCACATACAAATATTATACTCATTTTTAACATCACATACACACGATTATAAAATCAAAACTAAAACAATTATGATACCATAAATAATCATCACCACCACACTTAAATAGCTAGTGTACTAATTATTCACTTAGTCACAGAAAAAAATTCAAACTAATAACATAAATTCACTTACATAATTTCTTTCCTACAAAATAAATACTCACTTAGTCGCATTAACAATTCAACCAACAACACAATCTATATCAGTCACACAAAACTATATACTTAGAGAACCAAGCAACTGTGCTTCCTATTGCATCCTCAAGAAAATACATTTCATCATTGGGTCGAATTAGATCCACCTTCTCCATCAAAACTCTATCAATCCAAACTTTCCAACAAGATCCACCAAGAGGAACGTGATGCACTTTTGCTTTTGGATCTGTGGATGCAATTCGACCTTCTGCAACAACTCCATCACCAGACCAATGAAGCAGCTTACATTTAGTATTAACGCTGACATCTCCACAATTCACGTTCTTCAATTTTCCCTGTATAATAATAAAAAATTATTAATGTTCCCAAATATATTTTTATAACAAAACAAGTTATTAGTAATAAGAGAGAGATTCTATCATGTAAAAGAAAAAACAATATTCCTCATATCAATATGGTTACCTGAGTTGCAATATTGTCATTCTTTTTTGCTCCATTGACATCACTATCGCCACTAACATAATTCCTAATATCGTCATCAATGTCACCACTAGCAACCTAATTTTTTTAATAAATATTGTCAAATAATATTATCATAATTGCACATTCACTAACAAGAACAAAAAAAGATAAATAGAGACATAATAAAATGCTAGATGGTGATTGCACATTAACTAACAAGAACAAAAAAATTTTAACGGTAAAATCTGTATAGCTATTGGAACCCATAATTAGCAGCCATCCTTCATGGGACATCTCACCTTGCTTTTAACGTGATATATTGCATCGCATTAAATACTGCACTGGATGAAGATGGAAGAACACCCTTTCTTATACATGAACGAATGAGCTAACCATGCTAATTATGCCGAAATGGGAGCTCGAGATCATATGGTTGAATCAGATATATATAGTTTGATAAATTGCCGGAGGAAAGTAATATCTCGTAAACCTATGCATAAGCCGCCATTTAACTCGCAACTTGAATGTCAAGATACATTCATCGAGTAACCACTTAACATTGGTTTTGTAAATTAGGGTTCATCTAGATTGCAGCCCCTTGGACTTAGCCCTTTTGGCAAGAGATTCAGATTGCCCATTTGAACTATCTTCTCATTTGATCAAGAAAAGACCAACAAATACATCTATTCAGTATCAAACATGTAAGACCATGTCAACTGACAAAATTCAAAAAGTATTCAAGCATTTCATCCATATGGCAGTGGTTCATCTATTCAGTTCAAAGTATTCAAGCACAGTATATATTTGTAAAGAAGAATCTAATTACTTATTTAAAATCAGTCAATATGATTACCTGAATTCCAATATTGTCATTCTTTTTTGCACCATTGACATCACTACCAACACTAAGATTATTCAAAATATTGTCACCAATGCCACCACTAGCAACCTAATTATTCAAACAAATTTTGTCAAATAATATTATCATAATATAATTTCACTAACAAAGACATAAAAAACCAAATTAATTAAGACAAAATGCATTTTTGAAAATTACTAACCTGGTCTTGTTCATTTTGTTGTCTCATATTTTTCAAAAACATGAGCCTCATTTCTTGCATTTCTTGTTGAAAATTATTCACTATACTTTCAAGGCATTTGATGGTACTATTTTGTTGCACAGAAGCTCCAACCTTTGATGGTATAACTCCAAAGCCCATTCCTCATACTCTACCTCGAGATTCCTTGCCAAATACAAGGCTCATTGCATCATCAGCAATATTAGTTGTGTTTAAAGATTCAGATGGGCATTCTTCTATTCCTTTCTACAAATACCAAGATAGAACTTTTGTAAAATAACACTTTTAGATTACAAGTGATGTAATTGGTATGAACACTTTTATAAATAATAATAGGAAATAATCTTATTACTATTTTATCTCCAACGACTTGACTAATAGGTTGTCCATTTTTCTTCGTGTGACCTTCAATCCAAACTTTTGATCTTGTAATTGGTGTATCTGCAGGACTTGCTTTTTCCTTAAATATGAAACATATATAAATATATTAAAAAATAGATAGGGACAAATAATAAAATTAATAAGTGTATTTGCAGAATTTTTCAAAATGTTTTATAAATAATAATGCTTACCATCATGTTAGCTAAACGGGCATAACCTCTTCGGCTCATAGTGTGAATGTGGTCTTGATTTTCCCTCAGTGTTCTAAATTTTTCACTCTTTTCATAAAAATAAAAAATAACAAATTTAGATGTTACAAATTTGAGCATTACCCATATGACTACAAATTTGACATTCAAGGGAAAACAATTTCACACAAAAATATCAACCTTGGGACATTCAATACCAAGATAAGTAACCTAGAACACCCCACATTTTGTCAAAACCCAGATATAACTCTAGAGTGACTACTTCATCAATTAGATGTCAAAAACACTTTTCTCAATAGAAACTAGACAAAAGAAATTTACAAGTGTACATTTCAGTCTTAATCTGTAACATAAAAATTAACTTGTAATTAATACTTACTTGAAATTCAGGCGATAATGTCCTCTTTACAAACAATTCCCATTGATGTTGATCCATAAATTCAGGCCTCAAAAGATTAAGTTTTTGTGAAGCTGCTTGACCAACATTAGCTTCGTACACAAGTATTTGCAACTTGGATTTTCTATCACGCCACAACTTTCCTAATTTTTGAAAGATCATTTTTTTTTCATACTCCTCAACATTATAGTTCACCTGTATATAAAGAAGCATAAAATTATGTCTACTTTTTGTACTGCATCTATAGATTTGATAAATTCAGTGACTCAAGCCATTACCTGAAGGCAACTCCACATCCTATTCTTCATTTCTTCGCTTACATCATTCCATCCATCTAATGTGTATGGCACAAATTCCTTTACCATGCAACCTAGAAAAGAAGCATACTTCACAGAATTGTCCCCAATCGGCTGTCCAAACTCATTGCGTTCTAGTTCTTTGGGCTTTAGTTGACCACTAGCTAAATTAAACTTTGATGGACCCCGTCCCTTTTTCTTATAAATTTTGTCATCATCAATTGCCTCTTTACCATGCAACTCTTGTGATGAAGCAGGTGAAGTATTAGAGTCCACTCTCGATAGCCTCTTCTCTATATTTTCCTGCAAATTACCATAAAGAGATTGAATTGTACAAGTAAACTTTATTAAATTAAACCAAGATTTAAAAAAAATACAATATCACCTGAATTTCTTCTACGGATGCTTTGCTGCGTTTTTTCCCCATTTTCCTTTTCTTTCGAATGTTGTATAATTGCCTGCTTATAAACAATATGACATGATACATCAGTCAAAAATAAAAAATGATCCAAAATATAGAAATAGTGAAATCTATAATGAAACTTGAGAAGAACATTTATTATTGGCATCCTTTTAGAATGAAAAGAATATTCGTGGAACTGATCTAGTCCCCAGAGACCTAGTTTCAAATGAAAGTTCAATGCATATTTCAGACCTCACCTATGGATTTTGAATGGTTACACAACTCGAACAACAACTACACTGATTTTTCAATCCTGAAGATGGAACAATCAAGATATATTTCAAGACTAAGCAAAAATAAATAGCACAAATTTCATGAAGGCCTTTACGAGAAATCTAATCACTATCTTCTTCCTTACCAGCGAAAAAAAATTAAAAAAAACAAAGTACCATTAAAAAAATAGACTTTTCATCAACATCGTAGGTCACAATAAAGAAGCTAGTGAATATTGAACAAACATTGAGGAACTTGACTTTACAATGAAAAAATTCAAAAGTAACTTATAACAATGAGAAGAAATTATCTCCATGCTTATTGGATGAAATCTATAATGAAACTTGAGAAGAACATTTATTATTGAAATAAGATAACTATAAAATTTTCATTGATAAAGTTAAGTCATGGATCAAGCACATCAATTCCATCACACTCATTCCTTGCATATGGCTCTTTCTCAGTAATGTTAATATCAAGTGTAGACACATCAAGAGGTGTTGACGTATAGGCTTCCTCTTCAATCAAGTTCATGTCATGAATACCCCGAGGGTGCTTTTAGCAAGACATACCAATTTGATTCATCAGTCCCTAGAATAAAATACTTGCTTTGCTTGTGATGCTAAAATGAAAGGATCACTTTCAAAAGTTCTTAGTCCTTGGTGTAGGTTGACGACAGTAAAACCATCTTCCATTTTAATACCGGTTCTAGTATCAGCCCAATCACATCTAAAAATAGGTACTTTGAAAGAATAGTAGTCTAGTAAAATAATATCTCGTATAACCCCGTAGTATGATAGTCTTCCTCTTGTATGTGAAAAATCATTAGCACTAGATTGACAAATAGTATCAGCTTCAATTGAAACACCACTATCTTGTGTTGACCTTCCAACATCAATTGTGTGAAACCGATGTCCATTTATAATATAACCCGTATAAGATATAACATTCTTTCTTGGACCATGTGCTAGCCATTGAATTCGGCCTGAGGAGTTGTTAAGATCATGTTTTGATAACCATTTTTGCAAATGTTTTCATATGCCACTTTTGTAGTAATGTTTCATTAGTTATGAAACGACGATCAACTTATTTCAGCTCCTCAATGTGCATCCTATTTAAAATCATTGAAAGGTGATTGTCAAAATATACAATTTATATAAGAGACCATGATTATCTAATATGGTTTGCAATTAACTATACTCACTGTAAGTACGGTTCAACTTCTGCAGTATTGAATAATACATATCGATGTGCAGCTTGCAACACCTGGTCGTCTAAAATTTTTTCTTGTCCTTTAGAAATTGGGCGACCTTCCACTAATCCATTTTCCAAATCATCATTCCGATTATAATGGACACCAATACTAGTAGTTTTTTGAAAATATGCACTACAAAATTGCATTCTTTCATCTGCGAGGTAACACTCAGCTATGCAACCCTCTGGCCTTGCTCAGTTCTTCACATACCCTTTAAGTACTTTCATAAATCTAAAAAAACAAAATTTGCAATCAAAAGTTGTTGATAGCAAAATATAATTTATCGCATAATATTTATTACCTTTCAAATGGATACATCCAGCGGAAATGGACTGGCCCACACAAGCGAGCCTCCCTTGCTAAATGAATTGTCAAATGAACCGAAATGGTAAAGAAAGATGGTGGAAAATACCTTTCTAACATGCATAGCGTTTCAGCAATATTCTCCTCGAGTTGTTCTAAGCGGTTCCTGTCTAACACTCTTTGACATAATTCATTGTAAAATGCACACAGCAGAAATAAAGCATTCTGTGGACCTTTTGGTAAAAGACTTCTTAATGCAACTGATAGCAATTGTTGCATTAGAATATGACAATCATGAGATTTCAGCCCAATAAACTTACGCTCTTCTAAAGAAACACAATTAGCAATATTTGAGCTATATCCATCTGGTAACTTTAATTTCTTCAACCTACTGCAAAATACATCCATTTCTTTTTTAGACAATGTGTAAGGTCACGTGAGCAAGTGATACATGTTTTCTCCTTTTTTTTTAGGATGTAATTCTTCTCTAATTTTTAAGTGCATCAAATCTTTGCGGGCATTAACACCATCTTTGGTTTTTGTCTTCACATTTAACAATGTGCCTATGACATTTTCGCAGATATTCTTTTCAACATGCATCACATCTAAGTTATGACGTAACAATATCCCCTACAAGTAACATCAACATATTTCATAGTATTAGTTCATTAATATAACAAATTAATTAAAAAATAATGACTAGAGAGCCAAATAACTTACACTCCAGTATGGAAAATTGAACAAAATTGACTTTTTCTTCCACATTTGAACCGGTTGTCGTACTTTTTTTGAATTATCATGTTTCTTCCTCTTTTTCTTTATAGTATTGATAGTCACACCCTTTTGTTTTTTACCCCAGACATTTTCAATGTCTTTCACTGCATTGAGAATTTCTAACCCAGTCTTTGGTCTGGGTTTCCCTTTTCTCTCTTTTTTCTCATTAAAGCACTTCTTTTTCTCACGAAATGGATGATCATAAGCAAGGAATCTCCTATGGCTCATGTATGCAAACTTTCTACTGTATTTAAGCCACATAGAACATATGTCTTCACCACAAATCAGACAACCAAATTTTCCTTTTGTGGTACACCCAGATAGGTTTCCATAAGCTGGAAAATCATTGATTGTCCACATCAAAATAGCCTTGAACATTGACTTACTAAATGCATCATACGCCTCCACACCTGTGTCCCACAACTCCATCAATTCCTCCACAAGGGGTTCCAAGTATACATCTATATCATTTCCTGGTTGCTTTGGGCCTGGAATCAATAATGTCAGCATAAGATTTTCCTTCGCCATGCACATCAATGGAGGAAGGTTGTAATTAACCAAAATAACTGGCCAACAACTATATCTAGAACTAAGATCACCAAAAGGATTGAATCCATCTGTTGCCAGACCAAGCCGCAGATTTCTAGGATCTGATGCAAAAGCTGGCCACTTATTATTTATTGTATCCCAAGCAACTGAATCAACTGGATGACGCATCATATGATCTTGACTTTTGTAGTTGGAGTGCCAAATCAAGTCTTCAGCCTTTTCTTTTAGTTTAAACATCCTTTTCAATCTAGGTATCACAGGAAAATACCGAAGCACCTTTGCTGGAACTCCTTTACAAACTTTATTAGTGATTTTGTCCACCTTCCATCTTGAGAAACCACACCTTGTGCATGAATCCAAATCTTTAAGCTCCTTTCTAAATAGACAACAATCATTTGGGCAAGCATGAATCTTCTCATATCCTAAATCAAATGGTTTCAATAGTTTTCGCATTGAGTAAACATTTGTTGGAAGTGTATTTTTTTCTGGAAGCATGGCACCTAAGATCTTCAAAAGCTCATTGAAACTATTATCAGTGTGACCATTAGTAGACTTATAATTGTATAATGTGACGATTGCTGACAACTTTGTGTAAGTTGTACAACCAGGGAAAAGAGGAGTTTCAGCATCTTCTAATAAATCAATATACTCATAGTCTATTGTCTCAGACATAGTGTGTTCATCCTCATTTCCAGATACAAATACATCTCTATATAAACGATATGCCTCTCTATTTTCATCCTCCTCTTTGTACTCCTCTTGAACTACTTTCACTTTGAAATTGTGATGTATAAGTTTCACCATGGAAGACCCAGATAGTGTAAGAAGGATCGATCCCCTTCATAATTAAATGCTCGTACACTTGGTCAAATTTCATATACTTCTTGTTTTTACAACGCTTGCAAGGACATAAGATTACTTCACGTGTTTTAGCATAGTTCCTAGCTTGTGCAAGAAATTTTTGAACCCCTTCCTCATACTCCGGTACAAGTCTTGAAGGCAAATGCATCCATTCCTTATCCATTTTGTAAATGAGGAAAACCCTAAAATATAATGATGACTCAATTTTTTCAAAGAGAACATTCCTTCATTGTGCATATATATATATATATATATATATATATATATATATATATATATATATATATATATATATATATATATATATATATATATATATATATATATATATATATATATATATATATATATATATATATATATATATATATATATATATATATATATATATATATATATATATATATATATATATATATATATATATATATATATATATATATATATATATATATATAATAAAATATTAATGTGTGGCATGTTCAACAAGCTACAAGAATTAAACGATATAGATGTAATGAACATTGTAAATCAGAATTTATATCCTAGCAAATCAGAATTAAATGAACATTGTAAATCAGAATTTATATCCTAGCAAATCAGAATTAAATGCTTGCAAAGAGTGTGAATGATATCCATAAACGTGGTGGCACAGTCCTAGGTACATCACGAGGAGGTCATGATACCTCAAAGATAGTTGATAACATTCAGGATCGTGGTATAAATCAGGTAAAATTTAACCTTTACATTTGTTTTTGTTTTTTTTTCCTTTTTTTATGCAGGATTATGAAATGACAGATATTAAGACTGATTTATTGACAAACATTATTATCAAGGTTTATATCATAGGAGGAGATGGAACCCAAAAGGGAGCAGCTGCTATTTTTGAGGTAATCGATTAAACAAACTGGAATACCTAGACTCTTCTACTATAATTCAAAGTGACTTATTGATATGTTGTACTATCAAAATAAAATTGAAAGAAAAAGCATCTACCATGATGGACAGTGTTAGTGGAAGCTTATTATGAAGAATTTATTCAACATTAGGCTTCCAATTTTAGGTTTCTTCTTAATCATATCCTAGGGGATAACAACCTATTTCGTAACATTTTGCGAGAAATTGAGAGCGACATCTCAAAGTTCTTGTTGTTGGAATCCCAAGACAATAGATAATGACATAGCATACACAATAAAACCAATAGGCAGAAAGACAGCCTAACGAAGGATGGAGGCGGAAGGCGGCGTGAGAAGAGCGTCACGATGAGGAAGGTGAAGAAAATCGCCGGACAAAGCTACGGCGACAAGCGTGAAAATTGTCACGTGAGAAACCTCTGGCGTCGAGCATTAGAAGAGCGTCTGCGGCGATAAAGGTGAAGAAAGTCGCCGGAGAAAGCTACGGCGACGATCGTGAGAAATCGCCGTGTGAAAAGGCTACGGCGGTGAGCGTGAGCAATTGGCACGTGAGAAAGCTGCGACGGGTTTGGGAAACTTTTAACCTAAAACAAAAGTATAATTAATTAATAATATACTTAATAAAAATGGCAATGAATAGATAAGTTTATTCGTGAATAATTATTCTGCGCGTTTTTTTTAGTTATAATATAAATGTGTTGTTAATCTTTTTTTTAAAAAAATATTTTCAGATTAAAAAATAATTTAATTTTATAATGATATTTTTAACTGCATACAAAATATACGCTGCGGATAATATTCCTAGATTTACAGTGCACTTGATTGGCGCGCTGTGAAAAATTTAATTTTCTATTGGGGGACTTTTAACAACATGCAAAATGTACGCTGTCAATATTATCTGCAACAAACATGATTGGCGCTCTGTGAAAAATTTAAATTTTCATAATAAAATTTTTAACATCACATAAAATGCATGCTGTTATTATTTATAATGATACTTTATTATAAAAACTTTATTAGTGATTTTGTCCACCTTCATTATTAAAATTTAAGTTTTTATAATGATATTTTTAACGGCGTGCAAATTGTACGCCGTTATTATTTCATATTAACAAACATTGTATCATCCATATCGCACTTAATTGTAAAAATTTAGTTTTTATTAGAGACTTTTAACAGCGTGCATTAAAGATCTCACGATTAATAAATCTAATATTATCCGCAGCGCACATCATTGGTGCGCTGCGAAAAGTTTAATTTTTTATAATAAAATTTTTAATAGCGCACAGAATGCACGCTGTTATTATTTAATATTAATAGCGTGCACTGCATGCTGTTAAAATGAGTATTGACAGCGTATTATTTTTGCATGCTGTTGTTTGTAAAAATATAATATTATCCACAGCGTACAAAATTGGGCGCGCTGTAAAAACTATTATTAACAGCGTGCTAAAATTGTGCGTTGTTGATAGCATGCTACGGAAAGTCAAATTTGTTGTAGTGTTCCACTAAGTGTCTTATTGCAAAAGAGGAAGAAAGTTGGCTTTGACATAAGAGGCTAGGACACATAAACATGAAGAATATAGCCAAAATAGCGAAATTGAAGCTAGTCAAAGGATTGCCTAAAGTCAAATTTCTCAAGGACAAGATGTGTGATGCATGCCAAGAAGGGAAACAATCAAAAACATCACACAAAGGTAAAAATCTACTTAGTACCGCTTTACCGTTAGAATTATTACATATGGATTTATTTGATTGCCATAGTACCCCCTCTATAATTGGTAGTAAATATTGCTTGGTAATAGTAGATGATTTCTCTAGGTTTACTTGGGTGTTTTTCTTGAAAAATAAAGATGAAACATTAGGAATAATCATAGGATTTAGCAAAAGAGTAGAAAATGAAAGAAAACTCAAAATCAACCGGATCCGTAGTGATCATGGTGGAGAATTTGAGAATTCTAATTTTTTAAATTTTTGCTTAGAACAAGGGTACAAGCATGAATTTTCTTGTCCTAGAACACCCCAACAAAATGGGGTTGTGGAAAGGAAAAATCGTGCCCTACAAGAAGCGGCTAGGACAATGCTTAATGCATATTCCTTACCTAGCTACTTGTGGGCGGAAGCGGTTAATACCGTTTGCTATATCCAAAATAGGGTATTGATTCATAGGATTTTAGGAAAAACTCCATTTGAATTGTGGAATGGTACAATTCCAACAATTCATTACTTTAAGGTCTTTGGATGTAAAGTCTATATTTTAAATACCAAAGACAATCTAGGTAAGTTTGAATCCAAAGCGGATGAGGGAATCCTAGTTGGATACTCATCCACTAGTGTAGGGTATAGAGTCTACAATAAAAGGACTCAAAAGATTGAAGAATCTTCAAATGTTCAATTTGATGAATCCTCCAATACATATCCTAGAAAATCCCCTATTGATGATGATATTACTAATGAAAATCAAGAAATTACCCAACAATTTCAAAATTTAACCTTAGGGGGTAATGATCAAGGGGGAGGATTGAATCAAGGGGGAGTAAGGGATGATTCCGATGATGAGCATAGAAGTGAGGTTGATCATGATCAAAATCAAATTAATACACCTCCTAGAACTATAAGAATTCATCAAAGTCACCCCTTAGATCAAATTGTGGGTGAATTATCTCAAGGAGTTAGGACTAGGTCATTCCATAGGGATTCCACTAGTCATATAGCTATAATTTCTCAAATTGAGCCCAAAACAATTAAAGATGCATTACTTGATCCGGATTGGATCTTAGCAATGCAAGATGAATTGGCTCAATTTGAAAGGAGTCAAGTGTGGGAGTTAGTTCCTAGACCAAGTGAAAACACTATTATTACTACAAGATGGGTCTTTAGAAACAAACTAGATGACCAAGGAAATATCACTAGAAATTAAGCAAGATTAGTTGCAAGGGGTTTTAATCAAGTTGAAGGACTTGACTATGATGAAACATATGCCCCGGTTGCTAGGTTAGAGTCCATTAGAATACTTTTAGGATATGCCTCCTATATGGGTTTCAAACTCCATCAAATGGATGTCAAATCGGCATTCCTAAATTGGTTTATTAAGGAAGAGGTATATGTAGAACAACCTCCCGGGTTTGAAAATATGAACTATCCAAACCATGTATACAAGCTTAGGAAAGCCTTGTATGGTTTGAAACAAGCTCCCCGGGCTTGGTATGAAAGATTATCATCTTTCTTAATTTCTAAGGATTTTAAAAGGGGTAGTATAGATCAAACTCTCTTTATAAAGTCAACATCTAAGGACATCTTTGTAGCCCAAGTATATGTTGATGACATTATCTTTGGGTCAACAAATGATGAACTCCTTCAAGACTTTATTCAAAATATGGAGAAAGAGTTTGAAATGAGTCTAGTTGGGGAATTAAATTTCTTCCTAGGTTTGCAAGTTAAACAAACAAGTGAGGGAATTTACATTTATCAAACCAAATATGCTAAGGAAATGATCAAGAAATTTGGTTTGGAAAATGCTAAGGTAGTTTCAACCCCAATGGAAACCAACACTAAAATAGATAGTGATAATAAAGGAAAACAAATAGATCTTACACTTTATAGGAGCATGATTGGTAGTCTTTTGTACTTAACCGCTAGTAGACCGAACATATTATTTGCGGTTGGTATGTGTGCTAGGTATCAATCATGTGCTAAAGAATCTCATTTAGTTGTCGTTAAGAGAATATTAAGATATGTTAAAGGCACAATAAATGTAGGATTATGGTACCCTAGGACTAGGTCTTTTGATTTGATTGGGTACACCGATTCCGATTATGTCGGTTGCAAATTGGATCGGAAGAGTACTAGTGGTGGATGTCAATTCCTTGGGTCCTCCCTAGTTAGTTGGAGTAGTAGGAAGCAACCTTGTGTTGCATTATCTACCACCGAGGCCGAATATGTGGCTATGGGTGGTTGTGTAGCTCAACTACTATGGATGAAACATACCCTAGAAGATTATGAGCTATCTTACTCCAACATGAAAGTATTTTGTGATAATGTGAGCACCATCAATTTGACCAAAAATCCGGTGCATCACTCTAGGACTAAGCACATTGAAGTGAAACATCACTTCATTAGAGATCATGTGGCTAAGGGAGATATTGAGCTTAATTACATTGAATCTAAATCCAACCTAGCCGACATCTTTACCAAGCCTCTCCTCGAAATAGAATTTTGATCACTTAGGAGAGAACTTGGAATGTGCTTTGTAGAATAGAAGTGTAGGTTTGCATGATCCCATAAAAAATCTAGGCTTTATACCTCTAACCATCTCACAATAGACCTAAGAAACCATGATTTGTGTATTTAGCCATCTAGAAATCATGTGAGAAGTTAGGAAGATGCACTTGGTTCATCATGCTTGTTATGATGCATTATCATGAGCCAAAGTGTCATCTAGAGACATTAATCCTTCATTGGACCAATCATTGGGAAGGTCTATGTACAATTAATGTGCATATAGCTCCAAGAATATGATTGGAAATGTCAAATAAAATAAAATTTAAACTATGTCTATCAAACCTTGAGAAACAATTTCCTATTGATAAGCTAAAGTGATACAAAGTTTTGCAAAAATATCATAACTTTTGCAAAATTTCAAGATTGTGTCAATATCAAAATCTAGAGGTGATATAATTTTAAAATAATTTTTCCTTGATAGGAAATGATCTAACAATATTACCCACAAAATTTCGTGATTTTTTGATCTTTATTGAATTAATTATAAATTTTTTAATCTGGCCAAAAAGGCTATCAGACTGATATCAGTCGACTGGTACCTAACGCCAGTTCGACTGATACGACGATATCGAACCGGGCTTACCCAGTTCGTTATATCGCTCGATCGCCATTTATGGCGATCGTATCGTCACGCATAGAAGCGCCGTATCATTCGGTCGGTTCGATCGATTTATATTAGTTCGATCGCCATTTATGGCGATCATGACCGCCGCGCGTTCGTATCGCTCGATTCGTGATCCCCGATCGATTCATCTTCGATCGCCGACTAATGGCAGTCGACTGATGTCGCAATTTTTAGGGCTTTCCACCGGTTCGACTCGCCAAAACTTCCCGATTTTCTCTCCTCTTCCTCTTCCGACGAACCTCCACCGCACCTTTTAGCCGTTCTCCCTCATTTTTCCGGCGACTTCACCGACCGATGCTCCCATTTGGAGTGCTCTCCGACTCGAGGACCTCCTCTTGTCACCCCGTTCACGCCCTAGTTTCCACTCACTCGGCTAGGGTTCCGTGGACACTTGCGTCCGGCACTGTTCTTTGATTTTTTTTCACCATGCCGCCTAGGTAAATTCTCATCCCTGATCAATGTTTGTTTGTTCCTATAATTTTGTTTCACTAACTGGTGCTTGTTTTGTTGTCTTTATCCATGCATCATCCTTAACCTACATTGTGCATACTTATTTTGTTGTCTTTTCACACATTTAGACTTAAGCATTTTGCTACTAAGCGTACCCGGGCACCTTCGACCAACGAGGGCCCGTCAAACCCTCGACCCTCTGTCGATCCTCGATTTCCAAACTCCGCACTTGAAAGTGCCTTCAACAAAAACAAATTCCAACTTATTCCACCTAGATCAATGGATCCCAATTTTCTTAAAGACTACTGTTTTGACATTGTTCAAATCATCCAACATTACAAACTTGAGTCTTTAGTTTTTTGTGAACATCATGTAAATATCACTCTTCTTTCTGAATTTTTCAACAACCTACGATCGGTTGGAGATGGGCTGAGTGTAACACCCCCCTAGTCTTTCCACTCTCTACCAGGGGAGATGTCACTCCTTTACTATTGTCTTTATTTTTAATTCATCCAATATACCAATGCAATATGCTAACAACTAAAATAATCATAAGGACTTTTACATCACTTAAACAATAATCATTTCAAGATCTTCACCTAACATGAAAGTATTAAAACTAACTCAATATGACTCTAGCATTCTTTGATCTCAACCATAATTAATCTAGTTGAACTTCAACAATATCAAAAGAAAACAAGAAACTAAAAATCTGATTTAGATATCTGCACTTAGGATCTTTTACTTCCACTGTTCCGTCGCCACACACACCCAACACTTCATCCGCCATGCCACCTCACTGAAACTTTTCTTTACCTTTATCTGCAGTGTAAGGAAATGCAAACTATAAGCAATAACGCTTAGTAAGTACTTTCTATGCTCACAAAAACATGCACTGCATGAAATCATGCAACTAGTTCTCTTACCCTGGATACATTGATACACATGCAAACATAACTGGAAATCATAATTCTGATTACTTGTCTCTTGTATAAATCATGCTCTTAAGTATTTTAAAACTTGTAAACAGTGTATCTGAACTGGAATGATTAACTTTGAAAATTTTTACTTATACTTATACTGATACTTCAAAATAATAATCATCCTAGATATAGGCCCAGCATAGTACCAATGCGCGCATTCCTAATAGGCTGGGGTGGCCAACCACCGAACCTACTAGGGTAATTGAAACTGAGGGCCTCGGCCCGTGGGCGAAACTGATGCCCGATACATGCCCTGTCAAAAAGTAAAATACTTCCTTTATACTTATATTCTTATACATACTGAAGGAAATGCTCTTAATCCCCTAAATCACAAATGGGGAGCACCATAAAGATCATTATGCTCTTGAACCCCAAAATTGAAATGGGGAGCATACTGAAGATCGTTGTGCTCTTAATCCCCAATTCGAACGGGGAGCATCTTTAAATTTTCTTTATAAAGGAAATATTTTTACATCTTACTCTACATCATGCATATAATTGTAAGCTACAACTCATCTACAACATGCATATCATAAATCACATTCTTATCTTGGATCTCAACATGATGCTGAATTACCCATAATATAACGGTAAAATCACGTAACTGAAAACATCATGCATAACTGGAAATAACATGCATATAAACTGCTCAACCATGTAACTGGAAATAACAAGCACAGAAAAACATATCAATGACATACGATAACTACTTATACTACAGGTGAGCAATACTTACCTCTTACGCTTTTCACCAATTTATACTGTTAGATTTCGTAAAGAGAAGACCTCCTACGTGTTCCTTTGCTTTAGCGTGATACTCTA
Organism: Wurfbainia villosa; assembly: GCA_025175895.1. Taxonomy (NCBI): domain Eukaryota; kingdom Viridiplantae; phylum Streptophyta; class Magnoliopsida; order Zingiberales; family Zingiberaceae; genus Wurfbainia; species Wurfbainia villosa. The sequence continues at coordinate 111,939,712 of CM045989.1, read as the reverse complement.
TCAAGTCCTTGCGAAGATCCCTCTTGAAAATCTCCTCTTGAAGTATCCAAAGAAAAGACAACCTTCTTCCTTGCTCCGATGGCTGGAGCACGAGAGAGAGATCGAGAGAGAGAAAGAGGGATGAGAGTTGGGCGGTTGGAAAAAAAATGGAAGGGAGAGAAGAGAGAGAGGCGGCGTTGGAGAGAAGAGGGAGAGAGAGAGAGAGAGAGCGGCGGCGTCGGCGTTGGAAATAAAACGAGAGGAGAGAGAGAGAGATTGGCGTGAGATTTATAGAGAGAAAGAAATAAAAATTTATATCAATTAAGGTTTTTTCTTAACCTAATTATCTCATTTAAATAATTAGTCAAATTAATCAATTTCTCTTTTTTTTCTACCAATAGATATATTCTGTTATATCCTACTCATTGGTAATCTTATGACTTAGTGATAGGAAGCCTATTCCCCCAAACCAACGGTTCATGGTTCAAGCCTCGACTAACGAACCAATTATTTCTATTCTTTTATTATTTTTATTATTATTATTATTATTATATTCCTATTTTTATTATTTCTATTCTTATTCTTATTCTTATTTCTATTTTTCTCTAATAAAAATAGGAATTAAAATTTGGGATGTTACAATCCCTTATACCTTATAAAAGTTTCGTCCTCGAAACTTAGAACAGCTCGGGATACTTTTGCTTCATGTTATCCTCACGTTCCCAGGTTGCTTCTTCAACCCTTTGACTTTGCCATAAGACTTTTACTAATGATATTTCTTTATTTCTTAGTTTCATGACTGCTCGATCTATTATCTGAATAGGTCGACTTTCATAACTTAGATCTATCTGAATCTGTACCATCTGTGGCTTAATCACTTGGTTGGTGTTCGGGACGTGCTTCTTAAGCATTGAAACATGAAATACATTGTGGATAGCTGACATTTCCTGTGGTAGCTCTAGCTCATAAGCTACCTTTCCAACTCTCTTGGTGATCAGGTAGGGGCCTACATATCTAGGACTTAACTTGCCTTTCTTCCCAAATCTCATTACCCCTTTCATAGGAGCTACCTTAATGAAAACTGAATCTCCGACTTGGAACTCTAGGGGTCTGCGTCGGACATCGGCGTAACTCTTCTACCGACTTTGGGCAGTCTCTATCCTTTGACGTATGTTCTTTATAACTTTGGTGGCGTCATCTATAAAATCAGTCTTGAGTCCCATTTCTTTCTTCTCGCCACCCTCATACCAACAGATAGGCGATCTGCATCTCCTTCCATACAAGGCTTCATAAGGTGTCATTCCAATTGTGGTTTGATAACTATTATTATAGGCAAACTCTGCCAAACACAAATATTTGCACCAGCTTCCTTTAAAATCCAAGGCAGCTCTCGAGCATGTCCTCCAAAATCGATTCACTCTTTGTTTGCCCATCGCGAGGATGAAATGCAGTGCTGAATCGTAACTTAGTGCCGAGGGCTTTCTGAACACACTCCCAGAAGTGTGAAGTGAAGCGACTGTCTCTATCAGAGATAATGGTTTTAGGTACTCCATGTAGTCTAATCACTTCCTTGATGTATAACTGGGCTAACTGCTCCATAGAGTATGATATTCTGATAGGCATGAAGTGAGCAGACTTTGTCAATCTATCGACAACTACCCAAATAGAATCTTAGCCATTGGTTGTTTTGGGCAATCCTACTATGAAATCCATGGCTAGTTCCTCCCACTTCCATTCTGGAATCTGGATAGGTTGTAGAACTCCTCCTGGTCTCTGGTGTTCGGCTTTCACTCTCTGACATGTCAGGCAAGTGCTAACATACTTAGCCATGTCCCTCTTCATACCAAGCCACCAGAATTTCCCTTTCATATCTTGATACATCTTGGTGGATCCAGGATGCATCGAATATGGGGTCCCATGAGCTTCTTCTAGGATCTTCTTTCTTAAGTCTGGGTCATTGGGGATACATAGACGTTCACCCAAATATAATACCCCACTATCAGAGACACGGAATCCTTCATCCTTCCCTTCTTGGATCTCTTGCTTGATCATTTGGATGCTAGGATCTTTGTCCTGTCTCGCTAATATATCCTCAAATAGTGTAGGTACTATGGTCAAGGCGGAGAGCTATCCAGAAATGATCTCAACTCCAAAATTCATTATCTCTTTCTCCAGTGGTTGGGATAGTGTTGCTAGGGACATCAAGGTGGCGCATGATTTTCTACTCAGCGCGTCTGCTACTTTGCTTGCCTTTCCAAGATGGTAGTGGATTTCACAGTCATAGTCCTTTACTAGCTCAAGCCATCTATGCTGTTGCATATTCAAATCCTTCTGAGTGAAGAAGTACTTCAGACTCTGGTGATCTGTGTAAATCTTGCATTGGACTCCATATAAGTAATGTCTCCAAACTTCCAGAGCAAAGACCACTGCTGCCAACTCAAGGTCATGAGTGGGGTAATTCTTTTCATAGTCCTTGAGTTGTCTAGATGCATAAGCAATGACTTTACCCTTCTGCATAAGTACTGCTCCGAGTCCCATCTTGGATGCATCACTATATAGGTCAAATCCCTCATTACTTTCTGGAAGGGTAAGCACTGGAGCACTTGTGAGTCTCCTCTTTAATTCAAGGAAGCTCTTTTCACAATCTTCGGTCCATTCGAACTTCTTATTCTTTCTAGTAAGAACCGTCAATGGTGAAGCTATCCTTGAGAAGTTTTCCACAAACTTTTGATAGTACCCTGCTAATCCGAGGAAACTTTTGACTTCACTAGCATTCTTTGGTTGACCCCAATTACTAACTGCTTCTATCTTTGTCGGGTCTACCATAACTCCATCTTTTGAAATAACATAACCCATAAACGATATTCGATCAAGCCAAAACTCACACTTGGAGAACTTTGCATATAACTGTCTTTGCTGAAGGGTCTGCAAGACTGTCTTCAAGTGTTCGACATGTTCTTCCTGGGTTCTCGAGTAGATAAGGATGTCGTCAATAAAAATGACCACAAACTTGTCAAGGTACTCCTTAAATATCCGATTCATCAAGTCCATAAACATAGCGGGTGCATTTGTCACTCCGAAGGGCATGACCACGAACTCATAGTGTCCATACCTCGTTCGAAAGGTTGTTTTCGGTATATCATCCTCTTTAACTCTTACTTGATGATAACCTGACCGCAAGTCAATCTTGGAGAAAACTGTGGCTCCCCTCAATTGATCAAATAAATCCTCTATCCTTGGCAGAGGATATCTGTTCTTGATCGTCACTTGATTTAAGGCTCGGTAGTCTATGCACATCCTCATAGATCCATCTTTCTTTTTCACGAACAACACTGGAGCTCCCCATGGGGAATGACTAGGGCGGATGAATCCCTTGTCTAATAACTCCCGTAATTGTTCCTGAAGCTCTTTCAATTCAGCTGGAGCCATACGATAGGGTGCTTTTGAGATTGGGTTGGTACCAAGAATAAGTTCAATCTCAAACTCAACTTCCCTTCTAGGTGCTAGTCCTGGTAGCTCGTTAGGAAATACTTCCGGGTAGTCACATACGATTGGGACTTCTTCTAGCTTTTGGCTTCTTGCTTGCTTAGTATCAACTATATGTGCTAAATACCCCATGCATCCACTAGCTAGCATCTTCCGAGCTTCCATAGCAGACAAGAACTTCTTAGTCTTCTTCCTTGGTTCTCCAATAAACTCAAATTTGGCCTCGGTCTCGGGTTGGAATACTATCCTTCGCTTACGACACTCAATGGAAGCACCGTACTTGCTAAGAAAGTCCATTCCAAAGATGACATCATAGTCATGCATGTCCAACAAGATCAAATCACTATAAAGCTCTCTGTCTGAAATTCTGACCGGCACGGCACGCAACCAGTGTGTAGATGTCATTGTTTCACCTGAAGGTAGGGTCGTTAAAAACTGAATATCTAAGATATCCGGAGTTATATCTATCTTCTTAACAAATATCATAGACATGAAAGAATGGGTTGCCCCAGTATCAAACAGTACGGTAGCATGCTGACTAAGGATAGGTATCTGACCTGTAACCACCGTAAAAGCATTTGCTACCTCTTCCTTGGTGAGGGAGAAGATCCGGCCATTAGGTGTAACTGATGGAGCCTCTAATCTTCCTTGGCTGATGTAAGGACCCTCTAGTGCTCCCTGCATCTGATGTAGTTGGGTTGGTCTACCTCGATACTGAATAGACTGTGGCAGAGGCAGATTGGTCTTAGTGGGGCACTGTTTGGCGAAGTGTCCCTCGACACCACATATATAACACCCGTTCACGCCCTGGCAGCAAACTCCTGGATGCTTCCTCCCACACTTAGAACATGTAGGATACGTAGGCTGCTTACTGACTGAACCTCCCTTTGCATTATTCCATTGCTTCCTCTTGCCATTATTGTTTACTTCGATTCAATTCTGCTCGAGGTTTACGACCTCCGAACTTCCCGGCTTTTTCTTTCTACCGAGGCTAGCTTTTGGTTCTTGATACTATTCATGTAATGCTCGTGATTAGCGCCCGATTAGCTCTTGGTGTCGTGGTCTATTAATTCTTCGGCTACATTGAGCTATCTCGGTCTCAACATCTTTAGCATCAACCTAACTCTTTCCTTCTCAAGATACTAACCGATTCGGACATAAAGTAGTCAACCTATTGAATCTCTTTACCGCTTTGTCTACTGATAAATTCCCTTGTCGGAACTCTGTGAACTCATCATAAGATGATCAAGTGAAACCACTATAAGGCTATTATCACTACTTTTTATCATCTTCACATACATATCTAGATATGCTTTATTACTTACTGTCCATCATCTTTATATATATATATATATATATATATATATATATATATATATATATATATATATATATATATATATATATATATATATATGCAAGCATGTTTAACTCAAAAAGAACATTCTAGGTGAGCATGTTTAACTTAAAAGAAGCATTCCTTACAAATAAAGCAGATAAATACTTGCTTACTTGGAGGCGGCAGGACTGATGCTCGATGTGTGTGTGACGGAAGGGAGGAACCCGCTCTGATACCATCTTGTAACACCCCCCCCTAGTCTTTCCACTCTCTACCAGGGGAGATGTCACTCCTTTACTATTGTCTTTATTTTTAATTCATCCAATATACCAATGCAATATGCTAACAACTAAAATAATCATAAGGACCTTTACATCACTTAAACAATAATCATTTCAAGATCTTCACCTAACATGAAAGTATTAAAACTAACTCAATATGACTCTAGCATTCTTTGGTCTCAACCATAATTAATCCAGTTGAACTTCAACAATATCAAAAGAAAACAAGAAACTAAAAATCTGATTTAGATATCTGCACTTAGGATCTTTTACTTCTTGTTAAAATCGCCACACACACCCAACACTTCATCCGCCATGCCACCTCACTGAAACTTTTCTTTACCTTTATCTGCAGTATAAGGAAATGCAAACTATAAGCAATAACGCTTAGTAAGTACTTTCTATGCTCACAAAAATATGCACTGTATGAAATCATGCAACTAGTTCTCTTACCCTGGATACATTGATACACATGCAAACATAACTGGAAATCATAATTCTGATTACTTGTCTCTTGTATAAATCATGCTCTTAAGTATTTTAAAACTTGTAAACAGTGTATCTGAACTGGAATGATTAACTTTGAAAACTTTTACTTATACTTATACTGATACTTCAAAATAATAATCATCCTAGATATGGGCCCGGCATAGTACCAATGCGTGCATTCCTAATAGGCCGGGGTGGCCAACCACCGAACCTACTAGGGTAATCAAATCAGGCCTCGGCAGGGCGTAAATCGATGCAGTACATGCCCTATCAAAAAGTAAAATACTTTCTTTATACTTATATTCTTATACATACTGAAGGAAATGCTCTTAATCCCCTAAATCACAAATGGGGAGCACCATAAAGATCATTATGCTCTTGACCCCCAAAACTGAAATGGGGAGCATACTGAAGATCGTTGTGCTCTTAATTCCCAATTCGAACGGGGAGCATCTTTAAATTTTCTTTATAAAGGAAATATTTTTACATCTTACTCTACATCATGCATATAATTGTTAGCTACAACTCATCTACAACATGCATATCATAAATCACATTCTTATCTTGGATCTCAACATGATGCTGAATTACCCATAATATAACGGTAAAATCACGTAACTGAAAACATCATGCATAACTGGAAATAACATGCATATAAACTGCTCAACCATGTAACTGGAAATAACAAGCACAGAAAAACATATCAATGACATACGATAACTACTTATACTACAGGTGAGCAATACTTACCTCTTACGCTTTTCACCAATTTATACTGTTAGATTTCGTAAAGAGAAGACCTCCTACATGTTCCTTTGCTTTAGCGTGATACTCTATCAAGTCCTTGCGAAGATCCCTCTTGAAAATCTCCTCTTGAAGTATCCAAAGAAAAGACAACCTTCTTCCTTGCTCCGACGGCTGGAGCACGAGAGAGAGATCGAGAGAGAGAAAGAGGGATGAGAGTTGGGCGGTTGGAAAAAAAAAATGGAAGGGAGAGAAGAGAGAGAGGCGGAGTTGGAGAGAAGAGGGAGAGAGAGAGAGAGAGCGGCGGCGTCGGCGTTGGAAATAAAACGAGAGGAGAGAGAGAGAGATTGGCGTGAGATTTATAGAGAGAAAGAAATAAAAATTTATATAAATTAAGGTTTTTTTTAACCTAATTATCCCATTTAAATAATTAGTTAAATTAATCAATTTCTCTTTTTTTTCTACCAATAGATATATTCTGTTATATCCTACTCATTGATAATCTTATGACTTAGTGATAGGAAGCCTATTCCCCCAAACCAATGGTTCATGGTTCAAGCCTCGACTAACGAACCAATTATTTCTATTCTTTTATTATTTTTATTATTATTATTATTATTATTATATTCCTATTTTTATTATTTATATTCTTATTCTTATTCTTATTTCTATTTTCCTCTAATAAAAATAGGAATTAAAATTTGGGATGTTACATTGAGATACCGGACTCGCGTTGCTCAGCGCGATCTAGATTTCAGTCCCCAGATCTGGACCGATTTTCTCGGATGTCTCTCTTCCGAGAATGATCTCATTTTATATCCATCTTGGAGTGAACCTCTTCCACCTCCCTTTGAGGAGATTTCTTTAGATTCCCTTCATACTACTTTCTATCACTCTCCTCGACCTTTGAACACCAATCTATTTCAATCACAAGAACTTTCTGCCTCTGACAATGTCCTTTATAAGGTCATTGCTCATTGTCTTCTCCCTATAGTGACCCGTGGTTTGGCCTTGGTTCGACCTACACACTTCCTTCTCATGCATATCTTTCGGCAATACTTAGACATCAATCTTGGTCTCAATACCTTCCATTGCATCACTCATTTCATAAGGCCAAACAATGGGAAGGTTCATATACCTTTTGGAAATGTCCTTACTCAATGGCTCAGCTCCGTAGGCATTGATGTCAACATAGGAGTCATTAAAGTCATGAATAGAAAATATGATCAGATGACTCAGCTTCTCCTTGGCGGGCACGAAGGCCGAGAGTCCGTTTCTCGGGACCCGACGACGACGGCTAGCGGTGGTGCTCCGGCACAGAGGATGCCGCGGAAGGAGTTCCGAGGGTGTTCTGAGGGTGTTGCTAAGGTGTTGCTCGTGGTGTCGAGGAGCCGATGCGGGAGACTGGCCTGCGAGCGATCGCTCGCCAGACACATCCTTCATTGCCCGCTTCGATGCTTTTGCGGAGCGGGAAGACCCACATTTTGAGGAGCTGCGCTTAGGCCAACCGGAGCTTCGCCAGGAGCATCAGGAGCTTCGCCGGGAGCATCAGGAGCTCCTCTCCCTCGTGAGAGGGATGCATCGACAGCAGCAGGACATCTTGGCAATTCTCCGCCCTGCTGCACCTGGACACCCACCTCACGATGGTTCGTCATCTGCACCGATGGATGCTGAGGACGACGATCGTTAGCTCGCTTGTTTTTTTTTTTTGGCCGTATGAACGGCATAAACTCCTATTTGTGTAATGACTTTTGATTAATGAAATGAAATTGTATCTTTGTTTTAATTCATTTCTATTAGTGCCTACAACTTGTTATTTGTCAAGTTTAGAAGTTGAGCATATAGTACGAAGTTATGAATATTGATACGATACAATTACACTTTTTGCGTCATAATTTTATTATTTTGAATATCGTATCAATCCATTAATCTGATGAGCATGTTTTTCGTCTAATATTTTTCATATGTTATATTAGTAGAATAAAATGTGTATGACGAGTTTCGTGATTTTTGGACATCCACAGAATTTTCTACGCATTTTTAAACCTTGACTAAAAAATTCGAATTTCAGATTTGTCTGATATCAATCGACTGCCAAGGCCGGAAGTTGACTGATGTCTATTCCAGTCGAACCGGTGACACTGTTTTGGAATAGAAAACAGTTTTTCATCGGTTAAAAGATTCGATTTTGGACATTATATGATTTCCACAGTATATACATGATAACTTGTATGGAAAGGCGGACTTTCTTGATGCACTGGTTTAGGGGGAGCTACATCCCTTATTTCTGTAATTGTTGGTGCAAGGCTAGGACATATTTGCCTATTCTATTGCTTATGCTTCACATGTTATTTCCACATCATGAAACATGTCTTGGATTTAGGGGGAGCTTCATATCAATTTTATACCTTTGTTCAAGATGTGTCAATTATAATTCTTTTCTACACTTATTGGATAAACTCTTCTCTTTTTGTTGTATGTCAAAGGGGGAGAAGGGATATTTAAGTTAGAATTCATATTGAAATATGTTTATATGTATGTGTTAAAGACCTAACTTAAATGATTGCCAAACATCAAAAAGGGGGAGATTGTTGGTGCAACAATCCCCCAAGCATTTATATATTTTGATGTTTGGATAATCATCTAAGTTAGGCAATGTTTTATGATCTAATTGTAAACATGTTTAAGTGACAGAAAAATCCAAGTATGAAGACTTGGTAAAAGACAAGTCCAAGTGTGATCTTGGCAAAGAGAAGTCAAAGGAAAGGTCTTGGCAGCGTAAGTCCAAGCAGTCCTTGGAAAAGAAAGACCAAAGGAAAGTCTTGGCAGCATAAGTCCAAGCATGTAGTCTTGGCGGCGTAAAGTCCAAGCGTACTTTGGCAAAGAAGAAACCCAAAGCATGACGAAACCGAAGGAAGCTTTTAAAGGCAAGCGCATGGATGGAGTCGTGGACTCAGAGAAATCCTAGATGCGCAAGGCTGATGGAGAAGCTAGAAGGTTAAGTCTAGGCTTAGGTTATGTTTTCAAGTATGAATTAGTCATACTTGGGGTGTGCCAGTCGACTGGAACATGGTGTCGGTCGAACTGGCCCTTAAAATGCAGCATTAGAGGTTGGAAGGCTATTAGCAGTCGACTGGGAGTTATCGGTCGAACCGTGAGAGTCGACTTCGAATCCGATGCGCATACAAAGGCGATTGGCGCCATTATGGCGATCGATCGCACAAAGCGAATGGCCGTAGCGATGGCGGTCGACTGGCGAAGATCAATCGAATCGCCATCGCTTGTTGGCGATCGTGATAGTCTTCTCGTTGGCAATGACGACGGCAAATCCCGCGAATCCGGCTGTTCAGAAGCCATTAGAATCGGCGGCAGTCGACTGATGTAAGTCATCAATCGACTGATAGACCTCCAACGGGAAAAAGAGGCTCTTTCCTATAAAAAAGAGCCCAAGGGGAGCAAGAAGAGGTTAATGCTTATATTCTGATCATTCTTCTAAGCTCCTACAAGTTTTCCAAGCTTTCTAAGTGTATTAATCTCCCTCCTCCTCTCAAATTTTCATTGTCATCTTTTGTAAGAAGAGGAGGTCTTTGTAAAGAGAAAGCATTAGTGGAATTGCTTGGGTTGATCCACCTTAAGGATCACCGTGGAGTAGGAGCGTTATCTCCGAACTACGTAAAGGTTTTGTTAGCATTGCTTTTTGTTTTTACATATATTATTTGTATTTGCTTCCGCTAATTACTCTTGTAGAAACGAAAAGCGCTATTCACCCCCCCTCTAGCTTCCAAACGATCACCAACAATCATTAGTCGATTGATCATGTCCATCAGTCGACTGATGAACCCATCAGTCGAGTGCTCAACTTGATCACTCGACTGGAAAATATTCTGTGCTCGAATTCACCCTAATCAGTCGACTGTCATCCCTCGATAGTCGACTGATGGTGTCGGCGATCGGCCCGCCAACCCTTTGGCGATCGCTCGCCTAAACCGGATCGATCAAACACGGTCGAACTCATTCGACTTGAGCGCGATCGGGCACCTACGATCGACTAATGTCGGGTAAAACCTCAAACACCAAGTTGTTTGAGCATCCGACACTCAGTCTTAGCCACTTGGCCAAGTCCACCTCATCCTCTCATGGAGTTCCCCACCGAAGCTCTCTTCCCTCGGCCTACGTCCTTCGGATGCACCAAGCGCACGACTTCGCAATATCATCCTTCGCGTCTCTTGCCCTCGAAGTCTGCTTCCCTTGGGCCTCACTCCATTTGCTCCCCCATCCGGCTATCCCTCGGATGCACCAAGCGCACAGCTTCGCAATGTCATCCTTCACCGACTCAAGGACCCTGAGCCTACGAGACTAGTGACCTTGCCAAGTACTCAAGACTTCCTATTGTCAAGGCTATACACTTGGACTTTTCCAACACTAAGCCCTATGTTTGGATTTTCCCAACACCAACCTTCATGCTTGGACTTTTCACCACCAAAGCTACACACTTAGATTTACGTGGCCAACCCATGTTGGATTTCCCATGACAATCCCATGTCACGTTTTGTCTAACATCAAAATACAGTTCGAGTCAAACTCGAGTCCGGTCAATCGTGACCTGGGTCAATTGCACCAACAAGTCGAAGGCGAGAGTTCGATCGGAGAAGTTAAGATACTATATATATATATAGCGATGCAAATCGAGTGAAGAAAATAATGTAAGTTATAAGAAACTGCTGGTCATCTTCTCAAAGACTAGTGACATCCTGTAAATATGTGGATCAACATAGGTGCTTATTGTATCATAAAATTTGATAACTAAAAAGAGTAATGTAAAGGAAAATAATAATAATAAATTCTCCGGGAAGAAATACATAAAATCGAACATTAATTATATATATTACAGAATGATAATGCTATAAATTTTTGAATATACAATATACTTGTCTGGTGGAAATAACGGATGAACTCATAGCAGAAGACTTTATAAACATGCGGATCACGTGAAAGACGAAGTACGATAAACCTATGAAAAATAAAACATTAATTTTGTATTTATATTACACATTACGTAATTTAAATGATTTAATTTGAATAATATATCTACATTTTGTGCGTGATCCAAGGTCGATACAATAGTTGTGCACGATCCAGAGGGACGATGAACTACCCACGCGCGAAACCTGGAATAACATCCTAGCTGGGTGAACGACCCAGATAGGGCATTAGCGTGACAAAGTCGTCGACCATAGCCATGTGAATGACGCAGAAGGGACGTCGGGATGACAGAACCGTTAACCCCACGAAGGATGCAGCAAAGGGGGGGGCAACGACGCGACAAGGGCATCACCCCTGCCGCACGAAGGACGAGGCAGGGTCGTCCCCTGTCGTGCCGCTGATGCGCGACAGGGGTGACTGTCGCGAGAATGCGACGTGTGCTCGCGGCAACATGTGTCGGTTTGTCGCGAGCTGGCTGCGGCCTACCGTGAGCTCACGTCGTGTTGTCGCGAGCACGACGCGTGATTGTCGTCGACCACCATGAGCTTGCGTCGTGCCACCATGAGCATAATGCATGCTCGTAGCCGCCCGCCGCAAGATCGCGCGACACTTGTTGGTCGTGCACGGATGCCGAATCTACTCCGGTCGACAGTGGAAGAGTGGGGAAGAGGAGAGGGAGAGACGCGTATCGGGAGGAAGGATCGATCAGAACGTGAGAAAGAGAAAGGGGTGGAGATGATTGATAATTAGGTGGAATTTATTGACGAATCAAATATTCGTCGCTAATTCTGCGACGAATTTAATATTCGTTGTAAAAATTTGCAACGAATTATTAAATCGTTACAAATTCAGTGACGAATTTTATTTTTCATCGCAAAATTGGCGACGAAAATTAAATTCATTGCCAAATTAGCGACGAATATTAAATTCGTCGCAAATTTCCCCGCCGTTCTCTTTTTTTGCCAAATAATTGAAAACGTCCGATGAAAATTTTTCGCCGCCAAATTTTTTGAAAAATTTGCAACGAATTATGAATTCATTCTAAAAATACAATGAAATTTTCGATGAAATTTAATTTGTTGCAAATGTAAATAAGTTTGTAACAAAGAAATTTTTACTGAAAATTTCGTTATTAATTTACGGCGAAATTTATAATTCGTCATAAATTTTGTTATAAATTTACAGTAAATTATTTTCGTTGTCAAATTTCATCACTATTTTGATCTATATTTGTAGTGGGATGATCATTCTTGCAGGTTGTTACACAATGGCTTGCCTTAAAGCATCACCAAGGAGTCGTGGGAAAAAGGGGACTATAAAAGGAAGACAAGGAGGAGGGAGAAGGAGGTCTGATCTTTTTTACACTTTCTCTGCTGCTTCATCTTCTACTTCAATTATCTGCTTATCTTCCTTCTACAGTTCTAATTTAGACATCGGAGGGTCATTAGCCAAGATATCGGCCGGCATCGATCTGTGTTAACTTTGACAGAAAAGAATCAAAGATTTACTGTTGTGGTCGGAGAAAACTCATCATCATCTCATCGATCTAAGATCAAGCAAGAAAATCTGTACATCATCAATATAGAAAAGAAAAAAAAAAAGAAATATAATGGCAATGCAGATCAAAGAAGAAAGTAAAAAAAACAAAAATGGCAATGCAAATCAAAGAAGTAAAAAAAGGCCGCTTACGATGGAGATACAAAATGGTATTCGTAGCGAGAATAAAATGACTTTTCAGAGAGAGAAAAGAGGCACTGACTAGTGAAATTTGATAATTATATCAGGATATATAGTTAGACATCTAACGATTTATAGGTGGGATATAGGCTGGAAAAATTGATCTAGTTTTTTAGAGGAGCATGGAAAGTGATCTGGTTTAGATAAGTTCAAAGAAACATAATTATGATTTAAATAAGTTTAAAAAATATAATTGACAGAAATCATAAATTGAAGTGCTATTTTAATAATAGGTCAAAATAAAATAAATTGTTTTTATGATTGCCCATTAATATATCAATATTGACAGAGAAAACAATGAGAAATCATAACCTATAAGGCTGTATCTGTATCGACGGTCCAATTTAAAGAACCCTATTCAAAAGTTTGACCCTACCATTATTAATTCACTTGTCTAACAAGTCAAAAGTAAAAAAAGAAAAAAAAAATCAATAATCTCAACTCCTTTGCCACGACCATCCACTTTTCCCATCCGGATCCGGGAACAATAACAGGAGACCCTGATTTATTTGTGGTATGGTAAATCACAATTAATTTGGTCTTCCTTCCCCTCCGATGTTACCAGAGTAAAACATGCAATGCAATGAGGATTTCATTTTCAAGCTGCATATATATTCGTTGAATCACTCTTAATAATAAATTATTTGTTGAAATTCAATATACTTCTTGAATTTATTCAGATAATAAATAAAATATTTTTTTGTGAGATTGAATTGATCACAATTACTATTATATCTGAATTAAAAAAATAACAATCCGAACGAACACAGAGCGGCCGTGGAATTTTTGCTTATGGTGGACCGTCGGATGCCTCGTCCGGATCAGCTTTCAGTCGCAACCAACGGTAGTTGGAGTCCATATGGCGGAGGAAGATGAAGTGGTTCCCCCTCTCACACAGTCACCCGCGCGCGCACACGGAAAGGTGTGACTGTGATCAAACGGCGTCGTGTCATAATCAACCACCGAGTCTTGCTCCTTTCTCTCTACGTCTCTGTGTTCTTCCTCTGGCGATTTCTCCTCCTACCTTTAGCGTCGATCTCCGGTATACTTGAAGGAGAGAGAGAGTCTCGGGGGCGACACGATGCGATCTGAGGGCGTAAAGCTGCTACCTTTGCCTAAAAATATGCTAGGTTTACCTTCCCATGCTTCGCTGCTGCTGCCGGCGCTGCTCCTCCTTCGTTCCCTTTTCATCACCAGATCGGAGGACGTCGCCCTCGGATCCATGCTCTCCGTGTCGAACAACTCTCACTGGACCTCCCCCAGTCGGACCTTCTCCCTCGGCTTCATCTCAGACCCGGATAACCCGTCGCTCTATCTCGCTGCCATCACCTTTTCCGGCGGAGTTCCTGTTTGGAGCGCCGGAGGCGCCTCCGTAGATTCCAGCGCCTCCCTCCAGCTCCGTTCTGATGGTGACCTCCGCCTCGTCAACGGTTCCAGCGCGGTTGTCTGGCAGTCCAACACGACTGGTCGAGGCGTCTCCTCCGCTGCCCTCGGCAACGACGGCAACTTCGTGCTCAGAGATTCAACCGGACGCAACGTTTGGGACAGCTTCGGACACCCCACGGACACCATCCTCCAGTTGCAAAATTTCACCTTTCGCCAGGTCCTGTACTCTGGCGACTACACCTTCTCCCTTAGCCAGACAGGAAACCTAACCCTTGTCTGGAACCGCTCGATTACTTACTTCAACAAAGGGTTCAATTCCACCTTCACCGGCAACAGGACCCTAACTTTCCCATCTTTGACCCTCCAATCCAACGGCATCGTTTCGCTCTCCGACTCCTCGCTTCCCACCTCCGTTGCAATCGCTTACAGCAGTGATTACGGTGAGACTGGCGACATTATGCGATTTCTGAAGCTTGATTCTGATGGAAATCTTAGAGTTTACACCGCTGGCAGCGGCAGCAATACCGCCACGGAGCGATGGTCGGCCGTGGAGGACCAGTGCGAGGTTTTCGGATGGTGCGGCAACATGGGCATCTGCAGCTACAACGACACGTCGCCCACCTGCGAGTGCCCCTCTCGAAATTTCGACCTCGTGGATCCAAACAACCCCCGTAAGGGTTGCCAACGGAGGACAGAGATCCTGGATTGCCCTGGCAACTCCACCATGTTGGAGCTTTCCCACACCCAATTCTTAACCTACCCACCGGAGGTCTCAGCGGAGCAGTTTTTCGTCGGCATCACCGCCTGCCGGCTCAACTGCCTTTCCGGCGCCTCCTGCGTTGCTTCCACCGCGCTTGCCGACGGATCCGGTTTTTGCTACTTGAAGGTTTCAGATTTCGTTAGCGGCTATCGATCAACGGCCCTCCCGAGCACTTCCTTCGTTAAAGTCTGCGCCCCAGCTCTCCCCAATTCCCCCTCTGCTCCGGCCGAACACCACTCGGAATCATCTAAGCTGAAGGCTTGGCTCGTGGCCGTCCTTATCCTCGCTACAATCTCCTGTTTGATACTCCTAGAGTGGGGCTTGTGGTGGATATTCTGCCGTAACAGTGTCAAATACGGACCGTCATCGGCGCAGTACGCCCTCCTGGAGTACGCCTCCGGCGCCCCTGTTCAGTTCTCTTTCCGGGAGCTCCAAAAATCGACCAAGAAATTTAAGGACAAACTGGGCGAAGGCGGATTCGGTGCCGTCTACAAGGGCGTCCTCGCTAACCGGACTCCCGTCGCCGTCAAACAGCTCGAGGGGATCGAGCAAGGAGAGAAGCAGTTCCGGATGGAGGTCGCTACTATCAGCAGCACACACCACCTCAATCTCGTTCGCCTCGTCGGATTCTGCTCCGAAGGCCGCCACCGTCTCCTCGTCTACGAGTTCATGAAATGTGGCTCCCTCGACGGCACCCTCTTCTCCGACGACGCAGCCGGGAAACTACCATGGCCTACCAGGTTCAGCGTCGCGATCGGAACCGCCAAGGGAATTACTTACTTGCATGAAGAATGCCGGGACTGCATCGTCCACTGCGACATAAAGCCGGAGAACATCCTCCTTGACGAGAATTACACGGCAAAAGTTTCTGATTTCGGGCTGGCAAAGCTGGTGAACCCCAAAGATCACCGGCAGCGCACATTGACCAGCGTCAGGGGAACCAGGGGCTACCTGGCTCCTGAGTGGCTCGCCAACCTCCCAATCACCTCTAAATCCGACGTCTACAGCTACGGGATGGTGTTGCTGGAGATTGTGAGTGGTCGTCGCAACTTCGACGTTGCAGACGACACCGATCGGAAAAAGTTCTCTATATGGGCTTACGAGGAGTTCGAAGAGGGGAGGGCGAGAAGCATCATGGACAAGAGGCTGAACGAGCAGGAGGTGGACATGGAGCAGCTGGAAAGGGCGATAATGGTGAGCTTCTGGTGCATCCAGGAGCAGCCGTCGCAGAGGCCGTCGATGGGGAAGGTGGTGCAGATGTTGGAAGGGGTTTTGGAGATCGAGAGGCCTCCTGCTCCCAAGGTCACGGAGGGTTCATTGCCAGTTCCTACCACCACTAGTAGTGTTGGCACCAGCGTGAGTGTTTTCGCAGCTTCCTCGCCGGCAGCTCCGCCATTGTCGAGCTTATCGGAGTCGGCGGCGAGCTCATCGTCAATTTATAAGAGGAATTCGGAGAAGCCGACATTGTCCCTCCTATCTACAGATATGTCTTGTGATTAATTACAACGCTCTTGTTTATGTATAGCACATGGATATTGCTTTGTCATTGTTCAGGACCAATTAGTTATATACTTGGAAGAATTCCCACAATTGCTTCAAATTTATGCAAAACTAGTTGCTTTGGTGTTTTTAATTTGTTAAAATAATACGTCAAAATTTATCAACAAAGTAATGTCCAACCTCGGTATCAATGTTGTGTCATCCTATCCTCTCCCCTCGTTCATCCTTGAAAGAGAATGTATCATCCATGAGTCTCTTAATGATATACCCTTCATCCTTTTTTTTTTTTTAATTAAGACAATCACTCTTGATACGACCTTTACAATTAAAGCAACTTGTGATTAATTTGTTGTTTTTTTTTCTTCATTTTTTCTCACCATATATACTACATGAGTTTCTTAATCATTTTTGGAGGATGAGGCTAATGGTAATGATAATGAGCTATCATTTTAAGCAACAAATACTATCCTTGGTTCTTATTTTGTTCTCCATCTATATGCTTTGCTTCATGAAGCTTTATAGTGGCAAACATATCCTCAAATGTGCTTATTTCTAGGTTGTTTGCTTGGTGAGAATCCATTATAGATGTGCCCACATCAAAATTCTTTGGAATCCATTTAGAGAATTTCTCATATCTCGATTTTTAATTTCCTCTCCAATTGTAATAAGCCCATTGACCATGTAACTAATCTTGCATGCATTTGAATTATCGTCTCTCCATCCTTTATCTTGAACATGGTGATTTGAATTTGAATGAGAGATCCCTCTTTGCAAATCTTGAATTTGAGGTTCTCTTGTTCAATTCTATGAATCTATCCTACAAATTGTTAGCACTCATATACTTGCCAATCTTGTTCAATTCTTGAGTTGGGAGTACTCATATCAAAGCATAGGTAGCCTTTCTCTTAGCCATTAACCCTTTTTATTCATTGTCTATCAATCCATCAAATCAAATCTCCATTGTTGTCCCTTGGGGCTCATACCCTTCTTTAATTGCAAGTGCCGCATTGAAATCAATCTAAAAGATAATTTTCTTTTTCATTTTCCTAGTGGTAAACTTTTCATTTGGGTGGATGATAATTGATTTCAACTATAGCTCCTTAATGTTAGTTCAAATCCATGAGATCCTTACTATGATATAGAGTTTGCTTGGTTTCGATAGACCAAGGATGTGTTTTAATGATTTGAGCATTATGTGTGTTGATTGGATTAGTTAAATAGGTTAAGATTGTAGGACCGTAAGTGACGCGTTAGAGGGGGGTGAATAGCAGTTTCGATTCGATGCTTGGAATTTGATCGTGTTTTTCTCTAAAATTCGTTAGTATGTGCAATAGAAATAATAAAGCATAAACTCAAAATAAAGACAAACACTCATATGCAATATACAAGCATATAACGTAGTTCAGAATCTAGGGTTCCTACTACATAGGTGAGCTCAAATGAATTCTAGTGATGCACACCACCACTAATCAACCTCTCATTCTCAAAAAATACTCTGAATGTGGAGAAAACCTCTTACAACAGTTCTTACAACAATAAGAAGAAAATATAAGCAAATACAAATAATATACAACAAACAACGTAAAGAAAACTTTACATAAGGTTGCTTTGAATGCTTTCCTTATTGCTTATTTGGATGAATTTGAAGGGCCCTGAAATGTACCAGTACTTCGCCTCGAATCTCCCCTAGAACTGCTTCTAAAATCCTCCTTTTTGTGCTCCTTATAAAGTTGCAACTCGGGCTGATTTTCACCTAGCAGTCGACTGCCCATATTCATCAGTCGACTGCTCCTGTTGTCGTTGTGAGACAACGGCTTAATCCATGCTGGAAAAACTCCAACAGATAGCCAATCAATCGACTATCAAACCCTAACCCTCCGATTCGGCCCGATCTATCGAAGTTGATAGTCATCGCTAAGGCCCGCTGATAGTCGATCGAGCTCCAGTCGACTCCCGACCAGTCGACTCCCGACCAGTCCACTAGTCATAACCCCAGTTGACTGCTCAGAGTCGACTAGGCTGCCAAGTGTCAAAACACTTGACCAGTCGACTGGTCCATAACCCCAATCGACTAATAAACCTCAAACATGAGGTTTAATCCAAGTATGATGCCCTCATACTTGATAAACCACCCTTAGCCTAGACCTAAGCCTTCTAGCCACCTCCATTAGCCTCACATTTATTTGATCCCTCCAAGTCATCCATGATTTGTTCATCCATATGCTAGCTTTCAGGTGCTTTCCATCGGCTATTGTCATGCTAACCGAGTCTACATCGCCAAGATACATTTAGGCTTATGTTGCCAAGACATACGCTTGGACTATACGTCGCTAAACATTGGACTCATGTTGCCAAGACTACAACTTGGACTTTATGTCGCCAATATCACACTCTTGGACTTTCCAAATGCCAAGACCCATGCTTGGACTTTCTATTGCCAAGTACCCATGATTTGGACTTTACCATTGCCAAGACTCATGCTTGGACTTTCCATGTCAAGTACTCAAGACTTGGACTTTCTATGCCAAATGTCCCACTTGAACTTCTCCATCATATAGTCAACCACATTGTTGGTGCAATCGGCCCAGGTCACGATTGACCATACTCGAGTTTGACTCGAGTGATGTTTTGATGTTTGACAAAGTGGTTTGACAAAGTGAGTTGACATTGATGTTTGATATTAATGTCGGTTAATATTTTGGGGAGATTGTTTATACAATCGACCCGGGTTATGTTTAACCGGACTCGAGTTTGACTCGAGAAAGACTTTGATGGTTGACTAGGGTTGACCATGCGATTATGGAAAGTCCAAGTCATGGGTACTTGGCATGGAAAGTCCAATATGGGTTGACAAGGGAAAGTCCAAGCTTGAGTCTTAGCATTTGAGAAGTCCAAGGGGTTTGATATTGACGGTGTAAAGTACAAGCGGGAGTCTTGACAGCATAAGTCCAATGGTTGGCGGCGTAAAGTCCAAGCGGAGTCTTGGCAGCATAAGTCCAATGTGCCTTGGTGGTGTAGATACCGTTAGCATGACATAGCCGATGGAAGAACCTGAAGGCTAACGCAATGGATGAACAAGTCATGGATGACTTGGAGGGATCCGAGAGGCGTGAGACTGATAGAGGTGACTAAAAGGCTTAGGTCTAGGCTAAGGGTGGTCTAGCAAGTATGGGGGCACCATACTTGGGTTAAAACCTCATGTTTGAGGTTGGCAGTCGACTGACATTATGGCCGGTTCGACTGCCATGAGTCGACTAGAGTTCGACTGCCGTTTTAGAGCTAAAATTGCTCGCGGCGATCGCTCATCGAGCAATCGATCGATGTCGGCAAAGAATCGACCGCCAAGGGACGCATAATGATCACGTTTAGTCATGAGCAGAGAATGCTCCATAGCCGATCGGGCCGACTACGGTATGGCAATGATCGCCAATGCTAGCAATGATCGGGTGAGAGTCCCGTTGGAACTTTTCCAGCGTGGATTGAGCCGTTGTCTCACAGCAACAGTGACATCAGTTGACTGGTGACTTATGGAAGTCGACTGATCGGCGGAAATCCAGCCCGATGCAGGTTAAAAGGGAGCTATTTATGGAGATTTCGGCATTGGTTCTTTGGGAGCTTTGGTGAGGCGATTTAAAGGCGATTTGTAGGTGCATTTTAGGGTCCTTCAAGCTCATCCAAGCAACCAACAAGCAAGCACTCAAAAATCCTAGATTGTAAAGTGTTCTTTATGTTTCCTTGTATTTTTCTTGTATTTTCATGTATTACTTTTGTAATCTGTTGTAAGAGATTTCTCCGCCTCCGACGTGTTGTCGAGAAGGAGTTTATTGCTTAGTGGTGTTTGTGGCATCACTAGGGTTCGTACAAACCCAATCCGTGGAATATGAACCATTCGGTTCCGAACCACGTTATATCGTGCGTGTTGTGATTGTATCTTGTATTTGTATTTGTTATTGTTTATTCCGCTGCGTACTAACAAGATTGTAGACAAGCAACGTAAACGATTTCCATCGACGTATAGCACGATGTTATTCACCCCCCTCTAGCGTTTCAGCAATTCCCTATAAGTGGTATCAGAGCTCGGGGCTCTTTAAGGTTTGACCGCCGCGAGAGCACGCTAGAGGGTGAAGATGGAAGTTCAAGAACAATTGGGATGAGATATCAACACCCTAATTCCTTATGCCTTCTATGGACGAGAATACTTCAATTCTTGGAAGGCGAGAATTGAAAATTTTTTGATGATGAGGGACTTCGAAGAATGATCCATCTTGATGGAGGGATTTAGCTATCCAATAGGACCAAAGGGTGGGTTCCTCAAGAAGAAGAGATGGATCGAAGAGCAAGTCCGAGCCTCCGAGAAAGATGCTAAGGTGATAAAATTTTTAATTGATTTAATGCCTAACAATATCTTGTGTATATTAGGTAATTATGTATATGCCAAGGAGTTATGGAGCCAAGTGGCAAAGCTCTATGAAAATTTATCATCGGTCCAAGAAGAAGAAGAAGAAGAAGAGTGTTCACCCTCTCAAGCTCAAGCAAGCACATCGCCATCTAAAGAGCTTGAGGAGTCGGAAGTTGATAGGGAGTCAACTTCCGGATCGGTGGAGGAAGTGGAAGAAGCATCCACCTCAAAGATTGAGGGGAAGGAGAGAACTTCTACACCGGAATATCAAGAAGAAGCTTCGACATCCGGTCAAGATGAAGAAGCTCAAAATCCGATTTCGGCACCTACAACCACCCTAGGTAACTCAAGCAATATGGTTTTAAATAAAAAGCATATAATTTGCTTTGAGTGTAGGGAATCTGGACACTACAAGAGTAAGTGTCCAAAAAGGGTAAAGAAGGCTCAACCGACTCCAAAAGTCTAGGATGTCGGTGCCCCAAGTCAAAAGAGCAAGGAGCATATCATATGCTTCAAGTGCAACTCAAAGGGGCATTACCGGAGTCCATGCCCAAGGGGGAAGAAGAAGGGACAAGATGGAGCATCACAAGTAGAGGGAGCCTCTAGGGCAAACCTTAAGGTATATTTAAACAATGCTCATTCCTTAAATTATAGTAAAAAGCATGCTAGAAATAACTTTAGTAATCTTGCTATTTATCATAAAGAGCATGCTAGACATAGGGAATTGTGTTTAGGAGCCAAAAATATCTACCTTTCAAAGAAGAAGAAATTTGGGACTAATGTCCCTAGAAATGTCCTTCCTAGGTCAAACAATTCTAGACAAATCCTATCTAGGGAGACTATTAGAAAGGTACAAGACCATTTAGGCATTAACCCTAAGAAGGGTAGGCATATGCCTAGGGGAAATGGTATTGCCCAAAGACCAAATCAAAATTAAAAAATTGGGTAATTAGAATTAGAAAATCAAGCATTGAGGTCAAGGCTTGAGAAATTAGAAAAGACTCTTAGGAATATACAAAATCAATTTCAAGGGTCTAATGGTCAAAGTCAAGGGTCAAATCCTCAAAGTCAACATCTAGGACCCAAGAAACAAAAGTCAACCAAGGGCAAGAATGGTTTGGGTCACAAACCTAAGCCTAAGGTGGCTTATAATAGTGTTCCATTTGATTATGGAACACAATCTAGGTCTAGGAAGACCAAGGTCAATAGGGAAGTCATCCCTAAGGTTGACCAAGGTAGATGCCTAGTGGCTAGGGTTTCAAAGAAACCTAGGGTGGCTACTAAGAAGGTTACTAGGGAGGCAATCCCTAAGGTTTGTTGGTGCAACAATGCCCCAAGCATTTATATATGTTTTGATGTTTGGTTAAATCATCTAAGTTAGGCAATGCTTTGTGATCTAATTGTGCACATGTTTAAGTGACAGGGAAATCCAAGGATGAAGACTTGGTAAAAGAGAAGTCCAAGTATGATCTTGGCAAGGAAAGTCCAAGGGACGGACTTGGCAGCATAAAGTCCAAGTGAACCTTGGCAAAGAAAGTCCGAGGGATGGACTTGGCAGCGTAAGACTAAGCTTGGAGTCTTGGCAGCGTAAAGTCCAAGTGAACCTTGGCAAAGGAAGCCTAAAGTAAAGTCTTGGCAGCATAAGTCCAAGCTTGTAGTCTTGGCGGCATAAAGTCCAAGCATTTGGCAACCCAAGACATGACGAGGCCGAAGGAAACTCTTGAAGGCGGGTGCAAGGCTGAAGGAAGAGTTAGAAGGTCAAGTCTAGGTCTAGGGAGTCAATTCAAGTATGAATTATTCATACTTGACTAGTATCAGTCGACTGGTCAGGTGCTCGACTGAGTCAGGATGAAACCCTGACTATCAGTCGACTGCTTGGTCGTAGCAGTCGACTGATGAGGCAATCAGTCGACTGCCAATCCAGGCAGTCGACTGATCGAGTCGAAAATGGGCACAGAATGGAGTCTCACTCGACTCCTCGCGGCGATCACTCGACTGATCGCCTCATCAGTCGACTGATGAGGTGATCAGTCGACTGATAGGCCTCCCGTTGGAAATGGCGGCTGCGAATCCCCGCGGATCGGCTTTGTCAGAAGCCGTTAGCTTCGACGGCAGTCGACTGATGGTGATCATCAGTCGACTGATCAAAGCCCAACGGAAAAAACAACCCTTCTTATATAAGAATAGGCCTTGGGGAGCTTGGTGAAGCTAGTGCTCTCATTCCTAACTACACCCTCGTGCTCACCAAGCTTTCTCCAAGTGTTTTTGTGATTCTAAACCTCCTCTTCTCTAGTCTTCATCTTCCATCATTGTAAAGAAGAGGAGTGCATTGTAATACAAGGTTTCTCCACCTTGGTTCATTCAAAGGAGGATATAGTGAAGCTTGACTAGGGTTAATCCACCTTACGGATTACCGTGGAGTAGGAGCGTCATCTCCAAACCACGTACATCGGGTGTTAGCATTGTTTTTCTTGTTTCTTATTCTTATTCGTATTTGTATTTGTATTGCTTCCGCTAACGTATTTGTAGAAACAAAGAAAGGCTAATTACCCCCCTCTAGCCATTACAAAGATCCAACAAGTGGTATCAGAGCCCGGATAGCTTGGAAGATTTCACCATCAACCAAGGCATCAATGGCTCTTCAAGAGGGATATAGCACCGCCAAGCCACCGCTCTTCGATGGGAGTCACTTTGCGTATTGGAAAGGTAGGATGAAGTATTATCTAATGAGTAATATTGAAATTTGGCATAGCATTGTAGATGACTTTGAGGAACCGGTGGATGAACATGGAAACCCTATTCCAAGCAAGGATTGGACAAGGGAAATGAATAGGAGGTTCGAATCAAATGCAAAGGTGGTACTCACCATCCAATGCGGTATTACAATGGAGCAACTCAACAAGGTGGGGCCTTTCGAATCCGCCAAGGAATTATGGGAAAAGCTCATTGAGCTAAATGAAGGATCCAATGAGTCAAAGAGGGCCAAGAAGGGCTTGCTAATTAGACAACTTCAAGCCTTCCAAATGAAGATGCATGAAACCGTAAGCCAAATGCATGGAAGGTTTAAGGAGATTGTGAATGGACTCCATATCATAGGTGAGCGAGTTGACAACCGGGATTTGGTAAGGTATATTCTCCAAGTATTTCCTAGAACTTCTCTATGGACTTCTATAGTTGATGCTATTAAGGTAACTAGGGATTTTTCTCAAATTAAAATTGATGAATTATTTTGTGAGTTTGAATTGCATGAGCAAACTAACATGTCCTCTAAGCAAAAAGGTTTAGCTCTATTTGTTGAAAAGAAAGAAAAGAAGAAGAAAGAAAGGAAAGAAGTGTCATCATCATCCGAGTCGGAGCATGATTCAAGTAGTGATGGAGACTCATCTAGTGAGATGACCAACTTTGTCAAGAAGCTCTATAGAAAATCAAAGGATTTCAAGAATAGAGAAGTAAGGAAGGGGTCCCATTCTTCAAGAGGTAAGTTTAGTGGCAATTCAAATTTTAATAATAATGTGATTTGCCATGCTTGCAATAAGAAGGGGCACATAAAGCCAAATTGCCCGGAGCTAAAGAAGAAGGAGGAAAAAGAAAAGAAAAAGAAGGATAAGAAGGAAAAGAAGAAGAAGGAGGCCATGATGGCTCAAACCACATGGGACACACCGAGTGTTAAAGATTCCTACTCCGATGATGAGCTTTGCCACATCACACGCCATGTGGCACTCATGGCCCAAGGAGATGACTCTGGTACATCAAGTCAAGAAGAAGACTCTTCAAATGATGAATCGTCATCTAGTGACGATGAGGTAATGAATTCTCCTAAAGTTAAGCTTCTTTATAAATCAATTGCTTATCTTAAAGAGGCTCTAGATAAGTCTAAATCTAAGGTTAGAAGCATGAAAGTAGAACTAAAGGCCATTAGGAATGAAAAACCTTCACATGTTGATTCTTGCATACTTAAAGAAGAGAATGACAAACTTAAGGATGAGGTTAGTGACCTAAAGGCATGCTTAGAGAAATTTACGAATGACTCAAAATATCTTGACATGATCCTTAGCCGACAAAGAGCCGTTTACAACAAGGCCGGTTTAGGATATAAGCCAAAAGAAAAAGAAGTTGCTTATATCTCATTGATTAATAGAAAAGCAACCACTAAGGGTAAGGTTAAGAAAGCATGGGTACCTAAGAAGTTTTTACTTAATGTTACCGGTCCAAATGTTTGGGTATCAAAAGCTTGTGTTTTTCATGTGATTTAGGTAGGAGGCAAGGTATGTGGATTGTGGATAGCGGTTGCTCAACACATATGACCAGGGATGGAGCAAGTTCTCCACAATTAAGTATGTGAAGAAGGGAGCGGTGTCTTTTGGAAATAGTGGAAAACTCAAGATATTAGGTAGAGGTACAATTGAGGTATCCCCCAAAATTGTAATTCACAAAGTTTTACTAGTTGAAAATATGAAATTTAATTTATTAAGTGTTAGTCAACTTTGTGATGCAAGCTACCATATTTCTTTTGAATCTTCTAAATGCATGATTAGACACAAGGAATTAAATGATTGTATGTTAGTTGGATATAGGAAATCAAATATTTATTATGTTGATCTTTCATATGCTTCTAACATTTCTACTAAGTGTCTTGTTGCAAAAGAAGAAGAAAGTTGGCTATGACATAAGAGATTGGGGCACATCAACATGAAAAACATAGCCAAGGTAGCCAAATTGGAGTTGGTCAAAGGGCTACCAAAGATCAAGTATGTCAAGAACAAAATGTGTGATGCATGCCAAGAAGGAAAACAAGCAAAGACATCACACAAAGGTAAAACCTTAACTAATACCTCTTTACCGTTAGAACTATTGCATCTTGACTTATTTGATTGCCATAGTACTCCTTCTTTAAATGGTAACAAATATTGTTTAGTCATAGTAGATGATTTTTCTAGGTATACTTGGGTCTATTTTATGAAACATAAGGATGATACCTTAAAAATACTCATAGGATTTAGTAAAAGAGTTGAAAATGAAAAGAGTCTCAAAATCAACCGGATCTGTAGTGATCATGGTGGTGAATTTGAGAACTCTAAATTTTCACAATTTTGTTTAGAGCAAGGGTACAAGCATGAGTTCTCTTGTCCTAGAACACCCCAACAAAATGGGGTGGTGGAAAGAAGAAATCGTGCCCTACAAGAGGCGGCTAGGACTATGCTTAATGCATATTCTCTACCTAGCTACTTGTGGGCGGAAGCGGTTAATACCGCTTGCTATATCCAAAATAGGGTTCAAATCCATAGGTTTTTAGGAAAGACACCATTCGAATTATGGAATGAGACTATTCCCACAATTCATTATTTCAAAGTCTTTGGATGTAAAGTTTACATTTTAAACACCAAAGATAACTTAGGAAAATTTGAATCCAAAGCGGATGAGGGAATTCTAGTTGGATACTCATCCACGAGTAGAGGATATAGAGTCTACAATAAGAGAACCCAAGGGATTGAGGAGTCCCCTAATGTTCAATTTGATGAAACCACTAGTACCTACCCTAGAAAGTCCTCCATTGATAAGGATATTAATGACAATAATCAAGACATTACCCAAAAACTTCAAAATTTAACCATAAGGGGTAATGATCAAGGGGGAGGAAGAGGAGATTCCGATGATGAAAGGAGGGTAGAAGATAACAATGATCAATTTGAAACCCCTTCTAGAACCCTAAGGACTCATCAAGATCATCCACTTGACCAAATAGTAGGAGATCTATCTCAAGGAGTAAGAACTAGGTCATTTCATAGAGCTCCTACTAGTCAAGTAGCTCTTATTTCACAAATTGAGCCAAAATCGATCAATGATGCATTACATGATCCGGATTGGATTTTGGCAATGCAAGATGAATTGACTCAATTTGAGAGGAGTAAGTATGAGAGTTAGTACCTAGACCAAATGATAGCACCATAATTATTACAAGATGGGTCTTTAGGAATAAGCTAGATGACCAAGGAAATATCACTAGAAATAAGGCTAGGTTGGTTGCTAGGGGATTCAATCAAGTTGAGGGGCTTGACTATGATGAGACTTATGCCCCGGTTGCTAGGTTAGAGTCTATTAGAATTCTTTTAGGATATGCTTCCTATATGGGATTTAAACTTTATCAAATGGATGTTAAATCGGCATTCCTAAATGGTTATATTAAGGAAGAAGTATATGTAGAACAACCACCCGGGTTTGAAAATCTAGATTATCCAAACTACGTATATAAGCTTAGGAAAGCATTATATGGGTTAAAACAAGCTCCCCGGGCATGATATGAAAGATTGTCATCCTTCTTAATTTTTAAGAATTTTAGAAGAGGCCAAGTAGATCAAACCTTGTTCATAAAGTCAATATTAAAGGATATCTTCATAGCCCAAGTATATGTTGATGACATTATTTTTGGGTCAACAAATGATGATCTTCTTCAAGACTTTATAAAAAACATGGAGAATGAATTTGAAATGAGTTTAGTTGGAGAGCTTAACTTTTTCCTAGGGTTACAAGTCAAGCAAACCAATGAAGGGATTCATATTTATCAAACCAAATATGCAAATGAAATGATCAAGAAATTTGGTTTGGAAAATGCCAAAATTGTAACCACTCCTATGACCACTAGCACTAGAATAGATAGTGATCATGATGGTAAATCAATTGATCTTAAACTTTATAGGAGTATGATTGGTAGCCTACTATACCTAACCGCTAGTAGACCCGATATCTTATTTGGGGTAGGTATGTGTGCAAGATACCAATTTTGTGCCAAAGAATCACATTTAGTAGCCGTTAAGAGAATTTTAAGATATATTAAAGGCACCCTAAATGTAGGACTTTGGTATCCTAGGACTAGGTCTTTTGAGTTGCTTGGCTATACCAATTCCAATTATGCCGGTTGCAAATTGGATAGGAAGAGTACTAGTGGTGGATGTCAATTTCTTGGGACCTCCCTAGTTAGTTGGAGTAGTAGGAAGCAACATTGTGTTGCTTTATTAACCACCGAAGCCGAATATGTGGCTATGGGTGGTTGTGTAGTTCAATTACTTTGGATGAGACATACTCTTGAGGACTATGAGCTACACTACTCTAATATTAAAGTTTATTGTGACAATGTGAGTACCATCAACATGACCAAAAATCTGGTACATCACTCTAGGACCAAGTACATTGAAGTGAAATATCACTTCATAAGAGATCATGTGGCAAGAGGAGACATTGAACTTAATTATGTAGAATCTAAGTCTAACCTTGCCGATATCTTCACCAAAGCTCTTCCGGAAACCGAATTTTCATCATTAAGGAGAGAGCTTGGTATATGCTTTGTAGAGTAAAATTCTAGGTTTGCATGATCCCATATTCATAATGTTTAACCTTATACCTCGATGCATCTCACAAAAAGCCTTTAGAAACCTTGATTTTTGTATTGAGACATTTAGGAACATGTGAGATGATAGGGAAGGTGTACTTGGCTCATCATGCTTGTTATGATGCATTACTATGAGTCAATGACACACCTAGAAACATGAATACTTCATGGACCAATCATTGGGAAGGTTTATATTCAAGTAATGAATATATAGCTCTAAGAACATGGTTGGAAATTCCAAATCATATATATTTTAAACTATGTTCATCATATTTTGAAAAACAGTTTTCAAGAGGAAGACAAAAGTGATACAAAGTTTGTCAAATTTTTAGAACTTTTGTTAGTTTCTAAGTTTGTATTAATCTTGGAATCTGGAAAACATAAATTTTTCAAATTATTTTTCCTTAATAGATAATGATTCCAGAAATGTGTACGCCAAATTTCGTGATTTTTCACGATTTTTAGATTTTCTAACGCATTTACGAAGTTAATGAAAAGGTTGAAATTGGATTTCAGCGTAGCGATCAACTGATACATTGTGTTTTCTGATAAATAGCTCCATTTTCTGATATTTAGTGTATCTTTGATGTCCTAAAACTATATCATGATAATATTGAGTAATAACAAACTTTTAGGATTGCTTAATGCAGTGTTTTAGGGGGAGTTTCATAAAATATATTTTTTTCATCCCCAAACTTACATTGTTGGTGCAAAGTTAGGACTTAACTTTCGAACTTTTGCTTTGCTTTGCTTCAAATGTTATTCACACATCATGAAGCATATCTTAGATTAAGGGGGAGCTTAATATCAATCTTATACCTTAGTCCAAGATACAACAAACTTTAATTCTTTCATAAAATTTATGAATCCTTCTCTTTTTGATGCATGTCAAAGGGGGAGAAGGAATGTTTAAGTTAGAATTCATATTATGATTATGTAAATACCTAACTTAAATGTTTGCCAAACACCAAAAAGGGGGAGATTGTTGGTGCAACAATGCCCCAAGCATTTATATATGTTTTGATGTTTGGTTAAATCATCTAAGTTAGGCAATGCTTTGTGATCTAATTGTGCATATGTTTAAGTGACAGGGAAATCCAAGGATGAAGACTTGGTAAAAGAGAAGTCCAAGTATGATCTTGGCAAGGAAAGTCCAAGGGACGGACTTGGCAGCATAAGACCAAGCTTGTAGTCTTGGCAGCGTAAAGTCCAAGTGAACCTTGGCAAAGAAAGTCCAAGGGATGGACTTGGCAGCGTAAGACCAAACTTGGATTCTTGGCAGCGTAAAGTCCAAGTGAACCTTAGCAAAGGAAGTCCAAAGTAAAGTCTTGGCAGCATAAGTCCAAGCTTGTAGTCTTGGCGGCATAAAGTCCAAGCATTTGGCAACCCAAGACATGCGCGAAGGAAACTCTTGAAGGCGGGTGCAAGGCTGAAGGAAGAGTTAGAAGGTCAAGTCTAGGTCTAGGGAGTCAATTCAAGTGTGAATTATTCATACTTGACTAGTATCAGTCGACTGATATGATGTATCAGTCGACTGTCAGGTGCTCGACTGAGTCAGGATGAAACCCTGACTATTAGTCGACTGCTTGGTCGTAGCATTCGACTGATGAGGCAATCAGTTGACTGCCAATCCAGGCAGTCGACTGATCGAGTCGAAAATGGGCACAGAATGGAGTCTCACTCGACTCCTCGTGGCAATCACTCGACTGATCGCCTCATCAGTCGACTGATGAGGGGATCAGTTGACTGATAGGCCTCCCGTTGGAAATGGTGGCTGCGAATCCCCATGGATTGGCTTTGTCAGAAGCCGTTAGCTTCGACGGCAGTCGACTGATGGTGATCATCAGTCGACTGATCAAATCCCAATGGGAAAATAGCCCTTCTTCTATAAGAAGGGGCCTTGGTGAAGCTAGTGCTCTCATTCCTAACTACACCCTCGTGCTCACCAAGCTTTCTCCAAGTGTTTTTGTGATTCTAAACCTCCTCTTCTCTAGTCTTCATCTTCCATCATTGTAAAGAAGAGGAGTGCATTGTAATACAAGGTTTCTCCACCTTGGTTCATCTAAAGGAGGATATAGTGAAGCTTGGCTAGGGCTAATCCACCTTACGGATTACCGTGGAGTAGGAGCGTCATCTCCGAACCACGTACATCGGGTGTTAGCATTGTTTTTCTTATTTCTTATTCTTATTCGTATTTGTATTTGTATTGCTTCCGCTAACGTATTTGTAGAAACAAAGAAAGGCTAATCACCCCCCTCTAGCCATTACAAAGATTCAACAAGGTTAACCTAGGTAAGACCAAAATGACCAAGGCTACCAAGCCTAGGAGAGTCATTAGGAAGGTATCTAGGGAAGTCATCCCTAAGGAATACCTAATTAACCCAATGAGCTCAAATAAATTTTGGGTTCCTAAGAGCGTGATTGACTCACGCTAGATGGGTTTAGGGTGTGCCAATCTTGATTGGATGAGTAGTTAACTCAACCATGATAAAGGTAGCACTTTAGGTAATTTTTAAGGTTATAGGTACCTTGAAAATAGATTTGATCTTTTGATCCTAAAAGATTTTAGGATGTGCCAATACATTCTTGGAATTATGAAAAATCAATTAAATTGACACAATTTAGGTTTAGTGGTCATAGTGTGTCATTTTGGATTTTTGGCACACTAGGGAGAAAAGTAATATTTTGGCAAAATATACTTAATTATCTCAAATGACAATTAATATTAAAATTTAGGTATTCTTATACCTATACTTTTTATTTGCCATGATTTGATTTACCATATAATATGTCATGACATCATGCTTAGTTTTAATTATATAAAATGTCATGATCATGTTTAGGATTAGGACTAATGTCATATGTTTTTAGATTATACTATATGCTATGACATCATGATCATTGGCCATGCTTAATTATTGTTATCATTATGTCATGATCATTTCATGCATTTAAATTGATTAAAATTGATTTAAGGACAATGACATGACTTGGAGTCTCATTTATAAGGGAATCAAGTAGGGTTGCCTTAGAAAATGCATGAAACCCTAGATTAAATGAACCAAAACCCACATCTCACATCTAACTTGACATGTATGTATATTTATACACTCTAGATACTTGTGAGATGCTAGGATATGAGTTAAGTTCAAGGTGCATAGTTTCTGCATCTAGATGAACTAAAACTCATCTAAAATCATATATGGATCATTGGGAAAGCTTGTGTACAAGTCATATACATTAAGCCCAAGTAATATGATCCAATATAGGTTTTCAAAAATATTTTAAAATTAATTTAGAAAACCTCGGTGAAGTTTATCTTTTGATAACAATCACCATTGATGAAGTTGATACAAAGTGAGTTAAAATATTGAAGTTTTTCTTCACTTTTGAATTTGGTATCAATTTCGATATTTTATGGGTAAAATATTTTTCAAACATTTTTCACCCATTGTATTACTTATAAGTAATGTACGTATAAATTTTCACGAATTTTTAAAATACATAGAATTACTTATGATTTTTTAAAATTCGATTCTGATAGTTGAAATTCGAGAAATTTCGATTATCGATATTGCCTGATGGCGGTCGGTGATGATAAGCGATTCGACTAATAAGCTGTAAGTAGTCATTAAGGTGATTCGGGAAAAACAAGGTTGTTTAGCCCATTTTCAACCATGGTAAAGTTTCCTAACTACTCCTAACCCTAGGATATGCTTTGGGAAGCATTATAAAGGGTGAAAATCCATTGGATATGGATTAGGAGAGGTGTTAGGGTAATGTATTAAATTTAAGGTGTAGAGAGTTCAATGTTGAACTTTAGACCTAAATTTTGATGGTTTAGAGTTCCTATTGGCTTAGGGACTTCCCAAGAACATTGTTGGTACAATGGTCAAGGGGTAGCAAGCCTTTAGGGGGAGTTATCCATCATGGGATGATGGATGTGTTTTTCTTCTTGAAGGGGAGAATATTATCAATTGGGGAAATTGATGGGCTTTTGAGATACCCAATTTGAAAATTAGGAGAGCATATAGGATTGTTTCTCTTGAGTGATATGAGACTTATCACTAGGAAGATGACAGACATCCTAAGTATTGTTGGACAAAGGGGGAGATTGTAAGATCTCATTGGGACATGAGACATTGACCTCCTTGGAGAGAACCTTTTTGATGTTAGTCAAAAAGGGGAAGAAGTATTGGGAGAGTGTTTGGGATAATTGGTAAGGAAATTTGAGTTAGTGGCCTAACTCAAGGTTTGTTTTGTCAAACATCAAAAAGGGAGAGATTGTTGGTGCAATCGGCCCAGGTCACGATTGACCAGACTCGAGTTTGACTCGAGTGATGTTTTGATGTTTGACAAAGTGAGTTGACATTGATGTTTGACATTAATGTCGGTTAATGTTTTGGGGAGATTGTTTATACAATCGACCCGGGTTATGTTTAACCGGACTCGAGTTTGACTCGAGGGAGACTTTGATGGTTGACCAGGGTTGACCATGTGATTATGGAAAGTCCAAGTCATGGGTACTTGACATGGAAAGTCCAAGTCTTGAGCACTTGACATAGAAAATCCAAGCATGGGTCTTGGCAAGGGAAAAGTCCAAGCATGGGTCTTGGCATGGAAAGTCCAACATGGGTTGGCAAGGGAAAGTCCAGGCTTGAGTCTTGGCATTTGAGAAGTCCAAGGGGTTTAATATTGGCGGCGTAAAGTCCAAGCAGGAGTCTTGGCAACATAAGTCCAATGGTTGGCGGCGTAAAGTTCAAGCGGAGTCTTAGCAGCGTAAGTCCAATGTGCCTTGGTGGTGTAGACACCGTTAGCATGACATAGCCGATGGAAGCACCTGAAGGCTAACACAATGGATGAACAAGTCATGGATGACTTGGAGGGATCCGAGAGGCGTGAGACTGATAGAGGTGGCTAGAAGGCTTAGGTCTAGGCTAAGGGTGGTCTAGCAAGTATGGGGCACCATACTTGGGTTTAAACCTCATTTTTGAGGTTGGCAGTCGACTGACATTATCGCCGGTTCGACTGCCGTGAGTCGACTAGAGTTTGACTGCCATTTTAGAGCTGAAATTGCTCGCAATGATCGCTCATTAGAGCAATGATCGATGTCGACGATGAGTCAACGCTAAGGGACGACAATCGACGTTTAGTCGCGAGCAGAATGCTCCATGTAACCGATCGTCGGCTATGAGCAGCGATCATCGCCAATGTTGGAAGTTGACTGGTGAGAGTCTCGTTGGAACTTTTCCAGCGTGGATTGAGCCGTTATCTCACAAACAAATGACATCGATTGGGGTGACTTATGGCGATTAATCGGCGAAAATTCAACCGTCTGAGTTAAAAGGGAGTTGTTCATGGAGATTCCGGCATTGGTTTTTTGGGAGCTTTGGTGAGGCGATTTGAAGGCGATTTGCAGGTGCATTTCAGGGTCCTTCAAGCTCATCCAAGCAACCAACAAGCAAGTGCTCAAAAACCCTAGATTGTAAAGTGTTCTTTACATTTCCTTGTATTTTTCTTGTATTTTCATGTATTACTTTTGTAATATGTTGTAAGAGATTTCTCCGCCTCCAACGTATTGTCGAGAAGGAGTTTATTGCTTAGTGGTGTTTGTGGCATCACTAGGGTTCGTACGAACCCAATCCGTGGAGTAGGAACCATTCGGTTCCGAACCACGTTATATCGTGTGTGTTGTGATTGTATCTTGTATCTTGTATATGTTATTGTTTATTCCGCTGCGTACTAACAAGATTGTAGACAAGCAACGCAAATGATTTCCATTGACGTATAGCACGACGCTATTCACCCCCCTCTAGCGTTCCAGCGATCCCCTACACACATGTCAACCATGCATATAGTTAACCCATTGTCAAACAATAGTCAACCCATTATCAAACATCAAAATACTACAAGAATAAAACTCGAGTTCGGTCAATCATGACCTAGGTCGATTGCACCAACAAGCTCTCCCTTTTTGATATTTGATAATACTTTTAAGTTAGGCTAACAATAACCTAAACTCAAACAATTCCAATGCTAAAGCATAGTGCAAATTTACCTAACTTAAACCTCACTTCTCTTTCCTTGTCATACATCAAAAAGACTCTCCAAGGGTATCAATGTCTTGTTGGATTTTCCCGGCACTGCGACGAGTGCATGTTCGAACACGTTTTGTAAACATGCACAGAGCGTAAGCAATAAAAGAAATAAATCTAATTTATTACAACACACACATCACACACATGCAAGATACAACATGTGTAGACATAATCGCTATTTAAAATTTTGCAATAAAAGGAAATTACTCTAGTTATATCTGACGTATCACGTGTAGCGGGAATGACATCAACCGAAGTAACTTTCGCTAGAATTGCCTCTATCCGTATCCACGCCGAGTATCGTTGGGATAGATTCACCAAGCTACGAGCCTCGTCTTCGTAGGAGTTACTAGCCTCGTGTCAAAGATGATGTGATCCAAGAGAAGATCACAATCCGAATAAAATTCGGATCCAAAAATTAAGTTTCGCAAACTTGCTTCTCGGAAGCGGTTTTCGTCAACCGATTGACGAAAATTCAACCCTCCACATATGAGGATTGTCAGAGAACCAATCCTTAGCAAATAGGTCGTTGTTGGAGCACAAAACGCGACCAAATGATCTCTCCACAAAGAGGAGAACAAGATGTCCAGAATCTGGACAGCTTGTTTGGTGGAAGATATGACTGACCAATCAATGGCCGGCTGCTCCTTGGTCGCTGGCGGCCAAGGGAGGATGGTCGGAGGAGTCGCTGGTGGTTGGTGGGTGGCCGACAGCGACTTGGGCAGCAGCAAAACCTGGGAGGCAGCTCCTCTTGGGTAGCTAAAGCTCTTGGGCGGCAAGAAGCATGGAGTAGGGCTTGGGTGGCTAGGGTTTCCAATAACCAAAAGTTCTCCACGAAAAACCCTAAAGCCGTGTTTCATAGAGAGCATATTTTTTGACTATTAAGAAACCTTCTCCTAGCACTTATTGGTTCATAACCAATAACCCGTTAACCCGCTCCAACAACTTAAGTTAAAATAAATCAAACCGCGTTGGTCTATTTTAAGTTAAAACGAACCGAACCAACTTTGGTTCATTCGTTTAAAACAAACCAAACCACTTTGGTTTATTTTCCATCATTGGATTAGAATTAAACCAATTTGGTTCATCCATCATGTCTTCAAAAGACACAACACATCCATGCTTCCGATGCGACTGAAATCATTTCATAATCGCTCTTTGTTTGATCCAACCAAACCAAGTCTCTCTCGATCTGAGAATCCTATTCTCAAACTCGTTTTAAATCCTTCGGATTACACTCATTATGCGTGTGACCAAATAGGTTCCCGGTTTATGTTGGTCGTCTATAATTAACCATTAATTATAGAACGATCATGAGTGACACATAGTAGTACATCATGATCCCCAATTAATCGAAAAATCAATGGTTGATCCCAGAACCATTTCTAAAATCCTTCAGCAGCTACAATGAATCGTGCCCCCATTGTTTTCACTCATCTTATACCCACTTGGTTCAAGACATGACCTATTGTGTCAGTCCCCACTAGGCTGACTACGTCACACCTAGCCCAAGTATTTACTTCCTCATCCTCCGAATTCTAGTTACTGCACATGTATCTAAGAGTATCATACTCTAAACATATAATGCTTTGACCAAAGACTTTAGTAACAATCCGACTAGGGGCCATAGGGTATACATCTCCTCGCAAGGAGCGGTGAATCCTCTGTAGGCTATTCAAAGACCTTCGGCCACTTCGACTTATACCCAATCATCTCGGGTCCACATCTCCTCGGAGATGCTTGCTTAAGATGTCAAAGCATAAGTATTCATGACCAAGATGACTTGAATACCGCAAGTCGAAGGAACATCGCACTTAAGCTGCTGTAAGAACTTCATTGACATATTCATATATACATAGAACCATATGAAGTCTTATAGATGGTCGCTCCAATGAACTAGTTACCATAACTAGCATCCACGATTAACTCCGGAAATCCCAATGTCTCCAGCCAGTGAGAAACAGCTGCTTGGATAAACCAAAGAGTATACCTCGTGCTAGTCTCAACAGAATTGATGACGTCCTAATCCATCAATTCATCGACTAGGGATAATTCTAATACATCATAATTACACATGTAGAGAAACTCACTAGTTGTGATCCAATCATAATTTCTCTCATGCTGTGAATCGTATTGCGGACATTCATTAAATGAGTTTAAGATCCAATCAAATACATGAAAACATGTATACTCAAATAGTGAATCTTCATTTATCAAATAAATGGTACAACCATAAGGCGATTGCCTTAGGACACCTCTCATATATTACTAATAAACTCCCACTTGACCTAATGTCAATTGCCACGGTATCCAATACCATATGCTCTAACATGACTCTCAAACTTACTTTGAGGTAAGACCTTAGTTAAAGGGTTCGCTAAGTTCCTTTCAGTGGGAATCTTCTCAATTTGTATTTCCTTTCTACTGATGATCTCCCTTATCAGATGATAGCGACGAAGCACATATTTGGATCGTTGATGAGACCACATCAAGTTAAGAGACGAACTTCTCGATCCAAACCGCTTCCTTTGCTGCTTCCAAAACTGCAATGTATTCTGCCTCAGTGGTAGAATCCGCTACAGTATCTTGCTTGGAACTTTTCTAACTTATTGCGCCTCTATTTAAGGTAAATACGTAACCAGACTGAGACCTGGAATCATCCTTGTATGTCTGGAAGCTGACATTCGTATACCCGCGTATTACCATATCACCCTCTCCATATATTAGGAACACATCCTTAGTTCTTCTTAAGTACTTAAGGATTGTCTTAACAGTTTCTCAATGATCCGTTCCAAGATCTGACTGATATCTGCTCATGACACTCAGAGCATACGATACATCGGGCCTCGTACATAACATAGCATATATGATAAATCATATTGCAGATGCATAGGGAATCTTACTCATGCAAATTCTCTCGTCTTCTATGCGCGGACACATAGACTTCGAAAGGTGTATCCCATGCCTGATGGGAAGGAAACCTTTCTTGGATTCCGACATGCTAAACCTCTTTAGCACTCAGTTTATATATGTAGACTGCGAAAGACCAAGAAACTATTTCGATCTATCTCTATAGATCTTAATTCCGAGGATGTAGGTCACTTCTCCCAGGTCTTTCATGGAGAATATTTTGGATAACCAAATTTTAACTGACTGTAAGACAAATATATCATTTCCTATAAGTAATATGTCATTGACATACAACACTACGAACATGACTGCACTCTCACTAACTTTCTTGTACACACAGGGTTCGTCTGGATTTTGTGAGAAATCAAACCTTTTGATTGTCTCATCAAAACGGATATTCCAGCTCCTGGATGCTTGCTTCAATCCATATATGGACCGTCGAAGCTTGCATACCTTGAATTTATCAACCGATGTGAAAGCCTCGGGTTGTATCATATACACGTCCTCGAGTGGTTTCTGTTAAGGAAAGTCATTTTCACATTCATCTGCCATATCTCATAATCATAATGAGCCGCTATGACTAGGAGCATCCGAATGGATTTAAGCATAGCTACCGGTGAATAGGTATCGTCATAATCAACACCTTGTTTTTGACGATAGCCTTTCGCCACTAATCTAGCCTTAAAGGTAATCACATTACCATCCATGTCGGTTTTCTTCTTGAAAACTCACTTGCACCCTATAGGCTTAATGCCTTCAGGTGGGTCCACCAAGTTCCAAACTTGATTTTCATATATGGAATCCATTTTCGACTTCATGGCTTCAAGCCATTTGTCCCTTTTTGAACTTTTTAGAACTTCTTCATAATTGGTAGGCTCCTCATCGTCAATGAGTAACACATCGTTCGATTCACTTACGAGAAATCCATATCTCTCAGGAATATTGCGTGTCCTACCAGATCTACGAAGATGTGGTGTCACAATAGTTTCAATCGATGTCTCATCACTATGTTATCGGTCGAGGTGCTTGACTAGGTATCTCCTCAATGTCTATTGGAGTCTCTTGAACCTCCTTAAGTTCAATGTCACTCCCACTGTTTTCTTACAAAAGAAACTCTTTCTCCAGAAACACAGCATGTCTTGAAACAAACATTTTTTGTTCCACAGGATGATAGAATTGGTAATCCCTCGTTTCCTTAGGGTATCCAATAAATAGACATTTATCAGACTTATCATCCAGTTTGTCTAATACGGTTCACTTCACATAAGCAGGACAACCCCATATCTTCAAGTAAGATAAATGAGGTTTCTTACTATTCCATATCTCCTATGGAGTAGTAGAGACTACCTTAGTTGGGACTCTGTTTAACAAGTAAACAACAGTCTGAAGTGCATAGCCCCAAAAAGATTTGGGAAGATTTACATGATTCATCATCGACCTAACCATGTCCAACAAGGTTCGGTTTCTCCTCTCAGATACACCATTATGCTGTGGTGTATACGGTGGAGTCCATTGAGATAATATACCATTGTCCCTTAGATAATCCAGAAACTCTTGACTTAAGTATTCACTATCTTGATCCGATCAAAGTATTTTAATATTCTTGCCAAGTTGTTTCTCTACTTCATTTCTGAATTCTTTGAACCTTTCAAAGGCTTCAGACTTGTGTTTCATAAAGAACACATACCCAAACCGTGAGTAATCATCAGTGAAGGTAATGAAGTAGCTATAGACTCCTAGAGCTTGAGTTGATATAGGTCCACATACATCAGTATGTATTAGACCAAGCAACTCTCCCATCGGTTCACCTTTCACCGTAAAAGGTAACTTATCATCTTGCCTTTTAAGCATGATTCTCATGTATCATATGAATCTAATTCAAACGATTCCAGAATTCCACATCGGTGTAATTCGGACATGCATTTCTTGCTCACGTGGCCAAGACGACAATGCCACATGTAGGAGTCTAATTGATTATCTTTTCGAGCATGCTTATTGTTCGCTTCGATTTTGAGAGTGTCATAGGACACGTCTAACGTATATATACCATTGCACAATGTTTCAGTCCCATAAAGCACGTCATTCAAAGTTATGTAACAATAATTGTTACTAAAAGTCAAATGATACCCATTTATATTTAAACAAGAAATAGAAATGATGTTTCTTTATCAACGAAGGAACATAAAAGCAATTGTCTAGTTCTAAGACAAGTCCTATAGGGAGTCTCAACAAATACATTTCGATGGCAAGTGCAGTAACCTTTGCTCCATTCCCAACACGTAAATTTGACTCTCCCTTAACGAGTCTTCTTCTATTCCTTAGCCATGTATGTCATTACATATATGTTAGCCACACCCAGTATCTAATACCCAAGTGTTTGAGGAAATAGAATGACAATCAATAACGAAGATATCTGAAGAAGATGGGGGTATCTAATGCCTTATTCTTCTTCACGGACTCAAGATAAATCTTGCAGTTTCTTCGCCAATGGCCCTCCTTGCCATAATGATGGCAAGTGCCCTTTTGAGCTAGTTCTTTTTTTTAGCCTTTTTCTTCTTCCCCTTCTGCTGTTCCTTTGACTTACTCTTAGAACCTTTCTTCGAGGAATCAACTAACAACATCGTTCCCTACTCATACTTCACAGAAGGCTCCACAGTCTTCAACATGTTGAACAATACCATAGATGAACCTTCTTGCATCTCAGAGGTGAAGGGGAACTTGGAGACTTCGAACCTTTCGGATCTCTCTTGCTCATCAAACAACTCATAAAGATGAAAGACTATGGTATGAGCATCCATATGCTCATGTTGCTTCCACAGCTCGGGTACCATCACGGCTAGCATGATGCAACTCGCTAGTTCAGAATCACTCATATCTTTCTGATAGGCCAACAATTGGTCCAGAGTTGCGTCATCGCTAGGACGGGCGGGAAGAGGCTCTTCAAGAACATACGCAAGCTTTTCCGCTTTGAGAATAATTCTCAAGTTTCTAAGCCAATCCAAGAAGTTCAGCCCAGTCAATTTATTCGTATTCAAAATAGAGCGCAAATTCAAAGACATCATGATCAAATGATTAACCTAGAAATACAAATTAAGCATATATGAGAAAATGATTTTAAAATGCATCAACATACATTTACAAAATCCCATTCATTTTTTGAATTTCAAAAACCCTCAAAATTAATTCTGGAGATCGTAGGTCCATCTCCGAATGGGTTGATATCCAACATAGATAAGAATAACCTTGGAGAGAGTCCAACAAGTCATTCTTAGCTACGATGGTAGGTATTAAGTATACCAATTGCATATCACATATATGCAACTATCACAATATGCTATCAACTAATTGAATGTTCACACATACATCGGGTTATTAACTCATTAACAAGTATGCATCATATGCATAACACCCAACTTCACCTCCCTTCACATCGACCTTGGAGAGAGTCCAACAAGTCGATGCTCCAGGTTAAAGCCAACCCATTAATCAAGAAATAGTTTTAATATGATTATAGCGCATTCAACCAATTAGCCAGGCTTGGAGAGAGTCCAATAACCCAAACTAACGATTGACCTCTGACTCTTACCATATTAGTAATAAACTATTCCAATAGTTTGAACATGTTCAAGTTCGAGCCGAGCTTAGAGAGAGTCCAACAACCCAAACAAGAAATGGAACTTTGGTTTTAACCATATTAATGGAAGGTGTAGGCTTTAATGTTGTGTAAGGGATTTAATGTCTCATCCTCTTTGAATGCAAATAACTATTATATACATGACATGACACACATGACATACATCAACATGTCATGACACACATGACATAATGATATGCATCTAATGAAATTACATGACATACAATTATGACATGTACAAATAGTTTCCTTATTTGTCATAACTATTTTGGAAATAAAATATGTTTTAGATTTGATTTTCCAAATCAAATCATAATTACATTAGGAAATAAATTTCTAAATCTAATCACATATTTTATTTATGGAAAGTGGTAATTAAGGAAAGTCAAATCTAATTTAGGAAACAAATTTCCTAAATTGAATTTCCTAATCATATTAGGAAATTTCCAATTTGAATTTCCTTATTTGTCATAACTATTTATGGAAATAAAATATGTTTGAGATTTGATTTCCCAAATCAAATCATGATTAAATTAGGAAACAAATTTCCAAATCTAATCACATATTTATTTATGGAAAGTGTTAATTTCCATAAATACTTCTAAACTTTTCAAAAGTAGAAAAATTCCATAAATATTTCTAAACTTTCCAAAAGTAAAAAATTTCCATAAATATAATTATGACTATCACAAAATAATTTTATGATTATGTCGGAACACAGTGTGACTCTAATACCACTATTGGGTTTCCTCGGCACCGCGACGAGTGTGTGTTCGAACACATTTCATAAACATGCACACAACAGAAGCAATAAAAGCAATAAATCTAATTTATTACAACACACACATCACACGCATACAATATACAATATGTGTACACATAATTGCTATTTAAAATTTTGCAATAAAAGAATACTCTAGTATATACGGCGTATCCGTGTGGCCATGACATCAACCGAAGCAACTCTCGCTAGAATTGCCTCTATCCGTATCCACGCCGAGTATCGTCAGGATAGCTTCACTAAGCTACGAGCCTCGTCTTTGTAGGAGTTACTAGCCTCGTGTCGAAGACAATGTAATCCGACAGAAGATCACAATCCGAAAAAAATTTGGATCCAAAAATTGAGTTTCGCAAACTCGCTTCTCGGAAGCGATTTTCGTCAACCGATTGACGAAAACTCAACCCTCCACATATGAGGATTGTCGGAGAACCAATCCCCGGCAAATAGGTCTCTTTTGGAGCACAAAATGCCGACCAAATGACCTCTCCACAAAGAGGAGAACAAGTTGTCCAAAATCTGGACAGCTTGTTTGGTGGAAGATATGGCCGACCAATCAATGGTCGGCTTCTCCTTGGTCGCCGATGGCTAAGGGAGGACGGCCGGAGGAGTCGCCGACAGCTGGTGGGTGGCCAGCAGTGACTTGGGCAGCAGCAAAACCTAGGAGGTAGCTCTTCTTGGGCAGCTAAAGCTCTTGGGCGACAAGAAGCAAGGAGGAGGGCTTGGGTGGCTAGGGTTTCCAATAACCAAAAGTTCTCCACGAAAAACCCTAAAGGCGTGTTTTATAGAGAGTATATTTCTTGACCATCAAGAAACCTTCTCCTAGCACTTATTGGTTCATAACCAATAACCTGTTAACCTGCTCCAATATCTTAAGTTAAAATAAACCAAACCGCATGGTCTATTTTAAGTTAAAACGAACCAAACCAACTTTGGTTCATTCGTTTAAAACAAACCAAACCACTTTGGTTTATTTTCCACCATTGGATTAGAGCCAAACCAATTTGGTTCGTCCATCATGTCTTTAAAAGACATGACCCATCCATGTTTCCGATACGACTGAAACCATTTCATACTCGCTCTTTGTTTGGTCCAACCAAACCAAGTCTCTCTCGATTTGAGAATCCTATTCTCAAACTCGTTTTAAATCCTTCGAATTACACTCGTTGTTCGTGTGACCAAATAGGTTCCCGATTTATATTGGTCATCTATAATTAACCATTAATTAT
Source organism: Wurfbainia villosa (assembly GCA_025175895.1). Lineage (NCBI taxonomy): Eukaryota > Viridiplantae > Streptophyta > Magnoliopsida > Zingiberales > Zingiberaceae > Wurfbainia > Wurfbainia villosa. Next base: position 111,896,596 of record CM045989.1, on the reverse strand, counting down.
AGAACAATCATGAGTGGTACCTAGTAGTACATCATGATCCCCAGTTAATCAGAAAATCAATGGTTGATCCCAGAACCATTTCTGAAACCCTTCAACAGCTATAATGAATCATGCCTCATTCCTTTCATTCATCTTATACCCACTTGGTTCAGGACATGACCTATTGTGTCAGTCCCCACTAGGCTGACTACGTTACACCTAGCCCAAGTATTTACTTCCTCATCCTCCAGATTCTAGTTACTGCACATGTATCCAAGAGTACCATACTCTAAACATGTAATGCTTTGGTCAAAGACTTTAGTAACAATCTGACGAGAGACCATAGGGTATACATCTCCTCGCAAGGAGCAGTGAATCCTCTGTAGGCTATTCAAACACCTTCGACCACTTCGACTTATACCCAATCATCCCGGGTCCACATCTCCTCGGAGATGCTTGCTTAAGATGTCAAAACATAAGTCTTCATGACCAAGATGACTTGAATACCGCAAGTCGAAGAAACATCGCACTTAAGCTGCTGTAAGATCTTCATTGACATATCCATATATACAAAGAATCATATGAAGTCTTACAACTGGTCACTCCAATGAACTAATTACCATAAGTAGCATCCACGATTAACTCCGAACATCCCAATGTATCCAACCAGTGATAAACAACTGCTTGGATAAACCAAAGAGTATACCTCGTGTTAGTCTCAACAAAATTGATGGCGTCCTAATCCATCAATTCATCGACTAGGGATAATTCCAATACATCACAATTACACATGTAGAGAAACTCACTAGTTGTGATCCAATCATAAATTCTCTCATGCTATGAATCGTATTACAGATATTCAGTAAATGAGTTTAAGATCCAATCAAATACATGAAAACATGTATACTCAAATAGTGAATCTTTATTTATCAAATAAATGGTACAACCATAAGGCAATTGCCTTAGGACACCTCTCATATATTACTAACATGTCTTATATACCAATGAGATCTTATAATCTCCTACTTGGTCCAAAAACATTTAAGATACCTTCACTCTTCCTAGTGTTATGTCTCATATCACTAAATGTGAGGCAATCCTTGTTGGTGCAATCAGCCTAAGTCACGATTGACCAGACTCGAGTTTGACTCGAGTGTTTTGATGTTTGACAATATTTTAGGGAGATTGTTGGTACAATCGACCCGGATCATGATTGACCGGACTCGAGTTTGACTCGAGTAGTATTTTTATGTTTGATAATATTTTGGGAAGATTGTTGGTCCAATCGACCCGGGTCATGATTGACCGGACTCGAGTTTGACTCGAGTGGTATTTTGATGTTTGACGATGGTTTGACCATTGTTTGACTATATGGTTGACATGGGGTTGACCATATGATGGAGAAGTCCAAGTCTTGTGTACTTTGCGTGAAAAGTCCAATTCATGGGTACTTGGCATGGAAAGTCCAAGTATAAGTCTTTGCAAGGGAAAGTCCAAGCTTGAGTCTTGTCAATTGGAAAGTCCAACATGGGTTGGCAAGGAAAGTCCAAGCATGGGTCATGACAAAGGAAAGTCCAAGCTTGAGTCTTGGCAAATAGAAAGTCCAACATGGGTTGGCAAGGGAAGTCCAAGGGGTGATATTGGCGGCGTAAAGTCCAAGCATGAGTCTTGACAGCATAAGTCCAATGGTTTGACAACATAAAGTCCAAGCGGTAGTCTTGGCAGCGTAAGCCCAAATATGCCTTGGCGGTATAGACCAACTTAGCATGACAATAGTCGATGGAAGCACCAGAAGACTAGCGTATGGATGAACAAGTCATGGATGACTTGGAGGGATCCGATAGGCGTGAGGTTGACGGAGGTGGCTAGAAGGCTTAGGTTTAGGCTAAGGGTGGTCTAACAAGTATGAGGACATCATACTTAGGGTTAAACCTCATGTTTGAGGTCAAGTGTTTTCACACTTGGTAGCCGATTATCGCCGACTCGATCGGTGTTCGATCAGAAAATGGCCCGGCAATCGATCGAAGTATTAGGCGATTGATCGGTCGTCGTGGCGTAATGCTGTGAGTTGATCGTCACGACTACGACTGACGCCGATCGTTGGTACCGATGCCGATCGCCAGTGTAACCGTTGGCTTTGATGCCGACGTGGATTAAGCCGTTGTCTCATAATGGTATTTTTGGTAGTCGACTGGGGTCTTACGTTAGTCAACTGCCAGGCGCGAATCCAGCCTGATGCAGGCATAAAAGGAGCAGCTCATGGAGGATTTGGACAGCAATTTTCTTGGGCAATTTGGAGGGGATTTGCTGCTTCAATCCAGACATTCAAAGCTAGTCCAAGGTGATCAACAAGCAAGCATTTAAAGCAAAGTGTTGCAAAGATTTTCTTTACTTGTCTTTTGTATTTACTTTGTATTTGCTTGTTTTATTTCGTATTACTATTGTAATCATTTGTACGAGGTTTCTCCGCTTCCGGATTGTTCCGAGAAGGAGTATTTATTAATGGTGAATGCATTACTAGAGCTCATTGAGCTCGACCCATGGAGTAGGAACCTTGAGGTTCCGAACCACGTTATATCGTGTGTATTTATGTTTATATTTGTTTCTACATTTGCATTTCTATATTTCGCTGTGCTAACCGAATTATAGAGACAAATGATCGAAATCTATCAAACACAATGATCGCGCTATTCACCCCCTCTAGCAACGGTCAAATCCCCAACAATCCTCACTTTTCTAATTCTCCCCCTTTGGTGAGCACAATGAGGGTTTCCAAAACCCTTCATGTCTCCCCCTTTGAGGAATGCACATCCATCATCCCATGATGGATAACCTCCCCCTACAGGCTTGTTCCCCCTTGACCATTGCACCAACATTGTCCTTGGAGAGTCCCTAAGCCTATAGGAACACTAAACCATAAAAAATAAGGCCAAAAATTCAAACTTGAACTTTCAAACATCTTAAAATTTGATTCTTACCTTAAACAACTCTCCTAATCCATATCCAATGGATTTTCACCCTTCTAATGCTTTCCAAACCATATCCTAAGGTTTGGAGCAGTTAGGGTAGCCAAAAATGGCTGAAACATGGGCTAAACAACATTGCTTCAATGTTTTGAGCATATTTTGTATTAACTTCATCAATGGTGATTGCTATCAAAAGATAGGCTTCACCAAGGTTTTTCAAAATAATTTTGAAATGATTTTAAAACTTTATATTGGACCATGATATATGGGCTCAATGCACATGATTTGCACATTAGCTTTTTCCATGATACATCATTATAATGTACTAAATAAGCATATGAACTTAACTCATTTCCTAGCATCTCACATGTATCTAAGGTGTATGAAAACACATAAAAGTCAATTTAATGTGAGATGTGAGTTTTTGTTCTTCCTAATCTAAGGTCTCATGCATTTTTGTAGGCAACTCTATTTGATTCTCTTATACATGGGACTTTAAATCATGTCATTGTTCTTAAATCAATTTTTATTAACTTAAATGCATGAATGATGATTATGGCATATAAGATAGCATAAATAAGCATGTGTCAATAATCATGATGTCATGACATATAACTAAAATCTAAACACTGGCATCCCATAAAAATTAAACCTAAAACATTATCATGACATTTTATATGATTAAATGAAATATGATGTCGTGACATGACCAAACAAACAAAGCATGACATGTATAAAATACAAAGGTATATAATACCTAAGTGTTAAGCTCAATATAATTTATCATTTTCTAAAATTTACACTAATTTGCCATAACCACTCATCTCCCAAGTGTGCCAAAAATTCAAAATGACACATTATGACTGTAAAACCTAACTCGTGCCAATTTGATTAATTTTTCAAACTTCTCAAATTTAATTGGCACATCCTAAAATCCTTTAGGATATGAAATTAACCCTCATTTCCAAGGTATCACATAACCTTGAAAATGTCCTAAAGTATCAACTTTGCTATGGTCAAGTTAACTACTCATCCATTCAAGGTTGACACAATCTAACCCATCTAGGGTGAAGGGATCACACTCCTAGGAACCCAATACCTATTGAAGCTCCTTGGATTTAATAGGTACTCACTAGGGATATCTTCCGTTAGTACCTTCTTAATGACCCTTTTTTGGCTTGGAAGCCTGTTAGGGCAATCAACCCGTGATATAATTTTGATGTGTGTGGCAAAGGGTTTAAGTTAGGATGTTTGGATTTGATATGTGTGTTGGAGTCTTGCAGGACTTAGTAATTCGCACATGGAGAATTGGTGAGTTTCACCTCTCATGACTCGGTCCTTGAGTCAGTGAAGGATAGCTTTGCAGAAGTCGTGCACTTGGAGCATCCGAGGGACCGCCGGAAGAGGAGATTGGAGTGAAGCCGGAGGAAGTATACTTCAGGGCGAGATGTGAAGGATGTCACTATAAAGCCGTGCGCTTGGCGCATCCGAGGGACGTGGCCGGACGAAGACAACTTCAAAGGCGAGGGACTCCAAGGAATGAGAGTGAGCGAATGTAACCCGGGAAGGGGTAGTGCTCTTAGGTGGAACTTGTCTAATTGACTAAGTGTCGGATGGGATTTCACAACATCAGTCGACTGCCATGTTATGGTAGTCGACTACTCTAAGTCGACTGTGACTCGACTAGTGTTTGAGTCCAGTTCATATTAACAATGACCGCCGCCATGGATTGGCGATCAGAAGACCACCGATCCGATGAAGGCATCGATCGTCGCAAGGGTTTTGGACACAGAATAGAGTGTTCGCTTCCAGGACTCGAATGATAGTTCCATCAGTCGACTGATGGTAAGATCAGTCGATTGATGTAGGAGTCGTTGGGTGAAATCCAACATGGAAGAAGCTGTTAGTGGGCAACGACTACAGGATCAGTCGACTGATCGGGGCATCAGTCGACTGATCCTGTGTTAATGGGAAGAAACCCTCTTCTTCTATAAAAAGAAGGGGTGAGGGCATTTGGGAGCCAAATGCTTCAACTCATAACATCTCCCAAAGTACTCTAAAGGTCTTCCACTCTTCTACTTGTGCTAATCTTCATTCCATTGTAAGAAGAGTGGATTCTTGTGTAAAAGGTTACCTCCATCTAGCTTGGTGCAAAGGAGAGAATAGTGAAAGCTTGAGGCGTGATTCACCTTAGACGAATCGGACCGTGGATTAACGGTGAGGCCGTGAACCACGTTACATTGTGGTGTTAGCGTTTGTGTTTCTATTCTTCCTTTGTCTCGTCTTTAATTGTTTGTATTAGTATATTCCGCTTGCGCTAATAGTATTTGTAGACGAGCAACGAAAGAACGACTTCCACCGTCTACGATAAAGGCTATTCACCCCCCTCTAGTCGGCCAACATCGACCCTACAAGTGGTATCAGAGCTAGGCGCTTGTCACCGGACTAACCTCCGCAATAAGCACTACATCACGAGATGGTCGACTCTAATATTCATCCGTCGAAGTTCGAGGGAGAATTCGCTTGGTGGAAGAAGCGAATGGAGGTATTTTTCGAAACCGACTTCGAAATTTTATTAATTATGGAAAACGGTTTCGAGATGCCTAGGGATGAAGAAGGAGAGCCATTGGAAAAATCAAGGTGGAGTAAGAGGCAAAGGGAGGAGTACTTGGCAAACTCAAAGGCAAAGCACCACCTCTACAATGTACTCCCCCAACAAGAAGTCAATCGAATAGGAGAATGTGCTAGCGCCAAGGAAATGTGGGAGAAACTCATAGAGATTCATGAAGGCACATCCGAGGCCAAGCTATCAAGGAGAGATGTCCTTCGCTCCCAACTAACCAATATCAAACTCGAAAAGGGAGAGAAGGTAAAATCTCTAGACTCTAGGTTTAAATAAATTCTAACCGGTTTGACAAGTGTAGGGGAAAAGCTCTCCAACCGGGATATGGTAATGAAGGCTATAGATGCCTTTCCCCGGTCTTCAAGATGGATCTCAATGGTGGATTCCTTCTACATCTCCAAGAATTTAGAAGTGATCACCTTGGAGGAGTTCTTCTCAACCATGAAGCTCCATGAAACTAGGCTTGAGGGAGTAATTGAAGAATCAAGTATCAAGCCTTCAAGAGGAGTATCCCTAGTAGCCAACAAGGGAAAGAAGAAGAAGATAGAGACTCCCTCCTCCTCCGATGAAGCATCCTCCTCCTCCTCCATGGATATCACGGAAGAAGCTTACATGGTAAGGAAGGTAAGACGTGCTTTGAAAAATTTTAAATTTAATAAATCTAATGATAGGAGGAGAAGACCAAGGGGGGAGGTAATTTGCTATAATTGCCAAGGAGAGGGACACATAAGGGATAATTGTCCTCTCTTGAACAAAAGCAAAGAAGAGAGGAAGAAGAAAGAAGAAAAGAAGAAAAAGGGGAGCAAGAAGAAGGAAGAAGAGAAGAAGGCCAAGGAAAAGGGGAAGGCCAAGGCACTAAAAGCAAGAACTTGAGATGACCCCTCTTCATCATCATCATCATTGGAAGAGGAGAATGCTTTTGTCACCAACCTTGCTTTGATGGCGTTTGATGATCTAGACTCCTCCTCCTCCGAACAAGAAAGATCAAGCACAAGTGAGGAGAGCTCTAGTGAAGGGGGAGGCTCATCACCATCCTCATCTGAATCCGAAGAAGAAGACATGGAGACTATGGTAACGAATCTCTCACCAAATAAAATAGTTTCCATGATTTCTAGCCTTACTAAGGATTTATTTAGGGCTAAGAAAAAGAACAAAAGCATGCTTGATCAAATTAAGGATCTAGAAATAAATTAGAACAAGCATGTTTACATGTTAATGATGATGATGCATGCTCACATGATCTTTATATGCCTCTTGATGTTAATGATGCATGCATTGAGGAAAATAGGGCTTTAAGGGAAAAGGTAGATTATTTAACCAAATCCCTAGAAAAATTCACCATAGGCTCCAACACCCTTAACATGATCATAGGGAGCCAAAGGGCAAGCTTCAATAAGAAAGGCCTAGGATATAAGGAAAATAAAAATGAAAAGACCTATAAATGCTTAATTGCTAGGGGTCAAGATAAAAATAAAACAATAGCTAGAAAATGGATCCCTAAGGAATTTTTAGTGAATCCCATAGGAAAGAATTTGTTTTGGGTTCCTAAATCCATCCTTAAGGGTTAGGAAAACCCTAGGATAGTCAACCATATGGAATTTACCTATATCATATTTTTGGTTGACTTAGGATGACGGGACTTAATTTTTGAAATAGTGTTGGGTGATGATAATGCACCCATAAATAGTTTAAATCATGCTCAACACTTAGTGTTATTTGACACTCATGACCTATAAATTTTTAGCATAGTGTTGGGTGATGATAATGTGCCCATAAGTTGATAATAATGCTTAAATCATAATGCAATTGCTATATATATTTGCAATCATGATTTATGATATTGACATTTGATATATAATCATGGGCAATAAGGTTTTGAATCATGCCTTGGGTAATACTTTACTTATTATCATAATTCATACCTAATGCATGATTATAAATTGATGAATACAGTTGTTTTATGATCATAATGTAAAATCAATTCATATATATTTTTATGATCATGTGGTATGTTAGGATGATACTTAACCTTTTATAGAATTGCATGAAATTGAAGGTTAAGTACATAAATACCTTTAGGAACATCTCACACTCACTATAGGCTACTTTGATTGAAAACATAGCATGGGTGAGATGATAGGATGATACTAATGGTCCACAAATGCCTATGACATTTAGATGGTCTTTTAAAGTATCAAAATAGCAATAATAGACCAATTATGGGGAAGACTTATGTTTAATTCATAGACATATTGCCCAAAGATCATAGTTGGATATTTCATATGTTTTCAAAATATTTTCTCACTTTAAAATCTATGTGTTCATGTTTCGAAACAATCCAAAGTAAAACTAGGTGTTAAAATTGATACAAACTTGATAAAAAAACCTAGTTATTTTTGAAGCTTTTGGATTTTTGGCTAATTTTCGAAAATATAATGATTTTTCATGAAAAACTAGTTTTCATTGATAAAGATACTAACAAGAAATATGTTCCCCAACTTTCATATTTTTTTGAATTTTGTAGAATTTTTAATGCATTTCTGAAATTCACCAAAATCGAAAACACAAATCGAGTGCCAATGATCGTAGTTTGAACCAGTCGACTGATCGACTGATAACATGCCTAGTAACTCTCTTTTATCAGATTTTAAGGTATGTTTTGGTAATTTTCGTTCCCTAGAGTTGATGTCATACTTGTATAAACCTTGTTTAATATTTTTGATGATGTCAAAGGGGGAGAAATATGCATGTTTAAGTAAGGGGAGAATTGCATTTAGGGGGAGTTTCATGTATTAAGGGGGAGAGTTGATAATCATGTTTATTTACATGCTTTCTTACTTTAATATTTTTATCAAATGTTTACCTAACTTAAACGGATTGCCACACATCAAAAAGGGGGAGATTGTTAGGGCAATCAACTCATGATATGGTTTTGATGTGTGTGACAAAGTGTTTAAGTTAGGATGTTTGGATTTGATATGTGCGTTGGAGTCTTGTAGGACTTAGTAATTCGCACATGGAGCATTGACGAGTTTCACCTCTCATGACTCGGTCCTTAAGTCGGTGAAGGATAGCTTTGCGGAAGTCATGCGCTTGGAGCATATGAGGGACCACCGGACGAGGAGATTGGAGTGAAGCCGGAGGAAGTAGACTTCAAGGCGAGACATGAAGGATAGCGCTACAGAGTCGTGCGCTTGGCGCATCCGAGGGATGTGGTCAGACGAAGACAACTTCAAAGGAGAGGGACTCCAAGGAATGAGAGTGAGCGAATGTAACCCGGGAAGAGGTAGTGTGCTTAGGTGGAACTTGGCCAATTGGCTAAGTGTCGGATAGGATTTCCCACATCAGTCGACTGCCAAGTTATGGTAGTCGACTACTCTAAGTCGACTATGACTCGACTAGTGTTCGAGTCTGGTTCATGTGCCAACAGTCGATTTCCATGGATTGGCAGTCGACTGCGAGACCACCAATCGACTGATGAAGGCATCAGTCGACTGGTCACAAGGGTTTCGGGCACATAATGGAGTGTTCACTTCCGGCACTCGACTGATAGCTCCATCAGTCGACTGATGGTAAGATCAGTCGACTGATGTAGGAGTCGTTGGGTGAAATCCAACGTGGAAGAAGTCATTAGTGGGCAACGGCTACAGGATCAGTCGACTGATCGGGGCATCAGTCGACTGATCCTGTGTTAACGGGAAGAAACCCTCTTCTTCTATAAAAAGAAGGGGTGAGGGCATTTGGGAGCCTAATACTTCAACTCATAACCTCTCCCAAAGTGCTCTAAAGGTCTTCCACTCTTCTACTTGTGCTAATCTTCATTCCATTGTAAGAAGAGTGGATTCTTGTGTAAAAGGTTACCTTCACCTAGCTTGGTGCAAAGAAGAAAATAGTGAAAGCTTGAGGCGTGATTCACCTTGGACAAATCGGACCGTGGATTAGTGGCGAGGCCGTGAACCACGTTACATTGTGGTGTTAGCGTTTGTGTTTCTATTCTTCCTTTGTCTTGTCTTTAATTGTTTGTATTAGTATATTCCGCTTGCGCTAATAGTATTTGTAGACAAGCAACGAACGAACGACTTCCACCATCTACGATAAAGGCTATTCACCCCCCTCTAGCCGGCCAACATCGACCCTACAAAGCCTTGGTCAACTCTAGGGATAACTTCTCTTGTGACCTTCTTAGTGGCTTTCCTAGGTTTCATAGACACCTTGGCCACTAGGCACTTGTTAGTGAAAGCACTAGAGCCAATCATGTGATGATTGTTGTATGGACTTTATTGTATCATATTCCTATTTATAAAGGCATGGTTATTATATTTACTTATATTGGTGCCAAATAACTAAGTATAATAATGTTCTTGAGTAGTAGGTTCTTATCTATATCAATCGATTTGTTGAATCGATAATGAGATGATATAGAGAACACTACTCTAAATCATTCCTAGTCAAGTATTAACATTCAGGGACAATGTTAATGCATAGAGACTAGCATGTAGGTCAACACGATGACTTGATCTCACAAGTCATGGATATGAGATATCAAGTTGACACATGGGTATGCATTGGATAATATATACTGAATGACCCGCCATGAGAAAGTATCATGGATCGTTATATGAGTGTCATATACTTTCTCATGTGGCTATTAGTATGACTATTAGTCCTTAGACCTGAAGTCACCATGGTTCCCTATATAAGGAGTTGCATATTTTGGCTTCGTCAAACGTCACCCGTAAATGGGTGGACTATAAAGGCGATTACTGGGTATGTAATAAATTATGCGGAGGGATGTGAGTGATGTAGATGAGATCTATCCCTCCTATATGACGGGAGTGACATCGCTATTCTTGATAGAGTGAGACCACAAAGTGCATGGCCATGCCCAAATGAGTCAATATGAGATATTGAGCTCATTTGATTAAAGTGAGTCTACTTGGAGTTCAAGATATAGATTGTACTGAGGATGACACGGTCTATGTCTCAATTGGTCAATCTAGATGTCAAGGATAGAGGGACATTGTCACATATTGTGAGAGTCACAATTAGTAGTCACAAAGGTGATGTTGGATCTCAACATTCTTGTAACTTGGGTAGCAATGATGTGTTGCTAGATACCGCTCATTGCTTATGTTCTTAAATCGGTTTAGGAGCATTGCCAACGTTACAAGAACCTATAGGGTCACACACAAAGGGCAATTAGATGGAGATTAGGTTCATAAGATGAACCATGAGGATTAGGTTCATGAGATGAACCAAATTGGATTAAGAGTAATCCAAATTAGACTAATTGAGTTAGACTCAATTTGATTCAAGTGTTGAATGAGTCTAATTTAGATTTGATTCATTGAGTCAATTTAAATTAATGAATAGAGATTCATTAAATCAAATTGACTTGAATCAAGTGGTTAGATTTGATCAACCATGGGAGATAAGAGGTCAAGTTTGACTTGACTTGAGAGGGAAGATGAATGATCAATTTTAACTTGACCAATTGTCATGTCATGGTGACTTAGCATGGGGGCCGGCCAATGATGATGTTCCACATCATCATGGACTTATCATGAGGGAGACCAAGAGCCATTGTCTCTTGGAGTTACATGCATACATGTAACCCCCACCCATTGAAGTGGTCGGCCACTTTCATTAGATGAGGAATTCATTTTGTGTGTAACTCTATCTTCTTCTTCCTTTGATCTTCTTCCTCTCAAGCTCTCTCCCATTCCTCACCTTGGTTGAAACTTCCAAGGGGTGCTAGCACACTCTAGGTTGTGTTTCTCCACCATTTGTTTGTCTGGATACTAATAGAGGAGTGTACACTTGACACTCTTGAGTTCCGGCAAAGCATTTGGACGAGCGGGATAAGCGAAGGGCGTTGCTACGAGGGTAATGCTATCATCTTATAGATCTAAGGTAGATCTAGGTTTCTTTAAACACATAAATGTTTTATTTTTATATATCTTCGCATGGATCCGTGGCTGGGCTTCCGAGGTTTCCGCAACGCAAAAAGCAGTTTTTTGCGGCTCGAGAAGTCTAACAGTGGTATCAGAGCCACGTGCGATGTATGTATGTGTTTCATATTTGTAGTTTTTGTATTAGATATAAAAATTATATATTTTTAAGTTTCTGTAAATTTCCTATTTTTATAGAATTTTTGGGTATTTTTCTCGAAGAGTCGAAGCAACGAGTGTTGGGACACTTGTAGGCTTCAACCACCGAGAAAAACTCTCCGAAACGACGAGTTCTCGCTTTAGGTTTTTGGGACAGTGACTTAAGTCACTGTAAGATCTAGTAGGCACACTCGCAAAGTTTATTTTTGTAAGTAGGGGCGCTGCCTCTATCCCCGAAAGGGGCCTTGTCCCATGATCGCGCCCGAAAACCTCTTAGCGGGACCGTTACAGATAGGTGACTCATAAAATTGAAAAAAATAGGAAAAATTATAGATTTTTTTTGTAAAATTCATAATTTAGTATTATGTATAATTATGTTATGGTCATAGCCCAAGAACCCCAATATGATTGGATGACAATGTGTTGTAATTCATAATACGGTCTGCGTACCATTTTTGTGGTTGTGCATGTTGTATAGGGTATGCTGCGCATCGTGCCTCTTCTTTTGAAATTCTAGTTGTAAATAGTTTTAGACTCGAATGTAACTCGAGTTTCATATTTGTAATGTACAAAATAGAGCGGTGGAAAGTCCACTTGCAGACGAAGTTACGAGAAGGGTGCCGACGACACATGGCGATCAAAGGAGGCGCTTGGAGAAGCCGCTAACCCTAGGTTGACCGTCCGATCTTCTCATATATATATATATATATATATATATATATATATATTTGTTTTTGCTCATATGTATGTGATGCATGCTAGTAGAATAATGCTTGTATGTATATGATGCATGCTAGGATATTTTTCTTGTATGTATATGATGCATGCTAGAATAATGCTTATATGTATGTGATGCATGCTAGTATAGGATAATAAAGGCCTTAATGCGTATATGATACACATTACGATTAGATTAGATCTTAATCGAATCAACTCGAAAAATACCTACCAAGCCTTGATACCCATCACTACCTCGATCATTTGTAGTTGTTGAATCTGCCAAAGCAGAGCAACACATATTATCTTAGTAGGGTGTGGAGGGACAATCTTGGTCCCACCTATCACGGCTTAGATTAGAGTAAGCTCAATTAGATTGAGTAAAACTAGTTAACTCAATTGTATCGAGTAGAACTATAGGCATATTCCAACCGTTGGAAAGATAGGATAAGATCACATTTACACTAAATCTTGGGCGATTTAGCCAAAGCTAACTCAAGGTCTTTTGTAAATGTGGGTCTTGATTCTATAAACAAGAGTTGCATAGAGATGTAATCGGTAATGTGTTACCTACCGATCATACTAAGTCTTAGGCGATTTAGCCAAAGCTAACTCAAGACTTAGTATGATATGGATCTTGTCCCGCAGGAATTATAGCTAGTTTGTATGAATTTAGTAATGTGGTTTGACCACATCCATAACTCGATTCTATAAAACTCCTATAATTCAGTGGGAGCATCATTTGATTAAAGGCCTAATTAAATGATAAAAGGAATATGATATTAATTTTTTGCATTGTGTATGTTGTAGATTACTATGTCGACAAACACGGACACTCTCTCCCAGCGTTCTGTCCTTGAGAAGGACAAGCTCAATGGAGTAAATTTCTTGGACTGGTACAGGAACCTGAGAATCGTTCTCACCCAAGAAAGGAAACTGTACGTCATGGAGCAACCCATTCCGGAGGCACCTCCTGCCACTGCCTCGCGAGCTGACAAAGATGCTTACAAGAAGCATCAAGATGATGCATTAGATGTGTCATGTCACATGCTCACGACCATGAACTCTGAGCTTCAGAAGCAACATGAGTTCATGAATGCTTATGATATGGTTGAACATCTTTGTCAACTATATCAAGGATAAGCAAGGCACGAGAGATATGAAGTCTCTAAGGCATTGTTTCAGTCCAAAATGCAAGATGGGACTCCCATAGGTCCAAATGTACTCAAGATGATTGGGTACGTAGAAAACCTACAGAGATTGGGATTCCCACTTGGCCAAGAGCTGGCCACTGACTTGATCTTGCAGTCTTTGCCACAATGCTACAATCAATTTGTCATGAATTACAACATGAATGAAATTGATAAGCCACTACCTGAGATGTTTAGCATGTTGAGAACTGCTGAGCTCAACCTTAAGAAGAGAAAATCTGACTCCATTTTGATAGTGCAAAAGAAGAAAGGCAAGGGCAAGCCTAAAGGTAAGGGAAAGTCCCAAGCCAAGGGCAAAGGAAAAGAACTGAAACCCAAAGGAGGGGTGGTCAAAGAAGGGGCTTGCTTCCACTACAAGGAAGCTGGACACTGGAAGCGTAACTGCAAAGCATACCTGGAAGATCTTAAGAAGAAGAGAAGTGAGACTTCTACTTCAGGTATAAATGTTATAGAAGTCAATCTATCTATTTCTTCATCATGGATATTAGATACCGGATGTGCATCTCACATTTGTACCAATGTGTAGACGCTGAGAAATAACAGGGCATTGACAAAGGGCGAGGTGGACCTACGAGTAGGAAATGGAGCAAGAGTTGCTGTTGTTGCTGTAAGAACTTATGATCTATCTCTGCCCACTGAGTTTGTACTAGAACTAGATGAATGTTGTTATGTGTCTGCTTTAACTAAGAACATAATTTCAGTTTCTTGTTTGGACAAGAAAGGATTTACATTTATAATAAAGAACAAATATTGTTCAGTTTATTTAAATGATATGTTCTATTGTAGTGCATCTCTAATGAACAGACTCTACTTTCTAGACTTAGAGAGCCTAATCTATAACATAAGTACCAAAAGGTTCAAGTCAAATGAGTTGAACCAAACCTATCTATGGCATTGTCGCTTAGGTCACATAAATGAGAGTCGCTTATCTCAGCTCCATAAGGATGGGCTGCTAGACTCATTTGATTTTGAATCATATGAGACATGCGAGTCTTGCCTTTTAGGCAAGATGACCAAGACTCCCTTTAGTGGACACAACGAAAGAGCAATAAACTTGTTAGAACTTATACATAGTGATGTATGTGGCCCTTTTAATGTTGTTGCTAGAGGTGGTTACAGGTATTTCATTATATTTACTGATGACTTCAGTAGATATGGTTATGTGTATCTCATGACACATAAATCAGAATCCTTTGAAAAGTTCAAAGAGTTCATGAATGAAGTACAAAACCAGCTTGGCATGAGTATTAAGATACTTCGATCAGATCGAGGTGGTGAATACCTTAGCCATGAGTTTCGTGACTATCTAGCTGAGTGTGGGATTCTATCCCAACTCACTCCTCCTGAAACACCACAGTGGAATGGTGTATCTGAAAGGAGGAATCGTACCCTATTAGATATGGTACAATCTATGATGAGTCACACAGATCTTCCTATATCCTTTTGGGGATATGCTCTAGACACAGCAACCTTTACACTTAACCGTGTACCATCCAAGGTTGTGATAAAGACACCATATACGATATGGACAGGGAGAAATCCCAAGATATCTTTCATGAGGATTTGGGGTTGTGAGGCTTATGTTCGACGTCAAGTCTCAGACAAACTGGGACCCAAATCTGATAAATACTATTTTGTTCGATATCCCAAGGATACAAAGGGATATTACTTCTACATTCCCAGTCAGCACAAAGTGTTTGTGGCAAAGACGGGGGTTTTCTAGAATGGGATTTTGTTTCTAGAAAAACTAGTGGGAGTAAGTTCGATCTTGAAGAAATTCAAGATAAGGACAATAGTACTGAGGCCTTGATGGAGGTTGAACAGGAACCACAAAGTGTTGTAGGTGATGAGATTGTTGCACAAAGAGTTATGGAACAACCACCTGTTCAAGTAGACCTACCTCTTCGCAGGTCTAATAGGGTACGTCGTCAGCCTGAGAGATACTCATTTCTCTTGTCTGACCATGATGACGTTATGCTAATTGAGAATGAGCCTATCTCCTATCAAGAAGTTGTGATGAGCCCAGACTCTGAGAAATGGCTAGAGGCCATGAGATCCGAGATGTGTTAGGGCAATCTCTTGCCGTAATATGGTTTTGATGGTATGACAAAGGGTTTAAGTTAGTTTGATATGTTGATTTGATATGTGCGTTGAAGTCGTGCAGGACTTAGTAATTCGCACATGGAGCCATGGCGAGTTTCACATTTCATGACTCGTGCCTTGAGTCGGTGAAGGATAGCTTTGCGGAAGCCGTGCGCCTGGAGCATCCGAGGGACCGCCGGACGAGGAGCTTGGAGTGAAGCCGGAGGAAGTAGACTTCGAGGCAAGAGACGCGAAGGAGCATTGCAGAGCCGTGCGCCTGATGTTGCCGAGGGACGTGGCCGCGAACGAAGAGAACTTCGAAGGCGAGGGACTCCGAGGGATGAGAGTGAGCGATTGTAACCCGGGAAGGGTAGCTCTTAGGTGAAACTTGGCCATTTGGCCAAGTGTCGGATGAGTTTTCGACACGGTCATTGCCATGACATGGCGATCGCTCGAGTCGATGGTTCGATCGACCGTCTAATGTGGTGAATCAAGTTGATCGATCGCCAACATGGCGGTCGGTGATCGATGATCGATCGACCGCTAAGGACGGTGATATGTCACCGCAGGCACGCGAGAATGGAGTCGACCTTGTTGAGGACTCGACTGGTTGACATCAGTCGACTGATGGGTGCCATCAGTCGACTGATGCCAGTACCGTTGGATGGTATCCAATGTGGAAAGCGGCCGTTATTGGGCAACGACTACAACACCGGTCGACTGATGGGTGCCATCAGTCGACTGCTCCTGTGTAGACGGGAAGAAACCCTCTTCCTCTATAAAAAGGAAGGGGGTAAGGCTTTGGGAGGCTAATGCTTATACTCTAATACTCTCCCAAAGTTCTCTAAAGCTTTCCATCCTCTTACCCAAGCTTATTTTCATTATATTTGTAAGAGGAGTGTTGTTGTAAAAAGGTTACCTCCACCTAGCTTTGTGCAAAGGAGAGATCTAGTGGATAGATTGCGGAGTGATTCACCGTGGATGAATCGGACCGTGGATTAGTGGCGTAGCCGTGAACCACGTTACATCTCCATGTTTGTATTGTCTTTGTTTTATTTCTATTTGCTTGTCTTAGTTTATTGCTTCCGCTTGCGCTAACGTTTTGTAGACGAGTGAATTACGACATCCAACGAACGAGGGCTATTCACCCCCCTCTAGCCGGCCATTCGTACCAATCGATCCGACCCAACAAGTGGTATCAGAGCCAAGTCGTTTGTTGAGGACTAACCGCCGCAACAAACACTTCATCTAAAGATGGTCGGCTCAAACATCCACCCACCGAAGTTCGACGGCGAATTCTCTTGGTGGAAAAAGAGAATGGAGGTATTCTTCGAAACCGACTTTGAAATCCTTTTAATAATGGAAAACAGTTTCGAGTTGCCTAGGAACGAAGATGGGGAGCCATTGGTGGAGCAAAAGGCAAAAAGAAGAATATTTGGCAAATTCAAAGGCCAAGCACCACCTATACAATGTCCTCCCTCAACAAGAAGTCAATAGGATAGGAGAGTGTGCTAGCGCCAAGGAAATGTGGGAGAAACTAATAGAAATCCATGAAGGCACATCCGAGGCAAAGCTAGCAAGGAGAGACGTTCTTCGCTCCCAATTGTCCAATATAAAACTTGAAAAGGGAGAGAAGGTAAAATCCCTACACTCTAGATTTAAGGAAATTCTAACCGGTTTAACAAGTGTAGGTGAAAAGCTTTCCAACCGGGATATGATAATGAAGGCCATAGATGCCTTTCCCCGGTCCTCAAAATGGAGCTCCATGGTGGACTCATTTTATATCTCCAAGAACTTAGAAGTAAGCACCTTGGAGGAATTCTTCTCAACAATGGAGCTTCATGAAACTAGGCTAGAAGGAATACAAGAAGAGCCTAGAATTCAACCCTCAAGAGGAGTAGCTTTGATAGCGAACAAGGGGAAGAAGAAGATGGAAGTCCCTTCCTCCTCATCCGATGAAGCCTCTACCTCCTCCATGGATAGCACGGAAGAAGCCTACATGGTAAGGAAGGTAAGGCGTGCATTTAAGAATCTTAGATTTGATAAATCTCATGATAGGAATAGAAGACCAAGGGGGAAGGTCATATGCTATAATTGCCAAGGAGAGGGGCACATAAGGGACAATTGTCCCCTCCTAAACAAGAGCAAGGAAGAGAAGAAAAAGAAGGAAGAAAAGAAGAAGAAGAAGGGGAGCAAGAGAAAGGAAGAAGAGAAGAAGGCAAAAGGAAAAGGGAAGGCCATGACACTCAAAGCCAAGACATGGGATGACGTTGCTTCATCCTCCTCATTCGAAGAAGAAGAGCATGTCTACTCCAACCTAGCACTAATGGCTCTTCATGACTCGGATTGCTCCTCCTCCACCGAAAATGAAGAATCAAGCTCAAGTGGAGAGAGCTCAAATAAAGGGGGAGCTTCTACATCCTCATCATCCGAAGAAGAAGAAGAAGACATAGAAACTATGGTAACAAATGCTTCTCCTAAGAAAATAGTTTTCATAATCTCTAGTTTAACTAAGGACTTATTTGGCATGAAAAAGAAAAATAAGAGCATGCTAGATAAAATTAAGGATTTGGAAAATAAGCTAGAAAATGCATGCTTAAATGATAATGTTTCTTCTTGCCATGATGATGCATGCTCACATGAATATATGCCATTTAATGTTAGTGATGCATGTATGGATGAAAATAGGGCCTTAAGGGAAAAGGTAGATTATTTAATTAAAGCCCTAGAGAAATTCACTATTGGCTCCAACACATTAAATATGATCATAGGGAGCCAAAGAGCAAGTTTTAACAAAAAAGGCCTAGGCTACAAGGAAAAGAAAAATGAAAAGGCCTACAAATGTCTAATAGCTAGGGGACAAGATAAAAAGAAAGTAATTGCTAGAAAATGGATCCCCAAGGAATACTTAGTGAACCCAATAGGAAAGAACTTATTTTGGGTTCCAAAATCCATCCTTAAGGGTTAGGATAACCCTAGGGTAGTCAACCACATGGACCTAACCTATATCATATTTTGGTTGACTTAGGATGACGGGACAACATTTTTTTAGATTGTGTTGGGTGATGATAACGTACCCATAAATAGATAATATTGTTTAAATCATGATGATTGATGTAATTCCTATGTATATTTGCAATCATGATTTATGTTTTTGAAATTTGGCACGTTATCATGAGAAATAGGTTTGAATCATGCTTTAGGTGATACTTTGTTTATTATCATCATATAATACCTAATGCATGATTATAATTTGATGAAAACATGTATTTCATGATCATAATGTAGAATTCATTCATATATGCCTTTATGATCATGATGGATGTTAGGTTGATACTTAACCTTGGTAGAATGACATGGATATATTGGTTAAGTATACACAAATACCCCCTAGGATGCATCTCACACTCACTATAGGCTAACTTGATTGAAAACTTAGCATGAGTGAGATGTTAGGATGATACAAATGTCCACTAATGCTTATGGCATTTAGATGGTCATTTAAAGTATCAAAATAGCAATAATAGACCAATCGTGGGGAAGACTTATGTTTAATTCATAGACATATTGCCCAAAGATCATGGTTGGATATTTCATATGTTTTCAAAACAATTTCTTACTTTAAAATACATGTATTCATGTTTTGAAACAATTGGATGCAAGACTAGGTGTTAAAATGGATACTCTTATGATCAAAAACCTAGTAGTTTTTAAAGCTTTTGGATTTTTGGCAAATACGTGAAAATATAATAATTTTTCATGAAAACATATTTTTCACTGATAGATATACTTAAAAGAAATGTGTTCCCCAAATTTCATGATTTTTTGAATTTTCTGGAATTTTTAATGCATTTCTGAAATTCGGTCCAATCGAAAATTCGAAATCACGTGCGGTCGAGTATCTGAACTAGTCGACTGATGGCCTGAATATCAGACCAGTAAAAGCTGAATTCTGATTTTAAATCAACTTATGGTATTTTCCTTCTATTAGACTTGATGCCATGTGTTTTTAACTTAGTAATAATATTTTTGATGGTGTCAAAGGGGGAGAAATGATTATGTTTAAGTTAATTATGATAGGGGGAGAAATTAAGGGAGAAATTTAAGGGGGAGTTTCATGGATTAAGGGGGAATTGCATGTTGTTATATCATGATTATGTTTACATGCTTTCTTTCCTTTAAAATCATATCAAATGTTTTTACCTAACTTAAACGGATTGCCACACATAAAAAAGGGGGAGATTGTTAGGGCAATCTCTTGCCGTAATATGGTTTTGATGGTATGACAAAGGGTTTAAGTTAGTTTGATATGTTGATTTGATATGTGGGTTGAAGTCGTGCAGGACTTGGTAATTCGCACATGGAGCCATGGCGAGTTTCACATCTCATGACTCGTGCCTTGAGTCGGTGAAGGATAGCTTTGCGGAAGCCGTGCGCTTGGAGCATCCGAGGGACCGCCGGACGAGGAGCTTGGAGTGAAGCCGGAGGAAGTAGACTTCGAGGCAAGAGACGCGAAGGAGCATTGCAGAGCCGTGCGCCTGATGTTGCCGAGGGACGTGGCCGCGAACGAAGAGAACTTCGAAGGCGAGGGACTCCGAGGGATGAGAGTGAGCGATTGTAACCCGGGAAGGGTAGCTCTTAGGTGAAACTTGGCCATTTGGCCAAGTGTCGGATGAGTTTTCCCGACACCAGTCGACTACCATGACATGGCAGTCGACTGCTCTGAGTCGATGGTTCGATCGACTGGTCTAATGTGGATGAATCAAGTTGATCGATCAGCCGATGGGCAAGATCGGTGATGCTTGATCGATCGGCGCCAAGGACAACAATGATCGATGTCACCGCGCACGCGAGAATGGAGTCGACCTCGTTGAGGACTCGACTGGTTGACATCAGTCGACTGATGGGTGCCATCAGTCGACTGATGCCAGTACCGTTGGATGGTATCCAACGTGGAAAATGGCCGTTATTGGGCAACGGCTACAACACCAGTCGACTGATGGGTGCCATCAGTCGACTGCTCCTGTGTAGATGGGAAGAAACCCTCTTCCTCTATAAAAAGGAAGGGGGTAAGGCTTTGGGAGGCTAATGCTTATACTCTAATACTCTCCCAAAGTTCTCTAAAACTTTCCATCCTCTTACCCAAGCTTATTTTCATTATATTTGTAAGAAGAGTGTTGTTGTAAAGAGGTTACCTCCACCTAGCTTTGTGTAAAGGAGAGATCTAGTGGATAGATTGCGGAGTGATTCACCGTGGATGAATCGGACCGTGGATTAGCGGCGTAGCCATGAACCACGTTACATCTCCGTGTTTGTATTGTCTTTGTTTTATTTCTATTTGCTTGTCTTAGTTTATTGCTTCCGCTTGCGCTAACGTTTTGTAGACGAGTGAATTACGACATCCAACGAACGAGGGCTATTCACCCCCTCTAGCCGACCATTCATACCAATCGATCCGACCCAACAAGATGGAATCCATGTACACCAACCAAGTATGGACTTTGGTTGATCCACCTAAAGGGGTCAAACCCATTAGGTGTAAGTGGGTCTTTAAGAGAAAGACTGACATGGATGGACATACACATACCTATAAGGGTCGATTGGTGGCTAAAGGTTTCAAGCAAATTCATGGTATTGACTATGATGAAACCTTTTCTCCAGTGGCGATGTTTAAGTCCATTCGGATCATGCTTGCTATTACAGCATACCACGATTATGAGATCTAGCAGATGGATGTCAAAACCGTATTTCTGAATGGAAACTTACTCGAGGATGTGTACATGACACAACCTGAGGGTTTTGTAGATCCACAGCATACTGGGAAGGTATGCAAGCTCCAAAGGTCCATTTATGGACTAAAGCAAGCTTCTCAGAGTTGGAATCTTCGATTTGATGATGAGATCAAACAGTTTGGTTTCATCAAGAATGAAGATGAACCCTGTGTCTACAAGAGGGTTAGTGGGAATACAGTTGTCTTCCTTGTATTGTATGTGGATGGCATACTACTCATTGGGAATGACATCCCTTTGCTACAGTCTGTGAAGACTTGGCTGGGGACGTGCTTCTCAATGAAGGACTTAGGTGAAGCAGCCTGTATTCTAGGCATCAAGATCTATAGAGATAGATCTAAGAGATTACTTGGCCTAAGTCAGAGTACATATATTGACACAGTTTTACTACGGTTTGCCATGCAGAATTCCAAGAAGGGACTTCTGCCGATGTCACATAGTGTGAGTCTTTCGAAGACTCAAAGTCCCTCTTCTAGAGAGGAGAGAGACCGCATGGAAAAGATCCCTTATGCATCTGCTATATGATCTATCATGTACGCCATGCTATGTACTCATCCTGATGTCTCGTATGCTTTGAGCATGATGAGTAGATACCAGTCAGATCCAGGTGAGTGTCACTGGATAGCAGTCAAGAATATTCTTAAGTACTTGAGAAGGACTAAAGAATATTTCTTGATATTTGGAGGCGATGAGGAGCTAGCTGTAAAGGGTTACAACGATGCCAGCTTCCAAACTGACTAGGATGATTATAGATCGCAGTCAGGGTTCGTGTTTTACTTGAATGGTGGTGCTGTGAGCTAGAAGAGTTCGAAGCAGGACACAGTTGCTGATTTTACAATAGAAGCCGAGTATATCGCTGCATCTGAGGCAGCAAAGGAGGCAGTTTGGATCCGCAAGTTCATTACTGAGCTTGGGGTGGTTCCTAGCGTAGCAGATCCCATAGAGCTCTATTGTGACAACAATGGAGCGATTGCAAAGGCTAAAGAACCTCGCTCACACCAGCGGACCAAATACATACTACGACACTTCCATCTCATTCGAGAGATTATCGATAGAGGAGATGTGAAGATTTACACAGTACCCACAGAGGCTAACATCGCAGATCCCTTGACCAAGGCTTTGACACAGAAAAAGCATGATGGTCATACTAGGTCATTGGGTATTAGATACTACGGTGATTGGCACTAGTGTTAGTGGGAGATTGTTAGTGAAAGCCCTAGAGTCAATCATGTGATGATTGTTGTATGGACTTTATTGTATCATATTCCTATTTATAAAGGCATGGTTATTATATTTACTTGTATTGGTGCCAAATAACTAAGTATAATAACGTCCTTGAGTAGTAGGTTCTTATCTATATCAATCGATTGGTTGAATCGATAATGAGATGATATAGAGAACACTACTCTAAATCATTCTTAATCAAGTATTAACATTCAGGGACAATATTAATGTGTAGAGACTAGCATGTAGGTCAACACGATGACTTGATCTCACAAGTCATGGATATGAGATAACAAGTTGACACATGGGTATACATTGGAGAATGTATACTGAATGACCCACCATGAGAAAGTATCATGGATCATTATATGAGTGTCATATACTTTCTCATGTGGCTATTAGTATGACTATTAGTCCTTAGACCTGAAGTCACCATGGTTCCCTACATAAGGAGTTGCATACTTTGGCTTCGTCAAATGTCACCCGTAAATGGGTGGACTATAAAGGCGATTACTGGGTAAGTAACAAATTATGAGGAGGGATGTAGATGAGATCTATCCCTCCTATATGACGTGAGTGACATTGTTATTCTTGATAGAGCGAGACCACGAAGTGCATGGCCATGCCCTAATGGGTCAATATGAGATATTGAGCTCATTTGATTAGAGTGAGTCTACTTGGAGTTCAAGATATAGATTGTACCGAGGATGACATGGTCTATGCCTCAATTGGTTAATCTAGATGTCAATGATAGAGGGATATTGTCACATATTGTGAGAGTCACAATTAGTAGTCACAAAGGTGATGTTGGATCTCAAAATTCTTGTAACTTGGGTAGCAATGATGTGTTGCTAGATACCGCTCATTGCATATGTTCATAAATCGATTTAGGAGCATTGCCAACGTTACAAGAACTTATAGGGTCACACACAAAGGGCAATTAGATAGAGATTAGGTTCATATGATGAACCATGAGGATTAGGTTCATGGGATGAACCAAATTGGATTAAGAGTAATCCAAATTAGACTAATTGAGTTAGACTCAATTTGATTCAAGTGTTGAATGAGTCTAATTTAGATTTGATTCATTGAGTCAATTTAAATTAATGAATAGAGATTCATTAAATCAAATTGACTTGAATCAAGTGGTTAGATTTGATCAACCATCGGAGATAAGAGGTCAAGTTTGACTTGACTTGAGAGGGAAGATGAATGGTCAATTTTGACTTGACCAATTGCCATGTCATGGTAACTTGGCATAGGGGTCGACCAATCATGATGTTCCACATCATCATAGACTTATCATGTGGTGCCACCTCATGAGGGAGACCAAGAGCCATTGTCTCTTGGAGTTACATGCATGCATGTAACCCCCACCCATTGAAGTGGCCGACCACTTTCATTAGATGAGGAATTCATTTTGTGTGTAACTCTATCTTCTTCTTCCTTTGATCTTCTTCCTCTCAAGCTCTCTCCCATTCCTCACCTTGGCCCAAACTTCCAAGGGGTGCTAGCAGACTCTAGGTTGTGTTTCTCCACCATTTTTTCGTGTGGATACCAATAGAGGAGTGTACACTTGACACTCTTGAGTTCCGACAAAGCATTTGGACGAGGGGGATAAGCGAAGGGCGTCGCTACGAGGGTAATGCTCTCATCTTATAGATCTAAGGTAGATCTAGGTTTCTTTAAACACATATATATTTTATTTTTATATATCTTTGCACAGATCCGTGGTCGAGCTTCCGAGGTTTCCGCAACACAAAAAGCAGTTTTTGCGGCTCGGAAAGTCCAACAGCACCTACCATGGTTAATCTTAGGGATGACTTCCCTAACAACTTTGGTTTTCTTAGACCTATAGATGGTTCCATAATCAAATGAAACACTATGGTAGGTCTCCTTGGGCTTAGGTTTATGACCAAAATCTTTCTTGCCCCTAGATGGTTCTTGTCTTATAGACCATAGGTTTTGTTCATTAGACCCTTGAATTTAATTTTGCATCTTCCTAAGGGTCTTCTCTAATTTCTCAAGCCTTGATCTCAAAGCTTGGTTCTCTAATTCTAATTTCCTAATTTTTTATTTTTCATTAACCTTTTGGGAATAGTTCTTTCTTTTAGGCATATGCTTACCCTTCTTAGGGTTAATGCCTAAATGATCCTCTACTTTTCTAATGACTTCCATAGGTAGAATTATTTTAGGGTTTGTGGTTCTCGAACTATCCTTAGTCCTAATTTTTTATGATTTAGCCCCCAAGTAATAAGATCTATTTCTAGTATGCTTTTCATGATTATGAATAATAGCAAGAGTATTAAAATTACTCCTAGCATACTTTTGGGCCTTATATAAAGAATGAACATTATTTAAGTTTACCTTAAGGTTTGCCTTAGCTCCCTCTACATGTGATGCTCCTCCTTTGCCCTTGCTAGGTTGTCTTCTCTTAGGGCATTGGCTTCTATAGTGCCCCTTTTGATGGCATTTGAAGTAAATCATGTGTTCCTTGATCTTAATTATTGGGGCTCTAGCATCCTTTGACTTGTCTTTGACTTTTGGTGTCGGTTGAGTCTTCTTGACTCGCTTTGGACACTTGCTCTTATAGTGTCCTTGCTCCCTACACTCAAAACATATTAGAAAGAGATTTTTGTGCACCGCTTACAGAAGAAAGAACCATCCTCCTCTCTTCCTCCTTTCTTCCCCCTTTTATAGGAGATTCATACCGCCTTGTTCCCAAATAAATTTACTTTAATACCCTTACTAATTCGTTAAGATGTAACTGCTTTTCCCAATTCTTTTCAAAATAACTCCCTTTATATCTTCCATGTGTCCTTTATCCTTCCTGTCAATTATTCATTAATCACATAAATAAATGAATAAATAAATAATAACAAAATATCTCTTTTCAATAATATCCTTTATTCAAGAAATTCCTCATCCTTTCTTGTATCGAACAATACCCATATTCTTCTTCTTCTTCACATTCAAAAAACCAACAGAGCACTTAAAAACTACATACATCACTCGAAAAATATACTAACTGTTTGGAAAATATACTAACGACTCAGGAAACATACTCAATCACTTTTGTATCACAGATACCAACCTTCTTACTTAACTCTGAAATTATACTACTTGCTTAGGAAATACACTAACTACTCGAGAAATGCACTAACTGTTTGGAAAATACACTAACTACTCGGGAAATATACTAACTGCTTGAGAAATATACTAATGGCTCAGACAACGTACTCAATCACTTCTGTATCACATACACCATCCTTCTTACTTAACTCTAGAAATATACTACTTGCTTGGGAAATACACTAACTGTTCAAGAAATATACTAACTGCTCGAGAAATACACTAATTGCTCGGGAAATATACTAATTGCTCGAGAAATACACTAACTGCTATGAAAACATACTATGTCACGCCCCGAGAGTATACCGTACCGAAAAGCAAACGGATGACATCCCCCTTATACATGGCAATATTTCGGGTTAATATAAGGCCCGTAGGCCCACAACAACAATATAATATAAGGATATCAACATACCAAACACAGCGAAAACATACTGACAGATAAAACAAGATACAAAGACCCAACTATGCACTCTGGAGTGACTTGACTCGACAAGAAACATAATAGAAACCACATCAAAGGCCAAATACATACAATACATTCATATATCACAAATACGGAAACAATACAGGGTAAAATTCCAAAACGACAATCGACAAAACATACAACAATATGGAATACATATCCATCCGTTCGGTGTGAGATGGGATCAGCTGGCGGAGCTCCGAACGTCTAAAGAATCTTCTACCTGTTACCAAGGCGACAAGGAACCCAAGGTCCGGGGTGGTGAGTCTAAACTCAGGGGTAATATGTAGAAAGTGCATGAACAACATATAAGGATATAGAGATCTATAAGTATACATGTGAAGATCTACAGGTATACAACATGAGTCCAATAGACATATAGTCCTATCCAAATCTAACAACAATTAACCACAGTATAGTCATACTCAATATATATATACTAAACTGATCAACTGAACATGAAGTAACGTACCAACGTACCTGACGGTCTGCAACACCATAAGCTATATCATCCTGAACAGATATACAATAACCTAACCCATATAACGTACAAATTCAATCCCATATCTGACCAATACTCAGACATATGAATAGTATATATAATCACATGTAATAACATTCCGATCCATACCACACTATGACATGACGTTAATCAAATGCATACAACAGTCTGGACCAACACATATATCATGCTCAACACATAGCAGTATAATAATATACAAATGGCATGTATCATGATGTACAAACATATGTAGCAAACAAATGCAGCATCTCATAGGCATATGTAAAACATATATCAAATACATGCATACATATATATCAGCAATGCATATGCATGGTCACTGTCTGCGGACCCGTCCAACCACGACCCCAGAGTGGCCAGGGTGGCACGATATGACAACTATCCCGACTCCAGCTACCACTACTCTCGAGTGGCCAAGTTGGGTAGTATGACTGGTAGCTAGCCGCCATAGAACTATATGCTACCCTAGGAGCCCCTGCTGCAAGCGACTCTAGCTACCACTACCCATGAGTGGTCGAGTGCTACACGACAGGATAAACTGCACGCCACTCTAGCTACTACTGTCTATAGTGGCCGAGCACGACACATCTAATGCCCTGCCCTCAACCCTGCTACCACTACCTCGAGTGGCCGGGGAGGCAGGATGACTGACGACCCATCTCAACCGCAAGGGAGACCCAGTCAATAGCATGCATGCAATGTAATGATGCATAGCTCAATACATGTATCCTCGCCACACTCCCTATCCCACGGGGAGTCCTGGTCAAACAAAAGTCAACTAAGTAAGTACTACAATCCACAAGACTCTCTCTCTATCACACAAAGAGTCATATCCAACTGACAGTCAACCACGCTAAGACCTCTAGTCAACAGCGAGATACTATCGACCGTCCATATAACTATACACAGACACACAATCCATAATGAATATACCATCACGCTAGGACCTCTAGTCCATGGCCACATACTGACAACCACACACTTATCTATGCACAGACAACTAGATCCACCATAGATGCATAACTAATAAGTATACGATACAACAATCGACTCCATAATTTAATCCATCACCTAACCCTAGTGATGTAACACAGTAACCCAATCTGAGGTCACAAAGATAACCCTAACTACCTGTTCTTACTAAACATCCATCAACTAACACATAATAGGGTTTATAGTTCCTATCCGTTCTAGATAAACAATGAAGTAACAACAATATATCTCAAAGGTCAAGGCAATACAAGCATATGATTAAATAAGAGTGGATCTAAGATCAAAGTAAGTGCATAAGTCCAAATTCATGCACCAGATTCAGATCAAAACTACCTGACCAGGGTAGATATTACCCACCTGATACGAATCCCGTAATGATGATCCTCAAGCCCGGGGACCTGCCTCGAATCCCAAACCTGCACATAATAGCAACTATGATTAAGCACAAGTATCTGACAATACTCAACTTAACTACTATGTCACTTCTATATTCGCATCATTTCCTCGTCTACGAGTTAGAAACTCGAGCACACCTCTTGTATCCCTAGGTCTACATTCATCCTTAGCCGATTCCTCCAACCAATCCTAACACCTGAGCTCACAGCTCACAACTACACAAACAGAGCCCATAATAGAGCACATCCCAGATCAAGAATTGCTACAAAACAATCCACGCTTACCTCAATATCCAAATCATCACAGCTAATCAATTCAATACACTAAATTCTCCATCCACCAAGTATATCACAACCTACATAGATCAATTGACATCCACAACTAAATCATCAACATCGAATAGAAACACCACATACAACACCATCGTTCAAAGCCATTGCCCAACAATACAACATCATCCCAGACCTGAAAACAACATCCATAAAATAGGTAAAGGGAAAAACACAGGGATTATACCCAATTTAACTTCACCACTGTATCAACCCCCTCCAATCAACCGAGACCCTTGTTCATGTTGGATCTTCGTAATGGCTAGAGGGGGGGGGTGATTAGCCTTTCTTTATTTCTACAAAGTATGTTATCGGAAGCAATACAAATACAAATACAAATACAAATACAAATAAGAATGAGAAACAAGAATACAATGCTAACACCCGATATACGTGGTTCGGAGATGATGCTCCTACTCTACAGTAATCCGTAAGGTGGATTAACCCTAGCCAAGCTTCACTAAATCCTCCTTTGGATGAACTAAGGTGGAGAAACCTTGTCTTACAATGAACTCCTCTTCTTTACAATGATGGAAGATGAAGACTAGAGAAGAGGAGTTTTAGAATCACAAAAATACTTGGGGAAAAGCTTGGTGAGCACGAGGGTGTAGCTAGGAATGAGAGCACTTGCTTCACCAAGCTTCCCAAGGCCTCTTCTTATAGAAGAGGGGTTGTTTTTCCCCTTGAGCTTTGATCAGTTGACTGATGCTCACCATCAGTCGACTGCCGTCAAGGCTAACGGCTTTTGACAAAGCGGATCTGCGGGGATTCACAGCCGCCATTTCCAACAGAGCCTTCGGTCGGCCGATCACTTCATCGATCGGTGATGAAGCGATCGATCAAGTGATCAGGAGAGTCGAGCGAGACTCCGTTCGTGCCCATTTTTCGACTTGATCGATCATTGCTGGATTAGCGGTCGACGGTGATCATCAATCGATGATGCCGCGACGATGATCGGTGATGTCCGTATTTAGTCTGACTCAGTCGAGCACCTTATCAATCGACTGCTACATAGTATCAGTCGAATGATACTAGTCAAGTATGAATAATTCATACTTGAATTGACTCCCTAGACCTAGACTTGACCTTCTAACTCTTCCTTCAGCCTTGCGCTCGCCTTCAAGAGTTTCCTTTGGCCTCGTCATGTCTTGGGTTGCCAAATGCTTAGACTTTACGCCGCCAAGACTACAAGATTGGACTTATGCTGCCAAGACTTTACTTTGGACTTCTTTTGCCAAGGTTCACTTGGACTTTACGCTGCCAAGACTACAAGTTTGGTCTTATGCTGTCAAGTCCATCCCTTGGACTTTTCTTTGCCAAGGTTCACTTGGACTTTATGCTGCCAAGACTACAAGCTTGGTCTTACGCTGCCAAGTCCATCCCTTGGACTTTTCTTTTACCAAGTCTTTATTCTTGGATTTCCCTGTCACATAAACATGTTCACAATTAGATCACAAAGTATTGCCTAACTTAGATGATTATCCAAACATCAGAACATATACATGCTTGGGACATTGTTGCACCAACAATCTCCCCCTTTTTGATGTTTGACAATCATTTAAGTTAGGTCTTTACCATATGCACATAATCATAATATGAATTCTAACTTAAACATTCCTTCTCCCCCTTTGACATACATCAAAAGGGAAGGATTCATAAATTTCATGAAAGAATTAAAGTTGTTGTATCTAGGACTAAGGTATAAGATTGATATTAAGCTCCCTCTTAATCCAAGATATGCTTTATGATGTGTGACTAACATTTGAAGAAAAGCATAACAAAAGTTCAAAAGTTAAGTCCTAACTTTGCACCAACAATGTAAGTTTGGGGATGAAAAGGTATATATTATGAAACTCCCCCTAAAACATTGCATAGAATAGTCCTAAAGACTTGTTTAAACTGAAGATTATCATACCATAGTTTTAGAACATTCCAAGATACACTTAAGTGCAAGAAATAGAGTCTTTTATCAGAAAATACAAGTCATCGATCATTGATTCTTGATGCGATCATTTCTTATGCGAAATCAAATTTGAGAAAATCTAGAAATCGTGAAAAATCACGAAATTTGGCGTACACATTTCTGGAATCATTATCTATCAAGGAAAAATTATTTGAAAAATTTATGTTTTCCAGATTTCAAGATTGATACAAACTTGGAAGCTAACAAAAGTTCTAATAATTTTGTAAACTTTGTATCACTTTTGTCTTCCACTTGAAAACTGTTTTTTCAAAATATGATGAACATAGTTTAAAATGTATATGATTTGGAATTTCCAACCATGTTCTTAGAGCTATGTATTCATTACTTGAATACAAGCCTTCCCAATGATTGGTCCATGAAATATTCATGTTTTTAGGTGTGTCATTGGCTCATAGTAATGCATCATAACAAGCATGAAGAGCCAAGTACACCTTCCCTATCATCTCACATGTTCCTAAGTGTCTCAATACAAAAATCAAGGTTTCTAAAGGCTTTTTGTGCGATGCATCAAGGTATAAGGCTAAACATTATGAATATGGGATCATGCAAACCTAGAATTTTACTCTACAAAGCACATACCAAGCTCCCTCCTTAATGATGAAAATTCGGTTTCGGGAAGAGCTTTGGTGAAGATATCGGCAAGGTTGGACTTAGATTCTACATAATTAAGTTCAATGTCCCCTCTTGTCACATGATCTCTTATGAAGTGATGTTTCACTTCAATGTGCTTGGTCCTAGAGTGATGTATCGGATTTTTGGTCAAGTTGATGATACTCACATTGTCACAATAAACTTTAATGTTAGAGTAGTGTAGCTCATAGTCCTCAAGAGTATGTCTCATCCAAAGTAATTGAGCTACACAACCACCCATAGTCACATATTCGGCTTCGGTGGTTGATAAAGCAACACAATGTTGCTTCATACTACTCCAACTAACTAGGGAGGACCCAAAAAATTGGCATCCACCACTAGTACTCTTCTTATCCAATTTGCAACTGACATAATCGGAATCGGTATAGCCAAGCAACTCAAAAGACCTAGTCCTAGGATACCAAAGTCCTACATTTAGGGTGCCTTTAATATATCTTAAAATTCTCTTAACGGCTACTAAATGTGATTCTTTGGCACAAGATTGATATCTTGCACACATACCTACCACAAATAAGATATCGGGTCTACTAGAGGTTAGGTATAGTAGGCTACCAATCATACTCCTATAAAGTTTAAGATCAATTGATTTACCATCATGATCACTATCTATTCTAGTGCTAGTGGCCATAGGAGTGGTTACAATTTTGGTATTTTCCAAACTAAATTTCTTGATAATTTCATTTGCATATTTGGTTTGATAAATATGAATCCCTTCATTGGTTTGCTTGACTTGTAACCCTAGGAAAAAGTTAAGCTCTCTAACTAAACTCATTTCAAATTCATTCTCCATATTTTTTATAAAGTCTTGAAGAAGATCATCATTTGTTGACCCAAAAATAATGTCATTAACATATACTTGGGCTATGAAGATATCCTTTAATGTTGACTTTATGAACAAGGTTTGATCTACTTGGCCTCTTCTAAAATCCTTAGAAATTAAGAAGGATGACAATCTTTCATACCATGCCCGAGGAGCTTGTTTTAACCCATATAACGCTTTCCTAAGCTTATATATGTGGTTTGGATAATCTATGTTTTCAAATCCGGGTGGTTGTTCTACATATACTTCTTCCTTAATATAACCATTTAGGAATGCCGATTTAACATCCATTTGATAAAGTTTAAATCCCATATAGGAAGCATACCCTAAAAGAATTCTAATAGACTCTAACCTAGCAACCGGGGCATAAGTCTCATCATAGTCAAGCCCCTCAACTTGATTGAATCCCCTAGCAACCAACCTAGCCTTATTTCTAGTGATATTTCCTTGGTCATCTAGCTTATTCATAAAGACCCATCTTGTAGTAATTATGGTGCTATCATTGGGTCTAGGTACTAACTCCCATACTTGACTTCTCTCAAATTGAGTCAATTCATCTTGCATTGTCAAAATCCAATCCGGATCATGTAATGCATCATTGATCGATTTGGGCTCAATTTGTGAAATAAGAGCTACTTGATTAGTAGGAGCTCTATGAAATGACCTAGTTCTTACTCCTTGAGATAGATCTCCTACTATTTGGTCAAGTGGATGATCTTGATGAGTTCTTAGGGTTCTAGAAGGGGTTTCAAATTGATCATTGTTATCTTCTACCCTCCTTTTATCCTCGGAATCTCCTCTTCCTCCCCCTTGATCATTACCCCTTATGGTCAAATTTTGAAGCTTTTGGGTAATGTCTTGATTATTGTCATTAATATCCTTATCAATGGAGGACTTTCTAGGGTAGGTACTAGTGGTTTCATCAAATTGAACATTGGAGGACTCCTCAATCCCTTGGGTTCTCTTATTGTAGACTCTATATCCTCTACTAGTAGATGAGTATCCAACTAGGATTCCCTCATCCGCTTTGGATTCAAATTTTCCTAAGTTATCTTTGGTGTTTAAAATATAAACTTTACATCCAAAGACTTTGAAATAATGAATTGTTAGAATAGTCCCATTCCATAATTCAAATGGTGTCTTTCCTAAAAACCTATGGATTTGAACCCTATTTTGGACATAGCAAGCGGTATTAACCGCTTCCGCCCACAAGTAGCTAGGTAGAGAATATGCATTAAGCATAGTCCTAGCCGCCTCTTGTAGGGCACGATTTCTCCTTTCCACTACCCCATTTTGTTGGGGTGTTCTAGGAAAAGAGAACTCATGCTTGTACCCTTGCTCTAAACAAAATTATGAAAATTTTGAATTCTCAAATTCACCACCATGATCACTACAGATCCGGTTGATTTTGAGACTCTTTTCATTTTTAACTCTTTTACTAAATCCTATGATTATTTTTAAGGTATCATCCTTATGTTTCATAAAATAGACCCAAGTATACCTAGAAAAATCATCTATTATGACTAAACAATATTTGTTACCATTTAAAGAAGGAGTACTATGGCAATCAAATAAGTCAAGATGTAATAGTTCTAATGGTAAAGAAGTATTAGTTAAGGTTTTACCTTTGTGTGATGTCTTTGTTTGTTTTCCTTCTTGGCATGCATCACACATTTTGTCCTTGACATACTTGATCTTTGGTATCCCTTTGACCAACTCCAACTTGGCTACCTTGGCTATGTTTTTCATGTTGATGTGCCCCAATCTCCTATGCCATAGCCAACTTTCTTCTTCTTTTGCAACAAGACACTTAGTAGAAATGTTAGAAGCATATGAAAGATCAACATAATAAATATTTGATTTCCTATATCCAACTACCATACAATCATTTAATTCCTTGTGTCTAATCATGCATTTAGAAGATTCAAAAGAAACATGGTAGCTTGCATCACAAAGTTGACTAACACTTAATAAATTAAATTTCATATTTTCAACTAGTAAAACTTTGTGAATGACGATTTTGGGGGATACCTCAATTGTACCTCTACCTAATATCTTGAGTTTTCCACTATTTCCAAAAGACACCGCTCCCTTCTTCACATACATAATTGTGGAGAATTTGCTCACATCCCCGGTCATGTGTGTTGAGCAACCGCTATCCACAATCCACATACCTTGCTCTCCTACCTAAATCACATGAAAAACACAATCTTTTGGTACCCAAACATTAGGACCGGTAACATTAAGTAAAAACTTCTTAGGTACCCATGCTTTCTTAACCTTACCCATAATGGTTGCTTTTCTATTAATCAATGAGATATAAGCAACTTCTTTTTCTTTTGACTTATATCCTATACCGGCCTTGTTGTAAACGGCTCTTTGTCGGCTAAGGATCATGTCAAGATATTTTGAGTCATTCGTAAATTTCTCTAAGCATGCCTTTAAGTCACTAACCTCATCCTTAAGTTTGTCATTCTCTTCCTTAAGTATGCAAGACTCAACATGTGAAGGTTTTTCATTCCTAATGGCCTTTAGTTCTACCTTCATGCTTCTAACCTTAGATTTAGACTTATCTAGAGCCTCTTTAAGATAAGCAATTGATTTATAAAGAAGCTTAACTTTAGGAGAGTTTATTACCTCATCGTCACTAGATGATGATTCATCACTTGAAGAGTCTTCTTCTTGGCTTGATGTACCAGAGTCATCTCCTTGGGCCATGAGTGCCACATGGCATGTGACGTGGCAAAGCTCATCATCGGAGGAGGAATCTTCAACACTTGGTGTGTCCCATGTGGTTTGAGCCATCATGGCCTCCTCCTCCTTCTCCTTCTTATCCTTCTTTTTCTTTTCTTTTTCCTCCTTCTTTAGCTCCGGGCAATTTGGCTTTATGTGCCCCTTCTTATTGCAAGCATGGCAAATCACATTATTGTTAAAATTTGAATTACCACTAAACTTACCTCTTGAAGAATGGGACCCCTTCCTTGCTTCTCTATTCTTGAACTCCTTTGATTTTCTATAGAGCTTCTTGACAAAGTGGGCCATCTCACTAGACGAGTCTCCATCACTACTTGAATCATGCTCCGACTCGGATGATGATGGCACTTCTTTCCTTTCTTTCTTCTTCTTTTTCTTCTTTTCAACAAATAGAGCTAAACCCTTTTCCTTAGAGGACATGTTAGTTTTCTCATGCAATTCAAACTCACAAAAAAATTCATCAATTTTAATTTGAGAAAGATCCCTAGTTACCTTAATAGCATCAACTATAGAAGTCCATAGAGAAGTTCTAGGAAATGCTTGAAGAATGTACCTTACCAAATCCCGGTTGTCAACTCGCTCACCTATGATGTGGAGTCCATTCACAATCTCCTTAAACCTTCCATGCATTTGGCTTACGGTTTCATGCATCTTCATTTGGAAGGCTTGAAATTGTCTAATTAGCAAGTCCTTCTTGGCCCTCTTTGACTCCTTGGATCCTTCATTTAGCTCAATGAGCTTTTCCCATAACTCCTTGGCGGATTCGAAAGGCCCCACCTTGTTGAGTTGCTCCATTGTAATACTGCATTGGATGGTGAGTACCGCCTTTGCATTTGATTCGAACCTCCTATTCATTTCCCTTGTCCAATCCTTGCTTGGAATAGGGTTTCCATGTTCATCCACTGGTTCCTCAAAGCCATCTACAATGCTATGCCAAATCTCAATATTACTCATTAGATAATACTTCATCCTACCTTTCCAATACGCAAAGTGACTCCCATTGAAGAGCGGTGGCTTGGCGGTGCTATATCCCTCTTGAAGAGCCATTGATGCCTTGGTTGATGGTGAAATCTTCCAAGCTATCCGAGCTTTGATACCACTTGTTGGATCTTCGTAATGGCTAGAGGGGGGTGATTAGCCTTTCTACAAAGTATGTTAGCGGAAGCAATACAAATACAAATACAAATAAGAATGAGAAACAAGAATACAATGCTAACACCCGATGTACGTGGTTCGGAGATGACTGTTGGTGCAATCGGCCCAGCAGTGTTAGAATGTATACTGAAAGCCTAGCTCTTTTCTGTATGAATATTTTATTTTGAAATAAGAATCACATGATCATTGTTTGCATTTTATATATTCATTATATATGTGTGCATATTGTCTAATATTCTACATTGTAGATAACATGGTGCTTGGTGTGGCACAGAAGATCATGTTATCAGTCCCTTGTAAAATATAAGTAGAGGCTCACAACCAAGATGGTTTTGGACAAACCATTGGCATGGTTGTAGTGTAGCTTGGTATTGTTTTATCTTGAACATAGAGTTACACTAGTACACTTAGGTGTATTGAGTAGGACCGACATAGAAGTGATTCAATTTAGTACTGACTACATAATTGAATCGGACCTCGGATATTATGTTATACATGCTCTTAATCCCGATATAATAACGGGCACATGTACTTAGTATTTATTTCTTTAATTTACCAGTGGGTGAGATTTAGATGGATTAAATCAATATGCCCGGTAAGTTGGGAAATAATATTATTTACATGGTGTGCCGTTGATTATAGGAGGAAATCGTGTCCTATATATTAGGTTGATGATGTCCCCTTGAGGAGCTCATAAGGTTCATCATGTAAACCTAGCTGGTTGACTTAGTCAACATGATGATAAGGTTGAGTGGTACTACTCGAGGAGTTAGATGTTAATTAATTGATGGTCAGTAAATCAATTAATTGACGGACATTCGATATCTTAAACACGGGGAGATTAATGTACAAATAATATATGGAGCCCATATTAATTTATGGGGGTTGGTGAGGTAGTTCAATGATGATCCTCTAGTGGAATGGAACATCATTGATGGATCAAGTATGTGTGGTTCCGATCCATCGGGTGGCCAAGACCCAACTCCTCCTTATGGTCCCTATCGTAGCCTAACATAATCCTTGTGAAGTCTAGATCCAAGAATGTAAAACAAAACCTAGAACCAACGGTTAGGATTAAATCCCTAAGATCCGATGGTTAGGATGAAACCCTAGAACCAACGGTTGGGATTAAATCCCTAAGATCCGATGGTTAGGATGAAACCCTAGAATCGACGGTTGAGATTAAATCCCTAGATCCGACGGTTGGGATAAAACCCTAGATCCGACGGTTGGGATGAAATCCTAGATCCGACGATTAGGATGAAATCCTAGATCCGACGGTTGAGATGAAACCCTAGATCCGACGGTTGGGATAAAACCCTAGATCCGACGGTGGAGGTTAAATCCCTAGATCCGACGGATGAGATTAAAGGAGGCTTAAGCCCTATTCTATAAATAGGTGCTTAGGGTTGGGAGGCAAGAAAAAGAAAAGGAGATTGGTTTTCGAATTAGGGTTAGGGTTTGGCTCATCTTCCATTGGGCGGCTAGGGTTTGGGCGGCTACAAGCTTGGGCGGCAAGCTAGGGTTTGGCCAGTCATCCCTCTCTTCTCCTCCTTGGTTTTGGGCGGCACTCTTCCCTTTTCCTTGCTCCTTGGCCGGCGGTTCTCCATCCATTGGTGGCCGGCAATCATCTTCCTCCAATCTCTCCAAGGTGGCCGGCGATTTCCATTCATTTGGTGGCCGGCGCATCATCCACTTGCTCCTTGGCGGCAAATTCCCTAATTTGGTGGTTGGTTCTAGATAGGAAAGGTATTTGTGATTGCTTCTCTTTGTTCGCAGCGGACAAGGTAGAGAAGAAAGTGATCAAGAAGGCTTCAACTCGTGGAGGATCTTCGTCCACACGTCGTCCACGAGAAGGATAGGACATACGATAGAAGATCGTAAGGTATAAAGTTGTTTTTAACTTTATTTACAGATCTGAATATGTTCTTTAATATTTTGATTATGCATGTGTATGAATGGATATATATTGTATAATCATGGACCCCGAAGACAAACACAAAAACCGGCGATCCATCCGTCGTCTTTTCCGCGGCTAACCAACTAGAAGAGTTGTGTTGCTTGAACAACTAGTTTGTTCAAGCGACCACTCAAGTTGTTAGCACGACGACGAATAGGTTGTGCCAAGGAAGCTCATCCCATCCGGATTAAGTCTTTCATTAGTGAAAATTTTAATCCGGGGACATGGGAGCCAATGAGCCTCCGAAGCGACATCCCAACAATTGGTATCAGAGCCACGGTTTCCGGTTTTGTGTGTTTTGGATTCGGTTAATTTTTTATGCATTTTTCATATATTATATGTGCCGGATAATAGTAGGATATGCGTAGTTTAACTTTTTGGTTGCAGGCATAAGATCCGACTATTATGGCCATGTGTGTGTATGTGAATGGATGTGTGTAAAAAATTTATTATTTGAATCCTCGGGGTTGACGAGGCTAGATTAGTATTTAATTTTTGTAATTAAATACGGCATTGTTTAGCCGCTCATTTTAGTTTACTTTCGATCTAGATTATTTGTACACTCCTTCGTGGAGTATAGGATCGATGGATGTAAATTAAAATGTTTTATCTCGGCTCGGAACTCTTTGGTGACTTGCGCACGGGAAAAGATGGAGCGGACGAGGTGGCCACACGACGGGATGCATATTGGAGGACAATGCCATAATAGTTGGAAAAATTCTGTTTTTTCCATATTTATTGCTTATTTGTTTTATATGCATGTTGTGTGTGATTTAAAATTCCTCATTTGCAATTTACTAAGTGGGAGAGGGATATTTTAATTAATTCCCGCGGCCTCCATTACAATTTGACGTGTGATGCGAACAAACTTGTGTGTTGGCTCTGAGTGCCTTCCTCCCTGCGGACGGGTTTGTTTGTGGATCACTAGGTCAAATAATGGTTATAGGAAATTATCTAGGAGCATGTGTACTTCCACAGTGGTAAGGCACATAATCCGAAATAATTCCCTTAGTATCGTGTAATGGTGCACACTTAGATGCAAATGAAAGTATCCTCCCCATCAGTCCGCTTTTATTTGTAGGGCCAAAGAGGAACCAACTATTAATTTTATTTGTCAAAAAGTAAGGTTGACAAGATAATAAAATTAATGGGTAAAACCTCCTCTTACAAATGTAGGTTTCAGTATACATCCACACAGTGGCATACGAAATTCTGTGTTTTGAGGTGTTGGTTGATTTGAGATTTTATTGTTTTGAGGAATCAATAATATTTGAAATCTAATATTTTTGATCATTGTGATTTTTAGGAATTTCAAATGGCTTTCAACCCACTTCTGTGATTTTAAAAGAAAACAAACTTCGGTCCAAACTACATTGATTGGAAAAGAAACTCGATATTGTCTTAATCATGAGGAGTACAAATTTGTACTCTTGAGGTCCTGTCCTCCTAAGCCCACCGATGACTCGATGAAAAGGAGAAAGAACATTATAAGAAATGGGTTAAGGCGATGAGATGGCGCGGTGTTACATTTTGGCATCTATGTCAAATGTCTTTGCAACATCGAGATCGAGGCCATAGCCACAGCTTATGACATGATGTTCAATCTCAAGGAACTTTTCTGACATCAGAGTAGGGCGGCTAGGCAGGAGGCAATGAGAAACTTGATGACGACCACCATGGTCGAGGGAACACCCGTTAGGGATCATGTTCTCAAGATGATGTCTCATCTTAATGAGATGGAAGTCCTCGAGCCGAGATCGATGGGGAAACCCAGTCGATATCATTCTCGGCCGCCTAGGAGTTTTGAGCAGTTCCGCCTCAACTACAACATGAACAAGAGGTTGTATTCGTTGGCGGAGCTTCTGACAGAACTCCAGGCGGCAGAGGGGCTTTTTCGTCAGAGTTCTCAAGCCATGGTCGCTCAGAAGGTTTCTTCCTCTAAAAGGTAAGAAGAAGAAGAAGCAAGGTGGAGCGAAGAAAGTGGCAGGAGGACCTCAGGCAGGAGTGAAGAAGCCGAAAGGCAAGTGCTTCACTTGCAAGCAGACTGGACATTGGAAGGCGGACTGTCCTCGCCGAAAGAATAAATGTATATCTTCTTGTTTAGTTGTTGAAACATGTTTAGCGGTGTTATCTACCAGTACCTGGTGTGTAGATACAGGAGCCACTGATCATGTCTGCAATACTTTGCAGGGGTTTCAGGAAACCCGACGACTAGCTGAGGGAGAAATCACCGTCTTCATGGGCAATGCTTCAAAGGTGGCAGCTATTGCAGTGGGAGACATTTATTTATCTTTTGATAGGAATAAATTTTTGGTGTTGAGAAATTGTCTTTATGTACCTACTTTTAGAAAGAATTTAATTTCAGTTTCTAAATTGTTTTTGGATGGATATTCTGTTTCTTTTAATGACAAGGTGGTTATAAAAAGGAATAGGGAGATTATCTGTTCTGGTACATTGGTTGGCAATTTATATACTCTTGAACCAAAAACTCCCACGATGCATATAGAAGTAAATAACTCATCTTCTAAATCTAATAAGAGAAAAAAACCTTCGCAAATGAACCAAACATATCTTTGGCATCTAAGGCTTGGTCATATTAACCTAAGTAGAATTCAAAGGTTGATAGCTGATGGACCTTTGGGTTCATTAGTGGTGGAGGATCTCCCAACCTGCGAATCTTGCTTGGAAGGTAAAATGACCAAGAGGCCTTTCAAGGCCAAGGGGTATAGAGCCAAAGATGTGTTGGAAATGGTTCATTCTGATTTGTGCGGTCCTATGTCTATCCAGGCAAGAGGTGGCTTTGAATACTTCGTCTCTTTTATAGACGATTATTCAAGGTATGGATACATTTACTTGATGCGCCGCAAGTCTGAATGCTTTGACAAGTTCAAAGAATTCAAGGCTGATGTGGAGAACCGTCAAGGTAAAAGTATCAAGACATTACGATCTGATCGTGGTGGCGAGTACCTCTTGGGAGAGTTTAGGAGTTACTTATCAGAGGCTGGGATTCAATCCCAATTGTCTGCACCTGGCACACCCCAGCAGAATGGTGTAGCGGAGCGAAGGAATAGGACTCTTATGGAGATGGTCAGATCGATGATGAGTTATTCTGAGTTACCTGTTTCTCGGGGTATCCACTTTGGATCTGCAATGTATACTCACGAACTTGGTTCCATCTAAATCAGTACCTTCTACCTCAGAGAATTGTGGACTGGGCAAAGCCTAGTCCGAGACATATTCGGATATGGGGAGTCCATGTCTTTGAAGGTCGAGCCGTAAGTTGGAACCTCGTACAGAAGTATGCATGTTTGTTGGCTACCCTAAGGGAACGAAAGGTGGTTTATTTTATAATCCTAGAGATCAGAGGGTGATCGTTAGCACGAACGCTAGATTTCTAGAGGAGGATTATGTAATGAACCACAAGCCCAAGAGTAGGATTGTTCTTGAGGAGTTGGCAGGGGAAGTTCCGACTTGATACCACCCACAAGAGGATACCCCACAAGTCACTGCACCGCGTGTCACAAAGCATACACGGGAGGTACCTCGTCGTAGTGGGAGGGTTGTTAGACAACCCGATAGATTCATGTTTTTGGGAGAGTCTTC
This sequence comes from Wurfbainia villosa, assembly GCA_025175895.1. Classification (NCBI taxonomy): domain Eukaryota; kingdom Viridiplantae; phylum Streptophyta; class Magnoliopsida; order Zingiberales; family Zingiberaceae; genus Wurfbainia; species Wurfbainia villosa. The sequence goes on along the minus strand of CM045989.1, from coordinate 111,855,129 downwards.
GGACTTAGTCCCTGGTGAACATGAACCTGATCCCTGGACATATGACGAGGCAATCCAAGATAGAGATGCGGTATCTTGGCAAAGAGCGATGAATTCAGAGATAGAATCTATGGATTCTAATCAGGTCTGGGAGCTAGTAGAGCCACCCGATGGTGTAAAAACTATTGGATGCAAGTGGATCTACAAGAGAAAGAGAGGGGTAGACGGGAAGGTTGAGACCTTCAAAGCTAGGCTTGTGCGAAGGGTATACTCGTAAAGAGGGTATCGACTATGAGGAGACCTTTTTCGCCAGTAGCTATGCTTAAGTCTATCCGGATTCTCTTATCTATAGCTGCTCATATGGATTATGAGATATGGCAGATGGATGTCAAGACAGCTTTCCTTAACGGAAGTCTTGAGGAGAACATCTATATGCGGCAACCAGAGGGATTCATTGCTAAAGGCAAAGAGCATCTTGTATGTAAGCTTAATCGGTCCATTTATGGATTGAAGCAAGCTTCTAGATCTTGGAACATCCGCTTTGATGAGGTAATCCAGTCATATGGATTTATTCAAAGTCCGGATGAACCTTGTGTATACAAGAGATGTGACGGAAACGTAGTGGTGTTTCTTGTACTATACGTAGATGACATTTTGTTAGTTGGCAACAATATCAAAGTGTTATCAGACGTAAGGGTATGGTTGTCCAAACAGTTTGACATGAAGGACTTGGGAGAAGTGGGACACATCCTTGGGATCAAAGTTATAAGGGATCGCAAGGAAAGGATGTTATGCTTATCTCATGCTTCATATATTGACACTATCCTTGCTCGTTTTAGCATGCAGAACTCCAAGAAAGGTTTTCTACCTTTTAGGCATGGAGTTCCTTTATCTAAAGAGATGTGTCCCAAAACATCAAAGGAGATAGAGGACATGAAGGCGGTTCCTTATGCTTGTGATGGAAGCCTTATGTATGCTATGCTATGTGAGATCGGATATCTTCTTTAGTGGGCATGGTTAGCGATATCGAGTAATCCCAGGGCGGGGACATTGGATTGCGGTAAAGCATATATTGAAGTACCGAGAAGGACTAGGGATTATATCTTTGGTTTCTGGGCGGATCAATTAGTCCTCGTGGGTTACAGTTTGGATTTCCAATCAGATAGGGACAAGAGTAAGTCTACCTCGGGGTTTGTGTTTACTTTTGGAGGTGGAGCCATAGTATGGAGGAGTGTCAAGCAGAAATGCGTGGCGGACTCTACCATGGAAGCTGAGTATGTGGCAGCCTCTGAGGCAGCCAAGGAAGCTGTATGGCTCAGGAACTTCTTGATGGACTTGGATGTGATTCCTGGTTTGCCCAGAACTATCACAATTTATTGTGATAATAGTGGTGCAGTTGCAAACTCGAAGGAACCACGAGCCCATAAGGCGAGTAAACACATAGAGTGCAAGTACCACCTCATACGAGAGATCGTAAAGCGAGGAGAAGTTGCTGTCGCCAAGATTGCATCAGAGGATAACCTGGCAGATCCATTCACTAAGGCCCTTCCAGCGAAAGTGTTTGATAGGCATGTGGAGGACATGGGGATCAGATGTATGGCAGAGTGATGACAGCATAGTCTTTTAGTATAAGTGGGAGATTGTTAGAATGTATACTGAAAGCCTAGCTCTTTTCTATATGAACATTTTATTTTGAAATAAGAATCACATGATCATTGTTTGCATTTTATATATTCATTATATATGTGTGCATATTGTCTAATATTCTACATTGTAGATAACATGGTGCTTGGTGTGGCACAGAAGATCATGTTATCAGTCCCTTGTAAAATATAAGTAGAGGCTCACAACCAAGATGGTTTTGGACAAACCATTGGCATGGTTGTAGTTGTCACGCCCGCCCTTTTCGGACCCAGAATCCGGGAGGGGCGGCGCGTGACGCGACCGTACATACATACATTACATATAGAGGAAGACTTTAGACATACTTCTTTATTTCTTACAGTGGAAGACTTTAGACTTATTTTTTTTTCTTTTAAACATGTGCATTGACATATACATATATATATACTTCTTCTTCTTAACATAGGGCATGCATCATAGCATATGTAGATACTTCTTCTTACTTCTTCTTTACTTCTTCTTATTGACATGGAGCATGCATCATAACGTATATAGATACCTAGTGCTTAGTTCGGGTTCATAACCATCGTTGTCATACGGAGACATAAGTAAGGACATCCATGAACATCATCATCATAGGTAAACATATATATATATAAACCAAACGGATTTTCTCCACCATGCCACTGCCACACACATTTGGCCCCTCCTGCTGCTCCCTTTAGTTTATCCATCCCTTACCCTTATCTGCAGTACGAGGGAGAGATAAACTATAAGCACATAGGCTTAGTAAGATCTAGTCCTACTCACAAAATCATATATCGACATTAATCATAGCATGTACCATTCATAACATATAAGCATGTAACATTCATAACATATAAGCCACATAACATGCAACATACATGACCTAATCAACTTAACATGTAGCATAAATAACGTGAGTAAACATAACATATCTCATCCATAGCATGGCAGCATAACATGTATCATCTATAACATAGCATCATGTCATGTACATCTAGGACTTACTTAAACATAACATATAACATATGTAACGTAGCAAATAAACATAACATAAAACATATAGGTATGACCTATCAAACATAACCTACATCATATGTAGCATAGTGACATAACATGGCATATCAAACGTAACATGCATCATATGTAGCATAGTGACATAAACATGGCATATCAACATAACATACTTCATGTGTAACATAGGGGCATAAACATGGCATATCAAACAAAACATACTTCATGTGTAACATAGGGGGCATAAACATGGCATATCAAACATAACATACTTCATGTGTAACATAGGGGCATAAACATGGCATATCAAACATAGCATGTAACATAATCAATCTAATCAGGTAACATATGCAGGATGCTTTTGAAAACATATAATATAGGTACGTAAATATAAATCTCAACATATTTGGGCCCGGCATTGTACCACTTCTTCATTATCATAGCGCGCATCCCTAAATAGGCCCGAGGTAGCAAGTCTCGAACCTAATAGGTTACTAGGCCCGATCTTAGTCCGTCGACCTAGGGCAATCGTCATAGCGTAGAAGCCCATCCTAGGCCCGAGTCTTACTCCATCAACCTAAGGCATCTTGGAGCCCATCCCGTACTAGGCCCGAGTCTTATTCCATCGACCTAGGGGCAATTATACATAGAAGCCCATCCTAGGCCCGAGTCTTATTCCATCGACCTAGGGCATCTTAGGAGCCCATCCCTTCTTGGACCCTGTTAGGGTCTTGGTACAAGCCATGCAGAAGGTAAAATACTTATATGCTTATTTTATAACATAGCTTATTTCATTTTGCAAACATAGCATACTTCATTTCATAACACGTCATGCTTCCCTTCATGGACATATCATCTTTCATTTCGTAAACATGCCATTCTTCATTTCGTAATATATCATTCTTCATTTCATCATCATGTCATATTCATGTCGTGAACATATCGTTTTGTTTCATTTCATAATCTTATCTTCTTCCATTTCATAACATATTTTAAATATTGCATACACATAGACATGGCAAAAAGGCATGGCATCAAAAGTAAGTAAACACTAACCTAAGGCATGTTATCTTCATCTAGCATTATTTAATATCACAAGTCAACATGAATTCACCCAACATAAAACACATGTTAACCTATTCATTTAACTTAACAACAACTTCATATGCACATAAGACTTATATTAAAACTTCATCTAATCCCCAAAATGCATGATGGCCGAATGATCCATAGGGTCTTCTAGGGTTATCTTTTAACCTAATTCATTTCATACAACAACAACTTCATTTGCATATAACATATGGATTAAAACTTCATTTGTTCACCCAAAACCTAGGTTGGCCGAATGGTCCAAGTAGGGTTTTTAGGGTTAACCTTTAACCTAATTCACTTCATATAACAACAACCTAATTCATTTCATATAACAACAACTTCATTTGCATATAACATATGGATTAAAACTTCATTTGTTCACCCAAAACCTAGGTTGGCCGAATGGTCCAAGTAGGGTTTTTAGGGTTAACCTTTAACCTAATTCACTTCATATAACAACAACCTAATTCATTTCATATAACAACAACTTCATTTGCATATAACATATGGATTAAAACTTCATTTGTTCAACCAAAACCTAGGTTGGCCGAATGGTCCAAGTAGGGTTTTTAGGGTTAACCTTTAACCTAATTCATTTCATATAACAACAACTTCATTTGCATATAACATATGGATTAAAACTTCATTTGTTCACCCAAAACCTAGGTTGGCCGAATGAACCTTAGTAGCTAATAGGGTTAGCTTTTGTCCTAATTCATTTTAAATCCTAACATCATCATATAGTTACTAAAACATAGCATATAACTTCATGGAAACCCTAAATCATAGCTTGGCCGAATTCACCTTAGTGGTTATTAGGGTTAGCTTTTAACCTAAACCCTTTTTCCACCCTAACATCATCATTTACTTCCTAACAACATCTTCTTCTTACAAACATGACATAGAATTTCAATAAAACACCCAAAACCTCATCTTGGCCGAATATATCATATGAGTTTCTTTTACAAAATAGCAATCGAAGCTACCCGTACTGCAGGTGAGGGATACTTACATCCTTCGCTTTGCTTTGGGTGGGGAAGATAACCTAAAGAACCAACCTAGCCTTTGCTTTCTTGCTTGGATGAGGTTCGGCCAAAAGAGGGAAATGGAGAGGGAGAGGCTCTAGGTTTCGGTGAGAAGGAGAAGAAGAGAGGAAGTGGTCAATTAGAACCTTCCCTCTTCTTTATAAAGGGAGGAAGAGAAGTTTCTCTTCTCTTCTTCCATGCCTCTTCATTTACCTTTATCACACTTATCTATAATCCCCCCCTTCCTCTAATGATAATATCCTATTGGGCTTCTGGTTAGTGGGTGCATCTATAGGGTTTGGCTATCTCTAGAGGTTTGGAGTTCAATTCCTAGGTATTGCATCCATTTTTGGCTTATTTTCTTTTATTTGGAAAAAGGCCCACATAAAGCCCATGATCATCAAGCCAAAAATTCTTGTAAAATTGCTAGGAATTTTACGGGCGTTACAATCCTTCATACCTTTTAAAAGTTTCGTCCTCGAAACTTAGAACAATTGTGGGTACTTCTGCTTCATGTCCTCCTCGCGTTCCCAGGTAGCTTCCTCGTACCGTTGATTCTGCCACAGGACTTTTACTAAGGGCACCTCTTTGTTCCTTAGCCTCTTGATTTCTCGGTCTAGTATCTGGATAGGCCGACTTTCAATACTCAGGTCCTCTTGAACTTGTACTGTTTGTGGCTCGATCACTTGGTCCGTACTGGAAATGCATTTCTTGAGCACAGAGACATGGAACACGTTGTGAATAGCCGACATCTCTTGAGGCAGCTCTAGCTTGTAAGCTACCTTGCCAATCCTCTGCAATATCAGATACGGTCCCACGTAGCGTGGACTCAGTTTACCCTTCCTTCCGAATCTCATCACTCCTTTCATAGGAGCTACTTTGAGGAATACTAGGTCCCCAACTTCGAATTCTAACGGTCTACGCCGCATATCCGCATAGCTCTTTTGTCGGCTCTGAGCAGTTTCAATTCTCTGACGGATGTTACGTATAGCTCGGGTGGTGTTGTCGATGAAGTCCGTCTGGAGTACCATCCTCTTCGTTTCACCACCCTCGTACCAGCATATGGGAGATCTACATTTCCTCCCGTATAGAGCCTCGTAGGGTGCCATTCCAATACTAGCCTTGTAGCTATTATTGTAGGCGAATTCTGCCAAACATAAGTATCGGCACCAACTACCTTGTCCGGAAGGCCGTCTTTGGTATATCATCTGGTTTTACTTTTACTTGATGATAGCCGGACCTCAGGTCAATCTTAGAGAAAACGGCGGCACCTTTTAGTTGGTCGAACAGGTCATCAATCCATGGTAAAGGATACCGGTTCTTGATCGTCACATTGTTCAGCGCTCGGTAGTCTATGCACATTCGCATAGACCCATCTTTCTTCTTCACCAACAGCACTGGAGCTCCCCATGGAGAGCGACTTGGGCGAATAAGTCCCTTGTCGAGTAACTCCTGTAGCTGTCCTCGAAGTTCCTTTAATTCAGCCGGCGCCATACGGTAAGGTGCTTTAGAGATCGGGTTAGTACCAGGAATCAACTCGATCTCAAATTCAACTTCTCTATCTGGGGCTAACCCTGGTGGTTCATCTGGGAATACCTCTGGGTAGTTGCATACAACTCTGACATTCTCTAGCTTCTGGTCCTCATCTTGACTTGTATCAACTACGTGTGCCAGAAACCCAGTGCACCCACTGTCTAACATCTTACGTGCCTGTAGGGCTGATAAAATCTTATTGACTCTTCTCCTCGGTTCTCCGATAAATTCGAACTTAGGCTCCGCCTCCGGCTGGAATACCACTTTCCTTTTTCGGCACTCGATCGAAGCATCGTACTTGCTTAGGAAATCCATGCCCAATATAATGTCATAATCCTGCATGTCGAGCACTATCAGATCGCAGTAGAGTTCTCTGTCTGCAATTCCGATGGGTGCGGCTCGCAGCATATGAGTGGAGGGCATTACTTCTCCCGAGGGTAGAGTGGTTAAGAACTTGTGATCTAGAGCTTGTGGTGGTATGTCTATCCTTCCAGTAAAGTGTGTAGAAACAAACGAATATGTTGCCCAAAGATCAAATAATGCAGAGCATCGTAAAATAAATATCCGACTGTGACAATCTGTAGAGGCATTTGCCACATCTTCCCGGGTGAGAGAGAATACCTAGCATCATCATGGTGGTGGGGCTTCTAGTCTCCTTGGTGGATTAGGGTTCTTCGATTGCGCTCAGACCGATGTAATCGTGGAGGAGCACTCTGGCCGGGCATACTGAGGAGGTGCTCAACCTAGATAGGGCAGTCCTGATCCTATGCCCTGTCTGGCCTGGCTCGATTTGTGCCTTGGTAGCATACTCCAGGATGTATCTTCCCGCAGGTAGCACATAGAGGGATCCTGGGTTGCTTGCTCGCTGGACCTCCTTTAGGATTCTCCCATTGTCTTCTCTTGCCAGTGGGGTTCCCTTTCCAAGCACTCTGATTCCTCTGACCTCCTGACTGGGCTTGACCCCTGCCTTCACTCAGTGCTTTCTTTTGCTGACTAATGTTGTTCAGGTAATGCTCGGTAATTAAGGCACTACTGAACAGCTCCTCTGCGGTCTGCGGTCTATGAACTCCGCCGGCCACATTCCGAGTTATTTCTGGTCGGAGCATCTTCAGCATGAGTCTGCTGAATCTCTTCACGGCTTCGCTGACCGATAGGTCACATGCAGTCTCTGATTGACTCAATGTCAAATTGAATTGGGTTACAACATCAAGCGGCAACTTCGTTTCCACTCATCATTCGTATGTCCCCAATCTAATCAACTATACCACACACATCCCATGCAATGAACTAATCACTAATTTCAAAGGAAACGAGCTCATCATTTCTTATTCATACGTTCAGAAAAGAAAAATGTTAATATATAACATTCCTTATTTCTAATCGGAACAAAACTACTTGAGAAGATAGTTTATTACGACTCCCACTAGGACAAACCCTAGTGCAGTTGTAATTATTTTTAGTCCTATCTTCCTTGGCCTCGTTAGGGTAGTCTCAGGCTGGCCAATAAGTTGACTGTTTGTAGAACTCTCTTCATTCTTTTCGAGGCCAGCTACCAAAGGATTCTCTTGAACCTTGTGCTCCAGTAGTTCCCAGCACAACTCAGCATATGTTATCCGCCCTTCATAGCGGCCCCATACGTGATGCACAACTACCATGAGATCATTTGGAAGAGAGCGTACTAAGGCCCATATCCGATAATTGTCTAGTAACGGAAACTCCTGCTGTTCGAGTCTCCTAAAAAGACCATCGAGCCTTTTTATGTGTCCGTTGACCCCACCATTAGGTTTATAAACTATCTCTTCAATAGCTTCCCTCAATTTGTTTCGTAACACATCACGATGGGTCATTGTAGTCATCGTCCGTGCCATCTGAAATTGAAATAATTGAAGTCAGTACGAAACCGACTAACCAGTGCGAAACCGGCTTAATTCAATTTATATGAGCATAGACCTCACACCATTGATTACGAAAATCAACTCCTCGTAATAATTTTTTTTTTGATCAAATTTGATTTACCTAACTTGTCTACCTTTGACCCCTTTGGCCAATCACAAGTGTTTCTTGTGAAGCTAGTATAAGTTTTCGTTCGTTGCCCTACGCATACTTAGACTAAAGCTAACATAAAGTCATTTTAAGCTTAAGACATCATTCATGTTCTCATGCATAGTTTAAGCTTAAGGTATTTTATATCATACAAGAACAAGCATAAGGGTATCATACATATTTTCATGCATATTTAAGCTAGAAGAATTTCCTATCATACATGGAAAACAAATTCACAAAATTAGAGAAGACATAGAATTCTTACTTGGAGCGGACGGATTTGGAGCTTGATGTGTGTGTAGTGGAAAGGCAGATCCGCTCTGATACCAACCTGTCACGCCCGCCCTTCTACCCGGACCCGAGGTCAGGGAGATACATACATTACATACAGCGGAAGACTTTAGACATACTTCTTTATTTCTTACAGCGGAAGACTTTAGACTTATTTTTTTTCCTTTTAAACATGTGCATTGACATATACATATATATATACTTCTTCTTCTTAACATAGGGCATGCATCATAGCATATGTAGATACTTCTTCTTAACTTCTTCTTATTAACATGGAGCATGCATCATAACGTATATAGATACCTAGTGCTTAGTTCGGGTTCATAACCATCGTTGTCATACGGAGACATAAGTAAGGACATCCATGAACATCATCATCATAGGTAAACATATATATATATATATATAAACCTAACGGATCTTCTCCACCATGCCACTGCCACACACATTTGGCCCCTCCTGCTGCTCCCTTTAGTTTATCCATCCCTTACCCTTATCTGCAGTACGAGGGAGAGATAAATTATAAGCACATAGGCTTAGTAAGATCCAGTCCTACTCACAAAACCATATATCGACATTAATCATAGCATGTACCATTCATAACATATAAGCATGTAACATTCATAACATATAAGCCACATAACATGCAACATACATGGCGTAATCAACTTAACATGTAGCATAAATAACGTGAGTAAACATAACATATCTCATCCATAGCATGGCAGCATAACATGTATCATCTATAACATAGCATCATGTCATGTACATCTAGGACTTACTTAAACATAACATATAACATATGTAACGTAGCAAATAAACATAACATAAAACATATAGGTATGACCTATCAAACATAACCTACATCATATGTAGCATAGTGACATAACATGGCATATCAAACGTAACATGCATCATATGTAGCATAGTGACATAAACATGGCATATCAACATAACATACTTCATGTGTAACATAGGGGCATAAACATGGCATATCAAACATAACATACTTCATGTGTAACATAGGGGCATAAACATGGCATATCAAACATAGCATGTAACATAATGAATCTAATCAGGTAACATATGCAGAATGCTTTTGAAAACATATAATATAGGTACGTAAATATAAATCTCAACATATTTGGGCCCGGCATTGTACCACTTCTTCATTATCATAGCGCGCATCCCTAAATAGGCCCGAGGTAGCAAGTCTCGAACCTAATAGGTTACTAGGCCCGATCTTAGTCCGTCGACCTAGGGCAATCGTCATAGCGTAGAAGCCCATCCTAGGCCCGAGTCTTACTCCATCGACCTAAGGCATCTTGGAGCCCATCCCGTACTAGGCCCGAGTCTTATTCCATCGACCTAGGGGCAATTATACATAGAAGCCCATCCTAGGCCCGAGTCTTATTCCATCGACCTAGGGCATCTTAGGAGCCCATCCCTTCTTGGACCCTGTTAGGGTCTTGGTACAAGCCATGCAGAAGGTAAAATACTTATATGCTTATTTTATAACATAGCTTATTTCATTTTGCAAACATAGCATACTTCATTTCATAACACGTCATGCTTCCCTTCATGGACATATCATCTTTCATAAACATGCCATTCTTCATTTCGTAATATATCATTCTTCATTTCATCATCATGTCATATTCATGTCGTGAACATATCGTTTTGTTTCATTTCATAATCTTATCTTCTTCCATTTCATAACATATTTTAAATATCGCATACACATAGACATGGCAAAAAGGCATGGCATCAAAAGTAAGTAAACACTAACCTAAGGCATGTTATCTTCATCTAGCATTATTTAATATCACAAGTCAACATGAATTCACCCAACATAAAACACATGTTAACCTATTCATTTAACTTAACAACAACTTCATATGCACATAAGACTTATATTAAAACTTCATCTAATCCCCAAAATGCATGATGGCCGAATGGTCCATAGGGTCTTCTAGGGTTATCTTTTAACCTAATTCATTTCATACAACAACAACTTCATTTGCATATAACATATGGATTAAAACTTCATTTGTTCACCCAAAACCTAGGTTGGCCGAATGGTCCAAGTAGGGTTTTTAGGGTTAACCTTTAACCTAATTCACTTCATATAACAACAACCTAATTCATTTCATATAACAACAACTTCATTTGCATATAACATATGGATTAAAACTTCATTTGTTCACCCAAAACCTAGGTTGCCCAAATGGTCCAAGTAGGGTTTTTAGGGTTAACCTTTAACCTAATTCACTTCATATAACAACAACCTAATTCATTTCATATAACAACAACTTCATTTGCATATAACATATGGATTAAAACTTCATTTGTTCACCCAAAACCTAGGTTGGCCGAATGGTCCAAGTAGGGTTTTTAGGGTTAACCTTTAACCTAATTCATTTCATATAACAACAACTTCATTTGCATATAACATATGGATTAAAACTTCATTTGTTCACCCAAAACCTAGGTTGGCCGAATGAACCTTAGTAGCTAATAGGGTTAGCTTTTGTCCTAATTCATTTTAAATCCTAACATCATCATATAGTTACTAAAACATAGCATATAACTTCATGGAAACCCTAAATCATAGCTTGGCCGAATTCACCTTAGTGGTTATTAGGGTTAGCTTTTAACCTAAACCCTTTTTCCACCCTAACATCATCATTTACTTCCTAACAACATCTTCTTCTTACAAACATGACATAGAATTTCAATAAAACACCCAAAACCTCATCTTGGCCGAATATATCATATGAGTTTCTTTTACAAAATAGCAATCGAAGCTACCCGTACTGCAGGTGAGGGATACTTACATCCTTCGCTTTGCTTTGGGTGGGGAAGATAACCTAAAGAACCAACCTAGCCTTTGCTTTCTTGCTTGGATGAGGTTCGGCCAAAAGAGGGAAATGGAGAGGGAGAGGCTCTAGGTTTCGGTGAGAAGGAGAAGAAGAGAGGAAGTGGTCAATTAGAACCTTCCCTCTTCTTTATAAAGGGAGGAAGAGAAGTTTCTCTTCTCTTCTTCCATGCCTCTTCATTTACCTTTATCACACTTATCTATAATCCCCCCCTTCCTCTAATGATAATATCCTATTGGGCTTCTGGTTAGTGGGTGCATCTATAGGGTTTGGCTATCTCTAGAGGTTTGGAGTTCAATTCCTAGGTATTGCATCCATTTTTTGGCTTATTTTCTTTTATTTGGAAAAAGGCCCACATAAAGCCCATGATCATCAAGCCAAAAATTCTTGTAAAATTGTTAGAAATTTTACAGGCGTTACAGTAGTGTAGCTTGGTATTGTTTTATCTTGAACATAGAGTTACACTAGTACACTTAGGTGTATTGAGTAGGACCGACATAGAGGTGATTCAATTTAGTACTGACTACATAATTGAATCGGACCTCGGATATTATGTTATACATGCTCTTAATCCCGATATAATAACGGGCACATGTACTTAGTATTTATTTCTTTAATTTACCAGTGGGTGAGATTTAGATGGATTAAATCAATATGCCCGGTAAGTTGGGAATAATATTATTTACATGGTGTGCCGTTGATTATAGGAGGAAACCGTGTCCTATATATTAGGTTGATGATGTCCCCTTGAGGAGCTCATAAGGTTCATCATGTAAACCCAACTGGTTGACTTAGTCAACATGATGATAAGGTTGAGTGGTACTACTCGAGGAGTTAGATGTTAATTAATTGATGGTCAGTAAATCAATTAATTGACGGACATTCGATATCTTAAACACGGGGAGATTAATGTACAAATAATATATGGAGCCCATATTAATTTATGGGGGTTGGTGAGGTAGTTCAATGATGATCCTCTAGTGGAATGGAACATCATTGATGGATCAAGTATGTGTGGTTCCGATCCATCGGGTGGCCAAGACCCAACTCCTCCTTATGGTCCCTATCGTAGCCTAACATAATCCTTGTGAAGTCTAGATCCAAGAATGTAAAACAAAACCTAGAACCAACGGTTAGGATTAAATCCCTAAGATCCGATGGTTAGGATGAAACCCTAGAACCAACGGTTGGGATTAAATCCCTAAGATCCGATGGTTAGGATGAAACCCTAGAATTGACGGTTGAGATTAAATCCCTAGATCCGACGGTTGGGATAAAACCCTAGATCCGATGGTTGGGATGAAATCCTAGATCCGACGATTAGGATGAAATCCTAGATCCGACGGTTGAGATGAAACCCTAGATCCGACGGTTGGGATAAAACCCTAAATCCGACGGTGGAGGTTAAATCCCTAGATCCGACGGATGAGATTAAAGGAGGCTTAAGCCCTATTCTATAAATAGGTGCTTAGGGTTGGGCGGCAAGAAAAAGAAAAGGAGATTGGTTTTCGAATTAGGGTTAGGGTTTGGCTCATCTTCCATTGGGCGGCTAGGGTTTGGGCGGCTACAAGCTTGGGCGGCAAGCTAGGGTTTGGCCGGTCATCCCTCTCTTCTCCTCCTTGGTTTTGGGCGGCACTCTTCCCTTTTCCTTGCTCATTGGCCGGCGGTTCTCCATCCATTGGTGGCCGGCAATCATCTTCCTCCAATCTCTCCAAGGTGGCCGGCGGTTTCCATTCATTTGGTGGTCGGCGCATCATCCACTTGCTCCTTGGCCGGCGGTTGCACCAAATTCCCTAATTTGGTGGTCGGTTCTAGATAGCAAAGGTATTTGTGATTGCTTCTCTTTGTTCACAGCGGACAATGTAGAGAAGAAAGTGATCAAGAAGGCTTCAACTCGTGGAGGATCTTCGTCCACACGTCGTCCACGAGAAGGATAGGACATACGATAGAAGATCGTAAGGTATAAAGTTGTTTTTGACTTTATTTACAGATCTGAATATGTTCTTTAATATTTTGATTATGCATGTGTATGAATGGATATATATTGTATAATCATGGACCCCGAAGACAAACACAAAAACCGGCGATCCATCCGTCGTCTTTTCCGCGGCTAACCAACTAGAAGAGTTGTGTTGCTTGAACAACTAGTTTGTTCAAGCGACCACTCAAGTTGTTAGCACGACGACGAATAGGTTGTGCCAAGGAAGCTCATCCCATCCGGATTAAGTCTTTCATTAGTGAAAATTTTAATCCGGGGACATGGGAGCCAATGAGCCTCCGAAGCGACATCCAAACAAGTAGTACCTTGATGGTATTTTGATGATAGACAAAACTCATGACATGAGATTGTCATGGGAAAGTCCAACATAGGTTGGCATGAAAAATCCAAGCATGGAGCTTGGTGTGGAAGTCCAAGGGGGAAGCCTTGGCATGGGAAAGTCCAAAGCATTGCGAAGCCGTGCGCTTGGTGCTTGGCATGCACTTGGTGCTTGGTAAGAAATGCATTGCGAAGCCGTGTGCTTGATGCATTTGGGAAGTCTTGAGAACTTGGCAAGTTCACTAGGCTCGGGTCCTTGAGTCGGTGAAGGATGACATTACGAAGCCGTGTGCTTGGTGCATCCGAGGGACCGCCGGACGGGGAGAAAATGGAGTGAGCCCAAAGGGAAGCATACTTCAAGGACTAACCACCGCGATAGCACTACAAATGGCCGGCTTCATCCATCCACCGAAATTCGATGGAGATTTTGCTTGGTGGAGGAAACGGATGGAGGTATATCTCGAAACCGATTTTGATTTTATGATTATTATAGAAAACGGTTTTGAAATGCCTAGGGACAAGTACAACAAGCCAATTGAGAAGTCAAAATGGACCCAAGACCAAATCAAAGACTTCAAGACAAATCTCAAGGTAATCAAGTTGATTAGTGATTTGTTACCTAACACTATTTGGTCTAGATTGGGTGATTATAGGGATGCAAGGGAATTATGGAATAAGATAACGAAATTCCAAGAAAATTCCAAATCGGCACAAGTAGAGGAAAATGCTGAAGAAGAAGCACCCACAACATTTGAAGATGTTGATGATTTGGTGGAGACCTCCACCTCTAGCATTGAGGGGGAGGAAAGGCAATCTTCCATTCTGGAGCAAGAACAAGAAGCATCCACATCCAGGAGAAGTGAAGATCATGAAGAGGCCTCCACCACCTCCCTAGGTAACTCAAGTGTTATTATTTTAAATAAAAATCATATAATATGCTTTGAGTGTAGGGAGAAAGGGCATTATAAGAGCAAATGCCCTAAATTGGCTAAGAAGAAGGCATCGACACCAAAAGTCAACCCAAAGTCAAATGATACCGATGTTCCCAAAATCAAGAGCAAAGAGCACATTGTGTGCTTCAAATGCAATCAAAAGGGACACTATCGAAGCCAATGCCCTAGGGGGAGGAAGAAAGGGCAAGAGGGTGCAACTCATATAGGGGGAGCTCCTAAAGCTAACCCTAAGGTAAATTTACTTAATGCACCTTTAATTCCTAAAGTCAAAAAGCATGCTAAAAATTATTTTAGTTCTCTTGATATTATCAATGAAAAGCATGCTAAGAGAAATAATAAGGTGTATTGTCTAGGTGCCAAGCATGTTCATATAACTAAGGACAAACCAAGGACTCATAATTCTAGAAATATCTTGCCTAGGGAGTCAATTAGGAGAGTAGAAGAAAATTTGGGTATTAATCCCAAAAAGTCTAGGCACATGCCTAAGAAGAAGAGGCCTTCCCAAAAACCTAATGAAAATTCAAAAATGGGAAAATTAGAGCTAGAGAACCAAGTCTTGAGGTCAAGACTTGAGAGAATGGAGAAAGCCCTTAGAATCATAGAAAATTCAATTCTAGGGTCTAATGCCCAAAAGTCAAGACCTAAGGTTCAAAAATGGTCTAAGGGCAAGAAAGGTTTGGGTCACAAACCTAAGCCCAAGAAGACTTATCATAATGTTCCATTTAATTATGGAACTATTTCTAGGTCTAGGAAAACCAAGGCTAATAGGGAAATCATCCCTAAGTATAGCCATGATATGTGTTTAGTGGCTAACACCTCAAAGAAATCAAATATAGCCACTAAGAAGGTCAATGGAGGAGTCACCTCTAGAGTTGACCTAGGAAAGACCCAAAAGACTATGACTTCAAAGCCTAAAAGGGTCATTAGGAAGGTATCTAGGGAAGTTATCCCTAGGAAATACCTTGTTAACCCAAGGAGCTCCAATAGATATTGGGTTCCTAAAAGCGTGATTGATTCACGCTAGATGGGTTAGGGTGTGTCAACCCTAAATGGATGGGTAGTTAACCTAACCATAGTAGAGTTGACACATTAGGATGTGCCAATGTGTTTTTGAGAAGTCTAAAAATGATTAAATTGGCACAATTAGGTCTTAGAGGTATTGGTGTACCATTTTGGGTTTTTGGCACACTAGGGAAATGAATGGCATTAAGGCAAAATGAATTTAATTCCTAGAAGTGGCAAATTAATTTTAACACTTAGGTATTTTATACCTTAGTATATTTTTCTTGCAATGCTTTACTTGCCTTGCCATGTCATGACATTATTTTCATTTTCATCTATAAAAATGTCATGATCATGCTTAGATTTATGTCATGTATGCTTAAGTTTCATTCACATGCCATGACATCATGATTTTGGCATATGTCTTTATCTATATCATAATTATGCCATAATCATCATCATGCATAAATTAAAATGAAATTAAGGACTATGGCATGATTTGATGGGAATCAAATAATATTGCCTTAGAAATATGCATGAGAATTTAAAAGAACAAAAACCCACATCTCACTAGATTAATTGCCTTGAATGTGTTTTACACATCTAGATATTTGTGAGATGTTTAGGAAAATGAAAATAAAGGTTTTGAAAACATTTTGAAAACATTTTGAAAAACCTTGGTGAAGCCTATCTTGTGATAGCTATCACCATTGAATAGGATGATACAAAGAAGGCTTATTATTGAAGCTTTTCTAAAATTTTGAACTTTGTATCAATCTCCTAATTTAATGGGTAAAATAATTTTTCAATATTTTTCACCCATAGTGTTTAGGATAAGTAATATGCATATGAAATTTCACGAATTTTAAACTTATGTATATTTACTTATGGATTTCGGAAATCCATTTCTGAAATGCTGAAAACTGCAGATGCAGTTATCAGTCGACTGCCATGGATGGCAGTCGACTGATGAGGGTGGCAGCCGACTGATTTCTGATTTCAGTCGACTGCCCAAGCTGATTTCGGGTAAATCTTGTTGGTTAGGCCCATGTTCAGCTATGTTTTGGTCCCCTAACCACTTCTAACCCTAGGATATGCTTGGGAGAGCATTAGAGAGGGTGGAAATCCATTGGATATGGATTAGGAGTTGGGTTGAGGGTGAGTATCAATTTTAAGGTGGAAGAGAGTTCATTGTTGAACTTTGCCTTAATTTTGATTTGGTTAATGTTCCTATTGGCTTAGGGACTCTCCAAGGACATTGTTAGTGCAATGGTCAAGGGGGAGCAAGCCTCTAGGGGGAGGTATCCATCATGGGAAGATGGATGTGTATTTCCTCATGGGAGGAAAATTGGGTTGCCTCTCTTTGAGTGATATGGGATCACTAGAAAGATTGTAGGCATGTGTTCCTCCAAGGGAGAGATTGTAAGATCTCATTGGGATATGAGACATTCATACCCTTGGGGAGGACCTTTTTGATGTAATGTCAAAAAGGGGGAGAAGTTACCAAGTTACCAATTAGGGTTCGTTGGAATTCTCATTGGGATATGAGAATTGCCAATATGGGAGAATTGGTAGACTTGAGATGGTAGTTTTGTCAATCATCAAAAAGGGGGAGATTGTTGGTGCAATCGGCCCATCAGTACCTTGATGGTATTTTGATGATAGACAAAACTCATGACATGGGATTGTCATGGGAAAGTCCAACATAGGTTGACATGGAAAATCCAAGCATGGAGCTTGGTGTGGAAGTCCAAGGGGGAAGCCTTGGCATGGGAAAGTCCAAAGCATTGCGAAGTCGTGCGCTTGGTGCTTGGTAAGAAATGCATTGCGAAGCCGTGCGCTTGGTGCATTTGGGAAGTCTTGAGAACTTGGCAAGTTCACTAGGCTCGGGTCCTTGAGTCGGTGATGGATGACATTGCGAAGCCGTGCGCTTGGTGCATCCGAGGGACCGTCGGACGGGGAATGAATGGAGTGAGCCTAAAGGGAAGCATACTTCTAGGGCATGAGACGCGAAGGATGGTGTTGCGAAGCCGTGCGCTTGGCGCATCCGAGGGACGTAGGCCGAGGGAAGAGAGCTTTGGTGGGGAACTCCATGAGGGATAAGGTGGACTTGGCCAAGTGACTAAGACTAAGTGTCGGAGGCTCAAACTTGATGTTTGAGGGTTTACCCAATGGTCGGATGCTCAAACAACTTGGTGTTTGAGGTTTTGCCCGACATCAGTCGACTGGCATAGGTGCCGGTTCGACTGATCCAAGTCGACTAGAGTTCGACTGGTGTAAGGCTAGGGTTTTGTGCTTGGCGGTCATTGCCATGAGCGCTGATCGGCAATGTCGAAAGCCGATCAGCCCGCCGAGGGATGGCAATGATCGATGGGAGTGTCGCGAGCAGCGCGCTCCGTGAGCCGATCGGCGATCGATCTTGGGTCACCGATCGATGGGCATCATCATTCGACTGGTAGGTGATCCGTTGGAACTTGTCCAACGTGGATCTGGCCATTGTGAGACAACGGCTACAGGGGCAGTCGACTGGGGCCTTTTGGCAGTCGACTGCTAGGCGCGAAAATAGCTCGATGCAGGTTATAAAAGGAGCTCGAGATGGAGGTTTTTTCAATGGTTTTTGTGGAGCTATTGGAAGGGAATTGCTGCTGCATTCCAATCCTTCAAGAGCCAATCAAAGCAAGCAACAAGCAAAGCGATCAAAGCAATCGGTGAAAGTTTTCTTTTGTATTGTATTTGTGTATTTGCTTATATTTCTATATTACATTGTAATTGCTTGTGAGAGGTTTCTCCACCTCCGACGTGTTGTCGAGAAGGAGTGTTATAGTTAGTGCCGTGTACATAACTAGAGCTCGGTGAGCTCGCCCGTGGAGTAGGAACCATTCGGTTCCGAACCACGTATATCTTGTGTTGTGTGATTGTGTATTGTTAGCTTCATTATTATTGTTATTCCGCTGCACTAACGACAATCATAGACAAGTAACGCAAGAAGAACGAGTAAATTCCGACATCCATTGTAAGAGGGCTATTCACCCCCCTCTAGCCGACCGTTGTAATTGCTTGTGAGAGGTTTCTCCACCTCCGATGTGTTGTCGAGAAGGAGTGTTATAGTTAGTGTCGTGCGCATAACTAGAGCTCGATGAGCTAGCCCGTGGAGTAGGAACCATTCGGTTCCGAACCACGTATATCTTGTATTGTGTGATTGTGTATTGTTAGCTTCATTATTATTGTTATTCCGCTGCGCTAACGACAATTGTAGACAAGCAACGCAAGAAGAACGAGTAAATTCCGACATCCATTGTAAGAGGGCTATTCACCCCCCTCTAGCCGGCTGTACCGATCCCCAACAATGACGCTCCTACTCCACGGTAATCCGTAAGGTGGATTAACCCTAGCCAAGCTTCACTAAATCCTCCTTTGGATGAACCAAGCTGGAGAAACCTTGTCTTACAATGAACTCCTCTTCTTTACAATGATGGAAGATGGAGACTAGAGAAGAGGAGGTTTAGAATCATAAAAATACTTGGGGAAAAGCTTGGTGAGCACAAGGGTGTAGCTAGGAATGAGAGCACTAGCTTCACCAAGCTTCCCAAGGCCTCTTCTTATAGAAGAGGGGATGTTTTTCCCGTTGAGCTTTGATCAGTCGACTGATGCTCACCATCAGTCGACTGCCGTCAAGGCTAACGGCTTCTGACAAAGCGGATCCGTGGAGATTCGCAGCCGCCATTTCTAACGGGAGGGCCATCAGTTGACTGATCACTTCATCAGTCGACTGATGAAGCGATCAGTCGAGTGATCACCGAGAGGAGTCGAGCGAGACTCCATTCTGTGCCCATTTTCGACTTGATCAGTCGACTGCCTGGATTGGTAGTCGACTGATTGCCTCATCAGTTGACTTCCAGCTTATGTCAGTCGACTGATAGTCTAATTTTTAGCCTGACTCAGTCGAGCACCTTATCAGTCGACTGCTACATAGTATCAGTCGACTGATACTAGTCAAGTATGAATAATTCATACTTGAATTGACTCCCTAGACCTAGACTTGACCTTATAACTCTTCCTTCAGCCTTACGCTCGCCTTCAAGAGTTTCCTTCGGCCTCATCATGTCTTGGGTTGCCAAATGCTTGGACTTTACACCGCCAAGACTACAAGCTTAGACTTATGCTGCCAAGACTTTACTTTGGACTTCCTTTGCCAAGGTTAACTTGGACTTTACGCTGCCAAGACTACAAGTATGGTCTTATGCTGCCAAGTCCATCCCTTGGACTTTTCTTTACCAAGGTTCACTTGGACTTTATGCTGCCAAGACTACAAGCTTGGTCTTACGCTGCCAAGTCCATCCCTTGGACTTTTCTTTTACCAAGTCTTTATTCTTGGATTTCCCTGTCACTTAAACATGTTCACAATTAGATCACAAAGCATTGCCTAACTTAGATGATTATCCAAACATCAGAACATATACATGCTTGGGGCATTGTTGCACCAACAGTTCACAGCCATGATCTCACCACATACTATACAACAATTAGCAGATGACATAATAGATAACAAAGCTTACCGGTTCTAGATCTCCGTCGGCAATCCACTCCTTAATCACTCTGTTTGCTAGAATATTATTGCTTCCCCTTCTCCGATCTGCTCTACTCACCGGACAGCCTAAATCCAATCCACTATCAAAATCCTCGATCACCATCCATTGTCCATATAGGCTATAGAAACTCCACCAGCACACCCTGGATCAAAATCTCTGTTGAGATTCACAATTGCCAGCTCTCCCTCTTCACCTCCAGATTCAATCACAAGTGGTGGTACTCCAATCGGTAACCTATTCGACCGAGGACACACGATTCAGAACGGTAGCAACATCGCAAGTGGAGATGTCGAAGAGTAGCGACATAGTTGAACTAGGTACTCACCTTGGCAAGAAAAGCTCATCGGAGCTTGCTGTCGGCAGAACTGAGGGGTCAGAGAAGCTAGCTGCAGGCAGATCGTTGGTCGAACGAAAAATGACAGTAGTGACGAATCGTTCCCGTGGATAGAGTAGAGATCGAGCAGCACCGACGTTGCTATTGGCACCACGTGGTTGGCCGAGATGGTCGACGATGATCGCTGAGCTTGTGATCGGAAGAAGAAGAGAAGACATCGCAATCCCCTGATGGCAACTCACTGCCGTGACAACAATGCCGTCAATCTGATCGCACGAAGAACCGCTGAGACCTGTTGGGGGATCGAAACGGCCGGCTAGAGGGGGTGAATAGCCCTCATTCGTTGGATGTCGTAATTCGCTCGTTCTCGTTGCATTGCTTGTCTACGATTGTCGTTAGCGCAGTAGAAACAATAAAACAATAATAATACTAACAACAAATAAGCACACGCAAACACACACGATATACGTGGTTCGGAACCGAATGATTCCTACTCCACGGGCGAGCTCCTCGAGCTCTAGAGATGCACACGACAATACTCAAACTCCTTCTCGACTACACGTCGGAGGTGGAGAAACCTCTCACAAGCAATTACAACAGTAATATACAAATACAAACAAGAATACAAATACAATACAAAAGAAACACTTTTCACCGATTGCTTTTGATCACTTGTTTGTTGCTTGCTTTGATTGGCTCTTGAAGGACTGGAATACAGCAGCAATTCCCTTCCAATAGCTCCACAAAAACCATGGCAAAATCCTCTAACTCGAGCTCCATTTATAACCTGCATCAAGCTGATTTCGCGCCCATCAGTCGACTGATTGTGACCATCAGTCGACTGGTCCCGTAGACGTTGTCTCACAACGGCCAGATCCACGTTGGTTAAGTTCCAACGGATCACACATCAGTTGACTGATGGCACACATCAGTCAACTGATGGCACCCATCAGTTGACTGATCATCCATCACCGAGCCGGGTCGAAGCTCGACTCCATTCTCGCGTCTGCAGACGTCATCACCGATCACATCCTCGCCAGCCGATCGATTCTCCCAACAATCGATCGCCCTCCTCTGTAGTCGATCGACAGACTTGGTTCACCGAACACCGGTCGAACCCATACGATTTAGAGCGGATCGGGCACCTATGCTACGATCGATGTCGGCTAAAACCTCAAACATAAAGTTGTTTGAGCGTCCGACACTCATTCTTAGCCACTTGGCCAAGTCCACCTTATCCCTCATGGAGTTCCCCACCGAAGCTCTCCAGTTGACTGGTGTCATATGGCAGTCGACTGGTGTGAGTCAACTAGGATTTGATCATGCGAAGTGTCCGAGCCAACCGCCAGAGGTTGAAGTCAATCTGGCGCTGGCAATGATCGATCGCGGTGATCACCGATCGGTGCTAGAGATTTTGGGCACAGAATGGAGTCGGACTCGACCGCTTGGGTCAGCAGTTGTGTGAAGGCTCCATCAGTCGACTGATGGGTATGATCAGTCGACTGATGATAAATCTGTTGGATTTTTCCAGCGTGGATCTAGCCATTGTCTCACGACAACAGTGACATCAGTCGACTGATGGTCACGAGCAGTCGATTGATCGGCGATTTCCAGCCCAGGTAGAAGCTTTAAAGGGAGCTCGTGGAGGAGGAAATAAACACCGGTTTTTGAGAGCTTTTAGGGCGATTTGTTGCTGCAAATCAGGGTCTCCAAGTACAATTCAAGCAACCACAAAGTGTAACACCCCCCCTCTACTTACACTACTAAAGGAGGTGTTAGTGCCATACTTTATCTTACTCTTTGCATGATCAGGTAAAACATGATTCAATCATTTCATAAACTCACATACACTATTTGTAAGTTAACTAATACCTGATTTAAACCAAAGAGTATCAACAACTTGCACCAAGATCTAAACTTGGTTTCTAAATGAGTATCATAATTCAAACTCTTAACTTTTAACAGCATAAGCTAAAGAAACAAACCAACTACATTCACATGTTGACACTAGGCTATTTCACAAGTTCTTAACCTATCTAAGCATGCACATTCACTAGAGTTCTAATATAGAACATTCTTAAGTAACTCAACCTCATGCATGGTGATAGTGATAGGTGCATCCTTGACATGAACATCAACGTAATCAACGATACATAACATCAACCCTAGCACCTAACATGAAGACTAGCACATAGTTCAAAGTTCTTAGCATAACATAATACTAGCAAGTTCAACATTCCTAGACACAACATGATCAAACATATAACAAGAACACTACCACACGAATAAGTTTGAAGGTCTTAACACATAACAAAATACTAGCAAGTTCAGGATCATAATCCACTGTTCCGCCACCACACACACCAAGAACTTCTGCCCCCTCTTACTCCAATCTTGCTTTACCCTTATCTGCAGTATAAGGAATGCAAACTATAAGCAATGGAGTTTAGTAAGTACTTCCTATTCTCACAAAACTTCGCATTAGGAAAACATGATATTAGAATACTTGCATGCAACACATGCTCATACTTGCATTTAGGAAAATTCTGCATTTAACATTTGGAAGTACTTGCACATGATACAATGATTCAACTTGACATGCATGAACTTAACTTACGCAACTTGCAATACATGCTTGAAATATGCTTCGCTTGTAGAAACATATACATGAGACATACTATACTTAAACTTGTAAACATTGTGCTTTGGTTAACTTTCGAAACCATATATACATATATACTTTAAAATACTAATCATCCTTGTTTGGGTAGCCCAGCATTGTACCAACTTTGCGCGCAACCCTAATAGAATTCAGGGTAGCTAGCCACCGAACTTATTAGAGCAACTTAACTTTCAAGGGCGGTCTAGGGGCCCGTTGAACTTTCAAGGGCGGTCTAGGGGCCCGTGGGCGATCTAAGAGCCCGGTACATGCCACTTCAAAGTAAAATACTTTCTTTATATATGACTTACTTATTTTTTTCATTTAACAAGTATTTTACATGATCATAATCAGAAACGCATGTAGGAAGCCTTTCAAGACATTTGATCATGCTCTTTGTCCCCAAAACTCGTAGGGGAAGCATCTTGTGATCTTTACGTCTTGCTTCCAATGAAATATTCAAAGTAAAATACTTCCTTTATATATGACTTACTGATCTTTGTCATTTATCAAATATTTAACATGTTCATACTCCCAAAACTCATATAGGAAGCCTTTCAAGACCTGCGATCATGCTCTTTGTCCCCAAAACTTATAGGGGAAGCATCTTTACGATCTTATGTCATGCTTCAACATGAAATATACCTATAATATATATGACCTACTGATTTTGTCATTTAACCAACATGTAACATGCTCATACTCCCAAAACTCATATAGGAAGCATTTCAAGACCTGTGATCATGCTCTTTGTCCCCAAAACTTATAGGGGAAGCATCTTTGTGATCTTATGTCTTGCTTCAACATGAAATATACCTATAAATATATATGACCTACAGATTTTGTCATTTAACTAACATGTAACATGCTCATACTCCCAAAACTGATATAGGGAGCCCTTTAAGACCTACGATCATGCTCTTTGTCCCCAACACTTATAGGGGAAGCATCTTTGCGATCTTATGTCTTGCTTCAACATGAAATATACCTATAAATATATATGGCCTACTGATTTTGTCATTTAACCAACATGTAACATGCTCATACTCCCAAAACTCATATAGGGAGCCCTTCAAGACATTTAATCATGTTCTTTGTCCCCGAAACTCGTACGGGAAGGCTCTTTGAAATATCTACATCTTGCCCCATGAGAAATATACTTAAAATACCTAAAAATCCAACCAAACATAATCTGGACATAACCTATAAATATGAATAAAAACATGATACTAGAAGCTAGATGTGCAAATCAAAGAGTTACTTATGCTATTGGTGAGAGATAGCATCCTAGTGATCTTATGTCTTACTTAAAACAAAATATACCTTACCTATAAGTCTAAACACACCCATATAATCTGATCAAAACATATTTTTGTCATTTAACAAGTATTTTACATGATCATACTCAACAACCCATATAGGAAGTCTTTCAAGACATTTGATCATGCTCTTTGTCCCCAAAACTCGTAGGGGAAGCATCTTTGCGATCTTTACATCTTGCTTCCAATGAAATATACTTAAAATACCTAAAAGTGCAAAAAAACATAATCTGTACAAAACATATAAATCCAAATAAAACATGATAATAGAACCTAGATGGGCAAATCAAAGAGTTACTTATACTCTAGGTGAGAAATAACATCTTGGTGATATTAGATCTTGCTTAAAAAGACCTATACCTCAACTATAAATCTGATCACACACATATATCATCTGATCCAAACATATAATCTTCAAAACATATGAAAAGAA
Source organism: Wurfbainia villosa (assembly GCA_025175895.1). NCBI lineage: Eukaryota > Viridiplantae > Streptophyta > Magnoliopsida > Zingiberales > Zingiberaceae > Wurfbainia > Wurfbainia villosa. The sequence goes on along the minus strand of CM045989.1, from coordinate 111,830,020 downwards.
ACTATATAAAACAATCGAAGAACTACTTATACTGCAGGTGAGAGATACTTACTTCCTCTCGCTCTCGTACTAGTATAGCGCTAGGGTTTTTTGTGAGATGAAGACCTTCCCTTGTTCCTTAGCCCTAGGAGTGGTCCTCTAGCATATATTAAGCCTTTGTATCCCCTTGAAACCCTCTCAAGAACACCAACCAAAAGCCTTCGGGTTTTGGATGGAGTTGGAGGAAGGAGGAGGAGTCATGGGATGCCCAAGCCTAGTTCAAGACGGTGGAAAGCATCGTGGAGCTACTGGACTGGCCCAAATGCGAGAAGATTAAGTGTGCATCATTCTGCCTTTCGGGAGATGCTTGGATGTGGTGGGAACGGGTTAAAGCAAAGAGACAAGTAAATCAGATGAGATGGACAGATTTCGAGTACGAATTTTTCGAAGAATTCTTCCACATGAGGGTAACCAACAAGCATTACGACGAGTTCACTGGGTTCCGACAAGGTGACCTATCAGTCAGTGAAGCCGTGAAGAGATTCAACCGACTCACACGCCTATGCCCAGAGTTGGTCAGCACGGAAAGAGAAAGGGTCAGACTCATGCTGAAGATGCTCCAACTAGAAATAGCTCTGAATGTGGCCGGCGGAGTTCATAGACCGCAGACCGCAGAGGAGCTATTCAATAGTGCCTTGATTTCCGAGCATTACCTGAACAACATTAATCAGCAAAAGAAAGCACTGAGTGAAGGTAGGGGTCAGGCCCAATCAGGAGGTCAGAGGAACCAGAGTACTTGGAAAGGGAACTACACTGGCAAGAGAAGACAATGGGAGGATTCTAAAGGTGGTCCAGCAACCAAGCAGCCCAGGATCCCTCTGTGTGCTACCTGCGGAAAAGATACATCCTGGAGTATGCTACCAAGGCACAAATAGATGTTACAACTGTGGACGGGTAGGACATAGAGTCGTGGATCGCCTATCGAGTTCGGGCACCTCCTCGGTAGTATGCCCACCAGAGTGCTCCTCCACGCTACATCGGATCACAGTGTCAATCGAAGGAACCCCGATCAGCCAAGGGAGACTAGAAGCCCCACCAGTTATGATAGATGCCAGGGTATTCTCTCTCACCCAAGAAGATGTGGCGAACGCCTCTACAGTTGTCACAGTTCAGATATTTATTTTCTGTCAGCATGCTACTGTATTATTTGATACTGGGGAAACACATTAGTTTGTTTCTACACACTTTACTGGAAAGATAGACATGCCACCACAAGCTCTAGATCGCCAGTTCTTAACCACTCTGCCCTCGGGAGAAGTAATGCCCTCCACTCATATGCTGCGAGCCACACCCATCAGAATCGCAGATAGAGAACTCTATTGTGATCTGATAGTGCTCGACATGCAGGATTATGATATTATACTGGGCATGGATTTCCTAAGCAAGTATGGTGCTTCAATCGAGTGCCGTAAAAGAAAAGTGGTCTTCCAGCCGGAGGCGGAACCTAGGTTTGAATTTATTGGAGAGCCAAGTAGAAGAGTCAATAAGATTTTATCAGCCCTACAGGCACGCAAGATGTTAGACAGTGGATGCACTGGGTTTCTGGCACACGTAGTTGATACAAGTCAAGCAGAGGATCAGAAGCTAGAAGATGTCAGAGTTGTATGCAACTACCCATAGGTATTCCCAGATAAACTACCAGGGTTAGCCCCAGATAGAGAAGTTGAATTTGAGATCGAATTGATTCCTGGTACTAACCCGATCTCTAAAGCACCTTACCGTATGGCGCCGGCTGAATTGAAGGAACTTCAGGGATAACTACAGGAGTTACTTGACAAGGGACTTATTCGCCCAAGTCACTCTCCATGGGGAGCTCCAGTACTGTTGGTGAAGAAGAAAGATGGGTCTATGCGAATGTGCATAGACTACCGAGCGCTGAATAATGTGACGATCAAGAACCGGTACCCTTTGCCGTGGATTGACGACCTGTTCGACCAACTAAAGGGTGCCACCATCTTCTCTAAGATCGACCTGAGGTCCGGCTATCATCAAGTAAAAGTGAAATCAGATGATATACCAAAGACGGCCTTCCGGACCAGATACGGACATTACGAGTTCATAGTTATGCCCTTCGGAGTGACGAATGCACCTGTTTTGTTCATGGATTTGATGAACCGGGTATTCTCAGCATTCCTCGACAAGTTTGTGATCGTCTTCATCGATGACATACTGATATATTCGAGAACCCCAGAGGAGCATGCAGAACACCTGAATGTGGTATTGCAGATTCTTCGGGAAAAGCAGCTATTTGCAAAGTTCTCCAAATGCGAGTTCTGGCTCGAACAAGTATCATTTCTGGGTCACATTATATCCAAGCACGGAGTGATGGTAGACCCAATAAAGATTGAAGCCGTGAGTAACTGGAACCGGCCAAAGAATGTCAGCGAGATCAGAAGCTTTCTTGGGCTAGCAAGTTACTACCGGAAGTTTGTAGAGAATTTCATCTCAGGATTGCCCAAGACAACAAATGGTTATGATGCTATATGGGTAATTGTGGATAGATTGATGAAGTCTGCCCACTTCCTAGCAATCAAGATGACCTATTCGACGGAGCAACTGGCTCAGTTATATGCTAGGGAAATTATCAGACTACATGGAATTCCTAAGACCATCATTTCTGACAGAGATGGTCGCTTTATTTCCCATTTCTGGGAATGTGTTCAGAAGGCCCTAGGCACGAAGCTATTGTTTAGTACTGCCTTCCATCCCCAGACGGACGGACAGACTGAAAGAGTAAATCAAGTACTGGAGGATATGTTACGATCTTGCACCCTGGATTTCAAAGGTAGCTGGTGCCGATACTTATGTTTGGCAGAATTCACCTACAATAATAGCTACCAAGATACTATTGGAATGACACCCTACGAGGCTCTATACGGAAGGAAATGTAGATCCCCCATATGCTGGTACGAGGGTGGTGAGAAGAAGGGGATGGGACTCCAGACGGACATCATCGATGACACCACCCGAGCTATACAGAACATCCATCAGAGAATTGAAACTGCTCAGAGCCAACAAAAGAGCTATGCGGATATGCGGCGTAGACCGTTAGAATTCGAAGTCGGGGACCTGGTATTCCTCAAAGTGGCCCCTATGAAGGGAGTGATGAGATTCGGAAGGAAGGGTAAGCTGAGTCCGCGCTACGTGGGACCGTATCCGATATTGCAGAGGATTGGCAAGGTAGCTTACAAGATGGAGATGCCTCAAGAGATGTCGGCTATTCACAACGTGTTCCATGTCTCTGTGCTCAAGAAATGCATTTCCAGTGCGGACCAAGTGATCGAGCCACAAACAGTACAAGTTCAAGAGGACCTGAGTATTGAAAGTCGGCCTATCCAGATACTAGACCGAGAAGTCAAGAGGCTAAGGAACAAAGAGGTGCCCTTAGTAAAGGCCCTGTGGTAGAATCAACGATACGAGGAAGCTACCTGGGAACGCGAGGAGGACATGAAGCAGAAGTACCTAGAATTGTTCTAAGTTTCGACGACGAAACTTTTAAAAGGTATGAAGGATTGTAACGCCCGTAAAATTTCTAGCAATTTTACAAGAATTTTCGGCTTGATGATAATGGGCTTTATGTGGGCTCCTTCAAAAAAAAATAATAAAAGAAAATAAGCCAAAAAGAATGCAAGGCCTAGGAATTGAACTCCAAACCTCTAGAGATAGCCAAACTGTTGGGTTTCCGGCACCGCGGCATGTGTGTGTTCGATCATGTTTCGTAAACATGAGCACAGCGGAAGCAATTAAAAATAATAAATCTATATTTATTACAACACACACAACACACGCATGCTATTACAACAAGTGTAGACATAACCGTAAATTAAAATTTGCAATAAAAGGAAATTAAACTACGTTATACCTTCCGTATGACGTGTAGCGGGAACGGCATCAACCGGAACGATCCTCGTAAGAATCGTCTCTATCCGTATCCACGCCGAGCTCCTCGGGATGACTTCGCTAAGTCACGAGCTTCGTCTTCGTACGGGTTACTAGCCTCGTGTTGAAGACGACGTGATCGAGAGATGATCACGATCCGAATCCAAATTCGGATCCTAAAACGAGTTCTCAAAACTCGCTTCTCCGGAGAGGTATTCGTCAACCGTTTGACGAATCCTTTGTCCTCCACCTCAGAGGATTACCGGAGATCAAATCCCCGGTAAGTTAGCCGCTGTTGGAGCACTAACCGTCGTCCAAACGACGCTCCGACGAGAGGAGGAGAAGCTGTCCAGAAAACTGGACAGCTTGGTGGAGGAGTAGGCGCCGGCCAAAAACAAGGAGAGAAAAAGCCCACCTTGATGCCGAACCTATAGGAGATCATCGGAGGGTCGCCGGAGGTTCACCGGCTGGAGCTTGGACACCGGCAAGGGTCTTGGATGGCGGCACAAAGCTGGGCGGCGGCAGCTTGTAGTTGGGCGCCGAAATCACCAACAAGGGGTGGGCGGCAACTAGGTTGGGCGGCCAAAATAGATTAGGGTTTTGGATTAGGGTTTAAGCCCTATTTTATAGAGAACTAATTCTCTTAATGGTTAATGGATCATATCCATAAAGCCCGTTAACCCGCTCCATTAAGATAAGTTAAAATAAACCAAACCATGATGGTTTATTTTAAGTTAAAACGAACCGAACCAACCTTTGGTTCATTCGTTTAATATAAACCAAACCCTTTGGTTTATTCTCATCCATTTGATTAGAACCAAACCATTTTGGTCCATCCATTATGTCTTCATAAGACACGGCCCATCCACGCTTCCTCTGCGACTGAAACAATTTCATGCTCGCTTTATGTTTGGTCCAACCAAACATAGTTTCTCTCGGTCTGAGAATCCTATTCTCTAGCTCGTTTTAAATCCTTTGGATTACACTCGTTGTGCGTGTGACCAAATAGGTTCTCGGTTTATGTTGGCCGTCTATAATTAACCATTAATTATAGATCGATCATGAGTGGCACCTAGTAGTACATCATGATCCCCAATTAACCGAAAAGATCAACGGTTGATCCAGAACTATTTCTGAAACCCTTCAGTAGCTCGAATGAATCGTGCCCCATTCCCTTCACTCATCTTATACCCACTTGGTTCAGGACATGGTCTATTGTGTCAGTCCCCACTAGGCTGACTACGTCACACCTAGCCCAAGTATCATTTCCTCGTCCTACGGATTCTAGTTACTCCACATGTATCGAAGAGTACTTTACTCTAAACATGTAATGCTTTGGCCAAAGACTTTAGTAACAATACGATGAGAGGCCATGGGTATACATCTCCTCGCAAGGAGTGGTGAATCCTTTATAGGCTATTCAAACACCTTCGATCACTTCGACTTATACCCAATCATCCCGGGTCCACATCTCCTCGGAGATGTTTGCTTAAGATGTCAAAGCATCAATGTCCCTGATCAAGATGACTTGAATACCGCAAGTCAAAGGAACATCGCACTTAAGCCACGGTAAGAACTTCATTGACATATCTATATATGCAGAGAACCATATGAAGTCTTACGGCTGGTCACTCCAATGAACTAGTTACCATAACTAGCATCCACGATTAACTCCGGACATCACTATGTCTCCAGCCAGTGAGAATCAGCTGCTTGGATACACCAAGGAGTATACCTCGTGCTAGTCTCGACATAATTGATGGTGTCCAAATCCATCAATTCATCGACTAGGGATAATTCCGATACATCACAATTACACATGTAGAGATACTCACTAGTTGTGATCCAATCACAAATTCTCTCATGCTGTGAATCGTATCGTGGACATTCAAGAAATGAGTTTAAGATCCAATCAAATACATAAAACATGTATACTCAAATAGTGAATCTTCATTTATCATATAAATGGTTCATACATAAGGCGATTGCCTTAGGACATCTCTCATATATTACTAACACAAACCCTATAGATGCACCCACTAACCAGAAGCCCAACAAGAATGTATTGTTAGAAGAACATGGGAAATTATAGTTAGAGGTAAAGGAGATGAAGGGACTCTTCAAGTGAATAAATAGGGGGAATGAGGGGGCATGAGTTACCAAACTTATTTTCTCCTCCTCTTCTTCTTCCTCACCGAATCCTAGAGCTCCCCCTCTCCATTTCTTTGGACGAACCCCATCCAAGCAAGGAGAAGGCTAGATTTGGCTTTCCTTAGGTCATCTTTCCACTAAAAGCAAAGAGAAGGATGTAAGTATCCCTCACTTGCATACGAGTAGCTTTCGGTTGATATTTTGTGCAGAAACCCCTATGATATGTTCGGCCAACATGTGTTCTTGGTGTTTTATTGAAGTTCTATACCTTGTTTTACATGCACATGATGAAGTTAAGATGTAGAATGAATTAGGTTAAAAGTTAACCCTAGAAACCCCTATGATAGGTTCGGCCAACATGTGTTCTTGGTGTTTTATTGAAGTTCTATACCTTGTTTTACATGCACATGATGAAGTTAAGATGTATAATAAATTAGGTTAAAAGTTAACCCTAAAAGCCTACATGGACCATTCGGCCACCCCCTTGTATTGATGTTTCAATGAAGTTTTATTCCATATTTTGTATGCATATGATGATGTTAGTATGTTAGAGGGATTAGGTTAAAAGACTAGCCCTAAAAGCCTACATGGACCATTCGGCCACCCCCTTGTATTGATGTTTCAATGAAGTTTTATTCCATATTTTGTATGCACATGATGATGTTAGTATGTTAGAGGGATTAGGTTAAAAGACTAGCCCTAAAAGCCTACATGGACCATTCGGCCACCCCCTTGTATTGATGTTTCAATGAAGTTTTATTCCATATTTTGTATGATGATGTTAGTATGTTAGAGGGACTAGGTTAAAAGACTAGCCCTAAAAGTCTACATGGACCATTCGGCCCCCCTTGTATTGATGTTTCAATGAAGTTTTATTCCACATTTTGTATGCATATGATGATGTTAGTATGTTAGAGGGATTAGGTTAAAAGACTAGCCCTAAAAGCCTACATGGACCATTCGGCCACCCCCTTGTATTGATGTTTCAATGAAGTTTTATTCCATGTTTTGTATGCATATGATGATGTTAGTATGTTAGATGTATTAGGGTAAAGGTTTAACCCTAAAAGTTCTATGAACCATTCGGCCAACCATTGTACCTTAACATGCTCTAGGTTGGGTTAACATGTGTTTTATGTTTAGGTGAATTCATGTTGACTTGTGATATTAAATGATGCTAGATGAAGATAACATGCTTTAGGTTAGAGTTTACTTACTCTTGATGTTTATGCCTTATGCCATTCCCTATATGTATGTGATATTTAAGATATGTTATGAAATGAAATACGATATGATTATGAAATGAAAAACGATAAGTTCATGAAATGAATATGATATGATTATGAAATGAAGTATGATATGTTTATGAAATGAAAAATGATATGTTCATGAAGTGTAGTATGATATGTTAGGAAATGAAGTATGCTATGTTTGCAAAATGAAATAAGCTATGTTATAATAAAAGCATATAAGTATTTTACCTTCTGCATGGCTTGTACCAGGACCCTAACAAGGTCCAAAGGGATGGGCTCCTAAGATGCCCTAGGTCGACGGACTAAGATCGGGCCTAGGATGGGCTCCTATGTATGATTGCCTCTAGGTTGACGGACTAAGATCGGGCCTAGTACGGGATGGGCTCCAAGATGCCCTAGGTCGATGGAGTAAGACTCGGACCTAGGATGGGCTTCTACGCTATGACGATTGCCCTAGGTCGACGGACTAAGATCGGGCCTAGTAACCTAGTAGGTTCGAGACTTGCTACCTCGGGTCTATTTAGGGATGCACACTATGATGATGAAGAAGTGGTACAATGTCGGGCCCAAATATGTTGAGATTATGTTTACGTACCTATAATATATGTTTTCAAAAGCATCCTGCATAGGTTACACGATTTGATTGCTATGTTCACATGCTATGTTGATATGTCATATATATGTTGCATGTTATGTCATGTTTATGTTGCTATGTTATATATGTTGCATGTTATGTCATGTTTATGTTGCTATGTTACATATGCTGTATGTTATGTTTGATTAAGTCATATATATACATGTTATGCTGCTATGTTATGGATGATACATGTTATGTTTACTTATGTTACTTATGCTACATGTTAAGTTGCTTACGTCATGTATGTTACATGTTATGTTGCTTATATGTTATGAATGTTACATGCCATGATTAATGTCGATGTATGGTTTTTGTGAGTAGGACAGGATCTTACTAAGCCTATGTGCTTATAGTTTACCTTTCCCTCGTACTGCAGATAAGGGTAAAGGATGGATAAACTAAAGGGAGCAGCAGGAGGGGCCAAATGTGTGTGGTAGTGGCATGGTGGAGAAGATCCGTCATGTCCTTATATCTATGTTTCCCTATGATGATGACGTTTATGGATGTCCTTATTTATGTCTCCTTATGATGATGATGTTTATGGACTTGAACTAAGCACTAAGTATCTATATATGTTATGATGCATGCTCTATGTTAAGAAGAAGTATCTATATATGTTATGATGCATGCTCTATGTTAAGAAGAAGTATCTATATATGTCAATGCATGTTTATGTTTAAAAGAAAAAAAAATGTATCTAAAGTCTTCCGCTGTAAGTAGTAAGAAGTGTATGTATGTACGGTCGCGTCACGCGTCGCCCCTCCGGACCCTTGGAAAAAGGGCGGGCGTGACAAATCCACGGTCTCCGATTCGTCCTCGGTGAATCACTCCGCCAAAACCAATCCACTAATGGTCTCTCCTTTGCACCAAGCTAGGTGGAGGTAACCTTTACAATCAAGATCACTCTTCTTACAATAAGAATGAAGTAAAAACAAGTAAGAAGAGTTTAGATCTTGTGGGGCACTTGGAAGATCACTTAGAGCATAAGCATTAGCCCCTCAAAGCTCCACACCCTCTCTTTTTATAGAGAGGAAGCTTTTCTTCCCATTGGCCGCCACTAGTCGACTGCTGCTCTTGGCAGTTGACTACTGCCACTACAACGACCTATGAACACGTCGGATCCCGACCGTTGTAGTCCAACAGAACACTTGGAAGTCCACTGATGGAACCCATCGATCGCCTCCCGTAGTCGATCGTCTACCATACAAGCGATTACGTGGCCAAACCCTTTCTACCGATCGACTACTACTTTGAATGACGATGGTCTTCGAGATCGCCCACATATGACAATCAAGCTGCTAGCCCCAAAACAACCCGGTCGAACCACGTCGACTAGCCGATATCATTCCATTCCATAGCGATCGGTGTCTCGAAAAATCTCATCGGACACTTAGCCAAATGGCCAAGTTTCACCTAAGAGCTACTACCCTTTCCCAGGTTACATTCGCTCACTCTCATCTCTCGGAGTCCCTCGCCTTCGAAGTTATCTTCGTCCGGCCACGTCCCTCGGATGTGCCAAGCGCACGACTCTGCAGTGCCATCCTTCGTGTCTCGCCCTGAAGTCTACTTCCTCCGGCTTCACTCCAAGCTCCTCGTTCGGCAGTCCCTCGGATGCTCCAAGCGCATGGCTTCCGCAAAGCTATCCTTCACCGACTCAAGGATCGAGTCATGAGATGTGAAACTCGCCTAGGCTCCATAAGCGAATTACTAAGTCCTGCAAGACTCCAACGCACATATCAAATCACACTAACAACCTAACTTAAACCCTTTTCCACACACATCAAAACCATATCACGGCAAGAGATTGCCCTAACATTACTGCCATACTTTATCTTACTCTTTGCATGATCAGGTAAAACATGACTCAATCATTTCATAAACTCACATACACTATTTGTAAGTTAACTAATACCTGATTTAAACCGAAGAGTATCAACAACTCGCACCAAGATCTAAACTTGGTTTCTAAACGAGTATCATAATTCAAACTCTTAACTTTTAACAGCAGAAGCTAAAGAAACAAACCAACTACATTCACATGTTGACACTAGGCTATTTCACAAGTTCTTAACCTATCTAAACATGCACATTCACTAGAGTTCTAATATAGAACATTCTTAAGTAACTCAACCTCATGCATGGGGATAGTGATAGGTGCATCCTTGACATGAACATCAACGTAATCAACGATACATAACATCAACCCTAGCACCTAACATGAAGACTAGCACATAGTTCAAAGTTCTTAGCATAACATAATACTAGCAAGTTCAACATTCCTAGACACAACATGATCAAACATATAACATGAACACTACCGCACGAATAAGTTCGAAGGTCTTAACACATAACAAAATACTAGCAAGTTCAGGATCATAATCCACTGTTCCGCCGCCACACACACCAAGCACTTCATCCGCTGCCCCCTCTTACTCCAATCTTGCTTTACCCTTATCTGTAGTATAAGGAATGCAAACTATAAGCAATGGAGCTTAGTAAGTACTTCCTATTCTCACAAAACTTCGCATTAGAAAAACATGATATTAGAATACTTGCATGCAACACATGCTCATACTTGCATTTAGGAAAATTCTACATTTAACATTTGGAAGTACTTGCACATGATACAATGATTCAACTTGACATGCATGAACTTCACTTACACAACTTGCAATACATGCTTGAAATATGCTTTGCTTGTAGAAACATATACATGAGACATACTATACTTAAACTTGTAAACATTGTGCTTTGGTTAACTTTCGAAACCATATATACATATATACTTTAAAATACTAATCATCCTTGTTTGGGAAGCCCGACATTGTACCAACTTTGCGCACAACCCTAATAGAATTCAGGGAAGCTAGCCATCGAACTTATTAGAGCAACTTAACTTTCAAGGGAGGTCTAGGGGCCCGTGGAACTTTCAAGGGCGGTCTAGGGGCCCGTGGGCGATCTAAGAGCCCGGTACATGCCACTTCAAAGTAAAATACTTTCTTTATATATGACTTACTTATTTTTTTTATTTAACAAGTATTTTACATGATCATAATCAGAAACCCATGTAGGAAGCCTTTCAAGACATTTAATCATGCTCTTTGTCCCCAAAACTCGCAGGGGAAGCATCTTGTGATCTTTACGTCTTGCTTCCAATGAAATATTCAAAGTAAAATACTTCCTTTATATATGACTTACTGATCTTTGTCATTTATCAAATATTTAACATGTTCATACTCCTAAAACTCATATAGGAAGCCTTTCATGACCTGCGATCATGCTCTTTGTCCCCAAAACTTATAGGGGAAGCATCTTTGCGATCTTATGTATTGCTTCAACATGAAATATACCTATAAATATATATGACCTACTGAGTTTGTCATTTAACCAACATGTAACATGCTCATACTTCCAAAACTCATATAGGAAGTCTTTCAAGACCTGCGATCATGCTCTTTGTCCCCAAAACTTATAGGGGAAGCATCTCTGCGATCTTATGTCTTGCTTCAACATGAAATATACCATAAATATATATGACTTATAGATTTTGTCATTTAACCAACATGTAACATGCTCATACTCCCAAAACTCATATAGGGAGCCCTTCAAGACCTGCGATCATGCTCTTTGTCCCCAACACTTATAGGGGAAGGATCTTTGTGATCTTATGTCTTGGTTCAACATGAAATATACCTATAAATATATATGGCCTACAGATTTTGTCATTCAACCAACATGTAACATGCTCATACTCCCAAAACTCATATACGGAGCCCTTCAAAACATTTAATCATGTTCTTTATCCCCGAAACTCGTAGGGGAAGCCTCTTTGACATCTCTACATCTTGCCCCACGAGAAATATACCTAAAATACCTAATGATACTACTGGTACCTTCTTTACATAATCCCCGATAGAGGGGTTAGCGGGTAACCTAAGATCCGGTCCAAAATATACGGCTTAGCTAAGAAAGGAAAGGAAGATTGGCACGGGCGAATATTGAGAGCCATCGGTATGGGCGAACCTCAGAAGCCATTGGCACGGGCGAATATTGAGAGCCATTGGCACGGGCGAATATTGAGAGCCATTGGCACGGGCGAATATTGAGAGCCATTGGTACGGGAGAGTTAATGAAAGCAATTGATACGGCAAAGGAGAGGCGGAGGGCGCTTCGCCAAGAAGCCAGCACAATCTGATCCCTACAAGGGGAAGTTGGGCACAGGAAGGAGAGGAATTGGTTCGGGTTGATGAGGAACCCTAGGGCTAGGGCGCCCGTGGGCTATAGACCTAAAACTAGCTTCCCTCAACACGGAAGGTTGAGGGAGATAGTCTAGCCTAGTTTCCCGAAAAATAGAGGAAAGGGTGTTAGGCAACGGCCTGGGAGGCCCCACATAATATTCCAAAGAGTCTCCACTCCTGATATCTGTAACAGAATTATTCTCCAGGAAAAGGTGGTGGCCACGTGGACGATGAAGATAACCCACGACGTTACGATGAAGGAAAGGAGGGGGGGAGATAAAAGGGGAGGAAGCAGGGAAAAAAGAGGAGGCGATTATTCCCACCCAGCAAGAGAGAAGGAGACGGAGGAGGAGAAGGAGAGCAACAACCGTTTCGCCGGAGAAGAAGGAGGGAGATCTGTAGCTGTTACATCTCTTGTATTTTTCTCGTCTTGTGATATCACTGTAAGAGGTTTTTTCTCCTCCACCTTCGGAAACTGACTTTCCGTAAAGGAGGACCTTCATAGTGAAAGTGCTTAGGCGCTGCATCCGGTGAGAAAAGCTCACCTCCGTGGAGTAGGAATCCTTATTCCGAACCACGTTACATCTTGTGTTTGAGTCTCAATTGCTGACGTCGGTTTATTGCGTTTCATCTACTTCATCTTTTTATTCTTTACTGATTGCGGCCTGTGAGAACCCTCTGAGATCTCCATCCGTGCTTCGCTGCATTGGAAAGGAGTGAACAGACTTCACCCGTCCGCATCAGTTGGCGCCGTCTGTGGGAACATTTGAGCTGGACGTCGAGATGCAACCCGAAGAAATACAACAACCTGATACATCTGCAGCGGAGGAGTGCCCCATCACTCTTCTACCATCACAACTAAAGGCCTTGATGGATGACGCTATCACAGAAGCCCTGGCTAGGGAAAGGAAAAGGACCGGATATCTGCATCCGCACTCCGGGGAACCTTCTTCCAGAGATCCACCCCGTAAATACCTCCTCCTCTCGTCTGACCGCCAATGGTGAAGTATTGCTTGGAGGTGGACTTGGGGGAAGAACACCTCAGAATACTATGCCCTTCACCCAAACGCGCCGGGAGGAACAGGGTGAAAGTCAATCCACCAGACCTCCAGAAGTATACGAGCCCAGTCCCTTCACGATGGACATTCTTTCGGAGCTCCCTCCATCCTACTTCCGGAATCCTCAGGTCAATAAGTATGATGGTTCGACGGATCCGGACGAGCACATATCTCAATTCGACGGAGCGGCCTCGCTTCACTATTATACAGACGCTCTCAAGTGTCGAGTCTTCCGAACCACCCTGACTGGCTCGGCGCAAAAGTGGTTCACCACTCTGCCCCCGGGGTCTATCACCTGTTTCACTGACTTCCAGAGAATGTTCAATCGAGAATTTGTCAGCTGCAAGGCGTATAAACAAGACGCCTCTATGTTAATGCATATCACCCAGGGACCTTCGGAATCCCTTAGGGGGTATATTCTTCGATTCACTTCTGCAGCCCGGGGGATCCCCGCCACCCGATCTGAATCTTTCAGAGGCGCTATTCAACATGGGCTGCGGGAGGGCCCCTTCCTCAATTCCTTGTTAAGACAACCTACGGATAGTTACAAAGAGCTACTGAGCCGTGAGTAGTAATTTATCCGCGAAGAAGAAGGATTAAAGGTACGGAGGGCCGAACGGACTGCCACAACAGTCCCCACTGAAAGAGTTCATCCCGCTGCTCTTCAAGCCCCCCCCTCGGCGGGAGCATACAAGACCTTTTTGGCAAGAGGTTCTGAGGCTTCGTCCAATGCTGCAAGGTGTTCGTCCCACCCCACCATTACAAATCATGGCTGCTGAAGCACTTCCTCCTGTGAGGACATGGAAAGAACGTGAAATAAAATTTTACGATCAGCAGGGTCTGCTACAACGACCCTTGGGACACAGGGGGATCCCGCGTAACCCCCCAGCCCCGTTCTTTTTCCAATATCACACAGAATACGGCCACAGTAGTGGCCGATGTTTCAAGTTACAAGAAGAATTGGATCGCCTCCATACTGCATATCCGCAAGTAAAGTTTCAGGCAGGAGGGTCAGCGCGGTGAGGCCCCCGACCTAATGTAACCCGTCCAGGCATGTATAATCAACAACCCCGGGTCGCTTTCCAAAAGCCATCCCAGGAGGTCGTCTCTCAAGAAGGCCCATCAGGGGAGGGCCCTTCATCCAATCTAGATGACATTCCCACACGGGGAGTTATTTATGTTATAGCTGGAGGACCCACCGACGGGGACTCCAACCGGGCACGGAAGTCGTACGCCCGTCTCATGGAGAGTTTGGCTATCGTCACCGACTAGACTATTCAAGTTGCACCGCCCGTTTCGTTCGGGCCAGAAGATCTGTAAGGCGTCCTGCTGCCCCACACGAACGCCTTGGTTATCCGTATATCCCTGGCCAATTATGAAGTGGCCCGGGTACTAGTTGACTCGGGAAGCTCTGTTAATATCCTTTTCCAGGAAGCCTTCGGACAAATGCAGCTGGGAAATGCCCAATTAGAAGATGTGTCGATGCCCCTCTTCGGATTCGTAGGGCACATGGTCCACCCGAAAGGATAGATATCATTGCCTTTAACTCTGGGTGTGAAACCCAACCAAAAAACCAGTATAATTCCTTTCCTTATTGTGGACGCTCCGTCCACTTATAACGCTATTCTTGGGCATCCTTTCTTCACCCTTTTTCAGGCAGTGGCTTCCCCATACCACCAGAAGCTAAAATTTCCAGTAGGTAAATCGATGGGTGAAGTTCGTGGAGAACAGAAGGCCTCCAGGAGCTGCTACGTGCAAATGGTTCGGGATGATCAGAAGAAAGCCCAAACCGAGGACCTGAAGGGAAAAGCTGTCATCATCACTGATGTCTGTGTCCTGGAGGAATCCCCCCCCCCAAAGTTGATAAAATAGAGGAGGGAGAACTGGTGGAGATTGCTCCAGGAAAGGCCACCCGAATAGCACAACAGCTGGATGTCAAAGAAGAGCTGGTGGCTTGCCTGAAGGAGAATGAAGACATCTTTGCAAAGGATGTGCATGATCTCACGGGGATCCACCCTCATGTGGCGGAACATCATCTCAATATCATTCAAGGAGCCCGACCCATCCAACAGAAGAGGCGACATTTTGGACCAGAAAAGGACAAAGTCATAGCAGAAGAAGTGGACAAACTACTAAAAGTGGGTCATGTAAAGGAAATCCAGTTCCCCGAATGGGTCTCTAATGTAGTCTTGGTTCCCAAGCCTTCGGGGCAATGGAGGATGTGTATCGATTTCCATGATTTGAATAAAGCATGCCCTAAAGACTGCTACCCCTTGCCTCGTATTGACCAATTGGTGGATTCTACAGTGGGATATGAAGTGGTATCCCTAATGGATGCATATCAAGGGTATCATCAAATACCTTTGGCCCAAGAAGATCAAAAGAGGGTTAGCTTTGTGACTGCGGGAGGGTTATACGCTTATGTGGTAATGTCGTTCGGACTAAAAAATGCAGGAGCCACCTATCAGCGCCTTATGGACAAAATCTTCGCGGAGCAGAAAGGGAAGAATGTGGAGGTATATGTGGACGACATCTTGGTCAAATCAAAGGTCACTCGGGATTTAGTCAAGGACTTAAATGAAACCTTCGCTACATTAAGGCGGTTTAATATGAAACTAAACCCTAACAAATGCCTGTTCGGGGTAAAGAGTGGCAAGTTCTTGGGGTACATAGTGACGGAGAAGGGGCTGCAAGCCAACCCTAAGAAAGTGCAAGCCCTATGCAACATGAAGTCACCTGCTAGTCTGCGAGAGACCCAAAAGTTGGTGGGCAGGATTGTTTCTTTATCCCGATTTATAGCCAGATCAGCGGACAAGGGGCTGCCTTTTTTCAAGATTTTGTGCAAGGCTGCTAAATTTCAGTGAAATGATCAATGTGAACAGGCTTTCCAGGAGTTGAAGAAATATTTGGCTGGACTCCCCCTGCTAGCCAAACCAATACCTGGAGAACCATTATGGATGTATCTGGCCGTCAGTTCGGTATTATTGAAACAAGAAGGTTCTCATCAGCAACCTATTTATTATACGACCATATCACGAAGGGGTGGAATTACATTATATCTGAGGAGAAGTTGGCGTATATCCTAGTACTAATCGCCCGCAAATTAAGGCCGTACTTCTTGGCTCATCCCGTCACCGTTCTACACACAGCGAATTGGGTAAGGTCGTCACTAAGCCAAATTTCTCTGGAAGATTGGCCAAATGGGTAGTAGAACTAAGCGAGTATGATATTCACTACCAACCTCGAACGGTTATCAAGGCCCAAGCACTCGCTGATTTTCTGGCAGAGGTACCTTGCGGCGCGGAAGATGGTTCGGCAACAAAGGAGGAGGGATCAGAGGTATGGAATATATTCGTAGACGGTTCTTCAGGATCTGCAGGCAGCGGCGTTGGTATCTTATTAATTTCCCCGGAGGGTGAAGAAACTCGATTAGCAGTTCGCTTGGAATATCGGGCATCTAATAATGAAGCGGAATATGAAGCCATTCTAGTGGGACTACAGGCTGCTAAAGCAGTGGGGGCTTCTTCCATTGTGATCCACTCGGATTCCCAGTTGGTAATATCACAACTTCAAGGTTCTTTTGCGGTTCGGGAGGAAAGGCTGCAGGTATTTGAAGACTTTTGAGAAAGAAAAAGCTCAATTTCGTCAGGTCCTCTTGAAGCAAATCCCACGGGAGCATAACGGGAAGGCAGATGAATTGGCTCGGATGGCTAGCACTATGGGAGGAATAAAATCCTCGGAAGCGATCCATATGAGAGTTCATACTTCCTTAGCAATATGCAGCGTGGAGGGAGACGTACCTGAATCAAGCCTAACTCTTGATTGGAGGACCGACATCATAGCTTATTTACGGCACGGGAAGATCCCTGAAGGGAAAATAGCGGCATCCACTTTAATAAACCGAGCTAAACGGTTCATCCTCTTAAATAAAGACCTATACAAGACCTCTTTTGGGCGACCCTTGTTAAAATGCCTGGGAAACGAGGATGCGGAATGGGTACTCCGGGAGATCCATGAAGGATGCTGCAGCAATCATTTAGGAGGGAGAGCTTTAGCAAGAAAGGCTTTATTGGCAGGATACTTTTGGCCTACTCTTCAGCAAGATGCTGCTCATATAGTGCAGACCTGCATCGCTTGCCAGAAGCATAGCAACCGTTCTGAACGGCCAGCTGAGTTAATGAAAGCCGTAATCTCTTCTTGTCCTTTCGATCAATGGGGAATAGATATAGTGGGCCCGATGCCGGCGGCACCTTTACAAAGGAAGTTTTTGTTAGTAGCTGTGGATTATTTTTTTCAAATGGGTGGAGGCAGAGCCCTTAGCCAAAATTACTGAGAATGTCATAATACAGTTCTTATGGAGAAATATCATTTGTCGGTATGGTATCCCTCGGAAAATAGTCAGTGAAAATGGACGACAGTTCCAAGGAAAAAAGATCCAAGAGTGGTGCCAAAGTCTCAACATTCAGCAGGCTTTCACTTCGGTAGCCCATCCTCAAGAAAATGGGCAGGTGGAGGTAACTAACAGGATCCTCATTCAAGGATTAAAGACTAAGTTGGGTGCTCAGAGGGGAAACTGGGTAGAAGAGTTACCAGACATCCTGTGGGCCTATTGAACCACACCCAAGACAGCAACGGGAGAAACTCCCTTTAGTTTGGTATACGGGGTGGAAGCCGTTATTCCGGTTGAGGTTTTGTTGAATAGCGCTCGGATAAAGGCATACGAACCAAATCAGAACCAACTTATCCGAAGCACCGAATTGGACTTGGTGGAGGAAAGGCGGGAGATGGCACGGAGGCTAGCGGAATTTTACAAGCAAAGAGTACAGCGAGCCTTTAATAAGAAAGTGGTGCCTCGGAGATTTCAAGAAGGAGATTGGGTTTTGCGTAAAGTCAATCCCGCTGGAGACCCTGGAAAGCTGGCTCCCAACTGGGAAGGACCTTATGAAATAAAGCGCTGCGTAGCAGGGTCAGCATATTATATGAAGGATGACCAAGGCAAAGAGCTTCCACGACCTTGGAATGCCCTTCATTTAAAACTTTTTCACACTGTATGAGAAATATGGAATAGAAGAAGAGAAATTATGAAACTTCGAAGGAAATGCTTTTTGAATTGATTGCGTTCATTAGATGCCAAGTATTTTCCAAATTTCATTAATGGGGCTACTTACAAAAGCAATACAGTATTGTTAATAAATCTTGAAGAAGAAGAGGAAAAACAGAGAGGAAATTCACATGTCAAAATGGGATATTAAATTACAGCTTAAACTGGGGGAGGATAACGAAAAAGCCAGCCTCCCAATTTAAAGAAAATGAAGGATAGGTTGGAGGAGGCAACCCTTGGGCTGCATACTGCCGAACCGCATCATTAAATCCATCTTGATAGGTGGAACGCATTAAGATGATGAGTCGCTCCTCGCGATTCGGCCGGTCAGGGCTTTGCTCTCGATGCAACCTCTCGCATGTTTCTTGTTGTTCTCGAAGGTTTCGACGCACGTCCACATAGCGCCGCGACACCTCCATAATAGCATCAGCTAAGATGGAGACATCATCGGCTCGGGAACTTTGGTCCCGCTGCACAAGGTGCGTCATCTTCACCATATTTTGACGCATGGAAGCAAATCCTCCACCGCTTTGCTTGAATATGATCCGGTTCGCAAGTTCGAGAGCTCATCCTCTGGAGGAGGTTTCTTGCTGCAGAACGGGCATGAGCATGCGCCCGAGAATTTATAAGGGATGAGTTTTCTTGTACCTCCTTGCACAAGCGGGTGCGAAGGTCCCCTATCTTATCTTGTGCTCGCTGATGTTGAACCCGAAGATGAGCGATGGTGTCAGAATCTTGTTGCTTCCCCTTGAGGAGCTCTGCTACCTGCTCTTGAAGACGTAGTAACTCTTGAGGCGAGGAAGATTCTGTGTTAGGAGAGGCCGACTGGACTTCCTGCCGGGGGACGAGGGTCTCTGCCCTTGGATGTGGTTGCGCCATTAAGACTGCGATAGTGTCAGCATCCTTCTGAATTTGCTGGCGAGATTCGGCTAATTGCTCTTGGCACAGGTGCAATTGTTGTAGCAGGAATCGTTCTCGATTTTGAGCGTCCGCCAAGCCTTCCCGTTGTTGACGCTCCCATTCTTGGGTTTAAACTTGGTATTGATGAAGAGAGCGATCCAATTCTTTATGGTTGGTCAGGGCCTGCATACCGGTCGTGGGAAAAGAAATTGGTCAGCTAGACAAAGCTAAGGAAGTTGAGTAAGGAAACATACCAAGTCCAGAGCATGGCGCAGGCTTTCCATGCGAGGAACCACTTCCTCTAAGTTTAGAATCCGAAGACTCCGGGGAGAAAGGGAAGAAGACGGGACGGAAGATGCTGAAGGAGGAACCTCTCCTATAAAGGAGAGAAGGAGGGTGGTATCCATCGGTTGAGAATGGAAAGAGGGAAGCACATCAGATGGACGGCCCGCGGAGGTGGTAGTCGGGGGTGGCAGATCCATAGTTGCTAGGAGGATATGTGTCTCACCGGGTTGGGGGTTGATTGCGGAAGGAAAGACGGCAGGAGGTTGATCGAAGGAAGGATCTTGAGACGACGAGAGGATGAGCATTGGGCTGGAGGAGCCTTCGATAGGGATACAAGAAGTAGAGAAGCCCTGGTCAGGGCCCACAGGAGGAGAGGGATTCTGCAGGCGATGAGCCAGGGGGGAAGTTGGCAGTGAAGGGATATCCATCGCCATGGGTTCAGAAAAGGAAGGACGGGCCGGGGAAAGGGAAGACAAAGGTGATCCATCCCCTGTCATTGGCTGACATGGGAATACACCTTCCCCAGGTTCATCCCCAAGTTGCGGGGAAGAAGAAGGCGATTTCTGAACATCATTGGCGGAAGGAGAAAGAGTGGGAAAGTTAGGGCTTGTAAGGACCCTGGCTTCCTCCGGGATGGGGGTAGTGAGGGTCGCCGGAGGAGGAAAGGGAGAACGCAGGTGAATCGGGTATGATGGTGATTGGGGAAGGTGAAGCGGAAGAAGAAGCGGAGGGTGACGACATCCCGTTTGCGATTCGGGTAGCGGCCCGCTATCTCCTGGAAGAAGTTAGAATGCATCTTGGGGGTCTGAAAAAGAAAAGGAAAAAGAGGGGTTGGGAAGAAAGAATCGGGGAAACGAGGTTTGGCGGCGGCGGAGCAAACAGATGAAGAAGAAGGAGACCAAAAGGCGAAGGAAGGAGGATGGCAGGAGAAACTAAGACCAAAGAACCCCCTATAAAAGGGGGAGGAATGGGCTTGCAGCCATTAGTGGGCCTCTCGTCTGTGGTAAAATAGAAAGAAGGGTTTATGTTTCTAAATGGCCCATTATGTACTAAAGCCCCCCATTTGCAGAAGAAGGAGGGGAACCAAAGAGGAATGATATGAAGGCGTTGCCTCCTTTATGCTCATTGCCCTGGCGCTATATACAAAAATTTCTATCCCCGCAAGGAAGAGCGGAAGATATCCCCGTGTGGTGGTGGAACGGAAGAACCGATGTCCTTCGGTTATTATTTATTCCATATAAAAATTTCTATCCCCGCAAGGAAGAGCGGAAGATATCCCCGTGTGGTGGTGGAACGGAAGAACCGATGTCTTTCGGTTATTATTTATTCTATATAAAAATTTCTATCCCCGCAAGGAAGAGCGGAAGATATCCCCGTGTGGTGGTGGAACGGAAGAAGCGATATCCTTCGGTTATTATTTATTCTATATACAAGTTTCTATCCCCGCAAGGAAGAGCGGAAGATATCCCCGTGTGGTGGTGGAACGGAAGAATCGATGTCCTTCGGTTATTATTTATTCTATATAAAAATTTCTATCCCCGCAAGGAAGAGCGGAAGGTATCCCCGTGTGGTGGTGGAACGGAAGAACCGATATCCTTCGGTTATTATTTATTCTATATACAAGTTTCTATCCCCGCAAGGAAGAGCGGAAGATATCCCCGTGTGGTGGTGGAATGGAAGAATCGATATCCTTCGGTTATTATTTATTCTATATACAAGTTTCTATCCCCGCAAGGAAGAGCGGAAGATATCCTCGTGTGGTGGTGGAACGGAAGAACCGATGTCCTTCAGTTATTATTTATTCTATATAAAAATTTCTATCCCCGCAAGGAAGAGCGGAAGATATCCCCGTGTGGTGGTGGAACGGAAGAACCGATACCCTTCGGTTATTATTTATTCTATATAAAAATTTCTATCCCCGCAAGGAAGAGCGGAAGATATCCCCGTGTGGTGGTGGAACGGAAGAACCGATATCCTTCGATTATTATTTATTCTATATACAAGTTTCTATCCCCGCAAGGAAGAGCGGAATATATCCCCGTGTGGTGGTGGAACGGAAGAACCGATGTCCTTCGGTTATTATTTATTCTATATAAAAATTTCTATCCCCGCAAGGAAGAGCGGAAGATATCCCCGTGTGGTGGTGGAACGGAAGAACCGATATCCTTCGGTTATTATTTATTCTATATACAAGTTGCTATCCCCGCAAGGAAGAGCGGAAGATATCTCCGTGTGGTGGTGGAACGGAAGAACCGATATCCTTCGGTTATTATTTATTCTATATACAAGTTTCTATCCCCGCAAGGAAGAGCGGAAGATATCCCCGTGTGGTGGTGGAACGGAAGAACCGATATCCTTCGGTTATTATTTATTCTATATATAAGTTTCTATCCCCGCAAGGAAGAGCGGAAGATATCCCCGTGTGGTGGTGGAACGGAAGAACCGATGTCCTTCGGTTATTATTTATTCCATATAAAAATTTCTATCCCCGCAAGGAAGAGCGGAAGATATCCCCATGTGGTGGTGGAACGGAAGAACCGATGTCCTTCGGTTATTATTTATTCTATATAAAAATTTCTATCCCCGCAAGGAAGAGCGGAAGATATCCCCGTGTGGTGGTGGAACGGAAGAACCGATATCCTTCGGTTATTATTTATTCTATATACAAGTTTCTATCCCCGCAAAGTGGAAGCTATCCCCGTATGGTGGTGGAACGGAAGAACTGAAATTCATTCGGTTATACTAAAAATTTCTATCCCCGCAAAGCGGAAGATATCCCCGTGTGGTGGTGGAGCGGAAGAACTGAGATCCCCTCAGTTATATATCACTTTTTATCCCCGAAAAGGGAGGGAAGTTGAAGTCCTTGTTTAACCCTATATTGTTTTATCCTTGAAAAATAACAGAACTAATTCATTCGATGATTCTATATCCCAAGCAGATTATAAAAGCGGAGGAGCTGAAATATATCTCCGTTATAGGTAAGTTTATGTGGATATGGAAGAAGTAAAGTATGGTACCATGCCGAAGATACTGGAGAAAGAAGACAAACTGGGAAAGTTCATGGATGCAAAAGAATTACATATTCTGAGTCATCTACAAGGAAGAATAGCAAACAGCAGCCCTTATATATCCCGGGCGTTACAGTTCTTTGCTAGGAGGGACAGAGGGAAGTCCCTTGTAGGGTTGAGGTTGGCACAATAGTTGGCGCCGGTAGGACTGCTGCAGGAAGGTCTGCTTGGCCAATTCCTTTTGGAACCCTATCAGTTGTTGGCGCAGGGAACGATTATGGGCGGAAGTTTCCTCCAGCTGTTGCTGTAAACACTCCACTTGTTTCTCCAAGGTAGCTATGTATCGGCGATCATTTATCTGTTCTTTAGAAGGCGAGGAACTGTTCCGATATTCTGTCCATGGCAAGCAAAGGAAAAAGGAGAATGATGGAAGCTATCAGGTAAAGGTCGGTGGTTTTTATGGCGATGAAGGGGAAGAGTGCATTCATTGGTAGGAGAAGTAGGGACCATAAATGCCAGTAAAGCAGAGGAAATGTGGGGGCAGTAGTGGGAAGGTTGACGGGACTACAATTGTAATTAAGAGGGTCCGAATCCCCGAGACATGATAGAAGAAGGCATGTTCGGATCAGATTACCGTCCTTTTGGAAGACAGAAACATTACTTCTACAGGAAAAAGACAAGAACGGATATCATTTGCCTCCCTTATTTTTTATTAACATATTTGAAACGATTACATTAACTTGATCTACCAAGATTTTCCATGATTACTCCTAACAGAAGAAGCGGGAGATGTCTCTTTGGGGGGAGAAGGAGCTAATATGACTCTGAAGCGTTCGCCTTGAGGGGGAGGAAGAACTGGTGGACCTTCATCGAAAGAGGAAGGATGAGTCCTCGCCGGGGGAACTGGGACGAAAGTCAGTGCTGGTGGAAGTGGGGGAAGTTCAGCGGCAGCACGAGGATCTCCCACTGTATACTCCCACGTGAAGGGAGGATTCCACACCCGGTTGCGGAAGGAGGGGAAAGGAGCGCGGAAGGACCTCCCTGCTGGAGGGGTAGGAGCTGGTTGGAGAGGCGGATATGGAAGGGGGCCGAAGGCTGAAGTGGCAGTTGAGCAGGTCTCCGAATCTTCAATATCCTCAGAGACCCAGTCTTGTAGTTCAAAAGATTCTGACTCTGAAGAAACTTCGATGGGATGCCCTGCTGAAGCCATAATAAGAAGATAGCAGGACGAAGGCATGGGGGACGAAGGATTTATAATGGAAGGAAAGAGGCAACCGAGGTTCTGGGAAAGGGAAAGAAGACGAAGAGATTGATACCATTTCCAAAGCAGTAAGAGAAATAAGGAAGATCAACAAGCAGGAGCTATTTAAAGCGTCGCCCGAACCGGAATCGGAGCGGGTATGAATGATGTCAGGTAAAGACCTTGCGAGTGAATTCCCAAACTGAAACCGGGACGGGTGTGAATAATATCAGACAACATACTCCCAGCAGATTCCCGAACCGAAAATGTGGCAGAGGTGGATAATGTCATTTAATATCCCCTCCATAAGCCCGAGCCAATGAAGTGATTACACCATCCTATACAAGAAGAAAGGAAAATAAAAAAAAAAGGAGGAGTTTTAAAAGGGGTCCAGAATTCCCGACCCGTCAAGAAGCATGCCAAGAAGATGATAACTAAGCCTATAAATAAATTCATCATTCAGAGGCAGAAGAGAGGCCATTGATAAAATTATCAAAGAAGGAGAATAGTATAAATTACAATTCAAAGAGTTCAAGTGACATTAGCTAGTGCCTCCGTAGGATCTAAATAACTAGTATCCGTTGTGAGGCGGGTATCCTCGCTCGACATTTTGAGCTGAAGATCCCTCAAACCCTAGTATAAAGAGATCTACCCCTTTCTTGACATAACGCCTCTTGAGGTCGGCTTCCTGCTCCTTTAGTCGGTCCTGATATTGAGCCACCTGAGTTTGACTTTCCGCCAATTTGATCGCCAAAACATCTCTCTCGGGTGCTTATAGCTCGCTGTCATAAGGCTGAAAGAGCTTCAAGATACTCCTGTTGGAAGATGGATTGCTGCTGGGCCACCGGTGATAAGGTTCGGAGAAGAGCCGTTACTGCAGAGGAAAGTTCCTGACACCTCTTTACACAGGATTTCCTGGTAAGGGCCCAGGCTTGACGTTCCAGGTTAAGGTGGTTGCATTCTTGTTGAAGCTGTGAGATAGTAGCCGCAGAGTCAGCATCCTTGAGCATGACATCCATAAGATATCTTTTATACTCCTTCAATTCCTGAGTCAGGATATCTACCTGTTGCAGCTCGCTAGATTGCAAGAAGAGGCGCTGTTCTAGTTCTTCATTTTTCGCTAGCCTTCTTTCTCACTTCGAACCAAGGCTAGTTGCATCGTGGCATCTTCGCATTGACCCCTAAAGTCCGCCTCCTTTGCCTCTTGTTCGTTTAATCGTCGCGCGAGCTCTTTCTGTTGCGACACGGCGGCAAAATGGCGAGTCTCCACACTAGATTGGAATCGGGCTAGGTGGACTACCATGTTGTTATGTTGAGTGGAGGCCTAAAAGGAGAGGAAAATTATCAGCCTACATCAGTATAGGGAAATACCCATAGCAAAGAGGAGGAGAAGAAGGAGTAAATACCTCTGCCAGCAGTTTGCCCACTTGCTCACACGGGCCTTGTATACCCGACTGGTTAAAGAATTTTACCTCCGAAGGGTGCCGAATTTTCAGCAAAGATCCCAGAGAGGCCCTCGGAGGAACCGGAAGGGAAGGGTCTTCTCCTTCCGAAGAAGATGGGGGCCTGGCACGGCGAAGAGGGGCAGGAACGGTTCTCGAGTCGGACGACATTGGAGCTTGGAGGGATTCCGCATGAGGAGGCCGGGGTGAATTCTGTGCGGAGGGGGAAGAATGCAGAAACTGGGAGGGAGAATCCCCTCCTTGGGGAGCTAAAGAAGAGGCAGGGGAGGTGTTGCCTTCCCTTCGGGGTTCATAAATGATTAGGGGTCGAGCTTCCGGCTGGTGGGAAGACAAGGGAAGGAGAGCCGATGAACTTGAAGCTCCTTTCTTGATAAGCCGCAGCTTCTTCCGAGGAGATGACGGAGCTGCTGTGGATTTGCCTCTCTTAGTCAGGGTCTTCTTCTTCTTGGCAGCCTCGATCGACTCCCCTTCCACCAAAGCCTTCTGCATCAGATTATCTACAAGATATACTGGTAAGAAAGATGAATGCCCTAAAAAGGAAGTCACATTGCAGGATAAAGGTCACCCTACCTATAGCAACCGAAGTCGTCAAAGGTAGAGGAGACAATCCAAAGTGGCTTAAGAGGGGAGTTTCTAACAGATGGTTCGAGCAATAATGCAGCTCTCCTAAGACTCTATACACTTCCGGGAAGGGACATTTGGTCCTCATTTTCCGAAAAGAAGGCAATTCAGGAAGGTCTACCTTCCAAGTATCAGAGTAAGGTAAAGATTCTGGGAGTTGTACAAAGAAATATAAGGCTTCCCAACCCTTGTGGGAAGTAGGCGGAGTTCACAGAATTGGCGGTCAGACGACTAGGCGGATAGAAGAGGCACGCCTTAGAAGACTTTAATTGGAAGAAGCAATGGAATATTTCGGGGGTCAAAGAGAGGTTCAAATGTTGGAACACTATATGGGTTCCCGATAGAATCCGGAAGGAGTTGGGGGTGAATTGGTTCAGAGGTAGTCCATAGAAGTTTAGGAGGTCCAGATAGACCTGTGGTACTGGCAGGGATAGGTCGTTAAGAAATTGTTCATAAAAAAAGCATGTCAAGCCGGGAGGAGGTTTATGAGGTCGATGCTTTGGTCAGAAACAACATTTTATAGAAGGCTCTATGTAGTTGTTCCTTAGGTTAAAGAAATAATGGTTGCAATCTAACTGAGTTATGGTATGTTCATACCAGGCGGGTGAAGAGAGGGTCCTAGGAGCCATGGGTATGAACGAAGAAGAGCACTTACTCGGAGGGTAAAGAAGAATCGTGTGAGGAAAGGAAGAACAGGGTCGCTGCAACACCGCCGATGAGAATCACGGGAGAAGAAGAACAGGCTGGATTACCAAGCACACTAACCGATACCTAAAAGAAGAAGGCGAGGGTTTATATAGGGTTTTCCGCGACGATTCAGCTGCACAGAAGGAGAAGGAGAAGCGGAGCCCATGGGCCCAGTGGGCCTCCATCAATATACTGGGGGGAGTTATAGGGGAACGGATGGATTTAAGCCGAAGGAATGAAGAATAGGTCAGAAACTTTATGTACATTGGAAAGTCAAGCTTATAACTTCGCTTGACTATTTTTCGGGGTTGACTAATGATACTACTGGTACCTTCTTTACATAATCCCCGATAGAGGGGTTAGCGGGTAACCTAAGATCCGGTCCAAAATATACGGCTCAGCTAAGAAAGGAAAGGAAGATTGGCACGGGCAAAATTGAGAGCCATCGGTACGGGCGAACCTCAGAAGCCATTGGCACGGGCGAATATTGAGAGCCATTGGCACGGGCGAATATTGAGACCCAGGAGAGCCATTAGTGCGAGAGTTAATGAAAGCAATTGATACGGCAAAGGAGAGGCGGAGGGCGCTTCGCCAAGAAGCCAGCACAATCTGATCCCTACAAGGGGAAGTTGGGCACAGGAAGGAGAGGAATTGGTTCGGGTTGATGAGGAACCCTAGGGCTAGGGCGCCCGTGGGCTATAGACCTAAAACTAGCTTCCCTCAACACGGAAGGTTGAGGGAGATAGTCTAGCCTAGTTTCCCAAAAAATAGAGGAAAGGGTGTTAGGCAACGACCTGGGAGGCCCCACATAATATTCCAAAGAGTCTCCACTCCTGATATCTGTAACAGAATTATTCTCCAGGAAAAGGTGGTGGCCACGTGGACGATGAAGATAACCCACGACGTTACGATGAAGGAAAGGAGGGGGGGAGATAAAAGGGGAGGAAGCAGGGAAAAAAGAGGAGGCGATTATTCCCACCCAGCAAGAGAGAAGGAGACGGAGGAGGAGAAGGAGAGCAACAACTGTTTCGCCGGAGAAGAAGGAGGGAGATCTGTAGCTGTTACATCTCTTGTATTTTTCTCGTCTTGTGATATCACTGTAAGAGGTTTTTTCTCCTCCACCTTCGGAAACTGACTTTCCGTAAAGGAGGACCTTCATAGTGAAAGTGCTTAGGCGCTGCATCCGGTGAGAAAAGCTCACCTCCGTGGAGTAGGAATCCTTATTCCGAACCACGTTACATCTTGTGTTTGAGTCTCAATTGCTGGCGTCGGTTTCTTGCGTTTCATCTACTTCATCTTTTTATTCTTTACTGATTGTGGCCTGTGACAACCCTCTGAGATCTCCATCCGTGCTTCGCTGCATTGGAAAGGAGTGAACAGACTTCACCCGTCCGCATCACCTAATAATCCAACCAAACATAATCTGGACATAACCTATAAATATGAATAAAAACATGATACTAGAAGCTAGATGTGCAAATCAAAGAGTTACTTATGCTATTGGTGAGAGATAGCATCCTAGTGATCTTATGTCTTGCTTAAAACAAAATATACCTTACCTATAAGTCTAAACACACCCATATAATCTGATCAAAACATATTTTTGTCATTTAAAAAGTATTTTACATGATCATACTCAACAATCCATATAGGAAGCCTTTCAAGACATTTGATCATGCTCTTTGTCCCCAAAACTCGTAGGGGAAGCATCTTTGCGATCTTTACATCTTGCTTCTAATGAAATATACTTAAAATACCTAAAAGTACAAAAAAAACATAATCTGGACAAATCATATAAATCCAAATAAAACATGATAATAGAACCTAGATGGGCAAATCAAAGAGTTACTTATACTCTAGGTGAGAAATTACATCTTGGTGATCTTAGATCTTGCTTAAAAAGACCTATACCTCAACTATAAATCTTATCACACACATATATCATCGTATCCAAACATATAATCTTCAAAACATATGAAAAGAAACTATATAAAATAATCGAAGAACTACTTATACTGCAGGTGAGAGATACTTACTTCCTCTCGCTTTCGTACTAGTATACCGCTAGGGTTTTTTGTGAGATGAAGACCTTCCCTTGTTCCTTAGCCCCAGGAGTGGTCCTCTAGCATATATTAAGCCTTTGTATCCCCTTGAAACCCTCTCAAGAACACCAACCAAAAGCCTTAGGGTTTCGGATGGAGTTGGAGGAAAGAGGAGGAGTTCGGTGGAGTTGGATCTTCTAGCAATACCAAGACTCTCTCCTTGAAAACCCTCTTGAGAATTCCAACACAAGGAGTCCTAAAGCTTGGATGGAAGAGGGTGGAAGGAGAAGGAGGAGTTTCGGCCAAGAATGGGAGAAGGAAGAAGAATGAGGAAGAATGAAGAAGGAAGATGGGGGTTTTCTTTTCTTCCTTAACTTCCTCTTTAATTCCCACGTTAATAGCTAGGGAGGTTAGAAAACTTTTCATCTCCTCATGGGGAGATGAAACAACTCTTCACCCTCTCATCTTCACATTTACCTTCTTTGTATATTCCTTATCTATTCTAGCCAAGAATTATCCTATGGTCTAGTGGTATCAAGGCTATCTCACAATTAGGAGGTTTATGGTTCAAACCCTACCTATAGAGAACCATATTTTATTTTTATTTTTTATTTTATTTTAAAACTTTTATGGGCGTTAAAAATTATATAATTACTTTGAATAGCTTAAAATTTTAAAGGCGTTACACAAAGCAAGCATCCAAAAGCGCGATTGTAAAGTTTTCTTTACGTGTTTTTGTTGTATTCATTTGTATTTTCTTGTTTACTTCATGTATTACTTTTGTAATCTGTTGTAAGAGGTTTCTCTGCCTTCGGATTGTTCTGAGAAGGAGTTATTATTGATTAGTGGTGTGTGGTTGCATCGTTAGAGCTTGTTCGAGCTCGATCTGTGGAGTAGGAATCATTCGGTTCTAAACCATGTTATATCTCGTGTTGTGAATTGTGTTTGTCGTATTTTATTATTGTTATATATTCCGTTGTGCTAACACGACTTGTAGAGATGAACACGAGAACGAATTCCATCAACAATAAATCAACGCTATTCACCCCTCCCCCCTCTAGCGGTCAACATTTCCTCTACAATTAGTATCAGAGCCCGTGACTCTTCTACGGACTAACCACCGAGAGCAAACCGCTAGAGGAAGAAGATGGAAGTTCAAGAACAACTACGATGGGACATCTACACACCGGTCCCGTACGCATTATATGGACGAGAAGGCTTCAATTTTTGGAAGAGCAGAATTGAAAATTTTATCATGATGAGAGACTTTGAGGAGTGGTCCATCTTAATGGAAGGATTTGAATATCCAAGAGGATCAAAAGGTGGCTTCCTCAAAAAGAAGAGATGGAGTGAGGAACAACTCCAAAGATTCAAGAAGAACAAGAAGGAAATTGAATTTATTTTTTATTTAATTCCTAATGACTTCTTGTGTAGCCTAGGTGATTGTATGGATGCCAAGGAGCTTTGGAGGGAATTGGCCAAGCTCCATGAAGACCCATCACCGGCTCAAGAAGAGGAGGCTGAAGATGAATCCTCATCCTCATAAGCAAGTGAGGATTCGGAAGTTGATAGGGAGTCAACCTCTGAATCGGTGGAAGAAGAGGAGACCTCCACCTCTAGAATTGAGGGGAGGAGATTAGGGCATCTTCAATACCGGAGCAACAAGAAGAACCATCTATATCCGGTAGAAAGGAAGAGTAAGCTCAAGAGACCCTCACCACCACCCTAGGTAACTCAAGCAATTTGGTTTTAAACAAAAATCATATAATTTGCTTTGAGTGTAGGGAATCCGGGCACTACAAGAGTAAGTGCCCAAAAAGAGTCAAGAAGGCTCCACCCATGCCAAAGGTCAAGGAGACTGGTGCCTCAATGCAAAAGAGCAAGGAGCAAGTGATTTGCTTCAAATGCCGGCTACTGGGGCATTATAGGAGTCAATGCCCTAGCGGGAGCAAAAAAGACCCAAAATGGAGCATCACATGTAGGGGGAGCTAATGCTAAACCTAAGGTATATTTTAGTAATGCACCTTCTAGTTTTTATAGTAAAAAAGCATGCTAGGAATTTTAATTCTCTTGCAATTTATCATGACAAGCATGCTAGGAATAACAAATACTTTTGTTTAGGAGCTAAAAATATCCACATTTCAAATAAGGAGAAATTTGGGACTAATGTCCCTAGAAAGACCTTACCTAGGGAATCTATCAAGAAAATAGAAGACCACCTAGGTTTTAATCCCAAATGGACTAGACATATGCCTAAGAAGAACCATGCCCAAGGATTAAATCAAAATTCTAAAATTGGGCAATTAGAGGTTGAAAATCAAGCCTTGAGGTCAAGGCTTGAGAAACTTGAGAAGACCCTTAAGATTATGCAAAACCAAATAAAAGGGTCAAATGGTCAAAGTCAAGGGTCTAGGTCCAAGAGTCAAGGCCTAGGGCATAAGAAACAAGAACCATCCAAGGGCAAGACTAAGCCCAAAAAGACCTACCACAATGTTCCATTTGATTATGAAACTCAAATTAGGTCTAGAAAAGCCAAGGTCAATAGGGAAGTAATCCCTAAGGTTGACCAAGGTAGGTGCTTAGTGGTCAAGGTTTCCATGAAACCTAGGAAGACCACTAAGAAGGTTACTAGGGAGGCAATCCCTAAGGTTAACCTAGTCAAGATCCAAATGACCAAGACTAACAAGCCTAGAAGGGTCATTAGGAAGGTATTTAGGGAGGTTATCCCTAAGGAATACCAAGTAAACCCTAGGAGCTCAAATAGGTTTTGGGTTCCTATAAGCGTGATCGATTCATGCTAGATGGGTTTAGGGTGTGCCAACGTTAAATGGAAGGGTAGTTAACCCTACCATGGTAAAGGTGGCACTTTTGGTAATTTTCAAGGTTATGGTTACCTTGGGAATGTGTTTTGATTTTATATCCTAAAATATTTTAGGATGTGCCAATACATGTTTGGGATTATGAAAAATCAATTAAATTGGCACAATATAGGTTTAGAGGTGTGTGTGTGCCATTATGGGTTTTGGCACACTTGGGAGATTAGTAGAAATATGGAAAAATGGACAAAATAATAACAAATGGCAATTAATACTAAGTATTAGGTATTATTATACCTATACATTTTATGTACCTGCTTGATTTTCCATATAACATGTCATGACATCATGTTTATTTTTATCATTTATATGTCATGATTATGTGTAGGATTAAGGTTTGATGTCATGTGTTTTTAGATTGTATCATATGTCATGACATCATGATCATTGGCCATGCTTAATTTTGCTCTCATTTATGCCATGATGATTCATGCATTTAATTTGATTAAAATTGATTTAAGGACTATGACATGACTTGAAGTCCCACTTATAAGGGAATCAAGTAGTGTTGCCTTAGAAAATGCATGAGGCCTTAGATTTAGATAAACCAAAACCCACATCTCACATCTAAATTGACATGTATGTGTATTTATACACCCTAGATACATGTGAGATGCTAGGATATGAGTTAAGTTCAAGGTGCATAATTTTTGCATCTAGATGAACTAAAACTCATCTTATCTTTAATGATGGATCATTGGGAAAGCTTATGTACAAGTCATGTACATTGAGCCCAAGGAACATGATCCAATACAGGTTTTCAAAATTATTTTAAAATCAATTTAGAAACCCTTAGTGAAGTCTATCTTTTGATAGCAATCACCATTGATGAAGTTGGTACAAAGTAGGGCTAAAACATTGAAAATTTCAATGGTTTTGAACTTTGTGTCAATTTCGATATTTTATGGGAAAATTATTTTCTAATATTTTTCACCCATTGTGTTTGTAATAAGTATTATACGTATGAATTTTAAATAATTTTCAACTTACATATATTTACTTATCATTTTTTGAATTTCATTTCTGATAAAACCGCGGCAAAAATCGCCTGGCAAGAAACCGCCCAGCGTAACCACCGGCCTCGGCGACGACAGGCACCGCCGCGTAAATCGCTCGCGGAAGTGCCCTCGCGAATCGCCGGCGCAGCTTATCACGATCGCCGCTTGGTGCTGAATCGATGGGCACACGATACGATCGATTTCTGAAGGACTCGACTGCCAATGCTGATTTCGGGTAAACATGATTGTTTAGCTCGTGTTCAGCTACAATAAAGTTCCCTAATCACTCCTAACCCTAGGATATGCTTTGGGAAGCATTAGAAAGGGTGAAAATCCATTGGATATGGATTAGAAGAGTTGTTTAGGGTTTGTATCAATATTAAGGGTGGAAAAGTTCAATATTGAACTTTAGACCTTATTTTTGATGGTTTAAAGTTTCTATTGGTTTAGGAACTTCCCAAGGACATTGTTGGTGCAATGGTCAAGGGGGAGAAAGCCTTTAGGGGGAGGTATCAATCATGAGATGATGGATGTTATTTTTCCTCATGAGGAGGAGAAATGGGATTTTGAGAGACCCAATTTGGAAATTGGGAGAGTGTATAGGATTGCCTCTCTTGAGTGATATGGGACTTATCACTAGGAAGATGGTAGGCATTCTAGGAATTTTTGGACCAAGGGGAAGATTGTAAGATCTCATTGGGACATGAGACATTGACCTCCTTGGAGAGAAAACCTTTTTGATGTTAGTCAAAAAGGGGGAGAATGTTTTGGGAGAGAATGTTATGGAGAGTGTTATAAATTGATGTTATCAATTGTCAATTCAGAGAATTGGGGAGAATGTTTCGGATTACCAATTTGGGATAATTGGTAAGGACATTTGAGTTAGTGTTCTAACTCAAAGGTATGTGTTTTTGTCAAATATCAAAAAGGGAGAGATTGTTGGTGCAATCGGTCCAGATCACGATTGACCCGACTTGAGTTTGATTCAAGTGATGTTTTGATGTTTGACATGAAGGTTTGACATTGATGTTTGACATTGATGTTTGACATTGATGTCTGATAATGTGTTGGGAAGATTGTTGGTGCAATCGACCCGGGTCATGATTGACTGGACTCGAGTTTGACTCAAGGGGGATTTTGATGGTTGACTGGAGTTGACCATGTCATGGAAAGTCCAAGTCTTGAGTACTTGGAATGTAAAGTCCAAGCATGGGTCTTGGTAAGGAAAAGTCCAAGCATGGGTCTTGGCAAGGAAAAGTCCAACATGAGTTGGCAAGGGAAAATACAAGTTTGAGTCTTGGCATTTGAGAAGTCCAAGGCGTTTGATATTGGCGGCGTAAAGTCCAAGCGAGAGTCTTGGCAGCATAAGTCCAATGGTTGGCGGCATAAAGTTCGAGCGGAGTCTTGGCAGTGTAAGTCCAATGTGCCTTGGCAACGTAGACACCGTTAGCATGACATAGTCGATGAAAGCACCTGAAGGCTAGCGCAATGGATGAACAAGTCATGGATGACTTGGAGGGATCCGAGAGGTGTGAGACTGACGAAGGTGGCTAGAAGGCTTAGGTCTAGGCTAAGAGTGGTCTAGCAAGTATGGGGGCACCATACTTGGGTTAAAAACCTCATGTTTGAGGTGTGCCAGTCGACTGGTGTGAGTCAACTAAGGTTTGATTGCGGGAAGTGTCCCATCAGTCGACTACCAAAGGTCATCAATCAACTGTTAGAGGTCATCAGTCGACTACCAGAGGTGGGCAGTCGACTGCTGGCTCGAGCAATCGACTGATCGTGTGATCAGTTGACTGGTGCTCAAGATTTTGGGCACAGAATGGAGTCGGACTCGACCGCTGTGGTCAGCAGTCGAGTGAAGGCTCCATCAGTCGACTGATGGGTATGATCAGTCGACTGATGATGGATCCGTTGAATTTTTCCAGCATGGATCTAGCCGTTGTCTCATGACAACAGTGACATCAGTCGACTGATGGTCCCGAGCAGTCGACTGATCGGCGATTTCCAGCCCAGGTAGAAGCTTTAAAGGTTGCTCGTGGAGGAGAATATAAACACCGGTTCTTGAGAGCTTTTGGGGCGATTTGTTGCTGCAAATCAGGGTCTCCAAGTGCAATTCAAGCAACCATAAAGCAAGCATCCAAAAGCACAATTATAAAGTTTTCTTTATGCGTTTTTGTTCTATTCATTTGTATTTGCTTATTTACTTCGTGTATTACTTTTGTAATCTGTTGTAAGAGGTTTCTCCGCCTCTGGATTGTTCCGAGAAGGAGTTATTATTGATTAGTGGTGTGTGGTCGCATCGCTAGAGCTTATTCGAGCTCGATCTGTGGAATAGGAACCATTCGGTTCCATACCACGTTATATCTCATGTTGTGAATTGTGTTTGTCATATTTTATTATTGTTATATATTCCGCTCTGCTAACACGACTTGTAGAGATGAACACGAGAATGAATTCCATCAACAATGAATCAACGCTTTTCACCCCCCCCCCCCCCCCCCTCTAGCGGTCAACATTTCCTCTACAATTACAACACACACACACCACACGCATGCAAGGATAAATCAAGTATAGACATAATTGCCATTTGAAATTTTGCAATAAAGGAAAACTACTCTAGGTATACCTGACGAATTATGTGGAGCAGGAATGACATCAACCAAGCGACCCTCACGAGTTTGGCCTCATCCGTATCCACGCCGAGTATCATTGGGATAGCTTCAACAAGCTATGAGCCCCGTCTTCACAAGAGTTACTAGCCTCGTGTCGAAGACGTTGTAATAAGAGAGAGGATCACAATCCGAATCAAAATCGGATCCAAAAATGAGTTCCACGAACTCGCTTCTCGGAAGTGGTTTTCGTCAACCAATTGATGAAACCTTGGTCCTCCACCAAAGGGGATTGCTGGAGATCCAATTCCCGACAAGTAGGTCACTGTCGGAGCACAAAACGTTGACTAAACGACCTCTCCATGAAGAGGACAGCAAGCTGCCCAAAACTGGACAGCTTGTTTTGGTCGAGGAGATGGCCGACCAAACAAGTGGTCGGTTGCTCCTTGGTCACCAGCGGCCATGGGAGGTTGGTCGGAGGGCTTCCGGCGGCTGGTGGTTGGCCGGCGGCAAGGAGAAGGGGTGACCACAACAAGTTGGGCAGCTCCAATAGGTTGGGCGGCAAGGAGCAAGGAGAGAAGAAGGAAAAAAAAATGGCTAGGGTTTCCAAAACCTAAGTCGTTCAACATTCACAAAATCCTTAAGTCGTGTTTTTATAGAGAACACATTCTCCTAAAGGTTATTAGTTCATAACCAAAATCCGTTAACCCGCTCCATTAACTTAAGTTAAAATAAACCAAACCGTATTGGTCTATTTTAAGTTAAAACAAACCGAACCAATTTCGGTTCATTTATTTAAAACAAACCAAACCCCTTTGGTTTATTTTCCACCATTGGATTAGAACCAAACTGATTTGGTTTTGTTGGAGCTGAACGCTCCAAGTTATGTTTTGGTGTTTGACAAAGGTTTAAGTGATTGTGAGAAATAAAAGGGTGGACCTTGGTGAAAAGTTCAAGATGGTTAATTCCTTGGCAGGTGAGAAATCCAAGGGGGGACCTTGGTGAAAAGTCTAAGATGGTTAATTCCTTGGAAGGTGAGAAATCCAAGGGGGGGACCTTGGTGAAAAGTTCAAGATGGCTAATTCCTTAGTAGCTGGAAATTCCTTGTGGGGGTGCAAGGTGAAAAGTCCAAGAAGGGTAATTCCTTGGTAGTAGAGAAATTCCTTACAGGAGTGACAAGGTGAAAAGTCCAAGAATGGCTGATGGCCGGAGTCTTGGCGAGTAAAGAGTCTCAGGGTAGAGTCTTTACTAGGCATGTTTCAGTCTTAGAGCTGACTAAAAGAATGGGTCTTAAAGACAACAATGAGTTGACACCTCAATTGGTTCCCTTAATGCATTCATCAAGTGGAGAAACTTGTCGTTGGCCAGGTACAATCGAGTCGGCACCTCGACTGTGGCACCTTGACTGGTCTTGTGCAACGGTCAACGGTGGGAGTCAAAGCTCAACTGCTACAGGACAAGCCACATTCGAGCCGATGCCTCGACTGATCCTGAGCTGAAGGATACAGATGCAAGTCACACTCACCCAGCGCCTCAACTGAGGCAGAACAAATTTGTGAACCATAACAAGTTCGACTAGTGCAGCCGAGGCGGCGCCTCGACTGGTCGTGGGTAGTTGCGGACAGAAGCGAGGCAAGCTCCATTGTCGCCTCGATTGCAATGGGATAAACTTTTGTTGCGACCTATGCAGTCGAGGCAGCGCCTCGACTTGTCTTCGTAGAAATGCATAGATGCAAGGCATGCTCGACTGGCGCCTTGACTGGTGAGAAACCAGTTCGTGATTATGGCGAGGAAACTCTATTTGTTCTTCCGCGTGTTCGATTTTTATAGGATTCTTCTTGAGTGGATGACCAAATATTTTGGGTCGTGGACATTTTCTAATGGCGTGGACAAAAGTGATTGGATATTGGAGCAACGATTGTGGAATTAGGGTTGCGCAGAAACAAAAAAGGGTGGTCTCTGTTCTTCGGCGAGAATGCGAACAAGATTTTCAAGCTTTCCGGCGATTCACATACAACTTCCTATTTCTGGTTAATTGATCGACAACATGCTAAATCTGAGTTTCTTGCTTGTGGTTGATTGCTTGTCTGAGAAAGAGTCGCATTCATTGCTCCTGTTGGTGTATAACCTCTGATCAGCTGGTGCTCTGTAAATCTGGACTATTGGGATCTTTGCTGCACTTGCGGTCGTCATGCTACTTACATGTCTCAGTGGTAAAGGTTAAAAGTTCTTGTGTATTGGTATTTGGTGCTCTTTTCTTTCCATTTGTGATCATCTGAAATTGTATCTCTATTTGTGTTATTGTTTTTGTTAAGATGAGTTTCTAGTGCAAATCTAGAGGGTCTGTAATTTGTAAGTTTTTAAGACGTTTCTCCGCCTTTGAAGTTCACTTCAAAAAGGAGAAAAGATAGAGGTAGGCCTTGGATTAGCAGCTCTAGGAGAGAGCTGTGAACCAAGTAAAATTGGTTGCGTCATTTTGTTTTTTTTTGTTGGTTGCTTGTGAGTTGGTTGTGCTAGTTTGTGCTTTGTGTGTGCGATCAAGTTGTTGTTAGTCTATCCGATGCGTCTTTAGTTCTTTTGGTATAAAAAGAAAAGATTTCAAAAAAATATATATAAAACAATATATCTCCCCCCCCTGTTGCGTAGTTACCGGTCCTATCAAGTGGTATCAGAGCTAGGGCTCTATTCACCGGCTTAACCTCCGTAGAGTCATAACCATGAAAGAGGGTTACTATACAAACTGACCTCCATTTTTTGATGAAACCAATTTCCAATACTGGAAAAGTCGGATGGAGTATTATCTCATGACTGAGATAGAGATGTGGTTCTCCGTCACGGAGGGCTTCATTGCTCTAGTGGATGAAGTAGGTAAGGTCTTAGGGTCTACTCTTTGAACAAATGAGCAAAAGCGCAAGGCACAGGCTAATGACAAAGCCACTGTAACTTTATAGTGCGGCCTGGCAAAGGAACAACTAAATAAAGTTGGTCCTTTCAGTAGTGCGCAAGACCTATGGAACAAATTGCTTGAGCTGCACGAGGTTACCCGGGACTCTCATATAGCCAAGAGGGATTTGTTCCTAAGTCAACTCTAGAATTTTGCTATGAAGGATACTGAATCTATCAGTGAGCTTCATGGAAGATTCAAGGAGCTGCTTAAAGGTCTCCACTCTATTGGGGAGAGTGTTGAGAACTGGGATTTGGTAAGGTACGTGCTTAAGTCGTTTCCCCGAAATGCCTTATGGTCATCTATGGTAGATGCCTATAAGGTATCAAGGGACTTGTCAACTATTAAAATAGATGAATTGTTTTGTGAGATGGAATTGCATGAACAGGCTAATAATGGTCAAAAGGAGAAGGTTATGGCATTGTTTGCAGGTGATCAGAATAAGGAAGGGAAGAAGAAGAAGGAGAAGAAGAAGGAGTTGCCATCGTCCTCTTCTACCAAATTTGATGGAGACGATGAGTCCTCATCCAGTGAGGTGGCCAACTTCGTGAGGAGGATGAGGAGGAGGAGCAAGAGATTCAACAGAATGAAAGGTAAGATAGTTGATAATACAATTGATAAAAGTAACATAGTTTGCCATGAATGTAATAAGAAAGGACACTTCAGAAATGAGTGTCCTCGGCTCAAGAAGAAGGAGGAAAAGAGGAGAAGAAGAAAAGCTTTGAGAGCTACGTGGGATGAATCCTCATTCGGGTCATCGTAAGAGGACAAGGAAGAGAAGACTGGTAGACATGCCGCTCTGATGCCATTGGAAGACTCTGGGACAAAGTCAAGAAGCAAAAGGTCAGAATTAGAGTCAGACTCGAGTTCATCATCTTCAGATGATGACAAGGTAACCTCTGAACTGGTAGATTGCTATAAGACAATAGGCTACTTAACTGATATATTGGATAAATCTAGGGATAAGGTTAAATTGTTAAAATATGAAATAGGATATTTAAAGAACCTTAAGGAGCATGCGGTAGAATCTAGTGCTAACACTTTTCAAATTGATGAACTTATGGATGAAAATAGATCTTTGAAAGCATAGGTGAACGATCTCAAGTGCACTCTTGAGAAATTCACCTCTAACTCTCAAACATTGAACATGATTTTAGAATCACAACGGGTTGTCTACAACAAAGATGGAATAGGTTATAAACCTAAATAGCAAGAACTTAGTTTCATGTCTTTAGTGTCTAGAAATTCTGATAGGAAGAAAACAACAAAGGCATGGATCCCTAGGAAATATATTTTGGAAGCTAATGGATCCAATATTTGGGTTCCGAAATCTTTCATTTTTTATGTCTAGCAGGCATCTGTTAAGGGGGAGTGTCCATCAACCTGGTTTGTAGACAATGGATGTTCCAAGCACATGACCGGGGACTTGTCATTATTTTTCACATTGGATTAAAAAAATAGAGGCTTTCGTTCGATAATAATGGTAGGTTAAAAGTTATAGGAATAGGGAATATTTATATATCTGAACACTTTATGATCAAGAACGTGTTGCTTGTTAAAAACATATCGTTTAATCTGTTAAGTGTAAGTCAGTTATGTGATGCTGGGTACAGGGTTGAATTCAATTCAACTCAGTGTCTGGTGAAACACAATATTTCAGGTGATACCATGTTAGTAGGAGTTAGGAAGGAGAACATATATCATGTGTATTTTGACAATGCTACTAATGTATCTGCCAAGTGTCTTATGTCTAGAACAGATGAATCTTGGCTGTGGCATAGAAGGCTCGCACATGTCAACCTGAAGAATTTGAAGAGATTAGCTGGAAAGGAACTAGTTGTTGGAGTATTGAGAATACAATCAAAGTCCCACATTGGTAAGACATGGAAAAGATTATGTGTTTATAAGATGAAAAGATATCTCCATTGGCATGAGGCCTTTTGGGTAAAGCCCAAAAATAAAACCATGAGGGCTTAGGCCCAAAGTAGGCAATATCATGCCATTGTGGAGATATGTGGATCTTATAGGCACTAACAATTGGTATCAAAATCATGGTCCATGTCAAGACATGAACCTCGAATGAAGTGCAGCTCTCATGGCAGGAAGTCCAGTTGGGCCAGAAGGGTTGGACAATTGGCAGGAAGTCCAGCTAGGTCAGAAGGACCAGACAGTTGGCAGGAAGTCCTGGTGGGTGGGTTGAGGATCGGACATCAAGTAGAGGATGTCCTTCGAGGACAGATAGGCTTGAGGGGAGTTAATGTGGTCCTTCATTTGAGAGGGGATTGTTGGAGTATTGAGAATGCAATCAAAGTCCCACATTGGTAAGACATGGAAAAGATCATGTGCTTATAAGATGAAAAGATATCTCCATTGGCATGAGGCCTTTTGGGTAAAACCCAAAAACAAAACCATGAGGGCTTAGGCCCAAAGTGGGCAATATCATGTCATTGTGGAGATATATGGATCTTATAGGCACTAACACTAGTAAGGGGCTGCCACTACTAAACTTTCAGAAAGATAGGTTGTGTGATGTCTGTCAGAAAGGTAAGCAAAAAAGGGCATCACATAAGCCCAAGAACATTGTAAGTACCTCTACTGCTTTGGATTTGTTGCATTTGGACTTGTTTGATTGTAGCAGTGTTAAATCCTTGAATGGTAGTAGATACTGTCTGGTTATAATTAATGACTATACTAGATATGCTTGGACATTTTTCTTAAAAGATAAGGATGAGACAATAGAGATTTTCATTTCTTTTAGTATCCATTAAAACCCTTAGGAGTGATCATGGAGGGGAGTTCCAAAATACTCGATTTAGGGACTATTGTTTAGAAAGTGGGTATAGACATGAGTTTTCTATTCCAAGAACACCCCAACAGAATGGTGTTGTGGAAAGGAAAAATTGGGCCTTGCAAGAAGCAGCGAGGAGCATGCTCCATGAGTAATCTCTTCCAAGCAACTTGTGGGTTGAAGCCATGAGTACAACCTGTTATGTTCAGAACAGGGTGTTAGTGCATAGGCTTTTAGGAAAAACATCACATGAGCTATGGTTTGGGAGGCCACCTACAGTCAATCATCTTAGCATGTTTGGATGCAAGATGTTTATTCTAAATACCAAAGATCATCTAGGTAAGTTTGCAGCTAAAGCTGATGAAGGTATCCTTGTAGGGTATTCTTCTATTAACAAAGCATATAGAGTGTATAACAAGAAGTCGAAGTTGATAGAGGAGTCACCAAATGTTGTATTTGAGGAAGATAAAAAAATTGGTGATACTCGAGAAATTGAGGAAGAAATTAAGTTTGGATTGGAGAAGGTAAAATTACATGAAAACACTGAAGTAGGGGGAGCTAAGATTGAGTCTGATGATGAAAAGGTTAGGCAACAAGGGTCATTGTTTGAAGATGTATCAAACGACCAAGTACTTGAAACATCTCAAGCACCAAGATCCATTAGAACAGTAAGTGGGCATCCCCAAGATCAGATCATTGGAGAACTTCAACAAGGGGTGAGGACTAGATCATCCTTTAGGAATGAAGGAGTTGAAGTTGCATTGATCTTAGAAATCGAACCCAGGGTAGTAGAATAGGCTTTGCTTGATCCTAATCGGGTCTTAGCAATGTAGGATGAACTACGATAATTCGAGAGAAGCCAAGTGTGGGACTTAGTTTCGAGGCCGGAAGAAGTTTCAGTGATTGGTACCAAATGGGTGTTTAAGAATAAGATGAATCATAAGGGAGAGATAATAAGAAATAAGGCAAGGTTAGTTGCCAAGGGTTATAACCAGATTGAAGGGTTAGAGTGTGAAGAGACCTACGCCCCAGTAGCTCGACCAGAATCCATAAGGTTGATGCTAGCTTTTGCTGCATTCAAAGGGTTCAAACTCTATCAAATGGATGTAAAGTCTACCTTCTTGAATGGGGTGATTAAGGAAGAGGTGTATGTTGAACAACCACCAGGATTTGAGAATATAGAGTTTCCAGACCACGTGTATAAACTGAAAAAGGCTCTCTATGGGATGAAATAAGCACCTCGTGCCTGGTATGAAAGGTTGTCTACATTTCTTGTAGAGAAGGGGTTGAGAAGAGGTCAGTTAGATCCCACACTATTTCTGAAAAGAGATGGTGAGAACATTTTTGTGGCTTAGGTTTATGTTGATGACATAATTTGTGGCTCAAATAATAAGGATTATCTGAATGAGTTTGTAGGACGCATGAAGAGTGAGTTTGAGATGAGTCTTGTGGAAGAATTGACATTCTTCCTTGGACTTAGATATCAAACAAACCAAGGAAGGTATATATGTTCATTAGTCTAGGTATGCCATGAATCTCTTAGGACCTGTGCGCCTACTATAGGGGGGGGGGTGAATAGAGTTTCATTGTTCTTGATGGAATTCGATTGCGCTTGCTACACAATTTTAGTACACAGCGGAAATATGAAATATACAATCAAAATAAACACAAGCACAATCACAACATGACAACACGATGTAATGTGGTTCGGAACCTTAGGGTTCCTACTCCACGGGTGAGCTCAACGAGCTCTAGTGATGCACACACAACCACTAATCAATAACTCCTCGGAACAATCCGGAGGTGGAGAAAACCTCTTATAATAGTTCTTACAACAATAAGAATGAAATACAAGAAATTACAAATGAAATACAATAAAAGAACGCAAAGAAAACTTTACAATCGATCTTTTGAAAACTTGCTTGTTTGTTTACTTGAGTTGCACTTGGAGACCCCGAATTGCACAAGCAAATTGCCCCAAAACTCCT
Organism: Wurfbainia villosa; assembly: GCA_025175895.1. NCBI lineage: Eukaryota > Viridiplantae > Streptophyta > Magnoliopsida > Zingiberales > Zingiberaceae > Wurfbainia > Wurfbainia villosa. Next base: position 111,787,212 of record CM045989.1, on the reverse strand, counting down.
CAAAGAACCATGGCCAAATCCCTTTCCACGAGCTACTTTTATAACCTGCATTCAGGCTAGATTTCGCCTAGCAGTCGACTGATCGAAACCATCAGTCGATTGCTCCTATAGTTGTTGTCTCACAACGGCATGAACCACGTTGGATAAGTTCCAACGAATAGACGATCAGTCGACTGTCAAACCCTAACAGTCGACTCGGGAACTTTCTGACCCCGAATACCCGACCAGCAGTCGACTGATCTCCAGATCACTCGACTTCTCAGGCCATCAGTCGACTGGCAATGTTGGCAGTCTACTTCTAGGCCATTTATTACAGTCGAAGTCTAGTCGACTCCCATCAATCGACTGACCATAATATCAGTCGACTGATAACCTCATCCATGAGGTTTTAACCCCAAGTATGGTGCCCTCATACTTGCTAGACCAACCTTAGCCTAGACCTAAGCCTTCTAGCCACCTCCATCAGCCTCATGCCTATTGGATCCCTCCAAGTCATTCATGACTTGTTCATCCATATGGTAGCCTTCAGGTGCTTCCATCAGCTATTGTCATGCTAATGTGGTCTACACCGCCAAGGCACATTGGGCTTACACTGCCAAGACTCTGCTTGGACTTTACGCCGCCAACCATTAGACTTATGCTACCAAGACTCTACACATGGACTTTACGCCACCAATATCACCCCTTGGACTTCCCTTGCCAACCCATGTTGGACTTTCCATTTGCCAAGACTCAAGCTTAGACTTTCCCTTGCCAAGACCCATGCTTGGACTTTTCCCATGACAATGGTCAAACCATCGTCAAACATCAAAATATCCCTCGAGTCAAACTCAAGTCCAGTCAATCATGACCCGGGTCGATTGCACCTACAATCTCCCCAACACATTATCAAACATCAATTTTAAATATCAAAACACTACTCAAGTCAAACTCGAGTCTGGTCAATCATGACCTGGGCCGATTGCACCAACAATCTCCCCCTTTTTTATGTCTCCTTACCAATTTTCCCAAATTGGTAATCCCATAAATTCTCTCCCTTTTTGACATACATCAAAAAGATTCTCCCGAAGGAGGTCAATGTCTCATTTCCCAATGAGACCTTACAATCTCCCCCTTGGTCCAAAAACGCCGAGGATGTCTTCACTCTTCCTAGTGATAAGTCTCATATCACTCAAAAGAGGCAATCCTATAACTCTCCCAATTTTCAAATTGGGCATCTCACATTCTTCCAAAATTCTCCCCCTCATGAGGAAGAACACATCCATCATCCCATGATGGATACCTCCCCCTAAAGGCTTGCTTTCCCTTGACCATTGCACCAACAATGTCCTTGAAGAGTCCCTAAGTCTATAGGAACACTAAACCATCAAAAATAAGGTCAAAAGTTTGACATTGAACTTTCCCACACCTTAAAATTGATACATCACCCTAACAACTCTCCTAATCCATATCCAATGGATTTTTACCCTTTCTAATGCTTTCCAAAGCATATCCTAAGGTTAGGAGCAGTTAGGGAACCCTAACATGGCTGAAACGTGGGCTAAACATCCTTGTTAACCCGAAATCAGTATTGGCAATTGACTCTGACAGTAATCAATCGACTGCCCTATCCATCAGTCGACTTCCATCAAGAAGCAGTTGACTGATATATGCAAAACGCAGAAATCAAAAATCAAAATTGGATTTTCAAAATGCATAAGTAATTATACGTAATTTGAAAAATCACGAAACTTCATACATATAATACTTATAACAAATACAATGGGTGAAAAATATTTGAAAATTATTTTACCCATAAAATAGTGAAATTGATACAAAGTTCAAAAATGAGAAAAACTTCATTGTTTTGAGCTCACTTTGTATCAACATCATCAATGGTGATTACTATCAAAAGATAGACTTCACTAAGATTTTTCAAAATGATTTTGAAATTATTTTAAAACCTTATATTAAACCATGGTCTATGGGATTGATGCACATGACTTGTACATAAGCTTTCCTCATGATTCACCCATGGTTTTAAATGAGTTTGAGTTCATCTAGATGCAAAAACTATGCACCTTGAACTTAACTCATTTCCTAGCATCTCACATGTGTCTAGGGTGTTTGAAAACACACACATGTCAATTTGATGTGAGATGTAGGTTTTGTTCATCCTAAACTAGGGTTTCATGCATTTTCTAGGGCAACAATACTTGATTCCCTTATACATGGGACTTCAAGTCATGTCATAGTCCTTAAATCAATTTTAATTACTTTAAATGCATGAATGATCATGACATAGATGATGACATAAATAAGCATGGTCAATGATCATGATGTCATGACATATGATTTAATCTAAGCATTCATGACATTAAAACTAAATCCTAAGAATAATCATGACATTTATATGATTTAAATGAATATGATGTCATGACATGGTATATGACAATCAAGACATGGTAAATAAAATATAAAGGTATATAATACCTAAATTTTAATATTAGTTGCCATTTTTTATTATTAAACCCATTTTTTCATATTACTACTAATCCCCCAAGTGTGCCAAAAATTCAAAATGACACACTATGACTTTAAGACCTAAATTGTGTCAATTTGATCAATTTATCAAACTTCTTAAATAATATTGGCACATCCTAAAATCTTTTAGGATTATGATCAAACTTATTTCCAAGATACCCATAACCTTGGAAATGACCTAAAGTGCCACCTTTACCATGGTTAGGTTAACTACCCATCTATTTAAAGTTGACACACCCTAACCCATTTAGAATAAATCGATCACGCTCCTAGGAACCCAATACCTATTGGAGCTCATTGGGTTTACTAGGTATTCCTTAGGGATAACTTCCCTAGATACCCTCCTAGGCTTAGAAGCCTTGGTCATTTGGGTCTTACCTAGGTTAACTCTAGGGGTAACTCCCCTTGTAACCTTCTTAATGGCTTCCCTAGGTTTCCATGAAACCTTAGCTACTAAGCACCTACCTTGGTCAACCTTAGGGATGACTTCCCTATTGACCTTGCTTCCTAGATCCTAGATTTTAACTCCTTGATCCTAGAGTTTGACCATTTGACCCTTGACTTTGACTTTGTATTTTTCTAAGGGTCTTTTCTAATTTCTCAAGTCTTGACCTCAAGACTTGATTTTCCTTTTCTAATATCTCAATTTTGTATTTTTCTTAACTCTTGAGATATTCTCTTTTCTAGGCATATGTCTAGTCCATTTAGGATTGATGCCTAAGTGGTTCTCAATTTTCCTAATACTTGCCTTAGGTAAAATTGTTTTAGGGACATTAGTCCCAAATTTCTCCTTATTCCTAAGGTTGACATGTTTCGCTCCTAAACAATAAAACCTATTATTTCTATCATTCCTTTCATGAATAATTGTAAGATTACTTCTAGCATGCTTTTGATAATTAATTGAAGAAGAAGCATAGTTAAAAGTTACCTTAGGGTTTGCCTTAGCTCCCCCTACATGTGTAGCTCTTCCTTCATGAGTCTTCTTCTCCCCCTTTGGGCATTGACTCCGGTAGTGTCCCGATTGTCGACATTTGAAGCAAATGACATGCTCCTTACTCTTCTTATCGAGGACTCGAGCATCCTTTGAGATTTCTTGAAGTTTTAGTACCGGTTAACTTTTCTTGACCTTCTTAAGGCACTTGCTCTTGTAGTGCCCATATTCCCTACACTCAAAATACATTATATGATTTTTATTTTGAATTAATGTGTTTGAGTTACCTAGGTCATCGGTGGATGTTTGGGCTTCTTCATCTCTTCCGAAACTTGATGGTACTTCTTTATTTTGATCTTGCTTCGGAGTAGATGGTGTCTCCTCCCCCTCAATCCTAGAGGTTGAGGTTTCCTCCAATTCTACCTCTTCCTTGGACGTTGATGGCCTTTCAACCTCCAATTCTTCCACCTTGGATATCGAACACTCCTCGACCTCCGAATCCTCACTTTCTTGTGAGGATGAGCTTTCTTCCTCTTCTTCTTGGACCGGTTGTGGATTCTCATGGAATCTTGCCACTTGGCTCCATAGATCCTTGGCATCCATGTAGTCCCCTAAACTAGACAAAATATTGTTAGGTATTAAATCAATCAAAAATTTCATTACCTTCTTATTTTTCTCAAACCCTTAGAGTTGTTCCTCGGTCCATCTCTTCATCTTGAGAAAACCTCCCTTTGGTCCTCTAGGATATTCAAATCCTTCCATCAAAGTGGACCACTCTTCGATATCCCTCATCATCATGAAGTCTTCAATCCTTGACTTCCATGAATTGAAGTCTTCTCATCCATAGAGCGCATACGGGACCGGAGTGTTGATATCCCATCCTAATTATTCTTCAAATTTCATCTTCCCTCTAGCGATCTTGCTCCTGGGCGTTAATCTGTAAAAGAGCTCCTAGCTCTGATACCACTTGTTAGGACCTGTGCGCCCGCAAGAGGGAGGGTGAATAGCATTTTGTCATTCTTGATGGAATTCGATTGCGCTTGTTGTTAGGACCTATGTGCCCGCTAGAGGGGGGGGTGAATAGCGATGTTCGGCGGTTGACAGAATTTGATCGTTCTTGCATGCTTGATTTTATATGATGTTTGTTAGTGTAGCAGAAATAATAGAAATACACAACAAACACAAATACAATGCACAAGACACACGATATAACGTGGTTTGGAACCGAATGGTTCCTACTCCACGGATTGAGCTCAAACGAGCTCTAGCGATGCGTACAACACCACTAATCAAATAAACTCCTTCTCGACAACAAGTCGGAGGTGGAGAAGACTCGTACAATAGTAATAAAGACAAATACAAGCGAATACAAGTAAACTACACAAATACAAGTAAAGAAACACTTTACAATTGTGAACTTGGATGCTTGCATTGTGATTGCTTGAGTTACACTTGGAGATCCCGAATTTCAGAAGCAAATCACCCCAAAACTCCTCAAGAAACCTTGCCAAAAATCCTCCCCACGAACTACTTTTATAACCTGCATTCTTGCTGATTTTTACCTAGCAGTCGATTGCTCCTGTAGCCATTGTCTCACAACAGCAAAATCCACGTTGGATAAGTTCCAATGGATAAACCATTAGTCGACTGATCATGCCCATCAGTTGACTGATCGAGTCATCACTTGACTGTCAAACCCTAACAGTCGACTCGGGAACATTCTGTCCCTAAATTCCTAACCAGCAATCGACTGAACTCTAGACCAGTCGACTGCCTAGGCCATTAGTCGACTGCCCAATGCTGGCAGTCGACTGCTAGGCCAATTTTAGCCGTCGAACTCTAGTCGACTGACCATTGTCTCAGTCAACTGATACACCTCAAACATGAGGTTTTAACCCCAAGTATGGTGCTCCCATACTTGCTAGATCACCCTTAGCCTAGACCTAAGCCTTCTAGCCACCTCCGTCAGCCTCACACCTATCGGATCCCTCCAAGTCATCCATTACTTGTTCATCCATACGCTGGCCTTCAGGTGCTTCCATCAACTATTATCATGCTAATGTGGTCTTCACCGCCAAGGTACATTGGGCTTACACTGCCAAGACTCCCGCTTGGACTTTACGCCGCCAATATTCCCTTTGGACTTTACAATTGCCAAGACTCAAGCTTGGACTTTCCCTTGCCAACCCAAGTTGGACTTTCCTTGCCAAGACCCATGCTTGGACTTTCCTTGCTAAGACCCATGCTTGGACTTTCCATGCCAAGTACATAAGACTTGGACTTTCCCAAATGCCAAGTGTCCCACTTGGACTTTCCATGCCAAGTACTCATGACTTGGACTTTCCATGACAATGGTCAAACCATCGTCAAACATCAAGATCATAATCTAGGTCGATTGCACCAACAATCTCCCCAATACATTATCAGACATCAATGTCAAATATCAAAACACTACTCGAGTCTGGTCAATCGTGACCTGGGCCGATTGCACCAACAATCTTCCCTTTTTTATGTTTGACAAAAACCAAACACCTTTGAGTTAGGCCCCTAACTCAAATTCCTTTACCAATTTTCCCAAATAGGTAATTCTAACATTCTCTCCCTTTTTGACATACATCAAAAAGGTTCTCCCAAGGAGGTCAATGTCTCATATCCCAATGAGATCTTACAATCTTCCCCTTGGTCCAAAACACCTAGGATGCCTTTACTCTTCCTAGTGATAAGTTCCATATCACTCAAGAGAGGCACTCCTATGAACTCTCCCAATTTTCAAATTCAGCATCTCAAATTTCCATTTCTCCTCCTCATGAGGAAAAATACATTCATCATCCCATGATGGATATCTCCCCCTAAAGGATTGCTCCCCCTTGACCATTGCACCAACAATGTCCTTGGGAAGTCCCTAAGCCAATAGGAACACTAAACCATCAAAAATTAAGGTCCAAAGTTCATCATTGAACTTTCACATGCCTTACAATTGATACATCACCCTAACAACTCTCCTAATCCATATCTAATGAATTTTCACCCTTTCTAATGCTTTCTAAAGCATATCCTAGGGTTAGGAGCAGTTAGGGAACCCTAACATAGCTGAAACATGGGCTAAACATCTTTGTTTACTCGAAATCACCTCTGGCAGTCAACTTTGACAGTAATCTGTCGACTGCCCTATGCATCAATCGACTGCCATCAAGCGACAGTTGACTGATAATTGAAATTTCCAAATTTCAATTATCAAAAATGAGTTTTGAAAAGCATAAGTAATTCTACGTATATTGAAAAATAGTGAAATTTCATATGTACATTACTTATAAGTAATACAATGGGTGAAAAATATTGGAAAAATAATTTACCCATAAAATAGTAAAATTGATATAAAGTTCAAAAGTGAAGAAAAACTTCAATGTTTGAGCTCACTTTGTATCAACATCATCAATGGTGATTGCTATCAAAAGATAGACTTCACCAAGGTTTTTCAAAATGATTTTAAAATTGTTTTAAAACCTTATATTGGATCATGTTCTTTGGGCTTAATGTACATGGCTTGAACATAAGCTTTCCCAATGATCCATAAATAATATAAGATGAGTTTAAGTTCATCTAGATGCAAAAACTAAGCACCTTGAATTTAACTCATATCCTAGCATCTCACATATATCTAGGGTGTATCAATACACATACATGTCAATATAATGTGAAATGTGGGTTTTGTTCATCCTAATCTAGGGTTTCATGCATTTTTCTAAGGCAAAACTACTTGATTCCCTTATACATGAGACTTCAAGTCATGCCATAGTCCTTAAATCAATTTTCATTAAATGCATGAATGATTATGACATTAATGATGATATTAATAAACATGTACTCATAATCATGATATCATGACAAAAAAAAATGTAATCTAAGCATATCATGACATTAAAAATAAACCCTAAGCATGACATTTTTAATGTTAGAAAGTAAATATGATGTCATGACGTGGCAAGGCAAACAAAGAATGGCAAGTATAAAATACTAAGGTATAAAATACCTAAGTGTTAAGTCCAAATTGTCATTTCTAGGATTAAACACATTTTGCCTTAATGCCAACTATCCCCCTAGTGTGCCAAAAACCCAAAATAGCACACCATGACTTCTAAGACCTACTTGTGCCAATTTGATTGATTTTTCAACTTCCATAAATTATATTGGCACATCATAAAAACCTTTAGGATTTAAATTCAAACTTATTTCCAAGGTATCCATAACCTTGAAAATGACCTAAAGTGTCACCTTTACTATGGTTAGGTTAACTACCCATCCATTCAAGATTGACACACCTAAACCCATTTAACGTGAGTCGATCGCGCTTTTAGGAACCCAATACCTATTGGAGCTCCTTGAGTTAACTAGGTATTCACTAGGGATAACTTCCCTAGATACCCTCCTAATGACCCTCCTAGGCTTAGAAGTCTTGGTCATTTGGGTCTTGCCTAGGTTAACTCTAGGGGTAGCTCCCCTTGTAATCTTCTTAGTGGCTTCCCTAGGTTTCTTTGAAACCCTAGCCACAAGGCATACACCTTGGTTACCCTTAGGGATGACTTCCCTAGTAACCTTGGTCTTCCTAGACCTAGGTTGTGTTCCATAATCGAATGGAACACTATGGTAGGTCTCCTTGGGCTTAGGTTTGTGACCCAAACATTTATTGCCCTTGGTTGACCCTTGTCTCCTAGGCCCTTGACTTTGACCATTTGACCCCTTAAATTGATTTTGTATATTCCTAAGGGTATTTTCCATTTTCTCAAGCCTTGACCTCAAGACTTGATTTTTCTTTTCTAATATCTCAATTTTTTATTTTTCATTAACTCTTGAGATATTTTTATTTCTAGACATATGTCTAATCCATTTAGGGTTGATGCCTAGGTAATCTTCTATCTTTCTAATGGTCTCCCTAGGAAGGATAGGTCTAGAATTGTTTGATCTAGGTTTGTCCTTAGGTAAAATTGTTTTAGGGACATTAGTCCCAAATTTCTTCTTATTTCTAATGTGGACATGCTTAGCTCCTAAACAATAAAACCTATTATTCCTAGCATGCTTTTGTTCATGAGTAATAGCAAGATTACTACAATTATTTCTAGCATGCTTTTGCCTATAACTTAATGAATGAGCATTAATAAATTTTACCTTGGGGTTTACTTTAGAAGCTCCCCCTACTTGTGATGCTCCTTCTTGGCTCTTTTTCTTCCCCCTAGGGCATTGACTCCTATAATGCCCTTTTTGTTGACATTTGAAGCACACCACGTGCTCCTTGCTCTTTCTCATTGGGGCACCGACATCCTTGACTTTTTGTTGACTTTTGGTGCCGGAGGACTTTTCTTGACTCTTTTTGTATATTTACTCTTGTAATGTCCTACTTCCCTACACTCAAAGAAAATTATGTGATTTTTAATTTTACCAAAATTGCTTGAGTTACCTAGGTCAATGGCGGCCAAATTTTGAGCTTCTTCATCTTCACCAGATGTTGAAAGCTCTTCTTCTTGCTCTGGCATGGAAGGTGATCTCTCCTCCCCCTCAATCCTAGAGGTGGAGGGTTCTTCCAATTCCTCCTCTTCTTCCTTCTCGGATGTTGACTCCTCTTCAACTTTCGAATCCCCACTTTCTTGTGAGGATGAGCTAGCTTCTTCTGCCTCTTCCTCTTGTGTCGAGTGAGACTCCTCATAAAATCTTGCCAACTTGATCCATAGCTCCTTGGCATCCATGTAGTCCCCTAGCTTGCACAAAATGTTATTAGGGATCAAATCAATAATATATTTTACTACCTTCTTGTTTTTCTTGAATCCTTGGAGTTGTTCCTCATTCCATCTCTTCATCTTGAGGAATCTTCCCTTTAGCCCTCTTGGATATTTGAATCATTCCATTAGGGTGGACCACTCCTCAAGGTCCCTCATCATAAAGAAGTCTTCGATTCTTGCCTTCCATTAGTTGAATCCTTCTTGTTAAATACTGAAAATTTAAAATAGTAAAATAAATGGCCAAAGAATTTAGGAAAATAATCCTGGAAATTTTTTGAGATTTTTAGGGAATTTTAGAAATTTTTTCGAAATTTTTCTGGATTTAAACGGAGTCTGTACGAGAAAATTTTGGGGATAAAATAAATAGGCTTTGGAGGAGTCTAATTTAGGGGGTTAATTTTTCTATTTATTTTTTCTTCCCCACCGCGTCATGCTTTTTTCGCGACTTCTCTCCTTCGCTTCAGCTTCTCGCGCTCTCTCTTCCTCCCGCGACGACGCCCTTCTTTTCCTCCGCAAGCATCGCCTTCTCTTCATGTCCGCCGCCAGCAGCCTCGATCACGCTTCTTCCGGTGGCCAGCCGGCCTCCTCCACCACCGACGACACGCCGCCCTCTCGCCATCGACACAAGGCCGACCTCCTTTGCAAAAGAGCATCGCCGCCATTCCTCTTCCTTCTTCCCACAGGCTCGCAGCTTATGACCGCCACCGTGAGCCCTTTGCATCGCTTGGTGATCACGGAACTAGGTAAGGGTTGGCCGCGGTGAAATTGAAGCCCTGCAAATACCTAGTTTTCTTTTTGTTCCTTTTTGTTCAGTGATTCTGTGGATTTTGTTTGGGGGAGAGTGATCGGTGGAGAGGTGGATTTTTTCCTTCAGTGAAGATGAGAGGGTTGTGGCTGTGCAAATGGGATGTTGCTCAGCTATGAGAGGTTTTCCTTCGTTGGAACAAGCGGGACTGTTGGTGCAGGGGCACCTAAGTCGAACCTGTATTTTGATTATGACAAAAGACGTAAAGTCAAGGATATATCATTATCTCACGAGCTGAATCGAGTGTGCAGAAAAGTGCTAAAGCTGGAGCTGAAGGCTAGCGACACCCGGAGGAAGCCGCGGTAGTCGGGCGACACTCGAGTGACTTCGGAGGGAGCCGAAGGAATCGAGTGGAAGGCCGAAAGCGAAAGTGACATAGTAAAGTATCGAGGTAAGCTCGTGTGTGCGAGCGTAAGTGAGGTCGTATCCTCTTTACGAGGATGATCTTAAGCGTAGATTCGACCAAAGATATCCTATAGATGGTCTAGGTCGAGATCGGACGGTCGACGACCGTTGGAATTATGTTTTTGTTGAGCTAACTTTGACTTGCAGCAAACATCGGTCATGCCCGGCTTGAGGACTCGATTGTCGCCAATCACCGATCCGGACGAGGTCAAGACTGATCGATGCTACCATCAGTCGACTGATGGTCAAGGATCAGCCTCGAGAAGTCAAGATCTATCACCATTTTTCAAGGAGGTTTTGTGCCCAATTCCTATTGGTTGAAGACCCATTCGATGAGGGGCTTAAAGGCTATAAAAGGAGGGCTTGTCCTAGGTTTTTTCATCAATTAAAAAGCTTCCAAGTGCTTCCGATACGCTACGAGTCTCCGACATCCCTACGACGAAGCGCTGCCGAGACGACGACTCAAGCTCCAAGATTCAAGTCTTCAAAAGTGGTCGGTATAATCTTTAATTTATATAAGTTGTTCTCATTTCGAGCTTTAAATCATATCAAGGAGAGGGGGAGTGTCCCTCTACCTTGAGTCTTTCTTGAGTTTTTGTATTCGTTTAACTCCTATCTCCAACGAGAAGGAGTTCGTTTAGTGTTTTGCCCTCCGTGCGTGATCAAGGACCACTAGGGCCTTGGAGTAGTAGCCTTCGGATATGAACCAAGTAAAAAACCCATTGTCTCTTCTATTTTAGATTTATCTTCCGCTGTGTCTACTCGTGATTTACCGAATGAATTCAAAGAAAAGTTTCTATCGCTATTCACCCCCCCTCTAGCGATCCGCTTCGATCCAACAGGGACAATGTTCTGTAAGGTTATGGTAAGTTGTGAACGGTTGCACCGGCTATGCACGACTAGGTGTTTGGAGGTTAGTTAGGCTGTGGATGTTTGTAATGAGATTGATGCTTGGGGTTTGATGTGTTGTGATTGGTAATGCAGCTATTTAGATTTGGTTTCGGCATGTGGATGGTTAAAACTTGCAAATGATCAGGTGTTGAAGGAAATCTGATTACGAGGTGTTGCAGTTCGATTGATATAGATTTGATACCCAAAAACTTGGATCAAGGAGTCGTGTGATTGAAGCAATTGTTCGGTAAGCTTAGATATGGATATGTTATGGATGCACACTATTATATAGTTGGTCTAATGTTTGTTATGATTACGATGTTAGATCTAAAGCTAATCAAGATTTAGGCTCGATTTGGGGGTGAATCTACTTTGTGTTGTGATGAGATTTCAATTAGGGTTGGTTAGAGCACTAAATCGGTGTAATTATGGGTTGTTAATGGTTGTAAATGGATTGTGGGTACCAAGTTGTGGGATCCAAGGGTTGGATCGAGTTTGAGGTAAGGTTTGGTTGAGTCGTGTGTATGTCACATAGGGTTAGGTTGGATTCATAATTATGATCAGTTATGTAATTCAGTATGGAGGATTGATTAGGTTGAATAGGATAATTAAATCAATCTAGTGGATCGGATATGAGGTCGATGTAGGATTCGATTCGATCATTTGTTGTGAGATAGATAATATTTTTCATATGATGAGTATTGATCATGGTGAGATTAATTGCAAGGATATGTTCTTGGATTGAGGAGTTAATCACAATTTATGACCTATGGGTTGAGGGTCTACTTGGAGATACATAGTAGTATTTAGCATGTTATCATGTGCTTGGATTTGATGGATTTACTTTGGATTAATTGGTTATGGAAGGAATCGATTTAGTATTTGATTTGTCGGTGAATGGTATTTTGTGCTTAACAATAGTTATGCATTATGCAGGTTTTGGTCACGAGGCAGGTCTCCCGTTGTGACGATCTGGTTCTTTTGCGGATATATTATTAGGCGGGTATTTTGACTTATCTTTTAGATATAGTCATTGTTGATATGCTGGTTAGGATAGCTTACAATAATTTTTCTTGTTTATATGCCTAGTATGCTTTTGGTTCCTACTTGATTCATGCATGTGATAGGATATGATTATATCTCCCTGTTTGACTTGGATCATAGTTATTTGGATTATGGATATGTACATATTGATTGTACATATTATTCGGATAGGTATTTTGAGTAGGATTTACATGCTTTAGTATCATGCACCATTTTTGCATGATTGCATGCTGGCTGGACGGGGTTCCATTATTGTTGAGCCCGCAGCCAGTTATATGACCTGCACACACTGCCACTCATGGGTTAGTGGTACATCAGGAGGGTGTGTGCAGTTGCTCTGTCAGGCTCCGCTGGTCCGCTCATGGGTAGCGATGAGGCAGCGTGGTAGCGGGCAGGGATCCCTCCTCTGGTCTATGACACCGGGAGATGAGAGATTAGCTCCCCCACTCTGTTTGGGGCAGGAGGATAGGTGTACTCCGACAGCATCCTGTCCACTCGGTCACTCAGGAGCAGTGATGGCAGAGTGCACAGTTGTCATAGCCCTACCCACTCGGCTTCACCATCGCATGTGAGGCGGCTGACTGGCGTCAGGGGTGACCATGTCATTGGCACGACATGCATTTTTGCATGATAGCATTTGTATTGTATTTGCTGCATATTTATTGCTGCCTTAGATGTGCATATGATTGTCATGCATACAGGATACATATTTATATATATGGTGAGGACTTTATTACTTCTAGTCAGGCACATGCTCCTATATCAGGGTAGAAGATTCAGGTTAGTACAGTCCTGTTGTATTTATTTCTTGCATACCCTATATGTGAGACTGTACTGACATGATTTTTATTGTTAGCTATATCTTACTTTGCATATCGACTATATCCGCTAAGTTCTTTGAACTTACCCCTTTGATTTATATTTATTTCAGGATGAAGCTGTCAGGAGAGTCCAGCTGCCAAACCCCCTCGTCGTGGAAGTTTATTTGTTTATTTGTTTCTGGTTTTGGATATCTTGTTTAGAAGATATATTTAGGACTGGAATTGGATTTATGTATTCGTGGATTTTTGGTGTCCTTATGGACCTCTGTTCGGAGTTTTGTTCGGGATTGGATTTCGGTTGAGTATTCCTGCCCAGATGGCAGAAGGGGTAGGTTTATATGTGATATACTTTTGATTTGGTCATTTGTTTGTTGGCCTGAGGCCTAATTATTACACTGCGTGTGTTGTTTGGATTCCGGTCATGTTGACCGATGTATAGTGGTCGTGTAGGCCTTGTATGTAAATTGATATTGTCACCCGTACAGGGGAGATGCTGCCGGATTTTCGTCTGGCAGGGACTCTATCGGGGCGTGACACTTCTTGTCCATAGAAAGTGTACAAGATCGGAGTGTTGACGTCCCATCTCAATTGTTCTTCCAATTCCATCTTCCCTCTAGCGATCTTGCTCTCAGGTGTTAGTTGGAGAACCTGGCTATGATACCACTTGTTAGGACCTGTGCGCCTGCTAGAGAGGGGGGGGGGTGAATAGCGATGTTCAACGGTTCAAAAAATTTGATCATTCTTGCGTGCTTGATTTTCTACGATGTTTCTTAGTGCAGTGGAAATAATAGAAATACACAATAAACACAAATACAATGTACAAGACACCCGATATAACATGGTTCAAAACCGAATGGTTCCTACTCCACGGATTAAGCTCAAACGAGCTATAGCAATGCGTACAACACCACTAATCAAATAAACTCCTTCTCAACAACAAGTCGGAGGTGGAGAAACCTCGTACAATTAATTACAACAGTAATAAAGACAAATATAAGTGAATACAAGTAAACTACAGAAATACAAGTAAAGAAACACTTTACAATTGTGAACTTGGATGCTTGCTTTGTGATTGCTTGAGTTGCACTTGGAGACCCCGAATTGCAACAGCAAATCACCCCAAAACTCCTCAAGAAACCTTGCCAAAAATCCTCCTTATGAACTGCTTTTATAACTTGCATTCAGGCTAATTTTTGCCTAGCAGTCGACTGATCAGGACCATCAGTCAACTACTTCTATAGTCATTGTCTCACAACGACAAGAGCCACATTGGATAAGTTCCAATAGATAGACCATAAGTCGACTGATTGGGTCATCACTCGACTGTCAAATCCTGACAGTCAACTCGGGAACATTCTGTCCCCAAATTCCAGACCAACAGTCGACTAATCTCGAGATATGTCGACTACCCAGGCCATCAATAGAATGCCCAATGCTGGCAGTCGATTGCTAGGCCAATTTCAGTTGTCGAACTCTAGTCGACTCTCATCAGTCGATTGACCATAGTCCCAGTCGACTGATACACCTCAAACATGAGGTTTTAACCCCAAGTATAGTGCCCCCATACTTGCTAGACCACCCTTAGCCTAGACCTAAGCCTTCTAGTCACCTCCATCAGCCTCACTCCTATCGAATCCCTCCAAGTCATTCATGACTTGTTCATCCATACGCTTGCCTTCAGATGCTTCCATCAGCTATTGTCATGCTAATGTGGTCTACACCGCCAAGGCACATTGAGCTTACGCTACCAAGACTCCCACTTGGACTTTATGCAGCCAACCATTGGACTTATGCTACCAAGACTCCATCTTGGACTTTACACCGCCAATATTCCCCTTGGACTTTATAATTGTCAAGACTCAAGCTTGAACTTTCCCTTGCCAACCCATGTTGGACTTTCCATGCCAAGACCCATGCTTGTGTAGGATCGAGTAAGCCGAGAGAGTGGGGGTGAATCTCAGTGTTTAATAATTTTTTAATAATTTTAATATGAGTACGCAGTGGAAATTAAATGCAGTCAAAGACACTAGCGATTTACTTGGTTCACAACCCGGACTGGGTTGCTACTCCAAGGCCCGTAGCTCTACCAAGAGCTACCTCGATGGGCAATCTCTATAATACCCTCCTATTCGAGAACTCTCAACTTCGGAGGGAGTTTGCTTTTTACAAATGTAAGAGAAGAGTAACAACCTACTCTCTCTTGAAATTAAATTTACAAGCAAAATAAAAAGAACTAACGACTACTTTATATTGACACAATATGTAGTATAGGATGCAGCACGAGGTGTCAGAAAAGAGTCCTTCTGAATGGTTGAAGCTCTTGTGGTCGTGAGGAAATTTTGACAGCACTTCAATGTAGATAGAATTTGTATGTGTGGATCTGGTTGAGCACAACTTTTATAAACTCTTTCCAGTCGACTGGAATTCCTTCCAGTCGACTCTACATCAGCCCGTCGATATGGTCTTCCAGTCGACTGAATCCTCTCCAGTCGACTCCACGTCACTCGGCTCCTCATCAGAAATTTTTCCTCTTCAATCGACTCAAGCTCTTTAGTCGACTCAAGCCCTTTCCATCTGCATTGCACAATCTCTGATCAATCACTAGCTTTCCTGCCAAATAGGAATCCAGTCGACTGATACAACTCCAGTCGACTTGAATCCATTCAGTCGACTGTTCTCTGCAAAACAGTATTAGTACAAGATATGAAATAGATAGCAACAGTAATAATGCTCGATCTCGACTACTACATCTCACGCGGACTTTTCGTCAGATCGTTGCCTAGCTTTGTCCCCTTAAAGAGGACTCAACCTCACCTCTTCACTCGAGGCTTACCTGCCGGCTACCTACCGAACTTACCAATCTTTTACATCTAATCTGACCCACTAGGGCTTCCACCAGTTGTCCGGTCTGCCTGACCCAACTAGACTTTTTGCCGATTGTCCGGTATCCTGACCCAATTGGTCTTCATGCCAAATGTCCGGTCCACACGACCCATCTGGACTTCATGCCTGGTGTCCGGTCCTCCTGATCTGTCAAGATACGTGCCTAGTATCCGGTCAACACGACCTACTAGGACTTTCTGTTAAGCCTACACACTTAACACTTATATTAGATCACAAGTGGATCCTAACTCTTAACTGTGGTTCATACATCAAAATTAAGGAGTGATGCTTACTGCATCAATAATCTCTCCCTTTTTGATGTATGACAACACATCAGTTAAAGTAAGGAGAATCAAATACCAATCTTCATATTTTGACATGTATAAGAAATGAACTAATAACTTTTGTCATGCATAAATTTAACCATTTATAAGATGCATAGGTCCTTATCAAATTTTTGCATTCTCTTAACTTTTTAAGTCTATAATTTTATATCTCTTCTCTCCCCCTTTGGCATACATCAAAATAAGGATTGAGTTAAAAAAAATACGGCAACTTAATGTAGTGGAGATTTCAAAATAAAAATTTACAAGCTTAAAAAATTAAGTTTTAAAACTTTCACTTACGAATTTGAATACAAACACTTAATTTTAGATTTTTAATAGTATTTTTAACTTCAACTTTTAAAAAAAAAAATCAAATTTTCAACTTTTTCAACAACTCCAAAATCTCCCCCTAAATAATTAAAAAAAATTAATTTCAAAATTTTTCAACTTAATTCCAAAATTTTAAAAACTTTTGAATTTTTCAACTTTTTCAAAATTTCAATGCAAAAGTGATAGGGAATAAGTCCAAGCATGAATTCCTAAATATTAAATTTAAATATTAAAAATATAGATCTAAAAATTGTCCTTGAATCAAATGTCCAACTCTTTACTAGCTCAAATGATATAGAATTAATCATCAAGCTTTGAATTAGAGTTAGTCACCGAAGTGATTGATTTGCTCTTGTAAACTCAATGTTGGTTCATGTCGATGCACTTGATCTAGGTCTGGAATCAGGGGTGCAGTCCTAATATCTCACGCTCATCTTTGTGGATCAATACACAAACAGGTAATCATAGGTGTTTGTGAGATGCGAAGGCTACCTAGATCTATAGGATCATGAAGTCTTGATTGACCTAATCTAGATTAATTTTATATTTTCATAAAAATATAATATTACTTTTCAAAATAATTCGGAATGATAAGAAAGAAAAATTCCTAATCTGTTAGGGCAATAAACCCATGAATGATGTGTTTTGATGTGTGTTGCAAAGGTTTAAGTTAGGTTGTTTGTGGATTTGATATGTGTGTTGAAATCATGCAGGATTCACACATGGTTAGCTTGACAAAGCATTGGCAAGATCACCATCTCATGACTCAGTCCTTGAGTCGGTGAAGGACGACATTGTTGTTGGTGTAGGGGCACTAGATAATCGAACCTGTGTTTTGATTATGGCAAAGACACAAAGTTAAGTTTACATTGTTATCTCATGAGCTAAATCGAGTGTGCAGAAAAGTACTAAAGCTGGAGTTGTAGGCTAGCGACACCCGGAGGAAGCCATGGTGGTTGGGCGACACTCGAGTGACTTCGGAGGGAGCTGAAGGAATCGAGTGGAAGGCCGAAAGCGAGAGATACAAGGTAAGTATCGAGGAAAGCTCGTGTGAGTGAGAGATTGTAAGGTCGTGTCCTCTTTACGGGGATGACCGTATGCGGCGATCCGACTAAGACTTCCTGTGGAAGGTCTAGGTCGAGATCGGACGGTTAGAAACTGTCACATTTATCATTTTCTGAGCTAACCTCTTACTGCAGGGAAGTGGCCAGGCTGACAGGTGACTGTTGGACATTGGGTAGTCGACTGATGGGAGTCATCAGTCGACTGATGGCGATGAATCAGCCTTTGCGCTAGGTCAAAACAGATAAGGTTTGACGCGGCCACTTCGCGATAAAAATTATACAACTTCGTGATATGTTCCAAAAAAAGAGGAGACATATTCAGAGGCCAAAATCTATAAAAGGAGGGGAGGATTCCAACTCCAAATTATATCAAGTTTATTCTCAAGTGCTCCTACAACGGCAACGCTCCAACACCGTCATAACGTCGACGCGACGACAAGTTCAAATCTCCTTCGTCGGCAGCAGTAGCAAGTAATTGTTTTTATTATATTCTTTGTTTTAATCACAATGAGGTGAGGTAGGCTTGTTGCCTTATCCTCGTACTTTCGGTTTTGTGATCGTTGTCTCCTACCTCCAACGAGGAGGAGACGTTATAGTGCTTTGCACTCCGTACGCGGTCTAGGACCGATAGGGCCTTGGAGTAGCAACCGCTGGGTTGTGAACCAAGTAAAAATAAACGTGACTCTTTATTTTCCACTTCTCTTACTCATTTAATTATCTACTCGAATGAAACGTCGAAAAGATTTACGATTGCTATTCACCCCCCCCTCTAGCGACGCTTCTCGATCCAACAATTATGAAGTCATGCGCTTGGAGCATCCGAGGGACTGTCGGACGAGGAGCATTGGAGTGAAGACAAGGAAGCAAACTTCAGGGTGAGACGCGAAGGATGACATTGCAAAGCCATGCGCCTGGTGCATACGGGGGAGGTGGCTGGACGAAGAGAGCTTCAAGGCGAAGGACTCCAAGGGAGATGAGAGTGAGCAATTGTAACTCGGGACGGGATAGCTCATAGGTGAACTTGGCCGAATGTCTAAGTCAAGTGTCGGATGCTCAACCAAAGGTTGGTTTGATGTTTTACCCGACACCAGCCGAATGCTATAGGTAGCAGTCGACTGCTCTGGGTCGATGGAACTCGATGGGTGTTCGACTGAACCATTTATGGCCCAACAGTCGACTGCTAGGGTTTAGCAGTCGACTGCTCGACCATCAATCGACTACCAAGGGACGACAGTCGACTGATCGAGGAAAGTTCGGGCACAAAAGGTTGATCAGTCGAGTGATCGCTTCGGTTACTCAACTGATGGCTCCATCAGTCGACTGATGGAGATTATCAGTGGACAGATGTGGGAGCCGTTGGTTGGAATCCAACGTGGATGAAGCCGTGGCGAGGCAACGACTACAGCAGCAGTCGACTCATGGCTGCATCAGTCGACTGCTAGCTACCCAACGGAAAGAATGGCCTCTTCCCAATAAGAAGGAGCCTTGGGTCATTTGGGATGGTTAATGCTTAACCTCTAAACATCTCCCAAGTGCCCAATACGATTTCTACTCCTCTTCCTTGTGTTTAATTCAATCTTATTGCAAGAGGAGTGCTTTTGTAAGAAAGGTTTACCTCCACCTAGTTTAGTGAAAAGGAGAGACTAGTGGATTTGAAGGGAGTGATTCGCCATACGAATCGGGTCATGGATGTAGGTAGGAAACTTCGCTTCCCACTTCAACTCGATTGCTTGCTCATGGTGATCCCTTCTACATCTCTGGATAAAAAAATTTATCCTTGACAAGAGGGATTGCCCAAGGAACCTTGTCATCGTCATGCTATTCGATTAGAGTAGTCACTTGAACAAACTTGTTGTTCAAGCGACTAACCTCTATTCTACGGATAGCCACGGAATAGACGATGTACGGATCACCGGTTTTTGTATTTATGTTCGGGGTCCAAGTTATATTAGCCACAAAATAGAATATATCATGCATATATAATTGAAAAACAATTACAAACATGTTACATATGAAGATAGATAAGTGTTATACCTCTCGATCTTCTATTGTATGACCTTCCTCCTTTCGAACGTCGTGTGGGCGACGATCTACCAAAAGTTGAAGCTCCTAGATCACCAATCTTCCTTCCTTGCTCGTTCCGAGCAAGAGGAAGAATAGAAACAAGACCCTTCTTCTTCCTTTAGCACACCAACAAGCAACAAGCAAATTGCTTGCCGCCGGCCAACAAGGAGAAGGAGAAAGATGGATTCCGGCCAAAAGCTCCAAGGGAAGACCTTAAGCTATGTTTCCACCGGCCAAAGAGAGGAAGAAGGGATGCTTTGGACGCCGGCCAAGGGCTGGAAAGGGCGCCAACCACCTTGAGGAAGAAGAAGATAAGGAATAAGTTTCCTTATTTGGTGCCGCCAACTCCAAACCCTAACCCTCAAGCTTGCCGGCCACCTTAACCCTAATCCTATATCTAATGGGATTCTCTTGCCGCCGACACCCTCCTCTCCTTTTTATAGAGTTAGGGATAAGCCTTGTTTTAATCTCCACCATTGGTTCTAGGGATTTAATCTCAACCGTCGGATCTAGAGATTTAATCTCAATCGTCGGATCTAGAGATTTAATCTCTACCTTTGGATTTAGAGTTTTGTTTCCATCCATTGGATCTAGGCTTCATGAGGTATTAATAAGCTACAATAGGGAACATGAGGAGGAGTTGGATCTTGGCCACCCAATGGATCAAGCCCACATAAAGTCTAATCCATTAATGATTATCCATTCCACTAGAAGATTATCATTGATCTACCTCACCAACCCCCATAAGTTAGTATGGGCTCCATATATTATTTGTACATTTTTCTCCCCGTGTTTAAGATCTCGAATGTCCTTCGATTAATTAATTTATTGACAATTAATTAATCAACATCTAACTCCATGAGTAGTACCACTCAACCTTATCATCATGCCGGACCAAGTCCACCTGCAAGGTTTACATGATGAACCTTATGAGCTCCTCAAGGGGACATCATCATTTTAATATATAGGACACGGTTTCCTCCTATAATCAATGGCACACCATATAAATAATACCATTTCCCAACTTACCGAGTCTATCGATTTAATCTATAAATCTCGCCCATTGGTAAATCAAAGAAATGAATACTAAGTATATGTGCCCGTTATTATATTGGGATTAAGAGCATGTACAATATAATATCTGAGGTAAGATTCGATTATGTAGTCAGTAATAAATCGAATCACCTCTAAGTTGGTCCTGCTCAATACACACAAAGTGCACTAGTGTGATTCTATGGTCAAGACAAACCAATACCAAATCACACTACAACCATACCAATGGTTTGTCCAAAGTCATCTCAGTTGTGAGCTTTTAATTATACTTTACAAGGAGCCGATAACATGATCTCCCGTGTGACGCCACACACCATGTTATCTACAATGTAATGTATTAGACAATATGCATAACCATAAATATGCAAACAATGATCATGTGATTCTTATTTCAAAAATAAAGATGTTCATACAAAAGATAGACTTTTCAGTATACATCCCAACAATCTCCCACTTATACTAAAAGACTATGCTGTCCTCATACTGTCATACATCTGATTCCCCTTCCCTCCATATGCCTATCAAAGCTCTCGCTAGAAGGGCCTTAGTGAAAGGGTCTACCAGGTCATCCTCTGATGTAATCTAGGCGACAACAACTTCTACCTCCTTTACGATTTCTCGTATCAGGTGGTACTTGCGCTCTATGTGTTTACTTGCCTTATGGGCTCGTGGTTCCTTCGAGTTGGAAATGCACCACTTTTATTACAACAAATTGTGATAGTTCTGGGCAAACTAGGAATCACATCCATGTCCATCAGGAAGTTCCTGAGCCACATAGCTTCTTTGGCCGTCTCAGAGGCTACCACATACTCAGCTTCCATGGTGGAGTCCGCCACGCATTTCTGATTGACACTCCTCCATACAACGGCTCCACCTGCCAAAGTAAACACAAAACCTAAGGTAGACTTACTGTTATCCCTGTTTGATTGGAAGTCAGAATTTGTATAACCCACAGGAAGTAATTGGTATGTCTGGTAAACTAGCATATAATCCCTAGTCATTTTCAGGTACTTCAATATATGCTTTACCGCAGTCCAATATCCCTGTCCTGGATTACTCTGATATCTACTGACCATGCCCATGGCAAAGCAGATATCTGGTCTCGTACATAGCATCACATACATTAGGCTTCCTACCGCCGAAGTATAAGGAACCACCTTCATCTCCTCTATCTCCTCAGATGTTCTAGGACACATCTCCTTAGATAAAGGAACTCCATGCCTGAAAGGTAGAAAACTCTTCTTGGAGTTCTGAATGCTAAAACGATCCATAATCGTGTCTATGTATGAAGCTTGGGATAAGCACAACATCCTTTTCCTGCGATCCCTTATAACCTTGATCCCAAGGATGTGTCCCACTTCTCACAAGTCCTTCATATCAAACTGTTTGGACAGCCATACCCTTACATCCGATAACACCTTGATATTATTGTCAATCAATAAAATATCATCTACGTATAGTATAAGAAATACCACTACGTTTCTGTCATATCTCTTGTATACACAAGACTCATCCGGAATTTGAATAAATCCATAAGATTGGATTACTTCATCAAATCGGATGTTCCAAGACCTCGAAGCTTAGTTCAATCCATAAATGGACCGATTAAGCTTACATACAAGATGCTCTTTGCCCTTCACAATGAATCCCTTTGGTTGTTTCATATAAATGTTTTCTTCAAGACTTCCATTAAGGAAAGCTGTCTTGACATCCATCTGCTACACCTCATAATCCATATGAGCTGCAATGCATAAGAGAATCCGGATAAACTTAAGCATGGCTACCGGTGAAAAGGTCTCCTCTTAATCGATACCCTCTTTCTGAGTATACCCCTTCGCAACAAGCCTCGCTTTGAAGGTCTCAACCTTCCCATCTATTCCTCTCTTTCTTTTTTAGATTCACTTGCATCCAATGGTTTTTACACCATCGGGTGATTCTACTAGCTCCCAGACCTGATTTGAATCCATAGATTCAATCTCAGTATTCATTGCACTTTGCCAAGATACTGCATCTTTATCTTGGATTGCCTCATCATATGTCCAAGGATCAGGTCCATGTTCTCCAGGGACCAAATTAGAAGATTCTCCCAAGAACATGAATCTATCAGGCTGGCTCACAACCCTCCCACTATGATGAGGTATCACCTGTGTATCCTCTATGACACGCAGTGCAGTGACTTATGGTATATCCTCTTGTATCGGTGGTACTGAAGAAGTGACTTTCCCTTTTATTTCCTCCAGAACAATCTTACTCATGGGCTTGTGGTTCATCACATAGTCTTCCTCTAGAAATTTGGTGTTCGTGCTAATGATCACCCTTTGATCTCTAGGACTATAAAACAAACCACCTTTCGTTCCTCTTGGATAGCCAACGAACATGCATACTTCTGTACGAGGTTCCAACTTACCAGCATACGCCTTCAGCACATGTGCTAGACTCCCCCATATTCGAATATGTCTTAGACTAGGCTTTTGCCCAGTCCATAATTTTGTGGGAGTGGAAGGCACTGATTTAGATGGAACCAAGTTCAGAATGTACACTGTCGTATCTAGAGCATATCCCCAGAACGAATCTGGCAACTCAGAATAACTCATCATCGATCTAACCATCTCCATAAGAGTCCTATTCCTTCGCTCTGCTACACCATTCTGCTGGGGTGTGCCAGGTGCAGATAATTGGGATTGAATCCTAGCCTCTGATAAGTAATTCCTAAACTCTCCCAAGAGGTACTCACCACCACAAGCATTCAGACTTGTGGCATATCAAGTAAATGTATCCATATCTCAAATAATCGTCTATAAAAGAGACGAAATACTCAAAACCACCTCTAGCTTGGATAGACATAGGACCACACAAATCAGAATGAACCAATTCTAACACATCTTTGGCTCTATACCCCTTGGCCTTAAAAGGCCTCTTGGTCATTTTACCCTCCAAGCAATATTCGCAGGTTGGGAAATCCTCCACCACAAATGATCCCAGAGGTCCATCAGCTATCAACCTTTGAATTTTGCTTAGATTAATATGACCAAGACTAAAATGCCAAAGATATGTTCGGTTCATCTTCGAAGGTTCTTTTCTCTTATTGGAATTAGAAGATGAGTTATTAGCATCTATTTGCATCGTGGGAGCTTTTGGTTCGAGTGTATACAAATTTTCTATCAATGCACCAGAACAGATAATGTCTCTATTCCTTTTTATAACAACTCTGTCATTAAAAGAAATAGAATATCCATCCATAAACAATTTAGAAACTGAAATTAAATTCTTTCTAAATAAAGGTACATAAAGGCAATTCTTAAGAACCAAAACTTTATTTTTCTCAAAAGATAAATGAACGTCTCCCACTGCAACAGCCGCCACCTTCATGGCATCACCCAAGTATATGGTAATCTCCCCCTTAGTCAGTTGTCTAGTTTCCTGGAACCCCTACAAAGTATTGCAGACATGATCAGTGGCTCCCGTATCTACACACCAGGTGCCGGTAGATAACACCGCTAAACATGTTTTAACAACTAGACCAAAAGATATACCTTTGTTCTGCTTGCGGTTAGGGCAGTCCTTCTTCCAGTGTCCAGTCTGCTTACAAGTGAAGCACTTGCCTTTCGGCTTCTTCACTCCTCCCTGAGTTCCTCCCACCACCTTTGCCCCAGCTTATTTCTTCTTCTTCTTGCCTTTCGGTTTAGAAGTAGAAACCTTTTGGGTCACCATGGCATGCACCTGAGCACTCTGACGAAATAGCCCCTCTATCGCCTGGAGTTCTATTAGAAGCTCCGCCAACGAATACAGCCTCTTGTTCATGTTGTAGTTCAAGTGAAACTGCTCAAAACTCCTAGGTAGAGACTGGAGAATGATATCGACATGGGTTTCCCCATCAATCTCAGCTCCAAGGACTTCCAACTCATTTAAATGAGCCATCATCTTGAGAACATGATCCCTCATGGGTATTCCCTCGATCATGGTGGTCGTCATCAAGTTCCTTATGGCTTCCTGCCTTGCAGCCCGATTCTGGTGTCCGAAAAGCTCTTTGAGATTTAGCATTATGTCATAAGCAGTGGGAATGGCTTGATGCTGATGTTGTAGTACATTTGACATAGATGCCAAAATGTAACACCGTGCCATCTCATCGACCTTTATCCACTTCTTATAACTCTCTTTCTCCTTTTCCCCAGAATCATCCGTAGGCTTAGGAGGGCACTCTTCGAGGAGTACATATTTGTATTCCTCAGTAGTCAAAACAATGTTAAGATTCCTCATCCAATCAATATAGTTGGGTCCAGTAAGTTTATTCTCTTTTAGTATCACAGCAAGTGGGTTGAAAGTCATTTTGAAAGAAAACCTAAGAATCACATAGATCAAAACATTAGATTTCAAAAAATTATTGATTCCTCAAACAATAAAATTTTAAAATCAACCAACACCTCAAAACATCGAGAATATCATATGCCACGATAGTGTGGACGTATACGAATTCTACATTTGTAAGAGGAGACTTTACCCATTAATTTTACTATCTTGTCAACTTAACTTTTTGACAAGAAAAATTAATAGTTGGTTCCTCTTTGGCCCTACAAATAAAAGCAGTGACTCCGATGGGGAGGATACTTATATTTGTATCTAAGTGTTCACCATTACTCGGTACCAAGGTAATTATCTCGGATTATGTGCCTTCCGATGGGGAAGTACACACGCTCCTTAATAATTTCTTATAACCAAATTTGACCTTGTGATCTACAAACAAACTCATCCGATGGGGAGGAAGGTACTCAGAGCCGACGCGCAAGTTTGTTTGCATCACTTGTCAAATCGTAATGGAGGCCGTGGGAATTTAAAAATAATATCCCTCTCCCACTTAGTAATTTAAAATTGAGGAATTTTCTAGTCTACGACATGCATATCAAACAATAAGAAATAAATATGAAAAATAAATATTTTCCAACTATTATGGCCTTTGTCTTCAATATGTCTCCCGTCATATCGCCATCTCGTCTGCTCCTCCTACGCCATGTACGAGCCATCCGGAGATCCGAGCCGAGACTAAAATCTATTTTAATTTACATCCATCGATCCTATACTCCACGAGGGAGTGTACATGAAATCTAAATCGAAAGTAAACTAAAATAAAAAGAGTGGCTAAACAATGTCGTATCTAATTTACAAAAAATTAAATACTAGCCTCATCAACCCCGAGGATTCAACAAAATATACATTTACACACATACAATCACATACACACATATGACAATAATAGTTGGATCCTATGCCTGCAACCAAAGAGTTAACCTACGCATATCCTACTATTATCCGGTACATATAATATATGAAAAGTGCATAAAAAGTAACCGAATCCTAAACACACAAAACCGAAAATCGTGGCTCTGATACCACTTGTAGGTAGGAAACTTTGCTTCCCACTTCAACTCAGTCGCTTGCTCATGGTGATCCCTTCTACGTCCCTAGATAAAAAAATTAATCCTTGATAAAAGGGATTGCCCAAGCAACCTTGTCATTGTAACGCCTGTAAAATTTCTAGCAATTTTACAAGAATTTTTGGCTTGATGATAATGGGCTTTATGTGGGCCCTTTCAAAAATAAAAGAAAATAAGCCAAAAAGGATGCAAGGCCTAGGAATTGAACCCCAAACCTCTAGAGATAGCCAAGTCCTATAGATGCATCCACTAACAAGAAGCCCAACAAGATTGTATTATTAGAGGAATATGGGAAATTATAGTTAGGGGTAAGGGAGACTAAGGGACTCTTCAAATGAATAAATAGGGGGGGAATGAGGAGACATGAGTTATCAAGTTGATTTTCTCTCCTCTCATCCTCTTCCTCACCGAGATCCACTTCTCCTCCCCCTTCTCATCCCTTGTCCGAAAGCCATCCAAGCAAGAAGAAAGGCTAGGTTGCTTCCCTTAGGTCATCTTCCAACCAAAAATCAAAGCGAAGGATGTAAGTATCCCCTCACCTGCATACAAGTAGCTTTCCGATTGAAGTTTTGTATGAAACCCTCCATGAACCATTAGGCCAACCTTTGATTTTGATGTTTCAATGAAGTTTTATACCCTATTTTATATGCATATGATGATGTTAGGATGTTAAATGGATTAGGTTAAAAGTTCAACCCTAAAAGCCTCCATGAACCATTCGGCCAACCTTTGATTTTGATGTTTCAATGAAGTTCTATACCCTATTTTATATGCATATGATGATGTTAGGATGTTAAATGGATTAGGTTAAAAGTTCAACCCTAAAAGCCTCCATGAACCATTCGACCAACCTTTGTTTTTGATGTTTCAATGAAGTTCTATACCCTATTTTATATGCATATGATGATGTTAGAATGTTAAATGGATTAGGTTAAAAGTTCAACCCTAAAAGCCTCCATGAACCATTCGGCCAACCTTTGATTTTGATGTTTCAATGAAGTTCTATACCCTATTCTATATGCATATGATGATGTTAGGATGTTAAATGGATTAGGTTAAAAGTTCAACCCTAAAAGCCTCCACGAACCATTCGGCCAACCTTTGATTTTGATGTTTCAATGAAGTTCTATACCATATTTTGTATGTATATGATGATGTTAGGATGTTAGATGGATTAGGTTAAAAGTTTAACCCTAAAAGCCCCCCATGAACCATTCGGCCAAACATTGTTCTTGAGGTTTCAATGAAATTCTATACCATATTTTGTATGTATATGATGATGTTAAGATGCTAGATGAAGATAACATGCTCTAGGGTAGGTTAACATGTGTTTTATGTTTAGGTGAATTCATGTTAACTTGTGATATTAAATGATGCTAGATGAAGATAACATGCTCTAGGTTAGGTTGACATGTGTTTTATGTTTAGGTGAATTCATGTTAACTTGTGATATTAAATGATGCTAGATTAAGATAACATGCTCTAGGTTAGGTTAACATGTGTTTTATGTTTAGGTGAATTCATATTAACTTGTGATATTAAATGATGCTAGATGAAGATAACATGCTCTAGGTTAGTGTTTGTTTCCTCTTGATGTTTAGACTTTATGCCATGCCCTATATGTGTGTGATATTAAGATATGTTATGAAATGAATATGATATGATTATGAAATGAAAAAATGATATGTTCATGAAAGGAAACATGATATGATTATGAAGTGAAATATGACATGTTATGAAATGAAGTATAATATGTTTATGAAATGAAACATGATATGATTATGAAGTGAAATATGACATGTTATGAAATGAAGTATAATATGTTTATGAAATGAAACATGATATGATTATGAAGTGAAATATGACATGTTATGAAATGAAGTATGATTTGTTTATGAAATGAAATATGACATGTTCATGAAGTGGAATATGATATGTTATGAAATGAAGTATGACATGTTTGCGAAATGAAATAAGATATGTTATAATAAAAAGCATATAAGTATTTTACCTTCTGCATGGCTTGTACCAGGACCCTAACAAGGTCCAAAGGGATGGGCTCCTAAGATGCCCTAGGCCGACGGACTAAGATCGGGCCTAGGATGGGCTTCTATGTATGATTGCCCCTAGGTCGACGGACTAAGATCGGGCCTAGTACGGGATGGACTCCCAGATGCCCTAGGTCGATGGACTAAGATCGGGCCTAGGATGGGCTTCTACGCTATGACAATGGCCCCTAGGTCGACGGACTAAGATCGGGCCTAGTAACCTAGTAGGTTCGAGACTTGCTACCTCAGGTCTATTTAGGGATGCGCGCTATGATGATAATGATGTGGTACAATGCCGGGCCCAATATGTTGAGATTTATGTTTACGTACCTATAATATATGTTTTCAAAGAGCATCCTGCATATGTTTACATGATATGATTGTTCTGTTCACATGTTATGATTGTTATGTTTACATGCTATGTTGCTATGTTATATATGTTGCATGTCATATATATGTTGCTATGTTACACATGTTGTATGTTATGTTTGATTATGTCATATATGTACATGATATGTTGCTATGTTACATATGTTGTATGTTATGTTTGATTATGTCATATATGTACATGATATGTTGCTATGTTACATATGTTGTATGTTATGTTTGATTATGTCATATATGTACATGATATGTTGCTATGTTATATATGTTACATGTTATGTTTGCTCATGTTACTTATGCTACATGTTATGTTTTCTTACGTCATATATGTTACATGTTATGTTTGCTCATGTTACTTAGGCTACATGTTATGTTTGCTTACGTCATATATGTTACATGTTATGTTGCTTATATGTTATGAATGTTACATGCCATGCTTAATGTCGATGTATGGTTTTTGTGAGTAGGACAGGATCTTACTAAGCCTATGTGCTTATAGTTTATTTTTCCCTTGTACTGCAGATAAGGGTAAGGGATGGATAAACTAAAGGGAGCAGCAGGAGGGGCCAAGTGTGTGTGGTAGTGGCATGGTGGAGGAGATCTGTTATGTCCTTATATATGTTTCCTTATGATGATGATGTTTATGGACTTGAACTAAGCACTAAGTACTTATGAAATAATGATGCATGCCCTATGTTAAGAAAAAGTATCTATAAATGACGATGCATGTTTATGTTTAAAAGAAAAAAAAATATGTCTAAAGTCTTCCGCTGTAAGTAGTATGATGTATGTATGTACGGTCGCGTCATGCGCCGCCCCTCTGGACCCTTGGAAAGGGCGGGCGTGACAGGTTGGTATTAGAGCAGATCTGTCTTTCCACTACACACACATCAAGCTCCAAATCCTGCCCCTCCAAGTAAGAATTCTATGTCTACTCTAATTTTGTTAATTTTGTTCATGTATGATATGAAATGCCTTTAGCTTAAATTATGTATTAAAACATGAATGATCACTTTATGCTAGCTTTTAGTTTAATTATGCGTAGATAAACGAACGATAAACTTATACTAGCTTTACTTTAATATATGAAGATAAACATGTCTGGAAGACGCAGTAATAGAGCTGATGAGATAGCACCCCCGCATGACCTTACACACGTAGTTACTGAACTCCAGCGACAAGTCACAGAACAACATCAAGTAATAAATACCCTATTGAATCAGCGAGGAAACCCTACTGCCCCACTAGTGGGCTCTGGCCCGATGGTTCAACAGGAAGCTTACCTGATCCAGTGGCAAAGGTTGAGGCCGGAAAATTTCTCTGGTACTGGTGAACCATGGGATGCCCAGGCCTGGTTCAAGACGGTGGAAAGCATCGTGGAGCTACTAGACTGGCCCGAATGCAAGAAGATTAAGTGTGCATCATTCTGCCTTTCGGGAGATGCTCGGATGTGGTGGGAACGGGTTAAAGCAAAGAGACAAGTAAATCAGATGAGATGGACAGATTTCGAGTACGAATTTTTTGAAGAATTCTTCCACATGAGGGTAACCAACAAGCATTACGACGAGTTCACTGGGTTCTGACAAGGTGACCTATCAGTCAGCGAAGCCGTGAAGAGATTCAACCGACTCGCACACCTATGCCCAGAGTTGGTCAGCACAGAAAGAGAAAGGGTCAGACTCATGCTGAAGATGCTCACCGTAAATAGCTCAATGTGGCGGAGTTCATAGATCCAGAGGAGCATTCAAAGAGTGCCCTAATTATCGAGCATTACCTGAACAACATTAACCAGTAAAAGAAGGCACTGAGTGAAGGCAGGGGTCAGGCCCAGTTAGGAGGTCAGAGAAACCAGAGTACTTGGAAAGGGAACAACACCGGCAAGAGAAAACAATGGGAGGATCCTAAAGGTGGTCCAGCAAACAAGCAGCCCAGGATCCCTCTGTGTGCTACCTGCGGAAAGATACATCCTGGAGTATGCTACCAAGGCACAAATAGATGTTACAACTGTGGACGGGCAGGACATAGAGTCAGGGACTGCCCTATCCAGGTTCAGGCACCTCCTCAGCAGTATGCCCAGCACAGGAGTGCTCCTCCAAAGTTACACCAGATGCAGGCTACAATCGAAGGTACCCCGATCAGCCAAGGGAGACTAGAAGCCCCACCAGTTATGACAGATGCCAGTGTATTCTCTCTCACCCAAGAAGATGTGGCAAACACTTCTACGGTTGTCACAGGTCAGATATTTATTTTCTGTCAGCATGCTACTGCATTATTTGATACTGGGGCAATACATTCGTTTGTTTCTACACACTTTACTAGAAATATAGACATACCACCACAAGCTCTGGGTCGCAAGTTCTTAACCACTCTGCCCTCGGGAGAAGTAATGCCCTCCACTCATATGCTGCGAGCCGCACCCATCAGAATTGCAAACAGAGAACTCTACTGCGATCTGATAGTGCTCGACATGCAGGATTATGATATTATATTGGGCATGGATTTCTTGAGCAAGTACGGTGCTTCGATCAAGTGCCGTAAAAGAAAAGTGGTCTTCCATCCGAAGGCAGAACCTATGTTTGAATTTATTGGAGAGCCAAGCAGAAGAGACAATAAATTTTTATCTGTGCTACAGGCACACAAGATGTTAGACAGTGGATGCATAGGGTTTCTGGCACATATAGTTGATACAAGTCAAGCCGAGGATCAGAAGCTAGAAGATGTCAGAGTTGTATGCAACTACCTGCAGGTATTCCTGCATGAACTACCGTGGTTAGCCCCGTGATAGAGAAGTTGAATTTGAGATCGAATTGATTCCCCGGTACTAACCTATCTCTAAAGCACCTTACTCAGATGGGCGCTGAATCAAGGAACTTCAGGGACAACTACAGGAGTTACTCGACAAGGGACTTATTCGCCCAAGTCGCTCTCCATGGGGAGCTCCAGTGTTGTTGGTGAAGAAGAAAGATGGGTCTATGCGAATGTGCATAGACTACCGAGCGTTGAATAATGTGACGATCAAGAACCGGTACCCTTTGCCGCGGATTGATGACCTGTTCGACCAACTAAAGGGTGCCACCGTCTTCTCTAAGATTGACCTGAGGTCTGGCTATCATCAAGTAAAAGTGAAATCAGATGATATACCAAAGACGGCCTTCCGGACAAGATACGAACATTACGAGTTCGTAGTTATGCCCTTCGGAGTGACGAATGCCCCTGCTCTGTTCATGGATTTGATGAATCGGGTATTCTCGGCATTCCTCGACAAGTTTGTGATCGTCTTCATCGACGAGATACTGATATATTCGAGAACCCCAGAGGAGCACGCAGAACACCTAAATGTGGTATTGCAGATTCTTCGGGAAAAGCAGCTATTTGCAAAGTTCTCCAAATGCGAGTTCTGGCTCGAACAAGTATCATTTTTGGGTCACATTATATCCAAGCACGGAGTGATGGTAGACCCAATAAAGATTAAAGCCGTGAGTAAATAGAACCGACCAAAGAATGCCAGCGAGATTAGAAGCTTTCTTGGGCTAGCAAGCTACTACCGGAAGTTTGTAGAGGACTTCTCTAGGATTGCAGCCCCTATGACAGTCCTCACCAGAAAGAACAAGAAATATGAGTGGACGGATGCCTGCGAGAGGAGTTTCACAGAATTGAAAAGGAGGCTGACCGGCGCTCCAATCCTTGCTCTTCCGGACAGTAACGAAGGCTTCGACATGTACAGTGACGCTTCCAAGTTGGGACTCGGAGCTGTACTCATGCAAAATGGCAAGGTCATTGCCTACGCCTCTAGGCAACTCAAAGAACATGAAAGGAATTATCCCACCCATGATTTAGAGCTAGCGGACGTGGTCTTTGCTCTCAAAACATGGAGGCATTATCTATATGGAGCTCAGTGTAGGATTTATACAGACCACCAGAGTCTAAAATATTTCTTCACACAGAAGGACCTGAACATGAGACAACGCAGATGGCTCGAGCTCGTCAAGGATTATGACTGCGAGATCTTTTACCATCCGGGAAAAGCAAACAAGGTGGCTGATGCACTCAGCAGGAAGTCCTGCGCCACCTTGATGTCTCTATCAGTGTTATCTCGACCCTTAGAAAAGTGGATTATGCATTACGGGGTTGAAATCATTTCCGGAAAACTCTCGACCATGACGATAGCACCGACGCTATTCGATGATATACTGGAAAAGCAAGCCCATGACCCAAGCATTCAGAGGATCAAACAAGAGGTCCTAGAAGGAAAGGACGATGGTTTTCGTATCTCTGATAGTGGAGTACTCTACCTCAGGGATCGCTTGTGTATTCCCGACGATCCAGAATTACAGAAGAAGATATTTGAGGAAGCTCACGGAACTCCTTATGCGATGCATCCTGGAACCACCAAGATGTACCAAGACCTGAAAAGAAAATTCTGGTGGTTCGGAATGAAAAGAGATGTGTCTCAGTATGTCAATACCTGCCTGACCTGCCTGACCTGCCAGAGGGTTAAAGCAGAACACCAGAGAATTGGAGGAACACTACAGCCAATCCAGATTCCAGAATGGAAATGGGAAGACATTTCTATGGATTTCATCTCAGGATTGCCCAAGACTACAAACGGTTATGATGCTATATGGGTAATTGTGGACAGATTGACGAAGTCCGCCCACTTCTTAGCAATCAAGATGACCTATTCGACAGAGCAACTGGCTCAGTTATATGCTAGGGAAATTATCAGACTATATGGAATTCCTAAGATCATTATTTCTGACAGAGATGGTCGCTTTATTTCCCATTTCTGGGAATGTGTTCAGAAAGCCCTAGGCACGAAGCTATTGTTCAGTACTGCCTTCCATCCTCAGACGGACGGACAGACCGAAAGAGTAAATCAAGTACTGGAGGATATATTACGAGCTTGTGCCCTAGATTTCAAAGGTAGCTAGTGCCGATACTTATGCTTGGCAGAATTCACCTACAACAATAGCTACCAAGATACTATTGGAATGGCACCCTACGAGGCTCTACGGGAGGAAATGTAGATATCCCATATGCTGGTACGAGGGTGGTGAAAAGAAGGGGATGGGACTCCAGACGGACTTCATCGACGACACCACCCGAGCTATACAGAACATCCGTCAGAGAATTGAAACTGCTCAGAGCCGACAAAAGAGCTATGCGGATATGCGGCGTAGACCGTTAGAATTCGAAGTCGGGGACCTGGTATTCCTCAAAGTGGCCCCTATGAAGGGAGTGATGAGATTCGGAAGGAAGGGTAAGCTGAGTCCGCGCTATGTGGGACCGTATCCGATATCGCAAAGGGTTGGAAAAGTAGCTTACAAGCTGGAGCTGCCTCAAGAGATGTCGGCTATTCACAACGTGTTCCATGTTTCTGTGCTCAAGAAATGCATTTCCAGTGTGGACCAAGTGATCGAGCCACAAACAGTACAAGTTCAAGAGGACTTGAGTTATGAGAGTCGACCTATCCAGATACTCGACCGAGGAAGTCAAGAGACTAAGGAACAAAGAGGTGCCCTTAGTAAAGGTCCCGTGGCAGAATCAATGGTACGAAGAAGCTACCTGGGAACGTGAGGAGGACATGAAGCAGAAGTATCCAAAATTGTTCTAAGTTTCGAGGACGAAACATTTAAAAGGTATGAAGGATTGTAACGCCCGTAAAATTTATAGCAATTTTACAAGAATTTTTGGCTTGATGATAATGGGCTTTATGTGGGCTCTTTCAAAAATAAAAGAAAATAAGACAAAAAGGATGCAAGGCCAAGGAATTGAACCCCAAACCTCTAGAGATAGCCAAGCCCTATAGATGCATCCACTAACCAGAAGCCCAACAAGATTGTATTATTAGAGGAATATGGGAAATTATAGTTAGGGGTAAGGGAGACTAAGGGACTCTTCAAATGAATAAATAGGGGGGAATGAGGAGACATGAGTTATCAAGTTGATTTTTCCTCCTCTCATCCTCTTCCTCACCGAGATCCACTTCTCCTCCCCCTTCTCATCCCTTGTCCGAAATCCATCCAAGCAAGAAGAAAGGCTAGGTTGCTTCCCTTAGGTCATTTTCCAACCAAAAATCAAAGCGAAGGATGTAAGTATCCCCTCACCTGCATACAAGTAGCTTTCCGATTGAAGTTTTGTATCAAACCCTCCATGAACCATTCGGCCAACCTTTGATTTTGATGTTTCAATGAAGTTCTATACCGTATTTTATATGCATATGATGATGTTAGGATGTTAAATGGATTAGGTTAAAAGTTCAACCCTAAAAGCCTCCATGAACCATTCGGCCAACCTTTGATTTTGATGTTTCAATGAAGTTCTATACCCTATTTTATATGCATATGATGATGTTAGGATGTTAAATGGATTAGGTTAAAAGTTCAACCCTAAAAGCCTCCATGAACCATTCGGCCAACCTTTGTTTTTGATGTTTCAATGAAGTTCTATACCCTATTTTATATGCATATGATGATGTTAGGATGTTAAATGGATTAGGTTAAAAGTTCAACCCTAAAAGCCTCCATGAACCATTCGGCCAACCTTTGATTTTGATGTTTCAATGAAGTTCTATACCCTATTCTATATGCATATGATGATGTTAGGATGTTAAATGGATTAGGTTAAAAGTTCAACCCTAAAAGCCTCCATGAACCATTCGGCCAACCTTTGATTTTGATGTTTCAATGAAGTTCTATACCATATTTTGTATGTATATGATGATGTTAGGATGTTAGATGGATTAGGTTAAAAGTTTAACTCTAAAAGCCCCCCATGAACCATTCGGCCAAACATTGTTCTTGAGGTTTCAATGAAATTCTATACCATATTTTGTATGTATATGATGATGTTAAGATGCTAGATGAAGATATCATGCTCTAGGGTAGGTTAACATGTGTTTTATGTTTAGGTGAATTCATGTTAACTTGTGATATTAAATGATGCTAGATGAAGATAACATGCTCTAGGTTAGGTTAACATGTGTTTTATGTTTAGGTGAATTCATGTTAACTTGTGATATTAAATGATGCTAGATGAAGATAACATGCTCTAGGTTAGGTTAACATGTGTTTTATGTTTAGGTGAATTCATATTAACTTGTGATATTAAATGATGCTAGATGAAGATAACATGCTCTAGGTTAGTGTTTGTTTCCTCTTGATGTTTATACTTTATGCCATGCCATATATGTGTGTGATATTAAGATATGTTATGAAATGAATATGATATGATTATGAAATGAAAAAATAATATGTTCATGAAAGGAAACATGATATGATTATGAAGTGAAATATGACATGTTATGAAATGAAGTATAATATGTTTATGAAATGAAACATGATATGATTATGAAGTGAAATATGGCATGTTATGAAATGAAGTATAATATGTTTATGAAATGAAACATGATATGATTATGAAGTGAAATATGACATGTTATGAATTGAAGTATGATATGTTTATGAAATGAAATATGACATGTTCATGAAGTGGAATATGATATGTTATGAAATGAAGTATGACATGTTTGCGAAATGAAATAAGATATGTTATAATAAAAAGCATATAAGTATTTTACCTTCTGCATGGCTTGTACCAGGACCCTAACAAGGTCCAAAGGGATGGGCTCCTAAGATGCCCTAGGCCGACGGACTAAGATCGAGCCTAGGATGGGCTTCTATGTATGATTGCCCCTAGGTCGACGGACTAAGATAGGGCCTAGTACAGGATGGGCTCCCAGATGCCCTAGGTCGATGGACTAAGATCGGGCCTAGGATGGGCTTCTACGCTATGACGATGGCCCCTAGGTCGACGGACTAAGATCGGGCCTAGTAACCTATTAGGTTCGAGACTTGCTACCTCGGGTCTATTTAGGGATGCACGCTATGATGATGATGATGTGGTACAATGTCGGGCCCAATATGTTGAGATTTATGTTTACGTACCTATAATATATGTTTTCAAAGAGCATCCTGCATATGTTTACATGATATGATTGTTCTGTTCACATGTTATGATTGTTATGTTTACATGCTATGTTGCTATGTTATATATGTTGCATGTCATATATATGTTGCTATGTTACACATGTTGTATGTTATGTTTGATTATGTCATATATGTACATGATATGTTGCTATGTTACATATGTTGTATGTTATGTTTGATTATGTCATATATGTACATGATATGTTGCTATGTTACATATGTTGTATGTTATGTTTGATTATGTCATATATGTACATGATATGTTGCTATGTTATATATGTTACATGTTATGTTTGCTCATGTTACTTATGCTACATGTTATGTTTTCTTACGTCATATATGTTACATGTTATGTTTGCTCATATTACTTAGGCTACATGTTATGTTTGCTTACGTCATATATGTTACATGTTATGTTGCTTATATGTTATGAATGTTACATGCCATGCTTAATGTCGATGTATGGTTTTTGTGAGTAGGACAGGATCTTACTAAGCCTATGTGCTTATAGTTTATTTTTCCCTTGTACTGCAGATAAGGGTAAGGGATGGATAAACTAAAGGGAGCAGCAGGAGGGGCCAAGTGTGTGTGGTAGTGGCATGGTGGAGGAGATCTGTTATGTCCTTATATATGTTTCCTTATGATGATGATGTTTATGGACTTGAACTAAGCACTAAGTACTTATGAAATAATGATGCATGCCCTATGTTAAGAAGAAGTATCTATAAATGACGATGCATGTTTATGTTTAAAAGAAAAAAAAATGTCTAAAGTCTTCCTTTGTAAGTAGTACGATGTATGTATGTATGGTCGCTTCACGCGCCGCCCCTCCGGACCCTTGGAAAGGGCGGGCGTGACAGTCATCGTCGTGCTATTCGATTATAGTAGTCACTTGAACAAACTTGTTATTCAAGCGACCAACCTCTATTCTACGGATAGCCACGGAATAGACGGTGTACGGATCACCGACTTTTGTATTTATGTTCAGGGTCCAAGTTATATTAGCCACAAAACAGAATATATCATGCATATATAATTGAAAATCAATTACAAACATGTTACATATGAAGATAGATAAGTGTTATACCTCTCGATCTTCTATTGTATGACCTTCCTCCTTCCGAACGTCATGTGGGCGACGATCTACCAAAAGTTGAAGCTTCTAGATCACCAATCTTCCTTCCTTGCTCATTCCGAGCAAGAGGAAGAATAGAAACAAGACCCTTCTCCTTCCTTTAGCCAACCAACAAGCAACAAGCAAATTGCTTGCCGCTGGCCAACAAGGAGAAGGAGAAAGATGGATTCTGGCCAAAAGCTCTAAGGGAAGACCTTAAGCTATGTTTCCACTGGCCAAAGAGAGGGAGAAGGGATGCTTTGGACGTCGGCCAAGGGCTGGAAAGGGCTGTATGGGCGCCAGCCACCTTGAGGAAGAAGAAGATAAGGAATAAGTTTCCTTATTTGGTGCCACCAACTCCAAACCCTAACCCTCAAGCTTGCCACCCACCTTAACTCTAATCCTATCTCTAATGGGATTCTC
This sequence comes from Wurfbainia villosa, assembly GCA_025175895.1. NCBI lineage: Eukaryota > Viridiplantae > Streptophyta > Magnoliopsida > Zingiberales > Zingiberaceae > Wurfbainia > Wurfbainia villosa. Next base: position 111,748,915 of record CM045989.1, on the reverse strand, counting down.
TTAATGCACACCCCCTCCTCTCCTTTTATAGAGTTAGTGATAAGCCTTGTTTTAATCTCCACCATTGGTTGTAGGGATTTAATCTCAACTGTCGGATCTAGAGATTTAATCTCAACCATCGGATCTAGAGATTTAATCTCTACCTTTGGATTTAGAGTTTTATTTTCATCCATTGGATCTTGGCTTCATGAGGTATTAATAGGCTACAATAGGGACCATGAGGAGGAGTTGGATCTTAGCCACCCAATGGTTCAAGCCCACATAAAGTCCGATCCATTAATGATTATCCATTCCACTAGAGGATTATCATTGATCTACCTCACCAACCCCCATAAGTTAATATGGGCTCCATATATTATTTGTACATTTTTCTCCATGTGTTTAAGATCTCGAATGTCTGTCGATTAATTAATTTACTGACAATTAATTAATCAACATCTAACTCCATGAGTTGTACCACTCAACCTTATCATCATGCTGGACCAAGTCCACCTGCAGGGTTTACATGATGAACTTTATGAGCTCCTCAAGGGGACATCATCATCCTAATATATAGGACACGGTTTCCTCCTATAATCAACGACACACCATATAAATAATATCATTTCCCAACTTACCGAGCCTATCGGTTTAATCTATAAATCTCGCCCATTGGTAAATCAAAGAAATGAATACTAAGTATATGTGACCGTTATTATATCGGGATTATGAGCATGTACAATATAATATCTGTGGTCTGATTCGATTTTGTAGTCAACAATAAATCGAATCACCTCTAAGTCGGTCCTGCTCAATACAAACAAAGTGCACTAGTGTGATTCTATGGTCAAGACAAACCAATACCAAATCACACTACAACCATACTAATGGTTTGTCCAAAGTCATCTCGGTTGTGAGCCTTTACTTATACTTTACAAGAAGCCGATAACATGATCTCCCATGTGACACCACACACCATGTTATCTACAATGTAATGTATTAGACAATATGCATAACCATAAATATGCAAACAATGATCATGTGATTCTTATTTCCAAAATAAAGATGTTCATACAAAAGATAGACTTTTCAGTATACATCCCAACATTGGATTAGCGGCAAGGGCCATGAACCACGTTACATCCTTAAGTTTGTGAATTGTTCTTTACTTTGTGTTTTACTCTTAATTGTCTTTAGTTTTATTATTCCATTGCGCTAACCCTAATCGTAGACGATTAAGATGCGATCGAACTCCACCATCTGCGAAGAAGGTTATTAATGCCCCTCTAGCCAGCCACTGATCCTTCAACAAGTGGTATCAGAGTCAAGGTTGCTTGTCACCGGACTCACCGCTGCAACAAGCACGACAACAAAGATGGTCAACTCAAACATCCATCCACCCAAGTTTGAGGGCGAATTCGTGTGGTGGAAGAAGTGTATGGAGGTATTTTTAGAAACTGACTTTGAAATTATGCTTATCATGGAAAACAGTTTCGAAGTACTTAGGGATGAAGAAGGGAGGCTAATAGAAAAGTCAAGATGGACAAAGAAGCAAAGCGAGGAGCACTTGGCAAATTCAAAAGCAAAACACCACCTCTTCAATGTACTCCCCCAACAAGAGATCAACCAAATTTGAGAGTGCACAAGCGCCATGGAGATGTGGGAAAAGCTTGTAGAACTTCATGAGGGCACCTCCGAGGCAAAGCTTGCAAGAATGGATCTCCTCCACTCTCAATTGAACAACATCAAACTCAAAAAATGGGAGAAGGTAATATCCCTTCATTCTCATTTTAAAGAGATTATTAACGGCTTGACAAGTGTAGAAGAGAAGCTCTCCAACTCAGACATGATAATGAAGGCTATTGATGCATTATCTCGGTCATCAAATTGGAGCTCCATGGTGGACTCCTATATCTCCAAGAATCTAGAGGTAAGGACTCTAGATGAATTTTTCTCTACTATGGAGCTTCACGAAACTAGACTTGAAGGGAAAGTAGAAGAACCAAGCATAAAGCCAAGGGGAGTAGCACTAGTCGCCAACAAAGGAAAGAAGAAGAAGAGCACATCCTCTTCATCCGATGAATCATCTTCCTCCTCCATGGATAGTAATGAAGAAGCCTATATGGTAAGGAAGGTAAGACGTGCTTTGAAAAATTTTAAGTTTAACAAATCTAATGATAGGAGGAGAAGGTCTAGAAGAAAAATTATTTACTATAATTGCCAAGGAGAGGGACATATAAGAAATGATTGTCCCCTCTTGAACAAAAGAAAGGAAGAAAAATGAAGGAAAGAAGACAAGAAGAAGGGAAGCAAGAAGAAGGAAGAAGAAAGAAAAACAAAGGAAAAAAAGGAAAGGCCAAGGCACACAAGGCGACATGGGATGATCCATCCTCATCGGAGGAAGAACAAGCCTTCACAACCCTTGCACTAATGGGTATTGATAATGTAGAGTCCACCTCCTCCGAAAGAGAAAATGCTAGCACTAGCGAGGAGGAGAGCTCAAGTGAACGGGGAGCATCCTCATCTTCTTCATGATCATCGAAAGGGGATTGGGTAAATAAGGTAATGAAACTACCCTCCCAAGATGTTATTTCTATGATTACTAACCTAACTAAGGATTAATTTAAGGCTAAGAAGAAAAATAAATGCATGCTTGATAATAATAAAAAACTAGAAGAAAAATTGAAAATTTCATGCTCACATGTTAATGAGAATTCTTCTAGTGTTAATGATGCATACTTAGAAGAAAATAGAGTTTTGAAAGAAAAGGTAGATTTCCTCACAAAGGCCCTAGAAAAATTCACCATTGGCTCCAACACATTGAACATGATCATTGGGAGCCAAAGGGCTAGTTCTAACAAGAAGGGCTTAGGCTATAAGGGATCCAAAATGAGAAGGCCTACCATTGTTTGATTGCTAGGGGTCAAGCTAAAACCACAATGGTAGCTAGGAAATGGATCCCTAAGGAGTATTTGGTGAACCCTATTGGAAAGAATCTATATTGGGTTCCCAAGTCCATCCTTAATGGTTAGGAAAACCCTAGGATAGTCAACCATGAGTGGAGTTATTTTATATCATGTAAAATGGTTGACTTATAAAGTTGTGGGTGATGATTTTTGATTTTGTGTTGGGTGATGATAATGTGTTACCCATAAATTGAATGCTTAAATCATGATTTATGCTTGATTTTATACTTGATAAATAATCATGATTTATGATTTGTACAATAATATTTGATTCATGAGCATAATATGCAAATTAAATAATAATCTTGTGTTATGATCATAATGGGGGTTTTATACATGATACTTAACCTTGGGTAGAATTGCATGAAATTTTGGTTAAGTATAAATACCTTTAGGTTCATCTCACACTCACTATAGGCTAACTTGATTGAAAACATATCATGGGTGAGATGTTAGGATGATACAAATGACTCACTTATGATTATAACATTTTGATGAGTCATTATAGGTATCATGATAGCAATAATAGACTAATCATGGGGAGAGCATATATCTAATTCATAGACATATTGCCCAAATATCATAGTTGGATATTTCAAATGTTTTAAAACCATTTTATGTTTGATAATCTGCAAGTTCATGTTTTGAAAAGTTTCTATGGCAAAACTAGCTTTCAAGTTAATACACAATTGAGACTTTTTTCAATTTTTGAGTTTTTACCTAATTTTTGAAAATAAAAAAAAATTCATGAAAAACTATTTTTCACTGATAAAAGGACTTACAAGAAATATGTTCCCCAAATTTCACGATTTTTCAAATTTTCTAGAATTTTTAATGTTTTTCTAAAGTTGTACTTCGGAAATTAGAAATTCTGAAATATAGGTGTCAGTCGATTGATGCTCTAATTCAGCCGACTGATGTATTGTGCACAAGCACAGTAACATGTTTTATCAAGTTTTGAGTTTAAGTTTGGTATTTTTCGTTCCCTAGACTTGATGTCATGCTTATACAACATATGTTAGATGTTTTTGATGGTGTCAAAGGGGTAGAAATATGAGGTTTTAAGTTAATCATGCTAGAGGGAATTAGCATGTGTTAAGGGGGAGTTGATATTCATGTTTGATATCCATGTTTTACTTGCTTTCCTTCCTTATGTATTTTGATTAATGTTTCACCTAACTTAAACATGGTTGCCACACATCAAAAAGGGGGAGATTGTTAGGGCAATCAACTCATGAATGATGTATTTTGATGTGTGTGGCAAAGGTTTAAATTAGGTTGTTTGTAGATTTGATATGTGTGTTGAAATCGTGCAGGACTTAATAATTCACACATGGTTAGCTTGACAAAGCATTGGCAAGATCACCATCTCATCACTCGGTCCTTGTGTCGGTGATGGACTGCATTACAAAGTCGTGCGCTTGGTGCATATGAGGGATCGCCAGACAAGGAGCATTGGAGTGAAGCCAAAGAAGCAGACTTCACGGCGAGATGCGAAGGATGGCATTGCGAAGCCGTGCGCTTAGTGCATCCGAGGGACGTGGCCAAACGAAGAGAGATTCAAGGCGAAGGACTCCAAGGGAGGTGAGAGTGAGCGATTGTAACCCGGGATGGGATAGCTCATAGGTGAACTTGGCCGAATGGCTAAGTCAAGTGTCAGATGCTCAACCAAAGGTTGGTTTGAGGTTTTACCCGACACCAATCGACTGCTATAGGTAGCAGTCGACTACTCTGGTTCGATGGAACACGATCGATGTTCGACTGAACCGTTTATAACCCAACAGTTAACTTCTAGGGTTTGACAGTCGACTGCTTGACCATCAGTCGACTGCCAAGGGACGGCAGTCGACTGATCGAGGCAAGTTCGAGCACAGAAGGTTTATTAGTCGAGTGATCGCTTCGGTTACTCGACTGATGGGTCCATCAGTCGACTGATGAGGATTATCAGTAGACTGATGTGGGAGTCGTTTGTTGGAATCCAACGTGGATGAAGTCGTTGTGAGGCAACGACTATAGCAGCAGTCAACTGATGGCTGCATCAGTCGACTGCTAGCTGCCCAACGAAAAGAATGGCCTCTTCCCTATAAGAAGGGGCCTTGGGTCACTTGGGATGGTTAATGCTTAACCTCTAAACATCTCCCAAGTTCCCAATATGATTTCTACTCCTCTTCCTTGTGTTTAATTCAATCTTATTGTAAGAGGAGTGCTTTTGTAAGAAAGGTTCACCTTCACCTAGCTTAGTGAAAAGGAGAGACTAGTGGATTTTAAGGGAGTGATTCACCATACGAATTGGGTCATGGATTAGCGGCAAGGGCCATGAACCATGTTACATCCTTGAGTTTGTGAATTGTTCTTTACTTTGTGTTTTACTCTTAATTGTCTTTAGTTTTATTATTCCGTTGCGCTAACCCTAATCGTAGATGATTAAGACGTGATCGAACTCCACCATCTACGAAGAAGGCTATTCACCCTTCTCTAGTCGGCCACTGATCCTCCAACAAGTGGTATCAGAGCCAAGGTTGCTTGTCGCCGGACTCACCACCGCAACAAGCACGACAACAAAGATGGCCAGCTCAAACATCCATCCACCCAAGTTCGAGAGCGAATTCGCATGGTGGAAGAAGCGTATGGAGGTATTTTTCAAAACCGACTTTGAAATTATGCTTATCATGGAAAATAGTTTCGAAGTACCTAGGGATGAAGAAGGGAGGCTAATAGAAAAGTCAAGATGGACAAAGAAGCAAAGGGAGGAGCACTTGGCGAATTCAAAAGCAAAACACCACCTCTTCAATGTGCTCCCCCAACAAGAGATCAACTGAATTGGAGAGTGCACAAGCGCCATGGAGATGTGGGAAAATCTTGTAGAACTTCATGAGGGAACCTCCGAGGCAAAGCTTGCAAGAAGGGATCTCCTCTGCTTTCAATTGAACAACATCAAACTCGATAAAGGAGAGAAGGTAATATCTCTTCATTCTCATTTTAAAGAGATTATTTACGGCTTGACAAGTGTAGGAGAGAAGTTTTCCAATCGGGACATGATCATGAAGGCTATTGATGCATTCCCACGGTCATCAAATTGGAGCTCCATGGTGGACTCATTCTTTATCTCCAAGAATCTAGAGGTAAGGACTCTAGATGAATTTTTCTCTACTATGGAGCTTCACGAAACTAGACTTGAAGGGAAAGTAGAAGAACCAAGCATAAAGCCAAGGGGAGTATCACTAATCACCAACAAAGGAAAGAAGAAGAAGAGCACACCCTCCTCATCCGATGAATCATCTTCCTCCTCCATGGATAGTAATGAAGAAGCCTACATGGTAAGGAAGGTAAGACGTGCTTTGAAAAATTTTAAGTTTAACAAATCTAATGATAGAAGGAGAAGGCCTAGAAGAAAAATTACTTGCTATAATTTCCAAGGAGAGGGACATATAAGGGATGATTGTACCCTCTTGAACAAAAGCAAGGAAGAAAAGAGAAGGAAAGAAGACAAGAAGAAGGGAAGCAAGAAGAAGGAAGAAGGAAGAAGAACAAAGGAAAAAGGAAAGGTCAAGGCACACGAGGCGACATGGGATGATCCATCCTCATCGGAGGAAGAACAAGCCTTCACAACCCTTGCACTAATGGGGATTGATGATGTAGAGTCCACCTCCTCCGAAAGAGAAAATGCAAGCACTAGAGTGGAGGAGAGCTCAAGTTAAGGAGAAGCATCCTCGTCTTCATCATGATCATCAGAAGGGGATTGGGTAAGTAAGCTAATGAAACTACCCTCCCAAGATGTTATTTCTATGATTACTAGCCTAACTAAGGATTTATTTAAGGATAAGAAGAAAAATAAATGTTTGCTTGATCAAATTCAAAAACTAGAAGAAAAATTGAAAATTGCATGCTCACATGTTAATGAGAATTCTTCTAGTGTTAATGATGCATGCTTAGAAGAAAATAGGGTTTTGAAAGAAAAGGTAGATTTCCTCAGAAAGGCCGTAGAAAAATTCACTATTGGCTCCAACACATTGAACATGATCATTGGGAGCCAAAGGGCTAGTTTTAACAAGAAGGGCTTAGGCTATAAGGGATCCAAAAATGAGAAGGCCTACCATTGTTTGATTGCTAGGGGTCAAGCTAAAACCACAAATGGTAGCTAGGAAATGTATCCCTAAGGAGTATTTGGTGAACCCTATTGGAAAGAATCTATATTAGATTCCCAAGTCCATCCTTAAGGGTTAGAAAACCCTAGGATAGTCAACCATGAGTGGACTTATTTTATATCATGTAAAATTGTTGACTTATAAGGATGTGGGTGATGATTTTTGATTTCTTGTTGGGTGATGATAATGTGTAACCCATAAATTGAATGCTTAAATCATGATTTATTCTTGATTTTATACTTTAAAAATAATCATGATTTATGATTTGTATAATAATATTTGGTTCATGATCATAATATGCAAATTAAATGATAATCTTGTGTTATGATCATATTGGGTTTTTTTTACATGATACTTAACCTTGGGTAGAATTGCATGAAATTTTGGTTAAATATAAATACCTTTAGGTTCATCTCACACTCACTATAGGCTAACTTGATTGAAAACATAGCATGGGTGAGACGTTAGGATGATACAAATGACTCACTTATGATTATAACATTTTGATGAGTCATTATAGGAATCATGATAGCAATAATAGACCAATCATGGGGAGAGCATATGTCTAATTCATAGACATATTTCCCAAAGATCATAGTTGGATATTTCAAATGTTTTAAAACTATTTTATGTTTGATAATCTGCAAGTTCATGTTTTGAAAAGTTTCTAAGGCAAAACTAGCTTTCAAGTTAATACACAATTGAGACTTTTTGCAACTTTTGAGTTTTTCCCTAATTTTTGAAAATGAAATAAATTTTCATGAAAAACTATTTTTCACTGATAAAAGTTCTTACAAGAAATATGTTCCCCAAATTTCACGATTTTTCAAATTTTCTAGAATTTTTAATGTATTTCTGAAGTTGGACTTTAGAAATCAGAAATTCTGAAATATAGGTGTCAGTCGACTGATGTACTGTGCATGAGCACAGTAACCTGTTTTATCAGGTTTTGAGTTTGAGTTTGGTATTTTTTTCGTTCCCTAGACTTGATGCCATGCTATACAACATATGTTAAATGTTTTTGATGGTGTCAAAGGGGTAGAGATATGAGGTTTTAAGTTAATCATGCTAGAGGGAATTAGCATGCGTTAAGGGGGAGTTGCATGTATTAAGAGGGAGTTGATATTCATGTTTGATATTCATGTTTTACATGCTTTCCTTCCTTATGTATTTTGATTAATGTTTCACCTAACTTAAACATGGTTGCCACACATCAAAAAGGGGGAGATTGTTAGGGCAATCAACCCATGAATGATGTGTTTTGATGTGTGTGGCAAATGTTTAAGTTAGGTTGTTTATGGATTTGATATGTGTGTTGAAATTGTGTAGGACTTAGTAATTCACACATGGTTAGCTTGACAAAGCATTGGCAAGATCACCATCTCATGACTCGGTCCTTGAGTCGGTGAAGGATGACATTGCGAAGCCGTGTGCTTGGTGCATCCGATGGACCGCCAGACGAGGAGCATTGGAGTGAAGCCAAGGAAGCAGACTTCAGAGCGAGATGTGAAGGATGGCATTGTGAAGTTGTGCGCTTGGTGCATCCGAGGGATAGGCTAGACGAAGAGAACTTTAAGGCGAAGGACTCTAAGGGAGATGAGAGTGAGCGATTGTAACCCGAAACGGGGTAGCTCATAGGTGAACTTGGCCGAATGGATAAGTTAAGTGTCGGATGCTCAACCAAAGGTTGGTTTGAGGTTTTACCCCACACCAGTCGACTGCTATAGGTAGCAGTCGAGTGTTCTGGGTCGATGGAACTTGATGGGTGTTCGATCGAACTGCTTCTCGCCCAATGATCGCTAGGGTTTGGCCCGATTGCTGACCATCATCGATCGCTAAGGGACGGCTAAATGATCGATCGAGGCAAGTTCGGGCACAGAAGGTTTATCAGTCGAGTGATCTCTTCGGTTACTCGACTGATGGCTCCATTAGTCGCTAACCCTAATCGTAGACAATTAATACACGATCGAACTCCACCATCTACGAAGATTGCTATTCAACCCCCTCTAGCCGGCCACGGATCCTCCAACATAATCTACCAAACATAAAACTAATTATCTTCTAAGCATACTAAATTCTGCTTCCGAAAGTGGTTTAGTGAATATGTTGGCAATGTTTGATTTGGACTCAACATTGTTAAGTTCAATATTACCTTTCGCCACATGATCCCTTACAAAATGATGTTTAACATCAATGTGTTTAGTACATGAGTGATGAATTAGATTTTTAGTTAAATTTATTGAACTTATGTTATCAACTAAAGTTTTTACCTTTTTGTAATCTAGTTCAAAATCCTTAAGTGTGTGCATCATCCATAATAGTTGTGCTACACATTCACCTAATGCTATGTATTCTGCTTCAGTTGTGGAAAGTGAAACACAATGTTGCTTTCTACTGAACCAGCTTACTAAGCAAGATCCTAAGAGCTGACATCCTCCACTAGTACTTTTCCTATCTAGTTTACATCCAGCATAGTCTGAGTCAGAATATCCTATTAACTCAAAAGTATTAGATCTTGGGTACCACATTCCTACATTAATTGTACCTTTAATGTATCTTAATATTCTTTTAACATGTGTTAAATGTGACTCCTTAGCACATGTTTGATATCTAGCACACATGCTTACTGCAAATAATATTGTTGGTGCAATCGGCCCAGGTCACGATTGACCGAACTCGAGTTTGACTCGAGTGATGTTTTGATGTTTGACATGAAGATTTGACATTGATGTTTGATAATGTTTTGGGGAGATTATTAGTACAATCGACCCGGGTCTTGATTGACCGAACTCGAGTTTGACTCGAGGGGGATTTTAATGGTTGACTGGGGTTGACCATGTCATTTGGAAAGTCCAAGGGTGTAGTCTTGGCGGTGAAAGTCCAAGTCATGAGTACTTGGCATTTGATAAGTCCAAGGGGTTTGATATTGGCGGCGTAAAGTCCAAGCGGGAGTCTTGGCAGCATAAGTCCAATGGTTGGCGACGTAAAGTCCAAGCGGAGTCTTGGTAGCGTAAGCCCAATGTGTCTTGGCGGTGTAGACACCGTTAGCATGACAATAGCCGATGGAAGCACCTGAAGGCTAGCGTATGGATGAATAAGTCATGGATGACTTGGAGGGATCCGATAGGCGTGAGGCTGACGGAGGTGGATAGAAGGCTTAGGTCTAGGCTAAGGGTTGTCTAGCAAGTATGGGGGCACCATACTTGGGGTAAAATCTCATGTTTGAGGTGTATCAGTCGACTAAGACCTATGGGCAGTCGACTTGAGTGAGTCAACTAGGGTTTGACTGTCGGGAGTGCCCTATCAGTAGACTACCAAAGGTAGGCAGTTGACTGCTTGGCCGAGCAGTCGACTGATCAAGGTGATCAGTCGACTGGTGCTCAAGAATTCAAGTATAGAATGGAGTCAGACTCGACTGCTAGGGTTAACAGTTGAGTGAAGGCTCTATCAGTCAACTGATGAGTATGATCAGTCGACTGATGTCCTATCCGTTGGATTTTTCCAGCGTGGATCACACCGTTGTCTCACAACAACAGTGTCATCAATCGACTGATAGGAAAAAATTCAGCCCATGCAGTAGCTTTAAAGGGAGCTCGTGGAGGAGATTTCGATCGCCGGTTCTTGAAGAGTTTTGGGGTGATTTGCTACTTCAAATCAGGGTCTCCAAGTGCATTTCAAGTAACCACAAAGAAAGCAATCAAAAGAACAATTGTAAAGTGTTGTTTTCTTTACTTGTTGTGTATTTCATTTGTATCTTGCTTGTATTTTTTTCTTACTATTGTAAGACCATTTGTACCAGGTTTCTCCACCTCCAGATTATTCCAAGGAGTATTTGTGATTAGTAGTGCGTGTTTGCATTGTTAGGGCTTTTAAAGCCCAATCCATGGAGTAGAAATCATTCGGTTCCGAACCACATTATATCGTTGTGTTATCATATTTGTATTCATGTTATTATTTTTATTATTATTCCGCTGCCACTAACACAATTTGTAGACGCGATCACGAACGAATTCCATCAAGCATCGATGACGTTATTCACCCCCCCTATAGCGGTCACAATGGTCCGAACAAGTATGTCGGTTCTACTTGCAATTAAGTAAAGTAAACTACCTATGACACTCCTGTAGTATTTTAGATCTACAGATTTTCCTTCTTTGTCTTCATTTAATATAACATTTGTAGCCATAGGTGTTTTAATGTCTTTTGCATTTTCCATACCAAATTTCTTAATTAACTCTCTTGCATACTTATTTTGGTATATATAATTACCGTCTCTTGTTTGTTTTATTTGTAAACCTAGGAAGAAGTTTAACTCACCTACTAAACTCATTTCGAATTCTTGTTCCATTAGGGTTATAAATTCCTTTAAAAAATTTGAATTTGTTGATCCAAAGACTATATCATCTACATATATTTGAGCAATAAAAATGTCTTTGTTCAAGGTTTTTACAAAAAGCATTGAGTCAATTTGACCTTGTCCGAACCCTTTAGAACTTAAGTATGAAGATAGTCTTTCATACCAGGCTCTAGGAGCTTGTTTTAATCCATACAATGCCCTTTTTAATCTATATACATGATTAGGGTATTCTAGGCTCTCAAAACCGGGGGTTGACCTACGTACACTTCTTCTTTTATTACTCCATTTAAAAATGCAGATTTTACATCCATTTGGTATAATTTGAACCCTTTATGTGCCGCATATGCTAGCAACATTCTAATTGACTCAAGTCTAGCTACTGGGGCATAAGTTTCATCATAGTCTAGCCCTTCTACCTAACTAAACCCCTTAGCTACTAATCTAGCTTTATTCCTAACGATTTCTCCTTGGTCGTTTAATTTATTTCTAAACACCCATTTAGTGTCTATTGTTGATTTATTTGCAGGTGGAGGTACTAGGTTCCACACTTCATTTCTTTCGAATTGTTCTAATTCTTCTTGCATGACTATAATCCAATCAGTGTCTGGTAAGGCCTCCTCTATTGATTTTGGTTCTATTTTTGATATTAATACGATTTGACTTAAGTTTCTTAGAGCTGATCTAGTTTGAACTCCTAAAGTTGGATTTCCTAATACTTGATCTAGTGGATGATTAGGATTAGTTCTAGATGTCTTTAAGTTTTCTTCACATTGGTTTATATTAATTTGTTCTTCTTCATCATGTGTAATTTTATTTAGCTCATTTTGATTATCTTTCAATTTATTTGATTGTTTATTAGTGATCTCTTCCTCATCAAATTTTACATTTGTTGTTTCTTCAATTTTTAGAGTTTTCTTATTATAAATCCTATAGGCTCTACTAGTGTTCAAGTATCCTAAAAATATTCCTTCATCGGTTTTTGAAGAGAATTTTCCTAAATGGTCTTTCGTATTTAAAATGAATACTTTACAACCAAATACCTTTAAATATTTTATTAAAGGTATTTTATTATTAAAAATTTCATAAGAAGTTTTGTTATGTATTTTATTAATTATTACTCTATTTTGCACATAACATGCAGTGTTTATTGCTTCGGCCCATAAATAACTAGGTAGATTATATTTATTTATCATTGACCTAGTGGCTTCTTGTAGAGTTCTACTTTTTTCTTTCTACTATTCCGTTTTGTTGAGGTGTTCTAGGACATGAATATTCATGATGATATCCATTTTCTGAACACATTATTGTAATTTTTCCATTTTTAAACTCTCCTTCGTTATCACTTCGTATTCTGTTTATCTTATGATCTTTTTCGTTTTCTATTTGTTTACTAAAAATTTTAAATACTTCAAATGTTTTATCTTTATGTTTTAAAAATTTTACCCATGTAAATCTAGAGTAATCATCTACTATTATTGAACAATATAGGTTACCACTTAATGATTTTACTCCATGTGAATCAAATAAATCTAAGTGAATTAACTCGAGTATTGAGCGTGTTCGATCTTGATCAGTTAATTTATGTTGAGACTTAGTTTGTTTTCCTTGTTAGCAAGCATTACAAACTTTATTTTTAATATTTTTAAGTTTGGGCAACCCTCTAACTAGATTAGTTTCACTTAACTTCATTATATTTCTAAAGTTGGTGTGAGCAAGTCGCCTATGCCACAACCAACTCTCCTCTTGCCGTGTCATATGACACTTAATTGAGGATCTTTCTAAATTTATTGAATATATATTTTTATCCCTAACTCCCTTAAGTAATATTTTTGAATTTTTAATACCGTTAATCAAACATTCATTAGATAAATATTTTACTATATAACCAGCATCACACAACTGACTTATACTAAGCAAATTGAATTTAAAATTATCTACGAGAAAAACTTTTTGTATAACAAAATTAGATTCTAATTCAATGTTACCTGATCCAATTACCTTAAGTTTTTCGTTGTTTCCAAAGGCAACTGTTCCTAGGTTCTTGTAGCTTAATTCCGAGAACTTTTGACTATCTCCAGTCATATGTCTGGAGCAGCCACTATCCAGAATCCATTGATCCATTCTGGAGTCCTACATGAATTAAAATTTTTATGATAATTCAAAACTTGAGTAGGATGAATTTTCTTAAATTCTATTTAAGTTGTAAATTTGTTAAGAGAGTAATTTTATTAAATTAATTATAATTGTATTATGTTTTGTTAATTGAGTTTGTTTTAGTTAGATAAATTTGTTTAGTTTATGTATAGTACATTAGGTTGAGTTAAATTAAGTTAAGTTTAATTAAGGTAAATTGTTAAGATAGATTAGATTGAATTAAGCTAAATTAAACTTAATTAAGTTCTAAATCATCTCACCAAGCTAAGTTTTCAATACACTTATCCCTATGTGTTTTGTGAGATGAATATTTCTTTTAATTAAATTTAATGAGCAATTTCAAAGTGTTTAAACTTGTGTTAGATTCAAGCTTTGTTTGAGATAGTCAAGTAAGTTTCCAGTATTGACTTCCAGGTCGTGGCGAGGCACATGACCTTCTTGGTTATTGTTAGTTAAAGCCCTAGAACCAATCATGTGATGGTTGAATAGGGAACATTTTGTATCATATTCTATAAAGGCAAAGGATTGGTTATTATATTTACATCTTGCTTGTGCCAGCTAATTTAAATATAATAATGCCCTAGAAAAGTAGGTTCTTATCTACAGCACATCAATTGGCAGAATTGATTATGAGAGGCTGTAGAGAACACTTTCCTAAATGTTCCTAGTCGAGTATTAATATGCAAGGGCAATATTAATACATAAAGACTAGCATGTAGGTCAATTGATGACTTGATCTCACAAGTCATGGATATATGATATCAAGTTGACACATGGGTATATATTGGAGAATATATACTGAACTGACCCGCCATGAGAAAGTTTCATGGATCGTTATATGAGTGTCATAAACTTTCTCATGTGACTATTGGTATGAATAGTCCTTAGACCTGAAGTCACTATGGTTCCCTACATAAGGAGTTATGTACTTTGGTATCACAAACGCCACCCGTGAATCAGGTGGACCATAAAGGCGACATCGGGTATGTAACAAATTATGCGGAGGGATGTGAGTGATGTAGATGGGATCTATCCTTCCATATGACGGAGTGATATCGGTGGGCCCTTGATTGAGTAGAACTACTAAAACGCATGGCCATGCTCGAATGAGTCAATATGAGATATTGAGCTCATTTGTTTGAGTTAGTTTACTCAGTGGATCAAGAAACACATAGATTGATCGAGGATGACACGGTCATGCCTCATCGATCAACTGATATCAAGGATAGAAGGACACGGTCATATATTATAGTAGTCACGGAAAGGTTAGTCGGATCTTGACTTATCTCAGAACTTGGGTAGCAATGATGTATTGCTAGATGCCGCTCATTGCTTGTGTATCTAAAAGAGTTTAGATCCACTGCCAACGTTATGAGAGCCTATAGGGTCACACACAAAGAGCATGATAATTAGAGGAATTAAAGTATTCTAGTTTGACTAGAATAATATGGGAATAAGCTTAAGTACAAAATGGTTTTTGGACTTTAAGCTTAATGAGAATTTTAGCTAATTGATTTAATGAGATTAATTCAATATGTTACCTTATTGATTTAATAAGATTAATTCAATATGATAACATAAGCTTAATTGAATTAATAAGATTAATTCAACATGCAGGAATGCCACATAAGCATGCCACCTAAGCATCCACCTAAGCATCCACCTAAGCTAGATGAGGTGGAAGAAGACAAATTGGTTTTTGTCTCCTTAAGTGGCTGGCCAAACAAGGATATGTCTCAATGCAATGGATTGCATTGAATGTGTGGAGGTGAAAGGGTTTTTCCAACCCTATAAAAGACACCCTAAGTGGCCGGCCAAAGAGAGATTTTGGCGTTTGTGGGTGGTGGAAGCTTTGGTTGTGTGGGTTTGTGAGTGTAGGCTAGCAAGAAGAGGAGTCTTCTTCTTCCTTTCTCCTTTTCCCTCTCTTCCTCTCCTTTAGGGACTTCTCTAGCAAGAAGTAAAGGAGAGCTCTTCTAGTTTTCCTTTTGTGAGACAAGAGCGTGCTCGTGTGGATACGTATAGAGGCACGGACACTTGAACGCTAAAGATCCAACAAGCCAAAAGGAAAAGCGGATTAACAAGGGCACGCAACAATAAAGGTAATCCTCTCCTATAAGATAGGCTTGGTTTAGAGAAATTTATTTTATACGTTTGCTTTCGCATGGATCACTTGGAAGGGATCCTATTTTCCGAGATATGCCATTTGGCATAAAGAATTCTACAAAGGGTATCAGAGCCACTTGCGAAAGATAGTATAAAAATAGGTTTTCTCTATTTTATATGTGATATAGAAGTAGGATAAATTTTATTATGAGTTGATAATTGCATTAGCAAATTTTCAAACATAATAAAATATCCAATGTCTTTTAAAAGTTAAAATGACATGGTGCATGGTTATGGCCTAGTCCCAAAAGTTTGTGATTGTGTGTTGTAATTCTTAATACGGCCTGCGTGTCGTGCCTTTCTCCTAATATTCTTGTTGTAAAATTAGTTTTAGACTCGAATGTAACTCGAGTATTTCTCTTTTTGTAATGTACAAAACAAGGATGGAGGGTCCATTGGAAGATGAGGTTACAAGAAGGAAGTCAACACACAAGACAACCAAAAGGAAGCACTTAGGAGAAGATGCTATCCCTAGGTTGACCAATCAATCTTTTCATTGGCTTGAGAAGATTGTAGAATAAGGGCCATAACCATGACACGTTAGTTTAATATGTATGTGATGCATGTTAGTTTAGCTTGTATGTGATGCATGATTAGTTTAGCTTATATGTGATGTATGCTAATATGTATATGATACATGTTTATTTCTTAATAAGTCTAAACGATATGCCTACCAAAGTTGGTACTCACTACTTCCTCGATCATTTGTTATTGGGTTTGCCAAAGCAAAGCAATGCATTTTATCTTGGAGGGGTGCGAGTGGACAATTGTGATGTCCCGCTATCAGTCTTGGTTAAGACTTAATTAAGTGTTTTCTTAATTGGTTAAGAAAGTAGAGGCATATATTAACTTTGAACATAAGTGTTAACATTAGTTTTGTGTGATTTCCGAACATCAGCTTTGTCTTAGAAGTGGTCGTTGCTCCGATATCCAAGAAGGCCTCAGGCCTCGCCACACCGAAGCCGGTTTAGGAATAAACACTAAACTAATCTAAAACTTAACCAAAGCTATTAAAGAGTTACATCAGATGTAATTGGCAAAAGATTGCCTACCTAATTATACTACGTCTTGGGCGATTAGCCAAAGCTAACTCAAGATGAATTATGATGTGGATCTTTATCCCATATAAATTTATAGCTAAATAGTAGCTATGAGAATTTAGTGGGAGCCTCATTTAATTAAAGGCCTAATTAAATGATTTAGGTATGATACTTAACTTTGCATTTTAATGTTGTAGATCACCATGTCATCTAACACGACACACCCCCTCAACTCATGATCCGCCCTTGAGAAGGACAAGCTCAATGGAGCAAACTTTCTTGACTGGTATAGGAACTTGAGGATTATCCTCAAGCAAGAACGCAAACTGTATGTCCTAGAGCAGTCTACCTCAAAACACCCGCCATGCGCCACTGCGGCCGAAAAGGATGCTTATAAGAAGCATCAAGATGACGATTAGATGTGTCATGTCTTATGCTTGCCACCATGAACTCGAGCTTCGTAAGCAACATGAGAACATGGATGCCTATGATATGGTTGAGCATTTGAAACAACTATATCAAGGACAAGCTAGGCACGAGCGCTTTGAAGTGTCTAAGGCTCTTTTGCATGCAAGATGCAAGAAGGAACACTGTAGGAACTCACGACTAAAAATGATTGGGTACGCTGAGAACCTTGAAAGACTAGGTTTTCCATCGAGCCAAGAATTGGCAACCGATGTTATCCTCGCAATCGCAAGCATACAATCAATTCACATGAATTATAACATGAATGAAATTGATAAACCTTTGCTCGAGATTCTCAAAGATGTTGAGAATCACAACCAAATCTCAAGAAGAAAGTTAGTAATGTACTAATGGTCAAGAAGGACAAAGGTAAGCGCAAAGGCAAGGGTAAGACCCAAGCCAAAGGCAAGGCCAATTCATCCACTTCAAAGGGTAAAGGTAAAGTACCTAAGGAAGGGGACCGCCCGTGAGATCGACATCGGAAGCGGAACTGCAAAGTCTACCTTGAGGAAGTAAAGAACAAGAGAAGTGGGACTTCTGCCTCAGGTATACACGTTATAGAAGTTAATCTATCTATTTCTTCTACATGGGTATTCGATACTGGATGTGCATCTCACATTTGTACTAATGTGCAGGACCGAGAAATAGTAGAATAATGGCAAAGGGTGAAGTGGACCTACGAGTAGGCAATGGCGCCAGAAATGTAGGGAACATATTCTTTGTCTTTGCCCATCGGGCTTATCTTAGAACTAGAGGAGTGCTTCTATGTACCCGCATTAACAAAGAACATAATTTCAGATCTTGTTTAGACAAGAAAAACTTTTCTTTTATAATAAAGGACAAATGTTGTTCCATTTATTTAAATGAAATGTTCTATTGTAATGCACCACTTATGAATGGTCTCTATGTTCTAGATTTAGATAACCCAATTTATAATGTAATACTAAACGGGTTCAAATCGAATGATTTGAACTAGACATATCTTCGCACTGCCGCCTAGGTCACATAAATGAAAACGATATCCCAACTCCATAAAGATGGATTATTGGACTCATTTGATTTTGAATCATATGAGGTATGCGAGTCTTGTCTTTTAGGAAAGATGACTAAAACTCCATTTAGTGGACATGGCGAGAGAGCGACGGATTTGTTAGGACTCATACATACCGATGTATGTGGCCCTTTCAATGACGGCCAGAGGAGGCTATAAGTACTTTATTACTTTCACGATGATAGTAGATTTGGCTACTTATATTTGATGAGACATAAGTAATCCTTTGAAAAGTTCAAAGAATTCAAGAATGAAGTACAAACAACTTGGTAAGCGATTAAGCTACTTCGATCGGATCGAGATGGTGAATACCTTAGTCAAGAGTTTCGTGATCACCGGGCCGAGTGTGGGATAATATCCCAACTCACTCCACCGAACACCACAATGGAATGGTGTATATGAGGAGAAATCGTGATTTCATTAGATATGGTACGATCAATGATGAGCCGATCGATCTACCTACTTCCTTTGGGGTTTATCTCTAGAGACAGTAGCTTTCACACTTAATCGCTTCCATCAAAAGCCGAGAAAAGACACCAGATACGATATGGACCGAAGAGTCCCAAAATGTCTTTTATAAAGATTTGGGGTTGTGAAGCTTACGTTAGACGCCAAGTCTCGGATAAACTAGGACCCAAATCGATAAGTGTTATTTTGTAGGATATCCCAAGGAAACTAAGGGATATTACTTTTACAATCCCACACTTGGCAAGGTGTTTGTTGCCAGAAATGCTGTCTTTCTAGAAAGAGAATTTATTTCTAGAAATACTAGTGGGAGTAAAATTCATCTTGAAGAAGTTCAAGATGATGATAACACTAAGGCTTCGATGGAAAATGAACAGGCACCACAAAGTGTTGTGGATGAGGAATTTGTTGCCCAAAGAGTTGTGGAGCAAACACCTGTTCAAGTAGACCAACCTCTTCATAGATCTAATAGGATCCGTCGTCAACCCGAGAGATATTCTTTTCTCTTGACTGACAACGGTGAAGTATTGCTTGTCGATCTTGACGAGCCTACATCCTATCAAGAAGCTATGATGAGCCCAGAATCCGAGAAATGGCTAGAGGCCATGAGATCCGAAATGGAATCCATGTACACTAACCAAGTATGGACTTTGGTTGATCCACCTGAAGGGGTAAAACCCATTGGGTGTAAGTGGGTCTTTAAAGTAAAGACTGACATGGATGGTAATAAGCATACCTATAAAGGTAGATTGGTACAAAGGATTCAAACAAATTCATGGTATTGACTATGAAGAAACCTTTTCACCGGGGCCATGATGCTTAAATCCATTCGATCATACTTGCTATTGCACCTACCATGATTATGAGATCTGGCAGATGGATGTCAAAACCGCTCAATGGAAAGCTACTCGAGGATGTGTACATGACACAACCTGAGGGTTTTGAAGATCCAAAGCATCCTGGAAAGGTATGCAAACTGCAAAGGTCCATTTATGGACTAAAGCAAGCCTCTCGAAGCTGGATTCTTCGATTCAATGATGCAATCAAACAGTTTGGTTTCATCAAGAATGAAGATGAGCCTTGTGTCTACAAGAGAAATAGTGGGAGCACAGTTGTATTTCTTGTCTTGTATGTAGATGACATACTTCTCATCGGAAATGATATTCCCTCACCCAAAGTGAAGATGTGGTTAGGGAATTGTTTCTCGATGAAGGACTTAGGTGAAGCCGCTTATATTCTAGGCATCAAGATCTATAGAGATAGATCTAGAAGATTACTTGGCCTAAGTCGAGTACATACATTGATAAAGTGCTAGATCGCTTTGCTATGCAAAATTCTAAGAAAGGGTTTCGCTTTATCACATGGTGTGAGTCTTTCAAGACTCAATGTCCTCTTCTAAGGAGGAGAGAGATCGCATGGATAAGATCCCTTATGCATCGCCTATAGGGTCTATCATGTACGCCATGCTTTGTACTGTCTCCGACGCCTCGTATGCTTTGAGCATGACGAGTAGATACTATCGATCCAGTGAAAGTCATCGGATAGCGCCAAAAATATTCTTAAGTACTTACGAAGAACGAAAGAATATTTCCGATATTCGAGGCAATGAGGAGCTAATCAGAAGGGTTACAGTGATGCAAGCTTCCAAATGCATATAAGGATGACTATAGATCGCAATCGGGTACGTGTTTTGCTCGAATGGTGGAGCCGTGAGTCGAAGAGTTCAAGGTGACACAGCTTGTCGATTCTACAACAGGTTTGAGTATATTGCAAAGATCCGATGCAAAGAAAGGAGGTCGTTTGGCCCGCAAGTTCATCGCTGAACTTGGGGTAGTTCCTAGCATTGCAGATCCACAGACTCTATTGTGACAACAATGGGGCTATTCGTGCTAAGGAACCTCGATCACATCAATGACCAAACACATATCAGCGGCCCATCTCATTCGAGAGATCATCGATAGAGGAGATGTGAGGATATGCAGAGTACCGGCTGTAAGCCAACATCGCAGATCCATCGACCAAGGCTTCGCATGTAGGGAAGCATGATGGTCACACTAGGTCACTAGGTATTAGATATCATAGTGATTGGTACTAGTGCTAGTGGGAGATTATTAGTTAAAGCCCTAGAACCAATCATGTGATGGTTGAATAGGAAACATTTTGTATCATATTCTATAAAGGCAAAGGATTGGTTATTATATTTTCATCTTGCTTGTGCCAGCTAATTTAAATATAATAATGCCCTAGAAAAGTAGGTTCTTATCTACAGCACATCAATTGGCAGAATTGATTATGAGAGGCTGTAGAGAACACTTTCCTAAATGTTCCTAGTCGAGTATTAATATGCAAGGGCAATATTAATACATAATGACTAGCATGTAGGTCAATTGATGACTTGATCTCACAAGTCATGGATATATGATATCAAGTTGACACATGGGTATATATTGGAGAATATATACTGAACTGACCCGCCATGAGAAAGTTTCATGGATCGTTATATGAGTGTCATAAACTTTCTCATGTGACTATTGGTATGAATAGTCCTTAGACCTGAAGTCACTATGGTTCCCTACATAAGGAGTTATGTACTTTGGTATCGTCAAACGTCACCCGTAACAGGGTGGACCATAAAGGCGATTACTGGGTATGTAACAAATTATGCGGAGGGATGTGAGTGATGTAGATGGGATCTATCCCTTCCATATGACGGGAGTGATATCGGTGGGCCCCTTGATTGAGTAGAACTACTAAAACGCATGGCCATGCTCGAATGAGTCAATATGAGATATTGAGCTCATTTGTTTGAGTTAGTTTACTCAGGGATCAAGAAACACATAGATTGATCGAGGATGACACGGTCTATGCCTCATTGATCAATCTGATATCAAGGATAGAAGGACACAGTCATATATTATAGTAGTCACGGAAAGGTTAGTCGGATCTTGACTTATCTCGTAACTTGGGTAGCAATGATGTATTGCTAGATGCCGCTCATTGCTTGTGTATCTAAAAGAGTTTAGATCCACTGCCAACGTTATGAGAGCCTATAGGGTCACACACAAAGAGCATGATATTAGAGGAATTAAAGTATTCTAGTTTGACTAGAATAATATGGGAATAAGCTTAAGTACAAAATGGTTTTTGGACTTTAAGCTTAATGAGAATTTTAGCTAATTGATTTAATGAGATTAATTCAATATGTTACCTTATTGATTTAATAAGATTAATTCAATATGATAACATAAGCTTAATTGAATTAATAAGATTAATTCAACATGCATGAAAGCCACATAAGAATGCCACATAAGCATGCCACCTAAGCATCCACCTAAGCTAGATGAGGTGGAAGAAGACAAATTGGTTTTTGTCTCCTTAAGTGGCCGGCCAAACAAGGATATGTCTCAATGCAATGGATTGCATTGAATGTGTGGAGGTGAAAGGGTTTTTCCAACCCTATAAAAGACACCCTAAGTGGCCGGCCAAAGATAGATTTTGGCTTTTGTTGTTGGTGGAAGCTTTGGTTGTGTTAGTGGTGAGAAAGCTTGGTGGAAGCTTTGGTTGTGTGGGTTTGTGAGTGTAGGCTAGCAAGAAGAGGAGTCTTCTTCTTCCTTTCTCCTTTTCCCTCTCTACCTCTCCTTTAGGGACTTCTCTAGCAAGAAGTAAAGGAGAGCTCTTCTAGTTTTCCTTTTGTGAGACAAGAGCGTGCTCGTGTGGATACATATAGAGGCACGGACACTTGAACGTGCTAAAGATCCAACAAACCGAAAGGAAAAGCGGGATTAACAAGGGCACGCAACAAAGGTAATCCTCTCCTATAAGATAGGTTTGGTTTAGAGAAATTTATTTTATACGAGTTTGCTTTCGCATGGATCACTTGGAAGGGATCCTATTTTCCGTTGCGCATATGCCATTTGGCATAAAGAATTCCCAACAGTTATTGGAGCAACAACCACTTCCTAGACAAAGTCAATAAAGGAATCAAGTACTTGATTCACTTTAGACTCAGCCTTGGTCTAACTAGTTAAAGACTTAGTGAGTTAGCTTTGGTCAATTCCACTCGACTTAGTGCACTAGGTCATGGCGAGGCACATGACCTTCTTGGTTATCAGAGCAATGACCATGTCCTAGACATGGACTTCGAAGAGCTTCCCTAACTTACTATCAGTTCACTTATCTTAGTACTAGGCTGTTCAAGTTTAAACTACTTTGTTTCCTATCTAGTCCATTCTAAATTAAGCAAGTAAAATAGACTAACACATGCAAGTGTTTAACTAAAACAAGGAAAGTAAACTAAAGCAAGCAAGTGTTAAACTAAAATAAGGAAACAAGCAAGGTGTTAGCTTCCCCTAAATGGTAGCTAGTTTGAGTTTGGTTCATTAAGTGAACTTGACTCTTGGGAACCCAAAAATGATTTGGTCCAATTTGGTTGACTAAGCTAGACTTAGAAACCCATGCTTGGACTCTATTCTTAGCATTTCGGCTAAGTAATGACATGTATGATTTATAGGTGGTCTTAGCCTTATACCCGAGTCCGGATCTGTTGTATGATTTATGCTGAGATCCAAGCATCATGTTGAGATACTTGGAACCTGAAGTGAACATTTCCAAAGATCTGGTTAGTTATTCTACTTGCCTTTTCAGGACTGAGTTCTCTTCCTCAAGCTTTGCAACTTGAGTTGAGTCTCTATCCTTAATTTGGCAAGTCGAAGTCATCGAGTTGACTTACTCCTTAAGTACTTGGACTTCCTTAAATAACGAGTCGACCCGATTCTCGGACTTAGCTAATTTCCTACCTAAGCATGCAATAATGTTATATAATTTATCTTCTAATGGAGAAGTCACCTCATTTGAACCTTCGGAAACAGATACAGATCCGTGGCTTCTCTCGGACTCGGAATCGGACTCGTACTCGGAACTTGACTCAGCTCCAGATCTCGGTTTGGCCATAAATGCGACGAAGATTCTCTTCGTCTCTTCCGCATCCGACTCCTCCGATGACGATTCATCCCATGTCGCCTTAAGCGCCTTCTTCTTCTTTTCCTTTTTTTGGGTTTTCTTCCTTTTTTAAGTTTGCGCACTCTGACTTATAGTGTCCCTTTCCGTTGCATTCGTAGCACGTTACTTCCGATCGGGATCTCGGCTTGTTGTCAACCACCTTTTTGGCATCTTTCTTCGTAAATCTCTTTCTACAATTGAACATCTTTCGGACCATATTTACAATCTCCTCTTCTCCCTTTGACTTCAACTCTGACTTGTCTTCGGATTCTTCACTTTTCTTTCCTTTTTAGTTGAACCTGCCATCAAAGCTATACCATTCTCGGTTTGACCCGAGTTAGCTTGTTCATGTAGTTTGAGTTCACAAAATAGTTCATATAACCTAATTGTGGAGAGATCCCTAGATACCTTATAAGCATCGACAATTGATGTCCATAAGGTATTTCTCGAGAATGCCTTAAGAGTATACCTAATTAAGTCCCTATTCTCTCTTTGATGTCATATTAAATGCAATCCATTTAATATGTCTTTAATTCTAGTATAAAGTTGACTAGCGTTTTCATTTTCGTTCATTTTACAATTAAATAATTTATTTAATAGCATGTCTCGTTTGGCTATCCTAGTGTCATTTGTACCCTCATACAGTTCAATTAATTTTTCCCATAATTCCTTAGAATTTTCGAATGGTCCTACTCTATTGAGCTCTTCTTTGGTAAGTCCACATTGCAAGGTGTTAAGTGCCTTGTAATCGACTTGAGCTCTCTTCCTAATATCCGAGGACCATTTCTCTAGTTCTAACAACTCACCCGAGTTGTCTACGGGAGATGTGAACTCTTTCCTAATTGAAAACCAGACCTCTAGGCCGGTCTTCAGGTAACACTCCATTTCCCTTTTCCAATAGGAAAAGTTCTCTCCATTGAAGAGAGGAGGGTGAACGGTGTTGTATCCCTCTAAGTGTGACATTATTAAGGAAATATACTCTAAATGTAGAAAAATAAATTAAATAACTCAAATGTGTAGAAAATTAAATTAAGTAAATTTAATGTGCAGGAAATTGAATTAAATAAATTTAATGTGCAGTAAATGTCTTCTAAAATGCAGAAAATTATATTAAGTGTAGAAAATAATTTTTATATGTAGAA
This sequence comes from Wurfbainia villosa, assembly GCA_025175895.1. Lineage (NCBI taxonomy): Eukaryota > Viridiplantae > Streptophyta > Magnoliopsida > Zingiberales > Zingiberaceae > Wurfbainia > Wurfbainia villosa. The sequence continues at coordinate 111,723,990 of CM045989.1, read as the reverse complement.
AATGTCTTTTAAAATGAAAAAAATTATATTAAATATGCAAAAATTTATTTTAATAAATTTAAATATGCAAAAAATTATTTTAATAAATTTAAATATGCAAAAAATTATTTTAATGAATTTAAATATGCAGAAAATTATTTTAATGAATTTACATATGCAGAAAATTATTTTAATATGCAAAAAATTATTTTAATATGCAGAAAATTATTTTAATATGCAAATAATTATTTGAATATGCAAAAAAAATTTAATATGCATAAAATTATTTTAATATGTAGAAAATTATTTTAATATGCAAAAAATTATTTTAATATGCAGAAAATTATTTTAATGAATTCAAAAATTTATCTAATGCAATAAAAAAATTATCTAAAGCAATAAAAAATTATCTAAAGCTCATGATGGTGGTTTCACCAACTCGGAGCACCCCTGCTCTGATACCAATTATAGGATCGAGCAAGCCGAGAGAGGCGGTGAATCTCGGTGTTTAATAATTTTAATATGAGTACGCAGTAGAAATTAAATGCAGTCAAAGACACTAACGATTTACTTGGTTCACAACCCGGACTAGATTGTTACTCCAAGGCCCGTAGCTCTACCAAGAGCTACCTCGATGGGCAATCTCTATAATACCCTCCGATTCGGGAACTCTCAACTTCAGAGGGAGTTCACTTTTTACAAATGTAAGAGAAGAGTAACAACCTACTCTTTCTTGAAATTAAATTTATAAGCGAAATAAAAAGAATTAACGACTACTTTATACCGACACAATATTTAGTATAGGATGCAGCACGAGGTGTCGGAAAAGAGTCCTTCTGAATGGTTGAAGCTCTTCTGGTCATGAGGAAATTTTGACAGAACTTCGACGTAGATAGAATTCGTATGTGTGGATCTGGTCGAGCATAACTTTTATAAACTCTTTCCAATCGACTGAAATGCCTTCCAGTCAACTCCACATCAGCCCATTGATATGGAATTCGTGGTCTTCTAGTCGACTGAATCCTCTCCAATCAACTCCATGTCACTCGGCTCCGCATCAGGAATTTTTCCTCTTTAGTCGACTCAAGCTCTTCAGTTGACTCAAGCCCTTTCCATATGCGTCACACGATCTCCGATCGATCACCAGTTGATCCTGCCAAATAAGAATCCAGTCGACTGATACAACTCTAGTCGACTTGAATCCATTCAGTCGACTGTTCTCTGCAAAACAGTATTAGTACAAGATATGAAATACGATAGCAGTAGTAATACTGCTCGATCTCGACTACTATGTCCCACACGGACTTTTCGTCGGATCGATGCCTAGCTTTGTCCCCCTAAAAAGGACTCGTCCTTACCTCTTCACTCGAGGCTTACCTGTCGGCTACCTGTCGGACTTACCATTCTTGACATCCAATCTGACCCACCAGGGCTTCCACCAGCTGTCCGGTCTGCCTGACCCAGCTGGACTTTTGGTCGATTATCCGCTGACCCAACTGGTCTTCATGCCAAATGTGTTAGTGAAAGCCCTAGGGCCAATCATGTGATGATTGTTGTATGGACTTTATTGTATCATATTCCTATTCGTAAAGGCATGGTTATTATATTTACTTGTATTGGTGCCAAATAAACTAAGTATAATAACGTACTTGAGTAGAAGGTTCTTATCTATATCAATCGATTGGTTGAATCGATAAGATGATATAGAGAACACTACTCTAAATCATTCCTAGTCAAGTATTAACATTCAAGGACAATGTTAATGCGTAGAGACTAGCATGTAGGTTAACTCGATGACTTGATCTCACAAGTCATGGATATGAGATATCAAGTTGACACATGGGTATGCATTAGAGAATGCATATTGAATGACCCACCATGAGAAATTATCATGGATCGTTATATGAGTGTCATATACTTTCTCATGTGACTATTAGTCCTTAGACCTGAAGTCACCATGGTTCCCTACATAAGGAGTTGCATACTTTGGCTTCGTCAAACGTCACCCGTAAATGGGTGGACTATAAAGGCGATTACTGGGTATGTAACAAATTATGTGGAGGGATGTGAGTGATGTAGATGAGATCTATCCCTCCTATATGACAGGAGTGACATCGTTATTCTTGATAGAGTGAGACCACGAAGTGCATGGCCATGCCCAAATGAGTCAATATGAGATATTGAGCTCATTTGATTAGAGTGAGTCTACTTGGAGTTCAAGATATAGATTGTACCGAGGATGACATGGTCTATGCCTCAATTGGTCAATCTAGATGTCAAGGATAGAGGGACATTGTCACATATTGTGAGAGTCACAATTAGTAGTCACAAAGGTGATGTTGGAGCTCAACATTCTTGTAACTTGGGTAGCAATGATGTGTTGCTAGATACCGCTCATTGCTTATGTTCCTAAATCGGTTTAGGAGCATTGCCAACGTTACAAGAACCTATAGGGTCACACACAAAGGACAATTAGATGGAGATTAGGTTCATATGCTGAACCATGAGGATAAGGCTCATGGGATGAACCAAATTGGATTAAGAGTAATCCAAATTAGACTAATTGAGTTAGACTCAATTTGATTCAAGTGTTGAATGAGTCTAATTTTGATTTGATTCATTGAGTCAATTTAAATTAATGAATAGAGATTCATTAAATCAAATTGACTTGAATCAAGTGGTTGGATTTAATCAACCATGGGAGATTAGAGGTCAAGTTTGACTTGACTTGAGAGGGAAGATGAATGGTCAATTTTGACTTGACCAATTGCCATGTCATGGTGACTTGGCATGGGGGTCGGCCAATGATGATGTTCCACATCATCATGGACTTATCATGTGGTTTCACCTCATGAGGGAGACCAAGAGCCATTGGCTCTTGGAGTTACATGCATGCATGTTACCCCCCAAGAATAAAGTGGCCGACCACTTTCATTTGGTGTAAGTTATTAGAATTAACTTCAACTTCATCTTCTCCCTTGCTCTTCCTCAAGCTCTCTCCCATTCCTCACTTTGGCCGAAACTTCCAAGGGGTGCTAGCACACTCTAGGTTGTTTTCTCCACCATTTGTCCATGTGGATACCAATAGAGGAGTGTACACTTGACACTCTAGAGTTCCGACAAAGCATTTTGGCGAGCGGGATAAGCGAAGGGTGTCACTACGAGGGTAATTCTCTCATCTTGTAGATCTAAGGTAGATCTAGGTTTCCTTAAACACATACATGTTTTATTTTTATATCTTCACACGGATCCGTGGCCGGGCTTCCGAGGTTTCCGCAATGCAAAAAGCGGTTTTTGCGGCTCGGAAAGTCCAACAGTGGTATTAGAGCCACGTTCGAAGCATGTATGTGTTTTAAATTTATAGTTTTGTATTAGATATAAAAATTATAGATTTTTAAGTTTCTGTAAATTTCCAATTTTTATAGAATTTTTGGGTATTTTTCTCGAAGAGTCGAAGCAACAAGTGTTGGGACACTTGTAGGCTTCAACCACTGAGAAAAACTCTCTGAAACGGTGAGTTCTTGCTTTAGGTTTTTGGAACAACGACTTAAGTCGCTGTAAGATCTTGTAGGGACACTCGCAAAGTTTATTTTTGCGAGTAGAGGCGTTGCCCCTATCCCCGAAAGGGGCCTTGTCCTGCGATCACGCTCGGAAACCGCTTAGCGGGACCGTTACGGAGAGGTGACACATAAAATTGAAAAAAATAGGAAAAATTATAGAAATTTTATGTAAAATACATAATTTAGAATTATGTATAATTATGTGATGGTCATGACCCAAGAACCCCAATATGATTGGATGATAATGTGTTGTAATTCATAATACGGCCTACATGTCGTTTTTGTGATTGTGCATGTTGTATAGAGTATGCGACCTACGCATCGTGCATCTTCTTTTAAAATTCTAGTTGTAAATAGTTTTAGACTCGAATGTAACTCGAGTTTCATATTTGTAATGTACAAAATGGAGAGGTGGAAAGTCCACTTGTAGATGAAGTTACAAGGAGGGAGCCGACGACACATGGCGATCAATGGAGGCGCTTGGAGAAGCTGCTAACCCTAGGTTGACCGTCCAATCTTCTCATTGGCTTGAGAAGATTGTAGTAGGGCCATGACCACATCACAATTAATTTATATATATGTTGATATATATATATATTTCTTGTATGTATGTGATGCATGCTAGTAAATTTTGTTTGTATGTATATGATGCATGCTAGGATATTTTACTTGTATCTATATGATGCATGCTAGTATAATTCTTGTATGTATGTGATGCATGCTAGTATAGGATAATAAAGGTCTTGATGCGTATATGATACACATTCACGATTAGATTAGATCATAATCGAATCAACTCGAAAATGCCTACCAAGTCTTGATACCTATCACTACCTCGATTATTTGTAGTTGTTGAATCTGCCAAAGCAGAGCAACGCATATTATCTTGGTAGGGTGCGGAGGGACAATCTTGGTCCCGCCTATCACTGCTTGGGTTAGAGTAAACTCAATTAGATTGAGTAAAACTAGTTAACTCAATTGGATCGAGTAAAACTATAGGCATATTCCAACAGTTGGAAAGAAAGGATAAGATCGCATTTACACTAAATCTTGGGCGATTTAGCCAAAGCTAACTCAAGGTCTTTTGTAAATGTGGGTCTTGATCCTATAAACAAGAGTTGCATAGAGATGTAATCGGTAATGTGTTACCCACCGATCATACTAAGTCTTGGGCGATTTAGCCAAAGATAACTCAAGACTTAGTATGATGTGGATCTTGTCCCGCAGGAATTATAGCATGTTTGTATGAATCTAGTAATGTGGTTTGACCACATCCATAACTCGATTCTACAAAAGTCCTATAATTCAGTGAGAGCATCATTTGATTAAAGGCCTAATTAAATGATAAAAAGAAATATGATGTTAATTTTCTACATTGTGTATGTTATAGATTATTATGTCGACAAACATGAACACTCTCTCCCTGCATTCTGTCCTTGAGAAGGATAAGCTCAATGGAGCAAATTTCTTGGACTGGTACAGGAACCTGAGAATCGTTCTCACCCAAGAAAGGAAACTGTACGTCCTGGAGAAGCCCATTCCGGAGGCACCTCCTGCCACTGCCTCGCGAACTGACAAAGATGCTTACAAGAAGCATCAAGATGATGCATTAGATGTGTCATGTCTCATGCTCACGACCATGAACTCTGAGCTTCAGAAGCAACATGAGTTCATGAATGCTTATGATATGGTTGAACATCTTCATCAACTATATCAAGGACAAGCAAGGCATGAGCGATATGAAGTCTCTAAGGCATTGTTTCAGTCCAAGATGCAAGATGGGACTCCCGTAGGTTCATATGTACTCAAGATGATTGAGTACGTAGAAAACCTACAGAGATTGGGATTCCCACTTGGCCAAGAGCTGGCCACTGACTTGATCTTGCAGTGTTTGCCACAAAGCTACAATCAATTTGTCATGAATTACAACATGAATGAAATTGATAAGCCACTGCATGAGATGCTCAGCATGTTGAGAACTGATGAGCTCAACCTTAAGAAGGAAAAATATGACTCCATTTTAATGGTGCAAAAGAAGAAAGGCAAAGACAAGCCTAAAGGTAAGGGAAAGTCCCAAGCCAAGGGCAAAGGCAAAGAACTGAAACCCAAAGGAGGGGTGGCCAAAGAAGGGGCTTGCTTCCACTGCAAGGAAGCTGGACATTGGAACCGTAACTGCAAAGCTTACCTAGAAGATCTTAAGAAGAAGAGAAGTGAGACTTCTACTTCAGGTATAAATGTTATAGAAGTCAATGTATCTATTTCTTCATCATGGGTATTAGATACTGGATGTGCATCTCACATTTGTACCAATGTGCAGGCGTTGAGATGTTGGGTTTCCGGCACCGCGGCGTGTGTGTGTTCGATCATGTTTCGTAAACATGAGCACAGCGGAAGCAATTAAAAATAATAAATCTATATTTATTACAACACACACAACACACGCATGCATATTACAATAAGTGTAGACATAACCGTAAATTAAAATTTGCAATAAAAGGAAATTTAACTACGTTATACCTTCCGTATGACGTGTAGCGGGAACGGCATCAACCGGAACGATCCTCGTAAGAATCGTCTCCATGCCATTGTGGTTCTCTCGTGCAGCTCCTAATGAACGGACTCGTTACTTAATCTCAGCAATGTCACGTAACCGGAGTTGAAGACGACGTGATCGAGAGATGATCACAATCCGAATCCAAATTCGGATCCAAAACCGAGTCCTCAAAACTCGATTCTCCGGAGAGGTATTCGTCAACCGTTTGACGAATCCTTCGTCCTCCACCTCAGAGGATTACTGGAGATCAAATCCCCGGTAAGTTAGCCGCTGTCGGAGCACTAACCGTCGTCCAAACGACGCTCCGACAACAAAGAAACAAGCTGTCCAGAAAAACTGGACAGCTTTTGGTGGAGGAATAGAGGCCGGCCAAAGGAGATGTGGAGCTCACCTTATCACTGAACCCACAAGAGATCACCGGAGGGTCGCCGGAGTGTTCACCGGCTGAAGCTTGGTCGCCGGCAATGACTTGGACGGCGGCAAAAAAGCTGGGCGGCGGCACACCTAGGGTTGGCGCCGACTAGGAGAGAAGATGGAGGCGGCACAATTAGGTTGGGCGGCAACTCTAATTAGGGTTCTTGGATTAGGGTTTAAGTCCTATTTTATAGAGAACTAATTCTCTTAATGGTTAATGGATCATATCCATAAAGCCCGTTAACCCGCTCCATTAAGATAAGTTAAAATAAACCAAACCATGATGGTTTATTTTAAGTTAAAACGAACCGAACCAACCTTTGGTTCATTCGTTTAATATAAACCAAACCCTTTGGTTTATTCTCATCCATTGGATTAGAACCAAACCATTTTGGTCCATCCATTATGTCTTCATAAGACACGGCCCATCCACGCTTCCATTGCGACTGAAACAATTTCATGCTCGCTTTATGTTTGGTCAACCAAACATAGTTCTCTCGATGCGAGAATCCCATTCTCAAGCTCGTTTTAAATCCTTTGGATTACACTCGTTGTGCGTGTGACCAAATAGGTTCTCGGTTTATGTTGGCCGTCTATAATTAACCATTAATTATAGAATGATCATGAGTGGCACCTAGTAGTACATCATGATCCCCAATTAAGCGAAAAGATCAACGGTTGATCCAGAACTATTTCTGAAACCCTTCAGCAGCTCGAATGATTCGTGCCCCATTCCCTTCACTCATCTTATACCCACTTGGTTCAGGACATGGTCTATTGTGTCAGTCCCCACTAGGCTGACTACGTCACACCTAGCCCAAGTATCATTTCCTCGTCCTACGGATTCTAGTTACTCCACATGTATCGAAGAGTACCTTACTCTTAACATGTAATGCTTTGGCCAAAGACTTTAGTAACAATCCGACGAGAGGCCATGGGTATACATCTCCTCGCAAGGAGTGGTGAATCCTTTATAGGCTATTCAAACACCTTCGATCACTTCGACTTATACCCAATCATCCCGGGTCCACATCTCCTTAGAGATGTTTGCTTAAGATGTCAAAGCATAAGTCTCCATGATTAAGATGACTTGAATACCGCAAGTCAAAGGAACATCACACTTAACCCACAGTAAGAACTTCATTGACATATCTATATATGCAGAGAACCGTATGAAGTCTTACGGCTGGTCACTCCAATGAACTAGTTACCATAACTAGCATCCACGATCAACTCCGGACATCACTATGTCTCCAGCCAGTGAGAATCAGCTGCTTGGATACACCAAGGAGTATACCTCGTGCTAGTCTCGGCCAGGCGATGGTGTCCAAATCCATCAATTCATCGACTAGGATAATTAGATACATCACAATTACACATGTAGAGATACTCACTAGTTGTGATCCAATCACAAATTCTCTCATGCTTTGTGAATCGTATCGTGGACATTCGATAAATGAGTTTAAGATCCAATCAAATACATAAAACATGTATACTCAAATAGTGAATCTTCATTTATCATATAAATGGTTCATACATAAGGCGATTGCCTTAGGACATCTCTCATATATTACTAACAGACTCCCACTTGGCCTAATGCCAATCGCTACGGTATCCAATACCATAATCTCGAACATGACCCTCAAACTTATTTTGAGGTAATGCCTTAGTTAAAGGATCTGCTAAGTTCCTTTCAGTGGGAATTTTCTCGATTTGTATTTCGTTCCTACTGATGATCTCTCTGATAAGATGATAGCGGCGAAGCACATGTTTGGATCATTGATGAGACCACATCAAGTTCAGAGATGAACTTCTTGATCCAAACCGCTTCCTTTGCTGCTTCCAAAGCTGCAATGTATTCTGCCTTAGTGGCAGAATCCGCTATAGTGTCAAGCTTGGAACCTTTCCAACTTATTGCACCTCCATTCCAGGTGAATACATACTCAGACTGAGACATGGAATCATCCTTGTCTGTCTAGAGCTGGCATCCGTATACCCACGTATCACCATGTACCCTTCTCCATATATTAGGAACACATCCTTGGTTCTTCTTAAGTACTTAAGGATTGTCTTAACAGCCGCCTAATGATCCATTCCTGGATCGGACTGGTATCTACTCGTGACACTCAGAGCATACGATACATCTGGCCTCGTACATAACATAGCATACATGATAGATCCTATTGCGGATGCATAGGGAATCTAACTCATGCAAATCCTCTCGTCTTCTGTGCGCGGACACAGACTTCGAAAGGTGTACCCCATGCCTGATGGGTAGGAAACCTTTCTTGGATTCCGACATGCTAAACCTCTTTAACATTCGGTCTATATATGTATACTGCGAAAGACCAAGCAACCGTTTCGATCTATCTCTATAAATCTTAATTCCGAGGATGTAGGCTGCTTCTCCCAGGTCTTTCATGGAGAATGTCTTGGATAACCAAACCTTCACTGACTGTAAGTTTGAAACATCGTTTCCTATAAGTAGTATGTCATCGACATACAATACTAGGAATACGACTGCACTCCCACTAACCTTCTTGTACACACAAGGTTCGTCTGGATTTTGTGAGAAATCAAACTTTTTGATGGTCTCATCAAAACAGATATCCCAGCTCCTGGATGCTTGCTTCAATCCATAAATGGACCGTCGCAATTTGCATACCTTGGTTTTATCAACCGATGTGAAACCCTCAGGCTGTATCATATACACGTCCTCGAGCAGGTTTCCATTAAGGAAAGCTGTTTTCACATCCATCTGCCATATCTCATAATCATAATGAGCCGTTATGGTCAGGAGCATCCGAATGGATTTAAGCATAGCTACAGGCGAATAGGTTTTGTCATAATCAACACCTTGCTTTTGATAATATCCTTTCGCTACCAATCTAGCTTTATAGGTAATCACATTACCATCCATGTCGGTTTTTCTTCTTGAAAACCCACTTGCACCCTATAGGCTTTATCCCTTCAGGTGGGTCAACCAAGTTCCAAACTTGGTTTTCATACATGGAATCCATTTCCGACTTCATGGCACCAAGCCACTTATCCCTTTCTGAACTTGTCAGCACTTCTTCATAACTGGTAGGCTCCTCTGTTAGGGAAATCTCTTGCCGTAATATGGTTTTGATGGTGTGGCAAAGGGTTTAAGTTAGTTTGATATGTTGATGTGATATGTGCGTTGAAGTCGTGCAGGACTTAGTAATTCGCACATGGAGCCGTGGCGAGTTTCACATCTCATGACTCGTGCCTTGAGTCGGTGAAGGATAGCTTTGCGGAAGCCATGCGCTTGGAGCATCCGAGGGACCGCCGGACGAGAAGCTTGGAGTGAAGCCGGAGGAAGTAGACTTCGAGGCAAGAGACGCGAAGGAGCATTGCAGTGCGTCGTGCTTTGATCTTTAGGGGCGTGGCCGAAACGAAGAAGAAGGCGAGGACTCAGAAATGAGTGGCGATTGTAACCCGAGGAAGGGTAGCTCTTAGGTGAAACTTGGCCATTTGGCCAAGTGTCGGATGGGTTTTTCAGACCCGATCATTGCCATGTCATGGCGGATCGCCGTCAGTGAGTTCGTGGTATCGATGGATTGTGGCCGGCGATCGCCATCGTGGGGCGATCATTGCCAAGACCATCATCGATCGGCTAGCGGCGATCGGTAGTCAATGGGGTTTCGCCAGAACCGCTCGTAGCCGGCCAGGCGATCGACTACGGAGGCGGCGATCGTGATGAGATCCATCGATCGGCCAAGAGTTCCGTTGGACTACAGCGGTCGGGATCCGGCGTGTTCGGAGGCGTTGTAGGGCGGTCGATCGCCAAGCGGCGTGATCGTGATGGCAGCAAACGGGAAGAAGTTAGCCCTCTCTATAAAAAGAGAGGGTGTGAGCCTTTGAGAGGCTAATGCTCATACTCCAAACGATCTTCCTAGTGCCCCACAAGTTCTAAACTCTTCTTACTTGTCTTTACTTCAATCCTATTGTAAGAAGAGTGATCTTGGTTGTAAAGGTTACCTCCACCTAGCTTTGTGTAAAGGAGAGACCGATAGTGATTGGTTTTGGCGGAGTGATTCACCGTGGACGAATCGGACCGTGGATTAGCAGCGTAGCCGTGAACCACGTTATACCATCGTGTTAGCATTTGTTTTATTGTTTATCTTTTGCTTTGTATTTGTATATTCCGCTTGCGCTAATTAGTTTTGTAGACGAGCAATTTACGACGTCCAACGTACGAGGGCTATTCACCCCCCTCTAGCCGGCCATATCGATCCCCTACATCCTCATCATCAATGAGTAACACGTCGTTCGATTCACTTACGAGAAATCCATATCTCTCAGGAATATTGCGTGTTCTACCATATCTACGAAGATGTGGTGTTACAATAGGTCCAGCCGATTGCTCATCACTATGAGTTGTCGGCTGTTGTGCTTCACCAGGTATCTCATCACTGTCTATTTGAGTCTCTCGAGCCTCCTCAAGCTCGACGACACTCCCACTGTTTTCTTGCAAGAGAAACTCTTTCTCTAGAAACACAGCATGCCTTGAAACAAACACCTTTTGTTCCACAGGATGATAGAATTGGTAACCCCTTGTTTCCTTAGGGTATCCAATAAATAGACATTTATCGGACTTAGCATCCAATTTGTCGATACTGAGTCAGCTTCACATAAGCGAGGACAACCCCATATCTTCAAGTAAGATACATGAGGTTTCTTACTATTCCATATCTCATATGGAGTAGTTGAGACTACCTTAGTAGGCATTACATTTAACAAATGCAATTTGTCAAAGTGCATAGCCCCAAAGGACTTGGGAAGAGTTGCATGATTCATCATTGACTGACCATGTCCAACAAGGTCCGATTCGCCTCTCGGATACACCATTATCTTTGTATAGGGTGGACTCCATTGAGACAATATACCATTGTATCTTACATAATCAATAAACTCTTGACTTAAGTATTCACCACCTCGATCGAAGTATTTTAATACTCTTGTCATGTTGTTTCTCTACTTCATTTCTGAATTCTTTGAACCTTTCAAAGGCATCAGACTTGTGTTTCATCAAGAACACATACCCAAACCGTGAGTGATCATCGGTGAAGGTAATGAAGTAGCTATAGCCTCCTAATGCTTGAGTTGACATAGGTCCACATACATCAGTATGTATTAGACCTAGTAACTCTCCCACTCGTTCACCTTTTCCAGTAAAAGGTAACTTAGTCATCTTGCCTTCTAAGCATGATTCGCATGTATCGTATGAATCCAATTCAAACGATTCCAGAATTCCACATCGGTGTAATTCGGACATGCGTTTCTTGCTTACATGGCCAAGACGACAATGCCACATGTAGGAGTCTATTTGATTATCCTTTCGAGCACTGTTGTTGCTCGCTTCGATATTGCAAATGTCACTGGATACGTCCAACGTATAAACACCATAGCTTAAAGTTCCAGTCCCATAAAGAACCCCATTCAAAGTTATGTAACAACAATTGTTACTAAACGTCAAATGGAAACCATTTCTATTTAAACAAGAAATAGAAATGATGTTTTTTATCAACAAAGGAATATAAAAGCAATTGTCCAGTTCTAAGACAAGTCCTGCAGGGAGTTTCAACAAATACGTTCCGATGGCGAGTGCAGCAACCTTTGCTTCATTCCCAACACGTAAATTCGACTCTCCCTTGACGAGTCTTCTTCTATTCCTTAGCCCATGTATGTCATTACATATATGTGAGCCACACCCAGTATCCAATACCCAAGTGTCTAAGGAAATAGAATGACAATCAATAAAGAAGATTTCTGAAGAAGATGGGGCATCCGATGCCTTATCCTTCTTCACGGACTCTTGATAAACCTTGCAATTTCTTCATGATGACCCTCCTTGCCATAATGATGGCAAGTGCCCTTTGAGTTGGTTACGCCTTTTAGCCTTTTTCTTATTCCCCTTACATTTGTTCCTTTGACTCCCTCTTAGAACCTTTCTTGAGGAATCAACTAACAACACATCTACTCATGCTTCTCAGAAGGCTCCACAGTCTTCAGCATGTTGAGCAGTACCACAGATGAACCTCCTTGCATCTCAGAGGTGAAGAGGAGCTTGGAGACTTCGAACCTTTCGAATCTCACTTGCTCATCAACCAACTCACAGAGATGAAGGACTACGATATGAGCATCCATATGCTCATCTTTGCTTCGTAGCTTAGGTTCCATCGCGGCTAGCATGATGCAACTCATTTGTTGAATCACTCACATGTTTACGATAGGCCAACAATTGGTCCAAAGTTGCATAAATCACTAGGGCCAGCGGGAAGAGCGCCGAGGACATACACAAGCTTTTCACCTTGAGAACAATTCTCAAGTTTCTAAGCGATCCAAGAAGTTGGCCAGATCAATTTATTTGAATCCAAAATGGAGCATAAATTCAAACACATCATGATCAATATATTAACTTAGAAATACAAAGCGAGCATATATGAGAAAGATGATTTTAAAATGCATCAATATACATTTATAAATCCCATTCATTTTGAATTTCAAAAACCCCAAAATCACTTGGAGATTGTAGGTCCATCTCGAATGGGCTGATATCCATCATAGTTATGAACAACCTTGGAGAGAGTCAACAAGCCATTCATAACTCGATGGTAGGTATCATCTATACCGATTGCATATCCCGTATATGCAACTATCACAATGTGCTATCAACTAATTGAATGTTCACACATACATCGGGTTGTTAACACATTAACAAGTATGCATCATATGCATAGCACCCAACTTCACCTCCCTTTACATCGACCTTGGAGAGAGTCCAACAAGCCGATGCTCGGTTAAAGCCAACCCATTAATCGGGACATAGTTTTAATATGGTTAGGCGCATTCAACCAATTAGCCCAGCTTGGAAGAGAGTCCAACAACCAAAGCTAACGATTGACCTCGACTCTTACCATATTAGTATTAAACTATTCCATGGTTTGAACATATTGAGTTGGGGGCTTGGAGAGAGTCAACAACCCAAACAAGAAAGCGGAACTGCGGTTCTAACCATATTAATGGAAGGTGTAGGCTTTAATATTGATTAAGGGTTTTTATGTCTCATCCTCTTTGCATGCAAATAACTATTATCTACATGGCATGGCATACATGGCATACATCTACATGTCACGACACGCGCATGGCATAATGTTATGCATCTAATGCAATTACATGGCATACAATTATGTCATGTATATAATTTCCTTATATGTCATAACTATTTATGGAAATAAAATATGTTTAAGATTTGATTCTCAAATCAAATCATAATTAAATTAGGAAACAAATTTCCAAATCTAATGCATATTTTATTCATGGAAAATTTGATTAAGGAAAATCTATTTAGGAAACCAATTTCCTAAATCATTAAAACTACTTATGGAAATAAAATATTTTAAGATTTGATTTCCCAAATCAAATCATGATTAAATTAGGAAACAAATTTCCAGAATCTAATCAAATATTTTATTTATGGAAAATATCAATTTCCATAAATACTTCCAACTTTCCAAAAGTGGAAGATTTCCATAAATACTTCTAGACTTTCCATAATTGAAAAATTTCCATAAATACTTCTAAATTTCCAAAATTTAGAAAATTTCCAGAAATACATTATGACTATCGCAAAACCATTTTTACGATTATGTCGAAACACAACCTGGGCTCTGATACCACTGTTAGGTTTCCGGCACCGCGGCGTGTGTGTGTTCGATCATGTTTCGTAAACATGAGCACAGCGGAAGCAATTAAAAATAATAAATCTATATTTATTACAACACACACAACACACGCATGTATATTACAACAAGTGTAGACATAACCGTAAATTAAAATTTGCAATAAAAGGAAATTTAACTACGTTATACCTTCCGTATGACGTGTAGCGGGAACGGCATCAACCGGAACGATCCTCGTAAGAATCGTCTCTATCCGTATCCACGCCGAGCTCCTCGGGATGAGTTCGCTAAGCCACGAGCTTCGTCTTCGTACGGGTTACTAGCCTCGTGTTGAAGACGATGTGATCGAGAGATGATCACAATCCGAATCCAAATTCGGATCCAAAACCGAGTCCTCAAAACTCGATTCTCCGGAGAGGTATTCGTCAACCGTTTGACGAATCCTTCGTCCTCCACCTCAGAAGATTACCGGAGATCAAATCCCCGGTAAGTTAGCCGCTGTCGGAGCACTAACCGTCGTCCAAACGACGCTCCGACAACAAAGAAACAAGCTGTCCAGAAAAACTGGACAGCTTTTGGTGGAGGAATAGAGGCCGGCCAAAGGAGATGTGGAGCTCACCTTATCACCGAACCCACAAGAGATCACCGGAGGGTCGCCGGAGTGTTCACCGGCTGAAGCTTGGTCGCCGGCAATGACTTGGACGGCGGCACAAAAGCTGGGCGGCGGCACACCTAGGGTTGGCGCCGACTAGGAGAGAAGATGGAGGGGGCGGCACAATTAGGTTGGGCGGCAACTCTAATTAGGGTTCTTGGATTAGGGTTTAAGTCCTATTTTATAGAGAACTAATTCTCTTAATGGTTAATGGATCATATCCATAAAGCCCGTTAACCCGCTCCATTAAGATAAGTTAAAATAAACCAAACCATGATGGTTTATTTTAAGTTAAAACGAACGAACCAACCTTTGGTTCATTCGTTCTTAATATAAACCAAACCCTTTGGTTTATTCTCATCCATTGATTAGAACCAAACCATTTTGGTCCATCCATTATGTCTTCATAAGACACGGCCCATCCACGCTTCCATTGCATGATCAAACAATTTCATGCTCGCTTTATGTTTGGTCCAACCAAACATAGTTTCTCTCGAGAATCCCATTCTCAAGCTCGTTTAAATCCTTTGGATTACACTCGTTGTGCGTGTGACCAAATAGGTTCTCGGTTTATGTTGGCCGTCTATAATTAACCATTAATTATAGAACGATCATGAGTGGCACCTAGTAGTACATCATGATCCCCAATTAATCGAAAAGATCAACGGTTGATCCAGAACTATTTCTGAAACCCTTCAGTAGCTCGAATGAATCGTGCCCCATTCCCTTCACTCATCTTATACCCACTTGGTTCAGGACATGGTCTATTGTGTCAGTCCCCACTAGGCTGACTACGTCACACCTAGCCCAAGTATCATTTCCTCGTCCTACGGATTCTAGTTACTCCACATGTATCGAAGAGTACCTTACTCTTAACATGTAATGCTTTGGCCAAAGACTTTAGTAACAATCCGACGAGAGGCCATGGGTATACATCTCCTCGCAAGGAGTGGTGAATCCTTTATAGGCTATTCAAACACCTTCGATCACTTCGACTTATACCCAATCATCCCGGGTCCACATCTCCTTAGAGATGTTTGCTTAAGATGTCAAAGCATAAGTCTCCATGATTAAGATGACTTGAATACCGCAAGTCAAAGGAACATCACACTTAACCCACAGTAAGAACTTCATTGACATATCTATATATGCAGAGAACCGTATGAAGTCTTACGGCTGGTCACTCCAATGAACTAGTTACCATAACTAGCATCCACGATCAACTCCGGACATCACTATGTCTCCAGCCAGTGAGAATCAGCTGCTTGGATACACCAAGGAGTATACCTCGTGCTAGTCTCGACAGAACTGATAGTGTCCAAATCCATCAATTCATCGATAGGGATAATTCCGATACATCACAATTACACATGTAGAGATACTCACTAGTTGTGATCCAATCACAAATTCTCTCATGCTGTGAATCATATCGTGGACATTCAGTAAATGAGTTTAAGATCCAATCAAATACATAAAACATGTATACTCAAATAGTGAATCTTCATTTATCATATAAATGGTTCATACATAAGGCGATTGCCTTAGGACATCTCTCATATATTACTAACATGAGAAATAGTAGGGCATTGACAAAGGGCGAGGTGGGCCTACAAGTAGGCAATGGAGCAAGAGTTGTTGCCATTGCTGTAGGAACTTATGATCTATCTATGCCCACTGGGCTTGTACTAGAATTAGATGAATGTTGTTATGTGTCTATTTTAAATAAGAACATAATTTCAGTTTCTTGTTTGGACAAGAAAGGATTTACATTTATAATAAAAAAACAAATGTTGTTCGATTTATTTAAATGATATGTTCTATTGTAGTGGACCTCTAATGAACGGACTCTACTTTCTAGACTTAGAGAGCCCCATCTATAACATAAGTACCAAAAGGTTCAAGTCAAATGAGTTGAACCAAACCTATCTCTGGCATTGTCGCATAGGTAACATAAATGAGAGTTGCTTATCTCAGCTCCATAAGGATGGGCTACTAGACTCATTTGATTTTGAATCATATGAGACATGCGAGTCTTGCCTTTTAGGCAATATGACCAAGACTCCCTTTAGTGGACACAGCGAAAGAGCAACAGACTTGTTAGGACTTATACATAGTGATGTATATGGCTCTTTCTGTTAGTAATATATGAGAGATGTCCTAAGGCAATCGCCTTATGTATGAACCATTTATATTATAAATGAAGATTCACTATTTGAGTATACATGTTTCATGTATTTGATTGGATCTTAAACTCATTTACTAAATGCCCACGATACGATTCACAGCATGAGAGAATTTGTGATTGGATCACAACTAGTGAGTATCTCTACATGTGTAATTGTGATGTATCGAAATTATCCCTAGTCGATGAATTGATGGATTTGGACACAATCGATTCTGTCGAGACTAGCACGAGGTATACTCCTTGGTGTATCCAAGCAGCTGATTCTCACTGGCTGGAGACATTGTGATGTCCGGAGTTGATCGTGGATGCTAGTTATGGTAACTAGTTCATTGGAGTGACCAGCCGTAAGACTTCATATGGTTCTCTGCATATATAGATATGTCAATGAAGTTCTTACTATAGCTTAAGTGCGATGTTCCTTTGACTTGCGGTATTCAAGTCATCTTGACCATTGAGACTTATGCATTGACATCTTAAGCAAAAATCTCCAAGGAGATGTGGACCCGGGATGATTGGGTATAAGTCAAAATGATCGAATGTGTTTGAATAGCCTATAAAGGATTCACCACTCCTTGTGAGGAGATGTATACCCATGGCCTCTCGTCGGATTGTTACTAAAGTCTTTGGCCAAAGCATTACATGTTTAGAGTAAGGTACTCTTCGATACATGTGGAGTAACTAGAATCAGAGGACGAGGAAATGATACTGGCTAGGTGTGACGAGTCACCAGTGACCGACACTATAGACCATGTCCCAACCAAGTGGGTATAAGATGAGTGAAGGGAATGGGGCACGATTCATTCGAGCCACAAGGGTTTCAAATAGTTCGATCAACCGCTGATCTTTTCTTGCTAATTGGGGATCATGATGTACTACTAGGTGCCACTCATGATCGTTCTATAATTAATGGTTAATTATAGACGGCCAACATAAACCGAGAACCTATTTGGTCACACGCACAACGAGCGTAATCCGAAGGATTTAAAATGAGCTTGAGAATGGGATACTTAGACCGAGAGAAACTAGGTTTGGTTGTACAAAACAAGAAGCGAGCATGAAATCGTTTCAGTCGCAATGGAAGCGTGGATGGGCCGTGTCTTATGAAGACATAATGGATGAACCAAAATGGTTTGGTTCTAATCCAATGGAGGAGAATAAACCAAAGGGTTTGGTTTATTTTAAACGAATGAACCAAAAGTTGGTTCGGTTCGTTTTAACTTAAAATAAACCATCATGGTTTGGTTTATTTTAACTTATATTAATTGAGCGAGTTAACGGGCCTCATGGTTATGATCCAATAACCATTAAGAGAATTAGTTCTCTATAAAAGAGGGCTTAAGCGATTGTTAAGCCCTAATAGAAGAAGAAGAAGCATGGTGGAGCGAAGAAGGTGGCAGTGGGACCTCAGGCAGGAGTGAAGAAGCCGAAAGGCAAGTGCTTCACTTGCAAGCAGACTGGACATTGGAAGGCGGACTGTCCTCGCCGAAAGAACAAAGGTATATCTTCTTGTAGAGTTGTTGAAACATGTTTAACGGTGTTATCTACCAGTGCATGGTGTGTAGATACAGGAGCCACTGATCATGTCTGCAATACTTTGCAGGGGTTCCAGGAAACCCGACGACTAGCTGAGGGAGAGATTACCGTCTTCATGAGCAATGCTTCAAAGGTGGCGGCTATTGCAGTGGGAGACGTTTATTTATCTTTTGATAGGAATAAAGTTTTGGTTTTGAGAAATTGTCTTTATGTACCTACTTTTAGAAAGAATTTAATTTCAGTTTCTAAATTGTTTATGGATGGATATTCTATTTCTTTTAATGACAAAGTGGTTATAAAAAGGAATAGGGAGATTATCTGTTCTGGTACATTGGTTGGCAATTTATATACTCTTGAACCGAAAACTCCCACGATGCATATAGAAATCAATAACTCATCTTCTAAGTTTAATAAGAGAAAAGAACCTTCGCAAATGAACCAAACATATCTTTGGCATCTAAGGCTTGGTCATATTAACCTATGTAGAATTCAAAGGTTGATAGCTGATGGACCTTTGGGTTCATTAGTGGTGGAGGATCTCCCAACCTGCGAATCTTGCTTGGAAGGTAAATGACCAAGAGGCCTTTCAAGGACAAGGGGTATAGGGCCAAAGATGTGTTAGAATTGGTTCATTCTGATTTGTGCGGTCCTATGTCTATCCAGGCAAGAGGTGGTTTTGAATACTTCATCTCTTTTATAGACGATTATTCAAGGTATGGATACATTTACTTGATGCGCCGCAAGTCTGAATGCTTTGACAGGTTCAAAGAATTCAAGGCTGATGTGGAGAACCGTCAAGGTAAAAGTATCAAGACATTACGATCTGATCGTGGTGGCGAGTACCTCTTGGGAGAGTTTAGGAATTACTTATCAGAGGCTGGGATTCAATCCCAATTGTCTGCACCTGGCACACCCCAGCAAAATGGTGTAGCAGAGCGAAGGAATAGGTCTCTTATGGAGATGGTCAGATCGATGATGAGTTATTCTGAGTTACCTGTTTCGTTCTGGGGGTATGCACTGGACACGGCAATGTATACTCTGAACTTAGTTCCATCCAAATCAGTACCTTCTACCCCTGTAGAATTGTGGACTGGGAGAAAGCCTAGTCTAAGACATATTCGGATATGGGGGAGTCCAGCACATGTGCTGAAGGCTGATGCTGGTAAGTTGGAACCTCGTACAGAAGTGTGCATGTTTGTTGGCTACCCTAAGGGAACGAAAGGTGGTTTGTTTTATAATCCTAGAGATCAGAGGGTGATCGTTAGCACGAACGCCAGATTTCTAGAGGACGATTATATAATGAACCACAAGCCCAAGAGTAGGATTGTTCTTGAGGAGTTGACATGGGAAGTCCCGACTTCAGTACCACAGGTACAAGAGGAGATACCACAAGTCACTGCACCGCGTGTCACAGAGCATACACAAGAGGCACCTCGTCGTAGTGGGAGGGTTGTTAGACAACCCGAGAGATTCATATTTTTGGGAGAGTCTTCGGACTTAGTCCCTGGTGAACATGAACCTGATCCCTGGACATATGACGAGGCACTCCAAGATAGAGATGCGGTATCTTGGCAAAGAGCGATGAATTCAGAGATAGAATCTATGGATTCTAATCAAGTCTGGGAGCTAGTAGAACCACCCGATGGTGTAAAAGCCATTGGATGCAAGTGGATGTAGGTGATCGATTGGCCGGCTAGAGGGGGGTGAATAGCCCTCTTACGATGGATGTCGGAATTCTCTCGTCTACAAAGCGTTAGTGCAAGCGAAATATACAAATACAAATAAAGACAACACAAAAGATAGACAAGCAATACAAACACGAGATGTAACGTGGTTCACGGCTACGCCGCTAATCCACGATCCGATTCGTCCACGGTGAATCACTCCGCAATCTATCCACTAGATCTCTCCTTTGCACAAAGCTAGGTGGAGGTAACCTCTTTTCACAACAACACTCCTCTTACAAATATAATGGAAATAAGCTTGAGTAAGAGGATGGAAAGCATTAGGGAACTTTGGGAGAGTATTAGAGCATGAGCATTAGCCTCCCAAAACCCCATCCCCTTTCTTTTTATAGAGGAAGAGGGTTTCTTCCCGTTGACACAGGATCAAACGACTGATGCCCTCGATCAGTCGACTGGTCCTGTAGCCATTGCCCAATAACGGCCGCTTTCCACGTTGGATTCCATCCAACGACACTAGCATCAGTCGACTGATCCTACCATCAGTCGATTGATGCTCGATCAGTCGACTGATCCTACCATCAGTTGACTGATGCTCGATCAGTCGAGTGCTCAATGAAGTCGACTCCATTCTGTGCGCTGCGCATTGCCATCATCCGCCATTCCTCGGCGATCGTCGGCGATATCGGGCCGATCAGAAGTCCATGGCGATCGCCAAGCACTAAACTGGTCTTATACCAGTCGATCGACCCATCGACTCAGAGCAGTCGACTGCCATGACATGGCAGTCGACTGGTGTTGGGAAAACTCATCCGACACTTGGTCAAATGGCCAAGTTTCACCTAAGAGCTACCCTTCCCGGGTTACAATCGCTCACTCTCATCCCTTGGAGTCCCTCGCCTTCGAAGTTCTCTTCATTCGCGGCCACGTCCCTCGGCAGCATCAGGCGCACGACTCTGCAATGCTCCTTCGCGTCTCTTACCTCGAAGTCTACTTCCTCCGGCTTCACTCCAAGCTCCTCGTCCGGCGGTACCTCGGATGCTCCAAGCGCACGGCTTCCGCAAAGCTATCCTTCACCGACTCAAGGCACGAGTCATGAGATGTGAAACTCGCCACGGCTCCATGTGTGAATTACTAAGCCCTGCACGACTTCAACGCACATATCAAATTACAATAACAACCTAACTTAAACACTTTGCCACACCATCAAAACCTTATCATGGCAAGAGATTGCCCTAACAATCTCCCCCTTTTTGATGTGTGGCAATCTGTTTAAGTTAGGTAAAAATATTTGATAAAAATTTTAAAGGAAAGAAAGCATGTAAACATAAACATGATATAGCAACATGCAACTCCCCCTTAATCCATGAAACTCTCTCTACAAATTATCAATTATCTCCCCCTATCATAATTTACTTAAACATAATTATCTCTCCCCCTTTGACACCATCAAAAAGATTAACACTAAGTTAAAAACTCATGGCATCAAGTATAATAGAAGGAAAAATACCAAAAATTGCTCTAAAACCTGAATTCGGCCTCAACTAGTCTGATTCACCATCATCGAGGTTCGTATATCATGATGGCACACATGATTTCGAGGATTTCACGATTTTGGATCAATTTGAAATGTGTTAAAAATTCCAGAAAATTCAAAAAATCATGAAATTAGGGGAACACATTTTCTTTAAGTATATCTATCAGTGAAAAATAATTTTTCATGAAAAATCATCATATTTTCACATTTTTGCCAAAAATCTAAAAGGTTTAAAAACCACTAGGTTTTTGACCATTCTAGTATCAAGCTTAACACCTAGTTTTGGTTCCAATTGTTTCAAAACATGAATACATAGATTTTAGATTAAGAAATTGTTTTGAAAACATATGAAATATCCAACCATGATCTTTGGGCAATATGTCTATGAATTAAACATAAGCTTTCCCCATGATTGGTCTATTATTGCTATTTTGATACCTTAAATGACCATCTAAATGTCATAGGCATTAGTGGACATTTATATCATCCTAACATCTCACCCATGCTAAGTTTGCAATCAAGTTAGCCTATAGTGAGTGTGAAATGCATCCTAGGGGGTATTTGTATACACTTAACCATTATATTCATGCGATTCTATCAAGGTTAAGTATCAACCTAACAATCCTCATGATCATAAAGGCATATATGAATGAATTACACATTATGATCATTGAACACATGTATTCATCAAATAATAATCATGCATTAGGTATTATATGATGATAATAGGCAAAATATCATCTAAGGCATGATTTAACCCTATTTCTCATGATGATGTGCCAAATCATAAAAATCATAAATCATGATTGCAAACATACATAGCAATTACATTAATCATCATGATTTAAGCATTATTATCTATTTATGGGCACGTTATCATCACCCAACACTATTCTAAAAATGTTGTCCCGCCATCCTAAGTCAACCAAAATATGATATAGGTCAATTGCATATGGTTGACTACCCCAGGGGTTTTCTAACCCTTAAGGATTGATTTTGGAACCCAAAATAAGTTCTTGCCTATTGGGTTCACTAGATACTCCTTAGGAATCTATTTTCTAGCAATTGTCTTTTTCTTATCTTGACCCCTAGCTATTAGGCATTTATAGGCCTTTTCATTTTTCTTTTCTTTGTATCTTAGGCCCTTTTTGTTGAAGCTAGCTCTTTGGCTCCCAATAATCATATTTAATGTGTTGGAGCCAATTGTGAATTTTTCTAGGGCTTTGGTTAAATAGTCTACCTTTTCCCTTAGGGCCCTATTTTCTTCTATGCATGCATCACTAACATCTAATGGCACATAAAAATCATGTGAGCATACTTCATCATGGCAAGAAGAAATATTTTCATTTAAGCATGCTTTTTCTAATTTTTGTTCTAATTCCTTAATTTGTTCAAGCATGCATTTGTTTTTCTTCTTTGCTCTAAATAAATCCTTAGTTAAACTTGAAATCATAGAAACTATTTTATTAGGTGAGAGGTTGGTTACCATAGTTTCCATGTCCTCTTCTTCTTCGGATGATGAGGATGTAGAAGCTCCCCCTTCATTTGAACTCTCCCCACTTGAGCTTGATCCTTCATTTTCGGTGGAGGAGGAGGAGCAATCCGAGTTATCAAAGTCCATCAAGGCCAAATTGGTGAAAAAGGCATTCTCCTCATCCGATGATGATGAGGAGGATGAGGATGGATCATCCCAAGTCCTTGCCTTTAGAGCTTTGGTCTTCCCCTTTTCCTTTGTCTTCTTCTCCTCTTTCTTCTTGCTCCCCTTCTTCTTCTTCTTTACTTTGCTCTTGTTTAGGAGGGGACAATTGTCCCTTATGTGACCCTCTCCTTGGCAATTGTAGCATATGATCTTTCCTCTTGGTCTCCTATTCCTATCATTTGATTTGTTAAATCTAAAACCTTTTAATGCACGTCTTACCCTCCTTACCATATAGGCTTCTTCGGTGCTATCCATGGAGGAGGAGGAAGACGCTTCGTCATCGGAGGAGGAGGAGGGGATCTCCATCTTCTTCTTCCCCTTATTTGCCATCAATGCTACTCCCCTTGAAGGTTGGATTCTAGGCTCTTCTTGTATACCTTCAAGCCTCGTTTCGTGAAGCTCCATGGTTGAGAAGAATTCCTCCAAGGTACTTACTTCCAAGTTCTTGGAGATGTAGAACGAATCCACCATAGAGCTCCATCTTGAGGACCGGGGAAAGGCATCTATGTCCTTCATTACCATATCCCGGTTGGAGAGCCTTTCACCTACACTTGTTAGCCCAATCAAAATCCCTTTAAACCTAGAATGCAATGAAGTTACCTTTTCTCCCTTTTCTAATTTGATGTTTGATAGTTGGGAGCGGAGGAGGTCTCTTCTTGCTAGCTTAGCCTCCGAGGTACCTTCATGAAGCTCTACTAGCTTCTCCCACATCTCCTTAGCACTAGAACATTCCCCTATCCTATTGACTTCTTGTTGGGGGAGTACATTATATAGGTGGTGCTTGGCCTTTGAATTTGCCAAATATTCTTCTCTTTGCCTCTTGCTCCACCTTGATTTCTCTAATGGCTCCCCATTTTCGTTCCTGGGCAACTCGAAACCATTTTCCATTATTAAAAGGATTTCAAAGTCGGTTTCGAAGAATACCTCTATTCGCTTCTTCCACCAAGCGAATTCTCCGTCGAACTTCGGTGGGTGGATGTTTGAGCTGGCCATTTTGAATGTTGCTTGTTGTGGCGGTTAGTCCTCGACAAGCTTTCCTTGGCTCTGATACCACTTGTAGGTGATCGATTGGCCGGCTAGAGGGGGGTGAATAGCCCTCTTACGATGGATGTCGAAATTCTCTCGTCTACAAAGCGTTAGCGCAAGCGAAATATACAAATACAAATAAAGACAATCCCGAGGATAACAATTTGCTTCTCCTGTGTCTTCAAGGATATGTCTCGAATAGCATTTGAACCTTCTAATCTAGCAGAAGATTGGTCATCTGGCTTCACCCATAAGTGCAGTATGTCATCTTGACTACAACTCCTTAGGAAACTAGTCTAGCACTTATAGCAATACGTAACTGATATAATGGAAATAAGCTTGAGTAAGAGGATGGAAAGATTTAGGGAACTTTGGGAGAGTATTAGAGCATGAGCATTAGCCTCCCAAAGCCCCATCCCCTTCCTTTTTATAGAGGAAGAGGGTTTCTTCCCGTTGACACAGGATCAGTCGACTGATGCCCTCGATTAGTCGACTGGTCCTGTAGCCGTTGCCCAATAACGGCCGCTTTCCACGTTGGATTCCATCCAGCGATCGCATCGACCGGTGATCCTACCATCAGTCGACTGATGCTCGATCAGTCGAGTGCTTAATGAAGTCGACTCCATTCTGTGCCCATGCACAGTGCCATCAGTCGATTGTCATTCCCTGGCAGTCGACTGCTGTCGACATCAGTCGACTGCAAGTCCATGGTAGTCGACTACCAAGCACTAAACTGGTCTTATACCAGTCGATCGACCCATCGACTTAGAGTAGTCGACTGTCATGACATGGCAGTCGACTGGTGTCGGGAAAACCCATCCGACACTTGGCCAAATGGCCAAGTTTCACCTAAGAGCTACCCTTCTCGGGTTACAATCGCTCACTCTCATCTCTCGGAGTCCCTCGCCTTCGAAGTTCTCTTCGTTCACGGCCACGTCCCTCGGCAGCATCAGGCGCACGGCTCTGCAATGCTCCTTCGTGTCTCTTGCCTCGAAGTATACTTCCTCCGGCTTCACTCCAAGCTCCTCGTCCGGCGGTCCCTCGGATGCTCCAAGTGCACGGCTTCCGCAAAGCTATCCTTCACCGACTCAAGGCACGAGTCATGAGATGTGAAACTCGCCACGGCTCCATGTGCGAATTACTAAGCCCTGCACGACTTCAACGCACATATCAAATCACAATAACAACCTAACTTAAACCCTTTTCCACACCATCAAAATCTTATCATGGCAAGAGATTGCCCTAACAGTGGATCTACAAGAAAAAGAGAGGAGTAGACGGGAAGGTTGAGACCTTCAAAGCTAGGCTTGTTGCGAAAGGGTATACTCAGAAAGAGGGCATCGATTATGAGGAGACCTTTTCGCCGGTAGCTATGCTTAAGTCTATCCGGATTCTCTTATCTATAGTTGCTCATATAGATTATGAGGTTTGGCAGATGGATGTCAAGACAACTTTCCTTAACGGAAGTCTTGAGGAGAACATCTATATGCGACAACCAGAGGGATTCATTGCTAAAGGTAAAGAGCATCTTGTATGTAAGCTTAATCGGTCCATTTATGGATTGAAGCAAGCTTCTAGATCTTGGAACATCCGCTTTGATGAGGTAATCCAGTCATATGGATTTATTCAAAGTCCGGATGAGCCTTGTGTATACAAGAGATGTGACGGAAACGTAGTGGTGTTTCTTGTACTATACGTAGATGACATTTTGTTAGTTGGCAACAATATCAAAGTGTTATTAGACGTAAGGGTATGGTTGTCCAAATAGTTTGACATGAAGGACTTGGGAGAAGTGGGACACATCCTTGGGATCAAAGTTATAAGGGATCGCAAGAAAAGGATGTTGTGCTTATCTCAAGCTTTATACATTGACACTATCCTTGCTCGTTTTAGCATGCAGAACTCCAAGAAAGGTTTTCTACCCTTTAGGCATGGAGTTCCTTTATCTAAATAGATGTGTCCCAAAACATCAAAGGAGATAGAGGACATGAAGGTGGTTCCTTATGCTTCGGCAGTAGGAAGCCTTATGTATGCTATGCTATGTACGAGACCGGATATCTGCTTTGCCGTGGGCATGGTTAGCAGATATCAGAGTAATCTTGGACAGGGACATTGGACTGTGGTAAAGCATATATTGAAGTACCTAAGAAGGACTAGGGATTATATGCTGGTTTACCGGGCAGATCAATTAGTCCCTGTGGGTTACAAGGATTCGGATTTCCAATCAGATAGGGACAAGAGTAAGTCTACCTCGGGGTTTGTGTTTACTTTTGGAGGTGGAGCCATAGTATGGAGGAGTGTCAAGAAGAAATGCGTGGCGGACTCTACCATGGAATCTGAGTATGTGGCAGCCTCTGAGGCAGCCAAGGAAGTTGTATGGCTCAGGAACTTCTTGATGGACTTGGATGTGAATCCTGATTTGCCTAGAACTATCACAATTTATTGTGATAACAGTGGTGTAGTTGCAAACTCGAAGGAACCACGAGCCCATAAGGCGAGTAAACACATAGAGCGCAAGTACCACCTTATACGAGAGATCGTAAAACAAGGAGAAGTTGTTTTCGCCAAGATTGCATCAGAGGATAACCTGGCGGATCCATTCACTAAGCCCCTTCCAGCGAAAGTGTTTGATAGGCATGTGGAGGACATGGGGATCAGATGTATGACAGTGTGATGACGGCATAATCTTTTAGTATAAGTGGGAGATTGTTGGAATGTATACTGAAAGTCTAGCTCATTTTGTATGAACATTTTATTTTGGAATAAGAATCACATGATCATTGTTTGCACTTTATATATTTATTATATGTGTGTACATATTGTCCAATATTTTACATTGTAGATAACATGGTGCTTGGTGTGGCACAGAAGATCATGTTATCAGTCCCTTGTAGAATATAAGTAGAGGCTCACAACCAAGATAGTTTTGGACAAACCATTGGCATGGTTGTAGTGTAGCTTGGTATTGCTTTGTCTTGAACATAGAGTTACACTAGTACACTTAGGTGTATTGAGCAGGACCGACATAGAGGTGATTCAATTTAGTGCTGACTACATAATTGAATCGGACCTCGGATATTATGTTGTACATGCTCTTAATCCCGATATAATAATGGGCACATGTACTTATTATTTATTTCTTTGATTTACCAGAGGGTGAGATTTAGATGGATTAAATCAATATGCCCGGTAAGTTAGGAAATGATATTATTTACATGGTGTGTCGTTGATTATAGGAGGAAACCGTGTCCTATATATTAGGTTGATGATGTCCCCTTGAGGAGCTCATAAGGTTCATCATGTAAACCCAGCTGGTTGATTTAGTCAACATGATGATAAGGTTGAGTGGTACTACTCGAGGAATTAGATGTTAATTAATTGATAGTCAGTAAATCGATTAATTGACGGACATTCGATATCTTAAACACTGGGAGATGAATGTACAAATAATATATGGAGCCCATATTGGTTTATGGGGGTTGGTGAGGTAGTTCAATGATGATCCTCTAGTGGAATGGAACATCATTGATGGATCAAGTTTGTGTGGTTCCGATCCATCGGGTGGCCAAGATCCAACTCCTCCTTGTGGTCCCTATCGTAGCCTAATATAATCCTCGTGAAGTCTAGATTCAAGGATGTAAAACAAAACCGAGAACCGATGGTTGGGATGAATGTTGGGTTTCCGGCACCGCGGCGTGTGTGTGTTCGATCATGTTTCGTAAACATGAGCACAGTGGAAGCAATTAAAAATAATAAATCTATATTTATTACAACACACACAACACACGCATGCATATTACAACAAGTGTAGACATAACCGTAAATTAAAATTTGCAATAAAAGAAATTATCTACGTTATACCTTTCGTACGACGTGTAGCGGGAACGGTATCAACCGGAACGATCCTCGTAAGAATCGTCTCTATCCGTATCCACGCCGAGCTCCTCGGGATGACTTCGCTAAGTCACGAGCTTTGTCTTCGTACGGGTTACTAGCATCGTGTTGAAGACGACGTGATCGAGAGATGATCACGATCCGAATCCAAATTCGGATCCTAAAACGAGTTCTCAAAACTCGCTTCTCCGGAGAGGTATTCGTCAACCGTTTGACGAATCCTTCGTCCTCCACCTCAGAGGATTATCGGAGATCAAATCTCCGATAAGTTAGCCGCTGTCGGAGCACTAACCGTCGTCCAAACGACGCTCCGACAACAAAGAAATAAGCTGTCCAGAAAAACTGGACAGCTTTTGGTGGAGGAATAGAGGCCGGCCAAAGGAGATGTGGAGCTCACCTTATCACCGAACCCACAAGAGATCACCGGAGGGTCGCCGGAGTGTTCACCGGCTGAAGCTTGGTCGCCGGCAATGACTTGGATGGCGGCACAAAAGCTGGGCGGCGGCACACCTAGGGTTGGCGCCGACTAGGAGAGAAGATGGAGGGGGGGCACAATTAGGTTGGGCGGCAACTCTAATTAGGGTTTTTGGATTAGGGTTTAAGCCCTATTTTATAGAGAACTAATTCTCTTAATGGTTAATGGATCATATCCATAAATCCCGTTAACCCTCAAGCTCATTTTAAATCCTTTGGATTACACTCGTTGTGCATGTGACCAAATAGGTTCTCGGTTTATGTTGGCCGTCTATAATTAACCATTAATTATAGAACGATCATGAGAGGCACCTAGTAGTACATCATGATCCCCAATTAACCGAAAAGATCAACGGTTGATCCAGAACTATTTCTGAAACCCTTCAGTAGCTCGAATGAATCGTGCCCCATTCCCTTCACTCATCTTATACCCACTTGGTTCAGGACATGGTCTATTGTGTCAGTCCCCACTAGGCTGACTACGTCACACCTAGCCCAAGTATCATTTCCTCGTCCTACGGATTCTAGTTACTCCACATGTATCGAAGAGTACCTTACTCTAAATATGTAATGCTTTGGCCAAAGACTTTAGTAACAATCCGACGAGAGGCCATGGGTATACATCTCCTCGCAAGGAGTGGTGAATCCTTTATAGGCTATTCAAACACCTTCGATCACTTCGACTTATACCCAATCATCCGGGTCCACATCTCCTCGAGAGATGTTTGCTTAAGATGTCAAAGCATAAGTCTCCATGATCAAGATGACTTGAATACCGCAAGTCGAAGGAACATCGCACTTAAGCCACGTAAGAACTTCATTGACATATCTATATATGCAGAGAACCATATGAAGTCTTACGCGGTCACTCCAATGAACTAGTTACCATAACTAGCATCCACGATTAACTCGGACATCACAATGTCTCCGGCCCGGTGAGAATCACCGCTTGGATACACCAAGGAGTATACCTCGTGCTAGTCTCGACAGAATTGATGGTGTCCAAATCCATCAATTCATCGACTAGGGATAATTCCGATACATCACAATTACACATGTAGAGATACTCACTAGTTGTGATCCAATCACAAATTCTCTCATGCTGTGAATCGCATCGTGGACATTCAGTAAATGAGTTTAAGATCCAATCAAATACATGAAACATGTATACTCAAATAGTGAATCTTCATTTATCATATAAATGGTTCATACATAAGGCGATTGCCTTAGGACATCTCTCATATATTACTAACAGACTCCCACTTGGCCTAATGCCAATCGCTACGGTATCCAATACCATAAGCTCGAACATGACCCTCAAACTTATTTTGAGGTAATGCCTTAGTCAAGGGATCCGCTAAGTTCCTTTCAGTGGGAATTTTCTCGATTTGTATTTCGTTCCTACTGATGATCTCTCTGATAAGATGATAGCAGTGAAGCACATGTTTGGATCATTGATGAGACCACATCAAGTTCGGAGATGAACTTCTTGATCCAAACCGCTTCCTTTGCTACTTCCAAAGCTGCAATGTATTCTGCCTTAGTGGCAGAATCCGCTATAGTGTCAAGCTTGGAACCTTTCCAACTTATTGCGCCTCCATTCCAGGTGAATACATACCCAGACAAAGACATGGAATCATCCTTGTCTGTCTGGAGCTGGCATCCGTATACCCACGTATCACCATGTACCCTTCTCCATATATTAGGAACGCATCATTAGTTCTTATTAAGTACTTAAGGATCGTCTTAACAGTCACCCAATGATCCATTCCTGGATCAGACTGGTATCTACTCGTGACACTCAGAGCATACGATACATCGGACCTCGTACATAACATAGCATACATGATAGATCCTATTGCGGATGCATAGGGAATCTTACTCATGCAAATCCTCTCGTCTTCTGTGCGCGGACACATAGACTTCGAAAGGTGTACCCCATGTCTGATGGGTAAGAAACCTTTCTTGGATTCCGACATGCTAAACCTCTTTAGCACTCGGTCTATATATATAGACTGCGAAAGACCAAGCAACCGTTTCGATCTATCTTTATAGATTTTAATCCCGAGGATGTAGGTTGCTTCTCCCAGGTCTTTCATGGAGAAAGTCTTGGATAACCAAACCTTTACTGACTGTAAGATTGAGACATCGTTTCCTATAAGTAATATGTCATCGACATACAACACTAGGAACACGACTGCACTCCCACTAACCTTCTTGTACACACAAGGTTCGTCTGGATTTTGTGAGAAATCAAACTTTTTGATTGTCTCATCAAAACGGATATTCCATCTCCTGGATGCTTGCTTCAATCCATAAATGGACCGTCACAATTTGCATACCTTGGTTTTATCAACCGATGTGAAACCCTCAGGCTGTATCATATACACGTCCTCGAGCAGGTTTCCATTAAGGAAAGCTGTTTTCACATCCATCTGCCATATCTCATAATCATAATGAGCCGCTATGGCCAGGAGCATCCGAATGGATTTAAGCATAGCTACAGACGAATAGGTTTCGTCATAATCAACACCTTGTTTTTGACGATATCCTTTCGCCAGCAATCTAGCCTTATAGGTAATCACATTACCATCCATGTCGGTTTTCTTCTTGAAAACCCACTTGCACTCTATAGGCTTTATGCCTTCAGGTGGGTCAACCAAGTTCCAAACTTGGTTTTCATACATGGAATCCATTTCCGACTTCATGGCACCAAGCCACTTATCCCTTTCTGAACTTGTCAGCACTTCTTCATAATTGGTAGGCTCCTCATCATCAATGAGTAACACGTCGTTCGATTCACTTATGAGAAATCCATATCTCTCAGGAATATTGCGTGTTCTACTAGATCTACGAAGATGTGGTGTTACAATAGGTCCAGCCGATTGCTCATCACTATGAGTTGTCATGTTGTGCTTCACCAGGTATCTCATCAATGTCTATTTGAGTCTCTCGAGCCTCCTCAAGCTCGACGACACTCCCACTGTTTTCTTGCAAGAGAAACTCTTTCTCTAGAAACACAGCATGCCTTGAAACAAACACCTTTTGTTCCACTGGATGATAGAATTGGTAACCCCTTGTTTCCTTAGGGTATCCAATAAATAGACATTTATCAGACTTAGCATCCAATTTGTCTGATACTGTCCGCTTCACATAAGCAGGACAACCCCATATCTTCAAGTAAGATACATGAGGTTTCTTACCATTCCATATCTCATATGGAGTAGTTGAGACTACCTTGGTAGGCATTCTGTTTAACAAGTAAACAGCTGTCTGAAGTGCATAACCCCAAAAGGACTTGGGACGAGTCGCATGATTCATCATTGACCTGACCATGTCCAACAAGGTCCGGTTACGCCTCTCAGATACACCATTATGCTGTGGTGTATAGGGCGGAGTCCATTGAGACAATATACCATTGTCTCTTAGGTAATCAAGAAACTCCTGACTCAAGTATTCACCACCTCGATCCAATCGAAGTATTTTAATACTTTTGTCATGTTGTTTCTCTACTTCATTTCTGAACTCTTTGAACTTTTCAAAGGCTTCAGACTTGTGTTTCATCAAGAACACATACCCAAACCGTGAGTGATCATCGGTGAAGGTAATGAAGTAGCTATAGCCTCCTAATGCATGAGTTGACATAGGTCCACATTCATCAGTATGTATTAGACCTAGTAACTCTCCCACTCGTTCACCTTTTCCAGTAAAAGGTAACTTAGTCATCTTGCCTTTTAAGCATGATTCGCATGTATCGTATGAATCCAATTCAAACGATTCCAGAATTCCACATCGGTGTAATTCGGACATGCGTTTCTTGCTTATATGGCCAAGACGACAATGCCACATATAGGAGTCTATTTGATTATCCTTTCGAGCACGCGTGTTGCTCGCTTCGATATTGAAATCGTCACTGGATACGTCCAACGTATAAACACCATTGCTTAAAGTTCCAATCCCATAAAGAACTCCATTCAAAGTTATGTAACAACAATTGTTACTAAAAGTCAAATGGAACCCATTTCTATTTAAACACGAAATAGAAATGATGTTCTTTATCAACGAAGAACATAAAGCAATTGTCGATTCTAAGACAAGTCCTACAGGAGTTCCGACAAATGCGTTAGATGGCGAGTCGGCAACCTTTGCTCCATTCCCAACACGTAAATTTGACTCTCCTTGGCGAGTCTTCTTCTATTCCTTAGCCCATGTATGTCATTACATATATGTGAGCCACACCGATATCAAATACCCAAGTGTATAGGAAATAGAATGACAATCAATAAAGAAGATTTCTAAAGAAGATGGGGCATCCGATGCCTTATCCTTCTTCACGACTCAAGATAAATCTTGCACTTTCTTCATAAATGGCTCTCCTTGCCATAATGATGGCAAGTTTCCTTTGCTAGTTCTACCTTCTTAGCCCTTCTCTTCTTTCCCTTCTTTGTTCCTTTGACTTCCTCTTAGAACCTTTCTTGAGGAATCAACTAACACAGTCTGCCCCTCATGCTTCTCGGAAGACTCACAGTCTTGACATATTGAAGCGATGTACCACGATGAACCTCCTAGCATTTGAGAGGTGAAGAGGAGCTTTGAGACTTGAACCTTTGAATCTCACTTGCTCATCAACCAACTCACAAAGATGAAGGACTACGATATGAGCATCCATATGCTCATGCTGCTTTCGTAGCTTGGGTTCCATCGTGGCTAGCATGATGCAACTCATTTGTTGAGAATCACTCACATGTTTCTGATAGGCCAACAATTGGTCCAGAGTTGCATCGTCACTAGGACGGGCGGGAAGAGGCGCGAGACATACACAAGCTTTTCACCTTGAGAACAATTCTCAAGTTTCTAAGCGATCCAAGAAGTTGGCCCGATCAATTTATTTGAATCCAAAATGGAGCATAAATTCAAACACATCATGATCAATATATTAACTTAGAAATACAAAACGAGTATATATGAGAAAGATGATTTTAAAATGCATCAATATACATTTATAAATCCCATTCATTTTTTGAATTTCAAAAACCCCAAAATCACTTTGGGAGATCGTAGGTCCATCTCCGAATGGGCTAATATCCATCATAGATAAGAACAACCTTGGAGTGAGTCCAACAAGCCATTCATAACTACGACGGTGAATATCATCTATATCGATTGCATATCCGTATATGCAACTATCACAATAATGCTATCAACTAATTGAATGTTCACACATACATCGGGTTGTTAACACATTAACAAGTATGCATCATATGCATAGCACCCAACTTCACCTCCCTTTACATCGACCTTGGAGAGAGTCCAACAAGCCGATGCTCCAGGTTAAAGCCAACCCATTAATCGGGACATAGTTTTAATATGGTTAGAGCGCATTCAACCAATTAGCCCAGCTTGGAGAGAGTCCAACAACCAAAGCTAACGATTGACCTCTGACTCTTACCATATTAGTATTAAACTATTCCATGGTTTGAACATATTCAGGTTCGAGCCGGGCTTGGAGAGAGTCCAACAACCCAAACAAGAAACAGAACTCTGGTTCTAACCATATTAATGGAAGGTGTAGTCTTTAATATTGATTAAGGGTTTTTATGTCTCATCCTCTTTGCATGCAAATAACTATTATCTACATGGCATGACATACATGGCATACATCTACATGTCACGACACGCATGGCATAATGTTATGCATCTAATGCAATTACATGGCATACAATTATGTCATGTATATAATTTCTTTATATGTCATAACTATTTATGGAAATAAAATATGTTTAAGATTTGATTCTCCAAATCAAATCATAATTAAATTAGGAAACAAATTTCCAAATCTAATCACATATTTTATTCATGGAATTATTTGATTAAGGAAAATCTATTTAGGAAACCAATTTCCTAAATCATTAAAACTACTTATGGAAATAAAATATTTTAAGATTTGATTTCCCAAATCAAATCATGATTAAATTAGGAAACAAATTTCCAGAATCTAATCAAATATTTTATTTATGGAAAATATCAATTTCCATAAATACTTCCAACTTTCCAAAAGTGGAAGATTTCCATAAATACTTCTAGACTTTCCATAATTGAAAATTTTCCATAAATACTTCTAAATTTCCAAAATTTAGAAAATTTCCAGAAATACATTATGACTATCGCAAAACCATTTTTACGATTATGTCGAAACACAACCTGGGCTCTGATACCATCAAGTTGATTTCGCATCACAAGGTGTGTGTGTTCGATCATGTTTCGTAAACATGAGCACAGCGGAAGCAATTAAAAATAATAAATCTATATTTATTACAACACACACAACACACGCATGCATATTACAACAAGTGTAGACATAACCATAAATTAAAATTTGCAATAAAAGAAATTATCTACGTTATACCTTTCGTATGACGTGTAGCGGGAACGACATCAACCGGAACGATCCTCGTAAGAATCGTCTCTATCCATATCCACGCCGAGCTCCTCGGGATGACTTCGCTAAGTCACGAGCTTCGTCTTCGTACGAGTTACTAGCCTCGTGTTGAAGACGACGTGATCGAGAGATGATCACGATCCGAATCCAAATTCGGATCCTAAAACGAGTTCTCAAAACTCGCTTCTCCGGAGAGATATTCGTCAACCGTTTGACGAATCCTTCGTCCTCCACCTCAGAGGATTACCGGAGATCAAATATCCGGTAAGTTAGCCGCTGTCGGAGCACTAACCGTCGTCCAAACGACGCTCCAACAACAAAGAAACAAGCTGTCCAGAAAAACTGGACAGCTTTTGGTGGAGGAATAGAGGCCGGCCAAAGGAGATGTGGAGCTCACCTTATCACCGAACCCACAAGAGATCACCGGAGGGTCGCCGGAGTGTTCACCGGCTGAAGCTTGGTCGCCGGCAATGACTTGGACGGCGGCACAAAAGCTGGGCGGCGGCACACCTAGGGTTGGCGCCGACTAGGAGAGAAGATGGAGGGGGCGGCACAATTAGGTTGGGCGGCAACTCTAATTAGGGTTTTTGGATTAGGGTTTAAGCCCAATTTTATAGAGAACTAATTCTCTTAATGGTTAATGGATCATATCCATAAATCCCGTTAACCCGCTCCATTAAGATAAGTTAAAATAAACCAAACCATGATGGTTTATTTTAAGTTAAAACGAACCGAACCAACCTTTGGTTCATTCGTTTAATATAAACCAAACCCTTTGGTTTATTCTCATCCATTGGATTAGAACCAAACCATTTTGGTCCATCCATTATGTCTTCATAAGACACGGCCCATCCACGCTTCCATTGCGACTGAAACAATTTCATGCTCGCTTTATGTTTGGTCCAACCAAACATAGTTTCTCTCGGTCTGAGAATCCCATTCTCAAGCTTGTTTTAAATCCTTTGGATTACACTCGTTGTGCGTGTGACCAAATAGGTTCTCGGTTTATGTTGGCCGTCTATAATTAACCATTAATTATAGAACGATCTTGAGTGGCACCTAGTAGTACATCATGATCCCCAATTAACCGAAAAGATCAACGGTTGATCCAGAACTATTTCTGAAACCCTTCAGTAGCTCGAATGATTCGTGCCCCATTCCCTTCACTCATCTTATACCCACTTGGTTCAGGACATGGTCTATTGTGTCAGTCCCCACTAGGCTGACTATGTCACACCTAGCCCAAGTATCATTTCCTCGTCCTACGGATTCTAGTTACTCCACATGTATCGAAGAGTACCTTACTCTAAACATATAATGCTTTGGCCAAAGACTTTAGTAACAATCCGACGAGAGGCCATGGGTATACATCTCCTCGCAAGGAGTGGTGAATCCTTTATAGGCTATTCAAACACCTTCGATCACTTTGACTTATACCCAATCATCCCGGGTCCACATCTCCTCAGAGATGTTTGCTTAAGATGTCAAAGCATAAGTCTCCATGATCAAGATGACTTGAATACCGCAAGTCAAAGGAACATCGCACTTAAGCCACAGTAAGAACTTCGTTGACATATCTATATATGCAGAGAACCATATGAAGTCTTACGGCTGGTCACTCCAATGAACTAGTTACCATAACTAGCATCCACGATTAACTCCGGACATCACAATGTCTCCAGCCAGTGAGAATCAGCTGCTTGGATACACCAAGGAGTATACCTCGTGCTAGTCTCGACAGAATTGATGGTGTCCAAATCCATCAATTCATCGACTAGGGATAATTCCGATACATCACAATTACACATGTAGAGATACTCACTAGTTGTGATCCAATCACAAATTCTCTCATGCTGTGAATCGCATCGTGGACATTCAGTAAATGAGTTTAAGATCCAATCAAATACATGAAACATGTATACTCAAATAGTGAATCTTCATTTATCATATAAATGGTTCATACATAAGGCGATTGCCTTAGGACATCTCTCATATATTACTAACAATGAATCCCTAGATCCGATGGTTGGGATGAAACCCTAGAACCAACGGTTGGGATTAAATCCCTAGATCCGATGGTTAGGATGAAATCCTAGAACCAATGGTTGGGATTAAATCCCTAGATCTGATGGTTAGGATGAAATCCTAAAACGACGGTTGGGATGAAACCCTAGATCCGACGGTTAGTATGAAATCCTAGATTCGACGGTTGGGATGAAACTCTAGATCCGACGGTTGGGATAAAACCTTAGATCCGACGGTGGAGATTAAATCCCTAGATTTGACGGTGGAGATTAAAGGAGTCCTATGCCTAACTCTATAAAAGGAAAGCTTAGGTTGGGCGGCAAGGAGATTTTTGGTTCAAGGAAAAATTAGGGTTTTGCCTCTCCAATCTTGGGCGGCAAGAAACCCTAGGAGAACAAGGGCTTGGGCGGCTAGGTTTTGGAAGGAGCTTGGGCGGCATCAAGAGAAGAAGAACCCTTCTTCTTCCTAAGGTTGGCGGCACCTATCTATCTTCCTCCTCTATTCCTAGGCCGGCGCTCTTCCTCCTCCCTTTCTCCTTGGTGGCCGGCACTTCTCCAATCTCCAAGGTGGCTGGCGGTTCCCTTTGCATTGGTGGCCGGCGCTTCATCCATTGTTCCTTGGCCGGCGGTTGCCTCAAACTCCCTAGCTTCGTGGCCAGTTCTAGAAAGGAAAGGTATTGTTGGTTCTTCTCTTTGTTCACAGTGGACAATGAAGGGAAGAACACGATCTAGAAGGCTTCTACTCGTGGAGGATCTTCGTCCACACGTCGTCCACGAGGAGGAAAGGACATACGGTAGAAGATCATAAGGTATAAAGTTTTACAACTTTATTTTCAGATCTGAGCATGTTCTTTTATGTGTTGATTATACAAGTGTGCATTAGTATATATTTTGTATAATCATGGACCCCGAAGACAAACACAAAAATCGGCGATCCATCCGTCGTCTCTTCCGTGGCTAACCAACTAGAAGAGTTGTGTTGCTTGAACAACTAGTTTGTTCAAGCGATCACTCAAGTTGTTAGCACGATGACTAATTGGTTGTGCTAAGGAAACTCATCCCATTCGGATTAATTCTTTCATTAGTGAAAATTTAAATCCAGAGATATGGGAGCCAATGAGCCTCCGAAGCAACTCCCTACAAGTGGTATCGTGAGCTACTATTTGCAGGTAGAAATCTTGCCTACGCCAATGACCATAGCAATACGCAACTGAGTATGTCGGATAATAATAGGATGTGCGTAGGCTAACTTTTTGGTTGCAGGCATAAGATCCGACTATTATGGCTATTTGGTTGTATGTGATGATTTTGTGTGTGATTGTTTGTATATTATTTGAATCCTCGGGGTTGACGAGGCTAGATTAGTATTTAATTTTTTGTAATTAAATACGGCATTGTTTAGCCGCTCATTTTAGTTTACTTTCGATCTAGATTATTTGTACACTCCTTCGTGGAGTATAGGATCGATGGATGTAAATTAAAATGATATATCTCGGCTCGGATCTCTTTGGTGACTTGTGCACGGGAAAAGATAGAGCGGACGAGGTGGCGACACGACGGGATGCGTATTGAAGGACAATGCCATAATTGTTGGAAAAATTCTGTTTTTTCCATATTTATTGCTTATTTGTTTTATATGCATGTTGTGTATGTTATAAAATTCCTCATTTTCAATTTACTAAGTGGGAGAAGGACATTTTAATTAATTCCCGCGTCCTCCATTACAATTTAACGTGTGATGCAACAAACCTGTGTATCGGCTCTGAGTGCCTTCCTCCCTGCGGACGGGTTTGTTTGTGGATCACTAGGTCAAATAATGGTTATAGGAAATTATCTAGGAGCATGTGTACTTCCACAGCGGTAAGGCACATAATCCGAAATAATTCCCTTAGTATCGTGTAATGGTGTACACTTAGATGCAAATAGAAGTATCCTCCCCATCGGAGTCACTGCTTTTATTTGTAGGGCCAAAGAGGAACCAACTATTAATTTTATTTGTCAAAAAGTAAGGTTGACAAGATAATAAAATTAATGGGTAAAACCTCCTCTTACAAATGTAGAATTCGTATACGTCCACACAGCGTGGCATGCGATATTCTCGGTGATTTGAGGTGTTGGTTGATTTCGGAATTTTATTGTTTTGAGGAATCAATAATATTTGAAATCTAATATTTTGATCATTGTGATTCTTAGGTTTTTCAAATGGCTTTCAACCCACTTGTTGTGATTTTAAAAGAAAACAAACTTACTGAACCAAACTACATTGATTGGAAAAGAAATCTGGATATTGTCTTAACTGCGGAAGAGTATAAATTTGTACTCTTCGAGGTCTGTCCTCCTAAGCCCACCAATGACTCTGATGAAAAGGAGAGAGACAGTTATAAGAAATGGATCAAGGCAGATGAGATGGCGCGGTGTTACATTTTGGCATCTATGTCAAATGTGCTGCAACATCAGCATCAGGCCATGACCACAGCTTATGACATGATGGTAAATCTCAAGGAACTTTTCGGACATCAGAGTAGGGCGGCTAGGCAGGAGGCGATGAGAAACTTGATGACGACCTCCATGATCGAGGGAACACCCATTAGAGATCATGTTCTCAAGATGATCGCTCATCTTAATGAGATGGAAGTCCTCGAAGCTGAGATCGATGGGGAAACCCAGGTCGATATCATTCTCCAGTCTCTGCCTAGGAGTTTTGAGTAGTTCCGCCTCAACTACAACATGAACAAGAGATTGTATTCGTTGGTGGAGCTTTGTAACTCCAGGTGAGAGGGCTTTTCGTCAAAGTGCTCAAGCCATGGTCGCTCAGAAGGTTTCTTCCTCTAAACCGAAAGGTAAGAAGAAGAAGAAGCAAGGTGGAGCGAAAAAGGTGGCAGTGGGACCTCAGGCAGGAGTGAAGAAGCCGAAAGGCAAGTGCTTCACTTGCAAGCAGACTGGACATTGGAAGGCGGACTGTCCTCGCCGAAAGAACAAAGGTATATCTTCTTGTTTATTTGTTGAAACATGTTTAGCGGTGTTATCTACCAGTGCCTGGTGTGTAGATATCTGAAGAACCTAATCATGTCTCTGCAATACTTTGCGGGGTTCCAGAAACCCGACGACTAAGCGAGGAGAGATTACCGTCTTCATGGGCAATGCTTCAAAGGTGGCGGCTATTGCAGTGGGAGACATTTATTTATCTTTTGATAGGAATAAAGTTTTGGTTTTGAGAAATTGTCTTTATGTACCTACTTTTAGAAAGAATTTAATTTCAGTTTCTAAATTGTTTATGGATGGATATTCTGTTTCTTTTAATGACAAAGTGGTTATAAAAAGGAATAGGGAGATTATCTGTTCTGGTACATTGGTTGGCAATTTATATACTCTTGAACCGAAAACTCCCACAATGCATATAGAAATCAATAACTCATCTTCTAAGTCTAATAAGAGAAAAGAACCTTTGCAAATGAACCAAACATATCTTTGGCATCTAAGGCTTGGTCATATTAACCTAAGTAGAATTCAAAGGTTGATAGCTGATGGACCTTTGGGTTCATTAGTGGTGGAGGATCTCCCAACCTGCGAATCTTGCTTGGAAGGTAAAATGACCAAGAGGCCTTTCAAGGCCAAGGGGTATAGGGCCAAAGATGTGTTAGAATTGGTTCATTCTGATTTGTGCGGTCCTATGTCTATCCAGGCAAGAGGTGGTTTTGAATACTTCGTCTCTTTTATAGACGATTATTCAAGGTATGGATACATTTACTTGATGCGCCGCAAGTCTGAATGCTTTGACAGGTTCAAAGAATTCAAGACTGATGTGGAGAACTGTCAAGGTAAAAGTATCAAGACATTACGATCTGATCGTGGTGGCGAGTATCTCTTGGGAGAGTTTAGGAATTACTTTATCAGAGGCTGGGATTCAATCCCAATTGTCTGCACCTGGCACACCCCAGCAGAATGGTGTAGCGGAGCGAAGGAATAGGACTCTTATGGAGATGGTCTTATCGATGATGAGTTATTCTGAGTTACCTGTTTCGTTCTGGGGGTATGCACTGGACACGACAATGTATACTCTGAACTTAGTTCCATCCAAATCAGTACCTTCTACCCCTGTAGAATTGTGGACTGGGCGAAAGCTTAGTCTAAGACATATTCGGATATGGGGGAGTCCAGCACATGTGCTGAAGGCTGATGCTGGTAAGTTAGAATCTCGTACAGAAGTGTGCATGTTTGTTGGCTACCCTAAGGGAACAAAAGGTGGTTTGTTTTATAATCCTAGAGATCAGAGGGTGATCGTTAGCACGAACGCCAGATTTCTAGAGGACGATTATATAATGAACCACAAGCCCAAAAGTAGGATTGTTCTTGAGGAGTTGACAGGGGAAGTCCCGACTTTAGTACCACAGGTACAAGAGGAGATACCACAAGTCACTGCACCGCATGTCACAGAGCATACACAAGAGGCACCTCGTCGTAGTGGGAGGGTTGTTAGACAACCCGAGAGATTCATGTTTTTGGGAGAGTCTTCGGACTTAGTCCCTGGTGAACATGAACCTGATCCCTGGACATATAACGAGGCACTCCAAGATAGAGATGCGGTATCTTGGCAAAGAGCGATGAATTCAGAGATAGAATCTATGGATTCTAATCAAGTCTGGGAGCTAGTAGAACCACCTGATGGTGTAAAATCTATTGGATGCAAGTGGATCTACAAGAAAAAGAGAGGAGTAGACGGGAAGGTTGAGACCTTCAAAGCTAGGCTTGTTGCGAAAGGATATACTCAGAAAGAGGGCATCGATTATGAGGAGACCTTTTCGCCGGTAGCTATACTTAAGTCTATCCGGATTCTCTTATCTATAGCTGCTCATATGGATTATGAGGTTTGGTAGATGGATGTCAAGATAGCTTTCCTTAACGGAAGTCTTGAGGAGAACATCTATATGCGACAACCAGAGGGATTCATTGCTAAAGGCAAAGAGCATCTTGTATGTAAGCTTAATCGGTCCATTTATGGATTGAAGCAAGCTTCTAGATCTTGGAACATCCGCTTTGATGAGGTAATCCAGTCATATGGATTTATTCAAAGTCCGGATGAGCCTTGTGTATACAAGAGATGTGACGGAAACGTAGTGGTGTTTCTTGTACTATACATAGATGACATTTTGTTAGTTGGCAACAATATCAAAGTGTTATCAGACGTAAGAGTATGGTTGTCCAAACAGTTTGACATGAAGGACTTGGGAGAAGTAGGACACATCCTTGGGATCAAAGTTATAAGGGATCGCAAGAAAAGGATGTTGTGCTTATCTCAAGCTTCATACATTGACACTATCCTTGCTCGTTTTAGCATGCAGAACTCCAAGAAAGGTTTTCTACCCTTTAGGCATGGAGTTCCTTTATCTAAAGAGATGTGTCCCAAAACATCAAAGGAGATAGAGGACATGAAGGCGGTTCCTTATGCTTTGGCAGTAGGAAGCCTTATGTATGCTTTGCTATATACGAGACCGGATATCTGCTTTGTCGTGGGCATGGTTAGCAAATATCAGAGTAATCCTGGACAGGGACATTGGACTGCGATAAAGCATATATTGAAGTACCTGAGAAGGACTAGGGATTATATGCTGGTTTACCGGACAGATCAATTAATCCCTGTGGGTTACACGGATTCGGATTTCCAATCAGATAGGGACAAGAGTAAGTCTACCTCGGGGTTTGTGTTTACTTTTGGAGGTGGAGCCATAGTATGGAAGAGTGTCAAGCAGAAATGCGTGGCGGACTCTACCATGGAAGCTGAGTATGTGGCAGCCTCTGAGGTAGCCAAGGAAGTTGTATGGCTCAGGAACTTCTTGATGGACTTGGATGTGATTCCTGGTTTGCCCAGAACTATCACAATTTATTGTGATAACAGTGGTGCAGTTGCAAACTCGAAGGAACCACGAGCCCATAAGGCGAGTAAACACATAGAGTGCAAGTACCACCTTATACGAGAAATCATAAAACGAGGAGAAGTTGCTGTCGCCAAGATTGCATCAGAGGATAACCTGGCGGATCCATTCACTAAGGCCCTTCCAGCGAAAGCGTTTGATAGGAATGTGGAGGACATGGGGATTAGATGTATGGTAGTGTGATGACGGCATAGTCTTTTAGTATAAGTGGGAGATTGTTGGAATGTATACTGAAAGCCTAGCTCTTTTTGTATGAACATTTTATTTTAGAATAAGAATCACATGATCATTGTTTGCACTTTATATATTTATTATATGTGTGTGCATATTGTCCAATATTTTACATTGTAGATAACATGGTGCTTGGTGTGGCACAGAAGATCATGTTATCAGTCCCTTGTAGAATATAAGTAGAGGCTCACAACCAAGATGGTTTTGGACAAACCATTGGCATGGTTGTAGTGTAGCTTGGTATTGCTTTGTCTTGAACATAGAGTTACACTAGTACACTTAGGTGTATTGAGCAGGACCGACATAGAGGTGATTCAATTTAGTGCTGACTACATAATTGAATCGGACCTCGGATATTATGTTGTACATGCTCTTAATCCCGATATAATAACGGG
Source organism: Wurfbainia villosa (assembly GCA_025175895.1). Taxonomy (NCBI): domain Eukaryota; kingdom Viridiplantae; phylum Streptophyta; class Magnoliopsida; order Zingiberales; family Zingiberaceae; genus Wurfbainia; species Wurfbainia villosa. The sequence goes on along the minus strand of CM045989.1, from coordinate 111,680,076 downwards.
CACATGTACTTAGTATTTATTTCTTTGAATTACCAGAGGGTGAGATTTAGATGGATTAAATCAATATGCCCGGTAAGTTGGGAAATGATATTATTTATATGGTGTGCCGTTGATTATAGGAGGAAACCGTGTCTTATATATTAGGTTGATGATGTCCCCTTGAGGAGCTCATAAGGTTCATCATGTAAACCCAACTGGTTGACTTAGTCAACATGATGATAAGGTTGAGTGGTACTACTCGAGGAATTAGATGTTAATTAATTGATGGTCAGTAAATCGATTAATTGATGGACATTCGATATCTTAAACACGGGGAGATGAATGTACAAATAATATATGGAGCCCATATTGATTTATGTGGGTTGGTGAGGTAGTTCAATGATGATCCTCTAGTGGAATGGAACATCATTGATGGATCAAGTTTGTGTGGTTCCGATCCATCGGGTGGCCAAGATCCAACTCCTCCTTGTGGTCCCTATCGTAGCCTAATATAATCCTCGTGAAGTCTAGATCCAAGGATGTAAAACAAAACCGAGAACCGACGGTTGGGATGAATCCCTAGATTCGATGGTTTGGATGAAACCCTAGAACCAACGGTTGGGATTTAATCCCTAGATCCGATGGTTATGATGAAATCCTAGAACCAACGGTTGTGATTAAATCCCTAGATCCGATGGTTAGGATGAAATCCTAAATCGACGGTTGGGATGAAACCCTAGATCCGACGGTTGGGATGACATCCTAGATTCGACGGTTGGGATGAAACCCTAGATCCGACGGTTGGGATAAAACCCTAGATCCGACGGTGGAGATTAAATCCCTAGATCCGACGGTGAAGATTAAAGGAGTCCTAAGCCTAACTCTATAAAAGGAAAGCTTAGGTTGGGCGGCAAGGAGATTTTTGGTTCAAGGAAAAATTAGGGTTTTGCCTCTCCAATCTTGGGAGGCAAGAAACCCTAGGAGAACAAGGGCTTGGGCGGCTAGGTTTTGGAAGGAGCTTGGGCGGCGTCAAGAGAAGAACCCTTCTTCTTCCTAAGGTTGGCGGCACCTATCTATCTTCCTCCTCTATTCCTAGGCTGGTGCTCTTCCTCCTCCCTTTCTCCTTGGTGGTCAGCACTTCTCCAATCTCCAAGGTGGCCGGCGGTTCCCTTTGCATTGGTGGCCGGCACTTCATCCATTGTTCCTTGGCCAGCGGTTGCATCAAACTCCCTAGCTTGGTGGCCGGTTCTAGAAAGGAAAGGTATTGTTTGTTAGGACCCTTGGAATGGCTAGAGGGGGGGTGATTAGCCTTTCTTTCTTTCTACAAAAATGTTAGCGGAAGCAATACAAATATAAACACAAATAAAGGCAAGAAACAAAGCTAACACCCGATGTAACGTGGTTCGGAGATGACGCTCCTACTCCACGGCAATCCGTAAGGTGGATTAGCCCTAATCAATCCTCACTAGAACCTCCTTTGGATGAACTAAGGTGGAGAAACTTATCTTACAATGCACTCCTCTTCTTTACAATGATGGAAGATTAGGATTAGAGAAGAGGAGGTTTTGGATTGCTAAAAACACTTGGAAAGCTTGGTGAGCACGTAGGTGTAGTTGGGAGCAAGAGCACTTACTTCACCAAGCTCCCCATGACCCCTTTTTATAGAAGAGGAGCTGTTTTTCCCATTGGGCTTCGATAAGTCGACTGATACTTACCATCAGTCGACTGTCGCCGAAGCCAACGGCTTCTGAAACGCGATCTCCACGGAGATTCATAGCCGCAATCTCCAATGGCCAGGTGATCAGTCGACTGATACCTCCATCAGTCGACTGATGGGGTGATCAGTCGAGTGATCAAGGCAGCAGTCGAGTGAGATCGCGTGCGTGGCGATATTCCCTTGATCGGTCGATCGATGCCCTTGGCGATCGGTGATCCGCGATATCGATCATCGTCTGCCCGAGTAATTCATACTTGATTTTATACCCTAGACCTAGACTCAACCTTCTAGCTCCTCAATAAGCCTTGCGCCTTCAGGATCCCTCCGAGTCCGCGACTTGTTCATCCTTTGCGCTTTGCTTCCAAGAGCTTCCTTCGGTTTCGTCATGTCTTGGGTTGCCAAATGCTTGGACTTTACGCCGCCAAGACTACAAGCTTGGACTTATACTGCCAAGACTTTACTTTGGACTTCCTTTGCCAAGGTTCACTTGGACTTTACGCTGCCAAGACTACAAGCTTGGTCTTATGCTGCCAAGTCCATCCCTTGTACTTCCTTTGCCAAGATCATACTTGGACTTCCTTTGCCAAGATCATACTTAGACTTCCCTGTCACTTAAACATTTTCGCAATTAGATCACAAGATATTGCCTAACTTAGATGATTATCCAAACATCATAACATATAAATGCTTGGAGCATTGTTGCACCAACATTGTTGGTTCTTCTCTTTGTTCGCAGGGGACAAGGAAGGGAAGAACGCGATCTAGAAGGCTTCTACTCGTGGAGGATCTTCGTCCACACGTCGTCCACGAGGAGGAAAGGATATACGGTAGAAGATCGTAAGGTATAAAGTTTTACAACTTTATTTTCAGATCTGAGCATGTTCTTTTATGTGTTGATTATACAAGTGTGCATTAGTATATATTTTGTATAATCATGGACCCCGAAGACAAACACAAAAACCGGCGATCCGTCCGTTGTCTCTTCCGCGGCTAACCAACTAGAAGAGTTGTGTTGCTTGAACAACTAGTTTGTTCAAGCGATCACTCAAGTTGTTAGCACGACGACGAATTGGTTGTGCTAAGGAAACTCATCCCATCCGGATTAATTCTTTCATTAGTGAAAATTTAAATCCGGGGATATGGGAGCCAATGAGCCTCCGAAGCAACTCCCTACAATCCTCTCCTTGGATTTTCGGTGCCAACCCTAGGTTGCCGCCCAGTCCCTTGTGCCGCCGTCCAACTCCTTGCCGGCGTCCAAGCTTCAGCCGGTCATCCTCCGGAGACCCTCCGGTGATCTTCCTAGGCTTCGGTGATAAGGTGAGCACTTGGCTTCCCTTGGTTGGCTGGCGCCTACTCCTCCACCAAAGCTGTCCAGTTTTCTGGACAGCTTGTTCTTCTCTCGTCGGAGCGTCGTTTGGACGACGGTTAGAGCTCCGACAGCGCCTAACTTACCGGGGATTCGATCTCCGGTAATCCTCTGAGGTGGAGGACGAAGGATTCGTCAAACGGTTGACGAATACCTCTCCGGAGAAGCGAGTTTTGAGGACTCGTCTTTGGGTCCGAATTTAGATTCGGATCGTGATCATCTCTCGATCACGTCGTCTTCAACACGAGGCTAGTAACCCGTACGAAGACGAAGCTCGTGGCTTAGTGAAGTCATCCTAAGGATACTCGGCGTGGATACAGATAGAGACGATTCTAGCGAGGATCGTTCCGGTTGATGCCGTTCCCGCTACACGTGACACGAAAGGTATACATAGTTAAATTTCCTTTATTGCAAAATTTAAATTTACGGTTATGTCTACACATGTTGTACTATGCATGCGTGTGATGTGTGTTGTAATAAATGTAGATTTATTATTTTTTTTCTTCCGCTGTGCACATGTTTGCGAAACATGTTCGAACACACACTCGCCGCGGTGCCGGAAACCAAACAGTGGTATCAGAGCCCAGGTTGTGTTTCAACATAATCGTAAAATGGTTTTGCGATAGTAATAATGTTATTTCTATAAATTTTCTAATTTTGGAAATTTAGAAGTATTTATGGAAATTTTTCAATTTTGGAAAGTCTAGAAGTATTTATGGAAATCTTCCACTTTTGGAAAGTTGGAAGTATTTATGGAAATTGATATTTTCCATTAATAAAATATTTGATTAGATTCTGGAAATTTATTTCCTAATTTAATCATGATTTTATTTGGGAAATCAAATCTTAAAATATTTTATTTCCATAAGTAGTTTTGATGATTTAGGAAATTGGTTTCCTAAATTGATTTTCCTTAATCAACTATTTCCATAAATAAAATATGTAATTAGATTTGGAAATTTGTTTCCTAATTTAATCATGATTTGATTTGGAGAATCAAATCTTAAACATATTTTATTTCCATAAATAGTTATGACAAATAAGGAAATTATGTACATGACATAATTGTATGCCATGTAATTGCATTAGATGCATATCATTATGTCATGCGTGTCGTGACATGTAGATGTATGCCATGTATGCCATGCCATGTAGATAATAGTTATTTGCATGCAAAGAGGATGAGACATAAAAACCTTTAAACAATATTAAAGCCTACACCTTCCATTAATATGGTTAGAACCAGAGTTCCGTTTCTTGTTTGGGTTGTTGGACTCTCTCGAGCAAAGCTCGAACCCGAACATGTTCAAACCATGGAATAGTTTAATACTAATATGGTAAGAGTCAGAGGTCAATCGTTAGCTTTGGTTGTTGGACTCTCTCCAAGCTGGGCTAATTGGTTGAATACGCTCTAACCATATTAAAACTATTTCTCGATTAATGGGTTGGCTTTAACTTGGAGCATCGGCTTGTTGGACTCTCTCCAAGGTCGATGTAAAGGGAGGTGATGTTGGGTGCTATGCATATGATGCATACTTGTTAATGTGTTAACAACCCGATGTATGTGTGAACATTCAATTAGTTGATAGCACATTGTGATAGTTGCATATACGTGATATGCAATCGATATAGTTGATACCTACCGTCGTAGTTATGAATGGCTTATTGGAGTCTCTCCAAGGTTGTTCATAACTATGATGGATATCAGCCCATTCGGAGATGGACCTACGATCTCCCGAAGTGATTTTAGGGTTTTTGAAATTCGAAAAATGAATGGGATTTATAAATGTTTATTGATGCATTTTAAAATCATCTTTCTCATATATGCTCGCTTTGTATTTCTAAAATTGATCATGATGTCTTTGAATTTGCATTCCATTTTGGATTCGAATAAATTGACTGGGCCAAACTTCTTGGGATGGCTTAGAAACTTGAGAATTGTTCTCAAGGTGAAAAGCTTGTGTATTTCCTCGAAGCGCCTCTTCCCGCCCATCCTAGTGACGATGCAACTCCGGAACAATTGTTGGTCTATCAGAAACATGTGACTGATTTTGAACTGACAAGTTGCATCATGCTAGTCGCGATAGAACCCAAATCTACGAAAGCAACATGAGCATATGGATGCTCATATCGTAGTTCTTCATCTTTATGAGTTGTTTAATGAGCAAGTGAGATTCGAAAGTTTCGAAGTCTCCAAGCTCCTCTTCACCTCTGAGATGCAAGAAGGTTCATCTGTGGTACTGCTCAACATGCTGAAGATTGTGGAGCCTTTTGAGAAGCATGAGCAGGGGACGGTGTTGTTAGTTAATTCCTCGAAGAAAGGTTCTAAGAGGGAGTCAAAGGAACAACAGAAGGGGAAGAAGAAAAAGGCTAAAAAGGCATAACCAGCTCAAAAGGGCACTTGCCATAATTATGGCAAGTAGGGCCATTGGCGAAGAAATTGCAAGATTTATCTTGAGTTCGTGAAGAAGAATAAGGCATAAGATGCTCCATCTTTTCACATATCTTTGTTATTGATTGTCCTTCTATTTCCTCAGACACTTGGGTATTGGATACTCGGTGTGGCTCACGTATATGTAATGACATACATGGGCTAAGGAATAGAAGAAGACTCGTCAAGGGAGAGTCAAATTTACGTGTTGGGAATGGAGCAAAGGTTCTTTTCGCCATGGCGTATTTTTGAAACTCCCTGCAGGACTTGTCTTAGAACTGGACAATTGCTTTTGTGTTCCTTCGTTGATAAAGAACATCATTTCTATTTCTTGTTTAAATAGAAATGGGTACCATTTGACTTTTAGTAACAATTGTTGTTACATAAATTTGAATGGAGTTCTTTATGGGTCTGGAACTTTAAGCAATGGTGTTTATATGTTGGACGTATCCAGTGGCATTTTTAATATCGAAGCGAGCAACAAGCGTGCTCGAAAGGATAATCAATTAGACTCCTACATGTGGCATTGTCGTCTTGGCCATGTAAGCAAGAAACGCATGTCCGAATTACACCGATGTGGAATTCTGGAATCGTTTGAATTGGATTCATACGATACATGCGAATCATGCTTAAAAGGCAAGATGACTAAGTTACCTTTTACTGGAAAAGGTGAACGAGTGGGAGAGTTACTAGGTCTAATACATACTGATGTATGTGGACCTATGTCAACTCAAGCTTTAGGAGGCTATAGCTACTTTATTACCTTCACCGATGATCACTCACGGTTTGGGTATATGTTCTTGATGAAACACAAGTCTGAAGCCTTTGAAAGGTTCAAAGAATTCAGAAATGAAGTAGAAAAACAAAATGACAAGAGTATTAAAATACTTCGATCGGATCGAGGTGGTGAATACTTAAGTCAAGAGTTTCTTGATTATCTAAGAGACAATGGCATATTGTCTCAATGGACTCCGCTATATACACCACAACATAATGGTGTATCTGAGAGGCGTAACCAAACCTTGTTGGACATGGTCAGGTCAATGATGAATCATGCGAATCTTCCCAAGTCCTTTTGGGGCTATGCACTTCAGACAGCTGTTTACTTGTTAAACAGAATGCCAACCAAGGTAGTCTCTACTACTCCATATGAGATATGGAATAGTAAGAAACCTCATGTATCTTACTTGAAGATATGGGGTTGTCCTGCTTATGTGAAGCGGACCGTATCAGACAAATTGGATGCTAAGTCTGATAAATGTCTATTTATTGGATACCCTAAGGAAATAAGGGGTTACCAATTCTATCATCCTGTGGAACAAAAGGTGTTTGTTTCAAGGCATGCTATGTTTCTAGAGAAAGAGTTTCTCTTGCAAGAAAACAGTGGGAGTGTCGTCGAGCTTGAGGAGGCTCGAGAGACTCAAATAGACATTGATGAGATACCTGGTGAAGCACAACAGCCGACAACTCATAGTGATGAGCAATCGGCTGGACCTATTGTAACACCACATCTTCGTAGATCTGGTAGAACACGCAATATTCCTGAGAAATATGGATTTCTCGTAAGTGAATCGAACGACATGTTACTCATTGATGATGAGGAGCCTACCAGTTATGAAGAAGTGCTGACAAGTTCAGAAAGGGATAAGTGGCTTGGTGCCATGAAGTCGGAAATGGATTCCATGTATGAAAACCAAGTTTGGAACTTGGTTGACCCACCTGAAGGCATTAAGCCTATAGGGTGTAAGTGGGTTTTCAAGAAGAAAACTGACATGGATGGTAATGTGATTACCTATAAGGCTAGATTGGTGGCGAAAGGATATCGTCAAAAGCAAGGTGTTGATTATGACGAAACCTATTCGCCTGTAGCTATGCTTAAATCCATTCGGATGCTCCTGGCCATAGTAGCTCATTATGATTATGAGATATGACAGATGGATGTGAAAATAGCTTTCCTTAATGGAAACCTGCTCGAGGACGTGTATATGATACAGCCTGAGGGTTTCACATCGGTTGATAAAACCAAGGTATGCAAATTGCGACGGTCCATTTATGGATTGAAGCAAGCATCCAGGAGCTGGAATATCCATTTTGATGAGACAATCAAAAGGTTTGATTTCTCACAAAATCCAGACGAACCTTGTGTGTACAAGAAGGTTAGTGGGAGTGCAGTCGTGTTCCTAATATTGTATGTCGATGACATATTACTTATAGGAAACGATGTGTCAATCTTACAGTCAGTTAAGGTTTAGTTATCCAAGACATTCTCCATGAAAGACCTGAGAGAAGCAACCTACATCCTCGGGATTAAGATCTATAGAGATAGATCGAAATGGTTGCTTGGACTTTCGCAGTCTACATATATAGACCGAGTGCTAAAGAGGTTTAGCATGTCGGAATCCAAGAAAGGTTTCCTTCCCATCAGGCATGGGGTACACCTTTTGAAGTCTATGTGTCCGCGCACAGAAGATGAGAGGATTTGCATGAGTAAGATTTCCTATGCATCCGCAATAGGATCTATCATGTATGCTATGTTATGTACGAGGCCCGATGTATCGTATGCTCTGAGTGTCACGAGCAGATACCAGTTTGATCCAGGAATGGATCATTGGGTGGTTGTCAAGACAATCCTTAAGTACTTAAGAAGAACTAAAGATGTGTTCCTAATATATGGAGAAGGGTACATGGTGATATGTGGGTATACGGATGCCAGATCCAGACAAACAAGGATGATTCCATGTCTTAGTCTGGGTATGTATTCACCTGGAATGGAGGCACAATAAGTTGGAAAGGTTCCAAGCTTGACACTATAGTGGATTCTGCCACTAAGGCAGAATACATTGCAGCTTTGGAAGCAGCAAAGGAAGAGGTTTGGATCAAGAAGTTCATCTTTGAACTTGATGTGGTCTCATCAATGATCCAAATATGTGCTTCGCCGCTATCATCTTATCAGAGAGATCATCAGTAGGAACGAAATACAAATCGAGAAAATTCCCACTGAAAGGAACTTAGCGGATCCTTTGACTAAAGCATTACCTCAAAGTAAGTTTGAGGGTCATGTTAGTGCTTATGGTATTGGATACCGTAGAGATTGGCATTAGGCCAAGTGGGAGTCTATTAGTAATATATGAGAGATGTCCTAAGACAATCGCTTTATGTATGAACCATTTATATGATAAATGAAGATTCACTATTTGAGTATACATGTTTCATGTATTTGATTGGATCTTAAACTCATTTACTGAATGTCCACGATACGATTCACAGCATGAGAGAATTTGTGATTGGATCACAACTAGTGAGTATCTCTACATGTGTAATTGTGATGTATCGGAATTATCCCTAGTCGATGAATTGATGGATTTGGACACCATCGATTCTGTCGAGACTAGCACAAGGTATACTCCTTGGTGTATCCAAGCAACTGATTCTCACTGGCTGGAGACATTGTGATGTCCGGAGTTGATCGTGGATGCTAGTTATGGTAACTAGTTCATTGGAGTGACCAGCCGTAAGACTTCATATGGTTCTCTGCATATATAGATATGTCAATGAAGTTCTTACTGTCGCTTAAGTGCGATGTTCCTTTGACTTGCGGTATTCAAGTCATATTGACCATGGAGACTTATGCTTTGACATCTTAAGCAAACATCTCCAAAGAGATGTGGACCCGGGATGATTGGGTATAAGTCGAAATGATCGAAGGTGTTTGAATAACCTATAAAGGATTCACCACTCCTTGCGAGGAGATGTATACCCATGGCCTCTCGTCGGATTGTTACTAAAGTCTTTGGCCAAAGCATTACATGTTTAGAGTAAGGTACTCTTCGATACATGTGGAGTAACTAGAATCCGTAGGACGAGGAAATGATACTTGAGCTAGGTGTGACATAGTCAGCCTAGTGGGGACTGACACTATAGACCATGTCCTGAACCAAGTGGGTATAAGATGAGTGAAGGGAATGGGGCACGATTCATTCGAGCTGCTGAAGGGTTTCAGAAATAGTTCTGGATCAACCGTTGATCTTTTCGGTTAATTGGGGATCATGATGTACTACTAGGTGTCACTCATGATCATTCTATAATTAATGGTTAATTATAGACGGCTAACATAAACCGAGAACCTATTTGGTCACACGCACAACGAGTGTAATCCGAAGGATTTAAAACGAGCTTGAGAATGAGATTCTCAGACCGAGAGAAACTAGGTTTGGTTAGACCAAACAAGAAGCGAGCATGAAATCGTTTCAGTCGCAATGGAAGCATGGATGGGCCGTGTCTTATGAAGACATATTGGATGAAACAAAATGGTTTGGTTCTAATCCAATGGAGGAGAATAAACCAAAGGGTTTGGTTTATTTTAAACGAATGAACCAAAAGTTGGTTCAGTTCGTTTTAACTTAAAATAAACCATCATGGTTTGGATTATTTTAACTTATATTAATGGAGCGAGTTAACGGGCCTCATGGTTATGATCCAATAACCATTAAGAGAATTAGTTCTCTATAAAAGAGGGCTTAAGGGATTGTTAAGCCCTAATCCAAAACCCTAGCTTGTGGTTGTCGCTCACCTCTCCATCCTCTCCTTGGATTTTCGGCGCCAACCCTAGGTTGCCGACCCCTTGTCTTGCCGTCAAGCTTAGTCATCCTCCGGCAACCCTCCGGTGATCTTCCTAGGCTTCGGCGATAAGGTGAGCACTTGGCTTCCCTTGGTTAGCCGGCACCTACTCCTCCACCAAAGCTGTCCAGTTTTCTGGACAGCTTGTTCTTCTCTCATCGGAGCGTCGTTTGGACGACGGTTAGTGCTTCGACAGCGCCTAACTTACCGGGGATTCGATCTCCGGTAATCGTCTGAGGTGGAGGACGAAGGATTCGTCAAACGGTTGACGAATACCTCTCCGGAGAAGCGAGTTTTGAGGACTCGTCTTTGGGTCCGAATTTGGATTCGGATCGTGATCATCTCTCGATCACGTCGTCTTCAACACGAGGCTAGTAACCTGTACGAAGACGAAGCTCGTGGCTTAGCGAAGTCATCCTAAGGATACTCGGCGTGGATACGGATAGAGACAATTCTAGCGAGGATCATTCTGGTTGATGTCGTTCCCGCTACACGTGATACGAAAGGTATACATAGTTAAATTTCCTTTATTGCAAAATTTAAATTTACGGTTATGTCTACACATGTTGTACTATGCATGCGTGTGATGTGTGTGTTGTAATAAATGTAGATTTATTATTTTTTTTCTTCCGCTGTGCACATGTTTGCGAAACATGTTCGAACACACACTCGTCGCGGTGCCGGAAACCCAACACTTTCAATGTTGCTGCTAGAGGTGGTTACAGGTACATTACATTTACTGATGACTTCAGTAGATATGGTTATGTGTATCTCATGACACATAAATCAGAATCCTTTGAAAAGTTTAAAGAATTCAAGAATGAAGTACAAAACCAGCTTGGCAAGAGTATTAAGATACTTCGATCAGATCGAGGTGGTGAATACCTTAGCCATGAGTTTCGTGACTATCTAGCTGAGTGTGGGATTCTATCCCAACTCACTCCTCTTGGAACTCCACAGTGGAATTGTGTATTTGAAAGGAGGAATCGTACCCTATTAGATATGGTATGATATATGATGAGTCACACAGATCTTCCACTTAACCGTGTCCCATCCAAGGCTGTTATAAAGACACCATATACGATATGGACAGGGAGAAATACCAAGATGTCTTTCATGAGGATTTGGGATTGTGAGGCTTACGTTCGACATCAAGTCTCAGAAAAACTAGGACTCAAATCTGATAAGTGCTATTTTGTTGGATATCCCAAGGAGACGAAGGGATATTACTTATACATTCCCAGTCAGCACAAAGTGTTTGTGGCAAAGACTGGGGTTTTTCTAGAAAGGGATTCTATTTCTAGAAAAACTAGTGGGTGTACATTCGATCTTGAAGAAATTCAAGATAAGGACCATAGCACTGAGGCCATGATGGAGGTTGAATAGGAACCACAAAGTGTTGTGGGTGATGAGATTGTTGCACAAAGAGTTGTGGAATAACCACCTATTTAGGTAGACCTACCTCTTCGCAGGTCTAATAGGGTACGTTGTCAGCCTGAGAGATACTCATTTCTCTTGTCTGACCATGATGACGTTATGCTCATTGAGAATGAGCCTACCTCCTATCAGGAAGCTGTGATGAGCCCAGACTCTGAGAAATAGCTAGAGACCATGAGATCCGAGATGGAATCCATGTACACCACCCAAGTATGGACTTTAGTTAATCCACCTGAAGGGGTCAAACCCATTGGGTGTAAGTGGGTCTTTAAGAGAAAGACTGATATAGATGGACTTACGCATACCTATAAGGGTCGATTGGTGGCTAAAGGTTTCAAGCAAATTCATAGTATTGACTATGATGAAACCTTTTCTCCAGTGGCGATGTTTAAGTCCATTCGGATCATGCTTGCTATTGCAACATACCATGATTATGAGATTTGGCAGATAGATGTCAAAACCATATTTCTGAATGGAAACTTACTCGAGGATGTGTACATGACACAACCTGAGGGTTTTGTAGATCCACAGCATACTGGGAAAGTATGCAAGCTGCAAAGGTCCATTTATGGGCTAAAGCAAGATTCTCGGAGCTGGAATCTTTGATTCGATGATGCGATCAAATAGTTTGGTTTCATCAAGAATGAAGATGAACCCTATGTCTACAAGAGGGTTAATGGGAACACAGTTGTCTTCCTTGTATTGTATGTGGATGACATACTACTCATTGGGAATGACATCCCTTCGCTACAGTCTGTGAAGACTTGGCTGGGGACGTGCTTCTCAATGAAGGATTAGGTGAAGCAGCCTGTATTCTAGGCATCAAGATCTATAGAGATAGATCTAAGAGATTTCTTGGCCTAAGTCAGAGTACATATATTGACATGGTATTACTACGGTTTGCCATGCAGAATTCCAAGAAGAGACTTCTGTCGATGTCACATGGTGTGAGTGTTTCGAAGACTCAAAGTCCCTCTTCTAGAGAGGAGAGAGGCCGCATGGATAAGATCCCTTACGCATCTGAAATAGGATCTATCATGTATGCCATGCTGTGTACTCATCCTAATGTCTCGTATGCTTTGAGCATGACGAGTAGATACCAATCAGATCCAGGTGAGCGTCACTTGATAACAATCAAGAATATTCTTAAGTACTTGAGAAGGACTAAAGAATATTTTTTGATATCTGGAGGCGATGAGGAGCACATTTGATTTCGAAGACTTTCTGTTAAGCCTGCACACTTAACACTTATATTAGATCACAAGTGGATCCTAACTCTTAACTGTGGTCCATACATCAAAATTAAGGAGTGATACTTACTGCATCAACATCTTGGACTTTCCTTGCCAAGACCCATGCTTGGACTTTCCTTGCCAACTAATGTTGGACTTTCCATGCAAGTACACAAGACATGGACTTTCCCAAATGCCAAGTGTCCCACTTGGACTTTCCATGTCAAGTACCCATGACTTGGACTTTCCATGACAATGGTCAAACCATCATCAAACATCAAGATAATAACCTGATTCGATTACACCAACAATCTCCCCAATACATTGTCAGACATCAATGTTAGACATCAACGTCAAATATCAAAACACTACTCGAGTCAAACTCGAGTCTGGTCAATCGTGACCTGGGCCGATTGAACCAACACTTGCTACACAATGTTAGTACACAGTGGAAATATGAAATATACAATCAAAATAAACACAAGCACAATCACAACACGATAAAATGATGTAACGTGGTTCGGAACCTTAGGGTTCCTACTCCACCAGTGAGCTCAACAAGCTCTAGTGATGCACACACAACCACTAATCAATAACACCTTCTCGGAACAATCCGGAAGTGGAGAAAACCTCTTACAATGGTTCTTACAACAATAAGAATGAAATACAACAAAAGAATGCAATGAAAACTTTACAATCGATCTTTTGAAAGCTTGCTTGTTTGGTTGCTTGAGTTGCACTTGGAGACCCCGAATTACACTAGCAAATCGCCCCAAAACTCCTCAAAGAACCATGGCCAAATCCCTTTCCACGAGCTTCTTTTATAACCTGTATTCGGGCTGAATTTCACCTAGCAGTCAACTGATCGAGAGCATCAGTTGACTGCTCCTGTACCCATTATCTCACAATGGCATGAGCCACGTTGGATAAGTTCTAACGGATAGACCATCAAAAAGGGGGAGATTGTTGATGCAAGGGGGAAGGCATCCTAGGAAGAGTGAAGGCATCCTAGATGTTTTTGGACCAAGGGAGAGATTGTAAGATCTCATTGGAATATGAGACATTGACCTCCTTGAGGAGAACCTTTTTGATGTATGTCAAAAAGGGGGAGAATTAAGGATTACTAATTTGGGAGAATTGGTAAGAAGATTTGAGTTAGGTGGCCTAACTCAAAGGTGTTTGTGGTTTTTGTCAAACATCAAAAAGGGGAAAATTGTTGGTGCAATTGGCCCACATCACGATTAACTGGACTCGAGTTTGACTCGAGTAGTGTTTGAAGGTGAAAACTTCGCTTTCCACTTCAACTCGGTCGCTTGTACATGGCGATCCCATCTACGTTCCCGGATTAAAAAAAATAATCCTAGACTAAGAGGGATTACCCAAGCAACCGATCCATCATCGTGCTATTCGAATAGAGTGGTCTCTTGAACAAACTTGTTGTTCAAGTAACCTACCTCTTTTCTTCGATTAGCCGCGGAATAGATGATGTACTGATCGCCGGTTTTTGTGTTTGTTTTTGGGGTCCAAGTAAATTAGCCACATATAATTGTAAACAATTATATACATAATACAAAAGAACACTAATCAAATTAAACAAGCTTATACCTCTTGTTATACCTCTTGATCTTCTATTGTATGTCCTTCCTCTTTTTGGACATCGTGTGGGCGACGATCTTCCAAAAGTCGAAGCCTCCTAAATCACATTCTTTCCTTCCTTGCTCACCTCGAACAAAGGGAAGAATAAAACAAAACTCTTCTCCTATCTAGGACCGACCACCAAGCTCCAAGCTTGATGTTGCCGCTGGCCAAGGAGTGGATGTAAGAGCGCCGGCCAACCTAGAAGGAAGGTTGCCGCCGGCCAACCTAAAGAGAGAGAGAGAGAGGGTGGAGTTTCCGCTAGCCAAGAATAGCCAAGCCCTAGAATTATCTTGCCGCCGCCCAATAGGAAGAAGCAAACCCTAGGTTAGCCGCCGCCCACCTCTCCTCTCAAGCCAACTTCAAAAACCCTAACCCTTGTCTTGTGTTCTCCACGCCAAAGCCCTAAGCCCTTATTTATAGAGTTAGGCTTGAGCCTCCTTTTAATCTCCACCTTCAGATCTAAAGATTTAATCTCAATCGTCGGATCTAGAGATTTAACCTCCACCGTTGGATCTAGAGTTTCATTTTCCATCATCAGATCTAGGCTTCATGAGGGTTTTAATAGGCTACAATAGGGACCATGAGGAGGAGTTGGATATTGGCCACCCAAAGGATCAAGCCCACATAAAGTCCGATCCATTAATGATAATCCATTCCACTAGAGGATTATCATTGATCTACCTCACCAACCCCCATAAATAAATATGGGCTCCATATATTAATTATACAAATATCACCCCGTGTTTAAGATCTCGAATGTCCATCAATTAATTAATTTACTTATAATTAATTAATCCACATCTAACTCCATGAGTAGTACCACTCAACCTTATCATCATGCCAGACCAAGTCCATCTGCAAGATTTACATGATGAACCTTATGAGCTCCTCAAGGGGACATCATCATTCTAATATATAGGACACGGTTTCCTCTTATAATCAATGGTACACCATGTAAATAATATCATTTCCCAACTTACCGAGCCTAAAGATTTAATTTAAAAATCTCACCCATTCGTAAATCAAAGAAATAAATACTAAGTACATGTGTCCGTTATTATATCGGGATTAAGAGCATGTACACCATAATATCTGAGGTCCGATTCAATTATGTAGTCAGCAATAAATCGAATCACCTCTAAGTCGGTCCTTCTCAATACACACAAAGTATACTAGTGTAATTCTATGGTCAAGACAAACCAATACCAAATCACACTACAACAATACCAATAGTTTGTCCAAAACCATCTCGGTTGTGAGCCTTTACTTATACTCTACAAGGAACTGATAACATGATCTCCCGTGTGACACTACACACCATGTTATCTACAATGTAACTTATTAGACAATATACATAACCATAAATATGCAAACAATGATCATGTGATTCTTATTTCAAAAATAAAGATGTTCATACAAAAGATAAACTTTTTAGTATACATCCCAACAATCTCCCACTTATACTAAAAGACTATGCTATCATCATACTGCCATACATCTGATTCTCATTCCCTCCACATGCCTATCAAAAGCTCTCGCTGGAAGGGCCTTAGTGAAAGGATCTGTCAGGTTATCCTCTGATGAAATCTTGACCACAACAACTTATCCTCGCTTTACGATTTCTCGTATCAGGTGGTACTTGCGCTCTATGTGTTTACTTGCCTTATGGGCTCGTAGTTCCTTCGAGTTTGCAACTGCACCACTGTTATCACAATAAATTGTGATAGTTCTGGGAAAACTAGGAATCACATCCAAGTCCATCAAGAAGTTTCTGAGCCATACAGCTTCTTTGGCCGCCTCAAAGGCTGCCACATACTCAGCTTCCATGGTAGAGTCCGCCATGCATTTCTTCTTGATACTCCTCCATACAATGGCTCCACCTTCCAAAGTAATCACAAAACCTGAGGTAGACTTACTGTTATCCCTATTTGATTGGAAGTCGGAATTTGTGTAACCCACAGGGAGTAATTGATCTGCCTAGTATACCAACATATAATCCCTAGTCCTTCTCAGGTACTTCAATATATGTTTTACCGCAGTCCAATGTCCCTGTCATGGATTACTCTGATATTTGCTAACCATGCCCATGGCAAAGCAGATATCCGGTCTCAAACATAACATAACATACATTAGGCTTCCTACTGCTGAAGCATAAGGAACCGCCTTCATCTCCTCTATCTCCTTTGATGTTCTAGGACACATCTCCTTAGACAAAGGTACTCCATGCCTAAAAGGTAGAAAACCTTTCTTAGAGTTCTGCATGCTAAAACGAGCCAAAATGGTGTCTATGTATGAAGCTTGAGATAAGCACAACATTCTTTTCCTGCGATCCCTTATAACCTTGATCCCAAGGATGTGTCCCACTTCTCCCAAGTCCTTCATATCAAACTGTTTGGACAACCATACCCTTACGTCCAAAAACACCTTGACATTGTTGCCAATTAACAAAATATCATCTATATATAGTACAAGAAATACCACTACGTTTTCGTCACATCACTTGTATACACAAGACTCATCCGGACTTTGAATAAATCCATAAGACTAGATTACCTCATCAAAGCAGATGTTCCAAGATCTCGAAGCTTGCTTCAATCCATAAATGGACCGATTAAGCTTGCACACAAGATGCTCTTTGCCCTTTGCAATGAATCCCTCTGGTTGCTTCATATAGATGTTGTCCTGAAGACTTCCATTAAGGAAAGCTATCTTGACATCCATCTGCCACACCTCATAATCCATATGAGCAACAATACATAAGAGAATCCGGATAGACTTAAGCATGGCTACCGGCGAAAAAGTCTCCTCATAATCGATACCCTCTTTCTGAGTATACCCTTTCACAACAAGCCTTGCTTTTAAGGTCACAACCTTCCCATCTATTCCTCTCTTTCTTTTGTTTATCCACTTGAATCCAATGGTTTTTACACCATTGGGTGGTTCTACTAGCTCCCAGACCTGATTTGAATCCATAGATTCTATCTCAGAATTCATCGCACTTTGCCAAGATACTGCATCTTTATCTTGGATTGCCTCGTCATATGTCTAGGGATCAGGTTCATGTTCGCCAATGACCAAATCAAAAGATTCTCCTAAAAACATAAATCTATCAGGCTATCTAATAACCCTCCCACTACGATGAGGTATCACCTGTGTATCCTTTGTGACATGCGGTGCAGTCACTTGTGGTATATCCTCTTGTACCGGTGGTACTGAAGTAGTGACTTCCCCTCTCAATTCCTCCAGAACAATCTTACTCATGGGCTTGTGGTCCATCACATAGTCTTCTTATAGAAATCTAGCGTTCATGCTAACGATCACCCTCTGATCTCTAGGACTATAAAATAAACCACCTTTCGTTCCTCTAGGATAGCCAACGAACATGCGCACTTCTGTACGAGGTTCCAACTTACCAGCATCTGCCTTCAGCACATGTGCTGGACTCCCCCAAATCCGAATATGTCTTAGACTAGGCTTTCGCCCAGTCCACAATTCTATAGGAGTAGAATGCACTGATTTAGATGGTACCAAGTTCAGAATATACTCTGTCATATCCAGAGCATACCCCCAGAATGAATCTGTCAACTCAAAATAACTCATCATCGATTTAACCATCTTCATAAGAGTCCTATTCCTTCGCTCCGCTACACCATTCTATTGGGGTGTGCCGGGTGCAGACAATTGGAATTGAATCCCAGCCTCTGATAAGTAATTCCTAAACTCTCCCAAGAGGTACTCACCACCACGATCAGATCGTAGTGTCTTGATACTTTTACCTTGACGTTTCTCCACATCAGCCTTGAATTCTTTGAACTTGTCAAAACATTCAGACTTGTGGCGCATCAAGTAAATGTATCCATATCTTGAATAATCATCTATAAAAGAGACGAAATATTCAAAACCACCTCTTGCTTGGATAGACATAGGACCACACAAATCAGAATGAACTAATTCCAACACATCTTTGGCTCTATACCCCTTGGCCTTAAAAAGCCTCTTGGTCATTTTACCCTCCAAGCATGATTCACAGGTTGGGAAATCTTTCACCACTAATGAACCCAGAGGTCCATCAGCTATTAACCTTTGAATTCTGCTTAGGTTAATATGACCTAGCCTTAGATACCAAAGATATGTTTGGTTCATTTTCGAAGGTTCTTTTCTCTTATAAGAATTAGATGATGAGTTATTTACTTCTATTTGCATCGTGGGAGCTTTTGGTTCAAGGGTATATAAATTTCCTATCAATGCACCAGAACAAATAATCTCCCTATTCCTTTTTATAACAACTCTGTCATTAAAAGAAATAGAATATCCATCCATAAACAATTTAGAAATCGAAATCAAATTCTTTCTAAATAAAGGTACATAAAGGTAATTTTTCAGGACCAAAACTTTATTTCTATAAAAAGATAAATAAACATCTCCCACTACAACAGCAGGCCAGCTTCGTAACATCGCCCAAGTAAACGGTAATCTCCCCCTCAGCCTGTCATCTGGTATCCTTGAACCCCTATAAAGTATTGCAAACATGATTAGTGGCTCCCATATCTACACACCAGGTGCCGGTAGATAACGCCACTAAACATGTTTCAACGACTAGACCAAAAGATATACCTTTGTTCTGCTTTCAGTTGGGGCAGTCCTTCTTCCAATGTCGAGTCTGCTTGCAAGTGAAGCACTTGCCTTTCGACTTCTTCACTCCTCCTTGAGATCCTCCCGCCACCTTTGCCCCCACCTTGTTTCTTCTTCTTCTTGCCTTTCGACTTAGAAGTAGAAACCTTTTGGGCAACCATTGTTGGTGCAACAATGCTCCAAGCATTTATATGTTTTGATGTTTGGCTAATCATCTAAGTTAGGCAATATCTTGTGATCTAATTAAGCATGTGTTTAAGTGACAGGGAAATCCAAGGATGAAGACTTGGTAAAAGGAAGTCCAAGTATGATCTTGGCAAAGGAAGTCCAAGGGATGGACTTGGCGGCATAAGACCAAGCTTGTAGTCTTGGCAGCATAAAGTCCAAGTGAACCTTGGCAAAGGAAGTTCAAAGTAAAGTCTTGGCAGCATAAGTCCAAGCTTGTAGTCTTGGCGGCGTAAAGTCCAAGCATTTGGCAACCCAAGACATGACGAAACCGAAGGAAGCTCTTGGAAGCAAAGCGCAAAGGATGAACAAGTCGCGGACTCGGAGGGATCCTGAAGGCGCAAGGCTTATTGAGGAGATAGAAGGTTGAGTCTAGGTCTAGGGTATAAAATCAAGTATGAATTACTCATACTTGATGAGTATCAGTCGACTGATACGATGTATCGATCGGCCCGTCAGCGTTCGGCCGAGTCGGGATGAAACCACGACCATCGATCATTGCCTTAGTGAATGATCGATCGATGCTGCGATCAGTCGACTGCCAAGGGCATCAGTCGACTGATCAAGGGAAATATCGCCACAGAATGCAGTCTCACTCGACTGCTGCCTTGATCACTCGACTGATCACCCCATCAGTCGACTGATGGAGGGATCAGTCGACTGATCACCTGGCCGTTGGAGATTGCGGCTACGAATCTCCGCGGAGATCGCGTTTCAGAAGCCGTTGGCTTCGGCGGCAGTCGACTGATGGTATGCATCAGTCGACTGATCGACGCCCAACGGGAAAAACAACCCCTCTTCTATAAAAAGGGGCCATGGGGAGCTTGGTGAAGCTAGTGCTCTTGCTCCTAACTATACTCTCGTGCTCACCAAGCCTTCCAAGTGTTTTTAGTGATTTAAATCCTCCTCTTCTCTTGTTCTTGATCATCCATCATTGTAAAGAAGAGGAGAGCATTGTAAGAAAGGTTTCTCCACCTTGGTTCATCCAAAGGAGGTTCTAGTGAAGGTTGATTAGGGCTAATCCACCTTACGGATTGCCGTGGAGTAGGAGCGTCATCTCCGAACCACGTACATCGGGTGTTAGCTTTGTTCTTGCTTTGATTTGTGTATATATTTTGTATTGCTTCCGCTAACATTTTTGTAGAAAAGAAGAAAGGCTAATCACCCCCCCTCTAGCCATTCCAAGGGTCCTAACAAGTGGTATCAGAGCATGGATAGCTTGGAAGATCTCACCATCAACCAAGACATCAATGGCTCTTCAAGAGGGATATAGCATCGCCAAGCCGCCGCTCTTCGATGGGAGTCATTTTGCGTATTGGAAAGGTAGGATGAAGTACTATCTTATGAGTAATATTGAAATTTTGCATAGTGTTGTAGATGGCTTCGAGGAACCGGTGGATGAACATGGACATCCTATTCCAAGCAAGGATTGGACAAGAGAAATAAACAAGAAATTTGAATCAAATGCAAAGGCCGTCCTCACCATCCAATGCGGCGTCACAATGGAGCAACTCAACAAGGGGGGGCCTTTTGAATCCGCCAAGGAGCTATGGGAAAAGCTCATTGAGCTAAATGAAGGTTCCAAGGAATCAAAGAGGGCCAAGAAGGACCTATTAGTTGGACAACTTCAAGCCTTCCAAATGAAGATGCATGAAACCGTAAGTCAAATGCATGGAAGGTTCAAGGAAATTGTGAACGGACTCCATATCATAGGTGAGCGAGTTGACAACCGGGATTTGGTAAGGTATATTTTACAAGCATTTCCTAGAAATTCTTTATGGACTTCTATAGTTGATGCCATTAAGGTAACTAGGGACTTATCTCAAATTAAAATTGATGAATTATTTTGTGAGTTTGAATTACATGAGCAAACTAACATGTCCTCTAAGGAAAAGGGTTTAGCTCTATTTGTTGAAAAGAAGGACAAGAAAGAAAAGAAGAAGAAGGAAAGAAAAGAAGCATCATCATCATCCGAGTCGGAGGATGAGTCAAATGTGATGGGGACTCATCTAGTGAAATGGCAAATTTCGTCCAGAAGCTTGATCGAAAGTCAAGAGAGTTCAAGAATAGAGAAGCAAGGAAGGGTTCTCATTCCTCAATAGGTAAATTTAATGGTAATTCAAGTTTTAGCAATAATGTGATTTGCCATGCTTGCAATAAGAAGGGGCATATAAAGCCGAATTGCCCGGAGCTAAAGAAGAAGGAGGAAAAGGAAAAGAAAAAGAAGGACAAGAAGGAAAAAAAGAAGAAGGAGGCCATGGTGGCTCAAACCACTTGGGACACACCAAGTGTTGAAGACTCTTCATCCGATGATGAGCTTTGCCACATCACACGCCATGTGGCACTCATGGCATTAGAAGATGATTCCGGCACATCAAGTCAAGAAGATTCTTCAAGTGATGAATCGTCATCTAGTGACGATGAGGTAATGAATTCTCCCAAGGTTATGCTTCTCTATAAATCAATTGCTTATCTTAAAGAAGCTCTAGATAAGTCAAAATCTAAGGTTAAGAGCATGAAGGTAGAACTAAAGGCCATTAGGAATGAAAAGCCTTCACATATTGACTCTTGCATGCTTAGGGAAGAAAATGACAAACTTAAGGATGAGGTTAGTGAATTGAAAGCATGTTTAGAAAAATTTTCAAATGGCTCAAAGTGTCTTGATATGATTCTTAGTAGACAAAGAGCGGTTTATAACAAGGCCGGGTTAGGATATAAGCCAAAAGAAAAAGAAGTTGCTTATATTTCATTAATTAATAGGAAAGCAACCATTAAGGGTAAGGTTAGGAAAGCTTGGGTACCTAAGAAGTTTTTACTTAATGTTACCGGTCCAAATGTTTGGGTACCAAAAGCTTGTGTTTTTCATGTGATTTAGGGAGGAGAGCGAGGTATGTGGATTGTGGATAGCGGTTGCTCAACACATATGACCGGGGATGTGAGCAAGTTCTCCACAATTAAATATGTGAAGAAGGGAGGCGGTGTCTTTTGGGAATAGTGGAAAACTCAAGATATTAGGTAGAGGTACAATTGAGGTATCCCTAAAATTGTTATTCACAAAGTATTGCTAGTTGAAAATATGAAATTTAATTTATTAAGTGTTAGTCAACTTTGTGATGCAAACTATCATGTCTTTTTTGAATCCTCTAAATGCATGATTAGACACAAGGAATTAAATGATTGTATGTTAGTTGGATATAGGAAATCAAACATCTATTATGTTGATCTTTCATATGCTTCTAACATTTCTACTAAGTGTTTTGTTGCAAAAGAAGAGGAAAGTTGGCTATGGCATAGAAGATTGGGGCATATCAACATGAAAAACATAGCCAAGGTAGCCAAGATGGAGTTGGTCAAAGGGCTACCAAAGATCAAGTATGTCAAGAACAAATTGTGTGATGCATGCCAAGAAGGAAAACAAACAAAGGCATCACACAAAGGTAAAACCCTAACCAATACCTCGTTACCATTAGAATTATTGCATCTTGACTTATTTGATTGCCATAGTACTCCATCTTTAAATGGTAACAAATATTGTTTGGTTATAGTAGATGATTTTTCTAGGTATACTTGGGTCTATTTTATGAAACATAAGGATGATACCTTAGAAATAATCATAGGATTTAGTAAAAGGGTTGAAAATGAAAAGAGTCTCAAAATCAACCGGATCCGTAGTGATCATGGTGGTGAATTTGAAAATCTAAAATTTTCACAATTTTATTTAGAGCAAGGGTACAAGCATGAGTTCTCTTGTCCTAGAACACCCCAACAAAATGGGGTGGTGGAAAGGAGAAATCGTGCCCTACAAGAGGCGGCTAGGACTATGCTTAATGCATATTCTCTACCTAGCTACTTGTGGGCGGAAGCGGTTAATACCGCTTGCTATATCCAAAATAGGGTTCAAATCCATAGGTTTTTAGGAAAAATACCATTTGAATTATGGAATGGGACCATACCCATAATTCATTATTTCAAAGTCTTTGGATGTAAAGTTTATATTCTAAACACCAAAGATAACTTAGGAAAATTTGAATCAAAAGCGGATGAGGGAATCCTAGTTGGATACTCATCCACAAGTAGAGGGTATAGAGTCTACAATAAGAGAACCAAAGGGATTGAGGAGTCTTCAAATGTTCAATTTGATGAAACTACTAGTACCTACCCTAGAAAGTCCTCCATTGATAAGGATATTAATGACAATAATCAAGACATTACCCAAAAACTTCAAAATTTGACCATTAGGGGTAATGATCAAGGGGGAGGAAGAGGAGACTCTGATGATGAAAGAAGGATGGAAGATAACAATGATCAAATTGAAACCTCTTCTAGAAACCTAAGAATTCATCAAGATCATCCACTTGACCAAGTAGTAGGAGATCTATCTCAAGGAGTAAGAACTAGGTCATTTCATAGACCTCCTACTAGTCAAGTTGCTCTTATCTCACAAATTGAGCCCAAATCGATCAATGATGCATTACATGATCCGGATTGGATTTTGGCAATGCAAGATGAATTGGCTCAATTTGAGAGAAGTCAAGTGTGGGAATTAGTACCTAGACCCAATGATAGCACCATAATTACTACAAGATGGGTCTTTAGGAATAAGCTAGATGATCAAGGAAATATCACTAGAAATAAATCTAGGTTGGTTGCTAGGGGATTCAATCAAGTTGAGGGGCTTGACTATGATGAGACTTATGCCCCGGTTGCAAGGTTAGAATCTATTAGGATTCTCTTAGGGTATGCTTCCTACATGGGATTTAAACTTTACCAAATGGATGTTAAATCGGCATTCTTAAATGGTTTTATTAAGGAGGAAGTATATGTAGAGCAACCATCCGGATTTGAGAACATAGATTATCCAAATCATGTATGTAAGCTTAGGAAAGCATTATATGGGTTAAAACAAGCTCCCCGGGCATGGTATGAAAGATTGTCATCCTTCTTAATTTCTAAGGATTTTAGAAGAGGCCAAGTAGATCAAACTTTGTTTATAAAGTCAACGTTAAAAGATATATTCATAGCCCAAGTATATGTTGATGATATCATTTTTGGGTCAACAAATGATGATCTTCTTCAAGACTTTATAAAAAATATGGAAAATGAATTTGAAATGAGTTTGGTTGGAGAGCTTACCTTTTTCCTAGGTTTACAAGTCAAACAAACCAATGAGGGTATTCATATTTATCAAACCAAATATGCAAATGAAATGATCAAGAAATTTGGTTTGGAAAATGCCAAAATTGTAACCACTCCTATGGCCACTAGCACTAGAATAGATAGTGATCATGAAGGTAAATCAATTGATCTTAAACTATATAGGAGTATGATTGGTAGCTTACTATACCTAACCGCTAGTAGACCCGACATTTTATTTGCGGTAGGTATGTGTGCAAGATATCAATCTTGTGCCAAAGAATCACATTTGGTAGCCGTAAAAAGAATATTAAGATATATTAAAGGCACCCTAAATGTAGGACTTTGGTATCCTAGGACTAAGTCATTTGAATTACTTGGTTATACCGATTCCGATTATGCCGGGTGCAAATTGGATAGGAAAAGTACTAGTGGTGGATGTCAATTTCTTGGGTCCTCCCTAGTTAGTTGGAGTAGTAGGAAGCAATATTGTGTTGCTTTATCAACCACCGAAGCCGAATATGTGGCTATGGGTGGTTGTGTAGCTCAATTACTTTGGATGAGGCATACTCTTGTGGACTATGAGCTACACTACTCTAACATTAAAGTTTATTGTGATAATGTGAGTACCATCAACTTGACCAAAAATCCGGTACATCACTCTAGGACCAAGCACATTGAAGTGAAACATCACTTCATAAGAGATCATGTGGCAAGAGGGGACATTGAACTTAATTATGTAGAATCTAAGTCCAACCTTGCCGATATCTTCACCAAAGCTCTTCCTGAAAATGAATTTTCATCTTTAAGGAGAGAGCTTGGTATGTGCTTTGTAGAGTAAAATTCTAGGTTTGCATGATCCCATGTTTATATGTTATCTTTATACCTTGATACATCTCACAAAAAGCCTTAAGAAACCTTGATTTTTGTATTGAGATACTTAGAACCATGTGAGATGATAGGGAAAGGTGTACTTGGCTCATCATGCTTATTATGATGCATTACTATGAGCCAATGATACACCTAGAGACATAAATACCTTATGGACCGACTATTGGGAAGGCTTGTATTCAAGTAATGAGTACATAGCTCTAAGAACATGGTTGGAAATTACAAATCATATATATTTTAAACTATGTTCATTATATTTTGGAAAACAGTTTTCAAATGAATCACAAAAGTGATACAAAGTTTGAAAATTCTTTAGAACTTTTGTAAGTTTCCAAATTTGTATCAATCTTGAAATCTGGAAAACATATATTTTTCAAATTATTTTTCATTAATAAATTATGATTTTAGAAATGTGTACGCAAAATTTCGTGATTTTTCGAGATTTCTGGAATTTCTACCGCATTTCTGAAAATGGGCTGAAAAGGTTGAAATTTTGATTTCAAGCGTAGCAGTCGACTGGTTCAGATACCAGTCGACTGATACACTGGGTTTTCTGATAATAAGCTCCATTTTCTGATATTTGGTGTATTTTTGATGTCCTAACACTCTAGTATGATAATATTGCGTATAAACGAGTTTTAGGACTGCTTAATATAGTGTTTTAGGGGGAGTTTCAGTAAATTCTATCCTTTTATCCCCAAAACCATTGTCGGTGCAAAGTTAGGATTTAACTTTTGAATTTTAGATTATGCTTTGCTTCAAATGTAATTTACATCCTATCTTGGATTAAGGGGGAGCTTAATTTCAATCAAATACCTTAGTCCAAGATCCAACACTCTTAATTCTTTCATCCTTCTCTTTTTGATGTATGTCAAAGGGGGAGAAGAAATGCTTAAGTTAGATGATTATGCGTGTATCTTTAAAGACCTAACTTAAATGATTGTCAAACATCAAAAAGGGGGAGATTGTTGGTGCAACAATGCTCCAAGCATTTATATGTTTTGATGTTTGGCTAATCATCTAAGTTAGGCAATATCTTGTGATCTAATTAAGCATGTGTTTAAGTGACAGGGAAATCCAAGGATGAAGACTTTGTAAAAGGAAGTCCAAGTATGATCTTGGCAAAGGAAGTCCAAGGGATGGACTTGGCGGCATAAGACCAAGCTTGTAGTCTTGGCAGCATAAAGTCCAAGTGAACCTTGGCAAAGGAAGTCCAAAGTAAAGTCTTGGTAGCATAAGTCCAAGCTTGTAGTCTTGGCGGCGTAAAGTCCAAGCATTTGGCAACCCAAGACATGACGAAACCGAAGGAAGCTCTTGGAAGCAAAGCGCAAAGGATGAACAAGTCGCAGACTCGGAGGGATCCTGAAGGCGCAAGGCTTATTGAGGAGCTAGAAGGTTGAGTCTAGGTCTAGGGTATAAAATCAAGTATGGATTACTCATACTTGATGAGTATCAGTCAACTGATATGATGTATCAGTCGGTAGTCGAGGCGTTCGGCCCAGTCGAGGATGAAACCACGACCATCGATCGCCTTGGTCGAGCAGATCGGTCGATCTGCGATCGATCGGCGCCAAGGGCAACAATGATCGGTGATCAAGGAAAATATCGCCACAGAATGCAGTCTCACTCATTGTCTTGATCACTCAGCGATCACCCCATCGATCGGTGATGGAGGATCGATCGATCATGGCCGTTGGAGATTGCGGCTGCGAATCTCCGCGGAGATCACGTTGAAGCCGTTGGCGATCGTGATGGTATGCATCAGTCGACTGATCGATGCCCAACAGGAAAAACAGCCCCTCTTCTATAAAAAGGGGCCATGGGGAGCTTGGTGAAGCTAGTGCTCTTGCTCCTAACTATACTCTCGTGCTCACCAAGCCTTCCAAGTGTTTTTAGTGATTTAAATTCTCCTCTTCTCTTGTTCTTGATCATCCATCATTGTAAAGAAGAGGAGAGCATTGTAAGAAAGGTTTCTCCACCTTGGTTCATCCAAAGGAGGTTCTAGTGAAGGTTGATTAAGGCTAATCCACCTTACGGATTGCCGTGGAGTAAGAGCGTCATCTCCGAACCACGTACATCGGGTGTTAGCTTTGTTCTTGCTTTGATTTGTGTTTATATTTTGTATTGCTTCCGCTAACATTTTTGTAGAAAAGAAGAAAGGCTAATCACCCCCCCTCTATCCATTCCAAGGGTCCTAACAACCATGGCCTGAGCTTGAGCACTCTAACAAAAAAGTTCCTCTGCCGCCTGGAGTTCTGTCAGAAGCTCCGCCAACGAATACAACCTTTTATTAATATTGTAGTTCAGACGAAACTGCTCAAAACTCCTAGGTAGAGACTAGAGAATGATATCGACCTGGGTTTCTCCATCGATCTCAGCTTCAAGGACTTCCAGCTCATTCAAATGAGCCATCATCTTGAGAACATGATCCCTCACGGGTGTTCCCTCGATCATGGTGGTCGTTATCAAGTTCCTCATGACTTCCTGCCTCGCAACCCGATTCCGGTGTTCGAAAAGCTCTTTGAGATTGAGCATCATGTCATAAGCAGTGGGCATGGATGTTGCAATACATTTGACATAGAAGCCAAAATGTAACACCGCGCCATCTCATCAGCCTTTATCCACTTCTTATAACTCTCCTTCTCCTTTTCCCCAGAATCATCCGCAGGCTTAGGAGGACACTCTTCGAAGAGTATATATTTGTACTCCTCAACAGTCAAGACAATATCAAGATTCCTCTTCCAATCAACATAATTGGGTCCAGTAAGTTTATTTTCTTTCAGTATCACAGCAAGCGGGTTGAAAGTCATTTTTGAAAAACCTAAGAATCACATAGATCAAAACATTAGATTTTAAAAATTATTGATTCCTCAAACAATAAAATTTTAAAATCAACCAACACCTCAAAACACCGAGAATATCATATGCCACGATCGTGTGGACGTATATGAATTCTACATTTGTAAGAGGAGGTTTTACCCATTAATTTTACTATCTTATCAACCTAACTTTTTGACAAATAAAATTAATAGTTGGTTCCTCTTCGGCCCTGCAAATAAAAGAAGTGGCTCCGATGGGAAGGATACTTCTATTTGCATCTAAGTGTTCACCATTACTCGGTACCAAGGCAACTATCTCGGGTTATGTGTCTTCCGATGAGGAAGTACACACGCTCCTAAATAATTTCCTATAACCATATTCGACCCTGTGATCCACAAAAAAAACTCATCCGATGGGGAGGAAGGCACTTAGAGCCGACGCGCAAGTTTGTTTGCATCACATGTCAAATCGTAATGGAGGTCGTGGGAATTTTTTAAAAAATATCCTTCTCCCACTTAGTAATTTAAAATTGAGGAATTTTCCTAGCACACGACATGCATATCAAACAAGAAGAAAAAAATATGAAAAAAATATTTTCCAACTATTATGGCTTTTGTTCTCCAATATGCCTCCCGCCATATCGCCATCTCGTCTGCTCCTCCCTATGTCATGTACAAGTCATCCGGAGATCCGAGCTTAGAATAGCTATTTTAATTTACATCCATCGATCCTATACTCCACGAAGGAGTGTACATGAAATCTAGATCGAAAGTAAACTAAAATAAAAGAATGGCTAAATAATGTCGTACTTAATTACAAAATTAAATACTAGCCTCATCAACCCTGAGGATTCAAATAATATTACACACATGAAATCACATACACACACATATGACCATAATAGTTGGATCTTATGCCTGCAACCAAAAAGTTAGCCTACGCACATCCTACTATCATACGACACATACAATATATGATAAGTGCATAAAATTAACAGAATCCAAAACACACAAAACCGAAAATTGTGGCTCTGATTCCAATTGAAGGTGGAAACTTCGCTTCCCACTTCAACTCGGTCGCTTGTGCATGGCGATCCCATCTACATCCCTGGATTAAAAAAAAATAATCCTAGACTAAGAGGGATTACCCAAGCAACCGATCCATCATCGTGCTATTCGAATAGAGTGGTCACTTGAACAAACTTGTTGTTCAAGTAACCTACCTCTTTTCTTCGATTAGCCACGGAATAGACGATGTACGGATCGCCAGTTTTTGTGTTTGTTTTCGGGGTCCAAGTAAATTAGCCACATATAATTGTAAACAATTATATACATAATACAAAAGAACACTAATCAAAATAAACAAGCTTATACATCTTGTTATACCTCTTGATCTTCTATTGTATGTCCTTCCTCCTTTTGGACGTCGTGTGGGCGACCATCTTCTAAAAGTCGAAGCCTCCGAGATCACATTCTTCCCTTCCTTACTCACCCCGAACAAAGGAAAGAATAAAACAAAACTCTTCTCCTATCAAGGACCAACCACCAAGCTCAAAGCTTGATGTTGCCGCCGGCCAAGGAGTGGATGTAAGAGCATCGGCCAACCTTGAAGGAAGGTTGTCGTTGGCCAACCTAGAGAGAGAGAGAGATGGAGGAGTTTCCGATGATCTAGAGAGAGAGAGAGAGGGTGGAGTTGCCACCGGCCAAGAATAGCCAAACCCTAGAATTATCTTGTCGGCGCCCAATAGGAAGAAGCAAACCCTAGGTTAGCCGCCGCCCACCTCTCCTCTCAAGCCAACTCCAAAAACCCTAACCCTTGTCTTGTGTTCTCCATGCCCAAGCCCTAAGCCCTTATTTATAGAGTTAGGCTTGAGCCTTCTTTTAATCTCCACCGTTAGATCTGAAGATTTAATCTCAACCGTCAGATCTAGAGATTTAACCTCCACCGTTGGATCTAGAGTTTCATTTTCCATCATCGGATCTAGGCTTCATGAGGGTTTTAATAGGCTACAATAGGGACCATGAGGAGGAGTTGAATTTTGGCCACCCAATGGATCAAGCCCACATAAAGTCCGATCCATTAATGATAATCCATTCCACTAGAGGATTATCATGTATCTACTTCACCAACCCCCATAAATAAATATGGGCTCCATATATTAATTGTACAAATATATCCCCGTGTTTAAGATCTCGAATGCCCGTCAATTAATTAATTTACTAACAATTAATTAATCAACATCTAACTCCATGAATAGTACCACTCAACCTTATCATCATGTCGGACCAAGTCCACCTGCAGGGTTTACATGATGAACCTTATGAGCTCCTAAAGGGGACATCATCATCCTAATATATAGGACACAGTTTCCTCCTATAATCAATGACACACCATGTAAATAATATCATTTCCCAACTTACTGAGCCTATCAATTTAATCTATAAATCTTGCCCATTGGTAAATCAAAGAAATAAATACTAAGTACATGTGCCCATTATTATATCGGGATTAAGAGCATGTACACCATAATATCCGAGGTCTGATTCAATTATGTAGTCAGCAATAAATCGAATCACCTCTAAGTCGGTCATGCTCAATACACACAAAGTGTACTAGTGTAATTCTTTGGTCAAGACAATCCAATACCAAATCACACTACAACCATACCAATGGTTTGTCCAAAACCATCTCAGTTGTGAGCCTTTACTTATACTCTACAAGAAACTGATAACATGATCTCCCGTGTGACACTACACACCATGTTATCTACAATGTAATGTATTAGACAATATGCATAACCATAAATATGCAAACAATGATCATGTGATTCTTATTTCAAAAATAAAAATGTTCATACAAAAGATAGACTTTTCAGTATACGTCTCAACAGTGTTTTGATGTTTGACAAGAGAGTTGACCATTGTTTGATAATAGGTTAACTATATGGTTGACATGGGGTTGACCATATGATAGAGAAGTCCAAGTGGGACACTTGGAAATGGAAAGTCCAAGTCATGAGTACTTGGCATGGAAAGTCCAAGTTGGACACTTGGCAATTGAAATTCCAAGCATATGTCTTGGCAAGGGAAAGTCTAAGCTTGAGTCTTGGAAAATGGAAAGTCCAACATGGGTTGGCATGGAAAGTCCAAGCATGGGTTTTGGCAAGGTAAAGTCCAAGCTTGAGTCTTCGCAATTGGAAAGTCCAACATGAGTTGGCAAGGAAAGTCCAAGAGGTGATATTGGCGGCGTATAGTCCAAGCGGTAGTCTTGGCAGCATAAGTCCAATGGTTGACGGCGTAAAGTCCAAGCGGGAGTCTTAGAAGCGTAAGCCCAATGTGTCTTGGCAATATAGACCAAACTTAGCATGACAATAGCTGATGGAAGCACCTGAAGACTAGCATATGGATGAACAAGTCATGGATGACTTGGAGGGATCCGAAAGGCATGAGGCTAACGGAGATGCCTAGAAGGCTTAGGTCTAGGCTAAGGGTAGTCTAGCAAGTATGAGGGCATCATACTTGGTGTTAAACCTCATGGATGAGGTTATTAGTCGACTGGTAGTATGATCAGTCAACTGATGGGAGTCTGTAGGGATGTATACTGAAAAGTCTATCTTTTGTATGAACATCTTTATTTTGAAATAAGAATCACATGATCATTATTTGCATATTTTTATGGTTATGCAATATTGTCTAATACATTACATTGTAGATAACATGGTGTGAGGTGTCACACGGGAGATCATGTTATCGGCTCCTTGTAAAGTATAAGTAAAGGCTCACAACCGAGATGACTTTGGACAAACCATCAGAATGGTTGTAGTGTGATTTGGTATTGGTTTGTCTTGACCATAGAATCACACTAGTGCACTTTGTGTATATTGAGCAGGACCGACTTAGAGGTGATTTAATTTATTGTTGACTACATAATCGAATCGGACCTCAGATATTATATTGTACATACTCTTAATCCCGATATAATAACGGGCACATATACTTAGTACTCATCTCTTTGATTTACCAATGGGCGAGATTTATATATTAAATCGATAGGCTCAGTAAGTTGAGAGATGATATTATTCATATTGTGTGTCGTTGATTATAGGAGGAAACCATGTCCTATATATTAGGATGATGATATCCCCTTGAGGAGCTCATAAGGTTCATCATGTAAACCCTGCAGGTGGACTTGGTCCGGCATGATAAAAAGGTTGAGTGGTGCTACTCAAGGAGTTAGATGTTGATTAATTAATGGTTGGTAAATTAATTAATCGACGGACATTTGAGATCTTAAACACGGGGAGAAAATGTACAAATAATATATGGAGCTCATATTATCATATGGGGGTTGGTGAGGTAGATCAATGATGATCCTTTAGTAGATTGGATCATCATTAGTGGATCGGACTTTATGTGGGCTTGATCCATGGGTGGCCAAGATCCAACTCCTCCTCATGGTCCCTATTGTAGCCTATTAACACCTCATGAAGCTTAGATCTAATGGATAGAAACAAAACTCTAGATCCAAAGGTAGAGATTAAATCTCTAAGATCCGACGGTTGAGATTAAATCTCTAGATCCGACGGTTGAGATTAAATCTCTAGAACCAATGGTGGTGATTAAACCAAGGCTTATCCCTAACTCTATAAAAGGGTGAACTAGGGGTGGGCGGCAAGATAATGGAGAGGAAAAGGGGCTAGGGTTTGGGTGGCAAGAGCAAAGGAGGTTAGGGTTTTGGGTGGCCACAATTAAGGAAAGTTTTTTTTTCTTCTTCTTCTTTTGGTGGCCGAAGCCCTTCCTCCTTCTTACCTCCTTGGTTTGGCCGGCACCCAAGCCTCTCCCCTTGCTCTATGTCTTATGATGGATGAGTTTAGGGTTGCTTCCCATGGGCGGCAACCAATCCGAGTTGGGATAGGAATAGGAGTGGGGCTAGGGTTAGGGTTTGGGTGTTGGTGTTGGGCGGCAACAAGGGGAGGAGAGATCCTTTCTTCTTCTTCCTAAGGTTGGCCGGCCCCTCTTCCTTCTTCCCTCAACCTTGACCAAAGCTCAATCTATTCTTCTCCCCTTCATCCTTGGCCGGAAATCAGGAGAGCTTAGTTTAGGGTTTGGGCGGCAACAAGGAGAAGGAGTGTTTTCCTTTCTCTTCTCCAAGTGTTGGTCGGTGCCCATGCCCTTGTTGTTTCTCCTTTGGTTGGTTTTCATACTCCATGTTCTCTTCCTTGGCCGGCGGCAACATCGAGTTTATTGACTTGGTGGCAGGTTCTAGATAGGAAGATGAGTTTTGTTTTAGGATGTTCCTTTGTTCAGAGTGAACAAGGAAAGTAAGATTGGTGATCTAGGAGGCTTCAACTTTTGGTAGATCGTCGCCCACACGACGTCCGAAAGGAGGAAGGACATACAATAGAAGATCAAGAGGTATAACAAGAGGTATAATCTTGTTTATTTTGATTAGTGTTCTTTTGTATTATGTTTATAATTGTTTTTCAATTATATGCATGTTTTGTGTGGATGCTTACTTGCTTGTATTTGTTTTTCAACTATGAGCATGATATAAATCTGTATATGGCTAAATAATACTTGGATCCTGAGCATAAACACAAAAACCGACGATCCAGACATCGTCTATTCCGCGGCTACTCGTAGAATAGAGGATGGTCGTTTGAACAACTAGTTTGTTCAAGTGACCTCTCTAAACGAATAGCACGACGATGGCTTGGTTGTTTGGGCAATCCCTTTTGTCTAGGATTAAACTTTTAATCCGGGGACATCGAAGGGATCGCCATGATCAAACGACCGAGGTAAAGTGGGAAGCAAAGTTTCCCCTCACGGACTCGATAAGCAAAAACCATTAAATTGGTATGAGAGCTTCCGGGGCAAAACCCTACAATTGGTATCAGAGCAAAGGTTTCCGATTTTGTGTGTTTAGGATTCTTTTAATTTTTATGCACTTTTCATGTATTATATGTGCCAGATAATAGTAGGATATGCGTAATTTAACTCTTTGGTTGCAGGCATAAGATCCGACTATTATGACCATATGTGTGTATGTGATTGTATGTATGTAAATATTTATTTTGTTGAATTCTCGGGGTTGACGAGGCTAGTATTTAGTTTTTGTAAATTAAATACGACATTGTTTAGCCACTCTTTATTTTATTTTACTTTCAATCTAGATTTCATGTACACTCCCTCATGGAGTATAGGATCGATGGATGTAAATTAAAATAGGTTTTAGTCTCGGCTTGGATCTCCGGATGGCTCGTACATGGCATAGGAGGAGTGGACGAGATGGCGATGTGACGGGAGACATATTGAAGACAAAAGCCATAATAGTTGGAAAATAATTTTTATTTTTCATATTTATTGCTTATTGTTTGATATGCATGTCGTAGCCTAGAAAATTCCTCATTTTCAAATTACTAAGTGAGAGAGGGATATTTTTATAAATTCCCACGGCCTCCATTACAATTTGACAAGTGATGCAAATAAACTTGCGTGTCGACTCTGAGTGCCTTCCTCCCCATCGGATGAGTTTGTTTGCGGATCACAAGGTCGAATATGGTTATAGGAAATTATTAAGGAGCGTGTGTACTTGCCCAACATAAGACACATAACCCGAGATAATTACCTTGGTACCAAGTAATGGTGAACACTTAGATACAAATATAAGTATCCTCCCCATCGGAGTCACTGCTTTTATTTGTAGGGCCGAAGAGAAACCAATTATTAATTTTACTTGTCAAAAAGTTAGGTTGACAAGATAGTAAAATTAATGGGTAAAACCTCCTCTTACAAATGTAGAATTCGTATACGTCCACGCTATCGTGGCATACGATATTCTCGGTGTTTTGAGGTGTTGGTTGATTTTGAAATTTTATTGTTTGAGGAATCAATAATTTTTTAAAATCTACAGTAATGATCTATGTGATTCTTAAAATTTTCAAAAATGACTTTCAGTCCACTTACTATGATACTAAAGGAAATAAACTTACTGTACCCAGATAATGTTGATTGGAAAAGAATCTAGATATTGTCTTATCTGCTTAGGAGTACAAGTATGCACTCTTCGAAGAGTGTCCTCAAGCCATGGTTGCTCAAAAAGGATTCTACTTCTAAGCCGAAAGGCAAGAAGGAGAAACAAGGGGGAGCAAAGGTGGTGGGAGGATCTCAGGGAGGAGTGAAGAAGCCGAAAGGCAAGTACTTCACTTATAAGCAGGATGGACATTAGAAGAAGGACTGTCCCAATCCAAAGAAGAACAAAGGTATATCCTTTGGTCTAGTCGTTGAAACATGATTAGCGGTGATATCTACCGGCACCTGGTGTGTAGATACGGGAGCCACTAATCATGTCTGCAACACTTTGCAGGGGCTCCAAGAAACCCGACGACTAGCTAAAAGGGAGATTACCATTTACTTGGGCAATGCCATGAAGATGGCGGCTATTGCAGTGGGAGAGGTTTTATTTATCTCTTGAGAAAAATAAAACTTAGGTTCTGGAAAATTTCCTTTATGTACCTTTATTTAGAAAGAACTTAGTTTCAGTTTCTAAATTGTTTATGGATGGATATTCTATTTCTTTTAATGACAGAGCTGTTATAAAAAGGAATAGGGAGAATATCTGTTTAGGTACATTGATAGGAAATTTGTATACACTTGAACCACAACCTCCCACGATACAAATTGAAGTTAATAACTCATCTTTTAATTCCAATAAGAGAAAAGAACCTTCGAAGATGAACCAAACATATCTTTGGCATCTTAGGCTTAGTCACATTAACCTAAACAGAATTCAAAGGTTGATAGCTGATGGACCTTTGGGTTCATTAGTGGTGGAGGATCTCCCAACCTGTGAATCTTGCTTGGAGGGTAAGATGACCAAGAGGCCTTTTAAGGCCAAGGGGTATATAGCCAAAGATTTGTTAGAATTGGTTCATTCTGATTTGTATGGTCCTATGTCTATCCGGGCTAGAGGTGGTTTTGAGTATTTCGTCTCTTTTATAGACGATTACTCAAGATATGGATACATTTACCTGATGCGCCGCAAGTCTGAATGCTTTGACAAGTTCAAAGAATTCAAGGCTGATGTGGAGAAACGTCAAGGTAAAAGTATCAAGACACTACGATCTGATCATGGTGGTGAGTACCTCTTGGGAGAGTTTAGAAACTACTTATCAGAGGCTGGGATTCAATCCCAATTGATTGCACCTGGCACACCCTAGCAGAATGGTGTAGCAAGAGCGAAGGAATAGGACTCTTATGGAGATGGTTAGATAGATGATGAGTTATTCTGACTTGCCAGATTCATTCTGGGGATATGCTCTAGATACGGCAGTGTATATTCTGAACTTGGTTCCATCTAAATCAGTGCCTTCTACTCCCATAGAGTTGTGGATTGGGCGAAAGCCTAGTCTAAGACATATTCGGATATGGGGGAGTCTAGCACATATGCTGAAGGCAGATGCTGGTAAGTTGGAACCTCGTATAGAAGTACACTTGTTCGTTGGCTATCCCAGGGGAACGAAGAGTGGATTGTTTTATAGTCCTAGAGATCAGAGGGTGATCGTTAGCACGAACGCTAGATTTCTAGAGAAAGACTATATGATGAGCCACAAGCCCAAGAGTAAAATTGTTCTGGAGGAGTTAAAAGGGAAAGTCACTTCTTTAGTACCACCGGTACAAGACGATATACCACATGTCACTGCACCGCGTGTCACAGAGGATACACAGGTGATACCTCATCGTAGTGGGAGGGTTGTGAGACAGCTTGATAGATTCATGTTCTTGGGAGAATCTTCTGATTTGGTCCCTGACGAACATGAACCTGATCCCTGGACATATGACGAGGCAATCCAAGATATAGATGCAGCATCTTGGCAAAGTAAAATGAATACTGAGATTGAATCTATGGATTCAAATCAGGTCTAGGAGCTAGTAGAGTCACCCGATGGTGGAAAAACTATTGGATGCAAGTGGATCTACAAGATAAAGAGAGGAATAGATGGGAAGGTTGAGACCTTCAAAGCGAGGCTTGTTGCGAACTCAGAAAGAGGGTATCAATTATGAGGAGACCTTTTCACCGATAGCCATGCTTAAGTCTATCCAGATTCTCTTATGCATAGCAGCTCATATGGATTATGAGGTGTGGAAGATGGATGTCAAGACAGCTTTCCTGAATGAAAGTCTTGAGGAAAACATCTATATAAAGCAACCAGAGGCATTCATTGCTAAAGGAAAGGAGCATCTTGTGTGTGAGCTTAATCGGTCCATTTATGGATTGAAGCAAGCTTCGAGGTCTTGGAACATCCGCTTTGATGAGGTAAATCAGTCTTATAGATTTATTCAAAGTCCGGATGAGTCTTGTGTATACAAGAGATGTCATGGAAATGTAGTGGTATTTCTTGTATTATACGTAGATAACATTTTAATGATTGGCAACAATATCAAGGTGTTATTGGGTGTAAGGGTATGGTTGTCCAAACAGTTTGATATGAAGGACTTGAGAGAGGTGGGACACATCCTTGGGATCAAGGTTATAAGGGATCGCAGGAAAAGGATGTTGTGCTTATCCCAAGCTTCATACATAGACAAGATTATGGATCGTTTTAGCATGCAAAACTCCAAGAAGGGTTTTCTACCTTTCAGGCATGGAGTTCCTTTATCTAAGGAGATGTGTCCTAGATCATCTGAGGAGATAGAGGAGATGAAGGCGGTTCTTATGCTTCGGCAGTAGGAAGCCTCATGTATGCGATGCTATGTACGAGACCAGATATCTACTTTGCCATGGGCATGGTCAGCAAATATCAGAGTATTCTAGGGCAGGGACATTGGACTACGGTAAAGCATATATTGAAATACCTGAGAAGGACTAGGGATTATATGCTAGTTTACCAGGCAAACCAATTACTCCCTGTGGGTTACACGGATTCCGACTTCCAATCAGATAGGGATAACAATAAGTCTACCTCAGGTTTTGTGTTTACTTTGGGAGGTGGAGCCATTGTATGGAGGAGTGTTCAGCAGAAATGCGTGGCGGACTCCACCATGGAAGCTGAGTATGTGGCAGCCTCTGAGGCGGCCAAAGAAACTGTGTGGCTCAGGAATTTCCTGATGGACTTGGATGTGATTCCTGGTTTGCCCAGTACTATGAAGATTTATTATGATAATAATGGTGCAGTTGCAAACTTGAAGGAAACACGAGCTCATAAGGCAAGTAAACACATAGAGCGCAAGTACCACCTGATACGAGAAATCCTAAAGGAGGTAGAAGTTTTTGTCGCCTAGATTGCATCAGAGGATGACCTGGTAGACCCTTTCACTAAGGTCATTCTAGCGAGAGCTTTGATAGGCATGTGGAGGGAAGGGGAATTAGATGTATGGCAGTATGAGGACAGCATAGTCTTTTAGTATAAGTGGGAGATTGTAGGGATGTATACTGAAAAGTCTATCTTTTGTATGAACATCTTTATTTTGAAATAAAAATCACATGATCATTGTTTGCATATTTTTATGGTTATGCAATATTGTCTAATACATTACATTGTAGATAACATGGTGTGTGGTGTCACACGGGAGATCATGTTATCAGCTCCTTGTAAAGTATAAGTAAAGGCTCACAACCGAGATGGCTTTGGACAAACCATCGGAATGGTTGTAGTGTGATTTGGTATTGGTTTATCTTGACCATAGAATCACACTAGTGCGCTTTGTGTGTATTGAGTAGGACCAACTTAGAGGTGATTCGATTTATTACAGACTACATAATCGAATCGGATCTCAGATATTATATTGTACATACTCTTAATCCCGATATAATAACGGGCACATATACTTAGTACTCATCTCTTTGATTTACCAATGGGCGAGATTTATAGATTAAATTGATAGGCTCGGTAAGTTGGGAGATGATATTATTTATATGGTGTGTCGTTGATTATAGGAGGAAACCGTGTCCTATATATCAGGATGATGATGCCCCCTTGAGGAGCTCATAAGGTTCATCATGTAAACCCTGCAGGTGAACTTGGTCCGGCATGATGAAAAGGTTGAGTGATACGACTCAAGGAGTTAGATGTTGATTAATTAATGGTTAGTAAATTAATTAATCAACGGACATTCGAGATCTTAAACACAGGGAGAAAATGTACAAATAATATATGGAGCCCATATTATCATATGGGGGTTGGTGAGGTAGATCAATGATGATCCTTTAGTGGATTGGATCATCATTAGTGGATCGGACTTTATGTGGGCTTGATCCATGGGTGGCCAAGATCCAACTCCTCCTCATGGTCCCTATTGTAGCCTATTAACACCTCATGAAGATTAGATCTAATGGATAGAAACAAAACTCTAGATCCAAAGGTAGAGATTAAATCTCTAAGATCCGACGGTTAAGATTAAATCTATAGATCCAACGGTTGAGATAATTCCCTAGAACCAATGGTAGAGATTAAACCAAGGCTTATCCCTAACTCTATAAAAGGGTGGACTAGGGGCGGGCGGAAAGATAATGGAGAGGAAAAGGGGCTAGGGTTTGGGCGGCAAGAGCAATGGAGGTTAGAGTTTTGGGTGGCCACAATTAAGGAAAGTTTTTTTTTCTTCTTCTTCCTTTGGTGGCCGAAACCCTTCCTCCTTCTTCCCTCCTTGGTTTGGCGGGCGCCCAAGCTTCTCCCGTTGCTCTATGGCTTATGATGGATGAGTTTAGGGTTGCTTCCCATGGGCAGCAACCAATCCTAGTTGGGATAGGAATAGGAGTGGGGCTAGGGTTAGGGTTTGGGTGTTGGTGTTGGGCGGCAACAAGGGGAGGAGAGATCCTTTCTTCTTCTTCCTAAGGTTGGCCGGCCCCTCTTCCTTCTTCCCTCTACCTTGACCAAAGCTCAATCTATTCTTCTCCCCTTCATCCTTGGCCGGAAATTAGGAGAGCTTAGTTTAGGGTTTGGGCGACAACAAGGAGAAGGAGTATTTTCCTTTCTCTTCTCCAAGTGTTGGCCGGCGCCCATGCCCTTGTTGTTTCTCCTTTGGTTGGTTTCCATACTCCATGTTCTCTTCCTTGGCCAGCGGCAACATCGAGTTTATTGACTTGGTGGCCGGTTCTAGATAGGAAGATGATTTTTGTTTTAGGATCTTCCTTTGTTCGGAGTGAACAAGGAAAGGAAGATTGGTGATCTAGGAGGCTTCAACTTTTGGTAGATCGTCGCCCACACGACGTCCGAAAGGAGGAAGGACATACAATAGAAGATCAAGAGGTATAACAAGAGGTATAATCTTGTTTATTTTGATTAGTGTTCTTTTGTATTATGTTTATAATTGTTTTTCAATTATATGCATGTTTTGTGTGGATGCTTACTTGCTTGTATTTGTTTTTCAACTATGAGCATGATATAAATCTGTATATGGCTAAATAATACTTGGATCCTGAGCATAAACATAAAAACCGGCGATCCGGACATCGTCTATTCCGCGGCTACTCGTAGAATAGAGGATGGTCGTTTGAACAACTAGTTTGTACAAGTGACCTCTCTAAACGAATAGCACGACGATGGCTTGGTTGTTTGGGCAATCCCTTTTGTCTAGGATTAAATTTTTAATCCGGCGACATCGAAGGGATCGCCATGATCAAATGACCGAGGTGAAGTGGGAAGCAAAGTTTCCCCTCACGGACTCGATAAGCAAAAACCATTAAATTGGTATGAGAGCTTCCGGGGCAAAACCCTACAGAGTCGATTGGCGTTCGACTACGGTAAAAGGCCTTGGCAGTCAACTGCCAACATTGGTCAATCGATTGATGGCCTGAGCAATCGACTGCCATGACTGGCAGTCGACTGATGGTCGATGTCATAGACACAAAAGGTTCCAGAGTCGAGTGTTAGGGTTTGACAGTCGAGTGATGGCTCGATCAGTCGACTGATGGGCATGATCAGTCGACTGATGGTCTATCCATTAGAACTTATCCAACGTGGCTCGGGCCATTGTGGTACAACGACTACAGGAGCAGTCAATTGATGGTTGCGATCAGCCTGAATGCAGGTTATAAAAGCATCTCGTGGAGAGGGATTTGGCAATGGTTTCTTAGGGTGATTTGGGGTGATTTGCTGGTGCAATTCTGGGTCTCCAAGTCCAACTCAAGCAACCAAACAAGCAAGCATCCAAAAAGCATATTTGTAATGTTTTCTTTACGTGTTTTTGTGTATTTCATTTTTATTTACTTATTGTATTTTGTTTATTATTGTAAACACTTGTACAAGGTTTCTCCACCTCCGACGTGTTGTCGAGAAGGAGTTTTATTAGTGGTGAGTGCATTACTAGAGCTTGTTGAGCTCAATCCATGGAGTAGGAACCCTAAGGTTCCGAACCACGTTATATTTGCGTGTTGTGGTTGTGTTTGTTGTCTTTCATTATTGTATTTTCTATTTCCACTGCATACTAATCATTTTGTAGTAAGCACGATCAAATTCTATCATCGATGTACCACACGCTATTCACCCATCTCTAGCGACGTCCAATTCCCAACAAAATCGGCATCTGAATATCCCACAAATCACAAATCACCTCCTCCGTAACAAAAGAAAAGTCTGTAGTTCCTTTGAAATATTGAAAAATCCTTTTCACTGCCCTCCAATGACCCCTTCAAGGATTTACTTGATATCTACATACCAGACCGACTGTATAATATATATTTGGTCGTGTACACATCATTGCATATATTAGACTTCCATCTATGTTGTAATAACGTATTTTGTTCATTTCCCTTATTTCTTCCTAAGTTTTAGGACACATTATCTGTTGGAGATTCCGGGATCATGTGCAGTGGAATAAAGCGAATAAAATAATTTTATTACATCCCAGACATCCCTTGGGGGCCAGGAAAATTTGCTTTGGCATAATCACATGAAAACATACACAAGGAGAAGAAGAAGTTATACCTTCGAGATTCTTTTAAATCTGTCAAAACCATAAGAAATACCAACGGGCCTTTCCTTTATCAATATCCATGCCAGGATCACATGAGACAACTCCTAGAGTAGCAAGCCTTTGTCTCCAATTGGTGCTAGCCAACTAGCGGAGACAAGAGAAGAGAAGAGAGGAAAGACGACTACCAAGGAAGAAAACCTAAAATCAAAACCCTCTTTTTTCAAAGATTATCAAGGGATCTATTTATAGATCTCTTGATTAGGTCCTCTTAGGAGGCTTAAATGGAACATATCTTA
This sequence comes from Wurfbainia villosa, assembly GCA_025175895.1. Lineage (NCBI taxonomy): Eukaryota > Viridiplantae > Streptophyta > Magnoliopsida > Zingiberales > Zingiberaceae > Wurfbainia > Wurfbainia villosa. The sequence goes on along the minus strand of CM045989.1, from coordinate 111,637,752 downwards.
CCATAATTATCTCATAATTAAGGTAAGAACAACCCAGGAAATTTTCATAAGAGAAATCTCCAAAATCGATGGAACCGCGACACGGCCTTGTGGATTCACATGGTCGGTCGTGCCAAAAGGCACGTCGTGCCAGGACACAAGGTCAGTCATGTGTCCTTCTTGGCACAATCCAATTTTGCCATTTTTCAACCAGAGCTAGGCACGACCCGTGCCAAGTTAGGCACGGCCGTGTGATGCGCACGGTTGCGACCTTAAATCTCGTGATGGAGACCGTCGAAGACTCAAAGTGTGTGCTAGCGCACAACGTCCACAAGTGCACGGATGTCGTCAAGTAATAATAGATTATCGATCCCACAGGGACTGGGATTCGAGTACCAAAACACTAAGTGGTTGCGATTGTTCGGACGGAATCTCAGAGAGAGTCGATTGGTGAGGACTATCGGAGGACCCTACTCTGTGCAGTGTCACACGGAGGAGGAAAAGAGTGTCCCGGGGTCTAAAAAGGCGATTCTAGGACTTCAATTTCGCTTGTGTACCATATAACAATGTTGTCAATTGGCATCGCCTAAACGTCTACCTACGATTTTGGGGAAGGGACATCATACACTCTCCCGCAAAGCCGCCGCATTAACTGGGAGCTATCCTCGCCCAAAAGGACGGGATAGAGGGTACGAGGATGCCAAATCAATCCTTGCGGTGGACCGTTTCCGATTCCACCGCTCCCTTCTCTCCGCAGTTATGGGAGGCCAGGTTTACCCCTAGGTTCCTTGATCAAACCTCCTAAATATAGATTGTGAGGGATATCACTGTTAGTGAAAGCCCTAGAGCCAATCATATGATGATTGTTGTATGGACTTTATTGTATCATATTCCTATTTATAAAGGCATGGTTATTATATTTACTTGTATTGGTGCCAAATAACTAAATATAATAATGTCCTTGAGTAGTAGGTTCTTATCTATATCAATCGATTGGTTGAATCGATAATGAGATGATATAGAGAACACTACTCTTAATCATTCCTAGTCGAGTATTAACATTCAGGGACAATGTTAATGCGTAGAGACTAGCATGTAGGTCAACAAGATGACTTGATCTCACAAGTCATGGATATGAGATATCAAGTTGACACATGGGTATGCATTGGAGAATGTATCTTGAATGACCATGAGAAAGTATCATGGATCGTTATATGAGTGTCATATACTTTCTCATGTGGCTATTAGTATGACTATTAGTCCTTAGACCTGAAGTCACCATGGTTCCCTACATAAGGAGTTGCATACTTTGGCCGTCAACGTCACCCGTAAATGGGTGGACTATAAAGGCGATTCTTGGGTATGTAACTAATTATGCGGAGGATGTGAGTGATGTAGATGGGATCTATCCCTCCTATATGACGGGGTGACATCGATATTCTTGATAGAGTGAGACCACGAAGTGCATGGCCATGCCCAAATGAGTCAATATGAGATATTGAGCTCATTTGATTAGAGTGAGTCTACTTGGAGTTCAAGATTTAGATTGTGCCGAGGATGACACGGTCTATGCCTCGATTGGTCAATCTAGATGTCAAGGATAGAGGGACATTGTCACATATTGTGAGAGTCACAATTAGTAGTCACAAAGGTGATGTTGGAGCTCAACATTCTTGTAACTTGGGTAGCAATGATGTGTTGCTAGATACCGCTCATTGCTTATGTTCCTAAATCGGTTTAGGGACATTGCCAACGTTACAAGAACCTATAGGGTCACACACATGAGAGCAATTAGATGGAGATTAGGTTCATATGATGAACCATGAGGATTAGGTTCATGGGATGAACCAAATTGGATTAAGAGTAATCCAAATTAGACTAATTGAGTTAGACTCAAGTTGATTCAAGTGTTGAATGAGTCTAATTGAGATTTGATTCATCAAATCAATTTAAATTAATGAATAGAGATTCATTATATTAAATTGACTTGAGTCAAGTGGTTAGATTTGATCAACCATGGGAGATTAGAGGTCAAGTTTGACTTGACTTGAGAGGGAAGTTGAAAGGTCAAGTTTGACATGACCAAATGCCATGTCATGATGATGACTAGGCATGGCCGGCCAATGATGATGCTCCACATCATCATTGACTTATCAATTAGTGCCACATCATGAGGAGACCAAGGGTCATGGGAGTTACATGCATGCATGTAACTCCCCCTCCATGAAGTGGCCGGCCACCATTTGGGGGTTATGTGAGTGAAAATTCATTTTGTGAGTAATCACTCATTACTTCATCTTCTTCCTTGGGAATTTTCCTCTCAAGCTCTCCCTCTCCTTCCTCTCTTTGGCCGAACCAACCAAGGAGTGCTAGCACACTCAAGGTTGAGTTTTCTTCCACCTATTGCTTGTGTGGATACCATAGAGGAGTGTGCACTTGACACTCTCGAGTTCCGGCGGACTTTGGACGAGCGGGATTTGCGAAGGGCATCGCATCAAGGGTAACATCCTTATCTCTTAGTTCTAAGGTAGATCTAGAGGATTTTGTAAGCACATACATGTAATTAGTTTTAATACTTCTTCGCACGGATCCGTGGCCGGGACTTCAGGGGTTTCCGTGAACGCAGCGGTTTACTGGGAAAAAGCCCAACAGTGGTATCAGAGCCACGTGCGAAGCATGTATGTGTTTCGTTTTTGTATTTTTATATTAGATATAAAAATTACAGATTTTTATGTTTCTGTAAATTTCCTAATTTTATAGAATTTTTGGGTATTTTTCTCGTAGAGTCGAAGCAACGAGTGTTGGGACACTCGTAGGCTTCAACCGTCGAGAAAAACTCTCCGAATCGGCGAGTTCTCGCTTTAGGTTTTTGGGACAGCGACTTAAGTCGCTGTAGGATCGTTGTAGGGACACTCGCGAAGTTTATTTTGTGAGTAGGGGCGCTGCCCCTATCCCCGAAAGGGGCCATGTCCCGATCGCGCCGAAACCGCAGATGACTCATAAATTCGAAATAAATTAGGAAAAATTATAGAAATTTTCTGTAAAAATACATAATTTTGAATTATGTATGATTCTGTGATTGTCATGGCCCAATAACCCAATAGGATTGGATTATGTGTGTTGTAATTCATAATACGGCCTGCGTGCCGTTTTGTGGTTGTGCGTGTTGTAAAATGTTTGCGACCTGCGCGTCGCACCTCTTCTTTTAATATTCTAGTTGTAAATAGTTTAAGACTCGAATGTAACTCGAGTTTCGTATTTGTAATGTACAAAAATGGAGCGGTGGAAAGTCCACTTGAAGACGAGCTTACGAGAAGGGTGACGACGACACATGGCGGTCAAAGGAAGCGCTTGGAGAAGCCGCTAGCCTTAGGTTGACCGTCCGATCTTCTCATTGGCTTGAGAAGATCGTAGTAGGGCCATGACTATATCACATTTAATTATATATATATATATATATGTTGATATATATATATTTAATTGATTTATGCTTGTATGTATGTGATGCATGCTAGTGAAAAAAAAAAATGCTTGTATGTATATGATGCATGCTAGGTTAATTTTCTTGTATGTATATGATGCATGCTAGAATAATGAATGTATGTATATGATGCATGCTAATATAGGATAATAAAGGCCTAAATGCGTATAAGATACACATTACGATTAGATTAGATCATAATCGAATCAACTCGAAAATGCCTACCGAGCCTTGATACCCATCACTACCTCGATCATTTGTTGTTGTTGAATGTGCCAAAGCAGAGCAACGCATATTATCTTGGTAGGGTGCGGAGGGACAATCTTGGTCCCGCCTATCACGACTCGGGTTAGAGTAAGCTCAATTAGATTGAGCAAAACTAGTTAACTCAATTGGATCGAGTAGAACTATAGGCATATTCCAATCGTTGGAAAGATAGGTTAAGATCGCATTTACACTAAATCTTGGGCGATTTAGCCAAAGCTAACTCAAGGTCTTTTGTAAATGTGGGTCTTAATCCTATAAACAAGAGTTGCATAGAGATGTAATCGGTAATGTGTTACCCACCGATCGTACTAAGTCTTGGCGATTTAGCCAAAGCTAACTCAAGGCTTAGTATGATGTGGATCTTGTCCACAAGAATTATAGCTAGTTTGTATGAATCAAGTAAATGTGGTTTGACCACATCCATAACTCGATTCTATAAAATTCCTATAATTCGGTGGGAGCATCATTTGATTAAAGGCCTAATTAAATGATAAAAGGAATATGATATTAATTCTCTGCATTGTATGTTGTAGATTACTATGTCAAACAACACGAACACTCTCTCTGCGATCTGTCCTTGAGAAGGACAAGCTCGATGGAGCAAATTTCTGGTGATACAGAACGAGAATTGTTCTCACCCAAGAAAGGAAGTCACGTCTGGAGCGGCCCATTCGAGGAGGCACCTCCACCTTTGCCTCGCGGTGACAAAGATGCTTACAAGAAGCATCAAGATGATGCATTAGATGTGTCATGTCTAATGCTCGCGACCATGAACTACGAGCTTGGAAGCAACATGTTCATGAATGCTTATGATATGGTTGGACATCTTCGTCACTATATCAAGGACAAGCTAGGCATGAGAGATATGAAGTCTCTAAAGCACTATTTGGGTCTAAAATGCAAGAAGGGACTCAGTAGGTTCATATGTACTCAAGATGATTGGAGTGCGTAGAAAACCTACAAAGGTGGGATTCCCACTTGGCCAAGAGGCAGCCCGACCTAATCTTGCAATCTTTGCCACAAGCCTTGATCAATTTGTCATGAATTATAACATGAATGAAATTGATAAGCCATTACTGAAATGCTCGGCATGTTGAGCTATGAGCTTAACCTTAAGAAGGTAAATCGACACCATTTTGATGGTCCGAGAAGAAGAAAGGCAGGAGCAAGCCTAAAGGTGAGGAAGTCCCAAGCCAGGGCAAAGCCCGAAGAACAAACCCAAAGGAGGGGTAGCCAAGGAAGGGGCTTGCTTCTTACGCAAGGAAGCGGGACATTGGAAGCGTAAGCTGAGGAAGATCTTAAGAAGAAGAGAAGTGAGACTTCTACTTGGTATAAATGTTATAGAAGTCAATCTATCTATTTCTTCATCATGGGTATTAGATACGGATGTGCATCTCACATTTGTACCAATGTGCGAGAAATGAGAAATAGCGAGGCATTGACAAAGGCGAGGTGGACCTACGAGTAGGCAATGGAGCAAGGGTTCTTTCTTGTTCTTTGTAGGAACTTATGATCTATCTACGCCCTCTGGGCTTGTACTAGAATTAGATGAATGTTGTTATGTGCTGCTTTAACTAAGAACATCATTTGATTTCTTGTTTGGACAAGAAAGGGTTTTCATTTATAATAAAGAACAAATGTTGTTCAGTTTATTTAAATGATATGTTCTATTGTAGTGCACCTCTAATGAACGGACTCTACTTTCTAGACTTAGAGAGCCCTATCTATAACATAAGTACCAAGAGGTTCAAGTCAAATGAGTTGAACCAAACCTATCTCTGGCATTGTCGCTTAGGTCACATAAATGAGAGTCGCTTATCTCAGCTCCATAAGGATGGGCTGCTAGACTCATTTGATTTTGAATCATATGAGACATGCGAGTCTTGCCTTTTAGGCAAGATGACCAAGACTCCCTTTAGTGGACATAGCGAAAGAGCAACAGATTTGTTAGGACTTATACATAGTGATGTATGTGGTCCTTTCAATGTTGCTGCTAGAGGTGGTTACAGGTACTTCATTACATTTACTGATGACTTCAGTAGATATGGTTATGTGTATCTTATGACACATAAATCTGAATCCTTTGAAAAATTCAAAGAATTCAAGAATGAAGTACAAAACCAGCTTGGCAAGAGTATTAAGATACTTCGATCAGATCGAGGTAGTGAATACCTTAGCCATGAGTTTCGTGACTATCTAGCTGAGTGTGGGATTCTATCCCAACTCACTCCTCCTGGAACACCACAGTGGAATGGTGTATCCGAATGGAAGAATCGTACCTTATTGGATATGGTACGATCTATGATGAGTCACACAGATCTTCCTATATCCTTTTGGGGATATGCTCTGGACACAGTAGCCTTTACCCTTAACCATGTACCATCCAAGGCAGTGGTAAAGACACCATATACGATATGGACAGGGAAAAATCCCAAGATGTCTTTTATGAGGATTTGGGGTTGTGAGGCTTACGTTCGACGTCAAGTCTCAGACAAACTGGGACCCAAATCCGATAGGTGCTATTTTGTTGGATATCCCAAGGATACAAAGGGATATTACTTACATCCTCGGCAAGACAAAGTGTTTGTGGCAAAGACTGGGGTTTTTCTAGAAAGGGATTTTGTTTCTAGAAAAACTAGTGGGAGTACCTTCGATCTTGAAGAAATTCAAGATAAGGACCATATCACTGAGGCCTTGATGGAGGTTGAACAGGAACCACAAAGTGTTGTGGGTGATGAGGTTGTTGCACAAAGAGTTGTGGAACAACCACCTGTTCAAGTAGACCTACCTCTTCGCAGTCGATAGATGCGTCGTCGGCTGAGAGATACTCATTTCTCTTGTCTGACCATGATGACGTTATGCTCATTGAGAATGAGCCTACCTCCTATCAGGAAGCTGTGATGAGCCCAGATTCTGAGAAATGGCTAGACGCCATGAGATCCGAAATGGAATCCATGTACACTAACCAAGTATGGACTTTGGTTGATCCACCTGAAGGGGTCAAACCCATTGGGTGTAAGTGGGTCTTTAGGAGAAAAGGACATGGATGGACTTATGCATACCTATAAGGGCCGATTGGTGGCTAAAGGTTTCAAGCAAATTCATGGTATTGACTATGATGAAACCTTTTCTCCAGTGGCGATGTTTAAGTCCATTCGGATCTTGCTTGCTATTGCAAAGATACCACGATTATGAGATCCGCAGATGGATGTCAAAACCGCGTTTGAATGGAAACTTACTCGAGGATGTGTACATGACACAACCTCGAGGGTTTTGAAGATCCACAAAGATATCGGGAAGGTATGCAGTCGCAAAGGTCCATTTATGGGCTAAAGCAAGCTTCTCGAGCTGGAATCTTCGATTCGATGATGCGATCAAGCAGTTTGGTTTCATCAAGAATGAAGATGAACCTGTGTCTACAAGAGGGTTAATGGGAATACACGATTGTCTTCCTTGTCTTGTATGTGGATGACATACTACTCATTGGGAATGACATCCCTTCGCTCTGATCTGTGAAGACTTGGTGAGGGACGTGCTTCTCAATGAAGGACTTAGGTGAAGCAGCGTATTCTAGGCATCAAGATCTATAGAGATAGATCTAAGAGATTGCTTGGCCTAAGTCGAGTACATACATTGACACGGTATTACTTGGTTTGCCATGCGAATTCCAAGAAAGGACTTACATGTCGATGTCACATGGTGTGAGTCTTTCAAGACTCAAAGTCCTTCTTCTAGAGAGGAGAGAGACGCATGGATAAGATCCCTTACGCATCTGCTATAGGATCTATCATATGCGTACGCCATCTTTGTGTACTCGTCACGATGTCTCGTATGCTTTGAGCATGACGAGTAGATACGATCGAGATCGGTGGCGTCCTTGGATAGCGATCAGAATATTCTTAAGTACTTAAGAAGGACTAAAGAATATTTCTTGATATTTGGAGGCAATGAGGAGCTAGTGTAAAGGGTTACTGATGCCACTTCCAAACCACTGGGATGATTATAGATCGCGATGTGGTTCGTGTTTTTCTTGAATGGTGGCGCCGTGAGTCGAAGAGTTCAAGGGAGACACGCTTGATTCTACAATGAAGTATATATCGATCCGAGGCAAAGAAGGATTTGGATCCGCAAGTTCATCACCGAGCTTGGGGTGGTTCCTAGCATTGCAGATCCTATAGAGCTCTATTGTGACAACAATGGAGCGATTACCTGAAACTAAGGAATCTCGCACACCAATGGACCAAACACATACTACGGCGCTTCCATCTCATTCGAGATCATCGATAGAGGAGATGTGAAGATTTGTAGAGTACCACAGAGGCTAACATCGCAGATCCCTTGACCAAGGCTTTGGCGTACGTAAAAGCATGATGGTCACACTAGGTCATTGGGTATTAGATACTACGGTGATTGGCACTAGTGCTAGTGGGAGAGTGTTAGTGAAAGCCCTAGAGCCAATCATATGATGATTGTTGTATGGACTTTATTGTATCATATTCCTATTTATAAAGGCATGGTTATTATATTTACTTGTATTGGTGCCAAATAACTAAATATAATAATGTCCTTGAGTAGTAGGTTCTTATCTATATCAATCGATTGGTTGAATTGATAATGAGATGATATAGAGAACACTACTCTTAATCATTCCTAGTCGAGTATTAACATTCAGGACAATGTTAATGCGTAGAGATTAGCATGTAGGTCAACAAGATGACTTGATCTCACAAGTCATGGATATGAGATATCAAGTTGACACATGGGTATGCATTGGAGAATGTATACTGAATGACCCGCCATGAGAAAGTATCATGGATCGTTATATGAGTGTCATATACTTTCTCATGTGGCTATTAGTATGACTATTAGTCCTTAGACCTGAAGTCACCATGGTTCCCTACATAAGGAGTTGCATACTTTGGCTTCGTCAATCGTCACCCGTAAATGGGTGGACTATAAAGGCGATTACTGGGTATGTAACGAATTATGCGGAGGGATGTGAGTGATGTAGATGGGATCTATCCCTCCTATATGACGGGGGTGACATCGATATTCTTGATAGAGTGAGACCACGAAGTGCATGGCCATGCCCAAATGAGTCAATATGAGATATTGAGCTCATTTGATTAGAGTGAGTCTACTTGGAGTTCAAGATTTAGATTGTACCGAGGATGACACGGTCTATGCCTCGATTGGTCAATCTAGATGTCAAGGATAGAGGGACATTGTCACATATTGTGAGAGTCACAATTAGTAGTCACAAAGGTGATGTTGGAGCTCAACATTCTTGTAACTTGGGTAGCAATGATGTGTTGCTAGATACCGCTCATTGCTTATGTTCCTAAATCGGTTTAGGGACATTGCCAACGTTACAAGAACCTATAGGGTCACACACATGAGAGCAATTAGATGGAGATTAGGTTCATATGATGAACCATGAGGATTAGGTTCATGGGATGAACCAAATTGGATTAAGAGTAATCCAAATTAGACTAATTGAGTTAGACTCAAGTTGATTCAAGTGTTGAATGAGTCTAATTGAGATTTGATTCATCAAATCAATTTAAATTAATGAATAGAGATTCATTATATTAAATTGACTTGAGTCAAGTGGTTAGATTTGATCAACCATGGGAGATTAGAGGTCAAGTTTGACTTGACTTGAGAGGGAAGATGAAAGGTCAAGTTTGACTTGACCAAATGCCATGTCATGATGATGACTAGGCATGGCCGGCCAATGATGATGCTCCACATCATCATTGACTTGGTCAATTAGTGCCACATCATGAGGGAGACCAAGGGTCATGGGAGTTACAAGCATGCATGTAACTCCCCCACCATGAAGTGGCCGGCCCCCCATTGGGGGTTATGTGAGTGAAAATTCATTTTTGTGAGTAATCACTCATTACTTCATCTTCTTCCTTGGGAATTTTCCTCTCAAGCTCTCCCTCTCCTTCCTCTCTTTGGCCGAACCAACCAAGGAGTGCTAGCACACTCAAGGTTGAGTTTTCTTCCACCTATTGCTTGTGTGGATACCATAGAGGAGTGTGCACTTGACACTCTCGAGTTCCGGCGGACTTTGGACGAGCGGGATTTGCGAAGGGCATCGCATCAAGGGTAACATCCTTATCTCTTAGTTCTAAGGTAGATCTAGAGGATTTTGTAAGCACATACATGTAATTAGTTTTAATACTTCTTCGCACGGATCCGTGGCCGGGACTTCCGGGGTTTCCGCAACGCAAAAAGCGGTTTTTGCGGCCCGGAAAAGCCCAACAATCACCATCTCGTATCGCCTAAGAATAGTGGAAAGAAAGCCAAATTCACGAAAGTATAATAGAGAACAACTACCAACTGTCAAATCAAACTTTTGGCCAGAATTTAATGTGAACCAACATTGTATATGAACTCAAGCTACTCCCTAATCTTAGAATCAAAAGTACTACTCCATAAATATGAAGGAAGAATCACAAAACATGTTTAAGTTTGAATATAATAGAGATAAAGCATAGAAATAGAGATATACAATGCGTTGTGATCTTCTCTCCGGTGTTGTATTGCAAGTTGTGGCCTCCGGCGGTGTTCCTCCTCCCCACTGCGAGTTACCAAAGCTTTTTAAGGCTTCGGCATGCCATCCTAGCCATCGTGCTTCCCCCTTAGGGTTTGGGTGGAGCCATCCTTATATAGACGTCGCCTCGGACCGCTGCGAAATTGGAAAAAAACCCTAGTCGCGCAACTCCATCGGGTCGCCACACGACCGTGTGTTCCCACACGGGCAGGCCGTGTTCAGCCCTGGTGTGCTAATCTTCGCCCATCGGACATGGTCGTGTGAATCCACATGCCCTGGTCGTGTCCCACTCTGCATCTAGCATGAAATGTCCTTCTTTCGCTCTGAAAATGTGTCTTTTCCGCCCAAAAATCCAACCTGCATACAAAAGAACAACGAGCAGACCTCCGAACTAGAAAATAGAAAATGCATGTAAAAATAGAGTAACATATGCATGAAACTATCACAAAATGTAATAAGATGTGAGCGAAAACTACTCCTAAAACCCTATATGTTTTGCTCACATCACTTCCCCCAGACTTAAATCTTTGCTTGTCCTCAAGCAAACCTCAGTGCCATGAAATTTTAAAAAGATATTGTTCCATAACAAGCATGCTAACTAAATTTATCATGTGGTATTTGCAATCAAAGCAAAAAAGATATGTTCTAAAAATTCACTAAGTTAGCTCCTCGTGCTCGTGCTAGGTGAATCATTCCTAGGGGATGCCCGTTCCATGGTGAGTTAAGTCGTCACCTCATAGCTTTCCTAAGATTTCTAGCTCTTAGGCACTTTACCTTCCCAAAGCGAGGGTCGTTCCCTAGATCTAGCATAAAGTCTCAAAGGCGTGTTCGGTGTTGAGAGAAATTGGGAGGTGTTTCCCTAGTAACCTAAATCGGTCTCAAAGGGGAACCTAGTCATTTCCACCCACGACAATTATTTTTTTTATCCCTCTTAATCTTTTTTTTTCATTTCTTTTTCTCTCTCTCTCTCTTTTTCTCTCTTTTTTTTTCTTTTATTTTTTGGCTCACAGGGATTTCGATTTTTCCGAATTGGCTTGCACAATCCGAGCATCTCCAATAACTAAAATGCTAAACCTAGAGTCACCTATGGATTCCAATGTACTAGACTACTGAAGTGAATCATAACTAGACATGTACTAAATTCTCCCTTTCAGAATGTTCAACATATGTGAGTGCAAAAATAGAGCTAACCAGTGCAGGTCTAGAACATTTAATAGAGCACATAGAATAAAATACCACAAGATAAATGGAGTTAAGCTACCTATGGGAACAACTCATGCAAACAACTTTAAAAAAAATACTACTGAGGTAACTTTACAGACACCAAAATTTAAGCACTGAAAGGAACTAAACAACTCATGCATGCATGAACAAATGAAAATACCAAAAAAGAAACTACTACTAGGAGAACAAAACAAAATAGATTTTGGGCTCCCCCCTAGACTTAAACAAAAATATACCTCTAATATGATAGACGAGGTGGAAAGTCTGGGATCCTGGGCATCTTTGGATCCTGGGAGAACCTGCTGCTAAGCCACTAATGCCACATATACATGTGGTTGATCTAAGAGTTGGTTGATGTAGCGGATGCTCAGTGCTCCTCCTCCCTAGCCCACTGTGCCTGCTGAGCATGCATATGCTGCCGCATCTCCCTACGGTAGGCTGCCTCATCCTGGCGATGAACAACCTCCTCCTGGAAGTATATGCGGGCCTCATCGTAGAACTCCTCTACCCGCTAGAAATGCTCCCGGAATCCCTAGAACTCCGCCTGCTAGTAGGCACTTTGTTCCTCCCATCGCTGCCTTTGCGTCTGCTGCTCAGTGTAAATGTCGTCGAGGCACGATCGGAACTCCAAGAAATCATATGCCGACGTACCTGCATCCTGCTCAAAAATAGAAAAAGATAGTGGCACAGGTGTAGGCTCATGTCGGCATAGACTAGGTGGGCTCCTATGTATGTGTGGACTGGAGGGAGAGTGATACAAAGGTGGAGAGATGGGTGTTGATGTGGATGGTCCCTCATGTGGAGGAGACTCCACAATCAGATCCAAGTGTCAATTGGCGCGTATAGCGATGGTGGTACAATACGGGTCGGGGAGCCTAAGGGCCATAAGATTTTTCCTTACATAGCATAAGGAGTCTCCTTCTCTTACAATCATCTTCATGGCCATGCATACTCCTAGGTCGATCCTAGGGCTCCCCTCTATACTCTTTAATGTTGTGTAATCGTCCCCCATCCTATAGCAAATGTGGGTAAGTAGGCCTCCCACATGGATCTCTCTGCATGCTGCTTTGCCCATCTTCACTAAGTGTCTGATGAATTGGGACCCTACATCGATGCTACTCCTCTCTTGTAGCATGTCCCATAGGCAAAGAAGCTCACTGGCTCTCACTACACCGTCACTCTCCCCACAACCAAATATAGTACTGGCCATGACACGGTGAAGGTATCGAAAGATAGGGTTTTGGAGGCGCGACGCTTTGGCCCCAGAAGGATTATAAACATATTCCCCTGTCAACTCAGTCCAAATCAAACGAGAGTTGTACCCATTAGGGGTTCTTCTCTCTCCCCCACTTAGCAAACCAAAGCATGAGTTCCATTGGTGAAGGGTCCACTCATGCTCAATATTAAAAAGTCTAAAAGTTATCCTACCCTCCTCGCTCTCTCTACCCGTTAAAACTTCCGCCTCTAAAGAACTCAAAAATACCAAAACTATCCAAGGGTAGGTTAGGTGCTTTATTCCCATGATCTCTTCCCACCCCATTTTTGCAAATAGGGTTTGCATGTCACCCAACAAACCTAAAGATCCTAGCAAATCCTCATCTAAGTACCTAGTAGTAGTAAGTTTACGAGTAGAGAGCATTTTGAACCTATCTCTATGCTCATTATTGTGAAAAAGTAGAGGGGGTAGGGCGTTACCCTCTTCCGGAGCTTGAGGAGCGTCGGCTCTTCTTGTTCGTTGCTCCGAGGCACCGGATCGGGATGCTACGGTCTTGGTCCTCCTCATCCTTGCTCCTTTTGGCTTCTAAAGAGGTTGAAAATGCTTCTAGAGGAAGGGGAAAGCAAAATCACATGGCTAGGGCAAGAACTTTTGAAGCATACGACACAAATGAGGTGAAAACACACGGCTCACCCCTTTTAACCTAGTGCGCCATGGCCGTGTGCACCTCTGGTCAAGCGGGTACGGCCGTGGGAAAACACACGGCTAGGTCGTGTGCCCCCATTTTTCACCCCTTTTATACACCATGCCCCGAATTTGTTCATACACTTCGCCGTGTAGACTAATATGGGTTTCATTTTTTTGCCTAGCAAAGTTATTTTCTACTCCTAACTCTAAATGTGATGGAAATCAAAACTAAAATCTAACACATGTATGCAATGCAATAGAAAAAAAGGAAATCTACAACTAAACTTGGGTTTCCTCCCAAGAAGCGCTTTGTTTAAGGTTGTTTAACTCGACCGCACTCTTCTATCAACTTAGCTCTGGTGGTTCAGTGAACCTCCATTCATCCGTCTCGGGATTCGCATATGTCGCTTCCTTCTTGTCTCTCGCTGGAATCACATATTTCTTTGACGCAGGTTCCTGACTTCCTGTCCTAGTGGGCTCAAATTCGATCTTATCCTCTCCCACTTTTAGGGTCAGCTTGTGATTCTTAACATCAATGACCATTCCTATAGTCGCTAAAAATGGTCGCCCCAGGATGACGGGTATCTTGGGATCTTCTTCCATCTCCATCACCACAAAGTCAGTTGGTAATGTAAACTTTCCCACCTTAATAGGAACGTCTTCTAAAATCCCCAATGGATAGCGGTATGTGTGTGATGTGTGTAAATCATGCTATATTTTCACTACTCCATATGCATGCATTTTATCTCATTTCATGTTCTAGGCATGTATTTTGTCACGATTTAGTTAAGTTTAGCATATTTTGGACAAAGAGACTGCTTTTGGGTGTTTTGTGTTAACAGGGCAAAGAGTATCAAAACAACACGCCCAGTCCAGCCTTCAACACGCCCTGGTTCAGCAGCCGACACGCCCCAGTCAAAGTGTTGACACGGTCGGCGTATCAAGACAACACAGGTGTGTTATCAGCGACACGTCCGTGTCAGGAGTTCCAGCGTTCAACACGCCTAGTTCAGCCTTCAACACGCCCCAAGTCAAGCGCAACATGCCCTGTGGGAAACCCGCGACACGCCTGTGCCCTCACTTGGCACGGGCGTGTTGTCCTGACTCCGAATTTCCTTTTCTGCGAGATCCGCAATCTTCGTCTCAATTAAAGGAAAATCTTTTGCCTTATATAAAAGAGGAGGCCAAGGCTATAAAAGAGGGGATATCCTAACCCTAAAGGGGACGGCGGGTGGTCAAAGAGGACGACAGAAGAAGTACAAAAGAAGGAGTCGACGACAGAGGAACGCAGATGACACTAAGTATTGTAATTTCTTTCTCTAGCAATTTCTGCCAGACTATGGAGTAGTGTCTTGTAATCTTAGGATGGGGGAGTAGCCCTTGACGATTTATGATGGATGATGTAATCTATACTACTTGAACTATTGTTTGTTTTGATCTGGTTCTTTTGGATTCTTATTGATAAACCTAAGGAGCTAAGGGGAAGTACCTAATGGTGAACCCGAGTTCCCGAAACCCAGATCCAACTAGGGAATAACTCCTGCCAAGTAGCGGTAGTGTATCTATGAGGGCTTGCGGGGGTCTCGTGACAGGTCCCCTTAGCTGATTATGGTCCCGTGTGCAAACCTACCATGAAGAGGAAATTTGACTCTAGAGGAACTCTTATGGACTTAATGGATCTATCAAATCTAGTTTTTACCAAGTAACGGAGGTAAGACATAGGGAGGTTTGCGGGGGTCTCGTGACAGGTCCCCTTAGCTGATTATGATCCCCTATGCTCGAACACCGTGATAGGTAAATTGAGTTTGATTGGTACAGTTAGCGTAGACCTCGAAAGGGGTCGTTGATTTACCTTAGGATAGGTTCCATCAAAACAACTCTAATAGGGGTAGGAAAGAATTAAAACACCTTATAAATTGTCGACGTGGTGAAACCCATATCCTGAGATTCTCCTCAACTCTTGACTTTCAGCTCGTTCTTCTCATTCGTTGTTCTTGACTGCTCAGGTTCTTTGCTTAAACCACAAATCGATTGACTAGATAACTTGGTATCACGATCATTCGGTAATTGTCCCAATCCCTGTGGGATCGATATTTTTATTACTTGACGACAACCGTGCACTTGCGGAAAACAACACATCAAGTTTTTGGCGCCTTGCCGGGGATTGGCACTCAATATTGAATTGAGCGTTATTTAGTTAATCTAGATTTCTATTTTTGTTCCTATTCTTTGTGTCTATTCTGAATTCTTGTTTTGGGAGCCTCTCTTGTTGTTGCATGCACAGACTTAATAGGGAAATTCTTGATATTAATCCTGAGATAGAGAGAACTTTCCTTGCTAGAAGACGATTTCAGCAACCTCAGGAAAACAATCTGACCTCCGACATGGCTGACCTGAACGAGAATAAACCTTTAAGGGATTATGCAGCACCTAGTACAAGGGGATTGAGATCGAGTATTAGAAGACCCCCTATTGAAGTGAAAAATTTTGAATTAAAACCGGCTCTACTATCTATGGTCCAACAGCATCAATTCGGAGGAGCACCCACTGAAGATCCAAATCTGCACTTGGAAGTATTTTTGGAATTTTGCGAGACTTTAAAACTGAATGGAGCCTCAGCTGATGCTATTAGATTGCGCTTGTTTCCTTTCTCATTGCGGGACAAAGCTAGAGCCTGGCTACACTCTCTTCCAGCAGATTGCATAACTACTTGGGATCAGCTGGAGCAAAGATTTTTAGACAAGTATTTTCCACCCAGCAAAATTGCAAGTCTTCGTCATCAAATCACTAATTTTGCGCAAAAGGATGGAGAAACATTATTTGAAACATGGGACAGATTTAAGGGATTACTACAGCAATGCCCTCATCATGGGTTGGAGAAGTGGCTCATTGTTCATACTTTCTACAATGGAATCTTGTATGCTACTAAAGTTTCTCTTGATTCTGCTGCAGGAGGAGCTCTTATGAACAAAACATTGGATGAAGCCTTTGAGATCATCGAGAATGTGGCAATGAATTCTCACCAATGGGCTACAGAACGAGGATATCAAACTAAAATGCCAGGTAAGTTTGAGGTAAGTACCCTTGATCTACTCAGTGCAAAAGTCGATGCGTTAACTCAAAAGCTCGAACATTTTAATGTATCAGCTGTAAACTCATCTAATGTCACTTGCGAGATCTGTGGTGTAACAGGACATGTAGCAATGAACTGCCAAATCCTACACGCACCATCATCGGAAGTTGGGATTGAGCAAGTATATGCGCTAAATAATTTTAATCAGAAGTCTAATGGTGGCAACCCTTACTCGAACACGTACAATCCCGGTTGGAGGAATCATCCCAACTTTTCGTATAGAGCCAACCAAAATTCTTACGATGTAATGCTTTGGAGCACCTTCGGGATTTCAGCCAGGACCCAAGTCGAGCTTAGAAAAGATGATGGAAAATTTTATTACGTGTCAGGGGAAGATAAATGATGAATTTCGACAGCATATTGTAGAATCAAATCGGCAACATCAAATTAATACCGAGGCAATCAAGCAATTGGGAGGCAAGGTTGATAATTTGACTAATCACACAAGAATGCTGGAAAATCAAATTTCCCAAATTGCCACCAAAGATCAAGGGCCAGGCGATTTCCGAAATTGAATAAACCTAGCTGAGCATTGTAATTCCATAAGTTTGAGAAGTGGAAGGATTTTAGAAGGAGACAGAACTCAACAAGCGACCCCTGTGATAAAGGACACGAGCGTGTCAGAGTTGGAAGAAGACAGTAGCACGCCTGGGTTGAATAGAAAAGGAAGCCGACACACCCTGACCCAGGGCGTGTTGTTCAACACGCCTGAGGGAGAGAATGCCCACGAGCGCGTGTCAGCCGACACACCCGTGTCGGGTCACTCCAGCAGCCAACACGCCCAGCCTGTGCCGAACGACACAGGCGTGTCGAATAAGGAACCAAGAACATATAAGCCCCCTATCCCGTTCCCTCAGAGGCTGATTAAGGAAAAATTGGATGAACAATTTGGTAAGTTCCTTGAGGTAATTAGGAAGCTATATATCAACATACCTTTTATAGAAGCTCTTCAACAAATGCCTACCTACTCCAAGTTCTTGAAGGATATCTTAACCAATAAAAGAAAAGTCGAGGAGCATGTAACAGTGGCTCTTACTGAGGAGTGCAGTGCTTTAATTAAGAACATGGTACCTCCCAAACTAAATGATCCGGGTAGCTTTTCTATCCCTTGCATAATTAATGACTCAAATTTTGATAAGGCTTTTTGCGATTTGGGCGCCAGTGTCAATCTGATACCTCTTTCCATATGCAAGAAATTGGATTTGGGAGAAATGAAACTAACTACTATGGCCTTGCAGTTAGCCGATCGCTCCATTAGATATCCTTTGGGAATCTTAGAAGATGTACCAGTGCAGGTGGGAAATTTTATTATTCCTGCCGATTTTGTAGTACTTGACATGGATGAAGACCCATGCATTCCACTCATTTTGGGGAGACCTTTCTTGGCTACTACAGGGGCAATGATAGATGTCAAGAACCACAAACTCTCACTTGCATTTGGAAACGACAAAATTGAATTCGACCTTTCAAAAACTGTTAAACAACCTTCTATTTTTGATGTTTGTTGTAGGATTGACAATTTTCGGTCAATAGTTCTAGAAGGAGCACCAGAACAGACTTATCTTAATAAGCTCAAAGGGGATTTTGAGGATAAAGAGCTGGAGATTTCCGACCCCAACCTAACACCACAGAGCTGGTTGAGGAGGAAGAGGGGCAGAGCATACTCCTCAAGCCATATCCCCAAAACTAGGGAGTAACTGAGGAGTCAAGCTAACGACCTTAAACAAGCGCTTCTTGGGAGGCAACCCAATCTATTTTCATTTTTTTTAGTAATTTTATTTTATTTTGAGTTTTATAATTTTTTTTTCAGGTTTATAGGACACACTTGTAAACGTGCCACTGCGTGCCTGATTGACACGACCTGCCTGTGCCGAACGACACAGGCGTGTTGAGGTTACCCGAAGACAACACAGGTCGGACGTGCTACTGAGCACGCCCATGTCGCACCTTTCTTACCTACGGCATGCCTGGGCTGGACTGCGGCACGCCTGGCTGACACGCTTGGGGAGACGTAGGTGGGCAGAGGAGGATGCTAGTAGCGAAGACGATGACCATTGACCACCTTGAACTATTTTGTGAGTTTCGATGCACATCCTTTACTGTTTATTCTGTCTCTACTTAGATTTTTAGTTTGGTTACTGCTATTTTGTTTGCATCTTTTCATATATCATAACAGTGTATTTTTATATCATCTAGCGTAATACAACTGAACATTGGTCGGATCATGATATTCCTTTTTGCCTATTTGATAAGAACCCTATTTCACTTCTAACACGGTCTATAGGTCTGAGGTATCCAAAGAAAAGATTTAAATCCCCCATATCAGACGAGTACTCGATTTTCCATTGGAGACTTGCCTGTGCAACTTGGTTACTGGAGAAACACTTTCACTAGAAGTATGGTTTAAAAAAAAAAACTGGAATTGTTTTCAAGCACCCCTTTGAGACCAAGTAGTTACTGGGAAAACACCTAAAAGGTGCACCTTTGAGACTAACTAGTTACTGGGGAAATGCTCTCTATAATTCCTTTCCTTCTCTCTTCTTAGAAAGTGCTCCTTTGAGACCTTTTGATGATAGGTAAGGATGATCCATGAATTAAGGCAGGTAAGTGCCTCTATGCCGGAAATAAGAATGCCCTACGATAGAAGGGATGTCAAATCAGGATTGGTGTCCAATGACTTTAGTCCAACTTTTCACATGCACTATATAGGGATCTTTCAATCTTGGCAACTAGGAATGATTTGAAAAGATTAAGATCAGATTGTATACTTCTGGATGGTGTCTAGCATTTCCACAATTAAGCTGTCTTTTGAGTTTTCTTTGCTTGAGGACAAGCAAAAGTTTAGGACTAGGGGATTTTGATGTGTGTAAATCATGCTATATTTTCACTACTCCATATGCATGCATTTTATCTCATTTCATGTTCTAGGCATGTATTTTGTCATGATTTAGTTAAGTTTAGCATATTTTGGACAAAGAGACTGCTTTTGGGTGTTTTTGTGTTAACAGGGCAAAGAGTATCAAAACAACACGCCCAGTCCAGCCTTCAACACGCCCTGGTTCAGCAACCGACACGCCCCAGTCAAAGTGTTGACACGGCCGGCGTATCAAGACAACACAGGCGTGTTATCAGTGACACGTCTGTGTCAGGAGTTCCAACATTCAACACGCCCAGTTCAGCCTTCAACACGCCCCAAGTCAAGCGCAGCACGCCCTGTGGGAAACCCGCGACACGCCTGTGCCCTCACTTGGTATGGCCGTGTTGTCCTGACTCCGGATTTCCTTTTCTGCGAGATCCGCGATCTTCATCTCAATTAAAGGAAAATCTTTTTCCTTATATAAAAGAGGAGGCCAAGGCTATAAAAGAGGGGATATCCTAACCCTAAAGGGGACGGCGGGTGGTCAAAGAGGACGACAGAAGAAGTACAAAAGAAGGAGTCGACGACAGAGGAACACAGATGGCACTAAGTATCGTAATTTCTTTCTCTAGCAATTTCTGCCAGACTATGGAGTAGTGTCTTGTAATCTTAGGATGGGGGAGTAGCCCTTGACGATTTATGATGGATGATGTAATCTATACTACTTGAACTATTGTTTGTTTTGATTTGGTTCTTTTGGATTCTTATTGATAAACCTAAGGAGCTAAGGGGAAGTACCTAACGGTGAACCCGAGTTCCCGAAACCCAGAACCAACTAGGAAATAACTCCTACCAAGTAGCGGTAGTGTATCTATGAGGGCTTGCGGGGATCTCGTGATAGGTCCCCTTAGCTGATTATGGTCCCGTGTGCAAACCTACCGTGAAGAGGAAATTTGACTCTAGAGGAACTCTTATGGACTTAATGGATCTATCAAATCCAGTTTTTACCAAGTAACGGAGGTAAGACATAGGGAGGTTTGTGGGGGTCTTGTGATAGGTCACCTTAGCTTATTATGATCCCCTATGCTCGAACACCGTGACAAGTAAATTGAGTTTGATAGGTACAGTTAGCATAGACCTCGAAAGGGGTCGTTGATTTACCTTAGGATAGGTTCCATCAAAACAACTCTAATAGGGGTAGGAAAGAATTAAAACACCTTATAAATCGTCGACGTGGTGAAACCCATATCCTGAGATTCTCCTCAACTCTTGACTTTCAGCTCGTTCTTCTCATTCGTTGTTCTTGACTGCTCAGGTTCTTTGCTTAAACCACAAATCGATTGACTAGATAACTTGGTATCACGATCATTCGGTAATTTTCCCAATCCCTGTGGGATCGATATTTTTATTACTTGACGACAACCGTGCACTTGCGGAAAACAACACATCAGTGTGGTCAGCTAGTTATAGTGTCCTAGTAGTGAATTTTAAATTTCCTAACCCTAGCCTTTTACATAAGGTATAGTCCATAAGACTCACACTCGCTCCCAAGTCACAGAAGACTTTACTAATCAGTGTCATCCCTATATAGCACGGGATATAGAAGCTCCCTAGATCTTTTAATTTCTGAGTAGCTTCGTTTCGGAGATAAGCGCTTGACTCCTCCATGAGGGCTACTGTTTCCGACTCCGCTACCTTCCCGCGATGTGCCAGAATATCTTTCATGAACCTAGCGAACTGGGGCATTTGGTGCAACGCTTCGAGTATCAGTACCTCTACCGAGATCGTCTTCAGCATATCTAGGAATTTACCAAACTCGGCGTCTTTCTTTGCGTTCATCAACCGCTGTGGGAATGGTACAGTAAGGGGTGGTTTAGCTCTCTCAGTAGGCTCTCGGTTCGTCTCTCCTGTTTTTTCATTCTCTGCCTCCCCCAGAGGCTCTAGTGGTTCAGATCCCTTGTCCTTTTCAAGAAGAATCGCCTTGGCATTTCTTCTTCAGATCCTTTTCGCTGCTGCGGCATCCTTTGCTCGCTTTGCTCTATCGGATTGGCCTCTGCTCTTCCTGGTAGCTTCCCTAGTATCCTGGAGATTTGGTTCGCAATCTGAGCTACTTGAATCTCCAGCAAATTCTGCCTGGTGGCAAGATCTCTTACAGATGACTCCAACCCCTCGATCATCGTATCCGTTTGTGAATGTCATCGCTGAAATTCAGTGTTCGCCTCCCGTTGCGTTCGAATGAAATCCTCTAGCATACTCTCTAGCCGGGTGTTAGAGGGACGAGGTTGCCCATTCTCTCCCAGCGGTTGGAACCTTCCTAAGGTATTCTTATACCAAAAATTTTAGTGGTTCCTCTGTCCCGGATGAGAAGTGTTGGAGTGTTGGTTGTTGGGTCTTGGGTTGTAGTCCCCAACCGCATCGCAGTACTCAACCTGCTCGTCCTGGGTCTCTTGCCCTCCATAGTAGTCCATGGAATTGATAGTGTAACGTTCCGCTGTAGGCATGGGTTGACCATGTTCGAAGACCCATTGATGGTGGTTTTGGGCCACCTCTTCGATAAGCTCCTCCGCCTCCTCTTGTTCATTAAAGCTCCTCCTGCGGCAGAATCTAGGAACATCTTTGTGGCATAAGCGATCCCATTATAGAAAATGTGGATCACCAGCCACCTCTCCAGTCCATGGTGTGAGCATTGATAAAGTAGCCCCTTGTAGCGATCCCATGCTTCGAATAAGGACTCCCCCTCCTTCTGGCGAAAGCTAGTGATAAGGTGGTGCATGTGAGCAGTCTTACTTGGTGGGAAGTATTTATTCAGAAACTACTGCTCACACTGCTCCCATGTGGTGATGCTGCCAGAGGGTAAGGAGTGAAGTCATGCCTTAGCCTTATCCCGCAGTGAAAATGGAAATAGACTCAGGCGGATCGCGTTAGAAGGGACTCAGTTCAGTTTTATGGTTGAGCAGATTTCAAGAAAAGCCTCAAGATGCCGATTTGGGTCTTCAGTTGCAGCTCCCCCGAATTTGCTCTGCTGGACCATATGTATAAGTGTCATCTTCAGCTCAAAGTTATTCGCCGATATGGATGGTCCAGCTATGCTCAGCCTGAATCCTCTAGCGCTAGGAGCTGCATAGTCCCGTAGAGGTCGACTTCCCATGTTCACCTCAGAAGCAGCTTGATCTTCCATTTTTCATTGTACTGCTCTCCGACGGTGAAAGGTTCGCTCTATCTCTAAATTGATCAAAATTAGACCTTCTGACCCTAGTCTTCTAAGCATACGACAAACCAACACAAAAAAGTAAGAGTGCTAACCTAATGTTATAGCAGAAAATAAATCTAATAAATAAAAACCTAAGATTGCAATAAGTAAACAGGAAACTACTACTAAAAAAATAAAAACTAAATCTAAATATGGAAAATGAAACTAAAGTAAATAAAATAAACTAAAAGAAAAATAAAGCAGGAAATTAATCTAATCCTAAGTCCGTTCCAATCTACCACCGTTCGATTTGATATCGAATCGATAGTCCCCGGCAACGGCGCCAAAAACTTGATGTGCGCGGTCGCGACCTTAAATATCACGATGGAGACCGTCGAAGACTCAAAATGCGCGCTCGCGCTCAACGCCCGCAAGTGCACGGATGTCGTCAAGTAATAATAGATTATCAATCCCACAGGGACTGGGATTCGAGTACCAAAACACTAAGTGGTTGCGATTGTTCAGACGGAATCTCAAAGAGAGTCGGTTGGTGAGGACTATTGGAGGACCCTACTCTGTGTGGTGTCACACGGAGGAGGAAAAGAGTGTGTTGGGGTCTAAAAAGGCGATTCTATGACTTTGATTTTGCTTGTGTACCATATAACAATGTTGTCAATTGGCGTCGTCTAAACGTCTACCTACGGTTTTGGGGAAGGGACACCATACACTCTCCTGCAGAGCCGCCGAATTCACCGGGAGCTATCCTCGCCCAAAAGGACGGGATAGAGGGTACGAGGATGCCAAATCAATCCTTGCGGTGGACCGATTCCGATTCCACCACTCCCTTCTCCCCGCAGTTACGGGAGGTCAGGTTTACCCCTAGGATCATGATCAAACCTCCTAAATATAGATTGCGAGGGTTGTCACCACCTCGTATTGCCTAAGCACAGTGGAAAGAAAGCCAAATTCACCAAAGTATAATAGAGAACAACTACCAACTATCAAATCAAATTTTTGGCCAGAATTTAATATGAACCAACATTGTATATGAACTCAAGCTACTCCCTAATCCTAGAATCAAAAGTACTACTCCATAAATACGAAGGAAGAATCACAAAACATGTTTAAGTTTGAATACAATAGAGATAAAGCACAGAAATAGAGATATACAATGCGTTGTGATCTTCTCTCCGGCGTTGTATTGCAAGTTGTGGACCTCCGACGATGTTCCTCCTCCCCGCTGTGAGTTATCGAAGCTTTTTAGGGCTTCGGTGTGTCGTCCTAGCCGTCATGCCTCCCCCCTAAGGTTTGGGCAGAGCCATCCTTATATAGACATCGCCTCGGACCGCTGCGAAATTGAGAAAAAACCCCAGTCGCGCAACTCCATCGGGTGGCCGTGTGTTTCCACACGGCTAGGCCATGTGCAGCCCTAGTGTGCTGATCTTCGCCCATCGGACACGACCGTGTGAATCCACACACCCTGTCCATGTCCCACTCTGCGTCTAGCATGAAATGTTCTTCTTTCGCTCTGAAAATGCATCTTTTCCGCTCGAAAAGCCAACCTACATACAAAAGAATAACAAGCAGACCTCCGAACTAGAAAATAGGAAATGCATGTAAAAACAAAGTAACATATGCATGAAACTATCACAAAATGTAATAAGATGTGAGCGAAAACTACTCCTAAAACCCTATATGTTTTGCTCACATCACCGTGTGAGGCTCTGTATGGTCCGTTTGACTTCGTTTAGGTGTGATATAATTGTGCTAAGCCCAACAAGTCCATAAAAGGTTCCATAGCCTCCGTTTCACACCCCCCCTTGGTCTGGTCCAACCAGACATATCCTCTCTTTAACGAGAATCTCATTCTCAGACTTGTTTTACATCTCGAGATCACCCGTAACGCGTGTGACCCAATAGGTTTTCGATCATGTTGGCAATTCATAATCAATCCCTTAATTATGAATAGATCATGAGTGGCTCCTAGCAGTACATCATGACCCCCAATTGACCGGAAAGTCTAAATTAACTCCAGAACATTTTCTAAACCCTTCAGTAACTTCAGTTGTTCGTGCCTTGTTCCTTTCACTCATCCTATACCTCTTGGTTCAGGACATGGTCTCTGTGTTTGTCCCCACTTGGTTGACTATGTCACACCTAGTCCAAGTTAATTTCTTTGTCCTGTGGATTCAAGTTACTCCTACATGTTCCCAAGAAGACAATCTTCTTAACATGCTTGCTCTGGCCAGAGACTTCTGACTAACAATCTTAACAAGAGGCGTAGGATTTACATCTCCTTTATCAGGAGTGGTGAATCCTCTATGGGCTATTCAAACACCTTCGATCACTTTGGCTTATACCCAATCATCCCAAAGTTACACCTATTATGTAGATGGCTGTGAAGAAGTCAAAGTACAAGGCGTCATGATCAAGGTAACTTGAATACCTCAAGTCTAAGGAAGCTCGTACTCAAGTTGCAATGAGCTCTTCTACAACATATAGAACCATATGTGTTGGTGCAATTGGCCCAGGTCATGATTGATCGGACTCGAGTTTGACTCGAGTAGTATTTTGATGTTAGAAAAAACATATGATATGTAATTGTCATGGGAAGTCCAAGTGTGTAGCCTTGGCGGTGAAAGTCCAAGCATGGGACTTGGCATTGGAAGTCCAACATGGAGTTGGCAAGGAAAGACCAAGTGTGTATCCTTGGCCACTTAAGTCCAAGTGTGTAGCCTTGGCGGAGAAAGTCCAAGTCATGGGTACTTGGCATTTGGGAAGTCCAAGGGGTGGCTTGGTGGCATAAGGCCAAGCGGTGCTTGGTGGCATAAGGCCAAGTGGTAGTCTTGGGAGCATAAGTTTATATGTAGCTTGGCAGTGTAGACACCGAGAGCATGATAATAGACGAAGGAAGCACCTAGAGGCTAGCGTATGGATGGACAAGTTATGGATGACTTGGAGGGATCTGTGCATGGATGACTTGGAGGGATTAGATAGGCACGAGGCTAGTAGAGGTAGCTAGAAGGCTTAGACCTAGGATAAGGGTGTCTAGCAAGTATGAGGGCATCATACTTGGGTTAAACCTCATATTTGAGGTTTACCAATCGACTGGCATTTGACTACGTCGCGTGGCTTGGCATTCGACTGCCATGGAGGGCAATTGACTGATGGTTGAGGAAACAACCATAGAAGCGAGACAGCTCGACCACGGGCTCGACTGAATGTGCATTAGTCGACTGCTAGGGTTTGACAGTCGACTGATGGGCTATCTGTTGGAACTTATCCAACGTGGATAAAGGCATTGTCTCACAACTGCTACAGGAGCAGTCGACTGATGGGTATGAGCAATCGATTGTTAGGCACGGAATCAGCTTGAGACAAGCATAAAAGGAGGAGCTTGGGGAGAATTTCCACAGTAATCTTTGATGAGATTTTGGAGGGGAATTGTTGCTGCATTCCAGACCTTCAAGAGAAAACCAAAGCAAGCAACAAGCAAGTGATCAAAGCAAAGTGTTGTAAAGTTTTTCTTTACTTGTATTACGTATTATCTTTGTATTTTGCTTGTACTTTTGTATTACATTTTGCAATTGCTTGTACGAGGTTTCTCCACCTCCCACTTATTGTTGAGAAGGAGTTTGAGTAGTGGTGTGTGCATCACTCGAGCTCATTCAGCTCACCCTGTGGAGTAGAAACCCTAAGGTTCCAAACCACATATATCGATTTTCTCTTATGTGTGTTGTATCTTTATTTTGTTTTATCATTATTTTGCTGCGCCTATTAACGATCATTGTAGACAAGAACGCAAGAATGATCAAAATCCATCAAGCACGATTAAGGGCTATTCAACCCCCCTTCTAGTCGACCCATGATCCTCCAACAAGTGGTATCAGAGCGAGGAGCTTATCATCGGACTCGCCACCGCGATAAGCAAATCAAATGGATGACATCAACATTTGTCCACCGAAATTTGAAGAAGACTTTTCTTGGTGGATGAAAAGAATGGAGGTATATTTCGAAATCAATTTTGATATGATACTAACAATTGAAGATGGATTCGAAGTACCTAGGGATGAAGAAGGCAAGCTAATTGAAAAATCAAGATGGACCGAGGAGCAATGACAACAATTCAAGACAACCGTTAAGGTAACGAAAATATTAATAAAATTAATACCTTACGATATTTTTTCCAAGCTAGGTGAATATCAGGATGCTAAGGAGTTGTGAAATAAGTTGGTAAAATTCCACAAAAATCTTGAACCGGTTCAATCGGAGAAGGAGAATGAGAAAGAATGCTCATCCTCACAAGAAAGTGAAGACTCAGAAGTTGAGAGATGCTCAACATCCAGATCAGAGGTTAGATCACCGGAGCAAGAGGAAGAGCAAGAAAAAGCTTCAACCTCTGGGACGGATGAAGAATCAACTCCGGTGCCTACCATCACTCTAGGTAACTCAAATGAAATTAATAAAAATAAGGATCACATAATTTGCTTTGAGTGTAGGGAAGTCGAGCATTACAAGAGCAAATGCCCAAAATTAGCTAAGGAGAAAGTGTCGGCGCCAAAAGTTCAAGAAAAATCAAAGGATGTCGGAGTCCTCGATAGGAAAAGTAAAGAACATATTGTGTGCTTCAAGTGCAATCAATGGGGACACTACCGAAGTCAATGCCCTAGGGGGAGGAAAAAGGGGCAAGAAGGAGCTACACAAGTAGGAGAAGCTTCAAAAGCAAACCCTAAGGTATATTTTAATGCACCTTCTAGTTCTAGGGTTAAAAAGCATATTTTTAGTACTCTTGCAATTGTTAATAATCATGAAAAGCATGCTAGTAAAAAGAAATACTATTGTTTAGGTGCCAAGCATGTAGATTTATCTAAGAACAAACCTAGAACCAATAACGCTAGACCTATTTTACCTAGGGAGAGTATTAGGAGAATAGAAGAAAATTTAGGCATTAACCCTAAGAAGGGTAGGCACATGCCTAAGAAGAAGAATCTTTACCAAAAGATTAATGAAAAATCAAAATTGGAAAAATTATAATTGGAAAATCAAGCTTTGAGGTCAAGGCTTGAAAAATTAGAAAAGACCCTAGCAAAAATGACAAATTCATTTATGGGGTCTAATGGTCAAAATTTAGGTTCTAGGGAGCAAGAACCATCAAGGGGGAAGAAAGGTTTGGGTCACAAACCTAACTTCAAGAAGACCTACCACGATGTTCCTTTCGATTATGGAACAATATCTAGGTCTAGGAAAACCAAGGTTAATAGGGAAGTCATTCCTAAGGTTAACCAAGGTAGGTGTCTTGTGGCTAAGGTTTCAAGGAAACCTAAGGAAGCGACTAAGAATGTTACAAGGGGAGTTACCCCTAGAGTTAACCTAGGAAAGACCCAAATGACTAAGCTTCAAAGCCAAAAAGGGTCATTAGGAAGGTATCTAGAGAAGTTATCCCTAGTGAATACCTTGTTAACCCAAGGAGCTCCAATAGGTATTGGGTTCCTAGGAGCATGATCGATTCATGCTAGATGGGTTAGGGTGTGTTAACCCTAAGTGGATAGGTAAACCTAACCATGGTAGAGTTGACACTTTAGGATGTGCCAATGTGCTTTGAGAAGTTGAAAATTGATTAAATTGGCACAACTAGGTGTTAGGAGTCATGGTGTGCCATTTTGGGTTTTTGACACACTTGGGGGATAAGTGATTATTAAGGCAAAATAGATTTAATTCTAATAATGACAATTTGGGCTTAATAATTAGGTACTTTATACCTTAGTATTTTATACTTGCCATGCTTTATTTGACTTGCCATGTCATGACATCATATTTATTTTTAATCATAAAAATGTCATGATTTATGCTTAGGAATGTCATGTTATGTTTAGGTTTATATCACGTCATGACATCATGATTATTGGCACTTGCTTATTTGTGTTATCATTTATGTCATAATCATCATTCATGCATTATTAAAATTGATTTAAGGATAATGGCATGATTTGAAGTCCCATGCATAAGGGAATCAAATAGTGTTGCCTAGAAAAATGCATGAAAACCTAAATAACCAAAACCCACATCTCACAAGAACACTTGACTTGTATGTGTTTCATACACTTAGATACAAGTGAGATGTTAGGAAAAGAAATTAAGGTTTTTAAAATCATTTCAAAACCATTTTGAAAAACCTTGGTGAAGTCTATCTTTTGATAGCAATCACCATTGAATGAGGTGATACAAAGTAGGGCCAAACATTAAAACTTTCAATAGTTTTAAACTTTGTATAAATCTCACTAGCTTATGGGTATTTTATTTTTTAAATATTTTTCACCCATAATGTTTGTTATAAGTAATGAACGTATGAATTTTCAAGATTTTTCACAATACGTATTTTTACTTATGAATTTTGTAAATTCATTTCTAAAGTCTGATTTCTATACAGTGCAGAAATCAGTCGACTGCCATGGATGGAAGTCGATTGGCCTTAAGGGCAGTCGACTGGTATCTGACAGAGTCGATTGCCAAATGTTGATTTTGGGTAAACAAGGTTTGTTTAGCCCATGTTCAGCTATTTCTTGGTTCCCTAACTGCTCCTAACCCTAGGATATGTTTTGGAGAGCATTGGAAGGGTGAAAATCCATTGGATATGGATTAGAAGAATTGTTTAGGGTGTGTATCGAATTATAAAGGAGGTGAAAGTTCAATGTTGAATTTTTTCCCTTAGTTTCGATTGTTTAGTATTCTTATTGGCTTAGGGACTCTCCAAGGACATTGTTGGTGCAATGGTCAAGGGGGAGCAAGCCTTTAGGGGGAGGTTATCCATCTTGGGATGATGAATGTATTTCTTCTCATGGGAGGAGAATTGGGGGATTGCCTCTCTTAAGTGATATGGGACTTATCACTAGGAAGAGTGAAGGTATCCTAGATGTGTTTTTGGACCAAGGGGGAGATTTTAAGATCTCATTGGGATATGAGACATTGACACCCTTGGGGAGGACCTTTTTGATGTATGTAAAAAAGGGGGAGAAAGTACCAATTGGGGTTAGTTGGAATTCTCACAAGATGTGAGAATTGCCAATTGGGGATAATTTGTAGAGTTAGGTCACCTAACTCAAAGGTGTTTGTGGTTTTGTCAAACATCAAAAAGGAAGAGATTGTTGGTGCAATCGGCTCAGATCACGATTGACCGGACTTGAATTTGACTCGAGCAGTATTTTGATGTTAGACAAAACATATGGCATGTGATTGTCATGGGAAGTCCAAGTGTGTAGCCTTGGCGATGAAAGTCCAAGCATGGGGCTTGGCATTGGAATTCCAACATGGAGTTGGCAAGGAAAGAACAAGTGTGTAGCCTTGGCCACGTAAGTCCAAGTGTGTAGCCTTTGCGGTGAAAGTTTAATTCATGGGTGTTGGCATTTGGGAAGTCCAAGGAGTGGTTTGGCGGTGTAAGGCCAAGCGATAGTCTTGGGAGTATAAGTCCATATGTACCTTGGCAGTGTAGACACCGAGAGCATGACAATAGCCGAATGAAGCACCTGGAGACTAGCGTATGGATGACTTGGAGGGATCCGCGCATGGATGAACAAGCCATGGATGACTTGGAGGGATCTGATGGGCGCGAGGCTAGTAGAGGTGGCTAGAAGGCTTAGGTCTAGGCTAAGGGTGTCTAGCAAGTATGAGGGCATCATACTTGGGTTAAACCTCATGTTTAAGATTTACAAGTCGACTGGGGTGATGTACCAGTCAACTAATAGGAGTCGATTAACATTTGACTGCATCGCGGGGCTTGGCAGTCGACTGCCGTGGAGGGAAGTCGACTGATGGTTGAGGAAACGGACATAGAAGTGAGACATCTCGACCAGGGGCTCGACTTAATGTAGGGAATTGGACGTCGCTAGAGGGGGTGAATAGCGTGTTTGTCGCTTCGATGGAAATCGTTTGCGCTTGATCATCTTCACTCTTGTTAGCACATCGAAATAATAATAACAAATACAAATAACAAGATACACAAGCATAAACACATGCGATATAACGTAGTTCGGAACCTTAGGGTTCCTACTCCACGGATTGGGCTCGAATGAGCCCTAGCGATGCAAACACCACCACTAATCAATAATACTTATTCTCGACAACAAGTTGAAGGTGGAGAAACTTCGTACAATAATTCTTACAATAATAAGAAAGAAATACAAGCAAATACAAGTAAACTACACAAATACAAGTAAAGAGAACTTTACAAAATGTGAACTTGAATGCTTGCTTTTGGTTACTTGAGAGTAGCCATGAAGGTCTAGATTGTAGCAGTAAATCCCCTCCAAATCACGTCAAAGAACCATGCCAAAAATCTTCTCCTCAAACTCCTTTTAAGGTTGATTCTGTGCCTGACAGTCGACTGTCATAAGGCCCCAGTCGAGTGCCAACAGTGTCGTTGTCTCACAATGACTTAATCCACGTCTGTAAACCTCCAACGGATACACTAGAAGTTGACTGCCAAGGTCACAGCCGACTGACCAGTCGGTTACTAAGCATTCTGCTCTCATGACCAACCCATCAGTCAACTTCCCTTCATTGGTAGTCAACTGATCAAGCAGTCGAGGTGTCGGTCAAGGCGCCTTGCATCAGTGGCCGCCACAGCAAAGGTCAGTCGAGGCACCACCTCGACTAGGACACAAGCCAAGGCACCTTGCGTGTGTGACGATAGCTTAACCGTAGTCGATCGCTAATTGACTCATAATAGTCGACTGGTCATAATCTCAGTCGACTGCTACAAGTCGGCTCGGCTGCCAAGTGTCAAAACACTTGACCAGTCAACTAGTCAATGACCCCAGTCGACTGCTACACCTCAACCATGAGGTTTACTGATGCACACGAACGCGACCTCAAATCTCATGATGGAGACCATCGAGAACTCGAAGTGCATGCTCGCGCTCAACGCCCGCAAGTGCACGGATATCATCAAGTAATAAAAAGATTATCGATCCCACAGGGACTGAGATTCGAGTATTGATTTGTTAAGTGGACATTATTGTTCAGAATTCAATTTTAAGGGTTGTGATTGCGAGGGTTGACGGCGGTCCTAACTCAATACCGTGTCACACAGAAGAAGAAAAAAAACTAGTTGCGAGTCTTTCGAAGGGATTCTAGGATTTCGATTTCGTTTGTGTGATGTAGAACACGTCTTCAATTGGGTTTTTTCTAGGTTTCTAGCTACAATTTTGTGGAAAGGACATCATACACTCCCCCGAAGAGCCTTTGCATCTATCAAAAGCTACCTCTGCCATACCAGGTTGACCTCTGGCCTTAGAACGGGATAGTCGGTACGAGGATGCCAAATAGATCCCTGCGACAAGTCAAAAATAGGATGTGTTTCCTACTCTATCACATCCTTCTACCCACGGTTATGGGAGATGAGGTCAACCCCTAGGTTCCTCCTTAATTCTCCTAAATCTTATATACGAGGGTTGTCACCCCTCCTATCGGCTAGCATAGTAGATAGAAAACCAAAATACGTAGATATCGATCTAAACTAATACCAATTGCAAATACAAATTCAAGAACAGAATTTAATTTGGACTAACATGATTTACGCACACAAATTACTCCCTAATCCTAGAATCGAAGAATCTACTCCATAAATAAGAGAAGAGAAACACAAAGTGCGATCATGTTCGTATAAACAATGGAAATTATGCAAAGAACAGAAATTACAATGCAATGTGGCTCTTCTCTCCGGCGTTGAAGTGCAGAACTTGGATCTCCGACGGCTTTCTTCCTCCCCGTTGCGAGTTCCTGAAGCTTTTTAGGGCCTCGGAGTGTCATCCCAACTGTCATGCCTCCCCCCTAGGATTTAGGCGTAGCCTCCTTTATTTAGACATCAGCCTGGATCTTCCCAAAACATGGAAAATAATTGACTCACGTTGGAATCGCACAATGCCACACGCCCGTGTGGATCCACACAAGGCCAGGGTGTGTGTCATTTTGCTCTAGCTGCCAAATGTCTTCTTTTCGCTCTAAAAGTGCGCCAATTTCCGCGTGTAATGTTGTCCTGCACACAAAAGTACAATGAGCAAATCTCCAAACCATAAAATAGGAAATTCATGCAAAATAAAGTAAAATATGCATGAAACAAACATAAAACGTAATGAGATGTGAGCGAAAACTACTCCTAAAACACTATATGTTTTGCTCACATCAATTTCCCCACTCTTAGATCTTTGCTTGTCCTCAAGCAAATCTCAATTTCATGAAAATTTAAAAAGGTAGTGTTCCATACTTAGCATGTCAACTAGATTTATCAAGTGGTATTTGCAATCAAAGCAAAATAGATATGTTCTAGAAATTCACTAAGTTAGCTCCTCGTACTCGTGCTAAGTGAATTTTCTTAGGGGATAACCGTTCCATGGTAAGATAAGTCATTATCCTATAACTTTCCTAAGGTCTCTGGCTCTTAGGCACTTACCTGCCCAAAGCGAGGATCATTCCCTAGATCTAGCACAAAGTCTCAAAGGCGTACTCGGTATTGAGAGAAATTGGTAGGTGTTTCCCCAGTAACCTAACTCGGTCTCAAAGGGGCACCTATCCATTTCCACCCACGACAACTATTTTTTATCCCTCATAATATTTTTTTTTCTTTCATCTATTTTTTTTTCTTTTCTCTATTATTTTTCTGCTCACTGGGATTTTGATTTTTCCAAATGGGCTTATACAATCCGAGCATCTCCAGTAACTAAAATGCTAAACTTAGGGTCACCTATGGATTCCAAAGTACTAGACTACTGAGAATAATTATAACTAGGTACATACTAGATTTTCCCTTTCAGAATGTTCATCATGTGTAGGTGTAAAAATAAAAGCTAACCAGTGTAAGTCTAGAACATTCATTAGAGCAAATAAAATAAAATATCACAAGGTAAATGAAGTTAAGCTACCCATGGAAACAACTCATGAAGAAAGCTTTAGCAATACTACTAAGGTAGCTTAAAGATAGAAAAAATTAAGTACTGAAGAAACTAAAAACTCTATGTATAAACAAATGAATGCTAACCAAAAATGCAAATGAGAGAAAAGAAACTACTACTAGAAACAAAATAAATCAAGACTCAGGCCCCCCCCCCCCGACTTAAGTGAAGCATACCTCTAGTATGGTGGACGAAGGGGAAAGTCTGGTAGCCTCGGCATCTCAGGGTCCTGGAAGAATCTGGTGTTGAGCCGCTGATGCCACATGTACATGTGGTCAATCTGAGAACTAGTGGATGCAGCGGTTGCTCGGTGCTCCTCCTCCCTATCCCACTGTGCTAGCTGGGCATGCATGTGTTGCCGTATCTCCTGGCAATTGGTGGCCTCCTCCTGAAGATGGGCAGCCTCCTCCTGGAAGTAGACACGGGCCTCGTCGTAGAACTCCTCGGGCCACTGGAAGTGCTCCTGGAAGCCCTGAAACTCTACCTGCGTATAGGGGCTCTGCTCCTCCCATTGCTGCCTCTGCATCTACTTCTCAGTATATATGTCATCGAGGCATGATCGAAACTCCAAAAAATCATAGGAAGATGTACCTGCATCCTGCTCAAAAGTAGAAAAAGGTGGTGGTGTAGGTGCAGGCTCTTGTCGATGTGGACTAGGTGGGCTCCTATGCATGTGTGGACTGGAGGGAGAGTGATGTAAAGGGGGAGAAATGCATGGTGTGATGCCCCTTTATCCCTTGCGTAACACGGCCGTGTGAAAACACACGGCCAGACCGTGTGCGCTGCTAGAATGTGGGGCACGACCATGTGCCCTCCATTTCTCTCTCATGGTGCACAACAGTTGACTTCTCCTTACTCGCTTAGTCATGTAGGTTCAAAGTGATTTTTTTTTTTACCAAGCAAGTCCTTTCTAGTCCTAATTCAAATGCAACATGTTAAATGAATATAAATCAGAGTTCAAAACAAATGAATGCAACAAACTAATAAGAAATAAACACAAAATCTAAACTTGGGTTGCCTCCCAAGAAGCGCTTTGTTTAAGGTCTTTTAGCTCGACCCTACTCCATTGTCTCAACTTGGCTCCAGAGGTTCTATAAACCTCCATTCATCTGTCTCGAATTCTGGAGACTTTCCTAGATACTTCTTTAATCGTTACCCATTTACTTTGATCTCTCTTGATTCCTTACTCCATATATCCACTGTACCATACGGGTATACCCTCTTCACCCGAAACGATCCTGACCACCTTGATTTTAGCTTCCCTATAAAAAGTTTTAACCTAGAATTATACAGGAGAACTAAGTCACCTTCCTTAAACTCCCTTCTCAAGATATGTTGGTCATTCCATTTCCTAGTTCTTTCCTTATATGCCTTAGCATGCTCATACGCATCTCTTCGAATTTCATCTAGCTCGCTTAACTACAATTTCCTTTTCTCTCCTGTCATGCAGTAGTCCAAGTTGAGCTTCTTGATGGCCTAGAAAGCCTATCGAGGTCTTGTAAGTTGTGCGGTAAGCCCAAAGAGCATCGTCCAGTTTTTGTGACCAATCTCTCCTTGATGCCACTACCATCTTTTCTAGAATACTTTTGATCTCCCGATTTGAAATTTCCACTTGTCCACTTGTTTGTGGGTGGTACGCTGTCGAGACTTTGTGGATCACCCCGTACTTATGTAGCAATTTTTCAAATTGTTTTTCGATGAAGTGGGATCCTCCATCATTGATTACGACTCGAGGAACTCCGAATCTAGGGAATATGTTTCTTTTGAATATTTTTATTATGATCCTAGCGTCGCAGTGGGGTGATGCTACGGCCTCCACCCATTTAGAGGCATAGTCTACGGCGACTAGGATATATCTGTTTGCATCGAAAGTGGGAAAGGGTCCCATGAAATCTATCCCCCATATGTCAAAGAGCTCTACTTCTAATATGGTGCTTGTTGGCATCTCATGTCTCCTACCTATATTTCCTATTCGCTGGCACCGATCACAGGAGACTACATAGTTATGTGTATCCCTAATCATACTAGGCCAGTAGAATCCTACCTGAAGTACCTTCGCAGTTGTTTTTGCAATTCCGGCATGCCCCCCATATGCTGAGAAATGGCAGTGAAAGAGGATACTTTCCACTTCCTCTTCTGGTATGCACCTTCGATATACACTATCTGCACATTTCCTAAATAGGAAGGGATCATCCCATATATATTTCCAAACCTCTGCAAAGAATCTTTTCCTTTGTTGGGTCGTGAATTCTGATGGTATCACTCTCCCTGCCAGAAAATTCACCAAATTTGCATACCAGAGGGTGGTAACCTTAGTAATAGCCATAAGGGTATCATCCCGTAGAGCATCATCTATTTGAGCACTCTCCTTCTCTTCTACCATGCCCTTAATGGGCATGCGTGATAAGTGGTCTGTAACGATGTTGTCCGAGCCCTTTTTATCTCTGATTTCTATATCAAATTCTTGAAGTAATAAGATCCAGCGAATAAGATGGGGTTTAGCATCCTTCTTACTTAGAAAGTAGTGAACTGCAGTATGGTCAGTGTAAACAACCACCTTCGAACCTACTAAGTACTGTCTAAACTTGTCGAATGCAAACACGACCGCCAGTAATTCCTTCTTGGTCGTGGCATAATTGATTTGTGCTTTGTTCAGCGTCTTACTGGCGTATGGCGTGTAGCTTCTTCTCCTTCCGTTGCCCCAACACTGCCCCTACTACATAATCACTAGCATCGCACATGACCTCGAATGGTAGGCTCCAGTCAGGGGTTGTATTATCGGGGACGTTACTAAGGCCTTTTTTTATTTCTTCGAACGCTCCTAAACATTGCCGATCAAAAATAAATGATGTGTCCTTAGCTAGTAGATTTGTCAGAGGTCTAGTTATTTGAGAGAAATTCTTTATGAACCTTCTATAAAATCCTGCATGCCCAAGAAAGCTCTGGACCCCCTTCACATCCCTGGGTGGCAACAACTTTTAAATTACTTCTACCTTCGCCTTGTCTACTTCGATACCATTCCCTGATATCTTATGTCCCAGAACTATCCCTTCAGTTACCATGAAGTGACATTTTTCATAATTCAGAATCAAGCTATTTTTCTCACATCTTTGCAGAACCCTTTCTAGATTTTTTAGACATGCATCGAAACTTATTCCATAGACTGAAAAATCATCCATGAATACTTCCATAATATGTTCAATCATATATGAAAAAATAGCTGTCATACAACGCTGGAAGGTGGCTGGGGTATTACATAAGCCAAAGGGCATTCTTATGTAGGTGAAGGTTCCATACGGGCAGGTGAAGATGGTCTTCTCTTGGTCATTAGGGTGAATTGGGATTTGGAAAAACCCTGAGTACCCATCGAGGTAGCAAAAATAGGAATGTTTAGCAAGGCGTTCCAACATATGATCGATAAATGGGAGTGGGAAATGATCCTTCCTTGTTGCTTTGTTTAATTTACGATAATCTATACACATCCTCCACCCCGTTACTGTTTGCTTAGGGATCAGCTCATTCTCTTCGTTTTTGACTACTATAGTGCCGCCTTTCTTTGGAACTACATGCATCGGACTTACCCACTCACTATCTGAAATTGGGTAAATTATTCTGGTATTCAAAAGTTTAATCACTTCCTTCTTCACTACCTCCTGCAAGTGTGGGTTAAGTTGCGCCTTTGGCGCTCCACGGTTGACTTACACCCATCCTCGAGTATTATCCTATGCATGCACAGTGATGGGCTTATCTCCTTTATGTCATCGAGAGTATACCCCAACACTTTTTTGTACGTCCTTAGCACCCCTAGCAACTTCCTTGTCTCTCCCTCACTCAAATTGGCATTTATTATCACCGGATGGGTTGAAGTCGAACCCAAAAATCTGTACTTAAGATTCAGGGGAAGTGGCTTCATCTCAGGCCCTGTGTGTTTCTCTTTTTCCACCTGCCCCAACTCTTCCTCTTCTTCTAATTCCGAAGATAGGGAAGCTTCTTCCATCCAGTCCTCTCTCTTTTTGTCCTCTTCCTGTACTTGGCAGGTTGTTTCAACTTTACCTACCCCTGTAATGGGGAGTGCCTCTTGAAAATCTTGCTCGCTATTTGCCCACATTTCGAAAGTCCACACCACTGTCTCAATAATGTGATATGCGTCATCTGTGCTCTTTTTCATCAGTATGCCCCCCCCCCCCCCCCCCGCAGTTGTGTCCAAAAGTTCTTTCGATGAGCTAGTGATCCCAGAATTAAAAAACATGGAGGAGTAACCAATCTTGTAATCCATGGTGTGGACAATGAATAACCAGTTCTCGTAGTCTCTTCCATGCTGCGACCATAGACTCTTCGTGCCCTTACTCAAATGAAAGGATTTTATCCCTAAGGTAGGTTGTTTTATGGGGATTTACTTAGAAAGATGTCTTCCATCTATTCCCATGTTGTTATACTCCCTTCTGGAAGAGTGTGTATCCATTGCTTAGCCTCCCCCTTCAGGGAGAATGGGAACATGATAAGCTTAATGGCATCGGTTGGGACTCCTTCATATTGCATTGTGCTGCAGTACACCAAAAAATTTTCGAGGTGTAGATAGGGCTCCTCAATCTGAGTTCCTCCAAACTACTTCTCTTGAATAAGAGCAATTAATGTAGGGTTTATTTCCCAGCTCGTGGCATGAATTCATGGAATAGTTATGCAGGAGTTCCATACTTTCCATCTAGGTGCTATGTAATCTCTCAAGGGTCGAGCAGACTGTGTTAACATCTCAACGTCCCTTACTGAGAGAAGATAAATAAATCATATACAATGAATAATTCTGAGGGTCGAACCAAAACTTGATCAATCGTGGCTATCAAACTGGATTTTAATATCGATAGTTCAAAAACTGAAGTAAATAAAATAAAATGAAAATAAAAGAAAGTAATAAAAGTAAAGCAAGCAAATAAATCTAATCCTAAGTCCGATCCAATTATCCACTTCTTGATTCGATATCGAATCAATCAGTCCCCGGCAACGGCGCCAAAAACTTAATGCACGCGAACGCGACCTCAAATCTCACAACGGAGACCGTCAAGGACTCGAAGCACGCGCTCGCGCTCAACGCTCGCAAGTGCACGGATGTCATCAAGTAATAAAAAAATTATCAATCCCCATAGGGAGTGAGATTCGAGTACCAATTTTATAAGTGGACGTTATTGTTCGGAATTCAGTTCTAAGGGTTGTTATTGCGAGGGTTGACGGTAGTCGTAACTCAATATGGTGTCACACAGAAGAAGAAAAAAACCTAGTTACGAGTCTTTGGAAGGGATTCTAGGATTTCAATTTCGTTTGTGTGATGCAAAACACGTTATCAATTGGGTTTTGTCTAGGTTTCTAGCTATGGCTTTGTGGAAAGGACATCATACACTCCCCTGATGAGCCTTCGCATCTATAGGAAGCTACCTCTGCCATACCAGGTTGACCCCTGGCCTTAGGATGGGATAGTTGATACGAGGATGCCAAATTGATCCCTGTGACGTGTCGAAAATAGGGCACATTTCCTACTCTATCGCATCCTTCTACCCACGGTTATGGGAGATGAGGCCAACCCCTAGATTCCTCCTTAATTCTCCTAAATCATATATACGAGGGTTATCACCCCTCGTATCGGCTAGCATAGTAGATAGAAAACGAAAACACGTAGATATCGTTCTAAACTAATACCAATTGAAAATACAAATTCAAGAACAGAATTTAATTTGGACTAACATGATTTACGCAAACAAACTAATCCCTAATCCTAGAATCGAAGAGTCTACTCCATAAATAAGAGAGGATAAACACAAAGCACGACACAAAACACAAAGCACAATCATGTTCATATAAACAATGGAAATTATGCAAAGAACAGAAATTACAATGCAATGTGGCTCTTCTCTCCGACGTTGAAGTGCAAAACTTGGATCTCCAGCGGCTTTCTTCCTCCCCGTTTCGAGTTCTCGAATCTTTATAGAGCCGCAGAGTATCGTCCCAGCAGTCATGCCTCCCCCCTAGGGTTTGGGCGTAGCCTCCTTTATATAGACATCAGCCTGGATCTTCCCAAAACATGGAAAATAACTAACTCACATCGGAATCGTGCAATGCCACATGACCATGTGGATCCACACAGGGCCAAGGTGTGTGTCATTCTGCTCTAGCTACCAAATGTCTTCTCTTCGCTCCAAAAGTGCGCCAATTTCTCCGTATAATGTTGTCCTATACACAAAAGTACAACGAGCATATCTCCGAACCAGAAAATAGGAAATGCATGCAAAATAAAGTAAAATA
This sequence comes from Wurfbainia villosa, assembly GCA_025175895.1. Classification (NCBI taxonomy): domain Eukaryota; kingdom Viridiplantae; phylum Streptophyta; class Magnoliopsida; order Zingiberales; family Zingiberaceae; genus Wurfbainia; species Wurfbainia villosa. The sequence continues at coordinate 111,597,919 of CM045989.1, read as the reverse complement.
TGCATGAAATAAACATAAAATGTAATGAGATGTGAGCGAAAACTATTTTTAAAACCCTATATATTTTGCTCGCATAATATACCCCAAGTATGATGCCCTCTTACTTGCTAGACCACCCTTAGCCTAGACCTAAGTCTTCTAGCCACTTCCGTCAGCCTCACGCCTATCAGATCCCTCCAAGTCATCCATGACTTATTCATCCATACGCTAGCCTTCAGGTGCTTCCATCAGCTATTGTCATGCTAAGCTGGTCTACACCGCCAAGGCACATTTGGTCTTATGCTGCCAAGACACACGCTTGGACTTTACGCCGCCAAACCATTTGACTTATGCTGCCAAGACTCTCGCTTGGACTTTATACTGCCAATATCAACCCTTGAACTTCCCAATTGCCAAGTACCCATGACTTGGACTTTCCTTGCCAACCCATGTTGGACTTTCCAAATGCCAAGACTCAAGCTTGGACTTTCCCTTGCCAAGACCCATGCTCGGACTTTCCATGCCAACCCATGTTGGACTTTCCAATTTCCAAGACTCAAGCTTGGACTTTCCCTTGCTAAGACCCATGCTTGGACTTTCCATGTCAACCCATGTTGGAATTTCCAATTACCAAGACTCAATCTTGGACTTTCCCTTGCCAAGACCCATGCTTGGACTTTCCATTCCAAGTATCCAAGACTTGGACTTTCCATACCAAGTACACAAGACTTGGACTTTCCATTGCCAAGTATCCCACTTGGACTTCTCCATCATATGGTCAATCCCATGTCAACCATATAGTAACTCATTGTCAAACAATGGTCAACTCATTATCAAACATCAATGTCAAACATCAAAACACTAACATCAAACCACTACTCGAGTCAAACTTGAGTCTGGTCAATCGTGACTTGGGTCGATTGCACCAACAATCTCCCCTTTTTTGATGTTTGACAAAAACCAACATCTTTGAGTTAGAACACTAACTCAATCCAATCATCCCAATTGTCCAAATTGGGAATCTCAACTTCTCCCAATTCTCCTCCTTTTTGACATACATAAAAAAATGTAAGGGATCGATATGGCCGGCTAGAGGGGGGTGAATAGCCCTCGTACGTTGGACGTTGTAAATTGCTCGTCTACAAAACTAATTAGCGCAAGCGGAATATACAAATACAAAGCAAAAGACAAACAATAAAACAAGCAATACAAACACCGAGATATAACGTGGTTCACGGCTACGCCGCTAATCCACGGTCCGATTCGTCCACGGTGAATCACTCCGCCAAAACCAATCACTATCGGTCTCTCCTTTGCACAAAGCTAGGTGGAGGTAACCTTTACAACCAAGATCACTCTTCTTACAATAGGATTGAAGTAAAGACAAGTAAGAAGAGTTTAGAGCTTGTGGGGCACTAGGAAGATTGTTTGGAGTATGAGCATTGTAGTCCAATCGAACCTTGGCGCTGATCGATGGACCTCATCACCGATCCCGCCTCGTAGGTCGATCGCCCGGCCGGCTACGAACGGTTCTCGGTGGTCAACCCTTATTGACTTGATCGACCATCGCTTTTCAGAATGACCGATGGTCTTGGCAATGATCGCCATCGATGGCGTAATCACCGGGCCACAATCCGGGCCACGGTCGATACTCACTGAACTCGACTTCGGAAGCGATGACCGCCATGTCATGGCAGCGATCGGCGGTGTCGAAAACCCATCCGACACTTGGCCAAATGGCCAAGTTTCACCTAAGAGCTACCCTTCCCCGGGTTACAATCGCTCACTCTCATTTCTCGGAGTCCCTCGCCTTCGAAGTTCTCTTCGTTCTCGGCCACGTCCCTCGGCAGCATCAGGCGCATGGCTCTGCAATGCTCCTTCGCGTCTCTTGCCTCGAAGTCTACTTCCTCCGGCTTCACTCCAAGCTTCTCGTCCGGCGGTCCCTCGGATGCTCCAAGCGCACGGCTTCCGCAAAGCTATCCTTCACCGACTCAAGGCACGAGTCATGAGATGTGAAACTCGCCATGGCTCCATGTGCGAATTACTAAGTCCTGCACGACTTCAACGCACATATTACATCAACATATCAAACTAACTTAAACCCTTTGCCACACCATCAAAACCATATTACGGCAAGAGATTGCCCTAACAATCTCCCCCTTTTTGATGTGTGGCAATCCGTTTAAGTTAGGTAAAAACATTTGATATAAATTCTAAGGTAAGAAAGCATGTAAAGATAAACATGATATAGCAACATGCAACTCCCCCTTAATCCATGAAACTCTCCATGTAAATTTTCTCCCCCTATCATATATTTCTCCCCCTACAATATATTTCTCCCCCTAAAGTGATTAACTTAAACATAATTATTTCTCCCCCTTTGACACCATCAAAAAGATTAACACTAAGTTATAAGCTCATGGCATCAAGTATAATGGAGGGAAAAAAATATGTCAAGTTGATTTAAAAATTGGGTACCATTTGTTGATGGCATCAAGTATATTTCTACCACTTGTAGGAGGTTTACAAACTGAATTCGGCCTTCAATATTCTGATTTACAGGCCACGATCATTGCTATCGATGGCGATCGGCAAATGAATCCATATTTCTGATTTTCTGGACGAATTTCAGAAATGCATTATAAATTCCAGAAAATTCTAAAAATCATGAAATTTGGGGAACATATTTCTTTTAAGTATATCTATCAAGGAAAAATAGTTTTTCATGAAAACTCATTATATTTTCTTGTTTTTGCCAAAAATCCAAAAGTTCTAAAAACCACTAGGTTTTTGATCATTCTAGTATCAAGTTAGCTACCTAGTTTTGCATCCAATTGTTTCAAAACATGAATATATGTATTTTAAGGTAAGAAATTGTTTTGAAAACATGTGAAATATCCAACCATGATCTTTGGGCAATATGTCTATGAATTAAACATAAGCCTTCCCCATGATTGGTCTATTATTGCTATGTTGATACTTTAAATGACCATCTAAATGCCATAGGCATTAGTGGACATTTGTATCATCCTAATATCTCACCCATGCTAAGTTTGCAATCAAGTTAGCCTATAGTGTGTGTGAGATGTATCCTAGGGGGTATTTGTATATACTTAACCCATATATTCATGCAATTCTATCATGGTTAAGTATCAACCTAACATCCTACATGATCATAATGACATATATGAATGAATTCTACATTATGATCATGAAACTCATGTATCCATCAAATAATAGTCATGCATTAGGTATTATACGATGATAATAAACAAATTATCACCTAAAGCATGATTTAAACCTATTTCTAGTGATAACGTGCCAAATTTCAAAATCATAAATCATGATTTAAAACATACATAGGAATTACAACAATCATCATGATTTAAGCATTATTACCTATTTATGGGTACGTTATCATCACCCAACACTATCTAAAAAATGTTGTCCCGTCATCCTAAGTCAACCAAAATATGATATAGGTCAAGTTCATATGGTTGACTACCCTAGGGGTTTTCTAACCCTTAAGAATGGATTTTGGAACCCAAAATAAGTTCTTTCCTATTGGGTTCACTAAATATTCCTTGGGGATCCATTTCCTAGCAATTACTTTCTTTTTATCTTGTCCCCTAGCTATTAGGCATTTATAGGCCTTTTCATTTTTCTTTTCCTTGTAGCCTAGGCCTTTCTTGTTGAAACTAGCTCTTTGGCTCCCTAAGATCATGTTCAATGTGTTGGAGCCAATAGTGAATTTTTCTAGGGCTTTTGTTAAATAATCTACCTTTTCCCTTAAAGTCCTATTTTCCTCTATGCATGCATCATTAACATTTAAAGGCATATAATCATGTGAGCATGCATCATCTAAGCTAGAAGAAATATTATCATTTAAACATGCCTTTTCTAATTTGTTTTCTAGGTCCTTAATTTGCTCTAGCATGCTCTTGTTCTTCTTCTTTGCTCTAAATAGGTCCTTAGTTAAACTAGAAACCATGGAAACTATTTTCTTGGGGGTTAGATTTGTTACCATAGTCTCCATGTCCTCTTCTTCTTCGGATGATGAGGAGGATGATGATGTGGAGGAGGCTCCCCCTTCACTTGAGCTCTCTCCTCTTGAGCTTGATTCTTCATTTTCGGATGAAGAGCAATCCAAATCATCAAAGGCCATCAAGGCCAAATTGGTGACAAAGGCATTCTCCTCATCCGATGATGAGGAGGAGGATGAGGATGGGTCATCCCAAGTCCTTGCCTTGAGAGCCTTAGCCTTTCCCTTCTCCTTTGTCTTCTTCTCCTCTTCCTTCTTTTTCTTGCTCCCCTTCTTCTTCTTCTTTTCTTCTTTCTTTTTCCTTTCTTCCTTGCTTTTGTTTAGGAGGGGACAATTGTCCCTTATGTGCCCTTCTCCTTGGCAATTGTAGCATATGACCTTCCCCCTTGGTCTTCTATTCCTATCATTAGATTTATCAAATCTAAAATTCTTAAATGCACGTCTTACCCTCCTTACCATGTAGGCTTCTTCGGTGCTATCCATGGAGGAGGAGGAAGATGCTTCGTCATCGGAGGAGGAGGGGATTTCCATCTTCTTCTTCCCCTTACTTGCCAATAGTGCTACTCCTCTTGAGGGTTGAATTTTAGGCTCCTCTTGTATTCCCTCAAGCCTAGTTTCGTGGAGTTCCATTGTTGAGAAGAACTCCTCCAAGGTGCTCACTTCTAAATTCTTTGAGATATAGAATGAGTCCACCATGGAGCTCCACTTTGAGGACCGGGGAAAGGCATCTATGGCCTTCATTACCATATCCCGGTTTGATAGCTTCTCACCTACACTTGTTAGTCCATTTAAAATTTCTTTGAATCTAGAATGCAAAGAAATTACCTTTTCTCCCTTTTCTAATTTGATGTTGGATAGTTGGGAGCGGAGGAGATCTCTCCTTGCTAGCTTTGCCTCGGATGTGCCTTCATGAAGCTCAATTAGCTTCTCCCACATCTCCTTGGCGCTTAGGCATTCTCCTATTCGGTTGATCTCTTGTTGAGGGAGCACATTGTAGAGATGGTGCGTGGCTTTGGAGTTTGCAAGGTGCTCCTCTCTTTGCCTCTTGGTCCACCTAGATTTCTCTATTGGCTTCCCTTCTTCATCCCTAGGCAAAATGAAACCGGATTCCATTGTAATCATTATATCAAAATCCGTTTCGAAAAATACCTCCATTCGCTTCTTCCACCAAGCGAATTCTCCTTCAAACTTCGGAGGATGGATGTTGGAGCCGGCCATTTTTGATGTAGGGCTTGTTGCGGCGGTTAGTCCGGTGACAAGCAACCTCTGCTCTGATACCACTTGTAAGGGATCGATATGGCCGGCTAGAGGGGGGTGAATAGCCCTCGTACGTTGGACGTTGTAAATTGCTCGTCTACAAAACTAATTAGCGCAAGCGGAATATACAAATACAAAGCAAAAGACAAACAATAAAACAAGCAATACAAACACCGAGATATAACGTGGTTCACGGCTACGCCGCTAATCCACGGTCCGATTCGTCCACGGTGAATCACTCCGCCAAAACCAATCACTATCGGTCTCTCCTTTGCACACAGCTAGGTGGAGGTAACCTTTACAACCAAGATCACTCTTCTTACAATAGGATTGAAGTAAAGACAAGTAAGAAGAGTTTAGAGCTTGTGGGGCACTAGGAAGATTGTTTGGAGTATGAGCATTAGCCTCTCAAAGGCTTACACCCTCTCTTTTTATAGAGAGGGCTAACTTCTTCCCGTTTGCCGCCATCAGTCGACTGCCGCCCTTGGCAGTCGACTGCCGTCACTACAACGGCCTCCGAACACGTCGGATCCCGACCGTTGTAGTCCAACGGAACTCTTGGCAGTCGACTGATGGACCTCATCGATCATATCCGTAGTCGTCGGCGCCCGATCGGCTCACGAGCGGTCTGGCGAACCCTTATTGATCGGCGCGCCTTGATCGGTGATAATCTTGCGATCATCGCCCACGTATGGCGATCACGCTGGCCACAATCCGATCGATCATATACGGTCGAACTCACTCTCGACTCGAGTAGTCTCTTGCCATGTCATAGCGGTCGGATCGGTGTCGGGAAAACCCATCCGACACTTGGCCAAATGGCCAAGTTTCACCTAAGAGCTACCCTTCCCCGGGTTACAATCGCTCACTCTCATTTCTCGGAGTCCCTCGCCTTCGAAGTTCTCTTCGTTCTCGGCCACGTCCCTCGGCAGCATCAGGCGCACGGCTCTGCAATGCTCCTTCGCGTCTCTTGCCTCGAAGTCTACTTCCTCCGGCTTCACTCCAAGCTTCTCGTCCGGCGGTCCCTCGGATGCTCCAAGCGCACGGCTTCCGCAAAGCTATCCTTCACCGACTCAAGGCACGAGTCATGAGATGTGAAACTCGCCACGGCTCCATGTGCGAATTACTAAGTCCTGCACGACTTCAACGCACATATTACATCAACATATCAAACTAACTTAAACCCTTTGCCACACCATCAAAACCATATTACGGCAAGAGATTGCCCTAACAAAAAAGGCTTTCCCCAAGGGTGTCAATATCTCATATCCCAATGAGATCTTACAATCTCCCCCTTGGTCTAAAAACATCTAGGATGCCTTCACTCTTCCTAGTGATAAGTCTCATATCACTCAAGAGAGGCAATCCTCACTTGTCCAATTCTCCAAATTCTCCCCCTCATGAGGAAGAACACATCCATCATCCCATGATGGATAACCTCCCCCTAAAGGCTTGCTCCCCCTTGATCATTGCACCAACAATGTCCTTGGAGAGTCCCTAAGCCTATAGGAACACTAAACCATCAACATTAAGGTTAAAAGGTCAACCTTGAACTTTTACACAACTTAAACTTGATACACGCCCAAACAACTCTCCTAATCCATATCCAATGGATTTTCACCCTTTCCAATACTTTCCAAAGCATATCCTAGGGTTAGAAGCAGTTAGGGTAGCCTAACATAGCAGAAATCAAGCTAAACAACCTTTGTTTACCCGAAATCAAGCCATACAATCGACTGGTTCAGTTAACAGTCGATTGTCTTATGCATCAATCAACTGAGAAAGCTTCTAGTCGAGTGAAAACAACTCTAGTCAAGGTGCCACCTCGACTTGTTTCTGATTTTGTCGAAATTACAATTTCAACCCATCTTCAGAAATGCATTAGTAATTCTAAAAAATTAAAAAATTCATGAAATTTAGACCACACATTAATTATGCCAAACACTATAGGGGAAAAATATTTGAAAAATAAAATGCTAAAAAATTAGTGATATTGATACAAAGTTCAAAAACATGAAAAACTTTATTGTTTTGAGCCTACTTTGTATTAACTTCATCAATGGTAACTTCTATCAAAAGATAGACTACACCAATGTTTTTCAAAATGATTTTGAAATGTTTTCAAAACCTTATATTGAACCATGGTCTATGGGCTTAATGCACATGACTTGTACATAAGTTTTTCTCATGATTCATCCATGGTATAAGATGGGTTTGAGTCCATCTAGATGCAAAAACGATGCACCTTGAATTTAACTAATTTCCTAGCATCTCACATGTGTCTAAGGTGTTTAAAAACACACACATGTCAATTTGATGTGAAATGTGAGTTTTATTTATCCTAAACTAAGGTCTCATGCGTTTTTCTAAGGCAACACTACTTGATTCCCTTATACATGGGACTTCAAGTCATGTCATAGTCCTTAAATCAATTTTCATTAATGTTGGTGCAGTAGGCACCAGATAATCGAACCTAGGTTTTGATTATGACAAAGACCCAAAGCTAAGGTCATATTATTGTCTAACGAGCTGAACTAAGTGTGCAAGAATGGTTAAGCTGAGCTGAAGGTCAGCGACACTCGGAGAATCCTAAGTCGGAAAACTGTGGTGGTAGGTGATGCACACGAATGCATCCTCAAATCTCACAATGAGAATCGTCGAGGACTCGAAGCGCGTGCTCGCTCTCAACGCCCGCAAGTGCATGGATGTCGTCAAGTAATAAAAAGATTATCGATCCCACAGGGACTAAGATTCGAGTACCGATTATTCAGTGGGTGTTATTGTTCGGAGTTTAATGTTAAGGGTTGTGCTTATGAGGTTTCTCGGCAGCCCTAACTCTAGTACGGTGTCACACGGAGGAAAAGAAGGGTTACTACGAGTCTTCTAAGGTAATTCTCGGATTTCGATTTCGCTTGTGTGTCGCAAAACATGCTATCAATTGGGTATTATCTAGACGTCTAACTATAGTCTTGTGGAAGGGGCATCATACACTTCCCCGATGAGCCTTCGCATCTATCAGGAACTACCTCTGCCATACCAGGTCGACCCCAGGCTTTAGGATGGGATAGGAAGTACGAGGATGCCAGATCAATCCCTATGATGAGTCGGAACGTGTCTAGTTTCTGACTCTATCGCACCCTTCTATCCACGGTTACCAGAGATGAGGCCAACTCCTAGGTTTCTCCTTAATTCTCCTAAATCTTTGATTCGAGGGTTGGCACCCCTCCTATCGGCTACGCACAGTAAATAGAAGACCAAAACAAACAGTTATCAATCTAAACAATCACCATTTGCAAATATGAAATCAAGAACATACATATATTTGAAATAGCATGTTCTTCGCACACAAACTACTCCCTAATCCTAGAATTGGAGAATCTACTCCATAAATATGAGAAGAGAAACACAAAGCATAATTGAATTCATAGATACAATGCAAATTATATAAGGAAAGCGAATTACAATGCACTTTGGTTCTTCTCCCTGATGTTGAAGCGCAGAATTTGGTCCTCGAACGGCCTCCTTCCTCCCTATTGCGAGTTCCCAAAGCTTTTTAGAGCGTGGGTGTGCTATCGCAGCTGTCGTGCCTCCTTCCTAGGGTTTAGGCATAGCCTCCTTTATACAGACATGAGTCTAAATCTTCCCGAACCCTAACAAGAACTGAATCGCGTCGAAATCGCCCAAGTGCCACATGGTTGTGTGGATTAACACAGCCAAAACATGTGTGGCACTGGTGTGTGCTCCGGGGATGGCCATGTGGATTCACAGGGCCAGGCTGTGTGTCCTTCGATTCTAGCTGCCAAATGCCTTCGTTTTGCTCCAAAATGTGTTATTTTCCCCATAGAATGTTGTCCTGCACACAAAAGTACAAAGAACAGGTCTCTGAACTAGAAAATAGGAAATGCATGCAAAATAAAGTGAAATATGCAAGAATCAAATATAAAATGCAATGATATGTGAGCGAAAACTACTCCTAAAACCCTATATGTTTTGCTCACATCAATTACCCTAGACTTAAGTCTTTGCTTGTCCTCAAGCAAACCTCAGTGCCATAAAATTTTAAAAAGGGATTGTTCCATACTTAGCATGTTAACTAGATTTATCAAGTAGTATTTCCAATCAAAGCAAATAGATATGCTCTAAAAATTCACTAAGTTAGCTTCTCATGCATGTGCTAAGCGAATCTCCTTAAGGGATACTCATTCCAAAGTAAGTTAAGTCGTCATCTTATAGCTTTCCTAAGGTCTCCGAGTTTTAGGAAATGGCCCGCACTAAGAAAGGGCCATTCCCTAGATCTAGCACAAAGTCTCAAAGGTGTGCTCGGTATTGAGAGAAATTAGTAGGTGTTTCACTAGTAACCTAACTCGGTCTCAAAGGGGCACCTAACATTTCCGCCCACGACAACTTTTTTTTTCTGAATGGGCTTCCACAATCCGAGCATCTCCAGTAACTAAAATGCTAAATCTAGACTCACCTATGGATTCTAAAGTACTAGACTATTGAGATGAATCATAACTAGGTACGTGATGTGAGCAAAATATATAGGGTTTTAGAAGTAGTTTTCACTCACATCTCATTGAATTTTGTGTTAGTTTCATGCATATGTTACTCTATTTTTGCATGCATTTACTATTTTCTGGTTCGGAGGTCTGCTCGTTGTACTTTTATGTGTAGGTTAGCTTTTCGGGTGAAAAAGATGCATTTTCAGAGCTAAAGAAGGACATTTCGTAGCTAGACGCAGAGTGGGACACGGCCAAGGTGTGTGGATTCACACGGTCGTGTCCAATGGGCGAGATCAGCACCCTAGGGCCACACACGGCCTGGTCATGTGGAAACACACGGTCGTGTGGCAGCCCGATAGATTGGCGCAACTAGGGCATTTTTCGGATTTTATAGCGGTCCGAGGCGATGCCTATATAAGGATGGCTCCACCCAAACCCTAGAGGGGAGGCACGACGACAAGGATAGCACGCCGAAGCCCTAAAAAGCTTTGGTAACTCACAACGGGGAGGAGGAATGCCGTCGGAGGTCCACACCTTGCAACACAACACCGAAGAGAAGATCACGGAAGCATTGTATATCTTTATTACTGCATTTCATTCCTTATATATTCAAACTTAGACATGCTTTGTGATTCTTCCTTCGTATACATGGAGTAGTACTTTCGATTCTAGGATTAGGGAGTAGCTTGTGTACATTAAACAATATTGGTTCATGTTAAATTATGCCCATGAGTTTGATTTGACAATTGGTAGTTGCTCTTTATTATATTTATACGTGCTTGGGTTTCTTTCCGCTGTGCTTAGGCGATACGAGGGGTGACAGCCCTCGCAATCTAAAATTTAAGGGATTTGATTAAGGAACCTAGGGATAAACCTGATCTCTTATAACTGCAGGGAGAAGGGTGCGGTGGAATCAGAAACGGTCCACCAAAGGGATTGATTTGGCATCCTCGTACCATCTATCCCGTCCTTGTAGGCGGAGATAGCTCCCGATGAATGTGGCAGCTCTACGGGAGAGTGTATGATGTCTCTTCCACAAAGTCGTAGGTAAACCTCTAGACAATGCCAATTGACAACATTGTTCTATGATACACAAGTGAAACTGAAGTCCTGGAATCACCTTTGAAGACCTTGGCACACTTCTTTCCTCCTCCGTGTGACACCGTACAGAGTAGAGTCCACCGATAGCCCTCTCCAACCGCAACCTTTTAGAGATCACGTCCGAACAATTACAACCACTGAGTATATTGGTATTCGAATCTCAGTCCCTGTGGGATCGATAATCTTTATTACTTGACGACATCTGTGCACTTGCGAGCGTTGAGCGCGAGCGCGCGCTTTGAGTCCTCGACGGTATCCATCGCGAGATTTGAGGTCGCGTCTGTGCACATCAAGTTTTTTGCGCCATTGTCGGGGACTGATCGATTCGATATCAAATCGAACAGTGGTAAATTGGATAGGACTTAGGATTAGATTTATTTACTTGCTTTATTTTCTTTCTAGTTTATCTTATTTTCTTTGGTTCTATATTTTTTATATTTAGATTTAGTCTTTATTTTTAGCAGTAGTTTCTTATTTACTTATTGCATCTTAGATTTTTATTTGCTAGATTGATTTATTTTCTTCTTTTAGAATTAGATTAGCATTCTTAACTTTGTGGTTTGGTTCGTCGTATGCTTAGACGATTAGGGTCGGAAGGTCTAATTCCGATCGACTTAGAAATTGAGCGAACCTTTCACCGTTAGAGAGTAGAACAGCGAAAGATGGAGGATCAAGCTGCATCCGAGGTGAACATAGGTAGCCGACCTCTGCGGGACTACGCAGCTCCTAGCGCTAGAGGATTCAGGCTGAGTATAGCTGGACCATCTATTTCGGTGAATAACTTTGAGCTGAAGCCGACACTTATACATATGGTCCAGTAGAGCCAATTTGAGGGAGCTGCGACTGAAGACCCGAACCAACGCCTTGAGGAATTTCTTGAAATTTGCTCGATGATGAAAATGAATGGAGTCCCTTCTGACGCGATCCGCCTGAGCCTGTTCCCATTTTGACTGCGAGATAAGGCTAAGGCATGACTTCAATCCTTACCTTCTGGCAGCATCACTACATGGGAGCAATGTGAGCAGCAATTTCTGAATAAATACTTCCCACCAAGTAAGACTGCTCACATGCGCCATCTTATCATGAGATTTTGCCAGAAGGAGGGGGAGTCCTTGTTCGAAGCTTGGGATCGTTATAAGGGGCTACTCTACCAATGCCCCCACCATGGACTGGAGAGGTGGCTGGTGATCTACATTTTCTATAATAGGATTGCTTATGCCACGAAGATGTCCCTAGACTCCGCCGCAGGAGGAGCACTGATGAATAAGACCATAGAGGAAGCAGAAGAGCTTATCGAAGAGGTGGCCCAAAACCACCATCAATGGGCTTCCGAACGTGGTCAACCTACACCTACAGCGTGATGATACACTGTCAACTCCATGGACCACCTTTCAGCAAGGATGGACGCGCTCAACAAATAGTTTGAATCTTTGAATCCTTCATCTACATGCATGGCCATTGATTTTGGAGAGGGAGCGACAACGTATCGAGAGGACCACTATGGAGGGCAGGGGACCTCAGACGAGCAAATTGAGCATTGTGATGCGATTGGGGACTATGATTAAAGGCCCCACAACCCATACTCCAATACTTATAATCCCATATGGAGAAATCACCGAAATTTCTCTTATAAGAATAACTCAGGAAACACACACCTATCAGGGGGGTACGGGCAGCAGCAGGGCAATGGGCAGCGACCACAGAAGTCCAGACTAGAACTGATGATGGAGGACTTCATCGCTACCCAAACTAAGGCAAATGAGGAATTTCATCGCCAACATCAGAAGTCTGAAGAATCACTCAGAGATCTGAAGGCCACCGTTGACGACCTTGCAAGTCATACCAGGATGTTGGATACATAAATGGCCCAAATAGCCCAATCCGTGTCGCAAGCTATGAAGAGCTCCCCGGTGAGTCAAGGAAAAGAGGAAGGAGTGGGGCAAAGTAGTCAATTCGCCAAGGGGTGTGCAGCTATGATTTCCACCCTACCTGACCAAGCAGAGTTTGATGAGAAGATTCCAATACAGCTTGAGGACCCTGGTGAATTCGTTATTCCCTGCTCAATTTATGTGGAGAGCTTCGACGAAGCGCTATGCGACTTGGGGTCATCAGTCAGTGTGATGCCCTACATATACTATTTGAAGATGGGACTGAGCGGGCTCCAACCAGTGAATCTTGGTATTCGTATGGGGGATGATTCAGTCAAGGAGCTCGTTGGCCTGCTATGACACGTGGCTGTGATGATTGAGGATTTCGTGATACCCACGAACTTCGTCATACTGGACACAGAACCAAATCCCCAAAATCCCATCATCCTGGGAAGGCCTTTTCTAGCGACTGTAGGGGCATGCATAGATGTGAAGGAACACCAGATCTCCCTAGAGGTAGACGGGGAGATCATCTTTTTCAGCCTTTCGAAGCACAGAGCTTCCTACCTTGACAGCTTCACATTTAGTAGAATAAAGCCGGAACCTCAAGATGAAGATCTTGAGACGGATGAATGGAGGTTCACTGAACCACCATAGCCGAGTTGATAGTAGAGTGCGGTCGAGCTAAACGACCTTAAACAAAGCGCTTCTTGGAAGGCAACCCAAGTTTAGTTTTAGATTTCTCTTTTTGATTGCATTGCATACATTTGTTTGATTCTAGTTTTGATTTCCATCACATTTAGAGTTAGGAATAGAAAAGAACTTTGCTAGGCAAAAATAAAATCCATATTAGCCTACACGGCGAAGAGTATGAGAAAATTCGGACTGTGGTGCATAAATGGGCGGAAAAAGAGGACACGGCCTTTGGCCGTGTGTTTTCCCAGTGTGCCCGATTGACGAGGTGCTGCTGGCCATGTGTTTTCACAGTAGTAATATGAGTTAAAGGGTGTGTTTTCACCTCATTTGCATTGTGTGCTTCAAAAGTTCTTTCCCTAGCCGTGTGATTTCGTCTTCCCCACCATCTAGAAGCATTTTTAACCTCTAAAGAAGACAAAAGAAGCAAGGATGATGAGGACCAAGCACGTAGCACCCCGATCTGGTGCCTCGGAGCGACGAACAAGGAGAGGCGATGCCCCTCAAGCTCCGGAGGAGGGTAACGCCCTACCCACTCTACTTTTTCGCAATAATGAACATAGAGATAGATACAATATGCTCTCAACTCGTAAACTTACTACTACTAGGTACTTAGATGAGGATTTGCTAGAATCTTTAGGGTTGTTGGGTGATATGCAAACCCTATTTGCAAAAATGGGGTGTGAAGAGATTATGGGAATAAGGCACCTAACCTACCCTAAGATAGTTTTGGAATTTTTGAGTTCCTTAGAGGCGGAAGTTTTAACGGGTAGAGAGAGCGAGGAGGGTAGGATAACTTTTAGGCTTTTTAACATTGAGCATGAGTGGACCCTTCACCAATGGAACTCATGCTTTGGCTTACTAAGTGGGGGAGAGAGAAGGACCCATAATGGGTACAACTCTCGGATAGTTTGGACTGACTTGACAGGAGAGCACGCTTATGACCCTTCTAGGGCCAAAGCATCGCGCCTCCAAAACCCCATCTTTCGATACCTCCACCACATCATGGCCAGTACTATATTTGGTCGTGAGGAGAGTGACGGTGTAGTTAGAGCTAGCGAGCTACTTTGCCTTTGGGATAAGCTACAAGAAAGGAGTAGCATCGATGTAGGGTCCCACTTCATCAGACACTTAGTGAAGATGGGCAAAGCAGCACGAGGAGAGATCAATGTGGGAGGCCTACTTACCCACATTTTCCATAGGATGGGGTACGATTACACAACATTAGAGAGTATAGAGGGGAGCCCTAGGATCGACCTAGGAGTATGCATGGCCATGAAAATGATCGTGAGAGAAGGAGACTCCTTATGCTTTGTAAGAAAAAATCTGACAGCCCTTAGGCTCCCCGACCCAGATCGTACCACCATCGCTATACACGCTAATTGGCACTTGGACCTGATAGTGGAGTCCCCTCCACATGAGGGACCATCCACATCAGCGACCATCTCTCCACCTTTATATCACTTTCCCTCCAGTCCACACATGCATAGGAGCCCACCTAGTCCACGCCGACATGAGCCTACACCTACACCGCCACCTTTTTCTACTTTTGAGTAAGATGCAGGTATGTCGGCCTATGATTTCTCAGAGTTTCAATTGTGCCTTGATGACATTCACACTGAGCAGTAGATGTAGAGGTAGCGATGGGAGGAGCATAGCTCCTACCAGCAGGCAGAGTTATAGGGATTCTGGGAGCATTTCCAGCGAGCTGAGGAGTTCTACGATGAGGCCCACATATACTTCCAAGAGGAGGTTGTTCATCGTCAGGATGAGGCCGCCTACCGCAGGGAGATGCGGCATCACATGCGTGCCCAGCAGGCACAGTGGACTAGGGAGGAGGAGCACCGAGCTGTCGCTGCATCCACCAGCTCCCAGATCGACCACATGTATATGTGGCATTAGCGGCTCAGCAGCAGGTTCTCCCAGGATCCAGAGATGCCTAGGCTCCCAGACTTTCCACCTCGTCCACCATATTAGAGGTATATTTTCGTTTAAGTCTAGGGGGACCCCAAGGTTTATTTTGTTTTGTTTCCTAGCAGTAGTTTCTTTTCTGGTATTTTCATTAATTAATTCATGCATGGGTTGTTGAGTTTCTTTCAGTACTTATTTTTTGTTGACTGTAAAGCTACCTCAGTAGTATTTTTGAAAGTTGCTTGCATGAGTTGTTCCCATAGGTAGTTTAACTCCATTTATCTTGTGGTATTTTATTTTATTTGCTCTATTGAATGTTCTAGACTTACACTTGTTAGCTTTATTTTTGCACTTACACATGTCGAACATTATGAAAGGGAGAATCTAGTACATACCTAGTTATGATTCACTTCAGTAGTCTAGTACTTTAGAATCCATAGGCGACTCTAGGTTTAGCATTTTAGTTACTGGAGATGCTCGGATTATGTAAGCCCATTCGGAAAAATCAAAATTCATGTGAGCCGAAAAAAAAGAGAGAAAAGAAAAAGAGAAATAAAGAAAAAGGTAAAAAGAAATGAAAAAATAAAGAGAGAAAAAAGAAAAGAAAAAAGAGATTATGAGGGATAAAAAACAATTGTCGTGGGTGGAAATGGCTAGGTGCCCCTTTGAGACCGAGTTAGGTTACTGAAGAAACACCTACCAATTTCTCTCGATACCGAGCACACCTTTGAGACTGTATGCTAGATCTAGGGAACGACCCTCTCTTTGGGCAGGTAAGTGCCTAAGAGTCGAAAACCTTAGGAAAGCTATGGGGTGACGACTTAACACACCATGGAACGGGCATCCCCTAAGAATGGTTCGCTTAGCACAAGCACAAGGAGCTAGCTTAGTGAACTTCTAGAACATATTTGTTTTGCTTTAATTGCAAATACCACTTGATAAATTCAGTTAACATCCTAATTATGGAACAATATCTTTTTAAAATTTCATGGCACTGAGGTTTGCTTGAGGACAAGCAAAGATTTAAGTCTGGGGGAAGTGATGTGAGCAAAACATACAGGGTTTTAGGAGTAGTTTTCGTTCACATTTCATTGAATTTTGTGTTAGTTTCATTCATATGTTACTCTATTTTTGCACACATTTTCTATTTTTTGGTTCGAAGGTCTGCTCGTTGTACTTTTGTGTGCATGTTAGCTTTTCGAGTAAAAAGGATACATTTTAGGAGCAAAAGAAGGACATTTCGTAGCTAGACGCAGAGTGGGACACGGCCAGGGTGTGTGGATTCACACGGTCGTGTCCAATAGGCGAGATCAGTACCCCAGGGCCACACATAGTCTGGTCATGTGGAAACACACGGTCATGTGGCGGCCCAACAGATTGGCACGACTAGGGCTTTTTCTGGATTTTGCAGCGGTCCGAGACGATATCTATATAAGTATGGCTCCGCCCAAACCCTAGGGGGGAGGCACAACGGCTAGGATGACATGTCGAAGCCCTAAAAAGCTTTGCTAACTCGCAATAGGGAGGAGGAACGCTGCCGGAGGTCCACACCTTGCAACATAATGTCGGAGATAAGATCACGAAAGCATTGTATATCTTTATTATTGCATTTCATTCCTTATATATTCAAACTTAGACATGTTTTGTGATTCTTACTTCGTATACATGGAATAATACTTTCAATTCTAGGATTAGGGAGTAGCTTGTGTACATAAACAATGTTGGTTCATGTTAAATTCTGCCCATGAGTTTGATTTGACAATTGATAGTTGTTATTTATTATATCTATGTGTGATTGGCTTTCTTTCCACTGTGCTTAGGCGATACGAGGAGTGACAGCCCTCGAAATCTAAAATTTAGGGGATTTGATTAAGGAACCTAGGGGTAAACCTGATCTCCTGTAACTGCGGGGAGAAGGGTGCGGTGGAATCGGAAACGATCCACCGTAGGGATTGATTTGGTATCCTCGTACCCTCTATCCCGTCCTTGTAGGCGGAGATAGCTCCCGGTGAATGCGGCAGCTCTGTGGGAGAGTGTATGATTTCCCTTCCACAAAGTCGTAGGTAAACATCTAGACAATGCCAATTGACAACATTGTTCTATGATACACAAGCAAAACTGAAGTCCTGGAATCACCTTTGAAGACCTCGGCACACTCCTTTCCTCCTCCGTGTGACACCGTACAGATTAGAGTCCACCGACATCCCTCACTAACCGTAACCTTTTAGAGATCACGTCCGAACAATTACAACCACTGAGTATATTGGTATTCGAATCCCAGTCCCTGTGGGATCGATAATCTTTATTACTTGATGACATCTGTGCACTTGCGGGCATTGAACGCGAGCACGCGCTTTGAGTCCTCGATGGTATCCGTCACGAGATTTGAGATCTCGTCCATGCGCATCAGTACATACTAGAATTTTCCTTTCAGGATTTTCATCATGTGCAGGTGTAAAATAAAAGCTAACCAGTGTAAGTCTTGAACATTCATTAGAGCAAATAAAATAAAAAACCACGAGGTAAATGAAGTTAAGCTACTCATGGAAACAACTCATGAAGAAAACTTTTAAAAATACTACTGAGATTGCTTATAGATAGCAAGAACTAAGTGCTGAAAGAAACAAAGCAACCTATGCATAAACAAATGAATGCTAACTAAAATGCAAATATCAGGAAAGAAACTACTGCTAGAAACAAAATAAATCAAAACATGGGCCCCCCAGACATATATGAAATCAAACCTCTAATACAGTGGTCTAGGTGGGAAGTCTGGTAGCCTCAGCATGTCTGGCTCCTGGGAGAACCTAGTGCTCATCCATTGATGTCACATGTATATGTGGTCGATCTGAGAGCTGGTGGATGCAGCAGCTGCTCTGTGCTCCTCCTCCCTAGCCCACTATGTCTGCTGGGCATGCATGTGTTGCCTGACCTCCTGACGGTAGGCAGCCTCCTCCTGAAAATAAACTCGGGCCTCATCGTAGAACTCCTCGGCCCACTGGAAGTGCTCCCGTAAGCCCTGAAACTCTGCCTGTGTAGGCGCTCTGCTCCTCCCATCGCTACCTCTACGTCTGCTGCTCGATGTATATGTCGTCGAGGCACGATCGGAACTCTGAGAAGTCATAGGCGGATGTACCTGCATCTTGCTCAAAAGTAGAACAAGGTGGTGGTGCAAGTGCAGGCTCATGTTGATGTGGACTAGGTGGGCTCCTATACATGTGTGGACTAGAGGGAGAGTGATGTACAGGCGGAGAGATGGGTGCCGAAGTGGAGTGTTCCTCATATGGTGGGGACTCCACTATTAGGAAAAGGCCTCTTTTTAAAGATGCTCTGATCTGCGATGTCCACTGGAGTTTAGCAATACGTAAACTGAATTTCCTTACATAACACAAGGAGTATCCCTCTCTCACTATCATTTTCATAGTCATACACACTCCTAGGTCAATCCTAGGGCTCCCCTCTATGCTATATAATGTTGTGTAGTCATACCCCATCCTATGACAAATATGGGTAACTAGGCCTCCCAAAATAATCTCTCCCCTCGCCGCTTTGCCCATTTTCACTAGGTGTCTAATGAAATGAGACCCTACATCAATGCGACTCCTTTCTTGTAGCATGTCCCACAAGCAAAGCAGCTCACTTGCTCTCACTACCCCATCACTCTCCCCTCTTCTGAAAATGGTACTCGTCATAACCCAATGTAGGTACTGGAAGATGGGGTTTTAGAGGTGTGAGGCTTTGGCCCTAGAAGGGTCATAAGCATTCTCCCCCATCAATTCGGACCAAAAGGTCTGGCCATTAAACCCAATCAGGGTTCTCCACTCTCCCCCACTAGGCAAGCCAAAGCATGTGTTCCATTGGTGTAATGTCCATTCATGCTCAATGTTGAACAACCTAAATGTAATCCTACCCTCTTTGCTCTCTCTTCCCGTCAAGATTTCCACTTCTAAAGAACTCAAAAATTCTAAAACTATCCTAGGGTAGGTTGGTGTCTTATTCCCATAATCTCTCCCCACCCCATTTTTGCAAATAGGGCTTGAATATCGCCCAACAAACCTAGGGTTTCCAAGAGATCTTCATCTAGATACCTAGTAGCGGTGATTCTTCTATTAGAAAGCATGTTAAATCTTTTCCTATGCTGGTTATTATGAAATGCAAGGGAGGGAAGAGCGTCACCTTCTCCCAGAGCTTGTGGGGCATCCCCTCTCCTTGTTCTTCGCTCTGAGGTAGTAGATCGGAGCGCCACTTGCCTTGTCCTACTCATCCTTGCTTCTATTGGGTTTCCTTGAGCATTGGAGAGGCTCCTAGGTGGTGGGGAAGACGATTTCACACAACTAGGGCAAAGGAAATCAAAGCACACGGCGCGTTTGGGGCAAAACACATGGTTTGACACCCCTTATACTTCACGCGCCACAATCGTGAGGATTCACACGGTCGGGTCGTGTGCACCGCTGGAAGGTGGGAAATGGCTGTGTGGATTCACATGGCCAGGACGTGTGCCCCCCCCCCCCCCCACTTTTCTCCCATGGTGTGCCACGGTCCGAATTCTCCTTACATACTCTATCATGTAGGTTCAAAATGATTTTTGTGTTTACCTAGCAGGTTCTTTCTAGTTCTAATTCATGCTAAAAAATGCTAAATGCTAGAAATCAAAGTTCAAATTACCAAAACGAATGCAATTAAGTCAAAGACAAGTAAAACCAAAACTTGGGTTTGTTGGTGCAGTAGGCACCTAAGTCGAACCTGAGTTTTGATTATAGCAAACGATACAAAGTTAAGCTCATGTCGTTATCTCACGAGCTGAATCGAGTGTGCAGAAAATTTCTATAGCTAGAGCTAAAGGCTAGCGACACCTGGAGGAAGCCGCAGTGGTCGGGCAACACTCGGGTGACTTCGGAGGGAGTCGAAGGAATCGGGTGGAAGGCCGGAAGCGAAAGCAACACAGTAAGTATCGAGGTAAGCTCGTGTGTGTGTGTGAGCGTAAGTGAGGTCGTATCCTCTTTACGGGGATAATCTTAAGCGTAGATCCGACCAAAGACATCCTATAGATGGTCTAGGTCGAGATCGGACGGTCGACGACTGTTGAAATTATGTTTTTGTTGAGCTAACTTTGACTTGCAGCAAGAATCAGTCGACTGCCAGCTTGGAGGACTCGAATGTCATCAATCAGTCGACTGTCGGAGGTTAGCACTCGACTGATGCTGCCATCAGTCGACTGATGGTCAAAGGATCAACTTCGAGGAGTCAAGGCTTATCACCAAATTTCAAGGGGAGTGGTGCTCATATATGATTGGCTAGGGTTCCTCTCGAAAAGGGGCTCAAAGGCTATAAAAGGAGGTCCTAACCTAGGGTTTCTTCATCAATTCTAAGTGCTCAAAAGCCTCCGCAACGCTGCGACTCTCCGACGACTCTACAACAACGAAGTGCTGCCAACAACCCTAGCTTAAGTTTTTTTTTTTAGTTGTTGGTATAATCTTACTTTGTTATTGCTTTCAATATTGCAATTCTTTTTAATCAAGGTTTTCTATCGTTGCATTTTACTTAAATAGAAGAGAGGGTTTGTCTCTCTATCTTTTTGCTTCGAAGGTTTTTGTAATCGTCAAACTCCTACCTCCAACGAGGAGTGTTTTAGTGAATTGCCCTCCGTACACGGTCTAGGACCGTTAGGGCCTTGGAGTAGTAGCCGAAGGCTGTTAGTAATATATGAGAGATGTCCTAAGGCAATCGCCTTATGTATGAACCATTTATATGATAAATGAAGATTCACTATTTGAGTATACATGTTTTATGTATTTGATTGGATCTTAAACTCATTTACTGAATGTCCATGATACGATTCACAGCATGAGAGAATTTGTGATTGGATCACAACTAGTGAGTATCTCTACATGTGTAATTGTGATGTATCGGAATTATCCCTAGTCGATGAATTGATGGATTTGGACACCATCAATTCTGTCGAGACTAGCACGAGGTATACTCCTTGGTGTATCCAAGCGGTGATTGATTCATCGGGCCGGAGACATAGTGATGTCGGAGTTAATCGTGGATGCTAGTTATGGTAACTAGTTCATTGGAGTGACCGATCGTAAGACTTCATAGTTCTCTGCATATATAGATATGTCAATGAAGTTCTTCTTGTGGCTTAAGTGCGATGTTCCTTTGACTTGCGGTATTCAAGTCATCTTGATCATGGAGACTTATGCTTTGACATCTTAAGCAAACATCTCTAAGGAGATGTGGACCCGGGATGATTGGGTATAAGTCGAAGTGATCGAAGGTGTTTGAATAGCCTATAAAGGATTCACCACTCCTTGCGAGGAGATGTATACCCATGGCCTCTCGTCGGATTGTTACTAAAGTCTTTGGCCAAAGCATTACATGTTTAGAGTAAGTACTCTTCGATACATGTGGAGTAACTAGAATCCGTAGGACGAGGAAATGATACTTGGGCTAGGTGTGACGTAGTCAGCCTAGTGGGGACTGACACAATAGACCATGTCCTGAACCAAGTGGGTATAAGATGAGTGAAGGGAATGGGGCACGATTCATTCGAGCTCTTGAAGGGTTTGAAATAGTTACGGATCAACCGCTGATCTTTTACATTAATTGGGGATCATGATGTACTACTAGGTGCCACTCATGATCATTCTATAATTAATGGTTAATTATAGGCGGCCAACATAAACCGAGAACCTATTTGGTCACACGCGCTGGAGTGTAATCCAAAGGATTTAAAACGAGCTTGAGAATGGGATTCTCAGACCGAGAGAAACTATGTTTGGTTGGACCAAACATAAAGCGAGCATGAAATTGTTTCAGTCGCAATGGAAGCGTGGATGGGCCGCGTCTTATGAAGACGTAATGGATGAACCAAAATGGTTTGGTTCTAATCCAATGGATGAGAATAAATCAAAGGGTTTGGTTTATTTTAAACGAATGAACCAAAATTTGGTTCAGTTCGTTTTAACTTAAAATAAACCATCATGGTTTGGTTTATTTTAACTTATCTTAATGGAGCGGGTTAACGGGCTTTATGGATATGATCCATTAACCATTAAGAGAATTAGTTCTCTATATAATAGGGGTTAAACCCTAACCTAAAACCCTAATGAAGTTTTGGCCGCCCAACCCTAGCCTCCTTTTGTTGTTGCCACCCAACATGGTGTTGCCTCCAACTTCATGGAGCTGCTGCCACCTCCTTGCCGCCGGCATCCAAGCTTCATCCGGCGATGCTCTGGCGACCCTCCGGTGATCTCTTGTGGGTTCGGTGATAAGGTGAGCTCCACATCTCCTTTGGCCGGCCTCTATTCCTCCACCAAAAGCTGTCCAGTTTTTCTGGACAGCTTGTTTCTTTGTTGTCGAAGCATCGTTTGGACGACGGTTAGTGCTCCGACAGCGGCTAACTTACCGGGGATTTGATCTCCGGTAATCCTCTGAGGTGGAGGACGAAGGATTCATCAAACGATTGACGAATACCTCTCCGGAGAATCGAGTTTTGAGGACTCGGTTTTTGATCCGAATTTGGATTCGGATCGTGATCATCTCTCGATCACGTTGTCTTCAACACGAGGCTAGTAACCTGTACGAAGACGAAGCTCGTGGCTTAGCGAAGTCATCCCGAGGAGCTCGGCATGGATACGGATAGAGACGATTCTTACGAGGATCGTTCCGGTTGATATCGTTCCCGCTACACGTCATACGAAAGGTATAACGTAGATAATTTTCTTTTATTGTAAATTTTAATTTACGGTTATGTCTACACTTGTTGTAATATGCATGCGTGTGTTGTGTGTGTTGTAATAAATATAGATTTATTATTTTTAATTGCTTCCGCTGTGCTCATGTTTACGAAACATGATCGAACACACACGCCGCGGTGCCGGAAACCCAACAGTGGTATCAGAGCCCAGGTTGTGTTTCGACATAATCGTAAAAATGGTTTTGCGATAGTCATAATGTATTTCTGGAAATTTTCTAAATTTTGTAAATTTAGAAGTATTTATGGAAATTTTTCAATTTTGGAAAGTCTAGAAGTATTTATGGAAATCTTCCACTTTTGGAAAGTTGGAAGTATTTATGGAAATTGATATTTTCCATAAATAAAATATTTGATTAGATTCTGGAAATTTGTTTCCTAATTTAATCATGATTTGATTTGGGAAATCAAATCTTAAAATATTTTATTTCCATAAGTAGTTTTAATGATTTAGGAAATTGGTTTCCTAAATAGATTTTCCTTAATCAAATAATTCCATGAATAAAATATGCGATTAGATTTGGAAATTTGTTTCCTAATTTAATTATGATTTGATTTGGAGAATCAAATCTTAAACATATTTTATTTCCATAAATAGTTATGACATATAAGGAAATTATATACATGACATAATTGTATGTCATGTAATTGCATTAAATGCATAACATTATGTCATGCGTGTCGTGACATGTAGATGTATGCCATGTATGTCATGCCATGTAGATAATAGTTATTTGCATGCAAAGAGGATGAGACATAAAAACCCTTAATCAATATTAAAGCCTACACCTTCCATTAATATGGTTAGAACCAGAGTTCTGTTTCTTGTTTGGGTTGTTGGACTCTCTCCAAGCCCGGCTCTAACCTGAATATGTTCAAACCATGGAATAGTTTAATACTAATATGGTAAGAGTCAGAGGTCAATCGTTAGCTTTGGTTGTTGGACTCTCTCCAAGCTGGGCTAATTGGTTGAATGCGCTCTAACCATATTAAAACTATATCCTGATTAATGGGTTGGCTTTAACCTGGAGCATCGGCTTGTTGGACTATCTCCAAGGTCGATGTAAAGGGAGGTGAAGTTGGGTGCTATGCATATGATGCATACTTGTTAATGTGTTAACAACCCGATGTATGTGTGAACATTCAATTAGTTGATAGCACATTGTGATAGTTGCATATACGTGATATGAAATCGGTATAGTTGATACCTACCGTCGTAGTTATGAATGGCTTGTTGGACTCTCTCCAAGGTTGTTCATAACTATGATGGATATCATCCCATTCGGAGATGGACCTACGATCTCCCGAAGTGATTTTGGGGTTTTTGAAATTCGAAAAATGAATGGGATTTACAAATGTATATTGATGCATTTTAAAAATCATCTTTCTCATATATGCTCGTTTTGTATTTCTAAAATTGATCATGATGTGTTTGAATTTGCATTCCATTTTGGATTCAAATAAATTGACTGGGCCAAACTTCTTGGACTAGCTTAGAAACTTGAGAATTGTTCTCAAGGTGGAAAAGCTTGTGTATGTCCTCGAAGCGCCTCTTCCCGCCCATCCTAGTGACGATGCAACTCCGGACCAATTGTTGGTCTATCAGAAACATGTGACTGATTCTGAACTGACAAGTTGCATCATGCTAGCCGCGATGGAACCCAAGCTACGATTGCAGAATGAGCATATGGATGCTCTTATCGTATTTCTTCATCTTTATGAGTTGTTTGATAAGCAAGTGAGATTGAAGGTTCGAAGTCTCCAAGCTCCTCTTCACCTCTGAGATGCAAGAAGGTTCATCTGTGGTACTGCTCAACATGCTGAAGACTGTGGAGCCTTCTGAGAAGCATGAGCAATGGACGGTGTTGTTAGTTGATTCCTCGAAGAAAGGTTCTAAGAGGAGTCAAAGGAACAACAGAAGGAAGAAGAAAAGGGCTAAAAAAGGCGAGAACCGGCTCAAAGGGCACTTGCCATCATTATGGCAAGTAGGGCCATTCTTGAAGAAAGTCGATTTGTCTTGAGTCCGTGAAGAAGGATAAGGCATCGGATGCTCCATCTTCTTCAGAAATCTTCGTTATTGATTGTCATTCTATTTCCTCAAACACTTGGGTATTGGATACTGGGTGTGGCTCACATATATGTAATGACATACATGGGCTAAGGAATAGAAGAAGACTCGTCAAGGGAGAGTCAAATTTACGTGTTGGGAATGGAGCAAAGGTTGCTGCACTCGCCATCGGAACGTATTTGTTGAAACTCCCTGCAGGACTTATCTTAAAACTGGACAATTGCTTTTATGTTCCTTCGTTGATAAAGAACATCATTTCTATTTCTTGTTTAAATAGAAATGGTTACCATTTGACTTTTAGTAACAATTGTTGTTACATAACTTTGAATGGAGTTCTTTATGGATGGAACTTTAAGCAATGGTATTTATCGTTGGGACGTATCCAAAGGACATTTTCAATATCGGGCGAGCAACAAGCATGCTCGAAAGGATAATCAAATAGACTCCTATATGTGGCATTGTCGTCTTGGCCATATAAGCAAGAAACGCATGTCCGAATTACACCGATGTGGAATTCTAGAATCGTTTGAATTGGATTCATACGATACATGCGAATCATGCTTAAAAGGCAAGATGACTAAGTTACCTTTTACTGGAAAAGGTGAACGAGTGGGAGAGTTACTAGGTCTAGTACATACTGATGTATGTGGACCTATGTCAACTCAAGCTTTAGGAGGCTATAGCTACTTCATTACCTTCACCGATGATCACTCATGGTTTGGGTATGTGTTCTTGATGAAACACAAGTCTGAAGCCTTTGAAAGGTTCAAAGAATTCAGAAATGAAGTAGAGAAACAACATGACAAGAGTATTAAAATACTTCGATCGGATCGAGGTGGTGAATACTTAAGTCAAGAGTTTCTTGATTATCTAAGAGACAATGGCATATTGTCTCAATGGACTCCGCCCTATACACCACAGCATAATGGTGTATCTGAGAGGCGTAACCGGACCTTGTTGGACATGGTTAGGTCAATGATGAATCATGCAACTCTTCCCAAGTCCTTTTGGGGCTATGCACTTCAGACAGCTGTTTACTTGTTAAATAGAATGCCTACCAAGGTAGTCTCAACTACTCCATATGAGATATGGAATAGTAAGAAACCTCATGTATCTTACTTGAAGATATGGGGTTGTCCTGCTTATGTGAAGCGGACTGTATCAAACAAATTGGATGCTAAGTCTGATAAATGTCTATTTATTGGATACCCTAAGGAAATAAGGGGTTACCAATTCTATCATCCTGTGGAACAAAAGGTGTTTGTTTCAAGGCATGCTGTGTTTCTAGAGAAAGAGTTTCTCTTGCAAGAAAACAGTGGGAGTGTCGTCGAGCTTGAGGAGGCTCGAGAGACTCAAATAGACATTGATGAGATACACGGTGAAGCACGGTGACAACTCATAGTGATGAGCAATCGGCTGGACCTATTGTAACACCACATCTTCGTAGATCTGGTAGAACACGCAATATTCCTGAGAGATATGGATTTCTCGTAAGCGAATCGAACAACGTGTTACTCATTGATGATGAGGAGCCTACCAGTTATGAAAAAGTGCTGACAAGTTCAGAAAGGGATAAGTGGCTTGGTGCCATGAAGTCGGAAATGGATTCCATGTATGAAAACCAAGTTTGGAACTTGGTTGACCCACCTGAAGGCATAAAGCCTATAGGGTGCAAGTGGGTTTTCAAGAAGAAAACCGACATGGATGGTAATGTGATTACCTATAAGGCTAGATTGGTGGCAAAAGGATATCGTCAAAAACAAGGTGTTGATTATGACGAAACCTATTCGCCTGTAGCTATGCTTAAATCCATTCGGATGCTCCTGGCCATAGCGGCTCATTATGATTATGAGATATGGCAGATAGATGTGAAAACAGCTTTCCTTAATGGAAACCTGCTCGAGGACGTGTATATGATACAGCCTGAGGGTTTCACATCGGTTGATAAAACCAAGGTATGCAAATTGCGACGATCCATTTATGGATTGAAGCAAGCATCCAGGAGCTGGAATATCCGTTTTGATGAGACGATCAAAAAGTTTGATTTCTCACAAAATCCAGACGAACCTTGTGTCTACAAGAAGGTTAGTGGGAGTGCAGTCGTGTTCCTAGTATTGTATGTCGATGACATATTACTTATAGGAAACGATGTTTCAATCTTACAGTCAGTGAAGGTTTGGTTATCCAAGACATTCTCCATGAAAGACCTGGGAGAAGCAACCTACATCCTCGGGATTAAGATCTATAGAGATAGATCTAAACGGTTGCTTGGTCTTTCGCAGTCTACATATATAGACCGAGTGCTAAAGAGGTTTAGCATGTCGGAATCCAAGAAAGGTTTCTTACCCATCAGGCATGGGGTACACCATTCGAAGTCTATGTGTCCGCGCACAGAAGACGAGAGGATTTGCATGAGTAAGATTCCCTATGCATCCGCAATAGGATCTATCATGTATGCTATGTTATGTACAAGGCCCGATGTATCGTATGCTCTGAGTGTCACGAGCAGATACCAGTCTGATCCAGGAATGGATCATTGGGTGGCTGTTAAGACGATCCTTAAGTGCTTGAGAAGAACTAAGGATGCGTTCCTAATATATGGAGAAGGGTACATGGTGATACGTGGGTATACGGATGCCAGCTCCAGACAGACAAGGATGATTCCATGTCTCAATCTGGGTATGTATTCACCTAAAATGGAGGCACAATAAGTTGGAAAGGTTCCAAGCTTGACACTATAGCGGATTCTGCCACTAAGGCAGAATACGTTGCAGCTTTGGAAGCAGCAAAGGAAGCGGTTTGGATCAATAAGTTCATCTATGAACTTGATGTGGTCTCATCAATGATCCAAACATGTGCTTCGCCGCTATCATCTTATCAGAAAGATCATCAGTAGAAACGAAATACAAATCGAGAAAATTCCCACTGAAAGGAACTTAGCGGATCCCTTGACTAAGGCATTACCTCAAAATAATTTTGAGGGTCATGTTCGAGCTTATGGTATTGGATACCGTAGCGATTGGCATTAGGCCAAGTGGGAGTCTGTTAGTAATATATGAGAGATGTCCTAAGGCAATCGCCTTATGTATGAACCATTTATATGATAAATGAAGATTCACTATTTGAGTATACATGTTTTATGTATTTGATTGGATCTTAAACTCATTTACTGAATGTCCATGATACGATTCACAGCATGAGAGAATTTGTGATTGGATCACAACTAGTGAGTATCTCTACATGTGTAATTGTGATGTATCGGAATTATCCCTAGTCGATGAATTGATGGATTTGGACACCATCAATTCTGTCGAGACTAGCACGAGGTATACTCCTTGGTGTATCCAAGCAGCTGATTCTCACTGGCTGGAGACATAGTGATGTCCGGAGTTAATCGTGGATGCTAGTTATGGTAACTAGTTCATTGGAGTGACCGGTCGTAAGACTTCATATGGTTCTCTGCATATATAGATATGTCAATGAAGTTCTTACTGTGGCTTAAGTGCGATGTTCCTTTGACTTGCGGTATTCAAGTCATCTTGATCATGAA
The DNA here is from genome assembly GCA_025175895.1 of Wurfbainia villosa. NCBI lineage: Eukaryota > Viridiplantae > Streptophyta > Magnoliopsida > Zingiberales > Zingiberaceae > Wurfbainia > Wurfbainia villosa. The sequence continues at coordinate 111,569,189 of CM045989.1, read as the reverse complement.
GACTTATGCTTTGACATCTTAAGCAAACATCTCTAAGGAGATGTGGACCCGGGATGATTGGGTATAAGTCGAAGTGATCGAAGGTGTTTGAATAGCCTATAAAGGATTCACCACTCCTTGAGAGGAGATGTATACCCATGGCCTCTCGTCGGATTGTTACTAAAGTCTTTGGCCAAAGCATTACATGTTTAGAGTAAGGTACTCTTCGATACATGTGGAGTAACTAGAATCCGTGGGACGAGGAAATGATACTTGGGCTAGGTGTGACGTAGTCAGCCTAGTGGGGACTGACACTATAGACCATGTCCTGAACCAAGTGGGTATAAGATGAGTGAAGGGAATGGGGCACGATTCATTCGAGCTCTTGAAGGGTTTGAAATAGTTACGGATCAATCGTTGATCTTTTACATTAATTGGGGATCATGATGTACTACTAGGTGCCACTCATGATCGTTCTATAATTAATGGTTAATTATAGGCGGCCAACATAAACCGAGAACCTATTTGGTCACACGCACAACGAGTGTAATCCAAAGGATTTAAAAGCGAGCTTTAGAATGGGATTCTCGGGAGAGAAACTATGTTTGGTTGGACCAAACATAAGCGAGCATGAAATTGTTTCACGCAATGGAAGCGTGGATGGGCGCGTCTTATGAAGCGTAATGGATGAACCAAAATGGTTTGGTTCTAATCCAATGGATGAGAATAAACCAAAGGGTTTGGTTTATTTTAAACGAATGAACCAAAAGTTGGTTCGGTTCGTTTTAACTTAAAATAAACCATCATGGTTTGGTTTATTTTAACTTATCTTAATGGAGCGGGTTAACGTGCTTTATGGATATGATCCATTAACCATTAAGAGAATTAGTTCTTTATATAATAGGGGTTAAACCCTAACCTAAAACCCTAATGAAGTTTTGGCCGCCCAACCCTAGCCTCCTTTTGTTGTTGCCGCCCAACATGGTGTTGCCGCCAACTTCATGGAGCTGCTGCCACCTCCTTGCCGCCGGCATCCAAGCTTCAGCCGGCGATGCTCCGGCGACCCTCCGGTGATCTCTTGTGGGTTCGGTGATAAGGTGAGCTCCACATCTCCTTTGGCCGGCCTCTATTCCTCCACCAAAAGCTGTCCAGTTTTTCTGGACAGCTTGTTTCTTTGTTGTCGGAGCGTCGTTTGGACGACGGTTAGTGCTCCGACAGCGGCTAACTTACCGGGGATTTGATCTCCGGTAATCCTCTGAGGTGGAGGACGAAAGATTCGTCAAACGGTTGACGAATACCTCTCTGGAGAATCGAGTTTTGAGGACTCGGTTTTTGATCCGAATTTGGATTCGGATCGTGATCATCTCTCGATCACGTTGTCTTCAACACGAGGCTAGTAACCCGTACGAAGACAAAGCTCGTGGCTTAGCGAAGTCATCCCGAGGAGCTCGGCGTGGATACGGATAGAGACGATTCTTACGAGGATCGTTCCGGTTGATGCCGTTCCCGCTACACGTCATACGAAAGGTATAACGTAGATAATTTTCTTTTATTGCAAATTTTAATTTACGGTTATGTCTACACTTGTTGTAATATGCATGCGTGTGTTGTGTGTGTTGTAATAAATATAGATTTATTATTTTTAATTTCTTCCGCTGTGCTCATGTTTACGAAACATGATCGAACACACACACGCCGCGGTGCCGGAAACCCAACAAAGGCTACGAACCAAGTAAAAAAATATCTTGTCTCTTTTTGTTTCATTTATCTTTCCACTACACTTAATTGTTTTGATACGAACTCGAAAAGAAAAAAAAAAGGTTTTTCGCTATTCACCCCCCCCCTCTAGCGAACCGCTTCGATCCAACAATTGGTATCAGAGCCGGGGGCGCTTAGATTTGGTGAAACCGCCAATCTAGCATTTTTTACAGATTTATTTTTCGTTCGTTTAAATTTTTCTCCCGCACTACTAATCCAAGATGAAGTCTTGGTACTCTTCGTTTGGTTTTGTTTTGCAAGTATTCTCTTTTGGAGTAGCCGACGGTAAAACGGGCATAACATTTCGTACAAGTTGACCCACAACATGGGCTACCTACCAAAACGAAGCTCTCAGAGAGATCTACACTTCTTACCAGGGTAAACCCTCGTAACAGGCTATCTTCATTGTTGAACCTCCGCCATTATCGACTGTATTAGCAATACGCACCGAACGAAGGTGATGTTTTGATGTGTTTTGATGTTTCGACAAAAACATATGACAATATAATTGTCGTGGAAAGTCCAAGTTGGACACTTGGCAGTTGGGAAAGTCCAAGTCCTGAGTACTTGGCAAATGGAAAGTCCAACATGAGTTGGCAAGGAAAGTCCAAGCATGGTCTTGGCATGGAAAGTCTAACATGGGTTAGCATTTGAAGTCCAAGGGGTTTAATATTGGTGGCGTAAAGTCCAAGCGGAGTCTTGGCGGCGTAAGTCCAATGTGCCTTGGCGGTGTAGACACCGTTAGCATGACATAGCCGACGGAAGCACCTGAAGGCTAGCGCGATGGATGAACAAGTCATGGATGACTTGGAGGGATCCGAGAGGCGTGAGGCTGATGGAGGTGACTAGAAGGCTTAGGTCTAGGCTAAGGGTGGTCTAGCAAGTATGGGGGAACCATACTTGAGTTAAAACCTCATGTTTGAGGTGTGCCAGTCGACTGGTGCCATGTGGCAGTCGACTGGACCGAGTCAACTAGGGTTTGACTGCGGGTTATGGCCTAGCGATCGCCATAGGTATGGCGATCGACAGATGGCTCAGCGGTCGCCGATCGTGTGATCGATCGGGGTGCTCGAAGTCGACCAGCGTATGGAGTCGAGACTCGACTGGTCGAGTGAGGACTCCATCAGTCGACTGATGGTCACAATCAGTCGACTGATGGTAGCTCCGTTGGACTTATCCAACGTGGAACTAGCCGTTGTCTCACGACAACAGTGGCATCAGTCGACTGATGGTCTCGATCAGTCGACTGATAGACTTTTTCCAGCACAGGTTGAAGCTATATATGGAGCTCGTGATGAAGGAAAAAGCAACCGGTTCTTGAGGGCTATTGGGGCGATTTGTTGGTGCAAATCAGGTCTCCAAGTGCAAGCAAGCAACCAAGCATTCAAGCAATCAAAACAAGTGTTGTAAAGTCTTTTTCTTTACTTGTATTTCATATTTACATTGTATATTGCTTGTATTTCGTTCTTACTGTTGTAAGATCTATTGTAAGGGGTTTCTCCGCCTCCGACTTGTGTCGAGAAGGAGTGTTTATCATTAGTGAGTGTGTGTGCATCACTAGGGCTCTTTAGAGCTCGATCCGTGGAGTAGGAACCGTGCGGTTCCGAACCACGTTATATCATTGTGTTAGCTTGTTGTCTATTTCGTTATCGCTTTTATTATTTCCATTTCACGCGACTAACGAAATTGTAGACACAAACGCGAGCGAATTTCATCTACGCTATTCACCCCCCTCTAGCTATTCCAACGATTCCTAACAAGTGGTATCAGAGCCCGGGGCTCTTCTACGGATTAACAACCGGGAGCTAAGGTGAAAGGCTAGAGGGTGAAGATGGAATTCCAAGACAAGCTTGGATGGGAAATCAACACTCCACCTCCATATGATCCAGAAGATTTTCCGGCATGGAGAGCAAGAATGGAAACATTCTTGATGATGAACATAGAGGATTGGTTCATCCTCATTGAAGGTCTTAAACCCCCTAGGGATAAGAAGGGGAATGTCCTAAAATTGAAAAAGTGGACCCAAGAGCAACGCCAAAAGCTCAAGACCGAAGTTAAGGTAACGAAACTTTTGGAAGATTTAATCCCTAATGATGTTTTGTGCATGTTAGGGGATTACATGTATGCCAAGGAGCTATGGAGAAAATTGGCAAGATACCATGAGGAGAGTTCATCCTCAAGTGAAAGTGAGGAATCGGAAGTTGAGATGGAGTCAACTTCCGAATCGGAGAAAGAAGAAGTAGAAGAGGTGGAAGAAGCATCTACTTCTAGGATTGAGGAGGATAGACCATCCTCTACACCGGAGCAACCTCAAGAAGAGCTCTCAACATCCGATCAAGATGAGGAAGCTCAAAATTCAACTCCGGCACCTACCACCACCCTAGGTAACTCAAACACTTTATTTTCAAACAAAAATCATATTATGTGCTTTGAGTGTAGGGAGTATGGGCATTACAAGAGCAAATGTCCAAAGAGGATCAAGAAAACTCCTTCGGCGCCTAAAAGTCAACAAAAGTCAACGGACGCCGGTTCTCCAAGACAAAAGAGCAAGGAGCATGTCATTTGCTTCAAATGCCGACTACCGGGTCATTACCGGAGTCAATGCCCAAAGAAGAAGAAGAAGGGGCAAAGGGGAGCATCACAAGTAGGGGGAGCCACTAAGGCAAACCCTAAGGTATATTTAAATAATGCTTCGTCTAATTTAAAGCATGCTAGAACTAATTTTAGCAATTGTGGTATGTATCATAAAGAGCATGCTAGAAATAACAAACATATGTGTTTAGGAGCTAAGAATGTTCACCTTAAGAATAAGGAGAAATTTGGGACTAATGTCCTTAGAAAAACAATACCTAAGAAATCTATTAAGAAAATCCAAGAACATCTAGGTTTTAATCCAAAATGGACTAGGCATTCGCCAAGAAAGTCCAATGCCCAAGAGTTAAATAAAAATTATAAAATTGGGCAATTAGAATTAGAAAACCAAGCCTTGAGGTCAAGGCTTGAGAAATTGGAAAAGACCCTAAACAAAATACAAAATCAATCTCAAGGGTCAAATTGTCAAACTCTTAGGTCAAGAAGTCAAAATCAACTTCTAGGACCTAAGAGTCAAAAGTCAACCAAGGGCAAGAATGGTTTGGGTCACAAACCTAAGTCCAAGGTGACTTACCATAGTGTTCCGTTTGACTATGGGACACTAACTAGGTCTAGGAAGACCAAGGTCAATGGGGAAGTCATTCCTAAGGTCAATGGGGAAGTCATTCCTTGAGTTGACCAAGGTTTGTGCCCATTGGCCATGGTTTCGAAGAAACCTAGGATGGCCACTGAGAAGGTTGTTAGGGAGGCAATCCCTAAGGTTAACCTAGGCAAGACCAAAATGACCAAGGCTAATAAGCCTAGGAGGGTCATGAGGAAGGTATCTAGGGAGGTTATCCCTAAGGAATATCTAATTAACCCTAGGAGCTCAAATCGATTTTGGGTTCCTAAGAGCGTGATTGATTCACGCTAAGATGGGTTTAGGGTGTGTCAACCTTGATTGGATGGGTAGTTAACTCAACCACAATAAAGGTGGCACTTTAAGGTTACTTTCAAGATTATGATTACTTTGGAAATATCCTTGAGTCTTAATCTCAAAGAATTTTAGGTTGTGTCAATATATATCTTGAAAACATAAAAATCAATAAAATTGACACGATCTAGATTTAGAGGTCATAGTGTGTACCTTTGATTATTGGCACACTTGGGAAGGTCATGTATCAAGAAATGTGTGGTTAAGATGTAAAGGTAATATCTAGAGTGATACTCAAGTGCCACACAACTTGATGTCTTATATTCACCATGCTTCATATGTTTTACCATATGTTTGCATAGAAGGAATGTCTAGGATAGATTACATCTCACAAAACAAGTCTTTTACCTTGATTGTGTATTTTAACACTTAGAAAGGGTGAGATGTTAGGTTTTGGAAATCATTGAATGTTAATGTTTGCAAAAATGAGATAAAACATTAAAATACATTAACAAATACATAAATAAAAGTATAACATCAATACATTCGAAATACAAGATCTAACGTGATAAAATGGAATAATTAAGATGATAAAATCGAGATTTTCATATTTTGAGCGAAATCGGACATCGATCGGTAATCTGATTATCGATCGGTGATAACTAACATAGCGCGATACGATACGGTCATCAGTCGAGTGCTAGCTCCATGACTCGACTGATCGAACATCAGTCGACTGATGAGGTCCATCAGTCGACTGATGATCGATTCATCGAGGCGAAGGCCATCGATTGAGTGCTCGGCGAGCGATCGAGTGATGTACATCATCGATCGTGATGGCAACATCGATCGTGATGCTCTTGTAACGTTACTGAAGGTTGTGATCGATTGCGGCCGGATCGATCAGCTATCGGCTCGGTAAAATCGGTAATAAACCGCCATCAGTCGACTGAATCGCATTTTTAAAACACGAACCTCTAGGGTTCGGCGTTTTCACGCGACGAACTGTTTCTTTTTCCTCCTTCGGTCTCCGATCGCCGGCTCTCTCCGACCAACTCTTCCGGCGTACCAACCTTCCAAAGTCCTAGGTTTGATAAACAAATCTCTCCTCTTCCATTTTTGACCTATCTTGGAGCCCTAGTTCGCGCGATTTAGGGTTTATTGCTCTTGTTCCGTTTAGGGTTCCGGCGGCTGAAGCTTTCCGGCGACTTTTCCGGCGATCCTCAGCAACATTTGAGTCTTCCCTCCGGCACACATGGCGCCTAAGTAACGATTTTTCTTTCCGAGCCCTAATTTTCATTTCCATTACAATTAAGGTTTATCTAATCGTGTATTGTTGCCATTGCATTGCATATCATCACATTACATTCATAATAGGAGAGCCCGTAGGAATGATCCATCCGAGAGTGAATCTCGATTGTACCAACCTATGTTGGTTAGGTACATCGATAGGAATTTTTTCAATAGGCATTGTAGTGACGTCATGGAACTAATTGCATACTACAATCTGATGAAAATCGTCTTGTGCACGCATCCAATCAATGATGACCTTATTAAGGAATTCTATCAAAACCTTAAAAAGGTGGATGACGGCCCTACATACACTACTCGCGTTGCAAAATGCGAGTTCGAGTTCACTCCTGCGATCTGAGTTTCAGTGAGCCTTCGATAACACCTTTATCTTCTACCCTACCATGGACTTTCCTCTACCTGCGCCTTTTGATCATATCTCTATGGAGTCCATGCATGAGCATATCTTTGGGTATCCTCGTCCACTGGCCCAGAATCTATTTCCTATCACCGAGAGTTATCAATGACAATGTCCTCTACAAGGTCATTGTTGGGTGTTTCGCCATTGTCACTCGGTCCGCCAAGATTCGACCTCCCCATCTCTTTCTTCTATATGTCATGCGCCATCGCTAGACATAAACTTTGCATTGAACATTTTCCATTGCATTGTGCACTTCACTTCTGCATAAGGGAAAGTGCATATGCCATTTGGACATATCATCACAAGATGGCTTGACTCGTAGGCATCAACATCCATAGGGCTCTCTGCGGCGGCTATCTAAGTGTACTGATCTGTATATCAACAGAATTTCTCCTAGCGGTTGCTTACGGATGGGCGCGAGATGGAGTTGGCGCCTCGACCACCCAGAGCACACAGACAGCCTCCTCCACCGCCCAGAGAGGCGACAGAGGACCACGAGGATACAGAGACCACTGATGAGGATGACCAGATGCCGCCAGACACACGCCGGGCCGTCCGTCGATCATCGTGGCGGTTGGAGTCCGGACTTGAGTATCGAATCGGTTGACGCTTAGGTCGCCGAGCTACCGACAGCCAGGTTGCCTTCGGTGCTCGTCTCGATAGGATGGAGGAGACCCAGGGCCGCATAGAGCAGCATCACCGATATGCTAGAGATGATGCGCCTGGACTCGAAGTCGTGACCTCCTCCTCGCCGCCACCTCCTCGCGACGATCAGAGGATATTAGATTTTTTTTTTTTTTGTTGTCATTTTTGTAGTGAGATTGAGCATAGCCAATCTCCATTTTGAATGTAAAAGACAAATTTTAAGTTAAATGAAATCTTTGTTTCTGAAAAATCTTGTGTGTGTGAATGAATATTTATATAATTGTATTGCTATCATATACCATGTCATGACATTATTTAGGGTTACCTTAGATGTCATGTGTTTTTTAAATTTCATCATATGTCATGACATCTTGATCTTTGGCCATGTTTTAATAATGCTATTACTTATGCCATGATCATACATTCATGCATTAACTTGATTAAAATTGATTTAAGGACTATGGCATGACTTGGAGTCCCAGTAATAAGGGAATCAAGTAGAGTTGCTTTAGAAAATGCATGAAACCCTAGTTTAGGGAGAACAAAACCCACATCTCACATCTAATTGACATGTATGTGTACTTATACACCATAGATACATGTGAGATGCTAGGATATGAGTTAAGTTCAAGGTGCATAGTTTTTGCACCTAGATGAACTAAAACTCATCTAATTTTAGTTGTGGATCATTAGCAGAGCTCGTGTACAAGTCACATACATAGAGCCCAAGGAATATGATCCAAGATAAGGTTTTGAAAATATTTTAAAATCATTTTAGAAAACCTTGGTGAAGTCTATCTTTTGATAGCAATCACCATTGATGAAGTTGATACAAAATAGGGCCAAAACATTGAAAATTTCAATGGTTTTGAGTTTTGTATCAAATTCACTATTTTATGGGTAAAATATTTTTCAAACATTTTTCTCCCATTGTATGTGTCATAGGTATTATACGTATCAAATTTCGTGATTTTTTGATATACGTATAATTATTTATGATTTTTTGAAACTCGATTCTGATAACTGAAATTCGGAAATTTTAGTTATCAGTCGACTGCCCTGAGTGGCAGTCGACTGATGAGTGCTAATTTTGGGAAAACTAAGTTTGGTTAGTCCGTGTTCAGCCATGGCAAAGGTCCCTAACCACTCCTAACCCTAGGATATGCTTTGGGAAGCATTATAAAGGGTGAAAAGCTATTAGATATGGATTAGGAGAGTTGTTTAGGGTTTGTATCAATTTTAAGGTGTGGAAAGTTCAATGTTGAATTTCTAACCTTAATTTTGATGGTTTAGAGTTCCTATTGGCTTAGGGACTTCCCAAGGACATTGTTGGTGCAATGGTCAAGGGGGAGCAAGCCTTTAGGGGGAGATATCCATCTTGGGATGATGGATGTGTTTTTTCTCCTTGAAGGGGAGAATGTTATCAATTTGGGAAATTGATGGATTTTTAGAAACCCAATTTGGGAATTGGGAGAGTGAATAGGATTGCCTCTCCTTGAGTGATATGGGACTTATCATTAGGAAGATGGTAGGCATCCTAAGTATTGTTGGATCAAGGAGGAGATTGTAAGATCTCATTGGGACATGAGACATTGACCTCCTTGGAGAGAAAACCTTTTTGATGATTAGTCAAAAAGGGGGAGAATGTTTGGGGGAGAACATTTGGGATAATTGGTAAAGGATTTGAGTTAGTATTCTAACTCAATTATTTGTTTGGTTTTTGTTAAACATCAAAAAGGGGGAGATTGTTGGTGCAATCGGCCCAGGTCACGATTGACCAGGACTCGAGTTTGGCTCGAGTGATGTTTTGATGTGTTTTGATGTTTCGACAAAAACATATGACAATATAATTGTCATGGAAAGTCCAAGTTGGACACTTGGCAGTTGGGAAAGTCCAAGTCCTGAGTACTTGGCAAATGGAAAGTCCAACATGAGTTGGCAAGGAAAGTCCAAGCATGGTCTTGGCATGGAAAGTCTAACATGGGTTAGCATTTGAAGTCCAAGGGGTTTAATATTGGCGGCGTAAAGTCCAAGCGGAGTCTTGGCGGCGTAAGTCCAATGTGCCTTGGCGGTGTAGACACCGTTAGCATGACATAGCCGACGGAAGCACCTGAAGGCTAGCGCGATGGATGAATAAGTCATGGATGACTTGGAGGGATCCGAGAGGCGTGAGGCTAATGGAGGTGACTAGAAGGCTTAGGTCTAGGCTAAGGGTGGTCTAGCAAGTATGGGGGGAACCATACTTGAGTTAAAACCTCATGTTTGAGGTGTGCCAGTCGACTGGTGCCATGTGGCAGTCGACTGGACCGAGTCAACTAGGGTTTGACTGCGGGTTATGGCCTAGCGATCACCGCCATAGGCAATGGCGATCGATGAGCTCGAGCAATGACCGATCGGGTGATCACCGATCGGCTCGAATTCGCCATGCATCGAGTAGACTCGATCGTCGAGTGAGGACTCCATCACGATCGATGGTAACAATCACGATGGTAGTTCCGTTGGACTTATCCAATGTGGAACTAGCCGTTGTCTCACGACAACAGTGGCATCAGTCGACTGATGGTCTCGATCAGTCGACTGATAGACTTTTTCCAGCATAGGTTGAAGCTATATATGGAGCTCGTGATGAAGGAAAAAGCAACCGGTTCTTGAGGGCTATTGGGGCGATTTGTTGGTGCAAATCAGGTCTCCAAGTGCAAGCAAGCAACCAAGCATTCAAGCAATCAAAACAAGTGTTGTAAAGTCTTTTTCTTTACTTGTATTTCATATTTACATTGTATATTACTTGTATTTCGTTCTTACTGTTGTAAGATCTATTGTAAGGGGTTTCTCCGCCTCCAACTTGTGTCGAGAAGGAGTGTTTATCATTAGTGAGTGCGTGTGCATCACTAGGGCTCTTTAGAGCTCGATCCGTGGAGTAGGAACCGTGCGGTTCCGAACCACGTTATATCATTGTGTTAGCTTGTTGTCTATTTCGTTATCGCTTTTATTATTTCCATTTCCGCTGCGCACTAATGAAATTGTAGACACAAACGCGAGCGAATTTCATCTATGCTATTCACCCCCCCCCCCTCTAGCTATTCCAATGATTCCTAACATTCATCCCCAAAAACCATCGTTTAGTACCATTTCAGGGACATCGAAGGTTGTAAGTGATCATCTTTTATTTTAGTTGGTTATTTCTCATTTATTCCTTTTGTTTCTTTTCATTTCCTACATTACTAATCCAAGGCAAAGTCTTGGAACCTTTTTCGTGTTTTTTTTTTGGTATTTTTTTTTGTGCAAGGTTTCCCTTCCAAATGGCCCATCTCGAGGGTTTTAGCACCGTCCGACCTCCGTTTTACAACGGAGATGATTTCCGTTACTGGAAAGGTCGGATGGAATGCTTTCTCAAAACCCAAATCGAGATGTGGATCATAATCCAAGCGGGTTTCACACTTCCGACTAACGAAGTGGGTGAATCCTTGGGTTATGACCAATGGACCATTGCGACAAAACGACAAGTCGAAGCCAATGCCAAGGCAACACAAATCCTCAAATGCGGCTTGTCCAAGGAGGAGTTAAATCGTGTCGGCCCCTTCATTAGCGCAAAGGACCTTTGGACAAAGCTAGTGGAGCTACACGAAGGGACCGATGAAGCCAAGGTATGTAAGCGCGACCTTTTATTTAATAAATTATATAATCTAAAAATGCAGGAACATGAAACGGCGACGCAACTCCACGCCCACGTCTAGGACATAGTAAACAATCTACACGCAATCGGGCAAAAGGTCGAAAATCACAACCTTATAAGGTATGTCCTAAACTCCTTTCCGAGGACTACCTTGTGGGCATCCATGGTCGATGCCTACAAGGTCTCCAAGGATCTTTCTAAACTTAGGTTAGATAAACTTTTTTCTGATTTCGAACTTCATGAGAAGTCTAACTCGGAATCCGAGAAAGGTATAGCACTATTTGCAGGTTCAAAGAAGAAAACCGCTAGCAAGCCACCCCCGAAGGAAGAAGAGGATGAGTCAGATTCGGAGGTCGACTCGGAAATGGAGGTCAAACTAGTCAACCTAGTTCGGAGGATAGTCAAGGGACGAAAATGAACCGTCACTCGACCCAACGAAGGTAAGCCTAAAAGTTCAAATATTAGATGTTATGAATGCAACAGGTTTGGACATATCGAGTCCGAATGCCCAAAACTCAAGAGCAAGGCACCAAAACACAAAAAGGCACTCAACGCTACTTGGGAAGAAGCTTCCGAGGAAGAAGACGATGATTGAGTCCTCATGGCTAAACCGGTGGAATCGGAGATGGAGTCGGAACCGGAACTTGAATCGAAAACCGAAGACGAGTCGGACTGCGAAGCACTATTCAAGACAATTCACGGATACGCATCCGGTTTAAAAGATACACTCAAGGTAAGTCGGTCTCTCATTACTACACTTTATAGTGCAATTAAGTTTTTAAATAGAAAGTTAGCTAAGTCCGAGTCCAAGGTCGAGACCCTGGTTGAGGAAGTTAAACTCCTCAAACACGAGGTCTCCCTAACCTCTTCGACTAGTCGAGTTCAAGAGAAGGACTCAACTCGGGTTGAAAAACTCGAAGTTGAGAACTCACTCTTGAAGAGTCAAGTCGAAGATCTTAGGAATACGTTGGAAAGGTTTACTTTGGGATCCAAAGGACTTGACCTCCTACTTGGATCGCAAAGGGCCGTGTACAACAAGGTCGGGCTAGGGTTTAGCTCAAACACGACCAATAAGTCGTATATGTCGATTGTAAGTCGACATAAAAAATGTGTCCAAGCATGGGTCCCTAAGACCACCTTGATTTCAAACTTAGGATCAAACCAGTACTGGGTTCCCAAGGACCAAATCCACTATGTGGAGAGACCGAATCGATTCAACGGTCCAGGGGGAGCTAGTACGAAATTTGTTTGTGTTTTAACTTAGAAATTGCATGCTTAGGTTTTTATTTAGTTTGATTTTTTTTAGAATGGTTAGATAGGACTATAACTCGTCAACACTTGATAACATAGTACCAGGACGCGGCGAGATGATAGTACGCTAGGAAAACGGAGTCTCGTGTATTCGAGCTAGATAAGGCGTATCTAGTTCGGTTCACTTGACCGAGTGGAACTAGCTGAAGCTACCTCGCCGTATCCTAGACTAGTTAGACCAGGAAGTGGTCTTAGGTGAGTCAAGTTACTATTTTCTTGAAAATGGCTTTGTCTAAGGAAGTGGTCGTTGTTCCGATCAAAGAAGGCCTCTGTGCCTCGCCACGACCTGGAAGCCATGATCTTGAAAAAGTGACTTGATAAGCCTAAGGTCAAATCCGAATCTAACGCAAGGTTGACAAGTGTTTAAGTCATTAAATTTAAATCAAGTAAAATTGGAAGTCATCTCACAAGAACATATAGGGTTAACGTGTTTTGATCATGTAGACATGGGTGAGATGATTTAGGTTAATAATTTTCAACCAATCTTTAATAAATCCAATATCCGACCCAACTACCTTGCGTGTAGGATCAATGGATGTTGAACAGTGGTTGCTCCCGACACATGACCGGGGATGAACTCAAGTTTTTAAAGCTTCGATTCAAACGACAAAGATCGGTAGCCTTCGGAAATAACGGCAAGCTCAAAATCATCGGATCAGGTGATATTGAGCTTAACTCAAATTTTGTTATTCAAAACGTTTTATTAGTAGAAAATTTTCAATATAATCTACTTAGTGTAAGCCAATTGTGTGATAATAACTATAAGGTCATATTTCTAGAAAATGAATGCGTAATTAATACAAATGAAACCTCTAAAACAATTCTTAAGGGAACTAGAAATAACAACATTTACACTATTAACTTAACTAACTCCTCAACTAAGTGTCTTATGATACGGCAAGAGGAATCATGGTTGTGGCACCGATGACTCGGTCACTCACACCCAAGACTCATCCACAAGATGAGTCAGAGTGACTTAGTCAGAGGTTTGCCTAACCACAATAACTTGGATAATAAAATATGTAATGCTTGTCAACAAGGTAAATAATCTAGGACACAACATCAACTAACTAATCAAGAACGAACCAAAAGTGTGCTTGAGCTCCTACACATGGATCTATTTGATTCACCCGGAGCTAAGTCACTTAATGGAAGTAAATTTTGTTTAGTCATTATTGATGACTACTCTAGATTTACTTGGGTTAGGTTCATCAAACACAAAAGTGATACCCTAGATCAATTAATCAACCTATTTAAGTTAATAGAAAATCAACAAAACATTAAAATCAAAAGACTTAGGACTGATCATGGTGGTGAATTCGAAAACCATAGGTTTACAGAATTCTGTAACCTAAATGGATACCACCATGAGTTCTCTTGCCCTAGAACTCCACAAAAAAATGGCCTAGTAGAACGCAAAAATAGAACCCTACAAGAAGCCGCTAGGACAATGTTAAATGAGTTTAACCTACCCGATAGGTTTTGGGCGGAAGCAGTGAGTATGGCATGCTATGTCCAAAATAGGATCCTTATGGTAAAGAGGCACCTTAAGACCTCATACGAGATTTATCACGATAAAATACCTAACATCAAGTACTTTAGGGTATTTGGGTGTAAGGTACATATCCTAAACACTAAGGATTACCTAGGGAAATTTACATCCAAAACCATGATCGGAATCTTTCTAGGATACTCGACTACAAGCAGAGCTTATAGAGTATATAACCACGGTACCCTTAGAGTCGAGGAGACTATCAATGTAGTATTTGATGAAGGACACGAACCTACAAAACCCCCGGCAACCCTAATTAGCGAGCCGACTCATACTAGACCTAACTCTGATCCGGAGATCAGGTCTAGTGTTAATCCTAACCTAAGTCAACCAAGTCACTCTATCGACCAAGTGATAGATGACTCCAACCAAACTAGAACTCAAACGAGTCATCCTATGGATCAAGTTGCAGACTCAAATCCAAATCCAACTAGGACTCAAACGAATCATCCTATAGACCAAGTGATAGGTGATCCAAGTCTAGGAGTTCAAACTAGAGCCTCATACAGAAACCTTAGTCAAATATCTTTGATTTCTAAAATTGAACCCAAAACTATTGACCAAGCTCTTCTTGATCCCGATTGGATTATTGCAATGCAAGAAGAGTTGGCTCAATTCACTAGGAATGAAGTATGGGAATTAGTACCACCACCTAAAGATAAAACAATCATTGGAACAAGGTGGGTGTTTAGAAATAAAATTGATGATAAAGGTGAAGTAGTTAGAAATAAAGCTAGACTAGTTGCTAAAGGGTTTAGTCAAGTCGAAGGTTTAGATTACGACGAGACCTATGCCCCAGTAGCTAGATTAGAGTCCATTCGAATGCTATTAGCAAATGCAGCACATCGAGGATTTAAGTTGTTTCAAATGGATGTGAAATCTGCATTCTTAAATGGATACATTAAAGAAGAAGTTTATGTTAGTCAACCCCCCGGTTTCGAAAGTTTAGACAAACCCGATCATGTCCTTAGGTTAAAGAAAGCTCTTTATGGACTTAAACAAGCTCCTCGAGCTTGGTACGAGAGACTTTCGATTTATCTTAAGTCCAAAGGCTTTAACCAAGGTGTAGTTGACCCAACCCTTTTCGTAAAAACCTTAGGTAAAGACATATTCATAGCCCAAATCTACGTAGATGATATTATTTTCGGAACCACCAACTCAATCCTACTAAATGAGTTCATTTCACTTATGGAAAGTGAATTTGAAATGAATTTAGTAGGCGAGTTAAGTTTCTTCTTAGGTCTACAAATTAAATAAACTAAAAATGGAATATACCTACATCAACGCAAATATACTAGGGAATTAATTAAACACTTTGGAATGCAAGACGCTAAAATTATTAATACCCCAATGGCAACTAATGTTAATATAGAAGAAGATGTAATTGGAAACCCAATTGATTTAAAATACTATAGGAGCGTAATAGGGAGTCTCCTTTACTTAACTGCAAGCCGACCTGATATCTTATTTGCAGTAAGTATGTGCGCAAGGTTTCAAACTTGTGCCAAGGAGTCTCACCTAACTCTAGTCAAGCATATCCTTAGATATCTAAAGAGTACACTTAATGTCGGTATTTGGTATCCTAGATCAACCAAGTTCGAACTAACCGGCCATCTGATTCGACTACGCCGTAGTAAGCTTTGATAGAAAGAGTACGAGTGGTTGTTGTCAACTTCTACGAGTCTAGTGAGTTGGCAGAGGAAGCAACACCGTTGCCTTTATCTACCACCGGCCGAATACATCGCGATGGGTGAGTGTGTCACTCACTTCTTTGGATGAAGCACACTCTCCACGACTTTAAGTTAGACTTTACGAATACTAAACTTCACGATAACATTAGTTCAATTAATCTTACAAAGAATCATATGTCACTCTAGGACCAAACATATAGAGGTCAAACACCATTTCATTCGAGAACATGTGGCCAACGGAGCCATACAACTCAATACGTAATCAAAGTCTAACTTAGCGCATCTATTTACTAAACCCCTACCCGGTTTAATTTAGTCTATTAACAAAAAATTGGGCATGCATGTGTAGTAGAATAGAACTTGCAAATTATATTTTCTTACTACTATTTCTTAATTTTTATTTTTATGGAACTAGCATAGGACATACCTTAGATATAATGCACCTATAGATTTAAGGAGCCAGTACATCTCACAACACATAGGACTAATGTGTTTGTGTACTTAGCCACGTAGATGGGCGTGAGATGTTAGGACCTTACTCCTGGTTCCAGATGTAGAGCTAGTGCATCGCTATGAACCACGGAGTATAATCATACATACTAACCGACTATCTTTTGATCTTTCATATCAATCAAGCCAAATATGAGTCGAACATTTTATAGATGAACTTATTTTCAGTATATTATTTTCAAAATAATGTGGAACATGCTTGGACTTTAAAATTAATACTTATTTCACACACACCCTCACTTTTTTCGATATATGGCAAAAGGGGGAGAAAAAGGCCAAAGTTAAGGGATCATTTGGGATCATTTTTTTTTGTATGGCAAAGGCTTACTTAACTTTAAGTTAACAAAACAAGTCAAGAGAATTCTTAACAACTTTAAGTTAACTTGTTAACAAACGGAAGTAAAGGCCAAGGTTGATCTCTTAACTTAAAACTTATTTTAAACACTATGGCCAAAATTAAGTAATTTCGGTTACTTAATTCTTTTGTTTAGTAGAAAACACCAAGGGGGAGAGTTAAAACTCTTTCTCAAGTACTCACCCTCGGTCAAGGGGGAGGATTCCTCAAGGGGGAGCACTTGAACAAAAAGTTTTTATATACTCCTGCTCATTCATGCATATCTCTTACTCATTTTGCTTAATGCACTTAAGTTATTTTTCTTAACTTTGTATGTGAGTTTGCCATAAATCAAAAAGGGAGAGATTGTTGGTGCAGTAGGCACCTAAGTCGAACCTGAGTTTTGATTATAGCAAATGATACAAAGTTAAGCTCATGTCATTATCTCACGAGCTGAATCGAGTGTGCAGAAAATTGCTATAGCTAGAGCTGAAGGCTAGCGACACCCGGAGGAAACCGCGGTGGTCGGGCGACACTCGGGTGACTTCGGAGGGAGCCGAAGGAATCGGGTGGAAGGCCGGAAGCGAAAGCAACACAGTAAGTATCGAGGTAAGCTCGTGTGTGTGTGAGCGTAAGTGAGGTCGTAACCTCTTTACGGGGATAATCTTAAGCGTAGATCCGACCAAAGACATCCTATAGATGGTCTAGGTCGAGATCGGACGGTCGACGACTTTCGAAATTATGTTTTTGTTGAGCTAACTTTGACTTGCAGCAAGCATCAGTCGACTGCCAGCTTGGAGGACTCGACTGCCGTCAATCAGTCGACAGCCAGAGGTTAGCACTCGACTAATGCTGCCATCAATCGACTGATGATGGCCATCAGTCGACTGATGGTCAAAGGATCAGCTTCGAGGAGTCAAGGCTTATCACCAAATTTCAAGGGGAGTGGTGCTCAAATATGATTGGCTAGGGTTCCTCTCGAAAAGGGCCACAAATGCTATAAAAGGAGGTCCTAACCTAGGGTTTCTTCATCAATTCTAAGTGCTCAAAAGCCTCCGCAACGCTGCGACTCTCCGACGACTCTACAACAATGAAGTGCTGCCAACAACCCTAGCTTAAGTTTTTTTTTTAGTTGTTGGTATAATCTTATTTTGTTATTGCTTTCAATATTGCAATTCTTTTTAATCAAGGTTTTCTATCGTTGCATTTTACTTAAATAGAAGAGAGGGTTTGTCTCTCTATCTTTTTTCTTCGAAGGTTTTTGTAATCGTCAAACTCCTACCTCCAACGAGGAGGAGTGTTTTAGTGAATTGCCCTCCGTACACGGTCTAGGACTGTTAGGGCCTTGGAGTAGTAGCCGAAGGCTACGAACCAAGTAAAAAAATATCTTGTCTCTTTTTGTTTCATTTATCTTTCTGCTGCACTTAATTGTTTTGATAGGAACTCGAAAAGAAAAAAAAAGGTTTTTCGCTATTTACCCCCCCCCCCCCTCTAGCGAACCGCTTCGATCCAACAGGGTTGTCTCCCAAGAAGTGCTTTGTTTAAGGTCTTTTAGCTCGACCACAGTCCATTATCTCAACTTGGCTCCAGATGTTCTGTAAACCTCCATTCATCCATCTCAAATTCTTTGTCTTCAGGTGAAGCAATCATTACCCTGCATGAGATATACCTGTCTGCGAAGGGATGCCCATACTCTGTTTGGTTAAATATGATGATCTCGTCATCTACTTCCAAGGAGATTTTATGTGCCTTCACGTCGATGCATGCTCCTGTTGTCACACCCCGAGAGTATGCCGTGTAGAAAAGCAAACGAACGACATCTCCCCTGTACGTGACAATATTTCGAGTTAATACAAGGCTCGTAGCCCCACAACAACAACATAATATGCAAATATAAATATATCAAGTACAGCGGAAACATAAACCACATACCCACAATATACATACTGACATACAAACCAAAAACACATAGGTGTACACCACCTGACAAGTCCACAGTACTAAAACTGTAAATAAAGCATCGGACATAGAAATAAAGTCCACGATGAAGGGTTTTGCCCGGAAGCTCTGATAACAATTGTAGGGTTTTGCTTATCGAGTCCGTGAGATGAAACTTCGCTTCCTACTTCACCTCGATCGTTTGTTCATGGCGATCCCATCGATGTCCCTGGATTAAAAATTTAATCCTAGACAAAAGAGATTGCCTAAACAACCAAGTCATCGTCGTGTTATTCGTTTATAGAGGTCACTTGAACAAACTCATTGTTCAAGAGACCATCCTCTATTCTAATAGACGATGTCCGGATCGCCGGTTTTTGTGTCTATATTCGGGATCCAAGTATTATTTAGCCACAAACAGATTTATCATGCTCATAATTGAAAAACAAATACAAACATGTAACATATAAAAATTAGAGAATCGATATACCTCTCGATCTTCTAATGTATGACCTTTCTCCTTTCGGACGTCGTGTGGGCGACGATCTACCAAAAGTTGAAGCTCCTAGATCGCAAATCTTCCTTCCTTGCTCTTCCAAAGCAAGAGGAAGAATAGAAATAAGGCTCATCTCCTTCCTATAGCCAACCAACAAACAACAAGGAGAATGCTTGCCGCCGGCCAACAAGGAGAAGGAGATAATGGTGGAAATCGGTCAAGACACCAAGGGAAACCCCTAAGTCTTGTTTCCACCACCCAAGGAGAAGGAGAATAGGGTCTTTGGATGCCGGCCAAGGGCTGGAAAGAGGGTTGTGGGCGCTGGCCACCAATGGAAAGGAAGAAGAAAGCAAACTACTTCCTTATTTAGTGCCGCCCAAGCCTCCTAAACCCTAAGCTTCCAAACCCTAATCCTAGCTCTCCTAATGGCCGGCCATGGAAATGGGGAAGAAGATTAGGATGAGCACCGGCCAAGGTAGAGGGAAGAAGGGAGGAACCGGCCAAACCTTAGAAAGAAGAAGAAAAACTCCCCCACTTGTTGCCGCCCACCCCTAGCTCCCAAAAACCCTAGCCACCCAAACCTAATCCTAAACCAACTAGGATTCCTAGCCTCCAAAGGAAGCAAACCCTAATCCCTTTAATCCATCATCCATCTTGCCACCCACTTTATGATCTCTATTTATAGAGTTGGGCCCAAGCCATGATTTAATCTCCTCCATTGGTTCTAGGGATTTAATCTCAACCATCGGATCTAGAGATTTAATCTCAACCGTCGGATCTAGAGATTTAATCTCTACCTTTGGATCTAGAGTTTTGTTTTCATCTATTGGATCTAAGCTTCATGAGGTGTTAATAGGCTACATTAGGGACCATGAGGAGGAGTTGGATCTTGGCCACCCATGGATCAAGCCCACATAAAGTCCGATCTATTAATGATAATCCAATCCACTAAAGGATTATCATTGATCTACCTCACCAACCCCCATATGATAATATGGGCTCCATATATTATTTGTACATTTTCTCCCCATGTTTAAGATCTCGAATGTCCGTCGATTAATTAATTTACTGACCATTAATTAATTAACATCTAACTCCTTGAGTAGTACCACTCAACCTTTTCATCATGCCGGACCAAGTCCACCTGCAGGGTTTACATGATGAACCTTATGAGCTCCTCAAGGGGACATCATCATCCTAATATATAGGACACGGTTTCCTCCTAAAATCAACGACACACCATATAAATAATATCATCTCCCAACTTACCGAGCCTATCGATTTAATCTATAAATCTCGCCCATTGGTAAATCAAAGAGATGACTACTAAGTATATGTGCCCATTATTATATCGGGATTAAGAGCATGTACAAAATAATATCTGAGGTCCGATTTGATTATGTAGTCAGCAATAAATCGAATCACCTCTAAGTCGGTCCTGCTCAATACACACAAAGTGCACTAGTGTGATTCTATGGTCAAGACAAACCAATACCAAATCACACTACAACCATTCCGATGGTTTGTCCAAAGTCATCTCGGTTGTGAGCATTTACTTATACTTTACAAGGAGCCGATAACATGATCTCCTGTGTGACACCACACACCATGTTATCTATAATGTAATGTATTAGACAATATTGCATAACCATTCAAACAATGATCATGTGATTCTTATTTCAAAATAAAGATGTTCATACAAAAGATAGATTTTTCAGTATACATCCTTACAATCTCCCACTTATACTAAAAGACTATGTTGTCCTCATACTGCCATACATCTGATTCCCCTTCCCTCCACATGCCTATCAAAGCTCTCGCAAAAAGGGCCTTAGTGAAAAGAGTCTACCAGGTCATCCTCTGATGCAATCTAGGCGACAACAACTTCTACCTCCTTTACGATTTCTCGTATCATGTAGTACTTGCGCTCTATGTGTTTACTTGCCTTATGAGCTCGTGTTTCCTTCGAGTTTGCAACTGCACCATTATTATCACAATAAATTGTAATAGTTCTGGGCAAACCAGGAATCACATCCAAGTCCATCAAGAAGTTCCTGAGCCACATAGCTTCTTTGGTCGCCTCAGAGGTTGCCACATACTCAGCTTCTATGGTGGAGTCCGCCACGCATTTCTGCTGGACACTCCTCCATACAATGGCTCCACCTCCCAAAGTAAACACAAAACCTGAGGTAGACTTACTGTTATCCCTATCAGATTGGAAGTCGCAATCCATGTAACCCATAGGGAGTAATTGGTCTGCCCGGTAAACTAGCATATAATTCCTAGTCCTTCTCAGACACTTCAATATATGTTTTACCGCAGTCCAATGTCCCTGTCCTGGATTACTCTGATATCTGCTGACCATGCCCACAGTAAAGCAGATATCTGGTCTCGTACATAGCATCGCATACATGAGGCTTCCTACTGTCGAAGCATAAGGAACCGCCTTCATCTCCTCTATCTCCTCAGATGATCTAGGACACATCTCCTTAGATAAAGGAACCTATGCCTGAAAGGTAGAAAACCCTTCTTGGAGTTCTGCATGCTAAAACGATCCATAATCGTGTCTATGTATGAAGCTTGGGATAAGAACAACATCCTTTTCCTGCAATCCCTTATAACATTGATCCCAAGGATGTGTCCCACCTCTCCCAAGTCCTTCATATCAAACTGTTTGGACAACCATACTCTTACGTCCAATAACACCTTGATATTGTTGCCAATCAACAAAATGTCATCCACGTATAGTACAAGAAATACCACTACGTTTCCGTCACATCTCTTGTATACACAAGACTCATCCGGACTTTGAATGAATCCATAAGACTGGATTACCTCATCAAAGTGGATGTTCCAAGACCTCGAAGCTTGCTTCAATCCATAAATGGACCGATTAAGCTTACATACAAGATGCTCTTTGCCCTTTGCAATGAATCCCTCTGGTTGCTTCATATAGATGTTTTCCTCAAGACTTCTATTAAGGAAAGTTGTCTTAACATCTATCTGTCATACCTTATAATCCATATGAGCTTCTATTCATAAGAGAATCCGGATAGACTTAAGCATGGCTACAGGCGAAAAGGTCTCCTCATAATCGATACCCTCTTTCTGAGTATACCCCTTCGCAACAAGCCTCGCTTTGAAGGTCTCAACCTTCCCATCTATTCCTCTCTTTCTCTTGTAGATCCACTTGCATCCAATGGTTTTTACACCATCGAGTGGCTCTACTAGCTCCCAAACCTGATTTGAATCCATAGATTCAATCTCAGCATTCATTGCACTTTACCAAGACGCTGCATCTTTATCTTGGATTGCCTCGTCATATGTCCAGGGATCAGGTTCATGTTCATCAGGGACCAAATCAGAAGATTCTCCCAAGAACATGAATCTATCAGGCAGTCTCACAACCCTCCCACTATGATGAGGTATCACCTGTGTATCCTCTGTGACACGCAGTGCAGTGACATGTGGTATATCCTCTTGTACCGGGAGTAGAAGGCACTGATTTAGATGGAACCAAGTTTAGAATGTACACCGTCGTATCTAGAGCATATCCCCAGAATGAATCTGGCAACTCAAAATAACTCATCATCAATCTAACCATCTCCATAAGAGTCATATTCCATCGCTCTGCTACACCGTTCTGCTGAGGTGTGCCAAGTGCAGTCAATTAGGATTGAATCTCAGCCTCTGATAAGTAATTCCTCGACTCTGCCAAGAGGTATTCGCCACTACGAGCATATCGTAGTGTCATCCAAATCTTGAATAATCGTCTATGAGAAAGATGAAATATTCAAAACCACCTCTAGCCTGGATAGTCATAGGATCACACATATCAGAATGAACCAATTCTAACACATCTTTGGCTCTATATCCCTTGGCTTTAAAAGGCCTCTTGGTCATTTTACCCTCCAAGCAAGATTCACAGGTTGGGAAATCTTCCACCACTAATGAACCCAAAGGTCCATCAGCTATCAACCTTTGAATCCTGCTTAGGTTAATATGACCAAGCCTAAGATGCCAAAGATATGTTTCGTTCATCTTCGAAGGTTCTTTTCTCTTATTGGAATTAGAAGATGAGTTATTAACTTCTATTTGCATCGTGAGAGCTTTTGGTTCGAGTGTATACAAATTTCCTATCAATGTACCTGAACAGATATTCTCCCTATTCCTTTTTATAACAACTCTGTTATTAAAAGAAATAGAATATCCATCCATAAACAATTTAGAAACTGAAATTAAATTCTTTCTAAATAAAGATACATAAAGGGAATTTTGCAGAACCGAAGTTTTATTTTTCACAAAAGATAAATAAAACTTCTCCCACTGCAATAGTCGCCACCATTATGGCATTGCCCAAGTAAACGGTAATCTCTCTCTCAGCTCGTCGTCGAGTTTCCTGGAACCCCTACAAAGAATTGCAGACATGATCAGAGGCTCCCGTATCTACATGTTGGGTTTCCGGCACCGCGGCGTGTGTGTGTTCGATCATGTTTCGTAAACATGAGCACAGCGGAAGCAATAAAAATAATAAATACTCCTATTTATTACAACACACACAACACACGCATGCTATTACAACAAGTGTAGACATAACCGTAAATTAAAATTGCAATAAAAAGAAATTAAACTACGTTATACCTTCCGTATGACGTGTAGCGGGAACGGCATCAACCGGAACGATCCTCGTAAGAATCGTCTCTATCCGTATCCACGCCGAGCTCCTCGGGATGACTTCGCTAAGTCACGAGCTTCGTCTTCGTATGGGTTACTAGCCTCGTGTTGAAGACGACGTGATCGAGAGATGATCACGATCCGAATCCAAATTCGGATCCAAAATGAGTTCTCAAAACTCGCTTCTCCGGAGAGGTATTCGTCAACCGTTTGACGAATCCTTCGTCCTCCACCTCAGAGGATTACCGGAGATCAAATCCCCGGTATGTTAGACGCTGTCGGAGCACTAACCGTCGTCCAGACGACGCTCCGACGAGAGGAGGAGAAGCTGTCCAGAAAACTGGACAGCTTGGTGGAGGAGTAGGCGCCGGCCAAAACAAGGAGAGAAAAGCCTCACCTTGATGCCAAACCTATAGGAGATCACCGGAGGGTCGCCGGAGGTTCACCGGCTGGAGCTTGGACGCCGGCAAGGGTCTTGGACGGCGGCACAAGGCTGGGCGGCGGCACAAGGCTGGGCGGCGGCTGCTCTTGGATTGGCGCCGAAAACTCCTCCAAGGAGTGGGCGGCAACTCAAGGGGGGGCTAGGGTTTGGATTAGTTAGGGTTTAACAATCCCTTAAGCCCACTTTTATAGAGAACTAATTCTCTTAATGGTTAATGGATCATATCCATAAAGCCCGTTAACCCGCTCCATTAAGATAAGTTAAAATAAACCAAACCATGATGGTTTATTTTAAGTTAAAACGAACGAACCAACCTTTGGTTCATTCGCTTAATATAAACCAAACCCTTTGGTTTATTCTCATCCATTGGATTAGAACCAAACCATTTTGGTCCATCCATTATGTCTTCATAAGACACGGCCCATCCACGCTTCCATTGCGACTGAAACAATTTCATGCTCGCTTTATGTTTGGTCCAACCAAACATAGTTTCTCTTGGTCTGAGAATCCCATTCTCAAGCTCGTTTTAAATCCTTTGGATTACACTCGTTGTGCGTGTGACCAAATAGGTTCTCGGTTTATGTTGGCCGTCTATAATTAACCATTAATTATAGAACGATCATGAGTGGCACCTAGTAGTACATCATGATCCCCAATTAACCGAAAAGATCAACGGTTGATCCGTAACTATTTCAAAACCCTTCAAGAGCTTCGAATGAATCGTGCCCCATTCCCTTCACTCATCTTATACCCACTTGGTTCAGGACATGGTCTATTGTGTCAGTCCCCACTAGGCTGACTACGTCACACCTAGCCCAAGTATCATTTCCTCGTCCTACGGATTCTAGTTACTCCACATGTATCGAAGAGTACTTTACTCTAAACATGTAATGCTTTGGCCAAAGACTTTAGTAACAATCCGACGAGAGGCCATGGGTATACATCTCCTCGCAAGGAGTGGTGAATCCTT
Organism: Wurfbainia villosa; assembly: GCA_025175895.1. NCBI lineage: Eukaryota > Viridiplantae > Streptophyta > Magnoliopsida > Zingiberales > Zingiberaceae > Wurfbainia > Wurfbainia villosa. Next base: position 111,544,000 of record CM045989.1, on the reverse strand, counting down.
TATAGGCTATTCAAACACCTTCGATCACTTCGACTTATACCCAATCATCCCGGGTCCACATCTCCTTAGAGATGTTTGCTTAAGATGTCAAAGCATAAGTCTCCATGATCAAGATGACTTGAATACCACAAGTCAAAGGAACATCGCACTTAAGCCACAGTAAGAACTTCATTGACATATCTATATATGCAGAGAACCATATGAAGTCTTACGGCTGGTCACTCCAATGAACTAGTTACCATAACTAGCATCCACGATTAACTCCGGACATCACAATATCTCCACCGGAGAATCACCGCTTGGATACACCAAGGAGTATACCTCGTGCTAGTCTCGACAGAATTGATGGTGTCCAAATCCATCAATTCATCGACTAGGGATAATTCCGATACATCACAATTACACATGTAGAGATACTCACTAGTTGTGTTCCAATCACAAATTCTCTCATGCTGTGAATCGTATCGTGGATATTCAGTAAATGAGTTTAAGATCCAATCAAATATATAAAACATGTATACTCAAATAGTGAATCTTCATTTATCATATAAATGGTTCATACATAAGGCGATTGCCTTAGGACATCTCTCATATATTACTAACAGACTCCCACTTGGCCTAATGCCAATCGCTACGGTATCCAATACCATAAGCTCTAACATGACCCTCAAACTTACTTTGAGGTAATGCTTTAGTCAAAGGATCCGCTAAGTTCCTTTCAGAATTTTCTCGATTTGTATTTCGCTTCCTACTGATGATCTCTCTGATAAGATGATAGCGGCGAAGCACATGTTTGGATCATTGATGAGACCACATCAAGTTCAGAGATGAACTTCTTGATCCAAACCGCTTCCTTTGCTGCTTCCAAAGCTGCAATGTATTCTGCCTTAGTGGCAGAATCCGCTATAGTGTCAAGCTTGGAACCTTTCCAACTTATTGCGCCTCCATTCCAAGTGAATACATACCCAGACAAAGACATGGAATTATCCTTGTCTGTCTGGAGCTGGTATCTGTATACCCACGTATTACCATGTACCCTTCTCCATATATTAGGAACACATCCTTAGTTCTTCTCAAGTACTTAAGGATCGTCTTAACAACCGCCCAATGATCCATTCCTGGATCGGATTGGTATCTGCTCGTGACACTCAGAGCGTATGATACATCGGGCCTCGTACATAACATAGCATACATGATAGATCCTATTGCGGATGCATAGGGAATCTTACTCATGCAAATCCTCTCGTCTTCTGTGCGCGGACACATAGACTTCGAAAGGTGTCCCCATGCCTGATGGGTGGATAACCTTTCTTGGATTCCGACATGCTAAACCTCTTTAGCACTCGGTCTATATATGTAGACTGCGAAAGACCAAGCAACCGTTTCGATCTATCTCTATAGATCTTAATCCCAAGGATGTAGGTTGCTTCTCCCAGGTCTTTCATGGAGAATGTCTTGGATAACCAAACCTTAACTGACTGTAAGATTGACACATCGTTTCCTATAAGTAATATGTCATCGACATACAATACTAGGAACACGATTGCACTCCCACTAACCTTCTTGTACACACAAGGTTCGTCTGGATTTTGTGAGAAATCAAACCTTTTGATCGTCTCATCAAAACGGATATTCCAGCTCCTGGATGCTTGCTTCAATCCATAAATGGATCGTCGCAATTTGCATACCTTGGTTTTATCAACCGATGTGAAACACTCAGTCAGATGTATCATATACACGCCTCGGCGTGTTTCCATTAAGGAAATCTGTTTTTCACATCCATCCGCCATATCTCATAATCATAATGAGTCGCTATGGCGGAGCATCCGAATGGATTTAAGATAGCTACAAAGTAATAGGTTTCGGCCATAATCAACACCTTGTTTTTGACGATATCCTTTCGCCACCAATCTAGCCTTATAGGTAATCACATTACCATCCATGTCGGTTTTCTTCTTGAAAACCCACTTGCACCCTATAGGCTTTATGCCTGGGTCAACCAAGTTCCAAACTTGGTTTTCGTACATGGAATCCATTTCCGACTTCATGGCACCAAGCCACTTATCCCTTCTCAACTTGTCAAGACTTCTTCATAACTGTAGACTCTCATCATCAATGAGTAACACGTCGCTCGATTCACTTACGAGAAATCCATATCTCTCGGGAATATTGCGTGTTCTACGGATCTACGAAGATGTGGTGTTACAATAGGTCCAGCCGATTGCTCATCACTATGAGTTGTCGGCTGTTGTGCTTCACCAGGTATCTCATCAATGTCTATTTGAGTCTCTCGAGCCTCCTCAAGCTCGACGATACTCCCACTGTTTTCTTGCAAGAGAAACTCTTTCTCTAGAAACACAGCATGCCTTGAAACAAACACCTTTTGTTCCATAGGATGATAGAATTGGTAACCCCTTGTTTCCTTAGGGTATCCAACAAATAGACATTTATCAGACTTAGCATCCAATTTGTCTGATACAGTCCGCTTCACATAAGCAGGACAACCCCATATCTTCAAGTAAGATACATGAGGTTTCTTACCATTCCATATCTCATATGGAGTAGTTGAGACTACCTTGGTAGGCATTCTGTTTAACAAGTAAACAGCTGTCTGAAGTGCATAGCCCCAAAAGGACTTGGGAAGAGTCGCATGATTCATCATTGACCTGACCATGTCCAACAAGGTCCGATTACGCCTCTCAGATACACCATTATGCTGTGGTGTATATATGGCGGAGTCCATTGAGACAATATGCCATTGTCTCTTAGATAATCAAGAAACTCTTGACTTAAGTATTCACCACCTCGATCCGATCGAAGTATTTTAATACTTTTGTCATGTTGTTTCTCTACCTCATTTCTGAATTCTTTGAACCTTTCAAAGGCTTCAGACTTGTGTTTCATCAAGAACACATACCCAAACCGTGAGTGATCATCGGTGAAGGTAATGAAGTAGCTATAGCCTCCTAAAGCTTGAGTTGACATAGGTCCACATACATCAGTATGTATTAGACCTAGTAACTCTCCCACTCGTTCACCTTTTTCCCGTAAAAGGTAACTTAGTCATCTTGCCTTTTTAAGCATGATTCGCATGTATCGTATGAATCCAATTCAAACGATTCCAGAATTCCACATCGGTGTAATTCGAACATGCGTTTCTTGCTTACATGGCCAAGACGACAATGCCACATGTAGGAGTCTATTTGATTATCCTTTCGAGCACTCTTGTTGCTCGCTTCGATATTGCAAATGTCACTGGATACGTCCAACGTATAAACACCATTGCTTAAAGTTCCAGTCCCATAAAGAACCCCATTCAAAGTTATGTAACAACAATTGTTACTAAACGTCAAATGGAAACCATTTCTATTTAAACAAGAAATAGAAATGATGTTCTTTATCACCAAAGGAATATAAAAGCAATTGTCCAGTTCTAAGACAAGTCCTGCAGGGAGTTTCAACAAATACGTTCCGATGGCGAGTGCAGCAACCTTTGCTTCATTCCCAACACGTAAATTTGACTTTCCCTTGACGAGTCTTCTTCTATTCCTTAGCCCATGTATGTCATTACATATATGTGAGCCACACCCAGTATCCAATACCCAAGTGTCTAAGGAAATAGAATGACAATCAATAAAGAAGATTTCTGAAGAAGATGGGGCATCCGATGCCTTATCCTTCTTCACGGACTCTTGATAAACCTTGCAATTTCTTCAATGACCCTCCTTGCCATAATGATGGCAAGTTCCTTTGATGGTTATGCCTTTTAGCCTTTTTTTCTTCCCTTACATTTGTTCCTTTGACTCTCTTAGAACCTTTCTTCGAGGAATCAACTAACAACACTGTCCCCTACTCATGCTTCTCAGAAGGCTCCACAGTCTTCAGCATGTTGAGCAGTACCACAGATGAACCTCCTTGCATCTCAGAGGTGAAGAGGAGCTTGGAGACTTCGAACCTTTCGAATCTCACTTGCTCATCAACTAACTCACAGAGATGAAGGACTACGATATGAGCATCCATATGCTCATGCTGCTTTCGTAGCTTGGGTTCCATCGCGGCTAGTATGATGCAACTCATTTGTTCAGAATCACTCACATGTTTCTGATAGGCCAACAATTGGTCCAAAGTTGCATCGTCACTAGGACGGGCGGGAAGAGGCGCTTCGAGGACATACACAAGCTTTTCACCTTGAGAACAATTCTCAAGTTTCTAAGCCAGTCCAAGAAGTTCGGCCCAGTCAATTTATTTGAATCCAAAATGGAACGCAAATTCAAACACATCATGATCAATTTATTGACCTTGAAATACAAAATGAGCATATATGAGAAAATGATTTTAAAATGCATCAATATACATTTATAAATCCCATTCATTTTTCGAATTTCAAAAACCCCAAAATCACTTCGGGAGATCGTAGGTCCATCTCCGAATGGGCTGATATCCATCATAGTTATGAACAACCTTGGAGAGAGTCCAACAAGCCATTCATAACTACGACGGTAGGTATCATCTATACCGATTGCATATCCCGTATATGCAACTATCACAATGTGCCATCAACTAATTGAATGTTCACACATACATCGGGTTGTTAACACATTAACAAGTATGCATCATATGCATAGCACCCAACTTCACCTCCCTTTACATCGACCTTGGAGAGAGTCCAACAAGCCGATGCTCCAGGTTAAAGTCAACCCATTAATCAGGACATAGTTTTAATATGGTTAGAGCGCATTCAACCAATTAACCCAGCTTGGAGAGAGTCCAACAACCAAAGCTAACGATTGACCTCTGACTCTTACCATATTAGTATTAAACTATTCCATGGTTTGAACATATTCAGGTTCGAGCCGGGCTTGGAGAGAGTCCAACAACCCAAACAAGAAACAGAACTCTGGTTCTAACCATATTAATGGAAGGTGTAGGCTTTAATATTGATTAAGGGTTTTTATGTCTCATCCTCTTTGCATGCAAATAACTATTATCTACATGGCATACATCTACATGTCACGACACGCATGGCATAATGTTATGCATCTAATGCAATTACATGGCATACAATTATGTCATGTATATAATTTCCTTATATGTCATAACTATTTATGGAAATAAAATATGTTTAAGATTTGATTCTCCAAATCAAATCATAATTAAATTAGGAAACAAATTTCCAAATCTAATCACATATTTTATTCATAGAATTATTTGATTAAGGAAAATCTATTTAGGAAACCAATTTCCTAAATCTTTAAAACTACTTATGGAAATTAAATATTTTAAGATTTGATTTCCCAAATCAAATCATGATTAAATTAGGAAACAAATTTCCAGAATCTAATCAAATATTTTATTTATGGAAAATATAAATTTCCATAAATACTTCCAACTTTCCAAAAGTGGAAGATTTCCATAAATATTTCTAGACTTTCCAAAATTGAAAAATTTCCATAAATACTTCTAAATTTCCAAAATTTAGAAAACTTCCAGAAATACATTATGACTATCGCAAAACCATTTTTACGATTATGTCGAAACACAACCTGGGCTCTGATACCATCAAGGGTTTCCGCATCACAAGCGCAGTGTGTGTGTTCGATCATGTTTCGTAAACATGAGCACAATGAAGCAATAAAAATAATAAATACTCCTATTTATTACAACACACACAACACACGCATGCTATTACAACAAGTGTAGACATAACCGTAAATTAAAATTGCAATAAAAGAAATTAAACTACGTTATACCTTCCGTATGACGTGTAGCGGGAACGGCATCAACCGGAACGATCCTCGTAAGAATCGTCTCTATCCGTATCCACGCCGAGCTCCTCGGGATGACTTCGCTAAGTCACGAGCTTCGTCTTCGTACGGGTTACTAGCCTCGTGTTGAAGACGACGTGATCGAGAGATGATCACGATCCGAATACAAATTCGGATCCAAAACGAGTTCTCAAAACTCGCTTCTCCGGAGAGGTATTCGTCAACCGTTTGACGAATCCTTCGTCCTCCACCTCAGAGGATTACCGGAGATCAAATCCCCGGTATGTTAGATGCTGTCGGAGCACTAACCGTCGTCCAGACGACGCTCCGACGAGAGGAGGAGAAGCTGTCCAGAAAACTGGACAGCTTGGTGGAGGAGTAGGCGCCGGCCAAAACAAGGAGAGAAAAGCCTCACCTTGATGCCAAACCTATAGGAGATCACCGGAGGGTCGCCGGAGGTTCACCGGCTGGAGCTTGGACGCCGGCAAGGGTCTTGACGGCACAAGACAAGGCGGGCGTGGGCTCTTGGATTGGCGCCAAAAACTCCTCCAAGGAGTGGGCGGCAACTCAAGGGGGGGCTAGGGTTTGGATTAGTTAGGGTTTAACAATCCCTTAAGCCCACTTTTATAGAGAACTAATTCTCTTAATGGTTAATGGATCATATCCATAAAGCCCGTTAACCCGCTCCATTAAGATAAGTTAAAATAAACCAAACCATGATGGTTTATGTTAAGTTAAAACGAACCGAACCAACCTTTGGTTCATTCGTTTAATATAAACCAAACCCTTTGGTTTATTCTCATCCATTGGATTAGAACCAAACCATTTTGGTCCATCCATTATGTCTTCATAAGACACGGCCCATCCACGCTTCCATTGCGACTGAAACAATTTCATGCTCGCTTTATGTTTGGTCCAACCAAACATAGTTTCTCTCGGTCTGAGAATCTCATTCTCAAGCTCGTTTTAAATCCTTTGGATTACACTCGTTGTGCGTGTGACCAAATAGGTTCTCGGTTTATGTTGGCCGTCTATAATTAACCATTAATTATAGAACGATCATGAGTGGCACCTAGTAGTACGTCATGATCCCCAATTAACCGAAAAGATCAACGGTTGATCCAGAACTATTTCTGAAACCCTTCAGCAGCTTGAATGAATCGTGCCCCATTCCCTTCACTCATCTTATACCCACTTGGTTCAGGACATGGTCTATTGTGTCAGCCCCCACTAGGCTGACTACGTCACACCTAGCCCAAGTATCATTTCCTCGTCCTACGGATTCTAGTTACTCCACATGTATCGAAGAGTACTTTACTCTAAACATGTAATGCTTTGGCCAAAGACTTTAGTAACAATCCGACGAGAGGCCATGGGTATACATCTCCTCGCAAGGAGTGGTGAATCCTTTATAGGCTATTCAAACACCTTCGATCACTTCGACTTATACCCAATCATCCCGGGTCCACATCTCCTTAGAGATGTTTGCTTAAGATGTCAAAGCATAAGTCTCCATGATCAAGATGACTTGAATACCGCAAGTCAAAGGAACATCGACTTAAGCCACAAAGAAGAACTTCATCGACATATCTATATATGCAGAGAACCATATGAAGTCTTACTACTGGTCACTCCAATGAACTAGTTACCATAACTAGCATCCACGATTAACTCCGACATCACAATGTCTCCAAACCAAAGGAGAATCACCGCTTGGATACACCAAGGAGTATACGTGCTAGTCTCGATGTAATTGATGGTGTCCAAATCCATCAATTCATCGACTAGGATAATTCCGATACATCACAATTACACATGTAGAGATACTCACTAGTTGTGATCCAATCACAAATTCTCTCATGCCGTGAATCGTATACGTGGATATTCAAGAAAATGAGTTTAAGATCCAATCAAATACATAAAACATGTATACTCAAATAGTGAATCTTCATTTATCATATAAATGGTTCATACATAAGGCGATTGCCTTAGGACATCTCTCATATATTACTAACACTACACACCAGGTGCTGGTAGATAACACCGCTAACCATGTTTCAACGACTAGACCAAAGGATATACCTTCGTTCTGCTTCGGATTGGGACAGTCCTTCTTCCAATGTCCATCCTGCTTGCAAGTGAAGTATTTGCCCTGAGATCCTCCCACCACCTTTGCTCCATCTTATTTCTTCTTCTTCTTGCCTTTCGGCTTAGAAGTAGAAACCTTCTGAGCAACCATGGCCTTAGCCTGAGCAAGCCTTTTTGTCGTCTTAAGAATGACATCGACCTGGGTTTTCCCTTCGATCTCAGCTCCAAAGACTTCCAGCTCATTCGCAGGCTTAAAAGGGCACTCTTCGAGGAGTACATATTTGTATTCCTCAGCAGTCAAGACAATGTCAAGATTCCTCTTCCAATCAACATAGTTGGGTCCAGTAAGTTTATTCTCTTTCAATATCACAGCAAGTGGGTTGAAAGTCATTTTGAAAGAAAACCTAAGAAACACATAGATCAAAACATTAGATTTCAAAAAATTATTGATTCCTCAAACAATAAAATTTTAAAATCAACCAACACCTCAAAATACCGAGAATATCATATGCCACGATAGTGTGGACGTATATGAATTCTACATTTGTAAGAGGAGGTTTTACCCATTAATTTTACTATCTTGTCAACCTAACTTTTTGACAAGTAAAATTAATAGTTGGTTCCTCTTTGGCCCTACAAATAAAAGCAGTGACTCCGATGGGGAGGATACTTATATTTGTATCTAAGTGTTCACCATTACTCGGAACCAAGGTAATTATCTCGGGTTATGTGCCTTCCGATGGGGAAGTACACACGCTCTTTGATAATTCCCTATAACCATATTTGACCTTGTGATCCGCAAACAAACCCATCCGATATGGAGGAAGGCACTCAGAGCCGACGCGCAAGTTTGTTTGCATCACTTGTCAAATCGTAATGGAGGCCATGAGAATTTTTTTAAAAAAATTCTCTCTCCCACTTAGTAATTTGAAATTGAGGAATTTTCCTAGCCTACGACATGCATATCAAACAAAAAACAATAAATATGAAAAATAAATTATTTTCCAACTATTATGGCTTTTGTCTTCAATATGTCTCCCGTCGCAACGCCTTCTCGTCCACTCCTCCTACGCCATGTACAAGCCATCCGGAGATCCGAGCCGAGACTAAAACCTATTTTAATTTACATCCATCGATCCTATACTTCACGAGGGAGTGTACATGAAATCTAGATCGAAAATAAAATAAAATAAAGAGTGGCAAAACAATGCCGTATCCAATTTACAAAAAATCAAATACTAGCCTCGTCAATCCCGAGGATTCAACAAAATACACACATACAATCACATACACACATATGGTCATAATAGTCAGATCTTATGCCTGCAACCAAAGAGTTAAACTACATATATCCTACTATTATCCGGCACATATAATATATGAAAAGTGCATAAAAATTAATCGAATCCTAAACACACAAAATCGGAAACCTTGGCTCTGATACCAATTGAAGGGTTTTGCCCGGAAGCTCTGATACCAATTGTAGTGTTTTGCTTATCGAGTCCGTGAGATGAAACTTCGCTTCCTACTTCACCTCAGTCGTTTGTTCATGGCGATCCCATCGATGTCCCCGAATTAAAAATTTAATCCTAGACAAAAGGAATTGCCTAAACAACCAAGTCATCGTCGTGCCATTCGTTTAGAGAGGTCACTTGAACAAACTTGTTGTTCAAGCGACCATCCTTTATTCTACGAGTAGCCGTGGAATAGACGATGTCTGGATCGCCGGTTTTGTGCCTATGTATGGGATCCAAGTATTATTTAGCCACAAAAAAATTTATATCATGCTCATAATTGAAAAACAAATACAAACAGTTAACATATAAAAATTAGAGAATCGATATACCTCTCGATCTTCTAATGTATGACCTTCCTCCTTTCGGACGTCGTGTGGGCGACGATCTACCAAAAGTTGAAGCTCCTAGATCGCAAATCTTCCTTCCTTGCTCTTCCAAAGCAAGAGGAAGAATAGAAACAAGGCTCATCTTCTTCCTATAGCCAACCAACAAGCAACAAGGAGAATGTTTGTTGCCGGCCAACAAGGAGAAGGAGATAATGGTGGAAACCGACCAAGACACCAATGGAAACCCCTAAGTCTTGTTTCCACCACCCAAGGAGAAGGAGAATAGGGTCTTTGGATGCCAGCCAAGGGTTGGAAAGAGGGATGTGGGTGCCGACCAGCAAGGGAAAGGAAGAAGAAAGCAAACTACTTCCTTATTTGGTGCCACCCAAGCCTCCTAAACCCTAAGCTTCCAAACCCTAATCCTAGCTCTCCTAATGGCCGGCCATGGAAATGGGGAAAAAGATTAGGATGAGCACCGGCCAAGGTAGAGGGAAGAAGGGAGGAACCGGCCAAACCTTAGGAAGAAGAAGAAAAACTTCTCCACTTGTTGCCGCCCACCCCTAGCTTCCAAAAACCCTAGCCACCCAAACCTAATCCTAAACCAACTAGGATTCCTAGGCTCCAAAGGAAGCAAACCCTATCCCCTTAATCCATCATCCATCTTTCCGCCCACTTTATGATCTCTATTTATAGAGTTGGGCCCAATCCATGATTTAATCTCCTCCATTGGTTCTAGGGATTTAATCTCAACCGTCGGATCTAGAGATTTAATCTCAACCGTCGGATCTAGAGATTTAATCTCTACCTTTGGATCTAGAGTTTTGTTTTCATCCATTGGATCTAAGCTTCATGAGGTGTTAATAGGCTATATTAGGGACCATGAGGAGGAGTTGGATCTTGGCCACCCATGGATCAAGCCCACATAAAGTCCGATCCATTAATGATAATCCAATCCACTAAAGGATTATCATTGATCTACCTCACCAACCCCTATATGATAATATGGGCTCCATATATTATTTGTACATTTTCTCCCCGTATTTAAGATCTCGAATGTTCGTCGATTAATTAATTTACTGACCATTAATTAATCAACATCTAACTCCTTGAGTAGTACCACTCAACCTTTTCTTCATGCCGGACCAAGTCCACCTGCAGGGTTTACATGATAAACCTTATGAGCTCCTCAAGGGGACATCATCATCCTAATATATAGGACACGGTTTCCTCCTAAAATCAACGACACACCATATAAATAATATCATCTCCCAACTTACCGAGCCTATCGATTTAATCTATAAATCTCGCCCATTGGTAAATCAAAGAGATGACTACTAAGTATATGTGCCCGTTATTATATCGGGATTAAGAGCATGTACAAAATAATATCTGAGGTCCGATTTGATTATGTAGTCAGCAATAAATCGAATCACCTCTAAGTCGGTCCTGCTCAATACACACAAAGTGCACTAGTGTGATTCTATGGTCAAGACAAACCAATACCAAATCACACTACAACCATTCCGATGGTTTGTCCAAAGCCATCTTGGTTGTGAGCCTTTACTTATACTTTACAAGGAGCCGATAACATGATCTCCCGTGTGACACTGCACACCATGTTATCTACAATGTAATGGATTAGACAATATTGCATAATCATGCAAACAATGATCATGTGATTCTTATTTCAAAATAAATATGTTCATACAAAAGATAGACTTTTCAGTATACATCCCTACACACGACATAACAACAAATTCCATAATATAAAACAAGTCCATAACATAAACAAAGTTCCTGGGAAGCTCGAAAAAATGGAGATGGGATGGATCGTCGGTGCAGCTCCAAGTCGTCATGAAGACTTCTACCTGTTACCTCGACGATAGAAAAACCCAAGGTCTGTGGTGGTGAGTAAAACTCAGCAGGTAATAAGATAGAACATGTAAATATATATATCAATATCACATGTCATTCAATAGTTTAATCTACTAGTACGACAGGTATACATCAGCATAACAAGTATACATACATGCATACACTAAACAAACTGAACAACAAACGATGGGTACATACCTGACAGTCAGCTACACTACTCTCATCCAACTTGGGCATATATCCACAACACAAGGTATAAAGAATAATAGTAACTCACACTACATCATGATACGGGTCGAGGGTATCACAGTGAACGACCAACAGGTATACAAGTGTTAGTAATATATGAGAGGTATCCTAAGGCAATCGCCTTATGGTTGTACCATTTATTTGATAAATGAAGATTCACTATTTGAGTATACATGTTTTCATGTATTTGATTGGATCTTAAACTCATTTACTGAATGTCCACAATACGATTCACAGCGAGAGAATTTGTGATTGGATCACAACTAGTGAGTATCTCTACATGTGTAATTGTGATGTATTGGAATTATCCCTAGTCAATGAATTGATGGATTTGGATAACATCAATTCTGTCGAGACTAACATGAGGTATACTCTTTGGTGTATCTAAGCAGCTGATTCTCACTGGTTGAAGACATTGTGATGTCCGGAGTTAATCGTGGATACTAGTTATGGTAACTAGTTTATTGGAGTGACCAGATGTAATACTTCATATGGTTCTCTGAATATATCGATATGTCAATGAAGTTATTACTATAGCTTAAGTGCGATATTCCTTTGACTTGCGGTATTCAAGTCATCTTGGTCATGAAGACTTATGCTTTGACATCTTAAGCAAGCATCTCTGAGGAGATGTGGACCCGGGATGATTGGGTATAAGTTGAAGTGGCCGAAGGTGTTTGAATAGCCTATAAAGAATTCACCACTCCTTGCGAGGAGATGTATACCCATGGCCTCTTGTCGGATTTTTACTAAAGTCTTTGGCTAAAGCATTACATGTTTAGAGCAAGGTACTCTTGGATACATGTGCAGTAACTAGAATCCGTAGGACGAGGAAATGATACTTGGGCTAGGTGTGACGTAGTCAACCTGGTAAGGACTGACACTATAGACCATGTCCTGAACCAAGTGAGTAAAAGATGCGTGAAGGGAACGGGGCAATATTCATTGTAGCTACTAAAGGGTTTCAAAAATGGTTATGAAATCAACCGTTGATTTTCTAATTAATTGGGGATCATGATGTACTACTAGGTGCTACTCATGATCATTCTATAATTAATGATTAATTATAGATGACCAACATATACCGGGAACCTATTTGGTCACATGCACAACAAACGTAATCCGAAGGATTTAAAACGAGCTTGAGAATGAGATTCTCAGATCGAGAGAGACTAGGTTTGGTTGGACCAAACAAAGAGCGAGTATGAAATGGTTTCAGTCGCATCGGAAGCATGGATGGGCCGAGTCTTATGAAGACATGATGGATGAACAAAATTAGTTTGGTTCTAATCCAATGGTGTAAAATAAACCAAAGTGGTTTGGTTTGTTTTAAACGAATGAACCAAAGTTGGTTCGGTTCGTTTTAACTTAAAATAGACCAACGCAGTTTAGTTTATTTTAACTTAAGTTATTTGAGCGAGTTAATGGGTTTTGGTTATGAACCAATAACCGTTAGGAGAATGTGTTCTCTATAAAAATATGTATTAAGGGTTTTTCATGGAGAATTAATTGGTTCAAGGGTTTTGGAGACCCTAGCCACCTTCTCCTCTTCTTCCTTGCTCTAGCCGCCCAAGTTGGTTGTCGCCCAACTTTATTGATGCCTTCTCCTTGCCGTCGGCCACCCGCCAGCCGTCGGTGACTCCTCCGGCCATCCTTCATTGGCCACCGGCGACCAAGGAGCAGCCGACCATTGATTGGCCGGCCATATCTTCCACCAAACAAGCTATCCAGATTCTGGACAGCTTGTTCTCCTATTTGTGGAGAGGTCGTTTGGTAGGCGTTTTGCACTTCGATAGCGACCTATTTGTCGGGGACTGGTTCTCCGGCAATCCTCATAGGTGGAGGGTTGAGTTTTCGTCAATCGGTTGACGAAAACCGCTTCCGAGAAGCGAGTTTGCAAAACTCAATTTTTGGATCTGAATTTTTTATTCGAACTGTGATCATCTCTCGGATCACATCGTCTTTGACTCAAGGCTAGTGACTTTTGTGTAGACGAAGCTCGTGGCTTTGTGAAGTCATCCCGACGATACTCGGCATGGATACAGATAGAGGCAATTCGAGGGTTTCTCCGGTTGATATCATTCCCGTTGCATGTGATACGTTAGGTATAACTAGCATAATTTTCTTTTATTGCAAAATTTGAAACTGTGATTATGTCTACACATGTTGTATTATGCATGCGTGTGATGTGTGTGTTGTAATAAATTAGATTTATTGCTTTTTAATTCTTCTGCTGTGCATATGTTTACGAAACATGTTCGAACACACACTCGCCGTGGTGTCTGAAACCCAACAGTGGTATCAGAGCCCAGGTTGTGTTTCGACATAATCGTAAAATTATTTTGTGATAGTCATAATTGTATTTATGGATATTTTATACTTTTGGAAAGTTTAGAAGAAATTTTTTAATTTTGGAAAGTTTAGAATTATTTATGGAAATCTTCTACTTTTGAAAAGTTTAGAAGTATCTATGGAAATTAACACTTTCCATAAATAAAATATATGATTAGATTTGGAAATTTGTTTCCTAATTTAATCATGATTTGATTTGGGGAATCAAATCTAAAATATATTTTATTTCCATAAATAGTTTTGATAATTTAGGAAATTTGTTTCCTAAATTAAAATTGACTTTCCTTAATTAACACTTTCCATAAATAAAATATGTGATTAGATTTGGAAATTTGTTTCCTAATTTAATCATGATTTTATTTGGGAAATCAAATCTCAAATATATTTTATTTCCATAAATAGTTATGACATATAAGAAAATTTTGTACATGTCATAATTGTATGTCATGTAATTGCATTAGATGCATACCATTATGTCATGCGTGTCGTGACATGTAGATGTATGTCATATATGTCATGCTATGTAGATAATAGTTATTTGCATGCAAAAGAAGATGAGACATTAAAACCCTTACACAATATTAAAGCCTACACCTTCCATTAATATGGTCAGAACCAGAGTTTTGTTTCTTGTTTGGTTTGTTGGACTCTCTCCAAGCCCGGCTCGAACCTGAACATGTTCAAACCATGGAATAGTTTAATACTAATATGGTAAGAGTCAGAGGTCAATCGTTAGCTTTGGTTGTTGGACTCTCTCCAAGCCGGGCTAATTGGCTGAATGCGCTCTAATCATATTAAAACTATTTCTCGATTAATGGGTTGCCTTTAACCTGGAGCATCGGCTTGTTAGACTCTCTCCATGGTCGATGTGAAGGGAGGTGAAGTTGGGTGTTATGCATATGATGCATACTTGTTAATGAGTTAACAACCCGATATATGTGTGAACATTCAATTAGTTGATTGCACATTGTGATAGTTGCATATATGTGATATGCAATCGGTATACATAATACCTACCATTGTAGCTATGAATGGCTTGTTGGACTCTCTCCAAGGTTGTTCATATCTATGTTGGATATTATCCCATTCGGAGATGGACCTATGATCTCCTGAAGTGATTTTGGGGTTTTTGAAATTTGAAAAATGAATGGGATTTATAAATGTATGTTGATGCATTTTAAAACATCTTTCTCATATATGCTCGTTTTGTATTTCTAGGTTAATCAATTGATCATGATGTCTTTGAATTTGTGCTCTATTTTGAATTCGAATAAATTGACTGGGTCGAACTTCTTGGACTAGCTTAGAAACTTGAGAATTGTTCTCAAGGTGGAAAAGCTTGCATATATCCTCGAAGCGCCTCTTCGCACCTGTTCTAGTGACGATGCAACTCCGGATCAATTGTTGGCCTATCAGAAACATGTGACTAATTCTGAAATGGCGAGTTGCATCATGCTAGTCGTGATGGTACCTGAGCTGGGGAAGCAGCATGAGCATATGGATGCTCATACCATAGTCTTTCATCTTTATGAGTTGTTTGATGAGCAAGTGAGATTAAAAAGGTTCGAAGTCTCCAAGCTCCTCTTTACCTCTGAGATGCAAGAAGGTTCATCTATGGTACTGCTCAACATGCTGAAGACTGTGGAGCCTTCTGTGAAGCATGAGCAGGGGACGGTGCTGTTAGTTGATTCCTCGAAGAAAGGTTCTAAGAGGAAATCAAAGGAATAGTAGAAGGGGAAGAAAAAGGCTAAGAAGGCAGAATCAACACAAAAGGGCACTTGCCATCATTGTGGCAAGGAGGACCATTGGCGAAGAAATTATAAGATTTATCTTGAGTCCATGAAGAAGAATAAGGCATCGGATGCCCCATATTCTTTAGATATCTTCGTTATTGATTGTCATTCTATTTCCTCAAACACTTGGGTATTGGATACTGGGTGTGGCTCACATATATGTAATGACATACATGGGCTAAGGAATAGAAGAAGACTCATTAAGAAAGAGTCAAATTTATGTGTTGGGAATGGAGCAAAGGTTGCTGCACTTGCCATCGGAACGTATTTGTTGAAACTCCCTACAGGACTTGTCTTAGAACTGGACAATTGCTTTTATGTTCCTTCGTTGATAAAGAACATCATTTTTATTTCTTGTTTAAATAGAAATGGGTATCATTTAACTTTTAGTAACAATTGTTGTTACATAACTTTGAAAGGCGTTCGTTATGGGACTGGAACTTTGAGCAATGGTATTTATACGTTGGACGTATCCAGTGACATTTTCAATATCAAAGTGAGCAACAAGCATGCTCAAAAAGATAATCAATTAGGTTCATACATGTGGCATTGTTGGCTTGGCCATGTGAGCAAGAAATGCATGTCCGAATTATACCGATGTGAAATTCTGGAATCATTTGAATTAGATTCATACGATACATGTGAATCATGCTTAAAAGGTAAGATGACCAAGTTACCTTTTACTAGAAAAGGTGAATCAGTGGGTGAGTTTCTTGGTCTAATACATACTGATGTATGCGGACCTATGTCAACTCAAGCTCTAGGAGGTTATAGCTATTTCATTACCTTCACCGATGATCACTCACAGTTTGAGTATGTGTTCTTGATGAAACACAAGTCCGAAGCCTTTGAAAGGTTCAAAGAATTCAGAAATGAAGTAGAGAAACAACTTGGCAAGAGTATTAAAATACTTCGATCGGATCGAGATGGTGAATACTTGAGTCAAGAGTTTCTAGATTATCTGAGGGACAATGGTATATTATCTCAATGGACTCCGCCGTATACACCACAACTTAATGGTGTATCTGAGAGGTGAAACCGGACCTTGTTGGACATGGTCAGGTCAATGATGAATCACGCAAATCTTCCCAAGTCCTTTTGGGGCTATGCACTTCAGACAGCTATTTACTTGTTAAGCAGAGTCCCGACCAAGGTAGTCTCTACTACTCCATATGAGATATGGGCTAGTAAGAAACCTCATTTATCTTACTTGAAGATATGGGGTTGTCCTACTTATGTGAAACGGACTGTGTCAGATAAATTGGATGCTAAGCCTGATAAATGTCTATTTATTGGATACTCTAAGGAAACGAGGGGTTGCCAATTTTATCATTCCTTGGAACAAAAGGTGGTTGTTTCAAGGAATGCTATGTTTCTAGAGAAAGAGTTTCTCTTGCAAGAAAACAGTGGGAGTGTAGTTGAACTTGAGGAGGTTCAAGAGACTCCAGTAGACATTGAGGAGATACCTAGTCAAGCACCTCGACCGATGACTCATAGTGATGAGACATCGACTGAACCTATTGTGACACCACATATTCGTAGATCTAGTAGGACACGCAACATTCATGAGAGACATGAATTTCTCGTAAGTGAATCGAACGACGTGTTACTCATTGACGATGAGAAGCCAACCAATTATGAAGAAGTTCTGAAAAGTTCAAAAAGGGACAAATGGCTTGAATCCATGAAGTCAGAAATGGATTTCATGTATGAAAATCAAGTTTGGAACTTAGTGGACCCACCTGAAGGCATTAAGGCTATAGAGTGCAAGTGGGTTTTCAAGAAGAAAACCAACATGGATGGTAATGTGATTACCTATAAAGCTAGATTGTTGGTGAAAGAGTATCGTCAAAAGCAAGGTGTTGATTATGACAAGACCTATTCACCTGTAGCTATGCTTAAATCCATTCGGATGCTCCTGGCCATAGCGGCTCATTATGATTATGAGATATGACAAATGGATGTGAAAATAGCTTTCCTTAATGGAAACCTACTCGAGGACGTGTATATGATGCAACCTGAGGATTTCACATCGGTTGATAAAACCAAGGTATGCAAACTGCGACGGTCCATATATAGAATCAAGCAAGCATCTAAGAGCTAGAATATCTGTTTTGATGAGACAATCAAAAAGTTTGATTTCTCACAAAATCCGGATGAACCTTGTGTGTATAAGAAGGTTAGTGGGAGTGCAGTCGTGTTTCTAGTATTGTATGTCGATGATATATTACTTATAGGAAACGATGTCTCTATCTTACAGTCAGTTAAAATTTGGTTGTCCAAGATGTTCTCCATGAAAGACCTGGGAGAAGCAACCTATATCCTAGGGATAGATCGAATCGGTTGCTTGGTCTTTGGCATTCTACATATATAGACCGAGTGCTAAAGAGGTTTAGCATGTACGAATCCAAGAAAGGTTTCCTTCCCATCAGGCATGGGATACACCTTTCGAAGTCTATGTGTCCGTGTACAGAAGATTAGAGGATTTGCATGAGTAAGATTCCCTATGCATCTGCAATAGGATCTATCATGTATGCTATGTTATGTACGAGGCCCGATGTATCGTATGCTCTGAGTGTCATAAGCAGATACCAGTCTGATCTAGGAATGGATCATTGGGCGACTGTTAAGACGATCCTTAAGTACTTAAGAAGAACTAAGGATGTATTCCTAATATATGGAGAAGGGGACATGGTGATACACAGGTATACGGATGCCAGCTTCCAGACAGACAAGGATGATTCCAGGTCTCAATCTGGGTATGTGTTCACCTTGAATGGGGGCGCAGTGAGTTGAAAATTTCCAAACAAGACACTATAGCAGATTCTGCCACTGAGGCAAAATACATTGCAGCTTCAGAAGCAACAAAGGAAGTGGTTTGGATTAAGAAGTTCATTTCTGAACTTGGTCTCATCAATGATCCAAACATGTGCTTCGCCGCTATCATCTGATCGGAGAGATCATAAGTAGGAAGGAAATACAAATCGAGAAGATTCCCACTGAAAGGAACTTAGCGGATACTTTAACTAAGGCCTTACCTCAAAGTAAGTTTGAGGATCATGTTAGAGCTTATGGTATTGGATACCATGGTGATTGACATTAGGCCAAGTGAGAGTTTGTTAGTAATATATGAGAGGTGTCCTAAGGCAATCGCCTTATGGTTGTACCATTTATTTGATAAATGAAGATTCACTATTTGAGTATACATATTTTCATGTATTTGATTGGATCTTAAACTCATTTACTGAATGTCCACAATATGATTCACAACATGAGAGAATTTGTGATTGGATCACAACTAGTGAGTATCTCTACATATGTAATTGTGATGTATTGGAATTATCCCTAGTCGATGAATTGATGGATTTGGACAACATCAATTCTGTCGAGACTAGCACGAGGTATACTCTTTGGTGTATCTAAGCAGCTGATTCTCACTGGCTGGAGACATTGTGATGTCCGGAGTTAATCATGGATGCTAGTTATGGTAACTAGTTTATTGGAGTGATCAGCTGTAAGACTTCATATGGTTCTCTGAATATATGGATATGTCAATGAAGTTCTTATTGCGGCTTAAGTGTGATGTTCCTTTGACTTGCAGTATTCAAGTCATCTTGGTCATGAAGACTTATACTTTGACATCCTAAGCAAGCATCTCAGAGGAGATGTGGACCCGGGATAATTGAGTATAAGTCGAAGTGGCCGAAGGTGTTTGAATAGCCTATAAAGGATTCACCACTCCTTGCGAGGAGATGTATACCCATGGCCTCTCGTCGGATTATTACTAAAGTATTTGGCCAAAGAATTACATGTTTAGAGTAAGGTACTCTTGGATACATGTGCAGTAACTAGAATCCGTAGGACAAGAAAATGATACTTGGGCTAGGTATGACGTAGTCGATCTAGTGGGGAATGACACTATAGACCATGTCCTGAACCAAGTGAGTATAAGATGTGTGAAGGGAACGGGGCACAATTCATTGTAGTTGTTGAAGGGTTTCAGAAATGGTTCTGGAGTCAACCGTTGATTTTCCGATTAATTGGGGATCATGATGTACTATTAGGTGTCACTCATGATCATTATATAATTAATGATTAATTATAGATGGCCAACATAAACTAGGAACCTATTTAGTCACATGCACAAAGAGCATAATTCGAAGGATTTAAAATGAGCTTGAGAATGAGATTCTCAGATCGAGAGAGACTAGGTTTGGTTGGATCAAACAAAGAATGAGTATGAAATGGTTTCAGTCGCATCGGAAGCGTGGATGGGCCGAGTCTTATGAAGACATGATGGATGAACCAAATTGGTTTGGTTCTAATCCAATGGTGGAAAATAAACCAAAGTGGTTTGGTTTGTTTTAAACGAATGAACCAAAGTTGGTTCGGTTCATTTTAACTTAAAATATACCAATGCGGTTTGGTTTATTTTAACTTAAGTTATTGGAGCGGGTTAATAGGTTTTGGTTATGAACCAATAACCGTTAGGAGAATGTGTTCTCTATAAAAATATAGCTTAAGGGTTTTTCGTGGAGAATTAATTGGTTCAAGGGTTTTGGAAACCCTAGCCACCTTCTCCTCTTCTTCCTTGCTCTAGCCACCCAAGTTGGTTGTCACCCAACTTTATTGTTGCCTTCTCCTCGCCGTCGGCCACCCACCAGCCGCCGGCGATGTTGGGATGTATACTGAAAAGTCTATCTTTTGTATGAACATCTTTATTTTGAAATAAGAATCACATGATCATTGTTTGCATATTTATGTTTATGCAATATTGTCTAATACATTACATTGTAGATAACATGGTGTGTGGTGTCACACAGGAGATCATGTTATCGGCTCCTTGTAAAGTGTAAGTAAAGGCTCACAACCGAGATGGCTTTGGACAAACCATTGGAATGGTTGTAGTGTGATTTGGTATTGGTTTGTCTTGACCATAGAATCACACTAGTGCACTTTGTGTGTATTGAGCAGGACCGACATAGAGGTGATTCGATTTATTGCTGACTACATAATTGAATCAGACCTCAGATATTATATTGTACATACTCTTAATCCCGATATAATAATGGGCACATATACTTAGTATTCATCTCTTTGATTTATCAATGGGCAAGATTTATATATTAAATCGATAGGCTCGGTAAGTTGGGAGATGATATTATTTATATAGTGTGCCGTTGATTATAGGAGGAAATCGTGTCCTATATGTTGGAATGTATACTGAAAGCCTAGCTCTTTTTGTATTAACATTTTATTTTGAAATAAGAATCACATGATCATTGTTTGCACTTTATATATTTATTATATGTGTGCATATTGTCTAATATTTTACATTGTAGATAACATGGTGCTTGGTGTGGCACAGAAGATCATGTTATCAGTCCCTTGTAAAATATAAGTAGAGGCTCACAACCAAGATGGTCTTGGATAAACCATTGGCATGGTTGTAGTGTAGCTTGGTATTGTTTTTTCTTGAACATAGAGTTACACTGGTACACTTAGGTGTATTGAGCAGGACCGACATAGAGGTGATTCAATTTGTTGCTGACTACATAATTGAATCGGACCTCGGATATTATGTTGTACATGCTCTTAATCCCGATATAATAACGGGCACATGTACTTAGTGTTTATTTCTTTGATTTACCAGAGGGTGAGATTTAGATGGATTAAATCAATATGCCCGGTAAGTTGGGAAATAATATTATTTACATGGTGTGTCATTGATTATAGGAGGAAACCGTGTCCTATATATTAGGTTGATGATGTCCCCTTGAGGAGCTCATAAGGTTCATCATGTAAACCCAGCTGGTTGACTTAGTCAACATGATGATAAGGTTGAGTGGTACTACTCGAGGAATTAGATGTTAATTAATTGATGGTCAGTAAATCAATTAATTGACGGACATTCGATATCCGAAACACGGGGAGATAAATGTACAAATAATATATGGAGCCCATATTGATTTATGGGGGTTGGTGAGGTAGTTCAATGATGATCCTCTAGTGGAATGGAACATCATTGATGGATTAAGTTAGTGTAGTTCCGATCCATCGGGTGGCCAAGACCCAACTCCTTCTTATGGTCCCTATCGTAGCCTAATATAATCCTTGTGAAGTCTAGATCCAAGAATGTAAAACAAAACCTAGAACCAACGGTTGGGATTAAATCCCTAGATCCGATGGTTAGGATGAAACCCTAGAATCGACGGTTGGGATTAAATCCCTAGATCCGACGGTTGGGATGAAACCCTAGATCTGACGGTTGGGATTAAACCCTAGATCCGACGGTTGGGATAAAACCCTAGATCAGACGGTTGGGATGAAACCCTAGATCTGACGGTTGGGATTAAACCCTAGATCCGACGGTTGGGATAAAACCCTAGATCCGACGGTGGAGATTAAATCCCTAGATCCGACGGTGGAGATTAAAGGAGGCTTATGCCCAACTCTATATATAGATGGCTAAGGGTTGGGCGGCAATTTAATAGAATTGGAATTAGGGTTTTGGTTCTTCCAAAAGTGGGCGGCTAGGGTTTTTGGGCGGCTAGGGTTTGGAGCAAAGTGGGTGGCAACCTTCTTCCTTCTTGTTGATTGCCGGTGCCCATCTCCTTTCATCATTCCTTGGCTGGCGCCCATCCTAGAGGCCTCTCCCTTCTTCCTTGGCCGGCGGTTCTCGTCCCATTGGTGGCCGGTTCTCATCCTCCTCCCTATTCTCCAAGGTGGCCATGTGGTTCTCCTTCATTTGGTGGTCACAGATCATCCATTTGATCCTTGGCCGGCGGTTGCACCAAATTCCCTAATTTGGTGGCCGGCTCTAGAAAGGATAGGTATTTGTAAGTTCTTCTCTTTGTTCGCAGCGAACAAGGTAGAGAAGAAAGCGATCTAGAAGGCTTCTACTCGTGGAGGATCTTCGTCCACACGTCGTCCACGAGAAGGATAGGACATACGGTAGAAGATCGTGAGGTATAAAGTTATTTTAACTTTATTTACAGATCTGAGCTTGTTCTTTTATGTTTTGATTATGTGTGTGAATGTAGTAAATATATTGTATAATCATGGACCCCAAGACAAACACAAAAACCGCGATCCGTCTGGCTGCCTCTTCCGCTACTAACCAACTAGAAGAGTCAGGTTGTCAACAACCAGTCTGCTCGCCATCAAGCAATACGGTTGTTAGCACGATGATGAAATGGTTGTGCTAAGGAAGCTCATCCCATCCGGATTAATTCTTTCATTAGTGAAAATTTTAATCCGGGGACATGGGAGCCAATGAGCCTCCGAAGCGTCTCCCTTCAATTGGTATCAGAGCCACGGTTTCCGGTTTTGTGTGTTTAGGATTCGGTTAATTTTTTATGCATTTTTCATATATTATATGTGCCGGATAATAGTAGGATATGCGTAGTTTAACTCTTTGGTTGCAGGCATAAGATCCGACTATTATGGCCATGTGTGTGTATGTGAATGGATGTGTGTAAAAATTTATTATTTAAATCCTCGGGGTTGACGAGGCTAGATTAGCATTTAATTTTTGTAATTAAATACGACATTGTTTAGCCGCTCATTTTAGTTTACTTTTGATCTAGATTATTTGTACACTCCTTCGTGGAGTATAGGATCGATGGATGTAAATTAAAATGTTTTATCTCGGCTCGGAACTCTTGGTGACTTGCGCACGGGAAAAGATGGAGCGGACGAGGTGGCGACACGACGGGATGCATATTGGAGGACAATGCCATAATAGTTGGAAAAATTCTGTTTTTCCATATTTATTGCTTATTTGTTTTATATGCATGTTGTGTATGATTTTAAAATTCCTCATTTTCAATTTACTAAGTGGGAGAGGGACATTTTAATTAATTCCCGCGGCCTCCATTACAATTTGACGTGTGATGCAACAAACTTGTGCGTTGGCTTTGAGTGTCTTCCTCCCCATCGGATGGGTTTGTTTGCGGATCACTAGGTCAAATAATGGTTATAGGAAATTATTTAGGAGCGTGTGTACTTCCCCATCGGTAAGGCACATAATCCGAAATAATTCCCTTAGTATCGTGTAATGGTGCACACTTAGATGCAAATAAAAAGTATCCTCCCCATCGGAGTCACTGCTTTTATTTGTAGGGCTAAAGAGGAACCAACTATTAATTTTATTTGTCAAAAAGTAAGGTTGATATGATAATAAAATTAATGGGTAAAACCTCCTCTTACAAATGTAGAATTCGTATACGTCCACACTATCGTGGCATGCAATATTCTCGGTGTTTTGAGGTGTTGGTTGATTTCGGAATTTTATTGTTTTGAGGAATCAATAATATTTGAAATCTAATATTTTGATCATTGTGATTTTTAGGATTTTCAAATGGCTTTCAACCCACTTGCTGTGATTTTAAAAGAAAACAAACTTACTGGACCAAACTACATTGATTGGAAAAGAAACTTGGATATTGTCTTAACTGCGGAGGAGTACAAATTTGTACTCTTCGAGGTCTGTCCTCCTAAGCCCACCGATGACTCTGATGAAAAGGAGAAAGAACGTTATAAGAAATGGGTAAAGGCAGATGAGATGGCGCGGTGTTACATTTTGGCATCTATGTCAAATGTGCTGCAACATCAGCATCAGGCCATAGCCACAGCTTATGACATGATGTTCAATCTCAAGGAACTTTTCGGACATCAGAGTAGGGCGGCTAGGCAGGAGGCAATGAGAAACTTAATGACGACCACCATGATCGAGGGAACACCCGTTAGGGATCATGTTCTCAAGATGATGGCTCATCTTAATGAGATGGAAGTCCTCGGAGCTGAGATCGATGGGGAAACCCAGGTCGATATCATTCTCCAGTCTCTGCCTAGGAGTTTTGAGCAGTTCCGCCTCAACTACAACATGAACAAGAGGTTGTATTCATTGGCGGAGCTTCTGATGTAACTCCAGGCGACAGAGGGGCTTTTTCGTCAGAGTGCTCAAGCCATGGTCGCTCAGAAGGTTTCTTCCTCTAAACCGAAAGGTAAGAAGAAGAAGAAGCAAGGTGGAGCGAAGAAAGTGGCAGTAGGACCTCAAGCAGGAGTGAAGAAGCCGAAAGGCAAGTGCTTCACTTGGTGCTAGACATTGGAAGGCTGACCGCCCTCAAAAGAACAAAGGTATATCTTCTTGTTTAGTTGTTGAAACATGTTTAGCGGTGTTATCTACCGCGCTCGTGTGTAGATACAGAGCCATCGATCATGTCTGCAATACTTTGCAGGGTTCCAGAAACCCAACGACTAGGAGGAGAGATTATCGTCTTCATGGGCAATGCTTCAAAGGTGGCGGCTATTGCAGTGGGAGACGTTTATTTATCTTTTGATAGGAATAAAGTTTTGGTTTTGAGAAATTGTCTTTATGTACCTACTTTTAGAAAGAATTTAATTTCAGTTTCTAAATTATTTATGGATGGATATTCTGTTTCTTTTAATGACAAAGTGGTTATAAAAAGGAATAGGGAGATTATCCTGATTCGTACATTGGTTGGCAATTTATATACTCTTGAACCGAAAACTCCCACGATGCATATAGAAGTAAATAACTCATCTTCTAAATCTAATAAGAGAAAAGAACCTTCGCAGATGAACCAAGCATATATTTGGCATCTAAGGCTTGGTCATATTAACCTAAGTAGAATTCAAAGGTTGATAGTTGATGGACCTTTGGATTCATTAGTGGTGGAGGATCTCCCAACCTGCAAATCTTGCTTGGAAGGTAAAATGACCAAGAGGCCCTTCAAGGCCAAGGGGTATAGAGCCAAAGATATGTTAGAATTGGTTCATTCTGATTTGTGCGGTCCTATGTCTATCCAGGCAAGGGGTGGTTTTGAATATTTCGTCTCTTTTATAGACGATTATTCAAGATATGGATACATTTACTTGATGCGCCGCAAGTCTGAATGCTTTGACAGGTTCAAAGAATTCAAGGCTGATGTGAAGAACCGTCAAGGTAAAAGTATCAAGATATTACGATCTGATCGTGGTGGCGAGTACCTCTTGGGAGAGTTTAGGAGTTACTTATCAGAGGCTGGGATTCAATCCCAATTGTCCGCACCTGGCACACCCCAGCAGAATGGTGTGGCGGAGCGAAGGAATAGGACTCTTATGGAGATGGTCAGATCGATGATGAGTTATTTTGAGTTACCTGATTCGTTCTGGGGGTTTGCTCTGGAAATAGCAGCACACATTCTGAACTTGGTTCCATCTAAGTCAGTACCCTCTACTCCCACAGAGTTATGGACTGGGCGAAAGTCTAGTCTAAGACATATTCGGATTTGGGGTAGTCCAGCACATGTGCTGAAGGGAGATGCTGGTAAGTTGGAATCTCGTACAGAAGTACGCTTGTTTGTTGGCTACCCTAAGGGAATGAAGGGTAGTTTATTCTATAGTCCTAGATATCAGAAGGTGATCGTGAGTACGAATGCCAGATTTCTAGAGGAGGACTATGTGATGAACCACAAGCCCACGAGTAGGATTATTCTTGAGGAGTTGACAGGGGAAGTCCCGACTTCAGTACCACCGGTACAAGAGGAGACACCACAAGTCACTGCACCTCGTCGTAGTGGGAGGGTTGTTAGACAACCCGATAGATTCATGTTTTTGGGAGAATCTTCGGACTTAGTCCCTGGTGAACATAAACCTGATCCCTGGACATATGACGAGGCAATCCAAGATAGAGATGCGGTATCTTGGCAAAGAGCGATGAATTCAGAGATAGAATCTATGGATTCTAATCAGGTCTGGGAGCTAGTAGAGCCACCCGATGGTGTAAAAACCATTGGATGCAAGTGGATCTACAAGAGAAAGAGAGGAGTAGACGGGAAGGTTGAGACCTTCAAAGCTAGGCTTGTTGCAAAAGGGTATACTCAGAAAGAGGGCATCGATTATGAGGAGACCTTTTCGCCGGTAGCTATGCTTAAGTCTATCCGGATTCTCTTATCTATAGCTGCTCATATGGATTATGAGATTTGGCAGATGGATGTCAAGACAGCTTTCCATAACTAAGTCTTGAGGAGAACATCTATATCACGGCAACAGAGGATTCATTGCTAAAGGCAAAGAGCATCTTGTATGTAAGCTTAATCGGTCCATTTATGGATTGAAGCAAGCTTCTAGATCTTGGAACATCCGCTTTGATGAGGTAATCCAGTCATATGGATTTATTCAAAGTCCGGATGAGCCTTGTGTATACAAGAGATGTGACGGAAACGTAGTGGTGTTTCTTGTTCTATACGTAGATGACATTTTGTTAGTTGGAAACAATATCAAAGTGTTATCAGATGTAAGGGTATGGTTGTCCAAACAGTTTGACATGAAGGACTTGGGAGAAGTGGGACACATCCTTGGGATCAAAGTTATAAGGGATCGCAAGAAAAGGATGTTGTGCTTATCTCAAGCTTCATACATTGACACTATCCTTGCTCGTTTTAGCATGCAGAACTCCAAGAAAGGTTTTCTACCTTTTAGGCATGGAGTCCCTTTATCTAAAGAGATGTGTCCCAAAACATCAAAGGAGATAGAGGACATGAAGGTGGTTCCTTATTCTTCGGCACTAGGAAGCCTCATGTATGTCATGCTATGTACGAGACCGGATATCTGCTTTGCCATGGGCATGGTTAGTAGATATCAGAGTAATCCTGGACAGGGACATTGGACTGCGGTAAAGCATATATTGAAGTACCTGAGAAGGACTAGGGATTATATGCTGGTTTACCGGGCAGATCAATTAGTCCCTGTGGGTTACACGGATTCAGATTTCCAATCAGATAGGGACAAGAGTAAGTCTACCTCGGGGTTTGTGTTTACTTTTGGAGGTGGAGCCATAGTATGGAGGAGTGTCAAGCAGAAATGCGTGGCGGACTCTACCATGGAAGCTGAGTA
Source organism: Wurfbainia villosa (assembly GCA_025175895.1). Classification (NCBI taxonomy): domain Eukaryota; kingdom Viridiplantae; phylum Streptophyta; class Magnoliopsida; order Zingiberales; family Zingiberaceae; genus Wurfbainia; species Wurfbainia villosa. The sequence goes on along the minus strand of CM045989.1, from coordinate 111,516,134 downwards.
TGTGGCAGCCTCTGAGGCAGCCAAGGAAGTTGTATGGCTCAGGAACTTCTTGATGGACTTGGATGTGATTCCTGGTTTGCCCAAAACTATCACAATTTATTGTGATAACAGTGGTGCAGTTGCAAACTCGAAGGAACCACGAGCCCATAAGGCGAGTAAACACATAGAGCGCAAGTACCACCTCATACGAGAGATCGTAAAGCGAGGAGAAGTTGTTGTCGCCAAGATTGCATCAGAGGATAACTTGGCAGATCCATTCACTAAGGCCCTTCCAGCGAAAGCGTTTGATAGGCATGTGGAGGACATGGGGATCAGATGTATGGCAGAGTAATGATAGCATAGTCTTTTAGTATAAGTGGGAGATTGTTGGAATGTATACTGAAAGCTTAGCTCTTTTTGTATTAACATTTTATTTTAAAATAAGAATCACATGATCATTGTTTGCACTTTATATATTTATTATATGTGTGCATATTGTCTAATATTTTACATTGTAGATAACATGGTGCTTGTTGTGGCACAGAAGATCATGTTATCAGTCCCTTGTAAAATATAAGTAGAGGCTCACAACCAAGATGGTCTTGGACAAACCATTGGCATGGTTGTAGTGTAGCTTGGTATTTTTTTTCCTTGAACATAGAGTTACACTGGTACACTTAGGTGTATTGAGCAAGACCGACATAGAGGTGATTCAATTTGTTGCTGACTACATAATTGAATCGGACCTCGGATATTATGTTGTACATGCTCTTAATCCCGATATAATAACGGGCACATGTACTTAGTGTTTATTTCTTTAATTTACCAGAGGGTGAGATTTAGATGGATTAAATCAATATGCCCGGTAAGTTGGGAAATAATATTATTTACATGGTGTGTCGTTGATTATAGGAGGAAACCGTGTCCTATATATTAGGTTGATGATGTCCCCTTGAGGAGCTCATAAGGTTCATCATGTAAACCCAGCTGGTTGACTTAGTCAACATGATGATAAGGTTGAGTGGTACTACTCGAGGAATTAGATGTTAATTAATTGATGGTCAGTAAATCAATTAATTGACGGACATTCGATATCTTAAACACAGGGAGATAAATGTACAAATAATATATGGAGCCCATATTGATTTATGGGGGTTGGTGAGGTAGTTCAATGATGATCCTCTAGTGGAATGGAACATCATTGATGGATCAAGTTAGTGTGGTTCCGATCCATCGGGTGGCCAAGACCCAACTCCTCCTTATGGTCCCTATCGTAGCCTAATATAATCCTTGTGAAGTCTAGATCCAAGAATGTAAAACAAAACCTAGAACCAACGGTTGGGATTAAATCCCTAGATCCGATGGTTAGGATGAAACCCTAGAATCGACGGTTGGGATTAAATCCCTAGATCCGACGGTTGGGATTAAACCCTAGATCCGACGGTTGGGATAAAACCCTAGATCCGACGGTTGGGATGAAACCCTAGATCCGACGGTTGGGATTAAACCCTAGATCCGACGGTTGGGATTAAACCCTAGATCCGACGGTGGAGATTAAATCCCTAGATCCGATGGTGGAGATTAAAGGAGGCTTAGGCCCAACTCTATATATAGATGGCTAAGGGTTGGGTGGCAATTTAATAGAATTGGAATTAGGGTTTTGGTTCTTCCAAAAGTTGGCGGCTAGGGTTTTTGGGCGGCTAGGGTTTGGAGCAAAGTGGGCGGCAACCTTCTTCCTTCTTGTTGATTGCCGGCGCCCATCTCCTTTGATCATTCCTTGGCTGGCGCCCATCCTAGAGGCCTCTCCCTTCTTCCTTGGCCGGCGGTTCTCGTCCGATTGGTGGCCGGTTCTCATCCTCCTCCCTATTCTCCAAGGTGGCCGGCGGTTCTCTTTCATTTGGTGGCCGGCGCATCATCCATTTGATCCTTGGCCGGCGGTTGCACCAAATTCCCTAATTTGGTGGCCGGCTCTAGAAAGGGTAGGTATTTGTAAGTTCTTCTCTTTGTTCACAGCGGACAAGGTAGAGAAGAAAGCGTTCTAAAAGGCTTCTACTCGTGGAGGATCTTCGTCCACACGTCGTCCACGAGAAGGATAGGACATACGGTAGAAGATCGTGAGGTATAAAGTTATTTTAACTTTATTTACAGATCTGAGCTTGTTCTTTTATGTTTTGATTATGCATGTGTAAATTAGTAAATATATTGTATAATCATGGACCCCGAAGACAAACACAAAAACTGGCGATCCGTTCGTCGTCACTTCCGCGGCTAACCAACTAGAAGAGTTGTGTTGTTTGAACAACTAGTTTGTTCAAGCGATCACTCAAGTTGTTAGCACGACGACGAAAAGGTTGTGCTAAGGAATCTCATCCCATCCGGATTAATTCTTTCATTAGTGAAAATTTTAATCCGGGGACATGGGAGCCAATGAGCCTCCGAAGCGACTCCCTTCACTATATATTAGGATGATAATTTCCCTTGAAAAGCTCATAAGGTTCATCATGTAAATCCTGCAGGTGGACTTGGTCCGGCATGATGAAAAGGTTGAGTGGTACTACTCATCGAGTTAGAGTTTGATTAATTAATGGTCAGTAAATTAATTAATCGGCGAACATTCGAGATCTTAAACACGGGGAGAAAATGTACAAATAATATATGGAGCCCATATTAACTTATGGGGGTTGGTGAGGTAGATCAATGATAATCCTTTAGTGGATTGGATTATCATTAATGGATCGGACTTTATGTGGGCTTGATCCATTGGGTGGCAAAGATCCAACTCCTCCTCATGGTCCCTATTGTAGCCTATTAATACCTCAAGAAGCTTAGATCCAATGGATAGAAACAAAACTCTAGATCCAAAGGTAGAGATTAAATCTCTAGATCCGACGGTTGAGATTAAATCTATAGATCTGACGGTTGAGATTAAATCCCTAGGATCAATGGTGGAGATTAAAACAAGGCTTATCCCTAACTCTATATAAGGACGGCAAGGGGTGGGTGGCAACTTGAATCCAACAAGAGATAGGATTAGGGTTTTTGGGTGGCAAGAAGCTAGGATTAGGGTTTGGGCTTGGCGGCACCAAATAAGGAAGGTCTTTCCTTTCTTCTTCTTCTCTATTGTTGGTCGACGCCTATCCCAGTTTTTCCAGCTTTTGGCCGGTGTCAAAGGCAGCCCCTCTCCCTCTCTTTGGCCGATGGAAACAAGATTTAGGGCCTTCCCTTGGAGTCTTGGCCGGTTGCCATCCTATTCTCCTCTTACCTCTTGGCCGGCGGCAAGCTCCAACCTTGGAGTTTGGTGGTTGGTTGAAAGAAGGAGAAGAGTCTTGTTTTTATTCTTCCTCTTGCTTAGAACAAGTAAGGAAGAAAGATTGGTGATCTAGGAGCTTCAACTTTTGGTAGATCGTCGCCCACACGACGTCCGAAAGGAGGAAGGTCATACAATAGAAGATCGAGAGGTATATCGATTCTCTATTTTCATTTGTTACATGTTTATATTTGCTTTTCAATTATATGCATGATATATATTCTGTTTTGTGGCTAAATAATACTTGGATCCTGAACATAAACACAAAAGTCGGCAATCCGTACATCGTCTATTCCGCGGCTATTCGTGGAATAGAGGTTGGTCGCTTTAACAACAAGTTTATTCAAGGGACTACTCTAAATGAATAACACGATGATGACAAGGTTGCTTGGGCAATCCCTCTTGTCAAGGATAAATTTTTTTATCCGGGGGCATAGAAGGGATCGCCATGAACAAGTGACCGAGTCAGAAGGGGAAGCGAAGTTTCCCCTCACCAACAATTGGTATCATAGCCACGATTTCCGGTTTTGTGTGTTTAAGGATTCGGTTACTCTTATGCATTTTTCATATATTATATGTGTCGGATAATAGTAGGATATGCGTAGGTTAACTCTTTGGTTGCAGGCATAAGATCCGACTATTATGGCCATATGTGTGTATGTGATTGTATGTGTGTAATAGTATATTTTGTTGAATCCTCGGGGTTAACGAGGCTAGTATTTAATTTTTTGTAAATTAGATACGACATTGTTTAGCCACTCTTTCTATTTCAGTTTACTTTCAATCTAGATTTCATGTACACTCCCTCGTGGAGTATAGGATCAATGGATGTAAATTAAAATAATTTTTTAGTCTCGGCTCGGATCCCCGGATGGCTCGTACATGGCGTAGGAGGAGCGAACGAGATGGCGATGCGACAGGAGACATATTGAAGACAAAAGCCATAATAGTTAGAAAATAATTTATTTTTCATATTTATTGCTTATTGTTTGATATGCATGTCGTAGCCTAGAAAATTCCTCATTTTCAAATTACTAAGTTGGAGAGGGAAATTTTTATAAATTCCCACGGCCTCCATTACGATTTGACAAGTGATGCAAACAAACTTGCACATCGGCTCTGAGTGCCTTCCTCCCCATCGGATGAGTTTGTTTCCGGATCACAAGGTCAAATATGGTTATGGGGAATTATTAAGGAGCGTGTGTACTTTCCCATCGGAAGGCACATAACCCGAGATAATTACCTTGGTACCGAGTAATGGTGAACACTTAGATAAAAATATAAGTATCCTCCCCATCAGAGTCACTGCTTTTATTTGTAGAGCCAAAGAGGAACCAACTATTAATTTTACTTGTCAAAAAGTTAGGTTGACAAGATAGTAAAATTAATGGGTAAAACCTCCTCTTACAAATGTAGAATTCGTATACGTCCACACTATCGTGGCATACGATATTCTTGGTGTTTTGAGGTGTTGGTTGATTTTAAAATTTTATTGTTTGAGGAATCAATAATTTTTTGAAATCTAATGTTTTGATCTATGTGATTCTTAGGTTTTCTTTCATAATGACTTTCAACCCACTTACTGTGATACTGAAAGAGAATAAACTTACTGGACCCAACTATGTTGATTGGAAGAGGAATCTTGACATTGTCTTGACTGTTGAGGAATACAAATATGTACTCCTCGAAGAGTGCCCTCCTAAGCCTACAGATGATTCTAAGGAAAAGGAGAAAGAGAGTTACAAGAAGTCGATAAAGGCTGATGAGATGGCGTGGTGTTATATTTTGGCATCTATGTCAAATGTACTGCAACATCAGCATCAAGCCATGCCCACTGCTTATGACATGATGCTCAATCTCAAAGAGCTTTTCGGACACCAGAATCGGGCTGCGAGGTAAGAAGCCATGAGAAACTTGATGACGACCACAATGATCGAGGGAACACCCGTAAGGGATCATGTTCTCAAGATGATGGCTCATTTGAATGAGTTGGAAGTCCTTGGAGCTGAGATCGATGGGGAAACCCAGGTTGATATCATTCTCCAGTCTCTACCTAGGAGTTTTGAGCAGTTTCGTCTGAACTACAACATGAACAAGAGGTTGTATTCGTTGGCGGAACTTCTGACAGAACTCCAAGCGGCAGAGGGGCTATTTCATCAGAGTGCTCAGGCGCATGCCATGGTGACCCAAAAGGTTTTTACTTCTAAGCCGAAAGGTAAGAATAATAAGAAATAAACTGGGGCAAAGGTGGTGGGAGGAACTCAGGGAGGAGTGAAGAAGCCGAAAGGCAAGTGCTTCACTTGTAAGCAGACTGTACACTGGAAGAAGGACTGCCCCAACCGCAAGCAGAACAAAGGTATATCTTTTAGTCTAGTCGTTGAAACATGTTTAGCGGTGTTATCTACCAGCACCTGGTATGTAGATACGGGAGCCACTGATCATGTCTGCAATACTTTACAGGGGTTCCAGGAAACCAGACGACTAGCTGAGGGGGATATTACCGTGTACTTGGGCGATGCCACGAAGGTGGCGGTTATTGCAATGGGAGACGTTCATTTATCTTTTAAGAAAAATAAAGTTTTGGTTCTTAAGAATTGCTTTTATGTACCTTTATTTAGAAAGAATTTAATTTCGGTTTCTAAATTGTTTATGGATGGATATTCTATTTCTTTGAATGATAGAGTTGTTATAAAAAGGAATAGGGACATTATCTGTTCAGGTGCATTGATAGGAAATCTATACAAAACCTCCCACGATGCAAATTGAAGTTAATAACTCATCTTCTAATTCCAATAAGAAAAAAGAATCTTCGAAGATGAACCAAACATATCTTTGGCATCTTAGGCTTGGTCATATTAACCTAAGCAGAATTCAAAGGTTGATAGCTGATGGACCTCTAGGTTCATTAGTGGTGGAGGATTTCCCAACCTGTGAATCTTGCTTGGAGGGTAAAATGACCAAGAGGTCTTTTAAGGCCAAGGGGTATAGAGCCAAAGATGTGTTGGAGTTGGTTCACTCTGATTTATGTGGTCCTATGTCTATCTAGGCTAGAGGTGGTTTTGAGTATTTCGTCTCCTTTATAGACGATTATTCAAGATATGGATACATTTACTTGATGCGCCACAAGTCTGAATGCTTTGACAAGTTCAAAGAATTCAATGCTGATGTGGAGAAACGTCAAGGTAAAAGTATCAAGACACTACGATCTGATCGTGGTGATGAGTACCTCTTGGGAGAGTTTAGAAATTACTTATCAGAGGCTGGGATTCAATCCCAATTGTCTGCACCTGGCACACCCCAGCAGAATGGTGTAGCAGAGCGAAGGAATAGGACTCTTATGGAGATGGTTAGATCGATGATGAGTTATTCTGAGTTGCCAGATTCGTTCTGGGGATATGCTCTAGATATGGCAGTGTACATTCTGAATTTGGTTCCATCTAAATCAGTGCCTTCTACTCCCACAGAATTGTGGACTGGGCGAAAGCCTAGTCTAAGACATATTCGGATTTGGGGGAGTCTAGCACATGTGCTGAAGGCAGATACTAGTAAGTTAGAACCTCGTACAGAAGTACGCATGTTCGTTGGCTATACTAGAGGAATGAAGGGTGGTTTGATTTATAGTCCTATAGATCAGAGGGTGATCGTTAGCACGAATGTCAGATTTCTAGAGGAAGACTATGTGATGAGCCACAAGCCCAAGAGTAAAATTGTTCTGGAGGAATTAAAAGGGGAAGTCACTTCTTTAGTACCACTAGTACAAGAGGATATACCACAAGTCACTGCACCGCGTGTCACAGAGGATACACAGGAGATACCTCGTCATAGTGGGAGGTTTGTGAGACAGCCTGATAGATTCATGTTCTTCGGAGAATCTTCTGATTTGGTCCCTGGCGAACATGAACCTGATCCCTGGACATATGATGAGGCAATCCAAGATAAAGATGCAGTATCTTGGCGAAGTGCAATGAATGCTGAGATTGAATCTATGGATTCAAATCAGGTCTGGGAGCTAGTAGAACCACCCGATGGTGTAAAAACCATTGGATGCAAGTGGATCTACAAAAGAAAGAGAGGAATAGATGGGAAGGTTGAGACCTTCAAAGCGAGGCTTGTTGCGAAAGGGTAGACTCAGAAAGAGGGTATCGATTATGAGGAGGCCTTTTCGTCGGTAGCCATGCTTAAGTCTATCCGGATTCTCTTATGCATAGCAGCTCATATGGATTATGAGGTGTGGCAGATGGATGTCAAGACAGCTTTCCTGAATGGAAGTCTTGAGGAAAACATATATATGAAGCAACCAGAGAGATTCATTGCGAAGGGTAAAGAGCATCTTGTATGTAAGCTTAATCGGTCCATTTATGGATTGAAGCAAGCATCGAGGTCTTGGAACATCCACTTTGATGAGGTAATCTAGTCTTATGGATTTATTCAAAGTTCGGATGAGTCTTGTGTATACAAGAGATGTGACAGAAACGTAGTGGTATTTCTTGTACTATACGTAGATGACATTTTGTTGATTGACAACAATATCAAGGTTTTATCGGATGTAAGGGTATGGTTGTCAAACAGTTTGATATGAAGGACTTGGGAGAGGTGGGACACATCCTTGGGATCAAGGTTATAAGGGATCGCAGGAAAAGGATATTGTGCTTATCCCAAGCTTCATACATAGACACGATTATGGATCGTTTTAGCATGCAGAACTCCAAGAAGGGTTTTCTACCTTTCAGGCATGGAGTTCTTTTATCTAAGGAGATGTGTCCTAGAACATCTGAGGAGATAGAGGAGATGAAGGTGGTTCCTTATGCTTCGGCGGTAGGAAGCCTCATGTATGCGATGCTATGTATGAGACCAGATATCTGCTTTGCCGTGGGCATGGTTAGGAGATATCATAGTAATCCAGGACAGGGACAGTGGACTGCGGTAAAGCATATATTGAAGTACCTGAGAAGGACTAGGGATTATATGCTAGTTTACCAGGCAGACCAATTACTCCCTGTGGGTTATACAGATTTCGACTTCCAATCATATAGGGATAATAGTAAGTCTACCTTAGGTTTTGTATTTACTTTGAAAGGTGGAGCCATTGTATGGAGGAGTGTCAAGAAGAAATGCATGGCGGACTCCACCATGGAAGCTGAGTATGTGGCAGCCTCTGAGGCGGCCAAAGAAGTTGCGTGGCTTAGGAACTTCCTGATGGACTTAGATGTGATTTCTGGTTTGCCCAGAACTATCACAATTTATTGTGATAATAGTAGTGCAGTTGCAAACTCGAAGGAACCACGAGCCCATAAGGCAAGTAAACACATAGAGCGCAAGTACCACCTGATATGAGAAATCGTAAAGAGAGGAGAAGTTGCTGTGGCCAAGATTGCATAGGAGGATAACCTGGCAGATCCTTTCACTAAGGCCCTTCCGGCAAGAGCTTTTGATAGGCATGTGGAGGGAATGGGGATCAGATGTATGGCAGTTTGATGATAGCATAATCTTTTAGTATAAGTGTGAGATTGTTAGGATGTATACTGAAAAGTCTATCTTTTGTATGAACATCTTTATTTTGAAATAAGAATCACATGATCATTGTTTGCATATTTATGTTTATGCAATATTATCTAATACATTACATTGTAGATAACATGGTGTGTGGTGTCATACAGGAGATCATGTTATCGGCTCCTTGTAAAGTATAAGTAAATGCTCACAACTGAGATGGCTTTGGACAAACCATTGGAATGGTTGTAGTGTGATTTGGTATTGGTTTGTCTTGACCATAGAATCACACTAGTGCACTTTGTGTGTATTGAGCAGGACCGACTTAGAGATGATTCAATTTATTGCTGACTACATAATCGAATCAGACCTCAGATATTATATTGTACATACTCTTAATCCCGATATAATAACGGGCACATATACTTAGTATTCATCTATTTTATTAATCAAAGGGCGAGATTTATAGATTAAATCGATAGGCTCGGTAAGTTGAGAGATGATATTATTTATATGGTGTGCCGTTAATTATAGGAGGAAACTGTTTCCTATATATTAGGATGAAGATGTCCCCTTAAGGAGCTCATAAGGTTCATAATGTAAACCCTGCAGGTGGACTTGGTCTGGCATGATGAAAAGGTTGAGTGGTACTACTCATCGAGTTAAATGTTGATTAATTAATGGTTAGTAAATTAATTAATCGACGAACATTCGAGATCTTAAATACGGGGAGAAAATGTACAAATAATATATAGAGCTCATATTAACTTATGGGGGTTGGTGAGGTAGATCAATGATAATCCTTTAGTGGATTAGATTATCATTAATGGATCGGACTTTATATGGGCTTGATCCATTGGGTGGCCAAGATCCAACTCCTCCTCATGGTCCCTATTGTAGCCTATTAATACCTCAAGAAGCTTAGATCCAATGGATAGAAACAAAACTCTATATCCAAAGGTAGAGATTAAATCTCTAGATCCAACGGTTGAGATTAAATCCCTAGAACCAATGGTGGAGATTAAAACAAGGCTTATCCCTAACTCTATAAAAGGAGGGCAAGGGGTGGGCGGCAACTTGAATCCAACAAGATATAGGATTAGGGTTTTTGGGCGGCAAGAAGCTAGGATTAGGGTTTGGGCTTGGCGGCACCAAATAAGGAAGGTCTTTCCTTTCTTCTACTTCTCTATTGGTGGCCGGCGCCTATCCCAGTTTTTCCAGCTTTTGGCCGGCCTCAAAGGCAGCCCCTCTCCCTCTCTTTGGCCGATGGAAACAAGATTTAGGGCCTTCCCTTGGAGTCTTGGCCGGTTGCCATCCTATTCTCCTCTTCCCTCTTGGCCGGCGGCAAGCTCCAACCTTGGAGTTTGGTGGTTGGTTGAAAGAAGGAGAAGAGTCTTGTTTCTATTCTTCCTCTTGCTCGGAACGAGCAAGGAAGGAAGATTGATGATCTAGGAGCTTCAACTTTTGGTAGATCATCGCCCACACGACGTCCGAAAGGAGGAAGGTCATACAATAGAAGATCGAGAGGTATATCGATTCTCTATTTTCATTTGTTACATGTTTATATTTGCTTTTCAATTATATGCATGATATATATTCTGTTTTGTGGCTAAATAATACTTGGATCCCGAACATAAACACAAAAGCCGGCGATCCATACATCGTCTATTCCGCGGCTATTCGTGGAATAGAGGTTGGTCATTTGAACAACAAGTTTGTTCAAGTGACTACTCTAAACGAATAGCACGATGATGACAAGGTTGCTTAGGAAATCCCTCTTGTCAAGGATAAATTTTTTTATCCAGGGACGTAGAAGGGATCGTCATGAACAAGTGACCGAGTCGAAAGGGGAAGCGAAGTTTCCCCTCACCAACAGGCGACTCCTCCGGCCATCCTCCATTGGCCACCGGTGACCAAGGAGCAGCCGACCATTGATTGGTCGGCCATATCTTCCACCAAACAGAATCTGGACAGCTTGTTCTCTTATTCGTAGAGAGGTCATTTGGTCATCGTTTTGCGCTCCGATAGCGACCTATTTGCCGGGGACTGGTTCTCCTACAATCCTCATAGGTGGAGGGTTGAGTTTTCATCAATCGGTTGACAAAAACCGGTTCTGAGAAGCGAGTTTGCGAAACTCAATTTTTCGATCCGAATTTTTTATTCGGATTGTGATCGTCTCTCGGATCACATCGTCTTCAACTCGAGGCTAGTTACTTTTGCGAAAATGAAGCTCGTGGCTTTGTGAAGCCATCCCGATGATACTCGGTGTGGATACAAATAGAGGTAATTCTAGCGAGAGTTGCTTCGGTTGATGTCATTCCCGTTGCACGTAATACGTCAGGTATAACTAGCATAATTTCCTTTTATTGCAAAATTTGAAACTGCGATTATGTCTATACATGTTGTACTATGCATGCGTGTGATGTGTGTGTTATAATAAATTAGATTTATTTCTTTTTAATTCTTCCATTGTGCACATGTTTACGAAACATATTCGAACACACACTCGCCGCAGTGTCGGAAACCCAATAACAAGTACCCGGCCTACTACCATACAGAAAATGCAATAGCATGTATGAATATGTGAAAACAAATGCAACAAGCATAGTACATACAAATGCCTCATCAAAGTGAGTTTACATATAGATTACATCTGTATGTATACTAATCACCATCATCCATGTATATATATATACATGCATATATGTATATATATATATAGCAATATGCAAAACACCATATGATACGGCAATGCAACATGCATGGTCATGTCTGCGCACCCCTACTCTCTACCACGACCCCAGTGTGGCCTAGGTGGCACAACATGACAACTGTCTCAACTCAACACCAACCACTGCTCTAGAGTGGCCAAGTGGACAGTATGATCAAGTAGCATATGAGCGTAAAGAGCTCTCTACACAACGGGGGTCTCTTTGCTGGCCACTCCGACTGACACTACCTAAGAGTGGTCGAGTGTCACGCACTCAGGACAACTGCATGCAACTCCAACTACCACCGTCTATAGTGGTAGAGTGCGACACAACAAATGCTCTGCCCTCACACCAGTTACTCCTCTGGGAGTAACCTGGGAGGCAGAATGACTGACGACTCTCTCAACCCCAAGGGAGACTATGTTGTCAGTATGCATGCAATGACATAAATGTATTGTCTCACATACAGACATCTACCACAGACTCTCTGTTCAACAGAGAGTCATACCCATTTGATCAATACACTTTATATCATGTAGAGAGTCGTACTCAACTGATCATAACAAGCTAGGACCATCGGTCCGTGGTGACACACCATTCACAACTCACCTGACCATTTACACAACACAAGATTGGTATTAGGTATGCAACATAAGAGTATTGGAATAAATCCTACATTTAGTGCATTACCTACCCACGGATGACTTTTTTGTCAATTTATAAATTGGGTCATCACCCGTACTCTAGACCTATTCACATCACATCTATAACTCCTAAATCATAATAAAGGAAAATGTGATACCAACCTTTGAGCAAATATAGTCAACGACAAGTATCAAGCATAAGATAAATAAGAGCAGGGTCAAGATAATATGAACACCTAACAAGCTCATATCTATGACTAAATCTGAATGTAATTACATCTATCTGACTAGTGTAGGAAATTACCCACCTACTATAAATGCTCGCAATACTATAGTCCTCACGTCCGCGGACCAGTCTCGTATCCACATCCTACAAATATCATCAATTATAATTTAGTGCAAGCATACAACAAAAATATGAATTAACTACTACGTATTTCCCCATATCCACATCCCTTATCGAATACGTGTTATAACTTCCATTTTGTAGCCAAGATCAGAGCATCACACAGCTCGATCGACAATTGACATTTCGCACTAATTTCAGGACCTGACTAATCTCAACCAAGCCCTAATTACTCGCCTTGAGATGGTGCATAACCACCCATAATTATGCCAACTCAGGGATCTAACCACTCTAATTGACACACTCCATTCCATCCAACTCTTTTTCTCTTATCCCCAACCGAGCTAATCCTAGTACCAACCATTCAAAATCATTGCAGCCCCTTATCAACCAAGAGCAGCCTCATTCACAGCTGCACCGCCAGTAATTCCTTGTCCACAGTCGCACAGTTATTCACAGTTCACTCACACAGCCTTTTACACTCGATTTTAGTCGTATAGCCGATCCTCGCTCACTCAGACAATTACAACTAACCTAACTCTACTCACAACTTTCTGAACAGGACCTTACCATCCTCACATCTAGTTCAATTCACAGGCACAGTCTGTGAACAACTAACACACCCACTGGAACAACCCAACGAGCCTTCTCTTCTCGATCACAACCACCCTAACACATGATTCCCGTTCAAGGTTATTGTGTACACTGTGAACTAAGCAATCTATCGAAAAATCACAGCTCCAATGAAACTCACCTCAATGTGACTTCACAGTTTCGATCCTCCCCTCTACTGCCCCTTTTAAACACAGCAACACCACACCTGCCATCCATTCAGCACCAGTGTGTTAGTAATATATGAGAGATGTCCTAAGGCAATCGCCTTATGTATGAACCATTTATATGATAAATGAAGATTCACTATTTGAGTATACATGTTTCATGTATTTGATTGGATCTTAAACTCATTTACTAAATGTCAACGATACGATTCACAGCATGAGAGAATTTGTGATTGGATCACAACTAGTGAGTATCTCTATATGTGTAATTGTGATGTATCAGAATTATCCCTAGTCGATGAATTGATGGATTTGGACACCATCAATTCTGTCGAGACTAGCACGAGGTATACTCCTTGGTGTATCCAAGCAACTGATTCTCACTGGCTGGAGACATTGTGATGTCCGGAGTTAATCGTGGATGCTAGTTATAGTAACTAGTTCATTTGAGTGACCAGCCGTAAGACTTCATATGGTTCTCTGCATATATAGATATGTCAATGAAGTTCTTACTGTGGCTTAAGTGCTATATTCCTTTGACTTGCGGTATTCAAGTCATCTTGATCATGGAGACTTATGCTTTGACATCTTAAGCAAACATCTCTAAGGAGATGTGGACCCAGGATGATTGGGTATAAGTCGAAGTGATCGAAGGTGTTTGAATAGCCTATAAAGGATTCACCACTCCTTGCGAGGAGATGTATACCCATGGCCTCTCGTCGGATTGTTACTAAAGTCTTTGGCCAAAGCATTACATGTTTAGAGTAAGGTACTTCGATACATGTGGAGTAACTAGAATCCGTAGGACGAGGAAATGATACTTGGGCTAGGTGTGACGTAGTCAGCCTAGTGGGGACTGACACAATAGACCATGTCCTGAACCAAGTGGGTATAAGATGAGTGAAGGGAATGGGGCATGAATCATTCGAGCTACTGAAGGGTTTCAGAAATAGTTCTGGATCAACCGTTGATCTTTTCGGTTAATTGGGGATCATGATGTACTACTAGGTGCCACTCATGATCGTTCTATAATTAATGGTTAATTATAGACGGCCAACATAAACCGAGAACCTATTTGGTCACACGCACAACGAGCATAATCCAAAGGATTTAAAACGAGCTTGAGAATGGGATTCTCAGACCGAGAGAAACTAAGTTTGGTTGGACCAAACATGGAGCGAGCATGAAATCATTTCAGTCGAAATGGAAGCGTGGATGGGCCGTGTCTTATGAAGACATAATGGATGGACCAAAATGGTTTGGTTCTAATCCAATGGAGGAGAATAAACCAAAGGGTTTGGTTTATTTTAAACGAATGAACCAAAGGTTGGTTCGGTTCGTTTTAACTTAAAATAAACCATCATGGTTTGGTTTATTTTAACTTATCTTAATGGAGCGGGTTAACGGGCCTAATGGTTATGATCAAATAACCATTAAGAGAATTAGTTCTCTATAAAAGAGGGCTTAAGGGATTGTTAAGCCCTAATCCAAAACCCTAGCTTGGAGTTGTCGCCCAACCTAGTTGTGCCGCCCAACCTAGTTGTGCCGCCCAACCTCCATTGCCGCCCAGCTTGTTGTGCTGCCGTCTAGCTCCTTGCCGGCATCCAAGCTTCAGTCGGTGATCCTCCGGCGACCCTCCGGTGATCTTCCTAGGCCTCGGTGAAAAGGTGAGCACTTGGCTTCCTTGTTTTGGCCGGCGCCTACTCCTCCACCAAGCTGTCCAGTTTTCTGGACAGCTTCTTCTCCTCTCGTCGGAGCATCGTTTGGACGACGATTAGAGCTCCGACAGTTGTTAACTTACCGGGGATTCGATCTCCGGTAATCCTCTGAGGTGGAGGACGAAGGATTCGTCAATTGGTTGACGAATACCTCTCCGGAGAAGCGAGTTTTGAGAACTCGTATTAGGATCCGAATTTGGATTCGGATCGTGATCATCTCTCGATCACGTCGTCTTCAACACGAGGCTAGTAACCCGCGACGTAAGCTCGTGGCTTAGCGAAGTCATCCCGAGGAACTCGGCGTGATACGGATAGAGACGATTCTAGCGAGGATCGCTCCGGTTGATGTCGTTCCCGCTACACGTCATACGAAAGGTATAACGTAGATAAATTTCCTTTTATTGCAAATTTAAATTTACGGTTATGTCTACACTTGTTGTAATATGCATGCGTGTGTTGTGTGTGTGTTGTAATAAATGTAGATTTATTATTTTATTGCTTCCGCTGTGTTCATGTTTACGAAACGTGATCGAACACACACACGCCGCGGTGCCGGAAACCCAACAGTGGTATCAGAGCCCAGGTTGTGTTTCGACATAATCGTAAAAATGGTTTTGCGATAGTCATAATGTATTTCTGGAAATTTTCTAATTTTGTAATTTTAGAAGTATTTATGGAAATTTTTCAATTTTGGAAAGTCTAGAAGTATTTATGGAAATCTTCCACTTTTGGAAAGTTGGAAGTATTTATGGAAATTGATATTTTCCATAAATAAAATATTTGATTAGATTCTGGGAATTTGTTTCCTAATTTAATCATGATTTGATTTGGGAAATCAAATCTTAAAATATTTTATTTCCATAAGTAGTTTTAATGATTTAGGAAATTGGTTTCCTAAATAGATTTTCCTTAATCAAATAATTCCATGAATAAAATATGTGATTAGATTTGGAAATTTGTTTCCTAATTTAATTATGATTTGATTTGGATAATCAAATCTTAAACATATTTTATTTCCATAAATAGTTATGACATATAAGGAAACATATACATGACATAATTATATGTCATGTAATTGCATTAGATGCATAACATTATGTCATGCGCCTCGTGACATGTAGATGTATGTCATGTATGCCATGTCATGTAGATAATAGTTATTTGCATGCAAAGAGGATGAGACATAAAAACCCTTAAACAATATTAAAGCCTACACTTTCCATTAATATAGTTAGAACCAGAGTTCCGTTTCTTGTTTGGGTTGTTGGACTCTCTCCAAGCCCGGCTCGAACCCGAACATGTTCAAACCATGGAATAGTTTAATACTAATATGGTAAGAGTCAGAGGTCAATCGTTAGCTTTGGTTGTTGGACTCTCTCCAAGCTAGGCTAATTGGTTGAATGCGCTCTAACCATATTAAAACTATTTCCCGATTAATGGGTTGGCTTTAACCTGGAGCATCGGCTTGTTGGACTCTCTCCAAGGTCGATGTAAAGGGAGGTGAAGTTGGGTGCTATGCATATGATGCATACTTGTTAATGTGTTAACAACCCAACGTATGTGTGAACATTCAATGAGTTGATAGCACATTGTGATAGTTGCATATACGTGATATGCAATCGGTATAGATGATACCTACCGTCGTAGTTATGAATGGCTTGTTGGACTCTCTCCAAGGTTGTTCATAACTATGATGGATATCAGCCCATTCGGAGATGGACCTACGATCTCCCGAAGTGATTTTGTGGTTTTTGAAATTCGAAAAATGAATGGGATTTATAAATGTATATTGATGCATTTTTAAAATCATTTTCTCATATATGCTCGTTTTGTATTTCTAAAATTGATCATGATGTCTTTGAATTTGCGTTCCATTTTAGATTCGAATAAATTGACTGGGCTAAGCTTCTTGGACTGGCTTAGAAGCATGAGAATTGTTCTCAAGGTTGAAAAGCTTGCAAATGTCCTCGAAGCGCCTCTTCCCGCCCGTCCTAGTGACGATGCAACTCTGGACTAATTGTTGGCCTATCAGAAACATGTGAGTGATTCTGAACAAATGAGTTGCATCATGCTAGCCGCGATGGAACCCAAGCTACGAAAGCAGCATGAGCATATGGATGCTCATATCGTAGTCCTTCATCTTTGTGAGTTGGTTGATGAGCAAGTGAGATTCAAAAGGTTCGAAGTCTCAAAGCTCCTCTTCACCTCTGAGATGCTAGAAGGTTCATCTGTGGTACTGCTCAATATGCTGAAGACTGTGGAGTCTTCTGAGAAGCATGAGCAGGGGACGGTGCTATTAGTTGATTCCTCGAAGAAAGGTTCTAAGAGGAAGTCAAAGGAACAGCAGAAGGGAAAGAAGAGAAAGGCTAAGAAGGTAGAACTAGCACAAAAGGAAACTTGCCATCATTATGGCAAGGAGAGCCATTTGCGAAGAAAGTGCAAGATTTATCTTGAGTCCGTGAAGAAGAATAAGGCATCGGATGCCCCATCTTCTTCAGATATCTTCGTTATTGATTGTCATTCTATTTCCTCAAACACTTGGGTATTTGATACTGGGTGTGGCTCACATATATGTAATGACATACATGGGCTAAGGAATAGAAGAAGACTCGTCAAGGGGAGAGTCAAATTTACGTGTTGGGAATGGAGCAACGGTTGCTGCACTCGCCATCGGAACGTATTTGTTGGAACTCCCTGTAGGACTTGTCTTAGAACTGGACAATTGCTTTTATGTTCCTTCGTTGATAAAGAACATCATTTCTATTTCTTGTTTAAATAGAAATGGGTACCATTTGACTTTTAGTAACAATTGTTGTTACATAACTTTGAATGGAGTTCTTTATGAGACTAGAACTTTAAGCAATGGTGTTTATACGTTGGACGATCCAAAGGACATTTTCAATATCGAAGCGAGCAACAAGCGTGCTTGAAAGGGTAATCAATTAGACTCCTATATGTGGCATTGTCGTCTTGGCCATGTAAGCAAGAAATGCATGTCCGAATTACACCGATGTGGAATTCTGGAATCGTTTGAATTGGATTCATACGATACATGTGAATCATGCTTAAAAGGCAAGATGACTAAGTTACCTTTTACTGGAAAAGGTGAACGAGTGGGAGAGTTACTAGGTCTAATACATACTGATGTATGTGGACCTATGTCAACTCAAGCATTAGGAGGCTATAGCTACTTCATTACCTTCACCGATGATCACTCACGGTTTGGGTATGTGTTCTTGATGAAACACAAGTCTGAAGCCTTTGAAAGGTTCAAAGAATTCAGAAATGAAGTAGAGAAACAACATGACAAGAGTATTAAAATACTTCGATCGGATCGAGGTGGTGAATACTTAAGTCAAGAGTTTCTTGATTATCTAAGAGACAATAGTATATTGTCTCAATGGACTCCGCCCTATACACCACAGCATAATGGTGTATCTGAGAGGCGTAACCGGACTTTGTTGGACATGGTCAGGTCGATGATGAATCATGCGACTCTTCCCAAGTCCTTTTGGGGTTATGCACTTCAGACAGCTGTATACTTGTTAAACAGAATGCCTACCAAGGTATTCTCAACTACTCCATATGAGATATGGAATGGTAAGAAACCTCATGTATCTTACTTGAAGATATGGGGTTGTCCTGCTTATGTGAAGCAGACTGTATCAGACAAATTGGATGCTAAGTCTGATAAATGTCTATTTGTTGGATACCCTAAGGAAACAAGGGGTTACCAATTCTATCATCCTGTGGAACAAAAGGTGTTTGTTTCAAGGCATGCTTTGTTTCTAGAGAAAGAGTTTCTCTTGCAAGAAAACAGTGGGAGTGTCATCGAGCTTGAGGAGGCTTGAGAGACTCAAATAGACATTGATGAGATACCTGGTGAAGAACAACAGCCGACAACTCATAGTGATGAGCAATCGGCTGGACCTATTGTAACACCACATCTTCGCAGATCTGGTAGAACACGCAATATTCCTGAGAGATATGGATTTCTCGTAAGTGAATCGAACGACGTGTTACTCATTGATGATGAGGAACCTACATGTTATGAAGAAGTGCTGACAAGTTCAGAAAGGGATAAGTGGCTTGGTGCCATAAAGTCGGAAATGGATTCCATGTATGAAAACCAAGTTTGGAACTTGGTTGACCCACCTGAAGGGATAAAGCCTATAGGGTGCAAGTGGGTTTTCAAGAAGAAAACCGACATGGATGGTAATGTGATTACCTATAAGGCTAGATTGGTGGCGAAAGGATATCGTCAAAAACAAGGTGTTGATTATGACGAAACCTATTCGCCTATAGCTATGTTTAAATCCATTCGGATGCTCCTGGCCATAGCGGCTCATTATGATTATGAGATATGGCAGATGGATGTGAAAATATCTTTCCTTAATGGAAACCTGCTCGAGGACGTGTATATGATACAGCCTAAGGGTTTCACATCGGTTGATAAAACCAAGGTATGCAAATTGCGACGGTCCATTTATGGATTGAAGCAAGCATCCAGAGTCGAATATCCGCTTTGATGAGACAATCAAAAGTTTGATTTCACAAAATCCGCATTTAACCTTGTGTGTACAAGAAGGTTAGTGGGAGGCAATGTTCCTAGTATTGTATGTCGATGACATATTACTTATAGGAAACGGCGATGTCTCAATCTTACATCGATTAAGGTTTGGTTATCCAAGACATTCTCCATGAAAGACCTGGGAGAAGCAACCTACATCCTCGGGATTAAGATCTATAGAGATAGATCGAAACGGTTGCTTGGTCTTTCGCAGTCTACATATATAGACCGAGTGCTAAAGAGGTTTAGCATGTCAGAATCCAAGAAAGGTTTCCTACCCATCAGGCATGGGGTACACCTTTCGAAGTCTATGTGTCCGCGCACAGAAGACGAGAGGATTTGCATGAGTAAGATTCCCTATGCATCCGCAATAGGATCTATCATGTATGCTATGTTATGTACGAGGCCCGATGTATCGTATGCTCTGAGTGTCACGAGCAGATACTAGTCTGATCCAGGAATGGATCATTGGGTGGCTGTTAAGACGATCCTTAAGTACTTGAGAAGAACTAAGGATGTGTTCCTAATATATGGAGAAGGGTACATGGTGATACGTGGGTATACGGATGCCAGCTCCAGACAGACAAGGATGATTCCATGTCTCAGTCTGGGTATGTATTCACCTAGAATGGAGGCGCAATAAGTTGGAAAGGTTCCAAGCTTGACGCTATAGCGGATTCTGCCACTAAGGCAGAATACATTGCAGCTTTGGAAGCAGCAAAGGAAGCGGTTTGGATCAAGAAGTTCATCTCTGAACTTGATGTGGTCTCATCAATGATCCAAACATGTGCTTCACTGCTATCATCTTATCAGAGAGATCATCAGTAGGAACGAAATACAAATCGAGAAAATTCCCACTGAAAGGAACTTAGCGGATCCTTTGACTAAGGCATTACCTCAAAATAAGTTTGAGGGTCATGTTAGAGCTTATGGTATTGGATACCGTAGCGATTGACATTAGGCCAAGTGGGAGTCTGTTAGTAATATATGAGAGATGTCCTAAGGCAATCGCCTTATGTATGAACCATTTATATGATAAATGAAGATTCACTATTTGAGTATACATGTTTTATGTATTTGATTGGATCTTAAACTCATTTATCAATGTCCACGATACGATTCAAAGATGAGAGAATTTGTGATTGATCACAACTAGTGAGTATCTCTACATGTGTAATTGTGATGTATCGAATTATCCTAGTCGATGAATTGATGGATTTGGACACCATCAATTCTCGCCGAGACTAGCACGAGGTATACTCCTTGGTGTATCCAAGCGGTGATTCTCACCGGGTCCGGAGACATTATGATGTCCGAGTTAATCGTGGATGCTAGTTATGGTAACTAGTTCATTGGAGTGACCACCGTAAGACTTCATATGGTTCTGCATATATAGATATGTCAATGAAGTTCTTATGTGGCTTAAGTGCGATGTTCTTTGACTTCGGTATTCAAGTCATCTTGATCATGGAGACTTATGCTTTGACATCTTAAGCAAACATCTCTAAGGAGATGTGGACCCGGATGATTGGGTATAAGTCGATCAAGGTGTTTGAATAGCCTATAAAGGATTCACCACTCCGCAGGAGATGTATACCCATGGCCTCTCGTCGGATTGTTACTAAAGTCTTTGGCCAAAGCATTACATGTTTAGAGTAAGGTACTCTTCGATACATGTGGAGTAACTAGAACTGTGAGGACGAGGAAATGATACTGGGCTAGGTGTGACGAGTCACCTAGTGGGGATCACACAATAGACCATGTCCTCAACCAAGTGGGTATAAGATGAGTGAAGGGAATGGGGCACGAATCATTCGAGCATCAAGGGTTTCGTAAATAGTTCGATCAACCGCTGATCTTTTCTGCTAATTGGGGATCATGATGTACTACTAGGTGCCACTCATGATCGCTCTATAATTAATGGTTAATTATAGACGGCCAACATAAACCGAGAACCTATTTGGTCACACGCGACAACGAGCGTAATCCAAAGGATTTAAAACGAGCTTGAGAATGGGATTCTCGCATCGAGAGAAACTAAGTTTGGTTGACCAAACATAAAGCGAGCATGAAATCGCTTTCACCTGCAATGGAAGCGTGGATGGGCCGTGTCTTATGAAGACATAATGGATGGACCAAAATGGTTTGGTTCTAATCCAATGGAGGAGAATAAACCAAAGGGTTTGGTTTATTTTAAACGAATGAACCAAAAGTTGGTTCTTCGCTTTTAACTTAAAATAAACCATCATGGTTTGGTTTATTTTAACTTATCTTAATGGAGCGGTTAACGGGCCTAATGGTTATGATCCAATAACCATTAAGAGAATTAGTTCTCTATAAAACCGCTAACCCTAAGGCTGTGCCGCCGCTCTTTGTGCTTGCCCTTGCCGGGGCCCAAGCTTCAGCCTGATCCTCCGCGACCTCCGGTGATCTTCCTAGGCCTCGTGAAAAGGTGAGCACTTCTTCCTTTGGCCGGGCCACTTACTTCCACCAAGCTGTCCAGTTTTCTGACAGCTTGTTTCCTCTCGCCGAGGCCGCTTGGACGACGGTTAGAGCCCGATAGCTGGCTAACTTACCGGGATTCGATCTCCGTAATCCTCTGAGGTGGAGGACGGCGATCTGGCCAATTGGTTGACGAATACCTCTCCGGAGAAGCGAGTTTTGAGAACTCGTATTAGGATCCGAATTTGGATTCGGATCGTGATCATCTCTCGATCACGTCGTCTTCAACACGAGGCTAGTAACCCGTACGAAGACGAAGCTCGTGGCTTAGCTAAGTCATCCCGAGGAACTCGGTGTGGATACGGATAGAGACGATTCTAGCGAGGATCGTTCCGGTTGATGTCGTTCCCGCTACACGTCATACGAAAGGTATAACGTAGATAAATTTCCTTTTATTGCAAATTTAAATTTACGGTTATGTCTACACTTGTTGTAATATGCATGCGTGTGTTGTGTGTGTGTTGTAATAAATGTAGATTTATTATTTTATTGCTTCCGCTATGTTCATGTTTACGAAACGTGATCGAACACACACACGCCGCGGTGCCAGAAACCCAACACAGTGATCCTTAAAATTGAAGTGGACAGAAAGGAGAAGGAAATCGTGAAATATACCAGAAATTTTAGCTTCACCGACAGTAAATCCCGCAATCCCCTTTTCACCGGCAACCACTGCCCAAAAAAAATCAAGTTAACGAACGACCACCACAGCAGGTGTAGGTCTCATCCAAGGTAAGGAATCACCCCTTACCTAGCACTCACAGTGATCGCCGACACTGATCGGCAGAGGAGATCAATAATCGCGATGAGAAGTTCGAAGATGGCTTGCTCCGACAGCGCTCGAGAAGTATGGCTCCTTATCGACCTGCTGCAAACCCAAATTTCCGACCATGCGCATTGATGCTTGTCAGCCTCCTCTCCTACAGCCGGATCTCCCACCCGCAAAGCATCGGCAACGACTAGGATGCGGTGGAGATGAAGGGCAGAGAGAGATCGTAGAAGAGACGAAGGAACTTCGAGAGTTGGGAAGCAGGGGGATCGCGAGGCGTCTGGGTGCGATGGAGAGGAGTAATTGAAGGGATGTTCCAGCTGGGAAAACGCTCGGTGGAGTCGGCGAAGAACGGAAGAGAAGAAAACCACGGCGTTAATGGTTTAGCTGGTCGGGCGAATCTAACGAGTTGGGCAAAAATGTTTATTGGGTTCTTACCCTATAAGACCAACCCAAGGTTTGATTAACCCGTTTAATTAATACTTAGATTAGGTATTAATTATAGTCCAACCCCTTTTTTTTCTCTCTGTGGTATTTTACACCCGCAGTCGCCAGAAAGGGTCTTCCGAAAATGATGGGATTCTGGGGGTTTGGTTCTATGTCCAGTACAATAAAATCTGTGGGTATGACAAAATTCTCAACCACCATAGGTACCTGTTCCAGCATGCCAACTGGTTTTTTAATCGTGTCGTCCGTCATGCGAATCCCTATGCCTGTTGGTTATATATTACCCAGTCCCATCTCCAGGAAGAATGCGTAGGGCATCACGCTAACCGATGACCCTAGATCGCACAATGCTTCATTCACGCTCTCACCATAAATCTTGTAGGGTATAACAAATTTACCAGGGTCCTCAAGCTTGGGTGGGATTTTATCTTCAATTTTAGCATGATTTGGTAACATTGATATTATGGCTGAACATCCCTTAGTAAATCTGTTTATCTGTCCCACTCCCTCACTGTATACTACCTCTTCTTTAACCCGACTTTGCTCGAGTAATGGTGGAGAGCTATCCATGGTCTGTGATACGGTTTTGGCTATTTGGGCCACTTGTGTTTCTAGCATTTTAGTGTGGCTCGCAAGTCCATCGATAGAGGCCTTCAACTCCCTAATTGCCTCTTCCGATCTCTACTGTTAGCGCTGGAATTCTGCATTGGTCTTCATTTGGGTAGCAATGAAGTCTTCCATCATCAGTTCTAGCCTAAACTTCTGTGGTTGCTACTGCCCATTGCCCTGTTGTTGCCCATATCCTCCAAACAGTTGGAAATTCTCTGAGTTATTCCGATAGGAAAAATTCGGGTGGTTCCTCCATCCGAGATTGTAGGTGTTGGAATACGGGTTGTTGGGCCTTTGATTATGATCCCCAACCGTGTCGACATACTCAATCTGCTCATCTAAGTTGCCCTTCCTACCATAATAGTCCTCTTGATATGCTGATGCTCCCTCTCCAAATGTATTGGTCATACATACAGAATTTGTTGGTGCAGTAGGCATTAGAATCAAACCTAAGTTTTGATTTAGCATATATACCTCTAGTATAATGGACGAGGTGGAAGTCCGTAACCCCGCATCCTTAGGATCCTCGGGAAGCAACACGCAACTGAACGAGGAGGTTCTCCGAGAAATCGTAGTGGTCGGGCGATACCTGGAGGACTTCGAAAGGAGTCGAAGAAATCAAGTGGAGATCGGAAGAAAAAGCTACAAAGGTAAAGCTTGAGGTAAGCTCATGTGAGTAAGTGTAAGTAAGGTTGAGTCCTCAGTACGGGGGCATCCTTAGGCGATGATCCAACTAAGACATCCCATGGAAAGTCTATGTCGAGATCGGACGGTTGGTGGCCGTCAAAAACACTTAGTTTTATATGATTTTGAGCTAACTTTTTATTGCAGTCGAAAACCCTAGCCAACAGTCGACTGATGGCTTGTAGCAGTCGACTGCTGGGCATCAGTTCGACTAATAAGAGTGGAAGTCGACTAATAAGGTGATAAGATTTCATGAAGAGCCCGCATTGGTCCATGAAGAGGAAGAATCCCCATCAACATCCGGATCCGAGGATGTTAAAGAATTGCCCACCACATTTGAAGATGTTTATGATTTGGTGGAGACCTCTACCTCTAGCATTGAGGGGGAGGAGAGGCCTTCTATCTCGGAACAAGTTCAAGAAGAATCTTCAACATCTGGGAGAAGCGAAAATACCCTAGGTAACTCAAGTGTTGTTATTATAAATAAAAATCACATAACATGCTTTGAGTGTAGGGAACAAGGGCACTATAAAAGTAAGTGTCCTAAGAAGGTGAAGAAGGTTCAACCGGCACCAAAAGTCAAAAATGTCAGTCCCCACAATTAAGAGCAAAGAGCACATTGTATGCTTTAAATTCAACCAACGGGGATACTATCGAACCCAATTCCCTAGGGGAAAGAAAATGCAAGAAGGGGCATCTCATGTAGGGGGAGCTTCTAAAGCTAACCCTAAGGTAAATTTAATTAATGCACCTTCAATTTCTAGGGCTAACAAGCATGCTAGGAATTATTTTAGTTCTCTTGCAATTATTAATGAAAAGCATGCTAGTAGAAATAATAAGGTTTATTGTTTAGGTGCTAAGCATGTAAATTTATCTAAAGATAAACCTAGGACCAATAACACTAGAACTATTTTACCTAGGGAATCAATTAAAAGAATAGAAGAAAATTTGGGTATTAATCCCAAAAAGTCTAGGCACATGCCTAAGAATAAGAGGTCTTCCCAAAAACCTAATGATAAATCAAAATTGGGAAAATTAGAGTTAGAAAACCAAGTCTTGAGGTCAAGACTTGAGAGAATGGAAAAGACCCTTAAGATTATAGAAAATTCTATTCAAGGGTCAAATGCCCAAAAGTCAAGACCTAGGGTTCAAGAACGGTTTAAGGGCAAGAAAGGTTTGGGTCACAAACCTATGTCCTACCATAATGTTCCATTTGATTATGGAACAACATCTAGGTCTAGGAAAACCAAGGCTAATAGGGAAGTTATCCGTAAGACTAACCATGGTGTTTGCTTAGTGGCTAAGGACTTAAGAAAAACTAAGAAAGCCACTAAGAAGGTCAAAGGGGGAGTTACCCCTAGGTTTGACTTAGGAAAGACCCAAAAGACTATGGCTTCAAAGCCTAAAAGGGTCATTAGGAAGGTATCTAGGGAAGTTATCCCTAGGGAATACCTTGTTAACCCAAGGAGCTCCAATAGGTATTGGGTTCCTAGGAGCATGATCGATTCACGCTAGATGGGTTAGGGTGTGTTAACCCTAAGTGGATGGGTAGTTAACCTAGCCATGATGAGTTGACACATTAGGATGTGTCAATATGCTTTGAGAAGTTTAAAAATAATTAAATTGGCACAAATAGGTCTTAGAAGTAATGGTGTGCCATTTTGAGTTTATGGCACACTTGGGTGATAAATCGTATTAAGGCAAAATGGAATTAATTCCTAGAAATGACAATTTGGATTTAACACTTAGGTATTCTATACCTTAATATATTTTACTTGTCATGATTTATTTGCCCTGCCATATCATGACATCATTTTCATTTTTATCTCTAAAAATGTCATGATCATGTTTAGACTTATTTTTATATGTCATGTATGCTAACATTTCATTCACATGTCATGACATCATGATTTTGGCACATTCTTAGTTATATCATATATATGCTATAATCATATCATGCATAAAATAAAATTGATTTAAGGACCATTGGCATGACTTGAAGTCTCATGCATAAGGGAATCAAGTAGAGTTGCCTTAGAATATGCATGAGACCATTAAAGAACAAAAACCCACATCTCACTAGAATATTTGACTTGAATGTGTTTTACACATCTAGATACAAGTGAGATGTTTAGGAAAAAAGAATTAAAGGTTTCAAAAATATTTTGAAAACATTTTTAAAAACCTTGGTGAAGTCTATCTTTTGATAGCAATCACCATTGAATGGGATGATACAAAGAGGGCTCAATATTGAAGCTTTTCTTAACTTTTGAACTTTGTTTCAATCTCACTATTTTGTGGGTAAAATAATTTTCTAATATTTTTCACCCATTATGATTGTAATAAGTAATATACATATAAAATTTTAATATTTTTCAACTTATGTATATTTACTTACGAATTTAAGAAATTCATTTCTGAAAACCAAAAAACTATAAAATGCAGTTATCAGTCGATTGCCAGGGAGGCCAGTCGACTAATGTGGGAAGGAGTCGACTGATATCTGATTCAGTCGACTGATACTGTTGATTTCGGGTAAACCTTGATGGTTAGGCACATGTTCAGCTATGTTTTGGTCCCCTAACCACTCCTAACCCTAAGACATGCTATGGAGAGCATTAGAAAGAGTGAAAATCCATTGGATATAGATTAGGAGAAGTGTTTAGGGAGAGTATCAATTTTAAGGTGGATGAGAGTTCATTGTTGAACTTTGCCTTAATTTTGATTGTTTAATGTTCCTATTGGCTTAGGGACTCTCCAAGGACATTGTTGGTACAATGGTCAAGGGGGAGCAAGCCTCTAGGGGGAGGTATCCATCATGGGAAGATGGATGTGTACTTTTCCTCATGGGAGAAAAATTGGGTTGCCTCTCTTTAAGTGATATGGGACTTATCACTAGAAAGATTGTAGGCGTGTGTTCCTCCAAGGGAGAGATTGTAAGATCTCATTGGGATATAAGACATTCATACCCTTAGGGAGGACCTTTTTGATATAAGTCAAAAAGGGGGAGAAGTTACCAATTGGGTTTGGAATTCTCATTGGGATGTGAGAATTGCCAATTAGGGATAATTGGTAGGCTTGAGGGATAGTTTTGTCAATCATCAAAAAGGGGAAGATTGTTGGTGCAATTGGCCCGAGTTGACTTGAGTTTGACTCGAGCAGTATTTTGATGATAGACAAAACTTATGACATGGGATTGTCATAGGAAAGTCCAACATGGAGTTGGCTTGGTGAGAAATGCATTGCAAAGTTGTGCGCTTGGTGCATTTGGAAAGTCTTGAAGACTTGGCAAGTTCACTAGGCTCGAGGTCCTTGAGTCGGTGAAGGATGGTATTGCGAAGCCGTGCACTTGGTGCATCCGAGGGACCGCCAGACGGGGAGCGAATGGAGTGAGGCCTAAGGGAAGCATACTTCGAGGGCAAGAGACGCGAAGGATGGTGTTGCGAAGTCGTGCGCTTGGCGCATCCGAGGGACGTAGGCCGAGGGAAGAGAGCTTCGGTGTGGAACTCCATGAGAGATGAGGTGGACTTGGTCAAGTGGCTAAGACTGAGTGTCAGATGCTCAAACTTGGTGTTTGAGGGTTTACCAGATGGTCGGATGCTCAAACAACTTGGTGTTTGAGGTTTTACCCGACATTAGTCGACTGGCATAAGTGTCAGTCGACTGCTCCAAGTTGACTAGGGTTCGACTGGTGTTCGACCAACCAGATCGGCCCAGCGATCGAGGGAGGCGATCGTATGTCGCGCCATCGATCATCGCGATGATGGGATCGATCGGCCCGATGGGGCGATTTCGGGCACATAATGGTTTCCAGTCGAGTGGTCGCGCCAAGCACTCGACTGATGGTGTTACCAGTCGATTGATGGGTATCATCAGTCGACTGATGGGTGATCTATTTGAACTTGACCAACGTGGATCTGGCCATTGTGAGACAACGGCTAAGAGACCAGTCAACTGATGGTCATGCTCAGTCGATTGATGGGCGAGGAATCAACTCGATGTAGGTTATAAATGGAGCTCGAGATGGAGGATTTTGTCAAAACTTTAAGGGTGACATTGGAGGGGAATTACTGTTGCATTCCAGACCTTCAAAAGCCAACCAAAGCAAGCAACAAACAAGTGATCAAAAGAAATAGGTGAAAAGTGTTCTTTTGTATTGTATTTGTATTCTTGTTTGTATTTCTATATTACTTTGTAATTGCTTGTACGAGATTTCTCCACCTCCGACGTGTTGTCAAGAAGGAGTGTTAGTTAGTGTCGTGTGCATAACTAGAGCTCAGTGAGCTTGCCCATGGAGTAGGAACCATTCGGTTCCGAACCACATATACCTTGTGTTTTGTTGTGTGCTTGTGTTGTTGTTTGCATTTCTATTTGTTTCTATTATTTTCGCTGCGCTAACAATAATTGTAGACAAGCGATGCACGATGAACGATCGTATTCCACCGTATGATGATTGAGGGTTATTTGTTAGGGATCGATCGATGTGGTTGGTCGGCTAGAGGGGGGTGAATAGCTCTCTTTCGTTCGATGGTGGAATTCGCTTGTCTACAAATAATATTAGCGCAACAGAAACAAAACTAAACAAGCAAATCAAAACAATAAGAATAAAAACCAATGCTAACAAAAGGAATATAACGTGGTTCACGGCTACGCCGCTAATCCACGGTCCGATTCGTCCAAGGTGAATCACTCCTCAATCTATCCACTAGATCTCTCCTTTGCACAAAGCTAGGTGGAGGTAACCTCTTTTACACAAGGATCACTCTTCTACAATAGAATGAAGATTAGCACAAGTAGAAGAGTGGAAAACATTTAGGGCACTTTGGGAGCTATTTAGAATAGAAGCATTAGCCTCCCAAAGCCCAACACCCTCTCTTTTTATAGAGAGGGCAAATTTCTTCCCATTGGCCACCACCAGTTGACTGCTGCCCTTGGCAGTCGACTGCCGCCACTACAATGGCCTCTGAACACGTCAAATCTCGACCGTTGTAGTGCAACGGAACCCTTGGCAGTCGACTGATGCCTCGAAGTCGACTGCCAAGTCGGCTACAAGAGGTTCTGTGGCCCAAACCCTCTCGATCCCGATCATCTATCAACAATCGATCGATGGTCTTCGATCGCCAACATATAGCGCAACATCGGAAAAACCTCAGTCGGATACTAGTCGAACCCCATTCGACTCAAAGAAGTCGACTGTCATTCCATGGCAGTCGACTGATGTCAGGAAATCTCATCCGACACTTAGCCAAATGGCCAAGTTTCACCTAAGAGCACTACCCCTTCCCGGGTTACATTCGCTCACTCTCATCCCTTGGAGTCCCTCGCCTTTGAAGTTATCTTCGTCCGGCCACGTCCCTCAGATGCGCCAAGCGCACGGCTCTGCAGCGCCATCCTTCGCGTCTCGCCCTGAAGTCTACTTCCTCTGGCTTCACTCCAAGCTCCTCGTCCGGTGGTCCCTCGGATGCTCCAAGCGCACGGCTTCCGCAAAGTCATCCTTCACCGACTCAAAGACCGAGTCATGAGAGGTGAAACTCGCCAAGGCTCAATGTGCGAATTACTAGGTCCTGCAAGACTCCAACGCACATATCAAATCACACTAACAACCTAACTTAAACCCTTTGTCACACACATCAAAACCATATCACGGGTTGATTGCCCTAATATTATTCACCCCCCTCTAGCTCGCCACAGACGTTCCAACATAGATTAGGTATTAATTATAGTCCAACCCCTTTTTTTCTCTGTGGTATTTTATATTCTCCCCCACTTATTAAAATTTGGTCCCCAAATTTCATACTTAAATGTAAAAATTAGATCAAGCATATTTTGAAATAACCACATACCTCAGGTAAACAGATGAGGGTATCGAGCTCGGATAGTATCTTCTAGCTCCCATGTAGCCTCCTCATCCGTATGATGCTGCCATCCCACCTTTACGAGTCGGATGGTTTTGTTCCACAACTGCCGCTTCTTGCGACCCAGAATTCGCACCGGAGTCTCCTCATATGTCCCATTTGCCTAGAGTGGTATCAAAACTTCTTTCAGAACATAGTCAGATCGCGGCATGTATTTCCTCAGCATAGAAACATGAAATACGTTGTGAACACCCGCTAGTATCCAATGGTGGAAAATAAACCAAAGTGGTTTGGTTTGGTTTGTTTTAAACTAATAAACCAAAGTTGGTTCGGTTTGTTTTAACTTAAAATAGACTAACTCGGTTAGGTTTATTTTAACTTAAGTTAATGGAGCGGGTTAATGGGTTTTGGTTAGGAACCAATAACTCTAAGGAGAAGGTTTCTTAATGGTTAAGAAACACGCGTTCTATAAAAGCGCAACTAGAGATTTGGAGAGCCCTAAGTTTTATTTTTGGAAACTTCTCTTCCTCTCCTCTCCCTCTCTTCTCCTTGCCGCCACCCAAGGGATCCACGCCTAGCTCTTGTGTCGTAGTCCTCATCTGTGCCACCGACGTCCAGCTGCTATTGGCCACCCCTCCGGCGACCCACCTTGGCTCCGATGACCAAAGATTAGCCGGCCACCTCCTTTGGTCGGCGCCAAGTCCTCCACCAAGCTATCCAGTTTTTGGACAGCTTGTTTTCTTCTTGTCGGAGCATCGTTTGGACGACATTTGGAGCTCCGAAAGCGACTTCCTTGCCGGGGATTGGATCTCCGGTGTGTTAGTGCTTATAAGCTCCACATATCTCCACAATGGCATGATATTGTCCACTTTGGGTCTAAGCCCTCATGGTTTTATTTTTGGGCTTTACCCAAAAGGCCTCATACCAATGGAGATATCTTTTTTCTTATAAGCACATGATCTTTTCCATGTCTTACCAATGTGGGACTTTGATTGTATTCCCCATACTCCCAACAATCCCCCCCTCAAACGAAGGACCACATTGGGCCCCCCCTCAAGCCTATCCCTCCTCGAAGGATTTTCTCTGCTTGATGTCCGATCTTCAACCCACCAGGACTTCCTGTCAGTTGTTCGGTCCCCCCGACCCAACTAGACTTCCTTCCTGATGTCTGGTTCTCTTGATCCGGACGTGGGAGCTCAACTTCCTTCGTTCGAGGTTCATGGCTTGACATGGACCATGGCTCTGATACCAATTGTTAGTGCTTATAAGCTCCACATATCTCCACAATGGCATGATATTGTCCACTTTGGGTCTAAGCCCTCATGGTTTTATTTTTGGGCTTTACCCAAAAGGCCTCATACCAATGGAGATATCTTTTTTCTTATAAGCACATGATCTTTTCCATGTCTTACCAA
The DNA here is from genome assembly GCA_025175895.1 of Wurfbainia villosa. Lineage (NCBI taxonomy): Eukaryota > Viridiplantae > Streptophyta > Magnoliopsida > Zingiberales > Zingiberaceae > Wurfbainia > Wurfbainia villosa. The sequence goes on along the minus strand of CM045989.1, from coordinate 111,484,309 downwards.
TGTGGGACTTTGATTGTATTCCCCATACTCCCAACACGGTGATCCTCATAGGTGGAGGATCAAGGATTCATCAAGAGGTTGACGAATACCTCTTCGGAGAAGCGAGTTTTTGGGAACTCGTTTATGCATCCAAAGTTTGATTTGGATTGTGATCTTCTCTCGATCACATCATCTTCGACACGAGGCTAGTGACTCCTACGAAGACGAGGCTCATAGCTTGGCGAAGCTATCCCGACAGTACTCGGCGTGGATACGGATAGAGGCAACTCTAGCGTGAGTTGCTCTGGTTAACGTCATTCCCGCTGCACATGATACGTCAGGTATAACTAGCGTAATTTCCTTTTATTGCAAAATTTGAAACTACGATTATGTTTACACATATTGTATCTTGCATGTGTGTGGTTTGTGTGTTGTAAGAAATTAGATTTATTGCTTTTAATTCTTTCACTGTGCACATGTTTACGAAACATTTTCAAACACACACTCGTCGTGGTACCGGGGAAACCCAACACCATGTTCTGAGCACCTCTTCATGCTCGAGAAATGCATGCCCGAGCACTACGTCTCGAACACCTCTTCATGCTCGAGAACCACATGCCCTCAAGTACTGTGTGCTCGAGCACCGCGCACTCAAGCACTGCATGTTGAGGCCCTAAGCACCTCTGGCACCTGAGCATCGTGTGCCCAAGTCCCGAACACCTATGTGCACTTGAGTATCGTGCACTCGAGCACCGCACGCTCGAGTATCATGCACATGAGCACCACGTGCTCGGGTCCCGAGCACCTATGCTCACTCAAGTATCGTGCGCCTGAGCACCTTGAGTTCGGGTCCCAAGCACATCACGCATGCGAGCATCCTGATCATCTCCATGTGCCCGAGCACCTCGCGCGTGTGGACGTCCCGAGCACCTCCACGTGCCCGAGCACTTCATGTGCATGGGCATCCTGAATTCCTCTTCCCATTCTGACCTGAGCACCTTTGCACACTCGATTTTCTCTTCCCAGACTTTCCAATGCACACTATTCTCAAAATCGACAGTCGCGATCCAAAGTGAACCACTCCGGCAACCAATCTTCTGAATTCTCAACTCAAGAATCGTTGAATGCAAATTATTTGCACCCAACCTAACTCTGATACCAATGTTGGATGGTGAAAGGAAATACTACTTATGGAATAATAAATGGTATAGCTAATAATCACGAAAGCTCTGACACTGTAAACTTTGATCACGAACAAAACTCACAGTCGGATGATAGTCACAATTACCGAACTATCACTACAATGTCACAGTGTCGCAATCCTTAACCTAGTGATGTTTGGCGACGGACATCTTGTTCTTCTCAACAAGATGAGAATGTTCTACACTCTCTTCTTCTCATCATCTTCGCTCTCATCATCTCTTTTCTCATTCTTTCATGCCCATACTTCACACAAGAAATATGATTTATAGAAGAAGATGAAGAATATGGATAGTCAAATCATGGAAAGTTACTATCATTCATAGATAGTGGAGTCATGGGATAATGGGTAACCCTATTATCCCATTTTGAATGCTTCATAGTGGGCATTTAACTCTCATTGGGATAATGGATAACCTTTTCTTTTTTTTTGGATAATCCAGGTATCCAGAGATGGCTCCCCGCTGCTCTGAGGGAGGATATCGGTCTCAACAACTGCTCTGACTAGTCCTGGAGATGTGCGTTTGATCCCACAGACACCCACCAAGAAAATCCAGGAATCACACATGGCTCCACCTTAGCTTCTCGACATCCAAAGTTCTCCTCCCACTGGTAAGGCAAAAGCTACATCTGGGCTTTGAACCATGGTCCCCTAGATAGTCAAATTTTGCCTTTACCACAACACCGCGCGTACCATGCCGAGGTAGGAGATTTGAGGCCGCTAGAAAGGGGGTGAATAGCGTGTGACCGTACGATGATGGAATTCGTTCACGTTGCTTGTCTACAATCTTGTTAGTACGCAGCGGAATAAAGAATAACAAATACAATCACAACACGCACGATATAACGTGGTTCGGAACCGAAACGGTTCTTACTCCATGGATTGGGTTCGTACGAACCCTAGCGATGCCACAAACAGCACTAAGCAATAAATTCCTTCTCGACAACAAGTTGGAGGTGGAGAAACCTCGTATAATGAATTACGACAAGTAATACACAAAAATACAAGCACAATACAAAGAAATGTAAAGAACACTTTACAAAATTAGGGTTTGAGCGCTTTGCTTATTGGTTGCTTGGATGAGGTTGAAGGGCCCTGAAATGCACTTGCAAATCACCTTCCAATCGCCTCAAGTAAGCTCCCCAAGAACTGATGATGAAATCCTCCACGAGCTCCCCTTTTTATCTTGCGTCGGGCTAGATTTCTGCCTGACAGTTGACTGCCATAAGTCCCCAGTCGAATGCCAACAATGTAGCTATAAGACAACGACTCAATCCACGTTGCTCAGCGCAGCGCCCGATCGACTCACGAGCATTATGTGCTCGCAACTCAGCTAGCGATCGGCCCGCCATCCCTTAGCGATCATTGATCGAGCAATTTGACTCTTAATCGGCAGTCGAACTCAAGTCGACTCATGGCAGTCGAACCGGCCATAATGTCAGTCGGCTGCCAACCTCAAAGATGAGGTTTTAACCCAAGTATGGTGTCCCCATACTTGCTAAACCACCCTTAGCCTAGACCTAAGCCTTCTAGCCACCTCCATCAGCCTTACGCCTCTCGGATTCCTCCAAGTCATCCATGACTTATTCATCCATTGCGCTATCCTTCAGGTGCTTCCATCGGCTATGTCATGCTAACGGTGTCTACACCGCCAAGGCACATTGGACTTACGCTGCCAAGACTGCGCTTGGACTTTATGCCGCCAACCATTGGACTTATCAAATGCCAAGACTCAAACTTGGACTTTCCCTTGCCAACCCATGTTGGACTTTCCATGCCAAGACCCATGCTTGGACTTCCCTTTCCAAGACTCATGCTTGGACTTTCCATGCCAAGACCCATGCTTGAACTTCCCTTGTGCCAAGTACTCAAGACTTAGACTTTCCCAAATGCCAAGTGTCCCACTTGGACTTTCCATGCCAAGTACCCATGACTTGGACTTTACCTTGCCAAGACTCATGCTTGGACTTTCCCATAATCACATGGTCAACCCTAGTCAACCATCAATGTCTCCCTCGAGTCAAACTCGAGTCTGGTCAATTATAACCTAGGTCGATTGTATAAACAATCTCCCCAAAATATTAACTGACATCAATGTCAAACATCAATGTCAAACATACTATGTCAAATATCAAAATATCACTCGAGTCAAACTCGAGTCTGGTCAATCGTGACCTGGGCCGATTGCACCAACAATCTCTCCCTTTTTGATGTTTGACAAAACAAACCTTGAGTTAGGCCCCTAACTCAAATTCCCTTACCAATTTTCCAAATTGGTAATTTAACCTTCTCCCCCTTTTTGACATACATCAAAAAGGTTATCTCTCTAAGGAGGTCAATGTCTCATGTCCCAATGAGATCTTACAATCTCCCCCTTGATCCAAACATACCTAGGATATCTACCATCTTCCTAATGATAAGTCTCATATCACTCAAGAGAGGCAATCCTATATGCTCTCCCAATTTCCAAATTGGGTCTCTCAAAAACTCATTTTCCTCCTCATGAGGAAAAATATCATTCATCATCCCATGATGAATTCATCCTCCTAAAGGCTTGCTCCCCCTAGACCATTGCACCAACAATGTCCTTGGAAAATCCCTAAGCCAATAGGAACTCTAAACCATCAAAATTAGGGTTCAAAGTTTAAACATGAACTCTTCCACCCTTAAATTTGATACTTTGACCTAACACCTCTCCAAATTCATATCCAATGGATTTTCACCCTTTATAATGCTTCTCAAAGCATATCCTAGGGTTAGGAGTGGTTAGGAACCTTTACCATGACTGAAAATGGGCTAAACAACCTTGTTTTTCCCAAAATCAGCTTGGCAGTCGACTACTTATAGTAATCAATCGACTGCCACTCACATCAGTCGACTGTCATCATGCGGCAGTCGACTGATAACTGAAATTCTCGAATTTTAACTATCAGAATCGAATTTTGAAAAAGCATAAGTAATTCTACGTATATCAAAAAATTATGAAATTTGATACGTATATTACTTATAGTCAATACAATGGGTGAAAAATATTTGAAAATTATTTTACCCATAAAATATCGAAATTGATACAAAATCCAAAAGTGAAGAAAAACTTCAATGTTTTAGCTTACTTTGTATCAACTTCATCATTAGTGATTGCTATCAAAAGATAGGCTTCACCAAGGTTTTCTAAATTGATTTCAAAATGTTTTTGAAAACCTATTTTGGATCATATTCCTTGGGCTCTATGTACATGACTTGTACACATGCTTTCCCAATGATCCACTATTAAAATTAGATGAGTTTTAGTTCATCTAGATGCAAAAACTATGCACCTTGAACTCAACTCATATCCTAGCATCTCACATGTATCTAGAGTGTATAAATATACATACATGTCAATTGGATGTGAGATGTGGGTTTTGGTTCATTTAATCTAGGGTTTCATGCATTTTCTAAGGCAACCCTACTTGATTCCCTTATAAATGGGACTTCAAGTCACGCCATTGTCCTTAATTCAATTTTAATCAATTTAGATGCATGAAATGATTATGACATTAAAGATGGTATAGATAAACACATGCTCATAATCATGATGTCATGGCATAAGATGGAATCTAAAAATACATGACATTAAACCTAATCCTAAAAGCATGATCATGACATATAAATGATGAAAATAAACTTGATGTCATGGCATGTTATATGACAATCAAGGCATGACAAATAAAAAGTGTAGGTATAATGATACCTAAATTTTAATATTAGTTGCCATTTGATATGATTAAGTTTATTTTGTCATATTACTATTAATCTCCCATGTGTGTCAAAAACCCAAAATGACACACAAATCTCTAATCCTAAATTGTGTCAATTCAATTGATTTTTCATAATCTTCAATGTATATTGACACATCCTAAAATCTTTTAGGATTAAAATAAAAATCTATTTCCAAGGCATCCACAACCTTAAAAATAATCCTAAAATGCCACCTTTATCATGGTTGAGTTAACTACCCATCCAATCAAGGTTGACACACCCTAAACCCATTTAGCGTGAATCAATCACGCTCTTAGGAACCCAAAACCGATTTAAGCTCCTAGGGTTAATTAGGTATTCCTTAGGGATAACCTCCCTAGATACCTTCATAATGACCCTCCTAGGCTTGTTAGCCTTGGTCATTTGGGTTTTACCTAGGTTGACTCTAGGGGTAACTCCCCTTGCAACCTTCTTAGTGGTCATCCTAGGTTTTCTAGAAACCCTAGCCACTAGGCACAACCTTTGGTCAACCTTAGGGATGACTGCCCTATTGACCTTGGTCTTCCTAGACCTAGTTTCTGTTTCATAATCAAAAGGAACACTATGGTAAGCCACCTTAGGCTTAGGTTTGTGACCCAAACCTTGCTTGCCCTTGGTTGACTTTTGTTTCTTAGGTCCTAGGTGTTGACTTTGACTTTTGAATCCTTAACTTTGACCATTAGACCCTTGCATTTGATTTTGCATAATTTTGAGGGTCTTTTCTAATTTCTCAAGCCTTGATCTCAAGGCTTGGTTCTCTAATTCTAATTGTCCAATTTTAGAATTTTGATTTGGTCTTTGGGCATGAGACTTCCTAGGCATGTGTCTAGTTCATTTAGGATTAAGGTCCAAGTGTTCTTCTATTTTCCTAATGGATTCCCTAGGAAGAACTTTTCTAGGATTGTTTGACCTAGGGTTGTTCTCAGGTAAAATATTTCTAGGGACATTAGTCACAAATTTCTCCTTCTTCCTAAAGTTGACTTTCTTGCTCCTAAACAATATTCATTATTTCTAGCATGTTTTTCATGATAGATTGTAAGAGAATTAAAAGCATGCTTTTTAACATTAAACCTAGAAAAATGAGCATTATTGAAATGATATACCTTAGGGTTTGCCTTAGTAGCTCCCCCTACTTGTGATGCTCCTTCTTGGGTCTTTTTGCTCCCCCTAGGACATTGATTCCTATAATGTCCTTTTGAATTGCACTTGAAGCATATGATGTGCTCCTTGCCTTTAGGTGTTGGGGAACCGGCATCCTTGACTTTTGGTGTCGGTGGAGACTTCTTGATCCTTTTAGGACACTTACTCTTGTAGTGTCCTTGCTCCCTACACTCAAAACATATTATATGTATTTTATTATTAATTGATATGTTTGAGTTACCTAGGGTGGTGGTGGAAGGTGCCGGAATTGGAGCTTCTTCATCTTGACCGGATGTGGAAGGCTCTTCTTGGGGTTGCTCCGGTGTAGATGTTCTAATCTCCTCCCCCTCAATCCTAGAGGTTGAGGTTTCTTCTAATTCTACCTCTTCCACAACTTCTTCCTCCTTGGATGTCGAACACTCCTCGACCTCCGAATCCTCACTTTCTTGTGAGGATGAGCTCTCTTCCTCATCCTCCTCATCTTCTTGGATTGAGTGAGGCTCTTCATGGAATTTTTCCAATTTGTTCCATACCTCCTTGGCGTCTTTACAATCACCTATCTTGATCAAAATATCATTAGGGATTATATTAAGCAAAATACTCATTACCTTATTGTTGATGTTATAGTATCGGAGTTGTTCTTGACTCCAATTCTTCTTCTTGATTTTTCTTCCTTCTTCGTCTTTTGGAGTGTCAAAACCTACTAAGACACTAATCCAATTATCAAAATCACACATTAGAAAATGCATCATTCTATCTTTCCAATACGCGAAATCTTCGCGGTCGAAGGAAGGCGAAACGTTGATGTCGTCACCCAATCTCTCCTTGAATTCCATCTTGTTCCTCTAGCGTCTTGACTCTCGGCGGTTAGTCCGTAGAAGAGCCTCGGGCTCTGATACCAATTGTAGAAGATTTGAGACCGCTAGAGGGGGGGTGAATAGCGTGTGACCGTACGATGATGGAATTCGTTCACGTTTCTTGTCTACAATCTTGTTAGTACGCAGCGAATAAACAATAACAAATACAAACACAAGATACAATCACAACACGCACGATATAACGTGGTTCGGAACCGAAACGGTTCCTACTCTACGGATTGGGTTCGTACGAACCCTAGCGATGCCACAAACACTACTAAGCAATAAATTCCTTCTCGACAATAAGTCGGAGGTGGATAAACCTCGTACAATGAATTACAACAAGTAATACACAAAAATACAAGAACAATACAAAGAAATGTAAAGAACACTTTACAAAACTAGGGTTTGAGCGCTTTGCTTGTTGGTTGCTTGGATGAGGTTGAAGGGCCCTGAAATGCACCTGCAAATCGCCTTCCAATCGCCTCAAGTAAGCCCCCCAAGAACTGATGATGAAATCCTCCACGAGCTCCCCTTTTTATCTTGCGTCAGGCTGGATTTTCGCCTGGCAATCGACTGCCATAAGTCCCTAATCGACTACCAACACTGTAGCTGTGAGACAACAGCTCAATCCACGTTGGACAAGTTCCAACGGGACTCTTGGCGATCGCGCCAACATTGGCGATCGACTACTAACGCAGTAGCCGACGCCTCTCGCTACGAGCATTCTGCTCGTAACTCAAGCGCGATCATTGTCATCCCTTGGCGATCGTGCATTATCGACATCGATCATTGCTCGAATGAGCGATCGCAGAGCAATTTCAGCTCTTAATCGGCAGTCGAACTCAAGTCGACTCATGGCAGTCGAACCGGCCATAATGTCAGTCGACTGCCAACCTCAAAGATGAGGTTTTACCCCAAGTATAGTGTCCCCATACTTGCTAGACCACCCTTAGCCTAGACCTAAGCCTTCTAGCCACCTCCATCAGCCTTACGCCTCTCGGATCCCTCCAAGTCATCCATGACTTGTTCATCCATCGCACTAGCCTTCAGGTGCTTCCATCGGCTATGTCATGCTAACGGTGTCTACACCACCAAGGCACATTGGACTTACGCTGCCAAGACTCCGCTTGGACTTTACGTCGCCAACCATTGGACTTATCAAATGTCAAGACTCAAACTTGGACTTTTCCTTGCTAACCCATGTTGGACTTTCCATGTCATGACCCATGCTTGGACTTCCCTTGCCATGACCCATGCTTGGACTTTCCATGCCAAGACCCATGCTTGGACTTCCCTTGCCATGACCCATGCTTGGACTTTCCATGCCAAGACCCATGCTTGGACTTCCCTTGTGCCAATTACTCAAGACTTAGACTTTCCCAAATGCCAAGTATCCCACTTGGACTTTTCATGTCAAGTACCCATGACTTGGACTTTACCTTGTCAAGACTCATGCTTGGACTTTCTCATAATCACATGGTCAACCCTAGTCAACCATCAAAGTCTTCCTCGAGTCAAACTCGAGTCTGGTCAATTATAACCTAGGTCGATTGTATAAACAATCTCCCCAAAATATTAACCGACATCAATGTCAAACATACTATGTCAAACATCAAAATATCACTCGAGTCAAACTCGAGTCTGGTCAATCATGACCTGGGTCGATTGCACCAACAATTATCCCATCTTGAATTCCCATAGTGGGCATTTACTTACACCAAGTAAATTATCAAATGAGTTGTCATTGCAAGTAATTTCTAGTGGATTGTTCCCTAGTAAACCACTTATATCCAAGTCTAGGAATCCCTATCTCTACAAGCGTAAGATCCTATAATGTCATCCCATAGCAAAAACTAGCCATAATATTGTGAAGTTAAAATATCATTAAAAATCACTAAGACTAAATAATTTTTAATAGCATAGCCTTAAACTTTAGGATCCTTAATGATCCAACACTAAAGCAAATATGTTATAAGAACCTTCTACTACAATCTATATAAACAGAAAAAGCATAACTTCAATTATTGATGTAATTATATTTAAATAATCATTCACTATTATAATCTGATTGCTCTAGGGCACTATTACAAACATGTTATCTTGTATTTTGTCTTTGAGTTCCTCCTTTGGGGGCAAGAGCAACGAGGTTAACAATCTTCCAATATTACCATTATACAAATTTAAACTTTGTTCCTTCGCAGTAAGTCTCCTTATAATGACTCATATGTACCCAAGTAAGAATATACGAATTATTTGTAATTTATAATTTCTTTTTCGACATGTCTCAAAACTCTTAAATGATACTTTAATCAGTATAATCATTTTGAAATGGCATCTCATGATGATGTTACAATAGATGAAACTAAAAGAGAGAGGGAGATTTGAAAAAGATTTTCCTCAAGCTTTTGCAAAGCTAATGGAACAAATGAGAGTAGCATGTGAAAAGAAGTGTAATGTCTTTAATTTGCTCTTGTTAAATCACCACTTGAGGTAGGGTATAACGAAATGATGCAATTCAAATACAAACAAACTAGTGTTGTATGGTTGATGTGAATGAAATGGTCCAGGTTCTGTGAACCCAATTCATCTGCAACAAAATTTATCCTTTCGAAAAGTAAGACTACCACCCAAAGTTGCACTTGGGTGCAGTAATATAATGCATTGCATGATAGCATTACAATAAAGTTGCAAAGCTTTAAGTTTAAGTTAATAACATGATAAAAAAAAATTAGGTTGGGTCTGTAAAAAATTTAGAGATCTTATTTTGATGCAATAAAAATGAATACAATATAATTTATTGAATAATGAGAAATTAAAAAATAATAGAAGAGATATTTTATCAATTTGTTAATGAAGATTTAGATGATCATTTTAACTTAAATAATTTAAATAAATCAAAAGAGTATAGAAATTTAAATCTGTATTATAGAATTTAATCTTCAGAAGTATAATAAATTTTAAATAGAATATAAAAATGAAAAAAAATAATCGAACCAAATAATATTCAGAGATATAAAAGTGTCTTGGCAAATAAAATATTAAATAACTTACAAATTATTTAATTTGATATTGAAAATAAAAAAATATTTAGTCAGTGAATGATAGTTCTCTAGTTTCTTTATATAAAAATAAAATAGACATACAAAATTATATAAATTATAGGGTATTAAACTAATGAGTCGTGTCATGAAACTATAGATAATAATAATAATAATAATAATAATAATAATAATAAAGACTAAGAAAGGAGACCTTAGTGATTGAAAATCAATTCATATTTATGTCGAAAAGATAGACAATATAAGTTATACATCTTCTCAAACAGCTAATTGAAAAGTATCAAAAACAAAAGCAAGATTTATATATAGTATTTATTAACCTTAAAAAGTTTATGATAAAGTTCTAAGAGAAATTATGTGAAAAGAAAAGTGTTAGTGCAGCGTATATTGAAATATATATATATATATAATAATAAAAGTGAAAATATCAGAAGAATTAACCAAAGTGTTCTCATAATTAAGATAGGAGTATATCATGAATCAATTTTAAGTTCATATTTTTTAGTATTAATCATGGATGAATTAACAAAATATATCCAAGACATGGTACCATAGTATATTTTATTTGCAGATGATATTATTTTATAGATGAGACGCATAAAAGAGTAAATATTAAACTTGAATCTTGAAGAGAAATATTAGAAGTGAAAAGTCTTACTGATGTTAATCCGATGAGAAAAATTATGGAATTTAAATTTAGCGATATTAGATATAATGAAATAATTATTAAGTTAGGAGATAATGAGTTATCTATAACTGAAACTTTTAAATATTTAGAATTATTTTTGCAAAAGGATAGAATGATTAAAAGAGATGTCTTACATAGAATACAAGCAGGATGGTTGAAATGGATAAAAGCATCAATTGTTCCCTTTAAAACTTAAAGGGAAATTTTATAAAATAATTGTTAGACTTACTATATTATATGAAGTTAAATGTTAGACTATAACTCAAGTACATGAGTAAAAGATGAAAGTTGCAAAGATAATGATGTTAAGATAGATTGTGAATCTACGATAATAGATAAAATAAGAAATATGAATAATAGAGTGAAAGCTAGGATTGCATATATTTAGGAAAAAATTTAGAAGACACATTTAAGATTATATAAATATGTACTTAATTGACCAATAAATACTCCAGTTAGATAATGTGAAATTATTATAAATATACAAATCAAATGAAAAAGTGGAAGATCAAAGAAGATATAATTAGCAATGATAAAATAAGATAAGATTTATTTAATTATAGATAATAATATAATAGGAGATAGAGCTCAATGACATAGGAGGATAATATAACCGACTGTATCTAGTAGAATAAGGTTTGATTGCTATTATTGTTATTGTCTGTAAAAATTTAGATATTTAAATTATCAAAAATATATATAAGAAAAAATTAGGGACTATTTGTGTCTATCTTTTGTTATATTCAAAAGATTTTCATATTTGATATTGATAATAATATATCCACCTCTTAACAATAAAATAATATGATAATATTTTTACTTTTCAGAATGTTTTCAATTTACATTTTTATCAAGCTAAAAGACAATCGTAGACAGCGCACTTTAAGAGTTGAAAGCTAAGTTTAGGAGTAGCTCACAAATATTTTACAAATATAGCTAATACTTATAGTTTCATGATATTTATATCCATACTTTATATTTTATTACAAATCTATAAAATTATTAATTTGACAGATAATATTTCGAAACAAACTTAATCAGTTATCAATATAAATCAAACAATTAATATATTAATTTTTTATTATCACAAAATGGTTATAAAATAGTTTTTCAATGTGTAAATTATCTAGTAAGTAGCTCGTAGGAAAATTTTCTTTTCTTTATTTTTTTTGGAAAAAAAATTATTCCTAATCACAGAAATTCTTACTGGCACAGAACAGATGGGTGGGCCCCGTGTTTTCTGTCCGGATACGGAGGCCATCGCGCATCACAGCCGTTGCTTGGCGCAAACGTGGCATGGTTTCGGGAACGACCGCCTCCTGGATTCGTCGAGCCCACGAAGCGCCTCTGCTAACCGCCACGTGTCCTGTCTGCCGTCCCGAGGCCCGCGCCAGCAATCGCCACGTCGGGTTTTACATAAGACGACACCGGCCGGGACGCCGCGCCCCTCCACGGAGATCGCAACGCCTCCCAGTTACGGCACTCGATCGATCTAGCTAACCCTCTCTGACGAGTTCTATCAAGCTTTACAAGATCCTCCATCAGTGGGTATGATCGCCTTTCCTCCCGATTATTCTGAATTTTGACCGTGTTCCTGCGCGATGATAAACCCAAAGATGGTTCTTTTTTTGTGGAGTTTAGAAGTGTTTTCTTTTTCTGTGGAGGGGGAGGAGGTTTGTAGGTTTTTCACGGTTAATCGGATGAATCGATGGCTCCGATCAGTCGAATGTTTGTTTCTTGCTGCTTTCAATAGTTAGGGTTTATGATTGCTCGTGTATTCGTGGCCGGGAGGGCTGTGACTAATTTATTTCCCCCTTCTTTTTTTGTTCTGAACCTGTTGTTTGGAGTTTTAGTCTGCGCAAGCGAAAGTTGCTCCGCTCCCTCAGCTTTTTGAATTGCCTCGTGCATGATGGTGATCAGTTGATTTTGACAGGAACCAGGTGCTGGAGACCTCGAGGCTATTTGCGGTGTCTGCTTTTGGAAAGAAGATGGAGGCAGCTGCTGCAGTTACGATGGATTGGAAGGACCTTCCTGCGGAGCTGCTGCTGAGAATCCTTTCGCTTGTAGACAACAATGGCGCCATGCAGATTGAGGTGGTAGCCTCATGTGTTTGTACTGGCTGGAGAGATGCTATTGGACTTGCGAATCTCACATTATCATGGTATACTCTCTAGCTTTAGTTGTTTGATATCCTTGCAACTCTGTTTAAAGAGCTCACTGGGGAATTAAGTAGGTAAATATGATAATGGATCATATTGAATTATCGAAGTTGGCTTGTTGGTAAATATTGACAAATATTTATACTTTGGTTTGTGTTATATTAAACTCTCTGTTGTTTCAAACTATACAAGTGGACAGCAGAAATTTATGTTACAGAAACTGAGTAAGGTGTTGATGTTCTCTCTCGTGTTGACCACGTCAACACACCAAGTGTGTAGGAAGTTAGGAACTCTGGAGGAATTGTGGTAGACAGCCAAACTTGTTTTAAGATGGTACTAACAAGGTGGCCAAAAAAAAAAAAAAAAAGAGGACAAATGAATTGCACCGAACTTCCAAGTGTTTGAAATTATTTTGGATATCAATTTATCGCAAGTAAGAAGTTATCTTGGTTCTGCTTCTGAAGATGTCAATCCTCTGCAATAGGCTGATTCTTAATAGCTTTATTGTAATGAAACCTTTATATTGGGTATAATTTCAGTAACTTCTTTTATTCCTGTGTTCATTTCAGAGTGGGTTCGTTAAGTATTTATATTGCAGGTGCAACAAAAACATGAACATTCTTGTGCAGTTACTAGTGCCCAAGTTCCCGCAGCTTCGAGTTTTGACTCTTAGACAAAATTATGTTCCACAACTCGAGGACAATGCTGTTGAGATAGTTGCTAAATACTGTCATGAATTGCGGGAATTAGACCTTAGCAAAAGCCTAAGGCTGACTGACAGGTCTTTGTATGCGCTAGGCGATGGGTGTCCCTACCTAAGAAAACTAAATATTAGCGGATGTTCTGCTTTCAGCGACTCTGCCCTTGCATATCTTGCTAGTTGCTGTAGAAAACTGAAAAAGCTGAATCTCTGTGGATGTGTCAGAGCTGCTACTGACACATCTTTGCAAGTATGTTAATTCCCTTGAATTTCATAAGACATTTATGGCATAGCCATTGTAATTTTTGTGGGTTCATGTATATGTTTGCTGCAGGCCATATCGCAGCATTGTAGCCAATTACTGTCTTTGAATTTGGGTTGGTGTGAAAGTGTCAGTGATGAAGGAATAACCAGTTTAGCATCTGGATGCCCTGATCTAAGAGATTTGGACTTGTGCGGCTGTGTGCTGATTACAGGTATTCTTTACATAGCTAACATATCTTTGCCGTTGATTTGCTAAAATGTCACGTATGATTTGGAGTAACATTTTCTGCTAGCTTTTGGCTTTTGGTGGAAAGGCAGGGATCAGCATTTCTCACCTCTGTGTTGTCAGTGCAGACGAGAGCGTGATTGCATTAGCAAACTGTTGCCTGCACCTGAGATCTCTGGACTTGTATTACTGCCAGAACATCACCGACAAAGCTATGTATTCTCTGGCCAATAGCAGCAGCAAGGGCCGACTTGGCTATTGGCAAAGCAGCAGCAGCAGCAATGAAGAAGGGTTGATGAACCTCAACATCAGTCAGTGCACAGCCTTAACAGCTTCTGCAGTTCAAGCTGTGTGCGATTCATTCCCATCACTCCACACCTGCCTTGAGAGGAATTCCCTCATCATCAGTGGCTGCCTCGGCCTCACTTCTGTGCATTGTGCCTGTACTGTTCGCAGTCACCATGCTGGGGGAACTGTGTTAGCTGATGAGCATGCTTACTGAACAGGTTGGGATATAATTTGCTTGCCTGGCCAACTTGTGTGTTTGAAGCAACAACTCTTGCACTAGGGGTGTATGTTGTTGCTCGGGCATCTATCTTTGCCTGATGCTAAGTAGCTGTGTTATCTGTTGCAACCAAATGCACTTTCTATCTAATATAATTTCTCAGCCAATTTTAAGCCTCGAGCTAGGAATAGCTGATATCGATTAAGTCGTCTCGAGTCAAAAGCACAAAACTGAACCGTGGATATCAGACCATCCTTTAAATGAAATTTATCATTCAAACAAGTTTCACTCTCATTAAAAAAAAATGCATTGGTCAAGCATAGCTGAAATTTATCAGAACCAATTGGGTAAGCGAAGCACAAATAAAATAGATTTCAGTGAGTAGTGTACATGAACCTATAAGGACCGAGAAGAAACTTCAGAATGATTACAACCAAAGGTTGAAGGACAAACAAACTATTAACAACAGCTGGTGGTGGAAGCATCTTCTTGAGGAGGTTTTTGCTTGAAGATATTGGTTTTCTTCACACTGGACGAACCCTCAGCGCAGAGGCTTGGCGTTTCCAAAATCTGCATAACAATGACAACTAGAGCTTGGTTTTGCAAAATGATTACTAGGAGTCAAATATGCACATGGAAGGGAGACCAATGTTATCATGTAGATGCTTGGAATTACTTTGCATACCTTCAAAACAAGCTCCTCAAAGCATTGCTCCACATTTACACGAGTTTTTGCACTACATTCCAGGAACAAACATCCATATTCCCTAGCAAAGTTAATCCCCTCTTTCTTGGTTACAACTCTCTCGCTTTCCTTCAATAAGACAGTCACAATGAACGATAATATATACCAAACAGTAGTAGATTATTTTCTACAAAATTTAATCAATAAACATAATTGAAAATATGCGACGTTACCTTATCAACCTTATTACCAACAAGCATTTTAATGCAATCCTGATTGGTTGAATAAAGGTCTATTTCCTTTGCCCATATGTCTGAAAGATTTGTAAATGTTTCCCTTCGAGTTACATCATAAACTGCCACTCGATAGACAGTTATGATCAGCTAACTCGTCAAACTAAGCAATTTAACATTGAAAAGAAAAAAAAAATGAATCTGCAACAACATTATCATGAGACACTGCAACAGTTAATACTAATGCAAAATCTCCAAAATAAGTTTCTTGGGCTAAATAGCAGTAATTTAAGCAAATATAAAAGGGAAAACTCCTAGTGAAAAAGGAAAAAAAAAAACAAAGGAGAGCATGAATTAGAAACTTATTCATTGTTCTTTTTTACTAACAAAATGATATGTCCACCTTCATCAAGCCCAATTTTCCTTTCTTTTTTTTTCATAAAAAAGGTTGTTACAAAAGTTTCTTCCCATTTATCTTGACTCATCGCAGTAATAAACTGCAAAAATACCTGACAGCTTGTTCTCAACATTTTGTGTCTGATAGTTCCCTCCAACAAAGTTATGACATTTGGGCAACAAACAACATAAAGCTCAATCCAAGTAATGAGCACAAAGCCCTCTCTTATTAGGTCAGCTATAAGAAGCCCAGAAGCTTGAGGCCAGCAGTTGGAGCTGCTGCTTATGTTGCATGCTCTTTTCCATAGGTTACTTTCCCACCAGAATTGGCTTCAAGTCTTGTGCGAGAATGGCATTGATCTTGAGCAGGTGAACTATATTAGAAGATAACTTCAGCAACAGTTCTCTAGCAATAGGCCTAGTGTAGGAGGATCAGCTCAATCCTAGCCAGAGGCAACAAGGACCAAGCTAGGAAGACCGTGCACAGGCTTGCTATATTTGTAGGAAGATCACGAATTGGGTAAAAATTTTGGCACAAAAATAATGATTATGATGTTACAGCAAGAAAAAAAATTAAACTATACAAACGAACCAAACAAGCGAATGTAGTGCTTATTAAATAGTTTTTTCTCTATGCTTTAGATTTTGTAAAAAAAAAAAGTTACATTGCTGGATGAATATTCCACACAATTTTTTATATAAATTGTGAATATATAAAGGTATAGCTGTAAATATACGAAACAGAACGATGTAAAGGTAAAAAATAAATATAAATAACATACAAACAGGGGGTTACCGAGGAAAAGAACATGAGAATTCCCATTAAAATAAAAGAATCTCCTTGACCCCGTGTTACAGACCATCAGTCCCTTTATCTGGCATCTTTTCGTTCCAAGTGTTCATTATTTTTATTAAAGATTTTATTTTGATAAAATACATGACAGAAAATGCAGTTAGCTAATATACACTTCTTTTTGTATGCTATATTTGGTTTTGTAACTTGAATGTTAAGAGACTTCTTTTCAATTTCATTGAAATAGAAAGTTTCATTTTGTATAAATCATATTAGTTTGAATGCTAATATAAGCATGATCGGTAACAGGCAATGGAAAACCCTATGAATTTAGTTAGTTTTTCCTTTACCATATATCAATTCTAATTAGAATCATATTTGGATTCTTTTGCTTATAGGATTCCAAGGAATATTCATTTGCATGATCTCTTCTTCTGTTCTTTTACCTAATAAATTATTTATGGTTGTATATTTTTTCCTTTCTCTGATTGCTTTGATAATCTAAGTTATATTTCTATTAGTTCTATCAACTTCTATAAACTGTGTGGCCTTCCATGCCACATGCAAAAAGGAGGCCATTGTTAATTTTCAGTAGCTTCTAGAATTTTTTTTTCAAGAAACAAGTATTTTTCATATTATTTTAAAAAATCAAAAATCAAAAATAAACAAATGGATTTCTTCTAAATAACTTATTTTATGTTTTTCAAAAACAACATTTTTACATTATTTTGAATAAAAATATTCAATATAAAATTTAATTTTTATTAAAAGAAAAAAAAATGACCAAATTAAACAATGGTTTAAAGACAACTAATTTTTATGTCCGGAATCGAGATCAGAACAATTCAATTTTGATACAGTTTGGTATACCATTATATTTTTTAAGGTGTTACTTCTTTCATAAGGAGGAAAAGAAGAAAGAAGATTTCTCTAATGAGAAAAAGAAGAAGCAAGGACTTGCTCATAGGAAGTAGTTATGCCTTCGCGGCAAGCTCATAGCTCGAAAGCAAAGCCAAAATGCTTGGACTTGAGCCAACCAAAGCAGTTCGTGGACTCACCGAATCTCATGATGAAAGTGGAAGATGCTCAAGCAAAGCTCATGACGAAGGAAACTTGGGCAAGGTGTTGAATCACAGTGAATTTGCGCCTTCTTCTAGCAGCTCATTAAAATGTTCAAGCTAAGGCAGAGAGCCACAAAAGTAGCTCGTCAGATCTCACGTGAAGGCCCGTCACATCTCACAATAGATGAAACTCGAGCAGAGCTCGCAAGCAAGGCAAATGGCTCAAACGAAGCTCAGGACAAAAGCGAAAGGATCACAATGGAATATTGCCAACTTCTTGCTTGTTGGTGCCCATGTCAACTAAACACGACGACGATAATTAAGTCGTATCCCACTAAATAAGGTTAGCTATATAAATCCTTATATGTCATTGGACTCTATCCCCTACTATATTATCACCTATATTTAAATAAATTTTATCTTGTTTTATTGTTACTTCTTTGACCTTCCTCATTTAATGTATATATTTGTCAAAATTTCATATCGTCTAACTGGAATATTTATTGGTGATCTAAGTATATATCCGTGTCATTTTAAACGTGTCTCTCGAAATTTTCCCTCGATATATGCAACCCTTGACTTTCTCTAATGTTTATTTCTTATCTTGTCCATTCTCATATGTCCACACTGTTGGAATTACAATCGAAGTCCCACATTGCATTTAAGTTAAGATTAATGGGTTAATCTTATTGGATCATAAACTCGTTAGATTATTGGGTTAATCTAATCGGATTCTAAACTTATTGGATTACTAAATTAATCCAATTGGATCTGAACTTATTGGATTAATGGATTAATCTAATATACATTTGAGTTTTTCAAACAAGACCACGAATTATACCCACGTTTTATAAAATAAAAGAAAATATCATATTAGATATGAAGTAATAAATACGATCTTATCTAATAAGATCGTGTAAGATTGTGTCAACCCTAAAGTTAGGGTTTTCTGATATCTCCTTATATATAGTAGCTAACACTACGGCATAGGGTAACTTTTTTCTCCAAGTGTGCTCGTGAGACGAGTGACAGTGGTTGTCTCGTGTGGATACCAAAGAGACGCGAACATACTAATCGCGCTCAGATCGACTTGGCTCTCATCAAGGATAAGACTCTAAACAAAACAATCAATTTGAATCCGTATGGATCCTCGTTGGGTTCCTTTTTCCACTGCATATTTTATTTTAATTTCACTTAAAGAACCCAACAGTGGTATTAGAGTCACTTGTGAATTCGATTGAATCGGTTTTAATATTTGGTTTTATATACGATATAAACGAATATATTTATTAGGATTGTTTAATGATTTATGGGTATTTTAATTAATCGATATGAAACAGTATTAGTTGTTTAATTTGATTAAACAATAATGATTATAGTATGCTCATGATTATTTGAGCGATATAATCTGGTTTCATTCGATTACTCTCGCAACGGGGATTTCAATATGATTGATATGAATAATATATTGTGAACAGATTATGAAATATTAATGATCCAATTTAATTAATAGTCGAAGTTGTGATTTGATTACAACATTGAAGCAATCTGTTGTGAACAATTTGTAAAAGTTGGACTATTAATTCCAAAGGAAAATATGGCAATGACTCATTTAACGAGTTAAGAAAATTATTTTTTTTCGAGGGCTCTGCCCCCGATCCCGCGCTAGGGGTGCTGCCCACTTGACCCCGCCAAGGGTGTTGCCCCTTGGAAACCCATATGGCTTTGTCACATAAATTATTAATTATAATCATAATAAAATAATGTTATAAAATTGATACATGTGATGTATAGCATGGTTATGGCCTTTTACCGATATGATTGGTTGTGTATGATTGTTGTAAAAATTAATATGACTTGTGTGTCATGCCTTTTCTCCTTAATTCAAGTTGTAAAATTTCTCTCCTCATCTAACTCCCCTCGAATGTAACTCGAGGTTTCTTTTATTATAATGTACAAATTAGAATAGTGTTAGTATAGTACTAGACAACGAGGTCATTATTGAGGAGACCAACACATGTCAACTGAGAAAGCACTTGGAGAAGATGCAGTTCCCTTAGGTTGACCTTTTCGATCTTCTCATTGGCTTGAGAAATTCATAATAGTTAGGACCATAACCATGTCATGTTTTTTTTTGCCATATATGTTAATATATGTTAAGCTTAAGTCATGTATGTTGATATATATCATGATTATATGTGTATATGATGCATGTTAAATTAGTAATTTTATTAAAATTAAGTCAATTTAAAATGTCTACCAAAGTTTAACACTCATTACTACCTTGATCAATAATAAACATGTTTATCAAAATAAAGTGTTTTTATTTATCTTGGTAGAATGGGATAGGATAATTGTGATATCCAACTTATCGAACATTAGATATGACTTTACTAAGATTAACTCAATAAGATTGAGACCTTAAAGGCATACCATTAGATAGGCAAAGAACAAATAGATTGTTCACCTATTTATCCAAGAGTTACATTAGATGCAATTGGTAAATGTTATCTACATAAATAGCCAAATCTTAAGCGATTGGTCAAAGCTAACTCAAGATTAGGTAAAATATGTATCTTGGTACTAAAATGTAATTACAATTGAGTTTAGGACTAGTAGTGTGGATAAACTATGTCTGCCCATTTCCATGACTTACTCTCATCTAACCTTACATTTTAGTGAGAGAATCATTTAATTAAAGATCTAATTAAGTGAATTTTAAATATGATACTTATTGTAGATAGTCATGTCTGCAAACACATCAAATACCCTATCATTGTGATCTGTCCTTGAAAAGGACAAGCTCAATGGAGCTAATTTCCTAAACTGGTACAGAAACTTAAGGATTGTCCTTAAGCAAGAAAGGAAATTATATGCCCTAAAGCAGTCTATTCCTGAACCACCTACTTCTAATGTCCCTCGTGCTGATAAGGATACATATAAAAAGCATCAAGATGATGCTTTGGATGTGTTATGTCTTATGCTTGCCACCATGAACTCTAAGTTTCAAAAGCAACATGAGAACATGGATGTTTATGATATGGTTGAACATGTAAGGAGGCTATATCAAGAGCAAGCAAGGCATGAGAGGTTTGAGATTTCAAATGTGTTATTTAATTGCAAAATATCAAAAGGAAGCCTTGTAGGAACTCATGATTGGATACATTGAGAACCTTGACAGACTGAGCTTCCCATTGAGCCAAGAGTTGGTCATTGACTTATGTAATTTTTGCCAACAAGTTATAGTCAATTTGTCATGAATTACAACGTGAATGAAATTACCAGATCCTTGCCTGAGTTGTTAAACATATTGAGACTTGTTGAACAAAATCTTAAGAAAACCAAGCTCATATTGATAGTGCAAAAGGACAAGGAAAACACAAGTCTAAAGGTAAGGGTAAGACTCAAACCAAAGGCAATGCAAAATCTACTGCATTAAAACCTAAAGGAGGGGTGGCTAAAGAAGGAACCTGCTTCTATTGTAGTCAAACTGGACATTGGAAGAGGAACTGTAAAATTTACCTAGAGGAATTGAAAAAAAAGAAAAGTGAGACTTCCATCTCAGGTATTTATATCATAGAAGTCAATTTATCTACTTCTTCATCACGGGTATTAGATATCAGATGTGTTTCTCACATTTGTATTAATGTGCAGGATCTAAGAAAGAGTAGATCATTGACACTTAGCAATGGTGCAAAAGTTGCAGCTATAGTTGTAGGATCCTATTCTGTATGTTTACTTACAGAACTTATTTTAGAACTTGAGAATTGTTATTATATGTCTGCTTTGACTAGAAACATTATTTCTATTTTTTGTTTGGACAAGAAAGACTTTACATTTACAATAAAGAATAAATGTTATATTTATTTAAATGATATGTTCTATTGTAGTGCACAATTAATAAATTAGCTCTATGTTCTGATCTTGAAAACCCAATTTATAATATAAATACAAAACGGATAAAATCAAATAATTTAAACCAAACTTATCTCTGACACTGTCGCTTGGGCTATATATATGAGAAACACATATCAAAACTCCATAAGAATGAACTTTTGGGCTCATTTGATTTTGACTCAAATGAGGTATGTGAATCTTGTCTATTAGGCAAGATAACTAAAATTTCATTTAGTGGACAAAGCGAATGAGCTAATGAATTGTTAGGACTTATACATAGTGATGTATGCGGTTGTTTCAATATCATAGTCAAAGGAGGCTACCAGTATTTTATTACTTTTACTGATGATTTCAATAGATATAGCTATGTATATTTAATGAAACACAGGTCAGAATCTTTTGAAAAGTTCAAAGAATTCAAGAATGAAATACAAAATCAACTTGAAAAGAGTATCAAAATACTTCGATCAGATCGAGGTAGTGAATACCTAAGCTAAGAATTTCGTGATCATCTTGTTAAGTTTGGAATTATATTCCAACTCACTCCACCTGAAACACCCCAATGAAATGGTGTATCAGAAAGGAGAAATCATACTTTGTTAGATATGGTACAATCAATGATGAGTCATGTAGATCTTCCTTCTTCTTTCTGGGGGCATACTCTAGAAACGGTTACTTTCACACTTAATTATGTTCCATCAAAGACAGTAACAGAGACACCATATGAGATATGGACTGGGAAGAGTCCCAAGATGTCTTTTATAAAGATTTGGGATTATGATACTTACATTAGACGTCAAGTCTCAGACAAACTAGGGTCCAAATCAGATGAGTATTATTTTATAGGATATCCCAAAGAAATAAAGGAATATTACTTTTACAATCCTACACAAGGCAAAATATATGTTGCCATAAATGTATTTTTTTAGAAAGAGAATTTATTTCTAGAGGAACTAGTGGGAAAAAAGTAGATATTGAAGAAATTCGAGATACATAAATTAGCACTGAAATTTTGATTGAACCTGAATAGGTACCACAAGATGTTGTGGATCATGAACTTGTTACACCACAAGAAGTTGTGGAACATGTTCGAGTAGAACAAGCTCTACGTAAATCTGGTAAGATACGGTGATGTAATGTTTGTTGACTAAAACAAACCTATATCCTATCATGAAGCTATAATGAGCTCAGATTCTGAGAAATGGCTAGAGGTCATGAGATCTGAAATGGAATCCATGTATGTCAACCAATTATGAACTCTAGTTAACCCACCTAAAGGGATAAATCCCATTGGATGCAAATAGATTTTTAAGAAGAAAACTCACATGGATGGAAATGTGCATGCCTTCAAGGGGAGATTGGTAGCTAAAGGATTCAAGCAAATTCATGGTATAGACTATAATGAAACCTTTTCACCAGTTGCGATGCTTAAATCCATTCGGATCTTATTTGCTATTGCAGTTTATCATGATTATGAGATCTGACAAATGGATGTCAAAGCTATATTCCTTAATGGGAATCTACTTGAGGATGTGTACATAACAAAACCTGAGGGTTTTGTTGATCCAAAGAGTGCTAGAAAGGTATGTAAGTTGCAAAAGTCTATTTATGGATTAAAGCAAGATTCTAGAAGCTGGAATCTTCGATTCGATGATACGATCAAAGAGTTTGGTTTCATTAAGAACGAAGGTGAATCTTGTGTCTACAAAAGAATTAGTAGAACAATTGTCTTTCTCATTTTGTATATAGATGACATACTTCTCATTGGAAATGATATCTCTGTCCTACAATATGTAAAGACGTGGCTTGAAAATTATTCTCAATGAAAGGCTTAGGTGAGATGACCTATATTTTAGGTATTAAGATCTATAGAGATAGATCTAAAATATTGCTTGGCATGAGTCAAAGTACATATATTGACAAAGTGCTTAATCATTTTGTCATGCAGAATTCTAAGAGAGGATTCTTGTCGATGTCACATGGTGTGAATTTTTCCAAGACTCAATGCCCCTCTACTAAAGAGAAGAGGGATTACATGAATAAGATTCCTTATGCATCTGTTATTGGATCTATGATGTATCTCATATTATGTAATCGTCCTGATGTCTCATATGCATTAAGCATGACGAGCAGGTACCAGTAAAATCCAAGTAAAAGTCACTGAACAGCAATTAAGAATATTCTTAAGTACTTGAAAAGAACAAAAGATTATTTCTTGATATATAAAGGTGATGAGGAGCTCGTCGTAATGGTTACAGTGACGCAAACTTCCAAACTGACAAGGATGATTCAAGATCGCAATCAGGGTATGTGTTTTGCTTAAATAGTGGTGTTGTGAGCTGGAAGAGTTCAAAGTAAGACACAGTTGTTGATTTTACTACAAAGGCTGAGTATATTGCTGCTTCTAATGCAGAAAAAGAGATTGTTTGGATCAAAAAGTTCATTACAGAACTTAGTGTGGTTCCTAACATAGCTAACCCAATAGACCTTTATTGTGATAACAATGGGACTATTGCACAAGCTAAGGAACATCAGCGATCCAAACACATATTTTGGCAGTTCCATCTCATTCGAGAGATTATCGATAGAGGAGATGTGAAAATATGCAGAGTACCAACAGATGATAATATTGCAGACCCGCTGACCAAGGGTTTGACACAGAGGAAGCATGATGGTCACATTAAGTCACTATGTATTAGACACTTTAGTAATTGTCTCTGTTGCTAGTGGGAGATTCCCTAAGAGCCAATTATAAGATGATTGATATGAGATTTTTGTATCCGTTTTAATAAAAAAAGGCAACATTTTGTGTTTATTATATTTATTTTATTTCTGTGCAAAGTTGAATAAATATAATAATATCCTAGAGTAGTAGGTTCTGTTCAATAGCATATCAATTTTTGAATTGATTATGGGAAACTATAATAAACACTACTCCTAATTATCCCTGGTCAAGTATTAATATACAAGAGCAATATTAATGCATTGAGACTAGTATGTAGGTTAACTGATGACTTAATCTCATAAGTCATAGATATAAGATATTAAGTTAACACATGAGTATAAATTAGAGAATATATACTGGATTGATCCACTATGAGAATGTTTCATAAATTGTTATGAGTGTCATAAATATTCTCATAGTGACTATTGGTATAAACAGTCATTTGACCAAAAGTCATTACGGTTCCCTACACAAAGAGTTGTGTACTTTAGTATCAAGAAACGTCCTGTAACAAAGTCGATTATAAAGTCGTTCCCTAGGTATGCAATAAGTTATGCGGAGGGATGTGAGTAATATAGATAGAATTTGTCCCTTCCATATAACAAAAGTGATGTCTGTGGCCCCTTGATTAAGTAGGTCTACTAAAATGCATGGTCATGCTCAAATAAATCAATATAAGATATTAAGCTTATTTGATTAATTTAGTTTACTTAGAGATCAAGAAACACATAGATTGATGAGAGGATGACACATTCTATGCCTCATAAATCAATCTAGACGTCATGAATAAGAGGACTAAGTTATACAATATAATAGTCACAGACAGGTTAGGTCGGATCTACGATATTCTCGTCACTTAGGTAGCCATGATGCATTGCTAGATGTCACTCATAGCTTGTGTCTTTAAAATGAGATTTAAAAGTCACTGCTAACGTTACAAGAACTTATTGGATCACACACAAAGAGTGCATTGATTTTGGAGTTTGATGGTCCTTCATTTGAGGGGAGGATTGTTAGGATTACAAGCGAAGTCCCATATTGGGTCTAAGTTAAGATTAATTGGTTAATCTTATTGGATCCTAAACTTGTTAGATTAATGGGTTAATCTAATCGGATTCTAAACTTATTGGATTACTAGATTAATCCAATTGGATCCGAACTTATTGGATTAATCCAATATGCACTTGAGTTTTTCAAACAAGACTACGAATTATGCCTATGTTTTATAAAATAAAGGAAAACGTCATATTAGATATGACTTGGAGATTAAGTAATAAACACGATCTTATCTGATAAGATCGTGTAAGATTGCAACCCTAAAAGTTAGGATTTTCTAATATCTCCTTATATATAGTAATAGCACTACGGCGTAGGTTAATTTTTTTCTCCAAGTATGCTCGTGAAATGAGTGACGGTGGTTGTGCTCGTGCAGATACCAAAGAGGCACGAACATACTGATCACGCTCAGATCGACTTGGCTCTCCAAATTTGCAAAGTTCACGCATCAAGGGTAAGACTCTAAACAAAATGATCAATTCGAATCCACATAGTTCCTCGCTGGATTCCTTTTCCACTGCGTATTTTTATTTTAATTTCTCTTAAAGAACCCAAGACACACATCACCTTATCATCCTCATCTCTGCGACTCTCATCTTCCACTCGTGTATTCGACTCATGCCCCAACATTCAACTTCATATAACATAGCAAATCTAACCGTCGTTTTATACTTCTCTTTCAATTTTAGAGGTATTTTACGTCACAAAGAACATTTAACACTCTTTCATTTTAATCATCCTACTTGTATTTTATGTAAGACAACTCTCTCAACCCCTCCATCCTTTTGCAAAATTAATTTAAATGCTTAAAGTGCTTAGTTACAAACAACTCGTTAACTCCTATGTTAATAATTATTTTATTACGTTTAATATTACTAAATTTAAATTTTATATATTTTCTTTTCACCCTACTAAGTTTAAAACCTTTCGCTTCTAGATTATGTTCAGTGATTTCATCCATAACTTTATAGGAAATATTTTGATTAATTCACTTAGAGTCTATACTCTTATCATTATATCCTCATATATATTGTTAATTATTTCATTATACGTTACACTAACACCTTTATGTCTCCCTTTTTTTTTATATAAGAGGATTAGAGTACTTCCCCCTCCAATGATCGAATATTTTTTTTCATTTTCAATATCAAGTTAAATAACTTCATAAGTTAATTAATATCTTGCTTCCTTAGGCACTTCTAATACTTTATCGAAATATCATATGCTCCAATTACTTTTCTATTTTTCATTTCATTTAAAGTCTGTTTTACTTCTTAAGTTTGAATTCTATAATAAAAATTTAAATTTCTACTCTTCTGACCTACTTAAATTACCAAAGTTAAATTGATTACCTAAATCTTCATTAAATATTAATGAAAATGCTTTCTCTATCGTTCTTTTATTTCCTCATTAGGCATGTCTATCGGATCCTCAGATCTGATTCTGGTTCGGTTCTGACCGATTCCGGATCCGTCAGCTTTAAAACCGAATGGAATCGGTTTAGACCAGTTCTGGTTCCAAGGTTAAAAACCTTGGAACCAATTCAATCCACTACTCGAGCCGATAGTGGGTGGACCGTTTCCCGACCGGTTCAAACCGATTCCAAATCGATTTCGAGATTCAATACATGATACTATAGACGATGTTTGAATAGCGTAGCGTGAATATGAAATTTTTTTCATATCATATGATAGAGAAAATATAATTTTATCAAGTACTTTGAGTTAGAAAATACACTGTACAAATAAATAAATAAATATGAAATATTGATGTGTACATTAAACATTTAAAATTCATCGTGATTTACCAAAATATATTTCGAATACTCTGCAATTTCCTTTGAACTTGAGCTTGTAACTTTGTTTGTTGCAACGGTGGTCCTATTCTTTTTTTTTTTTTGCCACAAACCAATCTTGTATACATGTTAATATGCTAAGAGTTTCCGCCTTTAAATTAGTTATTTGTTCGCCAATGATTCTGCCGCATGTTGAAAATGTTAATTCCAAAGCAACGCTTGAACAATGAACTGCTAGTACATCTCTTGCAATTGCACCTAAGACTGGATAAAGTTGTGAATTTGCTCTCCACCATTCTAGAACATCGAAATTTTCTGAAGTTTGAAAATACTAGCTTAAATAAATCTGTATTTCATTAGACTTTATTGATGTGGATGATTTTCCTTTCAACTTTTGTCGTTTCAAACTTTGAAAGAAATTGATTGCTCCCATTTTGCTTCTTTCTTTTGGCTCTTTCTCCGTCTCTAATTGCTTACTCACTCCACCCTGTTCGTTAACGTACAAATCGAACAATTCTTGAAGAGAATTCATGATTGACTTCTTTTGATCGTCAATATTCTTCTCAAGAAAGTTAGCATAATATTCAAAAATATTCCTAAGCTACCTTGACTTTGACTAGGAGCTAGTAATGTTGTTAAGTCATGCACAATTGGTATAGTCTGTCAATATTTTAAAATTTTATCTTCCATATTTGTAACAAATTCACTCATGATAGTATTTGTACGATATTCAATAAATTTAAAAAACATATTGAAAAGCAGAGATAGAAATAGGGTTGCAGTAGGGTAATTCACGCCAGAAAATTTCTCGATTGCCTCTTTAAAAATTTCCAATAAAGAAACACGGTTATTCAAAATATCTCAATCATAGTCAGTCAATATTAATGCTTCTGCAGCAATATTATTGTAATATGATGTAAGTAAATCTTTAAAATGTAACAAAGTATTAAGCAAGTGATATAAAGAATTCCATCGAGTTTCAACAGGAAGAGAAAATTTGTTATATTTAATTTCGTTAGCAATGACTAGTGCTTTTCAATCACGACCACATCTTCTTTCACATAATAATTTCCCACATACTTTAAATTTTTCTATCGTAGCAATCATGCATTCATCAAAGACACATTTCACGCATAGGTTGATAATATAACAAACACATCTAACATGAAGAAAATTACCTTCTAAAATTGATTTTAATGAATCTTTAAGATTGTTATTTCGTAAAAAATACGAATCAACTTATTACATGAAAGCAGCCCTATTTATATTCAAATTTAGGGTCTATTCAAAGGGATAAATCAAAATTTTATCCTAAGAATAAATCAAACTCTATCCTAGAAAATAAATAATTATCCCTAACATATTTACAATATTCTAACACTCTCCCTCAAGCGGGAGCATATAAATTATATGCACCCAGCTTGTTACATATGTAGTCAATTCGAGGACCTCTCAGAGATTTAGTAAACATATCTGCTAGTTGATCATGCAAGTTAACAAAACTAGTAGATATTTCTCCAGATATGACTTTCCCTCTGACAAAGTGACAGTCGACTTCAATATGCTTTGTCCTCTCATGAAAAACTGGATTTGACGCGATATGCATGGCAGCCTGGTTATCACATATGAGTGGCATTTGTGTAACATCTCCAAACCTGAGCTCCCGAAGCAATTGTTTGAGCCATATAAGCTCTTGACTGGCTATGGTCATAGCTCGATATTCTACCTCCGCACTGGATCTCGCCACAACATTCGGCTTTTTGCTTTTCCAAGAACAAGGTTACCTCCGACAAATATACAAAAACCAGAGGTGGATCTCCTATCAATTGGAGATCCCGCCTAACTGCATCGTATCAAATACCTACGAGTACGCCCTTTGTTTTGAACAAAAGACCTTTTCTGGGCGCGCTGATATATCGAACAATGCGAATCACAAAGATCCCAATGTTCTTTACACGGAAAGTCGAAAAACCGACTTACTACACTTACGACAAACGAGATATCCGGACGAGTAACAAGAAGGTAGCTTAGTCTCCTACTAATCGCTGTATCGTCGGATCCGCAGTAGAGGCTCCCGATTCGGGCAGGAGCTAGATTATGATCCATAGGGTCACAATTGTCTTTAAGTTTAACATTCTTGTTTCTTCTAGAATATCCATCGTGATACTTCCTTTGGGATATAATGATCCCATTTTACGGTGTACTTCTATCCCCAAGAAATATTTGAGTTTCACGAGATCTTTTATGCTGAAATGTTTAAAGATGTTTCACTGTGAAATCCCAAGATGATCAGCTTGTGATAATGATATCATCAACATAAACCACTAGATAGACGCAAGTAGATGAGTGGCGATAAAGATGAATGGTCACCGCTCCGAGTCATGCCGAACTGTTGAATTACAATACTGAATCTACCGAACCATGCTCTGGGTGACTGCTTGAGACCATATAAAGATTTTCGCAAGCGGCATACAAGACCGGAAGACTCCCCCTGAGCAACAAAACACGGAGGTTACTCCATGTAGACTTCTCCGAGCAGGTCACCATGTAAGAACGCATTCTTGATGTCTAATTGATAAAGAGGCCAGTGTTGAATCGCAGCAATGGACATGAATAGGCGTATCGAAGACATCTTAGCAACAGGGAAAAAAGTATCCCCATAATCCAATCCAAAGATCTGAGTATAGCCTTTAGCAACAAGACGAGCCTTAAGCCTTTCAACCGTTCCGTCTGGACCAACCTTCACCGTATATACCCATCGACAGCCAACAACTGATTTTCCTGGTGGTAGAGGGACGAGGTTTCTTCCGTTCAACAGGAGCAGCGCCGACGTTCGCGGCTTGGAACGCTGCGTTCGGGAAAGGAATGCGCAGGAGCGAACATCGCGTTCAGGAAAGGAACGCGAGCAACGGAGGAAAAAAAAACCACGAAAGTTGGGAACCGAAAACCTGGCTCTGATACAATGTTATTTCGTAAAAAATACGAATCAACTTATTACATGAAAACAACCTTATTTATATCCAAAATTAGGGCTTATTCAAAGGGATAAATCAAAACTCTATCCTAAGAATAAATCAAACTCTATCCTAGAAAACAAATAATTATCCCTAATATATTTACAATATTCTAACAAAGATATTTAATTGCAATATTATTGGCACTCGCATTATCTAATTTAATCGACATTATTTTATTTTGTATGCCATAAATTATAGCAACATTTAGAACATATCTAGCTATAATATATCCATTGTGTAATGATTCTAATTTATCTAAAGATAAAATTCTTTTTTGCATAGTCCAAGTTTCATCAATCCAATGACATGTAATAAGAAGATAAGATTTCAATTTTATATTAGTCCAAATATCAATTGTCAAACTGACTCTACAATTAATACTCGAAAGATGCGCAATCAATGACTCTTTGTATTTCTTGTACATATCAAAATAATATTTTTTAAGTGTGTGCCTAGAAATATTATGAAAATCATGTTGAATAGTACTAGTAAATCCAACAAAACCTTCTTGTTCAGTAATCAAAAATGGCTGACAACATTTTGTAACAAATTTAACAATGATTTTTCGAGAAATTTCTTTTGTAATTGTAAAACCTTTAGTCGTTAAAGGATTAATTTATTGTTAGATTGGTTCTCTACCAAGAGGTTGTAAGGTATCCAGGTGAAATTTATGTACCTTGACCAAATCTATTTTCAAAGTTCCGATACCACCACCCGTTTTGTAAAAATAAGTATTTTTACAAATTCTACACACAACAAAAGAGTCGTTAGTACCTAATTTTTTTTCAATTTCGAAGTGATCCTAAACTTTGCTTAGCCAGTCGTCGTGCTCGTCATCGTATTGCTTGCTCCGACGGACAACAATGACTAAAAATGCGCACCAACTTCAATAGGGAACTCCATAGCCTCTTCTTCCTCAGGGCCATATTCGACTTTGTCAAAGTCAGGAATGTAGCCAAATTTTTCACCAAATTCCAAAATCCTTGAAGGTACACCCCACCCTGCACCTTCATCACAACCACCGGCATTACTGTTTGAAGACGATGCCATTAAAAATTGAAATAATAGCGAATAAGAGATTGAATGTAGAGAAATTTAGAACTGCAATGCAAGAATGAGATTGTTGTGTGAACAAGTTGAAAAATGATCCCATATTTATACTTGAAAATGGGACTAAATTAAAAAAAAATATTTGCAATTTGGCCCCTCAATTTGGGGGCAAATTGCATAAAGGCCAAAGTCATTGGCCTACCAATGGCAAAAAAATTTTAAATGGCCTGCCAACAGTTGCCATTGGCAGCTAATGACAACAAATTTTTAAACCGAATCCAATCCGGATTCTAATCGGATCCGGTTCAGATCTGATTTTTCTAATTTAGGATCCGAACCAGAATCGGCCAGTTCCGAATCGAACCGACCTATTAAGCATGCCAATTCCTCATCATTCACTGGAATCTTATTGCATTCATTTTTAATGCATCTTATTTGGATAAGATCTCTTATTTTCTTCTCTCTCGCTTTAGCTATTGTATGGATGTCTTTCCCCTTCTTTTATATCTAAACTATCAATATAAACATTCAAAAATTTCATTTTTAGCGTCTTTCTTTGCTACTATATACTTTTTAAAAATTTTCTCGTTCTTACAAGTATATAATAACTACCAAGATTCTTTACTGATGGTGCACGTCCTTTTGACTTATCGAGTACACTCTTTACTACCATTTTAACTTTAATATCATTTTATCTCATATCATATTTAAGTTGTCATGTATTTCTCCAACTACTTATACCCCTACCATCTCCTTAAATATATTTTATTTTTCATCCTTTAACTTCAACTATCGAATTTTAAGAGTCATACACATTTTTCTTCTATTGATACTATACTTGTACATATCTAACATTACTAACCTATATTGAATAATTAAGTTTTCTCCAAGTATAACCTTGCAATCTTTACAGATCTTTCTATCCTTCTTCCTAACCATAACAAAGTCAATTTGCCCATGTTAATTGGAATAGAATAATATTTTAAACAATGAATTAAACATTTAATCAAGTTTAATTTTTCAACCATATTAACTGGAATAGGACAAATATACACATCAAATGAGGAAGAAGAAGACCAAAAAAGACTTGGTTAGCAATAATAAAACAAGATAAAATTTATTTAAGTATAGATGATGATATAGTAGGGGATAGAGCCCAAAGGTGTAGAATGATCCATATAGCCAATCTCACCCAATGGAAAAAGGCTTGGTTGTTGTTCTATTAAGTGGAACAGGGCATGTACTTTCACAACCAATAAATGTTTCAGTTAGACGATGTGAAACGATGATAAATACGCATATCAAACAAGGAAGAGAAAGACCAAAAAAGACTTGGTTAGCAACAATAAAACTTGTAAGTATAGATAATGATATAGTAGGGGATAGAGTCCAATAGTGTAGAAAAATTCATATAGTCAAGCCCGCCTAGTGGGATAAGGCTTAATTGTTGTTGTATTAACTCGAACAGGACAATATTTTAAACGATGAATGGAACATTTAATCAAGTTTAATTTTTCAACCATATTAATGTGGTTACTGTTGACATAGAATTATAGAATAAAATTCTGGTTTAATTTTGTTTAACAGACGCTTTAGAAACCTCGGACGCCGATTCATGGCGTGCGCTATGGCGAGCGCTCTGCAATTTTTTTCCTTTTTTTTCGTTACTGCTCGACTCTATATAAATCTCATTTGTCTCTTGAGTTTCCCTGACCTCCGTCTCTCGCCGCTGCCTCGACCATCGCCTCTCGTCGCCACCGTCTCTGTTGGTAAGAATTTAACTGTGTTTTTTTTTTCACGCTTCTCCGGCCTCGCGCAACCACCCACGGGTCTCGAGCGGCCTCTGCGGGGGTCGCGACGCCGTCGCGCAGCCTCCGCGGGGACCGCAATATTATCGCGGCCTCAGGCGCGGAGGGCGTCCGCTGCCTCGCAGGGGCACGCGACCGTCGCGCTACCGCGGGAGCGCGAGGTCGTCAGCGCGGCCGCCGTCGCCGCCTCCGTGGGGGCGCGAGGCCGCATACGCTTCCTCGCGACCTCCGCGCGAGGCCGTCGTCGCGCCTCCGCGGCGAGCGCGAGGCCATCGTGCGCCTCGAGGGCGCGAGGCCATCGCGCGGCCGTCGCTCGCGACCTCCGCGGGGCGCAGGTCCTTCCTGAGGCGTCGTTGGCCTCTGCAGGGGGGTGCGAGGCCGTCGCGCTGCCTCCGCAGGAGCGCGAGGTCGCGACCTCCGCGGGGCGCGAGTCCGTCACGCGACATCATGCGTCGGTGAAAACCCATATAAAATTAATTAAACTTTAATAAAATCACCTTGTAAATTTAAAAATATTTTATAAATTATTTTATTAATATATAAATTATTTTAATTTTTAATTATATTTAATCAAATTAATTAAATTATTTAGTATTTTTTTACTGTTTAGTATTTTTTTATTGATTCATTTGTATTGATTTCTTTCAGTTATTTTAACCATGTCAAATACAATAATTCCATCAACTCGAAAGGATATTGTTTGGAATTATGCAACATATTCAGATCCTAAAAATCCAAATATTGTCAGATCCTAAATACTTGATATTTTGATATTTGGATACTTAGTTTTTTGATATTTTGATATTTGGATACTTAGTTTGTTCATTTTCTTTATATCTTTGTTGGGTGTTGATATCTACTTTGATATTTTGATAAAATATTTTGTTTATTGTATTTTTTTTTCCATAAAGCGTGCGCTTCGCTTTTCGCTTTGCGCTTTAAGCCCCAAGACCCTTGAGCGCTTTTTTGCACCTTGCGCTTTTGACAACTATGGTTTTATATTAAAAATTCAATCTAAATTTAATTCTTCTAGTCAAATTTCAATATAGTTTTTTAAACATATCATTCATCATTGATCAAATTATAATAAAAAAATTTATTTGTTTTATTTTTATTGATTTTAAACTAAACTAATTTTTTAAAAATAATCAAATTCATTTTTTGTAATATAAAAAGGCTAACGTAGCCTCCTA
Organism: Wurfbainia villosa; assembly: GCA_025175895.1. Taxonomy (NCBI): domain Eukaryota; kingdom Viridiplantae; phylum Streptophyta; class Magnoliopsida; order Zingiberales; family Zingiberaceae; genus Wurfbainia; species Wurfbainia villosa. Next base: position 111,450,039 of record CM045989.1, on the reverse strand, counting down.
CCCCACGTGGCAAAAGGAGGTAACTAGATTTCTTAATTAATTTTTTTAAAGAAATTACCCAAAGGATATAATTTTCTTAATATTTTATACGAAAATTTAAAAAATAAATATTCATGATTTTTTAATTCCAACAAAAACTAATTTGAACCGACAAAAAATCAATTTGGTTTAATTTTTTTAACCATATTAATTTGATTAGATAATAGTTGACTATCATTATAAAAAATTACAATTTGATTCAGTTTAATTGATTATAATGTAAATCAAATTTATTTTTCTATATTAGACATCTAATTTGACATTTTATTAAATAATTGAAGGCTTATAAATTTTATACCATAGATTTATACTATGAAAATTTCAAAATTAATATTTACAAAAATGACGCCAAAATGCAAATTCCATTCGAGTCAAGATGAGTGGAAACCAAAATGTTCTGATCGAATTTTAATTTAGTCTATATATGTTAATATGATTTCTGATGTCAACAAATTGACATAAAAAGTTAGATTTGAACTAAACATACAAATCATTTCAGCTTGAGCGAGTTGAAACTTTCAAAATCACTATATTAATATGAATAGAAAAAACATCAACAAAATCCTAATGTCTCAAAACCTTATATAATAATGTTACAAAGAATAAAGCCCAAACACATAAATTGAAAATTAATTACACTAATTTTGTATCACTAACTAAATCAAAATCACTTGAGAAGATGTTAAAAGAAATTCATGAATTTCTTAATAGAGAAGTCAAAACATTATTAAATATATTGTTATACTTCTTGGAAAGGCAAAATATTCCCAAGATAGGAAGTATCTCTCTAACCATACTCAAAAGCCATCTCAAAAATTTTTAGCGAATAAGGAACTTTTGTAAGTGTGAGAACTTTAGAAGGATCAAGAGGATTTTAGAAGGATGCCTAGGAAGTCATTAACAATTTTGACTTATACCATAGGATTCCGAGACATTGATTTTGATAAGTAGAAATATTTTTGCAACAAGATCATAAAAATATTGCAAACTCTGAGAATTAAAAATTTAAATCATATCCCTTTAAATATCATACTTCATAGCTAATAGTTCAATAGTTAACTTGCAGGAAACCAGGATTTCATCAAGAAAAAGTTCAAAATACCTATTTGCCCATTTCAAGTTTCATGACATTTATAATTATTATGATAGGACAATAAGTAATAATAACAATACCTATAAAAAAGGTGCAATCATAATAACAATTTTGAGAGAATTTGTAATTATGATAGCTTAAATATAACATACATGCTGATATTATAATTCGTAATTATTGGCAGCTCATAGCTACAGTCCAATGTCGAGAAGTTATTCACAACAAAACATTATATAAATTTAGATAGCATGAACCTGTGAGGCCTGTTCTTGAGGTCCTACTGGGTAGGCTTTAGAATTAAGTTGACATAACATTCAACATAACTATTGACTGTAAAGCTTGTTGGTAAAGGTAGTCATGCCATTCAATATTTTTAGATGTCGCTGGTGACCTTACCTCTCACCCAAAGTAGCCACCTCAAATCTTGTCTCTCCTTTCCTTCTGGGTCGCTTTTGCTACCTTTATGGAGGATGACCTGGGTGGCTCCTCCTCTCTCATCTCCTCTGCAATATGATTCCCTCTTTCACAAAGGAAACCCTCACTTTCCTCTCCGTCTTCATGCATTTCAAGTTGCCCATAATTATCTTTTGTGACTACAGACTGAATGATTTCGTTACCCCAATCCCAAAGCCAAAGCTTGAATCCTCCCTTCCAAATGTTGATTGGAAAGGCACACCGAGCACATTCGCTAGTTGCATGACTAGTTGTCCCCCATAGGAAGAGAAAATTCAATATAGAGGACAATGGTGGTGCAATAATGTAGACACCGATGAGCACCAAATGCTGTCGCCTTACAAGATCATCACAAGAGTAATAGAAGGCCACAAGAAACAAAATCATTTTGGTTTTAGATGGAAGGGACTGGGAGGATTTTTGAAACACTGCATCTAAGTTCATGATTAATATTGTTACCACTCGTTAGTGAAAATAATTAATTGCTTTTGGTGAATCTGAGACTACTTGAATTTGAAGTTGAATTAACTAGGATTAGCGTGCATTAATATCGAGGAGAATGTGATGAGACATGATGGAAGAGATGGTACACGAGGAGTTGCTTCTCTTTTTAAAAGTCCATAGAAGCCACATAGATGAATTGGCAAGGAATGGAAAAGGTGAGAAAGTACATTTGGATGTCGAATTTTTTTAATAGAAAGAAAACCTGATGTGGCACAATGGGGAAAATTTGTGAAATCTAGTTCTCCTGGTTCTAAATTGTAATATAAGTATAGTATATTTTAGCCTACAAAATATTATATTAACAAATTTGATATTTTGCAAATTCAATTTAAAAAAAAAAGTTAAATTGAGCCAGAGCAAAAGATATTTGATATTTTGATAAGTTTCAAAATTTAAATTTATTGTTTTCTAAATAAAATTATCCATTGCATAGGTGAAATTCTATTAAATAATAATTATTTTTTAAATAACTTGCTTTTAAATTTTAACATATGACATCTATTATTTATTTTTTATTATTCAATCAGAATATTTTACACACTCTATGCTTGGGTATTTGGCTACCTAGTGAAGTTGAAAATAAGAAAAAAGAAAAGGTTGAATGTTAAGGAAAATTGTCAACTCTACTAAGTTTATCCTAGGAATTACATTAAATTTTAAAACTAAGAATCTATTTATTTCTCTTATGTAATTTATAAATCTTGATTTTCATAACATTTTATATTAGAGAGAGATTATTAATGAGGTTTTCAATATTTAATGAAAACTTTTCAATTTCACCAAAACAAAAGTTTATCATGTATAATTCTCAATTTCTTAATTATTTATCAAAATAAGACATTGTTCATGGTTTGAAATACCTAATAATGTCGGACGAAACAGTCGAAATGTATCATTCTGATAAAGCACTGAAACTCAATATCACTTAGCACTAAGGTTCAAGATCTCGAATCGTGTCATAATTTCAATTTTTAACTGGAAAGATGTTTCAGTATCAAACTCATGCTCTAATACATGGTGTCAGTGGCAGATTGAAAGTTGAAGGAAAAAAGAAATGAAGCAAAGGAAAGAGACATTGTCTATGTTGAGTGGTATGAATTTTAGTAATTTACCAGAATAATATACATCAACCATTTCGCTCGACGTGATATAAAATTTAAAATCATACTCAGTGTCTCCTTCCTATGTCTCATCTCCCCCTTCAACTCTAATCCATTATCGGCACTATACATCGAAACATTGGCATGCTATCGAAACAATACCGTTCTAGTTAAAAACCAAAACTTTAGCACAACTCAAGATTTTTAATTTTAACATTGTTGGATTATTTCATGTTTTGTCCTAACTAATTTTAATGTTTTAAAGATAAATTTAAATTACATAATTGTTCATTCATAAGTTATCATCTTAAATGGCTTAATTGGATTAAAATTATTTCAAAATATTTTTATTTATAGAAATCCATATTATATTTTTTGTAGTATTGTTGTTGTTTTTTTCATTCCCGTGAATTGCCTAGGAATAAAATTGAGTCATTACCATCAATGTCTATGACTTAATTTTGACTGCACAAGGATCAAATAGTAGCATTTTAACCTTTCTAAATCTTACTTTATTAATAGGTCACAGATATTCTTTTGTTTTGCACCAGACTTTGAACTACCAATAAACAAATTGCAATGGAGAAGATGGAATACTTTAGTTCAATGTTTCGAGTTCAGTACTACTCATGCAGGGCACCACTCGTGATACCACTTAATTGATTTTTCCCCTTAACATGGGATCCAACCATTATACATGCAGACCTAGACATAGTGAGCTTGGTTTGACTTGTCAATCAGAAACGATCTACATTATTGAAATGTATAACTGCCACCAACCAAAAGTAAATATTATGTTGGAATGAGTAAATGTCATCATTCCTCCCATGTTGATACAATTTTGATGGTAGCAAGCCGAGAAAGGGCAAGTCTTGGCTAGTATCATTTGAAACCAACCAAGATAGAAAATTTTGTTTACATGACTTATCCTTTGAATTCGTTTGTTGCTCACAAAAAGATGAAACACTATAAAATGAGAGGTAAAGGGAGAGAAGCACCAACAATGCCAAAGGGTACTAAAATGCATCCACATATTATAGATGTGATTAATCTTAATTGCGTTAGTTCAAGTCCAATTCGCAGTGGTTAGTTGAAAAACATTCATAGACATGAAGAAACCACTTTCAATACCAAATGTTCAAAGCATTAATGTGTCTTAAAAAGTTATAGGGTTGATCACATTAAGATGTTATAAGAACAAATGATCTCATCTAATGCACTATAGTATTTTGTTTAGTAATAGTGTGTTATAACCATTGATTAAATGTTTGTTCTCAACTCATTTCAAAGCATGTCTAAGTGTGTTGAGCATTGACATGTACATCACCCAAAATTATTATTCCAAAGGAAGACTAGAATTCTATCATAAAAGAGTTTTTTAAATATTATAGTTGGACAACAAAATTTAAATTCATAAACATAAATCCTAACCATATACTTCACGAGGCAAGATCTTCAACCATAAATGATGCAAGGGGCCTTACCTACCAAGTACCTTGATATGCAAATGGTGAGGCAGGAAGTCACTAGGAAGGGACTTATCACATCAATGCCTAGATGTGATGAAAAATAACCAATGATATCACATGTTGTGGGTTAATGTAGATAAAGAAGCTAGCCATGATTATAGGATTAGGTTAGAATTTGTAATATATGAACAAGTTCGAGGAAAAGATTAAAACTAATAGATGTAATTATTAGGAGAGTAATTAGCATAATTTGCTTATAGGAACAGTAAAAGAATAGAGAACTAGGGATTTTAAATTTGATATACTAGAAAATTTAAAAATAATAATGATTTAGGTATTAATGCTAAATAAGGCACATAGAAAAAGATAGTCCAAGAGACCTAGAGATACAATTATTGTGCTAAATCTGATTTTAGTAAATGAGGTAGTAAACGTTATAAGTACTTATGCACCTGAAGTAGAATTGAACAATCAAATCAAAAATTGATTTTAGTTAAACCTAAAAGAAATTATTATTCCTATGACTTAAAAAAAAATATGCATAAATAAGATTAAAATGGATGTGTAAGAAGAGCCTATGGAAAAAGAAAGGTGGACGTGGATATTCTAAACATATTTAAATAAACAAGTAGCTTAATTCAATTTTATATTTAACTGAATGATTTTGTGATTATTAATAATCATTTTAGATAGATCAAATGTAAGAAGAAAATATTTTATTTTAATTTTAGAAGAACTAGATGGAAGAATTTTAAGGACAACAATGCAACTTAAAAATAGAATGATGACCAAGGAAGTTTTCAATGAGTTTGATGATAATGATGTTATATGGACTGTAATAAGAAATAAAATAAAGAGTGTAGCTAGATATGTTAATGAAGAGCCCAAAAAGAAGTAAAATACAAGAAAATTTGGTAATTGTATTAGGAGGCATAAAATGGTATTAGTTTAGAGAAGTCATTGGAAAAAATTGTACTACTGAAGAAAAATTTGAATAGAATAATGTAACTAAATAACAATAACTCATTTTAATCCCACCATGTGGGGTTGACTATATAAATCTTCTTGCACCATTAGATTTGATGTCTACTATATTTTTATCTATATTTAAACAAATTTTATCCTGAATTATTGTTAACAAATCTTCTTTGGTCTCCCTCTTCTTCTATTAATTATGTATATTTGTCATAATCTCATATCGCCTAACTCAATCATTTATTGGACACCTACGTACATATTCACACCATCTTAAAGGCGTCTATCAAAATTTTTCCTCAATAGGCACAACCTCTATTGGTGCAATCGGCCCTGTCAAGGTTAACCTAAGGTTGACCATAGTTTAGGATTTTGATATTTGAGTAATATAGTTGAATATGTTAACTAATTGTAGAAGTCCAAGTGGGTTAAGTAGACACTTGTTATTGGTTAAAAGTTTAACCGGTGTTGAACTTTAGAAGTCTGGGTGAATAAGGTTGACCAAATACTTAATTGATAGGAAGTTCTAATGGGTTAGATTGACTCAAGGTTAGGTATGAGCAAGGAACACGTGAGGAAGTCCAAGTAAGTCAAAAGTGAAAGTGTGCATGACAAGTGTGGAATTATAAAGAAGTGAACTCTAGGCAAGTATGGAAATTCTAGGCAAGCGTAAAAGTCCTAAAGAAGTGAATTCTACGAAAAAAAGGAAATCTGGAGTAAACTCTAGGCAGGTGTGGAAGTTGTGGAAATCCTAGAGGAGTGAACTCTAAGCAAGGGAGGACACCTCAAGGATAAACTCTAGACAAGTGTGCAAATTATGGAATACATAGAGGAGTGAACTCTAGACAAGTGAGAAAATTCTAGAGAAATGGACTCTAAGCAAGTGAAAGTCTTGGCAATGAACCTAGGTAAATAGAAGTCCCCATGATAAGACTAGGCTATTTGTGAAGTTTTAGAGACGAGGAGTTTCTTAGCATGAGAAGTCCTAGTTTGTTGAGATACTAGGCAAGGTTAAAATCCAAATGACATGTTTGAAGTTTAAAAACTGTGTATTTGAGTAATACATTGTTTATCTCGAATGGTAGGAAGCAAAGTTATTGGCTAAGAGGTCACAAATTCAAACCTCACTGTGTAAAATTAAGATAAATATTTTTTACCCAAAACTTTAGTCGATCAGAGACCAAAAGTGATAGTTTGGTCGACTAAAATTGCAATAAAAGCTCGGGGCTTGAATTTCATATAATTTAATCGACCAAAATTAATATTTTGGTCAACCAAAAAGTTAGTTGACGAAAAACAGCAAGTTAGTAGACTAAAATGTCAACAAAAGATTCGAACATGAATTTTATCTAGTTTTGGTCACCAAAGTGACATTTTATTACACCAAAACTTAGTCGGCAGCAAACCAAGTCCATATTCAAACGAGGTGGTCTACATGGATAATTTTGGTAAAGTAGGAAGCTATTTTAGTTGACTAGAGGTAGGAAAAAAGCTTTATATAGATCGATTTTATGGAGATTTTGCCACCATTGCTCATGTTCAATTTCAAAGAGTGTTGCTACATTCCAAAGCCAATTTAAGCAATTTACAACATTCTACGGTGACTAGAAGTCGTTTGTTATAGTCATTTATTTTTGTATTTTTTTTAATTATATTAGCTTGTATTTTTGTTTTCTTGTATTGGTTGTAAAGAATAGGTTTCTCTGCCTCTGGGAGTAGCGGTGTTATCAAGGCTAAACCCATCGAAAGGTCATAGACCATGGAGCAAGAACTAAAAATTTCAAACCACCTAAAATTAGTTTGCTCTGTGTGTTTGTATTTTTCCTATTTTGTTCCACTTTTTATTTCCATATTTTGGTTGTGTACTAATCTAATCGTAAAAAAAAAATATCGAAAAGTGAAGTATCAATATTGAAGTGTGCCTATTGCGCCCCCCCCCCCCCCCCCCCCCTCCCTTTCTCCTCCTCCTCATCCTCCTCTCGCACAACACAATCCAACGATCCTGACTTTGTATCTAATGTTCTCGCTTTTTATCACATTCTCATATATCCATTTATCCACCTAAACATCCTTACCTCTGCAACTTAAATTTTTTGCTTGTGTGCTTACTTCATAGCCCAACTTTCATCTCCATACAACATAATACCAAATGATATAAAAGGTTCAACCATTGTTTTGTAAAACTTCTCTTTGAACTTAAGAGACATCTTACAATCACAAAGGACACTTTATGCCCTCCTTCATTTCAATCATCTGTTTGTTTCCTATCAACCCTCTATCCTTTTGCAAAGTTCAAGTCAAAAGCAAGAAGTTGATAATTTACAAACTAAAAACCAGGAGAAATATATTTATTGGATTGTAAGAGTGAAAGAAAATATAGATAGTTATAGACTATTAAATGCATACAAGTTGAAAATCAAAAGCTTCTTGTCGATGATAAAGAATCTAATGATAGATGGAAAATTTATTTTTACAAACCCTCTAATGAGAATTCTCCATAACAATTCATATTGGAGAGTAAAAGTAAAAAATATGGAAGAGTTAAGATTTATAGATCTATTCTTACTATTTAATCATGTGAGATTAAAGCAATTTATTCATAAGAATAGCTATTTCCAATAAATTCTCATGTAATTAATTTGATTGGATAAATAAACTTGGAATTTTCATTACTATAATAATTATTACTTATATATTTCATTCTTCTTACATTCTTCTCTTATCAACCTCCAAAAAAGTATATATTGTGCATAAATTAAGTCGGTCGAACAAGCTAAGTGAGCAAATGGGATCGAGCTTGTTAGGTGAGTTTGTCGACTGAGCGAGCGAACCAAGCGAGCTGATCGAACTAATTGCACCAAGAAGGCTAGGTGAGCCGATCAAATTAAGCGAGTCAACAAGCTGATCAGACTAAGCGGGTTACGCACATTGATCGAGCCAAGCAAACCAAGGAGATCAAGTGATGCACGACTAGCGAAATTCGAATTGTATAGTTAAAGAATCTAAATATCAGTTGAATCAGGCCCAACCACATTGATAGGAAGTGTGAAATCAAAGTTGATAAGAAAAATAAAAACTAAGAAAAGTTATAATACAATTATATTATATTACAATACATGTTCCAAAATCTTAAGAAGAATGTCTATTTATAAAATTACATATTTATTCATTGATAATAGACTATATAAATAATGTACTAAAATTACATATCTAATTATTAATAATAAACTATATAAATAATGTTCTTTATTAATATATATAGTAAATAACAACAATTGATTATAACCAATAAGAAAATCATTTTTTAGCACACGTTATTCAATAGACTATCAATATAATTTTTAATGTGGTTTACTTAATATTCAATCAATTTTTAGTTGAAAGACATTTTTTAGGATCCTTATAGATTGTATACTTTTATGTTCCAAGTAAACACATTTGAACAATAGTGAGTGAAAAAAATATGGGTACAGCATTGAGTCTGAATGGTGATAAGGTTAAGTAAACGATCCTTAATCACATGGTAAATATCAAAATAACAATTTAAGAGGGCAATGGAGGCAATCTCCTTCCCAAGCGAATACTCTAAGAATTAAGTTGTGAAACCCAAGTTTTAAAATTTCGACCCGTGCCAAAGTTTCGATCCGCACCTGTAACGATACGGTTTCGGTACCATATCGTGTCGTGTCATATAGTTTAGATACATTTTCTATTTTTTATTATAAATTCGAATTCAAAATTTTATTTAAAATATCATTTAATTTTTTTATTTTATATTTTTTTTATTTTTTAAATAAGAATATAAATTTATATATTATAAGTATTTTAATTAAATGATTATATATATATATATATATATATATATAATCATTTAATTAAATAAAATTATTAATTAACAAATATAATTATAATATATATATATAATCATTTAATTAAATAATATAATTATAACCACCCAAATCACGATCACGATCACGGTGAAATCGCGATGGTGAAAGTCGCGAATCGCGATCACGGGTGGCCCAAATCGTGATTGCTGACGTGTCGATCCGATTGATGCGGAATCGCGATGGTGGACGCTCGAATCTAATCACAGCGGAATCACAATTGCGAACACCACAACATCGCGATTGCAAATCCACGGCGGATTTGCAATGGTGATTCCTCCGTTGTTCGCGATCGCGATTCCGTCGCCGACCGCTCTCATTGCCGCTTTGCCGATGTGAAATTTTTGCATGCCAATCCCACATCGAAAAGTTAAAATTCGCCGATTTTGGATGGCATGGGTTAATATTTAAAACCTTGGTGAGAACCGATCATAAAAATCCTATGAACCACACGAGTAGGATAAAATATGTTACGTAGAGACATTTTATTAATATGAAGATCATTCCTTGTTTATTACTTAAACATTTATATACATCAAAAATGAAAAATAGTTGACTCATAAATATTCCCTTCCATAAGCTAAATCAAAGAACTATAGTTATTTATATAGTATTCCATTTTCTAGTAATAATTATGCCATACATGAGCTAAATGCACCATTAAAAAAAGGTAGGTAAAAGTCCAGTTCTGAACACTAATTTTATTGATGTTTGAAGAGCTTAAGAGATCAGGGTATAATTTGGCTAATAAAGTTATTGAATAAAATTTTGAGAATTAAAATGTTCAAAGATCAGATATTGAAATAAAGAGGGCATATTGAAATAAAGAGGAGATTCTAAAGACTGGTGTGATCATGATGTCCCACTTGGGGTAAAAGATGTTATAAGAAATGTGGTTCGATCTGCTATACTCTTATGGATTTTTAGTATGGATTATAATGTTAGCAAGGCTTACAATTTCGAGTCATGCCAAAGTTTTGATTTATAACCAAAACACTACAGATTTGATACTATATCGTGTTGTACTCCTATGATTTCGATACTTCTAAAATATAAATATATCAATTATAAAAATTTTATAAATACTTAATTGTTATAGATGGTTACTATTGAATTATATTGAGATGTTAAATATTGAGTTTAAATTTCAATATTATCTCATGAAATATTTGATGTTTATTGAGTAAAGACGAGCTAAAATCTCTAAGTAGGTATGGAAGAATCAAGTAAATTTAAAATACATTTAATTTAGATTTATTTTGATTAGTTTAAAATTAAACAAAATTTATATACATAATAATTTAATTTATCAAATAGTAAGCATATTTCATAGGGTTAGAAATTTTTTTTTTTTACAATCGATTTTGTCCATATTAAAAAGGTGTTTTTTTCTCTGTTTATGGAAGAATGAAAAGAGAAAAAAAAAATTAACTGAGTTTAAGAGATTTTTTTCACCACTTGCAGACAGATAGAGGAGGAAAAAAAAATAAACTATCCAGAAAGAGTTTAAGAGATTTTTCCAGCCTTGTGAATAGATGGAGAGAAAAAAAAAAGTATCCTTAAAGAGTTTAAGAGATTTTTTTTCTACCCTTGTGGATGGATGGAGGGAAAAAAATTAACAATGAAGGAGGGAAAATTTTAACATGAAGAATAGAAAAATATATATATAGTACATAAAAAAGGAAAAAAAAAATAACTGAGAGAAAAAGAGAAATAAATAGAGAAAAGAAATAAAAGGATAAAAAAAATTAAAAAATAGAAAAGCTCTCTGCGTGGCTTCCTCTATGGCGAAGCCACATGAGGTCGCAGCATCCTCTGTGTTAGGGCAATCTCTTGCCGTGATATGGTTTTGATGGTGTGGCAAAGGGTTTAAGCTAGTTTGATATGTTGATGTGATATGTGCGTTGAAGTCGTGCAGGACTTAGTAATTCGCACATGGAGCCGTGGCGAGTTTCACATCTCATGACTCGTGCCTTGAGTCGGTGAAGGATAGCTTTGCGGAAGCCGTGCGCTTGGAGCATCCGAGGGACCGCCGGACGAGAAGCTTGGAGTGAAGCCGGAGGAAGTAGACTTCGAGGCAAGAGGCGAAGGAGCATTGCGAGCCGTCGCTGATCTGCGAGGGCGTGGCGAGAACGAAGAGAAGGCGAAGGACTCAGAAATGAGTGGCGATTGTAACCGGGAGGGGTAGCTCTTAGGTGAAACTTGGCCATTTGGCGCCAAGTGTCGGATAGTTTTCGACACCGATCATTGCCATGGAATGGCGATCGACCTAATCAGTGTAGCTCGGTGGTATCTATTGGCCGGTTTGTGGCGGCGATCGATCATATCGTTAGCGGTCGATTGCCAAGATAACGATCGGCTGGCGGCTGATCGGTAGTCGATAGGGTTTAGTGCAGACCGCTGATGTAAGGCGATCGATTCTGGTCGGCCGATCGTGTGAATCGGCGATGTTGCCAAGTTCCGATTGACAACAGCGGTCGGCATCCGGCGTGTTCGGAGGCCGTTGTAGTAATGCGGTCAATGCCATGGTAATGATCGGTGATGGCGGCAACGGAAGAAGTTAGCCTCTATATAAAAGAGAGGTGTGAGCCTGAGAGGCTAATGCTTAAGTTCCAAACAATCTTCCTAGTGCCCCTGAGCTCTAAACTCTTCTTACTCGCTTTTACTCCATTCTATTTGTAAGAAGAGTGATCTTGGTTGTAAAGGTTACCTCCACCTAGCTTTGTGCAAAGGAGAGACCTATAGTGATTGGTTTTGGCGGAGTGATTCACCGTGGACGAATCGGACCGTGGATTAGCGGCGTAGCCGTGAACCACGTTATATCTTGGTGTTTGTATTGCTGGTTTCTATTTTGCTGGTCTTTATTTCTATTTGTATATTCCGCTTGAGCTAACGGTTTGGAGACGAGCAAAATACCGCATCCAAACGAAAAGGGCTATTCACCCCCTCTGGCCAGGCCATCCGATCACTCTGAAGTGGTATCGAGCGAGGTTGCTTGTCACGGACTAACCGCCGCAACAAGCCCTACATCAAAATGGCGGCTCAACATCCATCCTCCGAAGTTTGAAGGAGAATTCGCAGTGGAAGAAGCGAATGGAGGTATTTTTCAAAGCAGTTTTGAGATAATGATTACCATGGAATCCGGTTTCATTTTGCCTAGGGATGAAGAGGGAAGCGAGAGAAATCTAGGTGGACCAAGAAGCAAAGAGAGGAGCACCTCAGAACTCCAAAGCCAAGCACCATCTCTACAATGTGCTTCTCAACAAGAAATCAACCGAATAGAGAATGCCTAAGCGCCAAGGAGATGTGGGAGAAACTAATCGAGCTCCGTGAAGGCACATCCGAGGCGGCTTCTAGGAGAGATCTCCTCCGCCTCAACTATCCAACATTAAATTAGGGGAAAAGGTAATCTCTCTACACTCTAGGTTTAAGGAAATTTTAATTGGGCTAACGAGTGTAGGTGAGAAGCTATCGAACCGCAAGGACATGCTACATGAGGCTATAGATGCCTTTCCCCGGTCCTCAAAGTGGAGTTCCATGGTGGACTCCTTCTATATGTCCAAGAACTTGGAAATAAGTACCTTGGAGGAGTTCTTCTCAACGATGGAACTCCACGAAACGAGGCTTGAAGGAATTCAAGAAGAGCCAAGAATTCAACCCTCAAGAGGAGTAGCATTGTTGGCAAACAAGGGAAGAAGAAGATGGAAGTCCTCCTCCTCCGATGAAGAAGCCTCCTCCTCCTCCATGGATAGCACCGAGGAAGCCTCATGGTAAGGAAGGTGAGGCGTGTTTTTAAGAACTTTAGATTTGATAAATCTAATGATAGGAATAAGACCAAGGGGGAAGGTCATATGCTACAATCGCGAGAGAGGGACACATAAGGGACAATTGTCCCTCCTAAACAAAAGCAAGGAAGAGAAGAAAAGAAAGAAGAAAAGAAGAAGAAAAGGGGAGCAAGAAAAAGAAGGAAGAGGAGAAGAAGACAAAAGAAAAGGGAAGGCCAAAGCATTCAAGGCCAAGACATGGGATGATCCTTCCTCATCCTCCTCCTCATCATCGGATGAGGAGAATGCCTTTGTCAGAATTTGGCCTTGATGGCCTTTGACGACTTGGATTGCTCCTCCTCCTCCAAAAATGAAGGATCAAGCTCAAGAGAGAGCTCAGTGAAGGGGAGCCTCCTCCACATCATCATCCTCCTCATCATCCAGAAGAAGAAGAAGAGGACATGGAAACTATAGTAACGAAAGCCTCTCTAGTAAAATAGTTTCTATGATTTCTAGTTTAACTAGGGATTTGTTTAGAGTAAAGAAGAAAAATAAAAGCATGCTTAATCAAATTAAAGACTTAGAAAATAAGCTAGAAAATGCATGCTTAAATAATAATGATACTTCTTCTTGCCATGATGATGCATGCTCACATGATAATTATGTGCCTTTAGATGTTAGTGATGCATGCATAGAAGAAAATAGGGCATTAAGGGAAAAGGTAGATTATTTAACTAAAGCCCTAGGAAAATTCACAATTGGCTCCAACACTTTAATATGATCATAGGAAGGGCAAGTTTTAACAAGAAAGGCCTAGGATATAAAGAGAAGAAAAATGAGAAGGCCTATAGATGCCTAATAGCTAGGGACAAGACAAAAACAAAGTAATAGCTAAGAAATGGATCCCCAAGGAATTTCTAGTGAACCCATAGGTAAAAATCTATTTTGGGTTCCAAAATCCATCCTTAAGGGTTAGAAAACCCCCTAGGGTAGTCAACCGTATGAACTTGACCTATATCGTATTTTGGTTGACTTAGGATGGCGGGACAACATTTTAGATAGTGTTGGGTGATGATAACGTGCCCGTAAAAAGGTAATAATGCTTAAAATCATGATGATTAATGTAATTTCTATGCATATGTGTAATCATGATTTATGATTTTGATATTGGGCACATTATCATGAAAAATAGGTTTAAATCATGCTTTAGGTGATAACTTATTTATTATCATCATATAATGCCTAAGGCATGGTTATAATTTAATGAAAACATGTATTTCATGATCATAATGTGAAATTAATTGATATATGTCATTATGATCATGTAGGTTGTTAGGTTGATACTTAACCTTGATAGAATTGCATGAATATATTGGTTAAGTATATACAAATACCCCCTAGGATGCATCTCGCACTCACTATAGGCTAACTTGATTGCAAACTTAGCATGGGTGAGATGTTAGGATGATACAAATGTCCACTAATGCCTATGGCATTTAGATGGTCATTTAAAGTATCAAAATATCAATTATAGACTAATCATGGGGAAGGCTTATGTTTAATTAATGTATATTGCCCAAAGATCATGATTGGATATTTCTAATGTTTTCAAAACAATTTCTTACCTTAAAATACATGTATTCATGTTTTGAAACAATTGAATGCAAAACTAGGTGTTAAAATGGATACTAACATGCTCAAAAACTAGTGTTTTTTTTCAAGTGTTTGGATTTTTGGCAAATCTTGTAAAATATAATGATTTTTCATGAAAAACTATTTTTCCTTGATAAATATACTTAAGAGAAATATGTTCCTCGAATTTCATGATTTTTCGAATTTTCTGGAATATTTAATGCATTTCTGAATTTCATCCAGAAAATCAGAAATTCGGCTTCCTTTAGGCTACCGACCGCCATATGCGATAAGAATGATCGTGGCTCTCAGAATCAGAATATCAAGGCCGAATTCAGTAAACCTCCTACAAGTGGTAGAAATATACTTGATGCCTCGGCGCTTTTTAAATCAACTTGACATATTTTTTCCTCCATTATACTTGATGCGAGCTTATAACTTAGTGTTAATCTTTTGATGGTGTCACAGGGGGAGAAAGAAGTATGTTTAAGTTAATCACATGAGGGGGAGAAATACCTGTAGGGGGAGCACTATCAGGAGGGGGAGAAATATCTGCTAGGGGGAGAAAATTTGCATAGAGAATTTCATGGATTAAGGGGGAATTGCATGTTGTTATATCATGTTTATCTTTACATGCTTTTCTTACCTTAGAATTTATATCAAATGTTTTTACCTAACTTAAACGGATTGCCACACATCAAAAAGGGGGAGATTGTTAGGGCAATCTCTTGCCGTGATATGGTTTTGATGGTGTGGCAAAGGGTTTAAGTTAATTTGATATGTTGATGTGATATGCATGCGTTGAAGTCGTGCGAGGACTTAGTAATTCGCACATGGAGCCGTGGCGAGTTCACATCCTACGACTCGTGCCTTGAGTCGGTGAAGGATAGCTGGGCCGTGCGCTTGAGCATCCGAGGGACCGCCGGACGAGAAGCTTGGAGTGAAGCCGGAGGAAGTAGACTTCGAGGCAAGAGACGCGAAGGAGCATTGCGCCGCGCGCGATCTTTGAGGGCGTGGCCGAGGAAACGAAGAACTTCAAGGCGAAGGACTCGAAATGAGTGGCGATTGTAACGGGAGGGTAGCTCTTAGGTGAAACTTGGCGTTTGGCCAAGTGTCGGATGGTTTTTTCGACACCGGTCATTGCCGTGGAATGGCGATCGCTAGTCAGTGTAGCTCGGCCGGTATCTATTGGGGTTTGTAGCGTGATCGCCCATCGTTAGCGATCATTGCCAGATAACGATCGGCTTGAAAAGCGAATGATCGGTAGTCGATAGGGTTTAGCCAGAGAACCGCTCGTAGATCGGCGGTCGACTACGGGTCGATCGGCCAGTGAGGTCCAGTAATGATTGCAAGAGTTCCGATTGACAACAACGGTCGGCGTCCGACGTGTTCGGAGGCCCGTTAATGTGAGCGATCATCGCCATGGGCGTGATCGTGATGGTGGCCAACGGGAAGAAGTTAGCCCTCTCTATAAAAAGAGAGGGTGTGAGCCTTTGAGAGGCTAATGCTTAAGTTCCAAACAATCTTCCTAGTGCCCCACAAGCTCTAAACTCTTCTTACTCGTTTTTACTCTATTCTATTTGTAAGAAGAGTGATCTTGGTTGTAAAGGTTACCTCCACCTAGCTTTGTGCAAAGGAGAGACCGATAGTGATTGGTTTTGGCGGAGTGATTCACCGTGGACGAATCGGACCGTGGATTAGCGGCGTAGCCGTGAACCACGTTATATCTTGGTGTTTGTATTGCTTGTTTCTATTTTGCTTGTCTTTATTTATATTTGTATATTCCGCTTGCGCTAACGTTTTGTAGACGAGCAAAATACCGCCATCCAAACGAAAAGGGCTATTCACCCCCCTCTAGCCGGCCATCCGATCACTCACACTCTGCAACCTCATAGAGATGCCAGAGGTCATGGCATCCTTTGTAGTCTCGCGGAGACCACCACAAGATCATGACTTCCTCCATAGCCTTGTGGAAGTTGCTGCAAGGTCCCAGCTCCGATTTCAAACCCATGTCAATGTTGATTAGAGAGCAAAATGATAAATTCGACCTATACCAACTAGCACGCCACAGTGTCTTAATCCATGAATGTTAGACTATTAAGAAATGATACAAAAAAAATTAACATAGCAAATATGAGAATACTAAGATAGATGTATGTAGCTAAAAATAAATAATAATAATATTTAAGGGTAATTTTTTATGTGGCTCCAATGGACAACAAAATGAGAAAAATAGGTTAAAATAGTTAGGAAAGTTCAAAAATGACCAAGAGATTTTCTAGTTCAAAAGTTGAATCAAAAAGAGTAGAAGATATAGTGGATAAAAAGATATTAAAGAAAAGACTAGTAAATATAAAAAAAAAATTAATTAATTTGAACATTGATAGTGATATTCTGGTGCATACAATCCAATAGTTCGGACAAACTTTTTTCTTTTTTATCTTCCTCTCTCTCTTTAATATGATCTGCAACTTTAGGTATCTTAGAACTATCATTGAAAACAATGGCATAAATTGTTAGCTAGAACAATTGTTAAAAGACGCAAGCACCTTGGATACATTCCCATTTACCCATTGCAAAAAGAAATTATGTGTAGAAGATTCCTAACAGTATTCCTAAAGGGCCCAGAAATAAAAATTATATATCATAAAATAAAACCTTATCTAGAATTATTCGTGTCAATTTTATCTGAGGGGAAAATATGTCAGATCAAATTGACTGCTTAGTAGATTTTGTAACCGCCAAACAATATAGAAAAGTATAACCAGAAAAGTAGAACATGAGATTGCTAAAAAAGATGATGGAGAAGTACCCATGATAATTCCTTGTGCTCCTCTGTAATATGAACTTGTTAAGGTTCTGAATCTTTCCTGCCCAGCTATACATGAGATAACTTCTAAGTTCCAAGTCA
The DNA here is from genome assembly GCA_025175895.1 of Wurfbainia villosa. Taxonomy (NCBI): domain Eukaryota; kingdom Viridiplantae; phylum Streptophyta; class Magnoliopsida; order Zingiberales; family Zingiberaceae; genus Wurfbainia; species Wurfbainia villosa. Next base: position 111,432,212 of record CM045989.1, on the reverse strand, counting down.
TAACCCACAACAGATTTGAAAAAGAAACATTCTACGTTAAAAAATAAGAAACTATTATCATATGACTCTTTCAAATACCAAAGTCTTATTCTCCAATGCACCAATTACAGTTAAAATAAAATGATCCTCTAAATAATAACAAGAAAGACTTCAGTATTTCCTGGCTCCACAGAAAATAAAAGAACTCTTTTTTAAAAAATTTGCACAGATGTTTGAATTTGATTCTGTGAATCTAACCTTTATTGAGCAAGCAGTTCTAGTTTTATAAAGTAGAAAAGTCTTCCAAATACAATTTGATTGGCTTGGTTCACGGTTAGGGAGCTAGGCCAAAGGAGTCCGAGTTAGGAATAGTAAAGTTGGGATTTGTTTGAGGAGAATTCACTTGAAGTGAACTCAATTGACCATGGCCAGTAGAATGAGTGAACGTGAAGTTCAATTTGCCCAAGTTGTGGAGTTTCAACCAATTAGATATAGCATGTTTTTGTGATTATAATAGATGGGTGACATGGGTCTGATTTCTAAAAAGGCTATTCATGTAGTTGTGGATCAAACTGAAGAAAAAGCTTCAAAAAGGACAAGGTGGGGAGTGTCTAAATTGGAGTTAGTTCTCTAGAGAAAGTTCCTAATGATCGACATTAACCCTCTTTGTAGGCTATGGTAGTGACTGCCCAGTCAATGACACCCTGCCACGCACCATCCAACTAGTAAATGCTCCAGACGTTCCTCTGGATACTGGTTGTCAGAGACACAAACTTCTCCCATCTAGTGGTGGCAAAATTAATGGGGCCTTTACCCACATTAAGTAGTTAGTTCTTGAACAACCACTGACTTTGTGCAACCATCATGATAATAGTCTAGATTATAGTCTTAACAATCAATTACAATTAATTGCCGCAGGAAACCACGAATCCAACTTTCTTCACTATATAAAAGTTCTTAGTGACATCTTCGTCCTTACAATCATGTATTTTTAAGATGCCTACTAGTCAACTCAATACTGTGTAATTTATTTTGATGCATTTAGCAAAGGGTTTAAATTAGGTTTCCAGATGTGTGCACCAAATGTGCAGGAACTTGGCCTAGTGCACATGGAGCTCTGAAAGTTGACTGAATTTACAAGGTTAAGTGGGTTTCTGCTCAAAGGTTCGGAGGCCTAAAACAAATGTTGGAGTTTTGGATGTAGGGAATTATATGCCTGATGACTCGGAGGCTTAGTATGAAGTGGACTTGGAGGCAAAGGATCAGATGGCATGGAGAAAGTTTGGGAATCTTAATACATTTGATGGAATAGAGTCCTAGCAAGATGAACTCTAAGATAAGCCTGAACAAAGGTGCATGGCATGGAGCAAGCTTGAGAAGCTTAGTGCATTCGATCAATTGTAGACATGACAAGGTGTGCTCTAAGACGAGAAGCATCAGATAATCGAACACTTGGAAGCATGAGAACATACAACATTATGTCAGTGAAATATCATCTTTCAACTTGCATTTTCGGCAACATCATCAAGATGATGTATTTAGATATGTAGGAGTAGATTACCTAGTGGCTTGATTTGAAGCCTTCCATTGTTGGTCTCAAGTTGTAGTTTACTGACTTGGTCCCAAGATTTTGCATGGGCTTACAAAGAGGTAAGCCTACTGAAGGAAGGACCACTAATTGGTATCAATTGATTAAATGTTGATTTAATTGACTGGAGAAGTTTAATCAACCGAGGAGTCAACTAAATGTGAGGGTTCAATAAACAAAAACATTTTGTTCAAGAAACAATTGATTGAACGTGGCTTCTAGTTGATTGGAGTCTTGAGCAGTTAGCAAGAGGTTATTCTAGTTGACTAGCAATATAGTTGTTAGTGTCATCCAAATATGACATTTGTCCAATCAATCAACTAGAAAGCACTCAAATCAACTGGAGGCGGACAAAATTTGTTCGTTAGAGTTCTTATATGAGCTTTGGAAGTTTAAAACCTCAAGAGGTTGTACAGATCCATATCTAAACTCCTTTATCAACTACAAATGAAAACTCAACAAATATCTTCAAGTGCTTCAGCATGGTTGAGGGTATACTCAAACCTTTAGTATTCTCTTAACTTGGTTTTACATTTCATTGTATTTTGAAAGGTCTTTCATTATAAATATCCCAAGATTGGTTTGTTAGAGGTTTATCCTAATACCAAATGTGAAGGCATAGTTCTTAGTGAAATCTTTAGATCTGACACATCAAACACATCATAAGTCATAGATTAAGATCGAGATCTTTGAACCATGGTTTGAAATCTCATGTTGTACTAGGGTCGAAACATATTTTTCCGATAAATCACTGAAACTCAATACATTTGATAACAATGTTCAAAATCTCGAGTTGTGTCATAGTTTTGATCTTTGACCAAAAATATTATTCTAGTGTCGAGTTGATGCTCCATGGTGCCAATGATAGATTGGTGGTCAAAGGAGAAAGGAGATGAAGCAAAAGAAAGGGCATTGTCTATGCTAAGTGGTATCGAGTTTCAGTGATTTACCAAAATGATATATTTAAAACCATGTTTGGCACATACAATATCTCCTTCCTTCTTCAACTCCAATCTATTACCAGCACCATGCATCGAAACATCGACACAATACCAAAAACAATATTGTTCCAATCAAAGACTAAAACTTCGACATGGCTTGCGATTTTGAACATTTCTCTGAACCACACTATTCTTATTGGCAAGTATTTTTTGTTCATTGCTTATTTTTGATACATATTAATACTCTTGACAAGAGAAAACATAAAAGAGTGTCCTTGAACATCTAATGTTTTATTTGTTTATGTTTGTCTATGAGATTTTTTATTAAGAGGCATCATCAATTCACCCGCTTCCCCTTTAGTCAAAGTACAAACCATCCCATTAATCCTAATAAGTGGCATCAAAGTAAGTCAAACATTTTAGAGCGATGACAACACAAGAGGGATAATGCACAATTAAGCCATTATTCTTTGATGGAATCACTTCCATATTGGAAATAGAGGATGGAATATTATGTGATAATAGATTTCAAAAATGAATGGTTGTCACAAAAGTCTTTGAGATTTTGGTGGACAAAAAAGATGAAGAGATCAATATGGATCGATGGAGTGAGAAGTGAAAAGGAATTTTGAAGCTAATGCCAAGAAAATTATACTACCCTAATGTGGTTTAGTATAGAAGAAATGATCAGTGGAACATTTGTGAAATGTAAAAGAATTATAGGAAAATTTATCAACTTTCATCAAAGAAACCAATACTCAAAAATCACCAAGGGTAACTTACTCATAAGAAAATAGTAAAGTTTCATAATGCAAGATAAGAGATCAACAACCAAATTTATGGAACAATCAGAAAAATTCGTAATGGTTTAATTGTACCCTAGAAAGTAAACAACCATAACTGGATCTTGTTCGCCCCAAACACCTCTTTAAATTTTAATGAAAGACACTTACAAGGTATCAAGAGATCTCAAATCAATTTTTCTATGTGAATTATTGTTTAAAGGAGTTGCACAAGGTATCAAACTGAACATCAAGAAAAACAACACAAAGGGAGTAGTAGTTGTGGCACAAAAAGAACAGAGGAATGATACTGTCCTCATCATCCGAAAGTGATGAAAGAGAAAAAGTGGCACATATAGTAAGGAAGATCAAAAAAAGAATAACAATTTAAGCTTAAAGCATCAAGAGGACACTTAAAGCCATAAAACAAAGAAAAAGAAAAGGATAATGAGATATTTCAGTTGTAATGAAGAAGGGCAATTTTGAAGTGATTGTCCAAGATTGAGGAAAGATAAAGAGAAGGGAAGCAAAAAGTGGAAAAGAAAAATACTCCCTTAGGGTTACTTGGAGTAAGAGCCTAACAAAAATTATTTGATGGCGGAGTGTTTTTACAAGCGATGAAAAGAGATCTTGTAATAGGAAAGAGGAGCATCACACAAAAGAGACAATGAAGTTAACTCTCCTTTATTTAATAAAGTTATAATATTTCTAGCTTACCAAATTCATTAAATATGGCTATTATGCAAAATCAAGGACCTTAAGAAACAATTAAAATCATTAAAAGTCCAAATTAGTTAGAATCACACTTTCCATGATAAATCTTGGGCTAAGATAGTTGACACTGAAAATGAAAATCTCAAATCACAAGTGGATGACTTGAAGAAAGCCTCAGAAAAATGTTTCCTATGGTTCCAAATACTTAAACATGATAATTGAGAGTCAAGGAATCTATTTTAGTAAGATCAGACTACGATACTAGTCAAAAGCAAAAGACAAGGTTTATTCATCTATAGTGCCTAGGGGTCAATCTAATCCTTAAAACAATTCATGTAACCTCTATGAATGCAATTAAAAAGGGCAAAATACTTAAACATGATAATTGAGAGTCAAGGAATCTATTTTAGTAAGATCAGACTACGATACTAGTCAAAAGCAAAAGAAAAGGTTTATTCATCTATAGTACCTAGGGGTCAATCTAATCCTTAAAACAATTCATGTAACCTCTATGAATGCAATTAAAAAGGGCAAAAATTACCTATTTAGTAAACCTAATTGGGTCCAACTTGTGTTAATTGAGCAAATCCCTTGTTTCATTCTAGATTAGGTTGAGGTGTGTTAATGAATGGGAGGAGAATGGTTATTTCATCCCTAGTGAGTTGGTACATAAATTAGGATTTTTTTTTCATGTTACATAACAGTTGATTACACTTTTAATTGCATGAAATGGGGATTGTTAAGATATTTGATATTATTCATGATGAATGGATTATTTCATGCTTGATATATCATGATTATAAGCCATATATGGTCATTGATTGAATTGAGTATCTAGGTATAAAACTTGAGTAATAACATGTTTAATTGGCCCACAATTGATACACTTATGGCACTTTTAGGGTATACTTTTAGCACTAAGTAGTAGCAGCATCATGGAATCACAATAATTGACTAACCATGAGCATAACACATGTAATTAAATGTGATACATGCCATCAAAATGATAGGAATAAACAATTCATGTTTATATGTTCATACAATACCTAGTTTAAAGCTCAAACCATTAAACAACCTTTTAAGCCTTTTGAATTTTGTGTCAAAACCATAAATTATTATGAATTTGCATGAACAAAATCCCTGAGTTTAGGAAACTTATATATGCATGCAAAATTCCATGAAATTTTAAATTCTGTACATTTTTAACCCAATTTCAACTATTTCAAATATTTCGAAGGACTTAATGATATTTAAATGATTGTATCCCATGAAAAACACTATTAGAAATGCTTTAACTAATTTTCATCATTTATAGCATATTTAATTTAAATCTTGGCATGCAAATTGCTACCTAGATTTATGATTATGTAAGAACAAGAGTTCAAAAGTTACGATTTCATTGTTTAGCATCACTTAGAAATATCTTGTATTGTTAAGCTGCTATATTGCAGAATTATATACGCTATGTTTATGAGGTGAAGTACTTGATTGTTATGCATTATACATGATTGTATGCTTAAATATTTACATGTCTTATTCACTGTGCTTACTTGTTATTCTATATATATTTTCTTTTAACAAATTATTAATTGATTGATGTGTGACAACGGGATAAAAATGTAGAGGTTTAAGTTATTAAACATCTCCTCCCTCAGTCAAAAAAACATAAGGTAGCTCACTTGGGGATAGGATATCGAATTGAGAGGATTATCAAATATTAAAAGGGGATATTGTTGGGGAAGCAATGCTCTTAAGTGGTTGGATTCAAGTTGTTTAGATGTGTTTGACAAAGAATTTAAGTTAGCTTTTCTTTGTGTTTATAATGTGCACATCAAACATTCTCCATTGACACTATATGTCAAAACATCAACATTATACCGATCCAGTATCATTCTAGTCAAACACCAAAACTCTATCATAGCACAAGATTTTGAGCTTTGGCATAGAGTATGCTCACGGAATTTAGTACATTCAACGAAATGAATACCTATGAGGTGTACTCTAAGACGAGAAGCATTAGGTGATTGAAGACTTAGAGATATGAAAACATTAGAAGTTACATGATAAAATGTAACTTTGGTTCTTGACTTTGGCCAGCATAATTAGGATAATGTGTTTAGCTAGGTAGGGGTAGACTACCTAGTGATTTATTTTGAAGCCTTTAACCCAAAGATTATGAATGAGGGACCACCAAGTGAATTCAATTGACTGAATGTTGATTCAGTTGAACAATTGGAGAGTTGACTTAGCGCAAGGATTCAGCAAATAAAAACATTTTGTTTAAGCAATAACCGATTGGATATGGATTTAATTTAGTTGACTAGAAGTATGGTTGTTGGTTGTCAAACAGTTACATTTGCCTAATCAATCGACTATAGGGCATTATAGTCAACTAGAGGGCACAGAGGTTGATAAAATGTGTTCATTAAGTTTTCTTATATAATCTCTTAGGTATCTTTGAGACTTAAGAGGTTACAAGAATACATGTCTAATCACTATCACATGCTAATAGTGCTCAAAGATTTCCAAAAACTTGAAAAAACAATTAAAATTTTTAACTCAAACTCTTGGTATATTCCCTTAGTTTTGCATTCCATTATATAAGAGGAGAGAAGATTGCATTATAATCATCAGTTTGAGATTGAGATTGTAAGAGATTCGCCCCAATAGTCCTTCACAAGAGGAGGTTCTCAGTGGGAATCTTCAAGGGTAACGAATAAACACATCATCGGTCATGGATTCTAGTAGAATCTCCAAACAATGTTACATTTTCATATTGGTGAGTGTGCTTTGTTTGTTTTTTATTTTCATTGCATATTAATACTCTTGTCGCAAACACACACAAGCACCCTTGAACATCTAACTTTTATTTGTTTGTTTTTGTGAACAAGTTTTTTCACTAAGGGACATTGTTTATTCACCCACTCCCATTCTAGATGGGTGTACAAATCATTCCATCAATCCTAATAAATACAACTTTTTAAAATGGAAAGCGCAAGTCCCACTCACCTTCATCAATTCAGGTTGAAAATAATTTGAATTTTCTCACAATTAACCAACAATATAAGAGAGTGAATCAATTCCAGTTGGTATGTTGATGTGGATTATCTCAGTTACAATAGGACAATTAAGGAGTTTCTAAAAGTCAAAAGAATCATGTTTTTCTCAAGAAAGTATTATAGCTAAATACCAAATTGATAGCCACTGAAGATACCCTAGGAAAATTACAAATGGTTGTCAAGGTACCAATGGTGAGAAATTTTACCTGTATCCCAGACTGCAAGCTTCAACCTTTTACCCCCAATGTTGACAATCTTTACCTTAAAGTCAACACCTAAAATAGTACACACAGAAGATCAAAGATTCTTATACAAATTCAACTAATAGAATAAATCAACTGATTGATGTAAAAGATACTTAAGGGAATTCCTAATTCAAAGAAAGAAAAAATATAAAATTGGAAATCCAATTCCTTAGAATCCATCAAAGTGCAGATAGGCTGTAAGGATGGAAGACAAATTATCTAGAAAAGTTAGATATTGTGGTCAAAATATACATCTGCTTTCCAACTTAATTCACGTAAAACTTTTCGTTTATTCAAACAACATGAACAGCCCAAGAATTGTTAGTTAACAAATCTACAAAAGGGAAGAAAATTTCTGTAAACTGATATCACAAAATCTATATATCTATCGGCAAACAATGAATGCATCAGTAAAATGTCAATGTAAATTGTATTCCTTTTTAGCATAAAAAGTTAAACATAACTCAATCACCCATTAATTATCAAAAAGGGAATGGAACAATGGCAAGGATCGAAAGACGCACCTATAGTTGGCGAAAGATCTTCGAAGGAGTCTGAAGTGAATCTAAGCAGAAGACTACTCTTACCGACGCCCGAATCGCCAATAAGCAACAGCTTAAACAAATAATCGAAATCAGGCTGGCTGGAAGACGTCGAATCCATCGATGTAGACGATTCCAAAAAAAAAAACCTAACAAGCAAGATTACAACCCTTTAAAAAAAACGTTAGAGAAAAGGGAGGAATCAAGATCAAGTGAGACTTCAAAGGAAGGTAAGAAAAGCTGCATTAAAACCTTACAAACTCGTATCTAGGGCTTTCGTACGAGAAACACAGGGCGATCAAGGCGAATAAGGTGGAAGAGGAGAGGACGTGTGGAAGAGTCGAAGAGGTGAGGAAGGAACATCTAAACAATTCCCATGCTGAAATTTCTTTCATATAAATCACGTTACCCTGGCCCCACCCGCCCCACAACCTTCACGACGCATTTGTCAATTGGAAATTGTAATTAAACCTCTGTCAAAGCCAAGCAGCAACCACCGGTTACGTTGCTACAATATTTATTTTTATTTTTTTTTGTTATCTGAGTCTAATAGTAAGCACATGTAGATGTTGTATAATAAGATAATAGATCAATCCTCCTTAAAATAAAAAGGTGTCATCTTTCTATGTGTTGATTATTAATTTCAAGAGTCAAAGAGTCATTATGATTTATCTCACTTATGATAGTTCAGAGGTAAACTGATAGAGATCGCTAGATTGATAAATTCTAACCTTTTTGTATAATATAATTTTTTTTTCTCCCATAAACATATCGCCATAGTCATCAGATGACATATTTGTTGGATTGAAAACAACAATAGAGAGAGATTAATATCGCTAAATCTTTTGCATTCAGAAATCATGAAATGGAAATGAAATAGTATGAAATAAGAAAAAAAAACACTTAATTTTTATTTGATTCACAGTTAAAACTACTAATCCAAGGCTCACCGTTTCGTTGACCGCTTTTGTTAGATAATTCACTATTAACCTATTTCTATGAAAAAAAAGAGGTTTGTTTCTTTACAAGGATGAGCCCCGATAACAACTTTATTGGACCTTACAAATTAAACATTTAGAAATGAAATGTAAAGAAATGTACAACAACTGCATATTACCAATGGTTAGGCTCATTGGAGCTCGTAGCGACTTTGTGACATTGTTGCGATGTTAAAGCTCGAGTGTCTGAGTGGAACGAGCATTGTCAGAGTCTCGCCTGAGTAGGAAGAAAGTTTGAGAATGAATGGAGTTGATGATTTGTGCCTCTGGTCGAGCACTATTTATATAGAGAACTCAGGGCACCTTGAACCTATCCGAGCACCTCCACATAGACTTTGTTCAATCCGACCCGTCCGACTCTTGTCCACCTCACGGGCACCTTGAACTACTCCAGGCGCTCCACTACTAATGTGGCATAACCTCAGCGAAACTCTATCACTATCACTTATCTACTTTAGGATGCCTTGAGCAACTCTGGGTGTCTCCACCACTAACGTGGCAAAAACTCAACGAACCCCTATAACTGCAGTTTATCCACTTCAAGGTGCCTTGAGAAACATCGGGCGTTTGGATACTTCAAGGCACCTGGAACAACTCCAGTCACCTGGAATCAATTGATTTCGTTTCCACTTATCTGGAATACAGAGTTAATCCAAGCAGTATAAAAGTATAATTGACAGTCATACCAGCTGTTAGGTCTCGATCTTGAGTTTATGTGAAACTCTAGATCAGACCGATGCCTAATGCTCTTTTTCTAAGAGTGCGTCCTCACAACTCCCACTCGGGAGAAGTTACCTGCTGCCAAACCTTGGTCCACCTAATTGTTTGGACTTTTGCTCACTAGATCTTAACTTTGGGACTTTCCGCTAGACCTCCAGTCCTCTCGATCATCTAGACTTCCACTCGGTCATTCCGACTAGGACTTTTTGCCTGATGTTCATGAGCCCCAGGACTTCCGTCCGATATCCTCGACCTTTAAAGATTTCTATTTGGTCCCTCCTATCAAGACTTCTTTGCCTACTCTCCATTAGAACTTTCCTTTCGCCTGATCCCACTAATCAAGACTTTCTTACCTAACTTCAACTAGAACTTTCTTATTGTAACTGATGCCCCTAAAGGGCATTCATACATATGAGATAATGGAGTTATCTTATGACTCCACTAACCCTTCATGACTCTACTAACATAATTGTATGTTAGTAACTTCTCCACTGACCCTTCATGGCTCCACTAATATAATTATATGTCAGTAACTTCTCCACTAACATGAATGCATGTTAGTAACCTTCCATATCCTCTTGTATATATAAACATACTCGAGTGAAGTATGTTTAAAAGAGAATGGTAAGGAGCAAATCACGTGGAGGAGAGTTGCTTGCATGAGAAGAGGGAGAGGTTTGGTGTGAGTCTCGTGAAGGAGGAAAAAGTACAAGAGTTATGCAAGTGTGCGTGTAGGCAATACTTGTGTACATATTTCTTGTTGAGTAGAACAAGAAGTTTGTCTTTGTCCTTGTTGAGAAGAACAAGGTATTATCACCAGGCTTTGGATTGCGACTTTGTGGTGAAAATTCGGATTAACATCTCGTGACTTTCATCTCGATTTGCGAGTTAACGACGAGGATCAGAGTTTGCAACAGTAATCCCTGAGCAGAGCAGTGCCAGAGAATTTATATCTACTTTGAGGTATACTTAATTTTCGCAAAGATTTTATATGTGTTAAGATTTTACTATACCCAACATTTGTATCAGAGCCAGGTTAAATACGAAGTCGAGTTCGTGTTCAACGTTCTTGAGTTAAAACTCAAGAAAAGACTATTAAACACGGAACACAGTTCTTGTCGAAGATGATGAACAATGTTCCGCGTCACCCGAGCACAATTGGAGACAGTGGTAGTACACTATTGGTGATCAGCTGCACGTGTAATACTCGACAGTCGATTATTTCTACTCGACAGTCAATTGTCAGAAAGAAATAGTTGACTGGGACTGAGGTGCTCGACTGCACGAGGAGGTGCTCGGCCACGTGTGCAGATGCTCGATAGCACGCATAGGTGCTCGTCAGCATGCCTGGTACTCAATCGCCCCGCATAGGTGCTTAGTTGCGCACTTGGTACTCGGGTGCACGAAGAGGTGCTCGACAATCAACTGTTGGGAAGAAGCAGTCGACTGGCCTATAGTAGCTCAGCAGAGCAACTCAGCAGAGTAACTCGAGAGAGCAACTCGGGCGACAGCGCTCGTGCAGCTCAGCAGAGTAGCTCGAGCGATAGAACTCATGGAGCTTAGTAGAGTAGCTCAGGGCGCAGAGCTTGCGGAGCTCAGCAGAGTAGCTCGGGCGAAAGATTGCATTCTGCTCGAGTAAGAAACGTGTGAAGCACGGGAAAAACCCTCTAAGAGCTGGGCTTGATACTCGGCTAGGTGAATACAGTGCTAACTACTTGGGAAGAACTGAGGTGCTCGAAAGCTCAAGATGTCAAGCACATATAAAGTTTCTTGGGAAGAGTTGAGGAGCTCGATAGCTCGACTTGAACAAAGAGCTTAGCACGTGTAAGGCCCTAGGTTCTCGAGGTCGCTGAGGATCTCGAGAGCTTAACACGAGTAGAAGTACTTGAGATGCACAGAGGTGCTATGCCGAGTGTTTAAAACCGAGACTATTCAATAATCTGATCTGAAGGTCGAGAAGGATTTTCAGAATTGACTCGACCTATGTTGAGTCACTCAGGGAAGACGAAGAGGTCTGACTCCAAGATATATGGACCATTTCGGTGTTGATGTAGAGAGCATCACTCTTTAGTTTTGATGTATGAACCAAAGTTAAAGTTAGGATTTACTTGTGTTCTGATATGAGTGTTAAGTGTACAGACTTAACAAGAAGTCCTAGTAGATCGTGTTGACCGGATATTAGGCAGATGTCTTGATAGATTAGAAGGATCGGACACCAGACATGAAGTCCAGATGGGTCGAGTGAATCAGGCATTTGGCATGAAGATTGGTTGGGTCAGGAGACTAGACAATCGGCAAAAAGTCTAGTTGGGTCAGGTAGACCAGACAGCTGGTGGAAGCCCTGGTGGGTCAGATCGGATGTCAAGAATGGTAAGTCCGACAGGATAATCGGCAGGTAAGCCTCGAGTGGAGAGGTGAGGGCGAGTCCTCTGTAAGGGGACAAAGTTAGGCGTCGATCCGACAGATAGTTGATGTGAGCAAAATATATAAGATTTTAGGAGTAGTTTTCGCTCACATTTCATTATATTTTATGTTAGTTTCATGCATATGTCACTTTGTTTTGCATGCATTTCCTATTTTCTGGTTCGGATGTCTACTCTTTGTACTTTTGTATGCAGGATAGTATTTTGTGGGGAAAAAGGCGCACTTTCGGAGCAAAAGAAGGACATTTCTGACTAGGCGCGAAGGGGACACGACCCGGCGTGTGGCTACACTGACCCAGGTGCCCAAGGCAAATCGGCCACTCCACGCCACACGGCACTGCCATGTGGAAACACACGGTTGTGTGGCGCTGCATGATTTCGACGCAGTCGATTATTTTCCAAGTTTCAGAGCGATCCACCGTGATGTCTATATAAGAAAAGCTCCGCCCAAACCCTAGGGGGGAGGCAAGATGGCTGGGACGGCACCCCGAAGCCCTAAAAAGCTTAGGGAACTCGCAACGGGGAGGAAGAACGCTGTCGGAGGTCAAAATTTTGCACTTTAACGCTAGAGAGAATGCCACATTGGCATTGTAAATTTCTGTTCTTGTACTTTATCTTTTATTTATTCGAACATGAACATACTTTGTGTTTCTCCTCTCCTATCTATAGAGTAGTTACTTCGATTCTAGGATTACGGAGTAGTTTGTGTGCGTAGGATATGTTGCTTCAAATTGAATTCTGGTATTGAGTTTGAATTTGCAATTATAATTAGTTTAGACCGATATCTATGTGTATTTGGTTTTCTATCTACTGTGCTTAGCCGATACGAGGGGTGACAGCTCTCGTATCTAAGATTTAGAGGATTTATACGAGGAACTTAGGGGTTGACCTCATCTCCTGTAACCGTGGGTAGAAGGATGCGATAGAACTAGAAACGATTCGTTGCAGGGATTGATTCGACATCCTTGTACTGCCTATCCAGTCCTTGTAAGGCAGAGATAGCTCCCGATAGATGTGGTGGCTCATCGGGAGAGTGTATGATGTCCCTTCCACAAGACCATAGTTAAACGTTTAGACAATGCCCAGTTGATAGCATGTTTTACGACACACAAGCGAAACCAAAATCCTAGAATCTCTTTAAAAAGATCTCGCGGCAAACTCTTTTCTTTCTCCATGTGACACCGTATTGAGTAGGACCACCGATAACCCTCACATTCACAACCCTTAGAGTCTAGTCCTGAACAATTACATCCACCGAACAAATCGGTATTCGAATCTCAGTCCCTGTGGGATTGATAATCTTTTTATTACTTGACGACATCCGTGCACTTGCTGGCATTGAACGCGAGCGCACGCTTCAAGTCATCGATGATCTCCATCGCGAGATTTGAGGTCACGTTCGCGTGCATCAAGTTTTTGGCGTTGTTGCCGGAGACTGATCGATTCGATATCAAATCGAGAAGTGGATAATTGGATCAGACTTAGGATTAGATTTACTTACTTGCTTTATTTTCTTTTTATTTATTCTACTTCAGTTTTAGATTTTCCATATCTAGATTTAGTTTTTATTTTATTTTAGCAGTAGTTTTCTATTTCCTTATTGGCTCTTTGATTTTGTTAGCTAGATTTGTTTATTTCCTGTTTCTTAGTATTAGGTAGTACCCCTAATTTTTGTGGCTCGGTTCTTCGTATGCTTAGACGCTTAGGATCGGAAGGCCTGATTCCGATCAATTTAGAAATCAAACGAACCTATCATCGCCGGAGAGCTGAACAAAAGAGGATAGAGGACCAAGTTGCATCCGAAGTAAATATAGGTAGCCGACCTCTGCGGGATTATGCAACTCCTAGCGCTAGAGGATTTAGGCCTAGTATAGTTGGACCATCCATTTCGGCAAACAACTTTGAACTTAAACCAACACTCATACATATGGTCCAGCAGAGTCAATTTGGGAGAGCTGCAACTGAAGTCCCGAACCAACACTTGGAATCATTCTTAGAAATCTGCTCAACGATAAAGATAAATGGAGTCCCTGTGAACGCGATCTGCCTGAGCTTATTCCCGTTCTCATTGCGGGATAAGGCTAAGGCATGACTTCACTCCTTGCCCTCGGGAAGCATTACTGCGTGGGAGCAATGCGAGCAGTAGTTCTTGAACAAATACTTCCCACCTAGCAAGACTTCTCACATGCGCCACCTAATTATAAGCTTCCGTCAGAAGGAAGGGGAGTCACTATTTGAAGCTTGGGATCGCTATAAGGGGCTGGTGATCCACATTTTCTACAATGTGATCACGTACATCACGAAGATGTCCTTGGATTCTGCTGCAGGAGGAGCACTTATGAATAAGACCATAGAGGAAGCGAAAGAGCTAATAGAAGAGGTGACCCAGAACTACCATCAATGGGCTTCCGAACGTGGTCACCAAGCTCCTGCGGCAGGACGATATGCTGTCAACTCCGTTGACCACCTAACAACGAGGATGGACGCACTCGGCAGATAGTTTGACTCTTTAAATCCTGCATCTGCATGTGCGACCATTGATTCTAGAGAAAGAGCGGCAGCATATCTAGAAGACCACTATGGAGGGCAAGGAATCTCAGAAGAGCAGATTGAGCATGTTGATGCAGTTGGGGACTATAATCAAAGGCCCAACAATCCATACTCCAGTACCTATAATTCCGGATGGAGGAATCACCCGAATTTCTCCTATAAGAATAACTCAGGTAACTTTCAACCATCAGGAGGGTATGGGCGCAGCAACAACAAAAGTCTTGACTGGAACTGATGATGGAAGACTTCATTTCTACCCAAACTAAGGCCAATGTAGAATTTCATCGCCAACATCAGAAATCTGAAGAGTCACTCAGAGACTTGAAGGCCACTGTCGACGGTCTTGCAAGTCACATAAAGATGTTGGAGACACAAGTGGCCCAGATAGCCCTATCCGTGTCGCAACCTATGAAGAGCTCTCCGTTACTACCCGAGCCGAGTCAAGCTAAGGAGGAAGGAGTATACAATGAGGGAGTGGGGCAGATTAGCAGATTCGCCAAGGGGTGTGCATCCATGATTTCCACCCTACCTGAGCAAGCTGAAATTGAAGATAAGATTCCACCATAGCTTGAGGACCCCGGTGAATTTGTTATCCCCTGCTCGATTTATGGAGAAAGCTTCGATGAAGCACTATGCGACTTGGGCTCATCAGTAAGTGTGATGCCCTATGCATACTATCTGAAGATGTGATCGAATGGGCTCCAACCAGCGAATCTTGGTATTCGTATGGGGGACGACTCAGTCAAGGAACCCGTCGACATGCTAGCACAGGTGCCTTTGGTGATTGAAAATTTCTTTATACCCATGGATTTCATCATACTCGACACAGGACCAGATCCCCAGAATTCCATCATCTTGGGAAGGCCCTTTCTGGCGACTGCGGGGGCGTGCATAGACGTAAATGCATACTAGATCTCCTTAGAGGTAGATGGGGAGATCATCCTCTTCAGCCTATCTGAGTATAGAGCTCCCTTCCTAGACGACTTCACTTTCAGCAGAATGAAGCCGAGCCCTCCAGATGTCGATTTCGATACGGATGAATGGAGGTTCACTGAACCTCCAGAGCCAAGTTGATAATGGAGTTTGGTCGAGCTAACCAACCTTAAACAAAGCGCTTCTTGGGAGGCAACCCAAGTTTAGTTTTTAGGTTTTCCTTTGATTGTATTGCATGCATTTAGGTTAATTTGAATTTTGATTTCCATTTCATTTAGCATTAGGATCAAAAAAGAACTTTTCTAGGTAAAAATAAATCAATTTTTAGCTTACACGGCGAAGCATGTGAGAAAATTCGGACCGTTGTGCATAAAAGGAGAGAAAAAGTGGACACACTGCATGGTCGTGTGTTTTCCCACGACCGTGCCCAACCAACCCAAGGCGCACATAGCCTGGCTGTGTGTTTTCACATGGCCATATCGCGCGAGGTTAAAAAGGGCACACCATGTGTTTTCACCCCATTTGCATCGTGTGTTTTGATTTTTCTTGCCCTAGCCGTGTGGATCCTTCGTCCCCACCACCTAGAAGCTTTTTCAACCTTCAAAGAAGCCAAAAGAAGCAAGAATGAGGAGGACCAAGCAAGTGGTATCTCAATCCGGTGTTTCAGAGCGACGAGCAAGGAGAACTGACGCCCCTCAAACTCCGGAGGAAGGTAACACTCTTCCAACACTTCTTTTTCGCAACAATGAGCATAGGAATAGATATAACATGCTTTCTACTCGTAAAATCACTGCAACTAGATATCTTGATGAAGACTCACTAGAATCCCTAGGGTTGTTGGGTGACATTCAAGCCCTATTTGCAAAAATAGGGTGGGGGAGAGATAATGGGGATAAGACACCCGACCCACCCTAGGATAGTTTTAGAGTTTTTAAGTTTTTTATAAGCCGAAGTTTTAACGGGTAGAGAGAGCGAAGAGGGTAGGATTACCTTTAGAATATTTAACATTGAGCATGAATGGACATTACACCAATGGAACTCATGTTTTGGCTTGCCAAGTGGGGGAGAGAGAAGAACCCCTATTGGGTTCAACTCTTGGATCTTTTGGACCGAATTGACAGGAGAGCACGCTTACGACCCTTCTAGGGCCAAAGCTTCGCGCCTCCAAAACCCTATTTTTCGATACCTCCACCGAATCATGGCAAATACTATATTTGGTCGTGGGGAGAGTGACGGTGTAGTGAGAGCTAGCGAGCTGCTTTGCCTCTGGGACATGTTACAAGAAAAGAGTAGCATCGATGTAGGGTCCCATTTCATTAGACACTTAGTGAAGATGGGCAAAGCAGCGAGAGGAGAGATTAATGTGGGAGGTCTACTTACCCACATTTGTCATTGGATGGGGTATGACTACACCATGCTAGATAGTATAGAGGGGAGCCTTAGGATCAATCTAGGAGTGTGTATGGCCATGAAGATGATTGTAAGAGAGGAACACTCCTTATGCTTTGTAAGGAAAAACCTGACGACCCTTAGACTCCCCGACCCTGATCGTACCACCATTACTACACGCGCTAACTAGCGCTTAGACCTGATAGTGGAGTCCCCGCCATGTGAGGGATCATCCACAATGACACCAATCTCTCCCCCTTTACATCACTCTCCCTCCAGTACACACATGCATAGGAGCCCACTTAGTCCACGTCGACATGAGCATGCACCTGCACCACCACCTTTTTCTACTTTTGAGCAGGATGCAGGTACATCTGCCTACGATTTTTTGGAGTTCCGATCACGCCTCGACGACATATATGCCGAGTAGCAGACACAGAGGCAGCGATGGGAGGAGCAAAGCGTCTACACACAGATGGAATTTCAGGGCTTCCGGGAGCACTTCCAGCCGACCGAGGAGTTCTACAACGAGACCCGTATTTATTTCCAGGAGGAGGCTATCCGTCGCCACGCAGAGGCCGCCTACCACCAGGAGATGCAACAGTATATGCTAGCCCAGCAGGCACAGTGGGTTCGGGAGGAGGAGCACAGAGCAGCCACTGCATCCACCAACTCTCAGATCGACCACATGTACATGTGGCATCAGCGGCTCAGCAGCAGGTTCTCCCAGGATCCCGAGATGTCAAGGCTTCCAGACTTTCCACCTCGTCCACCATACTAGAGGTATACTTTCATTTAAGTCTAGGGGGGACCCCAAGTTTTATTTTGTTTCTAGCAGTAGTTTCTTTCTTGATGTTTGCATTTTAGTTAGCATTCATTTATTCATGCATTAGATGTTTAGTTTCTTTCAACACTTAGTTTTTGCTACCTATATGCTGCCTCAGTAGTATTTGTAAAAGTTTTCTTCATGAGTTGTTTCCATGGGTAGCTTAACTTCATTTACCTCGTGGTATTTTATTTTATTTGCTCTGAATGAATGTTCTAGACTTACACTGGTTAGTTTTTATTTTACACATACACATGATAAACTTTCTGAAAGGGAGAGTCTAGTACATACCTAGTTATGATTCATCTCAGTAGTCTAGTACTTTGGAATCCATAGGTGACTCTAGATTTAACATTTTAGTTACTGGAAATGCTTGGATTGTGTAAGCCCATTCGAAAAAATCAAAATCCCAGTGAGCCGAAAAGATAAAAGAGAGAAAAGAAAAAGAGAGAGAGAGAGAAAAAGAAATGAAAAAGAAAAGAAAGAAGAAAAAAGAGATTATGAAGGATAAAAATAGTTATCATGGGAGGAAATGGTTAGGTGCCCCTTTGAGACCGAGTTAGGTTACTGGGGAAACACCTGCCAATTTCTCTCAATACCAAGCACGTCTTTGAGACTTTGTGCTAGATCTAGGGAACGACCCTCGCTTTGGGCAGACCTTAGGAAAGCTATAGGATGACGACTTAACTTATCATGGAATGAGTATCCCCTAAGAGGATTCACTTAGCATGAGCACGAGGAGCTAACTTAGTGAATTTCTAGAACATATTTATTTTACTTTGATTGCAAATACCACTTGATAAATTTAGTTAACATGCTAAGTATGGAACAATATCTTCTTAAAATTTTATGGCACTGAGGTTTGCTTGAGGACAAGCAAAGACTTAAGTCTGGGGGAATTAATGTGAGCAAAATATATAGGATTTTAGGAGTAGTTTTCGCTCACATCTCATTACATTTTATGTTAGTTTCATGCATATGTCACACTTGTTTTGCATGCATTTCCTATTTTCTGGTTCGAAAGTTTGCTCTTTATACTTTTGTGTGTAGGATAGCATTTCGTGAGGAAAAAGGTGCACTTTCGGAGCAAAAGAAGAGCATTTTACAGCTAGATGCAAAAGGGGACACGACCAGGGCGTGTGGCTACACATGGCCAGGGCGTGTGGCTACACATGGCCATGTCCAAGGGGCGAAATCGGCCACCCCAGCACCACACACGGCCTGGCCGTGTGGAAACACATGGCCGTGTGGCGCTGTGCAATTCCGATGCGAGTCGGTTATTTTCCAGGTTTCAGAGCGATCCGACGTGATGTCTATATAAGAAAAGCTCCGTCCAAATCCTAGGGGGGAGGCAAGATGGCTGGGACGACACCCCAAAGCCCTAAAAAGCTTAGGAAACTCGCAACGGGGAGGAAGAACGCCGTCGAAGGTCAAGATTCTACACTTCAATGCCAGAGAGAAGGCTACATTGGCATTGTAAATTTTTGTTCTTGCACTTTATCTTTTATTTATTCAAACATGAACATGCCTTGTGTTTCTCCTCTTCTATCTATGGAGTAGTTACTTCGATTCTAGGATTAGGGAGTAGTTTGTGTGCGTAGGATATATTGCTTCAAATTGAATTCTGGTATTGAGTTTGAATTTGCAATTGGAATTAGTTTAGACTGATATCTATGTGTATTTGGTTTTCTATCTACTTTGCTTATCCAATACGAGGGGTGATAGCCCTCGTATCTAAGATTTAGGGGATTTATACGAGGAACCTAGGGGTTGGCCTCATCTCCTGTAACCGTGGGCAGAAGGATGCGATAGAACTGGAAACGGTTCGTTACAGGGATTGATTCGGCATCCTCATACCGCCTATCCAATCCTTGTAAGGCAGAGATAGCTCCTGATAGATGTCGTGGCTCATCAAGAGAGTGTATGATGTCCCTTCCACAAGACCATAGTTAGACGTTTAGACAATGCCCAGTTGATAGCATGTTTTATGACACACAAGTGAAATCGAAATCCTAGAATCCCTTTAAAAAGATCTCGCGGCAAACTCTTTTCTTTTTCCGTGTGACACTGTATTGAGTAGGATCACTGATAACCCTCACATTCACAACCCTTAGAGTCTAGTCCCGAACAATTACATCCATCGAACAAATCAGTACTTGAATCTCAGTCCTTGTGAGATCGATAATCTTTTTATTACTTGACGACATCCATGCACTTGCGGGCGTTAAGTGCGAGCACACACTTCGAGTCATCGATGGTCTCCATCGCGAGATTTGAGGTCGCGTACATCAATAGTCCGCGTGAGACTTGGAAGTTGAGATTGAACAGTATTACTACTGCTTTTGTGTTTTATACTGTTTGTATTTGCTAATCTCATTTTGCAGAGAACAGTCAACTAAATGGATTCCAATCGACTGAAGTACAGTTAACTGAGTATGGTCTAGTCGACTAGAAACCCAGTTGGCAAGATTAGCTGGTGATCGATCGAGGATCTGGCAGCCCAGATGGAAAGAGTTTCAGTCGACTAAGAAAGTCTAGTCGACTGGAGAGGCAAACTTCCCGATGTGGAGCCGGGTGACCTGGAGTCGACTGGGGCATGTTCAGTCGACTGGAAGACCCGAAGTTCCATATCGACGGACTGATGTGGAGTTGACTGGAGGGCATTCTAGTCGACTAGAAAATCTTTATGAAAGAAATGCACAATCAGCTCCGGATATAACCAATCTACTACATCCAAGTGCTGGTACTAATTGTCTTCGTCTACAAAAGCTTCATCCCTTCACAAAGAAGCAATTCCGACACTCCGTTCCTACTTCGATAGCTCCAAAAGTGTCGGTATAATTTAGATTTTAATACTTGTACTTACTTCACTTTTTGTACTTAATTTCAAAGAGAAGGTAGAGTGTTACCTATCTCTTATTCGTTGTAAAAAGCGAACTCCTTTAAAGTCGAGAGTTCTCGAGTCGGAGGGCATTATAGTGTATTGCCCATCGAGATAGCTCTCGGAGAGCTACGAGCGTTGGAGTAGCAACCCGATTAGGGTTGTGAACTAAGTAAATACTTTATCTCTCCATTTTATTTATTTCGCTGCATACTCTTACTTCTAACGATTTCATATTTAAAAATAAAAAATAAGTTTTAATATTTCTAAAGAAAAATTTGTAACCTCCGAGATTCACCCCCCTCTCTTAGAGCATTTCGATCCTATATTAGGTAGCATGTAGGCTTACCGAAAGCGCTGCCATTATATGACAGTGCGTAGACTTTCTCGGTGGCATATAGATTAGCTTTGAGAGTATAAAGTGACTAATTATGTATTGTATCTTAATTTGAATGATGAGATACAATTTCATATTGTGGTGTATGGTGTCTGTTGATTTATACGCTCGTCTTAACAATTGTATTCGAGTTATTTGAGTTTTGATGATTAGTAGGGTACATAATTGAGATAGTAAGCATCAATAGTCACTAACGTCTCTTTATTCTGTATCATAGAATAGCTGTAACAAAGACTGTCATACTAGATCTCATGAAGGGAGATAAACTGAACGGTGACAATTATGAAATTTGACATCGGAAGATTTAGTTTATTTTCGAGGAGCAAGAACTTGGGGAGGTTCTTAAGCACGAGATGGTGGACCTCGGGGAGAGTACCACAACACAAGTGAGACGGGATCAAGAGGTATATCGTGCATGGAAGAAGAAGGATGTCCAAGCTAGGGTAATTCTTCTTAGTAGCATGCATGATGAGATAATCTCAATTTATGAACATTGTCTTACTGCTTTATTGATCTAGAGTGCTCTTAAAGAGCAATATGGCACCCCATCAACTCTTAAGATGAGGATGCTGACATATAAATTTATTACTTATAAGAAGAGGTTCGATCATACTATAAAACAACATTTAATGCATATGTCGAGTATGATTACCTCTTTGAAGAATATGGGGGAGCCGATGTCGAATGTGTAGGAGATTTGACGCTGCTAGAGGGGGGGTGAATAGCGTTGAATTCGTACGTAGATGGAAATCGTTCACGATCGTCTCTACAAAACTCGTTATGCGCAGCGGAATAGAAATAATAAAAGCAATAACGAAGAGACACAATCACGAACACAAGGATATAACGTGGTTCAGAACCGAACGGTTCCTACTCCACGGATCGAGCTCTAAAGAGCCCTAGTGATGCACACGCACTCACTAATCACAAATACTCCTTCTCGACACAAGTCGGAGGTGGAGAAACCTCTTACAATAGATTACAACAATAATCTAAAAGCAACAAGCAAATACAATGAAGAATAATGCAATACAAGTAAAGAAAACACTTTACAAATGCTTTGGATTGCTTGCTTTTGGTTGCTTGAAGAGTGGCCTTGGAGACTCTGATTTGCAGCAACAAATCACCCCAAAGATGCTCAAGAAACCATGTCCAAAAATCCTCCCGTCGAGCTCCTTTTATCCTTCCGCGTGACCTGGATTTCTGCCTATCAGTCGACTGATGCCACTGTTGTCGTGAGACAACGGCTCGATCCATGCTGGAAAAACTCCAACGGATCTCTTAGCGATCGGCGCCAACATTGGCGGCCGATCGCCAGCGCCCGTAGTCGGCGATCGGCTCTGACGGCGATCGCGCTCGACATAGAACTTAGCGATCGGCTAGCCCGCCGATCGCCAGACATCGCTCGATTGCTCAATGGCGATCGCTGACGATTCGGCTCTTAAACGGCAGTCGAACTCAAGTCGACTCACGGCAGTCGAACCGGCCATAATGCCAGTCGACTGCCAACCTCCATACTTGCTAGACCACCCTTAGCCTAGACCTAAGCCTTCTAGCCACCTCCATCAGCCTCACGCCTCTCGGATCCCTCCAAGTCATCCATGACTTGTTCATCCATCGCGCTAGTCTCCAGGTGCTTCCCTCGGCTATGTCATGGTAACGGTGTCTACACCGCCAAGGCACATTGGACTTACGCCGCCAAGACTCCGCTTGGACTTTACGCTGCCAATATCAATCCCCTTGGACTTTCCAAATGCCAAGACTCAAGCTTGGACTTTCCCTTGCCAACCCATGTTGGACTTTCCATGCCAAGACCCATGCTTGGACTTTCCATGCCAAGACCCATGCTTGGACTTTCCATTTGCCAAGACCCATGCTTGGACTTCTCATTTGCCAAGACCCATGCTTGGACTTTCCATTTGCCAAGACCCATGCTTGGACTTCTCATTTGCCAAGACCCATGCTTAGACTTCTCATGCCAAGTACTCAAGACTTGGACTTTCCCAAAAGCCAAGTACCCATGACTTGGACTTTACCAAATGCCAAGTGTCCCACTTGGACTTTTCATGCCAAGTACCCATGACTTGGACTTTACCTTGCCAAGACCCATGCTTGGACTTTCCCATAATCACCTGGTCAACCCCAGTCAACCATCAAGGTCTTCCTCGAGTCAAACTCGAGTCCGGTCAAACATGACCCGGGTCGATTGCTCCAACAATCTCCCCAACATATTAACCGATATTAATGTCAAACATCAATGCCAGACCACTTTGTCAAATCCCTTTGTCAAACATCAAAACATCACTCGAGTCAAACTCGAGTCTGGTCAATCGTGACCTGGGTCGATTGCACCAACAATCTCCCCCTTTTTGATGTTTGACAAAAACCAAACAAATCATCTGAGTTAGACCACTAACTCAAATCCCTTACCAATTATCCCAAATTGGTAAACACTCTCCAAATGTTCTCCCCCAAATATTATCCCCCTTTTTGACTAACATCAAAAAGGTTTTCTCTCCAAGGAGGTCAATGTCTCATATCCCAATGAGATCTTACAATCTCCCCCTTGATCCAAAAATAAATACCTAGGATGCCTACCATCTTCCTAGTGATAAGTCACATATCACTCAAGAGAGGCAATCATATAATCTCTCCCAATTTCCAAATTGGGTATCAAAAACCCATCAATTTTCCCAATTGATGATACTCTCCCAATAACTTCTCCCCCTTCAAGAAGAGAAACACATCCATCATCCCAAGATGGATAACTCCCTCTAAAGGCTTGCTCCCCCTTGACTATTACACCAACAAAGTCCTTGGGAAGCCCCTAAGCCAATAGGAACTCTAAACCATCAAAATTAAGGTTCTAAGTTCAACATAGAACTTTCACTCACCCTAAATTTGATACTTTGACCTAACACAGCTCCTAATCCATATCCAATGGATTTTCACCCTTTATAATGCTTCCTAAAGCATATCCTAGGGTTAGGAGTGATTAGGAACCTTTTCCATAGCTGAACACGGGCTAAGCAAACCTTGTTAACTCGAAATCAGACCTGACAATGACTTCGACGATGTCGATCGATCACACTCACCGATCGCCAGCAGGCCGATCGATAATCAAAATCTCGATTTTCAGCTATCAGAAATGAATTTTGAAAATTCATAAATAATTATACGTAATTCGAAAAATCATGAAAATTCATACGTATAATACTTATGACACACACAATGGGTGAAAAATATTTGAAAATTATTTTACCCATAAAATAGTGAGTTTGATACAAAACTCAAAACCATTGAAATTTTCAATGTTTTGGCCCTATTTTGTATCAACTCTATCAATGGTGATTGCTATCAAAAGATAGACTTCACCAAGGTTTTTCAAAATGATTTTAAAATATTTTCAAAACCTTATTTTGGATCATATTCCTTGAGCTCTATGTACATGACTTGTACACATACTCTCCCAATGATCCACAAATGAAATAAGATGAGTTTGAGTTCATCTAGATGCAAAACCTATGCACCTTGAATTTAACTCATATCCTAGCATCTCACATGTATCTAGGGTGTATAAAATACACATACATGTCAATGTGATGTGAGATGTGGATTTTGGTCATCCTAATCTAGGGTTTCATGCATTTCCTAGGCAACCCTACTTGATTCCCTTATAAATGGGACTTCAAGTCATGCCATAGTCCTTAAATCAATTCCAACCAAATTGTCTTAAATGCATGAATAATTATGGCATTAGAAATGATATAAATAAGCATATGCTCATAATCATGGTGTCATGACATAAGATGAAATCTAAAGACACATGACATTTGAAACCTTAATCCTAAACATGAACATGACATATAAAATCATAGAACTAGGCATGATGTCATGACATGACATATGACAATCAAAGCATAGCATATAAAATATATAGGTATAGTAATACCTAAATTTTAATATTAATTTCCATTTGATATAGTTAGATATATTTTTCCATATTATCATTAATCTCCCTAGTGTGCCAACAACCCAAAATGGCACACTAACACTCTAAACCCTAATTGTGTCAATTTGATCATTTTATCAAACTTCATAACTAATATTGGCACATCCTAAAATCTTTTAGGATTATAATTCACCCCTATTTCCAAGGTATCCATAACCTTGAAAATAACCTAAAATGCCACCTTTATCATGGTTGAGTTAACTACCCATCCACTCAAGGTTGGCACATCCTAAACCCACCTAGCATGAATCAATTACGCTCTTAGGAACCCAAAACTGATTTGAGCTCCTATGGTTAATTAGGTATTCCTTAGGGATAACCTCCCTAGATACCTTCCTAATGACCCTCCTAGGCTTGTTAGCCTTGGTCATTTGGGTCTTACCTAGGTTGACTCTAGGAGTAACTCCCCTTGCAACCTTCTTAGTGGCCAACCTAGGTTTCCTAGAAACCCTAGCCACTAGGCACACCCTTTGGTCAACTCTAGGGATAACCTCCCTATTGACCTTGGTCTTCCTAGACCCAGTTTGTGTTCCATAGTCAAATGGAACACTATGATAAGCCACTTTAGGCTTAGGTTTGTGACCCAAACCTTGCTTGCCCTTGGTTGACTTTTGACTCTTAGGTCCTAGGTGTTGACTTTGACTTTTGGACCCTTGATTTTGACCACTAGACCCTTTAAATTGATTTTGTATCTTATTTAGGGTCTTTTCAAGTTTTTCAAGCCTTGACCTCAAGACTTGATTTTCCTTTTCTAATTGCCCAATTTTAGAATTTTGATTTAAATCTTGGGCATTGGACTTCCTAGGCATATACCTAGTCCATTTAGGGTTTAGACCTAGGTGCTCTTGCACCTTTCTAATTGTCTCCCTAGGTAAAATTGATCTTGAGTTATTTGACCTAGGTTTACCCTTAGGTAAAATATTTTTAGGGACATTAGTCCCAAATTTCTCCTTACTCCTAAGGTAAACATTTTTAGCACCTAAGTAAAATTCCTTACTTCTAGCATGCTCTTTATGAATTGCAAGAGAATTAAAATTTCTAGCATGCTTTTGACTTTTAAATTTAGAAGGTGTATTATTTAAATATACCTTAGGGTTAGCTATAGAAGCTCCCCCTACTTGTGATGCTTCTCCTTGCCCCTTCTTCTTCCCCCTAGGGCATTGACTCCGATAATGCCCCTTTAAATTGCACTTGAAGCATATGATGTGCTCCTTGCCTTTAGGTGTCGGGGAACCGACATCCTTGACTTTTGGTGCCGGTGGAGCTTTCCTAATCTTAACCCATTTAGGACACTTACTCTTGTAGTGTCCTTTCTCCCTACACTCAAAGCATATAATATTCATTTTATTATTAATTGACATGCTTGAGTTACCTAGGGTGGTTGTGGTGGTCAGAGTGGATTCTTGAGCTTGCTCTTCCTCTCTACCGGATGTAGATGGTTCTTCTTGTTGCTCCGGTATCGAGGATGCCCTAATCTCCTCCTCAATCCTAGAAGTGGATGCTTCTTCCACTTCCTCCACCAACCCGGAAATTGACTTTCTATCAACTTCCGATTCTACTTCCTCTTCCTCTTTGGATGTTGATGATCTCTCAACCTCCAAGTCCTCACTTCCTTGTGAGGGTGATGCATTTGCCTCTTCGGTCTCTTCCTCTTGGACCATTGATGGGCTTTCATGTAGCTTGGCCACTTGGCTCCATAGCTCGTTTGCATCTACATAATTATCTAACATACACAAGATATTGTTAGGTATTAAATTAATTAACAACTTCATTACCTTCTCATTCTTTTCGAAGGCTTGGACTTGCTCTTCGGTCCATCTCTTTTTCTTGAGGAATCCACCTTTTGGTCATCTTGGATAGCTATATCCTTCCATTAAGATAGACCATTCTTTGAAGTTCCTCATCATTAGGAAGTCTTCAATTCTTGACTTCCATTGCTTAAACCCTTCTTGTCCATAGAAGGAGTAAGGAATCGGTGTGTTAATGTTCCATCCCAATTGTTCTTCCATATTCACCCTCTAGCTTCTTTGTCCTAGCTCCCGACGGTTAATCCGTAGAAGAGCCCCGGGCTCTGATACCACTTGTAGGAGATTTGACGCCGCTAGAGGGGGGGGGTGAATAACGTTGAATTCGTACGTAGATGGAAATCGTTCGCGATCGTCTCTACAAAACTCGTTATACGCAGCGGAATAGAAATAATAAAAGCAATAACGAAGAGACACAATCACGAACACAAGGATATAACGTGGTTCGGAACCAAACGGTTCCTACTCCACGGATCGAGCTCTAAAGAGCCCTTGTGATGCACACGCACTCACTAATCACAAATACTCCTTCTCGACACAAGTCGGAGGTGGAGAAACCTCTTACAATAGATTACAACAATAATCTAAAAGCAACAAGCAAATACAATGAAGAATAATGCAATACAAGTAAAGAAAATACTTTACGCTTGTTGCTTGAAGAGTGGCCTTGAGACTCGATTTGCGGCAACAGAACATCGCCCCAAAGATGCTCAAGAAACCATGTCCAAAAATCCTCCCGCCGAGCTCCTTTTATCCTTCGCGACTGATTTCCGCCATCACCGACCGCCATAAGTCACCCGATCGATGCCATCGTTGTCGTGAGACAACGGGCCGATTCAACATTGGCACGATCCGCTAACGCTCGTAGAGTCGATCCGGGCCGGTTATGAAGCGCTTCGCGTCGATACGAACTTAGCCCGATCGCCGACCGTGGCATACGATCGTCAGATATCGGGCCGATCGCTTCCAATGAGCGACGCCAGAGCGCTTCTAGCTCTTAAACGCAGCGAACTCGTCGACTCATGGCAGTCGAACCGGCCATAATGCCAGTCGACTGCCAACCTCAAAGATGAGGTTTTAACCCAAGTATGGTGCCCCCATACTTGCTAGACCACCCTTAGCCTAGACCTAAGCCTTCTAGCCACCTCCATCAGCCTCACGCCTCTCAGATCTCTCCAAGTCATCCATGACTTATTCATCCATCGCGCTAGTCTCCAGGTGCTTCCCTCGGCTATGTCATGCTAACGGTGTCTACACCGCCAAGGCACATTGGACTTACGCCGCCAAGACTCCGCTTGGACTTTACGCTGCCAATATCAATCCCCTTGGACTTCCCAAATGCCAAGACTCAAGCTTGGACTTTCCCTTGCCAACCCATGTTGGACTTTCCATGCCAAGACCCATGCTTGGACTTTCCATGCCAAGACCCATGCTTGGATTTTCCATTTGCCAAGACCCATGCTTGGACTTCTCATGTCAAGTACTCAAGACTTGGACTTTCCCAAAATCCAAGTACCCATGACTTGGACTTTCCATGCGCCAAGTGTCCCACTTGGACTTTTCATGCCAAGTACCCATGACTTGGACTTTACCAAATGCCAAGTGTCCCACTTGGACTTTCCATGCCAAGTACCCATGACTTGGACTTTACCTTGCCAAGACCCATGCTTGGACTTTTCCATAATCACCTGGTCAACCCCAGTCAACCATCAAGGTCTTCCTCGAGTCAAACTCGAGTCCGGTCAAACATGACCCGGGTCCATTGCTCCAACAATCTCCCCAACATATTAACCGACATTAATGTCAAACATCAATGCCAGACCACTTTGTCAAACATCAAAATATCACTCGAGTCAGACTCGAGTCTGGTCAATCGTGACCTGGGGCGATTGCACCAACAGAATGAGCTTTAGGTATTGGGAGTGATCCAGTCATTGCCTTGTTAGTGTCAGCCCTTAGTGTCAATCATGAGATATAGTGCCAATCATGAGATGATTGATTAGGGATCATGTGTATCATATTTCATTAATAAAATGCAAGGATTGTTTGTTATATTTACTTTATGCATATGCCATCTAAAATAAATATAACAATGCCTTTAAATAGTAGGTTCTAATCTACAGTTTATCAATTAGTAGAATTGATTATGAGAAGCTATAGAGAATACTATTCTTAATATTCCTAGTCAAGTATTAATATACAGGGGCAATATTAATACATTGAGACTAGCATGTAGGTCAATGGATGACTTAATCTCACAAGTCATGGATATGTGATATCACATTGACACATGGATATATATATTAGAGAATATATATACTGAATTGACCCGCCATGAGAAAGTATCATGGATCATTATATGAGTGTCATATACTTTCTCATGTGACTATTGGTATGAATAGTCCTTAGACCTGAAGTCACTACGATTCCCTACATAAGGAGTTATGTACTTTGGTATCGTTTAATGTCACACCGTAACAGGGTGACTATAACGGTGATCACTGGGTATGTAACGAATTATGCGGAGGGATGTGAGTGATGTAGATGAGATCTATCTCTCCCATATGATGAGAGTGATATCTTTGGCCTCTTGATAGAGTAGGACCACGAAATGCATGACCATGCTCAAATGAGTCAATATGAGATATTGAGCTCATTTGTTTGAGTGAGTCTACTTGGAGATCAAGAAACATAGAGATCGATAAGGGGATGACATGGTCTATGCCTCATTGATCGATCTAAGATATCAGAGATAGAAGGACACCATCATACATGATAATAATCACGGAAAGGTTGTCGAATCTCAACGATCTTGTAACTTGGGTAGCAATGATGTATTGCTAGATGCCGCTCATTGCTTATGTATCTAAAAGGGTTTTAGATACATTGTCAATGTTACAAGAGCCTATAGGGTCACACACAAATGTCATTCTGTTTTGGAGATGGTTTCTTTTAGTTGGACTAAAAGGACAATTGAGCATATGACCAAGATTTGAGTTAGACTCAAACTGGTTAAACTTGAGTTAGACTCAAGTTTAACCATGGAAAATGATTCATCATCATGCATGATTAATTTGATTAATCATGCATGAGAATACCAAGAGTCTTAGTATTCATGATGAGAATTCATGAAGGAGAATACCAAGAGTCTTGGTATTAAGAGATGTCTTAATGTGGAATTAATGGCAATGGTTGCTATGGGGTTAAAATGGCTTCAACGTGGAAATCACTTGTGGTTGGTGTGTGTTTTGTTTGGGCGTGCAAGCAAAAGAAGGCCAAGAGAGAAAGTGTTCTCTCATCTCCTCATTCCTCTCCTTCTTCCAAAAAAAGGTCTTGGCGTTTTGCTAGGGGTTGCTAGCACAACGTGACTCCAAAGCTTGTGTGAGTGTCAGTGTGGATACCATAGATATACCGTTACTCTTACCGTATTTAGATCCGACAACATTTGGAAAAGCGGGATTCTGAAGGGCACGCACCGAATGTATATTCATCCTCTAGATAAGTGTAGGGAATCGAACGGCCGACTAGAGGGGGGTGAATAGCCCTCGAACGTTGGATGTCGGTATTTGCTCGTCTACAAAGAGATTAGCACAACGGAAACAATAAAGCAAGACAAGCAAATAGAAATACAAGAAATCAAATGCTAACAAGATGGTGTAACGTGGTTCACGGCTACGCCGCTAATCCACGGTCCCCAATTCATCCTCGGTGAATCACTCCGCCAAAACCAATCCACTAATGGTCTCTCCTTTGCACTAAGCTAGGTGGAGGTAACCTTTACAATCAAGATCACTCTTCTTACAATAAGAATGGAGTAAAAACAAGTAAGAAGAGTTTAGAGCTTGTGGGGCACTTGGATGGTCGTTTGGAGTAAGAGCATTAGCCCCCCAAAGCTCCACACCCTCTCTTTTTATAGAGAGGAGACTTTTCTTCCCGTTGGCCGCCACCAGTCGACTGCTGCCCTTGACAGTCGACTGCCGCCACTACAACGGTCTCCGAACACGTCGAATCCCTACCGTTGTAGTCCAACGGAACACTTGGCAGTCGACTGATGGACCTCATCGATCATTGCGCTCCCATCAGTTATTGCTCGATCGCTTTCGGCGATTCTAATGGCCAAAACCTTTTCAAACTTAACATAAGTTTAAGCTTCCGGTGGTCGGGTAAACCTTAACCCTTGCGGTCAAGTCTCCGACACTCAGTCATTCGGCCAAGTTCACCTAATGAGCTACTTACATTTCACTCATTCTCTCATCTCACTCGAAGTCCCTCGCCGAAGCTCTCTTCGTTCACGGCCACGTCCCTCGGCAGCATCAGGCGCATGACTCTGCAATGCTCCTTCGTGTCTCTTGCCTCCGAAGTCTGCTTCCTTGGCTTCACTTCAAGTCATCTCGTCCGACGGTCCCTCAGCAGCATCAAGTGCACGACTCTGCAATGATCCTTCTCCGACTCAGGCACGAGGTTGTGAGGGTGAACCCGCCAAGGCTCCATGTGCGAATTACTAAGTCCTGCAAGACTCCAACGCACATATCAAATAACAATACCAACCTAACTTAAACCCTTTGCCACACACATCAAAACCTTATCATGGCAAGAGATTGCCCTAACAATCTCCCCCTTTTTGATGTGTGGCAATCCGTTTAAGTTAGGTAAAAAAATTTGATAGAAATTTCTAAGGTAAGAAAGCATGTAAACATAAACATGATATAACAACATGCAACTCCCCCTTAATCCATGAAACTCTCTCTACAAATTCTCCCCCTATCATAATTTACTTAAACACAATTATTTCTCCCCCTTTGACACCATCAAAAAGATTAATACTAAGTTATAAACTCATGACATCAAGTCTAATAGAAGGAAAATACCAAAAACATGTTTAAAATCTGAAATCATAAAATATTAGACTGTTTTTCAGGTGAGCAATGATCTATCAAGATGGCAATGATCAGCACAATGGTTTCAAATTGATTTTAATTTCAAAAATGCATTAAAAATTCTAAAAAATTCAAAAAATCATGAAATTTGGGGAACATATTTCTTGTAAGATTATTTATCAGTAAAAAATAGGTCTTCATGAAAAATCATTATATTTTCACGTATTTGCCAAAAATCCAAAAGCTTTAAAAACTACTAGGTTTTTGATTATGATAGTATCCATTTTAACACCTAGTTTTAGTTTGAATTGTTTCAAAACATGAATACACATTTTAAGGTAAGAAATTGTTTTGAAAACATATGAAATATCCAACCATGATCTTTGGGTAATATGTCTATAAATTAAACATAAGCCTTCCCCATGATTGGTCTATTATTGCTATTTTGATACCTTAAATGACCATCTAAGTGCCATAAGCATTAGTGGACATTTGTATCATCCTAACATCTCACTCATGCTAAGTTTTCAATCAAAGTAGCCTATGGTGAGTGTGAGATGCATCCTAGAGGGTATTTGTATATACTTAACCATTATATTCATATAATTCTATCAAGGTTAAGTATCATCCTAACACTCAACATGATCATAATGACATATATGAACTAAATTCATATTATGATCATGAAATACAAGTATTCATCAATTAATAATCATGCATTAGGTATTATATCATGATAATAAACAAAATATCACCTAAGGCATGATTTAAACCCTATTTCTCATGATGATGTACCAAATTTCAAAATCATAAATCATGATTGCACATATACATAGCAATTACATTGATTATCATGATTTAAGCATTATTAACTATTTATAGGCATGTTATCATCACCTAATACTATTTAAAAATGTTGTCCCGCCATCCTAAGTCAACCAAAATATGATATAGGATAATTGCATATGGTTGACTACCCTAGGGTTATCCTAACCCTTAAGGATGGATTTTGGAACCCAAAATAAGTTCTTGCCTATGGGGTTCACTAGATACTCCTTGGGGATCCATTTCCTAGAAATTACCTTCTTCTTATCTTATCCCCTAGCAATTAGGCATTTATAGGCCTTTTCATTTTTCTTTTCTTTGTATCCTAGGCCTTTCTTATTTAAGCTAGCTCTTTGGCTCCCTATAATCATGTTCAAGGTGTTTGAGCCAATTGTAAACTTTTCTAGGGCTTTGGTTAAATAATCTACTTTCTCTCTTAAAGCCCTATTTTCATCCATGCATACATCACTAACATTAAATGACATATATTCATGTGAGCATGCATCATTATCATGGCAAGAAGAAATATTTTCATTTTCATTTAAGCATGCTTTTTCTAACTTATTTTCTAAGTCCTTAATTTGATCTAACATGCTCTTATTTTTCTTCTTTGCTCTAAATAAATCCTTAGTTAAGCTAGAAATCATAGAAACTATTTTACTAGGTGAAAGATTGGTTACCATAGTTTCCATGTCCTCTTTTTCTTCGGATGAGGAGGATGAGGAGGCTCCCCCTTCACTTGAGCTCTCTCCACTTGTGCTTGATTCTTCATTTTCGGTGGAGGAGCAATCCAAGTCATCAAATGCCATCAATGCTAGGTTGGTGACAAATGCATTTTCTTCCTCGGATGAGGAAGAGGAAGAGGGGTCATCCCATGTCTTGGCCTTGAATGCTTTGGCCTTCCCCTTTTCCTTTGCCTTTTTTTCTTCTTCCTTTTTCTTGTTCCCCTTCTTCTTCCTCTTTTCTTCTTTCTTTTTCTTCTCTTCCTTGCTCTTGTTTAGGAGGGGACAATTATCCCTTATGTGTCCCTCTCTTTGGCAATTGTAGCAAATGATTTTCCCCCTTGGTCTTCTATTCCTATCATTAGATTTATTAAAATGAAAACTCTTTAAAGCATGCCTTACCCTCCTTACCATATACGCTTCTTCCGTGCTATCCATGGAGGAGGAGGAGGATGCTTCATCATCATCGGAGGAGGAGGGGATCTCTATCTTCTTCTTCCCCTTGTTTGCCAAGAATGCTACTCCTCTTGAAGGTTGGATTTTTGGCTCTTCTTGTATTCCTTCAAGCCTCGTTTCGTGGAGCTCCATTGTTGAGAAGAACTCCTCCAAGGTACTTACTTCCAAGTTCTTGGAGATGTAGAACGAATCCACCATAGAGCTCCATCTTGAGGACCGGGGAAAGACATCTATGACCTTCATTACCATATCCCGGTTGGAGAGCTTTTCACCTACACTTGTTAAACCGGTTAGTATTTCCTTAAATCTAGAGTGTAGGGATTTTACCTTCTCTCCCTTTTCAAGTTTGATATTGGACAATTGGGAGTGAAGAACATCTCTCCTTGATAGCATTGTCTCGGATGTGCCTTCATGGATTTCTATTAGTTTCTCCCACATTTCCTTGGCGCTAGCACACTCTCCTATCCTATTGACTTCTTGTTGAGGGAGGACATTGTATAGGTGGTGCTTGGCCTTTGAATTTGCCAAATATTCTTCTCTTTGCCTCTTGCTCCACCTTGATTTCTCCAATGGCTCCCTATTTTCGTTCTTGGGCAACTCGAAACCGTTTTCCATTATTAAAAGGATTTCAAAGTCGGTTTCAAAGAATACCTCCATTCGTTTCTTCCACCAAGCGAATTCACCGTCGAACTTCGGTGGGTGGATGTTTGAGTCGGCCATTTTGAATGTTGCTTGTTGTGGCGGTTAGTCCTCGACAAGCTTTCCTTGGCTCTGATACCACTTGTAGGGAATCGAACGGCCGGCTAGAGGGGGGTGAATAGCCCTCGAACGTTGGATGTCGGTATTTGCTCGTCTACAAAGAGATTAGCGCAACGGAAACAATAAAGCAAGACAAGCAAATAGAAATACAAGAAATCAAACGCTAACAAGATGGTGTAACATGGTTCATGGCTACGCCGCTAATCCACGGTCCCTAATTCGTCCTCGGTGAATCACTCCGCCAAAACCAATCCACTAATGGTCTCTCCTTTGCACCAAGCTAGGTGGAGGTAACCTTTACAATCAAGATCACTCTTCTTACAATAAGAATGGAGTAAAAACAAGTAAGAAGAGTTTAGAGCTTGTGGGGCACTTGGATGGTCATTTGGAGTAAGAGCATTAGCCCCCCAAAGCTCCACACCCTCTCTTTTTATAGAGAGGAGGCTTTTCTTCCCATTGGCCGCCACCAGTCGACTGCTGCCCTTGGCAGTCGACTGCCGCCACTACAACGGTCTCCGAACACGTCGGATCCCGACCGTTGTAGTCCAACGGAACACTTGGCAGTCGACTGATGGACCTCATCAGTCGACTGCTGCCTCCGTAGTCGACTGCCCAGTCGGCTACGAGCGGTTCTGTGGCCAAACCCTTTCGACCAGTCGACTGCTGCCTTCAGCAGTCGACTGATGGTCTTGGCAGTCAACCTGTGCCGTGTGAAACTCAAACTTAACATAAGTTTGAGCTTCCGACGATCGGGTAAACCTTAACCCTTGCGGTCAAGTCTTCGACACTCAGCCATTCGGCCAAGTTCACCTAATGAGCTACTTACATTTCACTC
The DNA here is from genome assembly GCA_025175895.1 of Wurfbainia villosa. Taxonomy (NCBI): domain Eukaryota; kingdom Viridiplantae; phylum Streptophyta; class Magnoliopsida; order Zingiberales; family Zingiberaceae; genus Wurfbainia; species Wurfbainia villosa. The sequence continues at coordinate 111,396,954 of CM045989.1, read as the reverse complement.
ATTATCTCATCTCACTCGAAGTCCCTCGCCGAAGCTCTCTTCGTTCATGGCCACGTCCCTTGGCAGCATCTGGCACACGGCTCTGCAATGCTCCTTCGCGTCTCTTGCCTTCGAAGTCTGCTTCCTTGGCTTCACTTCAAGTCATCTCGTCCGGCGGTCCCTCGGCAGCATAAAGAGCACGACTCTGCAATTCTCCTTCTCCGACTCAGGCACGAGGTTGTGAGGGTGAACCCGCCAAGGCTCTATGTGCGAATTACTAAGTCCTGCAAGACTCCAACACACATATCAAATAACAATACCAACCTAACTTAAACCCTTTGCCACACACATCAAAACCTTATCATGGCAAGAGATTGCCCTAACAATAAGATCTAGACTAGAATATAGAAAATGATTTATATAGTTTTGCATGGATCTCTGGTGGGATCCGGTATAATTATTTATTTCCACTGTGGTTGTGCGAAGTATTCGCCCGCAACATTGTGAACGTCAGATCTGGATCGATTTTCCCAACATGCCTGACTCCTGGGATGTAGTTAAGACCTATCTCTCACACACAGAAAGTATTCGTACTTTCACAGATGTAAGTAGGTACTACGAGCTCGAGGAGGAGTGATAGGAGGTGACTAAGTCAGCTTCAGATCATGCTTATATTGCGGAGTCAAGTAAGGGCTCTCGTGGAACAAAGTGCAAGTGGCACAAGCATGAGAAGAGGACCAAGGGTCATGGCAAGAAGAAGCCAAAGACAAATGAAAAGGGACAGAAAAGCAAGAAGAAGGAGCTCATAAAGAGCAAAGTCCGATGCTACATATGTGGTAAGCTTGGGCATTTCGCATGCGAGTGTGGCGAGCGAAATGTAAATCCTTCTTCTTTACATGATTTGAGTTATGTGTCATCTAGTGTGATGTTCGCTAACTCCTCTCCTTTGTGGATTGTAGACTCAGGAGCAACAAACCATTTAGCTCTTGATAAGAATGCTTACGTAGATTTTCACTGTATTAATCCATATGGGAGAAGGCTATATGTGGGGAATGGGACATTCATGGAGGTAAGAGGGATTGACACTTGCAAGCTGATGCTGCAAAATAATCAAGTCATATATCTCCATGATGTGTTGTATGCTCTAGAGATTCGGTGAAATCTCATTTCTGTTCGTAGTCTAAACCAGTTAGGATATAATGTTTGTATAGGAAACTCTAAAGTTTTCATCTCGTATGACAATACTCTTATATATTCCGTGAGGGACTTTATGCACTTGATTTGATTTCATTTCATGAGTCTTATCTTGTGTCTCCTATTGCTTTTACATCTGATAGTATAGTGGATGATATGAATATTTGGCATAGTAGACTTGGCCACATAGGACAAGAGAGGATGACCCAGTTAGCAGTATATGGCGCGTTAGGCCATCTAACCAAGGTCGAGTTGCCCTATGAATTTTGCCTAGCAGGCAAATTTAAGAAATAATCATTTGGGAAAGTAGTGAGAGATGGAACTCCATTGCAGTTGGTTCATTCCGACATTTATAACCCCATGAATGTGAGAGCACGAAACGGAGCCACGTATTTTATTATGTTTATAGACAATTACACGTGTTTCAGTTATGTCTACTTGATCTCGCATAAGTTTGAGGCATTGGAGTGCTTCAAGAGATTTATTAGCGAGGTTGAAAATCAGCTAAACTTGAGGGTGAAAACTCTCAGAACCGATCGTGGGCGCGAGTATTTGTTTGAGCAGTTTAAAGAGCTATTTCGAAAAAGACATTACAAGACAGCTGACTATTCCTGCTACTCCTTAGCAGAACATAGTTGGCGAGAGAAGGAATATGACTCTTTTGGAAATAGCGAGGTCTATGATGGCGCAAGCCAATTTACCTACTCCCATTGGGGGGATGTGTTATTGACTACTGCCTACGTCCTTAATAGCATTCCAATGAAGTATGTAGTCAGTACCCCATATGAGCTTTGGACAAGGAGACAACCTGTCCTTAGTCATTTGAGCTCATGAGGTTGTGCCACGTATGTTAATGATTCCTCACACAAATATGACAAGTTAGGCCCGCGACAAAAGAAGTGTATCTTTATTAGATACTTTGAACACTCCAAAGAATATGTATTCCTAGGAGAACATGCAGATGACACAGTTACAGAGATAGAGTATCATGATGTCATTTTTCTCGAGAATAATTTTCCTAAGAAAGGAGAAATCGATCGATACTTCACATTTTATCAGATGGATGAGCTTAGTGTTGGTGCAACAATGCCCCAAGCATTTATATGTGTTGATGTTTGGATAATCATCTAAGTTAGGCAATGCTTTGTGATCTAATTGTGAACGTGTTTAAGTGACAGGAAAATCCAAGTATGAAGACTTGGTAAAGACAAAGTCCAAGTGTGATCTTGGCAAAGGAAGTCCAAAGGCAAGTCTTGACAGCGTAAGTCCAAGGATGTAGACTTGGTGGCGTAAAGCCCAAGCACGCTTTGGCAAAGGGAAACCCAAGACATGACAAAACTGAAGGAAGCTTTTGGAAGCAAAGCGCAAAGGATGAACAAGTCGTGGACTCGGAGGGATCCTAGAGGCGCAAGGCTTAAGGAAGAGCTAGAATGTTGAGTCTAGGTCTAGGGGGTAAAATCAAGTATGAATTATTCATATTTGATGAGTATCAGTTGACTAATACGATGTATCGACCGGTGGTCGGTGCTCGGCCCGAGTCGAGGATGAAACCACGATCGATCGGCCGCGCTTAGTCGTGGCGATCAAGCGATGTTGTTATCGATCGCCAAACGATGGCGATCGGTGATCGATCGCTCTAAACACGAGCACAGAATGGAGTCTCGCTCGAATGTGACCCGTGATCACTCGACTGATCACTCCATCAGTCGACTAATGGATGAATCAGTCGACTGATGAAAGTACCATTGGAGGTAACGACTCTGAATCCCGCAAATCCGGCTATTCAGAAGTCGTTAACCGCACTAGCAGTCGACTGATGCTGTACATCAGTCGATTGATAGTGCTCCAACGGGAAAATCAGCCCTCTCTCTATAAAAAGAGGTCTTGTAGTGGTTTTGAGGGCTAATGCTTATTCTCTGATCATACTCTCAAGCCTCCACGATTTTTCCAAGCTTTCTAGTGCTTTTAAATCCCCTCCTTCTCTCTAAGCTTCATCTTCATCCTTTGTAAGAAGAGGAGGGTTGTTGTAAAGGAAAGCTTCATAGTGATATTGATTAGGGTTGATCCACCTCAAGGATCACCGTGGAGTAGGAGCGTTATCTCCGAACCACGTAAAGGAATTGTGTTAGCATTGTTTTCATTTGTGTTATTATTATTTTTTGTTGTGCTTCTGCTAATCATTTTTGTAGAAATGAAAAGTAGCTATTCACCCCTCCCCTCTAGCTTCCAACGATCACCTACAAGTGGTATCAGAGCCCGGATAACATCGGAAGATCTAACAATCAATCGGAGTAAGATGACTTTCCAAGAGGGGTATAGCACGGCGAGGCCTCCGTTCTTCGACGACAACGATTTCGGCTACTGGAAAGGTAGGATGGAGTCTTATCTTATGAATGATATTGAAAATTGGTTTAGCGTTGTAGATGATTTCGAGAAGCCGGTCGATGAACACGGAGCGCCCATACCGACCAAGGATTGGACGAGAGACATGGCCAAGAAGGCTCAAGCCAATGCCAAGGCAACAACCACACTTCAATGTGGGTTGTCAAAAGAGCAACTAAGCAAGGTGAGGCCATTTGAATCGGCGAAGGAGATTTGGGAGAAGTTGATAGAGCTCAACGAGGGATCCAAGGAAACAAGAAGAGTCAAGAGAGATCTCCTAATTGGCCAACTTCAAAGTTTCTCCATGAAGACCAATGAGACCGTGAGCCAAATGCACGGCCGCTTCAAAGAAATAGTCAACGGACTACATGTAATAGGTGAGAAGGTCGACAACCGAGACCTTGTAAGGTATGTGCTCCAAGCTTTCCCTAGAACAACCTTATGGGCTTCAATGGTAGATGCCTATAAGGTCTCTAGGGATCTCTCTTTGGTTAAGTTAGATGAGTTATTTTGTGAATTTGAATTGCATGAACAAGCTAACACTTCATCCAAAGAGAAAGGTATAACTCTTTTTGTAGGAAAGAAGGACAAAAAGAAGAAGGAGAAGAAAGAAGTGTCCTCCTCATCCGAATCCGAGGAAGACTCATCTAGTAGTGAAGATGAGCTATCGGCAAGCGAGGTGGCTCATTATGTCAAGAAGTTTGGTGGGAAGTCAAGGAAACTCACCAAGAAAGATGTGAGGAGGATGTTCCAATCCTCAAGAGGTAAGTCTTCAAATAGTTCAAATTCTACACCTAACGTAACTTGCTATGGTTGCAACAAGAAAGGGCATATCAAGCCAAATTGCCCGGAACTAAAGAAGAAGGAGGAGAAGGAAAAGAAAAAGAAGGAAAAGAAGGTGAAGAAGAAGAAGGAGGCAATGGTGGCACAAACATGGGACACCCTAAGCATGGAGGACTCTTCCGATGATGAAGAAGTGTGTCATGCCACCCGAAATCTAGCCCTCATGGCCTTAGAGGAAGAAGCCGGGAGCTCAAGTGAGGAGTCTTCATCCTCTTCCTCAAGCGACGAATCATCATCAAGTGATGATGATGAGGTAAACAACTCCCCTAGGGTAGATTTACTTTACAAGACAATTGCATGCCTTCAAAATGCATTGAATAGATCAAAAACTAGGATTAAGGACTTAAAAGTAGAAATTAAATCACTTAAGAATGTAGAACCATCTTGTTATAAATTATCTTGTGATGATGCATGTACCCTTAGAGATGAAAATGATGAATTGAGAAAAGAAATAGGTAATCTAAGAGCATGTTTAGAAAAATTTACTAATGGCTCTAAATACCTAGACATGATAATTAAGGATCAAAGGGCTATTTACAATAAGGTCGGACTAGGATATAGGCCTAAGGAAAAGGAGGTAGCATTTACATCTCTTGTTAGTAGAAGATCCATAATTAGAAGCAAGGGTAGAAAGGCTTGGGTCCCTAAGAAATTTCTAATTGATGCTAGTGGTCCTAAAATTTGGGTGCCTAAGGATTTGTATCTTTCATGTGATATAGGTAGAAGAACCAAGCTTGTGGATTGTTGATAGTGGGTGTTCAAAACACATGACCGGTGATGAGAGAAAATTCTCCACTATCAACCACACTAGCAAGGGAAAGGTATCATTTGGTAAAAGTGGCAAACTTAAGATTCTAGAAAAGGGCACAATTGAGGTATCCTCCAACTTTGTCATTCATAAAGTGCTATTAGTTAAGGATATGAAATTTAATTTACTTAGTGTAAGCCAACTATGTGATGCAAATTTTGATGTTAAATTTGACTCTTCAAAATGTTTTATAAAACACAAAACTTTAAATGATTGCATGATAGTAGGTTTTAGGAAATCAAACATATACTATGTTGATCTATCCTATGCTACTAATGCCTCTACTAAGTGTCTTATTGCAAAAGAAGAGGAGAGTTGCCTTTGGCATAGGAGGCTAGGACACATAAACATAAAGAACATAGCCAAAATAGCAAAAATGAAGTTAGTCAAAGGGTTGCCTAAAGTCAAATTTCTCAAGGACAAAATGTGTGATGCATGCCAAGAAGGGAAACAATCAAAAACATCACACAAAGGTAAAACTTTACTTAGTATCACTTTACCTTTAGAACTTTTACATATGGACTTATTTGATTGTCATAGTACCCCTTCTATGATTGGTAGTAGATATTACTTAGTAATAGTAGATGATTTCTCTAGGTTTACTTGGGTATTTTTCATGAAAAATAAAGATGAAACCCTAGTAATAATCATAGGATTTAGCAAGAGAGTAGAGAATGAAAGAAAACTCAAAATCAACCGGATCCGTAGTGATCATGGTGAAGAATTTGAGAATTCTAATTTCTCAACCTTTTGCTTATAATAAGGGTACAAGAATGAGTGTTATATACTTTCTCATGTGACTATTGGTATGAATAGTCCTTAGACCTGAAGTCACTACAGTTCCCTACATAAGGAGTTATGTACTTTGGTATCGTCTAACGTCACGCCATAACAGGGTGACTATAATGGTGATCACTGGATATGTAACGAATTATGTGGAGGGATGTGAGTGATGTAGATGAGATCTATCTCTCCCATATAATGGGAGTGATATATTTGGCTCTTGATAGAGTAGGACCACGAAATGCATGACCATGCTCAAATGAGTCAATATGAGATATTGAGCTCATTTGTTTGAGTGAATCTACTTGGGGATCAAGAAACATAGAGATCGATAAGGGGATGACATGGTCTATGCCTCATTGATCGATCTAAGATATCAGAGATAGAAGGACACTGTCATACATGATAATAATCATGGAAAGGTTGTCGAATCTCGACGATCTTGTAACTTGGATAGCAATGATGTATTGCTAGATGCCGCTCATTGCTTATGTATCTAAAAGGGGTTTTAGATACATTGCCAATGTTACAAGAGCCTATAGGGTCACACACAAATGTCATTCTGTTTTGGAGACGGTTTCTTTTAGTTGGACTAAAAGGACAATTGAGCATATGGCCAAGATTTGAGTTAGACTCAAACTGGTTAAACTTGAGTTAGACTCAAGTTTAACCATGGAAGATGATTCATCATCATGCATGATTAATTTGATTAATCATGCATGGGAATACCAAGAGTCTTGGTATTCATGATGAGAATTCATGAAGGAGAATACCAAGAGTCTTGGTATTAAGAGATGTCTTAATGTGGAATTAATGGCAATGGTTGCTATGGGGTTAAAATGGCTTCAACGTGGAAATCACTTGTGGTTGGTGTGTGTTTTGTTTGGGCGTGCAAGCAAAAGAAGTCCAAGAGAGAAAGTGTTCTCTCATCTTCTCATTCCTCTCCTTCTTCTTCCAAAAAAATGTCTTGGCATTTTGCTAGGGGTTGCTAGCACAACGTGACTCCAAAGCTTGTGTGAGTGTCAGTGTGGATACCATAGATATACGGTTACTCTTACCGTATTGAGATCCGACAATGTTTGGAAAAGCGGGATTGTGAAGGGCACGCACCGAAGGTATATTCCTCCTCTAGATAAGATCTAGACTAGAATATAGAAAATGATTTATATAGTTTTGCATGGATCTCTGGTGGGATCCGATATAATTATTTATTTCCGCTGCGGTTGTGCGAAGTATTCGCCCGCGACGTTGTGAACGTCAAATCTGGATCGGTTTTTCCGACATGCCTAACTCCTGGGATGTAGTTAAGACCTATCTCTCACACACAGAAAGTATTCGTACTTTCATGGATGTAAGTAGGTACTACGAGCTCGAGGAGGAGTGATAGGAGGTGACTAAGTCAACTTCAGATCATGCTTATATTGCAGAGTCAAGTAAGGGCTCCCGTGGAACAAAGTGCAAGTGGCACAAGCATGAGAAGAGGACCAAGGGTCATGTCAAGAAGAAGCCAAAGACAAATGAAAAGGGACAGAAAAGCAAGAAGAAGGAGCTCGTAAAGAGCAAAGTCCGATGCTACATATGTGGTAAGCTTGGGCATTTCGCACGCAAGTGTGACGAGCGAAATGTAAATCCTTCTTCTTTACATGGTTTGAGTTATGTGTCATCTAGTGTGATGTTCGCTAACTCCTCTCCTTTGTAGATTGTAGACTCAGGAGCAACAAACCATGTAGCTCGAGATAAGAATGCTTATGTAGATTTTCATTGTATTAATCCACATGGGAGAAGGCTATATGTGGGAAATGGGGCATTCGTGGAGGTAAGAGGGATTGACACTTGCAAGCTGATGCTGCAAAATAATCAAGTCCTATATCTCCATGATGTGTTGTATACTCTAGAGATTCAGCGAAATCTCATTTTTGTTCGTAGTCTAAACCAGTTAGGATATAATGTTTGTATAGGAAACTCTAAAGTTTCCATCTCGTATAACAATACTCTTATATATTCTGTGAGGGACTTTATGCACTTGATTTGATTTCATTTCATGAGTCTTATCTTGTGTCTCCTATTGCTTTTACATCTGATAGTATAGTGGATGATATGAATATTTGGCATAGTAGACTTGGCCACATAGGACAAGAGAGGATGACCCAGTTAGCAGCATATAGCGCGTTAGGCCATCTAACTAAGGTCGAGTTGCCCTATGAATTTTTCCTAGCAGGCAAATTTAAGAAATAATCATTTGGTAAAGTAGTGAGAGATGGAACTCCATTGCAGTTGGTTCATTCCGACATTTATAGCCCCATGAATGTGAGAGCACGAAACAGAGCCACATATTTTATTATGTTTATAGACAATTACATGTGTTTCAGTTATGTCTACTTGATCTCGCATAAGTTTGAGGCATTGGAGTGCTTCAAGAGATTTATTAGCGAGGTTGAAAATCAACTAAACTTGAGGGTGAAAACTCTCAGAACCGATCGTGGTCGCGAGTTTTTGTTTGAGCAATTTAAAGAGCTGTTTCGAAAAAGACATTACAAGACAGCTGACTATTCCTGCTACTCCTCAGCAGAACATAGTTGGCGAGAGAAGGAATATGACTCTTTTGGAAATAGTGAGGTCTATGATAGTGCAAGCCAATTTACCTACTCCCATTTGGGGGATGTGTTATTGACTACTGCCTACGTCCTTAATAGCATTCCAATGAAGTATGTAGTCAGTACCCCATATGAGCTTTGGACAAGGAGACAACCTGTCCTTAGTCATTTGAGCTCATGGGGTTGTGCCACGTATGTTAATGATTCCTCACACAAATACGACAAGTTAGGCCCGCGACAAAAGAAGTGTATCTTTATTAGATACTTTGAACACTCCAAAGAATATGTATTCCTAGGAGAACATGCAGATGACACAGTTACATAGATAGAGTATCATGATGTCATTTTTCTCGAGAATAATTTTCCTAAGAAAGGAGAAATCGATCGAGACTTCACATTTTATCAGATGGATGAGTCTAGCAGCTCAAGTGTAAAATACCAGAAAATTTTTTTTTGGGTAATTAGGATAAAAATCTATGGAATTTTCTAGGAATTTTTCTGGACTGAAAAGGAGATTTCTAAGACTCACTTTGTTTAGAGAGAGTTAAAAGGGCTTAACGGGTCTAAAATCCAACCCGTTAAACAAACCCGATCCGTCCCATTAAACCTTAACGCCCGGTTCCTTTTCCGTTTCTACGCCGCTAATTCTTATTCCTCGCGAGCGTTTCCCAGCCGCATTAGTTACTGCTTTTTAATGTTTTCACCTCGCGATGAATTACCCAACGAGCTATTCCTTTCCCTTCCTCGCGGATCACTTCTCGCGACTCCTTCCTTGGCGATTTCTTTCCACCGACCGGAGCCCGTTTCTTCCCCCGAAGCGAAACGATCTCTGCTCCGTCGCTCCAGCGATTCTGAGCAGTAGATTTCCTCCCGTTCACGCTATCTCCCTACTCCGTCGATCCAGCAGTTCCGAGCAGCGGATCTCTTTCCGTTCGAGCGATCTCTCTGCTCCGTCGTCGAGATCTCGTCGGCCTTTCCCATCCCAACTCCTCGGCCCCTCGCGCACTTGGACCGACAGTGGCATCGTTCTACTTGAGTGTGAGCTGTTTTGGCCGATCGCCGCGGTAGCTAGGTAAGCTGTCGATCTTCTCCTTGTTCTTGGACGAGAGTTATATGCTAGTGGTGAAATCTAGCTTGGATCGATGGTTGACAGAGGTTTGTGACAATGAATAGGGGATTACCGCAGGGATTAGAGCAGTGGCTGGTATTGGGGGTTTTTCTGGCGAACAAGGCAGAGTTGAGGGTTGGCTGCCAGTGGAAGTTCCTACTATCGGTAAGCCTAATTCTCCTTGGTTTCCCGTGGGTCTTTTATTTTTCCTCGGCAGAGACAATTCTGATTTAGGGCAGAGACTTTCTTTCGGCAGATTGAGGAATTTTGGAAGGGGTTGGCGGTTGATTTTGGGATTTGCTACGGGTGGAATCCAGGGTAGGTATATCTCAAACTGTCCCTTTTTCTGTCGTCGACTATTTGATTATTTCGTTGTGGTAGGCTTAGAAGGAGCTGTAAATGGTCGATAAGTGGGCTGGCATTGGAGATGTGGTCGACTATTCTTGAAGGAGGGTTACGGTACGGATGAGGCAGTAGAGAAGAACCGTATAGAGGTTCTATTTGTGCCACATATATGGTCTGGGGGGGTTGGTCGTGTGAGCTGGGAAGGAGTTGTGTGGCTATGAGCAGGGGATGGCCAACTGTGATGTTCTATGTGTGATCTGTAAATGGCTGTGAAGGGATGTGATAGAGCTGTGGACGACGGATCAAGGGGTTAATTTGTCTATTTGGGTTTTCTTTTATTGTAGGCTGTAAAATTGGGTGTTGCGAAGAGCGAGATGTTTGCATTCGTGTGAATAAGTTAGGAGTTCAAGAGAAAGAGCTAAGTTAGTGTGAATTGACCATGAGTGATTTGGGGTTTTTCCTAATTCATATTCGATAAAAAGTATACGAGTATAGAAAATGATATAGTAGTAAATTTAGATATATTATCGTATACTTGTACATAACCATAATTGTTGATTGTGCAGGACATGGATACGAGGCAGGACCGCGACCGTGAGGATTTTTTTAGTTCGAGCATTACAGCAGGTGGGTAATTCCTACCCTGGTCAGGTAGTTATTGCATACAGATTTAGATGCATGATCATCTTATATGATCATGTTACCTTGACTTTGTTCTATTTATCTTATGCTTGATACTTTACCGTTGGCTATTAACTCCATTGCTGCTATCATGTTTATTTTACCATGATTAGGAGTTATACATATAGATGATGTAAATAACTTAGAATTTGTTTAAGTTAAGTATAAGTAGTAAAGTTCGGATGACAACCTGATTGTAATTTGGGCAAAAAGGTCATCCGTAGGTAGATAATGTCTTGAACCTAGGGTTAATTCTAATACCCGTAGATTGCATGTTTACTACCGACCATACATTATGTAAATGGTCCGGTGAATGGTATTTAGTGTGTCGCTACAGACCGGTGGTCCTAGCCTGATACGATCAGTTTGAGTACGGCTCTCTACAGGATAGAGAGTGCGTTGATCTGGTTAGTATTACTCTCTGTAGAATAGAGAGTCTATGGTGGATGTCTGTAGGTGAGACATTTCATTCATGTCATTCGCATGCACGCTGGCGACGAGGTCTCCCTTGTGGTTGAGAGTGTCGCCAGTTATCCTGTCTCCACGGTTATTCATAGGAGGAGTAACCGGTGTGAGGACAGAGCATTATGGTGCCACACTCTATCACTATAGACGGTGATGGATTTGCGTGTCGTAGTCCTACGTGTGTGACACTCGACCACTCATGGGTAGTGACTGTCGGAGTGGCCAACAATAGGGACCCCCATCGTGTAGCTTGCTTTTTACGCTTATATGCTACTCGATCATACTGCCCACTCGGCCACTCGAGAGCAGTGGTTGGTGTTGAGTTGGGACAGTTGTCATGCTCAAGCCACCGAGGCCACACTGGGGTCGTGGTAGCTTTAGGGTGAGCCGACATGACCATGCATATTGCATTGCCGACTTATGACATTTTTGCATATTACCATATATATACATATATACATGTATATATATATATATATATATATATATATATATATATATATATATATATATATATATATATGGATGATTGTGATTAGCATACATATATAGATGCAGTCTATATATATATGCTTATTGTGATGTTGCATTTGTATGTACTATGTTTGTTGCATTTGTTTGTACATATTCATACATGTTATTACATTTTTTGTATGGTAGTAGGCCAACACTTGTATACTTGTTAGTTATTCACTGTGATACCCTTGACCCATATCAGGATGTAGTATGAGTTAGTTCTATTCTTTATACCATTTGTTGTGAATATGTACTCAGGTTGGATAGGTGTAGCGTAGCAGACGTTCAGGTATGTCTGCATTTCATATTGACTTTTGGTTAGAAGGTATATACATGGATATGTTATCATGCTAGTGATACCTGTAGATTTTCTGTCGAAATACATGTGATATTAATGTACATGTTTATCTATTACCTGCTGAGTTTTACTCACCACCCCAACGGACCCTGGGTTTTTCTGTCGCCCAGGTAACAGGTTGAAGTCTTCGTGACGGCTTGGAGCTGCGCCGGCGATCCATCCCATCTCCGCTTTCTTCCGTGTCTCCCGAGGATTTTCGTTTCTGTTATGGATTTTGCTCTTTGTCATGGATTTTGGTTTATGTATGGACTTGTCTTATATCGTGGACTTGTTTTGTGTCGATGTTTTGTTTACAGTTTAAGATTGTGGACTTATCAGGTGGTGTACACCTGTGTGCTTTGGTTTGGATGTCTATATATGTGTTTATGTTTCCGCTGTGTGTTTGATATATTTATATTTGCTTATTATGATGTTGTTGTGGGTCTACGGGCCTTGTATTAACCCGAAATGTTGCCACGTACAGGGGAGATGCCGTCTGTTTGATTTTCGGCATGACATACTCTCGGGGCGTGACAACTTTATTGGTATCAGAGCAGAAGGTTCTGCGATGCCATACAATGATTTTGTTTTTGAGTCTTGAATTCTCGGGAGTCGGAATATTTTTCGATTTTGATTTTTGTGAGATGGGATTGACAGCGGCATAAGCTCCGGGCAGCACGAAGTAAGTATTCTTGATAAATTATACTTTAGTTAGATACTTATCTAGACTTGTTCAACAGGTGTATACTATCAGAGTTATGGCACCTGTGCAGACTCGTGGTCGAGGTCGTCCATCCAGGCGAGCAGCAAGAGGTATGGGACAATATACTGTTGCGACTGAGCCAGCTACTCAAGCACAGCCTCAGCAACCCCCTATTGGTGATTCGGAGCCTCAGAATTCGGATATACCACTGACTATGCCAGAGCTTGCAGAGTCCAGTTGGCTCAATGACAAGGCACGGATACTCGTGTTAGCACGATCAACCAAGGAAAAGTTCACCTTGTTCCGAGGGGAGTCTGACCCATGGATTGCCCGATCTTGGCTGGAAAATATGGAAGACACCTTCGAGTACATGAACTGTACAGATGTGGAGAAGGTGGGCCTTGCTACATATCATCTCAGAGATCAGGCTGTCACTTGGTGGAAATTCGAAGACTCTGTCGGGGCGTGGGATTACTTGGGCGGCTTTGAGGCGCTTTACGGAAGGCGTACTTTCCTTGGCATTTTCTCTCGCCGCGCGTCGGGAGTTCCTAAGCGAAGCAAGGTGTGGATTACATTATGGTATCTGTGAGTTTACGGTATCTAGAGTTACGCTCTCATGCGGTAAGATGCAGATCGGATGTACCAGCTTACAGGGCCTAGCAGCCTTATATCCGAGCGAGGATGTCAGATTCAGCATTACCTCCTACAGGAGGCATTGGACCGCGCCTCTCTTCATCGAGATGACTTCCCAAAGCAGATTTCCAGGAGAAAGATATCGAGAAGCGTATGACTAAGGGCAAGCAAAGAAACCGTGGTTCACTCGGGGACTCGTAAGAAAGGGGAGCAAAAGGAACTACGAGGTGCAGGGTCGGCCTAGATCGCAGAAGGGAAACGCCCAAAGATCGTAGTTTTCTGGAGGGTCTCAGAAGAACCGTAAGAGTCAGAATAGAACTGGATGTTATAAATGCGGATCCGGAAGTCATAGAGCTCCAGAGTGTCCTTTGGAGCAGCCTGTTTGCTACTATTGCAAGCAACCGGGACATACCAGTCGAGAGTGTACGTTGAGAGCACAACTGGAGTTTCCTGATAGTTCTAACAAGGGAAGACAGTCCAACCAGCAGCGGCAACAGAGAACAGCACCGCGATGCAGCCTTATGGTCAGAGGCATCCACTACCTCCACCAGCACACGTGTATCAGATGCAGGGAGGTGCCCCTACAGTGATGCCGACAGCGATCCAGTATCCTGCATCTCCGATGATCTACTATCCAGGGGTATCTGCACCATCGATGTTACCAGCTAGCTCTCAGGGTTACCTTATGCCTGCACCAGTGACTCAGACTTCAGCACCTCAGAGTCAGGCTCAGCCCGAGTGGAGGCACACTACTTCTTCGTCGGGGATGCATCCAACAAATATCGAGACTAGACGAGTTTTTGCCATCACCAGAGATGAGGCACAGCGGGCTGAGGGATCAGTCATACGGGGTATGGTTTCAGTTTATTCTATATATGCTGATACTTTGATTGATACTGGTAGTTCTCACTCCTTCGTATCTAGAATATTTCTGGGTAGAGTCGGAAGGATCCCAATGGTTCGTTCTTATGGGTTAGCAGTATCCTTGCCGTCAGGAGAGGTGCTGACTAGCCACCAAGAAATCAAGGGTTGCCCATTAGATTTTGATGGGCATATCCTTACAGTGGACCTCTAGGTGTTGGAAATGATAGAGTTCGATATTATTCTCAGTATGGACTGGTTGGCCGCTTATCACACTACAGTGGATTGTAGAGCAAGGGTGGTGACATTCCGACCTCCAGATCAACCAGCTTGGGAATTTGTTAGTACTAGAGATGATGGATTATCTATTATATCGGCTTTACAGGCTCAGAAGCTATTGGCCCAAGGTTGTCAGGGTTATTTATTATCTCTAGTCAAAGTTGAGAACGAAGGACTACCACCTCTCTCTGATGTGCGAGTAGTCCGAGAATTTCCATATGTATTTCCCGATGAACTTCCAAGCTTGCCACCTCCCAGGCAAGTTGAATTTGTGATAGAGGTGATTCCAGGAACCGCGCCTATATCGAAACCTCCTTATCGGATGGCGCCAAAGGAGCTGAATGAACTTAAAGTTCAACTGCAGGAGTTGCTGGATAATGGATTCATCCGCCCTAGTGTTTCACCATGGGGAGCACCGGTACTCTTTGTCAAAAAGAAGGATGGACCGTTGTGGTTATGTATTGAATCGACGAATGCGATTAAGAACAAATATCCACTGTCGAGGATAGAAGATTTGTTCGATCAGCTTAAGGATACATGTGTGTATTCTAAAATTGATCTATGCTCAGGATATCATCAGCTTCGAATAAGAGATGAGGATGTTCAGAAAACAACTTTCCGCATCCGTTATGGACATTACGAGTTTCTAGTGATGCCGTTCGATCTCACGAATGCCCTAGCTGCATTTATGGACTTAATGAATCGGGTATTCCTGAGGTATATAGATCAGTTCGTGATAGTGTTCATCGACGATATATTGATTTATTCTCGATCTGAGGAAGAGCATGAACAACATCTGCGGATAGTATTGGAGATATTGCGACAGGAGTAGTTGTATGCCAAGTTTAGCAAATGTGCGTTCTGGTTATCCTCAGTGGGTTTTCTTGGACATGTGGTGTCCAACAGAGGTATTTCTGTAGATCCCCAGAAGATTGAGGCGATTACCAGTTGGGAGCAGCCAAAATCAGTTCAGGAGGTCCGTAGTTTCCTTGGTCTGGTCGGGTATTATCGGAGATTCGTGGAGGGGTTCTCAAGTATCGCCATGCCACTCACTCGCCCGACTCGAAAAGGGGTCAAGTTCACCTGGTCAGAGGCCTGTGAAGCTAGCTTCCAAGAGCTTAAGCGACGGCTAGTTTTTGCACCAATCTTAGTGATTCCTTCTGGTGTTGATGGGATGGTTCTCTATACGGATGCTTCTATCCAAGGGTTGGGTGCAGTTCTGATGCAGTCCAACCATGTGGTATCTTATGCCTCTCGTCAACTAAAAGATCACGAGAGAAATTACCCAGTGCACGATCTGGAGTTAGCCGCCATTATTTTCGCATTGAAGATATGGAGGCACTACTTGTATGGGATTACCTTTGAGATCTACACAGACCATAAAAGTCTGAAGTATCTGTCACACGAAAAGAGAATCGAGGCGAGAGCGGTGGACGGAGTATCTGAAGGATTACGACTGCACCATCCAGTATCATCCGGGAAAGGCTAATGTAGTAGCAGATGCACTGAGCAGGAAGTCTCGTAGAGTTCTGGCCAGTCAACTGACAGCGGTTACTGACCTAGTTCGACAGTTCTCAGAGTTGGGATTGTCTGAACATGGTCAAACACCCCGAGGGATATTAGTTTCTATGGTTTCCCATTCTGCTATTGCTAAGAGGATCAAGGAAGCACAAGTCAGTGACCAGCATCTGCAGTTCTTGAGCAGCGTGATAGACTCAGAATGTCAGACAGATTTCTTGAGTGACGAGAATGGTGTACTTCGTTTCCGAGGATGACTATGTGTTTCGGACACACACCCAGTTAAGGAAGAATTGCTACAGGAAGCACATCAGTCAAGATTTGCTATACATCCTGGTGGTACTCGGATGTACCGAGATTTGAAGCGCATTGGATGAATGGTATGAAACGAGATATTGCGGACTTTGTTGCATGTTGCCTAGTATGCCAGCAAGTGAAGGCCGAACATCAGAAACCTACTGGGTTACTTCAGGAAATTCCGATCCCGGAATGGAAGTGGGAAAATATCACGATGGATTTCGTTATGGGATTACCCAAAACCCGTAAAGGACATACTGCGATTTGGATGATCATGGACCGATTAACCAAATCAGCTCACTTCCTTCCGATTCGTTAGATGGACTCATTGGATCATCTAGCGGAATTGTACTGCCGAGAGATCATCAGATTGCATGGTGTATCATTGAGTATCATATCTGATAGAGATCCGTGATTCTGGCAGAGTCTGCAGTAGGCCATGGGCACAGAGCTTCGACTCAGTACAACCTTTCATCCGCAGATAGACGGACAGTCCGAACGTACCATTCAGACTCTGGAGGATCTATTGAGATCTTGCATCATGGATTTCGGTGGTAGTTGGGAGGATCACATTCCTTTGGTGGAGTTTGCCTACAACAACAGCTACCACTCTTCTATCCAGATGGCTCCTTTTGAGGCATTATACGACTGACCCTGCAGATCTCCTGTGTTATGGGAGGAAGTTGGGGAATGACAGATATTGGGGCCTCAGAGTATCCAGCATGATGCGGAGTTGGTACGAGTCATCAGACGACGATTATCAGAGGCACAGGATAGACAGAAGAGCTATGCGGACCGGAGGCGGAGGCCTCTGAAATTTTCAGTCGAGGACCATGTATTCCTACGAGTGTCACCCACCAAAGGAGTCAAGAGGTTTGGGCTAAAAGGAAAATTAGCTCCACGCTACATTGGGCCATTTGAGATATTAGAGCGGATTGGAGGTGTTGCTTATCGGTTGGCATTGCCTCCGACACTTGTGGGTGTTCACAACGTATTCCATGTATCTATGCTGAGGAAATACGTGTCGCGATCTTACCATGTTCTGAAAGAGGTTTCGATACCACTCCAGGAGAATGCGACTTACGAGGAGACTCCGGTGTGGATTCTTGGTCGCAAGGAGCGACAACTGCAAAACAAAACCATCCGACTTGTAAAGGTGGGATGGCAGCATCATACAGATGAGGAGGCTACATGGGAGATGGAAGATACTATCCGAGCTCGATACCCTCATCTATTTACCTGAGGTATGTGGTTATTTCAGAATATGCTTGAATTAATTTTTTTACATTTAAGTACGAAATTTGGAGACCAAATTTTAATAAGTAGGGGAGAATGTAAAATACCAGAAAAAAAAAATTCGGGTAATTAGGAGAAAAATCTATGGAATTTTCCAAGAATTTTTCTAGACTGAAAAGGAGATTTCTAAGACTCACTTTGTTTAGAGAGAGTTAAAAGGGCTTAACGGGTCTAAAATCCAACCCGTTAAACAAACCTGATCCGTCCCATTAAACCTTAACGCCCGGTTCCTTTTCCGTTTCTACGCCGCTAATTCTTATTCCTCGCGAGCGTTTCCCAGCCGCGATAGTTACTGCTTTTTAATGTTTTCACCTCGCGATGAATTACCCACCGAGCTATTCCTTTCCCTTCCTCGCGGATCACTTCTCGCGACTCCTTCCTCGGTGATTTCTTTCCACCGGTCGGAGCCCGTTTCTTCCCCCGAAGCGAAGCGATCTCTGCTCCGTCGCTCCAGCGGTTCCGAGCAGTAGATTTCCTTCCATTCGCGCGATCTCCCTGCTCCATCGATCCAGCAGTTCCGAGCAGCGGATCTCTTTCCGTTCGCGTGATCTCTCTGCTCCGTCGTCGAGATCCCGCTGGCCTTTCCCATCCCAACTCCTCGGCCCCTCGTGCACTTGGACCGACAGTGGCGTCGTTCTGCTTGAGTGTGAGCTGTTTTGGCCGATCGCCACGGTAGCTAGGTAAGCTGTCGATCTTCTCCTTGTTCTTGGATGAGAGCTATATGCTAGTGGTGAAATCTAGCTTGGATCGATGGTTGACAGAGGTTTGTGACAGTGAACAGGGGATTACCGCAGGGATTAGGGCAGTGGCCGGTATTGGGGGTTTTTCTGGCGAACAAGGCAGAGTTGAGGGTTGGCTGCCGGTGGAAGTTCCTACTATCGGTAAGCCTAATTCTCCTTGGTTTCCCATGGGTCTTTTATTTTTCCTCGGCAGAGACAATTCTGATTTAGGGCAGAGACTTTCTTTCGGCAGATTGAGGAATTTTGGAAGGGGTTGGCGGTTGATTTTGGGATTTGCTGCGGGTGGAATCTAGGGCAGGTATATCTCAAACTGTCCCTTTTTCTGTCGTCGACTGTTTGATTGTTTCATTGTGGTAGGCTTAGAAGGAGCTGTAAATGGTCGATAAGTGGGCTGGCATTGGAGATGTAGTCGACTATTCTTGAAGGAGGGTTACGGTGAGGATGAGGCAGTAGAGAAGAACCGTATAGAGGTTCTATTTGTGCCACGTATATGGTCTGGGGGGTTGGTCGTGTGAGCTGGGAAGGAGTTGTGTGGCTATGAGCAGGGGATGGCTAACTGTGATGTTCTGTGTGTGATCTATAAATGGTTGTGAAGGGCTGTGATAGAGCTGTGGACGACGGATCAAGGGGTTAATTTGTCTATTTGGGTTTTCTTTTATTGTAGGCTGTAAAATTGGGTGTTGCAAAGAGCAGGATGTTTGCATTCGTGTGAATAAGTTGGGAGTCCAAGAGAAGGAGCTAAGTTGGTGTGAATTGACCATGAGTGATTTGGGGGTTTTCCTAATTCGTATTCGATAAAAAGTATACGAGTATAGAAAACGATATAGTAGTAAATTTAGATATATTATCGTATACTTGTACATAACCATAATTGTTGATTGTGCAGGATGTGGATACGAGGCAGGACCATGACCGTGAGGATTTCTTTAGTTCGAGCATTACAGCAGGTGGGTAATTCCTACCATGGTCAGGTAGTTATTGCATACAGATTTAGATGCATGATCATCTTATATGATCATGTTACCTTGACTTTGTTCTATTTATCTTATGCTTGATACTTTACCGTTGGCTATTAACTCCATTGCTGCTATCATGTTTATTTTACCATGATTAGGAGTTATACATATAGATGATGTAAATAACTTAGAATTTGTTTAAGTTAAGTACAAGTAGTAAAGTCCGGATGACAACCTGATTGTAATTTGGGCAAAAAGGTCATCCGTAGGTAGATAATGTCTTGAACCTAGGGTTAATTCTAATACCCGTAGATTGCATGATTACTACCAACCATACATTATGTAAATGGTCCGGTAAATGGTATTTAGTGTGTCGCTACGGACCGATGGTCCTAGCATAATACGATCAATTTGAGTACGACTCTCTACAGGATAAAGAGTGCGTTGATCTGGTTAGTATTACTCTCTGTAGAATAGAGAGTCTATGGTGGATATCTGTAGGTGAGACATTTCATTCATGTCATTCGCATGCACGCTGGCGACGAGGTCTCCCTTGTGGTTGAGAGTGTCGCCAGTTATCCTGTCTCCACGGTTATTCATAGGAGGAGTAACCGGTGTGAGGACAGAGCATTATGGTGCCACACTCTATCACTATAGACGGTGATGGATTTGCGTGTCGTAGTCCTACGTGTGTGACACTCGACCACTCATGGGTAGTGACTGTCGGAGTGGCCAACAACAGGGACCCCCATCGTGTAGCTTGCTTTTTATGCTTATATGCTACTCGATCATACTGCCCACTCGGCCACTCGAGAGCAGTGGTTGGTGTTGAGTTGGGACAGTTGTCATGCTCGAGCCACCGAGGCCACACTAGGGTCGTGGTAGCTTTAGGGTGAGCCGACATGACCATGCATACTGCATTGCCGACTTATGACATTTTTGCATATTACCATATATATACATATATACATGTATATATATATATATATATATATATATATATATATATATGGATGATTGTGATTAGCATACATATATAGATGCAATCTATATATATATGCTTATTGTGATGCTGCATTTGTATGTACTATGTTTGTTGCATTTGTTTGTACATATTCATACATGTTATTACATTTTCTGTATGGTAGTAGGCCAACACTTGTATACTTGTTAGTTATTCACTGTGATACCCTTGACCCATATCAGGATGTAGTATGAGTTAGTTCTATTCTTTATACCATTTGTTGTGAATATGTACTCAGGTTGGATAGGTGTAGCGATGTGACGCCTGTAGTATGTCTGCATTTCATATTGACTTTTGGTTAGAAGGTATATACATGGATATGTTATCATGCTAGTGATACCTGTAGATTTTCTGTCGAAATACATGTGATATTAATGTACATGTTTATCTATTACCTGCTGAGTTTTACTCACCACCTCAACAGACCCTGGGTTTTTCTGTCACCCAGGTAATAGGTTGAAGTCTTCGTGATGGCTTGGAGTTGCGCCGGCGATCCATCCCATCTCCGCTTTCTTCCGTGTCTCCCGAGGATTTTCGTTTCAGTTATAGATTTTGCTCTTTATCATGGACTTTGGTTTATGTATGGACTTGTCTTATATCGTGGACTTGTTTTGTGTCGATGTTTTGTTTACAGTTTAAGATTGTGGACTTATCAGGTGGTGTACACCAGTGTGCTTTGGTTTGGATGTCTATATATGTGTTTATGTTTCCGCTGTGTGTTTGATATATTTATATTTGCTTATTATGATGTTGTTGTGGGTCTACGGGCCTTGTATTAACCCGAAATATTGCCACGTACAAGGGAGATGCCGTCCGTTTGATTTTCGGCACGACATACTCTCGGGGCGTGACATCAAGTGGTCCCAGTGGTGGGATTCAAGACCCGGAAGTGGATCTCGGTTCTAGTGGGAGTGCTCCATCTCAGGGTGAGGATGGTCTATCTCCTCGTCGGAGTGGTCGAGGAAATGTACCTCGTCGTCGTTTCTCGATTGAGAATGAGATACTCATTATTACTCCTAAGGACGAGGATGATCCGTGGACTCTAAGAGAGGCCCTCGAGGGTTCTACAAAAGTCCAATGGTTAAAAGTCATGTAGGATGAAATGGAATCAATGAAAGTCAACGAAGTCTGGGAGCTAGTTGACTTACCTGAGAATAGAAAGGTCATTGGGAACAAGTGGGTTCTCAAAATCAAAAGAAAGGTTGACGGATCGATTGAGAGGTATAAAGCTCATTTGGTAGCCAAGAGTTATACACAGACAAAGGGCATTAACTACGAGAAGACTTTTTCCCCTGTAGTCAAGTTTACTTCGATCAGTTTACTTCTAGCGATTGTCACGAGTTTAAAACTAATGTTACATCAGATGGACATAAAGATCGCCTTCCTTAATGGAAGTTTGGATGAGGAGATCTACATGGAACAACCTGTTTAGTTCGTTCTAGTAGGTCAAGAGGATAAGGTCTATCGACTTCGAAAGTCGATATATGGCCTTAAACAAGCATCCAGGCGGTGGTACCTAAGGTTTCACGAGGAGGTGATATCTTATGACTTTACAATGGGTGAGGAGAATCATTGTGTCTATTTGATAAGATTTAATAACTCATTTGTGATTCTGTCGTTATATGTGGATGATATAATGTTGGCTGGGAACAACATTGAGTATCTGATAACCATTAAAGCATGGTTATCGCCCACTTTCAACATGAAAGACATGGGTGAAGCTGAGTTCATCCTTGGAGTACATATCAAGAGGGATCACTTGAGAAGATTTTTAGCTCTTTCATAAGAAGTTTATATTAAGAAAATTTTTGAGCGCTTTGGGATGAGTGATTGTAATCCCATAGATACTCCAATCGCTAAAAGTGATAGTCTTAGTTTGATGATGTGTCCTAAAACTCAGGAAGAAATAAGGGAAATGAGTAAAGTACCTTATTCAAGTGGAGTAGGAAGTTTGATGTATGCAATATTTTGTACACGATCGGACATATGTTATGCAGTTGATTTGATATGTAGATATCAAACAAATCCTGGAAGGGGTCATTGGAGAGCAGTGAAAAGGATTTTTCAATATCTTAAAGGAACTATAAATTTCTCTCTGTGTTATGGGGGAGGTGATTTATGTCTCGTAGGATATTCAGATGCCGATTGGGGAGACGATCTGGATAAATGCAAATCAACATCAGATTTCACTTTCTTGCTTAATGGCGGAGCCATCTCTTGGAGTAACAAGAAGCAAACCTATGTTGCTCTATCTACGATGGAAGTTGAGTTCGTGACATGCTTAGTAGTAGTTCAAGAGAGTGTTTGGCTCAAAAGACTATTGGATGACTTAGAGGTTGTAGCAGATAGTGGGAGGTCAGTTATGATTTATTGTGATAATCAGGTTGCTATCGCTTACACATGAGACCCCAAGTTTCATAGTAGAACCAAACACATAGATACCAGATATAATTATGTAAGAGACATCATTGAGAATAATGAAGTGACTATCAAGTACATTTCAACACACAATATGGTGGTTGACCCCTTTACCAAACCTATCACAAAAGACTCCTTTGTGGGACATAGAGAGTTATTAGGTTTGAGTATTTTATGAAATTTCTCAACTTGTACTGTAATCTGATGCTTAATGAAATATATAACTTTATGTGTATTAATGGTCAAATTAAAATATATTGTACTTGTTATATATGTGTTATGTGATATAATAGATATGTCAGACAAGCAGGTTCACCCTCTCACACGAGTAATCACCTCCAAGAGTGGAGATAAGACAGTTTCTAGTTGTAAGAGGTTTTGAGAGTAACCCTGCTAGAACTTAAGTCGCCCTAATATGTGTTCTGGATGAGATCATGTGCGACATGATCGACATGGAAGTAGTCACATCCATATTTCCTGTAAGCAGTTAGGTTTGAGATCTCAGATATCACCTGCAGTTTCTGATACTATCTTTGAGAGACTCTCTTTGAGATATATGGGTAGAGTTTTATGTGTAGATTGAGTCCCCATACCTGCACAGTGTTAGAAAAATCTGATATATGCTCTTATGAGAAATGGAGAATAACACTGTGACACATGTTTCATACCATGTGTGATAAAATGAATAAGAAAAGTGGGAGAATTAATACTTAAGATAGTAAATGATTATCTCCGAGCTCTACTGTGTGAGATCCAAAATCCTCTGGGTGGGATTTCTTATACCCTTATTACTTTCGGTCATTTCTTAAGGTCCTGATTTAGTGTTTGCTACTTTAGTCTGTTTATCGATGGCCCAGAAGATAAATTGAGGTCTAAGGGACAAGTCTAGGAAAGCAGCTGAGTCATGGCTGATGGATTCATGTTTGGGAAAAGGAAGACCAATTGACAATACATCATTATCATAATATTCACCGACCAGTCTTTTATGCTTATCCATGTAGGGATTAAACATATTAGTGAATATAATGTCGAGTATATTCTGGGGATACTTTTGATGAGGAAAGTAGCTCGATGGATATAATTAGTCTTGGATCTGGGGTGCAGCGAGATTGTATCTTATGATACAATAATAGTGACTACTCTATCATCTGTATAAAGTAGTTTTTTATTTACAGGTGTACTCGCAAGTCGCACGACATCTAATCCTATATGAAAATTTAGTATGGTGATGTGATGGGTCACATGAGTTGTGATCTTGTGACAACAAGTAATGAATACCCTCGTGTGCAAGTGGGAGATGTAACTGATGCTCACTAAAGGGCATTCATACATATGAGATAATGGAGTTATCTCATGACTCCACTAACCCTTCATGGCTCCACTAACATAATTGTATGTTAGTAACTTCTCCACTAACCCTTCATGGCTCTACTAACATAATTGTATGTTAGTAACTTCTCCACTAACATGAATGCATGTTAGTAACCTCCCATAACCTCTTGTATATATATAAACATACTTGAGTGAAGTATGTTTAGAAGAGCATGGTAAGGAGCAAATCACGTGGAGGAGAGTTGCTTGCATGAGAAGAGGGAGAGGTTTGGTGTGAGTCTCGTGAAAGAGAAAAAAGTGCAAGAGTTGTGCAAGTGTGCGTGTAGACAATACTTGTGAACCTATTTCTTGTTGAGTAGAACAAGAAGTTTGTCTTTGTCCTTGTTGAGAAGAACAAGGTATCATCACCAGACTTTGGATTGCGACATTGTGGTGAAAGTTCGGATTAACATCTCGTGACTTTCATCTCGATTGCGAGCCAACGACGAGGATCAAAGTTCGCAACAGTAATCTTTGAGCAGAGTAGTGCTAGAGAATTTATATCTACTTTGAGATATACTTAATTTTACTACAACAAAAAAGGTAATACACAACACTTAAAAGACACAGTTTTTCATGAAAAGCATTGTTGTTTTTAGTTTAACAACGCTTTTAGCGTAAAATGTTGTCTTTTTTTTTTAAATTTATTATAGACATCACTTTTGGCAAAATCGTTGTGTATTAATATTTTTTTTGGATTAATGACAACAGTTTTTAAATAGTGTTGTCTTTATTTTTTTTAATTAGAAACTATTTGGATTATCCATTTATTGTTAATTAACATTACCCTATCCTCCCATGCGATCGTGCCCTATTCCTTTTTCCACCATTGCTCTCCTCTTCCTCGCTCGATCGCACACAGATCGTTAGTCATCTATGTCGGCATCTCCACCACGAGATCGAAGTGCAGGACGCTTCTCCTGCTGGCCATTGCACCGACCAGTCGCCTCTCTTGCTCGTGCGTCGTAGCTGTGCCCCCCCCATAATCGCCACCCCGTGGGCGACACCATTTTCTCTTTCTACCACGCGCCACGACCGATGGTCATCTGCCCCTTTCAATGACACACCTGTTCAATCATCGCGAGCTCAACCTCATCTCTGCCAGCTAGCCAGTCGCCACTTTATCGGCTTGCCTCCCAGCTGCGATATGTCCTACGCCCACCACAACAACCCGAAGTCCCCGACTGCTACCACGAGTATCGCCGCCATTGGCCAGTCAAAGGGCAGCGTCCGACGCTGTCGACGTGATGCTTCACCGGAGCAACGCATGACCACAGCTCGATCGCATGCTACCCTCCTTCCTAGCTCCACCAGTGTGTGACCACCGTTGCCTTCCTCTTGGCCAAAGTGACGCTCGTCGGTCGGCGACACTGCTAGCACCAAAACCATCTCCTCCGACGGTATATTAATTAACCTTATATGGTTTTGATTAAGTTAATTAATCTTGATTTTAATTAAGTGTAATAAATTCTTATATGATTAAGTTGATTAATTAGTTGGTCTTTTAGGATTTGATTAAGGTTATTGATGAGGGTGATTGATTTAAATGAGTAGCTAATCAAAAGCTCGAGAGGGGGGTGTTGGTGCAATCGGCCCAGGTCACGATTGACCAGACTCGAGTTTGACTCGAGTGATGTTTTGATGTTTGACATAGTATGTTTGACATAGTATGTTTGACATTGATATTTGACATTGATGGCGGTTAATGTTTTGGGGAGATTGTTTATACAATCGACTTAGGTTATAATTGACCAAACTCGAGTTTGACTCGAGGGAGTCTTTGATGGTTGACTAGGGATTGACCATGTGATTATGGGAAAGTCCAAGCATGGGTCTTGGCAAGGTAAAGTCCAAGTCATGGGTACTTGGCATGGAAAGTTCAAGTGGGACACTTGGCATTTGGGAAAGTCCAAGTCTTGAGTACTTGACACAAGGAAAGTCCAAGCATGGGGCTTGGCATGGAAAGTCCAACATGGGTTGGCAAGGGAAAGTCCAAGCTTGAGTTTTGGCATTTGTAAAGTCAAAGGGTGAAGTCTTGGCAGCATAAGTCCAATGATTGGCGACGTAAAGTCCAAGCGGAGTCTTGGCAGCGTAAGTCCAATGTGCCTTGGCGGTGTAGACACCGTTAGCATGACATAGCCGATGGAAGAACCTGAAGGCTAGCGCGATGGATGAACAAGTCATGGACAGCTTGGAGGGATCCGAGAGGCGTGAGGCTGATGGCGGTAGCTAGAAGGCTTAGGTCTAGGTTAAGGGTGGTCTAGCAAGTATGGGAGAACCATACTTGGGTTAAAATCTCATTTTTGAGGTTGGCAGTCGACTGGCATTGTGACCGGTTCGACTGCCATGAGTTGACTTGAGTTCGACTGCCGTTTAAGAGCTGAAATTGCTCGCGCAATGATCGTTCATGGAGCCCGATCGATGTCGACGGCAATCGATTGCGGATTGAGTTGTGAGCGAGAGAATGCTCGTAGTCGATCGGGCGATCGGCCACGGGCGTTAGCCGAGCGCCAATGTTGGCAGTCGATTGGTGAGAGTACCGTTGGAACTTGTCCAACGTGGATTGAGCCATTGTCTCACAGCTACAGTGTTGGCAGTCGACTGCTAGGCGAAAATCCAGCCCGATGGAGGATAAAAGCAGCTGTTCGTGGAAGGCTCAAGCAGCGGTTTTCTTGGGCGATTTGAAGGGGAATTGTTGGTGCTCTTCCAGTTCTTCAAGGCTAGTCCAAGGCAACCAAAGATCAAGCAACCAAAGTACTCTTGTAAAGTGTTTTTCTTTACTTGCATTATATTTCTTACTTGTATTAGATTGTATCTTTTGTATTACGTAGTGTAATCCTTGTACGAGGTTTCTCCACCTCCGACTTGTGTCGAGAAGGAGTTGTTTGTGATTAGTGAGTGCATGTGCATCACTAGAGCTCTTTAGAGTTTGATTCGTGGAGTAGGAACTATTCGGTTCTGAACCACATTATATGACCGTGTTGTGATTGTGTATCTTGTTATATTTATTTGTTATTACTATTCCGCTGTGCTAACAAGATTGTAGACGATCAAACGCGAAAGAATTCCATCATCGTACCATCACGCGATGCTATTCACCCCCCTCTAGGGTCCTCAAATATCCTACAATTGGTATCAGAGCCTGGGGCTCTTCTACGGACTAACAACCCGGAGTCAAGACGCTAGAGGAACAAGATGGAATTCAAGGAGAGATTGGGTGATGACATCAACGTTCCGCCTTCCTTCGACCGTGAAGATTTCGCGTATTGGAAAGGTAGAATGATGCATTTTCTAATGTGTGACTTTGATAATTGGATTAGTGTCTTAGTAGGTTTTGACACTCCAAAAGACGAAGAAGGAAGAAAAATCAAGAAGAAGAATTGGAGTCAAGAACAACTCCGATACTATAACATCAACAATAAGGTAATGGGTATTTTGCTTAATATAATCCCTAATGATATTTTGATCAAGATAGGGGATTGTAAAGACACCAAGGAGGTATGGAACAAATTGGAAAAATTCCATGAAGAGCCTCACTCAATCCAAGAAGATGAGGAGAATGAGGAAGAGAGCTCATCCTCACAAGAAAGTGAGGATTCGGAGGTCGAGGAGTGTTTGACATCCGAGGAGGAAGAAGTGGTGGAAGAGGTAGAATTAGAAGAAACCTCAACCTCTAGGATTGAGGGGGAGGGGATTAGAACATCTACACCGGAGCAACCCCAAGAAGAGCCTTCCACATCCGGTCAAGATGAAGAAGCTCCAATTCCGGCACCTTCCACCACCACCCTAGGTAACTCAAACATATCAATTAATAATAAAATGCATATAATATATTTTGAGTGTAGGGAGCAAGGACACTACAAGAGTAAGTGTCCTAAAAGGATCAAGAAGTCTCCTCCGACACCAAAAGTCAAGGATGCCGGTCCCCAAAGTCAAAAGAATAAGGAGCACGTAGTATGCTTCAAGTGCCATCAAAAGGGGCACTATAGAAGCCAATGCCCTAAGGGGAGCAAAAAGATCCAAGAAGAAGCATCACAAGTAGGGGGAGCTAAAGCTAACCCTAAGGTACATTTTAGTAATGCATCTTTGAATTTAAATGTTAAAAAGCATGCTAGGAATTTTAACTCTCTTGCAATTTATGAAAAGCATGCTAATAAAAACAAATATTTTTGTTTAGGAGCTAAGAATGTCTACTTAGGAAATAAGGAGAAATTTGAGACTAATGTCCCTAAAAATATTCTACCTAGGGAATCAATTAGGAAAATAGGAGAGCACCTAGATTTTAACCCTAAATAGACTAGGCATATGCCTAGAAAGTCCCATGCCCAAGAATTTAATCAAAAAACAATTGGGCAATTAGAGGTTGAAAATCAAGTCTTGAGGTCAAGGCTTGAAAAACTTGAAAAGACCCTTAAGGCTATGCAAAATCAAATGCAAGGGTCAATTAGTCAAACTTCTAGGTCAAAATCTCAAAGTCAACACTTAGGACCCAAGAAGCAAAAGTCATCAAAGGGCAAGAAGGGTTTGGGTCACAAACCTAAGCCTAAGATGACTTACCATAGTGTTCCATTTGATTATGGAACACAAACTAGGTCTAGGAAGACTAAGGTCAATAGGGAAGTCATTCCTAAGGTTGACCAAAGGGTGTGCCTAGTGGCTAGGGTTTCTAGGAAACCTAGGGTGGCCACTAAGAAGGTTGCAAGGGAAGTTACCCCTAGAGTCAACCTAGGTAAGACCCAAATGACCAAGGCTAACAAGCCTAGAAGGGTCATTAGGAGGGTATCTAGGGAGGTTATCCCTAAGGAATACCTAATTAATCCAATGAGCTCAAATAGATTTTGGGTTCATAGGAGTGTGATAGATTCACGCTAGAAGGGTTTAGGGTGTGCCAACCTTGATTGGATGGGTAGTTAACTCAACCATGATAAATGTGACATTTTAGGTCATTTTCAAGGTTATGGTTACCTTGGAAATACATTTGAGCTTTAATCCTAAAATATTTTAGGATGTGCCAATATTATTTGAGAAGTTTGATAAATTAATCAAATTGGCACAATTTAGGTTTAAAGGTTAGTGTGCTATTTTGGGTTTTTGGCACACTAGGGAGATTAGTAGTATTATGGCAAAAATATGCTTAATTATCTCAAATGACAATTAATATTAAATCTTAGGTATTATTATACCTATATATTTTATATGTCATGCTTTGATTTGTCATATAACATGCCATGACATCATACCTATTTTTATCATTTATATGTCATGTGCTTTAATTTTTATATCATATGCCATGACATCATGATCATTGACCATGCTTTATTTTTGCTATTATTATGCTATGATCATTTCATGCATTAACTTGATTGAAAATTGATTTAAGGACTATGACATGACTTGGAGTCCCATTCATAAGAGAATCAAGTAGGGTTGCCTTAGAAAATGCATGAAACCCTAGATTAAATGAACCAAAACCCACATCTCACATCCAATTGACATGTATGTGTATTTATACACTCTAGATACATATGAGATATTAGAATATGAGTTGAGTTTAAGGTGCATAGTTTTTGCATCTAGATGAACTAAAACTCATCTAATTTTAATTGTGGATCATTGGAGAAGCTTGTGTACAAGTCATGTACATTGAGCCCAAGGAATATGATCTAAAATAAGGTTTTAAAAATATTTTAAAATCTTTTTGAAAAACCTTGGTGAAGTCTATCTTTTGATAGTAATAATCATTGATGAAGTTGATACAAAGTAGGCCCAAAACATTGAAAATTTCAATGGTTTTGAACTTTGTGCCAATTTCACTATTTTATAAGTAAAATAATTTTTAAATATTTTTCACCCATTGTATTGACTATAAGTAATATACGTATCAAATTTCATAATTTTTTAATATACGTAGAATTACTTATGAATTTTTAAAATCCATTTCTAATAATTGAAATTCGAAAAATTCAATCATCAGTCGACTGCCCTGGGTGGCAGTCGACTAATGTGAGTGACAGTCGACTGGTAACTGACAGAGTCGACTACAAATGCTGATTTCGGGAAAACTAGATTTGTTTAGCCCGTGTTCGGCTACGGTTAAGGTCCCTAACCACTCCTAACCCTAGGATATGCTTTGGGAAGCATTATAAAGGGTGAAAATCCATTGGATATGGATTAAGAGAGTTGCTTAGGGTTTGTATCAAATTTAAGGTGAGGAGAGTTCATGTTTGAACTTTTAACCTTATTTTTGATGGTTTAGAGTTCCTATTGGCTTAGGGATTTCCCAAGGACATTGTTGGTGCAATGGTCAAGAGGGAGCAAGCCTTTAGGAGGAGTTATCCATCTTGGGATGATGGATGTGTTTCTCTTCTTGAAGGGCGAGAAGTTATTGGGAAAGTATCATCAATTGGGAAAATTGATGGGATATTGAGAAACCCAATTTGGAAATTGGGAGAGAGTATAGGATTGCCTTTCTTGAGTGATATAAGACTTATCACTAGGAAGATGGTAGGCATCCTAGGTATTTTTGGATCAAGGGGGAGATTGTAAGATCTCATTGGGACATGAGACATTGACCTCCTTGGAGAGATAACCTTTTTGATGTTAGTCAAAAAGGGGGAGAAGTTTTGGAGAGTGTTTGGGATTACCAATTTGGGATAATTGGTAAGGAAATTTGAGTTAGGGGCCTAACTCAAGGTTTGTTTTGTCAAACATCAAAAAGGGGGAGATTGTTAGTGCAATCGGCCCAGGTCACGATTGACCAGACTCGAGTTTGACTCGAGTGATGTTTTGATGTTTGACATAGTATGTTTGATATTGATGTTTGACATTGATGTTTGACATTGATGGCAGTTAATGTTTTGGGGAGATTGTTTATACAATCGACCTAGGTTATAATTGACCAGACTCGAGTTTGACTCGAGGGAGTCTTTGATGGTTGACTAGGGATTGACCATGTGATTATGGGAAAGTCCAAGCATGGGTCTTGGCAAGGTAAAGTCCAAGTCATGGGTACTTGACATGGAAAATCCAAGTGGGACACTTGACATTTGGGAAAGTTCAACATGGGTTGGCAAGGGAAAGTCCAAGCATGGGTCTTGGCATGGAAAGTCCAACATGGGTTGACAAGGGAAATTCCAAGCTTGAGTCTTGGCATTTGTAAAGTCAAAGGGTGAAGTCTTTGCAGCATAAGTCCAATGATTGGCGACATAAAGTCCAAGCGGAGTCTTGGTGGCATAAGTCCAATGTGCCTTGGCGGTGTAGACACCGTTAGCATGACATAGCCGATGGAAGCACCTGAAGGCTAGCGCGATGGATGAACAAGTCATGGACGGCTTGGAGGGATCGGAGAGGCGTAAGACTGATGGAGATAGCTAGAAGGCTTAGGTCTAGGCTAAGGGTGGTCTAGCAAGTATGGGGGAACCATACTTGGGTTAAAACCTCATTTTTGAGGCGGCAATGACATTGTGACAGTGACCGTGAGTCGACTTGAGTTTATCGTTTAAGAGCCGAAATTGCTCGCGATCGCTCATTAGCGATCCATCGATGTCGACGGCAATGATCGCCAAGGGATGATAATGATCGCGGTTGAGTTGCGAGCACAGAATGATCCGTAGTCGACTGTGCAGTCGACTGGTGAGAGTACTGTTGCAACTTGTCCAATGTGGATTGAGCCGTTGTCTCACAGCTACAGTGTTGACAGTCGACTGGTGACTTATGACAGTCGACTGCTAGGCGAAAATCCAGCCCGATGGAGGATAAAAGCAGCTGTTCGTGGAAGGCTCAAGCAACGGTTTTCTTGGGCGATTTGAAGGGGAATGGTTGATGCTCTTCCAGTCCTTCAAGGTTAGTCCAAGGCAAACAAAGATCAAGCAACCAAAGTGCTATTGTAAAGTGTTTTTCTTTACTTGCATTGTATTTCTTACTTGTATTAGCTTGTATCTTTTGTATTACTTAGTGTAATCCTTGTACGAGGTTTCTCCACCTCCGACTTATCTCGAGAAGGAGTTGTTTGTGATTAGTGAGTGCATGTGCATCACTAGAACTCTTTAGAGCTCGATCCGTGGGGTAGGAACCATTCGGTTTCGAACCACGTTATATGACCGTGTTGTGATTGTATATCTTGTTATATTTATTTGTTATTACTATTGCTCTATGCTAACAAGATTGTAGACGATCAAACGCGAAAGAATTCCATCATCGTACCATCACGCGACGCTATTCACCCCCCCCCTCTAGCGGCCTCAAATATCCTACAGGGGGTCCCCACCACTCATCTTCTTTCTCTGCTTCCACAAGGCGATTCGATTCGAGCTTGATTGCCTCCACCGTGCCGCCGTAGATCTTGCCACTGATGGTGTTGGGGATGTTGAGGACATATCACGACACTGTCGCTTCCTCTTCGCCATGTACCAGCACCACTCAAATGCGGAGGACGAGGTACTCGCCTGGTCCATTTTGATGAATCAGGTTAATGTGTGGAATTTTTAATGCGGCTAGAATCTTATTCAATAATTCCTACGATCATACTTCTAATGGGATTCAAGAATCATGGAGTAAAATAAGGAAACTTGTGATATTTCATCTCGATTTGGTCGCAACCATGTTTTGATGCTTGACAGTTACATCCTCCTAATAGGTGCATCGAATCTGTCCATAAATTTGACCTCCATTAACTGAGGAAATATTTTTGACTGAGTTAAGGGATATTGATGGCAGGACTGTCCGGTTTGGTGAGCAATGATGTGTATGATCATTAAGGTGGCTACTTTAGTCCCCAGGGCTAGCCCAGTTGGTAAGTGCAAAGGGGCAACTCTTAAATGGGCAAGGGTCAATTCCCGGGGAAGTCATGACTCTGGGCCATCGACAGACCCTCTCCTTTGCACTTGCCACCTGGGTCCTGATTTACCTCCTCCACCGGTAGGGGCAGCCGGAGGGGGCCGCTAATGTGGCGGTTCCACATTTTTTTTTTTTTATTAAGGTGGCTACTTTTGGTGTTCTATTAACAAGTATCTATTAGCTTGTTGTTTCTGTATTAAGATAAGCTTCTACCTCACTATTTCCTAACTTGTATTGGGCATTAACTATGGACTGCATTAGTATCAAAGTTGGAGTTGAAAATTTAAAATTTAGATGATAGTGTAACAACACAAGGTGACTCCTTTGATTCAGGCATTGTCGCTAAAGAAAACGTGTCATGCTGCAACACAGAAATACATTTCTATATTTATTATCACCGTTAGCTGTCTAAAACTTCTTGAATTGCAGGTCATTTTTCCGGCTCTTGACAAACGTGTGAAGAATGTAGCACAGACATATTGCCTGGAACATAAAGGGGAGCATGACCTTTTTGAACAATTATTTAAACTGTTGGACTTGAATGTTCATAAGGATGCTAGTGTTAGAAGAGAAATTGCCTCATGCACCGGTGCTATACAAGCATCACTGATGCAGCACATGTGTAAGGAGGAGGAGCAGGTTTGCTTATTATCTTGTATAATTCTGATGCACTGTTTTTTTTAATCTTTCTGTTCAATCTGTAAGTAGCTCTTATTGATTTCTTGGCTGAACCATGCATACTGAAGCTTTAAGAAAGTTGCTCTCATTGAGGTTCTGGAGTACCTAGCGGTTGTCATATGTGCAACATGACTGTTCCTGTTTTGCTACAATCTAGTGGACGTTGAATTTTCAAATGTTAGAAAAAAAATTAAATTATCTTTTCGTCTAGGTGTCTTGTCCAGATTTTATTCACTTAAGTCAATAATTATTTTAGTTGCAAAAGTTTCTCCATTGTGTATTATATTTAGCCGACTCTATTACAATTGGTGTTAACATGCAAGGCTTGCTTCTGTCTAACAATTTCTACATTAGTGAATTTTTAATATATCAGTAATTTCACTCATTTGATGTCAATTTGTATGCTTCCAAATTGTTTTTTTTTTATTTCAGGTTTTTCGACTTCTCGTCGAGAATTTCTCACTTAAAGAGCAAGCTGATTTGGTTTGGCATTTTTTATGTAGCATCCCTGCGAACATAATGGCTGAATTCCTTGGCTTTGTTTTTCTGTTTCACTAGACGAACATAAGGATATGATAACATGTTTGTACAAACTACTACCTGAAGACAAACTTCTTCAGCAAGTAAGAACGTGATCCCATAATCACAAAATTTTTATTAGTTATCTAAATTGAACGTTGAGGCTCCAAATGCATCAGGTCATATTTGCTTGGATGAGAGGGAAACATTTGCAAAACCGTTGTGTCAACTATCCTAATTCTAGGAAGAGAAAACAAGCAGAATCAGACTATAATCTCAGCTCACCAAGAATTTATCCAATAAATGAAATATTAGATTGTCACAATGCTATCAGAAAGGAGGTCACTGACATTGCAAAAGATAAGCAAGGCAAATACAGTTAACTCAAGATTTCACTGAGCTATCAACCTTCTATTCAAGGCTTGAATTTGTTGCTGATGTATGTATTTATCACATGTATTGCCTTCTAGTTAGTTATGATACCCCTTCCTTCTTCAATTTGTAGTCACTAGTGACATCTAGCTGTAAAAGATGACAATCCCAAAGAGTTAAGACCAGCACGACCACATGTACTCTGAACCACTGCATCACAATATCCTGTCATTTAAATACATTTGTTCATATTTCTGCATGCTAGCTGCTTGTGTTAATCATTAGGGCTCTGCTTTTTTAACCAGATTAATTTGTGGGAGCAATTAGGTGTAGTTCTATAATTAGAATGTAAGAAAATAGTTTAAACATTTCCAAAGTCAACCAGTTCTAATAATTAGCCAAACTGAATTGATTAGAATTGCGAGAGTGAAAGAAAAAGGGACATCAAATAACATTCTAAATAATGTAATTAAAAGTTATTCAAGAGATTAAAATATTACTAGTGATGTAGCCTTGCCTAGAGTTCAGTGGAAAGGTAAGATCCATGTAATCACTAACCCTAAATAGTTGGAACTTTCTTTAGGGTGTTCCCTTTTCCTTTCTGATAATGGTAGAATTATGTCTGCAATATAGCTGAAGATCAAATTTTATTTCCAGTGGTGGATATGCCAGTTTCATTTGTGGAAGTTCATGCTGTGGAAAAGGGACAATTTAACAATCTTAGAATTCTATTCAAGCATATTCAACAAGATGGAGTCAATTCATTAACCACGGAATTTTGTTCGAAGCTTTGTTCACATGCTGATCGAATTATGGACACTATTCAAAAGCATTTCAATGCTGAGGAAGCTGAGGTATATATCAATATGTTGGCAAGGTAAATATTACTGTTTGACTAACTGAAGCCTTCTTTTCGTTCGATTTCTAATTCCCTCTTGTTTTTTGTTTACGATATTATCCGTGTTCAATCTCATTTCTATTGATAGATACATGATCTCCTCAAACATGGGTGAAGTTGCTTTCATCTTTCTGACGACAACTTTAGGCATTCCCAAGGGTCTAATACCAGTTCAACTTTTGTGGATCTAAGAAGCAAGATAGATTGGAACTAATATGCATGTTTAGTATGTAGGTTTTTTGTTTAATTTTGTAAACTTAACTTGAATTCCAAGTTTGTGGATTATGACTTCATATTTTTCGTTTTTCATTATTTGTCGATTATGCAATATTTATGTTTCAATTGTAAGGAGATTGATTAGTTGCACTTTAATGATATTTTAATTGGTATTATTTATAAGTGTTTAATTAAGTAGTTTATCGTGTGATATAATAGACAATGTTTTTATGGATATAAAAGACAATGATTTTTATTTGTTGATAAAAATTGATATTTCATTTCAAACGATAACGTTTTTTCCATTGCAAAAAGCATTGACTATGCAAAAAGACAACACTTTTAATCCACGATAAAATTGCTATATGTGTTAAAATGAAAACGCTTTAAATTCGTTGTAAAAGCATTGTCGTTTCTAACAACGACAATACTTTTGATCAGTTGTAAAAGCATTGTCTTTGTTTCAAGGATAATGTTTTTTATTTGTTGCAAAAGCATTATTCTTATGAAAAACGACAACGCTTTTTTCTCGTTACAAAAGCATTGTCTTTGCTAGAAAAGACAATATTTTTTTAACCGTTATCCTTAGCCGGACTTTTAACAATAGTGCTTTTAACAACATTTTTTCAGCCACATAAACAACGCATAAAAAGCGTTGTCTATGAGCTTTTTTCATGTAGTGTTTCCGCAAAGATTTTATATGTGTTAAGATCTTACTATACCCCAATACTTGTAAACTTAACTTACATATTAGATCACTAGATGACTTACTTTTTACCTCTTTGTCAATATTAAAACTCAAGTTTGACCATATGATATTTTCGGTACCAACAATATTTTCATCAATGAAAGTAAGAATCAATTCTTGACGAATATATATTCATGAGAAAAAAAAATCTTTCCACTTGAATGATCATATGATGATTGATTATAAATTGACCTTGTGATTTATCTCTCTTTATATTACTATAGAATCGATATTATTTATATCAATATAATTTTATTTTTACACATGAAGAGCTATTTAATATTTTAATAATAATCTCCCATTCATTCTGACTTTTCAAAATTATTTTATCAAAGGGTTTTTTGAAATTCATGGCCGGCCATTTTACCAAAGGGCATACTTATATTTTTAAAATTTTTGAAGGGTGTATTATAGTTTGATTTTTATTAACATGATTCTCAAATACCTTTTTTTAACTTAAAGGTTGTTAATCTAGGTCAACTCTTCTCTACGAATCATAATTTAAAAATCTAGTTCGGATATATTATATCTCACATTACTTTTTTTATTTCCTCACGTTTTATCAAACGTTAATTACGAGAGATATTTGGCGTAAATGTTATTATATTTTATCACATCGATAAACTTACATGCATATGCTACTGAATGATTTGCACCCAATCCACTCTCCCTTAATTTGTTGGACGGAAATAATTAATTTCTTTCTGAACTATCTTTTACCGATATGAAGATGTATTAATTTTGTTGTTGTCTAATATTTTAGGATTGCTCTAGATCTCTCCAGCTAGACTTAAAGTAGAAAAAGGTAAGGAAAAGTATATAGTGTTATACATCTACATGATAAACATAAAAGAGCTTTATCAAAAGGTCTCTGGTGTGTTTTTAAACTTATAAAAAATTTCACAAATTAAGTTTATTGATAAATATATTTCAAAACTAAAATTCAGAATTTCAAACATGTTTAGATTCAGAAATGTTCCTGTGACCTTCACTAGATGAGATGTGTCTTTGTTGTTTGGTATTGTAAAAGGTAAATTTTTGTTCCAATAAATTCAACCATGAGCTATATCTTTCATTTAAAAAAAAAAGAAATATGTTTTATTATTATATAATTCATATGGTGTTTTTGTGATAAAATTTATTTATTTGAACTATATTATGTACATATAGCATACTATATTAACATTTTTTGTCTAAAAATAACTAGGCAAATTAAATTTATTTAATATTATCCTATCTGCTTCTATTATTGTTCGATGTTTATGTTCCACTATGTCATTTTGTTGCGGAGTTATTGGACAAGAAAATTCATGTCGTATCCATTGTCTAAGTAGTATTTATCTAACATATGATTATCAAATTCTTCTTTGTGGTCACTTTTTTTTACTTTAATATACTTTTTATTTTCAACTAGTTTAATAAACAATGTAAATTTATATAATGTTTTATCTTTAGTTTTTAAAAAATAAACTCATATATATCTTGAAAAATTATTTACAATTACAAGACAATATTGAATTTCATTTAAAGATTTAGCTTTTGTTGCTTTCAAACAAATATATATGCATTGTTTCTAAAATTAAAGTGGTTTTACTAGATTTAGTTAACTTATGTTTAACTCTAGTTTTTTTTTCCTTTTGACATGCATCACAAATTTGATTTTCAAATTTAGTTAATATCGGTAATTCTCTAACTAAATCATTTTTATTTATCTTAAAAATATATTTTGAATTTATATGTCTTAATCTTTTATTTCATAACTAAGTTTCATTTTTACATGTCATTAGACGTGTAAGTGAAGAGGATGGTCATGGTAAGTTTATAGTACATATATATTTTCATTTTTAACTTCCAGTAATGTTAATTAGATCTAATTCTTTAATAGATTTAACAACACATCTATTTGACTAAATTTTTATCTTATATCCATTATCATATAGTTGATTAATACTAAATAAATTAAATTTGAGATTTTCAAAATATAATACCTTTTGGATAACAAAATTGAATTTAAAGCAATATTACCTGACATGATAACTTTCAATTTGCCATTGTTTATGAAAAAAATAGTCCCCATCTCTTTGAAATTTAGATTTATGATTATTTCTAATCTTCAGTTATATATTTGGAGCATCCACTATCTAGTATTCATTCATCTTGAATCTCGCTGATAGTTGATTTTGACTTAAGAGTTATAATCTCTTTCCTAAGCTATGAGTGTAGTGTAGTTGATTTCCTTTGATGCATCTCCATTGAGTTCAACTATTTATCCCACAACTTTCACTGCAAAAATAACATTAAATTGGTGACGAAATTTGGCAACGAAAAAAATTTATTGTAAATCTACAATAAAATTTGCAACGAATTTTAAATTTTGTCACAAATTAGTAACGAAATTTCTTACAAAAATTTTTCTGTTGCAAAATTATTTAAATTTCCAACATTTAATTTTCATCGCAAAATTTGTCGCAAATTGGCGACGAAAATGATTTTTTGTCGCCAATTTACGACAAAAAAATATTTTCGTTGCAAATGTTTGCAACAAAAATTTAATTCGTTGCAGAATCTGCAACGAATTCAAAATTCGTTGCAGAATTTTACAACGAATTCAATTTTTATTGCAAACATTTGCAACAAGTTCATAAATTCATTGCATATTTTGCAACAAAATTTTTTTCATTGCAAATAGCAACGAATCTAAAATATCATCGCAAAATTAGCGACGAAAAATAAATTCGTCGCCAATTTGGCGACGAATAATAAATTTCATCGCTAATTTGGCGACGAATATAAGATTCATCACCAATTTGGCGACGAATACAAGATTCGTCGCCAATTTGGCAATGAATTTAGCAACGAAATAAGATTCGTCGTCAATTTCTCCCTAATTATTCCCCCATTCCTTTCCCCAATCGAATCACATGACTATCCCTTCCTCCTGGCCCGATCCCAGTACGCCCTCCGCTTTTTCTTCTGTCGCCGTCGCCGGAGCAGCGACGACGATGCCGCGAGCTCGCGGCTACTGTCGCAAGGCCTTGCGTGCCGTAGGCCTCGGCGACTAGTGCGCGGCGTCGCGATGAGGCGTTGCCACTGGCGTCTGCTGCGCGAGCACACGCGATGGCCTCGCGGCGGCGCGGCGGCCGCGACTTTGTGGTCGTTTGCCGCCGCAGCCACGCCAGACGGAGTTCTGCGCCGTACGTGTGCCCTCATGGTAGTTGTCGCGTGCCCTCATGAATTCTCATCGCCGCGAGGTCGATTAGGCGTCTCCATTGTCGCGACTTTTCGTGCGGTTGCCACACTTTGTGAGTAGCCGCGAGTCAGTCGGGAGTCGCTGCGGCTTAGCACTGTCGCAGCGATTCTTTGCGTAATTTGACACGGGGGCACGGTTTGGGTGGTTAATTATCATCCCAACTGGTCTTTTATCGCCGTAACAATAGAGTTAAAATTTAAATGTTATTCAAATTATATAAATAAGTATAATGTGTCATCTAAATACAAAATTATTTTTCATAGGTTTGTCGTACTTCGTCATTAAGGTGTTCGGTGTGTTCGTGAAGTCTTCAACTAGCTGTGAGCTCATCCGTTGTTTCCATCAGGACAGGTACACATATAAATATTGTATATTTATAACATTATAGTATTATTATGTTATATTAATTATAATTAATATTTGATTTTAAGTAATTTTATTACTGTAAATATATCATATTTGTTCAAAATGATATTATAGTTTGTAATTAAATATCATACAAAATCATATTTAGTACTAGAAGAATTTATTTTGAGTATAAATTTATTGTTAGATTGATATATATGGATGAAATTTGGAAAAAATTAAAATTAATCCTTGATATAATTTTGAAAACAGGATAAATGGAGAGAGAACGAAGTTGAATGTATAAAAAGAATTTACCAGAACGTCGTGGTTTAACCGATGAATTTATTATTGGGTTGGAATAATTTTTGACATTTGCTAATAACAATGTTGAGTTTATGGATGAAATAAATTACGTTGTCCGTGCAAAAAATATCATAATGGTAAAATTTTTCAATGTGATAAAGTTCGTGAACATCTTTGTAGATTTGGTTTTACGCCAAATTATTATAATTGGACTTGTCATGGTGAACCGTTTATATCCGATGAAGAGGTTGGACGAAACATACAAAGGACAGTTAGTGGAGAGCAAGTATATTACGATCAATTCAATCCATACCAGAGGATGATAGTTGATGCAGTTGGTCATAATTTGAATAACGAACCAAACGCTACAAGTTCTAGTTATCCTCAAACATTTGAATACATGTATACTAATTATTCAATGCCATTGGAGGAGGTAGAAGTAACTGGTGTTAATGAAAATATGTACAATGAGCCATATCTCAAATTTCAAGAAGTGTTGAGAGCTGCAGATGAACCAGTGTGGTCTGGTTGTGACAGTCACACTAAATTATCTCTCACTGCAAGATTGTTGAATGTTAAAGCTGAGCATAATGTGTCTAAAGATTGTTTTAATGATTTTGTTCAAGTTATTGGAGAATTATTGCCGTGTGATCACATAATGCCGAACGATTTTTACAGTATGAAAAAACTTGTGAAAGATTTAGGTCTTCCGATGCAAAGAATTGATGTTTGCAGAGATGGTTGTATGCTATATTGGGGAGATAATGCATATTTAGAGATTTGTAAATTCTGTAGTCAATGCAGGTACAAGAGTCCCACGAGATCAAATCGTAATAAGCGATTAAAATCATTCAGACAAATGTTTTATTTGCCTTTAACTCCTAGATTGCAAAGGCTTTATGCATCAAAGGTCACTGCTAAACACATGACTTGGCATGCAAATCATGAAACAGAGGATGAGCTAATGTGTCATCCATCAGATGCAGAGGGGTGGAAAAATTTTGATAGAACATATCCTAGAAAAAATTCTCCTACTAAGTTCATTTCAAACTTACTTTTCATTAGTGAAATGAACTCGTTTAGTAGGATTGAGTTGATTGTTCCAAAAATTATATCATCTACGTAAATCTGGGCAATAAATATTTCTTTGCCTACGAATTTTATGAAGAGGGTTGGGTCGACTAGGCCTTGGCTAAATCCTTTAGACTTGAGATAAATAGAGAGCCTTTCATACCAAGCTTTAGGAGTTTGTTTTAGTCCATATAAGGCTTTCTTAAGTTTAAAAACATGGTCAGGTTTGTCTAAGTTTTCGAATCCTGGGGGTAGGCTAATATAGACTTCTTCCTTGATAATTCCATTTAAGAACGCTGATTTCACATCCATTTGAAATAGTTTAAATCCTCGATGTGCAATGTAGGCTAATAACATTCTGATCGATTCTGGTCTAGCTATGGGGGCATAGGTTTCCTCATAATCTAACCCTTCTACTTGACTAAATCCCTTAGCGACTAACCTTGCCTTATTTCTAACTTCTTCCCCTTTGTCATCGAGTTTGTTTTGGAATACCCACCTTGTTCCAATAATCGATTTATCTTTAGGTGGTGGTACTAATTCCCAAACTTCGTTCCTAGTGAATTGAGCTAGCTCTTCTTGCATAACAATAATCCAATTGGGATCAAGAAGAGCTTGTTCAATTGATTTGGGTTCCATTTTTGAGATTAAAGAGATTTGACTAAGGTTTCTGTATGATGCTCTAGTTCGAACCCCTAGGTTTGGATCACCTATCACTTGATCAATATGGTGATTCGATTGTAACCTAGACTAACTCGGGTTAGGATTTGCATTAAACTCGATTTCATGGTCAGATTTGGGTCTTGTATGAATTGGTTCATCAATTAGTTCTACTTCAGGTTTTGTGGTTTCATCTCCTTCTGTCACACCCCAAGGGAGTCCCCGCCTGACAAAAATCCGGCAGCATCTCCCCTGTACGGGTGACAATATGAAACTAACATACAAGGCCTACACGACCACTATACATCGGTCAACACGATCGGAACAAAAACTACACACGCAGGTCAAAAATAGGCCTCAGGCCATCAATCCAGGTAAATAGTAACAATCTACTATATCTAGACTTACCCCTTCTGCCATCTGAGCAGGAATATATAACCAAACCAATCGAATAGTCCATAAGGACACAACAAATATCTCCAAACCTCTACAAGTACATAACCAAAACAAACACAAATTCTACACACTTCATCTAGTTAAAAACCGAAACCATAAGACCGATAAAAACAAATCCATTTTGATGAGGGGGATTGACAGTTGGACTCTCCTGACAGTTTCATCCTGAAATAGATATAAAGCAATAGGGTAAATTCAAAGAACTTAGCGGATAATAGTCGATATGCATAGCAAGATATAGCTAACAATAACAATCATGCCAGTACAGTCTCATATATAGGGTATGCAAGAAAGAAATACAAAAGGACTGTACTTATCTGAATCTCCTATCCTGATATAGGAGAATGTGCCATACTAGATGAAATAAAGTCGCCGAACCATATACAAATATGTATCATGTATGCATGATAATCATATGCAACATCCAAGGCAGCAATAAAAATGCAGCAAACACAATACAAATGCTATCCATGCAAAATGCATGCGGTGCAAATGACATGGTCACCCCTGACGCCAGTCAGCCGTCTCACACGCGATGGTGAAACCGAGTGGGTAGGGCTATGACAACTGTGCACTCTGCCATCACTACTCCTGAGTGACCGAGTGGACAGGATGCTATTGGAGTACAACTATCCTCCTGCCCCAAACAGAGTGGGGGAGCAATGCTCTCATCTCCTGGTGTCGTAGACCAGAGGAGGGAACCTTGCCCGCTACCACGCTGCCTCAACGCTACCCATGAGCGGACCAGCGGAGCCTGACAGAGCAACTGCACACACCCTCCTGATGTACCACTAACCCATGAGTGACAGCGTGTGCATACCATGTAACTGGCTGCGGGCTCAACTATAAAGGAACCCCGTCCAGCCAGCATGCAATCATGCAAGATGGTGCATGATACTAAAGCATGCTATACCAACAAAAATACCTATCCGAATAATATGCACAACCAATAAGTACATATCTAAGATCCGAGTAAAACAGGGAAGATATAACTATAAACTGATCCAATGCATGTATCAAGTAGGCATAATAACATACTGGGCATATAAACATAAAAATTATTGCAAGCTATACTAACTAGCATATCAACATGACTATATCTAAAAGATAAGTCAAAATACCCGCCTGTTATAATGATCGAAATCACAACCAAATCGTCACGACCGTGAACCTGCCTCGTGACCGAAACCTACATACAACATAACTATTGTTAAGCACAAAAATGTAATCCACTGACAAATCAAATATTTAATCGATTTCTTACATAACCAATTAACCCAAAGGCCTAACAAAATCTCGATCACCTTCCACCTAATATAACCGTCCTTTCGTCCAATTACTCAAATATGATTTCACAACCCCTATCCTCATGCATACAACATCCAAACAAAACCTCACAACTAACGCACCCAAAATAGATCCATCCCACAGCCCAACAATTTATTCCAAATCAACAAAATATCATCCAACCATCCAATATCAACCGAATACAATACGATCAACCGAATAACACCAAAATCGTGCTTACCAGCCCTAAGATCCCACTGACAGCCAATCCTTTCCCCAAATCAGA
Organism: Wurfbainia villosa; assembly: GCA_025175895.1. Taxonomy (NCBI): domain Eukaryota; kingdom Viridiplantae; phylum Streptophyta; class Magnoliopsida; order Zingiberales; family Zingiberaceae; genus Wurfbainia; species Wurfbainia villosa. Next base: position 111,352,896 of record CM045989.1, on the reverse strand, counting down.
TCCCCAACTAAATTTACAGCTGACTCAAACATTGTTCACAGTCGACCTTATCCACCCACAACCACCCTCAACCAAACCAAAACCAAACAAGAGATAGCTCGAGATATACCTGCGATTGGAACCTCCCAACTGCTCAGTTCGTCGGCAAATTTCCTTGTTGCCCTAAATCACTGTCCAAACACAATCCACTGTCAAATCGTAGAAAAATACTATAGGGGTTAGATAAAACACCAGTCAACCCCTTACCTTGCTCCGGCGATGCTCGGCCAGTAGGGAAGCTCCCCCACCGGCAACAATCTCCACTCGATTTGCCCTAATCGCTTGCTCCGGCAACCACCGGAGAGACCACAACCCCCAACAGAGGCGGCGACAGCGCGGTGGTGTGATACGACGACATGCACGGCGCTGACCCCTGCTTGTGGTGTCGTACACAAGACCGGCAACGTCGGGCTGCTGGCTGCGGACGTGAGGAAGAGAAGAGGCTCACAGCGGCGGTCCTGTGGCAGAGGAGGCCGGCGCGTACGACTGTGAACGGCGAGGAAGAGAAGCCGGCGGCTTGGCCACCGGGAAGGGTGGCGGTCAGAGGCGAGGAGGGCAGTGCAGTGGGGTTGGGCACGAGAAAAAGGGCGCTGCAAGGTGGCGGAGAAGAGCGGCGGCCTGGTCATCGGCGGAGAAGAGGTGGTCGCGCGAGAGAAGAAACTGCAAGATCGCGAAAGGACGAGGTGTCGGGCGCGGCAGGGAAAAATAAAAAAACTTAGGTTAATGTCGTCGATTAACCCCCTTAAATAATCTCCACCAAAGTCTATTTATTTTATCCCCGTAATTATCTCGTACGGACTCCGTTTAAATCCAGAAAAATTCCTAAAATTCCCTAAAAATCCTGAAAAATTTCTAGGATTATTTTCTTAAATTTTTGTCCATTAAATTTAGTATTTAAATTTTCCGTATTTAACATTCTCCCCCACTAATAAAAATTTGGTCCCCCAAATTTCCTACTCAGATGCATAATGAGTAAGAGATACCACAGGTACTGAAAATATATCTCACGTACCTTAAGTAATCAAGTGGGGATATTGAGCTTTGATCTTATCTTCAAGCTCCCAAGTAGCCTCCTCATCGGTGTGGTGACTCCACCCGACCTTGACAAGTCGCACAATCTTATTTTGCAACTGTCGTTCCTTGTGATCCAGAATCCATACCGGAACCTCTGCGTAAGTAGCATCAGGTTGAATGGAACCTGACACATCTGATAGAATATGTGTTGAGTCTGACACATGCTTCCTCAGCATGGACACATGGAACACATCATGAATACTCGTGAAAGATGGTGGTAGTGCTAGACGGTAAGCGACTGCTCCGATCCTCTCCAAAATCTCAAACGGACCAATGTATCTAAGAGCTAGCTTACCACGGAGGCCAAATCTTCTCACCCCTTTTGTGGGTGAAACTCGAAGGAATACATGATCACCAACAGAGAACTCCAGAGGTCTCCGTCTCCGATCTGCATAACTCTTCTGACGATCCTGCGCCTCTGCCATCCTACGTCTGATAGTACGGACCAACTCTGCCTCATGCTGAGCTCTCTGGGGTCCTAGCAACTAGGCCTCCCCAACCTCCTCCCAGAGGGTGGGTGTACGACACTGTCTACCATACAATGCTTCAAATGAGGCCATTTGGATAGCCGAATGATAGCTATTATTGTAGGTGAATTCCACTAACGACAAGTGGTCCTCCCAATTGCCCCCGAAATCTATAACATAGGACCTCAGCAAGTCCTCTAATGTCTGAATGGTCCGCTCAGACTGTCCATCTATCTGCGGATGGAAAGCAGTACTAAAACGAAGTTGCATGCCTAAGGCCTGCTGCAGACTCTGCCAGAATCGGGACGTGAACCGGGGATCTCTATATGATATAATGCTCAAAGGAACACCATGCAATCTGATGATCTCTCGACAATATAACTCTGCCAAACGATCCAAAGAGTTAGTCTTCCATATCGCTAAGAAGTGCGCGGATTTGGTTAGTCGGTCAACGACTACCCAAATCGTGTCATGACCTTGATGTGTCCTAGGCAAACCCACCACAAAATCCATAATAATATGCTTCCACTTCCATTCCGGAATCGGAATTTCCTGAAGCATCTGTTCCTTAAACTAATGCAACTCCGGAAACCATTATCCTCCTCGGAGTCAGAGACGGTAGTCCATCTACCATCCAAAATCCACTCCACCACACACTCTGTAAGTGCTTGGGAGGCTATTGTGACCAAACTTCCTTGTTACAACCATTCGTGTTCCAGCTACTCTATAGTAGCTATCCAGTAGCTAGCCAAAACTCCATGAGCATTTCTGCTCCTCACCGCTGAAAAACAACATAATAACTGCTAAGTCCACGTCATATATATGACGGCTTATCTCGCAGTTCTTTAACTGCCGTAAGGTTAGAATACGTCTTATTCAATAGCATTGGAATCACTACAATCCCCGAAATGATGCATCCATGTACACTACCCGTCCATCCACACCAAAATGATTAACTAACACTGATGCAAAAGTCAACCATCGTCTGAGCCCTGAAACTAGTTTCATAACCTTCAGACTAAGTAAATTCCATCACCTTCCTAGTCTAACTAGTCAGTAATGTAGTACCGCTAGAGCATCCTATCCATATCTATAGTAATAATCAAATCAATACTAGGAAACCACCATCTACGGTGGCCGAGTGCGCAACTCCAACTACCACCATCAAACAGTGGCCAAGTTACGCAATTCCAACGACCACATCTGACCCAATCGTGTCCAAAATACATGACTTCCCAAATCCCTGGACGACTATGTCGTCAATAAGTCTAATAAGTTATTCAAAAGCTCATACAATTCATACCACGTATGACATTATTGTCGCTACACACCTGCATTCTCTTTACTCTAGGCTGATGATATAACAATCATCACAACAACAATGATAACTGTATGACACCATATCACTACAATATCATCACACCAGTCATAAATCAATCCTAGAGTATACACCGGTGTCCTATAGCTGATCTAAATAGATCCTCTATCCATAATGAAGGATATTCTTTTCCTTCCACAACTACCACATTCTATCATCGAAAATCAACGCATAATCTCAAAGGTCCATCTCTCTTTTAACAAAGAGTTCCGGATCTTCTCTGGAAGATATTCTGGGACAAATAAATATCCCATCCAACACCTCCTATAATAAGGTAACACGATCTTTCATCGTCTTGACCAGTGTAGGTATACACACCTTATCCATAACTAAATCACTAATAGTAGGGGCTGATATTCTCTGAGGGTTTACTCCTCGTCCTTTAAATTGGTGGCTAGCAGGCCAAATCCCTAGCTTCCTAATTCGACATCAGTCGGCACCTCTAAAGAGTCCATACTTCTGAAGTCATTGTTAGGTTCCGCAAGGTCAATACGTCATCGACCTCGTCCCCGACCATGAGTAGGGGCAATTTCACTAAGTCAATACTTTTCCTAACCATTAAAGTACAGTAACCACTAAAGACAATACTTTTCCTATAGCTCAGAGATATCCTTCAGCTTGCTTGGTCCCAAAACACGAGAACTCCCAAAAATCCAAGGAAAAGAAAATACTCGAAACACAAAACCCACAAATCAAAACCGCAAACCAATAAAATTGTCACGTCCTGGGGGCATATCCATCATCCAAATGACGGAGGAGCCCCTTAGTGACAATATTCCGAAATACATGGACCAGATCAGGTAAAAACCTCAAAATAATAATAGAAATACAAGTATTTTATTAACTGCATGCATGCACGACTAATCATAAATCAATTAAAGTAAAATAGTTTTATGACACCAAATCAAATTGCGACAAAATCCAAAGTGCATAAATAAAATGAACTACCGATAAAGTAAATAAAGTGGCATCTCGACGATGCAGTAGGACAAGCACAGCAAAGTACTCTCTGAGCGACACGAAGGTAGGTCAACAGGATACGTCCTCCATCGGTTAACCTAGAGGATAAGTGAGGAGGGGGTGAGTACAACCACTCTGTGGATGTATAGACAATAGTGCATAATCTTAATGCACATAATGGAAGTCACAAGGAGCAAGCTAGAGTAACCCAACTCCTAGAGTACTAATATCAGCCTGCAACTAACCTGGTTAGCAGTATAACAAATATACCTGCAACATAGACAACCACTGCAATCTACATGAAATGCACATCCAGATACCACGACAATGCCTCGTGGCTCTCGCATACAAAGGGAACTGTCTATGAGCTATCGCGAACGGAACTCGTGAGTCGACAATCAATATACTAAGCACTGTTTACGCACAACTACATGCTACCATGAATGGGACTCATGGATAGATAGGCAGTATATAAATATCTAGTTATTGACTGCCCGCACTAGCATACTACCACTAATAGGTCGCGTGGGCAGTCGATTTTCCTAGGTTGTTAAGCCTAGGGTTATCCAATACATCCAGCATAAAATAACTATCAACGTCGACAAAGATCATCGATCTACAATTAAGCCCATTGAGGCTATCAAGCGAGGGTTTCAACACCTCTAATACGAAATGTTTATCAAAGTCAGTAAAGATCATCGACTTATAAATAAATAAGTCAAGATGGTTAAGTCTAGCGTTCCAACCCTTCTAACAAGATTGCTTATCAAGGTCGATAAAAATCACAAGTCCACTAATAAACACGTCGAGAGGATTGATCATAGTGTTTCGTCCCAGCTAATAGGAAACACCTATCAAGGCCAATAAGGATAATAAACCTACTAACAAGCCCGGCAAGAGGGTTAAGCCTAAATTATACCATTTCTACCAGTTCAATCATGCATGCTCCAACATGCTACCACGAACAGATCTCGTGGGTACTTAAGATGAAAAGTAGCTATCTAGCTACAGACGTCATACGAATCCGATTTTCACTAACTCCGAGCAGATAACGCAAGAATATAACCTTACAGTAGATTATCTTAACCATGCATGGGAGCCATATTCGACCACAAATATACAAAGCAACCATAGAGAGACTCTACTGCAGACTCTCTCCCAACCAAGAATAGGAGGTATAGTTGGCAGCCGAGACATGAAACAACATTATATACCCTCTAAGGATTAATCACATTCTAATCATACGACCTCTACTAGTCTTAATCATGGTATCCACCGTAATAACACATAGATAAATAAACACATAACATGCTGTCTAATAAATGACAGCATAGTCATACTAATGACAATCAATGGCTGAAATTTTATTTAGGGTATATCTAAAGGGTCATGCCAGAACAAAGTCCAGGCAATACTAAATAAAGCATCAGATGCCTATATATATCATAATACTAGTCCAAATAGTAAGAGGTAAACATCTACCAATAATATCTAATCATTTATTATCACAATGATAACTAGCTACATATAGCAGTAATAACAATTAATAATCATATACTAACGATAAACCAACAACCTAAAAATCTAACAGTCTAACAGTTATAAGGTTAAAACAATACTAGACAAAACATGATACCACTGCATAACCAATATAACCAATACAAATATGCACTAAATCTAGAAAATTTTCTAGAATTTATTCACCTATTAGCCGTCTGGAGATGTCATGTTGCCGCCAAATCCCCCATATTGACCTCGTCAATAATACCTCGAATTTCCGAAACATAAAAATCATCGGAAATCCGTACCAATCTGAAAATACCCCAATTAACCTGCCAAACGTGGCAAACTCCGAAAACCGAAAGACCCTAACGAACTCGGAACCTATGCTCTGATACCAAATAAATTGTCACGCCCCAAGGGAGTCCCCACCCGACAAAAATCCGGCAGCATCTCCCCTGTACGAGTGACAATATGAAACTAACATACAAGGCCTACATGACCACTATACATCGGTCAACATGACTGGAACAAAAACTACACACGCAGGTCAAAAATAGGCCTCAGGCCATCAATCCAGGTAAATAGTAACAATCTACTATATCTAGACTTACCCCTTCTGCCATCTGAGTAGGAATATACAACCAAACCAATCGAATAGTCCATAAGGACACAACAAATATCTCTAAACCTCCACAAGTACATAACAAAAAAAAACACAAGTTCTACACACTTCATCTAGTTAAAAACCGAAACTATAAGACCAATAAAAACAAATCCATTTCGACGAGGGGGATTGGCAGCTGGACTCTCCTGGCAGTTTCACCCTGAAATAGATATAAAGCAACGGGGTAAGTTCAAAAAACTTAGCGGATAATAGTCGATATGCATAGAAAGATATAACTAACAATAACAATCATGCTAGTACAGTCTCATATATAGGGTATGCAAGAAAGAAATACAAAAGGACTGTACTTATCTGAATCTCCTATCCTGATATAGGAGAATGTGCCATACTAGATGAAATAAAGTCGCCGAACCATATACAAATATGCATCCTGTATGCATGGCAATCATATGCAATATCCAAGGCAGCAATAAAAATGCAGTAAACACAATACAAATGCTATCCATGCAAAATTCATACAACGCAAATGACATGGTCACCCTTGACGCCAGTCAGCCACCTCACACGCGATGGTGAAGCCGAGTGGGTAGGGCTATGACAACTGTGCACTCTGCCATCACTACTCCTGAGTGACTGAGTGGACAGGATGCTGTCGGAGTACACCTATCCTCCTGCCCCAAACAGAATGGGGGAGCAATGCTCTTATATCCCGGTGTCATAGACTAGAGGAGGGATCCCTGCCCGCTACCACGCTGCCTTAACATTACCCATGAGCGGACCAGCGGAGCTTGACAGAGCAACTGCACACACCCTCCTGATGTACCACTAACCCATGAGTGGCAGCGTGTGCATACCATGTAACTGGCTGCGGGCTCAACTATAAAGGAATCCCGTCCAGCCAGCATGCAATCATGCAAGATGGTGCATGATACTAAAGCATGCTATACCAACAAAAATACCTATCCGAATAATATGCACAACCAATAAGTACATATCTAAGATCCGAGTAAAACAGGGAAGATATAACTATAAACTGATCCAATGCATGTACCAAGTAGGCACAATAACATACTGGGCATATAAATATGAAAATTATTGCAAGCTATACTAACTAGCATATCAACATGACTATATCTAAAAGATAAGTCAAAATACCCGCCTGCTATAATGATCGAAATCACAACCAAATCGTCATGACCGTGAACCTGCCTCGTGATCGAAACCTGCATACAACATAACTATTGTTAAGCACAAAAATGCAATCCACCGACAAATTGAATATTTAATCTATTTCTTACATAACCAATTAACCCAAAGGCTTAAAAAAATCTTGATCACCTTCCACCTAATATAACCGTCCTTTCGTCCAATTACTCAAATATGATTTCACAACCCCTATCCTCATTTGTACAACATCCAAACAAAACCTCACAGCTAACACACCCAAAATAGATCCATCCCACAGCCCAACAATTTATCTGAAATCAACAAAATATCATCCAACCATCCATTATCAACCGAATACAATATGATCAACTGAATAACACCAAAATCATGCTTACCAGCCCTAAGATCCCACCGGCAGCCAATCCTTTCCCCAAATTAGATCCCCAACTAAATTTACAGCCGACTCAAACATTGTTCACAACCGACCTTATCCACCCACAGCCACCCTCAACCAAACCAAAACCAAACAAGAGATAGCTCAAGATATACTTGCGATTGGAACCTCCCAACTGCTCAGTTCGTCGATAAATTTCCTTGTTGCCCTAAATCACTGCCCAAACACAATCCACTGTCAAATCATAGAAAAATACCATAGGGGTTAGATAAAACACCAGTCAACCCCTTACCTTGCTCCGGCGATGCTCGACCAGTAGGGAAGCTCCCCCACCGGCAACAATCTCCACCTGATTTTCCCTAATTGCCTGCTCCGGCAACCATCGGAGAGACCACAACCCCCAACAGAGGCGGCGACAGCGCAGTGGTGTGAGACGGCGACACACACAACACTAACCCCTGCTTGTGGTGTCATACGCAAGGCCGACAGCGTCGGGCTGCTGGCTGAGGATGTGAGGAAGAGAAGAGGCTCGCGGTGGCGGTCCTGTGGCAGAGGAGGCCGGTGCGTGCGGCTGTGAACGACGAGGAATAGAAGTTGGTGGCCTAGGCACTAGGAAGGGCAGCGGTCAGAGGCGAGGAGGGCGGCACAGTGGGGTTGGGCACGGGAAAAAGGGCACTGCGAGGTGGCGGAGAAGAGCGGCGGCCTGGTCGTCGGCGGAGAAGAGGGGGTCGCATGAGAGAAGAAACTGCAAGATCGCGAAAGGTCGAGGTGTCGGGCGCGGCGGGGAAAAATAAAAATGGGAAATAGAAAAACTTAGGTTAATGTTGCCGATTAACCCCCTTAAATAATCTCCACCAAAGCCTATTTATTTTATCCCCGTAATTATCTCGTACGGACTCCGTTTAAATCCAAAAAAATTCTGGAAAATTCCTAAAATTCCCTAAAAATCTCAAAAAATTTCCAGGATTATTTTCTTAAATTTTTGGCCATTAAATTTAGTATTTAAATTTTCTATATTTAACACCTTCATCGAATACTACATTAATGGTTTCTTCGATTTTTAGGGTTTCATTATTGTAGAATCTATAGGCTCTACTTGTGGTTGAGTATCCTAGGAATATTTCAGTATTTGTTTTAGAGGTGAATTTGCCTAGGTAGTTTTTAGTATTTAGGATATGTACCCTATATCCGAATACCCTAAAGTATTTAATGTTAGGTACTTTATCATGGTAGATTTCGTATGAGGTTTTAAGGTGCCTCTTGATTAGTAGGATTCTATTTTGGACATTACAAGTTGTACTAACGGCTTCTGCCCAAAATCTATCGGGTAGGTTGTACTCGTTTAACATGGTTCTAGTGGCTTCTCATAAGGTTCTATTCTTTCGCTCGACTAGACCATTTTGTTGTGGGGTTCTAGGACAGGAGAACTCATGGTGGTATCCATTTAGGTTACAGAAGTCAGTGAACCTATGATTTTCGAATTCACCACAATGATCGCTTCTAAGTCTTTTAATCTTAAGGTTCTTTTCATTTTCTATTAACTTACATAGGTTGGTAAGTTGGTCTAAGGTATCACTTTTGTGTTTAAGGAACCTAACCCAGGTAAACCTAGAGTAGTCGTCAATTATGACTAAGCAAAATTGACTCCCATTTAGTGACATGGCTTCATGAGAATCGAATAGATCCAAGTGTAGGAGCTTAAGCACACTTTTGGTTCGTTCTTAGTTAGTTAGTTGATGTTGTGCTCTAGTTTGTTTACCTTGTTGACACACATTACAAATTTTATTATCCAAGTTGTTAAGGTTGGGCAAACCTCTGACTAAACCACTTTGACTCACCTTGTGAATGAGTCTTGGGTGCGAGTGGCCGAGTTGTCGGTGCCACAATCGGGATTCCTCTTGATGTGTCATAAGACACTTAGTTGAGGAGTTGGGTAAATTAATTGTATAGATGTTGCTATTCCTGGGTCCTTTAAGTATTGTTTTAGAGGTTTCATTAGTTTCAATTAAGCATTCATTTTCTAAGAATATAACCTTATAGTTGTTGTCACACAATTGACTTACACTAAGTAAATTATACTCAAAATTTTTGTCTAATAAAACATTTCGAATTGTAAAGTTAGAGTTTAGCTTAATATCACCTGATCCGATGATTTTGAACTTGTCGTTGTTTCCGAAAGATACCGATCCTTGACTTTTGAATCTAAGCTTCGAAAATTTCAGTCGGTCTCCGGTCATGTGTCGGGAGCACCCACTGTTCAACATCCATTGATCCTACACATATAGTAGTTGGATCGGACATTGAAATTTTAAAGTTGGTTGATTATTTTAGCCTAATAGTCATCTCACCCTTTCTATATGATCAAACATGTTAACCTTATATGTTTTTGAGATGACTTCAATTTTACTTATTTAGATTTAGTGAATTAAAACTAATCAACCTTAGGTTAGATTCGGATTTAACCCTTAGCTTGTCAAGTAACCTTTTCGAGAAGTTGACTTCCATGTCGTGGCGAGGCACAGAGGCCTTCTTTGATCGGAACAACGACCACTTCCTTAGACAAAACCAAATTGACGAAATCGATTACTTGAGTCACTTAAGATTACTTCCTGGTCTAACTAGTTAAGAATACGACGAGGTAGCTTCAGCTAGTTCGACTCAGTCGAGTGCACCGAACTAGATATGTCTTATCTAACTTGGACATATAGAACTTTGTTTTGCTAACGTACTATCATCTCGCCGTGTCCTAGTATTATGTTGTCAAGAATTGACTAGTTATAGGTCCTATCTAACCATTCTAAAAATTAAAATAAAATACCTAAGCATGCAAAGTCTAATTTCAAGGAATAACACGAACAAATTTTGTATTGGCTCCCCCTGGACCATTGAATCGATTCAGTATTTCCACATAGTAGATTTGGTCCTTGGGAACCCAGTACTTGTTAGATCCTACTTGTGAAATTAAAGCGGTCTTAGGGACCCATGCTTGGACTTGTTTTCTATTACGGTTTACGATCGACATATACGACTTGTTAGTTGTATTTGATCTAAATCCTAGTCCAGCCTTATTGTACACGACCCTTTGCGATCCAAGTAGTAGGTCAAGTCCCTTGGATCCCAAAGTGAACTTTTCCAATGTTTGCCTAAGATCTTTGACTTGTCCTTTCAAGAGTGAGTTCTCAACTTCGAGTTTTTCAACTCAAGTTGAGTCCTCCTCTTGAACTTGACTAGTCGAAGAGGTTAGGCTTGTGTTTAAGGAGGTTAACCTCCTCAACTAAGGTCTCGACCTTGGACTCAGACTTAGCTAACTTTTTAGTTAAAAACTTAATTGCATTATATTATGTATCAATTAGAGACCGACTTACCTTGAGTGAAACTTTTGAACCGGATATGGATTCATGGCTTGTCTTGAATAGAGATTCGTCGTCGGATCCGGAGTCAGACTCTTCCTCGGGTTCGGACTCCTCCTCGGGTTCGGTTGACTTAGCCATGAAGACGAGATTGTTGAGCTCGTCTTCCTCCTCCGACGATTCCTCCCACATAGCGTCGAGTGCTTTCTTGGACTTGGGTGCCTTGTTCTTGAATTTTGGACTCTCCGACTTGATGTGTCCCAACCTTTTACACTCATAGCATCTATAGTTAGAAATTGATTTGGACTTACCTTCTTTGGATTGGTTGACAGGTTGTCTTCGACTTTTGATCATCTTTCGAACTAGATTCACTAGTTCGGTCTCCATCTCATTATCTATCTCTGACTCGTACTCATCTTCTTCGTCCGGAGGTGGTTTGCTTTTGGGCTTGTTCTTTGGTCCTGCAAATAAGGCAATACTTTTCTCAGCAGGGGCCGAATTAGACTGTTCATGAAGTTCAAATTCAGAAAACATTTTATCTAGTATAATCTTAGAAAGGTCCTTAGAGACCTTGAAAGCATCAACCATGGATGCCCACAAGGTAGTCCTAGGAAAAGCATTAAGCGGGTACCTTATCAAGTCTCGGTTTTCGACCTTTTGTCCGATCAAATGTAGATTGTTGACTATATCTTGGATCCGTGCATGCAATTGGGTTGTGGTCTCATGTTCTTGCTTCTTAAGATTGTACAATTTATTAAATAGTAGGTCCCTTTTACATACCTTAGCATCATCAATTCTTTTGTGTAGCTCGACGAGCTTATTCCATAGGTCCTTCGCACTGATAAAGAGGCTGACACGGTTGAGCTCTTCTTTGGACAAACTACATTGTAGTATTTGTGTAGCCTTGGCATCGGATTCCACTTGGCATCTCATGACATTTGTCCATTGATCGCAGTCCAATGATTCACCAACTTCATTAGTAGGAAGCGTGAACTCGATTTAGATTACGATCCACATCTCTACTTGAGTTTTTAAATAGCACTCCATCAAACCCTTCCAGTAACGGAAGTCATCTCCATTGTAAAACGGAGGTCGGACGGTGCTAAACCCTTCGAGATGGGCTATTTAGAAGAAAAGAAAAAATCTTGCAAACACAAAAACAAAATAAAGTACCAAGACTATCGTCTTGGATTAGTAGTGTGAGAGATAGGAATTTAATGAAACAAAAAAATGCTATGAATCAAAAAACTAATACGAAAAGAAACTTAATCAAGATGCTAGATTGGTGGTTACACCAAATCGTAGTGCCCCCGCTCTGATATCAATTGTTGGATCATAAAAAGAGTGCTAGAAGGGGGGGGGGGGGTGAATAGCGCACGACAAACTTTTCGTCGATTCGATTAAAACACAAGTGTAAGAGTAAAGTGTACAGCGAAAAGTAAATGAACACGGTTTGATTTTACTTGATTCATAGCCTACCGATTGCTAATCCAAGGCCCTTATGATCCGAGATCGTGTACGGAGGACAAATCACTAAAATTTCTCCTCCTCGTTGGAGGTAGGAGACTACGAATACAAAATGGAAAGACCGAGGTAGAGGGACACTCCCCCTCTCCTTGTTACGACAAAAAGCTCTGAGAAAAGAAATGAATACAAGATTAAAAGTACTGATTGGAAATAGAATTTTAACTACTTGTACCGACGATGAAAGAGATCTTGAGCTGAGGTTGTGTCATCGTCGTTCAGCAGCGCTTCAGCGTAGTAGAGTCATCGTAGAGTAGCAACGTTGCGGAGGCGTTTGGAGGGCTTGAATGATGACCTAAAGGGGTGAAACCCCCCTTCTTTTATAGCCTTCAAACCCTCTAGACGTTGAGCTCAAGTTTTATCATCAAAGGCCACCTCACCCTAAGATAAGGGGATGAAGTTTAACTCTCCTCGAAGCTGGAAATTCAAATGGCAGTCGACTATTTACCCTTCATCAATCGACTGATGTATCATCAGTCGACTGCTAACAACCATCAGTCGACTGTTAGCTAGGGTTCTCAACTGCACTAAAGAGTTAGCTCGAAATATCAATAATATAAGTGAATTCGACGGTCACTTACTATCCGATCTCGACCTAGGCATCGATCCGACGGAGAGTCCTCTGTAGGGGACAAAGTTGCAAACTCTTTAACGTTTTCAAAATATAAAAATAAACTTTAAAATTTAAAAGAAAATTGTAACATCTGAGATTCACCCTCCCCCTTTCAGATTATTTCGATCCTATAATTGGTATCAGAGCGGGGGTGCTCCGAATTTGGTGCAACCACCATCGAGAGCATTAGAATAATTTTCTTTAAATTTCTTGCATTAGAATAATTTTCTTTACTTTTCTTGCATTAGAATAATTTTCTTTACTTTTCTTGCATTAGAATAATTTTGCATATTTTTGTCACTTAGAATAATTTTCTTCATTTAGATTAATTTTTAATAATTTTCACACTTAGAATAATTTTTAATAATTTTCACACTTAGAATAATTTGTAATATTTTTTCTGCACTTAGCATAATTTGTAATAATTTTTCTGCACTTAGAATAATTTTTAATAATTTTTCACACTTAGAATAATTTTTAATAATTTTCTGCACTTTGAATAATTTGTAATATTTTTTTATACATTTAGAATAATTTTTAATACCTTTCTGCACTTAGAGTAATTTTCTATTAATTTTTGCACTTAGAGGAATTTTCTATTAATTTTTGTACTTAGAGTAATTTTCTATTAATTGTTACACTTAGATTAACTTTCTATTAATTTTTGCAATTAGTATAATTTTTTATTAATTTTTACACTTAGTATAAATTTAATTCTTGCGCAATATTATTTAATTTAAATAAATCTAGGAATAATTCTCAATTTTAATTAATTCAAATAAAAACTATTAATAAAAGATTTATTTAGAAATGTCGCGGATTCACATCCATTTTCGAAGGACTAGATGAGGTAACTTCTCCCTTAGAAGATAAGTTTTATAATATAATTGCATGCCTAGGTAGGAAGTTAGCTAAGTTCGAGAATCGAGTCAACTCGCTACTTAAGGAAGTCCAAGTACTTGAGGAGCAAGTCAACTCGAAGACTTCGACTTGCCAAACTAAGGATAGAGACTCAACTCAAGTTGCAAAGCTTAAGGAAGAGAACTCGGTCCTAAAAAGGCAAGTAGAAGATCTAACCGGATCGTTGGAAAGGTTCACTTCGGGTTCCAAGTATCTCAACACGATGCTTGGATCTCAACGAGCCGTGAACAATAAGTCCGGACTCGGACACAAAGCTAAATCCTCCTATAAATCATACATGTCATTACTTAGCCGAAACGCTAAGAATCGAGTCCAAGCGTGGGTTCCTAAGTCTAGCTTAGTCAACCAAGTTGGGCCAAATCAATTTTGGGTTCCCAAGAGTCAAGTTCACTTAGTGAACAAAACTCAACCTAGCTATCATTTAGGAAGAGCTAACACTTTGCTTGTTTCCTTGTTTAGTTAAACTCTTGCATGCTTTAGTTTACTTTACTTGCTTAATTTAGAATGAACTAGATAGGAAACAAAGTAGTTTAAACTTGAACAACCTAGTACTAAGACGAAGTGAACTGATAGTAAGTTATAGAAGCTCTTTGAAGTGCATGTCTAGGAAATGGTCATTGTTCCGATATCCAAGAAGGCCATGTGCCTCGCCACGACTTGGTGCACAAAGTCGAGTGGAACTAACCGAAGCTAACTCACTAAGTCTTTGACTAGTTAGACCAAGGCTTAGTCCAAAGTGAATCAAGTACTTGATTCCTTTATTGACTTTGTCTAGGAAGTGGTCGTTGTTCTGATATTCAAGAAGGCCATGTGCCTCCCCACGAACTGGAAGTCAATGCTGGAAAAACCTACTTGACTAGCTCAAGCTAAGCTTGAATCTAACACAAGTTTAAAAACTTTGAAATTATTCATTAAATATAATTAAGATAAAAAGAAATCCTCATATCACAAAACCTATAGGAGTAACGTGTATTGAAAACCTATCTTGGGCGAGATGATTTAGAATTTAATCAAGCTTAATTAGCTCAATACAATTTACATAACATAACAAATTTACTTAAACTAAACTCAACTTAAACTAAACAAACTTACTTAAACTAAACTTAACTTAACAAATTTACAACACAAATCAATTCAAGATGATTCATCTTATTCAAGGTGTGAATTATCTTAAAAAGTTTTAATTCATGTAGGACTCCAGAATGGACCAATGGATTCTGGATAGTGGCTGCTCTAGGCATATGACTGGAGATAGTCAAAAGTTCTCAAAATTAAGCTACAAGAATCTAGGTTAAGTCACCTTTGGAAACAAAAACAAACTTAAGGTAATTGGATCAGGTAACATTGAATTAGAGTCAAATTTTACTATACAAAAAGTTTTGCTTGTAGAAAATTTCAAATTTAATTTGCTTAGTATAAGTCAGTTATGTGATGTTGGTTATGAAGTGAAATTTTTATCGAATGAATGCTTGATTAACAATATTGGAAACCTAAAAATATTACTCAAGGGAGTTAGGAATAAAAATATATATTCAATAAATTTAGAAAGATCCTCAATTAAATGTCATATGACACAACAAGAGAAAAGTTGGTTGTGGCATAAACGACTTGCTCACATCAACATAAGAAATATAACGAAGTTAAGTGAAACTTACTTAGTTAGAGGTTTTCCCAAACTTAAAAATATTGAAAATAAAGTTTGTAATGCTTGCCAACAAGGAAAACAAACTAAGTCCCAACATAAATTAACTAATCAAGGTCGAACAAGTTCAATACTTGAGTTAATTCACTTAGACTTGTTCAATTCACATGGGGTAAAGTCATTAAGTGGAAATTCATATTGTTTAGTGATAATAGACGATTACTCTAGGTTTACATGGGTAAAATTTCTAAAACAAAAGGATAAAACATTTGAAGTATTTAAAAACTTTAGTAAACTAATAGAAAACGAAAAAGACCTTAAGATAAAAAGAATACGAAGTGATAATGGAGAATTTAAAAATGAAAAATTTACAATAATGTGTCTAGAAAATGGATATCACCATGAATATTCATGCCCTAGAACACCCCAACAAAATGGAATAGTAGAAAGAAAAAATAGAACTCTACAAGAAGCTGCTAGGTCAATGTTAAATGAATATAATTTACCTAGCTACTTATGGGCCAAAGCTATAAACACTGCATGTTATGTGCAAAATAGAGTAATAATTAATAAATTACACAATAAAACATCCTATGAAATTTTTAATAATAAAATATCTTCAATAAAATATGGATGTAAAGTATTTATTTTAAATACGAAAGACCATCTCGAAAAATTCTCTTCAAAAACCAATGAAGGGATATTTCTTGGATATTCGACCACTAGTAGAGCCTATATGATTTATAATAAGAAAACTCTAAAAATTGAAGAAACAACTAAGAAATTATCAATAATCAAAATGAGCTAAATGAAATTACACATGATGAAGAAGAACAAACCCATGTGAAGAAAACTTAAAGACATCTAGAATTAATCCTAACCATCCACTTGAACAAGTATTAGGAAATCCAACTCTAGGAGTTTAAACTAGATCAGCCTTAAGAAACTTGAGTCAAATCACATTAATATAAAAAATAGAACCAAAATCAATAGATGAGGCTTTACCGGACACTAATTGGGTAATAGCCTTGCAAGATGAACTAGCGCAATTTGATAGAAATGAAGTGTGGGACTTAGTACCTCCACCATAAAATAAATCAATAATAGAAACTAAATGGGTATTTAGAAATAAATTAAATGATCAAGGAGAAATCATAAAGAATAAAGCTCGATTAGTAGCAAAGGGGTTTAGTCAAGTGGAAGGGTTAGACTGTGATGAAACTTATGCGGCACATAAAGTATTCAAGATATACCAAATGGATGTTAAATCCTCCTTTTTAAATGGAGTAATAAAAGAAGAGGTATACGTAAGTCAACCCCCAGGTTTTGAGAACTTATAATACCCTAATCACGTATATAAATTAAAAAAGGCCTTATATGGATTAAAACAAGCTTCTAGAGCTTGGTATGAGAGACTATCTTCATACTTAATCTCAAAAGGCTTCAGACAAGGTCAAATTGACTCAACTCTTTTCGTAGAAACCTTGAACCAAGACATTTTTATTGCTCAAATTTACATAGATGATATAGTCTTTGGATCAACAAATTCAAACATCTTAAAAGAATTTATAAACCTAATGGAACAAGAATTCGAAGTGAGTTTAGTAGGTGAGTTAAACTTCTTCTTAGGTTTACAAATAAAAAAAACAAGAGACGGTAACTATATATACCAAAACAAGTATGCAAGAGAATTAATTAAAAAATTTGGCATGGAAAATACATAAGACATTAAAACACCAATGACAATAAATGTTATATTAAATGAAGATAAAGAAGGAAAATCTATCGATCTAAAATACTATAGGAGTGCCATAGGTAGTTTACTATACTTAACTGCAAGTAGACTCGACATACTATTTGAAGTAAGTATGTGTGCTAGATATCAAACTTGTGTTAAGGAATCACATTTAACACATGCCAAAAGAATCCTAAGATACATTAAAGGAACAATTAATGTAGGTATGTGGTACCCAAGATCTAATAACTTTGAGTTAGTAGGATACTCTGACTCAGACTATGCAGGGTGTAACTAGATAGAAAAAGTACTAGTGGAGGATGTCAACTCTTAGGATCATGCTTAGTAAGCTGGTTTAGTAGGAAGCAACATTGTGTCACTCTTTCCACAACTGAAGCAGAATACATAGCATTAGGTGAATGTGTGGCACAATTATTATGGATGATGCACACACTTAAAAGATTTTGAATTAGATTACAAAAAGGTCAAAACATTAGTTGATAACATAAGTTCAATAAATTTAACTAAAAATCCAATCCATCACTCACGTACTAAACACATTGATGTTAAACATCATTTTGTAAGAGATCATGTGGCAAAGGGTAGTATTGAACTCAACTATGTTGAGTCCAAATCTAACCTTGATGATATCTTCACTAAACCACTTCTGGAAGTTGAATTTAGTATGCTTAGAAGACAACTAGGATTATTCTTGGTAGACTAGGATTGTCACGCCCCGAGAGTATGCCGTGCCGAAAAGCAAACGGACGACATCTCCCCTGTACGTGGCAACATATCGGATTAATACAAGGCCCGTAGGCCCACAACAACAATATGATATACACAGATATCAACATATCAAACACAGCAGAAACATACAACAGATAAAACAATATACAATGACCCAACTGTGCACTCCGGAGTGACTTGACACAACAAGAAACATAATAGAAGCCACATCGAAAGACAAATACATACAACACGTCCGTATATCACAGATACGGAAACAATACAGGCTAAAACCACAAAATGACAATCCACACAAATACAAAAAATGCGGATTAAATATCCATCCGTCTGGTGTGAGATGGGATCAGCTGGCAGAGCTCTGAACGTCCAAGGAATCTTCTACCTGTTATCTGGATGACAGGAAGCCCAGGGTCCCGGGGTGGTGAGTATAAACTCAGGGGTAATATATAGAAAGTGCATGAACAACATATAAGGATAGATCTACAAGTATACATGTGAAGATCTACAGGTATACAACATGAGTCCAATAGACATACAGTCATATCCAAATTTAATAACAAGTAACTACAGTAAAATTATACTCAATGTATATACTAAACTGATCAACTGAACATAAAGTAATGTACCAACGTACCTGACGGTCTGCAACACCATAAGCTATATCATCCTGACAGATATACAATAACATAACCCATATAATGTACCAGGTCAATCCCATACCTGACCAATACTCCAACATATGAACAATATATGATCACCTGTAATAACAACCCGGTCTGTACCACCCAATGACATGATGCTAATCAAAGGCATATAACAGTCTGAATCAACGCATGTATCATGCTTAACACATAGCAGTAAATAAAATACAAATGGCATGTATCATGATAAACAAGCATGTGCAACAATCATAGCTCAATCAAATGCAGCATCTCACAGGCATATGTAAAACATATATCAAATACATGCATACATATATATCAGCAGTGCATATGCATGGTCATCGTCATGACCTGGCCCAACCACGACCCCAGAGTGGCCAGGGTGGCACGACAAATGACAACTAGCCCGACTCCAGTTGCCACCACTCTCAAGTGACCGAGTTGGGTAGTATGACTGAGTAGCGTATAAGCGTAAAAAGCTAACTACTCCTAGGGGCCCATGATTCAAGCCACACTGTCCCTACCCATGAGTAGACAAACGCCGCACACAGGACAACTGCACCTCACACAACCACCGTCTATAGTGGGCGAGTGCTAACACCACTCTGCACAGTGGCCAGGTGCGCATCTCCAGCTACCACCATCCATAGTGGCCGAGCGCGGCACATCCAATGCTCTGCCCTCAACCATGCTACCACTACCCCGAGTGGCCGGGGAGGCAGGATGACTGACGACCCATCTCATCCATAAGGGAGACCTAGTCGTCAGCATGCATGCAAATGTAATGATGCATAGATTCACACAAGTATCCTCGCAACACTCCCTATCTCACGGGGAGTCCTGGTCAACCAAAAGTCAACTATGCAAGGACTACAATCCACAAGACTCTCTCTATCGTACAAAGAGTCATACTCATCTGACAGTCAACCACGCTAAGACCTCTAGTCAGTAGCGAGATACTGTCGACCATCCATATAACCATACACAGATGTACGATCCATAATGGATATACAATCATGCTAGGACCTCTAGTCCGTAACCACATACTGACAACCACACACATTTATCTATGCACAGACAACTAACTCCACCATAGATGCATAACTAATATGTGTACGATACAACGATCGACTCCATAACCCAATTCATCACCTAACCCTAGTGATGTAACACAGTAACCCAATCTGAGGTCACAAAGATAACCCTAACCACATGTACTTATTGAACATCTATCAGCTAATACATAATAGGGTTTATAGTTCCTATCCGTGCTAGATAATCAATGAGTAATAGAGTATATATCTCAAAGGTCAAGGTAGTACAAGTATATGATTAAATAAGAGTGGATTTAAGGTAAACAGGTATAAACATATATCCAAGATCATGCACAGGAATTTGATTAAAACTACCGGACCAGGTAGATATTACCCACCTGATACGAAGCTCGAATGATCCTCACGATCGTGGACCTGCTTCGTATCCCAAACCTGCACAATAATAACAAACTATAGTTAAGTACAAGCACCATACAAGTATACGAACTAAACACTACTTCGTTTCTATGTTCGCATCATTTCCTCGTCTCCGAGATAGAAATCCCGATTACCCAAATCTGATACACCATAATCAGACTCGCTCCCACATCAACAAGATCAATAATCCGGCTTACCTCAATATCCAAATTACCACAGCTAATCCATTCACACACTAAATCATCAATCCTCCAACAATATTATTCCAACTAAATCCACATTTAGCTATTGACCAGAATGTTACACAATCTTAGGATAGCAAATTGAAATAGCAAATCTAAAACAATTTGTGAACTACATCCACTACAATTCCAATAATCTTAAACCAAAACATTATAAACTGCATAATCTATAGGTAAACCACTCCTCAACAATCAGCTACAAAATCAATCAAAGGAAAACCTAATAAACTAACCACCATCCGGACAACTTACCATCATATTAAACCACCACCTCCCTGTTCTAATTCAGATCCAACTCATCAGATCAATCTCAATAATCAACAAATCATAGTAAATGAAAGAACAGAGGCTGAATCAAACTAGCAATTGACCAGAAATCCATCGTATCATAATCACACCGACACACTATAACTCATAACAATACAGATGAAACAAATGGGCATACCCAAAACTTACCGATCAGATCATCTCCGGCAGCCCTTTCTCGTCTCCTATTCACCGAGCAATCCGTCTCAAACACTATGATTTGCTTTCATCTAGGTCGACGGAGCACAACTTAGAGATGGCGGCCTGAACCGAGGGTGACGACTGGAACAGAGGGCAACTTATTGCTGCTCGTGGTGGCAGATCATTCGGCTGGCTGCTGCAGATGCTCGACGGCTTGGCGACTGACGAAAATGGGAAAGGCGACGGCGATCGTGTCGATTGGAGGAGCTCGCTACCGACGAGATCTGCATAAGGAAGAGAACACATCCGACGGGTCAATCCCCGATGAATGTAGGCGGCGACTGGGTGTGGCAGTCGTAGACATCCGACGAAACTGGCGACGACGAGCAGCTCCGACAGCGGCGACAACGTGGTAGAAGAGACAAGGCACCGGAGATAAGTTGACGCGTCCAGCTGCGGCGGAGATTGGCTGGCTCGAGCGTCGACGGTGGCAGATCATCGGAAGAGGTGAGCCGCGACGAAAGGAAAACAGAGGGAGAGATGAGGTCGCGATTTGAGGAGAAGAAGGAATCGCGAAATCGGGAGGAGGAGAAAGAAATCGGGGCTGGAAAAGGAATTGGGATCGGGTTCGAGAGGGTTTTAAGGGTCGATCAACAACTTGAGCTAACTCAAGTCCAGCCACAACCAAACCTAGATCTAACCCAATCCAGTTCAAGCCCAATTCCAGCCCAATCCGAAACCAGCCCAATTGACTCAATCTAACTAGCTAATCAACCTCATTAGCCCACTAATTAAGCCCAATTAATCCACTAATTAAACCCAATTAATTAAAGGGTTTAATCCATATATAATTTTTTTTTTCGTATTTTACATTCTCCCCTACTTATAAAAATTTGGTCTCCAAATTTCCGACTTATATACTTGTACGAGATGTCACAATAACCATCTTAAGTATCCGGAGCAAAGTCACACCTCAAGTGACTAAGTGGGGTACTGAGCTCGAGTATTATATTTCAACTCTTATATACACTCTCAATCAACTTATTAAAAGGTAAATAACTGTACCAAAGTGGAGTTCTAGACTCATAACTGATGGGAAACTTTGCCAGAATTGTAAGGTGAACCATGAATCACTATCAGAAATGATACTCAAGGTTACTCCATGGATATAATTCCATCAAGCGATCCAACGAAATTAATCTTACGGCTCGGGAAGAAAATGAGTGGACCTAGCTAATCGATCATCGATTACCCAAATCCTATCAAGTCCTTTCCGAATTCCAGATAATCTCCCAACCCAGTCTAACGTACTAGGCTCCCACTTTATCACGGTACGTAACCCTATAGCAGCTACCTAGTAGCTAGCCAAAACTCCCTGAGCACTCCTGCTCTATACATCTACTACTCAAGATAATAACTGCTAAGCTCCACGTCATATATATGACAGCTTATCTCGCAACTTCTCAACTGACGTAAGCATAAGACACGTCTCGTACGACTGCATCGGAATCGCTCCAATCCCTGAAATGATGCATCTGCGTACAATACTCTTCCATCCATATCGGACGGATTAACTAACACTGACGCAAAAGTCAGTCATCGTCTAGGCCTTGCAACCTAGCCTCACAAACTTCCGACCAGGTGATTTCCATCACCTTTTTGGTTCAACAAGTCAGTGGTATAGTAACTCTAGAGCATCATATCCACATCTACGGTAAATACCAAATCAATCTAGGGAAACCACAACTTCCCTCAAGATTGGGAATATATCTATAAATATATCCTCCACAGATATGATGCCAATCGATCTCAAATACTCCAAGAGTACTTGATTTCTCAAGTCCATGAATGACTAAATCGTCGATAGGTCTAACGACATTATCAATCATCTCCTAAAATTCATACCAAGTATGAAATGTCGTCTTCTACACACCTGCATCCTTTTACTCTAAGCTACAGATAGCTCAATCATCACACCGACAATGATAATTGTATGACACTAAGTCACTACAATATCAACCCTCCAGTCGTAGATCAACCCTAGGGTATACACAGGTGTCATTTAGCTGATCTAAACAGATCCTCTATCCACCACGAAGGATACTCATTCCCAATTACTGCATTCCAATCATCGATAATCGATGCATAATTTCAAAGTCTGACTCTCTTCTAACAAAGAGTTACAAGTCTTCTCAAGAAGAAACACTGAGGCAGATAAATCTCCCATAGTGTTTAGCAACACTGATACCCATAAAATCATCTCCCAGTATGAGATCCCCAATATCAGGACTATTCCTGAAATCACCTCAATCGCATATTCCACTTGCCCATGTAGTGACCAGCCCGAGAGTTCATCCATAACTACATCCAAATACTCTCGGATTATACGTACATCCAAGAGTCCTAGTATACCAACGCTCTAATAATCCAACTATCCGTAAGGATATGTTTATAGTGGAGGTATGTCTAGCAAAGGCTAAGGGTATCCTTTGACTTCTTAATTGTTGATCAATATCTCACCTGACGGTAGAGAAAATCCCCAATCCATAAGTTGATAGGAACCCTTCGAACCCTATCAAGAATGTTCTAGACAAAGATACCTGTAAACTACCAGTATCTCTCGATATATCCGCAAATAGGATAACCTAAAGTAATACCCCGAAGGACCGATCCTTTGGTCTTCTATACTTCTTCTCGAGTAACCATGTAAACTCACCCAACATCTGTTCTTGACGACTGAGCTCAAGTAGCTACAAAAATCTGTCATGGAGGAAATGAAATCAACTGCTGAAAATGGAGGTACAAACTGAAATAACTGCAATGGAGATGGTAAACACTGTTGTACTGGCAAAGGATACACATCCGACTGTATAATACTGAAGAACTGTCAACATCATAGCACGTTCCATCTCTGTGAAAGGTACAGCTGCAACTGAAGAATACCGCATAGATACAACCATCGTCGTATACTCTCTCTCCTCTGAACAAATCATAACTACGCCTGGGAAGGTATGATTGTTGTCGTGCAGGAAGGTAACATTGTTGTCATATGTCCGAATCTTCGAGATGTCTTTGGTAATCTTCTTTGAGTACCTTACTTCTTCCGGATGAAAGTATCAAAGAGCTCCAACTATATCTAGGGTAGTAGATCGCTGCTGATGTGATAACCCAATCTTCTGTAATGATCTCAGCTTTCGAGGTTGTGGATCGTCCGCTCGAAATCATCATCCATAGTCTTCAACTGGGTCTTCAAAATACATACTCTCCTCGTAGATACCGGCTGCTTATAGTAGAAGCAGATAAAATGATCCATCGGATAATCTGACTCTGCATCTCGTCGTGACCCGCACTGCACGCACACAATCTCCCTTCGGAGTCTTTCCTCTAAGTTCGCTGATAACATGAGAAGCTACTGACAATATGCAATCGGTCTTCTATGATCGAAAAACTCTCCAATAGTCGCTCGTGAATCTTGACTTTAATCTTGCTCCATTTGTTCAACATTCGGAGACTTCTGATTCCAATAATTTGACTTCCAATATCTGCTTATCAAATCTCCAACTCATAAAACACTTGCTACAGAGTCATTTCTATACACATGACTCGGTCTATGCACTTTCGGTAGAATCTAGTAAGAGATCCAAACATCCTGATCAAGATGTCAACCGATAACCCGTGGGTGGTCAAAACCAACCCAATCACATTCTTGGACTATTAAATAGTCGTAACCTTCGCAAGTCTAATGACTCTGCATGGTACCTTCGTAACCAAACAATCACCCTACTCGATGCCCAAGAATTCCCTGACAATGAGTCAAAGAAGATGATGTGGGAAAATACTATCTCACAACATCACTGAACTATGACTAAGTGATACGTTATTTCCCATAGGTTATATTCTATATCTTACACCAAGTACCGGCTAAATCCGGATAATGGTGTTAGTTAAAGCCCTAGAACCAATCATGTGATGGTTGAATAGGGAACATTTTGTATCATATTCTATAAAGGCAAAGGATTGGTTATTATATTTACATCTTGCTTGTGCCAGCTAATTTAAATATAATAATGCCCTAGAAAAGTAGGTTCTTATCTACAGCACATCAATTGGCAGAATTGATTATGAGAGGCTGTAGAGAACACTTTCCTAAATGTTCCTAGTCGAGTATTAATATGCAAGGGCAATATTAATACATAAAGACTAGCATGTAGGTCAATTGATGACTTGATCTCACAAGTCATGGATATATGATATCAAGTTGACACATGGGTATATATTGGAGAATATATACTGAACTGACCCGCCATGAGAAAGTTTCATGGATCGTTATATGAGTGTCATAAACTTTCTCATGTGACTATTGGTATGAATAGTCCTTAGACACGAAGTCACTATGGTTCCCTACATAGGAGTTATGTACTTTGGTATCGTCAAGCGTCACATGTGAGGTGGACCATAAAGGCGATTACTGGGTATGTAACAAATTATGCGGAGGGATGTGAGTGATGTAGATGGGATCTATCCCTTCCATGTGACGGGAGTGATATCGGTGGGCCCCTTGATTGAGTAGAACTACTAAAACGCATGGCCATGCTCGAATGAGTCAATATGAGATATTGAGCTCATTTGTTTGAGTTAGTTTACTCAGGGATCAAGAAACACATAGATTGATCGAGGATGACACGGTCTATGCCTCATTGATCAATCTGATATCAAGGATAGAAGGACACGGTCATATATTATAGTAGTCACGGAAAGGTTAGTCGGATCTTGACTTATCTCGTAACTTGGGTAGCAATGATGTATTGCTAGATGCCGCTCATTGCTTGTGTATCTAAAAGAGTTTAGATCCACTGCCAACGTTATGAGAGCCTATAGGGTCACACACAAAGAGCATGATAATTAGAGGAATTAGAGTATTCTAGTTTGACTAGAATAATTTGGGAATAAGCTTAAGTACAAAATGGTTTTTGGACTTTAAGCTTAATGAGAATTTTAGTTAATTGATTTAATGAGATTAATTCAATATGTTACCTTATTGATTTAATAAGATTAATTCAATATGATAACATAAGCTTAATTGAATTAATAAGATTAATTCAATATGATTGAATTAATAAGATTAATTCAATATGATAACATAAGCTTAATTGAATTAATAAGATTAATTCAACATGCATGAATGCCACATAAGAATGCCACATAAGCATGCCACATAAGCATGCCACCTAAGCATCCACCTAAGCTAGTTAAGGTGGAAGGAAACAAAATGGTTTTGTCTCCTTAAGTGGCCGGCCAAACAAGGATATGTCTCAATGCAATGGATTGCATTGAATGTGTGGAGGTGAAAGGGTTTTTCCAACCCTATAAAAGACACCCTAAGTGGCCGGCCAAATGGGGGATTGGCTTTTGTTGTTGGTGGAAGCTTTGGTTGTGTTAGTGGTGAGAGAGCTTGGTGGAAGCTTTGGTTGTGTGGGTTTGTGAGTGTAGGCTAGCAAGAAGAGGAGTCTTCTTCTTCCTTTCTCCTTTTCCCTCTCTTCCTCTCCTTTAGGGACTTCTCTAGCAAGAAGTAAAGGAGAGCTCTTCTAGTTTTCTTTTTGTGAGACAAGAGCTTGCTCGTGTGGATACATATAGAGGCACGGACATTTGAACGTGCTAAAGATCCAAACAACCAAAAGGAAAAGCGGGATTAACAAGGGCACGCAACAAAGGTAATCCTCTCCTATAAGATAGGTTTGGTTTAGAGAAATTTATTTTATACGAGTTTGCTTTCGCATGGATCACTTGGAAGGGATCCTATTTTTCGTTGCGCATATGCCATTTGGCATACAAGAATTCCCAACAGTGGTATCAGAGCCACTTGCGAAAGATCGTATAAAAATAGGTTTTCTCTATTTTATATGTGATATAGAAGTAGGATAAATTTTATTATGAGTTGATAATTGCATTAGCAAATTTTCAAACATAATAAAATATCCAATGTCTTTTAAAAGTTAAAATGACATGGTGCATGGTTATGGCCTAGTCCCAAAGAGTTTGTGATTGTGTGTTGTAATTCTTAATACGGCCTGCGTGTCGTGCCTTTCTCCTAATATTCTTGTTGTAAAATTAGTTTTAGACTCGAATGTAACTCGAGTATTTCTCCTTTTGTAATGTACAAAACAAGGATGGAGGGTCCATTGGAAGATGAGGTTACAAGGAGGAAGTCAACACACAAGACAACCAAAAGGAAGCACTTAGGAGAAGATGCTATCCCTAGGTTGACCAATCAATCTTTTCATTGGCTTGAGAAGATTGTAGAATAAGGGCCATAACCATGACACGTTAGTTTAATATGTATGTGATGCATGTTAGTTTAGCTTGTATGTGATGCATGATTAGTTTAGCTTATATGTGATGTATGCTAATATGTATATGATACATGTTTATTTCTTAATAAGTCTAAACGATATGCCTACCAAAGTTGGTACTCACTACTTCCTCGATCATTTGTTATTGGGTTTGCCAAAGCAAAGCAATGCATTTTATCTTGGAGGGGTGCGAGTGGACAATCGTGATGTCCCGCTATCAGTCTTGGTTAAGACTTAATTAAGTGTTTTCTTAATTGGTTAAGAAAGTAGAGGCATATATTAGCTTTGAACATAAGTGTTAACATTAGTTTTGTGTGATTTAGAACATCGGCTTTGTCTTAGAAGTGGTCGTTGCTCGATATCCAAGAAGGCCCTGTGCCTGGAAGCTTTGGAAGCTGGTTTAGGAATAAACACTAAACTAATCTAAAACTTAACCAAAGCTATTAAAAGAGTTACATCAGATGTAATTGGCAAAATATTGCCTACCTAATTATACTACGTCTTGGGCGATTAGCCAAAGCTAACTCAAGACGAATTATGATGTGGATCTTTATCCCATATAAATTTATAGCTAAATAGTAGCTATGAGAATTTAGTGG
The DNA here is from genome assembly GCA_025175895.1 of Wurfbainia villosa. Lineage (NCBI taxonomy): Eukaryota > Viridiplantae > Streptophyta > Magnoliopsida > Zingiberales > Zingiberaceae > Wurfbainia > Wurfbainia villosa. Next base: position 111,324,982 of record CM045989.1, on the reverse strand, counting down.
GAGCCTCATTTAATTAAAGGCCTAATTAAATGATTTAGGTATGATACTTAAACTTTGCATTTTAATGTTGTAGATCACCATGTCATCTAACACGATACACCCCCTCAACTTGCGATCTGTCCTTGAGAAGGACAAGCTCAATGGAGCAAACTTTCTTGACTGGTATAGGAACTTGAGGATTATCCTCAAGCAAGAACGCAAACTATATGTCCTAGAGCGATCTCCCGAAATACCCGCCTCGCGCCACTCGTCTTGAAAAGGATGCTTATAAGAAGCATCAAGATGGCGCGATTAGATGTGTCATGTCTTATGCTTGCCACCATGAACTATGTGCTCCAGAAGGTAAATGAGAAGATGGATGCCTTTGTTTTTGTTGATCTGTTGAAACAACTTTATAATGGACAAGCTTGGCTCGAGCGTTTTGAAGTGTCTAAGGCTCTTTTTGCATGCAAGATGCAAGAAGGAACACCTGTAGGAACTCACGTACTCAAAATGATTGGGTATGCGTTGAGAACCTGAAAGACTAGGTTTTCCACAGGCCAAGAATTGTACCGATGTTATCCGCAATCGTTCTCGGAAGCATACAATCAATTAAATCATGAATTATAACATGAATGAAATTGATAAACCTTTGCCTGAGATTCTCAGCATGTTAAGAACTGCTGAACCAAATCTCAAGAAGAAAGTTAGTAATGTACTAATGGTCAAGAAGGACAAAGGTAAGCGCAAAGGCAAGGGTAAGACCCAAGCCAAAAGCAAGGCCAATTCATCCACTTCAAAGGGTAAAGGTAAAGTACCTAAGGAAGGGGACTGCTTCCATTGCGGTAAGGCGACCTTTGGAAGCGGAAGCAATGAAAGTCTACCTTGAGGAAGTAAAGAACAAGAGAAGTGGGACTTCTGCCTCAGGTATACATGTTATAGAGGTTAATCTATCTATTTCTTCTACATGGGTATTAGATACCGGATGTGCATCTCACATTTGTACTAATGTGCAGGGACTGAGAAATAGCAGAATAATGGCAAAGGGCGAAGTGGACCTACGAGTAGGCAATGGCGCAAAAGTTGCTGCTGTAGCTGTAGGAACATATTCTTTGTCTTTGCCCACTGGGCTTATCTTAGAACTAGAGGAGTGCTTTTATGTACCTGCATTGACAAAGAACATAATCTCTGTATCTTGTTTAGACAAGAAAAACTTTTCTTTTATAATAAAGGACAAATGTTGTTCCATTTATTTAAATGAAATGTTCTATTGTAATGCACCACTTATGAATGGTCTCTATGTTCTAGATTTAGATAACCCAATTTATAACATAAATATCAAACGGTTCAAATCGAATGATTTGAACCAGACATATCTCTGGCACTGTCGCCTAGGTCACATAAATGAAAAACGCATATCCCAACTCCATAAAGATGGATTATTGGACTCATTTGATTTTGAATCATATGAGGTATGCGAGTCTTGTCTTTTAGGAAAGATGACTAAAACTCCATTTAGTGGACATGGCGAGAGAGCGACGGACTTGTTAGGACTCATACATACTGATGTATGTGGCCCTTTCAATGTCGAAGCCAGAGGAGGCTATAAGTACTTTATTACTTTCACTGATGATATGAGTAGATTTGGCTACTTATATTTGATGAGACATAAGTCAGAATCCTTTGAAAAGTTCAAAGAATTCAAGAATGAAGTACAAAACCAACTTGGTAAGCGTATTAAGCTACTTCGATTAGATCGAGGTGGTGAATACCTTAGTCAAGAGTTTCGTGATCACCTGGCTGAGTGTGGGATAATATCCCAACTCACTCCACCTGGAACACCACAATGGAATGGTGTATCTGAGAGGAGAAATCGTACTCTATTAGATATGGTACGATCAATGATGAGCCAGACTGATCTACCTACTTCCTTTTGGGGTTTAGCTCTAGAGACAGCCGCTTTCACACTTAATCGCGTTCCATCAAAAGCCGTAGAAAAGACACCATATACGATATGGACTGGGAAGAGTCCCAAAATGTCTTTTATAAAGATTTGGGGTTGTGAAGCTTACGTTAGACGTCAAGTCTCAGATAAACTAGGACCCAAATCAGATAAGTGTTATTTTGTAGGATATCCCAAGGAAACTAAGGGATATTACTTTTACAATCCCACACTTGGCAAGGTGTTTGTTGCCAGAAATGCTGTCTTTCTAGAAAGAGAATTTATTTCTAGAAATACTAGTGGGAGTAAAATTCATCTTGAAGAAGTTCAAGATGATGATAACACTAAGGCTTTGATGGAAAATGAACAGGCACCACAAAGTGTTGTGGATGAGGAATTTGTTGCCCAAAGAGTTGTGGAGCAAACACCTGTTCAAGTAGACCAACCTCTTCGTAGATCTAATAGGATCCGTCGTCAACCCGAGAGATATTCTTTTCTCTTGACTGACAACTGTGATGTATTGCTTATCAATCTTGACGAGCCTACATCCTATCAAGAAGCTATGATGAGCCCAGTTCGAGAAATGGCTAGAGGCCATGAGATCCGAAATGGAATCCATGTACACTAACCAAGTATGGACTTTGGTTGATCCACAAGGGGTAAAACCCATTGGGTGTAAGTGGGTCTTTAAAGTAAAAAGACATGGATGGTAATAAGCATACCTATAAAGGTAGATTGGTGGCTAAAGGATTCAAACAAATTCATGGTATTGACTATGAAGAAACCTTTTCACCGATTCGATGCTTAAATCCATTCGGATCATACTTGCTATTGCGACCTACCATGATTATGAGATCTGGCGGATGGATGTCAAACCGCTTTTACGAATGGAAAGCTACTCGAGGATGTGTACATGACACAACACGAGGGTTTTGAAGATCAAAGCATCTGGAAAGGTATGCAAAGCGCAAAGGTCCATTTATGGACTAAAGCAAGCCTCGTTTGGAATCTTGATTCGATGATGCAATCAAAGAGTTTGGTTTCATCAAGAATGAAGATGAGCCTTGTGTCTACAAGAGAAATAGTGGGAGCACAGTTGTATTTCTTGTCTTGTATGTAGATGACATACTTCTCATCGGAAATGATATTCCCTCACTCCGATGCAGTGAAGATGTGGTTAGGGAATTGTTTCTCGATGAAGGACTTAGGTGAAGCCGCCTATATTCTAGGCATCAAGATCTATAGAGATAGATCTAGAAGATTACTTGGCCTAAGTCAGTACATACATTGATAAAGTGCTAGATCGTTTTGCTATGCAAAATTCTAAGAAAGGATTTCTGCCTTTATCACATGGTGTGAGTCTTTCGAAGACTTAATGTCCCTCTTCTAAGGAGGAGAGAGATCGCATGGATAAGATCCCTTATGCATCTGCTATAGGGTCTATCATGTACGCCATGCTTTGTACACTTCCTGACGTCTCGTATACTTTGAGCATGACGAGTAGATACGATCGGATCGGTGAAAGTCACTTTGGATAGCGTAAAAAATATTCTTAAGTACTTACGAAGAGCGAAGAATATTTCACGATATTTGGAGGCAATGAGGAGCTAGCGTAAAGGGTTACGGTGATGATGCAAGCTTCCAAGCAGACAAGGATGACTATAGATGCATCGAGTCGTGTTTTGCACGAATGGTGGGTGTGGTGGAAGAGTTGAGCGAGACACGATTCTTGATTCTACAAGCGAAGCGAGTATATTGCGGCATCGATGCGTGAAAGGAAATTTGTTTGGCTCATGAAGTTCATCGATGAACTTGGGGTAGTTCCTAGCATTGCAGATCCAATAGACCTCTATTGTGACAACAATGGGGCTATTGCACGAGCTAAGGAACCTCGATCACATCGTGGACCAAACACATCTAGTGGCTTCCATCTCATTCGAGAGATCATCGATAGAGGAGATGTGAGGATATGCAGAGTACCGACAGAAGCTAACATCGCAGATCCATTGACCAAGGCTTTGTCACAGAGGAAGCATGATGGTCACACTAGGTCACTAGGTATTAGATATCATAGTGATTGGTACTAGTGCTAGTGGGAGATTGTTAGTTAAAGCCCTAGAACCAATCATGTGATGGTTGAATAGGGAACATTTTGTATCATATTCTATAAAGGCAAAGGATTGGTTATTATATTTACATCTTGCTTGTGCCACTAATTTAAATATAATAATGCCCTAGAAAAGTAGGTTCTTATCTACAAAGACATCAATTGCAATTGATTATGAGAGGTCAGAGAGAACACTTTCCTAAATGTTCTAGTCGAGTATTAATATGCAAGGGCAATATTAATACATAAAGACTAGCATGTAGGTCAATTGATGACTTGATCTCACAAGTCATGGATATATGATATCAAGTTGACACATGGGTATATATTGGAGAATATATACTGAACTGACCCGCCATGAGAAAGTTTCATGGATCGTTATATGAGTGTCATAAACTTTCTCATGTGACTATTGGTATGAATAGTCCTTAGACCTGAAGTCACTATGGTTCCCTACATAAGGAGTTATGTACTTTGGTATCGTCAAACGTCACCCGTAACAGGGTGGACCATAAAGGCGATTACTGGGTATGTAACAAATTATGCGGAGGGATGTGAGTGATGTAGATGGGATCTATCCCTTCCATATGACGGGAGTGATATCGGTGGGCCCCTTGATTGAGTAGAACTACTAAAACGCATGACCATGCTCGAATGAGTCAATATGAGATATTGAGCTCATTTGTTTGAGTTAGTTTACTCAGGGATCAAGAAACACATAGATTGATCGAGGATGACACGGTCTATGCCTCATTGATCAATCTGATATCAAGGATAGAAGGACACGGTCATATATTATAGTAGTCACGAAAAGGTTAGTCGGATCTTGACTTATCTCGTAACTTGGGTAGCAATGATGTATTGCTAGATGCCGCTCATTGCTTGTGTATCTAAAAGAGTTTAGATCCACTGCCAACGTTATGAGAGCCTATAGGGTCACACACAAAGAGCATGATAATTAGAGGAATTAGAGTATTCTAGTTTGACTAGAATAATTTGGGAATAAGCTTAAGTACAAAATGGTTTTTGGACTTTAAGCTTAATGAGAATTTTAGCTAATTGATTTAATGAGATTAATTCAATATGTTACCTTATTGATTTAATAAGATTAATTCAATATGATAACATAAGCTTAATTGAATTAATAAGATTAATTCAATATGATTGAATTAATAAGATTAATTCAATATGATAACATAAGCTTAATTGAATTAATAAGATTAATTCAACATGCATGAATGCCACATAAGAATGCCACATAAGCATGCCACATAAGCATGCCACCTAAGCATCCACCTAAGCTAGTTAAGGTGGAAGGAAACAAAATGGTTTTGTCTCCTTAAGTGGCCGGCCAAACAAGGATATGTCTCAATGCAATGGATTGCATTGAATGTGTGGAGGTGAAAGGGTTTTTCCAACCCTATAAAAGACACCCTAAGTGGCCGGCCAAATGGGGGATTGGCTTTTGTTGTTGGTGGAAGCTTTGGTTGTGTTAGTGGTGAGAGAGCTTGGTGGAAGCTTTGGTTGTGTGGGTTTGTGAGTGTAGGCTAGCAAGAAGAGGAGTCTTCTTCTTCCTTTCTCCTTTTCCCTCTCTTCCTCTCCTTTAGGGACTTCTCTAGCAAGAAGTAAAGGAGAGCTCTTCTAGTTTTCCTTTTGTGAGACAAGAGCTTGCTCGTGTGGATACATATAGAGGCACGGACATTTGAACGTGCTAAAGATCCAAACAACCAAAAGGAAAAGCGGGATTAACAAGGGCACGCAACAAAGGTAATCCTCTCCTATAAGATAGGTTTGGTTTAGAGAAATTTATTTTATACGAGTTTGCTTTCGCATGGATCACTTGGAAGGGATCCTATTTTTCGTTGCGCATATGCCATTTGGCATACAAGAATTCCCAACAAATGGTATGTAGCTAACTTAGCTTCCTCTGTATAACACGAGTTAAGTACTCAAAAGTACCCTCAACGTTATGCAACCTAGAACGACCAATTGAGGGATCAAAATCCCTATGAATATCACCAAACTAATCCTCTACTATCTGCATCAGCAATAGTGTACTTGCTTATCCATTACCCAATAGGTAATGATCTGACTAACATAATTAGTGAAAATCTTAGGACCGTAATCCTTGATCTCCACAAGAGATGTGACTACCTAATCCCTACTTTTCGACTCGGTATCAGTCGGCTCTCAAAGGTAATTACCTTTTCGATAGCAGGTACATATCTAATAACCTCAACATATCATTCCCGTGGTCAACTCAAACCACGGTTACGAATACTGATTAACATACTACAAGTCATGCACTGTTATAAGCAACTAAATGCATAGCCAACAGAAGGATATGTAATAATAGTTAACATACCTTAATCCTTGTAGCTCGGAGATGTCCGCAACAGCCAGATCCCAGAACTCACCAAACCAAGACCGAGTAAAGCAAAACTCGATGTCTGAACGAAATAAAATCCGAAAATGAACTTCGCAACCTAGGGCTCTGATACCAATAAAATTGTCACGCCTCGAGAGTATGCCGTGCCAAAAAGCAAACGAACGACATCTCCCCTGTACGTGGCAACATATCGGGTTAATACAAGGCCCGTAGGCCCACAACAACAATATGATATACACAGATATCAAAATATCAAACACAGCGGAAACATACAACAGATAAAACAATATACAATGACCCAACTGTGCACTCCGGAGTGACTTGACACAACAAGAAATATAATAGAAGCCACATCAAAAGCCAAATACATACAACACGTCCGTATATCACAGATACGGAAACATTACAGGCTAAAACCACAAAATGACAATCCACACAAATACAACAAATGCGGATTAAATATCCATCCGTCCGGTGTGAGATGGGATCAGCTGGCGGAGCTCCGAACGTCCAAGGAATCTTCTACCTGTTATCTGGGCGACAGGAAGCCCAGGGTCCCGAGGTGGTGAGTATAAACTCAGGGGTAATATATAGAAAGTGCATGAACAACATATAAGGATAGATCTACAAGTATACATGTGAAGATCTACAGGTATACAACATGAGTCCAATAGACATACAATCATATCCAAATCTAATAACAAGTAACTACAGTAAAATCATACTCAATGTATATACTAAACTGATCAACTGAACATAAAGTAATGTACCAACGTACCTGACGGTCTGCAACACCATAAGCTATATCATCCTGACAGATATACAATAACATAACCCATATAATGTACCAGGTCAATCCCATACCTGACCAATACTCCAACATATGAACAATATATGATCACCTGTAATAACAACCCGGTCTGTACCACCCAATGACATGATGCTAATCAAAGGCATATAACAGTCTGAATCAACGCATGTATCATGCTTAACACATAGCAGTAAATAAAATACAAATGGCATGTATCATGATGAACAAGCATGTGCAACAATCATAGCTCAATCAAATACAGCATCTCACAGGCATATGTAAAACATATATCAAATACATGCATACATATATATCAGCAGTGCATATGCATGGTCACTGTCTGCGGACCCGTCCAACCACGACCCCAGAGTGGCCAGGGTGGCATGACAAATGACAACTAGCCCGACTCCTGCTACCACCACTCTCGAGTGACCGAGTTGGGTAGTATGACTGAGTAGCGTATAAGCGTAAAAAGATAACTACTCCTAGGGGCCCCTGCTGTAAGCCACACTGTCCCTACCCATGAGTAGACAAACGCCGCACACAGGACAACTGCACCTCACACAACCACCGTCTATAGTGGGCGAGTGCTAACACCACTCAGATGAGCTGCAGTCTCGGCTACCACCATCCATAGTGGCCGAGCGCGGCACATCCAATGCTCTGCGCTCAACCATGCTACCACTACCCCGAGTGGCCGGGGAGGCAGGATGACTGACGACCCGTCTCATCCATAAGGGAGACCTAGTCGTCAGCATGCATGCAAATGTAATGATGCATAGATCCACACAAGTATCCTCGCAACACTCCCTATCTCACGGGGAGTCCTGGTCAACCAAAAGTCAACTATGCAAGGACTACAATCCACAAGACTCTCTCTATCGTACAAAGAGTCATACTCATCTGACAGTCAACCACGCTAAGACCTCTAGTCAGTAGCGAGATACTGTCGACCATCCATATAACCATACACAGATGTACGATCCATAATGGATATACAATCATGCTAGGACCTCTAGTCCGTAACCACATACTGACAACCACACACATTTATCTATGCACAGACAACTAACTCCACCATAGATGCATAACTAATATGTGTACGATACAACGATCGACTCTATAACCCAATTCATCACCTAACCCTAGTGATGTAACACAGTAACCCAATCTGAGGTCACAAAGACAACCCTAACCACATGTACTTACTGAACATCTATCAGCTAATACATAATAGGGTTTATAGTTCCTATCCGTGCTAGATAATCAATGAATAATAGAGTATATATCTCAAAGGTCAAGGCAGTACAAGCATATTATTAAATAAGAGTGGATTTAAGGTAAACAGGTATAAACATATATCCAAGATCATGCACAGGAATTTGATCAAAACTACCGGACCAGGTAGATATTACACACCTGATACGAAGCTCGAATGATCCTCACGATCGTGGACTTGCTTCGTATCCCAAACCTGCACAATAATAACAAACTATAGTTAAGTACAAGCACCATACAAGTATACGAACTAAACACTACTTCGTTTCTATGTTCGCATCATTTCCTCGTCTCCGAGATAGAAATCCCGATTACCCAAATCTGATACACCATAATCAGACTCGCTCCCACATCAACAAGATCAATAATCCGGCTTACCTCAATATCCAAATTACCACAGCTAATCCATTCACACACTAAATCATCAATCCTCCAACAATATTATTCCAACTAAATCCACATTTAGCTATTGACCAGAATGTTACACAATCTTAGGATAGCAAATTGAAATAGCAAATCTAAAACAATTTGTGAACTACATCCACCACAATTCCAATAATCTTAAACCAAAACATTATAAACTGCATAATCTATAGGTAAACCACTCCTCAACAATCAGCTACAAAATCAATCAAAGGAAAACCTAATAAACTAACCACCATCCGGACAGCTTACCATCATATTAAACCACCACCTCCCTGTTCTAATTCAGATCCAACTCATCAGATCAATCTCAATAATCAACAAATCATAGTAAATGAAAGAACAGAGGCTGAATCAAACTAGCAATTGACTAGAAATCCATCGTATCATAATCACACCGGCACACTATAACTCATAGCAATACAGATGAAACAAATGGGCATACCCAAAACTTACCGATCAGATCATCTCCGGCAGCCCTTTCTCGTCTCCTATTCACCGAGCAATCCAATCTCCAAACACTATGACGGCAGCTCACGACAAAAGAAGGCGTCGTCGTTTGCTTTCATCTAGGTCGACGGAGCACAACTTAGAGATGGCGGCCTGAACCGAGGGCGATGACTGGAACAGAGGGCAACTTATTGCTGCTCGTGGTGGCAGATCATTCGGCTGGCTGCTGCAGATGCTTGATGGCTTGGCGACTGACAAAAATGGGAAAGGCGACAGCGATCGCGTCGATTGGAGGAGCTCGCTACCGACGAGATCTGCATAAGGAAGAGAACACATCCGACGGGTCAATCCCCGATGGATGTAGGCGGCGACTGGGTGTGGCAGTCGTAGACATCCGACGAAACTGGCGACGACGAGCAGCTCCGACAGCGGCGACAACGTGGTAGAAGAGACAAGGCACCGGAGATAAGTTGACGCGTCCAGCTGCGGCGGAGATCGGCTGGCTCGAGCGTCGACGGTGGCAGATCGTCGGAAGAGGTGAGCCGCGGTGAAAGGAAAACAGAGGGAGAGACGAGGTCGCGATTTGAGGAGAAGAAGGAATCACGAAATCGGGAGGAGGAGAAAGAAATCGGGGCTGGAAAAGGAATTGGGATCGGGTTCGAGAGGGTTTTAAGGGTCGATCAACGACTTGAGCTAACTCAAGTCCAGCCACAACCAAACCTAGATCTAACCCAATCCAGTTCAAGCCCAATTCCAGCCCAATCCGAAACCAGCCCAATGGACTCAATCCAATTAGCTAATCAACCTCATTAGCCCACTAATTAAGCCCAATTAATCCACTAATTAAACCCAATTAATTAAAGGGTTTAATCCATATATAAATTTTTTTTTTCGTATTTTACAAGGATGCTTTCATTACTCAAAATTTATTTTAAAAAGTAATATTATATTGTATTGTTTTTAGAGGAAATTTAAAAATCAATCTAGCCTAGGTCAATTTAGATTTCATGATCCTATAGACCTAGGTAAGCTTTCACATCTCACAAACACCTAGGATTACATGTTTGTGTATTGAGCCACGAAGATGGGCGTGAGATGTTAGGACTGCACCCCTAGTTCCGAATGTAGATTCAGTGCATTGACATGAGCCAATACGGGGTTTACAAGAGCAAATCAATCACTTCAGTAACTAACTCTAATTTAAAGCTTGATGATAATTCTATATCACTTGAGCTAGTAAAGAGTTAGACATTTGCTTTAAGGACAATTTTTAGATGTGTATTTTTAAGTATAAAAATAATATTTTAGAATTCATGCTTGGACATATTTTCTATCACATTTGCATCATCTTGAAAATTTTGAAAATTTTAAGGTTCATTTAAATTTTTAGCTATTATTAAGGGAGAGTTTTGGAAAAACCAAAAACAAAAATTTTTTTAAAGGGGGAGTTAGAATTTTGAAAATTAAAAATTTCGAAAAATGTTTTTAAGAGGAAGTTAGAAAATTTTGAGAAATTTTAAAAGTGAAAATTTGAAAAATATTTTTATTACACGGGAGTTAGAATTTTGAAAATTAAAAATTTCAAAAAATATTTTTAAGAGGAAGTTAGAAAATTTTAAGAAATTTTGATAGTTGAAAATTTAAAAAATGTTTTTATTAAGGGGGAGTTTCAAAGATTTTGAAAATTAAGGTAGTTTGAGAATTTCAAAAAATTTTAAGAGGAGCATTGATACATTTTGAAAATTAAGTTTTGAAAATTAATCTTTTGAAAATTTTGAAATCGAAAGATAAAAGGGGAGATCCCTGTTAGGAATATTGGAACGGCTAGAGGGGGGGGGGTGAATAGAGTCAATGGAATTCTTTCGCGTTTGTGTCTACAATTTCGTTAGCGCAGCGGAATATAGATATAATACAATAACGAAATGGACAAGCACACACAAAGACACGAAGATTTAACGTGGTTCGGAACCTCACGGTTCCTACTCCACGGATCGGGTTCGTACGAACCCTAGCGATGCCAATCACACACCACTATGAAATAACTCCTTCTCGACACGAGTCGGAGGCGGAGAAACCTCTTACAATTGTTTACAACAATAAACAAATAGCTATAAGCAAATACAATGAAATACAAAGCAAAACTAGTAAAGAAAACACTTTACAAATGCTCTTGAATTGCTTGCTTGTTGATCGCTTGAATCGTGATTGAAGACCCTGATTTGCAACAGCAAATCGCCTCAAGACGTCCAAGAAATTGATTGAAGACCCGCAGTTAAACCCTAGTTGACTCGGTCCAGTCGACTGCCACATGGCACCAGTCGACTGGCACACCTCAAACATGAGGTTTTAACCCAAATATGGTCCCCCCATACTTGCTAGACCACCCTTAGCCTAGACCTAAGCCTTCTAGCCACCTCCATCAGCCTCACGCCTCTCGGATCCCTCCAAGTCATCCATGACTTGTTCATCCATCGCGCTAGCCTTCAGGTGCTTCCATCGGCTATGTCATGCTAACGGTGTCTACACCGCCAAGGCACTTTGGACTTACGCCGCCAAGACTCCGCTTGGACTTTACGCCGCCAACCATTGGACTTATGCTGTCAAGACTCCCGCTTGGACTTTACGCAGCCAATATCAAACCCCTTGGACTTCTCAAATGCCAAGACTCAAGCTTGGACTTTCCCTTGCCAACCCATGTTGGACTTTCCATGCCAAGACCATGCTTGGACTTTCCTTGCCAACCCATGTTGGACTTTACATTGCCAAGATCCATGCTTGGACTTTCCATGCCAAGACCATGCTTGGACTTTCCTTGCCAACCCATGTTGGACTTTACATTGCCAAGACCCATGCTTGGACTTTCCCAAATGCCAAGTGTCCCACTTGGACTTTCCATGCCAAGTACCCAAGACTTGGACTTTCCCATGACGATTACATTGTCATATGTTTTTGTCGAACATCAAAACATCACTCGAGTCAAACTTGAGTCCTGGTCAATCGTGACCTGGGCCGATTGCACCAACAATCCCATCTTTAAAAGAAAATATTATTTAGGGGGAATATTGATAAACTTAAGCATTTTTGATAAATATTGTTTAAAACTTTAATTCTCAGTTTTAAAGTTGTGGCATTTTGAACTTAATTTTGATTTTGATGTATGCCAAAGGGGGAGAGAGGAGATTTAAAGTTAGAGAGAAGAGACTTAAAGAGAGGGAGATTTAAAAATTTAAAGTTTTTCATGCATATGAGCATTTCATGTATATACATTTTTAACCCAATGCATTTCTGATAATTGAATATTACAGTTTGATTCTCCTAATTTTAACTGATGTGTTGTCATACATCAAAAAGGGGAGATGTTGATGCAGAGAGCATCACCCCTTGGTTTTGATGTTGTTGATGTAGTAAGCATCACTCCTTAGTTTTGATGTACGAACTACAGTTAATAGTTAGGACTTACGTGTGATCTAATATAAGTGTTAAGTGTGCAAGCTTAACAGGAAGTCCTAGTAGGTCATGTTTGTTAGGGCAATCTCTTGCCGTAATATGGTTTTGATGGTGTGGCAAAGGGTTTAAGTTAGTGTGTTATGTTGATTTGATATGTGCATTGAAGTCGTGTAGGACTTAGTAATTCGCACATGGAGCCATGGCGAGTTTCACATCTCATGACTCGTGCCTTGAGTCGGTGAAGGATAGCTTTGCGGAAGCTGTGCGCTTGGAGCATCCGAGGGACCGCCGGACGAGAAGCTTGGAGTGAAGCCGGAGGAAGTAGACTTCGAGGCAAGAGACGCGAAGGAGCATTGCAGAGCCGTGCGCCTGATGCTGCCGAGGGACATGGCCGAGAACAAAGAGAACTTCGAAGGAGAGGGACTCCGAGAGATGAGAGTGAGCGATTGTAACCCGGGGAAGGGTAGCTCTTAGGTGAAACTTGGCCATTTGGCCAAGTGTCGGATGAGTTTTCCCGACACCAGTCGACTGACATGTCATGGCAATGACCGTCTAAGTCGAGTTTGAGCTGGTATATCGATACGATTGAGATGGCGCATGATCGCCATACGCAAGGCCGATCGCTAAGACGACCGATCACCAAGGCGAAAGAATGATCGTCAATAGGGTTTTGCCAGACCGTTTCGTAGCCGACTAGGCGCGATTGATGGAGGCGCAGATCGACCGGTGAGGTCCGAATGATCGCCGCTAAGAGTTCCGTTGGACTACAACGGTCGGGATCCGACGTGTTCGGAGGTCGTTGTAGTGACGGCAGTCGACTGCCAAGGGCGGCAGTCGACTGATGGCGGCCAACGGGAAGAAAACAGCCCTCTCTATAAATAGAGAGGGTGTGAGCCTTTGAGAGGCTAATGCTTATGCTCCAAGTGATCTTCCTAGTGCCCCACAAGCTCTAAACTCTTCTTACTCGTTTTTACTCCATTCTATTTGTAAGAAGAGTGATCTTGATTGTAAAGGTTACCTCCACCTAGCTTGGTGCAAAGGAGAGACCAATAGTGATTGGCTTTGGAGGAGTGATTCACCTCGGACGAATCGGGATCGTGGATTAGCGGCGTAGCCGTGAACCACGTTACATTCTTTGTTAGCGATTGTTTTCTCGTATTTCTATTTGTTTGTCTTTATTAGTCTTCCGCTTGCGCTAATTAGTTTTGTAGACGAGCAAATACCGACATCCAACGAACGAGGGCTATTCACCCCCCTCTAGCCGACCGTACCGATCCCCTACAAGTGGTATCAGAGCCGAGGAAAGCTTGTCAAGGACTAACCGCCACAACAAGCAACTTTCAAAATGGCCGGCTCCAACATCCATCCTCCGAAGTTTGAAGGAGAATTCGCTTGGTGGAAGAAGCGAATGGAGGTATTTTTCGAAACGGATTTTGACATTATGATTACAATGGAATCCAGTTTCGTTTTTCCTAGGGATGAAGAGGGGAAGCCAATAGAGAAATCTAGGTGGACCAAAAGGCAAAGGGAAGAGCACCTTGCAAATTCAAAAGCCAAGCATCATCTCTTCAATGTGCTCCCCCAACAAGAGATCAACCGGATCGGAGAATGTGCTAGCGCCAAAGAGATGTGGGAGAAGCTTATAGAACTCCATGAAGGCACATCCGAGGCCAAGCTAGCAAGGAGAGACCTCCTCCGCTCCCAACTATCCAATATAAAACTAGAAAAGGGAAAAAAGGTAACCTCACTACACTCTAGGTTTAAAGAAATTTTAATTGGGCTAACAAGTGTAGGTGAGAAGCTATCAAACCGGGACATGCTCATGAAGGCTATAGATGCCTTTCCCCGGTCCTCAAAGTGGAGCTCCATGGTGGATTCGTTCTACATCTCCAAGAACTTGGAAGTAAGTACCTTGGAGGAATTTTTCTCAACAATGGAGCTCCACGAAACTAGGCTTGAAGGAATACAAGAGGAGCCTAGAATTCAACCCTCAAGAGGAGTAGCATTATTGGCAAATAAGGGGAAGAAGAAGATGGAAATCCCCTCCTCCTCCGATGACGAAGCGTCTTCCTCCTCCTCCATGGATAGCACCGAAGAAGCTTATATGGTAAGGAGGGTAAGACGTGCATTTAAGAATTTTAGATTTGATAAATCTCATGATAGGAATAGAAGACCAAGGGGGAAGGTCATATGCTACAATTGCCAAGGAGAGGGGCACATAAGGGACAATTGTCCCCTCCTAAACAAAAGCAAAGAAGAAAATAAAAATAAAGAAGAAAAGAAGAAGAAAAAGGGGAGCAAGAAAAAGAAGGAAGGGGAGAAGAAGACAAAAGAAAAGGGGAAGACCAAAGCTCTAAAGGCAAGGACTTGGGATGACCCATCCTCATCCTCCTCATCATCATCGGATGAGGAGAATGCCTTTGTCACCAATTTGGCCTTGATGGCCTTTGATGACTTGGATTGTTCTTCATCCGAAAATGAAGGATCAAGCTCAAGTGGGGAGAGCTCAAATGAAGGGGGAGCTTCTACATCCTCATCATCCGAAGAAGAAGAGGACATGGAAACTATGGTAACGAAAGCTTCTTCTAAGAAAATAGTTTCCATAATTTCTAGTTTAACTAAGGACTTATTTGGAATGAAAAAGAAAAATAAAAGCATGCTTAATCAAATTAAGGCATTGGAAAATAAGCTAGAAAATGCATGCTTAAATGATAATATTTCTTCTAGCTTAAATGATGCATGCTCACATGACCTTTATGTGCCATTAGATGTTAGTGATGCATGTATAAATGAAAATAGTGTTGGTGCAGGGGCACTAGATAATCGAACCTGTGTTTTGATTATGGCAAAGACACAAAGTTAAGTTTATATTGTTATCTCACGAGCTAAATCAAGTGTGCAGAAAAGTACTAAAGCTGGAGCTGAAGGCTAGCGACACCCGGAGGAAGCTGTGGTGGTCGGGCGACACTTGAGTGAATTCGGAGGGAGCCGAAGGAATCGAGTGGAAGGCCGGAAGCAAGAGCTACTATCGAGGTAAGCTCGTGTGAGTGAGAGATTGTAAGGTCGTGTCCTCTTTACGGGGACGACCGTAGGCGACGATTCGACTAAGACTTCCTGTGGAAGGTCTAGGTCGAGATCGGACGGTTAGAAACCGTCGTATTTATCATTTTCCGAGCTAATCTCTACCGCAGGAAGTGGCTAATGTGATCACCGGACATTGGGCAAGCCGATCGTATCGCGATCGATGAGATGCATCGATCGTATCATCATCCCGACTGATGAGAGGCATCAGTCGACTGATGGCGACGATTCAGCCTTTGCGCTAGGTCAAAACGGATAACGTTTGACGCGGCCACTTCGCGATAAAATTTGGAAAAATCCATGATCCGTTCCAAAGAAATAGGAGACAAATTCAGAGGCTAAAGTCTATAAAAGGAGGGGAGGATTCATCTCCAAATCACATCAATTATTCATCAAGTGCTCCTACAACGCCAACGCTTCAACACCATCATAACGCCGACGCGACGACAACCTCGTGATCTTCTTCGGCTTACAGCAGATTCAAGTAATATTTTTGATATTATATTCTGTGTTTTTTATCTTCATAACGAGGTGAGGTAGGCTTGTTGCCTCATCCTCGTGTATTCGGTTTTTGTAATCGTTGTCTCCTACCTCCAACGAGGAGGAGACGTTTTAGTGCTTTGCCCTCCGTACGCGGTCTAGGACCGATAGGGCCTTGGAGTAGCAACCGCTGGGTTGTGAACCAAGTAAAATAAACGTGTTCATTTATTTTCCGCTGTGCTTACTTTGCGTATTGAACGAACGAAAAAGAAAAGATTTACGATCGCTATTCACCCCCCCCTCTAGCGACGCTTCTCGATCCAACAATTGGTATCAGAGCGGGGGCGCTAAGATTTGGTGAAACCACCAACCTAGCACGTTTTGGTTTTCTTTTCGTATTTTTCGATTCGTATATTTCTTAGGTTTTGTTTCCCGCACTACTAATCCAAGACCAAGTCTTGGTACATAGTTTTTGGTTGTGTTTTTGCTAGTACTAATCTCCTTCGGAGTACCTCACGATCAAACGAGCATAACTTTTGCTACGAGTGGACTCACGAAACGATCTACCCACCAAATCGAAGCTCTTGGGTGATGATAACGTGCCCATAAATAGATAATATTGCTTAAATCATGATGATTGATGTAATTCCTATGTATATTTGCAATCATGATTTATGTTTTTGAAATTTGGCACGTTATCATGAGAAATATGTTTAAATCATGCTTTAGGTGATAAGTTGTTTATTATCATCATATAATACCTAATGCATGGTTATAAATTGATGAAAACATGCATTTCATGATCATAATGTGAAATTAAATCATATATGTCATTATGATCATGTTAATTGTTAGGTTGATACTTAACCATGATAGAATTGCATGAATATATTGGTTAAGTATATACAAATACCCCCTAGGATGCATCTCACACTCACTATAGGCTAACTTGATTGCAAACTTAGCATGGGTGAGATGTTAGGATGATACAAATGTCCACTAATGCCTATGGTATTTAGATGGTCATTTAAAGTATCAACATAGCAATAATAGACCAATCATGGGGAAGGCTTATGTTTAATTCATAGACATATTGCCCAAAGATCATGGTTGGATATTACATATGTTTTCAAAACAATTTCTTACTTTAAAATACATGTATTCATGTTTTGAAACAATTCAAAGCAAGACTAGGTGTTAAAATGGATACTAACATGCTCAAAAACTAGTGGTTTTTCAAGTGTTTGGATTTTTGGCAAATCTCAGAAAATATAATGATTTTTCATGAAAAACTATTTTTCCTTGATAGATATACTTAATCAAAATATGCTCCTCAAATTTCATGATTTTTCGAATTTTATGGAATTTTTAATGCATTTAAATTACTTGAAAATCGTAATTTGAATCAATTGTGCTACTAATCGCCATACCGAGCAAGAATGATCAGCTCACCTGAAAATCAGCCTGCAATTTTCTGATTTCAGATTTTAATCATGTTTTTGGTATTTTCCCTCCATTATACTTGATGCCATGAGCTTATAACTTAGTGTTAATCTTTTTGATGGTGTCAAAGGGGGAGAAATAATTTATGTTTAAGTTAATTATTTTAGGGGGAGAAATATATGATAGGGGGAGAAAATTTGCATAGAGAGTTTCATGGATTAAGGGGGAGTTGCATGTTGCTATATCTTGTTTATCTTTACATGCTTTCTTACCTTAGAATTTATATCAAATATTTTTACCTAACTTAAACGGATTGCCACACATCAAAAAGGGGGAGATTGTTAGGGCAATCTCTTGCCGTAATATGGTTTTGATGGTGTGGCAAAGGGTTTAAGTTAGTGTGTTATATTGATTTGATATGTGCGTTGAAGTCGTGTAGGACTTAGTAATTCGCACATGGAGCCGTGGCGAGTTTCACATCTCATGACTCGTGCCTTGAGTCGGTGAAGGATAGCTTTGCGGAAGCCGTGCGCTTGGAGCATCCGAGGGACCGCCGGACGAGAAGCTTGGAGTGAAGCCGGAGGAAGTAGACTTCGAGGCAAGAGACGCGAAGGAGCATTGCAGAGCCGTGCGCCTGATGCTGCCGAGGGACGTGGCCGAGAACGAAGAGAACTTCGAAGGCGAGGGACTCCGAGAGATGAGAGTGAGCGATTGTAACTCGGGGAAGGGTAGCTCTTAGGTGAAACTTGGCCATTTGGCCAAGTTTCGGATGGGTTTTCCTGACACCGCCGACATGTCGCGGCCCGATCGCTTCTAAGTCGAGTGAGTTCGACCGTATACGATCGATCGGATTGGCTAGCGCGATCGCCATACATGGGCGCGATCACAGAAGATCACGATCAAGGCGCAGCTGACCTCAATAGGGTTTCGCCAGAGTGTTCGTAGCCGATCGGGCGATCGACTACGGAGGCAAGTAGCCGACAGGAGGTCCGAATGATCGCCAAGAGTTCCGTTGGACTACAACGGTCGGGATCCGACGTGTTCGGAGGTCGTTATAGTGACGGCAGTCGACTGCCAAGGGCGGCAGTCGACTGATGGCGGCCAACGGAAAGAAAACAGCCCTCTCTATAAATAGAGAGGGTGTGAGCCTTTGAGAGGCTAATGCTTATGCTCCAAGTGATCTTCCTAGTGCCCCACAAGCTCTAAACTCTTCTTACTCGTTTTTACTCCATTCTATTTGTAAGAAGAGTGATCTTGATTGTAAAGGTTACCTCCACCTAGCTTGGTGCAAAGGAGAGACCAATAGTGATTGGCTTTGGAGGAGTGATTCACCTCGGACGAATCGGGATCGTGGATTAGCGGCGTAGCCGTGAACCACGTTACATTCTTTGTTAGTGATTGTTTTCTCGTATTTCTATTTGTTTGTCTTTATTAGTCTTCCACTTGCGCTAATTAGTTTTGTAGATGAGCAAATACCGACATCCAACGAACGAGGGCTATTCACCCCCTCTCTAGCCGGCCGTACCGATCCCCTACAATGTTGATCGGATACTAGGCATGAATCTTGACAGATTAGGAGGACCGAACACCAGGCATGAAGTCTAAATTGGTCGCGTGGAGCGGACATTTGGCATGAAGACAGGTTGGGTCATAAAACCGGACAATCGGCAAAAAGTCCAGTTGGGTTAGGCAGACCGAACAGCTGGTGGAAGCCCTGGTGGGTCAGATCGGATGTCAAGAATGGTAAGTCCGACAAGTAGCCGGTAGGTAAGCCTCGAGTGAAGAGGTGAGGCCGAGTCCTCTGTAGGGAGACAAAGCTAGGCATCAATCCGACGAAAAATCCACATGGGACTTAGTAGTCGTGTAAAATACAGCAAATAAATGGCTAAAAGGTGAAAAAAAATGGATGGTTAGGGATAAATCAAACCTAACCTAGTTTAAAGCTTTTGGGATTAATTAAACCTAACATAAGTTTAATTTCTCTTAAATGGATCCATTTAAAAGCTTAAGCCGACCCGTTTCTTTACCGTTCCGTATTTACTCTCGTCGACTCTTTCTTTCCGAGCGTTTTCTTACATCTTCCCGTCGCGCGCGAGAGGAGAAAGAGAGCTGCTCGTCTTCTCCTCTTCCCTTCTGAAATCCACGGCTGTCGACACGCTCACGGTGGAGGTTCATCTCATTGGAAGACCACCGATCATAGCTTCCTCGTGCGGGATTGCGGTGTGTGCCGTTGTAGAGGAGTGAGTGCCTTCACAAGGAGTTCGGAGATCGGTGGCGATTCCTTCCTGATTTCTGATGCTTCATGATCTCTTTCGTAGTTAGGTAAGTGGTTAAACTCATTTCCCTGATTTTGAAGGAGATCCATCCTCAATCATGTTATTCGCTGCCATTAGATCGGTTCTATGGGGTTAGGGTAGCAAGGAGTTCGTCGATGAACAGGGGATCACCGTCGGAATTGGGTAAGTCGAGGCTATCCTTCATCACTTATCGGAGTTTTGTGATGGTTCCTGATGCTGTGGTGGTCGTTGTTAATTGGATTTGATTTGGAGTTAATTGTTCTTTAGAGATTTGATTGATGGTAGAGGTTGTTGAATTTGCCGTGGAGATCAGAGTTGAGCAGGGCTGAGCATTCCGATGGCAGCTGGGATTTTGGATTTGGTTTCCTTGTGTGTTGTGGTGTTCCGGTGAGCAGATGAAGAAATATAAGGGCAGTTGGGGGAAGACGACTGCAGCTGTGTCTTCATTTCCTTTTGATCACGAGCTGTTATTCTGCGATCTTTGTAATGACAAGTTTCTAATATGGATGGGCAGCTACGATCGGGATCTCCATGGTTCTGTGAGCTGAGGATTGAAGTTGGGGTAAGTTCTGGATTGATCTATAGATGCTGTCAGATTTCTATTCTTCAACGTAAATTGTTGATAGCTAATTGGATATTGTTTTGTTGTGGATGAGTTGTGTGCTCAAGAGAGAGCTCAACTGTGTGTGAATCGATATTGGTGCTTTGGATAGAAGCTGGATTTGAATTGGAACAATGACGTAGGTGAATAAGGTAAGTGTTATGGATTGAGATATGGATTTGATTAGTTTGATTTATAACTAATTAACTGTCAATGGCAGGTGTAAAATACCAGAAAAATAAATAAATAAATATAAAATAAAATATTATTCCTCGTTAATTGATAAACTATCTTGTGAAATTTTTCAGAAATTTTTAGAAATTTTTCTGGATTTAAATGGAGGTTCTATGGATATTTTATGGGGATAAAACGAACAGGCTTTTGTAAAGCCTGTTTAGACTATCTTGTATTAAATGGTTTAATTAAACCAAATCCGCCGTTTCCCGTCGGTTTCAGTATTCACGACTCCTCTTTTCTTCTTCGCGATCCCGACCTTTCCTCCTCCTCCTTCCCCCGCGCGACTTCCTCCTCCAAATCGCTCGCCGCTCCACATGCCGTCGCCACCCTTTGCCGCCTGTTGGAGCAGCTCTCCGTCCACAGTCGCTGTCGCTCGCTGCGCAAGCCGCGCGAGGACCATCGTCGCTCATCCTTTTCTCCGGATCAAGTGTCGTCGCAACGCCACTCCACCGCTGTTGATGGCCGCCTCCTCGAGCCATAGCCGCTGTCGCTGCCACCGGAGTTGGATTAGCCGCTGTCGCCGGTGCCGGTCCAGCCCGATTCCCGGCCGATGCAGTCGATCCCCTTCCTCACACTACCGACCACCTAATCAAGAGGCAGCTCGACGATGGCACCATCGCCGCAGCCTTTTCCTCTGCTTGTCAACCACCGCGAGCCTCCAGCCGATACAACGCCGTCGCTCGAGCACGGGTCGATGCCGTCGCAAGTTGGATCCACTGTCGCCATGAGTTGATGGATTTCTTCCGCCGTCGCTGTTCAACCTCCCTGAGCCCTAGTCTTCCAGATCACTCCAATCATCGATGTTGGCCTCTTCTTCGGTTGTTTCATCGTCGGAGATGCTCACCGTGAGTAGCAATTGGTCACCCCTCTGCTCAGCCGTTGTCGACCTTCCTCCGACCAGTGAAGTAGCCTGCCAACAATGTTGTTGATACTGTGATCTCAGCTTCATCCTTCTCTTCTCATTTCTGGGTGTGCACGAGTCAGTGTTTGATATAACGCCTGGTGTTCAATTTTTGTTGATCCGAAATGCAGGAAACATTTGGGTGAGCAAGCTGGAAGACTTGGCAATGGAATTTGGTTTTAGATATGCTGTGGGAGTGAAGCAACGCTAGGAGAAGAATGTTTCCGGATGGGGGTGTGGGAGATGAACGATTGAGGTAAGGTTTAAATTAGATTGATGATACCTATGATACATTTTGTAATTATAGGTAGAGATGGGTTGTTGTCTTTAATTCAGTTGAATTGTTCATATCGTATTTTCAAAGGTGAATCAAGAAGTTGGATGATTTGGACAATGGATTTTTTCTCCCGAATTAGCCATGAAGCAATGTTAGGTAAGCTTAAATATGGATTTATTATGGATATATACTATTTTACGGATGAACTAGTGTTGATTTGATGATTAATAGTTATGGAAGAGTTTGTCCTGTTTGGGGATGTAGTATAGGGATTAATATGTGTGCCTTATTAGTGTTGATAGATCATAATCCATTGCAAATGGATTAATGAGCTAATCAAGGGGTTAATGAATCGATTTGATTCTATTACAGGATATTGATTTCAGGACCTTGATTCAAGATGGATTCATGGACGTGAAGACCATCAGCATAGTCTTCATAGCAGGGGGGTAATTTTCTACCTGGTCCGGGTAGATGTATTGCATTCAGATTTAGTCATAGATATGAGCATGTTAGGTGTTCATATTACCTTGACCCTGCTCTTATTATCGTATGCTTGAACTTATCGTTGGATTTATTTATACTCAATTATTGATATCACATATACCCTATCATGATTTAGGAGTTATAGATGTTATGTAAATTGGCCTAGATGTTTAGCAGGGTGTAAATGTTAGTACGGAGGATGACCCAATTTATAAATTGACAAAAAGGTCATCCATGGGTAGGTAATGCCCTAAATGTAGGTTTTACTTCCAATACCTGTATGTTGCATACTGTTACCAACCATGAGTTGTGTAATTGTTAAGTGAAGGGTGATTAGTGTGTCGCTGCGGACCGGTGGTCCCAGCTTGGTATGATTAGTCGAGAACTACTCTCTATCGGATAGAGAGTGCGTCGATCAGTTGAGTACGAATATCTATTGGAGAGAGAGTTATGATCAGTCGAGTACGACTCTCTATTGGATAGAGAGTGCGTCGATTAGTTGAGTACGACTCTCTATTGGAGAGAGAGTCAGGATCAGTCGAGTACGACTCTCTACAGGATAGAGAGTCCGTCGATCAGTTGAGTACGACTCTCTACAGGATAGAGAGTATTGATTAGATGGGTATGACTCTTTGCTGAACAGAGAGTCTGTGGTAGATGGTTGTATGAGTGACAGCATACTCATGTCATATGCATGCATTCTGACGACATAGTCTCCCTTGGGGTTGAGAGAGTCGTCAGTCATCTTGCCTCCCAGAGCACTCCCCGAGGAGTAACTGGTGTGAGGGCAGAGCATCTATTGTGCCGTACTCTACCACTATAGACGGTGGTAGTTGGAGTTGCGTGCAGTTGTCCTGGGTGCGTGGTACTCGACCAGTCATTGGTAGTGTTAGTCGGAGTGGCCAGCAACAGGGACCCCCATTGTGTAGCGAGCTCTTTATGCTCATATGCTACTTGATCATACTGCCCACTCGGCCACTCTATAGCAGTGGTTGGTGTGAGTTGGGACAGTTGTCATGTCGTGCCACCTAGGCCACACTGGGGTCATGGTAGCGAGTAGGGGTGAGCAGGCATGACCATGCATGCTGCATTTCCATATCTGATGGCGCTTTGCATATTACCATATATAGATACATATATGTATGTATATATATATATATGGATGGTTGAGATTAATATATATATATAGATACAGTCTATATATATATGCTTATTGTGATGTTGCACATGATTGTATTATGCTTGCTGCATTTGGTTGTACATCATATTCATGCATGTTTCCTGCATATGTTATACGATTGTGTCGGATACTGGTATGGGTTGGACAGACCATTAGATACCTTGACTTGTAGATAGAGTATATTATGAGTTGATCTACTCTTCCTGTTATATATATATATATGTTGGATATATGTTCAGGTTGGATCAGAGTAGCGTAGCAGACTTCAGGTATGTCTGCATTTTTATGTTGTTTATTTGGTTAGACGGTATATGCTTGTATTTATATACTATGTTGATATACCTGTTGTACTTCTAGAGTATGTTGTTGAAAATACATGTGATATGACATATATACATGTTTTTCTATTACCTGCTGAGTTTTACTCACCACCCCCACGGACCCTGGGTTTTTCTAGCGCCCAGGTAACAGGTAGAAGACTTCGTGACAGCTTGGAGCACCGCCGGCTGACATCATCTCATCTCACCTCCGAGGCTCCCGTGTTTTGTTTTGGGCCTTCCGTTCGTTGTGCATTGTATTTTGGAGTTTTCGTGATGTATATGTTGTATATTCAGATTTTGTCGAGGTTTCATGTTGTTGTAGTGTGTTAGTCATACCGGTATGCATTGTGTGGGATTATTGTGGTATGTTTCCGCTGTGTTTTTGTGTAGTTGTTGTTTTGATA
Source organism: Wurfbainia villosa (assembly GCA_025175895.1). Taxonomy (NCBI): domain Eukaryota; kingdom Viridiplantae; phylum Streptophyta; class Magnoliopsida; order Zingiberales; family Zingiberaceae; genus Wurfbainia; species Wurfbainia villosa. The sequence goes on along the minus strand of CM045989.1, from coordinate 111,300,449 downwards.
TATATATATATTGTTGTTATTGTGGGCCTACGGGCCTTGTATTAACCCGAAATGTTGCCACATACAGGGGAGGTGGCGTCCGTTTGATTTTTGGCTCGGTATGCTCTCGGGGCGTGACAACTTTAGTGGTATCAGAGCCCAAGGTTCTGCGATGCCATACAATGTTGTTTTTGTGTCGAGTCTTAGATTCTCAGGAGTCGATTTATTCAGTTTTGGTTTTTGAGATGAGATGGACAGCGGCCTGAGCTCCAAGCAGCACGAGGTAAGAATTCCTGAAAACTTATGGTTTAGTAGATATTTATCTAAACTTGATCAGTAGGTGTATACAATAAAGTTATGACACCTGTGCAGACTTGTAGTAGAGGTCGTCCACCGAGGCGACCAACTGGAGTGTCGATAGGGTTTATACTCCCGATTTTGTTGTCTATGCTTTTAGTATATATAACATAGAATAACCTGTAGTGTGTTGGTTATTATTCGTAACTGTGGTATGAGTTGACCACGAGAATGACCTGTTGAGTCTGTGAGTCTTGAACCTGTGTCGAGAAGGTGATTTACCTTTGAGAGCCGACTGATACCGAGTCAGAAAACAGGGGCAAGTCGTCACCTTTATTATGGAAATCAGAGACTACAGTCTTAGATATTTCCACTAACTGTACTAGTCAGATCATTACCTGTTGGGTAATGGACAAGACAAATTGTCTATCGTTGATGCAGATAGCGGAAGGCTAGGTTACGGTGTTTCATAGGGATTTTATCCCTGAGTTGTTCGTACTGAGATGTATAACTTAGAGAGTACTTTTGAGTACTTAACTCATGTTATACGAGAAAGAAGAGTTGTTTGCATACCATTATCAGGATCAAGCCGGTATTTGGTGATAAATGCATAAAATAATCTTCGGGAAATAAAATATCACTTGACCATGGATTAGTGATGTTGAAAGAGAGTATTTCCCTGTGTCACTTTTAGTGACACATTGTAAGGAATTCTTGAGCTTCAAGAAAGGGTGATCGGTTAGTGATAGTGTACTGTGCAGAGTCGTGAGACTTGCAGAGGTTACTACCACCTAATAGCTCAAGAAGAGGAATGAATGATTTAAGCCACCCGGGGTTATTGGCTTATAGTTGGATTAGGATGCCAGGATCTTCTACCAGATCCTGCCGGAAGACATTGGATTGAGACAGGAGTTTAAAAATGACTCCATACAAGAGTTTAAGAGTTGGAGACCGGTAAGCAACTATTGCAGGTCAACTTATTAGAGTCAGAAGTCTCCGACTATTGGATAGAAGGAGCAAGATCGGAGTCATAGGCTTTGAGATATTTTTCGATTATAGAAGACTAATCGCAGATCATCAGAAGGTTCTTATGGATATCAGCAAAATCAGAACAAAGACTCCGAAGGAATTGTGTGCGTGCAGTGCAGATCACGAAGACACGTGAAGCCAGATTATCTGTTGGAGAAGTTCAGCTGTTGCTATTGTTGAGCAACCAGTACAGTGGAGGAGGTGTACCTTGAAGATTCAGTTGAAGACTATCGATGGTGTTCCGAGAGGAAGATGCATCGTCTCGACAGCAGAGATCAGCTCAAAAGATGTGGGTTACCTTATTAGCATCAACCTACTATCTCAGGAGTGGTTGGAGTTCCTTGATACTCCCCTTCAGCAGAGATCAGTACAGAAGCAGCATCAGCAGAAGACATTGTAGAAGACTCAGTAGACAACAACAAGTAGTTACCTCCAGATGTATTTTGCTTAGTGTAGAAGAGAGAGTATACGACGAAGGTCGTATCTAGTCGGTATTCTACAGTTGTAGCTCATAGATTTAAGTGATAGGATCAGATGATCTAGGAAAAATCCTTGGATCATTCATCGCAGAAATGTGACCGTTTTATCGCGGACAGTTGGATCTGATCTTATTCTCTTCGGAGAAAGGCCGAGACCTGCGTGGAGCCTTTGGGATTGGATCGACAGATATTTTATCATTCAGGGTATTACTCTAGTTTTACCCTTTAGGTTAATATGTTGAGAGATGCTTGTAGTTACATGTATCTATATCTAGAACATTCTCAGTAGGATTAGAAGGGTCCTTTACATCGACTTGTGGGTCGGTGGTATCTCTACCGTCAGGTGAGAAGTGGACCAACAATTAAAAAGTTAAGGGAGACCCTTAGACTTGGATAGACAAATCTTTGCTGTAGACATATCCTTACGGATGGTCAAATTGTTGGAAGTATGGTACGATATGTCTCTCGGATGTACGTATAATCTGAGAGCCTTCGGATGTGATTTTGGATGAACTCCAGGCTTGCCGTTGCTTAGGCAAGTGGAGTAGGCGATCAAAATGATTGCGGAAATAGTTTCGATATTGAAGATCCTATACCGGGTGATAATTTGACTGGTATAAGTGTTACTAAACACTATGGAAATTGGAAGAACGTAAGTTGTGATTATAGGAGATGTTGGAAGGAGATAGTTATCTATCCCAGTATTTCTCCTTGAGAAAGATCCGAAACTCTTTGTTGAAAGAGAGATGAACCTTTGAAAGTATGCATCGATTATCGATAATGGAATACAGTAGTTGTCGTGATAAATATTCTTGTTGTGGATAGATGATCTATTTAGATCAGCCAAAGACACCTGTGTATACTCTAAGGTTGGTTTATGACTGGAGTACTGATATTGTAGTGACATGATGCCATACGGTTATCATTGTCGTTGTGATGATTAATATATATCATCAGCTTAGAGTAAAGGGGATGCAGGTGTATGGAGGACGACAATTTCATACTTTGTATGAATTTTTTTTGAGTTTTGATTAAGTTGCTAGACTAATTAATGATTTAGTCATCACTGGATTGGAGAATCGTGTATCCTGAACACGATAGGATCCTTTTGTAGTTGTTGGAGTTGCATAACTTGGCCACTGTTGATTGTGGTAGTTGGAGTTGCGCACTCGACCACCGTAGATGGTGGTTTTCCTTGTATGTTTTGGTTAGTACTGTAGATGTGGATAGAATGTCTTAGCATTACTATACCACAGACTTGTTTGACAAAGGTGATGTTGGAAATCATTTAGTCGGAAGCTGGTGAAACCAGTTACAAGACCTAGATGGCGGTTAACTTTTACGCAAGTATTAGTTAATCCTTCCGGAGTGGATAAAAAGAAGGTTGTACGCGGATGCATCGTTTCAGGGATTGGAACGATTCCGATGCGGTTGAATGAGGCATATCTTATGTCTACGTTAGTTAAGAAACTACGAGATAGTCTGTCATATGCATGATGTGACTTTAGTAGTTATTATCTGGATGTGTAGTTGTATGGAGTAGGAATGCTCATTGAATTTAACAAGCTACTGGGTAGCTACAATGGAGTTGCGGGAGCGCGAACAGTTGCAAATATTGCAACAAGGGAGATTGATTGCTATAGTCTTCTATGCACTTACAGTGTGTGTGGAGTGTATATTGGAAGGTTGATGGACTTATCTTGTGAGAAGATAATTTTCCTTCTCTAATATGGATGTGTTCTGGACACGCATCCAGTTAAGGAAGAGTTGCTACAGGTGACACATTATTTGAGATTTACTATACATCCTGGTGGTATTGGGATGTACCGAGATTTGAAACGTTTATACTGGTGGAATGGTATGAAGAGAGATACCGCAGACTTTGTTGCTGGATATATACTATACCAGCAGGTGAAGGTTGAACATTAGAAACCCGCTAGATTGCTCCAGGAAATACCAATTTCGGAATGGAAGTGAGAGTATATCACTATTGATTGCGTTACGGGATTGCCAAGGACCCGTAAAGGACATGATGCGATTTGGGTGAGTGTGGATCGACTGACCAAATCAGCTCATTTCCTTTTTATTCGTGGGTCGTACTTGTTGGATCATTCGGTAGAGTTGTATTACCGAAAGATTATCAGATTGCGTGGGGTACTTTTAAGTACCATATCGAATAGAGATTCATGATTTACCTCGCGATTTTGACAGAGTCTGCACCAGACTATGGGCACAGAGCTTCGACTTAGTGCAACATTTCATCCGCGGACTAATGGACTGTCTGAGCATGACATTCAAACGTTGGAGGATCTATTCAGATCTTGTGCTATGGATTATGGAGGTGTAGCTTGTCGGTTGGCTTTACCTCCGACACTTGCAGGTGTTCACAACGTATTGCATGTTTCTATGCTGAGGAAATACATTCCGCATTCAGAGAATGTTCTGAAGAAGATAGCAATTCCACCTCAGTCTAATGTTGTTGGTGCAATCGGCCCAGGTCATAATTGACCAGAGCTCGAGTTTGGCTCGAGTGATGTTTTGATGTGTTTTGATGTTTCGACAAAAACATATGACAATATAATTGTCATGGAAAGTCCAAGTTGGACACTTGGCATTTGGGAAAGTCCAAGTCCTGAGTACTTGGCAAATGGAAAGTCCAACATGTGTTGGCAAGGAAAGTCCAAGCATGGGTCTTGGCATGGAAAGTCCAACATGGGTTGGCATTTGAAGTCCAAGGGGATCGATATTGGCGGCGTAAAGTCCAAGCGGTAGTCTTGGCAGCATAAGTCCAATGGTTGGCGGCGTAAAGTCCAAGCGGAGTCTTGGCGGTGTAAGTCCAATGTGCCTTGGCGGTGTAGACACCGTTAGCATGACATAGCCGATGGAAGCACCTGAAGGCTAGCGCGATGGATGAACAAGTCATGGATGACTTGGAGGGATCCGAGAGGCGTGAGGCTGATGGAGGTGGCTAGAAGGCTTAGGTCTAGGCTAAGGGTGGTCTAGCAAGTATGGGGGCACCATACTTGGGCTAAAACCTCATGTTTGAGGTGTGCCAGTCGACTGATGCCATGTGGCAGTCGACTGGACCGAGTCAACTAGGGTTTGACTGCGGGTTATGGCCTAGCAGTCGACTGCCATAGGTTGGCAGTCGACTGATGGCTCGAGCAGTCGACTGATCGTGTGATCAGTCGACTGGTGCTCGAGAATTCGGCCACAGAATGGAGTCGAGACTCGACTGGTCGAGTGAGGACTCCATCAGTCGACTGATGGTCACAATCAGTCGACTGATAGTAGTTCCGTTGGACTTATCCAACGTGGAACTAGCCGTTGTCTCACTAGAACAGTGGCATCAGTCGACTGATGGTCTCGATCAATCGACTAATAGACTTTTTCCAGCACAGGTTGAAGCTATATATGGAGCTCGTGATGGAGGAAAAAGAAACCGGTTCTTGAGGGCTATTGGGGCGATTTGTTGGTGCAAATCAGGTCTCCAAGTGCAAGCAAGCAACCAAGCATTCAAGCAATCAAAACAAGTGTTGTAAAGTCTTTTCTTTACTTGTATTTCATATTTACATTGTATATTGCTTGTATTTCATTCTTTCATTCTTACTGTTGTAAGATTTATTGTAAGGGGTTTCTCCGCCTCCGACTTGTGTCGAGAAGGAGTGTTTATCATTAGTGAGTGCGTGTGCGTCACTAGGGCTCTTTAGAGCTCGATCCGTGGAGTAGGAACCGTGCGGTTCCGAACCACGTTATATCATTGTGTGAGCTTGTTGTCTATTTCGTTATCGCTTTTATTATTTCTATTTCCGCTGCGCACTAACGAAATTGTAGACACAAACGCGAGTGAATTTCATCTACGCTATTCACCCCCCCTCTAGCTATTCCAACGATTCCTAACAAGTGGTATCAGAGCCCGGGGCTCTTCTACGGATTAACAACCGGGAGCTAAGGTGAAAGGCTAGAGGGTGAAGATGGAATTCCAAGACAAGCTTGGATGGGAAATCAACACTCCACCTCCATATGATCCAGAAGATTTTTCGGCATGGAGAGCAAGAATGGAAACATTCTTGATGATGAACATAGAGGATTGGTTTATCCTCATTGAAGGTCTTGAACCCCCTAGGGATAAGAAGGGAAATGTCCTAAAATTGAAAAAGTGGACCCAAGAGCAACGCCAAAAGCTCAAGACCGAAGTTAAGGTAACGAAACTTTTGGAAGATTTAATTCCTAATGATATTTTGTGCAAGCTAGGGGATTACACGTATGCCAAGGAGCTATGGAAGAAATTGGCAAGATTCCATGAAGAGAGTTCATCCTCAAGTGAAAGTGAGGAATCAGAAGATGAGATGGAGTCAACTTCCGGATCGGAGAAAGAAGAGGTGGAAGAAGTGGAAGGAGCATCCACTTCTAGGATTGAGGAGGAAAGACCATCCTTTATACCGGAGCAACCTCAAGAAGAGCCTTCAACATCCGGTCAAGATGAGGAAGCTCAAAATTCAACTCCGGCCTCCACCACTACCCTAGGTAACTCAAACATATGTGTTAATAATAAAATGCATATAATATGTTTTGAGTGTAGGGAAACCGGGCACTACAAGAGCAAGTGCCCAAAGAAGATTAGGAAAGCTCCACCGGCACAAATAGTCAATGAAGCCGGTGTTCCCAATGCCAAGAAAAGCAAGGAGCAAGTCATTTGCTTCAAGTGCCGGCAACCGGGGCATTACCGAAATCAATGCCCTAGGGGGAGCAAAAAGACCCAAGGAGCTATACATGTAGGGGGAGCCTCCAAGGCAAACCCTAAGGTATATTTCAATAATGCATCTTCTAAATTTAAAAGTCAAAAGCATGCTACGAATTTTAATTCTCTTGCAATTTGCCATGAAAAGCATGCTAATAGAAATAAATACTTTTGTTTAGGTGCTAAGAGTGTTCACTTAGGAAATAAGAAGAAATTTGGGACTAATGTCCCTAAAAATATATTACCTAAGGAAAGCATTAAGAAAATAGGAGAACATCTAGGCTTTAATGCTAAGGAATCTAGACATATGCCTAGAAATAGAAATATCTCAAGAGAAAATGAAAAATCAAAAATTGAGATATTAGAAAAGGAAAATCAAGCCTTGAGGTCAAGGCTTGAAGAACTTGAAAAGACCCTCAACATTATGCAAAATCAAATGCAAGGGTCAATTGGTCAAACTTTTAGGTCAAATAATCAAAGTCAACAAGTAGGATTTAAAAGACAAAAGTCAACCAAAGGCAAGCAAGGTTTGGGTCACAAACCTAAGCCTAAGGTAGCTTACCATAGTGTTCCATTTGATTATGGGACACTAACTAGGTCTAGGAAGACCAAGGTCAATAGGGAAATCATCCCTAGAGTTGACCATGGTGTGTGTCTAGTGGCTAGGGTTTCTAGGAAACTTAGGGAAGCCACTAAGAAGGTTGCAAGGGGAGCTACCCCTAGAGTCAACCTAGGTAAGACCCAAATGACCAAGGCTAATAAGCCTAGGAGGGTCATTAGGAAGGTATCTAGGGAGGTTATCTCTAAGGAATATCTAATTAACCCTAGGAGTTCAAATCAATTTTGGATTCCTAAGAGTGTGATTGATTCACGCTAAGATGGGTTTAGGGTGTGCCAACCTTGATTGGATGGGTAGTTAACTCAACCATAATAAAGGTGGCACCTTAAGGTTACTTTCAAGGTTATGGTTACTTTGGAAATATCCTTGAGTCTTAATCTCAAAGAATTTTAGGTTGTGTCAATATATATCTTGAAAACATGAAAATCAATAAAATTGACACGATCTAGTTTTAGAGGTCATAGTGTGTACCCTTGATTATTGGCACACTTTGGAAGGTCATGTATCAAGAAATGTGTGGTTAAGATGTAAAGGTAATATCTAGAGTGATACTCAAGTGCCACACAACTTGGTGTCTTGTATTCACCATGCTTCATATGTTTTACCATATGTTTGCATGGAATGAATGTCTAGGATAAATTACATCTCACAAAACAAGTCTTTTACCTTGATTGTGTATTTCAACACTTAGAAAGGGTGAGATGTTAGGTTTTGGAAATCATTGAATGTTAATGTTTGCAAAAATGAAATAAAACATTAAAATACATTAACAAATACATAAATAAAAGTATAACATCAATACATTCAAAATACAAGATCTAACGTGATAAAATGGAACAATTAAGATGATAAAATCGAGATTTTTTGATTTTCAGAACTGGAAATCAGACATCGATCGCGATCGATACGATTATCGATCGATAACATCAGTAACGATACGATATGGCCATCGAAGTGCTAGCTCCATGACTCGGATCGATTGAACATCATCGTGATGAGGTCCATCACGACCGATTCTCTTGCACGTCGCGCAGAGTTCAATCGATTCAACCGAGCAAGCGATCGCCGGTTCGAAAACTTGATAATGACTAATCACGATCGATGCTCACATCATCGATCGCATCGCGATTTTATAACGCCGAACCGCTAGGGTTCGGCGTCTTCAGCGACGAGTTCTCCTTCTTCTTTCCCTCTCCGATCGTCGTCTTCCTCTCCGATCGACTCCTCCGGCCGTCCCAATTGTCCAAGATATTAGGTTTGACAGATAAGCCCTTTCTCTTCCATTTTTCACTTGTTTCGAGCCTAGTTCACGCGGTTTAGGTTTTTGTTCCCTTGCTCCAGTTAGGGTTAAGTGGTGACGGTCTCCGGCGACTTTTCCGGCGATCCTCAGCAACTTTTGAGTTTTCCCTCCGGCACACACATGGCGCCTAAGTAACGATTTTTCTTTCCGAGCCCTAATTTTCATTTCCATTACAATGCAGGTTTATCTAATCGCGTATTGTTGCCATTGCCTTGCATATCATCACATTACATTCATAATAGGAGAGCCTGTAGGAATGATCCCTCCGAGGGTGAGTCGAGATTATACCAACCTATGTTGGTTCGGTACATAGATAGAAATTTTTTCAATAGGCATTGTAGTGACGTCATGGAACTAATTGCATACTACAATTTGATGAAGATTGTCTTGTGCACGCATCCAATCAATGATGACCTTATTAAGGAATTTTACCAAAACCTTAAAAAGGTAGATGACGACCCTACATACACTACTCGCGTTGCAAAACGCGACTTAGAGTTCACTCCTGCGATACTGCAGGAGTTTCTCGAGTGTAGGCCTTCAGATGACACCTTCATCTTTTACCTTACCATGGACTTTCCTCTACCTGAGCCTTTTGCCCACATCTCTATGGAGTCCATGCATGAGCATATTTTTGGTTATCCTCGTCCACTGGCCCAGAATTTATTTCCTATCACCGAGTTATCTGCACCTGATAATGTCCTTTACAAGGTCATTGTTGGGTGTTTTCTGCCCATTGTCACTCGGGGTCTGGCCAAGATTCGGCCTCCCCATCTCTTTCTTCTATATGCCATGCGTCATCAGTTAGACATAAACTTTGCATTGAACATCTTCCATTGCATTGTGCACTTCACTTCCCCTGTACAAGGGAAAGTGCATATGTCATTTGGACATATCATCACATGGCTCGACTCCGAGGCATTAACATCCATAGGGATCTCTCCGGCGGCTATCGGAAGTGTACAGTATATCGATTTGTAACTTCTCCTTAAGCGAAAGCTACGGATGGGCCCCGATAGATGGAGTTGGCGCCTCGACCACCCAGCGCCTGAGATGACCTCCTCCGCCACCCGAGAGATGCGAGAGGGCACGAGGATGCGGACACCTCGATGAGGATGACCGAGATCTTGCAGACACATCGGCGGAGTCCATCGATTCGTCGTGGCCTGAGTCCGGATTGAGGATTACGCGATCGGTTGACTCGGTGCCGAGTTATTGGCGAGCGCGGCTTTTGGCACACGTCTCGATAGGATGGAGGAGACCCAGGGCCGCATAGAGCAGCATCAGCGCGATATGCTAGAGATGATGTGGGCCTGGACTCTGAGTCAGCAGCCACCTCCACCGCCACCTCCTACGGACGATTAGAGGATATTATTTTTTTTTGTGGATGTCATTTTTGTAGTGAGATTGAGCATAGCCAATCTCCATTTTGATTGTAAAAGACAAATTTAAGTTAAATGAAATCCTTATTTCTGAAAAATCTTGTGTGTATGAATGAATATTTGTATAATTGTATTGCTATCATATGCCATGTCATGACATCATGTTTATTCTTAATCATCTTATATGTCATGATTATGCTTAGGGATTAAGGACCAATGTCATGTGTTTTTAGATTTTATCATATGCCGTGACATCATGATCATTGGCCATGCTTAATTATTGCTATCTTTATGCCATGATCATTTCATGCATTTAATTGATTAAAATTGATTTAAGGACTATGGCATGACTTGGAGTCCCATTTATAAGGGAATCAAGTAGAGTTGCCTTAGAAAAATGCTTGAAACCCTAGATTAGGGAGAACAAAACCCACATCTCACATCTAATTGACATGTATGTGTATGTATACACCCTAGATACATGTGAGATGCTAGGATATGAGTTAAGTTCAAGGTGCATAGTTTTTGCATCTAGATGAACTAAAACTCATCTAATTTTAGTAGTGGATCATTAGGAGAGCTCGTGTACAAGTCACACACATAGAGCCCAAGGAACATGATCCAAGATAAGGTCTTGAAAACATTTTAAAATCATTTTAGAAAACCTTGGTGAAGTCTATCTTTTGATAGCAATCACCATTGATGAAGTTGATACAAAATAGGGCCAAAACATTGAAAATTTCAATGGTTTTGAGTTTTGTATCAAATTCACTATTTTATGGGTAAAATATTTTTCAAACATTTTTCACCCATTGTATGAGTCATAGGTATTATACGTATCAAATTTCGTGATTTTTCGATATACGTATAATTATTTATGATTTTCTGAAACTCGATTCTGATAACTGAAATTCGGAAATTTGTATCGATCGCCTCAGTGGCGGTGATCGATGAGTGTGTGATCAATGATCGGTAGCGACAGAGTCAGCCAAGGCTGATTTCGAAAACTAAGTTTGGTTAGTCCGTGTTGACCATGGCAAAGATCCCTAACCACTCCTAACCCTAGGATATGCTTTGGGAAGCATTATAAAGGGTGAAAAGCTATTGGATATGGATTAGGAGAGTTGTTTAGGGTTTGTATCAATTTTAAGGTGTGGAAAGTTCAATGTTGAATTTCTAACCTTAATTTTGATGGTTTAGAGTTCCTATTGGCTTAGGGACTTCCCAAGGACATTGTTGGTGCAATGGTCAAGGGGGACCAAGCCTTTAGGGGGAGATATCCATCTTGGGATGATGGATGTGTTTTTCTCCTTGAAGGGGAGAATGTTGTCAATTTGGGAAATTTATGGATTTTTAGAAACCCAATTTGGAAATTGGGAGAGTGAATAGGATTGCCTCTCTTGAGTGATATGGGACTTATCACTAGGAAGATGGTAGGCATCCTAGGTATTTTTGGATCAAGGGGGAGATTGTAAGATCTCATTGGGACATGAGACATTGACCTCCTTAGAGAGAAAACCTTTTTGATGTTAGTCAAAAAGGGGGAGAATGTTTGGAGAGTATTTACCAATTTGGGATAATTAGTAAAGAATTGAAGTTAGTATTCTAACTCAATCATCTGTTAGGTTTTTGTCAAACATCAAAAAGGGGGAGATTGTTGGTGCAATCGGCCCAGGTCACAATTGACCAGAGCTCGAGTTTGGCTCGAGTGACGTTTTGATGTGTTTTGATGTTTCGACAAAAACATATGACAATATAATTGTCATGGAAAGTCCAAGTTGGACACTTGGCATTTGGGAAAGTCCAAGTCCTGAGTACTTGGCAAATGGAAAGTCCAACATGTGTTGGCAAGGAAAGTCCAAGCATGGGTCTTGGCATGGAAAGTCCAACATGGGTTGGCATTTGAAGTCCAAGGGGATCGATATTGGCGGCGTAAAGTCCAAGCGGTAGTCTTGGCAGCATAAGTCCAATGGTTGGCGGCGTAAAGTCCAAGCGGAGTCTTGGCGGTGTAAGTCTAATGTGCCTTGGCGGTGTAGACACCGTTAGCATGACATAGCCGATGGAAGCACCTGAAGGCTAGCGCGATGGATGAACAAGTCATGGATGACTTGGAGGGATCCGAGAGGCGTGAGGCTGATGGAGGTGGCTAGAAGGCTTAGGTCTAGGCTAAGGGTGGTCTAGCAAGTATGGGGGCACCATACTTGGGCTAAAACCTCATGTTTGAGGTGTGCCAGTCGACTGATGCCATGTGGCAGTTGACTGGACCGAGTCAACTAGGGTTTGACTACGGGTTATGGCCTAGCGATCGGCCCATAGGTTAGCGATCGATGCTCAGCGATCGTGATCGTGTGATCACCGGCGGTGCTCGAGAATTCGGCCACAGAATGGAGTCGAGACTCGACTGGTCGAGTGAGGACTCCATCAGTCGACTGATGGTCAAAATCAGTCGACTGATAGTAGTTCCGTTGGACTTATCCAACGTGGAACTAGCCGTTGTCTCACGACAACAGTGGCATCAGTCGACTGATGGCCTCGATCAGTCGACTGATAGACTTTTTCCAGCACAGGTTGAAGCTATATATGGAGCTCGTGATGGAGGAAAAAGAAACCGGTTCTTGAGGGCTATTGGGGCGATTTGTTGGTGCAAATCAGGTCTCCAAGTGCAAGCAAGTAACCAAGCATTCAAGCAATCAAAACAAGTGTTGTAAAGTCTTTTCTTTACTTGTATTTCATATTTACATTGTATATTGCTTGTATTTCATTTCTTTCATTCTTACTGCTGTAAGATTTATTGTAAGGGGTTTCTCCGCCTCCGACTTGTGTCGAGAAGGAGTGTTTATCATTAGTGAGTGCGTGTGCATCACTAGGGCTCTTTAGAGCTCGATCCGTGGAGTAGGAACCGTGCGGTTCCGAACCACGTTATATCATTGTGTGACCTTGTTGTCTATTTCGTTATCGCTTTTATTATTTCTATTTCCGCTGCGCACTAACGAAATTGTAGACACAAACGCGAGTGAATTTCATCTACGCTATTCACCCCCCCTCTAGCTATTCCAACGATTCCTAACAAATGTGACTTACGAGGAAATTCCAGGGTGGAGCCTGGGTCGCAAGGAGCGACAGTAGTGGGACAAAAACTATCTGACTCGTAAAGGTTGGATGATAGCATCATACTGATGAGGAGGCTATGTGGGAGCTGGAAGATACTATCCGGGCTCGATAGTCTCATCTGTTCACTTAAGGAAGGTATGTGGTCCTTTCGGAAACTTGTTTGAAGTAATTTTTGCAGGTTAGTACGAAATTTGGGGACCAAATTTTTATAAGTGGGGGAGAATGTAAAATACCGGAAAAAAATAATAAATAAATAAATAAATAAAAAATAAAATATTATTCCTCGTTAATTGATAAACTAGGAGGAAACATTTGGGTGAGCAAGCTGGAAGACTTGGCAATGGAATTTGGTTTTAGATATGCTGTGGGAGTGAAGCAACGCTAGGAGGAGAATGTTTCCGGATGGGGGTGTGGGAGATGAACGATTGAGGTAAGGTTTAAATTAGATTGATGATACCTGTGATACATTTTGTAATTATAGGTAGAGATGGGTTGTTGTCTTTAATTCAGTTGAATTGTTCATATCGTATTTTCAAAGGTGAATCAAGAAGTTGGATGATTTGGACAATGGATTTGTTCTCCCGAATTAGCCATGAAGCAATGTTAGTTATGTTGGTGCAATCGTCCCAGGTCACGATTGACCAGGACTCGAGTTTGACTCGAGTGATGTTTTGATGTTCGACAAAAATATATGACAATGTAATTGTCATGGAAGAGTCCAAGTCTTGGGTACTTGGCATGGAAAGTCCAAGTGGGACACTTGGCATTTGGGAAAGTCCAAGCATGGGTCTTGGCAATGTAAAGTCCAACATGGGTTGGCAAGGGAAAGTCCAAGCTTGAGTCTTGGTATTTGAGAAGTCCAAGGGTTTGATATTGGCGGCGTAAAGTCCAAGCTGGAGTCTTGGCAGCATAAGTCCAATGGTTGGCGGCGTAAAGTCCAAGCGGAGTCTTGGCGGCGTAAGTCCAAAGTGCCTTGGCGGTGTAGACACCGTTAGCATGACATAGCTGATGGAAGCACCTGAAGGCTAGCGCGATGGATGAACAAGTCATGGATGACTTGGAGGGATCCGAGAGGCGTGAGGCTGATGGAGGTGGCTAGAAGGCTTAGGTCTAGGCTAAGGGTGGTCTAGCAAGTATGGGGGAACCATATTTGGGTTAAAACCTCATGTTTGAGGTGTGCCAGTCGACTGGTGCCATGTGGCAGTCGACTGGACCGAGTCAACTAGGGTTAAGCAATGACGAGGTGGGCACGATCGATGAGCTGAGCATGATCCGATCGTGTGATCGGGACCGGGTGCTCTCGATTTCGGGCACAGAATGGAGTCGAGACTCGACTGGTCGAGTGAAGGCTCCATCAGTCGACTGATGGTCATGATCAGTCGAATGATGAAGGTTCCGTTGGACTTATCCAGCGTGGATCTAGCCGTTGTCTCACGACAACAGTGGCATCAGTCGACTGATGGTCCCGATCAGTCGACTGATCGACTTTTTTCAGCACAGGTTGAAGCTATATATGGAGCTCGTGATGGAGGAAAACAAGCGATTTTCTTGAGCGAAATTGAAGGGGGAAGTTGGTGCTTTCCAGTCCTTCAAAGCTAGTTCAAGGCAATCAAAGATCAAGAAATCCAAAGCTATTGTAAAGTGTTTTTCCTTTACTTGCATTTGTATTTCATATTGTATTTGCTTGTATTTACTTGTTTATTGTTGTAAACATTTGTACGAGGTTTCTCTGCCTCCGACTTGTTGTCGAGAAGGAGTTTATTGATTAGTGGTGTTTGTAGCATCGCTAGGGTTCGTACGAACCCGATCCGTGGAGTAGGAACCGTGTGGTTCCGAACCACATTATATCATTGTGTTAACGTGATTGTATATTTCGTTATTGCTTTCATTATCTATATTCCACTGCGCTAACGAAATTGTAGAAACGAACGCGAAAGAATTCCATTGACGCTATTCACCCCCCTCTAGCCGTTCCAATATTCTTAACAAGGTAAGCTTAAATATGGATTTATTATGGATATATACTATTTTACGGATGAACTAGTGTTGATTTGATGATTAATAGTTATGGAAGAGTTTGTCCTATTTGGGGATGTAGTATAGGGATTAATATGTGTGCCTTATTAGTGTTGATAGATCATAATCCATTGCAAATGGATTAATGAGCTAATCAAGGGGTTAATGAATCGATTTAATTCTATTACAGGATATTGATTTCAGGACCTTGATTCAAGATGGATTCATGGACGTGAAGACCATCAACATAGTCTTCATAGAAGGTGGGTAATTTCCTACCTGGTCCGGGTAGATGTATTGCATTCAGATTTAGTCATATATATGAGCATGTTAGGTGTTCATATTACCTTGACCCTGCTCTTATTATCGTATGCTTGAACTTATCGTTGGATTTATTTATACTCAATTGTTGATATCACATATACCCTATCATGATTTAGGAGTTATAGATGTTATGTAAATTGGCCTAGATGTTTAGCAGGGTGTAAATGTTAGTACGGAGGATGACCCAATTTATAAATTGACAAAAAGGTCATCCATGGGTAGGTAATGCCCTAAATGTAGGATTTACTTCCAATACCTGTATGTTGCATACTATTACCAACCATGAGTTGTGTAATGGTTAAGTGAAGGGTGATTAGTGTGTCGCTGCGGACCGAATGTCCCAGCTTGGCATGATTAGTCGAGTACGACTCTCTATCGGATAGAGAGTGCGTCGATCAGTTGAGTACGATTCTCTATTGAAGAGAGAGTTATGATCAGTCGAGTATGACTCTCTATTGGATAGAGAGTGCGTCGATCAGTTGAGTACGACTCTCTATTGGAGAGAGAGTCAGGATCAGTCGAGTACGACTCTCTATAGGATAGAGAGTCCGCCGATCAGTTGAGTACGACTCTCTACAGAATAGAGAGTATTGATTAGATGGGTATGACTCTTTGCTGAACAAAGAGTCTGTGGTAGATGACTGTATGAGTGACATCATACTCATGTCATATGTATGCATTCTGACGACATAGTCTCCCTTGGGGTTGAGAGAGTCGTCAGTCATCTTGCCTCCCAGAGCACTCCCCGAGGAGTAACTGGTGTGAGGGCAGAGCATCTGTTGTGCCGCACTCTACCACTATAGATGGTGGTAGTTGGAGTTGCATGTAGTTGTCCTGGGTGCGTGGTACTCGACCACTCATTGGTAGTGTTAGTCGGAGTGGCTAGCAGCGGGGACCCCCGTTGTGTAGCGAGCTCTTTACGCTCATATGCTACTTGATCATCCTGCCCACTCGGCCACTCTATAGTAGTGGTTGGTGTGAGTTGGGACAGTTGTCATGTCGTGCCGCCTAGGCCACACTGGGGTCGTGGTAGCTAGTAGGGGTGAGCAGGCATGACCATGCATGCTGCATTGCCGTATTTGATGGCGCTTTACATATTACTATATATATATATATATATAGATATATGCATATATATATATATATATATATATATATATATATATATATATATATATATATATATATATATATGGATGGTTGAGATAGATGCAGTCTATATATATATGCTTATTGTGATGTTGCACTTGATTGTATTATGCTTACTGCATTTGGTTGCACATCATATTCATGCATGCTTCTTGCATATGTTATACGGTTGTGTCGGGTACTGGTATATGTGTTGGACAGACCATTAGATACCTCGACCTGTAGCTTGAGTATATTGAGTTGATCTTACTCTTCCTGTTATATATATGTTGGATATATGTTCAGGTTGGATCAGAGTAGCGTAGCAGACTCAGGTATGTCTGCATTTTACGTTGTTCATTTGGTTACACGGTATATACTTGTATTTATATACTATGTTGATATACCTGTTGTACCTCTAGATTATGTTGTTGAAATACATGTGATATTACATATATACATATTTTCTATTACCTGCTGAGTTTTACTCACCACCCCAACGGACCCTGGGTTTTTCTGTCACCCAGGTAACAGGTAGAAGTCTTCGTGACGGCTTGGAGCACCACTCGCTGACATCTCATCTCACCTCCGAGGCTCCCGTGTTTGTTTTGGGTTTTCCGTCCGTTGTGTATTGTATTTTGGAGTTTTCGTGATGTACATGTTGTATATTCGAATTTTGTCGAGGTTTTGTGTTGTTGTGATGTGTTAGTCATACTGGTATGCATGTGTGGGATTGATATTGTTGTGTTTTATGTTTCCGCTGTGTAGCTGTTGTAATTAGTTGTTATATTGTTGTGGTTGTTTTCATATTTATATGTTATGTTGTTATTGTGGGCCTACGGGCCTTGTATTAACCCGAAATGTTGCCACGTATAGGGGAGATGCCGTCCATTTGATTTTTGGCTCGGCATGCTCTCGGGGCGTGACAACTTTAGTGGTATCAGAGCCCTAGGTTCTGCGATGCCATACAATGCTATTTTTGTATCGAGTCTTGGATTCTCGGGAGTCAATTTGTTTCGGTTTTGGGTTTTCTGAGATGAGATGGACAACAGCTTGAGCTCCAAGCAGCACGAGGTAAGAATTCCTGAAAACTTATGGTTTAGTAAATACTTATCTAAACTTGATCAGTAGGTGTATACAGTATAGTTATGACACCTGTGCAGACTTGTAGTAGGGGTCGTCCACCGAGACGACCAACTGGAGTGACCTTTAGGGTTTATACTCTCGGTTTTAGTTGACTATGCTTTTAATTTATATAACAGGGAATAACCTATAGTGTGTTGGTTATTGTTCATAGCCGTGGTATGAGTTGATCCCGGAAACGACCTGTTGAGTCTGTGAGTCTTGAACTCGTGTCGAAAAGGTGATTTACCTTTGAGAGCCGACTGATACCGAGTCGGAAAAACATGGGTCAAGTCATCATATTTCTGGTTGAAATCAGAGATTTTAGCCTTAGAGATTTTCACTAACAGTGCTAGTCAGATCATTACCTATTGGGTAATGGACAAGACAAGTAGACTATTGTTGATGCAGATAGCGGAAGGCAAGGTTACGATGTTTCATAGGGATTTTATCCCTGAGTTGTTCGTACTGAGTTGTATAACTTTGAGAGTACTTTTGAGTACTTAACTCATGTTATACTGAGAAAGAAGTGTTGTTTGCATACCATTATCGGGACCAAGCCGGTATTTGGTGATAAATGCAGAAAATAATCTTCGGGAAATAATATATCACTTGATCATTGTTTAGTGATGTTGGAAGAGAGTATTTCCCTGTGTCACTTTTAGTGACACATTGTAAGGAATTCTTGAGCTTCAAGAAAGGATGATCGGTTAATAATAGTATACTGTGCAGTGTCGTGAGACTTGCGGAGGTTACGACCACCTAATAGCTCAAGAAGATGAATGGATGATTTAAGCCACCCAGAGTTATTGGCTTATAATTGGATTAGGATGTTGGGATCTTCTACCAGATCCAGCCGGAAGACGTTGGATTGAGACAGGAGTTTAGAAATGACTCCGTACAAGGTTTTAAGAGTTGGAGACCGGTAAGCAAATATTACAGGTCAACTTAATAGAGTCAGAAGTCTTCGACTGTTGGATAAAGGAGCAAGATTTGAGTCATAGACTTTGAGCTATTTTTCGATTATAGAAGACCAATCGCAGATCATCAGGATGTTCTCGTGGATATAAGCAAAATCAGAACAAAGACTTCAAGGGCGTGCAAAGGCGATCACGAAGACATGCGGTCGATTATCCGTTGGATCAGTTCATCTGTTGCTATTGTGAGCAACCAGTATAGTGGAGGAGGTGTATTTTGAAGATTCAGTTGAAGACTATCGATGGTGTTCTGGGAGGAAGATGCATCGTCTCGACAGTAGAGATCAGCACAGAGGATTGAGTTATCTCATCAGTAGCAACCTACTACCTCAGGCGTGGTTGGAGTTCCGTGATACTTCCCTTCAAGGGAAGTGACTTATGCAGCAGTATCAGCAGAAGACATCGCAGAAGACTCATGCAGACAACAACAGTTACCTCCAGATATGATTTGCTTTGTACAGAGGAGAGAATATACGATGATGGTCGTATCTATAAGGTATTCTACAGTTGCAGCTCATAGGATTGAGTAATGGGGATCAGATGATCTTAGAAAATCCCTTGATTATTTGTCACAGAAATGTGACCGCTTTGTCGCGGACTGTTGGATCTGATCTTGTTCTCTTCGGAGAAAGGTCGAGACCTGTGGGGAGCCTTTGGATTGGATCGACAGATAATTGATCGTACAGGGTATTACGTTAGTTTACCCTCTGCGTGAATATATTGAGAGATGCTTGAATTTACAGGTATCTGTGTCTAGAACATTCTCAGTTTGGACTAGAAGGGTTCCTATACATCGACTTGTGGGTCGGTGATATCTCTACCGTTAGGTGAGATGAGGACTAACAATTAAGAAGTTAAGGGATGCCCTTAGACTTGGATAGACATATCTTTACTGTAGACATCCTTACGGATGGTCAAGTTGTTGAGATTATAGTATGATTATGTTTCTCGGATGTGTGTATAATTCGAGAGCCTTCGGATGTAGTTTCGGATAAACTCCAAGGCTTGCCGTTGCATAGGCAAGTGGAGTAGGCGATCGAAATGATTGCGAAAATAGTTCTAGTATCGAAGATCACATATCGAGTGATAGTTTTGTTGGTATCAGTGTTGTTAAACACTATAGAAATTGGAAGAATGTAAGTTGTAATTATAGGAGAAGTTGGAAGGGATATTTATCTATCCCAGTATTCCTCCTTGAGAAGATCCGGAACTCTTTGTTGAAAGAGAGATGAACCTTTGAGATTATACATTGGTTATCGATGATGGATACAATAGTTGTTGTGAATAATATCCTTCGTTGTGGATAGATGATCTAGTGAGATCAGCCAAAGACACCTGTGTATACGCTAGGGTTGGTTTACGACTGGAGTGTTGATATTGTAGTGACAGGATGTCATACAAGTATCAAGGTCGTTGTGATGATTGATATATCATCAGTGAAGAGTAAAGAGGATGCAAATGTGTAAAGATGACAATTTCATACTTAGTATGAATTTTGTTGAGTTGTGATTAAGTTTTTAGACTAATTAACGATTTAGTCGCCACTAGATTTGAGAATCGTGTATCCTGGACACGATTGGATCAGTTTGTGGTTGTTGGAGTTGCGTAACCTGACCACTGTTGATTGTGGTAGTTGGAGTTGCGCACTCGACCACCGTAGATGGTGGTTTACCTTGTATGATGTAGTTATTACTGTAGTTGTTGATAGAATGTTTGACATTACTATACCACGGAATTGTTTGAAAAAGGTGATGATGGAAATCATTTAGTCAGAAGCTGGTGAAACCAGTTACAAGATCTAGACGGCGGTTAACTTTTACACGAGTAATAGTTAATTCTTCCAGAGTGGATAAAAGGATGATGTACGCAGATGCGTCGTCTCAGGGATCGAACGATTCCGATGCAGTTGAATGAGGCATATCTTATGCCTACGCCAGTTAAGAAACTATGAGATAGTCTGTCATATACATGATGTGACTTTAGTAGTTATTATCGGGATTTGTGGATTTATGGAGCAGAAGTGCTCATTGAATTTAACTAGCTACTCGGTAGCTACTATAGAGTTGTTGGAACGCGAACAATTACAACTTGAGAGATTGGTCGCTATAGTCTCCCATGCACTTACAGAGTGTGTGGTGAAGTGTATCTTGGATGGTTGATGGACTCCTCTTTTAAGAAAATAATTCTCCGTCTCTGATAAGGATAGAGGGTTCTGGAGTTGCAGTGTTTAAGGAAGAGTTGCTATAGAAAGCACATCATTCGAGATGGGCTATATACCTTGGTGGTACTCAGATGTACTGAGAGTTGAAACGTTTATACTGGTGGAATGGTATAAAGAGAGTTATAGCAGATTTTGCTGCTCGATGTTTAGTATGCCAGTAGGTGAAGGCTGAATATCAGAAACTCGCTAGATTGCTCTAGAAAATTCCGATTCCGGAATGGAAGTGGGAGCATATCACGATTGATTGCGTTACGGGATTGCCTAGAACCCGTAAAGGACATGATGCGATTTGGGTGATTGTGGATTGACTGACCAAATCAGCTCATTTCCTTCCTATTCGTGGGTCGTACTCATTGGACCATCCGGCAGTGTTGTATTATCGAAAGATTATCAGATTGCGTGGGGTACTTTTAAGTACCATATCGGATAGAGATTCGCGATTTACCTCGCAATTTTGGGCAGAGTCTGTACCAGACTATGGGCACAGAGCTTCGGCTTAGTGCAACGTTTCATCCGCAGATAGATGAACAGTCTGAGTGTATCAGTTAGACGTTGGAGGATCTATTCAGATCTTGTGTCATGGATTATGGAGGTGCAGCTTATCGATTGGCTTTACCTCCGACACTTGCAGGTGTACACAACGTATTTCATGTTTCTATGCTAGGGAAATACGTGTCGCATTTTGATCATGTTCTGAAGGAGGTACCAATCCCACCTCAGTCTAGTGCGACTTATGAGGAGATTCTAGTGCGGATTCTTGGTCGCAAGGAGCGTCAGTTGCGGAACAAACCATTGGACTCGTAAAGGTTGGATGGCAGCATCATACCGGATGAGGAGGCTACGTGGGAGCTGGAAGATGCTATCCGAGCTCGACATCCTCATCCTTTCACTTAGGGTATGTGATGGTTCTGGAAATTTCTTGAGTTGGTTCTCGTATTTAAGTACGAAATTTGGGGACCAAATTTTGTTAAGTGGGGGAGAATGTAAAATACCGCAAATAAATGGCTAAAAAGTGAAAAAAAATGGATGGTTAGGGATAAATCAAACCTAACCTAGGTTAAAGCTTTTGGGATTAATTAAACCTAACCTAAGTTTAATTTCTCTTAAATGGATCCGTTTAAAAGCTTAAGCCGACCAGTTTCTTTACCGTTCCGTATTTACTCTCGTCGACTCTTTCTTTCCGAGCGTTTTCTTACATCTTCCTGTCGCGCACGAGAGGAGAAAGAGAGCTGCTCGTCTTCTCCTCTTCCCTTCCGAAATCCACGGCTGTCGACATGCTCACGGTGGAGGTTCATCTCGCTGGAAGACCACCGATCGCAGCTTCCTCGTGCGGGATTCCGGCGTGTGCCGTTGCAGGGGAGCGAGTGCCTTCACAAGGAGTTCGGAGATCGACGAAAATTCCTTCTTGATTTCCGATGCTTCACAATCTCTGTCGTAGTTAGGTAAGTGGTTAAACTCATTTCTCTGATTTTGAAGGAGATCCATCCTCAATCATGTTATTCGCTGCCATTAGATCGGTTCTGTGGGGTTAGGGCAGCAAGGAGTTCGTCGGTGAACAGGGGATCGCCGTCGGAATTGGGTAAGTCGAGGCTATCCTTCATCACTGATCGGAGTTTTGTGATGGTTCCTGATGCTGTGGTGGTCGTTGTTAACCGGATTTGATTTGGAGTTAATTGTTCTTTAGGGATTTGATTGATGGTAGAGGTTGTTGAATCTGCCGTGGAGATCAGAGTTGAGCAGGGCTGAGCATTCCGATGGCAGCTGGGATTTTGGATTTGGTTTCCTTGTGTGTTGTGGTGTTCCGGTGAGCGGATGAAGAAATATAAGGGCAGTTGGGGGAAGACGGCTGCAGCTGTGTCTTCATTTCCTTTTGATCACGAGATGTTGTTCTACGATCTTTATAATGACAAGTTTCTAATATGGATGGGCAGCTACGATCGGGATCTCCATGGTTCTGTGAGCTGAGGATTAAAGTTGGGGTAAGTTCTGGATTGATCTATAGATGCTGTCAGATTTCTATTCTTCAACGTAAATTGTTGATAGCTAATTGGATATTGTTTTGTTGTGGATGAGTTGTGTGCTCGAGAGAGAGCTCAACTGTGTGTGAATCGATATTGGTGCTTTGGACAGAAGCTGGATTTGAATTGGAACAATGATGTAGGTGAATAAGGTAAGTGTTGTGGATTGAGATATGGATTTGATTAGTTTGATTTACAACTAATTAACTGTCAATGGTAGGACTTTGATTTGTGATGGATTTTGTTGATGAAGATAAAGTGAGTAAGGATTCAACTTATCTATCTAATTGATATAGATTACTACTTCAAAGGTGGATCAAGACGTTGTAGAAGGTAAGTGTAGATTTAGATTGAATTATAGTTATGGTGTGATAATTATAACTGATGTTGTAGTTGAATCGATGATTAGTAGTTAGTGAATAGAGTTGTTCTATTGGTAAGATTTGGGATTAGGATTGGGTTAGATTTCTTTTCCTACTGATCGTTTATGTTAATGCTTGAATTTAATTGTGAATGACGATATTTGCAGGACGTGGATACGAGGCAGATCCACGGACGTGAAGATATTATTTCACGGAGCTATTTAGCAGGTGGGTAATTCCTACCCTGGTCAGGTAGTTTTAATGCATTCAGATTTAGTCATAAATATGAGCATGTTAGGTGTTCATATTATCTTGACCCTGCTCTTATTATCTTATGCTTGAACTTATCGTTGGATGTATTTATGCTCAATTGTTGATATCACATATTCCCTATCATGATTTAGGAGTTATAGATGTGATATAAATTGGCCTAGATGTTTAGCAGGGTGTAAATGTTAGTATGGGGGATGACCCAATTTATAAATTGACAAAAAGGTCATCCGTGGGTAGGTAATGACCTAAATGTAGGATTTATTTCCAATACCCGTATGTTGCATACTGTTACGAACCATGAGTTGTGTAATGGTTAAGTGAAGGGTGATTAGTGTGTCGCTGCGGACTGGTGGTCCCAACTTGATATGATTAGTCGAGTACGACTCTCTATCGGATAGAGAGTGCGTCGATCAGTTGAGTACGACTCTCTATTGAAGAGAGAGTTATGATCAGTTGAGTATGACTCTCTATTGGATAGAGAGTGCGTCAATCAGTTGAGTACGACTCTCTATTGGAGAGAGAGTTATGATCAGTCGAGTACGACTCTCTACAAGATAGAGAGTGTGTCGATCAGTTGAGTACGACTCTCTATTGGATAGAGAGTTATGATTAGTTGACTACGACTCTCTACAGGATAGAGAGTCCGTCGATCAGTTGAGTATGACTCTCTACAGGATAGAGAGTGTATTGATCAGATGGGTATGACTCTTTGTTGAACAGAGAGACTATGGTAGATGGTTGTACGAGTGACAACATACTCATGTCATATGCATGCATTCTGACGACATAGTCTCCCTTGGGGTTGAGAGAGTCGTCAGTCATATTGCCTCCCAGAGCACTCCCCGAGGAGTAACTGGTGTGAGGGCAGAGCATCTGTTGTGCCGCACTCTACCACTATAGATGGTGGTAGTTGGAGTTGCGTGCAGTTGTCCTGGGTGCGTGGTACTCGACCACTCATTGGTAGTGTTAGTCGGAGTAGCCAACAGCGGGGACCCCGGTTGTGTAGCGAGCTCTTTACGCTCATATGCTACTTGATCATACTGCCCACTCGGCCACTCTATAGCAGTGGTTGGTGTGAGTTGGGACAGTTGTCATGTTGTGCAACCTAAGCTACACTGGGGTCATGGTAGCGAGTAGGGGTGAGCAGGCATGACCATGCATGCTGCATTGCCGTATCTGATGGCGCTTTGCATATTACCATATATATATATATATACATATATGCATGTATATATATATATATATATATATATATATATATATATATATATATATATATATATATATATATATATATATATATATGGATGGTTGAGATTGATATATATATATAGATGCAGTCTATATATATATGCTTATTGTGATGTTGCACTTGATTATATTATGCTTGTTGCATTTGGTTGTACATCATATTCATGCATGCTTCTTGCATATGTTATACGGTTGTGTCGGGTACTGGTATATGTGTTGGACATACCATTAGATACCTCGACCTGTAGCTTGAGTATATTGAGTTGATCTTACTCTTCCTGTTATATATATGTTGGATATATGTTCAGGTTGGATCAAAGTAGCGTAGCAGACGCAGGTATGTCTGCATTTTACGTTGTTCATTTGGTTACACAGTATATGCTTGTATTTATATACTATGCTGATATACCTGTTGTACCTCTAGATTATGTTGTTGAAATACATGTGATATTACATATATACATGTTTTCTATTACCTGCTGAGTTTTACTTACCACCCCAACGAACCCTGGGTTTTTCTATCGCCCAGGTAACAGGTAGAAGTCTTCGCGACGACTTGGAGCACCACTGGCTGACATCTCATCTCACCTCCGAGGCTCCCGTGTTTGTTTTGGGCTTTCCGTCCGTTGTGTATTGTATTTTGGAGTTTTCGTGATGTACATGTTGTATATTCGAATTTTGTCGAGGTTCTGTGTTGTTGTGATGTGTTAATCATACCGGTATGCATGTGTGGGATTGATATTGTTGTGTTTTATGTTTCCGCTGTGTAGTTGTTGTAATTAGTTGTTATATTGTTGTGGTTGTTTTCATATTTATATGTTATGTTATTATTGTGGGCCTACGGGCCTTGTATTAACCCGAAATATTGCTACGTACAGGGGAGATGCCGTCCGTTTGATTTTCGGCTCGGCATGCTCTCGGGGCGTGACAAGTCGAGATCGAGCAGTATTACTACTGCTATTTCATTTCATATTATTTGTGTTGTGCTAATCCTGTTTTGCAGGAATCAGTCGACTGAAGTCCAGTCGACTGGATACCTATTTGGCAGGATCAGCTGGTGATCGATCAAAGATCGTGCGACGCAGATGGAAAAGGCTTGAGTCGACTGAAGAGTTTGAGTCGACTGAAGAGAGAAATTTCCTGATGCGGAGCCAAGTGACGTGGAGTCAACTGGAAGACCACGAATTCCATATCGACCGGCTGATGTGGAGTCGACTGGAAGGCATTCCAGTCGACTGGAAAGAGTTTATAAAAGTCATGCATGCCCAGAACTTGATATCAACATTCATATACGTCAAAGTGCTGCCAAAATTTCCTCATAATCACAAGAGCTTCAACCATTCAGAAGGACTCTTTTCCGACACCTCAAGCTGCATCCACTACTACGTTTTGTGTTGGTATAAAGGAGTCTTTAAATTTTTATTTTCGCTTTTAAATTCAGTTTAAAGAGAGAGTAGATTGTTACTTTTCTCTTACATTTGTAAAAAGCGAACTCCCTCCGAAGTCGAAAGTTCTCGAATCGGAGGGCATTATAAATATTGCCTATCGAGGTAGTTCGTGGTAGAGCTACGGGCATTGGAGTAGCAACCCAGTTCGGGTTGTGAACCAAGTAAATTACTGTGTCTTTTATTGCATTTCATTTCCGCTGCATGCTTATTTTAAAAGCAACCAAAAAATTATTAAACACCAAGATTCACCCCCCTCTCGGTTTACTCGATCCTACAATAGGTATCAGAGCAGGGGTGCTCCGAGTTGGTGAAATCACCATCGTGAGTTTTTTATTGTATTAGAATAATTTTTATTGCATTAGAATAATTTTTATTGCTTTAGAATAATTTTTATTGCTTTAGAATAATTTTTAGTGCAGTAGAATAATTTTTATTACTTTAAAATAATTTTTTACACATTAAATTAATTTTTTGAATTTTAATATTAGTTAAAATAATTTTTTGCATATTAAATTAATTTTCTACATTTTAATATTAGTTAAAATAATTTTATGCACATTAAATTAATTTTCTACATTTTAATATTAGTTAAAATAATTTTCTGCACATTAAATTAATTTTTTGTATTTTAATATTAGTTAAAATAATTTTTTACACATTAAATTAATTTTCTACATATTAAATTAATTTTCTACATTTTAATATTAGTTAAAATATTTTTTTTCGTATTAAATTAATTTTTTGTATTTTAAAATTAGTTAAAATAATTTTATGCATTTTTAAAATTAGTTAAAATATTTTTTTACATATTAAATTAATTTTATGCATTTTAAAATTAGTTAAAATAATTTTTTGCATATTAAATTAATTTTTTGTATATTAAATTAATTTTTTGCATTTTAAAATTAGTTAAAATAATTTTTTGCATTTTAAATTAATTTTTTGCATTTTAAAATTAGTTAAAATAATTTTCTACATATTAAATTCATTTTCTGCATTTTAAAATTCTTTAAAATATTTTTTTTCATATTAAATTAATTTTTTGTATTTTAAAATTAGTTAAAATAATTTTCTGCATATTAAATTAATTTTCTACATTTTAAAATTAGTTGAAATAATTTTCTTCATATTAAATTTATTTTTTGCATTTTAAAATTCGTTAAAATAATTTTTTGTACATTAAATTCATTTTCTCCATTTTAAAATTCTTTAAAATAGTTTTCTACATATTAGTTTTTTTTTAAAAAATCAATTTTTGTCCTTAGAAAATATTTTATTGATAATGCCACACTTAGAGGGATACAGTACCGTTCGCCCTCCTCTCTTTAACGGAGAGGACTTTTTCTACTGGAAAAGACGAATGTAGTGCTATCTGAAGACCGACCTAGAGGTATAATTTTCAATTAGGAAAGGATTTATAGCTCTGGTAGATGACTCAGGGGAGTTGTTAGAACCGGAGAAATGAACCTCGGATATTAGAAAGAAAGCTCAAGTCGATTACAAGACACTTAACACCTTGCAATGCGGATTTACTAAAGAAGAGCTAAATAGGGTAGGTCCATTTAAAAATTCTAAAGAATTATGGGAGAAGTTAATTGAATTGCATGAGGATACAAATGACACTAGAATAGCCAAAAGGGACATGCTTTTAAATAAATTATTTAATTATAAAATGAACGAAAATGAAAACGCTAGTCAACTTCATATTAGGATTAAAGATATATTAAATGGATTACATTTAATAGGACACCAAATAGAGAATAGGGATTTAATTAGGTATACCCTTAAGGCATTCCCGAGAAATGCCTTATGGAAATCGATTGTCGATGCCTATAAGGTATCTAGGGATCTCTCCACAATTAGGTTAGATGAACTATTTTGTGAACTTGAACTACACGAACAAGCTAACTTGGGTCAAATCGAGAATGGTATAGCTTTGATGGCAGGTTCAACTAAAAAGGAAATAAAAGTGAAGGTTGAGTCCGAAGACGAGTCAGAGTCAGAAACAAACGGAGAAGAAGAGATTGTAAACATGGTAAGAAAAATATTCAATCGAAAGAAAAGATTTACAAAGAAAGATGCCAAAAAGGTGGCCGACAATAAGCTGAGATCTCGATCGGAAGTAACTTGCTACGAATGTAATGGAAAAGGACATTACAAGTCAGAGTGCACAAATTTAAAAAAAGAAGAAAAACCAAAAAAGGAAAAGAAGAAGAAGGCTCTTAAGGCAACATGGGATGAGTCATCATTTGAGGAGTCGGATGCGGAAGAGACGAAGAGAAGCTTTGTCGCGTTTATGGCCGAATCAAGATCCGGAGCCGAGTCGAGTTCCGAATATGAGTCCGATTCCAAATCCGAGAGAATCCACGAATCCTTATTCATTTTCGAAGGTTCAAATGAGGTAACTTCTCCATTAGAAGATAAATTATATAATATCATTGCATGCTTAGGTAGGAAGTTAGCTAAGTCCGAAAATCGAGTCGACTCGCTACTTAAGGAAGTCTAAGTACTTAAGGAGCAAGTCAACTCGAAGACTTCGACTTACCAATTTAAGGATAGAGACTCAACTCAAGTTGGAAAGCTTGAGGAAGAGAACTTAGTCCTAAAAAGGCAAGTAGAAGATCTAACTTGATGTTTGGAAAAGTTTACTTCGGGTTCCAAGTATCTCAACATGATGCTTGAATCTCAGAGAGCTGTGTACAACAGATCTGGACTCGGGTATAAGGCTAAGTCCACCTATAAATCTTACATGTCATTACTTAGCCGAAATGCTAAGAATCGAGTCCAAGCATGGGTTCCTATGTCTAGCTTAGTCAACCAAGTTGGACCAAATCAATTTTGGATTTCCAAGAGTCAAGTTCATTTAGTGAACAAAACTCAAACTAGCTACCATTTAGGGGGAGCTAACACCTTGCTTGTTTCCCTGTTTAGTTAAACACTTGCATGTTTTAGTTAACATTTCTTGTTTAACACTTGGTTGCTTTAGTGTACCTTCCTTGTTTTAGTTAAACACTTGAATGTCTTAGTCTAGTTTACTTGCTTAATGTAGAATGGACTAGATAGGAAACAAAGTAGCTTAAACTTGAACAACTTAGTACTAAGACAAGTGAACTGATAGTAAGTTGGGGAAGCTCTTCGAAGTGCATGTCTAGGAAGTGGTCGTTGCTCCGATAATTAAGAAGGCCATGTGCCTCGCCACAACCTGGTGCACTAAGTCGAGTGGAACTGACTGAAGCTAACTCACTAAGTCTTTAACTAGTTAAACTAAGGATTAATCTAAAGTGAATCAAGTACTTGATTCCTTTATTGACTTTGTCTAGGAAGTGGTCGTTGCTCCGATAATCAAGAAGGCAGTGCCTCGCCACGACCTGGAAGTCAATACTCGAAAAACCTACTTGACTAGCTCAAACCAAGCCTTAATCTAACACAAATTTAAACACTTTGAAATTGCTCATTTAATTTAATAAAGATAAAAGAAATCCTCATCTCACAAAACTCATAAGGTTAAGTGTATTTAAAACCTAGCTTGGGTGAGATGATTTAGGATTAAAACACACTTTAACAACATACTTTAGTTAACCTACCTTAATTAACTCAAACTAAACAAATATACCTAACTAAAACAAATTATCTTGACTTAATTTAATTCAACACAACCTAATTTACTATACTTAAACTTAACTAAATCTAACTTATTAAATTTATATTAACAAAACTTAACCCAAACTAATATACTCAACTACAACTTACTTGCTTAACAAATTTACAACTATATATATATATATATATATATATATATATATGAATTAGCTTAAATTTTTAATCCATGTAGGACTCCAGAATGGACCAATGGATTCTGGATAGTGGCTGCTCTAGACATATGACTGAAGATAGTCAAAAGTTCTCGGAATTAAGCTACAAGAACCTAGGAACAGTTGCCTTTGGAAACAATGGTAAACTTAAGGTAATTGGATCAGGTAATATTGAATTAGAATCTAATTTTATTATACAAAAAGTTCTGCTAGTAGATAATTTTAAATTTAATTTGCTTAGTATAAGTCAGTTGTGTGATGCTGGTTATGTAGTAAAATTTTTATCTAATGAATGCTTGATCAACGATATTGAAAATTCAAAAATATTACTTAAGGGAGTTAGGGATAAAAATATATATTCAATAAGTTTAGAAAGATCCTCAATTAAATGTCATATGACACGACAAGAGGAGAGTTG
Source organism: Wurfbainia villosa (assembly GCA_025175895.1). Classification (NCBI taxonomy): domain Eukaryota; kingdom Viridiplantae; phylum Streptophyta; class Magnoliopsida; order Zingiberales; family Zingiberaceae; genus Wurfbainia; species Wurfbainia villosa. The sequence goes on along the minus strand of CM045989.1, from coordinate 111,270,142 downwards.
GTTGTGGCATAGGCGACTTGCTCACACCAACTTTAGAAATATATCAAAGTTAAGTAAAACTAATCTAGTTAGAGGGTTGCCCAAACTTAAAAATATTGAAAATAAAATTTGTAATGCTTGCCAACAAGGGAAACAAACCAAGTCTCAACATAAATTAACCGATCAAGGTAGAACAAGCTCAATACTTGATTTAATACACTTGGATTTATTCGATTCACATGGAGTAAAATCACTAAGTGGTAATCTATATTGTTTAGTAATAATAGATGATTACTCTAGATTTACATGGGTAAAATTTTTAAAACATAAAAATGAAACATTTGAGGTATTTAAAAATTTTAGCAAACAAATAGAAAATGAAAAAGATCGTAAGATAAAAAGAATACGAAGTGATAACGGAGGAGAATTTAAAAATGACAAATTTACATTAATGTATTTAGAAAATGGATATCATCATGAGTATTCATGCCCTAGAACACCTCAACAAAATGGTATAGTAGAAAGAAAAAATAGAACTTTACAAGAAGCTGCTAGGTCAATGATAAATGAATATAATCTACCCAGTTACTTATGGGCCGAAGCTATAAACACTGCATGTTATGTGCAAAATAGAGTAATAATTAATAAAATACATGACAAAACATCTTATGAAATTTTTAACAATAAAATACCTTCAATAAAATATTTTAAGGTATTTGGATGTAAAGTATTTATTTTAAATATGAAAGACCATTTAGGTAAATTCTCTTCAAAAACTGATGAAGAAATATTTTTAGGATACTCGAACACTAGTCAGGCCTATAGGATTTATAATAAGAAAATCCTAAAAATTGAAGAAACAACAAATGTAAAATTTGATGAGGAAGAAACCACTAATAAACAATCAAACACATTGAAAAATAATCAAAATGATCTAAATAAAATTACACATGATGAAGAAGAACAACTTAATCCTAATCAATGTGAAGAAAATTTAAAGACATCTAGAATTAATCCTAATCATCCAATAGATCAAGTATTGGAAAATCCAACCTAAGGAGTTCAAACCAGATCAGCTCTAAGAAACTTAAGTCAAATCGCATTAATATCAAAAATAGAACCAAAAACAATAGAGGAGGCCTTACCAGACACTGATTGGATAATAGCCATGCAAGAAGAATTAACACAATTCGATAGAAATGAAGTATGGGACCTAATGCCTCCACCTGCAAATAAATCAATAATAGACACTAAATGGGTGTTTAGAAATAAATTAAACGATCAAGGAGAAATAGTAAGGAATAAAGCTAGATTAGTAGCTAAAGGGTTCAGTCAGGTAGAAGGGCTAGATTATGATGAAACCTACACACCAATAGCTAGACTTGAGTCAATTAGAATGTTGCTAGCGTATGCAGAAAATAAAGGGTTCAAGTTATACCAAATGGATGTAAAATCCGCATTCTTAAATGGAGTAATAAAAGAGGAAGTATACGTAGGTCAACCTCCCAGCTTTGAAAGCTTAGAAAATCCTAATTATGTATATAGATTAAAAAAGGCATTATATGGATTAAAACAAGCTCTTAGAGCCTGGTACGAAAGACTATCATCATACTTCAGCTCTAAAGGTTTCAGACAAGGTCAAATTGATTCAACACTTTTCGTAAAAACCTTAAACAACGATATTTTTATTGCTTAAATTTATGTAGATGACATAGTTTTTGGATCAAAAAAATTCAAATTTGTTAAAGGAATTTATCACCCTAATGGAACAAGAATTCGAAATGAGTTTAGTAGGTGAGTTAAACTTCTTCCTAGGTTTACAAATAAAACAAACTAGAGAGGGTAATTTTATATATCAAAATAAGTATGCAAGAGAGTTAATTAAGAAATTTGGTATGAAAAATGCGAAAGACATTAAAACACCTATGGCTACGAATGTAATATTAAATGAAGACAAAGAAGGAAAATCTATAGATCTAAAGTACTATAGGAGTGCCATAGGTAGTTTACTTTATTTAACTGCAAGTAGACCCGACATACTATTTGCAGTAAGCATGTGTGCCAGATATCAAACATGTGCTAAGGAGTCACATTTAACACATGTTAAAAGGATATTAAGATACATTAAAGGACTAATTAATGTAGGAATGTGGTACCCAAGATCTAGTACCTTTGAGTTAATAGGATATTCTAACTTGGACTATACAGGATGTAAACTAGATAGGAAAAGTACCAGTGGAGGATGTCAGCTCTTAGGATCTTGCTTAGTAAGCTGGTTCAGTAGGAAGCAACACTGTGTTACACTTTCCACAACTGAAGCAGAATACATAGCATTAGGTGAATGTGTAGCACAACTATTATGATGATGCATACACTTAAGGATTTTGAACTAGATTACAAAAAAGTAAAGACTTTAGTTGATAATATAAGTTCAATAAATTTAACAAAAAATCCAATTCATCACTCACGTACTAAACACATTGATGTTAAACATCACTTTGTAAGAGATCATGTGGCGAAAGGTAACATTGAACTCAACTATGTTGAGTCCAAATCAAATCTTACTGACATATTCACTAAACCACTTCAGGAAGCTGAGTTTAGTATGCTTAGAAGACAATTAGGGTTATGCTTGGTAGACTAGGAATTTTCTTTTTGCTTACCATTCCGAATTATTTTGAAAAGTAATATTATATTATTTTTGTAAGAAAATTAAAAAATTATTCTAGATTAGGTCAATCTAGAATTCATGATCCTATAGATCTAGGTAGCCTTTGCATCTCACAAATACCTAGGTTTACCTATTTGTGTATTGAGCCACGAAGATGGGTGTGAGATGTTAGGACTGCACCCCTAGGTTCTAGATGTAGATCAAGTGTATCGACATGAACTAACATAGGGTTTACAAAAGCAAATAGATCACTTCGGTGACTGACTGCAATTCAAAGCTTAATGATTTACTATATATCACTTGAGCTAGAAAAAGTTGGACATTTGCTTTAAGGACAATATTTAGATGTGTACCTTCAAAAGCTAAATGTAATATGAATTCATTCTTGGACTTACTCCCTATCATTTGTGCATCAAATTTAAAATAAAAAAAAATTGTTTGAAAATTTTGAATTTTTCATAGGGACTTGTGAATACTTTGATTTTTTTTTAAATTATTAAATTTTTCAGGGGGAGTTTCTGAAAAAGTTTGAAAAATTTTGAATGATGATTTTTTTAAATTTTTTGAAAATTTTGAATTTTTCATGGGGACTTGTGAATACTTTGATTTTTTTTAAATTATTAAATTTTTCAGGGGGAGTTTTTGAAAAAGTTTGAAAAATTTTGAATGAGGAGTTTTTTAAAAATATTTGAAAATTTTGAATTTTTCACAGGAACTTGTGAATACTTTGAAAATTTTTTTAAAATTTTTCAGGGGGATTTTCTGAAAAAGTTTGAAAAATTTTGAATGAGGAGTTTTTTAAAATGTTTGAAAATTTTGAATTTTTCATGGGAACTTGTGAATACTTTGAAAATTTTTGAAGGTTAAATTGTTCAAGGGTAGTTTTTGAAAATGTGTCTTGATAAAATATAATATATCTTTAATTTCACCCTTATTTGATGTATGCCAAAGGGGGAGAGAAGAGATATAAAATTAGAGAGATAAAATTAGAGAAGATGCAAAAATTTGATAAGCATTAATGCATGTCATACATGGTTAAATTTAAGCATCTATATTCATTACAAAAGTTGTAAGTTCATTTCTTATACATGTTAAATATGGAGATTGGTATTTGATTCTCCTAACTTTAACTGATGTATTGTCATACATCAAAAAGGGGGAGATTGTTGATGCAATAAGCATCACTCCTTAGTTTTGATGTATGAACTACAGTTAATAGTTAGGACTTACGTGAGATCTAATATAAGTGTTAAGTGTGCAGGCTTAACAGGAAGTCCTAGTAGGTCATGTTGACTGGATACTAGGCATGAATCTTGACATATCATGAGGACCAGACACCAGGCATGAAGTCCAAATGGGTTGCGTGGACCGGACATTTAGCATGAAGACCGGTTGGGTCAGGAGGCCGGACAATCGGCAAAAAGTCCAGCTGGGTCAGGTAGACCGGATAGCTGGTGGAAGCCCTGGTGGGTCAGATCAGATGTCAAGGATGGTAAGTCCGACAGGTAAGCCTCGAGTGAAGAGGTGAGGCCGAGTCCTCTGTAGGGGGACAAAGCTAGGCGTCGATCCGACGAAAAGTCCACGTGGGACTTAGTAGTCGAGATCGAGCAGTATTACTACTGCTATTGCATTTCATATTATTTGTGTTTAATCTGCTTTGTAGAATCACCGATCGAATGGATTCAAGTCGATCGAAGTCGATCATCGGAGATGTATCACCGATCGGATACCTATTTGGCAGGATCAGCTGGTGATCGATCAAAGATCGTGTGATGCAGATGGAAAGGGCTTGAGTTGACTGAAGAGTTTGAGTCGACTGAAGAGAGAAATTTTCCGATGCAAAGCCAAGTGACATGGAGTCGACTGAAGGGGATTCAGTCGACTAGAAGACCACGAATTCCATATTGACGGGCTAATGTGGAGTCGACTAGAAGGCATTCCAGTCGACTGGAAAGAGTTCATAAAAGTCGTGCATGACCAGAACTTGATATCAACATTCATATACGTCAAAGTGCTGCCAAAATTTCCTCACGATCACAAGAGCTTCAACCATTCAGAAGGACTCTTTTCTGACACCTCAAGCTGCATCCACTACTACGTTTTGTGTCGGTATAAAGTAGTCATTAAATTTTTATTTTCGTTTTTAAATTCAATTTAAAGAGAGAGTAGATTGTTACTCTTCTCTTACATTTATAAAAAGCGAACTCCCTCCGAAGTCGAGAGTTCTCGAATCGGAGGGCATTATAGATATTGCCCATCGAGGTAGTTCGTGGTAGAGCTACGAGCCTTGGAGTAGCAACCCAGTTCGGGTTGTGAACCAAGTAAATTACTGTGTCTTTTATTGCATTTCATTTTCGTTGCGTACTTATTTTAAAAGCAACCAAAAAATTATTAAACACCGAGATTCACCCCCCTCTCTCGGTTTACTCGATCCTATAGATGTATGAACCATAGTTAAAGTTAGGACTTATTTGTGTTCTAATATCAGTGTTAAGTGTGCAGACTTAACAGGAAGTCCTAGTAGGTCGTGTTGATCGGATACTAGGCAAATATCTTGACAGACCAGGAGGACCGTACATGCGGCATGAAGTCCAGATGGGTCGAGTTAGACTGGACATTTGGCTTGAAGACTGGTTGGGTCAGGAAACCGGACAATTGGAAAAAAGTCCAGTTGGGCCAGGTAGATCGGACACCTGGTGAAAGCCCTGGTGGGTTAGATCGGATCTCAAGAACGGTAAGTCTGGCAGGTAAGACTTGAGTGGAGAGGTGAGGCCGAGTCCTCTATAGGGGGGAAAAGCTAGGCGTTGATCCGACAGAGAGTCTGTGTGGGACTTAGAAGTCGAGATCAAGCAGTATTACTATTGCTATCATATTTAATATTAACTATTTGTGCTAATCTCGTTTTGCAATGATCAGTCGACTGAATGTATTCTAGTCGACTGAAGTCTAGTCGACTGGGTATGGATCAGTTGACTGGATACCTAGTTGGCAGGATTAGCTGGTGATTAATCGAAGATCTATCATTGCAGATGGAATGAGTTTCAGTCGATTGGGGGAGTTTCAATCGACTGAAGAGGCAAACTTCCCGATACGGAGCCGAGTGACCTGAAGTCGACTGGAGCGTGTTCAGTCGACTGGAAGGCCAGAAGTTTCTTATAGATGGGCTGATGTGGAGTCGATTGGAAGGCATTCCAATCGACTGGAAAAGGTTTATAAAACACATGCTCAACCAGCTCCAAGTACAAAATTGCTACTACGTTAAAGTGTTGCCTTTATTCATACTCATTCACAAGAGCTTCGGTTCCTCACAAAGACACATTTCCGACACTCCGTGCCTACTTCGAAACTTCCATTAGCGTCAGTATAACTTAGCTCTTAATTTTCTTTTTTACTCATTTTTTCTTGTATGAACTTAACTTCAAAGAGAGGGTGGAGTGTTACCCATCTCACATTTTTGTAAAAAGAGAACCCCTTTGAAGTCGAGAGTTCTCGAATCAGAGGGTATATAGTGATTTCCCATCGAGGTAGCTCTTGAAAGAACTATGGGCCTTGGAGTAGCAACCCGGTTAGGGTTATGAACCAAGTAAAAGAAACTTGTCTCTATTTCATTTTGTTTCCGCTGCAAACTCTTTAACATTTTCAAAATATAAAAATAAACTTAAAATTTAAAAGAAAATTGTACCATCCGAGATTCACCCCCCTCTCTCTGATTATTTGGATCCTACAGTGTTCTCTTATGTTTATTGTTATTTGTATTTTGTATTCGACTATGCCAACAAACTTGTAGAGACACGAACACGCTAACACAAATGAGCGAAATTGAAAATCACTATTCACCCCCTCTAGCACGACAACTGATCTCCAACAAGTGGTATCAGAGATCGGTGTGCTCAGAAGAACAAATCACTCTGATTTCCAACAAGTGGTATCAGAGTGAGGGTACTCTTCAAGGATTAACAACCGAGGGAGCAATGCTAGAAGAGTTGAAGAAGATGGAGCTACCCAATGATGGATTGGGCTACGACTGTAACGCCCGTAAAATTCCTAGAAATTTTGCAAGAATTTTTGCATGATTATAATGAGATTTATGTGGGCTCTTTCAAAAAATAAAAGAAATAAAGCCAAAAAGGATGCATGGCCTAGGAATTGAACCCCAAACCTCTAGTAGATAGCTAAGCCCTAAGATGCTACATCCAATAACCAGAAGCCCAGCAAGGTTGTGCTATTAGAGGAATATAGGAAATGATAGATAAGGGTAAGGGAGGCTAAGGGACACCTTCAAGTGAATAAATAGGGAATGAGGAGACAAGAGAAAACCCAATTTTCATTCTCCACTTCTCCTCTTCTTCTTCCTCACCGAAAACCCTAGGCTCCCTCTTCCATTTTTCGAAAGCTAACCAAGCTAGGAGAAGGCTCTAATATTTGCACAACCTAGGGTATTTTCCAACTATTAACAAAGCGAAGGATGTAAGTATCCCCTCACCTGCATACAAGTTATTTCGATTGATGCTATTATGTAAACCCCTTCATGAACTTTCGGCCAAGACCCTTCTTTGTGTTTTCCATGATGATCCATGCCATACCTTGTATGAATATGATGATGATAGGTTTCTAGATAGGTTTGGTTAAGTGTTAGATCTTAAAAACTTCAAGAAACTTTCGGCCAAGACCATTCTTTGTGTTTTCCATGATGATCCATGCTATACCTTGTATGAATATGATGATGATAGGTTTCTAGATATGTTTGGTTAAGTGGTTGATCTTCAAACACTCATATAACTCTCGGCCAAGCCCCCTTTGGACCCCTAATATTTTTTTTATGCCATGCTCTAGATGAGTTCATGCTATGTCTTGATGTTAGATGAAGAAAACATGTTTTATGCTATGCTCTAGATGAGTTCATGATATGTTTTGATGTTAGATGGAGATAACATGTTCTATGCTATACTCTAGATGAGTTCATGATATATTTTGATGTTAGATGAAGATAACATGTTGTTAGCTAACCTAAATTTAAGTGGTTGATCCTTTAAGTTCCTTGAACCATTCGGCCAAGACCCATGTAGGTCTATTATGCTATAATCTATAAGTTGTCATGCTATGTTATGAATATAGATGAAGGTAACATGTTGTTAGTTAACCTAAATTTAAGTGGTTGATCCTTTAAGTTCCTTGAACCATTGGGCCAAGACTCATTTAGGTCTATTATGTTGGGTTTTCGGCACTGCGGCGAGTGTGTGTTCGAACATATTTCGTAAACATGTGCACAACGGAAGGAATAAAATAATAAATCTAATTTATTACAACACACACATCACACGCATGCATAGTACAACATGTGTAGACATAACCATAAATTCAAATTTTACAATAAAAGAAAATTTATACTACGTATACCTGACGTATCACGTGTAGTGGGAAAGACATCAATCGGAACGATTCTCGCTAAAATCGTCTCTATCCGTATCCACGCCGAGTATCTTCGGGATGACTTCACAAAGTCATGAGCCTCGTCTTCATACGGGTTACCAGCCTCGTGTTGAAGATGATGTGATCGAGAGAAGATCATGATCCGAATCAAAATTCGGATCCAAAACGAGTCCTCAAAAACTCGCTTCTCCTGAGAGGTATTCGTCAACCGTTTGACGAATCCTTCGTCCTCCACCTATGAGGATTACTGGAGATCGAATCCCCGGCAAGGCTACCACTGTCAGAGCTCCAAACGTCATCCAAACGATGCTCTGACAAGAAGGAAACAAGCTGTCCAGAAAACTGGAAAGCTTTGGTGGAGGAATAGGGGCCGGCCAAATAAGGAAGGTTGAGGCTCACCTTGTCGCCGGACCCAAAGGAGATCACCGGAGCTCGACGCCAGCAAGAGGGAAGGACAACACCTTCTGGACGCCGACAAGGGAGCTGGGTGGTGGTGGGCGGCGGCAAGGTGGGGTTGGCACCGACTACACCAAGGAGAGGAGGGGGCGGCAACTTAGGGTTGCAAGGACTTGGATTAGGGCTAACAAAACCCTTAAGCCCTATTTTATAGAGAACAAATTCTCTTAATGGTTATCGGATCATAACCAAAAGCCCGTTAACCCGCTCCATTAATTTAAGTTAAAATAAACCAAACCATGATGGTTTATTTTAAGTTAAAATGAACCGAACCAACTTTGATTCATTCGTTTAAAACAAACCAAACCCTTTGGTTTATTCTCCTCCATTGGATTAGAACCACACCAATTTGGTTCATCCATCATGTCTTCATAAGACACGACCCATCCACGCTTCCATTGCGACTAAAACGATTTCATACTCACTCCATGTTTGGTCCAACCAAACCTAGTTTCTCTCGGTCTGAGAATGTCATTCTCAAGCTCGTTTTAAATCATTCGGATTACTCCCGTTGTGCGTGTGACCAAATAGGTTCTCGATTTATGTTGGCCGTCTATAATTAACCATTAATTATAGAATGATTATGAGTGGCACCTAGTAGTACATTATAATCCCCAATTAACCGAAAAGATCAATGGTTGATCCAGAACTACTTCTGAAACCCTTCAGCAGCTCGAATGAATCGTGCCCAATTCCCTTCACTCATCTTATACCCACTTGGTTCAGGACATGGTCTATAGTGTCAGTCCCCACTAGGCTGACTACGTCACACCTAGCCCAAGTATCATTTCCTCGTCCTACGAATTCTAGTTACTGCACATGTATCGAAGAATACCTTACTCTAAACATGTAATGCTTTGGCCAAAGACTTTAGTAACAATCCGACGAGAGGCCATGGGTATACATCTCCTCGCAAGGAGTGGTGAATCCTTTATAGGCTATTCAAACACCTTCGATCACTTCGACTTATACCCAATCATCCTGGGTCCACATCTCCTCAGAGATGCTTGCTTAAGATGTCAAAGCATAAGTCTTTATGATCAAGATGACTTGAATACCGCAAGCCAAAGGAACATCACACTTAAGCTGCAGTAAGAACTTCATTAACATATCTTTATATGCAGAGAACCATATGAAGTCTTACGGCTGGTCACTCCAATGAACTAGTTATCATAACTAGCATCCACGATTAACTCCGGACATCACAATGTCTCCAACTAGTGAGAATCAGCTGCTTGGATACACCAAGGAGTATACCTCGTGCTAGTCTCGACAGAATCAATGGTGTCCAAATCCATCAATTCATCAACTAGGGATAATTTCGATACATCACAATTACACATGTAGATATACTCACTAGTTGTGATCCAATCACAAATTCTCTCATGCTGTGAATCGTATCGTGGACATTCAGTAAATGAGTTTAAGATCTAATCAAATACATGAAAACATGTATACTCAAATAGTGAATCTTCATTTATCATATAAATGGTTCAAACATAAGGCGATTGCCTTAGAACATATCTCATATATTACTAACAAACTCCCACTTGGCCTAATGCCAATCGCTACGGTATCCAATACCATAAGCTCTAACATGACCCTCAAACTTACTTTGAGGTAATGCCTTAGTCAAAGGATCTGCTAAGTTCCTTTCAGTGGGGATTTTCTCGATTTGTATTTCCTTCCTACTGATGATCTCTCTGATAAGATGATAGCGACGAAGCACATGTTTGGATCGTTGATGAGACCTTGGCTCTTTCGCCTGTGCAATTGCTCCATTGTTGTCGCAATAGATCGGTATTGCTTCAACAATGGCTGGAATCACACCAAGTTCATAAATGAACTTCTTGATCCAAACCGCTTCCTTTGCTGCTTCTGAAGCTGCAATGTATTCTGCCTCAGTGGTAGAATCCACTGTAGTGTCTTGTTTGGAACTTTTCCAACTCATTGCACCTCCATTCAAGGTGAACACATATCCAGACTGAGACCTGGAATCATCCTTGTCTGTCTAGAAGCTGGCATCCGTATACCCGCGTATCACCATGTCCCCTTCTCCATATATTAGGAACACATCCTTAGTTCTTCTTAAGTACTTAAGGATCGTCTTAACAGCCACCCAATGATCCATTCCTGGATCAGATTGGTATCTACTTGTGACACTCAGAGCATATGATACATCGGGCCTCGTACATAACATAGCATACATGATAGATCCTATTGCGGATGCATAGGGAATCTTACTCATGCAAATCCTCTCGTCTTCTGTGCGCGGACACATAGACTTTGAAAGGTGTATCCCATGCCTGATGGGTAGGAAACCTTTCTTGGATTCGAACATGCTAAACCTCTTTAGCACTCGGTCTATATATGTAGACTGCGAAAGACCAAGCAACCGTTTTGATCTATCTCTATAGATCTTAATCCCGAGGATGTAGGTTGCTTCTCCTAGGTCTTTCATGGAGAATGTCTTGGATAACCAAATCTTAACTGACTGTAAGACTAAAACATCGTCTCCTATAAGTAATATGTCATCGATATACAATACTAGGAACACGACTGCACTCCCACTAACCTTCTTGTACACACAAGGTTCTCTGGATTTTGTGAGAAATCAATCTTTTTGATTGTCTCATCAAAACGGATATTCCAGCTCCTGGATGCTTGCTTCAATCCATATATGGACCATCGCAATTTGCATACCTTGGTTTTATCAACCGATGTGAAACCCTCAGGCTGTATCATATACATGTACTCGAGCAGGTTTCCATTAAGGAAAGCTGTTTTCACATCCATCTGCCATATCTCATAATCATAATGAGCCGCTATGGCTAGAAGCATCCGAATGGATTTAAGCATAGCTACAGGCGAATAGGTTTCGTCATAATCAACACCTTGTTTTTGATGATATCCTTTCGCCACTAATCTAGCCTTATAGGTAATCACATTACCATCCATGTCGATTTTCTTCTTGAAAACCCACTTGCACCCTATAGGCTTGATGCCTTCAGGTGGGTCAACCAAGTTCCAAACTTGGTTTTCATACATGGAATCCATTTCCGACTTTATGGAATCAAGCCACTTATCCCTTTCTAAACTTGTCAGCACTTCTTCATAACTGGTAGGCTCCTCATCATCAATGAGTAACACATCGTTCGATTCACTTACGAGAAATCCATATCTCTCAGGAATATTGCGTGTTCTACCAGATCTACGAAGATGTGGTGTTTCAATAGGTCCAGCCGATTGCTCATCACTATGAGTTATCGGCTGTTGTGCTTCACCAGGTATCTCATCAAAGTCTATTTGAGTCTCTCGAGCCTCCTCAAGCTCGATGACACTCCCACTATTTTCTTGCAAGAGAAACTCTTTCTCTAGAAACACAACATGCCTTGAAACAAACACCTTTTGTTCCACAGGATGATAGAATTGGTAACCCCTTGTTTCCTTAGGGTATCCAATAAATAGACATTTATCAGACTTAACATCCAATTTGTCTGATACAGTCCGCTTCACATAAGCAGGACAACCCCATATCTTCAACTAAGATACATGAGGTTTCTTACTATTCCATATCTCATATGGAGTAGTAGAGACTACCTTGGTTGACATTCTGTTTAACAAGTAAACAACTGTCTGAAGTGCATAGCCCCAAAAGGACTTGGGAAGATTCGCATGATTCATCATTGACTTGACCATGTCCAACAAGGTCCGGTTACGCCTCTCAGATACACCATTATGCTGTGGTGTATATGGCGGAGTCCATTGAGAAAATATACCATTGTCTCTTAGATAATCAAGAAACTCTTGACTTAAGTATTCACCACCTCGATCCGATCGAAGTATTTTAATACTCTTGTCATGTTGTTTCTCTACTTCATTTCTGAATTCTTTGAACCTTTCAAAGGCTTCAGACTTGTGTTTCATCAAGAACACATACTCAAACCGTGAGTGATCATCGGTGAAGGTAATGAAGTAGCTATAGCCTCCTAAAGCTTGAGTTGACATAGGTCCACATACATCAGTATGTATTAGACCTAGTAACTCTCCCACTCATTCACCTTTTCTTGTAAAAGGTAACTTAGTCATCTTGCCTTTTAAGCATGATTCTCATGTATCGTATGAATCCAATTCAAACGATTCTAGAATTCCACATCGGTGTAATTCAGACATGCATTTCTTGCTTACAAGGCTAAGACGACAATGCCACATGTAGGAGTCTAATTGATTATCCTTTCGAGAACGCTTATTGCTCGCTTCAATATTGAAAATGTCACTGGATACTTCCAACGTATAAATGCCATTGCTCAAAGTTCCAGTTCCATAAAGTATGCCATTCAAAGTTATATAACAACAATTGTTACTAAACGTCAAATGGTAACCATTTCTATTTAAACAGGAAATAGAAACAATGTTCTTTATTAGAGAAGGAACACAATAGCAATTGTCCAGTTCCAAGACTAGTCCGCTAGGGAGCTTCAGCAAATAAGTTTCGATGGCGACCGCAACAACCTTTGCTCTATTGCCAACTCGCAAATTTGACTCCCCTCTAACGAGTCTTCTTCTATTCCTTAGCCCTTGTATGTCATTACATATATGTGAGCTACACCCAGTATCCAATACCCAAGTGTCTAAGGAAATAGAATGACAATCAATAACGAAGATACCTGAAGAGGATGGGGCATCAGATGCCTTCTTCTTCTTCATGAACTCAAGATAAATCTTGCAGTTTCTTCGCCAGTGGCCTTCCTTGCCACAATGATGGCAAGTGCCCTTTTGTGCTGGTTCTGCCTTCCTTGCCACAATGATGGCAAGTGCCCTTTTGTGCTGGTTCTGCCTTCTTTGCCTTCTTGTTCTTCCCTTTCTTCTTTTCCTTTGCCTTCCTCTTAGAACCTTTCTTTGAGGAATCAACTAACAGAATCGCCTTCTCCTCATGCTTCACAGAAGGCTCCACAGTCTTCAGCATATTGAGGAGCTCAGGAATAGTGGATTCTAATTTGTTCATCCGATAGTTCATCATAAATTGTGAGAAACTCTTGGGCAAAAAATGTAGAATTAAGTCAATACTTAATTCATGATCCATCATAAACCCGAGGGTGGCTAGCCGCTCGATGTACCCTTTCATCTTTAGCACAAATTGCACTACAGATGAACCTTCTTGCATCTTCATGGTGAAGAGGAGCCTGGAGACTTCGAACCTTTCGGATCTCGCTTGCTCATCAAACAACTCATGAAGATGGAAGACCATGGTATTAGCATCCATATGCTCATGCGCTGCCTCGTACCATCGCAGCCTAGCATGATGCAACTCGCGATGTAATCGATTACATGCTTCACGATAGACCAACATTTGGTCTGGAGTTGCATCTTCCCTAGGACGGTTGGGAAGAGGCTCTTCAAGGACATATGCTAGCTTTTCCGCCTTGAGAACAATTCTCAGGTTTCTAAGCCAGTCCAGGAAGTTAGGCCCAGTCAATTTGTTTGAATCCAAAATAGTGTACAAATTCAAAGACGTCATGATCAATCGATTAACCTAGAAATACAAAATGAGCATACATGAGAAAATGATTTTAAAATGCATCAACATACATTTATAAATCCCATTCATTTTGCGAATCTCAAAAACCTCAAAATCACTTCGGGAGATCGTAGGTCCATCTCCGAATGGGATGATATCCATCATAGATATGAACAACCTTGAAGAGAGTCCAACAAGCCATTCATAACTACGATGGTAGGTATCAAATATACTGATTGCATATCACGTATATGCAACTATCACAATGTGCTATCAACTAATTGAATGTTCGCACATACATTGGGTTGTTAACACATTAACAAGTATGCATCATATGCATAGCACCCAACTTCACCTCCCTTTACATCGACCTTAGAGAGAGTCCAACAAACCGATGCTCCAGGTTAAAGCCAACCCATTAATCGAGAAATAGTTTTAATATGGTTAGAGTGCATTTAACCAATTAGCCCAGCTTGGAGAGAGTCCAACAACCAAAGCTAACGATTGACCTCTGACCCTTACCATATTAGTATTAAACTATTCCATGGTTTGAACATGTTCGGGTTCGAGCCGGACTTGGAGAGAGTCCAACAACCTGAACAAGAAACGGAACTCTGGTTCTAACCATATTAATGGAAGGTGTAGGCTTTAATTTTGAGTTAGGGTTTTTATGTCTCATTCTCTTTGCATGTAAATAACTATTATCTACATGGCATGTCATACATAGCATACATCTACATGTCACGACACGCATGACATAATGATATGCGTCTAATGCAATTACATGGCATACAATTATGTCATGTACAAAATTTCCTTATATGTCATAACTATTTATGGAAATAAAATATGTTTAAGATTTAATTCTCCAAATCAAATTATGATTAAATTAGGAAACAAATTTCCAAATCTAATCAGATATTTTATTTGTGGAAAGAGTTGATTAAGGAAAGTCAATTTAGGAAACCAATTTCCTAAATCATCAAAACTACTTATGGAAATAAAATATTTTTAAGATTTGATTTTCCAAATCAAATCAAGATTAAATTAGGAAACAAATTTCCAAATCTGATCAAATATTTTATTTATGGAAAATATCAATTTCCATAAATACTTCCAACTTTTCAAAAGTAGATGATTTCCATAAATACTTCTAGACTTTCCAAAATTAAAAAATTTCCATAAATACTTCTAACTTTTCAAAAGTAGAAAATTTCCAGAAATACCATTATGACTATCGCAAAACAATTTTACGATTATATCGAAACACAACCTGGGCTCTGATACCACTGTTGAGTTTCCGGCACTGCGGCGAGTGTGTGTTCGAACATGTTTCGTAAACATGTGCACAGCGGAAGGAATAAAATAATAAATCTAATTTATTACAATACACACATCACACACATGCATAGTACAACATGTGTAGACATAACTGTAAATTCAAATTTTGCAATAAAAGGAAATTTATACTACGTATATCTGACGTATCACGTGTAACGGGAAAGACATCAACCGGAACGATTCTCGCTAGAATCGTCTCTATCCATATCCACGCCGAGTATCTTCGGGATGACTTCACAAAGTCACGAGCCTCGTCTTCATACGGGTTACTAGCCTCGTGTTGAAGACGATGTGATCGAGAGAAGATCACGATCCGAATCAAAATTCGGATCCAAAACGAGTCCTCAAAAACTCGCTTCTCCGGAGAGGTATTTGTCAACCGTTTGACGAATCTTTCATCCTCCACCTATGAGGATTACCAGAGATCGAATCCCCGGCAAGGGTACTGCTGTCGGAGCTCCAAACATCATCCAAACGACGCTCCGACAAGAAGGAAACAAGCTGTCCAGAAAATTGGACAGCTTTGGTGGAGGAATAGGGGCCGACCAAATAAGGAAGGTTGAGGCTCACCTTGTCGCCAGACCCAAAGGAGATCACCGGAGCTCCTCCGGCAGCAGCTCGACGCCGGCAAGAGGGAAGGACAACACCTTCTGGACGCCGGCAAGGGAGCTGGGTGGTGGTGGGCGGCGGCAAGGTGGGGTTGGCACCGACTACACCAAGGAGAGGAGGGGGCGGCAACTTAGGGTTGCAAGGACTTGGATTAGGGCTAACAAAACCCTTAAGCCCTATTTTATAGAGAACAAATTCTCTTAATGGTTATCGGATCATAACCAAAAGCCCGTTAACCTGATCCATTAATTTAAGTTAAAATAAACCAAACCATGATGGTTTATTTTAAGTTAAAACGAACCGAACCAACTTTGATTCATTCGTTTAAAACAAACCAAACCCTTTGGTTTATTCTCCTCCATTGGATTAACCAAACCAATTTGGTTCATCCATCATGTCTTCATAAGACACGGCCCATCCACGCTTCCATTGCGACTAAAACGATTTCATGCTCGCTCTATGTTTGGTCCAACCAAACCTAGTTTCTCTCGGTCTGAGAATCTCATTCTCAAGCTCGTTTTAAATCCTTCGGATTACTCTCGTTGTGTGTGTGAACAAATAGGTTCTCGGTTTATGTTGACCATCTATAATTAACCATTAATTATAGAATGATCATGAGTGGCACCTAGTAGTACATTATAATCTCCAATTAACCGAAAAGATCAACGGTTGATCCAGAACTACTTCTGAAACCCTTCAGCAGCTCGAATGAATCGTGTCCAATTCCCTTCACTCATCTTATACCCACTTGGTTCAGGACATGGTTTATAGTGTCAGTCCCCACTAGGATGACTACGTCACACCTAGCCCAAGTATCATTTCCTCGTCCTACGAATTCTAGTTACTGCACATGTATCGAAGAGTACCTTACTCTAAACATGTAATGCTTTGGCCAAAGACTTTAGTAACAATTCGACGAGAGGCCATGGGTATACATCTCCTCACAAGGAGTGGTGAATCCTTTATAGGCTATTCAAACACCTTCGATCACTTCGACTTATACCCAATCATCCCGGGTCCACATCTCCTCAGAGATGCTTGCTTAAGATGTCAAAGCATAAGTCTTTATGATCAAGATGACTTGAATACCGCAAGTCAAAGGAACATCGTACTTAAGCTGCAGTAAGAACTTCATTGACATATCTTTATATGCAGAGAACCATATGAAGTCTTACGGTTGGTCACTCCAATGAACTAGTTATCATAACTAGCATCCACGATTAACTCCGGACATCACAATGTCTCCAACTAGTGAGAATCAGCTGCTTGGATACACCAAGGAGTATACCTCGTGCTAGTCTCGACAGAATCAATGGTGTCCAAATCCATCAATTCATCGACTAGGGATAATTTCGATACATCACAATTACACATGTAGAGATACTCACTAGTTGTGATCCAATCACAAATTCTCTCATGCTGTGAATCGTATCGTGGACATTCAATAAATGAGTTTAAGATCTAATCAAATACATGAAAACATGTATACTCAAATAGTGAATCTTCATTTATCATATAAATGGTTCAAACATAAGGCGATTGCCTTAGGACATCTCTCATATATTACTAACATATTATACTATGACCTATAAGTTGTCATGCTATGTTATGAATGTAGATGAAGGTAACATGTTGATAGCTAAGCTAGATTTAAGAAATGGACCTTAGGATTCCTTGAAGCTCTCGGCCAAGACTTATCTAAACTCCTAAGTGCCTTCCATGCCATGATTTATATGTGAAAGAATTAATATGTGGTTAGTTAGATCATATATAAGTTGTTTAGGGTTTAAAATTTTGCTAGAACCCCATGAAGTTTAGATCACACCATGTTATGTTTGTTCATGATGTTTATGCCATGCCCTATATATGTGTGATGTTAGCATGATGTTAAGTAGTCCTTGCTCAAGTTGTTTAGTATGATTGGTTTATATGTCACTACCATATGTCCATGTTAATTGTAGGAATGCATGATTATGTTCTGCTCATTACCATGTTAAATGCATGATCATGTTATACTCATTGCCTTGTAGACTGTATGAACGTATGATATGTTATAAAGAAGGAATATAATATGTATGAAAAGAAATATGATATGTTATGAAGAGGGAACATGATATGTTATGAAAAGCAATATGATATGTTATGAAGAAGAAATATGTTTTGATATGAAGAAGAAACAGAATATGCCATGATAAGGAACAGGATATGCCATGATAAGGAACATGATATGTTTATGAAAAGAAATATGATATGTTATGATAAGAAGCATGATATGTATTTTACTTTCTGCATAGCTTGTATCAGGACCCTAACAAGGTCCAAGGGATGGGCTCCTACGTGCCCCTGGGTCGACGGTCGTAGTACGGACTCAGTACGGGGATGGGCTCCCAGATGCCCTATCATAAGTACGGGCTTAGGATGTGCTTCTATTATGCTGCCCCTAGGCCGACAAACTTAGTACGAGCCTAGTACTCTAGTGGATTCGGGATTAACTACCTCGGGTCTATTAGGGAAGCGCGCTATGATGATGATGATGTGGTACAATGCCGGGCCCAATATGTTGAGATTATGTTTAAATACCTATAATATATATTTTCAAAGAGCATCCTGCATATATTCTTAGTTCAAGTTTGGATCATTATGATGTTATATGCATGTTATGCTTGCTTATGTTCTTGTATGTTATATGCATGTTATGCTTGCTTATGTTCTTGTATGTCTATATGCATGTTATGCTTGCTTATGTTCTTGTATGTCTATATGCATGTTATGCTTGCTTATGTTCTTGTATGTTATATGCATGTTATGCTTGCTTATGTTCTTGTATGTCTATATGCATGTTATGCTTACTTACGTTCTTGTATGTCTATATGCATGTTATGCTTGCTTATGTTCTTGTATGTTATATGCATGTTATGCTTTCTTATGTTCTTGTATGGTTATATGCATGTTATGTTTATTTATGTTCTTGAATGTCTATATGGATGCGAGGTTTATGTTCTGGTATGTTTATATGCATGCTATGCTTATATGTTCTTGTATGTTTACATGAATGCCATGCTTATATGTCTTTGTATGTTTATATGAATGTTATGCTTATAAGTGTTATATGATCATGTCACTACTCTATGTTTAATGCTTGACGTATGGTTTTTGTGAGTAGGATAGGATCTTACTAAGCCTATGTGCTTATAGTTTATGTTCCCTTGTACTGTAGATAAGGGTAAAGGGTGGCTAAACTAAAGGGAGCAGCAGGAGGGGCAAAGTGTGTCTGGTAGTGGCATGGTGGAGGAGATCTGTTTATGTTTCATATACTTATGTATGTTTTTCCTTTAAGATGATTTTTATGAACTTGAACTAAGTACTTATGAAATAATGATGCATGCTCTATGATTAAAAAGAAATACTTATGAAATGATGATGCATGCTTTATGTTTAAAAGAAAGAAAAAAAAAGAAGTCTAAAGTCTTCCGTTGTAAGAAGTATATGTAGTCTTCCGCTGTAATGCATGTATCTACGATCGCGTCGCGCCGCCCCTCCGAACCCCTGGAAAGGGCGGGTGTGACAACAACATCACAGTTCCACCCACCTTTGAACGCGAAGATTTTGCATATTGGAAAGGTAGGATGAAAATTTTCCTAATGTGTGAAATAGAGAATTGGATGGTGTTAATGTAGGGTTTCAAGGTTCTTTTGGACAAGAAAGGGAAAATTCTTAAGAAGAAGAAGTGGACGGAGGAGCAAGTCCAAAAATACGAAACCAACGAAAGGGTAAAAAAATGCTATTAAATTTGATTCCTAATGATATCTTGTCTAGGTTAGGGGAATTTAGGGATGTAAGGGAATTGTGGAACAATCTAGTCAAATTCCATGAAAATTCCTCACTGACACAAGTCGAGAAGAAGCTTGAAGAAGAGGAATGCTCATCCTCCAAAGAGCTTGAGGATTCGGAGGTTGAGAGGGAATCAACATCCAGAGAAGAAGAGGTGGAAGCCATGGAAGCCTCCACTTCAAGGATTGAGGGGGAGGTTAGGTCTCCAACCCCGAAGCTAGAGCAAGATGAACCATCTATATCCGGGAGAAGTGAAGAACAAGCTCACCCTATAGGTAACTCAAGCATGATCAATAAAAATAAAAATCACATAACATTTTTTGAGTGTAGGGAAGTAGGGCACTACAAAAGCAAGTGTCCTAGATTTATCAAGAAGAAAACTCAAGTGTCATCTAAGGCCAAGGAGAAGGTGAAGGAGGTCGGTGCCCCAATCTGCAAAAGCAAGGAGCATATTGTATGCTTCAAATGCAATCAAATAGGGTAATATAGAAGCCAATGGTCGAGGGGGAGTTACCCTAAGAAGGACAAAGGAGGAGCTTCACAAGTAGAGGGAGCTAAGGCAAACCTCAAGGTATCATTTAATAATGCTTCCTCTTTTAGTAATGATAGGAAGCATGCTAGAAATTTACTTGTAATCATTCATGATAAAAAACATGCCAAAAATAATAAATATGTTTGTTTAGGTGCTAAAAGTTATGAATTTAGGTCTAAGGATAAATATAGACAAATTACCTCAAGACCTAGCTCATCTAAGGATACGAACCTAGGCATAAATCCCAAGAAATCTAGACATATGCCTAGGAAGAAATATGTCCAAGGAATTAATGGAAAATCAAAATTGGATGAATTAGAGGTAGAAAATCAAACCTTGAGGTCAAGGTTTAAAAAAATTAGAAAATACCCTTCAAATTATGACAAATTCAATTAAAGGGTCTAGGAGTCAAACCTTAGGTGTTAGAAGGCAAGAATTGCCTAATGATAAGAAAGGCTTGGGTCACAAACCTAAGTCCAAGAAGTAGGGTTGTGCAATCGATCGGTTAAACCGAAAATATCGATTGAACCGACCAACTTGAAAGTTCGGTTCGGTCCAATCGGAAATTTGATTTTTTACTAAAAAATATCGATTTATTCAGATTTTTGGTTTTATTTTGGGTTTTAATTGAAAAAATTCGATTAAATTGACAAACCGAATTAAACTGAAGCAGTTGACTGATTGCCCTGTTTTAGTCTAAAATCATGATTCGTGAAATCACAAACTCACGATTTTCTCCATGAAGCCCTAAACTCCAAATCCCTCTTAGTCTCAGCCTCTTGCCGAACTATTCGAATTCCTTTCTCCGGCCTCCGCCTTCATCAGTCCACGGTCCAGATCTCTGAAATCTCTTCTCTCTCGACTCTCGAGTTCTCCGGCTATTTTTGATTCTCGTCCTGTCCTCTCTCCTACTTCTCCCTTGAATCATCGACCACCTCTCGATCGCCATCCTATTACGGGGCAGCGGAATTCTGGGGCAACTGATTTTGTCTGTGCACCTTTAGCAGGTTTGTATTCCTCTCCCTTTCACTAATGCTATCTTGGGTAATTGGGCTACCGATTGAGTAATCGATCATCCAATCTATCTAGTGTTGAGGGATTCCATTTTTTTCGTGATCTCTTGCTCAAACTGATGTTTCCTTGATCTTGGTATGCAAATAATATTTATGCTTTTATTTTTTGGCATTAGATTCAGGAAAGTTATGTTTGTTTGTCTTTTTTGAAGTCCTTGTTACTTGTTTACTATACTGGTAAGTTTTTTTGAAGTCCTTGATCTAGCTCAAATCGACACTGGTTAGTTTACTATACTTGTTTAGTTGTTTTATCACGTGATACTTTTAGGATTTCATGAATTAATGATGATTGATGATCATGAATATTAAAACTTTTAGGTTTAGGGTTATAGTTTGATTATAATTCTAAATTGTTAATTTAGTAAAGTATTTATATATAATTTTTTAATGAATTGTATGTTTTTTTAGATGTCAATGCAAGGAAATCATTCAAATATGGATGTTAATAATAATTGTTCAATGCCACAATATGGATCTTCACTAGGTACAAGACCACCTGTGGCTGGAAAAGTAAGTAAACGGAAAACAATAAAACCAAGAAGTGATGTATGTGAGCATTTTATGAAGTTTACTAATGTCACTAATGAGATTAAAGCCCAATGCAATTATTGTGATAAGGAGTTTTTTTTATCCATACAAGAATGGAACAACATATTTGAAATCTCATATGACCTCATGCAAGAAACATCCTCATGTTATTGAAACAAATCAAACACAATTGAGTTTTCAAGTAGGTGCAAAACAGGGTGAGGGATCTCTCATTTCTTGGAAATTTGATCAGGATGCATCTAGAACAATATTAGCTAGAATGATTATCATGGATGAATTGCCTTTCAAATTTGTAGAAGGAGAAGGGTTTAAAGCATTTATGGCTATGGTATATCCAAAGTTTAGAATTACTTAGAGATGGATAGTTGCACATGATTGTGTTGAATTATATAAAATTGTAAGGGAAAAATTGAAAAGTCTATTGCATGATTCAACACAAAGAGTTTGTTTGACTACTGATACATGGACATCGATTTAAAAAATTAACTATATATTTTGACAACTCATTTTATCGATAAAGATTGGAAGCTGCATAAAAGAATTTTGAATTTTTGTCCAATCACAAGTCATAAAGGGCAGACAATCAGTTTAGCTATTAAAAATTGCTTGAGAGGTTGGGAAATTAATAGAATTTTTAGTATTACTATTGATAATGCAAGTTCAAATGATGTCATTGTCAATAGTTTCAAGAAAAAGATGGTTAACTGGGATTCTACTATTTTAAAAGGTGAATTCATTCATATGAGATGTGTAGCTCATATAATCAATTTGATTGTTGTTGATGGCTTGAAAGATATAAATCCATATATGATGAGAGTTAGGAATGCTATTAAATATGTTAAGCAATCCCCCTCTAGATTAAGCAAGTTCAAAGAATGTGTAGAAATTGAAAAAATTGAAAGCAAAAATTCATTGTGTTTGGATGTACCAACTAGATGGAAATCAACTTATTTGATGTTGAATGTAGCAGAAAAATTTGAAAGAGCTTTTGATAGGTTTGATGAACAAGACCCATGCTTTAGAATATACCTTCAACATATAGATTGGGGTGTTGTGTTGGTGCAGTAGGCACCAGATAATCGAACCTATGTTTTGATTATGGCAAAGACCCAAAGCTAGGGTCATATTGTTTTCTAATGAGCTAAACCAAGTGTGCAAGAATGATTAAGCCGAGCTGAAGGTCGACGACACGTGGAGAATCTCGTGTTGAGAAACTGCGGTGGTCGGGCGACACCTGGAGAACTTCGGAGGGAGTCAAAGAACCTAGGTGGAGACCAAACGTTGAGCTACAAGTCACTAAGGTAAGCTCGAGTGTGAGTTAAGGTAAGGTCGGGTCCTCTGTACGGGGACTTCCTTAGGCGGCGATCCGACTAAGACTTCCAGTGGAAGGTCTAGGTCAAGATCGAACGGTATGTGGCTGTCGAATTTACCTTTACTTGTATGTTTTGGACTAACTCTCTATGGCAGTTAAGTAAACAAGATGGCAGTCGACTGCTGGCTATTGGCAGTCCACTGCTGCTGGCATCAGTCGACTAATGAAGACCATCAATTGACTGTCATTCAAACTGCCCACCTCGAGGAAAGTCAAGATAAGCTCCACTTATCTTGGGAAGATGAGGTTCTTTGACCCTTAGCTGGAACTGAACATTGGGGGGGGGGGGGCTTCCAAGGCTATAAAAGAAGGGGAGTTTCACTCTTTAGGTCATCATTCAAGCTTCCAAAATGCTCCCACAACGCCGCTTCCTTATGACAATGCTACGACACCAAAACGCTGTCGGAACGCCGACAACACGACCGCAAGCTCAAGATCTATTCATCGTCGATATAAGTGTTTAAAGTTTCCATTTCTAGTCAGTGTATTAAATTTGTTTTTATCTAGATTTTGATCGTAACGAGGAGAGGTGGGATTGTCCCTCTACCTCAAGTTTTTCGTTGGTTTGTAATCGTCATCTCCTACCTCCAACGAGGAGGAGATTATTAGTGAATTGCGCTCCGTATGCAGTCTAGGATCGCTAGGGCCTTGGATTAGAAACCAGTAGATTGTGAATCGAGTAAAAATAAATTTGTCACATTTACTTTTTCCGTTGTGCATCTCTTTGTTTTAATTGAACGCACAAAAAGAAACAAAGTTTTACGAGTGCTATTCACCCCCTCTCTAGCACTTTTTGATCCTACAATTGGTATTAGAGCGGGGGTGCTATGATTTGGTGCAACCACCAATCTAGCATCTTTTTCATTTCTCTTTTCGGATTCATTTTAATTCTCAATTTGTATTGTTTCGCGTTTCATTAAATTCACTTTTATCCCGTACTACTAATCCAAGAAGAGAGTCTTGGCAACTTGTCTTTTTTTTTTTGCGTCGTTTGTGTTTTTCCAAGGTCTTTCTTCTAAATGACCAATCTCGAAGGGTTTAGAACCGCCCGACCTCCATTTTACAATGGAGATGACTTCCGTTACTGGAAGGGTCGGATGGAGTGCTACTTGAAAACCCAAGTAGAGATATGGATCATGATACAAACCGGATTCACACTTCCAACAAATGGAGATAGTGAATTCTTTGATTGCAATCAGTGGACAAGTGCCATGAAATGCCAAGTGGAAGACAACGCCAAGGCCACACAAATCCTACAATGTGGGCTATCCAAAGAGGAGCTCAACCGCGTTGGCCCGTTCATAAGCACAAAGGACTTGTGGAACAAGCTCATTGAGCTTCATGAAGGAACCGCCAACACCAAGGTATGTAAGAGGGATCTACTTTTAAATAAATTGTTTAACTTAAAAATGCAGGAACATGAGTCGGCCACTCAACTCCACGCTCGCATATAAGACATCATGAATGGGCTACATTCGATCGGACAAAAGGTCAAAAATCGGTACTTAATCAGGTATGCACTAAATGCATTCCCTAGGACCACCTTGTGGGCATCCATGGTTGATGCCTACAAGGTTTCTAAGGATCTTTCAAAAATTAGGTTAAATGAATTGTTCTCTAAATTTAAATTACATTAGTAGTCTAATTCGACTCCCACCGAGAAAAGTATCGCCTTGTTTGCAGGTTTGAAGAAGAAGCCGAAGAACAAACCACCACCGGAGGAAGAAGACGAGTATGAATCGGAGCTGGATAACGAGATGGAGACCGAACTAGTAAATCTAGTTCGGAAAATGTTCAAGAGAAAAAGATGAAAAATCAATCAATCCAAGGAGGGTAAGTAAAAAAAAAGTTCTAACTATAGATGCTATGAGTGCAACAGGTTAGGCCATATCAAATCGGAGTGCCCAAGACTCAAGAACAAGGCACCACAATCCAAGAAGGCACTCAATACTATTGAAGATCTTTGGAAGGCTAGAGGAGGGTGAATAACCTCTTTTCATTTCTACAAAAATGGTTAGCAGAAGCAAAACAAAAGCTAAATGAAATTAAGAGACTAAAAAGACAATCGCTAACAAAGAAGAGTTTACGTGGTTCGGAGATTAAGCTCCTACTCCACGGCGATTCTTAAGGTGGATCAATCCAAGCAATTCTCCACTAAAAAGCTTCCTTTACAAACACTCTCCTCTTCTTTACAATTGATGAAAATTAAGTTTAGAGAAGAGGAAGATATAAAACTCTTAAAAAGCTTAGAAATTCATGGGGAGCTTGAGAGTAAGGTTGGAAGATAAGCATTAGCCTCATCAAGCACCCCATGACCTCTTTTTATAGAGAAGAGGCTGTTTTTCCCATTGAGCCTCAATCAGTCGACTGATGGCCTCCTTCAGTCGACTGTTGCTGTAGCCGATGCAATCCAATGGCTTCTGACGAGCCAGATTCGCAATCGTCACTATCTAACGGGAAGCTGATCAGTCGACTGATCATACCATCAGTCAACTGATTTAGCGATCAGTCGAGTGCTCCAAGCGATCACTCAACTAACGATCTTTCTATGTCGAAATTCACTTACGATCCATGCTAGGTGGAACAGCTTATCGCCAAACCCTAGCATCCCAACGTTGGTCACCAAATCGGCTAACCCTCAGTGGATCGAGCAATGACTAGGACGGCACCCGATCGATACTCTTCAAGTATGAATAAATCATACTTGAATTAACCCCCTATACCTAGACTTAACCTTCTAGCTCTTCCTTCAGCCTTGCGCCTCCAGGATCCCTCCGAGTCCGTAACTCCTTCATCCTTGCGCTTGCTTCCAAGAGCTTCCATCGGTTTCGTCATGTCTTGGGTTTCTCTTTTGCCAAAGGACCGCTTGGACTTTACGCCGCCAAGACTACATGCCTGGTCTTACACTGCTAAGACCTTGCCTTTGGTCTTCTTTTTCCAAGGTCCACTTGAACTTTACGCCGCCAAGACTACATGCTTGGTCTTAAACCGCTAAGACCTTCCCTTGGACTTTCTTTGCCAAGATCATACTTGGACTTTCCTTTACCAAGTCTTCACACTTGGATTTCCTATCAGTTAACACGTTCATGGTTAGATCACAAACCATTGCCTAACTATAGATGATTATCCAAATATCAAAACATATAAATGCTTGGGGCATTGTTGCACCAACAAATACAATGTGGGAGGAATCGTTGGAGGAGGAAGACGAGCTCAACAACCTCGGCTTCATAGCCAAGCCGACCAAACCCGAGGATGAGTTTGAACCCGAAGATGAGTCTGACTCCGAATCCGACGATGAGTTTCAATTCAAGATAAGCCACAGATCCGTATCCGGTTCAAAAGGTTCAATCAAGGTGAGTCGGTCTTTAATTGATACGTTGTATAGTGCAATTAGATTTTTAACTAAAAAATTAGCTAAGTCCGAGTCTAAGGTCGAGAACTTAGTTGAGGAGGTTAAACTCCTTAAACAAGAGGTCTCCCTAACCTCTTCGACTAGTCAAGTTCAAGAGGAGAACTCAACTTGAGTTGAAAAACTCGAAGATGAGAAATCTCTCTTGAAAGGACAAGTCCAAGATCTTAGGAAAATGTTGGAAAGGTTCACTTTGGGATCCAAGGAGCTTGACCTACTACTTGGATCACAAAGGGCCGTGTACAACAAGGCTGGACTAGGATTTAGATCAACCACAACTACTAAATCATACATGTCAATCGTGAATCGAAATAGAACACAAGTCCAAGCATGGGTCTCTAAGACTGCTTTAATTTCGCAATTAGGATCTAATAAGTACTGGGTTCCCAAGGACCAAATCCACTACGTGGAAAGACCAAATCAATTCAATGGTCCAGGGGGAGCTAGTACTAAATTTGTTTGTTCTATTACATGAAATTAGTCTTTGTATGCTTAGTTATTTTGTTTTAATTTTTAGAATGACTAGATAGGGTCAATAACTCATCAATATTGACAACATAGTATTAGGATGTAGCGAGATGATAGTACGTTAGGGAAACGAAGTCCTGTGTGTCCAAGTTAGATAAGGCGTATCTAGCTTGGTGCACTCGACTAAGTTGAACTAGCTGAAGTTACCTCATCGTATCCTTAACTAGTTAGACCAGGAAGTAATCTTAAGTGAATCAAGTAATCAATTTCTTGAATTTGGCTTTTTCTAAGGAAGTAGTCGTTGTTTCGATCAAAGAAGGCCTCTGTACCTCGCCATGACCTGGAAACCAATTTCTCGAAAAGTTTACTTGATGAGCTAAGGGTTAAATCTGAATCTAACCCAAGGTTGATTAGTTTCAAACACTAAATTTAATCAAGTAAAATTGAAGTCATCTCAAAAATATTTAAGGTTAACATGTTTGATCATGTAGAAAAGGTGAGATGACTATTATGCTAAAATATTCAACCAACTTTAAAATTCCAATGTTCGATCCAACTACTATATGTATAGGATCAATGGATGTTGGATAGTGGGTGCTCCCAACACATGACCAGAGACCGACTAAAATTTTTTAAGCTCAAATTCAAAAGTCAAGGATCGATAGCATTCGGAAACAACGGGAAGCTCAAAATCATCGGTTCAGGTGATATTGAGCTGAACTCTAACTTTATAATTTGTAATGTACTTTTAGTTGAAAATTTTGATTTTAATTTACTTAGCATAAGCCAATTGTGTGATAACAACTATAAAATTACCTTCTTACAAAATGAATGCTTAATTAATACTAATGATACCTCAAAAATAATACTTAAAGGAATGAGGAATAGCAACATATACACAATTAATTTACCCAACTCCTCATCCAAGTGTCTAATGACACAGCAAGAGGAATCTTGGTTGTGGCACCGATGACTTAGACACTCTCATCCAAGACTCGTACACAAAATGAGTCAGAGTGGCTTAGTTAGAGGTTTACCCAACCTTAACAACTTAGACAATAAAATTTGTAATGTGTGTCAACAAGGTAAACAAACTAGGGCACAACATCAACTAACTAACCAAGAAAGAACTAAAAGTGTACTTGAGCTCCTACACTTAGACATATTTGATTCTCATGGAGCCATGTCACTAAACGGAAGTCAATTCTGCTTAGTTATAGTTGACGACTACTCTAGGTTTACCTGGGTTAGGTTCCTAAAACATAAAAGTGAAACCCTAGAACAACTCACCAACTTTTGCAAGTTAATAGAAAACGAAACGAATCTTAAGGTTAAGAGACTTAGAAGCGATCATGGTGGTGAATTCGAAAACCAGAGGTTCACCAACTTTTGTAACCTAAATAGATACCACCATGAGTTCTCCTGCCCTAGAACTGCACAACAAAATGGTCTAGTCGAGCGAAATAATAGAATCCTACAAGAAGTTACTAGAATCATGTTAAATGAATACAACCTTCCTAATAGATTTTGGATAGAAGACGTTAGTACGACATGCTATGTCCAAAATAGAATCCTACTAGCCAAAAGACACCTTAAAACCTCATACGCAATCTATTATGAAAAATTATCCAACATTAAATACTTTAGGGTTTTCGGATGTAGGGCTCATATATTAAATACTAAAGACTACTTAGGAAAATTCACTTCTAAAACAACCACCGGAATATTCCTAGGGTACTCAACCACAAGTAAGGCCTATAGGGTATATAATAATGAAACCCTAAAAATCGAAGAAATGATTAATGTGGTATTCGACGAAGAAAATAAACCAACAAAACCCGAAGTAGAACTAGTTAATGAACCAATTGATACTAGACCTGAGTCTGACCATGAAAATGAGTCTAGTATAAATCCTAACCCAAGTCAATCTAGGTTACAATCAAGTCATCCCATTGATCAAGTAATAGGTGATCCCAACCTAGGGGTTCGAACTAGAGCTTCATATAGAAACCTTAGTCAAATCTCATTAATCTCGAAAATCGAACCCAAATCAATTGAGCAAGCTCTTCTTGATCCCGATTGGATTATAGCTATGCAAGAAGAGCTAGCTCAATTCACTAGGAGTGAAGTCTGGGAATTATTACCACCACCTAAAGATAAATCGATCATTGGAACAAGGTGGATATTCCAGAACAAACTCGATGATAAAGGAGAAGTAGTTAGGAATAAGGCAAGATTAGTCGCTAAAGGATTTAGTCAAGTAGAAGGGTTAGATTATGACGAAACCTATGCCCCCGTAGCTAGACTAGAATCGATTAGAATGTTGTTGGCCTATGCTGCACATCGAGGATTCAAATTATTTCTGTTGGTGCAGTAGGCACCTAAGTCGAACCTGAGTTTTGATTATAGCAAACGATACAAAGTTAAGCTCATGTTGTTATCTCACGAGCTGAATCGAGTGTGCAGAAAATTGCTATAGCTGGAGCTGAAGGCTAGCGACACCCGGAGGAAGCCGCGGTGGTCGGGTGACACTCAAGTGACTTCGGAGGGAGCCGAAGGAATTGAGTGGAAGGCCGGAAGCAAAAGTAACACGTAAGTATCGAGGTAAGCTCGTGTGTGCGAGTGTAAGTAAGGTTGTATCCTTGTTACGGGGAAAGACTTAAGCATAGATCTGACCCAAGACATCTCATAGGTGGTCTAGGTTGAGATCGGATGGTCAACGACCGTCGAAATAATGTTTTCTTTAAGCTAACATTGCCCGGGCACAACTGATCGATCGCGCCCGGTGATCGGGTGATGGCCATCACGATCGGCTGTCAAAGGATCACCGAGGAGTCAAGGTTTATCACCAAATTTCAAGGAAAGTGGTGCTCAAATATGATTGGCTAGGGTTCCTCTCGAAAAGGGGCTCAAAGGCTATAAAAGGAGGTCCTAACCTAGGGTTTTTAGATAATTCTAAGTGCTCAAAAGCTTCCGCAACGCTGCGACTCTCCGATGACTCTATGACAACGAAGTGCTGCCAACAACCCTAGCTTAAGGTCTTTCTTTTTAGTTGTTGGTATAATCCTTGTTATTGTTTTCAATATTGCAACTCTTTTACTCGAGGTTTTTCTATTGTTGCATTTTACTTTAATAGAAGAGAGGGTTTGTCTCTCTATCATTTTGCTTTGAAAGTTTTTTTTGTAATCGTCAAACTCCTACCTCCAACGAGGAGGAGTGTTTTAGTGAATTGCCCTCCGTACACGGTCTAGGACCATTAGGGCCTTGGAGTAGTAGCCGAAGGCTACGAACCAAGTAAAAAAAATAAACTTGTCTCTTTTAGTTTCATTTACATTTCCGCTGCGTATATTTGTCTTGAAACGAATTCGAAAGAAAAAGGCTTTTCGCTATTCACCCCCCCTCTAGCGAACCGCATCGATCCAACAATTGGTATCAGAGCCGGTGGTTGCTAAGATTTGGTGAAACCACCAATCTAGCCATTTTTACAGATTTAATTTTTTTTGTTTCTTTTAATTCTGTTTTTTTTTTCTTTTTTTTTGGATTTATTTCGCTTTGTTAAGTATTCTCCCATACTACTAATCCAAGATGCGAGTCTTGGCACTTGTTTTTGTGTTTTTGTCGTTGCTAGTTTCTTCGTCGTTGTCTCCTTGTGTCTTTTGTTCTAATGGCCCATCTCGAGGGTTTTAGCACCGTATGACCTCCGTTTTACAACGAAGATGACTTCCGTTATTGGAAGGGTCGGATGGAATGCTTCCTAAAAACCCAAATAGAGATGTGGATTATGATCCAAACCGGGTTCACCCTTCCTACTAATGAAGAAGGTGAATCCTTGGATTACAATCAATGGACCATTGCGACAAAACGACAAGTCGAAGCCGACGCCAAGGCAACACAAATCCTCCAATGCGGCCTATCCAAAGAGGAGCTAAATCGCGTCGGCCCCTTCATAAGCGCAAAAGATCTTTGGACAAAACTAGTGGAGCTACACGAAGGGACCGATGAAGCCAAGGTATGTAAGCGCGACCTCTTGTTCAATAAATTATATAATCTAAAAATGCAGGAACACGAGTCCGTGACGCAACTCCATGCCCGTATCCAAGACATAGTCAACAACCTACACGCAATCGGGCAAAAGGTCGAAAACCGTGACCTTATAAGGTATGTTCTAAACTCTTTTCCGAGGACTACCTTGTGGGCATCCATGGTCGATGCTTACAAGGTCTCCAAGGACCTCTCTAAACTTAGATTAGATGAACTCTTATACGATTTTGAATAACATGAGCAAATCCAACTCGGAACCCGAGAGGGGTATAGCCTTGTTTGTAGGTTCAAAGAAGAAGAAAATCGCAAGCAAGCCACCACCAACCGAGGAGGAAGACGAGTCCGAAGAAGAAGTTGACCCGGAATTGACTGCCGAGCTAATGAACCTAGCTCGAAGGATAGCCAAGGGACAAAAGCGAACCACAACTCGACCCAACCAAGGTAAGCCTAAAAGTTCTAATATTAGGTGTTATGAGTGTAACAGGTTTGGACATATCAAGTCCGAGTGCCCCAAGCTCAACCACAAAGCACCTAAGCACAAGAAGGCCCTCAACGCGACATGGGAAGAAGCGTCATCCGAAGAAGACGAAGACCACGTCTTCATGGCGAAATCAATTGAGTCAGACACGAAGACCGAACCTGAACTTGAGTCAGAACCTGAGGATGACTCGGACTATGAAGCTACCTTCAAGTCAAGCCACGGATACGCATCCGGTTCAAAAGATACCCTTAAAGTAAGTCGAACTTTATTTAATACTTTACAAAATATGGTTAGGTTTTTGTCTAGGAAATTAGTTAAATTCGAGTCCAAGGTCGAGACCCTGGTTGAGGAGGTCAAACTCCTCAAACACAAGGTCTCCCTAACCTCTTCGACTAGTCGAGTTCAAGAGAAGGACTCAACTCGGGTTGAAAAACTCGAAGTTGAGAACTCACTCTTGAAAAGTCAAGTCGAAGATCTTAGGAACATGTTGGAAAGGTTCACTTCGGGATCCAAAGGACTTGACCTCCTACTTGGATCTCAAAGGGCCGTGTACAACAAGGCTGGACTAGGGTTTAACTCAAACACGACTAATAGGTCATATATGTCGATTGTAAGTCGACATAGGAAACATGTCCAAGCATTGGTCCCTAAGAACCTTTTGATTTCAACTCTAGGATCCAACCCGTACTGGATTCCCAAGGACCAAATCCACTATGTGGATAGACCGAACCGATTCAACGGTCTAGGGGGAGCCAGTACAAAACATGTTTGTGCTTTAACTTAGAAATTGCATGTTTTAACTTAGAAAGTTTGTGCTTTAACTTAGAAAGTTTGTGCTTTAACTTAGAAATTGCATGTTTTAACTTAGAAAGTTTGTGCTTTAACTTAGAAATTGCATGCTTTAACTTAGAAAGTTTGTGCTTTAAAACTTGTGAACTCACTTAGAACATGAACATAACCAACTAAAATTCTTCGAAAAGATTGAGCCTCGGGGAGCCTCTTTTCAAAAATAACCAGTTAAACTAGGAAATAATCTTAGGTGAGTCAAGTCATCATTTTCTTGAAAATGGCTTTGTCTAAGGAAGTGATCGATGATCCGATAAAAGAAGGCCCCTGTGCCTCGCCATGACCTGGAAGCCATGATCTTGAACAGGTAAACTTGACAAGCCTAGGGTCAAATCCAAATCTAACATAAAATTACTTGAACCTAAATGCACTTAATCAACTTAATTGGAAGTCATCTAAAAAAAACACATAAGTATAACATGCTTGATCATATAGACACAGGTGAGATGACCTAGGTTTAACAACTCACAACCAATTTTTTTAAAAATCTAACATCCAATCCAACCACCTTGTGTGTAGGATCAATGGATGTTGGACAGCGGTTGCTCCCGACACATGACCGGGGATCAACTCAAATTCACAAAGCTTCGATTCAAACGACAAGGATCGGTAGCCTTTGGGAATAACAGCAAGCTCAAAATCATCGGATCAGGTGATATCGAGCTTAACTCGAATTTTGTTATTAAAAATGTATTACTTGTAGAGAATTTTGAATATAACCTGCTTAGCGTAAGTCAATTATGTGACAATAACTATAAGGTCGTATTTTTAGAAAATGAATGTGTAATTAAAATAAATAAAATAGCTAAAACAATACTCAAAGGAACTAGGACAAATAACATTTATACAATTAACTTAATCAAATCCTCAGCCAAATGTCTTATGACACAGGAAGAGGAATCATGGTTGTGGCACCGACGACTCGGTCACTCGCACCCAAGACTCGTCCACAAGATGAGTCAGAGTGGCTTAGTCAGAGGCTTACCCAACCTCAACAACTTGGTTAATAAAATCTGTAATGCTTGTCAACAAGGAAAACAACCTAGGACACAACACAAGTTAACTAACCAAGAACGAACCTCAAGTGTACTTGAGCTCCTGCATATGGATCTATTCGATTCACATGGAGCCAAGTCACTCAATAGAAGTCAATATTGCTTAGTCATAATTGACGACTACTCCAGGTTTACCTGGGTTAGGTTCATCAAACATAAAAATGATACCCTAGATCAAATAATCAATCTATTCAAATTAATCGAGAATCAAAAAAACCTTAAGGTTAAAAGACTTAGAAACGATCATGGTGGTGAATTCGAAAATCAAAGGTTCATCGACTTTTGTAACCTAAACGGATACCACCATGAATTCTCTTGCCCTATAACCCCTCAACAAAATGGCCTAGTGGAGTGGAAAAACCGAACTCTACAAGAAGCCGCTAGGACCATGTTGAACGAATACGACCTACCTGATAGGTTTTGGGCAGAAGCCGTTAGCACGGCTTGCTATGTCCAGAATAGGATCCTTATGGTAAAGAGGCACCTTAAGACCTCGTACGAGATTTATCACAATAAAGTACCCAACATCAAGTACTTTAGGGTATTTGGATGTAAAGTATATATCTTAAACACTAAAAACCACCTAGGGAAATTCGAATCCAAAACCTCCACTGGAATCTTCTTAGGATACTCAACCACGAGTAGGGCCTATAGGGTATATAACCACGATACCCTTAAAGTCGAAGAGACTATTAATGTAGTGTTCGATGAAGTACCCGAACCTACAAAACCCTTAATGACCCCAAGTGTTGAGCCCACTGATACCAAACTCGTCTCCGACCCTGAGATCGAGTCTAATCCACATCAACCAACTTCTCTTGTCGACCAAGTGACAAGTGATCCGAGTCAAACTAGTGTTCAACCAAGTCACCCCATTGATCAAGCATTAGGTGACACAAACCCAACCCAATCTAGGATTCAAACTAACCACCCTATCGATCAAGTGATAGGAGATCCTAATCTAGGAGTTCGAACTAGAGCATCCTATAGGAACCTTAGTCAAATTTCCTTAATTTCAAAGATAGAACCCAAATCAATTGAACAAGCTCTTCTTGATCCCGATTGGATTATTGCAATGCAAGAAGAGCTAGCTCAATTTACTAGGAATGAAGTGTGGGAATTAGTACCACCACCTAAAGACAAAACGATAATTGGAACAAAGTGGGTGTTTCGAAATAAGCTTGATGATAAAGGTGAAGTAGTTAGAAACAAGGCTAGGTTGGTCGCCAAAGGGTTTAGTCAAGTCGAAGGCTTAGATTACGACGAAACCTATGCCCCAGTAGCTAGACTCGAATCCATTCGAATGTTGCTAGCTTATGCCGTACATCGAGGATTTAAGCTGTTTCAAATGGATGTTAAGTCGACATTCCTAAATGGATACATTAAAGAAGAAGTTTATGTTAGCCAACCCCCCGGATTCTAAAATCTAGATAAACCTGACCATGTTCTAAAACTTAAGAAAGCTCTCTATGGACTTAAACAAACTCCTCGAGCTTGGTATGAGAGACTTTCAATCCATCTTAAGTCAAAAGGGTTCAACCAAGGCTTAGTTGACCCAACTCTCTTCGTAAAAACCTTAGGTAAAGAAATATTCATAGCTCAAATTTACGTAGACGATATAATTTTTGGAACCTCTAACTCAGCCTTACTAAACGAGTTCGTTTCACTCATGGAAAGTGAGTTCGAAATGAACTTGGTAGGCGAGTTAAGTTTCTTTTTAGGTCTACAAATTAAACAAACTAAGGATGGTATATACCTATATCAATAGAAATACACTAAGGAGTTAATTAAAAGATTTGGAATGCAAGACGCTAAGATAATAAACACCCCAATGGCGATTAATGTTAACATAGGAGAAGACCCAGAAAGTAAGTCCATTGACTTAAAGTACTATAGGAGTGCGATAGGAAGTCTCCTATACTTAACTGCGAGTCGACCCGACATCCTATTCGCAGTAAGTATGTGCGCCAGGTTTCAAACCTGTGCTAAGGAGTCTCACCTAACCCTAGTTAAGCGTATCCTTAGATATCTTAAGGGTACACTTAACGTTGGTATTTGGTACCCTAGATCTACGGAGTTCGAACTAATCGGCTACTCCGATTCGGACTATCTTTGGTAGTAAGCTCGATAGAAAGAGCACGAGTGGTTGTTGTCAACTTCTGAGTCTAGTAAGTTGGTGCAGAGGGAAGCAACACGTGTCGCTTTATCTACCACCGGAACATCGCGATGGGTGAGTGTGTCACTCAACTTCTTTGGATGAAGCACACTCTCCGCGACTTTAAGTTAGACTTTACGAATACTAAACTTCACGTAGACAACATTAGTTCAATTAATCTTACTAAGAATCCGATATGTCACTCTAGGACCAAACATATAGAGGTCAAACACCATTTCATTGGAGAACATGTGGCCAACGGAGCAATACAACTCGAATACGTCGAATCGAAGTCTAACTTAGCATACCTATTCACTAAACCCCTACCCGAAGGTGAATTTAGTCTATTAAGACGAAAATTGGGCATGTACGTAGTAGAATAGGAACTTGCAAATTATATTTTCTTACTACTATTTCTTAAATTTTCATTTTTATGGAACTAGCATAGGACATACCTTAGATATCATGCACCTATAGATTTAAGGAGCCAATACATCTCACAACACATAGGACTAATGTGTTTGTGTACTTAGCCACGTAGATGGGCATGAGATGTTAGGACCTTACTCCTGGTTTCAGATGTAGATCTAGTGCATCGCCATGAACCATGGAGTATAATCATACACACTAACCGACTCTGACCAGGACTGGTTGATCTTTCATATCAATCATGCCAAATATGAGTCGAACATTTTATAGATGAGCTTATTTTCAGTATATTTTTTTTTATAAAAAATGGGGAACATGCTTGGACTTTAAATTTAACACTTATTTTGTTTTCCACACACCCCTTACTCTTTTCGATATACGGCAAAAGGGGGAGAAAAAGGCCAAAGTTAAAAGGTCAAAGTTAAGGGGTCAAATTTTTTCGATATACGACACTTGAACTTATTTATTTTAAATACTATGGCCAATATTAAGTAATTTCGGTTACTTAATTCTTTTTTAGTAGCAAACGTCAAGGGGGAGAGTCAAAACTCTTTCTCAAGTACTCACCCTCGGTCAAGGGGGAGGATTCCTCAAGGGGGAGCACTTGAAAAAGAGTTTTTATACTCCTGTTCATTCATGCTCTTAACACTCCTGCTCATTCATGCATATCTTTTCTTAATGCACTTAACTTTGTATGTGGGTTTGCCATAAATCAAAAAGGGGGAGATTGTTGGTGCAGTAGGCACCTAAGTCGAACCTGAGTTTTGATTATAGCAAACGATACAAAGTTAAGCTCATGTTGTTATCTCACGAGCTGAATCGAGTGTGCAGAAAATTGCTATAGCTGGAGCTGAAGGCTAGCGACACCCGGAGGAAGCCGCGGTGGTCGGGCGACACTCAAGTGACTTCGGAGGGAGCCGAAGGAATTGAGTGGAAGGCCGGAAGCAAAAGCAACACGTAAGTATCGAGGTAAGCTCGTGTGTGCGAGTGTAAGTAAGGTCGTATCCTCGTTACGGGGAAAGACTTAAGCGTAGATCCGACCCAAGACATCTCATAGGTGGTCTAGGTCGAGATCGGACGGTCAACGACTGTCGAAATAATGTTTTCTTTAAGCTAACATTGCCTTGCAACCAGCATCAGTCGACTGCCAACCTGAAGGACTCGACTGTCGTCCATCAGTCGGGTGACTACGGCTAGCACTCGACTGATCGCCCGAATGATCGGTGATGGCCATCACCATCGGTCAAGGATCACAGTCAAGGTTTATCACCAAATTTCAAGGGGAGTGGTGCTCAAATATGATTGGCTAGGGTTCCTCTCGAAAAGGGGCTCAAAGGCTATAAAAGGAGGTCCTAACCTAGGGTTTTCAAATAATTCTAAGTGCTCAAAAGCTTCCGCAATGCTGCGACTCTCCGACGACTCTACGACAACGAAGTGCTGCCAACAACCCTAGCTTAAGGTCTTTCTTTTTAGTTGTTGGTATAATCCTTGTTATTGTTTTCAATATTGCAACTCTTTTACTCGAGGTTTTTCTATCGTTGCATTTTACTTTAATAGAAGAGAGGGTTTGTCTCTCTATCATTTTGCTTCGAAAGTTTTTTTTGTAATCGTCAAACTCCTACCTCCAACGAGGAGGAGTGTTTTAGTGAATTGCCCTCCGTACACGGTCTAGGACCGTTAGGGCCTTGGAGTAGTAGCCGAAGGCTACGAACCAAGTAAAAAAAATAAACTTGTCTCTTTTTGTTTCATTTACATTTTCGCTGCGTATATTTGTCTTGAAACGAATTCGAAAGAAAAAGACTTTTCGCTATTCACCCCCCCTCTAGCGAACCGCATCGATCCAACAATTTCAAATGGATGTGAAGTCAGTATTTCAAATTATTAAGGAAGAGGTCTACGTTAGCCAACCCCCAGGATTTGAAAGTTTAGACAAACCTGACCATGTTTTTAAGCTTAGAAAAGCCTTACATGGACTAAAACAAGCTCCTAGAGCTTAGTATGAAAGACTTTCCATTTATCTCAAATCTAAAGGGTTTAGTCAAGGCTTAGTCGACCCAATTCTCTTCATAAAATCCATAGGTAAGTAAATTTTCATTGCCCAAATATACGTAGATGATATAATCTTTGGAACAACCAACTCAATTTTACTAAATGAGTTCATTTCACTAATGGAAAGTGAATTCGAAATGAACTTAGTAGGAGAATTAACTTGTTTCCTAGGATTACAAATTAAACAAACTAAGGAAGGAATTTACTTACATCAACATAAATACGCTAAAGAATTAATTAATAGATTTGGAATGCAAAATTCTAAGGTAATTAATACACCAATGACTACAAATGTTAATATAGGAGAGGACTTAGAAGGAAAACCAATAGACTTAAAATGCTATAGGAGCACGATAGGTAGTCTCCTGTACTTAACTGCGAGTCGACCCGATATACTATTCGCAGTGAGTATGTGTGCAAGATTTTAAACTTGTGCTAAGGAGTCACACCTGACATTAGTCAAACACATCCTTAGATATCTAAAGGGTACACTAAACATAGGAATTTGGTACCCTAGATCTAACGAGTTCGAACTAATCGGCTACTCCGACTCGGATTATGCCGGTAGTAAACTCGATAGAAAGAGCATGAGTGGGTGTTGCCAAATTCTCGGCTCGAGTCTAGTGTGCTGGTGCAGTAGAAAGCAACACTGTGTTGCCTTATCTACTACCAAAGCCGAATACGTTGCGATGGGTGAGTGTGTAGCTCAACTTCTTTGGATGAAGCACACTCTCCAAGACTTTAAGTTAAACTTTAACAACACTAAAATTTACATCGACAATATTAGTTCAATTAATTTAACCAAAAATCCAATCTGTCATTCTAGAATCAAACATATAGAGATCAAACACCACTTTATTCGAGAAAATGTAGCAAGTGGGACCATACAACTCGAATACATGGAGTCCAAATCAAACCTAGCAGACCTATTTACCAAGCTCTTACCCAAAGTAGAGTTTAGTCTGCTTAGACGCAAATTAGGTGTAGGGGATCGATTTGCCGGCTAGAGGGGGGTGAATAGCCCTCTTCCGATGGATGTCGGAATTCTCTCATTCGTTTGCTCTTCTACACAATCGTTAGTGCAAGCGGAATATGCAAATATAAATAAAGACAACACAAAAGATAGACAAGCAATACAAACATGAGATGTA
This sequence comes from Wurfbainia villosa, assembly GCA_025175895.1. Lineage (NCBI taxonomy): Eukaryota > Viridiplantae > Streptophyta > Magnoliopsida > Zingiberales > Zingiberaceae > Wurfbainia > Wurfbainia villosa. Next base: position 111,230,694 of record CM045989.1, on the reverse strand, counting down.
ACATGGTTCACGGCTACGCCGCTAATCCACGGTCCGATTTGTCCAAGGTGAATCACTCCTCCAAATCCACTAGATCTCTCCTTTGCACAAAGCTAGGTGGAGGTAACCTTTTTTACACAAGGATCACTCTTCGACAATAGAATAGAGATTAGAACAAGTAGAAGAGTAAGGAATCGTGTATGGCACTTTGGGAGAAGTTTAGAACTTAAGCATTAGCCTCCCAAAGCCCTACCCCCTTCCTTTTTATAGAGGAAGAGGGTTTCTTCCCATTGACACAGGAGCAGTCGACTGATTCCCTCGATCAGTCGACTGGTCCTGTAGCCGTTGCCCAATAACGACCGCTTTCCACGTTGGACTTCATCCAGCAGTGCGACATCGATCGGATCGATCTAACCATCGGTCGATCGATGCTCGATCGATCGATCAGTGATCGGCGAGTCGACTCCATTACATGCCCATACCGATCCCATCGATCATTGCCATTCCTCGGCAAGCGATCGGCTGCATCGCATCGATCGGCCGATCTGGCGATCGCAAGCACTAAATCGGTATTATACCGATCGATCGACCATCGACTTCGGAGCGATCGGGACATTCCCCAGCGATCGGTGGTGTCGGGAAAACCCATCCGACACTTGGCAAAATGGCCAAGTTTCACCTAAGAGCTACCCCTTCCCGGGTTACAATCGCTCACTCTCATCCCTCGGAGTCCCTCGCATTCGAAGTTCTCTTCGTTCGCGGCCACGTCCCTCGGCAGCATCAGGTGCATGACTCTACAATGCTCCTTCGCGTCTCTTGCCTCGAAGTCTACTTCCTCCGGCTTCACTCCAAGCTTCTCGTCCGGCGGTCCCTCGGATGCTCCAAGCGCACGGCTTCTGCAAAGCAATCCTTCACCGACTCAAGGCCCGAGTGATGAGATGTGAAACTTGCCACGACTCCATGTGCGAATTACTAAGTCCTGCATGACTTCAACGAACATATCAAATCAACATAACACCCTAACTTAAACCCTTTGCCACACACATCAAAACCTTATCATGGCAAGAGATTGCCCTAACAGTCTCCCCCTTTTTGATGTGTGGCAATCCGTTTAAGTTAGGTAAAAACATTTGATAAAAATTTCTAAGGTAAGAAAGCATGTAAACATAAAACATGATATAGCAACATGCAACTCCCCCTTAATCCATGAAACTCCCCATACAATTTAAATTTCTCCCCCTATCACTTTTTAACAATTTCTCCCTTCCCCTATCACAATTTACTTAAACATAATTATCTCTCCCCCTTTGACACCATCAAAAAGATTAACACTAAGTTAAAAACTTATGGAATCAAGTACAATAGAAGGAAAAATACCAAAAATTGCTCTAAAACCTGAATTCGGCCTCAACTAGTCTGATTTATTCTGGCCATCATCGATTGATTGGTTCAGATCAGTGGCACATGATTTTCGTGATTTCTGATTTTCGGACCGAATTTCAGAAATGCGTTAAAAATTCCAGAAAATTCGAAAAATCATGAAATTTGGGGAACACATTTCTTTTAAGTATATCTATCAGTGAAAAATAGGTTTTCATGAAAAATCATTATATTTCCACATATTTGCCAAAAATCCAAAAGCTTTAAAAGCTACTAGGTTTTTGATCATAAGAGTTTCCATTTTAACACCTAGTCTTGCTTTGAATTGTTTCAAAACATGAATACATAGATTTTGGATTAAGAAATTGTTTTGAAAACATATGAATTATCCAACCATGATCTTTGGGCAATATGTCTATGAATTAAACATAAGCCTTCCCCATGATTGGTCTATTATTGCTATTTTGATACTTTAAATGACCATCTAAATGCCATAGGCATTAGTGGACATTTGTATCATCCTAACATCTCACTCATGCTAAGTTTTCAATCAAGGTAGCCTATGGTGAGTGTGAGATGCATCCTAGGGGGTATTTGTATATACTTAACCAATATATTCATGCAATTCTATCAAGGTTAAGTATCACCCTAACAATCTACATGATCATAGAGACATATATGATTTAATTTTACATTATGATCATGAACTACATGTTTTCATCAAATTATAATCATGCATTAGGTATTATATCATGATAATAAGTAAAGTATCACCTAAAGCATGATTTAAACCTATTTCTTATGATAATGTGCCAAATTTCAAAATCATAAATCATGATTGCAACCATACATAGGAATTACATTAATCATCATGATTTAAGCATTATTATCTATTTATGGGCACGTTATCATCACCCAACACTATTCTAAAAATGTTGTCCCGTTATCCTAAGTCAACCAAAATATGATATAGGTCAATTGCATATGGTTGACTACCCTAGGGGTTTTCTAACCCTTAAGGATGGATTTTGGAACCCAAAATAAGTTCTTTCCTATTGGGTTCTCAAGATACTCCTTGGGGATCCATTTTCTATCAATTACTTTCTTTTTATCTTGTCCCCTAGCTATTAGGCATTTATAGGCCTTTTCATTTTTCTTTTCTTTGTATCCTAGGCCCTTTTTGTTGAAGCTAGCTCTTTGGCTCCCAATAATCATATTTAATGTGTTGGAGCCAATTGTGAATTTTTCTAGGGCTTTGGTTAAATAGTCTACCTTTTCCCTTAGGGCCCTATTTTCTTCTATGCATGCATCACTAACATCTAATGGCACATAAAGATCATGTGAGCATACTTCATTTAAGCTAGAAGAAATATTATCATTTAAGCATGCATTTTCTAGCTTATTTTCCAATGCCTTAATTTGATTAAGCATGCTTTTATTTTTCTTTTTCATTCCAAATAAGTCCTTAGTTAAACTAGAAATTATGGAAACTATTTTCTTAGGAGAGGCATTCGTTACCATAGTTACCATATCCTCTTCTTCTTCTTTGGATGAGGAGGATGTAGAAGCTCCCCCTTCACTTGAGCTCTCTCCTCTTGAGCTTGATCCTTCATTTTCGGAGGAAGAGCAATCCAAGTCATCAAAGGCCATCAAGGCCAAATTGGTGACAAAGGCATTCTCCTCATCCGATGATGATGAGGAGGATGAGGATGGGTCATCCCAAGTCCTTGCCTTTAGAGCTTTGGTCTTCCCCTTTTCTTTTGTCTTCTTCTCCTCTTCCTTCTTTTTCTTGCTCCCCTTTTTCTTCTTCTTTTCTTCTTTCTTTTTTTTCTCTTCCTTGCTCTTGTTTAGGAGGGGACAATTATCCCTTATGTGCCCCTCTCCTTGGCAATTGTAGCATATGACCTTCCCCCTTGGTCTTCTATTCCTATCATTAGATTTATTAAAATGAAAACCTTTTAAAGCACGCCTTACCCTCCTTACCATATAGGCTTCTTCGGTGCTATCCATGGAAGAGGAGGAGGATGCTTCGTCATCGGAGGAGGAGGAGATCTCTATCTTCTTCTTCCTCTTATTTGCCAACAATGCTACTCCCCTTGAAGGTTGTATTTTTGGCTCTTCTTGTATTCCTTCAAGCCTCGTTTCGTGGAGCTCCATTGTTGAGAAAAACTCCTCCAAGGTACTTACTTCCAAGTTCTTGGAGATGTAAAATGAATCCACCATGGAGCTCCATCTTGAGGACTGGAGAAAGGCATCTATGGCCTTCATTACCATATCCCGGTTGGAGAGCTTTTCTCCTACACTTGTTAGCCCAATTAATATTTCTTTAAATCTAGAATGTAGGGAAGTTACCTTTTCTCCCTTTTCAAGCTTAATATTTGATAGTTGGGAGCGGAGGAGATCTCTTCTTGCTAGCTTGGCTTCCGAAGTGCCTTCATGAAGTTCAACTAGCTTCTCCCACATCTCCTTAGCACTAGAACATTCCCCTATCCTATTGACTTCTTGTTGGGGGAGTACATTATAGAGATGGTGCTTGGCCTTTGAATTTGCCAAATACTCCTCTCTTTGTCTTTTGCTCCATCTCGATTTCTCCAATGGCTCCCCATCTTCGTTCCTAGGCAACTCGAAACCGTTTTCCATAATTAACAATATTTCAAAGTCGGTTTTGAAGAATACCTCCATTCTCTTTTTCCACCAAGAGAATTCGCCATCGAACTTCGGTGGGTGGATGTTTGAGCCGACCATTTTTGATGTAGAGCTTGTTGCGGCGGTTAGTCCGGTGACAAGCAACCTGGCTCTGATACCACTTGTAGGGGATCGATTTGCCGGCTAGAGGGGGGTGAATAGCCCTCTTCCGATGGATGTCGGAATTCTCTCGTTCGTTTGCTCTTCTACACAATCGTTAGCGCAAGCGGAATATGCAAATAAAAATAAAGACAACACAAAAGATAGACAAGCAATACAAACACGAGATGTAACGTGGTTCATAGCTACGCCGCTAATCCACGGTCCGATTCGTCCAAGGTGAATCACTCCTCCAAATCCACTAGATCTCTCCTTTGCACAAAGCTAGGTGGAGGTAACCTCTTTTACACAAGGATCACTCTTCTACAATAGAATAGAGATTAGAACAAGTAGAAGAGTAAGGAATCGTGTATGACACTTTGGGAGAAGTTTAGAACTTAAGCATTAGCCTCCCAAATCCCTACCCCCTTCCTTTTTATAGAGGAAGAGGGTTTCTTCCCGTTGACACAAGAGCAGTCGACTGATGCCCTCGATCAGTCGATTGGTCCTGTAGCCGTTGCCCAATAACGACCGCTTTCCACGTTGGAATTCATCCAATCGATCGACATCGATTGGTGATCGATCGACCATCGATCGGGATGCTCGATCGATCAGTGATCAAGCGAGTCGACTCCATTACGTGCTCGTCGCAGTCCATCGATCATTGCCATTCCACAGCGATCGGCTTCATCGGCATCAATCATTGCCCGGTCTTGCACTAAGAGTCAATCGACCATTGACTCAGAGAAGTCGATTGACATTCCCTGGCAGTCGACTGGTGTCCGGAAAACCCATCCGACACTTGGCCAAATGGCCAAGTTTCACCTAAGAGCTACCCCTTCCCGGGTTACAATCGCTCACTCTCATCCCTCGGAGTCCCTCGCCTTCGAAGTTCTCTTCGTTTGCGGCCACGCCCCTCGGTAGCATCAGGCGCACGACTCTGCAATGCTCCTTCGCATCTCTTGCCTCGAAGTCTACTTCCTCCGGCTTCACTCCAAGCTTCTCGTCCGACGATCCCTCGAATCTCCAAGCGCACGACTTCCGCAAAGCAATCCTTCACCGACTCAAGGCCCGAGTGATGAGATGTGAAACTTGTCACGGCTCCATGTGCGAATTACTAAGTCCTGCATGACTTCAACGCACATATCAAATCAACATAACACCCTAACTTAAACCCTTTGCCACACACATCAAAACCTTATCATGGCAAGAGATTGCCCTAACATTAGGTATGTGCGTAATAGAGTAGGACTCAAAATTTATATTTTTCTTTATACTCTATTTTTATTTTTCATGCATAATGGGACTAGCCTAGGGCTTACCCTAGAAAGCATGCACCTATAGATTTAAGGAGCCAATACATCTCACAACACATAGGACTAATATGTTTGTGTATTTAGTCATGTAGATGGGCGCGAGATGTTAGGACCTCACTCCTGGTTCCAGATGTAGATCTAGTGCATCGACATGAACCATGGAGTATAATTATCTAAATTAACCAACTCTAATAAGGACTTATTGATCATTCTATATCAATCAAGTCAAATAGAGTTGAACATACTACTAGTTAAGCTTATGTTTAAAGTATTATTTTCATAATCTAATAAGAACATGCTTGGACTTATAAAACATAATCACTATGTTTCGAAAAAGGTTTTTTCTATAAACCCCCACACTTTTTGATTTATGGAAAAAGGGGGAGAAAAAGGACAAAGTTCAGGGATCAAATTTTTTTTTTTGATTACTTTGTTGGGTTTCCGGCACAGCGGCGAGTGTGTGTTCGAACATGTTTCGTAAACTTTTGAACAATAGAAGAATTAAAAAGCAATAAATCTAATTTATTAAAAATACACACATCACACACATGCATAGTACAACATGTGTAGACATAATCGTAAATTCAAATTTTGCAATAAAAGAAAATTACTCTAGTTATACCTGACGTATCACATGCAGCGGGAATGACATCAATCGGAGTGACTCTCGCTAGAATTGCCTCTATCCGCATCCACGCCGAGTATTGTTGGGATGGCTTCACAAAGCCACTAGCCTCATCTTCGTAGGAGTCACTAGCCTTGTGTCGAAGACGATGTGATCGAGAGAAGATCACAATCCGAATCAAAATTCAGATTGGAAATTGAGCCCCCAAAACTCGCTTCTCTAGAGAGGTATTTGTCAACCGTTTGATGAATCCTTCGTCCTCCACCTATGAGGATTACCGGAGATCGAATCCCTGGTAAAGTAGCTACTGTTGGAGCTCAAAATGTCATCCAAATGACGCTCAGACACGAAAGAAAGAAGCTGTCTAGAAAATTGGACAGCTTGGTGGAGGAGTTGCGCCGGCCTAAAGGAGGAAGGCCGGCTACACCTTGGTCACCGTAGCCAAGGGATGTTGCCGGAGGGTCGCCGACAACAGCAGGTGGCCGGCGACAACTGGTGGCATCGGCGACAGTAGCTGCAAGGATGGCAGCGTGGAAGCTTTGGGCGACGGCAAGGAGAGGAGAGGGTTGGGCTGCAAGAGTAAAATAGAATTAGGTTTTACAAAAACCCTTAAGTCTTGTTTTTATAGAGAACACATTCTTCTAATGGTTATTGGTTCATAACCAAAACCCGTTAACCCACTCCAATAACTTAAGTTAAAATAAACCGAACCGAGTTGGTCTATTTTAAGTTAAAATGAACTGAACCAACTTTGGTTCATTCGTTTAAAACAAACCAAACCCCTTTGGTTTATTCTTCACCATTGGATTAGAATCAAATCAATTTGGTTCATCCATCATGTCTTCATAAGACACGACCCATCCATGCTTCCATTGTGACTGAAACAATTTCATGCTCGCTCCTTGTTTGGTCCAACCAAACCTAGTTTCTCTCGGTATGAGAATCTCATTCTCAAGCTCATTTTAAATCCTTCGGATTACGCTCGTTGTGCGTGTGACCAAATAGGTTCCCAATTTATGTTAGCCGTCTATAATTAACCATTAATTTTAGAATGATCATGACTGACACCTAGTATTACATCATGATCCCCAATTAACCGGAAAATCAACGGTTGATCCAGAACCATTTCTGAAACCCTTCAGCAGCTACAATGAATCGTGCCCCATTCCCTTCACGCATCTTATACCCACTTGGTTTAGGATATGGTCTATAGTGTCAGTCCCCACTAGGTTGACTATGTCACACCTAACCCAAGTATCATTTCCTCGTTCTACGGATTCTTGTTACTGCACATGTATCCAAGAGTACTTTACTCTAAACATGTAATGCTTTGGCCACAGATTTTAGTAACAATCTGACGAGAGACCATGGGTATACATCTCCTCGCAAGGAGTGGTGAATCTTTTATAGGCTATTCAAACACCTTCTGTCACTTCAACTTATACCCAATCATCCCGGGTCCACCCATATGAAGTCTTACAGCTGGTCACTCCAATGAACTAGTTACCATAACTAGCATCCATGATTAACTTCGGACATCACAATGTCTCCAGCCAGTGAGAATCGGCTGCTTGGATACATTAAGGAGTATACCTCGTGCTTGTCTCAACAGAATTGATGGTGTCCATATCCATCAATTCATCGACTAGGGATAATTCCAATTCATCACAATTATACATGTAGAGATACTCACTAGTTGTGATCCAATCATAAATTCTCTCATGCTGTGAATCGTATCGTGGATATTCAGTAAATGAGTTTAAGATCAAATCAAATACATGAAAACATGTATACTCAAATAGTGAATCTTCATTTTTCATATAAATGGTTCAAACATAAGGCGATTGCCTTAGGACACCTCTCATATATTACTAACAAACTCCCACTTGGCCTAATGCCAATCGCTACGGTATCCAATACCATAAGCTCTAACATGACCCTCAAATTTACTTTGAGGTAAGGCCTTAGTTAAAGGATCCGCTAAGTTCCTTTTAGTGGGAATCTTCTCGATTTGTATTTCCTTCCTACTAATGATCTCTTTGATCAAATGATAGCGGTGAAGCACATGTTTGGATCGTTGATGAGACCTTGGCTCTTTCGCCTATGCAATTGCTCCATTGTTGTCACAGTAAACCGGTATTGCTTCAACAATGGCTAGAACCACACCAAGTTCATAAATGAACTTCTTGATCCGAACTGCTTCCTTTGCTGCTTCTGAAGATGCAATGTATTCTGCCTCTGTGGTAGAATCCACTATAGTGTCTTGTTTGGAACTTTTCCAACTCACTATGCCCCCATTCAAGGTGAACACGTACCCAGACTAAGATCTGGAATCATCCTTGTCTGTCTGAAAATTGGCATCTATATACCCACGTCTCACCATGTCCCCTTCTCCATATATTAGGAACACATCCTTAGTTCTTCTTAAGTACTTAAGGATCATCTTAACAGCCTCCCAATGATCCATTCCTGGATCAGACTGGTATCTTCTCTTGACACTTAGAGCATACGATACATCGGGCCTCGTACATAACATAACATACATGATAGATCCTATTACGGATGCATAGGGAATCTTACTCATGCAAATCCTCTCATCTTCTGTGCGCGAACACATAGACTTCGAAAGGTGTATCCCATGGTTGATGGGTATGAAACCTTTCTTGGATTCTGACATGCTAAACCTCTTTAGCACTCGGTCTATATATGTAGACTATGAAAGACTAAGCAACCGTTTCGATCTATCCTTATAGATCTTAATCCCGAGGATGTAGGTTGCTTCTCCTAGGTCTTTCATGGAGAATGTCTTGGACAACCAAATTTTAACTGATTGTAAGACAGAAACATTGTTTCCTATAAGTAATATGTCATCGACATATAATACTAGAAACATGACTGCACTCCCACTAACCTTCTTGTACACACAAGGTTCGTCCGGATTTTGTGAGAAATCAAACTTTTTGATTGTCTCATCAAAACGGATATTCTAGCTCCTGGATGCTTGCTTCAGTCCATATATGGACCGTCGTAGTTTGCATTCCTTGGTTTTATCAACCGATGTGAAACCCTCAGGTTGTATCATATACACATCCTCGAGTAGGTTTCCATTAAAGAAATCTATTTTCATATCCATCTGCCATATTTCATAATCATAATGAGCCGCTATGGCCAGGAGCATCCGAATAAATTTAAGCGTAGCAACAGGTGAATAGGTATCGTCATAATCAATGCCTTGCTTTTGACGATATCCTTTCGCCACCAATCTAGCCTTTTAGGTAATCACATTACCATCCATGTCGGTTTTCTTCTTGAAAACCCACTTGCACTATATAGGCTTCATGCCTTCAGATGGGTTAACCAAGTTCCAAACTTGATTTTCATACATGGAATCCATTTCCAAATTCATGGCGTTAAGCCACTTATCCCTTTCTGAACATTTCAGAACTTCATAACTAGTAGGCTCCTCATCATCAATGAGCAACATGTCATTCGATTCACTTATGAGAAATCCATATCTCTCAGGAATATTGCGTGTTCTACTAGATTTACGAAGATGTGGTGTCTCAATAGGTCCAGCCGATGGCTCATCACTATGAGTTATCAGTTGTGGCGCTTCACTAGGTATCTCATCAATGTCTATTTGATTCTCTCGAGCCTCCTTAAGCTCGACGACACTCCCACTATTTTCTTGCAAGAGAAACTCTTTCTCTAGAAACACAGCATGCCTTGAAATAAACACCTTTTTTCCACAGGATGATAGAATTGGTAACCCCTTGTCTCCTTAGGGTATCCAATAAATAGACATTTATCAGACTTAGCATCCAATTTGTCTGATAGAATCCACTTCACATAAGCAGGACAATCCCATATCTTCAAGTAAGATACATGAGATTTCTTACTATTCCATATCTCATATGGAGTAGTGGAGACTACCTTGGTTGACATTCTATTTAGCAAGTAAACAACTATTTGAAGTGCATAGCCATAAAAGTACTTGGGAAGATTCGCATGATTCAACATTGACCTGACCATGTCCAATAAGGTCTGGTTACGCCTCTCAGATACACAATTATGCTGCGGTGTATATGACGGAGTCCATTGAGACAATATACCATTGTCTCTTAGATAATCTAGAAACTCTTGACTTAAGTATTCACCACCTCGATTCGATCGAAGTATTTTAATACTCTTATCATGTTGTTTCTCTACTTCATTTCTGAATTCTTTGAACCTTTCAAAGGCTTCAGACTTGTGTTTCAACAAGAACACATACCCAAACCCTGAGTGGTCATCGGTGAATGTAATGAAGTAGCTATAGCCTCCTAGAGCATGAGTTGTCAGAGGTCCGCATACATCCGTATGTATTAGACAAAGTAACTCTCCCACCGGTTCACCTTTTCCCGTAAAAGGTAACTTAGTCATTTTGCCTTTTAAGCATGATTCACATGTATCGTATGAATCTAATTCAAATGATTCCAGAATTCCACATCGCTGTAATTCGGACATGCATTTCTTGCTTACATGGCCAAGATGACAATGCCATATGTAGTAGGCTAATTGATTATCCTTTCGAGCACTCTTGTTGCTCGCTTCAATATTGAAAATGTCACTGGATACGTCTAATGTATAAATACCATTGCTCAAAGTTCCAATCCCATAAAGTATGCCATTCAAAGTTATATAACAACAATTGTTACTAAACGTCAAATGGTAACCATTTCTATTTAAGTAGGAAATAGAAACAATGTTCTTTATTAGAGAAGGAACATAATAGCAATTGTCCACTTCTAAGATAAGTCCTGTAGGGAGTTTGAATAAATACGTTCCGTTAGCGAGTGCAACAACCTTTGCTCCATTCCCAACACGTAAATTTGACTCTCCCTTGATGAGTCTTCTTCTATTTCTTAGCCCATGTATGTCATTACATATATGTGAGCCACACCCAGTATCCAATACTCAAGTGTCTGAGGAAATAGAATGACAATCAATAACGAAGATATCTGAAGAAGATGGGGCATCTGATGCCTTATTCTTCTTCACAGACTCAAGATAAATCTTGCAGTTTCTTCACCAATGTTCCTCCTTGCCACAATGATGGCAAGTGCCCTTTTGAGCTGGTTCTGCCTTTTTAGCCTTTTTTCTTCTTCCCCTTCTGCTATTCCTTTGACTTCCTCTTAGAACCTTTCTTCGAGGAATCAACTAATAGCACCGTCCCCTGCTCATGCTTCACTGAAGGTTCCACAGTCTTTAGCATGTTGAGAAGTACCATAGATGAACCTTCTTGCATCTCAAAGGTGAAGAGGAGCTTGGAGACTTCGAACCTTTTGAATCTCACTTGCTCATCAAACAACTCATAAAGATGAAGGACTATGGTATGAGAATCCATATGCTCATGCTACTTCCGCAGCTCGGGTACCATCAGGCTAGCATGATGCAACTCACTAGTTCAGAATCACTCACATATTTTTGATGGGCCAACAATTGATCCAGAGTTGCATCATCACTAGGACAGGCGAGAAGAGGCTCTTCGAGGACATACACAAGCTTTTCTGCCTTGAGAACAATTCTCAAGTTTCTAAGCTAGTCCAAGAAGTTCGGCCCAGTCAATTTATTTGAATTCAAAATAGAGCACAAATTCAAAGACATCATGATCAAGCGATTAATCTAGAAATACAAATCGAGCATATATGAGAAAGATGGAAAAATGCATCAACATATATTTACAAATCCCATTCATTTTTTGAATTAAAAAACCCCAAAATCACTTCGGGAGATCGTAGGTCCATCTCCGAATGGGCTGATATCCAACATAGATATGAACAACCTTGGAGAGAGTCCAACAAGCCATTCATAGCTACGATGGTAGGTATCAAGTATACCGATTGCATATCACATATATGCAACTATCACAATGTGCTATCAACTATTTGAATGTTCACACATACATTGGGTTGTTAACACATTAACAAGTATGCATCATATGTATAGCACCTAACTTCACCTCCCTTCACATCGACCTTGGAGAGAGTCCAACAAGTTGATGCTCCAGGTTAAAGCCAACCCATTAATCGAGAAATAATTTTAATATGGTTAGAGTGCATTCAACTAATTAGCCCGGCTTGGAGAGAGTCCAACAACCAAAGCTAATGATTGACTTCTGACTCTTACCATATTAGTATTAAGCTATTCTATGGTTTGAACATGTTTAGGTTCGAGCTAGGCTTGGAGAGAGTCCAACAACCCAAACAAGAAACAGAACTCTGGTTCTAACCATATTAATGGAAGGTGTGGGCTTTAATATTGTGTAAGGGTTTTAATGTCTCATCCTCTTTGCATGTAAATAACTATTATCTACATGGCATGACATACATCTACATATCACGACACGCATGGCATAATGATATGCATCTAATGCAATCATTATGTCATAACTATTTATGGAAATAAAATATGTTTGAGATTTGATTCCCCAAATCAAATCATGATTAAATTAGGAAACAAATTTCCAAATCTAATCACATATTTTATTTATAGAAAGTCTTAATTAAGGAAAGTCAAATTTAATTTAGGAAACAAATTTCCTAAATTGTCAAAACTATTTATGGAAATAAAATATGTTTTAGATTTGATTCCCCAAATCAAATCATGATTAAATTAGGAAACAAATTTCCAAATCTAATCACATATTTTATTTATGAAAAGTGTTAATTTTCATAAATACTTTTAAACTTTCCAAAAGTAGAAGATTTCCATAAATACTTCTAAACTTTTCAAAATTAGAAAATTTTCATAAATACTTCTAAACTTTCCAAAAGAAGAAAATTTTCATAAATACAATTATGACTATCACAAAATAATTTTACGATTATGTCGAAACACAACCTGGGCTCTGATACCACTGTTGGGTTTCCGGTACCACGGTGAGTGTGTGTTCGAACATATTTTGTAAAAATGTGCAAAGAGGAAGAATTAAAAAGCAATAAATCTAATTTATTACAACACACACATCACATGCATGCATTGTACAACATGTGTAGACATAATTGTAAATTCAAATTTTACAATAAAAGAAAATTACTCTAGTTATACCTGACGTATCACGTGCAGCGGGAATGACATTAACTAGAGCGACTCTCTAGAATCGCCTCTATCCGTATCCACGCCGACTATCGTCGGGATGGCTTCACAAAACCACGATCCTCGTCTTCGTAGGAGTCACTAGCCTCGTGTTGAAGACGATGTGATCGAGAGAAGATCACAATTCGAATAAAAATTCGGATTGGAAATCGAGTCCCCAAAACTCGCTTCTCCAGAGAGGTATTCGTCAACTGTTTGACGAATCCTTTGTCCTCCACCTATGAGGATTATCGGAGATCAGATCCCCAGTAAAGTAGCCATTGTCGGAGCTCAAAACATCATCCAAATGATGCACTGACACGAAAGAAAGAAGCTATCCAGAAAACTGGACAGCTTGGTGGAGGAGTTGCGCCGGCCCAAAGGAGGAAGGCCGGCTACACCTTGGCCATTGGAGCTAAGGGATGTCACCGGAGGGTCGCTGGCAGCAGCTGCAAGGATGGCGGTGTGGAAGCTTTGGGCAATGGCAAGGAGAGGAGAGGGTTGGGCGGCAAGAGAAGAATAGAATTAGGTTTTACAAAAACCCTTAAGTCCTATTTTTATAGAGAACACATTCTCCTAATGGTTATTGGTTCATAACCAAAACTAGTAAACCTGCTCCAATAACTTAAGTTAAAATAAACCGAACTGAGTTGGTCTATTTTAATTTAAAACGAACTGAACCAACTTTGGTTCATTCGTTTAAAACAAACCAAACCCCTTTGGTTTATTCTTCACCATTGGATTAGAACCAAACCAATTTGGTTCATTCATCATGTCTTCATAAGACACGACCCATCCATGCTTCCATTGTGACTGAAACAATTTCATGCTCGCTCCTTGTTTGGCCCAACCAAATCTAGTTTCTCTCGGTCTGAGAATCTCATTCTCAAGCTCGTTTTAAATCCTTCGGATTATGCTCATTGTGCGTGTAACCAAATAGGTTCCCGATTTATGTTGGCCATCTATAATTAATCATTAATTATAGAACGATCATGAGTGGCACCTAGTAGTACATCATGATCCCTAATTAACTGGAAAATCAACGGTTGATCCAGAACCATTTCTGAAACCCTTCAGCAGCTACAATGAATCGTGCCCCATTCCTTTCACACATCTTATACCCACTTGGTTCAGGATATGGTCTATAGTGTCAGTCCCCACTAGGTTGACTATGTCATACCTAGCCCAAGTATCATTTTCTCATCCTACGGATTCTAGTTACTGCACATGTATCCAAGAGTACTTTACTCTAAACATGTAATGCTTTGGCCAAAGACTTTAGTAACAATCCGACGAGAGGCCATGGGTATACATCTCCTCACAAGGAGTGGTAAATCCTTTATAGGCTATTCAAACACCTTCGGTCACTTCGACTTATACCCAATCATCCCGGGTCAACATCTCCTCAGAGATGTTTGCTTAAGATGTCAAAGCATAAGTCTTCATGACCAAGATGACTTGAATACCTCAAGTCAAAGGAACATCGCACTTAAGCCGCAGTAAGAACTTCATTGACATATCCATATATGCAAAGAACCATATGAAGTCTTACAACTGGTCACTCCAATGAACTAGTTACCATAACTAGCATCCACAATTAACTCCGGACATCACAATGTCTCCAGCCAGTGAGAATCGACTACTTGGATACACCAAGGTATATACCTCATGCTAGTCTCGACAGAATTGATGGTGTCCATATCCATCAATTCATCGACTAGGGATAATTCCAATACATCACAATTATATATGTAGAGATACTCACTAGTTGTGATCTAATCACAAATTCTCTCATGCTGTAAATCGTATCATGGATATTCAGTAAATGAGTTTAAGATCTAATCAAATACATGAAAACATGTATATTCAAATAGTGAATCTTCATTTATCATATAAATGGTTCAAACATAAGGCGATTGCCTTAGGACACCTCTCATATATTACTAACAAACTTAACTTAAATCTAAACTTAAAACCATCAGACCAAAGTTAAGTAAGTGATTACTTAACTTAACCTTTTTAATGGCAACAGGGGGAAAAAAAGGAGGCAAAAGTTAAAAAATCAAAAATTAATTTTTGATAACTTAACTCAAATTTAACTTATACATTTAGGCCAATGTTAAGTAAACTTGATTACTTAACTTTTTAAGTTGCAAACATTAAGTGGGAGAGCTAAGATCCTTTTTTCAAGTACTCACCTAAGGTCAAGGGGAAGGTTACCTCAAGGGGGAGGACATGAAAAAGAGTTTTACTCATACTCCTAGTTATGCTAACTTATTAAGTAACTCATACTGACTTACTAAGTTATGTATTTATGATTCCTTCATATTTATGCTTATTTCATATTCATAATAATCATTTCACTTACTTAATGCACTCTTATGCGTTAATTTTTCCCTTAACATTGTGTGGGTTTGTCGTAGATCAAAAAGGGGGAGATTGTTGGTGCAGTAGGTACCAGATAATCGAACCTAGATTTTGATTATGACAAAGACCCAAAGCTAAGGTTATATTGTTGTCTAATGAGATGAACCAAGTGTGCAAGAATGATTAAGCTGAGTTGAAGGTCGGTGATACCCGGAGAATCTCATGTTGAGAAACCGCGGTGGTCGGGCGACACCGGGAAAACTTTGGAGGGAGTCGAAGAACCCAGGTGGAGACCAAAGGCTGAGCTACAAGTCACTAAGGTAAGCTTGAGTGTGAGTGAAGGTAAGGTCGGGTCCTCTGTACGGGGACATCCTTAGGCGGCAATCCGACTAAGACTTCCAGTGGAAGCTCTAGGTCAAGATCAAACGGTACGTGCCCGTCGAATTTACCTTTACTTGTATGTTTTGGACTAACTCTCTGTTGTAGTTAAGTAAACAAGCTGACAGTTGACTGCTGCTGGCATCAGTCGACTACCATTCAAACTGCCCACCTCGAGGAAAGTCAAGATAAGCTCCACTTATCTTGGAGAGATGAGGTTCTTTGACCCTTAGCTAGAATTGAACGTTGGGGGGATTCCAAGGCTATAAAAGAAGGGGGATTTCACCCTTTAGGTCTTCATTCAAGCTTCCGAAATGCTTCCGCAACGTCACTTCCTTATGACAATGCTACGACACCGAAATGTTGTCGGAATGCTACGACACTGAAACGTTGTCGGAATGTCGACGACACGATCGCAAGCTCAAGATCATTCATTGTTAGTATAAGTGTTTAAAGTTTCCATTTCTAGTCAGTGTATTAAATTTATTTTTATCGAGCTTTTGATCGTAACGAGGAGAGGTGAGATTGTCCCTCTACCTCAAGTTTTTCGTTGGTTTGTAATCGTCATCTCCTACCTCCAATGAGGAGGAGATTATTAGTGAATTTCCCTCCGTACGCAGTCTAGGATTGCTAGGGCCTTGGATTAGCAATCGGTAGGTTGTGAACCAAGTAAAAATAAATTTGTCACATTTACTTTTTCCACCGTGCATCTCTTTGTTTTAATCGAATGAACGAAAAGAAACGAAGTTTTATGAGAGCTATTCACCCCCCCTCTAGCGCTTTTCGATCCTACAAGTTGTTGTGAATGACAATGGAGATATGACATTTGGATCAGACGGGAATGTTTAAACAGAATTACAAACTATTGATGGGAAGCGAACAAGTATTGATGTGAATAATGTTAGACATTTTGCATCTCTATTACAAGTTTTTTATGAGTTAACATTAAGTCTCAGGATCTTTATATATCACTTCTAACACTTTTGCACATGAAATCAATTATTCATTCCATATTAAAGGAGTGGCAAGAAAGTGATGAACTTGATGTATATTTAATGGGATTGAGAATGAAAATTAAATTTGACAAATTTTGGAGAGATCCAGAGAAGATGAATAAGTTGATTTATATTGCAGTGGTACTTGATCCAAGACATAAATTAGATTTTTTCTGGAATTTATGTTGATTGAGTTATAAAAAGATGAAAAAGGTGCAATAGCAGGAACAAATATAAAGGAGACTTTGTTTGCTTTGTACAACAATTATAAGGAGAAAATGGAGCCTCAAAGTAGCACCTCAAAATTTTTAACTAATTCAGAATCAAGTGATAGCGACATCGTATCTAAAAATATGAGTCGAATAGATTTGAAAAGACAATCAATCTTTGCAAAGTATAAGAAACAAAAGACACAAATTTTTGGTGATGACAACATGTCAGAATTAGATAAGTATCTGAATGAAATATTTGAAGAATATTGTGAGACTTTTGAAATTTTGGGATGGTGGAAGCAAAATTGTCACAGATTTCCTATACTTGCTCAAATTGCTCATCATGTGTTGAACATTCCAATATCAACAGTTGCTTCATAATCCGCTTGCATTACTGGTGGTCAGGTACTTGATTGTTTCAGGAGTTCATTGACTCCTAGAGTGGTAGAAAGTATGATTTGTACCCAAGATTGGCTTCAATTAAGTTTGAAGCCAATTAATGTTGAAAAAATTTTAGAAGATGTAGAAAAACTTGAAAGTGGTATGTTTTGTTTAAAGAAAATTTTATAGTTAGATGTTTGTTTACAATTAAAAATGTATAGAGTATTATTTTGTTTGACTTGCATCATGTTATACTTTTTTGTCAGAGTTCTCAAAAGTAATAATGAATTCGTCTTCTTCGACAACACCATTTGAGGTGAGATTAACCACTTCTTGGTATGTTTCAAATATTTTAATTTAGTTACAAGTGTATTTACTTTTTAATTATCTTGTTCAAATGGTAATAACAAATTTGTACTTCTTGATCATTATTTATTAGGTTAAACACAAGTGATGATGCAGACAAGTCTGAAGTCACAACTTACAAGGAGTCAAAGAGTGAAGGAAGGACTAAGGACTCAACTTTCAAGATCTAAGGATATGTTGTATTTGTTGGGAGATCGATAGGCTGGCTAGAGGGGGGGTGAATAGCCCTCTTACGATGGATGTCGTAATTCTCTCTTTCTCGTGTGCTTGTCTACAATTGTCGTTAATATACGCAGCGGAATAACAATAGAAATAACAACAATACAAGCACAATCAATACACAAGCATATACGTAGTTCGGAACCGAATGGTTCCTACTCCACGGGCGAGCTCACCGAGCTCTAGTTATGCGCACGACACTAACTATAACACTCCTTCTCGAAAACACGTCGGAGGTGGAGAAACCTCTCACAAGCAATTACAATGTAATATAGAAATACAAGCAAATACACAAATACAATACACAAGAAAACTTTCACCGATTGCTTTGATCGCTTTGCTTGTTGCTTGCTTTGATTGGCTCTTGAAGGACTGGAATGCAGCAGCAATTCCCCTCCAATAGTTCCACAAAAACCATTGCAAAAACCTCCATCTCGAGCTCCTTTTATAACCTGCATCGTTTGTTTCTAGCGATGATGCCAAAAGGCCCATCAATCGCTCGTAGCCGTTGTCTCACAGCGGCGGATCCACGTCGGACAAGTTCCAACGGATCACCTACACGATCGATGATGCCCATCACCGATCGGTGATGACCAAGAGTCGATCGGCCGCTCACGGGCTCACGGGCGTCTGTGCTCACGACACTCCCATCAAAAACCCTAGCCTTACACCAGTCGAACTCTAGTTGACTTGGATCAGTTGAACCGGCACCTATGCCAGTCGACTGATGTCGGGCAAAACCTCAAATACCAAGTTGTTTGAGCATCCGACCTTCGGGTAAACCCTCAAACATCAAGTTTGAGCCTCCGACACTCAGTCTTAGCCACTTGGCCAAGTCCACCTTATCCCTCATAGAGTTCCCCACCGAAGCTCTCTTCCCTTGGCCTACGTCCCTCGGATGCGCCAAGCACACGACTTCGTAACGCCATCCTTCGCGTCTCATGCCCTAGAAGTATGCTTCCCTTTGGGCTCACTCCATTCGCTCCCCGTCCGGCGGTCCCTCGGATGCACCAAGCGCACGGCTTCGCAATGCCATCCTTCACCGACTCAAGGACCCGAGCCTAGTGAACTTGCCAAGTTCTCAAGACTTCCCAAATGCACCAAGCGCATGGCTTCGCAATGCATTTCTCACCAAGCACCAAGCTCACGGCTTCGCAATGCTTTGGATTTCCCATGCCAAGCACCAAGCGCACGGCTTCGCAATGCTTTGGACTTTCCCATGCCAAGGCTTCCCCCTTGGACTTCCACACCAAGCTCCATGCTTGGATTTTCCATGCCAACCCCATGTTGGACTTTCCCATGACAATCCCATGTCATGAGTTTTGTCTATCATCAAAATACTATCAAGGTACTGCTCGAGTCAAATTCGAGTCAACCTAGGCCGATTGCACCAATAATCTCCCCCTTTTTGATGATTGACAAAACTACCATCTCAAGTCTACCAATTCTCCCATGTTGGCAATTCTCATATCCCAATGAGAATTCCAACGAACCCTAATTGGTAACTTGGTAACTTCTCCCCCTTTTTGACATTACATCAAAAAGGTCCTCCCCAAGGGTATGAATGTCTCATATCTCAATGAGATCTTACAATCTCTCCCTTGGAGAAACACATGCCTACCATCTTTCTAGTGATCCCATATCACTTAAAGAGAGGCAACCCAATTTTCCTCCCATGAGGAAATACACATCCATCTTCCCATGATGGATACCTCCCCCTAGAGGCTTGATCCCCCTTGACCATTGCACCAACAATGTCCTTGGAGAGTCTCTAAGCCAATAGGAACATTAACCAAATCAAAATTAAGGCAAAGTTCAACAATGAACTCTCTTCCACCTTAAGGTTGATACTCAACCTCAACCCAACTCCTAATCCATATCCGATGGATTTCCACCCTCTCTAATGCTCTCCCAAGCATATCCTAGGGTTAGGAGTGGTTAGGGGACCAAAACACAGCTGAACATGGGCATAACCAACAAGGTTTACCCGAAATCAGCATTGTCGGATCGCGTCGAAACCGATCAGTGACACCCTCATCGATCATTGTCATCACAGCGATCGATAAATCACCAAAATTCATAAGTAAATATACATAAGTAGATAAATCTTGAAATTTGGTATGTATACTACTTATCACAAACATTATGGGTGAAAAATATTACAAAATTATTTTACCCATTAAACTAGGAGATTGATACAAAGTTTAGAATTTAAGAAAAGCTTCAATAAAGAGCCCTCTTTGTATCATCTCATTCAATGGTGATAGCTATCAAAAGATAGGCTTCACCAAGGTTTTTCAAAATGTTTTCAAAATGTTTTTCAAACTTTTATTTTCTTTTTCCTAAACATCTCACCAATATCTAGATGTGTAAAATACATACAAGTCAAATTTTTATGAGATGTGGGTTTTGTTTTGTTTATGTTCACATGCATATTTCTAGGCAACATTAATTTGATTCCCTTCAAATTGTGCCATAGTCCTTAACTCCATTTTAAACTATGCATGATATGATTATGACATAAATATGATTTAGATAAAAACATATGCCAATATCATGATGTCATGGCATGTGAATGAGAACTAAGCATTCATGACATCTAAACATAACTTTAAACATGATCATGACATTTTATAATGAAAATGATGTCATGACATGGCAAGGCAAATAAAGCATGGCAAGAAAAATATACTAAGGTATAAAATACCTAAGTGTTAAAATCAATTTGCCATTTCTAGGGATTAAACTCACTTTGCCTTAAACCATTCATTTCCCTAGTGTGCCAAAACCCCAAAATAGCACACCATGACCTCTATGACCTAATTGTGCCAATTTAAATCATTCTAAACTTCTCAAGCACATTGGCACATCCTAATGTGTCAACTCTACTATGGTTAGGTTAACTACCCATCCATTTAGGGTTGACACACCCTAACCCATCTAGTGTGAATCAATCACGCTTTTAGGAACCCAATACCTATTGGAGCTCCTTGGGTTAACAAGGTATTCCCTAGGGATAACTTCCCTAGATACCTTTCTAATGACCCTTTTTGGCTTTGAAGCCATAGTCAAATGGGTCTTACTTGGGTCAACTCTAGAGGTGACTCCTCCATTGACCTTCTTAGTGGCTTTCTTGGTTTTCCTTAAGTCCTTAGCCACTAAACTCATACCATGGCTAGACTTAGGGATGACTTCCCTATTAGCCTTGGTTTGTCTAGACCTAGATGATGTTCCATAATCAAATGGAACATTATGATAAGTCTTCTTGGGCTTAGGTTTGTGACCCAAACCTTCCTTGCCCTTAGACCGTTCTTGCCTTCTAGGTTTTGACTTTTGGGCATTAGACCCTTTAACCGAATTTGATATTATTGCTAGGGTCTTCTCTAATTTTTCTAGCCTTGACCTCAAGGCTTGATTCTCCACCTCTAATTTCCTCAATTTTGAATTTTCATTAGGTTTAGGAGAAAAGTTCTTCTTCTTAGGCATGTGTCTACCCTTCTTAGGGTTAATGCCTAGATGATTTTCAACTCTCCTAATGGACTCTTTAGGTAAAATAGGTCTAGTGTCTTGAGTCCTAGGTTTGTCCTTAGAGAAACCAACATGTTTAGCACCTAGACAATACACCTTATTTTTTCTCTTAGCATGTTTTTCATTGATAATAGCAAGAGAACTAAAATAATTTTTAGCATGCTTTTTGACTTTAGGAATTAAAGGTGCATTAAGTAAATTTACCTTAGGGTTAGCTTTAGGAGCTCCCCCTACATGAGTTGCACCTTCTTGCCCTTTCTTCCTCCCCCTAGGGCATTGGCTTCGATAGTGTCCCTTTTGGTTGCATTTAAAGCACACCAGGTGCTCTTTGCTCTTGATT
Organism: Wurfbainia villosa; assembly: GCA_025175895.1. Taxonomy (NCBI): domain Eukaryota; kingdom Viridiplantae; phylum Streptophyta; class Magnoliopsida; order Zingiberales; family Zingiberaceae; genus Wurfbainia; species Wurfbainia villosa. Next base: position 111,208,708 of record CM045989.1, on the reverse strand, counting down.
TTGGGAACACCGACATCCTTTGACTTTGGGTTGACTTTTGGTGTTGATGCCTTTTCCTTAGCCAATTTAGGGCATTTGCTCTTGTAATGCCCTTTCTCCCTACACTCAAAGCATATTATGTGATTTTTGTTTAAAATTACAACACTTGAGTTACCTAGGGAGGTGGTGGAAGCCTCTTGGTCATTTCTTCCGGAGGTAGATACTTCATTTTGGCTTGGCTCCGGAGTTGAAATCCTTTCCTCCCCCTCAACGCTAGAGGTGGAGGTCTCCACCAAATCATCAACATCATCAAAAGTAGATGGTGCTTCTTCTTCGGCATTATCCTCTACATGTGCCGGTTGGGAGTTTTCTTGAAATTCCATTATCTTCTCCCATAATTCCTTTGCATCCCTATAGTCACCCAAACTAGACCAAATTTTGTTAGGTAACAAATCACTAAATAATTTTATTACCTCGAGATTTGTCTTGAAGTCCTTAATTTGGTCTTGGGTCCACTTTGACTTTTCAATTTGCCTATTTCTTTCATCCCTAGGCAATTCGAAACCGTTTTCTAAGATGAACATAAAATCAAAATCGGTTTCTAGGTATACCTCCATTTTTCTTCTCCACCATAGTAAATCTCCTTAGAATTTTGGTGGTTGGAGGTTGTAGCCGGCCATCTTGTAGTGCTCTCACGGCAGTTAGTCCTTGAAGAGCGACCTCGGCTCTGATACCACTTGTTGGGAGATCGATAGGCCGGCTAGAGGGGGGGGGGGTGAATAGCCCTATTATGATGGATGTCGTAATTCTCTCTTTCTCGTGTGCTTGTCTACAATTGTCGTTAATATACGCAGCGGAATAACAATAGAAATAACAACAATACAAGCACAATCAATACACAAGCATATACGTGGTTCGGAACTGAATGGTTCCTACTCCACGGGCGAGCTCACCGAGCTCTAGTTATGCGCACGACACTAACTATAACACTCCTTCTCGACAACACGTCGGAGGTGGAAAAACCTCTCACAAGCAATTACAATGTAATATAGAAATACAAGCAAATACACAAATACAATACACAAGAAAACTTTCACCGATTGCTTTGATCGCTTTGCTTGTTGCTTGCTTTGATTGGCTCTTGAAGGACTGGAATGCAGCAGCAATTCCCCTCCAATAGCTCCACAAAAACCATTGCAAAAACCTCCATCTCGAGCTCCTTTTATAACCTACATCGAGTTGTTTTTGTGCCTAGTAGTCGACTGTCAAAAGGCCCCAGTCGACTACCCCTATAGCCGTTGTCTCACAACGGCCAGATCCACGTCGGACAAGTTCCAACGGATCACCTACCAGTCGACTGATGATGCCCATCACGATCGGGTGACCGATCGATCGCCCGGCCCGGAGCATTCCGTCTCGCGACACTCCCATCGCGATCGCCATCGCTTGCGATCATTGCCGACTGGCCGATCGCCGATCCATGGCAGTCGACTGCCAAGCACAAAACCCTAGCCTTACACCAGTCGAACTCTAGTCGACTTGGATCAGTCGAACCGGCACCTATGCTAGTCGACTGATGTCGGGCAAAACCTCAAACACCAAGTTGTTTGAGCATCCGACCGTCGGGTAAACCCTCAAACATCAAGTTTGAGCCTTCGACACTCTATCTTAGCCACTTGGCCAAGTCCACCTTATCCCTCATGGAGTTCCCCACCGAAGCTCTCTTCCCTCGGCCTACGTCCCTCAGATCGCCGCCGCGCGGCCATAACACCATCCTTCGCGTCTCATGCCCTAGAAGTATGCTTCCCTTTGGGCTCACTCCATTCGCTCCCCGTCCGACGGTCCCTCGGATGCACCAAGCGCACGGCTTCGCAATGCCATCCTTTACCGACTCAAGGACCCGAGCCTAGTGAACTTGCCAAGTTCTCAAGACTTCCCAAATGTACCATGCGCACGGCTTCACAATGCATTTCTCACCAAGCACCAAGCGCACGTCTTCGCAATGCTTTGGATTTCCCATGCCAAGCACCAAGCGCACGGCTTCGCAATGCTTTGGACTTTCCCATGCCAAGGCTTCCCCCTTGGACTTCCACACCAAGCTCCATGCTTGGATTTTCCATGCCAACCCCATGTTGGACTTTCCCATGACAATCCCATGTCATGAGTTTTGTCTATCATCAAAATACTATCAAGGTACTGCTTGAGTCAAATTCGAGTCAACCTGGGCCGATTGCACCAACAGTATTCATTTTGACATTTGATATATTCTATAAGCCCATAAGTTGAGTGTAAAAAAGTTAAAATTATATGCTTGAATCAAGCATTTGAAGAAATGTTAGCAGCTTGATTGCTTGAATGTTTTAATTTTAATGAGATATTTTATATATTTTGATGTGTTGATATTTATTAAATTGTGTCTTTTATAGTTGTACTATTATTGACATGTATAATATATTTAATTTAAATAGTTATGTTATTGTGCAATATTAAATGTTTTAACTTTTAACGGTGAAATTTAGGAATGTACAGGAAAACAAATTCTATAAACATAGGGGAGGTATTTTTATTTTTATTTTTAAATTCTAAAAACCATGTAAATTTAAGGTTCCACACAATAGGTATAACATCTAATCGTATATATTCATTAAAAGCATGAAATGACATCAAATTAAAGTTTAACAATAGAATTTTACAGTAGGCAGTCGATTGTTTCAGGAATCAATCGACTGTTTATCATAAAATTCATTTGTACAACACATAGATAGATTAACAGTCGATTGATACTATGTTCAGTCGACTGATCGAAACCATCAGTCAACTGATTTGAGCTATTAGTCGACTCAGAAACAATCTGTGCTCTTGTCTACTAGATCCAGTCGATTGCTCTATAACATCAGTCGACTGATCGAAACCATTAGTCGACAGATTTGAGCCATTAGTCATCTCAGAAAAAATCTGTGCTCCTATCCACTGGATCAAGTTGACTGCTCTATAACATCAGTCGACTGATCGGAGCCATCAATCGACTCAGAAATAATCTATGCTCTTGTCCACTAGATCTAGTTGATTGATAGGATCATCAGTCGATTGATCGTAAAAAATTGATTTTTTTCAATTTTTAATCAAAAAAACTGATTTTTTTCCCTAATCAGTTTGATTTGGTGAAAAATTTCAATTAGTTTGATTTAGTTAATTTTTTTTAGTTTATTCGATTTCGATTTTAATCAGTTCTGTAAAATATCGTAGATAAATGGCTAAAGGAGTAATATTATTTTTGGGAAAAAAATGGTTAGGGATTTAATTAAACCTAAACTTAGGCCTATTGTTATGGGTTTAAATGAGGCTAGGTTTAAGCCTTATAGGGTAAACCCGAACCCTATTTTGTTCAGACCCAACCCGTTTTCTCCTTCTTAAAGCCCGAGCCATTTTTTTCCCAATAATAATATTACCCCTTTAGCCATTTATCTACGATATTTTACAAGTTTGGTCGGTTCGATTTTAACCGATTGTACACCCCTACCAAGAAGGTAATGTCATCCTACCATAGTGTTCCATTTAACTATGGAACCAACTCTAGGTCTAGGAAAATCAAGGTCACAAGGGAGGTCATCCCTAGAGTTGACCATGGCAAGTGTCTAGTGGTTAAGGTTTCAAAGAAACCTAGGAAATCCACTAACAAGGTTACAATGGAAGTTATCCCTAGGCTTAACCTTAAGAAGACCCAAATGACCAAGGCTTCCAAGCCTAGGAGGGTCATTAGGAAGGTACTAATGGAAGTCATCTCTAGCAAGTACTAGTTAACCCAAGGAGCTCCAATAGGTATTAGGTTCCTAGGAGCGTGATTCCATCACGCTAGATGGGTTTAGGATGCGTCAACCTTAAATGGATGGGTTGTTAACTCAACATGGTAAAGGTGGCACTTTAGGACTTTTTTGAAGTATTGTAATACTTTGAAAATAAAATTAGAATTATTTCCTAAAGGATTTTAGGATGTGCCAACAAAATTTAAGAAGTTTAAAAAATCAATCATAATTAGCACAATTAGGTTTTAGAGTCAATGGTGTGCCATTTTGGATTTTTGGCACACTTGGGGATTTGGTTTATTATGGAAAAATGAGGTTTAATCCTAGTAAATGTCTATTAGGCTTGAAAATTTGGTATTCTTATACCTTTATATTTTATTTTCTATGCTTTGTTTGTCATATGCCATGTCATGACATCATATTTCATTTGATCATATAAATTGTCATGAAAATGCTTAAGTTAATATGTCATGTTTGTATTTATGTTTATCTTTATGCCATGACATCATGATTATTAATAAATATTTTAAATTATGCACATTTTTATGCCATGATCATCATTCATGCATTTAGGATAATTAAAATGAAATTAAGGACAATGACATGATTTGAGGTCCCATGATAAGAGAATCAAATAGAGTTGCCTAGATAAAATGCATGAACCCTTAGATAAGGAGGAATAAAAACCCACATCTCACAAAAATATTAAATTGGCTCGTGTGTGTTTTCATACACCTAGACACATGTGAGATGTTAGGAAATGAGTTAAGTTCAAGGTGCGTAGATGTTGTATCTAGATGAACTCAAACTCATAATATAACATGGATGAATCATGAGAAAAGCCTATAGACCATGGTTCAATATAAGGTTTGAAAAATATTTTAAAAATATTTTAGAAAACCTTGGTAAAGTCTGTCTTTTGATAGCAATCACCATTGAATAAGTTGACACAAAGTAGGCAAACATATTGAAGTTTTCAATGGTTTTGAACTTTGTATCAATTTTGCAATTTAATGGGTATTTTTATATAAAATTATTTTCTTATGAATTTTCAAAATTCGTATCTGAAACCTATTTTATGAACATTGTAGAAACCAGTCGACTGCTGCTTAGAGCATTCGACTGGTGGTGAGGCTATCGACTGGTTGTTGACCTAGTCGACTATTGAAGCTGATTTCGGCTGAATAAAATTTGTTTAGTAATTTATCAGCAATGTTAAGCTACCCTAACATCTCTTAACCATAGGATATGCTTTGGAAAACATTGGAAGGGTGAAATAATCATTGAAAATGTTTAGGAGAGTTATTTAGGGTGGAGTATCGGATTTTAAGAGAGGTTAAAGTTCAAGTTTGAACTTTTACCCTTATTGTTGATTGTTTTAGTTTCCTATAGCTTTAGGAACTCTCCAAGGACATTGTTGGTGCAATGATCAAGGGGGAGCAAACCTTTAGGGGGAGTTTTGTCCATTTTGGTATGATGGATAACCTTCAATTACAAAGGGGGAGAAGTGAGGGTTAGGTAAACCTTTATTATGGATTACCTCTCATTTAGTGATATAGGATTTATTACTAGGAAGAGTGAAGGCATCCAAGATGATTTTGGACCAAGGGGGAGAATGTAGAATCTCATTAGGAGATGGAACATTGAAAACCTTGGTAGGCTTTTTGATGTATGCCAAAGGGGGAGAAGTGAAGTTTAAGTTAGGTAAACCTTCATCATGCTTTGGCATTGGAAGAGTTAAGTTGGGTTATTGTTATCCTAACTTAAAGATATTTTCAAACATAAAAAAGGAAGAGATTGTTAGTACAATCGACCCAGGTCATGATTGACCGGACTCGAGTGAGACTCGAGTAGGATTTTGATGTTTGACAATGGGTTTGACAATATGGTATGACCATATGTTGACTATATGACAAGTGGATGATTGAGATATCCAAAGTCATATGGGGGAGATTATTTGAGGGAGATTGTTGGAACAATCAAACCTCTGGTCAAGGTTGACCAGACTCGAGAAAGACTTGAGGGGAAGTCCAAGTTTGGATACATGGCATGGAAAGTGTTAGTAATATATGAGAGATTCCCTAAGGCAATCACCTTATGGTTGTACCATTTATTTGATAAATAAAGATTCACTATTTGAGTATACATGTTTTCATGTATTTGATTGGATCTTAAACTCATTTATTGAATATCTACAATACGATTCACAGCATGAGAGAATTTGTGATTGGATCACAATTAGTGAGTATCTCTACATGTGTAATTATGATGTATTGGAATTATCCCTAGTCGATGAATTGATGGATTCGAACGCCATCGATTTTGTGGAGACTAGCATGAGGTATACTCTTTGGCTTATCCAAGTAGCTATTTCTCACTGGCTGGAGACATTGGGATGTCCGGAGTTAGTCGTGGATGCTAGTTATGGTAACTAGTTCATTGGAGTGACCTGCTGTAAGACTTCATATGGTTCTTTGCATATAAGGATATGTCAATGAAGTTCTTACAACAGCTTAAGTGCGATGTTCCTTCGACTTACGGTATTCAAGTCATCTTGGTCATGAAGACTTATGCTTTGACATCTTAAGCAAGCATCTCCGAGGAGATGTGGACCCGAGATGATTGGGTATAAGTCGAAGTGGTCGAAAGTGTTTGAATAGCCTACAGAGGATTCACCGCTCCTTGTGAGGAGATGTATACCCTATGGCCTGTAGGGTGGATGTTAGCTGGCTAGAGGGGGGGTGAATAGCCCTCTTCGTAGGATGATGGAATTTCTTCATCTACAAACACTATTAGCGCAAGCGGAATATACTAATACAAACAATTAAAGACAAAGCAAAAGAAGAATAGAAACACAAACGCTAACACCACAATGTAACGTGGTTCACGACCTCGCCGCTAATCCACGGTCCGATTCATCTAAGGTGAATCACGCCTCAAGCTTTCACTATTCTCTCCTTTGCACCAAGCTAGGTGGAGGTAACCTCTTCTTACAATAGAATGGAATAATAGCAAGTAAGAAGAGTGGAAATCCTTTAGGGCACTTTGAGAGTTGTTAGGAGTTAAAGCATTAGGCTCCCAAATGCCCTCACCCCTTCTTTTTATAGAAGAAGAGGGTTTCTTCCCGTTAACACAGGAGCAGTCGACTGATGCCCCAGTCAGTCGACTGGTCATGTAGTCGTTGCCCAATAACGACTTCTTCCACGCTGGATTCCAACCAACGGTTCCATCATCAGTCGACTGATGTCGACTTCCAGTCGAGTGCTGTGAGCTCGACTCGCTTCTATGCCCATGGACAGTGCGATCAGTCGACTGCTTCCCTTAAGTAGTCGACTGATGTCGACTTGATCCAGCCAAACTCTATTCGACTTGGAGCAGTCGACTGTCATGACATGGCAGTCGACTGGTGCCGTGTGAAACTCAAACTTAACATCCGTTTGAGCTTCCGACGGTCGACTAAACCTCAACCCTTGTGATCGAGCTTCTGACACTCAGCCATTCGGCCAAGTTCACCTAATGAGCTACTTACAATTCACTCATTCTATCATCTCACTCGAAGTCCCGTATCTTCGCTCTCTTCATTCGCGCCACGCCCCTACAGAAAGATCCCGCACGACTGCAATGCCCTTCTTCAGCGTCTCTTGCCCTCGAAGTCCGCTTCCTTCGTTTCAAGTCATCTCGTCGCGATCCCTCGGCGGTGACACTTGCCTAAGCTCCATGTGCGAATTACTAAGTCCTGCAAGACTCCAATGCACATATCAAATCCAATCATCTTAACTTAAACCCTTTACCACACACATCAACACCATATCACGGGTTGATTGCACTAACATGGCATATCGTCGGATTGTTACTAAAGTCTTTGGCCAAAGTATTACATGTTTAGAGTATAATACTCTTTTTTTTTTTATGAAAAGGTAAATATATATATCATCAAAGAAAGTACAACATATCCATACACCTAGGTCCTAGCTTCGGTCATGTCTGACGAAATGTCAGATTTGAGCAAGGAGCCATCGTAGGGTACTGCACTAACACCCATACAAAAACCATCCTGATGAAGTATATCCCTCAATATGGCCGTGCTCTCGACCCTTACTGGAGTCAGGGGTCTTGTGTCGACTAGTGTCCGTCCTCACTGGCTGGGTGCGCCTGTCTGTCCTCCGTATATGTGCCAGTATATCCATATGCACTGTGCCTGCTGTGGCCATCTTCCTTCTGTATATCCCCTCACACAACCCACTTTAAGCAAGTGGTTAGCTAATAACATATTTGATGTGTCTTTACTGTGGCCGTTAGCACAGACTAGATAGGCCATTCAGGTGGACCTATTCACCTGGTCTAGGCTTTTTGGCAAAGCCTCAGCCATCAACGGATTTGGTGTCTCTTTACCACAGCCATTATCTGTGGACTAGATAGGTCATCCCGGTGGACCTATTCACCATCTCCTCCAAGTCCTCTCAAAAAGTCCAAAATATGCTACTCATCAAAAGAGCACAAGACCAAACTCTGCCACATTTCTTTTAACAGTAACCCTAAAAGGGATGGTTTAGGGTTAGAACCCTAACCCCAAACTATCTGCCTTTTTTTTTAACAGTAACCCTAAGGGGGGTTTAGAGTTAGAACCCTAACCCCAAACTATCTGTCATTTTTTTCCTAACCCTAAACCTCAAACCCTAGTAATGGGGGTTAGGGTTTGGACACCCTATCTCTACATTTTTTTTCAAAATGAGGGTTAGGGTTTGGATACCCTAACCCTAAACCTCAAAAACCCCAACAAATGGGGATTAGGGCTTGGAAACACTATCTCTACACATTTTTTTTAGGGTTAGGGTTTGGATACCCTAACCCTAACCCTAAAAAACCCCAACAAATGGGGATTAGGGCTTGGAAACCCTATCTCTACACATTTTTTTATATGAGGGTTAGGGTTTGGATACCCTAACCCTAAACCTCAAAACCCCAACAAATGGGGATTAGGGCTTAGAAACCCTATCTCTACACATTTTTTTTTCCAGTGTACATCAAAGTGGCTCTCTAGAGAGCGGTATATATGAATCTGGATCCTCCGCAACACTAACTCTGGATCCCACTACACTCCATCAATCCTAAGGCTATTCCTCGCATGCCAAACAAAATGCACCATAGCGGCTATAGCCAAGTGTCGTGCCCTGGTCAAAGTAGAGGTACCTCTGTAGTGGCTCCTGAAAATCTGAAACATCCATCGGTATGTGATCATCGCGGGTCTTATGTGCAGGCTAATCGGCTGATTGATGTGAGCAAAACATATAGGGTTTAGAAGTAGTTTTCACTCACATCTTGTTACATTTTGCGTTAGTTTCATACATATGTTACTCTGTTTTTGCATGCATTTCCTATTTTCTAGTTCGGAGGTCTGCTCGTTATTCTTTTGAATGCAGGTTGGCTTTTCAGGCGGAAAAGATGTGTTTTCGGAGAGAAAGAAGGACATTTCATGCTAGACGCAGAGTGGGACATGGCCAGGGCGTGTGGATTCACACTGCCGTGTCCGATGGGTGAAAATCAGCACACCAGGGCCGCACACGGCTGTGTGGCGACCCGATGGAGTTGTGCGACTAGGGTTTTTTCCTGATTTCGCAGCGGTTAGAGGTGACGTCTATATAAGGATGGCTCCGCCCAAACCCTAGGGGGGAGGCACGATGGCTAGGACGGTACGCCGAAGCCCTAAAAAGCTTCGGTAACTCGCAGCGGGGAGGAGGAACGCCGCCGGAGGTCCACCACTTGCAATACAATGCCGGAGAGAAGGTCACAACGCATTGTAATCTTTATTTCTGCACTCTCTTTCTATTGTAATTGAACTTAAACATGTGTTGCGATTCTTCCTTTGCATTTATGGAGTAGAACTTTTGATTCTAGGATTAGGGAGTAGCTTGTGTTCATAGACAAAGTTGGTTCATATTAAATTCAGGCCAAAAGTTTGATTTGACGATTGGATGTTGTTCTTTATTATACCTAGGTGTAGTTGGCTTTCTTTCCGCTATGCTTAGGCGATACGAGGTGGTGACAACCCTCACAATCTAGATTTAGGAGGTTTGATCAAGGAACCTAGGGGTAAACCTGACCTCCCGTAACTGCAGGGAGAAGGGAGTGGTGGAATCGGAAACGGTCCACCGCAAGGATTGATTTGGCATCCTCATACCCTCTATCCCATTCTTTTGGGCGAGGATAGCTCCCGGTGAATGCGGTGACTCTGTGGGAGAGTGTATGATGTCCCTTCCCCAAAACCATAGGTAGAAGTTTAGACGATGCCAATTGACAACGTTGTTCTGTGGTACACAAGTGAAATCGAAGTCCTAGAATCGTCTTTTTAAGACCTCGGCACCCTCTTTTCCTCCTCCGTGTGACACCGCACTGAGTAGGGTCCTCCGATAATCCTCACCAATCGACTCTCACTGATATTTCATCCGAACAACCGCAACCACTTAGTGTATTGGTACTCGAATCCCAGTCCCTGTGGGATCGATAATCTATTTATTACTTGACGACATCCATGCACTTGCGGGCGTTGAGCACGAGCGCATACTTTGAGTCTTCGACAGTCTCTATCGCAGGATTTATGGTTGCGACCGTGCGCATCAAGTTTTTGGCATCGTTGCCGGGGACTATCGATTCGATATCAATCGAACGGTGGTAGATTGGATCGGACTTAGGATTAGATTATTTTCTTGCTTTATTTTCTTATTAGTTTACTTGATTTTTCTTTAGTTTTATTTTCCATATTTAGATTCAGTTTTTATTTCCAGTAGTAGTTTCCTATTTACTTATTGCATCTTAGGTTTTTATTTACTAGATTTAGTTATTTCCTGCTTTTAGCATTAGGTTAGCACTCTTACTTTTGAGTGTTGGTTCATCGTATGCTTAGAAGACTAGGATCGGAAGGCCTAATTCTGATCGATTTAGAGATAGAGCGAACCTTTCACTGATGGAGAGCAGCGCAGCGAAAGATGGAAGATCAAGCTGCATCCGAGGTGAACGTAGGCAGCCGACCTCTATGGGACTATGCAGCTCCTAGCGCAAGAGGATTCAGGCTGAGCATAGCTGGACCGTCCATATCGATGAATAACTTTGAGCTTAAGACGACACTCATACATATGGTCCAGTAGAGCCAATTCGGGGGAGCTGCGACTGAAGACTTGAACCGGCATCTTGAGGCTTTTCTAGAAATCTGCTCAACCATAAAACTGAACGGAGTCCCTTCTGACGCAATCCGCCTAAGCCTGTTCCTGTTTTCACTGCTGGATAAGGCTAAGACATGTCTTCACTCCTTACCCTCTGGCAGCATTACCACGTGGGAGCAGTGTGAGCAGCAGTTTCTGAATAAATACTTCCCACCAAGTAAGACTGCTCATATGCACCACCTAATCACTAGCGTTCGCCAGAAGGAGGGGGAGTCCCTGTTTGAAGTATGGGATCACTACAAGGGGGTACTTTATCAATGCCCACACCACGGACTGGAGAGGTGGTTGGCGATCCACATTTTCTATAATGGGATTGCCTACACCACGAAGATGTACTTAGATTCTATCACAGGAGGAGCCTTAATGAACAAGACCATTGAGGAGGCAGAGGACCTTATTGAAGAGGTGGCACAAAACCACCATCAATGGGCCTCTGAACATGGTCAACCCACGCCTGCGACAGGGCGATACACTGTCAACTCCATGGACCACCTTTCAGCAAGGATGGATGCACTAAGAAGATGGTTTGAATCTTTGAATCCTTCATCTGCATGTGTGGCCATTGACTTTGGAGAGGGGGCGGCAGCGTATCGTGAGGACCACTTTGTAGGGCAGGGGACCTCAGATGAGCAGATCGAGCATTGTGACGCGATTAGGGACTATGATCAAAGGCCCCACAACCCGTACTCTAATACCTACAATCCCGGATGGAGGAGTCACCCAAATTTCTCCTACAAAAATAACTCGGGAAACCCCCAACCATCCGGAGGATACGGGTAGCAGCAGGGCAATGGGCAATGACCGCAGAAGTCCAGACTGGAACAGATGATGGAGGACTTCATCGCTACCCAAACTAAGGCCAATGAAGAATTTCGTCGCTAGCATCAAAAGTCTGAAGAAGCACTGAGAGACTTGAAGGCCACCGTTGACGGCCTTGCAAGTCATACTAGGATGTTGGAGACACAAGTGGCCCGAATAGCCCAATCCGTGTCACAACCTGTGAAGAACTCTCCGCCAAGCCAAGGAAAAGAGGAAGGAGAGGGGAGCCCTAGGATCGACCTAGGAGTCTGCATGGCCATGAAGATGATTGTAAGAGAAGGAGACTCCTTATGCTTTGTAAGGAAAAATCTTACGACCCTTAGGCTCCCCGACTCGGATAGTACCACCATCGCTATACGTGCCAATTGGTGCTTAGACCTGATGTGGAGTCCCCACCACATGAGGGACCATCCACATCAGTGCCCATCTCTCCACCTTTGTACCACTCTCCCTCCAGTCCACACATACATAGTGTTGGGTTTTCGGCACCGCGACGAGTGTGTGTTCGAATATGTTTTGTAAACATGTGCACAACGAAAGAAATAAAATAATAAATCTAATTTATTACAACACACACACCACACGCATGCATAGTACAACATGTGTAGACATAACCATAAATTCAAATTTTGCAATAAAAGGAAATTTATACTACGTATACTTGACGTATCACGTGTAGCGGGAAAGACATCAAACGTAACGATCCTCGCTAAAATCATCTCTATCCGTATCCACACCGAGTATCTTCGGGATGACTACACAAAGTCACGAGCCTCGTCTTCATATGGGTTACTAGCCTCGTGTTGAAGACGATGTGATCGAGAGAAGATCACGATCCGAATCAAAATTCGGATCCAAAACAAGTCCTCAAAAACTCGCTTCTCCGGAGAGGTATTCGTCAACCGTTTGACGAATCTTTTGTCCTCCACCTATGAGGATCACCGGAGATCGAATCCCTGGCAAGGTTACCACTGTCGGAGCTCCAAACGTCGTCCAAATGATGCTCCGACAAGAAGGAAACAAGCTGTCCAGAAAACTGGACAGCTTTGTGTTGGTGCAATCGGCCCAGGTTGACTCGAGCAGTACCTTGATAGTATTTTGATGATAGACAAAACTCATGACATGGGATTGTCATGGGAAAGTCCAACATGGGGTTGGCATGGAAAATCCAAGCATGGAGCTTGGTGTGGGAAAGTCCAAAGCATTGCGAAGTCATGCGCTTGGTGCATATGGGAAGTCATGAGGACTTGGTAAGTTCACTAGGCTCGGGGTCCTTGAGTCGGTGAAGGATGACATTGTGAAGCCATGCGCTTGGTGCATCCGAGGGACCGCCGGACGGGGAGCGAATGGAGTGAGCCCAAAGGAAGCATACTTCTAGGGCAAGAGATGCGAATGATGGCGTTGCGAAGCCATGCACTTGGTGCATTCGAGGGACTGCCGGACGGGGAGCGAATGGAGTGAGCCCAAAGGAAGCATACTTCCAGGGCAAGAGACGCGAAGGATGGCGTTGCAAAGCCGTGCGCTTGGTGCATCCGAGGAACATAGGCCGAGGGAAGAGAGCTTTGGTGGGGAACTCCATGAGGGATAAGGTGGACTTGGCCAAGTGGCTAAGACTGAGTGTCGGAGGCTCAAACTTAATGTTTGAGGGTTTACCCGACGGTCGGATACTCAAACAACTTGGTGTTTGAGGTTTTGCCGACGATCGGTAGCATAGGTGCCGGTTCAAGCGGTCGGTCGACTAGAGCTCGGCGGAGTGTAAAGCTAGGAGTTTTGTCTTTAGGCGATCATTGCCATGGATTGGCGATCGGTGATGTCAATGATCATTGCCAAGTGATGGCAGTCGACTGATGGGAGTGTCGCGAGCACAAAATGCTCCGTAGCCGACTGGGCAGTCGACTACTGGGTCACCAGTCGACTGATGGGCATCATCAGTCGACTGGTAGGTGATCCGTTGGAACTTGTCCGACGTGGATCTGGCCGTTGTGAGACAACAGCTACAGGGGCAGTCGACTGGGGTCTTTTGGCAGTCGACTACTAGGCACGAAAATAGCTTGATGTAGGTTATAAAAGGAGCTCGAGATGGAGGTTTTTACCATGCCTTTTGTGAAGCTATTGGAGGGGAATTGCTGCTGCATTCCAGACCTTCAAGAGCCATCTAAAGCAAGCGACAAGAAAGCGATCAAAGCAATTGTGTAAAAGTTCTCTTTTGTATTGTCTTTGTATTTCTTCTTGTATTTCATATTACTTGTTGTAATAGCTTATGAGAGGTTTCTCCACCTCCGACGTGTAGTCGAGAAGGAGTTTAGTTAGTGCCATGCACATAACTAGAGCTCGGTGAGCTCGCCCGTGGAGTAGGAACCATTCGGTTCCGAATCACGTATATGCTTGTGTATTGCTTATGATTGTTATGTGTTGTTAGTATTGTTATTATCATTGTTATTCCACTGCGCTAACAACAATCGTAGACAAGCAATGCAACTAGAACGAGCAAATTCCACCATCCAATGACAAAGGGCTATTCACCCCCCTCTAGCCGGCCGATCGATCCCCTACAAGTGGTATCAGAGCCAAGGTCGCTCTTCAAGGACTTACCGCCGTGAGAGCACTATAAGATGGCCGGCTACAACCTCCAACCACCAAAATTCGAAGGAGATCTCCCATGGTGGTGAAGAAAAATGGAGGTATACCTAGAAACCGATTTTGATTTTATGCTAATCTTAGAAAAGGGTTTCGAATTGCCTAGGAATGAAAGAAATAGGCAAATTGAGAAGTCAAGGTGGACCGAAGACCAAATCAAGGACTTTGAGACAAATCGCAAGGTAATCGAATTACTTAGTGATTTGATACCTAATCATATTTGGTATAGATTGGGTGACTATAGGGATGCAAAGGAATTATGGGAGAAGATAATGAAATTTCAAGAAAATTCCGAACCGGCACAAGTAGAGGAAGATGCCGTGGAAGAAAGCCCATCCACATTTGAAGATGTTGATGATTTGGTGGAGACCTCCACCTCTAGCATTGAGGGGGAGGAAAGGATTTCCATTCCGGAGCAAGATCAAAATGAAGCTTCTACCTCCGGAAGAAGTGAAGATGCCTCCACCACCTCCCTAGGTAACTCAAGTATTATAATTTTGAATAAAGATCATATAATATGCTTTGAGTGTAGGGAGAAAGGGCATTACAAGAGTAAATGCCCTAAATTGGCTAAGGAAAAAGCATCGACATCAAAAGTCAACCCAAAGTCAAAGGATACCGGAATTCCCTCATTTAAGAGCAAAGAGCACATTGTGTGTTTCAAATGCAACCAAAGAGGGCACTACCGAAGCCAATGCCTTAGGGGGAGGAAGAAAGGGCAAGAAGGTGTATCTCAAGTAGGAGGAGCTTCAAAAGCTAACCCTAAGGTACATTTAGTTAATGCACCTTCAATTCCTAGAATTAAAAATCATGCTAAAAATTATTTTAGCTCTCTTGCTATTATCAATGAAAAGCATGCTAGGAGAAACAATAAGGTTTATTTCTTAGGTGCTAAGCATGTTAGTTTCTCTAAGGACAAACCTAGGACTCAAAACACTAGACCTATTTTACCTAAAGAGTCCATTAGGAGAATTGAAAAACATCTAGGCATTAACCCTAAGAAGGGTAGACACATGCCTAAGAGGAAGAATATTTCCCAAAAGATAAATGAAAATTCAAAATTGGGGAAATTAGAGTTAGAAAACCAAGCCTTAAGGTCAAGGCTAGAAAAATTGGAGAAGACCCTAGCGATCATCTCAAATTCGGTTAAGGGGTCTAATGTACAAAAGTCAAGACCTAGGAAAAGAGAAATGTCTAAGGGCAAGAAAGGTTTGGGTCACAAACCTATGTCCTACCATAATGTTCCATTTAATTATGGAACCACATCTAGGTTTAGAAAAACCAAGACTAATAGGGAAGTTATCCCTAAGACTAGCCATGGTGTGTGTTTAGTGGCTGAGACCTCAAAGAAATCAAATGTAGCCACTAAGAAGGTCAATGGAGGAGTCACCTCTAGAGTCGACCCAAAAGACTATGACTTTAAAGCCTAAAAGGGTCATTAGGAAGGTATCTAGGGAGGTTATCCCTAGAGAATACCTTGTTAACCCAAGGAGCTCCAATATATATTGGGTTCCTAAAAGCGTGATCGATTCACGTTAAATGGGTTAGGGTGTGTCAACCCTAAGTGGTGGGTAGTTAACCTAACCATAGTAGAGTTGACACATTAGGATGTGCCAATGTGCTTGAGAAGTTAAAAATGTTTAAATTGGCACAAATAGGTCTCAGAGGTATTGGTGTGTCATTTTGGGTTTATGGCACACTTGGGAGATAATGGTGTTAAGGCAAAAATGGACTTAACCCTAGAAATGACAATTTGGATTCAACACTTAGGTATTCTATACCTTAGTTTATTTTATTTGCCATGTTTTATTTGCCTTGCCATGTCATGACATCATTCTCAATTTTATCTATAAAAATGTCATGATCATGTTTAGAATTATTTTTAAGATGTCATGTATGCTTAGATTTCTCTCACATGCCATGACATCATGATTTTGGCATATGCTTTTATCCATATCATATCTATGCCATAATCATCACCATGCATATAACTAAAATGGAATTAAGGACCATGGCATAATTTGATGGGAATCAAAGAATATTGCCTAGAAATATGCATGAGACCATTAAAAGATCAAAACCCCACATCTCACTAAAAACTTGCCTTGTATGTGTTTTACACATCTAGATATAAGTGAGATGTTTAGGAAAAAGAAATTAAAGGTTTCAAAAACATTTTGAAAAACCTTGGTGAAGCCTATCTTTTGATAGCTATCACCATTGAATGAGATGATACAAAGAGGGCTCTTTATTGAAGCTTTTCTTGACTTTTGGACTTTGTGTCAATCTCTTAATTTAGTGGGTAAAATAATTTTCTAATATTTTTCACCCATAATGATTGTGATAAGTAATATACATACCAAATTTCAAGATTTTTAAACCTATGTATATTTACTTATGAATTTCAGAAAGTCATTTCTGAAATTCAAAAAATTGCAAAGTAGTATCAATGATCGACAGGTGGCGATCGATGATGGTGGAAGCCGACGATTTCTGAATTGATGATTGCAAGCCGATTTCTGGGTAAATCTTGTTGGTTAGGCCCATGTTCAGCTAGGTTAAGGTCCCCTAACCACTCCTAACCCTAGGATATGCTTGGGAGAGCATTAGAAAGGGTGGAAATCCATTAGACATGGATTAGGAGAAGGGTTTAGGGAGAGTATCAATTTTAAGGTGGAAGAGAGTTGATTGTTGAACTTTACCTTAATCTTGATTGGTTAAATGTTCGTATTGACTTAGGGACTCTCCAAGGACATTGTTGGTGCAATGGTCAAGGGGGAGCAAGCCTCTAGGGGGAAGTATCCATCATGGGAAGATGGATGTGTGTTTCCTCATGGAAGGAAAGTTTGGGTTGCCTCTCTTAAGTGATATGGGATCACTAGAAAGATTGAGGGCATGCCAAGGGGAAGATTGTAAGATCTCATTGGGATATGAGACATTGAAACTCTTGAGGACCTTTTTCATGTGATGTCAAAAAGGGGGAGAAGTTACCAAGTTACCAATGAGGGTTCGTTGGAATTCTCATTGGGATATGAGAATTGCCAATATGGGAGAATTTGTAGACTTGAGATGGTAGTTTTGTCAATCATCAAAAAGGGGGAGATTGTTGGTGCAATCGGCCCAGGTTGACTCGAGCAGTACCTTGATAGTATTTTGATGATAGACAAAACTCATGACATGGGATTGTCATGGGAAAGTCCAACATGGGGTTGGCATGGAAAATCCAAGCATGGAGCTTGGTGTGGGAAAGTCCAAAGCATTGCGAAGCCGTGCGCTTGGTGCATATGGGAAGTCTTGAGGACTTGGTAAGTTCACTAGGCTCAGGGTCCTTGAGTCGGTGAAGGATGGCATTGCGAA
Source organism: Wurfbainia villosa (assembly GCA_025175895.1). NCBI lineage: Eukaryota > Viridiplantae > Streptophyta > Magnoliopsida > Zingiberales > Zingiberaceae > Wurfbainia > Wurfbainia villosa. The sequence goes on along the minus strand of CM045989.1, from coordinate 111,190,896 downwards.
GTCGTGCGCTTGGTGCATCTGAGGGACCGCCGGACGGGGAGCGAATGGAGTGAGCCCAAAGGAAGCATACTTCTTGGGCAAGAGACGCGAAGGATGGCGTTGCGAAGCCGTGCGCTTGGTGCATCCGATGGACCGCCGGACGGGGAGCGAATGGAGTGAGCCCAAAGGAAGCATACTTCTAGGGCAATAGACGCGAAGGATGGCGTTGCAAAGCCATGCGCTTGGCGCATCCGAGGGACGTAGGCCGAGGGAAGAGAGCTTTGGTGGGGAACTCCATGAGGGATAAGGTGGACTTGGCCAAGTGGCTAAGACTGAGTGTCGGAGGCTCAAACTTGATGTTTGAGGGTTTACCCGACGGTCGGATACTCAAACAACTTAGTGTTTGAGGTTTTGCCTGACAACAGTCGACTGGCATAGGTGCCGGTTAGACTGGTCCAAGTCGACTAGAGCTCGACTGGTGTAAGGCTAGGGTTTTGTGCTATCGGTGATGTCGAGCGATGTAGGGATGGCGATCGGTGATGGGAGTATCGCGAACCTGATGCTCCGTGTGGCTGGGCGATCGACTACTAGGTCACCAGTCGACTGATGGGCATCATCAGTCGACTGGTAGGTGATCTGTTGGAACTTATCCGACGTGGATCTGGCCGTTGTGAGACAATGGCTCACGAGGCGTCGGCCGGGGTCTTTAGCGGTCGGTGTAGGTTATAAAAGGAGCTCGAGATGGTGGTTTTTGCCATGCCTTTTGTGAAGCTATTGGAGGGGAATTGCTGCTGCATTCCAGACCTTCAAGAGCCATCTAAAGCAAGCGACAAGAAAGCGATCAAAGCAATTATGTGAAAGTTCTCTTTTGTATTGTCTTTGTATTTCTTCTTGTATTCATATTACTTGTTGTAATAGCTTGTGAGAGGTTTCTCCACCTTTGACGTGTAGTCGAGAAGGAGTTTAGTTAGTGCCGTGCACATAACTAGAGCTCGGTGAGCTCGCCCGTAGAGTAGGAACCATTCGGTTTCGAACCACGTATATACTTGTGTATTACTTGTGATTGTTATGTGTTGTTAGTATTGTTATTATCATTGTTATTCCGCTGCGCTAACAACAATCGTAGACAAGAAACGCAACTAGAACGAGCAAATTCCACCATCCAACGACAAAGGGCTATTCACCCCCCTCTAGCTGGCCGATCGATCCCCTACACTTTGGTGGAGAAATTGGGGCCGGCCAAATAAGGAAGGTTGAAGCTCACCTTGTCGCCAGACCCAAAGGAGATCATCGGAGCTCCTCCGGCAGCAGCTCGACACCGGCAAGGGGAGAGGACGGCAGCTACTGGACGCCGGCAAGGAGCTTTGGGCGGTGGTGGGAGGTGGTGGGCGGCGGCAAGAAGTTGGCGCCGACCACTTGGAGAAGAGGGAGAGGGTGGGCGGCAAGTTTAGGGTTGCAAGAATTAGGGCTTAACAAAACCCTTAATCCCTATTTTATAGAGAACAAATTCTCTTAATGGTTATCGGATCATAACCAAAAGCCCGTTAACCCGCTCCATTAATTTAAGTTAAAATAAATCAAACCATGTTGGTCTATTTTAAGTTAAAATGAACCGAACCAACTTTGGTTCATTCGTTTAAAACAAATCAAACCCCTTTGGTTTATTCTCCTCCATTGGATTAGAACCAAACCAATTTGGTTCATACATCATGTCTTCATAAGACACGACCCATCCATGCTTCCATTACGACTGAAACGATTTCATACTCGCTCCATGTTTGGTCCAACCAAACCTAGTTTCTCTCGGTCTGAGAATCTCATTCTCAAGCTCATTTTAAATCCTTCGGATTACGCTTGTTGTGCGTGTGACCAAATAGGTTCTCGGTTTATGTTGGCCGTCTATAATTAACCATTAATTATAGAATGATCATGAGTGGAACCTAGTAGTACATCATGATCCCCAATTAACCGAAAAGATCAACGGTTGATCCAGAACTATTTCTGAAACCCTTCAGCAGCTCGAATGAATCGTGCCCCATTCCCTTCACTCATCTTATACCTACTTGGTTCAGGACATGGTCTATAGTGTCAGTCCCCACTAGGTTGACTACGTCACACCTAGCCCAAGTATCATTTCCTCGTCCTACGGATTCTAGTTACTGCACATGTATCGAAGAGTACCTTACTCTAAACATGTAATGCTTTGGCCAAAGACTTTAGTAACAATCCGAAGAGAGGCCATGGGTATACATCTCCTTGCAAGGAGTGGTGAATCCTTTATAGGCTATTCAAACACCTTCGATCACTTCGACTTATACCCAATCATCCCGGGTCCACATCTCCTTAGAGATGCTTGCTTAAGATGTCAAAGCATAAGTCTTTATGATCAAGATGACTTGAATACCGCAAGTCAAAGGAACATCGCACTTAAGCTGCAGTAAGAACTTCATTGACATATCTATATATACAGAGAACCATATGAAGTCTTACGGCTGGTCACTCCAATGAACTAGTTACCATAACTAGCATCCACGATTAACTCCGGACATCACAATGTCTCCAGCTAGTGAGAATCAGCTGCTTGTATATACCAAGGAGTATACCTCGTGCTAGTCTCGACAGAATCAATGGTGTCCAAATCCATAAATTCATCGACTAGGGATAATTCCGATACATCACAATTACACATGTAGAGTTACTCACTAGTTGTGATCCAATCACAAATTCTTTCATGCTATGAATCGTATCTTGGACATTCATTAAATGAGTTTAAGATCCAATCAAATACATGAAAACATGTATACCCAAATAGTGAATCTTCATTTATCATATAAATGGTTCAAACATAAGGCGATTGCCTTAGGACATCTCTCATATATTACTAACACATAGGAGCCCACCTAGTCCACGCCGACATGAGCCTACACCTGTGCCACCATCTTTTTTTACTTTTGAGCAGGATGCAGGTACATCGACATATGATTTCTTGGAGTTCCAATCGTGTCTCGACAACATCTACACTGAGCAGCAGACGCAGAAACAGTGATGGGAGGAGCAGAGCGCCTACCAGTAGGCAGAGTTCCATGGATTCTGGGAGCATTTCCAGCAGGCAGAGGAGTTCTACGATGAGGCCTGCATATACTTCCAGAAGGAGGCTGCTCGTCGCTAGGATGAGGCAGCCTACCGCAGGGAGATGCGACAACATATGCATGCCCAGCAGGCACAGTGGGATAGGGAGGAGGAACACCGAGCAGCCGCTGCATCCACCAACTCTCAGATTGACCACATGTATATGTGGCATCAGCGGCTCAGCAGTAGATTCTCCCAGGACCCAGAGATGCCCAAGCTCCCAGACTTTCCACCTCGTCCACCATATTAGAGTATACTTTTGTTTAAGTCTTGGGGGGGGGGGGACCTCGAAATCTATTTTGTTTTGTTTTCCTAGTAGTAGTTTCTTTTCTAGTATTTTCATTTGTTCATGCATGCATGAGTTGTTTAGTTCCTTTTGGTACTTAATTTTTGATGTCTATAAAGCTACCTTAGTAGTATTTTTGAAAGTTGCTTGCATGAGTTGTTCCCATAGGTAGCTTAACATCATTTATCTTGTGGTATTTTATTTTATGTGCTCTATTGAATGTTCTAGACTTACACTGGTTAGCTCTATTTTTGCACTTACACATGTCGAACAGTCTGACAGGGAGAATCTAGTACATACCTAGTTATGATTCACCTCAATAGTCTAGTACTTTGGAATCCATAGGTGACTCTAGGTTTAGCATTTTAGTTACTGGAGATGCTCGGATTGTGTAAGCCCATTCGAAAAAATCAAAATCCCTGTGAGCTGAAAAGAATAAAAAAAGAGAAGAGAAAAAGGGAAAAAAGGGAGATTATGAGGGATGAAAAAATAGTTGTCATGGGTGGAAATGGCTAGGTGCCCCTTTGAGACCGAGTTAGGTTACTGGGGAAACACCTCCCAATTTCTCTCAATACCGAGCACGTCTTTGAGACTTTATACTGGATCTAGGAAACGACCCTCGCTTTGGCCAGATAAGTGCCTAAAAGCCAGAAACCTTAGGAAAGCTATGGGGTGACGACTTAACTCACCATGGAACGGACATCCCCTAAGAATGATTCGCCTAGCACGAGCACGAGGAGCTAACTTAGTGAATTTTTAGAACATATCTATTTTGCTTTGATTGCAAATACCACCTGATAAATTTAGTTAGCATGCTCATTATGGAACAATCTCTTTTAAAATTTTATGGCACTGAGGTTTACTTGAGGACAAGCAAAGATTTAAGTCTGGGGGAAATGATGTGAGCAAAACATATAGGATTTTAGGAGTAGTTTTTGCTCACATCTTGTTATATTTTGCGTTAGTTTCATGCATATGTTACTCTATTTTTGCATGCATTTCCTATTTTCTAGTTCGGAGGTCTGCTCGTTGTTCTTTTGAATGCAGGTTGGCTTTTCGGGCAGAAAAGATGCATTTTCGGAGCGAAAGAAGGACATTTCATTCTAGACGCAGAGTGGGACATGACCAGGGCATGTGGATTCACACGGTCATGTCCAATGGGCAAAGATCAACACACCAGGGTCGCACACGGCCTAGCCATGTGGAAACACACGGCCGTGACTAGGGTTTTTTCCTGATTTCGCAGCGGTTCAAGGCGACATCTATATAAGGATGGCTCTGCCCAAACCCTAGGGGGGAGGCACGATGGCTAGGATGGCACGCTGAAGCCCTAAAAAGCTTCGGTAACTCACAGTGGGGAGGAGGAATGCCGCCGGAGGTCCACCACTTGCAATACAATGCCGGAGAGAAGGTCACAACGCATTGTAATCTTTATTTCTGCACTCTTTTTCTATTGTAATTGAACTTAAACATGTGTTGTGATTCTTCCTTCGCATTTATGGAGTAGAACTTTTGATTCTAGGATTAGGGAGTAGCTTGCGTTCATAGACAAAGTTGGTTCATATTAAATTCTGGCCAAAAGTTTGATTTGACGATTGGATGTTGTTCTTTATTATACCAACATGTAGTTGGCTTTCTTTCCACTTTGCTTAGGTGATACGAGGTGGTGACAACCCTCACAATCTAGATTTAGGAGGTTTGATCAAGGAACCTAGGGGTAAACCTGACCTCCCGTAATTGCGAGGAGAAGGGAGCGGTGGAATCGAAAACGGTCCACTGCAAGGATTGATATGGCATCCTCGTACCCTCTATCCATACTTTTGGGCGAGGATAGCTCCCGATGAATGCCGTGGCTCTGCGGGAGAGTGTATGATGTCCCTTCCCCAAAACAATAAGTAGAAGTTTAGACGACGCTAATTGAAAACGTTGTTCTATGGTACACAAATGAAACCGAAGTCCTAGAATCGCCTTTTTAAGACCTCATCACCCTTTTTTCCTCCTCCGTGTGACATCGCACTGACTAGGGTCCTCCGATAATCCTCACCAATCGACTCTCACTGAGATTTCATCCAAACATCCGCAACCACTTAGTGTATTGGTACTCGAATCCCAGTCCCTGTGGGATCGATAATCTATTTTTTACTTGACGACATCCTTGCACTTGCGGGGGTTGAGCGTGAGCACGTACTTTGAGTCTTCAATAGTCTCCATCGCGGGATTTAAGGTTACGACCGTGTGCATCACTGACATATGAAAAAGAGGTGGTCTTGTGAATCCAAAGCACCTCTACAGAAGACACACACCCGATGCTCCAGGTACTCCTGCCTGTCCCGGGTAGGGAGTCTCCTATGAGCGAGTAGCCAAAGTGTGAACTGGTGGCTTGGCTAGATATAACTCTGCCAAACCGTCCTTTCCCAAAACTTCCTTGGCCTACTCTCCCTGAAGTGGTCATAAGCCGCTCTCACCCCTCCTTTGTTCCGGTCAAACCACATGGAAAGTGTGTGCTGCAGCTACTGGACCCCCAACATGTATGAGAATACCATCCAGGATGTGTAGAAGCGATTTAATCAACGGGGAATCCGCATGCTTCGCTTGCCACTCCCATATCCCCACATGCTGCAGATATGTGCGATACACCCACCTGAGCCATAGGGTGTCTTGGTTGTCCTGAATGCACCATAGGACCTTTGCTAGCAGAGCAAGGTTCCATGCTTTCAGATCCCTCAAGCCAAGACTACCCTCCTTCTTCAGCCTGCATAACTCCGACCATGCTATAGGGGGATTACGTGTTGTCCACATAAAAGCCCGACACATACTGTGAATGCGATTGATCACTCCACTCGGGAGGGGGAGGATGGACATCCAATAACACTCCACTCTCTGCAATACTGATGCAATGAGCTGTGCCTTCCCCGCATATGAGATGGTGTGCCTCGGCCAGGAGTTTATCCTTGTGGCTATAGAATCCAACAACATACTGTACTCTCAGATTTTTAGTTTCTGTGACGCCAGTGGGATTCCTAGATATCTGAATAGCATATCCCCCTCACAAAACTCTGTGATAGCTAGAAGTCTTTCCTTCATCCAGTCATCAACCCCTGCCATGAAGATGCTAGATTTGTTGAGGTTAGATGTGAGTCCTGCCATATGAGAAAACTGTGATAGAACGAAGACCAAACTAGAGACTGAGGATACATCACCACGCGATAGCAACAATAAGTCATCAGCATAAACTATGTGTGCTATCCCCAGGTGTCCACATCTATGATGGAAGTGAAAATCTGATCTCGTAGTGGCTCTAGCAAGGAGTCTGGACAGGAATTCCATAGAGATACCAAACAGGTAGGGAGAGAGGGGATCACCCTGTCGTAGCCCTTGCCTTCCCCTAAAGTGTCCATACATGCTCCCATTAATCACTACAGAGAATGAGGAAGTGGTGATGCACTCTTTGATCCATGCAATATAAAACAGAGGAAAATGCAGGGCATGTAGCACATCCTGTAAGAAGTCCCAATGCCCCGAGTCAAAAGCCTTCTGTAAGTCCACCTAGAGCATAATACTCTTGGATACATGTGCAGTAACTAGAATCCGGAGGACAAGGAAGTAATACTTGGGCTAGGTGTGACATAGTCAGCCTAGTGGGAACTGACACAATATACCATGTTCTGAACCAAGTGGGTATAAGATGAGTGAAAGGAATGAGGCACGATTCATTGTAGGTGCGGAAGGGTTTCAGAAATGGTTCTGGGATCAATCGTTGATTTTTCGATTAATTGGGGATCATGATGTACTACTAGGTGCCACTTATGATTGTTCTATAATTAATGGTCAATTATAAACGATCAACATAAATCGAGAACCTATTTGGTCACATGCTCAATGAGTGTAATCCGAAGGATTTAAAATGAGTTTGAGAATAGGATTCTCAGATCGAGAGAGACTTGGTTTGGTTGGACCAAACAAAGAGCGAGTATGAAATTGTTTCAGTCGCATTAGAAGCATGGATGGGCTGAGTCTTATGAAGACATGATGGATGAACCAAATTGGTTTGGTTCTAATCCAATGGTGGAAAATAAACCAATGTGGTTTGGTTTGTTTTAAACGAATGAACTAAAGTTGGTTCGGTTCGTTTTAACTTAAAATAGACCAACGCGGTTTGGTTTATTTTAACTTTTGGAGCGGGTTAATGGGTTTTGGTTATGAACCAATAACTGTTAGGAGAATGTGTTCTCTATAAAAACACGGCTTAAGAGTTTTTCATAGAGAACTAATTGGTTCAAGGGTTTTGGAAACCCTAGCCTCCTTTCCTCCTTCTTGCTGCCCAAGCCAAGGTGGTTGTCGCCCACCTTTGTGCCACCGCCGCCCATTGGAGCTGCTGCCTCTCCTCGTCGCCAACCATCCACCAGCTGCCGGCGTCCCTTGGGCCGCCCTCAGCTGCCAACCAACCTCCCTTGGCCACCGGCGACCAAGGAGTAACCGGCCAAGTCTTTGGCCGACCCCTTCTTCCTCCACAACAAGCTGTCCAGTTTTGGACAGCTTGATCTCCATCGCGTGGAGAGGCCATTTGGTCGGTGTTTTGTGCTCCGATAGCGGTCTACTTGCTGGGGATTCGATCTTCAGAAATCCTCATAGGTGGAGGGTTAACTTTTCGTCAAATGGTTGACGAAAACCGCTTTCGACAAGCGAGTTTGTGAAACTCGTTTTAGGGATACGAATTTATTTTGGATTGTGATCGTCTCTCGGATCACATCGTCTTCGACTAGAGGCTAGTGACTTTTTCGAAGACAAGGCTCGTGGCTTTGTGAAGCTATCCCGACGATACTCAGCGTGGATACAGATAGAGGTGATTCTAGCGAGGGTCACTACGGTTGATGTCATTCCCGCTACACGTGATCCGTCAGGTATACCTAGTATAAGTTTCCTTTTATTGCAAAATTTTAAATAGCGATTATGTCTACATATGTTTTATCCTGCATGCGTGTAATGTGTGTGTTATAATAAATTAGATTTATTACTTTTATTTCTTCCTCCGTGTGCATGTTTACGAAACGTGTTCGAACACACACTCGCCGCGGTGCCGGGGAAACCCAACAGAAAGTCCAATAATGGTCTTGGCATGGAAAGTCCAAGCATGGTCTTAGCATGAAAGTCCAAGTTTGAATACTTGGCATGGAAAGTCCAAGAATAGTCTTGGCAATGGAAAGTCCAAGAATGGTCTTGGCAATGGAAAATCCAAGTATGAATGCTTGACAATTGGAAAGTCCAATAATGGTCTTGGCCACGTAAGTCCAAGTGTATAGTCTTGGCAGTGAAAGTCCAAGCATTGAGGCTTGGCAATGGGAAAGTTCAAGGATGTAGTTTCGACAACATAAAGTCTAAGTATGTAGTCTTAGTGGTGTAAGTCCAAATGGATCTTGGCGACATAAAGTCCAAGCGGACCTTAGCAAGGAAGTCCAAGGGTGAGGTTTTGGTAGCATAAAGTCCAAGCATGGAGTCTTGGTAGTATAAGTCCAAATGAACCTTGGTAAAGGACTAGATTAGCATGACATAGCCGATGGAAGCACCTGAAGGCTAACGTGAAGGGTGAAAGAGTTGTAGAGGACTAAGATGGACCTTGAGGATGTGAGGATGATGGAGGTGGCTAGAAGGCTTAGGTCTAGGCTAAGAGTGGTTGATCAAGTCTGAGGGGATCATAGTTGAGTTAAATCTCATGTTTGAGGTTTATCAATCGATTGAGGTTATGGACTAGTAGACTGGCCAAGTGCATGACACGTGGGAGCCTAGTTTGACTCTAGTAGTCAATTGAGGTTTGACTGCTCGATTGTGTCTATGATAGTCGACTGCTAGGGTTTAGCAGTCGATTGGAATTAAGTGGTTAGGGCACAAAAGATTTAGCAGTCGACTGCTAGCTCAGAGCAATCGACTGATGGCCTCTAACAGTCGACTGATGGTTAGGGTAGTTGACTGATGGCCATTAATTTGAGTTGGATTAAGCTGTTGTGAGGCAATGATACAATATCCAGTCGATTGCTAAGTAAGAGCAGTCGACTGAAAGATGAAAATTAGCCTGAGTTGTAGCTTTATAAGGAGCTCAAGAGGGAGGAGATGGATGTCGATTCTTGAAGTTTTTGGAGGGGAAACATTGTTGCTTTCTAGACCTTCAAAGACGTCCAAAGCAACCAAACAAGCAAGCATTCCAAAGTTCATCTTTGTAAAGCGTTTTTGCATTTGTATTCATTCTTAGCTTGTTTTTGTTGCTTCTTCTTGTTATACTTTTGTATAAACTTGTTGTACGAGGTTTCTCCACCTCCAGATTGTTTCCGAGAAGGAGAAGTTAATAGTGGTGTATTCATCACTAGAGGTCAACTAAAGCTCGACCGTGCAGTAGAAACCATAGGTTTCAAACTATGTAAAATATCGTGTATTGTATGTGTTGTGTTCTCTTGTGTTTATTGTTATTCGTATTTTGTATTCCATTGTGCTAACAAACTTGTAGAGACATGAACACGCTAACGAAAATGAGAAAAACCAAAAATCACTATTCAACCCCTTCTAGCGTGACAACCGATCCCCAACTCTATCTTGACTCCACTCTTTATCGTACTTGAGTTTGATACTTACCTGCCTGATCTTTGACATGATGTACTTGATGTCTATATAGTCTTGTTTGTCTATTGTTGATTACTGTTATTACATTTAATATTGTTGTCATGTTACATTATTATTTAGTGATGGTTAGATATGTGGACATGATTATCATATTGCATTATCTTGCATTGTGCATACTCCTCCTGTCGATTATGGCTCCCATGTGTGGTTGAGCTGGTCATTAGTGGAGTTATATTTACGGATTGGAGGTCCTAGAATTGTATGTTTTTTTTGTCAGCTATGGCTCCCTTATGAGGTAAAGCGTGTCGCCAGGGGGTTTACATTCATGGATGATTCATCATTGCATAATACACTGATGAGAGAGAGAGAGAGAGAGAGAGAGAGAGAGAGAGAGAGAGTCATACTCTTAGACTGTGTGTCATCACATTATATGCCTTTGAGAGATAGTTGTCTCCCATGTGGGGTCGAGAGCATCACCGGAGATTTGGAAATGTATATATATTGGTCTGCGGGCTCGACCACTCTATAGTAGTGGTAGCTAGAGCCTCGTGTAGTATTACGTAGCTAGATAGCTACTCTTAGATCTAGCCACTCGACCACTCATTATGGTAGTGGTAGCTGGAGTGTATGCAATTGTCATGTCTTGCCACCTATTCACTTTGCAGTAGTAGTAGCTAGAGTTGCTTGCAGACAGTAACCATGCATAGGCATGCCTTGGATATGCTTGGTGTGTGTGTGTATTTATTGTGTGTTATCATTTGCTTGTTCATGTTACACTTGACAGTATGGATTGGAGATATTCTCTTATAGTTGTGCATGAGATTGCATTGATTAGAATAGGTTGATATATGCATGCGATTATGATTATGCATTTATTATACTCTTCGTATGATTAGTTGATATTACTTGTGAGGCTATATATTCTTTGATCTCCATATATTTAGTTCATGCACTATCTTCCTTATATCCACTAAGTATTTGTACTCACTGCCTCGTTCATTTTCTTTCCTCAGATAGTAGGTAGAAGATATAGTATGATGCTTAGAGGTCTTTTTTATTGATCCCATCTCACATTGAGCGTTTTCGATTTTAATCCCTTATGGTTCCACATTTTGGATTATGATTTGTGTTGTTATAAAACTGGTCTTTAGTATGGATTTTGGTTTGATATTGATTTTGATTACATTTATTTGTTGTGTTAAAGTCATATAGATATGCATATTTAAGTTTTTATATCTTTATTCTTATCATTGTTATTTTATTATTGTACATGGTTTATGTGTGCCAACGTAAATTTGAGCCTCGAGCCTCATATCAGTATTGTATCTTATATTGTCACAAGAGAGTACTGTTCGATTTGGCAGACAAGTATACCTCCGGGGCGTGACACCTCAACTCACAGTGGAGCATGTTCACAGCGTGATAACAATAGTAGTGTCGTACCACCATTAAAAAACAAGATTTATAATTAAACCGAACCCCCCACTACACTAATGTAGCATAGAGATGACTCAGATCGTCTCCCAATGAATGCAATTGGTAGAGTGGTTTCCTTAAAATCATTTACATTATTGATTTGAGTTTTCTAATATAAATGGGGGGGTTTTGGATTTGGATTCTAACATACTATTGCAAGGTAATTAAAATTCTAATCTAACAAGACAAGTAATGAAAACATTCGACAAGTAAACAATGGAGGAATTAAAGCAAACAATTAAAGTGAAGTAATTAAAACAAGCAAAATTATAAGAGGAATTAAAACAAACACTTAATGTGCACAACTAAAAGAACTAAGTTAAACTAACACAAATGTAACAGGCAATTATCCCAAAAATTGACATGCATACAAAATTAAAGTGCAAATAAAATAAACAAGAAAATAAATAATCTAATCAACACAAGATGTGCTCGGTGTATGAACAAGTTCCTCTAGCTAAGTCCAATGGAGCTCGATCGAGTCTCCGAAAGTGGCGGTGGATGTGGGATGAAACAAACTTTGTAATCCAGAAGCTTGATGGATGCTCTGAACTCTCACGGATCCGATTAAACACAAAGAAGTGTCATCGGGGAGGAACTCCTTCTCGAATTCGAAGGAAGAGGTGGATGCATAGTGGAGATGGAAGACGTCACTGGGATCGCTCGATGAAGCGGTCTTTCCTTGAATCTGAATGGAAGAAATGGATGGATGAAGGTGGAGGGCGGCTGCTAGGGCTCTAAGGAAGAAAAGATGCATTTTCTCTAATTTTGTTTCTTTTAAATGCACTGCAACCCCAAACCTTGCACGCCACACGACTGTGCTAAAATGGCACGACCGATCGTGTTTAAATTTGTAGAAAAAATCATGGTGTTATAGTAACTCTTCTACAGTAACTTGCTATAGTACTTTCGATTTTTTTTCATGTGCGTTCCTTAATTTTCTCTTAAATGTCCTACAAAATAAAGTTTACATCAAATTAGTGGTAAGAACATTAAATTATCATGTATTTGCATTAAAGCCTTAAAATGATCCGTATTCATAAAACATGATAAATATGTCGAATTAACCATGCGAATGGATTAAAATATCGAGGAATGAATACAAAAAAATCATGTCAAAATGTGAGTTATCAATTCCCCCACACTTATTCTTGCGCGTCTCGGGCAACTAAACAAAACTAAGAAAACAACTAATAGTAATTCCCAATCATATATAGAAAATCGTGAAAGAAAGTTATCTAGGATCGTCAATTCTCAAAGATTCAAGCAATCATATATTGAAGATCGGACATCGCGCTAGAGGGGGTGAATATCGTTTCGCCAATTTCGTCATTTGTTTGCGTGCTCGTCTATAACAATGTTAGTGTACACAGCGGAATATATAAAAATAGAAACAAATCACAACAAGCACATAAACACAAAAATATAATGTGGTTCGTGTTGGATCGAAAGTGTCGCTAGAGGGGGGGGGGGTGAATAGCGATACGGTGTCGTTAAAAACTTTTGCAATAAGTAAAAAGCAAGTAGAGAATGCACAGCGGAAATATAAAGTAGACAAGATATTTTTACGTGGTTCACAATCTTTCGATTGCTAATCCACGGCCCTAGTGATCCTTGATCACGTACGGAGGGCAATTCACTAAAACCACTCCTCTTCGTTGGAAGTAGGAGCAACGATTACAAAAAGAAATCAAGGCAAAGGGACACTCCCCCTTTCCTTGTTACGATTAAAGCACAAAGACAATTTAAAGAAGTAGAACTTAAATAAATATACCGACAACTCTTATAAGTAGAAGATGTAGCTTTCGTTGTCGGCGGCACTTCGTCGTAGCAAATGTGAGTAGTAGTAGCGGCGTTACGACGGCGTGTTGAGAGCTCTTGAATTCTTGTTATTTGCTTGGCTTGAACATGTCTATTTATGGATATTGATCTATGAATTTAGACATAGGTAGTGTCCAAGGTGAGGTTCTTATCCCCCAAGACTTGTTCATCCACATACTTTGCGCCAACTCAAGGATGAGGTGTTTCATCCAACCACCTTGTGCCACCTCCAACCTCCTTGTGCGCCAACTCATGGATGAGGTGTTTCATCCAACCACCTTGTGCCACCTCCAACCTCCTTGGGCGCCAACTTGAGGATGAGGTGTTTCATCCAACCACCTTGTGCCACCTCCAACCTCCTTGGGCGCCAACTTGTTGGAGCCATTCAACTTGTGCCACATCATGGGAGCCAACCATCTTGTGCCAACTCACCTTATCTTGGCCCACCACAAGGAAGCTTGGTGATGGTTTGGATGTCCACCTTGATGCCACATCACCCTTTGTACCAAAACACGAGTCAAGTCCAAATTCACCCCTTGAAATTCGAGCTCTTCTCGAGGTCGAACTTGACTAGCAGTTGTGTAGTCAAAGGGTTTTGACTGATACAAGTTAGCTTAAAATATAAAGTACGATGGTTCTAACCATCCGATCTCGACCTAGACCTTCCATTGGAGGTATTGGGTCGGATCTACGCTAACGACCTTGCTTCGCTTTCACACGAGCTTACCTTGTAGCCTCGCCCGGTCTTCACCCGAGTACCTTCCTCCAAGTCCTTCTCGCGTTCGACCACCTCGGTTCCCACCGGGTGTCGCAGACCTTCCGCTCAACTTTAGCATTTACACCTTAATTGAGCTCGTAAGATAACAAATATACCCTTAACTATTGAGCCTTTTGCCATAATCAAAATATGGTTCGACTTTGGTGCCCATCGCACCAACAATCTCCCCTTTGATTCATGGCAAACCGACACAAAAGTTAAGGAAAAATTAAACATAACGAAGGCTAGCATAATGATTAAGCATGAATGAGCTAGCATAAAGATTAAATATGAATGAGCTAGCATAATGATTAAGCATGAATGAGCTAGCATAATGATTAAATATGAATGAGCTAGCATAATGATTAAGCATGAATGAGCTAGCATAAAGATTAAATATGAATGAGCTAGCATAAAGATTAAATATGAATGAGCTAGCATAATGATTAAATATGAATGAGCTAGCATAATGATTAAGTATGAATGAGCTAGCATAAAGATTAAGCATGAGTGAGCTAGCATAAAGATTAAGCATGAGTGAGAAATATTATTGTTTCAAGTTCTCCCCTTTGAGGTAACCTCCCCCTTGACCGAAGGTGAGTTCTTGAAAAATAATTTTTACTCCCCCTTAATAGTTGCTTAAGTAAACGGAATTACTTAATATAAAAGGTAATAATTTTGTTTACTTTCTTCCTTACTTTTGTGACTTTCTCTCCCTTTTGCCTTAACTCAAAAAGTTTGTAAGTCCAAGCAAGTTCCCAATATAAATATATATATATATATTTTTTTAAAAATAATAATAAGCTTGAAAATATGTTCATCTAAAATGTACAACTCCGGTTGGACTTGATTGATATAGAATGATCAATAAGTCTTGAAGGAGTTGATTAATTTTAAATAATTATACTCCATGGTTCATGTCGATGCGAATCTACATCGGAACCAGGAGTAAGGTCCTAACATCTCACGCCCGTCTACGTGGCTAAGTACACAAACACATTAGTCCTATGTGTTGTGAGATGTGTTGGCTCCTTAAATCTATAGGTATATGATTTCTAAGGTAAGACTTAGGCTAATTTCATAAAAAGAAGCAAAAGTAGAGTACATATATAGAAAAATTTAAATCCTACTCTATTACGCACATACCTAACTTTCGTCTTAATAAACTAAATTGCCCGGGTAGTGGATTTGGTGAAGATGTCCGCTAGGTTTGATTTGGACTCAACATACTCTAGTTGTATAGTTCCATTAGTTACATGTTCCCTAATGAAGTGGTGTTTAACTTCTATATGTTTTGTCCTAGAATGACATATTGGATTTTTAGTTAAGTTAATTGAACTAATGTTATCTATGTAGGTTTTAATGTTGTTAAAGATTAAGCTAAAGTCTTGGAGAGTGTGCTTCATCCACAGGAGCTGAGAGACACACTCACCCATCGCAACGTATTAGGCTTAGGTGGTAGATAAGGCAACGCAATGTCGCTTCCTCGCACCAACTAACTAGACTCGAGCCGAGGATTTGACAACAACCACTCGTGCTCTTTCTATCGAGTTTACTACCGGCATAGTCGGAGTCTGAGTAGCCGATTAGATTAAACTCGGTAGATCTAGGGTACCAAATACCTACGTTTAGCGTGCCCTTTAGATATCTAAGGATAAGCTTGACTAGGGTTAGGTGATAATCCTTGGGTAAGTTTTGTAACCTTGCTCACATTCTTTCCGCGAATAAAATGTGTCGGCTCATGGTTAAGTATAGGAGACTTCCTATTGCGCCCTATAGTATTTTAGGTCAACGGGTTTTCCTTCTACATCTTCGTTTATATTAACATTAGTTGCCATAGGTGTATTAATTATTTTAGCTTCTTGCATTCCAAATCGATTTATTAAGTCCTTAGTATATTTTTGTTGATGTAAATATATTCCATCTTTAGTTTTTTTAATTTGTAAACCTAAGAAGAAACTTAACTCTCCCACTAAATTCATTTCAAATTCACTTTCCATAAGTGAGATGAATTCGTTTAGCAGTATCGAGTTTGTAGTTCCAAAAATTATATCATCTACATAGTTTTGGGCTTTTAAGATTTCTTTTCCTACGGTTTTAACGAATAAGGTTGGGTCGACTAAACCTTGGTTGAATCCTTTGGACTTAAGATAGATCGAAAGCCTTTCGTATCAAGCTCTTGGGGCTTGTTTGAGTCCATATAGGGCTTTCTTAAGTCTAAGGACATGGTCGTTTATCTAGATTTTCAATCCGGAGGTTGACTGACGTAAACTTCTTCCTTAATGTATCCATTCAAAAATGCTGACTTGACATCCATTTGAAACAATTTAAAACCTCGATGTGCAGATATGCTAACAACATTCGGATGGACTCTAGTCCGCTACGGGCGTAGGTCTCATCGTAATCTAAACCTTCGACTTGACTAAACCCTTTGCGACTAACCTAGCTTTATTTCTAACTACTTCACCTTTATCATCAAGTTTATTTCAAATACCCACCTTGTTCCAATAATTGATTTTTCTTTAGGTGGTGGTACTAATTCCCGACTTCATTTCTAGTGAATTGAGCTAGCTCTTCTTGCATAGCAATAATCGATCGGGATCAAGAAGTGCTTGTTCAATAGTTTTGGGTTCGATTTTGGAAATTAACGAGATTTGACTAAGGTTTCGATATGAAGCTCTAGTTCAACCCTAAATTTGGATCACCTATAACTTGATTGATAGGATGATTTGTTTGAGTCTTAGTGTGACTCGGGTTAGGGTCATCTATCACTTGGTCGATAGGATGACTTGGGTGAGTTCTAGTTTGACTTGGGTTAGAGTCATCTATCACTTGGTCGATAGGATGACTTGGGTTAGGACGAGATTCAAGTTCAAGATCGAGTCGGGTTCGCTATAAGTTGATTTGCTAGTTGGTTTTGTTAAGGATTGAACAGTTCGTGTCCTTCGTCAAAACTATATTAATGGTTTCTTCGACTCTAAGAGTGTCGTGATTGTATACCCTATAAGCTCTTTGTGGTGGTTGAGTATCCTAGAAAGGTTCCAGAGAGGTTTTGGATTTGAATTTCCCTAGGTAATCCTTAGTGTTTAAGATATGTACCTTGCATCCAAATACTCTAAAGTACTTGATGTTCGGTATTTTATCGTGATAAATCTCGCAGGTCTTTTGGTGCCTCTTTACCATAAGGATCCTATTTTGGACATAGCAAGTCGCATCAACGGCCTCTCGCCCAAAATCTATCGCAGGTAGGTTATACTGCTTTAACATTGTCCTAGCGGCTTCTTGTAGGGTTCTATTTTTCCGCTCGACTAACCCATTTTGTTGTGGGTTCTAGGACATGAAAACTCATGGTGGTATCCGCTTAGGTTACGTAAATCAGAAACCGTGGTTTTCGAATTCACCACCATGATCGCTTCTAAGTCTTTTAATCTTAAGGTTCTTTTGATTTTCGATTAACCTACAAAGATTGATTAGTTGGTCTAGGTATCATTTTTATGTTTGATAAACCTAACCCAAGTAAATCTAGAATAGTCGTCAATTATGACTAAGCAAAATTGACTACCATTGAGTGACTTAGCTCCATGTGAATCAAATAGATCCATGTGTAGGAGCTCAAGAACACTTTTGGTCTGCTTCTTGATTAGTTAATTGATGTTGTGTCCTAGATTGTTTACCTTGTTGACAAGCATTACATATTTATTATCCAAGTTGTTTAGTTTAGGCAACCTATAACAAGCCACTCGACTCATCTTGTGGACGAGCCTTGGGTGCAGTGTCCGAGTCTTGGTGCCATAACCAAGATTCCTCTTCTTTGTGTCATAAGACACTTGGTTGAGGAGTTGGGTAAATTTATTGTGTAGATGTTGCTACTCCTAGTTCCTTTAAGTATTATTTTAGATGTTGCATTTATTTTGATTACGCATTCATTTTCTAGAAATATGACCTTATAATTGTTATCACACAATTGGCTTACACTAAGTAAATTATATTGAAAGTTTTCTACTAATAAGACATTTTGAATTGTAAAGTTAGAGTTGAGCTCAATATCACCCGATCCGATGATTTTGAATTTCCAAGGCTACCGATCCTTGTCGCTTGAATCGTAACTGAAAATTTGAGTTGATCCCGGTCATGTGTCGGAGCAACCATCTGTCCAACATCCATTGATCCTACACATAAGGTAGTTGGATCGGATATTGGAATTACTAAAGGGTTGTTTGTAAGTTTTAAACCTAAATCATCTCACCAATATCTACATGATCAAAACATGTTATTCCTATGTGTTATTGTGAGATGACTTTCAATTTTACTTGATTAATTTTAATGAATTTAAATTAACCAACATTAGGTTAGATTCGATTTAGTCTAAGCTCATCAAGTAATCTTTTCAAGAGATTAGCGTGTCGTGGCGAGGCACAGAGGCCTTCTTTGATCGGAACAACGACCACTTCCTTAGACAAAGCTAATTTCAAGAAATTGATAACTCGACTTACTTGAGACTACGCCTTGGTCTAACTAGTTATTTTTGAAAAGAGGCTCCCGAGGCTCAATCTTTCGTAGGATTTTAGTTGGTTTATTTTTGAAAAGAGGCTCCCGAGGCTCAATCTTTTCGCAGGATTTTAGTTGGTTATGAGTCCTATCTAACCATTCTAAAAATAAAGGAAAAACTAAGCATGCAATTTCTAAGACTTAACAAAATACATTTTGTATTGGCTCTCGACCATTGAATCGAGTGGGTCTATTCACATAGTGAATTTGGTCCTTGGGAACCCAATACATGTTAGATCCTAAAGTTGAAATCAAAGTGGTCTTAGGGACCCATGCTTGGACATTTTTCTTATGTTGGTTTACTATAGACATATATGACTTATTGGTTGTATTTGAGTTAAACCCGAGTCCGGCCTTGTTGTACACGGCCCTTTGTGATCCAAGTAAGAGGTCAAGTCCCTTGGATCCCAAAGTGAACCTTTCCAACGTGTTCCTAAGGTCTTCGACTTGTGTTTTCAAAAGCGAGTTCTCAACTTCAAGCTTTTCAACTTGAGTTGAGTCCTCCTCTTGAATACGAGTAGTCGAAGAGGTTAGGGAGACCTCATGTTTGAGAAGGTTAACCTCCTCAATTAGGGTCTCGACCTTGGACTCGGACTTAGCTAGTTTCTTATTTAAAAATTTAATTGCACCATACAAAGTATTAAGTAACGACCGACTTACCCTTAATGATTCTTTTGAACCGGATACGGATCCGTGGCTTGTCTTGAATGGAAGCTCATCATCGGATTCGGACTGACTCTTCTTGGTTTCGAGTCGTGCTCGTCGGCTTGGCCATTAGAGCTTGGATATCGCCTTCTTCCTCCGACAACTCCTCCCAAGTAGCGCTTAGCGCTTTCTTGGTCTTTGATGCGTTATTCTTTAGCTTTGGGCACTGGACTTGATGTGACCGAACTCGCTGTTGCACTCATAGCATCTAAAATTAGAAGTATTTGAATTAGGTTTAGGCTTACCTTGAGTTGTTGGTCGTTGCCTCTTGATCATCTTCCGAACTAGATTGACTAGTTCGGATTCTATTTCGAGTCTACTTCCGATTCGACTCGCCTTCTTCCTTCGGGGTGGCTTGCTTGCGGGCTTCTTCTTCTTGGAACCTCGCAACTAACGCAATACTCTTCTCTACCGACCACGTTAGTTTGCTCATGTAATTCAAGTTCAAACAATTGCCTAACCTAATTTTAGAAAGGTCCTTGGAGACCTTGTAGGCATCGACCATGGATGCCCACAAGGTGGTCCTAGGAAACGAGTTAAGAGAATACCTGATAAGGTCGCGATTCTCGACCTTTTGTCCGATGGCATGGAGTTGGTTGACGATGTCTTGGATACGAGCATGTAGTTGAGTTGCGGTCTCGCTTTTCCTGCATTTTCAAGTTATACAATTTATTTAAAAGTAAATCTCTTTTACATACCTTCGTGTCGCTTGTGCCTTCGTAGTTCCACTAGCTTGGTCCATAAGTCCTTTGCACTAATGAAGGGGCCGACGCGGTTGAGCTCTTCCTTGGACAACCCACATTGCAAGATTTGAGTTGCCTTGGCATCGGCTTCTACTTGTTTTTTCATGGAATTTGACCATTGATCGTAACCCAAAGATTCACCATCTTCATTAATAGGAAGTGTGAAACCGTTTTGGATTACGATCCACATCTCGATTTGGTTTTTAAGAAAGCATTCCATCCGACCCTTCCAATAACGAAAGTCATTACCGTTGTAAAATGGGGGTCGGGCGGTGCTAAACCCTTCGAGATGGGCCATTTAAAAACAAGAAGAAGAACGATTTAAAAAGAATCTTGCAAAACACACACGAAAGAATATTCCAAGACTTTCGCCTTGGATTAGTAAAAGGGAAGTAAAAAAGGATATATAAAATGTAACTTGCAAAAAGAAATAAACAATCAAATGCGTTGAAGTTCCGAGGACAACCTTACTCGGGATCTAACCCAAGGACAACCTTATCCGGATCCTAAAGCCTCTAATGCAATTCTATATGTAGGAGAAGATAAGCAAGTGAAATAATTATACGAAAACAGAAATAAATAAATAAAAATCTGTAAAAAAAGAAAACAAAGCTAGATTGGTGGTTTCATGAATCTTAGCGCCTGACTCGATACCAATTGTTGGATCGAAAGTGTCGCTAGAGGGGGTGAATAGCGATACGGTGTCGTTAAAAACTTTGCAATAAGTAAAAAGCAAGTAGAGAATGCACAGCGAAATATAAAGTAGACAAGATATTTTTACGTGGTTCACAATCTTCGATTGCTAATCCACGGCCCTAGTGATCCTTGATCACGCAGAGGGCAATTCACTAAAACCACTCTCTTCGCTGGAAGTAGGAGCAACGACAAAAAGAAATCAAGGCAAAGGGACACTCCCCCTTTCCTTGTTACGATTAAAGCACAAAGACAATTTAAAGAAGTAGAACTTAAATAAATATACCGACAACTCTTATAAGTAGAAGATGTAGCTTTCGTTGTCGGCGGCACTTCGTCGTAGCAAATGTGAGTAGTAGTAGGCGCATACGGCGTTGAGAGCTCTTGAATTCTTGTTATTTGCTTGGCTTGAACATGTCTATTTATGGATATTGATCTATGAATTTAGACATAGGTAGTGTCCAAGGTGAGGTTCTTATCCCAACTCAAGGATGAGGTGTTTCATCCAACCACCTTGTGCCACCTCCAACCTCCTTGTGCGCCAACTCCAGGATGAGGTGTTTCATCCAACCACCTTGTGCCACCTCCAACCTCCTTGGGCGCCAACTTGAGGATGAGGTGTTTCATCCAACCACCTTGTGCCACCTCCAACCTCCTTGGGCGCCAACTTGTTGGAGCCATTCAACTTGTGCCACATCATGGGAGCCAACCATCTTGTGCCAACTCACCTTATTTTGGGCGTCCACCACAAGGAAGCTTGGTGATGGTTTGGATGTCCACCTTGATGCCACATCACCCTTTGTACCAAAACACGAGTCAAGTCCAAATTCACCCCCTTGAAATTCGAGCTCTTCTCGAGGCTGGAACTTGACTAGCAGTTGACTGTAGTCAAAGGGTTTTGGACTGCAGTACAAGTTAGCTTAAAATATAAAGTACGATGGTTCTAACCATCTGATCTCGACCTAGACCTTCCATTGGAGGTATTGGGTCGGATCTACGCTTAACGACCTTGCTTCGCTTTCACACGAGCTTACCTTGTAGCCTCGCTTCCGGTCTTCACCCGAGTACCTCAGCTTCCTCCGAAGTCCCTCTGGCGTTGCCCGACCACCTCGGTTCCCACCGGGTGTCGCAGACCTTCCGCTCAACTTTAGCATTTCTGCACACTTAATTGAGCTCGTAAGATAACAAATATACCCTTAACTATTGAGCCTTTTGCCATAATCAAAATACCGGTTCGACTTTGGTGCCCACTGCACCAACAGTTCGGAACCTAGGGTTCCTACTGCACGGGTTGAGCTCAAGTGATGCACACCACCACTAATAAACTCCTTCACGATGACACACTAGAGGTGGAGAAGCCTCTTACAACAATCTTACAATAATAAGAATGAAGATACAATCAAGTACATCAAGAATACAAGAGAAATGCAAAGAACACTTTAAAAACTAGGGCTTTTGAATGCTTGTTGATGTTGTTGCTTGGATGAGCTTGAAGGACCCTAAAATGCACCAACACTTTACCTCAAATCGCCCCTAGAATCGCTGCCAAAATCCTCCCTGTTGACCTCCTTTTATGTCTCAGACCGACCTAGATTTCTGCCTAGCAGTTGATTGCCAAAAGACACCAGTCGATTGCCTACAGTGTCGTTGTCTCACAACGAACTTAATCCACATTGGCATTCCAGCCAACGAATACCTTAACAGTCGACTGCCCTTACCAGCAGTTGACTTCCAACCTAGTAGTCAACTGGCCAGTCAACTAAAAAGACATTTTGTTCCCGTGTTCGCAAACACCAGTTGACTGCCCTTCATGATAGTCAACTGCCCAAGGCTAGTCGACTGTCCATAACTGGCAGTCGACTACCAGAGCACAACTCGAGTAGTCAAGCCTCAGTCGACTACATGACCAGTCGACTGGTCATAATCCCATTCGACTGCTTTGAGTCAACTCAGCTCCCGAGTGTCAAACACTTGGTCAGTCGACTGTTCAATACCCCAGTTGGCTGATAAACCTCAATAATGAGGTTTAACCCCAAGTATGATCCCCTTATACTTGATAAACACCCTTAGCCTAGACCTAAGTGTTAGGGCAATCAAACCAAGTATGATCATGGTTTTGATGTGTGTGTCAAAGAGTTTAAGTTAGGATGACTATGCTTTTGATGTGTGTTCTAAGTTGTGCAGGACTTGGTGAATCACACATAAATAGCTTAATGAAGCATTGATGAGTTCATTCATCTCATGGCTCAGGTCCTTGAGTCGGTGAAGGATGGCACGGGGAGAAGCTGTGAGATTATTGCATTTGAGGGACCGCTGGACAAGGAGAATTGGAGTTAAGCTAAAGGAAGCAGACTTCATGGCAAGATGCGAAGGATGGCACGAGGAGAAGCCGTGAGCTTAGTGCATTCGAGGGACGCAGGCCGAAGGAAGAGAGCTTCGATGGGATACTCCATGGGGAGATGAGAGTTGAGCGATTGTAACCCGGGGTGGTTAGTTCAACTTAGGTGAACTTAGCCAAATAGATAAGATCAAGTGTCATATGCTCAAACATTCTTGTTTGAGGTTTTACCCGACGCCAGTCGACTGATATAGGTATCAGTCGACTGGTCAAGAAGTTGACTGCCATCGACTAAGGTGTTGTGGCCCATTAGTCGATTGCTAGGGCTTAGCAGTCGACAGGTCCTTAGTAGTCGATAGGTCCACCATTAGTTGACTGCCATACCCTGGCAGTCGACTGTTATAAGTGGACATGGGCATAGAACCTCTCGTAGTCGACTGATTGTGTAGAGCAATTGACAGTTGACTTGAGCAGCCGACTGATTGTGTGATCAGTCGACTAATCAGAGTTCTGTTAGGCTGTGACGACCGTTGATTAGGCGAGTCAGAAGCCGTTAGAGTCGGTCAGCTACAACAACAGTCGACTGCTAGCATATAGTAGTCGACTGCTAGCATGAAGGAGTCGACTACTGCATGCCCAATGGGAAAAGAGCCTCCTTTCTATAAAAGGAGGTCTTGGGAGACTTGAAAAGGCTAATGCTTTCACTCTAAATCATACTCTCAAGGTGCCCACGGTTTCTAAGTGTTTTTACTCCCCTCTTTTCTAATCTTACCTCTATCATCTTGTAAGAGGGAGAGTTTGTTGTAAGGTCTTCTCCACCTTGTGTTGATCTAAAGGAGAAAATAGTGAAGGGTTGAAGGAGTGATCCACCTAACGGATTGTCGTGGACTAGCACCAAGAGGTCGTGAACCACGTTAAAGGCTTGTGTTCTTATTGTCTTTTTTACTTTTGTTTCAGCCTTAATTGTATTTGTGTTAGTATTATTATTATTCCATTGCACTAACAAGTGTGTAGACAATCAAGCACGAACGAATTCCATCGAGCAACGATTAGGCTATTCAACCCCCCTTCTAGATGGGCCATCGATCCTAACAAGTGGTATCAGAGGGAGGACCTTATCATCGGACTCATCGCCGTGATAAGCACATCAAATGGCTGACATGAACATTTACCTACCGAAGTTCGAAGGAGACTTTTCTTGGTGGAAGAAAAGAATGGAGGTATTCTTTGAAACCGATTTTGATATTATGATTATAATGGAAAATGGTTTCGAGGTACCTAAGGATGAAGACAATGAGCCGATAGAAAAATCAAGATGGACAAAGATGCAAAGGGAGGAACTTCTAGCAAACTCAAAGGCCAAGCATCATCTTTTCAATGTGCTTCCTCAACAAGAAATAAATCGGA
This sequence comes from Wurfbainia villosa, assembly GCA_025175895.1. Classification (NCBI taxonomy): domain Eukaryota; kingdom Viridiplantae; phylum Streptophyta; class Magnoliopsida; order Zingiberales; family Zingiberaceae; genus Wurfbainia; species Wurfbainia villosa. Next base: position 111,166,405 of record CM045989.1, on the reverse strand, counting down.
TTGGAGAATGTTCAAGTACAAAGGAGATGTGGAAGAAGTTAATTGAGTTCATGAGGGTACATCTGAAGACAAATTAGCAAGACAAGATCTTCTCCGGTCACAACTCAACAACATCAAATTGGACAAAGGAGAAAAGGTATTATCATTACATTCTAGATTTAAAGAGATAATAAATGGCTTGTCAAGTGTATGGGAAAAACTATCAAATTGGGACATGATTATGAAAGCTATTGACGCATTCCCTCGATCCTCAAAGTGGAGCTCCATGGTTGATACCTTTTATATCTCAAGGAATCTAGAGGTTAGTACTTTAGAAGAATTTTTCTCTACTATGGAACTTCACGAAACTCGCCTTGAAGGAATAATTGAAGAACCAATCAATCAATCAAGGGGAGTATCACTTGTTGCAAGCAAAGAGAAGAAGAAGACCACACCCTCCTCATCGGATGACGATTCACACTTTTCAATGGATAGTGATGAAGAGGCATATATGGTAAGAAGGGTAAGACGTGCATTAAAAGTTTTTAAATTTAACAAATCTAATGCTAGGAGAAGGACAAGGAAGATCATATGTTACAATTTCCAAGGAGAAGGACACATGAGGGATGCGTGTCCTCTATTGAACAAGAAGAAAGAAGAAAAGAAGGATGACAAGAAGAAAGAGGGCAAGAAGAAAGATGAGAAGAAGTCAAAGGAAAAGGAGAAGAAGTCAAAATCCCAAAATATGAAAGCTACATAGGATGACTTATCCTCATTGGAGGAAGAGGAGGCCATCTCACATTTTGCACTCATGGTAGTAGATGATGTAGCCTTCATCTCATCCGAACAAGAAGAAGGAAGTACAAGTGAGAAGGAGAGTTCAAGTGTAGGGGGGGCACAACCTTTTGAATCAGAAGAAGATTGGGTAAGTGAGGTAAAGAATCTCCCTACTCAAGATGTCATTCATATGATTTCAAATTTAACTAGAGATTTATTTAGAACAAAGAAGAAAAATAAATACATGCAAAATGAGATTAGAACTCTAGAAGAAAAGCAAAAGAATGCATGCTCGCATGATAATGATGCTTTTTCTAGTACAAATGATGCTTGTTTAGAAGAAAATAGGATTTTAAGGGAAAAGGTAGAATATCTTAGTAAAACCCTTGAAAAATTTACCATAGGCTCAAATACCTTGAAAATGATTATAGGGAGCCAAAGGACAAGTTTCAATAAGAAAGGTCTAGGATATAAGAATGAAAACTCATAGTATTGCCTAATTGCTAGGAGGCAATCAAAAACAACATTGGTAGCTAGAAAATAGATCCCTAAAGAATACTTGGTAAACCCTATTGGAAAGAATCTATATTGGGTACCCAAGTCAATCCTTAAAGGATAGAAAAACCTAGGTTAGTCAACCATATTTGAATTTATTTCATATCTTGTTAAATGATTGACTTATGATCATGATGGGTGAAAATGGAGTACACTTAACCTTGGTAGCATTGTAAGAAATTTTTTGGATAAGTAGAATTACCTTAGTTACATCTCACAACCCACTATAAGGATAATTTGATTGATGAACATAGCAATGGGTGAGATGTTAGGTTGATATAAATGATTCACTAATGCTTATGACATTTTGATGAGTCATTAGATGTATCATGATATAGAAATCATTGACCAACTATGGGGAAAGCCAATGTTTAACTCATGAACATCTTTCCCAAAGATCACAGTTGGATATTTTTGATAATTTGAAAACATTTCATGTTTTGAAAACCTTGAGTTAATTCTTTGAAACATTTAAAGGCAAAACTAGATTTCCAAGTTGATACAATACTAGAAAACTTTAAGACTTTTGAAATTTTGCCTAACTTTTGAAAATTTCATGCATTTCATGAAAAATTATTTTTCCATGATAGAGGTGTTGGTGCAATAATGCCCCAAGCATTTATATGTTTTGATGTTTGAATAATCATCTATAGTTAGACAATATTTTGTGATCTAACCGTGAACGTGTTAAGTGACAAGAAATCTAAGTGTAAAGACTTGGCAAAGGAAAGTCCAAGTATGATCTTGGCAAAAGAAGTCCAAGGGAAGGTCTTGGCGGCGTAAAGTCCAAGCGAACCTTGGCAAAGGAAGACCAAAAGCAAGGTCTTGGTAGCGTAAGTCCAAGCATGCAGTCTTGGTGGCGTAAAGTCCAAGCGATCCTTTGGCAAAAGAGAAACCCAAGACATGATGAAACCGATGGAAGCTCTTGGAAGCAAGCACAAGGATGAAGGAGTCGCGAACTTGGAGGGATCCTGGAGGCGTAAGGCTGAAGGAAGAGCTAGAAGGTTGAGTCTAGGTCTAGGGAGTTGACTTCAAGCATGAATTTATCATACTTGAAGTGTGTTAGTCGACTGGTGACTTGTTCCAGTCGATTGATCAGTCACTCGACTAAAGACGATTGATTCTGTGGTCGAATAGTCGACTGCTAGGGTTTGGCAGTCGACTGATCCACCCATCAGTCGACTGCTATACCCTAGTAGTCGACTGCTATAAGTAGACATCGACACAGAAGGTTCTCTAGTCGAGTGATCACTTAGAGCACTCGACTAGTTACTCAATCAGTCGACTGATCAGGCTCCTATTGGATAGTGATGATCGTGAATCCAGCTTGTCAGAAGCCATTGGATTGCTTCGGCTACAGCAGTAATCGACTCATGGAGACCATCAGTCGACTGATCGAGACTCAACGGGAAAATCAACCTCTTCTCTATAAAAAGAGGCCATGGGGTGCTTGATGAGGCTAGTGCTTATATTCAAACCATACTCTCAAGCTCCCACATTTTTCCTAAGCTTTCTAAGTGTTTTAAATCCTCCTCTTCTCTAATTTTCATCTTCATCAATTGTAAGAAAAGGAGTGTGTTTGTAAAGGAAGCTTTCTTAGTGGAGAATTGCTTGGATTGATCCACCTTAAGGATCATCATGGAGTAGGAGCTTAATCTTCGAATCACGTAAAATCTTTCTTGTTAGCGATTGTGTTCTAGCTTCTTAATTTTGTTTAGTATTTATTTTGCTTCCGCTAACCTTTCTTGTAGAAATGAAAAGAGGCTATTCACCCCCTCTAGCCTTCTAAAGATCTCTAACAAGAGGAACTCATAATAAATGTGTACCCAAAGTTTCATGATTTTTTGAATTTTTATAAATTTTTCATGCATTTCTGAAGTTGTCTTCAGAAATCAGGTTTTTACCATTATTAGAAACCAGTCGACTGATGGTTATACCAGTCAATTAATGCATATGTCAGTTGACTATAGCCTGATTCCAGTTGACTGATATCTATAAAACTAGAATTTTGGGTTGTTTTTCAAATTGTCTTGGATATTTTATATTCCCTTAAGTCTTGATACCACCTTGTATATGATGTGTATACTCTTTTTTCTAGTGCCAAAGGGGGAGAATGTGTAGGTTTAAGTTAAAACTTTTTAGAGCATGTGTTAAGGGGGAGTTTGCATGTGTTAAGGGGGAGCTTGATATTCATGCTTTATATTCATGCTTACTTTTTCTTAAGTATTTTTACCTAACTTAAACATATTGCCACACATCAAAAAGGGGGAGATTGTTAGGGCAATCAACCCAAGTATGATCATGGTTTTGATGTGTGTGTCAAAGAGTTTAAGTTAGGATGACTATGCTTTTGATGTGTGTTCTAAGTTGTGCAGGACTTGGTGAATCACACATAAATAGCTTGATGAAGCATTGGCTAGTTCATTCATCTCATGGCTCGGGTCCTTGAGTTGGTGAAGGATGGCATGGGGAGAAGCCATGAGCTTAGTGCATCCGAGGGACCGCCAAACAAGGAGCAATGGAGTTAAGCCAAAGGAAGCATACTTCATGGCAAGATGCGAAGGATGGAACGGGGAGAATACGTGAGATTAGTGCATCCAAGGGATGCATGCTAAAGGAAGAGAGCTTCGATGGGATACTCCGTGGGGAGATGAGAGTTGAGCGAATATAACCCGGGTTGGTTAGTTCAACTTAGGTGAACTTGGCCAAATGGCTAAGATCAAGTGTTGGATGCTCAAACATTCTTGTTTGAGGTTTTACCCAATGCCAGTTGACTGATATAGATATCAGTCGACTGGTCAAGTAGTTGATTATCGTTGACTAAGGTGTTATGGCCCATCAGTCGACTGCTAGGGTAGCAGTCGACTGGTCCACTATCAGTCGACTGCCATACCCTAGCAGTCGACTGTTATAAGTGGACACAAGCACAGAATCTCTTGTAGTCGACTGATTGTGCAAAGCAATCGACTGTTGACTTGAACAGCCGACTGATGGTGTGATCAGTCAACTGATCAGAGTCTCGTTGGGCTGTGATGACCATTGATCAGGCGAGTCAGAAGCCATTGGAGTCAGTCAGCTACAACAGCAGTCGACTGCTGGCATGCCCAATGGGAAAAGATCCTCCTCTCTATAAAAGGAGGTCTTGGGAGCCTTGAGGAGGCTAATGCTTTCACTCTAAATCATACTCTCAAGGTGCCCGTGGTTTCTAAGTTTTTTTACTCCCCTCTTCTCTAATGTTACCTCTATCATCTTGTAAGAGGGAGAGTTTTTTGTAAGAAGGTCTTCTCCACCTTGTGTTGATCTAAAGGAGAAAATAGTGAAGGGTTGAAGGAGTGATTCGCCTAACGGATTGTCGTGGACTAGAGGCAAGAGGCCATGAACCACATTAAAGGCTTATGTTCTTATTGTCTTCTTTACTTTTGTTTCAACCTTAATTGTATTTGTGTTAGTATTATTATTATTCCACTGCGCTAACAAGTGTGTAGACAATCAAGCATGAATGAATTCCATCGAGCATCGATTAGGCTATTCAACCCCCTTCTAGCCGGGCCATCGATCCTAACACTAAGCCTTCAACCCACTTCCATCAGCCTCACATCTTTTGGATCCCTCGAATCTGTGACTCTTCATCCTTGTGCTTGCCTTTAAGTGCCTCCATCGGCTATGTCATGCTAATCGGGTTCCTTGCCAAGGTACATTTGGACTTTTGCCGCCAAGACTCCATGCTTGGAATTTACGTTGCCAAACATTGGACTTATGCTACCAAGACTACATGCTTGGACTTTACGACACCAATATCACACCCTTGGACTTCCCAATTGCTAAGCATCCATACTTGTACTTTCACCACCAAGTTCACTTGGACATTGCGCCGCCAAGACTACACACTTGGACTTATGCTGCCAAGACTATACCTTTGGACTTTCCTTGCTAAGTACCCATGACTTGTACTTTCCATTGCCAAGACCCATGCTTGGACTTTCCAATTGCCAAGTATGCAAGACTTGGACTTTCCAGTCCAAGTATCCAAACTAAAACTTCTCTCGAGTCCTATTCGTGCTAGGTCAACCTTGACCTGAGGTCGATTGCTTCAACAATCTCCCCATAAAACTATCTCCTCATATGGTCAAACCCATGCCAACTATATTATCAACACATTATCAAACAATGATCAAACCCATGCCAACTATATTATCAACACATTATCAAACAATGATCAAACCCATTGTCATACATCAAAACACTACTTGAGTCCCACTCGAGTCTAATCAATCATGACCTGGGCTGATTGCACCAACATCATGGACTCAAATCTTACACAAGTTAACAAATGATGTGAGTAAAACATATAGGGTTTTAGGAGTTGTTTTCGCTCATATCTCATTACATTTTATGTTTGTTTCATGCATATTTTACTTTATTTTGCATGCATTTCCTATTTTATAGTTTAGAGATATGCTCTTTGTACTTTTGTGTGCAGGATAGCATTTCATAGGGAAAACGATGCACTTTCGGAGCAAAAAAGGGCATTTGGCAGATGTATGTAGTAGGGGACACGACCAGGGCATGTGGCTACACACGGTCGTATCCGAAGCTCGAGATTAGCCAACACATGGCTACACACAGGCCATTTGGCAGTCAACCTTTTTGATGCGATTAGGTCTTTTTCCAGATTTCATGAAGAGCCAACCTGATGTCTATATAAAGGAAGTTATGCCCAAACCCTATGGGGAAGCACAACGACTGGGGCGACACTCCAACGCCCTAAAAAGCTTTGGAAACTCGCAACAGGGAGGAAGGAAGCCGCTCAAGGATCAAGTTCTACACCTCAATGCCAGAGAGAAGAGCCCCATTGCATTGTAATTTACTTTCCGTGCATAATTTCCATTGTATCTGACCATGATCATGCTTTGTGTTTCTTCTCTTATATTCATGGAGTAGATTTACCGATTCTAGGATTAGGGAGTAGTTTGTGTGTATAGGACATGTTATTCTAAATATATTTCTGATTATTTAGTTTATATTTGCAATTGGTGATTGTTTAGATCTATAGCTATTTGTTTTGGTCTTCTATTTACTGTACGAAGCTGATACGAGGGGTGACAACCCTCGCATCAAAGATTTAGGATAACTAAGGAGGAACCTAGGGGTTGGCCTCATCTCCCGTAATCGTAGATAGAAGGATACGATAGAGTTTGAAACGAGATACATTCTGTCTCACTGCAGGGATTGATTCGGCATCCTCATACCACCTACCCCATCCTAACGCCAGGGGTCGATCTGGTTTGACAGAGGTAGCTTCCGATAGATGCGAAAACTCATTGGGGGAGTGTATGATGTCCCTTCCACAAGGCTGTAGTTAGATGTCTAGATAATACTCATTTGGTAGCATGTTCTGTGATGCACAAGCGAAACCAAAATCCTAGGATTTCCTCAAAGACTCGTAGCAACCCTTCTCTTCCTTTGTGTGACACCGTACTAGAGTTAGGATCGCCGACAACCCTCTTAATCACAATCATTAGAATTGAACTCCGAACAATAACATCCACTGAACAGATCGGTACTTGAATCTCAGTCCCTGTGAGATCGATAATCTATTTATTACTTGACGACATCCGTGCACTTGTGGGCATTGAGCATGAGTGCTTGCTTCGAGTCCTCGATGGTTTCCATGGCGAGATTTGAGGTCACGTTCGCGTGCATCAAGTTTTTGGCGTCATTGCCGGGGACTGATTGATTCGATATCGAATCAAGAAGTGGATAGTTGGATTGGACTTAGGATAGATTTACTTTTCTTGTTTTATTTTATTTTATTTCAGTTTTGTTCATTCTATTGCTCTTTCCTTATTTATAATTTGTTGCATATAACAATGCATGCTTTTACTCATGATTATGGTCAATTTAATGTTGTGAGTTTTGGTAACATTTATTGTGAGCATTGTGGTGAAACATGACATACCATAAATGATTGTCTGAATATATTTGAACCTTCACAATTTGAACGAGAAGATGTTAGCTACAATTACAACCAGTGGCCACGAGATGATTCCTATTCATATAGTTATGACTCCAGCTACTTGAACCCTCAATATTGTTTCCCAAGTGAGAACGAGCGATATGAATCACCATGAAAATTTTATCCAGAACCAAGTCCCCACTTAGAAGCCTTTCTAGGTAATTTTACTAGGGAATGTGAGGAGCATAGCCGAAAATTCATAGAGCTTATGCAACGAGGTCTAGCGACGACTAGAAGGTGGCTTCGATGGCTGGATTACACCTAATATGGCGGAGACTCATTTTGAGCGAATGGATGAGGAAGATGTGGATGACATAGGAAGTAAAGAAGGATAATCCATTCAATCACCACTTGAAGAAGAACTTGAGGACTATTTAATTGACACTTTAATCGAGGAGTGCATTGCTTCAATCAAAACACCTCCTAACCTCAAGGATCTAAAAGAGCCTGCCTTAACCCTCACCAAAACTTTAGTTACCAATAACGAAGCCCATCTAGTGATTTGTGATGATAAAATTTCATTCGACCTAATAGAATCTACTTATCAATCTTTTGGTGAGGATGTTTGTGGTGAGTTACATTAGTCACAGCATATGGATGAAATAAAATATTATGATCAAACTCCTGATGATTCTTTAAAGAAGATAAGCATGTTCACTCTCGAACCAAGGAACACAGCTAATAAATATCTTGCCCCTCGACGAGCAAGATTTAAGAGATATGGTGATAAGGGACCACAAGGAAAGAGGCATAAGGTGAGCGAATATCTTGATCCCCCACAAACAAGATTCAAACATATTAAATGAAATGTAGGAATAAGGTTGAGCTAAAAGACCATAAACAAAGCGCTTCTTGGAAGGCAACCCAAGTTTAGTTTTTATGTTATCTTTTTATTTTATTTCATTCGTTTGTGTAATTTAAACTTTAATTTATAACATTTAGCATTTTACAAATAAATTAGGACTAGAAAGGACTTGCTAGATAGAAACAAAAATCATTTTGAACCTACACGACTGAGCGTGTAAGGAGAATTCAGACCATTTGTGCACCATGAGAGAGAAACGGGGGGCCATGGCCTGGTCATGTGTTTTCACACAGTCGTGCCCCACATTTCAGCAGTGTACATGGCCTGGTCATGTGTTTTCACATGACCGTGTTGCACAAGGGATAAAGGATGCCGCATCGTGCGTTTCACCCTTATTCATCACTCTCCCTCCAGTCCACACATGTATAGGAGCCCACCTAGTCCACATCGACATGAGCCTGCACCTGCACCACCACCTTTTTCTACTTTTGAGCAGGATGCAGGTACATCTACCTATGATTTTTTGGAGTTCCGATCGTGCCTCGACGACATATATGCCAAGCAGTAGACGCAGAGGCAGCGATAGAAGGAGCAGAGCGCCTACATGCAGGCAAAGTTTCAGGGCTTCTGGGAGCACTTCTAGCGGGTCGAAGAGTTCTACGACAAGATCCATATTTACTTTAAGGAGGAGGCTGCCCGTCGCTAGGAGGAGGCCACCTACCGCTAGGAGATGCGACGACACATGCATGCTCAGCAGACATAGTGGGCACGGGAGGAGGAGCACCGAGCAGCCGCTACATCCACTAGCTCTCAGATCAACCACATGTACATGTGGCATCAGCGGCTCAACACTAGATTCTCCCAGGATCCCGAGATGCCGAGGCTACCAGACTTTCCACCTCATCCACCATACTAGAGGTATGTTTCTCTTAAGTCTGGGGGGAGGTCCCAAGGTTCAATTTATTTTATTTCTAGCAGTAGTTTCTTTCCTGATATTTGCATTTTAGTTAGCATTTATTTGTTCATGCATAGGTTGTTTAGTTTCTTTCAGCACTTAGTTTTTGTATCTATAAGCTGCCTCAGTAGTATTTTTAAGGTTTTCTTCATGAGTTGTTTCCATGGGTAGCTTAGCTTCATTTACCTCGTGGTATTTTATTTTATTTGCTCTAATGAATGTTCTAGACTTACACTAGTTAGCTTTTATTTTTACACCTACACATGACGAACATTTTGAAAGGGAAAATCTAGTACGTACCTAGTTATGATTCATCTCCGTAGTCTAGTACTTTGGAATCCATAGGTGACTCTAGATTTAGCATTTTAGTTACTAGAGATGCTCGGATTGTGGAAACCCATTTGGAAAAATCAAAATCCCAAGAGAGAGAGAAAAGAAAGAAATAAAAAAATGGAATAAGAAATGGAAAAAGAAAGAAAAAGAGAGTAAGAAAAAAAAATTGAAAAAAAAAGATTATGAGAGATAAAAAAATAATTGTCATGGGTGGAAATGGTTAGGTGCCCCTTTGAGACCGAGTTAGGTTACTGGGGAAACACCTACCAATTTCTCTCAATATCGAGCACGCCTTTGAGACTTTGTGCTAGATCTAGGGAATGACCCTCGCTTTGGGAAGGTAAGTGCCTAAGAGCCGGAGACCTTAGGAAAGCTATAGGATGATGACTTAAATTACCATGGAACGAGTATCCCCTAAGAAGATTCGCTTGGCACGTGCACGAGGAGCTAACTTAGTGAATTTTTAGAACACATCTATTTTGCTTTGATTGAAAATACCACTTGATAAATCTAGTTAACATGCTAAGTATGGAACAATACTTTTTCAAATTTATTGGCATTGAGGTTTACTTGAGGACAAGCAAAGATTTAAGTCTGGGGGAATTGATGTGAGCAAAACATATAGGGTTTTAGGAGTAGTTTTCGCTCACATCTCATTACATTTTATGTTTGTTTCATGCATATTTTACTTTGTTTTGCATGCATTTCCTATTTTCTAGTTCGGAGATCTGCTCTTTGTACTTTTGTGTGCAGGATAGCATTTCATAGGGAGAACGACGCACTTTCGGAGCAAAAGAGGGCATTTGATAGCTAGATGCAGTAGGGGACACAACCAGGGCGTGTGGCTACACACGGTCATGTCTGAAGCTCGAGATTAGCCACCACAGGGCCACACATGGCCTGGCCATGTGGAAACACACGATCGTGTGGCGACCAACCTTTTTGTCGCGATTAGGTCTTTTTTCGGATTTTGTGAAGAGCCAGCCTGATGTCTATATAAAGGAAGCCACGCCCAAATCCTAGGGGGGAGGCACAATGATCGAGACGGTACTCCGATGTCCTAAAAAGCTTCGAGAATTCGCAATGGGGAGGAAGGAAGCCTCTCGAGGATCAAGTTCTGCACCTCGACGCCAAAGAGAAGAGCCCCATTGCATTTTAATTTACTTTCCGTGCATAATTTCCATTGTATATCTGAACATGATCATGCTTTGTGTTTCTTCTCTTATATTCATGGAGTAGATTTACCGATTCTAGGATTAAGGAGTAGTTTGTGTGCATAGGACATGTTATTCCAAATATATTTTTGATTATTTAGTTTATATTTACAATTGGTGATTGTTTAGATCTATAGCTATTTGTTTTGGTCTTCTATTTACTATGCGAAATTGATACGACGGGTGACAACCCTTGTATCAAAGATTTAGGAGAATTAAGGAGGAACCTAGGGGTTGGCCTCATCTCCTGTAACCGTAGATAGAATGATGTGATAGAGTCAGAAATGAGATATGTTCTGTCTCACCGTAGGAATTGATTCGACATCCTCGTACCCCCTACCCTGTCCTAACACCAGGGGTCGACTTGGTATGGCATAGGTAGCTTCCGATAGATGCGAAAGCTCATCGGGGGAGTGTATGAAGTCCCTTCCACAAGGCTGTAGTTAGATGTCTAGATAATACTCAATTGGTAGCGTGTTCTACGATGCACAAGCGAAATTGAAATCCAAGGATTACCTCAAAGACTCATAGCAACCCTTCTCTTCCTTAGTGTGACACCGTACTAGAGTTAGGGCCGCTGACCCTCTTAATCGTAACCATTAGAACTGAACTCCAAACAATAACGTCCACTGAATAGATCGGTACTCGAATCTCAGTCCCTGTGGGATCGATAATCTATTTATTACTTGACGACATCCATGCACTTGCAGGTGTTGAGCGCGAGCGCGCGCTTCGAATCCTCGACGGTCTCCGTTATGAGATTTGAGGTCGCGTTCGTGTGCATCAACAAACATGGTAATTTTAATCCATCCTGAATAGATTGAGAATGACTAAGCCTCACAAGGTAAGTGATGATTTTTCTCCCTCTCTTAAGAATATAATAATGGTGTTCACTCAAGCTACTGATGGTTTATGCACGACCATACTACTCTTCACCACTATTATATACATAAGAATTCACAATCTTTGAAGGCTTGTTAGAAATGTAAGGGAAACATGAAATAAAAGAAATGATGGTGTATATGCAAGAAAAAGAAATGAAAGAGACAAAGAAAATAATGGAATACTACATAGATGAGTACAAGAAAGCATTGCCCTAATTTTTTTCCTTCCAAGCTAACTTTTCACAAACCAATAAATATGTAAATAACCCTTATCACTTTCTACAATACAAATCTACTCATGATATATAATAAATCTCTCAATGGTTGCAATAAGGGATGTTCATCACAAAAATATTATCACACAAATAAAAAATAGCACAACATATCAAAATTTTTACAATATTTTTTTTTATTTCATGGGTGCCCAAATGTTTATTCACTTTTTTTTTCAACTTTCATTTTTTTTCTGACATGTAGTGCACTTTTCTATGTTCCATCATTGAGCTCAGCTAAAAAGATAAAGAGTATGGCTATCTCATGGTGATTAAGCACAATTTGCCTATGCTTGCACTAAATTTTCCTGAGCTACTCCTCTTCCCCCACACTTAAAGTTTTTGTCCATCCTGGGAAAAAAACTCATCATGGAACAAAGTATTCCACATCCAGAAGAATAATGGGGAAGAAATAAATGGAAGAAGGAAAAGAAATAATGTGATGAACAACAAGAATGTTATTTAATAAGCATATGACAACAAAAGAAGGTAAAGGAAAACAAATCATATTACCTTCATATAATCATGCAAACCTATAGTTGTGTGGTCTCGAAAGAATCAAAGCAAGTTCTAGAGTTATAATAACCACAAGTGCACCACACACAAGCAATAAATAATAGGCTCAATCCTCACTAGGTATACAAAAATAATCATCCCAATCTATCAACACAAAATCCATCACCAAGTAGCAACCACATGCAATCAAATAATCCATTCATGACAATAAATCCTAAAATTTGATAGTCAAATTTAACTGCTTTCATGACTTCTAAGAAGATATAAAGGAATGCATAGGAAATTTATTTCAAAAACACGATGAAACAAAAACTCAACAAACGAAACATAACAACTAAAACAAAAACAAGTGAAGTAAAAGAAACATATATTCAAAGAAAATAAAAAAAAATTAGATGGAGCAAACTCCTCTGAGGTCCTGGCGGTTGAAGAAGATTCATCAAGAGGAGCCAGACAGGCCGTAGGGTGCTCCGAAAGAAATCCTATCCCGACGATTAAAGACGTTTTAGACATAATATCCATGTCAGGCGTGGGATGGATTGAATGGATGCAAACACCTTCATGGTGTGATGAGGAAAGTTCAACATTGCTCCCTCTAATATGATCACCTCATCATATGTAATCTTCGGTGGTATGAGGCGATTCATTAGAAGTTTCTAGCTTGGAGGCTAGATTATTGCATTTTTTGTTAGGGCCTTCATCAACATATTTGTTGGAGACTCTAGTTGTGATGGAAGTGTCCAATTTGGGGGCATCCAACTATCCACCACTTCCATGGAAATCAGCTCATCACAATTGTTTGCCACTACTGTCTCACTTATCTTCTGGTATGGCTGGCAAGTCTAAGCATTGGTATTTGGCAACCTCTCCTTTTCTTCAATATAATCCGAGGCACAAATAGCGCCACAGAGTAAATCCAAGCTGCTAGTATCATCCTGTATATCATCTGGCACAGTAGCAACTTCATCAATATTTGGAACATTAGATAGTACAACATAACCATGCCCATCAGTAGAGGAATCCTATAGAACCGCATAAGAAGAAACATATCTATCACTAGCTCTGTAATTCATCTCCTCAAGCACATCACTATCATCAGAAATAATATCTGAGAAATATTGGGAGGAATCTTGTGCTTGTGTCTGGCAGAAAGATGATGTAATTTGATCTAGATGAATTTGCATATTCTGTATCCTTTCTTATTGTTGTTGATGTCTATCACTCATTTGTTACTGATGTTTTTATTGAAGGTCGAAGCTTCGCTTCCCGCTTCAACTTGATTGCTTGTGCATGGTGATCCTATGAACGTCCCCGGATTAAAAAAATTAATCTTTGACGAAGACGGATTAGCCAAGCAACCAATCCATCATCGTGTTATTCGATTCGAGTGGTCTCTTGAATAAACTTGTTATTCAAGCAACCTAACTCTTTTCCTCGATTAGCCGTGGAATAGACGATGTATAGATCGCTAGTCTTTGTGTTTATCTTTGGGGTCCAAGTAAATTAGCCACATACATAATATACAAAAGAACTAAATCAAAACAAACAAGATTATACCTCTTGTTTACCTCTTGATCTTCTATTGTATGTCCTATCCTCCTCTTGGATGTTGTGTGGGCAACGATCCTCCAAGAGATGAAGCCTCCTAGATCACATTCTACCCTTCCTTACTCGCTCCGAACAAAGGGAAGATGAAAGCTCCTTTCTTCTCCTATCCAGTGCCGACCACCAAGTCACCTTACTTAGTTGTTGCTGCCGACCAAGGAGAGGGAGAGGAAGATTGGGCACCGGCCAAGAGTTGAGCTCCAAAGATTGAAGATGAAGAACCACCAGCCAAGCTTTAAGGAAGGAGCACTGACCCTTAGGAAAGGAGAAGAGATGCCGGCTCAACCTTAGGAAGAGAGGAAACAAAACCCTAAACCTCTCCTCCACTTCTTGCCGCCGACCAAGCCAACTCCAAACCCTAAACCTCTTCTAATCTTGCCGCCCAATAATTTAGAAGCAAACCCTAGAATCCTCAATCCATTGTTGCCGCCCAAGCCTTGGACTCCTATTTATAGATTTTTCCCAAACCTCCTTTTAATCTTCTCCGTTATATCTAGGTTTCATGAGGGTTTTAATAGGCTACAATAGGGACCATGAGGAGGAGTTGGATCTTGGCCACCCAATGGATCCGACCCACATAAAATCCGATCCATTAATGATAATCCATTACACTAGAGGATTATCATTGATCTACCTCACCAACCCCCATAAATAACTATGGGCTCTATATATTAATTGTACAAATATCTCCCCGTGTTTAAGATATCGAATGCCCATCAATTAATTAATTTACTGACAATTAATTAATCAATATCTAACTCCATGAGTAGTACCACTCAACCTTATCATCATACCGGATCAAGTCCACCTGCAGGGTTTACATGATGATCCTTATGAGCTCCTCAAGGGGACATCATCATCCTAATACATAGGACACGGTTTCCTCCTATAATCAACGACACACCATGTAAATAATATTATTTCCCATCTTACCGAGCCTATCGATTTAATCTATAAATCTCGCCTATTGATAAATCAAAGAAATAAATACTAAGTACATGTGCCCATTATTATATCGGGATTAAGAGCATGTACACCATAATATCCGAGGTCCGATTCAATTATATAGTCAACAATAAATTGAATCACCTCTAAATCAGTCCTGCTCAATACACACAAAGTGTACTAGTGTAATTCTATGGTCAAGACAAACCAATACCAAATTACACTACAACCATACCAATGGTTTGTCCAAAACCATCTCGGTTGTGAGCCTCTACTTATACTCTACAAGGAACTGATAACAAGATCTTCCATGTGACACCACACAACATGTTATCTACAATGTAATGTATCAGACAATATGCATAACCATAAATATGCAAACAATGATCATGTGATTCTTATTTCAAAAATAAAGATGTTCATACAAAAGATAGACTTTTCAGTATACATCCTAACAATCTCCCACTTATACTAAAAGACTATGCTGTCCTCATATTGCCATACATCTGATTCCCATTCCCTCCACATGCCTATCAAAAACTCTCTCTAGAAAGGCCTTAGTGAAAGGATCTACCAGGTTATCCTCTGATGCAATCTTGGTGACAACAACTTCTACCCTCTTTACGATCTCTTGTATCAGGTGGTACTTGCGCTCTATGTGTTTACTTGCCTTATGGGTTCGTGGTTCCTTCAAGTTTTCAACTGCACCACTGTTATCACAATAAATTGTGATAGTTCTAGGCAAACCAGGAATCACATCCAAGTCCATCGAGAAGTTCCTGAACCATACAACTTCTTTGGCTGCCTCAGAGGCTGCCATAGACTCAACTTCCATGGTGGAGTTCGCCACATATTTCTGCTTGACACTCCTCCATACAATGGCTCCACCTCCCAAAGTAAACACAAAACCCGAGGTAGACTTACTGTTATTTCTATCTGATTAAAAGTCGGAATCTGTGTAACCCATAGGGAGTAATTGATCTGTCTGGTATACCATCAAATAATCCCTAGTCCTTCTCAGGTACTTCAATATATGCTTTACTGCAGTCCAATGTCCTTGTCCTGGATTACTCTGATATCTACTAACCATGCCCACGACGAAGCAGATATCTGACCTCGTACATAACATAGCATACATGAGGCTTCCTATCGCCGAAGCATAAGGAACCACCTTCATCTCCTCTATCTCCTTTGATGTTCTAGGATACATCTCTTTAGATAAAGGTACTCCATGCCTAAAAGGTAGAAAACCTTTCTTGGAGTTCTGCATGCTAAAACGAGCCAAAATGGTGTCTATGTATGAAGCTTGAGATAAGCACAACATTTTTTTCCTGCGATCCCTTATAACCTTGATCCCAAGGATGTGCCCCACTTCTCCCAAGTCTTTCATATCAAACTATTTGGACAACTATACCCTTACGTCTGATAACACCTTGACATTGTTGACAATTAACAAAATGTTATCTACGTATAGTACAAGAAATACCACTACATTTCCGTCACATCTCTTGTATACACAAGACTCATCCGGACTTTGAATAAATCCATAAGGCTAGATTACCTCATAAAAGTGGATGTTCCAAGATCTCGAAGATTGCTTCAATCCATAAATGGACCGATTAAGCTTGCACACAAGATTCTCTTTGCCCTTTGCAATGAATCCCTCTGGTTGCTCCATATAGATGTTTTCCTCAAGACTTCCATTAAGGAAAGTTGTCTTGACATCCATCTGCCACACCTCATAATCCATATGAGCAGCAATAAATAATAGAATCCGGATAGACTTAAGCATGGCTACCGGTGAAAAGGTCTCCTCATAATCGATACCCTCTTTCTGAGTATACCCTTTTGCAACAAGCCTTGCTTTGAAGGTCTCAACCTTCCCGTCTATTCCTCTCTTTCTTTTGTAGATCCACTTGCATCCAATGGTTTTTACACCATTTAGTGGTTCTACTAGCTCCCAGACCTAATTTGAATCCATAGATTCTATCTCAGAACTCATTGCACTTTGCCAAGATACCGTATCTTCATCTTGGATTGCCTCGTCATATGTCCAGGGATCAAGTTCATGTTTGTCAGGGAACAAATCAAAAGATTCTCTCAAGAACATAAATCTATCAGGTTGTCTAACAACCCTCCCACTACGACGAGATATCACCTGTGTATCCTCTGTGACACACGGTGCAGTCACTTGTGGTATATCCTCTTGTACCGATGGTACTAAAGTAGTGACTTCCCCTCTCAATTCCTCCAGAACAATCTTACTCATGGGCTTGTGGTTCATCACATAGTCTTCCTCTAAAAATATGGCATTTGTGCTAACGATCACCCTCTGATCTCTAGGACTATAGAACAAACCACATTTCGTTCCTCTAGGATAGCCTACGAACATGCGCACTTCTATATGAGGTTCCAACTTACCAGCATCTGCCTTCAACACATGTGCTGGACTCCTCCAAATCCGAATATGTCTCAGACTAGGCTTTCGTCTAGTCCACAATTATGTGGGAGTAGAAGGCACTGATTTAGTTGGTACCAAGTTCAGAATATACACTGCCATATCCAGAGTATACCCTCAGAACGAATCTGGTAACTCAGAATAACTCATCATCGATCTAACCATCTCTATAAGAGTCCTATTCCTTCGCTCCGCTACACCATTCTGCTCGAGTGTGCCAGGTGCAGACAATTGGGATTGAATCCCAACCTATGATAAGTAATTCCTAAACTCTCCCAAGAGGTACTCACCACCATGATTAGATCATAGTGTCTTGATACTTTTATTTTAACATTTCTCCACATCAGCCTTGAATTCTTTGAACCTGTCAAAGCATTCAGACTTGCGACGCATCAGGTAAATGTATCCATATCTTGAATAATCATCTATAAAAGAGACAAAATATTCAAAACCACCTCTAGTCTGGATAGACATAGGACCACACAAATCAGAATGAACCAATTCCAACACATCTTTGGCTCTATACCCCTTGGCCTTAAAAGGCCTCTTGGTCATTTTACCTTCCAAGCAGGATTTGCAGGTTGGGAAATCTTCTACCACTAATGAACCCAAAGGTCCATCAGCTATCAACCTTTAAATTCTACTTAGGTTAATATGACCTAACCTTAGATGCCAAAGATATGTTTGGTTCATTTTTGAAGGTTCTTTTCTCTTATTAGATTTAGAAGATGAGTTATTTACTTCTATTTGCATCGTGGGAGCTTTTGGTTCAAGGGTATATAAATTTCTTATCAATGCACCAGAACAGATAATCTCCCTATTCCTTTTTATAACAAATCTATCATTAAAAGAAATAGAATATCCATCCAAAAATAATTTAGAAATCGAAATCAAATTCTTTCTAAATAAAGGTACATAAAGGCAATTTTTCAGAACCAAAGTTTTATTCCTATCAAAAGATAAATAAACATCTCCCACTACAATAGCCGCCACCTTCGTAGCATCACCCAAGTAAACGATAATCTCCCCCTTAGCTAGTCGTGTGGTTTCTTGGAATCCCTGCAAAGTATTGCAAATATGATCAGTGACTCCTGTATCTACACACCAGGTGCCGGTAGATAACACCGCTAAACATGTTTCAATGAATAGACCAAAAGATATACCTTTGTTCTGCTTCTGGTTGGGGCATTCCTTCTTCCAATGTCCAGTCTGCTTGCAAGTGAAGCACTTGCCTTTCGGCTTCTTCACTCCTCCCTGAGATCCTCCCGCCACCTTTGCTCCACCTTGTTTCTTCTTCTTCTTTCCTTTCGGCTTAGAAGTAGAAACCTTCTGAGCAACCATGGCCTGAGCCTGAGCACTCTGACGAAAAAGCCCCTCTACCGTCTGGAGTTATGTCAGAAGCTCCGCCAATGAATACAACCTCTTATTCATGTTGTAGTTTAGGCGAAACTGCTCAAAACTTCTAGGTAGAGATTGGAGAATGATATCGATCTGGGTTTCCCCATCGATCTCAGCTCCAAAGACTTCTAGCTCATTCAAATGAACCATCATCTTGAGAACATGATCCCTCATGGGTGTTCCCTCAACCATGATGGTCATCATCAAGTTCCTCATAGCTTCTTGCCTAGCAGCCAAATTCTGGTGTTCGAAAAGTTCCTTGAGATTGAGCATCATGTCATAAGCAGTAGGTATGGCTTGATGCTGATGATGCAATACATTTGACATAGAAGCTAAAATGTAACACCGCGCCATCTCATCAGCCTTTATCCACTTCTTATAACTCTCTTTCTCCTTTACCCTAGAATCATCTGCAAGCTTAGGAGGACACTCTTCGAAGAGTACATTCTTGTAGTCCTCAGCAGTCATGACAATATCTAGATTCCTTTTCCAATAAATATAATTGGGTACAGTAACTTTATTTTCTTTTAGTATCACAGCAAGTGGGTTGAAAGTCATTTTTGAAAAACCTAAGAATCACATAGATCAAAACATTAGATTTCAAAAATTTATTGATTCCTCAAACAATAAAATTTTAAAATCAACCAACACCTCAAAACACCGAGAATATCGTATGCCACGATAGTGTGGATGTATACGAATTCTACATTTGTAAGAGGAGGTTTTACCCATTAATTTTATTATCCTGTCAACCTTACTTTTTGACAAATAAAATTAATAGTTGGTTCCTCTTTGGCCCTACAAATAAAAGCAGTGACTCCGATGGGGAGGATACTCATATTTGCATCTAAGAGTTCACCATTACCCGATACTAAGGCAATTATCTTGGATTATGTGCCTTCCGATGGGGAAGTACACACACTCCTAAATAATTTCCTATAACCATATTTGACCTTGTGATCGGCAAAACAGACTCATCCGATGGGGAGAAAGGCACTCAGAGTCGACGCGCAAGTTTGTTTGCATCACATGTCAAATTGTATTGGAGGCCATGGGAATTTTAAAAAAATATCCCTCTCTCACTTAGTAATTTAAAATTGAGGAATTTTCCAAGCACATAACATGCATATCAAACAAGAAGCAATAAATATGAAAAAATATTTTCCAACTATTATGGCTTTTGTTTTCTAATATGCCTCCCATCGTGTCGCCATCTCATCCGCTCCTCCCTACGCCATGTACAAGCCATCTGGAAATCTGAGCCGAGGAAAAATTATTTTAATTTACATCCATCGATCCTATACTCCATGAAGGAGTGTACATGAAATCTAGATCAAAAGTAAACTAAAATAAAAGAGTGGCTAAACAATATCATACTTAATTACAAAAATTAAATACTAGCCTTGTCAACCCCGAGAATTCAAATAATATTACAATTACACACATCCAATCACATATACACACATATGGCCATAATAGTTGGATCTTATGCCTGCAACCAAAAAGTTAGCCTACGCACATCCTACTATTATCCATCACATACAATATATGATAAGTGCATAAAAGTAATCGAATCCTAAACACACAAAACCAAAAACCGTAGCTCTGACACCACTTGAAGGTCGAAGCTTCGCTTCCCGCTTCAACTTGGTTGCTTGTGCATGGTGATCCTATGAACATCCTTAGATTAAAAAAATTAATCCTTGACGAAGACGAATTACCCAAGCAACCGATCCATCATCGTGCTATTCGATTCAAGTGGTCTCTTGAATAAACTTGTTATTCAAGCAACCTAACTCTTTTCCTCGATTAGTCGCGGAATAGATGATGTACGGATTGCCGATTTTTGTGTTTATCTTCGGGGTCCAAGTAAATTAGCCACATACATAATATACAAAAGAACTAAATCAAAACAAACAAGATTATACCTCTTTTATACCTCTTGATCTTCTATTGTATGTCCTATCCTCCTCTTGGACGTTGCGTGGGCAACGATCCTCCAAGAGATGAAGCCTCCTAGATCACGTTCTTCCCTTCCTTGCTCGCTCCAAACAAAGGGAAGATGAAAGCTCCCTTCTTCTCCTATCTAGTGCCGACCACCAAGTTACCTTAGTTAGTTGTTGCCGCCGGCTAAGGAGAGGGAGAGGAAGATTGGGCGCCAGCCAAGATTTGAAAAGATTGAAGATGAAGAACCACCGGCCAAGCTTCAAGGAAGGAGCGTCGACCCTTAGGGAAGGAGAAGAGATGCCAGCTCAACCTTAGGAAGAGAGGAAACAAAACCCTAAACCTCTCCTCCACTTCTTGCCGCCGACCAAGCCAACTCCAAACCCTAAACCTCTTCTAATCTTGCCGCCCAATAATTTGGAAGCAAACCCTAGAATCCTCAACCCATTGTTTCCGCCCAAGCCTTGGACTCCTATTTATAGATTCTGCCCAAACCTCCTTTTAATCTTGTTCGTTGGATCTAGGTTTCATGAGGGTTTTAATAGGCTACAATAGGGACCATGAGGAGGAGTTGGATCTTGGCCACCCAATGGATCCAACCCACATAAAATCCGATCCATTAATGATAATCCATTCCACTAGAGGATTATCATTGATCTACCTCACCAACCCCCATAAATAAATATGGGCTCCATATATTAATTATACAAATGTTTCTCTGTGTTTAAGATATCGAATGTACATCAATTAATTAATTTACTGACAATTAATTAATCAACATCTAACTCCATGAGTAGTACCACTCAACCTTATCATCATACCAGATCAAGTCCACCTGCAGGGTTTACATGATGATCCTTATGAGCTCCTCAAGGGGACATCATCATCCTAATACATAGGATATGATTTCCTCCTATAATCAACGACACACCATGTAAATAATATCATTTCCCATCTTACCGAGCCTATCGATTTAATCTATAAATCTCGCCCATTGGTAAATCAAAGAAATAAATACTAAGTACATGTTCCTGTTATTATATCGGGATTAAGAGCATGTACACCATAATATCTGAGGTCCGATTTAATTATGTAGTCAACAATAAATTGAATCACCTCTAAATCGGTCCTGCTCAATACACACAAAGTGTACTAGTGTAATTCTATGGTCAAGATAAACTAATACCAAATTACACTACAACCATACCAATAGTTTGTCCAAACCATCTCGGTTGTGAGCCTCTACTTATACTCTACAAGGAACTGATAACATGATCTTTCGTGTGACACCACACACCATGTTATATACAATGTAATGTATCAGACAATATGCATAACCATATATATGCAAACAATGATCATGTGATTCTTATTTCAAAAATAAAGATGTTCATACAAAAGATAGACTTTTCAGTATACATCCCAACATTTATAGCAATGATGCTAGCTGCAAAAGCTTTTCTAGTGTCTATGTATTTGCTTGACTTGGAGCAGGGGCTTCTTCATTATAGTTTTGTTATATCTCCCAGGGAGTTGACTCAGCTTGTTGGAATGGTTGTGACCCATCAAATATTGAATCACCTTGAAAACCCAATGGGCTCTGATAAGATGAAATTTTTTGAGTCTTTTCCTGATGTGCTTCTCTATAACTATAATTTGATTGATCTCTCCAACTAGGCATATAAGTATGGATAGGTGGTGAGGGTGAATAGCACTAAGGCTGCTCAAGAACATACTGTTGTATGTGTCCATACCTGAAATCTGAATCAAAGTTATGAAAAGATGTATCCGAAAATTAATTATACCTATCTTGTTGATAGAGCTGATGATATTGAAGAATAGGCTGATGATATTGAGGCTGGTACTGATAATAGTTCTCTTCAGGTTAGTAATACTCTTGTTGCCTAGTGCCTAAATAATAAGCATCATTGAAATCTCCACACTGCTGATAATACAAATCTATGTTTAACGAAATTTTCTATTCTTTCCTAAAATACTAACAAACAATATCAAAAGACACAGGAAGTATACATAATAAAATACATGAATATATAGAAAATAAAAGAATGAAGCCCTAAACAATTTTTTTTGAATTTATATTTTTTTTAAAGAATAGAAAGGCAAACAATCTGTAGGGATCTTGTGCGAAAAATAATCACAAAATGCAGCAGAAAAAAACTGGATCCCT
The DNA here is from genome assembly GCA_025175895.1 of Wurfbainia villosa. NCBI lineage: Eukaryota > Viridiplantae > Streptophyta > Magnoliopsida > Zingiberales > Zingiberaceae > Wurfbainia > Wurfbainia villosa. The sequence continues at coordinate 111,143,561 of CM045989.1, read as the reverse complement.
CCAGAGTTCCATGTGTATATATAAAACTAATCGTTCTTACAACTACATCTAGTTGAGAGATTACCCTTGACGTGAAGCCCTTCACAATCTCAGCAGAAACTTTTTTTTGAAGGATTTCAGAGAGATCAGGATAGCCATGCCTCTATGGTATCCACACGAACACACATGTTGGAGAATCAAAGTTGTGCTAGAAACACCACACAAGGGGTCTAGGCCAAGAAGGAGTTTCAACCAAGAAGATGAAGAAGAAGAAGAACAAATAGAAATCTCACCCAAGCATCATGATCCAAAGCCCCCTTTTTATATTCATCCTATGAATATAAAAGGTTTTACATCCTTTTGTATCCCCTCTTCAATGCATGGTTAATCCACATTAATCATGCATGATAAGAGGTTTCTTCCAACCTTTGGTTTTCCCTCTTCCATGCATGATTAATTAACATTAATCATGCATGATGAATTCATGATGAATCCATATCATTCATCTTCTTCAAATTAATTTGAGTCCAACTCAAATTAAACCAATTTGAGTCTAACTCAAATCCAACCCTTTCAATGAGTCTAACTCAATGAATCCAATTCAATAGCCTAATGGTTCATTTAGTCAAACTAAAATGAACCCCATCTCCAAAACAACATGTTATTTGTGTGTGACCCAATAGGTTCTCGTAACGTTGACAATGTCTCTAAAACCCTTTTAGAAACATAAGCAATGAGTGACATTTAGCAATGCATCATTGCTACCCAAGTGATGAGAATATTGAGATCCAACATCACCTTTCTATGACTATTATCTTGTATGACTCAATCCTTCTATCCTTGATATCTAGATTGATCAATGAGGCATAGCTCGTGTCATCCTTTTATCAATCTTTGTATTTCTTGATCCCCGAGTAGACTACACCAATCAAATGAGCTCAATATCTCATATTGACTTATTTGAGCATGACCATGCATTTTAGTAGTTCTACTTTATCAAGGGGCCCACAGATATCACTTTCGTCATATGGAAGGGATAGATCCCATCTATCACTCACATCCCTCCGTATAATTTATTGCATACCCAGTGATCGACTTTATAGTCCACCTTGTTACAGGTGTCGTTTGATGATACCAAAGTATACAACTCCTTATGTAGGGAACCGTAGTGATTTTAGGTCTAAGGACTATTCATACCAATAGTCACTATGAGAATGTTTATGACACTCATATGACGATCCATGAAACATTCTCATGGTGGTTCATTTTAGTACATATTCTCTAATATATATCCATGTGTCAACTTGATATCCTATATCCATGACTTGTGAGATTAAGTTATCAGTTGACCTATATGCTAGTCTCAATGTATTAATATTATCCATGTATATTAATACTTGACTAGGAACAATTATGAGTAGTGTTCTATATATCTACAGTATCCCACTAACAAGTCACCAACTTGATATGTCGTAGACTAGAACCAACTACCCTAGGATATTATTATATTTATTCAAATGTCACATCAATGAAGTAAATATAATAATCATAGACTTTGCCTTTATTATGAAATATGATACAAAAGTTCCCTTACCAATCATCTCATAATTTGCACTTAGGGCTAATACTAACACAATCCTAAGTCTACCAAGCACCATTACATTCCCCAGCAACGACGCCATTTTTTATAACAATAGTAGTGTCGTACCACCATTACTAAACAAGATTTATAATTAAATCGAACCCCCTCTACAATAATGTAGCATAGAGATGACTCGAGTCGTCTCCCAATGAATGCAATCGGTAGAGTGGTTTCCATCGGATTGTTTACATTATTGATTTGGGTTTTCTAATATAAATGGGGGGTTTTGGATTTAGATTCTAACATAATATTGCAAGGTAATTAAAATTCTAATCTAACAAGGAAAGTAATGAAAACATTTGACAAGTAAAATAATGGAGGAATTAAAGAAAACAATTAAAGTGCAGTAATTAAAACAAGCAAAATTGTAAGAGGAATTAAGACAAACACTTAATGTGCACAACTAAAAGAACTAAGTTGAACTAGCACAAATGTAACGAGCAATTAATCCAACAATTGGCATGCATACAAAATTAAAGTGCAAGTAAAATAAACAAGAAAATAAATGATCAAATCAACCCAAGATGTGCCAGGTGTATGAACAAGTTCCTCCGGTGATGCGGGTGCGGGGGAAAAATCCGTTCGCTCCATTTTCAAGGCGATGAAGCGATGAGGGAGGTCTCGGAATATTCTCCCCCGGCAGCGATCAGTAAAGAATAAGAAAATGAAGTAGACGAAACGCGAAAACCCGACACCAGCAATCGAGATTCAGACACGAGATGTAACGTGGTTCGGAATAAGGATTCCTACTCCACAGGGGTGAGGTTTCTCACCAGATGCGGTGCCTAAGCACTTTCACTATGAAGATCCTCCTTTACAGAAAGCAAGTTTCCGAAGGTGGAGGAGAAAGGACCTCTTACAATGATGTTACAAGATGAGGAAAATACAAGAGACTTATCAAACAACAGATCTCCGTCCTCCTTCTCCGGCGAGACCGTTCTTCCTTTTCTCTCGTCTCCTCTTCTCTCTTGCTAGATGCGAATGATTGCGGATCGATCTCCCCCCTTCCTTCCTTGCTCTCCTCCTTTTTATCTTCCCCTTTCTTCATCGCAACGTCCTGGATTATCTCCATCGTACACGTGGCCACCTCCTCCTCCTGGAGAATAATTCTGTTACAAATATGAGGAACGAGGACTCCCCCGAATATTGCGTGGGGCCCCCCAAGCCGTTGCATAGCACCTTTCCCTTTACTTTTCAGGCAACGAGATTAAACTGTTTCCCTCACCCCTCTGCTTTGGGTGAAGTCAACTTAGGCCCCTATACCATAGGTGACCTAGCCTTAGGGTTTCTCCTCAAACCGAACCAATTCTCCTTTTTCCCGTACCAAACTTCTTTCGCATCGATTAGGTTGAGTTGACCCTTCCTCCATCTCATTGGCTTCAGGAATTGCCTAGTTGAACCAGTTCCTATTCCTCTGTTAGCGAAGTGCCTTCCGCCTCTTTTCCATCTGCGTCCCTTGCTTCTAGCATTCGCCTGTGCCGATGGCTCTCGCTACTTGTCCGTGTCGATGACCTCTGGTACTTGCAACCATGTAGATTATTTCCGATAGCTCTCGCCCGTGTCAATGGCTTCGTCTAACTCTCGCCCGTGTCAATGGCTTCGTCTAACTCTCGCCCGTGTCAATGGCTTCGTCTAACTCTCGCCCGTGCCAATGGCTTCTGATAACTCTCGCCCGAACTGTTTCTCCTTTTCCCCTTTGGCTGAACCAGGTGTTTTGGAACAGGTCACGGGTCACCTGCTAACTCTTCTATTGGGAATTAGGTAGGAAAAGGACCAGTAGTATCATCTGGCTAAGTCCAACGGAGCTCTATCGAGTCTCCGAAAGTGGCAGTAGATGTGGGATGGTGCAAACTCCGTAATCTAAAATCTTGGTGGATGCTCTAAACTCTCATGGATCTGGTTAAGCTTGAAGAAGGGTCGTCGGGGCGAAACTCCTCCTCGAATCCGAAGGAAGAGGTGGATACGCAGTGAAGATGGAAGACGTCGCCGAAATCCCTTGATGAAGTAGTCTTTCCTTGAATATAAAGGGAAGAAATGAATGGATGAGGGTGGAGGGTGGCTGTTAGGGCTCCAAGGAAGAAAATATGTATTTTCTCTGATTTTTTTTTGTCTTAAATGTGCTACAGACCCAAACCTTGCACGCCATATATACATGCTAAAAAGGCATGACCAACCATGTGTAAATTTGCATATAAAATTGTGGTGCTATAGTAACTCTGCTACAATAACTTGCTACAGTAAATCTGCTATAGTAACTTTCAGTTTTTTTTTTCATATGCATTCCTCGATTTAATTTTAAATGTCCTACAAAATAAAGTTCACATCAAATTAGTGATAAGGACATTAAATTAGCATGTATTTGTATTAAAGTGTTAAAATGATCCGTATTCATAAAACATGATAAATACATCGAATTAACCATACGAATGGATCAAAACATCGAGGAATGAATACAAAAAATCACATCAAAATGTGAGTTATCACAGTGCCTGTGACCTCGAAGTGTGCGAACAACGAATGGATTGTGATGGAGAGCTTGGAACCCCTAAGCGACCCTCTTCCTTGAGATGTCATCAGCAGATGAGCTCATCAGTGGTGGATGAAGTGGATCGAGCTAGGAACTCCTCAACTCGCTATGGATTTTTTCACAACCTTGGAACCTTGAAGCATGAAAACAAAGGATGGATTACAGTGGAGAGATTGTAATTCCATACGCTCCCATGGATCATCAAGGAAGAGAACCCTCTTCCTCGAGATGTCATTAGCAAATGAGCTTACAAGTGGTGGATGATAATGTGACCACAAGAGAGAGAACCCTCTAACCTCCTAAGGTGTTGGCGATGATGGAGATAACCAGAGAGACCCTTCCGACAATGAATGGCTTGGATGGAGCCTCTCCTGATGGGAAGAGGTGGTTGATGCATGGCTAGAGTAGGAGAATAAGAGCTCCCCAAGCAAAGGAACCTAGGTCGAGCTTTTATACTCATTTACAACTGAAACGCTGCCACAAACCATGGTCGTGGTGCCCTCTATGCTAAACCATGACCATGGTCAGAGATAACCACGGTCGTGGTAAGAACCATGGCCTAGTCATGGTTCTTACTGTGATGTCCTTTTCTTTGATTTCTTTAATTCCACAACTCGAAACATGGTCGGAATAAGTTAGGGCATGGTTTGATTATGTTTTTTACTATATAAATCCTCCAAACTTTCCTTTAGTTGTTGGTGCAATCGATCTCAAGTCAAGATTGATCGAGCTCGAGTTAAGCTCAAGTTGAGTTTTGATGTTTGACAATATGACAATAGGTTGATGATGTGTGAAGGATGGTATGAGACATCCGAGGTTGCGTGATGAAGAAGAAGATGATTGTGTGATGAAGAAGTAGATTGTTGATGTGGTCATCATTGGGTTAGGTTGATCAATGATGCAAGGTTGAGTGTAAAGTCAAGTAGGTCGAGGTTGATCGGATACTTGATAAGTGAAAAAATCCAAGTGAGTCATAGAGGATCATACACTTGGTGGTCGAAAGTTCAATAGGATGTTGGCAAGCGAGAACTCAAGTAGGTCAAGGTTGACTGAATACTTGACAAGTGGAGAAGTCCAAGTGGGTCAGGGAGGATCGGGCAGTTGGTGGTCTTAAATCCAACATGGAGTTGGCAAGTGTAAAGACTAAGTGGGTCACGATTAACCAGACACTTGGCATGAGATGGAAAGTGCAAATATGTTAAGGAGGATCAGATATTTGGTGATAGAAAATTCTACCAGATTGAGATTGATCAAATGTCAGATATGAGAAGAAAAGTCTAACCAGGTCAAGAAGGACCGAATACTTGGTGTCGGTGAAGTCCGGGCAAGTCAGGGTGATCGGATGCTAGGAAAGCAAAGTCTCAGCTGGTCAAGGTAATCAAATGCAAGGAAAGCAAAGTTTCGATAGATCAAGGGCGATCGAATAGTAGGCAAATGAAGTCCTGGTAGGTCAAACTGTTGGTGCAGGGGCACTAGTTAATTGAACCTTGGTTTTGATAATGACAAAGATTCAAAGTTAATCTATTTTGTTATCTCATATGCTATGCTAAGTGTGCAGGTATTTCCTTAGACTTTGCCAAAGTCAATGACACCAGGAGAATCTCCGGACGAGAAACCTCGGTGGTCAACGACACCAGGAGAATCTCGGAGCGAGAAACCTCGGTGGTTGGGTGACACCAGAAGAATCTCAGGACGAGAAACCTCGGTGGCCAACGACACCAGGAGAATCTCGAGACGAGAAACCTCGGTGGTCGGGTGACACCAGGAGAATCTCGGAAGGAGAAACCTCAGTGGTTGGGTCATGCTAGGAGAATCTCAGAAGGAGAAACCTTTGTGATCAAGTGACCGAAAGCTAAGTGATAGGTCAGGAGGACCAAAGGTAAGCTCTGGGTGTGGAGGGATGGTAAGGACACGTCCTCAATTAGAGGACAATCCTAGGCATCGATCTGACCAAGGCTTTCGGAGGAATGTCAAAGTTGAGATCGGGCAGTCAAAGGACTCTCACATTGCATGATATTATGCATCTCTTGTGCTAACCTTGTGTTGTAGAAATTCTCAAGTGCAGCAGTCGACTGGAGGTGTCAGCAGTCGACTTCCAAGAGGATCAATTGACTAATGTCGACAAATCAACCCAATGCATATGGTCAAAGAGATATAGATCGATGCTGCCACCTCATGATAAGATAAGCCGCCACCTCAAGATAAGATCCATGAGTTTTGGATCTAGATTTGGACATATTCCAAGGCTACAATCTATAAAAGGAGGGGAGGTCTCAAACCCTACATTATTATTAATCAATCAATGAACTCCTAAGGGCGTCGGGTCTCCAACCATAATCCTTCGTTCTACAATGCTACTCCGACTGTGCATCCACTACAAGTTATTTATCGGTATCTTGTTTACTTCTTAATTATTATTTGCAAAGAAAAGAGGTAAGGTTGTGTAGGGATGTTTTTTATGCAAAATAGCATATGCGCAACGGAAAAATAGGATCCCTTCCAAGTGATCCTTGCGAAAGAAAACCTCGTACAAAAAAATAAATTTCTCTAAAAGAAAAAAACTTATCTTATAGGAGAATATTACCTTTGTTGCGTGCCCTTTTTAATCCCGCTTCTCCTTGGGTTTGTTGGATCTTTTAGCACGTTCAAATGTCCGTGCCTCTATATGTATCCACACGAGCAAGCTCTTGTCTCACAAAAGAAACTAGAAGAGCTCTCCTTTACTTCTTGCTAGAGAAGTCCCTAAAGGAGAGGAAGGTAGGGAAAAAGAGAAAGGAAGAAGAAGATCACTCTTCTTGCTAGCCTACACTCACAAAAGACACACAACCAAAACCTCTCACCACCAAGCTCTCTCTAAGCCTCAAGCTTCCACCACCTTGGCCGGCCACCCCATGGAGTGTTTTATAGGATTGAAAAAACCTTTCACCTCCTATCACATTCAATGCAATTCCTTGTTTGGCCGGCCACATGTGGAGAAATTCCAAAGGTCAAAACCCTTTGTCTCCTTCCACCTCATCAAGCTTAGGTGGCATGCTTATGTGGCATGCTTAGGTTGCATGCTTATGTGGCATTCATGCATGTTGAATTAATCTTATTAATTCAATAAGCTTATGTTATCATATTGAATTAATCTCATTAAATCAATAAGGTAACATATTGAATTAATCTTATTAAATCAATTAAGCTTAGGCTATCATGATAACATATTTATTTAATCTTATTAAATTAATAAGCTTAGCATATTGAATTAATCTCATTAAATCAACAAGCTAAAATTCTCATTAAGCTTAAAGTCCAAAAACCATTTTGTACTTAAGCTTATTCTCAAATTATTCTAGTCAAACTAGAATGCACTAATTCTTTTAATCATCATGCTCTTTGTGTGTGACCCTATAGGTTCTCATAACATTGGCAATGGATCTAAACTCTTTTAGATACACAAGCAATGAGCGGCATCTAGCAATACATCATTGTTACCCAAGTTACGAAATAAGTCAAGATCTGACTAACCTTTCCGTGACTACTATAATGTATGACCGTGTCCTTCTATCCTTGATATCAGATTGACCAATGAGGCATAGACCATGTCATCCTCGATCAATCTATGTGTTTCTTCATCCCTGAGTAAACTAACTCAAACAAATGAGCTCAATATCTCATATTGACTCATTCGATCATGGCCATGCGTTTTAGTAGTTCTACTCAATCAAGGGGCCCACAGATATCACTCCCGTCATATGGGAGGGATAGATCCCATCTACATCACTCACATCCCTCCGCATAATTTGTTATATACCCGATGTCGCCTTTATGGTCCACCACATTCACGGGTGGCGTTTGTGATACCAAAGTACATAACTCCTTATGTAGAGGAAGCGTAGTGACTTGAGGTTTGAGGACTATTCATTCCAATAGTCACATGAGAAAGTTTATGACACTCATATGACGATCCATGAAACTTTCTCATGGCGGGTCAGTTCAGTATATATTCTCTAATATATACCCATGTGTCAACTTGATATCATATATCCATGACTTGTGAGATCAAGTCATCAATTGACCTACATGCTAGTCTTTATGTATTAATATTGCCCTTGCATATTAATACTTGACTAGGAACATTTAGGAAAGTGTTCTCTACAGCCTCTCATAATCAATTCTACCAATTGATGTGCTGTAGATAAGAACCTACTTTTCTAGAGCATTATTATATTTAATTTAGCTGGCACAAGCAAGACGTAAATATAATAACCAATCCTTTGCCTTTATAGAATATGATACAAAATGTTCCCTATTCAACCATCACATGATTGGTTCTAGGGCTATAACTAACAATCTCCCACTAGCACTAGTACCAATCACTATGATATCTAATACCTAGTGACCTAGTGTGACCATCATGCTTCCTCTGTGCCAAAGCCTTGGTCAATGGATCTGCGATGTTAGCTTCTGTCGGTACTCTGCATATCCTCACATCTCCTCTATCGATGATCTCTCGAATGAGATGGAAGCGCCGCAGTATGTGTTTGGTCCGCTGATGTGATCGAGGTTCCTTAGCCTGTGCAATAGCCCCATTGTTGTCACAATAGAGGTCTATTGGATCTGCAATGCTAGGAACTACCCCAAGTTCACTGATGAACTTGCGGAGCCAAACAACCTCCTTTGCTGCATCAGATGCAGCAATATACTCATTGTGTAGAATCAAGAATCGTGGTCCTCGCCGAACTCTTCCAGCTCACAGCTCCACCATTCAGGCAAAACACGTACCCCGATTGCGATCTATAGTCATCCTTGTCTGTTTGGAAGCTTGCATCACTGTAACCCTTTACAGTTAGCTCCTCATTGCCTCCAAATATCAGAAAATATTCTTTCGTTCTTCGTAAGTATTTAAGAATATTTTTGACTGCTATCCAGTGACTTTCACCTGGATCCGACTGGTATCTACTCGTCATGCTCAAAGCATACGAGACGTCAGGACGAGTACAAAGCATGACGTACATGATAGACCCTATAGCAGATGCATAAGGGATCTTATCCATGCGATCTCTCTCCTCCTTAGAAGAGGGACATTGAGTCTTCGAAAGACTCACACCATGTGATAAAGGCAGAAATCCTTTCTTGGAATTTTGCATAGCAAAATGATCTAGCACTTTATCAATGTATGTACTCTGACTTAGGCCAAGTAATCTTTTAGATCTATCTCTATAGATCTTGATGCCTAGAATATAGGCAGCTTCACCTAAGTCTTTCATCGAGAAACAATTCCCTAACCACATCTTCACAGACTGAAGTGAGGGAATATCATTTCCGATGAGAAGTATGTCATCTACATACAAGATAAGAAATACAACTGTGCTCCCACTATTTCTCTTGTAGACACAAGGTTCATCTTCATTCTTGATGAAACCAAACTCCTTGATTGCATCATCGAATCGAAGATTCCAGCTTCGAGAGGCTTGCTTTAGTCCATAAATGGACCTTTGTAGTTTGCATACCTTTCCAGGATGCTTTGGATCTTCAAAACCCTCAGGCTGTGTCATGTACACATCCTCTAGTAGCTTTCCATTCAGAAAAGCGGTTTTGACATCCATCTGCTAGATCTCATAATCGTGGCAAGATAAAATAGCAAGTATGATCCGAATGGATTTAAGCATCGCAACTGGTGAAAAGGTTTCATCATAGTCAATACCATGAATTTGTTTGAATCCTTTAGCCACCAATCTACCTTTATAGGTATGCTTATTACCATCCATGTCAGTCTTTACTTTAAAGACCCACTTACACTCAATGGGTTTTACCCCTTCAGGTGGATCAACCAAAGTCCATACTTGGTTAGTGTACATGGATTCCATTTCGGATCTCATGGCCTCTAGCCATTTCTCATAATCTGGGCTCATCATAGCTTCTTGATAGGATGTAGGCTCGTCAAGATCGACAAGCAATACATCACCGTTGTCAGTCAAGAGAAAAGAATATCTCTCGGGTTGACGACGGATCCTATCAGATCTACGAAGAGGTTGGTCTACTTGAACAGGTGTTTGCTCCATAACTCTTTGGGCAACAATTTCCTCATCCACAACACTTTGTGGTGCCTGTTCATTTTCCATCGAACCCTTAGTGTTATCTTCATCTTGAATTTCTTCAAGATGAATTTTACTCCCACTAGTTTTTCTAGAAATAAATTCTCTTTCTAGAAAGACAGCATTTCTGGCAACAAACACCTTGCCAAGTGTGGGATTATAAAAGTAATATCCCTTAGTTTCCTTGGGATATCCTACAAAATAACACTTATCTGATTTGGGTCCTAGTTTATCTGAGACTTGACGTCTAACATAAGCTTCACAACCCCAAATCTTTATAAAAGACATTTTGGGACTCTTCCCAGTCCATAACGTATATGGTGTCTTTTCTACGGCTTTTGATGGGATGCGATTAAGTGTGAAAGCGGCTGTCTCTAGAGATAAACCCCAAAAGGAAGTAGGTAGATCAGTCTGGCTCATCATTGATCGTACCATATCTAATAGAGTACAATTTCTCCTCTCAGATATACCATTCCATTGTGGTGTTCTAGGTGGAGTGAGTTGGGATATTATCTCACACTCAGCCAGGTGATCACAAAACTCTTGACTAAGGTATTCACCACCTCGATCTGATCGAAGTAGCTTAATACGCTTACCAAGTTGGTTTTGTACTTCATTCTTGAATTCTTTGAACTTTTCAAAGGATTCTGACTTATGTCTCATCAAATATAAGTAGCCAAATCTACTCATATCATTAGTGAAAGTAATAAAGTACTTATAGCCTCCTCTGGCTTCGACATTGAAAGGGCCACATACATCAGTATGTATGAGTCCTAACAAGTCCGTCGCTCTCTCGCCATGTCCACTAAATGGAGTTTTAGTCATCTTTCCTAAAAGACAAGATTCGCATACCTCATATGATTCAAAATCAAATGAGTCAAATAATCCATCTTTATGGAGTTGGGATATGCGTTTTTCATTTATGTGACCTAGGCGACAGTGCCAGAGATATGTTTGGTTCAAATTATTCGATTTGAACCATTTGGTATTTACGTTATAAATTGGGTTTTCTAAATCTAGAACATAGAGACCATTCATAAGTGGTGCATTACAATAGAACATTTCATTCAAATAAATGGAACAACATTTGTCCTTTTTTATAAAAGAAAAGTTTTTCTTGTCTAAACAAGATACAAAAATTATGTTCTTCGTTAATGCAGGTACATAAAAGCACTCCTCTAGTTCTAAGATAAGCCCAATGGGCAAAGACAAAGAATATGTTTCTATAGCTACAACAGTAACTTTTGTGCCATTGCCTACTCGTAGGTCCACTTCGCCCTTTGCCATTAGTCTACTATTTCTCAGTCCCTGCACATTAGTACAAATGTGAGATGCACATCCGGTATCTAATACCCATGTAGAAGAAATAGATAGATTAACTTCTATAACGTGTATACCTGAGGCAGAAGTCTCACTTCTTTTCTTCTTTACTTCCTCAAGGTAGACTTTCATAGCCCACTTCCAAAGGTCGATCCTCACCGAATGGAAACGTCCCTTCCTTAGGTACTTTACCTTTACCCTTTGAAGTGGATGAATTGGCCTTGCCTTTGGCTTGGGTCTTACCCTTGCCTTTGCGCTTACCTTTGCCCTTCTTGACCATTAGTACGTTACTAACTTTCTTCTTGAGATTCGGTTCAGCAGTTCTTAACATGCTGAGAATCTCAGGCAAAGGCTTATCAATTTCATTCATGTTATAATTCATGACGAATTGATTATATGCTTCCGGCAATGATTGCAGGATAACATCGGTTGCCAATTCTTGGCTCAGTGGAAAACCTAGTCTTTCAAGGTTCTCAACGTACCCTATCATTTTAAGTACGTGAGTTTCCTACAGGTGTTCCTTCTTGCATCTTGCATGCAAAAAGAGCCTTAGACACTTCAAAACGCTCGTGCCTAGCTTGTCCTTGATATAGTTGTTCCAAATGCTCAACCATACCATAGGCATCCATGTTCTCATGTTGCTTATGAAGCTCAGAGTTCATGGTGGCAAGCATAAGACATAACACATCTAATGTGTCATCTTGATGCTTCTTATAAGCATCCTTTTCAGCACGAGTCGCCGCAGGGGAGGGTGTTTCAGGGATAGACTGCTCTAGGACATACAGTTTATGTTCTTGCTTGAGGATAATCCTCAAGTTCCTATACCAGTCTAGAAAGTTAGCTCCATTGAGCTTGTCTTTCTCAAGGACAGATCGCAAGTTGAGGGGGTGTGTCATGTTAGATGACATGGTGATCTACAACATTAAAATACAAAATTAAGTATCATACCTAAGTCATTTAATTAGGCCTTTAATTAAATGAGGCTCCCACTAAATTCTCATAGCTTTGATATGAGCTAATCATTGATGTAGGCAAACACATTTTGCTTACATCATTAGCTTCTATTTAGCTATAAATTTATATGGGATAAAGATCCACATCATACTTCGTCTTGAGTTAGCTTTGGCTAATCGCCCAAGACGTAGTATGATTAGGTAGGCAATCTTTTGCCAATTACATCTGATGTAACTCTTTAATATCTTTGGTTAAGTTTAGATTAGTTTAGTGCTTATTCCTAAACCAGCTTCCAGGCCGTGGCGAGGCATAGAGGCCTTCTTTGATATTAGAGCAACGACCACTTTCTAAGACAAAGCTGATGTTCGGAAATCACACAAAAACTAATTTTTCAAACTTATGTTCAAAGCTAATATATGCCTCTACTTTCTTAATTAATTAAGAAAAACTTAATTAAGTCTTAACCAAGTTTGATAGCGGGACATCACGATTGTCCACTCGCACTCTTCCAAGATAAAATACATTGCTTTGCTTTGGCAAACCCAACAACAAATGATCGAGGAAGTAGTGAGTACCAAACTTTAGTAGGCATATCATTTTTGACTTATTAAGAAATAAACTTAAACATGCATCACATACATATTAGCATACATCACATATAAGCTAAATTAACATGCATCACATACATATTAAACTAAGCATGTCATGGTTATGGCTCTTATTCTACAATCTTCTCAAGCCAATGAAAAGATTGATTGGTCAACCTAGGGATAACATCTTCTCCCAAGTGCTTCCTTTTGGTTGTCTTGTGTTGTTGACTTCCTCCTTGTAACGTCATCTTCCAATGGACCCTCCAAAAAGGAGAAATACTCGAGTTACATTCGAGTCTAAAACTAATTTTACAACAAGAATTTTAGGAGAAAGGCACGACACGCAAGCCGTATTAAGAATTACAACACACACATTCACAAACTTTTTGGGACTAGGCCATAACCATGCACCATGTCAATTTTAACTTTTAAAAGATATCGGATATTTTATTATGTTTGAAAAATTGCTAATGCAATTATCAACTCATAATAAAATTTATCCTACTTCTATATCATATATAAAATAGAGAAAACCTATATTTTTTTTTATACGATCTTTCGCAAGTGGCTCTGATACCACTGTAGGGATCTTTTTTATGCAAAATAGCATATGCGTAACAGAAAAATAGGATCCCTTCCAAGTGATCCTTGCGAAAGAAAACCTCGTACAAAAAAATAAATTTCTCTAAAAGAAAAAAACTTATCTTATAAGAGAATATTACCTTTGTTGCGTGCCCTTTTTAATCCCGCTTCTCCTTGGGTTTGTTGGATCTTTTAGCACGTTCAAATGTCCGTGCCTCTATATGTATCCACACGAGCAAGCTCTTGTCTCACAAAAGAAACTAGAAGAGCTCTCCTTTACTTCTTGCTAGAGAAGTCCCTAAAGGAGAGGAAGGTAGGGAAAAAGAGAAAGGAAGAAGAAGACCACTCTTCTTGCTAGCCTACACTCACAAAAGCCACACAACCAAAACCTCTCACCACCAAGCTCTATCCAAGCCTCATGCTTCCACCACCTTGGCCGGCCACCCCATGGAGTGTTTTATAGGATTGAAAAAACCTTTCACCTCCTATCACATTCAATGCAATCAATTGCATTGAAAAATAATCAAACACACTCCTTGTTTGGCCGGCCACATGTGGAGAAATTCCAAAGGTCAAAACCTTTTGTCTCCTTCCACCTCATCAAGCTTAGGTGGCATGCTTATGTGGCATGCTTAGGTTGCATGCTTATGTGACATTCATGCATGTTGAATTAATCTTATTAATTCAATAAGCTTATGTTATCATATTGAATTAATCTCATTAAATCAATAAGGTAACATATTGAATTAATCTTATTAAATCAATTAAGCTTAGGCTATCATGATAACATATTTATTTAATCTTATTAAATTAATAAGCTTAGCATATTGAATTAATCTCATTAAATCAACAAGCTAAAATTCTCATTAAGCTTAAAGTCCAAAAACCATTTTGTACTTAAGCTTATTCCCAAATTATTCTAGTCAAACTAGAATGCACTAATTCTTCTAATCATCATGCTCCTTGTGTGTGACCCTATAGGCTCTCATAACGTTGGCAGTGGATCTAAACTCTTTTAGATACACAAGCAATGAGCGACATCTAGCAATACATCATTGCTACCCAAGTTACGAAATAAGTCAAGATCCGACTAACCTTTCCGTGACTACTATAATGTATGACCGTGTCCTTCTATCCTTGATATCAGATTGACCAATGAGGCATAGACCGTGTCATCCTCGATCAATCTATGTGTTTCTTGATCCCTGAGTAAACTAACTCAAACAAATGAGCTCAATATCTCATATTGACTCATTTGAGCATGACCATGCGTTTTAGTAGTTCTACTCAATCAAGGGGCCCACCGATATCACTCTCGTCATATGAGAGGGATAGATCCCATCTACATCACTCACATCCCTCCGCATAATTTGTTATATACCCAGTAATCGCCTTTATGGTCCACCCTGTTACGGGTGACGTTTGACGATACCAAAGTACATAACTCCTTCTGTAGGGAACCGTAGTGACTTCAGGTTTGAGGACTATTCATACCAATAGTCACATGAGAAAGTTTATGACACTCATATGATGATCCATGAAACTTTCTCATGGCGGGTCAGTTCAGTATATATTCTCTAATATATACCCATGTGTCAACTTGATATCATATATCCATGACTTGTGAGATCAAGTCATCAATTGACCTACATGCTAGTCTTTATGTATTAATATTGCCCTTGCAAATTAATACTTGACTAGGAACATTTAGGAAAGTGTTCTCTATAGCCTCTCATAATCAATTCTGCCAATTGATGTGCTGTAGATAAGAACCTACTTTTCTAGGGCATTATTATATTTAATTTAGCTGGCACAAGCAAGATGTAAGTATAATAACCAATCCTTTGCCTTTATAGAATATGATACAAAATGTTCCCTATTCAACCATCACATGATTGGTTCTAGGGCTATAACTAACAAGGTTGTTACCTCTTCCTCTACATCATTGTAATCTCTTGTCTCTTACCTCCAACGAGGAAGAGATTTTTAGTGCGTTGCCTTTCGGAAGCGATCAAGGATCGCATGGCCTTAGATTAGCAGCTAGTGGGCTGTGAACCAAGTAAAAAATACTTGTGTTTTGTGTTTTTATTTTCTACTGCATATTTTGTTTTAATTATCGAAAAGAAAAGTTTTACGAACGCTATTCATCCCCAATCTTGTGTCTCTTTGATCCAACAATTGGTATCAGAGCGGGGGCACTCAGATTCGGTGCAACTATCGGTCGAGCATTTTTCTTTTTGATTTTTCTTTTATTTTATTTATTATCTCCCACACTACTAATCCAAGATCATTTTTGGGATGTGCTCTTTGTAATTAACTTTGCAGGAAAATGGATAAATCAATGATTCAGGGGTAGAGTTCAGATCAAGACTCACAAGGTAAATTAAATTTAAAATTTAAATTGCATATTATTTGTTTCAAGTGCAGGGAGAGAGAATACTATAAAAATAAGTGTCCTACTCGTAAGACTCGAATGACACAACTGGCGACAAAGGAGAAACCAATGCCAGAAGTTCGGAGGAACAAGGAGCAAATCAAGTGCTTCGGGTGCGAAAGATTCAGTCACTACAAGAATCGGTGCCCGGAGAAGAAGGTTAGTAAAATTAACAATTTTGAAATTTTAAGTTTTAGAATACTTGATAATTTAGATAAATTATATATTAAAGTTAGTAAATTAGTTATTTGTTGTTAATTGATTAATACAGTTAATAATTCAACTAATAAAAAATTGATTAATTCAGATTTAATTAATTTAAATAATAATAATATTATTATTAAAGAAAATGATAAAATTAATCTAACATTTGATAAAATTAACCAAGAGCTTAATTAAATCCTTAGTTTAATCAACATAGATCTAGATCAAGTCAAGGATAAAACCAACCTAGGACTTAATCAGAATAATAAAACCTTAGGACAGAATCATCAAACACTAGATCTGATTAATTTAGATAATTCCGAATTAAAAAATTCTATTTTGAAAAATTCAACCATAAAAAATTCAAAATTAAATTAAAAAAAATTCAAAATCTAATTTAAATAATTATAAAATAATAATAATTATACTTTGAAAAATTCTAATAATCTTATCTTGAAAAATTCTATTAATAATTCTACTTTTAAAAAGTCTAATAATCTTATCTTTAAAAATTCTAATAGTTCTATTAATAATTCTACTTTTAAAAAGTCTAATAATCTTATATTTAAAAATTCTAATAATTCTACTTTTAAAAATTCTATTAATCTTACTTTGAAAAATTCTATTAATATTTCTACTTTTGAAAAGTCTAATAATCTTATCTTAAAATTTTTTAATAACTCTAATAATACTACTTTTAAAAAGTCTAATAATCCTATTAAATCTATTTTAAATTCAAAATCTAACTTAATTAAAAATTCAAAATTAAATAATCAAACCAATAAAATTAATTACAATAGAGTACCATTTGATTATACAAAAATTAATAATTTAGCAACTACACCTTCAACTTTTAGAAATTCAACAAATAAAAATCTACCTAAATAATGAACCATTTCTTTGAATTGATTGAACATAACATGCTCAAGCATACATATCATTTTAATTAATTATCATGCTTATTTTTGTTTTGTCATATATACTAGTCTTAAATTAACTCTCATAGAACGGTTACATAGGAAATGATTAATTAACCTTGACAACATAGTATCAGGACGCGGTGAGATGATAGTACGTTAGGAAAATGAAGTCTCGTATATTCGGGTTAGATAAGGAGTATCTAGCTTGGTGCACTTGACTAAGTGGAACTAGCTGAAACTATCTCACTATATCCTAAACTAGTTAGACCAGGATTTGATCCAGAGTGAATTAAGTGTACAATTTCTTAAGTTGGCTTTGTCTAAGGAAGTGGTTGTTGTTCTGATCAAAGAAGACCTTTGTGCCTCACCATAACCTAGAATCCCTCTTTTGAAATGTTTACTTAACTAACTAAAGGTTAAATCCGAATCTAACCAAAGGTTAATTAATTTCAAATCATTAAAATTAACTTTGTAAAAATAAATTCATCTCACAACACTTATAAAGATAACTTGGTTGATCATGTAGAATGGGTGAGATGGTAAGGACAACGAATTGAAAATAGTTTTGAAAATGATCTCAAAATGTATATATGTATAAATAGATTCTTAAAATTATTTTTATTGGTTGCCATGATTGTTGTGCATAGTTATATATAGTGTTCAAAATAACTATGCTTCATAAAATGATGGTTAGTTGACCAATACTGAATGTCTAGATCCTTAGGTCAACATTAGATACCTAGATCCTTTGGAAACTTAGGTAAGCCTTCCTTGTGGGCAACAAGGATGTCCTAAGAGTTGTCAGACAAAGGCGGAGGCCCTCTAGATAAGCCTTCCTTGTGGTTAACAAGGGTATTAGGTTAAGGGGGAGGTTCTAATTGGATAATCATCGTAGAAGTTGTTAAAATATTATCTTAAAAAAAATATCGCCAATACTTTCAAAATTTAAAATCCTTATTTTTGATAATATGCCAAGGGGGAGAGAAGACTTGAGTTAGACAAACTTAGTATCTCTAGCCACCTCTAGTTTGACATAAAACCTAATAGATATGAGCCTTTAAAATACATCTTTAATTCCTTTTAAAAAAAATCTTTCTCAAAATTTTATAACAATGTTAAAGGTTGAACAGTCACTTCCTAACCTAGGATATACATTGTTGGTGCAGGATCTAGAAGCCTAAGCTCATAAATGTTAAAGGGAGTTGAACATGTTAAGTCAAATTGATTGTAATATTTTAAAAATTCTATTTTTGGTAAAGGACTCATGTTTGAAAATACTTTTCAAATGTTAACCTTAAAAATGCACCCCTTATAAAGTTATTTTTGATATATGTCAAAGGGGGAGAGAGGTTAATTTTAAGAGGTTACCTACTTTTTTTTTAAAAAAAATTATTTTCTTTTAAAACTCACCTAGGGTTAAGGGGAAGGTACCCTTAAGGGGGAGGTTTGGAAAAATGTTTGTTTAATGTTTACTGTTGATTTTCTCTTAACTTTGAATTGGTTTGCCATAGATCAAAAAGAGGGAGATTGTTAGTGCAGGGGCACTAGTTAATCGAACCTTTGTTTTGATAATGGAAAAGATTCAAAGTTAAGCTATTTTGTTATCTCATATGTTATGCTAAGTGTGCAGGTATTGTCTTAGACTTTGCCAAGGTCAACCACACCAGGAGAATCTCTGGACGAGAAACCTCGATGGTTAGCGACACTAGGAGAATCTCGGGATGAGAAACCTCGGTGGTCGAGTGACACCAGGAGAATCTCAGGACAAGAAACCTCGGTGGTTAACGACACCAGGAGAATCTTGGGATGAGAAACCTCGGTGGTCAGGTGACACCAGGAGAATCTCAGAAGGAGAAACCTTGGTGGTCGGGTGATGATAGGAGAATCTCAGAAGGAGAAACCTTTGTGATCAAGTGACTGAAAGCTAAGTGACAGATCAGGAGGACCAAAGGCAAGCTCCGGGTGTGGAGTGGTGGTAAGGACACGTCCTTGATTAGAGGACAATCCTAGGCATCGATCCGACCAAGGCTTCCAGAGGAATGCCAAAGTCGAGATCGGATAATCAAAGGACTGTCACACTGCATGACATTATGCATCTCTTGTGCTAACCTTGTGTTGTAAGAATTCTCAAGTGCAGCAGTCGACTGCCAAGAGGATTAGTTGACTAATATCTACGAATCAACCCAATGCACATGGTCAAAGAGATATAGATCGATGCCGCCACCTCATGATAAGATAAGCTGCCACCTCAAGATAAGATCCACGAGTTTTGGATCTGGATCTGGACATATTTCAAGGCGACAATCTATGAAAGGAGGGGAGGTCTCAAACCCTACATTATAATCAATCAATGAACTCCTAAGTGCGCCAGGTCTCCAATCGCAATCCTTCGTGCTACAATGCTACTCCGACTGTGCATCCGTTACAAGTTATTTGTCGGTATGTTGTTTACTTCTTAATTATTATTTGCAAAGAGGAGAGGTAAGGTTATTACCTCTTCCTCTACATTATTGTAATCGCTTGTCTCTTACCTCGAACTAGGAAGAGATTTTTAGTGCGTTGCCCTTCCAAAGCGATCAAGGATCGCATGGCCTTGGATTAGCAGCTAGAGGGTTGTAAACCAAGTAAAAAATATTTATGTTTTGTGTTTTAGTTTTCCACTACGTATTTTATTTTAATTGTCGAAAAGAAAAGTTTTACGAACGCTATTCATCGCTCCTCTAGCATCTCTTCGATCCAACACAAACTGATCAGATGCTAGGCAAGTGAGGTCTCGATAGGTCAAGGTTGATCATATGCTAGATGAGGAAGATCCTGATAGGTTGAGGTCAATAAAATACCACGTGAAGTGAGAATTAGCTTGAAACTAGGCTGAGACTGAGGTATCTGTCAAATTGAGTCACTATTCGAGCAGACATTGAGTTCATACCTCAACTTCCAACATGACTTGTTAATATCAGTCGACTGATGGTATTGATTAATCGATTGAAGTCACTATTCGAGCATGCATTGAGAACTCAACTGTCGACTTGACTGGTTGAGGCCAATCGACGGATGGTGTTGATTATGTTGGGTTTTTCCGAGCCGCAAAAACCGCTTTTTGCGTTGCGGAAACCTCGGAAGTCCCCGGCCACGGATCCGTGCGAAGAAGTATTAAAACAAAACATGTATGTGCTTGTATAAAAACCCTAGATCTACCTTAGATCTAAGAGATAAGATCATTACCCTCGATGCGATGCCCTTCGCAAATCCCGCTCGTCCAAAAGTCCGCCGGAACTCGAGAGTGTCAAGTGCACACTCCTCTATGGTATCCACACAAGCAATAGGTGGAAGAAAAACACACTTGAGTGTGCTAGCACTCCTAGGGTGTCTCGGCAAGATGAGGAAGGAGAGGGGGAGAGCTTGAGAGGAAAAGTTCCAAGGTTGAAGATGAAGTAATGGAGAGTTACACACAAAATGAATTTCACCCATGAAACCCCTAAAGTGTTGGCCGGCCACATTATGGAGAGGGAGTTACATGCATGCATGTAACTCCCATGTCCCTTGGTCTCCCTCATGAGGTGGAACCAATTGACAAAGTCAATGATGATGTGGAGCATCATCATTGGCCGGCCATGCCTAGTCATCATCATGACATGGCATTTGGTCAAGTCAAACTTGACCTTTCATCTTCCCTCTCAAGTCAAGTCAAACTTGACCTCTAATCTCCCATGGTTGATCAAATCTAACCACTTGACTCAAGTCAATTTAATATAATGAATCTCTATTCATTAATTTAAATTGATTTGATGAATCAAATCTCAATTAGACTCATTCAACACTTGAATCAACTTGAGTCTAACTCAATTAGTCTAATTTGGATTACTCTTAATCCAATTTGGTTCATCCCATGAACCTAATCCTCCTGGTTCATCATATGAACCTAATCTCCATCTAATTGCTCTTATGTGTGTGACCCTATAGGTTCTTGTAACGTTGGCAATGTCCCTAAACCGATTTAGGAACATAAGCAATGAGCGGTATCTAGCAACACATCATTGCTACCTAAGTTACAAGAATGTTGAGCTCCAACATCACCTTTGTGACTACTAATTGTGACTCTCACAATATGTGACAATGTCCCTCTATCCTTGACATCTAGATTGACCAATCGAGGCATAGACCGTGTCATCCTCGTACAATCTAAATCTTGAACTCCAAGTAGACTCACTCTAATCAAATGAGCTCAATATCTCATATTGACTCATTTGGGCATGGCCAAGCACTTCGTGGTCTCACTCTATCAAGAATATCGATGTCACCCCTGGCCATATAGGAGGGATAGATCCCATCTACATCACTCACATCCTCCGCATAATTCTGCTACATACCCAAGAATCGCTTTTATAGTCCACCCATTTACGTGACGCTTGACGGCCAAAGTATGCAACTCCTTATGTAGGGAACCATGGTGACTTCAGGTCTAAGGACTAATAGTCATACTAATAGCCACATGAGAAAGTATATGACACTCATATAACGATCCATGATACTTTCTCATGGCGGTCATTCAAGATACATTCTCCAATGCATACCCATGTGTCAACTTGATATCTCATATCCATGACTTGTGAGATCAAGTCATCTTGTTGACCTACATGTTAGTCTCTACGCATTAACATTGTCCCCGAATGTTAATACTGACTAGGAATGATTAAGAGTAGTGTTCTCTATATCATCTCATTATCGATTCAACCAATCGATTGATATAGATAAGAACCTACTACTCAAGGACATTATTATATTTAGTTATTTGGCACCAATACAAGTAAATATAATAACCATGCCTTTATAAATAGGAATATGATACAATAAAGTCCATACAACAATCATCATATGATTGGCTCTAGGGCTTTCACTAACAATCTCCCACTAGCACTAGTGCCAATCACCGTAGTATCTAATACCCAATGACCTAGTGTGACCATCATGCTTTTTCTGTGCCAAAGCCTAGGTCAAGGGATCTGCTATGTTAGCCTCTGTGGGTACTCTGCAAATCTTCACATCTCCTCTATCGATAATCTCTCGAATGAGATGGAAGCACCGTAGTATGTGTTTTGTTTGCTGGTGTGAGCGAGGTTCTTTAGCCTACGCAATCGCTCCATTGTTGTTACAATAGAGCTCTATAGGATCTGCAATGCTAGGAACCACCCCAGCTCGATAATGAACTTGCGGATCCAAAGCGCCTCCTTCTTTGCCTCGGATCAGCGATATACTCGGCCTCTGTTGTAGAATCGGCAAGCGTGTCTGCCGAACTCTTCCGACTCACAGCGCCACCATTCAAGCAAAACACGAACCACAGCGTGATGCATGTAATCATCTGGTCGGTTTGGGCTGGCATCATTGTAACCCTTCTGACTAGCTCCTCATCGCCTCAATATCAAGAAATATTCTTTAGTCCTTCTCAAGTACTTAAGAATATTCTTGGTACTATCGATGGCGCTCACGATCGTATCTACGTCATGCTCAAAGCATACGAGACATCGTGACAGTACACGATGCATGCGTACATGATAGATCCTATAGCGGATGCGTAAGGGATCTTATCCATGCGGTCTCTCTCCTCTCTAGAAGAGGGACTTTGAGTCTTGAAAGACTCACACCATGTGACATCGTGAAGTCCTTTCTTGGAATTCGCATGGCAAACCAATATCGTGTCGATGTATGTACTTACTCGACTTAGGCCAAGGAATCTCTTAGATCTATCTCTATAGATCTTGATGCCTAGAATACGCTTCACCTAAGTCCTTCATTGAGAAGCACATCCCGCCAAGTCTTCACGGTAGCGAAGGGATGTCATTCCCAATGAGTAGTATGTCATCCACATACAATACAAGGAACACAACCGTGTTCCCATTAACCCTCTTGTAGACACAGGTTCATCTTCATTCTTGATGAAACCATTTGATCGCATCATCGAATCAAAGATTCGGCTCCAGAAGCTTGCTTTAGCCCATAAATGGACCTTTGCGGCTTGCATACCTTCCCGATATCTTTGTGGATCTACAAAACCCTCGGGTTGTGTCATGTACACATCCTCGAGTAAGTTTCCATTCGGAAACGCGGTTTTGACATCCATCTGCCAGATCTCATAATCGTGGTATGCTGCAATAGCAAGCAAGATCCGAATGGACTTAAACATCGCCACTGGAGAAAAGGTTTCATCATAGTCAATACCATGAATTTGCTTGAAACCTTTAGCCACCAATCGACCCTTATAGGTATGCGTAAGTCCATCCATGTCAGTCTTTCTCCTAATGACCCACTTACACCCAATGGGTTTGACCCCTTCAGGTGGATCAACCAAAGTCCATACTTGGTTAGTGTACATGGATTCCATCTCGGATCTCATGGCGTCTAGCCATTTCTCAGAATCTGGGCTCATCACAGCTTCCTGATAGGAGGTAGGCTCATTCTCAATGAGCATAACGTCATCATGGTCAGACAAGAGAAATGAGTATCTCTCAGGCTGACGACATACCCTATCAGACCTGCGAAGAGGTAGGTCTACTTGAACAGGTGGTTGTTCCACAACTCTTTGTGCAACAACCTCATCACCCACAACACTTTGTGGTTCCTGTTCAACCTCCATCAAGGCCTCAGTGCTATGGTCCTTATCTTGAATTTCTTCAAGATCGAAGGTACTCCCACTAGTTTTTCTAGAAACAAAATCCCTTTCTAGAAAAACCCCAGTCTTTGCCACAAACACTTTGTCTTTGGGGAATGTAAATAATATCCTTTGTATCCTTGGGATATCCAACAAAATAGCACCTATCGATTTGGGTCCCAGTTTATGCGAGACTTGGCGTCGAATGTAAGCCTCACAACCCCAAATCCTCATAAAAGACATCTTGGGATTTTTCCTGTCCATATCTTATATGGTGTCTTTACCTGACCTTGGATGGTACACGGTTAAGGGTAAAGGTGCTTTGTGTCGAGCATATCCCCAAAAGGATATAGGAAGATCTGTGTGACTCATCATAGATCGTACCATATCCAATAGGGTACGATTCCTCCTTTCGGATACACCATTCCACTGTGGTGTTCCAGGAGGAGTGAGTTGGGATAGAATCCCACACTCAGCTAGATAGTCACGAAACTCATGGCTAAGGTACTCACCACCTCGATCTGATCGAAGTATCTTAATACTCTTGCCAAGCTGGTTTTGTACTTCATTCTTGAATTCTTTGAACTTTTCAAAGGATTCAGATTTATGTGTCATAAGATACACATAACCATATCTACTGAAGTCATCAGTAAATGTAATGAAGTACCTGTAACCACCTCTAGCAGCAACATTGAAAGGACCACATACATCACTATGTATAAGTCCTAACAAATCTGTTGCTCTTTCGCTATGTCCACTAAAGGGAGTCTTGGTCATCTTGCCTAAAAGGCAAGACTCGCATGTCTCATATGATTCAAAATCAAATGAGTCTAGCAGCCCATCCTTATGGAGCTGAGATAAGCGACTCTCATTTATGTGACCTAAGCGACAATGCCAGAGATAGGTTTGGTTCAACTCATTTGACTTGAACCTCTTGGTACTTATGTTATAGATAGGGCTCTCTAAGTCTAGAAAGTAGAGTCCGTTCATTAGAGGTGCACTATAATAGAACATATCATTTAAATAAACTGAACAACATTTGTTCTTTATTATAAATGAAAATCCTTTCTTGTCCAAACAAGAAACTGAAATGATGTTCTTAGTTAAGGCAGGCACATAACAACATTCATCTAATTCTAGTACAAGCCCAGAGGGCAGAGATAGATCATAAGTTCCTACAGCGACAGCAGCAACCCTTGCTCCATTGCCTACTCGTAGGTCCACCTCGCCCTTTGTCAATGCCTTGCTATTTCTCAGCCCCTGCACATTGGTACAAATGTGAGATGCACATCCGGTATCTAATACCCATGATGAAGAAATAGATTGACTTCTATAACATTTATACCTGAAGTAGAAGTCTCACTTCTCTTCTTCTTAAGATCTTCCGGTATTTCTTGCGATTCGCTTCGTGTCACTCCTTCCTTGCAGAAGAAGCAAGCCCCTTCCTTGGCTACCCCTCCTTTGGGTTTAAGTTCTTTGCCTTTGCCCTTGGCTTGGGACTTTCCCTTGCCTTTAGGCTTGCCCTTGCCTTTCTTCTTCTGCACCATCAAAATGGTGTCAGATTTACCCTTCTTAAGGTTAAGCTCTGCAGTTCTCAACATGCTGAGCATTTCAGGCAATGGCTTATCAATTTCATTCATGTTATAATTCATGACAAATTGATTGAAGGCTTGTGGCAAAGATTGCAAGATTAGGTCAGTGGCCAGCTCTTGGCCAAGTGGGAATCCCAGCCTTTGTAGGTTTTCTACGTACCCAATCATCTTGAGTACATATGTACCTACGGGAGTCCCTTCTTGCATTTTGGACCCAAATAATGCCTTAGAGACTTCATATCTCTCATGCCTAGCTTGTCCTTGATATAGTTGACGAAGATGTCCAACCATATCATAAGCATTCATGAACTCGTGTTGCTTCTGAAGTTCAGAGTTCATGGTCACGAGCATTAGACATGACACATCTAATACATCATCTTGATGCTTCTTGTAAGCATCTTTGTCAGCTCGCGAGGCATTGGCAGGAGGTGCCTCCGGAATGGGCTGCTCCAGGACGTACAGCTTCCTTTCTTGGGTGAGAACAATTCTCAGGTTCCTGTACCAGTCCAGGAAATTTGCTCCATTGAGCTTGTCCTTCTCAAGGACAGATCGCAGAGAGAGAGTGTTCGTGTTTGTTGACATAGTAATCTACAACATACAATGCAGAGGATTAATATCATATTCCTTTTATCATTTAATTAGGCCTTTAATCAAATGATGCTCCCACTGAATTATAGGAATTTTGTAGAATCGAGTTATGGATGTGGTCAAACCACTTTTACTAGATTCATACAAACTAGCTATAATTCTTGCGGGACAAGATCCACATCATACTAAGCCTTGAGTTAGCTTTGGCTAAATCGCCCAAGACTTAGTACGATCGGTGGGTAATAAATTACCGATTACATCTCTATGCAACTCTTGTTTATAGGATTAAGACCCACATTTACAAAAGACCTTGAGTTAGCTTTGGCTAAATCGCCCAAGATTTAGTGTAAATGCGATCTTAACCTATCTTTCCAACGATTGGAATATGCCTATAGTTCTACTCGATCCAATTGAGTTAACTAGTTTTGCTCAATCTAATTGAGCTTACTCTAACCCGAGTCGTGATAGGCGGGACCCAGATTGTCCCTCCGCACCCTACCAAGATAATATGCGTTGCTCTGCTTTGGCAGATTCAACAACAACAAATGATCGAGGTAGTGATGGGTATCAAGGCTCGGTAGGCATTTTCGAGTTGATTCGATTATGATCTAATCTAATCGTAATGTGTATCTTATACGCATTTAGGCCTTTATTATCCTATATTAGCATGCATCATATACATACATTAATTATTCTAGCATGCATCATATACATACAAGAAAATTAACCTAGCATGCATCATATACATACAAACATGTTTCTACTAGCATGCATCACATACATACAAGCAAAATCAATTAAATATACATATATATATATCAACATATATATATATCATTAAATGTGATATAGTCATAGCCCTACTACGATCTTCTCAAGCCAATGAGAAGATCGGACGGTCAACCTAAGGCTAGCAGCTTCTCCAAGCGCTTCCTTTGACCGCCATGTGTCGTCGTCACCCTTCTCGTAAGCTCGTCTTCAAGTGGACTTTCCACCGCTCCATTTTTGTACATTACAAATATGAAACTCGAGTTACATTCGAGTCTAAAACTATTTACAACTAGAATATTAAAAGAATAGGCGCGACGCTGGTCGCAAACACTTTACAACACGCCTGACCACAAAAGCGACCACGCGGTAGTATTATGAATTACAACACACTTAATCCAATCCAATTGGGTTATTGGGCCATGACAATCACAGAATTATACATAATTCTAAATTATGTATTTTTTACAGAAATTTCTATAATTTTTCCTAATTTATTTCGAATTTATGAGTCAACTCTCCGTAACGGTCCCGCTAAGCGGTTTCCGGGCGCGATCGCGGGACATGACCCCTTTCGGGGATAGGGGCAGCGCTCCTACTATAAAATAAAATTCGCGAGTGTCCCTACAATGATCTTACAGCGACTTAAGTCGCTGTCCCACAAACCTAAAGCGAGAACTCGCCGATTCGGAGAGTTTTTCTCGACGGTTGAAGCCTACGAGTGTCCCAACACTCGTTGCTTCGACTCTACGAGAAAAATACCCAAAAATTCTATAAAATAAGAAAATTTACAGAAACATATAAATCTGTAATTTTTATATCTAATATAAAAACAAAAAAAAACGAAACACATACATGCTTTGCGTGGCTCGATACCAGCGATGGGTTTTTCAGAGCGCAAAACCGCTTTGCGTTGCGGAAACCTCGGAAGCCCCCGGCCACGGATCCGTGCGAAGAAGTATTAAAACAAAACATGTATGTGCTTGTATAAAAACCCTAGATCTACCTTAGATCTAAGAGATAAGATCATTACCCTCGATGCGATGCCCTTCGCAAATCCCGCTCGTCCAAAGTCCGCCGGAACTCGAGAGTGTCAAGTGCACACTCCTCTATGGTATCCACACAAGCAATAGGTGGAAGAAAAACACACTTGAGTGTGCTAGCACTCCTAGGGTGTCTCGGCAAGATGAGGAAGGAGAGGGGGAGAGCTTGAGAGGAAAAGTTCCAAGGTTGAAGATGAAGTAATGGAGAGTTACACACAAAATGAATTTCACCCATGAAACCCCTAAAGTGTTGGCCGGCCACATTATGGAGAGGGAGTTACATGCATGCATGTAACTCCCATGTCCCTTGGTCTCCCTCATGAGGTGGAACCAATTGACAAAGTCAATGATGATGTGGAGTATCATCATTGGCCGGCCATGCCTAGTCATCATCATGACATGGCATTTGGTCAAGTCAAACTTGACCTTTCATCTTCCCTCTCAAGTCAAGTCAAACTTGACCTCTAATCTCCCATGGTTGATCAAATCTAACCACTTGACTCAAGTCAATTTAATATAATGAATCTCTATTCATTAATTTAAATTGATTTGATGAATCAAATCTCAATTAGACTCATTCAACACTTGAATCAACTTGAGTCTAACTCAATTAGTCTAATTTGGATTACTCTTAATCCAATTTGGTTCATCCCATGAACCTAATCCTCATGGTTCATCATATGAACCTAATCTCCATCTAATTGCTCTTATGTGTGTGACCCTATAGGTTCTTGTAGAGTTGGCAATGTCCTAAACCGATTTAGGAACATAAGCAATGAGCGGTATCTAGCAACACATCATTGCTACCCAAGTTACAAGAATGTTGAGCTCCAACATCACCTTTGTGACTACTAATTGTGACTCTCACAATATGTGACAATGTCCCTCTATCCTTGACATCTAGATTGACCAATCGAGGCATAGACCGTGTCATCCTCGGTACAATCTAAATCTTGAACTCAAGTAGACTCACTCTAATCAAATGAGCTCAATATCTCATATTGACTCATTTGGGCATCCATGCACGCCGTGGTCTCACTCTATCAAGAATATCGATGTCACCCTCGTCATATAGGAGGATAGATCCCATCTACATCACTCACATCCCTCGCGTAATTAGTTACATACCCGATGTCGCCTTTATAGTCCACCCACTTACGGGTGACGTTTGACGAAGCCAAAGTATGCAACTCCTTATGTAGGGAACCATGGTGACTTCAGGTCTAAGGACTAATAGTCATACTAATAGCCACATGAGAAAGTATATGACACTCATATAACGATCCATGATACTTTCTCATGGCGGGTCATTCAGTATATATTCTCCAATGCATACCCATGTGTCAACTTGATATCTCATATCCATGACTTGTGAGATCAAGTCATCTTGTTGACCTACATGCTAGTCTCTACGCATTAACATTGTCCCTGAATGTTAATACTCGACTAGGAATGATTAAGAGTAGTGTTCTCTATATCATCTCATTATCGATTCAACCAATCGATTGATATAGATAAGAACCTACTACTCAAGGACATTATTATATTTAGTTATTTGGCACCAATACAAGTAAATATAATAACCATGCCTTTATAAATAGGAATATGATACAATAAAGTCCATACAACAATCATCATATGATTGGCTCTAGGGCTTTCACTAACAGATTAGTCGACTGATATCAGTATATCATATCATAAAATATTGGATAGTCGACTGATTGTGTTGACCAATGGATTAGAGTTACTATAGTTGTGCATAGAAGGGTTGATAGTCGACTGATAGTCAAAGACATTCGATTGATAGACCAAAATACGATGTGGATCTTAGTTATATATAAGAGGTGTCCTAAGGCAATCGCCTTATGGTTATACCATTTATTTGATGAAGATTCACTATTTGACTATACATGTTTTCATGTATTTGATTGGATCTTAAACTCATTTACTGAATGTACGTAATACGATTCACAGCATAAGAGAATTTCTGATTGGATCACAACTAGTGAGTATCTTTACATGTGTAATTGTGATGTATTGGAATTATCCCTAGTCGATGAATTGATGCATTCGGACACCATTAATTCTGTTGAGACTAGCATGAGTTTTACTCTTTAGTTTATCCAAGCAGTTGTTCCTCACTGACTGGTGACATTGGGATGTCCGGAGTTAACTGTGGATGCTAGTTATGGTAACTAGTTTATTGGAGTGACCAACTATAAGACTTCATATGGTTCTCTGTATATACAGATATGTCAATGAAGTCCTTACTATAGCTTAAGTGCGATGTTCCTTCGACTTGCAGTATTCAAGTCATCTTGGTCATGGAGACTTATGCTTTGACATCTTAAGCAAGCATCTCTGAGGAGATGTGGACCCGGGATGATTAGGTATAAGTCGAAGTGGCTGAAGGTATTTGAATAACCTACAGAGGATTCACCACTTCTTGCGAGAAGATGTATAACCTATGGCCTCTCGTCGGATTGTTACTAAAGTCTTTGGCCAATGCATTACATGTTTAGAGTATGGTACACTTGGATACATGTGCAGTAACTGTTGGATGTTCCGGGATCATGTGCAGCGGAATAAGCAAATAAAACAATTTTTATTTCATCCCAAATATCCTTTGGGGGCCAGTAAAACTTGTTTTGGCATAATCACATGAAAACCTGCAAGGAGAAAGAGAAGTTATACCTTCGGGATTCTTTTGAATCCGTCGAAACCACAAGCAAGACCAACGAGCCTTGCCTCTATCAGAATCCACACCGGGATCACCTGGGACAACTCCTAGAGCAGCAAGTCTTTGTCTCCGATTAGTGCTAGCCAACCAGTGGAGATAAGGGAAGAGGAGAGAGGAAAGAGCAATGACGACTATCAAGGGAAAACCTAAAAACCTAAAACCTATTCCAAAGATTATCAAGGGACATATTTATATATCTCTTGATTAGGTCATCTTAGGAGGCTTAAACGGAACATATCTTACCATAATTATCCCATAATTAAGGTAAGAACAACACAGGAAATCTCTATAAAGAGAAATCTCCAAAATCGGCGGAGACGCGACATGGCCATGTGTATTCACATGGCTGTGTGTTTTCACATGGCCTGGCTGTGTGGATTCACATGGCCATGTGAAAACACATGGCCTGACCGCGTGTCTCTCTGGGACAGCCCAGACTTTGCCAATTTGTGGCCAGAGCCAGACATGACCCGTGCTAAGTTAGGCATGACCATGTGAGGCTTTGTATGGTCCATTTGACTTCGTTTAAGTGTGATATGGCCGTGCTAAGTCCAACAAAGCTATAGGAGGTTCCATAGCCTCCATTTCATACCCCCTTGGTCTGGTCCAACCAGACATATCCTCTCTCAATGAGAATCTCATTCTCAGACTTGTTTTACATCTCGAGATCACCCGTAGTGCGTGTGACCCAATAGGTTCTCGGTTATGTTGGCCATTCATAATTAACCCTTTAATTATGAATAGATCATGAGTGTCACCTAGTATTACATCATGACCCCCAATTGACCGAAAAGTCTAAATCGACTCCAAAACATTTTCTGAACCCTTCAGCAGCTACAGTTGTTCGTGCCTTGTTCCTTTCACTCATCTTATACCTACTTGGTTCAGGACATGGTCTCTGTGTTCATCCCCACTAGGTTGACTATGTCACACCTAGCCCAAGTTAATTTCCTTGTCCTGTGGATTCAAGTTACTCCTACATGTTCCCAAGAAGACCATCTTCTTAACATGCTTTCTCTAGCCAGAGACTTCTGAGTAACAATGCTGAGAAGAGGCCTAGGGTATACATCTCCTTTATCAGGAGTGGTGAATCCTTTGTTGGCTATTCAAACACCTTCGATCACTTTGGCTTATACCCAATCATCCCAGAGTTACACCTACTATGTAGATGGCTGCGAAGAAGTCAAAGTTCAAGGTGCCATGATCAAGGTGACTTAAATACCTCAAGTCTAAGGAAGCTCGCACTCAAGCCGCATTGAGATCTTTAATGACATATAGACCCATATGAAGTCTCATAGCAGGTCACTCCAATGAACTAGTTACCATAACTAGCATCCACATGTTCCCTCTCAGCATCCCTATGCTTCCATTCAGTGAGTACTAAATGTTTGGATAAACCAAGGAGCACAACATGTGCTAGTCTCACTGAATTGATGATGTCCAATCTCATCATCATCAATTCATCGACTAGGGATAGTTTCAATACTTGCATATTTACACATGATGAGATACCCACTAATTGTGATCCAATCACAATTTCTCTCATGCTATGCATCGTATTGTGGACTTCAGTATATGAGTTTAAGATCCAATCAAATACATAGATAATGTATACTTAAATAATGAATTTTATTAATAACTTCTAAGGCAATTGCCTTAGGACACCTCTCAATTACATCAAACTCCCACTTGGCCTACAACCAATCGCCTTGGTATCTAATACCATAGGCCTCTATATGTCTCTCGAACTTTTCTTGGGGAAGAGGCTTTGTCAAGGGATCTGCTAGATTCCTATCTGTGGGAACTTTTTCTATTTGTATGTCTCTTCTACCAATGATCTCTCTGATCAGATGGTAACGACATAGTACGTGTATGGATCGCTGATGAGACCGTGGTTCCTTTGCCTATGCAATGGCGCCATTGTTGTCGCAGTAAACTAGTAATGCTTCAATAATGCTCAAAACTACTCCAAGTTCAGTAATGAACTTCTTGATCCAGACCGCCTCCTTTGCTGCTTCAGAAGCTGCAATGTACTCTACCTCTGTAGTAAAATTAGCAATGGTATCTTGTTTAGAACTCTTCCAACTCACCACACCTCTATTCAAGATGAATATGTATTCAGACTGAGATTTGGAATCATCCTTATCTGTCTAGAAGCTGGCATCAGTATACCCGCTTACTACCATATCACCTCCTCCATATACCAAGAATAAATCCTTAGTCCTTCTCAAGTACTTAAGGATTGTCTTGACAGCCACCCAATGGTCCATACCAAGATCCGACTGGTATCTACTCATAACGCTTAAAGCATACGATACATTGGGCCTCGTACATAACATAACATACATGATCGATCCTATAGCTGACGCATATGAGATCTGACTTATGCGAATCCTCTTGTCTTCAATGCGTGGGCACATAGACTTTGAAAGGTGAATCCCATGCCTCATGGGAATAAAACCTTTTTTGGATTCTTTCATGCTAAACCGTTTTATTACTTTGTCTATGTATGTAGACTGCGAAAGACCAAGCAACCAATTCGATCTATCTCTATAGATCTTAATCCCCAAAATATAGGTTGCTTCTTCCATGTCTTTCATGGAGAATATTTTGGACAACCAGACCTTGACTGTTTGCAAAACAGAAATATCGTTTCCTATAATTAATATGTCATCGACATACAATACTAGAAACACGATCGTACTCCCACTAACCTTCTTATACACACAAGGTTCCTCAGGATTTTGTGAGAAATCAAACTGTTTGATTGTCTCATCAAAACGGATATTCCAACTCCTGGATGCCTACTTCAATCCATAAATAGAACATTGAAGCTTGCATACTTTGTTCCTATCAATGGATGTGAAACCCTCAGGTTGTATCATATATACATCCTCAGACAGGTTTCCATTAAGGAAAGCTATTTTCACATCCATCTGGCATATCTCATAATCAAAATGAGCTGTCATGGCTAGGAGTATCCGAATGGATTTAAGCATAGCTACTGATGAAAAGGTTTCATCATAGTTAACACATTGTCTCTGACGATAGCCTTTTGCAACTAATCTAGCTTATAGGTAATAATATTACCATCCATATCAGGTTTTTTTTGAAAACCCACTTGCACCCTATAGGCGTTATGCCTTCGGGTGTGTCTACCAAGTTCCAAACCTGGTTTTCATATATGGAATCCATTTCTAATTTCATGGCTATTAGCCATCTATCCCTGTCTGAACTATTCAATGCCTCTTCGTAATTAGTAGGTTCCTCATCATCTATGAGCAACACGCCATTAAATTCACTTATGAGAAATCCATATCTCTCAGAAATCCTTCGTCTCCTACTAGATCAACGAGGAAGTTGTGTATCATCAGGTTCAACTATTACCTTATCCGAATGAGTAATTAGCTGTGGTTCTTGATTAGGCATCTCTTTTATGTCTACTGGAGCCTCTTGAACTACACTTAGTTCAACCTCACTCCCACTGTTTTCCTGTAAGAGAAACTCCTTCTCTAGAAATATAGCATGCCTTGAAACAAATACCTTTTGTTCCAAGGGATGATAGAATTGGTAACCCCTTGTTTCCTTAGGGTAACTAATAAATAGACACTTATCAGACTTAGCCTCCATCTTGTCTGATACTATCCTCTTCACATAAGAAGGACAACCCCATATCTTTAAATAAGATAAATGAGGTTTTCTACTTTTCCACATCTCATATGGAGTAGTAGAGATTGCCTTAGTCGGGACTCTATTTAACAAGTAAACAACGGTCTCGAGTGCATAACTCCAAAAGGTTTTTGGAAGACTTGTATGCCGCATCATTGACCTAACCATGCCCAACAAAGTTCAGTTTCGACT
The DNA here is from genome assembly GCA_025175895.1 of Wurfbainia villosa. Lineage (NCBI taxonomy): Eukaryota > Viridiplantae > Streptophyta > Magnoliopsida > Zingiberales > Zingiberaceae > Wurfbainia > Wurfbainia villosa. The sequence continues at coordinate 111,109,091 of CM045989.1, read as the reverse complement.
TTCAGCCACACCATTATGTTGTGGTGTGTAAGGTGGAGTCCTTTGGGACAAGATGCCATTGTCCCTTAGATAAACTTGAAACTCTTGGCTTAAGTATTCACCACCTCGATCCGATCAAAGTACTTTAATACTTTTCCTAAGTTGTTTCTCTACTTCCTTTCTAAAATCTCTAAACCTTTCAAAGACTTCAGACTTGTATCTTAACAGATACAAATACCCATATTGTGAATAATCATCGATAAACGTAACGAAGTAGCTATAACCTCCTATGGCATGTGTTGACATTGGTCCGCATACATCGATATGTATAAGGCCCAATACCTCAACTGCTCGTTCACCCTTTCCTCTGAAAGGTAGTTTAGTCATCTTTCCTTTTAAGCATGAAACACATGTGTCTAATGAATCTGATTCATAAGACTCCAAAATGCCAAGCCTCTGCAGTTTGGACATGCGTTCATTACTTATATGGCCAAGACGACAATGCCATAATTGCGAGGTTAATTGATTATCTAACTTAGCGCATTTGCTATTTGATTCGATATTGAATATCTCATTGGATGTATCTAACATGAAGATCCCATTATTTAATATTCCAGTAGCATAAAGAACGCCATTTAACGTAATGTAACAACAATTATTACTAAATGTCAAATGATAACCTTTCTTATTCAAACATGAAATAGAAACAATGTTCTTTATTAATGCAGGAATATAAAAACAATCATCCAATTCTAAAACTAGTCTCGTAGGAAGTCGCAACATGTAAGTACCCTTGGCTACTGCAGCAACCTTTGCTCCATTGCCAACCCTTAGATCTGCTTCTCCCTTAACTAGTTTTCTTCTGTTCCTCAGCCCCTGTATGTCATTACATATATGTGAGCAACACCCAGTATCCAATACCCAAGTGCTAGAAGAAATAGTATGACATTCAATAACAAATATACCTGAAGTAGATTGAGCATCAGATGCCTTCTTTTGCTTCAGTGACTTCAAATACTGCTTGTAGTTTCTCTTCCAATGTCCATCCTTGCCACAATGATGGCAGGTGCCCTTGGGAGTTATTTCTTCCTTCTTTGCCTTCTTCTTCCCTTTAGCTTTTATTTTTGACTTTCTCTTAGAACCTTTCTTTGAGGAGTCAACCAGCATCACCGTCTTCTATTCCTTCGCAACAGATGACTCCACTATTTTGAGCATATTGATCAATTCAGGAATCGTGGACTCAATCTTATTCATCTGATAGTTCATCACAAATTGTGAATAGCTACCAGTCAGATTGTGAAGAATTAAGTCAATACTTAATTCATGGTCCATGAAGAACCCTAATGATCCCAATCGCTCAATATAGATATTCATCTTTAGCGCAAACTGCACTGCAGATGAACCCTCCTGCATCTTCGAGAGAAAGAGGAGCTGGGTGACCTCGAACCTTTTAGATCGTGCCTGCTCATCGAACAACTCTCGAAGATGGAAGAAAATTGTATTAGCATCCATATGCTCATGTTGCTTCTGCAACTCAGGAGACATCGATGCTAGCATAATGCAGCTTGCCATCTCAGAGTCAGCAACATGTTTCTGGTAAGCCAACTTTTGGTCACCAGATGCATTGTCTGTAGGAGGTTGGGGAAGAGCCTCTTCAAGGACATAAGCTAGCTTTTTAGCCTTGAGAACAATTCTCAGGTTGCGAAGCCAGTCCAAGAAGTTTGGCCTTGTCAATTTATTATTGTCCAAAATTGAACGTAAATTAAGGGAGGTCGACATGCTGTTCTAATTAGTACCTAGACATACAAAAAAGGTGTATAAGAGAGATGAATTAATAGTAATGTAAACAATTTACATTAACAAGAAACTCCCACTATTTTATCAAATTTAATAGCCCTCACTTTGAATTCGAGAGATGATAGGAGATCTCTTAGTGGGTTGATATCCATTATGACTAAGAACAACCTTGGAGAGAGTTCAACAAGTCATTCATAGTCATAATGATAGGTATCAACAGTACCCATTATATATCAAATATATAACTATCACTTTATGCTATCAACTAATTGAATATTCACATATACATTAGGTTGTTAACTCATTAACAAATATACATCCAATGCATATCACCTAATTGCACCTATGTCCATATTGACCTTGGAGGGAGTCCAACAAATCAATGCTTTCAGTTAGGGCCGACCCGTACACATCCAACTTACAAGCCAGGCTTGGAGAGAGTCCAACAACCCAAACTTGAAATTGACCTCTGGTCCTTACCATTTAAAATAAATATCAAATCTCATATGAATTGAACATGCTCGATGTCATGCTAGGCTTGGAGGGAGTCCAACAAACCAAATATGAAAAAGAACTCTGGTTAAACCATATTAATGGAAGGTGTTAGCCCTAATATTTGCATGAGGGATTTCACATTATTATGGGTCTCATCTAAAAAGGAAGTAAACCTAAATATGGAAAAACCAAGGTCACATTAGGAAATGAATTTCTCGACGTGAACGTGAGTCTATGCTTAGGCTCTAACGATGCGACCAACACCTTCGGTGTTTCCAAGCGCATCCTCGGTATTTACTTTTAGGTTACAAACATATCCTATATGTAAAACAAGCATACTCTAATCTATCATATAGATAATCATGGCACAAGTATATTAAAACATCAAACATGCTTTAAAATTTCTCCTACAACATGCAATCTATGCCAAAAGAACAAGGTGGCTATGATACCACTTGTTGGATGTTCCGGGATCATGCGCAGTGGAATAAGCGAATAAAATAATTTTTATTTTATCCCAAACATCCCCTGGGGGCCAGGAAAACTTATTTTGGCATAATCACATGAAAACACATAAGGAGAAAGAGAAGTTATACCTTCCAGATTCTTTTGAATCTGTCGAAACTATAAGCAAGACTAACGGGCATTGCCTCTATCCGTATCCACATCGGGATCACCTGAGACAACTCCTAGAGCAGCAAGTCTTTGTCTCCGATTAGTGCTAGCCAACCGGTGGAGACAAGGGAAGAGGAGAGAGGAGAGAGCAACGATGGTTATCAAGGGAAAACCTAAAAACCTAAAACCTATTCCAAAGATTATCAAGGGATATATTTATATATCTATTGATTAGGTCATCTTAGGAGGCTTAAACGAAACATATCTTACCATAATTATCCCATAATTAAGGTAAGAACAACACAGGAAATCTCTATAAAGAGAAATCTCCAAAATCAGCAGAGACGCGACATGATCGCGTGGATTCACATGGCCTGGCCGTGTGGATTCACATGGCCATGTGTTTTCACATGGCCTGGCTGTGTCGATTCACATGACCATGTGAAAACACATGGCCTATCCGTGTGTCTCTCTGGGACAGCCCAGACTTTGCCAATTTGTGGCCAGAGCTAGGCACGACTCGTGCAAAGTTAGGCACGACCGTGTGAGGCTTTGTATATTCCGTTTGACTTCGTTTAAGTGCGATATGGCCATGCTAAGTCCAACAAAATCATAGGAGGTTCCATAGCCTCCGATTCGCACCCACTTGGTCTGGTCCAACCAGACATATCCTCTCTCAACGAGAATCTCATTCTCAGGCTTGTTTTATATCTCTAGATCACCCGTAGTGCGTGTGACCCAATAGGTTCCCGGTTATGTTGGCCATTCATAATTAACCCTTTTATTATGAATAGATCATGAGTGACACCTAGCAGTACATCATGACTCCCAATTGATCAGAAAGTCTAAATCGACTGCAGAACAATTTTTGAACTCTTTAGCAGCTACAGTTGTTCGTGCATTGTTCCTTTCACTCATCTTATACCCACTTGGTTTAGGACATGGTCTCTGTGTTCATCCCCACTAGGCTAACTACGTCAAACCTAGCCCAAAATAATTTTTTTGTCCTGTGGATTCAAGTTACTCCTACATGTTTCCAAGAAGACCATCTTCTTAACATGCTTGCTCTGGCCAGAGACTTTTGAGTAACAATCCTGACAAGAGGCCTAGGGTATACATCTCCTTTATCAGGAGTGGTGAATCCTCTATTGGTTATTCAAACACCTTTAATCACTTTGGCTTATACCCAATCATCCCGAAGTTACACCTACTATGTAGATGGATGCTTATACCCAATCATCCCGAAGTTACCCAAGATAAAATGCATTGCTTTGCTTTGGCAAACCCAATAACAAATGATCGAGGAAGTAGTGAGTACCAAGCTTTGGTAGGCATATCGTTTTTGACTTATTAAGAAATAAACATGTATCATATACATATTAGCATACATCACATATAAGCTAAACTAATCATGCATCACATACAAGCTAAACTAACATGCATCACATACATATTAAACTAACGTGTCATGGTTATGGCCCTTATTCTACAATCTTCTCAAGCCAATGAAAAGATTGATTGGTCAACCTAGGGATAGCATCTTCTCCTAAGTGCTTCCTTTTGGTTGTCTTGTGTGTTGACTTCCTCCTTGTAACCTCATCTTCCAATGGACCCTCCATCCTTGTTTTGTACATTACAAAAGGAGAAATACTCGAGTTACATTCGAGTCTAAAACTAATTTTACAACAAGAATATTAGGAGAAAGGCATGACACGCAGGCCGTATTAAGAATTACAACACACAATCACAAACTTTTTGGGACTAGGCCATAACCATGCACCATGTCATTTTAACTTTTAAAAGACATTGGATATTTTATTATGTTTGAAAATTTGCTAATGCAATTATCAACTCATAATAAAATTTATCCTACTTCTATATCACATATAAAATAGAAAACCTATTTTATACGATCTTTACATAAGTGGCTCTGATACCCTTTGTAGAATTCTTTATGCCAAATGGCATATCTTTGAAAATAGGATCCCTTCCAAGTGATCCATGCGAAAGCAAACTCGTATAAAATAAATTTCTCTAAACCAAACCTATCTTATAGGAGAGGATTACCTTTGTTGCGTGCCCTTGTTAATACCGCTTTTCCTTTCGGTTTGTTGGATCTTTAGCTTGCGTTCAAGTGTCCCGTGCCTCTATCGTATCCACACGAGCACGCTCTTGTCTCACAAAGAAAAACTAGAAGAGCTCTCCTTTACTTCTTGCTAGAAAGTCCTAAAGGAGAGGAATCTAGGAAGAAGAGAAAGGAGGAAGAAGACTACTCTTCTTGCTAGCCTACACTCACAAAGCCACACAACAAAGCTTCACCAAGCTAAAAGCCAAATGCTCTCTTTGGCCGGCCACTTAGGGTGTCTTTTATAGGGTTGGAAAAACCCTTTCACCTCCACACATTCAATGCAATCCATTGCATTGAGACATATCCTTGTTTGGCCGGCCACTTAAGGAGACAAAACCATTTTGTTTCCTTCCACCTTAACTAGCTTAGGTGGATGCTTAGGTGGCATGCTTATGTGGCATGCTTATGTGGCATTCATGCATGTTGAATTAATCTTATTAATTCAATTAAGCTTATGTTATCATATTGAATTAATCTTATTAATTCAATTAAGCTTATGTTATCATATTGAATTAATCTTATTAAATCAATAAGGTAACATATTGAATTAATCTCATTAAATCAATTAGCTAAAATTCTCATTAAGCTTAAAGTCCAAAAACCATTTTGTACTTAAGCTTATTCCCAAATTATTCTAGTCAAACTAGAATACTCTAATTCCTCTAATTATCATGCTCTTTGTGTGTGACCCTATAGGCTCTCATAACGTTGGCAGTGGATCTAAACTCTTTTAGATACACAAGCAATGAGCGATATCTAGCAATACATCATTGCTACCTAAGTTCTGAGATAAGTCAAGATCCGACTAACCTTTCCGTGACTACTATAATATATGACCGTGTCCTTCTATCCTTGATATCAGATTGATCAATGAGGCATAGACCGTGTCATCCTCGATCAATCTATGTGTTTCTTTATCCCTGAGTAAACTAACTCAAACAAATGAGCTCAATATCTCATATTGACTCATTCGAGCATGGCCATGCATTTTAGTAGTTCTACTCAATCAAGGGGCCCACCGATATCACTCTCGTCATATGAGAGGGATAGATCCCATCTACATCACTCACATCCCTCCGCATAATTTGTTATATACCCGATGTCGCCTTTATGGTCCACCTCACTACGGGTGACGTTTGACGATACCAAAGTACATAACTCCTTATGTAGGGAACCGTAGTGACTTGTGTCGAGGACTATTCATACCAATAGTCACATGAGAAAGTTTATGACACTCATATAACGATCCATGAAACTTTCTCATGGCGGGTCAGTTCAGTATATATTCTCCAATATATACCCATGTGTCAACTTGATATCATATATCCATGACTTGTGAGATCAAGTCATCAATTGACCTACATGCTAGTCTTTATGTATTAATATTGCCCTTGCATATTAATACTCGACTAGGAACATTTAGGAAAGTGTTCTCTATAGCCTCTCATAATCAATTCTGCCAATTGATGTGCTGTAGATAAGAACCTACTTTTCTAGGGCATTATTATATTTAAACATCTGCATTTTATCTTAAACACGGGGAGATAGATGTACAAATAATATATGGAGCACATATTAATTTATGGGGGTTGGTGAGGTAGATCAATGATAATCCTCTAGTGGAATGAATTATCATTAATGGATCAGACATTATGTGGGCTTGATCCATTGGGTGGCCAAGATCCAACTCCTCCTCATGGTCCCTATTGTAGCCTATTAAACCCTCATGAAGCTTAGATCCAATGGTGGAAAATTGAACTCTAGATCCGACGTTGGAGATTAAATCTCTAGATCCGACAGTTGAGATTAAATCTCTAGATCTGACGGTTGAGATTAAATCCCTAGATCCGAAGGTGGAGATTAAAACATGGCTTAAGCCTAACTCTATAAAACGAGGCTTAAGGTGGGTGGCAAGGTGTCTTAGAGGAATTCTAGGGTTTGCTCTCTTTAGCTTGGGCGGCAAGAAACCCTAGGAAGATTAGGGTTTTGGTTGGGCGGCTAGGGTTGGGGAGGTGGCTTGGGCGACAACAATTGAAGGGCTTTCTTTCTTCTTCCTAAGGTGTTGTCGGTGCCCATCTTTCTCCCCTCTACCTTGGCTGGAGCTCAACCTATTCCTCTTCTTCTCCTTGGCCGGTGGAAACAAGGGTAAGGGTGATTCCTTGAAACCCTTGGCCGGCGCCCACTTCCTCTTCTATTCTCCTTTTGGCCGGCGGCAAGCATCAAGGTTGGTGCTTGGTGGTTGGTTAAAGGAAGGAGAAGAGTTTTGTTTCTATACTTCCTCTTGTTCAGAGTGAGAAAGGAAAGGAAGATCACGATCTAGGAGGCTTCAACTTTTGGGAGATTGTTGCCCACACGACGTCCAAAAGGAGGAAGGACATACAATAGAAGATCGAGAGGTATAAATTTTGTTTTGTTTTCCTTTTGTTTTTTTGTATGTTGTATGTTTTTGTTTTGTGGCTAATTCACTTGGACCCCGAATACAAATGCGAAAACCGGCGATCCGTACATCGTCTATTCCACGACTAATCGTAGAATAGAAATTGGTTGCTTGAACAACAAGTTTGTTCAAGTGACCACTCTAATCGAATAGCACGACAATGAAATGGTAGCTTGGGTGATCCCTCCTTGTCAAGGATAATTTTTTTTTATCCAGGGACCTAGAAGGGATCGCCATGAACAAGCGACCGAGTTGAAGTGGGAAGTGAAGTTTCCTACCTTCATGTTTGTCATAATTGTATTTTTGAAAATTTTCTATTTTTGGAAAGTTTAGAAAAATTATGGAAATTTAAATTAGTTAAGAAATTCAAATTAGGAATTTCCTGCTGTGATTAGGAAATTAGATTTAGGAAATTTATTTCTTAAATTAAATTTGAATTTCTTTAATTAATATTTTCTATAAATAAAATATGTGATTAGATTTGGAAATTTGTTTCCTAATTTAATCGATGAGATTTGATTTGAGAAATCAAATCACAAACATATTTTATTTTCAAAATTAATTATGACAATTTGGAAATTACTTGAACATGTCATAATTGTATGCCATGTAATTGCATTAGATGCATATCATTATGCCATGTGTGTTGTGACATGTAGATGCATTATTTGCACATAGTCTACATTATTTGCACAAAACCCTTACACAATATTAAAGCCTACACCTTCCATTAATATGGTTAGAACTGGAGTTCTGTTTCTTGTTTGGGTTGTTGAACTCTCTCCAAGCCCGACTCGAACCTGAACATGTTCAAACCATTGAAATAGTTTAATACTAATATGGTATGAGTCAGTGGTCGATCTTTAGTTTGGGTTGTTGGGCTCTCTTCAAGACTGACTAAACGATTGAATGCACTCTAACCATATTAAAACTATTTATCGATTAATGGGTCAGCTTTAACTTGGAGCATCGACTTGTTGGACTCTCTCTAAGGTTGATGTGAAGGGAGGTGAAGTTGGGTGCTATGCATATGATGCATACTTGTTAATGTGTTAACAACCCAATGTTTGTGTGAACATTCAATTAGTTGATAGCACAATGTGATAGTTACATATACGTGATATGTAATTGGTATATTTGATACAAACCATCATAGCTATGAACAACTTGTTGGACTCTCTCCAAGGTTATTCTTATCTATGTTGGATATCAACCCATTCGGAGATGGACCTATGATCTACCGAATTGATTTTAAGGGTTTTTTGAATTCAAAAAATGAATGGGATTTATAAATGTATGTTAATGCATTTTAAATCATCTTTCTCATATATGCTCGATTTATATTTCTTGGTTAATCGATTGATCATGATGTCTTTAAACTTGCGTTCTATTTTGGATTCAAATAAGTTGACTGGGCCGATTTATTCTTAAGGCGTAAAAGCTTGCATATGTCTACGAAGAGCCTCTTCCCAACCGTCCTAAGGATGATGCAACTCCGGACCAATTGTTGGCCTATCAAAAACATGTGACTGATTCTGAACTGGCGAGTTGCATCATGCTAGCCGCGATGGTACCTGAGCTTCAGAAGCAACATGAGCATATGGATGCTAATACCATAGTCTTTCATCTTCATGAGTTGTTTGATGAGCAAGCGAGATCCGAAAGGTTCGAAGTCTCCAAGCTCCTCTTCACATCTAAGATGCAAGAGGGTTCATCTGTGGTGCAATTTGTGCTAAAGATGAATGGGTACATCGAGTGATTAGCTACACTCAGGTTTGTGATGGATCATGAATTAAGTATTGACTTAATTCTGCATTGTTTGCCCAAGAGTTACTCACAATTTGTGATGAACTACCGGATGAACAAAATTAAATCCACCATTCCTGAACTCCTCAACATGATGAAGACTATGGAGCCTTTTGTCAAGCATGAGGAGAAGAAAGTGCTGTTAGTTGATTCCTAAAAGAAAGGTTCTAAGAGGAAATCAAAGGAACAACATAAGGGGAAGAAGAAGAAGAAGGCTAAGAAGGCAGAACCAACTCAAAAGGGCACTTGCCATCTTTGTGGCAAGGAGGGCCATTGGCGAAGAAATTGCAAGATTTATCTTGAGTCCGTGAAGAAGAAGAAAACATCCGATGCCCCATCATCCTCTTCAGGTATCTTCATTATTGATTGTCATTCTATTTCCTTAGACACTTGGGTATTGGATACTGGGTATGACTCACATATACATAATGACATACAGGGGCTAAGGAATAGAAGAAGACTCGTCAAGGGAGAATCAAATTTGTGAGTTGGCAATGGAGCAAAGGTTGCTGCAGTTGCCATAAAAACATATTTGTTGAATCTCCCTACAGGACTTGTCTTAGAACTGGATAATTGCTATTATGTTCCCTCATTAATAAAGAACATTGTTTCTATTTCCTGCTTAAATAGAAATGGGTACCATTTGACTTTTAGTAACAATTATTGTTACATAACTTTGAATGGTGTTCTTTATGGGACTGGAACTTTATGCAATGATATATATATGTTAGATGTATCCAGTGACATTTTCAATATCAAAGCGAGCAACAAGGGTGCTTGAAAAGATAATCAATTAGCCTCCTACATGTGGCATTGTCGTCTTGGCCATGTAAGCAAGAAAGCATGTCCGAATTATATTGATGTGGAATTCTGGAATCATTTGAATTTGATTCATTCGATACATGCTAATCATGCTTAAAATGCAAGATGACTAATTTACCTTTTACTGGAAAAGGTGAACTGGTGGGAGAGTTGCTTAGTCTAATACATACTGATGTATGCGGACCTATGTCAACTCATGCTCTAGGAGGCTATAACTACTTCATTATCTTTATCGATGATCACTCACGATTTGGGTATGTGTTCTTGATGAAACACAAGTCTTAAGCCTTTGAAAGGTTCAAAGAATTCAGAAATGAAGTAGAGAAACAACTTGTCAAAAGTATTAAAATACTTCGATCTGATCGAGGTGGTAAATACTTGAGTCAAGAGTTTCTGGATTATCTAAGGGACAATGATATATTATCTCAATGGACTCCGCTGTATACACCGCAATATAATGATGTATCTGAGAGGCGAAACCAAACCTTGTTGGACATGGTTAGGTCGATGATGAATCATGCGAATCTTCCCAAGTTCTTTTGGGGCTATGCACTTCAGACAACTGTTTACTTACTATACAGAGTCCCCACCAAGGTAGTCTTTACTACTCCATATAAGATATGGAATAGTAAGAAACCTCATTTATCTTACTTGAAGATATGGGATTGTTCTGCTTATGTGAAGCGGACTGTATCAAACAAATTGGATGCTAAGTCTGAAAAATATCTATTTATTGGATACCCTAAGAAAATGAGGGGTTACCAATTCTATCATCCTATGGAACAAAAGGTATTTGTTTCAAGGCATGCTGTGTTTCTCGAGAAAGAGTTTCTCTTGCAAGAAAATAGTGAGAGTGACATTTAACTTGAGGAGGTTCAAAAGACTCCAATAGACATTGAAGGGATACCCGGTCAAGCACCACAACTAATAACTCATAGTGATGAGCCATTGGTTGATTCTATTGTAACACCATATCTTTGTAGATCTGGTAGAACACACAACATTCCTGAGAGATATGGATTTCTCGTAAGTGAATCGAATGACCTGTTACTCATTGATGATGAGGAACCTACCAGTTATGAAGAAGTTCTGAAAAGTTCAAAAAGGGACAAATGGCTTGAAGCCATGAAGTCGGAAATGAATTCCATGTATGAAAATTAAGTTTGGAACTTGGTGGACCACTCGAAGGCATTAAGCCTATAGGGTGCAAGTGGGTTTTCAAGAAGAAAACCGACATGGATGGTAATGTGATTACCTATAAGACTAGATTAGTGGCGAAAGACTATTGTCAAAAGCAAGGTGTTGATTATGACGAGACCTATTCACCAATAGCTATGCATCCATTCGGATGCTCTTGGCCATAGCAGCTCATTATGACTATGAGATATGACAGATGAATGTAAAAATGACTTTCCATAATGGAAACCTACTCGAGGACGTGTATATGATACAACTCAAGGGTTTCACATTGATTGATAAAACCAAGGTATGTAAACATTGACGGTCCAAATATGGACTAAAGCAAGGATCCATGAGCTGGAATATCCGTTTTGATGAGACAATCAAAAGGTTTGATTTCTCACAAAATCCAGACGAACCCTATGTATACAAGAAGGTTAGTGGCAGTGCAGTCGTGTTCCTAGTGTTGTATGTCGATGACATATTACTTATAGAAAATGATATATCTGTCTTACAGTTCGGTTAAAATTTGGTTATCTAAAATATTCTCCATGAAAGACTTGGGAGAAGCAACCTATATCCTCGGGATTAAGATCTATAGAGATAGATCGAAACAGTTGTTTGGTCTTTCATAGTCTACATATATAGACCGAGTGCTAAAGAGGTTTAGCATGTCAGAATCCAAGAAAGGTTTCATTCCCATCATGCATGGGATACGCCTTTCGAAGTCTATGTGCCCGCGCACAGAAGATGAGAGGATTTGCATGAGTAAGATCCCTTATGCATCTGCAATAGGTTCTATCATGTATGCTATGTTATGTATAAGGTTCAATGTATCGTATGCTCTGAGTGTAACGAGCAGATACCAGTCTAATCCAGGAATGGATCATTGGGTGGCTGTTAAGACAAATCCTTAACTACTTGAGAAGAACTAGGATGTGTTTCTAATATATGGAGAGGGTGATATGGTAGTTCACGGGTATATGGATGCCAGCTTCCAGATATACAAGGATGATTTCAGGTCTCAATCTGGGTACATATTCACCTTGAATGGAGGCGCAATAAGTTGGAAAAGTTCCAAGCAAGACACTAGCAAATTCTACCACTGAGGTAGAATACATTGCAGCTTCAGAAGTAGCAAAAGAAGCGGTTTGGATCAAGAAGTTCGTCTCTGAACTTGGTGTGGTTCCAACCATTGTTGAAGCAATACCAGCCTACTGTGACAACAATGGAGCAATTGCACAAGCAAAAGAGACAAGGTCTCATCAATGATCCAAACATGTGCTTCGCCGCTATCATCTAATCAAAGAGATCATTAGTAGGAAGGAAATACAAATCGAGAAGATTTCCACTAAAAGGAACTTAGCGGACCCTTTAACTAAGGCTTTACCTCAAAGTAAGTTTGAGGGCTATATTAGAGCTTATTGTTGGATCGAAAGTGTCGCTAGAGGGGGGGGTGAATAGCGATACGATGTCGTTAAAAAACTTTTGCAATAAGTAAAAAGCAAGTAGAGAGTGCACAGCGGAAATATAAAGTAGACAAGATATTTTTACGTGGTTCACAATCTTTCGATTGCTAATCCACGGCCCTAGTGATCCTTGATCACGTACGGAGGGCAATTCACTAAAACCACTCCTCCTCGTTGGAGGTAGGAGCAACGATTACAAAAAGAAATCAAGGCAAAGGGACACTCCCCCTTTCCTTGTTACGATTAAAGCACAAAGACAATTTAAAGAAGTAGAACTTAAATAAATATACCGACAACTCTTATAAGTAGAAGATGTAGCTTTCGTTGTCGGCGGCACTTCGTCGTAGCAAATGTGAGTAGTAGTAGCGGCGTTACGACGGCGTGTTGAGAGCTCTTGAATTCTTGTTATTTGCTTGGCTTGAACATGTCTATTTATGGATATTGATCTATGAATTTAGACATAGGTAGTGTCCAAGGTGAGGTTCTTATCCCCCAAGACTTGTTCATCCACATCCTTTGCGCCAACTCAAGGATGAGGTGTTTCATCCAACCACCTTGTGCCACCTCAAGGAAGCCTTCACGCCAAGAAGAAGAAGCCATCCAACTTGTGCCACATCATGGGAGCCAACCATCTTGTGCCACCTCAAGGAGGCCTTCACGCCAAGAAGAAGAAGCCATCCAACTTGTGCCACATCAAGGGAGCCAACCATCTTGTGCCACCTCAAGGAGGCCTTCACGCCAAGAAGAAGAAGCCATCCAACTTGTGCCACATCATGGGAGCCAACCATCTTGTGCCACCTTGATGCCACATCACCCTTTGTACCAAAACACGAGTCAAGTCCAAATTCACCCCCTTGAAATTCGAGCTCTTCTCGAGGCTGGAACTTGACTAGCAGTTGACTGTAGTCAAAGGGTTTTGGTATGATACAAGTTAGCTTAAAATATAAAAATGCGATGGTTCTAACCATCGATCTCGACCTAGACCTTCCATTGGAGGTATTGGGTCGGATCTACGCTTAACGACCTTGCCGCTTTCACACGAGCTTACCTTGTAGCCTCGCTTCGGTCTTCACCCGAGTACCTCGGCTTCCTCGAAGTCCTCTGGCGTTGCCCGACCACCTCGGTTCCCACCGGGTGTCGCGAACCTTCCGCTCAACTTTAGCATTTACGCACACTTAATTGAGCTCGTAAGATAACAAATATACCCTTAACTATTGAGCCTTTTGCCATAATCAAAATACGGTTCGACTTTGGTGCCCTTGCACCAACAATCTCCCCCTTTTGATTCATGGCAAACCGACACAAAAGTTAAGGAAAAATTAACATAACGATAGCTAGCATAATGATTAAGCATGAATGAGCTAGCATAAAGATTAAATATGAATGAGCTAGCATAATGATTAAATATGAATGAGCTAGCATAAAGATTAAATATGAATGAGCTAGCATAAAGATTAAATATGAATGAGCTAGCATAATGATTAAATATGAATGAGCTAGCATAATGATTAAGCATGAATGAGCTAGCATAAAGATTAAATATGAATGAGCTAGCATAAAGATTAAATATGAATGAGCTAGCATAAAGATTAAATATGAATGAGCTAGCATAATGATTAAATATGAATGAGCTAGCATAATGATTAAGCATGAATGAGCTAGCATAAAGATTAAATATGAATGAGCTAGCATAAAGATTAAATATGAATGAGCAATATTATTGTTTCAAGTTCTCCCCTTTGAGGTAACCTCCCCCTTGACCGAAGGTGAGTTCTTGAAAAATAATTTTTACTCCCCCTTAATAGTTTGCTTAAGTAAACGGAATTACTTAATATAAAAGGTAATAATTTTGTTTACTTTCTTCCCCTTTAATTTTGGTTAATTTTGGTTACTTTTGTGACTTTCTCCCCCTTTTGCCTTAACTCAAAAAGTTTGTAAATATATTTTAGGGTTTGTAAGTCCAAGCAAGTTCCCAATATGATTTCTAAGGTAAGACTTAGGCTAATTTCATAAAAAGAAGCAAAAATAGAGTACATATATAGAAAAATTTAAATCCTACTCTATTACGCACATACCTAACTTTTAATGTTGTTAAAGATTAAGTTAAAGTCTTGGAGAGTGTGCTTCATCCACAGGAGCTGAGAGACACACTCACCCATCGCATAGCGTGTTCGGCGGTGGTAGATAAGGCAGCGCAATGCTTCCCTCTTGCACAACTCACTAGACTCGGCAGGATTTGACAACAACCACTCGTGCTCTTTCTATCGAGTTTACTACCGGCATAGTCGGAGTCGGAGTAGCCGATTAGATTAAACTCGATAGATCTAGGGTACCAAATACCTACATTTAGCGTGCCCTTTAGATATCTAAGGATACGCTTGACTAGGGTTAGGTGAGACTCCTTGGCACAGGTTTGTAACCTTGCGCATACTACATGAATAAAATGTCGGGTCGGCTCGCGGTTAAGTATAGGAGACTTCCTATTGCGCTCCTATAGTATTTTAGGTCAACGGGTTTTCCTTCTACATCTTCATTTATATTAACATTAGTTGCCATAGGTGTATTGATTATTTTAGCATCTTGCATTCCAAATCGATTTATTAAGTCCTTAGTATATTTTTGTTGATGTAAATATATTCCATCTTTAGTTTGTTTAATTTGTAAACCTAATAAGAAACTTAACTCTCCCACTAAATTCATTTCAAATTCACTTTCCATAAGTGAGATGAATTCGTTTAGCAGGATCGAGTTGGTAGTTCCAAAAATTATATCATCTACATAGATTTGGGCTATAAAGATTTCTTTTCCTACGGTTTTAACGAATAAGGTTGGGTCGACTAAACCTTGGTTGAATCCTTTGGACTTAAGATAGATCGAAAGCCTTTCGTACCAAGCTCTTGGGGCTTGTTTGAGTCCATATAGGGCTTTCTTAAGTCTAAGGACATGGTCAGGTTTATCTAGATTTTCGAGGTCGGTAGCGTAAACTTCTTCCTTAATGTATCCATTCAAAAATGCTGACTTGACATCCATTTGAAACAATTTAAAACCTCGATGTGCAGCATATGCTAACAACATTCGGATGGACTCTAGTCTGGCTACGAGGCGTGAGGTCTCATCGTAATCTAAACCTTCGACTTGACTAAACCCTTTTGCGACTAACCTGGCTTTATTTCTAACTACTTCACCTTTATCATCAAGTTTATTTCGAAATACCCACCAATAATTGATTTTTCTTTAGGTGGTGGTACTAATTCCCAGACTTCATTTCTAGTGAATTGAGCTAGCTCTTCTTGCATAGCAATAATCCAGTCGGGATCAAGAAGTGCTTGTTCAATAGTTTTGGGTTCGATTTTGGAAATTAATGATATTTGACTAAGGTTTCGATATGAAGCTCTAGTTCGAACCCCTAAATTTGGATCACCTATAACTTGATTGATAGGATGACTTGGGTGAGTTCTAGTTTGACTTGGGTTAGAGTCATCTATCACTTGGTCGATAGGATGACTTGGGTTAGGACGAGATTCAAGTTCAAGATCAGAGTCGGGTTCGCTATAAGTTGATTTGCTAGTTGGTTTTGTTAAGGATTGAACGGGTTCGTGTCCTTCGTCGAAAACTATATTAATGGTTTCTTCGACTCTTATGTGTAGGATCAATGGAATTACTAAAGGGTTGTTTGTAAGTTTTTAAACCTAAATCATCTCACCAATATCTACATGATCAAAACATGTTATTCCTATGTATTCTTGTGAGATGACTTTCAATTTTACTTGATTAATTTTAATGAATTTAAATTAACCAACATTAGGTTAGATTCGATTTAGTCTAAGCTCATCAAGTAATCTTTTCAAGAGATTAGCTTCGTGTCGTGGCGAGGCAGAGGCCTTCTTTGATCGGAACAACGACCACTTCCTTAGACAAAGCTAATTTCAAGAAATTGATAACTCGACTTACTTGAGACTACATCTTGGTCTAACTAGTTATTTTTGAAAAGAGGCTCCCGAGGCTCAATCTTTTAAATAGGATTTTAGTTGATTTATTTTTGAAAAGAGGCTCCCCGAGGCTCAATCTTTTCGCAGGATTTTAGTTGGTTATGAGTCCTATCTAACCATTCTAAAAATAAAGGAAAAACTAAGCATGCAATTTCTAAGACTTAACAAAAATACATTTTGTATTGGCTCCCCCTAGACCATTGAATCGAGTGGGTCTATTCACATAGTGAATTTGGTCCTTAGGAACCCAATACATGTTAGATCCTAAAGTTGAAATCAAAGTGGTCTTAGGGACCCATGCTTGGACATTTTTCTTATGTTGGTTTACTATAGACATATATGACTTATTGGTTGTATTTGAGTTAAACCCGAGTCCGGCCTTGTTGTACACGGCCCTTTGTGATCCAAGTAAGAGGTCAAGTCCCTTGGATCCCAAAGTGAACCTTTCCAACGTGTTCCTAAGGTCTTCGACTTGTGTTTTCAAAAGCGAGTTCTCAACTTCAAGCTTTTCAACTTGAGTTGAGTCCTCCTCTTGAATACGAGTAGTCGAAGAGGTTAGGGAGACCTCATGTTTGAGAAGGTTAACCTCCTCAATTAAGGGTCTCGACCTTGGACTCGGACTTAGCTAGTTTCTTATTTAAAAATTTAATTGCACCATACAAAGTATTAAGTAACGACCGACTTACCCTTAATGATTCTTTTGAACCGGATCGGATCCGTGGCTTGTCTTGAATGGAAGCTCATCGCCAGTTCGGACTCGGACTCTTCTTGATTTGAGTCGTGCTCGGTCGGCTTGGCCATTAGAGCTTGGATATCGTCTTCTTCCTCCGACAACTCCTCCCAAGTAGCGTTTAGCGCTTTCTTGGTCTTTGATGCGTTATTCTTTAGCTTTGGGCACTCGGACTTGATGTGGCCGACACTGTTGCACTCATAGCATCTAAAATTAGAAGTATTTGAATTAGGTTTAGGCTTACCTTGAGTTGTTGGTCGTTTTAGTCTCTTGATCATCTTCGAACTAGATTGACTAGTTCGGATTCTATTCAGTCTACTTCCGATTCGGACTAAATCTTCTTCCTTGGGGTGGCTTGCTTGCGGGCTTCTTCTTCTTGGAACACGCAACTAACGCAATACTCTTCTCGGCACAGTGGACCACGTTAGTTTGCTCATGTAATTCAAGTTCGAAAACAATTAGTCTAACCTAATTTTAGAAAGGTCCTTGGAGACCTTGTAGGCATCGACCATGGATGCCCACAAGGTGGTCTAGGAAGCGAGTTAAGAGAATACGATAAGGTCGCGATTCTGACCTTTTTAATCAGATGGCATAGGTTGGTTGGCGATGTCTTGAATCTCGAGCATGTAGTTGAGTTGCGGTCTCGTTTTCCTGCATTTTCAAGTTATACAATTTATTTAAAAGTAAATCTCTTTTACATACCTTCGTGTCGTCGGTGCCTTCGTGTAGTTCCACTAGCTTGGTCCATAAGTCCTTTGCACTAATGAAGGGGCCGACGCGGTTGAGCTCTTCCTTGGACAACCCACATTGCAAGATTTGAGTTGCCTTGGCATTGGCTTCTACTTGTTTTTTCATGGAATTTGACCATTGATCGTAACCCAAAGATTCACCATCTTCATTAATAGGAAGTGTGAAACCGGTTTGGATTACGATCCACATCTCGATTTGGGTTTTAAAGCATTCCATCCGACCCTTCCAATAACGAAAGTCATTACGATTGTAAAGCGGGGGTGGCGATTGCTAAACCCTTCGAGATGGGCCATTTAAAAACAAGAAGAAGAGCGGCGAAAAGAATCTTACCAAAACACACACGGAAAGAATATTCCAAGACTTTCGTCTTGGATTAGTAGTCTTGAGAAGTAAAAAGATATATAAAATGTAACTTGCAAAAAGAAATAAACAATCAAATGCGAATGTCGTTGAAGTTCCGGAGGACAACCTTACTCGGGATCTAACCCGAAGGACAACCTTATCCGGATCCTAAAGCCTCTAATGCAATTCTATATGTAGGAGAAGATAAGCAAGTGAAATAATTATACGAAAACAGAAATAAATAAATAAAAATCTGTAAAAAAGAAAAACAAAGCTAGATTGGTGGTTTCACGAATCTTAGCGCCCGACTCGATACCAATTGTTAGATCGAAAGTGTAAGCTAGAGGGGGTGAATAGCGATACGGTGTCGTTAAAAAACTTTTGCAATAAGTAAAAAGCAAGTAGAGAGTGCACAGCGGAAATATAAAGTAGACAAGATATTTTTACGTGGTTCACAAACTTTCGATTGCTAATCCACGGCCCTAGTGATCCTTGATCACGTACGGAGGGCAATTCACTAAAACCACTCCTCCTCAGTGGAGGTAGAACGATTACAAAAGAAATCAAGGCAAAGGACACTCCCCTTTCCTTGTTACGATTAAAGCACAAAGACAATTTAAAGAAGTAGAACTTAAATAAATATACAACTCTTATAAGTAGAAGATGTAGCTTTTTCGTTGTCGGCGACGCCGTCGTAGCAAATGTGAGTAGTAGTAAGCGGCGTTACGGGTGTTGAGAGCTCTTGAATTCTTGTTATTTGCTTGGCTTGAACATGTCTATTTATGGATATTGATCTATGAATTTAGACATAGGTAGTGTCCAAGGTGAGGTTCTTATCCCCCAAGACTTGTTCATCCACATCATTTGCGCCAACTCAAGGATGAGGTGTTTCATCCAACCACCTTGTGCCACCTCAAGGAAGCCTTCACGCCAAGAAGAAGAAGCCATCCAACTTGTGCCACATCATGGGAGCCAACCATCTTGTGCCACCTCAAGGAGGCCTTCACGCCAAGAAGAAGAAGCCATCCAACTTGTGCCACATCAAGGGAGCCAACCATCTTGTGCCACCTCAAGGAGGCCTTCACGCCAAGAAGAAGAAGCCATCCAACTTGTGCCACATCATGGGAGCCAACCATCTTGTGCCACCTTGATGCCACATCACCCTTTGTACCAAAACACGAGTCAAGTCCAAATTCACCCCCTTGAAATTCGAGCTCTTCTCGAGGCTGGAACTTGACTAGCAGTTGACTGTAGTCAAAGGGTTTTGGGCTATGATACAAGTTAGCTTAAAATATAAAAATGCGATGGTTCTAACCATCGATCTAAAACCTAGACCTTCCATTGGAGGTATTGGGTGGGATCTCGCTGCGACAGCCCGGCTTTACCTGCAGGCTTACCTTGGCCTCCGCTTCGGTCTTCACCCGAGTACCTCGGCTTCCTCCGAAGTCCCTCTGGCGTTGCCCGACCACCTCGGTTCCCACCGGGTGTCGCAGACCTTCCGCTCAACTTTAGCATTTCTGCACAATTAATTGAGCTCGTAAGATAACAAATATACCCTTAACTATTGAGCCTTTTGCCATAATCAAAATACCGGTTCGACTTTGGTGCCCACTGCACCAACAATTATGGTATTGGATACTATGGCGATTGACATTAGACCAAGTGGAAGTTTCTTAGTTATATATGAGAGGTGTCCTAAGGCAATCACTTTATGATTGTACCATTTATTTGATAAATGAAGATTCACTATTTGAGTATACATGTTTTCATGTATTTGATTGGATCTTAAACTCATTTACTGAATGTATGCAATACGATTCACAATATAAGAGAATTTGTGATTGGATCACAACTAGTGAGTATCTTTACATGTGTAATTGTGATGTATTGGAATTATCCCTAGTCGATGAATTGATGCATTCAGACACCATCAATTCTGTCGAGACTAGCACGAGTTAACTCTTTGGTTTATCCAAGCAACTGTTTCTCACTGGCTGGTGACATTGGGATGTCCGAAGTTAACCGTGGATGTTAGTTATGGTAACTAGTTTATTGGAGTGACCAGCTGTAAGACTTCATATGGTTCTCTGCATATACAGATATGTCAATGAAGTCCTTACTACAGCTTAAGTGCGATGTTCCTTCGACTTGCGGTATTCAAGTCATCTTGGTCATGGAGACTTATGCTTTGACATCTTAAGCAAGCATCTCCGAGGAGATGTGGACCCGAGATGATTAGGTATAAGTCGAAGTGGCCGAAGGTGTTTGAATAACCTAGAGAGGATTCACCAATCCTTGCGAGGAGATGTATACCTTGTGGCCTCTCGTTGGATTTTTACTAAAGTCTTTGGCCAAAGAATTACATGTTTAGAGTATGGTACTCTTGTATACATGTGCAGTAACTAGAATTTGTAGGATGAGGAAATGATAATTGGGCTAGGTGTGACGTAGTCAGTCTAGTGGGGACTGACACAATAGACCATGTCCTGAACCAAGTGGCTATAAGATTAGTGAAGGGAACGGGGCGCAATTCACTGTAGCTATTGAAAGGTTTTAGAAATTATTCTGGATCAACCGTTGATTTTCCAGTTAATTGGAGATCATGATGTACTACTAGGTGCCACTCATGATTGTTCTATAATTAATGGTTAATTATAGATTACCAATATAAATCGGAAACCTATTTGGTCACACGCACTACGAGTGTTATCTGAAGAATTTAAAATGAGCTTGAGAATGAGATTCTCAGATCGAGAGAGACTTGGTTTGGTTGGACCAAACAAGGAACGAGCATGAAATTGTTTCAGTCGCATCAGAAGCATGGATTGGCCGAGTCTTTTGAAGACATGATGGATGAACCAAATTGGTTTGGTTCTTATCCAATGGTGGAAAATAAACCAAAGGGGTTTGGTTTGTTTTAAATGAATGAACGAAAATTGGTTTGGTTTATTTTAACTTAAAATAGACCAACGCAGTTTGGTTTATTTTAACTTAAATTAATGGAGCGGGTTAATGGGTTTTGGTTGTGAACCAATAACCATTGAGAGATGGTTTCTTGATGTTCAAGAAACACACTCTCTATAAGTAATAGGGTTGAGACAAATTTTGTGGATGAGTTAGAGTTTGTGAAACCCTAACCACCTTTCTCTCTTCCTCTCTTGTGCGCCGACTCCTTGGTTGTCGCTGCCCAAGCCTTGGTCGCCTCCCCCTCCAGCCGCTGGCCAACCACCACAGTCGGCTAGCAGCCCAGAATTCGGCCAGCAGCATCACCGTCGGCCAGTAGGACCATCGCCGACCACCTTGCTGCAGTCGACCAATTAGATTGGCCAGCACTTCCGAGGAAACAAGTTCGTGGAACTTGTTTTGTGATCGTCTCTCAGATCACAACGTCTTCAATGCGAGACTAGTATCTCTCATCAAGACGGAGCTCATAGCTTAGTGAAGCTATCTTGACGATACTCGACGTGGACTCGGATAGAGGCGAAACTTGCGAGGGTTGCTAAGGTTGATGCCATTTTCGCTACACGTTATTTGTCAGGTATACCTAGTATAAATTTCCTTTATTGAAAAATTTTAAATATGCGATTATGTCTACACAGTTGTATCCTGCATGCATGTGGTATGTGTAATGTAATAAAATAGTTTATTACCATTTTTATCTGCTTCCGCTGTGCATGTTTACAAAACATATTCGAACACACTCCCACATCGGTGCCCCGGAAACCCAACAGTGGATCATGTCGTTGAGTTGACAAGTCGAGCAACTGTCAAAGAAACCAATTGACTAATAGGCAAAAATTAGCCCGATGGTGACCATATAAAAGAGGGATTTGTGGTGATTTGAAGGTGTTAATTTTTGGAGACTTTGAAAGAGAGTTGTCATTGCATTCTAGACCTTCCAAAAGCATTCCAACGCAACCAAACTATAAGTAAGCAAGATCGCATTGTGTAAAATTGTTTTTCTTCATGTTTACTCATCCCTATTATATATTTTGTATTTGATTGCATCTCTTGTAAATACATAGGTTGTAAGAGGCTTTTCCACCTCCGGAAAGATTTTGAGAAGGAGAAAGGATAGTGGATCTATCGCTAGGAGCTAGGCCATGGAGTAGGAACCGGAGGTTCCAAACTACATAAAATCGGTTTGTGTTATGGTTGTAATTTATATTGTTTATGTTTGTTTCCTCTTCCCATTAACTTCTTGTAGATGAGCACTAATGTAAGAACACAATCGACAATTGAGACGAATCGCTATTCACCCACTCTCTAGCGACACCAAGGTCCTTACATTAATTTCCCCTCTGATTCCCTACAAATAAAATAGAGATAAAATCAGTGTTAGAATCGACATTTAAAAGGTATTTAAAACAAAATGTTATATTGATCCACTACTCATAAAACATAATAAATCACACAAGTTAATCACATGAGTAGACTAAAACATCAAAAAATAATATAAAATAAAATACCAAAATGTAAGTTATCAATTATTTCTCAGATTCCACTGTTATTTTTCAAATAACATGTTAGTATTATCCCTAAGTGCCAATTATGAGATGATTGGTAAGAGAACTTTTGTATCATATTTCATAATAAAGGCAAAATTTATGGTTATTATATTTAGTTCATTGATATGCCATTTGAATAAATATAATAATATCCTAGGGTAGTTGGTTCCTGTCTACGACATATCAAGTTGGTGACTTGATAGTGGGATACTGTAGATATATAGAACACTACTAATAATTGTTCCTAGTCAAGTATTAATGTACAAGGATAATATTAATATGTTGAGACTAGCATGTAGGTCAACTAATGACTTAATCTCACAAGTCATGGATATAGGATATCAAGTTGACACATGGGTATATATTAGAGAATATGTACTGAACTAACCCACCATGAGAATGTTTCATGGATCGTCATATGAGTGTTATAAACATTCTCATAGTTATTAGTGCAGAGAGCATCAATCCTTAGTTTTGATGTATGAACCAAAGTTAAAGTTAGGACTTACTTGTGTTCTGATATGAGTTTTAAGTATGCAGGCTTAACAGAAAAGTCCTAGTAGGTCGAGTTGACCGGATACTTAGCAGATGTCTTGATAGATCAGAAGGACCAGAACTAGGCATGAAGTCCAGATGGGTCGAGCTGACCGGACATTTGGCATGAAGACCGGTTAAGTCAGGAGACCAGACAATTGACAAAAAGTCCAGCTGGGTCAGGAAGACTGAACAGCTGGTGGAAGCCCTAGTGGGTCAGATCGGATGTCAAGAATGGTAAGTCCGGCAGGGCAGCCGGCAGGTAAGCCTCAAGTGGAGAGGTAAGGCCAAGTCCTCTGTAGGGTGACAAAGCTATGCATCGGTCCGACGGATAGTCCGCGTGGGACTTAGAATTCAAGATTGAGCAGTATTACTACTGCTGTATGTTGGAGGATCGGTGGCCGGCTAGAGGGGGTGAATAGCCCTTTTCGTATACGATGGAAATTGTGTTGGGTTTCCCTGGTACCGCGGTGAGTGTGTGTTCGAACATGTTTCGTAAACATGCACACAACGAAAGCAATAAAAGCAATAAATATAATTTATTACAACACACACATCACACACATGAAGGATACAACATGTGTAGACATAATCACTATTTAAAATTTTGCAATAAAAGGAAACCTATACTAGGTATACTTGACAGATCACGTGTAGCGGGAATGACATCAACCGTAGTGACTCTCGCTAGAATCGCCTCTATCTGTATCCACACCGAGTATCATCGGGATAACTTCACAAAGCCATGAGCCTCGTCTTCTCAAAAGTCACTTGCCTCGAGTCGAAGACGATGTGATCCGAGAGATGATCACAATCCGAAATAAATTCGGATCCCAAAACGAGTTTCACAAACTCGCTTGTTGGAAGTGGTTTTCATCAACCGTTTGACAAAAACTTAACCCTCCACCTATGAGGATTACCGGAGATCCAATCCCCGGAAAGTAGACTGCTGTCGGAGCACAAAACACCGACCAAACGGCCTCTCCACGCGAAGAAGATCAAGCTGTCCAAAACTGGACAGCTTGTTGTGGAGGAAGAAGGCGTCGGCCAAAGGCTTGGCCGGTTACTCTTTGGTCGCCGACGGCCAAGGGAGGTTGGCCAGCAGCTGAGGGTGGCCCAAGGGATGCCGGCGGCTGGTGGATGGCCGGCGGCGAGGAGAGGCAGCATCTCCAATGGGCGGTGGCGACACAAAGGTGGGCGACAACCACCTTGGCTTGGGCGCCAAGAAGGAGGAGAAGGAGGAAAGGAGGCTAGGGTTTCCAAAACCCTTGAACCAATTAATTCTCCATGAAAAACCCTTAAGCCATATTTTTATAGAGGACACATTCTCCTAACGGTTATTGGTTCATAACCAAAACCCATTAACCCGCTCCAATAATTTAAGTTAAAATAAACCAAACCGTTTTGGTTTATTTTAAGTTAAAACGAACTGAACCAACTTTGGTTTATTCGTTTAAAACAAACCAAACCACTTTGGTTTATTTTCCACCATTAGATTATAACCAAACCAATTTGGTTCATCCATCATGTCTTCAAAAGACACGACCCATCCATGCTTCCGATGCGATTGAAACCATTTCATACTCGCTCTTCGTTTGGTCCAACCAAACCTAGTCTCTCTCAATCTGAGAATCCTATTCTCAAACTCATTTTAAATCTTTCGAATTACGCTTATTGTGCGTGTGACCAAATAGGTTCTCAGTTTATGTTGGTCGTATATAATTAACCATTAATTATAGAATGATCATGAGTGACACCTAGTAGTACATCATGATCCCCAATTAATCAAAAAATCAACAGTTGATCCCAGAACCTTTTCTGAAACCCTTCAGTAGCTACAATGAATCGTGCCCCATTCCTTTCACTTATCTTATACCCACTTGGTTCAGGACATAGTCTATTGTGTCAGTCCCCACTAGGCTGACTATGTCACACCTAGCCCAAGTATTACTTCCTCGTCCTTCGGATTCTAGTTGCTGCACATGTATCAAAGAGTATCATACTCTAAACATGTAATGCTTTGGCCAAAGACTTTAGTAACAATCCGACGAGAGGCCATAGGGTATACATCTCCTCACAAGGAGTGGTGAATCCTCTGTAGGATATTCAAACACCTTTGACCACTTCGACTTATATCCAATCATCCCGGGTCCACATCTCCTCGGAGATGCTTACTTAAGATGTCAGAGCATAAGTCTTCATGACCAAGATGACTTGAATACCTCAAGTCGAAGGAACATCGCACTTAAGCTGCTGTAAGAACTTCATTGACATATCCATATATGCAGATAACCATATGAAGTCTTACAGCTGGTCACTCTAATGAACTAGTTACCATAATTAGCATCCACGATTAACTCTGGACATTCCAATGTCTCCAGCCAGTGAGGAACAACTGCTTGGATAAACCAAAGAGTATACCTCGTGCTAGTTTCAATAGAATCGATGGAGTCCGAATCCATCAATTCTTCGACTAGGGATAATTCCAATACATCACAATTACACATGTAGAGATACTCACTAGTTGTGATCCAATCACGAATTCTCTCATGCTATAAATCGTATTGTGGACATTCAGTAAATGAGTTTAAGATCCAATCAAATACATGAAAATATGTATACTCAAATAGTGAATCTTTATTTATCAAATAAACGATACAACCATAAGGCGATTGCCTTAGGACACCTCTCATATATTACCAACAAATTGCTCGCGTCTTAATCGTCTACAATAAAGATTAGCGCAGCGGAAATAATAGTAATATGAATACAAGACATACAAGCACAAATACAACACGCTATATGTGGTTTAGAACCTTAGGGTTCCTACTCCACGGGGTGAGCTCAACGAGCTCGTGTTATGCGCATGACACTAACAAAACTCCTTCTCGACCACAAGTCGAACGTGGAGAAACCTCGTACAAGCAATTACAAACGTAATACAAAAGTACAAGCAAAATACAAAGACAATACGAAATACAAGTAAAGAATACTTTACAAAACTTTGCTTCGATCACTTGCTTGTTGCTTGCTTTGGATTGCTCTTGAAGGACTAGAATGCAGCAGCAATTCCCCTCCAAAATTGCCCCAAAAACTATTGCAAAATCCTCCATCTCGAGCTCCTTAAATAACCTGCATCGAGCTAATTTCGTGCCAATCAGTCGACTGATCATGACCATCAGTCGACTGCTCCTATAGCCGTTGTCTCACAATGACTCAATCCATGCTGGACAAGTTCCAACGGATCCACCATCAGTCGACTAATCATGCCAATCAGTGGACTGGTCAAGCCATTAGTCGAGTGCTCGATGCGATCACTGACCGAAAACCTTCGCGTCGAATTCACCTTGGGTGCCGACTACCATTCTTGACACTCATCGATGGTGTCGCGATCAATCGCCAACACTTGGCAATGATTATTTGGCGTATATCGATCGAACACCAGTCGATTGCACTTGGAGCAGTCGATTGGTACCTATACTAGTCGAATGATTTCAGGTAAAACCTCGAACACCAAGTTGTTTGAGCATCCAACCGTCGGGTAAAATCTCAAACACCATGTTTGAGCATCCGACACTTAGTCTTAGCTACTTGGCCAAGTCCACTTCATCCTCTCATGGAGTTCCCCACTGAAGCTCTCTTCCCTCGGCCTACGTCCCTTGAATGCACTAAGCGCACAGCTTCACAATGTCATCCTTCACGTCTCTTATCCGCGAAGTCTGCTTCCCTTGGGCCTCACTCCATTCGCTCCCCGTCCGACGGGCCCTCGGATGCACCAAGCGCACGACTTTGCAATGTCATCCTTCACCGACTCAAGGACCCCGAGCCTACGAGACTAGTGACCTTGCCAAGTCCTCAAGACTTCCCATTGCCAAGGCTACACACTTAGACTTACAAACACCAAGCCTCATGCTTGGATTTTCTATGCCAAGGCTACACACTTGGACTTTACCAACACCAAGCCCTATGCTTGGATTTTCCCAACACCAAGCCCCATGCTTGGACTTTTCACCACCAAGGCTACACACTTGGATTTACGTGGCCAACCCATGTTGGACTTCCCATAACAATCCCATGTCATACGTTTTTTCTAACATCAAAATATAGTTCGAGTCAAACTCGAGTCCGGTCAATTGTGACCTGGGCCGATTGCACCAACACTATCATATTGTATATTATTTGCTTGTGCTAATCTCGTTTTACAGGGATCAGTCGACTGAATGGATTCCAGTCGACTAAAGTCCAGTCGACTGGGTATGAGTCAGTCGACTGGATACCCAATTAGCAAGATTAGTTAGTGATCGATCGAGGATCTAGCAACCTAGATGGAAAGAGTTCTAGTCGACTGAAAAGACAAACTTCCTGATGCGGAGACAGGTTCACTCGACTGGAACAGGTTCACTCGACTGGAACAAGTTCAGTCAACTGGAGATGCCGAAGTATCATATCAATGGGCTGATGTGGAGTCGATTGGAGGGTATTCCAGTCAATTGGAAAAGCTTTATAAAAGGAATAGCCGACTAGCTTCGAAGAGACATCATCTACTATGTTCAAGTGCTGCTACTATTGTTTGTCATCCACAAGAGCTTCATCCCTTCACATCGACGCAATTCTAACACTCCATGCCTAATTCAATAGCCCTAAAAAGTGTCGGTATACCTTAGTTTTACTTACTTGTCTTTATTTTGCTTTTGTGTACTTAATTTAAAAGAAAAGGCAGAGTGTTACCTATCTCTTATTCATTGTAAAAAAAAGCGAACCCCTCTAAAGTCGAGAGTTCTCGAGTTAGAGGGGCTTATAGTGATTGCCCATCGAGGTAGCTCTCGGAAGAGCTACGATTCTTGGAGTAGCAACCCAGCTAGGGTTGTGAACCAAGTAAAAAGCTTGTCTCTCTATTTTATTTATTCCATTGCATACTCTTGTTTCAAAATAAGTTTTAATTTCTAAAGAAAATTTATAATCTCTGAGATTCATCCCCCTCTCTCGGAGTATTTCAATCCTACAATAGTGACTATTGGTGTGAATAATCCTTAGACATGAAATAACTACGGTTCCCTACATAAGGAGTTGTTTACTTTGGTATCGTCAAACGCCACTTGTAACAAGGTGAACTATAAAGTTGATCACTAGGTATGCAATGAATTATGCGGAGGGATGTGAGTGATGTAGATGAGATCTATCCCTTCCATATGACTAAAGTGATATCTGTGGGCCCCTTAATAAAGTAGGACTACTAAAATGCATGGCTATGCTCAAATAAGCCAATATGAGATATTGAGCTCATTTAATTGGTGTAGTCTACTTGGGGATCAAGAAACACAAAGATTGATAAGAGGATGACATGAGCTGTGACTCATTTATCAATCTAGATATCAAGGATAGAAGGATTGAGTCATACAAGATAATAGTCACAGAAAGGTGATGTCAGATCTCGACATTCTCATCACTTGGGTAGCAATGATGAATTGCTAGATGCCACTCATTGCTTATGTTTCTAAAAGGGGTTTTAGAGACATTGCCAATGTTACGAGAACCTATTGGGCCACACACTAAGAACATGTTGTTTTGGAGATGGGGTTCATTTTAGTTTGACTAAATGAACCATTAGGCTATTGAATTGGATTCATTGAGTTAGACTCATTAATTGGGCCGAAACTTGAGTTTGACTCAAGTTGGATTAATTTGAGTTAGACTCAAATCAAATCAATTGAAGAAGATGAATGTTGGTGCAGTAGGCACCTAAGTCAAACCTGAGTTTTGATTATAGCAAATGATACAAAGTTAAGCTCATGTCGTTATCTCACGAGCTGAATCGAGTGTGCAGAAAAGTGCTAAAGCTGGAGCTGAAGGCTAGCGACACTCGGAGGAAGCCGCGGTGGTCGGGCGACACTCGAGTGACTTCGGAGGAAGCCTAAGGAATCGAGTGGAAGGCCAAAAGCAAAAGCGACATGGTAAGTATCGAGGTAAGCTCATGTGTGAGAGCGTAAGTGAGGTCGTATCCTCCTTACGGGGATGGTCTTAAGCGTAGATCCGACCAAAGACATCCCATCGATGGTCTAGGTCGAGATTGGACGGTCGAAGGCCGTCGAAATAATGTTTTCTTTGAGCTAACTTTGACTTGTAGCAAGCATCGACGATGCGCTACTGGAGGACTCGATCGCCGTCAATCGACCGATCCGCCGGAGCGGACTCGATCGATGTCGCCATCACGATCGATGATGGCCATCACCGATCGATGTTCAATGATCAGCTTCGAAGAGTCAAGGCTTATCACCCCATTTCAAGGAGATTGGTGCTCAATTGTGATTGGCTAGGGCTCCTCTCGAAAAGGGGCTCAAAGGCTATAAAAGGAGGGCCAAACCTAGGGTTTCATCATCAATTCTAAGCTTCCAAAAGCCTCCGCAAAGCTACAACTTCTCCGACAACGAAGTGCTTCTTCTCCGACGTCTAGGTTTATTTGTTTTCATTTTATTACGTCGGTTAGAGTTTTATTTTAGTTTAGTACTTTCATTTTCGGAGCTTTTATCGTAACGAGGAGAGGGGGAGTGTCCCTCTACCTCAAGCATTGTGCTTTACTTGTATCGATTAAACTCATACCTCTAACGGGGAGGAGTTCTTTAGTGTTTTTGCCCTCCGTACGTGGTCGAGGACCGCTAGGGCCTTGGAGTAGTAGCTGAAGGATACAAACCAAGTAAAACTCCTTTGTCTCTTTTTACTTTACATTTATATTTCCACTGCAATTAATTATCTACTCGGTTTTTGATACGATCTCAAAAAAAAAAGGTTTTATCGCTATTCACCCCCCTCTAGCGATCCGCTTCGATCCAACAATTGGTATCAGAGCCGGGGGTGCTATGATTTGGTGAAATCACCAATCTAGCATTTTCATAGATTTTTTCCTTTTTTTTCTGTTTATTTCGAATTTAATTCGTTCGCTTAGTTTTTCTACCGCACTACTAATCCAAGACACGAGTCTTGGTACTTTCTTGTGTGTTTTTGTCATTGCTAGTTTTTTTTTTGTCTACTTGTTTCTTTTGTTCTAATGGCCCATCTCGAGGGTTTTAGCACCGTCCGACCTTCGTTTTACAACGGAGATGACTTCCGTTATTGGAAGGGTCGGATGGAATGCTTTCTCAAAACCCAAATCGATATGTGGATCATAATCCAAACGGGTTTCACACTTCCGACTAATGAAGTGGGTGACTCCTTGGATTATGATCAATGGACCATTGCGACAAAACGACAAGTCGAAGCCGACACCAAGGCAACACAAATCCTCCAATGCGGCTTGTCCAAAGAGGAGTTAAATCGCGTCGACCCCTTCATCAGCGCAAAGGACCTTTTGACAAAGCTAGTGGAGCTACACGAAGGGACCGATGAAGCCAAGGTATGTAAGCGTGATCTTCTATTCAATAAACTATATAACCTAAAAATGCAGGAACACGAGTCCACAACAAAACTTCACGCCCGAGTCCAGGACATCGTCAACAATCTACACGCAATCGGGTAAAAGGTCGAAAACTGCGATCTTATAAGGTATGTCCTAAACTCCTTTCCAAGGACTACCTTGTGGGCATCCATGGTCGATGCCTACAAGGTCTCCAAGGATCTTTCTAAACTTAGATTAGATGAACTTTTTTCTGATTTTGAACTTCATGAGCAGTCTAATTCAGAACCCGAGAAAGGTATAGCATTATTTGCAGGTTCAAAGAAGAAAATCGCTAGCAAGCCATCTCCGAAGGAAGAAGAGGATGAGTCCGATTCGGAGGTCGACTCGGAAATGGAGGCCGAACTAGTCAACCTAGTTCGAAGGATAGTCAAGGGCCGAAAATGAGCCGTCACTCGACCCAACGAAGGTAAGCCTAAAAGTTCAAACATAAGATGTTATGAATGCAACAGGTTTGGACACATTAAGTCCGAATGCCCAAAACTCAAGAGCAAGGCACCAAAATACAAAAAGGCACTTAACGCTACTTGGGAAGAAGCTTCCGAGGAAGAAGATAATGATTGAGTCCTCATGGCTAAACTGGTGGAATTGGAGACGGAGTCGGAACCGGAACTTGAATCGAAAACCGAAGACGAGTCGGACTATGAAGCACTATTCAAGACGAGCCACAGATACGCATCCAGTTCAAAAGATACACTCAAGGTAAGTCAGTCTCTTATTACTACACTTTATAGTGCAATTAAGTTTTTAAATAGAAAGTTAGCTAAGTCCGAGTCCAAGGTCGAGACCCTGGTTGAGGAAGTTAAACTCCTCAAACATGAGGTCTCCCTAACCTCTTCGACTAGTCGAGTTCAAGAGAAGGACTCAACTCGGGTTGAAAAACTCGAAGTTGAGAACTCACTCTTGAAGAGTCAAGTCGAAGATCTTAGGAATACGTTGGAAAGGTTTACTTTGGGATCCAAAGGACTTGACCTCCTACTTGGATCGCAAAGGGCCGTGTACAACAAGGCCGGGCTAGGGTTTAGCTCAAACACGACCAATAAGTCGTATATGTCAATCGTAAGTAGACATAAAAAACATGTCCAAGCATGGGTCCCTAAGACCACCTTGATTTCAAACTTAGGATCAAACCAGTACTGGGTTTCCAAGGACCAAATCCACTATGTGGAGAGACCGAATCGATTCAACGGTCCAGGGGGAGCTAGTACGAAATTTGTTTGTGTTTTAACTTAGAAATTGCATGCTTAGGTTTTTATTTTTCTTTTTAGAATGGTTAGATAGGACTATAACTCGTCAATACTTGATAACGTAGTACCAGGACGCGGCGAGATGATAGTACGCTGGGAAAGCGGAGTCTTGTGTATTCGGGCTAGATAAGGCGTATCTAGTTCGGTGCACTTGACTGAGTGGAACTAGCTGAAGCTACCTCGCCGTATCCTAGACTAGTTAGACCAGGAAGTGGTCTTAGGTGAGTCAAGTCTCTATTTTATTGAAAATGGCTTTGTCTAAGGAAGTGGTCGTTGTTCCGATCAAAGAAGGCCTCTGTGCCTCGCCACAACCTGGAAGCCATGATCTTGAAAAGGTGACTTGATGAGCCTAAGGTCAAATCCAAATCTAACGCAAGGTTGTCAAGTGTTTAAGTCATTAAATTTAATTCAACTAAAATTGGAAGTCATCTCACAAGAACATATAGGATTAACATGTTTGATCATGTAGACATGGGTGAGATGATTTAGGTTAATAAATTTTCAACCAATTTTTTAATAAATCCAATATCCGATCCAACTACCTTGCGTGTAGGATCAATGGATGTTGGACAGTGGTTGCTCCCGACACATGACCGGGGATCAACTCAAGTTTTCGAAGCTTCGATTCAAACGACAAGGATCAGTAGCCTTCGGAAATAACGACAAGCTCAAAATCATCGGATCAGGTGATATTGAGCTTAACTCAAATTTTGTCATTCAAAACGTTTTATTAGTAGAAAATTTTCAATAT
The DNA here is from genome assembly GCA_025175895.1 of Wurfbainia villosa. Classification (NCBI taxonomy): domain Eukaryota; kingdom Viridiplantae; phylum Streptophyta; class Magnoliopsida; order Zingiberales; family Zingiberaceae; genus Wurfbainia; species Wurfbainia villosa. The sequence continues at coordinate 111,076,066 of CM045989.1, read as the reverse complement.
AATCTTCTCAGTGTAAGCCAATTGTGTGATAATAACTATAAGGTCATCTTTCATGAAAATGAATGCGTAATTAATACAAATGAAACCTCTAAAATAATTCTTAAAGGGACTAGGAATAACAACATTTACACTATCAACTTAACTAACTCCTCAACTAAGTGTCTTATGACACGGCAAGAGGAATCATGGTTGTGGCACCGACGACTCGGTCACTCACACCCAAGACTCATCCACAAGATGAGTCAGAGTGACTTAGTCAAAGGTCTGCCTAACCTCAATAACTTGGATAATAAAATATGTAATGCTTGTCAACAAGGTAAACAATCTAGGACACAACATCAACTAACTAATCAAGAACGAACAAAAAGTGTGCTTGAGCTCCTACACATGGATCTATTTGATTCACACGGATCTAAGTCACTTAATGGAAGTAAATTCTGTTTAGTCATTATTGATGACTACTCTAGATTTACTTGGGTTAGGTTCATCAAACACAAAAGTGATACCCTAGATCAATTAATCAACCTATTTAAGTTAATAGAAAATCAACAAAACATTAAAATCAAAAGACTTAGGACTGATCATGGTGGTGAATTCAAAAACCATAGGTTTACAGAATTCTGTAACCTAAATGGATACCACCATGAGTTCTCTTGCCCTAGAACTCCACAACAAAATGGCCTAGTAGAACACAAAAATAGAACCCTACAAGAAGCCGCTAGGACAATGCTTAATGAGTATAATCTACCTGATAGGTTTTGGGCGGAAGCTGTGAGTACGACATGCTATGTCCAAAATAGGATCCTTATGGTAAAAAGGCACCTTAAGACCTCATACGAGATTTATCACGATAAAATACCTAACATCAAGTACTTTAGGGTATTTGGGTGTAAGGTACATATCCTAAACACTAAAGATTACCTAGGGAAATTTACATCCAAAATCATGACTGGAATCTTTCTAGGATACTCGACTACAAGTAGAGCTTATAGAGTATATAACCATGACACCCTTAGAGTCGAGGAAACTATCAATGTAGTATTCGATGAAGGACACGAACCTACAAAACCCCCGGCAACCCCAATTAGCGAGCCGATTCATACTAGACCTAACTCTGATCCGGAGATCAGGTCTAGTGTTAATCCTAACCTAAGTCAACCAACTCACTCTATTGATCAAGTGATAGATGACTCCAACCAAACTAGAACTCAAACAAGCCATCCTATGGATCAAGTTGCAGACTCAAACCCAAATCCAACTAAGACTCAAACGAATCATCCTATCGACCAAGTGATAGGTGATCCAAGTCTAGGAGTTCGAACTAGAGCCTCATATAGAAACCTTAGTCAAATATCTTTGATTTCTAAAATTGAACCCAAAACTTTTGACCAAGCTCTTCTTGATCCCGATTGGATTATTGCAATGCAAGAAGAGTTGGCTCAATTCACTAGGAACGAAGTATGGGAATTAGTACCACCACCTAAAGATAAAGCAATCATTGGAACACGATGGGTGTTTAGAAATAAAATTGATGATAAAGGTGAAGTAGTTAGAAATAAAGCTAGACTAGTTGCTAAAGGGTTTAGTCAAGTCAAAGGTTTAGATTACGACGAGACCTATGCCCCAGTAGCTAGATTAGAGTCCATTCGAATGCTATTAGCATATGCAGCACATCGAGGATTTAAGCTGTTTTAAATGGATGTGAAATCTGCATTCTTAAATGGATACATTAAAGAAGAAGTTTATGTTAGTCAACCCCCCGATTTTGAAAGTTTAGACAAACCCGACCATGTCCTTAGGTTAAAGAAAGCTCTCTATGGACTTAAACAAGCTCCTCGAGCTTGGTACGAGAGACTTTCGATTTATCTTAAGTCCAAAGATTTTAACCAAGGTGTAGTTGACCCAACCCTTTTCGTAAAAACCTTAGGTAAAGACATATTCATAGCCCAAATCTATGTAGATGATATTATTTTCGGAACCACCAACTCAATCCTACTAAATGAGTTTATTTCACTTATGGAAAGCGAATTTGAAATGAATTTAGTAGGCGAATTAAGTTTCTTCTTAGGATTACAAATTAAACAAACTAAAGATGGAATATACCAACATCAACGCAAATATACTAGGGAATTAATTAAACGCTTTAGAATGCAAGACGCTAAAATTATTAATACCTCAATGGCAACAAATGTTAATATAGAAGAAGATATAATCGGAAACCAAATTGATTTAAAATACTATAGGAGCGTAATAGGGAGTCTCCTTTACTTAACTGCAAGCCGACCTGATATCTTATTTGCAGTAAGTATGTGCGCCAAGTTTCAAACCTGTGCCAAGGAGTCTCACCTAACTCTAGTCAAGCACATCCTTAGATATCTAAAGGGTACACTTAATGTCGATATTTGGTATCCTAGATCTACCGAGTTCGAACTAACCGGCTACTCCGATTCGGACTATGCCGGTAGTAAGCTCGATAGAAAGAGTACGAGTGGTTGTTGTCAACTTCTTGGCTCAAGTCTAGTGAGTTGGTGTAGTAGGAAGCAACACTGTGTTGCCTTATCTACCATCGAAGCCGAATACATCGCGATGGGTGAGTGTGTCACTCAGCTTCTTTGGATGAAGCACACTCTCCACGACTTTAAGTTAGACTTCACGAACACAAAACTCCACGTAGATAACATTAGTTCAATTAACCTTACTAAAAATCCTATATGTCACTCTAGGACCAAACATATAGAGGTTAAACACCATTTCATTCGAGAACATGTGGCCAACGAAGCCATACAACTCGAATACATCGAATCGAAGTCTAACTTAGCAGACCTATTTACTAAACCCCTACCCGAAGCCGAATTTAGTCTATTAAGACGAAAATTGGGCATGTGCGTAGTAGAATAGGAACTTGCAAATTATATTTTCTTACTACTATTTCTTAATTTTCATTTTTATGGAACCAGCATAGGACATACCTTAGATATCATGCACCTATAGATTTAAGGAGCCAATACATCTCACAACACATAGGACTAATGTGTTTGTGTACTTAGCCACGTAGATGGGCGTGAGATGTTAGGACCTTACTCCTGGTTCCAGATGTAGAGCTAGTGTATCGTCATGAACCATGGAGTATAATCATACATACTAATCGACTCTGACCAGGACTGGTTGATCTTTTATATCAATCAAGCCAAATATGAGTCAAACATTTTATAGATGAACTTATTTTTAGTATATTATTTTCAAAATTATGTGGAACATGCTTGGACTTTAACACTTATTTTTGTTTTCCACACACACACTCACTCTTTTCGATATATGGCAAAAGGGGGAGAAAAGGCCAAAGTTAAAAAGTTAAGAAAAGGCCAAAGTTAAAAAGTTAAGGGGTCAAATTTTTTTTTGATAACTTAACTCTTACTTTATATTTAAACCAAAAGTTATTACTTATTTGTGCCGTCAACGTTTTACTTATTTGTGCCGTCAACGCTTTACTTAAACATTATGCCCTTAATGTTTTACTTAAGGGGGAGTAAGGGCCAAGTCAAGAAGAACTCTTAACTTAAACGTTTTACTAAGGCCAACTTTAAGTAATGTTAATTACTTAAAGCAACCCTCAAAGGGGAGGATTATGGTCTTTCTTCAAGACTCACCCTCGGTCAAGGGGGAGGTTTCCTCAAGGGGGAGTACTTGACGAAAATCCTTACTACTCCAACTTAATCTTTTGTTTGTTTCTAATGCACATTATTCTTCATGCTTGCTATTTACTTAACTTTGTATGTGGGTTTTCCATAAATCAAAAAGGGGGAGATTGTTGGTGCAGTAGGCACCTAAGTCGAACCTGAGTTTTGATTATAGCAAACGATACAAAGTTAAGCTCATGTCGTTATCTCACGAGCTGAATCGAGTGTGTAGAAAAGTGCTAAAGCTGGAGCTGAAGGCTAGCGACACCCGGAGGAAGCCGCAGTGGTCGGGCGACACTCGAGTGACTTCGGAGGAAGCCGAAGGAATCGAGTGGAAGGCTGGAAGCAAAAGCGACATGGTAAGTATCGAGGTAAGCTCGTGTGTGCGAGCGTAAGTGAGGTCGTATCCTCCTTACGGGGATGGTCTTAAGCGTAGATCCGACCAAAGACATCCCATCGATGGTCTAGGTCAAGATCAGACGGTCGAAGGCCATCGAAATAATGTTTTCTTTGAGCTAACTTTGACTTGCAGCAAGCATCAGTCGACTGCCAGCTTGGAGGACTCGACTGCCATCAATCAGTCGACTGTCGGAGGTCAGCACTCGACTGATGCTGCCATCAGTCGACTGATGATGGCCATCAGTCGACTGATGGTCAATGATCAGCTTCGAAGAGTCAAGGCTTATCACCCCATTTCAAGGAGATTGGTGCTCAATTGTGATTGGCTAGGGTTCCTCTCGAAAAGGGGCTTAAAGGCTATAAAAGGAGGGCCAAACCTAGGGTTTCATCATCAATTCTAAGCTTCCAAAAGCCTCCGCAAAGCTACAACTTCTCCGACAACGAAGTGCTTCTTCTCCGACGCCTAGGTTTATTTGTTTTCATTTTATTATGTCGGTTAGAGTTTTATTTCAGTTTAGTACTTTCATTTTTAGAGCTTTTATTGTAACGAGGAGAGGGGGAGTGTCCCTCTACCTCAAGATTTGTGCTTTACTTGTATCGATTAAACTCCTACCTCTAACGGGGAGGAGTTCTTTAGTGTTTTTGCCCTCCGTACGTGGTCGAGGACCACTAGGGCCTTGGAGTAGTAGCCGAAGGCTACGAACCAAGTAAAACTCCTTTGTCTCTTTTTACTTTACATTTACATTTCCGCTGCAATTAATTATCTACTCAGTTTTTGATACGAACTTGAAAAAAAAAAGGTTTTATCGCTATTCACCCCCCCTCTAGCGATCCGCTTTGATCCAACGATGAAGGGTTATGGATTCATCATGAATTCATCAAGCATGATTAATGTGAATTAATCATGCATGGAAGAGGGAAAACCAAAGGTTGGAAGAAACCTCTTATCATGCATGATTAATATGGATTAATCTTGAATTGAAGAGGGAATACAAAAGGTTGCAAAATACCTTTCATATTCATAGGATGAATATAAAAATGGGGCTTTGGATCATGATGCTAGTAGAGATTTCCTTTTGTTCTTATTCTTATTCATCTTCTTGGCCGAAACTCCTTCTTGGCCTAGACCCCTTGTCTGGTGATGCTAGCACAACTTTGATTCTCCAAAGTGTGTGTTCGTGTGGATACCATAGAGGCGTGACCATCCTAATCGTGTTGAGATCCTCTCAAGAAAAGTTACTGTCGAGATTGCGAAGGGATACACATCAAGGGTAATCTCTCAACTAGATATAGTTGTAAGAATGATTAGTTTTTTGTATACACATGGATCTCTGGAGGGATCTAGTTTTTCCGCTACATTTAGCGATTATTTTTTGCACAAGATCCCTACAGTGGTATTAGACCCACTTGTGTAAACATAAAACATCGTTGTATTGCTCTTTTATATGACATATAAATCTGCATGAATTGTTTATTATGAGTGCACGATTGTATGGATGATTTTGTGCGACAAAATTAGTCGGGAAACACTTGTATGTCAACAGTGGCTACAAGGGTCTCGTGTTCATTCGGACCATCATAGAGTAGCGGCTTATAAATCGTGTTTTGCATAATAAACATTACATGTCATATATCTTTGTGAATGATGTATGCCATTGTTGGGATGTATACTGAAAGTCTAGCTCTTTTGTATGAACATTTTTATTTTGAAATAAGAATTACATGATCATTGTTTGCACTTTATATTTATTATATATGTGCATATTGTCTAATACATTACATTGTAGATAACATGGTGCTTGGTGTGACACAGAAGATCATGTTATCAGTCCCTTGTAGAATATAAGTAGAGGCTCACAACCAAGATGGTTTTGGACAAACCATTGGCATGGTTGTAGTGTAGCTTGGTATTGGTTTGTCTTGAACATAGAGTTACACTAGTACACTTAGGTGTATTGAGCAGGACCGACATAGAGGTGATTCAATTTATTGCTGACTACATAATTGAATCGGACCTCGGATATTATGTTATACATGCTCTTAATCCCGATATAATAACGGGCACATGTACTTAGTATTTATTTCTTTGATTTACCAAAGGGTGAGATTTAAATGGATTAAATCAATATGCCGGTAAGTTGGGAAATGATATTATTTACATGGTGTGTCGTTGATTATAGGAGGAAACCGTGTCCTATATATTAGGTTGATGATGTCCCCTTGAGGAGCTGATAAGGTTCATCATGTAAAACCTGCAGGTTGACTTAGTCAACATGATGATAAGGTTGAGTGGTACTACTCGAGGAGTTAGATGTTAATTGATTGATGGTCAGTAAATCAATTAATTGACGAACATTCGATATCTTAAACACGGGGAGATGGATGTACAAATAATGTATGGAGCCCATATTAATTTATGGGGGGTTGGTGAGGTAATTCAATGATGATCCTCTAGTGGAATGGAACATCATTGATGGATCAAGTTTGTGTGGTTCCGATCCATCGGGTGGCCAAGATCCAACTCCTCCTCATGGTCCCTATCGTATCCTATTAAAACCTCATGGAGCCTATATCCAATGATGGAAAACAAAACTCTAGATCCGACGGTGGAGATTAAATCTCTAGATCCGACGGTTGAGATTAAATCTCTAGATCCGACGGTTGAGATTAAATCCCTAGAACCGACGGTGGAGATTAAATCTCTAGATCCGATGATTGAGATTAAATCTCTAGATCCGACGGTTGAGATTAAATCCCTAGAACCGACGGTGGAGATTAAATCTCTAGATCCGACGGTTGAGATTAAATCCCTAGAACCAACGGTGAAGATTAAAACAAGGCTTAAGCCTAACTCTATAAAAGGGGGCTTAAGGTGGGAGGAAAGAAGTATGGTCGTTTTGGAGATTAGGGTTTTGCCTATCATTAGCTTGGGCGGCAAGAAATCCTAAGGAGATTAGGGTTTGGTTGGGCGGCTAGGGTTTGGAAGGTGGAGTGGGCGGCAACAATAGGAGAGGTTCTCTTCTTCATCCTAAGGGGATGCCGACACCTATCTCTCTTCCCTCTACCTTGGTCGGCGCTCAACCTATTCCTCTTCTCCTCTTCACTCCCTCTTGCCCGGCGGCACTAGGAGCTTTGGATTGTTCCCTTGTTTGGTTCCTTGGTTGGCCATCTTGTTCTCTCTTTTCTTGGGGCCGGCGGCATCAAGCCTTTGTGGCTTGGTGGTTGGCTCAAGCAAGAAGGGAAGGAGAGTTCTTCTTTCTTTTGATTGAAGAAGATCTAGGAAGCTTCAACTTGTGGAGGATCTTCGCCCACACGAAGTCTACAAGGAGGTTAGGACATATGATAGAAGATCGAGAGGTATAAAAGTTTTACAAGTTTTATTATTGATTTTTGCATGTTCTTATTAATATGTTTGTATGTGTTGATTATACATGTATACATCCATATGTATTTGTATAATCATGGACCCCGAAAATAAATACAAAAACCGACGATCCGTCTGTCGTCTATTCCGCGGCTAACCAACTAGAAGAGTTTTGTTGCTTGAACAACTAGTTTGTTCAAGCGATCACTCAAGTCATTAGCACGACGACGAATTGGTTGAGCTTAGGAAACTCATCCCATCCGGATTAGTTTTCATTAGTGAAAATTTTAATCCGGGGACATGGGAGCCAACGAGCCTCCGAGCATGCCATCAAATTAGTATCCGAGCCACGGTTTTTGGTTTTGTGTGTTTTGGATTTGGTTACTTTCATGCACTTATCATATATTGTGTATGCCGGATGATAGTAGGATGTGCGTAGGATAACTTTTTGGTTGCAGGCATAAGTTCCAACTATTATGGCTATATATGTGTGTATGTGATTGCATGTGTGTGTGATTGTATATTATTTGAATCCTCGGGGTTGACGAGGCTAAATTAGTATTTAATTTTTGTAATTAAATATGACATTGTTTAGCCACTAATTTTAGTTTACTTTTGATCTAGATTATTTGTACACTCCTTCGTGGAGTATAGGATCGATGGATGTAAATTAAAATAGTTGATCTTGGCTCGGATCTCTTTGGTGACATGCGTGTAGAGGATCGAACGGCCGGCTAGAGGGGGTGAATAGCCCTCTTTCATTGGATGTTGTAATTCGTTCGTTCTTGTGTGCTCGTCTACAATTGTTGTTAATATACGCAGCAGAATAACAATAAAAATAACAACAACACAAGCACAATCAATACACAAGCATATACGTGGTTCGGAACCAAATGGTTCCTACTCCACGGGCGAGCTTACCGAGCTCTAGTTATGCGCACGACACTAACTATAACACTCCTTCTCGACAACACGTCGGAGGTGGAGAAACCTCTCACAAGAAATTACAATGTAATATAGAAATACAAGCAAATACACAAATACAATACAAAAGAAAACTTTCACCGATTGCTTTGATCGCTTTGCTTGTTGCTTGCTTTGATTGGCTCTTGAAGGACTGGAATGCAGCAGCAATTCCCCTCCAATAGCTCCACAAAAACCGTTGCAAAAACCTCCATCTCGAGCTCCTTTTATAACCTGCCCCTATAGCCGTTGTCTCACAACGGCCAGATCCACGTCGGACAAGTTCCAATGGATCACCTACCAGTCGACTGATGATGCCCATCGATCATGGTGACTGATCAATCGAGCCCGATCGGCTACGGAGCGTTCTGTGCTCGCGACACTCCCATCAGTCGACTGCCATCCCTCGGCAGTCGACTGCCATGTCCATGGCAGTCGACTGCCAAGCACAAAACCCTAGCCTTACACCAGTCGAACTCTAGTCGACTTGGATCAGTCGAACCGGCACCTATGCCAGTCGACTGATGTCGAGCAAAACCTCAAACACCAAGTTGTTTGAGCATCCGATTGTCGGGTAAACCCTCAAACATCAAGTTTGAGCCTCCGACACTCAGTCTTAGCCACTTGGCCAAGTCCACCTTATCCCTCATGGAGTTCCCCACCAAAGCTCTCTTCCCTCGGCCTACGTCCCTCGGATGCGCCAAGCGCACGGCTTCGCAACGCCATCCTTCGCGTCTCATGCCCTAGAAGTATGCTTCCCTTTGGGCTCACTCCATTTGCTCCCTGTCTGGCGATCCCTCGGATGCACCAAGCGCACGGCTTCGCAATGCCATCCTTCACCGACTCAAGGACCCCGAGCCTAGTGAACTTACCAAGTCCTCAAGACTTCCCAAATGCACCAAGCGCACGGCTTCGCAATGCATTTCTCACCAAGCACCAAGCGCACGGCTTCGCAATGCTTTGGACTTTCCCATGCCAACCCCATGTTGGTCTTTACCATGCCAAGGCTTCCCCCTTGGACTTCCACACCAAGCTCCATGCTTGGATTTTCCATGCCAACCCCATGTTGGACTTTCCCACACCAAGCTCCATGCTTGGATTTTCCATGCCAACACCATGTTGGACTTTCCCATGACAATCCCATGTCATGAGTTTTGTCTATCATCAAAATACCATCAAGGTACTGCTGGGCCGATTGCACCAACAATCTCCCCCTTTTTGATGATTGACAAAACTACCATCTCAAGTCTACCAATTCTCCCATATTGGCAATTCTCATATCCCAATGAGAATTCCAACGAACCCTAATTGGTAACTTGGTAACTTCTCCCCCTTTTTGACATTACATCAAAAAGGTCCTCCCCAAGGGTATGAATGTCTCATATCCCAATGAGATCTTACAATCTCTCCCTTGGAGGAACACATGCCTACAATCTTTCTAGTGATCACTCAAAGAGAGGCAACCCAATTTTCCTCCCATGAGGAAATACACATCCATCTTTCCAAGATGGATACCTCCCCCTAGAGGCTTGCTCCCTCTTGACCATTGCACTAACAATGTCCTTGGAGAGTCCCTAAGCCAATAGGAACATTAAACCAATCAAAATTAAGGTAAAGTTCAACAATGAACTTTCTTCCACCTTAAAATTGATACTCTCCCTAAACTCTTTTCCTAATCCATATCCAATGGATTTCCACCCTCTCTAATGCTCTCCCAAGCATATCCTAGGGTTAGGAGTGGTTAGGGGACCTTAACCTAGCTGAACATGGGCCTAACCAATAAGATTTACCCGAAATCAATCGACTAAAATCAAATCACGCCGCCATTTATCATCATCATGACGCCATCCATGGTAGTCGATCGATAAATCATCTGATTTAGCAAAGATTTCAGAAATGGATTTCCGAAATCCATAAGTAAATATACATAAGTTTAAAATTTGTGAAATTTCATATGCATATTACTTATCCTAAACACTATGGGTGAAAAATATTGGAAAATTATTTTACCCATTAAATTAGGAGATTGATACAAAGTTCAAAATTTTAGAAAAGCTTCAATAATAAGCCTTCTTTGTATCATCCCATTCAATGGTGATAGCTATCACAAGATAGGCTTCACCAAGGTTTTTCAAAATGTTTTCAAAACCTTTATTTTCATTTTCCTAAACATCTCACAAATATCTAGATGTGTAAAACACATTCAAGGCAATTAATCTAGTGAGATGTGGGTTTTTGTTCTTTTAAATTCTCATGCATATTTCTAAGGCAATATTATTTGATTCCCATCAAATCATGCCATAGTCCTTAATTGCATGATATGATTATGGCATAGATATGATATAGATAAAGACATATGCCAAAATCATAATGTCATGGCATGTGAATGAAACTTAAACATACATGACATCTAAACATAAATCTAAACATTATCATGACATTTTTATAGATGAAAATGAAAATAATGTCATGACATGGCAAGGCAAGTAAAGCATGGCAAGAAAAATATACTAAGGTATAAAATACCTAAGTGTTAAAATTAATTTGCCACTTCTAGGAATTAAATTCATTTTGCCTTAATGCCATTCATTTCCCTAGTGTGCCAACAACCCAAAATGGCACACCAATACCTCTAAGACCCAATTGTGCCAATTTAATCATTTTTAGACTTCTCAAAAACACATTGGCACATCCTAATGTGTCAACTCTACTATGGTTAGGTTAACTACCCATCCATTTAGGGTTGACACACCCTAACCCATCTAGCGTGAATCAATCACGCTTTTAGGAACCCAATATCTATTGGAGCTCCTTGGGTTAACAAGGTATTCCCTAGGGATAACTTCCCTAGATACCTTCCTAATGACCCTTTTAGGCTTTGAAGCCATAGTCTTTTGGGTCTTTCCTAGGTCAACTCTAGAGGTGACTCCTCCATTGACCTTCTTAGTGGCTACATTTGATTTCTTTGAGGTGTTAGCCACTAAACACATACCATGGCTAGACTTAGGGATGATTTCCCTATTAGCCTTGGTTTTCCTAGACTTAGAAATAGTTCCATAATTAAATGGAACATTATGATAAGTCTTCTTGGGCTTAGGTTTGTGACCCAAACCTTCCTTGCCCTTAGACCGTTTGTGAACCTTAGGTCTTGACTTTTGGGTATTTGACCCTAGAATTGAGTTTTCTATGATTCTAAGGGTTTTCTCCATTCTCTCAAGTCTTGATCTCAAGACTTGGTTTTCTAACTCCAATTTCCTCAATTTTGAATTTTCATTTGGTTTTTGGGAGTTGGTTTTCTTCTTAGGCATATGCCTAGATTTCTTGGGATTAATACCCAAATTCTCTTCAATTCTTTTAATTGATTTCCTAGGTAGGATAAATCTAGTGTTTTGAGTCCTAGGTTTGTCCTTAGTTATATGAACATGCTTGGCACCTAGACAATACACCTTATTATTTCTCTTAGCATGCTTTTCATTGATAATAGCAAGAGAACTAAAATAATTTTTAGCATGCTTTTTGACTTTAGGAATTAAAGGTGCATTAACTAAATATACCTTAGGGTTAGCTTTAGGAGCTCCCCCTACATGAATTGCACCTTCTTGCCCTTTCTTCCTCTCCCTAGGGCATTGGCTTCGGTAGTGTCCCTTTTGATTGCATTTGAAGCACACAATGTGCTCTTTGCTCTTGATTTTGGGAACACCGGCATCGTTTGACTTTGGGTTGACTTTTGATGTCGATGCCTTCTTCTTGGCCAATTTAGGGCATTTGCTCTTGTAATGCCCTTTCTCCCTACACTCAAAGCATATTATGTGATTTTTATTTAAAATTACAACACTTGAGTTACCTAGGGAGGTGGTGGAGGCCTCTTCATGATCTTCACTTCTCCCGGATGTGGATGCTTCTTGTTCTTGCTCCGGGATGGAAGATTTCCTTTCCTCCCCCTCAATGCTAGAGGTGGAGGTCTCCACCAAATCATCAACATCTTCAAATGTTGTGGGTGCTTCTTCTTCGGCATTCTCCTCTACTTGTGCCGATTGGGAATTTTCTTGGAATTTCATTACCTTATTCCATAATTCCCTTGCATCCCTATAATCACCCAATCTAGACCAAATAGTGTTAGGCAACAAATCACTAATCAACTTGATTACCTTGAGATTTGTCTTGAAGTCTTTGATTTGGTCTTGGGTCCATTTTGACTTCTCAATTGGCTTGTTGTACTTGTCCCTAGGCATTTCAAGACCGTTTTCTATAATAATCATAAAATCAAAATCGGTTTCTAGGTATACCTCCATCCGTTTCCTCCACCAAGCAAAATCTCCATCGAATTTCAGTGGATGGATGAAGCCAGCCATTTGTAGTGCTCTCGCGGCGGTTAGTCCTTGAAGAGCGACCTCGGCTCTGATACCACTTGTAGAGGATCGAACGACTGGCTAGAGGGGGGTGAATAGCCCTCTTTCATTGGATGTCGTAATTCGTTCGTTCTTGTGTGCTCGTCTACAATTGTCGTTAATATACGCAGCGGAATAACAATAAAAATAACAACACAAGCACAATCAATACACAAGCATATACGTGGTTCGGAACCAAATGATTCCTACTCCACGGGCGAGCTTACCGAGCACTAGTTATGCGCATGACACTAACTATAACACTCCTTCTCGACAACATGTCGGAGGTGGAGAAACCTCTCACAAGCAATTACAATGTAATATAGAAATACAAGAAAATACACAAATAAAATACAAAAGAAAACTTTCACCGATTGCTTTGATCGCTTTGCTTGTTGCTTGCTTTGATTGGCTCTTGAAGGACTGGAATGCAGCAACAATTTCCCTCCAATAGCTCCACAAAAATCGTTGCAAAAACCTCCATCTCGAGCTCCTTTTATAACCTGCATCGAGCTATTTTCGCGCCTAGCAGTCGACTGCAAAAAGGCCCCAGTCGACTGCCCCTGTAGCCGTTGTCTCACAACGGCCAAATCCACGTCGGACAAGTTCCAACGGATCACCTACCAGTCGACTGATGATGCCCATCAGTCGACTGGTGACCCAGTAGTCGACTGCCCAGTCGGCTACGGAGCGTTCTGTGCTCGCGACACTCCCATCAGTCGACTGCTGTCGACTTCAGTCGACTGCCATGTCCATGGCAGTCGACTGCCAAGCACAAAACCCTAGCCTTACACCAGTCGAACTCTAGTCGACTTGGATCAGTCGAACCGGCACCTATGCCAGTCGACTGATGTCGGGCAAAACCTCAAACACCAAGTTGTTTGAGCATCCGACCGTCGGGTAAACCCTCAAACATCAAGTTTGAGCCTCCGACACTCAGTCTTAGCCACTTGGCCAAGTCCACCTTATCCCTCATGGAGTTCCCCACCAAAGCTCTCTTCCCTCGGCCTACGTCCCTCGGATGCGCCAAGCGCACGACTTCGCAACGCCATCCTTCGCGTCTCATGCCCTAGAAGTATGCTTCCCTTTGGGCTCACTCCATTCGCTCCCCGTCCGGCGGTCCCTCGGATGCACCAAGCGCACGGCTTCGCAATGCCATCCTTCACCGACTCAAGGACCCCGAGCCTAGTGAACTTACCAAGTCCTCAAGACTTCCCAAATGCACCAAGCGCACGGCTTCGCAATGCATTTCTCACCAAGCACCAAGCGCACGGCTTCGCAATGCTTTGGATTTCCCATGCCAAGCACCAAGCGCATGGCTTCACAATGCTTTGGACTTTCCCATGCCAACCCCATGTTGAACTTTACCATGCCAAGGCTTCCCCCTTGGACTTCCACACCAAGCTCCATGCTTGGATTTTCCATGCCAACCCCATGTTGGACTTTCCCACACCAAGCTCCATGCTTGGATTTTCCATGCCAACACCATGTTGGACTTTCCCATGACAATCCCATGTCATGAGTTTTGTCTATCATCAAAATACCATCAAGGTACTGCTGGGCCGATTGCACCAACATTGCGCACGGGAAGAGGTGGAGCGGACGAGGTGGTGACACGACGGGACGCATACTGGAGAACAATGCCATAATAGTTGGGAAAATTCTATTTTTTCCATATTTATTGCTGATTTTTTTATATGTATGTTGTGTGTGCTTGAAAATTCCTCACTGTCAATTTACTAAGTGGGAGAGGGACATTTTAATTAATTCCCGCGGCCTCCATTACAATTTGACGTGTGATGCAACAAACTTGCGCGTCGGCTCTGAGTGCCTTCCTCCCCATCGGATGAGTTTGTTTGCGGATCACTAGGTCAAATAATGGTTATAGGAAATTATTTAGGAGCGTGTGTACTTCCCCATCGCTAAGGCACATAATCCGAGATAATTCCCTTAGTATCGTGTAATGGTGCACACTTAGATGCAAATAAAAAATATCCTCCCCATCGGAGTCACTGCTTTTATTTGTAGGGTCAAAGAGGAACCAACTATTAATTTTATTTGTCAAAAAGTAAGGTTGACAAGATAATAAAATTAATGGGTTAAACCTCCTCTTACAAATGTAGAATTCGTATACGTCCACACTATCGTGGCATGCGATATTCTAGGTGTTTTGAGGTGTTGGTTGATTTTGAAATTTTATTGTTTGAGGAATCAATGATATTTGAAATCTAATATTTTGATCATTGTGATTCTTAGGTTTTTTCAAATGGCTTTCAAGCCACTTGCTGTGATATTGAAAGAAAATAAACTTACTGGAACAAATTATATTGATTGGAAAAGAAATTTGGATATTGTCTTAACTGCAGAGGAGTACAAATTTGTACTCTTCTAGGTCTGTCCTCCTAAGCCCACCGATGACTCTGATGAAAAGGAGAAAGAGAGTTATAAGAAATGGATCGAGGCAGATGAGATGGCGTTGTGTTACATTTTGGCATCTATGTCAAATGTGCTACAACATCAGCATCAGGCCATGGCCACGACTTATGACATGATGCTCAATCTCAAGGAACTTTTCGGACATCAGAGTAGGGCGGCCAGACAGGAGGCTATGAGGAACTTGATGACGACCACCATGATCGAGGGAACACCCGTCAGGGACCATGTTCTCAAGATGATGGCTCATCTGAATAAGATGGAAGTCCTCAGAGCTGAGATTGATGGAAAAACCTAGGTCGATATCATTCTCCAGTCTCTGCCTAGGAGTTTTGAGCAGTTCCACCTCAACTACAACATGAACAAGAGGTTGTATTCGTTGGCGGAGCTTCTGACAGAACTCCAGGCGGCAGAGGGGATTTTTCATCAAAGCGCTCAAGCCATGGTTGCTCAGAAGGTTTCTACTTCTAAACCGAAAGGGAAGAAGAAGAAGAAGCAAGGTGGAGCAAAGAAACTGGCAGCAGGACCTCAGACAGGAGTGAAGAAGCCAAAAGGCAAATGCTTCACTTGCAAGCAGACTGGACATTGGAAAGAAGACTGTCCTCGCCGAAAGAACAAAGGTATATCTTCTTGTTTAGTTGTTGAAACATGTTTAGCGGTGTTATCTATTAGTACCTGGTGTGTAGATACAGGAGCCACTGATCATGTCTGCAATACTTTGTAGGGGTTCCAGGAAACCCGACGACTAGCTGAGGGAGAAATTATCATCTTCATGGGTAATGCTTCAAAGGTGGCGGCTATTACAGTGGGAGACGTTTATTTATCTTTTGATAGGAATAAAGTTTTGGTTTTGAGAAATTGTCTTTATGTACCTAATTTTAGAAAGAATCTAATTTCAGTTTCTAAATTGTTTCTGGATGGATATTCTGTTTCTTTTAATGACAAAGTTGTTATAAAAAGGAATAGGGAGATTATCTGTTCTGGTACATTGGTTGGCAATTTGTACACTCTTGAACCGAAAACTCCCACGATGCATATAGAAGTGAATAACTCATCTTCTAAGTCTAATAAGAGAAAAGAACCTTCGAAAATGAACCAGACATATCTTTGGCACCTAAGACTTGGTCATATTAACCTGAGTAGAATTCAAAGGTTGATAGCTGATGGACCCTTGGGTTTATTAGTGGTGGAAGATCTCCCAACCTGCGAGTCTTGCTTGGAAGGTAAGATGACCAAGAGGTCTTTTAAGGCTAAGGGGTATAGAGCCAAAGATGTATTGGAATTGGTTCATTCTGATTCGTATGGTCCTATGTCTATCCAGGCTAGAGGTGGCTTTGAATACTTTGTCTCTTTTATAGACGATTATTCAAGGTATGGATACATTTACTTGATGCGCCGCAAGTCTGAATGCTTTGACAGGTTTAAAGAATTCAAGGCTGATGTGGAGAACCGTCAAGGTAAAAGTATCAAGACACTACGATTTGATCGTGATGGCGAGTACCTCTTGGGAGAGTTTAGGAGTTACTTATCAGAGGATGGGATTCAATCCCAATTGTTCGCACCTGGCACACCCCAGCAGAATGGTGTGGCGGAGCGAAGGAATAGGAGTCTTATGGAGATGGTCAGATCGATGATGAGTTATTCTGAGTTACCTGATTCGTTCTGGGGGTTTGCTCTGGAAACGACAGCACACATTTTGAACTTGGTTCCATCTAAGTCAGTACCATCTACTCCCACAGAATTGTGGACTGGGCAAAAGCCTAGTCTAAGACATATTCGGATTTGGGGTAGTCCAGCACATGTGCTGAAGGGAGATGCTGGTAAGTTGGAATATCGTATAGAAGTACGCTTGTTTGTTGGCTACCCTAAGGGAACGAAGGGTGGTTTGTTCTATAGTCCTAGAGATCAGAAGGTGATCGTGAGTACGAATGCCAGATTTCTAGAGGAGGACTATGTGATGAACCACAAGCCCACGAGTAGGATTGTTCTTGAGGAGTTGACAGGGGAAGTCCCGACTTCAATACCACCGGTACAAGAGGAAATATCACAAGTCACTGCACCGTGTGTCACAGAGCATACACAGGAGGCAGCTCGTCGTAGTGGGAGGGTTGTTAGACAACCTGTGAGATTCATGTTCTTGGGAGAGTCTTCGGACTTAGTCCCTGGTAAACATTAACCTGATCCCTGGACATATGATGAGGCACTCCAAGATAGAGATGCAGTATCTTGGCAAAGAGCGATGAATTCAGAGATAGAATCTATGGATTCTAATCATGTCTGGGAGCTAGTAGAACCACCCGATGGTGTGAAAGCCGTTGGATGCAAGTAGATCTACAAGAGAAAGAGAGGAGTAGACGGGAAGGTTGAGACCTTCAAAGCTAGGCTTGTTACGAAAGGGTATACTCAAAAAGAGGGTATCGATTATGAGGAGACCTTTTTACCGGTAGCTATGCTTAAGTCTATCTGGATTCTCTTATCTATTGTTGTTCATGAGGATTATGAGATTTGGCAGATGGATGTCAAGACAACTTTCCTTAATGGAAGTCTTGAGGAAAACATCTATATGAAGCAACCAGAGGGATTCATTGCAAAGGGCAAAGAGCATCTTGTGTGTAAGCTTAATCGGTCCATTTATTGATTGAAGCAAGTTTCTAGATCTTGGAACATCCGCTTTGATGAGGTAATCCAGTTATATGGATTTATTCAAAGTCTGGATGAGCCTGTGTATACAAGAGATGTGATGGAAACGTAGTGGTATTTCTTGTACTATACGTAGATGGCATTTTGTTAGTTGGAAATAATATCAGAGTGTTATCAGACGTAAGGGTATGGTTGTCCAAACAGTTTGATATGAAGGACTTGGGAGAAGTGGGACACATCCTTGGGATCAAGGTAATAAGGGATCGCAAGAAAAGGATGTTGTGCTTATCTCAAGCTTCATACATTGACACTATCCTTGCTCGTTTTAGCATGCAGAACTCCAAGAAAGGTTTTCTACCTTTTAGGCATGGAGTACCTTTATCTAAAGAGATGTTTCCTAAAACATCAAAGGAGATAGAGGAGATGAAGGCGGTTCCTTATGCTTCGGCAGTAGGAAGCCTCATGTATGCTATGCTATGTACGAGACCAGATATCTGCTTTGTCGTGGGCATGGTTAGCAGATATCAGAGTAATCCTGGACAGGGACATTGGACTATGGTAAAGCATATATTGAAGTACCTGAGAAGGACTAGGGATTATATGCTGGTTTACCTGGCAGATCAATTAGTCCCTGTGGGTTACACGGATTCTGATTTTCAATCAGATAGGGACAACGGTAAGTCTACCTCGGGGTTTGTGTTTACTTTTGGAGGTGGAGGCATAGTATGGAGGAGTGTCAAGCAGAAATGCATGGCAGACTCTACCATGGAAGCTAAGTATATGGCAGCCTCTAAGGCAGCCAAGGAAGCTGTATGGCTCAGGAACTTCTTGATGGACTTGGATGTGATTCCTGGTTTGCCCAGAACTATCACAATTTATTATGATAACAGTGGTGCAGTTGCAAACTCGAAGGAACCACGAGCCCATAAGGCGAGTAAACATATAGAGCGCAAGTACTACCTGATACGAGAGATCGTAAAGCGAGGAGAAGTAGCTGTCGCCAAGATTGCATCATGCGATAACCTGGCGGATCCATTCACTAAGGCCCTTCCAGTGAAAGCGTTTGATAGGCATGTGGAGGACATGGGGATCAGATGTATGGCAGTATGATGACAGCATAGTCTTTTAGTATAAGTGGGAGATTGTTGGGATGTATACTGAAAGCCTAGCTCTTTTGTATGAACATTTTTATTTTGAAATAAGAATCACATGATCATTGTTTTCACTTTATATTTATTATATGTGTGCATATTGTCTAATACTTTACATTGTAGATAACATGGTGCTTGGTGTGGCACAGAAGATCATGTTATCAGTCTCTTGTAGAATATAAGTAGAGGCTCACAACTAAGATGGTTTTGGACAAACCATTGGCATGGTTGTAGTGTAGCTTGGTATTGGTTTGTCTTGAACATAGAGTTACACTAGTACACTTAGGTGTATTGAGCAGGACCGACATAGAGGTGATTCAATTTATTGCTGACTACATAATTGAATCGGACCTCGGATATTATGTTGTACATGCTCTTAATCTCGATATAATAACGGGCACATGTACTTAGTATTTATTTCTTTGATTTACCAAAGGGTGAGATTTAAATGGATTAAATCAATATGCCCAGTAAGTTGGGAAATGATATTATTTACATGGTGTGCCATTGATTATAGGAGGAAATCATGTCCTATATATTAGGTTGATGATGTCCCCTTGAGGAGCTGATAAGGTTCATCATGTAAACCCTGCAGGTTGACTTAGTCAACATGATGATAAGGTTGAGTGGTACTACTCGAGGAGTTAGATGTTAATTGATTGATGGTCAGTAAATCAATTAATTGATGGACATTCAATATCTTAAACACGGGGAGATGGATGTACAAATAATGTATGGAGCTCATATTAATTTATGGGGGTTGGTGAGGTAATTCAATGATGATCCTCTAGTGGAATGGAACATCATTGATGGATCAAGTTTGTGTGGTTCCGATCCATCGGGTGGCCAAGATCCAACTCCTCCTCATGGTCCCTATCGTAGCCTATTAAAACCTCATGGAGCCTAGATCCAATGATGGAAAACAAAACTCTAGATCTGACGGTGGAGATTAAATCTCTAGATCCGACGGTTGAGATTAAATCTCTAGATCCGACGGTTGAGATTAAATCACTAGAACCGACGGTGGAGATTAAATCTCTAGATCCGACGATTGAGATTAAACCCCTAGAACCGATGGTGGAGATTAAATCTCTAGATCCGACGGTTGAGATTAAATCTCTAGATCCGACGGTTGAGATTAAATCCCTATAACCAACGGTGGAGATTAAAACAAGGCTTAAGCCTAACTCTATAAAAGGGGGCTTAAGTTGGGCAGCAAGAAGTATGGTCTTTTTGGAGATTAGGGTTTTGCCTATCATTAGCTTGGGCGGCAAGAAATCCTAAGGAGATTAGGGTTTGGTTGGGCGGCTAGGGTTTGGAAGGTGGAGTGGGCGGCAACAATAGGAGAGGTTCTCTTCTTCTTCCTAAGGGGTTGCCGACACCTATCTCTCTTCCCTCTACCTTGGTCGGCGCTCAACCTATTCCTCTTCTCCTCTTCACTCCCTCTTGGCCGGCAGCACTAGGAGCTAGGGATTGTTCCCTTGTTTGGTTCTTTGGTTGGCCATCTTGTTCTCTCTTTTCTTGGAGCCGACGGCATCAAGCCTTTGTGGCTTGGTGGTTGGCTCAAGCAAGAAGGGAAGGAGAGTTCTTCTTTCTTTTGATTGAAGAAGATCTAGGAAGCTTCAACTTGTGGAGGATCTTCGCCCACACGAAGTATACAAGGAGGTTAGGACATACGATAGAAGATCGAGAGGTATAAAAGTTTTACAAGTTTTATTATTGATCTTTGCATGTTCTTGTTAATATGTTTGTATGTGTTGATTATACATGTCTACATCCATATTTATTTGTATAATCATGAACCCCGAAGATAAACACAAAAACTGGCGATCCGTCCGTCGTCTATTCCGCGGCTAACCGACTGGAAGAGTTTTGTTGCTTGAACAACTAGTTTGTTCAAGCGATCGCTCAAGTCGTTAGCACGACGACGAATTGGTTGAGATTAAGAAACTCATCCCATCCGGATTAGTTTTCATTAGTGAAAATTTTAATCCAGGGACATGGGAGCCAACGAGCCTCCGAGCATGCCATCAGCCATGGTGCATGGTTATGGCCCCATACCCCCCAATGAGATTGGATGTATGTGTGTGTGTGTGTGCATGTTGTAATTCATAATACAACCTATGTGTCGTACCTTCCACTTATATATATTTTCGATTGTACTATTAATTTATCCGCGAATGTAACTCGAGGTTTCTCCATCATAATGTACATGTAAATTAGTATTAGTCTATTGGATGATGATGAGAAAGGAAGATGTAGACAACAACACACGACAACCAAAGGACGCACTTGGAGAAGATGCTATCCCTAGGTTGACCCATCAATCTTCTCATTGGCTTGAGAAGATCGTAGATTACGGGCAATAATCATGGCACATTTTTTTTTGTTTTTTTGCATATATGTGATATATGTCGTGATAATGATTGTATGTGGTGTATGTGTACTTAATTATCAAAATTAGGTCATTTTTCATATGCCTACCAAAGTTTAGTATCATGACTACCTCGATCAATCCTAGTCAGGTTTGCTAAAGCAAAGTGGCTTGATTTATCTTGGTATAGTGAGACTAGATAATTTTGATGTCCGATTATTAAACTTTGGGTCTGACCTAACTAAGTTCTCTCAATTAGATTGAAAAACTTAGAGGCATAATTTATTGTCATAATTAGGTCAATAATATATGCCTACCAAAGTTTAGTACTCACGACTACCTCGATCAATTGAAGTCATGTTTGCCAAAGCAAAGTGACTCGATTTATCTTGGTAGAGTGCGACTGGACAATTGTGATGTCTAACTATTGAACTTTGGGTGTGACCTAACTATGTTGTCTCAATTAGATTGAAAATCTTAGAGTCATATCTCATACGATGGGTAAACAAACAAATAGTGTTATTCCAAGCAAGAGTTACAGGTGTAATTGGTACATAGTGCCTACCTAAGTTATAACAGTCTTGGGCAATTAGCCAAAGCTAACTCAAGATGAAGTATAATATGGATCTTGCTCCACTTGTGAAGTGGAAAACTGATTTAATTAAAGACCTAATTAAATGATTAAAATATGATGCTTATTTTTGCATTTCCTTTTGTAGAATCACCATGTTAACAAATATGTCGAATACTCTCTCTCTCTGTGATCTGTCCTTGAAAAGGACAAGCTCAATGGAGCTGATTTCCTGGACTGGTACAGAAACTTGAGAATTATTCTCAAGCAAGAATGAAAACTGTATGTCCTAGAGCAACCCATTCTTGAATCACCCACCACTAATGCCACTTGTGCTGATAACGATACTTATAAAAAGCTTCAAGATGATGCATTAGATGCATCATGCCTTATGCTTGCTACTATGAACTCTGTGCTTCAGAAGTAACATGAGAATATGGATGCTTTTGATATGGTTGCACATCTTAAACAACTATATCAAGGGAAGGTAAGGAACGAGAGATTTGAGGTGTTAAAGGCATTATTTGGATGAAAAATGCAAGAAGGAACTCCTGTAGGAACTCATGTACTCAAAATGATTGGGTACATTGAGAGCCTTGAAAGATTAGGATTTCCATTGGGTTAAGAGTTGGCCACTGACCTTGTTTTGCAATCATTGCTTGAAGGCTATAGTCAATTTGTCATGAACTATAACATGAATGAAATTGACAAGCCTTTGCCTGAGTTATTAAGCATGTTGAGAACTACTGAAAGCAATCTTAAGAAGATCCAACCTGGTAATGTACTCATGGTTAAAAAGGGCAAAGGCAAAAAGAAGCCCAAAGGAAAGGGTAAGACCCAAGATAAGGGAAAGGCCAAGGCATTAAAGCCAAAAGGTGGGGTGTCTAAGGAAGGAACCTTCTTCCAGTGTGATGAGATCGGACATTGGAAGAGGAACTGCAAAAAATACCTAGAGGAAGTTCAGAAAAAGAGAAGTGTGACTTTTACCTCAGGTATATATGTTATAGAAGTTAATCTATCTATTTCTTCTTCATGGGTATTAGATACTGGTTGTGCTTCTCACATTTGTACTAATGTGGAGGGCCTGAGAAATAGTAGATCATTGACCAAAGGAGATGTGGACCTACACATAGGCAATGGCGCAAGAGTTGCTGCTATAGTTGTAGGAACATATTCTTTATCTTTGCCCAGTGGTTTTATCTTAGAACTAGAAGAGTGCTATTATGTACTTGCTATAACTAAGAACATTATCTCTATTTCTTGTTTGGACAAGAGAGGTTTCTCATTTATAATAAAGGAAAAAAGTTGTTCTGTTTATTTAAATAAAATGTTCTATCACAGTGCACATCTAGTGAATGGACTCTAGGTTCTAGATTTTGATAATCCAATCTATAACATAAATACCAAACGGTTCAAATCTAATGATATGAATCAAACATATCTCTGGTATTGTCGCTTGGGTCACATAAATGAGAGTCGCATATCCCAACTCCATAAGGATGGACTTTTGGACTCATTTGATTTTGAATCATATGAGGTATGCGAATCTTGTCTACTAGGCAAGATGACAAAGACTCCTTTTAGTGGACATAGCGAGAGTGATAATGATTTGTTAGGACTCATACATACTGATGTTTGTGGCCCTTTCAAAGTAGCATCTAGAAGAGACTATCAATACTTCTTTACATTTACTGATGATTTCAGTAGATATGGTTATATGTATCTTATGAAACACAAATCTGAATCCTTTGAAAAGTTCAAAGAATTCAAGAATGAAGTACAAAACCAACTTGGTAAGAGTATTAAGATGCTTCGATGAGATCGAGGTGGGGAATACCTTAGCCAAGAGTTTCATGACCATCTAGTTGAGTTTGGGATAATATCTCAACTCACTCCACCTGAAACACCACAATGGAATGGTGTATCAGAAAGGAGAAATCATACTTTATTAGATATGGTATGATCAATGATGAGTTAGACAGATCTTTCTTCTTCCTTATGGGGATATGCTCTAGAGACCGATGCTTTCACTCTTAACCGTGTTCCAACTAAGGGAATCATAAAGATATCATATACGATATGGACTGGGAAGAGTCCCAAAATGTCTTTTATGAAGATTTGGGTTGTGAATCTTATGTTAGACGACAAGTCTCAGATAAATTAGGACCCAAATTAGATAAGTGCTATTTTGTTGGATATCCTAAGGAGACTAAGGGATATTACTTTTATAATCCCACACAAGGCAAAGTGTTTGTTGCCAAAAATGATATTTTTTTGGAAAGAGAATTTATTTCTAAAGGAATTAATGGGAGTAAAGTCGATCTTGAAGAAATTCAAGATACACAAGATAACCCTAAAGCCTTGATGGGAATTGAACATGCACCACAAGCTGGTGAAGATTATGAATCTATAACACCACATGCAGTTGTGGCACAACCTGTTTGAGTATACCATGCTCTACGCAAATCTGATAGGATACATCATCAACCTGAGAGATACTCTTTTCTCTTGTGTGACCACGGTGATGTAATGCTTGTTGATTTCAATGAGCCTACAACCTATCAAGAAGCTATAATGATCCCAGATTCTGAGAAATGGATAGAGGTCATGAGGTCCGAAATGGAATCCATCCACACTAACCAAGTATGGACTTTGGTTGATCCACCTGAAGGGGTCAAACCGATTGTGTGTAAGTGGATCTTTAAAAGAAAGACTGACATGGATGGTCATATGCATACCTATAAAGAATGATTGGTAGCTAAAGGATTCAAGCAGATTTATGGTATAGACTATGATGTAACCTTTTCACCAGTTGCGATGCTTAAATCTATTCGGATCATGCTTGCTATTGCAGCTTACCATGATTATGAAATCTAGCAAATGGATGTCAAAACTGCATTTCTTAATGGAAATCTACTTGAGGATGTGTACATGACACAACCTGAGGGTTTTGTATATCCAAAGGATGCTGGAAAGTTATGTAAGTTGCATAGGTCAATTTATGGTTCAAAGCAAGATTCTCGAAGCTAGAATCTTCAATTTGATGATGCAATTAAAACGTTTGGTTTCATAAAGAACGAAGATGAACCTTGTTTCTACAAGATGGTTAGTGGGAGCACAGTTATTTTTTTCATCTTGTATGTAGATGACATACTACTCATTGAAAATGATATCCCTATGCAGCAGTCTGTAAAGACTTGACTTGGGAATTGTTTCTCAATGAAAGACTTAAAAGAAACAACCTATATATTGAGCATCAAGATCTATAGAGATAGATCTGAGAGACTTCTTGGCCTAAGTCAGAGTACATATATTGACAATGTGCTTAATCATTTTGCTATGCAGAATTCCAAGAAGGGATTCCTGCCAATGTCACATGGTGTAAGCCTTTCGAAGGCTCAATGCTCTTCTTCTAAGGAAGAAAGGGATTGCATGGATCAGATTCCTTATACATCTGCTATAGGGTCTATCATATACGCCATATTATGTACTTGCCCTGACGTCTCATATGTGTTAACCATGATGAGCAGATACTAGTCAGATCCAGGTGAAAGTCATAGGACAGTAATCAAGAATATTCTTAAGTACTTAAGAAGAACAAAAGATTATTTCTTAATATTTGGAGGCGAGGAGGAGCTTGTTGTAAAGGATTACAGCGATGCAAGCTTCCAAATAGACAAGGATGATTCTAGATCATAGTCAGGGTAAGTATTTTGCTTAAATGGTGGTGTTGTGAGTTGGAAGAATTCAAAGCAAGACACAGTGGTTGATTCTACTACAAAGGCCGAGTATATTGCTGCTTCAGCTACAACAAAAGTGGCTGTTTGGATCAAGAAGTTTATTTCTAAGCTTGGTGTTGTTCTTACCATACTGAGCCCCATAGACCTCTATTGTGATAACAATGTGACTATTGCATAGGCTAAGGAACCTCGCTCTCATCAATGATTCAAACACATACTACAGCGGTTCCATTTCATTCAAGAGATCATCGATAGAGGATATGTGAGGATATGCAGAATACCGACCAATGCTAACATTGCGGACCCTTTGACCAAGGTTTTGGCACAGAGGAAGCATGATGGTCACACTAGGTCACTGGGTATTAGATATTTTAGTGATTGACATTAGTGCTAGTGGGAGATTGTTAGTATTAGCCCTAAGTGCCAATTATGAGATGATTGATAAGGGAACTTTTGTATCATATTTCATAATAAAGGTAAAATTTACGGTTATTATATTTACTTCATTGATGTACCATTTGAATAAATATAAAAATATCCTAGATAGTTGGTTCTAGTCTACGACATATCAAGTTGGTGACTTGATAGTTAGATACTGTAGATATATAGAACACTACTCATAACTATTCCTAGTCAAGTATTAATATACAAGGATAATATTAATATGTTTAGACTAGCATGTAGGTCAACTGATGACTTAATCTCACAAGTCATGGATATAAGATATCAAGTTGACACATGGGTATATATTAGAGAATATGTATTGAACTGACCCGCCATGAGAATGTTTTATGGTTCGTCATATGAGTGTCATAAACATTCTCATAGTGACTATTGGTGTGAATAGTCCTTAGACCTGAAATCACTATGATTCCCTACATAAGGAGTTATATACTTTGGTATCATTAAACGTCACCTATAACAAGGTGGACTATAAAGTTGATCACTGGTTATGTAATGAATTATGTGGAGGAATGTGAGTGATGTAGATGAGATCTATCCCTTCCATATGACAGAAGTGATATCTGTGGGCCCCTTGATAAAGTAGTACTACTAAAATGCATGGTCATGCTCAAATAAGTCAATATGAGATATTGAGCTCATTTGATTGGTGTAGTCTACTTAGGGATCAAGAAACACAAAGATTGATAAGATGATGACATGAGCTATGCCTCATTGATCAATCTATATATCAAGGATACAAGGATTGAGTCATACAAGATAATAGTCACAGAAAGGTGATGTTGGATCTTCACATTCTTGTCACTTGGATAGCAATGATGCATTGCTAGATGTCACTCATTGCTTATGTTTCTAAAAGGAGTTTTAGAGACATTGCCAACGTTACGAGAACTTATTGGGTCACACACTAAGAACATGTTATTTTGGAGATGGGGTTCATTTTAGTTTGACTAAATAAACCATTAGGCTATTGAATTGGATTCATTGAGTTAGACTCATTGATTGGGCCGAAACTTGAGTTAGACTCAAGTAGGATTAATTTGAGCTAGACTTAAATCAAATCAATTGAAGAAGATGAAGGGTTATGGATTCATCAAGAATTTATCATGCATGATTAATGTGAATTAATCATGCATGGAAGAGGGAAAACCAAAGTTTAGAAGAAACCTCTTATCATGCATGATTAATGTGGATTAATCATGCATTGAAGAGGGAATACAAAAGGCTGCAAAAAACCTTTCATATTCATAGGATGAATATAAAAAGGGGGCTTTGGATCATGATGCTAGTAGAGATTTCCTTTTGTTCTTCTTCTTCTTCATCTTCTTGGCCTAGACCCCTTGTGTGGTGTTGCTAGCACAACTTTGATTCTCCAAAGTATGTGTTCGTGTGGATACCATAGAGGTGTGACCATCCTGATCGCGCTAACATCCTTCGAAGAAAAGTTGCTATTGGGATTGCGAAGGGCTACACATCAAAGGTAATCTCTCAACTAGATATAGTTGTAAGAACGATTAGTTTTATGTATACACATGGATCTCTGAAGGGATCCAGTTTTTCCACTGCATTTAGCGATTGTTTTTCATACAAGATCCCTACATAACACTCCATCCTTTTTTTTTCAATGGGTAAAGTTGTTGTCATTGAAAAGAGGAGGATGAGATGTATTGTATCCTTCCTACAAAGTCATAAAAGTAGATCTCCGAAACCAAAAAGTTATCTTTTTAAGTACTTGGATAAATAGAACAAGTAATTCAAACAAGTGGGTGTTAATTAATCGAGTTGAAGTTGTTTAGGGTAAAGGTATGATGTAGGGGCGTCTAACATATAGAGTCTACCTTTGCGTCTCTACACGGGTGTCTTGCATTCTTAATCTTAGTAAGAAGAAAATGCATCATCCAAAGGCTCTCATGACCTTCCCGTGTTCCCCTCTATAGGTGTGTTACATTCTAAAACATGACAGGGATCTCTAGTGGAAACCACAGTTTCCCATGGTCCCCACCACAACCATGGTGTACACCATGACCTACTTGTGGCCTAGTCCACGGGCATGGTCTAGGCTATTGAGGGATAAGAGATCATCTAGTGGGAACCACGGTCTACCGGTGGTCCCTACCACGATCAAAATTTTCACCACAAGCATGACCATAGTGTGTCACCGCTACAACAAGGTGATTTAGAATTTTGGCTTTTTTTTTATTTATTTTTTACTTTTTCTATTTAGTTTTAAATTTTTTCTTGTTTTTTTTAATTTTTCTCCTTCCTTAGCCTATTTAAACATGGGCTATGACTCTTGTAAGCATTCATTGATTATTTAGTTAATAATACTTCTTTTCGTTTAAACCTAGTAGTGGATCCTCTTTGTTTGAGAATTCCCTCCTCCTTTGATTTTCTTTGCCACTCTCTCTTCTAACTATGTATGCAGAAGGTTCTCACCCATTCAGCTACCCCGCCTGTGTCAAATGGTATCAGAGTCCTAGATCCATGAAGGGTCATCATGGTTGTAGTTGTGATAGATAGATTCCAACGGAGGAAGCTGTCCCCCAAGATCGAAGTACCAATGAGCTCTTCGAAGATCTACATGGACAAATCACGGAGCTATCTCAGCATCTATCCACACGAGATGTGGAACACGGTGAGGTATTGGAACAATGCTCTATTTTGAGTTTTAAAAATTCATATCATTGAGAGCATCGTGGTTGCGAAGAATGGTATGGAGACTTTGGATTTCATGTCATCTCGTTGAATTTTTTAGCACCCTACATGAAAAAAATATTATCGATTAGATTAAAAAAAATTAAGCAGATTTTTTATTTTAAATAAGTTCTCGATCATATCAAAGTAAAGCTAGTCATCATTAAACTCAAGGGTTGAGCCTCAGCTTGGTGGGAACAACTCAAATTCTTGCTTGAGAGACAAGGCAAAACCAAGATTACATATTGACACAAGATGAAAAAGGAAATGAAAGGTCACTTTCTTCCTTTTGGTTATAACAAATCTTATTTCAACGTCTTCATACCTTGAGATAGGGACCCGATCTGTCAACGAATATACAGAGGAGTTCTACCAACTAATTGCTCAAATTGATTTATATGATATGAAAGAGAAGTTGGTCACCCATTACTTGGAAGGTTTATGGAAAATCTTTCAGGATAGCCTTAGTATGCATTCTCTTTGGACTATTTTAGAAGCTTATTAGCGTGCATTGGTGCTTGAGAAGCAACAAAATCAAAAGCCCACAATTGTAAGAGATCAAGGCAATCAATCATTTTACCCCCAGAAGTCTCATTCTACCCAGTCAACACCACAAGTTCTTCCTAAATCTACTCTCAAATGTGTTGGTGCAGGGGCACCAGATAATCAAACTTAGATTTTGATTATGGTAAAGATCCAAAGTTAAGGTCATATTGTTATCTCATGAGATGAATTAAGTGTGTAGGAAATGGTTAAGCTAAGCCGAAGGTCAGCGACACTAAGAGAATCCTGAGTCAAAAAATCGTGGTGGTCGGGCGACACCAAGAGAACTTTGTCGGAGTCAAAGAACCCAGGTGAAGACCGAAAGCAAAGTGATAGGTCATAAAGGACCAGAGGTAAGCACGAGTGCGAAGAGAGATGATAAGGTTGTGTCCTCTATACGGGGATGATCATAGGTGGTGATCCGACTAAGACTTCCAGTGGAAGGTCTAGGTCAAGATCAGATGGTAAGAAACCATCGCATTTACCATTTTCTGTGCTAACCTCTTACTGCAGAGAAGTGGCCAGATAGATAGTCGACTGCTGGCTATTAGCAGTCGACTACTGCACATCAGTCGATTGATGAAGGGCATCAGTCAACTGATGGCGACAAATCAACCTTTTGTGCAAGGTCAAATAGGATAATGTTTGACGTGGCCACTTCATGATAAGATAAGTTGCCACCTCATGATAAGTTCAAAAAGTTGAGGATCTGCATCTAGACTTATTCCAAGGCACAAATCTATAAAAGGAGGGGAGGACTCCAACCCAAAGATTGTTGGTGCAATCGGCCCAGGTCATGATTGACCAGACTCGAGTTTGACTCGAGTAGTATTTTGATGTTTGACATTGATGTCTGACATTGATGTCTGACATATGTTGGGGAGATTGGTGCAATCAACCCAGGTTAGTATTTGATGTTTGACGATGGTTTGACCATTGTCATGGAAAGTCCAAGTGGAACACTTGGCATTGGGAAAGTCCAAGTCTTGAGTACTTGGCATGTAAAGCCCAAGCATGGGTCTTGGCAAGGGAAAGTCCAACATGGGTTGGCAAAGGAAAGTCTAAGCTTGAGTCATGGCATTTGGAATGGCCAAGGGGTTTGATATTGGCGGCGTAAAGTCCAAGGGTGAAATCTTGGCAGCATAAGTCCAATGGTTGGCGGCGTAAAGTCCAAACAGACTCTTGGCAGCGTAAGTCCAATGTGCCTTGGCAGTGTAGACACTGTTAGCATGACATAGCCGATGAAAGCACCTGAAGGCTAGCGTATGGATGAACAAGTCATGGATGACTTGGAGGGATCCGATAGGTGCGAGGCTGACAGAGGTGGCTAGAAGGCTTAGGTCTAGGCTAATGGTGGTCTAGCAAGTATGAGGGCACCATACTTGAAGGAAAACCTCATGTTTGAGGTGTATCAGTCAATTCGGACCTATGGACAATCGACTGGAGTGAGTAGTCGACTGCGGGGAGTGCCCTAGAAGTCGACTGCCAGAGGTGGGCAGTCGACTGCTATCTCGAGCAGTTGACTGATCTAGTGATTAGTCGACCGGTGCTCGAGAATTTGAGCACAGAATGGAGTCGAACTCGACTGCTGGGGTTAACAGTTAAGTGAAGGTTATATCAGTCGACTGATGAGTATGATCAGTCGACTGATGTCCTATCTGTTAGATTTTTCCAGTGTGGATCACACCGTTTTCTCACAGCAACAGTGTCATTAGTCGACTGATGGTCCCGAGCAATCGACTGATAGGTGAAATCTAGCCCAGGCAACAGCTTTAAATGGAGCTCGTGGAGGAGGGATTGAGCAGCTTTTCTTGAGGAGTTTTGGGGCGAATTGCTAGTGTAATTCAGGGTCTCCAAGTGCAACTCAAGCAACCATAAAGCAAGCAATCCAAAAACTCTTGTAAAGTTGTTTTCTTTACTTGTATTGAAATTTATTATTGTATCTTGCTTGTATTTGTTGTAGGGGATCGAATGGCCGGCTAGAGGGGGGTGAATAGCCCTCTTCCAATGGATGTTGGAATTCTCGCGTTCGTTTGCTCGTCTACAAAAACGTTAGCGCAAGCGGAAGCAATAAACTAAGACAAGCAATAAATGAAAATACAAACGCTAACAAAGAATGTAACGTGGTTCACGGCTACGTCGCTAATCCACGGTCCCTGATTCGTCCTCGGTGAATCACTCCGTTAAACCAATCCACTAAATGGTCTCTCCTTTGCACCAAGCTAGGTGGAGGTAACCTTTACAATCAAGATCACTCTCCTTACAAATAGAATGGAGTAAAAGTGAGTAAGAAGAGTTTAGAGCTTGTGGGGCACTAGGAAGATCACTTGGAGCATAAGCATTAGCCTCTCAAAGGCTTACACCCTCTCTTTTTATAGAGAGGGCTGATTTCTTCCGCCATCAATGGCCTCCGAACACGTCGGATCTTGTAGTCCAACGGAACTCTTGGCGATCGTGATGGACCTCATCCCGATCGACTACCTCCGTAGTCGGCCGATCGGCTAAAACGGTTCAGTGGCCAAACCCCATTGATCGATCGATTCGCCTTGTGATCGGCCGTAAATCTATCGATCATTGCTCACGTATGGCGATCATTGCCGCTGGCCTAATCGATCGATCGTATACGGTCGAACTCACTGACTCAGAGCGATCATTGTCATGACATGTGATCGACCGGTGTCGAAAACCCATCCGACACTTGGCCAAATGGCCAAGTTTCACCTAAGAGCTACCCTTCCCGGGTTACAATCGCCACTCTCATTTCTGAGTCCTCGCCTTGAAGTTCTCTTCGTTCTCGCCACGCCCTCGGCAAAGATCAGGCGCACGACTCTGCAATGCTCCTTCGCGTCTCTTGCCTCGAAGTCTACTTCCTCCGGCTTCACTCCAAGCTTCTCATCCGGCGGTCCCTCGGATGCTCCAAGCGCACGGCTTCCGCAAAGCTATCCTTCACCGACTCAAGGCACGAGTCTTGAGATGTGAAACTCGCCACGGCTCCATGTGCGAATTACTAAGTCCTGCACGACTTCAACGCACATATCACATCAACATATCAAACTAACTTAAACCCTTTGCCACACCATCAAAACCATATTACGGCAAGAGATTGCCCTAACAATCTCCCCCTTTTTGATGTGTGGTAATCCGTTTAAGTTAGGTAAAAACATTTGATATAAATTCTAAGGTAAGAAAGCATGTAAAGATAAACATGATATAGCAACATGCAACTCCCCCTTAATCCATGAAACTCTCTATGCAAATTTTCTCCCCCTATCATATATTTCTCCCCCTAAAATATATTTCTTCCCCCTAAAATGATTAACTTAAACATAAATTATTTCTCCCCCTTTGACACCATCAAAAAGAATAACACTAAGTCATAAGCTCATGGCATCAAGTATAATGGAGGGAAAATATGACAAGTTGATTTAAAATTGGGTACCACTTGTTGGTTTACAAACTGAAATCGGCCTTCAATGTTCGATTCTGAGGCCACGATCATGCTATCGTATGGCAATGACCGCACAAAGGAATCCGAATTTCTGATTTTCTGGACGAATTTCAGAAATGCATTATAAATTCCAGAAAATTTGAAAAATCATAAAATTTGGGGAACATATTTCTTTTAAGTATATCTATTAATGAAAAATAGTTTTTCATGAAAACTCATTATATTTTCTTGTTTTTGCCAAAAATCCAAACACTTGAAAAACCACTAGTTTTTGAGCATGTTAGTATCCATTTCAACACCTAGTCTTGCTTTGAATTGTTCCAAAACATGAATACATAGATTTTAGATTAAGAAATTGTTTTGAAAACATATGAAATATCCAACCATGATCTTTGGGCAATATGTCTATGAATTAAACATAAGCCTTCCCCATGATTGGTCTATTATTGCTATTTTTGATACTTTAAATGACCATCTAAATGCCATAGGCATTAGTGGCCATTTGTATCATCCTAACATCTCACTCATGCTAAGTTTTCAATCAAGGTAGCCTATGGTGAGTGTGAAATGCATCCTTGGGGGTATTTGTATATACTTAACCAATATATTCATGCAATTCTATCATGGTTAAGTATCATCCTAACAATTAACATGATCATAATGACATATATGAATGAATTGTACATTATGATCATGAAATGCATGTTTTCATCAATTTATAACCATGCATTAGGTAATATGTGATGCTAAATAAAGTATTACCTAAAGCATGATTCAAACCTATTTCTCATGATAACGTGCCAAATTTCAAAAACATAAATCATGATTTAAAACATACATAGCAATTACATTAATCATCATGATTTAAGCATTATTACCTATTTATGGGTACGTTATCATCACCCAACACTATCTAAAAAATATTGTCCCGTCATCCTAAGTCAACCAAAATATGATATAGGTTAGGTCCATGTGGTTGACTACCCTAGGGGTTTTCTAACCCTTAAGGATGGATTTTGGAACCCAAAATAAATTCTTTCCTATTGGGTTCACTAAATACTCCTTGGGGATCCATTTCCTAGCAATTACTTTCTTTTTATCTTGTCCCCTAGCTATTAGGCATTTATAGGCCTTTTCATTTTTCTTTTCTTTGTATCCTAGGCCTTTCTTGTTGAAACTAGCTCTTTGGCTCCCTAAGATCATATTTAAGGTGTTGGAGCCAATTGTGAATTTCTCTAGGGCTTTGGTTAAGTAATCTACCTTTTCCCTTAATGCCCTATTTTCCTCTATGCATGCATCATTAACATTTAAAGGCATATAATCATGTGAGCATGCATCATCTAAGCTAGAAGAAATATTTTCATTTTCATTTAAGCATGCTTTTTCTAATTTTTGTTCTAGGTCCTTAATTTGATCTAGCATGCTTTTGTTCTTCTTCTTAGCTCTAAATAAGTCCTTAGTTA
The DNA here is from genome assembly GCA_025175895.1 of Wurfbainia villosa. NCBI lineage: Eukaryota > Viridiplantae > Streptophyta > Magnoliopsida > Zingiberales > Zingiberaceae > Wurfbainia > Wurfbainia villosa. The sequence continues at coordinate 111,041,756 of CM045989.1, read as the reverse complement.
AGCTAGAAATCATAGAAACTATTTTATTAGGTGAGAGGTTGGTTACCATAGTTTCCATGTCCTCTTCTTCGGATGATGAGGATGATGTAGAAGCTCCCCCTTCATTTGAGCTCTCTCCTCTTGAGCTTGAACCTTCATCTTCGGAGGAAGAGCAATCCAAGTCATCAAAGGCCATCAAGGCCAAATTGGTGACAAAGGCATTCTCCTCTTCCGATGATGATGAAGAGGATGAGGAAGGATCATCCCATGTCTTGGCCTTGAATGCTTTGGCCTTCCCCTTTTCTTTTGCCTTCTTTTCTTCTTCCTTTCTCTTGCTCCCCTTCTTCTTCTTCCTCTTCTCTTCTTTCTTTTTCTTCTCTTCTTTGCTTTTGTTTAGGAGGGGACAATTGTCTCTTATGTGTCCCTCTCCTTGGCAATTGTAGCATATGACCTTCCCCCTTGGTCTTCTATTCCTATCATTAGATTTATCAAATCTAAAATTCTTAAATGCACGTCTTACCCTCCTTACCAAATAGGCTTCTTCGGTGCTATCCATGGAGGAGGAGGACGCTTCGTCATCGGAGGAGGAGGGGATTTCCATCTTCTTCTTCCCCTTATTTGCCAACAATGCTACTCCCCTTGAAGGTTGAATTCTAGGCTCTTCTTGTATTCCTTCAAGCCTCGTTTCGTGGAGTTCCATTGTTGAGAAGAACTCCTCCAAGGTGCTCACTTCTAAATTCTTTGAGATATAGAATGAGTCCACCATGGAGCTCCATTTTGAGGACCGGGGAAAGGCATCTATGGCCTTCATTACCATATCCCGGTTTGATAGCTTCTCACCTACACTTGTTAGCCCAATTAAAATTTCTTTAAACCTAGAGTGTAGTGAGGTTACCTTTTCTCCCTTTTCTAGTTTTATATTGGATAGTTGGGAGCGGAGGAGGTCTCTCCTTGCTAGCTTGGCCTCGGATGTGCCTTAATGGAGTTCTATAAGCTTCTCCCACATCTCTTTGGCGCTAGCACATTCTCCGATCCGGTTAATCTCTTGTTGGGGGAGCACATTGAAAAGATGATGTTTTGCCTTTGAGTTTGCAAGGTGCTCTTCCCTTTGCCTTTTGGTCCACCTAGATTTCTCTATTGGCTTCCCTTCTTCATCCCTAGGCAAAACGAAACCGGATTCCATTGTAATCATTATATCAAAATCCGTTTCGAAAAATACCTCCATTCTCTTTTTCCACCAAGAGAATTCTCCTTCAAACTTCGGAGGATGGATGTTGGAGCCGGCCATTTTGAATGTTGCTTGTTGTGGCGGTTAGTCCTCGACAAGCTTTCCTTGGCTCTGATACCACTTGTAGGGGATCGAATGGCCGGCTAGAGGGGGGTGAATAGCCCTCTTCCAATGGATGTTGGAATTCTCGCGTTCGTTTGCTCGTCTACAAAAACGTTAGCGCAAGCAGAAGCAATAAACTAAGACAAGCAATAAATGAAAATACAAACGCTAACAAAGAATGTAACATGGTTCACGGCTACGCCGCTAATCCACGGTCCCTGATTCGTCCTCGGTGAATCACTCCGTTAAACCAATCCACTAAATGGTCTCTCCTTTGCACCAAGCTAGGTGGAGGTAACCTTTACAATCAAGATCACTCTCCTTACAAATAGAATGGAGTAAAAGTGAGTAAGAAGAGTTTAGAGCTTGTGGGGCACTAGGAAGATCACTTGGAGCATAAGCATTAGCCTCTCAAAGGCTTACACCCTCTCTTTTTATAGAGAGGGCTGATTTCTTCCGTTGGCGCCATGCCGTGCGCGATCGCTGCTACTACAACGGCCTCCGAACACGCAGATCTCGACCGTTGTAGTCCAAGCGGAACTCTTGGCAATGACGATGGACCTCATCGACATCGCCTCCGTAGTCGACGCCATCCGGCTACGAACGGTTCTCGCGTCGAAACCCCATTGATCGATCGACCGCCGCTTGATCATGATCGATGGTCTTGTATCGATCGCTCACGTATGGCGCCCGCTAGCCACAATCTAGTCGATCGTATACGGTCCGAACTCACTCGACTAGGATCACGCCATGACATGGCAATCGAGTGTCGAAAACCCATCCGACACTTGGCCAAATGGCCAAGTTTCACCTAAGAGCTACCCTTCCCGGTTACAATCGCTCACTCTCATTTCTGAGTCCTCGCCAAGTTCTCTTCGTTCGCCACGTCCCTGGCAAAGATCAGCGCACGACTCTGCAATGCTCCTTCGCGTCTCTTGCCTCGAAGTCTACTTCCTCCGGCTTCACTCCAAGCTTCTCATCCGGCGGTCCCTCGGATGCTCCAAGCGCACGGCTTCCGCAAAGCTATCCTTCACCGACTCAAGGAATGAGTCTTGAGATGTGAAACTCGCCACGGCTCCATGTGCGAATTACTAAGTCCTGCACGACTTCAACGCACATATCACATCAACATATCAAACTAACTTAAACCCTTTGCCACACCATCAAAACCATATTACGGCAAGAGATTGCCCTAACATTTGTTTCTTACTATTGTAAGAGCTATTATACGAGGTTTCTCCACCTCCGGATTGTTTCGAGAAGGAGTTTATTGGATTAGTAGTGCATGTTTGCATTGCTAGGGCTTTTAGAGCCCGATCCATGGAGTAGGAACCATTCATTTCCGAACCATGTTATATTGTGTTGTATTTACTTTTGTTATTATATATTCTGCTACGTTAACAAGTGTTGTAGAGACGAACGCGATCGTAATCCATCGATAAGCCAACACGCTATTCACCCCCCTCTAGTGGGCACATGGTTCCTAACAATTGGTATCAGAGCCCGGGGCTCTTCTACGGATTAACACCGGAGCCAAGACACTAGAGGGTGAAGAGGAACAAGATGGAAATTCAAGAGAAATTGGGTTGGGACATTAACACCCCAATCCTATATGCTTTCTATGGATGAGAGGGCTTCAACCAATGGACGACAAGGATTGAAGATTTCTTGATGATGAGGGACTTTGAAGAATGGTCCATGTTGATGGAGGGATTTAATTATCCAAGAGGACCAAAGGGAGGCTTCCTCAAGAAGAAGAGATGGACCGAAGAGCAACTCCAACAATTCGATAAAAATAAGAAGGTAGTCAAATTTATTTTTGATCTAATTCCTAATGATATCTTGTGTAGCCTAGGGGATTACATGGATGCCAAGGAGCTTTGGAGCGAATTGGCAAAATATCACGAAAATCCATCACTAGTCCAAGAAGAAGAAGAAGAAGAAGAAGAAGAAGAAGAAGAAGAAGAAGAAGAGTCTTCATCCTCTCATGCTCAAGAATAAGCAAGCACATCCTCATCACAAGAGCTTGAGGATTTGGATGGTGATAGAGAGTCGACATTCGAATCGATAGAGGAGGTGGAATTGGAAGAAGCCTCCACCTCTAGGATTGAGGGGAGGAGATTAGACCTTCCACATCAGAGGAACCTCAAGAAGAACCATCCACCTCTGGTTGAGAGGAAGAGGAAGCTCGGGACTCCCCTACCGTGGAAGGTAACTCAAACACACCATTTCAAAATAAAATTCATATAATGTGTTTTGAGTGTAGGGAGTTTGGACATTATAAGAGAAAATGTCCAAAGAAGGTCAAGAAAAGTCAAAGGATGTCGGTATCCCCACCAAGAAGACCAAGGAGCTCGTAGTATGCTTCAAATGCCATAAGAAGGGGCACTATAGAAGTCAATACCCTAGGAAGAAGGAAATCAAAGATAAGGAAGGAGCATCACATGTAGGGGGAGCTAAGGCTAACCCTAAGGTATATTTTAGTAATGCATCTTCTAGTTTAAATGTCAATAAGCAGCTAGGAATAATTTTAACAATCTTGCTATTGTACATGAAAAGAATCCTAGGAACAATAAATATTTTTGTCTAGGTGCTAATTGTTAGTAATATATGAGAGATGTCCTAAGGCAATCGCCTTATGTATGAATCATTTATATGATAAATGAAGATTCACTATTTGAGTATACATGTTTTATGTATTTGATTGGATCTTAAACTCATTTACTGAATGTCCACGATACGATTCACAGCATGAGAGAATTTGTGATTGGATCACAACTAGTGAGTATCTCTACATGTGTAATTGTGATGTATCGGAATTATCCTAGTCGATGAATTGATGGATTTGGACACCATCAATTCGCCGAGACTAGCACGAGGTATACTCCTTGGTGTATCCAAGTGATTCTCACCGGGCCGAGACATAGTGATGTCCGGAGTTAATCGTGGATGCTAGTTATGGTAACTAGTTCATTGGAGTGACCAGCCGTAAGACTTCATATGGTTCTCTGCATATATAGATATGTCAATGAAGTTCTTACTGTGGCTTAAGTGCGATGTTCCTTTGACTTGCGGTATTCAAGTCATCTTGATCATGGAGACTTATGCTTTGACATCTTAAGCAAACATCTCCGAGGAGATGTGGACCCGGGATGATTGGGTATAAGTCGAAGTGATCGAAGGTGTTTGAATAGCCTATAAAGGATTCACCACTCCTTGCGAGGAGATGTATACCCATGGCCTCTCGTCGGATTGTTACTAAAGTCTTTGGCCAAAGCATTACATGTTTAGAGTAAAGTACTCTTCGATACATGTGGAGTAACTAGAATCCGTAGGACGAGGAAATGATACTTGGGCTAGGTGTGACGTAGTCAGCCTAGTGGGGACTGACACAATAGACCATGTCCTGAACCAAGTGGGTATAAGATGAGTGAAGGGAATGGGCCACGATTCATTCGAGCTGTTGAAGGGTTTCAGAAATAGTTCTGGATCAACCGTTGATCTTTTCGGTTAATTGGGGATCATGATGTACTACTAGGTGCCACTCATGATCGTTCTATAATTAATGGTTAATTATAGACGGCCAACATAAACTGAGAACCTATTTGGTCACACGCACAACGAGTGTAATCCAAAGGATTTAAAACGAGCTTGAGAATGGGATTCTCAGACCGAGAGAAACAATGTTTGGTTGGACCAAACATAAAGAGAGCATGAAATTGTTTCAGTCGCAATGGAAGCATGGATGGGCCGTGTCTTATGAAGACATAATGGATGGACCAAAATGGTTTGGTTCTAATCCAATGGATGAGAATAAACCAAAGGGTTTGGTTTATATTAAACGAATGAACCAAAGGTTGGTTCGGTTCGTTTTAACTTAAAATAAACCATTATGGTTTGGTTTATTTTAGCTTATCTTAATGGAGCGGGTTAACGGGCTTTATGGATATGATCCATTAACCATTAAGAGAATTAGTTCTCTATAAAAGAGGGCTTAATGGATAATTAAGCCCTAATCAAAACCCTAGCTTGAAGTTGCCTCCCACCCCTTGGAGGAATTTTCGGCGCCCAACTACAAGCTGCCGCCGCCCAGCTTTGTGCCGCCGTCCAAGACCCTTGCCGGCGTCCAAGCTCCAGCCGGTGAACCTCCGGCGACCCTCCGGTGATCTCCTATAGGTTCGGCATCAGGGTGAGCTTTTTCTCTCCTTGTTTTGGCCGGCGCCTACTCCTCCACCAAGCTGCCCAGTTTTTCTGGACAGCTTCTCCTCCTCTCGTCGGAGCGTCGTTTGGATGACGGTTAGTGCTCCGATAGCGGCTAACTTACCGGGGATTTGATCTCTGGTAATCCTCTGAGGTGGAGGACGAAGGATTCGTCAATTGGTTGACGAATACCTCTCCGGAGAAGCGAGTTTTGAGAACTCGTTTTAGGATCCGAATTTGGATTCGGATCGTGATCATCTCTCGATCACGTCGTCTTCAACACGAGGCTAGTAACCCATACGAAGACGAAGCTCGTGACTTAGCGAAGTCATCCCGAGGAGCTCGGCGTGGATACGAATAGAGACGATTCTTACGAGGATCATTCCGGTTGATGCCGTTCCCGCTACACGTCATACGAAAGGTATAACGTAGATAATTTCTTTTATTGCAAATTTTAATTTACGGTTATGTCTACACTTGTTGTAATAGCATGCGTGTGTTGTAATAAATATAGATTTATTAATTTTAATTGCTTCCGCTGTGCTCATGTTTACGAAACATGATCGAACACACACACGCCGCGGTGCCGAAAACCCAACAGTGGTATCAGAGCCCAGGTTGTGTTTCGACATAATCGTAAAATGGTTTTGCGATAGTCATAATGTATTTCTGGAAGTTTTCTAAATTTTGGAAATTTAGAAGTATTTATGGAAATTTTTCAATTTTGGAAAGTCTAGAAATATTTATGGAAATCTTCCACTTTTGGAAAGTTGGAAGTATTTATGGAAATTTATATTTTCCATAAATAAAATATTTGATTAGATTCTGGAAATTTGTTTCCTAATTTAATCATGATTTGATTTGGGAAATCAAATCTTAAAATATTTAATTTCCATAAGTAGTTTTAAAGATTTAGGAAATTGGTTTCCTAAATAGATTTTCCTTAATCAAATAATTCCATGAATAAAATATGTGATTAGATTTGGAAATTTGTTTCCTAATTTAATTATGATTTGATTTGGAGAATCAAATCTTAAACATATTTTATTTCCATAAATAGTTATGACATATAAGGAAATTATATACATGACATAATTGTATGCCATGTAATTGCATTAGATGTATAACATTATGCCATGCGTGTCGTGACATGTAGATGTATGCCATGTATGTCATGCCATGTAGATAATAGTTATTTGCATGCAAAGAGGATGAGACATAAAAACCCTTAATCAATATTAAAGCCTACACCTTCCATTAATATGGTTAGAACCAGAGTTCTGCTTTCTTGTTTGGGTTGTTGGACTCTCTCCAAGCCCTCGAACCTCAGAATATGTTCAAACCCTGGAATAGTTTAATACTAATATGGTAAGAGTCAGAGGTCAATCGTTAGCTTTGGTTGTTGGACTCTCTCCAAGCTGGGCTAATTGGTTGAATGCGCTCTAACCATATTAAAACTATGTCCCGATTAATGGGTTGGCTTTAACCCGAGCATCGGTTTGTTGGACTCTCCAAGGTCGATGTAAAGGGAGGTGAAGTTGGGTGCTATGCATATGATGCATACTTGTTAATGTGTTAACAACCCGATGTATGTGTGAACATTCAATTAGTTGATAGCACATTGTGATAGTTGCATATACGGATATGCAATCGGTATAGATGATACCTACCGTCGTAGTTATGAATGGCTTGTTGGACTCTCTCCAAGGTTGTTCATAACTATGATGGATATCATTCGAGATGGACCTACAATCTCCAAGTGATTTTGGGGTTTTGAAATTCGAAAAATGAATGGGATTTATAAATGTATATTAATGCATTTAAAAATCATCTTTCTCATATATGCTCGTTTTGTATTTCTAAGTTAATATATTGATCATGATGTGTTTGAATTTGCGTTCCATTTTGGATTCAAATAAATTGACTGGGCCGAACTTCTTGGGTGACTTAGAAACTTGAGAATTGTTCTCAAGGTGAAAAGCTTGTGTATGTCCTCGGCGCCTCTTCCCGCTGATTCTAGTGACGATGCAACTTTGGACCAATTGTTGGCCTATCGTAAACATGTGAGTGATTCGAACAAATGAGTTGCATCATGCTTAGCCACGATGGAACCCAAGCTACGAAAGCGGCATGAGCATATGGATGCTCATATCGTAGTCCTTCATCTTTGTGAGTTGGTTGATGAGCAAGTGAGATTCAAAGGTTCAAGTCTCAAAGCTCCTCTTCACCTCCGAGATGCTAGGAGGTTCATCTCGTGGTATCGCCAATATGTCAAGACCGTGAGTCTTCTCGAGAAGCATGAGCGAGGATGTCGTTAGTTGATTCCTCGAAGAAAGGTTCTAAGAGGAAGTCAAAGGAACAGCAGAAGGGAAAGAAGAGAAGGGCTAAGAAGGTAGAACTTGCACAAAAGGAAACTTGCCATCATTATGGCAAGGAGAGCCATTTGCGAAGAAAGTGCAAGATTTATCTTGAGTCCATGAAGAAGGATAAGGCATCGGATGCCCCATCTTCTTCAGAAATCTTCTTTATTGATTGTCATTCTATTTCCTCAGACACTTGGGTATTTGATACTGGGTGTGGCTCACATATATGTAATGACATACATGGGCTAAGGAATAGAAGAAGACTCATCAAGGGAGAGTCAAATTTACGTGTTGGGAATGGAGCAACGGTTGCTGCACTCGCCATCGGAACGTATTTGTTGGAACTCCCTGTAGGACTTGTCTTAGAACTAGACAATTGCTTTTATGTTCCTTCGTTGATAAATAACATCATTTCTATTTCTTGTTTAAATAGAAATGGGTATCATTTGACTTTTAGTAACAATTGTTGTTACATAACTTTGAATGGAGTTCTTTATGGGACTGGAACTTTAAGCAATGATGTTTATACGTTGGACGTATCCAGTGACATTTTCAATATCGAAGCGAGCAACACGCGTGCTCGAAAGGATAATCAAATAGACTCCTATATGTGGCATTGTCGTCTTGGCCATATAAGCAAGAAACGCATGTCCGAATTACACCGATGTGGAATTCTGGAATCGTTTGAATTGGATTCATACGATACATGCGAATCATGCTTAAAAGGCAAGATGACTAAGTTACCTTTTACTGGAAAAGGTGAATGAGTGGGAGAGTTACTAGGTCTAGTACATACTGATGTATGTGGACCTATGTCAACTCAAGCATTAGGAGGCTATAGCTACTTCATTACCTTCATCGATGATCACTCACGGTTTGGGTATGTGTTCTTGATGAAACACAAGTCTGAAGCCTTTGAAAGGTTCAAAGAATTCAGAAATGAAGTAGAGAAACAACATGACAAGAGTATTAAAATACTCTGATCGGATCGAGGTGGTGAATACTTAAGTCAAGAGTTTCTTGATTATCTAAGAGACAATGGCATATTGTCTCAATGGACTCCGCCCTATACACCACAACATAATGGTGTATCTGAGAGGCGTAACCGGACCTTGTTGGACATGGTCAGGTCAATGATGAATCATGCAACTCTTCCCAAGTCCTTTTGGGGTTATTTGTTTACTTGTTAAAATGTAATGCCTACCAAGGTAGTCTCAACTACTCCATATGAGATATGGAATGGTAAGAAACCTCATGTATCTTACTTGAAGATATGGGGTTGTCTCGCTTATGTGAAGCTGATCAGACGATAAATTGGATGCTAAGTCTGATAAATGTATATTTATTGGATACCCTAAGGAAACAAGGGGTTACCAATTCTATCATCCTGTGGAACAAAAGGTGTTTGTTTCAAGGCATGCTGTGTTTCTAGAGAAAGAGTTTCTCTTGCAAGAAAACAATGGGAGTGTCGTCGAGCTTGAGGAGGCTCGAGAGACTCAAATAGACATTGATGAGATACCTGGTGAAGCACAACAGCCGACAACTCATAGTGATGAGCAATCGGCTGGACCTATTGTAACACCACATCTTTGTAGATATGGTAGAACACGCAATATTCCTGAGAGATATGGATTTCTCGTAAGCGAATCGAACGACGTGTTACTCATTGATGATGAGGAGCCTACCAGTTATGAAGAAGTGCTGACAAGTTCAGAAAGGGATAAGTGGCTTGGTGCCATGAAGTCGGAAATGGATTCCATGTATGAAAACCAAGTTTGGAACTTGGTTGACCCACCTAAAGGGATAAAGCCTATAGGGTGCAAGTGGGTTTTCAAGAAGAAAACCGACATGGATGGTAATGTGATTACCTATAAGGCTAGATTGGTGGCGAAAGGATATCGTCAAAAACAAGGTGTTGATTATGACGAAACCTATTCGCCTGTAGCTATGCTTAAATCCATTCGGATGCTCCTGGCCATAGCGGCTCATTATGATTATGAGATATGGTAGATGGATGTGAAAACAGCTTTCCTTAATGGAAACCTGCTCGAGGATGTGTATATGATACAGCCTGAGGGTTTCACATCGGTTGATAAAACCAAGGTATGCAAATTGCGACGGTCCATTTATGGATTGAAGCAAGCATCCAGGAGCTGAAATATCTGTTTTGATGAGACAATCAAAAAGTTTGATTTCTCACAAAATCTAGACAAACCTTGTGTGTACAAGAAGGTTAGTGGGAGTGCAGTCGTATTCCTAGTATTGTATGTCGATGACATACTACTTATAGGAAACGATGTTTCAATCTTACAGTCAGTGAAGGTTTGGTTATCCAAGACATTCTCCATGAAAGACCTGGGAGAAGCAACCTACATCCTCGGGATTAAAATCTATAGAGATAGATCGAAACGGTTGCTTGGTCTTTCGCAGTCTACATATATAGACCGAGTGCTAAAGAGGTTTAGCATGTCGGAATCCAAGAAAGGTTTCTTACCCATCAGGCATGGGGTACACCTTTCGAAGTCTATGTGTCCGCGCACAGAAGACGAGAGGATTTGCATGAGTAAGATTCCCTATGCATCCGCAATAGGATCTATCATGTATGCTATGTTATGTACAAGGCCCGATGTATCGTATGCTCTGAGTGTCACGAGCAGATACCAGTCTGATCCAGGAATGGATCATTGGGTGGCTGTTAAGACGATCCTTAAGTGCTTGAGAAGAACTAAGGATGCGTTCCTAATATATGGAGAAGGGTACATGGTGATACGTGGGTATACAGATGCCAGCTCCAGACAGACAAGGATGATTCCATGTCTCAGTCTGAGTATGTATTCACCGGGAATGGAGGCGCAATAAGTTGGAAAGGTTCCAAGCTTGACACTATAGCGGATTCTGCCACTAAGGCTAATACATCGCAGCCTTGAAGCAAAGAAAGGAAAGCGGTTTGGATCAATAAGTTCATCTATGAACTTGATGTGGTCTCATCAATGATCCAAACATGTGCTTCGCCGCTATCATCTTATCAGAGAGATCATAAGTAGGAACGAAATACAAATCGAGAAAATTCCCACTGAAAGGAACTTAGCGGATCCTTTGACTAAAGCATTACCTCAAAGTAAGTTTGAGGGTCATGTTAGAGCTTATGGTATTGGATACCGTAGCGATTGGCATTAGGCCAAGTGGGAGTCTGTTAGTAATATATGAGAGATGTCCTAAGGCAATCGCTTTATGTATGAACCATTTATATGATAAATGAAGATTCACTATTTGAGTATACATGTTTTATGTATTTGATTGGATCTTAAACTCATTTATCAATGTCCACGATACGATTCACAAGATGAGAGAATTTGTGATTGGATCACAACTAGTGAGTATCTCTACATGTGTAATTGTGATGTATCTAATTATCCTAGTCGATGAATTGATGGATTTGGACACCATCAATTCGCCGAGACTAGCACGAGGTATACCTTGGTGTATCCAAGCAAATGATTCTCACCGGGCCGGAGACATAGTGATGTCCGAGTTAATCGTGGATGCTAGTTATGGTAACTAGTTCATCGAGTGACCACCGTAAGACTTCATATGGTTCTCTCGCATATAGATATGTCAATGAAGTTCTTATCGCGGGCTTAAGTGCGATGTTCCTTCGACTTGCTGTATTCAAGTCATCTTGATCATGGAGACTTATGCTTTGACATCTTAAGCAAACATCTCCGAGGAGATGTGGACCCGGGATGATTGGGTATAAGTCGAAGTGATCGAAGGTGTTTGAATAGCCTATAAAGGATTCACCACTCCTTGCGAGGAGATGTATACCCATGGCCTCTCGTCGGATTGTTACTAAAGTCTTTAGCCAAAGCATTACATGTTTAGAGTAAGGTACTCTTCGATACATGTGCAGTAACTAGAACTGTGAGGACGAGGAAATGATACTTGGGCTAGGTGTGACGTAGTCACTTAGTGGGATCGGACACAATAGACCATGTCCTCAACCAAGTGGGTATAAGATGAGTGAAGGGAATGGGGCACGATTCATTCGAGCCATCAAGGGTTTCGTAAATAGTTCGATCAACCGCTGATCTTTTGCTAATCGGGGATCATGATGTACTACTAGGTGCCACTAATGATCGCTCTATAATTAATGGTTAATTATAGACGGCCAACATAAACCGAGAACCTATTTGGTCACACGCACAACGAGTGTAATCCAAAGGATTTAAAACGAGCTTGAGAATGAGATTCTCAGACCGAGAGAAACTATGTTTGGTTGGACCAAACATAAAGAGAGCATGAAATTGTTTCAGTCGCAATGGAAGCGTGGATGGGCCGTGTCTTATGAAGACATAATGGATGGACCAAAATGGTTTGGTTCTAATCCAATGGATGAGAATAAACCAAAGGGTTTGGTTTATTTTAAACGAATGAACCAAAGGTTGGTTCGTTCGTTTTAACTTAAAATAAACCATCATGGTTTGGTTTATTTTAACTTATCTTAATGGAGCGGGTTAACGGGCTTTATGGATATGATCCATTAACCATTAAGAGAATTAGTTCTCTATAAAAGAGGGCTTAATGGATAATTAAGCCCTAATCCAAAACCCTAGCTTGAAGTTGCCGCCACCCTTGGAGGAATTCGCGCCTAACTACAAGTCGCCGCCCCAGCTTTGTGCCGCCCAAGACCCTTGCCGGCGCCCAAGCTCCAGCCGTGAACCTCCGCGACCCTCCGTGATCTCCTATAGGTTCGCATCAAGGTGAGCTTTTTCTCCTTGTTTTGGCCGGGCGCTTACTCTCCACCAAGCTGTCCAGTTTTCTGGACAGCTTCTTCTCCTCTCGTCGGAGCGTCGTTTGGACGACGGTTAGTGCTCCGACAGCGGCTAACTTACCGGGGATTTGATCTCCGGTAATCCTCTGAGGTGGAGGACGAAGGATTCATCAATTGGTTGACGAATACCTCTCCGGAGAAGCGAGTTTTGAGAACTCGTTTTAGGATCCGAATTTGGATTCGGATCGTGATCATCTCTCGATCACGTCGTCTTCAACACGAGGCTAGTAACCCGTACGAAGACGAAGCTCGTGACTTAGCGAAGTCATCCCGAGGAGCTCGGCGTGGATACGGATAGAGACGATTCTTACGAGGATCGTTCCGGTTGATGCCGTTCCCGCTACACGTCATACGAAAGGTATAACGTAGATAATTTCTTTTATTGCAAATTTTAATTTACGGTTATGTCTACACTTGTTGCAATAGCATGCGTGTGTTGTGTGTGTTGTAATAAATATAAATTTATTAATTTTAATTGCTTCCGCTGTGCTCATGTTTACGAAACATGATCGTACACACACACGCCGCGGTGCCGGAAACCCAACACTAATAGTGTTAATTTTTCAAATAAGGAGAAATTTGGGACTAATGTCCCTAGAAAGACTTTACCTAGGGCAAACATTAAGAAAATTGAGGACCATCTAGGTTTTAACCCTAAGAAGGGTAGGCATATGCCTAGAGGAAATGGTAATGCCCAAAGACCAAATGAAAAATCAAAAATTGGGCAATTGGAGTTGGAAAATCAAGCCTTGAGGTCAAGGCTTGAGAAATTAGAAAAGACCCTTAGGAATATACAAAAACAATTTAAAGGGTCAAATAGTCAAAACCTAGGGTCTAGAAGTCAAAGACCTAGAAATCAAGAACCATCCAAGGGCAAGCCTAAGCCCAAAAAGACCTATCACAATGTTCCATTTGATTATGGAACTCAAACTAGGTCTAGGAAGACCAAGGTTACTAGGAATGTCATCCCTAAGGGTATCCAAGGTATGTGTCTAGTGGCTAGGGTTTCAAGGAAACCTAGGAAAGCCACTAAGAAGGTTACAAGGGGAGTCACCCCTAGAGTTAACCTAGGCAAGACCACAATGATCAAGGCTAACAAGCCTAGAAGGGTCATTAGGAAGGTATCTAGGGAGGTTATCCCTAAGGAATACCTAGTAAACCCAAGGAGCTCAAATAGGTTTTGGGTTCCTAAGAGCGTGATCGATTCACGCTAGATGGGTTTAGGTGTGGCAACTTTAATGGATGGGTAGTTAACCTAACCATGGTAAAGGTGACACTTTAGGATATTTTCAAGGTTATGGATACCTTGGAAAAATTTTAGGATGTGCCAATATAGTTTTGGAATTATGAAAAATCAATCAAATTAACACAATTTAAGTTTAGAGGTCTTAGTGTGCCATTTGGGTTTTTGGCACACTTTGGGAGATAAGAAACAATATGGCAAAATGAGATTAATTATAACAAATGACAACTAATATTAAAATTTAGGTATTATTATACCTATACATTTTACTTGCCATGTTTTGTTTGTCATATACCATGTCATGACATTATGTTTATTTTTATCATTTATATGTCATGATCATGCTTAGGATTTAGGTCTTTATGTCATGTATATTTAGATTTAATCATTTGTCATGACATCATGATCATTGGCCATGCTTTATTTATGTTATCATTTATGCCATGATCATTCATGCATTTAAAATAATTAAAATTGATTTAAGAACTATGACATGACTTGAAGTCCCATTTATAAGGGAATTAAGTAGTGTTGCCTTAGAAAATACATGAGGCCTTAGTTTAAGATAAACCAAAATCCATATCTCACATCTACATTGACATGTATGTGTATTCTTACACCCTAGATACATGTGAGATGGTAGGATATGAGTTAAGTTCAAGGTGCATAGTTTTTGCATCTAGATGAACACAAACTCATCTAAAATCATGTTGTGGATCATTGGGAAAGCTTATGTTCAAGCCATGTACATTAAGCACAAAGAATATGATCCAATATAAGGTTTTAAAACTATTTTAAAATTATTTTAGAAAACCTTGGTGAAGTCTATCTTTTAATAGCAATCACCATTGATGAAGTTGATACAAAGTGAGATAAAACATTGAAGGTTTTCTTCACTTTTGAACTTTGCGTCAATTTCACTATTTTATGGGTAAAATATTTTTCACCCATTGTATTGGTCATAAGTATTATATGTATGAAGTTTCATGATTTTTCAAATTACGTATAATTATTTATCAATTTTTGAAATTCGATTCTGATAACTGAAAATTGGATTTTTCAGTTATCAGTCGACTACCCTTGTTGGCAGTCTACTGATGAGCACGGCAGTCGACTAATTTCCGATAGAGTGGACTGCCAGGTTGATTTCGGGAAAGACAAAGTTGTTTAGTAGCCCGTGCTCAGCTACGACAAAGTTCCCTAACTACTCTTAACCCTAGGATATGCTTTGGGAAGCATTATAAAGGGTGAAAATCCATTGGATATGAATTAGGAGAGTTGTTAGGGTGATATATAAAATTTAAGGTGGTTGAAAAGTTCTATGTTGAACTTTAATTTTTGATGTTTTAGAGTTCCTATTGGCTTAGGGACTTCCCAAGGACATTGTTGGTGCAATGGTCAAGGGGGAGAAAGCCTTTAGGGGGAGGTATCCATCATGGGATGATGGATGTTATTTTTCCTCATGAGGGGGGAGAAATGGGATTTTGAGATACCCAATTTGGAAATTGGGAGAGTGTGTAGGATTGTCTCTCTTAAGTGATATGGGACTTATCACTAGGAAGATTGTGGGCATCTTAGGTATTTTTGAACCAAGGGGGAGATTGTAAGATCTCATTGGATATGAGACATTGACCTCCTTGGGTTTGATATTGGCGGCGTAAAGTCCAAGGGTGAAGTCTTGGTAGCATAAGTCCAATGGTTGGCGGCGTAAAGTCCAAGCGGAGTCTTGGCAGCGTAAGTCCAATGTGCCTTGGCAGTGTAGACACCGTTAGCATGACATAGCCGATGGAAGTACCTGAAGGCTAGCGTATGGATGAACAAGTCATGGATGACTTGGAGGGATCCAATAGGCATGAGGCTAATGGAGGTGGCTAGAAGTCTTAGTTCTAAGCTAAGGGTGGTATAGCAAGTACGGGGGCACCATACTTGGGGTAATACCTCATGTTTGAGGTGTATCAGTCGACTGGGCCCTATGGGCAGTCGACTGGAGTGAGTCAACTAGGGCTTGACTGCGGGAAGTGCCCTAGCAGTCGACTGCCAGAGGTTGACTGGTGATCAGTTGACTGGTGCTCGAGAATTCGACCACAAAATGGAGTCAGAATTGACTGCTGGGGTTAACAGTCGAGTGAAGGCTATATCTGTCGACTGATGAGTATGATCAGTCGACTGATGTCCTATCCGTTGGATTTTTTCAATGTGGATCGCACCTTTGTCTCACAGCAACAGTGTCATCAGTCGACTGATGGTCCCGAGCAGTCGACTGATAGGCAAAATCCAGCCCAGGTAGAAGTTTTAAATGGAGCTCATGGAGGAGGGATTGAGCAACGTTTCTTGAGATGTTTTGGGGTGAATTGCTGGTGTAATTCAGGGTCTCCAAGTGCAACTCAAGCAACCACAAAACAAGCAATCCAAAAGCTCTTGTAAAGTTGTTTTCTTTATTTGTATTGCAATTTATTATTGTATCTTGCTTGTATTTGTTTCTTACTCAAGTAAGAGCTATTGTACGAGGTTTCTCCACCTCTGGATTGTTCCAAGAAGGAGTTTATTGGATTAATAGTGCATGTTTGCATTGCTAGGGCTTTAAGAGCCCAATCCGTGGAGTAGGAACCATTTAGTTCCGAACCACGTTATATCGTGTTGTCTCTTTTTCTTGTGTTGTATTTACTTTTGTTATTATATATTCCACTGCGTTAACAAGTGTTGTAGAGACGAACACGATCGTAATCCATCGACAAGCCAACACGCTATTCACCCCCCCCCCTCTAGAGGGCACATCGTTCCTAACAAAGATCATCCGTCTTACTCTCAAAGTGCTCTCACAATGCCAAAGCTCTAACGTCGTAATGTTGTCATAGCGTCGACGCAATACCAAGTTCAGAATCTCTTTGTCGGCAGCAAGTATTGTTTTTATTTATTGTATTCTTGGTTTTAATCTTAACGAGGTGAGGTAGGTTTGTTGCCTCATCCTCGAGCTTTAAATTTTTGTGATTGTTGTCTCCTACTTCCAACAAGGAGGAGACTCTATAGTGGATTGCTCCTTCGTACGCGGTCAAGGATCGCGGGGCCTTGGAGTAGCAACCATTGGATTGTGAACCAAGTAAAAGAAATTGTCTACTTATTTTATTGTCTTTATTTCCCCTGTGCTTGCTCTTATTTTAACGTCGAGAAGAAAGTTTCACGCTCGCTATTCACCCTACCTCTAGCGACGCTTTCGATCCAACAAAATGTCTTCGTTGTGGTGAACCAAAACATAAGTCTACTGAATGCAAGAGATTTGCCAACTAAAAGAGGAAAACACGCTAATTGAAGAAGACCTAGAAGACGATGAGGAGGTCAATGATTCAGTATATGACGAAGGTGACGATAATGAGATACTTTATAGAGATGACCATGAGACACTGGTTGTTTAAAAAACTCTTTTCACTCCCAAGGACAATGCTAGGGATGATTAGTTGAGGACAAATATATTTCACACCACTTGCACCATCACAGATATGGTATGCAAGATGATCATTAATAGTGATAGTTGTGAAAATGTGATGTCCAAGGGAGTCGTGCATAAACTACAGTTGAAGATAGATAGTCACCCGATGTCGTACAAGTTATCCTGGATAAATAAAGAGAATGTGGTAATAGTATATTAGTGATGCCTCATTTCTTTTTCCATCTACAACATACATTTTGATAAAGCATGGTGTGACATAGTGGAAATGGATGCATGCCACGTATTGCTGGACGACCTTGACAATATGATCGTAGCGCTATCCACAATAGTTGGAAGAACACTTGCATCTTTTATATCAGAGGAAAGAAGATTGTGCTAGCACCCCGACGAGAGGATCCCCCTCCCACATTAGTATCTTCTAACTATACTCTCCTTTCCATGTCTAGATTTTTAGATATGGTAGCACATGAAAAGGCCATCTATGCATTACTAACTCACTTGAGCAATACAATAGACTCCAAATCAGATTTGCCAGTAGAGGTACAATGCTTACTTGAGAAGTTCACAGATTTGATGCCAATAGATTTTCCCCTAGGACTACCGCCTATAAGAGACATCTAGCACTAGATTGATCTTATTCTAGGATCAAGTTTACTTAATCAGTCACCTCACCGTCTTAGCCTAAAAGAGGCCGAGGAGTTACAATGCAAGTGGTGGAGTTCCTAGATCGAGGATACCTTCGAGAGAGCATGAGTCCTTGTGTTGTTCTTTCTCTACTTGTTCCGAAGAAAGATGGATCATGGCGTATGTGCATAGACAACTGAGCTATCGACATGATCATTGTGAAATACATAGTTTTGATTTCCTAATTGGATGATATGTTGGATCAACTACTCGGTTCGAGAGTATTTTCCAAAACAAATATCAAGTGTAGCTATCATCAGATTCGAATCCAGTCAGGTGATGAATGAAATAGAATGTTCAAAATGCAACACGAATTATACAAGTGGATGGTCATACCTTTTGGACTATCCAACACCCCGATCACTTTCATGAGATTCATGCACCAGGTACTATGATCTTTTATGGGCAATTGTTGTGGTTTATTCATTGATATTTTTGTTTATATCCCAATTTGGTCATTGCATTTCGATTATCTACAAGTGTTTTTTAGAAAATTGAGGTCAGAGCAATTATTTCTCAGTTGGAAGAAATGTTATTTCTTATCTACATCAGTGACTTTCCTCATATTTATTATCTCTATGGAAGGAATACATACAGATTCATCAAAGATAAATGCTATCTTAGAGTGGCCTACACTGTAAACCTTGCACGATATTTAAAGTTTTCATGGTTTACTTTTTTTCTATCTTCATTTTATACGAAACTTTAGCACTTTGGTTGCTCCTATCACTTAGTGTATAAAAGGTAAAGATTTCAAGTGATCTGAAAAAGATGAGGCTAGCTTTCAATTAATCAAATAGAAGATGATCGAAGCTCCAGTCCTAACACTTCTTGATTTTGAGAAAGTGTTTAAAGTACATTGTAACGCATCAGACATCAACATAGGAGGAGTTCTTAGTTAAGCCGGACAACCCGTTGCTTTCTTCAATGAGAAGTTATCAGACACTAAATAAAATTATTCTACTTATGATATCAAATTCTATGCTATCATCCAATCCTTGAAGCATTGGCGACACTATCACATGTTATATTTGAGAGGTGTCCTAAGGCAATCACCTTATGTTCTGTACTATTTATTGGATAAATAGTAGATTCACTATTTGAGTATACATTTATTATGTATTTGATTGGATCTTAAACTCATTTACTGAATCTCCATAATATAATTCATAACATGAGAGAACTTGTGATGGGATCACAATTAGTGAGCATCTCTACATGTGTAATTATGAATGTATTGAAATATTCCCTAGTCGATGAATATATGAGCTTGGACATCATCGGTTCTGTGAGACTATGATGCAGGCGCATCCAACAGCTTAATCAACTTTTATCATAAGATGCGATCTCGCTTTCCTCTAAATCATGATGAAGAGAAATTGAGTCTCAAAATAAAGATTTCAATGTCTCTATGGTCCCATGACATGGATATCCTTCATTTTCGATTGGAACGAGGCATAAAGAGTGTTAGGGCAATCAACCCATGTGATGTGGTTTTGATGTGCGTGGCAAAGGGTTTAAGTTAGGATTGTTATGGATTTGATATGTGCGTTGAAGTCATGTAGGACTTAGTAATTCGCACATGGATGATAGCATTGGCAAGATTCACCCTCTCATGACTCGGTCCTTGAGTCAGTGAAAGATGCATTGCGGAAGCCGTGCACTTGGTGCATTTGAGTGATCGCCGGACGAGGAGCATTGGAGTGAAGACGAAGGAAGTAGACTTCAGGGTGAGACGCGAATGATGGTGCTGCGAAGCCATGCGCTTGGCGCATCTGAGGGACGTGGTCGGACGAAGAGAACTTCAAGGTGAGGGACTCCAAGGGAATGAGAGTGAGCGATTGTAACCCGAGATGGGGTAGCTCTTAGGTGATCATGGCCAATTGGCTAAGTGTCGGATGAGTTTTACCGACATCAGTCGACTTCCATGATATGGCAGTCGACTTCTCCAAGTCGATTGGAGACTCGACTGGTGTTCGAGTCAAACTTCGGGCGACAGGTTCGCTAGCTCCATCATTCGACCGCTAAGGGGCGACCAAGCGATGTCGAGGGTTTCGAAAGCGAAGCGGTGATCAGTGATCGCGTCGACCACTCAACTGATGGTTCCATTAGTCGACTGATGGGAAAATCAGTCGACTAATGTGGGAGCCATTATTTGGAATCCAACGTGGAAGAAGCCGTTACGAGGCAATGACTACAGCAGCAGTCGACTGATCAGGGCATCAGTGGACTGCTAGACACCCAATGAGAAGAATGGGCTCTTCCCTATAAGAAGGGGCCTTGGGTGACTTGGGATGGCTAATGGTTCATTGCTAAATATCTCCCAAGTGCCCAAAATGATTTTCCTCCTCTTCCTTGTGTTTAATTTCATCTTATTGTAAGAGGAGAGAATTTTTGTAAAAAAAGTTACCTCTACCTAGCTTTGTGAAAAGGAGAGATTAGTGGAAATGTTAAGGAGTGATTCACCTTGGAATGAATCGGGTCGTGGATTAGCGGCAAGGTCGTGAACCACGTTACATCTCCGGTGTTAGCGTTTGTGCTCACTTCTTGCATTTACTTAATTGTCTTTTATTATTCTGTTGCGCTAATATTGTTTGTAGACGATTAAGAGTGATCAACCACCACCGTACACGAGAAAGGCTATTCATCCCCCTCTAGCCGGCCACCGACGTTCCAACAAGTGGTATCAGAGCCAAGGTTGCTTGTCACTGGACTCATCGCCGCAACAAGCACGACAACTACAATGGCCGGCTCCAACATCCATCCGCCAAAGTTCGAGGGGGAATTTGCATGGTGGAAGAAGCGCATGGAGGTATTTTTCAAAATGGATTTTGATATCATGATAATAATGGAATCTGATTTTGATATACCTAGGGATGATGAGGGGAAGCCAATAGAGAAATCAAGGTGGCCCAAGAAGCAAATGGAGGAGCACCTTGCAAACTCAAAGGCCAAGCACAACCTTTTCAACGTGCTCCCCTAACAAGAAATAAACCGAATTGGAGAGTGTGCAGGCACCAAAGAAATGTGGGAAAGATTGGTAGAACTTCATGAAGGCACTTCCAAGGCGAAGCTTGCAAGAAGACACCTTCTCCGCTCCTAACTCAACAACATCAAACTCGATAAAGGGGAGAAGGTATTATCACTGCACTCTAGATTCAAAGAAATAATTAATGGATTGTCTAGTGTAGGTGAAAAGCTCTCCAACCGGGATATGATCATGAAGGCTATAGATGCCTTTCCCCGGTCCTCAAAGTGGAGCTCCATGGTGGACTCCTACATTTCCAAGAATCTAGAGGTAAGTACTCTAGTTAAATTTTTCTCTACTATGGAATTACATGAAACACAACTTGAAGGCATAGTAGAAGAGCCAAGGAGCCAACCAAGGGGAGTGGCACTAATAGCCGAGAAGGGAAAGAAGAAGAAGATGCCTTCACCCTCCTCATCCGATGAAGATTCATCTTCCTCCTCCATGGATAGCACGGAAGAGGCCTACATGGTAAGGAAGGTAAGACGTGCACTTAAAAATTTTAAATTTAACAAATCTAATGAGAGGAGGAGAAGGCCGAGGTGAAAAATCATTTGCTACAATTACCAAGGAGAGGGACATATAAGTAATGATTGTCCCCTCTTGAACAAGAGTAAAGAAGAAAGGAGGAAGAAAGAAGAAAAGAAGAAGGGGAGCAAGAAGAAGGAGAATGAAAAGAAAACCAAGGAGAAAGGGAAGGCTAAGGCACACAAGGCTACATGGGATGATCCATCATCATCATCTGAAGAAGAAGAAGCCTTCACAAACCTTGCCTTAATGGGGATAGATGATTTGGACTCCACCTCCTCCGAGGAAGAAGAAAGAAGCACTAGCGAGGAGGAGAGCTCGAGTGAAGGGGGAGCATCCTTATCTTCATCCTCATCATCGGAAGAGGATTTGGTAAGTGAGGTAACAAATCTTCCTCCCAAGAAAATTATATCCATGATTTCTAGCTTAACTAAGGAATTATTTAGGGCTAATAAAAAGAATAAATGCATGCTTGATAAAATTAAGGCCCTAGAAGAAAAGCTAGAAAAAGCATGTTTAAATATTAATGATAATGTCTCTTCTAGTTTTGATAATACATGCTCACATGATGATTACATACCTTTTAATGTTAATGATGCATGTATTGAAGAAAATAGGGCTTTAAGAGAAAAGGTAGATCATTTAACCAAGGCCTTAGAAAAATTTACCATTGGCTCCAACACCCTAAATATGATCATTGGGAGCCCAAGGGCTAGTTTTAATAAGAAAGGCCTAGGATATAAGGGAAACAAAAATGAGAAGGTCTATCATTGTGCCTAATTGCTTGGGGTCAAGCTAAGAATAAAATGGTAGCTAGAAAATGGATCCCTAAGGAATATTTAGTGAACCCTATAGGAAAGAACTTATATTGGGTTCCCAAATTCATCCTTAAGGGTTAGGAAAACCCTAGGATAGTCAACCATGAGTGGATTTATTTATATCATGTAAAATGCTTGACTTGCAAGGATGTGGATGATAGTTTTTGAATTAAGTGTTGGGTGATGATAATAGAAAATCATAATAATATTTGATTTTTTATCATGATATGCAATTATTGATAACATATTGATCATGATTGATAATACATGTTTTTATGATCATATTGATGGTTTTAGGATGCATGATACTTAACCATGGGTAGAATTGCATGAAATTTTGGTTAAGTATAAATACCTTTAGGTACATCTCACACTCACTATAGGCTACTTTGATTGAAAACATAGCATGGGCGAGATGATAGGATGATATAAATGGTCCACTAATGCTTATGACATTTAGATGGGTCATTAAGTGTATCAATAAATTAATCATAAACCAACTATGGGGAAAGCAAATGTTTAATCAATGGGCATATTGCCCATAGATCATAGTTGGATATTTTAAATGACTTAAAAACATTTAATGTTTCATAAATAGTGAGTTCATGTTTTGAAAAGTTTCAAGGCAAAACTAGGTTTTAAAAATGATACAAACTTTAGACATTTTGCAACTTTTGAGTTTTTGCCTAATTTTTGAAAATAAAATGAATTTTCATGAAAAATAATTTTTCACTGATAAAGGAACTCATTTGAAATACGTACTCCAAATTTTATGATTTTTTGAATTTCTTAGAATTTTTAATGCATTTCTGAAATTGGATTTCGAAAATCAAAATTTCTGAAAACTGGGTGCCAGTCGATTAATGCTCTGATTCAGTCGACTGATGTATTGTGCACGAGCACAGTAACCTATTTTATCAGGTTTTGAGTTTGGTTTTTGGTATTTTCTCCCATTAGACTTGATGTCATGTGTGTATAACATTTGTATAATGTTTTTGATGGTGTCAAAAGGGGAGAAATGGTGAGTTTAAGTTAATCATGCTAAGGGGAGAGTTAGCATGTCTTAAGAGGGAGTTGCATGTTTATGGGAGAGTTTTTATACTCATGTTATTTACATGATTTCTTGCCTTATGTTTTATGTAATTGTTTTACCTAACTTAAACAGATTGCCACACATAAAAAAGAGGGAGATTGTTAAGGCAATCAACCTATGTGATGTGGTTTTGATGTGTGGGGCAAGGGTTTTAAGTTAGAAGTGTTATGGATTTGATATCTACGTTGAAGTCATGCAAGACTTAGTAATTCACACATGGACGATAGCATTGCACTACAACAAAAAATCGAATAGACAACGGTGAAAAACCATTGTCTATTAGCAAAAAAATCTGTGGTAAATCGACCCGTTGTGAAAAGTGGTTCGGGCAAAGACAACGGTGAAAAACCGTTATCATTTCAAGGATAAGACAACAGTTTTTACCCATTGTCTTTGACCGAACCACTTTTCATAACGGGTCGATTTACCATGGATGTTTTTGCTAATAGACAATGGTTTTTCACCGTTGTTTTTTCCTTAAATCTACAATGGTCTTTCACCATTGTCTTTGACCGACCACCGATTTACCACGGATTTTTTTTCTCATAGACAATGGTTTTTCACCGTTGTCATTTCTCAACGGTTACTCTAGAACACAATAAACCGTTGTAGATTTATAGTGTTGCGTTTTTAATATAAATCATACAACATCAAAAAGAATTATAGAAAACACATATATACACGCACACTTGTAGCAATGTAAAGTACAAGGTCACATCACATTTTAAATTATCACTCTTACCGATATATATTAAAAAGTACTGTGGAAAAACAACTACACATCATATGCACCAAAAGTATTATGCATAATATGCAAAACACATATAGATTACCACATGTAACCAATAGAGTTAAGTACACTTAAATCTCTCCTAATCATCTGATATGTGATCTTGTATCCATTCAGCCCACTCCGAACGTACTTCATCAATTTCCTTTGCCGCTATCACAGATTTTGCGAACTGCATGTGAATAAATGAATGAAAATGTAATTAAACACTATGGTATCAATAAGAAAATTTGAAAATATATCTAATATTACTATTGATCGTAGGGAAGACTTGTCAAAGGATGCAGCGCCTTCAATTATCTCTCTCATATATCGTAAAACAAAATAACTGCATTTAACTCTATCCGGTTGAAAAGGAACCTGTGATGAAAAAAATTATAGCAGTTATGCAGAGATTTTCACAAAGCTTCTCATTTCCTTCAAAGTACAAAATATTTAATGGATCTTTGCTAGATTTCAACATCAATATAACTTTCATATCTGCCAGAATGCACAAAAACATTTCCCACTATGACTATGAAATGAACATACAAAAATATAGACATAATAAATTATTATACGTAACTAAGCAAAATAGGAAAAAACAAGTATAATACTCACTTTCTGAATATAGACCAGATTTGTTCTTGTAATTCAGGATTCGAAAGATGGTTGTGCTTCATTAAGTTTGCTTGCTAATTCATGCTAAAGTTCATGAGGATTTAAATATGACCATATCTTATATACTTCTTAGTATGCTTGCACAACCAGGAAATACAGACCTTGCAACTCAGATAGCCACCCAAAGACTGGATTAGCAATAGCATCATAAAAACAGATTAATTGTTCACACAACATTACAAGAATAAAAAGTGCAATATTTAATATAAGATGCAGAGTGTGAAATTTCTTTTCAAGCTACTAAATTCCAAGTAATTGATTCAGGATATATAATTCCTTATTAGCAACCAATTTTTTTAGGAGAGATAATTATTTGGAAACTTACTTCTTCACAAAATTAGTGGCATTTCTAAACAATGTATCAAACCAACAAGAATGGTTATTTAAGAATACAAACAAACCTGTCTGTTGGTGCAATCGGCCCAGGTTGACTCGAGTTTGACTCAAACAGTACCTTGATAGTATTTTGATGATAGACAAAACTCATGACATGGGATTGTCATGGGAAAGTCCAACATGGGGTTGGCATGGAAAGTCCAAAGCATTGTGAAGCCGTGCGCTTGGTGCTTGGCATGTGAAAGTTCAAAGCATTCGGCCGCTGGCTTGTGAGAAATGCATTGCGGCCGCGCTTGAGAACTTGGCAAGTTCACTAGGCTCGGGTCCTTGAGTCGGTGAAGGATGGCATTACGAAGCCGTGCGCTTGGTGCATCCGAGGGACCGCCGGACGGGGAGTGAATGGAGTGAGCCCAAAGGGAAGCATACTTCTAGGGCATGAGACGCGAAGGATGGTGTTGCGAAGCCATGCGCTTGGCGCATCCGAGGGACGTAGGCCGAGGGAAGAAAGCTTCGGTGGGGAACTCCATGAGGGATAAGGTGGACTTGGCCAAGTGGCTAAGACTGAGTGTCGGAGGCTCAAACATCGTTATGTTTGAGGTTTTAGCTGACATCAGTCGACTGACATAGGTGCCAGTCGACTGCTCTAGGTCGTATGGGTTCGACCAGTGTTCGACTGAACCAAGTTCGGGTGATCGATCATTGTCGAGGAGGCGATCATTGTTGGGAGGATCGATCATTGGAGGGATGGCGATCGATGATATGACACGCAGACGCGAGAATGGGTCGAGCTTCGCCCGACTCGACTGATAGATGATCAGTCGACTGATGAGTGCCATCAATCGACTGTTGTGTGATCCGTTGGAACTTAACCAACGTGGATCTAGCCGTTGTGAGACAACGGCTACGGGACCAGTCGACTGATGGTCACGATCAGTCGGCTGATGGGCACAAAAACAGCTTGATGCAGGTTATAAATTGATCTCGAGTTGGAGGATTTCTCCATGCCTTTTGTGGAGCTATTAAAGGGGAATTGCTGCTGCATTCCAGTCCTTCAAGAGCCATCTAAAGCAAGCAACAAGCAAAGTGATCAAAGCAATTGGTGAAAGTTTTCTTGTGTATTGTATTTGTGTATTTGCTTGTATTTCTATATTACTGTTGTAATTTCTTGTGAGAGGTTTCTCCACCTCCGACGTGTAGTCGAGAAGGAGTTTGAGTATTGCCGTGTGCATCTCTAGAGCTCGAGGAGCTTGCCCGTGGAGTAGGAACCATTCGTTTCCGAACCACGTATATCGTGTGTGTTTGCGTGTGCCTATTTGTTGTTAGTATTATTATTGTTTTATTGTTTCCGCTGCGCTAACGACAATCGTAGACAAGCAACGCAACGAGAACAAACGAATTACGATATCCAACGAACGAGGGCTATTCACCCCCTCTAGTCGGCCAACCGATCCCCCAACAATTGGTATCAGAGCCGAGGTCGCTCTTCAAGGACTAACCGCCGCGAGAGCACTACAAGATGGCCGGCTACAACCTCCAACCACCAAAATTCGAAGGAGATTTTGCTTGGTGGAGAAAACGGATGGAGGTATATCTCGAAACCGATTTTGATTATATGATTATTATATAAAATGGTTTTGAGATGCCTAGGGACAAACACAACAAGCCCATTGAAAAATCAAAGTGGACCCAAGACCAAATCAAGAACTTCAAGACAAATCTCGAGGTAATTAAATTGATTAGTGATTTATTACCTAACACTATTTGGTCTAGATTTGGTGATTATAGGGATGCAAGGGAACTATGGAATAAGATAATAAATTTCCAAGAAAATTCCCAACCGGCACAAGTAGAAGAAAATGCTGAGGAAGAAGAACCCACAACATTTGAAGATGTTGATGACTTGGTGGAGACCTCCACCTCTAGCATTGAGGGGGAGGAGAGGCAATCTTCCATCCCAGAGCAAGAACAAGAAGCATCCACATCCGGGAGAAGTGAAGATCGGGAAGAGGCCTCCACCACCTCCCTAGGTAACTCAAGTGTTATTATTTTAAATAAAAATCACATAATATGCTTTGAGTGTAGAGAGAAAGGGCATTACAAGAGAAAATGCCCTAAATTGGCTAAGAAGAAGGCATCGACACCAAAAGTCAACCCAAAGTCAAATGATGCCGGTGTTCCCAAAATCAAGAGCAAAGAGCACATTGTGTGCTTCAAATGCAATCAAAAGGGACACTACCGAAGCCAATACCCTAGGGGGAGGAAGAAAGGGCAAGAAGGTTCAATTCATGTAGGGGGAGCTCCTAAAGCTAACCCTAAGGTACATTTAGTTAATGCACCTTTAATTCCTAAAGTCAAAAAGCATGCTAAAAATTATTTAGTTCTCTTGCTATTATTAATGAAAAGCATGCTAAGAGAAATAATAAGGTGTATTGTCTAGGTGCCAAGCATGTTCATATAACTAAGGACAAACCTAGGACTCAAAACACTAGATCTATTTTACCTAGGGAGTCAATTAGGAGAATTGAAGAAAACTTGGGTGTTAATCCCAAGAAATCTAGGCATATGCCTAAAAAGAAAAACATTTCCCAAAAGATAAATGAAAATTCAA
This sequence comes from Wurfbainia villosa, assembly GCA_025175895.1. Lineage (NCBI taxonomy): Eukaryota > Viridiplantae > Streptophyta > Magnoliopsida > Zingiberales > Zingiberaceae > Wurfbainia > Wurfbainia villosa. Next base: position 111,013,820 of record CM045989.1, on the reverse strand, counting down.
AATTGGGAAAATTAGAGTTAGAAAACCAAGCCTTGAGGTCAAGGCTAGAAAAATTGGAGAAGACCCTAGCAATAATATCAAATTCGGTTAAGGGGTCTAATGTACAAAAGTCAAGACCTAGAAAACAAGAAATGTCTAAGGGCAAGAAGGGTTTGGGTCACAAACCTATGTCCTACCATAATGTTCCATTTAATTATGGAACCACATCTAGGTCTAGGAAAACCAAGGCTAATCGGGAAGCCATCCCTAAGTCTAGCCATGGTATGTGTTTAATGGCTAACACCTCAAAGAAATCAAATGTAGCCACTAAGAAGGTCAATGGAGGAGTCACCTCTAGAGTTGACCTAGGAAAGACCCAAAAGACTATGGATTCAAAGCCTAAAAGGGTCATTAGGAAGGTATCTAGGGAAGTTATCCCTAGGGAATACCTTGTTAACCCAAGGAGCTCCAATAGATATTGGGTTCCTAAGAGCGTGATTGATTCACGCTAAGTGGGTTAGGGTGTGTCAACCCTAAGTGGATGGGTGGTTAACCTAGCCATTGTGAGTTGACACATTAGGGTGTGCCAATATGGTTTGAGAAGTTAAAAATGATTTAAATTGGCACAATTAGGTTTTAGAGGTATTGGTGTGCCATTTTGGGTTTTTGGCACACTAGGGAAATGAATGGCATTAAGGCAAAATGAATTTAATTCCTAGAAATGGAAAATTAATTTTAACACTTAGGTATTCTATACCTTTGTATATTTTACTTGCCATGCTTTATTTGCCTTGCCATGTCATGACATCATTCTCATTTTCATCTATAAAAATGTCATGATCATGTTTAGATTTATGTTTAGATGTCATGAATGCCTAGATCTCATTTACATGCCATGACATCATGATATTAGCATAATGCTTTTACCTATATCATATCTATGCCATAATCATATCATGCATATAAATAAAATGAAATTATGGACTATGACATAATTTGATGGGAATCAAAGAATATTGCCTTAGAAATATGCATGAGAACATAAACAAAACAAAACCCACATCTCACAAAAATTTGACTTGTATGTGTTTTACAAATCTAGATATTGGTGAGATGTTTAGGAAAAAGAAAATAAAGGTTTGAAAAACATTTTGAAAAACCTTGGTGAAGCCTATCTTTTGATAGCTATCACCATTGAATGGGATGATACAAAGATGGCTCTTTATTGAAGCTTTTCTTAAATTTTGAACTTTGTATAAATCTCCTAATTTAATGGGTAAAATAAATTTTCAATATTTTTCACCCATAGTGTTTAGGATAAGTATTATACGTATGCATTTTCAAGATTTTTAAAATTACGTATATTTACTTATGGATTTTGAAAATCTAATTTTATCACGATCACTGTAATGACAATGATCGATGATGGTAAGTCCAATGACCGTATCTAACGGAGTCGACTGGCACAGGCTGATTTCGGGTAAACTTGATAGTTAGGCCCATGTTTAGCCATGTTTTGGTCCCCTAACCGCTCCTAACCCTAGGATATGCTTGGGAGAGCATTAGAGAGGGTGGAAATCCATTGGATATGGATTAGGAGTTGGGTTGAGGGTGAGTATCAATTTTAAGGTGGAAGAAAGTTCATTGTTGAACTTTGCCTTAATTTTGATTTGGTTAATGTTCCTATTGGCTTAGGGACTCTCCAAGGACATTGTTGGTGCAATGGTCAGGGGGGAGCAAGCCTCTAGGGGGAGGTATCCATCATGGGAAGATGGATGTGTATTTCCTCATGGGAGGAAAATTGGGTTGCCTCTCTTTAAGTGATATGGGATCACTAGAAAGATTGTAGGCATGTGTTCCTCAAAGGGAGAGATTGTAAGATCTCATTGGGATATGAGACATTCATACCCTTGGGGAGGACCTTTTTGATGTAATGTCAAAAAGGGGGAGAAGTTACCAAGTTACCAATTAGGGTTCGTTGAAATTCTCATTGGGATATGAGAATTGCCGATATGGGAGAATTGGTTGACTTGAGATGGTAGTTTTGTCAATCATCAAAAAGGGGGAGATTGTTGGTGCAATCGGCCCAGGTTGACTCGAGTTTGACTCAAGCAGTACCTTGATAGTATTTTGATGATAGACAAAACTCATGACATGGGATTGTCAAGGGAAAGTCCAACATGGGGTTGGCATGGAAAGTCTAAAGCATTGCGAAGCCGTGCGCTTGGTGCTTGGCATGTGAAAGTTCAAAGCATTGCGAAGCCGTGCGCTTGGTGCTTGGTGAGAAATGCATTGCGAAGCCGTGCGCTTGGTACATTTGGGAAGTCTTGAGAACTTGGCAAGTTCACTAGGCTCGGGTCCTTGAGTCGGTGAAGGATGGCATTACGAAGCCGTGCGCTTGGTGCATCCGAGGGACTGCCGGACGGGGAGCGAATGGAGTGAGCCCAAAGGGAAGCATACTTCTAGGGCATGAGACGCGAAGGATGGCGTTGCGAAGCCGTGCGCTTGGTGCATCCGAGGGACGTAGGCCGAGGGAAGAAAGCTTCGGTGGGGAACTCCATGAGGGATAAGGTGGACTTGGCCAAGTGGCTAAGACTGAGTGTCGGAGGCTCAAACATCGTTATGTTTGAGGTTTTAGCCGACATCAGTCGACTGACATAGGTGCCAGTCGACTGCTCTAGGTCGTATGGGTTCGACCAGTGTTCGACTGAACCAAGTCTGGCTGATCAGTCGACTGCCGAGGGAGGGCAATGATCGTTAGAGGATCACCGACCGCCGAGGGATGGCAATGATCGATGACACCGCACGGCACGCAGCACGGAGTCGAGCTCGCCAAAGACTGATCGATAGATGATCACCGATCGATGAGTGCCATCACGATCGATGTGTGATCCGCTGGAACTTAACCAACGCGTGATCCGCCGCCAGAGACAACGACTACGGGACCAGTCGACTGATGGTCACGATCAGTCGACTGATGGGCGTGAAAATAGCTTAATGCAGGTTATAAATGGAGCTCGAGTTGGAGGATTTCGCCATGCCTTTTGTGGAGCTATTAAACGGGAATTGCTGCTGCATTCCAGTCCTTCAAGAGCCATCTAAAGCAAGCAACAAGCAAAGTGATCAAAGCAATTGGTGAAAGTTTTCTTGTGTATTGTATTTGTGTATTTGCTTGTATTTCTATATTACTGTTGTAATTGCTTGTGAAAGGTTTCTCCACCTCCGACGTGTAGTCGAGAAGGAGTTTGAGTCTTGCCGTGTGCATCTCTAGAGCTCGAGGAGCTCGCCCGTGGAGTAGTAACCATTCGGTTCTGAACCACGTATATCGTGTGTGCTTGAGTGTGCTTATTTGTTGTTAGTATTATTATTGTTTTATTGTTTCCGCTGCGCTTACGACAATCGTAGATAAGCAACACAACGAGAACGAACGAATTACGACATCCAACGAACGAGGGCTATTCACCCCCCTCTAGCCGGCCAACCAATCCCCCAACACTGTCCACTCATTGCTCTTTGTAAAATCAATACCAACTATCAGATTCGAAGATTCAAGACTAGCATTTGAAAGAGCTTCAGTAACCTGCATTATAAAGGTGGAATAACTTAGAGTATTGCAAAGAAAATCCATTTAATAGACAAAAGAAAATTTGCAAAGTTAATTTAGGTTTTTTAAGTTTTTATACAAGTATACTGATCGGATAAGGTGTAGCATGTCAACTCTTTCCAAATGTTTGCTTAGCATTGGCTTCTTATATCAAGCAGTGTTTTGAGAAGCATACTCAATTTGGCTTCAGCTAAAGTCAGCAAACACATCAAGTCATATTTGTCCCAAGTATTTGAAGTCAGCTACAGATATTTTATTCCTCCAATGAGCTCTATGTAAGACTATATCACTACTAATATTCAAATCAATTAAATTATATTAATTACATTCCCTAAAATTCTTTGATTACCTTGTACCTATTAAAGCTTATACTCTAATCAATTAAGCTCCTCTAGATATAGAACATATTGGTCGATTTTAAAAATGTCCAACTTTACATGACAAAAAGGTGTCACTAAATTAACACTGCAGTTAAAATCATGGTAAGAATTTGATCAAATACAACTGCCAAATTTTCAGTTAATGGTTATGACTATGAGTGTGCTGAATATTTCAACAAATATACTCCTGTAATCCCAAATGTAAGAAAAGGCTCCTGCAGAAACCTTCCAAATAATTGACAAAAGTTCTTTTAAAGTATTTCTCAAGATAAGTAGCCTTAGATTTAAGTTTTAAATCCTCAATGGTAAAATTATAAGAACAGAAAAAAGTGTTATGAAGTGCTAATAACTTGTTAGCAACTTTTACCCGCACTAGAGTTTCAAATGAAACAAATTGCTAAAATGATAGATCATGTAAGTCTATTACTAAAGGGAACTTCGGAAAATTCAACATGTAGGTGAAATTCAAACAAAACTTTCAAGTCTAGACATATTGCATGCATTAAGGAATTACTATGGTGGCATGAAGACATCCTACTGCATCAAATTCTACAAAGAGAAAAAAGTTAATATAATAAAATTGAAATGCAACGAGTAAATGCAAAGAGTTTTAGCAAACCAGTTTTGCTAAAAGAATTTTCTTCTCAATTTGAATAGAAATCAAAGATCTGCATAAGAGAAACATCATGGCCATTGTCTCATGCAAAGCAGGCTTCTCGAGGTACTCACTCGCTTTCGCTATTGCATATGGCTTACCCACTTCTCCAACGCAATCGAATCAAGACACCATCAACAATTAGTGACGGTGGCGCTGTATTGAAGACTCTGTCCGACCGCCACAATGCGGCTGATGGTGAAACCAAGCTCACTGCGAAGGCTGGTCCGATGATGCGACGGATGGAGGAAAAATCGACAGTGGTGAATCTACCCTCACGACAAAGAGCTAGGAAGGGATTACCGACAATGGAAATCGAATCAGTGACACCACCAGCATCGAATCCTTTGCTTGTGCGAAGAGGACGACAATGGAGCAACGACCACTGGCGGAAGAGAAGATACGGCGATGGGGCGGCAGTGTCGCGTACGGAGTGAGGGCTGTGACGATGAGAAAGAAAGGGCAACAGCTCGCCGACGAGGCAAGCGGTGGTGGATGACCGACGGAAAAGGAAGAGAACGAATAGAGGGCGAGCAACCATGAGAAGGCGGCACGGAAGAAGAAGGGATGGACGAGCGCGCAACCTAGAACGAACGGCGAAGGTTTTTTGGGAAGTAGGAATGGCGGAGGTTCTTGGGAAGTAGGAAGAGAAGTTTAGGGAAGCATTATTTAACCTAACAAATTTTTAAATATATATAAACTTTTAAAAAAATTATTGTTGTAATATATTGTTTAAAAAATATATATAAATTTTTAAATATATTGTTGTAAACGTATATATTTATATTTTTTTTAAAAAAAACTTATTTCCAATAATTTTAAAAAAATAGTATTAATAATTAAAAAAATAATTTCATCGTTGTATTATAATAAAAAAAATAGTATTAATAGTATTAAAAAAAATCACCGTTGTATTATTTCCAATAATTTTTAAAAAATAGTAAAAAAAATTTAAAAAAAATAGTATTATAAACTTTTAAAATTTCATTGACAACGGTTTAAAACTGTTGTAATATTATCACAACGACAAAAAAAAAATTCTCATTGACAACGATTGATTGCACCGTTATCCCAACTGTTGTTAAGATAAAAAAAAACCTTAAAGACAACAGTTCTGGAAAACCGTTGTAAAATGTGTTGTTGATTTAAAAAAAAATATGCTCAACGACAACAGATACTGTAAAACCGTTGTCTTTTGTGTTATATGGGCGCTCAAAGACAACGGTTTTAGGAGAAACCATTGTCTTTTAACAAAAAGACAACGGTTTCTCCTAAAACTGTTGTCTTTGTGGTGTTGTCTTTTAGCATTTTTGTTGTAGTGTTGGCAAGATTCACCCTCTCATGACTCGGTCCCTGAGTCGGCGAAAGATGCATTGTGGAAGCCGTGCGCTTGGTGCATCCGAGGGACCGCCTGACGAGGAGCATTGGAGTGAAGACGAAGGAAGTAGACTTCAGGGTGAGACGCGAAGGATGGCGCTATGAAGTCGTGCGCTTGGTGCATCCGAGGGATGTGGCCAGACAAAGAGAACTTCAAGGTGAGGGACTCCAAGGGAATGAGAGTGAGTGATTGTAACCCGAGATGGGGTAGCTCTTAGGTGATCTTGGCCAATTGGCTAAGTGTCAGATGGGTTTTCCCGACATCAGTCAACTTCCATGATATGGCAGTCGACTAGAGACTCGACTGGTGTTTGAGTCAAACTTCTGGCCAAACAGTCGACTGCCAGCTCCTGGCAGTCGACTGCTAGCTCCATTAATCGATTGCCAAGGGGAGCAGTCGACTGATGTCGAGGGTTTTGGGCACAGAAGCTTCAGCAGTCGAGTGATAGCGTTGACCACTCGACTAATGGCTCCATCAGTCGATTGATGGGAAAATCAGTCGACTGATGTGGGATCCGTTAGTTGGAATCCAACGTGGAAGAAGCTGTTGCGAGGCAACGACTACAGTAGCAGTTGACTGATCAGGGCATCAGTCGACAACTAGGTGCCCAATGGGAAGAATGGGCTCTTCCCTATAAGAAGAGGCCTTGGGTGACTTGGGATGGCTAATGGTTCATTTCTAAACATCTCCCAAGTGCCCAAAACGATTTTCCTTGGAATGGTTAGGAGAGATTAGTGGAAAGGTTAAGGAGTGATTAACCTTGGAACGAATCGGGTCATGGATTAGCAGCAAGGCCGTGAACCACGTTACGTCTCTAGCGTTAGCGTTTGTGCTCACTTCTTGCATTTACTTAATTGTCTTTTATTATTCCATTATGCTAATATTGTTTGTAGATGATTAAGAGCGATCAACCACACCCGTACACGAGAAAGGCTATTCACCGCCCTCTAGCCGGCCACCAATGTTCTAACAAAGAGTTCCTAGAGGCTACCATGACCTACCCATGGTCACCACCACCGGCGTGGATCATTCCATGCTCAAAATGGGACCTCTAGCAAGTACCACAACCTACTCGTGTTCCCCACCACGATCGTGGTCCTCACCATGACTTGACCATGAACCAGTCCACGACCATGGTGTTGGACTATCCGAGCTGCAAAAACCATTTTTTGCGTTGCGAAAACCTCAGAATTTGGCCACGGATCCGTGCGAAGATTAACAAAGTAATACATGTACGTGTTAAGAAAAACCTTAGATCTACTTGCAAAGAGTATTACCCTTGTAGCGACGCCCTTCACTTATCCCGCTCGTCCAAACGGCTTGCCGGAACTCGAGAGTGTCAAGCATACACTTCTCTACAAGTATCCACATGAACAATAGGTGGAGAAGGCAACTTAGAGTGTGAAAGCACTCCAAGAACCCCACGGCAAGAAAGGAAGAGGGAGATAGAGCTTGAGAGGAGAGGAAAGGAGGAAGAAGAAGATCTCATCAATTCCCACTCACTTCCACTAATGCACATCACCATAGTGGCCGACCACTACAAGGAAGTTATATACATGCATGTAATACCATGAGTCATGGCTTTTGGTCTCCCTCATGAGGTGGCACCCCATGATGTGTCCATGATGATGTGGAACATCATCGTTGGTCGACCCATGACAAGTCATCATGACATGACATTTGGTCAAATCAAACTTGACCATTCATCTCCCCTCTCAAGTCAAGTCAAACTTGACCTCTTATCTCCCATGGTTGATCAAATCCAACTATTTGATTCAAGTCAATTTAATTTAATGAATCGCTATTCATTAATTTAAATTGACTCGATGAATCAAATCTAAATTAGACTTATTCAATAGTTGAATCAAATTGAGTTCAACTCAATTAGTCTAATTTGGATTACTCTTAATCCAATTTGGTTCATCACATGAACCTAATCTTCATGGTCCATCATATGGACCTAATCTCCATCTAATTTCCCTTTGTGTGTGACCCTATAGGTTCTTGTATCGTTGGGAATGCTCCTAAACCGATTTAGAAACATAAGCAATGAGCGGTATCTAGCAACACATCATTGCTACCCAAGTTACAAGAATGTTGAGATCCAACATCACCTTTGTGACTACTAATTGTGACTCTCACAATATGTGACAATGTCCCTCTATCCTTGACATCTAGATTGACCAATTGAGGCATAGACCGTGTCATCCTTAGTACAATCTATATCTTGAAGTCCAAGTAGACTCACTCTAATCAAATGAGCTCAATATCTCATATTGACTCATTTGGGCATGACCATGCACTTAGTGGTCTCACTCTATCAAGAATCATGATATCACTCCCATCATATAGGAGGGATAGATCTCATCTATATCACTCACATCCCTCCGTATAATTTGTTACATACCCAGTAATCGCCTTTATAGTCCACCCATTTACGGGTGACGTTTGACGAAGCCAAAGTATGCAACTCCTTATGTAGGGAACCATGGTGACTTCAGGTCCAAGGACATATATGTAGGGGATCGATCGACCGGCTAGAGGGGGGTGAATAGCCCTCTTACGTTGGATAATGGTATTTGTTTGTCTACAAATGATTAGCACAACGGAAACAACAAGACAAGCAAATCAAGAAAATAAAAATAAAGAAAAGCAAACAAACAATGCTAACACAAGGTCGTAATGTGGTTCACGGCTACGCCGTTAATCCACGATCCCGATTCATCCAAGGTGAATCACTCCTTTGCCAAATCCACTAAGTCTCTCCTTTGCACCAAGCTAGGTGGAGGTAACCTCTTTACAATCCCTCTTCTTACAATTGAATGAGAATTAGCACAAGAAGAAGAGTGGAAAAACCCTTAGAGCACTCTGGGAGATGTTATGAGTTGAAGCATTAGGTTCCCAAAGCCGCACACCCTTCCTCTTTATAGAGGAAGAGGGTTTCTTCCCGTTGACACAGGAGCAGTCGACTGATGTCCCTATCAGTCGACTGGTCCTATACCCATTGCCCAATAACAGTTGCTTTCCACGTTGGATTCCATCCAACGACACTGGCATCAGTCGACTGATATTGCCATCAGTCGAGTGCTCTGCGAGCTCGACTCCATTCTGTGCTCGCGTCGCTATCGATCGACCGATAAACCGATCGCCATGGCGATCGCTTCAAAATCCCATCAGCCGGATACCAGTTGAACCCATTCGACTCAGAGTAGTCGACTGTCATTTCATGGCAGTCGACTGATGTCGGGAAATCTCATCCGACACTTAGCCAAATGGCCAAGTTTCACCTAAGAGCTACTACCCCTTCCCGGGTTACATTCGCTCACTCTCATCCCTCGGAGTCCCTCGCCTTTGAAGTTATCTTCGTCTGACCACGTCCCTCGGATGCGCCAAGCACATGGCTCTGCAGCGCCATCCTTCGCGTCTTGCCCTGAAGTCTACTTCCTCCGGCTTCACTCCAAGCTCCTCGTCCGACGGTCCCTCGGATGCTCCAAACGCACGGCTTCCGCAAAGCCATCCTTCACCGACTCAAGGACCGAGTCATAAGAGGTGAAACTCTCCAAGGCTCCATGTGCGAATTACTAAGCCCTGCAAGACTCCAACGTACATATCAAATCATAATAATACTCTAACTTAAACCCTTTGCCACACACATCAAAACCATATTACGATAAGAGATTGCCCTAACAATCTCCCCCTTTTTGATGTCTCACAATCCGTTTAAGTTAGGTAAAAACATTTGATAAAATATTAAGAAGGGAAAGCATGTAAATAAACATGATTAGAAACTCTCCCCCTTAATACATGAAACTCCCCCTACATATATTCCCCCTTACTTAAACTATTCTCTCTTACTTAAACATAACATTTCTCCCCCTTTGACACCATCAAAAATAATAAACAATGTTTATACAAGTATGGCATCAAGTCTAGAGGTAAACAAAAGCCAAAACATGCCTTAAAATTTGATACAAAAGGTTATTGGGCATATTATCAGGCTACCAGTCGACTGGTTCAGACTACCAGTCGACTGGCACGTGCATTTCAGAATTTCTGATTTTTTGGGGTGAATTTTAGAAATGCATAAAATATTCTATAAAATTCAAAAAATCATGAAATTTGGGGAACACATTTATTGTAAGTATATCTATCAATGAAAAATATTTTTTCCTAAAAAAATCATTGTATTTTCGTGTATTTGCCAAAAATCCAAAAGCTTTAAAAACCACTAGGTTTTTGATCATGTTAGTATCCATTTTAACACCTAGTCTTGCTTTGAATTGTTTCAAAACATGAATACACAGATTTTAAAGTAAGAAATTGTTTTGAAAACATATGAAATATCCAACCATGATCTTTGGGCAATATGTCTATGAATTAAACATAAGTCTTCGCCATGATTGGTCTATTATTGCTATTTTGATACCTTAAATGACCATCTAAATGCCATAGGCAGTAGTGAACATTTGTATCATCCTACAATCTCACTCATGCTAAGTTTTCAATCAAGGTAGCCTATGGTGAGTGTGAGATGTATCCTAAAGGTATTTGTATATACTTAACCATTATTTTCATGCAATTCTATCAAGGTTAAGTATCATCCTATCATTCCACATGATCGTAAAGATGTATATGAATTAATTTCACATTATGATCATGAAACAAATGTATTCATCAAATTGTGATCATGCATTAGGTATTATATCATGAAAATAAAGCAAATATCACCTAAAGCATGATTTATCTATTTATAGGTGCATTATCATCACCTAACACTATTTCAAAAATATTGTCTTGCCATCCTAAGTCAACCAAAAATATGATATAGGTAAAGTCCATATGGTTGACTATCCTAGGGTTTTCCTAACCCTTAAGTATGGATTTTGGAACCCAAAATAAGTTCTTTCCTATGGGGTTCACTAAAAATTCTTTAGGGATCCATTTTCTAGCTATTACTTTCTTTTTATCTTGACCCCTAGCAATTAGACATTTATAGGCCTTTTCATTTTTCTTTTCTTTATAACCTAAGCCTTTCTTGTTGAAGCTATCCCTTTGGCTCCCTATGATCATGTTCAAGGTGTTGGAGCCTATTGTAAACTTTTCTAGGGCTTTGGTCAAATGGTCTACCTTTTCCCATAAAGCCCTATTTTCTTCTATGCATGCATCATTAACATCCAAAGGCATATAATTATCATGTGAGCATGCATCATTATCATTATCATTTAAGCATGCTTTTTCTAGATTATTTTCTAAATCCTTAATTTGCTCAAGCATGCATTTATTTTTCTTCTTTGCTCTAAATAAATCCTTAGTAAGACAAGAAATCATAGAAACTATTTTACTAGGTGAAAGGTTAGTTACCATAGTTTCCATGTCCTCTTCTTCGGATGAGGAGGATGTAGAGGAGGCTCCCCCTTCACTTGAGCTCTCTCCACTTGAGCTTGATCCTTCATTTTCGGAGGAGGAGCAATCCAAGTCATCGAAGGCCATTAGGGCTAAGTTGGTGACAAAGGCATTCTCCTCTTTCGATGATGAGGAAGATGATGAGGAGGGGTCATCCCAAGTCCTTGCCTTTAAAGCCTTGGTCTTCCCCTTTTCTTTGGCCTTCTTCTCTTCTTCCTTCTTTTTGCTCCCCTTCTTCTTCTTCTTTTCCTCTTTCTTCTTCCTCTCTTCTTTGCTCTTGTTTAGGAGAGGACAATTGTCCCTTATGTGTCCCTCTCCTTGGCAATTGTAACAAATGACCTTTCCCCTTGGTCTTCTCCTCCTATCATTAGATTTATTAAATTGAAAACCTTTTAAAGCACGCCTTACCCTTCTTACCATATAGGCTTCTTCCGTGCTATCCATGGAGGAAGAGGAGGATGCTTCATCGGAGGAGGAGGAGATCTCTAACTTCTTCTTCCCCTTGTGTGCCATCAAGGCTACTCCTCTTGAAGGTTAAAACTTTGGCTCTTCTTGTATTCCTTCAAGCCTCGTTTCGTGGAGCTCCATTGTTGAGAAGAACTCCTTCAAGGTGCTCACTTCTAGATTCTTGGACATGTAGAAGGAGTTCACCATTGAGCTCCATTTTGATGACCAGAGAAAAGCATCAATTGCTTTCATGAGCATGTCACGGTTGGAGAGTCTTTCTCCTACACTTGTTAGTCCAATCAAAATTTCTTTAAACCTAGAATGCAATGAGGTTACCTTTTCTTCCTTTTCTAATTTTATGTTGGATAGTTGGGAGCGGAGGAGGTCTCTCCTTGCAAGTTTGGCCTCCGAGGTACCTTCATGAAGCTCTATTAGCTTCTCCCACATCTCCATTGCACTAGAGCATTACCCTATCCTATTCACCTCTTGTTGGGGGAGTACATTGTAGAGGTGGTGCTTGGCCTTTGAATTTGCCAAGTATTCTTCCCTTTGCCTCTTGCTCCACCTTGCTTTCTCCAATGGCTCCCCATCTTTATTCCTAGGCAATTCGAAACCGTTTTCCATAATCAAAATAATTTCAAAATCGGTCTCAAAAAATACCTCCATTCCCTATTTCCACCAAGAGAATTCCCCCTCGAACTTTGGCAGATGAATATTTGAGCCGGCCATTCTTGAATGTGCTTGTTGTTGCGGTTAGTCCTCGACAAGCTTTCCTTGGCTATGATACCACTTGTAGGGGATCGATCGGCCGGCTAGAGGGGGGTGAATAGCCCTCTTACGTTGGATAATGGTATTTGCGCGTCTACAAATGATTAGCACAACAGAAACAACAAGACAAGCAAATCAAGCAAATAAAAACAAAGCAAAGGAAACAAACAATGCTAACACAAGGTCGTAATGTGGTTCACGGCTACGCCACTAATCCACGATCCCGATTCGTCCAAGGTGAATCACTCCTTTGCCAAATCTACTAAGTCTCTCCTTTGCACCAAGCTAGGTAAAGGTAACCTCTTTACAATTCCTCTTCTTACAATTGAATGAGAATTAGCACAAGAAGAAGAGTGGAAAAACCCTTAGAGCACTTTGGGAGATGTTATGAGTTGAAGAATTAGGTTCCCAAAGCCCCACATCCTTCCTCTTTATAGAGGAAGAGGGTTTCTTCCCGTTGACACAGGAGCAGTCGACTGATGTCCCTATCAGTCGACTGGTCTTGTAGCCGTTGCGCAATAACGGCTGCTTTCCACGTTGGATTCCATCCAACGACACTGGCATTAGTCGACTGATATTGCCATCAGTCGATTGATGCTCGATCAGTCGAGTGCTCCATGAGCTCGACTCCATTTTGTGCCCGTGTATAGTGCTATCACGATCCATTGCCATCTCTTGGCGATCAAACAATGATCGACAACGATCACGATTACATGTGATCGCTTGGGTCAAAAGCCCATCAGCCGGACACCAGTCGAACCCATTCGACTCAGAGTAGTCGACTGCCATTTCATGGCAGTCGACTGATGTCGGGAAATCTCATCCGACACTTAGCCAAATGACCAAGTTTCACCTAAGAGCTACTACCCCTTCCCGGGTTACATTCGCTCACTCTCATCCCTCGGAGTCCCTCGCCTTTGAAGTTATCTTCGTCCAGCCATGTCCCTCGGATGCGCCAAGCACACGGCTCTGCAGCGCCATCCTTCGCGTCTTTCCCTGAAGTCTACTTCCTCCGACTTCACTCCAAGCTCCTCGTCCGGTGGTCCCTCGGATGCTCCAAGCGCATGGCTTCCGCAAAGCCATCCTTCACCGACTCAAGGACCAAGTCATGAGAGGTGAAACTCTCCAAGGCTCCATGTGCGAATTACTAAGCCCTGTAAGACTCCAATGCACATATCAAATCATAATAACACTCTAACTTCAACCCTTTGCCACACACATCAAAACCATATTACGACAAGAGATTGCCCTAACAAAATAGTCACATGAGAAAGTATATGACACTCATATAATGATCCATGATACTTTCTCATAGTGGGTCATTCAATATACATTCTCCAATGCATACCTGATGTGTGTAAATCATGCTATGTTTTCACTACTCCATATACATGCATTCTATCACATTTCATATCCTAAGCATGTATTTTATCATGATTCAGTTAAAGTTTAGCATATTTTGGACGAAGAGACTGCTTTTGGGTGTTTTTGTGTTAACAGGGTGAAGAAACAGGCGTATCAAAACAACACAGGCGTGTTAGAAATCAACATGCCCGTGCCATGAGAGCCAGCAGCCAACACGCCCTGGCTCACCGATTGACATGCCCGTGTCATGAGAGCCAGCAGCCGACACGCCCCAGTTCAGCTCCGACACGCCCTAGTTCAAAGATCGACACACACATGTCGAGGGTTAGGACATGCGATTTAGCCGACGCCCTGGTTCAAGCGCATACGGCTACGAGTGGGAAATCGCGTGCCGCGGTGCCCTCACGCAGGCGTGTTGCTGATCCCGGGATTCCTTTTTGCGAGCAATCGGGATCTTCGTAAATCAGAGGGAAATCTATTGCCTTAATTGAAGAGGAGGCCAAAGCTATAAAAGAGAAGAGATTCTAACCCTAAAAAAGAGGACGGCGGGTGGTCAGAGATCGACGACAGAAGAAGATAAAGAGAAGGAGTCGGCAGAAGAAGGATATGGCACCCAGTATCGTAATTTCTTTCTCTAGTAATTCTTGTCAGACTATGGAGTAGTATCCTGTAATCTTAGGATGGGGGAGTAGCCCTAGACAATTTATGATGGATGATATAATCTATACTACCTGAACTATTGTTTATTTTGATCTGGTTCTTTTGGATTCTTATTGATAAATCTAAGGAGCAAAGGGGAAGTACCTAACAGTGAACTGAGTTCGAAAGCAGAACCAACTAGGGAATAACTCCTACTAGTAGCGGTAGTGTATCTATGAGGGCTTCAGGGGTCTCGTGTGACAGTCTCCTTAGTGATTATGGTCCGTGTGCAAGCCTACCGTGAAGAGGAAATTTGACTCTAGAGGAACTCTCATGAATTTAATGGATCTATCAAACCCAGTTTTACCAAATGCGGAGGTAAGACATAGGGAGGTTTGCGGGGTCTCGTGACAGGTCCCCTTAGTGATTATGATCCCCATGCTCGAACAGTGACGAGTAAATTGAGTTTGATAGGTGCGATTAACGTGAACCTCGAAAGGGGCCGTTGATTTATCTTAGGATAGGTTCCATCAAAACAACTCTAATAAGGGTAGGAAAGAATTAAATCACCTTATAAATCGTCGACGTGGTGAACCCCATATCCTGAGATTCTCCTCAACTCTTGACTTTAAGCTCGTTCTTCTCATTCGTCGTTCTTGACTTCTCAGGTTCTTTGCTTAAACCACAATTCGATTGACTAGATAACTTGGTATCACGACCACTCGGTAATTGACCCAATCCCTGTGGGATCGATATTTTTATTACTTGACGACAACCGTGCACTTGCGGAAAATAACACATCAAGTTTTTGGCGCCGTTGCCGGGGATTGGCACTCAATATTGAATTGAGCGTGATTTAGTTAATCTAGATTTCTGTTTTTGTTTTTTATCTTTCTTTTTGTCTATTCTGAATTCTTGTTTTGGGAGCCTCTCTTGTCGTTGCATGCACAGATTTAATAGGGAAATCATCGATATTGATCCTGAGATAGAGAGAACGTTCCTTGCTAGAAGATGATTTCAGCAACGACAGGAAGAAAATCTGACCTCCAACATGGCTGATCAGAATGAGAATAAACCTCTAAGGGATTATGCAGCACCTAGTACAAGGGGATTGAGATCGAGTATTAGAAGACCCCCTATTGAAGCGAACAATTTTGAATTAAAACCGACTCTACTATCCATGGTCCAACAGCATCAATTCGGAGGAGCACTCACTGAAGATCCAAATCTACACTTGGAAGTATTTTTGGAATTTTGCGAAACTTTAAAACTGAATGGAGCCTCAGCTGATGCTATTAGACTGCGCTTGTTTCCTTTCTCATTGCGGGACAAAGCTAGAGCTTGGCTACACTCTCTTCCAGCAGATTGTATAACTACCTGGGATCAGCTGGAGCAAAGATTCTTAGACAAGTATTTTCCACCCAGCAAAACTGCAAGTCTTCGTCATCAAATCATGAATTTTGCGCAAAAGGATGGAGAAACATTATTTGAAGCCTGGGACAGATTTAAGGGATTACTACAGCAATGCCCTCATCATGGGCTGGAGAAGTGGCTCATTGTTCATACTTTCTACAATGGAATCTCGTATGCTACTAAAGTTTCTCTTGATTCTGCTACAGGAGGAGCTCTTATGAACAAAACATTGGATGAAGCTTTTGAGATCATCGAGAATGTGGCAATGAATTCTCACCAATGGGCTACAGAACGAGGATATCAAACTAAAATGCCAGGTAAGTTTGAGGTAAGTACCATCGATCTACTCAGTGCGAAAGTTGATGCGTTAACTCAAAAGCTTGAACATTTTAATGTATCAGCTGTAAACTCATCTAATGTCACTTGCGAGATATGTGGTGTAACAGGACATGCAGCAATGAATTGCCAAATCCTACACGCACCATCTGAAGGAGCTGGAATTGAGCAAGTAGATGCGCTAAATAATTTTAATCAGAAGCCTAATGGTGGCAACCCTTACTCGAACACGTACAATGCCGGTTGGAGGAATCATCCCAACTTTTCGTATGGAGCAAATCAAAATTCTTCTGGACTGAACAATTTTGGAGCACCTTCAGGATTTCAGCCAGGACCCAAGTCGAGCTTAGAAAAGATGATGGAAAATTTTATTACGTGTCAGGGGAAGATAAATGATGAATTTCGACAGCATATTGTAGAATCAAATCGGCAACATCAAAATAATACCGAGGCAATCAAGCAATTGGGAAGCAAGGTTGATAATTTGACTAATCACACAAGAATGCTGGAAAATCAAATTTCCCAAATTGCCACCAAGATCAAGGACGCCTTGATTTCCGAAATTCGTAAGTAAACCCAAATGAGCATTGTAATTCTATAAGTTTGAGAAGTGGAAGGATTTTAGAAGGAGACAGAGCTCAAAGCGACCTCGACACGAGTGTGTCGAGTTGGAAGAAGACAAAGACGCTGAATAGCAAAGGAAGCGACAACACACTGACCCGAGCGTGTTGTTCAACACGCCTGAGGGAAAGCAGACACACGAGCGCGTGTCAGCCGACACACCCGTGTCGGGTAACTCCAGCAGCCGACACGCCCAGCCTGTGACGAATGACACAGGCGTGCCGAATAGGGAACCAAGAACATATAAACCCCCTATCCCGTTCCCTCAAAGGCTGATTAAGGAAAAATTGGATGAACAATTTGGTAAGTTCCTTAAGGTAATTAGGAAGCTATATATCAATATACCTTTTACAGAAGCTCTTCAACAAATGCCCACATACTCTAAGTTCTTGAAGGACATCTTAACAAATAAAAGAAAAGTCGAGGAGCACGTAACAGTGGCTCTTACAGAGGAGTGCAGCGCTTTAATTAAGAACATGGTACCTCCCAAACTAAATGATCCAGGTAGCTTTTCTATACCTTGCATAATTAATGACTCAAATTTTGATAAGGCTTTTTGCGATTTGGGCGCTAGTGTAAATCTGATACCTCTTTCCATATGCAAGAAATTGGATTTGGGAGAAATGAAACTAACTACTATGGCCTTGCATTTAGCTGATCGCTCCATTAGATATCCTTTGGGAATCTTAGAAGATGTACCAGTGCAGGTGGGAAATTTTATTATTCCTGCAGATTTTGTAGTACTAGACATGGATGAAGACCCATGTATTCCACTCATTTTGGGGAGACCTTTCTTGGCTACTGCAGGAGCAATGATAGATGTCAAGAACCATAAACTCTCACTTGCATTTGGAAACGACAAAATTGAATTTGACCTTTCAAAAGCTGTTAAACAACCTTCTGTTTTTGATGTTTGTTGTAGGATTGACAGTCTCCAGTCAATAGAACTAGAAGGAGCACTGTAACAAACTCATCTTAATAAGCTCTGAGGGGATTTTGAGGATAAAGAGTCGAGATTTGCGACCCCAACCTCACACCACAGTAGAACTTAAGCCTCTTCCATCCACACTGTATGAATTCCTTGGCGTAAAACTCTACTTATCCTGTGATCATTAATGCTAACTGAGCAATGCAGAGACCGAAAAACTGATTGAGGTATTGAAAACACATAAGAATGTCATTGGATACAAGATTGATGATATTAGGGAATTAGTCCATCGGGCATGCACGAATTCTATTAGAAGACAATTTTAAAACCTCTATAGAGCATCAAAGAAGGTCAACCCAGCTATGAAAGAGATAGTCAAGAAAGAGGTCATGAAATTGCTAGATGCAGAATTATCTATCCAATATCCGATAGCGAATGGGTAAGTCCAGTCCATGTCGTGCCAAAGAAAGGGGGGATAACGGTGATAAGGAATGCTACGAATGAGTTAATCCCCACTAGAACTGTTACGGGATGGAGAATGTGTATTGATTATAGGAAATTGAATAAGGAAACTAGAAAGGACCACTTCCCCATCCCATTTATTGACCAAATGCTAGACCGATTGGCAAAACACTCGCATTTCTTTTACTTAGATGGATACTCTGGTTTCTATCAAATCCCTATTTATCCTAATGACCAAGAGAAAACAACTTTCACCTGCCCATATGGTACTTTTGCTTTCAGAAGAATGCCTTTTGGACTATGCAATGCACCGGCCACATTTCAGAGGTGTATGACTTCAATTTTTTCTGACATGATCGAGAATATAATGGAAGTGTTCATGGATGATTTTTCTGTATATGGTGCAGATTTTGATATGTGTTTATCTAATTTGGTGAAGGTCTTGCAGAGATGCGAGGAAATGAATTTAATGCTTAACTGGGAGAAGTGCCACTTCATGGTGCGAGAAGGCATAGTACTTGGGCACCTAGTCTCACACCGTGGTATCGAGGTGGACATTGCTAAAACTGAAGTGATCAAGAAGTTGCCTCCTCCAACTGATGTCAGGGGAGTGCGTAGTTTCCTAGGACATGCAGGGTTCTACCGACGGTTCATCAAAGACTTCTCAAAAATTTCAAAACCATTAACTAATTTGCTTACTAAAGATGTTGTGTTTCACTTTGATAATCCTTGTCTTGATGCATTTTCCAGGTTAAAGGAAGTATTAACAACCGCCCCAATAATGCAACCTCCAGATTGGAGTCTCCCTTTTGAAATTATGTGTGATGCCAGCGATTTTGCTATGGGAGCAGTGTTAGGACAAAGGAAGGATCGCAAGGTGTATGCAATCTACTATGCCAGTAAAACATTGGATGAAGCACAAATGAATTATGCTACCACAGAGAAGGAACTCTTGGCTATAGTATTTGCTTTCGACAAGTTCAGATCTTATATCATAGGGACCAAGGTGATAGTTTACATCATGCACCATAAGATATTTCTTTGAGTAAAAGGAATCTAAGCCAAGACTTATCCGGTGGATACTTCTCCTACAAGAGTTTGACTTAGAAATTCGAGACAAGCAAGGAATGGAGAACGAGTTGCGGACTCATCTATCGAGGCTTCATCTAGAACCAAATGCGGGAAGAGCCGATGATCTTGCTATAAATGACTTCTTTCCTGGATGAGCTTACTAGGCTAGAACAATCAAAGCTCCGTGGTATGCGATTTTGCCAACTACCTAGCTTATGCGGGATAATACCTTCTCACATGAGTTATCATCGAGGAAGAAGTTCCTTTGGATGTAAAGCATTATGTGTGGGACAAACCATTCTGTTCAAGGGGCGGATGCGATATATCGAAGATGCGATCCAAGAAGAAATTGAGGATATATTGTATCACCTATTCTTCTTACGCATATGGAGGTCACACGAGCACGCAAGACAAGACTTGAAAGGTTTTGCAAGCAGGATTTTATTGGCCTCATATTTTTAGAGACTCTCGAATTATGTGACGACTTGTGACCACAAAGGACCGGGAACATATCAAGGAGACATGAGATGCCTCAAAATTCGATATTGGAAGTCGAATTGTTCGACATCTGGGGAATTGACTATATGGGACCCTTCCCTACTTCCTATAAAAATACCTATATACTGGTAGCAGTGGACTATGTGTCTAAATGGGTTGAGGCTCTACCATCCCCCTCTTGTGATGCAAAAACAGTCATTAAGCTCTTTAAGAGTATAATATTTCCAAGATTTGGAATACCGAGAGCAGTAATAAGTGATGGAGGCTCACACTTTATCGAAAGATAATTCGAAAGTCTTCTCAAGAAGTATGGAGTAACCCATAAACTAGCCTCACCCTATCATCCATAAACGAGTGGGCAAGTAGAAGTTTCGAATAGGGAAATCAAGACTATCTTGGAGAAAACAGTATCAAGATCAAGGAAGGATTGGTCTTTAAGACTTGATGATGCTCTATGGGCCTATCGAATCGCCTACAAGACACCCATTGGAATGACTCGCTTCGATTAGTTTATGGAAAACCATGTCATCTTCCAATTGAGATAGAGCACAGGCATATTGGGCAATTAAATGGAGAGAAAAAGAAAACTGCAGCTAAATGAACTTGAAGAACTACGCCTTGATGCTTATGAACATGCAAGGTCTTACAAGGAGAAAACGAAGAGGTGGCATGACAAGAACATCATGCGCAGAGAATTCCATCAAGGAGACTTGGTATTACTATTCAACTCCAGATTGAAACTCTTTCCTTGGAAGCTGAAATCCAGATGGTCGGGGCCATATCGAGTTGAAAAGGTTTATCCTCATGGAGCTATTGATATATCTAGTGAGTCTACGGGAATTTTCAAAGTAAATGGTCAAAGACTTAAGAGATACTTTGCAAATAATTCTGTTGAGCTAATTGGAGATGAGGAGAGGCAGAGCATACTCCTCGAGCCATATCCCCAAAACTAGGGAGTAACCGAGGGGTCAAGCTAACGACCTTAAACAAGCGCTTCTTGGGAGGCAACCCATGCTATTTTCATATTTTTTTAGTCACTTTATTTTATTTTATTTTATTCTTTATTCTATTCATCGCATTTCTCAACCGAATACGCTGCGGCGTCGACTCGCACACTGGCACGCTGGGGAGGGCCGGAGCACGCTGAGCGACGAATACGCTTTAAATGGGCCGGGTATTTGCGTAAGAGGATGCCCGACACGCCTATGTCGGATAGCCTCTAAAACCGACCGAGCACGCCCTAATTTTCCACTCGCGATCCAAGGTTGAAGCAATACCGCCGGTCTCTCTCAAGCACCGAGAGCTAACTCGCCTTCCATCACCAACGCCATGAGCAAGCGAGTGAAGACAAGAGGAGGAGCTTCTTCCTCTTCGGCAAGGGACAAGGGGAAAAGAAAAGCTCAGGATTTGGGTAACGAACCTCCTCCGACCTCTAGCCATCCATATGGAATTGTTTTTAGAGATGATGTTATGAAGACTAAATTCACTAAGCTTGAAAAAGGAAGTTAGTATCTACAAGAACTATAGACTTCTACACGTTGACCACCCTAGGGTTAAGAGATGACATAACTTGGTTAACCAATATGATAGGATGGACCGAGTTTATCACACACCATCATCTTACTTACCCGAGCATCACTCTTGAATTCCTTAGCTCCCTGTCAGCTGAAATACTACAAGGAAAGGATTGTGAGGAAGGAAAAATAAAATTTAGATTAATGAACCATGAGTTTACCCTTTCTTTAAGTGATTTTAATACGATATTTGATTTTCCTAGCGGAGGGGAGAGGCAAATTCATAGACATTTTATTGACCATCAATTTTGGAGATTAATTTTTGATGACCCTCGACCCTATGATGCATCTAGGTCCAAATCATTTAACATCCCTAATCCTACTTTTCTTTATCTCCTTAGATTCATGGCTAATACAATCTCGGGAAGATATGATAGTGCAGGGGTGGCTAGGCAGAGTGAGTTACAATTTTTATGGGCCATGTTAAATGAAGTTAATATTGATTCTG
The DNA here is from genome assembly GCA_025175895.1 of Wurfbainia villosa. Lineage (NCBI taxonomy): Eukaryota > Viridiplantae > Streptophyta > Magnoliopsida > Zingiberales > Zingiberaceae > Wurfbainia > Wurfbainia villosa. Next base: position 110,991,851 of record CM045989.1, on the reverse strand, counting down.
GAGCCCATATGGTTAGACATCTAGTTAAGGTTAGTAATAGCCCATCCGGAGTCATAGTCATAGGTGGTATTATCACTAGGATTGCCGTAGCCTTAGGATGTGATTTAGATGACCTTGAATATTGTCTTGCTAGTCCTAGATTGGATTTGGATGCTTGTATAAATATGAAGATGATTGAGGCATGTGACGAGGGATATCGTTTGGTGTTAAGAAATGGAATTAAAATCCCTCTTCCGAACCCTGAGCGGATAACTGTACGTAATTCATCCAATTGGCTTTTTAGAGATGTCCAGGAACCCTTTCCTACCCCCACTGCCCATACTCCATCACCCCCTCCTAGGGAGCCATCTCACATAACCCCTGAGCCATCACATTCGACTCAACCCCACGGTTTCCTCACGACAATGTTTCAGGTACTCTTCTTTGATTTTTCAGATTCCGATCATCATTGAAGCTTGTGGTCGAACATACCTCGCACATAGGTATGTGGGATCGGTATGCCCAAGCTACGGAGGAGCACCATCGTATAGTGACACAACATTTGGACAGGGCAGCTGATTTTTACAGGAGAGCTGATGAGTTTTTCACTGCTGAGTCCGCCCGGAGGGAAGATGATGATAGATTTCGACAGGAGTCCCAGGAATTTTACCAGGAGCAGCGATGTAGGTGGGCAGAGGAGGATGCTAGTAGTGAAGACGATGTCCATTGACCACCTTGAACTATTTTGTGAGTTTCGATGCAGATCCTTTATTGTTTGATCTATCTCTACTTAGATTTTTAGTTTGGATACTGCCATTTTGTTTGCATCTTTTCATATATCATAACAGTGCATTTTTTATATCATCTAGCATAATACAACTGAACATTGGTTGGATCATGATATTCCTTTTTGCCTATTTGATAAGAACCCTATTTCACTTCTAACACGGTCTATAGGTCTGAGGTATCCAATGAAAAGATTTAAATCCCCCATATCGGACGAGTACTTGATTTTCCATTGGAGACTTACCTGCGCAACTTGGTTATTGGAGAAACACTTTCACTAGAAGTACGTTAAAAAAAAAAAAAAAAAAAAGGGGTTTACTGGAATTGTTTTCAAGCACCCCTTTGAGACCAAGTAGTTATTGGGGAAACACCTAAAAGGTGCCCATTTGAATGTTCTACGATAGAAGGGATGTCAAGTCCAGATTGGTGTCCAATGACTTTAGTCCACCTTTTCACGTGCACTATATAGGGATCTTTCAAACATGGCAACTAGGAATGATTTGAAAAGATTAAGATCAGATTGTATACCTCTGGATGGTGTCTAGCATTTCCATAATTAAGTTGTCTTTTGGGTTTTCTTTGCTTGAGGACAAGCAAAAGTTTAGGACTAGGGGATTTTGATGTGTGTAAATCATGCTATGTTTTCACTACTCCATATACATGCATTCTATCACATTTCATATCCTAAGCATGTATTTTATCATGATTCAGTTAAAGTTTAGCATATTTTGGATGAAGAGACTGCTTTTGGGTGTTTTTGTGTTAACAGGGCGAAGAAACAGGCGTATCAAAACAACACAGGTGTGTTAGAAATCAACATGCTCGTGCCATGAGAGCCAGCAGCCAACATGCCCTGGCTCACCGATTGACATGCCCGTGTCATGAGAGCTAGACGCCGACACACCCCAGTTCAGCTCCGACACGCCCTAGTTCAAAGATCGACACGCCTGTGTCAGGGTTCCAGCAGCCGACACGCCCCAGTTTAGCTTCGACACGCCCTGGTTCAAGCGCAACACGCTCGGTGGGAAATGCGCAACATGCCAGTGCCCTCATGTGGCACGGGCGTGTTGGCCTGATTCCAGGATTCCTTTTCTGCGAGCAATCAGGATCTTCGTCGGAAATCTGTAGGAAATCTATTGCCTTAATTGAAGAGGAGGCCAAAGATATAAAAGAGAAGAGATTCTAACCCTAAAAAAGAGGACGACGGGTGGTCAGAGATCGATGACAGAAGAAGATAAAGAGAAGGAGTCGGCAGAAGAAGGATATGGCACCCAGTATCGTAATTTCTTTCTCTAGTAATTCTTGTCAGACTATGGAGTAGTATCCTGTAATCTTAGGATGGGGGAGTAGCCCTTGACAATTTATGACGGATGATATAATCTATACTACCTGAACTATTGTTTATTTTGATCTGGTTCTTTTGGATTCTTATTGATAAATCTAAGGAGCAAAGGGGAAGTACCTAACAGTGAACCCGAGTTCCCGAAAGCCAGAACCAACTAGGGAATAACTCCTACTAGTAGCGGTAGTGTATCTATGAGGGCTTGCGGGGGTCTCGTGACAGGTCTCCTTAGCTGATTATGGTCCCGTGTGCAAGCCTACCGCGAAGAGGAAATTTGACTCTAGAGGAACTCTCATGAATTTAATGGATCTATCAAACCCAGTTTTTACCATGTAACGGAGGTAAGACATAGGGAGGTTTGCGGGGGTCTCGTGACAGGTCCCCTTAGCTGATTATGATCCCCGGCAACGGCGCCAAAAACTTGATGTATTATTTTCCGCAAGTGCACGGTTGTTGTCAAGTAATAAAAATATCGATCCCACAGGGATTGGGTCAATTACTGAGTGGTCGTGATACTAAGTTATCTAGTCAATCGAATTGTGGTTTGAGCAAAGAACCTGAGAAGTCAAGAACGACGAATGAGAAGAACGAGCTGAAAGTCAAGAGTTGAGGAGAATCTCAGGATATGGGTTTCACCACGTCGACGATTTATAAGGTGATTTAATTCTTTCCTACCCTTATTAGAGTTGTTTTGATGGAACCTATCCTAAGGTAAATCAACGGCCCCTTTCGAGGTCTACGTTAACTGTACCTATCAAACTCAATTTACCTGTCACGGTGTTCGAGCATAGGGGATCATAATCAGCTAAGGGGACCTGTCACGAGACCCCCGTAAACCTCCCTATGTCTTACCTCCGCATTGGTAAAACTGGATTTGATAGATCCATTAAATTCATGAGAGTTCCTCTAGAGTCAAATTTCCTCTTCACTAGGCTTGCACACGGACCATAATCAGCCTAAGGAGACTGTCACGAGACCCCGCAAGCCCTCATAGATACACTACCGCTACTAGTAGGAGTTATTCCCTAGTTGGTTCTGCCGAACTCGGGTTCACTGCTTAGGTACTTCCCCTTTGCTCCTTAGGTTTATCAATAAGAATCCAAAAGAACCAGATCAAAATAAACAATAGATCAGGTAGTATAGATTATATCATTCGTCATAAAATTGTCAAGGGCTACTCCCCCATCCTAAGATTACAGGATACTACTCCATAGTCTGACAAGAATTACTAGAGAAAGAAATTACGATACTGGGTGCCATCTCCTTCTTCCACTCTTCTCTTTGTCTTCTTTGTCGCGATCTCACCACCTCCTCCTCTTTAGGGCTAGAATCTCTCTCTTTATAGCCTTGGCCTCCTCTTCAATTAAGGCAATAGATTTCTGCAATTGAGACGAAGATCCCGATTGCTCGAGAAAAGGAATTTCGAATCAGCCAACACGCCTGCCAATGAGGGCACCGCGTGTCGCGCATTTCCCACGAGCGTGTTGCGCTTGAACCGAACCGGCGTGTCGGCTAAACCGGGCGTGTTTACCGCTGGAACCCTCGACACAGTGTGTCGATCTTTGAACTAGGCATGTCGGAGCTGAATCGGGCGGTTTACCGCCGTTTCATGACACGGGCGTGTCGATTTCTAACACGCCTGTGTTGTTTTGATACGCCTGCTTCTTCGCCCTGTTAACACAAAAACACCCAAAAGCAGTCTCTTCATCCCAAAATATGCTAAACTTAACTGAATCATGATAAAATACATGCCTAGGATATGAAATTAGATAAAATGCATGTATATGGAGTAGTGAAAACATAGCATGATTTACACACATCAAAATCCCCTAGTCCTAAACTTTTGCTTGTCCTCAAGCAAAGAAAACCAAAAGACAACTTAATTGTGGAAATGCTAGACACCATCCAGAGGTATACAATCTGATCTTAATCTTTTCAAATCATTCCTAGTTGCCAAGTTTGAAAGATTCCTATAAAGTGCACGTGAAAAGGTGGACTAAAGTCATTGGACACCAATCTGGACTTGACATCCCTTCTATCGTAGAACATTCTTATTTTCGGCATAGAGGCACTTACCTGCCTTAATGCATGGATCATTCTTACCTATCATAAAAAGGTCTCAAAGGAGCACTTTCTAAGAAGAGAGAAGGAAAGGAATTATAGAGAGCATTTCCCCAGTAACTAGTTAGTCTCAAAGGGGCACCTTTTAGGTGTTTCCCCAGTAACTACTTGGTCTCAAAGGGGTGCTTGAAAACAATTCCAGTTTTTTTTTTTTTTTTTTTTTACATACTTCTAGTGAAAGTGTTTCTCCAGTAACCAAGTTGCGCAGGTAAGTCTCCAATGGAAAATCGAGTACTCGTCCGGTATGGGGGATTTAAATCTTTTCATTGGATACCTCAGACCTATAGACCGTGTTAGAAGTGAAATAGGGTTCTTATCAAATAGGCAAAAAGGAATATCATGATCCGACCAATGTTCAGTTGTATTACGCTAGATGATAAAAAAAAAAAAAATGCACTGTTATGATATATGAAAAGATGCAAACAAAATGGCAATAACCAAACTAAAAATCTGAGTAGAGATAAAACAAACAATAAAGGATGTGCATCGAAACTCACAAAATAGTTCAAGGTGGTCAATGGTCATCGTCTTCACTACTAGCATCCTCCTCTGCCCACCTACGCCGCTGCTCCTGGTAAAATTCTTGGGACTCCTGTCGAAATCTATCATCATCTTTTCTCCGGGCGGACTCAGCAGTGAAAAACTCATCAGCTCTCCTATAAAAATCAGCTGCCCTGTCCAAATGTTGTGTCACTATACGATGGTGCTCCTCCGTAGCTTGGGCATACCGATCCCACATACCTATGTGCGAGGTATGTTCGACCCTGAAAGCTTCGAATGATGATCGAAATCCTGAAAAATCAAAAGAAGAGTACCCTGTAGAAACATTGTCAGTAGGAAACCGTGGGGGTTCAGGAGTCGAATGTGATGGCTCAGGGGTTATGTGAGATGGCTCCCTAGGAGGGGGTGATGGAGTATGGGCAGTGGGGGTAGGAAAGGGTTCCTGGACATCTCTAAAAAGCCAATTGGATGAATTACATACAGTTATCCGCTCAGGGTTCGGAAGAGGGATTTTAATTCCATTTCTTAACACCAAACGATATCCCTCGTGACATGCCTCAATCATCTTCATATTTATACAAGCATCCAAATCCAATCTAGGACTAGCAAGACAATATTCAAGGTCATCTAAATCACATCCTAAGGCTACGGCAATCCTAGTGATAATACCACCTATGACTATGACTCCGGATGGGCTATTACTAACCTTAACTAGATGTCTAACCATATGGGCTCCAGAATCAATATTAACTTCATTTAACATGGCCCATAAAAATTGTAACTCACTCTGCCTAGCCACCCCTGCACTATCATATCTTCCCGAGATTGTATTAGCCATGAATATAAGGAGATAACGAAAAGTAGGATTAGGGATGTTAAATGATTTGGACCTAGATGCATCATAGGGGCGAGGGTCATCAGAAATTATTCTAGATGATTGATGGTCAATAAAATGTCTATGAATTTGCCTCTCCCCTCCGCAAGGAAAATTAAATATCGTATTAAAATCACTTAAAGAAAGGGTAAACTCTTGGTTCATTAATCTAAATTTTATTTTTCCTTCCTTACAATCCTTTCCTTGTAGTATTTCAGCAGACAGGGAGCTAAGGAATTCAAGAGTGATGCTCGGGTAAGTAAGATGATGGTGCGTGATAAACTCGGTCCATCCTATCCTATTGGTTAACCAAGTTATGTCATCTCTTAAACCTAGGGTGGTCAACGTGTAGAAGTCTATAGTTCTTGTAGATACTAACTTCCTTTTTTCAAGCTTAGTGAATTTAGTCTTCATAACATCATCTCTAAAAACAATTCCATATGGATGGCTAGAGGTCGGAGGAGGTTCGTTACCCAAATCCTGAGCTTTTCTTTTCCCTTTGTCCCTTGCCGAAGAGGAAGAAGCACCTCCTCTAGTCTTCACTCGCTTGCTCATGGCATTGGTGATGGAGAGACAGCAGGTTAGCTCCTCGGCTGCTTGAGAGAGAGACCGACGGCGGCTGCTTCAACCTTGGATCGCGAGTGGAAAACTAGGGCGTGCTCGGGTCGGTTTTAGAGGGCTATCCGCAGCATAGGCGTGTCGGAGCTCCTCTTACGCAAATACCCGACCCGTTTAAGCGCGACATAGGCGTGCTCCATCGCTCCCCAGGCGTGCCGCAGTCCAGCCCAGGCGTGCTGAGTTTGAGAAGTGTGCGACACGGGCGTGCTAGTCAGCACGCTCTGCCTGTGTTGTCTTCGGGTACCAACAACACGCCTGTGTCGTTCGGCACAGGCGGGTCGTGTCAACTTGGCACGCAGTGGCACGTATCCTGAAAACCTGAAAAAATAAAAATAGAATAAAGAATAAAATAAAATAAAATAAAGTGACTAAAAAAATATGAAAATAGCATGGGTTGCCTCCCAAGAAGCGCTTGTTTAAGGTCGTTAGCTTGACCCCTCGGTTACTCCCTAGTTTTGGGGATATGGCTCGACGAGTGTGCTCTGCCCCTCCTCATCTCTAATTAGCTCAACAAAATTATTTGTGAAGTATCTCTTAAGTCTTTGACCATTTACTTTGAAAATTCCTGTAGACTCACAAGATATATCAATAGCTCCATGAGGATAAACCTTTTCAAATCGATATGGCCTCGACCATCTGGATTTCAGCTTCCCAGGAAAGAGTTTCAATCTGGAGTTAAATAGTAACACCAAGTCTCCTTGATGGAATTCTCTACGCATGATGTTCTTGTCATGCCACCTCTTCATTTTCTCCTTGTAAGACCTTGCATGTTCATAAGCATCAAGGCGTAGTTCTTCAAGTTCATTTAGCTGCAGTTTTCTTTTCTCTCCGGCTTTCTTCAGGTCAAAATTAAGCCATTTAATTTCCCAATATGCCCTGTGCTCTATTTCAACTGGAAGATGACATGGTTTTCCATAAACTAATCGAAACGGAGTCATTCCAATGGGTGTCTTGTAGCCAGTTCGATAGGCCCATAGAGCATCATTAAGTCTTAAAGACCAATCCTTCCTTGATCTTGATACTGTTTTCTCCAAGATAGTCTTGATTTCCCTATTCGAAACTTCTACTTGCCCACTCGTTTGTGGATGATAGGGTGAGGCTAGTTTATGGGTTACTCCATACTTCTTGAGAAGACTTTCGAATTGTCTTTCGATAAAGTGTGAGCCTCCATCACTTATTACTGCTCTCGGTATTCCAAATCTTGGAAATATTATACTCTTAAAGAGCTTAATGACTGTTTTTGCATCACAAGAGGGGGATGGTAGAGCCTCAACCCATTTAGACACATAGTCCACTTGCTACAAGATATAGGTAATTTTATAGGAAGTAGGGAAGGGTCCCATATAGTCAATTCCCCAGACGTCGAACAATTCGACTTCCAATATCGAATTTTGAGGCATCTCATGTCTCCTTGATATGTTCCCGGTCCTTTGACAGCGGTCACAAGTCGTCACATAATTCTGAGAGTCTCTAAAAATATGAGGCCAATAAAATCTCGCTTGTAAACCTTTGCAGTCTTGTCTGTGCTCGTGTGACCTCCATATGCAGAAGAATGACAGTGATACAATATATCCTCAATCTCTTCTTCGGATACGCATCATCGATATATAGCATCTGCCCCTTGCTTGAACAAGAATGGTTCGTCCCACACATAATGCTTTACATCCGAAAGGAACTTCTTCCTCTGATGATAACTCATGTGAGAAGGTATTATCCTGCAAGCTAGGTAGTTGGCAAAATCAGCATACCACGGAGCTTTGATTGTTCTAGCTGCTAGTAGTAGCCATCCTAAAGAAGTCATTTATAGCAAGATCATCGGCTCTTCCCGCATTTGGTTCTAGATGAAGCCTCGATAGATGGTCTGCAACTACGTTCTCTTTTCCTTGCTTGTCTCGAATTTCTAAGTCAAACTCTTGTAGGAGAAGTATCCACCGGATAAGTCTTGGCTTAGATTCCTTTTTACTCAGCAAATATCTTATGGCTGCATGATCTGTGTAAACTATCACCTTGGTCCCTATGATATAAGATCCGAACTTGTCGAAAGCAAATACTATAGCCAAGAGTTCCTTCTCTGTGGTAGCATAATTCATTTGTGCTTCATCCAATGTTTCTTGGCGTAGTAGATTGCATACACCTTGCGATCCTTCCTTTGTCCTAACTGCCTCCCACAAAGAAAATCACTGGCATCACACATAATTTCAAAAGGAGACTCAATCTGGAGGTTGCATTATTGGGGCGGTTGTTAATGCTTCCTTTAACCTGGAAAATGCATCAAGACAAGGATTATCGATGTGAAACACAGCATCTTTAGCAAGCAAATTAGTTAATGGTTTTGAAATTTTTGAGAAGTCTTTGATGAACCGTCGGTAGAACCTCGCATGTCCTAGGAAACTACGCACTCTCGACATCGCTTGGAGGAGGCAACCTCTTGATCACTTCGTTTTAGCAATGTCCACCTCGATACCACGGTGTGAGACTAGGTGCCTAAGTACTATGCCTTCGCACCATGAAGTGGCACTTCTCGATTAAGCATTAAATTCATTTCCTCGCATCTCGCAAGACCTTCACCAAATTAGATAAACACATATCAAAATCTGCACCATATACGGAAAAATCATCCATGAACACTTCCATTATATTCTCGATCATGTCGTAAAAATTGAAGTCATACACCTCAAATGTGGCGGTGCATTGCATAGTCCAAAAGGCATTCTTAAAGCAAAAGTACCATATGGGCGGGTGAAAGTTGTTTTCTCTTGGTCATTAGGATAAATAGGGATTTGATAGAAACCGGAGTATCCATCTAAGTAATGTAAATGCGAGTGTTTTGCCAATCGGTCCTAGCATTTGGTCAATAAATGGGATGGGAAGTGGTCCTTTCTAGTTTCCTTATTCAATTTCCTATAATCAATACACATTCTCCATCCCGTTGATTCTAGTGGGGATTAACTCATTCGTAGCATTCCTTATCACCGTTTACCCCCTTTCTTTGTACGACATGGTGGACTTACCCATTCGCCATCGGATATTGGATAGATAATTCTGCATCTAGCAATTTCATGACCTCTTTCTTAACTATCTCTTTCATAGGCTGGTTGACCTTCTTTGATGCTCTATAGAGGTTTTAAAATTGTCTTCTAATAGAATTCTGCATGCAAACCGATGGACTAATTCCCTAATATCATCAATCTTGTATCCAATGACATTCTTATGTGTTTTCAATACCTCAATCAGTTTTTGGTTTCGCATTGCTCGATTAGCATTAATGATCACGGATAAGTAGAGTTTTCGCCAAGGAATTCATACCGAGTGTGGATGGAAGAGGCTTAAGTTCTACTGTGGTGTGAGGTTGTCGCAAAATCTCCAGCTCTTTATCCTCAAAATCCCCTACGAGCTTATTAAGATGAGTTTGTTACGTGCTCTGCTAGTGCTATTGATCGAGATCACAATCCTACAACAAACATCAAAAATGTAAGGTTGTTTAACCTTTTGAAAGGTCAAATTCAATTTTGTCGCTTCCAAATGCAAGTGAGAGTTTGTGGTTCTTGACATCTATCATTGCTCTGCAGAGCCAAGAAAGGTCTCCCCAAAATGAGTGGAATACATGGGTCTTCATCCATGTCTAGTACTACAAAATCTGTAGGAATAATAAAATTTCCCACCTGCACTGGTACATCTTCTAAGATTCCCAAAGGATATCTAATGGAGCGATCACTAACTGTAAGGCCATAGTAGTTAGTTTCATTTCTCCCAAATCCAATTTCTTGCATATGGAAAGAGGTATCGATTTACATCGCCCAAATCGCAAAAAGCCTTATCAAAATTTGAGTCAATAATTATTAAAGGGATAGAAAAGATACCTAGAACATTTAGTATGGGAGGTAACATGTTATTAATTAAAGCTACGACTCTCTGTAAGAGCCACTGTTACGTGCTCCTCGACTTTTCTTTTATTTGTTAAGATGTCCTTCAAGAACTTGGAGTATGTGGGCATTTGTTGAAGAGCTTCTGTAAAAGGTATATTGATATATAGCTTCCTAATTACCTCAAGGATCTTACCAAATTGTTCATCCAATTTTTCCTTAATCAGCCTTTGAGGGAACGGGATAGGGGGCTTATATGTTGTGCCGGGCGTGTTTGGCCGGGCCGGAGTTACCCGACACGGTGTGTCTACCGACACGCTGCGGTGTGTCCGCTTTCAGCGTGTTGAACAACGCGCCCTGGGTCAGGGTGTGTTGTCGGCTTCCTTTGCTATTAAGCCCAGGCGTGCTGTCTTCTTCCAACTCTGACACGCTCGTGTCAGAGGCTGCTTGTTGAGCTCTGTCTCCTTCTAAAATCCTTCCACTTCTCAAACTTATAGAATTACAATGCTCTGGGTTTACTCAATTTCCGTGAAATCACGGGCCCTCGATGGAGCAATTTGGGAAATTTGATTTTCCAAAGATTCTTGTGTGATTAGTCAAATTATCAACCTTGCTTCCCAATTGCTTGATTGCCTCGGTATTATTTTGATGTTGCGATTTGATTCTACAATATGTGAAATTCATCATTTATCTTCCCTTGACACGTAATAAAATTTTCCATCATCTTTTCTAAGCTCGACTTGGGTCCTGGCTGAAATCCCGAAGGTGCTCCAAAATTGTTCAGTCCAGAAGAATTTTGATTTGCTCTATACGAAAAGTTGGGATGATTCCTCCAACCGGGATTGTACGTGTTCGAGTAAGGGTTGCCACCATTAGGCTTCTGATTAAAATTATTTAGCACATCTACTTGCTCAATCCCAGCTCCTTGGATGGTGCGTGTAGGATTTGGCAATTCATTCTTTGCATGTCTGTTACACCACATATCTCGCAAGTGACATTAGATGAGTTTACCGATACATTAAAATGTTCGAGCTTTTGAGTTAACGATCATCTTCGTGACCGAGTAGATCGATGGTACTTACCTCAAACTTACGGCATTTTAGTTTGATATCCTCGCTCAGAGCCCATTGGTGAGAATTCATTGCCACATTCTCGATGATCTCAAAAGCTTCATCCAATGTTTTGTTCATAAGAGCTCCTCCTGCAGCAGAATCAAGAGAAACTTTAGTAGCATACGAGATTCCATTGTAGAAAGTATGAACAATGAGCCACTTCTCCAGCCCATGATGAGGGCATTGCTGTAGTAATCCCTTAAATATGTCCCAGGCTTCAAATAATGTTTCTCCATCCTTTTGCGCAAAATTTGTGATTTGATGACGAAGACTTGCAGTTTTGCTGGGTGGAAAATACTTGTCTAAGAATCTTTGCTCCAGCTGATCCCAGGTAGTTATACAATCTGCTGGAAGAGAGTGTAGCCAAGCTCTAGCTTTGTCCCGCAATGAGAAAGGAAACAAGCGCAGTCTAATAGCATCAGCTGAGGCTCCATTCAGTTTTAAAGTTTCGCAAAATTCCAAAAATACTTCCAAGTGTAGATTTGGATCTTCAGTGAGTGCTCCTCCGAATTGATGCTGTTGGACCATGGATAGTAGAGCCGGTTTCAATTCAAAATTGTTCGCTTCAATAGGGGGTCTTCTAATACTCGATCTCAATCCCCTTGTACTAGGTGCTGCATAATCCCTTAGAGGTTTATTCTCATTCTGATCAGCCATGTTGGAGGTCAGATTTTCTTCCTGTCGTTGTTGAAATCGTCTTCAAGCAAGGAAAGTTCTCTCTATCTCAGGATCAATATCGAGAATTTCCCTATTAAGTAATTCTTCGCTCATAAAAACTTGATGTATTATTTTCCGCAAGTGCACGGTTGTTGTCAAGTAATAAAAATATCGATCCCACAGGGATTGGGTCAATTACCGAGTGGTCGTGATACCAAGTTATCTAGTCAATCGAATTGTGGTTTGAGCAAAGAACCTGAGAAGTCAAGAACGACGAATGAGAAGAACGAGCTGAAAGTCAAGAGTTGAGGAGAATCTCAGGATATGGGTTTCACCACGTCGACGATTTATAAGGTGATTTAATTCTTTCCTACCCTTATTAGAGTTGTTTTGATGGAACCTATCCTAAGGTATATCAACGGCCCATTTCGAGGTCTACGTTAACTGTACCTATCAAACTCAATTTACCTGTCACGGTGTTCGAGCATAGGGGATCATAATCAGCTAAGGGGACCTGTCACGAGACCCCCGCAAACCTCCCTATGTCTTACCTCCGTTACTTGGTAAAAACTGGATTTGATAGATCCATTAAATTCATGAGAGTTCCTCTAGAGTCAAATTTCCTCTTCACGGTAGGCTTGCACACGGGACCATAATCAGCTAAGGAGACCTGTCACGAGACCCCCGCAAGCCCTCATAGATACACTACCGCTACTAGTAGGAGTTATTCCCTAGTTGGTTCTGGCTTTCGGGAACTCGGGTTCACTGTTAGGTACTTCCCCTTTGCTCCTTAGGTTTATCAATAAGAATCCAAAAGAACCAGATCAATGGCCTACCTTCCAGAGGTATACAATCTGATCTTAATCTTTTCAAATCATTCCTAGTTGCCATGTTTGAAAGATTCCTATATAGCGCACGTGAAAAGGTGGACTAAAGTCATTGGACACCAATCTGGACTTGACATCCCTTCTATCGTAGAACATTCTTATTTCCGGCATAGAGGCACTTACCTGCCTTAATGCATGGATCATTCTTACCTATCATCAAAAGGTCTCAAAAGAGCACTTTCTAAGAAGAGAGAAGGAAAGGAATTATAGAGAGCATTTCCCCAGTAACTAGTTAGTCTCAAAGGGGCACCTTTTAGGTGTTTCCCCAGTAACTACTTGGTCTCAAAGGGGTGCTTGAAAATAATTCCAGTAACCCTTTTTTTTTTTTTTTTTTTTTTACATACTTCTAGTGAAAGTGTTTCTCCAGTAACCAAGTTGTGCGGGTAAGTCTCCAATGGAAAATCGAGTACTCGTCCGGTATGGGGGATTTAAATCTTTTCATTGGATACCTCAGACCTATAGACCGTGTTAGAAGTGAAATAGGGTTCTTATCAAATAGGCAAAAAGGAATATCATGATCCGACCAATGTTCAGTTGTATTACGCTAGATGAAAAAAAAAATGCACTTTTATGATATATGAAAAGATGCAAACAAAATGGCAGTAACAAAACTAAAAATCTAAGTAGAGATAAAACAAACAATAAAGGATGTGCATCGAAACTCACAAAATAGTTCAAGGTGGTCAATGTTCATCGTCTTCACTACTAGCATCCTCCTCTGCCCACCTACGTCGCTGCTCCTGGTAAAATTCCCGGGACTCCTGTCGAAATCTATCATCATCTTTTCTCCGGGCGGACTCAGGAGTGAAAAACTCATCAGCTCTCCTGTAAAAATCAGCTGCCCTGTCCAAATGTTGTGTCACTATACGATGGTGCTCCTCCGTAGCTTGGGCATACCGATCCCACATACCTATGTGCGAGGTATGTTCGACCATGAAAGCTTCGAATGATGATCGGAATCCTGAAAAATCAAAAGAAGAGTACCCTGCAGAAACATTGTCAGTAGGAAACCGTGGGGGTTCAGGAGTCGAATGTGATGGCTCAGGGGTTATGTGAGATGGCTCCCTAGGAGGGGGTGATGGAGTATGGGCAGTGGGGGTAGGAAAGGGTTCCTGGACATCTCTAAAAAGCCAATTCGATGAATTACATACAGTTATCCGCTCAGGGTTCGGAAGAGGGATTTTAATTCCATTTCTTAACACCAAACGATATCCCTCGTCACATGCCTCAATCATCTTCATATTTATACAAGCATCCAAATCCAATCTAGGACTAGCAAGACAATATTCAAGGTTATCTAAATCACATCCTAAGGCTACGGCAATCCTAGTGATAATACCACCTATGACTATGACTCCGGATGGGCTATTACTAACCTTAACTAGATGTCTAACCATATGGGCTCCAGAATCAATATTAACTTCATTTAACATGGCCCATAAAAATTGTAACTCACTCTGCCTAGCCACCCCTGCACTATCATATCTTCCCGAGATTGTATTAGCCATGAATATAAGGAGATAACGAAAAGTAGGATTAGGGATGTTAAATGATTTGGACCTAGATGCATCATAGGGGCGAGGGTCATCAGAAATTAATCTCCAAAATTGATGGTCAATAAAATGTCTATGAATTTGCCTCTCCCCTCCGCTAGGAAAATCAAATATCGTATTAAAATCACTTAAAGAAAGGGTAAACTCATGGTTCATTAATCTAAATTTTATTTTTCCTTCCTCACAATCCTTTCCTTGCATTTATGAGACAGGGAGCTAAGGAATTCAAGAGTGATGCTCAGGTAAGTAAGATGATGGTGCGTGATAAACTCGGTCCATCCTATCCTATTGGTTAACCAAGTTATGTCATCTCTTAAACCTAGGGTGGTCAACGTGTAGAAGTCTATAGTTCTTGTAGATACTAACTTCCTTTTTTCAAGCTTAGTGAATTTAGTCTTCATAACATCATCTCTAAAAACAATTCCATATGGATGGCTAGAGGTCGGAGGAGGTTCGTTACCCAAATCCTGAGTTTTTCTTTTCCCCTTGTCCCTTGCCGAAGAGGAAGAAGCTCCTCCTCTAGTCTTCACTCGCTTGCTCATGGCATTGGTGATGGAGAGACAGCAGGTTAGCTCCTCGGCTGCTTGAGAGAGAGACCAACGGCGGCTGCTTCAACCTTGGATCGCGAGTGGAAAACTAGGGCATGCTCGGGTCGGTATTAGAGGGCTATCCGCAGCATAGGCGTGTCGGAGCTCCTCTTACGCAAATACCCGACCCGCTTGCGCACATAGGCGTGCTCGTCGCTCAGCGCAGCCGTAGTCCGCCGCCAGCGCGCCGCACCAGCGCGTGCCGAGTTTGAGAAGTGTGGTGACACGGGCGTGTCAAAGACGCTCGCTCTGTGTTGTCTTCGGTACCAACAACACGCTGTGTCGTTTCGAAGACAGCGGTCGTGTCAACTTGGCACGCAGTGGCACGTATCCTGAAAACCTGAAAAAATAAAAATAGAATAAAGAATAAAATAAAATAAAATAAAGTGACTAAAAAATATGAAAATAGCATGGGTTGCCTCCCAAGAAGCGCTTGTTTAAGGTCGTTAGCTTGACCCCTCGGTTACTCCCTAGTTTTGGGGATATGGCTCGAGGAGTGTGCTCTGCCCCTCCTCATCTCTAATTAGCTCAACAGAATTATTTGCGAATTATCTCTTATGTCTTTGACCATTTACTTTGAAAATTCCCGTAGACTCACTAGATATATCAATAGCTCCATGAGGATAAACCTTTTCAACTCGATATGGCCCCGACCATCTGGATTTCAGCTTCCCAGGAAAGAGTTTCAATCTGGAGTTAAATAGTAACACCAAGTCTCCTTGATGGAATTCTCTGCGCATGATGTTCTTGTCATGCCACCTCTTCGTTTTCTCCTTGTAAGACCTTGCATGTTCATAAGCATCAAGGCGTAGTTCTTCAAGTTCATTTAGCTGCAGTTTTCTTTTCTCTCCGGCTTTCTTCAGGTCAAAATTAAGCCATTTAATTGCCCAATATGCCCTGTGCTCTATTTCAACTGGAAGATGACATGGTTTTCCATAAACTAATCGAAACGGAGTCATTCCAATGGGTGTCTTGTAGCCAGTTCGATAGGCCCATAGAGCATCATTAAGTCTTAAAGACCAATTCTTCCTTGATCTTGATACTGTTTTCTCCAAGATAGTCTTGATTTCCCTATTCGAAACTTCTACTTGCCCACTCGTTTGTGGATGATAGGGTGAGGCTAGTTTATGGGTTACTCCATACTTCTTGAGAAGACTTTCGAATTGTCTTTCGATAAAGTGTGAGCCTCCATCACTTATTACTGCTCTCGGTATTCCAAATCTTGGAAATATTATACTCTTAAAGAGCTTAATGACTGTTTTTGCATCACAAGAGGGGGATGGTAGAGCCTCAACCCATTTAGACACATAGTCCACTGCTACCAGTATATAGGTAATTTTATAGGAAGTAGGGAAGGGTCCCATATAGTCAATTCCCCAGACGTCGAACAATTCGACTTCCAATATCGAATTTTGAGGCATCTCATGTCTCCTTGATATGTTCCCGGTCCTTTGACAGCGGTCACAAGTCGTCACATAATTCCGAGAGTCTCTAAAAATATGAGGCCAATAAAATCCTGCTTGCAGAACCTTTGCACTTGATCTTATGCGTGCTCGTGTGACCTCCATATGCAGAAGAATGACAGTGATACAATATATCCTCAATCTCTTCTTCGGATACGCATCATCGATATATAGCATCTGCCCCTTGCTTGAACAAGAATGGTTCGTCCCACACATAATGCTTTACATCCGAAAGGAACTTCTTCCTCTGATGATAACTCATGTGAGAAGGTATTATCCTGCAAGCTAGGTAGTTGGCAAAATCAGCATACCACGGAGCTTTGATTGTTCTAGCTGCTAGTAGCTGCTCATCCGGAAAGAAGTCATTTATAGCAAGATCATCGGCTCTTCCCGCATTTGGTTCTAGATGAAGCCTCGATAGATGGTCTGCAACTACGTTCTCTTTTCCTTGCTTGTCTCGAATTTCTAAGTCAAACTCTTGTAGGAGAAGTATCCACCGGATAAGTCTTGGCTTAGATTCCTTTTTACTCAGCAAATATCTTATGGCTGCATGATCTGTGTAAACTATCACCTTGGTCCCTATGATATAAGATCTGAACTTGTCGAAAGCAAATACTATAGCCAAGAGTTCCTTCTCTGTGGTAGCATAATTCATTTGTGCTTCATCCAATGTTTTACTGGCGTAGTAGATTGCATACACCTTGCGATCCTTCCTTTGTCCTAACACTGCTCCCACAGCAAAATCGCTGGCATCACACATAATTTCAAAAGGGAGACTCCAATCTGGAGGTTGCATTATTGGGGCGGTTGTTAATGCTTCCTTTAACCTGGAAAATGCATCAAGACAAGGATTATCGATGTGAAACACAGCATCTTTAGCAAGCAAATTAGTTAATGGTTTTGAAATTTTTGAGAAGTCTTTGATGAACCGTCGGTAGAACCCTGCATGTCCTAGGAAACTACGCACTCCCCTGACATCAGTTGGAGGAGGCAACCTCTTGATCACTTCAGTTTTAGCAATGTCCACCTCGATACCACGGTGTGAGACTAGGTGCCTAAGTACTATGCCTTCTCGCACCATGAAGTGGCACTTCTCCCAGTTAAGCATTAAATTCATTTCCTCGCATCTCTGCAAGACCTTCACCAAATTAGATAAACACATATCAAAATCTGCACCATATACAGAAAAATCATCCATGAACACTTCCATTATATTCTCGATCATGTCAGAAAAAATTGAAGTCATACACCTCTGAAATGTGGCCGGTGCATTGCATAGTCCAAAAGGCATTCTTCTGAAAGCAAAAGTACCATATGGGCAGGTGAAAGTTGTTTTCTCTTGGTCATTAGGATAAATAGGGATTTGATAGAAACCGGAGTATCCATCTAAGTAACAGAAATGCGAGTGTTTTGCCAATCGGTCTAGCATTTGGTCAATAAATGGGATGGGGAAGTGGTCCTTTCTAGTTTCCTTATTCAATTTCCTATAATCAATACACATTCTCCATCCCGTAACAGTTCTAGTGGGGATTAACTCATTCGTAGCATTCCTTATCACCGTTACCAAAAACTTGATGTATTATTTTCCGCACACATCAAAACCATATTACGACAAGAGATTGCCCTAACAAAATAGTCATACTAATAGTCACATGAGAAAGTATATGACACTCATATAATGATCCATGATACTTTCTCATAGTGGGTCATTCAATATACATTCTCCAATGCATACCCATGTGTCAACTTGATATCTCATATCCATGACTTGTGAGATCAAGTCATTGAGTAGACCTACTTGCTAGTCTCTTCGCATTAACATTATCTCTGAATGTTAATACTTGACTAGGAATTATTAAGAGTAGTGTTCTCTATATCATCTCATTATCAATTCAACCAATCGATTGATATAGATAAGAACCTTCTACTCAAGGATGTTATTATACTTAGTTATTTGGCACCAATACAAGTATGTGTAATAACCATAAAGAAATGCCTTTATATATAGAAATATGATACAACAAAGTCCATACAACAATCATCACATGATTGGATCTAGGGCTTTCACTAACAATCTCCCACTAGCACTAGTACCAATCACTGTAGTATTTAATATCCAATGACATAGTGTGACCATCATGTTTTTTTCTCTGCCAAAGCCTTGGTCAAGGGATCTGCGACGTTAGCCTCTGTGGGTACTCTACAAATCTTTACATATCCTCTATCGATAATCTCTCGTATGAGATGAAAGTACCTTAGTATGTGTTTGGCCTGCTGGTGTGAGCGAGGTTCCTTAGCTTGCGCAATCGCTCCATTGTTGTCACAATATACCTCTATAGGATATGCTATGCTAGGAACCACCCCAAGCTTAGTAATAAACTTGTGGATCCAAACTACCTCCTTTCCTTCCTCTGATGCAATAATATACTCGGCCTCTAT
Source organism: Wurfbainia villosa (assembly GCA_025175895.1). Taxonomy (NCBI): domain Eukaryota; kingdom Viridiplantae; phylum Streptophyta; class Magnoliopsida; order Zingiberales; family Zingiberaceae; genus Wurfbainia; species Wurfbainia villosa. The sequence continues at coordinate 110,973,069 of CM045989.1, read as the reverse complement.
TGTAGAATCAACAACTGTGTCTTGCTTCAAACTCTTCCAGCTCACAGCGCCATAATTCAAGAGAAACACAAACTCTGATTGCGATCTATAATCATCCTGGTCAGTTTGGAAGCTGGCATTGCTGTAACCCTTTACAGCTAGCTCCTCATTGCCTCCAAATATCAAGAAATATTCTTTAGTCCTTCTTAAGTACTTAAGAATATTCTTGACTGCTATCCAGTGACGCTCACCTAGATTTGACTGGTATCTACTCGTCATGCTCAAAGCATACGAGACATCAGGACGAGTACATAGCATGACGTACATGATAGATCCTATAGCAGATACATAAGGGATCTTATCCATGCAGTCTCTCTCCTCTCTAGAAGAGGGACTTTGAGTCTTCGAAAGACTCACACTATGTGACATTGGCAGAAGTCCCTTCTTGGAATTCTGCATGGCAAACCGTAGTAATACCATGTCAATATATGTACTCTGACTTAGGCCAAGCAATCTCTTAGATCTATCTCTATAGATCTTGATGTCTATAATACAGACTACTTCACCTAAGTTCTTCATTGAGAAACACTTCTGTAGACAAGTCTTCACAGATTGTAGCGAAGGAATGTTATTCCCAATGAGTAGTATGTCATCCACATACAATACAAGGAAGACAACTGTGTTCCCATTAACCCTCTTGTAGACACAGGGTTCATCTTCATTCTTGATGAAACCAAACTGTTTGATCGCATCATCGAATCGAAGATTCTAGATCCAAGAAGCTTGTTTTAGCCCATAAATGGACCTTTGCAGCTTGCATACTTTCCCAGTATACTGTGGATCTACAAAACCCTCAGGTTGTGTCATGTACACATCCTCGAGTAAGTTTTCATTCAGAAATACAGTTTTGACATCCATCTGCCAGATCTCATAATCGTGGTATGCTGCAATAGCAAACGTGATCCGAATGGACTTAAACATCGCCACTGGAGAAAAGGTTTCATCATAGTCAATACCATGAATTTTCTTGAAACCTTTAGCTACCAATCTACCCTTATAGGTATGCGTAAGTCCATTCATGTCAGTCTTTCTCTTAAAGACCCACTTACACCCAATAGGTTTGACGCCTTCAGGTGGATCAACAAAAGTCCATACTTGGTTGGTGTACATGGATTCCATCTCGGATCTCATAGCCTCTAGCAATTTCTCATAATCTAGGCTCATCACAACTTCCTGATAGGAGGTAGGCTCATTCTTAATGAGCATAACATCATCATGGTCAGATAAGAGAAATGAGTATCTCTCAGGCTGACAATGTACCCTATCAGACCTACGAAGAGGTAGGTCTACCTGAACAGGTTATTGTTCCACAACTCTTTGTGCAACAATCTCATCACCCACAATACTTTGTAGTTCCTATTCAACCTCCATCAAGGCCTCAGTGTTTTGGTCCTTATCTTGAATTTCTTCAAGATCGAATGTACTCCCACTAGTTTTTCTAGAAATAAAATTCCTTTCTAGAAATACCCCAGTCTTTGCTACAAACACTTTGTGCTGATTGGGAATGTAGAAGTAATATCCCTTCGTTTCCTTGGGATATCCAACAAAGTAGCACTTATCGGATATGAGTCCCAGTTTGTCTGAGACTTGATGTCGAATGTAAGCCTCACAACCCCAAATCGTCATGAAAAATATCTTGGGATTTTCCCTGTCCATATCGTATATGGTGTCTTTATCACAACTTTGGATGGAACACAGTTAAGAGTGAAGGATGCTGTGTCTAGAGCATATCTCGAAAAGGATATAGGAAGATCTGTGTGACTCATCATAGATCGTACTATATATAATAGGGTATGATTCCTCCTTTCAGATACACCATTCCACTATGGCATTCCAGGAGGAGTGAGTTGGGATAGAATCCCACACTTAGCTAGATAGTCACGAAACTCATGGCTAAGGTATTCACCACCTCGATCTGATCGAAGTATCTTAATACTCTTTCCAAGATGGTTTTGTACTTCATTCTTGAATTCTTTGAACTTCTCAAAGGATTCTGACTTATGTGTCATCAAATACACATAATCATATCTACTGAAGTCATCAGTAAATATAATGAAGTACCTATAACCACCTCTAGCAGTAACATTGAAAGGGCCACATACATCACTATGTATAAGTCCTAACAAGTCTGTTGCTCTCTCGTTGTGTCCACTAAAGGGAGTCTTGGTCATCTTGCCTAGAAGGCAAGACTCGCATGTCTCATATGATTCAAAATCAAATGAGTCTAGCAGCCCATCATTATGGAGCTAGGATAAGCGACTCTCATTTATGTGACCTAAGCGACAATGCCAGAGATAGGTTTGGTTCAACTCATTTGACTTAGACCTTATGGTACTTATGTTATAGATGGGGTTCTCTAAGTCTAGAATGTAGAGTCCGTTCATCAGAGGTGCACTACAATAGAACATATCATTTAAATAAACTGAACAACATTTGTTCTTTATTATAAATGAAAAGCCTTTCTTGTATAAATAAGAAACTGAAATTATGTTCTTAGTCAGAGTAGGCACATAACAATATTCATCTAGTTCTAGTACAAGCCCAGAGGGCAGAGATAGAAAATAAGTTTCTACAGCAACAACATCAACCCTTGCTCCATTGCCTACTCGCAGGTGTTAGTAATATATGAGAAATGTCCGAAGACAATCGCCTTATGTTTGAACCATTTATATGATAAATGAAGATTCACTATTTGAGTATACATGCTTTCATGTATTTGATTGGATCTTAAACTCATTTACTGAATGTCCGCGATACGATTCATAGCATGAGAGAATTTGTGATTGGATCACAACTAGTGAGTATCTCTACATGTGTAATTGTGATGTATCGGAATTATCCCTAGTCGATGAATTGATGGATTTGGACACCATCAATTCTGTTGAGACTAGCACGAGGCATACTCCTTGGTGTATCCAAGCAGCCGATTCTCACTGGCTGGAGACATTGTGATGTCCGGAGTTGATCATGGATTCTAGTTATGGTAACTAGTTCATTGGAGTGACTAGCCGTAAGACTTCATATGATTCTCTGCATATATAGATATGTCAATGAAGTTCTTACTGTGGCTTAAGTGCGATGTTCCTTTGACTTGCAGTATTCAAGTCATCTTGATCATAAAGACTTATGCTTTGACATCTTAAGCAAGCATCTCTGAGGAGATGTGGACCCGGGATGATTGGGTATAAGTCGAAGTAATCAAAGGTGTTTGAATAGCCTATAAAGGATTCACCACTCCTTGCGAGGAGATATATACCCATGGCCTCTCGTCGGATTGTTACTAAAGTCTTTGGCCAAAGCATTACATGTTTAGAGTAAGGTACTCTTTGATACATGTGCAGTAACTAGAATCCGTAGGATGAGAAAATGATACTTGGGCTAGGGGTGACATAGTCAGCCTAGTGGGGACTGACACTATAGACCATGTCCTGAACCAAGTGGGTATAAGATGAGTGAAGGGAATGGGGCACGATTCATTCGAGCTGCTGAAGGGTTTCAGAAATAGTTCTGGATCAACCGTTGATCTTTTCGGTTAATTGGGGATCATGATGTACTACTAGGTGCCACTCATGATCGTTCTATAATTAATGGTTAATTATAGACGACCAACATAAACTAATAACCTATTTGGTCACACGCACAACGAGTGTAATCCGAAGGATTTAAAACGAGCTTGAGAATGAGATTCTCAGACCGAGAGAAACTAGGTTTGGTTGGACCAAACAAGAAGCGAGCATGAAATTGTTTCAGTTGCAATGGAAGCGTGGATGGGCCGTGTCTTATGCAGACATAATGGATGAACCAAAATGGTTTGGTTCTAATCCAATGGAGGAGAATAAACCAAAGGGTTTGGTTATTTTAAACGAATGAACCAAAGTTGGTTCGGTTCGTTTTAACTTAAAATAAACCATCATGGTTTGGTTTATTTTAACTTATATTAATGGAGCAGGTTAACGGGCCTTATGGTTATGATCCAATAACCATTAAGAGAATTAGTTCTCTATAAAAGAGGCCTTAAGGGTTTGTTAAGCCCTAATCCAAAAAGCCCCTAACCTAGAGTTGCCGCCCACCTCATTGAAGGAGTCGGCGCCAACCCTAGGCCGCCGCCCATCTTCTCCAACCGGCCACCAGCTACTGCCGTCTTCTCCCATTGCCAGCGTCGAGCTGCTGCCGGACGAGTTCCGGTGATCCTCCTTGGCTCCGGTGACAAGGTGAGCAAGCCGCTTTCCTTATTTGGCCGGCGCAAGGTCTCCACCAAAGCTGTCCAGTTTTCTGGACAGCTTGTTTCCTTCTCGTCGGAGCATCATTTGGACGACGTTTGGAGCTCCGACAGTGCCTTACTTACCGGGTATTCGATCTCCGGTAATCCTCATAGGTGGAGGACGAAGGATTCGTCAAACGGTTGACGAATACCTCTCCGGAGAAGCGAGTTTTGAGGACTCGTCTTTGGATCCGAATTTGGATTCGGATAGTGATCTTCTCTCGATCACATCGTCTTCAACACGAGGCTAGTAACGCGTACGAAGATGAGGCTCGTGACTTACCGAAGTCATCCCGAAGATACTCGGCGTGGATACGGATAGAGACGATTCTAGCGAGGATCGTTCCGGTTGATGCCGTTCCCGCTACACGTGATACGAAAGGTATACATAGTTAAATTTCCTTTTATTGCAAAATTTAAATTTACGGTTATGTCTACACATGTTGTACTATACATGCGTGTGATGTGTGTGTTGTAATAAATGTAGATTTATTATTTTTATTTCTTCCGCTGTGCACATGTTTGCGAAACATGTTCGAACACATACTCGCCGCGGTGCCGGAAACCCAACAGTGGTATCAGAGCCCAGGTTGTGTTTCGACATATTCGTAAAATTGTTTTGTTATAGTCATAATGATATTTCTGGAAATTTTATACTTTTGGAAAGTTAGAAGTATTTATGGAAATTTTTCAATTTTAGAAAATCTAGAAGTATTTATGGAAATCTTCCACTTTTGGAAAGTTGGAAGTATTTATGGAAATTGATATTTTCCATAAATAAAATATTTGATTAGATTTGGAAATTTGTTTCCTTATTTAATCATGATTTGATTTGGGAAATCAAATCTTAAAATATTTTATTTCCATAAGTAGTTTTGATGATTTAGGAAATTGGTTTCCTAAATTGACTTTCCTTAATCAACTATTTCCACAAATAAAATATGGGATTAGATTTGGAAATTTGTTTCCTAATTTAATCATGATTTGATTTGGAGAATCAAATCTTAAACATATTTTATTTCCATAAATAGTTATGACATATAAGGAAATATTGTACATGACATAATTGTATGCCATGTAATTGCATTAGATGCATATCATTATGCCATGCGTGTCGTGACATGTAGATGTATGCCATGTATGTCATGCCATGTAGATAATAGTTATTTGCATGCAAAGAGGATGAGACATAAAAACCCTAACTCAATATTAAAGCCTACACCTTCTATTAATATGCTTAGAACCAGAGTTCCGTTTCTTGTTCGGGTTGTTGGACTCTCTCCAAGCCCGGCTCGAACCCGAACATGTTCAAACCATGAAATAGTTTAATACTAATATGGTAAGAGTTAGAGGTCAATCGTTAGCTTTGGTTGTTGGACTCTCTCCAAGCCAAGCTAATTGGTTGAATGTGCTCTAACCATATTAAAACTATTTCTTGATTAATGGGTCGGCTTTAACCCGGAGCATCGGCTTGTTGGACTCTCTCCAAGGTCGATGTAAAGGGAGGTGAAGTTGGGTGCTATGCATATGATGCATACTTGTTAATGTGTTAACAACCCGATGTATGTGTGAACATTCAATTAGTTGATAGCACATTGTGATAGTTGTATATACGTGATATGCAATCGGTATAGTTGATACCTACCATCGTAGTTATGAATGGCTTGTTGGACTCTCTCTAAGGTTGTTCATATCTATGATGGATATCAGTCCATTCGGAGATGGACCTATGATCTCCCGAAGTGATTTTGGGGTTTTTTGAAATTCAAAAAATGAATGGGATTTATAAATGTATATCGATGCATTTTAAAATCATTTTCTCATATATGCTCATTTTGTATTTCTAGGTCAATCGATTGATCATGATGTCTTTGAATTTGTGCACTATTTTGGATTCAAACAAACTGACTGGGCCTAACTTCTTGGACTGGCTTAGAAACCTGAGAATTGTTCTCAAGGCAGAAAAGCTAGCATATGTCCTTGAAGAGCATCTTCCTAACCGTCCTAAGGACAATGCAACTCCAGACCAAATGTTGGTCTATCAGAAGCATGTGGAAGATTCTGAGCTGGCGAGTTGCATCATGCTAGCGGCGATGGTACCTGAGCTGCAAAAACAGAATGAGCATATGGATGCTAATACTATAGTCTTCCATCTTCATGAGTTGTTTGATGAGCAAGCGAGATCCGAAAGGTTCGAAGTCTCCAGGCTCTTCTTCACCACGAAGATGCAAGAAGGTTCGTCTGTAGGGCAGTTTGTGCTAAAGATGAACGGGTACATCGAGCGGCTAGCTACCCTCGGGTTTGTGATGGATCACGAATTAAGTATTGACTTAATTATGCATTGTTTGCCCAAGAGTTTCTCACAATTCATGATGAACTATCAGATGAACAAATTGGAATCTACTATTCCTGAGCTCCTCAATATGCTGAAGACTGTGGAGCCTTTTGTGAAGTATGAGGAGAAGGCGGTTCTGTTAGATGATTCCTTAAAGAAAGGTTCTAAGAGGAAGGAAAAAGAACAGAAGAAAGGGAAGAACGAAAAGGCAAAGAAGGCAGAACCAGCACAAAAGGGCACTTGCCATCATTGTGGCAAGGAAGGCCACTGGCAAAGAAACTGCAAGATTTATCTTGAGTCCATGAAGAAGAAGAAGGCATCCGATGCCCCATCCTCTTCAGGTATCTTCGTTATTGATTGTCATTCTATTTCCTTAGACACTTGGGTATTGGATACTGGGTGTGACTCACATATATGTAATGACATACAGGAGCTAAGGAATAGAAGAAGACTCGTCAGAGGGGAGTCAAATTTACGAGTTGGCAATGGAGCAAAGGTTGTTGCGGTCGCCATCGGAACTTATTTGATGAAGCTCCCTAGTGGACTAGTCTTGGAACTGGATAATTGTTATTGTGTTCCTTCTCTAATAAAGAACATTGTTTCTATTTCCTGCTTAAATAGAAATGGTTTCCATTTGACGTTTAGTAACAATTGTTGTTATATAACTTTGAATGGCGTACTTTATGGAACTAGAACTTTGAGCAATGGCATTTATACGTTGGATGTATCCAGTGACATTTTCAATATCGAAGCGAGCAACAAGCATGCTCGAAAATATAATCAATTAGACTCCTACATGTGGCATTGTCGTCTTGGCCATGTAAGCAAGAAACGCATGTCCGAATTACACAGATGTGGAATTCTGGAATCGTTTGAATTGGATTCATACGATACATGCGAATCATGCTTAAAAGGCAAGATGACTAAGTTACCTTTTACTGGAAAAGGTGAACGAGTAGGAGAGTTGCTAGGCCTAATACATAGTGATGTATGTGGACCTATGTCAACTCAAGCTTTAGGAGGCTATAGCTACTTCATTACCTTCACCGATGATCACTCACGGTTTGGGTATGTGTTCTTGATGAAACATAAGTCTGAAGCCTTTGAAAGGTTCAAAGAATTCAGAAATGAAGTAGAGAAACAACATGACAAGAGTATTAAAATACTTTGATCGGATCGAGGTGGTGAATACTTAAGTCAAGAGTTTCTTGATTATCTAAGAGACAATGGTATATTGTCTCAATGGACTCCGCCATATACACCACAACATAATGGTGTATCTGAGAGGTGTAACCGGACCTTGTTGGACATGGTCAGGTCAATGATGAATCATGCGAATCTTCCCAAGTCTTTTTGGAGCTATGCACTTCAAACAGCTGTTTACTTGTTAAACAGAATGTCAACCAAGGTAGTCTCTACTACTCCATATGAGATATGGAATGGTAAGAAACCTCATGTATCTTACTTGAAGATATAGGGTTGTCCTACTTATGTGAAGCGGACTGTATCAAACAAATTGGATGCTAAGTCTGATAAATGTCTATTTATTGGATACCCTAAGGAAACAAGGGGTTACCAATTCTATCATCCTGTGGAACAAAAGGTGTTTGTTTCAAGGCATGCTATGTTTCTAGAGAAAGAGTTTCTCTTACAAGAAAACAGTGGGAGTGTCGTCGAGCTTGAGAAGGCTCGAGAGACTCAAATAGACATTGATGAGATACCTGGTGAAGCACAACAGCCGACAACTCATAGTGATGAGCAATCGGCTGGACCTATTGAAACACCACATCTTCGTAGATCTAGTAGAACACGCAATATTTCTGAGAGATATGGATTTCTCGTAAGTGAATCGAACGACGTGTTACTCATTGATGATGAGGAGCCTACCAGTTATGAAGAAGTTTTGACAAGTTCAGAAAGGGATAAGTGGCTTGAGGCCATGAAGTTGGAAATGGATTCCATGTACGAAAACCAAGTTTGGAACTTGGTTGAGACACCTAAAGGCATAAAGCCTATAGGGTGCAACTGGGTTTTCAAGAAGAAAATCGACATGGATGGTAATGTGATTACCTTTAAGGCTAGATTGGTGGCGAAATGATATCGTCAAAAGCAAGGTGTTGATTATGACGAAACCTATTCGCCTGTAGCTATGCTTAAATCCATTCGGATGCTCCTGGCCATAGCGGCTCATTATGATTATGAGATATGGCAGATGGATGTGAAAATATCTTTCTTTAATGGAAACCTGCTCGAGGATGTGTATATGATATAGCCTGAGGGTTTCACATCAGTTGATAAAACCAAGGTATGCAAATTGCGACGGTCCATATATGGATTGAAGCAAGCATCCAGGAGCTGGAATATCCGTTTTGATGAGACAATTAAAAAGTTTGATTTCTCACAAAATCCAGACGAACCTTGTGTGTACAAGAAGGTTAGTGGGAGTGTAGTCGTGTTCCTAGTATTGTATGTCGATGACATATTACTTATAGGAAATGATGTTTCAGTCTTACAGTCAGTTAAGGTTTGGATATCCAAGACATTCTCCATGAAAGACCTGGGAGAAGCAACCTACATCCTCGGGATTAAGATCTATAGAGATAGATCAAAATGGTTGCTTGGTCTTTCGCAGTCTACATATATAGACCGAGTGCTAAAGGGGTTTAGCATATCGGAATACAAGAAAGGTTTCCTACCCATCAGGCATGGGATACACCTTTCGAAGTCTATGTGTCCACGCACAGAAGACGAGAGGATTTGCATGAGTAAGATTTCCTATGCATCCGCAATAGGATCTATCATGTATGCTATGTTATGTACGAGGCCCGATGTATCGTATGCTCTGAGTGTCACGATACCGGATCGATCGAGATTGGATCATTGGGTGGATCATTAAGACGATCCTTAAGTACTTAAGAAGAACTAAGGATACATTCCTAATATATGGAGAAGGGTACATGGTGATACGTGGGTATACGGATACCAGCTCCAGACAGACAAGGATGATTCCATGTCTCAGTCTGGGTATGTATTCACCTGGAATGGAGGCGCAATAAGTTGGAAAGGTTCCAAGATTGACACTATAGCGGATTCTGCCACTAAGGCAGAATACATTGCAGCTTTGAAAGCAGCAAAGGAAGCGGTTTGGATCAAGAAGTTCATCTTTGAACTTGATGTGGTCTCATCAATGATCCAAACATGTGCTTCGCTGCTATCATCTGATCAGAGAGATCATTAGTAGGAAGGAAATACAAATCGAGAAAATCCCCACTGAAAGGAACTTAGCGGATCCTTTGACTAAGGCATTAACTCAAAGTTAGTTTGAGGGTCATGTTAGAGCTTATGGTATTGAATACCGTAGCGATTGGCATTAGGCTAAGTGGGAGTCTGTTAGTAATATATGAGAAATGTCCTAAGGCAATCGCCTTATGTTTGAACCATTTATAAGATAAATGAAGATTCACTATTTGAGTATACATGCTTTCATGTATTTGATTGGATCTTAAACTCATTTACTGAATGTCCGCGATACGATTCACAGCATGAGAGAATTTGTGATTGGATCACAACTAGTGAGTATCTCTACATGTGTAATTGTGATGTATCAGAATTATCCCTAGTCGATGAATTGATGGATTTGGACACCATCAATTCTGTCGAGACTAGAACGAGGCATACTCCTTGGTGTATCCAAGCAGCCGATTGTCACTGGCTGGAGACATTGTGATGTCCGGAGTTGATCGTGGATGCTAGTTAAGGTAACTAGTTCATTGGAGTGACCAGTTGTAAGACTTCATATGGTTCTCTGCATATATAGATATGTCAATGAAGTTCTTATTGTGGCTTAAGTGCGATGTTCCTTTGACTTGCGGTATTCAAGTCATCTTGATCATAAAGACTTATGCTTTGACATCTTAAGCAAGCATCTCTGAGGAGATGTGGACCCGGGATGATTGGGTATAAGTCGAAGTGATCGAATGTGTTTGAATAGCCTATAAAGGATTCACCACTCCTTGCGAGGAGATGTATACCCATGGTCTCTCGTCGGATTGTTACTAAAGTCTTTAGCCAAAGCATTACATATTTAGAGTAAGGTACTCTTCAATACATGTGCAGTAACTAGAATCCGTAGGATGAGGAAATGATACTTGGGCTAGGTGTGACGTAGTCAGCCTAGTGGGGACTGACACTATAGACCATGTCCGGAACCAAGTGGGTATAAGATGAGTGAAGGGAATGGGGCACGATTCATTCGAGCTGCTGAAGGGTTTCAGAAATAGTTCTGGATCAACTGTTGATCTTTTCGGTTAATTGGGGATCATGATGTACTACTAGGTGCCACTCATGATCGTTCTATAATTAATGGTTAATTATGCATGCGTGTTGTACTATGCATGCGTGTGATGTGTGTGTTGTAATAAATGTAGATTTATTATTTTTATTTCTTCCGCTGTGCACATGTTTACGAAACATGTTCGAACACACACTCGCCGCGGTGCCGGAAACCCAACAGTAGGTCCATCTCGCCCTTCGTCAATGCCCTGCTATTTCTCAACGCCTGCACATTAGTACAAATGTGAGATGCACATCTGGTATCTAATGCCCATGATGAAGAAATAGATAGATTGACTTCTATGACATATATACCTGAAGTAGAAGTCTTACTTCTCTTCTTCTTAAGATCTTCCAGGTATGATTTGCAGTTACGCTTCCAGTGTCCAGCTTCCTTACAGTGGAAGCAAGTCCCTTCCTTAGCCACCCCTCCTTTCGGTTTCAATGCCTTGCCTTTGCCCTTGGCTTGGGACTTTCCCTTACCTTTAGGCTTGCCCTTGCCCTTGTTCTTTTGCACCATCAAAATGGAGTCGATTTTTCCCTTCTTAAGGTTGAGCTCAGTAGTTCTCAACATACTAAGTATCTCAGGCAGTGACTTATCAATTTCATTTATGTTGTAATTTATGACAAATTGATTGTAGCTTTCTGGCAAAGATTGCAAGATTAAGTCAGTGGCCAGTTCTTGGCCAAGTGGGAATCCCAACCTCTGTAGGTTCTCTATGTACCAAATCATCTTGACTACATATGGACCTACGGGAGTCCCATCTTGCATCTTGGACTGAAACAATGCCTTAGATATCTCGTATCTCTTGTGCCTTGCTTGTCCTTGATACAGTTGACGAAGATGTTCAACTATATTAAAAGCATTCATGAACTCGTGTTGCTTCTGAAGCTCAGAGTTCATGGTCACGAGCATGAGGCATGCCACATCTAATGCATCATCTTGATGCTTCTTTTAAGCATCTCGGTCGATTCGCGGCGAGGCGGTGCCTCAGGAATGAGCTGCTCGGGGACATCTGATTTCCTTTCTTGGGTGAGAATGATTCTGATTCTATGCGATCGAAAGCATCACCCAGAAATTAGCTCCATTGAGCTTATCCTTCTCAAGGATAGAACGTAGAGAGAGAGTGTTCGTGTTTGTCAACATGACAATCTACAACATAAATAATGCAGAAAGTAAATATCATATTCCATTTATCATTTAATTAGGCCTTTAATTAAATGATGCTTCCACTGAATTATAGGATTTTTGTAGAATCGAGTCATGGATGTGGTCAAACCACACTACATGATTCATACAAACTAGCTATAATTCTAGCGGGACAAGATCCACATCATACTATGCCTTGAGTTAGCTTTGGCTAAATCACCCAAGACTTAGTATGATCGGTAGGTAACAAATTACCGATTATATCTCTATGCAACTCTTGTTTATAGGATCAAGATCCATATTTACAAAAGAACTTGAGTTAGCTTTGGATAAATCGCCCAAGATTTAGTGTAAATGTGATCTTATCCTATCTTTCCAACCATTGGAATATGCCTATAGTTTTACTCGATCGAATTGAGTTAACTAGTCTCACTCAATCTAATTGAGCTTATTCTCACCCACGTTGTGATAGGCAGGACAAAGATTGTCCCTCTGCACCCTACCAAGATAATATGCGTTTCTCTGCTTTGGCAGATTCAACAACAACAAATGATCGAGGTAGTGATGGGTATCAAAACTTGGTAGGCATTTCAAGTTGATTCGATTAAGATCTAATCTAATCGTGAATGTGTATCATATACACATTAAGGCCTTAATTACCCTACACTAGCATGCATCACATACATACAAGCAAAATATTCTAGCATGCATCATATACATACAAGCAAAATATCCTAGCATGCATCATATACATACACGCAAAATATCCTAGCATGCATCATATACATACATGAAAAATTTACTAGAATGCATCACATACATACAAGAAAAAACAAATATATATATATATATATATATATATATATATATATATATATATTAAATTGTGATGAGGTCATGACCCTACTACAATCTTCTCAAGCCAATGAGAAGATCGGACGGTCAACCTAGGGTTAGCAGCTTCTCTAAGCGTCTCCTTTGACCGCCATGTGTTGTTGGCACCCTCCTCGTAACTCCGTCTACTAGTGGACCTTCCACCGTTTCATTTTGTACATTACAAACATGAAAATCGAGTTACATTCGAGTCTAAAAGCTATTTACAACAAGAATATGAAAAATAGAGGCACGACGCGCAGGTCGCATACCATATGCAACATGCACAACACAAAAACGGCGCACAAGCCGTATTATGAATTACAACACATTTTATCCAATCACATTGGGGTTCTTGGGCCATGATCATCACAGTATAATACATAATTCTAAATTATGTATTTTACATAAATTTCTATAATTTTCCTATCTTTTTTATTTCTAATTTTATGAGTCACTCTCCGCAACGGTCCCACTAAACGATTTACGGGCGCGATATATCACGGGACCATGCCCCTTGTGGGGTTAGGGGAAGCACCCCTTCTCACAAAATGAATCTTGTGAGTATCCCATCTTGATCTTACAGCGCCTTAAGTCGCTGTCCCAAAAGACTAAAGCGAGATCTCACAGTTTCGGAGAGTTTTTCTGGGTAGTTGAAGCCTACAAGTGTCCAAACACTTATTGCTTCGACTCTAGGAGAAAATACTCACAAAAATCTATAAAATTAGGAAAATTATAGAAACTTACATATCTATAATTTTTCATATCTAATACAAAAATTATAAAACTAAATACGTACATGCTTCGCACATGGCTTTGATACCACTTGTTAGTGCATATAAGATCTACATATCTCCACAATGGTATGATATTGTCCACTTTGGGCCTAAACCCTCATGGTTTTATTTTTGGGATCCACCCAAAAGGCCTCAATGGAGATATCTTATCATCTTATAAGCACATGATCTTTCCCATGTCTTAACAATGTGGAACTTTGATTGTATTCTCAATACTCCAATAATCCCCCCCTCAAACGAAGGATCACATTGACCCCCCTCTCTCAAGCCTATCCATCCTAGAAGGACATCCTCTGCTTGATGTACGATCCTCAACCCACCAGGACTTCTTGCCAACTATCTGGTCCTCCTGACCCAACTGGACTTCCTGCCAGTTGTCCAACCCTTCTGGCCCAACCGGACTTCCTGCCAATTGTTCGGTCCTCCTGACCCAAATGGATTTCCTGCCTGGTGTCTGATTCTCTTGATCCGGACATGGGAGCTCAACTTCCTTCATTCGAGGTTAATGGCTTGACATGAACCATGAGGAGAGGAAAGGAGGAAGAAGAAGATCTCATCAATTCCCACTCACTTCCACTAATGCACATCACCATAGTGGTCGACCACTACAAGGAAGTTATATACATGCATGTAATACCAAGAGCCATGGCTCTTGGTGCCCCTCATGAGGTGGCACCCCATGATGTGTCCATGATGATGTGGAACATCATCATTGGCCGATCCATGCCAAGTCATCATGACATGACATTTGGTCAAGTCAAACTTGACCTCTTATCTCCCATGGTTGATTAAATCTAACAATTTGATTCAAGTCAATTTAATTTAATGAATCTCTATTCATTAGTTTAAATTGACTCAATGAATCAAATCTAAATTAGACTCATTCAACACTTGAATCAAATTGAGTTCAACTCAATTAGTCTAATTTGGATTACTCTTAATTCAATTTGGTTCATCACATGAACCTAATCCTCATGGTCCATCATATGGACCTAATCTCCATCTAATTTCCCTTTGTGTGTGACCCTATAGGTTCTTGTAACGTTAGCAATGCTCCTAAACCGATTTAGAAACATAAGCAATGAGCGGTATCTAGCAATACATCATTGCTACGCAAGTTACAAGAATGTTGAGATCCAACATCACCTTTGTGACTACTAATTGTGACTCTCACAATATGTGACAATGTCCCTCTATCCTTGACATCTAGATTGACCAATTGAGGCATAGACCATGTCATCCTTTGTATAATCTATATCTTGAACTCCAAGTAGACTCACTCTAATCAAATGAGCTCAATATCTCATATTGACTCATTTGGGCATGACCATGCACTTAGTGGTCTCACTCTATCAAGAATCATGATGTCACTCCCGTCATATAGGAGGGATAGATCCCATCCACACATGGTTCCCACCAAGGCCTAACCATGGACTAAGCCATGACCGCAGTGCGCTGTCGCCACTATTTAGGATTTCATTAATATTTCATTATTATTATTATTATTATTTATTTTAATTTTCTATTTAATTTTAAAATTTTAGTTTTAAAATTTTTATATTTTCTTTTCTATTTCGTTAAGAAATTTTTATTTAAGTTTGTTTATTTTTTTTTATCTTTCTTGTTAAGAAATTTTTATTTTTGTTTAGTTTTTTTAGCTTTCTTGTTAAGAAATTTTCTCTTTCCCTAACCTATTTAAAGATGGGCTTAGGCTTTTGTAATTCATATAGATTAGTTTTGATTAACGAAAGTTTATTTGGTTTCATTTAAACCTAAAGGTGGTTCCTCTTTTGTTTATGAATTCCCCCTTCTTCTTCAATTCTCTCTGCCCCCTCTATCCTAATCTCACACATGGAAGGTTTTTAGTGTCACCCCACTGCACCGCTTATGTCAGTTGGTATCAAAGCCCTATATCGATAGAAGGTCGATGAGGACATGGTTATGGTCATGATCGACAAGTTTCGATTGAGGAAATCACACTCCAGGATCAAAGTACCTGCGAGCTTATCAATCTACAGACACCAATCATAGAGTTATCACGGCGATCCATGAATGTTTGTTATGGTCATGGTTATAGACATGATCGGCAGGTTCCGATTGAGGAAGCCGCACCCCTGGATCGATTTTTCAAAGAAACCATTAGGGATCTACAGAGACAAGTTGCAGAGTTATCTCAACATCTAGATATTCAAAAACATAAGGTATTTGAAGTATCGAGAAAGATGCTAGAGGGGGGAGGGTGAATAACATTTCTTAAAATTTTCTTTTCGTTTGTAAAATAGAGTTAAATGCAGTGGAAGAAGCATAAAGCAAAAGAAAAAAAATGACATGCTTGTTTTTACTTGGTTCATAGCCAACCAGCTGCTAGTCCAAGGCCCTTGCGATCCTTGATCGCTTTCGAGGGGTAATAACTAAAAGAGTCTCTTCCTCGTTAAGAGGCAAGAGACAAATGGTTTACAAGAAATGTGGAGGAATGAGGTAACAAGCCTACCTCTCCTCTTAGCAAGTAAAAAGTAAGAAACACAAATAAATAAGTACCGACTTTAAGAAGTGAAAGAAGAGAGCTTTGTCGGCATTACGACGTTATTGCATGGAGACGAGAGCTTTGAGTTGATGGAGCACTTTGGGAGATTTTTAGTTAATTCAAAAAGGGTGCTTCACCCCTACTTTTATAGTCTTCCAAACCCTAGCTCATTGAGATCAAAATCTAAGTCAAAAATGATCACCATCCCTCCTTTTGTGGCTCTTATATTGACTTTATTCAAAGTGTATAGATTCATTTCCAATCGACTAGATCACCATCAGTCGACTGATGGTGTAGGATCGAAAGAGCGAGCTAGAGGGGGGGGGTGAATAGTGAGCTTAAAATTTCTTTTCGTTTCGTTCGATTAAGACAAAAACAAAGTAGTGCAGTGGAAAAATAAATGCCACAATTTATTTTTACTTGGTTCACAACCAAACGGTTGCTAATCCAAGGCCCTTGTGATCCTAGACTGCGTACGGAGGGCAAAGCACTAAAAAGTATCCTCCTCGTTGGAGGTAGGAGACGACAATTACAAAACCAAAAGATCGATGTAGAGGGGCAATCCCACTTCTCCTTGTTGCGATCAAAAGCTCGATTAAGAACACTTGAATACACTGAATTGTGTTCGTTGGCGTCGCTAGAAAGGGGGGTGGAATGAATAGCTATGCTCGTCTTTTTGATTCATTGTACCCTTCTACAATGATTAGTATGCAGCGGAAAAAAGAAAACGAATACAGAAAAAAATGACAAAACGCAAACACACCAATTTTACGTGGTTCGGAACACAAGTCCCTACTCCACGGTTGAGCCCTCGTCGGCTCTAGTGATGCACACCACCACTATAAACTTCTCCTTCTCAGTGATACACCGAAGGTGGAGAAACCCTTTTGCACAGTTTATCAGAAACGTTACAAGAAAGCTTACAGTAGACAATGAAGAAGCAGGAAAACGAGTACAAATTTCAGAGTGAATGAAAATGCTTCTTGCTTGCTGAATCGTTGACACTCCTGTTGGATGATCAAGGCTTTTAAGAATGAAGAAGTTTTTTCCCTCGTGTCTTTCTTCAGAAAAATGTTGTTAGTTCTTCTTTTTTAATTTTGAAATATATAAGCCCAGAATACTTGATAGCTCGAGCCTGATTAGGGCTTTTTCGCCTCGAGTCAGTCACCTCGGTGTGCCTCAACTGGAGCATTAATTGGCATTTATTAATGGCTTCAACGGTAAGATTTGGACCATAATTAGTTTTATTTCCATTGAAAACATAGGTCCAGTCGAGGCGATGATCCGACGCTTGATCGGGCTTTGGTTCCAATCAACAGAGCAATCGAGCTCCTCAAGCCCCTTGCTTCGCCTGCGATTAAAGCTCTAGTCGAAGTCGCCGCTTAGATCGCGGGCTTTGGTTCCAATCGAGCAGCAATGAGCTCCCAGTCGACAGTCCCTTGCGTTTGTTCAGTTGGATCAAAGCTCTAGTCGAGTCGCCGCTTCGACTGGCAGGCTTTGGTTCCAACTAAACAGAGCAACAGTCGAGCTCCCAGTCGACATTCCCTTGCGTCTGTTCCGTTGGATCAAAGCTCTAGTCAAGTCACTACCTCGACTGCTATCGGTTTTCCTACGAACATACAAGCCACAGTCGAGACATCAACCGACTGTGGCTTGACTTTGCTCGTAAGAAATAACCTCAGTCGAGGCGCTCGGCTCGACCGAACAAAGTAACTCGCTATTTGTCCAGAGCAGTCGAGCTCTTAGTCGACACCTCCTTGTGTCTGCTTAGTTGAACCAAGCATCAGTCGAGGCATCGCCTCGACTGGTATGAGTCAACCTGCTACTCGAAAAGAGCAGTAGGTTCCAGTCGAGGCATCACCTCGACTACTACCTTTACCTGATGCCTATGAATTACTGCTCATAGGTCTTCCATGCCAGAAATCATCTCCGGGACTTCGTGCCAAGACTCCCTGTCCGGGTCTTCACTGGCAAGAGGCCATGCCTCCGGGACTTCACTGCCAAGACTTCCTATCCGGGTCTTCACTGCCAAGAGGCCACGCCTCCGGGACTTCACTGCCAAGACTCCTCGTCCGGGTCTTCACTTGTCAGGACTCCACATCCGGGTCTTCACTTGCCAGGACTCCACGTCCGGGTCTTCACTTGCCAGGACTCCATGTCCGGGTCTTCATCAATCTGGCATCCAGTCCTCGACCTACAAGAGATTTCTTGAAAATACATCTCAAACAACCGTATGAGATAACACATAATTATCACCTTGACTTAAACCCTTGTCAATCACCAAAAACATCCTTTGGGTCTGATTGCACCAACAATCTCCCCCTTTTTTTGATTTTTGACAATACGGTTTAAGTTTAGGTGATGAAATTATAGCACAATATAACGTATTCAAAATTTAATATGCAAAAAGAAGAGATATAGATGTGTAGTTTCAAAAGTTTTAATTTCAGACTTAAAGCCCATCTTCTCCCCCTTTGGCAAACACCCAAAAAGAAAAGTTGCTTATAGAAGCACTCCCCCTGAATTCATTACCCTTAGGTTATCAAATGCACTAACAATATATTTTAGCAAGATAAATGTCAGTCGTGCATTTCTAAAGAAAGATATAAACCATCGGAAGAAAAATTTGACATAATTTTCCTTAATATTTATTGTAATATCCCTGTTCATGACAACAATAAAAAAACTACATACACAGAGATATTAGAAACAAATATACAAGCATACACCCAAAAAGTCACCCAAAACATCCTGATATATATATTTTCTTGAATTCAAACTGTTCATACAGATAAAAAGAAAAACAAAAACTAAACTGCTGAAGATGATGGTCCTGATGAATCCGACATCATGGCATGAAGGAGAGTTAGAATTTCCTCCTGCTGGGCAGAGACTTCGGAAAACCGAGCATCTAGCTTGGAGTGAAGCTCTTCGAATTTAGTGTCGATTGACTTACTAAGGTCTATGAATTTAGTATCAACTGAGTTAATGAACTCAGCATGATCTTTTCGCAGATTCTCCAGCTGTTCAGACATGGTGAAAGATGGTTCAACTGCTAGAACTGGACGTTCTTGTTCACCTTCTTCCTCCATATCCCATTTTTCACCAGCTTGATGTCCATCCGCCCACTCAACGTTGCTACCAACTTTTGACATGCCGGCCAAAGAAAAGTTTCTCCACTTTATGAAATCAAAGTCTGTCATCTGCCTAATTTTCCCCCTGCTTGTCTTGATGCCTATGGATTCTAGCCAAAATGTGATGATATGACCAAAAGGCATGTAAATTTTCTTTTGGACAGGAGTTGAGAAGTGGACTATGCAGAGAAAGATGTTTAAAGCAACATTAAAGTTTAAACGTTGCTTTAAGAGATGTAGAGCTAGTAAATGATGTGGTCTTATCTTAGCTTGCCCCCTAGTAACAATTGGAAGGATGCAACCTACAATGACCTTATATAGGACATTATCGGGGGCAGCTAATGTCATGGCCGAAAATAGAGTAAGACCAGGTTGTCTAGGTTTTTTAAAGAAGTACTCATGAATTACATTTATGGAGTATCCCTCAACAGGTTCTTGAATGCTTGGATAGCATTCAAGGGTTGAGTTTGACTCACGACACTCTAGAAATGCTCTGAGGATATCAGGAGTGAAAGTTATGTCCTTTTTGGCTACCCTACTCTTAAATATGAGCCTATCACCTGTAGGCTGTAGATTATTGTAGAATTCACTAACTAAGTCTATATTGATGTCATGATAGTAGGGATGTATACTGAAGGGTCTATCTTTTCTATAAACATCTTTATTTTTGAAATAAGAATCACATGATCATTGTTTGCATATATTTATGCATATTGTCTAATACGTTACATTGTAGATAACATGGTGTGTGGTGTCACATGAGAGATCATGTTATCGGCTCCTTGTAAAGTATAAGTAAAGGCTTACAACCGAGATGGCTTTGGACAAACCATCGGAATGGTTGTAGTGTGATTTGGTATTGGTTTGTCTTGACCTTAGAATCACACTAGTGCACTTTGTGTGTATTGAGCAGGACCGACACAGAGGTGATTCGATTTATTGCTGACTACATAATCGAATCGGACCTCAAATATTATTTAGTACATGCTCTTAATTCCGATATAATAACGGGCACATATACTTGGTACTCATCTCTTTGATTCACCAATGGGTGAGATTTATAGATTAAATCGATAGACTCGGTGAGTTGGGAGATGATATTATTTATATGGTATGCCGTTGATTATAGGAGGAAACCGTGTCCTATATATTAGGATGATGATGTCCCCTTGAGGAGCTCATAAGGTTCATCATGTAAACCCTACAGGTGGACTTGGTCCGTCATGATGAAAAGGTTGAGTGGTACTACTCAAGGAGTTAGATGTTGATTAATTAATGGTTAGTAAATTAATTAATCGACGGACATTCGAGATCTTAAACACGGGGAGAAAATGTACAAATAATATATGGAGCCCATATTGTCATATGGGGGTTGGTGAGGTAGATCAATGATGGACCTTTAGTGGATTGGATCATCATTAGTGGATCAGACTTTATGTGGGCTTGATCCATGGGTGGCCAAGACCCAACTCCTCCTCATGGTCCCTAATGTAGCCCATTAACACCTCAAGATGCTTAGATCCAATGGATAGAAACAAAACACTAAGATCCATTGGTAGAGATTAAATCTCTAAGATCCGACAGTTGAGATTAAATCTCTAGATCCGACGGTTGAGATTAAATCCCTAGAACCAATGGAGGAGATTAATTCATGGCTTATCCCCAAACTCTATAAAAGGTGGCATGGGGTTGGCGTGAAGATCATGATAGAGAGGGAGCAAGGCTTGGGCGGCAAGAATAGGGCAATCCTAGTTGAGATAGGATTGGAATTAGGGTTAGGGTTTGGAAGCAAGGGTGGCACCAAATAAGGCAAGTTTTCCTTCTTCTTCCTTGCCTTGTGGCCAACGTCCAGCAGCTATTCCAGCCCTTCCCAGCCCTTGGACGGCACCCAAAACACTCTCCTCTCTTCTCCTTAGGTGGTGGAAACAAGATATAGGGTTTCCCTTGGTGTCTTGGTAGTTTTCCATCATCTTCTTCTCCTTCTAGTTGGCCGGCGGCAAGAACTTCTATAGTTCTTTGTTGGTTGAGTTTTTGAAGGAGAAAAACATTGTTTCTCTTCTTCCTCTTGCTTGGGAAAATCAAGGAAGGAAGTTTTACGATCTAGGAGCTTTGACTTTTGGTGGATCGTCGTCCACACGACGTCCAAAAGGAGGAGGGTCATACATTAGAAGACCAAGAGGTATAACTATTCTTCTATCTCTTTTATTCATTGCTTGTGTTTGTTTTCCAAAATATAAGCATGTTATATTTCTGTAAATAGGCTAAATAATACTTGGATCCCGAGTATAAACACAAAAACCGGCGATCCGGACATCGTCTATTCCGCGGCTACTCGTAGAATAGAGGATGGTCGCTTGAACAACTAGTTTGTTCAAGTGACCTCTCTAAACGAATAGCATGACGATGACTTGGTTGCTTTGGGAATCCCTTTTGTCTAGGATTAAATTTTTTAATCCGGGGACATCGAAGGGATCACCATGGTCAAGCAACCGAGGTGAAGGGGAAGCGAAGTTTCCCCTCACGGACTCGACAAGGGAAATCCCTTCAATTGGTATCAGAGCTTCCGGGCAAAACCTACAAATGGTATCCGAGCCAAGGTTTCCGATTTTGTGTGTTTAGGATTCGGTTAATTTTTATGCACTTTTTCATATATTATATGTGTCGGATAATAGTAGGATATGCGTAGTTTAACTCTTTGGTTGCAGGCATAAGATCCGACTATTATGGCCATATGTGTGTATGTGATTGTATGTGTGTAAATGTTTATTTTGTTGAATCCTCGGGGTTGACGAGGCTAGTATTTAGTTTTTGTAAATTAAATACGGCATTGTTTAGCCGCTCTTTATTTTATTTTACTTTCGATCTAGATTTCATGTACACTCCCTCGTGGAGTATAGGATCGATGGATGTAAATTAAAATAGGATTTAGTCTCGGCTCGGATCTCCGGATGGCTCGTACATGGCGTAGGAGGAGCGGACGAGATGGCGATGCGACAGGAGTCATATTGAAGACAAAAGCCATAATATTTGGAAAATAATTTATTTTTCATATTTATTGCTTTTTGTTTGATATGCATGTCGTAGGCTAGGAAAATTCCTCAATTTCAAATTACTAAGTGGGAGAGGGATATTTTTATAAATTCCCATGGCCTCCATTACGATTTGACATGTGATGCAAGCAAACTTGTGCGTCGGCTCTGAGTGCCTTCCTCCCCATCGGATGGGTTTGTTTGCGGATCACTAGGTCAAATAATGGTTATAGGAAATTATTTAGGAGCGTGTGTACTTCCATATCGGTAAGGCACATAATCCGAGATAATTCCCTTAGTATCGTGTAATGGTGCACACTTAGATACAAATAAAAAGTATCCTCCCCATCGGAGTCACTGCTTTTATTTGTAGGGTCAAAGAGGAACCGACTATTAATTTTATTTGTCAAAAAGTAAGGTTGACAAGATAATAAAATTAACGGGTTAAACCTCCTCTTACAAATGTAGAATTCGTATACGTCCACACTATCGTGGCATGCGATATTCTCGGTGTTTGAGGTGTTGGTTGATTTCAAAATTTTATTGTTTGAGGAATCAATAATTTTTATTGAAATCTACAGTAATAATAAGCATGTTGTGTGTGCTTGAAAATTCCTCATTTTCAATTTACTAAGTGGGAGAGGGATATTTTAATTAATTCCCGCGGCCTCCATTACAATTTGACATGTGATGCAACAAACTTGCGCGTCGGCTCTGAGTGCCTTCCTCCCCATCGGATGAGTTTGTTTGCGGATCACTAGGTCAAATAATGGTTATAGGAAATTATTTAAGAGCATGTGTACTTCCCCATCGGTAAGGCACATAATCCGAAATAATTCCCTTAGTACCGTGTAATGGTGCACACTTAGATGCAAATAAAAAGTATCCTCCCCATCGGAGTCATTGCTTTTATTTGTAGGGCCAAAGAGGAACCAACAATTGATTTTATTTGTCAAAAAGTAAGGTTGACAAGATAATAAAATTAAAGGGTAAAACCTCCTCTTACAAATGTAGAATTCGTATACGTCCACACTATCGTGGCATAAGATATTCTCGGTGATTTGAGGTGTTGGTTGATTTCGAAATTTTATTGTTTGAGGAATCAATAATTTTTTGAAATCTAAAGTAATGATCTATGTGATTCTTAGGATTTTCAAAATTGACTTTCAGTCCACTTATTTTGATACTAAAGGAAATAAACTTATTGTACCCAAATTATATTGATTGGAAATGAATCCAAATATTGTCTTATCTGCTAGTATGCACTCTTCGAAGAGTGTCCTCAAGCCATCATTGCTCAAAAGAGTTTCTACTTCTAAGCCGAAAGGCAAGAAGAAGAAGAAACAATGTGAAGCAAAGATGGTGGGAGGATCTCAGGGAAGAGTGAAGAAGCCGAAAGGCAAGTACTTCACTTGCAAGCAGGATGGACATTGGAAGAAGGACTGTCCCAATCCAAAACAGAACATAGGTATATCTTTTGGACTAGTCATTGAAACATGATTAGCGGTGATATCTACCGGCACCTGGTGAGTAGATACGGGAGCCACTAATCATGTCTGCAACAATTTGCAGGGGTTCCAGGAAACCCGATGACTAGTTGAAGGGGAGATTACCATTTACTTGGGCAATGCCATGATGGTGGCGGCTATTGCAGTGGGAGAAGTTTTATTTATCTCTCGAAAATAATAAAACTTTGGTTCTGGAAAATTCCCTTTATGTACCTTTATCTAGAAAGAATTTAGTTTCAGTTTCTAAATTATTATGGATGGATATTCTATTTCTTTTAATGACAGAGTTGTTATAAAAAGGAATAGGGAGAATATCTATTCAGGTACATTGAAAGGAAATTTGAACCAAAACCTCCCATGATGCAAATTGAAGTTAATAAACTCATCTTCTAATTCCAATAAGAGAAAAGAACCTTCGAAGATGAACTAAACATATCTTTGGCTTCTTAGGCTTGGTCACATTAACCTAAGCAGAATTCAAAGGTTGATAGCTGATGGACCTTTGGGTTCATTAGTGGTGGAGGATCTCCCAACCTACGAATCTTGCTTAGAGGGTAAGATGACCAAGAGGCCTTTTTAAGGCCAAGGGGTATAGAGCCAAAGATGTGTTAGAAATGGTTCATTCTGATTTGTGTGGTCCTATGGCTATCTAGGCAAGAGGTAATCTTGAATATTTTGTCTCTTTTGTGTTGGCAATGTGCTATTTCTCGGAATGCTCATAGGCTCCCATGTCCCCGGATTAAAATTTTCACTAATGAAAACTAATCCGGATGGGATGAGTTTCCTAAGCACAACCAATTCGTCGTCGTGCTAACGACTTGAGCGATCGCTTGAACAAACTAGTTGTTCAAGCAACACAACTCTTCTAGTCGGTTAGCCGCGGAAGAGACGACGGACGGATCGCCGGTTTTTGTGTTTCTTATCGGGGTCCATGATTATACAAATACATGCAAATGCAAACTAGTATAATCAACATATACTAACATAATGAACATAAGCTAGCATATCAAATAAGAACATGAAAAGAACAATAATAAAAGTTGTGAAACTTTTATACCTCTTGATCTTCTATCGTATGTCCTAACCTCCTTGTAGACTTCGTGTGGGCGAAGATCCTCCACAAGTTGAAGCTTCCTAGATCTTCTTCAATCCAAAGAATGAAGAACTCTCTTTCCCTTCTTGCTTGAGCCAACCACCAATCCACAAAGGATTGATGCCGCCGGCCCCAAAAATAGAGAGAATAATATGGAAACAACCAAGGAACCGAACTAGGGACAAACCCTAGTTTTGGTGCCGCCGGCCAAGATGGAGTGAATAGGAGAAAAGGAATATGTTGGGCCCCGGCCACGGTGGAGGGAATAGAGGAAGGAGTCGGCCACACCCTAGGAAGAAGAAGACCTCCTCTCCTATAGTTGCCGCCCAACTTCCTTGCAATCTAAGGAGGAAACCCTAATTAGGGTTTCTCCTTAGGCTTTCTTGCCGCCCAACCATGGTGGAGAGAAGATATCTAGGAGCTAGCCACCTCCAAGGAAGAAGACAAACTCCTCCACAAGTGGCCGCCCAACCTTCATTCCCATCCATGGCCGCCCATGCAAAGGAGCCAAAACCCTAATCAAATTAGGGTTTCCTCCATAGGGTTCCTTGCCGCCCAAGCATGGTGGAGAGAAGAGATCTAGGAGCTAGCCACCTCCATGGAAGAAGACAAGCTCCTCCATAGGTTGCCGCCCACTCTTCTTCCTCACCTTGGCCGCCCAACCCAAAAGAGCCAAACCCTAATTAGGGTTTCCTCCTAGGGTTGCTTGCCGCCCAAGCAATTGGAGGCTAAACCCTAATCTCCTTAGCATCCATCATCCAACCTCTAAAAAAAATTGTTGCCGCCCAACCCATAGCCACCCTTTTATAGAGTTAGGGTTTAGGCCTTGGTTTAATCTCCACCGTCGGTTCTAGGGTTTTAATCTCAACCGTCGGATCTAGAGATTTAATCTCAACCGTCGGTTCTAGGGTTTTAATCCCAACCGTCGGATCTAGAGATTTAATCTCTATTATTTGATCTAGACTTCATGATGTTTATATTAGGCTATGATAGGGACCATGAGGAGGAGTTGGGTCTTGGCCACCCGATGGATCGGAACCACACAAACTTGATCCATCAATGATGTTCCATTCCACTAGAGGATCATCATCGAACTACCTCACCAACCCCATAAATTAATATGGGCTCCATATATTATTTGTACATCCATCTCCCCGTGTTTAAGATATCGAATGTCCATCAATTAATTGATTTACTGACCATCAATTAATTAACATCTAACTCCTCGAGTAGTACCACTCAACCTTATCATCATGTTGACTAAGTCAACCTGCAGGGTTTACATGATGAACCTTATGAGCTCCTCAAGGGGACATCATCAACCTAATACATAGGACACGGATTCCTCCTATAATCAACGGCACACCATGTAAATAATATCATTTCCCAACTTACCGGGCATATTGATTTAATCCATAGAAATCTCACCCTCTGGTAAATCAAAGAAATAAATATTAAGTACATGTGCCCGTTATTATATCGGGATTAAGAGCATGTACAACATAATATCCGAGGTCCGATTCAATTATGCAGTCAGCAATAAATTGAATCACCTCTATGTCGGTCCTGCTCAATACACCTGAGTGTACTAGTGTAACTCTATGTTCAAGATAAAACAATACCAAGCTACACTACAACCATGCCAATGGTTTGTCCAAAACCATCTTGGTTGTGAGCCTCTACTTATATTCTACAAGGGACTGATAACATGATCTTCTGTGCCGCACCCAGACACCATGTTATCTACAATGTAAAATATTAGACAATATGCACACATATAAATATAACGTGCAAACAATGATCATGTGATTTTTATTTCAAAATAAAGATGTTCATACAAAAGAGCTAGGCTTTCAGTATACATCCCAACATTTTGTAGATGATTATTCAAGATGTGGATGACACTACGATCTGATCGTGGTGGTGACAACCTCTTGGGAGAGTTTAGGAACTACTTATTAGAGGTTGGGATTCAATCCCAATTGACTGCACCTGGCACACCCCAGCAGAACGGTGTAGCAGAGCGAAGGAATAGGACTCTTATGGAGATGGTTAGATCGATGATGAGTTATTCTGACTTGTTTTATAGTCCTAGAGATCAGAGGGTGATCGTTAACACGAATGCCAGATTTCTAGAGGAAGACTATGTGATAAGCCACAAGCCCAAAGGTAAAATTGTTCTGGAGGAGTTAAAAAGGGAAGTCACTTCTTTAGTACCACCGGTACAAGAGGACATACCACATGTCACTGCACCGCGTGTCACAGAGGATACACAGAAGATACCTCGTCGTAGTGGGAGGGTTGTTAGACAACCTCTTAGATTCATGTTTTTGGACAAATCTTCTGATTTGGTCCCTAGCAAACATGAACCTGATCCCTAGACATACGACAATGCAATCCAAGATATAAATACAACATCTTTGCAAAGTGCAATGAATACTGAGATTGAATCTATGGATTCAAGACAGGTCTTGGAGCTCTAATGCATAGCAACTCATATGGATTATGAGGTGTGACAGATGGATATCAAGACAGCATTCCTTAGTGGAAGTCTTGAGGAATCCATCTACATGAAGCGACCAGAGGGATTCATTGCTAAAGGAAAAGAGCGTATTGTATGTAAGCTTAATCGGTCCGCTGATGGACTGAAGCAAGCTTTGAGGTCTTGGAACATCCGCTTTGATGAGGTAAATCCAGACTTATGGATTTATTCAAAGTCCGGATAAGTCTTGTGTATACAATATATGTGACGGAAACGTAGTGATATTTCTTGTACTATACGTAGATGATATTTTGGTAGTTGGCAACAATATCAGAGTGTTATCAGACGTAAGGGTATGGTTGTCCAAACCGTTTTGAAGGACTTGAGAGAAGTGGGTCACAACCTTGGGATCAAGGTTGTTGTGCTTATCCCAAGCTTCATACATAGACATGATTTTGGATCGTTTTTAGTATGCAGAACTCCAAGAAGGGTTTTCTACCTTTTAGGTATGGAGTTACTTTATCTAAGGAGATGTGTCCTAGATCATCTGAGGTGATAAAGGAGCCGAGGCTGTTCCTTATGCTTCAAAGAGGGAAGCCTCATGTATGCTATGTACGAGACAAGATATCTGCTTTGCCGTGGGCATGGTTAGCAGATATCAGAGTAATCCAGGATAGGGACATTGGATTGTCGTAAAAGCATATAATGTAGTGCCTGAGAAGGACTAGGGATTATATGCTAGTTTACCGTGCATACCAATTACTCCCTGTGGGTTGCATGGATTGCGATTTCCAATCAGATAGGGATAATAAGAAGTCTACCTCGTGTTTGTGTTTACTTTAGGTGGAGCCATTGTATGGAGGAGTGCCCAGCAGTAAATGCTATGGACTCCACCATGGAAGTATGTGGCGCACCTAGGCGCCAAAGAAGTCCGGTGGTGGCTCAGAACTTCGATGGACTTGGATGTGATTCCCGGTTTGCCTAACTATCACAATTTATTGTGATAACAATGGTGCAGTTGCAAACTCGAAGGAACCACGAGCCCATAAGGCTAGTAAACACATAAAGTGCAAGTACCACCTGATACGAGAAATCGTAAAGGAGGTAGAAGTTGCTGTCGCCTAGATTGCATCAGAGGATGACCTGGTAGACCCTTTCACTAAGGCCCTTCTAGCGAGAGCTTTGATAGGCATGTGGAGGGAAGGGGAATCAAATGTATGGCAGTAAGAGCACAGCATAGTCTTTTAGTATAAGTGGGAAATTGTAGGGATGTATATTGAAAAGTCTATCTTTTCTATAAACATCTTTATTTTTGAAATAAGAATCACATGATCATTGTTTGCATATATTTATGCATATTGTCTAATACGTTCAATTGTAGATAACATGGTGTGTGGTGTCACACGGGAGATCATGTTATCGGCTCCTTGTAAAGTATAAGTAAAGGCTCACAACCGAGATGGCTTTGGACAAACCATCGGAATGGTTGTAGTGTGATTTGGTATTGGTTTGTCTTGACCTTAGAATTACACTAGTGCACTTTGTGTGTATTGAGCAGGACCGACACAGAGGTGATTCGATTTATTGCTGACTACATAATCGAATCGGACCTCAGATATTATTTAGTACATGCTCTTAATCCCGATAAAATAACGGGCACATATACTTGGTACTCATCTCTTTGATTCACCAATGGGCGAGATTTATAGATTAAATCGATAGACTCGGTGAGTTGGGAGATGATATTATTTATATGGTGTGCCATTGATTATAGGAGGAAACCGTGTCCTATATATTAGAATGATGATGTCCCCATGAGGAGCTCATAAGGTTCATCATGTAAACCCTGCAGGTGGACTTGATCCGGCATGATGAAAAGGTTGAGTGGTACTACTCAAGGAGTTAGATGTTGATTAATTAATGGTTAGTAAATTAATTAATCGACGGACATTCAAGATCTTAAACACGGAGAGAAAATGTACAAATAATATATGGAGCTCATATTGTCATATGGGGGTTGGTGAGGTAGATCAATGATGGACCTTTAGTCGATTGGGTCATCATTAGTGGATCAGACTTTATGTGGGCTTGATCCATGGGTGGCCAAGACCCAACTCCTCCTCATGGTCCCTAATGTAGCCCATTAACACCTCAAGATGCTTAGATCCAATGGATAGAAACAAAACACTAAGATCCATTGGTAGGGATTAAATCTCTAAGATCCGACGGTTGAGATTAAATCTCTAGATCCGACGGTTGAGATTAAATCCCTAGAACCAATGGAGGAGATTAATTCATGGCTTATCCCCAAACTCTATAAAAGGTGGCATGGGGTTGGCGTGAAGATCATGATAGAGAGGGAGCAAGGCTTGGGCGGCAAGAATAGGGCAATCCTAGTTGAGATAGGATTGGAATTAGGGTTAGGGTTTGGAAGCAAGGGTGGCACCAAATAAGGCAAGTTTTCCTTCTTCTTCCTTGCCTTGTGGCCAACGTCCAACAGCTATTCCAGCCCTTCCCAGCCCTTGGAAGGTGCCCAAAACACTCCCCTCTCTTCTCCTTAGGTGGTGGAAACAAGATATAGGGTTTCCCTTGGTGTCTTGGTAGTTTTCCATCATCTTCTTCTCCTTCTAGTTGGCCGGCGGCAAGAACTTCTATAGTTCTTTGTTGGTTGAGTTTTTGAAGGAGAAAAACATTGTTTCTCTTCTTCCTCTTGCTTGGGAAAAGCAAGGAAGGAAGTTTTGCGATCTAGGAGCTTTGACTTTTGGTGGATCGTCGTCCACACGACGTCCAAAAGGAGGAGGGTCATACATTAGAAGACCAAGAGGTATAACTATTCTTCTATCTCTTTTATTCATTGCTTGTGTTTGTTTTTCAAAATATAAGCATGTTATATTTCTGTAAATAGGCTAAATAATACTTGGATCCCGAGTATAAACACAAAAACCGGCGATCCGGACATCGTCTATTTCGCGGCTACTCGTATAATAGAGGATGGTCGCTTGAACAACTAGTTTGTTCAAGTGACCTCTCTAAACGAATAGCACGACGATGACTTGGTTGCTTTGGGAATCCCTTTTGTCTATGATTAAATTTTTTAATCCGGGGACATCGAAGGGATCACCATGGTCAAGCAACCGAGGTGAAGGGGAAGCGAAGTTTCCCCTCACGGACTCGACAAGGGAAATCCCTTCAATTGGTATCAGAGCTTCCGGGCAAAACCTACAATGATCACAATAGACTAGTTTATTGAGCCCATAGTAGTTAATCATTTGTATAACATGTTGGGCATGATTTTCAAAAAATTCTTTATCTAATGATCTAGTATGCATCAACTGAAATTTGTGGGCAGTAAAGATATGTTGATGATGTGTGGAGGGAAACCGGGGATCCATAGATGGATTTTCCCGAGGTGTTTCTCTTGACTCGCCTATCCTACATTTTTGTCTATTGAATGCCAAAATGATGTTCCAAAAAAAAATATGATGGTATGATGAGTGGCAATAACCAACACCCAATTAGTTTACCCAATATTACTAAGTCGTGTAATCAAAGAGATGAGTTTAGAAATTTACTTAGGTGTCATTTTTCCTATTGTTGACTGGTCTTGAGGGATCAAGAAGATGACTTCTGTGAAATCACTTTGTCCAGAAAAAAAAATGAACCCTAGAAAATCTGGCAAAATCTAGGGTTTGAGAAAATCGTCGTCTAGGGTTAGGTATTGACCAAAAGAAGGAATGAGGGGCTAGAGAACTTACTTCAAGTTTGTTTAGGAGCAAGTGAGGTAATCTAGGGTTTTGTCGGTGTTAAACTTGGCCGAAAACTTGAACGGCGACAACCAGGTGACAGAAGAGAAAAATCGCAGCGAGAGGAGTCGAGGCGAGTCGCGAGTTTGGGAGAGGCGGTAAGTGAAATTCCTTATATATTTCTTAGTTACGCAGTCGAGGCAGTAAGTTGAACGCCTCGACTATTATATCAATCGAGGCGCCAGTTGAGTGCGCCTCGCTTGCTCATTACCTCAATCGAGGCGATTATTGAAATGCCTCGATCTTATTCAAGGTTCATTTTTGTCTTAGATATTTTAAGTTCCAAATTCGTTGTATTTAGGTATTTAAAACATTTTAAAAGTGACAATATACTCTATCGACAATATCAAACATATATTGGATGTTTCACTTGAGTTTTATCATTATTTAAGATGTCCAACCAATTTTACTTGGTTGGAATGTCCAATTATGTTTTAAAAACAAATACACATGAATTATGTATTGGTCTTCCCCATAATTGGTCAACTTAATGATTCATGCAGTTTTCAACCGCATTACTCAAGTTATGCATCATAACAAGCAATTTGAGTAAATTGGTTGCTCCTAACATCTCACTCCTATCTAGCAATACACAAGCATAGTTAATCCTATGATTTGTGTGAGATGTTTCCCAAAGGTATCCCAAACATTATTTTCCCATTTCTTTTGAACTTATGAATTTGTCCTTATGATCACGGAGAGTTTTCACTCAGCTGCACACATTCCCAACTCTCTTCTTAAATGACTAAATTCATTTTCTGGAAGAGGTTTTGTGAAAATATCAGCAAGATTTGCCTTAGACACAACATAATTGAGTATAATATCTTCTCTTGCTACATGATCCCTAATGAAGTGATGTCTCACTTCAATGTGTTTTGTTCTGGAATGATGGACTGGGTTTTTTGTTAAGTTGATCGTGCTAATATTATCACATAGCACTTGCACGTTCTTATATGAAAATCCATAATCCTTCAATGTGTGAGTCATCCATAACAATTGTGACACACTCTCTTCCATGGCTATGTACTCAGCCTCAGTGGTGGAGAGAGCAACACAATGTTGCTTTCGACTTGACCAACCAACTAAAGCTGAACCTAGGAATTGACAGCCCCCGCTAGTACTTTTTCTATCTAGTTTGCATCCTGCATAATCTGAATCTGTATAGCCTACTAAATCAAAAGACTCTGGGATACCACAAATCCAACTGATATTGTTGCTTTAAGATATCTCATAATTCTTTTAATAGCAACCCAATGAGACTCTTTAGCACACGATTGATATCGTGCACACATGCCCACAGCAAATACTATATCAGGTCTACTTGCTGTAACATATAAAAGACTACCTATGGCACTCCTATAACGCTTTAGATCAACAGGTTTACCATCTACATCACTATCTAGATGAGTGTTTTGTGCCATTGGAGTGGCAACCTCCTTAACATTTTCCATGTTGAATCTTTTTAGCAACTCCATGGCATATTTTGATTGACAAACATGAATTCCTTCTTTGGTTTTTTTGATTTGAAGTCCAAGGAAAAATGTCAATTCCCCTACTAGACTCATCTCAAACTCACTCTCCATGTGTTCTATAAATTCATTGAGATAATCCCTATTGTTTGAACCACAGATTATGTCATCGATATAAATCTGAGCTACAAATATGTCTTCACCATTTCTTTCGAAAAGTGTGGGATCAATTTGACCTCTTCTAAAACCCCTCTCAACTAGAAAAATTGACAACCTTTCGTACCAAGCACGAGATGCTTGTTTCAGCCCATAAAGAGCCTTCTTTAGCTTATACACGTGATTTGGAAATTCAGAATTTTCAAATCCCGGTAGTTGTTCAACATAGACCTCTTCCTTTATAAACCCGTTCAAAAATGCTGACTTCACATCCATTTGATATAATTTGAATCCTCTATATGCTGCAAATGCTAGCATTAATCGAATGGATTCTAACCTAGCCACGGGTGCATAAGTTTCACCATAATCAAGTCCCTCAATTTGATTGTATCCTTTGGCAACTAACCTAGCTTTATTTCTCACTATTTCTCCTTTATCATTCAATTTATTCTTGAATACCCATTTGGTTCCTATTATGGTAGCTTGATCAGGTCTTGGAACTAAATTCCAAACTTGACTTCTCTCAAATTGTCCCAATTCATCTTGTATTGCTATAATCCAGTCCGAATCAAGCAAAGCTTCATCAATTACTTTTGGTTCAATTTCAAAGATTAATGCTACTTGATTCACTTCATTTCTAAAGTATGATCTTGTCCTCACCCCTTGATGGATGTCTCCAACAACTTGGTCTAGGGAATGACTAGTGCCCATTCTAGTGGATCTTGGTACTTGAGATGTTTCTTGAACTTCATTGTTAGATACAATCTCAAGCAATGACCCTTCTGATCTAGAATTTTCATTTTCGGGGTCAGATTTGACTCCCCCTACACTTGTGTCTTCCTTTAAACTCAATCTTTTGAGTTCGACCTCTACTGCATCAGTATTATCCTTAGAGTCAATTTGGTATTTACATTCCTCAAAAACCACATTTGACGATTCCTCAACCAAATTTGTTCGTTTGTTGTAAACTCGATAAGCCTTACTAGTGAGGGAATATCCTAAGAAGACACCTTCATCTGCTTTTGCAGTGAATTTTCCTAGATGATCCTTAGTGTTTAAAATGAAAACCTTGCAACCAAAAACCCTAAGATGTTTGATTGTTGGTGGTTTTCCAAACCATAGTTCATGAGGTGTTTTCCCTAAGAATCTATGTATCAAAACTCAGTTTTGAACATAACATGCAGTGTTAATTGCCTCAGCCCACAAGTAACTAGGAAGAGCATACTCATTTAGCATACTCCTCGCAGCTTCTTGCAAAGCTCTATTCTTCCTCTCTACCACACCATTTTGTTGTGGTGTCCTAGGAGTCAAAAACTCATGTTTATAGCCTTTTTCTGAACAGAATTCCTTAAACCTCATATTTTCAAATTCTCCTCCATGATCACTCCTAATTGTTTTAATTGTTGAGTTTTTCTCATTTTCAATTCTTCTACAAAAAGGAATAAAAATTTCTAATGTTTGATCCTTATGTTTGAGAAAGAAGGTCCAAGTATATCTAGTATAGTCATCTACTACTACCAAGCAATATCTACTTCCATTCAAGGTTTTAGTGGAGCTACTATCAAACAAATCTAAATGCAATAAATCTAAAGCATTTAAAGTACTTACAGTGTTCTTGCTTTTGTGTGATGCTCTTATTTGTTTACCTTTTTGACATGCATCACATAGCTTGTCCTTTTTGTATTTGAGCAATGGTAGACCCCGCACAAGCTCTTCCTTGGCCAACCTCTTGATATTTTTCATGTTGACGTGTGCTAGTCTCTGATGCCATAGCCATGATTCATCTTCTTTGGACAAAAATTAAAATTAGCTAGTAGCCTTTCGCACAGATGATATTACGATCACACCGTAATCCTCTGAGAATCGTTTTGCATATTACGGACTTCCTCGATGACGAATCCTCCGGCCAGAACGCCGAAGTTTATGACTGCGCACGAAGATCCGAAGACGATCGTGATCATCTCTCGATCACGTCGTCTTCAACACGAGGCTAGTAACCCGTACGAAGACGAAGCTCGTGACTTAGTGAAGTCATCCCGAGGAGCTCGGCGTGGATACGGATAGAGACGATTCTTACGAGGATCGTTCCGGTTGATGCCGTTCCCGCTACACGTCATACGAAAGGTATAACGTAGATAAATTTCTTTTATTGCAAATTTTAATTTACGGTTATGTCTACACTTGTTGTAATAGCATGCGTGTGTTGTGTGTGTTGTAATAAATATAGATTTATTATTTTTAATTGCTTCCGCTGTGCTCATGTTTACGAAACATGATCGAACACACACACGCCGCGGTGCCGGAAACCCAACAGTGGTATCAGAGTCCAGGTTGTGTTTCGACATAATCGTAAAATGGTTTTGCGATAGTCATAATGTATTTCTGGAAATTTTCTAATTTTGGAAATTTAGAAGTATTTATGGAAATTTTTCAATTTTGGAAAGTCTAGAAGTATTTATGGAAATCTTCCACTTTTGGAAAGTTGGAAGTATTTATGGAAATTGATATTTTCCATAAATAAAATATTTGATTAGATTCTGGAAATTTGTTTCCTAATTTAATCATGATTTGATTTGGGAAATCAAATCTTAAAATATTTTATTTCCATAAGTAGTTTTAATGATTTAGGAAATTGGTTTCCTAAGTAGATTTTCCTTAATCAAATAATTCCATGAATAAAATATGTGATTAGATTTGGAAATTTGTTTCCTATTTTAATTATGATTTGATTTGGAGAATCAAATCTTAAACATATTTTATTTCCATAAATAGTTATGACATATAAGGAAATTATATACATGACATAATTGTATGCCATGTAATTGCATTAGATGCATAACATTATGCCATGCGTGTCGTGACATGTAGATGTATGCCATGTATGCCATGCCATGTAGATAATAGTTATTTGCATGCAAAGAGGATGAGACATAAAAACCCTTAATCAATATTAAAGCCTACACCTTCCATTAATATGGTTAGAACCAGAGTTCTGTTTCTTGTTTGGGTTGTTGGACTCTCTCCAAGCCCGGCTTGAACCTGAATATG
This sequence comes from Wurfbainia villosa, assembly GCA_025175895.1. Taxonomy (NCBI): domain Eukaryota; kingdom Viridiplantae; phylum Streptophyta; class Magnoliopsida; order Zingiberales; family Zingiberaceae; genus Wurfbainia; species Wurfbainia villosa. Next base: position 110,937,036 of record CM045989.1, on the reverse strand, counting down.
TTCAAACCATGGAATAGTTTAATACTAATATGGTAAGAGTCAGAGGTCAATCGTTAGCTTTGGTTGTTGGACTCTCTCCAAGCTGGGCTAATTGGTTGAATGCGCTCTAACCATATTAAAACTATGTCCTGATTAATGGGTTGGCTTTAACCTGGAGCATCGCTTTGTTGGACTCTCTCCAAGGTCGATGTAAAGGGAGGTGATGTTGGGTGCTATGCATATGATGCATACTTGTTAATGTGTTAACAACCCGATGTATGTGTGAACATTCAATTAGTTGATAGCACATTGTGATAGTTGCATATACGGGATATGCAATCGGTATAGATGATACCTACCGTCGTAGTTATGAATGGCTTGTTGGACTCTCTCCAAGGTTGTTCATAACTATGATGGATATCTGCCCATTCGGAGATGGACCTACAATCTCCCGAAGTGATTTTGGGGTTTTTGAAATTCGAAAAAAAATGAATGGGATTTATAAATGTATATTGATGCATTTTTAAAATCATCTTTCTCATATATGCTCGTTTTGTATTTCTAAGTTAATATATTGATCATGATGTGTTTGAATTTGCGTTCCATTTTGGATTCAAATAAATTGACTGGGCCGAACTTCTTGGACTGGCTTAGAAACTTGAGAATTGTTCTCAAGGTGAAAAGCTTGTGTATGTCCTCGAAGCGCCTCTTCCCACCCGTCCTAGTGATGATGCAACTTTGGACCAATTGTGAGTGATTCTGAACAAATGAGTTGCATCATGCTAGCCATGATGGAACCCAAGCTACGAAAACAACATGAGCATATGGATGCTCATATCGTAGTCCTTCATCTTTGTGAGTTGGTTGATGAGCAAGTGAGATTCGAAAGGTTCGAAGTCTCAAAGCTCCTCTTCACCTCTGAGATGCTAGGAGGTTTATCTGTGGTACTGCTCAATATGCTGAAGACTGTGGAGTCTTCTGAGAAGCATGACCAGGGGACGGTGCTGTTAGTTGATTCCTCGAAGAAAGGTTCTAAGAGGAAGTCAAAGGAACAACAGAAGGGAAAGAAGAGAAGGGCTAAGAAGGTAGAACTAGCACAAAAGGAAACTTGCCATCATTATGGCAAGGAGAGCCATTTGCGAAGAAAGTGCAAGATTTATCTTGAGTCTGTGAAGAAGGATAAGGCATCGGATGCCCCATCTTCTTCAGAAATCTTCTTTATTGATTGTCAATCTATTTCCTTAGACACTTGGGTATTGGATACTGGGTGTGGCTCACATATATGTAATGACATACATGGGCTAAGGAATAGAAGAAGACTCGTCAAGGGAGAGTCAAATTTACGTGTTGGAAATGAAGCAAAGGTTGCTGCACTCGCCATCGGAACGTATTTGTTGAAACTCCCTGTAGGACTTGTCTTAGAACTGGACAATTGCTTTTATATTCCTTTGTTGATAAAGAACATCATTTCTATTTCTTGTTTAAATAGAAATGGGTACCATTTGACTTTTAGTAACAATTGTTGTTACATAACTTTGAATGGAGTTCTTTATGGGATTGGAACTTTAAGCAATGGTGTTTATACATTGGACGTATCCAGTGACATTTGCAATATCGAAGCGAGCAACAAGCGTGCTCGAAAGGATAATCAAATAGACTCCTACATGTGGCATTGTCGTCTTGGCCATGTAAGCAAGAAACGCATGTCCGAATTACACCGATGTGGAATTCTGGAATCGTTTGAATTGGATTCATACGATACATGCGAATCATGCTTAAAAGGCAAGATGACTAAGTTACCTTTTACAGGAAAAGGTGAACGAGTGGGAGAGTTACTAGGTCTAATACATACTGATGTATGTGGACCTATGTCAACTCAAGCTTTAGGAGGCTATAGCTACTTCATTACCTTCACCGATGATCATTCACGGTTTGGGTATGTGTTCTTGATGAAACACAAAGTCTGAAGCCTTTGAAAGGTTCAAAGAATTCAGAAATGAAGTAGAGGAACAACATGACAAGAGTATTAAAAATACTTCGATCGGATCGAGGTGGTGAATACTTAAGTCAAGAGTTTCTTGATTATCTAAGAGACAATGGCATATTGTCTCAATGGACTCCGCCCTATACACCACAGCATAATGGTGTATCTGAGAGGCGTAACCGGACCTTGTTGGACATGGTCAGGTCAATGATGAATCATGCAACTCTTCCCAAGTCCTTTTGGGGCTATGCACTTCAGACAGCTGTTTACTTGTTAAACAGAATGCCTACCAAGGTAGTCTCAACTACTCCATATAAGATATGGAATAGTAAGAAACCTCATATATCTTACTTGAAGATATGGGGTTGTCCTGCTTATGTGAAGCGGACTGTATCAGACAATATGGATGCTAAGTCTGATAAATGTCTATTTGTTGGATACCCTAAGGAAACAAGGGGTTACCAATTATATCATCCTGTGGAACAAAAGGTGTTTGTTTCAAGGCATGCTGTGTTTCTAGAGAAAGAGTTTCTCTTGCAAGAAAACAGTGGGAGTGTCGTCGAGCTTGAGGAGGCTCGAGAGACTCAAATAGACATTAATGAGATACCTGGTGAAGCACAACAGCCAACAACTCATAGTGATGAGCAATCGGCTGGACCTATTGTAACACCACATCTTCGTAGATCTGGTAGAACACGCAATATTCCTGAGAGATATGGATTTCTCGTAAGTGAATCGAACGACGTGTTACTCATTGATGATGAGGAGCCTACCAGTTATGAAGAAGTGCTGACAAGTTCAGAAAGGGATAAATGGCTTGGTTCCATGAAGTCGGAAATGGATTCCATGTACGAAAACCAAGTTTGGAACTTGGTTGACCCACCTGAAGGCATAAAGCCTATAGGGTGCAAGTGGGTTTTCAAGAAGAAAACCGACATGGATGGTAATGTGATTACCTATAAGGCTAGATTGGTGGCGAAAGGATATCGTCAAAAACAAGGTGTTGATTATGACGAAACCTATTCGCCTGTAGCTATGCTTAAATCCATTCGGATGCTCCTGGCCATAGCGGCTCATTATGATTATGAGATATGGCAGATGGATGTGAAAACAGCTTTCCTTAATGGAAACCTGCTCGAGGACGTGTATATGATACAGCCTGAGGGTTTCACATCGGTTGATAAAACCAAGGTATGCAAATTGTGACGATCCATTTATGGATTGAAGCAAGCATCCAGGAGCTGGAATATCCGTTTTGATGAGACAATCAAAAGTTTGATTTCTCACAAAATCCAGACGAACCTTGTGTGTACAAGAAGGTTAGTGGGAGTGCAGTCGTATTCCTAGTATTATATGTCGATGACATACTACTTATAGGAAACGATGTTTCAATCTTACAGTCAGTGAAGGTTTGGTTATCCAAGACATTCTCCATGAAAGACCTGGGAGAAGCAACCTACATCCTCGGGATTAAGATCTATAGAGATAGATCGAAACGGTTGCTTGGTCTTTCGCAGTCTACATATATAGACCGAAAAGCAAAGAGAGTTTAGCATGTCGGAATCCAAGAAAGGTTATCTACCCATCAGGCATGGGGTACACCTTTCGAAGTCTATGTGTCCGCGCACAGAAGACGAGAGGATTTGCATGAGTAAGATTCCCTATGCATCCGCAATAGGATCTATCATGTATGCTATGTTATGTACAAGGCCCGATGTATCGTATGCTCTGAGTGTCACGAGCAGATACCAGTCTGATCCAGGAATGGATCATTGGGTGGCTGTTAAGATGATCCTTAAGTGCTTGAGAAGAACTAAGGATGCGTTCCTAATATATGGAGAAGAGTACATGGTGATACGTGGGTATACGGATGCCAACCCGCATGCATAAGGATGATTCCATGTCTCTCCGTATGTATTCACCTAGAATGGAGGCGCAATAAGTTGGAAAGGTTCCAAGCTTGACACTATAGCGGATTCTCGCCACTAAGGCGTAATACATTGCGCTTGAAGCAAAGAATGAAGCGATTTGGATCAAGAAGTTCATCTCTGAACTTGATGTGGTCTCATCAATGATCCAAACATGTGCCGCTATCATCTTATCGAGAGATCATCGAGGAACTAAATACAAATCGAGAAAATTCCCACTGAAAGGAACTTAGCAGATCCCTTGACTAAGGCATTACCTCAAAATAAGTTTGAGGGTCATGTTAGAGCTTATGGTATTGGATACCGTAGCGATTGGCATTAGGCCAAGTGGGAGTCCGTTAGTAATATATGAGAGATGTCCTAAGGCAATCGCCTTATGTATGAACCATTTATATGATAAATGAAGATTCACTATTTGAGTATACATGTTTTATGTATTTGATTGGATCTTAAACTCATTTACTGAATGTCCACGATACGATTCACAGCATGAGAGAATTTGTGATTGGATCACAACTAGTGAGTATCTCTACATGTGTAATTGTGATGTATCGGAATTATCCCTAGTCGATGAATTGATGGATCTGGACACCATCAATTCTGTTGAGACTAGCACGAGGTATACTCCTTGGTGTATCCAAGCAGCTGATTCTCACTGGCTGGAGACATAGTGATGTCCGGAGTTAATCGTGGATGCTAGTTATGGTAACTAGCATTGGAATGACCAACCGTAAGACTTCATATGGTTCTCTGCATATATAGATATGTCAATGAAGTTCTTACTTTGGCTTAAGTGCGATGTTCCTTTGACATGCGGTATTCAAGTCATCTTGATCATGGAGACTTATGCTTTGACATCTTAAGCAAACATCTCTAAGGAGATGTGGACCTGGGATGATTGGGTATAAGTCGAAGTGATCGAAGGTGTTTGAATAGCCTATAAAGGATTCACCACTCCTTGCGAGGAGATGTATACCCATGGCCTCTCGTCGGATTGTTACTAAAGTCTTTGGCCAAAGCATTAAATGTTTAGAGTAAGGTACTCTTCGATACATGTGGAGTAACTAGAATCCGTAGTGGGGACTGACACAATAGACCATGTCCTGAACCAAGTGGGTATAAGATGAGTGAAGGGAATGGGGCACGATTCATTCGAGCTACTGAAGGGTTTCAGAAATAGTTCTGGATCAACCGTTGATCTTTTCGGTTAATTGGGGATCATGATGTACTACTAGGTGCCACTCATGATCGTTCTATAATTAATGGTTAATTATAGACAGCCAACATAAACCGAGAACCTATTTGGTCACACGCACAACGAGTGTAATCCAAAGGATTTAAAACGAGCTTGAGAATGGGATTCTCAGACCGAGAGAAACTATGTTTGGTTGGACCAAACATAAAGCGAGCATGAAATTGTTTCAGTCGCAATGGAAGCGTGGATGGGCCGTGTCTTATGAAGACATAATGGATGAACCAAAATGGTTTGGTTCTAATCCAATGGATGAGAATAAACCAAAGGGTTTGGTTTATTTTAAATGAATGAACCAAAAGTTGGTTCGGTTCGTTTTAACTTAAAATAAACCATCATGGTTTGGTTTATTTTGACTTATCCTAATGGAGCGGGTTAACGGGCTTTATGGATATGATCCATTAACCATTAAGAGAATTAGTTATCTACAAATAGGGCTTAAACCCTAAACCAAACTCTAATGAAGTGGTTGCCGCCCAACATAGAGTTGCCGCCCACCCTTGTTGGTGAATTCGGCGCCCAACCCTAAGTGCCGCCGCCCATCCTTTGTGCCGCCGTCCAAGTCATTGCCGGCGACCAAGCTTCAGCCGGTGAACACTCCGGCGACCCTCCGGTGATCCCCTATAGGTTTGGCATCGAGGTGAGGCTTTTCTTTCCTTGATTGGCCGGCGCCTATATCCTCCACCAAGCTGTCCAGTTTTCTGGACATCTTCTCCTCCTCTCGTCGGAGCGTCGTTTGGACGACGGTTAGTGCTCCGACAGCGGCTAACTTACCGGGGATTTGATCTCCGGTAATCCTCTGAGGTGGGGGACGAAGGATTCGTCAAACGGTTGACGAATACCTCTCCGGAGAAGCGAGTTTTGAGAACTCGTTTTAGGATCCGAATTTGGATTCGGATCGTGATCATCTCTCATATATTACTAACAAGTAGCACTACTAAATTGAACTTGATAGATATTCTCCTTCCTAGTCCCTACTAGCATGATAGTATCGGTTTCATTATGTTTAATTAAGCATTTAGTTGAATAAAATTCTACTCTATATCCTTCATCACATAATTAACTGACACATAACAAATTAAAAGTCATTCCTCTAACTAGCAGAACATTCTTAATCCTAAATTGTTCAGATATTACTATGTCTCCTACTCCTATGACTTCTAGTTTGCCACTATTACCAAAAGAAACAGTACCTTTACTCCTGTTTTTAAATGTATCAAACTTTGTGGAGTCCCCGGTCATGTGCTTGGAGCATCCGCTATCTATAACCCACATCATTGGACACTCCCCCTCGACCGATACCTAATCAAACACGAAAAACAAGATCTTTTGGAACCCAGATTTTGGGTCCATTAGCATTTACAACATATTGTTTAGGAATCCAAGCCTTAGTTATGTTTGCTTTACCAACGTGAGTTCTGTTTACTAATGACATGAAACTGAATTCCCTTTTTGTTGGTTTGTAGCCTATTCCTGCTCTGTTGTAAACTGCCCTTTGGGCATCTAAAATCATGTTAAGAGTTTGAGAGCTTGTTGTGAATCTCTCAAGTGTGCACTTGAGATCATCAACTTGTGCTCTCAAGAAATTGTTTTCTTCCCTAAGTTTTTCGATTTCATAAGTATCAATCCTAATTTCTGCAAGAACATAATCCTGAGTTTTAAGCTCCTCTAATTCTGATTTTAACATCTTAACTTTATTTTTTGATCTACTCAAGGCATTAGTTAAGCATGCTACTATTTCATACAATTTATCTAGTTCAGGAGATGTTACCTCATCATCATCAGATGATGATGATGTGTCCTTCCGTGAAGACTCATCTGAATCTGTGTGATCAAACGCCATTAGTGTCGTATGCTTAGTTCCTTTTGCCCTTTCTTCATCTTCTGAGGAACTGGAAGAAGAGTCATCCCATGTTTCCCTCAACGCCTTCTTCTTCCTGGACTTGTCCTCTTTCTTTTTGAGATCAGGACATTCACTCTTGATGTGCCCTTTCCTGTTACACTCAAAACAAACCACATCAGATTTACCTCTAAATTTATGTGATGACTTACCTTTCCCCTTGTCTGCGAAGATTTTCTTTACATCCTTCTTATTGTACTTTCTGCTTCTCCTCATAATCCTGCTCACGAAATTGGCTACCTCGCTGGATGAGGACTCGTCGTCACTGTCACTACTTGTCTTAGATAAGGATGAAGATGACTCCTTCTTCTTCTCCTTGTATTGCTCACCTGCAACAAAAGCAATACCTTTCTCTTTTGGACCCTTGTTAGCTTGCTCATGTAATTCCATTTCACAAAATAATTCATCCATCTTAATAGTAGACAGATCCCTTGATACTTTGTAGGCATCTACCAATGACCACAAAGCATTTTGGGGAAAAGACTTTAGGACGTACCTGATAATGTCTCTGTTCTCCAAGTTTTCTCCGATTGAATGCAGCCCATTCAATACTTCCTTGAACCTTCCATGCAACTCACCAACAGTCTCACCATCTTTCATAGCAAGATTTTGCAGCTGGTTCATGTAGAGATCTCGCTTTGCTATCCTCGAGTCTCTTGTCCCTTCATTCAGTTCTATCAGTTTATTCCAGAGATCTTGCACGCTGCTGAACGGACCCACTTTGTTGAGTTGATCCTTCGCTAGACCACATTGCAGAGTCATGATGGCCTTAGCATTTGCTTGCACCTTGTGTTTTTGTTCTACAGTCCACCTTCCAGACTCAAGTACTTTGCCTTCTGCGTCCATCGGTGTCATGAAGCCTTCGGTTACCAAAAACCACATATCTATCTCAGTCATGAGATAGTACTCCATCCGGCTTTGCCAATACTGGAAGTTCGTTCCGTCAAAGAATGGAGGCCGGTTTGTGCTATAACCTTCTTGCATCGCCATTTGAACTTGCTCTTGTGGTTGTGAATCCGAAGAAGAGCACCAGGCTCTGATACCAATTGTAGGATCGTTGGCGTCGCTAGAAAGGGGGGGGGGAATAAATAGCTACGCTCATCTTTTCGATTCGTTGTACCCTTCTACAATGATTAGTACGCAGCGGAAACAAGAAAACGAATATAGAAAAAAAAATGACAAACGCAAACACACTAATTTTACGTGGTTCGGAACACAAGTCCCTACTCCACGGTTGAGCCCTCGTCGGCTCTAGTGATGCACACCACCACTATAAACTTCTCCTTCTCAGTGATACACCGAAGGTGGAGAAAATCTTTTGCATAGTTTATCAGAAATGTTACAAGAAAGCTTACAGTAGACAATGAAGAAGTAGTAAAATGAGTACAGATTTCAGAGTGAATGAAAATGCTTTTTGCTAGCTGAATCGTTGACACTCCTATTGGATGATCAAGGCTTTTAAGAATGAAGAAGCTTTTTCCCTCGTGTCTTTCTTTAGAAAAATGTCATTAGTTCTTCTTTTTTAACTTTGAAATATATAAGCTAAGAATACTTGATAGCTCGAGCCTGATTAGGGCTTTTCTGCCCACCCAGTTGAGTCACCTCGGCTGGTGCCTCGACTGGAGCATTAATTGGCATTTATTAATGTCTTCAACGGTAAGATTTGGACCACAATTAGTTTTATTTCCATTGAAAACATAGGTCCAGTCGAGGCGATGATCTGACGCCTTGATTGGCAGGCTTTGGTTCTAACTAAACAGAGCAACAGTCGAGCTCCTAGTCGATAGTCCCTTGCTTCTGTTCCGTTGGATTAAAGCTCTAGTTGAGTCGCCGCTTCGACTTGCAGGCTTTGGTTCCAACTGAACAGAGCAATAGTCGAGCTCCCAGTCGACAGTCCCTTGCGTCTATTCCGTTGGATTAAAGCTCTAGTCGAGTTGCCGCTTCGACTGGTAGGCTTTGGTTCCAACTGAATAGAGCAATAGTCGAGCTCCCAGTCGACAGTCCCTTGCGTCTGTTCCATTGGATCAAAGCTCTAGTTGAGCCGCCACCTCGACTGCTATCGATTTTCCTACAAACATACAGGCCATAGTCAAGACATCAACCGACTGTGGCTTGCCTCTGCTCGTAAGAAATAACCTCAGTTGAGGCGCTGCCTCAACTGATACAGTCAGAACCTGCTATTTTTCCAAAGCAGTCGAGCTCTTAGTCGACACCTCCTTGCGTCTGCTTAGTTGAACCAAGCATCAGTCGAGGCGTCGCCTCGACTGGTATGAGTCAACCTGCTACTCGACAAGAGCAGTAGGTTCCAGTCGAGGCGTCACCTCGACTACTACCTTTACCTGATTCCTATGAATTACTGTTCATAGGTCTTCCATGCCAGAAATCATCTCCGGGACTTTGTGCCAAGACTCCCTATCCGAGTCTTCACTGCCAAGAGGCCACGCCTCCGGGACTTCACTGCCAAGACTCCCTGTCCGGGTCTTCACTGCCAAGAGGCAACGTCTCCGGGACTTCACTGCCAAGACTCCTCATCCGAGTCTTCACTTGCCAGGATTCCACGTCTAGGTCTTCACTTGCCAGGACTCCACGTCCGGGTCTTCACTTGCCAGGACTCCACGTTCGGGTCTTCACTTGCCAGGACTCCACGTCTGGGTCTTCATCAATCTTGCATCCAGTCCTCGACCTACAAGAGATTTTCTAAAAATACATCTCAAACAACCGTATGAGATAACACATAATTATCACCTTGACTTAAACCCTTGTCAATCACCAAAAACATTCTTTGGGTCTGATTGCACCAACAAATTGAAATGACAATAACTAAAAACTATACCGACGACAATTGAAGCTTGAAGTAGAGAGTGCATCGTCGGTGTTGTAGCAGCATTTCGACATCGTAGCATTGTCGTAGAGCTTCGGCATTGTGGGATCACTTTGTAAGGACTTGAAATGACCTAAAGGGGTGAAACCCCCCTTCTTTTATAGCCCTCCAAGCCCCCTAGTCATTGAGATCAAGATCCTTCAAAGAAGGCCACATCACCCCAAGATAAGGGATGAAGTTTGACCTTTATCAAAGCTGGCAGTTTGAATAGCAGTCGACTGATGGCTCTTATCAATCGACTGATGCCACCAGCAGTCGACTGGCAACAACCAGCAGTCGACTGCCAGCTTGTTTACTCAAATACAATAAAGAGTTAGTCTGAAATATACAAGTAAAGGTAAAATCGACAGCCACTTACCATCCAATCTCGACCTAGACCTTCCACTGAAAGTCTTAGTCGGATCTCCACCTAAAGATGTCCCTGTTGGGTTTTCAAAGCTGCAAAAACCGCTTTTTGCATTGCGAAAACCTCGAAAGCCCGGCCACGGATCTGTGCGAAGGTATAAAAATAAAACAACATGTATGTGTTATGAAAAACCTAGATCTACCATAGATCTAAATGGTGAGAGCATTACCCTCGTAGCGATGCCCTTCGCTTATCCCACTCATCCAAACGCTTTGTCGGATCTCGAAGAGTGTCATGTGCACACTCCTCTACAAGTATTCACACGAACAAATGGTGTAGAAGAAACCTTAGAGTGTGCTAGCACCCTTGAGAGTTTCGGCCAAAGAGAGGATTGGAAGAGAGAGCTTGAGAGGAAGTCCCAAGGAAGAAGAAGATGGAGTTAACACAAAATGAATTCATCCCATGATTAACACTAAAGTGGCCGACCACTCTTGGATGGGTGGTTACATGCATGCATGTAACTCCAAGAGCCAATGGCTCTTGGTCTCCCTCATGAGGTGGAACCACATGATAAGTCCATGATGATGTGGAACATCATCATTGGCCGGCCCACATGCCATGTCACCATGACATGGCAATTGGTCAAGTCAAAATTGACCATTCATCTTCCCTCTCAAGTGAAGTCAAACTTGACCTCTTATCTCCCATGGTTGATCAAATCTAACCACTTGATTCAAGTCAATTTGATTTAATGAATCTCTATTCATTAATTTAAATTGACTCAATGAATCAAATCTAAATTAGACTCATTCAACACTTGAATCAAATTGAGTCTAACCCAATTAGTCTAATTTGGATTACTCTTAATCCAATTTGGTTCATCCCATGAACCTAATCCTTATGGTTCATCATACGAACCTAATCTCCACCTAATTTCCCTTTGTGTGTGACCCTATAGGTTCTTATAACGTTGGCAATGCTCCTAAACTGATTTAGGAACATAAGCAATGAGCGGTATCTAGCAATACATCATTGCTACCCAAGTTACAAGAATATTGAGATCCAACATCACCTTTGTGACTACTAATTGTGACTCTCACAATATGTGACAATGTCCCTCTATCCTTGACATCTAGATTGACCAATTAAGGCATAGATCGTGTCATCCTCGGTACAATCTATATCTTGAACTCCAAGTAGACTCACTCTAATCAAATGATCTCAATATCTCATATTGACTCATTTGGGCATGACCATGCACTTCGTGGTCTCACTCTATCAAGAATAACGATGTCTCTCCCGTCATATAGGAGGGATTGATCTCATCTACATCACTCACATCCCTCCGTATAATTTGTTACATACCCAGTAATCGCCTTTATAGTCCACCCATTTACGGGTGACGTTTGACGAAGCCAAAGTATGCAACTCCTTATGTAGGGAACCATGGTGACTTCAGGTCCAAGAACTAATAGTCATACTAATGGTCACATGTGAAAGTATATGACACTCATATAATGATCCATGATGCTTTCTCATGGCGGGTCATTTAGTATACATTCTCCAATGCATACCCATGTGTCAACTTGATATCTCATATCCATGACTTGTGAGATCAAGTCATCTTGTTGACCTACATGCTAGTCTCTACGCATTAACATTGTCCTTGAATGTTAATACTTGACTAGAAATTATTAAGAGTAGTGTTCTCTATATCATCTCATTATCGATTAAACCAATCGATTGATATAGATAAGAACCTTCTACTCAAGGACGTTATTATACTTAGTTTATTTGGCACCAATACAAGTAAATATAATAAGCATGCCTTTATAAATAAAAATATGATACAATAAAGTCAATACAACAATCATCACATGATTGGCTCTAGGGCTTTCACTAACAATCTCCCACTCGTACTAGTGCCAATCACCGTAGTATCTAATACCCAATGACCTAGTGTGACCATCATGCTTTTTCTGTGCCAAAGCCTTGGTTAAGGGATCTGCGATGTTAGCCTCTGTGGGTACTCTACAAATCTTCACATCTCCTCTATCGATAATCTCTCGAATAAGATGGAAGCGCCGTAGTATGTGTTTGGTCCGTTGGTGTGAGCGAGGTTCCTTAGCCTGTGCAATCGCTCCATTATTATCACAATAGAGCTCTATGGGATCTGCTATTCTAGGAACCTCCCCAAGCTCAGTAATGAACTTGTGGATCCAAACTGCCTCCTTTGCTGCCTCAGATGCAGCGATATACTCGGCTTCTGTTGTAGAATCAATAACTGTGTCCTGCTTCGATCTCTTCCAGCTCACAACACCACCATTCAAGCAAAACACGAACCCTGACTATGATCTATAATCATCCTGGTCAGTTTGGAAGCTGGCATCGCTGTAACCCTTTACAGCTAGCTCCTCATCGCCTCCTAATATCAAGAAATATTCTTTAGTCCTTCTCAAGTACTTAAGAATATTCTTGACTGCTATCCAGTGACGCTCACCTGGATCTGACTGGTATCTACTCATCATGCTCAAAGCATACGAGACATCAGGACGAGTACATAGGATGGCGTACATGATAGATCCTATAGCAGATGCATAAGGGATCTTATCCATGCGGTCTCTCTCCTCTCTAGAAGAGGGACTTTGAGTCTTCGAAAGACTCACACCATGTGACATCCGCAGAAATCCCTTCTTGAAATTCTGCATGGCAAACCGTAGTAATACCGTGTCAATGTATGTACTCTGACTTAGGCCAAACAATCTCTTAGATCTATCTCTATAGATCTTGATGCCTAGAATACAGGCTGCTTCACCTAAGTCCTTCATTGAGAATCACATCCCCAGCCAAGTCTTCACAGACTGTAGCGAAGGGATGTCATTCCCAATGAGTAGTATGTCATCCACATACAATACAAGAAAGACAACTGTATTCCCATTAACCCTCTTGTAGACATAGGGTTCATCTTCATTCTTGATGAAACCAAATTGTTTGATCGCATCATCAAATCGAAGATTCCAGCTCCGAGAAGCTTGCTTTAGCCCATAAATGGACCTTTGCAGCTTGCATACTTTCCCAGTATGCTGTGGATCTACAAAACCCTCAGGTTGTGTCATGTACACATCCAAGAGTAAGTTTCCATTCAGAAATATAGTTTTGACATCCATCTGCTAGATCTCATAATCGTGGTATGCTGCAATAGCAAGCATGATCCGAATGGACTTAAACATCTCCACTGGAGAAAAGGTTTCATCATAGTTAATACCATGAATTTGCTTGAAACCTTTAGCCACCAATCGACCCTTATAGGTATGCGTATGTCCATCCATGTTAGTCTTTCTCTTAAAGACCCACTTACATCCAATGGGTTTGACCCCTTCAGGTGGATCAACCAAAGTCCTTACTTGGTTGGTGTACATGGATTCCATCTCGGATCTCATGGCCTCTAGCCATTTCTCAGAGTCTGGGCTCATCACAGCTTCCTGATAGGAGGTAGGCTCATTCTCAATGAGCATAACGTCATCATGGTCAGACAAGAGAAATGAGTATCTCTCAGGCTGATAATGTACCCTATCAGACCTGCGAAGAGGTAGGTTTACCTGAATAGGTGGTTGTTCCACAACTCTTTGTGCAACAACCTCATCACCCACAACACTTTGTGGTTCCTATTCAACCTCCATCAAAGCCTCAGTGCTATGGTTATTATCTTGAATTTCTTTAAGATCGAAAGTACTCCCACTAGTTTTTCTAGAAACAAAATCTCTTTCTAGAAAACCCTCAGTCTTTGCCACAAACACTTTGTGCTGACTGGGAATGTAGAAGTAATATCTCTTCGTGTACTTGGGATATCAAACAAAATAGCACATATCGGATTTGGGTCCCAATTTTTCTGAGACTTGACGTCGAACGTAAGTCTCACAACCCCAAATCCTCATGAAAGACATCTTGGGATTTCTCCCTGTCCATATCGTATATGGTGTCTTTATTATAGCCTTGGATGGTACACAGTTAAGGGTAAAGGATACTGTGTCTAGAGCATATCCCTAAAAGGATATAGGAAGATCTGTGTGACTCATCATAGATCGTACCATATCTAATAGGGTACGATTCCTCCTTTCGGATACACCATTCAACTGTGGTGTTCCAGGAAGAGTGAGTTGGGATAGAATCCCACACTCAGCTAGATAGTCACGAAACTCATGGCTGAAGGATTTTTGTCCGGAACCGAAGCTCTTATCCCACATAAAGGTGGAGAAACTTCGCTTCCCACTTCAACTCGGTCGCTTTTCATGGCGATCCCATCAACGTCCCCAGATTTTAAAAAAAATAATCCTAGACAAAAGGGATCACCCAAGCAACCGTTTCATTGTCGTGCTATTTGATTAGAGTAGTCACTTGAACAAACTTGTTGTTCAAGCAACCAACCTCTATTCTACGAATAGCCGCAGAATAGACGATGTACGGATCGTCGACTTTTGTGATTATGTTCGGGGTCCAAGTATATTTAACCACATACATAAAGTAAACTACCACATACAACATGAATATAATTGAAAAACAATTATAGACATAATACAAAAGAACACTAATCAAAATAAACAAGATTATACCTCTTGATCTTCTATTGTATGTCCTTTCTCCTTTTGGACGTCGTGTCGGCGACGATCTTCCAAAAGTCGAAGTCTCCTAAATCACCAATCTTCCTTTCCTTGTTCACTCCGAACAAAGGAAGATCATAAAACAAAACTCTTCTCTTATCTAGGATCAACCATCAAGCTCCAAGCTTGATGCTTGCCGCCGGCCCAAAGGGATGAAGATAGAAGTGAAGGCGCCGACCAAAAGCTCCAAGGGAAGAGTCCCTAGCTCTTGTTTCCAGCAGCCAAGGAGAAGATGAGGAGTAGGTTGAGCTCCGGCCAAGGTGTATGGGAGAGAGATAGGCGCCGGTCACCAAGGAAGAAGAAGAAAAACTTCTCCAATTGTTGCCGCCCACCCCATGTCCCAAACCCTAGCCGCCCAACTAAACCCTAACCTCCCTAGGATTCCTTGCAGCCCAAGCTAAAGGGAAGCAAACCCTAATCTCCTTCTAATAATCTTGCCGCCCAAGCCATAAGCCTCTATTTATAGAGTTGGGCTCAAGCCTCCTTTTAATCTCCACCGTCTGTTCTAGGGATTTAATCTCAATCGTCAGATCTAGAGAATTAATCTCAACTATCGGATCTAGAGATTTAATCTCCACCGTTGGATCTAGAGTTTTGTTTTCAACCATTGGATCTAGGCTTCATGAGGTTTTAATAGGCTACAATAGAGACCATGAGGAGGAGTTGGATCTTGGCCACCCAATGGATCAAGCCCACATAAAGTCTGATTCATTAATGATTATCCATTCCACTAGAGGATTATTATTGAACTACCTCACCATCCCCCATAAATTAATATGGGCTCCATATATTATTTGTATATTTTTCTCCCCGTGTTTAAGATCTCAAATGTCCGTCGATTAATTAATTTACTGACAATTAATTAATCGACATCTAACTCCATGAGTAGTACCACTCAACCTTATCATCATGCCGAACCTAGTCCATCTGCAGTGTTTACATGATGAACCTTATGAGCTCCTCAAGGAGACATCATCATCCTAATATATAGGACACGATTTTCTCCTATAATCAACGACACACCATATAAATAATACCATTTCCCAACTTACCGAGCCTATCGATTTACTCTATAAATCTCGCCCATTGGTAAATCAAAGAAATGAATATTAAGTATATGTGCCCATTATTATATCGGGATTAAGAGCATGTACAAGATAATATCTGAGGTCCAATTCGATTATGTAGTCAGCAATAAATCGAATCACCTCTATGTCGGTCCTGCTTAATACACACAGTGTACTAGTGTAATTCTATGGTCAAGACAAACTAATACCAAATCACACTACAACCATTCCAATGGTTTGTCCATAACCATCTCGGTTGTGAGCCTTTACTTATACTTTACAAGGAATTGATAACATGATCTTCCGTGTGACACCACACATCATGTTATCTACAATGTAATGTATTAGACAATATGCATAACCATAAATATGCAAACAATGATCATGTGATTCTTATTTCAAAAATAAAGATGTTCATACAAAAGATAGACTTTCCAGTATACATCCCAAAAATCTCCCACTTATACTAAAAGACTATACTGTCCTCATACTGCCTTACATCTTATTCTCATTCCCTCCACATGCCTATCAAAAGCTCTCCCTAGAACGGCCTTAGTGAAAGGATCTACTTAGTGAAAGGATCTACTAGGGTATCCTCTAATGCAATCTAGGCGACAACACCTACCTCCTTTACGATTTCTCGTATCAGGTGGTACTTGCGCTCTATGTATTTACTTGCCTTATGGACTCGTGGTTCCTTCGAGTTTGCAACTGCACCACTATTATCACAATAAATTATGATAGTTCTGGGAAAACCAGGAATCACATCCAAGTCCATCAAGAAGTTCCTGAGCCATACAACTTCTTTGGCAGCATGTGAGGCTGCCACATACTCAGCTTCCATGGTGGAGTTCACCACGCATTTCTACTTGACACTCCTCTATACAATGGCTCCACCTCCCAAAGTACACACAAAACCTGAGGTAGACTTATTGTTATCCTTGTCTGATTGGAAGTCGGAATCCATGTAACCCACAGGGAGTAATTGGTCTGCCTAATAAACTAGCATATAATACCTAGTCCTTCTCAGGTACTTCAATATATGCTTTACCATAGTCCAATGTCCCTGTCTTGGATTACTCTGATATCTACTGACCATGCCCACGACAAAGCAGATATCTGGTCTCGTACATAGCATCGGATACATGAGGCTTCCTACTGCTGAAGCATAATGAACCGCCTTCATCTCCTCAGTGTATGGATGTATACTGAAAAGTTTACTTTTTGTATGAACATCTTTATTTTGAAATAAGAATCACATGATCATTGTTTGCATTTTTATGGTTATGTAATATTGTCTAATACATTACATTGTAGATAACATGGTGTGTGGTGTCACACGGAAGATCATGTTATCGACTCCTTGTAAAGTATAAGTAAAGGCTCACAACCGAGATGGCTTTGGACAAACCATCGGAATGGTTGTAGTGTGATTTGGTATTGGTTTGTCTTGACCATAGAATCACACTAGTGCACTTTGTGTGTATTGAGCAGGACCGACTTAGAGGTGATTCGATTTATTGCTGACTATATAATCAAATCGGAACTTAGATATTATTTTGTACATGCTCTTAATCCCGATATAATAACGGGCACATATACTTAGTATTCATCTCTTTGATTTACCAATGGACGAGATTTATAGATTAAATCGATAGGCTCGGTAAGTTGGGAGATGATATTATTTATATGGTGTGTCGTTGATTATAGGAGGAAACCGTGTCCTATATATTAGGATGATGATGTCCCCTTGAGGAGCTCATAAGGTTCATCATGTAAACCCTGCAGGTGGACTTGGTCCGACATGATGAAAAGGTTGAGTGGTACTACTCATGGAGTTAGATGTTGATTAATTAATGGTCAGTAAATTAATTAATCGATGGACATTCGAGATCTTAAACACGGGGAGAAAATGTACAAATAATATATGGAGCCCATATTATCTTTTGGGGGTTGGTGAGGTAGATCAATGATAATCCTTTAGTGGATTGGATTATCGTTAATGGATTGGACTTTATGTGGGCTTGATCCATGGGTGGCCAAGATCCAACTCCTCCTCATGGTCCCTAATGTAGCCTATTAACACCTCATGAAGCTTAGATCCAATGGATAGAAACAAAACTCTAGATCCAAAGGTAGATATTAAATCTCTTGATCCGACGATTGAGATTAAATCTCTAGATCCGACAGTTGAGATTAAATCCCTAGAACCAATGGAGGAGATTAAATCATGGCTTGAGCCCAACTCTATAAATAGAGATTAAAAGTGGGCGGCAACTTGATGATGGCTTAGGGGATTAGGGTTTGCTTCTTTTGGAGGCTAGGAATCCTATTTTGTTAAGGATTAGGGTTTGGAGGCTTAGGGTTTTGGAGGCTTGGGTGGCACCAAATAAGGAAGTAGTTTCTTTTCTTCTTCCTCTCCCTTAGTGGCCGACGCCCACAACCTTCATTCCAGCCCTTGGCCGGCATCCAAACCCCCTCTTCTCCTTCTCCTTGAGTGGTGGAAACAAGACTTAGTGCTTTCCCTTGGTGTCTTGGTTGGTTTCCATCATCATCTCCTCCTCCTAGTTGGCCGGCGGCAAGGATTCCCCTTGTTGCTTGTTGGTTGGATAAAGGAAGGATAATAACCTTGTTTCTATTCTTCCTCTTACTCGGAACGAGCAAGGAAGGAAGATTGGTGATCTAGGAGCTTCAACTTTTGGTAGATCGTCGCCCACACGACGTCCGAAAGGAGGAAGGTCATACATTAGAAGATCGAGAGATATACCTATTCTCTATTCTCTTTTGTTACTTTCTTGTATTTGTTTTTCCAATTATGAGCATGAAATAAATCTATTTGTGGCTAAATAATACTTGGATCCCGAACATAAACACAAAATCCGGTTATCCGGACATCGTCTATTCCGCGACTACTCGTACAATAGAGGATGGTCACTTGAACAACCAGTTTGTTCAAGTGACCTCTCTAAACGAATAGCACGACGATGACTTGATTGTTTGGGCAATCCCTTTTATCTAGGATTAAATTTTTTAATCCGGTGACATCGATTGGATCGCCAAGAACAAACAACCAAGGTGAAGTGGGAAGCAAAGTTTCCCCTCATGGACTCGATAAGGAAAATCCTACAATTGGTATCAGAGTCAAGGTTTCCGGTTTTGTGTGTTTAGGATTCGGTTAATTTTTATGCACTTTTCATATATTATATATTCTGGATAATAGTAGGATATGCATATTTTAACTCTTTGGTTGCAGGCATAAGATCCGACTATTATGGTCATATGTGTGTATGCGATTGTATGTGTGTAAATATTTATTTTGTTGAATCCTCGGGGCTGACGAGGCTAGTATTTGATTTTTTTTTTTGTAAATTAGATACGACATTATTTAGCCACTCTTTATTTTATTTTACTTTTGATCTAGATTTCATGTACACTCCCTCGTGGAGTATAGGATCGATGGATGTAAATTAAAATAGGTTTTAGTCTCGGCTCGGATCTCCAGATGGCTTGTACATGGCGTAGGAGGAGCGGATGAGAAGGCGTTGCGACGGGAGACATATTGAAGACAAAAGCCATAATAGTTGGAAAATAATTTATTTTTCATATTTATTGCTTTTTGTTTGATATGCATGTTGTAGGCTAGGAAAATTCCTCAATTTCAAATTACTAAGTGGGAGAGGGAAATTTCTATAAATTCCGACGACCTCCATTACAATTTGACAAGTGATGCAAACAAACTTGCGTGTCGGCTCTGAGTGCCTTCCTCCATATTGGATGGGTTTGTTTGCGGATCACAAGGTCAAATATGGTTATAGGGAATTTATTGGTGCAATCGGCCCAGGTTGACTCGAGTTTGACTCGAACAGTACCTTGATAGTATTTTGATGATAGACAAAACTCATGACATGGAATTGTCATGGGAAAGTCCAACATGGAAAATTCAAGCATGAAGCTTGGTGTGGAAGTCCAAGGGGGAAGCCTTGGCATGGGAAAGTCCAAAGCATTGCGAAGTCGTGCGCTTGGTGCTTGGCATGGGAAATCCAAAGCATTGCAAAGCCGTGCGCTTGGTTCATTTGGGAAGTCTTGAGAACTTGGCAAGTTCACTAGGCTCGGGTCCTTGAGTCGGTGAAGGATAGCATTGCGAAGCCGTGCGCTTGGTGCATCCGAGGGACCGCCGGACGGGGAGAAAATGGAGTGAGCCCAAAGGGAAGCATACTTCTAGGGCATGAGACGCGAAGGATGGCGTTGCGAAGCCGTGTGCTTGGCGCATCCGAGGGACGTAGGCCGAGGGAAGAGAGCTTCGGTGGGGAACTCCATGAGGGATAAGGTGGACTTGGCTAAGTGGCTAAGATTGAGTGTCGGAGGCTCAAACATCGTTATGTTTGAGGCTTTTCGATCGGCATAGGTGCGATCGCTTCTAGGTCGTATGGGTTCGACCGGTGTTGTGAACCAAGTCGGTGATCGATCAAGGGAGAGCGATCATTGTTAGGTGGATTAGTCGTGACGAGGATGGCGATCGATGATCGTCTGCAGACGCGAGAATGGAGTCGAGCTTCGCAAAGACTCGGTGATGGATTATCGATCGGTGATGGGTGCCATGAGTCGACTGATGTGTGATCTATTGGAACTTAACCAACGTGGATCTGGCCGTTGTGAGACAACAGCTACGGGACCAATCGACTGATGGTCACGATCAGTCGACTGATGGGTGCGAAAACATCTTGATGCAGGTTATAAATGGAGCTCGAGTTGGAGGATTTTGCCAATGGTTTTTGTGGAGCTATTGGAGGGGAATTGCTGCTGCATTCCAGTCCTTCAAGAGCCAATCAAAGCAAGCAACAAGCAAAGCGATCAAAGCAATTGGTGAAAGTTTTCTTGTGTATTGTATTTGTGTATTTGCTTGTATTTCTATATTACATTGTAATTGCTTGTGAGAGGTTTCTCCACCTCCGACGTGTTGTCGAGAAGGAGTGTTATAGTTAGTGTCGTGTGCATAACTAGAGCTCGGTGAGCTCGCCCGTGGAGTAGGAACCATTCGGTTCCGAACCACGTATATGCTTGTGTATTGATTGTCCTTGTATTGTTGTTATTTCTATTATTATTCCGCTGCATATATTAATGACAATTGTAGACAAGCACACGAGAACGAACGAATTACGACATCCAACGAACGAGGGCTATTCACCCCCCTCTAGCCGGCCGTATCGATCTCCCAACAAGTGGTATCAGAGCCGAGGTCGCTCTTCAAGGACTAACCGCCGCGAGAGCACTACAATTGGCCGGCTTCATCCATCTACCGAAATTCGATGGAGATTTTGCTTGGTGGAAGAAACGGATGGAGGTATATCTCGAAACCGATTTTGATTATATGATTATTATAGAAAATGGTTTTGAGATGCCTAGGGACAAACACAACAAGCCCATTGAAAAATCAAAGTGAACCCAAGACCAAATCAAGAACTTCAAGACAAATCTCGAGGTAATTAAATTGATTAGTGATTTGTTACCTAACACTATTTGGTCTAGATTGTGTGATTATAGGGATGCAAGGGAATTATGGGAGAAGATAATGAAATTTCAAGAAAGTTCCCAATCGGCACAAGTAGAGGAGAATGTCGAAGAAGAATCACCATCCACTTTTGAAGATGTGGATGACTTGGTGGAGACCTCCACCTCTAGCGTTGAAGGGGAGGAAAGGATTTCGATTCCGGAGCAAGATCAAAATGAAGCTTCTACCTCCGGAAGAAGTGAAGAGGCCTCCACCAACTCCCTAGGTAACTCAAGTGTTGTAATTTTAAATAAAAATCACATAATATGCTTTGAGTGTAGGGAGAAGGGGCATTACAAGAGCAAATGCCCTAAATTGGCTAAGGAAAAGGCATCAACATCAAAAGTCAATCCAAAGTCAAAGGATGTCGGTGTTCCCAAAATCAAGAGCAAAGAGCACATTGTGTGCTTTAAATGCAACCAAAAGGGACACTATCGAAGCCAATGCCCTAGGGGGAGGAAGAAAGGGCAAGAAGGTGCAACTCATGTAGGGGGAGCTCCTAAAGCTAACCCTAAGGTAAATTTATTTAATGCACCTTTAATTCCTAGAGTTAAAAAGCATGCTAAGAATTATTTTAGCTCTCTTGCTATTGTTAATGAAAAGCATGCTAGGAGAAACAATAAGGTTTATTGCTTAGGTGCCAAGCATGTTCATATGACTAAAGACAAACCTAGGACTCATAATTCTAGAAATATCTTGCCTAGGGAGTCAATTAAGAGAGTAGAAGAAAATTTGGGTATTAATCCCAAAAAGTCTAAGCACATGCCTAAGAAGAAGAGGCCTTCCCAAAAATCTAATGAAAATTCAAAAATGGGAAAATTAGAGCTATAGAACCAAGTCTTGATGTCAAGACTTGAGAGAATGGAGAAAGCCCTTAGAATCATAGAAAATTCAATTCTAGGGTCTAATGCCCAAAAGTCAAGACCTAAGGTTCAAAAACGGTCTAAGGGCAAGGAAGGTTTGAGTCACAAACCTAAGCCCAAGAAGACTTATCATAATGTTCCATTTAATTATGGAACTATTTCTAGGTCTCAGAAAACCAAGGCTAATAGGGAAGTCATCCCTAAGACTAGTCATGGTGTGTGCTTAGTGGCTAAGGACTTAAGGAAAACCAAGAAAGCCACTAAGAAGGTCAATGGAGGAGTCACCTCTAGAGTTGACCCAAGTAAGACCCATTTGACTAAGGCTTCAAAGCCGAAAAGGGTCATTAGAAAGATATCTAGGGAAGTTATCCCTAGGGAATACCTTGTTAACCCAAGGAGCTCCAATAGATATTGGGTTCCTAAGAGTGTGATTGATTCACGCTAAATGGGTTAGGGTGTGTCAACCCTAAGTGGATGGGTGGTTAACCTAGCCATTGTGAGTTGACACATTAGGGTGTGCCAATATGGTTTGAGAAGTTAAAAATGATTTAAATTGGCACAATTAGGTCATAGAAGTCATGGTGTGCCATTTTGGGGTTTTGGCACACTAGGGAGATGAATGGCATTATGGCAAAATTGGTTTAATCTCTAGAAATGGCAAAGTGATTTTAACACTTAGGTATTCTATACCTTAGTATATTTTAGTTGCCATGATTTGTTTGCCTTGCCATGTCATGACATCATCTTCATTCTTATCTATAAAAATGTCATGATCATGTTTAGATTTATATTTAGATGTCATGTATGCTTAGCTCTCATTCACATGCCATGACATCATGATATTGGCATATGTTTTTATCTAAATCATATTTATGCCATAATCATATCATGCATAGTTTAAAATGGAGTTAAGAACTATGGAACAATTTGAAGGGAATCAAATTAATGTTGCCTAGAAATATGCATGAGAACATAAACAAAACAAAACCCACATTTCACAAAAATTTGACTTGTATGTGTTTTACACATCTAGATATTGGTGAGATGTTTAGGGAAAAGAAAATAAAGGTTTGAAAAACATTTTGAAAACTTTTTGAAAAACCTTGGTGAAGCCTATCTTTTGATAGATATCACCATTGAATGGGATGATACAAAGATGGCTCTTTATTGAAGCTTTTCTTAAATTTTGAACTTTGTATCAATCTCCTAATTTAATGGGTAAAATAAATTTCCAATATTTTTCACCCATAGTGTTTAGGATAAGTATTATACGTATGCATTTTCAAGACTTTTAGAATTACGTATATTTACTTATGGATTTCGAAAATCCATCGATGTAAGTCCAAATTAGATCGGTATCCGACGAGTCGACCGTAGCACAGGCTGATTTCGGGTAAACTTGATAGTTAGGCCCATGTTTAGCCATGTTTTGGTCCCCTAACCACTCCTAACCCTAGGATATGCTTGGGAGAGCATTAGAGAGGGTGGAAATCCATTGGATATGGATTAGGAGTTGAATTGAGGGTGAGTATCAATTTTAAGGTGGATGAGAGTTCATTGTTGATCTTTGCCTTAATTTTGTTTTGTTTAATGTTCCTATTGGCTTAGGGACTCTCCAAGGACATTGTTGGTGCAATGGTCAAGGGGGAGCAAGCCTCAAGGGGGAGGTATCCATCATGGGAAGATGGATGTGTATTTCCTCATGGGAGGAAAATTGGGTTGCCCCTCTTTAAGTGATATGGGATCACTAGAAAGATTGTAGGCCTGTGTTCCTCCAAGGGAGAGATTGTAAGATCTCATTGGGATATGAGACATTCATACTCTTGGGGAGGACCTTTTTGATGTAATGTCAAAAAGGGGGAGAAGTTACCAAGTTACCAATTAGGGTTCATTGGAATTCTCATTGGGATATGAGAATTGCCAATATGGGAGAATTGGTAGACTTGAGATGGTAGTTTTATCAATCATCAAAAAAGGGGGAGATTGTTGGTGCAATCGGCCCAGGTTGACTCGAGTTTGACTCAAGCAGTACCTTGATAGTATTTTGATGATAGACAAAACTCATGACATGGAATTGTCATGGGAAAGTCCCACATGGAAAATCCAAGTATGAAGCTTGGTGTGGAAGTCCAAGGGGGAAGCCTTGGCATGGGAAAGTCCAAAGCATTGCGAAGCCGTGCGCTTGGTGCTTGGCATGGGAAATTCAAAGCATTGCGAAGCCGTGCACTTGGTGCATTTGGGAAGTCTTGAGAACTTGGCAAGTTCACTAAGCTCGGGTCCTTGAGTCGGTGAAGGATAGCATTATGAAGTCGTGCGCTTGGTGCATCCGAGGGACCACCGGACGGGGAGCGAATGGAGTGAGCCCAAAGGGAAGAATACTTCTAGGGCATGAGACGCGAAGGATGGCGTTGCGAAGTCGTGCGCTTGGCGCATCCGAGGGACGTAGGCCGAGGGAAGAGAGCTTCGGTGGGGAACTCCATGAGGGATAAGGTGGACTTGGCTAAGTGGCTAAGACTGAGTGTCGGAGGCTCAAACATTGTTATGTTTCGTATGGGTTCGACCCGGTGTTCGATTGAACCAAATCGGTGATCGATCACCGCCGAGGGAGGGCGATCGTTGTTGGGAGGATCGATCCGACCGACGAGGATGGCGATCGGTGATGACTGTCTGCGGGCATAGAATGGAGTCGAGCTCGCCAGCACTCGACAGATGGATGATCAGTCAACTGATGTGTGCCATCAGTCGACTGATGTGTGATCCGTTGGAACTTAACCAACGTGGATCTGGCCATTGTGAGACAACGGCTACGGGACCAGTCGACTGATGGTCACGATCAGTCGACTAATGGGCGCGAAAATAGCTTGATGCAGGTTATAAATGGAGCTCGAGTTGGAGGATTTTGCCAATGGTTTTTGTGGAGCTATTGGAGGGGAATTGCTGCTGCATTCCAGTCCTTCAAGAGCCAATCAAAGCAAGCAACAAGCAAAGCGATCAAAGCAATCGGTGAAAGTTTTCTTGTGTATTGTATTTGTGTATTTGCTTGTATTTCTATATTACATTGTAATTGCTTGTGAGAGGTTTCTCCACCTCCGACGTGTTGTCGAGAAGGAGTGTTATAGTTAGTGTCGTGCGCATAACTAGAGCTCGGTGAGCTCGCCCGTGGAGTAGGAACCATTCGGTTCCGAACCACATATATGCTTGTGTATTGATTGTGCTTGTATTGTTGTTATTTCTATTGTTATTCCGCTGCGTATATTAACGACAATTGTAGACAAGCACACGAGAACGAACGAATTACGACATCTAACGAACGAGGGCTATTCACCCCCCTCTAGCCGGTCGTATCGATCTCTCAACAAATGGTATCAGAGCGTGTGCACTTCCCCATTGGAAGGCACATAGCCTGAGATAATTACCTTAGTACCGAGTAATGGTGAACACTTAGATACAAATATAAGTATCCTCCCCATCGGAGTCACTGCTTTTATTTGTAGGGCCAAAGAGGAACCAACTATTAATTTTACTTGTCAAAAAGTTAGGTTGACAAGATAGTAAAATTAATGGGTAAAACCTCCTCTTACAAATGTAGAATTCGTATACGTCCACACTATCGTGGCATACGATATTCTCGGTGTTTTGAGGTGTTGGTTGATTTTAAAATTTTATTGTTTGAGGAATGAATAATTTTTTGAAATCTAATGTTTTGATTTATGTGATTCTTAGGTTTTCTTTCAAAATGACTTTCAACCCACTTGCTGTGATACTGAAAGAGAACAAACTTACTGGACCCAACTATGTTGATTGGAAGAGGAATCTAGACATTGTCTTGACTGTTGAGGAATACAAATATGTACTCCTTGAAGAGTGCCCTCCCAAGCCTGCAGATGATTCTGGGGAAAAGGAGAGAGAGAGCTATAAGAAGTGGGTCAAGGCCGATGAGATGGCGCGGTGTTACATTTTGGCATATATGTCAAATGTACTGCAACATCAGCATCATGCCATGCCCACTGCTTATGATATGATGCTCAATCTCAAAGAGCTTTTTGGACACCAGAATCGGGCTGCGAGGTAAGAAGCCATGAGAAACTTGATGACGACCTCCATGATCGAGGGAACACCTGTAAGGGATCATGTTCTCAAGATGATGGCTTATTTGATTGAGCTGGAGGTCCTTGGAGCTGAGATCGATGGGGAAACCCAAGTCGATATCATACTCAAATCTCTACCTAGGAGTTTTGAGCAGTTTCGCCTGAACTACAACATGAACAAGAGGTTGTATTCATTGGCGGAACTTCTGACAGAACTCCAGGCGACAGAGGGGCTATTTCGTCAGAGTGCTCAGGCGCATGCCGTGGTGACCCAAAAGGTTTCTACTTCTAAGCCGAAAGGCAAGAAGAAGAAGAAACAAACTAGGGCGAAGGCAGTGGGAGGTACTCAAGGAGGAGTGAAGAAGCCGAAAGGCAAGTGCTTCACTTGTAAGCAGACTGGACACTGGAAGAAGGACTGCCCCAACCACAAGAACAAAGGTATATCTTTTGGTCTAGTCGTTGAAACATATTTAGCGGTGTTATCTACCGGAACCTGGTGTGTAGATATGGGAGCCACTGATCATGTCTGCAATACTTTACAGGGGTTCCAGGAAACCAGACGACTGGCTGATGGGGAGATTACCATGTACTTGGGTGATGCCACGAAGGTGGCGGCTGTTGCAGCGGGAGATGTTCATTTATCTTTTGAGAAAGAAAAACTTTTGGTTCTTAAGAATTGCCTTTATGTACTCTTATTTAGAAAGAATTTAATTTCGGTTTCTAAATTGTTTATGCATGGATATTCTATTTCTTTTAATGACAGAGTTGTTATAAGAAGGAATAGGGACATTATCTGTTCGGGTGCATTGATAGGAAATTTGTACACACTTGAACCAAAACCTCCCACGATGCAAATTGAAGTTAATAACTCAACTTCTAATTCCAATAAGAGAAAAGAACCTTCGTAGATGAACCAAACATATCTTTGGCATCTTAGGCTTCGTCACATTAACCTAAGCAGAATTTAAAGGTTGATAGCTGATGGACCTTTGGGTTCATTAGTGGTGGAGGATCTCCCAACTTGTGAATCTTGCTTGGAGGGTAAGATGACCAAGAGGCCTTTTAAGGCCAAGGGGTATAGAGCCAAAGATGTGTTAGAATTGGTTCATTCTGATTTGTGTGGTCCTATGTCTATGATGGTATGTCGCTTCGGAGGCTCATTGGCTCCCATGTCCCCGGATTAAAATTTTCACTAATGAAAGGATTAATCCGGATGGGATGAGCTTCCTTAACGACACCATTTCGTCGTCGTGCTAACAACTCGAGTGGTCGCTTGAACAAACTAGTTGTTCAAGCAACACAACTCTTCTAGTTGGTTAGTCGCGGAAGAGACGACGGACGGATCGCCGATTTTTGTGTTTGTCTTCGGGGTCCATGATTATACAATATATATTCATACACACACATGCATAATCATCATATATAAGAACATGCTCAGATCTGAAATTAAAGTTATAAAACTTTATACCTTACGATCTTCTACCGTATGTCCTATCCTCCTCGTGGACAACGTGTGGACGAAGATCCTCCACGAGTAGAAGCCTTCTAGATCGCATTCTTCTCTTCCTTGTCCGCTGCGAACAAAGAGAAGAACCAACAAAAAACTTTCCTTTCTAGAGCCGGCCACCAAGTAAAGAAGTTTGATGTAACCGCCGGCCAAGGAACGAATGAATGAACTCCGGCCAACTTTGAAACAAAGTTGCCGCCGGCCACCAAGAAGCTTGGAACCACCGGCCACCAAGGATTAAAGGAGAAGAATGAGGGCCGGCCAAGGAAGAAAGGAGAGGTCTATAAGATGGACGCCGGCCAAGCCTTGATGGAGAAGAATGGGCGCCGGCAACAATCAAGAAGGAGAAAGGTTGCCGCCCAAGCTCTATCTCCAAACCCTAGCCGCCCACCTTGATAAGAGCCAAAACCCTAACTTCAATTCGAACCAACTCCTATTTCTTTTTTTCCGCCCAACCCTAAGCCATATATTTATAGAATTTAGGAGAAAGTTGGTTAGCCTAAAATATAGGAACTAACTCCTATATTCTTGCCGCCCAACCCCTAACTCCTCTAGGGTTTGTTGCCAACCCATGGATGAGCCAAACCCTAATTCTAGAATTTAGGCTTAAGCCTCCTCTAATCTCCACCGTCGGATCTAGGGATTTAATCTCCACCGTCGGATCTAGGATTTAATCTCCACCGTCGGATCTAGGATTTTATCCCAACCGTCGGATCTAGGATTTCATCCCAACCATAGGATCTAGGATTTCATCCCAACCGTCGGATCAAGGATTTCATCCCAACCGTCGGATCTATGGATTTAATCCAACCGTTGGTTCTAGGGTTTCATCCCAACCATCGGATCTATGGATTTAATCCAAACCGTCGATTCTAGGGTTTCATCCTAACCATCGGATCTATGGATTTAATCCAACCGTTGGTTCTAGGGTTTCATCCCAACCATCGGATCTATGGATTCAATCCAACCGTTGGTTCTAGGTTTTGTTTTACTTTCTTGGATCTAGACTTCACAAGGATTATAATAGGCGATAGGGACCATAAGGAGGAGTTGGGTCTTGGCCACCCGATGGATCGGAACCACACAAACTTGATCCATCAATGATGTTCCATTCCACTAGAGGATCATCATTGAACTACCTCACCAACCCCCATAAATTAATATGGGCTCCATATATTATTTGTACATTAATCTCCCCGTGTTTAAGATATCGAATGTCAGTCCAATTAATTGATTCTTGACCCTCAATTAATTAACATCTAACTCCTCGAGTAGTACCACTCAACCTTATCATCATGTTGACTAAGTCAACCAGCTGGGTTTACATGATGAACCTTATGAGCTCCTCAAGGGGACATCATCAACCTAATATATAGGACACAGTTTCCTCCTATAATCAACGGCACACCATGTAAATAATATTATTTCCCAACTTACCGGGCTTATTGATTTAATCCATTTAAATCTCACCCACTGGTAAATCAAAGAAATAAATACTAAGTACATGTGCCCGTTATTATATCGGGATTAAGAGTATGTACAACATAATATCCGAGGTCCGATTCAATTATGTAGTCAGCACTAAATTGAATCACCTCTATGTCGGTCCTGCTCAATACACCTAAGTGTACTAGTGTAACTCTATGTTCAAGATAAAACAATACCAAGCTACACTACAACCATGCCAATGGTTTGTCCAAAACCATCTTGGTTGTGAGCCTCTACTTATATTTTACAAGGGACTGATAACATGATCTTCTGTGCCACACCAAGCACCATGTTATCTACAATGTAAAATATTAGACAATATGCACACACATATAATAAATATATAAAGTGCAAACAATGATCATGTGATTCTTATTTCAAAATAAAATGTTCATACAAAAACAGCTAGGCTTTCAGTATACATTCCAACAGTCTATCCAGGCTAGAGGTGGTTTTGAGTATTTCGTCTCTTTTATAGATAATTACTCAAGATATGGATACATTTACCTGATGCGCCGCAAGTCTTAATGCTTTGACAAGTTCAAAGAATTCAAGGCTGATGTGGAGAAATGTCAAGGTAAAAGTATCAAGATACTACGATCTGATTGTGGTGGTGAATACCTCTTGGGAGAGTTTAGGGATTACCTATCAGAGGCTGGGATTCTATCCCAATTGACTTCACCTGGCACACCCCAGCAGAATGGTGTAGCAGAGTGAAGGAATAGGACTCTTATGGAGATGGTTAGATCGATGATGAGTTATTCTGACTTGCCAGATTCGTTCTGGGGATATGCTCTAGATACGGCAGTGTACATTCTGAACTTGGTTCCATCTAAATCAGTGCATTCTACTCCCACAGAATTGTGGACTGGGCAAAAGCCTAGTCTAAGACATATTCGGATATGGGGGAGTCCAGCATATGTGTTAAAGGCAGATGATGGTAAGTTGGAACCTCGTACAGAAGTACGCTTGTTCATTGGTTATCCTAGAGGAACGAAGGGTGGTTTGTTTTATAGTCCTAGAGATCAAAGGGTGATCGTTAGCATGAACGCCATATTTCTAGAGGAAGACTATGTGATGAGCCACAAGCCCAAGAGTAAAATTATTCTGGAGGAATTAAAAGGGGAAGTCACTTCTTTAGTACCACCGGTACAAGAGGATATACCACATATCACTGCACCGCGTGTCACAGAGGATACACAGGTGATACCTCGTCGTAGTGGGAGGGTTGTGAGATAGCCTGATAGATTCATGTTCTTGGGAGAATCTTCTGATTTAGTCCCTGGCGAAAATGAACCTAATCCCTGGACATATGATGAGGCAATCCAAGATAAAGATGCAGTATCTTGGCAAAGTGCAATGAATGCTGAGATTGAATCTATGGAATCAAATCAGGTCAGGGAGCTAGTAGAACCACCCGATGATGTAAAAACCATTGGATGCATGTGGATCTATAAGAGAAAAAGAGGAATAGATTGAAAGGTTGAGACCTTCAAAGCGAGGCTTGTTGCGAAGGGGTATACTCAGAAAGAGGGTATTGATTATGAGGAGACCTTTTCGCCGGTAGCCATGCTTAAGTCTATCCGGATTCTCTTATGCATAGCAGCTCATAAGGATTATGAGGTATATCAGATGGATGTCAAGACAACTTCCCTTAATGAAAGTCTTGAGGAAAACATCTATATGAAGCAACCAGAGGGATTCATTGCAAAGGGCAAAGAGCATCTTGTATGTAAGCTTAATCGGTCCATTTATGGATTGAAGCAAGCTTCGAGGTCTTGGAACATCTGCTTTGATGAGGTAATCCAGTCTTATGGATTCATTCAAAGTCCGGATGAGTCTTGTGTATACAAGAGATGTGATGGAAACATAGTGGTATTTCTTGTACTATACGTAGATGACATTTTGTTGATTGACAACAATATCAAGGTGTTATCGAACGTAAGGGTATGGTTGTCCAAACAGTTTGATATGAAGGACTTGGGAGAGGAGGGACACATCCTTGGGATCAAGGTTATAAGGGATCACAGGAAAAGGATGTTGTGCTTATCCCAAGCTTCATATATAGACACGATTATGGATCGTTTTATCATGCAGAACTCCAAGAAGGGTTTTCTACCTTTCAGGCATGGAGTTCCTTTATCTAAGGAGATGTGTCCTAGATCATCTGAGGAGATAGAGGAGATGAAGGCGGTTCCTTATTCTTCTGCAGTAGGAAGCTTCATGTATGCAATGCTATGTACGAGACCAGATATCTGCTTTGTCGTAGGCATGGTCATCATATATCAGAGTAATCCAGGACAGGGACATTGGACTACGGTAAAGCATATATTGAAGTACTTGAGAAGGACAAGGGATTATATGCTGGTTTACCGGGCAGTCCAATTACTCCTTGTGGGTTACACGGATTTCGACTTCCAATCTGATAGGGATAACAGTAAGTCTACCTCAGGTTTTGTGTTTACTTTGGGAGGTGGAGCCATTATACGGAAGAGTGTCAAGAAGAAATGCGTGGCGGACTCCAACATGGAATTTGAGTATGTGGCAGCCTCTGAGGCGGCCAAAGAAGTTGTGTGGCTCAGGAACTTCCTGATGGACTTGGATGTGATTCCTGGTTTGCTAGAACTATCACAATTTATTGTGATAATAGTGGTGCAGTTGCAAACTCGAAGGAACCACCAGCCCATAAGGCTAGTAAACACATAGAGCGCAAGTACCACCTGATACGAGAAATCGTAAAGAGAGGAGAAGTTGTTGTGGCCAAGATTGCATCATAGGATAATCTAGCAGATCCTTTCACTAAGGCCCTTTCGGCGAGAGCTTTTGATAGGCATGTGGAGGGAATGGGGATCAGATGTATGGCAGTTTGAGGACATCATAGTCTTTTAGTATAAGTGGGAGATTATAGGGATGTATACTGAAAAGTCTACTTTTTGTATGAACATCTTTATTTTAAAATAAGAATCACATAATCATTGTTTGCATTTTTATGGTTATGCAATATTGTCTAATACATTACATTGTAGATAACATGGTGTGTGGTGTTACACGGGAGATCATGTTATCGGCTCCTTGTAAAGTATAAGTAAAGGCTCACAATCGAGATGGCTTTAGACAAACAATCAGAATGGTTCTAGTGTGATTTGGTATTGGTTTGTCTTGACCATAGAATCACACTAGTGGACTTTGTGTGTATTGAGAAGGACCGACTTAGAGGTGATTCGATTTATTGCTGACAACATAATCAAATCGGACCTCAGATATTATTTTGTACATGCTCTTAATCCCGATATAATAGCGGGCACATATACTTAGTATTCATCTCTTTGATTTACCAATGGGAGAGATTTATAGATTAAATCGATAGGCTCGGTAAGTTGGGAGATGATATTATTTATATGGTGTGTCGTTGATTATAGGAGGAAACCGTGTCCTATATATTAGGATGATGATGTCCCCTTGAGGAGCTCATAAGGTTCATCATGTAAACCCTGCAGGTGGACTTGGTCCGACATGATGAAAAGGTTGAGTGGTACTACTCATGGAGTTAGATGTTGATTAATTAATTATCAGTAAATTAATTAATCGACAGACATTCTATATCTTAAACACGGGGAGAAAATGTACAAATAATATATGGAGCCCATATTATCTTATGGGGGTTGGTGAGGTAGATCAATGATAATCCTTTAGAGGATTGGATTATCATTAATGGATCAAACTTTATGTGGGCTTGATCCATGGGTGGCCAAGATCCAACTCCTCCTCATGGTCCCTAATGTATCCTATTAACACCTCATGAAACTTAGATCCAATGGATAGAAACAAAACTCTAGATCCAAAGGTAGAGATTAAATCTCTAGATCCGACGGTTGAGATTAAATCCCTAGAACCAATGGAGGAGATTAAATCATGGCTTGAGCCAAACTCTATAAATAGAGATTAAAAGTGGGCGGCAACTTGATGATGGCTTAGGGGATTAGGGTTTGCTTCCTTTGGAGGCTAGGAATCCTAGTTTGTTAAGGATTAGGGTTTGGAGGCTTAGGGTTTTGGAGGCTTGGGCGGCACCAAATAAGGAAGTAGTTTCTTTTCTTCTTCCTCTCCCTTGGTGGCCGGCGCCCACAACCTTCTTTCCAGCCCTTGGCCGGCGTCCAAACCTCCTCTTCTCCTTCTCCTTGAGTGGTGGAAACAAGACTTAGGGCTTTCCCTTGGTGTCTTGGTCGGTTTCCATCATCATCTCCTCCTCCTAGTTGGCCGACGGCAAGGATTCCCCTTGTTGCTTGTTGGTTGGCTAAAGGAAGGAGAAGAACCTTGTTTCTATTCTTCCTCTTGTTCGGAATGAGCAAGAAAGGAAGATTGAAAATCTAGGAGCTTCAACTTTTGGTAGATCGTCGCCCACACGACGTCCGAAAGGAGGAAGGTCATACATTAGAAGATCGAGAGGTATACCAATTCTCTATTCTCTTTTGTTACTTGCTTGTATTTTTTTTTCCAATTATAAGCAAGAAATAAATCTGTTTGTGGCTAAATAATACTTGGATCCCGAACATAAAAACAAAAGCCGGTGATCCAGACATCGTCTATTCTGCGGCTACTCGTAGAATAGAGGATGGTCGCTTGAACAACGAGTTTGTTCAAGTGACCTCTCTAAACGAATAGCACGATGATGACTCGATTGTTTGGCAATCCCTTTTATCTAGGATTAAATTTTTTAATCCGGGGACATCGATGGGATCGCCATGAACAAACAATCAAGGTGAAGTGGGAAGCGAAGTTTCCCCTCATGGACTCGATAAGGAAAACCCTACACTCAGATGTTCTAGGACAAATATCCTTAGATAAAGGAACTCCATGCCTAAAAGGTAGAAAACCCTTCTTGGAGTTCTGCATGCTAAAACGTTCCATAATGGTGTCTATGTATGAATCTTGAGATAAGCACAACATCCTTTTCCTGCGATCCCTTATAACCTTGATCCAAAGGATGTGTCCCACTTCTCCCAAGTCCTTCATATCAAACTATTTGGACAACCATACCCTTACGTCTGATAACACCTTGATATTGTTGCCAATTAACAAAATGTCATCTATGTATAGTACAAGAAATACCACTACGTTTTCGTTACATCTATTGTATACACAATACTCATCCGGACTTTGAATAAATCCATAAGACTGGATTATCTCATCAAAGCGGATGTTGCAAGACCTCGAAGCTTGCTTCAATCTATAAATGGACCGATTAAGCTTACATACAAGATGCTCTTTGCCCTTTGCAATGAATCCCTCTGGTTGCTTCATATAGATGTTTTCCTCAAGACTTTCATTAAGGAAAGTTGTCTTGACATCCATTTGCCACACCTCATAATCCATATGAGCTGCAATGCATAAGAGAATCCGGATAGACTTAAGCATGGCTACCGGCGAAAAGGTCTCCTCATAATCGATACCGACTTTCTGAGTATACCCCTTCACAACAAGCCTCGCTTTGAAGGTCTCAACTTTCCCATCTATTCCTCTTTTTCTTTTGTAGATCCACTTGCATCCAATGGTTTTTACACCATCGGGTGATTATACTAGCTCCCAGACTTGATTTGAATCCATAGATTCAATCTCAGTATTCATTGCACTTTGCCAAGATATTGCATCTTTATCTTGGATTGCCTCGTCATATGTCCAGGGGTCAAGTTCATGTTCGCCAGGGACCAAATCAGAAGATTCTCCCAAGAACATGAATCTATCAGGTTGTCTAACAACCCTCCCACTACGATAAGGTATCACCTATGTATCCTCTGTGACATGCAGTGCAGTGACTTATGGTATATCCTCTTGTACCGGTGGTACTGAAGAAGTGACTTCCCCTTTTAATTCCTCTAGAACAATCTTACTCATGAGCTTGTGGTTCATCACATAGTCTTCCTCTAGAAATCTGGCGTTCGTGCTAACGATCACCCTCTGATCTCTAGGACTATAAAATAAACCATCTTTCGTTCCTCTAGGATAGCCAACGAACATGCACACTTTTGTACGAGGTTCCGACTTACCAGCATTCGCCTTCAGCACATGTTCTGGACTCCCCCAAATTCGAATATGTCTTAGACTAGGCTTCCGCCCAGTCCATAATTCTGTGGGAGTAGAAGGCACTGATTTAGATGGAACCAAGTTCAGAATGTACACCGCCGTGTTTAGAGCATTTTCCCAGAACGAATCTGGCAACTCAGAATAACTCATCATCGATCTAACCATCTTCATAAGAGTCCTATTCCTTCGCTCTGCTACACCATTCTGCTGGGGTGTGCCAGGTGCAGACAATTGGGATTGAATCCCAGTCTCTGATAACTAATTCCTAAACTCTCCCAAGAGGTACTCACCACCACGATCAGATCGTAGTGTCTTGATACTTTTACCTTGACGTTTCTCCACATCATCCTTGAATTCTTTGAACTTGTCAAATCATTCAAACTTGCGGCGCATCAAGTAAATGTATCCATACCTTGAATAATCGTCTATAAAAGAGACAAAATATTCAAAGCCACCTCTAGCCTGGATAGACATAGGACCACACAAATCAGAATGAACCTACTCCAACACAACTTTGGCTCTATACCCCTTGGCCTTAAAAGGCCTCTTGGTTATTTTACCTTCCAAGCAAGATTCGCAGGTTGGGAAATCTTCCACCACTAATGAACCCAAAGGTCCATCAGCTATCAACCTTTGAATTCTGCTTAGGTTAATATGACCAAGCCTAAGATGCCAAAGATATGTTTGGTTCATTTTCGAAGGTTATTTTCTCTTATTGGAATTAGAAGATGAGTTATTAATTTTTATTTGCATTGTGGGAGCTTTTGGTTCAAGTGTATACAAATTTCCTATCAATGGACCAGAATAGATATCTCCCTATTTCTTTTTATAACAACTTTGTCATTAAAAGAAATAGAATATCCATCCATAAACAATTTAGAAACCGAAATCAAATTCTTTCTAAATAAAGGTACATAAAGGCAATTCTTAAGAACCAAAACTTTTTTTCTCAAAAGATAAATAAACATCTTCCACTGCAATAGCCGCCACCTTCGTGGCATTGCACAAGTAAACGGTAATCTCTCCCTTAGCTAGTCGTCGGGTTTCCTGGAACCCCCATAAAGTATTGCAGACATGATCAGTGACTCCTATATCTACACACCAGGAGCTAGTAGATATCACCGCTAACCATGATTCAACGACTAGACCAAAGGATATACCTTTGTTATGCTTCCAATTGGGACAATCCTTCTTCCAATGTCCATCCTGCTTGTAAGTGAAGTACTTGCCTTTTGGCTTCTTCACTCCTCCCTGAGATCCTCCCACCAGCTTTGCACCACATTGTTTCTTCTTCTTCTTGCCCTTCGGCTTAGAAGTAGAAACCTTTTGGGCAACCATGGCCTGAGCCTGAGCAAGCTTTTCTGTCGACTGGAGAATGATATCGACCTGAGTTTCCCCATCAATCTCAGCTCCAAGGACTTCTAGCTCATTTGCAGGCTTAGGAGGACACTCTTCGAAGAGTATATACTTGTACTCCTCAGCAGTTAAGACAATATCTAGATTCCTTTTTCCAATCAACATAATTATGTAAAGTAAGTTTATTTTCCTTTAGTATCACAGCAAGTGGACTGAAAGTCATTTTTGAAAATCCTAAGAATCACATAGATCATTACTTTAGATTTCAAAAAATTATTGATTCCTCAAACAATAAAATTTTAAAATCAACCAACACCTCAAAACACCGAGAATATCATATTCTACGATCGTGTGGACGTATACGAATTCTACATTTGTAAGAGGAGATTTTACCCATTAATTTTACTATCTTGTCAACCTAACTTTTTGACAAGTAAAATTAATAGTTGGTTCCTCTTTGGCCCTATAAATAAAATCAGTGACTCCGATGGAGAGGATACTTATATTTGTATCTAAGTATTCACCATTACTCGGTACCAAGGTAATTATCTAGGGTTATATGCCTTCCGATGGGGAAGTACACACGCTTCTTAATAATTTCCTATAACCATATTCGACCTTGTGATCCGTAAACAAACTCATCCGATGGGGAGGAAGGCACTCAGAGCTGACGCGTAAGTTTGTTTGCATCACATGTCAAATCGTAATGGAGGCCGTGGGAATTTATAAAAAAATATCCCTCTCCCACATAGTAATTTAAAATTGAGGAATTTTCTAGCCTATGACATGAATATCAAACAATAAGCAATAAATATGAAAAATAAATATTTTCCAACTATTATGACTTTTGTCTTCAATATGTCTCCCGTCGTATTGCCATCTCGTCCGCTCCTCCTACGCCATGTACGACCCATCCGGAGATTCAAGCCGAGACTAAATATTTTAATTTACATCCATCGATCCTATACTCCACGAGAGAGTGTACATGAAATTTAGATCGAAAGTAAACTAAAATAAAAGGAGTGACTAAACAATGCCGTATCTAATTTACAAAAAATTAAATACTAGCCTCGTCAACCCCAAGGATTCAACAAAGTATACAATTACACACATACAATCACATAGACACATATGGCCATAATAGTTGGATCCTATGCCTGCAATCAAAGAGTTAACCTACTCATATCCTACTATTATCCGACACATACAATATATGAAAAGTGCATAAAAGTAACCGAATCCTAAACACACAAAATCGGAAACTGTGGCTCTGATACCAATTGAAGGGTTTTTGTCCGAAACCGAAGCTGTTATTCCACATGAAGGTGGAGAAACTTCGCTTCCCACTTCAACTCGGTCGCTTGTTTATGGCGATACCATCAACGTCCCCGGATTAAAAAAAATAATCCTAGACAAAAGGGATCACCCAAGCAACCGTTTCATCATCGTGCTATTCGATTAGAGTAGTCACTTGAAAAAACTTGTTGTTTAAGCAACCAACCTCTATTCTACGAATAGCCGTGGAATAGATGATATACGGATCGCCTACATTTGTGTTTATGTTCGGGGTCCAAGTATATTTAACCACATACATAAAGTAAACAACCACATACAACATGCATATAATTGAAAAACAATTATAGACATAATACAAAAGAACACTAATCAAAATAAACAAGATTATACCTCTTGTTATACCACTTGATCTTCTATTGTATGTCCTTCCTCCTTTTGGACGTCGTGTGGGCAACGATCTTCCAAAAGTCGAAGCCTCCTAGATCACCAATCTTCCTTTCCTTGTTCACTCCGAATAAAGGAAGATCATAAAACAAAACTCTTCTCTTATCTAGGATCAACCATCAAGCTCCAAGCTTGATGCTTGCCGCCGGCCCAAAGAGATGAAGATAGAAGTGAAGACGCCGGCCAAAAGCTCCAAGGGAAGAGTCCCTAGCTCTTGTTTCCACCGGCCAAGGAGAAGATGAGGAGTAGGTGGAGCTCCAACCAAGGTGTATGGGAGAGAGATAGGCACCGGCCACCAAGGAAGAAGAAGAAAAACTTCTCCAATTGTTGCCGCTCACGCCATGTCCCAAACTCTAGCCGCCCAACTAAACCCTAACCTCCCTAGGATTCCTTGCCGCCCATGTTAAAGGAAAGCAAACCCTAATCTCCTTCCAATAATCTTGCCGGCCAAGCCATAAGCCTCTATTTATAGAGTTGGGCTCAAACCTCCTTTTAATCTCCACCGTCGATTCTAGGGATTTAATCTCAATCGTCGAATCTAGAAAATTAATCTCAACCGTCGGATCTAGAGATTTAATGTCCACCGTTGGATCTAGAGTTTTGTTTTCAACCATTGGATCTAGCCTTCATGAGGTTTTAATAGGTTACAATAGGGACCATGAGGAGGAGTTGGATCTTGGCCACCCAATGGATCAAGCCCACATAAACTCCTATTCATTAATGATTATCCATTCCACTAGAGGATTATCATTGATCTACCTCAGCAACCCCCATAAATTAATATAAGCTCCATATATTATTTGTACATTTTTCTCCCCGTATTTAAGATCTCGAATGTCCGTCGATTAATTAATTTACTGACAATTAATTAATCAATATCTAACTTCATGAGTAGTACCACTCAACCTTATCATCATGTCGGACCAAGTCCACCTGCAGGGTTTACAAGATGAACCTTATGAGCTCCTCAAGGAGACATCATCATCCTAATATATAGGACTCGATTTCCGCCTATAATCGACGACACACCATATAAATAATATCATTTCCTAACTTACCGAGCCTATCGATTTACTCTATAAATCTCGCCCATTGATAAATCAAAGAAATGAATATTAAGTATATGTGCCCATTTTTATATCGGTATTAAGAGCATGTACAAGATAATATCTGAGATCTGATTCGATTATGTAGTCAACAATAAATCGAATCACTTCTTTGTCGGTCCTGCTCAATACAAACAAAGTGTACTAGTGTAATTCTATGGTCAAGACTAACCAATACCAAATCACACTATAACCATTCCAATGGTTTGTCCATAACCATCTCGGTTGTGAGCCTTTACTTATACTTTATAAGAAACTGATAACATGATCTTCCGTGTGACACCACACACCATGTTATCTACAATGTAATGTATTAGACAATATGCATAACCATAAATATGCAAATAATGATCATGTGATTCTTATTTCAAAAATAAAGATGTTCATACAAAAGATAGACTTTTCAGTATACATCCCAACAATGGCTAAGGTATTCACCACCTCGATCTAATCGAAGTATCTTAATACTCTTGCCAAGCTGGTTTTGTACTTCATTCTTGAATTCTTTGAACTTTTCAAAGGATTCTGATTTATGTGTCATGAGATACACATAACCATATCTACTGAAGTCATCAGTAAATGTAATGAAGTACCTGTAACCACCTCTAGCAGCAACATTGAAAGAGCCACATACATCACTATGTATAAGTCCTAACAAGTCTGTTGCTCTTTCGCTATGTCCACTAAAGGGAGTCTTGGTCATCTTGCCTAAAAGGCAAGACTTGCATGTCTCATATGATTCAAAATCAAATGAGTCTACCAGCTCATCCTTATGGAGCTGAGATAAGCAACTCTCATTTATGTGACCTAAGCGACAATGCCAGAGATAGGTTTGGTTCAACTCATTTGACTTGAACCTTTTGGTACTTATGTTATAGATAGAGCTCTCTAAGTCTAGAAAGTAGAGTCTGTTCATTAGAGGTGCACTACAATAGAACATATCATTTAAATAAACCGAACAACATGTTGGAAATTTGACGCCGCTAGAGGGGGGTGAATAGCGTTGATCGTACGTAGATGGAATTCGTTCGCGTGTTCGTCTCTACAATTTCGTTAGCACGCAGCGGAAATAGAAATGATACAATAACGAAATGAACAACATGCTAACATGAGTATGTAACGTGGTTCGGAACTGAATGGTTCCTACTCCACGGATCGAGCTCTAAAGAGCCCTAGTGATGCACACGCACTCACTAATCAATAAACTCCTTCTCGGAACAATCCGGAGGCGGAGAAACCTCGTCCAATATATCTTACAACAGTAAGAACGAAATACAAGCAATATACAATGAAAATATGAAATACAAGTAAAGAAAAGACTTTACAACACTTGTTTTGATTGCTTGAATGTTTGGTTGCTTGCTTGCACTTGGAGACCTAATTTGCACCAACAAATCACCCCAATAGCCCTCAAGAACCGATCCCTTTTTCCTCCATCACGAGCTCCATATATAGCTTCAACCTGTGCTGGAAAAAGTCGATCAGTCGACTGATCGGGACCATCAGTCGACTGATGCCACTGTTGTCGTGAGACAACGGCTAGATCCACGTTGGATAAGTCCAACGGATCTACCATCAGTCGACTGATTGTGACGATCAGTCAACTGATGGAGTCCTCACTCGACCAGTCGAGTCTCGACTCCATTCTGTTGCCAAATTCCCGAGCACCAGTCGACTGATCACACGATCACGATCGCCGCCATCGATCTAGGCCATAACCCGCAAATACAAACTCGGTCGATTCGGTCCAGTCGACTGCCACATGACACCAGTCGACTTGCACACCTCAAACATGAGGTTTTAGCCCAAGTATGGTTCCCCCATACTTGCTAGACCACCCTTAGCCTAGACCTAAGCCTTCTAGCCACCTCCATCAGCCTCACGCCTCTCGGATCCCTCCAAGTCATCCATGACTTGTTCATCCATTGCGCTAGCCTTCAGGTGCTTCCATCGGCTATGTCATGCTAACGGTGTCTACACCGCCAAGGCACATTGGACTTACGCCGCCAAGACTCCGCTTGGACTTTACGCCGCCAACCATTGGACTTATGCTGCCAAGACTACCGCTTGGACTTTACACCGCCAATATCAATCCCCTTGGACTTCAAATGCCAACCCATGTTGGACTTTCCATGCCAAGACCATTCATGGACTTTCCTTGCCAACCCATGTTGGACTTCTCAAATGCCAAGACCATGCTTGGACTTTCCCTTGCCAACCCATGTTGGACTTTTACATTGCCAAGACCATGATTGGACTTTCCCTTGCCAACCCATGTTGGACTTTTCATGCCAAGTACCCATGACTTGGACTTTACCTTGACAATTACATTGTCATATGTTTTTGTCGAAACATCAAAACACATCAAAACATTACTCGAGCCAAACTCGAGTCCTGGTCAATCGTGACCTGGGCCGATTGCACCAACAATCTCCCCCTTTTTGATGTTTGAAAAAAACCAAACAAATAAAACCAAACAAATTATTGAGTTAGAACACTAACTCAAATCCCTTACCAATTATCCCAAATTGGTAATCTTAAGTGTTCTTCCCCAAACATTCTCCCCCTTTTTGAATAACATCAAAAAGGTCTTCTCTCCAAGGAGGTCAATGTCTCATGTCCTAATGAGATCTTACAATCTCCCCCTTGGTCTAAAAATATCTAGGATGCCTACCATCTTCCTAGTGATAAGTCCCATATCACTCAAGAGAGGCAATCCTATTCACTCTCCTAATTTCCAAATTGGGTATCAAAAACCCATCAATTTTCCCAAATTGATGATACTCTTCCAATAACTTCTCCTCTTCAAGGAGAAAAATACATCCATCATCCCAAGATGGATACCTCCCCCTAAAGGCTTGCTCCCCCTTGACCATTGCACCAACAATGTCCTTGGGAAGTCCCTAAGCCAATAGGAACTCTAAGCCATTAAAAGTAAGGTTAGAAATTCAACATTGAACTTTCCAACACCTTGAAATTGATACAAACCCTAAACACCTCTCCTAATCCATATCCAATGGATTTTCACCCTTTATAATGCTTCCCAAAGCATATCCTAGGGTTAGGAGTGATTAGGGACCATAACCGTAGCTGAAATCGGGTTAAACAACCATAGTTTTCCCGAAATCAGACAATCAGTCGAGTGGTTCAGCTACGATCGGTACACACATCATCGATCGCCACCTGAGCTGATCGATAACTGAAAATCCCAATTTTCAGTTATCAGAAACGAGTTTTGAAAAATCATAACTAATTATACGTATATCGAAAAATCACAAAATTTGGTACGTATAATTCCTATGACCAATACAATGGGTGAAAAATGTTTGAAAGATATTTTACCCATAAAATATTGAAATTGATACAAAATTCAAAAGTGAAGAAAACTTCTAAGCTTTTGGCTCACTTTGTATCAATCTCATCAATGGTGATTGCTATCAAAAGATAGACTTCACCAAGGTTTTTCAAAATGATTTTAAAATGTTTTAAAAACCTTATTTTGGATCATATTCCTTGGGCTCTATGTACATGACTTGTACACATGCTCTCCCAATGATCCACAACTAGAATTAGATGAGTTTTAGTTCATCTAGATGCAAAAATTATGCACCTTGAACTTAACTCATATCCTAGCATCTCACATGTATCTATGGTGTATAAATACACATACATGTCAATTAGAATGTGAGATGTGGGTTTTGTTCTCCCTAATCTAGGGTTTCATGCATTTTTCTAAGGCAACTCTACTTGATTCCCTTATAAATGGGACTCCAAGTCATGCCATAGTCCTTAAATCAATTTCAATCAAAATTTTCTTAAATGCATGAATGATTATGGCATTAATGATGATATAAATAAACACATGCTCATAATCATGATGTCATGACATATGATATAAAACTAAGCATACATGACATTAACCTAAAACCTAAGCATACTCATGACATATAAAATCATAGATATAGGCATGATGTCATGACATGACATATAGCAATCAAAGCATGGCATATAAAATATATAGGTATAATAATACCTAAATTTTAATATTAATTGCCATTTCATATAATTAATTGCATTTTGCCATATTTCTAGTTTTCTCCCAAGTGTGCCAAAAACCCAAAATGGCACACTAACCTCTAAACCTAAATTGTGCCAATTTTGATCATTTTATCAAACTTCTCAAGTAATATTGGCACATCCTAAAAACT
Source organism: Wurfbainia villosa (assembly GCA_025175895.1). Lineage (NCBI taxonomy): Eukaryota > Viridiplantae > Streptophyta > Magnoliopsida > Zingiberales > Zingiberaceae > Wurfbainia > Wurfbainia villosa. Next base: position 110,893,059 of record CM045989.1, on the reverse strand, counting down.
TTTAGGATTAAGACTTAAATGTATTTCCAAGGCAACCATAACCTTGAAAATAACCTAAAGTGCCACCTTTATTATGGTTGAGTTAACTACCCATCCAATCAAGGTTGGCAAACCCTAAACCCATCTAGCGTGAATCAATCACACTCTTAGGAACCCAAAACCTATTGGAGCTCCTAGGGTTAATTAGGTATTCCTTAGGGATAACCTCCCTAGATACCTTCCTAATGACCTTCCTAGGCTTATTAGCCTTGGTCATTTTGGTCTTGCCTAGGTTAACCTTAGGGCTTGCCTCCCTAACAACCTTCTTAGTGGCTACCCTAGGTTTCTTCGAAACCTTGGCCACTAGGCACAAACCTTGGTCAACTCTAGGGATGACTTCCCCATTGACCTTGGTCTTCCTAGACCTAGTTAGTGTTCCATAGTCAAATGGAACACTATGGTAAGCCACCTTAGGCTTAGGTTTTTGACCCAAACCCTTCTTGCCTTTGGTTGACTTTTGTCTTTTAGATCCTACTTGTTGACTTTGATTATTTTAAAAGTTTGACCAATTGACCCTTGCATTTGATTTTGCATAATGTTGAGGGTCTTTTCAGTTTTCAAGCCTTGACCTCAAGGCTTGATTTTCCTTTTCTAATATCTCAATTTTTAATTTTTCATTTTCTCTTGAGATATTTCTATTTCTAGGCATATGTCTAGATTCCATAGCATTAAAGCCTAGATGTTCTCCTATTTTCTTAATGCTTTCCTTAGGTAATATATTTTTAGGGACATTAGTCTCAAATTTCTTCTTATTTCCTAAGTGAACACTCTTAGCACCTAAACAAAAGTATTTATTTCTATTAGCATGCTTTTCATGGCAAATTGCAAGAGAATTAAAATTCCTCGCATGCTTTTGACTTGTACATTTAGAAGATGCAGTATTGTAATATACCTTAGGGTTTGCCTTGGAGGCTCCCCTACATGTATAGCTCCTTCTTGGGTCTTTTGCTCCCCTAGGGCATTGATTTGATAATGCCCGGTTGCAGCACTTGCACAAATGACTTGCTCCTTGCTTTTCTTGGCATTGAGAACACCGGCTTCATTGACTATTTGTGCCGGTGGAGCTTTCCTAATCTTCTTTGGGAACTTGCTCTTGTAGTGCCCGGTTTCCCTACACTCAAAACATATTATATGCATTTTATTATTAACACATATGTTTGAGTTACCTAGGGTAGTGGTGGAGGCCGGAGTTGGATTTTGAGCTTCCTCATCTTGACCGGATGTTGAAGGCTCTTCTTGAGGTTGCTCGGGTATAGAGGATGGTCTTTCCTCCTCAATCCTAGAAGTGGATGCTCCTTCCACTTCTTCCACCTCTTCTTTCTCCGATCCGGAAGTTGACTCCATCTTATCTTCCGATTCCTCACTTTCACTTGAGGATGAACTCTCTTCATGGAATCTTGCCAATTTCCTCCATAGCTCCTTGGCAAACGTGTAATCCCCTAGCTTGCACAAAATATCATTAGAAATTAAATCTTCCAAAAGTTTCGTTACCTTAACTTCGGTCTTGAGCTTTTGGCGTTGCTCTTGGGTCCACTTTTTTAATTTTAGGACATTTCCCTTCTTATCCCTAGGGGGTTCAAGACCTTCAATGAGGATGAACCAATCCTCTATGTTCATCATCAAGAATGTTTCCATTCTTGCTCTCCACGCTGGAAAATCTTCTCGGTCGTATGGTGGTGGAGTGTTGATATCCCATCCAAGCTTGTCTTGAAATTCCATCTTCACCCTCTAGCGTCTTGCTCCCGGTTGTTAATCCGTTGAAGAGCCACCAGGCTCTGATACCACTTGTTGGAAATTTGATGCCGCTAGAGAAGGGGTGAATAGCGTTGACCGTACGTAGATGGAATTCGTTCGCGTGTTCGTCTCTACAATTTCGTTAGCACGTAGCGGAAATAGAAATGATACAATAACAAAATGAACAACACGCTAACACGAGTATGTAACGTGGTTCGGAACCGAATGGTTCCTACTCCACGGATCGAGCTCTAAAGAGCCCTAGTGATGCACACGCACTCACTAATCAATAAACTCCTTCTCGGAACAATCCGGAGGCGGAGAAACCTCGTACAATATATCTTACAACAGTAAGAATGAAATACAAGCAATATACAATGTAAATACGAAATACAAGTAAAGAAAAGACTTTACAACACTTGTTTTGATTGCTTGAATGCTTGGTTGCTTGCTTGCACTTGGAGACCTAATTTGCACCAACAAATCGCCCCAATAGCCCTCAAGAACCGATCCCTTTTTCCTCCATCACGAGCTCCATATATAGCTTCAACCTGTGCTGTAAAAAGTCAATCAGTCGACTGATCGGGACCATCAGTCGACTGATGCCACTATTGTCGTGAGACAATGGCTAGATCCACGCTGGATAAGTCCAACGGATCTACCATCAGTCGACTGATGGAGTCCTCACTCGACCAGTCGAGTCTCGACTCCATACGTCGCGAATTCGAGCACCGGATCGATCACACGATCGATCGATCGCCGCCATCACGATCGCCGCCCGCGATCAATCGCTAGGCCATAACCCACAGTCAAACCCTAGTTGACTCGATCCAGTCGACTGCCACATGGCACCAGTCGACTGGCACACCTCAAACATGAGGGTTTAGCCCAAGTATGGTTCCCCCATACTTGCTAGACCACCCTTAGCCTAGACCTAAGCCTTCTAGCCACCTCCATCAGCCTCACTCCTCTCGGATCCCTCTAAGTCATCCATGACTTGTTCATCCATTGCGCTAGCCTTCAGGTGCTTCCATCGGCTATGTCATGCTAACGGTGTCTACACCGCCAAGCCACATTGGACTTACGCCGCCAAGACTCCGCTTGGACTTTACGCCGCCAACCATTGGACTTATGCTGCCAAGACTACTGCTTGGACTTTACGCCGCCAATATCAATCCCCTTGGACTTCAAATGCCAACCCATGTTGGACTTTCCATGCCAAGACCATGCTTGGACTTTCCTTGCCAACCCATGTTGGACTTCTCAAATGCCAAGACCATGCTTGGACTTTCCCTTGCCAACCCATGTTGGACTTTTACATTTCCAAGACCATGCTTGGACTTTCCCTTGCCAACCCATGTTGGACTTTTCATGCCAAGTACCCATGACTTGGACTTTACCTTGACAATTACATTGTCATATGTTTTTGTCGAAACATCAAAACACATCAAAACATTACTCAAGCCAAACTCGAGTCCTGGTCAATCGTGACCTGGGCCGATTGCACCAACACAACATTTGTTCTTTATTATAAATATAAATCCTTTCTTGTCTAAATAAGAAACCGAAATTATGTTCTTAGTTAAAGCAAGCACATAACAACATTAATGTAATTCTAGTACAAGCCCACAGGGCAGAGATAGATCATAAGTTCCTACAACAATAGCAGCAACCCTTGCTCCATTGCCTACTCGTAGGTCCACCTCGCCCTTTGTCAATGCCCTGCTATTTCTTAGTGCCTGCACATTGGTACAATTGTGAGATGCATATCCGGTATCTAATACCCATGATGAAGAAATAGATAGATTGACTTCTATAACATTTATACCTGAAGTAGAAGTCTCACTTCTCATCTTCTTAAGATCTTCCAGGTAAGCTTTGTAGTTACGCTTCTAGTGTCCAGCTTCCTTGCAGTGGAAGCAAGCCCCTTCCTAGGCCACCCCTCCTTTGGGTTTAAGTTCTTTGCCTTTGCCCTTGGCTTGAGACTTTCCCTTACCTTTAGGCTTGCCCTTTCCTTTCTTCTTTTGCACCATCAAAATAGAGTCAGATTTTCCCTTCTTAAGGTTGAGCTCAGTAGTTCTCAACATGCTGAGCATCTCAAGCAGTGGCTTATCAATTTTATTCATGTTGTAATTCATGACAAATTGATTGTAACTTTGTGGCAAAGACTGCAAGATCAAGTCAGTGGCCAGCTCTTGGCTAAGAGGGAATCCCAATCTCTGTAGGTTTTTTATGTACCCAATCATCTTGAGTACATATGGACCTATGAGAGTCCCATCTTGCATTTTGGACCCAAACAATGCCTTAGAAACTTCATATCTCTTGTGCCTTGCTTGTCCTTGATATAGTTGATGAAGATGTTCAACCATATCATGAGCATTCATGAACTCGTGTTGCTTCTGAAGCTCAGAGTTCATGGTCGCGAGCATTAGACATGACACATCTAATGTATCATCTTGATGCTTCTTGTAAGCATCTTTGTCAGATCGCGAGGCAGTGGCAAGAGGTGCCTCTGGAATGGGTTGCTCTAAGACATACAGTTTCCTTTCTTGGGTGAGAACGATTCTCAGGTTCCTGTACCAGTCCAAAAAATTTGCTCCATTGAGCTTGTCCTTCTCAAGGACAGAACGCAGAGAGAGAGTGTGTTCGTGTTTGCCGACATAGTAATCTACAACATACAATGCAGAAAATTAATATCATATTCCTTTTATCATTTAATTAGGCCTTTAATCAAATGATGCTCCCACTGAATTATAAGAATTTTATAGAATTGAGTTATGGACATGGTCAAACCACATTACTAGATTCATACAAACTAGCTATAATTCCTGCGGGACAAGATCCACATCATACTAAGCCTTGAGTTAGCTTTGGCTAAATCACCCAAGACTTAGTATGATCGGTGGGTAACACATTACCGATTACATCTTTATGCAACTCTTGTTTATAGGATCAAGACCCACATTTACAAAAGACCTTGAGTTAGCTTTGGCTAAATCTCCCAAGATTTAGTGTAAATGTGATCTTATCCTATCTTTCCAACGGTTGGAATATGCCTATAGTTCTACTCGATCCAATTGAGTTAACTAGTTTTACTCAATCTAATTGAGCTTACTCTAACCCAAGCCATGATAGGCGGGACTAAGATTGTCCCTCCGCACCCTACTAAGATAATATGCGTTGCTCTGCTTTGGCAGATTCAACAACTACAAATGATTAAGGTAGTGATGGGTATCAAGGACTTGGTAGGCATTTTTCGAGTTGATTCGATTAAGATCTAATCTAATCATAATGTGTATCATATATGTATTGAGGCCTTTATTATCCTATACTAGCATGCATCACATACATACAAGCATTATTCTAGCATACATCATATACATACAAGAAAAATATCCTAGCATGCATCATATACATACAAGCATTATTCTACTAGCATGCATCACACACACACACACACACACACACACACACACATATATATATATATATATATATATATATATCAACATATATACATATATATAAATTAATTGTGATTAGGTCATGGCCCTACTACTATCTTCTCAAGACAATGAGAAGATAGGACGGTCAACCTAGGGTTAGCGGCTTCTCCAAGCGCCTCCTTTGATCGCCATGTGTCGTCGGCACCCTTCTCGTAACTTCGTCTAGAAGTGGACCTTCCACCTCTCCATTTTGTACATTACAAACATGAAACTCGAGTTACATTCGAGTCTAAAACTATTCACAACTAGAATATTAAAAGAAGAGGCACGATGTGCAGGTCGCATTCCCTATACAACAAGCACAATCACAAAAATGACATGCAGGCCGTATTATGAATTACAACACATTAACATCCAATCATATTGGGATTCTTGGGCCATGACCATCACAGAATTATACATAATACTAAATTATGTATTTTATAGAAAATTTCTATAATTTTTTCTATTTTTTTTCAATTTTATGAGTCACCTCTTCGTAACGGTCCCGCTAAGCGGTTTCCGGGCGGGATCGCGGGACAAGGCCACTTTCGGGGATAAGGGCAGCGCCCCTACTCGCAAAAATAAACTTTGCAAGTGTCCCTACTATATCTTACAACACTTAAGTTGCTGTCCCAAAAACCTAAAGCGAGAACTCGCCGTTTCAGAGAGTTTTTCTCGGCGGTTGAAGCCTACAAGTGTCCTAACACTTGTTGCTTCGACTCTTTGAGAAAAATACCCAAAACTTCTATAAAAATAGGAAATTTATAGAAACTTAAAAATCTGTGATTTTTATATCTAATACAAAAACTACAAATATTAAATGCATACATGCTTCGCACGTGACTCTGATACCACTGTTGGGTTTTTCGAGCCGCAAAAATAGCTGTTTGCGTTGCGGAAACCTCGGAAGCCTGGCCACGGATCCGTGCGACGGTATAAAAATAAAACTACATTTATGTGTTATGAAAAACCTAGATCTACCATAGATCTAAATGGTGAGAGAATTACCCTCGTAGCGACGCCCTTCGCTTATCCCTCTCGTCCAAATGCTTTGCCGGATCTCGAAGAGTGTCAAGTGCACACTCCTCTACAAGTATCCACATGAACAAATGGTGTAGAAGAAATCTTAGAGTGTGCTAGCACCCTTGAGAGTTTCGGCCAAAGAGAGGATTGGAAGAGAGAGCTTGAGAGGAAGTCCCAAGGAAGAAGAAGATGGAGTTAACACAAAATGAATTCATCCCATGAATAACACTAAAGTGGTCGGTCACTCTTGGATGGGGGTTACATGCATGCATGTAACTCCAAGAGCCAATGACTCTTGGTCTCCCTCATGAGGTGGCACCACATGATAAGTCCATGATGATGTGGAACATCATCATTGGCCGACCCACATGCCATGTCACCATGACATGGCAATTGGTCAAGTCAAAATTGACCATTCATCTTCCCTCTCAAGTCAAGTCAAACTTGACTTCTTATCTCCCATGGTTGATCAAATCTAACCACTTGATTCAAGTCAATTTGATTTAATGAATCTCTATTTATTAATTTAAATTGACTCAATGAATCAAATCTAAATTAGACTCATTCAACACTTGAATCAAATTGAGTCTAACTCAATTAGTCTAATTTGGATTACTCTTAATCAAATTTGGTTCATCCCATGAACCTAATCCTCATGGTGTAGGATATTTGAAGCCGCTAGAGGGGGGGGGGTGTGAATAGCATTTTTCGTGATAGAATTCGATTGCGTGTTCGTCTCTACAATTTCGTTAGTACGCAGCGGAATAATAATGAAAGCAATAATGAAACAATTAACAACATGTAAACACAATTTTTTAACGTGGTTCGAAACCGAACGGTTCCTACTCCATAGATCAGGTTCATACGAACTTTAGCGATGCCAATCACACACCACTATAATAAACACTCCTTCTCGACAAAAGTTAGAGGCGGAGAAACCCCTTACAAGTAATCTTACAACAGTAAGAAACTAAAACAAGCAATTACAACAATTTATATGAAAGACAAGTAAAGAAAAACTTTACAACTCTTGCTTTTGATTGCTTGAATGCTTGGTTATTTGATTAGCACTTAGAGACTTGATTTGCAGCAACAAATCACCCCTAAAGCTCTCAAAAACTTGATGTCTTTTTCTCCATCACGAGCTCCTTTTATAGCTTCAATCTATGCTGGAAAAGGTCGATCAGTCGACTGCTCGGGACCATCAATCGACTGATCACACTGTTGCTGTGAGACAACGGTGTAATCCACGCTGGAAAAATCCAACGGCTAGGACATCAGTCGACTGATCAAGACCATCAGTCGACTGATGAGCCATCACTCGACTTCTCATCCCAGTGGTCGAGTGAGACTCCATTCTATGCCCTAAAATTCGAGCATCAGTCGACTGATCACAATATCGCCGATCTGCTCAAACCGATCGCTCATCTATGGCGATCGCTAGGGCAATTCCACGATCAAACCCTAGTTGACTACACCACCGGCCCGCCACATGACACCGATGATCGGCACACCTCAAACATGAGGTTTTAGCCCAAGTATGGTACCCCCATACTTGTTAGACCACCCTTAGCCTAGACCTAAACCTTCTAGCCACCTCCATCAGCCTTACGCCTCTCAGATCCCTCCAAGTCATCCATGACTTGTTCATCCATCGCGCTAGCCTTCAGGTGCTTCTATCGGCTATGTCATGCTAACGGTGTCTACACCGCCAAGGCATATTGGACTTACGCCTCCAAGACTCCCGCTTGGACTTTACGCCACCAATACCAAATCCCTTGGACTTCTCAAGTGTCATGACTCAAGCTTGGACTTTCCCTTGTCAACCCATGTTGGACTTTTCATGCCAAGACCCATGCTTGGACTTTCCTTGTGCCAAGTACTCAAGACTTGGACTTTCCCATGACAATTACATTGTCATATATTTTTGTCGAAACATCAAAACATCACTCGAGCCAAACTCGAGTCCTGGTCAATCGTGACCTGGGCCGATTGCACCAACAATCTCTCCCTTTTTGATGTTTGACAAAAACCAAACAAACCATTTGAGTTAGACCACTAACTCAAGTCTCTTACCAATTATTCCAAATTGGTAATCCCAAATAATTTCCCAAACATTCTCCCCCTTTTTGACATACATCAAAAAGGTCTTCGCTACAAGGAGGTCAATGTCTCATGTCCCAATGAGATCTTACAATCTTCCCCTTGGTCTAAAAGTACCTAGGATTCCTACCATCTTCCTAGTGATAAATCCCATATCACTCAAGAGAGGCAATCCTATTCACTCTCCCAATTTCCAAATTGGGTATCAAAAACCCATCAATTTTTCCAATTGATGATACTCTCCCAATAACTTCTCCTTTTCAAGGAGAAAAACACATCCATCATCCCAAGGTGGATACCTCCCCCTAAAGGCTTGCTCCCCCTTGACCATTGCACCAACAATGTCCTTGGGAAGTCCCTAAGCCAATAGGAGCTCTAAGCCATCAAAATAAAGGTTAGAAATTCAACATTGAACTTTCCAACACCTTAAAATTGATACAAACCCTAAACACCTCTCCTAATCCATATCCAATATATTTTCAACCTTCATCATGCTTCCCAAAGCATATCCTAGGGTTAGGAGTGGTTAGGGGCCTTAACTGCAGCTGAAATCGTGTTAAACAACCTTGGTTACCCCGAAATCAGGCTATCAGTCGAGTGATTCAAATCGATCGGACACATCATCGCTTGATCGCCACCCGTAAGGCCGATCGATTATTGAAAATCTCGATTTTCAGTTATCAGAAATGAGTTTTGGAAAATCATAACTAATTATAAGTATATCGAAAAATCATGAAATTTGATACGTATAATACTTATGACCAATACAATGGGTGAAAAATGTTTGAAAAATATTTTACTTATAAAATAGCAAAATTGATACAAAATCCAAAAGTGACTAAAAACTTTAAAGTTTAAGCTCACTTTGTATCAATCTCATCAATGATGATTGCTATCAAAAGACAGACATCACCAAGGTTTTTCAAAATTATTTTAAAATCTTTTCAAAACCCTATTTTGGATCATATTCCTTGGGCTCTATGTACATGACTTGTACCCAAGCTTTCCTAATGATCCACATGTTGAGTTAAGATGAGTTTGGGTTCAACTAGATGCAAAAACTATGCACCTTGAACTTAACTCATATCCTAGCATATCACATGTATCTAGGGTGTATAAATACACATACATGTCAATTGGATGTGAGATGTGGATTTTGGTTCATTTAATCTAGGGTTTCATGAATTTCCTAGGCAACCCTACTTGATTCCCTTATAAATGGGACTTCAAGTCATGTCATTGTCCTTAGTTCAATTTTAATCAATTTAATGCATGAAATGATCATGGAATAAGGATAGCAATAATTAAGCATGGCCAATGATCATGATGTCATGGCATATGATAAAATTTAAAAACACATGACATTTAAAACAATCATAACCAATGGCATGACATGTTATATGATACGATGAAATTTCATGTCATGATATAGCAACTTTCATAAACCAATACATTAATACAAATACATACTCAAACACTCATGATTTTAACAAACAGAAATTCCATTCAATTTAAAAAGATTTCAGTTTTTTACATCCAAAATAGAGATTTGATATGCTCAATCTCACTACAAAAAAAACTGAAAAACAAAAAATTCTAACATCCTCTAGATCTAGTCGTCTGCAGAAGGTGGAGGTGGAAGAGGCTGCTGGCTCAAAGTCCAGGCCCGCATCATCTCATACATATCGAGCTGACGCTGCTCGATGCGACTCTGGGACTCTGCAATCTAAATGTATCTCTCCTCCATCCGACCAAGATGTGCACCCATGGAGGCTTGCCCTACTAAGAGCTCTGACAGCCTAGAGTCGACTGTCTGCTGATAGTTCTAGAATCTGGACTCCAGCTGGCCAAGACGATCTGATGGACCCACCGTTGATGCATCTACTGGCATCTGATCCTCCTCATCAGCAGTGTTTGCATCCTCATAGTCCTCTGCCGCCTCTCTAGGTACCAGAGGCGGCTCTCCGCGTGCCCTGGGCGGTGGTCGAGGTGCCAACTCCATCTGCCCACGCCCCATCCGTAGCTTCGCTAACGAAAAGTTACGAACTGATATGCAATTCTACACCTCAGATAGCGCCCTCAGTGATCCCCTGTGAATGTTTATGTCTAATCTATTACGCATGACGTACAGTAGAAAGAGATGGGGAGGCCGAATCTTGGCCAGACCCCAAGTCACGATCGGAAGAAAACACCCAACAATGACCTTGTAGAGTACATTGTCAGGTGCAGATAGCTCAGTAATAGGAAATAAATTCTGGGCTGGTGGACGAGGATGATAAAAAACATGCTCATGCATGGAGTCCAAAGAGATATGGTCAAAAGGCTCGGGTAATGGGGCATCAAAGGTAGGGTAGAAAATGAAGGTGTCATCCGATGGCTTACACTCAAGAAACTCCTGCAATATCGCAGGAGTGAACTCTAAATCGTGTTTTGCAACGTGAGTAGTGTAGGTAGGGCCATCGTCTACCTTCTTTAAGTTCTGATAGAACTCCTTAAGGAGATCATCATTGATGGCATGTGTGCATAAGACAATTTTCATAAGATGATAATATGCAAATATGTCCATGACGTCACTACAGTAACGTGTAAAGAAGTCTCTATCGATGTACCTAACCAACATAGGTTGGTACAATCGTGATTCACCCTCGGGTGGATCATTTCTACGGGATCTCCTATATGAATGTAATGTAACAATATGAAATGCAAGGGCACCAATACACGATTAGATTATAATAGATTACAATGGAAAGGAAAAATTAGGGTATTTTGAGTAAGAAAATTTTACTTCGGTGCCATTTGAAGGGATGATGAGAGAGTACTCGGATATCGTTGGAAAAAGCCGCCGGAAAGTTTGCCGGAGGACTAGACGCCGAAACCCTAATCGGAAAAGAGGAAACAATCGCTGAAAATAAGTGGAATAGGGTTGTGAGATGAGTGAAAACACGAGTGGAAGAGGTTAGCTACCAAACCTAAGGCTTGGGTGGCTGGCACGGCCGGAAAAATTGGTCGGAGAAGAAGTTGGCGATCGGAGAGGAGAAAGAAAACGAGAGGTCACCACATGAAGACGCCGAACCCTAGCGGTTCGGCGTTATAAAATTGCGATGCCAGTCGACTGATGTGCAGCATCAGTCGACTGATCGCGGCTTATTAGCGGGTTTACCGAACCGACAATCGACTACCCGGCCAAGAATCGACCATCGAGTCTTCAGGTGCGAGCATCACCAATCGATGTGGCCCATCCCGATCGATGCGATCACCACTCAACCGCCAACGAGCACTCGACCGATGATCCTTAACCTCGATGAATAAGATTACCCGATCGATGTATCCCATCACGATCGATGTTCAAGCAATGAGTCCCGAAACAACACTCATTCTTTGGACGATCGTATCGCATTACTCGATATGATCGATCGATAATCAGACGTATCAGTCGACTGATATCTGATTTCCAGTTTTGAAATTTAGAAAATCTCGATTTCTTTATCCAACTTATTTTATTTTCTCATGTTTAATCTTATATATCGAATATATTGATGTTATGCTTATGTTCATGTATTTGTTAATGTATTTTGATATTTTATTTTATTTTAGCAAACATTAACATCCAATGATTTCAAAAACCTAACATCTCACCCTTTCTAAGTGTTGAAATACACAATCAAGGTAAAAGACTTGTTTTGTGAGATGCAATCCACCCTAGACATTCCTTCCATGCAAACACATGGTGAAACACATGAAGCATGGTAAGTGCAAGACATCAAGGTGTGTGACACTTGAGTATCACTCTTGATGTTACTTCTACATCTTAAACACACTTCTCTTGATACATTGATTCCTAAAGTGTGCCAACAATCAAAGTTACACGCTATGACCTCTAAATCTAGATTGTACCAATTTTATTGATTTTCATGATTTCAAAAAAATATTGGCACATCCTAAAATCTTTTAGGATTAAAGCTCAAATGTATTTCCAAGATAACCATAACCTTGAAAATAACCTAAAGTGCCACCTTTACCATGGTTGAGTTAATTACCCATCCAATCGTGGTTGGCACATTCTAACCCATTTAACGTGAATCAATCACGCTCTTTGGAACCCAAAATCTATTTGAGCTCATTGAATTAATTAGGTATTCCTTAGGGATAACCTCCCTAGATACCTTCCTAATGACCCTCCTAGGCTTGTTAGCCTTGGTCATTTTGGTCTTACCTAGGTTGACTCTAGAGGTAACTCCCCTTGCAAACTTCTTAATGGCTATCCTAGGTTTCCTAGAAACCCTAGCCACTAGGCACAAACCTTGGTCAACTCTAGGAATGACTTCCCTATTGACCTTGGTCTTCCTAGACCTAGTTTGTGTTCCATAATCAAATGGAATACTATGGTAAGCCACCTTAGGCTTAGGTTTGTGACCCAAACCTTGTTTGCCCTTGGTTGACTTTTGTCTTTTGGGTCCTAGATGTTGACTTTGAGATCTTGACCCTTGACTTTGACCATTAGACCCTCTAAATTGATTTTGTATCTTATTTAGGGTCTTTTCTAGTTTTTCAAGCCCTGACCTTAAGGCTTGTTTCTCTAATTCTATTTACCCATATGATTTTTGATTAGGTTTTTGGGCATTACCATTTACTTTAGACATATATTTACCCTTACTGGGATTGATACCTAAATGGTTTTCGATTTTCTTAATTGCTTTCTTAGGAATGACATTTCTAGGGACATTAGTCCCAAATTTCTCCTTCTTTTAAATAAATCTAGAGTTATCATTCCTAGCATGCTTTGAATCATGAGTAATAGCAAAGTTATTTGAATTAATTCTAGCATGCTTTTGCTTAGAATTTAAGGAATGAGCATTATGACGATATACCTTAGGGTTTGCCTTAGTAGCTCCCCCTACTTGTGATGCTCCTTCTTGAGTCTTCTTGCTCCCCCTAGGACATTGATTTCGGTAATGCCCCGGTTGCTGACATTTGAAACAAATGATGTGCTCCTTGTCTTTAGGTGATGGAGAACCGACATCCTTTGACTTTTGTTGACTTTTAGGTGCCGGAGGAGCCTTCTTAACCTTCTTTGGGCACTTGCTCTTGTAGTGCCCATACTCCCTACACTCAAAACACAATATATGGATTTTATTTGAAATTAGAGTGTTTGAGTTACCTTGGTTAATTGAGACCGGAATTGGAGCTTCTTCATCTTGACTAGATGTCGAAGCTTTCTCTTGTTGCTCCGGAGTGGATATTCTTTCCTCCCCCTCAATCCTAGAGGTTGAGGTGTCTTCTACTTCTTCTTCCACCGATCCGGAAGTTGACTCCTCTTCAACTTCTGATTCCTCACTTGCTCTTGAGGAAGATGAACTCTCTTCATCCTCTTCTTTATCTTCTTCTACTTGTGTCAAGTGGGGCATCTCATTGAATTTGGCTAATTTGTCCCATAGCTCCTTGGCATCAAGATATTCACCTAGCCTAGACAAAACATCATTAGGTATCAAATCTTCTAAGAGTTTTGTTACCTTGGCTTCGGTTTTGAATTTTTGCCGTTGCTCTTGGGTCCATTTCTTCAACTTGAGGACTTGTCCCTTCCTATCCCGAGGAGGTTCAAAACCTTCTACGAGGATGAACCAATCCTCTATATCCATCATAAAGAATGTCTCCATTCTTGTTCTCCATGCCGAAAAGTCTTCTTGATCATATGGCGGTGGAGTGTTGATGTCCCATCGAAGCTTGTTTTGGAATTCCATCTTCCCTCTAGCCATTTAGCTCCCGGCGGTTAATCCGTAGAAGAGCCCCGGGCTCTGAAACAAATTGTAGGATATTTGAAGCCGCTAGAGGGGGGGTGAATAGCATTTTTCATGATAGAATTTGATCGAGTGTTCGTCTCTACAATTTCGTTAGTACGCAGTGGAATAGTAATGAAAGCAATAATGAAACAATTAACAACATGCAAACACAATTGTTTAACGTGGTTCGGAACCGAATGGTTCCTACTCCACGGATCGGGTTCGTATGAACCCTAGCGATGCCAATCACACACCACTATAATAAACACTCCTTCTCGACACAAGTCGGAGGCGGAGAAACCCCTTACAAGTAATTTTACAACAGTAAGAAACTAAAACAAGCAATTACAACAATTTATATGAAAGACAAGTAAAGAAAAACTTTACAACTCTTGCTTTTGATTGCTTGAATACTTGGTTACTTGATTAGCACTTGGAGACCTGATTTGCAGCAACAAATCGCCCCTAAAGCTCTCAAAAACTGGATGCCTTATTCTCCATCACGAGCTCCTTTTATAGCTTCAACCTGTGCTGGAAAAGGTTGATCAGTCGACTGCTCGGGACCATCAGTCGATTGATCACACTGTTGCTGTGAGACAACGGTGTAATCTACGCTGGAAAAATCCAACGGCTAGGACATTAGTCGACTGATCATGACCATCAATCGACTGATGAGCCATCACTCGACTGCTCGTCCCAGCGGTCGGGTGAGACTCCATTATGTACCCTGAAATCCGAGCATCAGTCGACTGATCACAATATCAGTCGACTGCTCATCTCTGGCAGTCGACTACTAGGGCAATTCCCGCAGTTAAACCCTAGTTGACTACGCCAGTCGACTATCACATGGCACCAGTCGACTGGCACACCTCAAACATGAGGTTTTAGCCCAAGTATGCTACCCCCATACTTGTTAGACCACCCTTAGCCTAGACCTAAACCTTCTAGCCACCTCCATCAGCCTTACGCCTCTCGAATCTCTCCAAGTAATCCATGACTTGTTCATCCATCGTGCTAGCCTTCAGGTGCTTCTATCGGCTATGTCATGCTAACGGTGTCTACACCGCCAAGGCATATTGGACTTACACTGCCAAGACTCCCACTTAGACTTTACGCCGCCAATACCAAACCCCTTGGACTTCTCAAGTGCCAAGACTCAAGCTTGGACTTTCCCTTGCCAACCCATGTTGGACTTTTCATGCCAAGACCCATGCTTGGACTTTCCGTGTGCCAAGTACTCAAGACTTGGACTTTCCCATGACAATTACATTGTCATATGTTTTTGTCGAAACATCAAAACATCACTCGAGCCAAAATCGAGTCCTGGTCAATCATGACCTTGGCCGATTGCACCAACACATGGTTCATCATATGAACCTAATCTCCACCTAATTTCCCTTTGTGTGTGACCCTATAGGTTCTTGTAACGTTGGCAATGCTCCTAAACCAATTTAGGAACATGAGCAATGAGCGGTATCTTGCAACACATCATTGTTACCCAAGTTACAAGAATGTTGAGATCCAACATCACCTTTGTGACTACTAATTGTGACTCTCACAATATGTGACAATGTCCCTCTATCCTTGACATCTAGAATGACCAATTAAGATATAGACTGTGTCATCCTCAGTACAATCTATATCTTGAACTCCAAGTAGACTCACTCTAATCAAATGAGCTCAATATCTTATGTTGACTCATTTGGGCATGGCCATGAACTTCGTGGTCTCACTCTATCAAGAATAACGATGTCTCTCCCGTCATATAGGAGGGATAGATCTCATCTACATCACTCACATTCCTCTGCATAATTTTTTACATACCCAGTAATCGCCTTTATAGTCTACCCATTTACGGGTGACATTTGACGAAGCCAAAGTATGCAACTCTTTATATAGGGAACCATTGTGACTTCAGGTCCAAGAACTAATAGTCATACTAATATTCACATGAGAAAGTATATGACACTCATATAACGATCCATGATACTTTCTCATGGCGGGTCATTCAGTATACATTCTCCAATGCATACCTATGTGTCAACTTGATATCTCATTTCCATGACTTGTGAGATTAAGTCATCGTGTTGACCTACATACTAGTCTCTACGCATTAACATTGTCCCTGAATGTTAATACTTGACTAAGAATCATTAAGAGTAGTGTTCTCTATATCATCTCATTATCGATTCAACCAATCGATTGATATAGATAAGAACCTTCTACTCAAGGACATTATTATACTTAGTTTATTTGGCATCAATACAAGTAAATATAATAACCATGCCTTTATAAATAGGAATATGATACAATAAAGTCCATACAACAATCATCACATGATTGACTCTAGGGCTTTCACTAATAGTCCCCGTATGGAAGGCTCGACCTCACCTTTACTCACACTCGAGCTTACCTCGGGTTCTTTCTAACTTGTCGCTTAGCTTCTGGTCTTCCACCCAAGTTCTTTGATTCCATTCAAAGTTCTTTCGGTGTCGCCCGACCACCACAGTTTCTCGACTCGAGATTCTCCGGGTGTCGCCGACCTTCAGCTCAGCTTAATCATTTCTGCACACTTAGTTCAGCTCATTAAATAATAATATGACCTTAACTTTGGGCCTTTGCCATAATCAAAATCTAGGTTCGATTATCTGGTGCCTACTGTGTTGGGTTTCCGGCACCGCGGCGTGTGTGTGTTCGATCACGTTTCGTAAATATGAACACAGCGGAAGCAATAAAAATAATAAATCTACATTTATTACAACACACACAACACACGCATGCATATTACAACAAGTGTAGACATAACCGTAAATTTAAATTTGCAATAAATGGAAATTTATCTACGTTATACCTTTCGTATGACGTGTAGCGGGAACGGCATCCACCGGAACGATCCTCGCTAGAATCGTCTCTTTCCGTATCCATGCCGAGTTCCTCGGGATGACTTCGCTAAGCCACGAGCTTCGTCTTCGTACGGGTTACTAGCCTCGTGTTGAAGATGACGTGATCGAGAGATGATCACGATCCGAATCCAAATTCGGATCCTAATACGAGTTCTCAAAACTCGCTTCTCCGGAGAGGTATTCATCAACCAATTGACGAATCCTTCATCCTCCACCTCATAGGATTACCGGAGATCGAATCCCTGGTAGTTTAGCCACTGTCGGAGCTCTAACCGTCGTCCAAACGACGCTCCGACGACAGGAGAAGAAGCTGTCCAGAAAACTGGACAGCTTGGTGGAGGAGTAGGCGCCGGCCAAAACAAGGAAGCCAAGTGCTCACCTTTTCACCGAAGCCTAGGAAGATCACCGGAGGGTCGCCGGAGGATCACCGGCTGAAGCTTGGACGCCGGCAAGGAGCTAGACGGCAGCACAACAAGCTGGGCGGCAATGGAGGTTGGGTGGCACAACTAGGTTGGGCGGCAACTCCAAGCTAGGGTTTTTGGATTGGATTAGGGCTTAATTATCCATTAAGCCCTCTTTTATAGAGAACTAATTCTCTTAATGGTTATTGGATCATAACCATTAGGCCCGTTAACCCGCTCCATTAAGATAAGTTAAAATAAACCAAACCATGATGGTTTATTTTAAGTTAAAACGAACCGAACCAACTTTTGGTTCATTCGTTTAAAATAAACCAAACCCTTTGGTTTATTCTCCTCCATTGGATTAGAACCAAACCATTTTGGTCCATCCATTATGTCTTCATAAGACACGGCCCATCCATGCTTCCATTGCGACTGAAACGATTTCATGCTCGCTCCATGTTTGGTCCAACCAAACTTAGTTTCTCTCGGTCTGAGAATCCCATTCTCAAGCTCGTTTTAAATCCTTTGGATTACGCTCATTGTGCGTGTGACCAAATAGGTTCTCGGTTTATGTTGGCCGTCTATAATTAACCATTAATTATAGAACGATCATGAGTGGCACCTAGTAGTACATCATGATCCCCAATTAACCGAAAAGATCAACGGTTGATCCGTAACTATTTCAAACCCTTCAGAGCTCGAATGATTCGTGCCCCATTCCTTCACTCATCTTATACCCACTTGGTTCTGTGATATGGTCTATTGTGTCACCCCCCACTAGGTCGACTCACGCCACACCTAGCCCAAGTATCATTTCCTCGTCCTACGGATTCTAGTTATTGCACATGTATCGAAGAGTACCTTACTCTAAACATGTAATGCTTTGTCCAAAGACTTTAGTAACAATCCGACGAGAGGCCATGGGTATACATCTCCTCGCAAGGAGTGGTGAATCCTTTATAGGCTATTCAAACACCTTCGATCACTTCGACTTATACCCAATCATCCCGGGTCCACATCTCCTTAGAGATGTTTGCTTAAGATGTCAAAGCATAAGTCTCCATGATCAAGATGACTTGAATACCGTAAGTCAAAGGAACATCGCACTTAAGCCACAGTAAGAACTTCATTGACATATCTATATATGCAGAGAACCATATGAAGTCTTACGGCTGGTCACTCCAATGAACTAGTTACCATAACTAGCATCCACGATTAACTCCGACATCACAATGTCTCCAAAAAGGAGAATCACCGCTTGATACACCAAGGAGTATACCTCGTTAGTCTCGATGTAACTGATGGTGTCCAAATCCATCAATTCATCGACTAGGGATAATTCCGATACATCACAATTACACATGTAGAGATACTCACTAGTTGTGATCCAATCACAAATTCTCTCATGCTGTAAATCGTATCGTGGACATTCAGTAAATGAGTTTAAGATCCAATCAAATACATAAAACATGTATACTCAAATAGTGAATCTTCATTTATCATATAAATGGTTCATACATAAGGCGATTGCCTTAGGACATCTCTCATATATTACTAATAGACTCCCACTTGGCCTAATGCCAATCGCTACAGATTCCAATACCATAAGCTCTAACATGACCTCAAACTTATTTTGAGGTAATGCCTTAGTCAAGGATCCGCTAAGTTCCTTTCAAAGGGGAATTTTCTCGATTTGTATTTCGCTCCTACCGATGATCTCTCCGATAAGATGATAGCGCGGCACATGTTTGGATCGCTGATGAGACCTTGGCTCTTTCGTCAGGCAATTGCTCCATTGTTGTCGCAGAGACCGTATTGCTTCAACAATGGCCGGAATCACACCAAGTTCATGAACGAACTTCGATCCAAACCGCTTCCTTCGCTGCTTCCAAAGCTGCAATGTATTCTCGCCTCAAAGGGTAGAATCCGCCATGCCTCTTGTTTGGAACTTTTCCAACTCATCGCGCTTCATTCAAGGTGAACACGTGATCCAGACTGAGAATCATCCTTGTCTCGTCGAAGCCGCATCCGTGACACCCGTATCACCATGTCCCCTTCTCCATATATTAGGAACACATCCTTAGTTCTTCTCAAGTACTTAAGGATTGTCTTAACAGCCACCCAATGATCCATTCCTGGATCGGACTGGTATCTGCTCGTGACACTCAGAGCATATGATACATCGGGCCTCGTACATAACATAGCATACATGATAGATCCTATTGCGGATGCATAGGGAATCTTACTCATGCAAATCCTCTCGTCTTCTGTGCGCGGACACATAGACTTCGAAAGGTGTACCCCATGCCTGATGGGTAAGAAACCTTTCTTGGATTCCGACATGCTAAACCTCTTTAGCACTCGGTCTATATATGTAGACTGCGAAAGACCAAGCAACCGTTTCGATCTATCTCTATAGATCTTAATCCCGAGGATGTAGGTTGCTTCTCCCAGGTCTTTCATGGAGAAAGTCTTGGATAACCAAACCTTCACTGACTGTAAGATTGAGACATCGTTTCCTATAAGTAATATGTCATCGACATACAACACTAGGAACACGACTGCACTCCCACTAACCTTCTTGCACACACAAGGTTCGTCTGGATTTTGTGAGAAATCAAATTTTTTGATTGTCTCATCAAAACGGATATTCCAGCTCCTGGATGCTTGCTTCAATCCATAAATGGACCGTCGCAATTTGCATACCTTGGTTTTATCAACCGACGTGAAACATTCAGGTTGTATCATATACACATCCTCGAGCAGGTTTCCATTAAGGAAAGTTGTTTTCACATCCATCTGCCATATCTCATAATCATAATGAGCCGCTATGGCCAGGAGCATCCGAATGGATTTAAGCATAGCTACAGGCGAATAGGTTTCATCATAATCAACACCTTGTTTTTGACGATATCCTTTCGCCACCAATCTAGCTTTATAGGTAATCACATTACCATCCATGTCGGTTTTCTTCTTGAAAACCCACTTGCACCTTATAGGCTTTATCCCTTCAAGTGGGTCAACCAAGTTCCAAACTTGGTTTTCATACATGGAATCCATTTCCGACTTCATGGCACCAAGCCACTTATCCCTTTCTGAACTTGTTAGCACTTCTTCATAACTGGTAGGCTCCTCATCATCAATGAGTAACACGTCGTTCGATTCACTTACGAGAAATCCATATCTCTCAGGAATATTGCGTGTTCTACCAGATCTACGAAGATGTGGTGTTACAATAGGTCCAGCCGATTGCTCATCACTATGAGTTGTCGGATGTTGTGCTTCACCAGGTATCTCATCAATGTCTATTTGAGTCTCTCGAGCCTCCTCAAGCTCGACGACACTCCCACTGTTTTCTTGCAAGAGAAACTCTTTCTCTAGAAACACAGCATGCCTTGAAACAAACACCTTTTGTTCCACAGGATGATAGAATTGGTAACCCCTTGTTTCCTTAGGGTATCCAATAAATAGACATTTATCAGACTTAGCATCCAATTTGTCTGATACTGTCCGCTTCACATAAGCAGGACAACCCCATATCTTCAAGTAAGATACATGAGATTTCTTACTATTCCATATCTCATATGGAGTAGTAGAGACTACCTAGGTTGGCATTCTGTTTAACAAGTAAACAGCTGTCTGAAGTGCATAGCCCCAAAAGGACTTGGGAAGGTTCGCATGATTCATCATTGACCTGACCATGTCCAACAAGGTCCGATTACGCCTCTCAGATACACCATTATGCTGTGGTGTATAGGGCGGAGTCCATTGAGACAATATACCATTGTCTCTTAGATAATCAAGAAACTCTTGACTTAAGTATTCACCACCTTGATCCGATCGAAGTATTTTAATACTCTTGTCATGTTGTTTCTCTACTTTATTTCTGAATTCTTTGAACCTTTCAAAGGCTTCAGACTTGTGTTTCATCAAGAACACATACCCAAACCGTGAGTGATCATCGGTGAAGGTAATGAAGTAGATATAGCCTTCTAATGCTTGAGTTGACATAGGTCCACATACATTAGTATGTATTAAACCTAGTAACTCTCCCACTCGTTCACCTTTTCCAGTAAAAGGTAACTTAGTCATCTTGCCTTTTAAGCATGATTCGCATATATCGTATGAATCCAATTCAAACGATTCCAGAATTCCACATCGGTGTAATTCGGACATGCGTTTCTTGCTTATATGGCCAAGACGACAATGCCACATATGAGAGTCTAATTGATTATCCTTTCGAGCACGCTTGTTGCTCGCTTCGATATTGAAGATGTCACTGGATACGTCCAACGTATAAACACCATTGCTTAAAGTTCCAGTCTCATAAAGAACTCCATTCAAAGTTATGTAACAACAATTGTTACTAAAAGTCAAATGGTACCCATTTCTATTTAAACAAGAAATAGAAATGATGTTCTTTATCAACGAAGGAACATAAAAGCAATTGTCCAGTTCTAAGACAAGTCCTGTAGGGAGTTTCAACAAATGCATTCCAATGGCGACTGCAGCAACCTTTGCTCCATTCCCAACACGCAAATTTGACTCTACCTTGACGAGTCTTCTTCTATTCCTTAGCCCATGTATGTCATTACATATATGTGAGCCACACCCAGTATCCAATATCCAAGTGTTTAAGGAAATAGAATGACAATCAATAACGAAGATATCTGAAGAAGATGGAGCATCCGATGCCTTATTCTTCTTCACGGACTCAAGATAAATCTTGCACTTTCTTCGCAAATGGCTTTCCTTGCCATAATGATGGCAAGTTTCCTTTTGTGCTAGTTCTACCTTCTTATCCCTTCTCTTCTTTCCCTTCTGCTGTTCCTTTGACTTCCTCTTAGAACCTTTCTTCGAGGAATCAACTAACAGCACCGTCCCCTACTCATGCTTCTCAGAAGACTCCACAGTCTTCAGCATATTGAGCAGTACCACAGATGAACCTTCTAGCATCTCAGAGGTGAAGAGGAGCTTTGAGACTTCGAACCTTTCGAATCTCACTTGCTCATCAACCAACTCACAAAGATGAAGGACTACGATATGAGCATCCATATGCTCATGCTGTTTTCGTAGCTTGGGTTCCATCGCGGCTAGCATGATGCAACTCATTTGTTCAGAATCACTCACATGTTTCTGATAGGCCAACAATTGGTCCAAAGTTGCATCGTCACTAGGACAGGCAGGAAGAGGCGCTTCGAGGACATTTGCAAGCTTTTCAACCTTGAGAACAATTCTCAAGCTTCTAAGCTAGTCCAAGAAGCTCGGCCCAGTCAATTTATTCGAATCCAAAATGGAACGCAAATTCAAAGACATCATGATCAATCTTAGAAATACAAAATGAGCATATATGAGAAAATGATTTTTAAAATGCATTAATATACATTTATAAATCCCATTCATTTTTCGAATTTCAAAAACCCCAAAATCACTACGGGAGATCGTAGGTCCATCTCTGAATGGGTTGATATCCATCATAGTTATGAACAACCTTGGAGAGAGTCCAACAAGCCATTCAAAACTACGACGGTAGGTATCATCTATACCGATTGCATATCACGTATATGCAACTATCACAATGTGCTATCAACTAATTGAATGTTCACACATACGTTGTGTTGTTAACACATTAACAAGTATGCATCATATGCATAGCACCCAACTTCACCTCCCTTTACATCGACCTTGGAGAGAGTTCAACAAGCCGATGCTCCAGGTTAAAGCTAACCCATTAATCGAGAAATAGTTTTAATATGGTTAGAGCGCATTCAACCAATTAGCCCAGCTTGGAGAGAGTCCAACAACCAAAGCTAACGATTGACCTCTGACTCTTACCATATTAGTATTAAACTATTCCATGGTTTGAACATGTTCGGGTTCGAGCCGGGCTTGGAGAGAGTCCAACAACCCAAACAAGAAACGGAACTCTGGTTCTAACCATATTAATGGAAGGTGTAGGCTTTAATATTGTTTAAGGGTTTTTATGTCTCATCCTCTTTGCATGCAAATAACTATTATCTACATGGCATGGCATACATGGCATACATCTACATGTCACGACACGCATGACATAATGTTATGCATCTAATGCAATTACATGGCATACAATTATGTCATGTATATGTTTCCTTATATGTCATAACTATTTATGGAAATAAAATATGTTTAAGATTTGATTCTCCAAATCAAATCATAATTAAATTAGGAAACAAATTTCCAAATCTAATCACATATTTTATTCATGGAATTATTTGATTAAGGAAAATCTATTTAGGAAACCAATTTCCTAAATCATTAAAACTACTTATGGAAATAAAATATTTTAAGATTTGATTTCCCAAATCAAATCATGATTAATTTAGGAAACAAATTTCCAGAATCTAATCAAATATTTTATTTATGTAAAATATCAATTTCCATAAATACTTCTAACTTTCCAAAAGTGAAAGATTTCCATAAATACTTCTAGACTTTCCAAAATTGAAAAATTTCCATAAATACTTCTAAATTTCCAAAATTAGAAAATTTCCAGAAATACATTATGACTATCGCAAAACCATTTTTACGATTATGTCGAAACACAACCTGGGCTCTGATACCACTGTTGGGTTTCCGGCACCGCGGCGTGTGTGTGTTCGATCACATTTCGTAAATATGAACACAGCGGAAGCAATAAAAATAATAAATCTACATTTATTACAACACACACAACACACGCATGCATATTACAACAAGTATAGACATAACCGTAAATTTAAATTTGCAATAAAAGGAAATTTATCTACGTTATACCTTTCGTATGACGTGTAGCGGGAACGACATCAACCGGAACGATCCTCGCTAGAATCGTCTCTTTCTGTATCCACGCCGAGTTCCTCGGGATGACTTCGCTAAGCCACGAGCTTCGTCTTCGTACGGGTTACTAGCCTCGTGTTGAAGACGACGTGATCGAGAGATGATCACGATCCGAATCCAAATTCGGATCCTAATACGAGTTCTCAAAACTCGCTTCTCCGGAGAGGTATTCGTCAACCAATTGACGAATCCTTCATCCTCCACCTCAGAGGATTACCGGAGATCGAATCCCCGGTAGTTTAGCCGCTGTCGGAGCTCTAACCGTCGTCCAAACGACGCTCCGACGAGAGGAGAAGAAGCTGTCCAGAAAACTGGACAGCTTGGTGGAGGAGTAGGCGCCAGCCAAAACAAGGAAGCCAAGTACTCACCTTTTCACCGAAGCCTAGGAAGATCACCGGAGGGTCGCCGGAGAATCACCGGCTGAAGCTTGGACGCCGGCAAGGAGCTGAGGCGGCGACACAACAAGTCAAGCAGCAATGGAGGTTGGGCGGCACAACTAGGTTGGGCGGCAACTCCAAGCTAGGGTTTTTGGATTGGATTAGGGCTTAATTATCCATTAAGCCCTCTTTTATAGAGAACTAATTCTCTTAATGGTTATTGGATCATAACCATTAGGCCCGTTAACCCGCTCCATTAAGATAAGTTAAAATAAACCAAACCATGATGGTTTATTTTAAGTTAAAACGAACCGAACCAACTTTTGGTTCATTCGTTTAAAATAAACCAAACCCTTTGGTTTATTCTCCTCCATTGGATTAGAACCAAACCATTTTGGTCCATCCATTATGTCTTCATAAGACACGGCCCATCCACGCTTCCATTGTGACTGAAACGATTTCATGCTCACTCCATGTTTGCTCCAACCAAACTTAGTTTCTCTCGGTCTGAGAATCCCATTCTCAAGCTCGTTTTAAATCCTTTGGATTACGATCGTTGTGCGTGTGACCAAATAGGTTCTCGGTTTATGTTGGCCGTCTATAATTAACCATTAATTATAGAACGATCATGAGTGGCACCTAGTAGTACATCATGATCCCCAATTAACCGAAAAGATCAACGGTTGATCCAGAACTATTTCTGAAACCCTTTAGTAGCTCGAATGATTCGTGCCCCATTCCCTTCACTCATCTTATACCCACTTGGTTCAGGACATGGTCTATTGTGTCAGTCCCCACTAGGCTGACTACGTCACACCTAGCCCAAGTATCATTTCCTCGTCCTACGGATTCTAGTTACTGCACATGTATCGAAGAGTACCTTACTCTAAACATGTAATGCTTTGGCCAAAGACTTTAGTAACAATCCGACGAGAGGCCATGGGTATACATTTCCTCGTAAGGAGTGGTGAATCCTTTGTAGGCTATTCAAACACCTTCGATCACTTCGACTTATACCCAATCATCCCGGGTCCACATCTCCTTAGAGATGTTTGCTTAAGATGTCAAAGCATAAGTCTCCATGATCAAGATGACTTGAATACCGCAAGTCAAAGGAACATCGCACTTAAGCCACAGTAAGAACTTCATTGACATATCTATATATGCAGAGAACCATATGAAGTCTTATGGCTGGTCACTCCAATGAACTAGTTACCATAACTAGCATCCACGATTAACTCCGGACATCACAATGTCTCCAGCCAGTGAGAATCAGCTGCTTGGATACACCAAGGAGTATACCTCGTGCTAGTCTCGACAGAATTGATGGTGTCCAACTCCATTAATTCATTGACTAGGGATTATTCCGATACATCACAATTACACATGTAGAGATACTCACTAGTTGTGATCCAATCACAAATTCTCTCATGCTGTGAATCGTATCGTGGACATTCAGTAAATGAGTTTAAGATCAAATCAAATACATGAAACATGTATACTTAAATAGTGAATCTTCATTTATCATATAAATGGTTCATACATAAGGCGATTGCCTTAGGACATCTCTCATATATTACTAACATACTGCACCAACACCAGTCAACTACTATTTCCTCTAGTTGACTGCTGCTTTGAACAATTACCTGCATTGCATAGTTAGCTCAAGAACCATATAGTGAAATGCAATTTGATGGTTCTAGACTGTCCGATCTCGACTTAGGCCTTCCTCCGAAAGTCTTAGTCGGATCGTCACCTACGGATGTCCCCATACTGAGGACGCGACCTGTCCTCTCCACACAAGGTTCTTACCTTGCTTACCTTTTGTTCTTCTGACCTGTCCTCTCCGCACAAGGTTCTTACCTTGCTTACCTTTTGTCTTCTAACTTGTCACTTAGCTTCTGGTCACTCGACCACCGAGGTTTCTCATCCCATCGAGATTCTCTTGGTGTCTTTGACCTTAGCAAAGTCTAACACATTGCCTACACACTCAACATAGCATATGAGATAACAAAATAACTTAACTTTGAATTGTTGCCTTTATCAAAACCTAGGTTCGATCATCTGGTGCCCTTGCACCAACAATCTTCCCCTTTTTGATTTATGGCAAACCAATTCAAAGTTAAGGAAACATTAAGCATAAGCATTAACTTAGTATTCAAAAACTCCCCCTTAATAATACCTCCCCCTTTATATGTGAAGATTTTAAAGAATTTAAAATCAACATCTTAACTTAACTTGTATCTCTCCCCCTTTGACATACATAAAAAATAATGTTATGAGAAGGTCATTTTCAAGGTTAATGTTAACCATATACTTAAAGTTAGAAAGAAAATTTTAAAGTTGTGAAATTTCAAACCATTTTTAACTTTTCGAAAATGCAATATAAGTTCATTTTCACTTGACAAAAGAAATGAAAATATCTTTATGAATCCAAGCATGTCCCCCTTTCTACATTTGGAATCAAGAGTAAGGCCCTAACATCTCATGCTCATCTATGTGGCTAAGTACACAATCACATTAAACCTATGTGTTGTGAGATGTATTGGCTCCTTAAATCTATGAGTTCATGCTTTCTAAGGTAAGTCCTATGCTAGTTCCATGTAGCATAAAAGAAACTAATACATAAATAGTAAGTAAAAATAATTCCTACTCTACTATACACATACTGTTGGGATTTTCCGGGCCGCAAAAACCGCTTTTTGCGTTGCGGAAACCCCGGAAGTCCCGGCCACGGATCCGTGCGAAGAAGTATTAAAACTAATTACATGTATGTGCTTACAAAATCCTCTAGATCTACCTTAGAACTAAGAGATAAGGATGTTCCCCTTGATGCGATGCCCTTCGCAAATCCCGCTCGTCCAAAGTCCGCCGGAACTCGAGAGTGTCAAGTGCACACTCCTCTATGGTATCCACACAAGCAATAGGTGGAAGAAAACTCAACCTTGAGTGTGCTAGCACTCCTTGGTTGGTTCGGCCAAAGAGAGGAAGGAGAGGGAGAGCTTGAGAGGAAAATTCCCAAGGAAGAAGATGAAGTAATGAGTGATTACTCACCAAATAAATTTTCACTCACATAACCCCCAAATGGTGGCCGGCCACTTCATGGAGGGGGAGTTACATGCATGCATGTAACTCCCATGACCCTTGGTCTCCCTCATGATGTGGCACTAATTGATAAAGTCAATGATGATGTGGAGCATCATCATTGGCCGGCCATGCCTAGTCATCATCATGACATGGCATTTGGTCAAGTCAAACTTGACCTTTCAACTTCCCTCTCAAGTCAAGTCAAACTTGACCTCTAATCTCCCATGGTTGATCAAATCTAACCACTTGACTCAAGTCAATTTAATATAATGAATCTCTATTCATTAATTTAAATTGATTTGATGAATCAAATCTCAATTAGACTCATTCAACACTTGAATCAACTTGAGTCTAACTCAATTAGTCTAATTTGGATTACTCTTAATCCAATTTGGTTCATCCCATGAACCTAATCCTCATGGTTCATCATATGAACCTAATCTCCATCTAATTGCTCTCATGTGTGTGACCCTATAGGTTCTTGTAACGTTGGCAATGTCCCTAAACCGATTTAGGAACATAAGCAATGAGCGGTATCTAGCAACACATCATTGCTACCCAAGTTACAAGAATGTTGAGCTCCAACATCACCTTTGTGACTACTAATTGTGACTCTCACAATATGTGACAATGTCCCTCTATCCTTGACATCTAGATTGACCAATCGAGGCATAGACCGTGTCATCCTCGGTACAATCTAAATCTTGAACTCCAAGTAGACTCACTCTAATCAAATAAGCTCAATATCTCATATTGACTCATTTGGGCATGGTCATGCACTTCGTGGTCTCACTCTATCAAGAATATCGATGTCACCCCCGTCATATAGGAGGGATAGATCCCATCTACATCACTCACATCCCTCCACATAATTCGTTACATACCCAGTAATCGCCTTTATAGTCCACCCATTTACGGGTGACGTTTGACGAAGCCAAAGTATTCAACTCCTTATGTAGGGAACCATGGTGACTTCAGGTCTAAGGACTAATAGTCATACTAATAGCCACATGAGAAAGTATATGACACTCATATAACGATCCATGATACTTTCTCATGGCGGGTCATTCAGTATACATTCTCCAATGCATACCCATGTGTCAACTTGATATCTCATATCCATGACTTGTGAGATCAAGTCATCTTGTTGACCTACATGCTAGTCTCTACGCATTAACATTGTCCCTGAATGTTAATACTCGACTAGGAATGATTAAGAGTAGTGTTCTCTATATCATCTCATTATCGATTCATCCAATCGATTGACATAGATAAGAACCTACTACCCAAGGACATTATTATATTTAGTTATTTGGCACCAATACAAGTAAATATAATAACCATGCCTTTATAAATAGGAATATGATACAATAAAGTCCATACAACAATCATCATATGATTGGCTCTAGGGCTTTCACTAACACATACCTAATTTCGTCTAAGCAAACTAAACTCTGCTTCAAGTAATGGTTTAGTAAAAATATCTGCTAGGTTCGATTTAGATTCAACGTATTCAAGTTTTATGTGCCCATTAGCTACATGTTCTATTATAAAGTGGTGTTTTACTTCTATGTGTTTAGTTCTAGAATGACGTATAGGATTTTTAGTTAGATTAATTGAGATAATATTATCAATCATGACTTTAGTATTACTAAAGTTTAGTTGGAAGTCATTTAGAGTGTGCTTCATCTAAAGAAGTTGATGTACACACTCACCCATGGCTACATATTCTGCTTCAGTAGTAGCAAAACAATACAATGTTATTTTCTACTACACGAACTAACTAGACTTGATCCTAGAAGTTGGCAGAAGCCACTTGTGCTATTCCTATCGAGTTTACTACCGGCATAATCTGAGTCAGAGTAACGGATTAGTTCAAACTCATTTGATCTAGGGGACTATATTCCTACATTTTGAGTTGCTTTTGTTGCAACGTTGATGACCGCTAGAGGGGGGGGGGTGAAATGTGTGTTTGTTGCGTAGATGGAAATTGATCGCATGCTTGCTACAAAACTTATTATACGCAGTGGATATACAAATAATAAAGCAATAACAAAATAAAACACAACAAAACACGCGATATAATGTGGTTTGGAACCTTAGGGTTCCTACTCCACGGATTGGGCTCGAATGAGCCCTAGCGATGCACAACACTACTAAACAATAAACACTCCTCGACAACAAGTCGAAGGCGGAGAAACCTCGTACAAGGATTACAAAAGTAATACAATACAAATACAAGCAAATACACTAAAATGCAAGTAAAGAAAACTTTACAAAGAACTTTGTATTGCTTTCTTGTTGATTGCTTGAACCGAGCTTGAAGACCCTGATTTGCACCAGCAAATCGCCTCAAAAATGCCCAAGAAATTCTTGGCCAAATCCTCCCTTCTTGCTTCTTTTAAACTTGCAACTCGGGCTGGATTCTGCCTAGCAGTTGACTAATCATGACAATCAGTCGACTGCTCCTGTAGCCGTTGTGAGACAATGACTCGATCTATATTGGATAAGTTCCAACGGATACACTGACAGTTGACTGCTATAACCCATCAGTTGACTGTTGAGGCCGTAGCCGACTGACCAGTCTACTACCGAGCGTTCTGCCCTCGCAACCTTGACCAACAATCAACTACCATCCATGGCTATCGACTGCCCAATGCTGGCAGTTGAC
Source organism: Wurfbainia villosa (assembly GCA_025175895.1). Taxonomy (NCBI): domain Eukaryota; kingdom Viridiplantae; phylum Streptophyta; class Magnoliopsida; order Zingiberales; family Zingiberaceae; genus Wurfbainia; species Wurfbainia villosa. Next base: position 110,862,598 of record CM045989.1, on the reverse strand, counting down.
TGCCAGACCATTTCCTATAGTCGAACACCAATCGAATCAGAGCAGTTCGACTAGCCATAATCCCAGTCGACTGCCAAGAGTCAACTCGGATGCCAAGTGTCAAAATATTTGACCAATCGACTGGTTCAAAGTCCCAGTCGACTGATAACCTTAACCATGAGATTTAACTCCAAGTATGATGCCCTCATACTTTCTAGATAACCCTTAGCCTAGACTTAAGCTTTCTAGCCACCTCCGTCAGCCTCACGCCTATTAGATCCCTCCAAGTCATCCATGACTTGTTCATCCATACACAAGCCTTCAGGTGCTTCTATCGGCTATTGTCATGCTAAGCTAGTCTATACCGCCAAGGCACATTGGGCTTACGCTGCCAAGACTACCGCTTGGACTTTATGCCACCAACTATTGGACTTATGTTGCCAAGACTCCTGCTTGGACTTTACGCTGCCAATATCAACCCTTGGACTTCCCTTGCCGACTCATGTTGGACTTTCCATTTACCAAGACTCAAGCTTGGACTTTCCCTAGCCAAGACCCATGCTTGGACTTTCCATGCCAACCCATGTTGGACTTTCCAATTATCAAGACTCAAGCTTGGACTTTCCCTTGCCAAGACCCATGCTTGGACTTTCCATGCCAAGTAGTCAAGACTTGGTCTTTCCCATTGCTATGACCCATGATTGGACTTTCCATAGCAATACATGCAATCCGAACGAAGTACAATTCAAAATACCACTCGAGTCAAACTCGAGTCTGGTCAATCATGACCTGGGTCGATTACACCAACAATCTCCCCCTTTTTGATGTTTGACAAAAACCACAAATGCCTTTTAGTTAGGCCACCTAACTCAAATCTTCTTACCAATTATCCCAAATTGGTAATCTCAAATTCTCTGATTGATTTTCCCATCAATTCTGCCCCTTTTTGACATACATCAAAAAGGTTCTCCCTAAGGGTGTCAATGTCTCATATCCCAATGAGATCTTATAATCTCCCCCTTGGTCCAAAACATCTAGGATGCCTTCACTCTTCCTAGTGATAAGTCTCATATTACTCAAGAGAGGCAATCCTACAAACTTTCCCAATTTCCCAAATTGGGCATCTCACATTCTCCCAAAATTCTCCCCCTCATGAGGAAGAACACATCCATCATCCCATGATGGATACCTCCCCCTAAAGGTTTGCACGCCCTTGACCAATGCACCAACAATGTCCTTGAAGAGTCCCTAAGCCTATAGGAACACTAAACCATTAAAATTAAGGTTAAAAGTTCAACCTTGAACTTTCACACACCTTAAAATTGATACACACCAAACAACTCTCCTAATCCATATCCAATGGATTTTCACCCTTTCCAATGCTTTCCAAAGCATATCCTAGGGTTAGGAGCAGTTAGGGTAACCTAACATAGCTGAAACATGGGCTAAATATCCTTATTTACTCAAAATCAGTATTGACAATCAACTCTTACAGTGACCAGTCGACTGCCATAAGCGGCAGTCCACTGATTTCTACAAATGCAGAAATTCAGAAATCAGAAATGGAATTCAAAAAATCATAAGTAATTATAAATAAATCAAAAAATCATGAAAATTCATATGTATAATACTTATGTCAAAAATTATAGGTGAAAAATATTTGAAAAATAAAATACCCATAAAATAATGAGATTGACACAAAGTTCAAAACCATTGAAAAGTTCAATGTTTTGGCCCTACTTTGAATCAACTCTATCAATGGTGACTTCTATCAAAAGATAGACTACACTAAGGTTTTCTAAAATGATTTTAAAATATTTTTGAAAACCTATATTGGATCATAATCAATGAGCTCAATGCACATGACTTGCACATTAGCTTTCCCCATGATCCACCCATGGTATAAGATGAGTTTGAGTTCATCTAGATGCAAAAACTATGCACCTTGAACTTAACTCATTTCCTAGCATATCACATATGTGTAGGGTGTATGAAAACACATACATATAAATTTGATGTGAGATGTGGATTTTGTTCATCCTAATCTATGGTCTCATGCATTTTTCCAAGGCAACACTTCTTGATTCCCTTATACATGAGACTTCAAGTCATGCCAATTGTCCTTAAATCGATTTTCATTAAACCTAAATGCATGAAATATGATCATGGCATATAATGATAACATAAATAAGCATGTGCCAAAATCATGATGTCATGGCATAAAAATGAACCTAAGCACTCATGACATAATTACTTAAGCTAAAACATGATCATGACATTTTATATGATAAAAATAAATATGATGTCATGACATGTCATATGACAAATAAAGCATGGCAAATAAAAGGTATAGGTATAACAATACCTAAATTTTAATATTGATTACCATTTGTTATTATTAAGTTGATTTTTCCATATAATCACTTATCCCCTAAGTGTGCCAAAAACCTAAAATGGCACACCATGACTCAAAGACATAACTTGTGCCAATTTGATTAGTTTTTCAAACTTCTTAAATGATATTGGCACATCCTAAAATCCTTTAGGATTATGATCAAAACTTGTTTCCAAGGTATCCCAAAACCTTGGAAATGTCCTAGAGTGTCAACTCTACCATGGTTAGGTTAACTACCCATCCACTTGGGGTTGACACACCCTAAACTATTTAGCGTGAATCGATCACGCTCCTAGGAACCCAATACCTATTTGAGCTCCTTGGGTTTACTAGGTATTGCTTAGGGATAATTTCCCTAGATACCCTCCTAATGACCCTTCTAGGCTTAGTAGCCTTGGTCATTTGGATCTTGCCTAGGTTAACTCCCCTTGTAACCTTCTTAGTGGCTTCCCTAGGATTCTTCGAAGCCTTAGCCACTAGGTACAATCCATGGTCAACTCTAGGGATGAATTCCCTTGTGACCTTGGTTTTACTAGACCTAGATTTAGTTCCATAATAAATGGAACATTGTGGTAAGTAGGCATTACCTTCTTAGACATAGGCTTGTGACCCAAACCTTGCCTCCTAGATGGTTCTTGCCTCTTACACCCTTGACTTTGACTCATAGACCCTTAAATTTGACCATTTGACCCTTGCATTTGATTTTGTATTTTTTTAAGGGTCTTTCCTAATTTTTTAAGTTTTGATATCAAAACTTGATTTTCTAATTCTAATTGCCCAATTTTTTATTTTTGATTGAGTCTTTGGGCATTACCATTTTCTCTAGGCATATGCCTACCCTTCTTAGGGTTAATGCCTAAATGGTTTTCTATCTTCTTAATACTTTCCTAAGGTAACATTTTTATAGGGACATTAGTCCCAAATTTCTCCTTAGTTGAAATAGGTCTAGAGTCATTTTTTCTAGACTTGTCCTTAGACCTAAAATCAACATGCTTAGCCCCTAAGCAATAAAGGCTATATTCCTAGCTTGCTTTTGTTCATAAGTAATAGCAATAGAATTAAAATTATTCCTAGCATGCTTTTGACTGTTAATTGAAGAGGAAGCATACTTAAAGGTTACCTTGGGATTTGCCTTAACTCCCCCTACATTTGATGTTCCTTCTTTTCTCCTAGGGCATTGACTTCTATAGTGCCCCTTTTGATGGCATTTGAAGCAAATGGCATGCTCCTTGCTCTTTTAACTTTGAGCACTGATTTCCTTGGTCTTTGGCATGACTTGTACTGTCTTCTTGAACTTTTTCGAACACTTGATCTTATAGTGTCCGACTTCCCTACACTCAAAACAATTATATGAATTTTTTATTAACATATGTGTTTGAGTTACCTAGGGTGGTGGTGGAATTTTAAACTTGTCCTTGGCTCCCGGAGGTAGAGGCTTCCTCTTGCTCTTGCCCTTGCTTCGGTGATCTAATATCTTCCCCCTCAATCCTAGAGGTGGAGGCTTCCTCCAATTCTTCCTCTTCCACCTCTTCCGATATGGATGTTGATTCCCTATCAACCTCCAAATCTTCACTTTCTTGTGAGGATAATGAACTTACTTCTTCGGCCTCCTCCTCTTCTTGAGCCGGTGATGGATCTTCATGAAGCTTGGGCAATTTATCCCATAGCTCCTTGGCATTTTGAAATTCACCTAATCTAGACAATAAATCATTAGGTATTGAATCAACTAACATATGAATTACCTTATCATTAATTTTGGATTTTTGGAGTTGATCTTGGGTCCATCTCTTCTTCTTGAGATATCCTCCTTTTGGATCCCTCGGAAGTTCGAATCCGTCTAGTATGATGAATCATTGCTCGATGTCCATCATTAAGAAATTCTACATCCACATTCTCCATTGGTCAAATCCCTTAGCTCCAAAAATTTCGTATGAAGGAGGTGTGTTGATGTCGCGACCAAATTTAAGACATGACACCTCCATCTTCTTCTTCACCCTCTAGCAGTGCTCCCTTGGCAGTTAGTCCAAATGAAGAGCGGCCTCGCTTTGATACTAATTGTAGGAACATTGATGACTACTAGAGGGGGGGTGAATAGCATGTTCGTTGCGTAGATGGAAATCGATCGTGTGCTTGCTACAAAACTTGTTATGCGCAATGAATATACAAATAATAAAGCAATAAAAAAATACAACACAACAAAATATATGATATAACATGGTTCAGAACCTTAGGGTTCCTACTCCACGGATTGAGCTCGAATGAGCCCTAGCGATGCACAACACCACTAAACAATAAACACTCCTTATCGACAATAAGTTAGAGGCGGAGAAACCTCATACAAGGATTGCAAAAGTAATACAATACAAATACAAGAAAATACACTAAAATGCAAGTAAAGAAAACTTTACAAAGAGCTTTGGATTGCTTGCTTATTGATTTCTTGAACCGAGCTTGAAAACTATGATTTGTACCAGCAAATCGCCTCAAAAACATCCAAGAAATCCATGGCCAAATCCTCCCTTCGTGCTCCTTTTAAACTTGCAACTCGGGATGGATTTCACCTAGCAGTCGACTGATCGTGACCATTAGTCGGCTTCTCTTGTAGTCGTTGTGAGACAATGACTCGATCCATGTTGGATAAGTTCCAAGGGATACACTAGCTGTCGATTACCATAACCCATCAATCGATTGACAAGGTCGTAGCCGACTGACGAGTCAGCTAACGAGCATTCTGTTCCCACAACCTCGACTAGCAGTCAAGTGTCATCCATGGCAGTCGAATGCTCAAGCCATCAGTCGACTGCTAGACCATTTTCTGCAGTCGCACACTAGTCGACTATGAGCAGTTCGATTGGCCATAATCCCAATCGACTGCCAAGAGTCAACTCGGCTACCAAGTGTCAAAACACTTGACCAATCGACTGGTCCAAAGCCCCAGTCGATTGATAAGCTCAACCATGAGATTTAACCCCAAGTATGATGCCCTCATCTTGCTAGATCACCCTTAGCCTAGACCTAAGCCTTCTCGCCACCTTTGTCAGCCTCACGCTTATTGGATCCCTCCAAGTCATCCATGACTTGTTCAACCATATGTTAACCTTCAGGTGCTTCCATCGGCTATTGTCAAGCTAAGCTGGTCTATACCACCAAGGCACATTGGGCTTACATTGCTAAGACTATCGCTTGGACTTTACGCCGCCAACCATTGGACTTAAGCTGCCAAGACTCCGGCTTAGACTTTACACCACCAATATCAACCCTTGGACTTCCCTTGCCAACCATGTTGGACTTTTCTATTTTCCAAGACTTGATCTTGGACTTTCCCATGCCAAGACCCATGATTGGACTTTCCATGACAACTCATGTTGGACTTTCCAATTGCCAAGACTCAAGCTTGGACTTCCCCTTGCCAAGACCCATGCTTGGACTTTCCTGTTGAGATGTATACTGAAAAGTCTATATTTTGTATGAACATCTTTATTTTGAAATAAGAATCACATGATCATTGTTTGCATATTTATGGTGATGCATATTGTCTAATACATTACATTGTAGATAACATGGTGTGTGGTGTCACATGGGAGATCATGTTATTGGATCCTTGTAAAGTATATGTATAGGCTCACAACCGAGATGGCTTTGGACAAACCATTGGCATGGTTGTAGTGTGATTTGGTATTGGTTTGTCTTGACCATAGAATCACACTAGTACACTTTGTGTGTATTGAGCATGACCGACTTAGAGGTGATTCGATTTATTACTTACTACATAATCGAATCAGACCTCAGATATTATATTGTACATGCTCTTAATCCTGATATAATAACGGGCACATATACTTAGTATTCATTTCTTTGATTTACCAATGGGCGAGATTTATAGATTAAATCGATAGGCTCGGTAAGTTGGGAAATGATATTATTTATCTGGTGTGTCGTTGATTATAGGAGGAAACCGTGTCCTATATATTAGGATGATGATGTCCCCTTGAGGAGCTCATAAGGTTCATCATGTAAACCCTGCAGGTGGACTTGGTCCGGCATGATGATAAGGATGAGTGGTACTACTCATAGAGTTAGATGTTAATTAATTAATTATCAATAAATTAATTAATTGATGGACATTCGAGATCTTAAACATGGGGAGAAAAATGTACAAATAATATATGGAGCCCATATTAACTTATGGGGGTTGGTGAGGTAGATCAATGATAATCCTCTAGTGGAATGAATAATCATTAATGGATCGGACTTTATGTGGGCTTGATCCATTGGGTGGCCAAGATCCAACTCCTCCTCATGGTCCCTATTATAGCCTATTAATACCTCATGAAGCCTAGATCCAATGGATGAAAATAAAACTCTAGATCTAATGTAGAGATTAAATCTCTAGATCCGACGGTTGAGATTAAATCTCTAGATCCGACGGTTGAGATTAAATCCCTAGAACCAATGGTGGAGATTAAAACAAGGCTTATCCCTCACCCTATAAATAAGCCTTAAGGGGGTGGGCGGCAACTTGATGGCTTAGGAGATTAGGGTTTGCTTCCCTTTTAACTTGGGCGGCAAGGAATCCTAGTAAGGTTAGGATTGAGGTTGGGCGGCTAGGGTTTGAGAGGGGCTTGGGCGGCAATAATGGAGAGTTTTCTTTCTTCTTCCTAAGGTGATTGTCAGCGCCCATAATTCTCCCCTCTACCTTGGTCGGAGCTCAACCTACTCCTCATCTTCTCCTCGGCCGGTGGAAACAAGAGCTAAGGACTCTTTCCTTGGAGCTTTTGGCCGGCGCCTACACTTCTATCTTCATCTCTTTGGGCCTGCGGCAAGCATCAAGCTTGGAGCTTGTTGGTTAGTCCAAGATAAGAGAAGAGTTTCATTTCTTATTCTTCCTCTTGTTCGGAGCGAGCAAGGAAGGAAGATTGGTGATCTAGGAGCTTCAACTTTTGATAGATCATCGCTCACACGACATCCAAAAGGAGGAAGGAGATACAATAAAAGATCGAGAGGTATATCGATTGTCTATTTTCTTTTATAATATGTCTATAATTGTTTTTCAATTATATATGCATGTAGTATTCTGTTATTGTGGCTAATATAACTTGGCCCCCGAATAAGAACACAAAAGCCGGTGATCCGTACATCGTCTATTCCGTGGTTATTCGTAGAATAGAGGTTAGTGGCTTAAACAACAAGTTTGTTCAAGTGACTACTCTAATTGAATAGCACGATGATGAAACGGTTGCTTGGGTGATCCCCTATGTCTAGGATTAATTTTTTTTAATCTAGGGACGTCGATGGGATCGCCTTGAACAAGCGACCGAGTTGAAGTGGGAAGCAAAGTTTCCTACCTTCAAGTGGTATCAGAGCTACGATTTCCGGTTTTGTGTGTTTTGGATTCGGTTACTTTTATGCACTTTTCATATATTACATGTGCCGGATAATAGTAGGATATGCGTAGGTTAACTCTTTGGTTGCAGACATAGGATCCAACTATTATGGCCATATGTGTGTATGTGATTGTATGTGTGTAATTATATATTTTGTTGAATCCTCGGGGTTGACGAGACTAGTATTTAATTTTTGTAAATTAGATACAATATTGTTTAGCCACTCTTTTTATTTTAGTTTACTTTTGATCTAGATTTCATGTACACTCCCTCGTGGAGTATAGGATCGATGGATGTAAATTAAAATATTTTTTCTCGGCTCAGATCTCTGGATGGCTTGTACATGGCATAGGGAGGAGCGGATGAGATGGTGATACGACGGGAGACATATTGAAGACAAAAGCCATAATAGTTGGAAAATATTTATTTTTCATATTTATTGCTTATTGTTTGATATGCATGTCGTAGGCTAGAAAATTCCTCAATTTTAAATTACTAAGTGGGAGAGGGATATTTTTTTATAAATTCCCACGGCCTCCATTATGATTTGACATGTGATGCAAACAAACTTGCACGTCAACTATGAGTGCCTTTCTCCCCATCGGATGAGTTTGTTTATGGATCACAAGGTCGAATATGATTATAGAAAATTATTAATGAGCGTGTGTACTTCCTCATCGGAAGACACACAATTCGAGATAATTACATTGGTACCGAGTAATGGTGAACACTTAGATACAAATATAAGTATCCTCTCCATCGGAGTCACTGCTTTTATTTGTAGGGACAAAGAGGAACCAACTATTAATTTTACTTGTCAAAAAGTTAGGTTGACAAGATAGTAAAATTAATGGGTAAAACCTCCTCTTACAAATATAGAATTTGTATACGTCCACACTATCGTGGCATACGATATTCTCGGTGTTTTGAGGTGTTGGTTGATTTTAAAATTTTATTGTTTGAGGAATCAATAATTTTTTGAAATATAAAGTAATGATCTATGTGATTCTTAGGATTTTCAAAAATGACTTTCAGTCCACTTGTTGTGATACTAAAGGAAAATAAACTTACTGTACATAATTATGTTGATTGGAAAAAGGAATCTGGATATTGTCTTAACTGCTGAGGAGTATAAGTATGTATTCTTCGAAGAGTGTCCTCCTAAGCCTGCGAATGAGCTGGAAGTCCTTGGAGCTGAGATCAATGGGGAAACCCAGGTTGATATCATTCTACAGGCGACAGAAGGACTTGCTCAGGCTCAAGCCATGGTTGCTCAAAAGGTTTCTACTTCTAAGCCGAAAGGCAAGAAGAAGAAGAAACAAGCTGGGGCATAGGTGATGGGAGGATATCAAAGACGAGTGAAGAAGCCGAAAGGTAAGTGCTTCACTTGCAAGCAGGATGAACATTGGAAGAAGGACTGTCCCAATCCGAAGCGGAACAAAGGTATATCCTTTGGTCTAGTCATTGAAACATGGTTAGCGGTGTTATCTACCGGCACCTGGTGTGTAGATACAGGAGCCACTGATCTTGTCTGCAATACTTTGCAGGGGTTCCAGGAAACTCGACGATTAGCTAAGGGAGAGATTACCATTTACTTGGGCAATGCCACGAAGGTGGCGGCTGTTGCAGTGGGAGATGTTTATTTGTCTTTTGAGAAAATAAAGTTTTGGTTCTTAAGAATTACCTATATGTACCTTTATTTAGAAAGAATTTAACTTCGATTTCTAAATTGTTTATGGATGGATATTCTATTTCTTTTAATGATAGAGTTGTTATAAAAAGAAATTGGGAGATTATCTGTTCTGGTGCATTGATAGGAAATTTGTATACACTCGAACCAAAAGCTTCCATGATGCAAATTGAAGTTAATAACTCATCTTCTAATTCCAATAAGAGAAAAGAACCTTCGAAGATGAACCAAACATATCTTTGGCATCTAAGGCTTGGTCATATTAACCTATGCAGAATTCAAAGGTTGATAGTTGATGGACCTCTGGGTTCATTAGTGGTGGAAGATTTCCCAACCTGCGAATCTTGCTTGGAGGGTAAAATGACCAAGAGGCATTTTAAGGCCAAGGGGTATAGAGCCAAAGATGTGTTAGAATTGGTTCATTCTGATTTGTGTGGTCCTATGTCTATCCAGGCTAGAGGTGGTTTTGAGTATTTCGTCTCTTTATAGACAATTATTCGAGATATGGATACATTTATTTGATGCGCCGTAAGTCTGAATGCTTTGACAAGTTCAAAGAATTCAAGGCTGATCTGGAGAAATGTCAAGGTAAAAGTATCAAGACACTACGATCTGATCGTGGTGGTGAGTATCTCTTTGGAGAGTTTAGGAATTACTTATCAGAGGCTGTGATTAAATCCAAATTGTCTGCACCTGGCACACCCCAGCAGAACGGTGTAGCAGAGCGAAGGAATAGGACTCTTATGGTGATGGTTAGATCGATGATGAGTTATTCTGAGTTGCCAGATTTGTTCTGGGGATATGCTCTAGATACGACAGTGTATATTCTGAACTTGGTCCCATCTAAATCAGTGCCTTCTACTCCCATAGAATTGTGGACTGGGCAAAAGCCTAGTCTAAGACATATTCGGATTTGGGGGAGTCCAACACATGTGCTGAAGGTGGATGCTGGTAAGTTGGAACCTCGTACAGAATTGTGCATGTTCGTTGGCTATCCTAGAGGAACGAAAGGTGATTTGTTTTGTAGTCCTAGAGATCAAAGGGTGATTGTTTGTAACACCCGTAAAATTTTAAACTATGCAAAGTAATTATATGGGTTTTAACGCCATAAAAGGTTTAAAATAAAATAAAATAAAATATGGTTATAGGTAGGATTTGAACCATGAACCTTCTAATAGGGAGGTAGCCTTGACACCACTAGACCCTACGATGATTCATGGATAAGATATATAAAGAATATACAAAGAACCCTAAACATCCAAGTAGATAACTAAACCTTAGGATGCATCCAATAACCAGAAGCCCAGCAGAGTTGTGCTATTAGAAGGGTATGGGAAATGATAGATAAGGGCAAGGGAGGCTAAGGGACACCTTCAAGTGAATAAATAGGAGTATGAGGAGACAAGAGAACCCATGTTGGCATCCTCCTCTTTCTCTTCTTCTTCCCCACCGAAACCCTAGCTCCCCCTTCTTCCATTTCCGAAAACCAACCAAGCAAGAAGAAAGCTCTAGTCTTGGCATCACAACCTAGAGTATTTTCTACTACTAAACAAGCGAAAGGATATAAGTATCCCCTCCCCTGTAGTACAAGTTGTTTCGGTTGATAGTTGCTTAAAAAGGCCCCTTGAAACTTTCGGCCAAGACTCCTTCATGCTTCCAATGATTTTTCCATGCCATGTTTTGAATGAATATGATGATAATATGTGAATAGATAGGCTTGAATGAGTGTTTGATTCCAAAGATCTCCTTGAAACTTTCGGCCAAGACCTATATATGCTCCTAATGGTCTTCCATGCTATGATCTATATGTTTCCATGCCATGTTTTGTATGTAGATGAAGATGACATGATGATAGCTAGGTTTGGTTTGAGTGTTTGATCCCAAGGCCCTTGAAACTTTTGGCCAAGACCTATATATGCTCCTAATGGTCTTCCATGCTATGATCTATATGTTTCCATGCCATGTTTTGTATGTAGATGAAGATGACATGATGATAGCTAGGTTTGGTTTTAGTATTTGATCCCAAGGACCCTTGAAACTTTCGGCCAAGACCCATATATGCTCCTAATGGTCTTCCATGCTATGATCTATATGTTTCCATGCCATGTTTTGTATGTAGATGAAGATGACATGATGATAGCTAGGTTTTGTTTGAGTATTTGATCCCAAGGCCCCTTGAATCTTTCGGCCAAGACCTATATATGCTCCTAATGGTCTTCCATGCTATGATCTATATGTTTCCATGCCATGTTTTGTATGTAGATGAAGATAATATGTTGATAGCTAGGCTTGATTTGAGTGGTTGATCCCAAAGCCCCCTTGAAATTTTCGGCCAAGTCCTAGTTGTGCTCCTAATGGTCTTCCATGCCATGATCTATATGTAATGAATGTTAACATGTGGTTAGTTAAATCTTGTACAAGTTGTTTAGGGTTTAAATTCTTAAGAACCCTCCCTTAGGGTTTTGGCCAACCCATGCTCATGCCCTCTAATAATCCTCCATGCCATGCTACATGTATATAAGATGTTAATATGATGTTAGTTAGACTTTATGATAGCATGATTGGTTTAGGTCACTACCTTATGTCCATGTTAATTGTATGAATGTATGATTATGTAATGCTCATTGTCATGTTAATTGTATGAATGTATGATTATGTTATGCTCATTGCCATGTTAATTGTATGAATGTATGATTATGTTATGCTCATTGCCATGTTAATTGTATGATTGTATGATTATGTTATGCTCATTGCCATGTTAATTGTATGAATGTATGATTATGTTATGCTCATTGCATCATGATGAACAAGTATGTATGATGAAAATGCCTAAGAGATGCTTCCCTAAGAGCACTCTTTATGTTATGAAAAGAAATATGATATGTTATGAAGAAGGAACATGATATGCTATGATAAGGAACATGATATATTATGAAAAGAAATATGATATGTTATGAAGAAAAAACATGATATGTTATTTTACTTTTTTCATGGCTTGTACCAGACCCTAACAAGGTCCAAGGGATGAGCTCCTATATGCCCCTAGGTCGACGGTCATAGTACGGACCTAGTATGGGATGAGCTCCTAAGTTGCCCTAGGCCGACGGACATAGTACGGGCCTAGGATGGGCTTCTATGTTATGTTTCCTCTAGGTCGACGGACATAGTACGAGCCTAGTAACGTAGTAGGTTCGGGATTAGCTACCTCGGGTCTATTTAGGGATGCGCACAATGATGATGATGAATGTGGTACAATGTCGGGCCCAATATGTTGAGATTATGTTTAAGTACCTATAAAATATATGTTTTCAAAGAGAATCTTTCATATATCCCTTTCTATGTCTATGTGATTATGATGTTTATATGAATGCTATGTTTATATGTTCTTGTATGTTTATATGAATGCTATGCTTATATGTTCTTGTATGTTTATATGAATGCTATTCTTATATGTTCTTGTATGATGATATGAATGCTATGCTTATATGTTCTTGTATGCTTATATGAATGCTATGATTATATGTTCTCGAATGTTTATATGAATGTTATGCTCATATGTTCTTAAATGATCATGTCACTACTCTATGTCTAAGTCTTGATGTATGGCTTTTGTGAGTAGGAAAGGATCTTACTAAGCCTATGTGCTTATAGTTTTATGTTCCCTTGTACTGCAGATAAGGGTAAAGAATGACTAAACTAAAGGGAGCAGCAGGAGGGGCAAAGTGTGTGTGGTAGTGGCATGGTGGAGGAGATCTGTTTATATTCCAAGACTTGTGTATGTTTCCCTTTAAGTTTTGCATGTTATTTGTTAAGAGTCGAACTCTACTTGATGATGAATGGTTGCTACTTAGTTTCCTTTAAGTTGATTATCATGAACTTGAACTAAGTACTTATGAGATGATTATGCATGCTCCATGTTTCATGCCTTATGTTTTAAAAGAAAAAAAAAGAAATCTAAAGTCTTCCACTATAAATGCATGTAGTCTTCCGCTATAGATGTATGTATGTATGATCGCGTCGCGCCGCCTTTAAAAAGGGCGGGCGTGACATCGTTAGCATGAATGCCAGATTTCTAGAGGAAGACTATGTGATGAACCACAAGCCCATGAGTAAGATTGTTCTGGAGGAATTGAAAAGGGAAGTCACTTCTTCAGTACCACCGGTACAAGAGGATATACCACAAGTCACTGCACCACGTGTCATAGAGGATACACAGGTGATACCTCGTCGTAGTGGGAGGGTTGTTAGACAGCCTGATAGATTCATGTTCTTGGGAGAATCTTCTAATTTTGTCCCTGGCGAACATGAACCTGATCCCTGGACATATGACGAGGCAATCCAAGATAATGATGCGGTATCTTGGCAAAGTGCAATGAATGCTGAGATTGAATCTATGGATTCAAATCAGGTCTGGGAGCTAGTAGAACCACCCGATGGTGTAAAAACCATTGGATACAAGTGGATCTACAAAAGTAAGAGAGGAATAGACGGGAAGATTGAGACCTTCAAAGCGAGGCTTGTTGCGAAGGGGTATACTCAGAAAGAGGGTATCGATTATGAGGAAACCTTTTCACCAGTGGCCATGCTTAAGTCTATCCAGATTCTCTTATGCATTGCAGCTCATATGGATTATGAGGTGTGGAAAATGGATGTCAAGACAACTTTCCTTAATGGAAGTCTTGAGGAAAACATCTATATGAAGCAACCAGAGGGATTCATTGCAAAGGGCAAAGAGCATCTTGTGTGTAAGCTTAATCGGTCCATTTATGGATTGAAGCAAGCTTCGAGGTCTTGGAACATTTGCTTTGATGAGGAATCCATTTTTATGGATTTATTCAAAGTCCGGATGAGTCTTGTGTATACAAGAGATGTGACAGAAACGTAGTGGTATTTCTTGTACTATACGTAGATGACATTTTGTTAATTGACAACAATGTCAAGGTGTTATCGGACGTAAGGGTATGGTTGTCTAAACAGTTTGATATGAAGGACTTGGAAGAAGTAGGATACATCCTTGGGATCAAGGTTATAAAGGATCGCAAGAAAAGGATGTTGTGCTTATCTCAAGCTTCATACATAGACACCATTATGGATCGTTTTAGCATGCATAACTCCAAGAAGGGTTTTCTACCTTTCAGGCATGGAGTTCCTTTATCTAAGGATATGTGTCCTAGAACGTCTGAGGAGATAGAGGAGATGAAGGTAGTTCCTTATGCTTCGGCAGTAGGAAGCCTCATGTATGCGATGCTATGTACGAGACCAGATATCTACTTTGCCGTGGGCATGGTCAGCAGATATCAGAGTAATCCGGGACAGGGTCATTGGACTGCGGTAAAGCATATATTGAAGTACATGAGAAGGACTAGGGATTATATGCTAGTTTACTAGGCAGACCAATTACTCCCTGTGGGTTACACAGATTCTGACTTCCAATCAGACAGGGATAACAGTAAGTCTACCTCAGATTTTGTGTTTACTTTGAGAGGTGGAGCCATTGTATAGAGGAGTGTCAAGCAGAAATGCATGGCGGACTCCACCATGGAAGCTGAGTATGTGGAACCCTCTGAGGCAGCCAAAGAAGCTGTGTGGCTCAAGAACTTCCTGATGGACTTGGATGTGATTCCTGGTTTGTATAGAACTATCACAATTTATTGTGATAATAGTGGTGCAGTTGCAAACTCGAAGGAACCACAAACCCATAAGGCAAGTAAACACATAGAGCGCAAGTACCACCTGATACGAGAAATCATAAAGAGAGGAGAAGTTGCTGTGGCCAAGATTGCATCGGAGGATAACCTGGCAGATCCTTTCACTAAGGCCCTTCCGGCGAGAGCCTTTGATAGGCATGTGGAGGGAATGGGAATCAAATGTATGGCAGTTTGAGGACAACATAGTCTTTTAGTATAAGTGAGAGATTGTTGGGATGTACACTGAAAAGTCTATCTTTTGTATGAACATCTTTATTTTGAAATAAGAATCACATGATCATTGTTTGCATATTTATGGTGATGCATATTGTCCAATATATTAAATTGTTGATAACATGGTGTGTGGTGTCACATGGGAGATCATGTTATCGGATCCTTGTAAAGTATAAGTATAGGCTCAAAACTGAGATGACTTTGGACAAACCATTGGCATGGTTGTAGTGTGATTTGGTATTGGTTTGTCTTGACCATAGAATCACACTAGTACACTTTGTGTGTGTTGAGCATGACCGACTTAGAGGTGATTCGATTTATTGCTGACTACATAATCAAATCGGACCTCAGATATTATATTGTATATGCTCTTAATCTCGATATAATAACGGACACATATACTTAGTATTCATTTCTTTGATTTACCAATGGGCGAGATTTATAGATTAAATTGATAGGCTCGGTAAGTTAGGAAATGATATTATTTATATGGTGTGCCGTTGATTATAGGAGGAAACCGTGTCCTATATATTAGGATGATGATGTCCGCTTGAGGAGCTCATAAGGTTCATCATGTAAACCCTGCAGGTGGACTTGGTCCGGCATGATGATAAGGATGAGTGATACTACTCATGGAGTTAGATGTTGATTAATTAATTGTCAGTAAATTAATTAATTGACGGACATTCGAGATCTTAAATACGGGGAGAAAAATGTACAAATAATATATGGAGCCCATATTAACTTATGGGGGTTTGTGAGGTAGATGAATGATAATCCTCTAGTGGAATGGATAATCAATAATGGATCGGACTTTATGTGGGCTTGATCCATTGGGTGGCCAAGATCCAACTCATCCTCATGTCCCTATTGTAGCCTATTAATACCTCATGAAGCCTAGATCCAATGGATGAAAACAAAACTCTAGATCCAACGGTAGAGATTAAATCTCTAAATCCGATGGTTGAGATTAAATCTCAAGATCCGACGGTTGAGATTAAATCCCTAGAACCAATGGTGGAGATTAAAACAAGGCTTATCCCTAACCCTATAAATAAGCCTTAAGAGGGTGGACGGCAACTTGATGGCTTAGGAGATTAGGGTTTGCTTCCCTTTTAACTTGGGCGGCAAGGAATCCTAGTAAGGTTAGGATTGAGGTTGGGCGGCTAAGGTTTGAGAGGGGGCTTGGGCGGCAACAATGGAGAGTTTTCTTTCTTCTTCCTAATGTGATTGCTGGCGCCCATAATTCTCCCCTCTACCTTGGCTGGAGCTCAACCTACTCCTCATCTTCTGCTTGGCCGGTGGAAACAAGAGCTAGGGACTCTTTCCTTGGAGCTTTTGGTTGGCGCCTACACTTCTATCTTCATCCCTTTGGGCTGGCGGCAAGCATCAAGCTTGGAGCTTGATGGTTGGTCCTAGATAAGAGAAGAGTTTCATTTCTTATTCTTCCTCATGTTCGGAGCGAGCAAGGAAGGAAGATTGGTGATCTAGGAGCTTCGACTTTTGGTAGATCGTCGCCCACACGACGTCGAAAAGGAGGGAGGACATAGAATAGAAGATCGAGTGGTATATTGATTGTCTATTTTCTTTTGTAACATGTCTATAATTATTTTTCAATTTTATATGCATGTAGTATTCTATTTTTTTGGCTAATATAACTTGGACCCCAAATATGAACACAAAAGCCAGCGATTCGTACATCGTCTATTCCACGGCTATTTGTAGAATAGAGGTTGGTGGCTTGAACAACAAGTTTGTTCAAGTGACTACTCTAATCGAATAGCATGACGATGAAACGGTTGCTTGGGTGATCCTCTATGTCTAGGATTAATTTTTTTTAATCCGGAGACGTCGATGGGATCGCCATGAACAAGTGATCGAGTTGAAGTGGGAAGCGAAGTTTCCTACCTTCATTTCCATGCCAAGTACTCAAGACTTGGACATTCCCATGATAATCACATTGTCATACATTTTGTCAAACATCAAAATAACGCTCGAGTCAAACTCGAGTCCGGTCAATCGTGACGTGGGTCTATTGCACCAACACCTTTTATATATCTAATGTTTCTTTTCACTAAGATTAGGTGCGATTATTTGGCACAAGACTGAAATCTTACACACATACTTACTACAAAAAGTATATCAGGTCAGCTTGCAGTTAAGTACAGAAGGCTACCTATTGCACTCCTATAGTATTTTAAATCTATAGTTTTTCCTTTTAAATCTTCTCCAATGTTTACATTAGTTGCCATAGGTGTATTAATTTCTTTAGCATTTTGCATGCCAAATTTTTAATTAACTCCCTAGTTTATTTATTTTGAATCATATAGATTCCTTCTCTTGTTTGTTTTATTTGTAAACCTAAGAAGAAATTGAGTTCACCTACTAAACTCATTTCAAACCCACTCTCCATTAGTGAGATAAATTCATTTATAAATGTCGTGTTTGTTGTTCCAAATATTATATTATCTACATAGATTTGGAATATAAAAATTTCTTTTCCTACAGTCTTTCCGAATAATGTTGGGTCAACTAATCCTTGATTTAATCCTTTAGAGTTTAAGTGAATAGATAGTCTCTCATACAAAGACCTAGGTGCTTGCTTTAATCCATATAGGACTTTGCTAAGTTTAGGTACATGGTTAGGTTGGTCTAAGTTTTCAAATCCTGGTGGTTGGCTAACATACACCTCCTCTTTGATAAAACCATTCAGAAATGCTAACTTGACATCCATTTGAAATAATTTAAATCCTCTATGTGAAGCATAAGCTAACAACATTTTAATTGATTCAAGTCTTGCTACAGATGCATAAGTTTTGTCATAATCCAACCCCTCTACTTGACTAAATCCTTTTGCTACTAATCTAGCCTTATTCCTTATAACTTTACCTTTGTCATCAAGTTTATTCTAAAATACCCATCTTGTTCCAATGATTGTTTTGCTTTTAAGTGTAGGTACTAATTCCCAAACTTGATTCCTAGTGAATCGAGCTAATTCTTCTTGCATGACAATGATCCAATCCGGGTCAAGAAGAGCTTGTTCTATGGTTTTAGGTTCGATTTTGGGTATGAGTGAGATTTGACTCATATTTCTATAAGATGCCCGAGTTCCAACTCCTAGATTCGGATCACCTAATACTTGGTTAATTGGATGATTAATTCGTACTCTAGATTGGTTTAGATTAGGGTTTATGCTTGATTCATATTGTGGGTTAGGTTCTGGTCTAATTTCATTTTCTAAGTTTTTATTGTTTAATTCAATGTTTACTTCGGATTTTGTAGGATTGTTTTCTTCATTAAATATTACATTAATTTTTTCTTCAATTCTTAAGGATTCATTATTATATACCCTATATGCTCTACTTGTATTTGAATATCCTAGAATTAGGCCGGTAGTTGATTTAGAGGTAAATTTTCTTAAGTAATCTTTTGTATTTAATATGTGTACTTTACATCCAAAGACTCTAAAGTACTTAATGTTAGGTATTTTTTCGTAGTATATTTCATAAGACAATTTCTTGTGTTGTTTAATTATTAAGGTTCTATTTTGGACATAGCAGGCAATATTGACTGCTTTTGCCCAAAACTTATTAGGTAAGCTGTATTCGTTCAACATGGTCCTAGCTGCCACTTGTAGGGTTCTATTTTTTCGTTCAACTAACCCATTTTGTTGAGGGGTCCTAGGACAAGTGAATTCTTGGTGGTATCCATTTTGATTATAAAATTCGGTAAACTTATGATTTTCGAATTCTCCACCATGGTCACTTCTAATTCTTATAATCCTTAAGTTCTTTTAATTTTCTAATAGCTTGCCTAGATTAGTAAATTGATCCAAGGTTTCATTTTTATGTTTTAAGAATTTTACCCAAGAAAACCTAGTGTAGTCATCTACTATTACTAAACAATATTGACTCCCATTTAGTGACATGGCCCCATGTGAGTCAAAAAGATCCAAGTGTAGGAGCTAGAGCACATCTTTAGTTCTCTCTTGACTAGTCAATTTATGTGAAGTTTTAATTTATTTTCCTTGTTGGCATGCATTACATATTTTATTTTCTAAGTTACCTAGTTTAGGTAGACCTCTAACTAGACCATTATGACTTATTTTAAGTATAAATCTTAGATAGGAGTGACCCAGTCATCTGTGCCACAACCATGATTCCTCTTGCTGTGTCATTAGAAACTTGGTTGATGAGTTGGGTAGATATATTGTGTAAATATTATTATTCCTAATTAGTCTAAGTATGAATTTTGAGCAATCATTATTCTTAATTAGACATTCATTTGGTAAAAAGATAACTTTATAATTAATATCACATAATTGGCTAATCCTTAAAAGATTAAACTCAAAATTCTCTACTAATAAGACTTAGCATATTATAAAGTTTGAGTTTAGCTCAATATCACCCGATCCGATGATTTTGAGTTTATCGTTGTTTTCGAAGGCTACCGATCCTAGGTTTATGAATATGAGCTTCGTAAACTTCAATCAATCTCTGGTCATATGTCTGGAGCACCCACTGTCCAACATCCATTGATCCTACACATAAAGTAGTTGGATTGGATATTGAAATTTTAAATCGATTTAGAAATTTTTATCCTAAGTTTCATCTCACCCTTTCTACATGATCAATCATGTTAACCTTATATGAATTATGAGATGAGGGTCATTATTTATTTTTAATTTTGATGACTTAAATTAATTAATCTTGGGTTAGATTCAGATTTAACCTTTAGTTAGTTAAGTGAAGATTTCAAAAGAGGGCTTCCAGGTCGTGGTTGGCACAGGGGCCATCTTTGATCAAAATAATGACCACTTTTTTAGACAAAGACAGCTTAAGAAATTATACACTTAATATACTTTAGGGTTAAATTGTAACACCCCCCTATCCTTACACTAGTAAAGGAGGTGTTACTTCCATACTTTATCTTACTCTTGTATTGATCAAGTATATCATAACTCAATCATTCCATAAACTCACATACACTATTTGTAAGTTAACTAATACCTGATTTAAATCGAAGAGTATCAACAAATCGTACCAAGATCTAAACCTGGTTTCTAAACGAGTATCATAATTCAAACTCTTAATTTTTAAGAGCGGAAGCTATATAACGAACTCAACTACATTGACATGTTGACACTAGGATATTACACAAGTTCTTAACCTATCTAAGCATGCACCTTCACTAGGGTTCTAATATAAAACATTCTTAAGTAACTCAAGCTCATGCATGGTGATAGTGATATATGCATCCTTGACATGAACATCAACGTGATCAACAATACATAACATCAACCCTAGCACCTAACATGAAGACTAGCACATAGTTCAAAGTTCTTAGCATAGCATAATACTAGAAAGTTCAACATTTTTAGACACAACATGATCAAACATATAACATGAACACTACCACACGAACAAGTTCGAAGGTCTAAACATAATAGAATACTAGCAAGTCCAGGATCATAATCCACTGTTTCGCCGCCACACACACCAAGCACTTCATCCGCTGCCCACCTCTTACTCAAACTTTGCTTTACCCTTATCTGCAATATAAGGAATGCAACTATAAGCAATGATGCTTAGTAAGTATATCCTATTCTCACAAAACATCGCATTAGGAGAAAACATGCTATTAGAATACTTGCATGCAACACATGCTCATACTTGCATTTAAGAAAATTTTGCATTTAACATTTGGAAATACTTACACATAATACAATGGTTCCACTTGACAGGCATGAACTTTATGTATCAAACATATAGAGACACTTGTACATAAAACAATGGATCAACTTGAAATGAATGAACTTAACATACGCAACTTGCAATACATGCTTGAAATATGATTTGCTTGTAGAAACATATACATGAGTCATACTATACTTAAACTTGTAAACATTGTGCTTTGGTTAACTTTCGAAACCATATATACATATATACTTTAAAATACTAATCATCCTTGTTTGGGAAGCCTAGCATTGTACCAATTTGCACGCAACCCTAAGAGAACTCGGGGTAGCTTGCCACCGAACTTATTAGGGCAACTTTCAAGGGTAGTCTAGGGGCCCGTGGAACTTTCAAGGGCGATCTAGGGACCATGGGCGATCTAAGAGCCCGGTACATGCCACTTCAAAGTAAAATACTTCCTTTATATATGACTTACTTATTGTTGTCATTTAACAAGTATTTTACATGATCATAATCAGAAACCCATATAGGAAGCCTTTCAAGACATTTGATCATGCTCTTTGTCCCCAAAACTCGTAGGCGAAGCATCTTGTGATCTTTACAACTTGCTTCCAATGAAATATTCAAAGTAAAATACTTCCATTATATATGACTTACTTATTTTTGTCATTTAACAAGTATTTTACATGATCATAGTCAAAAACCTATATAGGAAGCCTTTCAAGACATATGATCATGCTCTTTGATCCCAAAACTCGTAGGGGAAGCATCTTGTGATCTTTACATCTTGCTTCCAATGAAATATTCAAAGTAAAATACTTTCTTTATATATGACTTACTGATATTTGTCTTTTATCAAACATTTAACAGGATCATACTCCCAAAACTCATATAGGAAGCCTTTCAAGACATGTGATCATGCTCTTTGTCCCCAAAACTTATAGGGGAAGCATCTTTGCGATCTTATGTCTTGCTTCAACATGAAATATACCTATAAATATATATGACCTACTGATTTTGTCATTTAACCAACATGTAACATGCTCATACTCCCAAAACTCATATAGGGAGCCTTTCAAGACATATAATCATTCTCTTTGTCCCCAAAACTCGTAGGGGAAGCATCTTTGCGATATTTACATCATGCTTCCAATAAAATATACTTAAAATACCTAAAAATACAAACAATCATAATCTGGATAGAAACTATAAATCTGAATAAAAACATGATACTAGAAGCTAGATGTGCAAATCAAAGAGTTACTATGCTATAGGTGAGAGATAGCATCTTAGTGATCTTATGTCTTGCTTAAAAACAACATATACCTTACCTATAAATCTAAACACACCTATATAATCTCATGAAAACATATTTTTATCATTTATCAAACATTTAACATGATCATACTCCTAAAAACTCATATAGGAAGCCTTTCAAGACATTCGATCATGCTCTTTGTCCCCAAAACTTATAGGGGAAGCATCCTTGCGATCTTTACCTCTTGTTTCCAATGAAATATACTTAAAATAACTAAAAATACAAACAAACATAATCTGGACACAACATATAAATCCAAATAAAACATGGTGATAGAAGCTAAATGGGCATATCAAAGAGTTACTTATGTTATAGGTGAGAAATAACATCTTTGTGATCTTAGATCTTGCTTAAAAAGACCTATACCTTAACTATAAATCTGAACACACACATATATCATCTGATCAAACATATAATCTATCAAAATATAGGAAAAGAAACTATATAAAACAATCGAAGAACTACTTATATTGTAGGTGAGAGATACTTACATCCTCTCGCTAATGTACTAGTATACCGGTAGGGTTTTTGTGAGGTGAAGAACTTCCCTTGTTCCTTAGCCTTAGGAGTGATCTTCTAGCATATAATAAGCCTTTGTATCCCCTTGAAAGCCTCTCAAGAACACCAAACAAGGCTTTAGGTTTTGGATGGAGTTGGAGGAAGGAGGAGGACAAATTTTGGTGGAGTTGGATCTTCTAGCATTACTAAGACTTGTGAGGAACTCCTCTTGGAAAACCCGTCTTGAGAATCCCTACACAAGAAGCCCTAAAGCTTGGGATGAAAAAGGGAGGAAGGAGAATGAGGAATTTCAGCCAAGGATGAGGAAGAAGGAGAATGAAGAAGGAGAGTGGAGTTTTTCTTCCTCTCTTCTCTTAATTCTCCTCTTTAATACCAAGGGAATGAACACTCTTCATCGTTTCATGGGGGGATGAACCAACTCCTCATCTTCCCATCTATGTTCTTTGTATATTCTTTATATATCTTAGCCAAGAATCATCCTATGGTCTAGTGGTGTCAAGGCCACCTCCCTATTATGAGGTTCATGGTTCAAATCCTAGCTATAATCATCTTTTATTTTATTTTATTTTAAACCTTTTATGGGAGTTAAAATCCATATAATTACTTTGAACAGTTTAGAATTTTATGGGCGTTACATAAATCCTGGTCTAACTAGTTTAGGATGTAGTGAGGTAGTTTCAATCAGTTTTACTTAGCCAAGTGCACCAAGCTAGATACTCCTTATCTAACTTGGATACATGTGACTTCGTTTCCCTAATGTACTATCATCTCACCGCGTCCTGATAATATGTTGTCAAGATTAATTAACCTTTGGTTCTATCTAATCATTCTAAATTAAGCAAGTAATAACTAACTAGGCATGCACAACTAAATTAATCAAGTAATTGAGCACACAATTTTAGCATTGGCTCCCCCTAGATCATTGAATCGATACGGTCTATCCACATAGTGGATTTGATCTTTGGGAACCCAATACTTAGCCAAACCTTGTTGCAATGTTAAATTGGTCTAGGGACTCATGCTTGGATTCTTCTACTATTACGATTTATAAGTGACGTAAAAAATTTATTTGTTGCTCTATACCCAAGTCTGACCTTGTTGTACAAGACTCTTTGCTATCCAAGGATTAGGTCAAGACTCTTGGATCCCAACGTGAACCTTTCCAACGATGTCCTAAGTTGTCACGTCCCGAGAGTATGCCGAGCCGAAAAGCAAACGGACGACATCTCCCCTGTACATGGTAACATATCCTGTTTATACAAGTCTTTCGGCCACAACAATAATAACATATACAAATGTAAACCTAACAACATAACAAAGCACAGCGGAACTAACACAACCATAATACAAATCACACACCATGCATACCGGTATGACTAACACCAAATTAAGAAAATGCCGTAACAAAACCAGAAATAATGGTACAAAAACAGTAGTGTCCAATACTACAAATCATCATATAAAACCAAATCCATAATGAAACACCTATGATAAACCCATAAGCTCGGACCCTCGGAGTTGAGATGAGACGATGCTAGCCAACGTTGCTCCAAGCCATCACGAAGACTTCTACCTGTTACTTGGGCGACAGAAAAACCCAGGGTCTATGGTGGTGAGTATAGCTCAGCGGTAATATGAGAGAACATGTATATTTTAAATATCACATGTAATTCAACAGTATAACCTACAGGTACATCAAGTATACACCAGTATAGTATATAAATACATGCATATACTCCCTAAACAAAATGAACAACGTAAAGTGCAGACATACCTGAAAGTCTGCTACACTACATATATCCAACCTGAGCATATATCCACAATATACAACATGGTAGAATAAATCTAACTCTATAAGCGACAAACCACCATACTAACATCCTATGGAAAATACAACGATGAATCGGGTCCATCCTCTATCATCTCAATGTACTGGTCAAAGGTATACTATAGTCTGACCAACTCATACACAAGTATCCCACACACTATCATATAGCAAATGCAGTAGCATGTATGATGTTGTACAAACAAATGCAACAAACATAGTACAAACTAATGCAACATTACAATAAGCATATATATAGACTGCATCTATATATACACTAATCAAAATCATATATATATATATATATATATACATGCATATATGTATATATATAAAAATATGCAAAATACCATAAGACACGGCAATGCAACATGCATGGTCATGTCGGCTCACCCTAAATCTACCATGACCCCAGTGTGGCCTCAGGGGCTCGACATGACAACTGTTCCAACTCAACACCAACCACTACTCTCGAGTGGCTGAGTGGGCAGTATGATCGAGTAGCATATAAGCGTAAGGAGCAAGATACCCGATGGTGGTCCCTACTATTGGCCACTCTGATAGTCACTATCCATGAGTGGTCGAGTGCCACACACGCAGGACAATGACACGCAAATCCAACTACCACCATCTATAGTGGTAGAGTGCGGCACAACAAATGCTCTGCCCTGACACCGGTTACTCCTCCTATGAGTAAAAATGGAGGCAGGATGACTGATGTCTCTCTCAACCACAAGCGAGACCTAATCGCAAGCATGCATGTAAATGGAATGAATGCATAGTCACACATACAGACGTCCACCACAGACTCTCTATTCTATAGAGAATCATACCAATCTGATTAATACACTCTCTATCCTGTAGAGAGTTGTACTCAATTGATCATAACACTCTCTATCTAGTGTGGCCTCGGTGGTTCGACATGACAACTGTCCCAACTCAATACCAACCACTACTCTTGAGTGGCCGAGTGGGTAGTATGATTGAGTAGAATATAAGCGTAAAGAGAAAGCTACCCGATGGGGGTCCTTACTATTGGCCACTCCGACAGTCACTACCCATGAGTGGTTGAGTGCCACACACTCAGAACAACGACACATAAATCCAACTACAACTGTCTATAGTGGTAGAGTGCGGCACAAGAAATGCTCTTCTCTCACACTGGTTACTCCCATGAGTAACCGTAGAGGCAGGATGACTGACGACTCTTTCAACCACAAGGGAGACCTAATCGCTAGCATGCATGTAAATGGTATGAATGCATAGTCACACATACAGACGTCCACCACAGACTCTCTATTCTATAGAGAGTCATACCAATTTGATTAATACACACTCTATCTTGTAGAGAGTCGTACTCAACTAATAATAACACTCTCTATCCTGTAAAGAGTCATACCAATCTGATTAACGCACTCTCTATCCTGCAGAGAGTAGTACTCAACTGATCATAACAAGCTAGGACACCGATCCGTAGTGACACACTATTCACAATTCACCTGACCATTTACACAGCACATGATTGGTAGTAAATATGCAACATAAGGGTATTGGAATCAATCCTACGTTCAGGACCTTACTTACCCACGAATGCCCTTTTTACCCAATTTACAAATCAGGTCATCATCCGTACTCCACTATTTATACATAACTAAGCATTTATAGGTTTACTTACATCACATCTATAACTCCTAATCATGATGAAGGAAAATGTGATAACAACAATAGAGCATATAAAGCCAAAGACAAAGTATCAAGCATAAGAATAAAAAGAGTGGAGTCAAGGTAATATGATCATATAATATGATCATATATCTAAATCTGCATGCATCAACAACTACCTGACTAGGGTATGAAATTACCCACCTGTTAAATAGCTTCGCTAGCTATTCACGCGTACAAGCATCTATCACCAATCAAGATCCTGAAAAAGAACACATAGAACATAACTAAGTTCTATCTTACATCGAATGATTGAATCGAATCCTACATCGATCATTATATCTAACTAATTCAACTTTCTCCAACCTTAATCAAATTAAATTCACCATATCATTCATGAGTCAACTCTAGCATCAACTATAAAGGTAACACATCCTACTTCATAACATACCAAATCAAAGCTTACCTTACAATTGTTGCAATCACCCACAACTTCTTGATCCAAGGGTTAAGTCTCAGATCCATCTCCAATGCCAAATTAGGTGAGACACATCTTGCAGGGGCAATAGCAAAACACCTAATCTTATTCCTCTCCACATTCCCTAACTTGTCCAGATCATGAACATCCACCATTGCTAGTAGCGCAGCGACATCAGATCCCAAAGAATGACCAGCAAATGTAAGAGTGTACATGGGATTCATCTCCAACAAGTCCTTCAAAACTTTTCACTAGTCATCAAAGACCCAAATGCAGCCTACATTTCGGATCAGTAGAGGTTGAACACAATGCCAAAACATAAACTCATAAATACACCGAAATAAAGGATCATTGGCTTGTTAGGTGGCTGTGATCTAGATCCAGAATCACCATAAGAACGAAAACAGGACACAACATGGAGGAGAAGACAGAAATCAATAGATCTTACCCCTGAACTCACGATCAACTTGGAAGATGACCACACTCTCGATTGGTAACACCACCGAGAAGATCAAATTCGTCGACTGCAACTGGTAATAGCAGACCAAGAGATCACTAACCTGCCCTCATCGGTGATCCAAATCAACACATTGTGGAATAGGTAACTCACCGACTGGACTCGTATGGGGATTGCAAAATCCCATATCAGGGTGGAGGCAGGCAGTAGCATCGCACGAAGGGCATCATCAACCTCGATCAACGCTAACCATGAAGCTATGGCTACAACGGAGGAAGAGGAGACGTCGACGATTGAGGAGGAACCATCGACGTTGCTTGCATGGAGGAAAGAACTCAAATCCACGATGGTGAAGGGAGGAGAAGGAGAAGCGGTGATGATTGGAGAAGAGTTGGCAGAGTCCGACCGCATGGCAGCGGTGATAGGAGCTGTGGCGCGGTGGTGTGCGCGGCGATGAGCGGCATGATGAGGAAGAAGAAATGAGAGGGAGAAGGTTGGCTGCGACGATCGAAGGCAAGATCAACGTTGCCAATCCGAGCTCGGGATGAGATGGGGCGGTCATCGGGCTAGATCGACACCGGCGGAAGTGAAGAGGAGCGGTGGCGCGCGATTGGGAGAAACGAGAAGAGGCACTTTGATGGTCGCGATGGCTGGAATCGGGGAAGGCGAACGCAGTAATCGTTGCGGCTGGGAAACGCTCGAAGAAAAGAAAACTAACCGGTGGGGAGGAGAAAACGGCATGAAACGGATGGGGTTAAACGGGTTTGGAAAACAATTGGGTCTAATAACGGGTCAGATTTTAATGAATTCATTAATCTTAGGGTTAGGTTAATAAACCTAATTAACCCCTCAATTAACTTAATAATCCACTAAGCCTTAATCTTCCGTCTAAACGATCATATGAACTCCATTTATTTTCAGAAAAATTTCTAAAAATTCTAAAAAATTCTATATGTAAATTTCTTCATTAACAAGACGTATTTAATTTCCCGATATTTTACATTCTCCCCTATTAATAAAAATTTCGTCCCTAAATTTCTGACTCATGTATGAGTACGAGATGTCACAATAACCTTCTCAAGTATCTGAAGAAAATCACACACCTCAAGTGATTTAGCGGGGTTCTAAGCTTGAATATTACTTTTTAGCTCTCACATAACCTCTAAAATCTACCACGTATACTCTCAACAAGCCTTCTAAACTATGAATAACACTTCCAGATTGACCCTCTATCAAAAGGTAACTACTATACCAAAGTGGAGCTCTTATCCGCAACTTGTTGGAGACTTTTCTAAAATATTGAGGTGAACCATTAATCTCTATCAGATATGATATTCAAGGATACTCCATAAAATATAGAAATCTCCTTGCAATATAATCTATCAATCAATCCATCAAATTCATCCTACGGATTGGAAGAAGATGAATGGACTTGGCTAATCGATCACCGATTACCCCAAATCATATCATATCCTTTCTGAATTTCAAATAATCTCCCAACACTGTCCATCATACTAAGCTCCCACTTCCATCTTGATACGTAACCCTACTTGTCACTAGTATTCCACCTTTACTTGTTGGCATATCCAACTTCAAACTATTGAATCAACCATGTCCCATGTATCGTTCCACCAATAAGAATATTTCAACCATCACTATTTTCTGGATACAATCCGAATAAATCACCAATCTCGAATGATGAGTCTTCTGGAACAACTCTTCCTGAAACTGAAACAAGTCTGGGTCACAGTCTTCCTCGAAGGTGAAGAATCTCTCTATCATCACAACAGAGATCTGTCTGTTGATCTGAATCAAAAGTAACTTTTCCTTAATTCTGATACAACTTCGGAAACCACTATCTTCCTCCGAGACAGAGAATTATCTTCTCACAAGAGAAGTCCATCTACCATCCAAAAATCCACTCCACCATACACTCTGTAGTGCATGGGAGACTATAGCGGCCAATCTCCCTTGTTACAACTATCCGTGTTCCAGCAACTCTATAGTAGCTACCCAGTAGCTAGTCAAAACTCCATGAGCATTCCTACTCCATACATCCACCAATCAGGTTAACATCCACTAAGTCCACGTCATGTGTATGATAGTTTGTCTCGCAGTTCCTCAACTGTCATTAGCTTGAGATACGCCTCATTCCACTGCATCGGGATCGCTCCGATCCCTAAAATGATGCATCTGCGTACAACATCCTTCTATCCACCCTGGAAGGATTAACTAATACTCGTGCAAAAGTTAACCACCGTTTAGGTCCTGTAACTGGGTTCACCAGCTTCCGACCTAGTGAATTCTATCACCATCTTGGCCAAACAAATCTGTGGTATAGTAATGCTCAAAACATTCTAATCCACATCTACAGTAATAACTAATTCATACAAGGAAACCACCATCTATGGTGGCCGAGTGCGCAACTCCAACTACCACCATCAACAGTGGCCAAGTTACACAACTCCAACAATCACAAACTGATTCAATCGTGTCCAGAATACACGATTTCTCAAATCCATGGATGACCAAATAGTTAAATACATCTAATATTATTAACAACATCTCATAAATTCATACTAAGTATGAAATGTCATCCTCCATACACCTGCATCCTTTTTACTCTAAGCTAATGATATACTAATCATCACTGTTGGGTTTCTGACACCGCGGCGAGTGTGTGTTCGAACATGTTTCGTAAACATGTGCACAGCGGAAGGAATAAAATAATAAATCTAATTTATTACAACACACAAACCACACGCATGCATAGTACAACATGTGTAGACATAACCGTAAATTCAAATTTTGCAATAATAGGAAATTTATACTACGTATACCTGCCGTATCACGTGTAGCGGGAAAGGCATCAACCGGAACGATTCTCGCTAGAATCGTCTCTATCCGTATCCACGCCGAGTATCTTCGGGATGACTTCACAAAGTCACGAGCCTCCTCTTCGTACGGGTTACTAGCCTCGTGTTGATGATGATGTGATCGAGAGAAGATCACGATCCGAATCAAAATTTGGATCCAAAACGAGTCCTCAAAAACTCGCTTCTCCGGAGAGGTATTCGTCAAACGTTTGACGAATCCTTTGCCCTCCACCTATGAGGATAACCGGAGATCGAATCCCCGGCAAGGCTACCACTGTCGGAGCTCCAAACGTCGTCCAAACGATGCTCTGACAAGAAGAAAACAAGCTGTCCAGAAAACTGGACAGCTTTGGTGGAGGAATAGGGGTCGGCCAAAAAGGAAGGTTGAAGCTCACCTTGTTGCCGAACCCAAAGGAGATCACCGGAGCTCCTCCGGTAGCATCTCGACGCCGGCAAGGGGAGAGGACGGCAGCTTCTAGATGCCGTCAAGGAGCTTGGGTGGTGGTGGGTGGCGGCAAGGGGGTTGGCGCCGACTTCACAAGGAGAAGGAGGGGCGGCAACTTAGGGTTGCAAGGATTTAGATTAGGGATTAAAAAAAAACCCTTAAGCCCTATTTTATAGAGAACAAATTCTCTTAATGGTTATCGGATCATAACCAAAATCCCTCTAACCCGCGCCATTAATTTAAGTTAAAATAAACCAAACCATGATGATTTATTTTAAGTTAAAATGAACCGAACCAACTTTGGTTCATTCGTTTAAAACAAACCAAACCCCTTTGGTTTATTCTCCTCTATTGGATTAGATCCAAACCAATTTGGTTCATCCATCATGTCTTCATAAGACACGACCCATCCACGCTTCTATTGTGACTGAAACGATTTCATGCTCGCTTCATTGTTTGGTCCAACCAAACCTAGTTTCTCTCGGTCTGAGAATCTCATTCTTGAGCTCATTTTAAATCCTTCGGATTACGCTTGTTGTGCGTGTGACCAAATAGGTTCTCGATTTATGTTGACTGTCTATAATTAACCATTAATTATAGAACAATCATGAGTGACACCTAGTATTACATCATGATCCCCAATTAACCGAAAAGATCAACGATTGATCCAGAACTATTTCTGAAACCTTTCAGCAGCTCGAATGAATCGTGCCCCATTCCCTTCACTCATCTTATACCCACTTGGTTCAGGACATGGTCTATAGTATCAGTCCCCACTAGGTTGACTACATCACACCTAGCCCAAGTATCATTTCCTCGTCCTACGGATTCTAGTTACTGCACATTTATCGAAGAGTACCTTACTCTAAACATGTAATGCTTTGGCCAAAGACTTTAGTAACAATTCGACGAGAGACCATGGGTATACATCTCTTCGCAAGGAGTGGTGAATCCTTTATAGGCTATTCAAACACCTTCGATCACTTCGACTTATACCCAATCATCCCGGGTCCACATATCCTTAGAGATGCTTGCTTAAGATGTCAAAGCATAAGTCTTTATGATCAAGATGACTTGAATACCGCAAGTCAAAGGAACATCGCACTTAAGCTGTAGTAAGAACTTCATTGACATATCTATATATGCAGAGAACCATATGAAGTCTTACGGTTGGTCACTCCAATGAACTAGTTACCATAACTAGCATCCACGATTAACTCCGGACATCACAATGTCTCCAGCCAGTGAGAATCAGCTGCTTGGATACACCAAGGAGTATACCTCGTGCTAGTCTCGACAGAATCAATGGTGTCCAAATCCATCAATTCATCAACTAGGGATAATTCCGATACATCATAATTACACATGTAGAGATACTCACTAGTTGTGATCCAATCACAAATTCTCTCATGCTGTGAATCGTATCGTGGATATTCAGTAAATGAGTTTAAGATCTAATCAAATACATGAAAACATGTATACTAAAATAGTGAATCTTCATTTATCATATAAATGGTTCAAACATAAGGCAATTGCCTTAGGACATCTCTCATATATCACTAACAATCACAACAACAATAATAATTGTATGACATCTTGTCACTATAATATCAACACTCCAGTCTTAAACCAATCCTAGAGTATACACAGGTGTCTTTAGCTGATCTAAACAGATCATCTATCCACAACGAAGGATATTCAATTTCAACAACTATCACATTCCATCATCGATAATTGATGCATAATCTCAAAGGTCTGTCTCTTTTTTAACGTAGAGTTCCAGATCTTCTAAAGAAAATATTGGGACAGATAAATATCCCATCCAACACCTCCTGTAATCGCAACTTATATTCTTCCAATTCCCAATGTGTTTAGTAACACTTATACCAATCAAATTATCACCCGGTATGGGATCTTCGATATCGAAACTATTCCCGAAATCACTCCAATCGCATACTCCGCTTGCATATGCAGTGGCAAGCCTTCAAGTTCATCCGAAACTACATCTGAGTGCTCTCAGATTATACGCACATCCGAGAGACATAATCATATCATAACCTCAATAATTTAACCATCTGTAAGGATATGTCTATAGTAAAAGTATGTCTATCAAAGTCTAAGAGCATCCCTTGACTTCTTGGTCGTTGGTCAACATCTCACCTGACGGTAGAGATACCACCAACCCCCAAGTCGATGTATAAGAATCCTTCTAATCCGAACTAAGAATGTTCCAGATAATGATACTTGTAAACAATATGTATCTCTCAATATATTAACCCATAGGGTAAACTAAAGTAATACCCTAAACGATCAATTATCTACTGATCCGATCCAAAGGCTCCACGCAGGTCTCGATTTTCCCCCAAAGAGAACGGAATCATATCCAACAGTCCGTGACAAAGCGGTCACATTTCTACGACAAATGACTCGGGGATTTTTCCTAGATCATCTGATCCCATCACTTAGTCCTACGAGTTGCAACTGTAGAATACGGAATAGACACGACCATCATCATATACTCTCTCCTCTGTACAAAGCCAATCCACGTTTGAGTGATAATAGTTGTTGATGTCTACATGAGTCTTCTAAGACATATTCTTCTGATACTGCTGAGTAAATCACTTCCCCTGAAAGGAAGTATCAAGGGACTCCAACCATGGCTGAGGTAGTAGGTCACTGTTGATGAGATAACCCAATCTTATGTGTTGATCTCTACTATAGAGACTGTGCATCATCCTTCCAGAATACCATCGATAGTCTTCAACTGAGTCTTCAAAATACACCTCCTCAACTATACTGGTTGCTTACAATAGCAACAGATGAATTGATTCAATGGATAATCTGACTTCGCGTGCCGTCGTGTCCCACACTGCACACAAATAATCCCTTCGGAGTCTTTCTTCTATTGCTAATAACTTGAGAAAGTTCTGATGATCTGTGGTTGATCTTTTATGATAAAAAAATAGCTCATCACTCCTGACTCCAACCTTGCTTCTTTTATCCAACATTCGGAGGCTTCTCATTCCAACATTTGACTTGCAATGTCTGCTTATTGGTCTCCAACTCTTAAACACTTATACATAGTCATTTCTAAATTCCTGACTCGATCCAATGTCTTTCGACAGGATCTGATAGAAGATCCAGCCATCTTAATCCAAAAGTAAGCCAATAACCGTGGGTGGCTTGAAACATCCATTCACACTCTTGAGCTATTAAGTGAGCATAAACTCTGCATGGTATTTCCGTTAACGACGATCACCCTACTTGAAGCTCAAGAATTCCCTAACAATGAGTCAAAGGAAGTGACGCGGGGAAATGTTGGTGCAATCGGCCCAGGTCACGATTGACAAGACTCGAGTTTGACTCAAGTGATGTTTTGATGTTTGAAAAAGTGGTTTAACAAAGTGAGTTGACATTGATGTTTGACATTGATGTCAGTTAATGTTTTGGAGAGATTGTTTATACAATCGACCCAGGTTATAATTGACAAGACTCGAGTTTGACTTGAGGGAGACTTTGATGGTTGACTAGGGTTGACCATGTGATTATGGGAAAGTCCAAGCATGGGTCTTGGCAAGGTAAAGTCCAAGTCATGGGTACTTGGCATGGAAAGTCCAAGTGGGACACTTGGCATTTGGGAAAGTCCAAGTCTTGAGTACTTGGCACAAGGGAAGTCCAAGCATGGGTCTTGGCAATGTAAAGTCCAAGTCATGGTTACTTGGCATGAAAAGTCCAAGCATGGGTCTTGGCATGGAAAGTCCAACATGGGTTGGCAAGGGAAAGTCCAAGCTTGAGTCTTGGCATTTGAGAAGTCCAAGGGGGTTGATATTGGCGGCGTAAAGTCCAAGGGTGGAGTCTTGGCAGCATAAGTCCAATGGTTGGCGGCGTAAAGTCGAAGCGGAGTCTTGGCAACGTAAGTCCAATGTGCCTTGGCGGTGTAGACACCGTTAGCATGACAAAGCCGATGGAAGCACTTGAAGGCTAGCGCGATGGATGAATAAGTCATGGATGACTTGGAGGGATCCGAGAGGCATGAGGCTGATGGAGGTGGCTAGAAGGCTTAGGTCTAGGCTAAGGGTGGTCTAGTAAGTATGGGGACACCATACTTGGGTTAAACCCTCATCTTTGAGGTTGACAGTCGACTGGCATTATGGCCGGTTCGACTGTCGTGAGTTGACTAGAGCTCGACTGTCATTTAGGGCTGAAATTGTCTTGGCAATCAATCGCTCATTCAGTTAGATGATATTGGCCGATCGCGCTAATTGGAGTAGCTTGATTGCGCCGATCGCCATGGATGGCGCCGATCGCCAATTGAGTCGTGAGTTGAATGCTCTCGTGGCGATCGAGCAATGACTACGGGGCTAACAGTCGACTTCCAATGTTGGTAGTTGACTGGTGAAAGTCCCGTTGGAACTTTTCTAGCGTGGATTGAGCCGTTGTCTCACAGCAACAGTGGCATCAGTCGACTAATGACTTATGGCAGTCGACTGATCGGTGGAAATTCAACCCGATACAGGTTAAAAAGAGGAGCTCGTGGAGGATTTCGGCATTGGTTCATTGGGAACTTTCTTGGGGCGATTTGAAGGCGATTTACAGGTGCATTTCAGGGCCCTTCAACCTTATCCAAGCAACCAACAAGCAAAGCGCTCAAACCCTAGTTTTGTAAAGTGTTATTTACATTTCCATTGTATTTGCTTGTATTTCTTTCATTTATTGTTGTAAATATTTGTATAAGGTTTCTCCGCCTCCGACGTGCTGTCGAAAAGGAGTTATTTGTGATTAGTTGTTGTGTGTTCATCACTAGAGCTCGTTGAGCTCAACCGTGGAGTAGGAACCTTGAGGTTCCGAACCACGTTAAACAATTGTGTTTGTGATTGTATTTTTTTGTTATTGCTTTATTATCCTTGTTTCTGCTGCGCTAATGAAATTTGTAGACGCGATCACGAACGATTTCCATCTACATACGAGCACGCGCTATTCACCCCCCTCAAGCGGGCGCACTGGTCCTAACAAGTGGTATCAGAGCGAGGCCGCTCTTGAAGTTTAACAACTAAGGGAGCACGCTAGAGGGTGAAGATGGAAGTCCAAGAACAATTAGGATGAGACATCAACACACTAGTGCCCTATACTCTATAGGGATGAGAAGGCTTCAATTCTTGGAGGAGAAGAATTGAAGATTTTTTGATGATGAGAGACCTTGAGGAATGGTCCTTATTAATGGAAGGATTTGAGTATCCAAGAGGACCAAAAGGTGGTTTCCTCAAGAAGAAGAGATGGAGTGAAGATCAACTCTAAAGATTTAAGAAAAACAAGAAGGTAATCAAATTCATTTTTGATTTAATTCCTAATGACTTCTTGTGTAGCCTAGGTGAGTGCATGGATGCTAAAGAGCTTTGGAGCAATTTGGCCAAGCTCCATGAAGGTCCATCACCGGTCCAAGAGGAAGGGACCGAAGAGGCAAGCACATCTTCCTCACAAGGAAGTGAGGACTTGGAGGTTGAGAGACCATCAACATCCAAGGAGGAAGAGGAAGAGGAAGAGGAAGAAATGGAGGAGATATCCACCTCTAGGATTGAGGGGGAGGAAGTTAGACCATCCTCAACACCGGAGCAATACCAAGAAGAAGCTTCGACATCCGATAAAGATGAAGAAGCCCAAAATCCAATTCTCATCCCCGTTGTTGGGGATTGAAATGGCTGGCTAGAGGGGGTGAATAGCCCTCTTACGATGGATGTCATAAATTGCTCGTCTATAAAAGATTAGCGCAAGCGGAATATACAATACAAATAGACAAAGCAAAATATAAACAATAAAACAAATGCTAACATGATGGTATAATGTGGTTCACGGCTACGTCACTAATCCACGGTCCGATTCGTCTAAGGTGAATCACTCTTTCAAAGCCAATCACTATTGGTCTCTCCTTTGCACAAAGCTAGGTGGAGGTAACCTTTACAATCAAGATCACTCTTCTTACAATAAGAATGGAGTAAAAACAAGTAAGAAGAGTTTAGAGCTTGTGGAGCACTTGGATTGTCGTTTGGAGTAAGAGCATTAACCCCCCAAAGCTCCACACCCTCTCTTTTTATAGAGAGGAGGCTTTTCTTCCGTTGCGACCACTACGATCACGCTCGCTTGGCGATCGCCGCCACTCCAACGGCTCCGAACACGCCGGATCGCGACGTTGTAATCCAACAGATTTTGGCAATCGATCGATGGACCTCATCGACGACGCCTCCGTAGTCGATCGCCACGACGAGTGATTCTCGCTAAACCCTTTCGACTATGACCATCGCCTTCAGCCGATGATGATGAGTCTTGGCAATGACCGCCCACATATGGCGATCGTTGGTCTCAAAATAGCTAGTCGAATACCAGTCGAACCACGTTTGACTTAGAGCAGTCGACTGCCATTCCATGGTAGTCGATTGGTGTCGGGAAATCCCATCCGACACATAGCCAAATGGCCAAGTTTCACCTAAGAGCTACCCCTTCCCGGGTTACATTCTCTCACTCTCATCTCTCGGAGTCCCTCGCCTTTGAAGTTCTCTTCGTTCGTGGCCATGTCCCTCGGTAGCATCAGGCGCACGACTCTACAATGCTCCTTCGCGTCTCTTGCCTCGAAGTCTACTTCCTCCGGCTTCACTCCAAGCTTCTCGTCCGGCGGTCCCTCGGATGCTCCAAGCGCACGGCTTCCGCAAAGCTATCCTTCACCGACTCAAGGACTGAGTCATGAGATGTGAAA
This sequence comes from Wurfbainia villosa, assembly GCA_025175895.1. Classification (NCBI taxonomy): domain Eukaryota; kingdom Viridiplantae; phylum Streptophyta; class Magnoliopsida; order Zingiberales; family Zingiberaceae; genus Wurfbainia; species Wurfbainia villosa. Next base: position 110,825,208 of record CM045989.1, on the reverse strand, counting down.
CTCGTCACGGCTCCATGTGTGAATTACTAAGTCCTGCACGACTTCAACGCACATATCAAATCAACATAACAAACTAACTTAAACCCTTTGTCACACACATCAAAACCTAATCATGGCAAGAGATTGCCCTAACAATCTCCCCCTTTTTGATGTGTGGCAATCTGTTTAAGTTAGGTAAAAACATTTGATAAAAATTTCTAAGGTAAGAAAGCATGTAAACATAAACATGATATAGCAACATGCAACTCCCCCTTAATCCATGAAACTCCCCATACATATTTCTCCCCCTATCATAATTTACTTAAACACAATTATTTCTCCCCCTTTGACATCATCAAAAAGGTTAATACTAAGTTATAAACCCATGGCATCAAGTCTAATAGAAGGAAAATACCAAAAACATGTTTAAAATCTGAAATCACAAAATATTACACTATTTTTTAGGTAGCAATCATTCGCTATCGATATGGCAATGACCGCAATGGTTTCCAAATTCGATTTTTAAGTAATTTTAAATGCATTAAAAAATCTAGAAAATTCAAAAAATAGTGAAATTTGGGGAACACATTTCTTGTAAGTATATCTATCAATGAAAAATAGTTTTTCATGAAAAATCATTATATTTTCTTATATTTGCCAAAAATCCAAAAGCTTTAAAAACTACTAGGTTTTTGATTAAGATAGTATCCATTTTAACACCTAGTTTCAGTTTGAATTGTTTCAAAACATGAATACACATATTTTAAGGTAAGAAATTGTTTTGAAAACATATGAAATATCCAACCATGATCTTTGGGCAATATGTCAATAAATTAAACATAAGCCTTCCCCATGTTTGGTCTATTATTGCTATTTTGATACTTTAAATGACCATCTAAATGCCATAGGCATTAGTGGGCATTTGTATCATCCTAACATCTCACTCATGCTAAGTTTTCAATCATGGTAGCCTATAGTGAGTGTGAGATGTATCCTAGAGGTATTTGTATATACTTAACCATTATATTCATGCAATTCTATCAAGGTTAAGTATCACCCTAACAATCCACATGATCATAATGACATATATGAATGAATTACACATTATGATCATGAAACACATGAATTCATTGAATTGTTAGCATGCATTAGGTATTATATCATGATAATAATCAAAATATCACCTAAGGCATGATTTAAATCCTATTTCTCATGATGATGTGCCAAATTTCAAAATCATAAATCATGATTGCACATATACATAGCAATTACATTGATTATCATGATTTAAGCATTATTATCTATTTATGGGCACATTATCATCACCTAACACTACTTCTAAAAGTGAGGTCCCACCATCCTAAGTCAACCAACATATGATATAGGTGAAATGCATATGGTTGACTATCTTAGGGTTTTCCTAACCCTTAAGAATGGATTTAGGAACCCAAAATAAGTTCTTTCCTATTGGGTTCACTAAATACTCCTTAGGAATCCATTTCCTAGCTATTACTTTCTTCTTATCTTGTCCCCTAGCAATTAGGCATTTATAGGCCTTTTCATTTTTCTTTTCTTTGTATCCTAGGCCTTTCTTATTGAAGCTAGCTCTTTGGCTCCCTATGATCATGTTCAAGGTGTTTGAGCCAATTGTGAATTTCTCTAGGGCTTTTGTCAAATACTCTACCTTTTCCCTTAAAGCCCTATTTTCATCTATGCATGCATCATTAACATCAAAAGGCATATAGTTATCATGTGAGCATGCATCATCATCATTATCATTAAATCATGCTTTTTCTAATTTTTGCTCTAATTCCTTAATTTGGTCAAGCATGCTTTTGTTCTTTTTCTTGGCTCTAAATAAGTCCTTAGTGAGGCTAGAAATCATAGACATAATTTGCTTAGGGGGTAGATTTGTTACCTTACTTACCAAATCCTCTTCTTCGGATGAGGATGACGTAGAGGCTCCCCCTTCACTTGAGCTTGATTCTTCATTTTCGGTGGACGAGCAATCCAAGTCGTCAAATGCCATCAATGCTAGGTTGGTGACAAATGCATTTTCTTCCTTGGATGATGATGAAGATGAGGAGGAAGGGTCATCCCATGTCTTGGCCTTAAATGCTTTGGCCTTCCCCTTTTCCTTTGCCTTCTTTTCTTCTTCCTTTTTCTTGTTCCCCTTTTTCTTCTTCTTTTCTTCTTTCTTCTTCCTCTCTTCCTTGCTCTTGTTTAGGAGGGGACAATTGTCCCTTATGTGGCCCTCTCTTTGGCAATTGTAGCATATGATCTTTCCTCTTGGTCTCCTATTCCTATCATTTGATTTGTTAAATCTAAAACCTTTTAATGCACGTCTTACCCTCCTTACCATATAGGCTTATTCTGTGCTATCCATGGAGGAGGAGGAGGAATCTTCGTCATCAGAGGAGGAGGGGATACCTATCTTCTTTTTCCCCTTATTTGCCATCAATGCTACTCCCCTTGAAGGTTGAGGTCTTGGCTCTTCTTGTATTCCTTCAAGTCTTGTTTCATGAAGCTCCATGGTTGAGAAGAACTCCTCCAAGGTGTTCACTTCTAAATTCTTCGAGATATAGAAGGAGTCCACCATGGAGCTCCACTTTGAGGATCGCGGAAAGGCATCTATAGCCTTCATAACCATATCCCGGTTTGATAGCTTCTCACCTACACTTGACAAACCGGTTATAATTTCCTTGAAATGAGAATGTAAGGAAATTACTTTTTCTCCCTTTTCTAGTTTAATGTTGTTGAGTTGGGAGCGAAGGAGGTCTCTCCTTGCTTGCTTCGCCTCGGATGTGCCTTCATGAAGCTCAATTAGCTTCTCCCACATCTCCTTGGCACTTAGGCATTCTCCAATTCGGTTGATCTCTTGTTAGGGGAGCATATTGAAAAGATGATGCTTGGCTTTTGAGTTTGTATGGTGCTCTTCCCTTTGCGTTTTGGTCCACTTAGATTTCTCTATTGGCTTTCCTTCTTCATCCCTAGGCAAAACGAAATCGGATTCCATTGTAATCATAATATCAAAATCCATTTCGAAAAATACCTCCATTCTCTTTTTCCACCAAGAGAATTCACCGTCGAACTTCGGTGGGTGGATGTTGGAGCCGGCCATTTTGAATGTTTCTTGTTGTGGCGGTTAGTCCTCGACAAGCTTTCCTTGGCTCTGATACCACTTGTTGGGGATCGAAACGGCCGGCTAGAGGGGGGTGAATAGCCCTCTTACGATGGATGTCATAAATTGCTCATCTATAAAAGATTAGCGCAATCGAAATATACAAATACAAATAGACAAAGCAAAAGATAAACAATAAAACAAAAGCTAACATGATGGTATAACGTGGTTCACGGCAACGCCGCCAATCCACGGTCCGATTCATCCAAGGTGAATCACTCCTTCAAAGTCAATCACTATTGGTCTCTCCTTTGTACAAAGCTAGGTGGAGGTAACCTTTACAATCAAGATCACTCTTCTTACAATAAGAATGGAGTAAAAACAAGTAAGAAGAGTTTAGAGCTTGTGGATCACTTGGATGGTCGTTTGGAGTAAGAGCATTAACCCCCCAAAGCTCCACACCCTCTCTTTTTATAGAGAGAAGGCTTTTCTTCCCGTTGGCAGCCACCAGTCGACTGCTGCCCTTGGAAGTCGACTGTCGCCACTCCAACGACCTTCGAACATGTTGGATCCCAATCATTGTAGTCCAACGGAACACTTGGCAGTCGACTGATGGACCTCATCACGATCGCCGCTTCCGTAGTCAATCGCCACGGCTACGAGCGGTTCTGTGGCTAAACCTTTACTACCGATCACGCTTCAGCCGATCGATAGTCTGGCAATGATCGCACATATGGCAATGATCGCTGGCCTCAAAATAGCTAGTCGAATACTAGTCGAACCACGTTTGACTCAGAGCAGTCGACTGCCATTCTATGGCAGTCGACTGGTGTCGGGAAATCCCATCCGACACTTAGCCAAATGGCTAAGTTTCAGCTAAGAGCTACCCCTTCCCGGGTTACATTCGCTCACTCTCATCTCTCGGAGTCCCTCGCCTTCAAAGTTCTCTTCGTTCGCGGCCACGTCCCTCGGCAGTATCAGGCGCACGACTCTGCAATGCTCCTTCGCGTCTCTTGCCTCGAAGTCTACTTCCTCCGGCTTCACTCCAAGCTTCTCGTCCGGCAGTCCCTCGGATGCTCAAAGCGCATGACTTCCGCAAAGCTATCCTTCACCGACTCAAGGACTGAGTCATGAGATGTGAAACTCGCCACGGCTTCATGTGCGAATTACTAAGTCCTGCACGACTTCAATGCACATATCAAATCAACATAACAAACTAACTTAAATCCTTTGCCACACACATCAAAACCTAATCATGGCAAGAGATTTCCCTAACACCCGTTAACCTAGGTAACTCAAACACTCTATTTTCAAATAAAATCCACATTATGTGTTTTGAGTGTAGGGAATTTGGGTACTATAAGAGCAAGTGCCCAAAGAGAATAAGAAAAGCTCCTCCAACACCTAAAAGTCAAGAAAAATAAAAGGAAGCCAGTCCCCCAACCATCAAAAACAAGGAGCACGTAGTATGCTTCAAGTGCCATCAAAAGGGGCACTACAGAAGTCAATGCCCTAGGGGGAGCAAAAAGACCCAAGAAGAAGCATCACTAGTAGGTGGAGCTAAGGCTAACCCTAAGGTATATTTTAGTAATGCATCTTCTGGTTTAAATGTCAAAAAGCATGCTAGAAATTTTAATTCTCTTGTAATTTATCATAAAGAGCATGCTAGGAATAGAGATTTTTGTTTAGGAGCTAAGAAAGTCAACCTTAGGAAGAAGGAGAAATTTGGGACTAATGTCCCTAGAAATATTTTACCTAAGGACAACCCTAGGTCAAACAATTCTAGACAAATCCTACCTAGGGAAACCATTAGAAAGGTACAAGAGCATCTAGGTCTCAACCCTAAATGGACTAGGCATATGCCTTGGAAGTCCCATGCCCAAGAACCTAATCAAAAATCAATTGGGCAATTAGAATTAGAAAACCAAGCCTTGAGATCAAGGCTTGAGAAATTGGAAAGGACCCTAAATAAGATACAAAATCAATTTCAAGGGTCTAATTGTCAAAGTCAAGGTTCCAAATCTCAAAGTCAACACTTAGGACCTAAAAGACAAAAGTCAACCATGGGCAAGCAAGGTTTGGGTCACAAACCTAAGCCTAAAGTGGCTTTTCATAGTGTTCCATTTGATTATGGAACACAAACTAGGTCTAGGAAGACCAAGGTTACTAGGGAAGTTATCCCTAAGAGTAACCAAGGTTTGTGCCTAGTGGCTAGGGTTTCTAGGAAACCTAGGGTGGCCACTAAGAAGGTTGCAAGGGGAGTTAGCTCTAGAGTCAACCTAGGTAAGACCACAATGACCAAGGCTAACAAGCCTTGCAGGGTCATTAGGAAGATATCTAGGGAGGTTATCCCTAAGGAATACCTAATTAACCCTAGGAGCTCAAATAGATTTTGGGTTCCTAAGAGCGTGATTGATTCACGCTAGGTGGGTTTAGGGTGTGCCAACCTTGATTGGATGGGTAGTTAACTCAACCATGATAAAGGTGGCATTTTAGGTCATTTTCAAGGTTATGGTTACCTTGGAAATACATTTGAGCTTTAATCCTAAAAGATTTTAGGATGTGCCAATATTATTTGAGAAGTTTGATAAATTGTTCAAATTGGCACAATTTAGGTTTAGAGGTTAGTGTGTCATTTTGGGATTTTGGCACACTAGGGAGATTAGTAGTAATATGGCAAAATATACTTAATCATATCAAATGGCAACTAATATTAAAATTTATGTATTATATACCTTGATATCTTATTTACCATGCTTTGATTTGCCATATGCCATGACATGACATCATGTTTATTTTAATCATTTAAAATGTCATGATCATGTTTAGGATTAAGGATTTAAATGTCATGTGCTTTAGTTTTATATCATAAGCCATGACATCATGATCATTGGCCATGATTTATTTTTGCAATTATTATGCCATGATCATTTCATGCATTTAATTGATTAAAATTTATTTAAGGACAATGACATGACTTGGAGTCCCATTTATAAGGGAATCAAGTAGAGTTGCCTTAGAAAAATACATGAAACCCTAGTTTAGGGAGAACAAAACCCTCATCTCACATTACATTGACATGTATTTGTATTTATACACTCTAGATACATGTGAGATGCTAGGAAATGAGTTGAGTTCAAGGTGCATAGTTTTTGCATCTAGATGGACTATAACTCATCTAATTTCATTGGTGGATCATTGGGAAAGCTTGTGTACAAGTCATGTACATAGAGCCCAAGGAATATGATCCAAAATAAGGTTTTGAAAACATTTTAAAATCATTTTAGAAAACCTTGGTGAAGTCTATCTTTTGATAGCAATCACCATTGATGAGATTGATACAAAGTGAACTAAAATATTGAAGTCTTTCTTCACTTTTGAATTTTGTATCAATTTCGATATTTTATTGGTAAAATATTTTTCAACCATTTTTTCACCCATTGTATTAACTATAAGTAATATACGTATGGAGTTTCAAAATAAGTAGAATTACTTATGATTTTTCAAAATTCGATTCTGATAGCTGAAATTCGAGAATTTCAGTTATCAGTCGACTGTCACCTGATGGCAGTCGACTGATGAAGGGCAGTTCGACTGATTACTGTTAGGAGTCGACTGTCAGGTCTGATTTCGGTTTAACAAGGTTTGTTTAGCCTGATTTCAGCTATGGTAAGGTTTCCTAACCACTCCTAACCCTAGGATATACTTTGGGAAGCATTATAAAGGGTGAAAATCCATTGGATATGGATTAGGAGAGTTTTTAGGGTTTGTATCAATCTTAAGGTGATTGAAAGTTCTATGTTGAACTTTGAACCTTAATTTTGATGGTTTAGAGATTATATTGGCTTAGGGACTTCCCGAGGACATTGTTGGTGCAATGGTCTAGGGGGAGCAAGCCTTAAGGGGAAGGTATCCATCATGGGATGATGGATGTATTTTTCTTCTTGAAGGGGGAGAACTTATTGGGAGAGTGTCATCAATTGGGAAAATTGATGGGTTTTTTATACCCAATTTGGAAATTGGGAGAGTAAATAGGATTGTCTATCTTGAGTGATATGGGACTTATCACTAGGAAGATGGTAGGCATCCTAGGTATTTTTGGACCAAGGGGGAGATTATAAGATCTCATTGGGACATGAGACATTGACCTCCTTGGAGGGAAAACCTTTTTGATGTATGTCAAAAATGGGGAGAAATTAAGATTACCAATTTGGGAAATTGGTAAGGGAATTTGAGTTAAGGGCATAACTTAAGGTTAGTTTCGTCAAACATCAAAAAGGGAGAGATTGTTGGTGCAATCGGCCCAGGTCACGATTGACTAGACTTGAGTTTGACTCGAGTGATGTTTTGATGTTTGACAAAGTGGTTTGACAAAGTGAGTTGACATTGATGTCGGTTAATATTTTGGGGAGATTGTTTATACAATCGACCCAGGTTATAATTGACCAGACTCGAGTTTGACTCGAGGGAGACTTTGATGGTTGACTAGGGTTGACCATGTGATTATAGAAAAGTCCAAGCATGGGTCTTGGCAAGGTAAAGTCCAAGTCATGGGTACTTGGCATGGAAAGTCCAAGTGGGACACTTGGCATTTGGGAAAGTCCAAGTCTTGAGTACTTGGCACATGGGAAGTCCAAGCATGGGTCTTGGCAATGTAAAGTCCAAGTCATGGGTACTTGGCATGAAAAGTCCAAGCATGGGTCTTGGCATGGAAAGTCCAACATGGGTTGGCAAGGGAAAGTCCAAGCTTGAGTCTTGGCATTTGAGAAGTCCAAGGGGTTTGATATTGGCGGCGTAAAGTCCAAGGGTGGAGTCTTGGCAGCATAAGTCCAATGGTTGGCGGCGTAAAGTCGAAGCGGAGTCTTGGCAGCGTAAGCCAATGTGCCTTGGCGGTGTAGACACCGTTAGCATGACATAGCCGATGGAAGCACCTGAAGGCTAGCACGATGGATAAACAAGTCATGGATGACTTGGAGGGATCCGAGAGGCATGAGGCTGATGGAGGTGGCTAGAAGGCTTAGGTCTAAGCTAAGGGTGGTCTAGTAAGTATGGGGACACCATACTTGTGTTAAAACTTCATCTTTGAGGTTAGCAGTCGACTAGCATTATGGCTGGTTCGACTGCCATGAGTTGACTAGAGCTCGACTGTCATTTAGGGCTAAAATTGCCTTGGCAATCAACTACTCATTGGAGCGATACCGGGCAATGATTGCTAATTGAGCAAGCCGATTGTCGGGCAATGATCTATGGATGGCAATGATCGCAGCTTGAGTCGCGAAAGCACGAATGCCCGTAGCCGATCAAGGGCCGACTATGGAGCCGGGCAATGATCGCCAATGTTGGCCCGATCGTTAGAGTCCCGTTGGAACTTTTCCAGCGTGGATTGAGCCATTGTCTCACAGCAACAGTGGCATCAGTCGACAAGTGAATTATGGCAGTCAATTGATCGGTATAAATCCAACCCGATGCAGGTTAAAAAGAGGAGCTCGTGGAGGATTTCAGCATTGGTTCTTTAGGAGTTTTGTTGGGGCTATTGTAAGGTGATTTGCAGGTGCATTTCAGGGCCCTTCAACCTCATCCAAGCAACCAACAAGCAAAGCGCTCAAACCCTAGTTTTCTAAAGTGTTCTTTACATTTCCATTGTATTTGCTTGTATTTCTTTCGTTTATTGTTGTAAACATTTGTACGAGGTTTCTCCGCCTCTGACGTGATGTCAAGAAGGAGTTATTTGTGATTAGTGGTTGCGTGTGCATCACTAGAGCTCGTTGAGCTCAACCGTGGAGTAGGAACCTTGAGGTTCTGAACCATGTTAAAAAATTGTTTTTATGATTGTGTTTTTTCTTTATTGCTTTATTATCCTTGTTTCCGTTGCGCTAACGAAATTTGTAGACGCGATCACGAACAATTTCCATCTATGTACGAGCATGCGCTATTCATCCCCCCCCCTCTAGCGGGCGCACAGGTCCTAATAGGAAATACTCTCTCTCAACATCACTAAACCATGATCAGTGATATATTATTCCCCGAAGGTTAATTCTTGCATCTTCCACCAAATACCGGCTTGATCGCGATAATTGTATGCAACTAACTCTACTTCCTTTGTATAATACAAGTTAAGTACTCAAAAGTACCTTCAAAGTTATACAACCCAGTACGAATAACTCAGGGATCAAAATCCCTATGAAACACCTTATACTAACCCTCCGCTTGCTGTAGCAATAGTAGTATACACACCTAGTCCATTACCCCACGGGTAATGATCTGACTAGCACCGTTAGTGAAAATCCCTAAGACTGTAGTCTTTGATTTTCACAAGAAATGTGACGACTTGACCCCTATTTTTCGACTCATTATCAGTCGACTCTTAAAGGTAAATCACCTTTTTGACACAGGTTCAAGACTCACAGACTCAACAGGTCATTCCCATTGTCAACTCAAACCATGATTACGAAGAATAACCAACACACTACCTATTATTCCCTGTTATAAACATTAAAAGCATAGCCAATAATACCAAGAGTATAAACCCTAAAGGAAACTCTGGTTGGTCGCGTCGGTGGACGACCCCTACTACGAGTCTGTACAGGTGTCATAACTCTGACTATATACACCTGTTAATCAAGTTTAGATAAGTATCTAACTAGGCTATAAGTTATCAAGACTTCTTACCTCGTGCTGCTTGGAGATCAGGCCGCTGTCAATCTCATCTCAAAAAACCAAAATTGAAACAAATCGACTCCCGAGAATCCAAGACTCGACAAAAAAATAACATTGTATGACATCGCAAAACCTTGGGCTCTGATACCAATAAAGTTTTCATGCACCGAGAGTAAGTCGAGCCGAAAATCAAACGGACAATATCTCTCCTGTACGTGGCAACATATCCTGTTTATACAAGCCTTTCGAACAACAATAACATATACAAATGTAAACATAACAACATAACAAAGCACATCGGAACTAACACAACCACAATACAAACCACACACTATGCATACCGGTATGACTAACACCAAATTAAGAAAACGCCGTAACAAAACTAGAAAGAATGGTACAACAACAGTAGTGTCCAATACTACAAATCATCATATAAAACCAAATACATAATGAAACACCTACGATAAACCCAAAAGCTCGGACCCTCGGAGTTGAGATGAGACGATGCTAGCCAGCGATGCTCTAAGCTGTCACGAAGACTTCTACTTGTTACCTGGGCGATAGAAAAACCCAGAGTCTGTGGTGGTGAGTATAACTCAGCGGTAATATGAGAGAACATCTATATATCAAACATCACATGTAATTCAACAATATAACCTACAGGTACATCAGGTATACACCAGTATAGTATATAAATACATGTGTATACTCCCTAAACAAAATGAACAGCGTAATGTGTAGACATACCTGAAAGTATGCTATGCTACATATATCCAACCTGAGAATATATCCACAATATACAACATTGTAGAATAAATCTAACTCTATAAGCGACAAACCACCATACTAACATCTTAAGGAAAATTCAACGATGAACCGGGTCCATCCCGTATCATATCAAGGTACTGATCAAAGGTATACTATAATATGACCAACTCATACACGGTATCCCACACACTATCATATAGCAAATGCAACAACATCTATGATGATGTACAAACAAATGCAACATCACAATAAGCATACATATAGACTGTATCTATATATACACTAATCATAATCATATATATATATATATATATATGATGCGGCAAGGAAAATTCGCTTTACCCCCTTCCGGCACGACGAAGGCACGAAGGGAGCTTTTAGGGAGGGTTCTCGCAGGCCGCAACAGTAAGAATGGATGTGGAAGACGAAATCAAGAAACGCAAAAACCCCAAGCAAACAACGGAAACTTGAACACAAGATATAACGTGGTTAGGAATGAGTATTCCTACTCCACGGAGGTGAGCTCTCTCACCGGGGACAATGCCCAAGCACTTTCCACTATGAATGTCCTCTTTTACGGAAATGAAACTTCCCGAGGTCGAGGAGAAAAACCTCTTACAGGGGCTTACAAATACAAGAAAGAATACGTGTATCACAAGATCAAGGTCGCAGCTCTTCTTCTCCGGCGAAGTGATGACAACTCTCCTCCTTCCCCTTTTGTGTCCTTGTTTTCTGTCTGATGGAATGATTGCAGATCCTTTCTTTCTTCTTCTCCTTGCCTTTTATCCTCCTCCTCTGATCCATCACTATCTCGCGGGCTATCCTCGCCGTCCACGTGGCCACCACATCCACCTGGAGGAGAATAATTCTGTTACAAAATGCGAGGGGCGAAGGCTCCTCGAAATATTATGTGGGGACCTCTCTTTCTGTTACATATCACCTCCTCATTCCTATTCCAGGAAACTAGGTTAGCCTGTCCTTCTCAACCATCTACTTCTGGCAAACCTAACTTAGGTCTCCAACTCACGGATAGTATGACATTAAGGTTCCTTGGGCCGCACCGATTCTTATCCGCCCCGTTTGCCTTCTAGGCTTATTTAGCCGAACCGATTCTTATCTGCTCCGTTTGCCTTCTAGGCTTATATAGCCGAACCAATTCTTATCCGCTCCGTTTGCCTTCTAGGCTTATATAGCCGAACCGATTCTTATCCGCTCCGTTTGCCTTCTAGGCTTATATAGCCGAACCGATTCTTATCCTCTCCGTTTGCCCTCCAGGCCTATTTAGCTGATGAAGTACTTCTTCGCTTCGCCGTGCCAATTACCTTTATTTACCTTCTAGTACCAATTGTCTCGAGCGCTTGCGCCCGACCCATTCCTCTCTTTTTCCTCCATTGAACCCTCTACTTGGTTCGGGTAATACCCTGCCTATAAGCTCTTCTATCCATTTCGTAGAGAAAAGGTAACGGATGTATCATTAGTCAACCCCAAAAAATAGTCAAGCGAAGTTATAAGCTTGACTTTCCCACTATATAAGGTTCTTACTCCATCCTTGGCCTTACTAATTCAGATTTACTCCGTTTCTAAAGCTTTACTGCATATACGTACAACGGCATAATGGGCCCATGGGCCCCGCTCCTCTTTTCTCTCCTGCAGTCGAACCGTTACGGAAAAATCATATATAAACCTCCGCCTTTTTCTTTTAGGTATTACTTAGCGTGCCCAGCAATCCTGTCCCTTCCGCTTCTTTTCTCCTGCGACTTTCACCGACGGCGTTCCAGTGACCCAACCTTCTTCTTCTCGTACGTTCTTCTTCCAAACCTCGAGTAAGTACTCTGCCTTGTTCACACTTATGGCTCCTAAGGCCATCCCTTCACCCGCATGGTACGAGAATACCATAACTCAACTAGATTGCAATCATTATTTCTTTAATCTTAAGGACCAATATATAGACCCTTCTATAAAATGTTGTTTTACTACCAAGATGCATCGGCCCAATAATCCTCCTCCTGGTTCAACGTGCTTTTTCTCCGAATCGTTTCTTAATGGCCTATGTCTACCAGCGCCTCCTGCTTATCTAGACCTTTTGGACTTTTATGGACTTCCTTTAAATCAGTTCACCCCCAATTCCTTTGTATTTTGTTAGGGGCTCTCATGGTGTTCCAACACCTAAACCTTTCCCTAACCCCTCAAATATTCCACTGTTTCTTTCAACTGAAATCTTCCAAAGCAAGTCTTTTTTATTTATCTAGCCGCTCCGATTGTCAATTTCTTATGAACCTGCCCACTTCCCATAAAGGATGGGAAGAATTATACTTCTTCGTTCAGCTTCCAGTACCCCTACCCCACTCGGAAACATGGAAGCTAGGACTCCTCGAGCTACCTCCTTTCCGAGAAATGAGGACCAAATGTCCTTTCTCGAAAGTATATAGAATATTAGGGGAGTCACATTATTGTTTAAACCACCTAATGAAAACTCCCCTTTTGAACCATTTCGGGTTGTCTCTCTTCCCTTCCACGGCCTCAGATGCAGTAGGTAGGACTATACTTACTCTTTAATACAGCTTTTTATCTGTATCAACCTTCTTGCTAACCGACACCTTGTGTAGATAATCTGATGCAGGACGCTTTGGTGAAGGGAGAAGAGATTGAGGCGGCCAGGCAGAAGAAAACCTCCACGAAGAGGGGTAAATCAACAGCAGCCCCTTCTTCCCCTCGGAAGAAGTTACGACTTGTTAAGAAGGGAGCTCCCAGCTCATCAGCTCTTCTCCCTTCCTCTTCTAATCAACTTGGTTCACAATCCCTAACCATTTATGAACCAAAGAAGAGAGGCTCCACCCAAGCAGCTCCATCTTCATCTCTTCGAGAGGGAGATTCCTCTTCCCACTCTCCTGCTTCATCCTCCCATCATCATGGTTCTCTCGAACAATCCCGAACCAAATCCCCTTCTGCCCCTATTCTCTTAGACACACATACCTCTCCCACTCCCCTCCAACGCGTCAGACCCAACCTTCCTTCCGAAGGAGAAGACCTTCCTGTCCCGACCCCCACGAGAACTACATTAGGGTCATTGCTGCAAATTCATCATCCTTCGGAAGTAAAATTCTTCAACCAATCGGGCGTGCAAGGCCCCTGCGAACAAGTGGGCAAATTACTAGCCGAGGTACCTACTATCCTCTTCCCCTCTTTACTATACGCATCTTTGTGTATCAGCCTACACTGATGGTATTTTCTTTCCTTCAGGCCTCAGCCCAGCATGACAAAATGGTAGCCCGGCTAGCTCAGTTCTAATCTAGTGTGGAGATCCGCCACTTCGCTGCTATAGCGCAACAGAAAAAGCTCATTCATCAGTTAAGCGAGCAAGAGGCGAAGGAAGCTGACTTGAGGGACCAATGTGAAGAGGATATGACGCAATTGGCCCTGGTCCGGAGTGAAAAAGAGGAGCTGCAGCGCAAAAATAAAGAACTCGAACAGCAAATCTTCATCCAATCTAGTGAATTGCAGCAAGTGGAGATCCTTGCCCATGAACTAAAGGAATATAAGGGGCATCTTGGGGATGCTATGATCCAAGCCGCCGATTCTTCGAGTACTATCGAACAGCTCCAGGAAGAATGCCGACTGCTTCGGCTGGAACGCCAAACCTGGGAAGCCACCAGGAAATCTTGTGTAGAGAAGTTCCAGAAACTTTCCGACATAGTGGCGGCCCTCCCTCAAACTTTATCGGCAACGGATCGGCAACAATCATCCCTCCACAAAGAGTACTCCGAGGCCCTTTCAACTCTGGGACAGCAAGTCATACAAGTAGCCACCGAAAAAGATGCCTTGGCAGTCGAATTGGCGAAAAGTCAAGCCCAGCTGGCCAAATGTCAAGATCAGCTGAAGGAGCAAGAAGTCGATCTTAAGGGGCGATACGTTAAGAAGGGGGTAGATTTATTCATACTAGGCTTTGCGGGGTCCTCGGCTCAAAATGCCGAACAAGGATACCCGCCCCCTGGCACGGACACTAGCTATTTGAATCTTGTAGAGGCGCTAGCTAAGTGTCCTCCCGAACTCTTTGAGCTGTAATTTCCATTACTCTCTTCTTTAGTAATTTTGTCAATAGCTTCTCTCTTGCTTCTGAACAGTAATTTTGTCCATATATCCAGTTGTCATCATCTTGTCATGCTCCTCGATGGGTCGGAAATTCTCAACCAATTTTAAACTATTCTCTTTTTTTTTATACATATACTGTTATCTCTTTTCCCGTGTCATATGGCGCAATCACCTAGTTGGTTCGGGGACTTACTTGGAAGGTCTCGAATGACATTGTTCATATCCGACCCGATTTTGGTCCGGGGATTCACTCGAAGGGTCTTGCGTGATATTATTCATATCTGTCCCGATTTTGATTCGGCCAACACTTTAAATGACCTTTACCTGTTGATCTTCCCTATCCCTCTTATTGCTTCGGAAACGATTCCAGTCTCTTCATCTTCTTCCCCTTCCCAAGAACTTTTGGCGTTGCTTTCCTTCCACTATAAATCATCGCCTTCCATGTCTTCGTCCCTCTATCTCACTATCATGGCTTCAGCGGGGCACCCCATCGAGATTCCTTCAGAATCAGAATCTTTTGAACTACAAGACTGGGTTTCTGAAGACATTGAAGATTCATAGACCCGTTCAACCGCCACTTCAGCGCTCCGCCCCCTTCCTATTCCGCCTCCCATTCCAGCTCCAACCCCTCCTACAGGGAGGTCCTTTCATGCCCCATTTCCCTCATTCCACAATAGGGTGTGGAATCCTCCCTTCACATGGGAGTACAAAGTGGGGGACCCCCGTGCTGCTGCCGAACTTCCCCCACTTCCACCGGCGCTGGCTTTCATCCCGGTCTCCCCGGCGAGAGCTCATCCTCCCCCTTTCGATGAAGGTCCATCAGCCATTCCTCCAGCTCAAGGCGAACGCTTCAGGATCATCTTGGCGCCTTCTCCCCCCAAAGAGGCCTCTCCTGTTTCATCTGTTAGAAGTAATCAGAGATGATCTTCATAGATTAAGCTGATGTAATCATTTCAAATATGTCAATAAAAATGAGGGAGGGAACTGATATTTGCTTTTGTCTTTTTCTCGTAGAAGTAAGGTTTCTGCCCTCAGAGGGACTATAATCTGGTCCGAACATACCTTCTTTTACCATCTCCCGGGGATTCGGACCCTCTTAATTACGACTATATTTCCGGCGACCCTCCACCTACTATCCCTACGCTTCCCCTTCTTTACAGGCATTTATTATCCCTATTTCTTCTGCAAATAAATGTGCTCTTCTCCTTCATCGCTATAAAGACTTCCGACCCTTACCACATAACTTCCATCTTTTCCCTTTCCTTTCCTTTGCCATGGAAAGAATATCTGAACAGGGTAGCAGTTCCTCTCCTGCTGAAGAACAGATAGACGATCGCCGCTACATAACTATCCTGGAGGAGAAAGTGAGGTATTTGCAACAACGGCTGAAGGAAGCTTCCGCCAGTAATCGCTCTCTGCGTCAACAACTGGTCGGGTCCCAAAAGGAGCTATCCAAGCAAATCTTCCTGCAGCAGTCTTACCATCGGCAATTACTGTGCCAACCTCGACCGTGCAAAGGAGCTCCATCTGTTCCTCCCAACAAATAATTGTAATACCATTGATGTATGAGGGTTTCTTTTATTATCTCCTCTTTGTAAATGACTCAGAATATGTAATTTTCCCGCATAAGTGAACTTTCCCTGTTTATCTTCTTCTTCCAGTATCTCTTGAGTTGTGCCACGCTTTACTATTTTCGTATTTACATAAACTGACATATAGCTAAGGCATATTTTGGCTCTTCTGCCTTTTTACCTTACCGGGAATATAGAACCACTAACTGAGCCAACTCTGCTGCTCTACGGGAATGAAATAATACAAAGTTAAATAAGGACTTCAATTTCTCCCGCTTTGCGGGGACAAAAAATGATACATAATTGAGGAGACCTCAGTTCTTCCGTTTCGTCACCACACGGGGATTTCTTCCGCTTCGCGGGGATAAAATTCAAGTATAACCGAGGAAATCTCGGTTCTTCCGTTTCACCACCACATGGGGATTTCTTTTGCTTCGCAGGGATAAAATTTAAGTATAACTGAGGAAATCTCGGTTCTTCCGTTCCGCCACCACACGGGGATTTCTTTCGCTTCGCGGGGATAAAAATTTAGTATAACCGAGGAAATTTCGGTTCTTTCGTTCCGCCACATCACGGGGATTTCTTCCACTTCGCGGGGATAAAATTTAAGTATAACCGAGGAAATCTCGGTTCTTCCGTTCCGCCATCACACAGGGATTTCATCCGCTTTGTGGGGATAAAAAATTAAGCATAATCGAGGAAATCTCGGTTCTTCCGTTCCGCCACCACATGGGGATTTCTTCCGCTTCGTGGGGATAAAATTTAAGTATAATCGAGGAAATCTCGGTTCTTCCGTTCTGCCACCACACGGGGATTTCTTCCGCTTCGCGGGGATAAAATTTAAGTATAACCGAGGAAATCTCGGTTCTTCCGTTCCACCACCACCATGGGATAAAATTTAAGTATAACCGAGGAAATCTCGGTTCTTCCGTTCCGCCACCACACGGGGATTTCTTCCGCTTCGCGGGGATAAAAATTTAAATATAACCGAGGAAATCTCGGTTCTTCTGTTCCGCCACCACACAGGGATTTCTTCCGCTTCGCGGGGATAAAATTTAAGTATAACCGAGGAAATCTCGGTTCTTCCGTTCCACCACCACATGGGGATTTCTTCCGCTTCGCGGGGATAAAATTTAAGTATAATCGAGGAAATCTCGGTTCATCTGTTCCACCACCACACGGGGATTTCTTCCGTTTCACGAGGATAAAAATTTAATTATAATCGAGGAAATCTCGGTTCTTCTGTTCCGCCACCACACGGGGATTTCTTCTACTTCGTGGGGATAAAATTTAAGTATAACCGAGGAAATCTCGGTTCTTCCGTTCCGCCACCACACAGGGATTTTTGCCGCTTTGCGGGGATAAAAATTTAGTATAACCGAGAAAATCTCGGTTCTTCCGTTCCGCCACCACACGGGGATTTCTTCCGCTTTGCGGGGATAAAAAATTAAGCATAACCGAGGAAATCTCGGTTCTTCCGTTCCGCCACCACACGGGGATTTCTTCCGCTTCGCGGCGATAAAATTTAAGTATAACCGAGGAAATCTCGGTTCTTCCGTTCCGCCATCACACGGGGATTTCTTCCGCTTCGCGGGGATAAAATTTATGTATAACCGAGGAAATCTCGGTTCTTCCGTTCCGCCACCACATGGGGATTTCTTAGAAAATCTTGGTTCTTCCGTTCCCCACCACACGGGGATTTCTTCCGCTTCGTGGGGATAAAATTTAAATATAACCGAGGAAATCTCGGTTCTTCCGTTCCGCCACCACACGGGGATTTCTTCCGCTTCGCGGGGATACACATAGTAACATATATTGCCAAAAGGCCTTCAACATAAAGAATGCGATGCCTTTATATCCTCCTTCTTTCTTCTTTCCTCCCGAACCGCGAAAGAACCTTGAAGTTGTGATATTACCAACTGGGAATCCGAATGGATTACAATCGAAGAAGCCCCCACCATTTTAGCAGCCCTTAATCCCACTAGAATGGCTTCATATTCTGCCTCATTATTGGATGCCCGATATCCCAGGCGTACAACTATGCAGGTCTCCTCCTTATCAGGAGAAATTAACAGAACACCGATGCCGCTGCCCGTAGATCCTGAAGAACCGTCCACGAATATGCTCCATGCGTCTGATCCCTCCTCTTTTGCTGACGAACCATCTTCCGGGCCGCAAGGTACCTCTGCTAGAAAATCAACGAGTGCTTGGGCCTTGATAACCGTTTGGGGTTGGTATTGAATATCATATTCGCTTAGTTCTACCACCCATTTGGCCAATCTTCCGGAGAAATTGGACTTAGTGACGAGCTTGCCCAATTCACTATGGGTTAGAACGGTGATGGGATGAGCCAAAAAGTACGTCCTCAACTTGCGGGCGGTTAACACTAGGATATATGCCAACTTCTCTAGCTCTGTATAACGAAATTCATCCCCCTTCAGGATATGGCTGGTATATTAAATAGGCTATTGGTGAGAGCCTTCTTGTTTCAGCAAAACTAAACTAATAGCTCCCTCTGAGATGACCAAATACATCCATAATGGTTCTCCGACTATTGGTTTGGCTAGCAGTGGGAGTCCAGCTAAATACTTCTTCAACTCCTGGAAAGCCTGTTCGCATTGATCGTCCCACTGAAATTTAGTAGCTTTGCGCAGGATCTTGAAGAAAGGGAGCCCTTTGTCCGTCGATCTGGCTATGAATTGGGATAAAGAAACAATCCTGCCCACCAACTTCTGGGTCTCTCGCAGATTAGTGGGTGATTTCATGTTGCATAGTGCCTGCACCTTCTCAGGGTTGGCTTGCAACCCCTTCTCAGTCACTATGTACCCCAAGAACTTGCCGCTTTTTACCCCGAATAGGCATTTATTAGGGTTTAGCTTCATATTAAACTGTCTCAACGTAGCGAAGGTTTCATTTAAGTCCTTGACTAAATCCTGAGTGGTCTTCGATTTGACCAAGATGTCATCCACGTAGACTTCCACATTCTTCCCTTTCTGCTCTACAAAGATCTTGTCCATAAGGCACTGATAGGTGGCCCCCGCATTCTTTAATCCGAACGGCATTACCACATAAGCATATAACCCTCCTGCCGTCACAAAGCTAACCCTCTTTCGATCTTCTTTGGCCAAAGGTATTTGATGGTATCCTTGATATGCATCCATTAGGGACACCACTTCATATCCTACAGTGGAGTCTACTAACTGATCAATACGAGGCAAGGGGTAGCAGTCTTTAGGGCATGCATTATTCAAATTACGAAAATCAATACACATCCTCCACTACCCCGAAGGCTTGCGAACCAAAACTACATTTGAAACCCACTCGGGAAACTGGATTTCCTTTACATGGCCTGCTTTTAGTAATTTGTCCACCTCTTCAGCTATGACCTTGTCCTTCTCTGGTCCAAAATGTTGCCATTTTTGCTGGACAGGTCAGGCTCATCTGGTTATATTGAGATGGTGTTCGACCACGTGAGGGTTGATCCCAGTGAGATCATGCACATCTCTCGCAAAGATGTCTTCATTCTTCTTCAAGCAGGCCACTAGCTCCTCCTTGGCTTCCAGCTGCTATGCTACCCGTGTAGCCTTTCCCGGAGCGATTTCCACCAGCTCTCCTTCCTCTATTTTATCAGCCTTGGGGGGGGGATTCTTCCAGAATGCAGACATCCGAAAGGATGATAGCTTTGACTTTGAGATCATCGGTTCCGGCCTTCTTTTGATCATCCCGAACCATTTGCACCTAGCAGCTCCTGGAGGCCTTCTGTTCCCCTCAAACTTCTCCCACCAATTGTCTCATTGGAAATTTTAGCTTCTGGGAGTATGGGGAAGCTACCGCCTGAAATAGGGTAAGGAAGGGATGCCCAAGAATAGCATTATAAGTGGACGGAGAATCCACGATGAGGAAAGGGATTATACTAGTTTTTTGGCTAGGCTTTACACCCAGAGTCAGAGTCAATGAAATCTGCCCTGTAGGATGGACCACATGTCCTGCGAATCCAAAGAGGGGGTGGCCACATCTTCTAGCTGGGCATTTCCTAGCTGCATCTGTCCGAAAGCTTCCTGGAAAAGAATATTGATGGAACTTCCTGAGTCGACCAACACCCTGGCCACTTCATAATTGGCCAGGGATATACGAATAACTAGGGTGTCCGTGTGGGGAAGCAGGACACCTTAGAGATCTTCAGGCCTGAATGAAACAGGCGGTGCGATTTGAATAGTCTGGTCGGTGACGAAGGCTAAAGTCTCCATGAGACGGGCATATGACTTCCGTGCCTGGTTAGAGTCCCCGTCGGTAGGTCCTCCAACTATAACATGGATAACCCCCCGTGTGGGAGCGTTATCTAGATTGGATGAAGGGACCTCACCGGATTGGCCTTCTTGAGAGACAACTTCCTGGGACGGCGTTTGGGGGAAAGTAACTTGAGGTTGTTGACTATATGGCCCTGGACGGGTTACATCGGGTCGGGGGCCTCGCCGTGCTGGTCCTCCTGTCTAGAACCGCAACTGCGGATATGCGGTTTGAAGGCGATCCAGTTCCTCCTGTAACTTAAAACATCGGCCACTAGTGTGGCCATATTCCGTATGATATTGGCAGAAGAATGGAGCAGGGGGGTTACGTGGGATCCCCCTGTATCCTAAGGGTCGTTGCAGCAGACCCTGTTGGTCATAGAATTCCATCTCCCGCTCCTTCCAAGTCCTTGCGGGAGGAAGTGCTTCGGCGGCCATAATTTGTAACGGCGGTACGGCGTGAACGCCCTGCAGCAATGGACGAGGTCTAGGAGCCTCTTGTCGAAAAGTTCGCACATATCTCCGCCGAGGGGGTGCTTGAGGAGGGGCAGGGCGAGCTCTTTCAATTTTCTTCCTCGCGGATAAATTGTCCTGCACGGCCTAGCACTCCTCATAATCGCCGAGTTGTCTTAACAAAGAACTGAGGAATGGACCCTCCTTCAGCCCATGCAGAATAGTGCCTTTGAAGGCTTCTGATCTGGCAGAAGGGAATTCCCCTAGCTGCAGAAGTGAATCGGTGAAGCTACCCTCTAAGGGATTCTGATGGTCCCTGGGTGATATGCATTAGGATAGAGGCATCATACTTATACACCTTACAGCTGGCAAACTCCCGGCTGAACATCCTCCGGAAATCAGCGAAACAAGTAATGGATCCCGGAGGCAGAGTATTAAACCATTTTTGTGCCGAGCCGGTTAAGGTGGTTCGGAAAACTTGGCATTTGAGAGCATCAGTATAACAGTGGAGCGAGGCTGCTCCGTCGAATTGCGACAGGTGCTTTTCGGGATCCATTGAGCCCTCATACTTATTGATCTGAGAATTCCAGAAGTGGGACGGGGGGACTTCAGAGAGGATGTCCATGGTAAAGGGACTGGGTTCATATATTTCTGGAGGTCTGGTTGATTGACTTTCGTCCTGTTCCTCCCTTCGAGTTTGGGTGAAGGGCATAGTGTTCTGAGGTACTCTTCCTCCAAGTCCTTCTTCAGGCCCTACTTCCACATTGACGGTGGTACGAGAGGGAGGAGGCATTTCTGGGGGTGGACCTCTAGAGGAAGGTTCACCGGAATGAGGATGCAGATATCCGATCCTTCTCCTTTCTCTAGCAAGGGCCTCTATAATAGCGTCGTCCATCAAGGCCTTCAACTGAGATGGTAGGAGGGTGATGCGGCGCTCCTCCGCTGTGGAGGCAGCGAGTTGTTGTACCTCCTCAGGTTGCATCTCAACGTCCAGCTCAATGTTCCCACAGACGACGCCAACTGATGCGGCGAGGAAAATTCGCTTTACCCCCTTCCGACACGACGAAGGCACGAAGGGAGCTTTTGGGGAGGGTTCTCGCAGGTCACAACAGTAAGAATGGGTGTGGAAGACAAAATCAAGAAACGCAAAAACCCCAAGCAAACAGCGGAAACTTGAACACAAGATATAACGTGGTGCGGAATGAGTATTCCTACTCCACGGAGGTGAGCTCTCTCATCGGGGACAATGCCCAAACACTTTCCACTATGAATGTCCTCTTTTATGGAAAGGAAACTTCCCGAGGTCAAGGAGAAAAACCTCTTACAGGGGCTTACAAATACAAGAAAGAATACGTGTATCACAAGATCAAGGTCGCAGCTCTTCTTCTCCGGCGAAGTGATGACAGCTCTCCTCCTTCCCCTCCTGTGTCCTTGTTTTCTATCTGATGGAATGATTGCGGATCCTTTCTTTCTTCTTCTCCTTGCCTTTTATCCTCCTCCTCTGATCCATCACTATCTCGCGGGCTATCTTCGCCGTCCACGTGGCCACCACATCCACCTAGAGGAGAATAATTCTGTTACAAAATGCGAGGGGAGAAGGCTCCTCAGAATATTATGTGGGGACCTCTCTTTCTTTTACATATCACCTCCTCATTCCTATTCTAGGAAACTAGGTTAGCCTGTCCTCCTCAACCATCTACTTCTGGCAAACCTAACTTAGGTCTCCAACTCACGGATAGTATGACATTAAGGTTCCTTAGGCATAGCGCAGATTCTTATGCCCGTTTGCCTTTTGCTTATTTAAATGAACGATTCTTATCTGCCTCGTTTGCCTTCTAGAGCTTATTTAAGCCCGAACCGATTCTTATCTGCTCCGTTTTGCCTTCTAGGCTTATATAGCCGAACTGATTCTTATCTGCTCCGTTTGCCTTCTAGGCTTATATAGCCGAACCGATTCTTATCCGCTCCGTTTGCCCTCCAGGCCTATTTAGCCGATGAAGTACTTCTTCGCTTCGCCGTGCCAATTACCTTTATTTACCTTCCAGTACCAATTGTCTCGAGCGCTTGCGCCCAACCCATTCCTCTCTTTTTCCTCCATTGAACCCTCTACTTGGTTCGGGTAATACCCTGCCTATGAGATCTTCTATCCATTTCATAGAGAAAAGGTAACCGATGTATCAATATATATATATATATATATATATATATATATATATATACATGCATATATGTATATATATGGAAATATGCAAAATGCCATAAGACACGATAATGCAGCATGCATGGTCATGCCGACTCACCCTAAAGCTACCACAACCCCAGTGTGGCTTCGGTGGCTCGACATGACAACTGTCCCAACTCAACACCAACCACTACTCTCGAGTGGCCGAGTGGGCAGTAAGATTGAGTAGCATATAAGCGTAAAGATCAAGCTACCCGATGGGGGTCCCTGCTATTGGCCACTTCGACAATAACTACCCATGAGTGGTCGAGTGCCACACACACAGAACAACGACACGCAAATCCAACTACCACCGTTTATAGTGGTAGAGTGCGGCACAACAAATACTCTGCCCTCACACCAGTTACTTCTCCTATGAGTAACCGTGGAGGCAAGATGACTGACGACTCTCTCAACCACAAGGGAGACGTGATCACTAGCATGCATGTAATGGTATGAATGCATAGTCACACATACTGATGTCCACCACAGACTCTCTATTATACAAAGAGTCATACCAATCTGACCAATACATTCTCTATCCTGTAGAGAGTTGTACTCAACTAATCATAACACTCTCTATCCTGTAGAGAGTCATACCAATCTGATCAACACACTCCCTATCCTGTAGAGAGTCATTCTCAACTTATCATAACAAGCTAGGACCACTAGTCCGTAGTGACACACTATTCACAATTCACCTCACCATTTACACAACACATGATCGGTTGTAAATATGCAACATAAGGGTATTGGAATCAATCCTACGTTCAGGACCTTACTTACCCACGAATGCCCTTTTTACCCAATTTACAAATTAGGTCATCATCCGTACTCCAATATTTACACATAACTAAGCATTTATACGTTTACTTACATCACATCTATAACTCCTAATCATGATGAAGGAAAATGTGATAACAACAATAGAGCATATAAGGCCAAAGACAAAGTATCAAGCACAAGAATAAAAAGATTGGAGACAAGGTAATATGATCATACATCTAAATCTGCATGCATCAATAACTACCTGACCAGGGTAGGAAATTACCCACCTATTAAATAGCTCCGCTAGCTGTTCACGTATACAAGCATCTATCACCAATCAAGATCCTGAAAAAGAACACATAGAACATAACTAAGTTCTATCTTGCATCGAATGATTGAATATAATCCTACATCGATCATTATATCTAACTATTTCAACATTCTCTAACCTTAATCAGATTAAATTCACCGTATCATTCATGAGTCAACTCTAGCATTAACTATAAAGGCAACACATCCTACTTCATAACATACCAAATCAAAGCTTACCTTACAATTGTTGCAATCACCCACAACTTCTTGATCCAAGGGTTAAGTCTCAAATCCATCTCCAAAGGCAATTTAGGTGAGACACATCTTGCAGGGGCAATAGCAAAACACCTAATCTTATTCCTCTCCACATTCACTAACTTGTCCAGATCATGAACATCCACCATTGCTAGCAGCGCATCGACATCAAATCCCAATGAATGACCAACAAATGTAAGAGTGTACACGAGATTAATCTCCAACAAGTCATTCAAAACTTTGCACTCCACATCAAAAACCCAAATGCAGCCTGCATTTCGGATCAGCAGAGGTTGAACACAATGTCAAAACATAAACTCATAAATACACTAAAATAAAGGATTGTTGGCTTGTCAGGTGGCTGTGATCTAGATCCAGAATCACCATAAGAATGAAAACAGGACACAACATGGAGGAGAAGATAGAAATCAACAAATCTTACCCTTGAACTCATGATCAACTTAGAAGATGACCACACTCTCGACCGATAACACCACCGAGAAGATTAGATTTGTCGACTACAACTGGTAATAGCAGACCAAGAGATCACTAACTTACACTTATCGGTGATCCAAATCAACACACTGTGGAATAGGTAACTCACCGACTGGACTCGTACTGGGATTGTAAAATCCCAGATCAGGGTGGAGGTAGGCAGTAGCATCGCGCGAAGGGCATCATCGACCTCGATCAACACTAACCACGAAGCTATGGCTGCAACGGAGGAAGAGGAGACATCGACGATTGAGGCAGAGCCGTCAACATTGCTTACGTGGAGGAAAGAACTCAAATCTACGGGGGTGAAGGGAGGAGAAGGAGAAGCAGCGACGATTGGAGAAGAGGTGGCAGAGTTCGACCGTGTGACAGCGGTGACAGGAGCTGCGGCGAGGTGGTGTGCGCGGTGATGAGCGGCACGATGAGGAAGAAGAAACGAGAGGGAGAAGGTTGGCTACGATGATCGAAGGCAAGAACAACATCGCCAAGCCAAGCTTGGGCCCAGATGGGGCGGTAATCGGGCTAGATCTGAACCGGCGGCAGTGAAGAGGAGCGGTCGCACGCGATCGGGAGAAACAGGAAGAGGCACTTTGATGGTCACGACGGCTGGAATCGGGGAAGGCGAACACAATAATCATTGCGGCTGGGAAACGCTCGAAGAAAAGAAAACTAACCGATGGGGAGGAGAAAATGACATGAAACGGATGGGGTTAAACGAGTTTGGAAAATAATTGGGTCTAATAACGGGTCAAATTTTAATGAATTCATTAATCTTAGGGTTAGGTTAATAAACCCAATTAACCCCTCAATTAACTTAATAATCCACTAAGCCTTAATCTTCCATCTAAACGATCATATGAACTCCATTTATTTTAAGAAAATTTTCTGAAAATTCTGAAAAATTCTATATGTAAATTTCTTCATTAACATGAGGTATTTCATTTTCCGATATTTTAAGTTAAAACGAATCGAACCAACTTTGGTTCATTCGTTTAAAACAAACCAAACCCCTTTGGTTTATTCTCAACCATTGGATTAGAACCAAATCAATTTGGTTCATCCATCATGTCTTCATAAGACTCGGCCCATCCATGCTTCCGTTGAGACGGAAATGATTTCATGCTCACTCTTTTTTTGGTCCAACTAAACCTAGTTTCTCTCGATATGAGAATCTCATTCTCAAGCTCGTTTTAAATCCTTCGGATTATGCTTGTTGTGCGTGTGACCAAATAGGTTCCCAATTTATGTTGGTCGTCTATAATTGACCATTAATTATAGAATAATCATGAGTGGAACCTAGTACTACATCATGATCTCCAATTAACTAGAAAATCAACGGTTGATTCCAGAACCATTTCTGAAACCCTTCAGCAGCTACAATGAATCATGCCCCATTCCCTTCAGCCATCTTATACCCACTTGGTTCAGGACATGGTCTATAGTGTCAGTCCCCACTAGGTTGACTACGTCACACCTAGCCCAAGTATCATTTTCTCATCCTACGGATTCTATTTATTGCACATGTATCCGAGAGTACCTTACTTTAAACATGTAATGCTTTGGCCAAAGACTTTAGTAACAATACGATGAGAGGCCATGGGTATACATCTCCTCGCAAGGAGTGGTTAATACTTTATAGGCTATTCAAACACCTTCGGTCACTTTGACTTATACTCAATCATCTCGTGTCCACATCTCCTTGGAGATGCTTGCTTAAAATGTCAAAGCATAAGTCTTCATGACCAAGATGACTTCAATTCCGTAAGTCAAAGGAACATCGCACTTAAGCTGCAGTAAGAACTTCATTGACATATCATATATGAAGAGAACCATATGAAGTCTTACAGCTAGTCACTCCAATCAACTAGTTACCATAACTAGCATCGACGATTAACTCCGGACATCACAATGTCTCCAGCCAGTGAGAATCGGCTTCTTGGATATATCAAGGAGTATACCTCATGGTAGTCTCGACAGAATTGATGGTGTCCAAATCCATCAATTCATCGACTAGGGATAATTCCAATACATCACAATTACGCATGTAGAGATACTAGTTGTAATCCAATCACAAATTCTCTCATGCTGTGAATCGTATCGTGGACTTCCAGTAAATGAGTTTAAGATCTAATCAAATACATGAAAACATGTATACTCAAATAGTGAATCTTTATTTATCATATAAATGGTTCAAACATAAGGCGATTGTCTTAAGACACTTCTCATATATTACTAACAAACTCTTACTTAGCCTAATGTCAATCGCCACGGTATCCAATACCATAGGCCCTAACATGTCCCTTAAACTTACTTTGAGGTAAGGCCTTAGTTAAAGGATCTGCTAAGTTCCTTTCAGTGGGAATATTCTCGATTTGTATTTCCTTCCTACTAATGATCTCTCTGATCAAATGATAGCGGCGAAGAACATGTTTAGATCATTGATGAGACCTTGGCACTTTCGCCTGTGCAATTGCTCCATTATTGTCACAGTAAACTTGTATTGCTTCAACAATGCCTGGAACCACACCAAGTTCATAAATGAACTTCTTGATCCAAACTGCTTCCTTTGCTGCTTCCGAAGCTGCAATGTATTCTGCCTCAGTGGTAGAATCCGCTACAGTGTCTTGTTTGGACTTTTCCAACTCACACTGCCCCCATTCAAGGTGAACACGTACCCAGACTGAGACCTAGAATCATCCTTGCCTGTCTGGAAGCTGGCATCCGTATACTCGCATATCACCATGTCCCCTTCTCCATATATTAGGAATACATCCTTAGTTCTTCTTAAGTACTTAAGGATCATCTTAACAGGCGCCCAATGATCCATTCCTGGATCAGACTGGTATCTACTCGTGACACTCAGAGCATACGATACATCGGGCCTCGTACATAACATAGCATACATGATAGATCCTATTGCGGATGCATAGGGAATCTTACTCATGCAAATCCTCTCGTCTTCTGTGTGCGGACACATAGACTTCGAAAGGTGTATCCCATGCCTGATGGGTAGGAAACCTTTCTTGAATTCTAACATGCTAAACCTCTTTAGCACTCGGTCTATGTATGTAGACCGCTAAAGACCAAGCAACCGTTTTGATCTATCTCTATATATCTTAATCCCGAGGATGTAGGTTGCTTCTCCTAGGTCTTTCATAGAGAATGTCTTGGACAACCAAACCTTAACCAATTGTAAGACAGAAACATCATTTCCTATAAGTAATATGTCATCGACATACAATACTAGGAACACAAATGCACTCCCACTAACCTTCTTGTACACACAAGGTTCATTCAGATTTTCTGAGAAATCAAACTTTTTGATAGTCTCATCAAAATAGATATTCCAGCTCCTGGATACTTGCTTCAGTCCATATATGAACCGTTGCAATTTGCATACCTTGGTTTTATCAACCTATGTGAAACCCTCAGACTATATCATATACACATCCTCGAGTAGGTTTCCATTAAGGAAAGTTGTTTTCACATCCATCTTCCATATCTCATAATCATAATGAGCCACTATGGCCAGGAGCATCTGAATGGATTTAAGCATAGCAACAGGCGAATAGGTTTCGTCATAATCAACACCTTGCTTTTGACGATATCCTTTTGCCACCAATCTAGCCTTATAGGTAATCACATTACCATCCATGTCGGTTTTCTTCTTGAAAACCCACTTGCACCCTATAGGATTTATGCCTTCAGGTGGGTCAACCAAGTTCCAAACTTGATTTTTATACATGGAATCCATTTTTGACTTCATGGCGTCAAGCCACTTATCCCTTTCTGAACTTTTCAGAACTTCTTCATAACTGGTAGGCTCCTCATCATCAATGAGTAACACATCGTTCGATTCACTTACGAGAAATTCATATCTCTCAGGAATATTGCATGTTCTACCAGATCTACGAAGATACGGTGTCCCAATAGGTCCAACTGATGGCTCATCACTATGAGTTATTGGTTGTGGTGCTTCACCAGGTATCTCATCAATGTCTATTTGAGTCTCTCGAGCCTCCTCAAGCTCAACGACACTCCCACTGTTTTCTTGCAAGAGAAACTCTTTCTTTAGAAACACAACATACCTTGAAACAAACACCTTTTGTTCCACAGGATGATAGAATTGGTAACCCCTTGTTTCCTTAGGGTATCCAATAAATAGATATTTATTAGACTTAACATCCAATTTGTCTGATACAGTCCGCTTCACATAAGCAGGACAACCCCATATCTTCAAGTAAGATACATGAGATTTCTTACTATTCCATATCTCATATGGAGTAGTAGAGACTACCTTGGTTGGCATTCTGTTTAACAAGTAAACAGCTGTCTGAAGTGCATAGCCCCAAAAGGACTTGGGAAGATTCACATGATTCATCATTGACCTAACCATGTCCATCAAGGTCCGATTACGCCTCTCAGATACACCATTATGCTACGATGTATATGGCGGAGTCCATTGAGACAATATACCATTGTCTCTTAGATAATCTAGAAACTCTTGACTTAAGTATTCACCACCTCGATCCGATCGAAGTATTTTAATACTCTTGTCATGTTGTTTCTCTACTTCATTTCTGAATTCTTTGAACCTTTCAAAGGCTTCAAACTTGTGTTTCATCAAGAACACATACCCAAACCGTGAGTGATCATCGGTGAAGGTAATGAAGTAGCTATAGCCTCCTAAAGCTTGAGTTGACATAAGTCCACATATATCAGTATATATTAGACCTAGCAACTCTTCCACCCGTTCACCTTTTTCAGTAAGGTAACTTGGTCATCTTGCCTTTTAAGCATGATTCACATGTATCATATGAATCCAATTCAAATGATTCCAGAATTCCACATCGGTGTAATTCGAACATGCATTTCTTGCTTGCATGGCCAAGACGACAATGCCACATATAGGAGTCTAATTGATTATCCTTTCGAGTACACTTGTTGCTCGCTTCGATATTGAAAATATCACTGGATACGTCCAACGTATAAATACCATTGCTCAAAGTTCCTGTCCCATAAAGTACGCCATTCAAAGTTATATAACAACAATTGTTACTAAACGTCAAATGGTAACCATTTCTATTTAAGCAGGAAATAGAAATAATGTTCTTTATTAGAGAAGGAACATAATAGCAATTGTCCAGTTCTAAGACTAGTCCACTAGGGAGCTTCAGCAAATAAGTTTCGATGGCGACCGCAACAACCTTTGCTCTATTGCTAACTCGCAAATTTGACTCCCCTCTGACGAGTCTTCTTCTATTCCTTAGCCTCTGTATGTCATTACATATATGTGAGCCACACCCAGTATCCAATACCCAAGTGTCTAAGGAAATAGATGACAATCAATAATGAAGATATCTGAAGAGGATGGGGCATCGGATGCCTTCTTCTTCTTCACAGACTCAAGATAAATCTTACAGTTTCTTCACCGGTGGCCCTCCTTGCCACAATGATGGCAAGTGCCCTTTTGTGTTGGTTTTGCCTTCTTAGTCTTCTTATTCTTCCCTTTCTTCTATTCCTTTGCCTTCCTCTTAGAACCTTTCTTCGAGGAATCAACTAACAGAACCGCCTTCTCCTCATGCTTCACAGAAGGCTCCACAGTCTTCAGCATATTGAGGAGCTCAGGAATAGTGGATTCTAGTTTGTTCATTCGGTAGTTAATCAAAAATTGTGAGAAACTCTTAGGCAAACAATGCAGAATTAAGTCAATACTTAATTCATGATCCATCATAAACCCGAGGGTGGCTAACCGCTCGATGTACCCATTCATCTTTAGTACAAACTGCACTACAGACGAACCTTCTTGCATCATAGAGGTGAAGAGGAGCCTGGAGACTTCGAACCTTTTGAAACTTGCTTGCTCATCAAACAACTCATGAAGATGGAAGACTATGGTATTAGCATCCATATGCTCATGTTGCTTTTGTAGCTCGGGTACCATCGTGGCTAGCATGATGCAACTCGCCAGTTCAGAATCTGCCACATGTTTCTGATAGGCCAACAATTGGTCTGGAGTTGCATCGTCCCTAGGACGGTTGGGAAGAGGCTCTTCAAGGACATACACGAGCTTTTCTACCTTGAGAACAATTCTCAAGTTTCTAAGCCAGTCTAGGAAGTTAGGCCCAGTCAATTTGTTTGAATGCAAAATAGTACGCAAATTCAAATACGTCATGATCAATCGATTAACCTAGAAATACAAAACGAGCATATATGAGAAAGATGATTCAAAATGCATCAATATACATCCATAAATCCCATTCATTTTTTCAATTTCAAAAACCCCAAAATCACTTCGGGAGATCGTAGATCCATCTCCGAATGGATGATATCCAACATAGATATGAACAACCTTGGAGAGAGTCAGCCATTCAAAACTACGATGGTAGGTATCAAATATACCGATTGCATATCACATATATGCAACTATCACAATGTGCTATCAACTAATTGAATGTTCACACATACATCGGGTTGTTAACACATTAACAAGTATGCATCATATGCATAGCACCCAACTTCACCTCCCTTCACATTGACCTTGGAGAGAGTCCAACAAGCCGATGCTCTAGGTTAAAGCCAACCCATTAATCGAGAAATAGTTTTAATATGGTTAGAGCGTATTCAACCAATTAGCCCGGCTTGGAGAGAGTCCAACAACCAAAGCTAATGATTGACCTCTTACTCTTACCATATTAGTATTAAACTATTCTATGATTTGAACATGTTCAGGTTTGAGCTGGGCTTGGAGAGAGTCCAACAACCCAAATAGGAAATAGAACTCTAGTTCTAACCATATTAATGGAAGATGTAGGCTTTAATATTGAGTAAGGGTTTTATGCCTCATCCTCTTTGCATGCAAATAACTATTATCTACATAACATAACATACATGACATACATCTACATGTCACGACACGCATGACATAATGATATGCATCTAATGTTGGACTTTCCGAGCCACAAAAATCGCTTTTTGCGTTGCGGAAACCCCGAAAGTCCAGCTACAGATCCGTGCGAAGATATATTAAAATAAAAACATGTATGTGCTAAGTAAACCTAGATCTACCTTAGATCTAGAAGTTGAGAGTGTTACCCTCATAGCGATGCCCTTCGCTTATCCCGCTCATCCAAAAGCTTGTCGGAACTAAAGAGTGTCAAGTGTACACTCCTCTATTGGTATCCACATAGACAAATGGTGGAGAAACTCAACCTAGAGTGTGCTAGCACTCATGGAAATTTCGGCCAAGAAGGATTGGGAGAGCAAGAGAGGAATGTAACGCCCGTAAAATTCCTAGCAATTTTACAAGAATTTTTAGCTTGATGATCATGGGCTTTATGTGGGCCTTTTCAAAAATAAAAGGAAATAAGCCAAAAAGGGGGTGCAAGGCCTAGGAATTGAACCCCAAACCTCTAGAGAAAGCCAAGCCTTATAGATGCACCCACTAACCAGAAGCCCAATAGGATTATATGATTAAGGAAGAGGGGGAAACTATAGATAAGTGGGACTAGGAGTAAATGAAGAGGCATGGAAAAGAAAAGAGGAACTTCTCTTCCTCCCCCCTTTATAAAGAAGAGGGAAGGTTGAATTTGGTCACTTCCTCTCTTCTTCTTCCTCTTCTCACCGAAAATCTTGAGCTCCCTCTCCATTTCCTCCATTGGCCGAACCTCCTTCAAGCAAGAAGCAAGGGCTAGGGTTGGTTCTTAGGTCATCTTCTCCACCCAAAACAAAGCGAAGGAAGTAAGTATCCCTCACCTGCATACGAGTAGTTGCGATTGAATGTTTGAACAACTGTATGTTATATTCCAAGCATGTTTTAGTTTACCAATGAAGTTGAAATCTATGTTTAGGAAGGATATGATGATGCTAAGATGGGAAAAGAGGGTTGGTTAAAAAGCTAACCCTAGTTGAGCCCTTATGTGTTTCGGCCACCTAGGAAATTAGGGTTAGGGTTTCATGAATGCCATGTTTTAATTTCTATATGATGTAGTTAGGGTTTAAAAGGGATTAGGTCAAAAGTTAACCCTAGGAAACCCTATGGACCATTCGCCAACATGGGTTTTGGTGTTTTTGTTGAAGTTTACATCTTGCTTTACTTGCAAATGATGATGATAGCATGTTAGAGGGATTAGGATAAAGATCTAACCCCAAAGGTCTCCATGAACCATTCGCCAAGTCATGGACTAGGTCTAAATGAAGCTCCATGTTATGTTTATGCTATGTTCTATAACTAGATGATGATGTTAGGGTTTTAAGTGGATTAGAACAAAAGCTAACCCTAATGAACCCTAAAGACCTATTCGGCCAAACCCTACTTTTAGGGTTTCAATGAAGTTCCATGCCATGTTTTTGTAACTAGATGATGATGTTAGGAGTTAAAGTGGATTAGGACAAAAGCTAACCCTAATGAACCCTAAGAACCATTCGGCCAATATGGATCTTGGTGCTTTATTGAAGTTTTATAGCTTGTTTTACTTGTAAGAAATGATGTTAACATGTTAGGGGGGTTGAGGATAAAGATCTAAACCCTAAAAAGCCTATAAGGGCCATTCGGCCACCTTTGAGTTTTTAGGTTACAATGAAGTTCATACCATGAATTTTATGGAATTTGTATGCATATGTATGTTACTTGAATTAGGTTAAAGGTCTAAACCCTAAAAAGCCTATAAGGGCCATTCGGCCACCTTTGATCTCCTTAGGTTACAATGATGTTCATACCATGAAGTATGCTATGCTATGTTAATGAAATAAGCTATGTTGTTATGAAATGAAGTATGCTATGCTATGTTAATGAAATGAAGCATGATGTGTATGAAATGAAGTATGTTATGCTATGTTAATGAAATGAAGCATGATGTGTATGAAATGAAGTATGCTATGCTATGTTAATGAAATGAAGCATGATGTGTATGAAATGAAGTATGTTATGCTATGTTAATGAAATGAAGCATGATGTGTATGAAATGAAGTATGCTATGCTATGTTAATGAAACAAGCTATGTTGTTATGAAATGAAGTATGCTATGCTATGTTAATGAAATGAAGCATGATGTGTAGGAAATGAAGTATGCTATGCTATGTTAATGAAATAAGCTATGTTGTTATGAAATGAAGTATGCTATGCTATGTGAATGAAATGAAGCATGATGTGTTATGAAATGAAGTATGCTATGCTATGTTAAAGAGATAAGCTATGTTGTAAAATAAGCATATAAGTATTTTACTTTCTGCATGGCTTGTACCAAGACCTTAACAAGGTCCAAAGAAGGGATGGGCTCCTAAGATGCCCTAGGTCGATGGAATAAGACTCGGGCCTAGGATGGGCTTCTTTGTATGATTGCCCCTAGGTCGATGGAATAAGATTCGGGCCTAGTACGGGATGGGCTCCAAGATGCCTTAGGTCGATGGAGTAAGACTCGGGCCTAGGATGGGCTTCTACGCTATGACGATTGCCCCTAGGTCGATGGAATAAGACTCAGGCCTAGGAACCTATTAGGTTCGAGACTTGCTACCTCGGGCCTATTTAGGGATGCGCGCTATGATAATGAAGAAGTGGTACAATGCCGGGCCCAAATATGTTGAGATCTATATTCACGTACCTAACATATATGTTTTCAAAAGCATCTTGCATATGTATGCCATGATTGTTTACGTTACAAGTTATGTTAGATGATATGCCATAATGTTAAGTTACATGTTATGTTAGATGATATGCCATAATGTTAAGTTACAAGTTATGTTAGATGATATGCCATGATGTTAAGTTACATGTTATGTTAGATGATATGCCATGATTGTTTACGTTACATGTTATGTTAGATGATATGCCATAATGTTTAAGTTACCTGTTATGCTAGATGATATGCCATAATGTTTAATGTTTAAGTTACCTGTTATGTTAGATGATATGTCATGATGTATAAGTTACATGTTATGTTCGATGGCACGCTATGATGTTAGGTTACTAAGTTACATATGATGCCATGTATGTTATGTTTATGTTACTTAAGCCACAAGTTAAGTTGATGATGCCATGTATGTTACATGATATATTGATTATATGTTATAAATGCTACAAGTCATGATTAATGATGATGCATGGTTTTTGTGAGTAGGACAGGATCTTACTAAGCCTATGTGCTTATAGTTTATTTTCCCTCGTACTGCAGATAAGGGTAAGGGATGGATAAACTAAAGGGAGCAGCAGGAGGGGTCAATGTGTGTGGTAGTGGCATGGTGGAGAAGATCCGTTAAGTCTACTTATACATGTATTACCTATAATGATGATGTCTATGGATGTCTTTACTTATGTCTCCCTATGACGATGATGTTATGAACCTACTAAGCCTTAAGTATCTATGTATATATATGATGCATGCTTTATGTTGATAAGAAGAAGTAAAGAAGAAGTAAGAAGAAGTATCTATGCATGCTATGCTATGAAACATACTCTACATTAAGAAGAAGTGTTAATGCATATTTATGTTTAAAAAAAAAAAAAAAAAGGGTATTTAGGTCTCAAGTCTTCCGCTGTAAGAAATAAGAAGTACATATATATAAAGTCTTCCGCTGTATGAAATGTATGTACGGTCGCGTCACGCGCCGCCTCTCCGGACATTTAGGGTCCCGGAAGGGCGGGCGTGACAAGGAAGAACCAAGGAAGAAGATGAAATTACCCACCTTAACTTCACACTTTCATAACCCACTATAAGGGGGTTACATGCATGCATGTAACTCCAAGAACTAATGGCTCTTGGTCTCCCTCATGAGGTGGCACCCCATGATGTGTCCATGATGATGTGGAGCATCATCATTGGCTGGCCCCATGCCAAGTCACCATGACATGGCAATTGGTCAAGTCAAAATTAACCATTCATCTTCCCTCTTAAGTCAAGTCAAACTTGACCAATTATCTCCCATGGTTGATCAAATCTAACCACTTGATTCAAGTCAATTTAATTTAATGAATCTCTATTCATTAAATTAAATTGACTCAATGAATCAAATCTAAATTAGACTCATTCAACACTTGAATCAAATTGAGTCTAACTCAATTAGTCTAATTTGGATTACTCTTAATCCAATTTGGTTCATCCCATGAACC
Source organism: Wurfbainia villosa (assembly GCA_025175895.1). Lineage (NCBI taxonomy): Eukaryota > Viridiplantae > Streptophyta > Magnoliopsida > Zingiberales > Zingiberaceae > Wurfbainia > Wurfbainia villosa. Next base: position 110,789,129 of record CM045989.1, on the reverse strand, counting down.
TAGTCCTCATGGTTCATCATATGAACCTAATCTCCATCTAATTGCCCTTATGTGTGTGACCCTATAGGTTCTTGTAACGTTGGCAATGTTCCTAAACCGATTTAGGAACATAAGCAATGAGCGGTATCTAGAAACACATCATTGCTACCCAAGTTACAAGAATGTTAAGCTCCAACATCACCTTTGTGACTACTAATTATGACTCTCACAATATGTGACAATGCCCCTCTATCCTTGACATCTAGATTGACCAATCGAGGCATAGACCGTGTCATCCTCGGTACAATCTAAATCTTGAACTCCAAGTAGACTCACTCTAATCAAATGAGCTCAATATCTCATATTGACTCATTTGGGCATGGCCATGCACTTCGTGGTCTCACTCTATCAAGAATATCGATGTCACTCCCGTCATATAGGAGGGATAGATCACATCTACATCACTCATATCCCTCCGCATAATTTGTTACATACCCAGTAATCACCTTTATAGTCCACCCATTTACGGGTGACGTTTGACGAAGCCAAAGTATGCAACTCCTTATGTAGGGAACCATGGTGACTCCAGGTCTAAGGACTAATTGTCATACTAATAGCCACATGAGAAAGTATATGACACTCATATAACGATCCATGATACTTTCTCATAGCAGGTCATTCAGTATACATTCTCCAATGCATACCCATGTGTCAACTTGATATCTCATATCCATGACTTGTGAGATCAAGTCATCATGTTGACCTACATGCTAATCTCTACGCATTAACATTGTCCCTGAATGTTAATACTTGACTAGGAATGATTAAGAGTAGTGTTCTCTATATCATCTCATTATCGATTCAACCAATCGATTGATATAGATAAGAACCTACTACTCAAGGACATTATTATATTTAGTTATTTGGCACCAATACAAGTAAATATAATAACCATGCCTTTATAAATAGGAATATGATACAATAAAGTCCATACAATAATCATCACATGATTGACTCTAGGGCTTTCACTAACATCTAATACATTTACATGACATACAATTATGACATGTACAAAAAAATTTCCTTATATATCATAACTATTTATGGAAATAGAATATGTTTGAGATTTGATTCTCCAAATCAAATCATGATTAAATTAGGAAACAAATTTCCAAATCTAATCACATATTTTATTTATGGAAAGTGTTGATTAAGGAAAGTCAAATTTAATTTAGGAAATAAATTTCCTAAAGTGTCAAAACTATTAATGGAAATAAAATATATTTTAGATTTGATTTCCCAAATCAAATCATAATTAAATTAGGAAATAAATTTCCAAATCTAATCAAATATTTTATTTATGGAAAGTGTTAATTTCCATAAATACTTCTAATTTTCCAAAAGTAGAAGATATCCATAAATACTTATAACCTTTCCAAAATTAGAAAATTTCCATAAATACTTCTAAACTTATAAAAATAGAAAATTTCCATAAATGCAATTACGACTATCGCAAAATAATTTTACGATTATGTCAAAACACAACCTGGGCTCTGATACCACTGTTGGGTTTTCGGCACCGCGGCGAGTGTGTGTTCGAACATGTTTCGTAAATATGTGCGCAGCGAAAGAAATAAAAAGCAATAAATCTAATTTATTACATCACACACACCACATACATGCATAGTACAACATGTGTAGACATAACCGTAGTTTCAAATTTTGCAATAAAAGAAAATTACTCTACGTATACCTGACGTATCACGTGTAGCGTGAAAGGCATCAACCGGAGCGACTCTCGCTAGAATCGCCTCTATCCATATCCACGCCGAGTATTGTAGGGATGACTTCACAAAGTCATGAGCCTCATCTTCATACGAGTCACTAGCCTCATGTCGAAGATGATGTGATCGAGAGAAGATCACAATCCGAATCAAAATTCGGATTCAAAACCGAGTCCCTAAAACTCGCTTCTCCGGAGAGGTATTCGTCAACCATTTAATGAATCCTTCATCGTCCACCTTTGAGGATTATCGGAGATCGAATCCCCGACAAGGTAGCCACTGTCGGAGCTCCGAATGTCATCCAAACAACACTCTGATAAGAAGGAAACAAGCTGTCCAGAAAACTGGACAGCTTTGGTGGAGAACTTGCGCTGGCCAAATAAGGAAAGCTAGGTGCTCACCTTGTCGCCGGAGGCAAGGAAGATCACCGGAGCTCCTCCGGCAGCAGCTAGATGCCGGCAAGAGGGGAGGACGACAGCTGCTGGATGCCAACTAGTGGAGCTTGGGTGGTGGTGGGTGGCAGCAAGAAGTTGGGCGCCGACAAGAAGAGGAGAAGATGAGGAGAGGAAAAGATTTTCCAAAAATACCAAAAACCCTTAGGGCTCTCCAACCTCTAATCACGCTTTTATAGAGAGCATGTTTCTTAACCATTAAGAAACCATCTCCTAGCGGTTATTGGTTCATAACCAAAACCCATTAACCTGCTCCAATAACTTAAGTTAAAATAAACAAAACCACGTTGGTCTATTTTAAGTTAAAATGAACCGAACCAACTTTGGTTCATTCGTTTAAAACAAACCAAACCCCTTTGGTTTATTTTTCCACCATTGGATTAGAACCAAACCAATTTGGTTCATTCATAATGTCTTCAAAAGACATGACCCATCCACCCTTCCAATGCGACTGAAACGATTTCATGTTCTCTCCTCGTTTGGTCCAACTAAACTTAGTTTCTCTCGATGTGAGAATCTCATTCTCAAGCTCGTTTTAAGTCATTCAGATTACGCTCGTCGTGCGTGTGACCAAATAGGTTCTCGATTTATGTTGGCCGTCTATAATTAACCATTAATTATAGAATGATCATGAGTGGCACCTAGTAGTATATCATGATCCCCAATTAATTGAAAAGATCAATGGTTGATCCAGAACTATTTCTGAAACCCTTCAGCAGCTACAATGAGTCATGCCCCATTCTCTTCACGCATCTTATACCCACTTGGTTCAGAACATGGTCTATAGTGTCATTCCTCACTAGGTTGACTACGTCACACCTAGCCCAAGTATCATTTCCTCGTCCTACGGATTCTAGTTACTGCACATGTATCCAAGAGTACCTTACTCTAAACATGTAATTCTTTGTCCAAAGTCTTTAGTAACATTCCGACGAGAGGCCATGGGTATACATCTCCTCACAAGGAGTGGTGAATCCTTTATAGGCTATTCAAACACCTTCGATCACTTCGACTTATACCCAATCATCTCGGGTCCACATCTCCTCAGAGATGCTTGCTTAAGGTGTCAAAGCATAAGTCTTAATGACCAAGATGACTTGAATACCGCAAGTCAAAGGAACATCGCACTTAAGTTGCAGTAAGAACTTCATTGACATATTTATATATGCAGAGAACCATATGAAGTCTTACAGCTGGTCACTCCAATGAACTAGTTACCATAACTAGCATCCACGATTAACTCCGGACATCACAATGTCTCCAGCCAGTGAGAATCAGCTGCTTGGATACACCAAAGAGTTAACTCGTGCTAGTCTCGACAGAATTGATGGTGTCTAAATCCATCAATTCATCGACTAGGGATAATTCCGATACATCACAATGACACATGTAGAGATACTCACTAGTTGTGATCCAATCACAAATTCTCTCATGCTATGAATCGCATCGTGGACATTCAGTAAATGAGTTTAAGATCTAATCAAATACATGAAAACATGTATACTCAAATAGTGAATCTTCATTTATCATATAAATGGTTCAAACATAAGACGATTGCCTTAGGACATCTCTCATATATTACTAACATCCCTTTCAAGAGAGAATTCTCTTCCTCAAGTTTTTTTTTAACTTGAGTTGAGTTTCCCTCTTGAACTTGACTAGTTGAAGAGGTTAGTGGAGCCTTATGCTTAAGGAGTTTAACCTCCATAAGCAACGACTCGACTTTAGACTTGTATTTAGTTAATTTTTTATTCAACAATTTAATGGCATCGTATAGAGTTTTAATTAATTAATGAATCACCTTGATTGACTCTTTTGAACTGGATACGGATCCGTGACTTGTCTTGAAATAGGGCTCGGTGTTGGATTCGGAATTGAACTTGGACTCTGACTCGTTGTCAGCTTTGGACTCAGACTTGGTCGGTCCTGCCATGAGAGCCAAATTGTTGAGTTGGTCTTCTTCTTCATTCGACAATTCCTCCCACGTTGCGTTGAGTGCTTTCTTGATTTGCGGTTGCTTGTTCTTTAGTTTCGAACACTCAGATCTGAAGTGTCCCTTCTTATTGCACTCGTAGCACTTGTAGTTTTGACTTGTGGTGGTGCGTGTTGACGGTGGTCCTAACTCTAGTACGGTGTCACACGGAGGAAAGGAAGGTTGGTTCGGGGATCTATAAAAAAGGGATTCTAGGACTTCGATTTCACTTGTGTGTCACAGAACATACTATAAATTAAATGTTGTCTAGATCTCTAATCATAATCTTGTGGAAGGGGCATCATACACTTTCCCGATGAGCTCTTGCGTTTATTGGGAACTACCTGCTCCTAACAAGCGAACCTATCGGATCATCATAGCTCAGGGGGTTGATACCGTTGGGAGCCCCCTGTCACTAAGGTCCCTCAACCCTTCTAGAGTTAATTTCTCCTATTGTGGCCACCCTATATTGTTAAGATAATATAGACGGTACGAGGATGCCAAATCAATCCCTATGAAGAGTTGGAATGTATCCTGTTTCCTACTCCATCATACCCTTCTATCTACGATTACCGAAGAGAGGACAACCACTAGGTTCCTCCTTAGTTCTCCTAGATCTTTGATACAAGGGCTGTCACCCCTTGTATCGGCTATGCATAATATACAGAAAACCAAAACACAATCATCATCAATCCAAACAACACAAACTGTGAATATAAATACAAAGACGAAACATATATTCAATTGGCATGTTCTACGCACACAAGCTACTCCCTAATCCTAGAATCAGAGTTTCTACTCCATAAATGAAAGAGAAGAAACACAAGGCATGATTGAATTCATCATTACAATGTAGAAGATGTATAGAAAATAAATTATAGTGCTCTTTGGTTCTTCTCTTCGGCATTGGAGCATAGAATTTGATCCTCGGGCCGCTTCCTTTCTCCCTGTTGCTAGTTTCCAGTGCTTTTTAGGGCACTGGTGTGCCATCCCGCCTGTCCGGCCTCCCCCATAGGGTTTGGACGTGGCTTCCCTTTTATATACTTGAAGTCGACGCTACATAAATCCATGAAAGAACCCTAATCACATCGACATAACCCAGCGCCACATGACCCTGTGGATTCACACGGTCAGGCCGTGTGTGGCGCTGGGGTGGCCAACTCTGTGGTTTGGACACGACCATGTGGATTCACACGGCTAGGCCATGTCCCCTTCCTTTCGACCTGCCAAATATCTTCCTTGTAAAATGTTATCCTGCACACAAAAGCACAACGAGCAGATCTTCGAACCAGAAAATAGGAAATGCATGCAAAACAAAGTAATATATGCATGAAACAAGTATAAAATGCAACGAGATGTGAGCGAAAACTACTCCTAAAATCTTATATGTTTTGCTCACATCAATTCCCCAAGACTTAAATCTTTCCTTGTCCTCAAGAAAACCTCAGTGTCATGAAATTTTAAAAAGCAAGGTTCCATACTTAGCATGTTAACTAGATTTATCAAGTGACATTTTCAATCAAAGAAAAATAGATATGCTCTAAAAGTTCACTAACTTAGCTACTTATGCATGTGCTATGCGAATCGTCTTAAGGGATACTCGTTCCATAGTAAATTAAGTCGTCATCTTATAGCTTTCCTAAGGTCTCCAACTTTTAGGCACTTAGCTACCCAAAGCGAGGGTCATTCTCTAGATTTAGCATAAAGTCTCAAAGACATGCTCAGTATTGAGAGAAATTGGTAGCTGTTTCCCAAGTAACCTAACTCGGTCTCAAAGGGGCACCTAACCATTTCCACCCATGCCAACTGTTTTATTATCCCTAATATTTTTTTTCTTCTCTTTGTCCCTCTTTTTTTTTCATTTTTTTTCAAAGACCTTTTGTTCTTCTCCTGCTCACAGGGATTTTGATTTTTTTCAAATGGGCTTACACAATTCGAGAATCTCCAGTAACTAAATTGCTAAATCTAGAGTCACCTATGGATTCCAAAGTACTAGACTATTGGGATGAATTATAACTAGGTATGTAATAGATTGTCCCTTTCAGAATATTCGTAAAGTGTAAGTGTAAAAATAAAAGCTAACCAGTGCAAGTTTAAAACATTTATTAGAGCAATTAAAATAAAATACCACGAGATAAATGAAGTTAAGTTACCTACGAAATCAATACGTGAAGAAATCTTAAAAATATTACTGAGGTAGCTTAAAGATAGCAAAAACTAAGTGCTAAAAGAAACTAAATACTCTATGCATGAATAAATGAATGCAAACTAAAACTAAAATGTAAGTATCAAGAAAGAAAGTACTTCTAGAAACAAAACATATCAAAACTTTGTGTCCCCCCTAGACTTATATGAAACAGTACCTCTAATTCAGTGGCCGAGGTGAGAAATCCGGCAATCTCGACATGTCGGGATCCTGGGAAAACCTGGTGCTCAACCACTGATGGAACATGTACATGTGGTCAACCTGAGAGCTAGTGGATGTAGCGGCTACTCTTTGCTCTTCCTCCTGGGCGATGGACAACCTCCTCCTGGAAATAGATACGGGTCTAGTCATATAACTCCTCGGCCCATTGGAAGTGCTCCCGTAAGCCCTGAAACTCTGCCTGCGTATAGGCGCTCTGCTCCTCCCATCGCTGCCTTTGTGTTTTCTACTGGCATATATGTCGTCGAGGTGCGATCGGAACTCGGAGAAATCATATGCGGATGTGCCTGCATCCTGCTCAAGAGTAGGAAAAGAAGGTGGTGCAGGTGTAAGCTCTCTACGTGGACTAGGTGGGCTCCTATACCTATAAAAATAAACATATGGTGCGTCCCTTTTTTCCCTTGCACGACATGGCCGTGTGCTCCACTAGGAGATGAGTTAGCTTGGGGCACGATCGTGTGCAACCACACGACCTAGCTATGTGCCCCCTGTTTCTCTCCCGAAGTGCACTATGGTTCGAATTCTCCCACACACCGCACCGTGTAGGCTCAAAATGATTTTTGTTTCTACCTAGCAAGTTCTTTCCGACCCTAAACTACTTGCAAAGATGCTAATGGACAAAAATTTAAGTCTAAACTATACACATGAATGCAGAAAGATTAAAAACATGTAATATTTAACTTGGGTTGCCTTCCAAGAAGCACTTGTTTATGGTTTTTAGCTCGACCATACTCCTATGTCTCATCTTGGCTTTAGTGGCCCAAGGAGATTTTTCTTTCTCCCCTTCTTGATGCATTTGAATCTTGCTTATGGGGAAGCAAGATATTTGCTCACTTTACGTGTCCTCCCTTGTGGTCCCTCATCACCACATCTCTTAAATCTTTCTCGTGGAGGGGTAAGATATTTACTAGCTGCCTTCCTTGGTTCAAGATTGAACATGCTTATCTTCATAGAATTATCAGGAGTTTGATCATAATATCCCATTTTGTCCAAATGTTGTAAATAACATAACTCACCACAGACATCCTCACCAAAAGATTGATTAGTAGATTCTATTATGTCGAATAAAATTTTATCATTACAAATCACTAAAAGAGCTTCGCTATTTGTAACTGAAGTTTCGGTGAGGGTTAAGACGTGCTCTTTTAGATCCTCGAGGTTAGGAGGTGTTTTGATTGAAGCAATGCACTCCTTGATTAAACTATCAATTATATAATCCTCAAGTTCTTCTTCAAGTGGTGATTGCATGGATTGCCCTTCTTTACTTCCTATGTCATCTACGTCTTCCTCATCCATTCGTTCAACGTGAGTCTCCGCCATATTAGGTGTAATCCAGTCATCAAAGCCACCTTCTCATCGTCTGGTTTCTTCCCTTGCTAGATCTTGTTTCATAAGCTTCGCAAATTGTCAGTTATGCTTCTCGCATTCCCTAGTAAAATTAGCTTGCAAGGCTTCTAAGTAGGGACATGTTTCTGGATAAAATTTGCATGGTGATTCATAGATCTTGTTGTCACTTGGGAAACAATATTGAGGGTTCAAGTAGCCAGAGTCATAACTATATGAATAAGAATCATCTCGTGGCCATTGGTTGTAATCATAGGTGATATCTTCTTGTTCAAATTTCGAAGGTTAAAATATATCCAGACATTCATTAATGGTATGTCATGTTTCACTACAATGCTCACAATAAATGTTACCAAAACTCATAGCATTAAATTGACCATAATCATGAGAAAAATCATGCATGTTTATATGTAAGAAAATATAAATAAGGAAAGGAACAATAGTGCTACAACAAGAGACTAAAGCTACTAGAATTATGATTAAACTAAAAGAAAAATTGAAAAGAAAACTACTAGAAAATAACTGAAGCTAGGAGAAAACTGAAATCTAAACTATTACTAAATTAAACTGGAAAGTAATAAATATAAACTAGGTCCGATCCAACTATCCACTTTTTGATTCGATATCGAATAAATCAGTCCCCAGCAACGACACCAAAAATTTTATGCACGTGAACGCGACCTCAAATCTCACAACGGGAACCATCAAGGACTCGAATCACGTGCTCGTGCTCAATGCCCTCAAGTGCACGGATTTCGTCAAGTAATAAATAGATTATCGATCCCATAGGGACTGAGATTCGAATGATGTTTGTCCAGTGGATGTTTGTTGATCGGAAATAGATTCTAAGGTTGTGGTGGTGTGTGTTGATGGTGGTCCTAACTCTAGTATGGTATCACACGGAGGAAAGGAAGGTTGGTTCGGGGATCTAAAACAAAGGGATTCTAGGACTTTGGTTTCACTTGTGCGTCGCGGAACATACTATCAATTAAATGTTCTCTAGATCTCTAATCATAATCTTGTGGAAGGGACATCATACACTTTTCTGATGAGCTCTTACGTCCATAAGGAACTACCTGCTCGTAACAAGCTAACCTTTTGGATCATCAGAGCTCAGGGGGTTGATAGCTTTGGGAGCCCTCTGTCACTAAGGTCCCTCAACCCTTCTAGAGTTAATTTCTCCTACTGTGGCCGCCGTATATTGTTAAGATAGGATAGATGGTACGAGAATGCCAAATCAATCCCTATGAAGAGTCGGCGTAACCTGTTTCCTACTCTATTATACCCTTCTATCTACGGTTACCGGATAGAGAACAACCACTAGGTTTCTCCTTAGTTCTCCTAGATCTTTGATACAAGGGTTGTCAACCTTTGTATCGACTATGCACAATATATAGAAAACCAAAATACAATCATCATCAATCCAAACAACACAAACTTCGAATATAAATTCAAAGACGAAACATATATTCAACTAGCATGTTCTACGCACACAAGCTACTCCCTAATCCTAGAATCAGAGTATCTACTCCATAAACGAAAGAGAAGAAACACAAGGCATGATTGAATTCATTATTACAATGCAGAAGATGTATAGAAAATAAATTACAGCACTCTTTGGTTCTTCTCTTTGGCATTGGAGCACAAAATTTGGTCCTCGGGGTGCTTCCTTCCTCCCCGTTGCGAGTTTTCGGTGCTTTTTAGGGCACTGACTTCCCTTTTATAGATATGAAGCCGTCACTGTATAAATCCATGAAAGAACCCTAATCGCATCAAAATAACCCAGTGCCACATGACCGTGTGGATTCACATAGCCAGGATGTGTGTGGCGATGGGGTGGTCAACTCTGTGGTTTGGACATGGCCGTGTGTATTCACATGGCTAAGTCGTGTCCCCTTCCATTCCACCTGCCAAATGTCTTCCTTTTGCTCCAAAAGTGTGCCTTTTTCCCTGTAAAATGTTGTCCTACACACAAAAGCACAACGAGCAGATCTCTGAACCAGAAAATAGGAAATGCATGCAAAATAAAGTAAGATATGCATGAAACAAGTATAGAATGCAACGAGATGTGAGCGAAAACTACTTCTAAAACCCTATATGTTTTGCTTACATCACCTTCCAATAATTGAAGTCATCTTCGTTAAAGAATGGAGGTCGGATGGTGCTATATCCCTCATGGTGGGCCATTTAAATACCTCATTAAAACATGAACAAAAAGAAATATTCCAAGACTTGGACTTGGGTTAGTAGTGTGGGAGAAGAAAGCAAAAACTAAACTATACTAAAAAATATGAAAGAATGGAAAAAAAAGTAAAATTGCTCAAAAAGGTGGTTGCACCAATTTTGAGCCCCCTGTCTCTGATACCGGTCAATTGAAGGATCGAGAAAGACGCTAGAGGGGGGTGAATAGCATTTTTTAAAATCTTTCTTTTTGTTTGTAAAATAGAGTTAAACACAGTTAAAGAAGAACAAAACAAAAGTCAAAATGATAGGCTTATTTTTATTTGGTCCACAGCCAAACAGTTGCTAGTCCAAGGCCCTTGCAATCCTTGATCGCTTTCGATGGGAAATAACTAAAAGAGTCTCTTCCTCATTAGAGGTAAGAGAAAAACGGTTTACAGGAAATGTGGAGGAACGAGGTAACAAGCCTACATCTCCTTTTAGCAAGTAAAAAGTAAGAAACACAAATAAATAACTATCGACTTTAAGAAGTGAAAGAAGAGAGCTTTGTCGGCAATACGACGTTGTTGCATGGAGACGAGAGCTTTGGGTAAGCACTTTGGGAGCTTTTTAATTAATTCAAAACGGGCGCTTCACCCCTACTTTTATAGCCTTCCAAACCTTAGCTCGTTGAGATCAAAATCTTAGTCAAACATGATCACCACCCCTCCTTTTATGGCTCTTATCTTGACTTTATTCAAAGTGTCGGTTATTTCGGATCATTCTTCTTCCATCGATCATTATGGTGATCGATCGATGATCGATGTTTCCTCTACACTACAAAAAGGTTTGTTTTAGTGACCGAATTAGTGACCAAATTTTAATTAGGTCGATAATTAGCGACCAATTAAATTTTCGATCGTTAATTAGCGATCGATTAAATTATCGGTCTCTAATTAGCGACGAAATTTTAAATCAGTTGCTAATTAGTGATGTAAATTTAATTCCGTCATTAATTATTACCGACAGAAATATAATTTCATACGTAATTAGCGATGAAATTATATTTCCATTGGTAATTAATGACGAAAATTTAATTACAGCATTAATTAGCGACGAAATTTAATTCTGTCGTGAATAATTAATGACGGAATTAAATTATCGATCGCTAATTAACGATGGATTTTAAATTCTGTCGCTAATTAGCGATGGAAATTTAATTCCATCATTAATTATTAAAGAAGGAAATATAATTCCGTCGCTAATTAGCGATGGAAATAATTTAATTGAACGTTAATTAATGACCGAATTTAAATTCGGTCACTAAATTAATTAATTTATCACTACTATAAAAGTGATAAGTTATAAATCTAGGTTTGGATTTTTCTGCGCAGTCGAATTTTTTTTTCCGCCCCTATTCCTCTTCCTCGCATCGCCACCCACAGCGTTGCAGGCCCTTTCCACCGTCATGCGCCACCCACACTTGTGCTCACAGTGCCACCCTCGCCCAGCTCACCGTCGCCGCTGCACACGGTCACCCCACCGCTGTCGCGACTAGGCAGCCACCGCTTGCTCTTTCCCCGTGCCCAACTCGACGGAGCCACCTCCCTTCCTCCGTCGTAGTGGATCATCGCATGTCGCTGATCTCACCGCGAGCTCCATTCCAGCGCAGCCTCCTCAGCTATGGAACCGCCATCGATGAGGGAGATGCACCTCCTTCGGAAGCAAAAACACCTGGCATGACCACCACGACGCCCACTTGCATTGCAAGCTCCCAATTCGATGCATTCCCCTATGACTACCCGGCATTGTGATGTGCTGAAGAATCAACCACTTGTAGGGTTTTGCTTATCGAGTCCGTGAGGGGAAACTTCGCTTCCCACTTCACCTCGGTCGTTTGTTCATTGCGATCCCATCGATGTCCCCGGATTAAAAAATTTAATCCTAGACACAAGGGATTGCCCAAACAACCAAGTCATCGTCGTGCTATTCGTTTAGAGAGGTCACTTGAACATACTTGTTGTTCAAGCGACCAACCTCTATTCTACGAGTAGCCGTGGAATAGACGATGTCCGGATCGCCTGTTTTTGTGTTTATGTTCGGGATCCAAGTATTATTTAGCCATTAACAGATTTATATCATGCTCATAATTGAAAAACAAATACAAACATGTAACATATAAAAATTAGAGAATCGATATACCTCTCGATCTTCTAATGTATGACCTTCCTCCTTTTGGACGTCGTGTGGCCGACGATCTTCCAAAAGTTGAAGCTCGTAGATCGCAAATCTTCTATCCTTTCTCTTCCAAAGAAAAATGAAGAATAGAAACAAGGTTTTTCTCCTCCTTAAAACAAACCAACAAGGAACAAAAGGAATCCTTGCCGCCGACCAACTAGGAGGAGGAGATGATGATGAAAACTGACCAAGACACCAAGGGAGACCCCTAAGTCTTGTTTCCACCACTCAAGGAGAAGAGAAGAGAGCCTTTGGGCACCGGCCAAGGGCTAGAAAGGGGCTGGAAAAGGTGTTGGACGCCGTCCAATGGAGAAGGAAGAAGAAAGGAAAAACTTCCTTATTTGGTGCCGCCCAAGCCTCCAAAACCTTAAGCCTCCAAACCCTAATCCTATCTCAACTAGGATTCCTTTCTTGCCGCCCAAAACCCTAACTCTCCTTGGATTAATCTCCATGCCAACCCATCAAGCTCCTTTTATAGAGTTAGAGATAAGCCTCCTTTTAATCTCTACCATTGGTTCTAGGGATTTAATCTCAACCGTCGGATCTAGAGATTTAATCTCAACCGTCGGATCTTAGAGATTTAATCTCTACCTATGGATCTAGAGTTTTATTTCTATCCATTGGATCTAAGCTTCATGAGGTGTTAATAGGCTACATTAGGGACCATGAGGAGGTGTTGGATCTTGGCCACCCATGGATCAAGCCCACATAAAGTCCGATCCACTAATGATAATCCAATCCACTAAAGGATTATCATTGATCTACCTCACCAACCCCCATATGATAATATGGGCTCCATAAATTATTTGTACATTTTCTCCCCGTGTTTAAGATCTCGAATGTCCGTCGATTAATTAATTTACTAACCATTAATTAATCAACATCTAACTCCATGAGTAGTACCACTCAACCTTTTCATCATGCCGGACCAAGTCCACCTGCAGGGTTTACATGATGAACCTTATGAGCTCCTCAAGGGAACATCATCATCCTAATATATAGGACACAATTTCCTCCTATAATCAACAGTACACCATATAAATAATATCATCTCCCAACTTATCGAACCTATCGATTTAATCTATAAATCTCGCCCATTGGTAAATCAAAGAGATGAATACTAAGTATATGTGCCTGTTATTATATCGGGATTAAGAGCATGTACTAAATAATATCTTCGATTATGTAGTCAGCAATAAATCGAATCACATCTAAGTCGGTCCTGCTCAATACACACAAAGTGCACTAGTGTGATTCTATGGTCAAGACAAACCAATACCAAATCACACTACAACCATTCCGATGGTTTGCCCAAAGCCATCTCGGTTGTGAGCCTTTACTTATACTTTACAAGGAGCCGATAACATGATCTCCCATGTGACACCACACACCAAGTTATCTATAATGTAATGTATTAGTCAATATTGCATAACTATAAAAATACAAACAATGATCATGTGATTCTTATTTCAAAATAAAGATGTTCATACAAAAGGTATACTTTTCAGTATACATCCTTACAATCTCCCACTTATACTAAAAGACTATGTTGTCCTCAAACTGCCATACATCTGATCCCCATTCCCTCCACATGCCTATCAAAAGCTCTCGCCGGAAGGGCCTTAGTGAAAGGATCTGCCAGGTTATCCTCCGATGCAATCTTGGCCACAACAACTTCTCCTCTCTTTACGATTTCTCGTATCAGGCGGTACTTGCGCTCTATGTGTTTACTAGCCTTATGGACTCGTGGTTCCTTTGAGTTTGCAACTGCACCACTATTATCACAATAAATTGTGATAGTTCTGGGCAAACCAGGAATCACATCCAAGTCCATCAGGAAGTTCCTGAGCCACACAGCTTCTTTGGCCGCCTCAGAGGCTGCCACATACTCAGCTTCCATGGTGGAGTCTGCCACGCATTTCTGCTTGACACTCCTCCATACAATGGCTCCACCTCCCAAAGTAAACACAAAACCTGAGGTAGACTTACTGATATCCCTATCAGATTGGAAGTCAAAATCCGTGTAACCCACAGGGAGTAATTGGTCTGCCCGGTAAACCAGCATATAATCCCTAGTCCTTCTCAGGTACTTCAATATATGCTTTACCACAGTCCAATGTCCCTGCCCTGGATTACTCTGATATCTGCTGACCATGCCAATGGCAAAGCAGATATCTGGTCTCGTACATAACATCGCATACATGAGGCTTCCTACTACCGAAGCATAAGGAACCGCCTTCATTTCCTCTATATCCTCAGATGATCTAGGACACATCTCCTTAGATAAAGGAACTCCATGCTTGAAAGGTAGAAAACCCTTCTTGGAGTTCTGCATGCTAAAATGATCCAAAATCGTGTCTATGTATGAAGCTTGGGATAAACACAACATCCTTTTCCTGCGATGCCTTATAACCTTGATCCCAAGGATGTGTCCCACCTCTCCCAAGTCCTTCATATCAAACTGTTTGGACAACCATACCCTTACATCCGATAACACCTTGATATTGTTTCCAATCAACAAAATGTCATCTACGTATAGTACAAGAAATACCACTATGTTTCCGTCACATCTCTTGTATACACAAGACTCATCCGAACTTTGAATAAATCCATAAGACTGGATTACCTCATCAAAGCAGATGTTCCAAGACCTCGAAGCTTGCTTCAATCCATAAATGGACCGATTAAGCCTACATATAAGATGCTCTTTGCCCTTAGCAATGAATCCCTCTGGTTGCTTCATATAGATGTTTTCCTCAAGACTTCCATTAAGGAAAGCTATCTTAACATCCATCTGCCACACCTCATAATCCATATGGGCTACTATGCATAAGAGAATCCGGATAGACTTAAGCATGGCTACCGGCGAAAAGGTCTCCTCATAATCAATACCCTCTTTCTGAGTATACCCCTTCGCAACAAGCCTCACTTTGAAGATCTCAACCTTCCCATCTATTCCTCTCTTTCTCTTGTAGATCCACTTGCATCCAATGGTTTTTACACCATCGAGTGGCTCTACTAGCTCCTAGACCTGATTTGAATCCATAAATTCAATCTCAGCATTCATTACACTTTGCCAAGATGTTGCATCTTTATCTTGGATTGCCTCATCATATGACCAGGGATCAGGTTCATGTTCGTCAGGGACCAAATCAGAAGATTCTCCCAAGAATATGAATCAATCAGGCTGTCTCACAACCCTCCTACTACGACGAGGTATCACCTGTGTATCCTTTGTGACATGCGGTACAGTGACATGTGGTATATCCTCTTGTGCAGGTGGTACTAAAGAAGTGACTTCCCCTTTTAATTCCTCTAGAACAATTTTACTCTTGGGCTTGTGACTCATCACATAGTCTTCCTCTAGAAATCTGGCATTCGTGCTAACGATTACCCTCTGATCTCTAGGACTATAAAACAAGCCACCCTTCGTTCCTCTAGGATAGCCAATGAACAAGCGTACTTCTGTACGAGGTTCCAACTTACCAGCATCTGCCTTCAGTACATGTGCTGGACTCCTCCATATCCGAATATGTCTTAGACTAGGCTTTCGCCCAGTCCACAATTCTGTGGGAGTAGAAGGCACTAATTTAGATGGAACCAAGTTCAGAATGTACACCGCCGTATCTAGAGAATATCCCAAAAACGAATCTGGCAAGTCAGAATAACTCATCATCGATCTAACCATCTCCATAAGAGTCCTAATCCTTCACTCTGCTACACCATTCTGCTGGGGTGTGCCAGGTGCAGTCAATTGGGATTGAATCCCAGCCTCTGATAGGTAATCCCTTAACTCTCCCAAGAGGTACTCGCCACACGATCAGATCGTAGTGTCTTGATACTTTTACCTTAATGTTTCTCCACATCATGCTTGAATTCTTTGCACTTGTCAAAGCATTCAGACTTGCGGCGCATCAGGTAAATGTATCCATATCTTGAGTAATCGTCCATAAAAGAGACGAAATACTCAAAACCACCTCTAGCCTGAATAGACATAGGACCACACAAATCAGAATGAACCAATTCTAAGACATCTTTGGCTCTATACCCCTTGGCCTTAAAAGGCCTCTTGGTCATCTTACCCTCCAAGCAAGATTCACAGGTTGGGAGATCCTCCACCACTAATGAACCCAAAGGTCCATCAGCTATCAACCTTTGAATTCTGCTTAGGTTAATGTGACCAAGCCTAAGATGCCAAAGATATGTTTGGTTCATCTTCGAAGGTTCTTTTCTCTTATTTGAATTAGAAGATGAGTTATTAACTTCAATTTGCATCGTGGGAGGTTTTGGTTCAAGTGTGAACAAATTTCTTATCAATGCACCCGAACAGATAATGTCCCTATTCCTTCTTATAACAACTCTGTCATTAAAAGAAATAGAATATCCATCCATAAACAATTTAGAAACCGAAATTAAATTCTTTCTAAATAAGGGTACATAAAGGCAATTCTTAAGAACCAAAATTTTATTTTCCTCAAAAGATAAATGAACATCTCCCACTGCAACAGCCGCCACCTTCGTGGCATCGCCCAAGTACACGGTAATCTCCCCCTCAGCCAGTCGCCTGGTTTCCTGGAACCCCTGCAAAGTATTACAGACATGATCAGTGGCTCCCGTATCTACACACCAGGTGTCGGTAGATAACACGCTAAACATGTTTCAACGGCTAGACCAAAAGATATACCTTTGTTCTTACGGTTGGGGCAGTCCTTCTTCCAGTGTCTAGTCTACTTACAAGTGAAGCATTTGCCTTTCGTCTTCTTCACTCCTCCCTGAGTACCTCCCACCGCCTTTGCCCCAGTTTGTTTCTTCTTCTTCTTGCCTTTCGGTTTAGAAGTAGAAACCTTTTGGGTCACCAAGGCATGCCCCTGAGCACTCTGACGAAATAGCCCCTTTGTTGCCTGGAGTTCTGTCAGAAGTTCCGCCGACGAATATAACCTTTTGTTCATGTTGTAGTTCTGGCGAAACTGCTCAAAACTCCTAGGTAGAGACTGGAGTATGATATCGACTTGGGTTTCCCCATCGATCTCATCTCCAAGGACCTCCAACTCATTTAAATGAGCCATCATCTTGAGAACATGATCCCTTACGGGTGTTCCCTCGATCATGGAGGTCATCATCAAGTTTCTCATGGCTTCTTGCCTCGCAGCCCGATTCTGGTGTCCGAAAAGTTCCTTGAGATTTAGCCTTGAGATTTAGCATCATATCATAAGCAGTAGGCATGACTTGATGCTGATGTTGTAATACATTTGACATAGATGTCAAAATGTAACGCCGTGCCATCTCATCGGCCTTGACCCACTTCTTATAGCTCTCTCTCTCCTTTTCCCCAAAATCATCTGTAGGCTTGGGAGGGCACTCTTCGAGGAGTACATATTTGTATTCCTCAGCAGTCAAGACAATGTCTAGATTCCTCTTCCAATCAACATAATTGGGTCCAGTAAGTTTGTTCTCTTTCAGTATCACAGCAAGTGGGTTGAAAGTCATTTTGAAAGAAAACCTAATAATCACATAAATCAAAACATTAGATTTCAAAAAATTATTGATTCCTCAAACAATAAAATTTTAAAATCAACCAACACCTCAAAACACCGAGAATATCATATGCCACGATAGTGTGGACGTATACGAATTTTACATTTGTAAGAGGAGGTTTTACCCATTAATTTTACTATCTTGTCAACCTAACTTTTTGACAAGTAAAATTAATAGTTGGTTTCTCTTTGGTTCTACAAATAAAAGCAGTGACTCCGATGGGGAGGATACTTATATTTGTATCTAAGTGTTCACTATTACTCGGTACCAAGGTAATTATCTCGGGTTATGTACCTTCCGATGTGGAAGTGCACACGCTCCTTGATAATTCCCTATAACCATATTTGACCTTGTGATCCGCAAACAAACCCATCCGATATGGAGGAAGGCACTCAGAACTGACGTGCAAGTTTGTTTGCATCACTTGTCAAATCATAATGAAGGTCATGGAAATTTATAGAAATTTCCCTCTCCCACATAGTAATTTGAAATTGAGGAATTTTCCTAGCCTACGACATGTATATTAAACAAAAAGCAATAAATATGAAAAATAAATTATTTTCCAACTATTATGGCTTTTGTCTTCAATATGTCTCCCGTCGCATCGCAATCTCGTCCGCTCCTCCTACGCCATGTACGAGCCATCCGGAGATCCGAGCCGAGACTAAAACCTATTTTAATTTACATCCATCGATCCTATACTCCACGAGGGAGTGTACATGAAATCTAGATCAAAAGTAAACTAAAATAAAGAGTGGCTAAACAATGTCGTATCTAATTTATAAAAAAATAAATACTAGCCTCGTCAACCCCGAGGATTCAACAAAATAAATATTTACACACATACAATCACATATACACATATGGCCATAATAGTCGGATCTTATGCCTGCAACCAAAGAGTTAAACTATGCATATCCTACTATTATCCGGCATATATAATATATGAAAAGTGCATAAAAAATTAACCGAATCCTAAACAAACAAAACCGGAAACCTTGGCTCTGATACCATTTGTAGGGTTTTGCTTATCGAGTCCGTGAGGGGAAACTTCGCTTCCCACTTCACCTCGGTCGTTTGTTCATGGCGATCCCATCGATGTCCCCGGATTAAAAAAATTAATCCTAGACACAAGGGATTGCCCAAACAACCAAGTCATCGTCGTGCTATTCGTTTAGAGAGGTCACTTGAACATACTTGTTGTTCAAGCGACCAACCTCTATTCTACGAGTAGCCGTGGAATAGACGATGTTCGGATCGCCGGTTTTTGTGTTTATGTTCGGGATCCAAGTATTATTTAGCCATTAACAGATTTATATCATGCTCATAATTGAAAAACAAATACCAACATGTAACATATAAAAATTAGAGAATCGATATACCTCTCGATCTTCTAATGTATGACCTTCCTCCTTTCGGACGTCGTGTGGGCGACGATATACCAAAAGTTGAAGCTTCTAGATCACAAATCTTCCTTCCTTGCTCTTCCAAAGCAAAAGGAAGAATAGAAACAAGGTTTTTCTCCTCTCTAAAACCAACCAACAAAGAACAAAAGGAATCCTTGCCGCCGGCCAACAAGGAGGAGGAGATGATGATGGAAACCGACCGAGACACCAAGAGAGACCCCTAAGTCTTGTTTCCACCACTCAAGGAGAAGAGAAGAGAGCCTTGTTAGTAATATATGAGAGATGTCCTAAGGCAATCGCCTTATGTATGAACCATTTATATGATAAATGAAGATTCACTCTTTGAGTATACATGTTTTATGTATTTGATTGGATCTTAAACTCATTTACTGAATGTCCACGATATGATTTACAGCATGAGAGAATTTGTGATTGGATCACAACTAGTGAGTATCTCTACATGTGTAATTGTGATGTATCGGAATTATCCCTAGTCGATGAATTGATGAATCTGGACACCATCAATTCTGTTGAGACTAGCACGAGGTATACTCCTTGGTGTATCCAAGCAGCTGATTCTCACTGGCTGGAGACATAGTGATGTCCGGAGTTAATCGTGGATGCTAGTTATGGTAACTAGTTCATTGGAGTGACCGGTAGTAAGACTTCATATGGTTCTCTGCATATATAGATATGTCAATGAAGTTCTTCGTGGCTTAAGTGCGATGTTCCTTTGACTTGCGGTATTCAAGTCATCTTGATCATGGAGACTTATGCTTTGACATCTTAAGCAAACATCTCTAAGGAGATGTGGACCCGGGATGATTGGGTATAAGTCGAAGTGATCGAAGGTGTTTGAATAGCCTATAAAGGATTCACCACTCCTTGCGAGGAGATGTATACCCATGGCCTCTCGTCGGATTGTTACTAAAGTCTTTGGCCAAAGCATTACATGTTTAGAGTAAGGTACTCTTTGATACATGTGGAGTAACTAGAATCCGTAGGACGAGGAAATGATACTTGGGCTAGGTGTGACGTAGTCAGCCTTGTGGGGACTGACACAATAGACCATGTCCTGAACCAAGTGGGTATAAGATGAGTGAAGGGAATGGGGAACGATTCATTCGAGCTACTGAAGGGTTTCAGAAATAGTTCTGGATCAACCGTTGATCTTTTCGGTTAATTGGGGATCATGATGTACTACTAGGTGCCACTCATGATCGTTCTATAATTAATGGTTAATTATAGACGGCCAACATAAACCGAGAACCTATTTGGTCACACGCACACCGAGTGTAATCCAAAGGATTTAAAACGAGCTTGAGAATGAGATTCTCAGACCGAGAGAAACTATGTTTGGTTGGACCAAACATAAAGCGAGCATGAAATTGTTTCAGTCGCAATGGAAGCGTGGATGGGCTGCGTCTTATGAAGACGTAATGGATGGACCAAAATGGTTTGGTTCTAATCCAATGGATAAGAATAAACCAAAGGGTTTGGTTTATTTTAAACGAATGAACCAAAAGTTGGTTCGGTTCGTTTTAACTTAAAATAAACCATCATGGTTTGGTTTATTTTAACTTATCTTAATTGAGCGGGTTAACGGGCTTTATGGATATGATCCATTAACCATTAAGAGAATTAGTTCTCTATAAATGTGGGCTTAAGGGATTGTTAAACCCTAATCCAAAATCAAAACCCTAGCCTCCAAGGAGTTGCCGCCCAACCTGGTTGTGCCGCCCAAGCTCCTTGCCGCCACGATTGTGCTGCCGTCAAGACCCTTGCGGCGTCAAGCTCCAGCGGTGAACCTCCGGCGACCCTCCGTGATCCTAAAGGTTCGGCATCAAGGTGAGCTTTTGTCTCCTTGTTTTGGCCGGCGCCTATCTCCTCCACCAAGCTGTCCAGTTTTCTGGACAGCTTCTTCTCCTCTCGTCGGAGCGTCGTTTGGACGACGGTTAGTGCTCCGACAGCGGCTAACATACCGGGGATTTGATCTCCGGTAATCCTCTGAGGTGGAGGACGAAGGATTCGTCAAACGGTTGACGAATACCTCTCCGGAGAAGCGAGTTTTGAGAACTCGTTTTGGATCCGAATTTGGATTCGGATCGTGATCATCTCTCGATCACGTCGTCTTCAACACGAGGCTAGTAACCCGTACGAAGATGAAGCTCGTGACTTAGCGAAGTCATCCCGAGGAGCTCGGCGTGGATACGGATAGAGACGATTCTTACGAGGATCGTTCCGGTTGATGCCGTTCCCGCTACACGTCATACGGAAGGTATAACGTAGTTTAATTTCCTTTTATTGCAATTTTAATTTACGGTTATGTCTACACTTGTTGTAATAGCATGCGTGTGTTGTGTGTGTTGTAATAAATAGGAGTATTTATTATTTTTAATTGCTTCCGCTGTGCTCATATTTACGAAACATGATCGAACACACACACGCCGCGGTGCCGGAAACCCAACAAGCCTTTGGGCACTGGCCAAGGGCTTGAAAGGGGCTGGAAAAGGTGTTGGATGCTGGCCAATGGAGAAGTAAAAAGAAAGGAAAAACTTCCTTATTTGGTGCCGCCGAAGCCTCCAAAACGCTAAGCCTCCAAACCCTAATCCTATCTCAACTAGGATTCCTCTCTTGCCGCCCAAAACCCTAGCTCTCCTTGGATTAATCTCCATGCCAATCCATCAAGCTCCTTTTATAGAGTTAGGGATAAGCCTCCTTTTAATCTCTACCATTGGTTCTAGGGATTTAATCTCAACCGTCGAATCTAGAGATTTAATCTCAACCGTCGGATCTTAGAGATTTAATCTCTACCTATGGATCTAGAGTTTTGTTTCTATCCATTGGATCTAAGCTTCATGAGATGTTAATAGGCTACATTAGGGACCATGAGGAGGAGTTGGATCTTGGCCACCCATGGATCAAGCCCACATAAAGTCCGATCCACTAATCATAATCCAATCCACTAAAGAATTATCATTGATCTACCTCACCAACCCCCATATGATAATATGGGCTCCATAAATTATTTGTATATTTTCTTCCTGTGTTTAAGATCTCGAATGTCCGTCGATTAATTAATTTACTGACCATTAATTAATCAACATCTAACTCTATGAGTATTACCACTCAACCTTTTCATCATGTCGGACCAAGTCCACCTGCAGGGTTTACATGATGAACCTTATGAGCTCCTCAAGGAAACATCATCATCCTAATATATAGGACACGGTTTCCTCCTATAATCAACTGCACACCATATAAATAATATCATCTCCTAACTTACCGAGCCTATCGATTTAATCTATAAATCTCGCCCATTGGTAAATCAAAGAGATGAATACTAAGTATATGTGCCCGTTATTATATCGAGATTAAGAGCATATACTAAATAATATCTAAGGTCCAATTCGATTATGTAGTCAGTAATAAATCGAATCACCTCTAAGTCGGTCCTGCTCAATACACACAAAGTGCACTAGTGTGATTCTATGGTCAAGACAAACCAATACCAAATCACACTACAACCATTCCGATGGTTTGTCCAAAGCCATCTCGGTTGTGAGCCTTTACTTATACTTTACATGGAGCCGATAACATGATCTCCCGTGTGACACCACACACCATGTTATCTACAATGTAATGTATTAGATAATATTGCATAACTATAAAAATGCAAACAATGATCATGTGATTCTTATTTCAAAATAAAGATGTTCATACAATAGGTAGACTTTTCAGTATACATCACTACACCACCGACCTCGACAACTGCCCCTCGTGCTGCTGATTCACCCCGCGATCCACTAGGATTTATGCCCTATTAGTTTCACTTGGGTGTTATTACGCCTCCAAAATTTTTTTTTACATAGTTTGCATATGATTAATTTTTTCTCTTCAGTAAAATTAGATTTTTAGATACTCTTTCTTGAATTCCATTAGTGTGATTTTTACTCTTAATATTTTTTTATGCCTATGGAATACTATTGCTCTTACATGCTTTTTCAAATTGGAACTACAGATTCTTTTCAAGTATCCTCCTGGAAAGAGAGCCACAATGAGAGAATATGAGGCGCCTGCTTTCTGCTTTCCCGAAGGTGTTAAGGTTTGCACTAAATCAAAACAAGTTGAATTACTATATTATTGACCAAAGAAACCTTAAATGGTGAAAATATAATATTAAAGGCATAATATGTAGTCACATGACAATGTGGATGAATGAAGAACTTCCAATGTTGGAATTATGCATTTCAATAGATACTACTTGATCTGGGCCAAGTGCAATTTTGACAGAGGATCAATGTAAAAAATCATTTAAGTCTGACAAAATATACATGTCTCACTTTTTATGCATGAAATCACCCTTGACTCACTTGTTGGGTTGCATAGGTATCTCATTTAGTCTACACTGTGCATTGTGACGCCTATGGCTAGTGGTCATCAGAGCAACTACTCATCAATAGATAAGATGAATATCATACCAAAGAAGAGATTACAATATCATTGATGTTCCATCAAATTGTCAAGTTTTTTTATCAAAATATTGTTGGGGATCTTGGAAGGCTGGCGGGGGGGGGGGGGGGGGGGTTTGAATATCCTCTTTTTGTTTCTACACAAATGGTTAGCGGAAGCAAAAATAAAAGTACAAGATAAATAAAAACAAGCGCTAACAAAGACAATTTACGTGGTTCGGAGATTAAGCTCCTACTCCACAGCAATCCATAAGGTGGATCAACTCAAACCAATCTTCACTAAGAACTCCTTTGAGGTGGAGAAGCCTTCTTTACAAATGAACCTCTCTTCTTACAAATGATGGAAATGAAATTAGAAAAGAAGAGGTTAGAAATCACTTAGAAAGCTTTAGAACACTTGGGGAGCTTGAGAGTATGAGTATGAATGTAAGCACTAGCCTCATCGAGCACCACATGACCTCTTTTTATAGAGAAGAGGTTGTTTTTCCCTTTGAGCCTCGATCAGTCAACTGATGGCCTCCATCAGTCGACTACTGTAGCCGATGCAATCCAACGACTTCTGACGAGCCGAATTCACAATCGTTATTGTCCAACGGGAAGCTGATGAGTCGACTGATCAAACCATCAGTCGACTGATTGAGTAACCAGTCGAGTGCTCCAAACGATGACTCGACTGATGACCTTTCTGTGTCGAAGTCCACTTATAGCAGTCGACTGCTAGGTATACTAGTTGACTGCTAGGTATAATAGTCGACTGATGGGTGGACCAGTCGACTGCCAAACCCTAGCAGTCGACTGTTGGCCACAGAACTCAGCCAACTTCAGTCGAGTGACTGAGCAGTCGACTGGGATGAAGCACCAGTCGACTGATACTCTTCAAGTATGAATAAATCATACTTGAATTAACCCCTAGACCTAGACTTAACTTTCTAGCTCTTTCTTCAACCTTGTGCCTCTAGGATCCCTCCGAGTCCGCGTCTCCTTCATCCTTGTGCTTGCTTCCAAGAGCTTCCATCGATTTCGTCATGGCTTGGGTTTCTCTTTTGCCAAAGGACCGCTTGGAATTTAAGTCGCCAAGACTACATGCTTGGTCTTATGCTGCCAAGACCTTGCCTTTGGTCTTCCTTTGCCAAGGTATGCTTGAACTTTATGCCGCCAAGACTACATGATTGGTCTTACGCTACCAAGACCTTCCCTTGGACTTTCTTTGCCAAGATCATACTTGGACTTTTCTTTACCAAGTCTTCACACTTGGATTTCCTATCACTTAACACGTTCACGGTTAGATCACAAAATATTGTCTAACTATAGATGATTATCCAAACATCAAAACATATAAATGCTTGGGGCATTGTTGCACTAACAATCTCCCCCTTTTTGATATTTGGCAATCATTTAAGTTAGGTCTTAACATATGCATATAATGAAAACATCATATTTCCAATATGAATTCTAACTTAAAGTTTCCTTCTCCCCCTTTGACATACATCAAAAAGAGAAGGATTCATACAATGATAAGTTCATTAATGAATTGAATTGGTTATGACTTGAACTAAGATATAAGAAAAATATAGGGCTTCCCCTTAATCCAAGACATGTTTCATGATGTGTAAACATGTTGAGCAAAGTATAATATGAAAATATATCCTAACTTTGCACCAACAATATAAATTTAGGGAATGAAAAGATTTCACTATGAAGCTTCCCTAAAATAATGCATAAGTCAGTCCTATACCCTTCTAATTACTTGAATTAGCATACCATAGGCTTAGGGCACTTAAGATTACACTTAAATCAAGAAAGAAGGCTGATTTGCAGAAAAATCAGAGTGGCAGTCGACTGATATTTGAATCCGTCACTGCCACACCTGAAACATTGTTTTCAGGTTTTTCAGCCCAACTTTAGAAATGTGCCAAAAATTCTAGAAACATCGAGAAATCATGAAATTTTGTATACATATTTATGAAATCATTGTTTATCAAGTAAAAATAATTTGAAAAATATATGTTTTCCAGATCTTGAAAATGATACAATTTTGAAAACTAGCAAAATCTTTAAAAATTTTGCAAACTTTGTATCACCTTTGCCTAGCAATTGAAAACCGTTTTCCAAAGTATGATAAACATAGTTGAAAATATATTTTGTTTGACATTTCCAATCATGTTCTTAGAGCTATATGCACATTAATTGTGCATAAGTCTTCCCAATGATTGGTCCAATGAAGGATTAATGTCTTTACATGACATTTTGGTTCATAGTAATTCATCATAACAAGCATGATGAACCAAATGCATCTTCCTAACATCTCACATATTGTATAAGTGGCTCAATACAAAAATCATGGTTTCTTAGGTCTTTTGTGAAATGCTTAGAGGTATAAGTCCTAAATTTTCTATAGGATCATGCAAACCTAGACCTCTATTCTACTAAGCACATTCCCAATTCTCTCCTAAGTGATGAATATTCCACTTCGGGGAGAGCCTTGGTGAATATGTCGGCCAAGTTGGACTTGGATTCTATGTAATTGAGTTCAATGTCCCCCTTAGCCACATGATCTCTAATAAAGTGATGCTTCACTTCAATGTGCTTAGTCCTAGAGTGATGTATCTGATTTTTGGTCAAATTTATGGTACTCACATTATCACAATAAACCTTGACATTTGAGTAGTGTAGCTCATAGTCTATTAGAGTGTGTTTCATCCAAAGTAATTGAGCCACACAACCACCCATAGCCATATATTCAGCTTCGGTGTGGACAAAGTAATACAAGGTTGCTTTCTACTACTCCAACTAACTAGGGAGGATCCAAGAAATTGGCATCCACCACTAGTACTCTTCCTATCCAACTTGCAACCGACATAGTCGGAATCTGTGTACCCAACCAAATCAAAAGATTTTGTTCTAGGGTACCAAAGTCTTACATTTAATGTGCCTTTGATATATCGTAAAATTCTCTTAACGACCACTAAATGGGACTCTTTGGCATAAGATTGGTATCTTGTACACATACCTACCGCAAATAAAATGTCGGGTCTACTAGAGGTTAAGTATAAAAGACTACTAATCATGCTCCTATAAAGCATAAGGTCAATTGATTTTCCTTCATGATCATTATCTATTTTTGTATTTGTTGCCATAGAAGTTGAAACTACCTTAGCATTTTCCAAACCAAATTTCTTGATCATTTCTTTGGCATATTTGGTTTGGTATACATAGGTTCCTTCATTATTTTGTTTGACTTGTAATCCTAAGAAGAATTTTAATTCTCTAACTAGACTCATTTCAAACTCATTCTCCATGTTTTTTATAAAGTCTTGTATGGGATCATCATTTGTTGACCCAAAAATAATGTCATCTACATATACTTGGGCTACAATGATATCCTTTGGTTTTGACTTTATTAAGAGAGTTTGATCTACTTGGCCTCTTCCAAACCCCTTAGACACTAAGAAAGATAACAATCTTTCTTAACAAGCCCGGGGAGCTTGTTTTAACCCATATAAAGCTTTTCTAAGCTTGTATACATGGTTTGGATAGTCTATACTCCCAAACCCGGGAGATTGTTCTACATATACCTCTTCCTTAATGAACCCATTTAGGAATGCCGATTTTACATCCATTTGATGGAGTTTAAAGCCCATGTAAGAGGTATATCCTAATAAGATTCTAATGGATTCTAACCTAGCAACTGGGGCATAGGTTTCATCATAATCAAGTCCTTCAACTTGATTGAAGCCCCTTGCAACTAACCTTGCCTTATTCCTAGTTATATTACCTTGATCATCTAATTTGTTCCTAAAGATCCATCTAGTAGTAATAATGGTGCTTTCATTGGGTCTAGGAACTAGCTCCTATACTTGACTTCTTTCAAATTGAGCCAATTCATCTTGCATTGCTAAGATCCAATCCAGATCAAATAATGCATCATTGATTGATTTGGGCACAATTTGAGAGATAAGAGCTATTTGACTAGAGGGAGCTCTATGGAAGGACCTAGTTCTAACACCTTGAGATAATTCCCTTACAACTTGATCTAGAGGGTGATTTTGATGAACTCTTATTGTTCTAGGAGGTGTATCAACTTGATTTTGATCTTGGATATCCTCAATTCTCCTTTCATCATCTGAATCTCCTCTTGTTCCCCCTTGATTGTTACTCACTAATCCTCCCCCTTGATTATTACCCCCTAAAGTCATGTTTTGCAATTTTTGGGTAATATCTTGATTTTTGTCATTGATATAATTATCAATGGGGGATTTTCTAGGGTAAGTAGTAGAGGTCTCATCAAATTGAACATTTGAAGACTCTTCAACTATTTGAGTCATTTTGTTATAGACTCTATACCCTCTACTAGTGGATGAGTATCTAACAAGGATTTCTTCATCCGCATTAGATTTAAATTTTCCTAAATTGTCCTTGGTATTTAGGATATAAACTTTGCATCCAAAGACTTTAAAGTAATGAATTGTAGGAATTATGCCATTCCATAATTCAAATGGAGTTTTTCCTAAAAACCTATGGATTTGGACTCTATTTTGGATATAGAAAGCGGTATTAACCGCTTCCGCCCACAAGTAGCTAGGTAATGAATATGCATTGAGCATAGTCCTAGCGGCTTCTTGTAAGGCACGATTTCTCCTTTCCACCACCCCATTTTGTTGAGGTGTTCTAGGACAAGAGAACTCATGCTTGTACCCTTGTTCTATGCAAAATTTGGAGAAATTAAAATTCTCAAATTCTCCACCATGATCACTATAGATCCGGTTGATTTTGAGATTTCTTTCATTCTCTACTCTTTTGCTAAAGCCTATGATTATTTCTAGGGTATTGTCCTTATGTTTCATGAAAGACACCCAAGTAAATCTAGAAAAATAATCTACTATAACTAAGCAATATTTGCTACCATTCAAAGAAGGAGTATTATGACAATCAAATAAATCTACATGCAAAAGTTCTAATGGTAAGGAAGTACTAATTAAATTTTTACCCTTGTGTGATGACTTTGATTGTTTCCCTTCTTGGCATGCATCACACATCTTGTCCTTGAGATACTTGATGTTTGGCAACCCCTTGACTAGCTCCATCTTGACTTTCTTGACAATATTTTTCATGTTGATGTGCCCAAGCCTCCTATGCCATAACCAACTTTATTCTTCTTTTGCCATAAGACACTTAGGGAAAATGTTAGAGGCATATGATAAATCAGCATAATAAATATTTGATTTCCTATATCCAACTAACATGCAATCATTTAATTTTTTATGTCTTATAAGACATTTAGAAGAGTCAAATTGAACATCAAAGTTGGCATCGCATAATTGACTTACACTAAGCAAGTTGAATTTCATATTTTTAACTAACAATACTTTATAAATAGCAAGATTTGGGGATACCTCAATTGTGCCTTTTCCTAGAATTTTAAGTTTTCCACTATTTCCAAAAGACACTTTCCCATTGCTAATGTGGTTGATTGTGGAAAATTTGCTCTCATCACCGGTCATATGTTTTGAGCAATCACTATCAACAATATATATATATATATACCACGACAATGCAAATGCATGGTCATGCATGTGCACCCCTACTTGCTACAACAACTCCAGTGTGGCCTAGGTGGTACGATATGACAACTGTCCCAACTCAACATCAACCACTGCTCTCGAATGGCCGAGTGGGTAATATGAAGTAGCATATAAGAAAAAAAACTAGCTACACAACGTTGTTGGTGGAATCGGCCCAGGACTCGAGATTGACTCGAACTATATTTTGATGTTAGACAAAACACATGACATAGGATTGTCATGGGAAGTCCAATATGGGTTGGCCATGTAAATCCAAGTGTGTAGCCTTGGTGGTGAAAAGTCAAGAATGGGGTTTGGTGTTGGGAAAATCCAAGCATAGGGCTTGGTGTTGGAAAGTCCAACATTGTTTGGCCACGTAAGTCCAAGTGTGTAGCCTTGGCGGTGAAAGTCCAAGCATGGGGCTTAGCATGGAAAATCCAAGCATGAGGCTTGGTATGGGAAGTCTTGAGGACTTGGCAAGTTCACCAGGCTCGGGGTCCTTGAGTCGGTGAAGGATGACATTGCGAAGCTGTGCACTTGTTGCATCCGAGGGACCGCTGGACAGGGAGCGAATGGAGTGAGGCCCATGGGAAGTAGACTTCTAGGGCATGAGACGTGAAGGATGACATTGCGAAGTCATGCGCTTGGTGCATCCAAGGGACGTAGGCTGAGAGAAGAGAGCTTCAATGGTGAACTCCATGAGAGGACGAGGTGGACTTGGCCAAGTGGCTAAGACTGAGTGTCGGAGGCTCAAACGTGAGGTTTGACGGTTTACCCGATGATCAGATGGTCAAACAACATGTTGTTTGAGGTTTTACCTGACATCAGTCGATTGACATAGGTGTCATTCGACTGCTCCAAGTCGACTAGGGTTCGACTGGTGTTCGACTAACCAGGGTCTGGCCTAGCAGTCGACTGTCGAGGGATGACAGTCGACTAACAACACCATCAGTCGATTGATGAGGGAGATCAGTTGACTGATCGGAGTGTTTTCGACCATAGAAGGTTTTTCAGTCGAGTGATCGCGGTGACCACTCGATTGATGGGATCATTAGTCGATTGATGGGCATGATCAGTCGACTGATGATGGATTCGTTGGCTTTTGGCTAGCGTGGATCGAGTCATTGTGAGACAATGACTATAGGACCAGTCGACTAATGGTCATGATCAGTCGACTGATGGGCACATAATCAACTCAATGCAGGCTATAAATGGAGCTCGAGATGGAGGATTTTGCCAAGACATTAAGGGTGATTTTTGAGGGGAATTGATGTTGCATTCCATACTTTCAAAGCCAATCCAAAGTAAGCAACAAGCAAGTGATTCAAAGCGATTTATGTAAAGTGTTCTTTACTTGTATTTCGTATTGTATTGTATTCTTACTTATACTTTAGTATTATTGTTGTAATAGCTTGCAAGAGGTTTCTCCACCTCCGACGTGTTGTCGAGAAGGAGTTTAGTTAGTGTCGTGCGCATAACTAGAGCTCATTGAGCTTACCTGTGGAGTAGGAACTATTCAGTTCCAAACCACATATATATTGGTGTATTGTGTATGCTTGTGCGTATTTGTATATCTTGTTAGTATTATTATTGTTATTCCACAGCGCTAACAAGATTGTAGATGCAAGAAGGAACGAATTCCACCATACGACGATTGAGGGTTATTCACCCTCTAGTCGGCAACCAACGTTTCAACAAGTGGTATCAGAGCTAGGAGCTTGTCGAGGACTAACCGCCAACACAAGCATGACAAGATGGCCGGCTACCACCTCGAACCACCAAATTTCGAAGGGGATTTTCAATGGAGGAGAAGGAAGATGGGGGTATATCTCGAAATCGATTTTGATTTTATGTTAATTCTAGAAAACGGTTTCAAAATGCCTAGGGATGAAGAAAATAGGCAAATTGAGAAGTCAAGGTGGACCCTTGACCAAATGAAGGATTTCATGACAAATCTCGAGGTAATCAAATTGCTTAATGATTTGATTCCTAACCATATTTGGTCTAGGCTAGAAGAATATAGGGATGCTACGGACCTATGGGGCAAGTTGATCAAATTTCATGAAAAGCCCACATTGGTCAATGAAGAGGAAGAATGCCCATCAACATCCAGATTTGAGGATGTTGAGGAATCACCATCCACCTTCGATGATGTTGATGATTTCGTGGAGACCTCAACCTCTAACATTGAGGGGGAGGAGAGGCCTTCCATCCCGGAACAAGTTCAAGAAGAAGCTTCAACATCCGGGAGAAGCAAAAATTCCCTAGGTAACTCAAGTATTATGTTTATAAATAAAAATCATATAACATGCTTTGAGTGTAGAGAACAAGGGCACTATAAAAGTAAGTGTCCCAAGAAGGTGAAGAAGGCTCAATCGGCACCAAAAGCCAAAAATGCCGGAGTCCCCACAATTAGAAGCAAGGAGCACATTGTATGCTTCAAATGCAACCAAATGGGGCATTATAGAAGCCAATGCCCTAGGGGGAGGAAAAGGGGCAAGAAGAAGCATCACATGTAGGGGGAGCTTCCAAAGCTTACCCTAAGGTAAATTTAGTTAATGCACCTTCAATTCCTAAGGTTAAAAAGCATGCAAAAAACTATTTTAGTTCTCTTGCTATTATTAATGAAAAGCATGCTAATAGGAATAGATACTTTTGTTTAGGTGCCAATCATGTAGACTTACCTAAGGACAAACTTAGACATCATAACTCTAGACCAATCCTACCTAGGGAGTCAATTAGGAGAATAGAAGAAAACTTGGACATTAACCCAAAGAAATCTAGGCATATGCCTAAGAAGAAAAATAACTCCCAAAAGATTAATGAAAAATCAAAATTGGGAAGGTTAGAGGTGGAAAACCAAACCTTGAGGTCAAGGCTTTAGAAACTTGAGAAGACCCTAGCAATAATTACGAATTCATTTAAGGGGTCTAAGGATCAAAATTCAAGGCCTAGGAAACAAGATATTACCAAGGGCAAGAAAGGTTTGGGTCACAAACCTATATCCTACCATAATGTTCCATTTAATTATGGAACAATTTCTAGGTCTAGATAAACCAAGGCTAATAGGGAAGTTGTCCCTAAGACTAGCCATGGTGTGTGTTTAGTGGCTAAGGACTTAAGAAAAACCAAGAAAGGCACTAAGAAGGTCAAAGGAGGAGTCACCTCTAGAGTTGACCTAGGAAAGACTCAAATGACTAAGGTGTCAAAACCAAAAAGGATAATTAGGAAGGTATCTAGGGAAGTTATCCCTAGTGAATACCTTGTTAACCAAAGGAGCTCCAATAGATATTGGGTTTCTAGGAGCGTGATCGATTCACGCTAGATGGGTTAGGGTGTGTCAACCATAAGTAGATGGGTAGATAACCTAGCCATGGTGAGTTGACACATTAGAATGTGCCAATGTGATTTGAGAAAATGAAAAATGATTAAATTGGCACAATTATGTCTTAGAAGTATTGGTGTGCCATTTTGGGTTTTTGGCACACTAGGGGGATAATTGACAATAAGGCAAAATTGGACTTAATCCTAGAAATGACAATTTGGGCTTAACACTTAGGTATTCTATGCCTTAGTATTTTATAATTATCATGCTTTGTTTGCCTTGCCATGACATGACTGTTAGGACCTGTGCGCCCGCTAGAGGGGGGGTGAATAGCGCGGTTTGTACGTAGATGGAATTCGTTGCCGTGTCGTCTCTACAATTTCGTTAGCGCAACGGAAATAGAAAAATAATAACGATAACGAAATGAACAACATGCTAACACAAGGATATAACGTGGTTAGGAACCGAACCGGTTCCTACTCCATGGATCGAGCTCTAAAGAGCTCTAGCGATGCCAATGCAATCACTAACCACAAATACTCCTTCTCGACACAAGTCGGAGGTGGAGAAACCTCTTACAAACTATTCTTACAACAATAAGAAATAGATACAAGCAATTACAACAATGAAATATAATGCAAGTAACGAAAACTACTTTACAAATGCCTTTTGATTGCTTGCTTGTTGATCGCTTGAACCGTGGTTGAAGACCCCGATTTGCAGCAGCAAATCGCCTAAAAAACATCCAAGAAAATCGCTGCCAAAAACCCTCCCGTCGAGCTCCTTTTATCCTTGCGTGCGACCTGGATTTCCGCCCATCAGTCGACTGCCATAAGTCACCAGTCGACTGATGCCACTGTTGTCGTGAGACAACGACTCGATCCACGCTGGAAAAACTCCAATGGATCTCTTGGCGATCGCAAATATTAGCGCGATCGTATCCGATCGGCTTCTGAGCGTTACGTGCTCGACATTGGGATCATGATCGTCGCCGCCACGATCATTGCTCAATGAGCAATCGATCGCGAGCATTTCCAGCTCTAAACTGGCAGTCGAACTCAAGTCGACTCACGGCAGTCGAACCGGCCATAATGTCAGTCGACTACCAACCTCAAAAATGAGGTTTTAACCCAAGTATGGTGCCCCCATACTTGCTAGACCACCCTTAGCCTAGACCTAAGCCTTCTAGCCACCTCCATCAGCCTCACGCCTCTCAGATCCCTCCAAGTCATCCATGACTTGTTCATCCATCGCGCTAGCCTCCCGGTGCTTCCGTCGGCTATGTCATTCAAATGGTGTCTACACTGCCAAGGCACATTGGACTTACGCCGCCATGACTCTGCTTGGACTTTACGTCGTCAACCATTGGACTTATGCTGCCAAGACTCCCGCTTGGACTTTACGCAACCAATATCAAACCCTTGGACTTCTCAAATGCCAAGACACAAGCTTGGACTTTCCCTTGCCAACCCATGTTGGACTTTCCATGCCAAGACCCATGCTTGGACTTTTCCTTGCCAACCCATGTTGGACTTTCCATGCCAAGACCATGCTTGGACTTTCCTTGTGCCAAGTACTCAAGACTTGGACTTTCCCAAATGCCAAGTGTCCCACTTGGACTTTCCATGCCAAGTACCCATGACTTAGAATTTACCTTGCCAAGACCCATGCTTGGACTTTGCCAAATGCCAAGTGTCCCACTTGGACTTTCCATGCCAAGTACACAAGACTTGGACTTTCCCATGACAATTGTCATATATTTTTGTCGAACATCAAAACATCACTCGAGTCAAACTCGAGTCCTGGTCAATCGTGACCTGGGCCGATTGCACCAACAATCTCCCCCTTTTTGATGTTTAACAAAAACCAAACAAATCATTGAGTTATAACACTAACTCAAACCCCTTACCAATTTTCCAAATTGGTAATTTAATCTTCTCCCCCTTTTTGACATATATCAAAAAGGTCTTCTCTCTAAGGAGGTCAATGTCTCATGTCCCAATGAGATCTTACAATCTCCCCCTTGACCCAAAAATACCTAGGATGCCTACCATCTTCCTAGTGATAAGTCACATATCACTCAAGAAAGGCAATCCTATACTCTCTCTCCCAATTTCCAAATTGGGTATCAAAAACCCATCAATTTTCCCAATTGATGATACTCTCCCAATAACTTCTCCTCTTCAAGGAGAAAAACACATCCATCATCCCAAGATGGATAACTCCCCCTAAAGGCTTGCTCCCCCTTGACCATTGCACCAACAATGTCCTTGGGAAGCCCCTAAGCCAATAGGAACTCTAAACCATCAAGATTAAGGTTCTAAGTTCAACATAGAACTTTCACTCACCCTAAATTTGATACTTTGACCTAACACAGCTCCTAATCCATATCCAATGGATTTTCACCTTTTATAATGCTTCCTAAAGCATATCCTAGGGTTAGGAGTGATTAGGAACCTTTTTCATAGCTGAACACGGGCTAAACAAACCTTGTTAACCCGAAATCAGACCTGGCAGTCGACTCCTGATAGTAATCAGTCGACTGCCACCCATATCAGTCGACTGCCACCAAGGGCAGTCGATTGATAGCTGAAATTTTCGAATTTCAGCTATCAGAATCAAGATTTGGAAAAGCATAAGTAATTCTACGTAATTTGAAAAATCATAAAATTTGATACGTATATTACTTATAGTCATTACAATGGGTGAAAAATATTTGAAAATTATTTTACCCATAAAATAGTGAGTTTGATACAAAACTCAAAACCATTGAAATTTTCAATGTTTTGGCCCTATTTTGTATCAACTTCATCAACGGTGATTGCTATCAAAAGATAGACTTCACCAAGGTTTTCTAAATTGATTTTAAAATGATTTCAAAACCATGTCTTGGATCATATTCCTTGGTCTCTATGTACATGACTTGTACGCATGCTCTCCCAATGATCCACAAATGAAACAAGATGAGTTTTAGTTCATCTAGATGCAAAAATTATGCACCTTGAACTCAACTCATATCCTAGCATCTCACATGTATCTAAGGTGTATAAAATACACATACATGTCAATTTAATGTGAGATGTGGATTTTTTTCATCCTAATCTAGGGTTTCATGCATTCTCTAAGGCAACCATACTTGATTCCCTTATAAATGGGACTTCAAGTCATGCCATAGTCCTTAATTCAATTTCAACCAAATTGTCTTAAATGCATGAATGATTATGGCATTAGAAATGTTATAAATAAGCATATGCTCATAATCATGATGTCATGGCATAAGATGAAATCTAAAAACACATGACATTTGAAACCTTAATCCTAAACATGAACATGACATATAAAATGATTGAAATAAACATGATGTCATGGCATGTTATATGGCAAACAAAGCATGACATATAAAATATATAGGTATAGTAATACCTAAATTTTAATATTAATTGTCATTTGATATAATTAGATATATTTTTCCATATTATCATTAATCTCCCTAGTGTGCCAAAAACCCAAAATGACACACTAACCTCTAAACCTAAATTGTGCCAATTTAATTGATTTTTCTTAATTTCAAAAGTGCATTGGCACATCCTAAAATCCTTTAGGATTCAAATCAAACCACATTCCCAAGGTAACCATAACCTTGAAAATGACCTAAAATGCCACCTTTATCATGGTTAAGTTAACTACCCATCCAATCAAGGTTGGCACACCCTAAACCCATCTAGCGTGAATCAATCACGCTCTTAGGAACCCAAAACCAATTTGAACTCCTAGGGTTAATTAGGTATTCCTTAGGGATAGCCTCCCTAGATACCTTCCTAATGACCCTCCTAGGCTTGTTAGCCTTGGTCATTTGGGTCTTACCTAGGTTGACTCTAGGGGTAACTCCCCATGCAACCTTCTTAGTGGCCACCCTAGGTTTCCAAGAAACCCTAGCCACTAGGCACAACCTTTGGTCAACCTTAGGGATGACTTCCCTATTGACCTTGGTCTTCCTAGACCTAGTTTGTGTCCCATAATCAAATGGAACACTATGATACGCTACCTTAGGCTTAGGTTTGTGACCCAAACCTTGCTTGCCTTTGGTTGACTTTTGACTCTTAGGTCCTTGGTGTTGACATTTACTTTTGGACCTTTGACTTTAACCATTAGACCCTTTAAATTGGTTTTGTATATTCCTAAGGGTCTTTTCTAGTTTCTCAAGCATTGACCTCAAGGTTTGGTTTTCTAATTCTAATTGCCCAATTGATTTTTGATTAAATTCTTGGGCATGGGACTTTCTAGGCATATGCCTAGTCCATTTAGGGTTTAGACCAAGATGTTCTTGTACCTTCCTAATTGTCTCCCTAGGTAGGATTGGTCTTGAGTTATTTGACCTAGGTTTATCCTTAGATAAATTATTTTTAGGGACATTAGTCCCAAATTTCTCCTTACTTTTGAAGTTAACACTTTTAGCTCTTAAACAAATATATTTATCTCTAGCATGCTTTTCATGGTGAATTGCAAGAGAATTAAAATTTCTAGCATGCTTTTGACTTTTAAATTTAGAAGGTGCATTATTTAAATATACCTTAGGGTTAGCTATAGAAGCTCCCCCTACTTGTAATGCTCCTCCTTGCCCCTTCTTCTTCCCCCTAGGGCATTGACTCCGGTAATGCCCTTTTGAGTTGCACTTGAAGCATATAATATGCTCCTTGCTCTTTTGACTTGGGGCATCGGCATCCTTGACTTTTGGTGCCGGTGGAGCTTTCCTAACCTTCTTTAGGCACTTGCTCTTGTAGTGCCCGACTTCTCTACACTCAAAACATATGATGTGATTTTTATTACAAATTGATATGTTTGAGTTACCTATGGTGGATGTGGTGATTGGAGTGGATTCTTCATTCCTCCCGGAGGTTGAGATTTCTTCTTGAATTTGTTCCGGCTCCGGTGTGGAAGTTCTCTCCTCCCCCTCAATCCTTGAGGTGGATGCTTCTTCCACCTCTTCCACCTCTTCTTTCTCCGATCCGGAAGTCGACTCCCTATCAACTTCCGACTCCTCAAGCTCTTTAGATAGGGATGTGCTTGCTTGAGCTTGAGAGGGTGATGGTCCTTCTTCTTGGACCGATGATAGACTTTCATGGAGCTTGACCAAATCGCTCCATAGCTCCTTGGCATCCACATAGTCACCTAGACTACACAAGAGGTCATTAAGAATTAAATCAAAAATGAATTTGATTACCTTCTTGTTTTTATCGAATTGATGGAGTTGCTCCTCACTCCACTTCTTCTTCTTGAGAAACCCTCCCTTTGGTCCCTTAGGATATTCAAATCTTTCCATCAACGCGGACCACTCCTCAAGGTCTCTCATCATCAAAAAATCTTCAATTCTCGCCTTCCAAGAATTGAAACCTTCTCGTCCATAGAAGGAATAAGGAATTGGGGTGTTGATGTCCCATCCCAATGGTTCTTCCATCTTCACCCTCTAGCCTCTTTGTCTTAGCTCCCGGCGGTTAGTCCATAGAAGAGCCCCGGGCTCTGATACCACTTGTTAGGACCTGTGCGCCTGCTAGAGGGGGGTGAATAGCGCGGTTTGTACGTAGATGGAATTCGTTGTCGTGTCGTCTCTATAATTTCGTTAGCACAACGGAAATAGAAAATTAATAACGATAACGAAATGAACAACACGCTAACACAAGGATATAATGTGGTTCAGAACCGAACCGGTTCTTACTCCATGGATCGAGCTCTAAAAAGGGATCTAACGATGCCAATGCAATCACTTACCACAAATACTCCTTCTCGACACAAGTCGGAGGTGGAGAAACCTCTTACAAACTATTCTTGCAACAATAAGAAATAGATACAAGCAATTACAACAATGAAATATAATGCAAGTAATGAAAACTACTTTACAAATGCCTTTTGATTGCTTGCTTGTTGATCGCTTGAACCGTGGTTGAAGACCCCGATTTGCAGCAGCAAATCGCCTCAAAAACGTCCAAGAAAATCGCTGCCAAAAACCCTCCCGTCGAGCTCCTTTTATCCTTGCGTGCGACCTGGATTTCCGCCCATCAGTCGACTGCCATAAGTCACCAGTCGACTGATGCCACTGTTGTCGTGAGACAATGGCTCGATCCACGCTGGAAAAACTCCAACGGATCTCTTGGCAGTTGACTGCCAGCGCCCGTAGTCGACTGCCCTGTTGGCTACGGAGCGTTCTGTGCTCGACATTGGTCGGCACCGATCGCCGACCCTTGGCGGCGATCGTTCGTCGGCACCGATCGGTCCTCAATGAGCGATCGGCCCGCGAGCATTTCCAGCTCTAAACTGGAAGTCGAACTCAAGTCGACTCACGACAGTCGAAACGGCCATAATGCCAGTCGACTGCCAACCTCAAAAATGAGGTTTTAACCCAAGTATGGTGCCCCCATACTTGCTAGACCACCCTTAGCCTAGACCTAAGCCTTCTAGCCACCTCCATCAGCCTCACACCTCTCAGATCCCTCCAAGTCATCCATGACTTGTTCATCCATCGCGCTAGCCTCCAGGTGCTTCCATCGGCTATGTTATGCTAACGGTGTCTACACCGCCAAGGCACATTAGACTTACGCCACCAAGACTCTGCTTGGACTTTACGTCGCCAACCATTGGACTTATGCTGCCAAGACTCCCGCTTGGACTTTACGTAGCCAATATCAAACCCTTGGACTTCTCAAATGCCAAGACACAAGCTTGGACTTTCCCTTGCCAACCCATGTTGGACTTTCCATGCCAAGACCCATGCTTGGACTTTTCCATGCCAACCCATATTGGACTTTCCATGCCAAGACCATGCTTGGACTTTCCTTGTGCCAAGTACTCAAGACTTGGACTTTCCCAAATGCCAAGTGTCCCACTTGGACTTTCCATGCCAATTACCCATGACTTGGACTTTACCTTGCCAAGACCCATGCTTGGACTTTGCCAAATGGCAAGTGTCCCACTTGGACTTTCCATGCCAAGTACACAAGACTTGGACTTTCCCATGACAATTGTCATATATTTTTGTCGAACATCAAAACATCACTCGAGTCAAACTCGAGTCCTGGTCATTCGTGACCTGGGACGATTGCACCAACAATGACATCATATTTAGTTTTATCATATAAAATATCATGATTATTTTTACAGTTATTTTTATATGCCATGTATGCTTAGATTTCATTCATATGTCATGACAACATGATTTTGGCACATGTTTTATTTTTGTTATCATTATGCCATAATAATCATTTATGCATAAATAAAAAGGATTTAAGGACTAAGGCATTATTTGAAGGGAATCAAATATTGTTGCCTAGAGATATGCAATAAACCCTAAATAACAAAGTCCCCACATCTCACTAATATTTAACTTGTATGTGTTTTACACATTTAGATACAAGTGAGATGTTTAGGAAAAAGGAATTAAAGGTTTTAAAAATATTTCAAAAATATTTTGAAAAACCTTGGTGGAGTATATCTGTTGATAGTTATCGCCATTGAATGCGATGATACAAAGAGTGCTCAATATTGAAGCTTTTCTTAACTTTTGAACTTTGTATAAATCTCACTATTTTGTGAGTAAAATAATTTTCAAATATTTTTCACCCATAATTTTTGTGATAAGTAATGTACAAAATATTCATGATTTTTCAATGTATGTTTATTTACTTATGAATTTCGGAACTTAGGTTCTGGAAACCTGATTTCTGCATTTGCAGTTATCAGTCGACTGCCATGGATGACAGTCGACTACTGAGGGTGGCAGTCGACTAGTATCTGATACACTCGACTGTCCAAGCTGATTTCGGGTAAACGATGGTGGTTAGGCCCATGTTCAGCTATGTTTTGGTCCCCTAACCATTCCTAACCCTAGGAAATGATTGGGAGAGCATTAGAAAGAGTGGAATTCCATTGGATATGGATCAGGAGAAGTATTTAGGGTGAGTATTAATTTTTTGGTGGATGAGAGTTCGTTGTTGAACTTTGCCTTAATTTTGATTGTTTAATGTTCCTATTGACTTAGGGACTCTCCAAGGACATTGTTGGTGCAATGGTCAAGGGGGAGCAAGCCATTAGGGTGAGGTATCCATCATGGGAAAATGGATGTGTCTTTTTCCTCATGGGAGGAAAATTGGGTTGCCTCTCTTATGTGATATGGGAATTATCACTAGAAAGATTGTAGGCGGGTCTTCCTCCAAGGGAGAGATTGTAAGATCTCATTGGGATATGAGACATTCATACCCTTGGAGAGTACCTTTTTGATGTATGTCAAAAAGGGGGAGAAGTTACCAATTGGGATAGTTGGAATTCTCATTGGGATGTGAGAATTGTCAATTGGGGATAATTGGTAGACTTGGGTATGAGGTTTTGTCCAACATCAAAAAGGGGGAGATTGTTGGTGCAATCGGCCCAGGACTCGAGTTTGACTCAAACTATATTTTGATGTTAGACAAAACGCATGACATGGGATTGTCATGGGAAGTCCAACATGGGTTGGCCATGTAAATCTAAGTGTGTAGCCTTGGTGGTGAAAAGTCCAAGCATGGGGTTTGGTGTTGGGAAAATCCAAGCATAGGGCTTGGTGTTGGAAAGTCCAAAATGGGTTGGCCACGTAAGTCCA
This sequence comes from Wurfbainia villosa, assembly GCA_025175895.1. Classification (NCBI taxonomy): domain Eukaryota; kingdom Viridiplantae; phylum Streptophyta; class Magnoliopsida; order Zingiberales; family Zingiberaceae; genus Wurfbainia; species Wurfbainia villosa. The sequence continues at coordinate 110,747,850 of CM045989.1, read as the reverse complement.
AGTGTGTAGCTTTGGTGGTGAAAGTCCAAGCATGGGGCTTGGCATGGAAAATCTAAGCATGAGGCTTGGTGTGGGAAGTCTTGAGGACTTGACAAGTTCACTAGGCTCAGGGTCCTTGAGATGGTGAAGGATGACATTGCGAAGTCGTGCGCTTGGTGCATCCGAGGGACTGTGTGTCAGAGGATGAGGAGGATGAGGAGGATTTGGCCAAGTGTCTAAGACTGTGTGTCAGAGGCTCCATGAGAGGATGAGGAGGATTTGGCCAAGTGTCTAAGACTGTGTGTTAGAGGCTCAAACGTGAGGTTTGAGGGTTTACCCGACAGTCAGATGCTCAAACAACTTGGTGTTTGAGATTGTATCCGACATCAGTCGACTGGCATAGGTTCCAGTCGACTGCTCCATGTCAACTAGAGTTTGGTGACGAGTCCGGCCGGCGTATTGTCGAGGATGGCGGATCGATAATACCATCGATCGTGAGGGAGATCAGTCGACTGATCGGGGTGTCTTCGGCCACAGAAGGTCTTCCAGTCGAGTGATCACGACAACCACTCGACTGATGGGATCATCAGTCGACTGATGATGGATCCGTTGGCTTTTGGCCAGTGTGGATTGAGTCATTGTGAGACAACGACTACAGGACCAGTCGACTGATGGTCACGATCAATCGACTGATGGACGCGGAATCAACTCGTTGCAGGCTATAAATGGAGCTCGAGATGGAAGATTTCGCCAAGACTTTAAGGGTGATTTTGGAGGGGAATTGCTGCTGCATTCCAGACCTTCAAAGCCAATCCAAAGCAAGCAACAAGCAAGTGATTCAAAGCAATTTGTGTAAAGTGTTTTTTACTTGTATTCCGTATTGTATTTGTATTCTTTCTTGTACTTTAGTATTACTGTTGTAATAGCTTGTAAGAGGTTTCTCCACCTCCAACGTGTTGTCGAGAAGGAGTTTAGTTAGTGTCGTGCGCATAACTAGAGCTCGGTGAGCTCGCCCATGGAGTAGGAACCATTCGGTTCCAAACCACATATATCTTGGTGTATTGTGTGTGATTGTGCATATTTGTATATCTTGTTAGTATTATTATTGTTATTCTGTTGCGCTAACAAGATTGTAGATACAAGAAGGAACGAATTCCACAGTACAACGATTGAGGGCTATTCACCCCCCTTTAGCGGGCCACAAACGTTCCAACACAACGAGGGTCCCAGCTACTGGTCACTCGGACTGTCACTACCTATGAGTGGTCGAGAGCCACGCACCTAGGACAACTGCATGCAACTCCAACAACCACTCTCTATAGTGGGGTGAGTGCGACACAACAAATGTTATGCCCTCACACCAGTTACTCCTTCACGAGTAACCTAGGAGGCAGGATGACTGACGACCCTCTCAACCACAAGGGAGACCAAGTCGCCAACAAGCATGTAAATGATATGAATGCAAGACAACACACATACATATGTCCACAGCACACTCTCTATTCTATAGAGATGCATACTCAACTGATCAACACACTCTCTACCCTGTAGAGAGTCGTACTCAATTGATCACAACACTCTCTATCCTGCAGAGAGTCATACTCGACTGATCAACACACTCTCTATTCTATAGAGAGGCATATACAACTGACAACACCAAGCTAGGACCTCTAGTCTATAGCACCGCTGTATCGACAAATCACATGTCCATACACGACGACATGACCCATAGTGGATATGTACATAACATCACGATATAACCCGCAGATGATTTATCTAAATTGCACAATTCAATTTCACAACTGAATTTAGCTACATACACATAGGTAAACCACTACAGTCCACTTACCATAAAATCTATAATTCATAACAAAGATGAATGAATAGATAACAACAATAATAGAGTATTTAAGTGCAAAGGAAAGTATCAAGTATAAAAAAAATAGAGTGGAGTCAAGGTCAAAGCGATAACATTATAAAGTTATATACTTCAGGGTTTAGCTACTACTTGACCAGGGTAGGAAATATTACCCACCTACTATAAAGCTCGAAATGAATATATTCACGGTCGTGAACCTATCTCGAATCCACGTCCTACAAATATCATCAACTACAATTAAATTCAAGCACACAACAAATATACAAATCCATTACGACATCGTTCATATATTCACATTCCTTTATTGAATGCGAATTAGAAACCCCGAATCATCAAGCGTAACCCTTCTACAACATCTAACTAGGTTTAAATCATTAAACCTCTTATGTACGCTCCACCCAAATAAATTAAACATACCAACTCACATCCTCAACCATTACAGATTTATCCACGACCCCATTTGTAGCCGAGATCAGAGCATCCCACCACTCGATCAACAATCGACATTTCACACTAATTTAGGGACCTAACCAACCTCAAACCAAACCCTATTCAGAGCATTGAAATGGTGCATCAAAACTCCTAATTGCACCAAATTAGGGATCTAACCATCCTAATTGACACACTTCGTTCCACCCGACCCTTTCTCACTTAGCCACCGCAGAGCAAACCCCGGAACCAACCATTCACAACCACTTATAGCCGTTCACATCCATTCACAGTCATTCACAACCGTTAGCTATTAACAGCCACGCAACAACACACTCACAGCCCCTTCGTGGCCAAGAACAACCCTATTCACCGTCGCACACCAGACAATTCCTTGTTCACAACCGTACAACTGTTCACCACTCACTCACACAACCACCAACAACCCATAACCGACCAAATTTCAACTCAGCCAAATCACAGCTGGAAATTCCCAACAGAACATCACAGCCAAGACCCACAACCCTCTCAACTGACAAAGACTCCCACTCAGCGAAAACTTCTCGATAGACAACAAAATCGAATAGCAAATGAAGAGAATGAACAACTGGGCTATACCTTCACTTGGGATCCACCAGTTGTATTCCATCCCTAATCCTCCCTATTTCCTCTGTTTCCTACAACAATCAAATGCCCAAAACACCAAAATTCTGTTCAGTTGGTATGGGTTTCAAAGGAATAGGGATCTCGTCCGGAGAAGCACCAACTCACCTAGCTCCGGCAGAACTTGCAGCTCCCGAGCAAAACTAGGTGTAGACGTCATCGACGGAAGTTTCTAATTGCATGCACCCTCACTGCTGGTGCGTCCGTGGGCTCCGACGAGGGTAGACAATCGCCGCTTGCAGAGGAGAGGGAGAGAAGACTTCGGTGAAGAACAGAGGTGCGGAAGGAATGGATCACGCTGTGGAGAGGGGTCGCGAGTGGAAAATCACGAGGAAGAAGAGGAAAAGAAAATCGCGATGAGAAGAAATTGGGAGTCGAAGAAATCGCAACCGTTCATTCGAAGTAAAGAGGTTCTGCGTGGTTAATAGCTGGACGACGAGGAAGGGAGGATGACTTGGCATTAAAGGGAGGCATCTTGAGAAATGCATGGGAGAGAGAGCTCGCTGTGCAGTGAGGAAGAGATGAGATCGTGTGAGGGAGGAGCTCGCGATCGGGCTTGGCATTAAGGAAAGAAACAGATCGGGTTTGCTAGCGGATGGGTTTAAAACCCTATAAGACAAACCTAGATCCACTTAAACCCCTTTATCACTTAAGCCAAGGTTTATTTCTATTAAATCCCTCACCATGTTAAAAAAAATTAATTAACCCACTAATAAAATTACTCTTTAGCCATCTATTTATGGTATTTTACATTCTCCCCCACTTAATAAAATTTGGTCCCCAAATTTTGTACTTAAATGTGAAAATTAATTCAAGCAAATTTTTGAAGTGACCACATACCTCAAGTAAACAAATGAGGGTATCAATATTGGATAGTGTCTTCCAACTCCCACATAGCCTCCTCATCCGTATTATATTGCCATCCAACTTTTACAAGTCGGATGGTTTTGTTCTGCAACTGTCGCTCCTTGCGACCCAAAATCTGCACTGGAATCTCCTTATAAGTCGCATTCGCCTGGAGTGGAATCGTAACTCCTTCCGAACATGATCTGATCATGACACGTATTTCCTCAACATAGAAACATGAAATATGTTATGGACACCCGCAAGTGTCAGAGGTAAAGCCAATCGATAAGCCACACCCCCAATCCGCTCTAATATCTCAAATGGACCAATGTAGCATGACACTAATTTTCCTTTTAAACCAAATTTTTTGACTCCTTTGGTAGGTGAAACTCATAGGAATACATGATCCCTGATTGAGAATTCTAAAGGCCTTCGCCTCTGGTCCGCATAACTCTTCTGTTGATCCTGTGCCTCGGATAACAGTTGTCTAATGACTTGCACCAACTCTGCATCATGCTGGATACTCTGTGGCCCCAGCAACTGTCGCTCCCCACCCTCCTCCCATAATATGGGAGATCTACAGGGTCTACCATATAAGGCCTCGAAAGGAGCCATTTGAATAGAAGAGTGGTAGCTGTTGTTATAAGCAAATTCCACTAAATGAACGTGGTCCTCCCAACTGCCTCCGAAATCCATAACACAAGATCTCAGTAAATCCTCCAATGTCTGAATGGTACGCTCATACTATCCATCTATCTACGGATGAAATGTTGTACTAAGCCAAAGCTCTGTGCCCATGGCCTGCTGCAGACTCTGCCAAAATCGCGAGGTAAATCGTGGAACTCTATCAGATATGATACTCAATGGTATGCCATGCAATCTGATAATCTCTCGATAGTACAACTCTGCTAGACGATCCAACTGGTCTGTCCCATGAATAAGCAGAAAGTGAGCAGATTTGGTTAATCGATCCACGATCACCCAAATCGCATCATGTCCTTTACGAGTTCTAGGCAATCCTATAACAAAATCCATAGTAATATGCTCCCACTTCCATTCCGGAATCGAAATTTCCTGAAGCAATCCAGCAGGTTTCTAATGTTTAGCCTTCACCTGCTGACATACTAAACATCGAGCAACAAAGTCTGTAATATCTCTCTTCATACCGTTCGACCAGTATAAGCATTTCAAATTTCGGTACACCGAGTACCACCAGGATGTATAGAAAATCTCGAATGATGTGCTTCCTGTAGCAACTCTTCCTTAACTGGATGCGTGTCCGAAACACATAATCGTCCGCATAAATGAAGTACTCCATTCTCATCACTTGAGAAATCTATCTATCGTTCTGAGTCTATTGTGCTACACAAGAACTGTAGATGCTGGTCACTAACTTGTGCTTCTTTGATTTTCTCAACAATAGTGGATTGGGCAACCATATAAACCAATACTCCCAGGGATGTTTGACCGTGTTCAGACAATCCTAACTCGAGAATTATCGAAATAGATCAGTAATTGCTATCAGATGAGTGGCCAGAACCCAACGAGACTTCCTGCTCAGCGCATATGCTACCACATTAGTTTTTCTCGGATGATAATGGATTATACAGTTGTAATCCTTTAGATATTCCATCCACCATCTCTATCTCAGGTTCAGTTCTTTCTGTGTGAATAAATATTTCAGACTTTTCTGGTCTGTGTAGATCTCAAAAGTAATCACATACAGATAGTGTCTCTATATTTTTAATGCGAAAATGATGGTTGCTAACTCTAGATCGTGCACTAGATAATTTCTCTCGTGATCCTTTAGTGTACGGGGGGAATAAGATACCATACGGTTGGACAACATCAGAACTGCACCCAACCCTTTGATAGAAGCATCCGTATATAGAACCATCCCATCAACACCAGAAGGAATCACTAAGACTGGTGCAGAAACTAGCCGCCGCTTAAGCTCCTGGAAGCTAGTTTCACAAGCCTTTGACCAGGTGAACTTGACCCCTTTCTGGGTCAGGCGAGTGAGTGGCATGGCAATACTTGAGAATCCCTCCATGAATCTCCGATAATACCCGCCAAGACCAAGGAAACTATGGACCTCCTAAACTGATTTTTGGCTGCTCCCAACTGGTAATCACCTCAATTTTCTAGGGATCTACATAAATACCTCTGATGGACACTACGTGTCCAAGAAAACCCACAGAGGATAGCCAGAAGGCACATTTACTAAACTTGGCATATAGCTGCTCTTGTCGCAACGTCTGCAACACTATCCACAGATGTTGTTCATGCTCCTCCTTAGATCGAGAATATATCAATATATCATCGATAAATACTATCACAAACTGATCTATATACCTCAGGAATACCCGGTTCATCAAGTCCATAAATGCAGCTGGGGCATTCGTGAGACTGAAAGGTATCACCAGAAACTCATAATGCCTATAACGAGTGTGAAATGTTATTTTCTGTGCATCCTCATCTCTTATCCGAAGCTGATGATATCCTGAGCGTAGATGAATTTTAGAATACACACATGTATCCTTGAGCTAATCAAACAAATCCTCTATTTTTGGTAGTGAATATTTGTTCTTAACTGTGACTGCATTCAGTTGCCGATAGTCAATACATAACCGCAACGATCCATCTTTCTTCTTAACAAACAGTACTGGAGCTCCCCATGGCGAAACACTAGGGCGAATAAATCCATTATCCAACAACTCCTGCACTTGAACTTTAAGTTCGTTCAACTCCTTTGGTGCCATTTGATAAGGAGTCTTCGATACCAGAGCTGTTCTTGGAATCACCTCTATCGTAAATTCCACTTGCCTAGGAGGTGGCAAGCCCAGAAGTTCATCTGAAAATACATCTGGATACTCTCGGACTACTCGCACATCAGAGAGGGGTGGTAGTCCTTCATTCTCAACTTTGACTAAAGACAATAAATAACCCTGAAAACCATGGGCCAACAGCTTCTGAGCCTGTAATGTAGATATAATGGATAGCCCATCATCTCTAGTGCCAACAAATTTCAAGGTTGGTTGATCCGGTGGTCGAAAAGTCACCACCCTTGCTCTACAATCCACTGTAGCATAATAAGTGGCCAACCAGTCCATACTGAGAATAATATCGAACTATACCATTTCCAACACCTAGAGGTCCATTGTAAGGATATGCCCATCAAAATCTAATGGGCAACCTTTGATTTCTTGGTGGCTGGTTAGCACCTCTCCTAATGGCAAAGATATTGCTAACCCACAAGAACGTACCATCGAAATCCTTCCAACTCTACCCAGAAATATTCTAGATATGAATGAATGTGAACTATCAGTATCAATCAAGGTATCAGTGTATATAGAATAAACTGAATCCATACCCCATATGACTGATCCCTCAGCCAGCTGTGCCCCATCTCTGGTGATGACATAAACACGTCCAGTCTCCATATTTGATGGTTGCATCCCTGATGAAGTAGTAATGTGCCTCTACTCAAGATGAATGCCTCGTGGTCATCAAGATGGAATCACCGGCAGTATAATATACCCCGAGCCACCGGTAAAAGCTACTGCAGTACTGGATAGTAGATCACTGGAGATGTAGGATACTCGATAGCTGTCGCCACCACTATAAGGGCACCCCCTGTATCTGATACAATTGTGCCTGTGGAGGTACTGGCTGCCTCTGACCATACGACTGCATTCACGATGTTGTCCTCTACTGTCGTTGTTGGCTAGACTTCTTTCCCTTGTTTGAGCTATAAGAAAGCTCCAACTGTGCTCTCAATGTACAATCCCGATTGGTATGACCAGGTTGCTTGCAATAATAGAAAACAGGCTACTCCAAAAGACACTCTGTAACTTTATGGCTTTTAGATCCACATTTATAACATCCAGTCCTGTTCAGACCCTTACAGCTCTTTTGAGACCCTCCAGAATACTCAGATGTCGGACGCTTCCCCTTCTACAATCTAGCTGACCCCTCTACACCACCTCGACTAGTTCCTTTTTGATCTCGCTTCCTCTAAGTCTCCTTAGCTGAACCCTGGTTCAGTTTCTTACTCTGGGTCATCTGTTTCTCAGTATCCTTTTCCCTGGAAATATGCTAGGAAGTCATCTCAATGAAAATGGTGTGATCCAATGCCTCCCTATAAGAGGTAATAGTATATCCTGACATCCTTGCTCGAATATAAGAAGCTAGGCCCTGAGAAAATTGGAACATCCGATCTGCATCCTGTGTCACCAGATGAGGGCAGAACTCTACAAGTCTGGTAAACTCTGCATTATATTCCATGACAGACTGGTCACCTTGCTTCAGGCTTAGGAATTCCTGACGATGTGTCGTAGAAAATGCTGAGGGAAAATACTGTCTCCAGAAGGCATCTCGCAAGACAACCCAAGTAATTCCACACTTCCCGAATAGAGTTTTTTGTATTTTCCACCAAGTAATAGCCTAATCTCTAAGGTGATATGCAGCAAGGCCCACTTTCTCCTCGTTCGTACAGTCCACGTACTCGAAAGTGTCCTCCAAATTTTTCAGCCAAGCACGGGAAATCCATGGATCAGACTCCCTCGGAACAAGGTAAGTCTATCCTTGGTCGAACGTGCTAATATGAGTATCCGTGCTTTATCATTGAGCCAACTGGACTCCGTAGGTACCGGCATAGTCGATAGTATATCTAGATTATGAGGCTCCGAACCTCCAATAAGGGGATGCTGAGGTTGTTCCCGAATAACGAGCTCAGTCGTAGTAGCCTCTTGTGCCTCAACTTTGGTTGATCGCCTTGATGGACGACCTTTACTACGAGTCTACACAGGTGCCATAACTTTGACTATATACACCTGTTGAACAAGTTTAGATAAGTATCTACCAAAACATAAGTTATCAAGAATTCTTACTTCATGATGCCCGGAGCTCATGCCATTGTCAATCTCATCTCACAAAGCCAAAACCGAAACAAATCGACCCGAGAATCCAAGACTCAACAAAAACATCATTGTATGACATCACAGAACCTTGGGTTATGATACCAATAAAGTTGTCATGCCCCGAGAGTATGCCCAGCCAAAAAATAAATGGACAGCATCTCCCCTATACGTGGCAACATATCCTGTTGATACAAGGCCTTTCGGTCACAATCAAAACAACATATATAAATGTAAATACCATAAAACACAGTGAAAACTATCCAAACAAAATAACAACTACACACAGTGCATAACGGTATGACTAACACCCAAACATAAAGGAAACATCGGCAAAACCCGAATCCACAAGTGTGTACATCAACCACAAGTACCACACTACAATCCACCATATAAAACCAAAGTCATATAGAGAAATACATGGAATACCCAAAACTCAGACCCTCGGATGTGAGATGAGATGATGTCAACCAGCGTTGCTCCAAGCCTATCACGGAGTCGAGTATCTGTTACCTGGGTGACAAGAAACCCAGGGTCTGTGGTGGTGAGTATAACTAAGCAGTAATAAGAATAGAAGTGCATGCATAGTTTATATATATCACATGCGAGTCAACAATATGCTGTCTACAGGTATAACAGATATACACCAGCATAATATAACAACTGTATAACTAAACTGATCAATAATAATAACATAAGGTACGGACATACTTGAGGATCAGCAATGATGTAATTCATACAACATGAGTATAAGTACAATAATACAACACCTAAACATGGTAGAGTAAATACTAACTCTATAAACAACAATACTACCGTACTATGTCCAATACACAATGAACCGGGTCCATCCCATATCACCTCAAGGTACTGGTCAAAGGTATATAACAGTCTGACCAACTCAATACTGGTAATCCAAACACGACCATACAGAATATGAACGTAGAATTCAAGATGATGTACAATCAAATGCAGCAAGCATAGTTCAAATAAATGCAACATCCAACGATCATATATATAGACTCTAGCTATATATATTCTAGTCACACTGAACTATATATATACATGTGTGTGTGTGTGTGTATATATATATATATATATATATATATATATATATAGTCATGCTTGCACCCCCCTACTCGCTACCACGACCCCAATGAGGCCTACGTGGCATGACATAACAACTGTCCCAACTCAACACCAACCACTGCTCTCGAGTGGTCGAGCGGGAAGTATGAAGTAGCATATAAGCATAAAGAGCTAGCTATGCAACGGGGGTCGCTACTGCTGGCCACTCCGACTATCACTACTGAAGGTTTGAAGCTTCACTTCTCGCTTCGCCTCGGTCGCTTATGCATGGCTATCCAATAATACGTCCTTGGATTAAAAAAAAATCCAAATGAAGATGGATTACCCAAGCAACCGATTTATCATCGTGCTTCTCGATTTGAGTCATTACTCGAACAAACTTGTTGTTCCAGTAACCTAACTCTTTCCTCGATTAGCCGCAGAATAGATGATGAACGGATCGCCGATTTTTGTGTTTATCATCAAGGTCCATGATCATACAATTACAAACAAATTGCATAGAACAAGAAAGAAACTTAAACAAGAATTATACCTCTTGTTTACCTCTTGATCTTCTATCATATGACCTATTCTCCTCTTGGACGTTGTGTGGGCAACAATCCTCCGAGAGTTGAAGCCTTCTAAATCGTGTCTTCCCTTCCTTGCTCGCTCCAAACAAAGGAAGAACAAACTCCCTTCTTCTCCTTGCTTGTGCTGACCACCAATCACAAAGATGGGTTGCTGCCGGCCCTAGGAGAGGGAGAGGAGATATGGGCACCGACCAAGAGCTTCAAGGGAAGAAACCCTAACTCTTGCCGCCGACCAAAAGAGAAAGAGAGAGAGAGGGATGAGCCATCGACAAAACTAGAGAGAGAGAGGGAGGCGGCGCCCAATGAAGAAGCTCCACCTTAGGTTGCCACCCAAGCCTCTCTAAAGCCAACTCCAAAACCCTAGCACAAATCTTTTTTCATTCTCTTTGCTGCCCAAGCCTTGGAATCAATATATAGATTTTGTCCAAGCCTCCTTTTAATCGTGTCCGTTGGATCTAGGCTTCTTGAGGGTTTTAATAGGCTACAATAGGGACCATGAGGAGTTGTATCTTGGCCGCCTAATGGATCCAACCCACATAATAGCCGATCCATTAATGATAATCCATTCCTCTAGAGGATTATCATTGATCTACCTCACCAACCCCCATAATTAAATATGGGCTCCATATCTTAATTGTACAAATATCTCTCTGTGTTTAAGATATCGAATGTCCGTTAATTAATAAATTTACTAACAATTAATTAATTAACATCTAACTCCATGAGTAGTACCACTCAACCTTATCATCATGCTGAACCAAGTCCACTTGTAGCATTTACATGATGATCCTTATGAGCTCCTCAAGGGGACATCATCATCCTAATACATACGACATGATTTCCTCCTATAATCAATGACATACTATGTAAATAATATCATTTTCCAACTTACTAAGCCTATCGATTTAACTCATAAATCTCGCCCATTGGTAAATCAAAGAAATAAATATTAAGTACATGTGCCCGTTATTATATCGAGATTAAGAGCATGTACACCATAATATCTGAGGTCCGATTCAATTATGTAGTCTGCAATAAATTGAATCACCTCTAAGTCGGTCTTACTCAATACACACAAAGTGTACTAGTGTAATTTTATGGTCAAGATAAACCAATACCAAATTACACTACAACCATACCAATGGTTTGTCCAAAACGATCTTGGTTGTGAGCCTCTACTTATACTCCATAAGGAACTGATAACATGATCCTCTGTGTGACACCACACACCATGTTATCTACAATGTAAAGTATTAGACAAGATGCACACATATAATAAATATAAAATGCAAACAATGATCATGTGATTCTTATTTCAAAATGAAGATGTCCATACAAAGACTAGGATTTCAATATACATCCCAACAATCTCCCACTTATCCTAAAAGACTATGCTGCCATCATACTGCCATACATCTGATTCTCATTACCTCCAGATGCCTATCAAAAGCTCTTGCTAGAAGGGCCTTAGTGAAAGGATCTATCAAGTTATCCTCTAATTCAATCTTTGCGACATCAACCTCTACCTGCTTTATGATCTCTCATATCAGGTGGTACTTGCGCTCTATGTGTTTACTTGCCTTATGGGCTCATGGTTCCTTTGAGTTTGCAATTGCACCACTGTTATCATAATAAATTGTGATAGTTCTGGGCAAACCAAGAATTACATCCAAGTCCATCAAGAAGTTCCTGAGCTATACAACTTCTTTAGGTGACTCAGATGCAGCCACATACTCAGTTTCCATGGTGGAGTCCGCCACACATTTCTTCTTGACACTCCTCCATACAATGGCTCCACCTCCCAAAGTAAACACAAAACCTGAGGTAGACTTATTGTTATCCCTATCTGATTGAAAGTCAGGATCTATATAACCCTCAGGAAGTAATTGATCTGCCTGGTATACCAGCATAAAATCCCTAGTCCTTCTCAAGTATTTCAATATATACTTTACCGCAGTCCAATGTCCCTGTCCTAGATTACTCTGATATCTGCTAACCATGCCCATGGCAAAGCAGATATCCGACCTCAAACACAACATAGCATACACGAGGCTTCTTACCGCCGAAGCATAAGGAACTACCTTCATTTCCTCTATCTTATTTCTAGGACACATCTCTTTAGATAAAGGTACTCCATGCCTAAAAGGTAGAAAACCTTTCTTGGAGTTCTGCATGCTAAAATGAGCCAAAATAGTGTCTACTTATGAAGCTTGAGATAAGCACAATATCCTTTTCTTGCGATCTCTTATAACCTTGACCCCAAGGATGTGTTCAACTTCTCCCAAGTCCTTCATATCAAATTGTTTGGACAATCATACCCTTACGTCTTACAATACTTTGATATTGTTGCCAATGAGTAAAATGTCATCTACGTATAGTACAAGAAATACCACTATATTTCCGTCACATCTCTTGTATAAACAAGACTCATCTGGACTTTGAATAAATCTATATGGCTAGATTACTGTTAGTAATATATGAGAGATGTCCTAAGGCAATCGCCTTATGTATGAACCATTTATATGATAAATGAAGATTCACTATTTGAGTATACATGTTTTATGTATTTGATTGGATCTTAAACTCATTTACTGAATGTCCACGATACGATTCACAGCATGAGAGAATTTGTGATTGGATCACAACTAGTGAGTATCTCTACATGTGTAATTGTGATGTATCGGAATTATCCCTAGTCGATGAATTGATGAATCTGGACAACATCAATTCTGTTGAGACTAGCACGAGGTATACTCCTTGGTGTATCCAAGCAGCTGATTCTCACTGGCTGGAGACATAGTGATGTCCGGAGTTAATCGTGGATGCTAGTTATGGTAACTAGTTCATTGGAGTGACCAGCCGTAAGACTTCATATGGTTCTCTGCATATATAGATATGTCAATGAAGTTCTTACTGTGGCTTAAGTACGATGTTCCTTTGACTTGCGGTATTCAAGTCATCTTGATCATGGAGACTTATGCTTTGACATCTTAAGCAAACATCTCTAAGGAGATGTGGACCCGGGATGATTGGGTATAAGTCGAAGCGATCGAAGGTGTTTGAATAGCCTATAAAGGATTCACCACTCCTTGCGAGGAGATGTATACCCATGGCCTCTCGTCGGATTGTTACTAAAGTCTTTGGCCAAAGCATTACATGTTTAGAGTAAGGTACTCTTCGATACATGTGGAGTAACTAGAATCCGTAGGATGAGGAAATGATACTTGGGCTAGGTGTGACGTAGTCAGCCTAGTGGGGACTGACACTATAGACCATGTCCTGAACCAAGTGGGTATAAGATGAGTGAAGGGAATGGGATACAAATCATTCAAGCTGCTGAAGGGTTTTAGAAATAGTTCTGGATCAACCGTTGATTTTTTCGGTTAATTGGGGATCATGATGTACTACTAGGTGCCACTCATGATCGTTCTATAATTAATGGTTAATTATAGATGGCCAACATAAACCGAGAACCTATTTGGTCACACGCACAACGAGTGTAATCCAAAGGATTTAAAACGAGCTTGAGAATTGGATTCTCAGACCGAGAGAAACTAGGTTTGGTTGGACCAAACATAAAGCGAGCATGAAATCGTTTCAGTCGCAATGGAAGCGTGGATGGGCTGCGTCTTATGAAGACGTAATGGATGGACCAAAATGGTTTGGTTCTAATCCAATGGATGAGAATAAACCAAAGGGTTTGGTTTATATTAAACGAATGAACCAAAGGTTGGTTCGGTTCGTTTTAACTTAAAATAAACCATCATGGTTTGGTTTATTTTAACTTATCTTAATGGAGCGGGTTAACGAGCTTTATGGATATGATCCATTAACCATTAAGAGAATTAGTTCTCTATAAAATAGGGCTTAAACCCTAACCCTAAGGCTAATCAACCTTGGCCGCCCAAACCCCCTCCCTCTCCTATTCGGCGCCCAACATCTTGTTGCCGCCCAGCTTGTGGTGCAGCCTTCCAACTTGTTGCCGGCGACCAACCTTCAGCCGGTGAACCTCCGGCGACCCTCCGGTGATCTCCTATAGGTTTGGCATCAAGGTGAGGCTTTTCTTTCCTTGGTTGGCCGGCGCCTATATCCTCCACCAAGCTGTCCAGTTTTCTGGACAGCTTCTCCTCCTCTCGTCGGAGCGTCGTTTGGACGACGGTTAGTGCTCCGACAGCGGCTAACTTACCGGGGATTTGATCTCCGTTAATCCTCTGAGGTGGAGGACGAAGGATTCGTCAAACGGTTGACGAATACCTCTCCGGAGAAGCGAGTTTTGAGAACTCGTTTTGGATCCGAATTTGGATTCGGATCGTGATCATCTCTCGATCACGTCGTCTTCGACACGAGGCTAGTAACCCGTACGAAGACGAAGCTCGTGACTTAGCGAAGTCATCCCGAGGAGCTCAGCGTGGATACGGATAGAGACGATTCTTACGAGGATCGTTCCGGTTGATGTCGTTCCCGCTACACGTCATACGGAAGGTATAACGTAGTTTAATTTCCTTTTATTGCAATTTTAATTTATGGTTATGTCTACACTTGTTGTAATAGCATGCGTGTGTTGTGTGTGTTGTAATAAATAGGAGTATTTATTATTTTTATTGCTTCCGCTGTGCTCATGTTTACGAAACATGATCGAACACACACTGCCATGATCTTAGAAACCCAAGATGGTATCGAGCCCAGGTTGTGTTTGACATAATCGTAAAATGGTTTCGATAGTCATAATGTATTTCTGGAAATTTTCTAATTTTGGAAATTTAGAAGTATTTATGGAAATTTTTCAATTTTGGAAAGTCTAGAAGTATTTATGGAAATCTTCCACTTTTGGAAAGTTGGAAGTATTTATGGAAATTGATATTTTCCATAAATAAAATATTTGATTAGATTCTGGAAATTTGTTTCCTAATTTAATCATGATTTGATTTGAAATCAAATCTTAAAATATTTTATTTCCATAAGTAGTTTTAATGATTTAGGAAATTGGTTTCCTAAATAGATTTTCCTTAATCAAATAATTCCATGAATAAAATATGTGATTAGATTTGGAAATTTGTTTCCTAATTTAATTATGATTTGATTTGGAGAATCAAATCTTAAACATATTTTATTTCCATAAATAGTTATGACATATAAGGAAATATATACATGACATAATTGTATGCCATGTAATTGCATTAGATGCATAACATTATGCCATGCGTGTCGTGACATGTAGATGTATGCCATGTATGCCATGCCATGTAGATAATAGTTATTTGCATGCAAAGAGGATGAGACATAAAAACCCTAACTCAATATTAAAGCCTACACCTTCCATTAATATGGTTAGAACCAGAGTTCTGTTTCTTGTTTGGGTTGTTGGACTCACTCCAAGCCCGGCTCGAACTGAACATGTTCAAATCATTGGAATAGTTTAACTCTAATATGGTAAGAGTCAGAGGTCAATCGTTAGTTTGGGTTGTTGGACTCACTCCAAGCCTGGCTAATTGGTTTAATGCGCTCTAACCATATTAAAACTATTTCGCGATTAATGGGTCGGCTTTAACTTGGAGCATCGATTTGTTGGACTCACTCCAAGGTCGATGTGAAGAGAGGTGAAGTTGGGTGCTATGCATATGATGCATACTTGTTAATGTGTTAACAACCCAATGTATGTGTAAACATTCAATTAGTTGATAGCACATTGTGATAGTTACATATACATGATATGTAATCGGTATACTTGATACCCACCATCATAGCTAAGAATGGCTTGTTGGACTCACTCCAAGGTTGTTCTTATCTATGATGGATATCAGCCCATTCGGAGATGGACCTACGATCTCCCGAAGTGATTTTAAGGGTTTTTGAAATTCGAAAAATGAATGGGATTTATAAATGTATATTGATGCATTTTAAAATCATCTTTCTCATATATGCTCATTTTGTATTTCTAAGTTAATATATTGATCATGATGTGTTTGAATTTGCGTTCCATTTTGGATTCAAATAAATTGACTGGGCCGAACTTCTTGGACTGGCTTAGAAACTTGAGAATTGTTCTCAAGGTGAAAAGCTTGTGTATGTCCTCGGCGCCTCTTCCGCCCGTCTAGTGGCGATGCAACTTTGGACCAATTGTTGGCCTATCGAAACATGTGAGTGATTACGAACAAATGAGTTGCATCATGCTAGCCGCGATGGAACCCAAGCTCACAGCGGCATGAGCATATGGATGCTCATATCGTAGTCCTTCATCTTTGTGAGTTGGTTGATGAGCAAGTGAGATTCGAAAGGTTCGAAGTCTCAAAGCTCCTCTTCACCTCTGAGATGCTAGGAGGTTCATCTGTGGTACTGCTCAATATGCTGAAGACTGTGGAGTCTTCTGAGAAGCATGAGCAGGGGACGGTGCTGTTAGTTGATTCCTTGAAGAAAGGTTCTAAGAGGAAGTCAAAGGAACAGCAGAAGGGAAAGAAGAGAAAGGCTAAGAAGGTAGAACTAGCACAAAAGGAAACTTGCCATCATTATGGCAAGGAGAGACATTGGCGAAGAAATTGCAAGGTTTATCAAGAGTCCGTGAAGAAGGATAAGGCATCGGATGCCCCATCTTCTTCAGAAATCTTCTTTATTGATTGTCATTCTATTTCCTTAGACACTTGGGTATTGGATACTGGGTGTGGCTCACATATATGTAATGACATACATGGGCTAAGGAATAGAAGAAGACTCGTCAAGGGAGAGTCAAATTTACGTGTTAGGAATGAAGCAAGGGTTGCTGCACTCGCCATCGGAACGTATTTGTTGAAACTCCCTACAGGACTTGTCTTAGAACTGGACAATTGCTTTTATGTTCCTTCGTTGATAAAGAACATCATTTCTATTTCTTGTCTAAATAGAAATGGTTTCCATTTGACGTTTAGTAACAATTGTTGTTACATAACTTTGAATGGGGTTCTTTATGGGACTGGAACTTTAAGCAATGGTGTTTATACGTTGGACGTATCCAGTGACATTTGCAATATCGAAGCGAGCAACAAGAGTGCTCGAAAGGATAATCAAATAGACTCCTACATGTGGCATTGTCGTCTTGGCCATGTAAGCAAAGCGCGTGTCAGAATTACCGATGTGGTGCGGAATCGTTGAATTGGATTCATACGATACATGCGAATCATGCTTAAAGGCAAGATGACTAAGTTACCTTTCTTGGAAAAGGTGAGCGAGTGGGAGAGTTACTAGGTCTAGTACATGCGATGTATGTGGACCTATGTCAACTCAAGCTTTAGGAGGCTATAGCTACTTCATTACCTTCATAGTGATCACTCACGGTTTGGGTATGTGTTCTTGATGAAACACAAGTCTGAAGCCTTTGAAAGGTTCAAAGAATTCAGAAATGAAGTAGAGAAACAACATGACAAGAGTATTAAAATACTTCGATCGGATCGAGGTGGTGAATACTTAAGTCAAGAGTTTCTTGATTATCTAAGAACAATGGCATATTGTCTCAATGGACTCCGCCCTATACACCATGCATAATGGTGTATCGAGAAGGCGTCGGACCTTGTTGGACATGGTCAGTCAATGATGAATCATCACTCTTCCCAAGTCCTTTTGGGGTTATGCACTTGAATTGTTTACTTGTTAAGCAGAATGCCTACAGTAGTCTCAACTACTCCATATGAGATATGGAATAGTAAGAAACCTCATGTATCTTACTTGAAGATATGGGGTTATCTGCTTATGTAAGCCAGACTGTATCGGACAAATTGGATGCTAAGTCTGATAAATGTCTATTTATTGGATACCCTAAGGAAACAAGGGGTTACCAATTCTATCATCCTGTGGAACACAAGATGTTTGTTTCTAGGCATGTTGTGTTTCTAGAGAAAGAGTTTCTCTTGCAAGAAAATAGTGGGAGTGTCGTCGAGCTTGAGGAGGCTCGAGAGACTCAAATAGACATTGATGAGATACCTGGTGAAGCACAACAGCCGACAACTCATAGTGATGAGCAATCTGCTGGACCTATTGTAACACCACATCTTCGTAGATCTGGTAGAACACGCAATATTCCTGAGAGATATGGATTTCTCGTAAGCGAATCGAACGACGTGTTACTCATTGATGATGAGGAGCCTACCAGTTATGAAGAAGTCTTGCCGACAAGTTCAGAAAAGGATAAGTGGCTTGGTGCCATGAAGTCGGAAATGGATTCCATGTATGAAAACCAAGTTTGGAACTTGGTTGACCCACCTGAAGGGATAAAGCCTATAGGGTGCAAGTGGGTTTTCAAGAAGAAAACCGACATGGATGGTAATGTGATTACCTATAAGGCTAGATTGGTGGCGAAGGATATCGTCAAAAGCAAGGTGTTGATTATGACGAAACCTATTACTTTGTAGCTATCTTAAATCCATTCGGATGCTCTGGCCATATAGCACTCATTATGATTATGAGATATGGCGGATGGATGTGAAAATAGCTTTCCTTAATGGAAACTTGCTCGAGGACGTGTATATGATACAGCCTGAGGGTTTCACATCGGTTGATAAAACCAAGGTATGCAAGTTGCGACGATCCATTTATGGAGTGAAGCAAGCATCCAGGAGCTGGAATATCCGTTTTGATGAGACAATCAAAAAGTTTGATTTCTCACAAAATCCAGACGAACCTTGTGTGTACAAGAAGGTTAGTGGGAGTGCAATCGTATTCCTAGTATTGTATGTCGATGACATACTACTTATAGGAAACGATGTTTCAATCTTACAGTCAGTGAAGGTTTGGTTATCCAAGACATTCTCCATGAAAGACCTGGGAGAAGCAACCTACATCCTCGGGATTAAGATCTATAGAGATAGATCGAAAAGGTTGCTTGGTCTTTCGCAGTCTACATATATAGACCGAGTGCTAAAGAGGTTTAGCATGTCGGAATCCAAGAAAGGTTTCTTACCCATCAGGCATTGGGTACACCTTTCGAAGTCTATGTGTCCGCGCACAGAAGATGAGAGGATTTGCATGAGTAAGATTCCCTATGCATCCGCAATAGGATCTATCATGTATGCTATGTTATGTACGAGGCCCGATGTATCGTATGCTCTGAGTGTCACGAGCAGATACCGATCGATCAAGAATGGATCATTGGTGGTATTAAGACGATCCTTAAGTACTTAAGAAGAACTAAGGATGCGTTCCTAATATATGGAGAAGGGTACATGGTGATACGTGGGTATACGGATACCAGCTCCAGACAGACAAGGATGATTCCATGTCTTTGTCTGGGTATGTATTCACCTGGAATGGAGGCGCAATAAGTTGGAAAGGTTCCAAGCTTGACACTATAGCGGATTCTGCCACTAAGGCAGAATACATTGCGCTTTGGAAGCAGCAAAGGAAGCGGTTTGGATCAAGAAGTTCATCTCTGAACTTGATGTGGTCTCATCAATGATCCAAACATGTGCTTCGCCGCTATCATCTTATCAGAGAGATCATAAGTAGGAACAAAATACAAATCGAGAAAATTCCCACTGAAAGGAACTTAGCGGATCCTTTGACTAAAGCATTACCTCAAAGTAAGTTTGAGGGTCATGTTGGTGCTTATGGTATTGGATACCGTAGCGATTGGCATTAGGCCAAGTGGGAGTCTGTTAGTAATATATGAGAGATGTCCTAAGGCAATCGCCTTATGTATGAACCATTTATATGATAAATGAAGATTCACTATTTGAGTATACATGTTTTATGTATTTGATTGGATCTTAAACTCATTTACTGAATGTCCACGATACGATTCACAGCATGAGAGAATTTGTGATTGGATCACAACTAGTGAGTATCTCTACATGTGTAATTGTGATGTATCGGAATTATCCCTAGTCGATGAATTGATGAATCTGGACAACATCAATTCTGTTGAGACTAGCACGAGGTATACTCCTTGGTGTATCCAAGCAGCTGATTCTCACTGGCTGGAGACATAGTGATGTCCGGAGTTAATCGTGGATGCTAGTTATGGTAACTAGTTCATTGGAGTGACCAGCCGTAAGACTTCATATGGTTCTCTGCATATATAGATATGTCAATGAAGTTCTTACTGTGGCTTAAGTGTGATGTTCCTTTGACTTGCGGTATTCAAGTCATCTTGATCATGGAGACTTATGCTTTGACATCTTAAGCAAACATCTCTAAGGAGATGTGGACCCGGGATGATTGGGTATAAGTCGTAGTGATCGAAGGTGTTTGAATAGCCTATAAAGGATTCACCACTCCTTGCGAGGAGATGTATACCCATGGCCTCTCGTCGGATTGTTACTAAAGTCTTTGGACAAAGAATTACATGTTTAGAGTAAAGTACTCTTGATACATGTGGAGTAACTAGAATCAGTGGGGACGAGGAAATGATACTTGGGCTAGGTGTGGCGTAGTCGACCTAGTGGGGACTGACACAATAGACCATGTCCTGAACCAAGTGGGTATAAGATGAGTGAAGGGAATGGGGCACGATTCATTCGAGCTACTGAAGGGTTTCAGAAATAGTTCTGGATCAACCGTTGATCTTTTCAGTTAATTGGGGATCATGATGTACTACTAGGTGCCACTCATGATCGTTCTATAATTAATGGTTAATTATAGACGGCCAACATAAACCGAGAACCTATTTGGTCACACGCACAACGAGTGTAATCCAAAGGATTTAAAACGAGCTTGAGAATGGGATTCTCAGACCGAGAGAAACAATGTTTGGTTGGACCAAACATAAAGCGAGCATGAAATTGTTTCAGTCGCAATGGAAGCATGGATGGGCCGTGTCTTATGAAGACATAATGGATGGACCAAAATGGTTTGGTTCTAATCCAATGGATGAGAATAAACCAAAGGGTTTGGTTTATATTAAACGAATGAACCAAAGGTTGGTTCGGTTCGTTTTAACTTAAAATAAACCATCATGGTTTGGTTTATTTTAACTTATCTTAATGGAGCGGGTTAACGGGCTTTATGAATATGATCCATTAACCATTAAGAGAATTAGTTCTCTATAAAATAGGGCTTAAACCCTAACCCTAAGGCTAATCAACCTTGGCCGCCCAAACCCCCTCCCTCTCCTATTCGGCGCCCAACATCTTGTTGCCGCCCAGCTTGTGGTGCAGCCTTCCAACTTGTTGCCGGCGACCAACCTTCAGCCGGTGAACCTCCGGCGACCCTCCGGTGATCTCCTATAGGTTTGGCATCAAGGTGAGGCTTTTCTTTCCTTGGTTGGCCGGCGCCTATATCCTCCACCAAGCTGTCCAGTTTTCTGGACAGCTTCTCCTCCTCGTCGTTTGGGTTTGGACGACGGTTAGTGCTCCGACAGCGGCTAACTTACCGGGGATTTGATCTCCGGTAATCCTCTGAGGTGGAGGACGAAGGATTCGTCAAACGGTTGACGAATACCTCTCCGGAGAAGCGAGTTTTGAGAACTCATTTTGGATCCGAATTTGGATTCGGATCGTGATCATCTCTCGATCACGTCGTCTTCAACACGAGGCTAGTAACCCGTACGAAGACGAAGCTCGTGACTTAGCGAAGTCATCCCGAGGAGCTCGGCGTGGATACGGATAGAGACGATTCTTACGAGGATCGTTCCGGTTGATGCCGTTCCCGCTACACGTCATACGGAAGGTATAACGTAGTTTAATTTCCTTTTATTGCAATTTTAATTTACGGTTATGTCTACACTTGTTGTAATAGCATGCGTGTGTTGTGTGTGTTGTAATAAATAGGAGTATTTATTATTTTTATTGCTTCCGCTGTGCTCATGTTTACGAAACATGATCGAACACACACACGCCGCGGTGCCGGAAACCCAACAATTACCTCATAAAAGTGGATGTTCCAAGATCTTGAAGCTTGCTTCAATCCATAAATGGACCGATTAAGCTTGCACACAAGATGATCTTTGCCCTTTGCAATGAATCCCTCTGGTTGCTTCATATAGATGTTTTCTTCAAGACTTCCATTAAGGAAAGCTGTCTTGACATCCATCTGCCAAACCTCATAATCCATATGAGCAGCAATAGATAAGAGAATCCAGATAGACTTAAGTGTGACTACCGATGAAAAGGTCTCCTCATAGTCGATGGCCTCTTTCTAAGTATACCCTTTCGCAACAAGCCTTGCTTTGAAGGTCTCAACCTTCCTGTCTGTTCCTCTCTTTTTTTGTAGATCCAATTGCTTCCAATGGTTTTTACACCCTTAGGTGGTTCTACTAGCTTTTTGACCTGATTTGAATCCATAGATTCTATATCAAAATTCATCACCCTTTGCCAAGATACCGTATCTTTGTCTTGGATTACCTCATCATATGTCCAGGGATCAAATTCATGTTCGCCAGGGATCAAATCAGAAGATTCTCCCAAGAACATAAATCTCTCAGGTTGTCTAACAACCTTCCCACTATGATGAGGTATCACCTGTGTATCCTCTGTGACACGCAGTGCAGTCACTTATGGTATGTCCTCTTGTACCATTGGTACTGAAGTAGTGACTTTCCCACTCAACTCCTCCAGAACAATCTTGCTCATGGGCTTGTGGTTCATCACATAGTCTTCCTCTAAAAATCGGGCATTTGTGCTAACGATAACCCTATGATCTCTAGGACTATAGAACAAACCACCTTTCATTCCTCAGGATAGCCTACAAATAAGTGCACTTCTGTACGAGGTTCCAACTTACCAGCATCTACCTTCAGCACATGTGTTGGACTCCCCCAAATCCGAATATGTCTCAAACTAGGCTTTCGCCTAGTTCACAATTCTGTGGGAGTAGAAGGTACTGATTTAGATGGTACCAAGTTCAGAATATACACTGTCGTATCCATAGCATACCCCCAGAATGAATCTGGTAAATCAAAATAACTCATCATTGATCTAACCATCTCCATAAGAGTCGTATTCTTTCGCTCTGCTACACCATTCTGCTGGGGTGTATCAGGTGCTGACAATTGGGATTGAATCCCAGCCTTTGATAAGTTACTTCTAAACTCTCCCAAGAGGTACTCACCATCACGATTAGATCGTAGTGTCTTGATACTTTTACCTTAATATTTCTCCACATCAGTCTTAAATTCTTTGAACCTGTCAGAGCATTCAGACTTGCAACGCATCAAGTAAATACATCCATATCTTGAATAATCGTTTATAAACAAGACAAAATATTCAAAACCACCTCTAGCCTGGATAGACATAGGACCACACAAATCAGAATGAACCAATTCCAACACATCTTTGGCTCTATACCCCTTGGCCTTAAAAGGCCTCTTGGTCATTTTACCTTCCAAGCAAGATTCGCAGGTTGGGAAATCTTCCACCACTAATGAATTCAAAGGTCCATCAGCTATCAACCTTTGAATTCTACTCAGGTTAATATAACCTAACCTTAGATGCCAAAGATACATTTGGTTCATTTTCGAAGGTTCTTTTCTCTTATTAGATGTAGAAGATGAGTTATTTACTTCTATTTGCATCATGAGAGCTTTTGGTTCAAGAGTGTACAAATTTCCTAC
The DNA here is from genome assembly GCA_025175895.1 of Wurfbainia villosa. Taxonomy (NCBI): domain Eukaryota; kingdom Viridiplantae; phylum Streptophyta; class Magnoliopsida; order Zingiberales; family Zingiberaceae; genus Wurfbainia; species Wurfbainia villosa. Next base: position 110,723,967 of record CM045989.1, on the reverse strand, counting down.
CAACGTACCAGAACAGATAATCTCCCTATTCCTTTTTATAAGAACTCTGTCATTAAAATAAATAGAATATCCATCCATAAAAAATTTAGAAACTGAAATCAAATTCTTTATAAATGAAGGTACATAAATGCAATTTCTCAGAACCAAAGTTTTATTCCTATCAAAAGATAAATAAACATCTCCCATTGCAATAGTCGCCACCTTAGTAGCATTGCCCATATAGACAATAATCTCCCCCTCAGCTAGTCGTCTGGTTTCCTAGAACCCCTGCAAAGTATTACAGACATGATTAGTGGCTCCCATATCTACACACTATGTGCCAATAGATAACACTGCTAAATATGTTTCAAAGACTAGACCAAAAGATATACCTTTGTTCATCTCCTGATTGGGCCAGTCAGCTTTCCAATGTCCAGTCTGCTTGCAAGTGAAGCACTTGCCTTTCGGCTTCTTCACTCTTGCCTGAGATCCTCCCACCACCTTCGCTGAACTTGTTTCTTCATCTTCTTGCCTTTCGACTTAGAAGTAGAAACCTTCTGGGCAACCAAACCCTGAGAACTCTGACAAAAAAGCCCCTCTACCGCTTGGAGTTCTATCAAAAGCTCCGCCAACGAATACAACCTCTTATTCATGATGTAGTTAAGGCGAAACTGCTCAAAACTCCTAGGTAGAGATTGAAGAATGATATCGACCTGGGTTTCCCCATCGATCTCAACTTCAAGGACTTCCAGCTCATTCAAATGAGCCATCATCTTGAGAACATGATCCCTCACGGGTGTTCCCTCAACCATGGTTGTCGTCATCAAGTTTCTCATGGCTTCTTGCCTAGCAACCCAATTCTGGTGTCCAAAAAGTTCCTTGAGATTGAGCATCATGTCATAAGCAGTAGTTATGGCCTGATGCTGATGTTGCAATACATTTGACATAGAAGCCAAAATGTAACACAACGCCATCTCATCAGCCTTGATCCACTTCTTATAACTCTCTTTCTCTTTTTCCCCAGAATCATCCATAGGCTTAGGAGGACATTCTTCGAAGAGTACATACTTGTACTCCTCAGTAGTCAAGACTATGTCTAGATTCCTTTTCCAATCCACATAGTTAGGTCGAGTAAGTTTATTTTCTTTTAGAATCACAGCAAGTGGGTTGAAAGTCATTTTGAAGAAACCTAAGAATCACATAGATCAAATCATTATATTTCAAAAATTTATTGATTCCTCAAACGATAAAATTATAAAATCAACCAACACCTCAAAACACCGAGTATATCGTATGCCACGATAGTGTGGACGTATACGAATTCTACATTTATAAGAGGAGGTTTTACCTGTTAATTTTATTATCCTTTCAACCTTACTTTTTGACAAATAAAATTAATAGTTGGTTCCTCTTCAGCCCTACAAATAAAAGTAGTGACTCCGATGGGGAGAATACTCTTATTTGCATCTAAGTGTTCACCATTACTCGATACTAAGGCAATTATCTCGGATTATGTGCCTTCCGATGGGGAAGTACACAACTCCTAAATAATTTTCTATAACCATATTTGACCTAGTGATCCGCAAAACAACTCATCTGATATGGAGGAAGGCAATCAGAGCCAACGCACAAGTTTGTTCGCATCACATGTCAAATTGTAATGGAGGTCGTGGGAATTTTAAAAAAATATCCCTCTCACACTTAGTAATTTAAAATTGAAAAATTTTAACTATAAAAACACAACAAGAATATAAATCAAAAGCAATAAATATGAAAAAAAAATTTCCAACTATTATGGATTTTGTTCTCCAATATGCCTCCAGTCATGTTGCCACCTCGTCCACTCCTCCCTACGCCATGTACAAGCCATTCGGAGATCCGAGCCGAGAAAAATTATTTTAATTTACATCCATCGATCCTATACTCCATAAAAGAGTGTACATGAAATCTAGATCGAAAGTAAACTAAAATAAAAGAGTGACTAAACAATGTCGTACTTAATTATAAAAATTAAATACTAGCCTCGTTAACCTCGAGGATTCAAAAAATATTATGATTACACACATACAATCACATACACACGCATATGACCATAATAGTTGGATCTTATGCTCGCAACCAAAAAGTTAACCTACGCACATCCTACTATTATCTGGCACACATAATTTATGATAAGTGCATAAAAGTAACCAAATCCTAAACACACAAAATCGAAAATGGTGGCTTTGATACCACTTGAAGGTTTGAGCTTCGTTTCTCGCTTCACCTCGGTCACTTGTGCATGGCGATCCAATCATACCTCCCCAGATTAAAAAAAAAATCCAAATGAAGATAGATTACCCAAGCAACCGATCCATCATTGTGCTTCTCGATTTGAGTTGTCGCTCGAACAAACTTGTTGTTTAAGCAACCTAACTCTTTCCTAGATTAGCCGTGGAATAGATGATGTACGGATTGCCAGTTTTTGTGTTTATCATCAGGGTCCATGATCATACAATTACAAACAAATTGCATAGAACAAGAAAGAAACTTAAACAATAATTATACCTCTTGTTTACCTCTTGATATTCTATCGTATGACCTATCCTCCTCTTGGACGTTGTCTGGGGAAGGATCCTATGAGAGTTGAAGCTTCCTAGATCATGTCTTCCCTTCCTTGCTCGCTCCAAACAAGGGAAGAACAAACTCCCTTCTTCTCCTTGCTTGTGCTGACCACCAATCACAAAGATGGGTTGCCACCGCCCCTAGGAGAGGGAGAGGAGATATGGGCGCCGGCCAAGAGCTCCAAGAGAAGAAACCCTAACTCTTGCTGCTGGCCAAAAGAGAAAGAGAGAGAGAGGGAAGAGCCTTTGGCCAAACTAGAGAGAGAGAGGGAGGTGCCACCCAATGAAGAAGCTCCACCTTAGGTTGCCACCCAAGCCTCTCTAAAGCCAACTCCAAAACCCTAGCACAACTCTTTTTTCATTCTCTTTGCCGCTCAAGCCTTGGAATCTATATATAGATTTTGTCCAAGCCTCCTTTTAATCGTGTCCGTTGGATCTAGGCTTCTTGAGGATTTTAATAGGCTACAATAGGGACCATGAGGAGGAGTTGGATCTTGGCCACCTAATGGATTCGACCCACATAATATCCGATCCATTAATAATAATTCATTCCACTAGAGGATTATTATTGATCTACCTCACCAACCCCCATAATTAAATATGGGCTACATATATTAATTGTACAAATATCTCCCCGTGTTTAATATATCGAATGTCCATTAATTAATTAATTTACTGACAATTAATTAATTAACATCTAACTACATGAGTAGTACCACTCAACCTTATCATCATGCTGGACCAAGTCCACCTGCAGCATTTACATGATGATCCTTATGAGCTTTTCAAGGGGACATCATCATCCTAATACATAGGACACAGTTTCCTCCTATAATCAACGACACACCATGTAAATAATATCATTTCCCAACTTATCGAGCCTATCGATTTAACCCATAAATCTTGCCCATTGGTAAATCAATGAAATAAATATTAAGTACATGTGCCAGTTATTTTACCGGGATTAAGAGCATGTACACCATAATATCCGAGGTCCGATTCAATTATGTAGTCAACAATAAATTGAATCACCTCTAAGTCGGTCTTGCTCAATACACACAAAGTGTACTAGTGTAATTCTATGGTCAAGATAAACCAATACCAAATTACACTACAATCATACCAATGGTTTGTCCAAAACCATCTTGGTTATAAGCATCTACTTATCCTCCATAAGGAACTGATAACATGATCCTCTGTGTGACACCACACACCATGCTTTCTATAATTAAAGTATTAGACAAAATGCACACATATAATAAATATAAAATGCAAACAATGATCATGTGATTCTTATTTTAAAATGAATATGTACATACAAAGACTAGACTTTCAATATACATCCCAACAACTACCTATTAGTGGTTGAGTGTCATGCACCCAGGCCAACTGCATGCAGCTCCAACAACCACTGTCTATAGTGGGGCGAGTGCGGCACAACAAATGCTTTGCCCTCACACCATTTACTCCTCCATGAGTAACCTGGGAGGCAGGATGATTGACGACGCTCTCAACCACAAGGGAGACCAAGTCGCCAGCATGCATGTAAATGACATGAATGCACAACAACACATACATATGTCCACAACACACTCTCTATTCTATAGAGAGGCATACTCAACTGATCAACACACTCTCTACCTTATAGAGAGTCGTACTCAACTGATCATAACACTCTCTATACTCTAGAGAGTTATACTCGACTGATCAACACACTCTCTATTCTATAGAGAGGCATATACAGCTGATAACACCAAGCTAGGACCTCTAGTCCATAGCGACGCTATATCGACAAATCACACATCCATACACGACTACATGATCCATAGTAGATACATACACAACATCAGGATATAACCAAGAAGCTCAGCTTTACTTCTAGAATCATCCACCCCCGGATGATTTATCTAAATTGCACAATTCAATTTCACAACTGAATTTAGCTACATACATATAGGTAAACCACTACAGTCCACTTACCAAAACATCTATAATTTATAACAAAGATAAATAAATAGATAACAATAATAATAGAGTATTTAAGTGCAAAGGTAAGTATCAAGCATTATAAAAATAGAGTGGAGTAAAGGTCAAAGCCATAACATTATGAAGTTATACTTCAGGGTTTAGCTACTACTTGACCTGGGTAGGCAATTTTACCCACCTGCTATAAAGCTTAAAATCAATATCTTCACGACCGCGGACCTATCTCGTATCCACGTCCTGCAAATATCATCAACTATAATTAAATTCAAGCACACAACAAATATACAAATCCATTACGACATCGTTCCTATATTCGTATTCCTTTATTGAATACGAATTAGAAACCCCCAATCATCAAGCGTAACCCTTCTACAACATCCAACTAGGTTTAAATCATTAAACCTCTTAAGTACGCTCCACTTAAATCAATTAAACATACCAACTCACATCCTCAACCATTACAGATTTATCCACGACCCCATTTGTAGCCGAGATCAGAGCATCACACCACTCGATCAACGACCGACATTTCACACTAATTTAGGGACCTGACCAACCTCAAACCAAACCCTATTCAGAGCCTTAAAACGACACATCACAACTCCTAATTGCACCATATTAGGGATCTAACCATCCTAATTGACACACTTTGTTCCACCCGGCCCTTTCTCACTTAGCCACCACCGCGCAAACCCCAGAACCAACCATTCACAGCCACATACAGTCATTCACAACCATTCACAGTCGTTCATAACCGTTCACAACCGTTAACATCTATTCACAACCACCCAACAACACACTCACAGCCCCTTCGTGGCCAAGAACACCCCTATTCACCGTCGCACAACCGACAATTCCTTGCTCACAGCTGTACAACTATACACCGCTCACTCACACAACCACCAACAACCCATAACCGACCAAATTTCAACTCACAGCCAAATCACAACTCGAAATCCCCAATAGAATATCACAACCAAGACCCACAACCCTCTCAACCGACCAAGACTCCTACTCAGCCAAAACTCCTCGGCAGACAACAAAATCGAATAGAAAATGAAGAGAATGAACAACTGAGCTATACCTGTACTTGGGATCCACCGGCTGTATTCCTTCCCTAATCTTCCCTATTTCCTCTATTTCCTGCAATAATCAAATGCCCAAAACACCAAAATTCTGTTCAGTTGGTATAGGTTTCAAAGGAATAGGGATCTCGTCCAGAGCAGCACCAACTCACCTATCTCCGACAGAACTCACAACTCCCAGGTAGAACTAGGTGTAGATGTCATCGGTGGAAGTTTCCAATTGCGTGCACCCTCACTGTCGGCGCGTCCGTGGGTTCCGACGAGGGTAGATGACCACCGCTTGTAGAGGAGAGGGAGAGAAAACTTTGGCAAGGAATAGAGGTGTGGAAGGAATGGATTGTGCTATGGAGAGGGGTCGCGAGTAGAAAATCGCAAGGAAGAAGAGGAAAAGAAAATCGCGATGAGAAGAAATCGGGAGCCGAAGAAACCGTAGCCGTTTGGTCGAAGTAAAGAGGTTCGGCGGGATTAATAGTTGGACGACGAGGAAGGGAGAACGACTTGGCATTAAGGGGAGGCAGCTTGAGAAACGCACGGGAGAGATAGCTCGCTGTGTGGTGAGTAAGAGATGAGATCGTGTGAGGGAGGAGCTGACGATTGGGCTTGGCATTAAGGAAAGAAACGGATCGGGTTTGCTAGCGGATGGGTTTAAAACCCTATAAGACAAACCTAGATTCACTTAAACCCCTTTTTCACTTAAGCCAAGGTTTATTTCTATTAAATCCCTCACCATGTGCTAACTACCATTTTATCGTGTTATTTTGGTCCTTAATTTCACTGTTTTAATTCTCTCGAGTGATTTATTGTTGATTATTAATATGTTTATGAGTTTGGATTCATTTTGGACCTTATTGTAAATTCTCCTAAAGTTTGGACTTATATGAAAATTTTAACTTTGTTTGTAGGAGATCGAGATGAGCCAATGGACTAGACTCAAGTTGGATCGAATATGGCTTCATCTAGGATCATAATAGGCATCTCAAGTTGATTTAATTTGAGCCCTTCATCGTGATTGAGGGAAATTCAATCCAGAGATCAGATCTGAGCGATATGGAACATCCTATAAAAGCAACTTAATTATGAGCCATTTATCCAGATCTGGAGAGATCCGGTCCGTACATTTAGATCCGGACATCTTAGCCTTTCATCCAAATTTTATTGATCATGATTATCCATTCAGATTGATCAGATCCGTCCATCCAGAGTTCGATTGATCACAACCATTGGATGCATTGACTAGTTCATGGATTAATCAGAGTAATTAACATAGCTTCAATTGGACGGCTGGGATTTGATGGCATTCAATCGGACGGCTAAGGAAATGCACTTAATAACACCAACATTTCCTCACCGAAGGCAGTCGGCTTCGCCCCTTTCATGCAATTTCGCCCGACGCTTCTGGCTTCTTCAGCACCGCGCTTGCCAGCACCTTCCTCGCCGATCGTCAGAGAGGTAAGGGGATTACCTCCTTCTCCGGTGATCGGTGCCACTTCATCATCCCCTCCACCGTCAGTAGCCGCTCCGAGCTCTGGCGCCACTGACCAATCGGAGTGGGGATTCCCCTCCAATTGGTCCAGCCACCACTACAGCCACCGGAGTGGGGATTCCCCTCTGTTATCATCCAGTTCTTCCATATTTGTGGCCAACACCTTCACGGCAGTGCCGACAACATCTCCACAGCTCCGCCGACCTTGTTCTAGCTCCGGCAGCTCACTTCTTCATCCGACAGCAATATCTTTTCCTTCGGCCAACTTCTATTTCAGTTCCGACGATCACCATCAGCAGCTCTACAACCATCGATTGATTCGAACAACAAGCAAGCCTTCGTTTTGATTGTTTGGTCATTTAGTTTGTGTTGAATGATTGTAATAGATTCAATATTCCATGTTTAGATTGCACGTATTCGATTTACTTTGTTTCATGCCTTTTTAATGTTTGATGAAATGTTTCTTTGAGTAATTAGGTTGTAGTTGATTAGGTTAGATTTAATTTCACATTTTACTTTACTCTCATGTTATTTTGCATTTCAATTGTCATCTAAATTCCTGCACTTTCTTTATGTTTTTAAATGCACTTGTTAGGATGCTTAGTTTATGTTTCCTTTAATGTCATCGAAATTGTAGTTTAGTTAAATTAGAGTTTTTATTACTTGCATTGTCTTTCGTTTGGTAGAATTAGCCTTTTAAATTCCAAACCCCATTTTCAATAGAAAACTCAAAGAAATAATTAGAAATCCAAAGTTTACTATTCTATCGAATACACTCATTGAGAAACAATCCAGACCGTTCACTATGCTATATTAGTGTAGAAAGGGTTTGGTAATTAATTTGTAATGGTACCACGACAAAAGACCCATTATCAAATTTTGGCGCCGTTGTCGGGGAGTGTAATGATGTTTGGTAGACTTAGGATTGTTTACCCATTTTTCTGAAAAAAAAAATCAAAAATCCAAAATTTTGTTTAGGGGTTCATTCTTTTATTCCCTTATATATCCATGTATTTTATCATGTATACTTCCTGTGTCTTTTGATTTGTTTGTTAGTGTTTCAGGAAAGAACAAAAAATTTCTTTAAACATTGATCCATATTATCAGCGGTTTGGAGATTTCAATGATTTTTATTATTCAAGCACTGGACAACCGGAGTATAATCAGCTCGAACATCAATACTATCAGTACCAACCTCAATATCATCAGCCTGTTCCTCAGTATCATCAGTCTTATTAGTAGGACAGGTATAATTCAATTTTTAGTACATCTTTTCATAATTTTGATTCATATTTCAGGTATGAGCACACACCATAGTATGTTCCTCAATTGCCTCAGTGCTATCCACCCCCATCTTTTGCCAATACTTACATGCCAGTTGGGGTGATCAATCAAGTAATAGTTATGGAGAAGCACATCAGGAAGTGGCTCAGAATTTTTCAGCTTATCAGAGTCCATTGGGATTTCAAGATGACATAGTGTGTGATGGACTACAACCATTCCAACAAGCTGAGTCAACTCCCTGGGAGATATACCAAGACTACAATGAAGAAACCCCTGCTCCCAGTCAAGCAATTATAGAGACACTAGAAAATCTTTTGCAGAAGCAGATGTAACAGATCCAACAGCAGATGCAGCAACAAATTAGTGATAATCATCAGCGACAACAAGAAAGGATACAAAACATGCAAATCCTGCTGGATCAAATTGCATCATTCATCAGCCAGACACAAGCACAAGATTCCTCCTAGTTTTCCTCAGAGATCATTTCTGATGGTAGGGATGTGTTTGAGGAGATGGATTGCAGAGTTGGTGATTGATGTGAGCAAACCATATAGGGTTTTAGGAGTAGTTTTCGCTCACATCTCATTACATTTCATGTTAGTTTCATGCGTATGTTACTATATTTTGTATGCATTTTCTACTTTCTGGTTCGGAGATCTGCTATTTGTACTTTTACGTGTAGGATAGCATTATGGGGGAAAAAGGTGCACTTTCGGAGCAAAAGAGGGTCATTTTGTAAATAGACGTAGAATGGGACACGACTAGGGCATGTGGATGTGTCTAATGGGCGAGATCAGCCACCCTAGGGCCGCACACGGCCTGGTCATGTGGAAACACATGCCCGTGTGGCAGCCCAGTAGATTGACACGATTAGGGTATTTTTTCGGATTTTGCAACGATCCGATGTGATGTCTATATAAGGAGAGCTCCGCCCAAACCCTAGGGGGGAGGCACGACGGCTGGGATGGCACACCAAAGCCCTAAAAAACTTAAGAAACTTGCAATGAGGAGGAAGAACATCGCCGGAGATCCAAGTTTTGCATTTCAACACTGGAGAGAAGGCCACATTAGCATTGTAAAATGTTGTTCTTGCATTTTATTTCTGGTATATTCGAACATGAACATGCCTTGTGATTCTCCTGTTCTATATATCTAGTAGTTTCTTCGAATCTAGGATTAAGGAGTAGCTTGTGTACGCATGACATGTTGCTTAAAATTGAATTCTATTTTTGAGATTGAATTTGCAATTGAAAATTGTTTATACCAATATCTATGCGTATTTGGTTTTCTACTTGCTGTGCTTAGGCGATACGAGGGTTCACAACGCTCGTATTTAAGATTTAGAGGATTTATACAAGGATCCTAGAGGTAAACTTGATCTCCTGTAACCGTGGGTAGAAGGATGCGATGGAACTGGAAATAGTTCATCACAGGGATTGATTTGGCATCCTCGTACCGCCTATCCCGTCCTTGTAAGGCAGAGATAGCTCCCGATAGATGCGGTGGCTCATCGGGAGAGTGTATGATGTCCTTTTCACAAAACCACGCCCAGTTGATAGCATGTTTTGTGACACACAAGCGGAACCGAAGTCCTAGAATCCCTTTTAAAGATCTCGGCACGCTCCTTTCTTCCTCTGTGTGACACTGTACTAGAGTTTAGTCCACCGACAACCCTCACAATCAAAACCTTTAGGTTTTACTTCCGAACAATTTCACCCACTGACAAATCGGTACTCGAATCTCTGTCCCTGTGGGATCGATAATCTTTTATTACTTGACGACATCTGTGCACTTGCAGGCATTGAGCGCGAGCGCACACTTCGAGTCCTCGACGGTCTTCGTCACAAGATTTGAGGTCGCATTCACGTGCATAAAGTTTTTGGTGTCGTTGTTAGGGACTGATCGATTCGATATCGAATCGAGAAGTGGATAATTGGATCAGACTTAGGTTAGATTTACTTTTCTTGTTTTATTTTATTTCAGTTTTGTTTATTGAGTTGCTCTTTCCTTATTTATAATTTCTTGCATATAACTATGCATGCTTTTACTCATAATTATGGTCAATTTAATGCTGTAAGTTTTGGTAAAATTTATTATGAGAATTGTGGTGAAACATGACATACTATTAATAATTGTCTGGATATATTCGAACCTTCACAATTTGAACAAGATGTCACCTACAATTACAACGCGTGGCCACAAGATGATTCCTATTTATATAGTTATGACCATGACTACTTAAACCCTCAATATTGTCCGCCTAAATCCCGACTTGAGCAAATGATGGGAGATTTCATTCAAACGCAACAAGTGGTGAATGCGAAATTCCGAAGGTGACATTCGTAGACAGAGACTCAATATTGTTTCCAAAATGAGAACGAGAGCTATAAGTCACCATGTAAATTTTATCCATAACCAAGTCCCCAATTAGAAGCCCCACTAGATAATTTTACTAGGGAATGCAAGGAACATAGCCAACAATTTGCGGAGATTATGGAATGAAATCTAGCAAGAGAAGAAACCAAACAACTAGAAGGTGGCTTTAATGACTGGATTATTGTTGGAAGGTTGGTGGCCGGCTAGAGGGGGTGAATAGCCCTTTTTCGTCGTAGGAAAGAATTGCTTATCTACAAACAATATTAGCGCAACAGAAAAAAAAACTAAACAAGCAATTAAGACAACACAAAGATAAAACAATGCTAACACAAATTTGTAACGTGGTTCACGGCCTCACCGCTAATCCACGGTCTGATTCGTCTCAGGTGAATTACTCCGAAACCAATCCAATATGGTCTCTCCCTTTAGCCAAAGCAAGGTGGAGGTAAACCTTCTTACAACACAATTCTCCTTCTGACAATAAAATTGAAGTAAGAACAAGAAGAAGGAGTTTAACACTTGTGGAGCACTTGGATGATAGTTTGGAGCATGAGCATTAACCATAGAAAAGCCCACACCTTCTCTATAAATAGAGAAGGCTATTTTCTTACCATTGGACACTAGCAGTTGACTGATGCTTCGATCAGTCAACTACTCCTGTAGTCGTTGCCCAATAACGACTTCTTCCACATTGGATTTCATCAAACAACTCCCACATCAGTCGACTGATCGTCCCATCAGTCAACTGATGGAGCTATCAGTCGAGTGGCATAAGAAAGCACTCGACTGCTCAACATTCTGTACCCGAAACCATCACGACTAGTCGACCGATGCCATCATCAGTCGACTGGTGGTCTCGGCAGTCGACTGCCAACCCATGGTAGTCGACTGATGCCACATAATCTAGACTCGAACACCAATCGAGTCACAATCGACTGCCATAACATGGCAATTGACTGATGACGGGTAAACCTCAAACTTTACATCCGTTTGAGCGTTCGGTAGTCGGGTAAACCTCAACCTTTACATCCGTTTGAGCGTCCGACGGTCAGGTAAACCTCAACCCTTGCATTCGAGCCTCCGACACTTAGCCATTCGACCAAGTTCGCCTAATGAGCTACTTACATTTCACTCATTCTCTCATCTCACTTGAAGTCCCTCGCTGAAGCTCTCTTCGTTTACGACCACGTCCCTCGGCAGCACCAAGCGCACGGCTTCGCAATGCTCCTTCATGTCTCTTGCCCTCGAAGTATGCTTCCTTGGCTTCACTTCAAGTCATCTCGTCCGGCAGTCCCCCGGATGCATCAAGTGCACGGCTTCGCAATGCTCCTTCGCCGACTCAAGCACGAGGTTGCGAGTTGGTGAAACTTGCCAAAGCTCCATGGGTGAATTACTAAGTCCTGTAAGACTCTAATGCACATATCAAATCCAATCAACCTAACATAAACCCTTTGCCACACACATCAAAACCATATCACATGGGTTGATTGCTCTAACAATCTCCCCCTTTTTGATGTGTGACAATCCGTTTAAGTTAGATAAAACAAATAACAATAACAACATAAGCAAGGAAAGCATATAAATAATATGAGCATCAAAACTCCCCCTTAAACATGGAACTTCCCCTTAAGACATGCTAAATTTTCCCTTGTAGCATGATTAACTTAAACCTTATCAATTCTCCCCCTTTAACACCATCAAAAACATTTTCTAAATGTTATATATGCATGACATCAACTCTAAGGAGGAAAAATACCCAAAAACTCATCAAAAACCTGATAAAACAGGTTACTATGCTCATGCACAGTACATCAGCCGACTGGTTTAGACTACCAGTCGACTGGCACACACATTTCAGGTATTTTGATTTTCGAAATCCAATTTCAAAAATGCGTTAAAAATTCTAGGAAATTCGAAAAATCATGAAATTTGAAATACATATATCTTGTGAGTTCCTTTATCAGTGAAAAATTATTTTTCATGAAAATTCATTTTATTTTTAAAATTTAGGCAAAAACTCAAAAGTTACAAAATATCTAAAGTTTTGTATCTTCTTTAAAATCTAGTTTTGCCTTGAAACTTTTTAAAACATGAACTCACTATTTGCAAAGTATAAAATAGTTTTAAAATCTTTTGAAATATCCAACCATGATCTTTGGGCATTATGTCTATGAATTAAACATATGCTTTCCCCATGATTGGTCTATTATTGCTCTATTGATACACTTAATGACCCATCTAAATGCCATAAGCATTAGTGGACCATTTGTATCATCCTATCATCTCACACATGCTATGTTTTCAATCAAAATTAGCCTTATAGTGGGATGTGAGATGTTCCTAATGGTATTTGTACTTAAACCAAATTTTCATACATTTCTATCTATGGTTAAGTATCACACTAACATACCACATAATCATAAAGACATATATGTATTGATTTCACATTATGATCATGAAACAAGTGTATCAATCATGCATTAGGTATAAAATCATGATAATAAGTCAAGTATCACCCAAAGCATGATTTAAACTATTTATGGGTGCATTATCATCACCCAACACTATTTCAAAAATTTAGTCCACACCATCCTAAGTCAACCAAATAATATGATATAAGTCAAGTCCACTATGGTTGACTAACTTAGGGTTTTTCTAACCCTTAAGGATGGATTTAGGAACCCAATACAAGTTCTTTCCTATTGGGTTCACTAAATAGTCTTTAGGGATCCATTTTCTAGCAATTGTTTTATTCTTGACTTGACCCCTTGCAATCAAACATTTATAGGCATTTTCATTTGTCTTTCCCTTATAACCTAGGCCTTTCCTATTGAAGCTTGCCCTTTTGCTCCCTATGATCATGTTCAAAGTATTTGAGCCTATTGTGAATTTTTCTAGGGCTTTAGTCAAATGATCTACCTTTTCCCTTAAAGCCCTATTTTCTTCAATACTTGCATCATTAACATCAAAATGCATATAGTTATCATGTGAGCATGCATTTTCAAAACTAGAAGAAATATTATCATTAATATTTAAGCATGCTTGTTCTAATTTTTCTTCTAGGGTCTTAATTTGATCTAGCATGCTCTTATTTTTCTTTTTGGCCCTAAATAAATCCCTAGTTAAGCTAGAAATCATGGCAACTATTTCATGAGTGGGAAGATATTTTACCATAGTTTCCATGTCTTCTTCTTCGGATGAAGAGGATGATGATGAGCCTCCCCCTTCACTTGAGCTCTCTTCACTTGTGCTTGATTTTTCACCTTCGGAGGAGGTGGAGTCTAGATCATCAAATGCCATCAAGGCAAGGTTTGTGACAAAAGCATTTTCTTCCTCCGATGATGATGATGAGGAAGGATCATCCCATGTCCTTGCCTTGAGTGCTTTGGCCTTCCCCTTTTCATTGGCCTTCTTTTCTTCTTCCTTTTTCTTGCTCCCCTTCTTCTTTTCCTCTTTCTTCCTCCTCTCTTCTTTGCTCTTGTTTAACATAGGACAATCATCTCTTATATGTCTCTCTTGTTGGCAATTTGTAGCATATGATCTTCCTCTGGTGCTTTCTCCTATCATAAGATTTGTTAAATTTTAAATTTCTTAAGGCACGCCTTACCTTCCTTACCATATAAGCATCTTCATTGCTATTCATGGAGGATGAGGAAGATGCTTCATTGGAGGAGGAGGAAGTCTCTATCTTCTTCTTCTTCCCCTTGTTGGCTACTAAGGCTACTCCTTTTGATGGCTTGATGCTTGATTCTTCAATTACTCCCTCAAGCCTTGTTTTGTGGAGCTCCATGGTTGAGAAGAACTCCTATAAAGTGCGAACTTCTAGATTTTTGGAGATGTAGAAAGAGTACACCATTGAGCTCCACTTCGAGGACCAGGGAAATGCATCTATAGCCTTCATTATCATGTCCCGATTCGATAGCTTTTCTCCTACATTCGTTAGTCCAATTAAAATTTCTTTAAAAAGAGAATGTAAAGAATTTACCTTCTCTCCCTTTTCGAGTTTGATGTTGCTTAATTGGGAGCAAAGGAGGTCTCTCCTTGCAAGCTTGGCCTCCGAGGTACCTTCATGAACCTCTACTAGCTTCTCCCACATTTCTTTAGCACTTGCACACTCTCCAATCTGGTTGATCTCATGTTGGGGGAGTACATTGTACAAGTGATGCTTGGCCTTCGAATTGGCCAAGTACTCCTCTCTTTGTCTCCATGTCCATCTTGGCTTCTCTATTTGCTCCCCATCTTCATCCCTAGGTATCTCGAAACCATTTTTCATTATCAATAAAATTTCGAAGTCAATTTCAAAGAATACCTCCATTCTCTTCTTCCACCGAGAGAATTCTCCTTCAAACTTCGGTGGGTGAATGTTGGAGCCGGGCATCCTTGATTGTGCTTGTTGCGGTGGTTAGTCCGTTGACAAGCGCCTTGGCTCTGATACCACTTGTTGGAAGGTTGGTGGCCGGCTAGAGGGGGGTGAATAGGCCTCTTTCGTCGTACAATAGAATTGCTTGTCTACAAACAATATTAGCGCAATGGAAACAAAACTAAACAAGCAATTAAGACAACACAAAGATAAAACAATGCTAACACAAATATGTAACGTGGTTCAGGCCTCGCCGCTAATCCACGGTCTAATTCGTCTCCGGTGAATCAATCCAAAACCAATCCAATATGGTCTCTCCCTTTAGCCAAAGGAAAGTGGAGGTAAACCTTCTTACAACACAACACTCCTTCTTACAATAAAATTGAAGTAAGAACAAGAAGAAGGAATTTAACACTTGTGGAGCACTTGGATGATAGTTTGAAGCATGAGCATTAACCATCCAAAAGCCCACACCTTCTCTATAAATAGGGAAGGCTGTGTTCTTCCTGTTGGACACTAGTAGTCCACTGCTCCTATAGCCATTGCCCAATAACGACTTCTTCCACATTGGATTTCATCCAACGACTCCCACAATAGTCGACTGATCATCCCATCAGTCGACTGATGGAGCTATCAGTCGAGTGTCGGAAGCGAGCACTCGACTACTCAACATTCTATGCCTGAAACCCTCGCGACCAGTCAACTGATGCCATCATCAGTCGACTGGTGGTCTCGGTAGTCGACTGCCAACCCATGGTAGTCAACTGATGGCACATAATCTAGGCTCGAACACTAGTTGAGTCGCAGTCGACTTGGAGCAGTTGACTGCCATGACATGGCAGTCGACTGATGCCGAGTAAACCTCAAACTTTACATCCATTTGAGCATCCGGCGGTCGGGTAAATCGCAACCTTTACATCCGTTTGAGCATCGGACAGTCGGGTAAACCTCAACCCTTGCGGTCGAGCCTCCGACACTTAGCCATTCGACCAAGTTCACCTAATGAGCTACTTACATTTCACTCATTCTCTCATCTCACTTGAAGTCACTCGCCGAAGCTCTCTTCATTTGTGGCCACGTCCCTCTACAGCACCAAGCGCACGACTTCACAATTCTCCTTCGTGTCTCTTGCCCTCGAAGTATGCTTCCTTGGCTTCGCTTCAAGTCATCTCGTCCGGCGGTCCTTCGAATGCATCAAGTACACGGCTTCGCAATACTCCTTCGCCTACTCAAGCACGAGGTTGTGAGTTAGTTAAACTTGCCAAAGCTCCATGTGCGAATTACTAAGCTCTACAAGACTCCAACGCACATATCAAATCCAATCAACCTAACTTAAACCCTTTGTCACACACATCAAAACCATATCACATGGGTTGATTGCTGTAACAATTACACCTAATAGAGTGGAGACTCACTTTGAGTGAATGGATGAGGAGGACATAGATGGCATTGGAAGTAAAGAAGAATAATCCATTAAATCACCACTAGAAGGAGAACGTAAGGATTATATAATTGATACTTTAATCGAGGAGTGCATTGCTTCAATCAAAACACCTCGTAACCTCAAGGGGCTAGAAGAGCTTGCCTTAACCCTCACCAAAACTTTAGTTACCATTAATGAAGCCCACCTAGTGATTTGTGATGATAAAATTTCATTCGACCTAATAGCATCTACTAATCAATCTTTTGGTGAGAATATTTGTGGTGAGTTATATTGTTTACAGCATATGGATGAAACAGAATATCATGATCAAACTCCTGATGATTCTTTAAGGATAAGCATGTTCACTCTCGAACCAAGGAAGGCAGCCAATAAATATCTTGCCCCTCCATAAGCAAGATTTAAGAGATATGGTGATAAGGGACCACAAGGGAGGAGGAGTAAGGTGAGAAAATATCTTGCTCCCCCACGAGCAAGATTCAAACACCTCAAATGAAACATAAGAATAAGGTTGTGCTAAACGACCCTAAACAAAGCGCTTCTTGGGAGGCAACCCAAGTTTAGTTTTTAGATTTCCCTTTGATTGTATTGCATGCATTTAGTTAATTTGAACTTTGATTTCCATTTGATTTAGCATTATAACTAGAAAATAACTTTGCTAGGTAAAAATAAAATCTATATTAGCTTACACGGCGAGGCGTATGAGGAAATTTGGACCGTGGTGCAAAAAGAGGAGAAGAAAGGGCACACACGACCTAACCGTGTGTTTTCCCATGGTCGTGCCCGACTGACCCGAGGCGCACATGGCTTGTCCGTGTGTTTTCACATGGCCGTGTCGCGCAAGGGTTAAGTAAGGTGAGCCATGTGTTTTTGCCCCATTTGTGTCGTGTGCTTCGATTTCTCTTGACCTAGCCGTGTGGATTCTTCTTCCCCACCACATAGAAGCTCTATCAACCCTTCTTTTTCGCAACAATGAACATAGAGATAGATATAATATGCTTTCTACTCGTAAACTCACTTCTACTAGGTACCTTGTTGAAGATTTGCTAGAGTCCTTAGGGTTGTTGGGTGGCATTCAAGGCCTATTTGCAAAAATGGGGTGGGAAGAGATAATGGGAATAAGACACCCTACCTACCCAAGGATAGTTCTAGAATTTTTGAGTTCCATAGAGGTGGAAATTTTAACGGGTAGAGAGAGCGAAGAGGGTAGGATAACTTTTAGGATATTTAACATTGAGCATGAATGGACCCTCCACCAATGGAATTCATGCTTTGGCTTGCCGAGTGGGGGAGAGAGAAGAATCCCTATTAGGTTTAACTCTCGGATATTTTGAAGCGAGTTGACGGGGGAGCACGCTTATGACCCTTCTAGGGCCTAAGCATCACGTCTCCAAAATCCCATTTTCCGATACCTCCACCGAATCATGGTCAGTACTATATTTGGTTGTGGGGAGAGTGATGGTGTAGTAAGAGCTAGCGAGCTGCTTTGCCTTTGGGACATGCTACAAGAAAGGAGTAGACTCGATATAGGGTCCCACTTCATCAGACACTTAGTGAAGACGAGCAAAGCAGCAAGAGGAGAGATTAATGTTGTTGGTGTAATCGGCCCAGGTCACGATTGACCAGGACTTGAGCTATCCTCGAGAGATGTTTTGATGTTAGACAAAAACATATGACAGTATGATTGTCATGGGAAAGTCCAAGTCATGGGTACTTGGCATGGAAAGTCCGAGTGGGACACTTGGCATTTGGGAAAGTCCAAGCATGGGTCTTGGCAATGTAAAGTCTAAGCATGGGTCTTGGCAAGGTAAAGTCCAAGTCTTGAGTACTTGGAATGGAAAGTCCAACATGGGTTGGCAAGGGAAAGTCCAAGCATGAGTCTTGGAATTTGAGAAGTCCAAGGGGAATATTGGCGGCGTAAAGTCCAAGGGTGAAGTCTTGGCAGCATAAGTCCAATGGTTGGCGGCGTAAAGTCCAAGCGGAGTCTTGGCGGCGTAAGTCCAATGTGCCTTGGCGGTGTAGACACCGTTAGCATGACATAGCCGATTGAAGCACCTGAAGGCTAGTGCGATGGATGAACAAGTCATGGATGACTTGTAGGGATCCGAGAGGCGTGAGGCTGATGGAGGTGGCTAGAAGGCTTAGGTCTAGGCTGAGGGTGGTCTAACAAGTATGGGGTAACCTTACTTGGGCTAAAACCTCATGTTTGAGGTGTGCCAGTCGACTGGTGCCATGTGACAGTCAACTATACTGAGTCAACTAGGGTTTGACTGCGAGAATTGCTCTAGCAGTCGACTGCCATAGGTGGGCAGTCGACTGGTGGGCTGAGCAGTCAACTGATCTTGTAATTAGTCGGCTGGTCCTTGTGAAATCGGGCAAAGAATGGAATCGAGACTCGACTGATCGAGTGAGGCTCCATCAGTCGACTGATGGGTATCATCAGTCGACTGATGATGGATCCGTTGGACTTATCCAGTGTGGATCTAGTCGTTGTCTCACGACAACAGTGGCATCATTCGATTGATGGTCCCGAGCAGTCGACTAATCGACTTTTTCCAGCACAGGTTGAAGCTTTATAAGGAGCTCGTGATGGAGGAAAAATCAAGCGATTTCTTGGACGTTTTTGAGGCAATTTGCTGCTGTAAATCAGGGTCTTCAACCACGGTTCAAGCGATCAACAAGAAAGCAATCTAAAGGCATTTGTAAAGCGTTTTCTTTACTTGTAGTGCATTGTATTTCATCTTATTTTCTTGTTGTTATTAGTTTATTGTTGTAAACTATTGTACGAGGTTTCTCCTCCTCCGGATTGTTTCGAGAAGGAGTGTTTATTAGTGGTGTGTGATTGGCATCACTAGGGCTCGTTTGAGCCTGACCCGTGGAGTAGGAACCTTGAGGTTCCGAACCACGTTATATGACCATGTTGTGATTGTGTATCTTGTTATATTTATTTGTTATTACTATTCCACTGTGCTAACAAGATTGTAGACGATCAAACGCGAAAGAATTTCATCATCGTACGAACTCGCCACTATTCACCCCCCTCTAACAGTCTCAATTCTATTACAATTGGTATCCGAGCCTGGGGCTCTTCTACGGACTAACCGCCGAGAGCTAAAGAATCTAGAGGGAAGATGGAAGTTCAAGAGCAACAAGGATGGGATATCAACACACCTATCCCTTATACCTTCTATGGACAAGAAGGGTTTAGACAATGGAAGGCAAGGATCGAAGACTTCCTAATGATGAGGGACTTCGAAGAATGGTCAATTTTAATAGAGAGAGATAGCTATCCAATAGGACCAAAGGGAGGGTTCCTCAAGAAAAAGAGATGGACCGAAGAGTAAATCCAAGCCTTCGAGAAAAATGATAAGGTATTGAAGTTTTTAATAGATTTAATACCTAACAATATCTTGTGCATGTTAGTAAATTATGTAGATGCCAAGGATCTATGGAGCCAAGTGGCAAAGCTCCATGAAAGTCCATCACCGGTCCAAGAGGAAGGGACCGAAGAGGCAAACACATCATCCTACAAGGAAGTGAGAACTTAGAGGTTGAGAGACCATCAACATCCAAGGAGGAAGAGGAAGAGGAAGAATTGGAGGAGACCTCCACCTCAAGGATTGAGGGGGAGGAGACTGGAGCATCCTCAACACCGGAGCAACAAGAAGAACAATCTACATCCGGTAGAGAGGATGAGCAAGCTCAAGAGAACCTCACCTCCACCCTAGGTAACTCAAACACGGTAATTCAAAATAAAAATAATATTATGTGTTTTGAGTGTAGGGAATTTGGGCATTATAAGAGTAAGTGCCCAAAGAAAGTCAAGAAGACTCCTCCGGCACCAAAACCTCAAGAAAGATCAAAAGATGTCGGTGCCCCCACTAGAAGAAGCAAAGAGCATGTCATTTGCTTCAAGTGCCAACAACCGGGACATTACCGAAATCAATGCCCGAAGGGGGAAAGGAAGAGGCAAAATGGAGCATCACAAGTAGGGGGAGCCTCTAAGGCAAACCCTAATGTATATCTAAATAATGCTCCTTCTAATTTAAATGTTAAAAAGCATGCTAGGAATTTTAATTCTCTTGCAATTTATGAAAAGCATGCTAATAGGAACAAGTACATTTGTTTAGGAGCTAAGAATTTTTATTTTGAAAATTAGGAGAAATTTGGGAGTAATGTCCCTAAAAATAATTCATCTAAGGACAAACCTAGGTCAAATAACACTAGACCAATTTTACCTCGGGAGACAATTAGAAAGGTGCAAGAGCACCTAGGTTTTAATTCCAAATGGACTAGGCACATGCCTAGGAAGTCCCATGTCCTAACACCAAATCAAAATTCTAAAATGGACAATTAGAATTAGAAAACCAAGCCTTGAGATCAAGTCTTGAGAAATTGGAAAAGACCCTAAATAATATACAAAATCAATTTCAAGGGTATAATGTGTAGGGGATCGAACGACCGGCTAGAGGGAGGTGAATAGCCCTCTTACGATGGATGTCGGAATTCTCTCCTTCGTTTGCTCATCTACACAATCGTTAGCGCAAGCAGAAGCATAAACAATAAAGACAAAGCAATAAATGAAAATACAAACGCTAACAAAGAAGATGTAACATGGTTCACGGCTACGCCGCTAATCCACGGTCCGATTCGTCCAAGGTGAATCACTCCTCCAAAGCCAATCACTATTGGTCTCTCCTTTGCACCAAGCTAGGTGGAGGTAACCTTTACAATCAAGATCACTCTTCTTACAATAAGAATGGAGTAAAAACAAGTAAGAAGAGTTTAGAGCTTATGGGGCACTAGGAAGATCACTTAGAGCATAAGCATTATCCTCTCAAAGGCTCACACCCTCTCTTTTTATAGAGATGGCTGATTTCTTCCCGTTGGCCGCCACCAGTCGACTGCTGCCCTTGGCAGTCGACTACTGTAACTACAACGGCCTCCGAACACATCGGATCCCGACCGTTGTAGTCCAACGGAACTCTTAGCGCGATCGTGATGGACCTCACCACGGTACGCCTCCGTCGTCGCCCGCGATCGGCACGCGGTTATGTGCCCGCGATATCCTCTGGCAGTCGACTGCTGGGCATAAACCCATCAGTCGGATACCAGTCGAACCCACTCGACTAAGAGCAGTCGACTGCCATTACATGGCAGTCGACTGGTGCCGTGTGAAACTCAAACTTAACATAAGTTTGATCTTCCGGCGATCGGGTAAACCTTAACCCTTGCGGTCAAGTCTCCGACACTCAGCCATTCGGCCAAGTTCACCTAATGAGCTACTTACATTTCACTCATTCTCTCATCTCACTCGAAGTCCCTCGCCGAAGCTCTCTTCGTTCGCGACCACGTCCCTCGGCAGTATCAGGCGCACGACTCTGCAATGCTCCTTCGCGTCTCTTGCCTCCGAAGTCTGCTTCCTTGGCTTCACTTCAAGTCATCTCGTCCGGCAGTCCCTCGGATGCTCCAAGCGCATGGCTTCCGCAAAGTCATCCTTCACCGACTCAAGGACCGAGGTTGTGAGGGTGAACCTGCCAAGGCTCCATGTGCGAATTACTAAGTCCTGCAAGACTCCAATGCACATATCAAACAACAATATCATCCTAACTTAAATCCTTTGCCACACACATCAAAACCTTATCATGGCAAGAGATTGCCCTAACAATCTCCCCCTTTTTGATGTGTGGCAATCCGTTTAAGTTAGGTAAAAACATTTGATGAAAATTATAAGGTAAGAAAGCATGTAAACATAAACATGATATAGCAACATGCAACTCCCCCTTAATCCATGAAACTCCCCATAAACAATTTCCTCCCCCTATCATAAGCATGATCATTTCTCCCCCCAAAATATATTCCCGGTTACTTAAACATACATTTCTCCCCCTTTGACACCATCAAAAAGATTAATCCTAATTTATAAACTCATGGCATCAAGTCTAATAGAAAGAGAACACCAAAAACATGATTAAAATCTGAAATCAGAAAATATTGGGCTGTTTTTTAGGTGAGCAGTCGACTGCTATCAGTATGGCAGTCGACTGGCACAAAGGATTCCGAAATTTTGATTTTCTGGGTGAAATTTAGAAATGCATTATAAATTCCAAAAAATTCAAAAAATCATGAAATTTGAGGAACATATTTCTTTTAAGTATATATATCAATGAAAAATAGTTTTTCAAGAAAAATCATTATATTTTCCGAGATTTGCCAAAAATCCAAAGGCTTTAAAAACCACTAGGTTTTTGATCATTTTAGTATCAAGTTAATTACCTAGTTTTGCATCCAATTGTTTCAAAACATGAATACATAGATTTTAGGGTAAGAAATTGTTTTGAAAATATATGAAATATCCAACCATGATCTTTGGGCAACATGTCTATGAATTAAACATAAGCCTTCCCCATGATTGGTCTATTATTGCTATTTTGATACTTTTAATGACCATCTAAATGCCATAGGCATTAGTGGACATTTGTATCATCCTAACATCTCACTCATGCTAAGTTTTCAATCAAGGTAGCCTATGGTGAGTGTGAGATGCATCCTAGGGGGTATTTGTATATACTTAACCATTATATTCATGCAACTCTATCATGGTTAAGTATCAACCTAACAACCTACATGATCATAATGACATATATGAATTAATTTCATATTATGATCATGAAATACATGTATTCATTAAATAATAATCATGCATTAGGTATTATATGATGATAATAAACAAAGTATCACCTAAGGCATGATTTAAACCCTATTTCTTATGATGATGTGCCAAATATCAAAATCATAAATCATGATTGCAACCATACATAGGAATCACATTAATCATCATGATTTAAGAATTATTATCTATTTATGGGCACGTTATCATCACCCAACACTATTTAAAAATGTTGTCCCGCCATCCTAAGTCAACCAAAATATGATATAGGTCAATTGAATATGGTTGACTACCCTAGGGGTTTTCTAACCCTTAAGGATGGATTTTGGAACCCAAAATAAGTTCTTGCCTATTGGGTTCACTAGATACTCCTTGGGGATCCATTTCTTAGCTATTACCTTCTTTTTATCTTGTCCCCTAGCAATTAGGCATTTATAGGCCTTTTCATTTTTCTTTTCTTTATAACCTAGGCCCTTTTTGTTGAAGCTAGCTCTTTGGCTGCCTAAGATCATGTTCAATGTGTTGGAGCCAATTGTGAATTTTTCTAGGGCTTTTGTTAAATAATCTACCTTTTCCCTTAAGGCCCTATTTTCATTTATACATGCATCACTAACATCTAATGGCACATAAAGATCATGTGAGCATGCATCATTTAAGCTAGAAGAAATATTATCATTTAAGCATGCATTTTCTAGCTTATTTTCCAATGTCTTAATTTGATTAAGCATGCTTTTATTTTTCTTTATCATTCCAAATAAGTCCTTAGTTAAACTAGAAATTATGGAAACTATTTTCTTAGCAGAGGCATTCGTTACCATAGTTTCCATATCCTCTTCTTCTTCTTCGGATGAGGAGGATGTAGAAGCTCCCCCTTCACTTGAGCTCTCTCCTCTTGAGCTTGATCCTTCATTTTCGCAGGAAGAGCAATCTAAGTCATCAAAGGCCATCAAGGCCAAATTGGTGACAAAGGCATTCTCCTCATCCGATGATGATGAGGAGGATGAGGATGGGTCATCCCAAGTCCTTGCCTTTAGAGCTTTGGTCTTCCTCTTTTCTTTTGTCTTCTTCTCATCTTCCTTCTTTTTCTTGCTCCCCTTTTTCTTCTTCTTTTCTTCTTTCTTTTTCTTCTCTTCCTTGCTCTTGTTTAGGAGGGGACAATTATCCCTTATGTGCCCCTCTCCTTGGCAATTGTAGCATATGACCTTCCCCCTTGGTCTTCTATTCCTATCATTTGATTTATGAAAATGAAAACCTTTTAAAGCACGTCTTACCCTCCTTACCATATAGGCTTCTTCGGTGCTATCCATGGAGGAGGAAGACGCTTCATCGGAGGAGGAGGAGGAGATCTCTATCTTCTTCTTCTCCTTATTTGCCAACAATGCTACTCCCCTTGAAGGTTGTATTTTTGGCTCTTCTTGTATTCCTTCAATCCTAGATTCATGTAATTCCATAGTGGAGAAAAATTCATCTAGAGTACTTACCTCTAGATTCTTTAAAATGTAAAATGAGTCCACCATTGAACTCCACTTGGATGATCGGGGGAAAACATCTATGGCCTTCATTATCATATCGCGATTGGAGAGCCTTTCTTCTACACTTGTTAGTCCATTTAAAATTTCTTTGAATCTAGAATGCAAAGAAGTTACCTTTTCTCCCTTTTCTAATTTAATGTTGGATAGTTGGGAGCGGAGGAGATCTCTCCTTGCTAGCTTCACCTCGGATGTGCCTTCATGAAGCTCAATTAGCTTCTCCCACATCTCCTTGGCACTTAGACATTCTCCTATTCGATTGATTTCTTGTTGGGGGAGCACATTGAAGAGATGATGCTTGGCTTTTGAATTTGCAAGATGCTCTTCCCTTTGCCTTTTGGTCCACCTAGATTTCTCTATTGGCTTCCCCTCTTCATCCCTAGGCAAAACGAAACCGGATTCCATTGTAATCATAATATCAAAATCCGTTTCGAAAAATACCTCCATTCGCTTCTTCCACCAAGCGAATTCTCCTTCAAACTTCGGAGGATGGATGTTGGAGCCGGCCATTTTGAAAGTTGCTTGTTGTGGCGGTTAGTCCTCGACAAGCTTTCCTTGGCTATGATACCACTTGTAGGGGATTGAACGGCCGGCTAGAGGGGGGTGAATAGCCCTCTTACGATGGATGTCGGAATTCTCTCCTTCGTTTGCTCGTCTACACAATCGTTAGCGCAAGCGGAAGCATAAACAATAAAGACAAAGCAATAAATGAAAATACAAATGCTAACAAAGAAGATGTAACGTGGTTCACGGCTACGCCACTAATCCATGGTCCGATTCGTCAAAGGTGAATTACTCCTCCAAAGCCAATCACTATTGGTCTCTCCTTTGCACCAAGCTAGGTGGAGGTAACCTTTACAATCAAGAGCACTCTTCTTACAATAAGAATGGAGTAAAAATAAGTAAGAAGAGTTTAGATCTTGTGGGGCACTAGGAAGATCACTTAGAGCATAAGCATTAGCCTCTCAAAGGCTCACACTCTCTCTTTTTATAGAGAGGGCTGATTTCTTCCCATTGGCCGTCACCAGTCGACTGCTGCCCTTGGCAGTCGACTGCCGTCACTACAACGGCCTCCGAACATGTCGGATACCGATCGTTGTAGTCCAATGGAACTCTTGGCAGTCGACTGATGGACCTCACTATCGATTCACGCCCTCGATCGTCAATCGGCCACGAGCAATCAGGTTCGCTGATATCCTCGATCGCCATTCCATCGATCGATCGCTATTCCATGGCAATGATCTGGGCATAAACCCA
Source organism: Wurfbainia villosa (assembly GCA_025175895.1). Taxonomy (NCBI): domain Eukaryota; kingdom Viridiplantae; phylum Streptophyta; class Magnoliopsida; order Zingiberales; family Zingiberaceae; genus Wurfbainia; species Wurfbainia villosa. The sequence continues at coordinate 110,697,914 of CM045989.1, read as the reverse complement.
TTAGTCGGATACCAGTCGAACCCACTCACCAGATCATGCCATTACATGGCTGATCGGTGCCTGAAACTCAAACTTAACATAAGTTTGAGCTTTCGGCGGTCAGGTAAACCTTAACCCATGCGGTCAAGTCTCCGACACTCAGCCATTCGGCCAAGTTCACCTAATGAGCTACTTACATTTCACCCATTCTCTCATCTCACTCGAAGTCCCTCGCCGAAGCTCTCTTCGTTCGCGGACATGTCCCTCGGCAGCATCAGGCGCACAACTCTGCAATGCTCCTTCGCGTCTCTTGCCTCCGAAGTCTGCTTCCTTGGCTTCACTTCAAGTCATCTCGTCCGGCGGTCCCTCGGATGCTCCAAGCGCACGGCTTCCGCAAAGTCATCCTTCACCGACTCAAGGACCGAGGTTGTGAGGGTGAACCTGCCAAGGCTCCATGTGCGAATTACTAAGTCCTGCAAGAATCCAACGCACATATCAAACAACAATATCATCCTAACTTAAACCCTTTGCCACACACATCAAAACCTTATCATGGCAAGAGATTGCCCTAACATAATGGTCAAAGTCAAGGGTCCAAATCTCAAAGTAAACACCTAGGACCTAAAAGACAAAAGTCAACCAAGGGCAAGAAAGGTTTGGGTCACAAACCTAAGCATAAGGTGGCTTATCATAGTGTTCCATTAGATTATGGAACACTAACTAGGTCTAGGAAGACCAAGGTTACTAGGGAAGTTATCCCTAAGAGTAACCATGGTAAGTGCCTAGTGGCTAGGGTTTCTAGGAAACCTAGGGTGGCCACTAAGAAGGTTATTAGGGAGGCAATCCCTAAGGTTAACCATGGCAAGACCACAATGACCAAGGCTTCTAAGCCTAGGAGGGTCATTAGAAGGGTATCTAGGGAGGTCATCCCTAAGGAATACCTAGTAAACCCTAGGAGCTCAAATAGGTTTTGGGTTCCTAAGAGCGTGATTGATTCACGCTAAATGAGTTAGGGTGTGCCAACTTTAAATGGAAGGGTAGTTAACCTAACCATGGTAAAGGTGGCACTTTAGGTCATTTTCAAGATTATGGTTACCTTGGGAATGTGGTTTGATTTGAATCCTAAAGGTTTTTAGGATATGCCAATATTAATTATGAAGTTTGATAAATCAATCAAATTGGCACAACCTAGGGTTTAGAGTCTTAGTGTACCATTTTGGGTTTTTGGCACGCTAGGGAGATTAATAGGAATATGACAAAAATATACTTAATTATCTCAAAAGGAAATTAATATTAAAATTTAGGTATTATTATACCTATACTTTTTATTTGCCATGCCTTGATTTGCCATATAACATGCCATGACATCATATTTATTTCTAGCATTTATATGTCATGATCATGTTTTTAGGATTAAGGATTAATGTCATGTGTTTTTAGATTTCATATTATGCCATGACATCATGATTATGAGCATATATTTATTTATATCATCTCTAATGCCATAATCATTCATGCATCTAAATTGATTAAAATTGAGTTAAGGACTTTGGCATGACTTGAAGTCCCATTTATAAGGGAATCAAGTAGGGTTGCCTTAGAAAAATGCATGAAGCCCTAGATTAGAAGAACAAAACCCACATCTCACATCACATTGACTTGTGTGTGTATTTATACACCCTAGATACAAGTGAGATGCTATGATATGAGTTGAGTTCAAGGTGCATAGTTTTTGCATCTAGATGGACTATAACTCATCTAATTTCATTGGTGGATCATTGGGAAAGCTTGTGTACAAGTCATATACATTGAGCCTAAGGAACATGATCCAATATAGGTTTTCAAAATCCTTTTAAAATCTATTTAGAAAACCTTGGTAAAGTCTATCTTTTGATAGTAATCACCATTGATGAGATTGATACAAAGTGAGCTAAAACATTAAAGTTTTTCTTCACTTTTGGATTTTGTATCAATTTTGATATTTTATGGGTAAAATAATTTTCAAATATTTTTCACCCATTATATTGACTATAAGTAATATACGTATTAAATTTCATGATTTTTTGATATACGTAGAATTACTTATGACTTTTCAAAATTTGATTCTGATAGCTGAAATTCGAGAATTTCAGTTATCAGTCGACTGTCGCCTGATGGCAGTCGACTGATGTGAGTGGCAGTCGACTGGTAGCTAATGGAGTTGACTGCCAATGCTGATTTCGGGAAAACAAGGTATGTTTAGCCCGTGTTCAGGTGCGATTAAGATCCCTAACCACTCCTAACCCTAGGATATGCTTTGGGAAGCATTATAAAGGGTGAAAATCCATTGGATATGGATTTGAAGAGGTGTTAGGTCAAAGTATCAAATTTAAGGGTGGAAGAGTTCATGTTTGAACTTTGAACCTTAATTTTGATGGTTTAGAGTTCCTATTGACTTAGGGACTTCCCAAGGACATTGTTGGTGCAATGGTCAAGGGGGAGCAAGCCTTTAGGGGGAGGTATCCATCTTGGGATGATGGATGTGTTTTTGAAGGGAAGAAGGACATCAATTGGGAAAATTGATGGGTTTTTGAGAAATCCAATTTGGAAATTGGGAGAGAGTATAGGATTGCCTCTCTTGAGTGATATGGGACTTATCACTAGGAAGATGGTAGGCATCCTAGGTATTTTTTGATCAAGGGGGAGATTGTAAGATCTCATTGGGACATGAGACATTGACCTCCTTGGAGAGATAACCTTTTTGATGTATGTCAAAAATGGGGAGAAGGTAAAATTACCAATTTGGGATAATTGGTAAGGGATTTGAGTTAGTGTTCTAACTCAATGGTTTGTTTGGTTTTTGTCAAACATCAAAAAAGGGGAGATTGTTGGTACAATCAGCTCAAGTCATGATTGACCAGGACTCGAGCCTGGCTCGAGAGATGTTTTGATGTTAGACAAAAACATATGACAATATTATTATCATGGGAAAGTCTAAGTCATGGGTACTTAGCATGGAAAGTCCAAGTGGGACACTTGACATTTGGGAAAGTCCAAGCATGGGTCTTGGCAATGTAAAGTCCAAGCATGGGTCTTGGCAAGGTAAAGTCCAAGTCTTGAGTACTTGGCATGGAAAGTCCAACATGGGTTGGCAAGGGAAAGTCCAAGCATGAGTCTTGGCATTTGAGAAGTCCAAGGGGAATATTGGCGGCGTAAAGTCCAAGGGTGAAGTCTTGGCACCATAAGTCTAATGGTTGGCGGCGTAATGTCCAAGCGGAGTCTTGGCGGCGTAAGTCCAATGTACCTTGGCGGTGTAGACACTGTTAGAATGACATAGCAGATGGAAGCACCTGAAGGCTAGCGCGATGGATGAACAAGTCATGGATGACTTGGAGGGATCCGAGAGGCATGAGGCTGATGGAGGTGGCTAGAAGGCTTAGGTCTCGGCTGAGGGTGGTCTAGCAAGTATGGGGCAACCATACTTGGGCTAAAACTTCATGTTTGAGGTTTGCCAGTCGACTGGTGTCATGTGGCAGTCGACTGGACTGAGTCAACTAGGGTTTGACTGCGAGAATTGCTCTAGCAGTCGACTGCCATAGGTGGGCAGTCGACTGGTGGGCTGAGCAGTCGACTGATCTTGTGATCAGTCGACTGGTGCTCGTGAAATCGGGCACAGAATGGAGTCGAGACTCGACTGGTCGAGTGAGGCTCCATCAGTCGACTGATGGGTATCATCAGTCGACTGATGATGGATCCGTTGGACTTATCCAGCGTGGATCTAGCCGTTGTCTCACGACAATAGTGGCATCTGTCGACTGATGGTCCCGAACAGTCGACTAATCGACTTTTTCTAGTACAGTTGAAGGTTTATAAGGAGCTCATGATGGAGGAAAAACCAAGCGATTTCTTGGACGTTTTTGAGGCGATTTGCTACTGCAAATCAGGGTCTTCAACCACGGTTCAAGCGATCAACAAGCAAGCAATCTAAAGGCATTTGTAAAGTGTTTTCTTTACTTGTAGTGCATTGTATTTCATCTTATTTGCTTGTTGTTATTAGTTTATTATTGTAAACTATTGTACGAGGTTTCTCCTGCTCTGGATTGTTCCGAGAAGGAGTGTTTATTAGTGGTGTGTGATTGGCATCACTAGGGCTCGTTTGAGCCCGACCCGTGGAGTAGGAACCTTGAGGTTCCGAACCACGTTATATGACCGTGTTGTGATTGTGTATCTTGTTATATTTATTTGTTATTACTATTCCGCTGTGCTAACAAGATTGTAGATGATCCAATGCAAAAGAATTCCATCATCGTACGAGCTCGCCGCTATTCACCCCCCTCTAGCGGTCTCAAATCTCTTACAAATGTGGGAGGCCTACTTACCCACATTTGCCAAAGGATGGGGTATGATTACACTGCATTAGAGAGTATAGAGGGGATTCCTAGGATCGACCTAGGAGTGTGCATTGCGATGAAAATGATTGTAAGAGAGGGACACTCCTTATGCTTTGTAAGGAAAAACCTGACGGCCCTTAGGCTCCCTGACCCTGATCGTACCACCATCACCACACGCGCAAATTGGCACTTGGATCTGATAGTGGAGTCCTCGCCACACGAGGGACCATCCACGTCGGCACCCATCTCTCCCCCATTACATCACTCTTCCTCCAGTCCACACATGCATAGGATCCCACCTAGTCTACGCCGACATGAGCCTGCACCTACACCACCACGTTTTTCTACTTTTGAGCAGGATGCAGGTACGTCAGCCTATGATTTCTCGGAGTTCTGTTGCACCTAGATGACATATACACCGAGCAGCAGACACAGAGGCAGTGATGGGAGGAGCAAAGCGCCTACATGCAGGTGGAGTTCCAAGGCTTCCGAGAGCACTTTCAGTGGGCTGAGGAGTTCTACAACGAGGCCCGCATCTACTTCTAGGAGGAGGCTACTCGTCGCCAGGATGAGGTCGCCTACCGCCATGAGATGCGGCAGCACATGTAAGCCTAGTTGGAATAGTTGGCTAGGGAGGAGGAGCACTGAGCAACTACTGCATTCGCCAGCTCTTAGATCAACCACATGTACATGTGGCATTAGCCGCTCAGTAGTAGGTTCTCCTAGGATCCCAAGATGTCGAGGCTTCCAGACTTTCCACCTCGTCCACCATACTAGAGGTATACTTTCATTTAAGTCTGGGGGGACCCCAAATTTTATTTTATTTCTAGCAGAAATTTCTTTCCTGATAGTTGCATTATTGTTAGCATTCATTTGTTCATGCATAGGTTGTTGAGTTTCATTCAACACTTAGTTTTTGTTATCTGTAAAGTTGCCTTAGTAGTATTTTTAGAGTTCTCTTCATGAGTTGTTTCCAAGAGTAGTATAACTTCATTTACCTCGTGGTATTTTATTTTATTGGCTTTGAATGGATATTCTAGACTTACACTGGTTAGCTTCTATTTTTACACCTACACATGTCTAACATTCTGAAAGGAAGAGTCTAGTACATACCTAGCTATGATTCATTTCAGTAGTCTAGTACTTTGGAATCCACATGTGACCCTAGGACTAGCATTTTAGTTACTGAAGATGCTCGGATTGTGTAAGCCCATTCAGAAAAATCAAAATCCAAGTGAGCCAAAAAATAAAAAAGAAAAAGTAAAAGAAAAGAGAAATAAAAAAAAGATTATGAGGGATAAAAAACAATTGTCGTGTGTGGAAATGGCTAGGTGCCCCTTTGAGACCGAGTTAGGTTACTTGGGAAACACCTACTAATTTCTCTCAATATCTAGCACGCCTTTGAGACTTTGTGCTAGATCTAGGGAACGACCCTCGCTTTGGGCAAGTAAGTGCCTAAGAGCCGGAGACCTTAGGGAAGCTATAGGATGACGACTTAACTCACCATGGAACGAGTATCCCCTAAGAATGATTCGCTTGGCACAAGCACAAGGAGCTAATTTAGTGAATTTCTAGAATACATTTATTTTGCTTTGATTGCAAATACCACTTGATAAATTTAGTTAACATGCTAGTATGGAACGATATCCTTTTAAAATTTCATGGCACTGAGGTTTGCTTGAGGACAAGCAATGATTTAAGTCTGGGGGAAGTGATGTGAGCAAAACATATAGGGTTTTAGGAGTAGTTTTCGCTCACATCTCATTACATTTCATGTTAGTTTCATGTGTATGTTACTTTACTTTGCATGCATTTCTTACTTTCTGGTTCGAAGTATTGGTGCAGGGGCACCAGATAATCGAACCTGTGTTTTGATTATGGCAAATACACAAAGTTAAGTCTACATCGTTATCTCACAAGCTAAATCGAGTGTGCAGAAAAGTACTAAAGCTGAAGCAGAAGGCTAGCGACACCCGGAGGAAGCCGTGGTGGTCAAGCAACACTCGAGTGACTTCGAAGGGAACCGAAGGATTCGAGTGGAAGGCCGAAAGCGAGAGCTATAAAATAAGTATCGAGGTAAGCTCGTGTGAGTGAGAGATGGTAAGGTCGTGTCCTTTGTACGGGGATGACCTGAAGGTAGGAAACTTCGCTTCCCACTTCAACTCGGTCGCTTGTTCATAGAGATCCCTTTGATGTCCCCGGATTAAAACAATTAACCCTAAACAAAAAGGATCACCCATGCAACCGTTTCATCGTCGTGCTATTCGATTAGAGTAGTCACTTGAACAAACTTGTTGTTCAAGCAACTAACCTCTATTCTACGAATAGACACGGAATAGACGATGTATGGATCGCTGACTTTTGTGTTTATGTTCGGGATCCACGTTATATTAGCCAAAAAATAGAATATATCATGCATATATAATTGAAAAACAATTACAAACATGTTACATATGAAGATAGATAAGTGATATACCTCTCGATCTTCTATTGTATGACCTTCCTCCATTTGGACATCGTGTGGGCGACAATCTACCAAAAGTCGAAGCTCCTAGATCACCAATCTTTCTTCCATGCTCGCTCCGAACAAGAGGATGTATAGAAACAAGGCACTTCTCCTTCTTTCAACCAACCACCAAGCTTCAAGCAAGGTGCTAGCCATCGACCAAGAAGAAGAGGAGGAAAGGAAGTGGGCACCGGCCAAGGACTCCGAAGAATTACCCTAACCCTTGTTTCCACCGACCAAGGAGAAGAGATTGAGAGAGTTTGGACATTGGCCAAAGGAGGGAAGAGCTTGTATGGGCGCCAACCACCAAGGGAGAAGAAGAAGAAAAGGAAATCCTTTCCATATTTGGTGTCGCCAACACCCAAACCCTAACTCCAAGCCTCTTGCCGCCCAACCTTAATCCCACTTGCTTCTCATAATATCTCCACGCCAACCCTTAAGCCCCTTTTTATAGAGTTAGGGATAAGCCTTGTTTTAATCTCCACCATTGGTTCTAGGGATTTAATCTCAACCGTCGGATCTAGAGATTTAATCTCAACCGTCGGATCTAGAGATTTAATCTCTACGTTTGGATCTAGAGTTTTGTTTCCATCCATTGAATCTAGGCTTCATGAGGTTTTAATAGGCTACAATAGGGACCATGAGGAGGAGTTGGATCATAGCCACCCAATGGATCAAGCCCACATAAAATCTGATCCATTAATGATAATCCAATCCACTAAAGGATTATCATTGATCTACCTCACCAACCCCCATAAGTTAATATGGGCTCCATATATTATATGTACATTTTATCCCCATGTTTAAGATCTTAAATTGTCCGTTGATTAATTAATTTACTGACCATTAATTAATCAACATCTAACTCCATGAGTAGTACCACTCAACCTTTTCATCATGCCAGATCAAGTCCACCTGTAGGGTTTACATGATGAACCTTATGAGCTCCTCAAGGGGACATCATCATCCTAATATATAGAACACGATTTCCTCCTATAATCAACGACACACATATAAATAATATCATTTCCCAACTTTCCGAGGCTATCGATTTAATCTATAAATCTCACTCATTGGTAAATCAAAGAAATGAATAATAAGTATATGTGCCCGTTATTGTATCGAGATTAAGAGCATGTACAATATAATATCTGAGGTCCGATTCAATTATGTAGTCAGCAATAAATCGAGTCACTTCTAAGTCGGTCCTGCTCAATACACACAAAGTGTACTAGTGTGATTCTATGGTCAAGACAAACCAATACCAAATCACACTACAACCATGCCAATGGTTTGTCCAAAGACATCTCGGTTGTGAGCCTATACTTATACTTTACAAGGATCCGATAAGCATGATCTCCCGTGTGACGCCACACACCATGTTATCTATAATATAATATATTAGACAATATACATCACCATAAATATGCAAACAATGATCATGTGATTCTTATTTCAAAATAAAGATGTTCATACAAAAGATAGACTTTTTAGTATTAATCCAACAATCTCCCACTTATACTAAAAGACTATGTTGTCCTTAAACTACCATACATCTCATTCCCATTCCCTCCACATGCCTATCAAAAGTTCTCGCCGGAAGGGCCTTAGTGAAAGGATCTGCCAGGTTATCCTCCAATGCAATCTTGGCCACAACAACTTCTCCTCTCTTTACGATTTCTCGTATCAGGTGGTACTTGCACTCTATGTGTTTACTTGCCTTATGGGCTCGTGGTTCCTTCGAGTTTGCAACTACACCACTATTATCACAATGAATTGTGATAGTTCTGGGCAAACCAGGAATCACATCCAAGTCCATCAGGAAGTTCCTCAGCCACACAGCTTCTTTGGCCACCTCAGAGGCTGCCACATATTCAGCTTCCATGGTGGAGTCCGCCATGCATTTGTGCTTGACACTCCTCCATACAATGGCTCCACCTCCCAAAGTAAACACAAAATCTGAGGTAGACTTATTATTATCCCTGTTTGATTGGAAGTCAGAATCCGTGTAACCCACAGGGAGTAATTGGTCTGCCTAGTAAACTAGCATATAATCCCTAGTCCTTCTCAGGTACTTCAATATATGCTTTACCGCAGTCCAATGTCCCTGTCCTGGATTACTCTGATATCTGCTGACCATGCCCATGGCAAAGATGATATCTGGTCTCGTACATAGCATCGCATACATGAGGCTTCCTACTGCCGAAGCATAAGAAACTGCCTTCATCTCCTCTATCTCCTCAAATGTTATAGGACACATCTCCTTAGATAAAGGAACTCCATGCCTAAAAGGTAGAAAACCCTTCTTGGAATTTTGCATGCTAAAACGATCCATAATGGTGTCTATGTATGAAGCTTGAGATAAGCACAACATCCTTTTCTTGCGATCCCTTATAACCTTGATCCCAAGGATGTGTCCCACTTCTCCCAAGTCATTCATATCAAACTGTTTGGACAACCATACCCTTACGTCCGATGACACCTTGATATTGTTGACAATTTACAAATATCATCTACGTATAGTACAAGAAATACCACTATGTTTCCGTCACATCTCTTGTATACACAAGACTCTTCCGGACTTTGAATAAATCCATAAGACTGGATTACCTCATCAAAGCGGATGTTCCAAGACCTCGAAGCTTGCTTCAATCCATAAATGGACCGATTAATCTTACATAAAATATGCTCTTTGCCCTTTGCAATGAATCCCTCTGGTTGCTTCATATAGATGTTTTCCTTAAGACTTCCATTAAGGAATGTTGTCTTGACATCTATCTGTTGGATCGAAGCGGATCGCTAGAGGGGGGGTGAATAGCGATAGAAACTTTTCTTTTAAATTGTTCAGTAGACAATTAAACGCAGCGGAAATGTAAATAAAAACTAAATGAGACAAATAGTTTTTTACTTGGTTCGTAGCCGAAGGCTACTACTCCAAGGCCCTAGTGGTCCTTGACCACGCACGGAGGGCAAAACACTAAACGAACTCCTTCTCGTTGGAGATAGGAGTTAAACGAATACAAAAACTCAAGAAAGACTCAAGGTAGAGGGGCACTCCCCCTCTCCTTGATATGATTTAAAGCTCAAAATGAGAACAACTTATATAAATTAAAGATTATACCGATGACTTTTGAAGACTTGAATCTTGGAGCTTGAGTCGTCGTCTCGGCAGTGCTTCGTCGTAGGGATGTCGGAGACTTGTAGCGTATCGGAAGCACTTGGAAGCTTTTTAATTGATGAGAAACCCTAGGACAAGCCCTCCTTTTATAGCCTTTAAGCCCCTCATCGAATGGGTCTTCAACCAATAGGAATTGGGCACAAAACCTCCTTGAAAATTGGTGATAGAGCTTAACTTCTTGAGGCTGATCCTTGACCATCAGTCGACTGATGGCCATCATCAGTCGACTGATGGTAGCATCACCGAGTCTTCGACCTCGATGATCGATTGGACGGACGAGTCCTCCAAGCCGGCAATGATCGGTGATGCTTGTTGCAAGTCAAAGTTAGCTCAACAAAAACATAATTCTGACGGTCGTCGACCGTCCGATCTCGACCTAGACCATCTATAGGATGTCTTTGGTCAGATCTACGCTTAAGATCATCCCCGTAAAGAGGATACGCCCTCACTTACGCTCGCACACATGAGCTTACCTCGATACTTACTGTGTCGCTTTCGCTTTCGGCCTTCCACTCGATTCCTTCGGCTCCCTCCGAAGTCACTCGAGTGTCTCCCGACTACCGCAGCTTCCTCCGGGTGTCGCTAGCCTTCAGCTCCAGCTTTAGCACTTTTCTGCACACTCGATTCAACTCGTGAGATAATGATATATCCTTGACTTTGCGTCTTTTATCATAATCAAAATACAGGTTCGACTTAGGTGCCCCTGCACCATCACCATCTGCCACACCTCATAATCCAAATGAGCTGCAATGCATAAGAGAATCCGGATAGACTTAAGCATGGCTACCGACGAAAAGGATACTCTCTTTCTAAGTATACCCCTTCGCAACAAGCCTCACTTTGAAGGTCTCAACCTTCCCATCTATTCCTCTTTTTCTTTTGTAGATCCACTTGCATCCAATGGTTTTTACACCATCGGGTGGTTCTGCTAGCTCCCAGACCTGATTTGAATCCATAGATTCAATCTCAGCATTCATTGCACTTTGCCAAGATACTGCATCTTTATCTTGGATTGCCTCGTCATATGTCCAGGGATCAGGTTCATGTTCGCAGGGACCAAATCAGAAGATTCTCCCAATAACATGAATCTATCAGGTTCTCTAACAACCCTCCCACTACGATGAGGTATCACCTGTGTATCCTCTGTGACACGCGGTGCAGTGACTTGTGGTATATCCTCTTGTACCGGTGGTACTGAAGAAGTGACTTCCCCTTTCAATTCCTCTAGAACAATCTTACTCATGAGCTTGTGGTTCATCACATAGTCTTCCTCTAGAAATTTGGCGTTGATGCTAACTATCACCCTCTGATCTCTAGGACTATAAAACAAACCACCTTTCGTTCCTCTAGGATAGCCAACGAACATCCGCACTTCTGTACGAGGTTCCAACTTCCCAGCATCCGCCTTCAGCACATGTGCTGGACTTCCCCAAATCCGAATATGTCTTAGACTAGGCTTTCTCCCAGTCCACAATTCTGTGGGAGTGGAAGGCACTAATTTAGATGGGACCAAGTTCAGAATATACACTGTCGTATCTAGAGCATATCCCCAGAACGATTCTGACAACTCAGAATAACTCATCATCGATCTAACCATCTCCATAAGAGTCCTATTCCTTCGCTCTACTACACCATTCCGCTGGGGTGTGCCAGGTGTAGACAATTGGGATTGAATCCCAGCCTCTGATAAGTAATTCCTAAACTCTCCTAAGAGGTACTCACCACCATGATCAGATCGTAGTGTCTTGATACTTTTATCTTGACGTTTCTCCACATTAGCCTTGAATTCTTTGAACTTATCAAAATATTCAGACTTGCGACGCATCAAGTAAATGTATCCATATCTCGAATAATCATCTATAAAAGAGACGAAATACTCAAAACCACCTCTAGCCTGAATAGACATAGGACCACACAAATCAGAATGAACCAATTCTAACACATCTTTGGCTCTATACCCCTTGGCCTTAAAAGGCCTCTTGGTCATTTTACCCTCTAAGCAAGATTCGCAGGTTGGGAAATCTTCCATCACTAATGAACCCAGAGGTCCATCAGCTATCAACCTTTGAATTCTTCTTAGGTTAATATGACCAAGCCTAAGATGCCAAAGATATGTTTGGTTCATCTTCGAAGGTTCTTTTCTCTTATTGGAATTAGAAGATGAGTTATTAGCTTCTATTTGCATCGTGGGTGCTTTTGGTTCAAGTGTGTATAAATTTTCTATCAATGCATCCGAACAGATAATGTCCCTATTCCTTTTTATAACAACTCTGTCATTAAAAAAAAATAGAATATCCATCCATAAACAATTTAGAAACAGAAATTAAATTCTTTCTAAATAATGGTACATAAAGGCAATTCTTAAGAACCAAAACTTTATTTTTCTCAAAAGATAAATAAACGTCTCCCACTGCAACAGTCGTCACCTTCATGGCATCACCCAAGTATATGGTAATCTCCCCTTCAGCTAGTCGTCTGGTTTTTTAGAACCCCTACAAAGTATTGCAGACATGATCAGTGGCTCCCGTATCTACACACCAGGTGCCTGTAGATAATACTGCTAAACATGTTTCAACGACTACACCAAAAGATATACCTTTTTTTTGCTTGCTGTTGGGGCAGTCCTTCTTCTAGTGTCCAGTCTGCTTACAAGTGAAGCACTTGCCTTTCGGCTTCTTCACTCCTCCCTGAGTTCCTCCCACCACCTTCGCCCCATCTTGTTTCTTCTTCTTCTTACCTTTCGGCTTAGAAGTAGAAAACTTTTGGGTAACCATGGCATGCGCCTGAGCACTCTGATGAAATAGCCCCTCTGCCACCTGGAGTTCTGTTAGAAGCTCCGCCAACAAATACAACCACTTATTCATGTTGTAGTTCAGGCGAAACTGCTCAAAACTCCTAGGTAGAGACTGGAGAATGATATCGACCTGGGTTTCCCCATCGATCTCAGCTCCAAGAACTTCCAACTCATTCAAATGAGTCATCATCTTGAGAACATGATCCCTCATGGGTGTTCCCTCGATCATGGTGGTCGTCATCAAGTTCCTCATGGCTTCCTGCCTAGCATCCTGATTCTGGTGTCCAAAAAGTTTTTTGAGATTAAGCATCATGTCATAAGCAGTGGGCATGGCTTGATATTGATGTTGCAATACATTTGACATAGATGCCAAAATGTAACTCCACACCATCTCATCGGCCTTAATACACTTCTTATAACTCTCCTTCTCCTTTTCCCCAGAATCATCTGTAGGCTTAGGAGGGCACTCTTCGAGGAGTACATATTTTTATTCCTCAGCAGTCAAGACAATGTCAAGATTCCTTTTCTAATCAACATAGTTGGGTCCAGTAAGTTTATTCTCTTTCAGTATCACAGCAAGCGGGTTGAAAGTCATTTTGAAAGAAAACCTAAGAATCACATAGATCAAAACATTAGATTTCAAAAAAATTATTGATTCCTCAAACAATAAAATTTTAAAATCAACCAACACCTCAAAACACCGAGAATATCGTATGCCACGATCGTGTGGACGTATACGAATTCTACATTTGTAAGAGGAGGTTTTACCCATTAATTTTACTATCTTGTCAACCTAACTTTTTGACAAGTAAAATTAATAGTTGGTTTCTCTTTGGTCCTACAAATAAAAGTAGTGACTCCGATGGGGAGGATACTTATATTTGTTTCTAAGTGTCCACCATTACTCGGTACCAAGATAATTATCTCAGGTTATGTGCCTTCCGATGGGGAAGTACACACACTCCTTAATAATTTCCTATAACCATATTTGACCTTGTTATCCGCAAACAAACTCATCCGATGGGGAGGAAGGCACTCAGAGCCGACGCACAAGTTTGTTTGCATCACATGTCAAATCGTAATGGAGGCCGTGGGAATTTATAAAAATATCCCTCTCCCACTTAGTAATTTAAAATTGAGGAATTTTCTAGCCTACGACATGCATATCAAACAATAAGCAATAAATATGAAAAATAAATATTTTCCAACTATTATGGCTTTTGTCTTCAATATGTCTCCCGTCGTATCGCCATCTAGTCCACTCCTCTTACGCCATGTACGAGCCATCCGGAGATCCGAACCGAGACTAAATATTTTAATTTACATCCATCGATCCTATACTCCACGAGGGAGTGTACATGAAATCTAGATCGAAAGTAAACTAAAATAAAAAGAGTGGCTAAACAATGTCGTATCTAATTTACAAAAAATTAAATACTAGCCTCGTCAACCCCGAGGATTCAACAAAATATACATTTACACATATACAATCACATACACACATATGGCCATAATAGTTGGATCCTATGCCTGCAAACAAAGAGTTAACCTACGCATATCCTACTATTATCTAGCACATATAATATATGAAAAGTGCATAAAAGTAACCGAATCCTAAACACACAAAACTGGAAACTATTGCTCTGATACCACTTGAAGGTAGGAAACTTCGCTTCCCACTACAACTCGATCGCTAGTTCATGGAGATCCCTTTGATGTCCCCGGAATAAAAAAATTAACCCTAGACAAAAAGGTTCACCCAAGCAACCATTTCATCATCGTACTATTCGATTAGAGTAGTCACTTGAACAAACTTGTTGTTAAAGCAACCAACCTCTATTCTATGAATAGCCGCGGAATAGACGATGTACGGATCGCCGGCTTTTGTGTTTATGTTCGGGATCCACATTATATTAGCCACAAAATAGAATATATCATGCATATATAATTGAAACACAATTACAAACATGTTACATATGAAGATAGATAAGTGATATACCTCTCGATCTTCTATTGTATGACCTTCCTCCTTTTGGACGTCGTGTGGGCGACGATCTACCAAAAGTCGAAGCTCCGAGATCACCAATCTACTTTCCTTGCTCACTCTGGACAAGAGGAAGTATAGAAACAAGGCACTTGTCCTTCTTTCAATCAACCACCAAGCTCCAAGCTAGGTGCTAGTCGCCAGCCAAGAAGAAGAGGAGGAAAGGAAGTGGGCGCCGACCAAGGACTCCAAGGAATTGTTGGAATGTATACTGAAAGCCTAGCTCTTTTTGTATGAACATTTTATTTTGGAATAAGAATCACATGATCATTGTTTGCACTTTATATATTTATTATATGTGTATGCATATTGTCTAATATTTTACATTGTAGATAACAGGGTTCTTGGTGTGGCACAGAAGATCATGTTATCAGTCCCTTGTAAAATATAAGTAGAGGCTCACAACCAAGATGGTTTTGGACAAACCATTGGCATGGTTGTAGTGTAGCTTGGTATTGTTTTGTCTTGAACATGGAGTTACACTAGTACACTTAGGTGTATTGAGCAGGACCGACATAGAGGTGATTAATTAATTGCTGACTACATAATTTAATCGGACCTCGGATATTATATTGTACATGCTCTTAATCCTGATATAATAACAGGCACATGTACTTAGTATTTATTTCTTTGATTTACCAAAGGGTGAGATTTAAATGGATTAAATCAATATGCCCGGTAAGTTGGGAAATAATATTATTTACATGGTGTACCGTTGATTATAGGAGGAAACCGTATCCTATATACTAGGTTGATGATGTCCCCTTGAGGAGCTCATAAGGTTCATCATGTAAACCCAGCTGGTTGACTTAGTCAACATGATGATAAGGTTGAGTGGTACTACTCGAGGAATTAGATGTTAATTAATTGATGGTCAGTAAATCAATTAATTGACGGACATTCGATATCTTAAACACGGGGAGATGAATGTACAAATAATATATGGAGCCCATATTAATTTATGGGGGTTGGTGAGAGGTAGTTCAATGATGATCCTCTAGTGGAATGGAACATCATTGATGGATCAAGTTAGTGTGGTTCCGATCCATCGGGTGGCCAAGATCCAACTCCTCCTTATGGTCCCTATCGTAGCCTAATATAATCCTAAAGAATTCTAGATCCAAGGATGTAAAACAAAACTCTAGAACCAACGGTTGGGATTAAATCCCTAGATCCGATGGTTGGGATGAAACCCTAGAACCAATGGTTGGGATTAAATCCCTAGATCCGATGGTTAGGATGAAACCCTAGAATCGACGGTTGGGATTAAATCCCTAGATCCGACGGTTGGGATGAAACCCTAGATCCGACGGTTGGGATGAAACCCTAGATCCGACGGTTGGGATGAAATCCTAGATCCGATGGTTGGGATGAAACCCTAGATCCGACGGTTGGGATAAAACCCTAGATCCGACGGTGGAGATTAAATCCCTAGATCCGACGGTGGAGATTAAAGGAGGCTTAAGCCCAATTATGTAAATAGAGGGCTTAGGTTGGGCGGCAAAAGAGGTTCAATTTTGGAGTTAGGGTTTTAGTTTGGGCGGCTAGGGTTTGGAAGCAAAGTTTTGGGCGGCAACTCTTGGACAAGAAGCCACCGCCCATCTTCTTCCTTTTCTCCTTGGTGGCCAGCGCTCACTCCTTCTTTCTCTAAGCTTTGGCCGGCCCTCTTCCTTCTCCTTTGATCCTTGGTGGCCGGCGGTCCTCCAACAATTGGTGGCCAGTGCTTCTCCAACCTCGAGGTGGTCGGCGGCAACCTCTCTTCAAGGTTGGCCGGCGCTCATCCCTTCGTTCCTTGGCCGACGGTTGCATCAAACTCCCTTGCTTGGTGGCCAGTTCTAGAAAGGAAAGGTTTTGTTGGTTCTTCTCTTTGTTTGCAGCGGATAAGGAAGGGAAGAACGCGATCTAGAAGGCTTCTACTTGTGGGGGATCTTCGCCCACACGTCGTCCACGAGAAGGATAGGACATACGGTAGAAGATCGTAAGGTATAAAGTGGTACAACTTTATTTTCTGATCTTAGCATGTTATTTTATGTGTTGATTATACAAGTGTGCATATGTATATATTTTGTATAATCATGGACCCCGAAGACAAAGACAAAAACCGGCGATCCGTCCGTCGTCTCTTCCACGGCTAACCAACTAGAAGAGTTGTGTTGCTTGAACAACTAGTTTGTTCAAGCGATCACTCAAGTTGTTAGCACGATGACGAATAGGTTGTGCTAAGGAAACTCATCCCATCCGGATTAGTTCTTTCATTGTTGAAAATTTTAATCCGGGGACATGGATGCCAATGAGTCTCCGAAGCAACTCCCTACATTTGGTATCAGAGCCACGGTTTCCGGTTTTGTGTGTTTTGGATTTGGTTACTTTCATGCACATATCATATATTGAGTATGCCGGATAATAGTAGGATGTGCGTAGGCTAACTTTTTGGTTGCAGGCATAAGATCCGACTATTATGGCTATTTGGTTGTATGTGATTGTTTTGTGTGTGATTGTATGTATATTATTTGAATCCTCGGGGTTGATGAGGCTAGATTAGTATTTAATTTTTGTAATTAAATACGGCATTGTTTAGCCTTTCATTTTAGTTTACTTTCGATCTAGATTATTTGTACACTCCTTCATGGAGTATAGGATCGATGGATGTAAATTAAAATGATTTATCTCGGCCCGGATCTCTTTGGTGACTTGCGCACGGGAAAAGATGGAGCGGTCGAGGTGGCGACACGACGGGATGCATATTGGAGAACAATGCCAAAATAGTTGGAAAAATTCTATTTTTTTCCATATTTATTGCTTATTTGTTTTATATGCATGTTGTGTATGCTTTAAAATTCCTTGATTTCAATTTACTAAGTGGGAGAGGGATATTTTAATTAATTCCCGCGGCCTCCATTACAATTTGACGTGTGATGCAACAAACTTGCGCGTTGGCTCTGAGTGCCTTCCTCCCCATCGGATGGGTTTGCTTGCGGATCACTAGGTCAAATAATGGTTATAGGAAATTATTTAGGAGCTTGTGTACTTCCCCATCGGTAAGGCACATAATCCGAAATAATTCCCTTAGTATCGTGTAATGGTGCACACTTAGATGCAAATAAAAGTATCCTCCCCATCGGAGTCACTGCTTTTATTTGTAGGGCTAAAGAGGAACCAACTATTAATTTTATTTGTCAAAAAGTAAGGTTGAAAAGATAATAAAATTAATGGGTAAAACCTCCTCTTACAAATGTAGAATTCGTATACGTCCACACTATCGTGGCATGCGATATTCTCGGTGTTTTGAGGTGTTGGTTGATTTCGGGATTTTATTGTTTTGAGGAATCAATAATATTTGAAATCTAATTTTTTGATCATTGTGATTTTTAGTATTTTCAAATGGCTTTCAACCCACTTGCTGTGATTTTAAAAGAAAATAAGCTTACTGGACCAAACTACATTGATTGGAAAAGAAATCTGGATATTGTCTTAACTGCGGAGGAGTACAAATTTGTACTCTTCGAGGTCTGTCCTCCAAAGCCCTCCGATGACTCTGATGAAAAGGAGAAAGAAAGTTATAAGAAATGGATCAAGGCAGATGAGATGGCGCGATGTTACATTTTGGCATCTATGTCAAATGTGCTGCAACATCAGCATCAAGCCATAGCCACAACTTATGACATGATGCTCAATCTCAAGGAACTTTTCGGACATCAGAGTAGGGCGGCTAGACAGGAGGCGATGAGAAACTTGATGATGACCACCATGATCGAGGGAACACCCGTTAGGGATCATGTTCTCAAGTGATGGCTCATCTTAATTTGATGGAAGTCCTCGGAGCTGAGATCGATGGGGAAACCCAGGTCGATATCATTCTCCAGTCTCTGCCTAAAAGTTTTGAGCAGTTCCGCCTCAACTACAACATGAACAAGAGGTTGTATTCGTTGGCGGAGCTTTTGACAGAACTCCAGGCGGCAGAGGGGCTTTTTCATCAAAGTGCTCAAGCCATGGTCGCTCAGAAGGTTTCTTCCTCTAAATTGAATGGTAAGAAGAAGAAGAAGCAAGGTGGAGCGAAGAAGGTGGCAGTGGGACCTCAGGCTGGAGTGAAGAAGCCGAAAGGCAAGTGCTTCACTTGCAAGCAGACTGGACATTGGAAGGCGGATTGTCCTCGCCGAAAGAACAAAGGTATATCTTCTTGTTTAGTTGTTGAAACATGTTTAGCGGTGTTATCTACCAGTGCCTGGTGTGTAGATATAGGAGCCATTGATCATGTCTGCAATACTTTGCAGGGGTTCCAGGAAACTCGACGACTAGCTGAGGGAGAGATTACCGTCTTCATGGGCAATGCTTCAAAGGTGGCAGCTATTGCAGTGGGAGACGTTTATTTATCTTTTGATAGGAATAAAATTTTGGTTTTGAGAGATTGTCTTTATGTACCTACTTTTAGAAAGAATTTAATTTCAGTTTCTAAATTGTTTATGGATGGATATTCTATTTCTTTTAATGACAAAGTGGTTATAAAAAGGAATAGGGAGATTATCTGTTCTGGTACATTGGTTGGCAATTTATATACTCTTGAACCGAAAACACCCACGATGCATATAGAAATCAATAACTCATCTTCTAAGTCTAATAAGAGAAAAGAACCTTTGCAAATGAACCAAACATATCTTTGGCATCTAAGGCTTGGTCATATTAACCTAAGCAGAATTCAAAGGTTGATAGCTGATGGACCTTTAGGTTCATTAGTGGTGGAGGATCTCCCAACTTGTGAATCTTACTTGGAAGGTAAAATGACCAAGAGGCCTTTCAAGGCCAAGGGGTATAGAGCTAAAGATGTGTTAGAATTGGTTCATTCTGATTTGTGCGGTCCTATGTCTATCCAGGAAAGAGGTGGTTTTGAATATTTCATCTCTTTTATAGACGATTATTCAAGATATTGATACATTTACTTGATGCACCGCAAGTCTGAATGCTTTGACAGGTTCAAAGAATTCAAGGCTGATGTGGAGAACCGTCAAGGTAAAAGTATCAAGACATTATGATCTGATCGTGGTGACGAGTACCTCTTGGGAGAGTTTAGGAGTTACTTATCAGAGGCTGGGATTCAATCCCAATTGTCCGCACCTGGCACACCCCAGCAGAATGGTGTGGCGGAGCGAAGGAACAGGACTCTTATGGAGATGGTCAGATCTATGATGAGTTATTCTGAGTTACCTGATTCGTTCTAGGGGTTTTCTCTGGAAACAGCAGCACACATTCTGAACTTGGTTCCATCTAAGTCAGTACCCTCTACTCCCACAGAGTTGTGGACTGGGCGAAAGCCTAGTCTAAGACATATTCGGATTTGGGGTAGTCCAGCACATGTGCTGAAGGGAGATGCTGGTAAGTTGGAATCTCGTATAGAAGTACGCTTGTTTGTTGGCTACCCTAAGGGAACGAAGGGTGGTTTATTCTATAGTCTAAGAGATCAGAAGGTGACCGTGAGTACAAATGCCAGATTTCTAGAGGAGGACTATGTGATGAACCACAAGCCCATGAGTAGGATTGTTCTTGAGGAGTTAACAGGGGAAGTCCCAACTTCAGTACCACCGGTACAAGAGGAGATGCCACAAGTCACTGCACCGTGTGTCACAGAGTATACACAGGAGGCACCTCGTCGTAGTGGGAGGGTTGTTAGACAACCCGAGAGATTCATATTTTTGGGAGAGTCTTCGGACTTAGTCCCTGGTGAACATGAACCGGATCCCTGGACATATGACGAGGCACTCCAAGATAGAGATGCGGTATCTTGGCAAAGTGTGATGAATTCAGAAATAGAATCTATGGATTCTAATCAAGTCTGGGAGCTAGTAGAACCACCCGATGGTGTAAAAGCCATTGGATGCAAGTGGATCTACAAGAGAAAGAGAGGAGTGGACGGGAAGGTTGAGACCTTCAAAGCTTGGCTTGTCGCGAAAGGGTATACTCAGAAAGAGGGTATCGATTATGAGGAGACATTTTCACCGATAGCTATGCTTAAGTCTATCCGGATTCTCTTATCTATAGCTGCTCATATGGATTATGAGATTTGGCAGATGGATGTTAAGACAACTTTCCTTAACGGAAGTCTTGAGGAGAACATCTATATGCGACAACCAGAGGGATTCATTGCTAAAGGCAAAGAGCATCTTGTATGTAAGCTTAATCGGTCCATTTATGGATTGAAGCAAGCTTCTAGATCTTGGAACATCCGCTTTGATGAGGTAATTCAGTCATATGGATTTATTCAAAATCCGGATGAGCCTTGTGTATATAAGAGATGTGACGGAAACGTAGTGGTGTTTCTTGTACTATACGTAGATGACATTTTGTTAGTTGGCAACAATATCAAAGTGTTATCAGACGTAAGGGTATGGTTGTCCAAACAGTTTGACATGAAGGACTTGGGAGAAGTGGGACACATCCTTGGGATCAAAGTTATAAGGGATCACAAGAAAAGGATGTTCTGCTTATCTCAAGCTTCATACATTGACACTATCCTTGCTCGTTTTAGCATGCAGAACTCCATGAAAGGTTTTCTACCTTTTAGGCATGGAGTTCCTTTATCTAAAGAGATGTGTCTCAAAACATCAAAGGAGATAGAGGACATGAAGGCAGTTCCTTATGCTTCGACAGTAGGAAGCCTTATGTATGCTATGCTATGTACGAGATCGGATATCTGTTTTGCCGTGGGCATGGTTAGCAAATATCAGAGTAATCCTGGACAGGGACATTGGACTGTGGTAAAGCATATATTGAAGTACCTGAGAAGGACTAGGGATTATATGCTGGTTTACCGGGCAGATCAATTAGTCCCTGTGGGTTACACGGATTCAGATTTCCAATCAGATTAGGACAAGAGTAAGTCTACCTCGGGGTTTGTGTTTACTTTTGGAGGTGGAGCCATAGTATGGAGGAGTGTCAAGCAGAAATGCGTGGCGGACTCTACCATGGAAGCTAAGTATGTGGCAGCCTCTGAAGCAGCCAAGGAAGCTGTATGACTCAGGAACTTCTTGATGGACTTGGATGTGATTCCTGGTTTGCACAAAACTATCACAATTTATTGTGATAACAGTGGTGCAGTTGCAAACTCGAAGGAACCACGAGCCTATAAGGCGAGTAAACACATAGAGCGCAAGTACCACCTTATACGAGAGATCATAAAGCGAGGAGAAGTTGTTGTCGCCAAGATTGCATCAGAGAATAACCTGGCGGATCCATTCACTAAGGCCCTTCCAGCGAAAGCGTTTGATAGGCATGTGGAGGACATGGGGATCAGATGTATGGCAGTGTGATGACGGCATAGTCTTTTAGTATAAGTGGGAGATTGTTGGAATGTATACTGAAAGCCTAGCTCTTTTTGTATGAACATTTTATTTTGGAATAAGAATCACATGATCATTGTTTGCACATTATATATTTATTAAATGTGTGTGCATATTGTCTAATATTTTACATTGTAGATAACATGGTGCTTGGTGTGGCACAGAAGATCATGTTATCAGTCCCTTGTAAAATATAAGTAGAGGCTCACAACCAAGATGGTTTTGGACAAACCATTGGCATGGTTAAAGTCTAGCTTGGTATTGTTTTGTCTTGAACACGGAGTTACACTAGTATACTTAGGTGTATTGAGCAGGACCGACATAGAGGTGATTCAATTAATTGCTGACTACATAATTGAATCGGACCTCGGATATTATGTTGTACATGCTCTTAATCCCGATATAATAACGGGCACATGTACTTAGTATTTATTTCTTTGATTTAACAAAGGGTGAGATTTAAATGGATTAAATCAATATGCCCGGTAAGTTGGGAAATAATATTATTTACATAGTGTGCCGTTGATTATAGGAGGAAACCGTGTCCTATATACTAGGTTGATAATGTCCCCTTGAGGAGCTCATAAGGTTCATCTTGTAAACCCAGCTGGTTGACTTAGTCAACATGATGATAAGGTTGAGTGGTACTACTCGAGGAATTAGATGTTAATTAATTGATGGTCAGTAAATCAATTAATTGACGGACATTCGATATCTTAAACACGGGGAGATGAATGTACAAATAATATATGGAGCCCATATTAATTTATGGGGGTTGGTGAGGTAGTTCAATGATGATTCTCTAGTGGAATGGAACATCATTGATGGATCAAGTTAGTGTGGTTCCGATCCATCGGGTGGCTAAGATCCAACTCCTCCTTATGGTCCCTATCGTAGCCTAATATAATCCTAAAGAAGTCTAGATCCAAGGATGTAAAACAAAACTCTAGAACCAACGGTTGGGATTAAATCCCTAGATCCGATGGTTGGGATGAAACCCTAGAACCAACGGTTGGGATTAAATCCCTAGATCCGATGGTTTGGATGAAACCCTAGAATCGACGGTTGGGATTAAATCCCTAGATCCGACGGTTGGGATGAAACCCTAGATCCGATGGTTGGGATGAAACCCTAGATTCGACGGTTGGGATGAAATCTTAGATCCGACAGTTGGGATGAAACCCTAGATCCGACGGTTGGGATAAAACCCTAGATCCGATGGTGGAGATTAAATCCCTAGATCCGACGGTGGAGATTAAAGGAGGCTTAAGCCCAATTCTATAAATAGAGGGCTTAGGTTGGGCGGCAAAAGAGGTTCAATTTTGGAGTTAGGGTTTTAGTTTGGGCGGCTAGGGTTTGGAAACAAAGTTTTGGGCGGCAACTCTTGGACAAGAAGCCGACGCCCATCTTCTTCCTTTTCTCCTTGGTGGCCGACGCTCACTCCTTCTTTCTCTAAGCTTTGGCCAGCCCTCTTCCTTCTCCTTTGATCCTTGGTGGCCGGCGGTCCTCCAACAATTGGTGGTCGGTGCTTCTCCAACCTCTAGGTGGCAGGCGGCAACCTCTCTTCAAGGTTGGCTGACACTCATCCCTTTGTTCCTTGGTCGGCGGTTGCATCAAACTCCCTTGCTTGGTGGCCGGTTCTAGAAAGGAAAGGTTTTGTTGGTTCTTCTCTTTGTTCGCAGCGGACAAGGAAGGGAAGAACGTGATTTAGAAGGCTTTTACTCGTGGAGGATCTTAGCCCACACGTCGTCTACGAGGAGGATAGGACATACGGTAGAAGATCGTAAGGTATAAAGTGGTACAACTTTATTTTCTGATCTTAGCATTTTATTTTATGTGTTAATTATACAAGTGTGCGTATGTATATATTTTGTATAATCATGGACCCCGAAGACAAACACAAAAACCGGCGATCCATCCGTCGTCTCTTCCGCGGCTATCCAACTAGAAGAGTTGTGTTGCTTGAACAACTAGTTTGTTCAAGCGATCACTCAAGTTGTTAGTACGACGACAAATAGGTTGTGCTAAGGAAATTCATCCCATCCGGATTAGTTCTTTCATTGGTGAAAATTTTAATCTGGGGACATGGGAGCCAATGAGTCTCCGAAGCAACTCCCTACAGGAATTACCCTAACCCTTGTTTCCACTCTCCAAGGAGAAGAGATTGAGGGAGTTTGGACACCGGCCAAAGGAGGGAAGAGCTTCTATGGGCGCCGGCCACCAAGGGATAAGAAGAAGAAAAGGAAATCCTTTCCTTATTTGGTGCCGCCAACTCCCAAACCCAAACTCCAAGCCTCTTGCCGCCCAACCCTAATCTCCCTTGGTTCTCATAATATCTCCACGCCAACCCTTAAGCCCCTTTTTATAGAGTTAGGGATAAGCCTTGTTTTAATCTCCACCATTGGTTCTAAGGATTTAATCTCAACTGTCGGATATAAAGATTTAATCTCAACCATCGGATCTAGAAATTTAATCTCTACCTTTGGATCTAGAGTTTTATTTTCATCCATTGGATCTAGGCTTCATGAGGTTTTAATAGGCTAAAATAGGGACCATTAGGAGGAGTTGGATATTGGCCACCCAATGGATCAAGCCCACATAAAGTCCGATCCATTAATGATAATCCAATCCACTAAAGGATTATCATTGATCTACCTCACCAACCCCTATAAGTTAATATGGGCTCCATATATTATATATACATTTTCTCCCCGTGTTTAAGATCTCGAATGTCCCTTGATTAATTAATTTACTGACCATTAATTAATCAACATCTAACTCCATGAGTAGTACAACTCAACCTTTTCATCATGCCGGACCAAGTCCACCTGCAGGGTTTACATGATGAACCTTATGAGCTCCTCAAGGGAACATCATTATCCTTATATATAGGACATGATTTCCTCCTATAATCAATGACACACCATATAAATAATATCATTTCCCAACTTACAGAGCCTATCGATTTAATCTATAAATTTCGCCCATTGGTAAACCAAAGAAATGAATACTAAGTATATGTGCCTGTTATTATATCAGGATTAAGAGCATGTACAATATAATATCTGAGGTCCAATTCGATTATGTAGTTAGCAATAAATCGAATCACTTCTAAGTCGGTCCTGCTCAATACACACAAAGTGTACTAGTGTGATTCTATGGTCAAGACAAACCAATACCAAATCACACTACAACCATGCCAATGATTTGTCCAAAGTCATCTCGGTGGTGAGCCTATACTTATTCTTTACAAGGATCTGATAAGCATGATCTCCCGTGTGACACCACACACCATGTTATCTATAATGTAATGTATTAGACAATATGCATCACCATAAATATGCAAACAATGATCATGTAATTCTTATTTCAAAATAAAGATGTTTATACAAAAGATAGACTTTTCAGTATACATCCCAACACGACTATAAGCGGCGATCTGACTAAGACTTCTTGTGGAAGGTCTAGGTCGAGATCGGACGGTTAGAAACCGTCGCATTTACTATTTTCTGTGCTAACCTCTTACTGCAGGTAAGTGGACAGGCTGGCAGTCGACTGCTGGACTTTGGGCAGTCAACTGATGGGAGGCATTAGTCGACTGATGGCGACGAATCAGCCTTTGCGCTTGGTCAAAATGGATAACATTTAACACGGTCACTTCGCGATAAAATTTATAACCACTTCGTGATATGTTCCAAAAGATTATGAGACATATTCTGAGGACAAACTCTATAAAAGGAGGGGAGGATCCCAACCCAAAGCATCATCAAGATTATTCTTAAGTGCTCATACAACGCCAAAGCTCCAACACCGTCATAACGTCGACGCGACGCCAAGCTTCCATCTTCTTCATTGGCAGAAGCAACAAGTAATATCTTTTGTTATTATATTCTTTGTTTTAATCATAACGAAGTGAGGTATGCTTGTTACCTCATCCTCGTACTTTCAATTTTTGTACTCGTTGTCTCCTACCTCCAACGAGAAGGAGACGTTATAGTGTTTTGCCCTCCGTACGTAGTCTAGGACCATTAGGGACTTGGAGTAGCAACTGCTTGGTTGTGAACCAAGTAAAAATAAACATGTATTTTTACCTTTCCGCTGTGCTTACTTGTATATCGAACGAATGAAAAGAAAAGATTTTACGCTCGCTATTCACCCCCCCCCCTCTAGCGACACTTCTCGATCCAACACGAAGATCTGCTCTTTGTACTTTTGCGTGCAGGATAGCATTCCGGGGAAAAAAGATGCACTTTCGAAGCAAAAGATGGGCATTTTGCAGCTAGATGCAAAATGGGACACGACCAGGGCATGTGGCTACACACGGTCGTGTCCAATTGGCGAGATCAGCCACCCCAGGGCCACACACGGCTTGGCCATGTGGAAACACATGGTCGTGTGGTGGCCTAGCAGATTGATGCGATTAGGGTTTTTTCCAGATTTTACAGCGATCATATGTGATGTCTATATAAGGAAAGCTCCGCCCAAACCCTAGGGGGGAGGCACGACGGCTGGGACGACACATCGAAGTCCTAAAAATCTTCGAGAACTCGTAACGGGGAGGAAGAATGCCATCGAAGATCCAAGTTCTGCACTTCAACGCCTGAGAGAAGGCCACATCGACATTGTAACCTCTTGTTCTTACATTTTATTTCTGGTATATTCGAACATGAACATGCCTTGTGATTCTCCTCTTCTATATATGGAGTAGTTCCTTCGATTCTAGGATTAGGGAGTAGCTTGTGTACGAATGACATGTTACTTCAAATTGAATTCTATTTCTGAGTTTGAATTTGCAATTGGAAATTGTTTATACCAATATCTATGCGTATTTGCTTTTCTACCTGCTGTGCTTAGGCGATACGAGGGGTGACAACCCTCGTATTTAAGATTTAGGGGATTTATACAAGAAACCTAGGGGTAAACCTAATCTCCTATAATCGTGGGTAGAAGGATGCGATGGAACTAGAAACGGTTCATCACAGGAATTGATTTGGCATCCTCGTACCGCCTATTCCATACTTGTAAGGCAGAGATAGCTCCCAATAAATACGGTGGCTCATCGGGAGAGTATATGATGTCCCTTCCACAAAACCATAGCTAGACATTTAGACAATGCCCAGTTGATAGCATGTTTTGCGACACACAAGGGAAATCAAAGTCCTAGAATCCCTTTTAAAGATCTCGGCATGCTCCTTTCTTCTTCCGTATGACACCATACTAGAGTTTAGACCACCGACAACCCTCACAATCAAAACCTTTAGATTTTACTTCCAAACAATTTCACCCACTGAACAAATCAATACTTGAATCTCAGTCCCTGTGTAATAGATAATCTTTTATTACTTGATGACATCCGTGCACTTATGGGCGTTGAGCGCGAGCGTGCGCTTCGAGTCCTCGACGATCTCCGTCGTGAGATTTGAGGTCACGTTCACGTGCATCAGTGATATGTACGTTTCTACCTCTGCTGCTCTATAGGACTCCTCTATTGATGAGCATGATGATGATTTATTATCTGATGCTCCAGATATTGATGAAGTTTTTATTGTGGAAGATGATATGAATGTTGATACTTGCGGCTTCGATTTACCCTATAATCCTAATTGTGCCCTAGATTATTCTGAAGAAAAGGAGCAGTTTCCAAATACCTGTGCCCAGTCTTGCTAGCCAGACTAAAAGACAAACGAGACAGTGGTGACAAGCAATTGTGATGAGCTGATTTCCATGGGAGTGATGGATAGCTGGAGACCCCCCAGACTAGACACTCCCATTTGAGCTGAAGACTCCAACAATTCTACTGATGAAGGCCCTAACAGAAAATGCAATAATTCGGCCCCAAGGTTGGACACTTTTTCTGAATTGCCTCCGACCACTAGAGTTTACATATGATGAGGCAATCATATCGAAGGGAGCAGCATGGAACTATCATGATCACACCATGAAGGTGCTCACCTCCATTCAGTCCATCCCACTCCCGTCATGGATGCTTACTTTGAATCTTCTTCAACCACCGGGAGGGGATTTCTCTCGGAGCACCCCATGACCTGCGTGGCTTCTATTACTGAATATTCTTCAATCGCTAGGACCTCAGGGGAGTTTGCTCCATCTCATTTTCTTTTATTTCCCTTGTATATACATTTTTTTTACTTTGTTTATTTTAGTTATAGTTGTTAAGTTTTGTTTGACGAGTTTTTATTTAGTCATGTTTTTAAATAAATTTCCTATGCATTCCTTTATATCTTCTTAGAAGTCATGAAAGCTAGTTAAATTTGATTATCGAATTTTGGGATTTATTGACTTGAATGGATTATTTGATTGCATGTGGTTACTACTTGGTGATGGATTCTATGTTGATAGATTGAGATGATTCTTTCATTCCTAGTGAGGATTGTGCCTATTTTATTTTCTTGTGTGTGGTGCACTTGTGGTTATTGTAACTCTAGAATTTGCTTTGATTCTTTCGAGACCACACAACCATAGGTTTGCATAATTACTATGAAGGCTATCTCACTTGTTTCCCTTTACTACTTTTGTTATCACATGATACTCAAATAGTTTTCTTATCATACGCCATGCCATTTTCGTTAGTCATTCTACTATCTTTCTATGCTTTCATCATGTCATTTCTTTCTATTTCCATTTTGTTGGATGTGGAATATTGGATGTTTCATGATGATTTTTTTCCCGAGACGGACAAAGGTTTAAGTGTGGGGGAGAGAGTAGCTCAGTAGAATTTAGTGTAAGCATAGGCAAGTCGTGCTTGATCACCATGAGCTAGCAATGCTCTTTATCTTTTTAGCTGAGCTTGATGTTGGAGCATAGGAAAGTGCACTACATGTCGGAAAAAAAAAGTTGAAAAAATAAGTTGGGTGCCCATGAAATAAAAAAAAGTATTGTGAAAATTTTGACATGTTGTGCCATTTTTATTTATGTGTACTAGTATTTTTGTTAACGACATTCCTTGTTGCAATCATTGAGAGATTTATTGTATATCATGAGTAGATTTGTATTGAGGAATGTGATAAGGGTTGTTTACATGTTTATTGGGTTGGAAGAACAAATTTTTTATGGCAATGCTTTCTTGTACTCATCTATGTAGCATTCCAGTATTTCCATATCTTCTTGCAGTTCTTTAGCTATTTACTACCTTTCTTTCCTTTCACACATATTGTCATTTTTCTTGTATTCATGTTTCCCTTACATTCTTAATAAGCCTTCAGTGAGTGTGCATTCTTATGTGTATATAGTGATGAAGGTAGAAGAAAAGCAAACATATGGTAGTTCATAAACCATGAGTAGCTTGAGTGAACTCCACTATTACATGCTTATGAGAGCGAGAGAAACCACCACTTACCTTGTAAGGCTTAATCATTCTCAGTCTATTCATAATGGATTGAAGTTACCATGTTTGTTAACCTATGTAAGAATTGAGTCCATGATTGCTTGAGTCTTTGAGATTTGACAATCCTAGGTAACTTTCTTTCACAATCTTCTATGTATGCTTGGAAATTGCTAGGGAAATATACTTACAGTTTACTTTTAGTTTTCTTTACTTGCTCGGGACATGCAAGAATAAGTGTGGGGTAATTGATAACTGTCATTTTATCTTATTATTTTGGTCCTTAATTTCACTGTTTTAATCCTCTCGAGTGATTTATTGTTGATTATTATTAACATATTTTATGAGTTTGGATTCATTTTGGACCTTATTGTAAATTCTCCTAAATTTTAGACTTATATGAAAATTTTATCTTTGTTTGTAGGAGATTGAGATGAGCCAATGGACTAGACTCAAGTTGGATCAAATATGGCTTCATCTAGGATCATAATGGGCATCTCAAGTTGATTTAATCTGAGCCCTTCATCGTGATCGAGGGCAATTCAATCAAGAGATCAGATCTGAGCGATATGGATCATCCGATGAAAGCAACTTAATTCTGAGCCATTTATCTAGATCTGGAGAGATCCGGTCCGTACATTTAGATATGGACATCTTATCCTTTCATCCATATTCGGCCGATCGTGATTATCCATTCAGATTGATCATATCCGGCCATCCAGAGTTGGATTGATCACAGACGTTGGATGCATTGACTAGTTCATGGATTAATCAGAGTAATTGACCTAGCTTCAATTGGACGACTTGGATTTGATGGCATTCAATCAGACGGCTAAGGAAATGCACTTAATTACACCAACATTTCCTCACCGAAGGCAGCCGGCTTTGCCCCTTTCAAGCAATTTCGCCCGACGCTTCTGCCTTCTTCACCGTCGCGCTCGCCAGCACCTTCCTCACCGATCGCTGGAGAGGTAAGGGGATTCCCTTCTTCTTTGGTAACCAGTGCCACTTCATCATCCCCTCCACCGTCAGCAGCCGCTCTGAACTCTGCCGCCACCGACCAATCGAAGTGGGGATTCCCCTCCGATCAGTCCAACCACCACTACAACCACCAGAGTGGGGATTCCCCTCCGTTATTATCCAGCTCTTCCACATTTATGGCCAGCACCTTCACGGCAGTGCTGACAACATCTCCATAGCTCCTCCATCCCTGTTCCAACTTCGGCAGCTCACTTCTTCATCCGACAACAATATCTTTTCCTTAGGCCAGCTTCTATTTCAGTTTCGGTGATCACCATCATCAGCTCTACAACCTTCGATTGATTCGAACAGTAAGAAAGCCTTCGTTTTGATTTTTTGGTCGTTTAGTTTATGTTGAATGATTGTAATAGACTCAATCTTCAATGTTTAGATTGCACGTATTCGATTTACTTTGTTTCATGCCTTTTTAGTGTTTGATGAAATGTTTCTTTGAGTAATTAGGTTATAGTTGATTAGATTAGATTTAATTTCACTTTTTACTTTACTCTCATGTTATTCTGCATTTCAATTGTCATCTAAATTTCTGCACTTTCTTTATGTTTTTAAATGCACTTGTTAGGATGCTTAGTTTATGTTTCCTTTAATGTCATCAAAATTGTAGTTTAGTTAGATTAGAGTTTTTATTACTTGCATTGTGTTTTGTTTGGTAGAATTAGCCTATAAAATTCCAAATCCCATTTTCAATAGAAAACTCAAAGCAATAATTAGAAATCCTAAGTTTATTATTCTATCGATTACACTCATTGGGAAACGATCCGGGCCATTCACTATACTATATTAGTGTAGAGAGGGTTTGATAATTAATTTGAAACGGTACCATGACAAAACTATCGGTATCACCATGCTAAAAAAAATTAATTAACCCACTAATAAAATTACCCTTTAGCCATCTTTCTGCGGTAATTTACAGGGTGACACCGGGAGAATTTGGAGGGAGTCAAAGAACCCAAGTGAAGACGTGAAGCAAAGCTGCAAGTCACAAAAAAGACGTAAGGTAAGCTCATGTGTGAGCGAATGTAAGGTCAGGTCCTCAGTACGGGGACATTCTTTGTCGACGATCTGACTAAGACTTCCCGTGGAAGGTCTTGGTCGAGATCGGATGGTAATTGGTCGTCGAATTCACTTATATTGTTTTTATTTCGAGCTAACTCTTTAGTGCAATCAAGAACCCTAGCCACCAGTCGACTGTTGGTGTAAGATATCAGAAAATAAAATATCCTTGTTAATTAGGCAAATACCCTATGTGATTTTTCAGGAATTTTTAGGAATTTTTCTAGATTTAAACAGAGTTCTTATGATATTATATAAGGAAAGATTTAACATGCTTTTATAAGGCCTGTTTGGATTATCAGTTATTAATGAGATAATAAGTTTTATTAACCTAAGGTTTAAAAAGAAAACCTAAGTTTTCTTTTTCTCATTTTCTTTCACGCCGTAACTCCACTTTCTCCTCCCGATTTCCCTTCTCCGCCGATTGCTGCTGCCGCTCCCCTTTCTCCTTCCTTCGTCATCGTCGCTTGCCTTCACTCGTCGGTCGACGCCGTAGGCACCACCACGAGCTCCTCCAGCCGACGCGATCACCGTTGTCTTCTCCATCTCCGTCGACCTCTTCCTCTTCCATGATCGGCAACCCTTCCCACTCGCCGTCGCCGCGAGTGATCTGCTGCCACTGGCCATACCTTCTTCTTCCTTGTGAATCGATCGATTTTCCCGATTTTGCCGTTGATCGAGTATGGTCCAATCGCCATGCCACGTCGAAGATCTTCACCAGTTTCTCCTGTTCCCTGATCCCGATAGCAACCTAATGCTATCGGCTTCCCTCTTTGAGAGCTCGATTTGTCGTCGCCTCTCTTCGCCTAGTCGATCTGCCTCTAGGATCATCACAGCCGCTCTGCACCGCAGCCAGCAACTTCTGTAGCAATCAAGACCAACCTCGTGACCCTACTGTTGGGGATCGAAACGGCCGGCTAGATGGGGGTGAATAGCCCTCTTATGATGGATGTCGTAATTTGCTCGTCTATAATTAGATTAGCGCAAGAGGAAACAACAATACAAGCAAATTAAACAAATAAAGACAAAGCAAAAGAAATAGACAATGCTAACACAATGTCGTAACGTGGTTCACGGCTACGCCGCTAATCCACGGTCCCGATTCATCCGAGGTGAATCACTCCTTCAAAGCCAATCACTATTGGTCTCTCCTTTGCACCAAGCTAGGTGGAGGTAACCTTTACAATCAAGATCACTCTTCTTACAATAAGAATGAAGTAAAAGCAAGTAAGAAGAGTTTAAAGCTTGTGGGGCACTTGGATGGTCGTTTGGAGTAAGAGCATTAGCCATCCAAAAGCCCACACCCTCTCTTTTTATAGAGAGGCTTTTCTTCCGTTGGCGCCACCGATCGGTGTGCGCCCTTGGCGATCGATGCGCCACTCAAGCGACCTCGAACACGTCGGATCGGCCGTTGTAGTCCAGCGGAACTTCAGCGATCGTCGTGATGGACCTCATTCGGTCATTGTAATCGCCCGATCGGCTCACGCGGTCTAGCCAAACCCTTTCGACCGATCATTGCTGCCTTCGATCGATCGTGATAATCTTCGATCGGCCGCCCACATTATGTGATCATTGCTGGCCTCAAAACAACGACGA
The DNA here is from genome assembly GCA_025175895.1 of Wurfbainia villosa. Taxonomy (NCBI): domain Eukaryota; kingdom Viridiplantae; phylum Streptophyta; class Magnoliopsida; order Zingiberales; family Zingiberaceae; genus Wurfbainia; species Wurfbainia villosa. The sequence goes on along the minus strand of CM045989.1, from coordinate 110,664,689 downwards.
TCGAATACCCGGTCGAACCACGTTCGACTCGGAAGCGATCATTGCCATTCCATAGCGATCGTGGTGTCGAAAAACCCATCAGACACTTAGCCAAATGGCCAAGTTTCACCTAGAGCTACCCCTTCGGGTTACATTCGCTCCTCTCATCTCTCGGAGTCCCTCGCCTTGAAGTTCTCTTCGTTCGGCCCGTCCCTCGCGACATCGAGCGCCTTGCGACTCTGCAATGCTCGCTCGAAGTCTACTTCCTCCGGCTTCACTCCAAGCTCCTCGTCCGGCGGTCCCTCGGATGCTCCAAGCGCACGGCTTCCGCAAAGCCATCCTTCACTGACTCAAGGACCGAGTCATGAGTTGTGAAACTCGCCACGGCTCCATGTGCGAATTACTAAGTCCTTCACGACTTCAACACACATATCAAATCAACATAACAAACTAACTTAAACCCTTTGTCACACACATCAAAACCTTATCATGGCAAGAGATTGCCCTAACAATCTCCCCATTTTTGATGTGTGGCAATCCGTTTAAGTTAGGTAAAAACATTTGATAGAAATTCTAAGGTAAGAAAGCATGTAAACATAAACATGATATAGCAACATGCAACTCCCCCTTAATCCATGAAACTCCCCATACATATTTCTCCCCCTATCATAATTAACTTAAACATAATTATTTCTCCCCCTTTGACACCATCAAAAAGATTAACACTAAGTTATAAACTCATGGCATGAAGTATAATAGAAGGAAAATACCAAAAATTAGTCTAAAACCTGAATTCGACCTTAAATAGTTTGATTTTCAGGCTACCAGTCGACTTCTATCAGTATGGCAGTCGACTGGCACAATGAATTCTGAAATTCTGATTTTCTGGGCGAAATTTAGAAATGCATTAAAAATTCTAGAAAATTCGAAAAATCATGAAATTTGGGGAACACATTTAATTTAAGTATATCTATCAATGAAAAATAGTTTTTCATGAAAAGTCATTATATTTTCCAAGATTTTCCAAAAATCTAAAAGCTTTAAAAACCACTAGTTTTTTAGCATGTTAGTATCCATTTTAACACCTAGTCTTGCTTTGGATTGTTTCAAAACATGAATACATAGATTTTAAAGTAAGAAATTGCTTTGAAAATATATGAGATATCCAACCATGATCTTTGGGCAATATGTCTATAATTTAAACATAAGCCTTCCCCATGATTGGTCTATTATTGCTATTTTGATACTTTAAATGACCATCTAAATGCCATAGGCATTAGTGGACATTTGCATCATCCTAACATCTCACCCATGCTAAGTTTTCAATCAAAGTAGCCTATGGTGAGTGTGAGATGCATCCTAGAGGGTATTTGTATATACTTAACCCTTATATTCATGCAATTCTATCAAGGTTAAGTATCATCCTAACAATCCTCATGATCATAGAGGCATGTATGAACTAATTTCACATTATGATCATGAAACACATGTATTCATTGAATTGTTATCATGCATTAGGTATTATGTCATGATAATAAACAAAGTATCACCTAAAACATGATTTAACCCTATTTCTCATGATGATGTGCCAAATTTCAAAATCATAAATCATGATTGCACATATACATAACAATTACATTGATTATCATGATTTAAGCATTATTTTCTATTTATGGGCACATTATCATCACCCAACACTATTTCAAAAATGTTGTCCCGCCATCCTAAGTCAACCAAAAATATGATATAGGTCAAGTCCATATGGTTGACTATCCTAGGGTTTTTATAACCCTTAAGGATGGATTTTGGAACCCAAAATAGGTTCTTTCCTATGGGGCTCACAAGATACTCCTTGGGAATCCATTTCCTAGCAATTACTTTCTTCTTATCTTGTCCCCTAGCAATTAGGCATTTGTAGGCCTTTTCATTTTTCTTTTCTTTATAAACTAGGCCTTTCTTATTAAAACTAGCTCTTTGGCTCCCTATAATCATGTTCAATGTATTTGAGCCAATTGTAAACTTTTCTAGGGCTTTGGTTAAATAATCTACTTTCTCTCTTAAAGCCCTATTTTCTTCTATACATGCATCACTAACATCCAAAGGCATATAGTTATCATGTGTGCATGCATCATTTAAGCTAGAAGAAATATTATCATCATTTAAGCATGCTTTTTCTAGTTTATTTTCTAAGTCCTTAATTTGATCTAGCATGCTTGTGTTCTTCTTCTTAGCTCTAAATAAATCCCTAGTTAAGCTAGAAACCATGGAAACTATTTTCTTAGGAGTTTGATTCGTTACCATAGTTTCCATGTCCTCTTCTTCTTCTTCGGATGAGGAGGATGTAGAGGCTCCCCCTTCACTTGAGCTCTCTCCACTTGAGCTTGATTCTTCATTTTCGGTGGAGGAGCAATCCAAGTCATCGAAAGCCATCAATGCAAGTTTGGAGTAGACATGCTCTTCTTCATCGGATGAGGAAGAGGAAGAAGGGTCATCCCATGTCTTGGCCTTGAATGCTTTGGCCTTCCCCTTTTCCTTTGCCTTCTTTTCTTCTTCCTTTTTCTTGTTCCCCTTTTTCTTCTTCTTTTCTTCTTTCTTCTTCCTCTCTTCCTTGCTCTTGTTTAGGAGGGGACAATTGTCCCTTATGTGGCCCTCTCCTTGGCAATTGTAGCATATGATCTTTCCTCTTGGTCTCCTATTCCTATCATTTGATTTGTTAAATCTAAAACCTTTTAATGCACGTCTTACCCTCCTTACCATATAGGCTTCTTCCGTGCTATCCATGGAGGAGGAGGAGGAAGCTTCGTCATCGAAGGAGGAGGGGATCTCTATCTTCTTTTTCCCTTTATTTGCCATTAATGCTACTCCCCTTGAAGGTTGAGGTCTTGGCTCTTCTTGTATTCCTTCAAGTCTTGTTTCATGAAGCTCCATGGTTGAGAAGAACTCCTCAAATGTGCTCACTTCTAAATTCTTCGAGATATAGAAGGAGTCCACCATGGAGCTCCACTTTGAGGATCGCGGAAAGGCATCTATAGCTTTCATAACCATATCCCGGTTTGAAAGCTTCTCACCTACACTTGACAAACCGGTTATAATTTCCTTGAAACGAGAATGTAAGGAAATTACCTTTTCTCCCTTTTCTAGTTTAATGTTGTTGAGTTGGGAGCGGAGGAGGTCTCTCCTTACTAGCTTCGCCTCGGATGTGCCTTCATGAAGCTCAATTAGCTTCTCCCACATCTCCTTAGCACTTAGGCATTCTCCAATTCGGTTGATCTCTTGTTGGGGGAGCACATTGAAAAGATAATGCTTGGCTTTTGAGTTTGCAAGGTGTTCCCTTTGCTTTTTGGTCCATCTAGATTTCTCTATTGGCTTCCCTTCTTCATCCCTAGGCAAAACGAAACCGGATTCCATTGTAATCATAATATCAAAATCCGTTTCGAAAAATACCTCCATTCTCTTTTTCCACCAAGAGAATTCACCGTCGAACTTCGGTGGATGGATGTTGGAGCCGGCCATTTTGAATGTTGCTTGTTGTGGCGGTTAGTCCTCGACAAGCTTTCCTTGGCTCTGATACCACTTGTTGGGGATCGAAACGGCCGACTAGAGGGGGGTGAATAGCCCTCTTACGATGGATGTCGTAATTTGCTCGTCTACAATTAGATTAGCGCAAGCGGAAACAACAATACAAGCAAATTAAACAAATAAAGACAAAGAAAAAGAAATAGACAATGCTAACACAATGTCGTAACGTGGTTCACGGCTGCGCCGCTAATCCACGGTCCCGATTCGTCCGAGGTGAATCACTCCTTCAAAGCCAATCACTATTGGTCTCTCCTTTGCACCAAGCTAGGTGGAGGTAACCTTTACAATCAAGATCACTCTTCTTACAATAAGAATGAAGTAAAAGCAAGTAAGAAGAGTTTAAAGCTTGTGGGGCACTTGGATGGTCATTTGGAGTAAGAGCATTAGCCATCCAAAAGCCCACACCCTCTCTTTTAGAGAGGAAGCTTTTCTTCCCGTTGGCCGCCACGCCCTTGCGATCATTGCCGCCACTCCAACGGCCTCCGAACACGTCGGATCATGACTGTTGTAGTCCAACGGAACACTTGGCAATTGACTGATGGACCTCGCCTCCATAGTTGCTTCGGTCGGCTCTGGCGGTTCGGTGTAAACCTTTCGACCGGTCGATCGCGCCTTGATGTCGTCGATCGGCTATGAGCGGTTCGATGGTCAAACCCTTCGACCGATCGATCTGCGCCTTCGATGGTCGATCGATGGTCTTGGCGATCGGCCCGCCCACATATGAGCGATCGCGGCCTCAAAATAACCAGTCGAATACTAGTCGAACCACGTTCGACTCAGAGCAGTCGACTGCCATTCCATGGCAGTCGACTGGTGTCAGGAAATCCCATCCGACACTTAGCCAAATGACCAAGTTTCACCTTAGAGTTACTACCCCTTCCCGGGTTATATTTGCTCACTCTCATCTCTCAGAGTCCCTCGCCTTCGAAGTTATCTTCGTCCTCGGCCACGTCCCTCGGCAGCATCAGGCGCACGGCTCTGCAATGCTCCTTCGCGTCTCTTGCCTCGAAGTCTACTTCCTCCGGCTTCACTCTAAGCTCCTCGTCTGGCGATCCCTTGGATGCTCCAAGTGCAAGGCTTCCGCAAAGCCATCCTTCACCGACTCATGGACCGAGTCATGAGTTGTGAAACTTGCCATGACTCCTTGTGCGAATTACTAAGTCCTGCTCGACTTCAATGCACATATCAAATCAACATAACAAACTAACTTAAACCCTTTGCCACACACATCAAAACCTTATCATGGCAAGAGATTGCCCTAACACCTACAACCTAAACACTATCGGCTCTTCTTGTCACATTCCATTGGCTTCGATTTCTACCATAGGTGCTCTTTCCTTGAGTCCAGCTCACTGTTTTCTCCCACCATCATGAGCAAGTGACAGATCCATTAACATCTCTATTGTGCTTGCAGCCATGCCTTTTCAGCTACTCTGCACCACGCAGCCAACAGTCTCTGTCATTGCGAGCAACATCGATTGCTATGATATGATCATGTCCATGAAGGGGGTAAGAGGTAGGTGCTATAGATTGAATGTGGATTAATTCATTAGTTCCATATGTTGATTAAATGAATATATTCTTGTAGGATGAACATATTTAGTAATGTAAGATTTGGTTTATCTGTTTTGTGCAAATTGGACTCACCCAGGTGGATCAAGAGGCTACTGTGGTGAAATTGGGTGAGGAGAGTAATTGAAGTAAGGATGTGGCGAATCCATTTGATTGTTATCGATTGCTACTTCAAATGAGATCAAGAAGTTGAGCAGATGGAAGCTAGGCTTGGTAGGTAAGTTTTGGTTGTTCATAGTTGTGTATCAGTTTTGTTTCGCAAATTGATCTGGGTGTGCTATAATTATATAGTGATGATATAGTTCTTGTTTATTGGGTGGTGATGTTTGATTTATTTAGATTTAATGAAGATCAGATTCCTTAAGCAAATTAAGAAGTTGGTCAAGGTGGAATCAGCATGAGGACTTTGATATGAAACAGGTTCACGGACGCGAATACAACCAGCATAATCTACTTAATAGGTGGATAATATTTTACCTTGGTCAGGTAGTAGATAAATCCTGTGCATCATATTTATGTTTGTTGGGTTTCCGGCACCGCGGCGTGTGTGTGTTCGATCACGTTTCGTAAACATGAACACAGCGGAAGCAATAAAAATAATAAATCTAAATTTATTACAACACACACAACACACGCATGCATATTAAAACAAGTGTAGACATAACCGTAAATTTAAATTTGCAATAAAAGGAAATTTATCTACGTTATACCTTTCGTATGACGTGTAGCGGGAACGACATCAACCGGAACGATCCTCGCTAGAATCGTCTCTATCCGTATCCACGCCGAGTTCCTCAGGATGACTTCGCTAAGCCACGAGCTTCGTCTTCGTATGGGTTACTAGCCTCGTGTTGAAGACGACGTGATCGAGAGATGATCACGATCCGAATCCAAATTCGGATCCTAAGATGAGTCCTCAAAACTCGCTTATCCGGAGAGGTATTCGTCAACCGATTGACGAATCCTTCGACCTCCACCTTAGAGGATTACCGGAGATAGAATCCCCGATAAGTTAGCCGCTGTCGGAGCTCTAACCGTCGTCCAAACGACGCTCCGACGAGAGGAGAACAAGCTGTCCAGAAAACTGGACAGCTTTGGTGGAGGTGATAGGCGCCGGCCAACCAAGGAAGATAGAGCTCACCTTGATGCCAAACCTTAAGGAGATCTCTAGAGCACTAACCGGCAGCAGCTCGACGCCGGCGAGGGGGAAGGAAGCTACCTTCTGGACGCCAGTTGGAGGAACTATGGGCGGCGGCAAGAGGTTGGCGCCGAAAACTCCAATAAGGAGGTGGGCGGCAACTTTAACCTAGGGGTTTTGGATTAGGGCTTAATTATCCCTTAAGACCTCTTTTATAGAGAACTAATTCTCTTAATGGTTATTGGATCATAACCATTAGGCCCATTAACCCGCTCCATTAAGATAAGTTAAAATAAACCAAACCATGATGGTTTATTTTAAGCTAAAACGAACCGAACCAACTTTTGTTTCATTCGTTTAAAATAAACCAAACCCTTTGGTTTATTCTCCTCCATTGGATTAGAACCAAACTATTTTGGTTCATCCATTATGTCTTCATAAGACACGGTTCATCCACGCTTCCATTGCACCTGAAACGATTTCATGCTCGCTCCATGTTTGGTCCAACCAAACATAGTTTCTCTCGGTCTGAGAATCCCATTCTCAAGCTCGTTTTAAATCCTTCGGATTACGCTCGTTGTGCGTGTGACCAAATAGGTTCTCGGTTTATGTTGGTCGTCTATAATTAACCATTAATTATAGAACGATCATGAGTGGCACCTAGTAGTACATCATGATCCCCAATTAACCGAAAAGATCAACGGTTGATCCAGAACTATTTCTGAAATCCTTCAGCTGTTCGAATGATTCGTGCCCCATTCCCTTCACTCATCTTATACCCACTTGGTTCAGGACATGGTCTATAGTGTCAGTCCTCACTAGGCTGACTACGTCACACCTAGCCAAAGTATCAATTCCTCATCCTACGGATTCTAGTTACTCCACATGTATCGAAGAGTACCTTACTCTAAACATGTAATGCTTTGGCCAAAGACTTTAGTAACAATCCGACGAGAGGCCATGGGTATACATCTCCTCGCAAGGAGTGGTGAATCCTTTATAGGCTATTCAAACACCTTCGATAATTTCGACTTATACCCAATCATCCCGGGTCCACATCTCCTTAAAGATGTTTGCTTAAGATGTCAAAGCATAAGTCTCCATGATCAAGATGACTTGAATACCGCAAGTCAAAGGAACATTGCACTTAAGCCACAGTAAGAACTGTTAGGGCAATCTCTTGCCGTGATATGGTTTTGATGGTGTGGCAAAGGGTTTAAGTTAGTTTGATATGTTGATGTGATATGTGCGTTGAAGTCATGCAGGACTTAGTAATTCGCACATGGAGCCGTGGCGAGTTTCACATCTCATGACTCGTGCCTTGAGTCGGTGAAGGATAGCTTTGCGGAAGTCGTGCGCTTGGAGCATCCGAGGGACCGCCGGACGAGAAGCTTGGAGTGAAGCCGGAGGAAGTAGACTTCGAGGCAAGAGACGCGAAGGAGCATTGCAGAGCCGTGCGCCTGATCCTGCCGAGGGACGTGGCCGAGAACGAAGAGAACTTCGAAGGCGAGGGACTCCGAGAAATGAGAGTGAGCGATTGTAACCCGGGGAAGGGTAGCTCTTAGGTGAAACTTGGCCATTTGGCCAAGTGTCGGATGGGTTTTCCCGACACCAGTCGACTGCCATGTCATGGCGATCATCGCTCGAGTCAGTGAGTTCGACCGGTATTCGACCGGCTGGATTGGCGTGATCGGCGCCATCGTGGCGATCATTGCCAAGATTATCATCGATCGGCTGAGAAGGCGGCGATCTGATCGTAGATAAGGGTTCGCCACGAACTTCGTAGGCCGATCGGGCGATTGACTACGGAGTTAGCAGTCGACTGATGAGGTCCATCAGTCGACTGCCAAGAGTTTCGTTGGACTACAACGGTCGGGATCCGACGTTTGAGGCCGTTAGAGAGCACGATCGCCAAGGGCTGATCGTGATGGCGGCAAACGGGAAGAAGTTAGCCCTCTCTATAAAAAGAGAGGGTGTGAGCCTTTGAGAGGCTAATGCTCATACTCCAAACAATCTTCCTAGTGCCCCACAAGCTCTAAACTCTTCTTACTTGTCTTTACTTCAATCCTATTGTAAGAAGAGTGATCTTGGTTGTAAAGGTTACCTCCACCTAGCTTTGTGCAAAGGAGAGACCGATAGTGATTGGTTTTGGCGGAGTGATTCACCGTGGACGAATCGGACCGTGGATTAGCGGCGTAGCCGTGAACCACGTTATATCTCGGTGTTTGTATTGCTTGTTTATATTTTGCTTGTCTTTACTTATAGTTGTATATTCCGCTTGCGCTAACGTTTTGTAGACGAGCAATTTACGACGTCCAACATACGAGGGCTATTCACCCCCCTCTAGCCGGCCATATCGATCCCCTACAAGTGGTATCAGAGCCAGGTTGCTTGTCACCGGACTAACCGCCGCAACAAGCCCTACATCAAAATGGCCGGCTCCAACATCCATCCTCCGAAGTTTGAAGGAGAATTCGCTTGGTGGAAGAAGCGAATGGAGGTATTTTTCGAAACGGATTTTGATATAATGATTACAATGGAATCCGATTTCGTTTTGCCTAGGGATGAAGAGGGGAAGCCAATAGAGAAATCTAGGTGGACCAAGAGGCAAAGAGAAGAGCACCTTGCAAACTCCAAAGCCAAGCACCATCTCTACAATGTGCTCCCTCAACAAGAGATCAACCGGATCGGAGAATGTGCTAGCGCCAAAGAGATGTGGGAGAAGCTTATAGAACTCCATGAAGGCACATCCGAGGCCAAGCTAGCAAGGAGAGACCTCCTCCGCTCCCAACTATCCAATATAAAACTAGAAAAGGGAGAAAAGGTAACCTCACTACACTCTAGGTTTAAAGAAATTTTAATTGGGCTAACAAGTGTAGGTGAGAAGCTATCAAACCGGGATATGGTAATGAAGGCCATAGATGCCTTTCCCCGGTCCTCAAAGTGGAGCTCCATGGTGGACTCATTCTATATCTCAAAGAATTTAGAAGTGAGCACCTTGGAGGAGTTCTTCTCAACAATGGAACTCCACGAAACTAGGCTTGAGGGAATACAAGAGGAGCCTAAAATTCAACCCTCAAGAGGAGTAGCACTATTGGCAAGTAAGGGGAAGAAGAAGATGGAAATCACCTCCTCCTCTGATGACGAAGCATCTTCCTCCTCCTCTATGGATAGCACCGAAGAAGCCTATATGGTAAGGAGGGTAAGACGTGCATTTAAGAATTTTAGATTTGATAAATCTAATGATAGGATGAGAAGACCAAGGGGGAAGGTCATATGCTATAATTGCCAAGGAGAAGGGCACATAAGGGACAATTGTCCTCTCCTAAACAAGAGCAAGGAAGAAAGGAAAAAGAAAGAAGAAAAGAAGAAGAAAAAGGGGAGCAAGAAAAAGAAGGAAGAGGAGAAGAAGACAAAGGAGAAGGGAAAGGCTAAGGCTCTCAAGGCAAGGACTTGGGATGATCCATCCTCATCCTCCTCCTCATCATCGGATGAGGAGAATGCCTTTGTCACCAATTTGGCCTTGATGGCCTTTGATGTCTTGGATTGCTCTTCATCCGAAAATGAAGAATCAAGCTCAAATGGGGAGAGCTCAAATGAAGGGGGAGCTTCCACATCCTCATCATCCGAAGAAGAAGAGGACATGGAAACTATGGTAACAAATCTAACCCCTAAGAAAATAGTTTCCATGGTTTCTAGCTTAACTAAGGATTTATTTAGGGCAAAGAAGAAAAATAAATGCATGCTTGAACAAATTAAGGAATTAGAACAAAAATTAGAAAAGGCATGCTTAAATGATAATATTTCTTCTAGCTCAAATGATGATGCATGTTCACATGATTATATGCCTTTGGATGTTAGTGATGCATGTATAAATGAAAATAGGGCTTTAAGGGAAAAGGTAGATTATTTAACAAAAGCCCTAGAGAAATTCACTATAGGCTCCAACACTCTTAACATGATAATTGGGAGCCAAAGGGCAAGTTTTAACAAGAAGGGCCTAGGATATAAAGAGAAGAAAAATGAAAAGGCCTATAAATGCCTAATAGCTAGGGGACAAGATAAAAAGAAAGCAATAGCTAGAAAATGGATCCCCAAGGAATATTTAGTGAACCCAATAGGAAAGAATCTATTTTGGGTTCCAAAATCCATCCTTAAGGGTTAGAATAACCCTAGGGTAGTCAACCATATGAACTTGACCTATATCATATTTTGGTTGACTTAGGATGACGGGACAACATTTTTTAGATAGTGTTGGGTGATGATAACGTACCCATAAATAGGTAATAATGCTTAAATCATAATGATTGATGTAATTGCTATGTATGTTTTAAATCATGATTTATGATTTTGAAATTTGGCACGTTATCACTAGAAATAGGTTTAAATCATGCTTTAGCTGATAATTTGTTTATTATCATCATATAATACCTAATGCATGACTATTATTTGATGGATACATGAGTTTCATGATCATAATGTAGAATTGATTGGTATATGTCATTATGATCATGTAGAATGTTAGGTTGATACTTAACCATGATAGAATTGCATGAATATATGGGTTAAGTATATACAAATACCCCCTAGGATACATCTCACACTCACTATAGGCTAACTTGATTGCAAACATAGCATGGGTGAGATATTAGGATGATACAAATGTCCACTAATGCCTATGGCATTTAGATGGTCATTTAAAGTATCAACATAGCAATAATAGACCAATCATGGGGAAGGCTTATGTTTAATAAATAGACATATTGCCCAAAGATCATGGTTGGATATTTCATATGTTTTCAAAACAATTTCTTAATCTAAAATCTATGTATTCATGTTTTGGAACAATTCAAAGCAAGACTAGGTGCTAAAATGGATACTAACATGCTCAAAAACTAGTGGTTTTTCAAGTGTTTGGATTTTTGGCAAAAACAAGAAAATATAATGAGTTTTCATGAAAAACTATTTTTCCTTGATAGATATACTTAAAAGAAATATGTTACCCAAATTTCATGATTTTTAGAATTTTCTGGAATTTATAATGCATTTCTGAAAATTCGTCCAGAAAATCAGAAATTTGGATTCCTTTAATGCGATCATTTGCCATCGATAGCGATCATTGGTGGCCTGTAAATCAGAATATTGAAGGCCGAATTCAGTTTGTAAACCTCCTACAAGTGGTAGAAATATACTTGATGCCACCAACAAGTGGTAGAAATATACTTAATGTCATCAACAAGTGGTACCCAATTTTAAATCAACTTGTCATATTTTTCCTCTATTATACTTGATGCCATGAGCTTATAACTTAGTGTTAATCTTTTTGATGGTGTCAAAGGGGGAGAAATAAGTATGTTTAAGTTAATCACATTAGGGGGAGAAATATATTGTAGGGGGAGAAATATATTGTAGGGGGAGAAATATATGATAAGGGGAGAAAATTTACATGGAGAGTTTCATGGATTAAGGGGGAGTTGCATGTTGCTATATCATGTTTATCTTTACATGCTTTCTTACCTTAGAATTTATATCAAATGTTTTTACCTAACTTAAACGGATTGCCACACATCAAAAAGGGGGAGATTGTTAGGGCAATCTCTTGCCGTGATATGGTTTTGATGGTGTGGCAATGGGTTTAAGTTAGTTTGATATGTTGATGTGATATGTGCGTTGAAGTCATGCAGGACTTAGTAATTCGCACATGGAGCCGTGGCGAGTTTCACATCTCATGACTCGTGCCTTGAGTTGGTGAAGGATAGCTTTGCGAAAGCCGTGCGCTTGGAGCATCCGAGGGACCGCCGGACGAGAAGCTTGGAGTGAAGCCGGAGGAAGTAGACTTCGAGGCAAGAGACGCGAAGGAGCATTGCAGAGCCGTGCGCCTGATGCTGCCGAGGGACGTGGCCGAGAACGAAGAGAACTTCGAAGGCGAGGGACTCCGAGAAATGAGAGTGAGCGATTGTAACCCGGGGAAGGGTAGCTCTTAGGTGAAACTTGGTCATTTGGCCAAGTGTCGGATGGGTTTTCGACACGGTCATTGCCATGTCATGGCGGTCGGCCCCGAATCGAGTGAGTTCGGCCGGTATCGATTGGCCCGGATTGGCCATGGCGGTGACGCCATCGTGGGCGCCGATCGAACCATCGATCGGCTGCGAGCGGCGATCGGTAGTAGATAAGGGTTCGGCCGCGAGAACCGTTCGTAGCCGACGGTCGACTCGGTGATCGGTCCATCGATCATTGCCAAGAGTTCCGTTGGACTACAGCGGTCGGGATCCGCGTGTTCGGAGGTGTAGTAGAAGTTAGCCCTCTATAAAGAGAGGTGTGAGCCTTGAGAGGCTAATGCTCATACTCCAAACAATCTTCCTAGTGCCCCACAAGCTCTAAACTCTTCTTACTTGTCTTTACTTCAATCCTATTGTAAGAAGAGTGATCTTGGTTGTAAAGGTTACCTCCACCTAGCTTTGTGCAAAGGAGAGACCGATAGTGATTGGTTTTGGCGGAGTGATTCACCGTGGACGAATCGGACCGTGGATTAGCGGCGTAGCCGTGAACGACGTTATATCTCGGTGTTTGTATTGCTTGTTTATATTTTGCTTGTCTTTACTTATAGTTGTATATTCCGCTTGCGCTAACGTTTTGTAGACGAGCAATTTACGACGTCCAACATACGAGGGCTATTCACCCCCCTCTAGCCGGCCATATCGATCCCCTACAAGAACTTCATTGACATATCTATATATGCAGAGAACCATATAAAGTCTTACGGCTGGTCACTCCAATGAACTAGTTACCATAACTAGCATCCACGATTAACTCCGGACATCACAATGTCTCCAGCCAGTGAGAATCAGCTGCTTGGATACACCAAGGAGTATACCTCGTGCTAGTCTCGACAGAATTGATCGTGTCCAAATCCATCAATTCATCGACTAGGGATAATTTCGATACATCACAATTACACTTGTAGAGATACTCACTAGTTGTGATCCAATCACAAATTCTCTCATGCTGTGAATCGTATCGTGGACATTCAGTAAATGAGTTTAAGATCCAATCAAATACATAAAACATGTATACTCAAATAGTGAATCTTCATTTATCATATAAATGGTTCATACATAAGGAGATTGCCTTAGAACATCTCTCATATATTACTAACAGACTCCCACTTGGCCTAATGCCAATCGCTACGGTATCCAATACCATAAGCTCGAACATGACCCTCAAACTTATTTTGAGGTAATGCCTTAGTCAAGGGATCCGCTAAGTTCCTTTCAGTGGGAATTTTCTCGATTTGTATTTCGTTCCTACTGATGATCTCTCTGATAAGATGATAGCGGCGAAGCACATGTTTGGATCATTGATGAGACCACATCAAGTTCAAAGATGAACTTCTTGATCCAAACTGCTTCCAAAGCTGCAATGTATTCTGCCTTTAGTGGCAGAATCCGCTATAGTGTCAAGCTTGGAACCTTTCCAACTTTTTGCGCCTCCATTCCAGGTGAATACATACCCAGACAAAGACATGGAATAATCCTTGTCTATCTGGAGCTGACATCCGTATACCCACGTATCACCATGTACCCTTCTCCATATATTAGGAACGCATCCTTAGTTCTTCTTAAGTACTTAAGGATCGTCTTAACAGTCACCCAATGATCCATTCCTGGATCAGACTGGTATCTGCTCGTGACACTCAGAGCATACGATACATCGGGCCTCATACATAACATAGCATACATGATGGATCCTATTGCGGATGCATAGGGAATCTTACTCATGCAAATCCTCTCGTCTTGTGTGCGCGGACACATACACTTTGAAAGGTGTACCCCATGCCTGATGGGTAGAAAACCTTTCTTGGATTCCGACATGCTAAACCTCTTTAGCACTCGGTCTATATATGTAGACTTCGAAAGACCAAGCAACCATTTCGATCTATCTCTATAGATCTTAATCCCGAGGATGTAGGTTGCTTCTCCCAGGTCTTTCATGGAGAATGTCTTGGATAACCAAACCTTAACTGACTGTAAGATTGAAACATCGTTTCCTATAAGTAATATGTCATCAACATATAATACTAGGAACACGACTGCACTCCCACTAACCTTCTTGTACACATAAGGTTCATCTGGATTTTGTGAGAAATCAAACTTTTTGATGGTCTCATCAAAACGGATATTCCAGCTCCTGGATGCTTGCTTCAATCCATAAATGGACCGTCGCAATTTGCATACCTTGGTTTTATCAACCGATGTGAAACCCTCAGGTTGTATCATATACACGTCCTCGAGCAGGTTTCCATTAAGGAAAGCTATTTTCCATCCATCTGCCATATCTCATAATCATAATGAGCCGCTATGGCCAGGAGCATCCGAATGGATTTAAGCATAGCTACAGGCGAATAGGTTTCGTCATAATCAACACCTTGTTTTTGACGATATCCTTTCGCCACCAATCTAGCCTTATAGGTAATCACATTACCATCCATGTCGGTTTTCTTCTTGAAAACCCACTTGCACCCTATAGGCTTTATGCCTTCAGGTGGGTCAACCAAGTTCCAAACTTGGTTTTCATACATGGAATCTATCTCCGACTTCATGGCACCAAGCCATTTATCCCTTTCTGACCTTGTCAGCACTTCTTCATAACTGGTAGGCTCCTCATCATCAATGAGTAACACGTCGTTCGATTCACTTACGAGAAATCCATATCTCTCAGGAATATTGCGTGTTCTACCAGATCTAAGAAGATGTGGTGTTACAATAGGTCCAGCCGATTGCTCATCACTATGAGTTGTCGGCTGTTGTGCTTCACCAGGTATCTCATCAATGTCTATTTGAGTTTCTCGAGCCTCCTCAAGCTCGACGACACTCCCACTGTTTTCTTGCAAAAGAAACTCTTTCTCTAGAAACACAGCATGCCTTGAAACAAACACCTTTTGTTCCACAGGATGATAGAATTGGTAACCCCTTGTTTCCTTAGGGTATCCAATAAATAGACATTTATCAGACTTAGCATCCAATTTTTCTGATACTGTTCGCTTCACCTAAGCAGGACAACCCCATATCTTCAAGTAAGATACATGAGGTTTCTTACTATTCCATATCTCATATGGAGTAGTAGAGACTACCTTGGTAGGCATTCTGTTTAACAAGTAAACAGTTGTCTGAAGTGCATAGCCCCAAAAGGACTTGGGAAGATTCGCATGATTCATCATTGACCTGACCATGTCCAACAAGGTCCGGTTACACCTCTCAGATACACCATTATGCTGTGGTGTGTATGGCGGAGTCCATTGAGACAATATGCCATTGTCTCTTAGATAATCAAGAAACTCTTGACTTAAGTATTCACCACCTCGATCCGATCGAAGTATTTTAATACTCTTGTTATGTTGTTTCTCTACTTCATTTCTGAATTCTTTGAACCTTTCAAAGGCTTCAGACTCGTGTTTCATCAAGAACACATACCCAAACCGTGAGTGATCATCGGTGAAGGTAATGAAGTAGCTATAGCCTCCTTATGCTTGAGTTGACATAGGTCCACATACATCAGTATGTATTAGACCTAGTAACTCTCCCACTCGTTCACCTTTTCCAGTAAAAGGTAACTTGGTCATCTTGCCTTTTAAGCATGATTCGCATGTATCGTATGAATCCAATTCAAACGATTCCAGAATTCCACATCGGTGTAATTCGGACATGCGTTTCTTGCTTACATGGCCAAGACGACAATGTCACATATGGGAGTCTAATTTATTATCCTTTCGAGCATGCTTATTGCTCGCTTTGATATTGAAGATGTCACTGGATACGCCCAACGTATAAACTAAATTGCTTAAAGTTTCAGTCCCATAAAGAACTCCATTCAAAGTTATGTAACAACAATTGTTACTAAAAGTCAAATGATACCCATTTCTATTTAAACAAGAAATAGAAATGATGTTCTTTATCAACGAAGGAACATAAAAGCAATTGTCCAGTTCTAAGACAAGTCCTATAGGGAGTTTCAACAAATGCGTTCCAATGGCGACTGCAGCAACCTTTGCTCCATTCCCAACACGCAAATTTGACTCTCCCTTGACGAGTCTTCTTCTATTCCTTAGCCTATATATGTCATTACATATATGTGAGCCACACCCAGTATCCAATATCCAAGTGTTTGAGGAAATAGAATGACAATCAATAACGAAGATATCTGAAGAAGATGGGGCATCCGATGCCTTATTCTTCTTCACGGACTCAAGATAAATCTTGCACTTTCTTCGCAAATGGCTCTCCTTGCCATAATGATGGCAAGTTTCCTTTTGTGCTAGTTCTACCTTCTTAGCCCTTCTCTTCTTTCCCTTCTGTTGTTCCTTTGACTTCCTCTTAGAACCTTTCTTCGAGGAATCAACTAATAGCACCGTCCCCTGCTCATGCTTCTCAGAAGACTCCACAGTCTTCAGCATATTGAGCAGTACCACAGATGAACCTTCTAGCATCTCAGAGGTGAAGAGGAGCTTTGAGACTTCGAACCTTTCGAATCTCACTTGCTCATCAACCAACTCACAAAGATGAAGGACTACGATATGAGCATCCATATGCTCATGCTGCTTTCGTAGCTTGGGTTCCATCACGGCTAGCATGATGCAACTCATTTGTTCAGAATCACTCACATGTTTCTGATAGGCCAACAATTGGTCCAGAGTTGCATCGTCACTAGGACGGGCGGGAAGAGGCGCTTCGAGGACATTTGCAAGCTTTTCAACCTTGAGAACAATTTTCAAGCTTCTAAGCCAGTCCAAGAAGCTCGACCTAGTCAATTTATTCGAATCCAAAATGGAACGCAAATTCAAAGACATCATGATCAATCTTAGAAATACAAAACGAGCATATATGAGAAAATGATTTTTAAAATGCATCAATATACATTTATAAATCCCATTCATTTTTCGAATTTAAAAAACCCCAAAATCACTTCGGGAGATCATAGGTCCATCTCCGAATGGGCTGATATCCATCATAGTTATGAACAACCTTGGAGAGAGTCCAACAAGCCATTCATAACTACGACGGTAGGTATCAACTATACCGATTGCATATCACATATATGCAACTATCACAATGTGCTATCAACTAATTGAATGTTCACACATACATCGGGTTGTTAACACATTAACAAGTATGCATCATATGCATAGCACCCAACTTCACCTCCCTTTACATCGACCTTGGAGAGAGTCCAACAAGCCGATGCTTCAGGTTAAAGCCAACCCATTAATCGGGAAATAGTTTTAATATGGTTAGAGCGCATTCAACCAATTAGCCTAGCTTGGAGAGAGTCCAACAACCAAAGCTAACGATTGACCTCTGACTCTTACCATATTAGTATTAAACTATTCCATGGTTTGAACATGTTCGGGTTCGAGCCGGGCTTGGAGAGAGTCCAACAACCCAAACAAGAAACGGAACTCTGGTTCTAACAATATTAATGGAAGGTGTAGGCTTTAATATTGTTTAAGGGTTTTTATGTCTCATCCTTTTTGCATGCAAATAACTATTATCTACATGGCATGGCATACATGGCATACATCTACATGTCACGACACGCATGGCATAATGTTATGCATCTAATGCAATTACATGGCATACAATTATGTCATGTATATAATTTCCTTATATGTCATAACTATTTATGGAAATAAAATATGTTTAAGATTTGATTCTCCAAATCAAATCATAATTAAATTAGGAAACAAATTTCCAAATCTTATCACATATTTTATTCATGGAATTATTTGATTAAGGAAAATCTATTTAGGAAACAAATTTCCTAAATCATTAAAACTACTTATGGAAATAAAATATTTTAAGATTTGATTTCCCAAATCAAATCATGATTAAATTAGGAAACATATTTCCAGAATCTAATCAAATATTTTATTTATGGAAAATATCAATTTCCATAAATACTTCCAACTTTCCAAAAGTGGAAGATTTCCATAAATACTTCTAGACTTTCCAAAATTGAAAAATTTCCATAAATACTTCTAAATTTCCAAAATTAGAAAATTTCCAGAAATACATTATGACTATCACAAAACCATTTTTATGATTATGTCGAAACACAACCTGGGCTCGGATACCACTGTTGGGTTTCCGGCACCGCGGCGTGTGTGTGTTCGATCACGTTGCGTAAACATGAACACAGCGGAAGCAATAAAAATAATAAATCTACATTTATTACAACACACACACTACACGCATGCATATTACAACAAGTGTAGACATAACCGTAAATTTAAATTTGCAATAAAAGGAAATTTATCTACGTTATACCTTTCGTATGACGTGTAGCGGGAACGACATCAACTGGAACGATCCTCGCTAGAATCGTCTCTATCCGTATCCACGGCGAGTTCCTCGGGATGACTTCACTAAGCCACTAGCTTCGTCTTTCGTACGGGTTACTAGCCTCGTGTTGAAGACGACGTGATCGAGAGATGATCACGATCCGAATCCAAATTCGGATCCTAAGACGAGTCCTCAAAACTCGCTTCTCCGGAGAGGTATTCGTCAACCGATTGACGAATCCTTCGTCCTCCACCTCAGAGGATTACCGGAGATCAAATACCCGATAAGTTAGCCACTGTCTGAGCTCTAACCGTCGTCCAAACGACGCTCCGACGAGAGGAGAACAAGCTGTCCAGAAAACTGGACAGCTTTGGTGGAGGTGATAGGCGCCGGCCAACCAAAAAAGATAGAGCTCACCTTGATGCCAAACCTTAAGGAGATCTCCGGAGCACTAACCGGCAGTAGCTCGACGCTGGCAAGGGGGAAGGAAGCTACCTTCTGGATGCCGGTTGGAGGAGCTATGGACGGCGGCAAGAGGTTGGCGCCGAAAACTCCAATAAGGAGGTGGGCGACAACTTTAACCTAGGGGTTTTGGATTAGGGCTTAATTATCCCTTAAGCCCTCTTTTATAGAGAACTAATTCTCTTAATGGTTATTGGATCATAACCATTAGGCCCGTTAACCCGCTCCATTAAGATAAGTTAAAATAAACCAAACCATGATGGTTTATTTTAAGTTAAAACAAACCGAACCAACTTTTGTTTCATTCGTTTAAAATAAACCAAACCCTTTGGTTTATTCTCCTCCATTGGATTAGAACCAAACCATTTTGGTCCATCCATTATGTCTTCATAAGACACGGCTCATCCACGCTTCCATTGCGCCTGAAACGATTTCATGCTTGCTCCATGTTTGGTCCAACAAAACATAGTTTCTCTCGGTCTGAGAATCCCATTCTCAAGCTCGTTTTAAATCCTTCGGATTACGCTCGTTGTGCGTGTGACCAAATAGGTTCTCGGTTTATGTTGGCGGTCTATAATTAACCATTAATTATAGAACGATCATGAGTGGCACCTAGTAGTACATCATGATCCCCAATTAACCGAAAAGATCAACGGTTGATCCAGAACTATTTCATAAACCCTTCAGCAGCTCGAATGATTCGTGCCCCATTCCCTTCACTCATCTTATACCCACTTGGTTCAGGACATGGTATATAGTGTCAGTCCCCACTAGGCTGACTACGTCACACCTAGCCCAAGTATCAATTCCTCGTCCTACGGATTCTAGTTACTCCACATGTATCGAAGAGTACCTTACTCTAAACATGTAATGCTTTGGCCAAAGACTTTAGTAACAATCTGACGAGAGGCCATGGGTATACATCTCCTCGCAAGGAGTGGTGAATCCTTTATAGGCTATTTAAACACCTTCGATCATTTCGACTTATACCCAATCATCCCGGGTCCACATTTTCTTAGAGATGTTTGCTTAAGATGTCAAAGCATAAGTCTCCATGATCAAGATGACTTGAATACCGCAAGTCAAAGGAACATCGCACTTAAGCCACAATAAGAACTTCATTGACATATCTATATATGCAGAGAACCATATGAAGTCTTACGGCTGGTCACTCCAATGAACTAGTTACCATAACTAGCATCCACGATTAACTCCGGACATCACAATGTCTCCGGACCGGTGAGAATCGGTGCTTGGATACACCAAGGAGTATACCTCGTGCTAGTCTCGGCGAATTGATGGTGTCCAAATCCATCAATTCATCGACTAGGATAATTCGATACATCACAATTACACATGTAGAGATACTCACTAGTTGTGATCCAATCACAAATTCTCTCATCTTTGTGAATCGTATCGTGGACATTGATAAATGAGTTTAAGATCCAATCAAATACATAAACATGTATACTCAAATAGTGAATCTTCATTTATCATATAAATGGTTCATACATAAGGCGATTGCCTTAGGACATCTCTCATATATTACTAACAGACTCCCACTTGGCCTAATGCCAATCGCTACGGTATCCAATACCATAAGATCGAACATGACCCTCAAACTTACTTTGAGGTAATGCCTTAGTCAAAGGATCCGCTAAGTTCCTTTCAGTGGGAATTTTCTCGATTTGTATTTAATTCCTACTGATGATCTCTCTGATAAGATTATAGCGGCGAAGAACATGTTTGGATCGTTGATGAGACCACATCAAGTTCAGAGATGAACTTCTTGATCCAAACCGCTTCCTTTGCTGCTTCCAAAGCTGCAATGTATTCTGCCTTAGTGGCAGAATCCGCTATAGTGTCAAGCTTGGAACCTTTCCAACTTATTGCGCCTCCATTCTAGGTGAATACATACCCAGACAAAGACATGGAATCATCCTTATGCATGCGGAGGTAACATCCGTATACCCACGTATCACCATGTACCCTTCTCCATATATTAGGAACACATCCTTAGTTCTTCTTAAGTACTTAGGATCGTCTTAACGATCACCCAATGATCCATTCTGGATCGGTGAGTATCTGCTCGTGACACTCGGAGCATCACGATACATCGGGCCTCGTACATAACATAGCATACGCAGTAGATCCTATGCGGATGCGCCAGGAATCTACTCATGCAAATCCTCTCGTCTTCTGTGCGCGGACACATAGACTTCGAAAGGTGTACCCCATGCCTGATGGGTAGGAAACCTTTCTTGGATTTCGACATGCTAAACCTCTTTAGCACTCGGTCTATATATGTAGATGAAAAGACCAAGCAACCATTTCGATCTATCTCTATAGATCTTAATCCCGAGGATATAGGTTGCTTCTCCTGTGTCTTTCATGGAGAATGTCTTGGATAACCAAACCTTCACTGATCGTAAGATTGAAACATCGCTTCCTATAAGTAATATGTCATCAACATATACAATACTAGGAACACGACCGCACTCTACTAACCTTCTTGTACACACACAAGGTTCGCTCGATTTTGTGAGAAATCAAACTTTTGATTGGTCTCATCAAACGGATATTCCAGCTCTCGGATGCTTGCTTCAATCCATAAATGGACCGTCCGCAATTTGCATACCTTGGTTTTATCAACCGATGTGAAACCTCAGTCATCATATACACGCCTCGAAAGGTGTTTCCATTAAGGAAAGTTGTTTTCACATCCATCCGCCATATCTCATAATCATAATGAGCCGCTATGGCCGTGAGCATCCGAATGGATTTAAGCATAGCTACAAAGTAATAGGTTTCGCCATAATCAACACCTTGTTTTTGACGATATCCTTTCGCCACCAATCTAGCCTTATAGGTAATCACATTACCATCCATGTCGGTTTTCTTCTTGAAAACCCACTTGCACCCTATAGGCTTTATGCCTTCAGTGGGTCAACCAAGTTCCAAACTTGGTTTTCATACATGGAATCCATTTCCGACTTCATGGCACCAAGCCACTTATCCCTTTCTCGAACTTGTCAAGACTTCTTCATAACTGGTAGGCTCCTCATCATCAATGAGTAACACGTCGTTCGATTCACTTACGAGAAATCCATATCTCTCAGGAATATTGCGTGTTCTACCAGATCTACGAAGATGTGGTGTTACAATAGGTCCAGCCGATTGCTCATCACTATGAGTTGGTTTGTCAGGCTTCACCGCATCTCTTCAATGTATAGGCCCGAGGCAGTGTCTCGAATCCACACTTCGAATTTTAGGCCTCTTGTATTTAGTCCATCTCCAGGATAATCAGGGGAGTTCAATTTGAGGAAGCAACTCTCCAATACGTAACCGGAACGAAGCACACTGATCGAGCTCCACCAGCTTATCCCATCTCACATCTAGTATTTGGAATTTTATTTCCTATTGGTCCGCTGCTATTTCTGTATTATCGTTTGTGTATGTAATTTGCTGTATTTGACTTTTATTATTCTTTTAGGTTGGATGTTGCATGTGATCTTATTTTGTTTAGTGTGTTAGAGTCGCACCGGTGCGCAGCGTTGTGTTGTTATGGTTGTATTAATTGGTAGTGTCTTTTTATTGTGTTGTGTGGTTGTGGCCGAAAGGCTTTGTATCAATAGGGAATTGTATCACGTATAGGAGAGATGTTGTCCGATTTGATGCGATTTGGGGTAATCGATGATCGATTAGCTAAGTTTGTTCATTTTCTTCCGATCCGTAAGATGAATTTGATGGATCGCTTAATAGATTTATATTGTGAGGAGATTTCCAGGTTCATGGAGTATCTTTGAGTATCGTATCTGATAACGATTTAGGATTTAACTTACAATTATGATAAGTCTGTAATAAGTCATAGGTATGAAGCTCCACTTTGGTACAGTTATTCATCTTTTGATAGATGGTCTATGAAGGTACTATCCATACTTTAGAAGGGATGTTGGAAGCATGTGTGATATATATGGAAGCTATCTATATCCCCACTTAGTTACTTGAGGTGTGTGATTTTCTTCAAGTACTTGAGTTGGGCAGTGTGATATTGCTTACTCATCGTACTAGAGTAGGAAATTAGGAAACCAAATTTTTATTAGGTGGGGAGAATGTAAGATATAAGAAAATTAAATACCCTTGTTAATTAGGCAAATTCCCTATGGGATTTTTCAGGAATTTTTAGGAATTTTTCTAAATTTAAACGGAGTTCTTATGATATTATATAAGGAAAGATTTAACAGGCTTTTATAAGGCCTATTTGGATTATCGGTTATTGAGGAGTTAATAAGTTTTATTAACCTAAGGTTTAAATAGAAAACATAAGTTTTCTTTTTCTCATTTTCTTTAACGTCGTAACTCCTCTTTCTCCTCCCGATTTCCGTTCTCCGCCAATTGCTGCCGCCGCTCCCCTTTCTTCTTCCTTGGTCATCGTCGCCTACCTTGACTCGTTTGTCGATGCCGCAGCCACCACCATGAGCTTCTCTAGTTAACGCGATTGCCATCGTCTTCCCCATCTCCATCGACCTCTTCCTTTTCCCCGATTAGCAACCCTTCCCACTCATCGCCGCCGTGAGTGATCTGGTGCCACCGGCCGCACCTTCTTCTTCCTTGTGGATCGATCGACTCTCCCAATTTTGCCATTGCTCGAGTATGGTCCAATCATCGTGCAACATCGAAGATCTTCACTAGTTTCTCCCGTTCCTTGATCCCGACAGCAACCCAATGTTGTCGGCTTCCCCCTTTGAGAGCTCGATCTGTCGTTGCCTCTCTTTCGCCTTGTCGATCAGCCTCTAGGATCGTCATAGCCGCTCTGCACCACAACCAACATCTTCTATAGCAATCAAGACCAACCTTGCAACCCTACAACCTAAACACTGTTGACTCTTCTTGTCGCATTCTATTGGCTTCGATTTCTGCCGTCGATGCTCTTTCCCTGAGTCCAGCTCACTGTTTTCTCCCACCACCGTGAGCAAGTGACAGATCCATCGACATCTCTATTGTGCTTGCTGCCATGCCACTTCAGCTACTCTGCACCTCATAGCCAACAGTCTCTTTCATTACGAGCAACATCGATTGCTATGATATGATCGTGTGGATGAAGGGGGTAAGAGGTAGGTGCTATGGATTGAATGTGGATTAATTAATTATTTCCATATGTTGATTAAATGAATATATTCTTGTAGGATGAACATATTTAGTAATGTATGATTTGGTTTATCTATTTTGTGCAAATTGGACTCACCCAGGTGGATCAAGAGGCTGCTGTGGTGAAATTGGGTGAGGAGAGTAATTGAAATAAAGATGTAGCGAATCCATTCGATTCTTATCGATTGCTACTTCAAATGGGATCAAGAAGTTGAGCAGATGGAAGCTAGGCTTGGTAAGTAAGTTTTGGTTGTTCATAGTTGTGTATCAATTTTGTTTTGCAAACTGATCTTGGTGTGCTATAATTATATAGTGATGATATAGTTCCTGTTTATTGGGTGGTGATGTTTGATTTATTTAGATTTAATGAAGATCAAATTCCTTAAGCAAATTAAGAAGTTGGTCGAGGTGGAATCAGCATGAGGACTTTGATATGAAGTAGGTTCGCGGATGCGAATACAACCAGCACAGTCTGCTTAGCAGGTAGGTAATATTCTACCTTGGATAGGTAGTAGATAAATCCTGTGCATGATATTTATGTTGACGATACCTTTACCTTGACTCCACTCTTATTTAAAACATGTGTTTGATACTTAGTCTTTGCCCTTTGAGATATACTATTGTTATTATCATATTTCGTTCATCGTTGCTATAAATTACCGATGCTATAGTATATGGGTCTTTAGATGCTTAACCTTGGGGGGTGTAGCTGAGTATAGATGTTGATTTGACTTGTGTCATCAGGAATAATCATTCGGGGGGTGGATGATGTCCTTAATGTAAAGTTTGTGGTTGTATCACCTTACCTTTCGTTGTATAACTATTACGGATCATATGTCTATACATGGTAGTGTGGGTGTCGACGGTGTGTCGCTATGGACTGGATGTCCTAGCAAGGTCAATGGTTAGTTGTATATGACTCTCTGAGGGATGGAGAGTGTGTTGTGTATGTGTGTATATGTTGGTTGTGCATTCATTTCATTTACATGCATACTAGCGACTTGGTCTCCCTTGTGGTTGAGAGGGTCGTCAGTCATTCTTCCTCCACGGTTACTCGTGGTAGTAGTAACTGTTGGGTTTCCGGCACCGCGGCAAGTGTGTGTTCAAATATGTTTTGTAAACATGTACACAATGGAAGAATTAAAATACAATAAATCTAATTTTTTACACAACACACATTACACGCATGCATAGTACAAAATGTGTAGACATAATTACAGTTTCAAATTTTACAATAAAAAGAAATTATTCTAATTATACCTGACATATCACATGCAACGGGAATGATATCAACCGGAGCGACTCTTGCTAGAATCATCTCTATCCGTATCCACGCCGAGTATCGTCGGGATGGCTTCACAAAGACATGAGCCTCGTCTTCGTAGGAGTCACTAACCTTGTGTCGAAGACGATGTGATCGAGAGGAGATCACAATCCGAATCAAAATTCGGATTCGAAAATGAGTCCCCAAAACTCGCTTCTCCAGAGAGGTATTCGTCAACCAATTGACGAATCCTTGGTCCTCCACCTATGAGGATTATCGGAGATCGAATCCCTAATAAGGTAGCCGCTGTTGGAGCTCCAAACGTCGTCCAAACGACGCTCCGACATGAAAGGAAACAAGCTGTACTGAAAATTGGATAGCTTGGTGGAGGAGTTGCGCCGGCCGATGAGGATGGTCGGACAACCCTTGGTCACCGGAACTAAGGTGAGTCATCGGAGGGTCACCGGAGGATGGCCGGTAGCAGCTTGGACGGCGGGAAGAGGTTGGACGGCAGCACAAGGTGGTTAGGCGGCGTGGAGGCCTTGGGCGGCGACAAGGAGAAGAGAGGGTTGGGCGGCAAGAATAGAATAGGGTTTTCACAAAACCCTTAAGCCCTGTTTTTATAGAGAACACATTCTCCTAATGGTTATTGGTTCATAACAAAAATTGGTTATCCCGCTCCAATAACTTAAGTTAAAATAAACTGAACCTAGTTGGTATATTTTAAGTTAAAACGAACCGAACCAGCTTTGGTTCATTCGTTTAAAACAAACCAAACCCCTTTGGTTTATTCTCCACCATTGGATTAGAACCAAACCAATTTGGTTCATCCATCATGTATTCATAAGACTCGGCCCATCCATGCTTCCGTTGCACCGGAAATGATTTCATGCTCGCTCCTTTTTTGGTCCAACCAAACCTAGTTTCTCTCGATATGAGAATTTAAATCCTTCGAATTATGCTCGTTGTGCGTGTGACCAAATCGGTTCCCGATTTATGTTGGCCGTCTATAATTAACTATTAATTATAGAACGATCACGAGTGGCACCTAGTAGTACATCATGATCCCCAATTAACTGAAAAATCAACGGTTGATTCAAGAACCATTTCTGAAACCTTTCAGCTACTACAATGAATCGTGCCCCATTCCCTTTAGCCATCTTATACCCACTTGGTTCAGGATATGGTCTATAGTGTCATTCCCCACCAGGTTGACTACGTTACAACAAGCCCAAGAATCATTTCCTCGTCCTACGAATTCTATTTATTGCACATGTATCCGAGAGTACCTTGCTCTAAACATATAATGCTTTGGCCAAAGACTTTAGTAACAATCCGATGAGAGGCCATGGGTATACATCTCCTCGCAAGGAGTGGTTAATCCTTTATAGGCTATTCAAACATCTTCGGTCACTTTGACTTATAGCCAATCATCCCGTATCCACATCTCCTTGGAGATGCTTGCTTAAGATGTCAAAGCATAAGTCTTCATGACCAAGATGACTTGAATTCTATAAGTCAAAGGAACATCACACTTAAGCTGTAGTAAGAACTTCATTGACATATCATATATGCAGAGAACCATATGAAGTCTTACAGTTGGTCACTCCAATGAACTAGTTACCATAACTAGCATCCACGATTAACTCCGGACATTACAATGTCTCTAGCCAGTGAGAATCGGCTGCTTGGATACATCAAGGAGTATACCTCATGCTAGTCTCGACAGAATTGATGGTGTCCAAATCCATCAATTCATCGACTAGAGATAATTCTAATACATCATAATTACACATATAGAGATACTCACTAGTTGTGATCCAATCACAAATTCTCTCATGCTGTGAATCGTATCATGGACTTCGAGTAAAAGAGTTTAAGATCTAATAAAATACATGAAAATATATATACTCAAATAGTGAATCTTCATTTAACATATAAATGTTTCAAACATAGGCCCTAACATGGCTCTCAAACTTACTTTGAGGTAAGGCCTTAGTTAAAGGATATGCTTAGTTCCTTTCAGTGAGAATCTTCTCGATTTGTATTTCCTTCCTACTAATGATCTCTCTGATCAAATGATAGCGGCGAAGCACTGTTGGGATGTATACTAAAAAGTCTATCTTTTGTATGAACATCTTTATTTTGAAATAAGAATCACATGATCATTGTTTGCATATTTATGGTTATGCATTTTGTCTAATACATTACATCGTAGATAACACGGTGTGTAGTGTCACACGGGAGATCATGTTATCAGTTCCTTATAAAGTAAAAGTAAAGGCTCACAACAAAGATTGTTATGGACAAACCATTGGTATGATTGTAGTGTAATTTGGTATTGGTTTGTCTTGACCATAAAATTACACTAGTACACTTTGTGTGTATTGAGTAGGACTGACTTAGAGGTGATTCAATTTATTGCTGACTACATAATTGAATCGGACCTCAAATATTATGTTGTACATGCTCTTAATCCCGATATATTAACGGGCACATATACTTAGTATTCATTTCTTTGATTTACCAATGGGCGAGATTTATAGAGTAAATCGATAGGCTCGATAAGTTGGGAAATGGTATTATTTATATGGTGTGCCATTGATTATAGGAGGAAACTGTGTCCTATATATTAGGATGATGAAGTCCCCTTGAGGAGCTCATAAGGTTCATCATGTAAACCCTGCAGGTGGACATGGTCCGGCATGATGATAAGGTTGAGTGGTACTACTCATGGAGTTAGGTGTTGATTAATTAATTGTCAGTAAATTAATTAATCGATGGACATTCGAGATCTTAAACACGGGGAGACATTTGTACAAATAATATATGAAACCCATATTAACTTATGGGGGTTGGTGAGGTAGATCAATGATAATCCTCTAGTGGAATGGATTGTCATTAATGGAATGGACTTTATGTGGGCTTGATCCATTGGGTGGCCAAGGTCCAACTCCTCTTCATGGTCCCTATCGAAGCCTATTAAAACCCTTTTGAAGTCTAGATCCGATGATGGAAAATAAAACTCTAGATCCAACGATGGAAATTAAATCTCTAGATCTGACGGTTGAGATTAAATCTCTAGATCCGACGGTTGAGATTAAATCCCTAGATCCGATGGTGGAGATTAAAAGGAGGCTTAAGCCTAACTCTATAAAAGGGGGGCCAATGCTTGGTCGTGGATGGTCTTTTGGAAGATTATGGTTTTGCTTCCCTTGGCTTGGGCGGCAAGAAACCTTGGAGAGTTAGGGTTTGGGTTGAAGGGGTGGGCGGCAACTTGTCTTCCCTCTCCATAGGGCCGACGACAACTCAAGAGAAGGACTAGGGTGTTCTCTTCTCTCTTCCTCTTGGTCGGCTTTTCCTTTCCCTTGGGCAGCTTCTTCTTCTTCCATTGGAGCTCTTGGCCGACATTCATCCATTGGAGTTGGCCGGCATTCAAACTTCTCCCTTTCCTTAGGGTCGACAGACACCAAGGAACTTGTCCTTGGTGGTTGGCACAAGTAAGGAGGAGAATAGTGCTTTTCTACTTCCTCTTGTTCGGAGCGAGCAAGGAAAGGAAGATCGTGATCTAGAAGGCTTCATCTCTTGGAGGATCCTTGCCCACACAACGTCCAAGAGGAGGATAGGTCATACGATAGAAGACCTTGAGGTAAACAAGAGGTATAAATCTTGTTTTGCTTTCCTTTTGTTTCTTTGCATGTTGTATGTTTTTATTATGTGGCTAATTTACTTGGACCCCGAATACAAATGCAAAAACCAGCGATCCGTACATCGTCTATTCCGCAGCTATTCGAAGAATAGAGGTAGGTTGCTTGAACAATAAGTTTGTTCAAGTGACCACTCTAATCAAATAGTACGACGATGGAACGATTGCTTTGGTAATCCCTCTTTGTCAAGGATTAATTTTTTTAATCTAGGGACATAGACGGGATCGCAATGAACAAGCGACCGAGTTGAAGTGGGAAGCGAAGTTTCCTACCTTCAAGTGGTATCAGAGCCACAGTTTCCGGTTTTGTGTGTTTTGTGTGTTTTAGGATTCGGTTACTTTTATGCACTTTTCATATATTTTCTGTGTCGGATAATAGTAGGATGTGCATAGGTTAACTTTTTGGTTGCAGGCATAGGATCCAACTATTATGGTCATATGTGTGTATGTGATTGTATGTGTGTAATTGTATATTTTTTGAATCCTAGGGGTTGACTAGGCTAGTATTTAATTTTTTTTAATTAAGTACGACATTGTTTAGCCACTCATTTATTTTAGTTTACTTTCGATCTTGATTTCATGTACACTCCTTCGAGGAGTATAGGATCGATGGATGTAAATTAAAATAGTTAGTCTCGGCTCGGATCTCCGAATGGCTCGTACATGGCATAGGGAGGAACGGACGAGATGGTGATACGACAGGAGGCATATTGGAGACACAAGCCATAATAGTTAGAAAATATTTCTTTTTCATATTTATTGCTTATTGTTTGATATGCATGTCGTAGGCTAGGAAAATTCCTCAATTTTAAATTACTAAATGGGAGAGGGATATTTTTATAAATTTCCACGGCCTCCATTACGATTTGACATGTGATGCAAACAAACTTGAGCGTCGGTTCTGAGTGCCTTCCTCCCCATCGGATGAGTTTGTTTGCGGATCACAGGGTCGAATATGGTTATAGGAAATTATTAAGGAGCATGTGTACTTCCCCATCGGAAGGCACATAACCCGAGATAATTACCTTGGTGCCAAGTAATGGTGAACACTTAGATCCAAAAAGGAGTATCCTCCCCATCGAAATCACTGCTTTTATTTGTAGGGCCGAAGAGGAACCAACTATTAATTTTATTTGTCAAAAAGTTAGGTTGACAAGTTGTAAAATTAATGGGTAAAATCTCCTCTTACAAATGTAGAATTTGTATACGTCCACACTATCGTGGCATACGAAATTCTCGGTGTTTTGAGGTGTTGGTTAATTTTAAAATTTTATTGTTTGAGGAATCAACAATTCTTTGAAATCTAATGTTTTGATCTATGTGATTCTTAGGTTTTTCAAAATGACTTTCAACTCGCTTGCTGTGATACTGAAAGAAAATAAACTTAATACACCCAATTATGATGATTGGAAGAGGAATCTTGATATTGTCTTGACTGCTGAGGAGTACAAGTATGTACTCTTCGAAGAGTATTCTCCTAAGCCTGCGAATGAGCTGGAAGTCCTTGGAGCTGAGATCGATGGGGAAACCTAGGTCGATATCATTCTCCAGTCTCTACCTAGGAGTTTTGAGCAGTTTCGCCTGAATTACAACATGAATAAGAGATTGTATTTGTTGGAAGAGCTTCTGACAGAACTCCAGGCGACAAAAGGGATTGCTCAGGCTCATGCCATGGTTGCTCAGAAGGTTTCTACTTCTAAGACGAAAGGCAAGAAGAAGAAGAAACACGATGGAGCAAAGGTGGTGGGAGGATCTTAGGGAGGAGTGAAGAAGCCGAAAGGCAAGTGCTTCACTTGCAAGCAGACTGGACATTGGAAGAAGGACTGTCCCAACTGGAAGCAGAACAAAGGTATATCCTTTGGTCTAGTCGTTGAAACATGTTTAGCGTTGTTATCTACCGGCACCTGGTGTATAGATACGAGAGCCACTAATTATGTCTGCAATACTTTGCAGGGGTTCCAGGAAACCAGACGACTAGCTAAGCGGGAGATTACCGTTTACTTGGGCAATGCCACGAAGGTGACAGCTATTGCAGTGGGAGATGTTTATTTGTCTTTTGAGAGGAATAAAATTTTGGTTCTGAAAAATTGCCTTTATATACCTATATTTAGAAAGAATTTGATTTCGATTTCTAAATTGTTTATGGATGGATATTCTTTTTTTTTAATGACAGAGTTGTTATAAAAAGGAATAGGGAGATTATCTGTTCTGGTGCATTGATAGGAAATTTATATACACTTGAACCAAAAGCTCCCACGATGCAAATAGAAGTAAATAACTCATCTTCTAATTCCAATAAGACAAAAGAACCTTTGAAGATGAACTAAACATATCTTTGGCATCTAAGGCTAGGTCATATTAACCTAAGCAGAATTCAAAGGTTGATAGCTGATGGACCTCTGGGTTCATTAGTGGTGGAAGATTTCCCAACCTGCGGATCTTGCTTGGAGGGTAAAATGACCAAGAGGCCTTTTAAGGCAAAGGGGCATAGAGCCAAAGATGTGTTGGAATTGGTTCATTCTGATTTGTGTGGTCCTATGTCTATCCAGGCAAGAGGTTGCTTTGAATATTTTGTCTCTTTTATAGACGATTATTCAAGGTATGGATACATTTACTTGATGCGCCGCAAGTCTGAATGCTTTGACAAGTTCAAAGAATTCAAGACTGATGTGGAGAAATGTCAAAGTAAAAGTATCAAGACACTACAATCTGATCGTGGTGGTGAGTACCTCTTGGGAGAGTTTAGGAATTACTTATCAGATGCTAGGATTCAATCCCAATTTTCTGCACCTGGTACACCCTAGCAGAATGGTATAGCAGAGCGAAGGAATAGGGCTCTTATGGAGATGGTTAGATCGATGATGAGTTATTCTGAGTTGTCATATTCGTTCTAGGGATATGCTCTAGATACAACAGTGTATATTCTTAACTTGGTACCATCTAAATCAGTGCCTTCTACTCCCACAGAATTGTGGACTGGGCGAAAGCCTAGTCTGAGACATATTCGGATTTGGGGGAGTCCAACACGTGTTAAAGGCAGATACTGGTAAGTTGGAACCTCGTACAGAAGTGTGCATGTTCGTTGGCTATCCTAGAGGAACGAAAGGTGGTTTGTTTTATAGTCCTAGAGATCAGAGGGTGATCATTAGCACGAACACCAGATTTCTAGAGAAAGACTATGTGATGAACGACAAGCCCATGTGTAAGATTGTTCTAGAGGAATTGAGAGGGGAAGTCACTGCTTCAGTACCATCAGTACAAGAGGATATACCACAAGTCACTGCACCGCGTGTCACAGAGGATACATAGGTGATACCTCGTCATAGTGGGAGGGTTGTTAGACAGCCTTATATATTCATGTTCTTGGGAGAATCTTCTGATTTGATGTCTGGCAAACATGAACCTGATCCCTGGATATATGACGAGGCGATCCAAGATAAAGATGCGGTATCTTGGCAAAGTGCAATGAATTCTGAGATAGAATCTATGGATTCAAATCAGGTCTGAGAGCTAGTAGAACCACCCAATGGTGTAAAAGCATTGGATGCAAGTGGATCTACAAAAGAAAGAGAGGAATAGATGGAAAGGGTGAGACATTCAAAGCGAGGCTTGTTGCGAAGGGGTATACTCAGAAAGAGGGCATCGATTATGAGGAGACCTTTTCGCCGATAGCCATGCTTAAGTCTATCCAGATTCTCTTATGTATTGTTGCTCATATGGATTATGAGGTGTGGAAGATGGATGTCAAGACAACTTTTCTTAATGGAAGTCTTGAGGAGAACATCTATATGAAGCAAACAGAGGGATTCATTGCAAAGGGCAAAGAGCATCTTGTGTGCAAGCTAAATCGGTCCATTTATGGATTGAAGCAAACTTCGAGATCTTGGAACATCCGCTTTGATGAGGTAATCCAGTCTTATGGATTTATTCAAAGTCCGAATGAGTCTTGTGTATACAAGAGATGTGACGGAAACGTAGTGGTATTTCTTTGTTGGAATGTATACTGAAAGCCTAGCTCTTTTGTATGAATATTTTTATTTTGAAATAAGAATCACATGATCATTGTTTGCACTTTATATTTATTATATGTGTGCATATTGTCTAATACTTTATATTGTAGATAACATGGTGCTTGGTGTGGCACGGAAGATCATGTTATCAGTCCCTTGTAGAATATAAGTAGAGGTTCACAACCAAGATGGTTTTGGACAAACCATTGGCATGGTTGTAGTGTAGTTTGGTATTGTTTTGTCTTGAACATAGAGTTACACTAGTACACTTAGGTGTATTGAGCAGGACCGACATAGAGGTGATTCAATTTATTGCTGACTACAGAATTGAATCGGACCTCGGATATTATGTTGTACATGCTCTTAATCCCAATATAATAATGGGCACATGTACTTAGTATTTATTTCTTTGATTTACCAAAGGGTGAGATTTATATGGATTAAATCAATATGCCTGGTAAGTTTGGAAATGATATTATTTACATGGTGTGTCATTGATTATAGGAGGAAACCGTGTCCTATATATTAGGTTGATGATGTCCCCTTGAGGAGCTCGTAAGGTTCATCATGTAAACCCTGCAGGTTGACTTAGTCAACATGATGATAAGGTTGAGTGGTACTACTCGAGGAGTTAGATGTTAATTGATTGATGGTCAGTAAATCAATTAATTGACGGCCATTCTATATCTTAAACACGGGGAGGTGGATGTACAAATAATGTATGGAGCCCATATTAATTTATGGGGGTTGGTGAGGTAATTCAATGATGATCCTCTAGTGGAATGGAACATCATTGATGGATCAAGTGCGTGTGGTTTCGATCCATCGGGTGGCCAAGATACACTCCTCCTCATGGTCCCTATCGTAGCCTAATATAATCCTCATGAAGCCTAGATCCAATGATGGAAAACAAAACTCTAGATCCGACGGTTGAGATTAAATTGTTGAGGATCGATTGGCCGGCTAGAGGGGGGTGAATAGCCCTCTTACGATTGATGTCGGGATTCTCTCGTCTACAAAGCGTTAGCGCAAGCGGAATATACAAATACAAATAAAGACAACACAAAAGATAGACAAGCAATACAAACACGAGATGTAACTGTTGGTGCAGTGAGGCACCGAAATCGAACCTGTGTTTTGATTATAGCAAAGACACAAGGTTAAGTCTATTTTGTTATCTCATGAGTCTACTTGAGTGTGCAGAAACAGGTTAAGCTTGAGTTGGAGATCTGCGACACAGTAATTGCAAGGTAAGACTCGTGTCCGACGAGCGTAAGTGAGGTCGGATCCTCCGTTTAGGAGTTGATCTTAGGCGACAATCCGACCCAAAACTTTCCATGAAAGTCTAAGTCGAGATCGGATGGTTAGAAACCATCTAAATCCATCACATTTAATATTTCTACATATTGCTTTGAGCTAACCCTCGTTTGAATTCGAAGTTACTCTAATTCGAATTAAAATTAGAATTCGAATTTATTCGAATTCGAATTAAAATTAGAACTCGAATTGAAATAAAATTAAATAACTAAAGTATCCTAAAAATAGGCAAAAGGAACTAAAAGAAAGGTGGCAACTTATCCCCCAAATCTTGGTGAGGTGGCCGGTCAAAAGCAAGGTGGAAACTTATCCTCCAAATCATGGTGAGGTGGCCGGTCAAAAGCAAGGTGGAAACTTATCCCTCAATTGGTGGTGAGGTGGCCGGATCTCAAGTGGGCGGACAAGGCTTCAAATAGAGGGGGGTGCTTCACATCTTAGACACAACAATTATTACAAATCTCTCAAACGCCTCTACAACGCCGCTCTTCTACGACGACGCCACTACAACGAAGTGCTGCCAACACGAATCTTCACCGTTAAAGTGTTGGTAATCATTTTAGTCGATTGATTTAAGTTGTGTTTTTCGAGATTTTATATCAAAAAGGAGAGAGGGGCTTGTCTCTCATCCTTGTGTTTTTGTCGAAAGTTTTGTAATCGTAACTCCTACCTCCAACGAGGATGAGTGTTTTAGTGATTGCCCTCCGTACGTGGTCTAGGACCATTAGGGCCTTGGATTAGCAGCCGGTTGGTTGTGAACCAAGTAAAACTCCTTGTTTCCATCTCTTTTTCGCTGCGTTTATCTCTCACTTATCATTTTTACAACAAAAGAAAAGAAAAACCGTTTTGCGCTATTCACCCCCCTCTAGCGCTCATTTCGATCCTACAATTGGTATCAGAGCTGGGGGCACTCAAATTTGGTGAAACCACCAATTTGAGTAATTTTTATTTCTTTTGTTTCCTTTGTTTCTGTCTACGTTAATTTTTGTGTTTTTTTTTAATTTTTCTGAGTTTTTTTTTCAGACTTTACTTTAATTTAATTTTATCGCTTTTAATCTTTCTATTGATCATCCTAACAAAAAAAACTCTTAATTACGATTTTTTAATTCTATTACTGATTAAAATTAGTTTTTCCCAGAATTAAAAATTCTTTCATTTTTTTTAAACACTTGAATTTTTCAAACCCTAAAATCTTTATATTTCGTTTTATAAAGTTTTCTCGTTAATCTTAGCATTGAATTAAATCTTATTTCCACTAAAATAGTTTTTCAATCAAAATTTAATCAATTAAAAATCAATTAAAAACTTATTTTAATTTTTAAATCTTGTCTAGAATATAAGTTTGGTTTTTCAATATTTTTTACTTAATTTCAACATTAGATTTTTTTCTCTACAAAATAGTTTTAAATTAATTTTCGAAATTAATTAATTAATTTTTTTTTACATAATTAAAATTAATTTTCTAATTAGTTAATCTATTGATTGATTTATTTATCTTTTCTTCTTCCCGCACTACTAATCCAAGACGCAAGTCTTGGGACCTTTGTTGTCTGTGTGTTTTTTTTTCTCTTCTTACCGTTTCGTGTTAATGGCCCATCTCAAGGGTTTTAGCACCGTCCGACTACCGTTGTACAACGGTGATGATTTCCGTTATTGGAAAGGTCGGATGGAGTGCTTCCTAAAAACCCAAATAGAGATGTGGATTGTGATCCAAATCGGGTTCACCCTTCCTACTAATGAAGAAGGTGAATCCTTGGATTACAATCAGTGGTCCATTACCACTAAATGACAAGTCGAGGCAGATGCAAAGGCGACTCAAATCCTGCAGTGCGGGCTATCCAAGGAGGAGCTGAACCGAGTCAGACCCTTCATCAGCGCAAGAGATCTCTGGACGAGGCTAATCGAGTTACACGAAGGATCAGATCAAGCTAAGGTTTGCAAACGCGATTTGTTGTTCAATAAATTGTACACACTAAAAATGCAAGAACACGAGACGGCAACACAATTGCACACCCACATCCAGGACATAGTCAACCAGCTACATTCAATAGGACAGAAAGTCGAAAATCGAGATCTAATCAGGTATGTTCTAAATTCTTTCCCTAGGACCACCTTGTGGGCATCCATGGCCGATGCCTACAAGGTATCTAAGGACCTAGCTAAAGTTAGAATAGACGAATTATTCTCAGATTTTGAATTACATGAGCAGTCCAACTCGAAACCCGAGAGGGGTATAGCCTTGTTTGTAGGTTCAAAGAAGAAGAAAATCGCAAGCAAGCCACCACCAACCGAGGAGGAAGACGAGTCCGAAGAAGAAGTTGACCCGGAGTTGACTGCCGAACTAATGAACCTAGCTCGAAGGATAGCCAAGGGACGAAAGCGAACCACGACTCGACCCAACCAAGGTAAGCCTAAAAGTTCTAATATTAGGTGTTATGAGTGTAACAGGTTTGGACATATCAAATCCGAGTGCCCCAAGCTCAACCACCAAGCACCTAAGCACAAGAAGGCCCTCAACGCGACATGGGAAAAAGCGTCATCCGAAGAAGACGAAGACCACATCTTCATGGCGAAATCGATTGAGTCAGACACGGAGACCGAACCTGAACTTGAGTCAGAACCTGAGGATGACTCGGACTACGAAGCTACCTTCAAGTCAAGCCACGGATACGCATCCGGTTCAAAAGATACCCTTAAAGTGAGTCGAACTTTATTTAATACTTTACATAATACAGTTAGTTTTTTGTCTAGGAAATTAGTTAAGTCCGAGTCCAAGGTCGAGACCCTAGTTGAGGAGGTCAAACTCCTCAAACACAAGGTCTCCCTAACCTCTTCGACTAGTCAAGTTCGAGAAGAGGACCCAACTCGAATGAAAAGCTCGGTTGAGAACTCTCTTGAAAAGTCAAGTTGAAGATCTTAGGAACACGCTGAAAGGTTCACTTCGGGATCCAAAGGACTTGACCTCCTACTTGGATCTCAAAGGGCCGTACAACAAGGTCGGACTAGGGTTTAACTCAAACACGACTAATAGGTCGATATGTCGATTGTAAGTCGACATAGGAAACATGTCCAAGCATGGGTCCCTAAGAACTTTTGATTTCAACTCTAGGATCCAACCCGCATCGGGTTCCTAAGGACCAAATCCACTATGTGGATAGACCGAACCGATTCAACTGCCTAGGGGGAGCCAAGACAAAACATGTTTGTGCTTTTAACTTAGAAATTGCATGCTTAGAATTTTTTTTAAACTTGTGAACTCACTTAGAACACGTATATAACCAACTAAAATCCTTCAAAAGATTGAGCCCTGAGCCTCTTTTCAAAATAACCAGCTAGTAGACTAGGAAATAGTCTTAGGTGAGTCAAGTCATCATTTTCTTGAAAATGGCTTTGTCTAAGGAAGTGGTCGATGATCCGAGCAAAAGAAGGCCCCCAGCTCGCCATGACACAAAGCCATGATCTTGAAAAGGTAAACTTGACAAGCCTAGGGTCAAATCCAAATCTAACATAAAATTACTTGAACCTAAATGCACTTAATCAACTTAATTGGAAGCCATCTCACAAAAAACACATAAGTATAACATG
Organism: Wurfbainia villosa; assembly: GCA_025175895.1. Taxonomy (NCBI): domain Eukaryota; kingdom Viridiplantae; phylum Streptophyta; class Magnoliopsida; order Zingiberales; family Zingiberaceae; genus Wurfbainia; species Wurfbainia villosa. Next base: position 110,626,597 of record CM045989.1, on the reverse strand, counting down.
CTTGATCATATAGACACAGGTGAGATGACCTAGGTTTAACTTACAACCAATTTTTTTTTAAAAAAAAATCTAACATCCAATCCAACCACCTTGTGTGTAGGATCAATGGATGTTGGGACGGTTACTCGACACATGACCGGGGATCAACTCAAAGTCACGAAGCTTCGATTCAAACGACAAGGATCAGTAGCCTTTGGGAATAACGGCAAGCTCAAAATCATCGGATCAGGTGATATCGAGCTTAACTCGAATTTTGTTATTAAAAATGTATTACTTGTAGAGAATTTTGAATATAACCTGCTTAGCGTAAGCCAATTATGTGACAATAACTATAAGGTCGTATTTTTAGAAAATGAATGTGTAATTAAAACAAATAAAACAAATAAAACAACTAAAACAATACTCAAAGGAACTAGGACAAATAACATTTATACAATTAACTTAATCAAATCCTCAGCCAAATGTCTTATGACACAGGAAGAGGAATCATGGTTGTGGCACCGACGACTCGGTCACTCGCACCCAAGACTCGTCCACAAAATGAGTCAGAGTGGCTTAGTCAGAGGCTTACCCAACCTCAACAATATGGTTAATAAAATCTGTAATGCTTGTCAACAAGGAAAACAACCTAGGACACAACACAAGTTAACTAACCAAGAACGAACCTCAAGTGTACTTGAGCTCCTGCATATGGATCTATTCGATTCACATGGAGCCAAGTCACTCAATATAAGTCAATATTGCTTAGTCATAATTGACGACTACTCCAGGTTTACCTGGGTTAGGTTCATCAAACATAAAAATGATACCCTAGATAAATTGATCAATCTATTCAAATTAATCGAGAATCAAAAAAAAACTTTAAGGTTAAAAGACTTAGAAGCGATCATGGTGGTGAATTCGAAAATCAAAGGTTCACCGACTTCTGTAACCTAAACGGATACCACCATGAATTCTCTTGCCCTAGGACCCCTCAACAAAATGGCCTAGTAGAGCGGAAAAACCGAACTCTACAAGAAGCTGCTAGGACCATGTTGAACGAATACGACCTACCTGATAGGTTTTGGGCAGAAGCCGTTAGCACGGCTTGCTATGTCCAGAATAGGATCCTTATGGTAAAGAGGCACCTTAAGACCTCGTACGAGATTTATCACAATAAAGTACCCAACATCAAGTACTTTAGGGTATTTGGATGTAAAGTACATATCTTAAACACTAATAACCACCTAGGGAAATTCAAATCCAAAACCTCCACCGGAATCTTCTTAGGATACTCAACCACGAGTAGGGCCTATAGGGTATATAACCACGATACCCTTAAAGTCGAAGAGACTATTAATGTAGTGTTCAATGAAGTACCCGAACCTACAAAACCCTTAATGACCTCAAGTGTTGAGCCCACTGATACCAAACTCGTCTCCGACCCTGAGATCGAGTCTAATCCACATCAACCAACTTCTCTTGTTGACCAAGTGACAAGTGATCCGAGTCAAACTAGTGTTCAACCAAGTCACCCCATTGATCAAGCATTAGGTGACACAAACCCAACCCAATCTAGGATTCAGACTAACCACCCTATTGATCAAGTGATAGGAGATCCTAATCTAGGAGTTCGAACTAGAGCATCCTATAGGAACCTTAGTCAAATTTCCTTAATTTCAAAGATAGAACCCAAATCAATTGAACAAGCTCTTCTTGATCCCGATTGGATTATTGCAATGCAAGAAGAGCTAGCTCAATTTACTAGGAATGAAGTGTGGGAATTAGTACCACCACCTAAAGACAAAACGATAATTGGAACAAGGTGGGTGTTTCGAAATAAGCTTGATGATAAAGGTGAAGTAGTTAGAAACAAGGCTAGGTTAGTCGCCAAAGGGTTTAGTCAAGTCGAAGGCTTAGATTACGATGAAACCTATGCCCCAGTAGCTAGACTCGAATCCATTCGAATGTTGCTAGCTTATGTCGCACATCGAGGATTTAAGCTGTTTCAAATGGATGTTAAGTCGGCATTCCTAAATTGATACATTAAAGAAGAAGTTTATGTTAGCCAACCCCCCGGATTCGAAAATCTAGATAAACCCGACCATGTTCTAAAACTTAAGAAAGCTCTCTATGGACTTAAACAAGCTCCTCGAGCTTGGTACGAGAGACTTTCAATCCATCTTAAGTCAAAAGGGTTTAACCAAGGCTTAGTTGACCCAACTCTCTTCGTAAAAACCTTAGGTAAAGAAATATTCATAGCTCAAATTTACGTAGACGATATAATTTTTGGAACCTCTAACTCGGCCTTACTAAACGAGTTCGTTTCCTCATGGAAAGTGAGTTCGAAATGAACTTGGTAGAAATTCTAGTTTCTTTAGATCTACAAATTAAACAAACTAAGGATGATATATACCTATATCAACAAAAATACACTAAGGAGTTAATTAAAAGATTTGGAATGCAAGACGCTAAGATAATAAACACCCCAATGGCGATTAATGTTAACATAGGAGAAGACCTAGAAAGTAAGTCCATTGACTTAAAGTACTATAGGAGCGTGATAAAAAGTCTCCTATACTTAACTGCGAGTCGACCCGACATCCTATTCGCAGTAAGTATGTGCGCCAGGTTTCAAACCTGTGCTAAGGAGTCTCACCTAACCCTAGTTATGCGTATCCTTAGATATCTTAAGGGTACACTTAACGTTGGTATTTGGTACCCTAGATCTACGGAGTTCGAACTAATTGGCTACTCCGATTCGGATTATGCCGGTAGTAAACTAGAAAGAGCACGAGTGGTTGTTGTCAACTACTCGGCTCGAGTCTAGTGAGTTGGTGCAGTAGGAAGCAACATTGTGTTGCCTTATCTACCACCGAAGCCGAATACGTTGCGATGGGTGAGTGTGTAACTCAACTTCTTTGGATGAAGCACACTCTCTGAGACTTTAGGTTGGACTTCACCAAAACTAAAATTTTTGTAGACAACATAAGTTCGATAAATCTAACTAAGAACCCTATATGCCATTCAAGGACAAAGCATATAGAGGTAAAACACCATTTCATTCGAGAACATGTAGCCAACGGCTCCATACAACTCAAATATGTTGACTCGAAGTCTAACCTAGCAGACCTATTTACTAAACCACTACCCGAAGCCGAATTTAGTCTCTTGAGACGAAAATTGGGCTTGTGCGTAATAGAATAGGTTAGCAAAAGTTTTCAAATGCTATTTTCAAAAATTTTATTTTTGAATTTTATTTTTCTTATTTTTTTTCTTTATGCAAATGGAACTAGTTTAGGACTTCCCCTAGATATCATGATCCTATAAATTTAAGGAGCCAATACATCTCACAACACATAGGGTTAATGTGTTTGTGTATTAAGCCACCTAGAACGGCGTGAGATGTTAGGACCCTACTCCAAGTTCCAAGATGTAGATCAAGTGCGTCAATATGAACCTCAGAGTATAAATATGCAACTAATATTAACCAACTCTAATCAGAACTTGTTGATAATATCATTTCAATCAAGTCAAACTAGAGTTGAACATTTAGATGAATTATTTTCACATACTATTTTCAAAATCATCATGCTTGGACTTAGGGTTTTCTTAAACCCCCCCCCCCCCTACTTTTTTTCTTGATTTATGTCAAAAGGGGGAGAAAAGGCCAAAGTTAAGGTTCAATAAATTCAAATTTTTGAATTTGATAACTTAACTTAAAACTTTGATTCTGGCCTAAGTTAAGGTTCAATAAATTCAAATTTTTTAATTTGATAACTTAACTTAAAACTTTGATTCTAGCCTAAGTTAAGGGGGGAGTAAGGTTTAGGTTTCAACTCTTCGGAATTGAAAACTTTGGCCTAAGTTAAGGGGGAGTAAGGTTTAGGTTTCAACTCTTCGGAATTGAAAACTTAAAAGGCCCAATTTAAGAAATCAAAAGTTAAACCTTTTGAATAATTAACCTTTTGACTTAACTTTTGATTACTTAACTTGCACTTATTTTTGACTCTAAAGAGCCTAAGTTAAGTAATGCCATTTACTTAACTCGTTATCTTTTGTGTTTGGAGAACTAAAAGTGTTTTTCAAGTACTCACCCTCGGTCAAGGGGGAGGGTTCCTCTAAGGGGAGAACTTGAGAAATATTTTTACTACTCCTACTTTTGCTTCATGTCTTTACTGTTTCATGCACTTAATTTCCTTAACTTTGTGTGTTTTTTCCATAGATCAAAAAGGGGGAGATTGTTGGTGCAGTGAGGCACCAAAATCGAACATGTGTTTTGATTATAGCAAAGACACAAGGTTAAGTCTATTTTGTTATCTCATGAGTCTACTTGAGTGTGCAGAAACAGGTTAAGCTTGAGTTGGAGATCTGCGACACAGTAAGTGCAAGGTAAGACTCGTGTCCGACGAGCGTAAGTGAGGTCGGATCCTCCGTTTAGGAGTTGATCTTAGGCGACAATCTGACCCAAAACTTTCCATGAAAGTCTAAGTCGAGATCGGATGGTTAGAAACCATCTAAATCCATCACATTTAATATTTCTACATATTGCTTTGAGCTAACCCTTGTTTGAATTCGAAGTTACTCTAATTCGAATTAAAATTAGAATTCGAATTTATTCGAATTCGAATTAAAATTAGAACTCGAATTGAAATAAAATTAAATAACTAAAGTATCCTGAAAATGGGTAAAAGGAACTAAAAGCAAGGTGGCAACTTATCCCCCAAATCTTGGTGAGGTGGCCAGTCAAAAGCAAGGTGGAAACTTATCCCCCAAATCTTGGTGAGGTGGCCGGTCAAAAGCAAGGTGGAAACTTATCCCTCAATTGGTGGTGAGGTGGTCGGATCTCAAGTGGGCGGACAAGGCTTCAAATAGAGGGGGGTGCTTCACATCTTAGACACAACAATTATTACAAAGCTCTCAAACGCCTCCACAACGCCGCTCTTCTACGACGACGCCACTACAACGAAGTGCTGCCAACACGAAGCTTCACCGTTAAAGTGTTGGTAATCGTTTTAGTCGATTGATTTAAGTTGTGTTTTTCGATCTTTTATATAAAAAAGGAGAGAGGGGCTTGTCTCTCATCCTTGTGTTTTTGTCGAAAGTTTTGTAATCGTAACTCCTACCTCCAACGAGGAGGAGTGTTTTAGTGATTGCCCTCCGTACGTGGTCTAGGACCATTAGGGCCTTGGATTAGCAGTCGGTTGGCTATGAACCAATTAAAACTCCTTGTGTCCATCTCTTTTTCGCTGTGTTTATCTCTCACTTATCGTTTTTACAACAAAAGAAAAGAAAAACCATTTTGTGATATTCACCCCCCCCCCTCTAGCGCTCATTTCGATCCTACAGTAACGTGGTTCACGGCTACGCCGCTAATCCATGGTCTGATTCGTCTAAGGTGAATCACTCCTCCAAATCTATCCACTAGATCTCTCCTTTGCACAAAGCTAGGTGGAGGTAACCTCTTTTACACAAGGATCACTCTTTTACAATAGAATAGAGATTAGAACAAGTAGAAGAGTAGGGAATCGTGTATGGCACATTGGGATAAGTTTAGACCTCAAGCATTAGCCTCCCAAAGCCCCACCCCCTTCCTTTTTATAGAGGAAGAGGGTTTCTTCCCATTGACACAGGATCAGTCGACTGATGCCCTCGATCAGTCGACTGATCCCGTAGTCATTGCCCAATAATGGCCGCTTTCCACATTGGATTCCATCCAACGGTATTGGCATCAGTCAACTGATGGCACCCATCAGTCGACTGATGTCAATCAGTCGAGTGCTCAACGAGGTCGACTCCACTGCGTGCCGTGCGGTGACATCGATCGTATCGTCCCTGGCATTCGGTGATCAAGCCATCAATCGATCGCCCATGCCGTGATCGGTGATCAACGATCGGTGACTTAAACCAGTCGATCGAACTATCGACTTAGAGCAGTCGACTGCCATGACATGGCAGTCGACTGGTGTCGGGAAATCCCATCCGACACTTAGCCAAATGTCCAAGTTTAACCTAAGAGCTACCCCTTCCCGGGTTACATTCGCTCACTCTCATCTCTCGGAGTCCTTCACCTTCGAAGTTCTCTTCGTTCGTGGCCACGTCCCTCGGCAGAATCAGGCGCACGACTCTGCAATGTTGCTTCGCGTCTCTTGCCTCGAAGTCTACTTCCTCCGGCTTCACTCCAAGCTTCTTGTCCGGCGGTCCCTCGGATGCTCCAAGCGCACGGCTTCCGCAAAGCAATCCTTCACCGACTCAAGGACCGAGTCATGAGATGTGAAACTCGCCACGGCTCCATGTGCGAATTACTAAATCCTACACGACTTCAATGCACATATCAAATCAACATAACAAACTAACTTAAACCCATTGCCACACACATCAAAACCTAATCATTGCAAGAGATTGCCCTAACATAAATCTCTAGTTCCGACGGTTGAGATTAAATATCTAGATTCGACGGTTGAGATTAAATCCCTAGATCCGACGGTGGAGATTAAATCTCTAGATCCGACGGTTGAGATTAAATCTCTAGATCCGACGGTTGAGATTAAAACCCTAGATCCGACGGTGGAGATTAAATCTCTAGTTCCGACGGTTGAGATTAAATCTCTAGATCCGACGGTTAAGATTAAAACCCTAGAACCGATGGTGGAGATTAAAACAAGGCTTAAGCCCAACTCTATAAAAGGGGGCTTAAGGTGGGCGTCAAGGTTAAGGAGTTGGATGTTTTTGGAGATTAGGGTTTTGCCTTTCATTGGCTTGGGCGGCAAGAAACCCTAGGGAGATTAGGGTTTGGTTCCTTGGTTGGGCGGCTAGGGTTTGCAAGGAGAGTGGGCGACAACAATAGGTCTTCTTCCTAAGGTGTTGGCCGGCTCCTTCCTCTCTTCCCTCTACCTTGGTCGGCGCTCAACCTATTCCTCTTCTCGTCTTCTTTTCCTCTTGGCCAGTGGCACAAAGGAGCTAGGGATTGTTCCCTTGTTCGGTTACTTGGTTGGCCATCTTGTTCTCCTTTTCTTGGGGCCGGCGGCATCAAGCCTTTGTGGCTTGGTGGTTGGCTCAAGCAAGAAGGGAAGGAGAGTTCTTCTTTCTTTTGATTGAAGAAGATCTAGGAAGCTTCAACTTGTGGAGGATCTTCGCTCACACGAAGTCTACAAGGAGGTTAGGACATACGATAGAAGATCAAGAGGTATAAAAGTTTTACAGGTTTTATTATTGATCTTTGCATGTTCTTATTAATATGATTGTATGTGTTGATTATACATGTCTACATCCAGATGTATTTGTATAATCATAGACCCCGAAGATAAACACAAAAACCGGCGATCCGTCCATCGTCTCTTCCGCGGCTAACTGACTAGAAGAGCTTGGTTGCTTGAACAACTAGTTTGTTCAAGCGATCGCTCAAGTTGTTAGCACGATGATGAATTGGTTGAGCTTAGGAAACTCATCTCATCTGGATTAGTTTTCATTAGTGAAAATTTTAATCTGGGGACATGGGAGCCAATGAGCCTCCGAGCAATGGCATCATGATGGTATCAGAGCCACGGTTTCCGATTTTGTGTGTTTTGGATTCGGTTACTTTCATGCACTTATCATATATTGTATATGTCGGATGATAGTAGGATGTGCGTAGCATAACTTTTTGGTTGCAGGCATAAGTTCCAACTATTATGGCTATATATGTGTGTATGTGATTGCATGTGTGTGTGATTGTATATTATTTGAATCCTCGGGGTTGACGAGGCTAAATTAGTATTTAATTTTTGTAATTAAATATGGCATTGTTTAGCTACTCATTTTAGTTTACTTTCAATCTAGATTATTTGTACACTCCTTTGTGGAGTATAGGATCGATGGATCTAAATTAAAATAGTTTATCTTGGCTCAGATCTCTTTGGTGACTTGCGCACGGGAAAAGATGGAGCGGACAAGGTGACGACACGACGAGACACATATTGGAGAACAATGCCATAATAGTTGGGAAAATTCTGAATTTTTCCATATTTATTGCTGATTTGTTTTATGTGCATGTTGTGCGTGCTTGAAAATTCCTCACTGTCAATTTACTAAGTCGGAGAGGGACATTTTAATTAATTCCCGCGGCCTCCATTACAATTTGACATGTGATGCAACAAACTTGCACGTCGGCTTTGAGTGCCTTCCTCCCCATCGGATGAGTTTGTTTGCGGATCACTAGGTCAAATAATGGTTATAGGAAATTATTTAGGAGCATGTGTACTTTCCCATCGGTAAGGCACATAATCCGAGATAATTCCCTTAGTATCGTGTAATGGTGCACACTTAGATGCAAATAAAAAATATCCTCCCCATCGGAGTCACTGCTTTTATTTGTAGGGCCAAAGAGGAACCAACTATTAATTTTATTTGTCAAAAAGTAAGGTTGACAAGATAATAAAATTAAAGGGTTAAACCTCCTCTTACAAATGTAGAATTCGTATACGTCCACACTATCGTGGCATGCGATATTCTCGGTGTTTTGAGGTATTGGTTGATTTCGAAATTTTATTGTTTGAGGAATCAATGATATTTGAAATATAATATTTTGATCATTGTAATTCTTAGGTTTTTCAAAATGCTTTCAACCCACTTGCTATGATATTAAAAGAAAATAAACTTACTGGAACAAATTATATTGATTGGAAAAGAAATTTGGATATTGTCTTAACTGTAGAGGAGTACAAATTTGTACTCTTTGAGCTCTGTCCTCCTAAGCCCAACGATGATTCTGATGAAAAGGAGAAAGAGAGTTATAAGAAATGGATCAAGGTAGATGAGATGGTGCGGTGTTACATTTTAGCATCTATGTCAAATGTGTTGCAACATCAGCATCAGGCCATGGCCACGGCTTATGACATGATGCTCAATCTCAAGGAACTTTTCGGACATCAGAGTAGGGCGGCTAGACAGGAGGCTATGAGGAACTTGATGATGACCACCATGATCGAGGGAACACCCGTCAGGGACCATGTTCTCAAGATGATGGCTCATCTGAATGAGATGGAAGTCCTCGGAGCTGAGATCGATGGGGAAACCCAGGTCGATATCATTCTCCAGTCTCTGCCTAAGAGTTTTGAGCAGTTCTGCCTCAACTACAACATGAATAAGAGGTTGTATTCGTTGGCGGAGCTTCTGACAGAACTCCAGGCGGCAGAGGGACTTTTTTGTCAAAGCGCTCAAGCCATGGTTGCTCAGAAGGTTTCTTCTTCTAAACCGAAAGGTAGGAAGAAGAAGAAGCAAGGTGGAGCAAAGAAAGTGGCAGTAGGACCTCAGGCAGGAGTGAAGAAGCCGAAAGGCAAGTGCTTCACTTGCAAGCAGACTGGACATTGGAAGGAGGACTGTCCTCGCCGAAAGAACAAAGGTATATCTTCTTGTTTAGTTGTTGAAACATGTTTAGTGGTGTTATCTACGATTACACTGTGTAGATACAGGAGCCACTGATCATGTCTGCAATACTTTGCAGGGGTTCCAGGAAACCCAACGACTAGCTGAGGGAGAGATTACCGTCTTCATGGGCAATGCTTCAAAGGTGGCGACTATTGTAGTGGGAGACGTTTATTTATCTTTTGATAGGTATAAAGTTTTGGTTTTGAGAAATTGTCTTTATGTACCTACTTTTAGAAAGAATCTAATTTCAGTTTTTAAATTGTTTCTAGATGGATATTCTATTTCTTTTAATGACAAAGTTGTTATAAAAAGGAATAGGGAGATTATCTGTTCTGGTACATTGGTTGGCAATTTGTATACTCTTGAACCTAAAACTCCCACGATGCATATAGAAGTGAATAACTCATCTTCTAAGTCTAATAAGAGAAAAGAACCTTCGAAAATGAACCAGACATATCTTTGGCACCTAAGACTTGGTCATATTAACCTGAGTAGAATTCAAACGTTGATAGCTGATGGACCCTTGGGTTCATTAGTGGTGGAAGATCTCCCAACCTGCGAGTCTTGTTTGGAAGGTAAGATGACCAAGAGGCCTTTTAAGGCTAAGGGTTATAAAGCCAAATATGTATTGGAATTGGTTCATTCTGATTTGTGCGGTCCTATGTCTATCCAGGCTAGAGGTGGCTTTGAATACTTTGTCTCTTTTATAGACGATTATTCAAGGTATAGATACATTTACTTGATGTGCCGCATGTCTGAATGCTTTGATAGGTTCAAAGAATTCAAGACTGATGTGGAGAACCGTCAAGGTAAAAGTATCAAGACACTACGATCTGATCGTGGTGGCGAGTACCTCTTGGGAGAGTTTAGGAGTTACTTATCAGAGGCTGAGATTCAATCCCAATTGTCCGCACCTGGCACACCCCAGAAGAATGGTGTGGCAGAGCGAAGGAATAGGACTCTTGTGGAGATAGTCAGATCGATGATGAGTTATTCTCAGTTACTTGATTCGTTCTGAGGGTTTGCTCTAGAAATAGCAGCACACATTTTGAACTTGGTTCCATCTAAGTTAGTACCCTCTACTCCCATAGAATTGTCAATTGGGCGAAAGCATAGTCTAAGACATATTCGGATTTGGGGTAGTCCAGCACATTTGCTGAAGGGAGATGTTGGTAAGTTGGATTCTCGTACAAAAGTACGCTTGTTTGTTGGCTACCCTAAGGGAACGAAGGGTGGTTTGTTCTATAGTCCTAGAGATCAGAAGGTGATCGTGAGTACGAATGCCAGATTTCTAGAGGAGGACTTTGTGATGAACCATAAGCCCACGAGTAGGATTGTTCTTGAGGAGTTGACAGGGGAAGTCCCGACTTCAGTACCACCGGTACAAGAGGAAATACCACAAGTCACTGCACCGCGTGTCACAGAGCATACACAAGAGGCACCTCATCGTAGTGGGAGGGTTGTTAGACAACCAGAGAGATTCATGTTCTTGGGAGAGTCTTCGGACATAGTCCTTGGTAAACATGAACCTGATCCCTGGACATATGATGAGGCACTCTAAGATAGAGATGCGGTATCTTGGCAAAGAGCGATGAATTCAAAGATAGAATCTATGGATTCTAATCATGTCTAGGAGCTAGTAGAACCACCCGATGGTGTGAAAGCCATTGGATGCAAGTGGATCTACAAGAGAAAGAGAGGAGTAGACGGGAAGGTTGAGACCTTCAAAGCTAGGCTTGTTGCGAGAGGGCACACTCAGAAAGAGGGTATCGATTATGAGGAGACCTTTTCGCCGGTAGTTATGATTAAGTCTATCCGAGTTCTCTTATCTATTGCTGCTCATGAGGATTATGAGATTTGGCAGATGGATGTCAAGACAGCTTTCCTTAACGGAAGTCTTGAGGAAAACATCTATATGAAGCAACCAGAGGGATTCATTGCAAAGGGTAAAGAGCATATTGTATGTAAGCTTAATTGGTCCATTTATGGATTGAAGCAAGCTTCTAGATCTTGGAACATCCGCTTTGATGAGGTAATCCAGTCATATGGATTTATTCAAAGTCCGGATGATCCTTGTGTATACAAGGGATGTGATGGAAACGTAGTGGTATTTCTTGTACTATATGTAGATGACATTTTGTTAGTTGGCATATAATATCAGAGTGTTATCAGACGTAAGGGTATAGTTGTCCAAACAGTTTGATATGAAGGACTTGGGAGAAGTGGGACACATCCTTGGGATCAAGCTAATAAGGGATCGCAAGAAAAGGATGTTGTGCTTATCTCAAGATTCATACATTGACACTATCCTGGATCGTTTTAGCATGCATAACTCAAAGAAAAGTTTTCTACCTTTTAGGCATGGAGTACCTTTATCTAAAGAGATGTGTCCCAAAACATCAAAGGAGATAGAGGAGATGAAGGCGGTTCCTTATGCTTCGGCAGTAGGAAGCCTCGTGTATGCTATGCTATGTACGAGACCAGATATCTGTAACGCCCGTAAAATTTTAAGCTATTCAAAGTAATTATATAATTTTTAACGCCCATAAAAGGTTTAAAATAAAATAAAATAAAAATAAAATATGGTTCTCTATAGGTAGGATTTGAATCATGAACCTCCTAATTGTGAGATAGCCTTGATACCACTAGACCATAGGATAATTCTTGGCTAGAATAGATAAGGAATATACAAAGAAGGTAAATGAGAAGATGAGAGGGTGGAGAATTGTTTCATCTCCCCATGAGAAGATGGAGAGTCTTTTTTTCTTTTCTTTTCACCTTCCTATCCATTCACGTTGAGATTAAAGGGAGTTTAAAGAGAGAAGGAAAGCAAAAACCACTTCACATTCCTTCTTCTCCCTTCTTCCTCATCCTTGCCGAAATTCATCATTCTCCTTCCTCCCTTTTTCCATCCCAAGCTATAGGGATCCTTGTGTGGGGATTCTCAAGAGGGGTTTTTAAAGAGAGTTTCTCACAAGCTTAGTATATGCTAGAGGATCACTCCTAAGGCTAAAGAACAAGGCAAGGTCTTCATCTCACCAAAAAACCTAGCGGTATACTAGTACGATAGCGAGAGGATGTAAGTATCTCTCACCTGCAGTATAAGTAGTTCTTCGATTGTTTTATTTGACTTCTTTTCATATGTTTTGAATATTATATGTTTGGATCAGATGGTATATGTGTGCGATCAGATTTATAGTTGAGGTAGAGGTCTCTTTAGGAAAGATCTAAGATCACCAAGATGTTATTTCTCACCTAGAGTATAAGTAACTCTTTGATTTGCCCATCTAGGTTCTATTATCATGTTTTATTTGGATTTATAGGTTCTGTCCAGATTAAGTTTGTTTGGACTTTTAGGTATTTTAAGTATATTTCATTGGAAGCAAGATGTAAAGATCGCGAAGATGCTTCCCTTACGAGTTTTGGGGACAAAGAGCATGATCGAATGTCTTGAAAGGCTTCTTATATGGGGTTTTGAGTATGATCATGTAAAATACTTGTTAAATGACAAAAATATGTTTTTATCAGATTATATGGGTGTGTTTAGACTTATAGGTAAGGTATATTTTGTTTTAAGCAAGACATAAGATCACTAGGATGCTATCTCTCACCTATAGCATAAGTAACTCTTTGATTTGCACATCTAGCTTCTAGTATCATGTTTTATTCAGATTTGTAGGTTCTATCCAGATTATCCTTGGTTAGATTTTTAGGTATTATAGGTATATTTCTCGTGGGGCAAGATGTAGAGATTTTAAAGAGGCTTCCCCTACGAGTTTTGCGGACAAAGAACATGATTAAATGACTTGAAAGGCTCCCTATATGAGTTTTGGGAGTATGAGCATGTTACATGTTGGTTAATTGACAAAATCAGTAGGTCATATATATTTATAGGTATATTTCATGTTGAAGCAAGTCATAAGATTGCAAAGATGCTTCCCCTATAAGTTTTGGGGACAAAGAGCATGATCGCGGGTCTTGAAAGGCTTCCTATATGAGTTTTGGGAGTATGAACATGTTAAATGTTTGATAAATGTCAAAGATCAGTAAGTCATATATAAAGGAAGTATTTTTACTTTGAATATGTCATTGGAAGCAAGACGTAAAGATCACAAGATGCTTCCCCTACGAGTTTTGGGGACAAAGAGCATGATCAAATGTCTTGAAAGGCTTCCTATATGGGTTCTGGCTATGATCATGTAAAATACTCATTAAATGAAAAAGAATAAGTAAGTCATATATAAAGGAAGTATTTTACTTTGAAGTGGCATGTACCGGGCTCTTAGATCGCCCACGGGCCCTAGACCGCCCTTGAAAGTTAAGTTGCCCTAATAAGTTCGGTGGCTAGCTACCCCGAATTCTATTAGGGTTGCACGCAAAGTTGGTACAATGCCGGGCTGCCCAAACAAGGATGATTAGTATTTTAAAGTATATATGTATATATGGTTTCGAAAGTTAACCAAAGCACAATGTTTACAAGTTTAAGTATAGTATGTCTCATGTATATGTTCCTACAAGTGAAGCATATTTCAAGCATATATATTGCAAGTTGCATATGTTAAGTTCATGCATGTCAAGTTGAATCATTGTATCATGTGCAAGTAATTCCAAATGTTAAATGAAGAATTTTCCTAAATGCAAGTATGAGCATGTGTTGCATGCAAGTATTCTAATAGCATGTTTTCCTAATGCGAAGTTTTGTGATAATAGGAAGTACTTACTAAGTTCCATTGCTTATAGTTTGCATTCCTTATACTGCAGATAAGGGTAAAGTAAGATGGGAGAAAGAGGGGGGCAGTGGATGAAGTGCTTGGTGTGTGTGGCGGCGAAACAGTGGATTATGATCCTTAACTTGCTAGTATTTTGTTATGTGTTAAGACCTTTGAACTTATTCGTGTGGTAGTGTTCATGTTATATGTTTGATCATGTTGTGTCTAAGAATGTTGAACTTGCTAGTATTATGTTATGCTAAGAACTTGAACTATGTGCTAGTCTTCATGTTAGGTGTTAGGGTTGATGTTATGTATGTTGATTCGTTGATGTTCATGTCAAGGATGCACCTATCACTATCGCATGACATGCATGAGGTTGAGTTACTTAAGAATGTTCTATATTAGAACTCTAGTGAATGTGCATGCTTAGATAGGTTAAGAACTTGTAGAAATAGCCTAGTGTCAACATGTGAATGTAGTTGGTTTGTTTCTTTAACCTTACATTAAAAGTTAAGAGTTTGAATTATGATACTCGCTTAGAAACCAAGTTTAGATCTTGGTACGAGTTGTTGATACTCTTCGATTTAAATCAGGTATTTGTTGATTCTCAAATAGTGTATGTGAGTTTATGAAATGATTGAGTCATGTTTTACCTGATTATGCCAAGAGTAAGATAAAGTAACACCTCCTTTACTAGTGTATGTAGAAGTGGGGGGGGGGGGGGGGGGGGGGGGGGTGTTAAACAAATTACCTATGAAAAAAAAATGATGCATGCTCTATGCTAAGAAGAAGTATCTATATATGTCAATGCATGTTTATGTTTTTAATAAAAAATGTGTCTAAAGTCTTCCGCTGTAAGTAGTAAGAAGTGTATGTATGTACGGTCGCGTCACGCACCGCCCCTCCGGACTCTGGTCCAAAAAGGGCGAGCGTGACAGGTTGGTATCAGAGCAAGTTCCGCCCTTCCGCCACACGCACATCGAGCATCAATCCTGCTGCTTCCAAGTAAGAAAGTACATAGATGTTTTACTTTCTTCTATGCTTAGTAAAGAATGTTTTTTTTGTCAAACATGCTTACATATGTAGGTGAGGATGATAAGAAGTAAGTAATAGTAGTAATCTTATTTTGGTCCTACTTTATGAAGAAAAATGGTTAGAACACGGGCCAATGGAAAACAGAGGACAAACGAAGTAGTACCACTACCTGACTTGATGCGGGTAGTCACTGAACTTCAGCATCAAGTTGCAGAGCAGCAACAGGTTATCAATACCTTGATGATGAACCAACAAGATAATCCTGTCACCCGACCAACTACTCAGAATGTCATACCGACTGCACCCCTTGACCCACCAGTTCCCCCAAGAGCCCCAGCGGGGGGAGTGAGGCAAGAGGCATACTTAATTCAATGGCAAAAGCTAAAGCCAGAGAGTTTTGCTGGTACGAGTGAACCATGGGATGCGCAGGCCTGGTTCAAGACATTGGAAAGTATAGTAGAACTATTGGATTGGCCTGAAAATGAGAAAGTCAAATGTGCATCATTCTGCTTGATTGGAGATGCCAGAATGTGGCGGGAATGAGTAAAGGAAAAAAGAGTGATCAATTAAATGACATGGGCCAACTTTGAAATAGAGTTCTTTGAGGAGTTTTTCCATATGCGAGTCACGAATAGGCACTACGATGAGTTCATGGAATTTCGACAGGGGGACATGTCAGTTAATGAAGCCGTGAATAAATTCAATAGACTAGCTCGCTTATGTCCAGAGCTAGTCAGCACTGAACGAGAAAGGGTAAGACTTATGCTCAAAATGTTGAGACCTGAGATAGCTCTGAATGTGGCCAGCGGAATTAATAGACCGCAGACTGCAGAAGAGTTAGTCAGTAGTGCTTTAATCATAGAGCATTACTTGAACAACATCAAGCAACAGAATCAGGCCTCGACTAAAAATAGAGGTCATGGAAGTTCTGGAGGGTCGAAGTCTCAGAGCAATAATTCTAACTGGAAGGGAAATAACAACGGTAAGGGGAAGCAATGGAATAACCCAAAGGGGGGTACTGCAAGCAAGCGGCCTAAGTATCCTACATGTTCTAAATGTGGGAAGATGCATCCAGGAGTTTGCCTCCAGGGCATGAGCGGATGTTATAAATGTGGCTTAGAGGGACACTTGGCCAGAAATTGCCCTACCAAGACCACTCCACCTCCACCACAGTCAAATCAGTATGGGTGTAAACCTGCTCAGTTGCACCAAATGCAAGCAGCATTGGAGGGTCCTCACATTAGCCAAGGAAGATTAGAGGCCCCACCCGTTTCACCGAATGCTCGGATTTTCTCTCTCACTAAAGAAGAGGTAGCAAATGCTTCTACTATTGTCACAGGTCAGATACTTATCTTTAATCAGTATGCTACTGTGCTATTTGATACTGGGGCAACCCATTCATTTATTTCCCTGATATTTTCTAAGAAGATAAACATACCTCCGGATATCCTAGATCTTATGTTTGTAACGACCTTGCTTTTCCGGAGAGGTAATGACATCTATGCATTGATTGCGTGCCACGCCAGTCCGAATTTCATGAAGAGAACTTTACAGCGATATGATAATGCTGGACATGCGTGATTATGATGTCATCTTAGGAATGGACTTTCTGAGCAAGTACGGTGTTTCCATTGAGTGTCGTAAGCGAAGAGTCGTATTCCAACCTGAGGCAGAGTCAAAATTTGAATTTATAGGAGAACCAAAAAAAAAAAAGAACTAAGAAGTTCTTATCTACCATAAAAGCTCAAAAGATGTTAGTTAGTGGACGCGCTGAGTATCTAGCACATATAAGAAAAAGGCCAAAAGCTTGAAGAAGTCCGAGTTGTATGTGACTACCCAGAAGTATTCCCTGATGAGCTGCCAAGATTGGGTCCTAACAGAGAAATCGAGTTTGAGATTAAACTTATTTCTGGTACCAATCCAATCTCAAAAGCACCCTATCGTATGGCCCCGGCAGAATTGAAAGAGCTTCAGGAACAATTATAGGAGTTACTCGACAAGGGATTCATTCGCCCTAGTCACTCACCGTGGGAGCTCCGGTATTGTTCGTGAAGAAGAAGGATGGGGCTATGAGAATGTGCATAGACTACCGAACACTGAATAATGTGACAATCAAAAATAGATATCCTTTGCCAAGGAATGATGATTTATTGATCAATTGAAGGGAGCCACAGTTTTCTCCAAGATTGACTTGCGGTCCGAATATCGTCAAGTAAAAGTTAAAGAGGATGATATACCGAAAACAACTTTTCGAACAAGATATGGACACTATGAGTTCGTGTTCTTGCCTTTCGGAGTGACAAATGCTCCAGCAACCTTTATGGACCTGATGAATCGAGTATTCAAGGCATTCCATGACAAGTTTGTGATCGTCTTCATTGACGATATCCTTATTTACTCGAGAACTCAGGAAGAACATCTTTGAACATTTGAAAGGCGATTATTCTGGACCTTTCACCAGAGACAATTGTATGCCAAGTTCTCCCAGTGTGAATTTTGGCTCGATCGAGTATCTTTCCTATGTCATATTATTTCAAAAGATGGTGTTATGGTAAAGTCGACCTATTCAGATAATAGATCGAGAAATTAAGAAATTGAGAAACAAAGAGGTACCCTTAGTGAAAGTCATATGGCAAAATCAAAGGTTTGAAGAAGTAACTTGGGAACGTGAGGATGACATGAAACAGAAGTATCCAGAGTTGTACTAAGTTTCGAGGACGAAACTTTTATAAGGTATGAGGGATTGTAACGCCCGTAAAATTTTAAGCTATTCAAAGTAATTATATAATTTTTAACGCCCATAAAAGGTTTAAAATAAAATAAAATAAAAATAAAATATGGTTCGCTATAGGTAGGATTTGAACCATGAACCTCCTAATTGTGAGATAGCCTTGATACCACTAGACCATAGGATAATTCTTGTCTAGAATAGATAAGGAATATACAAAGAAGGTAAATGAGAAGATGAGAGGGTGGAGAATTGTTTCATCTCCCCATGAGAAGATGGAGAGCCTTTTTTTCTTTTCTTTTCACCTTCCTAGCCATTCACGTTGAGATTAAAGGGAGTTTAAAGAGAGAAGGAAAGCAAAAACCACTTCACATTCCTTCTTCTCCCTTCTTCCTCATCCTTGCCGAAATTCATCATTCTCCTTCCTCCCTTTTTCCATCCCAAGCTATAGGGATCCTTTTGTGGGGATTCTCAAGAGGGGTTTTTAAGGAGAGTTTCTCACAAGCTTAGTATATGCTAGAGGATCACTCCTAAGGCTAAAGAACAAGGCAAGATCTTCATCTCACCAAAAACCCTAGCGGTATACTAGTACGATAGCGAGAGGATGTAAGTATCTCTCACCTGCAATATAAGTAGTTCTTCGATTGTTTTATTTGGCTTCTTTTCATATGTTTTGAATATTATATGTTTGGATCAGATGGTATATGTGTGTGATTAGATTTATAGTTGAGGTAGAGGTCTTTTTAAGAAAGATCTAAGATCACCAAGATGTTATTTCTCACCTAGAGTATAAGTAACTCTTTGATTTGCCCATCTAGGTTCTATTATCATGTTTTATTTGGATTTATATGTTCTGTCCAGATTAAGTTTGTTTGGACTTTTAGGTATTTTAAGTATATTTCATTGGAAGCAAGATGTAAAGATCGCGAAGATGCTTCCCTTACGAGTTTTAGGGACAAAGAGCATGATCGAATGTCTTGAAAGGCTTCTTATATGAGGTTTTGACTATGATCATGTAAAATACTTGTTAAATGACAAAAATATGTTTTTATCAGATTATATGGGTGTGTTTATACTTATAGGTAAGGTATATTTTGTTTTAAGCAAGACATAAGATCACTAGGATGCTATCTCTCACCTATAGCATAAGTAACTCTTTGATTTGCACATCTAGCTTCTAGTAGCATGTTTTATTCATATTTGTAGGTTCTGTCCAGATTATCCTTGGTTAGATTTTTAGGTATTTTAGGTATATTTCTCGTGGGGCAAGATGTAGAGATTTTAAAGAGGCTTCCCCTACGAGTTTTGGGGACAAAGAACATGATTAAATGTCTTGAAAGGCTCCCTATATGAGTTTTGGGAGTATGAGCATGTTACATGTTGGTTAAATGACAAAATCAGTAGGTCATATATATTTATAGGTATATTTCATGTTGAAGCAAGACATAAGATCGCAAAGATGCTTCCCCTATAAGTTTTGGGGACAAAGAGCATGATCGCAGGTCTTGAAAGGCTTCCTATATGAGTTTTGGGAGTATGAACATGTTAAATGTTTGATAAATGACAAAGATCAGTAAGTCATATATAAAGGAAGTATTTTTACTTTGAATATGTCATTGGAAGCAAGACGTAAAGATCACAAGATGCTTCCCCTACGAGTTTTGGGGACAAAGAGCATAATCAAATGTCTTGAAAGGCTTCCTATATGGGTTCTGGCTATGATAATGTAAAATACTCATTAAATGAAAAATAATAAGTAAGTCATATATAAAGGAAGTATTTTACTTTGAAGTGGCATGTACCGGGCTCTTAGATCGCCCACGGGCCCTAGACTGCCCTTGAAAGTTAAGTTGCCCTAATAAGTTTGGTGGCTAGCTACCCCGAATTCTATTAGGGTTGCACGCAAAGTTGGTACAATGCCGGGCTGCCCAAACAAGGATGATTAGTATTTTAAAGTATATATGTATATATGGTTTCGAAAGTTAACCAAAGCACAATGTTTACAAGTTTAAGTATAGTATGTCTCATGTATATGTTCCTACAAGTGAAGCATATTTCAAGCATATATATTGCAAGTTGCATATGTTAAGTTCATGCATGTCAAGTTGAATCATTGTATCATGTGCAAGTAATTCCAAATGTTAAATGAAGAATTTTCCTAAATGCAAGTATGAGCATGTGTTGCATGCAAGTATTCTAATAGCATGTTTTCCTAATGCGAAGTTTTGTGAGAATAGGAAGTACTTACTAAGCTCCATTGCTTATAGTTTGCATTCCTTATATTGCGGATAAGGGTAAAGCAAGATGGGAGTAAGAGGGGGGCAGCGGATGAAGTGCTTGGTGTGTGTGGCGGCGGAACAGTGGATTATGATCCTGAACTTGCTAGTATTTTGTTATGTGTTAAGATCTTCGAACTTATTCGTGTGGTAGTGTTCATGTTATATGTTTGATCATGTTGTGTCTAAGAATGTTGAACTTGCTAGTATTATGTTATGCTATGAACTTGAACTATGTGCTAGTCTTCATGTTAGGTGTTAGGGTTGATGTTATGTGTCGTTGATTACGTTGATGTTCATGTCAAGGATGCACCTATCACTATCGCCATGCATGAGGTTGAGTTACTTAAGAATGTTCTATATTAGAACTCTAGTGAATGTGCATTCTTAGATAGGTTAAGAACTTGTGAAATAGCCTAGTGTCAACATGTGAATGTAGTTGGTTTGTTTTATTAGCTTCCGCTGTTAAAAGTTAAGAGTTTGAAATATGATACTCGCTTAGAAACCAAGTTTAGATCATGGTACGAGTTGTTGATACTCTTCGGTTTAAATCAGGTATTTGTTGATTCTTAAATAGTGTATGTGAGTTTATGAAATGATTGAGTCATGTTTTACCTGATTATGCCAAGAGTAAGATAAAGTAGGGTAAAGTAACACCTCCTTTACTAGTGTAAGTAGAAGGGGGGGGGGGGGTGTTACACTAAGTACGTATGAAAAAAAAAATGATGCATGCTCTATGCTAAGAAGAAGTATCTATATATGTCAATGCATGTTTATGTTTTTAAAAAAAAATGTGTCTAAAGTCTTCCGCTGTAAGTAGTAAGAAGTGTATGTATGTACGGTCGTGTCACGCGCCGCCCCTCTGGACTCTGGTCCAAAAAGGGCGGGCGTGACAATATCTGCTTTGTCGTGGGCATGGTTAGCAGATATCAGAGTAATCCTAGACAGGGACATTGGACTACGGTAAAGCATATATTGAAGTACCTGAGAAGGACTAGGGATTATATCCTGGTTTACCAGGCAGATCAATTAGTCCCTGTGGGTTACACGGATTCTGATTTCCAATCAGATAGGGACAACAGTAACTCTACCTCGGGGTTTGTGTTTACTTTTTGAGGTGGAGCCATAGTATGGAGGAGTGTCAAGCAGAAATGCGTGGCGGACTCTACCATGGAAGCTGAGTATGTGGCAGCCTCTGAGACAGCCAAGGAATCTGTATGGCTCATGAACTTCTTGATGGACTTGGATGTGATTCTTGGTTTGCCCAGAACTTTCACAATTTATTGTGATAACAGTGGTGCAGTTGCAAACTCGAAGGAACCACGAGCCCATTAGGCGAGTAAACACATAGAGCGCAAGTACCACCTGATACGAGAGATCGTAAAGTGAGGAGAAGTAGCTATCGCCAAGATTGCATCAGAGGATAACCTGGCGGATCCATTCACTAAGGCCCTTCCAGTGAAAGCGTTTGATAGGCATGTGGAGGACATGGGGATCAGATGTATGACACTGTGATGACAGCATAGTCTTTTAGTATAAGTGGGAGATTGTTGGAATGTATACTGAAAGCCTAGCTCTTTTGTATGAACATTTTTATTTTGAAATAAGAATCACATGATCATTGTTTGCACTTTATAATTATTATATGTGTGCATATTGTCTAATACTTTACATTGTAGATAACATGGTGCTTTGTGTGGGACGGAAGATCATGTTATCAGTCCCTTGTAGAATATATGTAGAGGCTCACAACCAAGATGGTTTTGGACAAACCATTGGCATGGTTGTAGTGTAGCTTGGTATTGTTTTGTCTTGAACATAGAGTTACACTAATACACTTAGGTGTATTGAACAGGACCGACATAGAGGTGATTCAATTTATTGCTGACTACATAATTGAATCGGACCTCGGATATTATGTTATACATGCTCTTAATCCCGATATAATAACGGACACATGTACTTAGTATTTATTTCTTTGATTTACCAAAGGGTGAGATTTATATGGATTAAATCAATATGCCCGGTAAGTTGGGAAATGATATTATTTACATGATGTGTCGTTGATTATAGGAGGAAACCGTATCCTATATATTAGGTTGATGATGTCCCCTTGAGGAGCTCATAAAGTTCATCATGTAAACCCTGCAGGTTGACTTAGTTAACATGATGATAAGTTTGAGTGGTACTACTCGAGGAGTTAGATGTTAATTGATTGATGGTCAGTAAATCAATTAATTGACGGACATTCAATATCTTAAACACGGGGAGATGGATGTACAAATAATGTATGGAGCCCATATTAATTTATGGGGGTTGGTGAGGTAATTCAATGATGATCCTCTAGTGGAATGAAACATCATTGATGGATCAAGTACGTGTGGTTCCGATCCATCGGGTGGCCAAGATCCAACTCCTCCTCATGGTCCCTATCGTAGCCTAATATAATCCTCATGAAGCCTAGATCCAATGATGGAAAATAAAACTCTAGATCCGACGGTGGAGATTAAATCTCTAGATCTGACGGTTGAGATTAAATCTCTTGATCCGACGGTTGATATTAATTCCCTAGATCCGACGGTGGAGATTAAATCTCTAGATCCGACGGTTGAGATTAAATCTCTAGATCCGACGGTTGAGATTAAATCCCTAGATCCGACGGTGGAGATTAAATCTCTAGTTCCGACGGTTGAGATTAAATCTCTAGATCCGACGGTTGAGATTAAAACCCTAGAACCGACGGTGGAGATTAAAACAAGGCTTAAGCCCAACTCTATAAAAGGGGGCTTAAGGTGGGTGGCAAGGTTAAGGAGTTAGATGTTTTTGGAGATTCGGGTTTTGCCTTTCATTGGCTTGGGCGGCAAGAAACCCTAGGGAGATTAGGGTTTGGTTCCTTGGTTGGGCGGCTAGGGTTTGCAAGGAGAGTGGGCGACAACAATAGGTCTTCTTCCTAAGGTGTTGGCTGGCTCCTTCCTCTCTTCCCTCTACCTTGGTCGACGCTCAACCTATTCCTCTTCTCCTCTTCTTTTCCTCTTGGCCGGCGGCACAAAGGAGCTAGGGATTGTTCCCTTGTTCGGTTCCTTGGTTGGCCATCTTGTTCTCCTTTTCTGTGGGCCGGCGGCATCAAGCCTTTGTGGCTTGGTGGTTGGCTCAAGCAAGAAGGGAAGGAGAGTTCTTCTTTCTTTTGATTGAAGAAGATCTAGGAAGCTTCAACTCGTGGAGGATCTTCGCCCACACGAAGTCTACAAGGAGGTTAGGACATACGATAGAAGATCAAGAGGTATAAAAGTTTTACAAGTTTTATTATTGATCTTTGCATGTTCTTATTAATATGATTGTATGTGTTGATTATACATGTCTACATCCATATGTATTGGTATAATCATAGACCCCGAAGATAAACACAAAAACCGACAATCCGTCCGTCGTCTCTTCCGCGGCTAACTGACTAGAAGAGCTTGGTTGCTTGAACAACTAGTTTGTTCAAGCGATCGCTCAAGTCGTTAGCACGACGACGAATTGGTTGAGCTTAGGAAACTCATCTCATCCGGATTAGTTTTCATTAGTGAAAATTTTAATCCGGGGACATGGGAGCCAATGAGCCTCCGAGCAATGCCATCATTTCTTGTAGTATATGTAGATGATATTTTATTAATTGACAACAATGTCAAGGTGTTATAGGACGTAAGGGTATGGTTGTCCAAACAGTTTGATATGAAGGACATGGGAGAGGTGGGACACATCCTTGGGATCAATGTTATACGGGATCGCAGGAAAAGGATGTTGTGCTTATCTCAAGCTTCATACATAGATACCATTATGGATCATTTTAGCATGCAGAACTCCAAGAAAGGTTTTCTACCTTTCAGGCATGGAGTTCTTTTATCTAAGGAGATGTGTCCTAGAACATCTGAGGAGATAGAGGACATGAAGGCGGTTCCTTATGCTTCAATAGTAGGAAGCCTCATGTATCCTATGTTATGTACGAGACTGGATATCTGCTTTTCCATCGGCATGGTTAGCATATATTAGAGTAATCCGGGATAGGGACATTGGACTGCGGTAAAGCATATATTGAAGTACCTGAGAAGGACTAGGGATTATATTCTAGTTTACCAGGCAGACCAATTACTCCCTATGGGTTACACATATTCCGACTTCCAATCAGATAGGGATAACAGTAAGTCTACCTCAGGTTTTGTGTTTACATTGGGAGGTGGAGACATTGTATGGAAGATTGTCAAGCAGAAATGCATGGCGGACTCTACCATGGAAGATGAGTATGTGACAGCCTCTGAGACAGCCAAAGAAGTTGTGTGGCTCAGGATCTTCTTGATGGACTTGGATGTGATTCCTGGTTTGCCCAAAACTATCACAATTTATTGTGACAATAGTGGTGCAGTTGCAAACTCGAAGGAACCACGAGCCCATAAGGCAAGTAAACACAAAGAGCGCAAGTACCACCTGATACGAGAAATCATAAAGAGAGGAGAAGTTGTTGTGGCAAAGATTGTATCGAAGGATAACCTGGCAGATCCTTTCACTAAGGCCCTTCCAGCGAGAGCTTTTGATAGGCATGTGGAGGGAATGAAAATCAGATGTATGGCAGTTTGAAGACAACATAGTCTTTTAGTATAAGTGGGAGATTGTTGGGATGTATACTGAAAAGTCTATCTTTTGTATGAACATCTTTATTTTGAAATAAGAATCACATGATCATTGTTTGTATATTTATGGTATGCATTTTGTCTAATACATTACATTGTAGATAACATGGTGTGTAGTGTCACACGGGAGATCATGTTATCAGTTCCTTGTAAAGTATAAGTAAAGGCTCACAACCGAGATAGTTATGGACAAACCATTGGTATGGTTGTAGTGTAATTATGTATTGGTTTGTCTTAACCAAAGAATTACACTAGTACACTTTGTGTGTATTGAGCAGGATCGACTTAGAGGTGATTTGATTTATTTCTGACTACATAATTGAATCGGAGCTTAGATATTATGTTGTACATGATCTTAATCCTGATATTATAACGGGCACATATACTTAGTATTCATTTCTTTGATTTACCAATGGGCTAGATTTATAGAGTAAATTGATAGGCTCTGTAAGTTGGGAAATGATATTATTTATATGGTGTGCCGTTGATTATAGGAGAAAACCGTGTCCTATATGTTAGGATGATGATGTCCCCTTGAGGAGCTCATAAGGTTCATCATGTAAATCCTACAGGTGGATATGGTCCGGCATGATGATAAGGTTGAGTGGTACTACTCATGGAGTTAGATGTCGATTAATTAATTATCAGTAAATTAATTAATCGACGGACATTCGAGATCTTAAACACGGCGAGACATTTGTACAAATAATATATGGAGCCCATATTAACTTATGGGGCTTGG
Source organism: Wurfbainia villosa (assembly GCA_025175895.1). NCBI lineage: Eukaryota > Viridiplantae > Streptophyta > Magnoliopsida > Zingiberales > Zingiberaceae > Wurfbainia > Wurfbainia villosa. Next base: position 110,601,053 of record CM045989.1, on the reverse strand, counting down.
TGAGGTAGATCAATTATAATCCTCTAGTAGAATGGATTATCATTAATGAATCGGACTTTATGTGAGCTTGATCCATTGGGTGGCCAAGATCCAACTCCTCCTCATGGTCCCTATCATTGCATATTAAAACCCTCTTGAAGTCTAGATACGATGATGGAAAATAAAACTCTAGATTCGCCGGTGGAAATTAAATCTCTAGATCCGACGGTTGAGATTAAATATCTAGATCCGACGGTTGAGATTAAATTCCTAGATCTGACGATGGAGATTAAAAGGAGGATTAAGCCTAACTCTATAAAAGGGTGGTCAATGCTTGGGAGTGGATGGTCTTTTGGAAGATTATGGTTTTGCTTCCCTTGGCTTGGGCGGCAAGAAACCTTGGAGAGCTAGGGTTTGGGTTGAAGGGGTGGGCAGCAACTTGTCTTCCCTCTCCTTAGGGCCGGCGGCAACTCAAGAGAAGGACTAGGGTTTTATCTTCTCTCTTCCTCTTAGCCATCTTCTCCTTTCCCTTCGGCAGCTTCTTCTTCTTCCATTGGAGCTCTTGGGTGGCGTTCATCCATTGGAGTTGGCCGACATTCAAACTTCTCCCTCTCCTTAGGGCCGGCGGACACCAAGGAACTTGTCCTTGGTGGTGGGTGCAAGTAAGGAGAAAAATAGTGCTTTTCTACTTCCTCTTGTTCAGAGCGAGCAAGGAAAGGAAGATCATGATCTAGAAGGCTTCATCTCTTGGAGGATCGTTGCCCACACAATGTCCAAGAGGAGGATAGGACATACGATAGAAAACCTTGAGGTAAACAAGAGGTATAAATCTTGTTTTGCTTTCCTTTTGTTTCTTTGCTTGTTGTATGTTTTTATTATGTGGCTAATTTACTTGGACCCCGAATACAAACACAAAAATTGGCGATCCGTACATCGTCTATTCCATGGATATTCGAAGAATAGAGGTAGGTTGCTTGAACAACAAGTTTGTTCAAGTGACCACTCTAATCAAATAGCACGACGATGGAATGATTGCTTTGGTAATCCCTCTTTGTCAAGGATTAATTTTTTTAATCTCGGGACGTAGATGGGATCGCCATGAACAAGCGACCGAGTTGAAGTGGGAAGCAAGGTTTTCTACCTTCAAGCACATGTTTGGATCGTTGATGAGACCTTGGCTCTTTCTCCTGTGCAATTGCTCCATTGTTGTCGCAGTAAACCGGTATTTCTTCAACAATGGCTGAAACCACACCAAGTTCATAAATGAACTTCTTGATCCAAACCACTTCCTTTGTTGCTTCCGTAGCTACAATGTATTCTGCCTCTGTGGTAGAATCCGCTACAGTGTCTTGTTTGGAACTTTTCCAACTCACTGTGCCCCCATTCAAGGTGAATACGTACCCAGACTTAGACCTGGAATCATCCTTGTCTGTCTAGAAGCTGGCATCCGTATACCCGTGTATCACCATGTCCCCTTCTCCATATATTAGGAAGACATCCTTAGTGTGAAAGAGCTCTCAGTTCGAATCCTAGGTGTCTACGGAGGAAAAGGAGGCTGTGGGCAGGACCTTTGTTGGATGGGTGCCTTTTTCCTCAACCTAGGAGGAAGAGGAAGCCTTGAGGACTAGTTTGGTGTATTGGCCGGAGTAGGGGGGTGCTGGGCAGGTTGGCTCTGGTGTAAGAAAGGAGGTGGGGGGTTTCCAGGTTGGAGGTATTGTTATTTTTTGTTTCAGTTTTGAAGTTGTGTGTGGTGGGGTGTTTTCCGGTGAACTTGAGGCCTAGCCGGCGACCTTGGTCATCTTCTCCTTCCAAGCTTGGCGCAAGGAGGATTGGGCGGACAACAAATTTGAAAAGAGCTGGAAAAGGAAAGTTGGTTGCATAAGTTAATGCAACAAGTGCTGATTTAATTACTTTCCTCTAGTGGTGTTTGTGCTTCCAAGATTGGAGATACCATTCCATACGTGGTGAGCATACTAAATGGAAAAACAAAAGAAACGAAGGGTTGAGATGGAGGGAGGTGAACAACCTGCACAAGATGAAGAACATGTGGCAACCAATGGCAAGTCGAAAGACCAATCTGCACAGCGTGGAAAACAGATGGAAACAATGGAGAATCAAGATGCTGATGGAGACGTGGCAAGTGAAGATGACATGGAGATTTCATTTGCAAAGGTGGCGAACAAGGCTGGACAGGTGGACAAAAATTTAGAGGCTGGCTTGGATGTGCAGAATGGGGTGGAGGATGTTGCTGATGGGATTGGTGGGGCGCGTGGAAAAAATACTGAGTCAGTGCAAAGGGGGATTTCAACACGTTCTTCTCAAGCTAAGGTGGCCAGAGGAGGTGTAGAGATGGTGGAGGGTGAACGGATAGGGTTGGAGACAAAGAAACAACCGGTGGAAGGCAGCAAAGCAGAGGAAGAAGGCAATGCAAGGGAAGCTCACAAGGAAGATATTGGCCAGGCAAAACAAGGGAGGTCTTGGGTGAACCTTTTCAAAGACAATCGGAAGATGCAAATGGCGATGAATCTGGATCAATACGAAGCAAAGGGTGGAAGGTTAACCTTTGACTATGATGACATAGATAATGTTGAAGATGTAGTAGGGTTTTGCCTTGTTGGATGTTTCATGGGAGGACACCCTGGGAGGAATGGAGTTCGGATAATAGCAGTGCGATGGAAGGTTCCCTACAAGTTCTACATACATCAAAGTGGGTGGGTGGTCTACAAATTAGAAAAGGAGGAGGTTCGTACTTTGCTTTCAGGGTATCGATGTTCTTGATGGTTATGCCAAACTATTTTCTGTTTGACAAGGATGGAGGATTTGTGCCGGCGTGGATACAAATTCATGGGCTCCCACCAGACTTTTGGTCTCAATAAGTCCTGAGTATGATTGGCTCCGAAGTAGGGAAACCATTGTACACAGATAGATTGAAAAGAACTAGGGAGCGATTGGACTATGCAAGACTAATGGTTGAAGTTCCGGCTATTGGGGATCGAACTCATGAGGTTCATATTACTTTGCCTACTGGGATTCAAGTGGAGTTGAAAATCATCTATGAAATGGTTCCAGAGTATTGCCAAAAGTGCATGAGAATGGGACATAGTCAGGATGTATGTAACGGGGGGAAAGAGCCGACTAGTCAACAAACTAATGAAGCAAGACCAAATGTGCAACCGGGGCAGAATACAAATGCAAACGTTAGGCAACGATCCCAATCAGCGAGGGGCAGAGGAAGAAGGAGATCGTGGTATGGAATGGGGCAACAACAACAACCGCAATGGAGACCGGCGCATAAAGGACAAGGGTTGAATGAGGAGCGAGTGGAGGTGCAGAATGAACTTGGTATGGTAGCTATGAGCACTTCTCTTCCACTAGACATTGAGATGCCAAGTGTAGAAGGCACCGGTCCACAAGAAAAACATCAAATAGCTCAAGAGAAGGATCAGCATGTAGAGCAACAGAGGATGGAGAAGGAAGGAACGAATGAGGTATTACCGGAGGCTCAAACAACTCCACAACAAGCTGGCCGGTCACCCATTGAGGTTGGCATTTGTGATTCGGTTTCTTCACCAAACATAGTTGGAGTGGGAGTGATAGGAAGGCCATGTGCAGCATCCTCTTCATCTATACCATCCGTCATAACCTCTAAAGTGAACAAGGGAAAGAGCGTGAATTGAATGACCCCGACAAATGGATGAGTTCTATGAGTGTGAGCAGCCCGAGGAGGTGGACAATGAAGGTGGCTTCATGGAACATTAGGAGCTTTCACAAGTCCCTAAAACAAGGGGGCGTACAACACCTCTTGTAGAGCAAGGATATACAAGTCTTGGCACTAATGGAAACTAAACTCAAGGAGGACTCTATTGGGCCTATTATGGGGAGGAGATTTCCAGGTATGCAGTATGTGCATAACTTTGAGACTTCTAATAATGGTAGAATACTACTTCTTTGGGATGAACAGAAGGTTGATATGGGAATCATTAACACTTCGGAGCAATTTATACATACCTATATTCGTTGTCGGATTTCTGGATGGGTTTTCTATGTCACTTTCATATATGGCCTTCACTCGGTGACTACTAGAAGACCGCTTTGGGAGAAACTCACGAAGATGGGGGAAGCTATTTTAGGACCCTGGATGATCATGGGGGATTTCAATGCTATAAGAGACATTCAGGAAAAGCAAGGGGGTAATCCAGTTTCAAACTATGAGATGAGGGATCTTCAAAGATTTATTCATATATGTGAGATGGTGGATTTGCGATCTATTGGATGTAGGCTCACTTGGTCAAATGGGGAGGTTGCTTGCAAATTGGATAGGGCAATGGTGAATGCGGCATGGCTTGTGGGAGAGTTTGATGCTTATGCAGAATTTTTACCTCCGGGATGCTTATCGAATCATTCTTGTATCATGGTGCACATTCTTGACAAAGAGAGGGCAGCAACAAGACCTTTCAAGTTCTTAAATATGCGGACTTTGCATCAAGATTATAAAAGGGTGGTGGAGCAATCATGGGTGGGACCGGTTTGTGGGAACGCTCAATATAGACTAAAGAGCAAGCTATTTAGATTGAAGGCAACTTTGAGGGAGTTAAATAAAAAGGAGTTCGACCACATATCGGAGAAGGAAAAGAGAGTGAATTTGGAGTTGGAAGAGGTGCAAAAGAGTATATTGGAAGGCAAAGGCATCCCTTCAAACTATAGTGAGATAAGGAAGAGGGTGATTCTATTATCGGAAGTGGTGAAGTGCCGGGTCTGGATGGTTATGGAGCCAAATTCTTCACCACAACTTGGGAAATCGTGGGGGAGGACTTTGTGGATGCAATACAAGAATTCTTTGTGATGGGCAAACTTTTGAAGCAATGGAATCATTCCCTCATCTATCTTTGTGGCAAAAAGTGACCATGCGGATGGTGTCTTGAACTATCGACCTATCTCATGTTGTAACGTATTTTATAAAGTTATTGCCAAGATATTGGCAACAAGGTTATCAAAGGTGATGTATTTCTTAATTGATCAGGCTCAAGCGACCTTTGTGCAAGGGAGAAGCATAGGGGATAATATTTTTCTTACTCAAGATCTTCTAAGAAGATATGCTCGCAAAAGGGTTTCCCCGAGGTGCATGGCTAAAGTGGACTTGAAGAAGGCTTTTGATATGATAAATTGGGATTTCCTAATGGAGGTATTGGTTGGTTTTGGGTTTCCCCAACAATATCGTGATTGGATAAAGCAATGTGTGACTACGACAACCTTCTCTATATCTCTTAATGGGGGAGTTTATGGGTTCTTTGGTGGAGGGAGGGGCTTAAGACAAGGTGATCCATTATCTCCACTCCTCTTTGGCTTATGTGTTGATGTGCTATCAAAAAGGATCAAGGATATTTCAGTGCTTCCATTCTTTCATCACCATCCAAGGTGCAAAGAAATAGGAATCACACATCTCATTTATGCGGACGACCTAATGTTATTTGCAAGAGCGGATGAGACCTCCTTGAGGTTGTTTGTGGGATGTTTGGAGAAGTTTGGGAAGGAGGTGGGATTAAGGGAAAATCCCATTAAATCGTAGCTATATATGGCCAGAGTTGATGGTAATACAAAAGAGGAGTTGTTGAAAATTTTGGGCTTCCAAGAGGGGTCTTTTCCCTTTAAGTATTTGGGTATTCCATTCGCGGCGGAGAAGCTACGTATTGCAAACTATGGGCCTTTATTAGATGCGATATCAAAAAGAATGAGTGGATGGCCAAAGAAGTCTTTGTCATATGCGGGAAGGCTAGAGCTCATAAAGATGGTCATCCAAGGAATGGAATGCTATTGGTTCTCATTACTATCAATACCGGGAGGAGTGATTGACAAAATCAAAGTCATATGCTGGATGTTTGTATGGGATTCCAAATATCCACCTATAGCATGAGACACTATTTGTATGCCAAAGGAGGATGGTGGTTATGGGCTTCGGAACTTGGGTGGAACAAAGCCTTGCTTACAAAAGTACTATGGGACATCAAATCTAGTGCGAATACAATATGGACAAAATGGGTGCCACATCATTATGTGAAGAGGGCAAATTTTTGGGAATGGAAAGCAAAGGATTCGGATTCCCCTTTAATTAAGAGGTTAGTAGAAATCAAGGAAGAAATCAAGCAATGCTCAAATGGAGTGGGGGTAGTAAATATGAAATTTATGGAATGGTTTGTCATGGAAAAGAAAGGGGTTTCAAAAGCATATCAGTTCTTTCAAGGCACTAGTCAAAAACCTCCGTGGGTTCCTACTCTTTGGAGATCCAAAATTATGCCAAAGCACCTATTCATTATGTGGCTACTAATGCAAAGGAAACTTCGTACGACGGATAGGATGCCTTATGAGGAGAACAAAATGTGTCTGGTATGTAAGCAAGAGGAAGAAACTATCAACCATCTTTTTTCCAAATGCCCATTTGCTTGTGGCCTTTGAGATCGGATAAAACAATGGCTCGCCATCACGATTCGATTTGAGAAAGTGGAGGAACTGCTGGACGGTTCAAAGAGGCGATATAAAGGAGTGGAACCGAGGGCTAAGGCAAGGTTCCTTGGTATTTCATGTTAGGGCAATCTCTTGCCATGATTAGGTTTTGATGTGTGTGGAAAAGGGTTTAAGTTAGTTTGTTATGTTGATTTGATATGTGCGTTGAAGTCATGCAGGACTTAGTAATTCGCACATGGAGCCATGGCGAGTTTCACATCTCATGACTCAGTCCTTGAGTCAGTGAAGGATTGCTTTGCGGAAGCCGTGCGCTTGGAGCATCCGAGGGACCGCCGGACGAGAAGCTTGGAGTGAAGCCGGAGGAAGTAGACTTCGAGGCAAGAGACACGAAGGAGAATTGCAGAGCCGTACGCCTGATGCTGCCGAGGGACGTGGCCGAGAACGAAGAGAACTTCGAAGGCGAGAGACTCCAAAGGATGAGAGTGAGCGAATGTAACCCGGGAAGGGGTAGTAGCTCGTAGGTGAAACTTGGCCATTTGGCTAAGTGTCGAATGGGATTTCCCGACACGGTCACCGCATAGAATGGCAATGACCGCTTCTCGAATCGATTGGATTCGGACCGGTGTCGACTCATGGGCATTTGGCCCAAGCGTCGACCGCTTTGATCGGCATGATCGTCGACATCGATCGGCACCGAAGGGCGGCGATCGCGATGTCACTTGGCAGACGCGAGTGGAGTCGACCTCGTTGAGGACTCGACTGATCGAGCACCAGTCAACTGATGGTGCCATCAGTCAACTGATGCCAATACCGTTGGATGGAATTCAACGTGGAAAGCGGCCGTTATTGGACAACGGCTACGGGATCAGTCGACTGATCGAGGGCATCAGTCGACTGATCCTGTGTCAACGGGAAGAAACCCTCTTCCTCTATAAAAAGGAAGGGGATGAGGCTTTGGGAGGCTAATGTTGATGCTCTAATACTCTCCCAAAGTTCCCTAAAGCTTTCCATCCTCTTACCTGAGCTTATTTCCATTATATTTGTAAGAGGAGTGTTTTTGTATAAAGAGGTTACCTCCACCTAGCTTTGTGCAAAGGAGAGATCTAGTGGATAGATTGCGGAGTGATTCACCGTGGACGAATCGGACCGTGGATTAGCGGCGTAACCGTGAACCACGTTACATCTCGTGTTTGTATTGCTTGTTTATATTTTGCTTGTCTTTATTTATATATTTGCATATTCCGCTTGCGCTAACATTTTGTAGACGAACAAAATACGACATCCAACGAACGAGGGCTATTCACTCCCCTCTAGCTGGCCGTTCGATCCCCTACAAATGGTATCAGAGCGAGGTTGCTTGTCACCGAACTAACCGCCGCAACAAGCACTTCATCAAACGATGGCCGGCTCGAACATTCATCTGCCGAAGTTCGAAGGGGAATTCGCTTGGTGGAAGAAGCGATTGGAGGTATTCTTCCAAACCGACTTTGAAATATTGTTAATTATGGAAAACAGTTTCGAGTTGCCTAGGAACGAAGATGGGGAGCCATTGGAGAAATTGAGATGGAGCAAAAGACAAAGAGAGGAGTATTTGGCAAATTCAAAGGTCAAACACCATCTCTATAATGTACTCCCCCAACAAGAAGTCAATAGGATAGGGGAATGTTCTAGTGCTAAGGAGATGTGGGAGAAGTTAGTTGAACTTCATGAAGGCACTTCGGAAGACAAGCTAGCAAGAAGAGATCTCCTCCGCTCCCAACTATCAAATATTAAGCTTGAAAAGGGAGAAAAGGTAACTTCCCTACATTCTAGATTTAAAGAAATATTAATTGGGCTAACAAGTGTAGGAGAAAAGCTCTCCAACCGGGATATGATAATGAAGGTCATAGATGCCTTTCCCCGGTCCTCAAGATGGAGCTCCATGGTGGATTCATTTTACATCTCCAAGAACTTGGAAGTAAGTACCTTGGAGGAGTTTTTCTCAACAATGGAGCTCCACGAAATGAGGCTTGAAGGAATACAAGAAGAGCCTAAAATCCAACCTTCAAGGGGAGTAGCATTGATGGAAAATAAGGGGAAGAAGAAGATGAAAGTTCCTTCCTCCTCCGATGATGAAGCATCCTCATCCTCCTCCATGGATAGCACGGAAGAAGCGTATATGGTAAGGAGGGTAAGACGTGCGTTAAAAGGTTTTCAATTTAATAAATCTCATGATAGGAGAAGAAGACCTAGGGGGAAGGTCATATGCTACAATTGCCAAGGAGAGGGGCACATAAGGGACAATTGTCCTCTCCTAAACAAAAGCAAGGAAGAAAGGAAGAAGAAAGAAGAAAAGAAGAAGAAAAAGGGGAGTAAAAAGAAGGAAGAGGAAAAGAAGGCCAAGGAAAAAGGAAAGGCCATGGCTCTCAAAGAAAAGATATGGGATCCCCTTGCTTCCTCATCCTCATCAGAAGAAGAAGAACATGTCTACTTAAATTTAGCACTAATGGCTTTTGATGATTTGGATTGTTCCTCCTCCTCAAATGAAGAATCAAGCACAAGTGGGGAGAGCTCAAATGAAGGGGGAGCTTCCTCTACATCCTCATCCGAAGAAGAGGATTTGGTAAGTGAGGTAACAAATCTACCCCCTAAGCAAATTATGTCTATGATTTCTAGCCTCACTAAGGACTTATTTAGAGCCAAGAAAAAGAATAAATACATGCTTGAACAAATTAAGGACTTAGAAGAGAAGTTAGAAAAAGCATGCTTAAATGATGATAATATTTCTTCTAGCTTAAATGATGCATGCTCACATGAATATATGCCATTTAATGTTAGTGATGCATATATAGAAGAAAATAGGGCTTTAAGGGAAAAGGTAGACTATTTGACAAAAGCCCTAGAAAAGTTTACAATTGGCTCCAACACCCTTAACATGATAATTGGGAGCCAAAGAGCTAGCTTCAATAAGAAAGGCCTAGGATACAAAGAAAAGAAAAATGAAAAGGCCTACAAATGCCTAATAGCTAGGGGACAAGATAAGAAGAAAGTAATAGCTAGGAAATGGATCCCCAAGGAATACTTAGTGAACTCAATAGGAAAGAACTTATTTTGGCTTCCAAAATCCATCCTTAAGGGTTAGGATAACCTTAGGATAGTCAACCATATGCAATTGACCTATATCATATTTTGGTTGACTTAGGATGGCGGGACAACATTTTTAAATAGTGTTGGGTGATGATAACGTGCCCATAAATAGATAATAATGCATAAATCATGATGATTAATGTAATTGTTACACATGTTTGCAATCATGATTTATGCTATTGATATTTTGCACATAATCATGGGAAATAGGTTTGAATCATGCTTTAGGTGATACTTTGTTTATTATCATCATATAATACCTAATGCATGATTACAATTTGATGAATACATGTATTTCATGATCATAATGTAAATTTAATTGATATGCCTTTATGATCATGAGGATTATTAGGTTGATACTTAACCTTGATAGAATTGTATGAATATAATGGTTAAGTATATACAAATACCCCCTAGGATGCATCTCACACTCACCATAGGCTACTTTGATTGAAAACTTAGCATGGGTGAGATGTTAGGATGATACAAATGTCCACTAATGCCTATGACATTTAGATGGTCATTAAAAGTATCAAAATAGCAATAATAGACCAATCATGGGGAAGGCTTATGTTTAATTCATAGACATATTGCCCAAAGATCATGGTTGAATATTTCATATGTTTTCAAAACAATTTCTTAATCTAAAATCTATTTATTCATGTTTTGAAACAATTGGAACCAAAACTAGGTGTTAAACTTGATACTAGAATGGTCAAAAACCTAGTGATTTTTAAACCTTTTGGATTTTTGGCAAAAATGTGAAAATATGATGATTTTTCATGAAAACCTATTTTTCACTGATAGATATACTTAAAATAAATGTGTTCCCCAAATTTCATGATTTTTTGAATTTTCTAGAATTTTTAACGCATTTCTGAAATTCGGTCCGAAAATCAAGAAATCCTGAAAAACATGTGCTAGTCGACTGGTATCTGAAAAATCAGACTAGTTGAGGCCGAATTCAGGTTTTAGAGCAATTTTTGGTATTTTCCCTCTATTATACTTGATGCCATGAGTTTTTAACTTAGTGTTAATCTTTTTGATGGTGTCAAAGGGGGAGAGATAATTATGTTTAACTAAATTGTGATAGGGGGAGGGAGAAATTGTTAAAAAGTGATAGGGGGAGAAATTTAAATTGTATGGAGAGTTTCATGGATTAAGGGGGAGTTGCATGTTACTATATCATGTTTTATGCTTACATGCTTTCTTACCTTAGAAATTTTTATCAAATGTTTTTACCTAACTTAAACGGATTGCCACACATCAAAAAGGGGGAGATTGTTAGGGCAATCTTTTGCCATGATTAGGTTTTGATGTGTGTAGCAAAGGGTTTAAGTTAGTTTGTTATGTTGATTTGATATGTGCGTTGAAGTCGTGCAGGACTTAGTAATTCGCACATGGAGCCGTGGCGAGTTTCACATCTCATGACCCGGTCCTTGAGTCGGTGAAGGATTGCTTTGCGGAAGCCGTGCGCTTGGAGCATCCGAGGGACCGCCGGACGAGAAGCTTGGAGTGAAGCCGGAGGAAGTAGACTTCGAGGCAAGAGACGCGAAGGAGCATTGCAGAGTCATGCGCGATCTTCGCGAGGACATGGCCGAGCGAAGAGAACTTGAGGCGAGGGACTCGAGGATGAGTGAGCGAATGTAACCCGGGAAGGGGTAGTAGCTCGTAGGTGAAACTTGGCCATTTGGCTAAGTGTCAGATGAGATTTCCCGACACCAGTCGACTGTCATGGAATGACAGTCGACTGCTCTAAGTCGATTGGGTTCGACTTGTGTCTGACTCATGGGCATTTAGCCCAGCGATCGGCGCCTTGGGTAGCGATCATTGTTATCGTATCGATCATCGATTGCCAAGGAGGCGGATCGATCGATGTCCTTGTCTGCAGACACAGTGGAGTCGACCTCGTTTAGGACTCGACTGATCGAGCACCAGTCGACTGATGGTGCCATCAATCGACTGATGCCAATACCGTTGGATGGAATCCAACGTGGAAAGCGACCGTTATTGGGAAACGGCTACGGGATCAGTCGACTGATCGAGGGCATCAGTCGACTGATCCTGTGTCAACGGGAAGAAACCCTCTTCCTCTATAAAAAGGAAGGGGATGAGGCTTTGGGAGGCTAACGCTGATGCTCTAATACTCTCCCAAAGTTCCCTAAAGCTTTCCATCCTCTTACTTGAACTTATTTCCATTATATTTTTAAGAGGAGTGTTTTTGTATAAAGAGGTTACCTCCACCTAGCTTTGTGCAAAGGAGAGATCTAGTGGATAGATTGCGGAGTGATTCACCGTGGACGAATCGGACCGTGGATTAGCGGCGTAGCCGTGAACCACGTTACATCTCGTGTTTGTATTGCTTGTTTATATTTTTCTTGTCTTTATTTATATATTTGCATATTCCGCTTGCGCTAACGTTTTGTAGACGAGCAAAATACGACATCCAACGAACGAGGGCTATTCACTCCCCTCTAGCCGGCCGTTCGATTTCCTACATTTCATGCGGCATATATCAAATATTGGCAGCTCGGAACAAATGCAAGTATGAAGGCGTGCCATATAACATTGATGGAGTTTTCCGAATGGTGCAAATTCATGTCCACAGGTTTGCGGATCTTCAAGGACAAGGCTGATGGAAAGCTTGGGAGCGGGAGATGGCCATGGACGATGGAAAGTTTGATTAGTGATATGTTTTGGTTTGTTTTTTTGGGTTAGATGTTGCAAATGTTTTATGTGGGATGTGGGCTATTTTGTAGTTGTGTGGTTTGTGGACGGAAACTTGTATGTCACTTTGAGAGCTTGTGTTGGATGCTATGGATGTGGAGAGAGTAGGAGTTGTGATGTGAACCCCCTGCGTGGGGTGGTATGGTGACCACATGGGTCAGAGATGTTAAGATAATATGTTGTTGAGTCCTATATTGTGATGATGCGTGGATTGAGGGTATTCTCCTCATGAAGCGATTTTATATATACATGTACCTTTTCAAAGGAACACATCCTTAGTTCTTCTTAAGTACTTAAGGATTATTTTAATAGCCGCCCAATGATCCATTCCTGGATCAGATTGGTATCTGCTCGTGACACTCAGAGCATACGATACATCGGGCCTCGTACATAACATAGCATACATGATAGATCATATTACGGATGCATAGGGAATCTTACTCATGCAAATCCTCTCATCTTCCGTGCATGGACACATAGACTTTGAAAGGTGTATCCCATTCCTAATGGGAAGGTAACCTTTCATGGATTCTGACATGCTAAACCTCTTTAGCACTTGGTCTATATATGTAGACTGCGAAAGACCAAGCAACCATTTCGATCTATCCCTATAAATCTTAATCCCAAGGATGTAGGTTGCTTCTCCCAGGTCTTTCATGGAGAATATCTTGGACAACCAAATTTTAACTAACTGTAAGACAGAAACATTATTTCCTATAAGTAATATATCATCGATATACAATACTATGAACACGACAGCACTGCCACTAACCTTCTTATACACACAAGGTTCGTTCGGATTTTGTGAGAAATCAAAGTTTTTAATTGTCTCATCAAAACGGATATTCTATCTCCTGGATGCTTGCTTCAGTCCATATATGGACCATCGCAGTTTGCATACCTTGGTTTTAACAACCGATGTGAAACCCTCAGGTTGTATCATATATACGTCCTCGAGTAGGTTTCCATTAAGGAAAGTTGTTTTCACATCCATCTACCATATCTCATAATCGTAATGAGCCGCTATGGCTAGGAGCATCCGATTAGATTTAACCATAGTAATAGGTGAATAGGTCTCGTCATAATCAACACCTTACTTTTGATGATACCCTTTCGCCACCAGTCTAGCCTTATAAGTAATCACATTACCATCCATGTCGATTTTCTTCTTGAAAACCCACTTGCACCCTATAGGCTTTTAATGCACGCAAACTCAACCTCAAATCTCGCGATGGAGGCCGTCGAGGACTCGAAGCGCACACTCGCACTCAACGCCCGCAACTGCACGGATGTCGTCAAGTAATAAAAGATTATCGATCCCACAGGGATTGGGATTCGAATATTGATATGTTCAGTGGTTAAAATTGTTCAGAAGTAAAATCTAAAAGGTTTCGATTGCAAGGGTTGTCGGTGGACTAAACTCTAATACGGTGTCACACAGAGGAAGAAAGCAGCGTGTCGAGATCTTTAAAAGGGATTCTAGGACTTCGATTTCTCTTGTGTGTCACAAAATATGCTGTCAACTGGGCGTTATCTAAACGTCTAGCTATGGTTTTGTGGAAGGGACATCATATACTCTCACGATGAGCCACCGCATCTACCGGGAGCTATCTCTGCCTTATAAGAAGGTTTGGTAGGGCGTTACCCTGTAGGGATGTATACTGAAAAGTCTATCTTTTGTATGAACATCTTTATTTTAGAATAAGAATCATATGATCATTGTTTGCATATTTTTATGGTTATGCAATATTGTCTAATACTTTACATTGTAGATAACATGGTGTGTGGTGTCACACAGGAGACCATGTTATCAGCCCCTTGAAAAGTATAAGTAAAGGCTCACAACCGAGATGACATTGGACAAACCATCGGAATGGTTGTAGTGTGATTTGGTATTGGTTTGTCTTGACCATAGAATCACACTAGTACACTTTGTGTATATTGAGCAGGACCGACTCAGAGGTGATTCGATTTATTGCTGACTACATAATCGAATCGGACCTCAGATATTATTTAGTACATGCTCTTAATCCCGATATAATAACGGTCACATATACTTAGTACTCATCTCTTTGATTTACTAATGGGCGAGATTTATAGATTAAATCGATAGGCTCGGTAAGTTGGGAGATGATATTATTTATATGGTGTGTCATTGATTATAGGAGGAAACCGTGTCCTATATATTAGGATGATGATGTCCCCTTGAGGATCTCATAAGGTTCATCATGTAAACCCTGCAGGTGGACTTGGTCCGACATGATGAAAAGGTTGAGTGGTACTACTCAAGGAGTTAGATGTTGATTAATTAATGGTCAGTAAATTAATTAATTGACGGACATTCGAGATCTTAAACACGGGGAGAAAATGTACAAATAATATATGGAGCCCATATTATCATATGGGGGTTGGTGAGGTAGATCAATGATGGACCTTTAGTGGATTGGATCATCATTAGTGGATCTGACTTTATGTGGGCTTGATCCATGGGTGGCCAAGACCCAACTCCTCCTCATGGTCCCTAATGTATCCTATTAACACCTCATGAAGCTTAGATCCAAAGGATAGAAACAAAACTCTAGATCCAAAGGTGGAGATTAAATATCTAGATCCGACGGTTGAGATTAAATCTCTAGATTCGACGGTTGAGATTAAATCCCTAGAACCAATGGAGGAGATTAATCCAAGGCATAAACCCAACTCTATAAATAAGTCTTATTGGCTTGGATGTCAACTTAATGATAATGGGATTAGGGTTTGCTTCCTTTAGAGGCTAGGAATCCTAGTTGGTTTAGGATTAGGTTTGGGTGGCTAGGGTTTTGGGAGCTAAGGGTGGGTGGCCACAAGTGGATGAGGGTTTCCTTCTTCTTCCTAAGGTTGGCCAACCACTATTCTTCTCCTCTCTACCTTGGCATGAGCTCATCCTATTTTTCTTCCCCTCTTCCATGGCCGACCAAAAGGAGAGCTAGGATTAGGGTTTAGGAGGCTTGGGTGGCACCAAATAAGGAAGGTTTCCTTCTTCTTCATCTTTTGGTGGCCGGCGCCCACAGCCCTATCCCAGCCCTTGGGAAGCATCCAAAGACCCCTTTTCCTTCTCCTTAGGTGGTGGAAATAAGATATAGGGTTTTCCCTTGGTGTCTTGGCCGGTTTCCACCATTATCTCCTTCTCCTTGTTGGCCAGCGGCAAGCATTCTCCTTGTTGCTTGTTGGTTGGCCATAGGAAGGAGAAGAGCTTTGTTTTTATTCTTCCTCTTGCTTTGGAAGAGCAAGGAAGGAAGATTTGTGATCTAGGAGCTTCGACTTTTTGTAGAGCGTCGCCCACACGACGTCCGAAAGGAGGAAGGACATACATTAGAAGATCGAGAGGTATATCGATTCTCTAATTTTTATATGTTACATGTTTGTATTTGTTTTTCATTTATGAGCATGATATAAATTTCTATATGGATAAATAATACTTGGATCCCGAGCATAAACACAAAAACCGGCGATTCGGACATTGTCTATTCCGTGGCTACTTGTAGAATAGAGGATAGTCGCTTGAACAACTAGTTTGTTCAAGTGACCTCTCTAAACGAATAGCACGACGATGACTTGGTGGTTTGGGCAATCCCTTTTGTCTAGGATTAAATTTTTTTTTATCCAGGGACATCGAAGGGATCGCCATGGACAAGCTACCGAGGTGAAGTGGGAAGCGAAGTTTCCCCTCACGGACTCGATAAGCAAAACCCTTCAATTGGTATCAGAGCTTCCGGGCAAAACCCTTCAATTGGTATCAGAGCCAAGGTTTTCGGTTTTGTGTGTTTAGGATTCGGTTAATTTTTATGTACTTTTTCATATATTATATGTGCCGGATAATAGTAGGATATGCGTAGTTTAACTCTTTGGTTGCAAGCATAAGATCCGACTATTATGGCCATATGTGGAGGATCTCCCAACCTGTGAATCTTGCTTGGAGGGTAAGATGACCAAGAGGCCTTTTAAGGCCAAGGGGTATAGTGCCAAAGATGTGTTAGAATTGGTTCATTCTGATTTGTGTGGTCCTATGGCTATCCAGGCTAGAGGTGGTTTTGAGTATTTCATCTCTTTTATATACGATTACTCAAGATATGGATACATTTACCTGATGCGCCACAAGTCTAAATGCTTTGACAAGTTCAAAGAATTCAAGGTTGATATGGAGAAATGTAAAGGTAAAAGTATCAAGACACTACGATCTGATCGTGGTGGTGAGTACCTCTTGGGAGAGTTTAGGAACTACTTATCAGAGGCTGGGATTCAATCCTAATTGACTGCACCTGACACACCCCAGCAGAATGGTGTAGCAGAGCGAAGGAATAGAACTCTTATGGAGATGGTTAGATCGATGATGAGTTATTCTGACTTGCCAGATTCGTTATGGGGATATGCTCTAGATATGGCGGTGTACATTCTAAACTTGGTTCCATCTAAATTAGTGCCTTCTACTCTCAAAGAGTTGTGGACTGGGCGAAAGCCTAGTCTAAGATATATTCGGATAGGGGGAGTCCAGTACATGTGCTGAAGGCAGATACTGGTAAGTTGGAACCTTGTACAGAAGTATGCATGTTCGTTGGCTATCCCAGGGGAACGAAGGGTGGATTGTTTTATAGTCCTAGAGATCAGAGGGTGATCGTTAGCACGATCGCCAGATTTCTAGAGAAAGACTATGTGATGAGCCACAAGCCCAAGAGTAAAATTGTTTTGGAGGAGTTAAAAGGGGAAGTCACTTCTTTAGTACCACCAGTACAAGAGGATATACCACATGTCACTGCACCGCGTGTCACATAGAATACACAGGTGATACCTCATCGTAGTGGGAGGGTTGTGAGACAACCTGATAGATTCATGTTCTTGGGAGAATCTTCTGATTTGGTCCCTGGCGAACATGAACATGAACATGATCCCTGGACATATGACGAGGCAATCCAAGATAAAGATGCAGTATCTTGGCAAAGTACAATGAATGCTGAGATTGAATCTATGGATTCAAATCAGGTATGGGAGCGAGTAGAACCACCCGATGGTGTAAAAACCATTGGATGCAAGTGGATCTACAAGAGAAAGAGAGGAATAGATGGGAAGGTTGAGACCTTCAAAGCGAGGCTTGTTACGAAGGGGTATACTCAGAAAGAGGGTATCGATTATGAGGAGACCTTTTTGCCGGTAGCCATGCTTAAGTCTATCTGAATTCTCTTATGCATAGCAGCTCATATGGATTATGAGGTGTGGCAGATGGATGTCAAGACAACTTTCCTTAATGGAAGTCTTGAGGAAAACATCTACATGAATCAACCAGAGGGATTCATTGCTAAGGGCAAAGAGCATCTTGTATGTAAGCTTAATCGGTCCATTTATGGATTGAAGCAAGCTTCGAGGTCTTGGAACATCTGCTTTGATGATGTGATCCAGTCTTATGGATTTATTCAAAGTCCAGATGAGTCTTGTGTATACAAGAGAAGCGACGGAAACGTAGTGATATTTCTTGTACTATACGTAGATGACATTTTGTTGATTGGCAACAATATCAAGGTGTTATCGGACATAAGGGTATGGTTGTCTAAACAGTTTGATATGAAGGACTTGGGAGAGGTGGGACACATCCTTGGGATCAAGGTTATAAGGGATCGCAGGAAAAGGATGTTGTGCTTATCCCAAGCTTCATACATAGACACGATTATGGAGCGTTTTAGCATGCAAAACTCCAAGAAGGGTTTTCTACCTTTCAGGCATGGAGTTCCTTTATCTAAGGAGATGTGTCCTAGATCATCTGAGGAGATAGAGGAGATGAAGGTGGTTCCTTATGCTTCGGCAGTAGGAAGCCTCATGTATGTGATGTTATGTACAAGACCAGATATTTGCTTTTCCATGGGCATGGTCAGTAGATATCAGAGTAATCCAGGACAGGGACATTGGATTGCGGTAAAGCATATATTGAAGTGCCTGAGAAGGACTAGGGAATATATGCTAGTTTACCGAGCAGACCAATTACTCCCTGTGGGTTACATGGATTGCGACTTCCAATCAGATAGGGATAAAAGTAAGTATGTGGCGACTTCCAATGGATTGCGACTTCAGGTTTTGTGTTTACTTTAGGAGGTGGAGCCATTATATGGAGGAGTGTCCAGCAGAAATGCGTGGCGGACTCCACCATGGAAGCTGAGTATGTGGCGGCCTCTGAGGCGGCCAAAGAAGCTGTATGGCTGAGGAACTTCCTGATGGACTTGGATGTGATTCCGGGTTTGCCCAGAACTATCACAATTTATTGTGATAATAGTGGTGCAGTTGCAAACTCGAAGGAACCATGATCACATAAGGCTAGTAAACACAAAGTGCAAGTACAACCTGATACGAGAAATCATAAAGAGAGGAGAAGTTGTTGTGACCAATATTGCATCGGAGGATAACCTGGCAGATCCTTTCACTAAGGCCCTTCCGGCGAGAGCTTTTGATAGGCATGTGGAGGGAATGGGGATCAGATGTATGGCACTTTGAGGACAACATAGTCTTTTAGTATAAGTGGGAGATTGTAGGGATGTATACTGAAAAGTCTATCTTTTGTATTAACATCTTTATTTTGGAATAAGAATCACATTATCATTGTTTGCATATTTTTATAGTTATGCAATATTGTCTAATACTTTACTTTGTAGATAACATGGTGTGTGGTGTCACACAAGAGACCATGTTATCGGCCCCTTGAAAAGTATAAGTAAAGGCTCACAATCGAGATGGCATTGGACAAACCATCGGAATGGTTGTAGTGTGATTTGGTATTGGTTTGTCTTGACCATAGAATCACACTAGTGCACTTTGTGTGTATTGAGCAGGACCAACCTAGAGGTGATTCGATTTATTGCTGACTGCATAATCGAATCAGACCTCAGATATTATTTAGTACATGCTCTAAATCTCGATATAATAACGGGCACATATACTTAGTACTCAACTCTTTCATTTACCAGTGGGCGAGATTTATAGATTAAATTGATAGGCTCGGTAAGTTGGGAGATGATATTATTTATATGGTGGTTGATTATAGGAGGAAACCGTGTCTTATATATTAGGATGATGATGTCCCCTTGAGGATCTCATAAGGTTCATCATGTAAACCTTGCAGGTGGACTTGGTCCGGCATGATGAAAATGTTGAGTGGTACTACTCAAGGAGTTAGATGTTGATTAATTAATGGTCAGTAAATTAATTAATCGACGGACATTTTAGATCTTAAACATGGAGAGAAAATGTACAAATAATATATGGAGCTCATATTATCATATGGGGGTTGGTGAGGTAGATCAATGACGAACCTTTAGTGGATTGGATCATCATTAGTGGATCGAACTTTATGTGGGCTTGATCCATGGGTGGCCAAGACCCAACTCCTCCTCATGGTCCCTAATGTAGCCTATTAACACCTCATGAATCTTAGATCCAAAGGATAGAAACAAAACTCTAGATCCAAAGGTGGAGATTAAATCTCTAGATCCGACGGTTGAGATTAAATCTCTAGATCCGACGGTTGAGATTAAATCCCTAGAACCAATGGAGGAGATTAATCCAAGGCATAAACCCAACTCTATAAATAAGGCTTATTGGCTTGGATGGAAACTTAATGATAAGGGGATTAGGGTTTGCTTCCTTTGGAGGCTAGGAATCCTAGTTGGTTTAGGATTAGGTTTGGGTGGCTAGGGTTTTGGGAGCTAAGGGTGGGCGGCCACAAGTGGATGAGGGTTTCCTTCTTCTTCCTAAGGTTGGTCAGACACTATTCTTCTCCTCTCTACCTTGGCATGAGCTCATCCTATTCTTCTTCCCCTCTTCCATGGCCGACCTAAAGGAGAGCTAGGATTAGGGTTTGGAGGCTTAGGGTTTAGGAGGCTTGGGTGGCACCAAATAAGGAAGGTTTCCTTCTTCTTCATCTTTTGGTGGACGGCGCCCACAGCCCTATCCCAGCCCTTGGGCATCATCCAAAGACCCCTTTTCCTTCTCCTTAGGTGGTGGAAACAAGATATAGGGTTTTCCCTTGGTGTCTTGGCCGGTTTCCACCATTATCTCCTTCTCCTTGTTGGCCGGCGGCAAGCATTATCTTTGTTGCTTGTTGGTTGGCAATAGGAAGGAGAAGAGCTTTGTTTTTATTCTTCTTCTTGCTTTGGAAGAGCAAGGAAGGAAGATTTGCGATCTAGGAGCTTCGACTTTTGGTAGAGCGTCGCCCGCACGACGTCCGAAAGGAGGAAGGACATACATTATAAGATCGAGAGGTATATCGATTCTCTAATTTTTATATATTACATGTTTGTATTTATTTTTCATTTATGAGTATGATATAAATCTGTATATGGCTAAATAATACTTGGATCCCAAGCATAAACACAAAAATCAGCGATTCGGACATCGTCTATTCCGCAGTTACTCGTAGAATAGAGGATGGTCGCTTAAACAACTAGTTTGTTTAAGTGACATCTCTAAACGAATAACACGACGATGACTTGGTGGTTTGGGCAATCCCTTTTGTCTAGGATTAAATTTTTTTTTATCCGGGGGCATCGAAGGGATCGCCATGGACAAGCTACCGAGGTGAAGTGGGAAGCGAAGTTTCCCCTCACGGTTTCGATAAGCAAAACCCTTCATACCCTCCTCCGGAGATTGAGGGGCATTGGTTCTCCTTGCTCGTCGTTCTGAAGCACTGGATCGTGGAGCCATTTGTTTGGTCCTCCTCATCCTTGCTTCTTTTTGCTTCCTTTGAGGTTAGAAAAGCTTCTAGGTGGCAGGGAAGACGAAACCACACGGCAAGGGCATGAGCAATCGAAGCACACAGCGCAAATGGGGTGAAAACACACGGCTTGCCCTATTTAACCTTGTGCGACATGGCCATGTGAAAACACATGGCCAGGCCGTGTGTGCCTCAGGTAAGTCGGGCACGGATGTGGGAAAACACACAGCCAGTCCGTGTGTCCCCCTTTTTCTCCCATTTTTGCGTAACGGTCAGAATTTCCTTATACCCTTTGCCATGTAAGATAATATGGATTTCATTTTTACCTAGCAAAGTTCTTTTCTAGTCCTAATTCTAAATGATATGGAAATCAAAACTAAAATTAAATAAATGCATGCAATACAATCAAAGGGAAATCTAAAATCTAAGCTAAACTTGAGTTGCCTCCCAAGAAGCGCTTTGTTTAAAGTCGTTTAGCTCTACCACACTCCACTATCAACTTGGCTATAGAGGTTCAGTGAACCTCCATTCATCTATCTCGGAAGCTTAATCTGGTGACTCCATCTTCATTCTGCTAAACGTGAAGCCATCGAGGTAGGAGGCTCTATGCTCCGAAAGGCTGAAGAGGATGATCTCCCCATCTACCTCCAGGGAGATCTTGTGTGCCTTCACATCTATGCACGCTCCCGCAGTTGCAAGAAAAGGCCTTCCCAGAATGATGGGATTCTGGGGATCTGGTCCTGTGTCTAGTATGATGAAGTCCGTGGGTATCACAAAATTCTCAATCACTACAGGCACGTGTGCTAGCAAGCTGATTGGTTCCTTGACTGAGTCATCCCCCATACGAATACCAAGATTCGCTAGTTAGAGCCCATTCAATCCCATCTTCAAATAGTACGCGTAGGGCATCACACTGACTGATGACCCCAAGTCGCATAGCGCTTCATCGAAGCTCTCCCCATAAATTGAGCAAAAGATAACAAATTCATCGGGGTGCTCAAGATGTAGTGGAATATTATCTTCAATTTCAGCTTGGTCAGGTAGGGTGGAAATCATGGCTACACACCCCTTGGCGAATTTGTTACTCTTCCCCACTCCTTCCTCTTTAGCTTGACTCCGCTCAGGTAATGACGGAGAGCTCTTCATGGGTGGTGACATGGTTTGGGCTATCTGTGCCACTTGTGTCTCCAACATCCTTTTGTGACTTGAAAGGTCATCAATGATGGCCTTCAAGTCTCTGAGTGATTCTTTATATTTATGATGTTGGCGATGAAATTCTTCATTGGCCTTAGTTTGGGTAGCAATGAAGTCCTCCATCATCAGTTCCAGTTTAGACTTATGTGGTTGCAACCCATTGCCCTACTGCTGCCCATAACCCCCTGATGGTTGGGAGTCTCCCAAGTTATTCTTATAGGAGAAATTCGGGTGATTCCTCCATCCGGGATTGTAGGTACTAGAGTATGGATTGTTAGGCCTTTGATTATAGTCCCCAACCACATCAACATGCTCAATCTGCTCTTTTGAGGTTCCTTGCCCTCCATAGTAATCGTCTCGATACGCTGTCGCTCCCTCTCAAAAGTCAATGGCCACACATGAAGATGAAGGATTCAAAGAGTCAAAATGTCTACTAAGCACGTCCATCCTTACAGATAAGTGGTCCATGGAGTTGACAATGTATCGTCCCACTACAGGCATTGGTTGACCACGTTCGGAAGCCCATTGATGGTGGTTTTGGGCCACTTCTTCTATCAGCTCTTCTGCTTCCTCTATGGTCTTATTCATCAGTGCTCCTCCTGCAGCAGAATCCAGGGACATCTTCGTGGCGTATGCAATCCCATTGTAGAAGATGTTGATCACCAGCCACCTTTCCAGTCCATGGTGGGGGCATTGGTAGAGTAGCCCCTTGTAGCGATCCCAAGCTTCGAATAAGGACTCCCCCTCCTTCTGGCAGAAGCTCGTGATGAGATGGTGCATGTGAGCAGTCTTGCTTAGTGGAAAGTATTTGTTCAAAAACTGTTGCTCGCATTGCTCCCATGTAGTGATGCTTCCTAAAGGTAGAGAGTGAAGCCATACCTTAGCCTTATCCCGCAATGAGAATGGGAATAGGCTCAGGCGGATCGCGTCAGCAGGGATTCTGTTCATCTTCATTGTTGAGTAGATTTCTAAAAATACCTCAAGGTGCTGGTTCGGGTCTTCAGTCGCAGGTCCCCCGAATTGACTCTGCTGGACTATATTTATAAGTGTTGGTTTAAGTTCAAAGTTGTTCGCCGAAATAGATGGTCCATCTATACTCGGCCTAAATCCTCTAGCGCTAGGGGATGTGTAATCCCGCAGAGGTCAGCTACCTATATTTACTTTGGATGCAACTTGATCCTCCATCCTTTTTTGTTGTACTTCTTGGAGATGAAAGGTTCGTTCGATTTCTAGGTCGATCGGAATCAGGCCTTCCGATCCTAACATCTAAGCATATGAAGAACCGAGCCACAAAAATTAGAAGTGCTACCTAATTCTAAGAAGCAGGAAATAAAACAATCTAGCTAATAAAATCTAAGATGCAATAAGGAAATAGAAACCTACTACTAAAAGAAAGTGAAAATAAAAAACTAAATCTAAATATGGAAAATTTAGAACTAAAGTAAATAAGGCAAAATAAAAAGAAAAGGAAGCAAGTAAATAAATCTAATCCTAAATCAGATCCAATTTTCCACTGTTCGATTCGATATCGAATCAATCAGTCCCCGACAACAGTGCCAAAAACTTGATGCATGCAAACACGACCTCAAATCTCACGACGAAGGCCATCGAGGACTCAAAGTGCATGCTCGCGCTCAACCCCCGAAACTGCACGGATGTCGTCAAGTAATAAAAGATTATCGATCCCACAGGGACTGGGATTCGAATACTGATATGTTCAGTGGTTGAAATTGTTTGGAAGTAAAATCTAAAAGGTTTCGATTGTGAGGGTTGTTGGTGGACTAAACTCTAATATGGTGTCACACGGAGGAAGAAAGGAGCGTGCCGAGATCTTTTAAAAGGGATTCTAGGACTTCGGTTTCGCTTATGTGTCGTAAAACATGCTGTCAACTGGGCATTGTCTAAACATCTAGCTATGGTTTTGTGGAAGAGACATCATACACTCTCCCGATGAGCCACTGCATCTACCGGGAGCTATCTTTGCCTTACAAGGACGGGATAGACGGTATGAGGATGTCAAATCAATCCCTGCGACAAACTATTTCTGGTTCCATTGTATCCTTCTACCCACGGTTATAGGAGATCAGGTTTACCCTTAGGTTCCTTGTATAAAATCCCCTAAATCTTAGATACGAGGATTGTCACCTCTCGTATCGCCTAAGCACAACAGGTAGAAAACCAAATACGCATAGATATGGGTATAAACAATTTCCAATTGCAAATTCAAACTCAAAAATAGAATTTAATATGAACCAACATGTCATGTGCACACAAGCTACTCCCTAATCCTAGAATCGAAGGAACTACTCCATATATAAAAGAGGAGAAGGCATGTACATGTTCGAATATATCAGAAATAAAATGTAAGAACAAGAAATTACAATGCCTATATATCCTTCTCTCCGGCGTTGAAGTGCAAAATGTGGACCTCCGGTGGTGTTCTTCCTCCCCATTGTGAGTTCCCGAAGCTTTTTAGGGCTTCAGTGTGTCATCCCAGCCGTCGTGCCTCTCCCCTAGGGTTTGGGCGGAGCCATCCTTATATAGACATCACATCAGATCACTGCAAAATCCAAAAAAAAACCCTAGCAGCATCAATCTGCTGGGTCGCCACACGGCTATGTGTTTCCTCATGGCCAGGTCGTGTGCGGCCCTAGGGTGGCTGATCTCGCCCATTGGATACGGCCGTGTGTAGCCACACGCCCTAGTCGTGTCCCATTCTGCATCTAACTGCAAAATGGCCTTCTTTTGCTCAGAAACTATGCCTTTTCCCCCGAAATGCTATCCTGCATTCAAAAGTACAAAGAGCAGACCTCCGAACTAGAAAATAGGAAATGTGTGCAAAATAGAGTGACATATGCATGAAACCAACATAAAACGTAATGAGATGTGAGCGAAAACTACTCCTAAAACCCTATATGTTTCGCTCAGATCAACTTTATGCCTTCAGGTGGGCCAACCAAGTTCCAAACTTGATTCTCATACATGGAATCCATTTCCGACTTCATGGCGTTAAGCCATTATCCCTTTCTAGACTTTTCAGAACTTCTTCATAACTAGTAGGCTTCTTATCATCAATGAGTAATACGTCATTCGATTCACTTACGAGAAATCCATATCTCTCAGGAATGTTACGTGTTCTACCAGATCTACGAAGATGTGATGTCTCAATAGGTCCAGTCGATGGCTCATCACTATGAGTTATCAGTTATGGTGCTTCACTAGGTATCTCATCAATGTCTATTGGAGTCTCTCGAGCCTCCTTATGCTCAACGACACTCCCACTATTTTCTTGTAATAGAAACTCTTTCTCTACAAACACAGCATGCCTTGAACCAAACACCTTTTGTTCCACAGGATGATAGAATTTGTAACCCCTTTTTTCCTTAGGGTATCCAATAAATAGACATTTATTAGACTTAGCATCCAATTTGTCTGATACAGTCTGCTTCACATAAGTAGGACAACCCCATGTCTTCAAGTAAGATACATGAGGTTTCTTACTACCCCATGTCTTAGAACATTTCTTTGAGGAATCAACTAACAGAATCGCCTTCTCCTCATGCTTCATAGAAGGCTCCACAGTCTTCAGCATATTGAGGAGCTCAGGAATAGTTGATTCAAGTTTGTTCATCAGGTAGTTCATCAAAAATTGTGAGAAACTCTTGGGAAAATAATGAAGAATTAAGTCAATACTTAATTCATGATCCATCACAAACCCAAGGGTAGCCAGCTGCTCGATGTACCCATTCATCTTTAGCACAAACTGTACTACAAATGAATTTTCTTGCATCTTAGAGGTGAAGAGGATCCTGGAGACTTCGAACCTTTTGGATCTCACTTACTCATCAAACAACTCATGAAGATGGAAGACTATGGTATTAGCATCCAAATGCTCATGCTGCTTTTGTAGCTCGGGTACCATCGCGGCTAGCATGATGCAACTCGCCAGTTCAGAATCTGCCACATGTTTCTGATAGGCCAACAATTGGTCTAGAGTTGCATCATCCCTAGGACAGTTGGGAAGAGGCTCTTTGAGGACATACGCGAGCTTTTCTGCCTTGAGAATAATTCTCAAGTTTCTAAGCCAGTCCAAGAAGTTAGACCCAATCAATTTTTTCGAATAAAAAATAGTGCACAAATTTAAAGACATCATGATCAATCGATTAACCTAGAAATATAAAATGAGCATATATGAAAAAGATGATTTAAAATGCATCAACATACATTGATAAATCCTATTCATTTTTCGAATTTCAAAAATACCAAAATCACTTCGGGAGATCGTAGGTCCTTCTCTGAATGAGCTGATATCCAACATAGATATGAACAACCTTAGAGAGAGTACAACAAGTCATTCATAGCTACAATGGTTGGTATCATGTATACCAATTGCATATCACAAATATGCAACTATCACAATGTGCTATCAACTAATTGAATGTTCACACATACATTGGCTTGTTAACTCATTAACAAGTATGCATCATATGCATAACACCCAACTTCTCCTCCCTTCACATCGACCTTGGAGAAAGTCCAACAAGCCGATGCTCCAGGTTAAAGCCAACCCATTAATTAAGAAATAGTTTTAATATTGTTAGAGCACATTCAACTAATTAGCCCGGCTTGGAGAGAGTCCAACAACCAAAGCTAACGATTGACCTCTGACTCTTACCATATTAGTATTAAACTATTCCATGGTTTGAACATGTTCGGGTTCGAGCCGGGCTTGGAGAGATTCCAACAACCCAAACAAGAAATAGAACTTTGGTTCCAACCATCTTAATGGAAGGTGTAGGCTTTAATATTGTGTAAGAGTTTTTATGTCTCATCCTCTTTTACATGCAAATAACTATTATCTACATGACATGACATACATGGCATACATCTACATATTATGACACACATGGCATAATGATATGCATCTAATGCAATTACATGGCATACAATTATTTCTTGTACAAAATTTTCTTATATGTCATAACTATTTATGAAAATACAATATGTTTGAGATTTCATTCTCCAAATCAAATCATGATTAAATTAGGAAACAAATTTCCAAATCTAATCACATATTTTATTTATGGAAGGTCTCAATTAAGGAAAGTCAAATATAATTTAGGAAATAAATTTCCTAAATTGTCAAAACTATTTATGGAAATAAAATATATTTTAGATTTGATTTCCCAAATCAAATCATGATTAAATTAGGAAACAAATTTCCAAATCTAATCAAATATTTTATTTATGGAAAGTGTTAATTTCCATAAATACTTCTAAACTTTCCAAAAGTAGAAGATTTCCATAAATGCTTCTAAACTTTTCAAAATTAGAAAATTTCCATAAATACTTCTAAACTTTCCAAAAGTAGAAAATTTCCATAAATACAATTACGACTATCGCAAAACAATTTTATGATTATGTCAAAACACAAACTGGGCTCTAATACCACTGCTGGGTTTTCGGCACCGCAATGAGTGTGTGTTCAAACATGTTTCGTAAACATGTGCACAATGGAAGAATTAATAGGCAATAAATCTAATTTATTACAACACACACATCACACTCATGCATAGTACAACATGTGTAGACATAATCACAGTTTCAAATTTTGCAATAAAAGGAAATTATTCTAGTTATACCTGACGTATCATGTGCAGCGGGAATGACATCAACCGGAGCGACTCTTGCTAGAATTGCCTCTATCCGTATCCACGCCGAGTATTGTCGGGATGGCTTCACAAAGCCACGAGCCTCGTCTTCGTAGGAGTCACTAGCCTCGTGTCGAACACAATGTGATCTAGAGGAGATCACAATCCGAATCAAAATTCGGATTCGAAAATGAGTCCCCAAAACTCGCTTTTTCGGAGAGGTATTCGTCAACCGATTGATGAATCCTTGGTCCTCCACCTATGAGGATTACCAGAGATTGAATCCCCGGTAAGGTAGCCACTGTCAAAACTCCAAACGTCATCCAAACAATGCTCCGACACGCAAGGAAACAAGCAGTCCAAAATACTGGACAGCTTGATGGAGAAGTTGCGCCGGCCGAAGAGGATGGTCGACCAACCCTTCATCGTCGGAACCAAGGTGAGTCGCCAGAGGGTCGCTGGAGGATGGTCAACAGCAACTTGGATGGCAACAATAGGGTGGACGGTGGCACAAGGTGTTGGATCGAGCGGATCGCTAGAGGGGGGTGAATAACGATAAAACTTTTCTTTCTTTCGAATTCGTATCAAAACAATTAAGTGTAGCGGAAAGATAAATGAAACAATAAAAGAGACAAGATATTTTTTATTTGGTTCGTAGCCTTCGGCTACTACTACAAGGCCCTAGTGGTCCTTGACCACGCACAGAGGGCAAAACACTAAAGAACTCCTCCACGTTAGAGGTAGGAGTTAATCGATACAAGAACACAAAAAGCTTGAGGTAAGGGACACTCCCCCTCTCCTTGTTACGATAGAAAAGATTCAAAAACGTAAAGAAACAACTGATATAAAGCTTATACCGACGTAAAAAAAATAAAATAAATTAAACCTAGACGTCGGAGAAGAAGCACTTCGTTGTCGGAGAGTTGTAGCTTTGCGGAGGCTTTTGGAAGCTTAGAATTGTTGAAAAACCCTAGGAGAGGCCCTCCTTTTATAGCCTTTGAGCCCCTTTTCGAGAGGAACCCTATCCAATCACATTTGAGTACCACTCTTCTTGAAATGAGGTGATAAGCCTTGACTCCTCGAGTCTGATCCTTGACTACCCGATGTGATGGCCATCATCGGTCGTGATGGCGCATCGATCGAATCTTGACCTCTGGCGGCAACTATTGGGTCGAGTCCTCAGTAGCGATCGACTAATGCTAGCTGCAAGGCATAGTTAGCTAACAAAAACATTATTTCTACGGCCTCCGACCGTCCGATCTCGACCTAGACCACCTATAGGATGACTTTGGTCAGATCTATGCTTAAGATCATCCCCGTAAAGAGGATACGATCTTACTTACTCTCGTACACACACGAGTTTACCTCGATACTTACTGTGTTGCTTTCGCTTCCGGCCTTCCACTCGATTCCTTCGGCTCCCTTCGGAGTCACTCGAGTGTCGCCCGACCCCCGTGGCTTCCTTCGAGTGTCGCTAGCCTTCAGCTCTAGCTATAGCAATTTTCTGCATACTCGATTCAGCTCGTGAGATAACGACATGAGCTTAACTTTGTATCGTTTGCTATAATCAAAACTCAGGTTCGACTTAGGTGCCTACCGCACCAACAATCTCCCCCTTTTTGATTTATGGCAAACCCACTTACAAAGTTAAGAAAAATAAATTAAGTGTATTAAGCAAAATGAGTATGAGATATGCATGAATGAGTAGGAGTACATAAAAACTCTTTTTCAAGTGCTCCTCCTTGAGGAATCCTCCCCCTTGACCGAAGGTGAGTACTTGAGAAAGAGTTTTAACTCTCCCCCTTGATGTTTGATACAAAAAAATTAAGTAACCGAAACTACTTAATATTGGCCATAGTGTTTAAAATAAGTTTTAAGTTAAGAAATCAAAAATTGATTTCTTAACCTTGGCCTTTACTTCCATTTTGTTAACAAAAACAAGTTAACTTAAAGTTAAGTAAATGTGTTTAATTTAAGAATTCTCTTAACTTGGCCTTTACTTTTGTTTTGTTAACTTTAAGTTAAGTAAATGTGTTTAAGTTAAGAATACTTTTGTTTTGTTAACTTAAAGTTAAGTAAACATTGGACATATGAAAAAAAATTGATCCCTTAACTTTGGCCTTTTTCTCCCCCTTTTGCCATATATCGAAAAGAGTGGGGGTGTGTGGAAAAAAATAAGTATTATTTAAAGTCCAAGCATGTTCCACATTATTTTGAAAATAATATACTGAAAATAGGCTCATCTATAAAATGTTCGACTAATATTTGGCTTGATTGATATGAAAGATCAACCAGTCTTGGTCAGAGTCGGTTAGTATATATGATTATACTCCATGGTTCATGACGATGCATTAGCTCTACATCTGGAACTAGGAGTAAGGTCCTAACATCTCACGCCCATCTACGTGGCTAAGTACACGAACACATTAGTCCTATGTGTTGTGAGATGTATTGGCTCCTTAAATCTATAGGTGCATGATATCTAAGGTATGTCCTATACTAGTTCCATGAAAAACGAAAAGTAAGAAATAGTAGTAATATAATTTGCAAAGTCCTATTCTACTACGCACATGCCCAATTTTCGTCTTAATAGACTAAATTTGGCTTCGGGTAGGGGTTTAGTAAATAGGTTTGCCAAGTTAGACTTCAATTCGACGTATTCGAGTTGTATGGCTCCGTTGGCCACATGTTCTCGAATGAAATGGTGTTTGGCCTCTATATGTTTGGTCCTAGAGTGACATATTGGATTCTTAGTAAGATTAATTGAACTAATGTTATCTACGTGAAGTTTAGTATTTGTAAAGTCTAACTTAAAGTCGCGGAGAGTGTGCTTTATCCAAAGAAGCTGAGTGACACACTCACCCATTACGATGTATTCGGCTTCGGTGGTGGATAAGGCAACACAGTGTTGCTTCCTACTGCACCAAATCACTAGACTCGAGCCGAGAAGTTGACAACAACCACTCGTACTCTTTCTATCGAGCTTACTATCGGCATAGTCCAAATCGGAATAGTCGGTTAGTTCTAACTCGGTTGATCTAGGGTACCAAATACCGACATTAAGTGTACCCTTTAGATATCTAAGGATACGCTTGACTAGAGTTAGGTGAAACTCCTTTGCATAGGTTTGGAACCTTGCGCACATACTTACTGCAAATAAGATATCAGGTCGGCTTGCAGTTAAGTAAAGGAGCCTCCCTATTACACTCCTATAGTATTTTAAATCAATTGAGTTTCTGATTACATCTTCTTCTATATTCACATTAGTTTCCATTGGGGTATTAATAATTTTAGCGTCTTGCATTCCAAAGCATTTAATTAATTCCCTAGTATATTTGCGCTGATGTAGGTATATTCCATCTTTAGTTTGTTTAATTTGTAGACCTAAGAAGAAACTCAACTTGCCTACTAAATTCACTTTCCATAAGTGAAATGAACTCATTCAGTAGGATCGAGTTGGTGGTTCCGAAAATAATATCATCTACGTAGATTTGGGCTATGAATATGTCTTTACCAAAGGTTTTTACGAAAAGAGTTGGGTCAACTACACCTTGGTTAAATTCTTTGGACTTAAGATAAATTGAAAGTCTCTCGTACCAAGCTCGAGGAGCTTGTTTAAGTTCATAGAGAGCTTTCTTTAACCTAAGGACATGGTCGGGTTTATCTAAACTTTCGAAACCGGGAGGTTGACTAACATAAACTTCTTCCTTAATGTATCCATTTAAGAACGCTGATTTCACATCCATTTGAAATAACTTAAATCCTCGATGTGCAACATACGCTAATATCATTCGAATGGACTCTAATCTAGCTATTAGGCCATAAGTCTCATCGTAATCTAAACCTTCAACCTGACTAAACCCTTTAGCGACTAGTCTAGCTTTATTTCTAACTACTTCACCTTTATCATCAAGTTTATTTCTAAACACCCACTTTGTTCCAACGATTGTTTTATCTTTAGGTGATGGTACTAATTCCCATACTTCGTTCCTAGTGAATTGAGCCAGCTCTTCTTGCATTGCAATAATCCAATCGGGATCAAGAAGAGCTTGGTCAATAGTTTTGGGTTCAATTTTAGAAATCAAGGAGATTTGACTAAGGTTTTTGTATGAGGCTCTAGTTCAAACTCCTAGACTTGGATCACCTATCACTTTGTCGATAGGATTATTCGTTTGAGTCCTAGTTGGATTTGGGTTTGAGTCTACAACTTGATCCAAAGGATGACTCGTTTGGGTTCTAGTTGGATTTGGGTTTGAGTCTACAACTTGATCCATAGGATGACTCGTGTGAGTTCTAGTTTGGTTGGAGTCATCTATCACTTGGTCGATAGAGTGACTTGGTCGACTTAGGTTAGGATTAACACTAGACCTGATCTCCGGATCAGAGTTAGGTCTAGTATGAATCGGCTCGCTAATTGGGGTTGCCGGGGGTTTTGTAGGTTCATGTCCTTCATCAAATACTACATTAATAGTCTCCTCGACTCTAAGGGTGTCATGGTTATTATTAGTAATATATGAGAGGTGTCTTAAGGCAATCACCTTATGGTCATACCATTTATTTGAAAAATGAAGATTCACTATTTGAGTGTACATGTTTTCATGTATTTGATTGGATCTTAAACTCATTTACTGAATGTCCGCGATACGATTCACAGCATGAGAGAATTTGTGATTGGATCACAACTAGTGAGTATCTCTACATGTGTAATTGTGATGTATCGGAATTATCCCTAGTCGATGAATTGATGGATTTGGACACCATCAATTCTTCGAGACTAGCACGAGGTATACTCCTTGGTGTATCAAAGTAGCTGATTCTCACTGGCTGGAGACATTGTGATGTCCGGAGTTGATCGTGGATGCTAGTTATGGTAACTAGTTCATCGGAGTGACCAGCCGTAAGACTTCATATGGTTCTCTGCATATATAGATATGTCAATGAAGTTCTTACTGTAGCTTAAGTGCGATGTTCCTTTGACTTGCGGTATTCAAGTCATCTTGATCATGGAGACTTATGCTTTGACATCTTAAGCAAGCATCTCTAAGGAGATGTGGACCCGGGATGATTGGGTACAAGTCAAAGTGATCGAAGGTGTTTGAATAGCCTATAAAGGATTCACCACTCCTTGCGAGGAGATGTATACCCATGGCCTCTCGTTGGATTGTTACTAAAGTCTTTGGCCAAAGCATTACATGTTTAGAGTAAGGTACTCTTCGATACATGTGCAGTAACTAGAATCCCTAGGACGAGGAAATGATACTTGGGCTAGGTGTGACGTAGTCAGCCTAGTGGGGACTGACACTATAGACCATGTCCTGAACCATGTGGGTATAAGATGAATGAAGGGAATGGGGCACGATTCATTCGAGTTGCTGAAGGGTTTCAGAAATAGTTCTGGATCAACCATTGATCTTTTCGGTTAATTGGGGATCATGATGTACTACTAGGTGCCACTCATGATCGTTCTATAATTAATGGTTAATTATAGATGGCCAACATAAACCGAGAACCTATTTGGTCACACGCACAATGAGCATAATCCGAAAAATTTAAAACGAGCTTGAGAATGGGATTCTTAGACCGAGAGAAACTAGGTTTGGTTGGACCAAACAAGAAGTGAGCATGAAATCGTTTCAGTCGCAATGGAAGCGTGGATGGGCCATGTCTTATGAAGACATAATGGATGAACCAAAATGGTTTGGTTCTAATCCAATGGAGGAGAATAAACCAAAGGGTTTGGTTTATTTTAAACGAATGAACCAAATGTTGGTTCGGTTCATTTTAACTTAAAATAAACCATCATGGTTTGGTTTATTTTAACTTATATTAATGGAGTGGGTTAACGGGCCTTATGGTTATGATCCAATAACCATTAAGAGAATTAGTTCTCTATAAAAGAGGGCTTAAACCCTAATCCAAAACTCTAACCTAGTTGCCGCCCACCTCCTCTCCTTGGTGAATTCGGCGCCAACACCCATTGCCGCCGCCCAGCCCCTTGTGCCGCCGTCCAAATTGTTGCCGGCGTCCAAGCTTCGGCCGGTGATCCTCCGACAACTCTCTGGTGATCTCCTTTGGGTTTGGCATCAAGGTGAGCTTCATCCTACCTTTTTGGCCGGCTCTAATTCCTCCACCAAAGCTGTCCAGTTTTCTGGACAGCTTGTTGCCCTCTCGTCGGAGCATCGTTGGGACGATGTTTAGTGCTCTGACAGCGGTAGCCTTGCCGGAGATTTGATCTCCGGTAATCCTCTGAGGTGGAGGACGAAGGATTCATCAAACGGTTGACGAATACCTCTCCGGAGAAGCAAGTCTTGAGGACTTGTTTTTGGATCCGAATTTGGATTCGGATCGTGATCATCTCTCGATCACATCATCTTCAACACGAGGCTAGTAACCCGTACGAAGACAAGGCTCGTGACTTAGCGAAGTCATCTCGAGGATACTCGGCCTGGATACGGATAGAGATGATTCTAGCGAGGATCATTCCGATTGATGCCGTTCCCGCTACACGTGATACGAAAGGTATACGTAGTTAAATTTCCTTTTATTGTAAAATTTAAATTTACGGTTATGTCTACACATGTTGTACTATGCATGAGTGTGATGTGTGTGTTGTAATAAATGTAGATTTATTATTTTAATTCTTCCGCTGTGCACATGTTTGCAAAACATGTTCGAACACACACTCGCCGCGGTGCCGGAAACCCAACAGTTATATACTCTATAAGCTCTACTTGTAGTCGAGTATCCTAGAAAGATTCCGATCGTGGTTTTGGATGTAAATTTCCCTAGGTAATCCTTAGTGTTTAGGATATGTACCTTACACCCAAATACCCTAAAGTACTTGATGTTAGGTATTTTATCGTGATAAATCTCGTATGAGGTCTTAAGTTGCCTCTTTACCATAAGGATCCTATTTTGGACATAGCATGTCGTACTCACGGTTTCCACCCAAAACCTATCGGGTAGGTTATACTCGTTTAACATTGTCCTAGCGGCTTCTTGTAGGGTTCTATATTTGCGTTCTACTAGGCCATTTTGTTGTGGAGTTCTAGGGCAAGAGAACTCATGGTGGTATCCATTTAGGTTACAGAATTCTATAAACCTATGGTTCTCGAATTCACCACCATGATCAGTCCTAAGTCTTTTGATTTTAATGCTTTGTTGATTTTCTATTAATTTAAATAGGTTGATTAATTGATCTAAGATATCACTTTTGTGTTTGATGAACCTAACCCAAGTAAATCTAGAATAGTCATCAATTATGACTAAGCAGAATTTACTTCCATTAAGTGACTTAGCTCCGTGTGAATCAAATAGATCCATGTGTAGGAGCTCAAGCACACTTTTGGTCCGTTCTTGATTAGTTAGTTGATGTTGTGTCCTAGATTGTTTACCTTGTTGACAAGCATTACATATTTTATTATCCAAGTTATTGAGGTTAGGCAAACCTCTGACTAAGTCACTCTGACTCATCTTGTGGATTAGTCTTGGGTGTGAGTGACCGAATCGTCGGTGCCACAACCATGATTCCTCTTGCCGTGTCATAAGACACTTAGTTGAGGAGTTAGTTAAGTTAATAGTGTAAATATTGTTATTTCTAGTTCCCTTAAGAATTGTTTTAGAAGTTTCATTTGTATTAATTACGCATTCATTTTCTAGAAATATGTCCTTATAGTTATTATCACACAATTGGATTACACTAAGTAAATTATATTGAAAATTTTCTACTAATAAAACATTTTGAATAACAAAATTTGAGTTGAGCTCAATATCACATGATCTGATGATTTTGAGCTTGCCGTTATTTCCGAAGGCTACCAATCCTTGTCGTTTGAATCGAAGCTTCGAAAACTTGAGTTGATCCCTGGTCATGTGTCGGGAGCAACCACTGTCCAACATCCATTGATCCTACACGCAAGGTAGTTGGATCGGATATTGGATTTATTAAAAATTGGTTGGAGATTATTAACCTAAATCATCTCACCCATGTCTACATGATCAAACATATTAACCCTATATGTTCTTGTGAGATGACTTCCAATTTTACTTGATTTAAATTTAATGACTTGAACACTTGTCAACCTTGTGTTAGATTTGAATTTGACCTTAGGCTCATCAAGTCACCTTTTCAAGATCATGGCTTACAGGTCGTGACGAGGCACAGAGGCCTTCTTTGATCGGAACAACGACCACTTCCTTAGACAAAACCATTTTCAAGAAAATAGAGACTTGACTTACCTAAGACCACTTCCTGATCTAACTAGTCTAGGATATGACGAGGTAGCTTCAGCTAGTTCCGCTCGGTCAAGTGCACCGAACTAGATACGCCTTATCTAGCCCGAATACACAAGACTCCGCTTTCCTAGCGTACTATCATCTTCCCGTGTCCTGGTACTATGTTATCAAGTATTGATGAGTTATAGTCCTATCTAACCATTCTAAAAAGGAAAATCAAACTAAATAAAAAGCCTAAGCATGCAATTTCTAAGTTAAAACACAAACAAGTTTTGTACTTGCTCCCCCTGGACTGTTGAATCGATTCGGTCTCTCCACATAGTGGATTTGGTCCTTGGGAACCCAGTACTGGTTCGATCCTAAGTTTGAAATCAAGGTGGTCTTAGGGACCCATGCTTGGACACATTTTTTATGTCGACTTACAATTGACATATACGACTTGTTGGTCGTATTTGAGCTAAACCCTAGTCCGACCATGTTGTACACGACCCTTTGCGATCCAAGTAGGAGGTCAAGTCCTTTGGATCCCAAAGTAAACCTTTCCAACGTGTTCCTAAGATCTTCGACTTGACTCTTCAAGAGTGAGTTCTCAACTTTGAGTTTTTCAACTCGAGTTGAGTCCTCCTCTTGAACTCGACTAGTCAAAGAGGTTAGGGAGACCTCGTGTTTGAGGAGTTTAACTTTCTCAACCAGGGACTCGACCTTGGACTCGGACTTAGCTAATTTTTTAGTTAAAAACTTAATTGCACTATAAAGTGTACTAATGAGGGGTCGACTTACCTTGAGTGTATCTTTTGAACCGGATGCGTATCCGTGGCTTGTCTTGAACAGTGCTTCACAGTCCGACTCATCTTCGATTTCTGATTCAAGTTCTGGTTTCAACTCTGTCTCTGATTCCACCGGTTTAGCCATGAGAACACGATCATTATCTTCTTCCTCAGATGCTTCTTCCCAAGTAGCGTTGAGTGCCTTTTTGTGTTTTGGTTCTTTGCTCTTGAGTTTTGGGCATTCGGACTTGATATGTCCAAACCTATTACATTCGTAGCATCTAACATTTGAATTTTTAGTCTTACCTTCATTGGGTCGAGTGACTGTTCATTTTTGGCCCTTGACTATCTTCCGAACTAGGTTGACTAGTTCGGCCTCCATTTCTGAGTCGACCTCCGAATCGGACTCATCCTCTTCTTCCTTCGGAGGTGCCTTGCTTGCAGTTTTCTTCCTTGAACCTGTAAAAAGTGCTATACCCTTCTCAGGTTTCGAGTTAGACTGCTCATGAAGATCAAAATTGGAAAATAATTCATCTAACCTAAGTTTCGAAAGATCCTTGGAGTCCTTGTAGGTATCGACCATGGATGCCCACAAGGTAGTCCTCGGAAATGAGTTAAGAACATACCTTATAAGGTCGTGATTTTCGACCTTTTGCCCGATCGCGTGTAGATTGTTGACTATGTCTTGGATGCGGGCGTGAAGTTGCGTCACGGACTCGTGTTCCTGTATTTTTAGATTATATAGTTTATTAAACAAAAGATCACGCTTACATACCTTGACTTCATCGGTCCCTTCGTGTATCTCCACTAGCTTTGTCCAAAGATCCTTTGCGCTAATGAAGGGGCCGACACGATTTAGCTCCTTCTTGGACAAGTCGTATTAAAGGATTTGAGTTGCCTTGGCGTCGGCTTCGACTTGTCATTTTGTCGCAATGGTCCATTGGTAATAATCCAAGGATTCACCCACTTCGTTCGTCGGAAGTGTGAAACCCGTTTGGATTATGATCCACATCTCGATTTGGGTTTTGAGAAAGCATTCCATCCGACCCTTCCAATAACGAAAGTCATCTCCATTGTAAAACGGAGGTCAGACGGTGCTAAAACCCTCAAGATGGGCCATTAAAACAAAAGAAACAAGGAGATGAAGACGAAAAACCTAGCAACGACAAAAACACACGAAAATGTACCAAGACTCGCGTCTTGGATTAGTAGTGCGGGAGAAAAACTAACCAAATTAAATAAATCTAAAATAAACATAATTAAAAAGAAAAAAAATCTGCAAAAAGCTAGATCGGTGGTTTCACCAAATCTTAGCAACCCCTGGCTCTGATACCATTTGTTGGATCGAGTGGATCGCTAGAGGGGGGGTGAATAGCGATAAAACTTTTCTTTCTTTCGAATTCTTATCAAAACAATTATGTGCAGCGGAAAGATAAATGAAACAATAAAAGAGACAAGATATTTTTTACTTGGTTCGTAGCCTTCGACTACTACTCCAAGGCCCTAATGGTCCTTGACCACGCATAGAGGGCAAAATACTAATGAACTCCTCCTCGTTAGAGGTAGGAGTTAATCGATACAAGAACACAAAAAGCTTGAGATAGAGGGACACTCCCCCTCTCCTTGTTACGATAGAAAAGCTTCGAAAAAGTAAAGAAACAACTGATATAAAGCTTATACCGACATAAAAAAAATAAAATAAATTAAACCTAGACATCGGAGAAGAAGCACTTCGTTGTCGGAGAGTTGTAGCTTTGCGGAGGCTTTTGGAAGCTTAGAATTGATGAAAAACCCTAGGAGAGACCCTTCTTTTATAGCCTTTGAGCCCCTTTTCGAGAGGAACCCTAGCCAATCACATTTGAGCACCACTCCCCTTGAAATGAGGTGATAAGCCTTGACTCCTCGAGGCTGATCCTTGACCGTGATCGTGATGGCCCATCATGATCATCGACTGACGGTAGATCACCAATCGATGGCAGATCTCGAATGTTGACCTCCGACTAATGATCGTTGACGACAATGAGTCCTTCAGCTTAACAAAAACATTATTTCGACGGCCTCCGACCGTCCGATCTCGACCTAGACCACCTATAGGATGTCTTTGGTCGGATCTACACTTAAGATCATCCCTGTAAAGAGGATACGGCCTTACTTACTCTCGCACACACACGAGCTTACCTCGATACTTATGAAGGGTTTTGCTTATCGAGTCCGTGAGGGGAAACATCACTTCCCACTTCACCTCGGTAGCTTGTCTATGGCGATCCCTTCGATGTCCCCAGATTAAAAAAATTTAATCCTAGACAAAAGGGATTGCCCAAACCACCAAGTCATCGTCGTGCTATTCGTTTAGAGAGGTCACTTGAACAAACTAGTTGTTCAAGCAGCTATCCTCTATTCTACGAGTAGCCGCGGAATAGACGATGTCCAAATCACCGATTTTTGTGTTTATGCTCGGGATCCAAGTATTATTTATCCATATACAGATTTATAACATGCTTATAATTGAAAATCAAATACAAACATGTAACATATAAAAATTAGAGAATCGATATACCTCTCGATCTTCTAATGTATGTCCTTCCTCCTTTTGGACGTCGTGTGGGCGACGATCTACCAAAAGTCGAAGCTCCAAGATCGCAAGTCTTCCTTCCTTGCTTTTCCAAAGCAAGAGGAAGAATAGAAACAAGGTTCTTCTCCTCCCTAAAACCAACCAACAAGGAGCACACAAACTCCTTGCTGCCGGCCAACTAGAAGGATATGTTTGTGGTGGAGTCCGGCCAAGACACCAAGGGAAGCCCTATATCTTGTTTCCACCACCTTCCTTATTTGGTGCCGCCCTAGCCTCCAAACCCTAACCCTAATCCTATCTCAACTAGGATTCCTTCTCTTGCTGCCCAAAACCTAGCTCTCCTTGATGATATTCCACGCCAACTCCCATGCCATCCTTTTATAGAGTTAGGGAAAAGTCATGAATTAATATCCTCCATTGGTTCTAGGGATTTAATCTCAACCGTCGGATCTAGAGATTTAATCTCAACCGTCGGATCTTAGAGATTTAATCTCTACCTATGGATCTTAGAGTTTTGCTTCTATCCATTGGATCTAAGCTTCATGAGGTGTTAATAGGCTACATTAGGGACAATGAGGAGGAGTTGGATCTTGGCCACCCATGGATCAAGCCCATATAAAGTCCGATCCACTAATGATGATCCAATCCACTAAAGGATCATCATTGATCTTCCTCACCAACCCCCATATGATAATATGGGCTCCATATATTATTTGTACATTTTCTCCCCGTGT
Source organism: Wurfbainia villosa (assembly GCA_025175895.1). Classification (NCBI taxonomy): domain Eukaryota; kingdom Viridiplantae; phylum Streptophyta; class Magnoliopsida; order Zingiberales; family Zingiberaceae; genus Wurfbainia; species Wurfbainia villosa. The sequence continues at coordinate 110,560,881 of CM045989.1, read as the reverse complement.
TTAAAATATCGAATGTCCATCGATTAATTAATTTAATGAGCATTAATTAATCAACATCTAACTCCTTGAGTACTACCACTCAACCTTTTCATCATGCCGAACCAAGTCCACCTGCAGAGTTTACATGATGAACCTTATGAGCTCCTCAAGGGGACATCATCATCCTAATATATAGGATATGGTTTCCTCCTATAATCAACAACACACCATATAAATAATATCATCTCCCAACTTACCGAGCCTATCGATTTAATCTAAAAATCTCGCCCATTGGTAAATCAAAGAGATGAGTACTAAGTATATATGCCCGTTATTATATCGGGATTAAGAGCATGTACTAAATAATATCTGAGGTCCGATTTGATTATGTAGTCAGTAATAAATCGAATCACCTCTAAGTCGGTCCTGCTCAATACACACAAAGTGCACTAGTGTGATTCTATGGTCAAGACAAACTAACACCAAATCGCACTACAACAATTCCGATGGTTTGTCCAAAGTCATCTCGGTTGTGAGCCTTTACTTATACTTTTCAAGAGGTCGATAACATGATCTCCTGTGTGACACCACACACCATGTTATCTACAATGTAAAGTATTAGACAATATTGCATAACCAAAAAAATATGAAAAAAAATAATCATGTGATTCTTATTCCAAAATAAAGATGTTCATACAAAAGATTGACTTTTCAGTATACATCCCTACAATCTCCCACTTATACTAAAAGACAATGTGTCCTCAAAGTGCCATACATATGATCCTCATTCCCTCCACATGCCTATCAAAAGCTCTCGCCGGAAGGGCCTTAGTGAAAGGATTTGCCAGGTTATCCTCCGATGCAATCTTGGCCACAACAACTTCTCCTCTCTTTACGATTTCTCGTATCAGGTGGTACTTGTGCTCTATGTGTTTACTAGCCTTATGGGCTCGTGGTTCCTTCGAGTTTGCAACTGCACCACTATTATCACAATAAATTGTGATAGTTCTGGGCAAACCAAGAATCACATCCAAGTCCATCAGGAAGTTCCTGAGCCATACAGCTTCTTTGACCGCCTCAGAGGCCGCCACATACTCAGCTTCCATGGTGGACTCCACCACGCACTTCTGCTTGACACTCCTCCATACAATGGCTCCACCTCCCAAAGTAAACACAAAACCTGAGGTAGACTTACTGTTATCCCTATCAGATTGGAAGTCGGAATCTGTGTAACCCACAGGGAGTAATTGGTCTGCACGATAAACCAACATATAATCCCTAGTCCTTCTCTGGTACTTCAATATATGCTTTACCTCAGTCCAATGTCCCTGTCCTGGATTACTCTGATATCTACTGACCATGCCCACGACAAAGCAGATATCTGGTCTTGTATAGAGCATCGCATACATGAGGCTTCCTACTGCCAAAGCATAAGGAACCGCCTTCATATCCTCTATCTCCTCGGATGATCTAGGACACATCTCCTTAGATAAATGAACTCCATGCTTGAAAGGTAGAAAACCCTTCTTGGAGTTATGCATGCTAAAACGCTCCATAATCGTGTCTATGTATGAAGATTGGGATAAGCACAACATCCTTTTCCTGCGATCCCTTATAACCTTGATCCCAAGGATGTGTCCCACCTCTCCCAAGTCCTTCATATCAAACTGTTTGTACAACCATACCCTTACGTCCGATAACACCTTGATATTGTTGCCAATCAACAAAATATCATCTATGTATAGTACAAGAAATACCACTACGTTTCCGTCACATCTCTTGTATACACAAGACTCGTCTAGACTTTGAATAAATCCATAAGACTAGATCACCTCATCAAAGCGGATGTTCCAAGACCTCGAAGCTTGTTTCAATCCATAATTGGACCGATTAAGCTTACATACAAGATGCTCTTTGTCCTTAGTAATGAATCCCTCTGGTTGCTTCATGTAGATGTTTTCCTCAAGACTTCCATCAAGGAAAGTTGTCTTGACATCCATCTGCCACACCTCATAATCCATATGAGCTGCTATACATAAGAGAATCCCGATAGACTTAAGCATGGCTACCGGCGAAAAGGTCTCCTCATAATCGATACCCTCTTTCTGAGTATACCCCTTCGTAACAAGCCTCGCTTTGAAGGTCTCAACCTTCCCATCTATTCCTCTCTTTCTCTTGTAGATCCACTTGCATCCAATGGTTTTTACACCATCGGGTGGTTCTACTAGCTCCCAGACCTGATTTGAATCCATAGATTCAATCTCAGCATTCATTGCACTTTGCCAAGATACTGCATCTTTATCTTGGATTGCCCCGTCATATGTCCAGGGATCAGGTTCATGTTCTCCAGGGACCAAATCAGAAGATTCTCCCAAGAACATGAATCTATCAGGCTGTCTCACAACCCTCCCACTACGACGAGGTATCACCTATGTATCCTCTGTGACACGCGGTGCAGTGACATGTGGTATATCCTCTTGTACCGGTGGTACTAAAGAAGTTACTTCCCATTTTAACTCCTCCAAAATAATTTTACTATTTTGCTTGTGGCTCATCACATAGTCTTCCTCTAGAAATCTGGCGTTCGTGCTAACGATCACCCTCTGATCTCTAGGACTATAAAACAATCCACCCTTTGTTCCCCTGCGATAGCCAACGAACATGCGTACTGTAATGCCTGTAAAATTTTTAGCAATTTTACAAGAATTTTTGGCATGATTATAATGGGCTTTATGTGGGCTCTTTCAAAAATAAAAGAAAAGGAGCCAAAAAGGATGCAAGGCCTAAGAATTGAACCCCAAACCTCTAGAGATAGCTAAGCCCTAAAGATGCATCCAATAACCAGAAGCCCAGCAGGGTTGTACTATTAGAGGAATATGGGAAATTATAGTTAGGGGTAAGGAAGACTAAGAGACTCTTCAAGTGAATAAATAGGGGGAATGAGGAGACATAAGCAACCAAATTGCTCTTCTCTTCTTCTCATCTTCTTCCTCACCGAAATCCATTCCTCTCCCTTTCATCCTTTGTCTGAAACCTATCCAAGCAAGAGGAAGGCTAAGTTGGCATCCCTTAGGTTATCTTTCAACCAAAAAGCAAAGCGAAGGATGTAAGTATCCCCCTCACCTGCATACAAGTAGTTTTTGTTTGATGTATTTGTGTTAATCCTCTTGAAACCATTCGGCCAAGACCTTGTTTGAGTTTTTTTCCATGAAGATCCATGCCATATCTTGTATGAACATGATGAAGATAGGATGCTAGATGGATTAGGTTAAGTGTTTTACCTTTAAAACCCAAGGGACCATTCGGCCAAGACCTTGGTTGAGTTTTTCCATGAAGATCCATGCCATATCTTGTATGAACATGATGAAGATAGGATGCTAGATGAATTAGGTTAAGTGGTTGAACCTTTATGACCTTTAAAACCATTCGGCCAAGCCCTTTAGACCCTTATGTGTTCTCTTTATAGATAAGTTCATGCTATGTTTGATGGAAAAAGAAGATAACATGATGTTTGGTTAACCTAGATATTAAGTGGATGAACTTCTAGGCCTTGGACCATTCGGCCAAGCCACTTTAGACCCTTATATGTTTTTTTATGCCATGATATAGCCAAGTTCATGCTATGTTTTGATGGTAAAAGAAGATAACATGATGTTTGGTTAACCTAGATTTAAGTGGATGAACCCTAAGCCTTGGACCATTCGGCCAAGCCACTTTAGACCCCTATGTGTTATTTTTTTATGCCATGTTTAGATGAGCTTAGGCTAAGTTTTGATGCTAGATGAAGATAACATGTTCTATGATAGGTTTTAAATGAGTTCATGCCATGTTGATGTTAGAAGAAGGTAACATGTTCTATGCTATGTTAGAGATAGGTTCAGGCTATGTTTTGATGGTAAATGAAGATAACATGTTGTTTGTTTTAACCTAGATTTAAGTGGATGAACCTTTAGGCCCCTTGAACCATTCGGCCAAGTCCATCTAGACCCCTAAGGTGTCTTCTATGCTATGTTTTTCATGAGTTCATAATGACTTTTGGTGTTAGATGAAGATAACATGCTCTATGCTAGGTTTTAAATGAGTTTATGCCATGTTTGATGTTAAGAGAAGATAACATGTTCTATGCCATGCTATAGATAAGTTCATGCTATGTTTTGAGGGCAAATGAAGATAACATGTTGTTTGGTTAACCAAGAGTTAAGGGGTTGAGTCTCATGTCCTTTAAACCCATTCGGCCAAGGTTTAATTAAAACCCTAAGTGCCCTCCCATGCCATGCTTTATGTGTTAAAGAACTAACCTCTGGTTAGTTAGACCATATATAAGTGGTTTGGTGTTCAAAACTTTGATAGAACTCCATGAAGTTTAGATCATTCCATGTATAGTTGTTCCTGATGTTTATACCTTATGCCATGCTTATATGTGTGTGATGTTGTGATCATGTTATGCTTATTACCTCGTAATTGTATCAATGTATGATGTTTTATAAAGAAGGAACATGATATGCATGAAAAGAATATGATAAGCTATGAAGAAGAAATATGTTATTAAAGCCATATGATATGTTATGAAGAATAAGTATGTTATGATATGAAGAAGAAAAACATGATATGCCATGATAAGGAATATGATATGTTTATGAAATGAAATATGATATGTTATGATAAGAAGCATGTATGTATTTTACTTTATGCATGGCTTGTACCAGGACCCTAACAAGGTTCAAAGGGATGGGCTCCTAAGTTGCCCTAGGCCGACGAACTAAGATCGGGCCTAGGATGGGCTTCTATGTTATGATTGCCCCTAGGTCGACGGTCATAGTACGGACCTTGTACGGTATGCCCTCCCAGATGCCCTAGACCGACGGACTAAGATCGGGCCTTTGATGGGCTTCTATGTTATGATGATGGCCCCTAGATCGACGGACTAAGATCTGGCCTAGTAACCTAGTAGGTTCGAGATTAGCTACCTCGGGTCTATTTAGGGATGCGCGCTATGATGATGATGATGTGTTATAATGCTGGGCCCAATATGTTGAGAGTTATGTTCAAATACCTATGATATATGTTTTCAAAGAGCATCCTGCATATATGTTTACATGCTATGTTTGTTATGTTATATTTGCTTACATGCTATGTTTGTTATGTTTTTTGTGTTTACATGCTATGTTTGTTATGTTATATATGTTTGCATGTTATGATGGTTATGATATATATGTTTACATGCTATGTTTGTTATGTTATATATGTTTACATGTTATGATGGTTATGTTATATATGTTTACATGTTATGATTGCTATGTTATATATGTGTTTACATGTTATATGCCTGCTTACGATGTTGTATGTCTACATGTTATTGCCTGCTTATATCTATGCTGATACATTTATGTAATGTTTGGTTATGTTATGATGTTATGTCATGTTATGCTTACGTAAGGTTTTGTGAGTAGGACGGGATCTTACTAAGCCTATGTGCTTATAGTTTATGTTCCCTTGTACTGCAGATAAGGGTACAGGGTGGATAAACTATAGGGAGCAGCAGGAGGGGCAAAGTGTGTGTGGTAGTGGCATGGTGGAGGAGATATGTTATGTTCTTTATGCATGTTTTCCCTAAGATGATTTAGCTTATGAATTGAACTAAGTACTTATGAACTGATGATGCATGCCCTATTTTTAAGAAGAAGTGTCTATGAAATGATGATGCATGTTCTATGTTAAGAAGAAGTATCTATGAAATGACAATGCATGTTTATGTTTAAAAGAAAAAAAAATGTCTAAAGTCTTCCGTTGTAAGAAGTATGATATGTGTAGTCTTCCGCTGTAATATAATGTATGTATGTAGGATCGCGTCATGCGCCCCCCCTCCGGACCCTTGGAAAAACGGCGGGCGTGACAGGTTGGTATTTGAGCAGATCTGCCTTTCCACTACACACACACAAGCTCCAGATCCTACCGCTCCAAGTAAGAATTTCTTTGCCTACTTTATTTCTTTCATGTATGATAACAAATGCCTCTAGCTTAAATATGCCTGAAATATGTATGATACCCTTTATGCTAGCTTACAGTTTAACTATGCGTAGATAAACAAACGATAAACTTATACTAGCTTTACTTTAATATATGAAGATAAACATGTCTGGAAGACGCAGTAGTAGAGCTAATGAGATAGCACCCCCACATGACCTTACACACGTGGTTACTGAACTCCAGCGTCAGGTCACAGAGCAACAACAAGTAATAAATGCCTTAATGAATCAGTGAGGAAACCCTACCGCCCCACCAATGGGCCCTGGCCTGATGGTTCGACAGGAAGCTTACCTGATCCAGTGGAAGTGGCTGAAGCCGAAAAATTTCTCTGGTACTGGTGAACCATGGGACGCCCAGGCCTGGTTCAAGATGGTGGAAAGCATCGTGGAGCTACTGGACTAGCCCGAATGCGAGAAGATTAAGTGTGCATCATTCTGCCTTTCGGGAGATGCTCGGATGTGGTGGGAACGGGTTAAAGCAAAGAGGCGAGTGAACCAGATGAGATGGACGGATTTTGAGTTTGAATTTTTCGAAGAATTCTTCCATATGAGGGTAACCAACAAGCATTACGACGAGTTCACTGGGTTCTGACAAGGTGACCTATCAGTCAGCGAAGCTGTGAAGAGATTCAACCGACTTGCATGCCTATTCCCAGAGTTGGTCAGCACGAAAAGGGAAAGGGTCAGACTCATGCTGAAGATGCTCCGACCCGAAATAGCTCTGAATGTGGCCGACGGAGTTCATAGACCGCAGACTGTAGAAGAGTTGTTCAGCAGTGCCTTGATTACTGAACATTATTTGAACAATATTAACCAGCAAAAGAAGGCACTGAGTGAAGGCAGGAACAAAGCCCAGTCAGGAGGTCAGAGAAACCAGAGCATTTGGAAAGGGAACCACACTGGCAAGAGAAAACAATGGGAGGACTCTAAAGGTGGTCCAGCAAACAAGCAGCCCAAGATCCCTCTGTGTGCTACATCCTGGAGTATGCTACCGAGGCACAAATAGATGTTATAACTGTGGACAGGTAGGGCATAGGGTCGTGGATCGCCTATTGTTCAGTACCTCCTCGTGATGCCCGATGACAGAGTGCTCCTCCATAGCTACACCAGATGTAGGCTGCAATCGAAGGTACTCCGATTAGTCAAGGGAGACTGGAAGCCCCGCCAGTTATGATAGATGCCAGGGTATTCTCTCTCACCCAAGAAGATGTGGCGAACGCTTCTACAGTTGTCACAGGTCAGATATTTATTTTCTGTCAGCATGCTACTGCATTATTTGATACTGGGGCAACACATTCGTTTGTTTCTACACACTTCACTGGAAAGATAGACATACCACCACATGCTTTGGATCGTAAGTTCTTAACCACTCTGCCTTCGGGAGAAGTAATGCCCTCCACTCATATGCTGCGAGCTGCGCCCATCAGAATCGCAGACAGAGAACTCTACTATGATCTGATAGTGCTCGACATGCAGGATTATGATATTATATTGGGCATGGATTTCTTAAACAAGTATGGTGCTTCGATCGAGTGCCGTAAAAGAAAAGTGGTCTTCCATCCGGAGGCGGAACCTATGTTTGAATTTATTGGAGAGCCAAGGAGAAGAGTCAATAAATTTCTATTAGCTCTACAGGCACGCAAGATGTTAGACAGTGGATGCACTGGGTTTCTGGCACATATAGTTGATACAAGTCAAGCCGAGGACAAGAAGCTAGAAGATGTCAGAGTTGTATGCAACTACCCAAAGGTATTCCCAGATAAACTACCAGGGTTAGCCCCAGATAGAGAAATTGAATTTGAGATCGAATTGATTCTTGGTACTAACCCGATCTCTAAAGCACCTTACCTTATGGCGCCGGCTGAATTGAAGGAACTTTAGGGACAACTAAAGGAGTTACTCGACAAGGGACTTATTCGCCCAAGTCACTCTCCATGGGGAGTTCCAGTACTATTAGTGAAGAAGAAAGATGGGTCTATGCGAATGTGCATAGACTACCGAGCGCTGAATAATGTGACGATCAAGAACCGGTACCCTTTACCGCGGATTGATGACCTGTTCTACCAACTAAAGGGTGCCACCATCATCTCTAAGATTGACCTGAGGTCTGGCTATCATCAAGTAAAAGTGAAATCAGATGATATACCAAAGATGACCTTCCAGACAAGATACGGACATTACGAGTTCGTAGTTATGCCCTTCGGAGTGACGAATGCACTTGCTCTGTTCATGGATTTGATGAATCAGGTATTCTCGGCATTTCTCGACAAATTTGTAATCGTTTTCATCGATGACATACTGATATATTCGAGAACCCCAGAAGAGCATGCAGAATACCTGAATGTGGTATTACAGATTCTTCGGGGAAAGCAGTTGTATGCAAAGTTCTCCAAATGCTAGTTCTGGCTCGAACAAGTATCATTTTTGGGTCATGTTATATCCAAGCACGGAGTGATGGTAGACCCAATAAAGATTGAAGTCGTGAGTAACTGGAACTGACCAAAGAATGCCAGTGAGATCAGAAGCTTTCTTGGGCTAGCAAGCTACAATAGGAAGTTTGTAGAGAACTTCTCTAGGATTACAGCCCCTATGACAGTCCTCACCAGAAAGAACAGGAAATATGAATGGACGGGGCCTTTGTGAGAGAGTTTCACATTGAAAAGGAGGCGACCGGTGCTCCAATCCTTGCTCTTCGATAATGAAGGCCGACATGTATGCAGTGGCAGCTTCCAAGTTGGGACTCGGAGCTGTACTCATGCAGAATGGCAAGGTCATTGCCTACGCCTCTAGGAAACTCAAGGAATATGAAAGGAATTATCCCACCCACGATTTAGAGCTAGCGGCCGTGGTCTTTGCTCTCAAAACATGGAGGCATTATCTATATGGAGCTCAGTGTAGGATTTATCTGAGACCACAGTCGAAATATTTCTTCACACAGAAGGACTGAACATGAGACAGCGGATGGCTCGAGGCTCATCAAGATTATGGCTGCGAGATCTTCTACCATCGGGAAAAGCAAACAAGGTGGTGATGCACTCGTGAAGTCCTGCACCGCCTTGATGTCTCTATCAGTGTTATCTCAGCCCTTAGAAAAGGAGATTATGCGTTACGGGGTTGAAATCATTTCCGGACAGCTCTCGACCATGATGATAGCACCGACGCTATTCGACGATATATTGGAAAAACAAGCCCGTGACCCAAGCATTCAGAGGATCAAGCAAGAGGTCCTAGAAGGAAAGGACGATGGGTTTTGTATCTATGATAGTGGAGTACTCTACCTCAGGGATCGCTTGTGTATTCCCGATGATCCAGAATTACGGAAGAAGATATTTGAGGAAGCTCACGGAACTCCTTATGCGATGCATCGTGGAACCACCAAGATGTACCAAGATCTGAAAAGAAAATTCTGGTGGTTCAGAATAAAAAGAGATGTGGCTCAGTATGTCAGTACCTGCTTGACCTGCCGGAGGGTTAAAGCAGAAGACCAGAGACCTGGAGGAACACTGCAGCCAATCCAGATCCAGAATGGAAGTGGGAAGATATTTCTATGGATTTCATCTCAGGATTGCCCAAGATGACAAACGGATATGATGCTATATTGGTAATTGTGGACCGATTGACAAAGTCTGCCCACTTCTTAGCAATCAAGATGACCTATTAGACTGATCAACTGGCTCAATTATATGCTAAGGAAATTATCAGATTACATGGGATTCCTAAGACCATCATTTCTGACAGAGATGGTCATTTTATTTCCCATTTCTAGGAGTGTGTTCAGAAGGCACTTGGCACGAAGCTATTGTTCAAGACGCGCTTCCATCCTCGCATTGACAGACCGAAAGAGTAAATCAAATACTGGAGGATATGCTACGAGCTTGCACCCTGGATTTCAAAGGTAGCTGGTGCCGATACTTATGCTCGGCAGAATTCGCCTACAACAATAGCTACAAAACTACTATTGGAATGGCACCCTACGAGGCTCTATATGGGAGGAAATATAGATCTCATATATGCTGGTACGAGGGTGGTGAAAAGAAAGGGATGGGACTCCAGACATACTTCATTGACGACACCACCCGAGCTATCCATAACATCCATCAAAGAATTGAAACTGCTCAGAGCCGGCAAAAGAGCTATGCAGATATGCGGCGTAGACCGTTAGAATTCGAAGTCGGGGACCTGGTATTCCTCAAAGTGGCCCCTATGAAGGGAGTGATGAGATTCGGAAGGAAGGGTAAGCCGAGTCCGCATTATGTGGGACCGTATCCGATATTGTAGAGGGTTGGCAAGGTAGCTTACAAGCTGGAGCTGCCTCAAGAGATGTCGGCTATTCACAACGTGTTCCATGTTTGAATGCTCAAGAAATGCATTTCCAGTGCAGACCAAGTGATCGAGCCACAAACAGTGCAAGTTCAAGAGGATCTGAGTTATGAAAGTCGGCCTATCCAGATACTAGACCGAGAAGTCAAGAGACAAAGGAACAAAGAGGTGCCCTTAGTAAAGGTCCTGTGGCAAAATCAACGGTACGATGAAGCTACCTGGGAACGCGAAGAGGACATGAAATAGAAGTACCCAGAATTGTTCTAAGTTTCGGGGATGAAACTTTTAAAAGGTATGAAGGATTGTAACGCCCGTAAAATTTTTAGCAATTTTACAAGAATTTTTGGCATGATTATAATGGGATTTATGTGGGCTCTTTCAAAAATAAAAGAAAAGGATCCAAAAAGGATGCAAGGCCTAGGAATTGAACCCCAAAACACTAGAGATAGCTAAGCCCTAAAGATGCATCCAATAACCAGAAGCCCAACAAGGTTGTACTATTAGAGGAATATGGGAAATTATAGTTAGGGGTAAAGGAGACTAAGAGACTCTTCAAGTGAATAAATAGGGGGAATGAGGAGACATAAGCAACCAAATTGCTCTTCTCTTCTTCCTCACCGAAATCCATTCCTCTCCCTTTCATCCTTTGTCCGAAACCTATCCAAGCAAGAGGAAGGCTAAGTTGGCATCCCTTAGGTTATCTTCCAACCAAAAAGCAAAGCGAAGGATGTAAGTATCCCCCTCACCTGCATACAAGTAGTTTTCGTTTGATGTGTTTGTGTTAATCCTCTTGAAACCATTCGGCCAAGACCTTGTTTGAGTTTTTTCCCATGAAGATCCATGCCATATCTTGTATGAACATGATGAAGATAGGATGCTAGATGGATTAGGTTAAGTGTTTTACCTTTAAAACCCAAGGGACCATTCGGCCAAGACCTTGGTTGAGTTTTTCCATGAAGATCCATGCCATATCTTGTATGAACATGATGAAGATAGGATGCTAGATGAATTAGGTTAAGTGGTTGAACCTTTATGACCTTTAAAACCATTCGGCCAAGCCCTTTAGACCCTTATGTGTTCTCTTTATAGATAAGTTCATGCTATGTTTGATGGTAAAAGAAGATAACATGATGTTTGGTTAACCTAGATATTAAGTGGATGAACTTCTAGGCCTTGGACCATTTGGCCAAGCCACTTTAGACCCTTATATGTTTTTTTATGCCATGCTATTGCCAAGTTCATGCTATGTTTTGATGGTAAAAGAAGATAACATGATGTTTGGTTAACCTAGATTTAAGTGGATGAACCCTAAGCCTTGGACCATTCGGCCAAGCCACTTTAGACCCCTATGTGTTATTTTTTTATGCCATGTTTAGATGAGCTTAGGCTAAGTTTTGATGCTAGATGAATATAACATGTTCTATGATAGGTTTTAAATGAGTTCATGCCATGTTGATGTTAGAAGAAGGTAACATGCTCTATGCTATGTTAGAAATAGGTTCAGGCTATGTTTTGATGGTAAATGAAGATAACATGTTGTTTGTTTTAACCTAGATTTAAGTGGATGAACCTTTAGGCCCCTTGAACCATTCGCCCAAGTCCATCTAGACCCCTATGGTGTCTTCTATGCTATGTTTTGCATGAGTTCATAATGACTTTTGGTGTTAGATGAAGATAACATGCTCTATTCTAGGTTTTAAATGAGTTTATGCCATGTTTGATGTTAAGAGAAGATAACATGTTCTATGCCATGCTATAGATAAGTTCATGCTATGTTTTGAGGGCAAATGAAGATAACATGTTGTTTGGTTAACCAAGAGTTAAGGGGTTGAGTCTCATGTCCTTTAAACCCATTCGGCCAAGGTTTAATTAAAACCCTAAGTGCCCTCCCATGCCATGCTTTATGTGTTAAAGAACTAACCTCTGGTTAGTTAGACCATATATAAGTTGTTTGGTGTTCAAAACTTTGATAGAACTCCATGAAATTTAGATCATTCGATGTATACTTGTTCCTGATGTTTATACCTTATGCCATGCTTATATGTGTGTGATCATGTTATGCTTATTACCTCGTAATTGTATGAATGTATGATGTTTTATAAAGAAGGAACATGATATGTATGAAAAGAATATGATATGCTATGAAGAAGAAATATGTTATGAAAGCCATATGATATGTTATGAAGAAGAAGTATGTTATGATATGAAGAAGAAAAACATGATATGCCATGAAAAGGAATATGATATGTTTAATGAAATGAAATATGATATGTTATGATAAGAAGCATGTATGTATTTTACTTTCTGCATGGCTTGTACCAGGACCCTAACAAGGTCCAAAGGGATGGGCTCCTAAGTTGCCCTAGGCCGACGGACTAAGATCGGGCCTAGGATGGGCTTCTATGTTATGATTGCCCCTAGGTCGACGGTCATAGTACGAACCTAGTACGGGATGGGCTCCCAGATGCCCTAGGCCGACAGACTAAGATCAGGCCTAGGATGGGCTTCTATGTTATGATGATGGCCCCTAGGTCGACGGAGTATGATCGGGCCAAGTAACCTAGTAGGTTCGATATTAGCTGCCTCGGGTCTATTTAGGGATGCGCGCTATGATGATGATAATGTGGTACAATGTCGGACCAAATATGTTGAGAGTTATGTTCAAATACCTATGATATATATTTTCAAAGAGCATCCTGCTTATATGTTTACATGCTATGTTTGTTATGTTATATATGCTTACATGCTATGTTTGTTATGTTTTATATGTTTACATGTTATGTTTGATATGTTATATATGTTTGCATGTTATGATGGTTATGATATATATGTTTACATGTTATGTTTGTTATGTTATATATGTTTACATGTTATGATGGTTATGTTATATATGTTTACATGTTATGATTGCTATGTTATATATGTGTTTACATGTTATATGCCTGCTTACGATGTTGTATGTCTACATGTTATTGCCTGCTTATGTCTATGCTGATACATTTATGTTATGTTTGCTTATGTTATGATGTTATGTCATGTTATGCTTACGTAAGGTTTTGTGAGTAGGACAGGATCTTACTAAGCCTATGTGCTTATAGTTTATGTTCCCTTGTACTGTAGATAAGGGTAAAGGGTGGATAAACTAAAGGGAGCAGCAGGAGGGGCAAAATGTGTGTGGTAGTGACATGGTGGAGGAGATCTGTTATGTTCTTTATACATGTTTTCCCTAAGATGATTTAGCTTATGAATTGAACTAAGTACTTATGAACTGATGATGCATGCCCTATGTTTAAGAAGAAGTGTCTATGAAATAATGATGTATGTTCTATGTTAATAAGATGTATCTATGAAATGACGATGCATGTTTATGTTTAAAAGAAAAGAAAAATGTCTAAAGTCTTCCGCTGTAAGAAGTATGATATGTGTAGTCTTCCACTGTAATGTAATGTATGTATGTAGGATCGTGTCACGCGCTGCCCCTTCGGACCGTTGGAAAAAGGGCGGGCGTGACACGTACTTCTGTATGAGGTTCCAACTTATCAGCATCTGCCTTCAGTACATGTGTTGGACTCCCCTATATCCGAATATGTCTTAGACTAGGCTTTCGCCTAGTCCACAACTCTGTGGGAGTAGAAGGCACTGATTTAGATGGAACCAAGTTCAGAATGTACACCGCCGTATCTAGAGCATATCCCTAGAACGAATCTGGCAAGTCAGAATAACTCATCATCGATCTAACCATCTTCATAAGAGTCCTATTCCTTCGCTCTGCTACACCGTTCTGCTGGGGTGTGCCAGGTGCAGTCAAATGGGATTGAATCCTAGCTTCTGATAAGTAGTTCCTAAACTCTCCCAAGAGGTACTCACCACCACGATTAGATCGTAATATCTTGATACTTTTACCTTGACGTTTCTCCACATCAGCCTTGAATTCTTTGAACTTGTCAAAGCATTCAGACTTGCGGCGCATCAGGTAAATATATCCATATCTTGAGTAATCATCTATAAAAGAGACGAAATACTCAAAACCACCTCTATCCTGGATAGACATAGGATCACACAAATCAAAATGAACTAATTCTTACACATCTTTGGCTCTATACCCCTTGGCCTTAAAAGGCCTCTTGGTCATCTTACCCTCCAAGCAAGATTCACAGGTTGGGAGATCCTCCACCACTAATGAACCTAAAGGTCCATCAGCTATCAACCTTTGAATTATGCTTAGGTTAATGTGACCAAGCCTAAGATGCCAAAGATATGTTTGGTTCATCTTTGAAGGTTCTTTTCTCTTATTGGAATTAGAAGATGAGTTATTAACTTCAATTTGCATCGTGGGAGGTTTTGATGTTTATGAAAATAAAAATATGATATGTTATGATAGAAAGTATGTATGTATTTTATAGCAATACGTAACTCTGTCATTAAAAGAAATAGAATATCCATCCATAAACAATTTAGAAACCGAAATTAAATTCTTTCTAAATAAGGGTACATAAAGGCAATTCTTAAGAACCAAAAGTTTATTTTTCTCAAAAGATAAATGAACATCTCCCACTGCAATAGCCGCCACCTTTGTGGCATCGCCCAAGTACACGGTAATCTCCCCCTCAACCAGTCGTCTGGTTTCCTGGAACCCTTGCAAAGTATTGCAGACATGATCAGTGGCTCCCGTATCTACACACCAGGTGTCGGTAGATAACACCGCTAAACATGTTTCAATGACTAGACCAAAAGATATACCTTTGTTCTTGTGGTTGGGGCAGTCCTTCTTCCAGTGTCCAGTCTGCTTACAAGTGAAGCACTTGCCTTTCGGCTTCTTCACTCCTCCCTGAGTACCTCCCACCGCCTTCGCCCCGGTTTGTTTCTTCTTTTTCTTGCCTTTCAGCTTAGAAGTAGAAATCTTCTGGGTCACCACGGCATTTGCCTGAGCACTCTGACGAAATAGTCCCTCTGTCGCCTGGAGTTCTGTCAGAAGTTCCACCAACGAATAAAACCTCTTGTTCATGTTGTAGTTCAAGCGAAACTGCTCAAAACTCCTAGGTAGAGACTGGAGTATGATATTGACCTGGGTTTCCTCATCGATCTCAGCTCCTAGGACCTCCAGCTCATTCAAATGAGCCATCATCTTGAGAACATGATCCCTCACGGGTGTTCCTTCGATCATGGTGGTCGTCATCAAGTTTCTCATGGCCTCTTGCCTCGCAGCCCGATTTTGGTGTCCGAAAAGCTCCTTGAGATTGAGCATCATATCATAAGTAGTGGACATGGCTTGATGCTGATGTTGTAGTACATTTGACATAGATGCCAAAATGTAACACCGCGCCATCTCATCGGCCTTGATCCACTTCTTATAGCTCTCTCTCTCTTTTTCCCCAGAATTATCTAATGGCTTGGGAGGGCACTCTTCGAGGAGTACATATTTGTATTCCTCAACAGTCAAGACAATGTCTAGATTCCTCTTCCAATCAACATAGTTGGGTCCAGTAAGTTTGTTCTCTTTCAGTATCACAACAAGTGGGTTGAAAGTCATTTTGAAAGAAAACCAAAGAATCACACAAATCAAAACATTAGATTTCAAAAAATTATTGATTCCTCAAACAATAAAGTTTTAAAATCAATCAACACCTCAAAACAACGAGAATATCGTATGCCACGATAGTGTGGACGTATACGAATTCTATATTTGTAAGAGGAGATTTTACCCATTAATTTTACTATCTTGTCAACCTAACTTTTTGACAAGTAAAATTAATAGTTGGTTCCTCTTTGGCCCTACAAATAAAAGCAGTGACTCCGATGGGGAGGATACTTATATTTGTATTTAAGTGTTCACTATTACTCGGTACCTAGGTAATTATCTCGGGTTATATGCCTTACGATGGGCAAGTACACACGCTCCTTAATAATTTCCTATAACCATTCGACCTTGTGATCCGCAAACAAACCCATCCGATATGGAGGAAGACACTCAGAGCCCACGCACAAGTTTGTTTGCATCACTTGTCAAATCGTAATGGAGGCCGTGAGAATTTTAAAAATTCCCTCTCCCACTTAGTAATTTGAAATTGAGGAATTTTCCTAGCCTACGACATGCATATCAAACAAAAAGCAATAAATATGAAAAATAAATTATTTTCCAACTATTATGGCTTTTGTCTTCAATATGACTCCCGTCGCATCGCCATCTCGTCCGCTACTCCTAGGCCATGTACGAGACATCTAGAGAACCGAGTCGAGACTAAAACCTATTTTAATTTACATCCATCGATCCTATACTCCACGAGGGAGTGTACATGAAATCTAGATCGAAAGTAAAATAAAATAAAGAGTGGCTAAACAATGTCGTATCTAATTTACAAAAAATCAAATACTAGCCTCGTCAACCCTGAGGATTCAACAAAATAAATATTTACACACATACAATCACATAAACACATATGGCCATAATAGTCGGATCTTATGCCTGCAACCAAAGAGTTAAACTACGCATATCCTACTATTATCCGGCACATATAATATATGAAAAAGTGCATAAAAATTAACTGAATCCTAAACACACAAAACCGGAAACCTTGGCTCTGATACCAATTGAATGGGTTTTGCTTATCGAGTCCGTGAGGGGAAACTTCGCTTCCCACTTCACCTCGATAGCTTTTCCATGACGATCCCTTCGATGTCCCTAGATTAAAAATAATTAATCCTAGACAAAAGGGATTGCCCAAACCACAAAGTCATCATCGTGCTATTCGTTTAGAGAGGTCACTTGAACAAACTAGTTGTTCAAGCGACCATCCTCTATTCTACGAGTAGCCGCGAAATAGACGATGTCCGAATCGCTGGTTTTTGTATTTATGCTCGGGATCCAAGTATTATTTAGCCATATACAGATTTTTAACATGGTTATAATTGAAAAACGAATACAAACATGTAACATATAAAAAATTGGAGAATTGATATACCTCTCGATCTTCTAATGTATGTCCTTCCTCCTTTTGGACGTCGTGTGGGCGACGATCTACCAAAAGTCGAAGCTCCAAGATCGCAAATCTTCCTTCCTTGCTTTTCCAAAGCAAGAGGAAGAATAGAAACAAGGTTCTTCTCCTCCCTAAAACCAACCAACAAGGAGCACACAAACTCCTTACCGCCGGCCAACTAGAAGGAGATGTTTGTGGTGGAATCCGGACAAGACACCAAGGGAAGACCTATATCTTGTTTCCACCACCTTCCTTATTTGGTGCCGCCCTAGCCTCCAAACCCTAACCCTAATCCTATCTCTACTAGGATTCCCTCTTCCCTCTCCCACTTAGTAATTTGAAATTGAGGAATTTTCCTAGCCTACGACATGCATATCAAACAAAAAGCAATAAATATGAAAAATAAATTATTTTCCAACTATTATGGCTTTTGTCTTCAATATGACTCCCGTCGCATTGCCATCTCGTCCGCTCCTCCTACGCCATGTACGAGCCATCCGAAGATCCGAGCCGAGACTAAAACCTATTTTAATTTACATCCATCGATACTATACTCCACGAGGGAGTATACATGAAATCTAGATCGAAAGTAAAATAAAATAAAGAGTGGCTAAACAATGTCGTATCTAATTTACAAAAAATCAAATATTAGCCTCGTCAACCTCGAGGATTCAACAAAATAAATATTTACACACATACAATCACATAAACACATATGGCCATAATAGTCGGATCTTATGCCTGCAACCAAAGAGTTAAACTACGCATATCATACTATTATCCGGCACATATAATATATGAAAAAGTGCATAAAAATTAACTGAATCCTAAACACGCAAAACCGGAAACCTTGGCTCTGATACCAATTGAATGGGTTTTGCTTATCGAGTCCGTGAGGGGAAACTTCGCTTCCCACTTCACCTCGATAGCTTTTCCATGACGATCCCTTCGATATCCCTAGATTAAAAATAATTAATCCTAGACAAAAGGGATTGCCCAAACCACAAAGTCATCGTCGTGCTATTCGTTTAGAGAGGTCACTTGAACAAACTAGTTGTTCAAGCGACCATCCTCTATTCTACGAGTAGCCGCGGAATAGACGATGTCCGAATCGCTGGTTTTTGTATTTATGCTCGGGATCCAAGTATTATTTAGCCATATACAGATTTTTAACATGGTTATAATTGAAAAACGAATACAAACATGTAACATATAAAAAATTGGAGAATTGATATACCTCTCGATCTTCTAATGTATGTCCTTCCTCCTTTTGGACGTCGTGTGGGCGACGATCTACCAAAAGTCGAAGCTCCAAGATCGCAAATCTTCCTTCCTTGCTTTTCCAAAGCAAGAGGAAGAATAGAAACAAGGTTCTTCTCCTCCCTAAAACCAACCAACAAGGAGCACACAAACTCCTTACCGCCGGCCAACTAGAAGGAGATGTTTGTGGTGGAATCCGGACAAGACACCAAGGGAAGACCTATATCTTGTTTCCACCACCTTCCTTATTTGGTGCCGCCCTAGCCTCCAAACCCTAACCCTAATCCTATCTCTACTAGGATTCCTTCTTCCCTCTCCCACTTAGTAATTTGAAATTGAGGAATTTTCCTAGCCTACGACATGCATATCAAACAAAAAGCAATAAATATGAAAAATAAATTATTTTCCAACTATTATGGCTTTTGTCTTCAATATGACTCCCGTCGCATCGCCATCTCGTCCGCTCCTCCTACGCCATGTACGAGCCATCCGAAGATCCGAGCCGAGACTAAAACCTATTTTAATTTACATCCATCGATCCTATACTCCACGAGGGAGTATACATGAAATCTAGATCGAAAGTAAAATAAAATAAAGAGTGGCTAAACAATGTCATATCTAATTTACAAAAAATCAAATACTAGCCTCGTCAACCTCGAGGATTCAACAAAATAAATATTTACACACATACAATCATATAAACACATATGGCCATAATAGTCGGATCTTATGCCTGCAACCAAAGAGTTAAACTACGCATATCCTACTATTATCCGGCACATATAATATATGAAAAAGTGCATAAAAATTAACTGAATCCTAAACACGCAAAACTGGAAACCTTGGCTCTGATACCAATTGAATGGGTTTTGCTTATCGAGTCTGTGAGGGGAAACTTCGCTTCCCACTTCACCTCGATAGCTTTTCCATGACGATCCCTTCGATGTCCCTAGATTAAAAATAATTAATCCTAGACAAAAGGGATTGCCCAAACCACAAAGTCATCGTCGTGCTATTCGTTTAGAGAGGTCACTTGAACAAACTAGTTGTTCAAGCGACCATCCTCTATTCTACGAGTAGCCGCGGAATAGACGATGTTCGAATCGCTGGTTTTTGTATTTATGCTCGGGATCCAAGTATTATTTAGCCATATACAGATTTTTAACATGGTTATAATTGAAAAACGAATACAAACATGTAACATATAAAAAATTGGAGAATTGATATACCTCTCGATCTTCTAATGTATGTCCTTCCTCCTTTTGGACGTCGTGTGGGCGACGATCTACCAAAAGTCGAAGCTCCAAGATCGCAAATCTTCCTTCCTTGCTTTTCCAAAGCAAGAGGAAGAATAGAAACAAGGTTCTTCTCCTCCCTAAAACCAACCAACAAGGAGCACACAAACTCCTTACCGCCGGCCAACTAGAAGGAGATGTTTGTGGTGGAATCCGGACAAGACACCAAGGGAAGACCTATATCTTGTTTCCACCACCTTCCTTATTTGGTGCCGCCCTAGCCTCCAAACCCTAACCCTAATCCTATCTCTACTAGGATTCCTTCTTCCCTCTCCCACTTAGTAATTTGAAATTGAGGAATTTTCCTAGCCTACGACATGCATATCAAACAAAAAGCAATAAATATGAAAAATAAATAATTTTCCAACTATTGTGGCTTTTGTCTTCAATATGACTCCCGTCGCATCGCCATCTCGTCCGCTCCTCCTACGCCATGTACGAGCCATCCGAAGATCCGAGCCGAGACTAAAACCTATTTTAATTTACATCCATCGATCCTATACTCCACGAGGGAGTATACATGAAATCTAGATCGAAAGTAAAATAAAATAAAGAGTGGCTAAACAATGTCGTATCTAATTTACAAAAAATCAAATACTAGCCTCGTCAACCTCGAGGATTCAACAAAATAAATATTTACACACATACAATCACATACACACATATGACCATAATAGTCGGATCTTATGCCTGCAACCAAAGAGTTAAACTATGTATATCCTACTATTATCCGGCACATATAATAAATGAAAAAGTGCATAAAAATTTACTGAATCCTAAACACACAAAACCGAAAACCTTGGCTCTGATACCAATTGAAGGGTTTTGCTTATCGAGTCTGTGAGAGGAAACTTCGCTTCCCACTTCACTTCGATAGCTTTTCCATGGCGATCCCTTCGATATCCACAGATTAAAAAAAATAATCCTAGACAAAAGGGGTTTCCCAAACCACCAAGTCATCGTCGTGCTATTCGTTTAGAGAGGTCACTTGAACAAACTAGTTGTTCAAGCGACCATCCTCTATTCTATGAGTAGCCGCGGAATAGACGATGTCCGAATCGCCGGTTTTTGTATTTATGCTCAGGATCCAAGTATTATTTAGCCATATACAGATTTATAACATGCTTATAATTGAAAAACAAATACAAACATGTAACATATAAAAATTAGAGAATTGATATACCTCTCGATCTTCTAATGTATGTTCTTCGTCCTTTTGGACGTCGTGTGGGCGACGATCTACCAAAAGTCGAAGCTCCAAGATCGCAAATCTTCTTTCCTTGCTTTTCCAAAGCAAGAGGAAGAATAGAAACAAGGATCTTCTCCTCCCTAAAACCAACCAACAATGAGCACACAAACTCCTTGCCGCCGGCCAACTAGAAGGAGATGTTTGTGGTGGAATCCGGCCAAGACACCAAGGGAAGACCTATATCTTGTTTCCACCACCTTCCTTATTTGGTGCCGCCCTAGCCTCCAAACCCTAACCCTAATCCTATCTCTGTCATGCCCGCCCTTTCTCCTAGGGTCCGGAGAGGCGGCGCGTGACGCGACCGTACATACATACACTTCTTACTACTTACAGCGGAAGACTTTTAGATATTTTTTTTTCTTTTCTTTTTAAACATAAACATGCATTGACATATATAGATACTTCTTCTTAACGTAGAGCATGCATCATAACATATATAGATACTTCTTCTTAACATAGAGCATGCATCATAACTTATATAGATACTTAGTGCTTAGTTCAAATCCATAAACATCATCATCATAAGAAGACATAAATAAGGACATAACGGATCTTCTCCACCATGCCACTACCACACACATTTGGCCCCTCCTGCTGCTCCCTTTAGTTTATCCATCCCTTACCCTTATCTGCAGTACGAGGGAAAGATAAACTATAAGCACATAGGCTTAGTAAGATCCTGTCCTACTCACAAAAACCTTATATCGACATTAATCATGACATGTAACATTCATAACATATAAGCAACATAACATGTAGAATACATGACGTAAGCAACTTAACATGTAGCATAAGTAACATAAGTAAACATAACATGTATCATCCATAACATAGCAGCATAACATGTATATATATGACTTAATCAAACATAACATACAACATATGTAACATAGCAACATAAACATGACATAACATGCAACATATATAACATAGCAACATAAACATGACATAACATGCAACATATATATGACATATCAACATAGCATCTGAACATATCAATTAAATCATGTAACCTATGCAGGATGCTTTTGAAAACATATATTATAGGTACGTAAACATAATCTCAACATATTTGGGCCCGTCATTGTACCACTTCTTCATCATCATAGCGCGCATCCCTAAATAGACCCGAGGTAGCAAGTCTAGAACCTACAAGGTTACTAGGCCCGATCTTAGTCCGTCGACCTAGGGAAATCGTCATAGCATAGAAACCCATCCTAGGCCCGAGTCTTACTCCATCGACCTAGGGCATCTTGGAGCCCATCCCGTACAAGGCCCGATCTTAGTCCGTCAACCTAGGGGCAATCATACATAGGAGCCCATCCTAGGCCCGATCTTAGTCCGTCGACCTAGGGCATCTTAGGAGCCCATCCATTTGGACCTTGTTAGGGTCCTGGTACAAGCCATGCAGAAGGTAAAATACTTATATGCTTTTATTATAACATAGCTTATTTCATTTTGCAAACATAGCATACTTTATTTCCTAACATATACTTCATTTCCTAACATATCATACTACACTTCATGAACATATCATTTTTCATTTCATAAACATATCATACTTCATTTCATAATCATATCATATTCATTTCATGAACATATCGTTTTTCATTTCATAATCATATCATATTTCATTTCATAACATTTCTTAAATATCACATACATATAGGGCATGGCATAAGGCATAAACATCAAGAGTAAGTAAACTCTAACCTAAAGCATGTTATCTTCATCTAGCATCATTTAATATCACAAGTCAACATGAATTCACCTAAACATAAAACACATGTTAACCCAACCTAGAGCATGATAAGGTACAATGGTTGGCCGAATAGTTCATAGGACTTTTAGGGTTAAACCTTTACCCTAATCCATCTAACATACTAACATCATCATATGCATACAAAACATGGAATAAAACTTCATTGAAACATCAATACAAGGGGGTGGCCGAATGGTCTATGTAGGCTTTTAGGGCTAGTCTTTTAACCTAATCCCTCTAACATACTAACATCATCATATGCATACAAAATGTGGAATAAAACTTCATTGAAACATCAATACAAGGGGGTGGCCGAATGGTCCATGTAGGCTTTTAGGGCTAGTCTTTTAACCTAGTCCCTCTAACATACTAACATCATCATATGCATACAAAATATGGAATAAAACTTCATTGAAACATCAATACAAGGGGGTGGCCGAATGGTCCATGTAGGCTTTTAGGGTTAACTTTTAACCTAATTTATTATACATCTTAACATCATCATGTGCATGTAAAACAAGGTATAGAACTTCAATAAAACACCAAGAACACATGTTGGCCGAACCTATCATAGGGGTTTCTATGGTTAACTTTTAACCTAATTCATTCTACATCTTAACTTCATCATGTGCATGTAAAACAAGGTATAGAACTTCAAGAAAACACCAAGAACACATGTTGGCCGAACATATCATAGGGGTTTCTAGGGTTAACTTTTAACCTAATTCATTCTACATCTTAACTTCATCATGTGCATGTAAAAAAAGGTATAGAACTTCAATAAAACACCAAGAACACATGTTGGCCGAACATATCATAGGGGTTTCTACACAAAATATCAACCGAAAGTTACTCGTATGTAGGTGAGGGATACTTACATCCTTCGCTTTGCTTTTAGTGGAAAGATGACCTAAGGAAAGCCAAATCTAGCCTTCTCCTTGTTTGGATGGGGTTCGGCCAAAGAAATGGAGAGGGGAATTTCTAGGATTCGGTGAGGAAGAAGAAGAGGAGGAGAAAATAAGTTTGGTAACTCATGCCCCCTCATTCCCCCTATTTATTCACTTGAAGAGTCCCTTCATCTCCTTTACCTCTAACTATAATTTCCCATGTTCTTCTAACAATTCATTCTTGTTGGGCTTCGTGTTAGTGGGTGCATCTATAGGGTTTGGTTATCTCTAGAGGTTTGGGGTTCAATTCCCAGGCCTTGCATTATTTTTTGGTTTATTTTCTTTTATTTTTTTGAAGGAGCCCACATAAAGCCCATTATTATCAAGCCAAAAATTCTTGTAAAATTGCTAGAAATTTTTCGGGCGTTACAATCTCAACTAGGATTCCTTCTCTTGCTGCCCAAAACCTAGCTCTCCTTGATGATATTCCACGCCAACTCCCATGCCCTCCTTTTATAGAGTTAGGGATAAGTCATGAATTAATCTCCTCCATTGGTTCTAGGGATTTAATCTCAACCGTCGGATCTGGAGATTTAATCTCAACCGTCGGATCTTAGAGATTTAATCTCTACCTATGAATCTTAGTGTTTTGTTTCTATCCATTGGATCTAAGCTTCATGAGGTGTTAATAGGCTACATTAGGGACCATGAGGAGGAGTTGGATCTTGGCCACCCATGGATCAAGCCCACATAAAGTCCGATCCACTAATGATGATCCAATCCACTAAAGGATCATCATTGATCTACCTCACCAACCCCCATATGATAATATGGGCTCCATATATTATTTGTACATTTTCTCCCCGTGTTTAAGATCTCGAATGTACGTCGATTAATTAATTTACTGACCATTAATTAATCAACATCTAACTCCTTGAGTAGTACCACTCAACCTTTTCATCATGCCGGACCAAGTCCACCTGCAGGGTTTACATGATGAACCTTATGAGCTCCTCAAGGGGACATCATCATCCTAATATATAGGACACAGTTTCCTCCTATAATCAACGACACACCATATAAATAATATCATCTCCCAACTTACCGAGCCTATCGATTTAATCTATAAATCTCGCCCATTGGTAAATCAAAGAGATGAGTACTAAGTATAGGTGCCCGTTATTATATTGGGATTAAGAGCATATACTAAATAATATCTGAGCTCCGATTCGATTATGTAGTCAGCAATAAA
Source organism: Wurfbainia villosa (assembly GCA_025175895.1). Classification (NCBI taxonomy): domain Eukaryota; kingdom Viridiplantae; phylum Streptophyta; class Magnoliopsida; order Zingiberales; family Zingiberaceae; genus Wurfbainia; species Wurfbainia villosa. Next base: position 110,535,877 of record CM045989.1, on the reverse strand, counting down.
TCGAATCACCTCTAAGTCGGTCCTGCTCAATACGCACAAAGTGCACTAGTGTGATTCTATGGTCAAGACAAACCAACACCAAATCACACTACAACAATTCCGATGGTTTGTCCAAAGCCATCTCGGTTGTGAGCCTTTACTTATACTTTTCAAGGGGCCGATAACATGATCTCCTGTGTGACACCACACACCATGTTATCTACAATGTGTATTAGACAATATTGCATAACCATAAAAATATCCAAACAATGATCATGTGATTCTTATTCCAAAATAAAGATGTTTATACAAAAGATAGACTTTTCAGTATACATCCTTACAACTTACTGTGTCACTTTCGCTTTCGGCCTTCCACTCGATTCCTTTGGCTCCCTCCGAAGTCACTCGAGTGTCGCCCGACCACCGTGGCTTCCTCCGGGTGTCGCTAGCCTTCAGCTCTAGCTATAGCAATTTTCTACACACTCGATTCAGCTCATGAGATAACGACATGAGCTTAACTTTGTATCATATGCTATAATCAAAACTCAGGTTCGACTTAGGTGCCTACTACACCAACACAAGGTGGCTGGGCGGCGTGGAGGCCTTGGGCGGTGGCATGGAGAAGAGAGGGTTGGGCGGCAAGAATAGAATAGGGTTTTCATAAAACTTTTATGCCCTTTTTTTATAGAGAACACATTCTCCTAACGGTTATTACTTCATAACCAAAACTCGTTAACCCGCTCCAATAACTTAAGTTAAAATAAACCAAAACGAGTTGTTCTATTTTAAGTTAAAACGAACTGAACCAACTTTGGTTCATTCGTTTAAAACAAACCAAACCCCTTTGGTTTATTCTCCACCATTGGATTAGAACGAAACCAATTTGGTTCATCCATCATGTCTTCATAAGACTCAGTCCATCCATTCTTCCGTTGCACCTGAAATGATTTCATGCTCGCTCCTTGTTTGGTCCAACCAAACCTAGTTTCTCTTGATATGAGAATCTCATTCTCAAGCTCATTTTAAATCCTTTGGATTACGCTCATTGTGCGTGTGACCAAATAGATTCCCGATTTATGTTGGACGTCTATAATTAACCATTAATTATAGAATGATCATGAGTGGCACCTAGTAGTACATCATGATCCCCAATTAATCGAAAAATCAACGGTTGATTCCAGAACTATTTCTGAAACCCTTCAGCAGCTACAATGAATCGTGCCCCGTTCCCTTCAGCCATCTTATACCCACTTGGTTCAGGACATGGTCTATAGTGTTAGTCTCCACTAGGTTGACTATGTCACACCTAGCCCAAGTATCATTTCCTCGTCCTACGGATTCTAGTTACTACACATGTATCTGAGAGTACCTTACTATAAACATGTAATGCTTTGGACAAAGACTTTAGTTATAATCCGACGAGAGACCATGGGTATACATGTCCTCGCAAGGATTGGTGAATCCTTTATAGGCTATTCAAACACCTTCGGTCACTTCGACTTATACCAAATCATCTCGGGTCCACATCTCCTTTGAGATGCTTGCTTAAGATGTTAAAGCATAAGTCTTCATGACCAAGATAACTTGAATTCTGTAAGTCAAAGGAACATTGCACTTAAGCTGTAGTAAGAGCTTCATTGACATATCATATATGCAGAGAACCATATGAAGTCTTACAGCTCGTCACTCCAATAAACTAGTTACCCTAACTAGCATCCACGATTAACTGCGGACATCACAATGTCTCCAGCTAGTGAGAATCGACTACTTGGATACATCAAGGAGTATACCTCATGCTAGTCTCGATAGAATTGACGGTGTCTAAATCCATCAATTCATCAACTAAGAATAATTCCAATACATCACAATTACACATGTAGAGATACTCACTAGTTGTGATCCAATCATAAATTCTCTCATGCTGTGAATCGTGTCATGGACTTCCAGTAAATGAGTTTAAGATCTAATCAAATACATGAAAACATGTGTAATAAAATAGTGAATCTTCACTTATCATATAAATGGTTCAAACATAAGGCGATTTCCTTAGGACACCTCTCATATATTACTAATAGTAACTAGTGTGAGGGTAGTTCATTTGTTGTGCCGCACTCGACCACTCTTGATAGTGGCAGTTGGAGTTGCATGCAGTTGTCCTGGGTGTGTGGCACTCGACCACTCATGGGTAATGTCAGTCGGAGTGGCTAGCAGCAGGGACCCCCATTGTGTAGCTTATAGCTATTTAGCTTATCGCTACTTATTCATACTGCCCACTCAGCCACTCGAGAGCTGTGATTGTTGTTGAGTTGGGACAGTTGTCATGTCATGCCACCTAGGCTACACTGGGGTCGTGGTAGCGAGTGGGGTGTGCAGGAATGACCATGCATTTGCATTGCCATGTGTGAGGACATTTGTAAATATATATATATATATATATATATATATATATATATATATATGTGTGTGTGTGTGTGTGTGTGTGTGTGTGTGTGTGTGTGTGTGTGTGTGTGAGTGTGAGCAGTATATATATATATGCTTGTTGTATTAATGCATTTGTTTATGCTATGATTGCTGCATTTGATTGTATAACATCTTTCATGTTATTAGCATGATCTATACTATTGTGTGTGGGATACCAGTGTATGACTTGGACCGGATTTTTGTATGCCTATGGCCAGTATCATGAGGTTGTATAGGACTTACCAGGTTTGATGATGTTGTTGTTTATAGGTTAGTAGGGTAGTGTGTTTATTACATGCTTAGTGTTGTTCTTTCATATTGTATTTGTTATATGGTAGTATGTGTGTTCAGGTTATAAGAGTTGTATCGTTATAGATCTTCAGGTATGTCAGTACATTACGTTATGCATAGTTGATTAGTTGGTTGTTTATCCATTGCTTAGATTCACACTGATAGTTAGTTGGCATTACCTTCTGTTGGGGATCGATCGATGTGTATTGGCCAGCTAGAGGGGGGTGAATAGCCCTCTTTCGTTGGATGGTGGAATTTGCTCGTCTACAAAGAATATTAGCGCAAGCGTAAAAACAAAATAAGACAAACAAATAGAAACAATCAAGAATAAAACCAATGCTAACCAAAGGAATATAACGTGGTTCATAGCTATGCCGCTAATCCACGGTCCCTGATTCGTCCTCGGTGAATCACTCCGCAACCAATTCACTATCTGTCTCTCCTTTGCACTAAGCTAGGTGGACGTAACCCTTACAACTCAAGAACACTCCTTCTTTTATAATAGATGTGAAAGAAACTAAGAGAAGGAGTTTGAATCTTGTGGAGCAATTGGATGATCACTTAGAGCATAAGCATTTACCATCCAAAAGCCCACACCCTCTCTTTTTATAGAGAGGGTTGATTTCTTCCCGTTGGCCGCCATCAGTCGACTGCTGCCCTTAGCAGTCGACTGTCGCCACTACAATGACCTCTGAACATGTCGGATCCCGACCATTGTAGTCCAATGGATCCCTTGGCAGTCGACTGATGTAACCATCAGTCGACTGCTGCCTCCGTTGTCGACTGCCCAGTCGGCTACGAGAGGTTCTGCACCCGCGACTTCCTCTGGCAGTCGACTGCCATTCCATTGCAGTCGACTATGGGGCATAATCTCATCAGTCGGATACCAGTCGAACCGAGTTCGACTCAAAGCAGTCGACTGGTGCCATGTGAAACTCAAACTTAATATTTGTTTGAGCTTCCGGCAGTCCGGTAAACCTTAACCCTTGCGGTCAAGCCTCCGACACTAATCAATTTGGCCAAGTTCACCTAATGAGCTACTTACATTTCACTTATTCTCTCATCTCACTAGAAGTCCCTCGCCGAAGCTCTCTTCGTTCGCGGCCATGTCCCTTGGCAGCATCAGGTGCACGGCTCTACAATGCTCCTTCGCGTCTCTTGCCTTCGAAGTCTGCTTCCTTGGCTTCGCTTCAAGTCATCTCATCCGACGGTCCCTCGGCAGCATCAAGAGCATGGCTCTGCAATGCTCCTTCTCCGACTCAAGCACGAGGTTGTGAGTGGTGTAAAATACCGAAAAAAAATTAGAAATTTTTCCTAGACTAAAATGGAAATTTCTATGGTTGTTGCTATGAAAGATTTAATAGGCTTCGGGAAAGCCTGTTTGGGTCATCTGCTTATGAGAGATTAATAGGGTTTAATCGACCTAAGTTTAAATATAAAGCCCTAAATTAAATTGAATGAATCTAGGGTTTTAAAGTCCAACCCATTAGTGCATCTAACCCGCAATCAAACCCGATCCATTTCCTTACTTAATACCCGAGCCATTTTTTTCTTTCCATTTCGTTGCGGTCTTTTATTCATGTGTCGAACGGCCTCTAGCATTAGCTCTTTCTCTTCCTCTCCGAAATGCACGCAGTCGAGCGCTCTTCCCCTTCCTCATGGCGAGTGACGGCGGAGGCAGTCGGACCATCCTCGATGGGTTCTGTGGGCGAGCGAGGGCAGAGAGCGAGCAGGAGTCGACGACGAACATGCATGGTGGGGAGCTTGGAATCGGCCGCGTTCGGTGGTAATCTGCCCTTGCAATCTCTGCCGAAGCAAGCTTAGGAACTGGCTGTGCTAGGGCAGCTCGATCCCTCTTCTCCAGGCTCCCGTCGACCCTTTTTTGCGTGAGCCGATTGGCGGCGTGATCACCGCGACAGAGAGGGGCTTCCATGGGTCTCACAGTGGTTGCCAGAGCAAGTTTAGGGCAGCAGAATTCCGATGAACAGATGGATTTGGGGGATTGCTCTACCGGTGGTCGTCGGAGCTAGGTAAGGGCTGATTCTTTCTTGCTACCTTGGGTGGGATGTATACCTAGCTATGCATTTCGGTTGAGTTCGATTTGTCTTGTTGGCTAGTGGGTTTTTCCGGCGAGTAGAACAGGGATAAGAGGGAGTGCTGCCGGTGGAGGTTGCATCCGGTGGTATGTCGATCTGTTTCTATTTTTCTTACGTTGTAGTTGGTAATCATTGTGTCTTAGACTGAGATTTATACTGGAGTTATCGTCGTGAACGGGAAGAACCCTAATAACACATTTTGGGTTCGAGAGGCTGGATCAACAAATCTGCCGTGGGGATCCCATTTAGTCTTCACCTTCGATTTGTGGTAAAATACCTCTCTACTTCTTTAGATTAAGAAATCTGAGAATTTGTAGGTTGGATGTAAACTTGTATATTGTGATTTCAGATGTTTGAGTTATGGAATTGGATTATCTTGTTGATAAGTTGTGGTCGATTGAAGGGGGAGAGGTAAGCTTTGATCTAGTAATGATATAGTTGGAGAACAATCATATTTGTTTGTGATCATTAATATAGTGGTGTTAATTGTAGATTTACATATCATATTTTTGGGCAGTTGAGTAGATCTGATGACGATCAAGAAGTGGTGGTTGATTGCAACAATTGTAAGGTAAGCTTTAATTTGGTATTGTTATGAAGTAGGATGTGCTACCTTTATAGTTGATGCAGAGTTGACTCATGAATGGTACGGTGAATTTAATCTGATTAAGGTTGGAGAATGTTGAATTAGTTGGATATAATGATAAATGTAGGATTCGATTCAATCATTCGATGTAAGCTAGAACTTAGTTATGTTCTATGTGTTCTTTTGCAGGACCTTGATTGGTGATAGATGTTTGCACGCGTGGATAGCTAGCATGAGCTATTTAGCAGGTGGGTAATTCCTACCCTGGTCAGGTAGTTTTATTGCATACAGATTTAGATGCATGATCATCTTATATGATCATGTTACCTTGACCCTGCTCTTATTATCTTATGCTTGAACTTATTGTTGGATGTATTTATGCTCAATTATTGATATCACATATACCCTATCATGATTTAGGAGTTATAGATGTGATATAAATTGGCCTAGATATTTAACAGAGTGTAAATGTTAGTACGGGGGATGACCCAATTTATAAATTGACAAAAAGGTCATCCGTGGATAGGTAATGCCCTAAATGTAGGATTTATTTCTAATACCCGTATGTTGCATACTGTTACCAAACATGAGTTGTGTAATGGTTAAGTGAAGGGTGATTAATGTGTCGCTGCGGACTGGTGGTCCCAACTTGATATGATTAGTCGAGTACGACTCTCTATCGGATAGAGAGTGCGTCGATCAGTTGAGTACGACTCTCTATTGGAGAGAGAGTTATGATCAGTCGAGTACGACTCTCTATTGAATAGAGAGTGCGTTGATCAGTTGAGTACGACTCTCTATTGGAGAGAGAGTTATGATCAGTCTAGTATGACTCTCTACAGGATAGAGAGTGCGTCGATCAGTTGAGTACGACTCTTTATTGGATAGAGAGTTATGATTAGTTGAGTACGGCTCTCTACAAGATAGAGAGTTCGTCGATCAGTTGAGTACGACTCTCTACAGAATAGAGAGTGTATTGATCAGATGGGTACGACTCTTTGTTGAACATAGAGTCTGTGGTAGATAGTTGTCCGTGTGACAGCATACTCATGTCATTTGCATGCATTCTGACGACATAGTCTCCCTTGGAGTTGAGAGAGTCGTCAGTCATCTTGCCTCCCAGGTTACTCCTCGAGGAGTAACTGGTGTGAGGGCAGAGCATATGTTGTGTCGCACTCTACCACTATAGACGGTCGCAGTTGGAGTTGCGTGTAGTTGTCCTGGGTGCGTGGTACTCGACCACTCATTGGTAGTGTTAGTCGGAGTGGCCAGCAGCAGGGACCCCCATTGTGTAGAGAGCTCTTTACGCTCCTATGCTACTTGATCATACTACCCACTCGGCCACTCTATAGAAGTGGTTGGTGTGAGTTGGGACAGTTGTCATGTCATGCCACCTAGGCCACACTGGGGTCGTGGTAGCGAGTATGGGTGAGCAGGCATGACCATGCATGTTGCATTGTCATATCTGATGGCGCTTTGCATATTACCATATATATATACATATATGCATGTATATATATATATATGGATGGTTGAGATTGATATATATATATAGATGCAGTCTATATATATATATGCTTATTGTGATGTTGCACATGATTGTATTATGCTTGCTGCATTTGGTTGTACATCATATTCATGCATGCTTCTTGCATATGTTATACGGTTGTGTCAGGTATTGGTATATGTGTTGGACAGACCATTAGATACCTTGACCTGTAGCTTGAGTATATTGAGTTGATCTTACTCTTCCTATTATATATATGTTGGATATATGTTCAGGTTGGATCAGAGTAGCGTAGCAGACTCAAGTATGTCTTCATTTTACGTTGTTCATTTGGTTAGACGGTATATGCTTGTATTTATATACTATGCTGATATACCTATTGTACCTCTAGATTATGTTATTGAAATACATGTGATATTACATATATACATGTTTTCTATTACCTGCTGAGTTTTACTCACCACCCCAACGGGCCCTGGGTTTTTCTATCGCCCAGGTAACAGGTAGAAGTCTTCGTGACGGCTTGGAGCACTGCTGGCTGACATCCCATCTCACCTCCGAGGCTCCCGTGTTTGTTTTGGGCTTTCCATCCGTTGTGTATTGTATCTGGAGTTTTCGTGATGTACTATGTTGTATATTCAGATTTTGTCGAGGTTTCGTGTTGTTGTGATGTGTTAGTCATACCGGTATGCATGTGTGGGATTGTATTGCTGTTGTATTATATTTCCGTTGTGTTTTGTGTAGTTGTTGTTTTCATATATATATATATATTGTTGTTATTGTAGGCCTACGGGCCTTGTATTAACCCGAAATGTTGCCACGTACAGGGGAGATGTCGTCCGTTTGATTTTCGACTCGGCATGCTCTCGGGGCGTGACAACTTTAGTGGTATCAGAGCCCTAGGTTCGGCGATGCCATACAATGCTGTTTTTGTGTCGAGTCTTGAATTCTCGGGAGTCGATTTGTTCGGTTTTGGTTTTATGAGATGAGATGGACAGCGGCCTGTGCTCCAATAAGCACGAGGTAAGAATCCCTGTTAACTTATGGTTAGTAGATATTTATCTAAACTTGATCAGTAGGTGTATACAATAGAGTTATGATACCTGTGCAGACTTGTAGTAGGGGTCATCCACCGAGGCAACCAACCGGAGTGGCCTTTAGGGTTTATACTCCCAGTTTTTTTAGTTGACTATGCTTTAATGTATATAACAGAGAATAACCTCTAGTGTGTTGGTTATTGTTCGTAGCCGTGGTATGAGTTGACCCCAAAAATGACCTGTTAAGTCTGTGAGTTTTGAACCTGTGTCGAAAATGTGATTTACCTTTGAGAGCCGACTGATACTGAGTCGGAGAATAGGGGCCAAGTCGTCACATTTCTGGTTGAAATCAGAGATTTCAGTCTTAGAGATTTTCACTAACGGTGCTAGTCAGATTATTACCTGTTGGGTAATGGACAAGACAAGTGGACTATTGTTGATGCAGATAGCAGAAGGCTAGGTTACGGTGTTTCATAGGGATTTTATCCCTGAGTTGTTCGTACTGAGTTGTATAACTTTGAGTGTACTTTTGAGTACTTAACTCATGTTATACCGAGAAAGAAGAGTTGTTTGCATACCATTATCGGGATCAAACTGGTAGTTGGTGGTAAATGCAGAAATAAATCTTCGAGGAATAATATATCACTTGATCATGGTTTGGTGATGTTGAAAGAGAGTATTTCCCCATCACTTTTAGTGACACATTGTAAGTAATTCTTGAGCTTCAAGAAAGGGTGATTGGTTAGTAATAGTGTACTGTGCAAAGTCATGAGACTTGCAGAGGTTACGACCACCTAATAGCTCAAGAAGATGAATGGATGATTTAAGCCACCCAGAGTTATTGGCTTGTAGTTGGATTAGGATGCCGGGATCTTCTACCAGATCCTACCGGAAGACATTGGATTGAGACAGGAGTTTAGAAATGACTCCGTACAAGGGTTTAAGAGTTGGAGACCGATAAGCAAATATTGCAGGTCAACTTAATAGAGTCAGAAGTCTTCGACTGTTGGATAAAAGAAGCAAGATCGGAGTCATAGGCTTTGAGCTGTTTTTCAATTATAGAAGACCAACCGCATATCATTAGGAGGTTCTCGTGCACATCAGCAAAATCAGAACAAAGACTTTGAAGGGATTGTGTGCGTACAGTGTAGATCACGAAGACACATGAAGTCACATTATCTGTTGGATCAGTTCATCCGTTGCTATTGTAGGCAACCAGTACAGTTGAGGAGGTATACTTTGAAGACTCAGTTGAAGACTACCAATGGTGTTCTGTGAGGATGATGCACTGTCTCGACAGCAGAGATCAGCACAGAAGATGTGGGTTACCTTATTAGCATTAACCTACTATCTCAGGCCTGGTTGGAGTTCATTGATACTACCCTTCAGCAGAGATCAGCACAGAAGCATCATAAGTAGAAGACATCTTAGAAGATTCAGCAGACAACAACAGTTACCTCCACATATGATTTGCTTAGTACGAAGGAGAGAGTCTACGATGATGGTCGTATCTATTTGGTATTCTACAGTTGCAGCTCGTAGGATTAAGTGATGAGATTAGACGATCTGGGAAAATCCTCAGGTCATTTGTCGTAGAAATGCGATCACTTTGTCGCGGATTGTTGGATCTGATCTTGTTCTCTTCGGAGAAAGGCTGAGACCTGCGGGGAGCCTTTTGGATTGGATCGATAGATAATTGATTTTTCAAGGTATTACTTTAGTTTACCCTCAAGGTTAATATATTGAGAGATACTTGTAGTTTACGGGTATCTTAGTCTAGAACATTCTTTGTTTGGATTAGAAGGGTTCCTATACATCAACTTGTGGGTTGGTGGCATCTCTATCGTCAGGTGAGAAGTGGACCAACGATTAAGAAGTCAAGGGAGGTCCTTAGACTTGGATAGACATATCTTTACTGTAGACATATCTTTACTGTAGACATATCCTTACGGATGGTCAAGTTGTTAAGATTATAGTATGATTATGTCTCTCAGATGTGCGTATAATCTGAGAGTATTCGGATGTAGTTTCGGATGAACTCCAAGGCTTGTCGTTGCATAGGCAAGCGGAGTAAGCGATCGAAATGATTGCGGAAAATAGTTCTGGTATCAAATATGACATATGAGTGATAATTTTGTTGGTATCAGTGTTGCTAAACACTATAGAAATTGGAGGAATGGAAGTTGTGATTATAGGAGATATTGGAAGGGATATTAATTTGTCCTAGTATTTATCTTTGAGAAGATCCAAAACTCTTTGTTAAAAGAGGGATGAACCTTTGAAATTATGAATCGATTATCGATGATGGAATGCGATGATTGTTGAAAGTAAATATCCTACGTTGAGGATAAATGATCTGTTTAGATCAGCTAAAGACACTTGTGTATACTCTAGGGTTGGTTTACGACTGGAGCATTGATATGGTAGTGACATGGTGTCATATAAGTATCATTGTCATTGTGATGATTGATATATCATTAGCCTAGAGAAAAAAGGGGATGCAGGTGTGTGGAGACGACAATTTCATACTTGGTATGAATTGTATGAATTTTGATTAAGTTGTTAGACTAATTAACGATTTAGTCGCCACTAGATTTGAGAATCATGTATCCTGGACACGATTGGATCAGTTTGTGATTGTTGGAGTTGCGTAACCTGACCACTATTGATTGTGGTAGTTGGAGTTGCACACTTGACCACCGTAGATGGTGGTTTACCTTGTATGATGTAGTTATTACTGTAGTTGTTGATAGAATGTTTGACATTACTATACTACGGACTTGTTTGACAAAGGTGATGATGGAAATCATTTAGTCGGAAGCTGGTGAAACCAGTTACAAGACCTAGACGGCGGTTAACTTTTACACGAGTATTAGTTAATCATTCCGGAGTGGATAAAAGGATGATGTACGTAGATGTGTCGTTTCAGGGATTGGAACGAATCCGATGTAGTTGAATGAGGCGTACCTTATGCTTACGATAGTTAAGAAACTACGAGATAGACTGTCATATACATGACGTGACTTTAGTAGTTATTATTTGGATTTGTAGTGATATGGAGCAGAAGTGCTCATGGAGTTTTGACTAGCTACTGGGTAGCTACTATAGAGTTGCTGGAATGCGAACAGTTGCAACTTGAGAGATTGATCATTATAGTCTTCCATACACTTACAGAGTGTGTGGTAGAGTGAATTTTGAATGGTTGATGGACTCCTCTTTTGAGAAGATAATTTTTTCGTCTCTGATAAGGATAGTGTGTACCGGACATGCGTCTAGTCAAAGAAGAGTCGCTACAGGAAGCATATCATTGAAGATTTGCTATTCACCCTAGTGGTACTCGGATGTATCGAGATTTGAAATGTCTATATTGGTGGAATGGTATAAAGAGAGATGTAGCAAATGTTACTTCTCGATATTTAGTATGCCAATAGGTGAAGGCTGAACATCAGAAACCGTTGATTGCACCAGAAAATTTCGATTTCCGAAATGGAAGTGGGAGCATATCACTATTGATTTCGTTACGGGATTGCCTAGAACCCGTAAAAGACATTATGTGATTTGGGTGATCGTGGATCGACTGACCAAATCAGCTCACTTCCTTCCTATTCATGGGTCGTACTCGTTGGATTATCCGGTAGAGTTGTATTGCCGGAAGATTATCGGATTGCATGGGGTACTTTTGGGTACTATATCTGATAGAGACCTGCGATTTACCTCGCGATTTTGGCAAAGTCAGCAGCAAACTATGGGCACAGAGCTTCGGCTCCATGTAGATCTCCTGTGTACTGGGAGGAAGTTGGGAAATGACAGCTATTGGAGTCCACAGAGTATCCAATATGATCCAGAGTTGGTGCATGTCATTGGATGAGAGTTATTAGGGGTTCCGATTCTACCTCAGTCAAAGGCGACCTATGAGGAGATTCCGGTGCAAGTTTTTTGTCACAAGGAGCGACAGTAGTGAGACGAAAACCATCCGACTCGTAAAGGTTGGATGACAGCATCATACCGATGAGAAGACTATGTGGGAGCTGGAAGATACTATCCGAGCTCGATATCCTCATCTGTTCACATGAGGAATATGTGTTCCTTTCGAAAACTTGCTTAAAATAAATTTTTTGCATGTTAGTACGAAATTTGGGGACCAAATTCTTATTAGTGGAGGAGAATGTAAAATATCGAAAAAAAAAATTAGAAATTTTTCCTGGACTTAAATGGAAATTTCTATGGTTGTTGCTGTGAAAGATTTAATAGGCTTCGGGAAAGCCTGTTTGGGTCATCTGCTTATGAGAGATTAATAGGGTTTAATCGACCTAATTTTAAATATAAAACCCTAAATTAAATTGAATGAATCTAGGGTTTTAAAGTCCAACCCTTTAGTGCATCCAACCCGCTATCAAACCCGATCCATTTCCTTACTTAATACCCGAGCTGTTTTTTTTCTTTCCATTTCGTTGCAGTCTTTTATTCATGCATCGAACGGCCTCGAGCATTAGCTCTATCTCTTCCTCTCTGAAACACGTGCAGTCGAGCGCTCTTCTCCTTCCTCGCTGCGAACGATGGCGGCAGCGGCCGGACCATCCTCGACGGGCTCTGCGGGCGAGCGAGGGCAGAGAGCGAGCAGGAGTCGACGGCGAGCATGCATGGCGGGGAGCTTGGAATCGGTGGCGTCCGGTGGTAATCTTCCCTTGCGATCTCTGTCGGAGCAAGCTCAGGATGGACGGTGCTAGGGCAGCTCGATCCCTCTTCTCCAGGTTCTCGTCGACCCTTTTTCGCGTGAGCCGATTGGCGGCATGATCACCGCGACAGAGAGGGGCTTCCACGGGTCTCACAGTGGTCGTCGGAGCAAGTTTAGGGCAGCAGAATTCCGGTTAACAGATAGATTCGGGGAATTGCTCTGCTGGTGGTCGTCGGAGCTAGGTAAGGGCTGATTCTTGCTTGCTACCTTGGGTGGGATGTATACCTAGCTGTGAATTCCAGTTGAGTTCGATTTGTCTTATTGGGCAGTGGGTTTTTTCGGCGAGCAGAACAGGGATAAGAGGGAGTGTTGCCGATGAAGGTTGCAACCGATGGTAAGTCTATCTATTTCAATTTTTCTTACATTGCAGTTGGTAATCATTGTTGCTTAGACTGGGATTTCAGCTGGAGTTATTGTCGTGAACGGGAAGAACCCTAACAACACATTTCGGGTTCGAGAGGCTGGATCAGCAAATCTGCCGTGGAGATCCCATTTAGTCTTCACCTTCGATTTGTGGTAAAAGACCTCTCTACTTCTTTAGATTAAGAAATCTGAGAATTTGTAGGTTGGAAGTAAACTTGTATATTGTGATTTCAGATGTTTGAGTTCTGGAATTGGATTTATCTTGTTGATAAGTTGTGGTCGATTGAAGGGGGAGAGGTAAGCTTTGATCTAGTAATGATATAGTTGGAGAACAATCATATTTGTTTGTGATCATTAATATAGTGGTGTTAATTGTAGATTTACATATCGTATTTTTGGGCAGTTGAGTAGATCTAATGAGGATCAAGAAGTGGTGGTTGATTGCAACAATTGTAAGGTAAGCATTGATTTGGTATTGTTATGAAGTAGGATGTGCTACCTTTATAGTTGATGCTAGAGTTGACTCATGAATGGTACGGTGAATTTAATCTGATTAAGGTTAGAGAATGTTGAATTAGTTGGATATAATGATCGATGTAGGATTCGATTCAATCATTCGATGTAAGCTAGAACTTAGTTATGTTCTATGTGTTCTTTTGCAGGACCTTGATTGGTGATAGATGTTTGCACGCGTGGATAGCTAGCATGAACTATTTAGCTGGTGGGTAATTCCTACCCTGGTCAGGTAGTTTTATTGCATATAGATTTAGATGCATGATCATCTTATATGATCATGTTACCTTGACCCTGCTCTTATTATCTTATGCTTGAACTTATTGTTGGATGTATTTATGCTCAATTGTTGATATCACATATACCCTATCATGATTTAGGAGTTATAGATGTGATATAAATTTGCCTAGATGTTTAGCAGGGTGTAAATGTTAGTATGGGGGATGACCCAATTTATAAATTGACAAAAAGGTCATCCATGGGTAGGTAATGCCCTAAATGTTGGATTTATTTCCAATACCCGTATGTTGCATACTGTTACCAACCATGAGTTGTGTAATGGTTAAGTGAAGGGTGATTAATATGTCGCTGCGGACCGGTGGTCCCAGCTTGATATGATTAGTCGAGTACGACTCTCTATCGGATAGAGAGTGCGTCGATCAGTTGAGTACAACTCTCTATTGGAGAGAGAGTTATGATCAGTCGAGTACGACTCTCTATTGGATAGAGAGTGCGTCGATCAGTGGACTACGACTCTCTATTGGAGAGAGAGTTATGATCAGTTGAGTACGACTCTCTACATGATAGAGAGTTTGTCGATCAGTTGAGTGTGACTTTCTATTGGATTGAGAGTTTTGATTAGTTGAGTACGACTCTCTACAGGATAGAGAGTCCGTCGATCAGTTGAGTACGACTCTCTACAAGATAGAGAATGTATTGATCAGATGGGTACGACTCTTTGTTGAACAGAGAGTCTGTGGTAGATGGTTGTACGTGTGACAACATACTCAAGTCATTTGCATACATTCTGACGACATAGTCTCCCTTGGGGTTGAGAGAGTCATCAGTCATCTTGCCTCCCAGGTTACTCCCTGAGCAGTAACTGGTGTGAGGGCAGAGCATCTGTTGTGCCGCCCTCTACCACTATAGACGGTGGTAGTTGGAGTTACGTGCAGTTGTCCTGGGTGCATGGTACTCGACCACTCATTGGTAGTGTTAGTCGGAGTGGCCAGTAGCAGGGACCCCCATTGTGTAGCGAGCTCTTTACACTCATATGCTACTTGATTATACTGGCCACTCGACCACTCTATAGCAGTGGTTGGTGTGAGTTGGGACAGTTGTCATGTCGTGCCACCTACGCCACACTGGGGTCGTGGTAGCGAGTAGGGGTGAGGAGGCATGACCATGCATGCTGCATTGCCCTATTTGATGGCGCTTTGCATATTACTATATATATATACATATATGCATGTATATATATATATATATGGATGGTTGAGATTGATATATATATAGATGCAGTCTATATATATATACTTATTGTGATGTTGCACTTGATTGTATTATGCTTGCTGTATTTGGTTGTACATCATATTCATGCATGCTTCTTGCATATATTATACGGTTGTGTCGGGTACTGGTATATGTGTTGGACAGAACATTAGATACCTTGACCTGTAGCTTGAGTATAGTGAGTTGATCTTACTCTTCCTGTTATATATATGTTGGATATATGTTCAGGTTGGATCAGAGTAGCATAGTAGACTCAGGTATGTCAGCATTTTACGTTGTTCATTTGGTTAGACGGTATATGCTTGTATTAATATATTATGCTGATATACCTGTTGTACCTCTAGATTATGTTGTTGAAATACATGTGATATTACATATATATATGTTTTCTATTACCTACTGAGTTTTACTCACCACCCCAATGGACCCTGGGTTTTTCTGTCGCCCAAGTAACAGGTAGAAGTCTTCGTGATGGCTTGGAGCATCGTTGGCTGACATCCCATCTCACCTCTGAGGCTATCGTGTTTGTTTTGAGCTTTCCGTTCGTTGTGTATTGTATTTGGAGTTTTCATGATGTACTATGTTGTATATTTAGATTTTGTCGAGGTTTCGTGTTGTTGTGATGTGTTAGTCATATCGGTATGCATGTGTGGGATTGTATTGTTGTTGTATTATATTTCCGCTGTGTTTTGTGTAGTTTTTGTTTTCATATATATATATATATATATATATTGTTGTTATTGTGGGCCTACGGGCCTTTTATTAACCCGAATTGTTGCCACTTACAGGGGAGATGTCGTCCGTTTGATTTTCGGCTCGGCATGCTCTCGGGGCGTGACAAGTGGTGAACCCGCCAAGGCTCCATGTGTGAATTACTAAGTCTTGCATGACTTCAATGCACATATCAAATCACAATAACAACCTAACTTAAACCCTTTACCACACACATCAAAACCATATCATGGGTTGATTGCACTAACAATCTCCCCCTTTTTGATGTGTGCCAATCCGTTTAAGTTAGGTAAAAACATTTGATAAAATATTAAGGAAAAAAAAGCATGTGAATAACATGATTTGCAACTCTCCCCCTTAATACATGAAACTCCCCCTAAATATAATTCCCCCTTACTTAAACATATATATTTCTCCCCCTTTGACACCATCAAAAATAATTAATAAAGTTTATACAGTATGACATCAAGTCTAGAGAGAAACATAAACCAAAAACATGCCTTAAAACCGTGTATCAGAAGTTGCTGGGCAGTTTTTTAGGTGAGCAGTCGACTGCTATCAGTATGGCAGTCGACTGACACAATGAAATCTGAATTTCTAATTTTTTGGACGAATTTCAGAAATGTACTATAAATTCCAAAAAATTCGAAAAATAGTGAAATTTGGGGAATAGATTTATTTTAGGGTTCTTTATCAATGAAAAATAGTTTTCCATGAAAAAACATTATATTTTCAAGGATTTGCCAAAAATCCAAAAGCTTCAATAAACAACTAGTGTTTTGATCAAGTTTGAATCCATTTTAACATCTAGTTTTGCTTTGGATTGTTTCAAAACATGAACATACAGATTTTAAAGTAAGAAATTATTTTGAAAATATATGAAATATCCAACCATGATCTTTGGGCAATATGCCTATGAATTAAACATAAGTCTTCCCCATGATTGGTCTATTATTGCTATTTTGATACCTTAAATGACCATCTAAATGTCATAGGCATTAGTGGACATTTGTATCATCCTAACATCTCACTCATGCTAAGTTTTCAATCATGGTAGCCTATGGTGAGTGTGAGATGCATCCTAAAGGTATTTGTATATACTTAACCATTATTTTCATGCATTTCTATACAAGGTTAAGTATCATCCTAACAATCCACATGATCATAAATATACATATGCATTGATTTCATATTATGATCATGAAACACATGTATTCACCAATTAATGATCATGCATTAGGTATAACATCATGATAATAAGTAAATATCACCTAAAGCATGATTTATCTATTAATAGGTGCATTATCATCACCTAACACTATTTCAAAAATATTGTCCTGCCATCCTAAGTCAACCAAAAATATGATATAGGTGAAATCCTTATGGTTGACTATCCTAGGGTTTTCCTAACCCTTTAGGATGGATTTAGGAACCCAAAACAAATTCTTGCCTATGGGGTTTACTAAATACTCCTAAGGATCCATTTTCTAGCAATTACCTTCTTTTTATCTTGACCGCTAGCAATTAAGCATTTATAGGCCTTTTCATTTTTCTTTTCCATATATCCTAGGCCTTTCTTATTGAAACTTGCTCTTTGGCTCCCTATGATCATGTTAACAGTGTTGGAGCCAATTGTAAACTTTTCTAGGGCTTTGGTCGAGTGATCTACCTTTTCCCTTAAAGCCCTATTTTCTTCCATACATGCATCACTTACATCTAATGGCATATAAATATCATGTGAGCATGCATCATTTAAGCTAGAAGTAATATTATCATTTACATTTAAGCATGCTTTTTCTAATTTTTCTTCTAAGTCCTTAATTTGATCTAGCATGCATTTGTTTTTCTTCTTTGCCCTAAACAAGTCCTTAGTGAGGCTAGAAATAATTGGCATAACTTTCTTGGGGGAAAGACTTGTTACCTCACTTACCAAGTCCTCTTCCGATGATGAGGATGTAGAGGAAGCTCCCCCTTCACTCGAGCTCTCCTCACTTGAGCTTGCTTCTTCATTTTCGAAGGAGGAGGAGTCTAGATCGTCAAAAGCCATCAAAGCTAAGTTGGTGACAAAGGCATTCTCCTCTTCCGATGATGATGAAGATGATGAGGAGGGGTCATCCCATGTCCTTGCTTTGAGTGCTTTTGTCTTCCCTTTCTCCTTGGCTTTCTTCTCTTCTTCCTTCTTCTTACTTCCTTTCTTCTTCTTCTTTTCTTCCTTCTTTTTCCTTCCCTCTTTACTCTTGTTTAGGAGGGGACAATTGTCCCTTATGTGTCCCTCTCCTTGGCAATTATAACAAATCACCTTCCCCCTTGGTCTTCTCCTCCTATCATTAGATTTATTAAATTTAAAACTTTTTAATGCACGTCTTACCCTCCTTACCATATAGGCTTCTTCCGTGCTATCAATGGAGGAGGAGGAGGATGCTTCATCGGAGGAGGAGGGGATCTCCATCTTCTTCTTCCCCTTGTTAGCCAAAAGTGCTACTCCTCTTGAAGGTTGAAATCTTGGCTCTTCTATTATTCCTTCATGTCTTGTTTCGTGGAGCTCCATTGTTGAGAAGAACTCCTCCAAGGTGCTCACTTCTAAATTCTTGTACATGTAGAAGGAGTCCACCATTGAGCTCCATTTCGATGACCGGGGAAAAGCATCGATTGCTTTCATGAGCATGTCCCAGTTCGAAAGTCTTTCTCCTACACTTGTTAGCCCAATTAAAATTTCTTTAAACCTATAATGCAATGATGTTACCTTTTCTCCCTTTTCTAATTTGATGTTTGATAGTTGGGAGCGGAGGAGGTCTCTTCTTGCAAGCTTGGCCTCCGAAGTTCCTTCATGAAGCTCTACTAGCTTCTCCCACATCTCCTTGGCACTAGAGCATTCCCCAATCCGGTTAACTTATTGTTGGGGGAGTATGTTGTAGAGGTGATGTTTGGCTTTTGAGTTTGCCAAGTACTCTTCTCTTTGCCTCTTACTCCACCTTGATTTCTCCAATGGCTCCCCTTCTTCATTCCTAGGCATTTCGAAACCGTTTTCCATAATTAAAAGAATTTCGAAATCAGTTTCAAAAAATACCTCCATTCTCGTTTTCCACCAAGAGAATTCACCTTCAATTTTTGGTGGGTGAATGTTAGATCCGGCCATTCTTGAATGTGCTTGTTGTGGCGGTTAGTCCTCAACAAACTTTCCTTGGCTTTGATACCACTTGTTGGGGGTCGATCGATGTGTATTTGTCCGCTAGAGGGGGGCGAATAGCCCTCTTTCGTTGGATGGTGGAATTTGCTCGTCTACAAAGAATATTAGCGCAAGCCAAAAAACAAAACAAGACAAGCAAATAGAAACAATCAAGAATAAAACCAATGCTAACAAAAGGAATATAACGTGGTTCACGGCTACGCCGCTAATCCATGGTCCCCGATTCGTCCTCGGTGAATCACTCCGCAACAATTCACTATCGGTCTCTCCTTTACACTAAGCTAGGTGGAGGTAACCCTTACAACTCAAGAACACTCCTTCTTTTTCAATAGATGTGAAAGAAAACTAAGAGAAGGAGTTTGAATCTTGTGGAGCACTTGGATGATCACTTAGAGCATAAGCATTTGTTGGGTTTCCGGCACCGTGGCGAGTGTGTGTTCGAACATGTTTCGTAAACATGTGCACAGCGGAAGAAATAAAAATAATAAATCTACATTTATTACAACACACACATCACATGCATGCATAGTACAACATGTGTAGACATAACCATAAATTCAAATTTTACAATAAAAGGAAACTTAAACTACGTATACCTAACGTATCACGTGTAGCGGGGAAGGCATCAACCGGAACAATTCTCGCTAGAATCGTCTCTATCCGTATCCATGCCGAGTATCTTCGGGATGACTCACTAAGTCACGAGCCTCGTCTTCGTACGGGTTACTAGCCTCATGTTGAAGACGACGTGATTGAGAGAAGAACACGATCCGAATCAAAATTCGGATCCAAAACGAGTCCTCAAAAACTCGCTTCTCCGGAGAGGTATTCGTCAACCGTTTGACGAATCCTTCGTCCTCCACCTATGAGGAATACCGGAGATCGAATCCCCGGTAAGGAAGGCGCTGTCGGAGCTCCAAACATCGTCCAAACGATGCTCCGACAAGAGGAAACAAGCTGTCCAGAAATCTGGACAGCTTTGGTGGAGGAATAGGCGCCGGCCAAAAGAAAGGTGGAAGCTCACCTTTTTACCAAACACAAAGGAGATCACCGGAGGGTCGCCAGAGGATCCCTGGCCGAAGCTTGGATGCCGGCAACAATTTGGACGGCGGCACAAGGGATGGGCGGCGGCAATGGGCTGTTGGCGCCGACTTCTCCAAGGAGAGGAGGAGGGCGGCAACAATTAGGTTAAGGGAATTTGATTAGGGCTTAACAAACCCTTAAGCCCTCTTTTATAGAGAACTAATTCTCTTAATGGTTATTGGATCATAACCATAAGTCCCGTTAACCCGCTCCATTAATATAAGTTAAAATAAACCAAACCATGATGGTTTATTTTAAGTTAAAACGAACCGAACCAACTTTGGTTCATTCGTTTAAAACAAACCAAACCCCTTTGGTTTATTCTCTTCCGTTGGATTAGAACCAAACCATTTTGGTTCGTCCATCATGTCTTCATAAGACATGGCCCATCCACGCTTTCATTGCGACTGAAACGATTTCATGCTCGCCTCTTGTTTGGTCCAACCAAACCTAGTTTCTCTCGGTCTTAGAATCTGATTCTCAAGCTCGTTTTAAATCCTTCGGATTACGCTCGTTGTGCGTGCGACCAAATAGGTTCTCGGTTTATATTGGTTGTCTATAATTAAGCATTAATTATAGAACGATCATGAGTGATACCTAGTAGTACATCATGATCCCCAATTAATCGAAAAGATCAACAGTTGATCCAGAACTATTTCTGAAACCCTTCAGCAGCTCGAATGAATCGTGCCCCATTCCCTTCACTCATCTTATACCCACTTGATTCAAAACATGGTCTATAGTGTCAGTCCCCACTAGGCTGACTACGTCACACCTAGCCTAAGTATCATTTCCTCGTCCTACGAATTCTAGTTACTGCACATGTATCAAAGAGTACCTTACTCTAAACATGTAATGCTTTGGCCAAAGACTTTAGTAACAATCCGACGAGAGGCCATGGGTATACATCTTCTCGGAAGGAGTGGTGAATCCTTTATAGGCTATTCAAACACCTTCGATCACTTCGACTTATACCCAATCATTCTGGGTCCACATCTCCTCAGAGATGGTTGCTTAAGATGTCAAAGCATAAGTCTTTATGATCAAGATGACTTGAATACCGCAAGTCAAAGGAACATCGCACTTAAGCTACAGTAAGAACTTCATTGACATATCTATATATGCATAGAACCATATTAAGTCTTACGGCTGGTCACTCCAATGAACTAGTTACCATAACTAGCATCCATGATTAACTCCGGACATCACTATGTCTCCAGCCAATGAGAATCAGCTTCTTGGATACACTAAAGAGTATACCTCATGCTAGTCTTGACAGAATCAATGGTGTCCAAATCCATCAATTCATCGACTAGGAATAATTCTGATACATCACAATTACACATGTAGAGATACTCACTAGTTGTGATCCAATCACAAGTTCTCTTATGCTGTGAATCGTATCGTGGACATTCAGTAAACGAGTTTAAGATCCGATCAAATACATGAAACCATGTATACTCAAATAGTGAATCTTCATTTATCATATAAATGGTTCATACATAAGGTGATTGCCTTAGGACATCTCTCATATATTACTAACAAACTCCCACTTGGCCTAATGCCAATCGCTACGGTATCTAATGCCATAAGCTCTAACATGACCCTCAAACTTACTTTGAGGTAATGCCTTAGTCAAAGGATCCGCTAAGTTCCTTTAGTGGGGATTTTCTCGATTTGTATTTCCTTCCTACTGATGATCTCTCTAATAAGATGATAGCGGCGAAGCACATGTTTGGATCGTTGATGAGACCTTGGCTCTTTCGCCTGTGCAATTGCTCCATTGTTGTCGCAGTAGACCGGTATTGCTTCAACAATGGCTGTAATCACACCAAGTTCATAAATGAACTTCTTGATCCAAACCGCTTCCTTTGCTGCTTCCGAAGCTGCAATGTATTCTGCCTCAGTGGTAGAATCCGCTACAGTGTCTTGTTTGGAACTTTTCCAACTCACTGTGCCCCCATTCATGGTGAACACGTATCCAGACTGAGACCTGGAATCATCCTTGTCTATCTGGAAGCTGGCATCCGTATACCCGCGTATCACCATGTCCCCTTCTCCATATATTAGGAACACATCCTTAGTTCTTCTTAAGTACTTAAGGATCATCTTAACAGCCACCCAATGATCCATTCTTGGATTAGACTGGTATCTACTCGTGACACTCAGAGCATACGATACATTGGGCCTTGTACATAACATAGCATACATGATAGATCCTATTGCGGATGCATAGGGAATCTTACTCATGCAAATCCTCTCGTCTTCTGTGCACGGACACATAGACTTCGAAAGGTGTACCCCATGCCTAATTGGTAGGAAACCTTTCTTGGATTCCGACATGCTAAACCTCTTTAGCACTCAGTCTATATATGTCAACTGCGAAAGACCAAGCAACCATTTCGATCTATCTCTATAGATCTTAATCCCGAGGATGTAGGTTGCTTCTCCCAGGTCTTTCATGGAGAATGTCTTGGATAACTAAATCTTCACTGACTGTAAGATTGAAACATCGTCTCCTATAAGTAATATGTCATCGACATACAATACTAGGAACACGACTGCACTCCCACTAACCTTCTTGTACACACAAGGTTCGTCTGGATTTTGTGAGAAATCAATCTTTTTGATTGTCTCATCAAAATGGATATTCCAGCTCCTGGATGCTTGCTTCAGTCCATATATGGACCGTCACAATTTGCATACCTTGGTTTTATCAACCGATGTGAAACCCTCAGGTTGTATCATATACACGTCCTCGAGCAGGTTTCCGTTAAGGAAAGCTATTTTCACATCCATCTACCATATCTCATAATCATAATGAGCCGCTATGGCCAGGAGCATCCGAATGGATTTAAGCATAGCTACAGGCGAATAGGTTTCGTCATAATCAACACCTTATTTTTGACGATATCCTTTCGCCACTAATCTAGCCTTATAGGTAATCACATTACCATCCATGTCGGTTTTCTTCTTGAAAACCCACTTGCACCCTATAGGCTTGATGCCTTCAGGTGGGTCAACCAAATTCCAAACTTGGTTGTCATACATGGAATCCATTTCCGACTTCATGGAATCAAGCCACTTATCCCTTTCTAAACTTGTCAATACTTCTTCATAACTGGTAGGCTCCTCATCATCAATGAGTAACACGTCGTTCGATTCACTTACGAGAAATCCATATCTCTCAGGAATGTTGCATGTACTGTAACGCCCGCAAAATTCTAAACTATGCAAAGTAATTATATAGGTTTTAAGGCCATAAAAGGTTTAAAATAAAATAAAATAAAAAATGGTTATAGGTAGGATTTGGACCGTGAACCTCCTAATAGGGAGGTAGCCTTGACACCACTAGACCCTAGGATAATTTATGGATAAGATATATAAAGAATGTACAAGACCATAGGATGATTCATGGATAAGATATATAAAGAATATACAAAGAATATAGATGGGAAGGATGAAGAATGTTCATTCCCTAGGTATTAAAGAGGAGAATTAAGAAAAGAGAGGAAGTAAAACCCCACTTTCCTTCTTCATTCTCCTTCTTCCTCATCCTTGGCCAAATTCCCCATTTCCCTTCCTTCCTTTTTCATCCCAAGCTCTAGAAATTTTATAAGAAATTTTGTATGATTATAGGGACTTTATGTGGGCTCTTTCAAAAAATAAAAGAAAAGGAGCCAAAAAGGGATGCAAGACCTAGGAATTGAACCCCAAACCTCTAGAAGTAACCAAAACCTATAGATGCATCCACTAACCAGAAGCCCAATAGGATTTTATTATTAGAAGGATATGGGTAATTATAGTTAGGTGTGAGGAAGATTAAGGGACTCTTTAAGTGAATAAATAGGGGGGGATGAGGGGGCATGAGTTAGCAAATTTGTTTTCTCCTTCTCTTCTTCTTCCTCACCGAATCCTAGAGCTCTCCCTCTCCATTTTCATCCCTTGGCCGAAACTCATCCAAGCAAGAAGCAAGGGCTAGGTTTGGTTCCTTAGGTCATCTTCCCACTACAAGCAAAGCGAAGGATGTAAGTATCCCTCGCCTGCATATGAGTAGCTACCGGTTGATTGTTTTGTGTAGAAACCTCCAAGATCCATTCGGGCAAGCCATGTTTTTAAGGTTTCAATGAAGCTCTATGCTATGTTTTGTAAGTATATGATGATGTTAAGATGTAAAATGGATTAGGTTAAAAGTTAACCTTAAAAGCCTCCAAGATCCATTCGGCCAAGCCATGTTTTTAAGGTTTCAATGAAGCCCTATGCTATGTTTTGTAAGTATATGATGATGTTAAGATGTAAAATGGATTAGGTTAAAAGTTAACCTTAAAAGCCTCCAAGATCCATTCGGCCAAGCCATGTTTTTAAGGTTTCAATGAAGTTCTATGTTATGTTTTGTAACTATATGATGATGTTATGATGAAAAATGGATTAGGTTGAAAGTTAACCCTAAAAGCCTCCATAAACCATTCAGCCAACATGGATTTTTGGTATTTTATTAATGTTCTATACCTTATTCTTAAGTGCACATCATGAAGTTAAGGTGTAGGGTGAATTAGGTTAAAGGTTAATCCTAAAAACCTACAAGGACCATTCAGCCACCCCTATGTATGGACGCTCCAATGAAGTTTTATTCCATGTTTGTATGCATATGATGTTGTTAGTATGTTAAATGAATTAGGTTAAAAGATAACCCTAGAAACCCCTATGGACCATTCGGCCATCATGTATTTTTGGGTGATTAAATGAAGTTTAATTCAAGTTCTATATGCAAATGAAGTTGTTGTTATGTTAAATGAATTAGGTTAAAAGATAACCCTAGAAACCCTATGGACCATTCGGCCATCATGTATTTTTGGGTGATTAAATGAAGTTTAATTCATGTTCTATATGAAAATGAAGTTGTTGTTATGTTAAATGAATTAGGTTAAAAGATAACCCTAGAAACCCTATGGACCATTCGACCATCATGAATTTTTGGGTGATTAAATGAAGTTTAATTCATGTTCTATATGCAAATGAAGTTGTTGTTATGTTAAATGAATTAGGTTAAAAGATAACCCTAGAAACCCCTATGGACCATTCAGCCATCATGTATTTTTGGGTGATTAAATGAAGTTTAATTCATGTTTTATATGCATATGAAGTTGTTGTTATGTTAAATGAATTAGGTTAACATGTGTTTTATGTTTGGGTGAATTCCTATTGACTTGTGATATTAAATGATGCTAGATGAAGATAACATGCCTTAGGTTAGTGTTTACTTACTCTTGATGCCATTATGCCATGCCCTATGTGTATGTGATATTTAAGATAGGTTATGAAATGGAATACGATAAGATTACGAAATGAAACAAAATGATATGTTCACGAAATGAATATGATATGTTCACGAAATGAATATGATATGATGATGAAATGAAGTATGATATGTTATGAAATGAAGTATGGTATGTTTATGAAATGAAAGATGATATGTTCATGAAGTGAAGCATGATATGTTTTGAAATGAAGTATGCTATGTTGCAAAATGAAATAAGCTATGTTATAAAATAAGCATATAAGTATTTTACCTTCTGCATGGCTTGTACCAAGACCTTAACAAGGTCCAAGAAGGGATGGGCTCCTAAGATGCCCTAGGTCGATGGAATAAGACTCGGGCCTAGGATGGACCTCTATGTATGATTGCCCCTAGGTCGATGGAATAACACTCGGGCCTAGTACGGGATGGGCTCCAAGATGCCCTAGGTCGATGGAGTAAGACTCGGGCTTAGGATGGGCTTATACGCTATGACGATTGCCCTAGGTCGACGGACTAAGATCGGGCCTAGTAACCTAGTAGGTTCGAGATTTGCTACCTCGGGTCTATTTAGGGATGTGCGCTATGATAATGAAGAAGTGGTACAATGTCGGGCCCAAATATGTTGAGATTTATGTTTACGTACCTAAAATATATGTTTTCAAAAGCATCCTGCATATGTTTACCTGATTGATTGTTATGTTCACATGTTATGTTTGATATGTCATGTTTACGCCACTATGTTACATAGGTTGTATGTTATGTTGATATGTCATGTACACGTTGCTATATTACATATGATGCATGTTATGTTTGATTAAGTATATATTCATGTTATGCTGCTAAGTTATGGATGATACATGTTATGTTTACTTAGGTTACGTATGCTACATGTTAAGTTGATTACACCATGTATGTTACATGTTATATTGCTTATACGTTATGAATGTTACACGCCATGATTAATGCTGATGTATGGTTTTTGTGAGTAGGACAGGATCTTACTAAGCCTATGTGCTTATAGTTTATCTTTCCCTCGTACTGCAGATAAGGGTAAGGGATGGATAAACTAAAGGGAGCAGCAAGAGGGGCCAATGTGTGTGGTAGTGGCATGGTGGAGAAGATCTGTTATGTCCTTATATATATGTTTCTCTATGATGATGACGTTTATGGATGTCCCTACTTATGTCTCCGTATGACGATGATGTTTATGAACCTAAACTAAGCACTAAGTATATATATATGTTATGATGCATGCTCTATGTTAATAAGAAGAAGTAAAGAAGAAGTAAGAAGAAGTATCTATATATGTTATGATGCATGCTCTATGTTAAGAAGAAGAAGTATATATATATGTCAATGCATGTTTATGTTTTAAAAGAAAAAAAAATATGTCTAAAGTCTTCCACTGTAAGAAGTATGAAATATGTATAAAGTCTTCCGTTGTAAGTAATGTATGTATGTACGGTCGCGTCACGCGTCGCCCTTCCGGATTCTGGGTCCGGGAAAAGGGCGGGCGTGACAGGTTGGTATCAGAGCGGATCTGCCTTTCCACTACACACACATCAAGCTCCAAATCTTGCCGCTCCAAGTAAGAATTCTATGTCTACTCTAATTTTGTTAATTTTGTTCATGTATGATATGAAATGCCTTTAGCTTATTTCGTTCATGCATGATAGGAGATGCCCTTAGCTTATTTTGTTCATGTATGATATGAAATGCCTTTAGCTTATTTTGTTCATGTATGATATGAAATGCCCTTAGCTTATTTTGTTCATTTATGATATAAAATGCCTTTAGCTTATTTGTTCATGTATGATATAAAATGCTTTTAGCTTATTTCGTTCATGTATGATATAAAATGCTTTCAACTTATTTTGTTCATGTATAATATGAAATGCCTTTAATTTATTTTTTTCATGTATGATATGAAATGCCTTTAGCTTATTTTATTTATGAAATGACTTTAGCTTATTTTTTTCATGAATGATAAGAAATGTTTTTTTTAGCTTAAATATGCATGAATTCATGTAGGATAATCTTATGCTAGCCTAGCCTTTAGTTTAAGTAATGCATGAATATACAAATGATAGCTTTATGCTAGCTTTTGTTTAATTACGCATATAGAAATGAACAAAAAAAAAACTTATACTAGCTTCACAAGAAATACTTGTGATTTGGTCAAAGGTAGACAAATTAGGTAAATCAAAATTGATCAGCGAAGAAATTTGATGATGGTCAATTTAAATAATAACCCAAGTGTCGAATAGTTGTTAGTACAACTTGAATTCGGAATAAAAACTAGGGGAGTCGATTGTTTAGTTGAACTCATCAACCAAAAAACTCCTAAAATTATGAAGAATTGATTTTCGTAATTAATTGTGTACGGTCTATGCTCATATAAATTGAATTAAGCCGGTTTCGTACTGGTTAGTCGGTTTTGTACTGACTTAATTTATTTCAATTTTAGATGGCACGGACAATCACTACGATGACCCGTCGTGATGTGTTACGAAACCAATTGAGGGAAGCTATTGAAGAAATAGTTTATAAACCTGATGGTGGGGTCATCGGACACATGAGAAGGCTCGATGGACTTTTTAGGAGACTCGGCGTAGGAGTTTCGATCTTGGACAATTATTGGATATGGGCCTTGGTACGCTCTCTGCCAAATGATTTCATGGTAGTTGCACATCACGTATGGGGCCGCTATGGAGGGCGGATAACATACGCTGAGTTGTGCTGGGAACTACTGGAGCACAAGGTTCAAGAGAATCCTGTCGTAGAGAATCCTGTGGTAGCTGGCCTCGAAAAGAATGAAGAGAGTTCTATAAACAGTCAACTTATTGGCTAGCCTGAGACTATCCTAGTGAGGCCAAGGAAGATAGGACTAAAAATAATTACAACTACACTAGGGTTTGTCCTAGTGGGAGTCGTAATGAACTATCTTCTCAAGTAGTTTTGTTTAGATTAGAAATAAGGAATGTAATATGTTAACATTTTCTTTTCTTATCTGAAAGTATGAATAAGAAATGATAAGTTCGTTTCCTTTGAAATTAGTGATTAGTTCATTGCATGGGGTGTATATGGTATAGTTGATCAATGTCGGTTAGATTGGAATGTACGAATGATGAGTGGAAACAAAGTTGCCACTTGATTTTGTAAACCAAAAGTTTGAAGAAGAAACTTAGGAACGTGAGGATGACATGAAATAAAAATATCCGGAGTTGTTCTAAGTTTCGAGGACGAAACTTTTATAGGTATGAAGGATTATAGTTCACTTAAAATTCTAAACTATGCAAAGTAATTATATAGGTTTTAAGGCCATAAAAGGTTTAAAATAAAATAAAATAATAAATGGTTATAGGTAGGATTTGAACCCTGAACCTCCTAATAGGGAGGTAGCCTTGACACCACTAGACCCTAGGATAATTTATGGATAAGATATATAAAGAATGTACAAGACAATAGGATGATTCATGGATAAGATATATAAAGAATATAAAAAGAATATAGATGGGAAGGATGAAGAGTGTTCATTCCCTAGGTATTAAAGAGGAGAATTAAGAAAAGAGAGAAGTAAAACCCCACTTTCCTTCTTCATTCTCCTTCTTCCTCATCCTTGGCCGAATTCCCCATTTCCCTTCCTTCCTTTTTCATCCCAAGCTCTAGAAATTTTATAAGAAATTTTGTATGATTATAGGGACTTTATGTGGGATCTTTCAAAAAATAAAAGAAAAGGAGCCAAAAAGGGATGCAAGACCTAGGAATTGAACCCCAAACCTCTAGAAGTAACCAAACCCTATAGATGCATCCACTAACCAGAAGCCCAATAGGATTTTATTATTAGAAGGATATCAGTAATTATAGTTAGGTGTGAGGAATATTAAGGGACTCTTTAAGTGAATAAATAGGGGGGGGGGGGGGATGAGGGGGCATGAGTTTGCAAATTTGTTTTCTCCTTCTCTTCTTCTTCCTCACCGAATCCTAGAGCTCTCCCTCTCCATTTTCATCCCTTGGCCGAAACGCATCCAAGCAAGAAGCAAGGGCTAGGTTTGGTTCCTTAGGTCATCTTTCCACTACAAGCAAAGCGAAGGATGTAAGTATCCCTCACCTGCATACGAGTAGCTACCGGTTGATTGTCTTGTGTAGAAACCTCCAAGATCCATTCGGCCAAGCCATGTTTTTAAGGTTCAATGAAGCTATATGCTATGTTTTGTAAGTATATGATGATGTTAAGATGTAAAATGGATTAGGTTAAAAGTTAACCTTAAAAGCCTCCAAGATCCATTCGGCCAAGCCATGTTTTTAAGGTTTCAATGAAGCTCTATGCTATGTTTTGTAAGTATATGATGATGTTAAGATGTAAAATGGATTAGGTTAAAAGTTAACCTTAAAAGCCTCCAAGATCCATTCGGCCAAGCCATGTTTTTAAGGTTTCAATGAAGTTCTATGTTATGTTTTGTAACTATATGATGATGTTAGGATGTAAAATGGATTAGGTTGAAAGTTAACCCTAAAAGCCTCCATAAACCATTCGGCCAACATGGTTTTTTGGTGTTTTATTAATTTTCTATACCTTATTCTTACATGCACATGATGAAGTTAAGGTGTAGGGTGAATTAGGTTAAAGGTTAATCCTAAAACCCTACAAGGACCATTCGGCCACCCCCATGTATGGATGCTCCAATGAAGTTTTATTCCATGATTGTATGCATATGATGTTGTTAGTATGTTAAATGAATTAGGTTAAAAGATAACCCTAGAAACCCCTATGGACCATTCGGCCATCATGTATTTTTGGGTGATTAAATGAAGTTTAATTCATGTTCTATATGCAAATGAAGTTGTTGTTATGTTAAATGAATTAGGTTAAAAGATAACCCTAGAAACCCTATGGACCATTCGACCATCATGTATTTTTGGGTGATTAAATGAAGTTTAATTCATGTTCTATATGCAAATGAAGTTGTTGTTATGTTAAATGAATTAGGTTAAAAGATAACCCTCGAAACCCTATGGACCATTCGACCATCATGTATTTTTGGGTGATTAAATGAAGTTTAATTCATGTTCTATATGCAAATGAAGTTGTTGTTATGTTAAATGAATTAGGTTAAAAGATAACCCTAGAAACCCCTATGAACCATTCGGCCATCATGTATTTTTGGGTGATTAATTGAAGTTTAATTCATGTTTTATATGCATATGAAGTTGTTATGTTAAAAAATTAGGTTAACATGTGTTTTATGTTTGGGTGAATTTCTGTTGACTTGTGATATTAAATGATGCTAGATGAAGATAACATGCCTTAGGTTAGTGTTTACTTACTCTTGATGTCATTCCTTATGCCATGCCCTATGTGTATGTGATATTTAAGATAGGTTATGAAATGGAATACGAAAAGATTATGAAATGAAACAAAATGATATGTTCACGAAATGAATATGATATGATGATGAAATGAAGTATGATATGTTATGAAATGAAGTATGGTATGTTTATGAAATGAAAGATGATATGTTCATGAAGTGAAGCATGATATGTTATGAAATGAAGTATGCTATGTTGCAAAATCAAATAAGCTATGTTATAAAATAAGCATATAAGTATTTTACCTTCTGCATGGCTTGTACCAAGACCTTAACAAGGTCCAAGAAGGGATGGGCTCCTAAGATGCCCTAGGTCGATGGAATAAGACTTGGGCCTAGGATGGGCCTCTATGTATGATTGCCCCTAGGTCAATGGAATATGACTCGGGCCTAGTACGGGATGGGCTCCAAGATGCCCTAGGTCGATGGAGTAAGACTCGGGCCTAGGATGGGCTTCTACGCTATGACTATTGCCCTAGGTCGACAGACTAAGATCGGGCCTAGTAACCTAGTAGGTTCGAGATTTGCTACCTCGGGTCTATTTAGGGATGCGTGCTATGATAATGAAGAAGTGGTACAATGCCGGGGCCAAATATGTTGAGATTTATGTTTACGTACCTAAAATATATGTTTTCGAAAGCATCCTGCATATGTTTACCTGATTGATTGTTATGTTCACATGTTATGTTTGATATGTCATGTTTACGCCACTATGTTACATAGGTTGTATGTTATGTTGATATGTCATGTACACGTTGCTATGTTACATATAATGCATGTTATGTTTGATTAAGTATATATTCATGTTATGCTGCTAAGTTATGGATGATACATGTTATGTTTACTTAGGTTACGTATGCTACATGTTAAGTTGATTACGCCATGTATGTTACATGTTATATTGCTTATACTTTATGAATGTTACACGCCATGATTAATGCTGATGTATGGTTTTTGTGAGTAGGACAGGATCTTACTAAGCCTATGTGCTTATAGTTTATCTTTCCCTCGTACTGCAGATAAGGGTAAGGGATGGATAAACTAAAGGGAGTAGCAGGAGGGTCCAATGTGTGTGGTAGTGGCATGGTGGAGAAGATCCGTTATGTCCTTATATATATGTTTCTCTATGATGATGACGTTTATGGATGTCCCCACTTATGTCTCCGTATGATTACGATGTTTATGAACCTGAACTAAGCACTAAGTATCTATATATGTTATGATGCATGCTCTATGTTAACAAGAAGAAGTAAAGAAGAAGTAAGAAGAAGTATCTATATATGTTATGATGCATGCTCTATGTTAAGAAGAAGAAGTATATATATATGTCAATGCATGTTTATATTTTAAAAGAAAAAAAAAATATGTCTAAAGTCTTCCGCTGTAAGAAGTACGAAATATGTATAAAGTCTTCCGCTGTAAGTAATGTATGTATATGCACGGTCATGCATGCCTTGTATCCTGATTAAAGTGGAAAAGTAGGCGTGACATGTTCTACCATATCTACGAAGATGTGGTGTTACAATAGTTCCGGCCGATTGCTCATCACTATGAGTTATCGGCTGTTGTGCTTCACCAGGTATCTCATCAATGTCTATTTGAGTTTCTCGAGCCTCCTCAAGCTCGACGACACTCCCACTGTTTTCTTGCAAGAGAAACTCTTTCTCTAGAAACACAGCATGCCTTGAAACAAACACCTTTTGTTCCACCGGATGATAGAATTGGTAACCCCTTGTTTCCTTAGGGTATCCAATAAATAGATATTTATCAAAATTAGCATCCAATTTGTCTGATACAGTCCTCTTCACATAAGCAAGACAACCCCATATCTTCAAGTAAGATACATGAGGTTTCTTACTATTCCATATCTCATATGGAGTAGTAGAGACTACCTTGGTTGGCATTCTGTTTAACAAGTAAATAGCTGTCAGAAGTGCATAGCCCCAAAAGGACTTGGGAAGATTCACATGATTCATCATTGACCTGACCATGTCCAACAAGGTCCGGTTACGCCTCTCAGATACACTATTATGCTGTGGTGTATATGGCGGAGTCCATTGAGACAATATACCATTGTCTCTTAGATAATCAAGAAACTCTTGACTTAAGTATTCACTACGTCGATCCGATCGAAGTATTTTAATACTCTTGTCTTGTTGTTTCTCTACTTCATTTCTGAATTCTTTGAACCTTTCAAAGGCTTCAGACTTGTGTTTCATCAAGAACACATACCCAAACCGTGAGTGATCATCGGTGAAGGTAATGAAGTAGCTATAGCCTCCTAAAGCTTGAGTTGACATAGGTCCACATACATCAGTATGTATTAGACCTAGTAACTCTCCCACTCGTTCACCTTTTCCTGTAAAAGGTAACTTAGTTATCTTGCCTTTTAAGCATGATTCGCATGTATCGTATGAATCCAATTCAAACGATTCCAGAATTCCACATCGGTGTAATTCAGACAAGCGTTTCTTGCTTACATGGCCAAGACGACAATGCCACATGTAGGAGTCTAAGTGATTATCCTTTCGAGCACGCTTGTTACTCACTTCGATATTGAAAATGTCACTGGATACGTCCAACGTATAAATGTCATTGCTCAATGTTCCAGTTCAATAAAGTACGCCATTCAAAGTTATATAACTACAATTGTTACTAAACGTCAAATGGAAACCATTTATATTTAAGAAGGAAATAGAAACAATGTTCTTTATTAGAGAAGGAACACAATAGCAATTGTCCAGTTCCAAGACTAGTCCACTAGGGAACTTCAGCAAATAAGTTCTGATGGCGACCGCAACAACCTTTGCTCCATTGCCAACTCACAAATTTGACTCCCCTCTGACGAGTCTTCTTTTATACCTTAGCCCCTGTATGTCGTTACATATATGTGAGCCACACCCGGTATCCAATACCCAAGTGTCTAAGGAAATAGAATGACAATCAATAATGAAGTTACCTGAAGAGGATGGGGCATCGGATGCCTTCTTCTTCTTCATGGACTCAAGATAAATCTTGCAATTTCTTCACCAGTGGCCTTCCTTGCCACAATAATGGCAAGTGCTCTTTTGTGCTGGTTTTGCCTTCTTTGCCTTCTTGTTCTTCCCTTTCTTCTATTCCTTTTCCTTCCTCTTAGAACCTTTCTTTGAAAAATCAACTAACAGAACCGCCTTCTCCTCATGCTTCACAGAAGGCTCCACAGTCTTCAGCATATTGAGGAGCTCAGGAATAGTGGATTCTAATTTGTTCATCCGATAGTTCATCATAAATTGTGAGAAACTCTTGGGCAAACAATGCAGAATTAAGTCAATACTTAATTCATGATCCATCACAAACCCGAGGGTGGCTAGCCGCTTGATGTACTCGTTCATCTTTAACACAAACTGCACTACAGACGAACCTTCTTGCATCTTTGTGGTGAAGAGGATCCTGGAGACTTCGAACCTTTCGTATCTCGCTTGCTCATCAAACAACTCATGAAGATGGAAGACCATAGTATTAGCATCCATATGCTCATGCTGCTTTTGCAGCTTAGGTACCATCGCAGCTAGCATGATGCAACTCGCCAGCTCAGAATCTGCCACATGCTTCTGATAGACCAACATTTGGTCTGGAGTTGCATCGTCCTTAGGACGGTTGGGAAGAGACTCTTCAAGGACATATGCTAGCTTTTCTGCCTTGAAAACAATTCTCATGTTTCTAAGCTAGTCCAGGAAGTTAGGCCTAGTCAATTTATTTGAATCCAAAATAGTGCGCAAATTCAAAGACGTCATAATCAATCGATTAACCTAGAAATACAAAACGAGCATATATGAGAAAATGATTTTAAAATGCATCAATATACATTTATAAATCCCATTCATTTTTCGAATTTCAAAAACCCCAAAATCACTTCGGGAGATCGTAGGTCCATCTCCGAATGGGATGATATCCACCATAGATATGAACAACCTTGGAGAGAGTCCAACAAGTCATTCATAACTAAGATGGTAAGTATCAACTATACCGATTGCATATCACGTATATGCAACTATCACAATGTGCTATCAACTAATTGAATGTTCACACATACATCGGGTTGTTAACACATTAACAAGTATGCATCATATGCATAGCACCCAACTTCACCTCCCTTCACATCGACCTTGGAGAGAGTCCAACAAGCCGATGCTCCAGGTTAAAGCCAACCCATTAATCGAGAAATAATTTTAATATGGTTAGAGCGCATTCAACCAATTAGCCCGGCTTGGAGAGAGTCCAACAACCAAAGCTAACGATTGACCTCTGACTCTTACCATACTAGTATTAAACTATTCTATGGTTTGAACATGTTCGGGTTCGAGCCGGGCTTGAAGAGAGTCCAACAACCCGAACAAGAAATGGAACTCTGGTTCTAACCATATTAATGGAAGGTGTAGGCTTTAATATTGAGTTAGGGTTTTTATGTCTCATCCTATTTGCATGCAAATAACTATTATCTACATGACATGACATACATGACATACATCTACATGTCACGACACGTATGACATAATGATATGCATCTAATGCAATTACATGACATATAATTATGTCATGTACAATATTTCCATATATGTCATAACTATTTATGGAAATAAAATATGTTTAAGATTTGATTCTCCAAATCAAATCATGATTAAATTAGGAAACAAATTTCCAAATCTAATCACATATTTTATTTATGGAAATAGTTGATTAAGGAAAGTCAATTTAGGAAACCAATTTCCTAAATCATCAAAACTACTTATGGAAATAAAATATTTTTAAGATTTGATTTCCCAAATCAAATCATGATTAAATTAGGAAACAAATTTCCAAAATCTAATCAAATATTTTATTTATGAAAAATATCAATTTCCATAAATACTTTCAACTTTCCAAAAGTGGAAGATTTCCATAAATACTTCTAGACTTTCCAAAATTGAAAAATTTCCATAAATACTTCTAACTTTCCAAAAGTAGAAAATTTTCAGAAATATCATTATGACTATCGCAAAACAATTTTTATGATTATGTCGAAACACAACCTGGGCTCTGATACCACTGTTGGGTTTCCGACACCGCGGCGAGTGTGTGTTCGAACATGTTTCGTAAACATGTGCACAGCGGAAGAAATAAAAATAATAAATCTACATTTATTACAACACACACATCATACACATGCATAGTACAACATGTGTAGACATAACCATAAATTCAAATTTTGCAATAAAAGGAAACTTAAACTACGTATACCTAACGTATCACGTGTAGCGGGAAATGCATCAACCGGAACGATTCTCGCTAGAATCGTCTCTATCCGTATCCACGCCGAGTATCTTCGGGATGACTTCACTAAGTCACGAGCCTCGTCTTCGTACGGGTTACTAGCCTCGTGTTGAAGACGACGTGATTGAGAGAAGATCATGATCCGAATCAAAATTCGGATCCAAAACGAGTCCTCAAAAACTCGCTTCTCCGGAGAGGTATTCGTCAACCGTTTGATGAATCCATCGTCCTCCA
Organism: Wurfbainia villosa; assembly: GCA_025175895.1. Lineage (NCBI taxonomy): Eukaryota > Viridiplantae > Streptophyta > Magnoliopsida > Zingiberales > Zingiberaceae > Wurfbainia > Wurfbainia villosa. Next base: position 110,499,605 of record CM045989.1, on the reverse strand, counting down.
CCTATGAGGATTACCGGAGATCGAATCCCCAGTAAGGAAGGCCCTGTCGGAGCTCCAAACATCGTCCAAACGACGCTTCGACAAGAGGAAACAAGCTGTCCAGAAATCTGGACAGCTTTGGTGGAGGAATAGGGGCCGGGCAAAAGAAAGGTGGAAGCTCACCTTTTTACCAAACACAAAGGAGATCACCGGAGGGTCGCCGGCAACAATTTGGACGGCGGCACAAGGGATGGGCGGCGGCAATGGGTTGTTGGCGCCGACTTCTCCAAGGAGAGGAGGTGGGTGGCAACAATTAGGTTAAGGGAATTTGATTAGGGCTTAACAAACCCTTAAGCCCTCTTTTATAGAGAACTAATTCTCTTAATGGTTATTGGATCATAACCATAAGACCCGTTAACCCGCTCCATTAATATAAGTTAAAATAAACAAAACCATGATGGTTTATTTTAAGTTAAAACGAACCGAACCAACTTTGGTTCATTCGTTTAAAACAAACCAAACCCATTTGGTTTATTCTCCTCCATTGGATTAGAACCAAACCATTTTGGTTCGTCCATCATGTCTTCATAAGGCACGGCCCATCCACGCTTCCATTGCGACTGAAACGATTTCATGCTCGCTTCTTGTTTGGTCCAACCAAACCTAGTTTCTCTCGGTCTGAGAATCTCATTCTCAAGCTCATTTTAAATCCTTCGGATTACGCTCGTTTTGCGTGTGAACAAATAGGTTCTCGGTTTATGTTGGTCGTCTATAATTAACCGTTAATTATAGAATGATCATGAGTGGCACCTAGTAGTACATCATGATCCCCAATTAATCGAAAAGATCAACGGTTGATCCAGAACTATTTCTGAAACCCTTCAGCAGCTCAAATGAATCGTGCCCCATTCCCTTCACTCATCTTATACCCACTTGGTTCAGGACATGGTCTATAGTGTCAGTCCCCACTAGGCTGACTATGTCACACCTAGCCTAAGTATCATTTCCTCGTCCTACGGATTCTAGTTACTGCACATGTATCGAAGAGTACCTTACTCTAAACATGTAATGCTTTGGCCAAAGACTTTAGTAACAATCCGACGAGAGGCCATGGGTATACATCTCCTCGCAAGGAGTGGTGAATCCTTTATAGGCTATTCAAACACCTTCGATCACTTCGACTTATACCCAATCATTCCGGGTCCACATCTCCTCAGAGATGGTTGCTTAAGATGTCAAAGCATAAGTCTTTATGATCAAGATGACTTGAATACCGCAAGTCAAAGGAACATCGCACTTAAGCTACAGTAAGAACTTCATTGACATATCTATATATGAAGAGAACCATATGAAGTCTTATGGCTGGTCACTCCAATGAACTAGTTACCATAACTAGCATCCATGATTAACTCCGGACATCACTATGTCTCCAGCCAGTGAGAATCAGCTGCTTGGATACACCAAAGAGTATACCTCGTGCTAGTCTTGACATAATCAATGGTGTCCAAATCCATCAATTCATCGACTAGGGATAATTCCGATACATCACAATTACACATGTAGAGATACTCACTAGTTGTGATCCAATCACAAGTTCTCTCATGCTGTGAATCGTATCGTGGACATTCAGTAAACGAGTTTAAGATCCGATCAAATACATGAACCATGTATACTCAAATAGTGAATCTTCATTTATCATATAAATGGTTCATACATAAGGCGATTGCCTTAGGACATCTCTCATATATTACTAACAGCATTTGCCATCCAAAAGCCCACACCCTCTCTTTTTATAGAGAGGGCTGATTTCTTTCTGTTGGCCGCCATCAGTCGACTGCTGCCCTTGGCAGTCGACTGCCGCCACTACAATGGCCTCCGAATATGTCGGATCCCAACCATTGTAGTCCAACGGATCCTTAGCGATCGATGTAACCATCGGGCTGATCGTCGCTCAGAGTCGACGCCCAATGACTACGAGAGGTTCTATTCCGCTGACTTCCTCCGGCAATGATCGTCATTCTATGATAGTCGACTGCTAGGCATAATCTCATCAGTTGGATACCAGTCGAATCGAGTTCAACATAGAGCATTCGACTGCCATTTCATGGCAATCGACTGGTGCCATGTGAAACTCAAACTTAACATTTGTTTGAGCATCCGGCGGTCGGGTAAGCCTTAACCCTTGCAGTCAAGCCTCCGACACTCAGCCATTTGGCCAAGTTCACCTAATGAGCTACTTACATTTCACTCATTCTCTCATCTCACTCGAAGTCCCTCGCCGAAGCTCTCTTCGTTCGCGGCCACGTCCCTCGGCAACATCAGGTGCACGACTCTGCTATGCTCCTTCGCGCTCTCTTGCCTTCGAAGTCTGCTTCCTTTTCTTCGCTTCAAGTCATCTCGTCCGACGGTCCCTCGACAGCATCAAGCGCACGACTCTGCAATTCTCCTTCTCCGACTCAAGCACGAGGTTGTGAGTGGTGAATCCGCCAAGGCTCCATGTGTGAATTACTAAGTGCTGCATGACTTCAACGCACATATCAAATCACAATAACAACCTAACTTAAACCCTTTGTCACACACATCAAAACCATATCACGGGTTGATTGCCTTACACCTTCATGACTGTATACCATTGTTCTCCATCTATTTATATCTGCTCATTTCCAATTATATATTTGTTGCCCTTTATATCTTAGTTGTTGATCATGCATTATCTTGCATATTACCACTGAGTTTTATACTAACCATCACAAACCTTGGTTTTTCTTGTTGCCCAGGTAACAGGTAGAAGATCCCTTGGTGGGCTCGGAGCTCCACCAGCTTATCCCATCTCACCTCTAGTATTTGGGATTTTATTTCCTATTGGTTCTGTTGTTGTTTCTGGATTATCATTTGTGTATGTAATTTGTTGTATTTGGCTTTTATTATGCTTTTGGGTTGGATGTTAAATGTGATCTTATTTCGTTTAGTGTGTTAGAGTCGCACTGGTGCGTAACGTTGTGTTGTTATGGTTGTATTAATTGGTAGTGTCTTTTTATTGTGTTGTGTAGTTGTGGTCGATAGCCTTTGTATCAACAGGGAATTGTATCACGTATAAGGGAGATGTTGTTTGATTTTCAGGATGGATACTCTCGGGGCATGACAGTTGGCTTGTAGTAGTCGACAGTTGAGCATCCGTCAACTGATGAGGGTGAACAGTCAACTGCCATTTGAATTTCCAACTTCGATGAGAGTCAAACCTCATCCCCTTATCTTGGGGTGAGGTGGCCTTCTTGAAAAGATCTCAAGCTCAACGTCCACTAGGTTGAAGGGCTATAAAATGAGGAGTGTTTCACACTATTTCCAATCATTCCAAGCCTCCAAAATGCTCCAGCAACACCACTACTCTACGATGCCAAAGTGCTGCCGCAACGCTGATGACACGAGCTCAACCTCTTCCTCTTTACTCGTCGGTATCATTTTCAAAAGTTGTCATTTCTAATTGTTGTAATTCTCTTTCCTATCGAGCTTTTATCGTAATGAGGAGAGAGGGGTTTGTCTCTCTACCTCGAGTTTTTTGTGGATTTGTGATCGTTGTCTCCTACCTCCAACGAGTGTTGATGCAGTGAGCATCATTCCTTAGTTTTGATGTATGAACCAAAGTTAAATGTTAGGATTCACTTGTGGTCTAATATTAGTGTTGTTGGGATATATACTGAAAAGTCTATCTTTTGTATGAACATCTTTATTTTTGAAATAAGAATCACATGATCATTGTTTGCATATTTATGGTTATGCATATTTGTCAGATATGTTACATTGTAGATAACATGGTGTGTAGTGTCACATAGGAGATCATGTTATCAGTTCCTTGTAAAGTATAAGTAAAGGCTCACAATCGAGATGGTTATGGACAAACTATTGGTATGGATGTAGTGTGATTTCGTATTGGTTTGTCTTGACCATAGAATTACACTAGTGCACTTTGTGTGTATTGAGCAGGACCGACTTAGAGGTGATTCAATTTATTGCTGACAACATCATTGAATCGGACCTCAGATATTATGGTGTACATGCTCTTAATCCCGATATAATAATGGGCACATGTACTTAGTAATTATTTCTTTGATTTACCAATGGGCGAGATTTATAGATTAAATCGATAGGCTCGGTAAGTTGGGAAATGATATTATTTACATGGTGTGCCATTAATTATAGGAGGAAACCATGTCCTATATATTAGGATGATGATGTTCCCTTGAAGAGCTCATAAGGTTCATCATGTAAACCCTGCAGGTGGACTTGGTCCGACATGATGATAAGGTTGAGCAGTACTACTCATGGAGTTAGATGTTGATTAATTAATTGTCAGTAAATTAATTAATTGACGAACATTCGAGATCTTAAACACGGGGAGATATTTGTACAATTAATATATGGAGCCCATATTTATTTATGGGGGTTTGTGAGGTAGATCAATGATAATCCTCTAGTGGAATGGATTATCATAAATGGATCAGACTTTATGTGAGCTTGATCCATTGGGTGACCAAGATCCAACTCCTCCTCATGATCCCTATTGTAGCCTATTAAAACCCTCATGAAGCCTAGATCTGATGGTGAAAAATGGAACTCTAGATCCAATGGTAGAGATTAAATCTCTAGATCCGACAGTGGAGATTAAATCTCTAGATCTGACGATGGAGATTAAATCTCTAGATCCGACGGTTGAGATAAAATCCATAGATTCGACGGTTGAGATTAAATTCCTAGATCCGACAGTGAAGATTGAAATGAGGCTTAAGCCTAACTATATAAATAAGGCTTAAGGGGTGGGCGGTAAGGATAACTCAAGGGAGATTAGGGTTTGGAGAAGCATTGGGCGGCTAGGGTTTGGAGAAGTCTTGAGCGGCAAGACATTCTATCTTCCTAGGGTTTTGGCCGGCACTCCTCTTCTATTTCTCTTCTTGGCCAGCACACCAACCTTCCTCCTCTCATCCTTGGCCCACGGCAACAAGGGTTAAGGTTCTTCCCTTGGAACTCTTGGTCGGCGCCCACTCCATCTTCTTCATCCACTCCTTGGCCGGCGGCAACATCAAGCTCCTGGGCTTGGTGGTCGATTCTAGATAGGAGAAGAGTTTTGTTTTATTCTTCCCTTTGTTCAGAGCGAGCAAGGAAGGGAAGAATGAGATCTACGTGGCTTCAATTTTTGGAAGATCGTCGCCCACACGATGTCCAAAAGGAGGAAGGACATACAATAGAAGATCAAGAGGTATAAGCTTGTTTACTTTGATTAGTGTTCTTTTTGTATTATTTATATAATTGTTTACAATTATATGTGGCTAATTTACTTGGACCCTGAAGACAAACACAAAAATCGGCGATCCATACATTGTCTATTCCGTTGCTAATTGAAGAAAAGAGGTAAGTTACTTGAACAACAAGTTTGTTCAAGTGACCACTCTAATCGAATAGCACGACGATGGAATGGTTGCTTAGGTAATCCCTCTTCATCAAGGATTATTTTTTTTTTAATTTGGGGACATAGATGCGATCGTCATGCACAAGCGACCGAGTTGAAGTGGGAAGTGAAGTTTCCACCTTCAAGTGGTATCAGAGCCGCAGTTTTTGGTTTTGTGTGTTTTGAATTCGGTTAATTTTATGCACTTATCATATATTGTATGTGTCAGATGATAGTAGGATGTGCGTAGGCTAACTTTTTGGTTGTATGCATAAGATCCAACTATTATGGCCATATGTGTGTGTATGTGATTGCATGTGTGTAATATTATTTGAATCATCGGATGAGTTTGTTTTGTAGATCACATGGTCGAACATGGTTATAGGAAATTATTTAAGAGCGTGTGTACTTCCCCATCGGAAGGCACATAATCCGAGATAATTGCCTTGGTACCGAGTAATGGTGAACACTTAGATGTAAATAGGAGTTTCCTCCCCATCAGAGTCACTACTTTTATTTGTAGGGCCGAAGAGGAACTTACTATTAATTTTATTTGTCAAAAAGTTAGGTTGACAAGATAGTAAAATTAATGGGTGAAACCTTCTCTTACAAATGTAGAATTCACATATGTCCACATGATCGTGGCATATGATATTCTCGGTGTTTTGAGGTGTTGGTTGATTTTAAAATTTTATTGTTTGAGGAATCAATAATTTTTTGAAATCTAATGTTTTGATCTATGTGATTCTTAGGTTTTTCAAAAATGACTTCCAACCTGCTTGCTGTGATACTGAAAGAAAATAAACTTACTGAACCAAATTATGTTGATTGGAAGAGGAATCTTGATATTGTCTTGACTGCTAAGGAGTACAAATATATACTCTTCGAAGATTGTCCTCCTAAGCCTGCAGATGATTCTGGGGAAAAGGAGAAGGAGAGTTATAAGAAGTGGATAAAGGCTGATGAGATGGCACGGTGTTACATTTTGACTTCTATGTCAAATGTATTGCAACATCAACATCAAGCCATGCCCACTACTTATGACATGATGCTCAATCTCAAAGAGCTTTTCGGACACTAGAATCGGGCTACAAGGCAAGAAGTCATGAGGAACTTGATGACGACCACCATGATCGAGGGAACTCCAGTGAGGGATCATGTTCTCAAGATGATTGCTCATTTAAATGAGCTGGAAGTCCTTGGAGCTGAGATCGATGGGGATACCCAGGTCGATATGATTCTCCAGTCTCTACCTAGGAGTTTTGAGAAGTTTCGCCTGAACTACAACATGAAAAAAGGTTGTATTCATTGGCAGAGCTTCTGACAGAACTCCAGATGGTAGAGGAGCTTTTTCGTCAGAGTGCTTAGACTCAGGACATGGTTGCCCAAAAGGTTTCTACTTCTAAGCCGAAAAGCAAGAAGAAGAAGAAACAAGGTGGGGCAAAGGTGTCGGGAGGATCTCAGGGAGGAGTGAAGATGCCGAAAGGCAAGTGCTTCACTTGCAAGCAGACTGAACATTGGAAGAAGGACTGCCCCAACCTGAAGCAGAACAAAGGTATATCTTTTGGACTAGTCATTGAAATATGTTTAGCGGTGTTATCTACCGGCACCTGGTGTGTAGATACGAGATCCACTGATCATGTCTACAATACTTTGCAAGGGTTCCAGGAAACCAGACGACTAGCTGAGGGGGAGATTACCATTTACTTGGGCAAAGCTACGAAAGTGGCGATTATTGCAGTGAGAGATGTTTATTTGTCTTTTGAGAGGAATAAAGTTTTGGTTCTGAAAAATTGCCTTTATATACCTTTATTTAGAAATAATTTTATTTGGGTTTCTAAATTGTTTATGGATGGATATTCTATTTCTTTTAATGACAGAGTTGTTATAAAAAGGAATAGGGAGATTATCTGTTCTGGTGCATTGATAGGAAATTTATATACCCTTGAACCAAAAGCTCTCACGATGCAAATAGAAGTAAATAACTCATCTTCTAATTCTAATAAGAGAAAGGAACCTTCGAAATGAACCAAACATATCTTTGGCATCTAAGGTTAGGTCATATTAACCTAAGCAGAATTCAAAGGTTGATAGCTGATGGACCTCTGGGTTCATTAGTGGTGGAAGATTTCCCAACCTGCGAATCTTGCTTGGAGGGTAAAATGACCAAGAGGCCTTTAAAGGCCAAGGGGTATAGAGCCAAAGATGTGTTGGAATTTGTTCATTCTAATTTGTGCGGTCCTATGTCTATCCAGGCAAGAGCTAATTTTGAATATTTTGTGTCTTTCATAGACGATTATTCAATATATGGATACATTTACTTGATGCGCCGCAAGCTTGAATGCTTTGACAGGTAGAAAGAATTTAAGGCTGATGTGAAGAAACGTCAAAGTAAAAGTACCAAGACAGTACGATCTGATCGTGGTGGTGAGTACCTCTTGGGAGAGTTTAGGAATTACTTATTAGAGGCTGGGATTCAATCCCAATTGTCTGCACTTGGCACACCCCAGCAAAATGGTGTAGCGGAGCTAAGGAATAGGACTCTTATGGAGATGGTTAGATCGATGATGAGTTATTCTGAGTTGCCAGATTCGCTCTGGGGGTATGCTCTAGATAAGACAGTGTATATTCTAAACTTGGTACCATCTAAATCAGTGCCTTCTAGTCCCCCAGAATTATGGGCTGGGCAAAAGCCTAGTCTGAGACATATTCGAATTTGGGGGAGTTCAGCACATGTACTGAAGGCAGATGCTGGTAAGTTGGAACCTCGTATAGAAGTGTGCATGTTCATTGGCTATCTTAGAGGAACGAAAGGTGGTTTGTTTTATAGTCCTAGAGAACAGAGGGTGATCTTAGCACGAATGCCAGATTTCTAGAGGAAGACTATGTGATGAACCACAAGGCCACCAGTAAGATTATTTTGGAGGAATTGAGAGGGGAAGTCACTACTTTAGTACCACGGGTCAAGAAGAAATACCACAAGTGACTGGACTATTTGTCACAGAGGATACATAGGTAATACATCATCGAAGTGGGAGGGTTATTAGACATCCTGATAGATTCATGTTCTTTGGAGAATCTTCTGATTTGGTCCCTGGTGAACATGAACCTGATCCCTGTACATATAATAAGGCAATCCAAGATAAAGATGCAGTATCTTGGCAAAGTGCAATTAATTCTGAGATAGATTCTATGGATTCAAATCAGGTCTGGGAGCTAGTAGAACCATCCAATGGTGTAAAAACCATTGGATGCAAGTGGATCTACAAAAGAAAGAGAGGAATAGATGGGAAGGTTGAAACCTTCAAAGCAAGGCTTGTTGCGAAAGGGTATACTCAGAAAGAGAGTATCGATTATGAGGAGACTTTTTCGCCGGTAGCCATGCTTAAGTCTATCGAGATTCTCTTATGTATTGCTGCTCATATGGATTATGAGGTATGGCAGATGGATGTCATGACAGCTTTCCTTAATGGAAGTCTTGAGGAAAACATCTATATGAAGCAATCAGAGGGATTCATTGCAAAGGGAAAATAGCATCTTGTGTGCAAGCTTATTCAGTCCATTTATGGATTGAAGCGAGCTTCGAGATCTTGGAACATCCGCTTTGATGAGGTAATCCAGTCTTATGGATTTATTCATAGTCTTATGGACTATGGTAAAGCATATATTTAAGTACCTGAGAATGATTAGGGATTATATGCTGGTATACCAGGCAGATCAATTACTCCATGTGGGTTACATAGATTCTGACTTCCAATCATATAGGGATAACAGTAAGTCTACCTCAGGTTTTGTGTTTACATTGGGAGGTGGAGCCATTGTATGGAGGAGTGTGAAGCAGAAATGCGTGGCGGACTCTACCATGGAAGCTGAGTATGTGACAGCCTCTGAGGCGGCCAAAGATGTTGTATGGCTCAAAAACTTCTTGATGGACTTGGATGTGATTCCTAGTTTGCCCAAAACTATCACAATTTATTGTGATAACAGTGGTGCAGTTGCAAACTCGAAGGAACCACGAGCCCATAAGGCAAGTAAACACATAGAGCACAAGTACCACCTAATACGAGAAATCGTAAAGCGAGGAGAAGTTGTTGTGGCCAAGATTACATCATAGGATAACCTAACAGATCCTTTCACCAAGGCCTTTCCAACAAGAGCTTTTGATAGGCATGTGGAGGGAATGGGAATCATATGTATGGAAGTATGAGAACAACATAGTCTTTTAGTATAAGTGAGAGATTGTTGGGATGTATACTGAAAAGTCTATCTTTTGTATGAACATCTTTATTTTTGAAATAAGAATCACATGATCATTGTTTGCATATTTATGGTTATGCATATTTGTATGATATGTTACATTGTAGATAACATGGTGTGTAGTGTCACAGAGGAGATCATGTTATCAGTTCCTTGTAAAGTATAAGTAAAGGATCACAACCGAGATGGTTATGGACAAACCATTGGTATGGTTGTAGTGTGATTTGGTATTGGTTTGTCTTGACCATAGAATTACACTAGTGCACTTTGTGTGTATTGAACAGGACCAACTATGAGGTGATTTGATTTATTGTTGACTACATAATTGAATCAAACCACTGATATTATGGTGAGCATGCTCTTAATCCTGATATAATAATGGGTATGTACTTAGTATTTATTTGTTTGATTTACCAATGGGCGAGATTTATAGATTAAATCGATAGGCTTGGTAAGTTGGGAAATGATATTATTTACATGGTGTGTTGTTGATTATAGGAGGAAACCGTGTCCTATATATTAGGATGATGATGTCCCCTTGAGGAGCTCATAAGGTTCATCATGTAAACCCTGTAGGTGGACTTGGTCCGATATGATGATAAGGTTGAGTGGTACTACTCATGGAGTTAGATGTTGATTAATTAATTGTCAGTAAATTAATTAATTGACGGACATTCGAGATCTTAAACACGGGGAGATATTTGTACAATTAATATATGGAGCCCATATTTATTTATGGGGGTTGGTGAGGTAGATCAATGATAATCCTCTAGTGGAATGGATTATCATTAATGGATCGGACTTTATGTTGGCTTGATCCATTGGGTGGCTAAGATCCAACTCCTCCTCATGGTCCCTATTGTAGCCTATTAAAACCCTCATGAAGCCTAGATCCTGTAGTGTTTCATTGATCCGTGAGGGGAAACTTCTCTTCCCACTTCAACTCGGTCGTTTGTTCATGGCGATCTCATCGATGTCCCCGGATTAAAATTTAATCCTAGACAAAAGGGAACACCCAAGCAACCTTGTCATCGTCGTGTAATTCGTTTAGAGTAGTCACTTGAACAAACTTGTTGTTCAAGCGACCAACCTCTATTCCACGAATAGCCACGGAATAGACGATGTATGGATCGTTGGTTTTTGTGTTTATGTTCGGGATCCAAGTATTATTTAGCCACAAAACAGAATATATCATGCACATAATTGAAAAACAAAAACAAACATGTAACATATGAAAATTGAGAATCGATATACCTCTCGATCTTCTATTGTCTGACCTTCCTCCTTTCGGACGTCGTGTGGGCGACGATCTACCAAATGTTGAATCTCCTAGATCACCAATCTTCCTTCCTTGCTCTTCCAAAGCAAGAGGAAGAATAGAAACAAGATCCTTCTCCTTCCTTTAGGCAACCAACAAGCAACAAGCACCTTGCTTGCCGCCGGCCAACAAGGAGAAGGAAAACAATGGTTTCCGGCCAAAAGCGCTAAGGGAGGACCCTAAGGCTTGGTTCCACCGGCCAAGGAGAAGGAGAGGAGGGAGTTTTGATGCTGGCCAAGGGCTGGAAAAGCTTCAATGGGCGCCGACCACCAATGGAGAAGAAGAAGACAAGGAAAGTCTTTCCTTATTTTTTGCTGCCAAGCCCAAACCCTAGCCTTTACTTATACTTTACAAGGAATCGATAACATGATCTCCCGTGTGACACCACACACTATGTTATCTACAATGTAATGTATTAGACAATATGCATAGCCATAAAAATATGCAAACAATGATCGTGTGATTCTTATTTCAAAATAAAGATGTTCATACAAAAGATAGACTTTTCAGTATACATCCCAACAGATCCGATAGTGAAAAATGGAACTCAAGATCCGACGGTGAAGATTAAATCTCTAGATCCGACGATGGAGATTAAATCTCTAGATCCGACGGTGGAGATTAAATCTCTAGATTCGACGGTTGAGATTAAATACCTAGATCCGACAGTTGAGTTTAAATCCCTAGATCCGGCGGTGGAGATTGAAAGGAGGCTTAAGCCTAACTCTATAAATAAGGCTTAAGGGGTGGGCGACAAGGATAACTCAAGGGAGATTAGGGTTCGAGTCTAGGGTTTGGAGAAGTCTTGGGCAGCAAGATTTTCTATCTTCCTAGGGTTTTGGCCAGCGCCCCTCTTTTCTTTTCTCTTCTTGCACGGCAACCCAACCTTCCTCCTCTAATCCTTGGCCGGCGGCAACAAGGGTTAGGGTTCTTCCCTTTGGAGCTCTTGTTTGCCGCCCACTCCATCTTCTTTATCCACTCCTTAGCCGGCGGCAACATCAAGCTCCTGGGCTTGGTGGTCGGTTCTAGATAGGAGAAGAGTTTTGTTTTATTCTTCCCTTTGTTTGGAGCGAGCAAGGAAGGGAAGAACGTGATTTAGGAGGCTTCAACTTTTGGAAGATCATCGCTCACACGACGTCCAAAAGGAGGAAGGACATAGAATAGAAGATCAAGAGGTATAACAAGAGGTATAAACTTGTTTACATTGATTAGTGTTCTTTTGTATTATCTATATAATTGTTTACAATTATATGTGGCTAATTTACTTGGACCCCGAAGACAAACACAAAAATCAGCGATCCGTACATCGTCTATTCTGCGGCTAATCGAAGAAAAGAGGTAGGTTACATGAACAATAAGCTTGTTCAAGTGACCACTCTAATCGAATAGCACGATGATGGAATAGTTGCTTGGGTAATCCCTCTTCATCAAGGATTAATTTTTTTAATCCGGAGACGTAGATGGGATCGTCATGCACAAGCGACCGAGTTGAAGTGGGAAGCAAAGTTTCCTCCTTCAAGTGGTATCAGAGCCGTGGTTTCCGGTTTGTGTATTTTGGATTTGGTTAATTTTATGCACTTATCATATATTGTATGTGTTGGATGATAGTAGGATGTGCGTAGGCTAACTTTTTGGTTGCAGGCATAAGATTCAACTATTATGGCCATATGTGTGTGTGTGTGATTGCATGTTTGTAATATTATTTGAATCCTCGGGGTTGACGAGGCTAGTATTTAATTTTTGTAATTAAGTATGGCATTGTTTAGGCATTCTTTTATTTTAGTTTACTTTCGATCAAGATTTTATGTACACTCTTTCGTGGAGTATCGGATCGATGGATGTAAATTAAAATAGTTATTCTCGGTTCGAATCTCCGGATGACTTGTACATGGCATAGGGAGGAGCAGACGAGATGACGATACGACGGGAGGCATATTGGAGAACAAAAGCCATAATAGTTGGAAAATATTTTTTTTCATATTTATTGCTTCTTGTTTGTTATGCATGTCGCGTGCTAGAAAAATTCCTCAATTTTAAATTACTAAGTGGGAGAGGGATGTTTTTATAAATTCCCACGACCTCCATTACGATTTGACATGTAATGCAAACAAACTTGCGCGTCGGCTCTGAGTGTCTTCCTCCCCATCGGATGAGTTTGTTTTGCGGATCACAGGGTCGAACATGGTTATAAGAAATTATTTAAGAGCGTTAGTACTTCCCCATCGGAAGACACATAACCCGAGATAATTGCCTTGGTAACGAGTAATGGTGAACACTTAGATGCAAATAGGAGTATCCTCCCCATCAGAGTCACTGCTTTTATTTGTAGGGTCGAAGAGGAACCAACTATTAATTTTATTTGTCAAAAAGTTAGGTTGACAAGATAGTAAAATTAATAGGTAAAACCTTCTATTATAAATGTTGAATTCGTATATGTCCACACGATTGTGGCATACGATATTCTCGGTGTTTTGAGGTGTTGGTTGATTTTAAAATTTTATTGTTTGAGGAATCAATAATTTTTTGAAATCTAATATTTTGATCTATGTGATTCTTAGGTTTTTCAAAAATGACTTTCAACCTGCTTGCTGTGATACTGAAAGAAAATAAACTTACGGGACCAAATTATGTTGATTGGAAGAGGAATCTTGATATTTTATTGACTGCTGAGGAGTACAAATATGTACTCTTCGAAAAGTGTCCTCCTAAGCCTGCGGATGATTCTGGGGAAAAGGAGAATGAGAGTTATAAGAAGTGGATAAAGTCTGATGAGATGGCGCGGTGTTACATTTTGTCTTCTATTTCAAATGTATTGCAACATCAACATCAAGTCATGCCCACTGCTTATGACATGATGCTCAATCTCAAAGAGCTTTTCGGACACCAGAATCGGGCTACAAGGCAGGAAGCCATGAGGAACTTTATGACGACCACCATGATCGAGGGAACACCCGTGAGGGATCATGTTCTCAAGATGATGGCTCATTTGAATGAGGTGGAAGTCCTTGGAGCTGAGATCAATGAGGAAACCCATGTCGATATCATTCTCCAGTCTCTACCTAGGAGTTTTGAGCAGTTCTGCCTGAACTACAATATGAATAAAAGGTTGTATTCATTGGCGGAGCTTCTGATAGAACTCCAGGCGGAAGAGGGGCTTTTTCGTCAGAGTGCTCAGGCTCAGGCCATGGTTGCCCAAAAGGTTTCTACTTCTAAGCCAAAAATCAAGAAGAAGAAGAAACAAGGTGGGGCAAAGGTGGCGGGAGGATCTCAAGGAGGAGTGAAGAATCGGAAAGGCAAGTGCTTCACTTACAAGAAGACTGGTCATTAGAAGAAGGACTGCCCCAATCGGAAGCAGAACAAAGGTATGTCTTTTGGACTAGTCATTAAAACATGTTTTGCGGTGTTATCTACCAGCACCTAGTGTGTAGATACGGGTGTCACTGATCATGTCTGCAATACTTTGCAGGGGTTCCAGGAAACCAGACGACTAGCTGAGGGGGAGATTTCCGTTTACTTGGACGATGCTACGAAGGTGGCGGCTGTTGTAGTGAGAGATGTTTATTTGTCTTTTGAAAGGAATAAAGTTTTGGTTCTAAAAAATTTCATTTTTGTACCTTTATTTAGAAGGAATCTGATTTTGATTTCTAAATTGTTTATAGATGGATATTCTATTTCTTTTAATGACAGAGTTGTTATAAAAAGGAATAGGGAGATTATTTGTTCTGGTGCTTTGATAGGAAATTTATATACCCTTGAACCAAAAGGTCCCAAGATGCAAATAGAAGTAAATAACTCATATTCTAATTCTAATAAGAGAAAGGAACCTTCGAAAATTAACCAAACATATCTTTAGCATCTAAGGTTAGGTCATATTAACCTAAGCAAAATTCAAAGGTTGATAGTTGATGGACCTTTGGGTTCATTAGTGGTGGAAGATTTCTCAACCTATGAATCTTGCTTGGAGGGTAAAATGACCAAGAGGCCTTTTAAGGCCAAGGGGTATAGAGCCAAAGAAGTGTTGGAATTGGTTCATTCTGATTTGTGCGGTCCTATGTCTATCTAGGCAAGAGATGGTTTTGAATATTTTGTCTCTTTCATAGACGATTATTCAAGATATGGATACATTTACTTGATGCGCCGCAAGTCTGAATGCTTTGACAGGTACAAAGAATTCAAGGCTGATGTGGAGAAACGTCAAAGTAAAAGTATCAAGACACTACGATCTGATCGTGGTGGTGAGTACCTCTTGAAAGAGTTTAGGAGTTACTTATCAGAGGCTGGGTTTCAATCTCAATTGTCTGCACCTGGCACACCCCAGCAGAATGGTGTAGCGGAGCGAAGGAATAGGACTCTTATGGAGATGGTTAGATCGATGATGAGTTTTTCTGAGTTGCCAGATTCATTTTGAGGGTATGCTCTAGATACGACAGTGTATATTCTGAACTTGGTACCATCTAAATCAGTACCTTCTACTCCCACAGAATTGTGGACTTGGCGAAAGCCTAATCTGAGACATATTCGGATTTGGGGGAGTATAACACATGTGCTGAAGGCAGAAGTTGGTAAGTTGGGACCTCGTACAAAAGTGCGCATGTTCGTTGGCTATCCTAGAGGAACGAAAGGTGGTTTGTTTTATAGTCCTAGAGATTAGAGGGTGATCGTTAGCACGAACGCCAGATTTCTAGAGGAAGACTATGTGATGAACCACAAGCCCACCAGTAAGATTATTTTGGAGGAATTGAGAGGGGAAGTCACTACTTCAGTACCACGGGTCAAGAAGAAATACCATAAGTGACTCCACTATTTGTCACAGAGGATACATAGGTAATACATCATCGAAGTGGGAGGGTTATTAGACATCCTGATAGATTCATGTTCTTTGGAGAATCTTCTGATTTGGTCCCTAGTGAACATGAACCTGATCCCTGTACATATAATAAGGCAATCCAAGACAAAGATGCAGTATCTTGGCAAAGTGCAATTAATTCTGAGATAAATTCTATGGATTCAAATTAGGTCTGGGAGCTAGTAGAACCACCCAATGGTGTAAAAACCATTGGATGTAAGTGGATCTACAAAAGAAAGAGAGGAATAGATGGGAAGGTTGAAACCTTCAAAGCAAGGCTTGTTGTGAAAGGGTATGCTCAGAAAGAGGGTATTGATTATAAGGAGACTTTTTCGCCAATAGTCATGCTTAAGTCTATCCAGATTCTCTTATGTATTGCTGCTCATATGGATTATGAGGTGTGGCAAATAGATGTCAAGATAGCTTTCCTGAATGGAAGTCTTGAGGAAAACATCTATATGAAGCAACCAGAGGGATTCATTGCAAAGGGCAAAGAGCATCTTGTGTGCAAGCTTAATCGGTCCATTTATGGATTGAAGCAAGCTTCGAGATCTTGGAACATCTGCTTTGATGAGGTAATCCAGTCTTATGGATTTATTCAAAGTCCGGATGAGTCTTGTGTATACAAGAGATATGACGGAAACGTAGTGGTATTTCTTGTACTATCTGTACATAACATTTTGTTAATTGGCAACAATGTCAAGATGTTATCAGATGTAAGGGTATGGCTATACAAACAGTTTGATATGAAGGACTTGAGAGAAGTGGAACACATCCTTGGGGTCAAGGTTATAAGGGATCGCAGGAAAAGGATGTTGTGCTTATCTCAAGCTTCATACATAGACACCATTTTGGCTCGTTTTAGCATGCAGAACTCCAATAAAGGTTTTCTACCTTTTAGGCATGGAGTACCTTGGTGTAAGGAGATGTGTCCTAGAACATCAAAGGAGATAGAGGAGATGAAGGCGGTTCCTTATGCTTCAGCAGTAGGAAGCCTCATGTATGTTATGCTATGTATGAGATCGGATATCAGCTTTGCCATGGCCATGGTTAGCAGATATCAGAATAATCCAGGACAGGGAAATTGGACTGCTGTAAAGCATATATTGAAGTACCTGAGAAGGACTAGGGATTATATGTGTAGGGATGTATACTTAAAAGTCTATTTTTTGTATGAACATCTTTATTTTGAAATAAGAATCACATGATCATTGTTTGCATATTTTTATGGTTATGCAATATTGTCTAATACCTTACATTGTAGATAACATGGTGTGTGGTGTCACACGGGAGATCATGTTATCGGCTCCTTGTAAAGTATAAGTAAAGGCTCACAACCGAGATGACTTTGGACAAACCATCGGAATGGTTGTAGTGTGATTTGGTATTGGTTTGTCTTGACCATAGAATCACACTAGTGCACTTTGTGTGTATTGAGCAGGACCGACACAGAGGTGATTCGATTTATTGCTGACTACATAATCGAATCGGACATCAGATATTATTTAGTACATGCTCTTAATCCCGATATAATAACGGGCACATATACTTGGTACTCATCTCTTTGATTTACCAATGGGCGAGATTTATAGATTAAATCGATAGACTCGGTAAGTTGGGAGATGATATTATTTATATGGTGTGCCGTTGATTATAGGAGGAAACCGTGTCCTATATATTAGGATGATGATGTCCCCTTGAGGAGCTCATAAGGTTCATCATGTAAACCCTGCAGGTGGACTTGGTCCGGCATGATGAAAAGGTTGAGTGGTACTACTCATGGAGTTAGATGTCGATTAATTAATGGTCAGTAAATTAATTAATTGACGGACATTCGAGATCTTAAACATGGGGAGAAAATGTACAAATAATATATGGAGCCCATATTATCATATGGGGGTTGGTGAGGTAGATTAATGATGGACCTTTAGTGGATTGGACCATCATTAGTGGATCGGACTTTATGTGGGCTTGATCCATGGGTGACCAAGACCCAACTCCTCCTCATGGTCCCTAATGTAGCCCATTAACACCTCAAGATGCTTAGATCCAATGGATAGAAACAAAACACTAAGATCCATTGGTAGAGATTAAATATCTAAGATCCGACGGTTGAGATTAAATCTCTAGATCCGACGATTGAGATTAAATCCCTAGAACCAATGGAGGAGATTAATTCATGGCTTATCCCCAAACTCTATAAAAGGTGGCATGGGGTTGGCGTGAAGATCATGATAGAGAGGGAGCAAGGCTTGGGCGGCAAGAATAGGGCAATCCTAGTTGAGATAGGATTGGAATTAGGGTTAGGGTTTTGAGGCTAGGGTGGCACCAAATAAGGAAGGTTCTTTCTCTCTTCTTCTTCCTCTTTGTGCCAACGTCCAGCAGCTTCTCCCAGCTTTTTTCCAGCCTTGGCCGACACCCAAAGCCTCCTTCTTCTTCTCCTTAGGTGGTGGAAACAAGATATAGGGTTACCCTAGGTATCTTGGTTGCTTCCCACCACCATCTCCTTCATTTACTTGGCCGGCGGCAAGGAAGGGATTGATTCCTTGTTGGTTGAGTTTTGGAAGGAGAAAAACATTGTTTCTCTTCTTCCTCTTGCTTGGGAAAGCAAGGAAGGAAGTTTTGCGATCTAGGAGCTTCGACTTTTGGTGGATCGTCGCCCACACGACGTCCAAAAGGAGGAGGGTCATACATTAGAAGACCAAGAGGTATAACTATTCTTCTATCTCTTTTATTCATTGCTTGTGTTTGTTTTTCAAAATATAAGCATGTTATATTTCTGTAAATAGGCTAAATAATACTTGGATCCAGTACAAACACAAAACGCGATCCGGACATCGTCTATTCATGGCTACTCGTAGGATAGAGGATGGTCGCTTGAACAACTAGTTTGTTCAAGTGACCTCTCTAAATGAATAGAACGACGATGACTTGGTTGCTTTGGGAATCCCTTTTGTCTAAGATTAAATTTTTAATCCGGGGACATCAAAGGGATCACCATGGTCAAGCAACCGAGGTGAAGGGGAAGCGAAGTTTCCCCTCACGGATCAACCCCAACAATTAGTATCAGAGCCAAGGATTCCGGTTTTGTGTGTTTAGGATTTGGTTAATTTTATGCACTTTTTCATATATTATATGTGCCGGATAATAGTAGGATATGCGTAGTTTAACTCTTTGGTTGCAGGCATAAGATCCGACTATTATGGCCGTGTGTATGTATGTGATTGTATGTGTGTAAATATTTATTTTGTTGAATCCTCGGGGTTGACGAGGCTAGTATTTAGTTTTTTTTGTAAATTAAATACGGCATTGTTTAGCCGCTCTTTATTTTATTTTACTTTCGATCTAGATTCATGTACACTCCCTTGTGGAGTATAGGATCGATGGATGTAAATTAAAATAGGTTTTAGTCTCAGCTCGGATCTCCGGAGGGCTTGTACATGGCGTAGGAGGAGCGGACGAGATGGCGATGTGACGGGAGCCATATTGAAGACAAAGGCCATAATAGTTGGAAAATATTTTATTTTTCATATTTATTGCTTTTTGTTTGATATGCATGTCGTAGGAAAATTCCTCAATTTTAATTTACTAAGTGGGAGAGGGATATTTTAATTAATTCCCGCGGCCTCAATTACAATTTGACGTGTGATACAACAAACTTGCGTGTTGGCTCTGAGTGCCTTCCTCCCTGCGGATGAGTTTGTTTGTGGATCACTAGGTCAAATAATGGTTATAGGAAATTATCTAGGAGCATGTGTACTTCCACAGCGGTAAGGCACATAATCCGAAATAATTCCCTTAGTATCGTGTAATGGTGCACACTTAGATGCAAATTAAAAGTATCCTCCCCATCGGAGTCACTGCTTTTATTTGTAGGGCCAAAGAGGAACCAACTATTAATTTTATTTGTCGAAAAGTAAGGTTGACAAGATAATAAAATTAATGGGTAAAACCTCCTCTTACAAATGTAGAATTCAGATATCGTCCACCTTTGCGTGGCATGCGATATTCTCGGTGGATTGAGGTGTTAGTTGATATCAAAATTTTATTGTTTGAGGAATCAATAATTTTTTGAAATCTAATGTTTTGATTTATGTGATTCTTAGGTTTTCTTTCAAAATGACTTTCAACCCACTTGCTGTGATACTGAAAGAGAACAAACTTACTGGACCCAACTATGTACATTGGAAGAGGAATCTAGATATTGTCTTGACTGCTGAGGAATACAAATATGTACTCCTCGAAGAGTGCCCTCCCAAGCCTACAGATAATTCTGGGGAAAAGGAGAGAGAGAGCTATAGGAAGTGGAACAAGGCCGATGAGATGGCACGGTGTTACATTTTGGCATCTATGTCAAATGTACTCCAACATCAGCATCAAGCCATGCCCACTACCTATGATATGATGCTCAATCTCAAGGAGCTTTTCGGACACCAGAATCGGGCTGCGAGGCAAGAGGCCATGAGAAACTTGATGACGACCACCATGATCGAGGGAACACCCGTGAGGGATCATGTTCTCAAGATGATGGCTCATTTGAATGAGCTGGAGGTCCTAGGAGCTGAGATCGATGGGGAAACCCAGGTCGATATCATACTCCAGTTTCTGTCTAGGAGTTTTGAGCAGTTTCGCCTCAACTACAACATGAACAAGAGGTTGTATTCATTGGCGGAACTTCTGACAGAACTCCAGGCGACAGAGGGACTATTTCGTCAGAGTGCTCAGGTGCATGCCGTGATGACCCAGAAGGTTTCTGCTTCTAAGCCAAAAGGCAAGAAGAAGAAGAAACAAACCGGGGCAAAGGCGGTGGGAGGTACTCAGGGAGGAGTGAAGAAGCCGAAAGGCAAGTGCTTCACTTATGTGATGGACACTGGAAGAAGGACTGCCCCAACCGCAAGAACAAAGGTATATCTTTTGGACTAGTCGTTGAAACATGTTTAGCGGTGTTATCTACCGGCACCTGGTGTGTAGATACCGGAGCCACTGATCATGTCTGCAATACTTTGCAGGGGTTCCAGGAAACCATACGACTGGCTGAAGGGGAGATTACCGTGTACTTGGGTGATGCCACAAAGGTGGCGGCTATTGCAGTGGGAGACATTCATTTATCTTTTGAGAAAAATAAACTTTTGGTTCTTAAGAATTGCCTTTATGTACCCTTATTTAGAAAGAATTTAATTTCAGTTTCTAAATTGTTTATGGATGGATATTCTATTTCTTTTAATGACAGAGTTGTTATAAGAAGGAATAGGAACATTATCTGTTCGGGTACATTGATAGGAAATTTGTACACATTTGAACCAAAACCTCCCACGATGCAAATTGAAGTTAATAACTCATCTTCTAAATCCAATAAGAGAAAAGAACCTTCGAAGATGAACCAAACATATCTTTGACATCTTAGGCTTGGTCACATTAACCTAAGCAGGATTCAAAGGTTGATAGCTGATGGACCTTTGGGCTCATTAGTGGTGGAGGATCTCCCAACCTGTGAATCTTGCTTGGAGGGTAAGATGACCAAGAGGCCTTTCAAGGCCAAGGGGTATAGAGCCAAAGATGTGTTAGAATTGGTTCATTCTGATTTGTGTGGTCCTATGTCTATCCAGGCTAGAGGAGGTTTTGAATATTTCGTCTCTTTTATAGACGATTATTCAAGATATGGATACATTTACTTGATGCGCCGCAAGTCTGAATGCTTTGACAGGTTCAAAGAATTCAAGGCTGATGTGGAGAACCGTCAAGGTAAAAGTATCAAGACCCTACGATCTGATCGTGGTGGTGAATACCTCTTGGGAGAGTTTAGGAATTACTTATCAGAGGCTGGGATTCAATCCCAATTGTCTGCACCTGGCACACCCCAGCAGAATGGTGTAGCAGAGCGAAGGAATAGGACTCTTATGGAGATGGTTAGATCAATGATGAGTTATTACGACTTGCGATTCGTTCGGGGATATGCTCTAGATCTGAGTATACATTCGAACTTGGTTCCATCTAAATCAGTGCCTTCTACTCCAGTAGAATTGTGGGTGGCGAAAGCCTAATCTGAGACATATTCGGATATGGGAGTCCGGCACATGTCTTTGAAAGCGGAATCTTTGAGTAAGTTGGAACCTCGTATAGAAGTGTTCATGTTTGTTGGCTACCCTAAGGGAACGAAGGGTGGTTTGTTCTATAGTCCTAGAGATCAGAAGGTGATCGTGAGTACGAATGCCAGATTTCTAGAGGAGGACTATGTGATGAACCACAAGCCCACGAGTAAAATTGTTCTGGAGGAGTTAAAAGGGGAAGTCACTTCTTTAGTACCACCGGTACAAGAGGATATACCACATGTCACTACACGCGTGTCACGAGGATACAGGTGATACCTCGTAGTGGGAGGGTTGTGAGACGACTGATAGATTCATGTTCTTGGGAGAATCTTACGATTTGGTCACTGACGAACATGAACTGATCCCCTGGACATATGATGAGGCAATCCAAGATAAAGATGCGATCTTGGTAGAGTGCAATGAATCTTTGAGATTGAATCTATGGATTCAAATCAGTCAGAGCTAGTAGAACCACCCGATGGTGTAAAAACCATTGGATGCAAGTGGATCTACAAAAGAAAGAGAGGAATAGATGGGAAGGTTGAGACCTTCAAAGCGAGGCTTGTTGCGAAGGGGTATACTCGAAAAGAGGGTATCGATTATGAGGAGACTTTTTCGCCAGTAGCCATGCTTAAATCTATCCGGATTCTCTTATGCATAGCAGCTCATATGGATTATGAGGTGTGGCAGATGGATGTCAAGACAGCTTTCCTTAATGGAAGTCTTGAGGAAAACATCTACATGAAGCAACCAGAGGGATTCATTGCTAAGGGAAAAGAGCATCTTGTATGTAAGCTTAATCGGTCCATTTATGGATTGAAACAAGCTTCGAGGTCTTGGAACATTCGGTTTGATGAGGTGATCCAGTCTTATGGATTTATTCAAAGTCCGGATGAGTCTTGTGTATACAAGAGATGTGACGGAAACGTAGTGGTATTTCTTGTACTATACGTAGATGACATTTTGTTGATTGGCAACAATATCAAGGTGTTATTGGACGTAAGGGTATGGTTGTCCAAACAGTTTGATATGAAGGACTTGGGAGAAGTGGGACACATCCTTGGGATCAAGGTTATAAGGGATCGCAAGAAAAGGATGTTGTGCTTATCCCAAGCTTCATACATAGACATGATTATGGAGCGTTTTAGCATGCAGAACTCCAAGAAGGGTTTTCTACCTTTCAGGCATGGAGTACCTCTATCTAAGGAGATGTGTCCTAGATCATCTGAGGAGATAGAGGAGATGAAGGCGGTTCCTTATGCTGGCGATGGAAGCCTCATGTATGCGATGCTCTGTCGAGACGGATATCTGCTTTTGCCGTGGGCATGGTCGATGAATATCGAGTAATCGGGGCGAGGACATTGGGACTGCGGTAAAGCATATATTGAAGTACGAGAAGGACTAGGGATTATATCTTTGGTTTACGGCGGACCAATTACTCACATGAGGTTACACCTGATTCCGACTTCCAATCTGATAGGGATAACAGTAAGTCTACCTCAGGTTTTGTGTTTACTTTGGGAGGTGGAGCCATTGTATGGAGGAGTGTCAAGCAAAAGTGCGTGGCAGACTCCACCATGGAAGCTGAGTATGTGGCGGCCTCTGAGGCGGCCAAAGAAGTCAGATGGCTCAGAACTTTCTCGATGGACTTGGATGTGATTCTGGTTTGCCCACTATCACGATTTATTGTGATAATAGTGGTGCAGTTGCAAACTCGAAGGAACCACGAGCCCATAAGGCTAGTAAACACATAGAGCGCAAGTACCACCTGATACGAGAAATCGTAAAGCGAGGAGAAGTTGTTGTGGCCAAGATTGCATCGGAGGATAACCTGGCAGATCCTTTCACTAAGGGCCTTCCGGCGAGAGCTTTTGATAGGCATGTGGAGGGAATGGGGATCAGATGTATGGCACTTTGAGGACAGCATAGTCTTTTAGTATAAGTGGGAGATTGTAGGGATGTATACTTAAAAGTCTATTTTTTGTATGAACATCTTTATTTTGAAATAAGAATCACATGATCATTGTTTGCATATTTTTATGGTTATGCAATATTGTCTAATACCTTACATTGTAGATAACATGGTGTGTGGTGTCACACGGGAGATCATGTTATCGGCTCCTTGTAAAGTATAAGTAAAGGCTCACAACCGAGATGGCTTTGGACAAACCATCGGAATGGTTGTAGTGTGATTTGGTATTGGTTTGTCTTGACCATAGAATCACACTAGTGCACTTTATGTGTATTGAGCAGGACCGACACAGAGGTGATTCGATTTATTGCTGACTACATAATCGAATCGGACCTCAGATATTATTTAGTACATGCTCTTAATCCCGATATAATAACGGGCACATATACTTGGTACTCATCTCTTTGATTTACCAATGAGCAAGATTTATAGATTAAATCGATAGACTCGGTAAGTTGGGAGATGATATTATTTATATGGTGTGCCGTTGATTATAGGAGGAAACCGTGTCCTATATATTAGGATGATGATGTCCCCTTGAGGAGCTCATAAGGTTCATCATGTAAATCCTGCAGTGGACTTGGTCCCATGATGAAAAGGTTGAGTGGTACTACTCATGGAGTTAGATGTCGATTAATTAATGGTCGTAAATTAATTAATTGTGGACATTCGAGATCTTAAACACGGGGAGAAAATGTACAAATAATATATGGAGCCCATATTATCATATGGGGGTTGGTGAGGTAGATCAATGATGGACCTTTAGTGGATTGGACCATCATTAGTGGATCGGACTTTATGTGGGCTTGATCCATGGGTGACCAAGACCCAACTCCTCCTCATGGTCCCTAATGTAGCCCATTAACACCTCAAGATGCTTAGATCCAATGGATAGAAACAAAACACTAAGATCCATTGGTAGAGATTAAATCTCTAAGATCCGACGATTGAGATTAAATCTCTAGATCCGACGGTTGAGATTAAATCCCTAGAACCAATGGAGGAGATTAATTCATGGCTTATCCCCAAACTCTATAAAAGGTGGCATGGGGTTGGCGTGAAGATCATGATAGAGAGGGAGCAAGGCTTGGGCGGCAAGAATAGGGCAATCCTAGTTGAGATAGGATTGGAATTAGGGTTAGGGTTTTGAGGCTAGGGTGGCACCAAATAAGGAAGGTTCTTTCTCTCTTCTTCTTCCTCTTTGTGCCAACGTCCAGCAGCTTCTCCCAGCTTTTTTCCAGCCTTGGCCGACGCCCAAAGCCTCCTTCTTCTTCTCCTTAGGTGGTGGAAACAAGATATAGGGTTACCCTAGGTATCTTGGTTGCTTCCCACCACCATCTCCTTCATTTACTTGGCCGGCGGCAAGGAAGGGATTGATTCCTTGTTGGTTGAGTTTTGGAAGGAGAAAAACATTGTTTCTCTTCTTCCTCTTGCTTGGGAAAGCAAGGAAGGAAGTTTTGCGATCTAGGAGCTTTGACTTTTGGTGGATCGTCGCCCACACGACGTCCAAAAGGAGGAGGGTCATACATTAGAAGACCAAGAGGTATAACTATTCTTCTATCTCTTTTATTCATTGCTTGTGTTTGTTTTTCAAAATATAAGCATGTTATATTTCTGTAAATAGGCTAAATAATACTTGGATCCCGAGTACAAACACAAAAACCGGCGATCTGGACATCGTCTATTCCGCGGCTACTCGTAGGATAGAGGATGGTCGCTTGAACAACTAGTTTGTTCAAGTGACCTCTCTAAATGAATAGCACGACGATGACTTGGTTGCTTTGGGAATCCCTTTTGTCTAAGATTAAATTTTTAATCCGGGGACATCAAAGGGATCACCATGGTCAAGCAACCGAGGTGAAGGGGAAGCGAAGTTTCCCCTCACGGATCAACCCCAACAATATGCTGGTATACTAGGCAGATCAATTACTCCCTATGGGTTACATAGATTCCGTATTCCAATCATATAGGGATAACAGTAAGTCTACCTCTGGTTTTTTGTTTACATTGGGAGGTGGAGTCATTGTATGGAAGAGTGTCAAGAAGAAATGCGTGGCGGACTCTACCATGAAATCTGAGTATGTGGCAGCCTCTGAGGCGGCCAAGGAAGTTGTATGACTTAGGAACTTCTTGATGGACTTGGATGTGATTCCTAGTTTGCCCAGAACAATCACAATTTATTTTGATAACAGGGGCGCAATTGCAAACTCGAAGAAACCACGAGCCCCATAAGGCAAGTAAACACATAAAGCACAAGTACCACCTGATACGAGAAATCGTAAAGCGAGGAGAAGTTGTTGTGGCCATGATTGTATCAGAGGATAACCAAGCAGATCCTTTCACTAAGGCCCTTCCAGTGAGAGCTTTTGATAGGCATGTCGAGGGAATGAGAATCAGATGTATGGCAGTATGAGGACATCATAGTCTTTTAGTATAAGTGGGAGATTGTTGGGATGTATACTGAAAAATCTATCTTTTATATGAACATCTTATTTTTGAAATAAGAATCACATGATCATTGTTTGAATATTTATGGTTATGCATATTTGTCTGATACGTTACATTGTAGATAACATGGTGTGTAGTGTCACACAGGAGATCATGTTATCAGTTCCTTGTAAAGTATAAGTAAAGGCTCACAACTGAGATGGTTATAGATAAACCATTGGTATGGTTGTAGTGTGATTTGGTATTGGTTTGTCTTGACAATAGAATTACACTAGTGCACTTTGCGTGTATTGAGCAGGACCGACTTAAAGGTAATTCAATCTATTGTTGACTACATAATTGAATCGGACCTCGGATATTATGGTGTACATACTCTTAATCCCGATATAATAACGGGCACATATAATTAGTATTTATTTCTTTGATTTACCAATTGGCGAGATTTATAGATTAAATTGATAGGCTCAGTAAGTTGGAAAATAATATTATTTACATGGTGTGCCATTGATTATAGGAGGAAACCGTGCCCTATATATTAGGATAATGATGTCCCCTTGAGGAGCTCATAAGGTTCATCGTGTAAACCCTGCAAGTGGACTTGGTCTGGCATGATGATAAGGTTGAGTGGTACTACTCATGGAGTTAGATGTTGATTAATTAATTGTCAGTAAATTAATTAATTGATGAACATTCGAGATCTTAAACATGGGGAGATATTTGTAAAATTAATATATGGAGCTCATATTTATTTATGGGGGTTGGTGAGGTAGATCAATGATAATCCTCTAGTGGAATGGATTATCATTAATGGATCGGACTTTATGTTGGCTTGATACATTGGGTGGCTAAGATTCAACTCCTCCTCATGGTCCCTATTGTAGCCTATTAAAACCCTCATGAAGCCTAGATCCGATGGTGAAAAATGATACTCTAGATCCCATGGTGGATATTAAATCTCTAGATCCGACGGTGGATATTAAATCTCTAGATCCGACGGTGTAGATTAAATCTCTAGATCCGACGATTGAGATTAAATCCCTAGATCCGATGGTTGAGATTAAATTCCTAGTATCTGACGGTGGAGATTGAAAGGAGGCTTAAGCCTAACTCTATAAATAAAGCTTAAGGGGTGGGCGGTAAGGATAACTCAAGGGAGATTAGGGTTTGGAGAAGCATTGGGCGGTTATGGTTTGGAGAAGTCTTGGGCAGCAAGACTTTCTATCTTCCTAGGGATTTGGCCAGCGCCCCTCTACTCTTTTCTCTTCTTGGACGGCACCCCAACCTTCCTCCTCTCATCCTTGGCCAGCGGCAAAAATGGTTAGGGTTCTTCCCTTGGAGCTCTTGGTCGGTGCCCACTCCATCTTCTTCATCCACTCCTTGGCCGGCGGCAACATCAAGCTCCTAGGCTTGGTGGTCGATTCTAAATAGGAGAAGAATTTTGTTTTATTCTTCCTTTTGTTCGGACCGAGCAAGGAAGGGAAGAACTTGATCTAGGAGGCTTCAACTTTTGGAAGATCGTCACCCACACGACGTCCAAAAGGAGGAAGGACATACAATAGAAGATCAAGAGATATAACAAGAGGTATAAGCTTGTTTACTTCGATTAGTGTTCTTTTGTTTTATCTATATAATTGTTTACAATTATATGTGGCTAATTTACTTGGACCCCAAAGACAAACACAAAAACCGGCGATCCGTACATCGTCTATTCCGCGGCTAATCGAAGAAAAGAGGTAGGTTACTTGAACAACAAGTTTGTTCAAGTGACCACTCTAATAGAATAGCACGACGATGGAACGATTGTTTGGGTAATCCCTCTTCGTCAAGGATTAATTTTTTTTAATCCGGGGACGTAGATGGGATCACCATGCACAAGCGACCGAGTTGAAGTGGGAAGCGAAGTTTCCACCTTCAAGTGTTAAGTGTGCAGGCTTAATAGGAAGTCCTAGTAGGTCTTGTTTACCGGATACTAGGCATGTATCTTGACAGATTAGGAGGACCGGACACCAGGCATGAAGTCCAGATGGGTCACGTGGACCGAACATTTGGCATAAAGACTGGTTGGGTCAGGAGACCGGACAATCTACAAAAAGTCCAGCTGGCTCAGATAGATCGGACAGCTGGTGGAAGCCCTGGTGGGTCAGATCGAATGTCAAGAGTGGTAAGTCCGGTAGATAGCCGGTAGGTAAGTCTCGAGTGAAAAGGTGAGGTCGAGTCCTCTGTAGGGGGACAAAGCTAGGAGTCGATCCGACAAAAAGTTTGCGTGGGATTTAGTAGTCGAGATCGAGCAGTATTACTACTGCTATCACACTTCATATCATCTATTTGTGTTAATCTTGTTTTGCAGGGATCAGTCGACTGGATGGATTCAGGTCGACTGAAGTTCAGTCGACTAGAAATGGATCAGTCGACTAGACACCAATTTGGCAAGATCAGCTATGATCGATCGGAGATCGTGCTACACAAAAGGAAAGGATTTCTGTTAACTGAAGGGTTTGAGTCAACTGAAGAGGTAAATTTCCTGATGCGGAGCCGGATGATGTGGAGTATACTGGAGAGGTTTCAGTCGACTGGAAGACCACGAATTCCATATCGACAGGCTGATGTGGAGTCGACTGGAAGGCATTCCAGTCGACTGGAAAAGGCTTATAAAATATATGCTCGACTGGATCCGAGTAGAACATCAAATCTACGTCGAAGTGCTGTCGAAATCTACTCTCATCCACTAAAGCTAAATTTCCACAACAAGGCGATCTTCTGACACTTCGAGAAAACTTCAACCATCTACTTAGTGTTGGTATAAGCTTTTGTAATTGTTACTTTCTTTTTCACTTCTGTACTTAATTTCAAGGAGTGGGTAGTGTGTTACCCAGCTCTACATTTGTAAAAAAGAGAAACCCTCTGAAGTCGAGAGTTCTCGAGTCGGAGGGCATTTAGTGATTGCCCATCAAGGTAACTCTGGAAGAGCTGCAGGCCTTGGAGTAGCAAACTAGTTAGGGTTGTGAACCAAGTAAAATAAATTATCTTATTTTCATTTCCGCTACATACTCAAAATATTTTAAAATATTCTAAATATTTTTTTAATCTCCGAGATTCACACCCCTCTCTTGAAAAAACATAATCCTTCAATTGGTATCAGAGCGGAGGCGCTCTAAATCGGTGAAACCACCATCGTGAGATTTAGATTAATTTTTATTTCTTTAGATCAATTTAGATTAATTTTTATTGCTTTAGATTAATTTTTACTACTTTAAAATAATTTTTTCAATTTATATTAATTAGAAATAATTTTTTGCAATTTAGTTTAATTAAAAAATATTTTCCACAATTTATATTAATTAAAAATCATTTTATGGAATTTAGTTTAAGTAAAAAATCATTTTCTGCAATTTATATTAAGTAAAAATCATTTTCTACAATATATATTAATTAAAAATAATTTTCTACAATTTAGTTTACTTAAAAATCATTTTCCGCAATTTAGTTTAATTAAAATTATTTTCTATAATTTAGTTTAATTAAAAATTATTTTTGGCAACTTTAGAGAATATTTAATTTATTTTTCTTGCCTTAGAAAATATTTAATTTATTTTTCTTGCCTTACAGAATATTTAATTTAATTTTCTTACCTTAGAGAATATTTAATTTTATTGTCTTGACTTAGAAAATATTTAATTTAACTTTCTTACCTTAGAAAATATTTAATTTAATTTTCTTGCTTTAGAAAATATTTAATTTAATTTTCTTGCCTTAAAAAATACTTTGTTAATAATGTCACGCTTAGAGGGATACAACACTATTCGTCCTCCTCTCTTCAAAGGAGAGGATTTTTCCTACTGGAAAAGGCGAATGGAGTGCTACTTGAAAACCGACCTAGAGGTCTGGTTCTCAATTAGGAAAGGGTTCGTAGCTCCGATAGACGACTTGGGTGAGTTGTTAGCACCGGAGAAATGGACTGCAGATATTAGAAAAAGCGCTCAAGTAAATTACAAGGCACTTAACACCTTGCAATGCAGACTTACCAAAGAAGAGCTCAATAGGGTAGGTCCATTTGAAAATTCTAATGAATTATGAAAAAAATTAATTGAACTACATGAGGGTACAAATGACACTAGGATAGCTAAACGAGACATGTTATTAAATAAATTATTTAATTGTAAAATGAACAAAAACGAAAATGCTAGTAAACTGCATACTAGAATTAAAGATATATTAAATGGATTACACTTAATAGGACACCAAATAGAAAATAGGGACATAATTAGGCATACGATTAAGGCATTCCCGAGAAATGCCTTATGGACATCGATTGTCGATGCCTATAAGGTTTATAGGGATCTTTCTACAATTAGGCTAGATGAACTATTTTGTGAACTCGAACAACACGAACAAGCTAACTCGGGTCAAACCGAGAATGGTATAGCTTTGATGGCAGGTTCGACTAAAAAGGAAAGAAAAGTGAAGAGTGATTCTGAAGATGAGTCGAAGTCGGACACAAACGGAGAAGAGGAGATCGTAAATATGGTCCGGAAGATATTCAACTGGAGGAAGAGATTTACGAAGAAAGATGCTAAAAAGGTCGTCGACAACAAGCCGAGACCTCAATTGGAAGTGTGTGCTACGAATGCAACGGAAAGGGACACTACAAGTCAAAGTGCGCAAACCTAAAAAAGGAAGAAAACCAAAAAAGGAAAAGAAGAAGAAAGCGCTTAAGGCGACATGGGATGAGTTGTCATCGGAAGAGTCGGACGCGAAAGAGACGAAGAGAAGTTTCGTCACATTTATGGCCGAATCGAGATCTAGAGCTGAGTCAAGTCTTGTGTACAAGTCCAATTCCGAGTCCGAGAGAAGCCACGAATCCGTATTCATTTTCGAAGGTTTAAATGAGGTAACTTCTCCCTTAGAAGATAAGTTGTATAATATTATTGCATGCTTATGTAGGAAACTAAAAAAATCCGAGAATCGAGTCGACTCGCTACTTAAGGAAGTCTAAGTAGATAAGGAGCAAGTCAACTCAAAGACTTTGACTTTCCAAATTAAGGATAGAGACTCAACTCAAGTTGAAAATCTTGAGGAAGAGAACTCGGTCCTAAAAAGGCAAGTAGAAGATCTAATCGAATCATTGGAAAGGTTCACATCAGGTTCCAAGTGTCTCAACATGATGCTTGGATCTTAGCGAGTTGTGTACAACAAATCTGGACTCGGATATAAGGCTAAATCTGTTGGATCGAGAAGCGTCGCTAGAGGGGGGGGGGGAGAATAGCGATCGTAAATCTTTTCGACGTTTCGTTCGAGTAGATAATTAAATGAGTAAGAGCAACGAAAAATAAAGAGACACATTTATTTTTACTTGGTTCACAACCCAGCGGTTGCTACTCCAAGGCCCTATCGGTCCTAGACCGCGTACGGAGGGCAAAGCACTATAACGTCTTCTCCTCATTGGAGGTAGGAGACAACGATCACAAAACCGAATGTAAGAGGATGAGGCAACAAGCCTACCTCACCTCGTTACGAATAAAAACAACAAATACAATATCAAAATATATTACTAGATGATGCTGCCGACGAAGAAGATCTGAACTTGTTGTCGCGTCGGCGTTATGATGGTGTTGGAGCATTAGCGTTGTAGGAGCACTTGATGAATAAACTTGATGATGTTTGGAGTTGGAATCCACCCCTCATTTTATAGATTTTGCCCTCTGAATATGTCTCCTCTTTTTTCGAAACAGATCATGAAGTTGTAATAAATTTTATCGCGAAGTGGCCGTGTCAAACCTTATCTGTTTTGACCTAGTGCAAAGGCTGATTTGTCGCCATCACCATCGATGACTCCCATCGATCGATGAGCATCGATCGATCGCCAAATGTCCAAAGAATCGACCGGCTGGCCACTTCCCTGCAGTAAGAGGTTAGCTCAGAAAATGATAAATGCGACGGTTTCTAACCGTCCGATCTTGACCTAGACTTTCCACAGGAAGTCTTAGTCGGATCGCCGCCAACGGTCATCCCCATAAAGAGGACACGACCTTACAATCTCTCACTCACATGAGCTTTCCTCAATACTTACCTTGTAGCTCTCGCTTCCGGCCTTCCACTCGATTCCTTTGGCTCCCTCCGAAGTCACTCGAGTGTCGCCCGACCACCGCGGCTTCCTCCGGGTGTCTCTAGCCTTCAGCTCCAGCTTTAGTACTTTTCTGCACACTCAATTTAGCTCGTGAGTTAACGATGTAAACTTAACTTTGTGTCTTTACCATAATCAAAACACAGGTTCGATTATCTAGTGCCCCTGCACCAACAATCTCCCCCTTTTTGATCTATGGCAAACCAACACAAAGTTAAGGGAAATTAAAGCATAAAACAAGTATAGTAAATGATGAATGTCATTTTCAAAAACTCCCCCTTAACCCTAGGTGAGTTTTGAAAGAGATACTTTAGTTTTCAAAATTAAATAAATTTTGTGTTACTCCCCCTTAACTTTCGGTCTTCTCCCCCTTTTGCCATAAATCAACAAATGTTGGGGGTTTGTTATGTAAAATTGAAGTTTGTTATATAAAATAGGGTTTAAAAACAATATGGTATATGCATGCATCAAGATAAATCAACTATGAGTCCAAGCATACGTCTAGCAGTAATTAGATAGATTGGTTCGAGGTGTGTCCCTCTGCACCAATAATCTAAAGGATTGTAATATAACCCTTAGGGTTCGTTTGCTTTCCCCCTTAGTCAAATATATGAAGTATAAGAGATGTAGGGGGCGCTAAACTTTGTCCTAACAGTTGTTAAGTATAATAGTTGGGAAAATAAGTAGTATTTTGAAGAGGTTATATTTCAATTATCCTTAACATCTCACCCATTCTATGTGTCTCAGAATTTGTTCACCTTATATGTTTTGTGAGATGATTTTAAATTGATTAAAGATAGTCAACCTTGGGTAAGATTCGGATTTAACCTTTAGATCGTTAAGTAACTTTTCGAGAAATTGGCTTCCAGGTCGTGGCGAGGCATAGGGGCCTTCTTTGATCGGAACAACGACCACTTCCTTAGACAAACCCAAATTCAAGAAAATATCACTTAAGTCACTTAGGGTTACTTCCTGGTCTAACTAGTTTAGGATACGGCGAGGTAGCTTCAGCTAGTTCCACTCGGTCAAGTGCACCAAGCTAGATACGCCTTATCTAGCTCGAATACACGAGACTTTGTTTCTCTAACGTACTATCATCTCGCCGCGTCCTGATACTATGTTGTCAAGAGTTGACTTACTATTTTCCCTATCTAGCCGTTCTACAAATTAAAGTAAAATATTCAATGGTTTTGCTAAGTAAGTGGGTATACTATTTTAGTGTTAGCTCCCCCGGACCATTAAACCAATATGGTCTATTCAAATAATGAATTTGATCCTGGGGAATCCAAAACTTATTAGTCCTTATATGTGAATTCAATAAAACCTTTGGGACCCATGCTTGGACTCATTGATGACTACGATTTACGATAGACATATATGACATATTCATAGTCGTTGACCTAAATCTGAGTCCAGCTTTATTGTACACGGCTTTTTGGGTTCCAAGTAGTCTGTTAAGATTCTTAGATCCCAACGTGAACCTTTCCAACGTAGCCTCAACCTCTTGAACTCGGTCTTTCAAGAGAGAATTCTCTTCCTCGATTTTTTCAATTTGGGTTGAGTTTCCCTCTTGAACTTGACTAGTTGAAGAGGTTAGAGTAGCCTCTTGCTTGAGGGTTACAACCTCCTCAAGTAAAGACTCAACCCTAGACTCGGACTTAGTTAATTTCCTATTAAGCATTTTAATTGTATTGTAAAGCGTATGAATTAGTGAGCGGCTAACCTTAATTTTCTCTTTTGGTCCAGCTTTGAGTTAATTCTCGAAGTAGTCCTTGAGTTCGGAGTCGGTGTTGTAATTGGATTCGGATTCGGACTCTGACTCGGACTCTTTGGGTCTTGCCATGCATGCTATGTCGCCGCCTTCTTCGTTGTCCCATGTTGCATGAAAAGCCTTCTTTTGATTTGATTTGAATTGTGCCCTCTTTTGATTCTTTAGTAGCCTTCTTTCCCTCCGAATGATCTTCCGCACTACGTTCACTATTGCTTCCACCTTTTCGGATTCGTACTCTAATTCGTCATTGGGTTCGAGTCCATCTTCTTGCCTGGTAGGTGGCTTGCTTCTTTGTCCTGCAAGTAGAGTAATACCTCTCTCGGGCCAGACCACGTTAGTTTGCTCGTTAAGTTCAAACTTGGAAAATAATTCGTCTAACCTAAGCTTCGAAAGGTCCTTAGAGACCTTGTAGGCATCGACCATGGATGCCCACAAGGTAGTCCTAGGAAATGAATTAAGAATGTACCTTAGTAGGTCGCGGTTTTCGACCTTGTGTCCGATGGTGTGCAGGCCGTTGACAATGTCCTGGACGCAGGCGTGTAGTTGCGTCGCCGTCTCGTGTTCCTGCATCTTAAGGTTATACAACTTATTGAAAAGAAGGTCACGTTTACATACCTTAGCATTGGACGTTCCTTCGTGTAGCTCGATTAATTTGTTCCATAGGTCCTTGGCGCTAATGAATGGTCCGATGCGGTTAAGTTCCTCCTTGGAGAAGCTGCATTGCAATATTTGGGTTGCTCTTGCATCGGCTTCGATTTGCCTCTTGGTTGTATCTGTCCACTTGTTGAAATCCAAGGGCTTTCCTTGATCATTGGTGGGTAGAGAAAAG
This sequence comes from Wurfbainia villosa, assembly GCA_025175895.1. NCBI lineage: Eukaryota > Viridiplantae > Streptophyta > Magnoliopsida > Zingiberales > Zingiberaceae > Wurfbainia > Wurfbainia villosa. Next base: position 110,464,535 of record CM045989.1, on the reverse strand, counting down.
CTGGTTTGGATTATTATACAAGTCTCGACTTGTGTTTTCAAGAAACACTCCATCCGACCTTTCCAATAACGGAAATCATCTCCGTTAAAGAACGGAGGTCGGGTGGTGCTATACCCCTCAATGTGAGCCATTAAGTATCTTGCAAAACACGAATAAAAACCAGAGGGAATTCCAAGACTTGGTCTTGGATTAGTAATGCGGGAAATAAATAGGAAATAAACAGAATTAAATGAGAAAAATAAGAAACTAACAAAAACTAACAACTTATGACCTTCGATGTCCCCGAAAGGGTACTAGATGTTGGATTTTGGGGCTGGAAATAGCTCGTTATGAGGATAAAGCCTCATAAGAAATGTAGATCTCTCAGAGAGCTTCGATTTGGTAGGTAGATCGTTATGTGAGTCCACTTGTGCGAAAAGTTATGGCCCTTTTACCGTTGGCTACTCCAAGAGAGAAAACTTGCAAGTACACAACCAAAAGAAACGTACCAAGACTTCGTCTTGGATTAGTAGTGCGGGAGGAAAAATACCTAAAAAAAAATACTAATTGAAAAATATGAATATAAAACCAAAACGTGCCAGACCGGTGGTTTCACCAAATCTTAGCGCCCCTGCTCTGATACCAATTGTTGGATCGAGAAGCGTCGCTAGAGGGGGGGTGAATAGCGACCGTAAATCTTTTCGACGTTTCGTTCGTGTTGATAAAAAATGAGTAAGAGCAGCGGAAAATAAAGAGACACATTTATTTTTACTTGGTTCACAACCCAGCAGTTGCTACTCCAAGGCCCTATCGGTCCTAGACCGCGTACGGAGGGCAAAACACTATAACGTCTCCTCCTCGTTGGAGGTAGGAGACAATGATCACAAAACCGAATGTACGAGGATGAGGCAACAAGCCTACCTCACCTCATTACGAATAAAAACAACGAATACAATATCAAAATATATTACTAGATGATGTTGTCGATGAAGAAGATCTGAACTTGTTGTCGCGTCGCCGTTATGACGGTGTTGGAGCATTGGCGTTGTAGGAGCACTTGATGAATAAACTTGATGATGTTTGGAGTTGGAATCCACCCCTCCTTTTATAGATTTTGCCCTCTGAATATGTCTCCTCTTTTTTCAAAACAGATCACGAAGTTGTAATAAATTTTATCGCGAAGTGGTCGCGTCAAACCTTATCCGTTTTGACCTAGCGCAAAGGCTGATTCATCGCCATCAGTCAATTGATGAGCATCAGTCGACTGCCAAATGTCCAGCAGCCAACTGCCAGCCTGGCCACTTCCCTGCAGTAAGAGTTTAGCTCAAAAAATGAAAAATGCGCCGGTTTCTAACCATCCGATCTCGACCTAGACCTTCCACAGGAAGTCTTAGTCGGATCGCCGCCTACGGTCATCCCCGTAAAGAGGACATGACCTTACAATCTCTCACTCACACGAACTTTCCTCGATACTTACCTTGTAGCTCTCACTTCCGGCCTTCCACTCGATTCCTTCGGCTCCCTTCGAAGTCACTCGAGTGTCGCCCGACCACCGCGGCTTCCTCTGGGTGTCTCTAGCCTTCAGCTCCAGCTTTAGTACTTTTCTGCACATTCGATTTGGCTCGTGAGATAACGATGTAAACTTAACTTTGTGTCTTTACCATAATCAAAACACAGGTTCGATTATCTAGTGCCCCTGCACCAACAAAATCCAGCTATAAATCATACATGCCATTACTTAGCTGAAACACTAAGAATCGAGTCCAAGCATGGGTTCCTAAGTCTAGCTTAGTCAACCAAGTTGGACCAAATCAATTTTGGGTTCCCAAGAGTCAAGTTCACTTAGTGAACAAAACTCAATCTAGCTACCATTTAGGGGGAGCTAACACTTTGCTTGTTTCCTTGTTTAGTTAAACACTTGCATGCTTTAGTTTACTTTACTTGCTTAATTTAGAATGGACTAGATAGGAAACAAAGTAGTTTAAACTCGAACAACCTAGTACTAAGACAAGTGAATAGATAGTAAGTTAGGGAAGCTCTTCGATGTGCATGTCTAGGAAGTGGTCGTTGCTCCGATAACCAAGAATTGTGCCTCGCCATGACCTGGTGCACTAAGTCGAGTGGAACTGACCGAAGCTAACTCACTAAGTCTTTAACTAGTTAGACCAAAGCTTAGTCTTAAGTGAATCAAGTACTTGATTCCTTCATTGACTTTGTCTAGGAAGTGGTCGTTGCTCCGATAACCAAGAAGGTCATGTGCCTCGCCACGACCTGGAAGTCAATGCTGGAAAAACCTACTTGACTAGCTCAAACTAAGCTTGAATCTAACACAAGTTTAAACACTTTAAAATACTCATTAAACTTAATTAAGATTAAAAGAAATCCTCATCTCACAAAACCAATAGTGTAAAATACCACGAATAATTTTTTTTTCGACGGGATAATATATCTATTATTCGTTAATTAGAGAACTTATTTTAGGAATTAAATTAAATCATGGTTAGGGATTTTATTGAACTGAACCTTGACTCAAATGATAAAAGGGGGGTTTAAGTGGATCTACGTTGGTCTTATAGGGTTTTAAACCAACCTGTTAGCACATTCGATCCGCTTCAATGCCCAGCCCGATCGCGAGTTCCTCTCTCGCAAAACCTCTTCTTTCTCTTCCTCACCACACCAGAACCTACCCATCCCGACCATTTCTCCGTCGTTCCCCTTAAAGGCTGAGCGTTCTGTCGTTCCTTTCCGTCGGGCATTTCTTTGGTTCCTCTTCTTCCTCCTTTGCGACGATGCAAGCCTCTTCCTCCTTCATTCTCTCTTGCTGTGAGTCACTGTAGCCTTAGAGTTTCTTTGACGTCCTCCACAGACGAGTGGGAGGAGTGAACAAGGGGTCGACGGCGATTCGACAGGAGGTCGTTCTTCACGGTTGTTGCCGGAGCTTGTGACTTTTGATTGTTGGGTGCCTTGTGTCTTGTGAACAAGGGATTAGGAGGGAATCACTATCGGTGGTCACCGGAGCAAGGTAAGGGCTGCTCTTTCCCTCAATCTTGGATGGGATCAAAATTCCTATTGTGGTTTCCTTTGGTTGAACAGGGATTTTGTTTGGGCAGTGGTTTTCCAGTGAACAGGGTGGATTTGAGGGAAATTACTGCTGGTGAGGTTCTAACCGCTGGTAAGCTCGATCTATTCTTTTCTTTTTCCTTGTTGTAGTTAATCCTTGTTGTTGCGGCTGGGTTTTTGATTTGTGGAGTTGGCTGTGAGAAGGGGCTACTTCGTTGAGATAAGCTTGGTCGGTTGAGAGGGTTGTGGGTCTTGGTTGTGATGTCCTATTGAAAATTGCTGGCTGTGAAGGAGTGGCTCTGTTCTAGACTATGGAGGGGTTGTGATTTTGCTATGAATAGGGTTGTTCTTAGCCACGAAGGGGTTGTGAGTGTGTTGTTGGGTGGCTGGAATAGCTGTGAAGGTTGTGATGGCTATAAAGGTGCATTGTGTGAGCTATAGGTGGCTGTGAATGGTTGTAAGTGGGTTTTGAATGGTTGTAAATGAGCTGTGAATGGTTGTAAATGAGCTATGAATGGTTTGGATGTGTTTAGAAGGGTTTCGCATGATGATTGGGGGTTTCTAATTCATATTCGATAAAGGGATGCGAATATAGGAAAGATATAGTAGTGGAGTTGTATATTTGTCGTGTGCTTTAATTTAATTGTTGTTGGTGATATTTGCAGGATGTGGATATGAGACAGGTCCGCGGTCGTGAAGGTTTCATTATTTTGAGCTTTATAGCAGGTGGGTAATATTTCCTACCCTAGTCAGGTAGTAGCTAAACCCTGAAGTATATAACTTCATAATGTCGTCACTTTGACCTTGACCCCACTCTAGTTTTTATGATGCTTGAAACTTTTGCCTTTGCACTTGAATACTTTGTTATTGTTGTTATCTATTCATTCATCTTTGTTATGAATTATAAATGTTATGGTAAGTGGACTTGTAGTGGTTTACCTATGTGTACGTAGCTAAATTCGGTTGTAAAACTGAATTGCGCAATCTAGATAAATCATCTGGGGATGAGTAGGATTCTAGAAGTAAAGTTGATTTTCCATTTTATATCCTGATGATGTGTACATATCCACTATGGATAAAGTAGTCGTGTATGGACGTGTTATTATCGTTACAGCATCGCTACGGACTGGTGGTCCTAGCTTGGTTGTGATAAATTGAGTATGACTCTCTACAGGAAAGAGAGTTGTTGATCAGTCGAGTATAACTCTTTGCGGGATAGAGAGTGTGTTGATCAGTCGAGTATGACTCTCTGTAGAATAGAGAGTGTTATGATCAGTTGTGTATGACTCTCTGCAGGATAGATAGTGTGTTGATCAGTCGAGTATGACTCTTTGTAGGATCGAGAGTGTTATGATCAGTTGAGTATGTGTGACTGTGTATTCATGTCATTTACATGCATGCTGGTGACTTGGTCTCCCTTGTGGTTGAGAGGGGCGTCAATCATCCTGCTTCTCAAGTTACTCATGGAGGAGTAATTAGTGTGAGGGCAAAGCATTTGTTGTGCTTCACTCGACCACTATAGACAGTGGTAGTTGGAGTTGCATACAGTTGTCTTGTGTGTGTGGCACTCGACCACTCATGGGTATTGATTATCAGAGTGGCCAACAACAGGGACCCCCGTTGTATAGCTAGCTCTTTACGCTTATATGCTACTTGTTCATACTGCCCACTCGGCCACTCGAGAGTAGTGGTTAGTGTTGAGTTGGGACAATTGGCATGTCGAGCCACCTAGGCCACACTAGGATCGTGGTAGTGGTTGGGGTGAGCAGGCATGACCATGCATTCTGCATTGCCGTGTTCATATGACATTTTTCATATTGTCATATATATATATATATATATATGGATGGTTGTGATTAGTATATATTGTTGGTGCAACAATGCCCCAAGCATTTATATGTTTTGATGTTTGGATAATCATCTAAGTTAGGCAACAAATTGTGATCTAATGGTAAACATGATTAAGTGACAGGTAAAGGCAAAGTCCAAGTATGATCTTGGCAAGTGAAGTCCAAGGTAAAGGTTTGGCGGCATAAGACCAAGCACGTTGTCTTGGCAGCATTAAGTCCAAACGGACCTTGGCAAAGGAAGTCCAAAGGCAAGTCTTGGTAGCGTAAGTCCAAGCATGTAGACTTGGCGGCGTAAAGTCCAAGCACGCCTTGGCAAAGGAAACCCAAGACATGACAAAACCAAAGGAAGCTCTTGGAAGAAAAGCGCAAAGGATGAACAAGTCATGGACTCGGAGGGATCCTGGAGGCGCAAGGCTTAAGGAAGAGCTAGAAGGTCGAGTCTAGGTCTAAGGGGTAAAATCAAGTATGAATTACTCATACTTGATGAGTATCAGTCGACTGATATGATGTATTAGTCGACTGGTCAGGTGCTCGACTGAGACAGGATGAAACCCTGACCATCAGTCGACTGCTTTGGTCGTAGTAGTCGACTAATGTTGCGATTAGTCGACTGCCAACAGTGGCAGTCGACTGATCAAGTTAAATACGACACAGAATGGAGTCACACTCGACTGCAGCCTGTGATCACTCGACTGATCACTCCATAAGTCGACTGATGGATGGATCAGTCGACTGATGAGAATGCCATTGGACGAAACGACTTGGAATCCCACGAATCTGGCTGTTCAGAAGTCGTTAATCGCGCCGGCAATCGACTGATGTTGTGCATCAGTCGACTGATCGTGCTCCAACGGAAAAATCAGCCTTCTTTCTATAAAAAGAGGGCTGGTGGAGGTTTTTGGGGTTAATGCTTATTCTCTGATTCTTCTCCAAAGCCTCCACGAGTTTTCAAGATTTCTAAGTGATTTTAAATCCCCTCCTCCTCTCTCTAAGCTCAAGTTTCATTCTTTGTAAAGAAGAGGAGGTTTGTTGTAAAGAAGAGCTTCTTAGCGGAATTACTTGGGTTGATCCACCTTAAGGATCACCGTGGAGTAGGAGCATTATCTCCGAACCACGTAAAGGCCTTGTTAGCATTGTTCTTTCGTTTTTACTTATATTATTTTTGTTTGCTTCCGCTAATCATTCTTGTAGAAACGAAAACGCGCTATTCACCCCCCTCTAGCTTCCAAACGATCACCAACAAGTGGTATCAGAGCCCGGATCTCATCGGAAGATCTAGCAATCAACCGGAGCAAAGATGACTTTTCATGAGGGGTATAGCACGGCGAGGCCTCCGTTCTTTGACGACAACGACTTTGGCTATTGGAAAGGTAGGATGGAGTATTATTTAATGAATGATATTGAGAATTGGTTTAGTATTGTAGATGGTTTCGAGAAGCCGGTGGATGAACACGGAGCACCCATACCGACGAAGGATTGGACGAGAGACATGGCCAAGAAGGCTCAAGCCAATGCCAAGGCAACAACCACACTTCAATGTGGTTTGTCAAAAGAGCAACTAAGCAAGGTGGGGCCATTTGAATCGGCAAAGGAGCTTTGGGAGAAGTTGATCGAGCTCAACGAAGGATCCAAAGAAACAAGAAGGGCCAAGAGAGATCTTCTAATTGGCCAACTTCAAAGCTTCTCAATGAAGACCAATGAGACCGTGAGCCAAATGCATGGTCGCTTCAAAGAAGTAGTCAACGGACTACATGTTAAAGGCGAGAAGGTCGACAACCGAGACCTTATAAGGTATGTGCTACAAGCTTTCCCTAGAACAACCTTATGGGCCTCAATGGTAGATGCCTATAAGGTCTCTAGGGATCTTTCATTAGTTAAGTTAGATGAGCTATTTGTGAATTTCAATTACATGAACAAGCTAACATTCCATCCAAAGAGAAGGGTATAGCTCTTTTTGTAGGAAAGAAGGACAAAAAGAAGAAGGAGAAGAAAGAAGTATTCTCCTCATCCGAATCTCAGGAAGACTCATCAAGTAGTGAAGATGAGTTATCGGCAAACGAGGTGGCACACTACGTCAAAAAGTTTGGTGGGAAATCAAGGAAACTCACTAAGAAAGATGTGAAGAGGATGTTCCAATCCTCAAGAGGCAAGTCTTCAAATAGTTCAAATTCTACCTCTAACGTGACTTGTTTTGGTTGCAACAAGAAAGGGCATATAAAGCCAAATTGCCCGGAACTAAAGAAGAAGGAGGAGAAGGAAAAGAAAAAGAAAGAAAAGAAGGAGAAGAAGAAGAAGGAGGCAATGGTGGCTCAAACATGGGACACTCTAAGCATGGAGGATTCTTCCGACGATGAAGAAGTATGCCATGCCACCCAAAATCTAGCCCTCATGGCATTAGAGGAAGAAGCCGGGAGCTCAAGCAAGGAGTCCTCTTCCTCTTCAAGCGACGAATCATCATCAAGTGATGATGATGAGGTAAAAAACTCACCTAAAGTAGATTTACTTTACAAGACTATGCATGCCTACAAAATGCTTTGAATAAATCGAAAACTAGGATTAAGGATTTAAAAATAGAGATTAAATCACTTAAGAGTATAGAATCATCCTGTGGTAAGTTATCTAGTGATGAATGTACCCTTAGGGATGAAAATGATGAGTTAAGAAAAGAAATAGGTAACTTAAGAGCATGCTTAGAAAAATTTACTAATGCCTCTAAATACCTAGACATGATTATTAAGGATCAAAGGGATACCTACAACAAGGCCGGATTAGGATATAAACCTAAGGAAAAGGAGGTAGCATTTACATCCCTTGTTAGTAGAAAATCCATAATTAAAAGCAAGGGTAGAAAAGCTTGGGTACCCAAGAAATTTATAATTGATGCTAGTGGTCCTAAGATTTGGGTACCTAAGGATTGTATTTTTCATGTGATATAGGTAGAAGAACCAAGCTTGTGGATAGTTGATAGTGGGTGCTCAAAGCATATGACCGGTGATGAGAGAAAATTCTCCACTATCAACCACACTAGCAAAGGAAAGGTCTCATTTGGTAATAGTGGAAAACTTAAGATTCTAGGAAAAGACACAATTGAGGTATCCCCCAATATTGCCATTCATAAAGTGCTATTATTTAAAAATATGAAATTTAATTTACTTAGTGTAAGCCAACTATGTGATGCAAACTTTGATGTTAAATTTGATTCCTCAAAATGTCTTATAAGACACAAAACTCTAAATGATTGCATGTTAGTAGGTTTTAGGAAATCAAATATATATTATGTTGATTTATCCTATGCTACTAATGCTTCTACTAAGTGTCTCATTGCAAAAGAGGAAGAAAGTTGGCTTTGGCATAGGAGGCTAGGACACATAAACATGAAGAACATAGCCAAAATAGCAAAAATGAAATTAGTCAAAGGGTTGCCTAAAGTCAAATTTCTCAAGGACAAGATGTGTGATGCATGCCAAGAAGGAAAACAATCAAAAACATCACACAAAGGTAAAAATTTACTTAGTACCGCTTTACCTTTAGAACTCTTACATATGGATTTATTTGATTGTCATAGTACCCCTTCTATTATTGGTTGTAAATATTGCTTAGTAAGAGTAGATGATTTCTCTAGGTTTACTTGGGTATTTTTCTTGAAAAATAAAGATGAAACCTTAGGAATAATCATAGGATTTAGCAAAAGAGTAGAAAATGAAAGAAAACTCAAAATCAACTGGACTCGTAGTGATCATGGTGGAGAATTTGAGAATTCTAATTTTTCAACTTTTTGGGTAGAACAAGGGTACAAGCATGAGTTTTCTTGTCCTAGAACACCCCAACAAAATGGGGTTGTGGAAAGGAAAAATCGTGCCCTACAAGAAGTGGCTAGGACAATGCTTAATGCATACTCCTTACCTAGCTATTTGTGGGCGGAAGCGATTAATACCGCTTGCTATATCGAAAATAGGGTATTGATTCATAGGTTTTTAGGAAAAACTCCATTTGAATTGTTGAATGGTACAATTCCAACAATTCATTATTTTAAGATCTTTGGATGTAAAGTCTATATTTTAAATACCAAAGATAACCTAGGTAAGTTTGAGTCCAAAGCGGATGAGGGAATCCTAGTTGGATACTCATCCACTAGTGTAGGGTATAGAGTTTACAATAAAAGAACTCAAAAGATTGAAGAATCATCAAATGTCCAATTTGATGAAACTTCCAATACATACCCTAGAAAATCCCCTATTGATGATGATATTAATAATGAAAATCAAGAAATTACCCAACAATTTCAAAATTTAACCTTAGGGGGTAATGATCAAGGGGGAGGATTGAATCAAGGGGGAGTATGAAGTGATTCCGATGATGAGCAAAGGATTGAGGTTAATCATGATCAAACTCAAATTAATACACCTCCTAGAACTATAAGAGTTCATCAAAATCACCCCTTAGATCAAATTGTGGGTGAATTATCTCAAGGTGTTAGGACTAGGTCATTTCATAGGGATCCCACTAGTCATATTGCTCTAATTTCTCAAATTGAGCCCAAAACAATCAAAGATGCATTACTTGATCCGGATTGGATCTTAGCAATGCAAGATGAATTGGCTCAATTTGAAAGGAGTCAAGTATGGGAGTTAGTTCTTAGACCTAATGAAAACACCATCATTACTACAAGATGGGTCTTTAGGAACAAACTAGATGACCAAAGAAATATCACTAGAAATAAAGCAAGATTAGTTGCAAGGGGTTTTAATCAAGTTGAAGGACTTGACTATGATGAAACATATGCCCCGGTTGCTAGATTAGAGTCTATTAGAATACTATTAGGGTATGCCTCCTATATGGGTTTCAAACTCCATCAAATGGATGTCAAATCGGCATTCCTAAATGGGTTTATTAAGGAAGAGGTATATGTAGAACAACCTCCCGGGTTTGAGAATATGGACTATCCAAATCATGTATACAAGCTTAGAAAAGCTTTGTATGGTTTGAAACAAGCTCCCCGGACTTGGTATGAAAGATTATCATCTTTCTTAATCTCTAAGGACTTTAAGAGGGGTAGTGTAGATCAAACTCTATTTATAAAGTCAACATCAACGGACATCTTTGTAGCCCAAGTATATATTGATGATATTTTTTTTGGGTCAACAAATGATGAACTTCTCCAAGACTTTATTAAAAATATGGAAAAAGAGTTTGAAATGAGTCTAGTTGGGGAATTAAATTTCTCCCTAGGATTGCAAGTCAAACAAACTAGTGAAGGTATTTATATTTATCAAACCAAATATGCTAAGGAAATGATTAAGAAATTTGGTTTAGAAAATGCTAAGGTAGTTTCAACTCCAATGGCAACCAATACAAAAATAGATAGTGATAATGAAGGCAAACAAATTGACCTTACACTATACAGGAGCATGATTGGTAGCTTCTTGTACTTAACCGCTAGTAGACCCGACATATTATTTGCGGTTGGTATGTGTGTTAGGTATCAATCATGTGCTAAAGAATCTCATTTAGTTGCCATTAAGAGAATCTTAAGATATGTTAAAGGCACACTAAATGTAGGATTATGGTACCCTAGGACTAGATCTTTTGGTTTGATTGGGTACACCGATTCCGATTATGCCGGTTGCAAATTGGATCGGAAGAGTACTAGTGGTGGATGTCAATTCCTTGGGTCCTCCCTAGTTAGTTGGAGTAGTAGGAAGCAACCTTGTGTTGCCTTATCCACCACCGAGGCCGAGTATGTGGCTATGGGTGGTTGTGTAGCCCAACTACTATGGATGAAACATACCTTAGAGGATTATGAGCTATCTTACTCCAACATCAAAGTATTTTGTGATAATGTGAGCACCATTAACTTGACCAAAAATCCGGTGCATCACTCTAGGACCAAGCACATTGAAGTTAAACATCACTTCATTAGAGATCATGTGGCTAAGGGGGACATTGAGCTTAATTACATTGAATCCAAGTCCAACCTAGCCGACATTTTCACCAAGGCTCTCCCCGAGGTAGAATTTTCATCACTTAGGAGAGAACTTGGAATGTGCTTGGTTGAGTAAAGGTATAGGTTTGCATGATCCTATAGAAATACTAGGATTTATACCTTTAACCATCTCACAAAATACCTAAGAAACCATGATTTTTGTATTGAGCCACTTAGACAACATGTGAGATGTTAGGAAGATGCACTTGGTTCATCATGCTTGTTATGATGCATTATTATGGACCAAAGTGTCATCTAGAGACATTAATCCTTCATTGGACCAATCATTGGGAAGGCTTATACATAATTGATGTTCATATAGCTCCAAGAACATGATTGGAAATGTCAAATAAAACATATTTTAAACTATGTTTATCATATTTTGAAAAACAGTTTTCAAGTAAACACAAAAGTGATACAAAGTTTGCAAAAACATTAGAACTTTTGTTAGTTTTCAAGTTTGTATCAATCTCGAAATCTGGAAAACATATATTTTTCAAAATATTTTTCCTTGATAAAGTATGATCTCAGAAATGTGTATGCAAAATTTCTTGATTTTTCGAGGTTTCTGGAATTTCTAACGCATTTCTGAATTTGGGCTGAAAAGGTTGAAATTCAGATTTCAGGCTTAGCAGTCGACTAGTTCAGAAACCAGTCGACTGATACACTGTGTTTTCTGATAAATATCTCCATTTTCTGATATTGAGTGTATTTTTGATCTCCTAAAACTCTAGCATGATAATACTGAGTATAAACCAACTCTTAGAACTGTTTAATGCGTTGTTTTAGGGGGAGTTTTCATAAAATGGATTTTTTTTTGAAATTTACATTGTTGGTGCAAAGTTAGGATTTAAACCTTCATGAACTATATCTTGGACTTTTGCTCCACATGTATTTTACTCATCATGAACTATATCTTGGATTAAGGGGGAGCTAAATTTCAAATTTTATACCTTAGTTCAAGATTAAAATGCATTCAATTCTTTTATGAAATGTATGATTTCTTCTCTTTTTGATGTATGTCAAAGGGGGAGAAGAAATGTTTAAGTTAGAATTGGATATATGATTATGTGATATGATTATGTGTATCTTTAAAAGACCTAACTTAAATGATTGCCAAACATCAAAAAGGGGGAGATTGTTGGTGCAATAATGTCCCAAGCATTTATGTGTTTTGATGTTTGGATAATCATCTAAGTTAGGCAACAAATTATGATCTAATGGTGAACATGATTAAGTGACAGGTAAAGGCAAAGTCCAAGTATGATCTTGGCAAGTGAAGTCCAAGGTAAAGGTTTTGCGACATAAGACCAAGCATGTTGTCTTGGCAGCATTAAGTCCAAACGGACCTTGGAAAAGGAAGTCCAAAGGCAAGTCTTGGCAGCGTAAGTCCAAGCATGTAGACTTGGTGGCGTAAAGTTCAAGCACGCCTTGGCAAAGGAAACCCAAGACATGACAAAACCAAAGGAAGCTCTTGGAAGCAAAGCGTAAAGGATGAACAAGTAGCGGACTCGGAGGGATCCTGGAGGCGCAAGGCTTAAGGAAGAGCTAGAAGGTTGAGTCTAGGTCTAAGGGTTAAAATCAAGTATGAATTACTCATACTTGATGAGTATCAATCGACTGATATGATGTATCACGACCGTCAGTGTTCGATCCGAGTCGTGATGAAACCGACACCGACCGCCAACAAAGGGGCGTACCGATCGATCTTAAATATGGCACAGAATGGAGTCACACTCGACTGCAGCCTGTGATCATTCGACTGATCACTCCATCAGTCGACTGATGGATGGATCAGTCGACTAATGAGAATTTCGTTGGATGAAACGACTTGGAATCCCGCGAATCTAGCTATTCAGAAGTCGTTAATCGCACCGGCAGTTGACTGATGTTGTGCATTAGTCGACTGATCATGCTCCAACGGGAAAATCAGCCTTCTCTCTATAAAAAGAGGCCTGGTGGAGGTTTTTGGGGTTAATGCTTATTCTCTGATTCTTCTCCAAAGCCTCCACGAGTTTTCGAGCTTTCTAAGTGATTTTAAATCCCCTCCTCTCTCTAAGCTCAAGTTTCATTCTTTGTAAAGAAGAGGAGGTTTGTTGTAAAGGAGATCTTCTTAGTGGAATTGCTTGGGTTGATCCACCTTAAGGATCGCCGTGGAGTAGCAGCGTTATCTCCAAACCACGTAAAGGCCTTGTTAGCATTGTTCTTTCATTTTTACTTATATTATTTTTGTTTGTTTCCGCTAATCATTCTTGTAGAAACGAAAACGCGCTATTCACCCCCCTCTAGCTTCCAAACGATCACCGACATATATATAGATGTAGTTTATATGTATGCTTGTTGAGATGTTGCATTTGTTTGAGCTATGCTTGCTGCATTTGATTGTACATCATCTTGCATTCCACTTGCATATTCTTATATGGTCGTTTATGGATTACCAGAGTTGAGTTGGTCAGACTGTAGTATACCTTTGACCAGTACCTTGAGATGATACGGGATAGACCCGGTTCATCGTTGTATTTGCCATAGGATGTTAGTATGGTGGTTTGTCACTTATAGAGTTAGTTTTACTCTACCATGTTGTAGGTATTGTATTATGTTATTTATACTCAGGTTGTATGAGTTGCATTGTTGCCGATCTTCAGGTATGTTAGTACCTTATGTTATTATTGTTGATTAGTTTAGTTATACAGTTGTTATATCATGATGGTGTATACTTGTTATACCTTTAGACAACATATTATTGACTCGCATGTGATATATATATGTATATATTATGCATGCACTTTTATTCTTATTACCGCTGAGTTTTGTACTCGCCATCACAGACCCTGGGTTTTATTGTCGCCTAGGTAATAGGTACTTGACTCCGTGATGGGCTTGGAAAAATGTAGGCTAGCAACTCTCATATCACTTCCGAGGGTCCCGGCTTGGATTTATGTTTCCTTTTGCTTTCGAATGTTTCATGCATTGATACAAATTTATATGGTGGATGTTTGTGTTTGACGTTGTTGATGTATGCACTTGTTGATTCAGGTTTTGACAATGCTTTTTTTATGTTGTGTTAGTCATACCGATATGCACTGTGTATAGTTGTTATGTCGTTATGATAGTTTCCGCTGTGCTTTGTTATATTTACATTTGTATATGTTAGTGTGGTTGTGGCCGAAAGGATTGTATAAACAGGATATGTTGCCACATACAGGAGAGATGTTGTCCGTTTGCTTTTCGGCTCGGCATACTCTTGGGGCGTCACACATAGGAATAAGTCTATTGAAAACCTAGCTCTGGTGAGATGGTTTAGAACTTAATTAAGACTAATTAGTTTAATTTAGTTTAATTAAACCTAATATACTTAAATCAAGATTAATAAATTTATCTTAACAACTTACCTTAATTAAACTTAATAAAACTTAATCAACACAACTTAATATACTCAATTAAATTAACTTAACAAATTTATTTGCTTAACAAATTTACAACCTAAATAAATTCAAGATAATTCATCTTATTCAAGGTATGAATTATCTTAAAAAGTATTAATTCATGTAGGACTCTGTGGGGAGAATTGCTTCCCGCTTCGATCCCTTATGCATGGCGATCACATCTACCTCCCCGGATTAAAAAAAAAATAATCCAAGACGATGATAGATTACCCAAGCAACCGATCCATCATCGTGCTATTCGACTAGAGTGGTCTCTTGAACAAACTAGTTGTTCAAGCAACCTAACTATTTTCCTCGACTAGCCACAAAATAGATGATGTATGGATCGCCGATTTTTGTGTTTATCTTCGGGGTCCAAGTAAATTAGCCACATGCAATTACATACATAATACAAAGAAACAAAAGGAAACCAAAACAAGAATTATACCTCTTGTTTACCTCTTGGTCTTCTATTGTATGTCCTATCCTCCTCTTGGACGTTGTGTGGGCAACGATCCTCCAAGAGATGTAGCCTCCTAGATCACTTATCTTCCTTTCCTAGTTTGCTCTGAACAAAGGAAGATAATAAGCTCCCTTCTTCTCCTATCTAGTTCTGGACACAATCCCTTTGGAGAAAGAACAAACCTCCTTCTCCTCTTTGTTGTTGTCGCCGACCACCAAGGAGAGGGTGATGGAATATGAAGGCCAGCCAACAAGAGGAGCTCTTGTTGCCGCCGGCCAAAGGAGAGTAAGAGAGGGTGGTGTCGTCGGCCCTAGGAGAAGATGGTGGTGTGCTGGCCAAGAGGGAAAAACTAAGGAAAACAAACCTTAGACCCTCTTGTGCCGTCGACCAAGGAGACAAAACCCTAACACCACATCTCCTCCTTGCCGCCCAAGCCAAACCCTAACCCTAGCATCCAAAAAACATTAGTTGCCACCCAAGCCCTAGCCCTCCTTTTATAGAGTTAGGCTTAAGCCTCCTTTCAATCTCCACCGTCGGATCTAGAGATTTAATCTCCACCGTTGAATCTAGAGATTTAATCTCCACCGTCGAATCTAGGCATCATGAGGTTTTTAATAGGCTATAATATGGACCATGAGGAGGAGTTGGATCTTGGGCACCCAGTGGATCCGGCCCACATAAAATCCGATCCATTAATGATAATCCATTCCACTAGAGGATTATCATTGATCTACCTCACCAACCCCCATCAATAAATTTGGGCTCCATATATTAATTGTACAAATATCTCCCCGTGTTTAAGATCTCGAATGTCAATCAATTAATTAATTTACTGACGATTAATTAATCAACATCTAACTCCATGAGTAGTACCACTCAACCTTATCATCATGCCGGACATCCACCTGCAGGGTTTACATGATGATCCTTATGAGCTCTTCAAGGGGACATCATCATCCTAATATATAGGACACGGTTTCCTTTTATAAACAACAGCACACCATGTAAATAATATCATTTCCCAACTTACCAAGCCTATTGATGTAATCTATAAATCTCGTCCATTGGTAAATCAAAGAAATAAATACTAAGTACATGTGCCCGTTATTATATCGGGATTAAGAGCATGTGCACCATAATATCCGATGTCTGATTCAATTATGTAGTCAGCAATAAATCGAATCACCTCTAAGTCGATCCTCCTTAATACACACAAAGTGCACTAGTGTAATTCTATGGTCAAGACAAACCAATACCAAATCACACTACAACCATACCAATGGTTTGTCCAAAACCATCTCGGTTGTGAGTCTTTACTTATACTTTACAAGGAACTGATAACATGATCTCCCGTGTGACACTACACACCATGTTATATACAATGTAATGTATCAGACAATATGCATAACCATAAATATGCAAACAATGATCATGTGATTCTTATTTCAAAAATAAAGATGTTCATACAAAAGATAGACTTTTCAGTATACATCCCAACAATCTCCCACTTATACTAAAAGACTATGTTGTCCTTATACTGCCATACATCTGATTCCCATTCCATTCACCTGCCTATCAAAATCTCTCGCTTGAAGGGCCTTAGTGAAAGGATCTACCAGGTGATCCTCTAATGCAATCTAGGCGAGACCAACTTCTACCCTCTTTATGATCTCTCGTATCAGGTGGTACTTGCGCTCTATGTGTTTACTTGCCTTATGGGCTCGTGGTTCCTTCAAGTTTGCAACTGCACCACTATTATCACAATAAATTGTGATAGTTCTAGGCAAACCAGGAATCACATCTAAGTCCATCAAGAAGTTCCTGAGCCATACAACTTCTTTGGCTACCTTAGAGGCTGCCACATACTCAGCTTCCATGGTAGAGTCCGCCACGCATTTCTGCTTGACACTCATCTATACAATGGCTCCACCTCCCAAAGTAAACACAAAACCTGAGGTAAACTTACTGTTATTTCTATCTGATTGGAAGTCAAAATCTGTGTAACCCACAGGGAGTAATTGATCTGCCTGGTATACTAGCATATAATCCCTAGTCCTTCTCAGGTACTTCAATTTATGCTTTACCGCAGTCCAATGTTCCTGTCCTGGATTACTCTGATATCTGCTAACCATGCCCGCGGCAAAGCAGATATCCGACCTCGTACATAACATAGCATACATGATGCTTCCTACTGCCGAAGCATAAGGAACCGCCTTCATCTCCTCTATCTCCTTTGATGTTCTATGACACATCTCTTTAGATAAAGGTACTCCATGCCTAAAAGGTAGAAAACTTTTCTTGGAGTTCTGCATGCTAAAACGAGCCAAAATAGTGTCTATGTATGAAGCTTGAGATAAGCACAACATTCTTTTCCTGTGATCCCATATGACCTTGATCCCAAGGATGTGTCCCAATTCTCTCAAGTCCTTCATTTTAAGTTGTTTAGACAACAATACCCTTACGTCCGATAACACCTTGACATTGTTGCCAATTAACAAAATGTCATCTACGTATAGTACAAGAAATAACACTACGTTTCCGTCACATTTCTTGTATACACAAGACTCATCCAGACTTTGAATAAATCCATAAGAATGGATTACCTCATCAAAGTGAATGTTCCAAGATCTCGAAACTTGCTTCAATCCATAAATGGACCGATTAAGCTTGCACACAAGATGCTCTTTTCCCTTTGCAATGAATCCCTCTGGTTGCTTCATATAGATGTTTTCCTCAAGACTTCCATTAAGGAAAGCTATCTTGACATCCATCTGTCACACCTCATAATCCAAATGATCAGCAATACATAAGAGAATTCGGATAGACTTAAGCATGGCCACCGGTGAAAAGGTCTTCTCATAATCGATACCCTCTTTCTGAGTATACCCTTTCGCAACAAGCCTTGCTTTGAAGGTCTCAACCTTTTCATCTATTTCTCTCTTTCTTTTGTAGATCCACTTGAATCCAATGGTTTTTACACCATTGGGTGGTTCTACTAGCTCCCAGACCTAATTTGAATCCATAGATTCTATCTCAGAATTCATCGCACTTTGCCAAGATACCGCATCTTTATCTTGGATTGGCTCATCATATGTCCAGGGATCAGGTTCATGTTTGCCAGGGACCAAATCAGAAGATTCTCCCAAGAACATAAATCTATCAGGCTATCTAACAATCCTCCCACTACGATGAGGTATTACCTGTGTATCCTCTATGATACGTGGTGCAGTCACTTGTGGTATATCCTCTTGTACCGGTGGTACTGAAGTAGTGACTTCCCCTCTCAATTCCTCCAGAACAATCATACTCATGGGCTTGTGGTTTATCACATAGTCTTCCTCTAGAAATCTAGCATTTGTGCTAACGATAACCCTTTGATCTCTAGGACTATAAAACAAACCACCTTTCATTCCTCTAGGATAGCCAACGAACATGCACACTTCTGTACGAGGTTCCAACTTACCAGCATTTGCCTTCAGCACATGTGCTGGACTCCCCCAAATCCGAATATGTCTCAGACTAGGCTTTCGCCCAGTCCACAATTCTGTGAGAGTAGAAGGCACTGATTTAGATGGTACCAAGTTCAGAATATACATTGTCGTATCCAGAGCATACTCCCAGAACGAATCTGGCAACTCATAATAACTCATCATCGATCTAACCATCTCTATAAGAGTCCTATTCCTTCGCTCCCCTACACCATTCTGCTAGGGTGTGCCAGGTGCAGACAATTGGGATTGAATCCCAGCCTCTGATAAGTAATTCCTAAACTCTCCCAAGAAGTACTCACCACCACGATCAGATCGTAATATCTTGATACTTTTACCTTGATGTTTCTCCACATCAGCCTTGAATTCTTTGAACCTGTCAAAGCATTCAAACTTGCGGCACATCAAGTAAATGTATCAATATCTTGAATAATCATCTATAAAAGAGATGAAATATTCAAAACCACCTCTAGCCTGGATAGACATAGGACCACGCAAATCAGAATGAACCAATTCCAACACATCATTGGCTCTATACACCTTGGCCTTAAAAGGCCTCTTGGTCATTTTACCTTCCAAGCAAGATTCGCAGGATGGGAAATCTTCCACCACTAATGAACCCAGAGGTCCATCAGCTATCATCCTTTGAATTCTACTTAGGTTAATATGATTTAACCTTAGATGCAAAAGATATGTTTGGTCCATTTTCGAAGGTTCTTTTCTCTTATTAGATTTAGAAGATGAGTTATTTACTTCTATTTGCATCGTGGGAGCTTTTGGTTCAAGGGTATATAAATTGCCTATCAACGCACCAGAACAGATAATCTCCCTATTCCTTTTTATAACAACTCTGTCATTAAAAGAAATAGAATATCCATCCAAAAACAATTTAGAAACTGAAATTAAATTCTTTCTAAATAAAGGTACATAAAAGCAATTTCTTAGAGCCAAAGTTTTATTCCTATCAAATGATAAATAAACATCTCCCACTACAACAACCGCCACCTTCGTAGCATCGCCCAAGTAAACAGTAATCTCCTCCTCAACTAGTTGTATGGTTTCCTAGAACTCCTGTAAAGTATTGCAGACATGATCAATGGCTTCCCGTATCTACAGACCAGGTGTCGGTAGATAACACTGCTAAACATGTTTCAACGACCAGAACAAAGGATATACCTTTGTTCTGCTTCCGATTGGGGCAGTCAGCCTTCCAATGTCCAGTCTACTTGAAAGTGAAGAACTTGCCTTTCGTCTTCTTCACTCCTCCCAGAGAACCTTTCGCCACCTTTGCCCCACTTTATTTCTTCTTTTTCTTGCCTTTTTCCTTAGAAGTAGAAACCTTTTGGGCAACCATGGCCTGAGCCTGAGCACTCTGACGAAAAAGCCCCTCTGCCGCCTGGAGTTCTGTCAGAAGCTCTGCCAATGAATAGAACCTTTTATATATGTTGTATTTCAGGCGAAACTACTCAAAACTCCTAGGTAGAGACTGAAGTATGATATCGACCAGGGTTTCCCCATCGATCTCAGCTCCAAGGACTTCCAGCTCATTCAAATGAGCCATAATCTTGAAAACATGATCCCTCACGGGTGTTCCCCCGATCATGGTGGTCGTCATCAAGTTCCTCATGACTTCCTGCCTAGCAGCCCGATTCTAGTGTCCGAAAAGCTCCTTGAGATTGAGCATCATGTCATAAGTAGTGGGCATTGCTTGATGCTGATGTTGCAATACATTTGACATAGAAGCGAAAATATAACACTGCGTCATCTCATCAGCCTTAATCCACTTTTTATAACTCTCTTTCTCCTTTTCCCCAGAATCATCCACAGGCTTAGGAGGACACTCTTCGAAGAGTACATACTTGTACTCCTCAGCAGTCAAGACAATATCAAGATTCCTTTTCCAATCAACATAATTGGGTCCAGTAAGTTTATTCTCTTTTAGTATCATAGCAAGCGGATTGAAAGTCATTTTTGAAAAACCAAAGAATCACATAGATCAAAACATTAGATTTCAAAAAATTATTCATTCCTCAAACAATAAAATTTTAAAATCAACCAACACATCAAAACACCGAGAATATCCTATGCCATCATCGTGTGAACGTATACGAATTCTACATTTGTAAGAGGAGGTTTTTCCCATTAATTTTATTATCCTATCAACCTTGTAGGAAGGATGGTGGCCAGCTAGAAGGGGTGAATAGCCCTCTTTCATCGTATGAACGAAACTGCTTGTCTACAAATATAATTAGTGCAATGGAAACAAAACTAAACAAGCAATTAAGATAAGCAAAAAGATAAAACAATGATAACACATGATATAACGTGGTTCACGGTCTCGCTACTAATCCACGGTCCGATTCGTCTCCGGTGAATCACTCCGCAACCAATCCACTATTGGTCTCTTCCTTTAGCCAAAGCAAGGTGGAGGTAAACTTTTACAAAAATAAGATCACTCCTTCTTTTACAATAAATATGAAATAAAACTAAAAGAAGGAGTTTTAGCTTTGTGGGGGCACTTAGTAGGATGTTTAGAGCATGAACATTTTCCATCTACAAGCCCCCACTCTTTCTTTTTATAGAGAGGAAGCAATTCTTCCCATTGGACACTATCAGTCGACTGATGTCGACTCCAACGGCTCCTGACCAGGCTAGATTCGTGGGATCAGTGGCCATCTTCTCCAACAATCAGATGATCTATCGACTGATGTCGACTTCCAATCGAGTGACCCATGAGCTTGACTAGCTTCGTGTCTGTGAATAGCAGGCTATCACGATCGCTTCTTTGCAAATGATCGATGTCGACATGATTCATCAGCCACACCAGTCAATTGCCGATCGACTTGGAACAGTCAATTGCCATGACAAGGCAGTCGACTGGTGCCAGATAAAACTCAAACCTTACATCCGTTTGAGCTTTCGACGGTCGGGTAAACCTCAACCCTTGCGGTTGAGCCTCCGACACTCAGTAATTCGGCCAAGTTCACCTAATGAGCTACTTACAATTCACTCATTCTCTCATCTCACTTGAAGTCCCTCGCCGAAGCTCTCTTTATTCGTGGCCACGTCCCTCGGCAGCATCAAGCGCAAGACTCTGCAATGTTCCTTCGTGTCTCTTGCCCTCGAAGTCTGCTTCCTTGGCTTTGCTTCAAGTCATCTCGTGCGACGGTCCCTCGTATGCATCAAGTGCATGACTCTGCAATGCTCCTTCGCCAACTCAAGCACGAGGTTGTGAGTGGTGACACTTGTCTAATCTCCATGTGTGAATTGCTAAGTCCTGCAAGACTCCATTGCACATATCAAATCCAATCATCCTAACTTGAACCCTTTGCCACACACATCAAAACCATATCACATGGGTTGATTGCCCTAACAATCTCCCCCTTTTTGATGTGTGGCAATCCGTTTAAGTTAGGTAAACAAATAACAATAAACATAAGCAAGGAAAGCATGTAAGTAAAAACATGAGTATAACAACTCCCCCTTAAGACATGCTAAATTTTCCCTCTTAGCATGATTAACTTAAACTTTCCTATTTCTCCCCCTTTGACACCATCAAAAATATTTTCCAAATGTTATACACACATGGAATCATCTCTAAGAAGGAAAAATACTAACATCCAAACAAAAAAACTGATAAAACCAGGTTACTGTGCTCGTGCACAGTACTTCAGTCGACTCGTACAGGCTACCAGTCGACTGGCACGCAATTTTCAAGTTTTCTGATTTTTTTGGACGAAATTCAGAAAAGTATTAGAAAATCCAGAAAAATAAAAAAATGTGAAATTTTGAAAACACATTTCTTTTAAAGTCCTTTATGAGTGAAAAATAAGTTTTCATGAAAATTACTTATATTTTTAATGATTTGCCAAAAATTCAAAAGCTTCAAAAAC
The DNA here is from genome assembly GCA_025175895.1 of Wurfbainia villosa. NCBI lineage: Eukaryota > Viridiplantae > Streptophyta > Magnoliopsida > Zingiberales > Zingiberaceae > Wurfbainia > Wurfbainia villosa. The sequence continues at coordinate 110,442,394 of CM045989.1, read as the reverse complement.
AACTAGTGTTTTGATCAAGTTTGTATCAATTTTAATACCTAGTTTTGCATTTGATTGTTTCAAAATATGAAAGCATATATAGATTTTAAAGTAAGAAATGGTTTTGAAAACATATGAAGTATCCAACCATGATCTTTGGGCAATATGTCTATGAATTAAACATAAGTCTTCCCCATGACTGATCTATTATTTGTATTTTGATACTTAAAATGACCATCTAAATGTGATAGCCATTAGTTGACCATTAGTATCATCCTATCATCTCACCCATACTATGTTTTCAATCAATGTTATCCTTATGGTGAATGTGAGATGTTCCTAAAGGTATTTATGTACTTAACCTTCAATTTCATGCAATTATACCCATGGTTAAGTATCATCCTAACATACCACATGATCATAAAAACAAAAATGCATTGATTTTACATTTTGATCATGAAACACATGTATCAATCAATTTATAATCATGCATTAGGTATAAAATTATGATAATAATTCAAGTATTACCAAAAGAATGATTTAAACCCTATTGCCCATGAATATATATTAAATGTCAAGATAATAAATCATGATTGCAAACATATATAACAATTACATTAACTATCATGGTTTAAGCATTATTATCAATTTATAGGCACATTATCATCACCCAACACTATTTCAAAAATTATGTCCTGCCATCCTAAGTCAACCAAAACATATGATATAAGTAAAATATTTATGGTTGACTAACCTAGGGTTTTCCTAACCCTTAAAGATGGATTTAGGAACCCAATACAAGTTTTTTCCTATGGGGTTCACTAAATATTCCTTAGGGATCCATTTTCTAGCTATTGTCTTATTTTTTCTTTGACCCTGAGCAATCAAACATTTATAGGCCTTTTCATTCATCTTTCCCTTATAACCTTGGCCTTTCCTATTGAAACTTGCCCTTTGGCTCCGTATAATCATATTAAGAGTGTTGGAGCCAATGGTGAATTTCTCTAGGGATTTAGTCAAATGGTCTATCTTTTCCCTTAAAGCCTATTTTCCTCAATGCATGCATCATTAACATCAAAGGGCATATAATCATGTGAGCATGCATCATCATGACTAGAAGAAATATTATCATTAATATTTAAGCATGCTTGTTCTAATTTATTTTCTATGGCCTTAATTTGATCTATCATGTTCTTATTTTTTTTTTTTGGCCCTAAATAAATCCCTAGTTAAACTAGAAATCATGGAAACAATTTTCTTAGGAGTTAGATTAGTTACCATAGTTTCCATGTCTTCTTCTTCGGATTTGGATGAGGATAGTGATGAGCCTCCCCCTTCACTAGAGCTCTCCTCACTTGTGCTTGATCTTTCTTGTTTGGAGGAGGAGGTGTCTAGATCATCAAACGCCATTAGAGCCAAGTTTGTGACAAAGGAATTTTCTTCCTTCGATGATGATGATGAGGAAGGATCATCCCATGTCCTTGCCTTGAGTGCCTTGGCCTTGCTCTTTTCCTTGGCCTTCTTTTTTTCTTCCTTTTTCTTGCTCCCCTTTTTCTTTTCTTCTTTTCTCCTCCTTTTTTCTTTTCTTTTGTTCAAGAGGGGGCAATCATCTCTTATATGTCCCTCTTGTTGGCAATTGTAGCATATAATTTTTCTCTTGTGCCTTCTCGTATCATAAGATTTGTTAAATTTTAAATTTCTTAAAGCATGCCTTACCTTCCTTACCATATAAGAATCTTCATTGCTATTCATGGAGGATGATGAGAATGCTTCATCGGATGAGGAGGGAGTCTCTATCTTCTTTTTCTTTCCCTTGTTGGCTATCAAGGCTACTCCTCTTGATGGCTTAATGCTTGATTCTTCACTTATCTCTTCAAGTCTTGTTTCATGGAGCTCCATGGTTGAGAAGAACTCCTTTAAGGTGCTTACTTCTAAGTTCTTCAACATGTAGAAGGAGTCCACCATTGAGCTCCATTTTGATGACCAGGGAAAAGCGTCGATTGCTTTCATAAGCATATCCCGGTTCGAAAGTTTTTCTCCTACACTTGTTAGCCCAATTAAATTTTCTTTAAACCTAGAGTGTAAAGAGGTTACCTTTTTTCCCTTTTGAAGTTTGATATTTATTAGTTGGGAGCGGAGAAGGTCTCTCCTTGCAAGTTAGGCCTCGGAAGTGCCTTCATGGAGTTCTATGAGTTTCTCCCACATTTCCTTGGCACTTGTTGTCATGCCCGCCCTTTCCCAGGCGTCCGAAGGGGTGGCGTGTGACGCGATCGTACATACATACATTACATTACAGCGGAAGACTACCTATACTTCTTATAGCGGAAGACTTTAGACTTTTTTTTTCTTTTAAACATAAACATGCATCGTCATTTCATAGATACTTCTTCTTAACATAGAACATGCATCATTATTTCATAGATACTTCTTCTTAAACATAGGGCATGCATCATCAGTTCATAATACTTAGTTCAAATTCATAAACTAAATCATCTTAGGGAAAACATGCATAAAGAACATAACAGATCTCATCCACCATGCCACTACCACACACACTTTGCCCCTCTTGCTGCTCCCTTTAGTTTAGCCACCCTTTACCCTTATCTGCAGTACAAGGGAACATAAACTATAAGCACATAGGCTTAGTAAGATCCTGTCCTACTCACAAAAACCATACGTAAGCATAACATGTAAACATACAAAGACATAAGCAGGCATAACTTGAATATAACATCGTAGAACATAAGCAGACATAACATAAACATAACATCATGGACATAAGCAAGCATAACATGAATATAACATCATAGACATAAGCAGGCATAACATAAACATAGCATCATAGACATAAGCAAGCATAACATGAATATAACATCATAGACATAAGCAGGCATAACATAAACATAGCATCATAGACATAAGCAAGCATAACATGAATATAACATCGTAGAACATAAGCAGGCATAACATAAAGGTATATGCAGGATGCTCTTCGAAACATATATTATAGGTATTTGAACATAAATCTCAACATATTGGGCCCGACATTGTACCACATCATCATCATCATAACGCGCATCCCTAAATAGACCCGAGGTAGCTAATCTCGAACCTACTAGGTTACTAGGCCCGTACTATGTCCGTCGACCTAGGAGCCATCATCATAACATAGAAGCCCATCCTAGGCCCGTACTTATAACCGTCGGCCTAGGGCATCTGGGAGCCCATCCCGTACTAGGTCCGTACTATGACCGTCGACCTAGGGGCCATCATAACATAGAAGCCCATCCTAGGCCCGTACTAAGTCCGTCAGCCTAGGGCATCTTAGGAGCCTATCCCTTTGGACCTTGTTAGGGTCCTGGTACAGGCCATGGAGAAAGTAAAATACATACATGCTTCTTATCATAACATATCATATTTTCATTTCATAAACATATCATGTTCCTTATCATGGCATATCATATTTTTCTTCTTCATATCATAACATATTTCTTCTTCATAACATATCATATGGCTTTCATAACATATTTCTTCTTCATATCATATCATGTTTCTTTTCATGCACATCATGTTCCTTCCTTATAACACATCATACATTCATATAATCACAAGGTAATGAGCATAACATGATCACAACATCACACACATATAAGCATGGCATAAGGCATAAACATCATGAACAAGTATACATGGAATGACTTAAACTTCATGGAGTTCTATCAAAGTTTTAAACACCAAACAACTTATATATGGTCTAACTAACCACATGTTAATTCTTTAACATATAAAGCATGGCATGGGAGGGCACTTAGGGTTTTAAATAAACCTTGGCCGAGAGTTCCAAGACAACCTAAGATCCATTTCTTAAATCTAGCTTAGCTTTCACATGTTACCTATATCTACATTCAAAACATAACATGGTAATTTATAGATCATAGCATGTTAGGCTTAAATGGGTCTTGGCCGAATGGGTTTATAGGACATAAGGCTCAACCACTTAACTCTAGGTTAGCCAACAACATGTTATCTTCATCTAACATCAAAAGTTATCATGAACTTATCTAAACATGCCATAGAAACACCCATAGGGGTCTTGGCCGAATGGTTTAAAAGGGCTTTAAGGATCGACACTTAAATCTAGGTTAGCCAACAACATGTTATCTTCATCTACCAACAAAACATAGCATGAACTTATCTATAACATAGCATAGAACATGTTATCTTCTTCTAACATCAAACATGACATGAACTCATTTAAACCCTAGCATAGAACATGTTATCTTCATCTAAAATCAAAACATAGCATATGCTCATCTAAAACATGGCATAGAAAATCACCTTAGGGGTCTAGATAGACTTGGACGAGAGTTTTAGGGGAGGTTGAGGATCAACCACTTAGCCAAACTCATCTAGACATCTATCATCTTCATATTAACACAAGTTTTAGCATGGATTTTCATGGAGAGCACAAATATTGGTCTTGGCCGAAATTTCCTTGGGGTTTTTAAGGTCAAACACTTAACCTAATCCATCTAGCATCCTATCTTTATCATGTTCATACAAGATATGGCATGGATCTTCATGGAAAACTCAAACAAAGGTCTTGGCCGAATGGTTTAAAAGGGATTGACACAATAACATCAATCGAAAACTACTTGTATGCAGGTGAGGGGGATACTTACATCCTTCGCTTTGCTATTAGTTTGAAGATAACCTAAGGGAAGCCAAACCTAGCCTTCTTCTTGCTTGGATAGTTCTCGGAAAAAGATGAAAAGGGGAGCTTAGGGTTCGGTGAGGAAGAAGATGAGAAGGAGAGAAAAGCAATTTGGTTTCTCATGTCTCCTCATTCCTCCTATTTATTCACTTGAAGTGTCCCTTAGTCTCCCTTACCCCTAACTATAACTTCCCATATTCTCTAATAGTACAACCCTGCTGGGCTTCTGGTTATTGGATGCATCTTTAGGGCTTAGCTATCTACTAGAGGTTTGGGGTTCAATTCCTAGGCCTTGCATCCCTTTTTGGCTCATTTTCTTTTATTTTTGAAAGAGCCCACATAAAGCCCATTATAATCATGCAAAAATTCTTGTAAAATTTCTAGTAATTTTATGGGCATTACACTTGCACATTCCCCTATCTGAATTACTTCTTGTTGGGGGAGTACTTTGTAGAGGTGGTGCTTTGTCTATGAGTTCATCAAGTACTCTTCCCTTTGTCTCTTCGTCCATCTAGACTTCTCGATTGACTTCCCTTCTTCATCCCTAGGTACCTTGAAACCATTTTTCATTATTAATAAAATTTTAAAGTTGGTTTCGAAGAATACCTCCATGCGTTTCTTTCACAACGCAAATTCTCCCTCGAACTTTGGTGGGTGAATGTTAGAGCCGACCATCCTTGATCGTGCTTGTTGCGCCAGTTAGTCCTCGACAAGCTTCCTTGACTCTGATACCACTTGTAGGAAGGATGGTGGCTGGCTAGAGGGGGGTAAATAGCCCTCTTTCATTGTATGAACAGAACTGCTTGTCTGCAAATATAATTAGCGCAACAGAAACAAAACTAAACAAGCAATTAAGATAAGAAAAAAGATAAAACAATGCTAACACACAATATAACGTGGTTCATGGCCTTGCCGCTAATCCACGGTCCGATTCATCTCCGGTGAATCACTTTGCAACCAATCCACTATTGGTCTCTCCCTTTTGCCCAAGAAAGGTGGAGGTAAACCTTTACAACAATAAGATCACTCCTTCTTTTACAATAAAAATGAAAGAAAACTAGAAGAAGGAGTTTGAGCTTTATGCGGCACTTAGTAGGATGTTTAGAGCATGAACATTTTCCATCTACAAGCCCCCATCCTCTATTTTTATAGAGAGGAAGCAATTTTTCCCGTTGGACATTATCAGTCGACAGATGCATTCATCAGTCAACTGATGTCGACTCCAACGACTTCGGAATAGGCCGGATTCACGGTCGCCTTCTCCAACAGTCGGATGATCAGTCGACTGATGCTTTCATCAATCGACTGATGTCGACTTCCAGTCGAATGACCCGCGAGCTCGACTGGCTTCTGTGCCCATGCACAGTTCTATAAGTCGATTGCTTCCTATAAGTAGTCGACTGATGTCGACTTGATTCATCAGCCACACCAGTCGATTGTCGATAGACTTGGAACTATCGACTACCATGACATGGCAGTCGACTGGTGCTGGGTAAAACTCAAACCTTACATCCGTTTAAGCTTCTGACGGTTGGGTAAACCTAAATTCTTGCGGTCGAGCCTCCGACACTCAGTCATTCGACCAAGTTCACCTAATGAGCTACTTACAATTCACTCATTCTCTTATCTCACTTGAAGTCCCTCGCCGAAGCTCTCTTCGATCGTGGCCACGTCCCTCGGCAGCATCAAGCGCACAACTCTGCAATGCTCCTTCACGTCTCATGCCCTCGAAGTCTGCTTCCTTGGCTTCGCTTCAAGTCATCTCATCTGGTGGTCCCTCTGATGCATCAAGCGCATGACTCTGCAATGCTCTTTCGCCGACTCAAGCATGAGGTTGTGTGTGGTGACACTTGCCTAAGCTCCATGTGCGAATTACTAAGTCCGGCAAGACTCCAACACACATATCAAATCCAATCATCCTAACTTAAACCCTTTTCCACACACATCAAAACCATATCACATGGGTTGATTGCCCTAACAATCTCCCTCTTTTTGATGTGTGGAAATCCGTTTAAGTTAGGTAAACAAATAACAATAAGCATAAGTAAGGAAAGCATCAAAGTAAAAACATGAGTATAACAACTCCCCCTTAAGACTTGCTAAATTTTCCCTCTTAGCATGATTAACTTAAACTTCCCTATTTCTCCCCCTTTGACACCATCAAAAATATTTTTCAAATGTTATACACACATGGCATCATTTCTAAGAAGGAAAAATACTAATATCCAAACAAACACCTAATAAAATCAAGTTATTGTGCTCATGCATAGTACATCAGTCGACTGGTTCAGACTACAAGTCGACTGGCACATAATTTTTAGGTTTTTTGATTTTTCTGGATGAAATTCAGAAAAGCATTAGAAATTCCAAAAAAATCAAAAAATTGTGAAATTTTGAAAACACATTTATTTTAAAGTCCTTTATCAGTGAAAAATGAGTTTTCATGAAAATTACTTATATTTTCAATGATTTGTCAAAAATCCAAAAGCTTCAAAAACAACTAGTATTTTGATCAAGTTTGTATCAATTTTAACACCTAGTTTTGCATTTGATTGTTTCAAAATATGAAAGCACAGATTTTAAAGTAAGAAATGGTTTTGAAAACATATGAAGTATCCAATCATGTTCTTTGGAAAATGTGTCTATGAATTAAACATAAGCCTTCCCCATGACTGGTCTATTATTGCTATTTTGATACTTAAAATGACCATCTAAATGCGATAGACATTAGTGGACCATTAGTATCATCCTATCATATCACCCATACTATGTTTTCAATAAAAGTTGTCCTTATGGTGAATGTGAGATGTTCCTAAAGGTATTTATGTATTTAACCTTCAATTTCATGCAATTCTACCCATGGTTAAGTATCATCCTAACATACCACATGATCATAAAAACATATATGTATTGGTGCAATTGGCCCAGGTTGTCTTGAGTTTGACTCGAGTAGTATTTTGATGGTAGACAAAACTTATGACATGGGATTGTCATAGGAAAGTCCAACATGGAGTTGGCATGGAAAATCCAAGCATGGGGCTTGTTGTGGGAAAGTCCAACATGGAGTTGGCATGGAAAATCCAAGCATGGAGCTTGGTGTTGAAAAGTCCAAAGCATTGCGAAGCTGTGCGCTTGGTACTTGGTGATAAATGCATTGCGAAGTCGTGCGCTTGGTGCATGTGGGATGTCTTGAGGACTTGGTAAGTTCACTAGGCTCGGGGACCTTGAGTCGGTGAAGGATGACATTGCATAGTCGTGCGCTTGGTGCATCTGAGGGACTGCCGGACGGGGAGCGAATGGAGTGAGCCCAAAGGGAAGCATACTTCGAGGGCATGAGATGCAAAGGATGGCATTGCGAAGCCATGCGCTTGACGCATCCGAGGGATGTAGGCCAAGTGAAGAGAGCTTCAGTGGGGAACTCCATGAGGGATGAGGTGGACTTGGCCAAGTGACTAAGACTGAGTGTTGGAGGCTCAAACAACTTGGGTTTAATGTTTTACCCAACATCAGTCGACTGGCATAGGTGTCAGTCGACTACTCCGAGTCGACTAGGGTTTGATTGGTGTTTGACTGAACATGGTCTGGCTGATCAGTCGACTGCCAAGGGATGATAGTCGACTGTTGACACTATCAGTCAACTGATGAGGTAGATCAATCGACTGATCGCACTGTGCACGGGCACAGAAGCTAGTCGAGCTCGCCAGAACTCAACTGATGGGTACCAGTCGACTGATGGGTATCATCAGTCGACTGATGTGTGATCTGTTGGAACTTAACCAATGTGGATCTGGCCATTGTGAGACAACGGCTATAGGACTAGTTGACTGATGGTCATGATCAGACGACTGATGCGCGCGAAATCAGCTTGATGCAGGTTATAAATGGAGCTCAAGATGGGGGATTTTGCCAAGCCTTTTGGGAAGCTATTGGAGGGAAATTGTTGTTGCATTCCAGACCTTCAAGAACCATCTAAAGCAAGCAACAAGCAAAGAGATCAAAGCAATCGGTGAAAATTTTCTTGTGTATTGTATTTGTGTATTTGCTTGTATTTCTTTATTACATTGTAATTTCTTGTGAGAGGTTTCTCTACCTTCGACGTGTTGTCGAGAAGGAGTGTTAGTTACTATCGTGTGCATAACTTGAGCTCGGTGAGCTCGCCCATGGAGTTGGAACCATTCGGTTCTGAACCACATATATCTTTGTGTATTGCATGTGATTGTATTATTGTTATTATTTCTATTATTATTTCGCTGTGTATATTAACGATAATTGTAGACAAGCATGCATTAATGAACGAATTCCACCATACGACGATTGAGGGCTATTCACTCCCCTCTAGCCGACCACCATCGACCCTACAAGTGGTATCATAGCCTAGAAGCTTGTCGAGGTCTAACCGCCGACACAAGCACTACAAGATGGTCGACTACAACCTCCAACCACCAAAATTCGAAGGAGATTTTCTATGGTGGAGAAGAAAAATGGAGGTATATCTAGAAACCGATTTTGATATTATGTTAATCTTAGAAAATGGTTTCAAATTGCCTAGGGATGAAAGAAATAGGCAAATTGAGAAGTCAAGGTGGACCCAAGACCAAATCAAGGATTTCAAGACATATCTCAAGGTAACAGAATTACTTCATGATTTGATTCCTAACAACGTTTGGTCTAGGTTGGGTAATTTTAGGGATGCAAAGGAATTATGGGATAAAGTAATGAAACTCCAAGAGAATTCCCAACCGACACAAGTAGAGGAGAATGCCGAGGAAGAATCACCCACCATATTTGAAGATGTTGATGATTTGGTGGAGACCTCTACCTCTAGCATTGAGGGGGAATGAAGCTTCTACCTCCAGAAGAAGTGAAGAGGCCTCCACCACCTCCCTAGGTAACTCAAGTGTTATAATTTTAAATAAAGATCATATAATTTGCTTTGAGTGTTGGGAGAAAGGGCATTACAAGAGTAAATGCCCAAAATTGGCTAAGGAAAAGGCATCGGCACCAAAAGTCAACCAAAAGTCAAAGGATACCGGAGTCCCCATAACTAGAAGCAAAGAGCACATTGTGTGCTTCAAATGCAACCAACGGGGACACTACCGAAGCCAATACCCAAGGGGAAGGAAGAAAGGGCAAGAGAGTGTATCTCATGTAGGGGGAGCTTCCCAGGCTAACCCTAAGGTATATTTAAATTATGCACCTTCAATTCCTAAAGTTAAAAAGCATGCTAAAAACTATTTTAGTTCTCTTGCAATTATTAATGAAAAGCATGCTATTAGGTTCCAAGCATGTTCATATATCTAAGGAGAAACCTAGGACCAATACCACTAGAACTATCTTGCCTAGGGAATCAATTAGGAGAATAGAGGAAAATGTGGGTATTAATCCCAAAAAGTCTAGGCACATGCCTAAGAAGAAGAGGTCTTCCCAAAAACCTAATGAAAAATCAAAATTGGAAAAATTAGAGTTAGAGAACCAAGTCTTGAGGTCAATACTTGAGAGAATGGAAAGGACCCCTAGGATTATAGAAAATTCTATTCAAGGGTCAAATGCCCAAAAGTCAAGACCTAGGATTCAAGAACGCTCTAAGGGCAAGAAGGGTTTGCATCACAAACCTATGTCCTATAATAATGTTCCATTTAATTATGGAACAACATCTAGGTCTAGAAAAACCAAGGCTAATAGGGAAGCCATCCCTAAGTCTAGCCATGGTATATGTTTAGTGGCTAAGGACTTAAGAAAAACCAAGACGGCCACTAAGAAGGTCATTGGAGGAGTCACCTCTAGAGTTGACCTAGAAAAGACCCAAAAGACTATGGCTTAAAAGGGTCATTAGGAAGGTATCTAAGGAAGATATCCCTAGTGAATACCTTGTTAAGCCAAGGAGCTCCAATAGGTATTGGGTTCCTAGGAGCATGATTGATTCACGCTAGATGGGTTAGGGTGTGTCAACCCTAAGTGGATGGGTAGTTAACCTAGCCATGATGAGTTGACACATTAGGATGTGCCAATATGTTTTGAGAAGTAGAAAAATAATTAAATTGGCACAAATAAGTCTTAGAGGTATAGGTGTGTCATTTTGGGTTGATGACACACTTGGGAGATAATGGTATTAAGGCAAAATAGAATGAATTCCTAGAAATGGAAATTTGGACTTAACACTTAGGTATTTTATACCTTAGTATATTTTACTTGCCATGATTTATTTGTCTTGCCATGACATGACATCATTTTCATTTTTATCTCTAAAAATGGCATGATCATGTTTAGACTTAGTTTTATATGTCATGGATGCTAAAATGTCATTCACATGCCATGACATCATGATTTTGGCACATGTTTAGTTATATCATATATATGCCATAATCATATCATGCATAAAATAAAATGAAATTAAGGACTATGGCATGATTTGATAGGAATCAAATAATATTGCCTTAGAATATGCATGAGACCATTAAAGAACCAAAAACCCACTTCTCACTAGATTAATTGACTTGTATGTGTTTTATACATCTAGATACAAGTGAGATGTTTAGGAAATAGGAAGTAAAGGTTTTGAAAACATTTTGAAAAACCTTGGTGAAGTCTTTCTTTTGATAGCTCTCACCATTGAATGGGATGGTACAATGAGGGCTCTTTATTGAAGCTTTTCTTACCTTTTAGACTTTGTATCAATTTCACTAATTTGTGGGTAAAATAATTTTCTAATATTTTTCACCCATAATGATTGTGATAAGTAATATATATATCAAATTTCAAGATTTTTCAACATATGTATATTTACTTATTAATTTTGGAAATTTGTTTCTGAAATTTAGAAAATTACAAATGCAGTTATCAATCGACTGCCAAGGAGGCCAGTCGACTGATGTGGAAAGGAGTCGACTGGTAGCTGACAGAGTCGACTAGCACAGGCTGATTTTAGGTAAACTTTGGTGGTTAGGCCCATGTTCAGCTGTGTTTTGGTCCCCTAACCACTCCTAACCCTAGGACATGCTTGGGAAAGCATCAGAAAGCATGGAAATCCATTGGACATGGATTAGGGGAAGTGTTTAGGGAGAGTATCAATCTTAAGGAGGATGAGAGTTCATTATTGAACTTTGCCTTAATTTTTATTTGGTTAATGTTCCTATTGGCTTAGGAACTCTCCAAGGACATTGTTGGTGCAATGGTCAAGGGGGAGCAAACCTCTAAGGGGAGGTATCCATCATGGGAAGATGGATGTGTATTTCGTAATGGGAGGAAAATTGGGTTGCCTCTCTTTAAGTGATATGGGACTTATCACTAGAAAGATTGTAGGCGTGTGTTTCCTCCAAGGGAGAGATTGTAATATCTCATTGGGATATGAGACATTCATACCCTTGGGGAGGACCTTTTTGATGTAATGTCAAAAAGGGGGAGAAATTACCAATTAGGGTTCGTTGGAATTCTCATTGGGATGCGAGAATTGCCAATATGGGAGAATTGGTAGACTTGAGATGGTAGTTTTGCCAATCATCAAAAAGGGAGAGATTGTTGGTGCAATCGGCCCAGGTTGACTCGAGTTTGACTGGAGCAGTATTTTGATGATAGACAAAACTTATGACATGGGATTGTCATAGGAAAGTCCAACATAGAGTTGGCATGGAAAATCCAAGCATGGGGCTTAGTATGGGAAAGTCCAATATGGAGTTGGAATGGAAAATCCAAGCATGGAGCTTGGTGTTGAAAAGTCCAAAGCATTGCGAAGCCGTGCGCTTGGTGCTTGGTGAGAAATGCATTGCGAAGTCGTGCACTTGGTGCATGTCGGAAGTATTGAGGACTTGGTAAGTTCACTAGGCTCGGGATCCTTGAGTCGGTGAAGGATTGCATTGCGAAGCCATGTGCTTGGTGCATTCGAGGGACCACCGGACGGGGAGCAAATGGAGTGAGCCCAAAGGGAAGCATACTTCAATGGCATGAGACGTGAAGGATGGCGTTGCGAAGTCATGCGCTTGATGCATCCGAGGGACGTAGGCCGAGGCAAGAGAGCTTCGGTGGGGAACTCCATGAGGGATGAGGTGGACTTGGCCAAGTGGCTAAGACTGAGTGTCGGAGGCTCAAAACTCTTGGGTTTGAGGTTTTACCCAACATCAGTCGACTGGCATAAGTGCCAGTCGACTGCTCTGAGTCGACTAGGGTTCGACTGGTGTTCGACTGAACAGGGTCTAGTTGATCAGTTGACTGCCAAGAAATGACAGTCGACTGTTGACACTATCAGTCGACTGATGAGGGAGATCAGTCGACTGATTGCACTGTGCATGGGCATAGAAGCTAGTCGAGCTCACCAGTACTTGACTGATGGGTACCAGTCGACTGATGGGTATCATCAGTCGACTGATGTGTGATCCGTTGGAACTTAACCAACATGGATCTGGCCGTTGTGAGACAACGGCTACAGGACCAGTCGACTGATGGTCACGATCAGTCGACTGATGCATGCGAAATCATCTTGATGCAGGTTATAAATGGAGCTCAAGATGGGGGATTTTGCCAAGCCTTTTGGGAAGCTATTGGAGGGGAATTGCTGCTGCATTCTAGACCTTCAAGAGTCATCTAAAGCAAACAACAAGCAAAGCGATCAAAGCAATCGGTGAAAGTTTTCTTGTGTATTGTATTTGTGTATTTGCTTGTATTTCTATATTACATTGTAGTTGCTTGTGAGAGGTTTCTCCACCTCCGACGTGTTGTCAAGAAGGAGTGTTAGTTAGTGACGTGTGCATAACTAGAGCTCTGTGAGCTCGCCCATAGAGTAGGAAGCATTCGGTTCTGAACCACGTATATCTTTGTGTATTGCATGTGATTGTATTGTTGTTATTATTTCTATTGTTATTCCACTGCGTATATTAACGAAAATTGTAGACAAGCATGCAAGAATGAACGAATTCCACCATACGACGATTGAGGGCTATTCACCCCCCTCTAGCCGACCACCATCTACCCTACAATATGCATTGATTTTACATTATGATCATGCAACACATGTATCAATCAATTTATAATCATGCATTAGGTATAAAATTATGATAATAATTCAAGTATTACCAAAAGCATGATTTAAACCCTATTGCCCATGAATATATATTAAATGTCAAGATCATAAATTATGATTGCAAACATATATAATAATTACATTAACTATCATGGTTTAAGTATTATTATCAATTTATGGGCAAATTATCATCACCCAACACTACTTCAAAAATTAAGTCCCGCCATCCTATGTCAACCAAAACATATGATATAAGTAAAATCTTTATGGTCGACTAACCTAGGGTTTTCCTAACCTTTAAGGATGGATTTAGGAATCCAATACAAGTTCTTTCCTATGGGGTTCACTAAATATTCCTTAGAGATTCATTTTCTAGCAATTGTCTTATTTTTTCTTTGATCCCTAGCAATCAAACATTTATAGGCCTTTTCATTCGTCTTTCCCTTATAACCTTGGCCTTTCCTATTGAAACTTGCCCTTTGGCTCCCTATAATCATATTAAGAGTGTTGGAGCCAATGGTGAATTTTTCTAGGGCTTTAGTCAAATGGTCTACCTTTTTCCTTAAAGCCCTATTTTTCTCAATGCATGCATCATTAACATCAAAGGGCATATAATCATGTGAGCATGCATCATCATGACTAGAAGAAATATTATCATTAATATTTAAGCATGCTTGTTCTAATTTATTTTCTAAGGCCTTAATTTGATCTAGCATGCTCTTATTTTTCTTTTTGGCCCTAAATAAATCCCTAGTCAAACTAGAAACCATGGAAACTATTTTCTTAGGGGTTAGATTAGTTACCATAGTTTCCATGTCTTCTTCTTTGGATTCGGATGAGGTGTGTGATGAGCCTACCCCTTCACTAGAGCTCTCCTCACTTGTGCTTGATCTTTCTTGTTCGGAGGAGGAGGTGTCTAGATCATCAAACGCCATTAGAGCCATGTTTGTGACAAAGGCATTTTCTTCCTCCGATGATGATGATGAGAAAGGATCATCCCATGTCCTTGCCTTGAGTGCCTTGGCCTTCTTTTCTTCTTCCTTTTTCTTGCTCCCCTTTTTCTTTTCTTCTTTTCCCCTCCTTTCTTCTTTGCTTTTGTTCAAGAGGGGGCAATCATCTCTTATATGTCCCTCTTGTTGGCAATTGTAGCATATGATTTTCTTCTTGTGCCTTCTCCTATCATAAGATTTGTTAAATTTTAAATTTCTTAAAGCACGCCTTACCTTCCTTACCATATAAGCATCTTCATTGCTATTCATGGAGGATGATGAGGATGCTTCATCGGATGAGGAGGGAGTCTCTATCTTCTTTTTCTTTCCCTTGTTGGCTATCAAGGCTACTCCTCTTGATGGATTAATGCTTGATTCTTCACTTATCCCTTCAAGCCTTGTTTCATGGAGCTCCATGGTTGAGAAGAACTCCTCTAAGTGTAGGGTTTTGCTTATCGAGTCCATGAGGGGAAACTTCGCTTCCTACTTCACCTCGGTAGCTTGTCCATGGCGATCCCTTCGATGTCCCCAGATTAAAAAATTTAATCCTAGACAAAAGGGATTTCCCAAACCACCAAGTCATCGTCGTGCTA
This sequence comes from Wurfbainia villosa, assembly GCA_025175895.1. Taxonomy (NCBI): domain Eukaryota; kingdom Viridiplantae; phylum Streptophyta; class Magnoliopsida; order Zingiberales; family Zingiberaceae; genus Wurfbainia; species Wurfbainia villosa. Next base: position 110,427,109 of record CM045989.1, on the reverse strand, counting down.
TTCGTTTAGAGAGGTCACTTGAACAAACTAGTTGTTCAAGCGACCATCATCTATTCTACGAGTAGCCGCGGAATAGACGATGTCCGGATTACCAGTTTTTGTGTTTATGCTCGGGATCCAAGTATTATTTAGCCATATATAGATTTATATCATGCTCATAATTGAAAAACAAATACAAACATTTAACATATAAAAATTAGAGAATCGATATACCTCTCGATCTTCTAATGTATGACCTTCCTCCTTTTGGACGTCGTGTGGGCGTTGATCTACCATAAGTCGAAGCTCCTAGATCATAAATCTTCCTTCCTTGCTCTTCCAAAGCAAGAGGAAGAATAGAAACAAAGCTCTTCTCCTTCCTATGGCCAACCAACAAGCAACAAGGAGAATGCTTGCCGCCGGCCAACAAGGAGAAGGAGATAATGGTGGAAACCGGCCAAGACACCAAGGGAAAGCCCTATATCTTGTTTCCACCACCTAAGGAGAAGGAGAAGGGGTATTTGGATGCCAGCGAAGGGATGCGATAGGGCTGTGGGCGCCGGCCACCAAAATATAGGAAGAAGAAAGCAAACTACTTCCTTATTTGGTGCCACCCAAGCCTCCTAAACCCTAAGCCTCCAAACCCTAATCCTAGCTCTTCTTATGGCCGGCCATGGAAGAGGGGAAGAAGAATAGGATGAGCTCATGCCAAGGTAGAGAGGAGAAGAATAGGGGTCGGCTAACCTTAGGAAGAATAAGGAAAAACCTTCATCTTCTTGTTGCCACCCACTCTAATCCCCAAAACCCTAACCCTAACCCCCACTCCCAATCCTAATCTAATTAGGATTGGTTGCCGCCCAAGGGACAAACCCTAATCCCCTCATCCATCAAGTTGCCGCCCAAGCCAATAAGCCTTATTTATAGAGTTGGGTTTATGCCTTGGATTAATCTCCACCATTGGTTCTAGGGATTTAATCTCAACCATCGGATCTAGAGATTTAATCTCAACCGTCGGATCTAGAGATTTAATCTCTACTTTTGGATCTAGAGTTTTGTTTCTATCCTTTGGATCTAAGCTTCATGAGGTGTTAATAGGCTACATTAGGGACCATGAGGAGGAGTTGGATCTTGGCCACCCATGGATCAAGCCCACATAAAGTCCGATCCACTAATGATGATCCAATCCACTAAAGGATCATCATTGATCTACCTCACCAACCCCCATATGATAATATGGGCTCCATATATTATTTGTACATTTTCTCCCCGTATTTAAGATCTCGAATGTCCATCGATTAATTAATTTACTGACCATTAATTAATCAACATCTAACTCCATGAGTAGTACCACTCAACCTTTTCATCATGCCGGACCAAGTCCACCTGCAGGGTTTACATGATGAACCTCATGAGCTCCTCAAGGGGACATCATCATCCTAATATATAGGACACGGTTTCCTCCTATAATCAACGACACACCATATAAATAATATCATCTCCCAACTTACCGAGCCTATCGATTTAATCTATAAATCTCGCCCATTTGTAAATCAAAGAGATGAGTACTAAGTATATATGCCCGTTATTATATCAGGATTAAGAGCATGTACATAATAATATCTTAGGTCCGATTCGATTATGTAGTCAGCAATAAATCGAATCACCTCTAAGTCGATCCTGCTCAATACACTCAAAGTGCACTAGTGTGATTCTATTGTCAAGAAAAACCAATACCAAATCACACTACAACCATTCCGATGGTTTGTCCAAAGCCATCTCGGTTGTGAGCCTTTACTTATACTTTACAAGGAGCCGATAACATGATCTCCCGTGTGACACCACACACCATGTTATCTACAATGTAATGTATTAGACAATATGCATAAAAATATGCAAACAATGATCATGTGATTCTTATTTCAAAAATAAAGATGTTCATAGAAAAGATAGACTTTTCAGTATACATCCCTACACTAAGATGCTCACTTCTAGATTCTTCGACATGTAGAAGGAGTCCACCATTGAGCTCCATTTCAATGACAATGGAAAAGCTATGATTGCTTTCATAAGCATTTCCCGGTTCGAAAGTTTTTCTCCTACACTTTTTAGCCCAATTAAAATTTCTTTAAACCTAGAGTGTAAAGAGGTTACCTTTTCTCCCTTTTCAAGTTTGATATTTGTTAGTTGGGAGCGGAGAAGGTCTCTCCTTGCAAGCTTGGCCTCAGAAGTGCCTTCATAGAGTTCTATGAGTTTCTCCCACATTTCCTTGGCGCGTGCACATTCCCCTCTCCGATTTACTTCTTGTTGGGGGAGTACGTTGTAGAGGTGGTGATTTGCCTTTGAGTTCGCTAAGTACTCTTCCCTTTGTCTCTTCGTCCATCTAGACTTCTCGATTGGCTTCCCTTCTTCATCCCTAGGTACCTCAAAACCATTTCCCATTATTAATAAAATTTCAAAGTCGGTTTCGAAGAATACCTCTATGCGTTTCTTCCACCACGCAAATTCTCCCTCGAACTTCGGTGGGTGAATGTTAGAGCCGGCCATCCTTGATTTTTCTTGTTGCGACGGTTAGTCCTCGACAAGCTTCCTTGGCTCTGATACCACTTGTAGGAAGGATGGTGGCCGACTAGAGGGGGGTGAATAGCCCTCTTTCGTCGTATGAACGGAACTACTTGTCTACAAATATAATTAGCGCAACGGAAACAAAACTAAACAAGCAATTAAGATAAGCAAAAAGATAAAATAATGCTAACACACGATATAACTTGGTTCACAACCTCGCCGCTAATCCATGGTCTGATTCGTCTCCGGTGAATCACTCCGCAACCAATCCACTATTGGTCTCTCCCTTTAGCCCAAGCAAGGTGGAGGTAAACCTTTACAACAATAAGATCACTCCTTCTTTTATAATAAATATGAAAGAAAACTAGAAGAAGGAGTTTGAGATTTGTCGGGCACTTAGTAGGATGTTTATATCATGAACATTTTCCATCTACAAGCCCCCACCCTCTCTTTTTATAGAGAGGAAGTAATTCTTCCCATTGAACACTATTAGTCGACTGATGCTTTCATCAGTCGACTTATGTCGACTCCAACGACTCCTGACCAGTTCGGAGTTGCGAGATCCGTGGCCGTCTTCTCCAACTGTCGGATGATCAGTCGACTGATGCTTTCATCAATTGACTAATATCGACTTCTAGTCGAGTGACCTGCGAGCTCGACTAGTTTCTGTGCCCGTGTACAGTGCTATCAGTCGACTGCTTCCCTTTAGCAGTTGACTAATGTCGACTTGATTCATCAGCCACACCAGTCGATTGTCGATCGACTTGGAACATTCGACTGCCATGACATGACAGTGGACTGGTACCGGGTAAAACTCAAACCTTACATATGTTTGAGATTCTAGCAGTCGGGTTATCCTCAACCCTTGTGGTTGAGCCTCCGACACTCAGCCATTCGGCCAAGTTTACCTAATGAGCTACTTACAATTCACTCATTCTCTCATCTCACTTGAAGTCCCTCGCCGAAGCTCTCTTCGTTCGTAGCCACGTCCCTCGGCAGCATCAAGCGCACGACTCTACAATGCTCCTTCGCGTCTCTTGCCATCGAAGTCTGCTTCCTTGGCTTCGCTTCAAGTCATCTCATCCGGCGGTCCCTCGGATGCATCAAGTGCATGACTCTGCAATGCTCCTTCGCCAACTCAAGCACAAGGTTGTGAGTGGTGACACTTGCCTATGCTCCATGTGTGAATTACTAAGTCCTGCAAGACTCCAACGCACATATCAAATTCAATCATCCTAACTTAAACCCTTTGCCACACACATCAAAACAATATCACATGGATTGATTGCCCTAACAAACCTTACCTTTTGACAAATAAAATTAATAGTTGGTTCGTCTTCGGCCCTACAAATAAAAACAGTGACTCCGATGGAGAGGATACTCCTATTTGCATCTAAGTGTTCACCATTATTCGATACCAAGACAATTATCTTGGATTATGTGCCTTCCGATGGGGAACTACACATGCTCCTAAATAATTTTATATAACCATATTCAACCCTGTGATCTGCAAAACAAACTCATCCGATGGGGAGGAAGACACTCAGAGCCGACGCGCAAGTGTTTTGTATCACATGTCAAATCGTATTGGAGGTCGTGGGAATTTTAAAAAATATCCCTCTCCCACTTAGTAATTTAAAATTGAGGAATTTTCTTAGCACACGACATGCATATCAAAAAAGAAGCAATAAATAAGAAAAAAATATTTTCTAACTATTATGGCTTTTGTACTCTAATATGCCTCCCGTCGATCGCCATCTCGTCCGCTCCTCCCTACGCCATGTACAAGCCATCCGGAGATTCGAGCCGAGAATAATTATTTTAATTTACATCCATCGATCCTATACTCCACGAAGGAGTGTACATGAAATCTAGATCAAAAGTAAACTAAAATAAAAGAGTGGCTAAACAATATCGTACTTAATTACAAAAATTAAATACTAGCCTCGTCAACCCCGAGGATTCAAATAATAATACAATTACACACATCCAATCACATACACACACATATGGCAATAATAGTTGGATCTTATGCCTTTACCAAAAAAGTTAGCATACGCACATCCTACTATAATCCGACACATACAAGGGGTTTGATATTGGCTGCGTAAAGTCCAAGCGGGAGTCTTGGCAGCATAAGACCAACGGTTGGCGGCGTAAAGTCATTTGGAGAGTATTTACCAATTTGGGATAATTGGTAAGGGATTTGAGTTAGTGTTCTAACTCAATAATTTGTTTGGTTTTTGTCAAACATCAAAAAGGGGGAGATTGTTGGTGCAATCGGCCCAGGTCACGATTGACCAGGACTCGAGTTTGACTCGAGTGATGTTTTGATGTTCGACAAAAACATATAACAATGTAATTGTCATAGGAAAGTCCATGTGGGACACTTGACATTTGGGAAAGTCCAAGCATGGGTCTTGGCAAGGTAAAGTCCAAGTCTTGAGTACTTGGCATGGAAAGTCCAACATGGGTTGGCAAGGAAAGTCCAAGCATGGTCTTGGCATGAAAAATCCAACATGGGATGGCAAGGGAAAGTCCAAGATTGAGTCTTGGCATTTGAGAAGTCCAAGGGTTTGATATTGGCGGCGTAAAGTCCAAGCGGGAGTCTTGGCAGCATAAGTCCAACGGTTGGCGGCGTAAAGTCAAAGCGGAGTCTTAGCGGCGTAAGTCCAAAAGTGCCTTGGCGGTGTAGACACCGTTAGCATGACATAGCCGATGGAAGCACCTGAAGGCTAGCGCGATGGATGAACAAGTCATGGATGACTTGGAGGGATCCGAGAGGCGTGAGGCTGATGGAGGTGGCTAGAAGGCTTAGGTCTAGGCTAAGGGTGGTATAGCAAGTATGGGGGAACCATACTTGGGTTAAAACCTCATGTTTGAGGTGTGCCAGTCGACTGGTGCCATGTGGCAGTCGATTGGACCGAGTCAAACCCTAGTTAACTAGGTCCAGTCGACTGCCACATGGCACCAGTCGACTGGCACACCTCAAACATGAGGTTTTAACCCAAGTATGGTTCCCCCATACTTGCTAGACTACCCTTAGCCTAGACCTAAGCCTTCTAGCCACCTCCATCAGCCTCATGCCTCTCAGATCCCTCCAAGTCATCCATGACTTGTTCATCCATCGCGCTAGCCTTCAGGTGCTTCCATCGGCTATGTCATGCTAACGGTGTCTACACCGCCAAGGCACTTTTGGACTTACGCCGCCAAGACTCCGCTTGGACTTTACGCCGCCAACCGTTGGACTTATGCTGCCAAGACTCCCGCTTGGACTTTACGCCGCCAATATCAAACCCTTGGACTTTTCAAATGCCAAGACTCAAGCTTGGACTTTCCCTTGCCAACCCATGTTGGACTTTTCATGCCAAGACCATGCTTGGACTTTCCTTGCCAACCCATGTTGGACTTTCCATGCCAAGTACTCAAGACTTGGACTTTACCTTGCCAAGACCCATGCTTGGACTTTCCTTGCCAACCCATGTTGGACTTTCCATGCCAAGTACTCAAGACTTGGACTTTACCTTGCCAAGACCCATGCTTGGACTTTCCCAAATGCCAAGTGTCCCACTTAGACTTTCCTATGACAATTACATTGTCATATGTTTTTGTCGAACATCAAAACATCACTCGAGTCAAACTCGAGTCCTGGTCAATCGTGACCTGGGCCGATTGCACCAACAATCTCTCCCTTTTTGATGTTTGACAAAAACCAAACAAATTATTGAGTTAGATCACTAACTCAAATCCCTTACCAATTATCCCAAATTGGTAAATACTCTCCAAATGTTCTCCCCCAAACATTCTCCCCCTTTTTGACTAATATCAAAAAGGTTTCCTCCCCAAGAGGGTCAATGTCTCATGTCCCAATGAGATCTTACAATCTCCCCCTTGGTCCAAAAATACTTAGGATGCCTACCATCTTCCTAGTGATAAGTCCAATATCACTCAAGAGAGACAATCCCTTTTACTCTCCCAATTTCCAAATTGGGTCTCTCAAAAGTCCCATCAATTTCCCAATTGATGTCATATTCTCCCAATAACTTCTCCTTTTCAAGGAGAAAAACACATCCATCATCCCAAGATGGATACCTCCCCCTATAGGCTTGCTCCCCCTTGACCATTGCACCAACAATGTCCTTGGGCAGTCCCTAAGTCAATAGGAACTCTAAACCATCAAAATTAAGATTAGAAATTCAATATAGAACTTTCCAACACCTTAAAATTGATACAAACCCTAAATACTTCTCCTAATCCATATCCAATGGATTTTCACCCTTTATAATGCTACCCAAAGCATATCCTAGGGTTAGGAGTGATTAGGGGTCATAACCGTAGCTGAAATCAGGTTAAACAACCTTGTTTACCCCGAACAGCTACCAATGAGTGATTCGAAATCATTCGATCAGCCTCCATCACCAATCGACACCAATGGCAGTCGACTGATAACTGAAATTTCCGAATTTCAATTATCAGAGTTGAATTTCAGAAAATCATAAATAATTATACGTATATCGAAAAATCACGAAATTTAATACGTATAATACCTATGACCAATAATATGGGTGAAAAATGTTTGAAAAATATTTTACCCATAAAATATATAAATTGATACAAAATCCAAAAGTGACTAAAAGCTTTAAAGTTTAAGCTCACTTTGTATCAATCTCGTCAATGGTGATTGCTATCAAAAGATAGACTTCACCAAGGTTTTTCAAAATGATTTTAAAATGTTTTCAAAACCTTATTTTGGATCATATTCCTTGGGCTCAATGTACATGACTTGTACACAAGCTTTCCCAATGATCCACAAATAAAATTAGATGAGTTTTAGTTCATCTAGATGCAAAAACTATGCACCTTGAACTTAACTCATATCCTAGCATCTCACATGTATATAGGGTGTATAAATACACATACATGTCAATTGGATGTGAGATGTGGGTTTTGTTCTTCCTCATACTAGGGTTTCATGCATTTTTCTAGGCAACCCTACTTGATTCCCTTATAAATGGGACTCCAAGTCATGCCATTGTCCTTAAATCAATTTCAATCAAATTATCTTAAATGCATGAGTGATTATGACATTAGAGATGATATAGATAAACACATTCTCATAATCATGATGTCATGGCATAATATGAAATCTAAAAACACATGACATTTAAAACCTTAATCCTAAACATGAACATGACATATAAAATCATAGAACTAGGCATGATGTCATGACATGGCATATGACAATCAAAGCATGGCATATAAAATATATAGGTATAGTAATACCTAAATTTTAATATTAATTTCCATTTGATATGGTTAGATATATTTTGCCATATTATCATTAATCTCCCTAGTGTGCCAACAATCCAAAATGACACACTAACACTCTAAACCCTAATTGTGCCAATTTGATCATTTTATCAAACTTCATAACTAATATTGGCACATCCTAGAATCTTTTAGGATTATAATTCAACCCTATTTCCAAGGTATCCATAACCTTGAAAATAACCTAAAATGCCACCTTTATCATGGTTGAGTTAACTACCCATCCACTCAAGGTTGGCACATCCTAAGCCCACCTAGCATGAATCAATCACGCTCTTAGGAACCCAAAACCGATTTGAGCTCCTAGGGTTAATTAGGTATTCCTTAGGGATAACCTCCCTAGATACCTTCCTAATGACCCTCCTAGGCTTGTTAGCCTTGGTCATTTGGGTCTTACCTAGGTTGACTCTAGGGGTAACTCCCCATGCAACCTTCTTAGTGGCCACCCTAGGTTTCCTAGAAACCCTAGCCACTAGGCATACCCTTTGGTCAACTCTAGGGATGACTTCCCTATTGACCTTGGTCTTCCTAGACCTAGTTTGTGTCCCATAATCAAATGGAACACTATGGTAAGCCACCTTAGGTTTAGGTTTTTGACCCAAACCCTTCTTGCCTTTGGTTGACTTTTGTCTTTTAGGTCCTACTTGTTGACTTTGATTATTTGACCTAAAAGTTTGACCAATTGACCCTTGCATTTGATTTTGCATAATGTTGAGGGTCTTTTCAAGTTTTTCAAGCCTTGACCTCAAGGCTTGATTTTCCTTTTCTAATATCTCAATTTTTGATTTTTCATTTTCTCTTGAGATATTTCTATTTCTAGGCATATGTCTAGATTTCTTAGCATTAAAGCCTAGATGTTCTCCTATTTTCTTAATGCTTTCCTTAGGTAATATATTTTTAGGGACATTAGTCCCAAATTTCTTCTTATTTCCTAAGTGAACACTCTTAGCACCTAAACAAAAGTATTTATTTCTATTAGCATGCTTTTCATGGTAAATTGCAAGAGAATTAAAATTCCTAGCATGCTTTTGACTTTTAAATTTAGAAGATGCATTATTGAAATATACCTTAGGGTTTGCCTTGGAGGCTCCCCCTACATGTATAGCTCCTTCTTGGGTCTTTTTGCTCCCCCTAGGACATTGATTTCGGTAATGCCCCGGTTGCCGGCACTTGAAGCAAATGACTTGCTCCTTGCTTTTCTTGGCATTGGGAACACCGGCTTCATTGACTATTTGTGCCGGTGGAGCTTTCCTAATCTTCTTTGGACATTTGCTCTTGTAATGCCCATACTCCCTACACTCAAAGCACATTATATGAATTTTATTATTATTTGAAATGCTCGAGTTACCTAGGTCCGTGGTGGAAGATGCCGGAGTTAGATTTTGAGCTTCTTCATCTTGACCGGATGTTGAAGGCTCTTCTTGAGGTTGCTCCGGTATAGAGGATGGTCTTTCCTCCTCAATCCTAGAAGTGGATGCTCCTTCCACTTCTTCCACCTCTTCTTTCTCCGATCCGGAAGTTGACTCCATCTCAACTTCCGATTCCTCACTTTCACTTGAGGATGAACTCTCTTCATGGAATCTTGCCAATTTCCTCCATAGCTCCTTGGCATACATGTAATCCCCTAGCTTGCACAAAATATCATTAGGAATTAAATCTTCCAAAAGTTTCGTTACCTTAACTTCGGTCTTGAGCTTTTGGCGTTGCTCTTGGGTCCACTTTTTCAATTTTAGGACATTTCCCTTCTTATCCCTAGGGGGTTCAAGGCCTTCAACGAGGATGAACCAATCCTCTATGTTCATCATCAAGAATGTTTCCATTCTTGCTCTCCACGCCGGAAAATCTTCTGGATCATATGGAGGTGGAGTATTGATATCTCATCCAAGCTTGTCTTGGAATTCCATCTTCACCCTCTAGCCTTTTGTTTTGGCTCCGGGCGGTTAGTCCGTAGAAGAGCCCCGGGCTCTGATACCACTTGTTAGGGATCGTTGGAATGGCTAGAGGGGGGTTGAATAGCGTCAATGGAATTCGATCTCGTTCGTATCTACAATTTCGTTAGTGCGCAGCAGAAATAGAAATAATACAATAACGAAATAGACAATCACATACGAACACGAGTATGTAACGTGGTTCAGAACCGCACGGTTCCTACTCCATGGATCGGGCTCAAACGAGCCCTAGCGATGCCAATCACACACCACTATAAAATAACTCCTTCTCGGAACAATCCAGAGGTGGAGAAACCTCGTACAATGTATACAATAGTAATACAAGATGAATACAAGCAATATAATGAAATATAAAGCAATACAAGTAAAGAAAACACTTTACAAATGCTCTTTGAATGCTTGATTACTTGGTTGATCGAGTAGCACTTGGAGACCCTGAATTGCAGCAGCAACTCGCCCCAAATCGCCTCAAAGAACCCTTTTTTTTTCCTCCATCACGAGCTCCATATATAGCTTCAACCTGTGCTGGAAAAAGTCGATCAGTCGACTGATCGGGACCATCAGTCGACTGAAGCCACTGTTGTCGTGAGACAACGGCTAGATCCACGTTGTCCCGACCGATGAGTCTCAACTCCGATTCGCATGGCCAATTTCGAGCACCGATCGACCGTGATTACACAATCGCCGATCGCTGAGCCTCATCGATCATTGCCCAACTCTGGCGATCAGCTGCTAGCCATAACCCGCGATCAAACCCTAGTTGACTCGATCGATCGCCACATGGCACCCGGTGATCGTGGCACACCTCAAACATGAGGTTTTAACCCAAGTATGGTTCCCCCATACTTGCTAGACCACCCTTAGCCTAGACCTAAGCCTTCTAGCCACCTCCATCAGCCTCACGCCTCTCGGATCCCTCCAAGTCATCCATGACTTGTTCATCCATCGCGCTAGCCTTCAGGTGCTTCCATTGGCTATGTCATGCTAACGGTGTCTACACCGTCAAGGCACTTTTGGACTTACGCCGCTAAGACTCCGCTTGGACTTTACGCCGCCAACCGTTGGACTTATGCTGCCAAGACTCCCGCTTGGACTTTACGCCGCTAATATCAAACCCTTGGACTTCTCAAATGCCAAGACTCAAGCTTGGACTTTCCCTTTCCAACCCATGTTGGACTTTTCATGCCAAGACCATGCTTGGACTTTCCTTGCCAACCCATGTTGGACTTTCCATGCCAAGTACTCAAGACTTGGACTTTACCTTGCCAAGACCCATGCTTGGACTTTCCCAAATGCCAAGTGTCCCACTTGGACTTTCCTATGACAATTACATTGTCATATGGTTTTGTCGAACATCAAAACATCACTCGAGTCAAACTCGAGTCCTGGTCAATCGTGACCTGGGTCGATTGCACCAACAATACACACACATATGGCCATAATAGTTGGATCTTATGCCTGCACCAAAAAAGTTAACCTACGCACATCCTACTATAATCCGACACATACAATATATGATAAGTGCATAAAAGTAACTGAATCCTAAACACACAAAACTAGAAATCGTGGCTCTGATACCAATTGTGGGGAGAATTGCTTTCATCTTCAGTTGCTTGTGCATGGTGATCCCATCTACGTCCCCGGATTAAACAAAAAAAATCCAAGACAATGACGGATTACCCAAGCAACCAATCCATCATCGTGCTATTCGATTAGAGTGGTCTCTTGAACAAACTAGTTGTTCAAGCAACCTAACTATTTTCCTCGACTAGCCGCAAAATAGATGATGTATGGATCGCCGATTTTTGTGTTTATCTTCGGGGTCCAAGTAAATTAGCCACATGCAATTACATACATAATACAAAGAAACAAAAGGAAACCAAAACAAGAATTATACCTCTTGTTTACCTCTTGGTCTTCTATTGTATGTCCTATCCTCCTCTTGGATGTTGTATGGGCAATGATCCTCCAAGAGATAAAGCCTCCTAGATCACTTATCTTCCTTTCCTTGTTCGCTCCGAACAAAGGAAGAAAATAAGCTCCCTTTTTCTCCTATCTAGGTCCAGACACAATCCCTTTGAAGAAAGAACAAACATCCTTCTCCTCTTTGTTGTTGCCGTCGGCCACCAAGGAGAGGGTGATGGAATATGAAGGTCGGCCAACAAGAGAAGCTCTTGTTGCCATCGGCAAAAGAAGAGGAGGAGAGGGTGGTGCTGCCGGCCCTAGGAGAAGATGGTGGTGTGCCGGCCATGAGGGAAAAACCAAGGGAAACAAACCTTAGACCCTCTTGTGCCGCCGGCCAAGGAGACAAAACCCTAACACCACTTCTCCTACTTGCCGCCCAAGACAAACCCTAATCCTAGCATCCAAAAAACATTAGTTGCCACCCAAGCCCTAGCCCTCCATTTATAGAGTTAGGCTTAAGCCTCCTTTCAATCTCCACCGTCGGATCTAGAGATTTAATCTCCACTGTCGGATCTAGGCTTCATGAGGTTTTTAATAGGTTACAATAGGGAACATGAGGAGGAGTTGGATCTTGGCCACCCAATGGATCCGACCCACATAAAATCTGATCCATTAATGATAATTCATTCCACTAGAGGATTATCATTGATCTACCTCACCAACCCCCATAAATAAATATGGGCTCCATATATTAATTGTATAAATATCTCCCCGTGTTTAAGATCTCGAATGTCTGTCAATTAATTAATTTACTGACGATTAATTAATCAACATCTAACTCCATGAGTAGTACCACTCAATCTTATCATCATGCCGGACCAAGTCCACCTGCAGGGTTTACATGATGATACTTATGAGCTCCTCAAGGGGACATCATCATCCTAATATATAAGACACGGTTTCCTCCTATAGTCAACGGCACACCATGTAAATAATATCATTTCCCAACTTACCGAGCCTATCGATTTAATCTATAAATCTCGTCCATTGGTAAATCAACGAAATAAATACTAAGTACATATGCCTGATATTATATCAGGATTAAGAGCATGTACACCATAATATCCGAGGTCTGAATCAATTATGTAGTCAGCAATAAATCGAATCACTTCTAAGTCGGTCCTCCTCAATACACACAAAGTGTACTAGTGTAATTCTATGGTCAAGACAAACCAATACCAAATCACACTACAACCATACCAATGGTTTGTCCAAAACCATCTCAGTTGTGAGCCTTTATTTATACTTTACAAGGAACTAATAACATGATCTCCCGTGTAACACTACACACCATGTTATCTACAATGTAATGTATCAGACAATATGCATAACCAGAAATATACAAACAATGATCATGTGATTCTTATTTCAAAAATAAAAATGTTCATACAAAAGATAGACTTTTCAGTATACTTCCCAATAGACTCTAGAATGGACCAATGGATTTTGGATAGTGGCTGCTCTAGACATATGACTGGAGATAGTCAAAATTTCTCAGAATTAAGTTACAAGAATCTAGGAAGAGTCGCCTTTGGAAACAATGAAAAACTTAAGTTAATTGGATCAGGTAACATTGAATTAGAATCTAATTTTATTATACAAAAAGTTTTTCTTGTAAATAATTTTAAATTTAACTTGCTTAGTGTAAGTCAGTTGTGTGATGCTGGTTATGTAGTGAAATTTTTATCAAATGAGTGTTTGATTAATAGTATTGAAAACCCAAAAATATTACTTAAGGGAGTTAGGAATAAAAATATATATTCAATAAATTTAGAAAGATCCTCAATTAAGTGTCATATGACACATCAAAAGGAAAGTTGGTTGTGGCATAGGTGACTTGCTCACACTAACTTTAGGAATATAACGAAGCTAAGTGAAACTAATCTAGTTAGAGGGTTGCCCAAGATTAAAAATATTGAAAATAAAGTTTGTAATGCTTGCCAACAAGGAAAACAAACCAAGTCTCAACATAAATTAACTAATCAAGGTCGAGCAAGTGCAATACTCGAGTTAATCCACCGAGATTTATTCGATTCACATGGGATAAAATCAATAAGTGGTAATTTATATTGTTTAGTAATAATAGACGATTACTCTAGGTTTACATGGGTAAAATTCCTAAAACATAAAGATGAAACATTTGAAGTATTTAAAAATTTTAGCAAACAAATAGAAAACGAAAAAGACCATAAGATAAAAAGAATACGAAGTGATAACAGAGGAGAATTTAAAAATGAAAAATTTACAACAATGTGTTTAGAAAATGGATATCATCATGAATATTCATGCCCTATAACACCTCAACAAAATGAAATAGTAGAAATAAAAAATAGAACTCTACAAGAAGCTGTTAGGTCAATGATAAATGAATATAACCTACCTTGTTATTTATAGGCCAAAGCAATAAACATTGCGTGTTTGTGTAAAATAGAATAATAATTAATAAAATACATAATAAAAATTCTTATGAAATTTTTAATAATAAAATACCTTCAATAAAATATTTAAAAGTATTTGGATGTAAAGTATTTATTTTAAATACGAAAGACCATCCCCGAAAATTTTCTTCAAAAACTGATGAAGGGATATTTTTAGGGTATTCGAACACTAGCAGAGCCTATAGGATTTATAATAAGAAAACTCTAAAAATTGAAGAAAAAACTAATGTAAAATTTGATGAGGAAGAAATCACTAATAATCAACAAATGCATTAAAAGATAATCAAAATGAGCTAAATAAAATTACACATGATGAAAAAGAACAAATTAACCCTAATCAATGTGAAGAAAACTTAAAGACAACTAGAATTAATCCTAATCATCCACTCGAACAAGTATTAAGAAATCCAACTTTAGGAGTTCAAACTAGATCAACTCTAAGAAACTTAAGTAAAATCACATTAATATAAAAAATAGAACCAAAGTTAATAGATGAGGCCTTACAAGACACTGATTGGATAATAGCCATGCAAGAAGAACTAGCACAATTCGATAGAAATGAAGTGTGAGACTTAGTACCTCAACCATCAAATAAATCAATAATAGACACAAAATGGGTGTTTAGAAATAAATTAAACGACCAAGGAGAAATCATTAGGAATAAAGCTAGATTAGTAGCTAAGGGGTTTAGTCAGGTAGAAGGGTTAGACTATGATGAAACTTATGCTCCAGTAGCTAGACTTGAGACAATTAGAATGTTGCTAGCATATGCGGCACATAAAGGTTTCAAATTATACCAAATGGATTTAAAATCCACATTTTTAAACGGAGTAATAAAAGAAGAAGTATACATAGGTCAACCCCTGGTTTTGAGAGCCTAGAATATCCTAATCATGTATATAGATTAAAAAAGGCATTGTATGGATTAAAACAAACTCCTAGAGCTTAGTATGAGAGACTATCTTCATACTTAAGCTCTAAAGGATTCAAACAAGGTCAAATTTGTTAGAGCAATCAACCCATGTGATGTGGTTTTGATGTGTGTGGCAAAGGGTTTAAGTTAGGATTATTATGGATTTGATATGTGTGTTGAAGTCATGTAGGACTTAGTAATTAATACATGGAGCATTGACAAGTTTCACCTCTCATGACTCGGTCCTTGAGTCGATGAAAGGTGCATTGTGGAAGTCGTGCACTTGGTCCATCCGATGGACCATCGGATGAGGCGCATTAGAGTGAACTGGAGGAAGTAGACTTCAGGGTGGGACGTGAAGGATGGCGCTGCGAAGCTGTGCGCTTGGCGCATCCTAGGGACATGGCTGGACAAAGAGAACTTCAAAGGCAAGGGACTCCAAGGAAAGATGAGAGTTGTTAGTGTAATCGACCCAGGTTGACTCGAGTTTGACTCGAGCAGTACCTTGATAGTATTTTGATGATAGACAAAACTCATGACATGGGACTATCATGGGAAAGTCCAACATGGGGTTGGCATGGAAAATCCAAGCATGGAGGTTGGTGTGGAAGTCCAAGGGGGGAAGCCTTGGCATGGGAAAGTCCAAAGCATTGCGAAGCCGTGCGCTTGGTGCTTGGCATGGGAAATCCAAAGCATTGCGAAGCCGTACGCTTGGTGATTGGTGAGAAATGCATTGCAAAGCCGTGCGCTTGGTGCATTTGGGAGGAGAACTCCGCAAGTTCACTTCAGGCCTTAGTTCTATGAGCCAAGGATAGCTGGCAATACGTAACTCGGCGCTTGGTGCATCCGAGGGACCGCCGGACGGGGAGCGAATGGAGTGAGCCCAAAGGGAAGCATACTTCTAGGGTATGAGACGCGAAGGATGGTGTTGCGAAGCCATACGCTTGGCGCATCCGAGGGAAGAGAGCTTCAGTGGGGAACTCCATGAGGGATAAGGTGGACTTGGCCAAGTGGCTAAGACTGAGTGTCGGAGGCTCAAACTTGATGTTTGAGGGTTTACCCGATGGTCGGATACTCAAACAACTTGGTGTTTGAGGTTTTGCCCGACGTCAGTCGACTGGCATAGGTGCCGGTTCGACTGGTCCAAGTCGACTAGGGTTCGACTGGTGTAAGGCAAGGGTTTTGTGTTAGGCGATCGCCATGGGTGCAATGATCGATAATGTCGACAACGATCACGAGGGATGGCAATGATCGATGGGAGTGTCGCAAGCACAGATCGCTCCATAGCCGACTGAGCAATTGACTACTAGGTCACCAGTCTACTGATGTGCATCATCAGTTGACTGGTAGGTGATCCGTTGGAACTTGTCCTATGTGGATCTGGTCGTTGTGAGACAACGGCTACAGGGGCAGTCGACTTGGGCCTTTTGGCAGTCGACTGCTAGGCACGAAAAATAGCTCGATGCAGGTTATAAAAGGAGCTCGAGATGGAGGTTTTTGCAATGGTTTTTGTGGAGCTATTTGAGGGGAATTGCTGCTGAATTCTAGTCCTTCAAGAGCCAATCAAAGCAAGCAACAAGCAAAGCGATCAAAGCAATTGGTGAAAGTTTTCTTGTGTATTGTATTTGTGTATTTGCTTGTATTTCTATATTACATTGTAATTGCTTGTGAGAGGTTTCTCCACCTCCGACGTGTTGTCGAGAAGGAGTGTTATAGTTAGTGTCGTGCGCATAACTAAAGCTTGGTGAGCTCGCCCGTGGAGTAGGAACCATTCGGTTCCGAACCACGTATATCTTGTGTTGTGTGATTGTGTATTGTTGTTAGTTTCATTATTATTATTATTCCGCTGCGCTAACAACAATCGTAGACAAGCAACACAACGAGAACGAGCGAATTATGACATCCAACGAAAGAGGGCTATTCACCCCCCTCTAGCAGGCCAATCGTTCCCCCTACAAGTGGTATCAGAGCCGAGGTTACTCTTCAAGGACTAACCGCCACGAGAGCACTACAAGATGGCTGGCTACAACCTTCGACCACCCAAATTTGAAGGAGACTTTCTATGGTGGAGAAGAAAAATGGAGGTATACCTAGAAACCGATTTTGATTTTATAATTATTATAGAAAACAGTTTTGAAATGCCTAGGGACAAGTACAACAAGCCAATTGAGAAGTCAAAATGGACCCAAGACCAAATCAAAGACTTCAAGACAAATCTTAAGGTAATCAAGTTGATTAGTGATTTGTTATCTAACACTATTTGGTCTAGATTGGGTGATTATAGGGATGCAAGGGAATTATGGAATAAGGTAATGAAATTCCAAGAAAATTCCCAATCGGCACAAGTAGAGGAGAATGCCGAAGAAGAATCACCATCCACTTTTGAAGATGTGGATGTCTTGGTGGAGACCTCCACCTCTAGCATTGAGGGGGAGGAAAGGGTTTCTACTCCAGAGAAAGATCAAGATGAAGCTTCTACCTCCGGAAGAAGTGAAGAGGCCTCCACCACCTCCCTAGGTAACTCAAGTGTTGTAATTTTAAATAAAAAACACATAATATGCTTTGAGTGTAGGGAGAAAGGGCATTACAAGAGCAAATGCCCTAAATTGGCTAAGAAGAAGGCATCGACACCAAAAGTCAACCCAAAGTCAAACGATGCCGGTATTCCCAAAATCAAGAGCAAAGTGCACATTGTGTGCTTCAAATGCAATCAAAAGGGACACTACCGAAGCCAATGCCCTAGTGGGAGGAAGAAAGGGCAAGAAGGTGCAACTCATGTAGGGGGAGCTTCTAAAGCTAACCCTAAGGTACATTTACTTAATGCACCTTTAATTCCTAGAGTTAAAAAGCATGCTAAGAATTATTTTAGCTCTCTTGCTATTATCAATGAAAAGCATGCTAAGAGAAATAATAAGGTTTATTGCTTAGGTGCCAAGCATGTTAGTTTCTCTAAGGACAAACCTAGGACTCAAAACACTAGATCTATTTTACCTAGGGAGTCAATTAGGAGAATTGAAGAAAACTTGGGTGTTAATCCCAAGAAATCTAGGAATATACCTAAGAAGAAGAACATTTCCCCTAAACCTAATGAAAATTCAAAATCGAGGAAATTAGAGGTGGAGAACCAAGCCTTAAGGTCAAGGCTAGAAAAATTGGAGAAGACCCTAGCAATAATATCAAACTCGGTTAAGGGGTCTAATGCACAAAAGTCAAGACCTAGGAAACAAGAAACATCTAAAGGCAAGAAGGGTTTGGGTCACAACCCTATGTCCTACCATAATGTTCCATTTAATTATGGAACCACATCTAGGTCTAGGAAAACCAAGGCTAATAGGGAAGCCATTCCTAAGTCTAGCCATGGTATGTGTTTAGTGGCTAACACCTCAAAGAAATCAAATGTAGCCACTAAGAAGGTCAATGGAGGAGTCACCTCTAGAGTTTACCTAGGAAAGACCCAAAAGACTATGGCTTCAAAGCCTAAAAGGGTTATTAGGAAGGTATCTAGGGAAGTTATCCCTAGGGAATACCTTGTTAACCCAAGGCGCTCCAATAGATATTGGGTTCCTAAGAGCGTGATTAATTCACGCTAAATGGGTTAGGGTGTGTCAACCCTAAGTGGATGGGTAATTAACCTAGCCATTGTGAGTTGACACATTAGGGTTTCCCAATATGGTTTGAGAAGTTAAAAATGATTTAAATTGGCACAATTAGGTCTTAGAGGTATTGGTGTGCCATTTTGGGTTTTTGGCACACTAGGGAAATGAATGGTTTAAGGCAAAATGAATTTATTCCCTAGAAATGACAAATTGATTTTAACACTTAGGTATTCTATACCTTAGTATATTTTACTTGCCATGCTTTATTTTCCTTGCCATGTCATGACATCATTTTCATTTTTATCTATAAAATGTCATGATCATGCTTAGACTTATCCTTATATGTCATGTATGCTAAAACATCATTCACATGTCATGACATCATGATATTGGCATATGCTTTTACTTAAATCATATTTATGCCATAATCATCATGCATAAATTAAAAGGAAATTAAGGACTATGGCATGAATTGATGGGAATCAAATAATATTGCCTAGAAATATGCATGAGACCATTTTAAAGAACAAAAACCCACATCTTACTAGTTTAATTGCCTTGAATGTGTTTTTACACATCTAGATATAAGTGAGATGTTTAAGGAAAAGAAATTAAAGGTTTTGAAAACTTTTTGAAAACATTTTGAAAAACCTTGGTGAAGCCTATCTTTTGATAGCTATCACCATTGAATGGGATGATATAAAGAGGGCTCTTTATTGAAGCTTTTCTAAACTTTTGAACTTTGTATCAATCTCCTAATTTAGTGGGTAAAATAATTTTCCAATATTTTTCACCCATAGTGTTTAGGATAAGTATTTTACGTATGCATTTTCAAGATTTTTAAAATTACGTATATTTACTTATGGATTTCGGAAATCAATTTACGAAATCTTTAAATGCTAAATCTGATTATCGATCGACTACCATGGATGGCAATGATGATGGGGTGGCAATTTCGATTTTGATTTGATTTTGGGTAAATATTGTTGGTTAGGCCCATGTTCAGCTAGGTTAAGGTCCCCTAACCACTCCTAACCCTAGGATATGCTTGGGAGAGCATTAGAGAGGGTGGAAATCCATTGGACATGGATTAGAAGAAGGGTTTTTGGGAGAGTATCAACTTTAAGGTGGAAGAGAGTTCATTGTTGAACTTTGCCTTAATTTTGATTTGGTTAATGTTCCTATTGGCTTAGGGACTCTCCAAGGGCATTGTTGGTGCAATGGTCAAGGGAGAGCAAGCCTCTAGGGGGAGGTATCCATCATGGGAAGATGGATGTGTATTTCCTCATGAGAGGAAAATTGGGTTGCCTCTCTTTGAGTGATATGGGATCACTAGAAAGATTGTAGGCATGTGTTCCTCCAAGGGAGAGATTGTAAGATCTCATTGGGATATGAGACATTCATACCCTTGGGGAGGACCATTTTGATGTAATGTCAAAAAGGGGGAGAAGTTACCAAGTTACCAATTAGGGTTCGTTGGAATTCTCATTGGGATATGAGAATTGCCAATATGGGAGAATTGGTAGACTTGAGATGGTAGTTTTGTCAATCATCAAAAAGGGGGAGATTGTTGGTGCAATCGGCCCAGGTTGACTCGAGTTTGACTCGAGCAGTACCTTGATAGTATTTTGATGATAGAAAAAACTCATGACATGGGACTGTCATGGGAAAGTCCAACATGGGGTTGGCATGGAAAATCCAAGCATGGAGCTTGGTGTGGATGTCCAAGGGGGGAAGCCTTGGCATGGGAAAGTCCAAAGCATTGTGAAGCCGTGCGCTTGGTGCTTGGCATGGGAATTCCAAAGCATTGCGAAGTCGTGCGCTTGGTGCTTGGTGAGAAATGCAATGCGAAGCCGTGCGCTTGGTGCATTTGGGAAGTCTTGAGAACCTGGCAAGTTCACTAGGCTCGGGTCCTTGAGTCGGTGAAGGATGGCATTCCGAAGCCATGCGCTTGGTGCATCCGAGGGACCACCAGACGGGGAGCGAATGGAGTGAGCCCAAAGGGAAGCATACTTCTAGGGTATGAGACGCGAAGGATGGCGTTGCGAAGCCGTGCGCTTGGCGCATCCGAGGGACGTGGGCCGAGGGAAGAGAGCTTCAGTGGGGAACTCCATGAGGGATAAGGTGGACTTGGCCAAGTGGCTAAGACTGAGTGTCGGAGGCTCAAACTTGATGTTTGAGGGTTTACCCGACGGTCGGATGCTCAAACAACTTGGTGTTTGAGGTTTTGCCCGACGTCAGTCGACTGGCATAGGTGCCGGTTTGACTGGTCCAAGTCGACTAGGGTTCGACTGGTGTAAGGCTAGGGTTTTGTGTTGGGCGGTCATTGCCATGGTGCTTGATCGTGATGATCGGCCGATCGGCCGAGGATGGTCGGTGATGGGAATGTCGCGACATAGATTGCTCCGTGGCCGTGGCGATCGACTACTAGGTCACGATCGGTGATGTGCATCATCGACTGGTAGGTGATCTGTTGGAACTTGTCTGACGTGGATCTGGCCGTTGTGAGACAATGGCTCTGAGGGCTGTCGGGGGCCTTTTGGCGATCGCTAGGCGAAAAGCATTTCGTTGCGAGTTATAAAAGGAGCTCGAGTTGGAGGTTTTTGCAATGGTTTTTGTGGATCTATTGGAGGGGAATTGCTGCTGCATTCCAGTCCTTTAAGAGCCAATCAAAGCAAGCAACAAGTAAAGCGATCAAAGCAATTGGTGAAAGTTTTCTTGTGTATTGTATTTGTGTATTTGCTTGTATTTCTATATTACATTGTAATTGCTTGTGAGAGGTTTCTCCACCTTCGACGTATTGTCGAGAAGGAGTGTTATAGTTAGTGTCGTGCGCATAACTAGAGCTCGATGAGCTCGCCCGTGGAGTAGGAACCATTCGGTTCCGAACCACGTATATCTTGTGTTGTGTGATTGTGTATTGTTGTTAGTTTCATTATTATTGTTATTCCGCTGCGCTAACAACAATCGTAGACAAGCAACACAACGAGAACGAGCAAATTATGACATCCAACGAAAGAGGGCTATTCACCCCCCTCTAGCCGGCCAATCGTTCCCCCTACAAGAGTGAGTTAATGTAACCCGAGACGGGTAGTGCTTAGGTGAAACTTGTCCAATTGGCTAAGTGTCGAATGGGTTTTCTCAACATTAGTCGACTGCCATATCATGGATCTGCTCAATCAACTATTGACTCGATCGGTGTTCGAAGTCGGTTTGTATCGATCGTGCGCAAGGGTTGCTAGTCGATTGAAGAACCATCATCGATCATTGCGATGGCAACTAGTCGCGAGGGTTTCGGGCACTAAATGGTTGATAGTTGACTGCTTGCTTCCGGTACTCGACTATTAGCTCCATTAGTCTACTGATGGGATGATCAGTCGACTGATGTGGGAGCTGTTGAATGAAATCCAACGTGGAAGAAGCCGTTATAGGGCAATGACTACAGGGGCAGTCGACTGATCGAGGCATCAGTCGACTGCCAGGCGCCCAATGGGAAGAATGAGCTCTTCCCTATAAGAAGGGGCATTTGGACACATGGGGAGCCCAATGCTTAATTCCTAAACATCCTCACAAGTGCCCAAACAAGTTCCACTATTGTTACTTGCATTTATTTCAATCCTATTGTAAGAAGAGAGATTGTAAGAAAGGTTACCTCCACCTAGCTTTGTGCAAAGGAGAGATTAGTGGAAATCTTATGGCGTGATTCACCTTGGAACGAATTGGGTCGTGGACTAGCGGCAAGGGCCGTGAACTACCTTACGACTTTGTGTTAGCATTTGTTTTCTTGTCACTCTTAATTGTCTTTAGTTTTTTTTATTCCGCTGCGCTAATGACTTTGTAGACGAGTAATAAACGAGTGAATTCCACCGTACACGAAAGAGGGTTATTCACCCCCTCTAGCCGGCCACCGAAGGTCCAACAAGTGGTATGTGAGCCAAGTCGCTTGTCACCGGACTAACCACTGCAACAAGCACAAACAAGAGATGACCGACTCCAACATTCATCCGCCGAAGTTTGAAGGGGAATTTGCATGGTGGAAGAAGCGTATAGAGGTATTCTTTGAAACCGATTTTGAAATTATGCTAATAATAGAGAATGGTTTTGAGATACCTAGGGATGAGGAAGGGGATCCTTTGGAAAAGTCGAAGTGGACAAAGAGGCAAAGAGAGGAGTACTTGGCAAATTCAAAGGCCAAGCATCGTTTATACAACGTACTCCCTCAACAAGAAGTCAACCGAATAGGCGAATGTGCTAGTGCCAAAGAGATGTGGGAGAAGCTAGTGGAGCTTCATGAAGGCACATCCTAGGCCAAGTTATCAAGGAGAGATGTCCTTCGCTTCCAACTCAACATTATCAAACTCGATAAAGGGGAGAAGGTAACATCTTTACATTTCGGTTTAAAAAAATTCTTAACAGTTTATCTAGTGTAGGGGAGAAGCTCTCCAATAGGGACATGATCATGAAGGCAATTGATGCCTTTCCCTGATCATCCAAGTGGAGTTCAATGGTGGACTCATTCTATATCTCAAAGAATCTAGAGGTAAGTACTCTAGATGAATTTTTCTCTACTATAGAATTGCATGAATCTAGGCTTGAAGGAATAATTGAAGAACCAAGCATCAAGCCATCAAGGGGAGTCATATTAATGGCCAAAAAGGGGAAGAAGAAGAAGGAGACTCCACCCTCCTCATCGGATGAAGACTCCTCCTCCTCCATGGATAGCACGGAAGAAGCCTACATGGTAAGGAAGGTAAGACTATTGGGTCTAACTGAGCCGCAAAAATAGCTTTTTGCGTTGCGGAAACCTCGGAAGCCCGGCCACGGATCCGTGCAAATATATATAAAATAAAACATGTATGTGTTTAAAGATCCTAGATCTACCTTAGATCTACAAGATAGAGCGTTACCCTGGTAGCGACGCTCTTCGCTTATCCCGCTTGTCCAAAAGCTTCGTCGGAACTCAAGAATGTCAAATGCACACTCCTCTATTGGTATCCACATGGACAAATGGTGGAGAAAACACAACCTTGAGTGTGCTAGCACCCCTTGGATGGTTCAGCCAAGATAGAGGATTGGGAGAGAGCTTGAGAGGAAGAAGATCCAAGGAGGAAGAAGATGGAGTTACCACCAAATCAATTCTCATCTAATGAGAAGTGGTCAACCACTTCAATGGGTGGGGTTACAAGCATGCATGTAACTCCAAGAGCCAATGGCTCTTGGTCTCCCTCATGAGGTGGCACCACATGATAAGTCCATGATGATGTGGAACATTATCATTGGCCAGCCCCCATGCCATGTCACCATGACATGGCAATTGATCAAGTCAAAATTGACCATTCATCTTCCCTCTCAAGTCAAGTCAAACTTGACCTCTTATCTCCCATGCTTGATCAAATCTAACCACTTGATTCAAGTCAATTTGATTTAATGAATCTCTATTCATTAATTTAAATTGACTCAATGAATCAAATCTAAATTAGACTTATTCAACACTTGAATCAACTTGAGTCTAACTCAATTAGTCTAATTTGGATTACTCTTAATCCAATTTGGTTCATCCCATGAACCTAATCCTCATGGTTCATCATATGAACCTAATCTCCATCTAATTGCCCTTTGTGTGTGACCCTATAGGTTCTTGTAACGTTGGCAATGTCCCTAAACCGATTTAAGAACATAAGCAATGAGCGGTATCTAGCAACACATCATTGCTACCCAAGTTACAAGAATGTTGAGCTCCAATATCACCTTTGTGACTACTAATTGTGACTCTCACAATATGTGACAATGTCCCTCTATCCTTGACATCTAGATTGACCAATTGAGGCATAGACCGTGTCATCCTCGGTACAATCTATATCTTGAACTCCAAGTAGACTCACTCTAATCAAATGAGCTCAATATCTCATATTGACACATTTGGGAATGGCCATGCACTTCGTGGTCTCACTCTATCAAGAATAACGATGTCACTCCCATCATATAGGAGGGATAGATCCCATCTACATCACTCACATCCCTCCTCATAATTTGTTACATACCCAGTAATCGCCTTTATAGTCCACCCATTTACGGGTGACGTTTGACGAAGCCAAAGTATGCAACTCCTTATGTAGGGAACTATGGTGACTTCAGGTCCAAGAACTAATAGTCACATGAGAATGTATATGACACTCATATAACGATCCATGATACTTTTTCATAGCGGGTCATTTAGTACACATTCTCTAATGCATACCCATGTGTCAATTTGATATCTCATATTCATGACTTGTGAGATCAAGTTATCGTGTTGACCTACATGCTAGTCTCTACGCATTAACATTGTCCTTGAATGTTAAAACTTGACTAGGAATAATTAAGAGTAGTGTTCTCTATATCATCTCATTATCGATTTAACCAATCGATTGATATAGATAAGAACCTACTACTCAAGTACGTTATTATACTTAGTTATTTGGCACCAATACAAGTAAATATAATAACCATGCCTTTATTAATAGGAATATGATACAATAAAGTTCATACAACAATCATCACATGATTGGCTCTAGGGCTTTCACTAACAAAGACGTGCTTTAAAAAGTTTTAAATTTAACAAATCTAATGATAGAAGGAGAAGGCCAAGGAGAAAAATAATTTGCTACAATTGCTAAGGAGAGGGACATATATGTTGGTGCAATCGGCCTAGGTCACGATTGACCGGACTTGAGTTTGACTCGAGCGATATTTTGATGTTTGACATGAATGTTTGACATTGATGTCTGATAATGTTTTGGGGAGATTGTTGGTGCAATCGACCCGGGTCATGATTGACCGAACTCAAGTTTGACTCGATGGAGATTTTGATGGTTGACTGGAGTTGACCATGTCATGGAAAGTCCAAGTCTTGAGTACTTGGCATGTAAAGTCCAAGATGAGTCTTGGCATGGAAAGTCCAACATGGGTTGGCATGGGAAAGTCCAAGCTTGAGTCTTGGCATTTGAGAAGTCCAAGGGTCTTGATATTGGCGGCGTAAAGTCCAAGGGTGAAGTCTTGACAGCATAAGTCCAATGGTTGGTGGCGTAAAGTCCAAGCGGAGTCTTGGCAATGTAAGTCCAATATGCCTTGGCGATGTAGACACCGTTAGCATGACATAGCTAATGGAAGCACCTGAAGGCTAGCATATGGATGAACAAGTCATGGATGACTTGGAGGGATCCGATAGGTGCAAGGCTGACAGAGGTGGCTAGAAGGCTTAGGTCTAGGCTAAGGGTGGTCTAGCAAGTATGGGGGAACCATACTTGGGTTAAAACCTCATGTTTGAGGTGTATCAGTTGACTGGTACCATGTGTCAATCGATTGGTGTGAGTCAACTAGGGTTTGACTGCATGGAGTGCCCTAGCAGTCGACTGCCAGAGGTGGGTAGTCGATTGATCTTGTGATCAGTCGACTGGTGCTCTATATTTCGGGCATAGAATGGAGTCGGACTCGACTTCTGGGGTTAGCAGTCGAGTGAAGGCTCAATTAGTCGACTGATGTCCTATCCGTTGGATTTTTCCAACGTGGATTGCACCATTGTCTCATAGCAACAGTGTTATTAGTCGACTGATGGTCCCGAGTAGTCGACTAATAGGCAAAATCTAGCCCAGGCAACAGCTATAAAGGAAGCTCGTGGAGGAGGATTTTGCAACCGGTTCTTGAGGAGTTTTGGGGTGATTTGCTGCTGCAAATTAGGGTCTCCAAGTGCATTTCAAGCAACCACAAAGCAAGCAATCAAAAGACCAATTGTAAAGTGTTGTTTTCTTTACTTGTGTATTTCATTTGTATCTTACTTGTATTTGTTTCTTACTATTGTAAGAGTTATTGTATGAGGTTTCTCCGCCTCCGACGTGTTATCGAGAAGGAGTTTATTATTTAGTGGTGTTTGTGGCATCGCCAGAGCTCTTTAGAGCTCAATCCGTGGAGTATGAACCATTCGGTTCCAAACCATGTTATATCTTGTGTAGTGTTTTTGATTGTGTCTCATGTATTGTTTTTATTATTATTATTCCACTGTGCACTAACACGATTTGTAGATGCAATCGCGAACGAATTCCATCGACGCATCAAAAATGCTATTCACCCCTCCCTCTAGCGGTCACTGAATCCTTAACAATTGGTATCAGAGCCCTGGGCTCTTCTATGGACTAATCGCTGGGAGCAAACCGCTAGAGGAAGAAGATGGAGTCTCAAGAAACACTTGGATGGGATATCAACACACCAGTCCTTTATGCTTTCTTTGGATGAGAAGGCTTCAACCAATGGAAGACAAGGATTGAAGACTTCTTGATGATGAGGGATTTTGAGGAGTGGTCCATCTTAATGGAAGGATTTGAATATCAAAGAGGACCAAAAGGTGGATACCTTAAGAAGAAGAGATGGACTGAAGAGCAAGTCCAAGCCTTCGAGAAAAATGATAAGGTAATAAAATTCATGGTTGATTTAATTCCTAACGACATTTTGTGTATGTTAGGTAATTACATGGATGCCAAAGAGCTTTGGAGCGATTTGGCCAAGCTTCATGAAAATCCTGAACCAGTCAAAGAAGACTTGGAAGAGGAGGAGACCAAAGAAGAAGCTACATCATCCTCACAAGAAAGTGAGGAGTCGGAAGTTGAGAAGGAGTCAACTTCCGGATTGGAGGAAGAAGTAGGATCTTATAACAATACTGAAATAGGAATGTTTTCAAGATGAAAAATATATTGGAACGCCCTTTTAATATATTTTTTTTAAACGGTTGTCCATTTTAACGATAATGAAATTAAGGCTTGTTTTTTAAATTTTGTACAAATAAATAAACTTAGTGAGCTAAGTTTACTCATAAACACAATTTGGTGGGTTTCAATCTTTCAACGAAGTTATGTAAACAAACAAACATTACCTGAGGATCCAAAATATTTATTTTTACCAATTATTAAAAAAACTTTTTTTTACTTTTGATACTACTGTAACCTGATTTTGAAGGCAGATATCAAAATAGCGATAGTTGGAAGGGGATAGATAGTGAGTGATCCGTTACTCAAACTAACTATGCCTCATCAAAGGGAGTAGACTGAGGTGATAGTATAAGAACGTAGGATAGGATGGAAAAGTCTGGGGGCCAAAAGAAAGCCAGAGGGGTAACTCGGGATACGAGTCGGGGGGCGACTCGGGGAAGTGAGTCGGGAGTTGAGTCGAGAAGTGAAGGGAAGTGCGAAGGAATAGGACGCAGGGTCAGAAAGGAGGGCTGTGTCAATCAAGGGAGATGGCCGGGGAAAAATAGAGACCTTCAAGGATAAAAGAGAGGGTGTAGATGAGGGGTAGAATATTTCTGGGTACGTCAACTTATAGGAGCTTATGGTATGGTTTAACAAACTGGGACCCCACATAATATTCCCAAGGGTCTCCATTTCTTATCCTCCTAACAGAATTATTCCAGGTGAACAATGATGGCAAGGGTTGGTGACATCACAACAGGCTGTTGAGAGCAAGGATAAAAGAGAAAGGTGGAGGAGAAAGAAAGGGATCAGTTTTGCTAGAATTCACTCTGGACTCCAACCATTAGTATAGGAGATTGAGGAGAGGAGGAGATTGGGGAGAGGAGATTGAGGGGCGGAGAGAAGAGAGGGGAGGAGGAGAGTCAGTGTCATCATCTTTGAATGTTGTACACGGTTGAACTTGTAAGAGGTTTTCTCCACCTCCCGAAAATGCTTCCGAGAAAGAGAGAGTTCATAGTGAAAGGTGTTTTGGCACCGTAGCTCGTTCCAGACCTTACCCCGTGGAGTAGGAATTGGAATTCCGAACCACGTTAAATCTTGTGCTCTTACTTCTTGTGCTTGGATTTCTTTATCTATTCATCTTTATTACTGTTGCGACCGGAGAGGACCCTAAGCCTCCGTGATGTTATAATTTCTCTCGTTAAAAGGAGGTGAAAATAATCCACATTATCTGCATCAGTTGGCGTCGTCTGTGGGAACACTACTGAGCAAGACATTGAGATGCAGCTAGAGGAAAGTCAACATCCAGCGGCCTCTTCTGCAGAAGAGAGTCCTATTACACCGTTACTGTTGGTGCAATCGGCCCAGGTCACGATTGACCAGGACTCGAGTTTGGCTCGAGTGATGTTTTGATGTGTTTTGATGTTTCGACAAAAACATATGACAATATAATTGTCAAGGAAAGTCCAAGCATGGGTCTTGGCATGTAAAGTCCAAGCATGGGTCTTGGTGGAAAGTCCAACATGTGTTGGCAAGGAAAGTCCAAGCATGGGTCTTGGCAAATGGAAAGTCCAACATGGGTTGGCATTTGAAGTCCAAGGGGATTGATATTGGCGGCGTAAAGTCCAAGCGGTAGTCTTGGCAGCATAAGTCCAATGGTTGGCGGCGTAAAGTCCAAGCGGTAGTCTTGGCAGCATAAGTCCAATGGTTGGCGGCGTAAAGTCCAAGCGGAGTCTTGGCGGCGTAAGTCCAATGTGCCTTGGCGGTGTAGACACCGTTAGCATGACATAGCCGACGGAAGCACCTGAAGGCTAGCGCGATGGATGAACAAGTCATGGATGACTTGGAGGGATCCGAGAGGCGTGAGGCTGATGGAGGTGGCTACAAGGCTTAGGTCTGGGCTAAGGGTGGTCGAGCAAGTATGGGGGAACCATACTTGAGTTAAAACCTCATGTTTGAGGTGTTCCAGTCGACTGGTGCCATGTGGCCATGTGGCGGATCTGGACCGAATCAACTAGGGTTTATGGGTTATGGCCTAGCGATCATTGCCATAGGTTGGTAGTCGGTGATGGCTCGAGCGCGATCAGCGATCGTGTGATCGGTCGTGATGCTCGAGTGAATTGCCACAGAATGGAGTCGAGACTCGACTGGTCGAGTGAGGACTCCATCAGTCGACTGATGGTCACAATCAGTCGACTGATGGTAGATCCGTTGGACTTATCCAGCGTGGATCTAGCCGTTGTCTCCGCGACAAGCGATGGCATCGATCGGGATGGTCCCGATCGATCGGTGATCGACTTTTTCCAGCCAGTTGAAGCTATATGGAGCTCGTGATGGAGGAAAAAGGAATCGGTTCTTGAGGGCTATTGGGGCGATTTGTTGGTGCAAATCAGGTCTCCAAGTGCAAGCAAGCAACCAAGCATTCAAGCAATCAAAACAAGTGTTGTAAAGTCTTTTCTTTACTTGTATTTCATATTCATTATTGTAATTGCTTGTATTTGTATCTTATTGTTGTAAGATTACTTGTAAGGGCTTTCTCCACCCTTGACTTGTGTCAAGAAGGAGTCTTATTGGTTAGTGGTGTTTGTGGCATCGTTAGGGTTTGTACGAACCCAATCCGTGGAGTAGGAACCGGTTCGGTTCCGAACCACGTTATATGCTCCTGTTGTGATTTGTGTTGTGTCCATTTCGTTATTGCTTTTATCATTATATATATTCCGCTACGCTAACGAAATTGTAGACACGAACGAGATTGAATTCCATCCACGATCGGGCGAAATGCTATTCACCCCCCCTCTAGCTGTTCAAAGGGTCCTAACAAGTGGTATCAGAGCCCGGGGCTCTTCTACGGATTAACAACCGGGAGCTAAGGCAAAAGGCTAGAGGGTGAAGATGGAATTCCAAGACAAGCTTGGATGGGAAATCAACACTCCACCTCCATATGATCCAGAAGATTTTTCGGCATGGAGAGAAAGAATGGAAACATTCTTGATGATGAACATAGAGGATTGGTTCATCCTCATTGAAGGCCTTGAACCCCCTAGGGGTAAGAAGGGGAATGTCCTAAAATTGAAAAAGTGGACCCAAGAGCAACGCCAAAAGCTCAAGACCGAAGTTAAGGTAACGAAACTTTTGGAAGATTTAATCCCTAATGATGTTTTGTGCAAGCTAGGGGATTACATGTATGCCAAGGGGCTATGGAGAAAATTGGCAAGATTCCATGAGGAGAGTTCATCCTCAAGTGAAAGTGAGGAATCGGAAGTTGAGATGGAGTCAACTTCCGAATCGGAGAAAGAAGAAGTAGAAGAGGAGGAGAGACCATCCTCTACACCAGAGCAACCTCAAGAAGAGCTTTCAACATCCGATCAAGATGAGGAAGCTCAAAATTCAACTCCGGCACCTACCACCACCCTAGGTAACTCAAACACTTTATTTTCAAATAAAAATCATATTATGTGCTTTGAGTGTAGGGAGTATGGGCATTACAAGAGCAAATGTCCAAAGAGGATCAAGAAAGCTCCTCCGGTGCCTAAAAGTCAACAAAAGTCAACGGATACCGGTTCTCCAAGTCAAAAGAGCAAGGAGCATGTCATTTGCTTCAAATGCCGACTACCGGATCATTACCGGAGTCAATGCCCAAAGAAGAAGAAGAAGGGGCAAAGGGGATCATCACAAGTAGGGGGAGCCACTAAGGCAAACCCTAAGGTATATTTAAATAATGCTCTGTCTTATTTAAATATTAAAAAGCATGCTAGAACTAATTTTAGCAATTTTGTTATGTATCATAAAGAGCATGCTCGAAATAACAAACATATTTGTTTAAGAGCTAAGAATGTTCACCTTAAGAATAAGGAGAAATTTGGGACTAATGTCCCTAGAAAAACAATACCTAGGGAATCTATTAAGAAAATACAAGAACATCTAGGTTTTAATCCAAAATGGACTAGGCATTTGCCAAGAAAGTCCAATGCCCAAGATTTAAATAAAAATTCTAAAATTGGCCAATTAGAATTAGAGAACCAAGCCTTGAGGTCAAGGCTTGAGAAATTGGAAAAGACCCTAAACAAGATACAAAATCAATTTCAAGGGTCAAATTGTCAAACTCTTAGGTCAAGAAGTCAAAGTCAACATCTAGGATCTAAGAGTCAAAAGTCAACCAAGGGAAAGAATGGTTTGGGTCACAAACCTAAGTCCAAGGTGACTTACCATAGTGTTCCGTTTGATTATGGGACACTAACTAAGTCTAGGAAGACCAAGGTCAATGGGGAAGTCATTCTTAGAGTTGACCAAGGTTTGTGCCTATTGGCCAAGGTTTGGAAGAAACCTAGGATGGCCACTAAGAAGGTTGTTAGGGAGGCAATCCCTAAGATTAACCTAGGCAAGACCAAAATGACCAAGGCTAATAAGCCTAGGAGGGTCATTAGGAAGATATCTAGGGAGGTTATCCCTGAGGAATACCTAATTAACCCTAGGAGCTTAAATCGATTTTGGGTTCCTAAGAGCGTGATTGATTCACGCTAAGATGGGTTTAGGGTGTGCCAACCTTGATTGGATGGGTAGTTAACTCAACCATGATAAAGGTGACACTTTAGGTTACTTTCAAGGTTATGGTTACCTTGGAAATATCTTTGAGCCTTAATTTTAAAGAATTTTAGGTTGTGTCAATATATATCTTGAAACATGAAAATCAATAAAATTGACACAATCTAGATTTAGAGGTCATAGTGTGTAACTTTGATTATTGACACACTTTGGAAGGTCATGTATCAAGAGATGTGTGGTTAAGATGTAAAGGTAACATCTAGAGTGATACTCAAGTGCCACACAACTTGATGTCTTGTACTCACCATGTTTCATATGTTTTACCATATGTTTGCATGGAAGGAATGTCTAGGATAGATTACATCTCAGAAAACAAGTCTTTTACCTTGATTGTGTATTTTAACACTTAGAAAGGGTGAGATGTTAGGTTTTGGAAATCATTGAATGTTAATGTTTGTAAAAATGAAATAAAACATTAAAATACATTAACAAATACATGAATAAAAGTATAACTTCAATACATTCGATATACAAGATCTAACGTGACAAAATTGAATAATTAAGATGATGAAATCGAGATACTCTAATTTTCAGAACTGGAAATCAGATATCAGTCGACTGATACAGTTATCAGTCGACTGATGGAGGTGCCAGTCGACTGATTTCTGAATCACTCGACTGGTAGCCTGATTTCGGGGTAAACAAGGTTGTTTAACCCGATTTCAGCTACGGTTATGGTCCCTAATCACTCCTAACCCTAGGATATGCTTTGGGAAGCATTACAAAGGGTGTAAATCCATTGGATATGGATTAGGAGAAGTATTTGGGGTTTGTATCAATTTTAAGGTGTTGGAAAGTTCAATGTTGAATTTCTAACCTTAATTTTGATGGTTTAGAGTTCCTATTGGCTTAGGGACTTCCCAAGGACATTGTTGGTGCAATGGTCAAGGGGGAGCAAGCTTTTAGGGGGAGGTATCCATCTTGGGATGATGGGTGTGTTTTTCTCCTTGAAAAGGAGAAGTTATTGGGAGAATATGACATCAATTGGGAAATTGATGGGATTTTTGAGAGACCCAATTTGGAAGTTGGGAGAGTAAATAGGATTGTCTCTCTTGAGTGATATTGAACTTATCACTAGGAAGATGGTAGGCATCCTAAGTATTTTTGGACCAAGGGGGAGATTGTAAGATCTCATTGGGACATGAGACATTGACCCTCTTGGGGAGACAACTTTTTGCTGTTAGTCAAAAAGGGGGAGAATGTTTGGGGGAAAATATTTGGAGAGTATTTATCAATTTGGGATAATTGGTAAAGGATTGGAGTTAGTATTCTAACTCAATCATTTGTTTGGTTTTTGTCAAACATCAAAAAGGGGGAGATTGTTGGTGCAATCGGCCCAGGTCACGATTGACCAGGACTCGAGTTTGGCTCGAGTGATGTTTTGATGTGTTTTGATGTTTCGACAAAAACATATGACAATATAATTGTCAAGGAAAGTCCAAGCATGGGTCTTGGCATGTAAAGTCCAAGCATGGGTCTTGGCAAATGGAAAGTCCAACATGTGTTGGCAAGGAAAGTCCAAGCATGGGTCTTGGCAAATGGAAAGTCCAACATGGGTTGGCATTTGAAGTCCAAGGGGATTGATATTGGCGGCGTAAAGTCCAAGCGGTAGTCTTGGCAGCATAAGTCCAATGGTTGGCAGCGTAAAGTCCAAGCGGTAGTCTTGGCAGCATAAGTCCAATGGTTGGCAGCGTAAAGTCCAAGCGGTAGTCTTGGCGGCGTAAGTCCAATGTGCCTTGGCGGTGTAGACACTGTTAGCATTACATAGCCGACGGAAGCACCTTAAGGCTAGCGCGATGGATGAATAAGTCATGGATGACTTGGAGGGATCCGAGAGGCGTGAGGCTGATGGAGGTGGCTAGAAGGCTTAGGTTTGGGCTAAGGGTGGTCGAGCAAGTATGGGGGAACCATACTTGAGTTAAAACCTCATGTTTGAGGTGTGCCAGTCGACTGGTGCCATGTGGCAGTCGACTGGACCGAGTCAACTAGGGTTTGACTGCGGGTTATGGTCTGTGATCGACGCCATAGGTTGCGATCGATGTGATCGAGCAATGATCGATCCGATCGTGTGATCGATTGGTGATGCTCGAGAATTCGGCCACAGAATGGAGTCGAGACTCGACTGGTCGAGTGAGGACTCCATCAGTCAACTGATGGTCACAATCAGTCGACTGATGGTAGATCCGTTGGACTTATCCAGCGTGGATCTAGCCGTTGTCTCATGACAACAGTGGCATCAGTCAACTGATGGTCCCGATCAGTCAACTGATCGACTTTTTCTAGCACAGGTTGAAGCTATATATAGAGCTCGTGATGGAGGAAAAAGGAATAAGTTCTTGAGGACTATTGGGGCGATTTGTTGGTGCAAATCAGGTCTCCAAGTGCAAGCAAGCAACCAAGCATTCAAGCAATCAAAACAAGTGTTGTAAAGTCTTTTCTTTACTTGTATTTCATATTCATTATTGTAATTGCTTGTATTTGTATCTTATTGTTGTAAGATTACTTGTAAGGGGTTTCTCCACCCTTGACTTGTGTCAAGAAGGAGTCTTATTGGTTAGTGGTGTTTGTGGCATCGCTAGGGTTCGTACGAACCCAATCCGTGGAGTAGGAACCGGTTCGGTTCCGAACCACGTTATATGCTCCTGTTGTTATTTGTGTTGTGTCCATTTTGTTATTGCTTTTATCATTATATATATTCCGCTGCGCTAATGAAATTGTAGACATGAACGAGATTGAATTCCATCCACGATCGGGCGAAACGCTATTCACCCCCCTCTAGCGGTTCCAAGGGTCCTAACAGTTACCAGCCTAGCTGAGGGCCTTGGTGGATACCGCAGTAGCTGAGGCTTTGGCCAAAGAAAGGAGAAGGGAAGGATATCTTCATCCCCATTCTAGTGAACCTTCTCACAGAGAGCCATGGCACGAAGGGCCTTCCCAGCTCTATACCACGACTCCACAGAACACCGGAGTATTACCAAGTGATGCGCCAGTGGGGAGAGTACATCAACACACTATCCCCACAACACAGACAAGGTGGGAAGGCCAGGGATAAAGCCAATCCACCAGGGTGCCTGAAGTTTATGAGCCCAGTCCAGTCACTGCAGATAATATGTCTGAGCTACCACCACCACACTTTCGAAATCCTCAAGTGGGGATGTATGATGGCACATCAGATCCAGAGGTGCATCTATTACAGTTCGAGGGAGCTACTTCTCTTCATTGTTATACGGATGCCCTCAAATGTAGAGCTTTCTGCATCATGTTGACAGGCTCTTCACAGAGATGGTTTGGAGCTCTACCTCCCGGTTCTATTACTTGTTTTGCGGATTTAAAGGGAGTTTTTCATCAAAAATTTGCTAGTTGCAAGACTTATAAGTATGACGCCTCTATTTTGTTACATATAAGGCAAGAACCCTCAGAATCTTTGAGGGGATATATTCATTACTTTACCACCACTGCTATGGGCATCCCTTCAGCAGGGTCAGATACCATGAAGGTCACCATCCCTCACGGGCTAAGGGAGGGACCCTTCCTCAACTCTTTATTGAGAAAGTCGTCCACCAGCTATGAAGAGTTGTTGAATTGCACTAAGGAATATATAAATGAAGAAGAAAGGTTGAAGTTAAAAAGGGCAGAAAATACTCCAACCTCTGCCCCAATGGAGAGGAACCCTCCCCCTGCTCAACGAGGGCCTCCCCAACGTGAATATGTTATACCTTCCTTACCTGCAATGCCTTAGCCAAGACTATTGATGCCGGGAGCTCGTCCAGTTTCTCCCTTGCAAATTATGGCTACAAAAGCTATACCTCCTTTGCGGACGTGGAAGGAGCAGGAAATGGAGGCATATGATCACCAAGGCATTCTTCAATTCCCAACAGGATATAGGGGGATCCTCAATAATCTTTCTACCCCTTTCTTCTACCAGTACCACATCGACTATGGTCACACTAGTGATCGTTGTTTCAAGTTGCAGGAGGAGTTAGAACATATCTGAGCCACATATCCGCATCTACAACCTCAGGTGGGAGGGCCGGCAAGAAGAGGTCGATGACCTAATGTTGTTCGCCCACGACTCTACAATGCAAGACCCCAAGTTCCCCTCTTGCTAGGCCAGTAGCCACCCACCCAGGAAGGTACTTCGCAGGGAGAGTCAGCAGGCGAGGGTGCATTGGCTGCCCCGGGTGACATCCCCACTCAGGGAGTCATTCATGTTATTGTAGGAGGATCTACTAATGGGGACTCACATAGAGCCCGAAAGTCATACGTCCAGCTCATGGAATGCTTGGCTATCGAAGAGGAGTAGGCCATTCAGAATGCACCGTCGATATCCTTCGAGCCTGAGGATCTACGGGGCATCCTCCTACCTCATACTGATGCTTTGGTGATCTGGATTTCTTTGGTAAACTATGAGGTAGCCCGAGTCCTGGTTGACTCGGGGAGTTCGATTAACATTCTTTTCCAGGAGACATTTTGGCAAATACAGCTGGGAAATGTACAACTAGAAGATGTGGCGACTCCTCTAATCAGTTTTGCAGGGCATATTGTGCATCCCATTGGGAAAATCTCTTTTCCCCTCACTTTGGGCACAAAGTTCAGTCAAAAAACTAACATCATTCCTTTCCTTATAGTGGATGCTCCTTCCACTTATAATGCTATTTTAGGTCATCCTTTTTGATCCATTTTTTAAGTAGTGGCCTCGCCCTACCATCAAAAGGTGAAGTTCCCAATTCGGCAATTTATTGGAGAAGCACGGGGAGAGCAGAAAGCGACTCGAAGCTGTTATGTCCAAATGGTGAGGGATGACCAGAAGAAGGCAAGAATGGACAACCCCAAAGGGAAAGATGTTGTCACCTCAGACGTGTATGTGTTGAAGAGTCCCCTCCGAAAGCTTAGAAGATGGAGGAGGGAGAGTCTATAGAGAAAGGCCACGGAAAGGTCACTCAAGTGGCTTAGTGGTTGGAAGTGAAGGAAAAACTCGTGGATTGTCTGCGTCGGAATGAAGACATCTTTGCCAAAGATGTGCACGACCTCACAGGGATTGATCCTTTTATTGTTGAACACCACCTCAACATCACTTGAGGAATCAGGACTGTCTAACAGAAGAGGCGACACTTCGGGCCAGAGAAGGACAAAGTTATTGCTGAAGAGGTGGATAAATTACTACAAGCTGGTCATATCTGAGAGATTCAGTTTCCCGAATGGGTGTCCAATGTAGTCTTAGTTCCCAAGCCCTCTGGGTAATGAAGAATGTGTATTAATTTTTGTGATTTGAATAAAGCATGCCCTAAAGACTGTTACTCTTTGCCTCATATTGATCATTTAGTTGACTCTACTGTGAGATATGAAGTTGTATCCCTCATGGACGCCTACCAAGGGTATCATCAAATTCCCTTATCGAAGGATTATCAGAAGTGGGTTAGCTTTGTGACAGTAGGAGGATTGTATGCCTATATGGTAATGCCCTTCGGACTAAATAATGCAGGAGCTACTTATCAATGGCTTACGGACAAGATTTTTGCAGAATAGAAAGGTAAGAATGTGGAAGTATATGTTGATGACATTCTCATCAAATCAAAAACTTCTCAAGATTTAGTTACGGATCTAGAAGAGACTTTCACAACTCTTAGGTGGTACAACATGAAGTTGAACTCAAAAAAGTGTTTGTTCGGGGTGAAGAGTGAAATATTTCTGGGATATATTGTGACAGAAAAGGGACTGCAGGCCATCTCGGAGAAAGTGCAAGAGTTATGTAATATGAAGTCACCTACCAACTTACAGGAGACTCAAAAGTTGGTAGGAAGAATAGTCTCTTTGTCCAGCTTTATCGCTAGATCAGCGGATAAGGGACTACCCTTCTTTCGGATTCTACACAAGGCTACTCAATTTCAGTGGGACGGTCAGTGTGAGCAAGCTTTCCAGGAGCTTAAGAAGTACTTAGCTGCACTCCCTATGTTGGCCAAACCAATGTCAGGGGAACTGCTCTGGATGTATTTAGCTATTTCAGAAGGAGCTATCAGTTCAGTGTTGCTAATACAGGAAGGTTCTCAACAACAACCCATCTACTATACTTGTCATATTTTGAAAGGAGCAGATTTGCGCTACACTGAGTTGGAAAAATTGGCATACATCCTAGTACTGATAGCCCATAAGTTGAGGCCTTATTTCCTAGGCAATCTAGTAAATATGTTGACCAACAGCGAGTTAGGTAGAGTGGTTACTAAACTAAACTCTTCGGGAATATTAGCTAAGTGGGTTGTGGAGCTAAGTGAATATGACATTCACTACAATCCCCAAGTTGGTGTCAAGGCTCAGTCATTAGCCGATTTTTTGGCAGAGGTACCAACAAGCTTGGAGAGCAGCTTGGCCAAGGAAAAAGGGAAGAAGATATGGAATGCTTTTGTGGATGGGTCCTCCGGAGTTGGGGAAGTGGAGTTGCGATGTTGCTTGTATCTCCATAAAGGGAGGAAACCCGCCTAATTGTTCACCTTGAGTACCGGGTGTCTAATAATGAGGCATAATACGAAGCCATTTTAGTAGGATTGCAAGCGGCTCGACGTGGGAGCCAGGTCGGTCATTATTCATTCAGACTCTCAGTTGGTAGTGTCACAGCTTAAGGGTGATTTCACAGTACGAGATGAAAGGTAGCAGAAATACTTGGTGGCTTTTGAAAAAGTAAAGGCTCATTTTCAGGAGGTGACTTTGCAGCAAATCCCAAGAGAAGATAATCAAAAAGAAGATGAGTTGGCTCGGTTGCCTTAGAGGGGGTGAGACTACAGGACTCTGTTAGTGTAGAAATTCCTAGTTCATTGATGGGGTGCAGTGTGGAAGACGTGGTGCCAAGAATTGATTGTGCACCTGACT
This sequence comes from Wurfbainia villosa, assembly GCA_025175895.1. Classification (NCBI taxonomy): domain Eukaryota; kingdom Viridiplantae; phylum Streptophyta; class Magnoliopsida; order Zingiberales; family Zingiberaceae; genus Wurfbainia; species Wurfbainia villosa. The sequence goes on along the minus strand of CM045989.1, from coordinate 110,388,199 downwards.
AGAGAACTGATATCATAGCGTACTTACAACAAGGGAGGGTTCCTAATGAAAGCGGAGTTACATCTATCTTGGTGATGAGGATGAAACGATTTATAATTATTGACGAGAATTTGTACAAGACGTCTTTTGGCCGACATCTGTTGAAATGTTTGGGGAAGAAGGATGTCGAGTGGGTGCTTCAAGAAATACATGAGGGATGTTGTTGCAATCACTTGGGAGGATGGGAATTAGAAAGGAAACTACTATTGGCTGGGTATATTTGGCCAACTCTTCATCAAGATGCCACTCGGCTAGTACAAACATGTCAAGCGTATCAGAAGCACAACAATCGGTCAGAGCGGCCTGCCGAGTTGATGAAGGATGTTGTTTCTTCTTGCCCTATCGATCAATGGAGTATGGATATCGTAGGCCCAATGCCTACTGCTCCTCTGTAAAAGAAGTTCTTGCTAGTAGCAGTAGATTACTTTTCTAAATGGGTAGAAGCTGAACCTTTAGCTAAAATCACAAAAAGTGCGATGATATAGTTCTTTTGGAAGAACATTATATGTTGATATGGAGTCCCCCGGAGGTTAATAAGTGATAATGGGCAGCAATTCTAGGGTAAAAAGATTAGGGAGTGGTATCAAAGCCTCAACATCCAGCAAGATTTTACCTCGGTAGTTCACCCTCAGGCCAACGATTAGGTTGAGGTGACTAACAGAATTCTCATTCATGGGTTGAAGACTAAATTGGGTGACATGAAAGGAAACTGGGTGAATGAGTTGCCTAAAATTTTGTGGGCCTATTGAACAACTCCCAAAACGGGCATTGGGGAAACTCCATTCAACTTGGTGTATAGAACTGAGGTAGTTATCCCGGTGGAAGCCATTATGAGCAGTGCCCGAGTCGAAGCATATTAGCCAGAACAAAATCAGGTCATAAGAAGCATTGAGCTAGATTTGCTAGAAGAAAAATGGGAGCAAGCCCGAATGCGAGCTAAGGCTTACAAGCAAAAGATCCAGCGAGTCTTCAATAAAAAGGTGGTATCCAAGAGGTTCCAAGAAGGTGATTTGTGTTGCGCAAGGTCAACCCTGTTAGAGACCCTAAAAAGCTAGCCCCTAATTAGGAAGGGCCTTACACTGTTACTCGTCGAGTGGTTGGGTCTGTCTACTACCTAAAGGATGATAAGGGTAAAGAGCTACCTCGGCCCTGAAATGTTGTACACCTAAAATATTTTCATACCATGTAATTGAAGGGTGTTAAGTTGAGGAATTTTTACGCATTCTCTTTGAGTTTTGAAAAGAAGAACACAACGTGAATGCCCAATTATGATATTGTGATTAGTAGTTATGTTCAATTACGAAGAAAAAGTGTTAATGAAAGCCGATTTTTTGTTCCAAGGAAGAAGAAATCACAGAATAGTACTAAGTACAATTAATTTGTCACAAGAATGTCAGTCTCACAATGCACTATTAGAATTGTTAACCATTATCAACAAACAAGACAATTAAAATCTGAAGTGTTTTGGGGAATAGTGTTTGAAGCCAGTCTCCCAGTGTAGAAAAATGCTAGGTTGATTAGCTGGAGGGAACCCATGATTAACATATTGTCGAACCGCCTCATCGAATCCATCTCGGTAAGAAGTTTGCACTAGAGACCGCAGTCGTTCCTGTTGGTTTGGATTAGTGGTGTATGCATCTTGATGGAACCTGGCACAATATTCTCTGTGCTCCCGGAGGGCTCGGCGGGCTTGATAGTATTGCTGTGATACTTGAAGGATAACATCTATCAAGATTGACACATCGTTAGATTGGGAAGTTTGACCTTGTTGCATGACCCTCGACATGTCCACCATATCATGATGCATGGAAGCTGAAATGTTGGGTTTCCCCGGCACCACAGCGAGTGTGTGTACGAACACGTTTCATAAACATGCACACAGCGGAAGCAATAAAAGTAATAAATCTAATTTATTATAACACACACATCACATGCATGCAGGATACAACATGTGTAGACATAATCGCTATTTAAAATTTTACAATAAAAGAAAACTTATACTAGGTATACCTGACAGATCACGTATAGCGGGAATGACAACAACCGAGCGACACTTGTAAGTCTCGCCTCTATTCGTATCCACGCTGAGTATTGTCGGGATAGCTTTACAAAGCTACGTGCCCCGACTTCACAAGAGTCACTAGCCTCGTGTCGAAGTTGTTGTGATCCAAGAGACGATCACATTCTGAATCACATTCGGATCCCAAAATGAGTTTCACAAACTCGATTATCGGAAGTGGTTTTCGTCAACCGTTTGACGAAAACTTAACCCTCCACCTATGAGGATTGTTAGAGATCCAATCCCCGGCAAGTAGACCGCTGTCGGAGCATAAAACACTGACCAAATGACCTCTCCACGTAAAGGAGAACAAGCTGTCCAGAATCTGGACAGCTTGTTTGGTGGAAGATATGGTCGGCCAATCTATGGTCGGCTGCTCCTTGGTCATCGGCGACCAAGGGAGGCTAGCCGGAGGAGTCGCCGGTGGCTAGTGGGTGGCCAGCAGTGACTTGGGCAGCAGCTGCTCTTGGGTGGTTAAACTCTTAGGCGGCAATAGCTCTTGGGTGGCAAGAAGCAAGGAGGAGGGCTTGGGTGGCTAGGGTTTCTAATAACCAAAAGTTATCCACGAAAAACCCTAAAGCCATGTTTTACAGAGAGCATATTTCTTGACCATGAAGAAACCTTCTCCTAGCACTTATTGGTTCATTACCAAAAACCCGTTAACCCGCTCCAATAACTTAAGTTAAAATAAACCAAATCGTGTTGGTCTATTTTAAATTAAAAGGAACCGAACAAACTTTCATTCATTCGTTTAAAACAAACCAAACCACTTTGGTTTATTTTCCACCATTGGATTAGAACCAAACCAATTTGGTTCATCCATCATGTCTTTAAAAGACACGACCCATCCATGCTTCCTATGCGACTGAAACCATTTCATACTCGCTCTTTGTTTGGTCCAACCAAACCTAGTCTCTCTCGATCTGAGAAACCTATTCTCAAACTCATGTTAAATCCTTCAGATTACGCTCATTGTGCGTGTGACCAAATAGGTTCCCGGTTTATGTTGGCCATCTATAATGAACCATTAATTATAGAACGATAATGAGTGGCACCTAGTAGTACATCATGATCCCCAATTAACCGAAAAATCAACGGTTGATCCCAAAACCTTTTATGAAACCCTTCAGTAGCTACAATGAATCGTGCCATATTCCTTTTACTCATGTTATACCCACTTGGTTCAGGACATGGTTTATTATGTCAGTCCCCACTAGGTTGACTAAGTCACACCTAGCCCAAGTATTACTTTCCCATCCTTCGGATTCTAGTTACTGCACATGTATCCAAGAGTACCATATACTAAACATGTAATGTTTTGGCCAAAGACTTTAGTAGCAATCCGACGAGAGGCCATAGGGTAAACATCTCCTCGCAAGGAGCGGTGAATCCTATATAGGCTATTTAAACACCTTCGGCCACTTCGACTTATACTCAATCATCCCGGGTCTACATCTCCTCGGATATGCTTGTTTAAAATGTCAAAGCATAAGTCTTCATGACCAAGATGACTTGAATACCTCAAGTCGAAGGAACATCGCACTTAAGATGCTATAAGAACTTCATTGACATATCCATATATGCAGATACCCATATGAAGTCTTACAGCTGGTCACTCCAATGAACTAGTTACCATAACTAGCATCCACGATCAACTTCGGACATCCCAATGTCGCCAGCCAGTGAGAAACAGTTGCTTAGATAAACCAAATAGTACACCTCGTGCTAGTCTCAACAGAATCGATGGCTTCTGAATGCATCGATTCATCGACTAGGGATAATTCTAATACATTACAATTACACATGTAGAGATACTCACTAGTTGTGATCCAATCACAAATTCTCTCATGCTATGAATCGTATTGTGGGCATTCAGTAAATGAGTTTAAGATCCAATCAAATACATGAAAAATATGTATACTCAAATAGTGAATCTTCATTTATCAAATAAATAGTACAACCATAAGACGATTGCCTTAGGACACCTCTCATATATTACTAACAAACTCCCACTTCGCCTAATGTCAATCGCCACGGTATCCAATACCATAAGCTCTAACATGACCCTCAAACTTACTTTGAGATAAGGCCTTAGTTAAAGGGTCTGCTAAGTTCCTTTCAGTAGGAATTTTATCGATTTGTATTTCTTCCTTACTGATGATCTCCCTGATCAGATGATAGCGAAGAAGCACATGTTTGGATTGTTGATGAGACCTTGGCTCTTTTGCTTGTGCAATCGCTCCATTGTTGTCGCAGTAGACTGGTATTGCTTCAACAATGGTTGGAACCACACCAAGTTCAGAGACGAACTTCTTGATCCAAACCGCTTCCTTTGCTGCTTTCGAAGCTGCAATGTATTCTGCCTCAGTGGTAGAATCCATTACATTGTCTTGCTTGGAACTTTTCAAACTTATTACGCCTCCATTTAAAGTAAATATGTACCTAGACTGAGACATAGAATCATCCTTGTCTGTCTGGAAGCTTGCATCCGTATACCTGCGTATTACCATATCACCTTCTCCATATATCAGAAACACATCCTTAGTTCTTCTTAAGTACTTAAGGATTGTCTTAATATCCACCCAATGATCCATTCCTGGATTAGACTGGTATCTGCCCATGACACTCAGAGCATACGATACATCGGGCCTCGTACATAACATAGCATACATGATACATCCTATTGCGGATGCATAGGGAATCTTACTCATGCAAATCCTCTCATCTTCTGTGCGCGGACACATAGACTTGGAAAGATGTATCCCATGCCTGATGGGAAGGAAGCCTTTCTTGGATTGTGACATGCTAAACCTCTTTAGCACTCGATCAATATATGTAGACTGGGAAAGACCAAGCAACCATTTCGATCTATCTCTATAGATCTTGATCTCGAGGATGTAGATCGCTTCTCCCAGGTCTTTCATGGAGAATGTTTTGGATAACCAAAGTTTAATCGACTTTAAGACAGATATATCGTTTCTTATAAGTAATATGTCATCGACATACAACACTAGGAACACGACTGCACTCCCACTAACCTTCTTGTACATACAAGGCTCATTCGGATTTTGTGAGAAATCAAACCTATTGATTGCCTCATCAAAACGGATATTCCATCTCCTGGATGCTTGCTTCAATCCATATATGGACCGTCAAAGTTTGCATACCTTGGTTTTATCAACCGATGTGAAACCCTCAGGTTGTATCATATACACATCGTTGAGTAGGTTTCCGTTAAGGAAAGTCATTTTCACATCCATCTGCCATATCCCATAATCATAATGAGCTGCTATAGCCAGGAGCATCCGAATGGATTTAAGCATAGCAACTGGTGAATAGGTTTCGTCATAATCAACACCTTGCTTTTGACGATAGCCTTTCGCCACTAATCTAGCCTTATAGGTAATCACATTACCATCCATGTCAATTTTCTTCTTGAAAACCCACTTGCATCCTATAGGCTTAATACCTTCAGGTCGGTCCACCAAGTTCCAAACTTGATTTTCATACATGGAATCCATTTTCGACTTCATGGCTTCAAGCCATTTATCCCTTTCTGAACTTTTCAGAACTTCTTCATAATTGGTAGGCTCCTCATCGTCAAAGAGTATCATGTCGTTCGATTCACTTACGAGAAATCCATTTCTCTCAGGAATGTTGCGTGTCCTACCAGATCTACGAAGATGTGGTGTCACAATAGGTTCAACTGATGTCTAATCACTATGAGTCATCGGTCGAGGTGCTTGACCAGGTATCTTCTCAATGTCTACTGGAGTCAAGTTCAACGACGCTCCTACTGTTTTCTTGCAAGAGAAACTCTTTCTCTAGAAACATAGCATGCCTTGAAACAAACACCTTTTGTTCCCCAGGATGATAGAATTGGTAACCACTTGTTTCCTTAGGGTATCCAATAAATAGACATTTATCAGACTTAGCATCCAGTTTGTCTGATATAGTCTGCTTCACATAAGCAGGACAACCCCATATCTTCAAGTAAGATAAATGAGGTTTCCTACTATTCCATATCTCATATGGAGTAGTAAAGACTACCTTAGTCGGGAATCTATTTAACAAGTAAATAGCAGTCTGAAGTGCATAGCCCCAAAAGGACTTGGGAAGATTCGCGTGATTCATCATCGACCTAACCATGTCTAACAAGGTTCGGTTTTGCCTCCCAGATACACCATTATGCTGTGGTGTATACGGTGGAGTCCATTGAGACAATATACCATTTTCTCTTAGATAATCTAGAAACTCTTGACTCAAGTATTCACCACCTCGATCTGATCGAAGTATTTTAATACTCTTGCCAAGTTGTTTCTCTACTTCATTTCTGAATTCTTTTAACCTTTCAAAGGCTTCAGACTTGTGTTTCATCAAGAACACATACCTAAACCGTGAGTGATCATCGGTGAAGGTAATGAAGTAGCTATAGCATTCTAGAGCTTGAGTTGACATAGGTCTGCATACATCGGTATGTATTAGACCAAGCAACTCTCCCACCAGTTCACCTTTTCTCGTAAAAGGTAACTTAGTCATCTTGCCTTTTAAGCATGATTCGCATGTATCGTATGATTCTAATTCAAACAATTCCAGAATTCCACATCGGTGTAATTCGGACATGCATTTCTTGCTCACATGGCCAAGACGACAATGCCACATGTAGGAGTCTAATTGATTATCTTTTCGAGAATGCTTGTTGCTCGATTTGATATTGAAAATGTCACTGGATACGTCTAACATATACATACCATTGCACAATGTTCCAGTCCTATAAAGCACACCATTCAATGTTATGTAGCAATAATTGTTACTAAAAGTCAAATGGTACCCATTTCTATTTAAACAAGAAATAGAAATGATGTTCTTTATCAACGAAGGAACATAAAAGCAATTGTCCAGTTCTAAGACAAGTCCTGTAGGGAGTCTCAATAAATACATTCCGATGGCGAGTGAAGCAACCTTTGCTCCATTCCCAACACATAAATTTGGCTCTCCCTTGATGAGTCTTCTACTATTCCTTAGCCCATGTATGTCATTACATATATGTGAACCACACCCAGTATCCAATACCCAAGTGTTTGAGGAAATAGATGACAATCAATAACGAAGATATCTGAAGAAGAAGGAGCATTTGATGCCTTATTCTTCTTCACGGACTCAAGATAAATCTTGTAGTTTCTTCGCCAATGGCCCTCCTTTCCACAATGATGGCAAGTACCCTTTTGAGCTAGTTTTGCCTTTTTAACCTTTTTCTTATTCCCCTTATGTTGTTCCTTTGACTTCCTCTTAGAACCATTCTTCGAGGAATCAACTAACTGCACCGTCCCCTACTCATGCTTCACAAAAGACTCCACAGTCTTCAACATGTTGAGTAGTACCACAGATGAACCTTCTTGCATCTCAAAGGTGAAGAGGAGCGTGGATACTTCGAACCTTTCGGGTCTCACTTGCTTGTCAAACAACTCATAAAAATGAAAGACTATGGTATGAGCATCCATATGCTCATGCTTCTTCCGTAGCTCGGGTACCATTGCGGCTAGAATAATGCAACTCACTAGTTTAGAATCACTCACATGTTTCTGATAGGCCAACAATTGGTCCATAGTTGTGTCATCACTAGGATGAGCGGGAAGAGGTTCTTCGAGGACATACGCAAGCTTTTCCGCCTTGAAAACATTTCTCAAGTTTCTAAGCCAGTCCAAGAAGTTTGGCCCAGTCAATTTATTCGAATTCAAAATAGAGCGCAAATTCAAAGACATCATGATCGAGTGATTAACCTAGAAATATAAATCAAGCATATATGAGAAAATGATTTTAAAATGCATCAACATACATTTACAAAATCTCATTCATTTTTCGAATTTCAAAAACCCTCAAAATTAATTTGGGAGATCGTAGGTCCATCTCCGAATGGGTTGATATCTAACATAGATAAGAACAACCTTGGAGAGAGCAAGTCATTCTTAGCTACGATGGTAGATATCAAGTATACCAATTGCATATCACATATATGCAACTATCACAATATGCTATCAACTAATTGAATGTTCACACATACATCGGGTTGTTAACTCATTAACAAGTATGCATCATATGCATAGCACCCAACTTCACCTCCCTTCACATCGACCTTGGAGACAGTCCAACAAGCTGATGCTCTAGGTTAAAGCCAAACCATTAATCGAGAAATAGTTTTAATATGGTTAGAGCGCATTCAACCAATTAGCCAGACTTGGAGAGAGTCCAACAACCCAAACTAACGATTGACCTCTGACTCTTACCATATTAGTAATAAACTATTCCAATGGTTTGAATATGTTCAGGTTCGAGCTGGGCTTGGAGAGAGTCCAACAACCCAAACAAGAAACGAAACTCTGGTTCTAACCATATTAATGGAAGGTGTAGACTTTAATGTTGTGTAAGGGATTTAATGTCTCATCCTCTTTGCATGCAAATAATTGTTATCTATATGGCATGACACACATGGCATACATTTACATGTCATGACACACATGACATAATGATATGCATCTAATGCAATTACATGGCATACATCTATGGCATGTACAAATAGTTTCCTTATTTGTCATAACTATTTTGGAAATAAAATATGTTCTAGATTTGATTTCCCAAATCAAATCATGATTAAATTAGGGAACAAATTTTCAAATCTAATCACATATTTTATTTATGGAAAGTGTTAAATGAGGAAAGTTAAATTTAATTTAGGAAACAAATTTCCTAAATTGTAATTTCCTAATCATATTAGGAAATTTCCAATTTGAATTTTCTTATTTGTCATAAATATTTATGGAAATAAAATATATTTAAGATTTGATTTCCCAAGTCAAATCATGATTGAATTAGGAAACAAATTTCCAAATCTAATCACATATTTTATTTATGGAAAGTGTTAATCTTCATAAATACTTCTAAACATTCTAAAAATAGAAAATTTCCATAAATACTTCTAAACTTTCCAAAAGTAGAAAATTTCCATAAATACAATTATGACTATCGCAAAATAATTTTACAATTATGTTAGAACATAGCGTGGCTCTGATACCACAGTTGGGTTTCCTTGGCACCGCGGCGAGTGTGTGTTCGAACACGTTTCGTAAACATACACACAATGGAAGCAATAAAAGCAATATATCTAATTTATTACAACACACACATCACACGCATGTAGGATACAACATGTGTAGACATAATTGCTATTTAAAATTATGCAATAAAAGGAAACTTATACTAGGTATACCTAACGGATCATGTGTAGCGGGAATAGCATCAACCGAGCGACACTTGCAAGTCTTGCCTCTATTCGTATCCACGCCGAGTATCGTCGGGATAGCTTCACAAATCGACTAGCCCCAACTTCGCAAGAGTCACTAGCCTCGTGTTGAAGTCGTTGTAATCCAAGAGACTATCACAATACGAATCAAATTTGGATCCCAAAATGAGTTTCATAAACTCGCTTGTCGGAAGTGGTTTTCGTTAACCGTTTAATGAAAACTTAACCCTCCACCTATGAGGTGTTAGTTATATATGAGAGGTGTCCTAAGGTAATTGCCTTATGTTTAAACTATTTATATGATAAATGAAGATTCACTATTTGAGTATATATGTTTTCATGTATTTGATTAGATCTTAAACTCATTTACTGAATGTCCACAATACGATTCACAACATGAGAGAATTTGTGATTAGATCACAACTAGTGAGTATCTCTACATGTGTAATTGTGATGTATTGGAATTATCCCTAGTCGATGAATTGATGGATTTGGATACCATCAATTCTGTCGAGACTAGCACAAGGTATACTCTTTGGCGTATCCAAGCAGCTGATTCTCACTAGCTGGAGACATTGTGATGTCCGGAGTTAATCATGGATGCTAGTTATGGTAACTAGTTCATTGGAGTGACCAACTGTAAGACATCATATGGTTCTCTACATATATGGATATGTCAATGAAGTACTTACTGAAGCTTAAGTGTGATGTTCCTTTGACTTACAGTATTCAAGTCATCTTGGTCATGAAGAATTATGCTTTGACATTTTAAGCAAGCATCTCTGAGGAGGTGTGGACCTAGGATGATTGGGTATAAGTCAAAGTGGTCGAAGGTGTTTGAATAGCCTATAAAAGATTCACCACTCCTTGCGAGGATATGTATACCCATGGCCTCTCATCAGATTGTTACTAAAGTCTTTGGCCAAAGCATTACATGTTTAGAGTAAGGTACTCTTAGATACATGTGTGCAGTAACTAGAATCCGTAGGACGAGAAAATGATACTTGGGCTAGGTGTGACGTAGTCAACCTAGTGGGGACTGACACTACAGACCATGTCCTGAACCAAGTGTGTATAAGATGCGTGAAGGGAATGGGGCGCGATTCATTGTAGTTACTGAACGGTTTCATAAATGGTTCTGGAATCCACCGTTGATTTTTTGATTAATTGGGGATCATGATGTATTATTAGGTGCCACTCATGATCGTTCTATAATTAATGGTTAATTATAGATGGCCAACATAAATTGGGAACCTATTTGATCACACAAACAAATGAGCGTAATTAGAAGGATTTAAAACGAGCTTGAGAATGAGATTCTCAGATCGAGAGAAACTAGGTTTGGTTGGATCAAACGAGGAGCGAGCATGAAATTGTTTTAGTCGCAATGGAAGCATGGATGGGCCAAGTCTTATGAAGACATGATGGATGAACCAAATTGGTTTGGTTAAAATCCAATGGTTGAGAATAAACCAAAGGGGTTTGGTTTGTTTTAAACGAATGAACCAAAGTTGATTTGGTTTGTTTTAACTTAAAATTGACCAACTCGGTTCGGTTTATTTTAACTTAAGTTATTGGAGTGGGTTAATGGGTTTTTGTTATGAACCAATAACTCTAAAGAGAAGGTTTCTTGATGGTTAAGAAACATGCGCTCTATAAAAGCGCGGTTAGAGGTTTGGAGAGCCCTAAGTTTATTTTGGGAAATACTCTTCCTCTCCTCTCCCTCTCTTCTCTTTGTCGCCGCCCAAGGAGTCCACGCCGCCAGCCCTTGTGTGCCGTCGTCCACCCTTGTTGCCGGCCACTCCTCTGGTGACCCTCCGGCGACCTACCTTAGTTTTGGTGACCAAGGATTAGCCGACCATCTCCTTTGGTTGGCGCCAAGTCCTCCACCAAGCTGTCCAATTTTTTGACAGCTTGTTTCCTTCTTGTCGGAGCATCATTTGGACGACGTTTGTAGCTCCGACAGTGACTTCCTTACCGGGGATTGGATCTCCGGTAATCCTCATAGGTGGAATACCAAAGATTTGTCAATTGGTTGACGAATACCTCTCCAGAGAAGCAAGTTTTGGGGACTCATTTTCAAATCCGAATTTGATTCGGATTGTGATCTTCTCTCGATCACATTGTCTTCGACACGAGGCTATTGACTCCTACGAAGACGAGGCTCGTAGCTTGGAGAAGCTATCCCAACGATACTCGGCGTAGATATGGATAGAGGAAATTCTAGCGAGAGTTTCTCCATTTGATGTCATTCCCTCTTCACTTGATACGTCGGGTATAACTAGCGTAATTTCCTTTTATTGCAAAATTTGAAACTGCGATTATTTCTACACATGGTGTACTATGCATGTTTGTGATGTGTGTGTTGTAATAAATTAGATTTATTAATTTTTAATTCTTCCGCTGTGCACATGTTTACGAAACATGTTCGAACACACACTCGTCGCGGTGCCGAAAATCCAACAGTGGTATCAGAGCCAAGCTTGTGTTTCGACATAATCATAAAATTATTTTGCGATAGTCATAATTGTATTTATAGAAATTTTCTACTTTTGGAAAGTTTAGAAGTATTTATGAAAATTTTCTAATTTTAGAAAGTTTAAAAGTTTTTATGGAAATCTTCTACTTTTTGAAAGTTTAGAAGTATTTATGGAAATTAACACTTTCCATAAATAAAATATGTGATTAGATTTTAAAATTCATTTCCTAATTTAATCATGATTTGTTTTGGGGAATCAAATCTAAAACATATTTTATTTCCATAAATAGTTTTGACAATTTAGGAAATTTATTTCCTAAATTAAATTTGACTTTCCTTAATTGAGACCTTCCATAAATAAAATATGTGATTAGATTTGGAAATTTGTGTCCTAATTTAATCATGATTTGATTTGGGGAATCAAATCTCAAACATATTTTATTTCCATAAATAGTTATGACATATAAGGAAATTTTACATGCCATAATTGTATGTCATGTAATGCATTAGATACATATTATTATGTCATGTGTGTCATGACATGTAGATGTATATCATGCCATATAGATAATAGTTATTTGCATGAAAAGAGAATGAGTCATTAAAACCCTTACACAATATTAAAGCCTACACCTTCCATTAATATGGTTAGAACCAGAGTTCTATTTCTTGTTTAGATTGTTGGATTCTCTCCAAGCTCGGCTCGAACCCGAACAAGTTCAAACCATGGAATTGTTTAATACTAATATGGATCGTTATCTTTGGTTGTTGGACTCTCTCCAAGCCAGGCTAATTGGTTGAATGCACTCTAACCATATTAAAACTATTTCTCGATTAATGGGTTGGCATTAACCTGGAGCATCGACTTGTTGGACACTCTCCAAGGTCGATGTGAAGGGAGGTGAAGTTAGGTTCTATGCATATGATGCATACTTATTAATGAGTTAACAACCCGATGTATGTGTGAACATTCAATTAGTTGATAGCAAATTGTGATAGTTGCATATATGTGATATGCAATCGGTATACTTGATACCTACCTTGTAGTTATGAATGGCTTGTTGGACATGTTGGGGATCCTTGGAAGGCTAGAGGGGGGTGAATAGCCTATTTTGTTTCTACAAGTAAGGTTAGCGGAAGTAAAATAAGAAACTAAAAGATACCAACTCTAGGCAGTCGACTGAAGGCCACCGAACTTGGCCATCTTCAGTCAAGTGACTGATCAGTCGACTGAGACATGTCTCCAGTCGACTGATACTTCAAGTATGATGAAAATCATACTTGAAACTAACTCCCCAGACCTAGACTCAACCTTCTAGCTCTTCCTTTAGCCTTGCACCTCCAGGATCTCTCAGAGTCCGCGACTCCTTCATCCTCACGCTAGCTTCCAAGATCTTCCCTCGCTTTTGTCATGTCTTGGGTTTCTCTTTTGCCAAAGTACACTTGGACTTTACGCTGCCAAGACTACATGCTTGGACTTACACTGCCAAGACTTGCCTTTGGACTTCCTTTGCAAGGTCCGCTTGGACTTTACGCCGCCAAGACTACATGCTTGGACTTACATCTCCAAGACCTTTCCTTAGACTTCTCTTGCCAAGATCACACTTGGACATTTCCTTTACCAAGTCTTATTACTTGGATTTTCCTGTCACTTAAATATGTTCACAATTAGATCACAAATATTGCCTAACTTAGATGATTATCCAAACATCAAAACATATAAATGATTGGGGCATTGTTGCACCAACAATCTTCCCCTTTTTGATGTTTGGCAATCATTTAAGTTAGGTCTTCAAATATTCTCATCATATATCATCATATATCAATGTGAATTATAACTTAAATCTTCCTTCTCCCCCTTTAACATACATCAAAAAGAGAAGGATTCATATTCATGAAAGAATTGAATTGATTAAGGTTAAGTCAGGGCAGTTTTACCAAGGTGGTTTTGCCAGGGTAGTTTTGCCAGGGCAATTTCATTATGGCTATTTGGGCAAGGCAGTTTGGCCAGGGCAATTTTTCCTGGGAAATTTTACAGTTTCACCCAGGCAATTTTGCCAGGGCAATTTTACAGTTTTGCCATGACAGTTTTGCCAGAGTAGTTTGGCTAGGGCAGTTTGGCCAAGAAAATTTTGCAGTTCTGCCAGGGAAGTTTGGACAGGGTAGTTTGGCTAGGGCAGTTTGCCAAGGTAGTTTGGCCAAGGCAGTTTGGCATTTGCTGTTTAATTAGGAGTAGTTTGGCGCTCCCAATCCTAAACTTTAATCCAAGACCCGGTTCTTATGTGTGAATAGCATGTGGAGCAAAGCATAAACAAGAAGTATGAAACTATGTCCTAACTTTGCACCAACAATATAAATTTAGGAGATGAAAATATTTTACTATAAAGCTTCCCCTAAAATAATGCATCAATCAGTCCTATACCATTTTAATTACTTAAGTTAACATACTATAGGGTTAGGACACTTAAGACCAAGAAATAGGGCTGATTTGCAGAAAAATGAGAGTGGCAGTCGACTGAAATCTGATACAGTCAACTGCCACACCCGAAATGTCATTTTCAGCATTTTCATCCCGACTTTAGAAATGCGCCAAAAATTCAAAAAATATCAAAAAATCAAGAAATTTTGTGTACACATTTCTGAAATCATTTTCTATTAAGAAAAAATAATTTGAAAAATATATTTTTTCTAGATTTCGAAAATGATATAATTTTGAAAACTAGCAAAAGCTTTAAGTATTTTACAAACTTTGTATCACTTTTACTTAGCAATTGAAAACTGTTTTTCAAAGTATGATAAACATAGTTTAAAATATATTTTGTTTGACATTTCCAATCATATTCTTAGATCTATATGCACATCAATTGTGCATAAGTCGTCCCAATGATTGGTCCAATGAAGGATTAATGTCTCTAGATGGAACTTTGATTCATAGTAATGCATCATAACAAGCATGATGAACCAAGTGCATCTTCCTAACATCTCATATGTTGTCTAAGTGGCTCAATACAATGGTTTCTTAAGTATTTTGTGAGATTCTTAAAGGTATAGTCCTAGAGTTTCTATAGGATCATGCAAGACTAAACCTCTATTCTACTAAACACATCCCAAGTTCTCTCCTTAGTGATGAATACTCCGCTTCGGGGAGAGCCTTGGTGAAAATGTCAGCTAGGTTTGACTTGGATTCTATGTAATTGAGTTCAATGTCCCCCTTAGCCACATGATCTCTAATGAAGTGATGCTTCACTTCAATGTGCTTAGTCCTAGAGTGACGTATCGATTTTTTGGTCAAATTTATGGTACTCACATTATCACAATAAACTTTGACATTGAAGTAGTGTAGCTCATAATCTTCTAAAGTGTGTCTCATCCAAAGTAATTGAGCCACACAACCACCCATAGCCACATATTCGGCCTCGTTGGTTGACAAAGCAACACAAGGTTGCTTTCTACTACTCCAACTCACTAGGGAGGATCCAAGAAATTGGCATCCACCGCTAGTACTCTTCCGATCCAACTTGCAAACCGCATAGTCGACCAAATCAAAAGACTTAGTCCAAGGGTACCAAAGTCCTAGATTTAGTGTGCCTTTGATATATCTTAGAATTCTCTTAACGGCCACTAAATGGGACTCTTTGGCATAAGATTAGTATCTTGCACTCATACCTATCATAAATAAAATGTCGGGTCTACTAGCGGTTAAGTATAAAAGACTACCAATCATGCTCCTATATATATTAAGGTCAATTGATTTTCCTTCATGATCATTATCTATTTTTGTATTGGTTTCCATAGGAGTTGAAACTACCTTAGCATTTTCCAAACTAAATTTCTTGATCATTTCTTTGGCATATTTGGTTTGGTATACATAGTTTCCTTCATTTGTTTGTTTCCTTCATTTGTTTGTTTGACTTGTAAACCTAAGAAGAATTTTAATTCTCCAACTAGACTCATTTCAAATTCATTTTCCATATTTTTGATGAAATCTTGAAGGAGTTCATCATTGGTTGACCCAAAAATTATGTCATCTACATATACTTGGCTACAAATATATCCTTTGATTTTGATTTAATAAAGAGAGTTGGATCTATTTTACCCCTTTTAAATCCTAAGAAAGATGACAATCTTTCAAACCAAGCCTGGAGAGCTTGTTTTAACCTGTATAAGGCTTTTCTAAGCTTGTATACATGGTTAGGGTAATTTATATTTTTAAACCCGGGAGGTTGTTCTACATATACCTCTTCTTTAATGAACCCATTTAGGAATGCCGATTTTACATCAATTTAATGGAGTTTAAAACCCATGTAGGAGGCATATCCTAATAGGATTCTGATGGACTCTAATCTAGCAACCGGGGCATATGTTTCATCATAATCAAGTCCTTCAACTTGATTGACGCTCTTTGCAACTAACTTTGCCTTATTCCTAGTTATATTGCCTTGATCATCTAGTTTGTTCCTAAAAACCCATCTTGTAGTAATGATGGTACTATCATTAGTTCTAGGAACTAACTCTCATACTTCACTCCTTTCAAATTGAGTCAATTCATCTTACATTGCTAAGATCCAATCCATATCGAGTAATGCATCATTGATTGTTTTGTACTCAATTTGGATGATGAGGGTTATATGACTAGAGGAAACTCTATGGAATGACCTAGTTCTAACACCTTGAGATAATTCCCCTACAACTTGATCTAAAGGATGATTTTGATGAACTCTTATTGTTCTAGGAGGTGTATTAGATTGATTTTGATTTTGATCATGATTATCCTCAATCCTCCTTTCATCATCCGAATCTCCTCTTGCTCCCCCTTGATTATTACTCTCTAATTCTCCCCCTTGATCATTACCGTCTAAGGTCATGTTTTGAAATTTTTTGGTAATTTCTTGATTTTTGTCATTGATATCATCATCAATGGGGGATTTCCTAGGGTAAATAGTAGAGGTTTCATCAAATTGAACATTTGAAGACTCCTCAACTATTTGGGTTCTTTTGTTATATACTCTATAGCCCCTACTAGTGGATGAGTATCCAACTAGGATTCCCTCATCCGCTTTGGACTCAAATTTCCCCAAATTGTCTTTGGTGTTTAAGATATAGGTTTTACATCTAAAGACCCTAAAGTAGTGAATTGTTGGAATTGAGCCTTTCCATAATTCAAATGGAGTTTTTCCTAAAAACCTATGGATTTGGACTCTATTTTGGATATAGCAAGTGGTATTAATCGCTTCCGCCCACAAGTAGCTAGGTAATGAGTATGCATTAAGCATAGTCCTAGCGGCTTCTTGTAGGGCATGATTTTTCCATTCCACTACCCCATTTTATTGAGGTGTTCTAGGATAAGAAAATTCGTGCTTGTACCCTTGTTCTAAACAAAATTTGGAGAAATTAGAATTCTTAAATTCTCCACTGTGATCACTATGGATCCGATTGATTTTGAGACTTCTCTCATTTTCTACTCTTTTGCTAAAGCCTATGATTGTTTCTAGGTTATTGTCCTTATGTTTTATGAAATACACCCAAGTATATCTAGAAAAATCATCTACTATAACTAAGCAATATTTGCTACCATTTAATGAAGGAGTACTATGACAATCAAATAAATCTAAATGAATGAGTTCTAAAGGTAATGAAGTACTAATTAGATTTTTACCCTTGTGTGATGACCTTGATTGTTTCCCTTCTTTGCATGCATCACACATCTTATTCTTCATGTACTTCACTTTTGGCAATCCCTTCACTAGCTTCAATTTTGATACTTTGGCTATGTTCTTCATGTTGATATGCCCTAATCTACTATACCATAGCCAACTCCCTTCTTCTTTTGCCATAAGACACTTAGGGGAAATGTTAGCGGCATATGATAAATCAACATAATAAATATTTGATTTTCTATATCCAACTAACATGCAATCATTTAATTTCTTATGTCTTATAAGGCATTTAGAAGAGTAAAATTGAACATGAAAATTTACATCACATAATTGACTTACACTAAGCAAGTTAAACTTCATGTTTTCAACCAATAGTACTTTATGAATGGCAAGATTTAGGGGTACCTCAATTGTGTCTTTTCCTAGAATTTTAAGTTTTCCACTATTTCCAAAAGACACTTTCCCCTTGCTAATATGGTTGATTGTTGAAAATTTGCTCTCATCACTGGTCATGTGTTTTGAGCAACCACTATCAACAATCCACAAGCTTGGTTTTCCTACCTATACAACATGAAAAATACAAGTCTTAGGCACCCAAATCTTAGGACCGGTAGCATTAACTACATAGCTCTTAGGAACCCATGCTTTCTAACCTTGCTCCTAATGGTTGATTTTCTACTAACAAGGGAGGTAAAAGCTACTTCCTTCTCCTTAGGCCTATATCCTATTCCGGTCTTGTTGTAAATAGCCCTTTGATCCTTAATTATCATATCTAGGTATTTAAAGTCATTTGTAAATTTTTCTAAGCATCCTCTTTCTTCACCTATTTATTTTCTTAGTTCATCATTTTCATCTCTAAGTGAACATGCATCATTACAAGAAGGTTCTACATCTCTAATTTTCCTAATTTCTACTTTTAAGTCCTTAATCCTAGTTTTTGATCTATTTAAAGCATTTTGAAGACATGCAATAGTTTTATAAAGTAATTCTATCCTAGGGGAGTCTTTTACCTCATCATCACTTGAGGAGGATGATGACTCTTCACTTGAGCTTCCAGCTTCATCCTCCATGGCCATGAGTGCAAAATTGCGAGTGACATGGCAAAGCTCCTCCTCATCCGATGAGTCTTCTAGGCTTTGTGTATCCCATGTTTGTGCCACCATGGCCTCCTTCTTCTTCTCCTTCTTTTCTTTCTTCTTCTTTTCCTTCTCCTCCTTCTTCTTTAGGTCCGAGCAATTCGGCTTGATGTGCCCTTTCTTGTTGCAACCATAACAAGCTACATTAGATGTAGAAGTTAAACTACTAGAGGTTTTACCTTTGGAGGATTGGAACATCCTCCTCACATCCTTATTGGTGAGTTTCCTTGACTCCCACCAAACTTCTTTACGTAGTGAGCCACCTCACAGGCCAATAGCTCCTCATCGCTACTTGAAGATTCCTCCTCCGACTCGGATGAAGAGGAAACCTCCTTATTCTCCTTCTTTTTCTTGTCCTTCTTACCTACAACAAGATCTATACCTTTGTCTTTCGAAGAAGTGTTAGCATGCTCATGTAGCTCAAATTCACAAAAAAGTTCATCTATCTTAACTAAAGAAAGATCCCTAGAGACCTTATAGACATCTACCACTGATGCTTATAAAGTTGTTCTAGGGAAATCTTGAAGTACATACCTCACAAGGTCTCGGTTGTCGACCTTCTCACCTGTTACATGTAGTCTGTTGACTACCTCCTTGAAGTGACCATATATTTGGCTCATGGTCTCATTAGTCTTCATTTTGAAACTTTGGAGTTGACCTATCAAAAGGTCCCTCTTTGCTCTTCTTATCCCCTTGACCCTTCATTTAGTTCAATGAGCTTCTCCCAAAGCTCCTTTGCAGATTCGAAGGGTCCTACCTTGGATAGTTGCTCCTTTGATAGACCACATTGGAGTGTGGTCGTTGCTTTTGCATTTGCTTGTGCCTTCTTTACCATTTCCCTTGTCTAATCCTTGGGTGGTAGTGGTGCTCGAAACTCGTCGACCGGCTTCTCGAACCCATCTACAATACTAAGCCAATTGTCAATATCATTTATAAGGTAGTATTCCATCCTACCTTTCCAATATCCAAAGTCATTGACGTGGAAGAATGGAGGCCTCGCAGTGCTATATCCCTCTTGAAATGCCATCGTGCTCCAGTTGTTTGTTAGATCTTCCGACGCGATCCGGGCTCTGATAGTACTTGTTGGGGATCCTTGGAAGGCTAGAGGGGGTGAATAGCCTCTTTCATTTCTACAAGTAAGGTTAGCAGAAGCAAAAAAAATAAACTAAAAGAAATTAAGAAGCAAACAAACAATCACTAACAAGAGAGCTTTTACGTGGTTTGGAGATTAAGCTCCTACTCCATGGTGATCCTTAAGGTGGATCAATCCAATGAATCTCCACTAAGAAAGCTTCCCTTACAAACACTCTCCTCTTCTTTACAATTGATGAAGATGAAGTTTAGAGAAGAGGAGGATTTAAGACTCTTAGAAAGCTTAGAAATTTGTGGGGAGCTTGAGAGCAAAGTTAGAAGATAAGCACTAGCCTCATCAAGCACCCCATGCCCTCTTTTTATAGAGAGAGGGTTGTTTTCCCGTTGAGCCTCGATATCCATCAGTCGACTGCCGTCGTAGCCAATGGCTTCTGACGAGGCGGATCCACGAGGATTCGCAAGCGTCATTTCCAACGGCAGCCTTATCAGTCGACTGATCACTCCATTAGTCGACTGATGGAGTGATCAGTCGAGTGATCCCTGTGAGGTGTCGAGTCAGACTCCATTCTATTCCGATGCAACCTTTGATCAGTCGACTGCCTAGTGTTGTCAGTCGACTGATGGCGGCATCAGTCGGCTACCAAATCTTGGCAGTTGACTGATGGCCGCCGAACTTGATCATCTTCAGTCGAGTGACTGATCAGTCGACTGATACTTCAAGTATGATGTAAATTATACTTAAAACTAACTCCCTAGACCTAGACTCAACCTTCTAGCTCTTCCTTTAGCCTTGCGCCTCCGGGTTCCCTCCAAGTCTGTGACTCCTTCATCCTCGTGCTAGCTTCCAAGAGCTTCCCTCGGTTCGTCATTTCTTTGGTTTCTCTTTTGCCAAAGTACGC
The DNA here is from genome assembly GCA_025175895.1 of Wurfbainia villosa. Taxonomy (NCBI): domain Eukaryota; kingdom Viridiplantae; phylum Streptophyta; class Magnoliopsida; order Zingiberales; family Zingiberaceae; genus Wurfbainia; species Wurfbainia villosa. The sequence goes on along the minus strand of CM045989.1, from coordinate 110,367,541 downwards.
TTGGACTTTACGCCGCCAAGACTATATGCTTGGACTTACGCTGCCAAGACTTGCCTTTGGACTTCCTTTGACAAGGTCCGCTTGGAATTTACGCCGCCAAGACAACATGCTTGGACTTACACCGCCAAGACCTTTCCTTGGACTTCTCTTGCCAAGATCACACTTGGACTTTTTCTTTACCAAGTCTTCTTACTTAGATTTTCCTGTCACTTAAACATGTTCACAATTAGATCACAAATATTGCCTAACTTAGATGATTATCCAAACATAAAAACATATAAATGCTTGGGGCATTGTTACACCAACAAGACTCTCTCCAAGGTTGTTCATATCTATGTTGGATATCAGCCCATTCGGAGATGGACCTACGATCTCCCGAAGTGATTTTGGGGTTTTTGAAATTCAAAAAATGAATGGGATTTTGTAAATGTATGTTGATGCATTTTAAAATTATTTTCTCATATATGCTCGATTTTGTATTTCTAGGTTAATCGATTGATCATGACATCTTTGAATTTGCACACTATTTTGGATTCGAACAAATTGATTGGGCCTAATTTCTTGGCCTGGCTCAGAAACTTGAGAATTATTCTCAAGACAAAAAAGCTCACGTATGTCCTCGAAGAGCCTCTTCCCAACCGTCCTAAAGACGATGCAACTCCAGACCAATTGTTGTCCTATCAGAAACATGTTGCTGATTTTGAACGGCGAGTTGCATCATGCTAGCCGTGATGGTACCCGAGTTGCAAAAGCAGCATGAAAATATGGATGCTAATACCATAGTCTTCCATCTTCATGAGTTGTTTGATGAGCAAGTGAGATCCGAAAGGTTCAAAGTCTCCAGGATCCTCTTCACCTCTAAGATGCAAGAAGGTTCATCTGTAGTACAGTTTGTACTAAAGCTGAATGGGTACATTGAGCGGCTGGATACACTTGGGTTTGTGATGGATCATGAATCAAGTATTGAGTTAATTCTACATTGTTTGCCCAAGAGTTTCTCACAATTTGTGATGAACTACCAGATGAACAAACTCAAATCCACTATTCTTGAGCTCCTCTATATGCTGAATACTGTGGAGCCTTCTGTGAAGCATGAGGAGAAGGTGGTTTTGTTAGTTGATTTCTCATAGAAAGGTTCTAAGAGGAAGTCAAAGGAACAAATGAAAGGGAAGAAGAAAATAGCTAAGAAGGCAGAACCAGCACAAAAGGGCACTTGTCATCATTGTGACAAGGAGGGCCACTAGCGAAGAAACTACAAGATTTATCTTGAGTCCGTGAAGAAGAAGAAGCCATCTGATGCCCCCATCGTCTTTAGGTATCTTCGTTATTGATCGTCATTCTATTCCTTAGACACTTGGGTTTTGGATACTGGGTGTGGCTCACATATATGTAATGACATACAGGGGCTAAGGAATAGAAGAAGACTCATTAGAGGGGAGTTAAATTTGTGAGTTGGCAATGGAGCAAAGGTTGCTGCGGTCTCCATCGGAACTTATTTGCTGAAACTCCCTAGTGGACTAGTCTTAGAATTGGACAATTGCTATTATGTTCCTTCTCTAATAATGTGTTGAATTGTTTAGAGCGCTAGAGGGGGGGGGGTGAATAGTGTAAAACTCTTTTCATTCGTTTGTTTGATGTAAAGTGAGAGTAAGAGTAAATGCAGCGGAAAGAAAATAATACTTGTTTGTTTTTACTTGGTTCACAGCCTTCGGCTACTAGTCCAAGGCCCTAACGGTCCTAGACTGCGTACGGAGGACAAAACACTAAAAACACTCCTCCTCATTAGAGGAAGGAGTAAGCAAATACAATAGATGAAAAGCTCAAGGTAGAGGGACACTCCCCCTCTCCTTGTTATGATTAAAACATGACAAGTATAGAATAAAAGACAACAAAAATAATAAAAAAACCAACGACTATTAAAGTAAAAGAAATTTGGCACTTGTCGTCGGAGATTCGGTAGCACTTCGTCGTTGCAAGGTCGTCGTAGAAGAAGAGGCTTTTTGGAGATATTTTGATGATGAAAATGGGGTGGAGAACCCTTACTTTTATAGCCTTGGAAACCCTAGACGTTCACTTCTTCAACCAATGAGAGCAAGCCTCCTATCCCTTCAAAAATGGAGATAAGCTTTGACTCTCCTCAAAGCTGATCCTTGACCAACAGTCGACTGATACCCTTGCCAGTCGACTGCTAGATGGACCAGTCGACTGATACCCTCAGTCGACTAATGGTAGGTTTTCCAACTTCAAAGAAGAGTTAGCTCAAAAATACAGTTAATACAAGTAAATTAAATGGACATACACCATCCGATCTCGACTTAGACCTTCCATGGGAGGTCTTGGTCGGATCGTCACCTAAGAACATCCCTGTACAGAGGACACGACCTTCCTTGCTCTCACTCACACGAGCTTACCTCAACATTTACCTTGTAGCTTCTGCTTGTAGTCTTTCACCCGATTCCTTCGGCTTCCTCCAAAGTCATCCCGGTGTCGCTCGACCACTACGGCTCCCTCCGGATGTCACTGACCTTCAGCTTTAACTTAGCACTTTTCTGCACACTTGATTTAGCTCGTGAGATAACAAAAATGAGCTTAACTTTGTATTGTTTGCTATAATCAAAACTCAGGTTCGACTTAGGTGCCTATTGCACCAACAATCTTTCCCTTTTTGATCTATGGCAAACTCATACATAGTTAAGAAAATAATATGCATGAAGAATAATAATATGCATGAAGAATCAAAGATTAAGTAGGAGTAATAGAGACTTTCTTCCAAGTACTCCCCTTTGAGGAAACTTCCCCCTTGACCGAGGGTGACTCTTGAAAGAAGATCTTAATCCTCCCCCTTGATGTTTTCTATTTAGGATAGGAAGAGTTTAAGTAATTAACAATTACTTAAAGTTGGCCTTAGTAAAAAAGTTTAAGAAGATTTCTTAACTTGTCCTTTCTCCCCCTTTCTTAAGTAAAACATTAACGTTTGACCATAAGAATATAGAATTAACTTACTAAGTTAAGTTATCAAAAATGATCCCTTAACTTTGGCCTTTTCTCCCCCATTTTGCCATAAATCAGAAAGAGGAGTTTTGAAAAAAAGAAAAGAAAATATAAGTATTAAGTTTAAGTTCCAAGTCCAAGCATGTTCCATATTATTTTGAAAATAATATACTAAAAATAAGCTCATCTATTGAATGTTCAACTCTTATTTTACTTGATTGATATGAAAGATCAACAAGTCCTAGTCAAAGTCGATTAATATATATGATTATATTCCGTGGTTCATGGCGATACACTAGCTCTACATCTGGAACCAGGAGTAAGGTCCTAACATCTCACGCCCATCTACGTGGCTAAGTACACAAACACATTAGTCCTATGTGTTGTGAGATGTATTGGCTCCTTAAATCTATAGGTGCATGATATCTAGGGTAAGCCCTAAGCCAGTTCCATTAACATGAAAAGAGAAGTAAATACTAGAGTATAGAATGTAAGTCCTACTCTATTACGCACATGCCTAATTTTCATCTTAGTAGACTAAATTCGGCTTTGGGTAGTGGCTTGGCAAAAAGATCAGCTAGGTTTGACTTGGATTCCACATATTCGAGTTTAACGGTTCCGTTAGCTACATGTTCTCGAATAAAGTGGTGTTTAACTTCTATATGTTTGGTCCTAGAATAGCAAATAGGATTTTTGGTTAAGTTGATGGAGCTAATATTATCTATGTGAATTTTAATATTGTTGAAGTTTAAGTTAAAGTCTTAGAGAGTGTGCTTCATCCAAATAAGTTGAGCTACACACTCACCCATCGCGATGTATTCGGCTTCGGTGCTAGATAAAGCAACACAGTGTTGCTTCCTACTGCACCAACTCACTAGACTCGAGCTGAGAAGTTGACAACAACCACTCATGCTCTTCCTATCGAGTTTACTACCGGCATAGTCCGAGTCGGAGTAGCCGATTAGTTCGAACTCGGTAGATCTAGGGTACCAAATACCTACGCTTAGCATGCCCTTTAGATACCTAAGGATACGCTTAACTAAAGTTAGGTGAGACTCATTGGCAAAGGTTTGAAACCTTGCGCACATACTTATCGTGCATAAAATGTCGGGTCGACTCGTGGTTATGTATAGAAGACTCCCTATTGCACTCCTATAGTATTTTAAGTCGATGGGTTTTCCTTCTAAGTCCTCTCCTATATTGACATTAGTTTCCATGGGTGTATTGAAGGTTTTAGCATCTTGCATTCCAAACCGTTTGATTAATTCCCTAGTATATTTTTGTTGATGTAAATATATTCCATCCTTAGTTTGTTTAATTTTTAGTCCTAGAAAGAAACTCAATTCACCTACTAAATTTATTTCAAATTCACTTTCCATAAGTGAAATGAATTCGTTTAGTAGGATCGAATTGGTTGTTTCGAAAATGATATCGTCTACGTAAATTTGGGCTATAAATATTTCCTTACATATGGTTTTTACGAAGAGGGTTGGATCGACTAGGCCTTGGTTAAATCCTTTAGACTTAAGATAAATTGAAAGTCTCTCGTACCAGGCTCGAGGAGCTTGTTTGAGTCCATAGAGAGCTTTTTTTAGTTTAAGGACATGGTCGGGTTTATCTAGGCTTTTGAATCTGGGGGGTTGACTAATGTATACCTCTTCCTTAATAAGTCCATTCAAAAATGTTGACTTGACATCCATTTGAAATAACTTAAATCCTCGATGTGCAGCGTAGGCTAACAACATTCGGATGGATTCTAGTATAGCTACGGGGGCATAGGTTTCATCATAATCTAATCCTTCGACTTGACTAAAACCTTTGGCAACTAACCTTGCTTTATTCCTAACTACTTCACCTTTGTCATCAAGTTTGTTTCGAAAGACCCACCTTGTTCCAATAATCGATTTATCTTTAGGTGGTGGTACTAATTCCCAAACCTCGTTCCTAGTAAATTGAGCTAGCTCTTCTTGCATTGCAATAATCCAATCAGGATCAAGAAGAGCTTGTTCAATGGTTTTGGGTTCAATTTTCGAAATCAAGGAGATTTGACTAAGGTTTCTATAAGATGATCTAGTTCGAACCCCTAAGCTAGGATCACCTATCACTTGGTCGATAGGATAATTCGTGTGAATCCTAATTTGACTTGGGTTAGGGTCACCTACCACTTGGTTGACTGGATGACTCATTAGACTTGGGTTAGGATTAATATTAGACTCGATCTTAGGGTCGGAGTCGAGTCTGGTATGAGTCGGTTCGCTAGTTGGTGTTGCTACGGGTTTTATAGGTTCGTGTCCTTCATCGAACACTACATTAATAGTCTTTTCAACTCTAAGGGTGTTATGGTTGTATACCCTATAGGCTCTACTTGTAGTCGAGTATCCTAAGAAGATTCCGGTAGAGGTTTTGGAGGTGAACTTTCCTAGGTAATCCTTAGTGTTCAGGATATGTACTTTACATCAAAATACCCTAAAGTACTTGATGTTAGGTACTTTGTCATTATAGATTTCGTACGAGGTCTTAAGATGCCTCTTTACCAAAAGTATCCTATTTTGGACATAACAAGTCGTACTCATGGCTTCTATCCAAAACCTGTCAGGTAGGTTATACTCGTTTAGCATTATCCTAGCGGCTTCTTATAGGGTTATATTTTTACGTTCGACTAGACCATTTTGTTGTGGGGTTCTAGGACACGAGAATTCATGGTGATATCCGTTTAGGTTACAGAAATCTGTAAACCTGTGGTTTTCAAATTCACCACCGTGATCGCTCCTAAGTCTTTTGATTTTAAGGTTCTTTTGATTTTTGATTAGTTTAAACAAGTTGATGAGTTGATCTAGGGTATCACTTTTATGTTTGATGAATCTAACCCAGGTAAACCTAGAATAGTCATCAATTATGACTAAGCAGAATTGACTACCATTAAGTGACTTAGCTCCATGTGAATCGAATAGATCCATATGTGTTAGGGATCGTTTGGAAGCTAGAGGGGGGGTGAATAGCATTTTTCGGTTTCTACAAAAATGATTAGTGGAAGCAAACACAATAATATATGTAAAAACAATAACAAAATGCAAACACGGCCTTTTTAGTGGTTCAGAGATAGCACTCCTACTCCACGGCGATCCTTAAGGTGGATCAATCCAAGCAAATCCACTAATAAGCTTTCTTTACACCACAACTCCTCTTCTTTACAAAGAATGAAGATCTAAGCTTAGAGAGAAGAGGAGGAGATTTAAATCACTTAGAAAGCTAGAGAATTCGTGGAGGCTCTTGAGAAGGATTAGAGAATAAGCATTAACCCCAAAAACCTCCACTAGCCCTCTTTTTATAGAGAAGAGGCTGATTTTCCCGTTGGAGCACGATCAGTCGACTGATGTATAGCATCAGTCGACTGCTCGCGTGGTTAATGGCCTCTGAATAGCCGGATTCATGGGATTCAGAGTCGTTTCATCCAACGGTACTTTCATCAGTCGAATGATTCCTCCATCAGTCGACTGATGGAGTGATCAGTCGAGTGATCATGGCCGCAGTCGAGTGCGACTCCATTCTGTGCTCGTTTTTACATCTATCAGTCAACTGCCACTATTGGCAATCGATCGGTGCAACATCGATCGGCCTTGGTCACGTTAGCCGATCGATGGTCGTGGTTTCACCGACTCCGAGACACTGACGGTCGGATGATACATCGTATCAGTCGACTGATACTCATCAAGTGTGAATATTTCACACTTGATTTCACCCCCTAGACATAGACTTAACCTCCTAGCTCTTCCTTAAGCCTTGCGCCTCTAGGATCCCTCAGAGTTCGCGACTTGTTCATCATTTGCGCTTTGCTTCCAAGAGCTTCTTTGGTTTTGTCATGTCTAGAGTTTTCCTTTTCCAAGGCGTGCTTGGACTTTACGCCGCCAAGTCTACATGCTTGGACTTACGCTGCCAAGACTTGCTTTTGGACTCCCTTTACCAAGGTCCGTTTGGACTTTAATGCTGCCAAGACAACATGCTTGGTCTTATGCCGCCAAACCTTTATCTTGGACTTTTCTTTCACCAAGTCTTCATACTTGGATTTCCCTGTCACTTAAACATCATCACAATTTAGATCACAAATTGTTGCCTAACTTAGATGATTATCCAAACATCAAAACATATAAATGCTTGGGGCATTGTTGCATCAACAATATGTAGGAGCTCAAGAACACTTTTGGTTCATTCTTGATTAGTTAGTTGATGTTGTGTCCTAGATTGTTTACCTTGTTGACAAGCATTATAAATTTTATTGTCTAAGTTGTTAAGTTTGGGCAAACCTCTGACTAAGCCACTTTGACTCATCTTGTGGACGAGTCTTGGGTGTGAGTGACCGAGTCGTCGGTGCCACAACCAAGATTCCTCTTGCTGTGTCATAAGACACTTGGTTGAGGAGTTAGGTAGATTAATAGTATAGATGTTGCTATTCCTAGTTCCTTTAAGGATTGTTTTAGAGGTTTCATTTATTTTAATTACACATTCATTTTCTAGAAATATGACCTTATAGTTGTAGAGGATCGATCGGCCGGCTAGAGGGGGGTGAATAGCCCTCAATCGTTCGATGGTGGAATTTGCTCGTTCTCATTGCGTTGCTTGTCTACAATTGTTGTTAGCGCAGCGGAATAACAATGATAATAACAATACTAACAACACATAACAATCACAAGAATTACACAAGCATATACATGGTTCAGAACCGAATGGTTCCTACTCCATGGGCGAGCTCACCTAGCTCTAGTTATGCGCACGACACTAACTAAACTCCTTCTCGACTACACGTCAGAGGTGGAGAAACCTCTCACAAGATATTACAACAGTAATACTACAAGAAATACAAAGACACAAGAAATACAAGTAAAGAACGCTTTACAACTCTTAGCTTTGAACCTTTCTTGTTGCTTGCTTTGGATGGCTCTTGAAGGACTGAAATGCAGCAGCAATTCCCCTCCAATAGCTCCCTTAAAGTCTTGGCGAAATCCTCCAACTTGAGCTCCATTTATAACCTACATCAAGCTGTTTTCGCGCCCATCAGTCGACTGCCAAAAGGCCCAAGTCGACTGCCCCTGTAGCCGTTGTCTCACAATGGCCAGATCCACGTCGGATAAGTTCCAACGGATCACCAACCAGTCGACTGGTGACCAAGTAGTCGACTGCTCAGTTGGCTACGGAGCGTTCTATGCTCACAATACTCCCATCAGTCAACTTCCATCCCTCGACAGTTGACTGCCAGTCCATGGCAGTCGACTGCCAAGCACAAAACTGCAAGTCTAACACCAGTCGAACCCTAGTCGACTTGGTCTAGTCGAACCGGCACCTATGCCAGTCTACTGCTGTCGGGCAAAACCTCAAACACCATGTTGTTTGAGCATCCGATCGTCGGGTAAACCCTCAAACACCAAGTTTGAGCCTCCGACACTCAATCGTAGCCACTTGGCCAAGTCCACCTTATCCCTCATGGAGTTCCCCACCAAAGCTCTCTTCCCTCGGCCTACGTCCCTTGGATACACCAAGCGCACGGCTTCGCAATGCCATCCTTTGCGTCTCATGCCCTCGAAGTATGCTTCCCTTTGGGCTCACTCCATTCGTCCCCGTCCGGCGGTCCCTCGGATGCACCAAGCGCACGGCTTCGCAATGTCATCCTTCACCGACTCAAGGACCCCGAGCCTAGTGAACTTACCAAGTCCTCAAGACTTCCCACATGCACCAAGCGCCGCGGCCATGATACATTTCTCACGATAAACACCAAGCTCCATGCTTGGATTTTCCATGCCAACCCCATGTTGGACTTTCCCACACTAAGCTCCAAACTTGGATTTTCCATGTCATGAGTTTTGTCTATCATCAAAATACTATCAAGGTACTGCTCGAGTCAAATTCGAGTCAAACTGGGCCGATTGCACCAACAATCTCCCCCTTTTTGATGATTGACAAAGCTACCATCTCAAATCTACCAATTCTCCCATATTGACAATTCTCACATCTCAAATGAGAATTCCAAACCTAATTGGTAACTTGGTAACTTCTCCCCCTTTTTGACATCACACAAAAAATGTCCTCCCCAAGGGTATGAATGTCTCCTATCCCAATGAGATCTTACAATCTCTCCCTTGGAGGAAACACATGCCTACAATCTTTCTAGTGATCCCATATCACTTAAAGAGAGGCAACCCAATTTTCCTCCCATGGGGAAATATACATCCATCTTCCCATGATGGATACCTCCCCCTAGAGGCTTGCTCCCCCTTGACCATTGCACCAACAATGTCCTTGGAGAGTCCCTAAGCCAATAGGAACATTTAACCAATCAAAATTAAGGCAAAGTTCAACAATGAACTCTCATCCACCTTAAAATTGATACTCTCCCTAAACCCTTCTCCTAATCCATGTCCAAAGGATTTACACCCTTTCTAATGCTCTCCCAAGCATATCTTAGGGTTAGGAGTGGTTAGGGGACCTTAACCTAGCTGAACATGGGCCTAACCAACAAGATTTACCCGAAATCAGCTTGGGCAGTCGACTGAATTCAGAAATTAGTCGGCTGCCACCTCCATCAGTCGACTGGCCTCCCTGGCAGTCGACTGATAACTGCTTTTGCAGTTTTCTGAATTTCAGAAATGACTTTCCGAAATTCATAAGTAAATATACATAAGTTGATAAATCTTGAAATTTGGTATGTATATTACTTATCACAATTATTATGGGTGAAAAATATTTGAAAATTATTTTACCTATTAAATTAAGAGATTGACACAAAGTCGAAAAGTTGAGAAAAGCTTCAATACAGAGCCCTCTTTGTATCATCCCATTCAATGGTTATAGCTATCAAAAGATAGGCTTCACTAAGGTTTTTCAACATGTTTTCAAAATATTTTTGAAACCTTTAATTTCTTTTTCCTAAACATCTCACTTGTATCTAGATGTGTAAAACACATACAAGTCAAGTTTTTAGTGAGATGTGGGGTTTTGATCTTTTAATGGTTTCATGCATATTTCTAGGCAATATTATTTGATTCCCATCAAATCATGCCATAGTCCTTAATTTCATTTTATTTATATGCATGATATGATTATGGAATAAATATGATATAGATAAAAGCATATGCCAAAATCATGATGTCATGGCATGTGAATGACATTTTTAGCATACATGACATATAATGAAAAATTCTAAACATGATCATGACATTTTTATAGATAAAAATGAAAATGATGTCATGACATGGCAAGGCAAATAAAACATGACAAATAAAATCTACTAAGGTATAAAATACCTAAGTGTTAAATCCAAATTGTCATTTCTAGGGTTAAGTCCATTTTTGCCTTAATGCCATTATCTCCCAAGTGTGCCATAAATCCAAAATGGCACACCAATACTTTTATGACCTAATTGTGCCAATTTAATCATTTTTTTTAACTTCTCAAGCACATTGGCACATTCTAATGTCTCAACTCTACTATGGTTAGGTTAACTACCCATCCACTTAGGGTTGACACACCCTAACCCTTCTAGCGTGAATCGATCATGCTCCTAGGAACCCAATAGCTATTGGAGCTCCTTGGGTTAACAAGGTATTCACTAGGGAAAACATCCCTAGATACCTTCCTAATGACCCTTTTAGGTTTAGACACATTAGTCAATTGGGTCTTTCCTAGGTCAACTCTAGAGGTGACTCCTCCATTGACCTTCTTAGTGGCTTTCTTGGTTTTCCTTAAGTTCTTAGCCACTAAGCACACACCATGGCTAGTCTTAGGGATAACTTCCCTATTAGCCTTGGTTTTTCTAGACCTAGATGTGGTTCCATAATTAAATGGAACATTATGGTAGGACATATGTTTGTGACCCAAACCTTTCTTTCCCTTAGACATTTCTTGTTTCCTAGGTCTTGACTTTTGAACATTAGAACCCTTAACTGAATTTGAGATAATTGCTAGGGTCTTTTCCAATTTTTCTAGCCTTGACCTTAAGGCTTGGTTTTCTAGCTCTAACTTTCCCAATTTTGAATTTTCATTAGGTTTTTGAGAATTGTTTTTCCTTTTAGGCATATGCCTAGATTTCTTGGGGTTAATGCCCAAGTTTTCTTCAATTCTCCTAATTGACTCCCTAGGAAGGATTGGTCTAGTATTATTGGTCCTAGGTTTGTCCTTAGAGAAACTAACATGCTTAGCACCTAAGCAATAAACCTTATTGTTTCTCCTAGCATGCTTTTCATTGATAATAGCAAGAGAACTAAAATAATTCTTAGCATGCTTTTTAACTTTAGGAACTAGAGGTGCATTAAATAAATTTACCTTAGGGTTAGCTTTAGGAGCTCCCCCTACATGAGATACACCTTCTTACCCTTTCTTCCTCCCCCTAGAGCATTGGCTTCGGTAGTGCCCCTTTTAATTGCATTTAAAGCACACAATGTGCCCTTTGCTCTTAATTGAGGGAACTCTGGCATCCTTTAACTTTGAGTTGACTTTTGGTGTCGATGCCTTTTCCTTAGGCAATTTAGGGCATTTACTCTTGTAGTGTCATTTCTCCCTACACTCAAAGCATATTATGTGATTTTTATTTAAAATAATAACACTTGAGTTACCTAGGGAGGTGGTGGAGGCCTCTTCACTTCCTTCGGACGTAGAAGCTTCATTTTGATCTTGCTCTGAAATAGAAATCCTTTCCTCCCCCTCAATGCTAGAGGTGGAGGTCTCCACCAAATCATCAACATCATCCAAAGTGGATGGTGCTTCTTCTTCGGCATTCTCCTCTACTTGTGTCGGTTGGGAATTTTCTTGGAATTTCATTATCTTATTCCATAATTCCCTTGCATCCCTATAATCACCCAATCTAGACCAAATAGTGTTAGGTAACAAATCACTAATCAATTTTATTACCTTGAGATTTGTCTTGAGGTTCTTAATTTGGTCTTGGGTCCACTTTGACTTCTCAATTTGCCTATTTCTTTCATTCCTAGGCAATTCGAAACCATTTTCTAAGATTAGCATAAAATCAAAGTCTGTTTCTAGGTATACCTCCATTCTTCTTCTCCACCATAGGAAATCTCCTTCAAATTTTGGTGGTTGGAGGTTGTAGTCATCCATCTCGAATTGCTTGTGTCGGCGGTTAGTCCTTGACAAGCGCCTTGGCTCTGATACCACTTGTAAAGGATCGATCGGCCGACTAGAGGGGGGTGAATAGCGCTCAATCGTTTGATGGTGGAATTTGCTCGTTCTCGTTGCGTTGCTTGTCTATAATTGTTGTTAGCGCAGCGGAATAACAATGATAATAACAATACTAACAACACATAACAATCACAAGCAATACACAAGCATATACGTGGTTCAGAACCGAATGGTTCCTACTCCACGAGCGAGCTCACCGAGCTCTAGTTATGCACACGACACTAACTAAACTCCTTCTCGACAACATGTCGGAGGTGGAGAAACCTCTCACAAGCTATTACAACAGTAATACTACAAGAAATACAAAGACACAAGAAATACAAGTAAAGAATGTTTTACAACTCTTAGCTTTGAACCCTTTCTTGTTGCTTGCTTTGGATGGCTCTTGAAGGATTGGAATGCAGCAGGAATTTCCCTCCAATAGATCCCTTAAAATCTTAGCGAAATCCTCCAACTTGAGCTCCATTTATAACCTACATCAAGCTATTTTCGCGCCCATCAGTTGACTGCCAAAAGGCCCCAGTCGACTGCCCCTGTAGCCATTATCTCATAACGGCCAGATCCACATCAGATAAGTTCCAACGGATCACCTACCCATGGTAGTCGATCAGTGACCTAGTAGCCGATCGCGATCGGCTGTAGCGATCCAATGCTCACGACACTCCCATCACCGATCGTTATCCTCGAGCGATCATCACATCCATGGCAGTCGACTGCCAAGCACAAAACCGCAAGTCTAACACCAGTCAAACCCTAGTCGACTTGGACCAGTCGAATCGGCACCTATGCCAGTCGACTGCTATCGGGCAAAACCTCAAACACCAAGTTGTTTGAGCATCCGACCGTCGGATAAACTCTCAAACACAAAGTTTGAGCCTTTGACACTTAGTCTTAGCCACTTGGCCAAGTCCACCTTATCCCTCATGGAGTTCCCCACCGAAGCTCTCTTCCCTCGGCCTACGTCCCTCGGATGCTCCAAGCGCACGGCTTCACAATGCCATCCTTCGCGTCTCATGCCCTCGAAGTATGCTTCCCTTTGGGCTCACTCCATTCGCTCCCCGTCCGGTGGTCCCTCGGATGCACCAAGTGCACAGCTTCGCAATTCCATCCTTCACCGACTCAAGGACCCCGAGCCTAGTGAACTTACCAAGTCCTCAAGACTTCCCACATGCACCAAACGCACGGCTTCGCAATGCATTTCTCACCAAGCACCAAGCGCACGGCTTCGCAATGCTTTGGACTTTTCAACACCAAGCTCCATGCTTGTATTTTCCATGCCAACCCCATGTTGGACTTTCCCACACCAAGCTCCAAGCTTGGATTTTCCATGTCATGAGTTTTGTCTATCATCAAAATACTATCAAGGTACTGCTCGAGTCAAATTCGAGTCAACCTTGGCCGATTGCACCAACAATAGTTATTATCACACAGTTGACTTATACTAAGTAAATTATATTCAAAATTTTCAACTAGTAAAATATTTTGAATGATAAAGTTTGAGTTGAGCTCAATATCACTTGATCTGATGATTTTGAGCTTGCCGTTGTTTCCAAATGCTACAAATCCTTGTCACTTGAATCGAAGCTTTGAAAACTTAAGTTGATCCCCGGTCATGTGTTGGGAGAAACCACTATCCAACATCCATTGATCCTACACGCAAGGTAGTTGGATCGAATATTGGAATTTAAAATTTGGTTGTAAATTATTAGACCTAGATCATCTCACCCATTTCTACATGATCAAACATGTTATTCTTATATGTTCTTGTGAGAAGAATTCAATTTTACTTGATTAATTTTAATGAATCAAAACTAGTCAACCTTGCGTTAGATTCGGATTTGACCTTAAGCTCATCAAGTCACTTTTTCAAGATCTTGGCTTCCAGGTCATGGCGAGGCACAGGGGCCTTCTTTGATAGGAAAAATGAACACTTCCTTAGACAAAGCCAATTTCGAGAAAATAGTAACTTGACTTACTTAATACCACTTCCTGGTCTAACTAGTCTAGGATACGGTGAGGTAGCTTCAGCTAGTTCCACTCGGTCAAGTGAACCGAACTAGATACGCCTTATCTAGCTCGAGTACCCAAGACTTCGCTTTCCTAGCGTACTATCATCTCGCCGTGTCCTGGTACTATTGTTGTCAAGTATTGATGAGTTATAGTCCCTATCTAACCATTCTAAAAAATAAAAGAAAGAGAAACTAAGCATGCAATTTCTAAGTAATAGCACGAATAAGTTTTGTACTAGCTCCCCGTGGACCATTTAATTGGTTTGGTCTTTCCACATAGTGGATTTGTTCCTTGGGAATCCAGTACTGGTTGGATCCTAATTGAGAAATCAAAGTGGTCTTAGGGACCCATGCTTGGACATGTATTCTATTTTGACTTTCGATTGACATATACGACTTGTTAGTCATATTTGAGCTGAACCCAAGCCCATCCTTGTTGTACACGACCCTTTACGATCCAAGTAAGAGGTCAAGTCCCTTGGATCCCAAAGTGAACCTTTACAACATGTTCCTAAGATCTTCGACTTGACTTTTCAAAAGTGAGTTCTCAACTTCGAGCTTTTCAACTCGAGTTGAGTTTTCCTCTTGAACTTGACTAGTCGAAGAGGTTAGGGAGACCTCGTGTTTAAGGAATTTAACCTCCTCGAACAGGGTCTCAACCTTGGTCTCAAACATAGCTAACATCCTAGTTAGAAACTTAATTGCATTGTATAAGGTACTAATGAGGGACTGACTTACCTTGAGAGTTTCTCTTGAACTGGATGCGTATCCTTGGCTTGTCTTGAATAGAGATTCGTAGTCTAACTCATCCTCGGGTTCAGATTTGGATTCTGGCTCTGATTTGGTTGGTTTATCCATGAAGATGAGGTCATCATCTTCTTCCTCCGATGCCTCTTCCCACGTAGCATTGAGCGCCATTTTGATCTTCGGTACTTTGTTTTTAAGCTTCGGGCATTTCGACTTGACATGTCCGAACCTATTGCATTCATAGCACCTAATGTTAGAACTATTTTTAGGTTTACCTTCCTTGGGTTGAGTGATAGGTCGCCTTTGACTCTTGATCATCCTCCGAACTAGGTTGACTAGTTCGGTCTCCATCTTCGGATCGACCTCTGACTCGTACTCGTCTTCTTCTTCCTTCAAGGGTGGCTTACTTGCGGGCATCTTCTTTTGACCTGCAATGAGAGTTATACATTTCTCGAGTACCGAGTTAGACTATTCGTGGAGTTCAAATTCTGAAAATAATTCATCTAATCTAATTTTTGATAAGTCCTTAGAGACCTTGTAGGCATCGACCATGGATGCCCACAAGGTAGTCCTAGGAAATGAGTTCAAGACATACCTTATTAGGTCATGGTTTTCGACCTTTTGTTCGATGGCATGCAAGTTGTTGACGATGTCTTGTACCCGAGCATGTAGTTGAGTCGCGGTCTCATGTTCCTGCATTTTTAAGTTATATAATTTATTAAAAAGAAGGTCCCATTTGCATACCTTTGCTTCGTCGGTTCCTTCGTGCAATTCCACTAATTTGGTCCACAAGTCCTTTGCACTGACAAAAGGGCCGACGCGATTAAGCTCCTCCTTGGACAAGCCGCATTGAAGGATTTGAGTCGCCTTGGCGTCGGCTTTGACTTGTCTTTTTGTAGAATTGGTCCATTGGTCATAATCCAAAGATTCGCCGACTTCATTAGTCGAAAGTGTGAATCCCGTTTGGATTATGATCCACATCTCGATTTGGGTCTTAAGGAAGCACTCCATCTGACCCTTCTAATAACGGAAGTCATCTCCACTGTAAAATGGAGGTCAGACGGTGCTAAAACCATCGAGATGGGCCATTGATACAAAAAGAGCAAGAAAATGAAGAGAAAAAACCTTGCAACGACAAAAACAAGCGGAATGTACCAAGACTCGCGTCTTGGATTAATAGTGCGGGAGAAAAACTAAACAAATGAAAGAGCTTATAAAAAATTTGAAATAAATAGAAATAAAAATGAAAATAAATCTATAAAAAAGCTAGATTTGTGGTTTCATCAAATCATAGCACGCCCGGCTCTGATACCAATTGTTGGATAGTTTAGAGCGCTAGAGGAGGGGGGATGAATAGCATAAAACTCTTTTCGTTCGTTTGTTCGATGTAAAATGCGAGTAAGAGTAAATGTAGCGGAAAGAAAATGATACTCATTTGTTTTTACTTGATTCACAGCCTTCGACTGCTAGTCCAAGGCCCTAACGGTCCTAGACCACGTACGGAGGGCAAAACACTCCTCCTCATTAGAGGAAGGAGTAAGTGAATACAATCGATGAAAAGCTCAAGGTAGAAGGACACTCCCCCTCTCCTTGTTACGATTAAAACACGATAAGTATAGAATAAAAGATGACAACAATAATAAAAAAACCAACGACTATTAAAGTAAAAGAAATTAGGCACTTGTCATCGGAGATTCGGTAGCACTTCGTCGTCGCAAGGTCGTTGTAGAAGAAGAGGCTTTTTGGAGAGATTTTGATGATGAAAATGGGGTGGAGAACCCCTACTTTTATAGCCTTGGAAACCCTAGACGTTCACTTCTTCAACCAATGAGAGCAAGCCTCCTATCCCTTCAAAAATGGAGATAAGCTTTGACTCTCCTCGAAGCTGATTCTTGACCAACAATTGACTAATACCCTTGCCAGTCGACTGCTAGATGGACCAGTCGACTGATACAAGCCCTCAGTCGACTGATGGCAGGTTTTCCAACTGCAAAGAAGAGTTAGCTACAAAATATAGTTAATACAAGTAAATTAAATGGTCACACACCATCCGATCTCGACTTAGACCTTCCATGGGAGGTCTTGGTCAGATCATCGCCTAAGAACATCCCCGTACAGAGGACACGACCTTCCTTGCGCTCACTCACATGAGCTTACCTCAACATTTACCTTGTAGCTTCTGCTTTCAGTCTTCCACCTGATTCCTTCGTCTTCCTCCAAAGTCATCCCGGTGTCGCCCGACCACCACGGCTCCTTCCGGGTGTCACTAACCTTCAGCTCTAGCTTTAGCACTTTTCTGCATACTTGATTTAGCTCTTGAGATAACAAAAATAAGCTTAACTTTGTATCATTTTTTATAATCAAAACTCAGGTTCGACATACGTGCCTACTACACCAACATAAAGAACATTGTTTCTATTTCCTGCTTAAATAGAAATGGTTACCATTTGATGTTTAGTAACAATTGTTGTTATATAACTTTGAATGGCGTACTTTATGGGACTAGAACTTTGAGCAATGATATTTATACGTTGGACGTATCCAGTGACATTTTCAATATCGAAGCAAGCAACAAGCGTACTTGAAAGGATAATCAATTAGACTCCTACATGTGGCATTGTCGTCTTGACCATGAAAGCAAGAAACACATGTCCAAATTACACCGATGTAGAATTCTAGAATCGTTTGAATTAGATTCATATGATACATGTGAATCATGCTTAAAAGGCAAAATGACTAAGTTACCTTTTACAGGAAAAGGTGAACGGGTGGGAGAGTTGCTAGGTCTAATACATACTGATGTATGTGGACCTATGTCAACTCAAGCTCTAGGAGCCTATAGCTACTTCATTACCTTCACCGATGATCACTCACGGTTTGGGTATGTGTTCTTGATGAAACACAAGTCTGAAGCCTTTGAAAGGTTCAAAGAATTTAGAAATTAAGTAAAGAAACAACATGACAAGAGTATTAAAATACTTTGATCGGATCGAGGTGGTGAATACTTAAGTCAAGAGTTTCTAGATTATCTAAGAGATAATGGTATATTGTCTCAATGGACTCTGCCATATACACTACAGCATAATGGTGTATCTGAGAGACGTAACCAGACCTTGTTGGACATGGTCAGGTCGATGATAAATCAAGTAAATCTTCCTAAGTCCTTTTGGGGCTATGCACTTCAGACAGTTGTTTACTTGCTAAACAGAATGCCTACCAAGGTAGTCTCTACTACTTCATATGAGATATGGAATAGTAAGAAATCTCATGTATCTTACTTGAAGATATGGGATTGTCCTACTTATGTGAAGCAGACTGTATCAGAAAAATTGGATGCTAAGTCTGATAAATGTCTATTTATTTGATACCCTAAGAAAACCAAGGGTTACCAATTCTATCATCCTGTGGAACAAAAGGTGTTTGTTTCAAGACATGCTGTGTTTCTAGAGAAAGAGTTTCTCTTGCAAGAAAATAGTGGGAGTGTCATTGAGCTTGAGGAGGATAGAGAGACTCCAATAGTCATTGATGAGATACCTAGTGAAGCACCACAACTGATAACTCATAGTGATGAGCCATCAGCTGGACCTATTGTTGTTGGGATCGAGGCTCGCTAGAGGGGGGGGTGAATAGAGAGTTAAAAAATTTTAACTCACTTTTGACTACAAAACAGAGGATTACGCAGCAGAAATAGAAAAACAAGAACACAAAGCAAAAACACAACCAAACGTAGGTATTTACGTGGTTCGGAACTCAGCAGTTACTACTCCACGGGCAACTCAAAAGGAAAGTCTACTATGTATGATCGGAATGGTTCCGGAGGTGAAAACTTCACCTCTTACAAGCTTACAATACAATGAATATACTTTAAGAACAATAAACTAAGTATTAAAAACCAGTTAAAGATTGTTATTCAGCTTCTTGCTTTGAAGATGAAGTTGTGGCACTTGCAAGAAGATGATCGACAGCGCACTTGTTGGAGAGAAGGCCAGATGAGAGCGTGGTTTCTTCTTCTTCTCCTTTAGTATGAATCATAGAGAGCTTGTTTTTCTCTAGATGAAAACTGGAGCTTTTGCGTTTTTGAACAAGTCCTTTACCTCTATTTTTTATTCTTCTTTATAAAGTCGTTTCTTCCAGCAAGCTTTTTATCTTCCACCATTGGAGCCCTAAAGACCACGCCTGACCAATCTCTGGTCTCCTGAGCTTGTCCCCATAATTGCCTCCAACTTCTGGTGGTTTTCCAAGAACGGAGCCTGCTCCTCAAACCAAAAGTCGGCGCATTTGAATCTTTACTCGAAACGGAAGCATCCCATTGCCACCTCCATCAGTCGAGCCCGCAGTCGAGTCTGACTCGCGTCTGTGCTCGAAAAACACCTGTCAGTTGAGCCCGCAACCAAGCCGGGCTCGGTTCTGTGACTGAATCCATATCTACCAATTGAGTCGCTACCAAATTGACTCGACTGAAAACTGCTCTGGTGGAAGTGCCCTGGCGAAAATCTGCCCTGGCGACAAAGTGCCCTGGAGCAGTCAAGCCCGCAGTTGAACTGGGCTCAGTTATGTGTTGTTCCACGTAGTGAGCAGTTGAGCTGGTAGTCGAGCCAGCTCGATTCTGTGCCTTTGTGCAAGAGTGCCAGTCGAGCTGACCCCATGGTGGCTCGACTGACACTGGAAATATTTGAAGCACATGAGTATCTTTCCTTGTAAGCTGCCATTTCAAGGACCCTAGTAAGAGACCAAGCATGTTACGGTGCCTTCTCCAACTAACGAATGCTCTAAGTACCCTAGGCAAAGAACGAGCGTGTTACTATTTCCTCCTTGCCTAACGAGTACTCCATGTACCCTAGACAAAGAACGAGCATGTTACTATGCCCTCCTTGCCTAACGAGTACTCCCAGTACCTTAGACAAAGAACGAGCATGTTACTACGCCCTCCTTGCCTACCAAGTATTGGGCCCATGTACCCTAGTAAGAGACCGAGAACGTTACTATTCCCTTTCTTACTAATGAGTACACTAGCTAGAGATCGAGCACTCCCTTGTGCCCTATCTAACTTCAATGGAGAACGAGCACGTTAATATGCCCTCTCCATCACTAAGCTTCTGGGCCTCCGGCCAGCTTGTACTCTTCCTTTACCAAGGTTCCCCCTTGGACTTTCCCTTGCCAACCCATGTTGGACTTCTCATGCCAAGACCCATGCTTGGACTTCCCAAGCCAAGACCTACCCTTGGATTTCTCATCCATGGGTCTAATGTCACTCTAAACATCTAACTTAGTGACCTTAGGTTTGAATCAGTTGAGGTAATGTCTTGACTACACTCTAGCTCAACCTAGATTTCAATTTCCATGACTTAAACCTTGTTGTTAAACATTGAAACATTCGATGGGCTTGATTGCACTAACAATCTCCCCCTTTTTGATGTTTGACAACATGGTTTAAGTTTAGGTGATATAAATTCAGTTCGTCTCAAATTTTGAAATGTAGCATGAAGTGCAGAAATAATTCATATAAGAAATTTAGCAAGAGGTGCAAAAATATTTCATATCAGTAATAAGGAGGAGAAATATTTAATATCAGTAATGAGGTGCAGAAATATTTCATATCAGTAATTTATCATGAGGTGCAGAAATATTTCGTATCAGAAATTTATCATGAGGTGCAAAAATATTTCATATCAGAAATTTATCATGAGGTGCAGAAATATTTCATATCAGAAATTTATCATTCATGTAATAGGGATGATATAACTTGGAGTGCAGAAATTTTACATGTTTGTTACACATCAAAAAAAACAAAGGCAACGTCAATTTGAATAATATCACTAATAACTTTAAACCCATACTCTCCCCCTTTGTCACACATCAAAAAATTTCCCTAAGGAGGTCAACGTCTTATATCCAAATTGGGTATTCAATTTCTCCCTCTTATGAGGAAGAACCACTTCCATCATCCCATGATGGATAATTCCTCCTAAAGGCTTGCTCCCCCTTGACCATTGCAACAACAATGTCCGTGGGAAGTCCGTAAGCCTATAGGAGCTTTAAACCATCAAGGTTAAGGTTAAAGGTTCAACATTGAATTTTCCCTCACCTTGAGTTTGATACATCATTCTGACAACCCTCCTAATCTATAACAAATGACAGTAATCATTCGACTATCACACACACATCAGTCAACTGATACTAAGCATCAATCGATCAAAACTCGAAGCTTTGAGCAGTTTGTCGCCGAGGTAGTTTCTTTGCCGGGGTGGTTTTACTCGCCACCGAGGCGATGCGCCAGGCGATCTACCTCAAGCGATTCGCCGCGCGAGGTAGTGGTTTGCGCCAAGGCAATTTTGCTCATTGCTAGGGCGATGCCTCCAAAGGCGATTTTGCCCGAAGCGATGCCACCGCGCATTTTGTCGCCCGAGCGATCTGCCGCCAAGGTAGTTTCCCGCCCATCAGTCGAGTGCCATAGATGGCACTCGACTGATAACTGAAATTTTTGAATTTCAATTTTCAGAAACCGAACTTCGAAAAAGCATAAGTAAATGTATGTAAGTTGAAAAATCACGAAATTTTTTATTTACATTACTTATCACAAATACAATGGGTGAAAAATGATTGAAAATTAATTTACCCATAAAATAGTGAGTTTGATACACAACTCAAAACTATTAAAAATTTCAATGTTTTGGTCCTATTTTGTATCAACTCTCTCAATGGTGATTGCTATCAAAAGATAGACTTCACCAAGGCTTTCTAAAATGGTTTTAAAATGTTATTCTAACTTGGTGACACTCAGATCTTAGGGTATCTTAGGGTATTGTTAGGCTTGGGGTATAAAATATACGGAAAGCTCCCACTAATACTCTGGATTTCCCAAACCGTAGCTCCCCCTCAATCAAACATTCTTTTAAGGTTGATTAGGTGCACACATAACGATTGCACTAACAATGGTGGAATGGAGTCAAGGTTTGAGTTGTTCAGGTGGCACTAATAAGAATTGCACATACAACAAGAAGTTTGATAGACACTAATCGACTCAACCACACATAATCAATAACAGATCACACAACAAAAAATAGAATGAACAAAAAGTTGACGTTCCAAAAAACTATTTCACAAAAACTATTTCACTGGAACAATCATAGTTAGGAGTTTGAACACACAATCAATTATCTATAGTACAACCATCCTAGGTGAATTGACACATTTTGAGATCATTAACGTGATTCTATTTGTTAGGGGCTGATGTAGAAGGTTCCTCTGAGCTACTTCCCCAACTGATCATGATCTCTTTGATTTCCTTCTGCTCTTGAATGATTTTATCTTGGGTGTCTTGGATTTGAGTCATTCGTAGGTTGGTTGTAGATGGAAATATGATATCACCGTTGTGATTGTGTTCACAAACATCTCATGTGCTTCACGGAGTTGTGATAACTGCTCTATGATAGTGGTCAATTGATCAACTTGGTTAGGAGCCGGATGGTGTGGTTCTTCAGCAGGAAGATTAGGTTCTTCCTCAAGATCCCTATGCTCCTCACCTTGATGACCATCCTTCCATTGAATTTCTCCTGTACGCGTGCGAATCATGCCAGATAAAGATAAATTCCTCCAATGGATATAGTCCAGCCTTTTTACCTCCCTTACTTTTCCCCTAGATGTGTTTATGCCTAGGGACTCTAACTAGAATGTGAGGATGTGATCAAAAGGCATATAAACCTTTTTCTTGACTGGAATGGAGAAATGGATAATACACAAAAACATGTTCAAAGCTATGTTAAAATCAAGGTGGTTTTTGAGAAGGTGGAGAGCCAATAAATGATGTGACCTAACTTTGGCTTTCCCTTTTGTGACTATGGGTAAAATGCATCCGACAATGACTTTGTATAAGATGTTGTCATGAGCCGTTAGTACCAAGGTTGACACCAAATTTACTCCATCTCTAGGATGTCTAAATAAGGATTCGTGGATGGAATTGAGGTCAAAGCCTTCCAAATTTTCAAGAAGAGTTGGATAGCATTCTAGGTTAGAGGTGGACTCTCTACATCCTAGAAATGATCTCTAGATGACTGGAGTAAGAGTGACATCAGTTTTGGCTACCCTAGACTTATAGATAAGCCTATCTTTAGTGGGTTCTAGGTTGTTATAGAATTCGATAAGTAAGTCTTCATTGATATCGTGATCGCAATAGACTAATTTACTGAGTCTATAGTGCTCAACCATCTCGCTAACATATGGTGCATTATTGGAGAAAAAATGACCATCTATGGATTAGATGCTTAGGAGTTCAAACTCATGGGTCCTAAAGGGTGCAAATGATATTCCGTGAGGAAATGATGGTCCGAGAAAGGCCTCTCTCGTGAGGGCCTAGAGGTGGAGGACTCAGGTTCCTTTCTTTTCAGTCTAGAATGGCATATGTCAAATATGTCATGCGCACAAGATTGCCCCATGAATGAATGCAAGGAATGAAATGATGCATGTCAAGTGGGGAAAGTGATTAGTTTCTTAGAAATCCTCTAAAATTATAAGGAGAGTAAGGAAGAAGTCTTACTTGGGTGCCATAGAACTAAGAACAAGTGCTTGCTGCAATAGATGAATTTTTCCTGCTAGAACCCTAGTTGTGGTCGGGTGGTCAGAGATTAGGGTTAAGGTTAAGAGAAAATGGCAAGGAGAAGGAAGAAGATCCTTACTCTAGTCTAGAGAAGGCTTGTCTTGAGGTTGTAAAGCTTGGATGGAGATGAAGAGCTCAACTGGCGCTTGTCGCAGTCGAGAGAGCACGATTGTTGGGAAGAAGAAATCGCGGAATGAAAGGGGTTAGGGTTTAAATCTGTGAGACATCAGTCGAGGCGATGAGTGGGTCAGCTCGACTGGTAACACCAGTCGAGGCGATGGTCGAAGCACACTCGATTCTGAGTGTGATCGGAATTGGTCAGTCGAGGCGCCAATCGAAGCGCACTCGATTTTAAGTGTCATCGGAATTGGTCGGTCGAGGCGTCAGTCGAAGCGCACTCGATTTTAAGTGTTAGAAACTCGTGCCAGTTGGGCCTCTGGTCAAGTCTGTCTCGGTTGATAGGCTTAAATAACTGGATTTCAATATCTGAATATTCCAACTGAGTTTTGTGTAATTTCTAAGACTTAGGTAAGTGTTAAAT
The DNA here is from genome assembly GCA_025175895.1 of Wurfbainia villosa. Taxonomy (NCBI): domain Eukaryota; kingdom Viridiplantae; phylum Streptophyta; class Magnoliopsida; order Zingiberales; family Zingiberaceae; genus Wurfbainia; species Wurfbainia villosa. Next base: position 110,343,477 of record CM045989.1, on the reverse strand, counting down.
ACACTTGATATGATAACTTAAACACCCTTTTGATTGTTTTAAATAGTTGGTATCTATGTTCTTGGTCTCAAAGAGGATCTAACCAATTTTACTAGGTTGTAATGTCTAGTTATGATCTTGGAACCACAAACACAAGAATGTGTAATGGTCTTCCCCATAACTAGTCACGTTAGTGATTTTTGTCTCGTCAACCTCTCTATCTCAGGGATGCAATGAGCATTTGAAATAGAGTCGTTGATTCTATCATCTCACCCCATTTCTATCAATACAAAAATAGTTTTGTGATCCTTATCATTTTTGTGAGATGATCCCATGTCTTCCCATTTTAAATTCCCATTTCTCTTGTTAAATGGATTTTTTTTTAACCTAAGATCATGGAGGGATCCTCCTTCATTTAGCAGCACACATGCCCAACTCTCTTCTCAAATGGCTAAACTCATTTTTGGGAAGAGGTTTTGTGAATATGTCGGCTAGGTTAGACATGGACTCAACATGGCTGAGTTCAATGTCTCCCCTAGCTACATGATCTCTAATGAAGTGATGCCTTATTTCAATGTACTTGGTCCTTGAGTGATGAACCGGATTTTTGGTGAGATGTATAGTGCTAATGTTATCACATAGCACTTGTACATTCCTATAGATCAGTCCATACTCTTCTAAGGTGTGTGTTAGCCATAGCAATTGTGATACACATTCTTTCATAGCTACATATTCAGCTTCGGTTGTAGAAAGTGCTACACAATGTTGTTTATGGCTTGACCAACTAACCAAGGCCGAACCTAAGAAATGACAGCCCCCACTAGTGATTTTCCTATCCAACTTGCATCCGACATAGTCATAATCGGTATAGCCAACTAAATCAAAAGATTCAGTCCGGGGGTACCACAATCCTACATTGATAGTGTCTTTTAAGTATCTCATGATTCTTTTTACAGCAATCATGTGAGACTCCTTAGCACAAGATTGAAACCTAGCACACATACCAACAGCGAATAAAATATCATGTCAACTCGTTGTTAAGTACAATAAACTACCTATTATACTCCTATAATTTTTCAAATCCACTACCTTCCCTTTCTCATCATTATCTAGACAAGTATTGACAGCAATAGGTGTGCTTACTTCCTTAGCTTCCTCCATATGAAACCTTTTCAGTAACTCCAATACGTACTTAGATTGATGTATAAAAATTCCTTCCTTGGTTTGCTTTATCTCAAGTCCTAGAAAGAAGGTCAATTCTCCTACTAGACTCATCTCAAATTCACTTTCCATGTGACCAGTAAACTCATTGAGATAATCCCTATTGTTTGAGCCATAGATAATATCATCAACATAAACCTAGGCTACAAATATGTATTCACCATCCCTTTTTAAGAATAGTGTGGGATATATCTGTCCTCTCCTAAAACCTTTCTCAATTAGGAAAGTTAACAACCGCTCATACCAAGCACGAGGTGCTTGTTTAAGCCCATAAAGAGCCTTTTTTAGTTTGTACATGTGGTCTGGGAATTGTGCATTCTCAAACCCCGGGGGTTGTTCAACATAGACTTCCTCCTTGATGACTCCATTCAAGAAGGCTGACTTCACATCCATTTGATATAGTTTTAAGCCTTTGTATGTTGCATAAGCAAGCATTAGTCTTATGGATTCTAACCTTGCTACAGGGGCATAAGTCTCATCATAGTCTAACCCCTCAATTTGGTTGTAGCCTTTGGCGACTAACCTTGCCTTATTTCTAACTATTTCTCCTCTATGATTTCTCTTATTTTTAAACACTCATTTAGTCCCAATAATGGAGGTTTGACCAGGTCTAGGGATTAAATTCCAAACTTGATTTCTCTCAAACTGGCCTAGCTCGTCTTGCATTGCAATGATCCATTCTGGATCAAGCAGAGCTTCATCCACTAACTTGGGCTTAATCTCAGAAATCAAGGAAACTTCATTTCCTTCATTTTTGAAAAATGATCTAGTCCTAACCCCATGTTGGATGCCTCCAATAATCTGGTTTTGGGGATGGATAGAATCATTCCTAGTGGATCTTGTTACTTGAGATGGTTCGAGTACTACTGAAATTTGTTTAGGTTCTCCAACCTCAAGTGATGACCCTTGAGCTCTCACTCTCTCTTCATCAAAATCCACTCTTGCTTGTCTTATAGGGTTGCTATCTCCCAATTCCAGCTTCCTCAATTCTAGCTCAAACTCAACCAATTTTCTGTCTGAATCAATATTCATTCCTTTTTCTTCAAACACAACATTAGTTGACTCTTCTATGAGCTTAGTCCTATGGTTGTAGACTCTATAAGCTTTGCTAGTGAGGGAACAACCAACAAGGATACCCTCATCAGCTTTTGCAGAAAATTTTCCTAAATGATCCTTGGTATTTAGGATATACACCGTACAACCAAATACCCTAAGGAGCTTGATTGTTGGTGTCTTTCCAAACCAAAGTTCATGTGGTGTTTTACTTAAGAATCTATGTATCAAAACTCGGTTTTGAACATAGCACGCAGTGCTAACTGTTTCAGCCCATAGGTAGTTTAGTAATTGGTATTCGTTTAGCATACTCCTAGTTGCCTCTTGCAAGGCTCTATTTCTCCTTTCTACAACACCATTTTGCTATGGTGTTCTAGGTGTGGAGAATTCATGTTTGTATCCTTTCTCTAAACAAAAGTCCTTAAGTTTAGTATTTTCAAACTCTCCTCTATGATCACTTCTAATGATTTTAATTGTTGAGTTTTTCTCATTCTCAACTCTTCTACAAAAGGAAATGAAAGTTTCTACTATTTGGTCCTTATGTTTAAGAAAATAAGCCCAAGTATATCTAGTGTAATCATCCACAATAACCAAGCAATATCTACTACCATTGATAGATCTAATAGTGCTAGTATCAAACAAATCCATGTGTAGTAAATCTAATACTTGTAAAGAACTTACAGAATTCTTCCCTTTGTGGGAAGATCTTACTTGCTTTCCTTTTTGGCATGCCCCACAAACCCTATCCTTCTCGTAGGTGATTGAGGGCAGTCCTCTTACAAGTTCCTTCTTGGCCAGATTCTTGATGTTCTTCATGTTGACATGGGCCAATCTCCTGTGCCATAACCAAGACTCTTCTTCCTTGGATATGAAATACTTAAAAGACATGTTAGTAGCAATACTAAATCTAACTTGATAAATGTTTTCCTTCCTAGATCCTATTAGCATGGTTTCATTGGTGTCACTGTGGATCATAAGGCATTGAGTTGAGTGAAACTCAACCCTATACCCTGCATCACACAATTGACTTACACTTAACAAGTTAAATGTCATTCCTTTAACTAACAACACATTTCTAATTATAAATTTTTTAGAAATACTAATGTTACCTACTCCTACAACCTTCAATTTACCACTATTATCGAAAGAAACTATACCTCGGTCTTTGGCATGAATTGAGGAAAACAAAGAGGAGTTTCCTGTCATATGTTTGAAGCATCCGCTGTCCACAAACCATGTAGTTGGACGCTCCACCTTGATGGGTCCCTACTAAACACGGAACATTTGGTCTTTTGGAACCCACAAGTTGGGTCCCTCAGCATCTACTACAAATTTCCTAGGAATTCAAGCCTTAGAAGTTCTAATAAAAGGTGATCTAGTAGAAACAAAACCAGCTGTGATAGTTCTACCATTATCAAATTTAGACCTAGCAGTTCTTGCATTAATAGATTTTCCTTTAGCAGTTTTAGATCCATTAATTCCACCAAAAGAACTCTGGATTTAGATGTAGGTTTCCTAGACACTAAGGACATATAACTAAGTTCCTTTTGTTGTGTATTGAACCCTAGTCCAACCTTGTTATAGACTGTACATTGGGCTCCTAGTATCATGTTTAATGTCTTTGATCCATTGGTGAATTTCTCAAGTGTGCACTTGAGATCATCCACCTAAACCTTCAAGGATGTATTCTCATCCTTGATCTCCTCCAAATGAGGATTTCCTGCACCACTGTCATCAGATACTGTATTAGAATTCTTAACTAATTCTAATTCGGTTTTCAGTAACTTAACCTTAGTTTTGGATTTTTTCAGAGCATTTGTCAAACAAGCAATAGTTTCATATAATTTATCTAGATGGGGAGAGTTTACCTGATCATCATTAGAAGATGATGATGAAGAGTCCGAATTTGGTTGCTCCCCATCACAATGCTCCAGTTCTCCATCCAACTCAGAATTTTCAGAATTCTCCAATGCCATGAGAGCCTTTTGCTTTGCTCCCTTCTCCTCACTTTCTTCTTCCGATGAGGAGGATGAGGATGAAGTATCATCCCAAGTAGCCTTCAATGCTTTCTTCCTCTTGGCCTTTTCTTCCTTCTTTTTGTACTTAGGGCATTCACTTTTGAAGTGACTTTCCTATGACAATGAAAGCACTCTACATTAGATTTATCCTGATTAATTTCTGAACTTTTACCTTTCTTGGTGAAGTATTTCTTCACATCCTTCTTGTTGTATTTTTGCCTTCTTCTCATCAATCTCCTCACAAAGTTAGTCATCTCGCTAGAGGTTGACTCATCATCTCCATCTGAATCTGATGATGAAGAGGAGGAAGAAGCTTCTTTCTTCTCCTTCTTCTTGCTCTCCTTGTTGCGATCCCCTGCAATAAAAGCTAGACCCTTTTCCTTTGGGCTTCGATTAGCTTGTTCATGCAATTCCAATTCACAAAACAATTCATCAATCTTAATTGTTGAAAGATCCCTTGATAATTTGTAGGCATCCACCATAGATGACCACAAAGTATTCCTAGGGAAAGATTTGAGTACATACCTGGCTAAGTCCCTATTCTCAACAGCCTCTCCAAAAGAATGGAGGTCATTGAGTATTTCTTTAAACCTACCATGCAGTTCACTTATAGTTTCAGTCTCCTTCATGCTGAAATTCTGAAGTTGGTTCAAGTAGAGATCCCTCTTCGATGTCCTTGAATCTCTAGTTCCTTCATGTAGCTCCATTAACTTCCTCCGAAGTTCCTGAGCACTACTGAAGGGGCCAACATTGTTGAGTTGGTCCTTGGCTACACCGTACTGCAGAGTTACGATTGCTTTGGCTTTGGCCTGGGCTCTTCTCCTTTGTTCTGGCGACCACAGAGAAGACACCAAAACCCTTCCTTCATCGTCGGTTGGTGATGTGAATCCCTCTGAGACTTAGAACCGCATATCCATGTCCATCATCAAGTAATATTCCATTCGGATCTTCCAATACTAGAAGTTTTGGCCATCGAAATACGGGGGTCGAGTTGTGCTTAATCCTTCTTGCGCTGTCATTCCTTGATGCTCTAGTGGAGGTGAATCCGGTGCAGAGCCCTTGCTCTGATATCGCTTGTTGGGATCGAGGATCGCTAAAGAAGGGGTGAATAGCGAGTTAAAAAATTCTAACTCACTTTTGACTACAAAACAGAGGATTACGTAGAGGAAATAGAAAAATAAGAACACAAAGCAAAAACACAATCAAACGCAGGTATTTATATGTTTTGAAACTCAGCAGTTCCTACTCCATGGGCAACTCAAAAGGAATGTCTACTATGTATGATCAGAATGGTTCCGGAGGTGAAAACTTCACCTCTTACAAGCTTACAATACAATGAATATACTTTAAGAACAATAAGCTAAGTATTAAAAACCAGTTACAGATTGTTGTTCAGCTTCTTGCTTTGAAGATGAAGTTGTGGCACTTGCAAAAAGATGATCGACAGCGCACTTGTTGGAAAGAAGGCCAGATGAGAGCGTCGTTTCTTCTTCTTCTCCTTTAGTATGAATCACAGAGAGCTTGTTTTTCTCTAGATGAAAACTGGAGATTTTGCATTTTTTAACAAGGCCTTTACCTCTATTTTTTCTTCTTCTTTATATAGCCATTTCTTCTAGCAAGCTTTCTGTCTTCCACCATTGGAGCCCTAGAGACCACGCCCAACCAATCTCTGGTCACCTGAGCTTGTCCCCGTAACTGCCTCCAACTTCTGGTGGTTTGCTAAGAACGGAGCCTGCTCCTCCAACTGAAAGTCGACGCATTTGAATCTTTACTCGAAATGGAAGCATCCCATTACCGCCTCCATCAGTCGAGCCCACAGTCAAGTCTGACTCGTGTCTGTACTCGAAAAACACTTGTCAGTCGAGCCCGCAACCAAGCCGGGCTCGGTTCTGTGACTGAATCCATAGCTACCAGTCAAGCTGCTACCAAATCAACTCGACTGAAAACTGCTCTGGTGGAAGTGCCCTGGCGACAATCTTCCATGGCGACAAAGTGCCCTGGAGCAGTTGAGCTAGGCTCGGTTATGTGTTGTTCCATGTAGTGAGCAGTCGAGCCAACTCAATTTTGTTCCTTTGTGCAAGAGTGCCAGTCAAGCTGACCCAATAGTGGCTCGACTACACTGGAAATATTTGAAGCACATGAGTATCTTTCCTAGTAAGCTACCATTTCAAGCACCCTAGTAAGAGACCAAGCACGTTACGGTGCCTTCTCCAACTAACGAATGCTCTAAGTACCCTAGGCAAAGAACGAGCGCGTTACTACGCCCTCCTTGCCTAATGAGTTCTCCATGTTCCCTAGACAAAGAACGAGCATGTTACTATGCCCTCCTTGCCTAACAAGGACTCACAGTACCCTAGACAAAGAACGAGTGTGTTACTACTGTTGGGATGTATACTGAAAAGTCTATCTTTTGTATGAACATCTTTATTTTTGAAATAAGAATCACATGATCATTGTTTGTATATTTATGGTTATGCATATTGTCTAATACATTACATTGTAGATAACATGGTGTGTAGTGTCACACGGGAGATCATGTTATCAGTTCCTTGTAAAGTATAAGTAAAGGCTCATAACCTAGATGATTATGGACAAACCATTGGAATGGTTGTAGTGTGATTTGGTATTGGTTTGTCTTGACCATTAAATCACACTAGTATGCTTTGTGTGTATTGAGCATGATTGATTTAGAGGTGATTCGATCTATTGCTGACTACATAATTCAATCGGACCTCAGATATTATATTGTACATGCTCTTAATCCCGATATAATAATGAACACATATTCTTAGTATTTATTTCTTTGATTTACCAATGGGTGAGATTTATAGAGTAAATCGATAGGCTCGGTAAGTTGAGAAATGATATTATTTATATGGTGTGTCGTTGATTATAGGAGGAACAGTGTCCTATATATTAGGATGATGATGTCCCCTTGAGGTGCTCATAAGGTTCATCATGTAAACCCTACAGGTGGACTTGGTCCGGCATGATGATAAGGTTGAGTGGTACTACTCATGGATTTAGAAGTTGATTAATTAATTGTCAGTAAATTAACTAATCGACGGACATTCGAGATCTTAAACACCGGGAGATAAATTACAAATAATATATGGAGCTCATATTAACTTATGGGGGTTGGTGAGGTAGATCAATGATAATCCTCTAGTGGAATGGATTATCATTAATGGATCAGACTTTATGTGGGCTTGATCCATTGGGTGGCCAAGATCCAACTCCTCCAGATGGTCCCTATTGTAGCCTATTAAAACCTCATGGAGCCTAGATCTGATTTTTGAAAATGATACTTTAGATCCGACGGTGGAGATCAAATATCTAGATCCAAAGGTGGAGATTAAATCTTTAGATCCGACGGTGGAGATTAAATCTCTAGATCCAACGGTTGAGATTAAATCTCTAGATCCGACGGTTGAGATTAAATCCCTAGATCCGACGGTGGTTATTAAAGGAGGCTTAAGCCTAACACTATAAATATGGCTTAAGGGGTGGGCGGCAAGAGCAATTGAAGAGGGGATTAGGGTTTGGGCAGCAAGGGCTTGGAGGCTTGGGCGGCCACACTTTTGGAAGGTTTTTCCTAGGGTTTTGGCCGGCACCCCTTTCCTTCTCTCAACCTTGGCCGGCGCCCAACCTCTTCTTCCTCTTCTCCTTGGCTGGTGGAAACAAGGGTTAGGGTGATTCCTTGGAGCTCTTGGCCAATGCCCACTTCCTCTTCTATTCTCTTTTTGGCCGACGGCAAGCATCAAGGTTGGAGCTTGGTGATCGGTTAAAGGAAGGAGAAGAGTTTTGTTTTATTATATTCCTTTGTTCGGAGTGAACAAGGAAAGGAAGATTTGTGATCTAGGAGGCTTCGACTTTTGGAAGATCGTCGCCCACACGACGTCCAAAAGGAGGAAGGACATACAATAGAAGATTGAGAGGTATAATGCTTGTTTATATTCTTTTGTATCATGTCTATAATTGTTTTCAATTATTTGCATGTTGTATGTTTTGTTATGTGGCTAATTTTCTTGGACCCCGAATACAAACACAAAAACCGGCGATCCGTATATCATCTATTCCGCGGCTACTCGTAGAATAGGGGTAGGTTGCTTGAATAACAAGTTTGTTCAAGTGACCACTCTAATCGAATAGCACGACGATGGAATGGTTGCTTTGGTAATCTCTCTTTGTCAAGGATTAATTTTTTTATCCGGGAACGTAGAAGGGATCGCCATGAACAAGTGACCGAGTAGAAGTGGGAAGTGAAGTTTCCTACCTTCAAGTGGTATCAGAGCTTCGGTTCCGCAAAAGCTTTAAGTGGTATCAGAGCTTCGGTTCCGTAAAACCTTCAAGTGGTATTAGAGCCACGGTTTCTGATTTTGTGTGTTTAGGATTCGGTTACTTTTATGCACTTTTCATATATTATATGTCTCGGATAATAGTAGGATGTGCGTAGGTTAACTTTTTGGTTGCAGACATAGGATCCAACTATTATGGTCATATGTGTGTATGTGATTGTATGTGTGTAATTGTATTTTTTTTTAATCCTCGGGGTTGACGAGGCTAGTATTTAATTTTTTTTATTAAGTACGGCATTGTTTAGCCACTCATTTATTTTAGTTTACTTTCGATCTAGATTTCATGTACACTCCTTTGAGGAGTATAGGATCAATGGATGTAAATTAAAATAGTTAGTCTCGGCTCGGATCTCCGGATGGCTCGTACATGGCGTAGGGAGGAGCGGACGAGATGGCGATACGACAAGAGGCATATTGGAGACAAAATCCATAATAGTTAGAAAATATTTCTTTTTCATATTTATTGCTTATTATTTGATATGCATGTCGTAGGATAGAAAATTCCTTAATTTTAAATTACTAAGTGGGAGAGGGATATTTTTATAAATTCCCATGACCTCCATTATGATTTGACATGTGATGCAAACAAACTTGCGCATCGGCTTTGAGTGCCTTCCTCCCCATTGGATGAGTTTGTTTGCGGATCACAAGGTCGAATATGGTTATAGGAAATTATTAAGGAGTGTGTGTACTTCCCCATCGGAAGGCACATAACCTGAGATAATTGCCTTGGTACCGAGTAATGGTGAACACTTAGATACAAATAGGAGTATCCTCCCTATCGGAGTCACTGCTTTTATTTGTAGGGCCGAAGAGGAACTAACTATTAATTTTATTTGTCAAAAAGTTAGGTTGACAAGATAGTAAAATTAATGGGTAAAACCTCCTCTTACAAATATAGAATTCGTATACGTCCACACTATCATGGCATACGATATTCTCGGTGTTTTGAGGTGTTGGTTGATTTTAAAATTTTATTATTTGAGGAATCAATAATTTTTTGAAATCTAATGTTTTGATCTATGTGATTCATAGGTTTTTCAAAAATGACTTTCAATCCACTTGCTGTGATATTAAAAGAGAATAAACTTACTGGACCCAATTATGTTGATTGGAAAAAGAATCTTGATATTGTCTTGACTGTTGAGGAGTACAATTATGTACTCATCGAAGAGTGCCCTCCTAAGCCTGCCGATGATTCTAGGGAAAAGGAGAAGGAGAGTTATAAGAAGTGAATTAAAGATGATGAGATGGCGCGATGTTACATTTTGGCATCTATGTCAAATGTACTGCAACATCAGCATCAAGTCATGCCCACTGCTTATGACATGATGCTCAATCTCAAAGAGCTTTTCGAACACCAGAATCGGGCTACAAGGCAGGAAGCCATGAGGAACTTGATGATGACCACCATGATCGAGGGAACACCCGTGAGGGATCATGTTCTCAAGATGATGGCTCATTTAAATGAGTTGGAAGTCCTCGGAGATTAGATCAATGGGGAAACCCAGATCGATATCATTCTCCAGTCTCTACCTAGGAGTTTTGAGCAGTTTCTCCTGAACTACAACATGAATAAGAGGTTGTATTCATTGGCGGAGCTTCTAACAGAACTCTAAGCGATAGAGGGGCTATTTCGTCAGAGTGCTCAGGCACAGGCCATGGTTGCCCAAAAGGTTTCTACTTCTAAGCCGAAAGGCAAGAAGAAGAAGAAACAAACTGGGGCAAAGGCGGCGGGAGGAACTCAGGGAAGAGTGAAGAAGCCAAAAGGCAAGTGCTTCACTTGCAAGTAGACTGGACACTAGAAGAAGGACTGCCCCAACCGGAATCAGAACAAAGGTATATCCTTTGGTCTAGTCATTGAAACATGTTTAGTGGTATTATCTACCGGCACCTGGTGTGTAGATAGGGGAGCCACTGATCATGTATGCAATACGTTGTAGTGGTTCCAGGAAACCCGACGACTAGCTGAAGGAGAGATTACCGTTTACTTGAATGATACCATGAAGGTGGCAGCTATTGTAGTGGGAAATGTTTATTTATCTTTTGAGAGGAATAAAGTTTTGGTTCTTAAAAATTGCCTTTATGTACCTTTATTTAGAAAGAATTTGATTTTGGTTTCTAAATTTTTTATGGATGGATATTCTATTTCTTTTAATGATAGAGTTGTTATAAAAAGGAATAGGAAGCTTATCTGTTCTGATACATTGATAAAAAATTTGTATACACTTGAACCAAAAGCTCCCACGATGCAAATAGAAGTGAATAACTCATCTTCTAATTCCAATAAGAGAAAAAAACCTTCGAAGATGAAACAAACATATCTTTGGCATCTAAGGCTTGGTTATATTAACCTAAGCAGAATTCAAAGGTTGATAGCTGATGGACCTCTGAGTTCATTAGTGGTGGAAGACTTCCCAGCTTGTGAGTCCTGCATGGAAGGTAAAATGACCAAGAGGCCTTTCAAGGTCAAGGGGTATAGAGCCAAAGATGTGTTCGAATTGGTTCATTCTGATTTGTGTGGTCCTATGTCTATCCAGGCAAGAGGTGGCTTTAAATATTTTGTCTCTTTTATAGATGATTATTCAAGGTATGGATACATTTACTTGATGTGCCGCAAGTCTAAATGCTTTGACAAGTTCAAAAAATTCAAGGCTGATGTGGAGAAACGTCAAGGTAAAAGTATCAAGACACTACGATCTGATCATGGTGGTGAGTAACTCTTGGGAAAGTTTAGGAATTACTTATCAAAGGCTGGGATTCAATCCAAATTGTCTACACCTGGCACACCCCAGCAGAATGATGTAGCAGAGCGAAGGAATAGGACTCTTATGGAGATGGTTAGATCGATGATGAGTTATTCTGAATTGCTAGAATTATTCTGGGGATATGCTCTAGATACGGCAGTGTATATTCTAAACTTGGTACTATCTAAATCAGTACCTTCTACTCCCACTGAATTGTGGACTGGAGAAAGCCTAGTCTGAGACATATTCGGATTTGGGGGAGTCCAGCACATGTGTTGAAGGCAGATGCTGGTAAGTTGGAACCTCGTATAGAAGTGCACATGTTCGTTGGCTATCCTAGAGGAACGAAAGGTGGTTTGTTTTATAGTCCTAGAGATCAGAGGGTGATCGTTAGCACAAACGCCAGATTTCTAGAGGAAGACTATGTGATGAACCACAAGCCCATGAGTAAGATTGTTCTGGAAGAATTGAAAGGGGAAGCCACTACTTCAATACCACCAGTACAAGAGGATATACCACAAGTCACTGCACCACGTGTCACAGAGGATACACAGGTGATACCTCATCGTAGTGGAAGGGTTGTGAGACAGCCTGATAGATTCTTGTTCTTGGGAGAATCTTCTGATTTGGTCCCTGGTGAACATGAACCTGATCCCTGGACATATGACGAGGCAATCCAAGATAAAGATGTAGTATCTTAGAAAAGTTCGATGAATGCTGAGATTGAATCTATGGATTCAAATCAGGTCTGGGAGCTAGTAGAACCACCCAATGGTGTAAAAACCATTGGAAGCAAGTGGATCTACAAAAGAAAGAGAGGAATATACGGGAAGGTTGAGACCTTCAAAGCAAGGCTTATTGCGAAGGGGTATACTCAGAAAGAGGGTATCAATTATGAGGAGACCTTTTTGTCGGTAGCCATGCTTAAGTCTATCCGGATTCTCTTATGTATTGCTGCTCATATGGATTATAAGGTGTGGCAGATGGATGTCAAGACAACTTTCCTTAATGGAAGTCTTAAAGAAAACATCTATATGAAGCAACCAGAGGGATTCATTGTAAAGGGCAAAGAGCATCTTGTGTGCAAGCTTAATCGGTCCATTTATGGATTGAAGCAAGCTTCGAGGTCTTGGAACATCCGCTTTGATGAGGTAATCCAATCTTATGGATTCATTCAAAGTCCAAATGAGTCTTGTGTATAAAAGAGATGTGACAGAAACGTAGTGGTATTTCTTGTACTATACGTAGATGACATTTTATTAATTGGCAACAATGTCAAGGTGTTATCGGACGTAAGGGTATGGTTGTCCAAACAGTTTGATATGAAGGACTTGGGAGAAGTGGGACACATCCTTGGGATCAAGGTTATAAGGGATTGCAAGAAAAGGATGTTGTGTTTATCTCAAGCTTCATACATAGACACAATTATGGATCGTTTTTGCATGCAAAACTCCAAGAAAGGTTTTCTACCTTTCAGGCATGGAGTTCCTTTATCTAAGGAGATGTGTCATAGAACATCTAAGGAGATAGAGGAGATGAAGGCGGTTCCTTATGCTTCGGCAGTAGGAAGCCTCATGTATGCTATGCTATGTACGAGACTGGATATCTTCTTTGTCGTGGGCATGGTTAGCAGATATCAGAGTAATCCAGGACAGGGATATTGGACTGCGGTAAAGCATATATTGAAGTACTTCAGAAGGACTAGGGATTATATGTTGATCTACCAGGCAGATCAATTACTCCCTGTGGGTTACACAGATTCTGACTTCCAATCAGATAGGGATAACAGTAAGTCTACCTCAGGTTTTGTGTTTACTTTGGGAGGTGGAGCCATTGTATGGAAGAGTGTCAAGCAGAAATGTGTGGCGAACTCTACCATAGAAGCTGAGTATGTGGCAGCCTCTAAGACAGGCAAAGAAGTTGTGTGGCTCAGGAACTTCTTGATGGACTTCGATGTGATTCCTGGCTTGCCCAGAACTATCACAATTTATTGTGATAATAGTGGTGCAGTTGCAAACTCGAAGAAACCACGAGCCCATAAGGCAAGTAAACACATAGAGTGCAAGTACCACCTGATACGAGAGATCGTAAAGGAGGTAGAAGTTATTGTCGCCTAGATTGCATCAGAGGAAGACCCAGTAGATCCTTTCACTAAGGCCCTTCAAGCGAGAGCTTTTGATAGACATGTGGAGGGAATGGAAATCAGATGTATGGCAGTATGAGGACAGCATAATCTTTTAGTATAAGTGGGAGATTGTTGGGATGTATAGTGAAAAGTTTATCTTTTGTATGAACATCTTTATTTTTGAAATAAGAATCAAATGATCATTGTTTGCATATTTATGGTTATGCATATTGTCTAATACATTACATTGTAGATAACATGGTGTGTAGTGTCACATGGAAGATCATGTTATCAATTCCTTGTAAAGTATAAGTAAAGGCTCACAACCTAGATGGTTATGGACAAACCATTAGAATGGTTGTAGTGTGATTTGGTATTGGTTTGTCTTGACCATTGAATTACACTAGTATGTTTTGTGTGTACTGAGCAGGACCGACTTAGAGGTGATTCGATTTATTGCTGACTACATAATTGAATCGGACCTCAGATATTATGTTGTACATGCTCGGGCACATATACTTAGTATTTATTTCATTGATTTACCAATGGGCGAGATTTATAGAGTAAATTGATAGGCTCAGTAAGTTGAGAAATGATATTATTTATATGGTGTGTCGTTGATTATAGGAGGAAACCGTGTCCTATATATTAGGATGATGATGTCCCCTTGAGGAGCTCATAAGGTTCATCATGTAAACCCTGTAGGTGGACTTGGTCCGGCATGATGATAAAGTTGAGTGGTACTACTCTTGGAGTTAGAAGTTTATTAATTAATTGTAAGTAAATTAATTAATCGACGGACATTCGAGATCTTAAACACGGAGAGATAAATGTACAAATAATATATGGAGCTCATATTAACTTATGGGGGTTGGTGAGGTAGATCAATGATAATCCTCTAGTGGAATGGATTATCATTAATGGATCGGACTTTATGTGGGCTTGATCCATTGGGTGGCCAAGATCCAACTCCTCCTCATGGTCCCTATTCTATCCTATTAAAACCTCATGGAGCCTAGATACGATGGTTGAAAATGAGACTCTAGATCTAACGGTGATCAAATCCCTAGATCCAAAGGTGGAGATTAAATCTTTAGATCCAACGGTGGAGATTAAATCTTTAGATCCAATGGTGGAGATTAAATCTATAGATCCGACGGTTGAGATTTAATCTCTCGATCCAATGGTTGAGATTAAAGGAGGCTTAAGCCTAACTCTATAAATATGGCTTAAGGGGTGGCCGGCAAGAGCAATTGAAGAGGGGATTAGGGTTTGGGCAGCTAGGGCTTGGAAGCTTGGGCGGCCACACTTTTGGAAGGTTTTTCCTAGGGTTTTGGCCGACGCCCCTTTCCTTCTCTCAACCTTGGCCGGCGCCCAACTTCTTCTTCCTCTTCTATTCTCTTTTTGGCCGGCGGCAAGCATCAAGGTTGGAGCTTGGTGGTTGGTTAAAGGAAGGAGAAGAGTTTTGTTTTATCATCTTCCTTTGTTCGGAGTGAACAAGGAAAGGAAGATTGGTGATCTACGAGGCTTCGACTTTTGGAAGATCGTCGCCCACACGACATCCAAAAGGAGGAAGGACATACAATAGAAGATTGAGAGGTATAATGCTTGTTTATATTCTTTTGTATCATGTCTATAATTGTTTTAAATTATTTTCATGTTGTATATTTTGTTATGTGGCTAATTTACTTGGACCCCGAATACAAACACAAAAACTGGCGATCCGTACATCGTCTATTCCATGTCTACTCGTAGAATAGAGGCAGGTTGCTTGAACAATAAGTTTGTTCAAGTGACCACTCTAATCGAATAGCACGACTATGGAATGGTTGCTTTGGTAATCCCTCTTTGTCAAGGATTAATTTTTTTATTCGGGGACGTAGAAGGGATCGCCATGAATAAGCGACCAAGTAGAAGTGGGAAGTGAAGTTTCCTACCTTCAAGTGGTATCAGAGCTTCGGTTATGCAAAACCTTCAACTACGCCCTCCTTTCCTATCGAGTATTGGGCCCATGTACCCTAGTAAGAGACCGAGCATGTTACTGTGCCCTCTCTTACTAATGTGTACACTAGCTAGAGATCGAGCACTCCCTTGTGCCCTCTCTAACTTTTAGTAATATATGAGAGGTGTCCTAAGGAAATTGTCTGATGGTTGTATCATTTATTTGATAAATGAAGATTCACTATTTGAGTATACATGTTTTCATGTATTTGATTGGATCTTAAACTCATTTACTGAATGTCCGCAATATGATTCACAGCATGAGAGAATTTATGATTGAATCACAACTAGTGAGTATCTCTACTTGTGTAATTGTGATGTATTGGAATTATCCCAAGTCGATGAATTGATGGATTTGGACACCATTAATTCCGTCGAGACTAGCATGAGGAATACTCCTTGGTGTATCCAAGCAGCTGATTCTCACTAGCTAGAAACATTGTGATGTCTAGAGTTAATCGTGGATGCTAGTTATGGTAACTAGTTTATTAGAGTGACCAGTTGTAAGACTTTATATGGTTCTCTACATATAAAGATATGTCAATAATGTTCTTACTACAGCTTAAGTGTGATGTTCCTTTGACTTGCGATATTCAAGTCATCTTGGTCATGAAGACTTATGCTTTGACATCTTAAGCAAACATCTCTGAAGAGATGTGGACCCGGGATGATTGGGTATAAGTCGAAGTGTCCGAAGGTGTTTGAATAGCCTATAAAGGATTCAACACTCCTTGCGAGGAGATGTATACCCATGGCCTCTCGTCGGATTGTTACTAAAGTCTTTGGCCAAAGCATTATATGTTTAGAGTAAGGTACTCTTGGATACATGTACAGTAACTAAAATTCGTAGGATGAGGAAATGATACTTGGGCTAGGTGTGACGTAGTCAACCTAGTGGGGACTGACATTATAGACCATGTCCTAAATCAAGTGGGTATAAGATGAGTGAAAGGAATGGGGCACGATTCATTGTAGCTGCTGATGGCTTTCAGAAATAGTTCTGGATCAACTGTTGATCTTTTCGGTTAATTGGGGATCATGATGTACTACTAGGTGCCACTCATGATTGTTCTATAATTAATGGTTAATTATAGACGACCAACATAAACCGAGAACCTATTTGTTCACACGCACAACGAGCATAATCCGAAGGATTTAAAATGAGCTTGAGAATGAGATTCTCAGAGCGAGAGAAACTAGGTTTGGTTGGACCAAACAAGGATCAACATGAAATCATTTCAGTCGTAATTGAAGCGTGGATGGGCCGTGTCTTATAAAGACATGATGGATGAACCAAATTGGTTTAGTTCTAATCCAATGGTGGAGAATAAACCAATGGGGTTTGGTTTATTTTAAACGAATGAACCAAAGTTGGTTCAGTTCGTTTTAACTTAAAATAGACCAATCGGTTTGGTTTATTTTAACTTAAATTAATGGAGAGGGTTAATGGGTTTTTGGTTATGAACCAATAACCATTAGGAGAATTTGTTCTCTATAAAATAGGGCTTAAGGGTTTTGAGAAAGCCCTAACCCTAATTGTGTCGTCCCTCCCTCTCTTCTCCTCTTCTATCCGGCGACCAACCTCTTGCCGCCGCCCAGCCCTTGTGTCGCCATTCAAGTTGTTTTCGGCGTCCAAGCTCCTGCCGGCGACCCTCCGGTGATCTTCCTTGGCTCCGGCGACAAGGTGAGCATCTAGCTTTCCTTATTTGGCCGACGCAAGTTCTCCACCAAAGCTGTCCAATTTTCTGGACAGCTTGTTTCCTTCTCATCGGAGCATCATTTGGACGACATTTGGAGCTCCGACAGCAGCTACCTTGACAAGGATTCGATCTCCAGTAATCCTCATAGGTGGAGGACGAAGGATTCGTCAAACGGTTGACGAATTCCTCTACGGAGAAGCGAGATTTGGGGACTCGGTTTTGAATTCGAATTTTGATTCGGATTGTGATCTTCTCTTGATCACATCGTCTTCGACATGAGGCTAGTGACTCGTACGAAGATGAGGCTCGTGACTTTGTGAAGTCATCCCGAAGATACTCGGCGTGGATACGGATAGAGGCGATTCTAGCAAGGGTCGCTCCGGTTGATGCCTTTCCTGCTACACGTGATATGTCAGGTATACGTAGAATAATTTCCTTTTATTATAAAATTTGAATTTATGGTTATGTCTACACATGTTGTACTATGCATGTGTATGGTGTGTGTGATGTAATAAATTAGATTTATTGCTTTTTGTTTCTTCCGCTGTGCACATGTTTACGAAACATGTTCGAATACACACTCACCGCGGTGCCAAAAATCCAATAGTGGTATCAGAGCCCAGGTTGTGTTTCAACATAATCGTAAAATTATTTTGTGATAGTCATAATTGTATTTATGGAAATTTTCTACTTTTGGAAAGTTAGAAGTATTTATGGAAATTTTCTAATTTTGGAAAGTCTAGAAGTATTTATGGAAATCTTTCACTTTTGGAAAGTTAGAAGTATTTATTGAAATTAATATTTTCCATAAATAAAATATTTGATTATATTTGGAAATTTGTTTCCTAATTTAATCATGATTTGATTTGGGAAATCAAATATAAAATATATTTTATTTCCATAAATAGTTTTGACAATTTAGGAAATTTATTTCCTAAATTAAAAAATTGACTTTCCTTAATTGAGACCTTCCATAAATAAAATATGTGATTAGATTTAGAAATTTGTTTCTTAATTTAATCATGATTTGATTTTGAGAATCAAATCTTAAACATATTTTATTTCCATAAATAGTTATGACATATAAGGAAATTTTGTACATGTCATAATTGTATGTCATGTAATTGCATTAGATGCATAACATTATGTCATGCGTGTCGTGACATGTAGATGTATGTCATGTATACCATGCCATGTAGATAATAGTTATTTGCATACAAAGAGGATGAGATATAAAACCCTTACTCAATATTAAATCGTACATCTTCCATTAATATGGTTAGAACCAGAGTTCTATTTCCTATTTGGGTTGGTGGACTCTCTCTAAACCCGGCTCGAATCTGAACATGTTCAAACCTGTTGGTGATCGATTGGAAGCTAGAGGGGGGGTGAATAGCTTGTTTTTCATCTCTATAAAAATATTAGCGGAAACACAACAAAAATAATAATAATACAAATGAAAAACAATGCCAACACGATTCTTTTACGTGGTTCGAAGATAGCGCTCCTACTCCACGGTGATCCTTGAGGTGGATCAACCCTAATCAATATCACTATGAAGCTTTCCTTTACAACACTCCTCTTCTTACAAAAGATGTAGATGAAGCTTAGAGAGGAGAAAGAGATTTAGAATCACTAGAAAGCTTTGAAAAATCGTGGAGGCTTGAGAGTATTATCAGAGAATAAGCATTAACCCCCAAAAACCTCCACCAACCCTCTTTTTATAGAGAGAAAGCTGATTTTCAGCACCATCTGATTCGATCATTTATCAGCGATTACACCACGAATAGCCGATTTCATGGGATTTAGATTCGTTTCCTCCAACGGCACTCTCATCAGTCGACTGATCCCTCCATCAGTCGACTGATGGAGTGATCAGTCGAGTGATCACAGGTCATAGTCGAGTAAGACTTCATTCTGTGCCCGTGTTTAACTTGATCAGTCGACTTCCACTGTTGGCAGTCGACTGATCGCAATATCAGTCAACTGCCATGACCAAAGCAGTCGACTGATGGTCAGGATTTCATCCTGACTCAATCGAGCACCTGACCAATCGACTGATAAATCGTATCAGTCGACTGATACTCATCAAGTATGAATAATTCATACTTGATTACACCCCCTAGACCTAGACCCAACCTTCTAGCTCTTCCTTAAGCCTTGCACCTCCAGGATCCCTCCGAGTCCGCGACTTGTTCATCCTTTGCGCTTTACTTCCAAGAGCTTCCTTCGGTTTTGTCATGTCTTTTGGGTTTCCTTTTGCCAAAGTGTGCTTGGACTTTACGCCACCAAGTCTACATTCTTGGACTTACGCTGCCAAGACTTGCCTTTGGTCTTCCTTTGCCAAAGTCCATTTGGACTTAATGCCGCCAAGACAACATGCTTAGTCTTATGCCACCAAACCTTTATCTTGGACTTTTCTTGCCAAGCTCATACTTGGACTTTGCCTTTACCAAGTCTTCATACTTGGATTTCCCTGTCACTTGAACATTGTCACAATTAGATCACAAATTGTTTCCTAACTTAGATGATTATCCAAACATCAAAACATATGAATGCTTGGGGCATTGTTGCACCAACAATCTGCTCCTTTTTTATGTTTGGCAATCATTTAAGTTAGGTCTTTTAAGGATACGCACATAATCATATTTCCAACTCACATAATCATATATCCAATTCTAACTTAAACATTTCTTCTCCCCCTTTGACATACATCAAAAAGAGAAGAAAGACAAAATCATATATTTCATAAAAGAATCTAATGTGTTATAATCTTGAACTAAGGTATAGAATTGATATTTAGCTCCCCCTTAATCCAAGATATAGTTCATGATGAGTAAAAGACATGTGGAGAAAAAGCCTATCAAACAATTTGAAGGTTTAAATCCTAACTTTGCACCAACAATGTAAATTTGGGAATGAAAAAGATACATCTTATGAAACTCCCCTTAAAACACCGCATTAAATAGTCCAAAACGTTTGTTTATACTCAATATTATTATGCTAAAATTTTAGGAAATCCAAGATACACTAAATATCAAAAAATGGAGCTATTTATCAGAAAACACAGTGTATCAGTCGACTGGTTTCTGACCCAGTCGACTGCTACGCCTGAAATATGAATTTTAACTTTTTCAACCCAAATTCAGAAATGCATTAGAAATTCCAAAAACCTCGAAAAATCACAAAATTTTATGTACACATTTCTGAAATCATACTTTATCAAGGAAAAATATTTTGAAAAATATATGTTTTCTAGATTTCAAGATTGATACAAACAAGGAAACCAACAAAAGTTCTAATGTTTTTGCAAACTTTGTATCACTTTTGTGTTTCACTTGAAAATTGTTTTTCAAAATGTGATAAACATAGTTTAAAATATGTTTTATTTGACATTTCCAATCATGTTCTTGGAGCTATATGCACATCAATTGTGTATAAGCCTTCCCAATGATTTGTCCAATGAAGGATTAATGTCTCTAGATGACACTTTGGTCCATAGTAATGCATCTTAACAAGCATGATGTGTTGGGATGTATACTGAAAGCCTAGCTCTTTTGTATGAACATCTTTATTTTGAAATAAGAATCACATGATCATTGTTTGCACGTTATATTTATATGTGTGCATATTGTCTAATATTTTACATTGTAGATAACATGGTGCCTGGGTGCGGCACAGAAGATCATGTTATCAGTCCCTTGTAGAATATAAGTAAAGGCTCACAACCAAGATGGTTTCAGACAAACCATTGGCATGGTTGTAGTGTAGCTTGGTATTGTTTTGTCTTGAACATAGAGTTACACTAGTACACTTAGGTGTATTGAGCAGGACCGACATAGAGATGATTCAATTTGTTGCTTACTACATAATTGAATCGGACCTCGGATATTATGTTGTACATGCTCTTAATCCCGATATAATAACGGACACATGTACTTAGTATTTATTTCTTTGATTTACCAGAGGGTGAGATTTCTATGGATTAAATCAATATGCCCGGTAAGTTGGGAAATGATATTATTTACATGGTGTGTCGTTGATTATAGGAGGAATCTGTGTCCTATGTATTAGGTTGATGATGTCCCCTTGAGGAGCTCATAAGGTTCATCATGTAAACCCTGCAGGTTGACTTAGTCAACATAATGATAAGGTTGAGTGGTACTACTCGAGGAGTTAGATGTTAATTAATTAATGGTCAGTAAATCAATTAATTGACGGACATTCGATGTCTTAAACACGGGGAGATGGATGTACAAATAATATATGGAGCCCATATTAATTTATGGGGTTGGTGAGGTAGTTCGATGATGATCCTCTAGTGGAATGGAACATCATTGATGGATCAAGTTTGTGTGGTTCCGATCCATCGGGTGGCAAAGACCCAACTCCTCCTCATGGTCCCTATCGTAGCCTAATATAAACCTCATGAAGTCTAGATCAAATGATGGAAAACAAATCTCTAGATCCGACGGTTAGGATTAAATCCCTAGAACCGACGGTGGAGATTAAATCTCTAGATCCGACGGTTGGGATTAAAACCCTAGAACCGACGGTTGAGACTAAATCTCTAGATCCGATGGTTGGGATTAAAACCCTAGAACCGACGGTGGAGATTAAATCTCTAGATTTGATGGTTGGGATTAAAACCCTAGAACCGACGGTTGAGATTAAATCTCTAGATCCGACGGTTGAGATTAAATCTCTAGATCCGACGGTTGAGATTAAATCTCTAGAACCAATGGAGGAGATTAAACCAAGGCCTAAACCTAACTCTATATATATGGGCTTAGGCTTGGGCGGCAAGAGGAGATGAAAAACCTAATTGAAACAAGGTGGCTTGGGCGGCAAGAAAGAAAAGGAGATTAGGGTTAGGGTTTGGTTCATGGTGTTGGGCGGCAAGGCTTCCTCTTCTTCCCATTGATGGCCGGCAACCCTTCCCCCCCTTTTCCTCCTTGGTTTGGCCGGCGTCCAATATTTTCCTTTCCTTCTATGGCTTAGGATGGATGGAATTAGGATGGCTTCCCTTGGGCGGCAACCAAAACCTAGATGGGATAGGATTGGGGTTGGGCGGCTAGGGTTAGGGATTTTGGGATTAGGGTGGGTGGCAACATGGAGATGAAGATCTTTTTCTTCTTCCTTCTAAGTGTTGGCCGGCCACTATCCATGTTCCCTATACCTTGGCCGGAGCTCAACCTATTCTCCTTCCCTTCATCATTGGCCGGAAATTAGGAAAGCTTTGTCTAGGGTTTGGGCGGCAACAAGGAGGAGAATTGTTTTCCTTTCCTTTCTCCAAGTGTTGGCCGGTGCCCATACCCTTGGTGTTTCTCTTTCGGTTGGCTTCCATACTCCATTCCATCTTCTCTTTGGACCGGCGGCAAACATCATGCTTGGAGCGTGATGGTTGGTCCTAGATAAGAGAAGAGTTTTGTTTCCATTTTGTTCTCTCTATTCTTGGGGCCGGCGGCATCAATCCTTTGTGGATTGGTGGTTGGCTCAAGCAAGAAGGGAAAGAGAGCTCTTCTTTCTTTGGATTGAAGAAGATCTAGGATGCTTCAACTTGTGGAGGATCTTCACCCACACGAAGTCTACAAGGAGGTCAGGACATACGATAGAAGATCAAGCGGTATAAAAGTTTCACAACTTTTATTATTGTTCTTTTCATGTTCTTATTTGATATGCTAGCTTATGTTCTTTATGTTAGTATATGTTGATTATACTAGTTTGCATTTGCATGTATTTGTATAATCATGGACCCCGAATAAGAAACACAAAAACCGGCGATCCGTGCGTCGTCTCTTCCGCGGCTAACCAACTAGAAGAGTTGTGTTGCTTGAACAACTAATTTGTTCAAGCGATCGCTCAAGTTGTTAGCATGACGACGAATTGGTTGTGCTTAGGAAACTCATCCCATCCGGATTAGTTTTCATTAGTGAAAATTTTAATCCGAGGACATGGGAGCCAATGAGCATTCCGAGAAATAGCACGGTTGCCAACAATTGGTATCAGAGCCAAGGTTTCCGGTTTTGTGTGTTTTGGATTCGGTTACTTTCATGCACATATCATATATTGAGTATGTCGGATAATAGTAGGATGTGCGTAGGCTAACTTTTTGGTTGCAAGCATAAGATCCGACTATTATGGCTATATGTGTGTATGTGATTGTGTGTGTGTGATTGTATATTATTTGAATCCTCGGGGTTGACGAGGCTAAATTAGTATTTAATTTTTGTAATTGAATACAGCATTGTTTAGCCACTCTTTATTTTATTTTACTTTCGATCTAGATTTCATGTACACTCCCTCGTGGAGTATAGGATCGATGGATGTAAAATAAAATAGGTTTTATTCTCGGATCGGATCTCCAGTTGGCTCGTACATGGCGTAGGAGGAGCAGACGAGGTGGCGACACGACGGGACGCATATTGGAGAACAATGCCATAATAGTTGGAAAAATTCTGTTTTTTCCATATTTATTGCTGATTTGTTTTATATGCATGTTGTGTGTGCTTGAAAATTCCTCATTTTCAATTTACTAAGTGGGAGAGGGATATTTTAATTAATTCCCGCGGCCTCCATTACAATTTGACGTGTGATGCAACAAACTTGCGTGTCGGCTCTGAGTGCCTTCCTCCCTGCGGATGAGTTTGTTTGCGGATCACTAGGTCAAATAATGGTTATAGGAAATTATCTAGGAGCGTGTGTACTTCCACAGCGGTAAGGCACATAATCCAAAATTATTCCCTTAGTACCGTGTAATGGTGCACACTTAGATGCAAATAAAAAGTAGTTTTATTTGTAGGGCCAAAGAGAAACCAACTATTAATTTTATTTGTCAAAAAGTAAGGTTGACAAGATAATAAAATTAATGGGTTAAACCTCCTCTTACAAATGTAGAATTCGTATACGTCCACACTGCGTGGCATGCGATATTCTCGGTGTTTTGAGGTGTTGGTTGATTTCAAAATTTTATTGTTTGAGGAATCAATAATTTTTATTGAAATCTATAGTAATAATAAGCATGTTGTGTGTGCTTAAAAATTCCTCATTTTCAATTTACTAAGTGGGAGAGGGATATTTTAATTAATTCCCGCGGCCTCCATTACAATTTGACGTGTGATGCAACAAACTTGTGTGTCGGCTCTGAGTGCCTTCCTCCCTGCGGATGAGTTTGTTTGCGGATCACTAGGTCAAATAATGGTTATAGAAAATTATCTAGGAGCGTGTGTACTTCCACAGCGGTAAGGCACATAATCCGAAATAATTCCCTTAGTATCGTGTAATGGTGCACACTTAGATGCAAATATAAAGTATCCTCCCCATCGGAGTCACTGCTTTTATTTGTAGGGCCAAAGAGGAACCAACTATTAATTTTATTTGTCAAAAAGTAAAGTTGACAAGATAATAAAATTAATGGGTAAAACCTCCTCTTACAAATGTAGAATTCGTATACGTCCACACTGCGTGGCATGCGATATTCTCAGTGATTTGAGGTGTTGGTTGATTTCGGAATTTTATTGTTTTGAGGAATCAATAATATTTGAAATCTAAAGTAATGATCTATGTGATTCTTAGATTTTTCAAAATTGACTTTCAGTCCACTTATTGTGATACTAAAGGAAATAAACTTACTATACCTAAATAATGTTGATTGGAAAAGATTCAAGATCTTGTCTCATCTGCTAAGGAGTACAAGTATGCACTCTTCAAAGAGTGTCCTCAAGCCATCATTGCTCAAAAAGGTTTCTACTTCTAAGCCGAAAGGCAAGAAGAAGGAGAAACAAGGTGGAGCAAATGTGGTGGGAGGATCTCAGGGAGGAGTGAAGAAGCCGAAAGGCAAGTACTTCACTTACAAGCAGGATGGACATTGGAAGGAGGACTGTCCCAATCCAAAACAGAACAAAAGTATATTTTTTGGTCTAGTCGTTGTAACATGGTTAGCGGTGTTATCTACCGGCACCTGGTGTGTAGATACGAGAGCCACTAATCATGTCTGCAATACTATTGCAGGGGTTCCAGGAAACCCGACGACTAGCTAAAGGGAATATTACCATTTACTTGGGCAATGCCATGAAGATGGCGGCTATTGCAGTGGGAGATGTTTTATTTATCTTTTGAGAAAAATAAAGGTTTTGGTTCTTAAGAATTTCCTTTATGTACCCTTATTTAGAAAGAATTGACTTCGATTTCTAAATAGTTTTTGGATGGATAATCTATTTCTTTTCATGACAGATTTGTTATAAAAGGAATAGGGACATTATCTATTCAGGTACATAGATAGGAAATTTATAACTTGAACCACAAGCTCCCACGATGCAAATAGAAGTTAATAACTCATCTTCTAATTCCAATAAGAGAAAAGAACCTTCGAAGATGAACCAAACATATATTTGGCTTCTTAGGCTTGGTCACATTAACCTAAGCAGAATTCAAAGGTTGATAGCTGATGGACCTTTGGGTTCATTAGTGGTGGAGGATCTCCCAACCTACGAATCTTGCTTGGAGGGTAAGATGACCAAGAGGCCTTTTTAAGGCTAAGGGGTATAGAGCCAAAGATTTGTTAGAAATGGTTCATTCTGATTTGTGAGGTCCTATGACTATCTAGGCAAGAGGTAATCTTGAATATTTCGTCTCTTTCATAGACGATTATTCAAGATATGGATGACACTACGATCTGATCGTGGTGGTGACAACCTCTTGGGAGAGTTTAGGAACTACTTATCAGAGGTTGGGATTCAATCTCAATTGATTGCACCTGGCACACCCCAGCAGAACAGTGTAGCAGTACGAAGGAATAGGACTCTTATGGAGATGATTAGATCGATGATGAGTTATTCTGACTTGTTTTGTAGTCTTAGAGATCAGAGGGTGATCGTTAAGACGAACGCCAGATTTCTAGAGGAAGACTATGTGATGAGCCACAAGCCCAAGGGTAAAATTATTCTGGAGGAGTTAAAAGGGAAGTCACTTCTTTAGTACCACCGGTACAAGAGGACATACCACATGTCACTGCACTGCGTGTCACAGAGGATACACAGAAGATACCTCGTCGTAGTGGGAGGGTTGTTAGACAACCTCTTAGATTCATGTTTTTGGACAAATCTTCTGATTTGGTCCCTAGCGAACATGAACCTGATCCCTAGACATACGACAAGGCAATCCAAGATATAAATACAGCATCTTTGCAAAGTGCAATGAATACTGAGATTGAATCTATGGATTCAAGACAGGTCTGGGAGCTCTAATGCATAGCAACTCATATGGATTATGAGGTGTGACAGATGGATGTCAAGACAGCATTCCTTAGTGGAAGTCTTGAGGAATCCATCTACATGAAGCGACCAGAGGGATTCATTGCTAAGGGCAAAGAGCATTTTGTATATAAGCTTAATCGGTCCGTTAATGGACTGAAGCAAGCTTTGAAGTCTTGGGACGTCCGCTTTGAGGAGGTAAATCCAGTCTTATGGATTTATTCAAAGTTCGGATGAGTCTTGTGTATATCAGAGATGTGACGGAAATGTAGTGGTATTTTTGTACTATACGTAGATGACATTTTGGTGGTTGGCGACAACATCGAAGTGTTATCAGATGTAAGGGTATGGTCGTCCAAACAGTATGATATGAAGGACTTGGGAGAAGTGGGTCACAACCTTGGGAACAAGGTTGTTGTGCTTATCCCAAGCTTCATACATAGACATGATTTTGGATCGTTTTAGCATGCAGAACTCCAAGAAGGGTTTTCTACCTTTCAGGTATGGAGTTACTTTATCTAAGGAGATGTGTCCTAGATCATCTGAGGTGATAAAGGAGTTGAAGGCGGTTCCTTATGCTTTGGCAGTAGGAAGCCTCATGTATGCTATGTACGAGACAAGATATCTGCTTTGCCATGGGCATGGTTAGCAGATGTCAGAGTAATCCAGTGACAGGGACATTGGACTGCGGTAAAGCATATATTGTAGTGCCTGAGAAGGACTAGGGATTATATGCTAGTTTACCAGGCAGACCAATTACTCCCTGTGGGTTACACGGATTCTGATTTCCAATCTGATAGGGATAACAGTAAGTCTACCTCAGGGTTTGTGTTTACTTTAGGAGGTGGAGCCATAGTATGGAAGAGTGTCAAGCAGAAATGCGTGGCAGACTCCACCATGGAAGCTGAGTATGTGGCAGCCTATAAGGCAGCCAAAGAAGTTGTGTGGCTCAGGAACTTCCTGATGGACTTGGATGTGATTCCTGGTTTGCCCAGAACTATCACAATTAATTGTGATAATAATGGTGCAGTTGCAAACTCGAAGGAACCACGAGCCCATAAGGCTAGTAAACACATAGAGTGCAAGTACCACCTGATACGAGAAATCGTAAAGGAGGTAGAAGTTGCTGTCGCCTAGATTGCATCAGAGGATGACCTGGTAGACCCTTTCACTAAGGCCCTTCTGGCGAGAGCTTTGATAGGCATGTGGAGGGGAGGGGAATCAGATGTATGGCAGTATGATGACAGCATAGTCTTTTAGTATAAGTGGGAGATTGTTGGGATGTATACTGAAAGCCTAGCTCTTTTGTATGAACATCTTTATTTTGAAATAAGAATCACATGATCATTGTTTGCACGTTATATTTATATGTGTGCATATTGTCTAATATTTTACATTGTAGATAACATGGTGCACAGGTGCGCATGAAGATCATGTTATCAGTCCCTTGTAGAATATAAGTAAAGGCTCACAACCAAGATGGTTTTGGACAAACCATTGGCATGGTTGTAGTGTAGCTTGGTATTGTTTTGTCTTGAACATAGAGTTACACTAGTACACTTAGGTGTATTGAGCAGGACCGACATAGAGGTGATTCAATTTGTTGCTGACTACATAATTGAATCGGACCTTGGATATTATGTTGTACATGCTCTTAATCCCGATATAATAACGGACACATGTACTTAGTATTTATTTCTTTGATTTACCAGAGGGTGAGATTTCTATGGATTAAATCAATATGCCCGGTAAGTTGGGAAATGATATTATTTACATGGTGTGTCATTGATTATAGGAGGAATCTGTGTCCTATGTATTAGGTTGATGATGTCCCCTTGAGGAGCTCATAAGGTTCATCATGTAAACCCTACAGGTTGACTTAGTCAACATGATGATAAGGTTGAGTGGTACTACTCGAGGAGTTAGATGTTAATTAATTGATGGTCAGTAAATCAATTAATTGACGGACATTCGATGTCTTAAACACGGGGAGATGGATGTACAAATAATATATGGATCCCATATTAATTTATGGGGTTGGTGAGGTAGTTCGATGATGATCCTCTAGTGGAATGGAACATCATTGATGGATCAAGTTTGTGTGGTTCCGATCCATCGGGTGGCCAAGACCCAACTCCTCCTCATGGTCCCTATCGTAGCCTAATATAAACCTCATGAAGTCTAGATCAAATGATGGAAAACAAATCTCTAGATCCGACGGTTAGGATTAAATCCCTACAACCGACGGTGGAGATTAAATCTCTAGATCCGACGGTTGGGATTAAAACTCTAGAACCGATGGTTGAGATTAAATCTCGAGATCCGATGGTTGGGATTAAAACCCTAGAACCGAAGGTGGAGATTAAATCTCTAGATTTGATGGTTGGGATTAAAACCCTAGAACCGACGGTTGAGATTAAATCTCTAGATCCGACGGTTGAGATTAAATCTCTAGATCCGACGGTTGAGATTAAATCTCTAGAACCAATGGAGGAGATTAAACCAAGGCCTAAACCTAACTCTATATATATGGGCTTAGGCTTGGGCGGCAAGAGGAGATGAAAAACCTAATTGAAACAAGGTGGCTTGGGCGGCAAGAAAGAAAAGGAGATTAGGGTTAGGGTTTGGTTCATGGGGTTGGGCGGCAAGGCTTCCTCTTCTTCCCATTGATGGCTGGCAACCCTTCCCCCCCTTTTCCTCCTTGGTTTGGCCGGCGTCCAAGCTTTTCCTTTCCTTCTATGGCTTAGGATGGATGGAATTAGGATGGCTTCCCTTGGGCGGCAACCAAAACCTAGATGGGATAGGATTGGGGTTGGGCGGCTAGGGTTAGGGTTTTTGGGATTAGGGTGGGTGGCAACATGGAGATGAAGATCTTTTTCTTCTTCCTTCTAAGTGTTGGCCGGCCACTATCCATGTTCCCTATACCTTGGCCGGAGCTCAACCTATTCTCCTTCCCTTCATCATTGGCCGGAAATTAGGAAAGCTTTGTCTAGGGTTTGGGCAGCAACAAGGAGGAGGATTGTTTTCCTTTCCTTTCTCCAAGTGTTGGCCGGCGCCCATACCCTTGGTGTTTCTCTTTCGGTTGGCTTCCATACTCCATTCCATCTTCTCTTTGGACCGGCGGCAAACATCATGCTTGGAGCGTGATGGTTGGTCCTAGATAAGAGGAGAGTTTTGTTTCCATTTTGTTCTCTCTATTCTTGGGGCCGGCGGCATCAATCCTTTGTGGATTGGTGGTTGGCTCAAGCAAGAAGGGAAAGAGAGTTCTTCTTTCTTTGGATTGAAGAAGATCTAGGATGCTTCAACTTGTGGAGGATCTTCGCCCACACGAAGTCTACAAGGAGGTTAGGACATACGATAGAAGATCAAGTGGTATAAAAGTTTCACAACTTTTATTATTGTTCTTTTCATGTTCTTATTTGATATGCTAGCTTATGTTCTTTATGTTAGTATATGTTGATTATACTAGTTTGCATTTGCATGTATTTGTATAATCATGGACCCCGAATAAGAAACACAAAAACCGGCGATCCGTGCGTCGTCTCTTCCACGGCTAACCAACTAGAAGAGTTGTGTTGCTTGAACAACTAGTTTGTTCAAGCGATCGCTCAAGTTGTTAGTACGACGACGAATTGGTTGTGCTTAGGAAACTCATCCCATCCGGATTAGTTTTCATTAGTGAAAATTTTAATCCGGGGACATGGGAGCCAATGAGCATTCCGAGAAATAGCACGGTTGCCAACATGATGAACCAAGTGCATCTTCCTAACATCTCACATGTTGTCTAAGTGGCTCAATACAAAAATCATAGTTTCTTAGGTATTTTGTGAGATGCTTAAAGATATAAATCCTAGTATTTCTATAGGATCATGCAAACCTACACCTTTACTCAACCAAGCACATTCCAAGTTCTCTCCTAAGTGATGAAAATTCTACCTCGGGGAGAGCCTTGGTAAATATGTCGGCTAGGTTGGACTTGGATTCAATGTAATTAAGCTCAATGTCCCCCTTAGCCACATGATCTCTAATTAAGTGATGTTTCACTTCAATGTGCTTAGTCCTAGAGTGATGCACCGGATTTTTGGTTAAGTTTATGGTGCTCACATTGTCACAAAATACTTTCATGTTGGAGTAAGATAGCTCATAATCTTCTAAGGTATGTTTCATCCATAGTAATTGAGCTACACAACCACCCATAGCCACATACTCGGCCTCGGTGGTGGATAGGGCAACACAAGGTTGCTTCCTACTACTCCAACTAACTAGGCAGGACCCAAGGAATTGGCATCCACCACTAGTACTTTTCCGATCCAATTTGCAACCGACATAATCGGAATCGGTGTACCCAACCAAATCAAAAGACCTAGTCCTAGGGTACCATAGTCCTACATTTAGTGTGCCTTTAATATATCTTAATATTCTCTTAACGACAACTAAATGAGATTGATACCTAGCACATATATCAACCGCAAATAATATGTCGGGTCTATTAGCGGTTAAGTAAAAAAGGCTACCAATCATGCTCCTATAGAGTGTAAGATAAATTTTTTGCCTTCATTATCACTATCTATTTTTGTATTGGTTGCCATTGGAGTTGAAACTACTTTAGCATTTTCCAAACCAAATTTCTTAATCATTTTCTTAGCATATTTGGTATGATAAATATAAATTCCTTCACTTGTTTATTTAACTTGTAATCCTAGGAAGAAATTTAATTCCCCAACTAGACTCATTTCAAACTCTTTTTCCATATTCTTATTAAAGTCTTGGAGAAGTTCATCATTTGTTGACCCAAAGATAATGTCATCAACATATACTTGGGCTACAAAGATGTTCATTGATGTTGACTTTATAAATAGAGTTTGATCTACACTACCCCTTTTAAAGTCCTTAGAAATTAAGAAAGATGATAACCTTTCATACCAAGCCCGGGGAGCTTGTTTCAAACCATACAAAGCTTTCCTAAGCTTGTATACATGGTTTGGATAGTCCATATTTTCAAACCCAGGAGGTTGTTCTATATATACCTCTTCCTTAATAAACTCATTTAGGAATGCCGATTTGACATCCATTTGAAGAAGTTTGAAACCCATATAGGAGGCATACCCTAATAGTATCCTAATAGACTCTAATCTAGCAACCGGGGCATATGTTTCATCATAATCAAGTTCTTCAACTTGATTAAAGCCCCTTGCAACTAATCTTGTCTTATTCCTAGTAATATTCCCTTGGTCATCTAGTTTGTTCCTAAAGACCCATCTTGTAGTAATGATAGTGTTTTCATTAGGTCTAGGAACTAACTCCCATACTTGACTCCTTTCAAATTGAGCCAATTTATCTTGCATTGCTAAGATTCAATCCGGATCAAGTAATGCATCTTTGATTGTTTTGGGCTCAATTTGAGAAATTAGAGCTATATGACTAATGAGATCCCTATGAAATGACCTAGTCCTAACACCTTGAGATAATTCACCCACAATTTGATCTAAAGGGTGATTTTGATGAACTCTTATGGATCTAGGAGGTGTATTAATTTGAGTTTGATCATAATTAATCTCAATCCTTTGCTCATCATCGGAATCACCTCTTACTCCCCCTTGATTCAATCCTCCCCCTTGATCATTACCCCCTAAGGTTAAATCTTGAAATTGTTGGGTAATTTCTTGATTTTCATTATTAATATCATCATCAATAGGGGATTTCCTAGGGTATGTATTGAAAGTTTCATCAAATTGGACATTTGAAGATTCTTCAATCTTTTGAGTCCTTTTATTGTAAACTCTATACCCTACACTAGTGGATGAGTATCCAACTAGGATTACCTCATCCGCTTTGGACTCAAACTTACCTAGGTTGTCTTTGGTATTTAAAATATAGACTTTGCATCCAAAGACCTTAAAATAATAAATTGTTGGAATTGTACCATTCCACAATTCAAATGGAGTTTTTCCTAAAAACCTATGAATTAATACCCTATTTTGGATATAGCAAGCGGTGTTAACCGCTTCCGGCCACAAGTAGCTAGGTAAGGAGTATGCATTAAACATTGTCCTAGCCGCTTCTTGTAGGGCACGATTTTTCCTTTCCACAACCCCATTTTGTTGGGGTGTTCTAGGACAAGAAAACTCATGCTTGTACCCTTGTTTTAAGCTAAAAGTTGAGAAATTAGAATTCTCAAATTCTCCACCATGATCACTACGGATCCGGTTGATTTTGAGTTTTCTTTCATTTTCTACTCTTTTGCTAAATCCTATGATTATTCCTAGGGTTTCATCTTTATTTTTCAAGAAAAATACCCAAGTAAACCTAGAGAAATCATCTACTATTACTAGGCAATATCTACTACCAATCATAGAAGGGGTACTATGACAATCAAATAAGTCCATATGTAAAAGTTCTAAAGATAAAGCGGTACTAAGTAAATTTTTACCTTTGTGTGATGTTTTTGATTGTTTCCATTCTTGGCATGCATCACACATTTTGTCCTTGAGAAATTTGACTTTAGGCAACCCTTTGACTAACTTCATTTTTGCTATTTTGGCTATGTTCTTCATGTTTATGTGTCCTAGCCTCCTATGCCAAAGCCAACTTTCTTCCTCTTTTGCAATAAGGCACTTAGTAGAAGCATTAGTAGCCTAGGATAAATCAACATAATATATATTTGATTTCCTAAAACCTACTAACATGCAATCATTTAGAGTTTTGTGTCTTATAAAACATTTTGAGGAGTCAAATTTGACATCAAGGTTTGCATCACATAGTTGGCTTACACTAAGTAAATTAAATTTCATATTTTTAACTAATAACACTTTATGAATGGCAAGGTTGGGGAATACCTCAATTGTGCTCTTTCCTAGAATCTTAAGTTTGCCGCTATTACCAAAAGATACCTTTCCCTTGCTAGTGTGGTTGATAGTGGAGAATTTTCTCTCATCACCGGTCATGTGTTTTGAGCACCCACTATCGACGATCCACAAGCTTGGTTCTTCTACCTATATAACATGAAAAATACAATCCTTAGGTACCCAAATCTTAGGACCACTAGCATCAATTAGAAATTTCTTAGGGACCCAAGCCTTTCTACCCTTGCTTTTAATTATGGATTTTCTACTAACAAGGGATGTAAATGCTACCTCCTTTTCCTTAGGCCTATATCCTAGTCCGACCTTGTTGTAAATAGCCCTTTGATCCTTAATTATCATGTCTAGGTATTTAGAACCATTAGTAAATTTTTCTAAGCATGCTCTTAAGTTACCTATTTATTTTCTTAATTCATCATTTTCATCCCTAAGGGTACATGCATCATCATCACAAGATAATTTACCACAAGACGGTTCTAAACTCTTAAGTGATTTAATTTCTATGTTTAGGTCCTTAATCCTAGTTTTCGATATATTCAAAGCATTTTGAAGACATGCAATTGTCTTATAAAGTAAATCTATCCTAGGGGAGTTGTTTACCTCATCATCATCACTTGATGATGATTCGTCGCTTGAAGAAGAAGATGAGGACTCCTCACTTGAGCTCTCGGCTTCTTCCTCCAATGCCATGAGGGCTAGATTCCGAGTGGCATGACATACTTCTTCATCATCGGAAGAATCCTCCATGCTTAGGGTGTCCCATATTTGTGCCACCATTGCCTCCTTCTTCTTCTCATTCTTTTCCTTCTTTTTCTTTTCCTTCTCCTCCTTCTTCTTTAGTTCCGGGCAATTTGGCTTTATATGCCCTTTCTTGTTGCAACCAAAGCAAGTTATGTTAGATGTAGAATTTGAACTATTTGAAGACTTACCTCTTGAGGATTGGAACATCCTCCTCACATCTTTCTTGGTGAGTTTCCTTGACTTCCCACCAAATTTCTTGACATAATGAGCCACCTCGCTTGTCGATAGCTCATCTTCACTACTTGATGAGTCTTCCTCGGATTCGGATGAGGAGGACACTTCTTTCTTCTCCTTCTTCTTTTTATCCTTCTTTCCTACAAAAAGAGCTATACCCTTCTCTTTGGATGAAGTGTTATCTTGTTCATGTAATTGAAATTCACAAAATATCTCATCTAATTTAACCAAAGAGAGATCCCTAGAGACCTTATAGGCATCTACCATTGAAGCCCATAAGGTTGTTCTAGGGAAAGCTTGGAGCACATATCTTACAAGGTCTCGGTTGTCGACCTTCTCACCTATAACATGTAGTCCGTTGACTACTTCTTTAAAGCGACCGTGCATTTGGCTCACGGTCTCATTGGCCTTCATGGAGAAGCTTTGAAGTTGGCCAATTAGGAGATCTCTCTTGGCCCTTCTTGTTTCCTTGGATCCTTCGTTGAACTCTATCAACTTCTCCCAAAGCTCCTTCACCGATTCAAATGGCCCCACTTTGCTTAATTGCTCTTTTGACAAACCACACTGAAGTGTGGTTGTTGCCTTAGCATTAGCTTGAGCCTTCTTGGCCATGTCTCTCGTCCAATCCTTCGTCAGTATGGGTGCTCCATGTTCATCGACCGGCTTCTCGAAACCATCTACAATACTAAACCAATTCTCAATATCATTCATTAAATAATACTCCATCCTACCTTTCCAATAGCCGAAGATGTTGTCGTCGAAGAACGAAGGCCTCGCCGTGCTATACCCCTCTTGGAAAGCCATTTTTGCTCCGGTTGATTGTTAGATCTTCCGATGCGAACCAGGCTCTGATACCACTTGTTGGTGATCGATTGGAAGCTAGAGGGGGTGAATAGCTTGTTTTTCATCTCTACAAAAATATTAGCGGAAGCACAACAAAAATAATAATAATACAAATGAAAAACAATGCTAACACGATTCTTTTACATGGTTCGGAGATAACGCTCCTACTCCACAGTGATCCTTGAGGTGGATCAACCCTAATCAATATCACTATAAAGCTTTCCTTTACAACACTCCTCCTCTTCTTACAAAAGATATAGATGAAGCTTAGAGAGGAGAAAGAGATTTAGAATCACTAGAAAGCTTTGAAAAATACTGGAGGCTTGAGAGTATTATCAGAGAATAAACATTAACCCCAAAAACCTCCACTAACCCTCTTTTTATAGAGAGAAAGTTGATTTTCCCGTTGGAGCACCATCAGTCGACTGATGCACAGAATCAGTCGACTGCCGATGCGGTTAACGACTTCTGAATAGTCAGATTCATGGGATTCAGAGTCGTTTCCTCCAACGGCACTCTCATCAGTCGACTAATCCCTCCATCAGTCGACTGATGGAGTGATCATAGGTCGTAGTCGAGTAAGACTCTATTTTGTGTCCGTGTTTAACTTGATCAGTCGACTGCCATTGTTGGCAGTCGACTGATCGCAACATCAGTCGACTACCACGACCAAAGCAATTGACTGATGGTCAGGGTTTCATCCTGACTCAGTCGAGCACCTGACTAGTCGACTGATACTCATCAAGTATGAATAATTCATACTTGATTACACCCCTAGACCTAGACCCAACCTTCTAGCTCTTCCTTAAGCCTTGCGCCTCCAGGATCCCTCCGAGTCCGCGACTTGTTCATCCTTTGCGCTTTGCTTCCAAGAGCTTTCTTCGGTTTTGTCATGTCTTTTGGGTTTCCTTTTGCCAAAGCGTGCTTGGACTTTACGCCGCCAAGTCTACATGCTTGGACTTACGCTGCCAAGACTTGCCTTTGGTCTTCCTTTGCCAAAGTCCGTTTGGACTTAATGCCGCCAAGACAACATGCTTGGTCTTATGCCGCCAAACCTTTACCATGGACTTTTCTTGCCAAGCTCATACTTGGACTTTGCCTTTACCAAGTCTTCATACTTGGATTTCCCTGTCACTTGAACATTGTCACAATTAGATCACAAATTGTTGCCTAACTTAGATGATTATCCAAACATCAAAACATATGAATGCTTAGGGCATTATTGCACCAACAAAACCATGGAATAGTTTAATACTAATATGGTAAGAGTCAGAGGTCAATCGTTAGCTTTGGTTGTTGGACTCTCTCCAAGCCAGGTTAATTGGTTGAATGTGCTCTAACCATATTAAAACTATTTCTCGATTAATGGGTTGGCTTTAACCTGGAGCATCGTCTTGTTGGACTCTCTCCAAGGTCGATGTGAAGGGAGGTGAAGTTGGGTGTTATGCATATGATGCATACTTGTTAATGAGTTAACAACCCGATATATGTGTGAACATTCAATTAGTTGATAGCACATTGTGATAGTTGCATATATGTGATATGCAATCGGTATATTTAATACCTACCATCGTAGCTATGAATGGCTTGTTGGACTCTCTCCAAGGTTGTTCATATCTATGTTGGATATTAGCCCATTCGGAGATGGACCTATGATCTCCCGAAGTGATTTTGGGGTTTTTGAAATTCAAAAAATGAATGGGATTTATGAATGTGTATTGATGCATTTTAAATCATCATTCTCATATATGCTCGTTTTATATTAATAGGTTAATCGCTTGATCATGATGTCTTTGAATTTGCTCTCTATTTTGAATTCGAATAAATTGACTGGGCCGAACTTCTTGGACTGGCTTAGAAACTTGAGAATTGTTCTCAAGGTGGAAAAGCTTGAGTATGTCCTCGAAGCGTCTCTTCCCGCCCGTCCTAGTGATGATGCAACACCGAACCATTTGTTGGCCCATCAGAAACATGTGAGTGATTCTGAGCAAGTGAGTTGCATCATGCTAGCTGCGATGGTACCCGATCTGCGGAAGCAACATGAGCATATGGATGCTCATACCATAGTCCTTCATCTTTATGAGTTGTTTGATGAGCAAGTGAGATTCGAAAGGTTCGAAGTCTCCAAGCTCCTCTTCACCTCTAAGATGCAAGAAGGTTCATCTGTGATACTGCTCAACATGCTGAAGAATGTGGAGCCTTCTGAGAAGTATGAGCAGGGGACGGTGTTGTTAGTTGATTCCTCGAAGAAAGGTTCTAAGAGGAAGTCAAAGGAATAGCATAAAGGGAAGAAGAAAAAGGATAAAAAGGTAGAACCAGCTTAAAAGGGCACTTGCCATCATTATGGCAAGGAGGGCCATTGGCGAAGAAACTGCAAGATTTATCTTGAGTCCATGAAAAAGAATAAGGCATCAGATGCCCCATCTTCTTCAGATATCTTCGTTATTGATTGTCATTCTATTTCCTTGGACACTTGGGTATTGAATACTGGGTGTGGCTCACATATATGTAATGACATACATGGACTAAGGAATAGAAGAAGACTCGTCAAGGGAGAGTCAAATTTACGTGTTGGGAATTGAACAAAGGTTGCTGCACTCGCCATCGGAACGTATTTGTTGAGACTCCCTATAGGACTTGTCTTAGAACTGGACAATTGCTTTTATGTTCCTTCGATGATAAAGAATATCATTTCTATTTCTTGTTTAAATAGAAATGGGTACCATTTAACTTTTAGTAACAATTATTATTACATAACTTTGAATGTCGTTCTTTATGAG
This sequence comes from Wurfbainia villosa, assembly GCA_025175895.1. NCBI lineage: Eukaryota > Viridiplantae > Streptophyta > Magnoliopsida > Zingiberales > Zingiberaceae > Wurfbainia > Wurfbainia villosa. Next base: position 110,305,566 of record CM045989.1, on the reverse strand, counting down.
ACTGGAACATTAAGCAATGGTATTTATACATTGGATGTATCCAGTGACATTTTCAATATCGAAGCGAGCAACAAGCATGCTCGAAAGGATAATCAATTAGACTCCTACATGTGGCATTGTCATCTTGGCCATGTAAGCAAGAAACGCATGTCCAAATTACACCGATGTGGAATTCTGGAATTGTTTGAATTGGATTCATACAATACATGTGAATCATGCTTAAAAGGCAAGATGACTAAGTTATCTTTTACAGGAAAAGGTGAATGGATGGGAGAGTTGCTTGGTCTAATACATACTGATGTATGCGGACCTATGTCAACTCAAGCTCTAGGAGGCTATAGCTACTTCATTACCTTCACTGATGATCACTCACAGTTTGGGTATGTGCTCTTGATGAAACACAAGTCTGAAGCCATTGAAAGGTTCAAAGAATTCAAAAATGAAGTAGAGAAATAACATGACAAGAGTATTAAAATACTTCGATCAGATCAAGGTGGTGAATACTTAAGTCAAGAGTTTCTTGATTATCTAAGAGACAATGGTATATTGTCTCAATGGACTCCGCTATATACACCGCAACATAATGGTGTATTTGAGAAGCAAAACCGGACCTTGTTGGACATGGCCAGGTCAATGATGAATCATGTGAATCTTCTCAAGTCCTTTTGAGGCTATGCACTTCAGACAACTGTTTACTTGTTAAATAGAATGTCAACCAAAGTAATCTCTACTACTCCATATGAGATATGGAATAGTAAGAACCTCATGTATCTTACTTGAAGATATGGGGTTTTTCTACTTATGTGAAGCAGACTGTATCAGACAAATTAGATGGTAAGTCTGATAAGTGTCTATTTATTGGATACCCTAAGGAAACAAGGGGTTACCAATTCTATCATCCTGTGGAACAAAAGATGTTTGTTTCAAGGCATGCTGTGTTTCTAGAGAAAGAGTTTCTCTTGCAAGAAAACAGTGGGAGTGTCGTCAAGCTTGAGAAGGCTCGAGAGACTTAAATAGACATTGATGAGATACTTGGTGAATCACAATAGCCAATAACTCATAGTGATGAACAATCGGCTGGACCTATTGAGACACCAAATCTGGTAGAACACGCAATATTCCTGAGAGATATGGATTTCTCGTAAGTGAATCGAACGACGTGTTACTCATTGATGATGAGGAGCCTACTAGTTATGAAGAAGTTCTGATAAGTTCAGAAAGGGATAAATGGCTTGAAGCTATGAAGTCGAAAATGGATTCCATGTATGAATATCAAGTTTGGAACTTGGTTGACCCACGTGAAGGCATAAAGCCTATAGGGTGCAAGTGGGTTTTCAAGAAGAAAACTGACATGGATGGTAATGTGATTACCTATAAGGCTAGACTGGTGGCGAAAGCCTATCGTCAAAAGCAAGGTGTTGATTATGATGAAACCTATTCGCCTATTGCTATGCTCAAATCCATTCGGATGCTCCTGGCCATAGCAGCTCATTATGATTATGAGATATGCCAGATGGATGTGAAAATAGTTTTCCTTAATGGAAACCTACTCGAGGATGTGTATATGAAACAACCTGAGGGTTTCACATTGGTTGATAAAACCAAGGTATGAAAATTGCAGCGGTCCATATATGGACTGAAGCAAGCATCAAGGAGTTGGAATATCCATTTTGATGAGACAATCAAAAAGTTTGATTTCTCACAAAATCCGGACGAACCTTGTGTGTACAAGAAGGTTAGTGAGAGTGCAGTCATGTTCCTAGTATTGTATGTCGATGACATATTACTTATAGGAAATGATGTTTCTGTTTTATAGTCGGTTAAGATTTGGTTGTCCAATACATTCTCCATGAAAGACCTAGGAGAAGCAACCTACATTCTCGGGATTAAAATCTATAGAGATAGATAGAAATGGTTGCTTGGTCTTTCGCAGTCTACATATATAGACCGAGTGCTAAAGAGTTTAGCATGTCGGAATCCAAGAAAGGTTTCCTACCCATCAGGCATGGGATACACCTTTCGAAGTCTATGTGTCCGTGCACAGAAGACGAGAGGTTTTGCATGAGTAAGATTCCCTATGCATCCGCAATAGGATCTATCATGTATGCTATATTATGTACTAGGCCCGATGTATCGTATACTCTGAGTGTCACGAGCAAATACCAGTTTGATCCAGGAATGGATCATTGGGTGGCTGTTAAGACGATCCTTAAGTACTTAAGAAGAATTAAGGATGTGTTCCTAATATATGGAGAAGGGGACAAGGTAATACGCGGGTATACGGATGCCAGCTTCCAGACAGACAAGGATGATTCCAAGTCTCAGTCTGGGTACGTGTTCACCTTGAATGGGGGCGTAGTGAGTTAGAAAAGATCCAAACAAGACACTGTAGCAGATTCTACCACTGAGGCAGAATACATTGCAGCTTCGGAAGCAGCAAAGGAAGCAGTTTGGATCAAGAAGTTCATTTATGAACTTGATGTTGTCTCATCAATGATCCAAACATGTGCTTCGCTGCTATCATTTCATCAGAGAGATCATTAATAGGAAGGAAATACAAATCAAGAAGATTCCCACTGAAAGAAACTTAGCGGATCCTTTAACTAAGGCATTACCTCAAATTAAGTTTGAGGGTCATGTTAGAGCTTATGGTATTGGATACCATGGCGATTGGCATTAGGCCAAGTGGGAGTTTGTTAGTAATATATGAGAGGTGTCCTAAGGCAATCGCCTTATGGTTGTACCATTTATTTGATAAATGAAGATTCACTATTTAAGTATACATGTTTTCATGTATTTGATTGGATCTTAAACTCATTTACTAAATGTCCGCAATACGATTCACAGCATGAGAGAATTTGTGATTGGATCACAACTAGTGAGTATCTCTACATGTGTAATTGTGATATATTGGAATTATCCCTAGTCAATGAATTGATGGATTTGGACACCATCAATTCTGTCAAGACTAGCACGAGGTATACTTCTTGGTGTATCCAAGCAGCTGATTCTCACTGGATGGAGACATTGTGATGTCTAGAGTTAATCATGGATGCTAGTTATGGTAACTAGTTTATTGGAGTGACCACCAGTAAGACTTTATATGGTTCTCTGCATATAAAGATATGACAATAAAGTTCTTACTGTAGCTTAAGTGCGATGTTCCTTTGACTTGCGGTATTCAAATCATCTTGGTCATGAAGACTTATGCTTTGACATATTAAGCAAGCATCTCTGAGGAGATGTGGACCCGGGATGATTGTGTATAAGTCGAAGTGACCGAAGGTGTTTGAATAGCCTATAAAGGATTCACCACTCCTTGCGAGGAGATGTATACCCATGGCCTCTCGTCGGATTGTTACTAAAGTTTTTGGCCAAAGCATTACATGTTAAGAGTAAGGTACTCTTGGATACATGTGCAGTAACTAGAATCCGTAGGATTAGGAAATGATACATGGGTTAGGTGTGACATAGTCAACCTAGTGGGGACTGACACTATAGACCATGTCCTGAACCAAGTGGGTATAAGATGAGTGAAAGGAATGAGGCACGATTCATTTTAGCTGCTGAAGGGTTTCAGAAATAGTTCTGGATAAACCGTTGATCTTTTTGGTTAATTGGGGATCATGATGTACTACTAGGTTCCACTCATGATCATTCTATAATTAATGGTTAATTATAGACGACCAACATAAACCGAGAACCTATTTGGTCACACGCACAACGAGCGTAATCCGAAGGATTTAAAACGAGCTTGAGAATGAGATTCTCATAGCGAGAGAAACTAGGTTTTGTTGGACCAAACAAGGATCGAGTATTCAATTGTTTCAGTCGCAATGGAAGTGTTGATGGGTCGTGTCTTATGAAGACATGATGGATGAACCAAATTGGTTTGGTTCTAATCCAATGGTGGAGAATAAACCAAAGGGGTTTGGTTTGTTTTAAACGAATGAACCAAAGTTGGTTTGGTTCGTTTTAAATTAAATAGACCAAATCTATTTGGTTTATTTTAATTTATGTTAATGGAGCGGGTTAATGGATTTTTGGTTATGAACCAATAACCATTAAGAGAATTTGTTCTCTATAAAATAGGGCTTAAGGGTTTTGAGAAAGCCCTAACCTTAATTGTGCCGCCCCTCCCTCTCTTCTCCTCTTCTAGCCGGCACCCAACCTCTTGCAGCCGCCCAGCCCTTGTGCTGCCGTCCAAGTTATTGTCGGCATCCAAGCTCCTGCCGGCTATCTTCTGCGATCCTCTGGTGATCTTCCTTGGCTCCGGCAACAAGGTGAGCATCTAGCTTTCCTTATTTGTCTGGCGCAAGTTCTCCACCAAAGCTGTCCAATTTTCTGGACAACTTATTTCCTTCTCATTGGAGCATTGTTTGGACGACGTTTGGAGCTCCGACAGTGGCTATCTTGCCGAGGATTCAATCTCCGGTAATCCTCATAGGTGGAGGACGAAGGATTCGTCAAACGGTTGACGAATACCTCTCCGGAGAAGCGAGTTTTGGGGACTCGGTTTTGAATCCGAATTTTGATTCGGATTGTGATCTTCTCTCAATCACATCATCTTTAACACAAGGTTAGTGACTCGTACGAAGGCGAGGCTCATGACTTTGTGAAGTCATCCCGAAGATACTCGGCATGGATATGGATAGAGGCGATTCTAGCGAGGGTCGCTCCGGTTGATGTCTTTCCCGCTACACGTGATACGTCATGTATATGTAGAATAATTTCCTTTTATTGTAAAATTTGAATTTATGGTTATGTATACACATGTTGTACTATGCATGCATGTGGTGTGTGTGATATAATAAATTAGATTTATTGCTTTTTGTTTCTTCCGCTGCGCACATGTTTACGAAATATATTCGAACACACACTCGCCACGGTATCGGAAACACAACACTAACTTCAATGGAGAACGAGCACGTTACTATGCCCTCTCCATCACCAAGCTTCCGGGCCTCCGGCCAGCTTGTACTCTTCCTTTACCAAGGTTCCCCATTGGATTTCTCAATTGCCAAGACTCAAGCTTGGACTTTCCCTTGCCAACCCATGTTGGACTTCTCATGCCAAGACCCATGCTTGGACTTCCCATGCCAAGACCTACCCTTGGATTTCTCATCCATGGGTCTAATGTCACTCTAAACATCTAACTTAGTGACCTTAGTGTTGGAGATTTGATGCCGCTAGAGGGGTGGTGAATAGCGTTGAATTCGTACGTAGATGGAAATCGTTCGTGTTGCTTGTCTACAATCTTGTTAGTACGCAGTGGAATAAACAATAACAAATACAAACACAAGATATAATCACAACACGCACGATATAACGTGGTTCGGAACCGAACGGTTCCTACTCCACGGATCGAGCTCTAAAGAGCCCTAGTGATGCACACGCACTCACTAATCACAAATACTCCTTCTCGACACAAGTCGGAGGTGGAGAAACCTCTTACAATAAGATTACAACAATAATCTAAATACAACAAGCAAATATAAGAAGAAATACAACAAGAGAAGTAAAGAACACTTTACAAAAACTCTTTAGAAGCTTTCTTGTTGATTGCCTTGGACTAGCACTTGAAACCCCTGATTTACAGCAGCAAATCGCTTCAAAACGTCCAAGAAAATCGGTTGCAAAAACCCTCCCGTCGAGCTCCTTTTATCCTTGCGCGACACGGATTTCCGCCATCACGATCGATGCCACGTTGTCGTGAGACAACGGCTCGATCCACGCCGAAAAACTCCAACGGATCTCGGCAATGATCGCCAACATTGGCATGATCACACCGGTAGTCGATCGCCCGATCGACTACGGAGCATTTTGTGCTCGCGGTCGAATAACTAGCGATGACCGTCGAGACATCGGCCGATCGCCCATGAGCAGCCGATCGCCAGAGCCTCTTAAACGGCAACTCGTCGACTCACGGAACCGCCATAATGCCAGTCGACTGCCAACCTCAAAGATGAGGTTTTAACCCAAGTATGGTGCCCCCATACTTGCTAGACCACCCTTAGCCTAGACCTAAGCCTTCTAGCCACCTCCATCAGCCTCACGCCTCTCAGATCCCTCCAAGTCATCCATGACTTGTTCATCCATCGCGCTAGCCTCCAGGTGCTTCCCTCGGCTATGTCATGCTAACGGTGTCTATACCGCCAAGGCACATTGGACTTACGCCGCCAAGACTCCACTTGGACTTTACGCTGCCAATATCAATCCCCTTGAACTTCCCAAATGCCAAGACTCAAGCTTGGACTTTCCCTTGCCAACCCATGTTGGACTTTCCATGCCAAGACCCATGCTTGGACTTTCCATTTGCCAAGACCCATGCTTGGACTTCTCATTTTCCAAGACCCATGCTTGGACTTCTCATGCCAAGTACTCAAGACTTGGACTTTCCCATGCCAAGTACTCATGACTTGGACTTTCCATGCGCCAAGTGTCCCACTTGGACTTTTCATGCCAAGTACCCATGACTTGACCTTTACCAAATGCCAAGTGTCCCACTTGGACTTTCCATGCCAAGTACCCATGACTTGGACTTTACCTTGCCAAGACCCATGCTTGGACTTTCCCATAATCACATGGTCAACCCCAATCAACCATCAAGGTCTTCCTCGAGTCAAACTCAAGTCCGGTCAAACATGACCCGGGTCGATTGCTCCAACAATCTCCCCAACATATTAACCGACATTAATGTCAAACATCAATGCCAAACCACTTTGTCAAATCCCTTTGTCAAACATCAAAACATCACTCGAGTCAAACTCGAGTCTGGTCAATCGTGACCTGGGCCGATTGCACCAACAATCTCCCCCTTTTTGATGTTTGACAAAAACCAAACAAATCATCTGAGTTAGACCACTAACTCAAATCCCTTACCAATTATCCCAAATTGGTAAACACTCTCCATTTGTTCTCCCCCAAACATTCTCCCCCTTTTTGACTAACATCAAAAAGGTTTTCTCTCCAAGGAGGTCAATGTCTCATATCCCAATGAGATCTTACAATCTCCCCCTTGATCCAAAAATAAATACCTAGGATGCCTACCATCTTCCTAGTGATAATTCACATATCACTCAAGAGAGACAATCCTATACTCTCTCTCCCAATTTCCAAATTGGGTATCAAAAACCCATCAATTTTCCCAATTGATGATACTCTCCCAATAACTTCTCCCCCTTCAAGAAGAGAAACACATCCATCATCCCAAGATGGATACCTCCCCCTAAAGGCTTGCTCCCCCTTGACCATTGCACCAACAATGTCCTTGGGAAGCCCCTAAGCCAAAAGGAACTCTAAACCATCAAAATTAAGGTTCTAAGTTCAAACTTGAACTTTCCATACCCTAAATTTGATACTTTGACCTAACACTTCTCCTAATCCATATCCAATGGATTTTCACCCTTTATAATGCTTCCCAAAGCATATCCTAGGGTTAGAAGTGGTTAGGGACCTTTACCATGGCTGAAAATGGGCTAAACAAACCTTATTAACCTAAAATCAGACCTGGCAGTCGACTCTGTGATGTCGATCGTGCCACTCACATCATCGCCACACGTAAGGCGATCGACTTATAACTGAAAATCTCGATTTTCAACTATCAGAAATGAATTTTAAAAATTCATAAATAATTATACATACTTCAAAAAATCATGAAAATTTATATGTATAATACTTATGACACATAAAATGGGTGAAAAATATTTGAAAATTATTTTACCCATAAAATAGTGAGTTTGATACAAAACTCAAAACCATTGAAATTTTCAATGTTTTGGCCCTATTTTGTATCAACTCTATCAATGGTGATTGCTATCAAAAGATAGACTTCACCAAGGTTTTTCAAAATGATTTTAAAATGTTTTCAAAACCTTATTTTGGATCATATTCCTTGGGCTCTATATACATGACTTGTACACATGCTCTCCCAATGATCCACATTTGAAACAAGATGAGTTTTAGTTCATCTAGATGCAAAAACTATGCACCTTGAACTCAACTCATATCCTAGCATCTCACATGTATCTAAGGTGTATAAATACACATACATGTCAATTGGATGTGAGATGTGGGTTTTGTTCATCCTAATCTAGGGTTTCATGCATTCTCTAAGGCAACCCTACTTTATTCCCTTATGAATGGGACTCCAAGTCATGTCATAGTCCTTAAATCAATTTTCAATCAAGTTAATGCATGAAATGATCATGGCATAATAATAGCAATAATTAAGCATGGCCAATGATCATGATGTCATGGCATAATATGAAATCTAAAAACACATGACATTTGAAACCTTAATCCTAAACATGAACATGACATATAAAATCATAAAACTAGGCATGATGTCATGACATGGCATATGGCAATCAAAGCATGGCATATAAAATGTATAGGTACGGTAATACCTAAATTTTAATATTAATTTCCATTTGATATAGTTAGATATATTTTGCCATATTAACCTTAATCTCCCTAGTGTGCCAAAAACCCAAAATGACACACTAACCTCTAAACCTAAATTGTGTCAATTTAATTGATTTTTCTTAAATTCAAAAGTGCATTGGCACATCCTAAAAACTTTTAGGATATTGATTCAAATCTATTTCCAAGGTAACCATAACCTTGAAAACATCCTAAAGTGCCACCTTTACCATGATTGAGTTACCTACCCATCCAATCAAGGTTGGCACACCCTAAACCCATCTAGCGTGAATCAATCACGCTCTTAGGAACCCAAAACCGATTTGAGCTCCTAGGGTTAATTAGGTATTCCTTAGAGATAACCTCCCTAGATACCTTCCTAATGACCCTCCTAGGCTTGTTAGCCTTGGTCATTTGGGTCTTACCTAGGTTGACTCTATGGGTAACTCCCCCTGCAACCTTCTTAGTGGCCACCCTAGGTTTCCTAGAAACCCTAGCCACTAGGCACACCCTTTGGTCAACTCTAGGGATGACTTCCCTATTGACCTTGGTCTTCCTAGACCTAGTTTGTGTTCCATAGTCAAATGGAACACTATGATAAGCCACTTTAGGCTTAGGTTTGTGACCCAAACCTTGCTTGCCCTTGGTTGACTTTTGACTCTTAGGTCCTAGGTGTTGACTTTGACTTTTGGACCCTTGATTTTGACCACTAGACCCTTTAAATTGATTTTGTATCTTATTTAGGGTCTTTTTAAGTTTTTCAAGCCTTGACCTCAAGACTTGATTCTCTAATTCTAATTTCCCAATTTTAGAATTTTGATTTAAATCTTGGGCATGGGACTTTCTAGGCATATGCCTAGTCCATTTAGGGTTTAGACCTAGATGCTCTTGCACCTTTCTAATTGTCTCCCTAGGTAAAAATTTTCTAGAGTTATTTGACCTAGGTTTGTCCTTAGATAAGTTATTTTTAGGGACATTAGTCCCAAATTTCTCCCTATTATCTAAGTGAATATTTTTAGCTCCTAAACAAAAGTATTTATTTCTATTAGCATGCTTTTCATGGCAAATTGCTAGGGAATTGAAATTTCTAGCATGCTTTTGTCTATTAACTAAAGAAAAAGCATTATTAACTTGATATACCTTAGGGTTAGCCTTAGTAGCTCCCCCTACTTGTGATGCTCCCCTTTGTCCCTTCTTCTCCCCCTTCGGGCATTGACTCCGGTAATGACCCGGTAGTCGACATTTGAAGCAAATCACTTGCTCCTTGCTCTTTTTCATTGAGGCACCGGTCTCCTTGACTTTTGGCACGGGTGGAGTCTTCTTAACCCGTTTAGGACACTTACTCTTGTAGTGTCCTTTCTCCCTACACTCAAAGCATATAATATTCATTTTATTATTAATTGACATGCTTGAGTTACCTAGGGTGGTTGTGGTGGTCGGAGTGGATTCTTGAGCTTGCTCTTCCTCTCTACCGGATGTAGATGGTTCTTCTTGTTGCTCCGGTGTTGAGAAAACTCTAATCTCCTCCTCAATCCTAGAAGTGGATGCTTCTTCCACTTCCTCCACCAACCCGAAAATTGACTCCCTATCAACTTCTGATTCTACTTCCTTCTCCGATCTGGATGTTGATTCCCTATCAACTTCCGAATCCTCAAGCTCTTTAGATGTTTCTTCTTGATCTTGAGAGGGTGATGGTCCTTCTTCTTGGACCGATGATAGGCTTTCATGGAGCTTGGCCAAATCGCTCCATAGCTCCTTAGCATCCACATAGTAACCTAGGCTACACAAGAGGTCATTAGGAATTAAATCAAAAATGAATTTGATTACCTTCTTATTTTTATCGAATTGTTGGAGTTGCTCCTCACTCCATTTCTTCTTCTTGAGAAACCCTCCCTTTGGTCCCTTAGGATATTCAAATCCTTCCATCAATGCGGACCACTCCTCAAGGTCTCTCATCATCAAAAAATCTTCAATTCTCGCCTTGCAAGAATTGAAACCTTCTCGTCCATAGAAGGCATACGGAATTGGGGTGTTGATATCCCATCCCAATTGTCCTTCGATTTCCATCTTTACCCTCTAGCCTTCTTTGTCCTAGCTCTCGGTGGTTAGTCCGTAGAAGAGCCCCGGGCTTTGATACCACTTGTTAGAGATTTGACGCCGCTAGAGGGGTGGTGAATAGCATTGAATTCGTACGTAGATGGAAATCGTTCGTGTTGCTTGTCTACAATCTTGTTAGTACGCAGCGGAATAAATAATAACAAATACAAACACAAGATATAATCACAACACGCACGATATAACATGGTTCAGAACCGAACGGTTCCTACTCCACGGATCGAGCTCTAAAGAGCCCTAGTGATGCACACGCACTCACTAATCACAAATACTCCTTCTCGACACAAGTCGGAGGTGGAGAAACCTCTTACAATAAGATTACAACAATAATCTAAATACAACAAGCAAATATAAGAAGAAATACAACAAGAGAAGTAAAGAACACTTTACAAAAACTCTTTAGAAGCTTGCTTGTTGATTGCATTGGACTAGCACTTGAAAGCCCTGATTTGCAGCAGCAAATCGCTTCAAAACGTCCAAGAAAATCGGTTGCAAAAACCCTCCCGTCGAGCTCCTTTTATCCTTGCGCGCAACCTGGATTTTTGCCCATCAGTCGACTGCCATAAGTCACCAGTCGACTGATGCCACTGTTGTCGTGAGACAACAGCTCGATCCACGCTGGAAAAACTCCAACGGATCTCTTGGCGATCGCCGCGCGTAGTCGATCGCCGATCGACTACGGAGCATTCTGTGCTCGCGGCTGAACTAGCAGTCGACTGCCGACCCTTGGCAGTCGACTGCCGTAGACATCAGTTCGACTGCTCCCATGAGCAGTCGACTGCCAGAGTAGTTCCAGCTCTTAAACGGCAGTCGAACTCAAGTCGACTCACGGCAGTCGAACCGGCCATAATGCCAGTCGACTGCCAACCTCAAAGATGAGGTTTTAACCCAAGTATGGTGCCCCCATACTTGCTAGACCACCCTTAGCCTAGACCTAAGCCTTCTAGCCACCTCCATCAGCCTCACGCCTCTCGGATCCCTCCAAGTCATCCATGACTTGTTCATCCATCGCGCTAGCCTCCAGGTGCTTCCCTCGGCTATGTCATGCTAACGGTGTCTATACCGCCAAGGCACATTGGACTTACGCCGCCAAGACTCCGCTTGGACTTTACGCTGCCAATATCAATCCCCTTGGACTTCCCAAATGCCAAGACTCAAGCTTGGACTTTCCCTTGCCAACCCATGTTGGACTTTCCATGCCAAGACCCATGCTTGGACTTTCCATTTGCCAAGACCCATGCTTGGACTTCTCATTTGCCAAGACCCATGCTTGGACTTCTCATGCCAAGTACTCAAGACTTGGACTTTCCCATGCCAAGTACTCATGACTTGGACTTTCCATGCGCCAAGTGTCCCACTTGGACTTTTCATGCCAAGTACCCATGACTTGGACTTTACCAAATGCCAAGTGTCCCACTTGGACTTTCCATGCCAAGTACCCATGACTTGGACTTTACCTTGCCAAGACCCATGCTTGGACTTTCCCATAATCACATAGTCAACCCCAGTCAACCATCAAGGTCTTCCTCGAGTCAAACTCAAGTCCGGTCAAACATGACCCGGGTCGATTGCTCCAACAATCTCCCCAACATATTAACCGACATTAATGTCAAACATCAATGCCAAACCACTTTGTCAAATCCCTTTGTCAAACATCAAAACATCACTCGAGTCAAACTCGAGTCTGGTCAATCGTGACCTGGGCCGATTGCACCAACACTTAGGTTTGAATCAGTTGAGGTAATGTCTTGACTACACTCTAGCTCAACCTAGATTTCAATTTCCTTGACTTAAACCTTGTTGTTAAACATTGAAACATTCGATGGGCTTGATTGCACTAATAATTGTGACACCACATCTTTGTAGATCTAGTAGAATACGCAACATTCCTGATAGAGATGGATTTCTCATAAGTGAATCGAACGATGTGTTACTCCTTGATGATGAGAAGCCTACCAGTTCTGAAAAGTTCAGAAAGGGATAAATGGCTTAATGCCATGAAGTCGAAAATGGATTCCATGTATGAAAATCAAGTTTGGAACTTAGTTGACCCATCATAAGGCATAAAGCCTATAGGGTGCAAGTGGGTTTTCAAGAAGAAAATTGAGATGGATGGTAATGTGATTATTTATAAGGCTAGATTAGTGGGGAAAGGGTATCGTCAAAAGCAAGGTGTTGATTATGACGAGACCTATTCACCTGTTGCTATGCTTAAATCCATTCGGATGCTCCTCGCCATAGCGGCTCATTATGATTATGAGATATGATAGATGGATGTGAAAATAACTTTCCTTAATGGAAACCTACTCAAGGACATGTATATGATACAACCTGAGGGTTTCACATCGGTTGATAAAACTAAAGTATGCAAATTGCGACGGTCCATATATGGATTGAAGCAAGCATCCAGGAGCTGGAATATCCGTTTTGATGAGACAATCAAAAGGTTTGATTTCTCAAAAAATTCAGACGAACCTTGTGTGTACAAGAAGGTTAGTGGGAGTGCAGTCATGTTCTTAGTAATGTATGTCAATGACATATTACTTATAGGAAACGATATTTTTGTCTTACAGTTAGTTAAAATTTCATTGTCCAAGACATTCTCCATGAAATACCTGGGAGAAGCAACCTACATCGTCGGGATTAAGATTTATAGGGATAGATCGAATCTATTGCTTGGTCTTTCGCAGTCTACATGTATAGACTGAGTGCTAAAGAGGTTTAGCATGTCGGAATCCAAGAAGGGGTTCCTTCCTATCAGGCATGGGATACACCTTTCTAAGTCTATGTGTCCGTGCACAGAAGATGAGAGGATTTGCATGAGTAAGATTCTCTATGCATCCGCAATAGGATTTATCATATATGCTATGTTATGTACGAGGCCCGATGTATCGTATACTCTGAGTGTCACGAGCAGATACTAGTCTGATCCAGGAATGGATCATTGGGTGGTTGTTAAGACGATCCTTAAGTACTTGAGAAGAACTAAGGATGTGTTCATAATATATGGAGAAGGTGACATGGTGATACGCGGGGTATACGGATGCTAGCTTCCAGACAGAAAAGGATGATTCTAGGTCTCAGTCTGGGTACGTGTTCACCTTGAATGGGGGCACAGTGAGTTGGAAAAGTTCCAAACAAGACACTGTAGCGGATTTTACCACAGAGGCAGAATACATTGCAGCTTCAGAAGAAGCAAAGGAAGTTGTTTTGATTAAGAAGTTCATATATGAACTTAGTGTGGTTCCAACCATTGTTGAAGCAATACCGGTTTACTGCAATAACAATGGAGCAATTGCACAGGTGAAAAAGCCAAGGTCTCATCAACGATCCAAACATGTGCTTCGCCGCTATCATTTGATCAGAGAGATCATAAGTAGGAAGGAAATACAAATCGAGAAGATTCCCATTGAAAAGAACTTAGCGGATCCTTTAACTAAGGCCTTACCTCAAAGTTAGTTTGAGGGTCATGTTAGAGCTTATGGTATTAGATACCGTGGCGATTGGCATTAGGCCAAGTGGGAGTTTATTAGTTATATATGAGAGGTGTCCTAAGGCAATTGCCTTATGTTTAAACCATTTATATGATAAATAAAGATTTGTTGGGGGATCGGTTGGCCGGCTAGAGGGGGGTGAATAACCCTCGTTCGTTGGATGTTGTAATTCGTTCGTTCTCGTTGCGTTGCTTGTCTACGATTGTCGTTAGCGCAGCAGAAACAATAAAACAATAATAATACTAACAACAAATAAGCACACGCAAACACACACGATATACGTGGTTCGGAACCAAATGGTTCCTACTCCACGGGCGAGCTCCTCGAGCTCTAGAGATGCACACGACAATACTCAAACTCCTTCTCGACTACACGTCGGAGGTGGAGAAACCTCTCACAAGCATTTACAACAGTAATATAGAAATACAAGCAAATACACAAATACAATACACAAGAAAACTTTCACCAATTGCTTTGATCACTTTGCTTGTTGCTTGCTTTAGATGGCTCTTGAAGGACTGGAATGCAGCAACAATTCCCCTTTAATAGCTCCACAAAAGGCATGGCGAAATCCTCCAAGTCGAGCTCCATTTATAACCTGCATCAAGCTGTTTTCGTGCCCATCAGTCGACTGATCGTGACCATCAGTTGACTGGTCCCATAGCCGTTGTCTCACAACGGCCAGATTCACGTTGGTTAAGTTCCAACGGATCACACATCAGTCGACTGATGGCACTCATCAATCGACTGATCATCTATTAGTCGAGTGCTGGTGAGCTCGACTCCATTCTGTGCCCGTGCACAGTGTCATCAGTCGATTGCCGTCCCTTGGCAGTCGACTGATCAAGCCATCAGTCGACTGCCCATGCCGGCAGTCGACTGATCGACTTGATTCAGTTGACTTAAACCAGTCGATCGACCTATCGACTCAGAGCAGTCGACTGCCATGACATGGCAGTCGACTAGTGTCGAAAAAACCCATCCGACACTTGGCCAAATGGCCAAGTTTCACCCAAGAGCTACCCCTTCCCGGGTTACATTCGCTCACTCTCATCTCTCGGAGTCCCTCACCTTCGAAGTTCTCTTCGTTCTCGACCACGTCCCTCGGCAGCATCAGGTGCATGGCTCTGTAA
The DNA here is from genome assembly GCA_025175895.1 of Wurfbainia villosa. Classification (NCBI taxonomy): domain Eukaryota; kingdom Viridiplantae; phylum Streptophyta; class Magnoliopsida; order Zingiberales; family Zingiberaceae; genus Wurfbainia; species Wurfbainia villosa. The sequence continues at coordinate 110,290,400 of CM045989.1, read as the reverse complement.
TGCTCCTTCGCGTCTCTTGCCTTGAAGTCTACTTCTTTCGGCTTCACTCCAAGCCTCTCATCCGGCGGTCCCTCGGATGCTCCAAGTGCACGGCTTTCGCAAAGCTATCCTTCACCGACTCAAGGCACGAGTCATGAGATGTGAAACTCGCCACGGCTCCATGTGTGAATTACTAAGTCCTGCACGACTTCAACGCACATATCAAATCAACATAACAAACTAACTTAAACCCTTTGCCACACCATCAAAACCATATTACGGAAAGAGATTGCCCTAATAATATTATTGGTGCAATCGGCCCAGGTTGACTCGAGTTTGACTCAAGTAGTACCTTGATAGTATTTTGATGATAGACAAAACTCATGACATGGGATTGTCATGGGAAAGTCCAACATGGGGTTGGCATGGAAAGTCCAAAGCATTGCGAAGCCGTGCGCTTGGTGCTTGGCATGTGAAAGTTCAAAGCATTGCGAAGCCGTGTGCTTGGTGCTTGGTGAGAAATGCATTGCGAAGCCGTGCGCTTGGTGCATTTGGAAAGTCTTGAGAACTTGGCAAGTTCACTAGGCTCGGGTCCTTGAGTCGGTGAAGGATGGCATTATGAAGCCGTGCGCTTGGTGCATCCGAGGGACCGTCGGACAGGGAGCGAATGGAGTGAGCCCAAAGGGAAGCATACTTCTAGGGCATGAGACGCGAAGGATGGCGTTGCGAAGCCGTGCGCTTGGCGCATCCGAGGGACGTAGGCCGAGGGAAGAAAGCTTCGGTGGGGAACTCCATGAGGGATAAGGTGGACTTGGCCAAGTGGCTAAGACTGAGTGTCGGAGGCTCAAACATCGTTATGTTTGAGGTTTTAGCCGACATCAGTCGACTGACATAGGTGCCAGTCGACTGCTCTAGGTCGTATGGGTTTGACCAGTGTTCGACTGAACCAAGTTCGGTGATCGATCACCGATCGCCGAGGGAGGGCAATGTTAGGATCAGATCGGCCGAGGGATGGCAATGATCGATGACACCTGCGGACGCGAGAATGGAGTCGAGCTCGCCAACACTCGACTGATAGATGATCAGTCGAGTGATGAGTGCCATCAGTCGACTGATGTGTGATCCGTTGGAACTTAACCAACGTGGATCTGGCCGTTGTAAGACAATCGGCTCACGGGACCGATCGATGGTCACGATATCACCGATCGATGGGCAATGATAAATGGAGCTCGACTTGGAGGATTTCGCCATGCCTTTTGTGGAGCTATTAAAGGGGAATTGTTGCTGCATTCCAGTCCTTCAAGAGCCATCTAAAGCAAGCAACAAGCAAAGTGATCAAAGCAATTGGTGAAAGTTTTCTTGTGTATTGTATTTGTGTATTTGCTTGTATTTCTATATTACTATTGTAATTGCTTGTGAGAGGTTTCTGCACCTCCGACGTGTAGTCGAGAAGGAGTTTGAGTATTGTCGTGTGCATCTCTAGAGCTCGAGGAGCTCGCCCGTCGAGTAGGAACCATTCGGTTCCGAACCACGTATATCGTGTGTGTTTGCGTGTGCTTATTTGTTGTTAGTATTATTATTGTTTTATTGTTTCCGCTGCGCTAACGACAATCGTAGACAAGCAACGCAACGAGAACTAACGAATTATGACATCCAACGAACGAGGGCTATTCACCCCCTCTAGCCGGCCAACCGATCCCCTAACAATTGGTATCAGAGCCGAGGTCGCTCTTCAAGGACTAACCGCCGCGAGAGCACTACAAGATGGCCGGCTACAACCTCCAACCACCAAAATTCGAAGGAGATTTTGCTTGGTGGAGAAAACGGATGGAGGTATATCTAGAAACCGATTTTGATTATATGATTATTATAGAAAATAGTTTTGAGATGCCTAGGGACAAACACAACAAGCCCATTGAAAAATCAAAGTGGACCCAAGACCAAATCAAGAACTTCAAGACAAATCTCGAGGTAATTAAATTGATTAGTGATTTGTTACCTAACACTATTTGGTCTAGATTTGGTGATTATAGGGATGCAAGGGAACTATGGAATAAGATAATAAATTTCCAAGAAAATTCCCAACCGGCACAAGTAGAAGAAAATCTTTGAGGAAGAACCCACAACATTTGAAGATGTTGATGACTTGGTGGAGACCTCCACCTCTAGCATTGAGGGGGAGGAGAGGCAATCTTCCATCCCGGAGCAAGAACAAGAAGCATCCACATCCGGGAGAAGTGAAGATCGGGAAGAGGCCTCCACCACCTCCCTAGGTAACTCAAGTGTTATTATTTTAAATAAAAATCACATAATATGCTTTGAGTGTAGAGAGAAAGGGCATTACAAGAGCAAATGCCCTAAATTGGCTAAGAAGAAGGCATCGACACCAAAAGTCAACCCAATGTCAAACGATGCCGGTGTTCCCAAAATCAAGAGCAAAGAGCACATTGTGTGCTTCAAATGCAATCAAAAGGGACACTACCGAAGCCAATGCCCTAGGGGGAGGAAGAAAGGGCAAGAAGGTGCAATTCATGTAGGGGGAGCTCCTAAAGCTAACCCTAAGGTACATTTAGTTAATGCACCTTTAATTCCTAAAGTCAAAAAGCATGCTAAAAATTATTTTAGTTCTCTTGCTATTATTAATGAAAAGCATGCTAAGAGAAATAATAAGGTGTATTGTCTAGGTGCCAAGCATGTTCATATAACTAAGGACAAACCTAGGACTCAAAACACTAGATCTATTTTACCTAGGGAGTCAATTAGGAGAATTGAAGAAAACTTGGGTGTTAATCCCAAGAAATCTAGGCATATGCCTAAAAAGAAAAACATTTCCCAAAAGATAAATGAAAATTCAAAATTGGGAAAATTAGAGTTAGAAAACCAAGCCTTAAGGTCAAGGCTAGAAAAATTGGAGAAGACCCTAGCAATAATATCAAATTCGGTTAAGGGGTCTAATGTACAAAAGTCAAGACCTAGAAAACAAGAAATGTCTAAGGGCAAGAAGGGTTTGGGTCACAAACCTATGTCCTACCATAATGTTCCATTTAATTATAGAACCACATCTAGGTCTAGGAAAACCAAGGCTAATCGGGAAGCCATCCCTAAGTCTAGCCATGGTATGTGTTTAATGGCTAACACCTCAAAGAAATCAAATGTAGCCACTAAGAAGGTCAATGGAGGAGTCACCTCTAGAGTTGACCTAGGAAAGACCCAAAAGACTATGGCTTCAAAGCCTAAAAGGGTCATTAGGAAGGTATCTAGGGAAGTTATCCCTAGGGAATACCTTGTTAACCCAAGGAGCTCCAATAGATATTGGGTTCCTAAGAGCGTGATTGATTCACGCTAAGTGGGTTAGGGTGTGTCAACCCTAAGTGGATGGGTGGTTAACCTAGCCATTGTGAGTTGACACATTAGGGTGTGCCAATATGGTTTGAGAAGTTAAAAATGATTTAAATTGGCACAATTAGGTTTTAGAGGTATTGGTGTGCCATTTTGGGTTTTTGGCACACTAGGGAAATGAATGGCATTAAGGCAAAATGAATTTAATTCCTAGAAATGGCAAATTAATTTTAACACTTAGGTATTCTATACCTTAGTATATTTTACTTGTCATGCTTTATTTGCCTTGCCATGTCATGACATCATTCTCATTTTCATCTATAAAAATGTCATGATCATGTTTAGATTTTTGTTTAGATGTCATGAATGCCTAGATCTCATTTACATGCCATGACATCATGATATTGGCATAATGCTTTTACCTATATCATATCTATGCCATAATCATATCATGCATATAAATAAAATGAAATTATGAACTATGGCATAATTTGATGGGAATCAAAGAATATTGTCTTAGAAATATGCATGAGAACATAAACAAAACAAAACCCACATCTCACAAAAATTTGACTTGTATGTGTTTTACACATCTAGATATTGGTGAGATGTTTAGGAAAAAGAAAATAAAGGTTTGAAAAACATTTTGAAAATATTTTGAAAAACCTTGGTGAAGCCTATCTTTTGATAGCTATCACCATTGAATGGGATGATACAAAGATGGCTCTTTATTGAAGCTTTTCTTAAATTTTGAACTTTGTATCAATCTCCTAATTTAATGGGTAAAATAAATTTTCAATATTTTTCACCCATAGTGTTTAGGATAAGTATTATACGTATGCATTTTCAAGATTTTTAAAATTACGTATATTTACTTATGGATTTCGAAAATCTAATTTTAAAGCTAAATCGATTATCGATCAGTCGCCACTGTAATGGCAGTCGACTGATGGTAAGTCCAGTCGACTGGTATCTGACGGAGTCGACTGGCACAGGCTGATTTCGGGTAAACTTGATAGTTAGGCCCATGTTTAGCCATGTTTTGGTCCCCTAACCACTCCTAACCCTAGGATATGCTTGGGAGAGCATTAGAGAGGGTGGAAATCCATTGGATATGGATTAGGAGTTGGGTTGAGGGTGAGTATCAATTTTAAGGTGGAAGAAAGTTCATTGTTGAACTTTGCCCTAATTTTGATTTGGTTAATGTTCCTATTGGCTTAGGGACTCTCCAAGGACATTGTTGGTGCAATGGTCAAGGGGGAGCAAGCCTCTAGGGGGAGGTATCCATCATGGGAAGATGGATGTGTATTTCCTCATGGGAGGAAAATTGGGTTGTCTCTCTTTAAGTGATATGGGATCACTAGAAAAATTGTAGGCATGTGTTCCTCAAAGGGAGAGATTGTAAGATCTCATTGGGATATGAGACATTCATACCCTTGGGGAGGACCTTTTTGATGTAATGTCAAAAAGGGGGAGAAGTTACCAAGTTACCAATTAGGGTTCATTGGAATTCTCATTGGGATATGAGAATTGCCGATTTGGGAGAATTGGTAGACTTGAGATGGTAGTTTTGTCAATCATCAAAAAGGGGGAGATAGCACAGTGTCATCAGTCGACTGCCATCCCTCGGCAGTCGACTGATCCTCCCAACAAGATTCACTATTTGAGTATACATATTTTCATGTATTTGATTAGATCTTAAACTCATTTACTGAATGTCCACAATACGATTCACAGCATGAGAGAATTTGTGATTGGATCACAACTAGTAAGTATCTCTATATTTGTAATTGTGATGTATTAGAATTATCCCTAGCTGATGAATTGATGGATTTGGACACCATCAATTTTTTTGAGACTAGCACGAGTATACTCTTTGGTGTATCCAAGCAGCTGATTCTCACTAGCTGGAGATATTGTGATGTTCGGAGTTAATTGTGGATGCTAGTTATGGTAACTAGTTCATTGGAGTAACCAACTGTAAGACTTCATATGGTTCTCTGCATATATGGATATGTCAATGAAGTTCTTACTGCAGCTTAAGTGCAATGTTCCTTTAACTTGCGGTATTCAAGTCATCTTGATCATGAAGACTTATGCTTTGACATCTTAAGCAAGCATCTCTGAGGAGATGTGGACTCGGGATGATTTGGTATGAGTCGAAGTGGCCGAAGGTGTTTAAATAGCCTATAAAGGATTCACCACTCCTTGCGAGGAGATGTATACCCATGGCCTCTCGTCAGATTGTTACTAAAGCCTTTGGCCAAAGCATTACATGTTTAGAGTAAGGTACTCTTAGATACATGTGCAGTAACTAGAATCCGTAGGACGAGGAAATGATGCTTGGGCTAGGTGTGACGTAGTTGACCTAGTGGGGACTGACACTATAGACCATGTCCTGAACCAAGTGGGTATAAGATGCGTGAAGGGAATGGGGCACGATTCATTGTAGGTGTTGAAGGGTTTCAAAAATGGTTCTGGAATCAACCGTTGATTTTTCAGTTAATTGGAGATCATGATGTACTACTAGGTGCCACTCATGATCGTTCTATAATTAGTGGTTAATTATTGATGGCCAATATAAATCGGGAACCTATTTGGTCACACACACAAATGAGCGTAATCCGAAAGATTTAAAATGAGCTTGAGAATGAGATTCTCAGATCGAGAGAAACTAGGTTTGGTTGGACCAAACGAGGAGCATGCATGAAATTGTTTCAGTCACAATGGAAGCATGTATGGGCTGAGTCTTATGAAGACATGATGGATGAACCAAATTGGTTTGGTTCTAATCCAATGGTGGAGAATAAATTAAAGGGGTTTTGTTTGTTTTAAACGAATGAACCAAAGTTGGTTTGGTTCGTTTTAACTTAAAATAGACCAACTCAGTTTGGTTTATTTTAACTTAAGTTATTTGAGCGGGTTAACGGGTTTTGGTTATAAACCAATAACTCTAAGGAGAATGTTTCTTAAAGGTTAAGAAACACACGCTCTATAAAAGCGCAGTTAGAGGTTTGGAGAGCCCTAAGTTTATTTTGTGAAATACTTTTCCTCTCCTCTCCCTCTCTTCTCTTTGTCGCTGCCCAAGAGTCCACGCTGCCAGCCCTTGTGTGCCACCGTCCACCCTTGCTGTCAGCCACTCCTCCAGTGACCCTCCAGTGACCTACCTTCGTTCTGGTGACCAAGGATTAGCCGTCCATCTCCTTTGCCCGGCGCCAAGTCCTCCACCAAGCTCTCCAATTTTTGGACAGCTTGTTTCCTTCTTGTCAGAGCATCGTTTGGACAGTGTTTGGAGCTCCAATAGTGACTTCCTTACCTGGGATTGGATCTCCAATATTTCTCATAGGTGGAGAAGCAAGGATTCGTCAATTGGTTGATGAATACCTCTCTAGAGAAGCGAGTTTTGGGGACTCGTTTTCAAATCCGAATTTGATTCGGATTGTGATCTTCTCTCGATCACATCGTCTTCGACACGAGGCTAGTGACTCCTACGATGATGATGCTCGTAGCTTGGCGAAGCTATCCCGACGGTACTCAGCGTGGATATGGATTGAGGCAATTCTAGCGAGAGTTGCTCCGGTTGATGTCATTCCCACTACACGTGATACGTTAGGTATAACTAGCGTAATTTCCTTTTATTACAAAATTTGAAACTGCGATTATGTCTACACATGTTGTACTATGCATGTGTGTGATGTGTGTGTTGTAATAAATTAGATTTATTATTTTTTAATTCTTCTGCTGTGCACATGTTTACGAAACATGTTCGAACACACACTCTCTGCGGTGTCAGAAACCCAACATGAGGATTGCCGGAGATCCAATCCCCGACAAGTAGACCGCTATTGGAGCACAAAACACTGACCAAATGGCCTCTCCACGTAAAGGAGAACAAGCTGTCTAGAATCTGGATAGCTTGTTTGGTGGAAGATATGGTCGACCAATCTATGGTCAGCTGCTCCTTGGTCGTCGGCGGCCAAGGGAGGATGGTCGGAGGAGTCGTCGGTGGCTGGTGGGTGGCCAGCAGTGACTTGAGTAGCAGCAAAACCTAGGCGGTAGTTGCTCTTGGGCGACTAAAGCTCTTGGGCGGCAAGAAGCAAGGAGGAGGGCTTGGGTGGCTAGGGTTTCCAATAACCAAAACTTATCCACGAAAAACCCTAAAGCTGTGTTTTATAGAGAGCATATTTCTTGACCATCAAGAAACCTTCTCCTAGCACTTATTGGTTCATAACCAATAAACCATTAACCCGCTCCAATAACTTAAGTTAAAATAAACCAAACCGCATTGGTCTATTTTAAGTTAAAACGAATCGAACCAACTTTGGTTCAATCGTTTAAAATAAACAAAACCACTTTGGTTTATTTTCCACCATTGGATTATAACTAAACCAATTTGGTTCATCCATCATATCTTTAAAAGACACGGCCCATCCATACTTCCGATGCGACTGAAACTATTTCATACTCGCTCTTTGTTTGGTCAAACCAAACCTAGTCTCTCTCGATCTGAGAATCCTATTCTCAAACTGATTTTAAATCCTTCGTATTACGCTTGTTGTGCGTGTAGCCAAATAGTTTCCCGGTTTATATTGGTCGTCTATAATTAACCAATAATTATAGAACGATCATGATATTGGTGCAATCGGCCCAGGTCACGATTGACTAGGACTCAAGCTTGACTCGAGAGATGTTTTGATGTTCGATAAAAACATATGAAAATGTGATTGTCATGGGAATGTCCAAGTCTTGGGTCTTGGCAATGGAAAGTCCAAGTGGGACACTTGGCATTTGGAAAGTCCAAGTCTTGAGTACTTGGCATGTAAAGTCCAAGCATGGGTCTTGGCATGGAATGTCCAACATGGGTTGGCAAGGGAAAGTCCAAGCTTGAGTCTTGGCATTTGAGAAGTCCAAGGGGTTTGATATTGGCGGCGTAAAGTCTAAGCTGGAGTCTTGGCAGCATAAGTCCAATGGTTGGCGACGTAAAGTCCAAGCGGAGTCTTGGCAGCGTAAGTCCAATGTGTCTTAGCGGTGTAGACACCGTTAGCATGACATAGCCGATGAAAGCATCTGAAGGCTAGCGCAATGGATGAAAAAGTCATGGATGACTTGGAGGGATTCGAGAAGCGTGAGGCTGAGGGAGATGGCTAGAAAGTTTAGGTCTAGGCTAAGGGTGGTCTAGCAAGTATGGGGGAACAATACTTGGGTTAAAACCTCATGTTTGAGGTGTGCCAGCCGACTGGTGGCTTGTGGAAGTCGACTGGCATGAGTCAACTAGGGTTTGACTGCGGGAATTAGTGATGATCGCCAGGTAGGCAATCGACCGATTGGCTAAGCGATCGTCGATCATTTGATCGATCGTGGTGCTCGTTTTTTGGGGACGAGAATAAAGTCGACTCTCTATCAGCGATTAGCGGTAGTGGAGGCTTGAACAGTCAACTGATGGTCATTAACAATCGACTGATGATGGATCCGTTGGATTTTTCCAGCGTGGATCTAGTCGTCTCATGACAACAGTGGAATCAATCGATTGATGGTCCCGAGTAGTCGACTTATCGGCAATTTCCAGCCTAGGTTGCAGCTTTAAATGGAGGTCGTGGAGGAGGAAATCACCACCTATTTTCTTGGATGTTTTGAAGCAATTTTCTATTACAAATCAGGGCCATCAGCTGCTAGTCCAAGGCAATCAACAAGCAAGCTTCCAAAAGATTTGTGTAAAGTTTTCTTTGCTTTCTTTTGTTATATTCACTTGTAATTGCTTCTTATTTACTTGTATTACTATTGTAATATTTTGTAAGTAGTTTCTCCACCTCTGACTTATGTCGAGAAGGAGTTATTGCATAGTGGTGTATTTGTGGCATCGCTAGAGCTTTTCAGATCTCGATCCGTGGAGTAGGAACTGTTCGGTTTCGAACCATGTTAAATACTTGTGTAATTGTGTTTGTCGTATTTCGTTATTTCTATTTGTTTTATTTCCATTATGCTAATGAGATTTGTAGATGAACACAATTGAATTCCATCATGCAACAAAAATGAGCTATTCAACCCCCCCTCTATCTTCCAAGGATCCCCTACAAGTGGTATCAGAGCCCGGGGCTCTTCTACGGATTAACAACCCGGAGTCAAGATGCTCGAGGGAAAGATGGAATTCAAGGATAAGCTAGGATGGGACATCCACACACCGCCACCTTACGATCAAGAGGATTTTCCGGCATGGAGGGCTAGAATGGAGAATTTCTTGATGATGGACATAGAGAATTGGTTCATCATCATGGAAGGCTTTGAACCTCCTAGGGACAAGAAGGGAGATGTCCTCAAGTTAAAAAGGTGGACCCAAGAGCAACGCCAAAAGTTCAAGACCGAAGTCAAGGTAACAAAACTTTTAGAAGATTTGATACCTAATGATGTCTTGTGCAAGTTAGGTGAATTTTAAGATGCCAAGGAGCTATGGGACAATTTGGCCAAGTTCCATGAGAAGCCTCACTTGGCACAAGTAAAAGAAGATAAGGAAGAGGAAAAAGAGAGCTCATCCTCAAGTGAAAGTGAGGAATCGGAAGTTGAGATGGAGTCAACTTTCGGATCGGAGGAAGAAGAAGTAGAAGAGGTGGAAGAAGCATCCACCTCTAGGATTGAGGGGGAGAGACCATCCACACCGGAGCTAGAACAAAATCAAGAAGAAGCCTCAACCTCCGGGAGGGATGAAGAACCCACTCCAATCACCATCACCCTAGGTAACTCAAGCATTTCGGTTCAAAATAAAATTCATATAATTTGCTTTGAGTGTAGGGAAACCGGGCACTATAAGAGTAAGTGCCCAAAGCGGGTCAAGAAAAGTCCACCGGTGCCAAAGGTCAAGGATGCCGGTGCCCAAAGTCAAAGGAGCAAGGAGCACATCATTTGCTTCAAGTTCCATCAAAAGGGGCACTATATGAGTCAATGCTCTAGGGGGAGTAAGAAGACTCAAGAAGGAGTATCACATGTAGGGGGAGCTTCTAAAGCGATCCCTAAGGTAAAAGTTAATAATGCACCTTCTAAATCTAAAAGTCAAAAGCATGCTTTTAATTCAATTGCTATTACTCATGAAAAGCATGTTAGTAGAAAATGATTCTATTGCCTAGGAGCTAAGAATGTTAACTTAGAAAATAAGGAGAAATTTGGGACTAATGTCCCTAGAAAAACCTTACCTAGGAAGTCTATTAGCAAAATAGAAGACCATCTAGGCTTAAACTTCAAGAAATCTAGACATATGTCTAGAAATAAGAATATCTCAAGAAGTAATGAAAAATTAAAAATTAAGATATTAGAAAAGGAAAATCAAGTCTTGAAGTCAAGACTTGAGAAATTGGAAAAGGCCCTTAGGATTATCCAAAATCAATTTAAAGGGTCAAATGATCAAAAACCTAGGTCCAATGGTCAAAGTCAAAGACCTAAAAATCAAGAACCAACTAAGGGCAAGAAAGGTTTGGGTCACAAACCTAAGCCTAAGGAGACTTATCATAGTGTTCCATTTGATTATGGAACACAAACTAGGTCTAGGAAAGCCAAGGTCAATAGGGAAGTCATCCCTAAGGTTGACCAAGGTGGGTGCTTAGTGGCCAAGGTTTCCATGAAACCAAGGAAGACCACTAAGAAGGTTACTAGGGAGGCAATCCCTAAGGATAACCTAGTCAAGACTAAAATGACCAAGGCTAACAAGCCTAGAAGGGTCATTAGAAAGGTATCTAGGGAGGTTATCCCTAAGGAATACCTAATTAATCCTAGGAGCTCAAATAGGTTTTGGGTTCCTAAGAGCGTGATTGATTCACGCTAAATGGGTTTAGGGTGTGCCAACCTTGATTGGATGGGTAGTTAACTCAACCATGGCAAAGGTGGCACTTTAGGTCATTTTCAAGGTTATAGGTACCTTGGAAATATGTTTTGATTATAATTCCAAGAGATTTTAGGATGTGCCAATATACCTTGGAGATTATGAAAAATCAATCAAATTGGCACAACTTAGATCTAGAGGTCATAGTGTGCCATTTTGGGTTTTGGCACACCTTGGGAATTAGTGTATCAAGAAAAGTGTGTTAAAGCTTAGAAATTATATTTAAGATTGATACTCTAGTACTACACATCTTGATGTATCATACTTACCATGCTTCATGTGTTTTACCATATGTTTGCATGGAAGGAATGTTTATGGTGCATTGCATCTCACAAAATAGGTCATTCACCTTGATTGTGTATTTCAACACTTAGAAAGGGTGAGATGTTAGGTTTTGAAACTATTGGTTGTTAATGTTTGTGAAAATGAAATAAAATACCAAAATACATTAACAAATACATGAACATAGACATAACGTCAATATATTCGATATACATGAATGAACATGGTAAAATGAAACAAATTGAGTGAAGAAATTAGAATTCACTTAATATTAGAACTAGAAATCAGATATCAGTCGACTGATATAGTATATCAGTCGACTGTTAACCCTGTAGCACAACACCATGAGCCCAACAGTCAAGTGCTTCTTTCAGGACTCGACTAATTCATCCATCAGTCGACTGAACATCTTAATCAATCGACTGATGTTACTATTCATCGGAACAGAAGAGACAACAGTCGAGTGGCTCGTCCAGCAGTCGAGTGTTGGTAACATCAGTCGACTGACAACCACCATCAGTCGACTGATGTTACTGTAGCTTTTCACAGAATGCTCAGCAGTCGAGTGTTGAGTCGGAGCAATCGACTGCCGGTTCGGTGAACCGCTCACTAACCCGCCATCAGTCGACTGATGTCACACATCAGTCGACTGGAGTTGCAATTTTATAACGCCAAACCGCTAGGGTTCGACGTCTTCATGCCCTCTTCACTCGATATCTTCTCTCCGATCATCGCCAACCTTCTCCGACCAGCCGTTCCCCATCCACGTCGGCGACCAAAAGCCCTAGGTTTGGAAGTCATCTCTCCCGTTCATGTTTTTGATCTCTCTATAGCCCTAATGACATCTCACAGCCCTAGGGTTCTCCTCCAACATTAGGGTTCCGACGAGATCATCATTCTGGCGACCCTCCGACGTTCTCTCTGGCAAACCAACTGTCCGTTAGGCCCTCACAACCATCGACCGTGTAATGGTACCAAAGTATATCTCTATACCCTTTAAACCCTATTTTTTTTTCTTACACCACATTATTGATCTAATCATGGTATTTGTGTCATTACATTTCATTGCATTGCATTCATCATATAATCATGTAGAAGACAGCGTAGGAATGACCAAAATGAAGGTGGATCACGTTTGTACCAACCGATGGCAGTTAGGTACATAGACAACCAATTTTTTAGACACTACTGTAGTGACATCATTGAGATCCTAATGCATTATCAGCTCATGAAGATTGCTTTGTGTACTCATGCCATTAATGATGATCTCCTCAAGGAATTCTACCAAAACTTGAGGAAGGTAGATGATGGTCCTACCTACACCACTCGCGTTGCAAAACGCGACTTGGAGTTCACTCCTGCGATCTTGCAGGAGTTCCTTGAGTGTAGGCCATCGGATGATACCTTCATCTTCTATCCTACCTTTGATGCCCCTCTTCCTGCTCCTTTTGAACACATTTTATTAGATTCCATGCATGAGGACCTTTTTCGCTATCCTCGCCCACCAGCTCAGAACCTTTTCCCTATTAGTGAGTTATCTGCACCTGACAATGTGCATTACAAAGTCATTGTTTGGTGCTTTCTTCCTATTGTGACTCGGGGTCTGGCCAAGATTCGATCTCCCCATCTCTTCCTCATGTATACCATGCGTCATAGATTAGATGTGAACATTGCATTGAACATGTTTCTTTGCATTGTCCATTTCATATCCCCTGTGCAAGGGAAAGTTCATATGCCTTTTGGACATATCATCACTTCATGGTTAGAGTCCATAGACATTAACATTTCCAGGGGATCTTTGAGGGTGCTATCCGAGGTTTACGACTGTATATCAGTTCGTAACTTCACATTGGCGGGGTTGCGGACTGGAGATGGACAGATGGAGCTGATACCTCAGCCTTAGCCCAGGGCACATGGGGAGCCACCTCTAGTGCCTAGAGAGCCTGCAAGACAGTATGAGGACCCCGATGCTATTGATGAGGACAACCATATGCCAGCAGATGCACCAGCAGTAGGTCTTTCATATCGTGTTGCATAGCTGGAGGTCCGATTCGGGGATTACTAGCAATCTGTTGACTCACGCATGATGGAGATCTTATCAAGCCAGTCCTCCATGAGTCGGAAGCTTAGTTAGATGGAGGAGCACCACACCAGGATGGAGAAGCACCAGAGCAGGATGGAGCAGCGCCAGATCGATATGTACGAGATGATGAGGACCTGGACGTTGAGCCAGCAACCTCCTCTGCCTCCACCATCTGCAGGAGATGACAGCTAGAGGATGTTTAGGGATTCTGTTTTTAGTTTCTTAGTGAGGTTGAGAAATTCAGACTTCCATTTTGGCTTGTAAAAACTAAGGTTGTATTTGAATGAAATATTTTATTTATCAAAAAATTATGTGTTTTGTCTAATCATGTGTGTGCTAATGTGTTTATACAAATTTGACATGCCATGACATCATACTTATATTTATCATTAATATGTCATGATTATGTTTAGGATTAAGGACTAGTGTCATGTATTTTTTAGATTATATCATATGTCATGACATCATGATCATTGGCCATACTTAATTATTGCTATCATTTATGCCATGGTCATTCATGCATCTAAATTGATTAAAATTGAGTTAAGGACTTTGGCATGACTTAGAGTCTCATTTATAAGGGAATCAAGTAAAGTTGCCTTAGAAAATGCATGAGGCCTTAGATTAGGATAACCAAAACCCACATCTCACAATCACATTGACATGTATGTGTATTTATACACCCTAGATACATGTTAGATGTTAGGAAAATAAGTTAAGTTCAAGGTGCATATATAGTGCATCTAGATGAACTTAAACTTATCTCAATCATCAATATGAATCATGAGGAAAGCTAATGTACAAGTCATATACATCTAGCCAAGAGTCCATGGTTCAAAATAGGTTTTCAAAAACATTTTTAAATCATTTTAGAAAACATTAGTGAAGTCTATCTTTTGATAGCAATCACCATTGATGAAGTTGATACAAAGTAGGGCCAAAACTTTAAAAATTTCAAAGTTTTTAAACTTTGTATCAATCTCCTATTTTAATAGGTAAAATATTTTTCCAATATTTTTCACCAATTTTATGTGGTATAAGTATTATACATATGAAATTTCGTGATTTTTCAAGCTATGTATAATTACTTATGGTTTTTCAAAGTCTGTTTTTGATAATTGAAAAACTGTGTTTTCAGTTATCAGTCGAGTGCTACTATTTAGCAGTCGACTGATGGGTCGGCAGACTGTTGCCCTGGTGGAAATCGCCCTGGCAGCAAAATGGCCCTAGAAAAATTGCCCTAGCGGCAAAACCGCCTTGGCGCACGACGTCACTGCCCTGGCGAAAACTGCCCTGGCGAAAATTGCCCTGGCGGAAGTGCCCTAGCAGAACTACCCTAGCGCCATTATAAGTCGACTACTGCTTGGTGCCAGTCGACTGATGGGCACGACAGTCGACTGATTTCTGAAGGAATCGACTGCCAATGCTGATTTCGATTGAAACAAGGGTGTTTAACCCCATTTCATCTATGGTAAGGTTCCCTAACCACTTTTAACCCTAGGATATGCTTTGGGAAGCATTAGAAAGGGTGAAAATCCATTGGATATGGATTAGGAGAGTTGTTTAGGGTCTGTATCAATCTTAAGGTGAAGAAAAGTTCAATGTTGAATTTTAGGCCTTAATTTTAATGGTTTAAAGTTTCTATTGGCTTAGGGACTTCCCAAATACATTGTTGGTGCAATAGTCAAGGTGGAGCAAGCATTTAGGGAGAGGTATCCATAATGGGATGATGGATGGTATTTTTCCTCATGAAAAGAAAAATGGGATTTTGAGATACTGAATTTGGAAATTGGGAGATTGTATAAGATTGCCTCTCTTGAGTAATATGGGACTTATCACTAGGAAGATGGTAGGCATCCTAGGTATTTTTGGACCAAGGGGGAGATTGTAAGATTTCATTGGGACATGAGACATTGACCTCCTTGGAGAGAACCTTTTTGATGTTAGTCAAAAAGGAGGAGAACTTATTGGGAAAATGACATCAATTGGGAAAATTGATGGGGATGTTTAGTTTGAGTTAGATGGTATAACTCAATGGTTTGTTTGGTTTTTGTCAAACATCAAAATGGGAGAGATTGTTGGTGCAATCGGCCCAGGTCACGATTGACCAGGACTCGAGCTTGACTTGAGAGATGTTTTGATGTTCGACAAAAACATATGACAATGTGATTGTAATGGGAAAGTCCAAGTCTTAGGTCTTGGCAATGGAAAGTCCAAGTGGGACAATTGGCATTTAGAAAGTCCAAGTCTTGAGTACTTGGCATGTAAAGTCCAACATGGGTTGGCAAGGGAAAGTCCAAGCTTGAGTCTTGGCATTTGAGAAGTCCAAGGGGTTTGATATTAGCGGCATAAAGTCCAAGCGGGAATCTTGGCAGCATAAGTCCAATGGTTGGCGGCGTAAAGTCCAAGCGGAGTCTTGGCAGCGTAAGTCTAATGTGCCTTGGTGGTGTAGACACCGTTAGCATGACATAGCTGATGAAAGCATCTAAAGGCTAGCACAATAGATGAACAAGTCATGGATGACATGGAGGGATCCGAGAGGCGTGAGGCTGATGGAGATGGCTAGAAGGCTTAGGTCTAGGCTAAGGGTGGTCTAGCAAGTATGGGGGAACCATACTTGGGTTAAAATCTCATATTTGAGGTGTGTCAGTCGACTGGTGCCATGTGGCAGTCGACTAGCATGAGTCAACTAGGGTTTGACTGTGAGAATTAGCCCAGTAGTCGACTGCCAGAGGTAGGCAATCGACTGATTGGCCGAGCAATCGATTGATCATTTGATCAGTTGACTGGTGCTCGATTTTTCGGGCACAGAATGGAGTCTGACTCGACTGCTGGGGTTAGTAGTCGAGTGGAAGCTCAAACAGTCAACTGATGGTCATTATCAGTCGACTGATGATGGATCCGTTGGATTTTTCCAGCATGGATCTGGCCGTTGTCTCATGACAACAGTGGAATCAGTCAACTGATGGTCCCGAGCAGTCGACTAATCAGCAATTTTGAGCCCAGGTTGTAGCTTTAAATGGAGCTCTTGGAGGAGGAAATCTCCACCGATTTTCTTGGACGTTTTGAAGTGATTTGCTGTTGCAAATCAGGGCCATCAGCTGCTAGTCTAAGGCAATCAACAAGCAAGCTTCCAAAAGATTTGTGTAAAGTTTTCTTTGCTTTCTTTTGTTGTATTCACTTGTAATTGCTTGTTGTTTACTTGTATTACTCCACCTCCTACTTGTGTCGAGAAGGAGTTATTGGATAGTGGTGTGTTTGTGGCATTGCTAGAGCTCGATCCATAGAGTAGGAACCGTTCGGTTCCGAACCACGTTAAATACTTGTGTAATTGTGTTTGTCGTATTTCATTATTGATATTTGTTTTATTTCCATTGCGCTAACGATATTTGTAGATGAACGCAATTGAATTCCATCACGCAACGAAAATGAGCTATTCACCCCCCCCCCTCTCTAGCTTCCAAGGATCCCCTACACAGGAGTGACACTTAATAGTACATCATTATCCTCAATTAATCGGAAAATCAATGGTTGATCCCAGAACCTTTTCTGAAACCCTTCAGCAGCTACAATGAATCGTACCCCATTCCTTTCACTCATCTTATACCCACTTGGTTCACGACATGGTCTATTGTGTCAGTCCCCACTAGGTTGACTAAGTCACACCTAACCCAAGTATTACTTCCTCGTCCTTCGGATTCTAGTTACTGCACAGGTATCCAAGAGTATCATACTCTAAACATGTAATGCTTTGGCCAAAGACTTTAATAACAATCCGACGAGAGGCCATAGGGTATACATCTCCTCGCAAGGAGTGGTGAATCCTTTATAGGCTTTTCAAACACCTTCGGCCACTTCGACTTATTCCCAATCATCCCGGGTCCACATCTCCTTGGAGATGCTTGCTTAAGATGTCAATGCATAAGTCTTCATGACCAAGATGACTTGAATACTGCAAGTCAAAGGAACATCGTACTTAAGCTGCTGTAAGAACTTCATTGACATATCCATATATGCAGATAACCATATGAAGTCTTACAGCAGATCACTCCAATGAACTAGTTACCATAACTAGCATCCACGATCAACTCCAAACATCCCAATGTCTCTAGTCAGTGAGAAATAGCTACTTGGATAAACCAAAGAGTACTCCTCGTACTAGTCTCAACAGAATCGATGGCATCTGAATGCATCAATTCATCGACTAGGGATAATTCCAATACATTACAATTGCACATGTAGAGATACTCACTAGTTATGATCCAATCACAAATTCTCTCATGTTATGAATCATATTGCAGACATTCAATAAATGAGTTTAAGATCCAATCAAATACATGAAAAACATGTATACTCAAATAGTGAATCTTCATTTATCAAATAAATGGTACAACCATAAGGTGATTGCCTTAGGACACCTCTCATATATTACTAATCATAAGGCGAACCACCTCATTGAATCCATCTAGGTAAGCAATTTGCACTAGAGACCGTTGTCGTTCCTGTTGGTTTGGATCAGTGGTGTATGCATCTTGATGGAACCTGGCACAAGATTCTCTGTGCTCCTGGAGGGCTCGGCGGGCATGATAGTATCGCAGTGATACTTGAAGGATAGTGTCTGCTAGGATGGACACATCGTCAGATTGGAAAGTTTGACCTTGTTGCATGACCCTCGACATGCCCACCATATCCTGATGCATGGAAGTTGAAATCCCATCCACTACCTCAGTGTAAGCCCTGGTGTGGGCAATTTCACTCCTCATCTACTGTAGAGATGTTTCTTGCCTGCGTAGTCGGGAATGAGCTTGAGCCCTGTCTGATATCAAAGCTGAATTTTGGTATACCTCTTCACTTAATTTGGTCAGAAGGGTGGCTATAGTATTTTCATCTTTTTATTTCTCACGTCTAAGGGTGGATATAATTTCTACGTCCCTCCATTGTTGGTGTTGAAGGGCTATTATAGTTTCAATATCTTCTTGCCTTTGTTGGACTCTCCGAGCCACAAAAATCGCTTTTTGCATTGTGGAAACCCCGAAAGTCAGCCACGGATCTGTGCGAAGGTAAACAAAACTATATGTACGTGTTTAAAAATCTTAGATCTACTCTAGATCTACATGTTAAGAGTTTTACCCTTGATGCGATGGCCTTCACTTATCTCGCTCATCCAAACGGCTTGTTGGAACTCGAGAGTGTCAAGTGTACACTCCTCTATTGGTATCCACACAAGCAATAGGTGGAGAAAAGCAACCTAGAGTGTCAAGAGATAAGGAAGAAGATGAAGTTACACACTTAACTTCGCAGTTTCATAACCTATCAATAGTGGTCGGCCACTATAGGGAGTTACATGCATGCATGTAACTCCAAGAGCCAATGGCTCTTGGTCTCCCTCATGAGGTGGCACCCCATGATGTGTCCATGATGATGTGGAGCATCATCATTGGTCGGCCCCATGCCAAGTCACCATGACATGGAAATTGGTCAAGTCAAAATTGACCATTCATCTTCCCTCTCAAGTCAAGTCAAAATTGACCTCTTATCTCCCATGGTTGATCAAATCCAACCATTTGATTTAAATCAATTTGATTTAATGAATCTCTATTCATTAGTTTAAATTGACTCAATGAATCAAATCTAAATTTGACTCATTCAACACTTGAATCAAATTGAGGCTAACTCAATTAGTCAAATTTGGATTACTCTTAATCCAATTTGGTTCATCCCATGAACCTAATCCTCATGGTCCATCATATGAACCTAATCTCCATCTTATTGCCTTTGTGTGTGACCCTATAGGTTCTTGTAACGTTGGTAATGCTCCTAAACCGATTTAGGAACATAAGCAATGAGTGGTATCTAGCAACACATAATTGCTACCCAAGTTACAAGAATGTTGAGTTCCAACATCACCTTTGTGACTACTAATTGTGACTCTCACAATATGTGACAATGCCCCTCTATCTTTGACATCTAGATTGACCAACTGAGGTATAGACCGTGTCATTCTCGGTACAATATATATCTTGAACTCCAAGTAGACTCACTCTAATCAAATGAGTTCAATATCTCATATAGACTCATTTGGGCATGGTCATGCACTTAGTGGTCTCGCTCTATCAAGAATAACGATGTCACTCTCGTCATATAGGAGGGATAGATCTCATCTACATCACTCACATCCCTCTGCATAATTTATTACATATCTAGTAATCGCCTTTATAGTCCACCCATTTATGGGTGACGTTTGACAAAGCCAAAGTATGCAACTCCTTATGTAGTGAACCATGGTGACTTCACGTCCAAGGACTAATAGTCACATGAGAAAGTATATGACACTCATATAATGATCCATGATACTTTTTCATGGCGGGTCATTCAATATATATTTTCCAATGCATACTCATGTGTCAACTTGATATCTCATATCCATGACTTGTGAGATCAAGTCATCGAGTTGACCTACATGCTAGTCTCTTCGCATTAACATTGTCCCTGAATGTTAATACTTGACTAGAAAAGATTAAGAGTAGTTTTCTCTATATTATCTCATTATCGATTCAACCAATCGATTGATATAGAGAAGAACCTTCTACTTAAGGACGTTATTATACTTAGTTATTTAGCACCAATACAAGTAAGTATAATAACCATAAAGAAATGTCTTTATAAATAGGAATATGATACAACAAAGTCCATACAACAATCATCACATGATTGGCTCTAGGGCTTTCAGTAACAATCTCCCACTAGCACTAGTGTCAATCACTGTAGTATCTAATACCCAATTACGTAGTGTGACCATCATACTTTTTCTGTGCAAAAGCCTTGGTCAAGGGATCTGCGATGTTAGCCTCTGTGGGTACTCTGCAAATCTTCACATCACCTCTATCGATATTCTCTCGAATGAGATGGAAACGTCATAGTATGTGTTTGGTTCGCAGGTGTGAGTGAGGTTCCTTAGCCTGCGCAATCGCTCCATTGTTGTCACAATAGAGCTCTAAAAGATCTTCTATGCTAGGAACCATCCCAAACTCAATAATGAACTTGCGGATCCAAACTTTCTCCTTTGCTGCCTCTGATGCAGCAATATACTCAGCCTCTGTTGTAAAATTAGCAACTGTGTCCTGCTTCAAACTCTTCCAGCTCACAGTGCCACCATTCAAGTAAAACACAAACTCTAACTACGATCTATAATCATCCTGGTCAATTTGGAAGCTAGCATCGTTGTTACCCTTTATAGCTAGCTCCTCATCGCCTCCAAATATCAAGAAATATTCTTTAGTCCTTCTCAAGTACTTAAGAATATTCTTGACTGCTATCCAGTGACGCTCACCTAGATCTGACTGGTATTTACTCGTCATGCTCAAAGCATATGAGACATCAGGACGAGTACATAGCATGGCGTACATGATAGTTCCTATGGTCGATGCATAAGGGATCTTATCCATGCAGTCTCTCTCCTCTCTAGAAGATGGACTTTGAGTCTTCGAAAGACTCACACCATGTGACATCGACAGAAGTCCCTTCTTGGAATTTTGCATGGCAAACCGCAGTAATACTGAGTCAATATATGTACTCTGACTTAGGCCAAGCAATCTCTTAGATCTATCTCTATAGATCTTGATTCCTAGAATACAGGCTGCTTCACCTAAGTCCTTCATTGAGAAGCATGTTCCCAGCCAAGTCTTCACAGACTGTAGCGAAGGGATGTCATTCCCAATGAGTAGTATGTCATCCACATACAATATAAGGAAGACAATTGTTTTTCCATTAACCCTCTTGTAGACATAGGGTTCATCTTCATTCTTGATGAAACCAAACTGTTTGATCGCATCATCGAATCGAAGATTCCAACTCCAAGAAGCTTGATTTAGCCCATAAATGGACCTTTGCAGCTTGCATACATTCCAAGTATGTTGTGGATCTACAAAACTCTCAGGTTGTGTCATGTACACATCCTCGAGCAAGTTTCCATTCAGAAATGCAGTTTTGACATCCATCTGACAGATCTCATAATCGTGGTATGCTGCAATAGCAAGCATGACCCGAATTGACTTAAATATTGCCACTAGAGAAAAGATTTCATCATAGTCAATACCATGAATTTGCTTGAAACCTTTAGCCACCAATCGGCCCATATAGGTATGCGTAAGTCCATCCATGCTAGTCTTTCTCTTAAAGACCCACTTACACCCAATGGGTTTGACACCTTCAGGTGGATCTACCAAAGTCCATACTTGGTTAGTGTACATGGATTCCATCACGGATCTCATGGCCTCTAGCCATTTCTCAGAATTTGGGCTAATCACAGCTTCCAGATAGGAGGTATGCTCATTCTCAATGAGCATAATATCATCATGGTAAGACAAGAGAAATGAGTATCTCTCAGGCTGACGATGTACCCTATTAGACCAGCGAAGAGGTAGGTCTACCTGAATAGGTTGTTGTTCCACAACTCTTTGTGCAACAATCTCATCACCCACAACACTTTGTGGTTCCTATTCAACCTCCATCAAGGCCTCAGTGCTATGGTCCTTATCTTGAATTTCTTCAAGATCGAACGTACTCCCACTAGTTTTTCTAGAAACAAAATCCCTTTCCAGAAATACCCTAGTCTTTGCCATAAAACACTTTGTGCTGACTGGGAATGTAGAAGTAATATCCCTTCGTTTCCTTGGGATATCCAACAAAATAGCACTTATCAGATTTGGATCCAAGTTTGTCTAAGACTTGACGTCGAACGTAAGCCTCACAACCCCAAATCCTAATGAAAGACATCTTGGGTTTTTTCCCTGTCCATATCATATATGGTATCTTTATCACAGCCTTGGATGGTACACAGTTAAGTGTGAAGGCTGCTGTGTCTAGAGCATATCCCTAAAAGGATATAAAAAGATTTGTGTGATTCATCATAGATCGTACCATATCTAATAGGGTACGATTCCTCCTTTTGGATACACCATTCCACTGTGGTATTCCAAGAGGAGTGAGTTGGGATAGAATCTCACACTCAGCTAGATAGTCACAAAACTCATGGCTAAGGTATTCACTACCTCGATCTGATCGAAGTTTTATACTTCATTCTTGAATTCTTTGAACTTTTCAAAGGATTCCGACTTATGTGTCATTAGATACACATAACCATATTTACTGAAGTCATCAGTAAATGTAATGAAGTATTTGTAATCACCTCTAGCAGAAACATTAAAAGGGTCATATACATCACTATGTATAAGTCCTAACAAGTCTGTTGCTCTCTCGCTGTGTCCACTAAAGGGAGTCTTGGTCATCTTGCCTAGAAGGCAAGACTCACAAGTCTCATATAATTCAAAATCAAATGAGTCCTACAGCCCATCCTTATGGAGCTGGGATAAGCGACTCTCGTTTATGTGACCTAAGCGACAATGCCAGAGATAGGTTTAGTTCAACTCATTTGACTTGAACCTTTTGGTACTTATGTTATAGATGGGGCTCTCTAAGTCTAGAATGTAGAGTCCGTTAATCAGAGGTGCACTATAATAGAACATATCATTTAAATAAACTGAACAACATTTGTTCTTTATTATAAATGAAAAGCCTTTCTTGTCCAAACAAGAAACTGAAATTATGTTCTTAGTGAAAGCAGACACATAACAACATTCATCAGGTTCTAGTACAAGCCCAGAGGGCAGAGATAGATCATAAGTTCCTATTAGGGCAATCTCTTGCCATGATAAGGTTTTAATATGTGTGGTAAAGGGTTTAAGTTAGGTTGTGATTATGATTTGATATGTGCATTGGAGTCTTGCAGGACTTAGTAATTCGCACATGGAGCCTATGCGGGTTCACCACTCAGATCCTCGTGCTTTAGTCGGAGAAGGAGCATTACAGAGTAGTGCGCTTGATGCTGCGAGGGACTGTCGGACGAGATGACTTGAAGCGAAGCCAAGGAAGCATACTTCGGAGGCAAGAGATGTGAAGGAGCATTGCAGAGTCATGCGCTTGATGCTACCAAGGGATGTGGTCGCGAACGAAGAGAGCTTCGGCGAGGGACTTCGAGTTAGATGAGAGAATGAGTGAATTGTAAGTAGCTCATTAGGTGAACTTGGCTGAATGGCTAAATGTCGGATGAGTTTTTCCGACATCAGTCGACTGCCATGGAATGGCAATCAACTGCTCTGAGTTGAATGGGTTCGACTGAGTTGTTTTGAACTGCGATCGCGCCATATGTGGGCGATTATGCCAGACCATCGATCGGCTGGCGGATCGGTGATTAAGAGGGTTTGACCACAAAACCACTCGTAGCCGACTGGGCAGTCGACTACGGAGGCAGCAGTCGACTGATAGGATCCATCAGTCGACTGTCAAGTGTTCCGTTAGACTACAACGGTCGGGATCTGACGTGTTCGGAGGCCGTTGAAGTGGCGGCAGTCGACTGCCAAGGGCAACAGTCGACTGGTGACGGCCAACGGGAAGAAATCAACCCTCTCTAATAAAAGAGAGGGTGTGGGATTTTGGATGGCTAATGCTTATGCTCTAAGTGACCATCCAAGTGCTCTACAAGATTCAAACTCCTTCTCTTAGTTTTCTTTCACATCTATTGTAAAAGAAGGAGTGTCTTTGAGTTGTAAGGGTTACCTCCACCTAGCTTAGTGCAAAGGAGAGACCGATAGTGATTTGGTTGCGGAGTGATTCACCGAGGACGAATCGGGGATCGTGGATTAGCGGCGTAGCCGTAAACCACGTTATATTTCGTGTTAGCATTGTTTGTATTCTTCTTTGTTCATTTGCTTGTCTTTATTAGTATTCCTCTTGCGCTAACAATTGTGTAGACGAGCAAAATTCCACCATCTAATGACAAAGGGCTATTCACCCCCCTCTAGCCGGCCGATCGATCCCCTACAAGTGGTATCAGAGCCAAGGAAAGCTTGTCGAGGACTAACCGCCACAACAAGCACATTCAAGAATGGCTGGCTCAAATATTCATCCGCCAAAGTTCGAGGGAGAATTATCTTGGTGGAAAAAGAGAATGGAGGTATTTTTCGAGACCGATTTTAAAATTCTTTTGATTATGGAAAACAGTTTCGAATTGCCTAGGAATGAAGAAGGGGAGCTATTGGAGAAATCAAGATGGAGTAAGAGGCAAAGGGAAGAATACTTGGCAAATTCAAAGGCCAAGCACCACCTCTACAATGTACTCCCCCAACAAGAAGCGAATAGGATAGGGGAGTGTGCTAGCGCGAAGGAAATGTGGGAGAAATTAATAGAAATTCATGAAGGCATGTCCGAGGCGAAACTAGCAAGGAGAGATGTCCTTCGCTCCCAATTATCCAACATCAAACTCGAAAAGGGAGAGAAGGTAAAATCCCTACACTCTAGATTTAAGGAAATTCTAACCGGCTTGACAAGTGTAGGTGAAAGGCTCTCCAACCGGGATATGGTAATGAAGGCCATAGATGCCTTTCCCCGGTCCTCAAGATGGAGCTCCATGGTGGACTCGTTTTACATCTCCAAGAACTTAGAAGTGAGCACCTTGGAGGAGTTCTTCTCAACAATGGAGCTCCACGAAACGAGGCTTGAAGGAATACAAGAAGAGCCAAAGTTTCAACCTTCAAGAGGAGTAGCCTTGATGGCACATAAGGGGAAGAAGAAGATAGAGATCCCCTCCTCCTCCGATGAAGCGTCCTCCTCTTCCTCCATGGATAGCACGGAAGAAGCCTATATGGTAAGGAGGGTAAGGCGTGCATTAAAAGGTTTTCATTTTAATAAATCTAATGATAGGAGGAGAAGACTAAGGGGAAAGGTAATTTGTTACAATTGCCAAGGAGAGGGACACATAAGGGACAATTGTCCTCTCCTAAACAAGAGCAAAGAAGAAAGGAAGAAGAAAGAAGAAAAGAAGAAGAAGAGGAGCAAGAAGAAAAAGGAAGAAAAGAAGGCAAAAGAAAAAGGGAAGGCCAAGGAATTCAAAGCAAAGACATGGGATGACCCTTCTTCCTCATCCTCATCCGAAGAAGAAGAACATGTCTACTCCAACCTTGCCCTAATGGCCTTCGACGACTTGGATTGCTCCTCCTCCGAAAATGAAGAAGCAATCTCAAGTGGAGAGAGCTCAAGTGAAGGGGGAGCCTCCTCTACATCCTCATCATCGGAAGAGGATTTGGTAAGTGAGGTAACGAATCTACCCCCTAAGCAAATAATGTCCATGATTTCTAGCCTCACTAAAGATTTATTTAGGGCAAAGAAAAGAAATAAATGCATGCTTGAGCAAATTAAGGATTTAGAAAAAAAATTAGAAAAAGCATGTTTTAGTGATGATAATGATGATGCATGCTCACATGATAACTATATGCCTTTGGATGTTAATGATGCATGCATAGAAGAAAATAGGGCTCTAAGAGAAAAGATAGACTATTTGACCAAGACCCTAGAAAAGTTCACAATAGGCTCCAATACCCTTAACATGATAATTGGGATCCAAAGGGCAAGTTTCAACAAGAAAGGCCTAGGTTACAAAGAAAAGAAAAATGAAAAGGTCTATAAATGTCTAATAGCTAGGGGTCAAAACAAAAAGAAAGTAATTGCTAGGAAATAGATCCCTAAAGAATTTTTAGTGAAACCCATAGGCAAGAATTTATATTGGGTTCCAAAATCCATTCTTAAGGGTTAGGAAAACCCTAGGATAGTCAACCATATGGACTTTACCTATATCATATTGTTGGTTGACTTAGGATGGCGGGACAATATTTTTGAAATAGTGTTAGGTGATGATAATGCACCTATAAATAGATAAATCATGCTTTAGGTGATATTTGCTTTATTATCATGATATAATACCTAATTCATGATCACAATTTGATGAATACATTTGTTTCATGATCATAATGTGAAATTAACTCATATACATCTTTATGATCATGTGGAATAATAGGATGATACTTAACCTTGATAGAATTGCATGAAAATAATGGTTAAGTATATACAAATACCTTTAGGATACATCTCACACTCACCATAGGCTACTTTGATTGAAAACTTAGCATGAGTGAGATGTTAGGATGATACAAATGTCCACTAATGCCTATGGCATTTAGATGGTCATTTAATGTATCAAAATAGCAATAATAGACCAATCATGGGGAAGGCTTATGTTTAATTCATAGACATATTGCCCAAAGATCATGGTTGGATATTTCATATGTTTTCAAAACAATTTCTTATTTTAAAATCTATGTATTCATGTTTTGAAACAATTCAAAGCAAGACTAGGTGTTAAAATGGATACTAACATGATCAAAAACCTAGTGGTTTTTAAAGCTTTTGGATTTTTGGCAAATACGTGAAAATACAATGATTTTTCATGGAAAACTATTTTTTCATTGATAGATATACTTACAAGAAATGTGTTCCCTAAATTTCACTATTTTTAGAATTTTCTAGAATTTATAGTGTGTTTCTAAAATTCGTCCAGAAAATCAAAATTTCAGAATTTATTGTGCCAGTCGACTGCCATACTGATAGCAGTCGACTGCTCGCCTGATAATATGCCCAATAACCTTTTGTATCCGATTTTAAGGCATGTTTTGGCTTTTTTTTACCTCTAGACTTGATGTCATGCTTGTATAAACATTGTTTAAATATTTTTGATGGTGTCAAAGGGGGAGAAATGTATGTTTAAGTAAGGGGGAATATATTTAGGGGGAGTTTCATGTATTAAGGGGGAGAGTTGCTAATCATGTTATTCACATGCTTTCTTTCCTTAATATTTTATCAAATTTTTTTACCTAACTTAAACGGATTGCCACACATCAAAAAGGGGGAGATTGTTAGGGCAATCTCTTGCCATGATAAGGTTTTGATGTGTGTGGCAAAGGGTTTAAGTTAGGTTATGATTATGATTTGATATGTGCGTTGGAGTCTTGCAGGACTTAGTAATTCGCACATGGAGCCTATGCGGGTTCACCACTCAAAACCTCGTGCTTTAGTCGGAGAAGGAGCATTGCAGAGTCGTGCGCTTGATGTTGCCGAGGGACCGCCGGACGAGATGACTTGAAGCAGAGCCAAGGAAGCAGACTTCAGAGGCAAGAGACGCGAAGGAGCATTGCAGAGTCGTGCGCCTGATGTTGCCGACGGGCATGGCCACGAACGAAGAGAGCTTCGGCGAGGGACTTCGAGTGAGATGAGAGAATGAGTGAATTGTAAGTAGCTCATTAGGTGAACTTAGCTGAATGGCTAAGTGTCGGATGAGTTTTCACGAAATCAGTCGACTGCCATGGAATGGCAGTCGACTGCTCTTAGTCGAATGGGTTCGACTGTTATCCGACTGAGTTGTTTTGGGGCTGTGCATGATCGCCATATGTGGGATCGACTTAAGACTCATCGATCAAGCAAGGCGATCGGATTAAGAGGGTTTGGCCACAGAACCACTCGTAGCTGACTGGGCAGTCGACTACGGAGGCAGCAGTCGACTGATGGGATCCATCAGTCGACTGCCAAGTGTTCCGTTGGACTACAACGGTCAGGATCCAACGTGTTCGGAGGCCGTTGAAGTGGCGATAGTTGACTGCCAAGGGGAGCAGTCGACTGGTGGCGGCCAACGATAAGAAATCAGCCCTCTCCATAAAAAGAGAGGTTGTGGGATTTTGGATGGCTAATGCTTATGCTCTAAGTGGCCATCCAAGTGCTCTACAAGATTCAAACTCCTTCTCTTAGTTTTCTTTCACATCTATTGTAAAAGGAGTGTCTTTGAGTTGTAAGGGTTACCTCCACCTAGCTTAGTGCAAAGGAGAGACCGATAGTGATTTGGTTGCGGAGTGATTCACCGAGGACGAATCGGGGACCGTGGATTAGCGGCGTAGCCGTGAACCACGTTATATTTTTTGTTAGCATTGTTTGTATTCTTCTTTGTTCATTTGCTTGTCTTTATTAGTATTCTGCTTGCGCTAACAATTGTGTAGACGAGCAAAATTCCATCATCCAACGACAAAGGGCTATTCACCCCCCTCTAGTCGGCCGATCGATCCCCTACTGTTCCTACAGCAACAACAACAACCCTTGCTCCATTGCCTACTCGTAGGTCCACCTCGCCCTTCGTCAATACCCTGCTATTTCTCAGCGCCTGCACATTAGTACAAATGTGAGATGCACATCCGGTATCTAATACCCATGATGAAGAAATAGATATATTGACTTCTATAACATTTATACCTGAAGTAGAAGTCTCACTTCTCTTCTTCTTAAGATCTTCTAGGTATGCTTTGCAGTTACGATTCCAGTGTCCAGCTTCCTTACAATGGAAGCAAGTCCCTTCCTTGGCCACCCCTTCTTTCAGTTTCAGTGCCTTGCCTTTGCACTTGGCTTGGGACATTCCCTTACCTTTAGGCTTGCCCTTGCCTTTCTTCTTTTGCACCATCAAAATGGAGTCAGGTTTTTCCTTCTTAAGGTAGTTCTCAACATGCTAAGCATTTCAGGCAATGTCTTATCAATTTCATTCATATTGTAATTCATGACAAATTGATTGTAGCTTTGTGGCAAAGATTGCAAGATCAAGTCAACGGCCAGCTCTTGGCCAAGTGGAAATCCCAACCTCTGTAGGTTTTCTATGTACCCAATCATCTTGAGTACATATGGACCAATGAGAGTCCCATCTTACATCTTGGACTGAAATAGTGCCTTAGAGATCTCATATCTCTCGTGCCTTGCTTGTCCTTGATACAGTTGATGCAGATGTTCAACCATATCAAAAGCATTCATGAACTCGTGTTGCATCTGAAGCTCAGAGTTCATGGTCGCGAGCATGAGGCATGACACATCTAATGCATCATCTTGATGCTTCTTGTAAGCATCTTGGTCAGCTCGCGAGGCAGTGGCAGGAGGTGCCTCCGGAATGGGCTGCTCCAGGATGTACAATTTTCTTTCTTGGGTGAGAACGATTCTCAGATTCCTGTACTAATTCAGGAAATTAGCTCCATTGAGCTTGTCCTTCTCATGGACAGAACACAAGGAGAGAGTGTTCATGTTTGTCTACATGGTAATCTACAACATACACAATGCAAAAAAATTAACATCATACTCCATTTATCATTTAATTATGCCTTTAATCAAATGATGCTCCCACTGAATTATAAGAATTTTGTAGAATCGAGTCATGGATGTGGTCAAACCACATTACTAGATTAATACAAATTATCTATAATTCTTGTGGGATAAGATCCACATCATACTACGCCTTGAGTTAGCTTTGTCTAAATCGCCCAAGACTTAGTATGATCGGTAGGTAACAATTTACCAATTACATCTCTATGCAACTCTTATTTATAGGATCAATATCCACATTTACAAAAGACCTTGAGTTAGCTTTGGCTAAATCACCCAAGATTTAGTGTAAATGCAATCTTATCCTATCTTTCCAATGGTTGGAATATGTCTATAGTTTTACTCGATCCAATTGAGTTAACTAGTTTTACTCAATCTAATTGAGGTTATTCTCACCCAAGCCATGATAGGCGGGACCAAGATTGTCCCACCGCACCCTACCAAGATAATATGCGTTGCTCTTCTTTGGCAGATTCAACAACAACAAATGATCGAAGTAGTGATGGGTATCAAAACTTGGTAGGCATTTCTAGTTGATTCGATTAATATCTAATCTAATTGTGAATGTGTATCATATATGCATTAAGGCCTTTATTACCCTACACTAGCATGAATCACATACATACAAGAAAAATAAACTAGCATGCATCATATACATACAAGCAAAAAATCCTAGCATGCATCATATACATACAAGCAAAATTTACTAACATGCATCACATACATACAAGCAAAACAAATATATATTTATATATATCAACATATATATATATATATATATATATATATATATATATATATATATATATATATATAAATTAATTGTGATGAGGTCATGGCCCTACTATAATCTTCTCAAGCCAATGAGAAGATCGGATGGTCAACCTAGGGTTAGCGACTTCTCCAAGCGCCTCCTTTGACTGTCATGTGTCGTCGGCACCCTTCTCGTAACTCCGTCTACTAATGGACCTTCCACCGCTCCATTTTATACATTACAAACATGAACTCGAGTTACAATCGAGTCTAAAACTTTTTACAACTTGAATTTTAAAAGAAGAGGCACGATGCGCATGTCGCATACCCTATACAACATGCACAAACACAAAAACGGTGCGCAAGCCGTATTATAAATTACAACACATTTATCCAATCACATTTGGGTTCTTGGGCCATGACCATCACAGAACTATACATAATTCTAAATTATGTATTTTACAGAAATTTCTATAATTTTTTATATTTTTTTAATTTTATGAGTCACATCTCCGTAACAGTCCCGCTAAGCAATTTCCAGGTGCGATCGCGAGACAATGCCCCTTTCGGAGTTAGGGGCAGCGCCCCTACTCACAAAATGAATTTTGTGAGTGTCCCATCTTGATCTTACAGCGACTTAAGTTACTATCCCAAAAACCTAAAGCGAGAATTCTCCGTTCCGAAGAGTTTTTCTCGGTGGTTGAAGCCTACAAGTGTCTCAACACTTATTGTTTCGACTCTTTGAGAAAAATACCCAAAAGCTCTATAAAAATAGGAAATTTATAGAAACTTACAGATTTGTAATTTTTATATCTAATACAAAAACTACAAAACTAAACATGTACATGCTTCGGACGTGGCTCTGATACCACTGTTGCACTCTCCGAGCCGCAAAAACCAGTTTTTGTTTTGCGAAAACCCCCGATGTCGGCCACGGATTCGTGCGAAGGTAAACAAAACTACATGTACATGTTTAAAAACCTTAGATCTACTCTAGATCTACATGATAAGAGTTTTACCCTTGATGCGATGCCCTTTGCTTATCTCGCTCGTCCAAACGGCTTGTCGAAACTCGAGAGTGTCAAGTGTACACTCCTCAATTGGTATCCATGTTGGTGCAATCGGCCTAGGTCATGATTGACCAGGACTTGAGTTTGACTCGAGTGAGATTTTGATGTTCGACAAAAACATATGACAATGTAATTGTCATGGGAAAGTCCAAGTCTTGGGTACTTCGCATGGAAAGTCCAAGTGGGACACTTGGCATTTGGTAAAGTCCAAGCATGGGTCTTGGCATGGAAAGTCCAAGCTTGAGTCTTGGCACTTGAGAAGTCCAAGGGTTTGATATTGGCGGTGTAAAGTCCAAGCGGGAGTCTTGCCAGCATAAGTCCAATGGTTGGCGGCGTAAAGTCCAAGCGGAGTCTTGGCGACATAAGTCCAATGTGCCTTGGTGGTGTAGACACCGTTAGCATGACATAGCCGATGGAAGCACCTGAAGGCTAGCGCGATGGATGAACAAGTCATGGATGACTTGGAGGGATCCGAGAGGCGTGAGGCTAATGGAGGTGGCTAGAAGGCTTAGGTCTAGGCTAAGGATGGTCTAGCAAGTATGGGGGAACCATACTTGGGCTAAAACCTCATGTTTGAGGTGTGCCAGTCGACTGGTGCCATGTGGCAGTCGACTGGACCGAGTCAACTAGGGTTTGACTACGGTAGTGGAAGATCATGCGGTGAGGCGGCGCTCGATGGCTCGAGCAGTCAACTGATCATGTGATCAGTCGATTGGTGCTCGAGAAATCGACCACAGAATGGAGTCGAGACTCGACTGGTCGAGTGAGGACTTCATCAGTCGACTGATGGGTATGATCAGTCGACTGATGGTAGATCCGTAGGACTTATCCAGCATGGATCTAGCTGTTGTCTCACGACAACAGTGGCATCAATCGACTGATGGTCCCGATCAGTCGACTGATCGACTTTTTCCAGCACAGGTTGAAGCTTTATAAGGAGCTCATGATAGAGGAAATTGGCATGGTTCTTTGAGGTGATTTGGGGCGAGTTGCTGCTGCAATTCAGGGTCTCCAAGTGCTACTCGATCAACCTAGCGATCAAGCATTCAAGAGCATTTGTAAAGTGTTTTTCTTTACTAGTCTTGCTTTGTATTTCATTGTATTTGCTTGTAGCGTTTGATTATTGTTGTAATAATCTTGTACGAGGTTTCTCCGCCTCCGGATTGTTCCGAGAAGGAGTGTTTATTATAGTGGTGTGTGATTGGCATCGCTAGGGTTCGTACGAACCCGATCCATGGAGTATGAACCGTTTAGTTCCGAACCACGTTAAACAATTGTGTTTGTGTGTTGTTAATTGTTTCATTATTGCTTTCAATACTATTCCGCTGCGTACTAACGAAATTGTAGAGACGAACATGCGATCGAATTCCAACTACGAACAAATTCTATGCTATTCACCCCCCTCTAGCGGCTTCAAATATCCTATAATCCACACAAGCAATAGGTGGAGAAAAGCAACCTAAAGTGTGCTAGCACCCTTTTGAAGTTCACGGCAAGATGAGGAAGAGAGAGCTTGAGGGAAGAGATGAGGAAGAAGATGAAGTTACACACTTAACTTCACACTTTCATAACCTATCAATAGTGGTCGGCCACTATAGGGAGTTACATGCATGCATGTAACTCCAAGAACCAATGGCTCTTGGTCTCCCTCATGAGGTGGCACCCCATGATGTGTCCATGATGATGTGGAGCATCATCATTTGCCGGCTCCATGCCAAGTCACCATGACATGGCAATTGGTCAAGTCAAAATTGACCATTCATCTTCCCTCTCAAGTCAAGTCAAACTTGACCTCTTATCTCCTATGGTTGATTAAATCTAACCATTTGATTTAAGTCAATTTGATTTAATGAATCTCTAATCATTAGTTTAAATTAACTCAATGAATCAAATCTAAATTAGACTCATTCAACACTTGAATCAAATTGAGTCTAACTCAATTAGTCTAATTTGGATTACTCTTAATCCAATTTAGTTCATCCCATGAACCTAATCCTCATGGTCCATCATATGAACCTAATATCCATCTTATTGCCCATTGTGTGTGACCCTATAGGTTTTTGTAACGTTGCAATGCTTCTAAACCGATTTAGGAACATAAGCAATGAGCGGTATCTAGCAACACATCATTGCTACACAAGTTACAAGAATGTTGAGATCCAACATCACCTTTGTGACTACTAATTGAGACTCTCACAATATGTGACAATGTCCCTCTATCCTTGACATCTATATTGACCAACTGAGGAATAGATCGTGTCATCCTCGCTACAATCTCTCGAATGAGATAGAAGCGTCGTAGTATGTGTTTGGTCCGCTGGTGTGAGTGAGGTTCCTTAGCCTGTGCAATCGCTCCATTGTTGTCACAATAGAGCTCTAAAGGATCTACTATGCTAGGAACCACCCCAAGCTCAATAATGAACTTGCGGATCCAAACTTCCTCATTTGCTGCCTCTAATTCAGCAATATACTCAGCCTCTGTTGTAGAATCAGCAACTGTGTCCTACTTCGAACTCTTCCAGCTCACAGTGCCACCATTTAAGGAAAACACGAACCTTAACTGTGATCTATAATCATCCTGGTTAGTTTGGAAGCTGACATCATTGTTACCCTTTACAGCTAGCTCCTCATCGCTTCCAAATATCAAGAAATATTCTTTAGTCCTTCAAGTACTTAAGAATATTCTTTGACTTCTATCCAGTGACGCTCACCTGGATCTGACTGGTATCTACTCGTCATGCTCAAAGCATACGATACATCAGAACTAGTACATCGCATGGCGTACATACAAGATCCTATGGCCGATGCATAAGGGATCTTATCCATGTTGTCTCTCTCCTCTCTAGAAGATGGACTTTGAGTCTTCGAAAGACTCACACCATATGACATCGGGAGAAGTTCCTTCTTGGAATTCTGTATGGCAAACCGCAGTAATACTGAGTCAATATATGTACTCTGACTTAGGCCAAGCAATCTCTTAAATCTATCTCTATAGATCTTGATGCCTAGAATACAGACTACTTCACCTAAGTCCTTCATTGAGAAGCACGTCCCCAGCCAAGTCTTCACAGACTGTAGTGAAGGGATGTCATTCCCAATGAGTAGTATGTCATCCACATACAATACAAGGAAGACAATTGTGTTTCCATTAACCCTCTTGTAGACACAGGGTTCATCTTCATTCTTAATGAAACCAAACTATTTGATTGCATCATCGAATCAAAAATTCCAGCTCCGAGAAGCTTGCTTTAGCCCATAAATGGACCTTTGCAGCTAGCATACATTCCCAGTATGTTGTGGATCTATAAAACCCTCAGGTTGTGTCATGTACACATCCTCGAGCAAGTTTCCATTCAGAAATGCAGTTTTGACATCCATCTGCCAGATCTCATAATTGTGGTATGTTGCAATAGCAATCATGATCCTAATAGACTTAAACAATGCCACTGGAGAAAAGGTTTCATCATAGTCAATACCATGAATTTGCTTGAAACCTTTAGCCACTAATCGGCCCTTATAGGTATGCGTAAGTCCATCCATGTCAGTCTTTCTCTTAAAGACCCACTTACACCTAATGGGTTTGATGCCTTCAGGTGGATCTACCAAAGTCCATACTTGGTTGGTGTATATGGATTCCATCTCGGATCTCATGGCCTCTAGCCATTTCTCAGAATCTGGGCTCATCACAGCTTCCTAATAGGAGGTTGAAGGGAGGGGAACTTCGCTTCCCACTTTAACTCGGTCGCTTGTTCATGGCGATCCCGTCTACGTCCCCAGATTAAAAAATTAATCCTTGACAAAGAAGGATTACCAAAGAAACTGTTCCATTGTCGTGCTATTCAATTAGAGTGGTCACTTGAATAAACTTGTTGTTCAAGCAACCTACCTCTATTCTTCGAATAGTCGTGGAATAGACGATGTACGGATCGCCGGTTTTTGTGTTTGTATTCAGGGTCCAAGTAAATTAGTCACATAACAAAACATACAACATGCATATAATTGAAAACAATTATAGACATAATACAAAAGAATATAAACAAGCATTATGCCTCTCGATCTTCTATTATATGTCCTTCCTCCTTTTGGACGTCGTGTGGGCGATGATCTTCCAAAAGTCGAAGCCTCCTAGATCACCAATATTCCTTTCCTTGTTCACTCCGAACAAAGGAAGATCATAAAACAAAACTCTTCTCCTTACTTGCGCCAACCACCAAGCACCAACTTGGAGTCCGCCGGCCTCAAGGAGTGGGAAAGGATTTGCCGGCCAAAGGATGAAGAAGAAGAGGATGGGGCACCGCCTAAACCCAAGGAAGAGGATGCCCTAGAGCCAGCCAAGAGGAAGGAGGAGAAAAACCAAAGCCTTACCTCTTGTTGCCGCTAACCCAACCCCTAATCCCCTTGAGTTTCTTGCCGCCCAAGCCAAGGAGAGCAAACCCTAGAATCTCTCAACCCTTGTGCCGCCCAAGCCTTGGCTCCCCTTTTATAGATTTCATCCATACCTCCTTTTAATCTCCACCGTCGGATCTAGGGATTTAATCTCAACCATCGGATCTAGGGATTTAATCTCAACCGTCGGTCCTAGAGATTTAATCTCCACCGTCGGATCTAAAGATTTAATCTCCACAGTCAGATCTAGAGATTTAACCTCCACTGTCGGATCTAGAGATCTAATCTCCATCGTCGGATCTAGAGTTTCATTTTTCATTATCGGATATAGGCTCCATGAGGTTTTAATAAGCTACAATAGGGACTATGAGGAGGAGTTGGATCAATGGATCAGGATCAAGCCCACATAAAGTCTAATCCATTAATGATAATTCATTCCACTAGAGGATTATCATTGATCTACCTCACCAACCCCTTAAGTTAATATTGGCTCCATATATTATTTGTACATTTATCTCTCTGTGTTTAAGATCTCGAATGTGCGTCAATTAATTAATTTACTGACAATTAATTAATCAACATCTAACTCTATGAGTAGTACCACTCAACCATATCATCATGCTGGACCAAGTCCATCTGCAGGGTTTACATGTTGAACCTTATGAGCTCCTCACGGGGACATCATCACCCTAATATATAGGACATGGTTTCCTCCTATAATCAACAGAACACCATATAAATAATATCATTTCCCAACTTACCGAGCCTATCGATTTACTCTATAAATCTCGACCATTGGTAAATCAAAGAAATGAATACTAAGTATATGTGCCCGTTATTATATCGGGATTAAGAGCATATACAACATAATATCTGAGGTCTGATTCGATTATGTAGGTTGCAATAAATCGAATCACCACTAAATCAGTCCTGCTCAATACACACAAAGTGTACTAGTGTAATTCTATGGTCAAGACAAACCAATACCAAATTACACTACAACCATACCAATGGTTTGTCCATAATCATCTCGGTTGTGAGCCTTTACTTATACTTTACAAGGAACTGATAACATGATCTCCCGTGTGACACTACACACCATGTTATCTACAATGTAATGTATTAGACAAAATGCATAACCATAAATATGCAAACAATGATCATGTGATTCTTATTTCAAAATAAAAATGTTCATACAAAATATAGACTTTTTAGTATACATCCCAACAATCTCTCACTTTTACTAAAAGACTATGTTGTCCTTAAACTGTCATACATCTGATTCTCATTCTCTCCAAATGCCTATCAAAAGCTCTCGCTGGAAGGGCCTTAGTGAAAGGATTTGCTAGGTTATCCTCCGATGCAATCTTGACCATGGCAACTTCTCCTCTCTTTATGATTTCTCATATCAGGTGGTACTTGCGCTCTATGTGTTTACTTGCCTTATGGGCTCATGGTTCCTTCGAGTTTGCAACTGCACCACTATTATCACAATAAATTGTGATAGTTCTGGGCAAACCAGGAATCACATCCAAGACCATCAAGAAGTTTCTGAGCCATACAGCTTCTTTGGCCGCCTCAGAGGCTGCCACATACTTAGCTTCCATGGTAGAGTCTGCCACACATTTCTGCTTGACACTCCTCCATACAATGGCTCCACCTCCTAAAGTAAACACAAAACCTGAGGTAGACTTACTGTTATCCCTGTCTGATTGGAAGTCGGAATCTGTGTAACCCACAGAGAGTAATTTGTCTACCTAGTAAACTAGCATATAATTCCTAGTCCTTCTCAGGTACTTCAATATATGCTTTATCGCAGTTAAATGTCCCTGTCCTGGATTATTCTGATATATGCTAACCATGCCGACGACAAAGCAGATATCCGGTCTCGTACATAGCATAGTATACATGAGACTTCCTACTGCCAAAACATAAGGAACCGCCATCATCTCCTCTATTTCCTCAAATGTTCTAGAACACATCTCCTTAGAAAAGGAACTCCATGCCTGAAAGGTAGAAAACCTTTCTTGGAGTTCTACATGCTAAAATGATCCATAATGGTGTCTATGTATGAAGATTGAGATAAGAACAATATCCTTTTCCTACGATCCCTTATAACCTTGATCCCAAGGATGTGTCCCACTTCTCCCAAGACCTTCATATCAAACTGTTTGGACAACCATACCCTTACATCCGATAACACCTTGACATTGTTGCCAATTAACAAAATGTCATCTACGTATAGTACAAGAAATACCACTATGTTTCCATCACATCTCTTGTATACACAAGACTCATCCAGACATTGAATAAATCCATAAGACTAGATTACCTCATCAAAGCAGATGTTCCAAGATCTCGAAGCTTGCTTCAATCCATAAATGGATCGATTAAGCTTGTACACAAGATGCTCTTTGCCCTTTGCAATGAATCCCTCTGGTTGCTTCATATAAATGTTTTCCTCAAGAATTCCATTAAGGAAAGCTGTCTTGACATCCATCTGTCATAACTCATAATCCATATGAGCAGCAATACATAAGAGAATCTGGATAGACTTAAGCATGGCTACCGGCGAAAAGGTCTTCTCATAATTGATACCCTCTTTCTAAGTATACCCCTTCACTACAAGCCTTGCTTTGAAGGTCTCAACCTTCCCGTCTATTCCTCTCTTTCTTTTGTAGATCCACTTGCATCCAATGGTTTTTACACCATTGGATGGTTCTACTAGCTCCTCAGACCTGATTTGAATCCATAGATTCAATCTCAGCATTCATTTCACTTTGCCAAGATACCACATCTTTATCTTGGATTGCCTCGTCATATGTCCAGGGATCAGGTTCATGTTCACCAGGGACCAAATCAGAAGATTCTCCCAAGAACATGAATCTATCAGGTTGTCTCACAACCCTCCCACTACGATGAGGTATCACTTGTGTATTCTCTTTGACACGCTGTGTAGTGACTTGTGGTATATCCTCTTGTACCGATGGTACTGAAGTAGTGACTTCCCCTTTCAATTCCTCCAGAACAATCTTACTCATGGACTTGTGGTTCATCACATAGTCTTCCTCTAGAAATCTGGCATTCGTGCTAACAATCACCCTCTGATCTCTAGGACTATAAAACAAACAACTTTTTATTCCTCTAGGATAGCCAACGAGTATGCACACTTCTGTACGAGGTTCCAACATACAAGCATCTACCTTCAGCACATGTATTGGACTCCCCCAAATCCGAATATGTCTTAGACTAGGCTTTCGCCCAGTCCACAATTCTGTGGGAGTAGAAGGCACTGATTTAGATGGTACCAAGTTCAGAATATACACTACCGTATCTAGAGCATATCCCAGAACGAATCTGGCAACTCAGAATAACTCATCATCGATCTAACCATCTCCATAAGATTCCTATTCCTTCGCTCTGCTACACCATTCTACTGGGGTGTGCCAGGTGCAGACAATTGGGATTGAATCCCAGCCTCTGATAAGTAATTCCTAAACTCTCCCAAGAGGTACTCACCACCACGATCAGATCCTAGTGTCTTGATACTTTTACCTTGATGTTTTTCCACATCAGCCTTGAATTCTTTGAACTTGTCGAAGCATTCAGACTTATGGTGCATCAAGTAAATGTATCCATATCTTGAATAATCGTCTATGAAAGAGATGAAATACTCAAAACCACCTCTAGCCTGGATAGACATAGGACCACACAAATCAGAATGAACCAATTCCAACACATCTTTGACTCTATACCCCTTGGCCTTAAAAGGCCTCTTGGTCATTTTACCCTCCAAGCAAGATTCGCAGGTTGGAAAATCTTCCACTACTAATGAACCTAGAGGTCCATCAGCTATCAACCTTTGAATTCTACTTAGGTTAATATGACATAGCCTTAGATGCTAAAGATATGTTTGGTTCATCTTCAAAGGTTCTTTTCTCTTATTGGAATTAGAGGATGAGTTATTCACTTCTATTTGCATCATGGGAGCTTTTGGTTCAAGCGTATATAAATTTCCTATCAATGCACCATAACAGATAATCTCCCTATTCCTTTTTATAACAACTCTGTCATTAAAAGAAATAGAATATCCATCCATAAACAATTTAGAAATCGAAATCAAATTCTTTCTAAATAAAGGTACATAAAGGCAATTTTTAAGAACCAAAACTTTATTCCTCTCAAAAAACAAATAAACATCTCCCACTGCAACAGTCGCCACCTTCGTGGCATCGCCCAAGTATACGGTAATCTCCCCCTCAGCCAGTCGTTTGGTTTCCTAGAATCCCTGCAAAGTATTACAAATATGATCAGTGGCTCCCATATCTACACACCAGGTGCTGGTAGATAACACCGCTAAACATGTTTCAACGACTAGACCAAAAGATATACCTTTATTCTGCTTCCGATTGGGGCAGTCCTTCTTCCAGTGTCCAGTCTACTTGCAAGTGAAGCACTTGCCTTTCGGCTTCTTCACTCCTCCCTGAGTTCCTCCCGCCACCTTTGCCCCAGCTTGTTTCTTCTTCTTCTTCTTACCTTTCGGCTTAGAAGAAGAAACCTTTTGGGCAACCAAGGCCTGTGCCTAAGCACTCTGACGAAAAAGCCCCTCTGTCTCCTGGAGTTATGTCAGAAGCTCCGTCAACGAATACAACCTTTTGTTCATGTTGTAGTTCAGGTGAAACTGCTCAAAACTCCTAGGTAGAGACTAGAGAATGATATCAACCTGGGTTTCCCCATCGATCTCAGCTCCGAGGACTTCTAGCTCATTCAAATGAGCCATGATCTCGAGAACATGATCCCTCATGAGTGTTCCCTCGATCATGGTGGTCATCATCAAGTTCTTCATGGCTTCCTGCTTAGTAGCCCGATTCTGGTGTCTGCAAAGCTCTTTGAGATTGAGCATCATGTCATAAGAAGTGGCCATGTCTTGATGCTGATGTTGTAGTACATTTGATATAGATGTCAAAATGTAACATCGCGCCATCTCATCAGCCTTAATCCACTTCTTATAACTCTCATTCTCCTTTTCCCCAGAATCATCCACAGGCTTAGGAGGGCACTCTTAGAGGAGTACATATTTGTATTCCTCAGTAGTCAAGATTCCTCTTCCAATCAACATAATTGGGTCCAGTAAGTTTATTTTATTTCAGTATCACAGCAAGCGGGTTGAAAGTCATTTTGAAAAACCTAAGAATCACATAGATCAAAACATTAGATTTCAAAAAATTATTGATTCCTCGAACAATAAAATTTTAAAATCAACCAACACCTCAAAACACTGAGAATATCGTATGACACGATAGTGTGGACGTATATGAATTCTACATTTGTAAGAGGAGGTTTTACCCATTAATTTTACTATCTTGTCAACCTAATTTTTTGACAAATAAAATTAATAGTTGGTTCCTCTTCGGCCCTACAAATAAAAGCAGTGACTCCGATGGGGAGGATACTTCTATTTGTATCTAAGTGTTCACCATTACTCGGTACCAGGGTAATTATCTCAGGTTATGTGCCTTCCGATGGGGAAGTACACACGCTCAATAATAATTTCCTATAACTATATTCGACCGTGTGATCCACAAACAAACTCATCCGATGTGGAGAAAGGCACTCAGAGCCGACGCGCAAGTTTGTTTGCATCACATGTCAAATCGTAATGGAGGCCGTGGGAATTTATAAAAATATCCCTCTCCCACTTAGTAATTTAAAATTGAGGAATTTTCTAGCCTACGACATGCATATCAAACAATAAGCAATAAATATGAAAAAGAAATATTTTCCAACTATTATGGCTTTTGTCTTCAAAATGTCTCCTGTCGTATCGCCATCTCGTCCGTTCCTCCCTACGCCATGTACGAGCCATCCGGAGATCCGAGCCGAGACTAACTATTTTAATTTACATCCATCGATCCTAAACTCCTCGAAGGAGTGTACATGAAATCTAGATCGAAAGTAAACTAAAATAAATGAGTGGCTAAACAATGTTGTACTTAAAAAAAATTAAATACTAGCCTCGCAACCCCGAGGTTTCAAAAAATATACAATCACATACACACATATGGCCATAATAGTTGGATCCTCTGCCTGCAACACTAAAGTTAACCTATGCACATCCTACTATTATCCAGCACATATAATATATGAAAAGTATATAAAAGTAGCCGAATCCTGAAACACACAAAACCAAAAATTGTGGCTCTAATACCACTTGAAGGGAGGGGAAATTCACTTCCCACTTCAACTCAGTCACTTGTTCATGGCGATCCCGTCTACATCCCCGGATTAAAAAATTAATTC
The DNA here is from genome assembly GCA_025175895.1 of Wurfbainia villosa. Lineage (NCBI taxonomy): Eukaryota > Viridiplantae > Streptophyta > Magnoliopsida > Zingiberales > Zingiberaceae > Wurfbainia > Wurfbainia villosa. The sequence goes on along the minus strand of CM045989.1, from coordinate 110,248,273 downwards.
TTGACAAAGAGGGATTACCAAAGCAACCATTCCATCGTCATGCTATTCGATTAGAGTGGTCACTTGAACAAACTTGTTGTTCAAGCAACCTACCTCTATTCTTTGAATAGTCGTGGAATAGACGATGTACGGATCGCCGGTTTTTGTGTTTGTATTCGGGGTCCAAGTAAATTAGCCACATAACAAAACATACAACATGCATATAATTGAAAATAATTATAGACATAATACAAAAGAATATAAACAAGAATTATACCTCTCGATCTTCTATTGTATGTCCTTCCTCCTTTTGGACGTTGTGTGGGCGACGATCTTCCAAAAGTCGAAGCCTCCTAGATCACCAATCTTCCTTTCCTTGCTCACTCCAAACAAAGGAAGATCATACAACAAAACTCTTCTCCTTACTTGTGCTAACCACCAAGCACCAACTTGGAGTCCGCCGGCCTCAAGGAGTGGGAAAGGATTTGCCGGCCAAAGGATGAAGAAGAAGAGGATGGGGCGCCGCCCAAACCCAACGAAGAGGATGCCCTAGAGCCGGCCAAGAGGAAGGAGGAGAAAAACCAAAGCCTTACCTCTTGTTGCCGCCAACCCAAACCCTAATCCCCTTGAGTTTCTTGCCGTCCAAGCCAAGGAGAGCAAACCCTAGAATCTCTCAACCCTTGTGCCGCCCAAACCATGGCTCCCCTTTTATAGATTTCATCCATACCTCCTTTTAATCTCCACCGACAGATCTAGGGATTTAATCTCAACCGCCAGATCTAGGGATTTAATCTCAACCGTCGGTCCTAGAGATTTAATCTCCACCGTCGGATCTAAAGATTTAATCTCCACCGTCGGATCTAGAGATTTAATCTCCACCGTCGGATCTAGAGATCTAATCTCCATCATCGGATCTAGAGTTTCATTTTTCATCGTTGGATCTAGGCTCCATGAGGTTTTAATAGGCTACAATAGGGACCATGAGGAGGAGTTGGATCAATGGATCAAGCCCACATAAAGTTTGATCCATTAATGATAATTCATTCCACTAGAGGATTATCATTGATCTACCTCACCAACCCCCATAAGTTAATATGGGCTCCATATATTATTTGTACATTTATCTCTCCGTGTTTAAGATCTCGAATGTCCATCAATTAAATAATTTACTAACAATTAATTAATTAACATCTAACTCTATGAGTAGTACCACTCAACCTTATCATCATGCCGGACCAAGTCCACCTGCAGGGTTTACATGATGAATCTTATGAGCTCCTCAAGGGGACATCATCATCCTAATATATAGGACACAGTTTCCTCCTATAATCAACGGCACACCATATAAATAATATCATTTCCCAACTTACCGAGCCGATCGATTTACTCTATAAATCTCGCCCATTGGTAAATCAAAGAAATGAATACTAAGTATATGTGTCTGTTATTATATCGGGATTAAGAGCATGTACAACATAATATCTGAGGTCCGATTTTATTATTTAGTCAGTAATAAATCGAATCACCTCTAAATTGATCCTGCTCAATACACACAATGTGTACTAGTGTAATTCTATGGTCAAGACAAACCAATACCAAATTACACTACAACCATACCAATGGTTTGTCCATAACCATCTCGGTTGTGAGCCTTTACTTATACTTTACAAAGAACTGATAATATGATCTCCCGTGTGACACTACACACCATGTTATCTACAATGTAATGTATTACACAAAATGCATAACCATAAATATGCAAACAATGATCATGTGATTCTTATTTCAAAATAAAGATGTTCATACAAAAAATAGACTTTTCAGTATACATCCTAAAAGAGGTATGCTCATTCTCAATGAGCATAATGTCATCATGGTCAGACAAGAGAAATGAGTATCTCTCAGGTTGACGATGTACCCTATCAGACCTACAAAGAGGTAGGTCTAATTGAATAGGTTATTGTTCCATAACTCTTTGTGCAACAATCTCATCACCCACAACACTTTATGGTTCCAGTTCTACCTCCATCAAGGCCTCAGAGCTATGGTCCTTATCTTGAATTTCTTCAAGATCCAACGTACAACCACTAGTTTTTCTAGAAACAAAATCCCTTTCTAGAAATACCCCAGTCTTTGCCACAAAACACTTTGTGCTAACTGGGAATGTAGAAGTAATATCCCTTCGTTTCCTTGGGATATCCAACAAAATAGAACTTATCGGATTTGGGTCCCAGTTTTTCTGAGACTTGACGTCGAACGTAAGCCTCACAACCCCAAATCCTCATGAAAGACATCTTGGGATTTTTCCCTGTCCATATCATATATGGTGTCTTTATCATAGCCTTGGATGGTACACAGTTAAGTGTGAAGGCTGGTGTGTCTAGAGCATATCCCCAAAAGGATATAGGATGATCTGTGTGACTCATCATAGATCGTACCATATCTAATTGGTTATGATTCCTCCTTTCGGATACACCATTCCACTGTGGTGTTGTAGGAGGAGTGAGTTGGGATAGAATCCCACACTCAGCTAGATAGTCACAAACTCATGGCTAAGGTATTCACCACCTCGATCTGATCGAAGTATCTTAATACTCTTGCCAAGTTGGTTTTGTACTTCATTCTTGAATTCTTTGAACTTTTCAAAGGATTCCAACATATGTGTCATTAGATACACATAACCATATCTACTGAAGTCATCATTAAATATAATGAAGTACTTGTAACCACCTCTAGCAGCAACATTGAAAGGGCCACATACATCACTATGTATAAGTCCTAACAAGTCTGTTGCTCTCTCGCTATGTCCACTAAAGGGAGTCTTGGTCATCTTTCCTAGAAGGCAAGACTCGTATGTCTCTTATGATTTAAAATCAAATGAGTCCAGTAGCCCATCCATATGGAGTTGGGATAAGCGACTTTCGTTTATGTGACCTAAGCGACAATGCAAGAGATATGTTTGGTTCAACTCATTTGACTTGAACCTTTTTGTACTTATGTTATAGATGGGGCTCTCTAAGTCTAGAATGTAGATTCCGTTCATCAAAGGTGCACTACAATAGAACATATCATTTAAATAAACTGAACAATATTTGTTCTTTATTATAAATGAAAAGCCTTTCTTGTCCAAACAAGAAAGTGAAATTATGTTCTTAGTCAAAGCAGACACATAACAACATTCATCTAGTTTTAGTACAAGCCTAGAGGGCAAAGATAGATCATAAGTTCCTACAGCAACAGCAGCAACCCTTGCTCCATTGCCTACTCGTAGGTCCACCTCGCCCTTCGTCAATGCCCTGCTATTTCTCAACGCCTGCACATTAGTACAAATGTGAGATGCACATCCGGTATCTAATACCCATGATGAAGAAATAGATAGATTGACTTTTATAACATTTATACTTGAAGTAGAAGTCTCACTTCTCTTCTTCTTAAGATCTTTCAGGTATGCTTTGCAGTTACGCTTCTAGTGTCCAGCTTCCTTACAGTGGAAGCAAGTCCCTTCCTTGGCCACCCCTCCTTTCAGTTTCAGTGTCTTGCCTTTGCCCTTGGCTTGGGAATTTCCCTTACCTTTAGGCTTGCCCTTGCCTTTCTTCTTTTGCACCATCAAAATAAAGTCAGGTTTTTCCCTCTTAAGGTTGATCTCAGTAGTTCTCAACATGCTAAGCATCTCAGACAGTGTCTTATCAATTTCATTCATGTTGTAATTCATGACAAATTGATTGTAGCTGTGTAGCAAAGATTGCAAGATCAAGTCAGTGGCCAGCTCTTAGCCAAGTGGGAATCCCAACCTCTGTAGGTTTTCTATGTACCCAATCATCTTGAGTACATATGGATCTATGGAAGTCCCATCTTGCATCTTGGACTGAAATAGTGCCTTAGAGATCTCATATCTCTCGTGCCTTGCTTATCCTTGATACAGTTGATGCAGATGTTCAACCATATCAAAAGCATTCATGAACTCATGTTGCTTCTGAAGCTCAGAGTTCATGGTCGCGAGCATGAGGCATGACACATCTAATGCATCATCTTGATGCTTCTTGTAAGCATCTGAATCAACTCGCGAGGCAGTGGCGGAAGGGTTTTTGTCCAGAACTGAAGCTCTTATTCCACATGAAGGTGGAGAAACTTCGCTTCCCATTTCAACTCGGTCACTTGTTCATGGCGATCCCATCAATGTCCCTGGATTAAAAAAAAATAATCCTAGACAAAAGGGATCACCCAAGCAACCGTTTCATCATCGTGCTATTCGATTAAAGTAGTCACTTGAACAAACTTGTTGTTCAAGCAACCAACCTCTATTCTACGAATAGTCACGGAATAGACGATGTACGGATCGCCGTCTTTTGTGTTTATGTTCGTGGTCCAAGTATATTTAACCACATCATAAAGTAAACAACCACATACAACATGCATATAATTGAAAAACAATTATAGACATAATACAAAAGAACACTAATCAAAATAAACAAGATTATACCTCTTGTTATACCTCTTGATCTTCTATTGTATGTCCTTCCTCCTTTTGGATGTTGTGTGGGTGACGATCTTCCAAAAGTCGAAGCCTACTAGATCACCAATCTTCCTTTCCTTGTTCACTCTGAACAAAGGAAGATCATAAAACAAAAATCTTCTTCCTATCTAGAACCGGCCACCAAGTCAATAGACTCGATGTTGCTGCCAGCCAAGGAAGAAAATATGGAGTATGGTAACCGGCCAAAGGAGAATCAATGAGAGCATGGGCGCCAGCCAACACTTGGAGAAGAGAAAGGAAACCAACCCTTCACCTTGTAGCCGCCCAAAATCCTAACCCTAGCTCTCCTAATTACTGCCAAAGGAGAGGGGAAGAAGGATAGGTTGAGCACCGGCCAAAGTAAAGGGAAGTAGGATAGGTGTCGGCAACACCTTAGGAAGAAGAAGAAAGGATCTCCTCTTGTTGCTGCCTACTCCAACACCCAAAACCCTAGCCGCCCAAACACAATCCTAACCTAATTAGGATTCCTTGCCGCCCAAGGGAAGCAAACCCTAATCCCCTTCCATCAAGTTTCCGCCCACCCCCTTAAGGCTTATTTATAGGTTTAGGGATAAGCCTTGTTTTAATCTCCACCATTGGTTCTAGGGATTTAATCTCAACCGTCAGATCTAAAGATTTAATCTCAACCGTCGGATCTAGAGATTTAATCTCTACCTTTGGATCTACAGTTTTATTTTCATCCATTGGATCTAGGCTTCATGAGGTTTTAATAGGCTACAATAGGGACCATGAGGAGGAGTTGGATCTTGGCCACCCAATGGATCAAGCCCACATAAAGTCCGATCCATTAATGATAATTCATTCCACTAGAGGATCATCATTGATCTACCTCACCAACTCCCATAAATTAATATGGGCTCCATATATTATTTGTACATTTTTCTCCCCGTGTTTAAGATCTCGAATGTCCATCGATTAATTAATTTACTGACCATTAATTAATCAACATCTAACTCCATGAGTAGTACCACTCATCCTTATCATCATGCCGGACCAAGTCCACCTGCAGGGTTTACATGATGAACCTTATGAGCTCCTCAAGGGGACATCATCATCCTAATATATAGGACATGGTTTTCTCCTATAATCAACGACACACCATATAAATAATATCATTTCCCAACTTACCGAGCCTATCGATTTAATCTATAAATCTCGCCCATTGGTAAATCAAAGAAATGAATACTAAGTATATGTGCCCGTTATTATATCGGGATTAAGAGCATGTACAAGATAATATCTGAGGTCTGATTCGATTATGAAGCCAGTAATAAATCGAATCACCTCTAAGTCGGTCCTGCTCAATACACACAAAGTGCACTAGTGTGATTCTATGGTCAAGACAAACCAATACCAAATCACACTACAACCATACCAATGGTTTGTCCAAAGTCATCTCGGTTGTGAGCCTTTACTTATACTTTACAAGGAGCCGATAACATGATCTCCCGTGTGACACCACACACCATGTTATCAACAATGTAATGTATTGGACAATATGCATAACCATAAATATGCATACAATGATCATGTGATTCTTATTTAAAAAATAAAGATGTTCGTAACAAAGATAGAATTTTCAGTATACATCCCAACAGTGGCAGGAGGTGCCTCTGGAATGGGCTGCTCCAGGACGTACAGTTTTCTTTCTTGGGTGAGAATGATTCTCATATTCTTGTACCAATCTAGGAAATTAGTTCCATTGAGCTTGTCCTTCTCAAGGATAGAATGCAGGGAGAGAGTGTTCGTGTTTGTCGACATGGTAATCTACAACATACACAATGCATAAAATTAATATCATACTCCATTTATCATTTAATTATGCCTTTAATCAAATGATGCTCCCACTGAATTATAAGAATTTTGTAGAATCGAGTTATGGATGTGGTCAAACCACATTACTAGATTCATACAAATTAGCTATAATTCTTGCGGGATAAGATCCATATCATACTACGCCTTGAGTTAGCTTTGGCTATAACGCCCAAGACTTAGTATGATCGATAGGTAACAAATTACCAATTACATCTCTATGCAACTCTTGTTTATAGGATCAATAACCACATTTACAAAATACCTAGAGTTAGCTTTGGCTAAATCACCCAAGATTTAGTGTAAATGTGATCTTATCCTATCTTTTCAACGATTGGAATATGCCTATAGTTTTACTCGATCCAATTGAGTTAACTAGTTTTACTCAATCTAATTGAGCTTATTCTCACCCAAGCCATGATAGGCGGGACCAAGATTGTCCCTCCGTACCTTACCAAGATAATATGTGTTCCTCTGCTTTGGCAGATTCAACAACAACAAATGATCGAGGTAGTGATGGGTATCATAACTTGGTAGGCATTTCTAGTTGATTTGATTAATATCTAATCTAATCGTGAATGTGTATCATATATGCATTAAGGCCTTTAATACCCTACACTAGCATACATCACATACATACAAGCAAAATAAACTAGCATGCATCATATACATAGAAGGAAAAAATCCTAGCATGCATCATATACATACAAGCAAAATTTACTAGCACGCATCACATACATACAAGAAAAACAAATATATATATATATATATATATATATATATATATATATATATATATATATATATATATAAATTAATTGTGATGAGGTCATGGGCCTACCACAATCTTCTTAAGCCAATGAGAAGATCGGACGGTCAACCTAGGGTTAGCAGCTTCTCCAAGCGCCTCCTTTGACCGTCATGTGTCGTCGGCACCCTTCTCGTAACTCCGTCTACTAGTGGACCTTCCACCACTCCATTTTGTACATTACAAAAATGAAACTCCAGTTACATTCGAGTCTAAAACTTTTTATAACTTGAATTTTAAAAGAAGAGGCACGATGCACATGTCGCATACCCTATACAACATGCACAACCACAAAAATAGTGCTCAAGCTGTATTATGAATTACAACACATTTATCCAATCACATTGGGGTTCTTGGGCAATGACCATCACAGAATTATAAATAATTCTAAATTATATAGTTTACAAAAATTTCTATAATTTTTCCTATTTTTTTAATTTTATGAGTCACATCTCCGTAACGGTCCCGCTAAGCGATTTCCGGGCACGATCGCGGGACAATGCCCCTTTCGGGGTTAGGGGCAGCGCCCCTACTCAAAAAATAAACTTTGCGAGTGTCTCATCTTGATCTTATAGCGACGTAAGTCACTGTCCCAAAAACCTAAAGCGAGAATTCGCCGTTCCGAAGAGTTTTTCTCTGTGGTTGAAGCCTATAAGTGTCCCAACAGTTGTTGCTTCGACTCTTCGAGAAAAAATACCCAAAAATTCTATAAAAATAGGAAATTTATAGGAACATACAGATATGTAATTTTTATATATAATACAAAAAACTACAAAACTAAACATGTACATGCTTCGCACGTGGCTCTGATACCACTGTTGCACTCTCCGAGCCACAAAAACCGCTTTTTGCGTTGCGGAAACCCCAGAAGTCAGCAACGGATTTGTGCGAAGGTAAAAAAAAACTACATGTACGTGTTTAAATCCTTAGATATACTCTAGATCTACATGTTATGAGTTTTACCCTTGATGTGACGCCCTTCGCTTATCTCGCTCATCCAAACGGCTTGCCGGAACTCGAGAGTATCAAGTGTACACTCCTCTATTGGTATCCACACAAGCAATAGGTGGAGAAAAGCAACCTAGAGTGTGCTAGCACCATTTGGAAACTCACGGCAAGAAAAGGAAGAGAAAGCTTTAGGGAAGAGATGAGGAAGAAGATGAAGTTACACACTTAACTTCACACTTTCAAAACCTATCAATAGTGGTCGGCCACTATAGGGAGGTACATGCATGCATGTAACTTTAAGAGTCAATGGCTCATGGTCTCCCTCATGAGGTGGCACCCCATGATGTGTCCATGATGATGTGGAGCATCATCATTGGCCGGCCCCATGCCAAGTCACCATGACATGGCAATTGGTCAAGTCAAAATTGACCATTCATCTTCCCTCTCAAGTCAAGTCAAACTTGACCTCTTATCTCCCATGGTAGATCAAATCCAACCATTTGATTTAAGTCAATTTGATTTAATGAATCTCTATTCATTAGTTTAAATTGACTCAATGAATCAAATCTAAATTAGACTCATTCAACACTTGAATCAAATTGAGTCTAACTCAATTAGTCTAATTTGGATTACTCTTAATCCAATTTAGTTCATCCCATGAACCTAATCCTCATGGTCCATCATATGAACCTAATCTCCATCTTATTTCCCTTTGTGTGTGACCCTATAGGTTCTTGTAACGTTTGCAATGCTCTTAAACCGATTTAGGAACATAAGCAATGAGCGGTATCTTGCAACACATCATTGCTACCCAAATTAAAAGAATGTTGAGATCCAACATCACCTTTGTGACTACTAATTGTGACTCTCACAATATGTGACAATGTCCCTCTATCCTTGCCATCTAGATTGACCAACTGAGACATAGACAATGTCATACTCAGTGCAATCTATATCTTAAACTCCAAGTAGACTCACTCTAATCAAATGAGCTCAATATCTCATATTGACTCATTTGGGCATGACCATGCACTTAGTGGTCTCACTCTATCAACAATAATGATGTCACTCCCATCATATAGGAGAGATAGATCCCATCTACATCACTCACATCCCTCCACATAATTTGTTACATACCCAGTAATCGCCTTTATAGTCTACCCATTTACGGGTGACGTTTGACGAAGCCAAAGTATGCAACTCCTTATGTAGGGAACCATGGTGACTTTAGGTCCAAGGACTAATAGTCACATGAGAAAGTATATGACACTCATATAACGATCCATGATACTTTCTCATGGCGGGTCATTCAATATACATTCTCCAATGCATACCCATGTGTCAACTTGATATCCTACATCCATGACTTGTGAGATCATGTCATCGAGTTGACCTACATGCTAGTCTCTTCACATTAACATTATCCCTGAATGTTAATACTTGACTAGGAATGATTAAGAGTAGTGTTCTCTATACCATCTCATTATCGTTTCAACCAATTGATTGATATAGAGAAGAACCTTCTACTCAAGGACGTTATTATACTTAGTTATTTGACACCAATACAAGTAAGTATAATAACCATAAAGAAATGTCTTTATAAATAGGAATATGATACAACAAAGTCCATACAACAATCATCACATGATTGGATCTAGGGCTTTCACTAACAATCTCCCACTAGCACGAGTGTCAATCACTGTAGTATCTAATACCTAATGACCTAGTGTGACAATCATACTTTTTTTGTGTCAAAACCTTGGTCAAGGGATCTGCGATGTTAGCTTCTGTGGGTACTCTGCAAATCTTCACATCTCCTCTATCGATAATCTCTCGAATGAGATGGAAGCGCCATAGTATGTATTTGGTCCGCTGGTGTGAGTGAGATTCCTTAGCCTGCACAATCGCTCCATTGTTCTCACAATAGAGCTCTAAAGGATCTGCTATGCTAAGAACAACCCCAAGCTCAATAATGAACTTGCGGATCCAAACTTCCTCCTTTGCTGCCTCTGATGCAGCAATATACTCAGCCTCTGTTGTAGAATCAGCAACTGTGTCCTGCTTCGAACTCTTCCAGCTCACAGCGCCACCATTCAAGAAAAACACAAACTCTAACTGTGATCTATAATCATCCTGGTCAGTTTGGAAGCTGACATTGTTGTAACCCTTTACAACTAGCTCCTAATCGCCTCCAAATATCAAGAAATATTCTTTAGTCCTTCTCAAGTACTTAAGAATATTCTTGACTGCTATCCAGTGACGCTCACCTGGATCTGACTAGTATCTACTCGTCATGCTCAAAGCATACGAGACATCAAGACAAGTACAAAGCATGGCGTACATGATAGATCCTATGGTCAATGCATAAGGGATCTTATCCATGCGGTCTCCCTCCTCTCTAGAAGATGGACTTTGAGTCTTCGAAAGACTCACACCATGTGACATCGGTAGAAGTCCCTTCTTGAAATTCTGCATGGCAAACTGCAGTAATACCGAGTCAATATATGTACTCTGACTTAGGCCAAGCAATCTCTTAGATCTATCTCTATAGATCTTGATGCCTAGATTACAGGCTACTTCACCTAAGTCCTTCATTGAGAAGAACGTCCCTAGCCAAGTCTTCACATACTATAGCGAAGGGATGTCATTCCCAATGAGTAGTATGTCATCCACATACAATATAAGGAAGACAATTGTGTTTCCATTAACCCTATTGTAGACATAGGGTTTATCTTCATTCTTGATGAAACCAAACTATTTGATCGCATCATCGAATCGAAGATTCCAGCTCGGAGAAGCTTGCTTTAGCTCATAAATGGACCTTTGCAGCTTGCATACATTCCTAGTATGCTGTGGATCTACAAAACCCTCAGGCTGTGTCATGTATACATCCTCGAGCAAATTTTCATTCAGAAATGCGGTTTTAACATCCATCTACCAGATCTCATAATCGTGGTATGATGCAATAGCAAGCATGATCCAAATGGACTTAAACATCGCCACTGTTGAAAAGGTTTCATCAAAGTCAATACCATGAATTTGCTTGAAACCTTTAGCCACCAATCAACCCTTATAGGTATGCATAAGTCCATCCATGTCAGTCTATCTCTTAAAGACCCACTTACACCCAATGGGTTTGACGCCTTCAGGTGGATCTACCAAAGTCCATACTTGGTATGTGTACATGGATTCCATCTCGGATCTCATGGCCTCTAGCCATTTCTCAGAATCTGGGCTCATCATAGCTTCCTGATATGAGGTATGTTCATTCTCAATGAGCATAATGTCATCATGGTCAGACAAGAGAAATGAGTATCTCTCAGGCTGACGATGTACCCTATTAGACCTGCGAAGAGGTAGGTCTACCTGAATAGGTTGTTGCTTCATAACTCTTTGTGCAACAATCTCATCACCCACAACACTTTGTGGTTCCTGTTCAACCTCCATCAAGGCCTCAGTGCTATGGTCCTTATCTTGAATTTCTTCAATATCGAACGTACTCCCACTAGTTTTTCTAGAAATAAAATCCCTTTCTAGAAATACCCCAGTCTTTGCCACAAAACCCTTTGTGCTGACTAGGAATATAGAAGTAATATCCCTTCGTTTCCTTGGGATATCCAACAAAATAGCACTTATCGGATTTGGGTCCCAGTTTGTCTGAGACTTGACGTCGAACGTAAGCCTCACAACCCCAAATCCTCATGAAAGACTTCTTGGGATTTTTCCCTGTTTATATCGTATATGGTGTCTTTATCACAGCCTTGGATATTACATAGTTAAGTGTGATGGTTGTTGTGTCTATAGCATATCCCCAAAAGGATATAGGAATATCAGTGTGACTCATCATAGATCGTACCATATCTAATAGGGTACGATTCCTCCTTTCGGATACACCATTCCGCTGTGGTGTTCCAAAAGAAGTGAGTTGGGATAGAATCCCACACTCAGCTAGATAGTCACGAAACTCATGGCTAAGGTATTCACAACCTCGATCTAATTGAAGTATCTTAATACTCTTGCCAAATTGGTTTTGTACTTCATTCTTAAATTCTTTGAACTTTTCAAAGGATTCCGACTTATGTGTCATTAGATACACATAACCATATCTATTGAAGTCATCAGTAAATGTAATGAAGTACTTATAACCACCTCTAGCAACAACATTGAAAGGGCCACATACATCACTATGTATAAGTCCTAACAAGTCTGTTGCTCTCTCGTTGTGTCCACTAAAGGGAGTCTTGGTCATCTTGCCTAGAAGGCAAGACTCGCATGTCTCATATGATTCAAAATCAAATGAGTCCAGCAGCCCATCCTTATGGAGCTGGGATAAGCAACTCTCTTTTATGTGACCTAAGCGACAATGTCAGAGATAGATTTGGTTCAACACATTTGACTTGAACCTTTTGGAACTTATGTTATAGATGGGATCTCTAAGTCTAGAATGTAGAGTTCGTTTATCAGAGGTGCACTACAATAGAACATATCATTTAAATAAACTGAACAACATTTGTTCTTTATTATAAATGAAAAGACTTTCTTGTCCAAACAAGAAACTGAAATTATGTTCTTAGTCAAAGCAGGCACATAACAACATTCATCTAGTTCTAGTACAAGCCCAGAGGGCAGAGATAGATCATAAGTTTCTACAGCAACAGCAGCAACCCTTGCTCCATTGCCTACTCGTAGGTCCCCCTCGCCCTTCGTCAATGCCCTACTATTTCTCAGCTCCTGCACATTAGTACAAATGTGAGATGCACATCTGGTATCTAATACCCATGATGAAGAAATAGATAGATTAACTTCTATAACATTTATACATGAAGTAGAAGTCTCACTTCTCTTCTTCTTAAGATCTTCCAGGTATGCTTTGCAGTTACGCTTCCAGTGTCTAGCTTCCTTACAGTGGAAGCAAGTCCCTTCCTTTGCCACCCCTCCTTTCAGTTTCAATGCCTTGCCTTTGCCCTTGGCTTGGGACTTTCCCTTACCTTTAGGCTTGCCCTTGCCTTTCTTCTTTTGCACCATCAAAATGGAGTCAGGTTTTTCCTTCTTAAGGTTGAGCTCAGTAGTTCTCTACATGCTAAGCATCTCAGGCAGTGGCTTATCAATTTCATTCATATTGTAATTCATGACAAATTGATTTTAGCTTTGTGGCAAAGATTGCAAGATCAAGTCAGTGGCCAGCTCTTGGCTAAGTGGGAATCCCAACCTTTGTATATTTTCTATGTACCCAATCATCTTGAGTACATATGGACATATGGGAGTCCCATCTTTCATCTTGGACTGAAACAGTGCCTTAGAGATCTCATATCTCTCGTGCCTTGCTTGTCCTTGATACATTTGATGCAGATGTTCAACCATATCAAAATCATTCATAAACTCGTGTTACTTCTGAAGCTCTGAGTTCATGGTCGCGCGCATGAGCCATGACACATCTAATGAATCATCTTGATGCTTCTTGTAAGCATCTCGGTCAACTCGCGAGGCAGTGGCAGGAGGTGCCTCCGGAATGGGCTACTCCAGGACGTACAATTTTCTTTCTTGGGTGAGAATGATTCTCAGATTCCTATACCAATCCAGGAAATTTGCTCCATTGAGCTTGTCCTTCTCAAGGACAAAATGCAGGGAAAGAGTGTTTGTGTTTATCGATATGGTAATCTACAACATACACAATGCAGAAAATTAATATCATACTCCATTTATCATTTAATTAGGCCTTTAATCAAATTATGCTCACACTGAATTATAAGAATTTTGTAGAATCGAGTCATGGATGTAGTCAAACCACATTACTAGATTCATACAAATTAGCTATAATTCTTGCGGGATAAGATCCACATCATACTACACCTTGAGTTAGCTTTAGCTAAATCGCCCAAGACTTAGTATGACTGGTTGGTAACAAATTACCAATTACATCTCTATGCAACTCTTGTTTATAGGATCAATATCCACATTTACAGTATACCTTGAGTTAGCTTTGGCTAAATCACCCAAGATTTAGTGTAAATACGATCTTATCCTATCTTTCCAATGGTTGGAATATACCTATAGTTTTACTCGATCCAATTGACTTAACTAGTTTTACTCAATCTAATTGAACTTATTCTCACCCAAGCCGTGATAGGCAGGACCAAGATTGTCCCACTGCACCCTACCAAGATAATATGCGTTGCTCTACTTTGGCAGATTCAACAACAACAAATGATCGAGGTAGTGATGGGTATCAAAACTTGGTAGGCATTTCTAGTTGATTCGGTTAATATCTAATCTAATCGTGAATGTGTATCATATATGCATTAAGGCCTTTATTACCCTACACTAGCATGCATCACATACATACAAGCAAAATAAACTAGCATGCATCATATACATACAAGTAAAAAATCCTAGCAAGCATCATAATTTACTAGCATGCATCGCATACATACAAGCAAAACAAATATATATATATATATATATATATATATATATATATATATATATATATATATATATATATATATATATATATATATATATATATATATATATATATATATATATATATATATATATATAAATTAATTGTGATGAGGTCATGTCCCTACTACAATCTTCTCAAGCCAATGAGAAGATCAGACGGTCAACCTAGGGGTTAGCGGCTTCTCCAAGCGCCACCTTTGACTGTCATGGGTCGTCGGCACCCTTCTCGTAACTCCGTCTACTAGTGGACCTTCCACTGCTCCATTTTGTACATTACAAACATGAAACTTGAGTTATATTCGAGTCTAAAACTTTTTACAACTTGAATTTCCAAAAGAAGAGGCACGATGCGCATGTCGCATACCCTATACAACATGCACAAACACAAAAATGGTGCGCAAGCCGTATTATAAATTACAACACATTTATCCAATCACATTGGGCTTCTTGGGTCATGACCATCACAGAATTATACATAATTATAAATTATGTATTTTACAGAAATTTCTATAATTTTTCCTTTTTTTAATTTTATGAGTCATATCTCCGTAACGGTCCCGTTAAGCGATTTCCGGGCACGATCGCGGGACAATGCCCCTTTCGGGGTTAGGGGCAGTGCCCCCACTCACAAGATGAACTTTGAGAGTGTCCCATCTTGATCTTACAGTGACTTAAGTCGCTGTCCCAAAATCCTAAAGCAAAAATTCACCGTTCCGGAGAGTTTTTCTCGGTAGTTGAAGCCTACAAGTGTCCCAACACTTGTTGCTCGACTCTTCGAGAAAAATACCCAAAAATTCTATAAAAATAGGAAATTTATAGAAACTTACAAATATGTAATTTTTATATATAATACAAAAACTATAAAACTAAACATGTACATGCTTCGCATGTGGCTCTGATACCACTGTTGCACTCTCCGAGCCACAAAAACCGCTTTTTGCATTGCGGAAACCCCAGAAGTCGGCCACGGATCCGTACAAAGGTAAACTAAACTACATGTACATGTTTAAAAACCTTAGATCTACTCTAGATCTACATGTTAAAAGTTTTACCCTTAATGTGATGCCCTTCACTTATCTCGCTCGTCCAACCGGCTTGCCGAAACTCGAGAGTGTCAAGTGTACACTCCTCTATTGGTATCCACACAAGAAATAGGTGGAGAAAAGAAACCTAGAGTGTGCTAGCACCCTTTGGAATCTCACGGCAAGATGAGGAAGAGAGAGCTTGAGGGAAGAGATGAGGAAGAAGATGAAGTTACACACTTAACTTCACACTTTCATAACCTATCAATAGTGGTCGGCCACTATAGGGAGTTGCAAGTAACTCCAAGAGCCAATGGCTCTTAGTCTCCCTCATGAGGTGGCACCCCATGATGTATCCATGATGATGTGGAGCATCATCATTGGCCAGCCCCATGCCAAGTCACCATGACATTGCAATTGGTCAAGTCAAAATTGACCATTCATCTTCCCTCTCAAGTCAAGTCAAACTTGACCTCTTATCTCCCATGGTTGATCAAATCCAACCATTTGATTTAAGTCAATTTGATTTATTGAATCTCTATTCATTAGTTTAAATTGACTCAATGAATCAAATTTAAATTTTACTCATTCAACACTTGAATCAAATTGAGTTTGACTCAATTAATCTAATTTTGATTACTCTTAATCCAATTTAGTTCATCCCATGAAACTAATCCTCATGGTCCATCATATGAACCTAATCTCCATCTTATTTCCCTTTGTGTGTGACCCTATAGGTTCTTGTAATGTTGGCAATGCTACTAAACCGATTTAGGAACATAAGTAATGAGCGGTATCTAGCAACACATCATTGCTACCCAAGTTACAAGAATGTTGAGATCCAACATCACCTTTGTGACTACTAATTGTGATTCTCACAATATGTGACAATGTCCCTCTATCCTTGACATCTAGATTGACCAACTGAGGCATAGACCATGTCATCCTCATTACAATCTATATCTTGAACTCCAAGTAGACTCACTCTAATCAAATGAGCTCAATATCTCATATTGACTCATTTGGGCATTGTCATACACTTAGTGGTCCCACTCTTTCAAGAATAACGATGTCACTCCCATCATATAGGTGGGATAGATCCCATCTACATCACTCACATCCCTCCGCATAATTTGTTACATACCCAGTAATCGCCTTTATAGTCCACCCATTTAAGGGTGACGTTTGACGATGTCAAAGTATGCAACTCCTTATGTAGGGAGCTATGGTGACTTCAGGTCCAAGGACTAATAGTCATACTAATAGTCACATGAGAAAGTATATGATACTCATATAACGATCCATGATACTTTCTCATGGCGAGTCATTCATTATACATTCTCCAATGCATACTCATGTGTCAACTTGATATCTCATATCCATGACTTGTGAGATCAAGTCATCGAGTTGACCTACATGCTAGTCTCTTCGCATTAACATTGTCCCTGAATGTTAATACTTGACTAGGAATGATTAAGAGTAGTGTTCTCTATATCATCTCATTATCGATTCAACCAATCGATTGATATAGAGAAGAACCTTCTACTCAAGGACATTGTTATACTTAGTTATTTGGCACGAATACAAGTAAGTATAATAACCATAAAGAAATGTCTTTATAAATAGGAATATGATACAACAAAATTTATACAACAATCATCATATGATTGGCTCAAGGGCTTTCACTAACAATCTCCCACTAGCACTAGTGTCAATCACTGTAGTATCTAATACCCAATGACCTAGTGTGACCATCATACTTTTTGTGTGCCAAAGCCTTGGTCAAGGGATCTGGGATGTTAGCCTCTGTGGGTACTCTGCAAATCTTCACATCTCCTCTATCGATAATCTCTCGAATGAGATGGAAGTGTCATAGTATGTGTTTGGTCCGCTGGTGTGAGTGAGGTTTCTTAGTCTGTTCAATCGCTCCATTGTTGTCACAATAGAGCTCTAAAGGATCTGCTATGCTAGTAACCACCCCAAGCTCAATAATGAACTTACGGATCCAAACTTTCTCCTTTGCTACCTCTGATGCAGCAATATACTCAGCCTCTGTTGTAGAATCAGCAATTGTGTCCTGCTTCGAACTATTCCAACTCACAGCGCCACCATTCAAGCAAAACACGAACCCTAACTGCGATCTATAATCATCCTGGTCAGTTTAGAAGCTGGCATCGCTGTAACCCTTTATAGCTAGCTCCTCATCGCCTCCAAATATCAAGAAATATTCTTTAGTCCTTCTCAAGTACTTAAGAATATTCTTGACTGCTATCCAGTGACGCTCACCTGGATCTGACTGGTATCTACTCGTCATGCTCAAAGCATACAAGACATCATGACGCGTACATAACATGGCGTACATGATAGATCCTATGGCCGATGCATAAGGGATCTTATCCATGTGGTCTCTCTCCTTTCTAGAAGATGGACTTTGAGTCTTCGAAAGACTCACTATGTGACATCGGCAGAAGTCCCTTCTTGGAATTCTGCATGGCAAACCGCAGTAATACCAAGTCAATATATGTACTCTGACTTAGGCCAAGCAATCTCTTAGATCTATCTCTATAGATCTTGATGCCTAGAATACAGGTTACTTCACCTAAGTCCTTCATTGAGAAGCACGTCCCCAACCAAGTCTTCACAGACTATAGCGAAGGGATGTCATTCCCAATGAGTAGTATGTCATCCACATACAATACAAGGAAGACAATTGCGTTTCAATTAACCCTCTTGTAGACACAGGGTTCATCTTCATTCTTGATGAAACCAAACTGTTTGATCGCATTATCGAATCGAAGATTCCAGCTCCAAGAAGCTTGCATTAGCCCATAAATGGACCTTTGCAGCTTGCATACATTCCCAGTATGCTGTGGATCTACAAAACCCTCAGGCTGTGTCATGTACACATCCTCGAGCAAGTTTCCATTCAGAAATGTAGTTTTGACATCCATCTGCTAGATCTCATAATCGTGGTATGCTGCAATAGCAAGCATGATCCGAATGGACTTAAACATCGTCACTAGAGAAAAGATTTCATCATTGTCAATACCATGAATTTGCTTGAAACCTTTAGCCACCAATCGGCCCTTATAGGTATGCGTAAGTCCATCCATGTCAGTCTTTCTCTTAAAGACGCACTTATACCCAATGGGTTTGACGCCTTCAGGTGGATCTATTGCCATCGTGCGACAGAAAGAAAGGAGCCGTCATTTTTGCTTCTTCTTCGCGATTTCCACCCGACGCCAACACCACCGCGCTTGCCGCCCCCTTTCTCGCCGGTCGCCGGAGAGGAAGGGGATCCCCTCCTTCTCTAGTGACCGGTGGTAGCCCTCTATCATCTCCTCACTCTGAATGCTCCGGTAGCCATCCGTTTCTTCACCGAGCTCTGTCGTCGCTGTCTTCACCATCACATCCAACCGGCGACCCCCACAACTCCGGCCATTCACTACCAGTAGCTCCCTCAGCCATCTCCATCTGACCATCCACCACCAGCAGTCTCTTCATTTCGTCCGGCAGCTCCAATTCCAGCACTAATTCCAGCAATTTTCAGCTTGGGATAGCAATTCCTTAGTTTTTCTTGTTTCGTTAATTTGATGAATGTTTGTAATCAAATTTACTTCCATGTTTGTGATGCACGTATTTAGGTTAACTTGTTTCATGCACATATATTATTCGGTTAAATGTCTCTTTGGTAATTAGGTTATAGTTAGTTAGGTTAGATTTAATTTTCTGCTTTACTTTACTCTCATGTTATTCTGCATGTTTCAATTCCTGCACTTCCTTTATACTTTTGAATGCTTACTTTATATTTTGTTTAATTTCTTCACAATCGTAGTTTAGTCAGATTAGAGTTTGATTATGTGCATTATCTTCTGTCTAGTAGGATTAGTCTTTTGAATTCCAAACCCCTATCTTCAATAGAAAACTCAAAGCAATAATTAGCGATCCTAACACTACTAGTCTATCAATTACACTCGTTGAGAAAACGATCCGGGCCGTTCCCTATGCTATATTAGTGTAAAGAGGGTTTGGTAATTAATTTGAAACGGTACCACGACAGATTAGAGCTCTGTCGCACGATGGCATTAAGTGATTTTCTGCAGTTGTCCGATCGCAGCACCCTTCAATCTCACCCATCCATTAGACCTAGGGTTTAATTTCTTTGATTAATCCATTAAGCTAGCTGTGCATCCAACGGCAGAAATCACTTTGACTTTGAATGGATGGATCTGATCCATCTGAATAGATAATCATGATCGATCGAATCTGGATGAAGGGCTCAAATGTCTATATCAATATATACGGACCGGATCTCTCCAGATCAGGGTAGATGGCTCAGAATCAAGCCGCTTTCATGGATGGTCCAGATTGATCAGATCTTGTCCCTTGCTTAAATTGCTTCCGATCTCGATAAAGAACTCCGATTAAGTCAGCTTGAAATTCCCTTTATGACCCTAGATGAAGCCATATTTGATCCACTGTGAGTCTAGTCCGGTGGCTCATCTCGATCTCCTACAAACAAAGATAAAATTTGCATATAAGTCCAAAAATTAGGAGAATTTATAATAAGGTCCAAAAATATATCCAACTCATAAAACATGTAAATAATCGATAATTAATCACTCGAGAGGATAAAAGCAGTGAGATTAAGGACCAAAATAATACGATAAAATAGTAGTTATCAATTCCCCCACACTTATTCTTGTACATCCCGAGCAAGTAAAAAAACTAAAAAATATATCCAAAAATATATCCCTATCATCCCCTAGCAATACCTTGAAAATAGTAAAACATAATTACTTAGGATAATCAAGTTTTCAGAATCTAGGCACTCATATTCCACTTCCTACATAAGTCAATAAGCAAGGTAATTTCCATTAACTTGAATAGATTAAGCATGATAGAACCTCACAAGGTAGATATATGCACTGATACACACATAACAAATATGGAACTGAAGCTCACTCAAAATAGCTTATGATATTGCACTACCATATGCTTGCTAATCTTCTACTTCTCCATTACTATGAACATAAGCACACATAAATCAAGAGGACTTATCAAAAGTAGTGATGAAGCCAATATGAATTCCAAAGAACAAGAAAGATAGGCAACACAGAAGACTAAAAGAACATGAGAGCATTGGAGTATTCACATGATGACTACAACAAAATATAAGCAAGAAATCACTCAAACACATCCAACACTCAACTTCATTGTACCCTTTTCAATGTAATACACAAATTAAACATTCACATATCTCCAAAAATATCTACCCTCAATAAACTCTCAATCCAAGGATGCTTCCACGTGACAAAGCCAAATAGATAGGAATAACATCCTCAAAAACTCAATATCACTAATATGAGAATTTTGAAACCATGATAATGCTTATTTTTATTCATCAATCACATATCATGCAAAGAAAAATACAATATTTGTTTTTTTTTCTTCTTGTTGTTTTTTTCTATTTTTTTTTCTTTTATTTTTTCTTTCAACATTTTTTTCGTGTTTTTTTGGGAATCAAACAAAGATACGTGATTGTGATGATGATAAATTTGGACTCCCATGTTTCAACCTGTGAAAATCTCCTCTCAACAAAAAATTTAAAAGAATGTAACAATATATTTCATCCCTTTTTTTTCATATATAACACTCTCCCCCACACTTAAACTTGTCCGTCCCGGACAATGTACTCATCATGTAATCCCCCAAAACTCTCATCATATGATAAGGAAAGGAAAACCAACAAAGATGTGAAAGTGACAATATAATGACAATGAGAAGATATATCAAGGAAGTTACAATGTCATGCAAGTATCAGGTGGAATGTATGACGAGTAACAATAACAAAGAAAAGGGGAGAAAATACAAGAGAAATTGCCTCCATCATATTTATGCAAGCTCGTATTATTGTAATTTCAAAAAGAATCAAAGCAAGTTCTAGAGTGTCAAGTATCACAAGTGTTATCACACACAAGAGGATAAAGGATAAACATGACAATAAACCTCACTAGGTGAATAAAAATATCAGGCTTAATCTATCAAGATAGAGTCCATCACCATAACAAATTACTAAATGCAAGCAATGTACTTAATCATACCAATGAATCCAAAACTCGATAGTCAAACTTAATTATGTTTTACAATTTTCAAAGCACTACGAAAGGATGTGTAAGGAATTATTGAAACAAAGTAAATAAAACCAAATAAGGTGTGAAGTAAAAGAACAAAACAAGAATGTAACAACACAAACAGAAAGGTAAAGAAAGATAAAAGCAAGAAAAGAAAGGAACGAACTCCCCTGAATTCCTGGCGGTTGAAGAAGATTCAGAAGTAGTAGCCAGTGAGGGAGTGGAATGCTCCGAGAAAAGATCCTTCCCGACGGTTGAAGTCGATTTAGAAGCAATACCCATGCCGGGGTTGGAATTATCCGAGAGGAAGCGAACGCCTTCTTCAAGTGGTCAGGATAGTGCTGCACTGCTTCCTCTAATATGATCGCCTTCTTATATGTCTTCTCTGGAGGTTGGAGGAAATTCATCAGAAGTTTCCACCCCGGAGGCTGGATTATTGCATTCAGTGTTGAGGCCTTTATGAGCAAAAAATGTTGGAGGCTTTTGTTGTGGCAAGAGTGTCCAGTCTGGAGGTCTCCAGCTATCCATCACTCCTATGTCAGGCTGGTAATTCTGAGTGTTGATATTTACCAGCTGCTCCTCTTCTTCAGGACATGCATACTCCAAGGAATTAGGAAGAAGATCTAATTGTAGATCCTTTTGTTGCACAACTGAAGAAAACAACTCCGAGAGTGATGAAGGTAGAAAACTTCGCTTCCCACTTCAACTCGGTCGCTTGTTCATGGTGATCCCTTCTACATCCCCGGAAAAAAAAAATTATCCTTGAAAATAGGGATTACCTAAGCTACCGTTTCATCATCGTGCTATTCGATTAGAGTGGTCACTTGAACAAACTTATTGTTTAAGCAACCAACCTCTATTCTACGATTAGCCGCGGAATAGACAATGTATGGATCGCCGGTTTTTGCATTTGTATTCGGGGTCCAAGTATATTTAACCATAAAAATAGAATACACAACATGTATATGATTGAAAAACAATTATAGACATGTTACAAAAGAAAATAGACAATCGTTATACCTCTCGATCTTTTATTGTATGTCCTTCCTTCTTTTGGATGTCGTGTGGGCGACGATCTTCCAAAAGTCGAAGCTCCTAGATCACCAATCTTCCTATCTTTGTTCTCTCCGAACAAAAAAAGATCAATAACAAAACTCTTCCTCTCCTTGCTTGCGCCAACCACCAAGCACCAACTTGGTATGCGTCGGCCAAAGGAATGGATGAAGGAGATGGATGCCGGCCAAGAGCTCCAAGGGAAGACCCTAAGCTTTGTTTCCACCGGCCAAGGAGAAGAGAAGGAGGGCTTGAACACTGGCCAAGGAGAAGGGAGAAGTAGATGGGCGCCGGCCACCAAGGAAGAAGAAGAAGAAGAAAGGAAACAAATTCCTTATCTGTGGCCGCCCAAGCCTCCAAACCCTAAGCCTCCCAAACCCTAATCCTATCTCTTTTCTAAATCATCTTACCGCCAACCCTAAATCCCCTTTTTATAGAGTTAGGGATAAGCCTTTTTTTAATCTCCACCATTGGTTCTAGGGATTTAATCTCAACCGTCGGATCTAGAGATTTAATCTCAACCGTCGGATCTAGAGATTTAATCTCTACCGTTTGATCTACAGTTTTGTTTTCAACCATTGGATCTAGGCTTCATGAGGTTTTAATAGGCTACAATAGGGACCATGAGGACGAGTTGGATCTTTGCCACCCAATGGATCAAGTCCACCATGTTATCTACAATGTAATGTATTAGACAATATGCATAACCATAAATATGCAAACAATGATCATGTGATTCTTATTTCAAAATAAAGATGTTCATACAAAAGATAGACTTTTCAGTATACATCCCAACAATCTCGTACTTATACTAAAAGATTATGCTGTCCTCAAACTGTCATACATCTGATTCTCATTTCCCTTCACATGCCTATCAAAAGCTCTCACTGGAAGGGCCTTAGTGAAAGGATCTGCCAGGTTATCCTCCGACACAATCTTGGCCACAACAACTTCTCCTCTCTTTATGATTTCTCGTATCAGGTGGTACTTACGCTCTATGTGTTTACTTGCCTTGTGGGCTCGTGGTTCCTTTGAGTTTGCAACTGCACCACTATTATCACAATAAATTGTGATAGTTCTGGGCAAACCAGGAATCACATCCAAGTCCATCAGGAAGTTCCTGAGCCACACAGCTTCTTTGGCCACCTCAAAGGCTGCCACATACTCAGCTTCCATGGTCGAGTCCGCCACGCATTTCTGCTTGACACTCCTCCATACAATGGCTCCACCTCCCAAAGTAAACACAAAACCTGAGTTAGACTTACTGTTATCCCTGTCTGATTGGAAGTCGGATTCTGTATAACCCACAGGGAGTAATTGGTCTATCTGGTAAACTAGCATATAATCCCTAGTGCTTCTCAGGCACTTCAATATATGTTTTACCGCAGTCCAATATCCCTGTCTTGGATTACTCTGATATCTGATCACCATGCCCACGGCAAAGCAGATATCTGATCTCGTACATAGCATCGCATACATGAGGCTTCCTACTACCGAAGCATAAGGAACCAACTTCATCTCCTTTATCTCCTTAGATGTTCTAGGACACATCTCCTTAGATAAAGGAACTCCATGCCTGAAAGGTAGAAAACCCTTCTTGGAGTTCTGCATTGCTAAAATGATCCATAATGGTGTCTATGTATGAAGCTTGAGATAAGCACAACATCCTTTTCTTGCGATCCCTTATAACCTTGATCCCAATGATGTGTCCCACTTCTCCCAAGTCCTTCATATGAAACTGTTTGGACAACCATACCCTTACGTCTGATAACACCTTGACATTGTTGCCAATTAATAAAATGTCATCTACGTATAGTACAAGAAATACCACTACATTTCCGTCACATCTCTTGTATACACAAGACTTATCCGGACTTTGAATAAATCCATAAGACTGGATCACCTCATCAAAGCGAATGTTCCAAGACCTCGAAGCTTGCTTCAATCCATAAATGGACCGATTAAGCTTCAACACAAGATGCTCTTTGCCCTTTGCAATGAATCCCTCTGGTTGCTTCATATAGATGTTTTCCTCAAGACTTCCATTAAGGAAAGCTGTCTTGACATCCATCTATCATACCTCATAATCCATATGAGCAACAATACATAAGAGAATCCGGATAGACTTAAGCATGGCTACCGACGAAAAGGTCTCCTCATAATCGATACCCTCTTTCTGAGTATACCCCTTCGCAACAAGCCTCGCTTTGAAGGTCTCAACCTTCCCATCTATTACTCTCTTTCTTTTGTAGATCCACTTGCATCCGATTTTTACACCATCGGGTGGTTCTACTAGCTCCCAGACCTGATTTGAATCCATAGATTCTATCTCAGTGTTCATTGCACTTTGTCAAGATACCGCATCTTTATCTTGGATTGCCTCGTCATATGTACAGGGATCAGGTTCATGTTCGTCAGGGACCAAATCAGAAGATTCTCCCAAGAACATGAATCTATCAGGCTGTCTAACAACTCTCCCACTACGACGTGGTATCACCTTTGTATCCTGTGACACGCGATGCAGTGACTTGTGGTATATCCTCTTGTACCGGTGGTACTAAAGAAGTGACTTCCCTTTTCAATTCCTCCAGAACAATCTTACTCATGGGTTTATAGTTCATCACATAGTCTTCCTCTAGAAATTTGGCATTCGTGCTAACGATCACCCTCTGATCTCTAGGACTATAAAACAAACCACCTTTCATTCCTCTAGGATAGCCAATGAACATGCGCACTTCTGTACGAGGTTCCAACTTACCAGCATCTGCCTTCAGCACATGTGTTGGACTCCCCCAAATACGAATATGTCTAAGACTAGGCTTTCTCCTAGTCCACAATTCTGTGGGAGTAGAAGGCACTGATTTAGATGGAACCAAGTTCAGAATTTACACTACCGTATCTAGAGCATATCCCCAGAACGAACCTGGAAACTCAGAATAACTCATCATCGATCTAACCATCTCCATAAGAGTTCTATTCCTTCTCTATGCTACACCATTCTTTTGGGGTGTACCAGGTGCAGACAATTGGGATTAAATCCCAGTCTCTGATAAGTAATTCCTAAACTCTCCCAAGAGGTACTCACCACCACGATCAGATCATAGTGTCTTGATACTTTTACCTTGACGTTTCTCCACATCATCCTTGAATTCTTTGAACTTGTCAAAGCATTCAGACTTGTGGCGCATCAAGTAAATGTATCCATACCTTGAATAATCGTCTATAAAAGAGACAAAATATTCAAAGTCACCTCTTGCCTGGATAGACATAGGACCACACAAATCAGAATGAACCAATTCCAACACATCTTTGGCTCTATACCCCTTGGCCTTGAAAGGCCTCTTGGTCATTTTACCTTCAAAGCAGGACTCGTAGGTTGGGAAGTCTTCCACCACAGAAATTCAAGGATTAGGTTAATATGACCAAGCCTTAGATGCCAAAGATATGTTTGGTTCATCTTCGAAGGTTCTTTTCTCGTATTGGAATTAGAAGATGAGTTATTCACTTCTATTTGCATCGTGGGAGCTTTTGGATCGAGTGTATATAAATTTCCTATCAATGCACCATAACAGACAATCTCCCTATTCCTTTTTAGAACAACTCTGTCATTAAAAGAAAATAGAATATCCATCCATAAACAATTTAGAAATTAAAATCAAATTATTTCTAAATAAAGGTACATAAAGGCAATTTTTCAGAACCAAAATTTTATTTCTATCAAAAGATAAATAAACATCTCCCACTGCAATAGCAGCCACCTTCGTGGCATTGCCCAAGTAAATGGTAATCTCCCCTTCATCTAGTCGTCGGGTTTCTTGGAACTCCTACAAAGAATTACAGTCATGATCCGTGGCTCCTGTATCTACACACCAGGTGCCGGTAGATAACACCGCTAAATATGTTTCAACGACTAGACCAAAGGATATACCTTTGTTCTGGTTCCGGTTGGGGCAGTCCTTCTTCCAGTGTCCAGTCTGCTTGCAAGTGAAGCACTTGTCTTTCGGCTTCTTCACTCCTCCCTGAGATCCTCCGACCACCTTTGCTCCACCTTGTTTCTTCTTCTTCTTGCCTTTCGGCTTAGAAGTAGAAACCTTCTGAGCAACCATGGCCTGAGCCTGAGCAAGCCTTTCTATCGACTGGAGAATGATATCGACCTGGGTTTCCCCATCGATCTCAGCTCCAAGGACTTCCAGCTCATTCGCAGGCTTAGGAGGACACTCTTCGAAGAGTACATACTTATACTTCTCAGCAGTTAAGACAATATCTAGATTCCTTTTCCAATCAACATAATTGGGTACAGTAAGTTTATTTTCCTTTAGTATCACAGCAAGTGGGTTGAAAATCAATTTTGAAAAACCTAAGAATCACATAGATCAAAACTTTAGATTTCAAAATTTTATTGATTCCTCAAACAACAAAATTTCAAAATCAACCAACACCTTAAAACACCAAGAATATCGTATGCCACGATCGTGTGGACGTATACGAATTCTACATTTGTAAGAGGAGATTTTACCCATTAATTTTATTATCTTGTCAACCTAACTTTTTGACAAATAAAATTAATAGTTGGTTCTTCTTTGGCCCTACAAATAAAAGCAGTGACTCCGATGGGGAGGATACTTATATTTGTATCTAAGTGTTCACCATTACTTGGTACTAAGGTAATTATATCGGGTTATGTGCCTTCCGATGGGAAAGTACACACACTCCTTAATAATTTCTTATAACCATATTCGACCTTGTTATCCGCAAACAAACTCATCCGATGGGGAGGAAGGCACTCAGAGTCGACGCGCAAGTTTATTTGCATCACATGTCAAATCATAATGGAGGTCGTGGGAATTTATAAAAATATCCCTCTCCCACTTAGTAATTTAAACTTGAGGAATTTTCTAGCCTACGACATGCATATTAAACAATAAGCAATAAATATGAAAAATAAATATTTTCCAACTATTATGGCTTTTATCTTCAATATGTCTCCCATTGTATCGTCATCTCGTCCGCTCCTCCCTATGCCATGTACAAGTTATCCGGAGATCCGAGCCGAGAAAAAACCATTTTAATTTACAACCATCGATCCTATACTCCACAAAGGAGTGTACATGAAATCTAGATCGAAAGTAAAATAAAAATAAAAAGAGTGGCTAAACAATGTCGTATCTAATTATAAAAATTAAATACTAGCCTCGTCAACCCCGAGGATTCAACAAAATATACAATTACACACATGCAATCACATACACACATATGACCATAATAGTTGGATCCTATGCCTGCAACCAAAGAGTTAACCTACGCACATCCTACTATTATCCGTCACATATAATATATGGAAAAGTGCATAAAAGTAACCGAATCCTAAACACACAAAACCGGAAACCGTGGCTCTGATACCACTTGAAGGTAGGAAACTTCACTTCCCACTTCAACTCGGTCGCTTGTTCATGGTGATCCCTTCTACATCCCCGAATAAAAAAAATTATCCTTGACAAGAGGGATTACCCAAGCTACCATTTCATCGTCGTGCTATTCGATTAGAGTGGTCACTTGAACAAACTTGTTGTTCAAGCAACCAACCTCTATTCTACGATTAGCTGCGGAATAGACAATGTACGGATCACCGATTTTTGCATTTGTATTCGGGGTCCAAGTATATTTAACCATAAAAATAGAATACACAACATGTATATGATTGAAAAACAATTATAGACATGTTACAAAAGAAAATAGACAATCGTTATACATCTCGATCTTCTATTGTATGTCCTTCCTCCTTTTGGACATCGTGTGGGCGATGATCTTCCAAAAGTCGAAGCTCCAAGATCACAAATCTTCCTATACTTGTTCTCTCTGAACAAAGGAAGATCAATAACAAAACTCTTCCTCTCCTTGCTTGCGCCAACCACAAAGCACCAACTTGGTGTGCGCCGGCCAAAGGAATGGATGTCGGCCAAGAGCTCCAAGGGAAGACCCTAAGTTTTGTTTCCACCGGCCAAGGAGAAGAGAAGGAGGGCTTGAACGCCGGCCAAGGAGAAGGGAGAAGTAGATGGGCGCCAACCACCAAGGAAGAAGAAGAAGAAAGGAAACAAATTCCTTATTTGTGGCCGCCCAAGCCTCCAAACCCTAAGCCTCCTAAACCCTAATCCTATCTCTTTTCTAAATCATCTTGCTGCCCACCCTAAAGCCCCTTTTTATAGAGTTAGGGATAAGCCTTGTTTTAATCTCCACCATTGGTTCTAGGGATTTAATCTCAACCGTCGGATCTAGAGATTTAATCTCAACCGTCGAATCTATAGATTTAATCTCTACCGTTGGATCTAGAGTTTTGTTTTCAACCATTGGATCTAGGCTTCTTGAGGTTTTAATAGGCTACAATAGGAACCATGAGGAGGAGTTAGATCTTGGTTACCCAATGGATCAAGCCCACATAAAGTCTGATCCATTAATGATAATTCAATCCACTAAATGATTATCATTGATCTACCTCACCAACCCCCATAAGTTAATATGGGCTCCATAAATTATTTGTATATTTTTCTTCCTGTATTTAAGATCTCGAATGTCCGTTAATTAATTAATTTACTGACAATTAATTAATCAATATCTAACTCCATGAGTAGTACAACTCAACCTTATCATGATGCCGGATCAAGTCCACCTGCAGGGTTTACATGATAAACCTTATGAGCTCCTCAAGGGGACATCATCATCCTAATATATAGGACATGGTTTTCTCCTATAATCAATGGCACACAATATAAATAATATCATTTCCCAACTTATCGAGCCTATCGATTTAATCTATAAATCTCGCCCATTGGTAAATCAAAGAAATTAATACTAAGTATATGTGCCCATTATTATATCGGGATTAAGAGCATATATAATATAATATCTGAGATCCGATTCGATTATGTAGTCAGTAATAAATCGAATCACCTCTAAGTCGGTCTTGCTCAATACACACAAAGTGTACTAATGTGATTCTATGGTCAAGACAAATCAATACCAAATCACACTACAACCATACCAATGATTTTTCCAAAGCCATCTATGTTGTGAGCCTTTACTTATACTCTATAAGGATCTGATAACATGATCTACCGTGTGACACTACACACCATGTTATCTACAATGTAATGTATTAGACAATATGCATAACCATAAATATGCAAACAATGATCATGTGATTTTTATTTCAAAATAAAGATGTTAATACAAAAGATAAATTTTTCAGTATACATCCCAACAAGTGATGCCTCTTCTGCAATATTATCTTCAATAAAACTACAAGCAGCTTCAGTTGGCAACTCATCAATAGTATCATCTGTTGGGTTTCCGGCACCGCGGCGTGTGTGTGTTCGATCATGTTTCGTAAACATGAGCACAGCGGAAGCAATAAAAATAATAAATACTCCTATTTATTACAACACACACAACACACGCATGCTATTACAACAAGTGTAGACATAACCGTAAATTAAAATTTGCAATAAAAAGAAATTAAACTACGTTATACCTTCCGTATGACGTGTAGCGGGAACGGCATCAACCGGAACGATCCTCGTAAGAATCGTCTCTAT
This sequence comes from Wurfbainia villosa, assembly GCA_025175895.1. Lineage (NCBI taxonomy): Eukaryota > Viridiplantae > Streptophyta > Magnoliopsida > Zingiberales > Zingiberaceae > Wurfbainia > Wurfbainia villosa. Next base: position 110,217,929 of record CM045989.1, on the reverse strand, counting down.
CCGTATCCACGCCGAGCTCCTCGGGATGACTTCGCTAAGTCACGAGTTTCGTCTTCGTACGGGTTACTAGCCTCGTGTTGAAGACGACGTGATCGAGAGATGATCACGATCCGAATCCAAATTCGGATCCAAAACGAGTTCTCAAAACTCGCTTCTCCGGAGAGGTATTCGTCAACCGTTTGACGAATCCTTCGTCCTCCACCTCAGAGGATTACCGGAGATCAAATCCCCGGTAAGTTAGCCGCTGTCGGAGCACTAACCGTCGTCCAAGCGGCGCTCCGGCGGAAGGAGAAGCTGTCCAGAAAACTGGACAGCTTTGGTGGAGACCTTGCGCCGGCCAAATAAGGAAAGCGACTTGCTCACCTTGTCGCCGGAGCCAAGGAAGATCACCGGAGCTCCTCCGGCAGCAGCTCGTCGCCGGCAAGAGGAGGAAACGGCAGCAGCTGGTCGCTGGTTGGAAGAGGTATGGGCTGGGCGGCAAGAAAAGTTGGCGCCAACTCAAAAGGGGAGATGAGGTGGGCGGCCAAACTAGGGTTGCCACTTCATTAGGGCTTAACAAACCCTAATGCCCTCTTTTATAGAGAACTAATTCTCTTAATGGTTAATGGATCATATCCATAAAGCCCGTTAACCCGCTCCATTAAGATAAGTTAAAATAAACCAAACCATGATGGTTTATTTTAAGTTAAAATGAACCGAACCAACCTTTGGTTCATTCGTTTAATATAAACCAAACCCTTTGGTTTATTCTCATCCATTGGATTAGAACCAAACCATTTTGGTCCATCCATTATGTCTTCATAAGACACGGCCCATCCACGCTTCCATTGCATTTGAAACAATTTCATGCTCGCTTTATGTTTGGTCCAACCAAACATAGTTTCTCTCGGTCTGAGAATCCCATTCTCAAGCTCGTTTTAAATCCTTTGGATTACACTCGTTGTGCGTGTGACCAAATAGGTTCTCGGTTTATGTTGGTCGTCTATAATTAACCATTAATTATAGAACGATCATGAGTGGCACCTAGTAGTACATCATGATCCCCAATTAACCGAAAAGATCAACGGTTGATCCAGAACTATTTCTGAAACCCTTGATGCTCGAATGAATCGTGCCCCATTCCCTTCACTCATCTTATACCCACTTGGTTGGGACATGGTCTATTGTGCCGATCCCCACTAAGTGACTCGTCACACCTAGCCCAAGTATCATTTCCTCGTCCTACGGATTCTAGTTACTCCACATGTATCGAAGAGTACTTTACTCTAAACATGTAATGCTTTGGCCAAAGACTTTAGTAACAATCCGACGAGAGGCCATGGGTATACATCTCCTCGCAAGGAGTGGTGAATCCTTTATAGGCTATTCAAACACCTTCGATCACTTCGACTTATACCCAATCATCCCGGGTCCACATCTCCTCGGAGATGGTTGCTTAAGATGTCAAAGCATAAGTCTCCATGATCAAGATGACTTGAATACCGCAAGTCAAAGGAACATCGCACTTAAGCCACAGTAAGAACTTCATTGACATATCTATATATGCAGAGAACCATATGAAGTCTTACGGCTGGTCACTCCAATGAACTAGTTAGCATAACTAGCATCCACGATTAACTCCGGACATCACTATGTCTCCAGCCAGTGAGAATCAGCTGCTTGGATACACCAAGGAGTATACCTCGTGCTAGTCTCAACAGAATTGATGGTGTCCAGATTCATCAATTCATCGACTAGGGATAATTCCGATACATCACAATTACACATGTAGAGATACTCACTAGTTGTGATCCAATCACAAATTCTCTCATGCTGTGAATCGTATCGTGGACATTCAGTAAATGAGTTTAAGATCAAATCAAATACATAAAACATGTATACTCAAATAGTGAATCTTCATTTATCATATAAATGGTTCATACATAAGGCGATTGCCTTAGGACATCTCTCATATATTACTAACAGACTCCCACTTGGCCTAATGCCAATCGCTACGGTATCCAATCCCATAAGCACCAACATGACCCTCAAACTTACTTTGAGGTAATGCTTTAGTCAAAGGATCCGCTAAGTTCCTTTCAGTGGGAATTTTCTCGATTTGTATTTCGTTCCTACTGATGATCTCTCTGATAAGATGATAGCGGCGAAGCACATGTTTAGATCGTTGATGAGACCTTGGCTCTTTCGCCTGTGCAATTGCTCCATTGTTGTCGCAGTAGACCGGTATTGCTTCAACAATGGCCGGAATCACACCAAGTTCATGAACGAACTTCTTGATCCAAACCGCTTCCTTTGCTGCTTCCGAAGCTGCAATATATTCTGCCTCAGTGGTAGAATCCGCTACAGTCTCTTGTTTTGAACTTTTCCAACTCACTGCGCCCCCATTCAAGGTGAACACGTATCCAGACTGAGACCTGGAATCATCCTTGTCTGTCTGGAAGCTGGCATTCGTATACCCGCGTATCACCATGTCCCCTTCTCCATATATTAGGAACACATCCTTAGTTCTTCTCAAGTACTTAAGGATCGTCTTAACAGCCGCCCAATGATCCATTCCTGGATCGGATTGGTATCTGCTCGTGACACTCAGAGCATACGATACATCGGGCCTCGTACATAACATAGCATACATGATAGATCCTATTGCGGATGCATAGGGAATCTTACTCATGCAAATCCTCTCGTCTTCTGTGCGCGGACACATAGACTTTGAAAGGTGTACCCCATGCCTGATGGGCAGATAACCTTTCTTGGATTCCGACATGCTAAACCTCTTTGCTTTTCGGTCTATATATGTAGGCTGAAAGACCAAACAACCCGTTTGATCTATCTCTATAGATCTTAATCCCAAGGATGTAGGTTGCTTCTCCCGTCTTTCATGGAGAATGTCTTGGATAACCAAACCTTAATCGATTGTAAGATTGACACATCGTTTCCTATAAGTAATATGTCATCGACATACAATACTAGAACACATTGCACTCCCACTAACCTTCTTGTACACACAAGGTTAAATGCGGATTTTGTGAGAAATCAAACTTTTTGATCGTCTCATCAAAGCGGATATTCCGACTCTGGATGCTTGCTTGATCAATAAATGGATCGTCCTTGATTTGCATACCTTGGTTTTATCAGCGATGTGAAACCCTCAGGTGTATCATATACCGTCCTCGGCGGGTTTCCATTAAGGAAAGTTGTTTTCACATCCATCGCCATATCTCATAATCATAATGAGCCGCTATGGCCGGGAGCATCCGAATGGATTTAAGCATAGCTACTGAGCGAATAGGTTTCGTCATAATCAACACCTTGCTTTTGGCGATATCCTTTCGCCACCAATCTAGCCTTATAGGTAATCACATTACCATCCATGTCGGTTTTCTTCTTGAAAACCCACTTGCACCCTATAGGCTTTATGCCTTGGTGGAGTCAACCAAGTTCCAAACTTGGTTTCGTACATGGAATCCATTTCGACTTCATGGCACCAAGCCACTTATCCCTTCTTCTGAACTTATCGGACTTCTTCATAACTGGTAGGCTCCTCATCATCAATGAGTAACACGTCATTCGATTCACTTACGAGAAATCCATATCTCTCAGGAATATTGCGTGTTCTACCAGATCTACGAAGATGTGGTGTTACAATAGGTCCAGCCGATTGCTCATCACTATGAGTTGTCGGCTGTTGTGCTTCATCAGGTATCTCATTAATGTCTATTTGAGTCTCTCGAGCCTCCTCAAGCTCGACGACACTCCCACTGTTTTCTTGCAAGAGAAACTCTTTCTCTAGAAACACAGCATGCCTTGAAACAAACACCTTTTGTTCCACAGGATGATAGAATTGGTAACCCCTTGTTTCCTTAGGGTATCCAATAAATAGACATTTATCAGACTTAGCATCCAGTTTGTCTGATACAGTCCGCTTCACATAAGCAGGACAACCCCATATCTTCAAGTAAGATACATGAGGTTTCTTACCATTCCATATCTCATATGGAGTAGTTGAGACTACCTTGGTAGGCATTCTGTTTAACAAGTAAGCAGCTGTCTGAAGTGCATAGCCCCAAAAGGACTTGGGAAGAGTTGCATGATTCATCATTGACCTGACCATGTCCAACAAGGTCCGGTTACGCCTCTCAGATACACCATTATGCTGTGGTGTATATGGCGGAGTCCATTGAGACAATATACCATTGTTTCTTAGATAATCAAGAAACTCTTGACTTAAGTATTCACCACCTCGATCCGATCGAAGTATTTTAATACTCTTGTCATGTTGTTTCTCTACTTCATTTCTGAATTCTTTGAACCTTTCAAAGGCTTCAGACTTGTGTTTCATCAAGAACACATACCCAAACCGTGAGTGATCATCGGTGAAGGTAATAAAGTAGCTATAGCCTCCTAATGCTTGAGTTGACATAGGTCCACATACATCAGTATGTACTAAACCTAGTAACTCTCCCACTCGTTCACCTTTTCCAGTAAAAGGTAACTTAGTCATCTTGCCTTTTAAGCATGATTCGCATGTATCGTATGAATCCAATTCAAACGATTCCAGAATTCCACATCAGTGTAATTCGGACATGCGTTTCTTGCTTATATGGCCAAGACGACAATGCCACATATAGGAGTCTTTGATTATCCTTTCGAGCATGCTTGTTGCTCGCTCCGATATTGAAAATGTCACTGGATACGTCCAACGTATAAATATCATTGCTTAAAGTTCTAGTCCCATAAAGAACTCCATTCAAAGTTATGTAACAACAATTGTTACTAAAAGTCAAATGGTAACCATTTCTATTTAAACAAGAAATAGAAATGATGTTCTTTATCAACGAAGGAACATAAAAGTAATCTTCCAGTTTTAAGACAAGTCCTGCAGGGAGTTTCAACAAATACGTTCCGATGGCGAGTGCAACAACCTTTGCTCCATTCCCAACACGTAAATTTGACTCTCCCTTGACGAGTCTTCTTCTATTCCTTAGCCCATGTATGTCATTACATATATGTGAGCCACACCCAGTATCAAATACCCAAGTGTCTGAGGAAATAGAATGACAATCAATAAAGAAGATTTCTGAAGAAGATGGGGCATCCGATGCCTTATCCTTCTTCACGGACTCAAGATAAATCTCGCACTTTCTTCGCAAATGGCTCTCCTTGCCATAATGATGGCAAGTTTCCTTTTGTGCTAGTTCTACTTTCTTATCCCTTCTCTTCTTTCCCTTCTGCTGTTCCTTTGACTTCCTCTTAGAACCTTTCTTTGAGGAATCAACTAACAGCACCGTCCCCTGCTCATGCTTCTCAGAAGACTCCACAGTCTTGACATATTGGCGATACCACGCAGATGAACCTCCTAGCATCTCGGAGGTGAAGAGGAGCTTTGAGACTTGAACCTTTGAATCTCACTTGCTCATCAACCAACTCACAAAGATGAAGGACTACGATATGAGCATCCATATGCTCATCTTTGTTATCGTAACTTGGTTCCATCATGGCTAGCATGATGCAACTCATTTGTTGAGAATCACTCACATGTTTACGATAGGCCAACAATTGGTCGAGTTGCATTGTCACTAGGATGGCGGGAAGAGGCGCCGAGGACATTTGCAAGCTTTTCCACCTTGAGAACAATTCTCAAGTTTCTAAGCTAGTCCAAGAAGTTTGGCCCGATCGATTTATTTGAATCAAAATGGAGCATAAATTCAAACACATCATGATCAATATATTAACTTAGAAATACAAAGCGAGCATATATGAAAATGATTTTAAAATGCATCAATATACATTTATAAATCCCATTCATTTTTGAATTTCAAAAACCCCAAAATCACTTGGGAGATTGTAGGTCCATCTCGAATGGGCTGATATCCATCGTAGTTATGAACAACCTTGGAGAGAGTCCAACAAGCCATTCATAACTCTGACGGTAGGTATCATCTATACGATTGCATATCCGTATATGCAACTATCACAATGTGCTATCAACTAATTGAATGTTCACACATACATCGGGTTGTTAACACATTAACAAGTATGCATCATATGCATAGCACCCAACTTCACCTCCCTTTACATCGACCTTGGAGAGAGTCCAACAAGCCGATGCTCCAGGTTAAAGCCAACCCATTAATCGGGACATAGTTTTAATATGGTTAGAGCGCATTCAACCAATTAGCCCGGCTTGGAGAGAGTCCAACAACCAAAGCTAACGATTGACCTCTGACTCTTACCATATTAGTATTAAACTATTCCATGGTTTGAACATATTCAGGTTCGAGCCGGGCTTGGAGAGAGTCCAACAACCCAAACAAGAAACAGAACTCTGGTTCTAACCATATTAATGGAAGGTGTAGGCTTTAATATTGATTAAGGGTTTTTATGTCTCATCCTCTTTGCATGCAAATAACTATTATCTACATGGCATGGCATACATCTACATGTCACGACACGCATGACATAATGTTATGCATCTAATGCAATTACATGGCATATAATTATGTCATGTATATAATTTCCTTATATGTCATAACTATTTATGGAAATAAAATATGTTTAAGATTTGATTCTCCAAATCAAATCATAATTAAATTAGGAAAAAAATTTCCAAATCTAATCACATATTTTATTCATGGAATTATTTGATTAAGGAAAATCTATTTAGGAAACCAATTTCCTAAATCTTTAAAACTACTTATGGAAATTAAATATTTTAAGATTTGATTTCCCAAATCAAATCATGATTAAATTAGGAAACAAATTTCCAGAATCTAATCAAATATTTTATTTATGGAAAATATAAATTTCCATAAATACTTCCAACTTTCCAAAAGTGGAAGATTTCCATAAATACTTCTAGACTTTCCAAAATTGAAAAATTTCCATAAATACTTCTAAATTTCCAAAATTTAGAAAACTTCCAGAAATTCATTATGACTATCGCAAAACCATTTTTACGATTATGTCGAAACACAACCTGGGCTCTGATACCACTGTTGGGTTTCCGGCACCGCGGCGTGTGTGTGTTCGATCATGTTTCGTAAACATGAGCACAGCGGAAGCAATAAAAATAATAAATACTCCTATTTATTACAACACACACAACACACGCATGCTATTACAACAAGTGTAGACATAACCGTAAATTAAAATTTGCAATAAAAGGAAATTAAACTACGTTATACCTTCCGTATGACGTGTAGCGGAAACGGCATCAACCGGAACGATCCTCGTAAGAATCGTCTCTATCCGTATCCACGCCGAGCTCCTCGGGATGACTTCGCTAAGTCACGAGCTTCGTCTTCGTACGGGTTACTAGCCTCGTGTTGAAGACGACGTGATCGAGAGATGATCACGATCCGAATCCAAATTCGGATCCAAAACGAGTTCTCAAAACTCGCTTCTCCGGAGAGGTATTCGTCAACCGTTTGACGAATCCTTCGTCCTCCACCTCAGAGGATTACCGGAGATCAAATCCCCGGTAAGTTAGCCGCTGTCGGAGCACTAACCGTCGTCCAAACGACGCTCCGACGAGAGGAGGAGAAGCTGTCCAGAAAACTGGACAGCTTTGGTGGAGACCTTGCGCCGGCCAAATAAGGAAAGCGACTTGCTCACCTTGTCGCCGGAGCCAAGGAAGATCACCGGAGCTCCTCCGGCAGCAGCTCGTCGCCGGCAAGAGGAGGAAATGGCAGCAGCTGGTCGCCGGTTGGAAGAGATATGGGCTGGGCGGCAAGAAAAGTTGGCGCCAACTCAAAAGGGGAGATGAGGTGGGCGGCCAAACTAGGGTTGCCTCTTCATTAGGGCTTAACAAACCCTAATGCCCTCTTTTATAGAGAACTAATTCTCTTAATGGTTAATGGATCATATCCATAAAACCCGTTAACCCGCTCCATTAAGATAAGTTAAAATAAACCAAACCATGATGGTTTATTTTAAGTTAAAACGAACCGAACCAACCTTTGGTTCATTCGTTTAATATAAACCAAACCCTTTGGTTTATTCTTATCCATTGGATTAGAACCAAACCATTTTGGTCCATCCATTATGTCTTCATAAGACACGGCCCATCCACGCTTCCATTGCGATTGAAACAATTTCATGCTCGCTTTATGTTTGGTCCAACCAAACATAGTTTCTCTCGGTCTGAGAATCCCATTCTCAAGCTCGTTTTAAATCCTTTGGATTACACTCGTTGTGCGTGTGACCAAATAGGTTCTCGGTTTATGTTGGCCGTCTATAATTAACCATTAATTATAGAACGATCATGAGTGGCACCTAGTAGTACATCATGATCCCCAATTAAACGAAAAGATCAACGGTTGATCCAGAACTATTTCTGAAACCCTTCAGTAGCTCGAATGAATCGTGCCCCATTCCCTTCACTCATCTTATACCCACTTGGTTCAGGACATGGTCTATTGTGTCAGTCCCCACTAGGCTGACTACGTCACACCTAGCCCAAGTATCATTTCCTCGTCCTACGGATTCTAGTTACTCCACATGTATCGAAGAGTACCTTACTCTAAACATGTCATGCTTTGGCCAAAGACTTTAGTAACAATCCGACGAGAGGCCATGGGTATACATCTCCTCGCAAGGAGTGGTGAATCCTTTATAGGCTATTCAAACACCTTCGATCACTTCGACTTATACCCAATCATCCCGGGTCCACATCTCCTCGGAGATGTTTGCTTAAGATGTCAAAGCATAAGTCTCCATGATCAAGATGACTTGAATACCGCAAGTCAAAGGAACATCGCACTTAAGCCACAGTAAGAACTTCATTGACATATCTATATATGCAGAGAACCATATGAAGTCTTACGACTGGTCACTCCAATGAACTAGTTACCATAACTAGCATCCACGATTAACTCCGGACATCACTATGTCTCCAGCCAGTGAGAATCAGCTGCTTGGATACACCAAGGAGTATACCTCGTGCTAGTCTCAACAGAATTGATGGTGTCCAGATTCATCAATTCATCGACTAGGGATAATTCCGATACATCACAATTACACATGTAGAGATACTCACTAGTTGTGATCCAATCACAAATTCTCTCATGCTGTGAATCGTATCATGGACATTCAGTAAATGAGTTTAAGATCCAATCAAATACATAAAACATGTATACTCAAATAGTGAATCTTCATTTATCATATAAATGGTTCATACATAAGGCGATTGCCTTAGGACATCTCTCATATATTACTAACATCATCCACATTTAAAATAGCAGCAACTTCCTCAACACCTTCTGCATGTATAAATATTATCATCAAAGTACACAACATCAGTATTGACATCGATATTTGGAACATTACAATGTACATCATCACAACTCACAGCAGCAGAGTCCTGTAAAGTTGTAGAAGTAGAAACTAGCGCATCCTCAACTCTACAATCCATCTCCTCAAGCACATCAATCTGTCTCGACATAAAGCAATGAGGAATAGCCTCCGATAGAGGTTGAATGACTTCTTGTGCCTGCATCTGCTGGATGGATGATCTAAGTTGATCCAACTGACTTTCCATTTCATGTTCTGATGCTTCAATTTCTTGTTGGGAATAGAGACCATTGGTCATCTGTATTCGCTTCGTAGCTAGCTGCTGGATAAGTTTTCTCAAATCTTGTATTGAATCATCTTGTGGGCTAGGGTTAGAAGCTTGTTCACTGTGGTTCTGAAATCCCAATGGACTCTGATATGCAGAAGAATGTTGAGCATCTTGATGTTGTGCTACCTCATATATGTAAGATGATCGATCTCCCCAACTAGGCATGCAAGTACTGGTAAATGATGGGGGTGAATAACACTGAGGTTGTTCAGGAATGTACTGATGCACGTGCCCATATCTCAAATCTAAATTGTAAGCATGTGTACCAGAAAATGAATTATACCTATCCTGCTGATATGACTGATGATACTGAGGCATAGACTGATTATACTGAGACTGGTACTGGAGATGTTGATAGTCAAATTGATAATACTGAGAATATGCATCTGTATTACTCTTACCATAATATCCAATGCCTGGATAATGAATGTCACTGAAGTCTCCAAATGACTGATAATATGGATCAATGATCAAAGAAATTTCCTATTTTTATCTTGAAACACTGCGAATAAAATCAAAAAATATAGGAAACATGCAAAATAGAACACATGGATATACAAGACATAAAAGAATGAAACCCTCAACAAAAGTTTTGAATTTTGATTTTTTTTTTTTTTAGAAAAATAGACAAACAATCCTAAGTCTACCAAACATCATTACCTTCCCTGGCAACGGCGCCAAAATTTGATAACGGCGATTTGTGTCATGGTACCATTTCAAATTAATTACCAAACCCTCTCTACACTAATATAACATAGGGAACGGCCCGGATTGTTTCCCAATGAGTGTAATTGATAGACTAATAGTGTTAGGGTCGTTAATTATTGCTTTGAGTTTTCTATTGAAGATGAGGGTTTGGAATTCAAAAGACTAATCCTACTAAACAGAAGATAATGCACATAATCAAACTCTAATCTGACTAAACTACAATTGCGAAGAAATTAAACAAAATATAAAGTAAGTATTCAAAAGTATAAAGGAAGTGTAGGAATTGAAACATGTAGAATAACATGAGAGTAAAGTAAAGCAGGAAATTAAATCTAACCTAACTAACTATAACCTAATTACCAAAGAGACATTTAACCGAACAATATATGTGCATGAAACAAGTTACTGGTAGTGAATGGTCGGATGGAGATGGCTGCTAGAGAGCTACTGGTGGTGGATGGTCGGATGGAGATGGCTGAGGGAGCTACTGGTAGTGAATGGCCGGAACTATGGGGGTCGCCGGTTGGATGTGATGGTGAAGACGGAGGCGGCAGAGCTCGGTGAAGAAATGGATGGCTACCGAAGCTTTCGGAGTGAGGAGATGATAGAGGGCTACCACTGGTCACCGGAGAAGGAGGGGATCTCCTTCCTCTCCGGCGATCGGCGAGGAAGGCGGCGACGAGCACGGCGGTGTTGGCATCAGGTGGAAATCGCGAAGAAGAAGCAAAAATGTCGGCTCCTTTGTTTCTGTCGCACGATGGCATTAAGTGATTTTCTACAGCCGTCCGATCGCAGCACCCTTCAATCTCACCCGTCCATTAGAGCTAGGGTTTAATTGCTTTGATTAATCCATTAAGCTAGCTGTGCATCCAACGACAGAAATCACTCTTGACTTTAAATGGATGGATCTAATCCATCTGAATAGATAATCACGATCAACCGAATCTGGATGAAGGGCTCAAATGTCTAGATCAAAATATATGGACCGGATCTCTCCAGATCTAGGTAGATGGCTCAGAATCAAGGCGCTTTCATGGACGGTCCAGATTGATCAGATCTTGTCCCTTACTTAAATTGCTTCCGATCTCAATAAAGAACTCAGATTAAGCCATATTGAAATTCCCTTTATGACCCTAGATGAAGCCATATTTGATCCACTGTGAGTCTAGTCCGGTGGTTGATCTCAATCTCCTACAAACAAAGATAAAATTTGCATAAAAGTCTAAAAATTAGGAGAATTTACAATAAGGTCCAAAAATATATCCAACTCATAAAACATGTAAATAATCGATAATTAATCACTTGAGAGGATAAAAACAGTGAGATTAAGGACCAAAATAATACGATAAAATAGTAGTTATCATCTACCAAAGTCCATACTTGGTTGGTGTACATGGATTTGATCTCGGATCTCATGGCCTCTAGCCATTTCTCATAATCTGGGCTCATCACAGCTTCCTGATAGGAGGTATGCTCATTCTCAATGAGCATAACGTCATCATGGTCAGACAAGAGAAATGAGTATCTCTCAAGCTGACGACGTACCCTATTATACCTGCGAAGAGGTAGGTCTATCTGAATAGATTGTTGTTCCACAACTCTTTGTGCAACAATCTCATCACCCACAACACTTTATGGTTCCTGTTCAACCTCCATCAAGGCCTCAGTGCTATGGTCCTTATCATGAATTTTTTCAAGATCGAACATACTCTCACTAGTTTTTCTAGAAACAAAATCTCTTTCTAGAAATACCCCAGTCTTTGCCACAAAACACTTTGTGCTGACTGGAAATGTAGAAGTAATATCCCTTCGTTTCCTTGGGATATCCAACAAAATATCACTTATCGAATTTGGGTCCCAGTTTGTCTGAGACTTGACGTCGAACGTAAGCCTCACAACCCCAAATCCTCATGAAAGACATCTTGGGATTTTTCCCTGTCCATATCGTATATGGTGTCTTTATCACAGACTTGGATGGTACACAGTTAAGTGTAAAGGCTGCTATGTCTAGAGCATATCCCCAAAAGGATATAAGAAGATCTGTATGACTCATCATAGATCGTACCATATCTAATAGGGTACGATTCCTCCTTTCGGATACACTATTCCACTGTGGTGTTCCAGGAGGAGTGAGTTGGGATAGAATCCCACACTCAGCTATATAGTCATGAAACTCATGGATAAGGTATTCACCACCTCGATCTGATCAAAGTATCTTAATACTCTTACCAAGTTGGTTTTGTACTTCATTCTTAAATTCTTTGAACTTTTCAAAGGATTCTGACTTATGTGTCATTAGATACACATAACCATATCTACTGAAGTCATCAGTAAATGTAATGAATTACTTGTAACCACCTCTAGCATCAATATTGAAAGGGCCACATACATCACTATGTATAAGTCCTAACAAGTCTATTGCTCTTGTTGGATCGAAGCGAATCGCTAGAGGGGGGTGAATAGCAATAAACCTTTTTTTTTAATTCGTTCGTTAAAACTCGAGTAGACAGTTAATTACAGCGGAAAGATAAACTATAAATAAAAGAGACAAATGTTTTTTTACTTGGTTCGTAGCCTTCGGCTACTACTCCAAGACCCTAGTGATCCTTGATCACGCACGGAGGGCAATTCACTAAAAACACTCCTCCTCGTTGGAGGTAGGAGTTTGACGATTACAAAAAAAAACTTCGAAAGAAAAGATAGAGAGACAAACCCTCTCTTCTATTAATGTAAAGTGCAATGATAGAAAACCTCAATTAATAAAAGGAATTGCAATATTTAAAGAGACGACAAAATAAGAATATCAACAACTAAAAGAGTAGAAAGTAAACTAGGGTTGCTGACAGCACTTCGTCGTAGAGTCGTCGAAAAATCACAGAGTTGTGGAGGTTTGTGAGCACTTAGAGATGATGAAAAACCCTAGGAGAAGCCCTCCTTTTATAGCCTTTAAGCCCCTCATCGAATGGGTCTTCAACCAATAGGAATTGGGCATAAAACTCCTTGAAAAATGGTGATAAAGCTTGACTCCTCGAGGCTGATTTTTGACCATCGGTTGAACTGGCCCGGTTGAATTGGCCGGTTGAACTGGCCGGTTGAACTGATGGCCAGGATTTTTGACTACAATAAAGAGTTAGCTCAAAATATAAGTGAATTCGATGGCCACTTGCCGTTCGATCTCAACATAGACCTTCCATGGGAAGTCTTGGGTCGGATCGTCTCCTAAGGACGTCCCCGTACAAAGGACATGACCTCACTTCACTTTACTCACTCGAGCTTACCTCAATACTTACTATGTCGCTTTTGATTTTGGCCTTCCACTTGATTCCTTCGGCTTCCTCCGAAGTCACTCGAGTGTCGCCCGACCACCACGGCTTCCTCCGGGTGTCGCTAGCCTTCAGGTCTAGCTATAGCAATTTTTTGCACACTCGATTCAGCTCGTGAGATAACGACATGAGCTTAACTTTGTATCGTTTACTATAATCAAAACTCAGGTTCGACTTAGGTGCCTACTGCACCAACAATCTCCCCCTTTTTGATTTATGGCAAACCCACATACAAAGTTAAGAAAAATAAATTAAGTGCATTAAGCAAAATGAGCAAGAGATATGCATGAATGAGCAGGAGTATAAAAAAACTTTTTTTTTTCAAGTGCTCCCCCTTGAGGAATCCTCCCCCTTGACTGAGGGTGAGTACTTGAGAAAGAGTTTTAATTCTCCCCCTTGATGTTTGCTACTAAACAAAAGAATTAAGTAACCACAATTACTTAATATTGGCCATAGTGTTTAAAATAAGTTTTAAGTTAAGAAATCAAAAAACTGATTTCTTAACCTTGGCCTTTACTTCCGTTTTGTTAACAAGTTAACTTAAAGTTAAGTAAACCTTTCTGTTTTGTTAACATGAACAAGTTAACTAAGCCTTGGCCATAAAAAAAAATTATCCCGTAACTTTGGCCTTTTTCTCCCCCTTTTTCCATATATCGAAAAGAGTGAGGGTGTGTGTGGAATAAAAAATAAGTATTAATTTGAAAATGTTCCACACATTATTTTGAAAATAATATACTGAAAATAAGTTCATCTATAAAATGTTCGACTCATATTTGGCTTGATTGATATGAAAGATCAACCAGTCCTGGTCAGAGTCGGTTAGTATGTATGATTATACTCCGTGGTTCATAGCGATGCACTAGCTCTACATCTGGAACCAGGAGTAAGGTCCTAACATCTCACGCCCATCTACGTGGCTAAGTACACAAACACATTAGTCCTATGTGTTGTGAGATGTACTGGCTCCTTAAATCTATAAGTGCATGATATCTAAGGTATGTCCTATGCTAGTTCCATAAAAATGAAAATTATGAAATAGTAGTAAGAAAATATAATTTGCAAGTTCCTATTCTACTACGCACATGCCCAATTTTCATCTTAATAGACTAAATTCGGCTTCGGGTAGGGGTTTAGTAAATAGGACTGCTAAGTTAGACTTCGATTCGACGTATTTGAGTTGTATGGCTCCGTTGGCCACATGTTCTCTAATGAAATGGTGTTTGACCTCTATATGTTTGGTCCTAGAGTGACATATCAGATTCTTAGTAAGATTAATTGAACTAATGTTATCTACGTGAAGTTTAGTATTCGTAAAGTCTAACTTAAAGTCGCGAGGAGTGTGCTTCATCCAAAGAAGCTGAGTGACACACTCACCCATCGCGATGTATTCGGCTTCGGTGGTAGATAAGGCAACACAGTGTTGCTTCCTACTGCACCAACTCACTAGACTCGAGCCGAGAAGTTGACAACAACCACTCGTACTCTTTCTATCGAGCTTACTACCACCATAGTCCGAATCGGAGTAGCCGGTTAGTTCAAACTCGGTAGATCTAGGATACCAAATACCGACATTAAGTGTACCCTTTAGATATCTAAGGATACGCTTGACTAGAGTTAGGTGAGACTCCTTGGCACAGGTTTGAAACCTTGCGCACATACTTACTGCAAATAAGATATCAGGTCGGCTTGCAGTTAAGTAAAGGAGACTCCCTATTACGCTCCTATAGTATTTTAAATCAATTGGGTTTCCAATTACATCTTCTTCTATATTAACATTAGTTGTCATTGGGGTATTAATAATTTTAGCATCTTGCATTCCAAAGCGTTTAATTAATTCCCTAGTATATTTGCGTTGATGTAGGTATATTCCATCTTTAGTTTGTTTAATTTGTATACCTAAGAAGAAACTTAACTCGCCTACTAAATTCATTTCAAATTCACTTTCCATAAGTGAAATGAACTCATTTAGTAGGATTGAGTTGGTGGTTCCGAAAATAATATCATCTACGTAGATTTGGGCTATGAATATGTCTTTACCTAAGGTTTTTATGAAAAGGGTTGGGTCAACTACACCTTGGTTAAAGCCTTTGGACTTAAGATAAATCGAAAGTCTCTCGTACCAAGCTCGAGGAGCTTGTTTAAGTCCATAAAGAGCTTTCTTTAACCTAAGGACTGTAGGGAATTCTTGTATGCCAAATGGCATATGCGCAACGGAAAATAGGATCCCTTCCAAGTGATCCATGCGAAAGCAAACTCGTATAAAATAAATTTCACTAAACCAAACCTATCTTATAGGAGAGGATTACCTTTGTTGCGTGCCCTTGTTAATCCCGCTTTTCCTTTCGGTTTGTTGGATCTTTAGCACGTTCAAGTGTTCGTGCCTCTATACGTATCCACACGAGCAAGCTCTTGTCTCACAAGAGAAACTAGAAGAGCTCTCCTTTACTTCTTGCTAGAGAAGTCCCTAAAGGAGAGGAATCTAGGGAAGAAGAGAAAGGAGGAAGAAGACTACTCTTCTTGCTAGCCTACACTCACAAAGCCACACAACCAAAGCTTCCACCAAGCTTCTCAAGCTCTCTCTCACAACCACACCACACTCACAATCCAAATGATACTTTGGCCGGCCACTCCATGGGGCCTTTTATAGGGTTGGCAAAACCCTTTCACCTCCTACAATTTAATGCAATCCATTGCATTGAGACCCCTTTGTTTTTGGCCACTTAAGGAGACAAAAACCATTTTGTCCCCTTCCACCTTATCTAGCTTAGGTGGATGCTTAGGTGGCATGCTTATGTGGCATGCTTATGTGGCATTCATGCATGTTGAATTAATCTTATTAATTCAATTAAGCTTATGTTATCATATTGAATTAATCTTATTAATTCAATTAAGCTTATGTTATCATATTGAATTAATCTTATTAAATCAATAAGGTAACATATTGAATTAATCTCATTAAATCAATTAGCTAAAATTCTCATTAAGCTTAAAGTCCAAAAACCATTTTGTACTTAAGCTTATTCCCATATTATTCTAGTCAAACTAGAATACTCTAATTCCTCTAATTATCATGCTCTTTGTGTGTGACCCTATAGGCTCTCATAACGTTGGCAGTGGACCTAAACTCTTTTAGATACACAAGCAATGAGCGGCATCTAGCAATACATCATTGCTACCCAAGTTACGAGATAAGTAAAGATCCGACTAACCTTTCCGTGACTACTATAATATATGACCGTGTCCTTCTATCCTTGATATCAGATTGATCAATGAGGCATAGACCGTGTCATCCTCGATCAATCTATGTGTTTCTTGATCCCTGAGTAAACTAACTCAAACAAATGAGCTCAATATCTCATATTGACTCATTCGAGCATGGCCATGCGTTTTAGTAGTTCTACTCAATCAAGGGCCCACCGATATCACTCCGTCATATGGAAGGGATAGATCCCATCTACATCACTCACATCCCTCCGCATAATTTGTTACATACCCGAATCGCTTTATGGTCCACCTGCTACGGTGACGCTTTGACGATACCAAAGTACATAACTCCTTATGTAGGGAACCGTAGTGACTTGAGTCTAAGGACTATTCATACCAATAGTCACATGAGAAAGTTTATGACACTCATATAACGATCCATGAAACTTTCTCATGGCGGTCATTCAGATATATTCTCCAATATATACCCATGTGTCAACTTGATATCATATATCCATGACTTGTGAGATCAAGTCATCAATTGACCTACATGCTAGTCTTTATGTATTAATATTGCCCTTGCATATTAATACTTGACTATGACCATTTAGAAAAGTGTTCTCTCTGACCTCTCATAATCAATTCTGCCAATTGATGTGCTGTAGATAAGAACCTACTTTTCTAGGGCATTATTATATTTACTATAGCTGGCACAAACAAGACATAAATATAATAACCAATCCTTTTGCCTTTATAGAATATGATACAAAATGTTCCCTATTCAACCATCACATGATTGGTCCTAGGGCTTTAACTAACAATCTCCCACTAGCACTAGTACCAATCACTATGATATCTAATACCTAGTGACCTAGTGTGACCATCATGCTTCCTCTGTGCCAAAGCCTTGGTCAATGGATCTGCGATGTTAGCTTCGCCGGTACTCTGCATATCCTCACATCTCCTCTATCGATGATCTCTCGAATGAGATGGAAGCGCCGCAGTATGTGTTTGGTCCGCTGATGTGATCGAGGTTCCTTAGCCTGTGCAATAGCCCCATTGTTGTCACAATGGAGGTCTATTGGATCTGCAATGCTAGGAACTACCCCAAGTTCACTGATGAACTTGCGGATCCAAAATCCTCCTTTCTTTGCATCGGATCGCAATATACTCGCTTCATTGTAGAATCGGCAATCGTGTCCCGCTTGAACTCTTCCAAACTCACGGCTCCACCATTCGTGCAAAACACGTACCCGATTGCGATCTATAGTCATCCTTATGTCATTTGGAAGCTTGCATCACTGTAACCCTTCTGATTAGCTCCTCATTGCCTCGAATATCGGGAAATATTCTTTCGTTCTTCGTAAGTACTTAAGAATATTTTTGGTGCTATCCGATGACTTTCACTGGATCGTGGTATCTACTCGTCATGCTCAAAGCATACGAGGCGTCGAGAACAGTACAAAGCATGGCGTCATGATAGACCCTATAGATGCATAAGGGATCTTATCCATGCGATCTCTCTCCTCCTTAGAAGAGGGACATTGAGTCTTGAAAGACTCACACCATGTGATAAAGCGAAACCCTTTCTTAGAATTTTGCATAGCAAAAGCGATCTAGCACTTTATCAATGTATGTACTCGACTTAGGCCAAGTAATCTTCTAGATCTATCTCTATAGATCTTGATGCCTAGAATATAGGCTTCACCTAAGTCCTTCATCGAGAAACAATTCCTAACCACATCTTCACAGGTGAGTGAGGGAATATCATTTCCGATGAGAAGTATGTCATCTACATACAAGACAAGAAATACAACTGTGCTCCCACTATTTCTCTTGTAGACACAAGGCTCATCTTCATTTTTGATGAAACCAAACTCTTTGATTGCATCATCGAATCGAAGATTCCAGCTTCGAGAGGCTTGCTTTAGTCCATAAATGGACCTTTGCAGTTTGCATACCTTTCCAGGATGCTTTGGATCTTCAAAACCCTCAGGTTGTGTCATGTACACATCCTCGAGTAGCTTTCCATTCAGAAAAGCAGTTTTGACATCCATCTGCCAGATCTCATAATCATGGTAGGCTGCAATAGCAAGTATGATCCGAATGGATTTAAGCATCGTGAAAAGGTTTCTTCATAGTCAATACCATGAATTTGTTTGAATCCTTTAGCCACCAATCTACCTTTATAGGTATGCTTATTACCATCCATGTCAGTCTTTACTTTAAAGACCCACTTACACCCAATGGGTTTTACCCCTTCAGGTGGATCAACCAAAGTCCATACTTGGTTAGTGTACATGGATTCCATTTCGGATCTCATGGCCTCTAGCCATTTCTCGGAATCTGGGCTCATCATAGCTTCTTGATAGGATGTAGGCTCGTCAAGATCGACAAGCAATACTTCACCGTTGTCAGTCAAGAGAAAAGAATATCTCTCGGGTTGACGACGGATCCTATTAGATCTACGAAGAGGTTAGTCTACTTGAACAGGTGTTTGTTCCACAACTCTTTGGGCAACAAATTCCTCATCCACAACACTTTGTGGTGCCTGTTCATTTTTCATCGAAGCCTTAGTGTTATCATCATCTTGAACTTCTTCAAGATGAATTTTACTCCCACTAGTATTTCTAGAAATAAATTCTCTTTCTAGAAAGACAGCATTTCTGGCAACAAACACCTTGCCTAGTGTGGGATTGTAAAAGTAATATCCCTTAGTTTCCTTGGGATATCCTACAAAATAACACTTATCTGATTTGGGTCCTAGTTTATCTGAGACTTGACGTCTAACGTAACGAACCCCAAATCTTTATAAAGACATTTTGGGACTCTTCGGTCCATATCGTATATGGTGTCTTTCTACGGCTTTTGATGGAGCGATTAAGTGTGGCGGTGTCTCTAGAGCTAAACCCCAAAGGAAGTAGGTAGATCGGTCGGCTCATCATTGATCGTACCATATCTAATAGAGTACGATTTCTCCTCTCAGATACACCATTCCATTGTGGTGTTCCAGGGGGAGTGAGTTGGGATATTATCCCACACTCAGCCAGGTGATCACGAAACTCTTGACTAAGGTATTCACCACCTCGATCTGATCGAAGTAGCTTAATACGCTTACCAAGTTGGTTTTGTACTTCATTTTTGAATTCTTTGAACTTTTCAAAGGATTCTGACTTATGTCTCATCAAATATAAGTAGCCAAATCTACTCATATCATCAGTGAAAGTAATAAAGTACTTATAGCCTCCTCTGGCTTCGACATTGAAAGGGCCACATACATCAGTATGTATGAGTCCTAACAAATCCGTCGCTCTCTCGCTATGTCCACTAAATGGAGTTTTAGTCATCTTTCCTAAAAGACAAGACTCGCATACCTCATATGATTCAAAATCAAATGAGTCCAATAATCCATCTTTATGGAGTTGGGATATGCGTTTTTCATTTATGTGACCTAGGCGTGATGCGAAGATATGCAGTTCAAATCATTCGATTTGAACCGTTTGGTATTTACGTTATAAATTGGGTTATCTAAATCTAGAACATAGAGACCATTCATAAGTGGTGCATTACAATAGAACATTTCATTTAAATAAATGGAATAACATTTGTCCTTTATTATAAAAGAAAAGTTTTTCTTGTCTAAACAAGATCTGATTATGTTCTTTGTCAATGCAGTACATAGAAGCACTCCTCTAGTTCTAAGATAAGCCCGATAGGCAAAGACAAAGAATATGTTCCCCTACACTTTGCCATTGCCTACTCGTAGGTCCACTTCGCCCTTTGCCATTAGTCTAATATTTCTCAGTACCTGCACATTAGTACAAATTTGAGATGCACATCCGTTATCTAATACCCATGTAGAAGAAATAGATAGATTAACTTCTATAACGTGTTTACCTGAGGCAGAAGTCCCACTTCTTTTATTATTTACTTCCTCAAGGTAGACTTTGCGATTCCGCTTCGGTGTCGATCTCACGCAATGGAAGCAGTCCCTTCCTTAGGTACTTTACCTTTACCCTTTGAAGTGGATGAATTGGCCTTGCCTTTGGCTTGGTCTTACCCTTGCCTTTCGCTTACCTTTGTCCTTCTTGACCATTAGTACATTACTAACTTTCTTCTTGAGATTTGGTTGTGATTCTAAACATCTTTGAGAATCTCGAGCAAAGGTTTATCAATTTCATTCATGTTATAATTCATGAATTGATTGTATGCTTCGCAACGATTGTAGGATAACATCGGTTGCCAATTCTTGGCTCGATGGAAAACCTAGTCTTTCAAGGTTCTCAACGTACCCAATCATTTTGAGTCGTGAGTTCCTACAGTGTTCCTTCTTGCATCTTGCATGCAAAAAGAGCCTTAGACACTTCAAAACACTCGTGCCTAGCTTGTCCTTGATATAGTTGTTTCAAATGCTCAACCATATCATAGGCATCCATGTTCTCATGTTGCTTCTGAAGCTCAGAGTTCATGGTGGCAAGCATAAGGCATGACACATCTAAATCGTAATCATGATGCTACTTATAACCATACTATTCAGCACGAGAGGCCGTAGTGGCGGGTATTTCAGGGGTAGCTTGCTCTAGGACATATAGTTTGCGTTCTTGCTTGAGGATAATCCTCAAGTTCCTATACCAGTCAAGAAAGTTTGCTCCATTGAGCTTGTCCTTCTCAAGGACAGATCGCAAGTTGAGGGGGTGTGTCGTGTTAGATGACATGGTGATCTACAACATTAAAATGCAAAGTTAAGTATCATACCTAAATCATTTAATTAGGCCTTTAATTAAATGAGGCTCCCACTAAATTCTCATAGCTACTATTTAGCTATAAATTTATATGGGATAAAGATCCACATCATAATTCGTCTTGAGTTAGCTTTGGCTAATCGCCCAAGACGTAGTATAATTAGGTAGGCAATCTTTTGCCAATTACATCTGATGTAACTCTTTAATAGCTTTGGTTAAGTTTTAGATTAGTTTAGTGTTTATTCCTAAACCATCTTCGGGCTGGCGAGAGGCACAGGGGCCTTCTTGGATATCAGAGCAACGACCACTTCTAAGACAAAGCTGATGTTCGGAAATCACACAAAACTAATGTTAACACTTATGTTCAAAGCTAATATATGCCTCTACTTTCTTAACCAATTAAGAAAACACTTAATTAAGTCTTAACCAAGTGATAGCGGGACATCACGATTGTCCACTCGCACCCCTCAAGATAAAATGCATTGCTTTGCTTTGGCAAACCCAATAACAAATGATCGAGAAGTAGTGAGTACCAACTTTGGTAGGCATATCGTTTAGACTTATTAAGAAATAAACATGTATCATATACATATTAGCATACATCACATATAAGCTAAACTAATCATGCATCACATACAAGCTAAACTAACATGCATCACATACATATTAAACTAAGCGTGTCATGGTTATGGCCCTTATTCTACAATCTTCTCAAGCCAATGAAAAGATTGATTGGTCAACCTAGGGATAGCATCTTCTCCTAAGTGCTTCCTTTTGGTTGTCTTGTGTGTTGACTTCCTCCTTGTAACCTCATCTTCCAATGGACCCTCCATCCTTGTTTTGTACATTACAAAAGGAGAAATACTCGAGTTACATTCGAGTCTAAAACTAATTTTACAACAAGAATATTAGGAGAAAGGCACGACACGCAGGCCGTATTAAGAATTACAACACACAATCACAAACTTTTTGGGACTAGGCCATAACCATGCACCATGTCATTTTAACTTTTAAAAGACATTGGATATTTTATTATGTTTGACAATTGCTAATGCAATTATCAACTCATAATAAAATTTATCCTACTTCTATATCACATATAAAATAGAGAAAACCTATTTTATACGATCTTTCGCAAGTGGCTCTGATACCACTGTAGGGAATTCTATATGCCAAATGGCATATGCGCAACGGAAAATAGGATCCCTTCCAAGTGATCCATGCGAAAGCAAACTCGTATAAAATAAATTTCTCTAAACCAAACCTATCTTATAGGAGAGGATTACCTTTGTTGCGTGCCCTTGTTAATCCCGCTTTTCCTTTCGGTTTGTTGGATCTTTAGCACGTTCAAGTGTCCGTGCCTCTATACGTATCCACACGAGCAAGCTCTTGTCTCACAAGAGAAACTAGAAGAGCTCTCCTTTACTTCTTGCTAGAGAAGTCCCTAAAGGAGAGGAATCTAGGGAAGAAGAGAAAGGAGGAAGAAGACTACTCTTCTTGCTAGCCTACACTCACAAAGCCACACAACCAAAGCTTCCACCAAGCTTCTCAAGCTCTCTCTCACAACCACACCACAATCACAATCCAAATGATACTTTGGCCGGCCACTCCATGGGGCCTTTTATAGGGTTGGCAAAACCCTTTCACCTCCTACAATTTAATGCAATCCATTGCATTGAGACCCCTTTTGTTTTGGCCGGCCACTTAAGGAGACAAAAACCATTTTGTCCCCTTCCACCTTATCTAGCTTAGGTGGATGCTTAGGTGGCATGCTTATGTGGCATGCTTATGTGGCATTCATGCATGTTGAATTAATCTTATTAATTCAATTAAGCTTATGTTATCATATTGAATTAATCTTATTAATTCAATTAAGCTTATGTTATCATATTGAATTAATCTTATTAAATCAATAAGGTAACATATTGAATTAATCTCATTAAATCAATTAGCTAAAATTCTCATTAAGCTTAAAGTCCAAAAACCATTTTGTACTTAAGCTTATTCCCATATTATTCTAGTCAAACTAGAATACTCTAATTCCTCTAATTATCATGCTCTTTGTGTGTGACCCTATAGGCTCTCATAACGCTGTGACCTAAACTCTTTAGATACACAAGCAATGAGCAGATCTAGCAATACATCATTGCTACCCAAGTTACGAGATAAGTCAAGATCCACTAACCTTTCCGTGACTACTATAATATATGACCGTGTCCTTCTATTCTGATATCGATTGATCAATGAGGCATAGACCGTGTCATCCTCGATCAATCTATGTGTTTCTTGATCCCCGAGTAAACTAACTCAAACAAATGAGCTCAATATCTCATATTGACTCATTCGAGCATGGCCATGCGCTTTAGTAGTTCTACTCAATCAAGGCCCACCGATATCACTCCTGGCCATATGGAAGGGATAGATCCCATCTACATCACTCACATCCCTCCGCATAATTTGTTACATACCCAAGAATCGCTTTATGGTCCACCTGCTACGGGTGACGCTGACGATACCAAAGTACATAACTCCTTATGTAGGGAACCGTAGTGACTTGTGTCTAAGGACTATTCATACCAATAGTCACATGAGAAAGTTTATGACACTCATATAACGATCCATGAAACTTTCTCATGGTCATCAAGATATATTCTCCAATATATACCCATGTGTCAACTTGATATCATATATCCATGACTTGTGAGATCAAGTCATCAATTGACCTACATGCTAGTCTTTATGTATTAATATTGCCCTTGCATATTAATACTTGACTAGGAACATTTAGAAAAGTGTTCTCTCTGACCTCTCATAATCAATTACAATTGATGTGTCTTTGTAGATAAGAACCTACTTTTCTAGGGCATTATTATATTTACTATAGTCACAAACAAGACATAAATATAATAACCAATCCTTTTGCCTTTATAGAATATGATACAAAATGTTCCCTATTCAACCATCACATGATTGGTCCTAGGGCTTTAACTAACAATCTCCCACTAGCACTAGTACCAATCACTATGATATCTAATACCTAGTGACCTAGTGTGACCATCATGCTTCCTCCGTGCAAAGCCTTGGTCAATGGATCTGCGATGTTAGCTTCGCGGTACTGCATATCCTCACATCTCCTCTATCGATGATCTCTCGAATGAGATGGAAGCGCCGCAAGATGTGTTTGGTCCGATGTGATCGAGGTTCCTTAGCTCGTAATAGCCCCATTGTTGTCACAATAGAGGTCTATTGGATCCGCAATGCTTAGGAACTACCCCAAGTTCATCACTGATGAACTCATGATCCAAACGACCTCCTTCACGTGCATCGAGACGCAATATACTCGCTTCACAGAATCAAAGAATCGTGGTCCTCGCTCGAACTCTTCCACCACACCACCATTCGCAAAACACGCACTCCGATTAGCGATCTATAGTCATCCTTGTCTGCTTGGAAGCTTGCATCATCGTAACCCTTTACAGCTTAGCTCCTCATTGCCTCCAAATATCGTGAAATATTCTTTCGCTTCTTCGTAAGTACTTAAGAATATTTTTGACCGCTATCCAGTGACTTTCACCGATCCGATCGTATCTACTCGTCATGCTCAAAGCATACGAGACAGTATAAAGCATGGCGCATGATAGACCCTATAGCCGATGCATAAGGGATCTTATCCATGCGATTTCTCTCCTCCTTAGAAGAGGGACATTGAGTCTTCGAAAGACTCACACCATGTGATAAAGGCGTAAACCCTTTCTTAGAATTTTGCATAGCAAAACGATCTAGCACTTTATCAATGTATGTACTGACTTAGGCCAAGTAATCTTCTAGATCTATCTCTATAGATCTTGATGCCTAGAATATAGCGGCTTCACCTAAGTCCTTCATCGAGAAACAATTCCTAACCACATCTTCACAGATCTGGAGTGAGGGAATATCATTTCCGATGAGAAGTATGTCATCTACATACAAGACAAGAAATACAACTGTGCTCCCACTATTTCTCTTGTAGACACAAGGCTCATCTTCATTTTGATGAAACCAAACTCTTTGATTGCATCATCGAATCAAGATTCCACTTCGAGAGGCTTGCTTTAGTCCATAAATGGACCTTGCGGTTGCAGATACCTTTTCAGATGCTTTGATCTTCAAAACCTCGTGTTGTGTCATGTACACATCCTCGAGTAGCTTTCCATTCGTAAAAGCGGTTTTGACATCCATCCGCCGATCTCATAATCATGGTAGGTCGCAATAGCAAGTATGATCCGAATGGATTTAAGCATCACAACCGTGAAAAGGTTTCTTCATAGTCAATACCATGAATTTGTTTGAATCCTTTAGCCACCAATCTACCTTTATAGGTATGCTTATTACCATCCATGTCTTTTTACTTTAAAGACCCACTTACACCCAATGGGTTTTACCCTTCGTGGATCAACCAAAGTCCATACTTGGTTAGTGTACATGGATTCCATTTTGATCTCATGGCCTCTAGCCATTTCTAATCTGGGCTCATCATAGCTTCTGATAGGATGTAGGCTCGCCAAGATCGATAAGCAATACTTCACCGCTGTCACCAAGAGAAAAGAATATCTCTCGGGTTGACGACGGATCCTATTAGATCTACGAAGAGGTTAGTCTACTTGAACAGGTGTTTGCTCCACAACTCTTTGGGCAACAAATTCCTCATCCACAACACTTTGTGGTGCCTGTTCATTTTTCATCGAAGCCTTAGTGTTATCATCATCTTGAACTTCTTCAAGATGAATTTTACTCCCACTAGTATTTCTAGAAATAAATTCTCTTCTAGAAAGACAAGATTTCGCAACAAACACCTTGCCTAGTGTGGGATTGTAAAAGTAATATCCCTTAGTTTCCTTGGGATATCCTAAAAAATAACACTTATCTCATTTGCGTCCTAGTTAATCTGAGAATTGACGTCTAACGTAAGATACACAACCCCAAATCTTTATAAAAGACATTTTGGGACTCTTCCCTGACCATATCGAATATGCTGTCTTTTCTACGGCTTTGATGGAACGCGATTAAGTGTGAAAGCTACTGCTCTAGAGCTAAACCCCAAAAGGAAGTAGGTAGATCCCTGCTCATCATCGATCGTACTATATCTAATAGAGTACGATTTCTCCTCTCGATACACCATTCCATTGTGGTGTTCCGTGGAGTGAGTTGGGATATTATCCCACACTCACCAGTGATCACGAAACTCTTGACTAAGGTATTCACCACCTCGATCCGATCAAGTAGCTTAATACGCTACCAAGTTGGTTTTGTACTTCATTTTTGAATTCTTTGAACTTTTCAAAGGATTCGACTTATGTCTCATCAAATATAAGTAGCCAAATCTACTCATATCATCGCTGAAAGTAATAAAGTACTTATAGCCTCCTCGACATTGAAAGGGCCACATACATCAAGATGTATGAGTCCTAACAAATCCGCTTCTCGCTATGTCCACTAAATGGAGTTTTAGTCATCTTTCCTAAAGACAAGACTCGATACCTCATATGATTCAAAATCAAATGAGTCCAATAATCCATCTTTATGGAGTTGGGATACGTTTTCATTTATGACCTAGGCGATAAAGGTTGTGAGATATGTCCGGTTCAAATCATTCGATTTGAACCGTTTGGTATTTATGTTATAAATTGGGTTTTCTAAATCTAGAACATAGAGACCATTCATAAGTGGTGCATTACAATAGAACATTTTATTTAAATAAATGGAACAACATTTGTCCTTTATTATAAAAGAAAAATTTTTCTTGTCTAAACAAGATACAGAAATTATGTTCTTTGTTAATGCAGGTACATAGAAGCACTCCTCTAGTTCTAAGATAAGCCCAGTGGGCAAAGACAAAGAATATGTTCCTACAAATACAAAGAAAGAACTTTGCGCCATTGCCTACTCATAGGTCCACTTCGCCCTTTGCCATTATTCTACTATTTCTCAGTCCCTGCACATTAGTACAAATGTGAGATGCACATCCGGTATCTAATACCCATGTAGAAGAAATAGATAGATTAACTTCTATAACGTGTATACCTGAGGCAGAAGTCCCACTTCTTTTGTTCTTTACTTCCTCAAGGTAGACTTTGCAGCCCGCCTAAAGGTCCTCACCGCAATGGAAGCAGTCCCTTCCTTAGGTACTTTACCTTTACCCTTTGAAGTGGATGAATTGGCCTTGCCTTTGGCTTGGGTCTTACCCTTGCCTTTGCGCTTACCTTTGTCCTTCTTGACCATTAGTACATTACTAACTTTCTTCTTGAGATTTGGTTCAGCAGTTCTCAACATGCTGAGAATCTCAGGCAAAGGTTTATCAATTTCATTCATGTTATAATTCATGACGAATTGATTGTATGCTTCTGGCAACGATTGTAGGATAACATCAGTTGCCAATTCTTGGCTCAGTGGAAAACCTAGTCTTTCAAGGTTCTCAACGTACCCAATCATTTTGAGTACGTGAGTTCCTACAGGTGTTCCTTCTTGCATCTTGCATGCAAAAAGAGCCTTAGACACTTCAAAACACTCGTGCCTAGCTTGTCCTTGATATAGTTGTTTCAAATGCTCAACCATATCATAGGCATCCATGTTCTCATGTTGCTTCTGAAGCTCAGAGTTCATGGTGGCAAGCATAAGGCATGACACATCTAATGCGTCATCTTGATGCTTCTTATAAGCATCCTTTTCAAAGACGAGTGGCCGTAGGGGCGGTATTTCAGGGTAGCCTGCTCTAGGACATATAGTTTGCGTTCTTGCTTGAGGATAATCCTCAAGTTTCTATACCAGTCAAGAAAGTTTGCTCCATTGAGCTTGTCCTTCTCAAGGACAGATCGCAAGTTGAGGGGGTGTGTCGTGTTAGATGACATGGTGATCTACAACATTAAAAATGCAAAGTTAAGTATCATACCTAAATCATTTAATTAGGCCTTTAATTAAATGAGGCTCCCACTAAATTCTCATAGCTACTATTTAGCTATAAATTTATATGGGATAAAGATCCACATCATAATTGCCTTGAGTTAGCTTTGGCTAATCGCCCAAGACGTAGTATAATTAGGTAGTCAATCATTTGCCAATTACATCTGATGTAACTCTTTAATAGCTTTGGTTAAGTTTTAGATTAGTTTAGTGTTTATTCCTAAACCACGACTAGCTATGGCGAGGCACAGGGGCCTTCTTGGATATCGGAGCAACGACCACTTCTAAGACAAAGCTGATGTTCGGAAATCACACAAAACTAATGTTAACACTTATATTCAAAGCTAATATATGCCTCTACTTTCTTAACCAATTAAGAAAACACTTAATTAAGTCTTAACCAAGACTGATAGCGGGACATCACGATTGTCCACTCGCACCCCTCCAAGATAAAATGCATTGCTTTGCTTTGGCAAACCCAATAACAAATGATCGAGGAAGTAGTGAGTACCAACTTTGGTAGGCATATCGCTTAGACTTATTAAGAAATAAACATGTATCATATACATATTAGCATACATCACATATAAGCTAAACTAATCATGCATCACATACAAGCTAAACTAACATGCATCACATACATATTAAACTAACATGCATCACATACATATTAAACTAAGCGTGTCATGGTTATGGCCCTTATTCTACAATCTTCTCAAGCCAATGAAAAGATTGATTGGTCTACCTAGGGATAGCATCTTCTCCTAAGTGCTTCCTTTTGGTTGTCTTGTGTGTTGACCTCCTCCTTGTAACCTCATCCTCCAATGGACCCTCCATCCTTGTTTTGTACATTACAAAAGGAGAAATACTCGAGTTACATTCGAGTCTAAAACTAATTTTACAACAAGAATATTAGGAGAAAGGCACGACACGCAGGCCGTATTAAGAATTACAACACACAATCACAAACTTTTTGGGACTAGGCCATAACCATGCACCATGTCATTTTAACTTTTAAAAGACATTGGATATTTTATTATGTTTGACAATTGCTAATGCAATTATTAACTCATAATAAAATTTATCCTACTTCTATATCACATATAAAATAGAGAAAACCTATTTTTATACGATCTTTCTCAAGTGGCTCTGATACCACTGTAGGGAATTCTTGTATGCCAAATAGCATATGCACAACGGAAAATAGGATCCCTTCCAAGTGATCCATGCGAAAGCAAACTCGTATAAAATAAATTTCTCTAAACCAAACCTGTCTTATAGGAGAGGATTACCTTTGTTGCGTGCCCTTGTTAATCCCGCTTTTCCTTTCGGTTTGTTGGATCTTTAGCACGTTCAAGTGTCCGTGCCTCTATACGTATCCACACGAGCAAGCTCTTGTCTCTAGAGAAGTCCCTAAAGGAGAGGAATCTAGGGAAGAAGAGAAAGGAGGAAGAAGACTACTCTTCTTGCTAGCCTACACTCACAAAGCCACACAACCAAAGCTTCCACCAAGCTTCTCAAGCTCTCTCTCACAACCACACCACACTCACAATCCAAATGATACTTTGGCCGGCCACTCCATGGGGCCTTTTATAGGGTTGGCAAAACCCTTTCACCTCCTACAATTTAATGCAATCCATTGCATTGAGACCCCTTTTGTTTTGGCCGGCCACTTAAGGAGACAAAAACCATTTTGTCCCCTTCCACCTTATCTAGCTTAGGTGGATGCTTAGGTGGCATGCTTATGTGGCATGCATGCATGTTGAATTAATCTTATTAATTCAATTAAGCTTATGTTATCATATTGAATTAATATTATTAATTCAATTAAGCTTATGTTATCATATTGAATTAATCTTATTAAATCAATAAGGTAACATATTGAATTAATCTCATTAAATCAATTAGCTAAAATTCTCATTAAGCTTAAAGTCCAAAAACCATTTTGTACTTAAGCTTATTCCCATATTATTCTAGTCAAACTAGAATACTCTAATTCCTCTAATTATCATGCTCTTTGTGTGTGACCCTATAGGCTCTCATAACGTTGGCAGTGGACCTAAACTCTTTTAGATACACAAGCAATGAGCGGCATCTAGCAATACATCATTGCTACCCAAGTTACGAGATAAGTCAAGATCCGACTAACCTTTCCGTGACTACTATAATATATGACCGTGTCCTTCTATCTGATATCGATTGATCAATGAGGCATAGACCGTGTCATCCTCGATCAATCTATGTGTTTCTTGATCCCTGAGTAAACTAACTCAAACAAATGAGCTCAATATCTCATATTGACTCATTCGAGCATGGCCATGCGTTTTAGTAGTTCTACTCAATCAAGGGGCCCACCGATATCACTCCCATCATATGGAAGGGATAGATCCCATCTACATCACTCACATCCCTCCGCATAATTTGTTACATACCCAGTAATCGCCTTTATGGTCCACCCTGTTACGGGTGACGTTTGACGATACCAAAGTACATAACTCCTTATGTAGGGAACCGTAGTGACTTCAGGTCTAAGGACTATTCATACCAATAGTCACATGAGAAAGTTTATGACACTCATATAACGATCCATGAAACTTTCTCATGGCGGGTCAGTTCAGTATATATTCTCCAATATATACCCATGTGTCAACTTGATATCATATATCCATGACTTGTGAGATCAAGTCATCAATTGACCTACATGCTAGTCTTTATGTATTAATATTGCCCTTGCATATTAATACTCGACTAGGAACATTTAGGAAAGTGTTCTCTACAGCCTCTCATAATCAATTCTGCCAATTGATGTGCTGTAGATAAGAACCTACTTTTCTAGGACATTATTATATTTACTATAGCTGGCACAAACAAGACATAAATATAATAACCAATCCTTTTGCCTTTATAGAATATGATACAAAATGTTCCCTATTCAACCATCACATGATTGGTCCTAGGGCTTTAACTAACAAGGACATGATCGGGTTTGTCTAAACTTTCAAAACCGGGGGGTTGACTAACATAAACTTCCTCTTTAATGTATCCATTTAAGAATGCAGATTTCACATCCATTTGAAACAACTTAAATCCTTGATGTGCTGCATATGCTAATAGCATTCGAATGGACTCTAATCTAGCTACTGGGGCATAGGTCTCGTCGTAATCTAAACCTTCGACTTGACTAAACCCTTTAGCAACTAGTCTAGCTTTATTTCTAACTACTTCACCTTTATCATCAATTATATTTCTAAACACCCACCTTGTTCCAATTATTGTTTTATCTTTAGGTGGTGGTACTAATTCCCATACTTCGTTCCTAGTGAATTGAGCCAACTCTTCTTGCATTGCAATAATCCAATCGGGATCAAGAAGAGCTTGGTCAATAGTTTTGGGTTCAATTTTAGAAATCAAAGATATTTGACTAAGGTTTCTGTATGAGGCTCTAGTTCGAACTCCTAGACTTGGATCACCTATCACTTGGTCAATAGGATGATCCGTTTGAGTCCTAGTTGGATTTGGGTTTGAGTCTACAACTTGATCCATAGGATGACTCGTTTGAGTTCTAGTTTGGTTGGAGTCATCTATCACTTGGTCGATAGAGTGACTTGGTTGACTTAGGTTAGGATTAACACTAGACCTGATCTCCGGATCAGAGTTAGGTCTAATATGAGTCGGCTCGCTAATTGGGATTGCCGGGGGTTTTGTAGGTTCGTGTCCTTCATCAAATACTACATTGATAGTCTCCTCGACTCTAAGGGTATCATGGTTATATACTCTATAAGCTCTACTTGTAGTCGAGTATCCTAGAAAGATTCCGGTCATGGTTTTGGATGTAAATTTCCTTAGGTAATCCTTAGTGTTTAGGATATGTACCTTACACCCAAATACCCTAAAGTACTTGATGTTAGGTATTTTATCGTGATAAATCTCATATGAGGTCTTAAGGTGCCTCTTTACCATAAGGATCCTATTTTGGACATAGCATGTCGTACTCACGGCTTCCGCCCAAAACCTATCGGGTAGGTTATACTCATTTAACATTGTCCTAGCGACTTCTTGTAGGGTTCTATTTTTGCGTTCTACTAGGTCATTTTGTTGTGGAGTTCTAGGGCAAGAGAACTCATGGTGGTATCCATTTAGGTTACAGAATTTTGTAAACCTATGGTTTTCAAATTCACCACCATGATCAGTCCTAAGTCTTTTGATTTTAATGTTTTGTTGATTTTCTATTAACTTAAATAGGTTGATTAATTGATCTAGGGTATCACTTTTGTGTTTGATGAACCTAACCCAAGTAAATCTAGAGTAGTCATCAATAATGACTAAACAGAATTTACTTCCATTAAGTGACTTAGCTCCGTGTGAATCAAATAGATCCATGTGTAGGAGCTCAAGCACACTTTTGGTTCGTTCTTGATTAGTTTATTGATGTTGTGTCTGTTGGTGCAGGGGCACTAGATAATCGAACCTGTGTTTTGATTATGGCAAAGACACAAAGTTAAGTTTATATTGTTATCTCACGAGCTAAATCAAGTGTGCAGAAAAGTACTAAAGCTGGAGCTGAAGGCTAGCGACACTCGGAGGAAGTCGTGGTGGTCGGGCGACACTTGAGTGAATTCGGAGGGAGCCGAAGGAATCGAGTGGAAGGCCGGAAGCGAGAGCTACTATTGAGGTAAGCTCGTGTGAGTGAGAGATTGTAAGGTCGTGTCCTCTTTACGGGGACGACCGTAGGCGACGATTCGACTAAGACTTCCTGTCGAAGGTCTAGGTCGAGATCGGACCGTTAGAAACCGTCGTATTTATCATTTTCCGAGCTAATCTCTTACGCAGGAAGTGGCGGTGTAGCCGCAATGATCTTGGACACATAGCCGATCGATGCCCATCATCACCGATCGATGGGAGTCATCGATCGATCGATGGCGACGACTTCGGCTTTGCGCTAGGTCAAAGCGGATAACGCTTTGACGTGGCTACTTCAGCGATAAAATTTGGAAAAATCCATGATCCGCTCCAAAGAAATAGGAGACAATTTCAGAGGCCAAAGTCTATAAAAGGAGGAGGATTCCACCCAAATCACATCAATTATTCATCAAGTGCTCCTACAACGCCAACGCTTCAACACCGTCATAACGCCGACGCGACGACAACCTCAGATCTTCTTCGTCGGCAGCAGCATCTAGTAATACTTTTTATTATTGTATTCGTTGTTTTTTTGTAACGAGGTGAGGTAGGCTTGTTGCCTCATCCTCGTACTTCCGGATTTTGTGATCGTTGTCTCCTACCTCCAACGAGGAGGAGACGTTATAGTGCTTTGCCCTCCGTACGCGGTCAAGGACCGATAGGGCCTTGGAGTAGCAACCACTGGGTTGTGAACCAAGTAAAATAAACGTGTCATTTTATTTTCCGCTGTGTTTACTCGTTTACTTTGCGTATCGAACGAACGAAAACGAAAGTTTTACGATCGCTATTCACCCCCCCCTCTAGCGACGCTTCTCGATCCAACAGTGTCCTAGATTGTTTACCTTGTTGACAAGCATTACATATTTTATTATCCAAGTTATTGAGGTTAGGCAAACCTCTGACTAAGTCACTCTGACTCATCTTGTGGATGAGTCTTGGGTGTGAGTGACCGAGTCGTCGGTGCCACAACCATGATTCCTCTTGTCGTGTCATAAGACACTTAGTTGAGGAGTTAGTTAAGTTAATAGTGTAAATGCTGTTATTTCTAGTTCCCTTAAGAATTGATTTAGATGTTTCATTTGTATTAATTACGCATTCATTTTCTAGAAATATGACCTTATAGTTATTATCACACAATTGGCTTACACTAAGTATATTATATTGAAAGTTTTCTACTAATAAAACGTTTTGAATAACAAAATTTGAGTTAAGCTCAATATCACCTGATCCGATGATTTTGAGCTTGCCGTTATTTCCGAAGGCTACCGATCCTTGTCGTTTGAATCGAAGCTTCGAAAACTTGAGTTGATCCCCGGTCATGTGTCGGGAGCAACCACTGTCCAACATCCATTGATCCTACATGCAAGGTAGTTGGATCGGATATTGGATTTATTAAAGATTAGTTGAAAATTATTAACCTAAATCATCTCACCCATGTCTACATGATCAAACACGTTAACCCTATATGTTCTTGTGAGATGACTTCCAATTTTACTTGATTTAAATTTAATGACTTAAACACTTGTCAACCTTGCGTTAGATTCAGATTTGACCTTAGCACTACACCAAAAAATCGAATAGACAACGGTGAAAAACCGTTGTCTATTAGCCAAAAAATCTGTTGTTAATCGACCCGTTGTGAAAAGGGGGTCGGTCAAAGACAATGGTGAAAAACCGTTGTAGATTTAAGGAAAGACAACGGTGAAAAACCGTTGTCTATTAGAAAAAAAACCGTGGTAAATCGACCCATTGTGAAAAGTGGTTTGGTCAAAGACAACGGTGAAAAACCGTTGCCTTTTCAAAGATAAGACAACGGTTTTTAACCGTTGTCTTTGACCAAACCACTATTTACAACGGGTCGATTTACCACGGTTTTTTTTCTAATAGACAACGGTTTTTCACCGTTGTCTTTCCTTAAATCTACAACCGTTTTTCACCGTTGTCGACCCCCAAT
The DNA here is from genome assembly GCA_025175895.1 of Wurfbainia villosa. Lineage (NCBI taxonomy): Eukaryota > Viridiplantae > Streptophyta > Magnoliopsida > Zingiberales > Zingiberaceae > Wurfbainia > Wurfbainia villosa. Next base: position 110,182,763 of record CM045989.1, on the reverse strand, counting down.
TTACCACGGTAACCTTTGCTCATAGACAACGGTTTTTTCAGCGTTGTCATTTCTCAACACATATATACACATAATAAAGCGTTGTTGATGTTGCATTTTTAATATAAATCATACAACATCAATAAGAATTATAGAAAACACATATATACACTCCACTTGTAGCAATGTAAAATACAAGGTCACATTACATTTTAAACGATCACTTTTACCGATATATATGAAAAGTATGGCAAAACAACTACACATCATATGCACTAAAAGTATTTGCATAGCAAAACACTTATAGAATGTAACCAAAAGATGTATGTACACAAATCTCTCCTAATCATCGATATGTAATCTTGTATGCAATCACCCACTCAACGTATTTCATCAATTTCCTTTGCACCTATCACAGAATTTGCGAATCGCATGTGAAAATGAAAATGTAATTAAACGCTATGGTATCAATAAGAAAATTTGAAAAAATATCTAATATTACTATTGATCGTAGGGAAGACTTGTCAAAGGATGCGGCGCCTTCAATTATCTCTCTCATATATCGTGAAACAAAATACCGCATTGAGCTCCATCCGCTGAAGGAACTGATGGAAAAAACATCATCTAGCAATGCGTAAGAAACACACGTAAAGATCAAAATGAGATACGCTCATTGCCAATTTGATTAGTACAAATGTTTAACATGAAACGCTATGTTTAACAGAAGAAGAAGCTAAAGCCGCATTACGGGAAGAATGAAAAAGCATGGGCTTCTAAATTGGTTCAAATCACGGTATAGATCAATCAGATATGCTTGCTAGTATTTTTTTTTGCTTGTCAAGAAGGTTGTTTTTTTACTAGTGACTTTTGCAACTTTGTTTGTAGTATTGTTGTAACATTTAGAATGAAAGAAGATTTTGGGTCTGACTTTTGATTCTTTTACTCTGTCAATAAGAAATAGGAATATTGTTCTTAGAAAAAAAGGGAAAACACTCAATATGCAAGATTGAAAAAAAAGTTCAGTAGAATGCCATAAATCATACTAATGGAAGATGAATTTCATATCATGATAGTACATGCATTTCCTTATCAGTTATGCATGCTTTAAGATACGAATAAATATTTGACTTTAAATTGCTAACTTTATATCCATAGGATGATAGGAGCAAAAATCCTTTTGAGACATTCCTCACAACTATCTCAATCTACTTCATCATCATTGGAAAATTTATGCCCTGTTGGATTGCATTTTTCAGTGATGTGGTTACATTTGTTTGACACATGTTATGCTGAGCTCCAACAATTAAGAGCGATAGTGAGAAAATTGCAAATTAGAAGGGTAATACCAGTATCGCAGGCAATTCAGAGCACACTGTCATTTTGCTCCAGGAATCAGCATCGCAGCCAATTCAGAGCACAATGTCAATTTGCTCCAGAACACAATGTCGATTGGCAAAACACTCCAGAATAGATTGGAGTAAGTAGCCCGATCAGAGCACAATGTCAATTTAGCCACAGTCAAGAAGCAGATCAAAGGCAAAACAAAATGTCGGGGAGGAGGTCAGATTAGGTTATGCTTAACAAAAAATAAGGAATTTGTAGATCTAACTCAAACTAATTTGATACCCACCTCAGCCAATTCCAGAATAGATCTGAGTTATCTGAATATTATCAAAATGTCACTAAATAATTCACAAATAACTTGATTATATAAATGTCACTAAATAACAAATAACTTGATTATATAAATGTCACTAAATAATTCAAATTATATAAGCTTCCCACGATGTAAAACATACCTTGATTATTGCCCACAAAGGGTGTTTCTTCCTGCTTTGCCAATGTCCTGTTGAACAATTTCAAGGCCCTTCATAAAATCAAAAAAATTATAGACTTTTAGTGCATATAGTATATATAAAAATTATAATAAATATTGACAATATTTTGCTACTAAAACTTACATCTTCACAACATTCTTCCAAAGTCTCATCACGACATTACTGACGAGAGGATCCAATAACGAAACAACCTCTTTGTGAGGATCGATGACAGTCAAAATCCAATGGAAACTACATATATACACAATAGTAATGCATGTAATTAAGCAAGTGTTTATCAAAGTAAAAAAATTAGCATTCCACCTCTATTTTACACACCCTATGTTAACTGGAACCAAAACTAGCTGGTTTGGTGGTGTGCCATTCAACCTAGCTGCCAAACCAAGGGCCCTCTTATCAACTGATGTGAAATGACACCCAACAACATATGGATCCACAAATCTAAACCTCTCCAGCTTATCTTCCTCCTTCATCTTTTTATATAAATGCCTACCATTTAAACATACAACAAAATGCATAAGACCAAGATAAATAAAACTCATAAATCAATAGTCAAAGTGTTAGTACATGAAAACAATATACGTACCATATGTACACAACTATGCAATTGTATGAAATTGGTGCCAAGTTGCAGAAAGGAATGATGTCTTGAAGGCAAACACTGGCTTCGAACTTACCACCAAATACATCATACTCCAACATAAATTTCATAGACTGGTGATCATGAAGAGCACGCTTGCAAAAACAATACAACAGCCATAGTGATCTAGGCATATCTGATGATCGCACTGTTAATGATTGAACATTTGGTGATTGCAATCGATGCTTCCTTTTGCCACAGTCAGGTTTTTTCCCCTTGACCTTCTAGTTTATGAAAACATATACTTGTTAGGCACTTGTATAGCTAAATTTAAATAGATTGTAGCATTTACCGAAGACTCTTGTGTTTGCATCAAGTGTCTAGGCCAAGCTACATGTGATCCGATAGCATCACCAATGCTTTGACACAGTGTTGGAATTGGCAAAGGCGGTTTCATCCAATGCTTCATCAACCATTACGAAACAATGGTTTGTATGCTTACTTGGATCACCATTAAGATGCTCATCATCTCCCCCAATATTAACAATTGTACCAAAAGCTACATGGATGCCAGATTCCACACTCAATGCAACTAATTGACCCTTGTAAGACAAAACATAATGCTTGTATAAAAAATAAATGTATTTAAATTGGACAATTTCAATGATATCATTAAAGATTAAAGATACCAGAAGGCTCACCTCGTTAATAAACTCCACATCGGCATCACTGCCTTTCATCTCATTTGATAGACCATGATCATAGTTAAACTCATTTTCCTGCAAGGTTTGAGGAAACTTCACACTACAACTTCCCTTCTCATCATTCTCAATCTCATTTGCCATTTTTGAAAACCATTGCTTCTAACTTGTTTATCCGATCCTCCTGCTCTAAAATTTTTTTATGTTGCTCCAACAACATATTTTGTTGATCATTAAATACAACTTGCTGAACGTGAGACCCCCATTTTGACAAGCCAAAGTATGTACTTGGAGTGACGTAAGCTCCAACTGCCCTTATACGCCCACCATGTTCCTTAGATTCAAGTGCAATCATAGAATGTCTTGTGTCGGTTCACCAAGCATTAACTTTCCCTCCTCTTTTGTAAGATACCATCATCCTGCAATGCACAAAAACATATATTGACTAATATCTGGATGGGAACCATTAACATAACAAGCCAAAATCTAAAACATTTACTTTCAATTTTTGAGGTTGTTGCCTTCAGTTGATCACCAACAAACTCCCTTCTTTATTAGTGGCCTTTCTTCCAAAGGATAGCTCGGTTGATTTCATTATCAGTAGATAATTCATCCTTCTAATAACAATAACAAATGAATCAATATTATTTAAATACCTGTTCGTTAAGGTATAAAATTTATTGTAAGTGATAATTAAACATTACTTACTATCTCTTCAGCTAGGCGTGCATATCCTTTAGAAAGTCGATGGGGTATTTGTTTTGGGCTCTCCTTTCCTGTTGTTTCTCACTTAGTTCCTTAAAAAATAAACAAGACAACAATGCATTACCAATAACAATATTCTATTAAGAGTTAATTATTTGAGACATGAGATTTAAAAATCTTACTTTAAATTCATTAGACAAAACGACTTATCACGAACTTGCTCCATATGTCTCTGGAATATTTGATCCTCGAGGTGGCATATGCAACTTCTCCGATTTTTGCAATTGGGATAAATATAGTTTTGCGTGAGATGCTTTCCATTGCCGCCACTTATCATTTGCCGAGGTCAAACATCCCTTTTTCCAAGCAACATCAACCTTGTACGCCAACTACAAATCCATAAAAAATTTAATAAACATCAAATGTTAATAAACACAAACAAAAGTATTAGTTTATATTTGAAGAATAAAAGTATGGTCATTTATATTTACATTCACGGCTTCCCACACGCTCCTTGATGTCAATAGGAACATGCTTCCAAGTATTGTAAGTTATTGGTACTTTCTCTCGAACAATCTGCCAAGTGAACTTTGCATTTTAATCGCATTTTCCCAATAGGTCGTCCCGATTATTGAATTCAACTTTCAGATAATGCCCTTATTCCTTAGCCTTGAAATCATCCCATATGTGTAGGACCTCTACTCATTTTGTTTGATTGGGTGGCGTGGAATCCTGTCACATTTTCCACATTTTCCTTGTATAATAAATCAGCGCCAATTTTTCCTTACCCTTGTCAAGGTTTCTACCTCCTCGTTTGCTTTGATTTTTGTCATAGAGTTGACAACCTATTAATCACAAAATCACACTTTGCAAATATAAGGTAAATATCATAAATTCGATGGAGATAACAATAAATATTAAACTTGCAACTTCGCATCTTGTGTGAGTTGACAACAAAAATTCACTTTAGATTAATATAATCTACAATAAGCAAGTTTTTTCCAACAGGAATATAATCATGTTGCAGTCCACACGTAGCTGAGATTGCTAAAATATGTGCAACTATTAAGAAAAACAAATAACAAGTAAGCAACATAAAGTTGAAATTCTTACAATCTCCTGTAAGGGTTGATAAATTTGGAGGTGCAGCGACTATCACAAAGAATAAAACTGGCATTTCATTATTGTGTTGCAAAATTATCTGACATATAAAGCAGTATCATTTACCAAACCAGATTTAATGTCGGTGTGGTAAACCATCATCAAAATTATGGGATAAAGAGTATCATTTACGAGATAATGTATAATAGATAAAGCGAAGATCATCTACCAAAACAGAAATAATCAGTGACAAATAAAATAAAGCAATCCCATAAGATATAGCAAATTTATGGGAAAAAATATAATTCCAAAGGTGACACAAAGACAAAACATTAACGTAGGATTTAAATTTAAATATAATTTCCACACTAAGGTAAAACATCATCAACCCAAGTTCCGTCACAATCTTCACGCATGCACGGTGGTTCATTGTCATCTAATTCGTCAACATCCATTATTGGGAGCCCTCGGGAAAAACATTGATAGTTTGTTGCAGTTTATTCCAAATTATCACCAATAATATTTTCAAAGTAGTCTCTACTAGGAGTTGCAAGTGCAGACCATATGGGATCTTGAGGTCTTCAAGGTAAAAAACTTGTTTCGCTTGACTACCTAAGATGAATGAATCGATTTAAACCCTATCCTTTTGAGGTTTACTAATGTGAAACCATGTTCATCTACTTTAATACCACCATTGTTATCAACCCAACTACATTTAAACACTGAATTGATAGAGATGGTAATCGAGCTCCCATATTTCATCAATAACGCCATAGAATACCATATACACAATTGGATTCCTATCCTTTGCGCTAGAAAGTTGCATAGTCTTTGCAACTAAGCTTACTCGAATTTTGCACTACCCATGCGTCATCATGCTCTCTTTGTGTGATAAGTAACCCCAGCAATTAAATATGCAGAATACTTGAATACTCGCGTGCTTGGTCCATGCGCCAACCACTTTAATTGTTCAGAGATTTGATGTGTCGAATGGTTAATTGCATTTGCAACCTATAAATTGCACAAAAGTTGAATTATATATTAATCTTCATAAATTATAAATACCCCCATTAATTTGCATGTAACTTACAGTATCACGCAACCACGGAATAAAAGTCCGATTGTGCTCATCTTGTAACCACTTTTTTGACTTTGCTTTCTGATGAAATGTTGCCTTCAAATGAGCCATGTGTTTGCTGTTGAAGAAACGATTAGATACTATAATTTAATGTCGCATTTGAAAGTACCAATGAGTTGGAGAAATTACTCGATATATGGCTCTATCTCATCATTATTTTCTAATACATGACCATGTGCTTGCTCCTCCTCATGATTGGTGGAGTCGCTCGATCTCGTGATAAAGGTCCGTAAAATCCAATTGACGATTCCTTGTTGGGATGCCAACAGCAGTACATTAAACAGTAGTCCGAGCAAAATTCTAGAGCCTCCTCGGAATATAACATTCGGCTATACAACCTTCGGTCGATTGCGGTTTCGCACATAACCTTTCAATGTTTTCATGAATCTTTCAAATGGGTACATCCATCTATACCAAACTGGTCCACAATTTAACCTCACGTACGAGGTGAATAGTCAAATGGAGCATGACATCAAAAAATGAAGGAGGAAAATATTTTTCAAGTAAGCACAATGTTGTCACAATATCTCTTTGCATATCATCTAACTTCGAGACATCTATCACTTTGCTACACAACTGTTGAAGAAAAAGCACAATCAGTGATAGTATATCTAACATGTTTGGGTAAGACACCACGAATGGCAATCGAAGTAATCAGCATCAAAGTGTGATCGTGTGATTTCATACCAAAAGTTGCAATTCCTTCATTGATACAAGGCTTCTAATATTGGATGAATAACTCAGAACCTTCATTCCCAACAAGGAGCTACAAAATTTCCTTTTCTCATCTTTACTTAATGTATAACATGCCGGCAAAAAGTTTTCTTTTTCCCTCCTTTGGTGCCAATTCCAACGACATTCATATCCACAAGGTCTAGGCGTCTTTGCTAATCCATCTTTTGTTTTCCTGGAATGCCAAGTAATGCCAAAGCTTTCATATATTTTCTCGATGTGCATCACATCAAGAACATGTCGGACATGTAGATGCTCCCAATACGCAAGTTCGAAGAATATTGATTTCTTCTTCCAATATGGATGACTACCATCCTCTGATGCTTGAAGTTTTCTGTTCATTTTTCCCCAACGACAATTAATTTTATTAACTGTTTTGGAAATATCACGACCACTCAATGGTCTCGGTGCAATGTTAAAGTCTTTCTTTCCATCAAATGCTTTCTTTTGCCTTCGATAAGGATGGTTCTCAGGAAGAAACCTTCTATGGCCTATGAATGACATTTTTCTACTATGTTTCAATCTTTTTGCACATGTGTTTTCACCATAGATAGGACATGCATTATATCCTTTCACGCGACATCCAGAAAGGTTTCCATATGCCGGAAAGTCATTAATTGTCCATAATAAGACTGCCTTAAGGGTGAATCTTTCTTAGCGATATGCATCATATGCTTCAATACCTTCTTCCCATAAATGCTTTAAGTCATCAATCAAAGGTGCTAGGTAAACATCAATATCATTCCCTGGTTGTTTAGGACCCGATATTAATAAAGTAAGCATCATAAATTTTCTCGTCATACACAAAAATGGAGGAAGATTGTAAGTGATCAACAGAACTGGCCAACAACTATACGTAGAACTCATCAATCTATGTGGATTTATTCCATCTGCCGATATGGCCAATCTCAAATTTCTTGGCTCATAAGAAAAATCTAGCCACTTATGGTCGACTACCTTCCAATTGGGTGAATCTGCTGGATGACGCAAATAACCATCACAAGTTCTACTATCAGCATGCCAGGTTAACACCTTAGAGGTATCTTGGTTTCTAAACAATTTTCGAAATCTTGGAATAGGTGGAAAGTACCATAGGACCTTTGCAGGAACTCCTTCATTTACTTTTGAATTCTTGCATATCTTCCATCTTGAAAACCCACAAGTAGGACAATTGATACAATCTGTATTCCTTCCGATATAAGATACAATCATTAGGACATGCATGGATTTTTCATATTCCATACCCAATACTGACCAAGGATTTCTTGGCGAGATACACTTGATAAAGGCAAGTCATTACAAATTTGGAAGCATTTCTCCCAACAAAGAAAGAATGTCTGTGAATCCTTTATCGCTCCAACTATATTTGGCTTTCAAGTTGTACAATTTAACAATGGCAGGTAACTTTGTAAATTTTGTACATCCAGGATATAAAGGTTTCTCAACATCATGGAGTAGGTTATTGAATGTAGTTGGATTCTCATCATATTCATATGTCGCATTTACCATATCTACAAGCTTCTCATCAAAGAAATTTCACCTTGTTGGCCTTGTTCACTATCATTCATTAAGTTGGTAAATGAGGTTTTTCTCCATGCCATATCCACACTACGATGTTAAATCAATACCATTACTTCTTAAATGAGCCCTTGTGACATCAATACTGTTCCTTCTTAGGTTACCACACATGGCACATGGACAAGATATTGCATTAGAATCGCCAGAATTTTGCACTGCAAATTGCAAGAAGGACTCTACTCCATATGCATACTCAGGTGATAATCTATCCTTGAACATCCATTCTTTGTCCATTCTAGTGCATAAAAACATTAATTGACAATTAAATAAACCTTCATAATACTTAACACCACTAGATCATTAATAAAGCAGCAGTAGATGCTTCAATGTATCAAACTTATATTTCCAGGATAAGAAGGTAATATGAAGTAACTTAAATTTGTATATGATCTAGCTGTCCACCTAAGCTAAAGTTAGAAAGTACAAACAAAGCAGCTGTTCAGTGAATAAAATATAAACAGACATTTTATATTATAGAAAATACCGAGAGAATGGCTTCTAGAATAGATAAATACGATGTACAAACGATGATATAAGGTGAATAATCTTCATGAAGAATAAGGTTGGAACATAATCGATTTTTCAGATGCGCAGATACGGATTATCTCGTGGTTCAATGGATATAAAGAATCCAACTCTAAGCTTCTTAACCAATAAAGGTTTGAAGGCACATCATGATAACCCTAAAACAAGAGTTTATGACGCTATACCTGTTGGGGACTAATCGGGATCTTTGAGAACGATGGACGAAGGCCGACGGACGGAGGTCGAGCAATGGCCGAAAAAGGAAGAGAACGAGCAGAGGCGACCAACCGTGAGAATGCGCATGGAAGAAGATGGGATGGACGAGCGCAACGGAGAACGGGAGGTTTTTTGGGAAGTAGGAACCGAAGATTTTCGGAAAGTAAGAACGACGAGAAGTTTAGGAAGATTTATTTAACCTAAATATATATAACAACTTTTAAAAATAAAATTTGTTGTAATATATTGTTTAAAAAATATATATAGACTTTTAAATATATTGTTGTAAACGTATATATTTATAATTTTTTTAAAAAAAACTTATTTCCAATAATTAAAAAAAAATAGTATTAATAATTAAAAAAAGAATTTCACCGTTGTTTTATAATAATAAAATAGTATTAATAGTATTATAAACTTTTAAAATTTTATTAACAACGGTTTAAAACCGTTGTAATATTATCACAACGACAACAAAAAAACCCTCATTCACAACGGTTGATTGCACCGTTGTCCCAACTGTTGTTAATATAAAAAAAAATCTTAAAGACAACAGTTTTGGAAAACCGTTGTAAAATGTGTTGTTGATTTAAAAAAAAATATGCTCAACGACAACGGATACTGTAAAACCGTTGTCGTTTGTGTTATGTGGCCGCTCAAAGACAACGGTTTTGTCAAAAACCGTTGTCTTTTAACAAAAAGACAATGGTTTCTCCTAAAACCGTTGTCTTTGTGGTGTTGTCTTATGTCATTTTTGTTGTAGTGTAGGCTTATCAAGTCACTTTTTCAAGATCGTGGCTTCCAGGTCGTGGCGAGGCACAGAGGCCTTCTTTGATCGGAACAACGACCACTTCTTTAGACAAAGCCATTTTCAAGAAAATAGTAACTTGACTCACCTAAGACCACTTCCTGGTCTAACTAGTCTAGGATACGGCGAGGTAGCTTCAGCTAGTTCCACTCGGTCAAGTGAACCGAACTAGATATGCCTTATCTAGCTTGAATACACGAGACTCTATTTTCCTAGCGTACTATCATCTCGCCGCATCCTGGTACTATGTTATCAAGTGTTGACGAGTTATAGTCCTATCTAACCATTCAAAAAAAAATCAAACTAAATAAAAACCTAATAATGCAATTTCTAAGTTAAAACACAAACAAATTTCGTACTAGCTCCCCCTGGATCGTTGAATCGATTCGGTCTCTCCACATAGTGGATTTGGTCCTTGGGAACCCAGTACTGGTTTGATCCTAAGTTTGAAATCAAGGTGGTCTTAGGAACCCATGCTTGGACACATTTTTTATGTCGACTTACAATCGACATATACGACTTATTGGTCGTGTTTGAGCTAAACCCTAGCCCGGCCTTGTTGTACACGGCCCTTTGCGATCCAAGTAGGAGGTCAAGTCCTTTGGATCCCAAAGTAAACCTTTCCAACGTATTCCTAAGATCTTCGACTTGACTCTTCAAGAGTGAGTTCTCAACTTTGAGTTTTTCAACCTGAGTTGAGTCCTTCTCTTGAACTCAACTAGTCGAAGAGGTTAGGGAGACCTCGTGTTTGAGGAGTTTAACTTCCTCAACCAGGGTCTTGACCTTGGACTCGGACTTAGCTAACTTTCTATTTAAAAACTTAATTGCACTATAAAGTGTAGTAATGAGAGACCGACTTACCTTGAGTGTATCTTTTAAACTGGATGTGTATCCGTGACTTGTCTTGAATAGTACTTCGCAGTCTGACTCGTCTTCGGTTTCCGATTCAAGTTCTGGTTCCGACTCCGTCTCCGATTCCACCGGTTTAGCCATGAGGACTTGATCATCATCTTCTTCCTCGAAAGCTTCTTCCCAAGTAGCGTTGAGTGCCTTTTTGTGTTTTGGTGCCTTGCTCTTGAGTTTTGGGCATTCAGACTTGATATGTTTAAACCTGTTGCATTCATAACATCTAATATTTGAACTTTAAGGCTTACCTTCGTTGGGTTGAGTGACGGTTCATTTTTGGCCCTTGACTATCCTCCGAACTAGGTTGACTAGTTCGGCCTCCATTTCCGAGTCGACCTCCGAATCTGACTCATCCTCTTCTTCCTTCGGGGGTGGCTTGCTAGCGGTTTTCTTCTTTGAACCTGCAAATAGTGCTATACCTTTCTCGGGTTCCGAGTTAGACTGCTCATGAAGTTCAAAATCAGAAAAAAGTTCATCTAACCTAAGTTTAGAAAGATCCTTGGAGACCTTGTAGGCATCGACCATGGATGCCCACAAGGTAGTCCTCGGAAAGGAGTTCAGGACATACCTTATAAGGTCACGGTTTTTGACCTTTTGCCCGATTGCATGTAGATTGTTGACTATGTCCTGGACGCGGGCGTGGAGTTGCGTCGCCGTTTCATGTTCCTGCATTTTTAGATTATATAATTTATTAAATAAAAGGTCGCGCTTACATACCTTGGCTTCATCGGTCCCTTCGTGTAGCTCCACTAGCTTTGTCCAAAGGTCCTTTATGCTTATGAAGGGGCCGACGCGATTTAACTCCTCCTTGGACAAGCCGCATTGGAGGATTTGTGTTGCCTTGGCGTCGGCTTCGACTTGTCGTTTTGTCGCAATGGTCCATTGGTCATAACCCAAGGATTCACCCACTTCGTTAGTCGGAAGTGTGAAACCCGTTTGGATTATGATCCACATCTCGATTTGGGTTTTGAGAAAGCATTCCATCCGACCTTTCCAGTAACGGAAATCATCTCCGTTGTAAAACGGAGGTCGGACGGTGCTAAAACCCTCGAGATGGGCCATTTGGAAGGGAAACCTTGCACAAAAAATACCAAAAAAAACATGAAAAAAAGGTTCCAAGACTTCATCTTGGATTAGTAATGTAGGAAATGAAAAGAAACAAAAGGAATAAATGAGAAATAACCAACTAAAATAAAAGATGAGCACTTACAACCTTCGATGTCCCGGAAATGGTACTAATCGATGGTTTTTCGGGATAAATACAGCTTGTTACGAGTGTTTACCCTAGTAAGAATGTATATCTCTCCGAGAGCTTCGTTTTGGTAGGTAGACCGTTTCGTGGGTAAACTTGTACGAAAAGTTATGCCCATTTTACCGTCAGCTACTCCAAAAGCGAATACTTGCAAAACAAAACCAAACGAAGAGTACCAAGACTTCGTCTTGGATTAGTAGTGCGGGAGAAAAATTTAAATGAATGAAAAATAAATCTGTAAAAAATGCTAGATTGGTGGTTTCACCAAATCTAAGCGCCCCCAGCTCTGATACCAATTGTTGGATCGAAGCGGATCGCTAGAGGGGGGGTGAATAGCGATAAACCTTTTTTCTTAATTCGTTCGTTAAAACTCGAGTAGACAGTTAATTGCAACGGAAAGATAAACTATAAATAAATGAGACAAATATTTTTTTACTTGGTTCGTAGCCTTCGGCTACTACTCCAAGACCCTAGTGATCCTTGATCACGCACGGGGGGCAATTCACTAAAAATACTCCTCCTCGTTGGAGGTAGGAGTTTGACGATTACAAAAAAAAAACTTCGAAAGAAAAGATAGAGAGACAAACCCTCTCTTCTATTAATGTAAAGTGCAACGATAGAAAACCTCGATTAATAAAAGGAATTGCAATATTTAAAGAGACAACAAAATAAGAATATCAACAACTAAAAGAGTAGAAAGTAAACTAGGGTTGTTGGACAAAGACTTCGTCAGAGAGTCGCCGTAAAAATCGCAGAGTTGTGGAGGTTTGTGAACACTTAGAGATGATGAAAAACCCTAGGAGAAGCCCTCCTTTTATAGCCTTTAAGCCCCTCATCGAATGGGTCTTCAACCAATAGGAATTGGGCACAAAACTCTTTGAAAAATGGTGATAAAACTTGACTCCTCGAGGCTGATTTTTGACCATCGGTTGAACTGGCTCAGTTGAACTGGCCGGTTGAACTGGCCCGATTGAACTAGCCGGTTGAACTGATGGCCAGGATTTTTTACTACAATAAAGAGTTAGCTCAAAATATAAGTGAATTCGATGGCCACTTGCCATCCGATCTCAACATAGACCTTCCATGGGAAGTCTTGGGTCGGATCGTCGCCTAAGGACGTCCCCGTACAAAGGACACGACCTCACGTCACTTTACTCACTCGAGCTTACCTCGATACTTACTATGTCGCTTTTGCTTCCGGACTTCCACTTGATTCCTTCGGCTCCCTCCGAAGTCACTCGAGTGTCGCCCGACCACCACGGCTTCCTCCGGGTGTCGCTAGCCTTCAGCTCCAGCTATAGCAATTTTCTGCACACTCGATTCAACTCGTGAGATAACGACATGAGCTTAACTTTGTATCATTTGCTATAATAAAAACTTAGGTTCAACTTAGGTGCCTACTGCACCAACAGCTCTCTCGCTGTGTCCACAAAAGGGAGTCTTGGTCATCTTGCCTAGAAGGCAAGACTCGCATGTCTCATATGATTCAAAGCGACTCTCGTTTATGGAGTCCAGCAGCCCATCCTTATGGAGCCCATCCTTATGGAGCCAGCAGCCCATCCTTATGGAGCTTTGATAAGCGACTCTCGTTTATGTGACCTAAGCGATAATGCCAGAGATAGGTTTGGTTCAACTCATTTTACTTGAACCTTTTGGTACTTATGTTATAGATGGGGCTCTCTAAGTCTAGAATGTAGAGTCCGTTCGTCAGAGGTGCACTACAATAGAACATATCATTTAAATAAACTGAACAACATTTGTTCTTTATTATAAATGAAAAGCCTTTCTTGTCCAAACAAGAAACTAAAATTATGATCTTAGTCAAAGCAAGCACATAACAACATTCATCTAGTTCTAGTACAAACCCAGAGGGCAGAGATAGATCATAAGTTCCTACAGCAACAGCAGCAACCCTTGCTCCATTTCCTACTCGTAGGTCCACCTCGCCCTTCGTCAATGCCCTGCTATTTCTCAGAGCCTACACATTAGTACAAATGTGAGATGCACATCCGGTATCTAATACCCATGATGAAGAAATAGATAGATTGACTTCTATAACATTTATACCTGAAGTAGAAGTCTCACTTCTCTTCTTCTTAAGATCTTCCAAGTATGCTTTTCAGTTACGCTTCTAATATCCAGCTTCCTTACAGTGGAAGCAAGTCCCTTCCTTGGCCACCCCTCCTTTCAGTTTTAGTGCCTTGCCTTTGCCCTTGGCTTGGGACTTTCCCTTACATTTAGGCTTGCCCTTGCCTTTTTTCTTTTGCACCATCAAAATGGAGTCAGGTTTTTACTTCTTAAGGTTGAGCTCAGCAGTTCTAAAAATGCTAAGCATCTCAGGCAGTGACTTATCAATTTCATTCATATTGTAATTCATGACAAATTGATTGTAGCTTTGTAGCAAAGATTGCAAGATCGAGTCAGTGGCCGGCTCTTGTCCAAGTGGGAATCCAAACCTCTGTAGATTTTCTATGTACCCAATCATCTTGACTACATATGGACCTATGGGAGTCCCATCTTGCATCTTGGACTGAAACAGTGCCTTAGAGATCTCATATCTCTCTTGACTTGCTTGTCCTTGATACGGTTAATGCAGATGTTCAACCATATCAAAAGCATTCATGAACTCGTGTTGCTTTTGAAGCTCAGAATTCATGGTCGCGAGCATGAGGCATGACACATCTAATGCATCATCTTGATGCTTCTTGTAAGCATCTCGGTCAACTCGCGAGGCAGTGGCAGGAGGTGCCTCTGGAATGGGCTGCTCTAAGACGTACAATTTTCTTTCTTGGGTGAGAACGATTCTCAGATTCCTGTACCAATCCAGGAAATTAGCTCCATTGAGCTTGTCCTTCTCAAGGACAGAACACAGGGAGAGAGTGTTCGTGTTTGTCGACATGGTAATCTACAACATACACAATAGAGAAAATTAATATCATACTCCATTTATCATTTAATTAGGCCTTTAAAAAAATGATGCTCCCACTGAATTATAAGAATTTTGTAGAATCGAGTCATGGATGTGGTCAAACCACATTACTAGATTCATATAAATTAGCTATAATTCTTGCGGGATATGATCCACATCATACTACGCCTTGAGTTAGCTTTAGCTAAATCGCCCATGACTTAGTATGATCGATAGGTAACAAATTACCAATTACATCTCTATCCAACTCTTGTTTATAGGATCAAGATCCACATTTACAAAAGGCCTTGAGTTAGCTTTGGCTAAATCACCCAAGATTTAGTGTAAATGCGATCTTATCCTATCTTTCCAATGGTTGGAATATGCCTATAGTTTTACTCGATCCAATTGAGTTAACTAGTTTTACTCAATCTAATTGAGCTTATTCTCACCCAAGCCATGATAGGCGGGACCAAGATTGTCCCTCCGCACCCTACCAAGATAATATGCGTTCCTCTGCTTTGGCAGATTCAACAACAACTAATGATCGAGGTAGTAATGGGTATCAAAACATGGTAGGCATTTCTAGTTGATTCGATTAATATCTAATTTAATCGTGAATGTGTATCATATATGCATTAAGGCCTTTATTACCCTATACTAACATGCATCACATACATACAAGCAAAATAAACTAGCATGCATCATATACATACAAGCAAAAATTCCTAGCATGCATCATATACATACAAGAAAAATTTACTAGCAAGCATCACATACATACAAGCAAAACAAATATATATATATATATATATATAAATTAATTGTGATGAGTTCATGGCCCTACTACAATATTCTCAAG
Organism: Wurfbainia villosa; assembly: GCA_025175895.1. Taxonomy (NCBI): domain Eukaryota; kingdom Viridiplantae; phylum Streptophyta; class Magnoliopsida; order Zingiberales; family Zingiberaceae; genus Wurfbainia; species Wurfbainia villosa. The sequence continues at coordinate 110,166,934 of CM045989.1, read as the reverse complement.
CCAATGAGAAGGTCGGACGATCAACCTAGGGTTAGCGGCTTCTCCAAGCGCCTCCTTTGACCGCCATGTGTCGTCGGCACCCTTCTCGTAACTCCGTCTACTAGTGGACCTTCCACCGCACCACTTTGTACATTACAAACATGAAACTCGAGTTACATTCGAGTATAAAACATTTTACAACTTGAATTTTAAAAGAAGAGGCACAATGCGCAAGTCGCATACCCTATACAACTTGCACAACCACAAAAACGGTGCACAAGCGGTATTATGAATTACAACACATTTAACCAATCACATTGGGGTTCTTGGGCACAGAATTATACATAATTCTAAATTATGTATTTTACAGAAATTTCTATAATTTTTCCTATTTATTTTAATTTTATGTGTCACATTTCCTTAATGGTCCCGCTAAGCGATTTTCCGGGTGCGATCGTGGGACAATGCCCCTTTTGGGGTTAGGGGCAGCGCCCCTACTCACAAAATGAACTTTGCGAGTGTCCCATCTTGATCTTACAGTGACTTAAGTCACTGTCCCAAAAACCTAAAGCGAGAATTCGCCATTCCGGAGAGTTTTTCTCGGTTGTTGAAGCCTACAAGTGTCCCAACACTTGTTGCTTCGACTCTTCGAGAAAAATACCCAAAATTCTATAAAAATAGGAAATTTATAGAAACTTACAGATCTGTAATTTATATATCTAATACAAAAACTACAAAAATAAACATGTACATGCTTCGCACGTGGCTCTGATACCACTTTTGCACTCTCCGAGCCGTAAAAACCGCTTTTTGCATTGTGGAAATCCCAAAAGTCGGCCTCGGATCCGTGTGAAAGTAAACAAAACTACATGTACGTGTTTAAAAACCTTATATCTACTCTAGATCTATATGTTAAGAGTTTTACCCTTGATGCGATGCCCTTCGCTTATCCTGCTCGTCCAAACGGCTTGTCGGAACTCGAGAGTGTCAAGTGTACACTCCTCTATTGGTATCCACACAAGAAATAGGTGGAGAAAAGCAACCTAGAGTGTGATAGCTCCCTTTGGAAGCTCACATCAAGATGAGGAAGAGAGATCTTGAGGGAAGAGATGAGGAAGAAGATGAAGTTACACACTTAACTTCACACTTTTATAACCTATCAATAGTGGTCGGCCACTATAGGGAGTTACATGCATGCATGTAATTCCAAGAGCCAATGGCTCGTGGTCTCCCTCATGAGGTGGCACCCCATGATGTGTCCATGATGATGTGAAGCATCATCATTGGGCGGCCCCATGCTAAGTCACCATGACATGACAATTGGTCAAGTTAAAATTGACCATTCATCTTCCCTCTCAAGTCAAGTCAAACTTGACCTCTTTTCTCCCATGGTTGATCAAATCCAACCATTTGATTCAAGTCAATTTGATTTAATGAATCTCTATTCATTAGTTTAAATTAACTAAATGAATCAAATCTAAATTAGACTCATTCAACACTTGAATCAAATTGAGTCTAACTCAATTAGTCTAATTTGGATTACTCGTAATCCAATTTGGTTCATCCCATGAACCTAATCCTCATGGTCCATCATATCAACCTAATCTCCATCTTATTGCCCTTTGTGTGTGATCCTATAGGTTCTTGTAACATTGGCAATGCTCCTAAACCGATTTAGGAATATAAGCAATGAGCGGTATCTAGCAACACATCATTGCTACCCAAGTTACAAGAATGTTGAGATCCAACATCACCTTTTTGACTACTAATTGTGACTCTCACAATATGTGACAATGTCCCTCTATCCTTGAGATCTAGATTAACCAACTTAGGCATAGACCATGTCATCCTTGGTACAATCTATATCTTGAACTCCAAGTAGACTCACTCTAATCAAATGAGCTCAATATCTCATATTGACTCATCTGGGCATGGTCATGCACTTGAGAGATATTCATTTCTCTTGTCTGACCATGATGATGTTATTCTCATTGAGAATGAGCCTACCTTCTATCAGGAAGCTGTGATGAGCCCAGACTCTGAGAAATGGCTAGAGGCCATGAGATCCGAGATAGAATCCATGTACACCAACCAAGTATGGACTTTGGTTGCTCCACCTGAAGGGGTCAAACCCATTGGGTGTAAGTGGGTAATACTAACATGGATGGACTTACGCATAACTATAAGGGTAGATTGGTGGCTAAGGTTTCAAGAAAATTCATGGTATTGACTATGATGAAACCTTTTCTCCAGTGGCGATGTTTAAGTCCATTCGAATCATGCTTGCTATTGTAGCATACCACGATTATGAGATCTGGCAGATGGATGTCAAAACCACATTTCTAAATGGAAACTTACTCGAGGATGTGTACATGACACAACCTAAGGGTTTTGTAGATCCACAGCATACTGGGAAAGTATGCAAGCTGCAAAGGTCCATTTA